>OV702290.1:466644722-476644722 GCA_916181665.1 Avena sativa
CCCGCGTGACCAATGGCGCATGGCGCCCCTCTATCATCAAGGCGTCGGATCTCCGTCTTCTTCGCCAAGATGGAGTTATCTCTGCGGCAGTCGCCGATGCGCGCGCCCCCAGTGGTGAGACCATTCCTATGCCTCCTGCTGGTTTTCGAGTGATGTTTCTTGCATTCGTCATTCGTGGTCTCTCCTTGCCTCTCCACCCCTTTCTTAGGGGTCTTCTTTGCTTCTACGGGCTCCAGCTACATCAGCTGTCCCCAAATTCAATTCTCCACATCACCTGTTTCATTACTCTTTGCGAGTGCTGGCTCGGAATCGAGCCACACTTCGGTCTTTTCAAGCGCCTGTTTAAATTGAAGCGTCAGTCCGCCTCTGGCTCTCTAGTTTACGACATAGGTGGTTGCGGTATCCATGTCGACCCATCCGCCACCTACTTCAACATCAAGCTTACCAAGTCCATCCAGGGATGGAGGGACAAATGGTTCTATGTTCGCGACTAGAAGGCCAAGGACGAGCACTTTGGACTCGCGCCTTTCGATCCCGCAACTCCCTGCAAGAAGATGCGTTCTTGGAAGAACGTGATCATGCCTTCCGAACTCGTGGAGACAGACGTGCTATATCAACGCGTCTGCGACCTCGAGAGTTGCATAGGCGCAGAAGAGGGAGGCTGCACCCTTGTCAGGACTTGGCTGCGTCGTCGTGTCCAGCCTCTCTAGGCCAGGGTCCAACCCATGTTTCAATGGGGTGGCGCTGATGATGCCACTCGCGTGTCTGCTAATGGCATGTCCATGAGTGAGGTAGATAAGAGGGTGCGACTGGTCACGAAGTACACCCTCAAGGATGTGCTTCCGAACGATCCAGTCGTTCCTCCTTTCGATGCTTCGAATCCTCCTCCTGAGGTACAGTTGTGCTACGCAGTAGCTTATTTTCACGATTGCGTTTTCTGTTGCTTACCTATTATGTTTGCTGATCTTTACTGTTTGTATGCAGGAGTGGGAGGTGTCGCCTTGTATGCCTCCCCTCCCTGAGGGGATTATTCCTCGTGAAGCTTTGGAAGAGGACGAGTCTGAGTCGACTGTCCCTTCTGATGTTGAAGAGGAAGCCCCCGGGTCCGAGAGCCCGGATACTCGCAAGCGTTCGCGTAGCGGGGACTCCGACGCGTCGACTCCTTCAACTCCAGGAGGCGCGGCTATTGGCGCGGAGTCACCAATTCCAGTTGTTCCTGTGAGCGCTGTGGCACCGTCTTTTCGCAAGAAGATGCGATTGCCCAAGGAGTCTTCGTCAGAATCGACGGCTGCCACGTTTGATCTTGACAACTTTAACTGGTAAGTTTGCTGGGTTATTCATTCTTTTCTGTTTTCTTCTTGTTGGTTTTTGCCCTGGAGTTTGCCCTTTTCTCAATGTGGACTTTGTCTTGTAGTCAAGAGGCGTCGTCATCTTCTGGCGACGTCGAGTTTTTGAAGGAATCGGGAGTCGCGACCTCAAGGGCCAAGGTAGAGGTCGAGCGCGCTCCTTCTCCTCCGGCGGCGGCCCACTCCGGGTACAATTCTTCGAGCTCTCCTCACATAGGGGAGCATCGAGTAGTTGCTCGGATGGTGGTTCAGCAAACTTCTTCGGAGTCGTTGGAGGACCATGTAAGTATATCTTTCCTTCTTTTTTAATGTGGTAGTCAACGCCTTCTGCTGCCCTCTGCTGACTCCTTGTTTTGTGCGACAGCTCCTTGTAAAGGAAGCCGTGCAGGTGGCGGAGCAGGTGATGGCGATGGGTCGCCAGCATGCGATGCTAGAGACGCGCCACCGCGTGGTCGAGAGTGAGTGTTCTATACTTATTCTTTTCGTATTCTCTCTGTTTTGGTATAATTGACTGACAGCCAATTATTGACTGCCATGTAGCTGAGCATAACGCTTTACTGCGTGATGTCGCCACGTTGGAGAAGACACTAGCTGCAGCTGTGAAGGGGCGCGACGAGGCAATCACGGCTCGTGATGATGCCCAGAAGCGCGAAGAGGATCTGCGCGCCTCCTTTGCGGCTAGGGAGAAGTTGTTCGAAGAGCAACTGTTCTCAGTCGCCAAGGCCCTCTCAGGTACCTTTAATGGTAGATATTTTATTGATGTTCTTCTCTGCATCTGGAGTACCGGTGGTACTAGAAGTTTGATCCATGTGTGTATTTTGGTGTAGATGCTGGCGACTTGAGTTTTGATCCACAAGCCCTTTGTCGCGATGACGCTCTGGCGGGCGCGGTGTCTACGGTCGAGGATCGTAGCGCCGCTGTCCAAAATACGTTGTCCAAGGCCAAGGCCACCCTGAGTCGCCTCTGGGAGGAGTTGATGCCGAAGGCGGAGCTGGTCGACAATGTGGAAGAGTTGGTGGAGTCGCTCGCTAGGGGTGTGCCTGCCACGTACAAGAACTCCCTCCGCGCAGCTGGCGCGACCATGTCACTTGCCATGGTGCAAGCCCACGGAGTCAAAGTAGTTCCTTCTGCGGTGTCGAAGACGATGCATGTTGGCGCGGATGGTCAGCAGGTTGTATTCGCTCCCTTTGCGACTGTCTGTGCCAAATATGGCCATTCCTTGATAAATACTGTTGCCAAGTATTCGGAGGAGCTCAATCGTGCGAAGAAGGCGGCGAAACCTTCGGCCTCAGGGACCGGCGGAAAGTCAGTGGCATCTGATACTGCCACGGACTTGATGAAGCCCCCGAGGTCATCAAAGTCGAAGAAGCCAGCTGCTTCATAGTTAGTTTCTTGTAATAATTGATGAATTTCCCTTTTGATTGGATAACATGCCTGTTGGCGAGTGTGTTTGTGGATACTTTATGCTGATCTTGAATGCATCTGTTACTTTTGACTTTTGAGTTGGTCGCCTTATTTGCTTCTGGCTTAATTTTTGGTAGGGTACATCAAGTGGTCCTGTGGGGGGAACCCCGGACTCGCCATCTCTTGAGGATACAATGGCACCACCATGCTCCAGGGTAGAGGAGTTGTCCTTGCTTTCGCGACTTCGTGATCGCGTTAAGCAACTAGAGCGTGAGTTGCCCGTGATTCGCGGTAGCGCGGGCGTGTAGAAGTCAAAGGGTGAAAAAGCCGCCGCCCACGAGCAATATCTGCTTAGCGAGGTGACGCAGCTGGGCGACCAGTTTAAGTGTTAGTTTGCTCATCCTCGTCTTTTCCTTTGTAGTTAATCGCAATGGTACGTTGTACTCATGCTTTTGATACTGCTTCGTGTAGTTGTTAGCGCACGCCATCCGCAGGAGGAGAGGGATAGGATTGCCATCCGCTTCATGATCTCACCCAGGAGCAACTTCAGGTGAGTGGGTACTTCTGGGTAGATCATGATTGTGCGACTGCGTTGGCGACCCTACAGGATCGCGCCTCGCAAGTGCTGCTCTTTCTGAAGAAGTCGCAGTCGTGTTTGAAGAATATCTATCAGGCGATGTTCCCGCTGGATGATACTCCATCAAGCCTGCTGGCTCTCCTGACCAAATTTCAAGATATGTCCGCAGTTCGCGAGTGCGTGAGGCAGCAGTTGGTGGCTGGTGCCAAGGCTGGCCTCTCTATGGTGCGTTTGCAGAGGCCTGACGTGGATGTCGCCTCCATTGCCTCTAGGCCACCGGCGCCACCAGCAGGATCTTCCTGGAACATGGTGCTGCACTATCAGGCAGTGGACCGTCCAGCCGAGGAGGTCGTCGACTTCTTCGAGGAACAGACTAATGTTCTTCTGTTGCAAGGGTAGCCAAATATGTATCTTGCACATAAGTGTACTAGTGTTGTAAAGCTCATATATATTTGTAGATAATTTACTGTTGAATGTATACAAATAGCTTTATAAGCGTGCGGTGCCTTGCACTTATGCGAGTCCTTTTCGTTATCCTGGCCATCTTTGTATCTCGTTCCCTTGTCAACCTGTCAGGTGCGTTGCAGCTAGGTTGAGTTTGTGTTAAGGGGTTCGATTGATGTGCCAGCTACTCAGGATGTCGCGTTTTTGTTCGAAGAACATATGTGTATAGGGTGGCGTAGCCCATGAGTATGAAAATTGACAAAGTAAAGGAGGGCACAGAGTTTCGGGGCACTTAGCTTTTATTTATTCGAAGAATAGTATGAGGTACAATGTGCGGCTAAGTAGCATTGGCTGAATAGCCTTATTTGCGATGTAAAAGTAAAGAAAAACGACTAAGGGTAGAAGCGTCGCAGTTGTGCGACGTTCCAAGGGTTGGAGTGTGCGACTCCTGTCTCTAAATCTTGAAGGCGATAGGCGCCACCTGGGATTACTTCTGTAATCACGTACGGTCCTTCCCAGGGGGATTCGAGCTTGAGATGCCCCTCTACTTCAGTCGCAGGACCAGGTCACCTTCGACGAAGGATCTGGGGCGAAGCCTTCTACTGTGGTAGTTGCGCAGGTTCTGCTGGTAGATCGTGGATCTTGCTGTGGCGATTTCTCTTGCCTCGTCGAGGAGATCGACGGAGTCTTCGAGCGCAAGAGATGACTCTTGTTCGCTGTAAGCGACTACATGCGGTGCCTTGTATCGCACTTCGGCGGGTAGTACTGCTTTTGCTCCGTGCACCATAAAGAATGGTGTGTAGCCCGTGGCGTTGTTTGGAGTTGTACGTAGACTCTAGAGTACGGATTGGAGATCATCTGGCCAGCAACCCGCGGCTTGCTCGAGTGGTCGAAGGAGTCACTTCTTGATGCCGCTGCAGACGAGCCTGTTTGCTTTTTCCACCTGACCGTTGGTCTGTGGATGCGCGACTGAGGCGTAACTGATGTTGATCCCCAGGTTTCCACAGAATTCTTGGAACTCCTTGGATGTGAAGTTCGTCCCGTTGTCAGTGATGATGCTGTGCGGCACGCCGAAGTGGTAGACAATGGATTCAAAGAACTTGACCGCACTGTGCCCTGATTGCTTGGTCACTGGCATGGCCTTGATCCATTTGGTGAACTTGTCGACTGCGACTAAGAGGTAGACGTAGCCTCCTTGCGAGGACCTTGGGAGCTTGCCCACCATGTCAAGCCCCCATTGTGCGAAGGGCCAGGCCAATGGAATGGGCCGCAGTTCTGCGCCTAGTGCGTGTGGCTTGTTCGCGACTCGCTGACAAGCGTTGCACTTTTGGACTATATCCTTGGCGTCGCGCATGGCCGTGGGCCAGTAAAATCCAGCTCGTAGAGCTTTGGCAACAAGGACGCGACTGCCGGCGTGGTGCCCGCAGGTCCCTTCATGGATGTCGAGGAGGACTGCTCTTCCATCGGCTAGGGAGACGCATCGTTGTAACACGCCTGTGATGCTGCGTTTATACAGTTCGCCGTTGATAACAGCGAATGCCTTGGAGCGTCGCGCGATGTGTCGTGCGTCTATCGGGTCGTCCGGTAGGCGCTTGCTGAGGAGGTACGTAATGTACGGCTGCGTCCAGGATTGTTCGATCATCATGACGCTCATTGGTCCCTCGAGTCCTGTGTCGAGCTCCAAGTCATCGGGTGTCATTGGCTCATTGGGTGGCTTAGCCCCCGAGTCCGTTGCTACGCTTGTTTTCTTCTCTACGGCCTTTGGCTTGATGGAGCGTTCGCATATGCGCTCGAGAAATACCCCAGGTGGTATGGGTGCGCAGGTGGAGCCTATGTTGGCGAGTGCGTCCGTCTCCTCATTGCTTTCGCGACCTATGTGTCGCAACTCGCAACCATCAAAGTCTCCTTCAAGTCTGTCGTAGAGGTTGCAGTATGCGATCATGTTGTCGTTCAGTGTATCGCACTCATGCATTGTTTGGTTGACGACCATCTTGGAGTCGCCATATATGATTAGCCTCTTTGCGCCGCAGGATTTTGCTATCCTCATCCCGTGCAACAGGGCCTCGTATTCAGCCTCGTTGTTTGAGGCTGTGAACTGCTTTCGCAAGATGTATTTTAGCTTGTCCTCTTGAGATGATGTCAGTATGACACCTACTCCTGCTCCATCTTTCCTCTTGGACCCATCGAAGTGCATTGTCCAGAGGTAGGACATATCTGGCTTGTCCGGGAGTTGGTTTTCCATCCAATGCACGAGGAAGTCAGGGAGAACTTGCGATTTGATTGTGTCGCGCTTTTCGTATGTGATGTCTCATGGAGACAGTTCGATTCCCCAAAGCGTGACTCGCCCCGTGGCGTCGGGGTTATTGAGGATATGTCCCAATGGGGCGTCATTGACTACCACGATTGGGTGTTCCTGGAAGTAATGGCGCAGTCGCCGGGCGGTCATAAAGACGCCGTACGCCAGCTTCTGGTAGTGCGGGTACCGCTGTTTTGTTAGCGTGAGGACCTCGCTAAGGTAGTATACCGGGCGTTGTACGTCGTGGACCTTGTTTTCCTCGGCCCGCTCAAGGACAAGCACTGTGCTAACCACTTGGTTGGTAGCGGAGATGTAAAGCAGCAGTGGTTCCCTTTCTCGTGGAGTCACCAATACTGGCAAGGTGGATAGCAGGCGCTTGAGGTCTTCGAATGCTTCTTGCGCTTCATTGGTCCACTCGATTTTGTCAGCTTTGCGGAGGAGCTGATAGAAGGGCAGCGCCTTTTCTCCCATTCGACTGATAAATCAACTGAGGGCCGCGATTCGTCCGGCTAGTTGCTGGACGCCTCTTATGTTCTTTGGCTTCTCCATGGCCAGTATGGCCTTTATCTTTTTCGGGTTTGCCTCAATCCCTCTCGCGGAGATGAGATACCCGAGCAGCTGCCCAGATGGTACGCCGAAGGCACATTTGTCCGGATTGAGCTTTATCCGGTAACGATCGAGATTGGCGAAAGTTTCGCGCAAGTCATCGATTAGAGAGGCTTCTTCCTTGGTTTTGATTACTATGTCATCGACATAGACTTGGATGTTGCGGCCTAGTTGCTCCTTGAGGCAAGCCTACATGCACCGCTGGTATGTGGCTCCCGCGTTTTTTAGCCCGAAGGGAATTGTGTTGTAGCAGAACACACTGAATGGCGTTGTAAACGCGGTCTTCTCCTGGTCTTCCTCCTTCATTCGAATTTGGTTATATCCTGAGTAGGCATCGAGGAAGCAGAGGCGCTCGCATCCAGCGGTGGAGTCGATGATTTGATCGATCCGTGGTAGCGGGAAGTGATCTTTTGGGCAGTGCTTGTTTAAAGAAGTGAAGTCCACGCACATCCGTAGGATATCCGTGTCCTTTTTTGGTACCAGCACCGTATTGGCGAGCCAAGTTCTTTCCTTGATCTCGCGTATGAATTTGGCCTCGAGGAGTCTGTTGATCTCCATTCCGACTGCCTGTGCTCGTGGCTCAGACAATCGCCTGATTGTTTGCTTGACTGGCCTTGTGTCGGGGTTGACCTTGAGTGCGTGCTCGGCGAATTCCCTGGGAACTCCTGGCATGTCCGCAGGACACCAGGCGAAAATTTCCCAGTGCTCATGGAGGAATTCGACAAGCGCGAGTTCCTATGCGGGACTCAAGTTGTTGGCGATGAGGGTCATTTTAGCGGGATCTGATGGATGGACCTGCACCTTCTTTGTGTGCACAGATGAGTCGAAGGAGAGGTCAGGTGAGCTTGGCCTACTCAGGGGGGCAGACTGTTGTCTGTCGTTTCCTTCAATCGCGCGAGCTCCTCCTGCATGCCGAAGGACTGGGAGATTCTGTTGAATTCCCTGTCGCAACTGTCAGATCGCTCGAAGCTCCCGTTGATCGTGATGACACCATTGGGACCTGGCATTTTCATCTGCAGGTAGGCGTAGTGGGGTACCGCCATGAACCTAGCGAACGCGACGTGTCCGAGGATGCAGTGGTATTGTGAGGGCCAGTCGACGACCTCAAAGTCGATACGCTCGCATCGGAAGTTCCTTGGCATGCCAAATATGACGTTGAGGTTGATTTTGCCCAGGGGGTATACGCCTTTCCCTGGGACGATGCCGTGGAACGTTGTGTCCGATGCCTCCAAGCAGGTTAGAGGGATCCTCATTGCTCGCAAGGTACTCGCGAATATGAGGTTGATGCCGCTTCCGCCATCCATGAAGATGCGACTCATGTCGAAGCCTCCAATTTGCGCCTCGAGTACGAGGGGGCAATGACCTGGGCGAGGTACTTGAGGCAGGTGGTCGCGTTTGTTGAAGGTAATGCACGACTCACTGCCACTGAGGTACTCAGTGGTGGATGGTGGCAAGTACGTGGCCAAGTTGACTTGGCGAGTGATGACCTTCTGCACCCTATTGGAGGGGCGCCCTTTTTGGATCATCATGGTACCCATGGCCTGTGGGTACGGTTCGCCTCCGTGGTGCTGGTTTGGTGCAGCTCCGTTCGGGGGTGGCCCAGGTGGTGGTGGTGGTGTGCCATGTGCCACGGCGCCTGGAGCGGCTCCGTAGCCTCTTTCGACTGCATTGCGGTTCATCCGAACCAATCCCTCATGTAGCTTGAGGAACTCGCGGCAGTCCTTGAGGAGGTGGCTGGACTTTCTCTTGCCATCATGCTTGTCGATGTAGAAGTGTACCGTGCATGGCCCGGACAGTTTGTCCTCGATGGAGGTCGCGGGTGCTTCATCGCGAGTGCGGTGTTGCCACACTTGTGTGGTTTTCCCGAAGTCGCGGTATCCGCCGCTGTGGTATCCGCTGTTGCGGTTATTGTCGCGTCTATCGGCATAGCCGTCTACAACCATGTTGACGTCATCGTGATCGTCGTAGACGCGCATGCGACGCTTACTCCAGCGGTCGCGTCTTCGTTCGAGTTCTGCCTCCTTGTCAGAGTGAACACGATTCTTCACCGAATCTTCTCCATCGGCCCACCGATTCGCAATCTCCATCAGGTGGTCGATGGTCTGGGGCTTTGAGCGACCTAGCTCCTCCCTGAGTTCCATGCGGCGGACACCACCGTTGAATGCATCAATCGCGCGGTCTTCCGAGATGTTCTCCACGGAGTTCTTGATGATGGACCACCTTTGGATGTAAGAGCGCAGCGATTCGCCAGATCTTTTTTGGCATCATCTCAGTTCTTCGATTGAGGCGGGGCGTTTGTATGTGCCCTTAAAGTTGCGCACGAAGCTATAGACCAGCTCATCCCAGCTGCGAATGGATCCGCGTGGGAGGTTGTTGAGCCATGCTCGGGCGGCGCCCTGCAGCTGTAGCTGCAAGCATTGCATGGCAGTACTTCGACTGCCTCCATGTAGCCTGACGGAGGAGATGTGATCCTCCAGCCAGATCTTGGGGTCCTGCAGACCGTCAAATTTCGGGTTCTCCGATGGGAGTTTGAACCCTTTAGGCATTCGCTTTTGCCTGATGAATCTGCTGAAGCATCTGGCGCCGCAGAGCTCCCCATCTTCTTCTTCCGAGTCAGTCGAACGAGCATGTCGTGCCCTTGACTTGTCGATCTTGCGCTGCGTGAGTTCATCGCGTGCATCGTAGTCGCGATCGTGTCGCCGTGAGCGGCGGCGCCGAGATAGGTCGTGACTATCATCGCTGGGCGAGGGCGAGGAGTAGCGCTTTGCTAACGCTTTGCCCTTTTTTGGGTCTGGTACCGGTTCCTTGTCGAGGGCGAACTCTATTAGCCCTAGGCCCGCGATCATAGATCGGTGCATGGCCGTTCGGGGATCTCCAGCTGGTGGCTGGTTATTGAGAAGGTACATGGTGGCCGCTGTCACCGCGGCCTGCGGTGTCCTGGGAACCACGTTGCCTCTCGTGTCGACTATCATAGAGCCGAAATCGAGGACTTTCATGGCGTCTATGCGTTCTTGTTCGGTGAGGTGAGCCATCCGCGATTGACTTTTCCTGGCAAGGTGCTCGTTGCCTCTTGAGGAGGATCCTCCGTAGGAGGAGAGCCCAGCGCGACGAAGGCTCAACTCGTCCGCCACCTTTTTATGTAACTCAAGTTGCGCGATTGCTTGTCTTTGGCGCTTGAATTCCTCTTTTAGGAGCCAGTGGTAGCCCATCAGTAGTTCCTGTGGGGACCCGAAGGGTAGAGGTGCACCTCATAGGGCTTCACGGCAGCGTTCCCACTCTTGCTCATTGAGCCTGATCACGACGCGTTCGCAGGTTTGCTCATTGATTATGCTAGGAGGTTCGACTGCTCCTCCATTGCCACCGTTACCGCTGTTGCCGGCGTTGGGCGGGTCGGTGCCGTTGCCGGTGTTACCACCGTTGCCGCGATTGGGTGGATCGGTGCTGTTGCCGGTGTTGCCACCGTTACCGCGGTTGGCGAAGGTGTCGCCCGCATTGATGACGGTGCACATGAAGTGATTTGGGAAGCTATTGCTTCCGCAACTTTCAGATCCGGAACCGTAGGTTCCATCTTCAGTGGCCAGATCGCTTAGATC
This sequence comes from Avena sativa, assembly GCA_916181665.1. NCBI lineage: Eukaryota > Viridiplantae > Streptophyta > Magnoliopsida > Poales > Poaceae > Avena > Avena sativa. Next base: position 466,654,989 of record OV702290.1, read on the forward strand.
GGAGTCGCGACTGCTGTCGCTGACCATGTTCCCAACTGCCGCCGGAGCATTGAGCTCACTGAGGGTGCCAATCGATGGAGGGAACCATGATGCTGGGGCAATTGCCAGTGCCATCGGCTGATCGGGCATGCGAAGCGTGCCCATCTGACTAACTTGGAAGCGGAAGCTCCCGATCATCAGGCTGATTCCGTCGCCCATGGACTCGAAGGCCGGGCGAGTAGCCGGCGTGTGGACGGTGCACTCGAAGGCACCGAAAAGCTGGCGAATCTCCGTTGTTGCCGAGTTGTAGATCGCGTTTGATGGGGCCGAAGAAGCCACAACATCATCACTCCCAATTCCCACAGACGGCGCCAATTGACGAGGGTTTAACTCATCAATGCCCATTGTTATGGACTTGGGTTTTGGAGAAGAAGGGAGCACTGGAGACATCTATCGGCTAGCAAACAAGCACACAGGGGACAAAGGATTTACCTAGGTTCAGGCCTCGTAGAGGTCCCTACTCCTGCTTGTATGCTCGTGGAATTATTGAGGGAGTCGAAAGTTACAACGGTGCGCAGATGCGATCTGGCGAGGGTTTGTGAAGCTAGGATTGCGTGTGTCCTCCTCGCCGTCCCCTCCTAGCCTTTATATAGATAGGCTAGGTCTCGGGTAGCAGGTCGAGTCGGTTACAAGTTAGGGTTTTCCCCTTTCAAACTTTCTATCTTTAGCTTTCTCTTGATCTTCAAGCAATCGAGAGTCCGCAGGTTACTCGAGTCCTTCTATCTGGGCCTTGGTGACACCGTGGGCCTATACGTATTTGGACCGTATATACCAAGTTCAAGTACCTGCAGGGTATACCCATGTCACCCTTACTTATGAGTACCGGTCCTCATGCTACTCAACTTTAGTCACGAGCAAGCTCTTGTCATCGTAAATACACGCGTATCATTGAGAACCGCCAACGGGCTACCCCTTGCACATGACACAGGAGCTATCCCATAATCAAAATGACAAGGCAAGCAGACAGTGAGCATCTCAGCGATCCCTTTATTTGCTATTTGCATAGGTTTTTATTGAGGATGCTTCATAGAATGCTCACTATAGTTATGCTGCAAGTTTCCACCATGATTAGGCATGGCTTAGGCTAGCGGCCTAGGCGTTTCTCTAACACACATATAAACTCCATGATCTTACAAGTTCCACTCTTATTTCACACTGCCGGGATCCATAAGCAAAAGAACATGATATCAACTAGGTACAAGTACCAATGAAGTGTTGAAAGCGGTCCCCATGATACATGGTTCGGCTAACTTCAACTCATAAAGCTCAAGCATATACGCAACAAAGAAGGACCCAATGGTTCAAGTTTATTAAATGCAAGAAAGTAAAGTGTGCCATCAAGTTTGTGAGAGCTTTAATCACTAATTTTCACATAACAAGTTTAATTTGGGAGGTAGATAAAACAAGAATTTACTTGGAATAGCAATAATGCTAATAGGTAGGTATGGTGGACACAAATGGCAAAGGTTTAGGTTTAAAGGAGGTGGATGCACGAGAAGAATACCCTCTCAGTACAGGTTTTTGGCTAGCAAGGCTGGGTAGCAAGTACAAGAGTTGAAGGAAACAACCAAACATACAAATGATAAAGACAAACATGCAATCTTCCTTGGAAACACAAAAGATCTTAACTAGAGAATACTAGACTTATGAGCAAATCAAGAAAGAAAGATGATGAAATTATTTTTTTCTTTAGAGTACTTCTATCTTTTTCAATCAACTCTCAAAAAGGTGTTGCTACTGACCGAGCCAGGTTTGCCAAAACCAACTAAATTAACTCAATGATCCCAAAGTGCTACCAATACTAACAACAAGATCAATCATATAACCACGAATTGAAAACTAACATAAGCTATGCAAAAGAGTGAATGATAGAGCTTCTCATTAATATTCCATAACGGTAACTCACACCAAGGGATACATATCTAACGAGAGAGGGGACACTTCCATAATGCAAACCATACTATATAATAACTCCTCTATTCATGATATGACTCTACTAATAAGGTAAAAAGATAGAAGATAGTGATATGATACCGCGGCACTCCCCCAAGCTTGGAACAAACCAAGGGGATGCCAAACCTGATGACGAATTACTCCTTAGGTGGTGGTGGTATCCTCCCGATGATCTCTCTGATCAGTTTCCCCAAGTCCTCAATCTCAAAGGTGAGATTACGAATAAGCTGCGAGTTTTGCTCAATGCGGCTCATGATCATGTCGGGTTGAGAATTCTAGCTCTTGCTATTCTTTCCCCATTCTTCCTCCTTGAAGTCTTCTTTTCCTGCATGGCTAGAACGAGGCAAATCCCAATTGGAGGGTAATTTCTCCTTGGGCATATTCTGGTATTGATGCTCATGGATAAGGGTATGGAAAGGATTCCTGGTGCGTGGAGGAAGTGACTAGGGATCTGAACAGTGATGAGGAGGCTTCCCTCCAATGCCTGGATTTTCCACCACTCCAATGCTTGCAATGGTGGTGCCAGTGTGCTTTGCCTCCTCTTCACCTTCACTCTTGATCTCCTTCTCCTTCCCGGGATCTTGGAGGTCTTCCTCCATGGGCTCCTTCCCTTTATCCTTGGCAGACACCATTGTGTTTCTAAGCTTTCAAAGAGTATGTCCTGGCAGAAACAGATCGAAACAAAAACACGACGAAAACACGATATACGAATCTCGGGGGATCCGGGGGGTTATATATTACGAAGTTTCATAACAAAAGGAAGGTACTGGGAGAAAATGGGTCGGAGACGGAGTCCTGGGTGGCCTCACAACCTGGTGGCGCGGCCAGGGGTTGGCCCGTGCCATGGGGTGGTGTGGTCAACCCTGGCTCCGGTTCCGTCCCTTTTTCGCTTCATAGCTTTCCTTATTGACTGAAAACTGCAAAAATATAGTTGGATTGTATTTTCGCGGAACTTTTCTTACCAGAACTGTTACCTAGTTGGAAACGGACTCTGCAGGTCTCTGAATTTGGTATTGACTGGATCCTTCCGGAGTCATCACTTGAATATCATCGATATCTTCATCTTCATATACTTATTACTCGAGTCATACAACCTTTCTCTTCCTTGTTACACCATTATCTCCACTTCCTGGAAATTTCTTTCAGACAAAACTTCACACAGTTCTTATTAGCAACATTAGTATAAGTGAAGTGATAAAACCTTTTGAGTCCAACTTCAACTGAAAACCATCAAAACATAAGATACTGTAGCAACTCCTTTCGAAAACCCAAAAATAATTCAAAAAGGAAATCGAATAAAGAAGCAAATGCAAGATTGGCAAAATCTGTCAAAACAGACCAGCAGGTAAAGATCAATTTTTTCAAAAATCTTCTGTTCCTCAAATCAAAAAGTGCAAAACTAACGAAAGTTAAATAACAACCTGGGTCAGAAGCACAAACAATTACAGCTCAATCCGACATACAAAGATCTCTCACGAATTTTTACGGTGAAGCACAAAAAATCTGTTTCGGGATAGCAACTTTCCCAAATATTACTTCTCTCTCATTAGAGGTTGATCTTGACACAAAAACCAAACAAAACGGATAAGGAGCGGTTATTACCGAAGTAATAACTTCCAAGACTCAAAGAAACAAAAACAAACTTAAAGCATAAACAAATTGGGTTGTCTCCCATAAAGCTCTTTCTTTATAGCCATTTAGATGGGCACGATAGTTTTGAAGAAGCTCTCATAGGGATATAAATTGAAACGAAAGAGAGCATTAAGAAGCAAAAACACACACACATTTAAGTCTAACCCACTTCCTATGCAAGGGCATTTAGTAAACAAACAAGTTATTGAAACCAAGGGCAACTTGCATAAGAAGGCAAAAGAAGTGCAACATAAAAACTTTCAGCATAGAACGGGGAAACTTGATATTATTGAGATGCATAAGAACACTTTTCCCTCTCTCATAATAACTTTCAGTATCATGCATAAACTTAACAATATAGCTATCACAAGGGCCATCATAGCAATGATCACTTATTCTAACAGAAAACACAGGAATACTAGCTCTCATAACACTACTTTGTGAAACAATATAAGAGGTATCCTTACAAAGGATAGTGTGTCCCTCTTTTTCATACTTAGTGACAAAGTCTTTCACATTTGCTACTATAGGTTCATCAACCATTTGTTTATCGGGTTCAACAACCTTATTCATACTTTCATTAACCATACTAGCTATCATAGAATGTTCCTTTACCTTAACTGGAAAAGGCATTTTCTCAATATAAGGTTCAGGTAAAACATGATTAGCAGTATAAACTTCAGTATTTCTTGCAGGAACGCTCTTAACAACATCTTTATAAGGTTCATGATACTTATTCCACTTCTTTTTAGGCACTTCAATATAGGAAGCAAAGGCCTTAAAATAAGAAGCAATAGCTTGAGAGTCTAGTCCATAAGCATTTTTAATATTTTGAAAGTTGTCAGTTCCCATAAAAGATTCAATGCATTCATAATCATAATTTATACCTGACTTTCTACCTTTGTCATTCTCCCAAGCTTCAGCATTGTCTTGAATACGATCCAGAAGGTCCCATTTAGCTTCTTCTTCCATACGAGTGAATGATCCAGCACAAGAAGCATCCAATAAATCTTTGTCATGTAGAGGGAGCCTTGCATAAAAGTTATTGATAATGATATTATTGGGGAGCTCATGAATGGGACATTTGAGCATTAGTAACTTCAATCTCCCCAAGCTTGAGTTGTACTCTCTCCATCAAGAGGCCAAAAGTTGTATATTTGATTCCGATCTTTATGAATCTCACTAGGAGGATAAAACTTTGAATAAAAGAGAGGCACTATTTCCTCCTATTCCAGAGCTTGACCATTCTTCAGCAACTTATAACATTCCTCAGCTCTTCCTTTCAATGATAATGAGAATAACTTCTTCTTAACTTGATCTGTAGTAATACCTGCACACTTGAACAACCCGCATAATTCGTGTATAAAGAGTAAATGATCACTGGGATGGACAGTTCCATCCCCAACACAGTAGTTATCCATAACACGATCAATAATTCTTGTAGGTATTTTTTTAAACATCTTTCTCAGCAGGTGGTGGCTTATCTACTACCTTAGCAGTGGTAGTAGCATTACCAAATAAGAAACTCAGCGAATTATCCATAACAAAAATAAAGCAACTAGCAGAAGTAAACAATACTCACAGTAGAAGTTTCCTTTACCAGTTCCATTCTCCAATAGCGCTTCACTCCCCGGCAACGGTGCCAGAAAATAGTCTTGATGACCCACAAGTATAGGGGGTGTATCGCAGTATTTTCGATAAGTAAGAGTGTCGAACGCAACGAGGAGCAGAAGGTGCTGGCTAGTGGTATGGATCAGGAATTCTCTGCAAATACTTAGCAAACGGATTTTTAGGGGTTTTCGATAAAGCAAGTAAACAAAGTACGAGTAAACAAAAGATAGTAAGAATGAATGCAGCAAGTGGCCCAATCCTTTATGCAGCAAAGGACAAGCCGGTTGTATTTCTATAGATGACCAAACGTTCTCGAGGACACATGGGAAGACTGTCAAGTGCTTTCGCTTCATATAGTCGATTAATCTTCTCTAGCTTGCTAAGTGTTGTGTGGGTGAACTTGTGCTAATGTACCGTCCCATCCAAGACTTAATACATACTTGTGATTAAACCCCCTTGCAAACATCCGTAAGTACAAGAAAGTAATTAAGGTAGAAACCTAACCACAACTTTAAACTCTAAGACCCTTACGTCCCTTGTGCAATGGTTTCCTAACGGGGGTTCAGGTTTCTGTCACTCTGGCAACCCCTACGATTAGTAGCCAAATACACAATGCATTCCCCTAGGCCCATATAGGTGAAGTGTCATGTAGTCGATGTTCACATGACACCACTAGAAGAAGTACACCACAACTTAAATAACAATCTATTGAATCTTTCTCAACGCAACTCCACTACTAACAACAAGACTTCTCTCATGTCCTCAAGAACAAAACGAACTACTCACAAGACATCATATGGATCATGATCAGAGATGGAATAATGATGTATAACAATTTGAACATAAATAATAATTCAATGGTTCACTCAATAGCATCAACTACAAAGAGTAATCAACACCGAGAAAGTTTCCCCTATGAACTATGCAAGATTCAACGCAATTGTTACAGCAATATGGAGATGGTGATGAGGGTGCTGATGGTGATGATGATGGTGGTGGTGATGATGATGATCCCGATGAAGTCCAGCTTGATGGTGGTGTTGATGGCGACAATCTCCCCTCTCCGGGAAGGAATTCCCCCGACAGAAATCTGTCTGCCGGAGAGATCTTTCTCTCTCGGTGTTTTCCGCCCCGCAGAGGCGGCGGAATCTTTCTGTGGTTGCTCCCCTAGTCTTAGGGTTTTGGGAGGTTGATATACGCCAGAGGGGAGAGGCTGGAGTGGGCCAGGGTGGCCACACCACTCCCAGGCGCGGCCTAGGCCTGCCCGCGCCATGGGGTGGTGTGGGCCCCCTGTGGCCCACCTCCACTCCATCTTCTGGCATCCTGAGTCTTCTGGAAAAGGCCTGCCCGCGCCATGGGCTGGTGTGGGCCCCCTGTGGCCCACCTCCACTCCATCTTCTGGCATCCCGAGTCTTCTGAAAAATAGGATTTTCCGTATATTTTCCCGGATTTTCTGATCTTCGTGAATTTTGCCTCCAAACAGCACCTTTTCCATCAGAATCGTGACTGCAGCGGTCCATGCTCCAAAAGTCATCAACCATGAAAAAATAGATGAAATAACATAAGTATCACCTCTTAATACAAAATATATCAATGAATAATAGTGAATTAAGACATAGAATAGTGATGCAAAATGGACGTATCAGAGGGAAGCCTCCTCATCACTGTTCAGATCCCTGGTCACTTCCCTCACGCGCCAAGAATTCTTTCCATACCCTTATTCATGAGCATCAATACTAGAATATGCCCAAGGAGAAACTACCCTCCAATTGGGATTTGCCTCGTTCTAGCCATGCAGGAAAAGAAGACTTCAAGGAGGAAGAGTGGGGAAAGAATCACAAGAGCTGGAATTCGCAACCCGACATGATCATGAGCCGCATTGAGCAAAACTCGTAGCTTATTTGTAATCTCACCTTTGAGATTGAGGACTTGGGGAAACTGATCAAAGAGCTCATCGATAGGATACCACCACCACCGAAGGAGTAATTCATCATCAGGTTTGGCGTTCCCTTGGTTTGTTCCAAGCTTGGGGGAGTGCCGCGGTATCATATCACTATCTTCTATCTTTTTACCTTTTTAGTAGAGTCATATCATGAATAGAGAAGTTATCATGTAGGATGGTTTGCATTATGGAAGTGTCCTCTCTCTCGTTAGATATGTATCCCTTGGTGTGAGTTGCCGTTATGGAATATTAATGAGAAGTTCTATCATTTACTCTTTTGCATATCTTATATTAGTTTTCAATTCATAGTTATATGATTGATCTTGTTGTTAGTATTGGTATCACTTTGGGATCATTGAGTTAATTTAGTTGGTTTTGGCAAACCTGGCTTGGTCAGTAGCAACACTATTTTTGAGAATTGAATGAAAAAGATAAAAGTACTCTAAAGAAATATAATTTCATCATCTTTCTTTCTTGATTTGCTCATAAGTTTAGTATTCTCTAGTTAAGATCTTTTGTGCTTCCAAGGAAGATTGCTCGTTTGTTTTTATCACTTGTATGTTTGTTTGTTTCCTTCAACTCTTATACTTTCTACCCAGCCTTGCTAGCCAAAAACCTATACTGAGAGGGAATTCTTCTAGTGCATCCAATCCTTAAACCAAAACCTATGCCATTTGTGTCCACCATACCTACCTACTAGCACTATTTCCATTCCAAGTAAATTCATGTTTTTATCTACCTTCCAAATTAAACTTGTTATGTGAAAATTAGTGATTAAAGCTCTCACGAACTTGATGGCACACTTTACTTTTTTGCATTTAATAAACTTGAACCATTGTGCCCATCTATGTTGCGTATATGCTTGCACTTTATGAGTTGTGAATTAGCAGAACCATGTTGTCATGGGGAACGCTTTCAACATTGCACTGGTACTTTGTACCTAGTTGATATCATGATCTTTTGTCTATGGATGTCGTCGGTGTGAAATGAAAGGGGAGCTTGTAAGTCCATGGAGTTATGCATGTGTGTTAGAGAAACGCCTGGGCCGCCAGTCTAATCCATGCTGTCATGGTGGAAACCTGCAGCGTAACCATAATGAGCATCTATGAAGCATTCTTCTTATAAAAAAGAGATAGAGATCGAGAAAAAGAGAAAAAGAAAAAAAATATGAGAAAAGAGGGAAGAGAAAAAAAATCACCATATTCCCATGATAAATAAGAAGATTGCTGAGATGCTCGTTGTCTGCTTGCCTTGTCATTTTGATATGGGGATTCTTCCGTATCATCGGGCAAGGGGTACCCCATTGGTAGTTCTCTATGATACACATGTGCTTACTATGATAAGAACTTACCCGTGACTAAACTTGAGTAGCATGAGGAGCGACCCTCGTATTCAAGGGACACGAGATTCTCAATTTACAATTTGTCAAGCATATCCTCGTATTTGATCACTTTAACCTTAATCACCTAAATATGCCTATGATAGGGGCAACGAGAGTTGAAAGCTAATAAGTATCATAATTATTGGGAGCTCTTTATGAAACTTGAAATCCCTGCTTTCCTCTACGAAGGGCCTTTCTTTTACTTTTTAGTTGAGTCAGTAAACCCATTCTCTTCTACCTCAGCAAGTATTTTGAGTTGTTGTGTTTCATTCATTCATATGGTGATTTATTCAATCATGTTTCTTATGTTCCTTGTTTTGCACTTTGCTCTTATCTTGGTGATTACTACTTTGAAAGCTATCATTGAAAATTAGTTATTTGTGAACTCTAGCAAATTGTCAACTATTCTTCGACCAAGAGCTAAGTTTGCCATTACCAATTATGATTTACTTCATGTATCTTTATTGTGTTTCCTTTACTTATTGCAAGTTAAGTTATATAATAGTGAGTTGTCTTCTATTATGATTTATGTATTGATGAATGTGATGCTTCTTGTCCGTATTATTTTTATCGACTCTTCACTCCATAAACCTAAGGCCATGTTTACTGAGCTCAGTTTCGCTTGGGGACAAGCGAAGTCTAAGCTTGGGGGGAGTTGATATGTCCATTTTGCATCACTATTCTATATCATAATTTACTGTTATTCATTGATATATTTCATATTAAGGGATGATACTTATGTAATTTCATCTATTTTTGCATGGTTGATGACTTTTGGAGCATGGACCGCTGCAGTCAGGATTCTGATGGAAAAGGTGCTGTTTGGAGGCAAAATTCGCGAAGATCAGAAAATCCGAGAAAATATATGGAAAATCCAATATTTCTAGAAGACGAAGACTACCAGAAGGAGGAGTGGAGATGGGCCATAGGGGGCCCACACCACCCCCTAGCATGGGCCAGCCTAGGCCGCGCCACCAGGTGGTGTGGCTGCCCTGGCCCACCTCCAACTCTCCCCTCTAGCGTATATTATCTCCACGGAACTCTAATACCTGGAGAGGGACCGCAGAAAGATTCCGCCGCCTCCGCGAGGCGGAAAACACCGAGAGAAAAAGATCTCTCTGGCAGACAGATTTCTGCCGGGGGAATTCCTTCCTAGAGAGGGGAGATCGTCACCATCAACACCACCATCAAGCTGGACTTCATCGGGATCATCATCATCATCACCACCATCATCACCATTAGCACCCTCATCGCCATCTCCATATTACTGTAACAATTGGGTTGAATCTTGCATAGTTCTTAGGGGAAACTCTCCCGGTGTTGATTACTCTTTGTAGTTGATGCTATTGAGTGAACCATTGAATTATTGTTTATGTTCAGATTGTTATACATCATTATTCCATCTCTGATCATGATCCATATGATGTCTTGTGAGTAGTTCATTTTGTTCTTGAGGACATGGGAGAAGTCATGTTGTTAGTAGTGGAATTGCGTTGAGAAAGATTCAATAGTTTGATATTTAAGTTGTGGTGTACTTCTTCTAGTGGTGTCATGTGAATGTCGACTACATGACACTTCACCTATATGGGCCTAGGGGAATGCATTGTGTATTTGGCTACTAATCCTAGGGGTTGCTAGAGTGACAGAAACCTAAACCCCCGTTAGAAAACCATTGCACAAGGGACGTCAGGGTCTTAGAGTTTAAAGTTGTGGTTAGGTTTCTACCTTAATTACTTTCTTGTACTTACGGATGTTTGCAAGGGGTATAATCACAAGTATGTATTAGTCCTAGGAAGGTCGGTACATTAGACAAGGTTCAACCACACAACACTTAGCAGACTAAAGAAGATTGATCAACTATATGAAGCGAAAGCACTTGACAGAATTCCTGTGTGTCCTCGAGAACGTTTGGTCATCTTAAGTAATACAACCGACTTGTCCTTTGCTGAATAAAGGATTGGGCCACTTACTGCATTTGTTCTTATTGTCTTTTATTTAGTCGTACTTTATTTACTTGCATTATCAAAAACCCCTAAAAATCCGTTTGCTAAGTATTTGCAGAGAATTCCTGATCCATACCACTAGCCAGCACCTTCTGCTCCTCGTTGGGTTCGACACTCTTACTTATCGAAAATACTGCGAGACACCCCATATACTTGTGGGTCATCAATGCTCTCCATTACGATTGGTTCGAGTGAGAGACTGTGAGCTTGTTTCTCTTGGAGGGTGACATCCTAGTTGGCTTGGCGGTTGGTGCCGTGGTGTCCTCTTCGTGGAAGATTGTGAAGAGACCTGGGCTTCTTGTGAAGTGGTTGTGGAGCTTTCCATCTCTGGAGTGGAGGAAAAGCTAGCCATAAGGATAGGGCCTATTCCTTCGTGGGATAGACTCGGAGAAGAAGGTGAGCCTTTGTGGCATTGGTAAATCCTTCGTGGAATCCCACACCTCTCCAACATGACGTACCTTACTTGTAAGGGAACAAGGAAATACATCATTGTCTCCGCGTGTCTCAGCTATCTCTATACTCGAGCTTACTTTCCTTGTGATAGCCATTGAGATCGAAGTATTTATTTCTTGCTTATCACTTGTGGTATTTATCTTGTGATATCTTGCTTAGCTTAACTTGTTGTTGGTGCATGATGGCTCAGGATACTTTGAGCTTGTTGGGAACCCCAAGAGGAAGGTATGATGAGCATAGCAGCAAGTTTCCCTCAGTTATGACACCAAGGTTATCGAACCAGTAGGAGCAAGGAAACAACCCCAAGGTGTTGCTACCAACTTGGAATCCTGCACAACACAACCACACAACTTTTCCCCAACTTACAGTGAGGTTGTCAATCTCACTGGTTTTGCTAAAAACAAAGGATTAAACGTAGTGTGTGGAAGATAGTAATTGCTTGCAGAAAGTAAACAGTAAACAGTAAATAGTAGATGGTATATCGATGGTAAAAGAATGGACCAGGGTCCATAGTTCACTAGAGGTGATTCTCCTTAAGATAAATAGCATGTTGGGTGAACAAATTACAGCGGGGCAATTGACAGACTCGAGAAAGCATACCATGCATATACTAATCATCTTGACTCTTATGAGATTTGATTGGACATTACAACATTATACATAGACCGTAATCCAACTGCATCTATGACTAATAATCGACCTTCAGGTTATCATCCGAACCCCCTCTAGTATTAAGTTGCAAACAACAGATAATTACATTAAGCAAGTGTGTAAAGTAATAATAAGATTGTTCCATGGACAAAGGATTGTTGTTTTCTCCCTAGTAGCAACAACACATCTAGTACCTTAGAGATTCCTGTCACTTCCCTAGATTACTAGAGGCATGAACCCACTATCGAGCATAAATACTCCCTATTGGAGTTGCTAGCATCTACTTGGCCAAGATAGCTACTAACAACGGAAAGCATGCAAGATCACAAATAACATAGACATGATACAATCAATAATCAATCTAAAATAGCATCTCAATATCCATCGGATCCCCGCAAACATAACATGTAAGATTACAAATAGATGATCTTGATCATGAACGGAGCTCACAAGATCTAAACATGATAGCACAAAGGAGAAGAACCAACCATCTAGCTACTACATGGACCCGTAGTCCAGGGATGAACTACTCACGCATCACACTGGATGCAATCATGGTGATTAAGAAGGCCTCCAAGGTGATCTCTCCCCTCCGGTAGGGTGCCAGGAAGAGCTTCGGATCCCCCCGATCTGGGGATCGAGATGGCGGCGGCTACAGACTCTTCCGTGGATTTCTGATTGGGTCTTTGATCGGGTCCTTAGGGTTTTCATCCTGGGAGGCTTTTATAGGCGAAGGGGCAATGTCGGTGGAGCACCAGAGGGCCCACACCTGGTGGCGGCGCGCCTAGGGCTGGCCGTGCCACCCTAGGGTGTGGCCGCCTCGTGGCCCCTCTTCGGCTCCCCTCCGGACTCCGTGTTGCTTTGGGTAAAATATTGACTTTGGCTTTTGTCTGGTCCAATTCCAAGAATATTTCCTTACTAGCTTTTCTAAAACCAAAAACAGCAGAAAACAGGCAACTGGCACTGTGGCATCTTGTTAATAGGTTAGTTCCAAAAATGTATAAAAATACCTCAAAGTATGAACTAAACATAAGAAAGTAGATACTAAACAAGCATGGAACATCAAAAATTATAGATACGTTTACGACGTATCAACATCCCCAAGCTTAACTCCTGCTCGTCCTCGAGTAGGTAAGTGATAAAAAAGAATAAATTTTGAGGTGACATGCACCATCACAATCTTGATCAAGGTATTTGTAAAACATTGATATCTAGGATCATAGTACTTTAACATAGCATGAAAGATATAGTTCTAACAATAAGACATAGCAACTATGTTGTAACATGAAAAGTTACAAACAAAAGATTCATGAATAACAATGCTTTGAAAGATGTTTGTTTGTTTCACATATAGAAAACATAATGAAAATGGTATTCAGCTTGTCCCTCGTGGTGTAGCAAAACATAAATGCATAGGACACCTTCTAAGTTCATAAAGGTGACTAGATACAAATAATTTAAGAACAATCAATATCAAAGTTATGAATCAATCAACAAGTTTTGGGACAATGCACATTAAACTAAGAATGACCACTATGCTCTCTTAATAGATGCATAAAGATAGAAGATGGAGACTCAACATAAAAGTAAAAAAGAAAGGCCCTTCATAAGAGGAAAGCAGGGATTTCAAGTTTCATAAAGAGCTTCCAAAAATTATAGTACTTATTAGCTTTCAGCTCTCATTACCCCTATCATAAGCATCTTTTAGGTGATTAAGGTTAAAGTGAACAAATATGAGGATATGCTTACAAGTTATAAGTCAAAAATCTCATGCCCCTTGCCTACGAGTCCTGGACCTCATGCTACTCAACTTTAGTCACAAGTAAGTTCTTGTTATTGTAAGTACATGTGTGTCATGGAGAACCGCCAACGGGGTACCCCTTGCCCCATGATACAGGAGCTATCCCATATCAAAATGACAAGGCAACAGACAATGAGCATCTCAGCGATCTTTTTATTTGCTATTTGCATAGGTTTTTATTGAGGATGCTTCACATAATGCTCACTATGGTTATGCTGCAAGTTTCCACCATGATTAGGCATGGCTTAGGCTAGCGGCCTAGGCGTTTCTCTAACACATATACAAACTCCATGAGCTTACAAGCTCCCCTTTTATTTCACACCACCGGGATCCATAAGCAAAAGAACATGATATCAACTAAATAATGTGTAATGTTGAAAGTGTTCCCCATGGTAACATGGTTCTGCTAATTCACAACTTATAAAGCGCAAGCATATACGCAACATAGATGGGCACAATGGTTCAAGTTTATTAAGTGCAAGAAAGTAAAGTGTGCCATCAAGTTTGTGAGAGCTTTGCTCACTAATTTTCACATAACAAGTTTAATTCGGAAGGTAGATAAAAACATGAATATACTTGGAATAGCAATAATGCTAATATGTAGGTATGATGGACTCTTTGGAATAACTTGGTTTTATTTGGAGTTGGATGCACGAGTGGAACTCATACTTGGTACATGCATAGGCTAGCAAAAGACTGGGAGCGACCGACTAAGAGAGCAATAATGGCCATAATCATGCAAAGCGACAAAACGTTATTTATTAAAGCATAAAGTGATATTACAAGTCGAAAACTAAATGATCATAGAGGCTATGGTGACTGGAATAGTATTAACATGGTGTGAGCATGCGCTAAGTCAACCCAAATAAAGCATCAAAGGAGAATACCACAATATTATGTTTTTGTATGCTAAAACAATGCATGATTCTTTCAAGGCACATTAAGCAATCTCTTTTTTTTGGAACAAGTCATGCTACAGCAATAATTACCAAGCATAAAGTCAAAGCAATATCAAACATGACATGATAAAGTCTAGGCCACAGTCAAAACAAGACTCCTTTTATACCACTTATAAGCATGAACTTCCCTACTCTTTTTCCAATCCAAATCAACTTATTTGAAACTATGTATGAATGCGGGGGTCCAACCAATTTATTTAAGCAAACTAAGCAAAATAAAACTAAAAACAAAACGAAGACGCTCCAAGAACAACACAATTGTGCATGAAACAATAAAAATGAAGTGTTTGGAAGAAAACCTGAGATTTTTATTGATGAAGAAGGGGATGCCTTGGGCATCCCCAAGCTTTGACGCTTGTACTTATTGAATATTTATTGGGGTGATATGGGTGGAATCCCCAAGCTTGAGCTTTTGTCCATACTTCATCTTATCACATTATTCTTCCCTACACTTTAAAATTTCCTTCATACAAAACTTCACACAATCTTCATTAGCAACATTAGTGTACTCAAGATAATAAGTCTTTGGGTTCAGTTTCAACACAAGTAAAACTTCCATTAAAACACAAGATACTGTAGCAATTCCTTCTAGAAGCTCAAGTGATCAAGGAGAACTCAAAGAGAAAGGGATTAAGAGGCAAATGCAAATAATGGCAGAAATCTGTCAAAATAGACCAGCAGGTAAAAACCGATTTTTTTCGAAGACCTTCTGTTGCTCCAATCGAAAAGTGTTAAACTAATGAGAGTTAGATAACAACCTGGGGAACAAGCACAAAAAATTACAACTCCATCCGACGAACAAGGATTTTTCATTTTTACAGTGAAGCACAAAAATCTGTTTCAGGATAACAACTTTCCCAAGTCTTATTTCTCTCTCATTAGAGGTTATTCTTGGCACAAAAACCACACAAAAAAGATAGAGGTCATTACTGAGGCAATAACTTCCAAGACTCAACAAAAGAAAAACTTACTGAATAAAAATTTGGGTTATCTTCCAATAAGTGCTTTTCTTTAACGCCTTTGATCTAGGCATACGAAGCAAGATTCAAGTATTTTCAAATGAAGAAGCATTAAGAGCAAATTATGTTTTAATAGGAGAGGCAAAATGAATCTTCTCTCGCTTCTTAGGGAAGTGTTCTATACCTTTCTTGAGTGAGAATTGATATTTAATGGTGCCTTCTTTCATATTAATAATGGCACCAACAGTTCTAAGAAAAGATCTTCCCAAAATAATAGGACAAGAAGCATTGCATTCAACATCCAAAACATAGAAATCAACAGGGACATAGGTATTGTTAACCATAATAAGAACATCATTAATACTCCCCATGAGTTTCTTTTTAGCATTATCATCAAGTTGGATATCTAAATAACAATCTCCTAATGGTGACAAATCAAGCATTTCATAAATCTTTCTAGGCATAATAGAAACACTACTATCAAGATCACATAAAGCTTTGAGATCAAAATCATTCACTTTCATATTAATGATGGGTTCCCAACCACCTTCTTATTTCATAGGAATAGAAGCGTTATGTTTCATTTTTTCTTCTTTAATTTTTATGAGAGCATCAGTAATGTGTTTTGTAAAGGCCATATTCATAGCACTAGCATTAGGACTTTTAGCAAGCTTTTGTAGGAACATAATTACTTCGGAAATATTTCAACCATCAAGATCAAAATCATAATTACCATCCAAGGTAGTAGAGCTATTGTTTCCCATATTTTGAAGAATTTCAACATTTTTATTGGAAAAAGTTCCATTGGTTTTAGGCATTGTTGCAGAAGGAATGGGGACTTCATGTGGTTTGATAGCATCAACATTAGTGGTGGTGATAGTACATATACTATTATTTCTAGAAATTTCATCTTCTCTTTCCCACTTAGCATGTAATTCAGCTAACAGTCTAACATTTTCATCAATTCTAACTTGTATGGCATTAGTAGCAGCAAAAGGGTTTTCCATAGTTTCAGGTTCGCAGCCATTTTATTAATCAAAGAGGATTATGCTTCAGACAAAGATGATATATTTTTTTCAGCATTTGAAAGTTTTTCCTCAATAGTTTTATTGAAAGCAGTTTGTTTATTAATAAAATCCTTAAGCATGACTTCAAGTTTAGAGTGTGCACTTCTATTGTTGCTGTAGGAATTTCCATAAGCATCACCATTATTGGGAGGATATAGCCTATAATTATTATTACCAAAATTATTCCTATAAGCATTGTTGCTAAAATTATTGTTTCTAATGCAGTTCACATCAACTTGCTCTTCTTGAGCAACCAAAGAGGCTAAAGGAATATGATTTGGATCAATATGAGCTTTCCCATTAACAAGCATAGACATAATAACATCAATTTTACCACTCAAGGAGGAGGTTTCTTCAACAGAATTTACCTTCTTACCTTGTGGAGCTCTCTCAGTGTGCCATTCAGAATAGTTAACCATCATATTATCAAGAAGCTTTGTTGCAGCACCCAAAGTAATGGTCATAAAGGTACCTCCAGCAGCAGAATCCAGCAGATTTCTTGAAGAATAATTCAGTCCTGCATAAAAAGTTTGGATAATCATCCAAGCAGTCAGTCCATAAGTGGGACAATTCTTTACCTAAGATTTCATTCTTTCCCAAGCTTGAGCAACATGTTCATTATCAAATTGTTTAAATTTCATTATTTCACTTCTCATAGATATAATCTTAGTAGGAGGATAGTATTTTCCAATGAAAGCATCTTTGCATTTAGTCCAAGAATCAATACTATTTCTAGTTAGGGGCAGCAACCATTCTTTAGCTTTTCCTCCCAAAGAGAAAGGAAACAATTTAAGTTTAATAATATCTCCATCTATATCCCTATGTTTTTCCATCTCACAGAGTTCAACAAAGTTATTAAGGTGAGCAACAACATCTTCAGTACCAACACCAGAGAATTGTTCTAACAAGATTGAGCAAAGCAGGTTTAATTTCAAAGAAAGTAGCTTCAGGAACAGGTGGAGCAATAGGTGTGCACATGAAATCATTGTTGTTGGTGCTAGTGAAGTCACGCAACTTAGTGTTTTCAAAAGTAGACATTTTTTTTGTTTTTTAATATAAAGAAGCAAACCAGTACAACTAATTTTTTGTGTTTTTGATAAAAGAAACAAGCAAACAAAGCAAAAATAAACTAAGCAAAACAAAAAAACAAAGTAAAGAGATTGGTTGTGAGGGACTCCGCTTGTGAAGTTGTCCTTGACTCCCCGGCAACGGCGCCAGAAAAAGACTTGATGGCTCAGGATACTTCGATCTTGTTGGGAACCCCAAGAGGAAGGTATGATGAGCATAGCAACAAGTTTCTCTTAGTTATGAAACCAAGGTTATCGAACCAGTAGGAGCAAGGAAACAACCCCAAGGTGTTGCTACCAACTTGGAATCCTGCACAACACAACCACACAACTTTGCCCCAACTTACAGTGAGGTTGTCAATCTCACTGGTTTTGCTAAAAACAAAGGATTAAACGTAGTGTGTGGAAGATAGTAATTGCTTGCAGAAAGTAAACAGTAAACAGTAAATAGTAGATGGTATATCGATGGTAAAAGAATGGACCAGGGTCCATAGTTCACTAGAGGTGATTCTCCTTAAGATAAATAGCATGTTGGGTGAACAAATTACAGCGGGGCAATTGACAGACTCGAGAAAGCATAACATGCATATACTAATCATCTTGACTCTTATGAGATTTGATTGGGCATTACAACATTATATATAGACCGTAATCCAACTGCATCTATGACTAATAATCCACATTCAGGTTATCATCTGACCCCCTCCAGTATTAAGTTACAAACAACAGATAATTGCATTAAGCAAAGTGTGTAAAGTAAACAATACGATTGTCCCATGGACAAAGGATTGCTGTTTTCTCCCTAGTAGCAACAACACATCTAGTACCTTAGAGATTCCTGTCACTTCCCCAGATTACTAGAGGCATGAACCTACTATCGAGCATAAATACTCCCTATTGGAGTTGCTAGCATCTACTTGGCCAAGATAGCTACTAACAACAGAAAGCATGCAAGATCACAAATAACATAGACATGATAGAATCAATAATCAATCTGAAATAGCATCTCAATATCCATCAGATCCCCGCAAACACAACATGTAAGATTACAAATAGATGATCTTGATCATGAACGGAGCTCACAAGATCTAAACATGATAGCACAAAGGAGAAGAACCAACCATCTAGCTACTACATGGACCCGTAGTCCAGGGATGAACTACTCACGCATCACACTAGAGGCAATCATGGTGATTAAGAAGGCCTCCAGGGTGATCTCTCCCCTCCGGTAGGGTGCCAGGAAGAGCTTCGGATCCCCCCGATCTGGGGATCGAGATGGCGGTAGCTACAGACTCTTCCGTGGATTTCTGATTGGGTCTTTGATCGGGTCCTTAGGGTTTTCATCCTGGGAGGCTTTTATAGGCGAAGGGGCAATGTCGGTGGAGCACCAGAGGGCCCACACCTGGTGGCGGCGCGCCTAGGGCTAGCCGCGCCACCCTAGGGTGTGGTCGCCTCGTGGCCCCTCTTCGGCTCCCCTCCGAACTCCGTGTTGCTTTGGGTAAAATATTGACTTTGGCTTTTGTCCGGTCCAATTCTGAGAATATTTCCTTACTAGCTTTTCTAAAACCAAAAACAGCAGAAAACAGACAACTAACACTGTGACATCTTTTTAATAGGTTAGTTCCAGAAAATGTATAAAAATATCTTAAAGTATGAACTAAACATAAGAAAGTAGATACTAAACAAGCATGGAACATCAAAAATTATAGATACGTTTACGACGTATCAGTGCACTTAGTTGAGCCTAGTGTATTTAGGTTTTATGCTTGTAAAATAAATGTTAGTTTAATTCCTCATTCTTTCAAGCTAAAACCGTAATAGTTTTGAAATTGCCTATTCACCACCCTCTAGGCGACATCTCCGTACTTTCATAATTTCATCCTTGGAGAAACTTGCGCCTCGCCGGGACGTCATTCACCATCGACCTCCGTCGCCACCATAGCAGTGCCGGAAAAAGAGGCAAACGGTCGCCATACCAAGATCTAGTAGAGCACCTTCACATACAACGTCGCTTTTCGAGCCGATGAACCGGGCTATGCAAGCGATGATACTGATGAGACTTTATGGCACGTTAGCTAGGGATCTTTCCTGTGGTCACCAGATCCCAACGTTGTCAACTTCATCCAATGTAGTCGAAGGAGGAACGTCGCCGCCTGCCGTCGTCCACGTTCCCAACCGCAAGACACCAAAAATGACTATAGCAGCCAACATGACCACCACCCGTGAGGGTGCGACCGTCGACTACCAGACACAAATCTCGCCGGATTCATAGGTCGGCGAGACGATTGGGCCACCTACCCCTCTACGCCATCGGTTGGAGTGATACTGAGATGGAGGAAAAGTAGAGGTAGATTATTCCAACGCGGTGCCGTCTACTCCATAAAAGAAACACCCAAAAAACACTAGGTCAACCCTAACTACAGACCGGAGCTGAAGCATCAGGGATCCCACACCCTCCCGTCACCGGAGTGGCCGACAGAGGAGGAAGTGACCGGCGACTTGACGTGTAGTTGGGGACAGACGGGGTCGTCCAGATCCTTTTTCTTCGGAGTGGTGGGTGAACAGGTGTGCATAAAGTTGTGTTGTGTACACCAGAACCGTTGTTAAACACCTAGCAAAAAGAAAAGGAAAATGATTGTCATCCCCCCGGAGGATCCATCGTCCGGGTCTGGGTCCTTCGCACACGCGTTGCAACTACGCCTGGACAACGCTTGTGTGGGCCCACCATACATGTCCCCCACATTATCTTCTCCTACCTTCTCTCCTTCATAGAATTTCCCCACCTCACGCCGTCCTAATCCTCTACCACCTCGCACGGCTGCCATTCTTCTGCCACCGTTCTTCTCCACAACACCACCACGTCGCCTTGGCTTCCCACCGTCGCAGTGAGAAGCGCCACTGCCGCTAGCTCTCAGTCCCCGTCGCTGCAAGTCAACGTGGCCGTGATGCAAGGAGCGCATGGGGGCCTGCAGTGCTGCGAGCAGCGGGTGGGCGGTAGGCGGACCTGCCCCTCCCTGCTATAGAGGCACGACGTTCCCTGCTACAAGGGGTGCTCGACCCTGCTATAGAGGCACGGAGACGCTGCTACTCAGGGCAGTCGGCCTGGCTACATAGGCGCAACGACACTGCTACAATGGGCGAGCGGCGATGCTACATAGGCGCGGCAGCACTGATACAACTGTCGGGCGGTCCTGCTACAGAGGCGCGGCGGCGCTGCTACAACGGGCGACCGACACTGCTACATAGGCGTGGCGGTGATGCTACCACGGGCGAGCGGTCCTGCTACAGAGGCGCGGCGGCGTTGCTACAATGGGCGGGCGGTCCTACTACAGAGGCGCGACGATGCTGCTACAACGAGTGGCCGATGCTGCTACAACAGGCGGTCGGCGCTGCTACATAGGCATGGCGGCAATGCTACCACGGGCGACCGGTCGTGCTACAGAGGCGCGGTGACGCTGTGACAACGGGCGGCCGACCACTCCGGCGACGGCTCTCTTCAGCCACGACGCCTTTGCTACAAGAGGTGTCAGGCTGTGCTACAAGAGGTGGCTGGTGTTGCTACCGCTGCAACGGCGTCTTCTCCGGCGACGGCGTCTCTTTGGCGACGACGCCTTTGCTACAAGAGGTGTGAAGCTGTGCTGCAAGAGGTGACTGGTGTTGCTACCGCTGCAACGATCGTCTCCTCCGGCGACGGTCGGTCGGCATCTTCTCCAACGATGGCCGGCAACGGTGCCTCCTCCGAAGATGGCCAGGGTCATGACGAAGCATGTGTGGGATAGGTTCAGAAGTAAGTTTCGTTTTCATTAGAGAGGAAGGAGAGTTGGATACATGGTCGTCTGTCATTGACTACGTGTGTGGACACGTGTCGGCCGCTCGACCGAGGAGATCGCGGGAATTTATGCCCGAGGGACGCCCAGCGCCTTCCAAAAGAAAATCATTTTCCAAATGTTGCAACTCAAACACAATGAATAAAGAATGGTAGGCGAAACTTGTCCATACATAGTCCGTTCTCGCGACGGCTCGCGACGGTTTTGCTGAGTTACCGCTGGCAAACTTTCATTTCATTTTATTTATTTTCTAAAAAAACAGCTCCATCTTTGTCGGCGTCTGCAATTGTAGCACCACCCCCTGGTTTCTGTATGAAGATCACCGTAACATTTGTTTGCAGACTGCATATTGGGATCTGAGTTGTTCCCAGAGACACGGCAGGGAAGAAGATGCAGTGGTTTTCTACAGCAACGGTCGCTGCCAGGCGCCCATCTTCATGCGCTAGGCTACGCGCTACGACGTGCGGCTCATCAGTACCCAGGAAAGGTGCGTGCCTGAGCAAATGATGGAATCGAAATGTGGGCGACGGATGCTTTGTATACAGCTTATTGGAAATCCACAAAAACACATAGCAGTCATACAGTTATGTTACACTCTGTACAACATCTGCTCAACAGCAAGAAGCGATGATACGACGAAGCATTTCAGCTCTTACAACTCTAGAGTCTGGCAATGCAAAATACAGGCCCGCACGTGGGATATCTCGCAAACAATCCCCACGTAATTTTTCACAAACACCGACAACAACAACAATCTCCACTGTGCACTCCATCCTCACTTATCAGATCCTTTCTTCGGAAGGATGGCCTCGACGACAGCCTCGATCTCTTCCTTGGCGCGTTCAAACACATTCGGGCCTTTCACTTTGTCAACTGGGGTGTCCTCGCTTATATCGTTGCTTGTCCCATGAGTTTCGGTCTCGTGGGTCTTGTTATGCGTGGTCGCACCAATGCCCTCCTTGGAGTGCTTGTGCAACTCTGCAGGTAATTCAGAGTGGTGCATCATAATCAAGATGAAGCTCTGAACAGAGTGCTAATAAAAGAACCCAACTAATACCACGTACAGTGACATTAGTACAAAGAACCAGAAATGAATGAATTGAAAACTATATTTCAGAGGATGCGTTATTAATTTATTATCCATTGTTGCCGTCTTGTATACACTTCATTTCTCTTTCCTTCTCTCAAAATGGAAGACTACCACTGTATGTAGCTTCTAGAGGGAGCGATATTTTAGAAACATCTTTTATAACCTTAATTTCTGTACACAAAGTTCTAATGTTTCAACGTTCAAAGTTCCGGTGATGTTAAGTCATAAACCTTAAAAGCATATGCTCAAGAAGTCTCAATGAAACTCTGGTACAGTGGTGCACAAGACACTACTCGTTCTCAACAAGGTGAAATGAATCCCAGAGAAGCATGAATCGTTAATAGTTCATCATTGTAAACAAACCAACTGAATATGCATTAAAAAGAACAGCAACCAGAAATTTCGTGTTTGCAAATGTTTTCATATTCAGGACAGAAGCACTGGTTTCCCCCAAGGAATTAGGTACCACTCTGTGAAACTCTGTCACCTTTCAAGAACTGAAAAGCAGAAACTTGTGTATATGTTGGTACTATTGGAAACTGACAAGTGGCTAAGTCGTGACTTAGGTGGACTCAGTTTTGACATGAACAATTTAAAGTGGTACAAGCACTCTCGATGGACAAGTCTCATCGGTGAAAACTTGTTTGCTTTGTCCTGTACAGTTTATTTCGCCCCTTTTGGTTTGTGTGTTTCTAGGAGTTCTAATTGTATCTGTTCTTCTGTTATCTTTATTTTTTGTTGTTGTTTGTACTCTTTGCATCATCTTGAAGCTTTCTTGTGATACAAAATGACACACACTTTGGTGTGTATTCGAGAAGAAAAAAGTCACTTGGTGAATAAGCACAAAGATGTGAATTTTCTCTGTCGCACCACTGTTGTTCCTCTCTTGTCCTACCCATCTTCCTTTCTCCCTAAAGTGATGGTTTGTGAAAATGTAGTTCATTTTTTTTTGTACTAAAGAGGGTAGAGGGTACCCTAAAGGTTACCCACTTCCATCCTTATCTTCTGTTATCTTCCTTATCTTTGTATTTTTATACTCTCCGCATCATCTGGACGCTTTCTTACAAAATGACACGCACTTTGGTGTGTATTCAAGAAGAAAAAAAGTCACATTGGTGAATAAGCACAAAGATGTGAATTTTCTCTGTCGCACCACTGTTGTTCCTCTCTTATCCTACCCATCTTCTTTCTC
This sequence comes from Avena sativa, assembly GCA_916181665.1. Lineage (NCBI taxonomy): Eukaryota > Viridiplantae > Streptophyta > Magnoliopsida > Poales > Poaceae > Avena > Avena sativa. Next base: position 466,678,616 of record OV702290.1, read on the forward strand.
CCCATCTAATTTCTATTTAAAATCCCTACTGTCGCTTTCAGTATAACTCAGCATTTCTTATGTAACAGGAAGCAATACTTGTAAAAGTTAAATCAGGCAAAATGACATCAGCTTAGGTAGTAATTACCACCACCCTCCTTCCTGCGGGGACTGAAATGGTGCTCCATCTTGTCGTGAATAGCTTCCGCGAGAGCTTCGATCTCTTCCTTGGCCCGTCCAAACAGATTGGGGGCCTTCACCTTCTCCACAGACGTCTCCTCGCTTATGTCACCGCTTGTTCCGTGAATCTCCTTGTTGTGGATGCTGCCTTTGTTCATTATACACCACAGCTCTGTAAAAATACGCAAGAGCTCTCAGTCGCAGAGGTACACAAGAAATAAGTACTGTACAATGAAACTAAGGAGATCTGGAATCGAAAAAGATTCCGTGTATGGGCTGAGAGCCAGCATGCTTTGCGGGAAACTAAATATTGGTTGACTATAATCACTTAATCAGCAGCAAGTAACAGGAAAATAGGAGGAACGTATCTGCTAGCAAATGAACCGAGAAATCCTTGCTAACTACTGTACTACGCAGCAGTAGTCTACAGCTCCAGAAAACATGCACAAACGGCGGTCCCCGGCAACTGCCAAGCTCCCTTTTGGCAGCATCTCTCCGCCAGATACGGCAGGAAATGCTACTCGTATGTTCTCCGATCGCAGAATCGTATTTGCTGATTCCTAAATGGGAGCGCGCACGATCTCGCTGGTATCCCCACGAGCGATCTAGCCTATCCCCGGATCGGGCAAGCACGAAACACCACCTGGAGCGCGAGGATCGCATGCGGGTTGCTTGAAATGAGAGCAGGAGAGAGAAGTACGTACCTGTGGCTGGTTTCGTCGCCGGCGAGCCGGCGCGGCGAAGTCGATCTCCTGCGTGCTCCGGGAAGGGGAGAGATGCGGATGGTCCTAAACGGAACAGGGGGGGAATTGATTATCACCCCCCCAGTTCGTGCGCCTCCGCAACTTAAGTCCCCCTCTTCGTCTTCCTCCCTTCCAACCCCCACAATTCAGGTGCGATGTTGCTAATTTCCCCCTTTGGCCTGGTTATCTCTTAATTAAGCTAATAATATTTTGACTATAATCTAAAGTGACAACTATGCCCTCATTTATTTTTTCAAATTACACTAGCTGGGAGACAGTCGCTCGGGTGCTTTTTCTTTCTCTGCTCGACCCCTCCATGGCCTAGCTACCTCGCCTCAACCCAGCTCGCCCGCCCTGAGTGCCCTGTCGCCGGCGGCATCAATTCCTTACTCCTGAGATCCATCTTCGCCTCACTCGTCCGGCGCTCGATTTGAACTGACCTCAAATCCACGCTCGACTTGTTTCCGTCTATGCTGCTTGCCGCCATGGAAGACATTGTGGTTCAGGAACCGGAGGTTACCGGCGCGGAGGAACCCGTGCAGGTGCTCGTCGCTGCCCGCTCCGTCGCAGTCGCCAGGCCGCTTCCTGCCCACCGCCTCGACGGGTCCGGCTCTGGCGGCTCGTTCACGAACGAGTACAAAGAGAAAGAAAGAACAGGCCTAGCCCTCTGTATCGGGTTGGAGAAAAAAGACGAGGGCATTGTAGTAATTTACAGAGAAATCAGTCTAATGTTTTGTATTATTAGATTAATGAATGGGTAACAATGCTAAAGGGGCTTATAATAGAAGCAGGCCAAGAAGGGGGCATATCATCAAAGTCGTGTGTACAGGAGGGGTTATAATCAATTCTCCCCGGAACAGGTGGTAAAACGGGACATAAGACGATGGAAGGAAAGGAAGGGAAGTGGGAGAAGGAAGAGATGGCATTATTCCTCGGGCTAGCCCAAAAGCCCATTTAGCCCATTGGCAAACAGACACTAGATGGAATATTATCTGCAACCCGAATCTATGCCCCGAGACGTGGGATCCAAGGCCCATCGAGGAAAGTCGTGCGTCTTTCTTGACCGTCGAACAGAGAAGACCAGCCCCACTTGCCAGCGTTGGCCCGACAGGCCACCGGTGACGAGCACCCAGCCCCAGCGAGACCCCGTCGTTACCGACTCGCCGCTGCCAGCCAGTCAGACGCATCTGCGCTCCTCCGATGTCAGGGGCAGCCGGCGCCGGCGCGATCGCCGCTCTCCTGCGTGCCCACCGCTTGCCCATGCTGCATTCGCCGTTGGCGCACTCGCTCGCCGCAGCGCACTCCCTGCGGGGCCGTCTCCCTCTCCCGCGCGCCCCGGCGTCCACCGCGCCGCTCTCCTCCCGCCTCTCCCTCCCCAACCTCCGCCTCGGTGCACCGCGTAAGTAAAATCGTACCACTGCGTAAATTACCCTTGACGCCTCACCTGTTCGACTTAATGCCTAGCGTCCGTGAACCTTCCAGGGCGTTCCTTCGCCTCCTCCTGCGGCGCCCCCGGCGGCGCGGTCTCCTCCTCGGAGGCGGAGAAGGAGGACACGCGGCAGTCGGAGCTCATCTTCCTCGGCACGGGCACCAGTGAGGGCATTCCCCGCGTCAGCTGCCTCACCCATCCCTCCGAGACTTGCCCCGTATGACCCTCCACCTCTACCTCGGTATCACCCACCAGAGGCCTTTGCTTCGGTTCTGCTTTCTCACAGTGCTGAATGTGACGATGGATGTTTGTTTGCGACGTCCTGACTGAAGGTCTGCACTAAGGCGATGGAGCCAGGGAACCCGAACAGAAGGCGTAACACCGGCATCCTCCTGCGCCACGTCACGCCGTCTGGCACCTCCAACATCCTCATCGACGCTGGAAAGTATGCACTGTTGCTTGCACTACGGGTTACTGCGGTTGTTTCAGATCAAAGCACCTGAGTTACCATTATTGAAAATAAAAGTAGTAGTGACTTATCACGCCTGGTTGCTTTGTTTCTTCTCTCAGGTTCTTCTACCACTCCGCAATCCAGTGGTTTCCTGCTTTTGGGTACTGAACTGCTCACATGTTCTCTTGTTTGATTTCAAGAAACTTAATCATGCTAACCATTTGCTGCTCATCTTCAGGTTGAGGGAGATTGATGCTGTCATTATTACCCATTCACATGCTGATGCAATTGGAGGTATGCAGTGTCTTTCAACCTTCTCAATTCCTATGCACCCTTTAATTGAATAGCTGGACCATTTTATCAAAGATCTCTCTTGGCGTCTATCCTTTTAAAGTGCTTTCCTTGAGGCAGTTTTGCTTATATTAATTGAGTCAAGAAACCATCATCCTAATGGTCTTGTTCTTTCCAAAAAAGATAACATGTTCTATGGTGCAGGCCTTGACTGTCTTCGTGATTGGACGAACAATGTCCAGCCGTCCATCCCAATTTATGTGGCACAGCGTGATTTTGAGGTTGGAACATCTTGTGCTGAATTACCATATACGTTATTTTTTTCTCTACTATTAAAGCCTCAGAAAATCTGATGGAATATGCAAAAAACCCTCATGATAAGTTAAATATCTACTAAAATATTTTTCGCCTTGGATTTTCTCTTTCAGATGTTAACAATTGGCTCAGTGTCATTCCTTCTTTCTTTCATTTTCCCATTTTCTGGTTTGTATCAGGTGATGAAGATGACCCACCACTATTTGGTTGACACAAGTACGGTTATACCTGGAGCCGCAGTTTCAACATTGCAATTCAACATTATAAAAGAGGAACCATTTACAGTTCACAATCTTGAGGTTTGTAATGTGAAATTATAACTTCAGAACGTTAGAAGTAGATATATTGTTATAGACGGAGAGTGATTTCTACCAATACTGTTTGTAAATTACAGAAGGAACTTCCCTTTTTAACTCATTGAGTGTAGAACTAGTAAGAGAATAGACCATGTGGCTGGGTATACAAATGGATGTTTATCTTTTTACTCTATTCTATTATCGTGGGACGGTATCACTTAAATCAATTTGGCATGCTCAAATGCAGTTTACTTTTCATTATGTCAAAATATCAATATGTGCCGAGTATACTCGACACTCATAATAGACTGAACTGTTCAGTTTATCTTGCTACAAAAAAATGCTTACGTTTCAGGTGATTCCTTTGCCTGTATGGCATGGTCAGGATTACCGTTCCCTTGGCTTCCGGTTTGGTGACACATGCTACATAAGGTTGATTGAGTTCACTGCATGGCTCGTTTTGTTATATTGAATTGTATTGTTGGAACACGTCGTTATGAACATAAAGGCCCAAGGTATGGAATCCTAGAAAGAGGCTAGCAGACATCTTGTCTGAATTTGCTCTCATGTTTGCAGTGATGTCAGCGATATACCTGAAGAAACCTACGGACTTCTGGAACACTGTGAACTCCTTATATTGGTATCTTTTTTTTGCATACTTCTGTTAAATCATGAAATTGTTGGGTTCATTAGAAAGCTGTACATCTGTTGCTGCTAGCTTTATTTCTTGCATATCTCTGATTGCTAAATCATTAAATAGTTGGATTCGTAGGATAGCTGTATTTTTTTTTACAAGATAGTTATATGTTTCTCATGTTTGTATTTGTATGAACTTACTTCTTGTGCATGTGCATCTCTATTGACTTTTGAGCGTTGACTATTGGACTGATCTTTGTTTTATGTTAACTTTGTACAGGATGCTCTTAGACCTGATCGGTCTTCTTCAACACACTTTGGATTACCTAGGGCAAGTTCTAATACATCAGTGTTGCCTTCTTACTGCTCCACTGTATTCAGTTATGATATTTCTTCAATTGTGCAGGCCCTCGAGGAAGTCAGGAAAATCAAACCAAAGAAAACACTCTTTACTGGTATGGCCTGTCTAACTAATCATTTCATTTTGTATTTCTTCTATGAGTTTATAGCCAATTTCTTCTTTCAAAATAGCTTTTAGTCTCAACTCTTTAAGTACATTTGGATTTTCACTGCGGGTTTACAAAAACAGAGCCCACTCTTAAATATACTTTACTATTTGCAACAGAAACTTTTACATGATTGTATTGTCCGGTTGAGAAATGTTACCTGCCTTTTTTTCAATGGACAAGATTTCATCTGAAAGAAAAGGCAAAGCATTTGAACTAAACAACCATCCATCTAGTTGGTCTGGTTAGGGAACTGTTCAATAGTTAGATGATTTCGTGTCTGCAACACCAAGCAAAACTCTCACCACAAGTAGATGTATCCCTTACTTTTTTAGCTTTTGTTGTTAGATGTTGCGTTTCATATACTTGTCAAAGAAAATAAGAAGTTATCTCTTAACACATCAAATCTCAAAATTTATGCCAATTACAGTTCAGAGCTTATTAATGTCAGGAATAAAGTGTTAGAAACTCAGTTACAATCTCTCTTATTTATGGACATGGAACTATGGGAATCCTATTTTTTCTAATTAGATCAAACAGCACCGTGTCTCATCTTCCATTGTTTACATTATGTTGCTATTAAATTGGATTGAATGGTATCTTCAGGAATGATGCATTTAATGGACCATGAGAAAGTAAACGGCGATCTTGCGAGGCTGATGGAAACAGAGGGACTTGACATCCAGCTTAGCTATGATGGTCTCAGTATACCTGTAAGGCTCTAGAACTATTGGGCACACACAATGTGTTTTATCTTTTAGGCACTGTTAAATGATGGTTACAGATTTTCTGTAGTTTCAGTGGAGTAAAATGATAACAAAATGTAATATGAACTCCTTGTGTCAAGCTTTCCCTTTACTTAGTCTTCTCTCCCACCCCCTCCCCCTCACCCTGAACAGAGGAATCATATGTGGCAAATTTACGCCTTCAATCGTCTATGAATAAAGAATCTTGCACAATGATTTCTTTGACATTTTCTGAATCGATACTTTATATTTTGTGCAATATATTGCATTTTCAGCATGCAATAGATTTTGACTTATAAAGGAAAATTAAATCATTCCGTGAGATGTTTTATCAATCCATTCATGTAAGATAAATGAGCATATACTGCGGCAATTCATCAGGGCTTGTGTCACAGAACTCTTTTTTTCTGACATTTTTGTGTCTCAAATTCTTCTTAAGAAGGAAAAGAAGGGGGAGACGATAAACAACAATCTGGTGCAAAATAATACCGGACAAATAGTTACTGGATACAGATGAAACTCCTAGATTGTCTTTCATTAGCGATTCACACTGGAACCCAGCAAAAATTAGTAATTTCCCTTCTAGGTCACACATACACATCATAGAAGACTGGTGTTGACGAGTCTACTACACTCCGCATGCTTGTCCTAGTCGTCCTCTTAAGATCTTCACTCCAAAGTATCTGAGCATAAATTACGATTAGAAGTCATTCAGTCTAAATTAAGAAATTGTTTTGGTAAAATAGTTAAGTTATGTCTGTATTAAAGTACCTGCCCATCATCATGACTGTGGCCTGAGGGTTGGTCCCTGGTGATTTAGAAAATGTTGAGCCATCAACAACACGGAGACCCGAGACGCCAAGCACTCGGTGTTGCTCGTCAACCACCTTCCCTACATGACATCCACCATGATAGTGCCAGATGGTGATTACCGTGTCCTTGCAAAATTGCTCCAGGGATTCTGTTGTATTGGCATGCTTGGGTATCAGATTTACATTAGCCCGTACACTCATGTTGAGCACCCTTTCCATTCCAGCACCATCAGGAGACAATTGAGCGAAACGGTTTGTCTTCAATATCTTTTCAATGGTCTTGATACCATAGACGCAACGACTGAGATCTTGTGGATGGCTGAAATAGTTGAAAGTAACTGCTGGATTGTTCTTGACATCAGTGTCTATGAGGAGAAGGTGGCCTGTAGACAGTGGACCGTCAATCTTCTCAAGGATAAAACCACCTTGGAATACCTCTTTGGGTAGATTAAGTTTGTTATCTGCATACATCTTGGCTAGTTCGAGGCTTCTTTGCTTTGGAGGAACTGTAGATAGCTGTCCAATCTGCATTCGTAGGAATGTGCATTTGACCAAAATGGCAAAAAAGGAATATATTTGCATAATTATGGAAGCAGTGATGACATAGTTATACTCCTTCCTTTCGGAAAAGGATGTATCTAGATGTCTGGAAAAGTAGATACATGCGAATCTAGAAAAATATGCGACATCCTTTTCTGGACGGAGGGAGTACTTGTTTTCAAGGCCAATAAGTTCTACCTTTACTCCTAACTCACGAAAATCGAAAGATAAATTTATGATATAGATCTTCAATAACTTTTTATTTTCTTGAAATTGATGGTAACATGCATATTGCATAGTGAGACCCATCTAGAGTTTGTGGCACTTAGGTATTTCATTTTATTTTTCTTGAAATCTATGGTAACATACTAACATGCATATTACATAGCGAGACCCATCTACAGTTTGTGCACCTAGGTGTGAAAAAGCAATGATGACATTATGATTTAATACTTTAAAAACTACTATTTCTTGAACATCTGATAATATGCGTATGCATGTGCGTTAGTATAAATGGATGGTGATTTGACTGCATGTTTTACAGTTTACGCACTTCAGAATGTTTTTCTCCCTGCTGAAGTCTGCATGCTTTAGGGATTCCTAGTTGTTTGTGTATTTCTCTCCAGTCTACCCATTTTAGATTGTGTAAAAGAAAAGCTTCTCACAGTGCAACCTAATATACAATTTAGAACTAGTAAGCAAGTACGATGGATGCCAAACCTCAGCGGACATGATTCCGTGGTGGCACTGGATGCTATCTGGTGACTGACCAAAACCACTGCTGGCCTCGATGAAAACACCGGCTTCAGTTATTCCAACAGTTTCAATCAGTGACTGCCGAGGGGGGCTTTTCGTAGGTATGAATATGGAGTTCATGGGATTGTCGGCCATTCCTTTTCCCACATACTTGTTGTGAAGAACAACAGGAATGTTATGCTTCTTAAGATCATTCTTGGGCCCAATGCCACTGAGGAGTAGCAGCTGTGGACTGCCAATTGCACCTGAAGAGACAATTATTTCACTTTCTTTGTTGTTGTTAAGTAGTGCCTGGTGGAGTCTCCCTTCCTCATCGGCGAACTGTACCCCGATAGCCCTTGGTTTCAGGCGTCCTGCATCAGAATTCATGTTCTTTAAAAAGGGTACATGATGACTCTGTAGTATACTAGTATCTACTTTTATGTTGTAGCCTTGTAGACATTCCCGTAAATATACTGTGCTACTATTCTGGAAGAGAATTAAGCTCTTAGGAACTTGGCTAACCTTGTTGCGAGTTGAACACTATCCTGTGCACACTAGCATGAAGTAGCACCCGCAGGTTGTTAGGATCTCCAGCTGCAAGTAAGTCGGCTGCTGTGTGGCGGTGGCCATTCGCGTCAAAGATGGTGCCACCAACCTTGGTCCCAGAAACATGATCATAGGTGTACCCATTGAAAGGTGATACACCTGCTTCAACGAGTCCATCCCTCAGTGCAGCCTGCCAAGGCGCAATCTTAGGCCACTGGACAACCTTATCCTCCACCCATGGGTAAGACTCATTGACCAGGTCCGCTTCCCAGCCAACATCCTGCACAAAGCTGTTGGTCCAAGAAACATAAGGTCGGTAACTATCAAGTTGCATCAAGTTAATTGCCATAAGGAATATCGACATGATACATATGTTTTTCTTTAAGCCTGTAGCATGATTACCAATTATGAATGCCTGCTAATTCACATTCATGGATATGGTTCTGCTAATGTGATAAATCTGATCAACTTTATTCTTGGTTCAAACTTTAAATTGCACTGAACTGCTCTGGGGTTTGGTTATGTGGCATCAGTGTTATTGGTAGGCCCATGTGATTTTATTTTGTTGCCCCCTTCAATCTAGACTCCTTTGGTAATATATAGCTTAGAATTCCAGCATGAAAAGCATGATCATTCTTATATGATGTTAATTCTATGAGAAAAACAAAGCACGTGTTACTGTCAGGCCAGTTATTTCTTTGTACTGCCAATGCTGAGCCACTTAAATGGAAATTTAATGCAGCATCTGCTTGTTTTTCTGTATGTTATCAAGTTACCCACGAGTGCTCGTTTGTATACAAGTACTCATGTTTGAAATCATTGCGAATTTTACAACCACAATGTAATAACTAAAAACTAGAATCAGTACCAAATTGTCAACCAAAATACAAGTCCTAATCCAGTCAAACGCAGTTTTGGGTAAGGCAATGCAGAAGATAAATTCCTTTACAGTTGCCTCAGGGTAATCCTACTCCTTTCAGGACATATTTGAGGTACCTAGACATTTGTTTTATTATGTGTATACTACAGTATGAAGAAAGTATCTGACACATACTTAAGAACAGTTGCTCTTGCTGTCCATTTCAGCAATCTGCAAACTCAGGGAGTTAGCTGTAGCAGCATGCATTGCCAGGATGGCAGGACTCAACCGACCTTTACATTTATTTTCTCCTGACGCTATCACTGCTGTGCATTTACCCTAGATCTGACATTTACTGCCCTGAAAGTGACAGGGTTTTGTAGCTGCATAGACTGAATAATGACATGACATGTTTACCTAAGCTAACCTAATTTCAGGTTTCAGACACTACATTTATCAGAGCTTGCCTCTGAAGTGAAATAAAAACAAAATCCAGACCAAGATGGGCAGGGGAAAGCTGAAAATCTCACTGTACCCGCTTAATAAGAACCATTCCTTTTTCTTTTGTAAAATTCCCATCATTGTGAATCAAAGCAGAGTGAAGACACTGGTAAGGTATGCAAGATAACAATGCACTGCGCACCTTGAGCTGGCCCGGCTGTAGAAGCCGGCGTTGATGCAGGTACCGCCGCCCAGCACCCGTGCCCGGGCATTGATGACGCCGTCGGTGGAGACGAAGGCCTGGGACGAAGAGTCCGGCGCGGTATTGCTGAGGCCAATGTGGAAGTTCTCCATGTAGGAGATGTTGCGGTTGCCGTAAGGGGATCCGCCTCTCTCCAGCACGAGCACCTTGTACTTGAGCGACAACGTCGCCGCCAGGGGGCAGCCGGCGGTGCCCCCGCCGACGACAATGTAGTCGTACGTGGTGTGGCGCGTCGCGGGGAAGCTGCTCGCCTTCTCGAGGACGGGGAGGTTCTTCAGCGTGAAGGGCTGCTTGGCCGTGCCTTTGCCTGCAGGTACGAGTGTTCCGCACTGTTTGTCATTGCCCGCTTTGTTTGGGCTCCAAAAGTTTGCAAGCTTTGGTCTAGCCTTGTCTTTTGGGGAAAGAATGTCCCCAGTGTAGGTGAGCTAATGTACCGATTAAACTATTCATCAGGATCTGGTCTTATGCTGTCTAGGACGAGAATACCGGATTAACAGGTACACCCTTTTATAGTAGCACATTCTTTGTCCATTTCTTTGTATACTTTATTTTCTAATAAACAATGCGGTCTTCTTGTTGTACAAAAGAGGAAAACACACAGTGCGAGCCTCCGAGGAGACAGCAACTGGAACCAAAATGTCCGAGGAGAGAAGTGACTGGGAGAATGAAGGAAAACAGAAGCTGAGAGGCAGAACTGCAGCATTTCTAAGCGGCTAATCTCCCAGCAACGCAAGTTCTTGGGTTGGAAAGTTGAAGCAGGAATGCTTAAGAAACACAGGTAGAGAAATGGGAGAGGCCCGTACCTTGGGATAAGCTGAGGAAGCAGAGGCATACTATGACCTTGAAGAAGAACATGGAAGCCATCGGAGCTGAGCAGCACCTGCCGAGCTACGCTCGCTCCCTCTCTCTCTCCCTTTCCAGTCAGTGGCTCTATCTGTCCACTTCCAGCTAGCTCTCGAGCTCTTGGCCACCGAACCTGACCCCGTTTTTGTAGACGGCGACAGAGGGCTGGAAAGCCAGTAGAGGATCGTGTGTGCATTGAAGGGAGCTCACCCGCTGCAGTTACTGCAATTCAATGCAGAGGGAGGAGCACTGCCCCGGTACAACTGTGATTTATGGGCTTCATCGACCCAACCAACCAATGCAAGGCTGCGACGAAGGTGCCCACATCACCACCAGCCCCTTCATTTTATTACGAGAATGACTGTCGTCCTTCTCGCCCTTCCCAATCTTCTTATATTTTTTCTGAGCCTCTCTTTATGCCAATTGGTTACGCCAGCGCACTAGTTTGGTTTTCTTTTTTACAAAAAATATGTTTGATGCATTTTTTTAATGGCGACAGTCCTGCTCTGTAGTTAGATGCTGCCGTGCATGAATGCCAGTTATTCCATAGAAAAAGCCAGCTGTAGAAAATGCATGGCGCTATATTTTATATACTACCAGTGGCACAAAGCATGTGCCGCCATCTTGGCGTCATGAAATATATGCTGACAATTCTCCTGGCGGCTTGAACTCGGAGACCCTGGTTTGGGATGAGGATTATGCTGCATGGCATTAGGTTGTTGGCTTCTTATTTTTATTTCAGCTCATCAGTGCAAAACCGCAAACCCTCCCTTTGTCCTAGTATAGTATAAGATGTTATCACAACCAAAATGTGAGGTTGTAGTGACACCAAACAGACTTTGAATTGGCCAACTGTACGTCTAATAGTACTGGTACTCCATTGATGGCCATAGCAGCGCTAAGATGTTATTAGTATAACCAAAATGTCAGTAGTATGTCAATAGCAGCGCCAAACAAAATTAAATAGCACCATTGATGGCCATAGCAAGAGAGTAAGTGGTATTAAATGTTGTGTTCTTCATCTTGTTAGGGACGATACACACCACAACCCGTGAGGCAACTGTTACCCAGGATCAACATACCTGGGCTTGGTACAGTGCTCGTCTCATGTCCATTGGGCGGTGCTCACTTGATGAAAGTACGCTAAACAAAGCAAAAAACAACTGTTAACTGGTAGTAGTAGTAGTAGAAAGCAAACGGATATTATTATGACCACCAGCAACCTCCTCTGTGTATTCTGCAGCAAAATAAGCTGGCACACAAGAAAAGAGTGAATCCTAAAGTATCATGGCTGTCCCACGGTCCTAGGTCGCTCTCTTTCCGTTCGCCTGCTACCATGGATCCTGTGAGCTCCTGGAAAGAGTGAAATGGATCGCATACCATTTGCAGGTACGCCAACTGCACCGCGCTGCTGTCTTTCCTTTCCCTGCAATCCATTACTTACTACTCGCTCTGATCCAATTTAATTGTCACATAACTTACTACTTGCTTTGATCCGATTTAATTGTCCCATGAAGCTTTGTCTAAACGTGCGACAGTTAAATCAGATTGGCGGGAGTACTTCTTTTAACACGCCCATAAACCTATGACTTGAGAAGCCCGAATAACTAGAGGCTGTTTACAGGGACAGGTTGGTTTAACCTCTATTTTTCTTCTTCTGAAATAGGGTCTGGTTATCTGTCTGCAGGTTTGGAGAAAGAGACATACATCCTCCTCAGTCCTCTCCTCTCTGCTCTTTAAAGATCCCTAGAGACAGGGGGAAGGTCTCACAAGGTCACATCTCCATCATCACATGATGACGACTGCCAACCTGCCTAAGGAAGTCTTTTGATGGTAGCACGAAATAATTAGAGGTTGGTTAATAGGTGTGCATCGGTGCTAAGTGGAAGTAAGAGCATCTCCACTGGCGTCCCCAAAGGATGGCCAACAAGATTGCCGGCAGTGACTTTGGAGGCCGGCGCTCAAACTACCGGCGCTTTGGGGAAGCCGCCTCACACCGGCGACCCCCAATGATCAAGACACAACAAATTAACACATAGTTCCATTCAATATTAGCGAGCAAACTTTTACATAGGAATTGTAAAACAACTAGCGGTGATGGCTACGGGCGGCGGCACCTGGAGGTACCCTTGCCATGACGGTTCATCGACGGCGCCCGCACATTGAGGCCCCACTCCTCTTCGAGAGAGCGGACTTCTCCATCTTTAACTCCTCCTGAGCTCGTTCGAGGCGAGCACGTAGGGCCGCGTCGCCGGGGTTGGCACGGGCGGCACGCACGCACTCGCCGTCGTATGTGATGCGGATAGAAGACGCGGTTGAAGACGTCAAACCCGAAGTGCTCGTCGGTGGTCCGGTTAACCTGACCTTGGTACGGCAGCGACAACCTACGGGAGCTTCCCTGCTGCGTCGCCTGACCGCGCGTTGCTTGGATATCAGCGAGTATCACTCGCTGGTCGATTGGCCTCTCTGCTGGCTCGTCGAAGTCGGAGAAGCTATCATCTCTATCCTTGCCATTGTCGGCGGCACAACCATCGGGTGGGTTGTGTGTAGGAGCGGAAGGAAGAGGGTGATCAGACATGGCTATTTTTGGAGGTGTGGTGGTGCGTCGCTCCTCCACGGGGCTCTCCCCTTTTTATAGATGAGACAACGTTCAACCTACTAGAAACGGCGGGAACCAGCCAGAATAGGCGTGAAATGGAGGCAGCAAAACTGGTTGGAATCGGTGGCGGCGAAACCCTTTACCACCGTCGGGCGGCGATCCATCACGGACGAGCGATTTGTGTGGCTAGCAAGGGGGGCTGGCGCTGGTTTTCCAATGTGGCACACATTGCCGCATGTTGCCGGCAGCCCCAGCCCAGCCCCTAGTTGCCGGGAGTGGCAAGGGGGTGCCGGGTAGATTGGGAGCAGGGCTTTTTTGGCCTTCAGCCTGGGTTGGCTAGGGGCCGCCAGTGGAGATGCTCTAACATATGTGATAACATGTAGCAACATGTAGTATCAACTTCACATATGTGGTAACAAATTGCTGACATCCTTTCTCGGACGTGGGAGTATATATTATTCCTCATTAGACTAGTCATAGTGAGAGTAAAGTAAATATGTGACATGACATATAATTAATGAACAAAAAGAGGAAGGTAGGTAGTTATTGTAACATCAAACATATCAAGACCATATGAGTCTAGAATCTAATAAATTAGAGTTTGCATGATATCACACACTATTACCCACTGTAAAGTTAGTACTACCTCTGTTTGAAATTATTAGTCCTAAGAGCTTTTTTATATTGTTTGAGATTATAAGGGCTATCTCATTTATTAGTTTCTCTCATCCAATGCATGTTCTTCTTTTCCTCTCACTTTTTTCGTGCATGTAAGCACGTGCACAAGCCGAACCTGGATTACTGAACACTTCGCTAAACTCGGCGTTAAGAGAAGTGGACAGTTTTAGGTCAAGCTTGTTCCGGTTCCGGTATTTTATTTTGTCCAGCAACGTCGTCGGCAGGCACACCGGAATTAAACCGATGTCAATCAGTGCCCTCCAAATGACTGATCATTATACGCCTTTTTGAGAATGGGACTTGCCTAAGCGCACCTCGAGATCGGAATCGAGAGGGGCAAGATCCGGGTTGAGCGACCGGCTTGCGGGAACAGAAAGCATAAACGAAAGGATTCGGGCTTGCTGGAGTAGAGGAGAGCCAGACGAGTAATTGCTAGGCTATGGGTTTATGTTTTTTAGAGCCAACTAAACAGGAAAGAATTACTCAGGAGGATGGGCCTTGTAGGTTTGAGCAGGAAGGCGGGTTGAAACGGTTTATGTTTTTTAGAGCCAACTAAACAGGAAAGAATTACTCAGGAGGATGGGCCTTGTAGGTTTGAGCAAGAAGGCGGGTTGAAACAAGTCTTCGAGGGCTAGGGTCTTCGGTTGGAAAACGGGTTTAGAGGGGCTTTTCGCTTAGTGACACAGCCAGTTAGGTGTTTTGGATTGAGCTCGGTTTTGGGGAAAAGACAAGAAAACCAGGAACTGTTCGGAAACCGGGAACAGTCGGTTCGGTTCGGGAAAAGGCAGCTGTTGGCTCGGGTTGGGAAAAAAAGACAGTCGGGTCGGGCACGCTGCAGGCGCAACAGGGCCCGGGCTCCGGTGCATGCATATATTAATGAGAGAGAGTTATGAAGTGTCTTGGTATTAGCAACTTAGCCCTTAGGACTAATAATCTCAAACAGAGGTAGTAACATGAACTAGTACTTAGCATGCACATGTTGCTAAGCTAGTCCAAGTTATTTAGGTTGGTCATAGTGCAAGTAACTTTAAGAGTAACTAAAGAGTAACTAAGGGTGTGTTCGGTTGAAGAACCGGGGGACGGACTGGAATGGTTCTATCCCGATGGCACCGGACGGTTCCGAACCCATGTTCGGTTCTGAAAAAGTCGAGGAACGAAATGGTTCTATTTCTTGTTCAGTTGGTGGAATCGGAGAGCAGAACACAGACCAAAAACTACTAAATATTCGATTAATTTGAGTCTAAACTAATCCTCTCTAAAATCAGAGGTAAATTAGAATGGATAGAGATAAAAAATTAGAGCAAAAATTAGAGGTCAATCCCGATGGCGCTGCTTGTCTGCTGCTTGGCCGTCGCTCGTGGGCGTGCTTGCTGCCGTGGCCGCGCGTGCTTGGCCGTCGCTCGCCGGCGTGCCTGCCGCCGCTGCGCCGCGTGTGCTTGGCCGTCGCTCGCGTGCTGGCCTGCCGCCGCTGCGCCGCGCGTGCTTGCCCGCCGCCGACGGTCCTAGTTCGCTGCTCCGCCGTCGGGACTGGTTCGCTACGTAGCCGCGCATGCCTGGCAGCCGCCGCCAGATCTCTCCTCCGCGGGCGAGCAGCGAGCAGCGGTTGCGATTGGGGCGAGGATTAGAGGCTTTTTTCTCTTCTTTACCGTACACTGCAGCGATGGTTAGCGAGCCGTTTCGCACGATCCGGCCAATTCGGTCGGATAACCTGGTTTCGCATCTCGGAGAAATATTTCGTTCCAAGAGACTACCTGGTTCTGTTCCTTTTATCCAACTAAACACATGAACAGTGCTAGACGCGGAACGGACCGGTTTTATTTCACCGAATTCTAGAACCGAACACACCCTAAGTGTCCAACTCAGCAAAATTGCTTACGTGACAGTGAGTTAATGAAGAGAGAGGAGGATTGCGTAACATATTTGATTACTGTAACATCACATATACCAATACAAAATGAGTCTATCATCTAATAAATAATATTTTGCATGACACCACTTGTATATTACTCTCCACTGTAAAGGTAGTAACATAGACTAGTAACTTGTGCATGTTACTAGCCTATGTTACTCTCCACTATGACTATAACTAGCCTTATGACTCAGTCTTAGTTATCTACGGACTTTCACTTGCACACGCTGTTATGACACATATGTTATTATCCACTATAAATGTAGTAACATAGATTAGTACTTAGCATGCATATGTTACTAAGCTAGTCAAAGTTATTTAACACTATGGCTAGTCTTATGAGTCGTCCAGACTTTCACCTGCACACGTTGGAGTTGTTAGCATAAAACTACCACTTTACATGTCAATTTTCTCAAATGGTACCGATCGACCTCTAAATCGTATAAAACTACTACATCGAAACTAAATATTCGCAAAATGCACTAATCGTGGGTTGATTGTGAATTGACAACGAATCTGACAGGTGAGCCCCATTTGTCAGGGGCTATTTTGCTCACGTGGACTAGACCCCACATGTCAGTACAATTAAAACATCCAAAAACATTAAAAAAAATAAAAAAAATCTATTGTGGCCACCGGAAATAACCCAGCCGCCAGAGACGCCCTGGCCTGCTCACCGCCGTACAAGTCGAGCCGCCGCTGCCACGCGCTGGCCTGCTCACCGCCGTACCAAGTCGAGCAGCCGCCACCGCGCCCTGGCCTGCTCGCCGCCGCCACCGCGCCACACCAGGCTACTGGCCTGTCACCGGCGTGCCCTGCCGCCTTGCCCCGACACGAGCTCCGGCCGGCAGGGGCGGCGTGGGCAGGCAAGAGCATGGCGAGACCATGGGACAGCTCCTCGGGAAGCCTGTGGGGCACCCTGGGCCAGGCCTCGAACGTGGCATAGCTGGTCGGCGTGGACTCGCTCGGGTTGGTCTCGATGGTCCTGCAGGCCGCGCTGGCGGCGCGCCGCCACCGGGAGACATGCGTGAGGCTCGCGCAGCATGTGGAGCTCGTCGGCGGCCTGCTCAGAGAATTTTGAGCTCGCGGAGCTAATGCGGCGGGAGGCCACCAGGCGGCCCCTGGAGCAGCTCGGCGGCGCGCTGCGGCGGTGCTACGCGCTCGTCACCGCGTGCTAGGACTGTGGCTATCTCCGCTGCCTGCTCCTGGGGGCAGGGATGGCCGAGGAGCTCCGTGCCGCGCGGCACGAGATCGATGAAAAGGTTAGCTGACAGCTTCGACCAGGGGGCGGCGAGCTCCGGCCGGCGAGTACAGATTGGATGGGTCACTTTTCCCCTTTCTTTTTTATATTTTAATTAATTTTAGTAGGGCTCACAGGTGGGGCCGACTCCACCTCAGCAACTTTGACACTTATAAGTGGTTCCCACTATCAGTTTCAGCGTCAATTCGCAATCATACGCGAATCAGTGCATTTTGTAAAAATTTAGTTTCTATGTCGTAGTTTTATGCGATTTGGAGGTCGACTGGTATCATTTGGAAAATTTGACATGTAAAGTGGTAATTTTATGCTAACTACTCGCACACGCTGTGACACACCAAGCGCATGCGGAAGTGTAGCAACAAAGTGTAACGGCATGGTTGCCGAGTTCTTGCTAGCGATGCAATTAACACCGACTGGCTGATGGCGCTGTCAGGAAACCTGGTCCAAACCATGCAATCAGAACCGGGCAGAGATAGATGTTGGATGCTGAGGCCCGAGGTCGCTTCTGCATCATCAAGATTATTCAGGATGCTCCAGCTGCCAGGGATCCAAAATGTATCGATCAGTCATCAAGAAACTAAGGTAGTATCCTACATGTCCCTTCTTTTAATACGGTGGCAGTCTTGTTTTCGTGTGAAGCTGTGCTTAACTACGCCAGTTAGAGTTAGGTACTAACTTGGGCTGGATCCTTAAATCTTGTGGGGTGATTCGCAACCCCCGGCCTGCCGTGGACTTGAATGGGGATCGGTCGGTCATGAGATGCATATGGAATGGCCGGCCATGGGGGACCGTCGGGAGCGAGGTAGCTAGCTAGCTCCAGGGACTTGTCGTCGCCAGCGAGCGAGCGATGCACCCAGGCGCGTGAGGACGTCGCACCTACTAACCAACCAGCCAGTACTCTACGCCGGGCATCCGCGAGGTAGCTGCTGCTGTTGCTGCCGGTCGTACGAGCCGGCCGGTCCATCCTCGCCGTGATCGCACCGCACAGTGGCTTGCCTGCCTCTAACTCGGGCGGGCCAGGGCCAGCGTGACCACGGGCCGGCTGTTCTTCGTCGTGAAACTGGTCAGCCCGTGCGCGGGGGGAACTTGTCGACGACGTGAATGATGGCGGTAACAGTTAACGCGCAAGTGGTGGTATGGCTATGGCCGGTAGAGCGCTTGCTGAGCTGTGTGCTACGGTGCGCGCTTGAATGAGGTGGCAGAGAGCACATGCATAAGATGGGAGGCAGCCAGGCGCGGAAGGTTTATGCCTGTGCTGTGTGCAGCCCCCGCTCTGGCCGCTTGCTCCCTGCACTGGACGCAACCGTGCTCACGTGTGGCCCCGCGTCGTGATCGGAGTGATTCATTGGTCCGATGAATGCCGCCTACGGTTTTTTGTAAACCACGCTGATGAGCACGATCGAGTGGCCAAGTACAATAAAGCCAGTCAGGTGACTATAAGGATTGAATTAATTTTATTTTACTTAGTTAGATGAGTGAGAAGACGAGAGAGAAGACAAAGGGGCTCTAAACAATAGTACCCCTCCCTTCAGAAATAACTGACTTGAATTTGTCTAGATTCAAATATATCTAGAGACGGATGGAGTATTAATCTTTGTGTTCCGCGTGCAGGAAAGTAATTCATATACTCCGTACTGGTACGATTTTTGGGTTCCGCCAGCTGGAGCATATTAGACAACCACTTGCGAATTGCGACACCCACCGGCCTTAGGTCATCTCTACTTGGCCGATCCAAACGCGTGACCGAAACGGTCCGTTTCTGTCTGTTCGGGTCGGTCCGCGGTCTGGGCTGTCCGGACGATCGCGCCCAAGGATGCGACCCAAATGTCAGTTGTCCTCTTCGTCGGTAGATAAATTTTGAGATGGAACACAATTCGGTAGATAACAAAAACATCATCGGTGCATAAATTTGAGACACAAGAGCTACAAATTAAACCTAGCGGAATACTAAATGAAACCTAATCGACTATCTCGCTTCCGTTGTCCTCTTCGTCGCCATCTTCCACGGCTGCACCGTCCTCCTCTGCCCCGTCTTCCTCGGCCGCGCCGTCGCCGGCGTCCTCGCTGTCACCGTAGAGCCTCTCGATGATTCCGACGCGGAGCGCATCGTTAATGGCGGAGGAGATGGTGCGTCCCGAAACCGCCCAGAATTGCACCCTCCCTTCGCGGTTGCGGTCGTCGGGGTGGACCTCGCGAAGGTGTTCGTGGCAGATGGCAAGCGCCGGCCGGCACTCCAGCTTGAATAATCTCGCCCAATAGGAGCTCGAAGCCACGTACCGGGCCATGGCCCTCTTCCACTCTGAGAGTTCGAGGCGACGCTCCTCGATTCGGAGCCCCAACTCGGCACCGTGTGGAACCGGCGCCACCGGGACCCGTAGTGGCTGAGCTCGAAGTCTTCCGGGATCGTCGTGCGTGGCAGAGCGAGGATGCCATGGTGGGCGAACATGGACGCCTCATAGTAGTTCAGTGTGGGTCTCGCCATGACTGCATCAAGGAGGGAGGTCGCGATGGGACGGGAGTACGACACCGACGAGGGACAGGGCCTGATTAAGTAGAGCACACGCGGAGGTTCTCGTGCCTTCGCCCTTCAATGCCGACGCGGGAACTCAGGCGGCGTCTCGTCAGTCAGAGGCTGACGCGTCGGTCGACATTGATGGCGAAGGTTGTCGCGTTTGCGTCTGAACCGGTGTCGCCAGTCAGGCTGGCCTTTGCGTGTGAATCGGTGTCGCAGTTGCGTCTGAATCGGCACCGCTATTGCGTCTCTCGCTGGCGGGTGGGCCACTAGCGCGCCGGGGCGGATGGGTCATGCCGTTGCGACGCCGTGCGCGTCCGCGCGGACAAGTTCGGACATGCTCGGGCCGGTGGGTCGATCCGGTGGAGATGCCCTCCACCGGGTCGACCCAACCTGCCCGGGCGCGTCCGAACGCGTCCGCGCGGACGTGCTGGGTGTGCGCGGTGTCCCAGCGGCTCGACCTATCGGCGCACCTAATTTGCGTGACCACTGGGTCGGCCCGGACACGGGCGGGTCGTGGGCGTGTCCTCCTCGTTGGTGCCTCTGGCCCACCCGTCAGCCACAACAACGTTGGTTCAGACGCGCGCATTGGCATCGACTCAGACGCAACCGGGGCAGCGATTAAGAGTGGCAGAAGGCTGACCGGCGGCAGCCTGCGCCATCAATGGCGACGAGACGGCACACTGACTGACTGGACGTGTCAATGCCCTCTCTTCGGCCTCCGCGCCTGCATCCGATGCCGGGCCTTTTTAACTGGTCGCCCGCGGCAAGTTTCTCCCACACCACACCTTTCTCTCCTCTCCTCCTTTCCGTTCTCCACTACCCTTAGCTAGAGACGGCCGGCAGCGAGGGATCGACCGGAGGGCGTGCCGGCCGTGGATGTCGAGGGGGGCGCCGAGGACGCGGCCAAGTCAGCGCACCACCACGCTCTCCCTCGAAGCCGTCATCACCCGACAAGGTCGACCCAGGCATCCAGTTCGCCATGGCCATCCACACCGGCATGACGTGTGACAGGCTACTCCTTCCCTGCACATTCGTGACCCTGTTCGGCGACCAGCTGCCCCCGATTGTCATCCTGTGGGCGAACGGTCTTAGAACCAGCAGGTACCCGGTCGCTCTGCAGTTCGACCACCTCGGCCAGTTGTACCTCGGAAACGGCTGGGAGTGCTTCGCCTGCGCACACAAGATCGAAGCGGGCAACATCCTCGTCTTCAAGTACGACGTCGAAGGAAGGCTAGGCCACGTCTTCGACGACGACATTATGCCGGAGATGGTACCGCCCGATCTCCGACTCCGACTCCGACACCGACAAGTAGGTTTAGGCTGTGCGCGCGCGTCATGTACCATGTATCGATCCAGGCATTGGCCATACTTGTAATGAAAAGCTTTATTCAAGACTTAGAACTTTTGTTACAAGCATACCACAGGCACACCTAAACTACATAACTAAACGGATCAAAGACACCATTTCGTCATTAAGAGACCGGATGATCGCTTCCTATATCTGCACCTCCTCTTCAGCTTGGGCGAGGCGGGCACGCAGGGAAGCGTTGTCGGGATTGGCCCGCACCACTTTCTGGAGCTCGACCCGCACCAATGTCAGCTAGTCCCATCGACGGTGCTCTGGCAGGAAGACACGTTCCGCCACGTCCAACGTGAAAGCATCGCCGATGATCACATGACGGTTATAGAAAGGGCGACGCAGCAGTGGGATTTCTGGGCGATTGTCGCTGCTGCTAGATCGGCGACGAGGAAGGCCAGGCATGGCGGCGTGGGGAGGTAGGGTTTCTGGCTTGTACCTACATCGGCCGGCCTCCCCTTTTTATGGATACGTCTAGACGCGACGGGAAACGCCTAGAAGAGGGCGGAAAGAGGCGTGAAATGACTGGAAGAAAACCGGCAGACAACAGGGTGGCGGGAACAAACTGGATATACACCGGCACCAGCGTTGTTGACGAGCTCTTTTAAAGACGCGGTCATCCGAATAGACCGGACCGTGGCCCCTAAAATGACCACGGGCCGATTCAAACGGACGGAAATGGACCGTTTCGATTGCGCCGTTTGAATCGAGCCGGTGGAGATGCCCCTATGTTCGCTGGACGGAAAAACAATCGTCACAGCACGTCCCATCGGCCATCGCTCGTCTGATTGCTGCTTCTCAACTAACTGGCACCACCATTTTTTGATGGGGGCGTCTGAGACGGACAGATTGATTAAGCCCACACGATCGGTTTAGTTAACTGCGAAGCTAGTAGTGGAGCTAGCGCACTGCTACTCTTGTTCGCCACATTTATTCCAACGGATGCTTTGTGCGGGGTTAAGGACGGATTAATCCAGGTTCTCGTCCGTATTTCATAGTACTCCATCCGTTTCTAAATAGAGGTAATTACAGTTTTCATCCCACAACTTGCTCCCGGGGTGCAAACTAGTCTTACAACTTGCAAAGTGAACAAAGTAGTCTCACAACTTGCATCCTAGGTATAAATTAGTCCAATTCAAAAGAATTTGAATGAATTTCACCGATCTGAGTGTAATTGACCTCGCGTGGCTGGACCAGACCGCACCTGGCTGGCTGACTCCACCGAACCACCTCCTCTGGCTGAAATCGCATCTCGCCTGGCTGAAATCGCACCTCGCCTGGTTGGACCGGACCTCGCCTGCGAGCGACGGATTCCCCACGACATAAATCAGGCTTAAACGACAAGCTTTAGTTTACTAATCGATCTGCCCGTGGTAATAACCCTATTTAGCATCAATTTCCGCCGCCAAAACCTCCTATGATCTACTCGATCATGAGGTCACTTCCGCCTACACCACTGGCATCGCCGTCAGAGGAGAAAGAAAGATGATAGAGCAAAAATTCGACCGTAAGGTGGCGGATCCTCGCCATGCTCGCGGTAGTGCATCCCCCCGGCGGGATCGAGCTGGAAACGACGTCACGGATGAGCTCGCCGTCGCCGTCGGGGCGAGTTTCTGTTGCGAGATCGAGAGAGCCAGGTTCTATTTGGTACCGTGGAGCCATGTGCTAGGGTCAGATCGAGCCAGGTGAGGTTGAGTCCGGTCCGGTGGAACCACCAGGTGCTTGCCAGGGTCAGGTACACTCAGATCTGGTGAAATTCATTCGATATTTTTTTTTAAACTAGACTAACTTGCACCTCGTGTGCAAGTTGTGGGACTACTTTTGTCCAGTTTATAAGATGTGAGACTATATACAAGATGTGGGATGAAAATGCTACGGAACAAAACAATATATCGCGTAATGACAAGTAGACATCATACAAAATTACTTGCGACATTTTTTGGTCAATTAGCATGGGGTATGCCACCCCACAAAGTTTAATTCTCTATGCATCCATAACACGGTTAGAATTCCATTTGATAATCGATTTCTAATCGCATTGCAAAACTATTATTACCATCTACTCCCTCTGTTTCAAAATATAAGATACTTTAAGTTTGTGAAAAGAGTGTATCTAGACATCTTTTAGTGTGTAGGTTCACTATAAACATGCATGAACCTACACACTAAAAGAGATCTAGATACACTCCTTTCACAGAGCTAAAACATCTTATATTTTGAAACGGAGGAAGTACTTAGTAATAAAAAATAGTAGTTATAGCTAGTTTTTTTATATAATTTAGTTACAACCAATATTTAGTTGAGGACCGTAAGGTTCATACTACTAAATAAGTTTGGTATTTTAAATAGTCTAATTAAATAGTGAAGGAAATGCTTTCTAAACCAATAGGCAGCTGTAAGCATCTTAAGTACTGGGAGGCCATGTAAAGCAACCTCGCGGCAGCCAATGTACATTCTCCTGAAATATTTTTCACCATAGCAATCTCTCTTCACCAATTCATTAATAACCTTTATGACATATTGAGGTGCCAGCAGCTTCTCCATGTTTTAGGTAGCTTGGGCCTGTCAACAATGTACTCCAGCAACAAGCTAACCTCAGTGAGCAGGAACTCCATATTCAGGCAAAAGTTTCCCGTTAGATATTGTGCCTAAAGATACCAAGACTGACCTTTTCGACGAGTCAACCAAGGATGCTCTTCAATAATTCTAGCCTCACGGTAACCTTGCTTTCACTGACAGGCAACGGTCGCGAGAATTCCTCAAATTAGAGCTCAAGGTTGTTAGTCAAGAAGGATGGCGTTTTCAGAGTTTAAAGTGAATTTCCAAAATGTCTTACTCCCTCAAACCCATATTAGTTGACTTGATACATCCGAATTTAGACAAATCCAAATCAACTAATATGTGTCGGAGGCAGTGGCGGACCTAGGATTTTAACAAAGGGTATGCCACCAAAAATTCGAGATCCTATCGAGAAAGATTTGTCTTCGAATATAAAGAAGGAATGATGATTATAAAATATGACAAAATGATTAAATAAAAAGAGATTTAGCATTAGAGTAAAAAAGGTAAATTGTTGGACACAAACATCAACGAGGCTTTAAAAAAAGATATATTAAAAATGCTATAATAGAACGTAGAAAATTTAATCACATACTTGACTAGCGAAGACTAATTATCAGTAGACTACATATCAACCGATGATACACAGTTAGTCCATATACTACTAAACCACGGTGTAGAGTAGCTCCAATGTACTACAATAGCTTACATATTGATTTGCTTAGTCATCATAAGTTATCAGCTAGGTGGGTGCATGGTGCATGACCATAGCTAGCATGGAGGCTTACACGGGAGACTAAGAGCATCTCCAGTAGCGGCGCTAAAAATTGGCGCTGTATAAGTCGTTTGGCGCGCGCTGTATCACGTTTGTCACGCGCAACTCCGGTTGTCAAAAGACAGAAGCGCTAAAAACAGGTTATAGCGCGCGTGGCAAAAAACGAAATGACAGGCGCTGTAAATTTTCACAGCGCGCGCGCAGGAACAACAAAATCACATACAAATGACAAAACAAAGATCAAACACACACAATAAATCAAGAATAAATAGTTCAAATATTCATACAACATCAACACAAATGAATAGTTCAAAGTACCGATACAACAACAACACATACAACAATCATACAACAAATGTATCTCAAAGAACATACAACAATCATAGGAGAACATCAATTTCCTCCATTCCAAACCCACCACTCCGCCATGACATCCTTTTGGAGATCATCATGCACCTCATTAACTCGAATGGCATGGTAGGAGGTAAGGAACCGGGCTATCCTATCTTGCCTCCTTCGAATTCGGACGGGTTGTCCCACATACTCATAGTTGTAGTCGAGGCCATCCTCACCACGCTCATCCTCTATGATCATGTTATGCATGATCACACAAGCCATCATGATGTACCAAAGGATCTCTTGATCCCAAAACCAAGCCGGTCCACGCACAATTGCAAATTGAGCTTGCAATATCCCGAATGCTCTCTCCACATCTTTCCTTGCCGCCGCTTGTGCATTATGGAAATCGACTTCTCTCTTGCCTTCTGGATCCTTGACCGGCTTCACAAATGTCCTCCACCTTGGGTAGATGCCATCGGCAAGGAAGTAGCCATAGGTGTATGTTTTGTTGTTTGCCACAAACTGCACCGGTGGAGTTTCACCATTAGCTATCCTAGCCATGAGTGGTGACCGCTGGAGAACATTGATATCATTGCAAGATCCGGGCATCCCAAAAAAAGCATGCCAAATCCATGTCTCATAATCGTCCACGGCTTCAAGGATGATGGTGGAATCCTTCTTGTGGCCTTTGAATTGTCCATGCCAAGCCGCAGGACAATTCTTCCAACTCCAATGCATACAATCAATAGAGCCAAGCATTCCGGTGAACCCACGCCGCTTGTTTTGCTCCAATAGCCTTGCCGTGTCTTGAGCATTGGGGGATCTCAAGTACTCCTCCCCGAACACTCTCACGATAGCCACGGCAAAGGGGCGGACACAAAGAATGGCGGTGCTCTCCCCCATTGCCAAGTGGTCATCAACCAAATCCGCCGGAATACCATATGCCATCATACGCAAGGCGGCGGTCACCTTTTGATAGGTGCTATGCCCAAGCTCCCCGGCGGCATTCCTCCTTTGCTTAAAGAAACGATCAAACTCCATCACACTCTCGGCGATGTTCTTGAAAAATCTTGTGCTCATCCTAAACCGGCGCCGGAAGTAGCGCTCGGGGAAGATGGGCTTCTCGATGAAATAGCTTCTCATCAATTTGGCATGGCCTTCCAACCTCTCCCTCCACAATCTCTCTCGACCAATCACGGAACCACCATGCTTCGGGCGCTTCATCCTAGCGCGAACGGCCAAAATGATAGCAAGATCTTCCTCTTCTTCCGCATCCCATTCATCATCGGACTCTTCCTTCGACCGGCGGCGCACCATCTACATAGGGCGGCTACGTCTAAATAATATCCTAGAATGAGAAGGTATAGCAATGGAGGACACTACATACCTTGGTGGGGAGTAGCGCCGGTGGTGGCGCGGAAGCGACGGCGGCGGCGATGGACGGCCGGGGGAGCGCCGGATCTGTGCTCGCGGAGCTCGAATTGGCGGGGAGTGGCGCCGGTGGTCGCGCGGAAGCGGCGGGAGCGCGGCGGCGGTTGTCGATTAGCGACGGGGGAAGCTTCGGCGCGGCGGCGGCAACAAGCGGCGGCGCTGTCGGCGCCGGCGGGAGCTGTCGGCGCCGGCGGGATTTGGGAATGGGGAGAGAGGAAGCGCGGGCGCGGGGAGGGGGAGGGGATTTTAGCTCTGTGCGCGAGTGTGCGTTTCCAGCGCGCCGAACCAGGAGCCCCAGATGTGGCGCTCGCGATAGCGCATATACTGCACGCTGAATTTTTTTTTACCGCGCGCTAGTTTGCAGTCGCTGCTGCAGCGTCGAAAACAAGGCTCCACACGCTAAACAAGCGGTTTATTGGGCGCGCGAGCGCCGCTGCTGGAGATGCTCTAAAGCCCATATTTAATAAACATATATATAAATAGTAATAGTTAGTGGCAAAAGCCAATGCATTTATTAATAGATGGACAAGTAACTATCGGAGCTGATCAATCTACCATGTCAACCCACGTCGCTGAACGAGACATGCATGGCCGCCTGTATTAGCTTGTTTATCAGTCGGTTGATCAAAACGAGGATATGTCTGCATGGCCGGACCGCAGGGTATATGCCGTGACATACTGGGCATACCCGGTAGGTCCGCCACTGGTCGAAGGGGGACGTGGAGCATTTTTCTGTGTTGACGATGATGATCTGGCGCTGCAGGCTTGCATCGGCCTCGGGCTTAATTTAGAACTGTGAGAGTTAGCCGTCGGTTTAATCCGTAGTTGTTCTGTTGTGCGTATTTTTTTCCAAATCTTGCAGGTCTATGCGCTTGTGCGCTCTGAACGCTAGAAAATTCTGCAAAATTCGCTCGTTGTCATCCTATCTATACCCGTTTGGGCACTAAGGTTGATTTTACGATGATAGACGCGCTCCTTCCGGATAACTGATGTCTCTCTTCGAAACAGTTTTCCGCCCTGCGTTATAAATAAAATTACATGGTCGAGTCGAGACAGTAACGTCGGAGCTATTTTACGAAACATATCAAAGATAAACATAGAAAATAAAAGAGTAATCACACCCTGAAAAAACACCCAACACTACTAACTAGATATGACACCACGCCTCCTTGTGGAATTACCGGAATTCACCACACCCCACCAACCAAGTTGTCGCCAGAAGGGCCGCCTGCCCTCTCGCTCCGGGTTGTGGAACGCCGATCCTGCCAACGGACAACGAGGACGGAGAAGGGTGATGACTACATCACATGTACGAGATAGGAGGTCGTCGAGACTGCCCCATGCCAATGCCAAAAGTGCCTCGGCAAGATCCGAACTTGCCCACCGATGGCACCTGAGCAAGATAGAGAGGTACCAGAGCTCCACGACGACGACCCCAAGAAGGTGACACCACAGCACACCGTCGTCTCCGAGACCGGCAATCAAGAGTTTACATCCGAAGCCCTGACACGGGGAGGTAAGCACAGTGGCGCCCCCAATGGTGTCACGACACCTATATGCATTGTCGTTGTTGGCACTATAGTGATGGGCTTTCATCGGGAAAAACCTTCGAACCACATCCTAGAATATTGAACCGCTCATTGTCGCTAAGTCATCTGTCGTGTGCTCCTCGCCATCCACATGGCCACAGAGACAAGACATCACCCCTGCCACGTTGCTCGATGGAGAGCACTGGATCCTCTAGTTCATATCTGGTCCTACCTAGGAGCTTTACTCCTCGCCATGATGCTTCGACGCTCAGAGCTAAAGGCAGTGGAGAGCATCTCCAACATGGACTCTTCCAATAAGGCCCTTGCTTGTGGTGGTGGCTAGGATTGGCGTGGTGATGAAGGCTAGCTTCTTCTTCGTTGGCACGGTGCCGACAGGGGGTGCGTTTGTTGTACATCGTCAACTGTTCCAAGTGGTCACGAGGAAGTTTAGAGTTGCGAACCAGAAATCCCCACATGATGTCCATGGCTCACCACCATGATCTGAGGCTGAAGAGGCGCCCTCTCCAAACGCCATGGATGGCATTCGTTCAATCTCCAATTCCGAGGCCGTTTGAAGGATTCTCGTTAGTGTTCGTCGCGCTTGCTGCCCCAAGTGTTTTAGTCCCCAGTGGTGAGGGTGGCCAGAGGTGGAATCCTTGTTCTGGTGGTAGAGGAGGAGAACCCGATTGTGTTTCATGCTAGGTGTTTAGGGTTCTTTCTGCAAGATCTAAGGAGTGCTTGTAATTTGTTATTTTCCTGGCATCCTATGTAAAATGTAACCCCACGTAGAATAGTAATGAAGCAGCTAGGTCCTCTAAGGTCATTTCCTGTTCAAATAATTTGTTTCCAAACCAAAGAACTTGGGAGGCCTTGGTATTTACAACTTGAAGTTCCCAAGTGCAATACTTACGCATGCCATGAAGATGGCTAGAAAGATCGGGATCATTGGAGCTGGATATTGCTCTAGTGTGCGATGTTTTAAAGCCACTTATCCTCGCATAATCTAATTTTTAAGCTATTTTTAGTTGTAAAGATCTAAATCAGAAGAAGTATTTCTTTGTAGCTATTCGAACAAACTAGAGACATATAGGACGCCTTTGATACCCCGCATCACCCTCAGGCAGGCCCAGTTGCAACAAAAACGACCCGGTTAGATACCTGATTGGATGTCTGCATCTGATGTATGTTAAATGTATATATAAATTTTGTAGTTTATTATCACATATTTTAATATATTTGTATTATATTAATAGTTATTACAAATGTCTTAATGATTTCGGTGTTTTTCTACTCTATTTTGATTCTAACTTTGTTTGATAGAAAATCTTTATTAGTATTTTTGAGTTTTTAGAAGCTATGGGACTAAAAAGAGCAAGGTGGGAGAGCATGTTTCGAAATTTTCAAGACAAATAAAATAAGCTAAAATGTGCCACAAGGAAAGCAACAAGCTAAGAAAAATTGCCCATGGCACGAGGCCCATCCTAGGCCGCACCACCATACCACTTTCACATCTTGTTGCTCCCATGCCGTCGATTCCACCGTCGTCCTCTTTATTTTGACCTAAAATCTTTTACTCCCTCCGGTCCATATTAACGTTTTCAACTTTGTCTAAATATGAATGCATCTAGTCTAAATTTTTAACTAGATACATCCGAATCTAGATAAAATTAAGAACACTAATATAGATAAAAAGAGTATAAACAGAATCTAAACATATAATATCATAATGTACGGAGATGGAGATCGAAAACACGAACAGATAGTCTACCTTCGGCGGAGACCGGAGAGGAAAAACATTGTCAGAATCACCTCCGGTAGCCTTCTCACACAAACCACCCGCGCGGGCCACGGCCGATTCACTGCGCGGTCGCCCGGCCACCGACTGCGTGACCGTGACCACGGCAGTCTGTTTGTTCGTGACGGATCTCCGCCGTGGAAGTTAAAACTGGCAGCCCGTACGCCGGGGGAACTTGAACTTGTGGACCGACGCGAATGAATGGGCAGCGGTAGCAACATGGGAGCAGGGCAGGTCCAAGTACACGCTTGCTGAGCTGTGTGACACGGTGCGCGCTTGAATGAGGTGGCAGAGGAGCACATGGCGTGGGAGGTTTTATGCCTGTGCGCCCCAGCTTGCTCCCGCTGTTGACGCAAACCGTGCTCAGGTGTGGCCCCGCGTTCTGATCGGAGTGATCCATTGGTCCGTCCGATGAATGTCGCCTACGGTTTTGGTAAACAATGGTTGCTGATGAACATGCTCGACTGGGTTTGGCCCGGTTAAAGAATCTCCACCGGGCCGATCCAAACGTGTGACCGAAACGATTCGTTTCTGTTCGTTTGGGTCGGCTCGCGGTCACTTTGGTCGTAGTCTGGCCTGTTCGGACAGCTGCGCCTAGCCGCGCGATCCAAATATCCACCGCAAAGCACATAATTCATGTATGAACAAGAACAACATCGGTAGATAAATTTGAGACAGTATTCAACGGCAATGTTTTGAATGAAGAAATTAAACATAGCGACAGACTATGAAAACCTAATCGACGACCTCGTTTTCGATGTCCTTTTTGTCACCATCTTCCTCGGCCCCGGCGGCACCGTCTTCCTCGGCCGCGGATACACCGTCCGCCTCCGCCTCGTCTTCCTTGGCCGCGTCCTCGCTGCCGCTGTCGAAAATCTCGATGATTCCGGCGTGGAGCGCATCGTTGATGGTGGAGAGATGGTGCGTCCCGGAACCGCCCAGAATTGCACCCTCCCTTCGCGGTTGCGGTCGTCTGGGTGGACCTCACGGAGGTGTTCGTGGCAGATGGCAAGCGCCGCCCGGCGCTCCAGTTTGAATAACCTCGGCCAATAGGAGCTCGAAGGCGCGTACCGGGGCATGGCCCTCTTCCACTCTGGGAGTTCGAGGCGGCGCTTCGGCGTCCCAACACGGCACCGCGCGGAACCGGCGCCATCGGGACCCCGTAGTGGCTGAGCTCGAAGCCTTCCGGGATCGTCGCGCGTGACGGAGCGAGGATGCCATGGTGGGCGAACATTGA
This sequence comes from Avena sativa, assembly GCA_916181665.1. NCBI lineage: Eukaryota > Viridiplantae > Streptophyta > Magnoliopsida > Poales > Poaceae > Avena > Avena sativa. Next base: position 466,709,213 of record OV702290.1, read on the forward strand.
CGCCTCGTAGTAGTTCAAGGTGGGTCTCGCCATGGCTGCAGCGAGGAGGAAGAGAGTGATGGGAGGGGAGTGCGGCATCGACAAGGGCTAGGGCATGTTTAATAAGTAGAGCGCGCGCGCAGGTTCTCGCGCCTTCGCCCATGAATGCCGGCGCGGGAACTCAGGCGGCGTCCCGTCAGTCACAGGCTGCCACACCCGTCGGCATTGATGGCGAAGGCTGCCGCGTTTGAGTCTGAATTGGTGCCACCGGTTGCCTCTGAATCGGCGCCCCTGTTGCGTCTCTCGCTGGCGGGTGGGCCACTAGCGCGTACGGGAGGGACAGGCCCGAGACCCACGCGTGTCCGGGCCGACCCAGTGGTCACGCAAATTAGATGCACGGATGGGTCGAGTCAGACGCGTCGGGACAGATGGATCGTGCCGCTGTGACGTCGCGCGTGTTCGCGTGGACGGGTTCGGACGTGCCGAGACGGATTGGGTCGACCCGGTGGAGATGCCCTTAAGGCTACTCACAGTGGGGTAAGTTAGTGATAATATACATGCCAACTAGGAAAAAGAGATGATGTGACGAATAATCAATGAAGAGGGAGATGAATTGAGTAACATAATAGGCTAGTCATAGTGGGAGTAACATAAGTAGTAACATAGCACCACATGCAATGCCACATACGCATTTGGATAACATGGCATATCATTAATTGAAGAAAGAGAGTTCTGTGCTAACTAGCTATGTTACCATAACATCACATTTTTCTAGGCAAAATGAGCCTATAAGGCTAGTCATAGTGGGGGTAACTTTACTAGTAACTAAGAGTCCAAGTCAGCATTCTTGCTTATGTGGCAATGATTTAATGAAAAGAAGATAGATTAAGTAACTAGCTATGTTACTGCAACATCACACATACCAAGGCAAAGTGTGTCTACAACCTAATTAATATGACATTGCATGTTACCACACCCAAGTTATTTTCCACTATGAAGGTAGTAACTTAGACTAGTAACATATGTATGTTACTAATCTAAGTTACTCCCCACTATGACCAGCCTAAGATAATTAATGCAGTCACCTATGACACTACCTATTAGTTACTATGCACTATAAAGGTGATAACTTAGACTAGTGTCATGTAAGTTAATCCCCACTATGACCAGCCTTATGTTACCGTAACATCACACTTACCAATGAAAGATGAGTCTATATAATAATAAAGGAGGGTTTAGGCTAGTCATAGTGCAAGTAACTTGGTATTGAGTTCGCCAAGGATTTTTAGCTGAACCGATTCAATCGTCTCAAGCTCCGAGAAATCAAGTCCACCAAGTGGGCGTGTCCTTATATCCTGAACCAACTTGGTATTCGAGATGATTTCGATTTACTTTGCAATAATGTTGGTTTGTATGATTTTTTCTTTCAGGATGTTGCCACATATCACCGCTTGACGCTTGAATTCTTCAGCACCTTGACACACATAGTGGACCCTTACGATTGTACCGAGGAACAAAGGCCCGAAATTGATCGCATCAAGTTCCACCTTATGAACTGTGAGTACACCTTAACACTCAGCCAATGGGCTCAATGCTTTGGGTTTACCAACAACACTACCGATGTACGCACAACTACTTTTGTTTAAATCCTGCACCTTAGGAGTACTTTCATTTAATGAGAATCCGTGGAACCGCACCCAAGGGAACCAAATTGTTCACCCTCATATTCACTATTTATTCTATGTGATTGCTAACACTTTGCAGGCACGTGGTGAGTTTACTAGAGTTAATAAGGAGGACATGTTGATCCTCGCAAAAGTTGTTATTAGTAATTGTAACTTAACGCTAAATTTAGGCGCTCTTCTCGTGTTTTACCTCAAGCATCAGGCTCTTCAATCTTGAGGACCCATATGCGGAGGAGGAGTTGTAACTGTTCTTGCACACGCAATTCGCATCAACCTAGGTATCCAACCGTTGACAGGAAGTTGCCGTCTTGGTCTCCCTACTCTAAGAGCATGTGGTATGGTTTCTAAAACTCATGGTAGATACTTTTTCGATATACCTAGAGCGGATCACTCGATCCTGGTTCCTTTGCCTAACGGTTTATTCTCTATCAAGGATGGACGTTTATGTTTTGATGCTGAAGAGTCCAAATTTGAAGCATTTTTACCTTTTGTTTTTACATAAATAGAGTAGGGATCTTTGTATCTCAACGCGTTTGCACGCACCATTTTGTTCTTGTTTTAGCAGGATCCCAAATCATTGAGTCCTATATGAACATATCAATTGGAACTGTAATATTGTGCAATTATATGATATTTCTAAGTGATAAAAGTTATTTTATGGATTTACCTTCGCACCTAGGAGAATACCAAGCGAGGAGGCGCAACCAATACCGATAACGACAGGTGGTACGGGCGAAGCCCGCCCGTACCAAGTGCCATCATGACTGCCTCGTCAAATACTTTCTCCTGGCAAAGACGAGAGAGGGATCCGACATTCACAGCCACCAGAAACCACGAAAATCCACATCTGAAAGGGATCTGAAGGAGGAACTTGGCTGGGGAAAAATCCCAGCTGCTTCACGGATCATTGGAGGACAACGCATCATCCCCTTCATCATCAACCGCTGCATCTCCATTACCACCATTACCCCCATCTTTCATCTATTAGATTTTGTTGTAATTCTAGATTCAATTGTGGTTTGCATTAGATCTACCCCTATACTTTTATCCATTCATTCGATTATGATGATGTTGTTGATTGCTTCCATGAGTGAGTAGATCCCTTGTTCTTGGGGAGATGGAGAAACCCTAGCACAATTATGAATTCGTAATAAAGATGATATATTCTTGTGCCATATGACTTGCCCATCTATGATATAATTATGACTTGTGTTTGATCTGTCTCTTTAGATGGTATGTGTAGTCGGCCACATATCATTTTCCCTCGGGACTAAAGGGAGGGAGAAATCCTTTGGACGTGTCTTGGAAGCGTACCCGGAATGGCCCCGTCACATATTGGCGTTGGCTCGTTACCTATACGGTCAAAGGAGGATTAAAGAGGGACTCTCTAAGCTAATTACGATATCCACAGGGAAACCCTTAATCACAGTGGTCTGTATGGGTGACTGCTCTTAGACATCGCAGTGGTTATTTAGAGGGACCTCACTCTTGGCTTAACAAGGTTGCCTCCTACGAGCCTTGTAGTGAACATCTTATTATGGATCTCTCTCCACATATTTCATGACACAAGGAGTATGTTATCTTGATTACATATAACAATAATACTATGCTAGTGATGTATCCTACATCCCTGAGAACGTTTTAGCCCTATTGAGTTCAACCACGCTTTCATACAAACTTGCTACTTGTTTTCTTTTACTTGTTTTAATTACTTTTCTGCAAACAACCATAAAACTTTCAAACACCCTTTACTTGAGACTGAAGGCAACATATAAGTATCCTTTGGTAGAGAGTAGCGAGGGGCATAAAGACCTTTACCAGTATCTCTCTATGGATTCGATATCTTTACTTCAAAACTAAATACAATTGATTTGTGCACATGCAGTCATCAAGCTATTTTCTGGCGGTGTTGCCGGGGAGCTAAGCACTTTTGCTCTTTGTTCTTAGTTACTTATTTTACTAATTGTTTTGCTAAAGTTGTTTACTAGTTTCAGGTAAGCACCATGACTACACTCGGACTGATTAATCGGCTCGATGCTACTAAATACCCTAGGAAGTTCAATAGAGGACTCATCAAGGAATTCTCGAGTGGGAGCGAACCAGAATACGAGTTCAACCCTTGTTTTATGGCTATTATTAAAGAAAAACTTTTGCAAGAGATGATCTAGATGAGGATCCTTACACTCATTTAATGCATTTTACTGAGCTATGTTGGACCCTTAAATTGAGAGGCTATTCCGATGATGAATTGAAACTTAAACTGTTTAGCCAATCTCTAACCAACACTTATTTGGCTTGGTATAGAATTTTCCCTGCAGAGAAAATTGATACTTGGGAAAAAACTTAAAGGAGAATTTGTATTTCGATTCTTTCCCATGGTAAAAACTGCTAAAGTAAGAAGGGCAATTACAAACTTCAAGAACCGCCTAGGTGAGGTTTGGTAAGGGCCTACAAAAGGTACATGTCTCTACTTAATAAATGTCCCCATCATGATTTACCTCAATGGTACGTTTTCATATTTTCTACGGAGGACTTAATCAAGAAATTAAGCATGAGATTGACACGAATTCAAGAGGTTCTTTCATGGAGTTAACTATAATTAAAGCTTGGGAACTTTTAGAACGAATTCTCCGTAATAGAGAAACATGGGGATTTGATTTAGGAGGCGAAGGAGGTATAGAAATTGAATACGATTCTCTCAATGCTTATAAAGACTCTGGTAAAGTAAAAGAAACTGCTAATGAACTACAACTTGGTGATGATATTATTTTGCAAATCCTTCAGCCTTTTACAGAACATATTGAAGCTCCTAAGAAAGACTGGCTTCATTATACTCCGCCACCCGAGCTATTGTAGAATATTATCCAATAATCACAACCCTCGTCGAACCATTAAAGGAGGTATCCCCATATGTTGAACCCTTTACTTTCCCAAGGACAGTGAGAAAACATATGATGGCTCAGCAACTAGGGGATCAATGCAAAGAAGAAGAACTATTTCTCAAAGAGCTGGAAGAGGAGACACAGAGAAGGAAAACTGAAGAAGAACGTGTACAAGAGGTAGAGGCATCAATGAAGGAAGATATCTTAACCATGTTTGCACACTGCAACGTAATTGAGCTAGATACTGAAGCTTTGCAATTCGTCGAAGGAAAGGTAAAAGCTAAAGAAGTTGGTAAGCCTATTCTCCCTTGAACTTTCAGAGGAACTTCCTATTATGGTCTTTGTGACATCGATACAACTTTTAACGTTATCCCTTTTAATTTTTATTTAAAAATTCAAAATGAATTAACTCCAGCCGAACTGGAAGATACGGATATGACTATAATGCTTGTAGATAAAACACCCAGAGTCCCCATGAGAATAATTAGAAATGTTCCAATTTGTGTTGGATCATACAAATACCATATTTATTTTGTGCTTATTGATATGCCTACTGATGTTTATTGTCCCATCATTTTTGGAAGAACTTTTCTAAATACCACAGGACCAAACATAGATTGCAAGAGATAAACTGTGTCCCTCAGGTTTGCTGAAGAGAAAATGGATTTTCATTTCTCCAAATTTGACTATAAGCCAGCTATTGAAGAATTGGATGATGATGAGCATGAACGTGAGGAAGAAGGTAATATCGTCAATTTAGTCTCAATAGTCATCGACACTCCTGGCGATGATTTAGCAAGAAGTTTAGTCAATAATAACAATATCCTCTAGGACTTGGAAAAAGCTGAAATGGATGACTATCTTGACTCCACACCTGAGATGGACACCGAGATTAATCAAAAATATGAAGAACCCATAAGGAAAGGAGACGAGGCTCTTCCTCCTCCAATACTTAAAACTCTACCAAAAGAACTAAAATATAGGTTTCTTGATGAGACCAATAAGTGTCTTATTATTATAAGTGCTAACCTTGCAGAGAAAGAGGAGGGAAATTTAATGAAGGTTCTCCGCATGCATCGAAATGCTCTTGGGTATTCGATGAGTGACTTGAAGGGGATTAGTCCTTCGATAGCCACCCATAGAATATTCATGGAAGAAGGAGCTCAGCCGATTGCAGACTTTCAACAACGTCTTAAACCTCACATGAAAGAGGAGGTAAGAAAAGAAATAATACGTTTGTTGGATGCATGCGTCATCTTTCATGTTGAAGGGAGTGAATGGGAAAGTCCTATTCATTGTGTTCCTAAGAAAGGTGGGTTTACGGTTGTAGAAAATGAACATAATGAAAAGGTACCTACTGGAACTGTTGTTGGTTATAGGATGTGCATTAACTATAGAAAACTTAATAAGGAAACTCGGGAGGACCACTACCCTTTACTGTTTATAGATCAAACTTTAGAAAGGCTTGCTATGCACTCTCATTTTTGTTACTTAGATGGCTATTCCAGGTTTTCCCAAATTGCTGTTCACCCTGATGACCAACTTAAGGCTACTTTTATTTGTCCTTATGGTCTTTATGCTTATCGTCGTATGCCTTTTGGTCTTTGCAATGCTCCTGCCACTTTTCAAAGATGTATGACTGCAATATTTCCTGATTATGTTGAAAGTATTATGGAAGTATTCATGGATGACTTTTCTGTTTATGGAACTTCCTTTAATCATTGTCTCCATAATCTTCATAAAGTTTTGCAGATATGTGAAGACACTAACTTAGTCTTGAACTGGGAGAATGCCATTTTATGGTTCAAGAAGGCATAGTGCTTGGTCAGAGAGTCTCAAGTAAGGGTATAGAAGTCGATAAAGCAAAGATTGAAGCAATAGAAAGGTTACCTCCTCCTCGGGACATAAAAGGTATAAGAAGCTTCTTAGGTCATGTGAGATTTTATGGAAGGTTCATTAAGAATTTTTCAAAAACTGCTAGACCTTTAACTAACCTTATTCAAAAGTATGTTCATTTAATTTTGATGAAAAGTGTCCTACTTCTTTCAACATATTAAAATAAGCTCCCCTTGAAGCTCCCATTATAAAACCACCTAATTGGAAGAGACCTTTTGAGCTGTTTTGTGAGGCTAGTCATGAAGCTGTAGGAGCAATTCTTTGTCAGTATGATGGTGATGATCTTAATATCATTCATCATGTTAGTCGCACCTTAAACGGGACCCAAAAGAACTACCATATGGCAGAACATAATTCTTCACGGTGGTTTTCTCGTGTGATAAGTTTAGATCTTATATCATGGAATCTAAAGTAAGGGTACACACTGATCGTGTTGGCTTAAAGGAAATCCTAGAACGGACTGACGTTAAGCCAAGAATGATCCATTGGACTTTACTTTTGCAAGAATTTGATTTACAGATCCTACAAAGTAAGGAACAGATGGAGAAAACATTCATGGACACTCAAGAAATTGCTCATCCTAAGGAGGTGTCATCCGTGTATATACCTGTGGGAACCACACTACCAAAAAGGAAGTTCTCTATTTCTTCTTGCAATGGTTTTGGTGATTTTCTACAACCAACTTTATTTGAAGAGAGGAAGAAAAAGATACTCAAATGAATTCATGTTCCCTTGATGATCAAAGCTTATGAAATCCTGAACACATCTTTGTTCTGGATGATTTTATGCTATTTCTTTTTACATATCTGCATTCCCTTCGTTTTTCTGAGTTCATTGCTAGTCTTATGAGGTCGGTATGGGCAGGAGGTACGGTCAGACCCACCCGTACCGCTGGTCGTTAAACCCGCTGGTGACCTTGTTTCGTTTTTGCAAAACTAGTACGACCACGCCGTACGGGCGTAGCCCCCGTACGGCTGGTCGTTATCAGTTCGGTGCCCTTCTTATGCTTTTTGTTTGTGTAAAAAAACTGGAGCCGCAAAGTCGGTATGGACGGGTAGTACGGGCGGAACCCGCTCGTACCACTTAGTCGGTTGACTATTACCGACTTCATCGTGTCGTGTTTTTGGAAACGACCCGGTACGGGCGCGCCGTACGGGCGTCCGCCCGTACCAGTTGGCCGTTACAATTGCAATTTCCTTCTTTTGCACTTATTTGTTTCCATACTTGTTGGGATTCTTTTCTTGGGCGACCCTTTTCCTCTTAGCACGAATTTTACCTTGTTCCTAACCCCTTATAAGCCTTCTAGAAAGGCTCTATCCTTGTATTGACAATACCGATCTTCTCCACATTACTTCTTCCTCGTGATAGCCTTGGAACCATGTCCTTCGCATGGGGTATCCTTCAAGCGAAGGAAGATCCCTATGGATCATCCTCGAGGGTTACGAAGGAAGACAAAGCTGTTGTGGAAGAAGAGAAAGGTTTAGAAGATGAGGATGTATTCAAGCTGATGGAAACAACAAAGGATGGGAGTAAGGTGTTCAGCCTTAGCATTGGAAAAGAAGGTGACTTTGACGAGGTTCAACTTGATCTAGAAGGAGATGGGGAACTCTTCTTGAAGAAAATGAAGAAACAAGGGGAGGGGATCCAAGCCTCCCTGGACAAACTTGACCGCCGCATTAAGAAGATCAAGGTAAAATCTTCATGATCTTCTAAACATATTGAACTATTGCGTTGTTACATGGACCAGATGGATCTAAAGATAGTGAAAGGCTAGAAGCAAATCTCAACATCAGCCTTCGATCCATGAACACACAGAAGCAAACAATAGAGATGTACAAGGCTCTTATCGAGCAGTTGGAGAAAGTTAGCGAACAATGTCGGATCCGTATCTTGATCTTGGAGACATCAAACAAGATGCTCCGTGCAAGTCTTCGTGATTCCAGAGTTTCTCCCCCTACAAACTATAAGGGCATGCCACGATATCAAATAAGGGCTTTCTATTTTCGTGCCCTCGGGTCCTTAGTTGTGCTCAGTTTTCCCTAGCTCCTTAGTTTTTCCTCAGTTTTCCCCAAGACCTTGTCTGAAACCATCACAGGTGCTGTAACGGCCGGTTGCCCGATGGTTGACCGTTATCTTCTGACTAGTGGGGCCACATAGAGCCCACAAAGACACGTCAGACCATCCATCTTTGTTTGACCGTAAGCATCGCTGTATCCCTGACCAAAACGCGAACGAGTGGGGCTTCGGTATATCGAATGACAAGTGGGGCCATGACGCTGATACAAGGGGCAATACATGGGTAGGATTAGATTTTTAAACGGAGCTCTACAGCGATGGCACGGAGGAGGTGGCCTACGGGGTGCCGAGATGAGATCGACGTCCACAAAGAACTGCATGTGGCGAGACCAAACGCATTAGATAGATATGAACTAGACGCGTTTAACCATGCAAAGAAGAGAAGAAATGGTCGACGACATCGATGACTACCTCAAAACTTTGACTGACCGTGTCGGACACGAACGTGAGCAATGTAGAGAAAACTAGTGTCTCTCCTTTCTGGCGTGTATAGATGGGTGCTAGAAGAGTGTGGTGGCGAAGGGAAAGACCTCGCGGTGGTCTGTGGCGTCCAGCATAGCGGGGCGGCGTGGCCGTGCCCACAGCGGCGTGCATGCATGTTCGGCATTTGCATCAGAATGTATGTTTGGCATTAGCCTCGGCGGTATCTCTGGTGTGTCAGTGATCGAATGAGGGGACGGGATTGAGGGTGCATCCCGACGGTGACCTAGCAGTGGCGGCGAGCATAGCCGTTCTGACCATGCCAATATCGGCATCGGCATTGTTTGGAGGCTGTGGTGCTCGAATCAAGGTGGAATTTGTTTCTTGTACGCCAAAATGAATTTGAAACAAGTTTCATGTTGAAGGTTAGGTAACGAAAGTTTGTAACTAAAAATTATACTAGCGCCATGGTGAGGTTCTTTTTGATAGAGCTATACGGTTGGGCAAACTTTTTTGACACTTTTTAGATAGGGTTCCTTGTTGTTACATCGTATGGCATCATGTATGGCAAATTTAGGGTCATTTGGAGATGTTCGAAAAAAATCACTTTTCTTAAGCGCATGCCGTTTCGTCTCACTGAAACCAGCTTTTCTAACAAGGTGATTTTTTCTACCTTCTCTAAATGACCTCAAATTTCATACAGCTGATCTTCTATACATAGATAGATAGATTGTTTCATTTTTACATTTTTCGAACTTTTATTTCCCTTTATAATACCTAATTGATTTTCAGGTCAAAACCTCGAAAAACAGCATCATGTATGGCATCATTTTCACCCTAAATTTCAAATTTTGTGAAACTTTCCCTTTTAGATATTCCTTGTTGTTATAGGTATGGCATCATGTATGCCAAACTTGGTTAGGTCTCACTGAAACCAGCTTTTGTAACAAGTTAGGTTTTCTCGACCTTCTGAAAAGGGATTTTTTTTCTACCTTCTCTAAATGACCTCAAAAATCATACAGACGATCTTCTATACAAAGATAGGTAGATTGTTTCGTTTTTACATTTTTTTGAACTTTTATTTCCCTTTATAATACCCATTTGATTTTCAGGTCAAAACCTCGAAAGTTAACATAAATAGATGGTGAACCCTCCCAAACTTCAAATATAGAGATAGATAGATTGTTTCGTTTATCATTTTTACCGTGAATAGTAATGGCTATAAGAAATCGGTGATGGTTTATCATTTTTTGCGTGAAAAGTAATGGCTACAAGAAATCGGTGATGGTTTATCATTTTTTGCGTGAAAAGTAATGGCTACAAGAAATCGGTGATGGTTTATCATTTTTTGCGTGAAAATTAATGGCTACAAGAAATCGGTGATGGTTTATCATTTTTTGCGTGAAAAGTAATGGCTACAACAAATCGGTGATGGTTTATCATTTTTTGCGTGAAAATTAATGGCTACAACAAATCGGTGATGGTTTATCATTTTTTGCATGAAAAGTAATGACTACAACAAATCGGTGATGGTTTATCATTTTTTGCGTCAATGGTCGGCGGGCACGATCCGCGTGACATGGGCTAGACCAATCAGGACAATGTTGCATGTCTGCGAGAATTTGTGAAGGGAGAGGGCAAAACTGAGTAGTATCAAGAAACCAAGGGCAAAACTGAGTAGTAAACAGACTAAGGGATTCAAATATGAGATTTAAAAAATGGAAAATGCGTGTTTTGTACAATGAAATCCATCTTGGCCTACCTCAAACTATTTGCAATACAAATATACATGAGTGTGAGAATTGTGGCCTCATTTAGACAAAGTATGTTTTGGGGAAAGCTGTTTTGGGAAGGGCTTATTGTGGAAAACCATGCACCTCCATAGCTACTAGGTGATTTGAGAAGTGGCAATTTATGGTAAAACTTGATTTATCTATGACTTATCTATGATTTGAGAAGTGGCAATTTGTGGTAAAGACTCCATGAGTAAGTGCCACTCTTTTTTGGAATTTTTTGCACATTAAATGGCTCATTTAACTAGTTAATCCTATTTGTTGACTCTCTGTTGACCAGCCACTTGAGGGTAAAACTAAGCATATTGCACTAGCCAGTATTAGCACTCAAGGGGAAAACTGAGCACACAAAAAATGCTAGTATAAGACTCGAGGGTATACCTGAGTATATCTAAATTTCCAGGGTTAGACTCGAGGACGCGTGTTGCGGTGCAGAAATGGGAGACGTGCAACTGTTGACGTGTAGACGCGGGTCGTGGTGCAGAAGTCGAAGACGTGCAATCGTGGACGCGTGTCGCGTTGCAGAAGTCCAAGACGTGCAGACGTGCAACGGTCGACGCGTAGGACGCGGGTCGCATTAACCACCCCTCGCCTTTATAGACGCCTCATCCCACTATCTCTATCACTCTCACTCGCTCACGCCGCCTCTCTCACGTCCCATCATCTTCTCCAAAGCAAAAAACCCTCTCCCTCTCCCTCTCCTCCGCCGGCGAGATGGACAAGGAGAATGCCAATCCGATCGTCCACGACGCCGTTGGCTCCAAGCGCGACGCGTCCCTCTTCGACGCCGTCCCCTCAACGGCCGTCGCCACCGCCGGTGCATCAGAGGCTGCTGCCGCCGGTGGCGGTCAGATCCCGCCGGGATGGGACCCCTATGAGGAGGTGCCATACGTCCCGCCCCCGAACCCCTACGACACCTCCATGGAGGACCCATGGAACGAGGTAACTACGGTTTGCTTCCCTTTTTGTTCCCCATTCCTTTTTGAACCCTATTTTTGCTGGTGTAGATGGACCTGTAGATGGATGAGTATTGGGTTAATATTTGCGCCGATTTTATTCCATTTTGTTTTGATCCCTTCTTGATTTCGTTTAAGATTTGGGGTTCAGCCGTTCGGTTAATTTATGCAAGTAATAATGGGATCTCAATCAGTTAATTTATGCAAGTAATCATGGGATCTCAATCAGTTATTTTATGCATGAATCAAAAGATATCAACCGTTTAATTTTGCAAATAATCTGGAATGTGTTCAAGTTCAGATCTGGAATCTGTTTCTTTGCCTATGATGAATCGTTGGGCACAAATTTTTACAGGGAGGGTTCAGCGAACCATTGTTGTGTACAAATCTGTTGTGCATGAGCTTTGGTTCGCTAACACCATCCCTGTAGATATATAATCGTGTCCACTCTAACTGAGGCTGCCTCTGTTTTTCCTAACTTTGTTATCATGCACGTTAGTCATCGTTGCAACTCATTCACTCATAGTTTCCATTTGATATGGATCAGGTGTCTGGCAGCGACGTCGGCAGCGACGACGAGAACCATGACACCAAGACTCGCCAGGTGCTGCGGAGGCTGTAGGTCGGCCAGTACATCTCCTACTTCGCCAAGGGTGTCTACAGGTGCCCCTTCTGCACTAGGAGACTCGGCGGCACTGACTTCAACTGCCTCCTCACGCATGCCGAGAACATTGGCAACACCTTTCCCAAGGTCGGCACGACGGTGAACGCCTACTCCTTCCGCGCCAAGCACAAGGTACTCGGCATGCACCTCCGCAGCTTCCAGCGGGTGGAGATCTCCGTCGGGCGCATGCCTCCGCTCAAGCCCAAGGCTCCCAAGGGGAGCAACAAGTGGAGGTAGAGGCAGATGGGGTAGGCGGAGTCCTGGACGTGTGCTACTGCTGCCTCCTATTTTGTTGTTAGCTAGGGATCCCTTGTTGTTATGTTGTTAGTATGATGGTGCTGTGAAGAACCTCGAACCTGTTACTATGTTTGGCTGCTGTATGCAGCTTATTATCTAGGGAGGGATCCCTATTATCTATCCCTATTCTATTGTATGACTGTGTGAATTTATCGTACATTACCCTGTAGATTTGCTTCTACATTTAACTACATACATATGGACCAGATGGAGTACTAGATTTGCTGCCATATTGGGCAAACAACGAGGGCCAAAAGGCACAAATAATTGAAGAAAGACAGAAATGCAAGCTTCTCTAGATTTGATACTAATTAGGTGAAAAAAGACAGAGAGAAGGAGGAGGAAAAGGTACTCCTAAAAGGGAAAATGCCAATTTGGGCCGAGAGAGACAAAACCCAGCTCCTGCTCACGTGCAACCAAACGCGGTCTCGTCCTGTCCCACGCGGTCCCTTTCTACCAGCCCCACGCGACGCGGCCCCACACGACGCGGCCCCACACGTCAGCACGGAACGGTCAACTAAACGGGAATCCTGCCGTCTGAGCTTCTTCTGCGGGTTTCAAACAAGGACTTGGGGAAAACTGAGGAAAAACTAAGGAGCTAGGGAAAACTGAGTACAACTAAGGACCCGAGGGCACGGAAATAGAAAACCCATCAAATAATCACAAGGTATTACTTGATCCACCCAGCTTGGTTCCAAGCTTGGGGGATCTGTGAGAACCTTGTAATCTATCTTATAGTTTTAGCATGTTTACTTTTCTGCACGCATGTTAGACTTGAATTGCTGAATTTGCATTAGTTGCATCAACTTCGGGCTCCTTTTGTTCAAGAGAATATTTATATCCATTGAGTTGTGAGACTTTATGATAATTGAAGTTGTGTTTGATTCATGATTATTATATTAGATGATGTAACTAGGTTGAGTGTTATAATACTTGTACAACTGTCATGATTTTAGGGACTTCCACACCAATGAAAGTATTGATTAAGTTATGAGAAGAAGAATTTTGGTAGTTTTTGAAAGCCATTGAAGTAGTGAGCATGATCAAATAGTTGTACTGAAAGAAAAAGAGGAAGGGGAGCAAGTAAAAATAGACATATAGTTATTGAAAGAAAAAGAAGAAAGCAGCTATCAAAAGAATCAAACATAGAAAAAAGAATGATCGTGAATCTTCATTACTAAACTTAGTGCCCTATATCTCTAAACTCTGTGATTATATGATATTGAATCACTAGCAGCTTATGATTTCATTAATACTAGAAAAGGTGTGGAAGCCTCTAAGTTATGAAATGTGTAAGGGTACGATAATACCCTAGAAGTATCTCTACATCCGATGTTGTATTCCTGTTTCAATTTCTGCCTCATTTATTGTAACGACTCGTTTCTCATGAACATGATCATCTTGTCCATAAGCCACCATCTTGCTCGGGAAGAGCAAGAGCCTAGCTTGGGGGAGTTGATGAGTCCAAAATTGAAGCATTTTACCTTTTGTTTTTACATAAATAGAGTAGGGATCTTTGTATTTCACCACGTTTGCACGCGCCATTTTGTTCTTGTTTTAACAAGATCCCAAATCACTGAGTCCTATATGAACATATTAATTCGAACTGTCATATTATGCAATTATATGATATTTCTAGGTGATAAAAGTCATTTTATGGATTTACCTTCGCACCTGGGAGAATACCAAGTGAGGAGGAGCAACCAGTACCGATAACGACCGGTGGTATGGGCGGAGCCCGCCCATACCGTCCGCCCGTATCAAGTGCCATCGTGACCGCCTCGTCAAATACTTTCTCCTAGCGAAGATGAGAAAGGGATCCGACATTCACAGCCACTAGAAACCACGAAAATCCACATCTAAAAGGGATCTGAAGGAGGAATTTGGCTAGGGAAAAATTCTAGCTGCTTCACGGATCATTGGAGGATAATGCATGATCCCCTTCATCATCAACCGCTACATCTCCATTACCACCATTACCACCATCTCTCATCTATTAGATCTTGTTGTAATTCCAGATTCAATTGTGGTTTGCATTCGATCTACCCCCATACTTTTATCCATTCATTCGATTATGATGATGTTGTTGATTGCTTCCATAGTGAGTAGTTTCCTTGTTCTTGGGGACATGGAGAAACCATAGCACTATTATGAATTCATAATAAAGATGATCTATTATTGTGTCCATATGACTTGCCCATCTATGATATAATTATGACTTGTGTTTGATGTCTCTCTTTAGATGGTATGTGTAGTCGGCCACATATCATTTGCCCTCGGGACTAAAGGGAGGGAGAAATCCTTTAGACGTGTCTTAGATGCATATCCAGAATGGCCCCGTGACAGATTACCTACATGGTTAAAGGAGGATTAAAGAGGGACTCCCTAAGCTAATTTCGATATCCACGGGGAAACCCTTAATTGCGGTGGTCTGTATGGGTGTCTGCTCTCAGACATCGCAGTGGTTATTTAGAGGTGACCTCACTCTTGGCTTAACAAAGTTGCCTCCTACGAGCCTTGTAGTGAACATCTTATCTCTCCACACATTTCATGACACAAGGAGTATGTTATCTTGATTACATATAACAATAATACTATGCTAGTGGTGTATCCTACATCCCCGAGAATGTTTTATCCCTATTGAGTTCAACCATGCTTTCATACAAACTTGTTACTTGTTTTCTTTTACTTGTTTTAATACTTTTCTGCAAACAACCATAAACCTTTCAAACATCCTTTACTTGAGACCGAAGGCAGCTTATAAGTATCCACTGGTAGAGAGTAACGAGGGGCATAAAGACCTTTACCAATTGCTCTCCGTGGGTTCGATGTCTTTACTTCGAAACGAGCTACAATTGATCTGTGCACTTGCAGTCATCATACACATAGGTAGAAGCTAATCTATCCCAACAAGAAATACCCATGGGAGGAGGATAAGATGAAGAAGTAGAACAAGGAGGACCCGAACAAGATGAGCAGCCACCAAACTACTACACCATCTATGAAGACATCTACGCACTCGAAGGAAATATCCAAAATATGAACAACCTCCCCATCAACCTTCGAGATGCTACTGTAAGCCTCGCCACCCAGTTCCATGATTAGATCAGCCAATGGAACGAGGGAAACTATCCACTGCCACCATAATGAGCAACAAAAGGGCTTGCAAAAGCCTGAGCTTGGGGATGTGTTCCCCCAGCAAATTTATTTGTGTAACAACAAGGTTGTACTCTAACTCCCTGGGAGCTTTGAAACACTTGTGCTGGCTTGTTCCAACACTTTGCTTTTTAGTTCACTTTTGTTTTTAGTTTGCTTTTGTTTTTTGCTTGTTTTTCTTTTCTAAAAACCCTTGCTTGGTCGCAAGTTCTTTTCTATTCTTTAGCCCTTATCCTCGAAAATACAAAAATATTTTTCCTTTCTTCCTTTTTCGTAAATGTGGATTCGCGCTTTGCCTCTTTGCTTTAATATTATTATGAGAATAGTCGTGTTTGAGTTTTGAAGGAACACATCCCTATAAGGAACAGGATCATGAAGTCACTTATGAGAGGTATGTCCTATGTCTCCCACTTATGAAGTTTGAGTTGTTTATCTTGGTTGGTTGATTTTCTAAGATGCCATGCTAGTGGGAAGTAATTTAATATGGTTAGAGTAAAGCTTTTTATTAGTATGATGATTAGTTGCTGAAGTTGTTGCTCTAGTTCTTTTAATTAACTAAGTCTTTCCTTGGAAATAATATTGCCAAACAAGTTCAATAAGAAAAGGTCAGAAATTTACGACTTGTTTGATGAATGATTGTCTTGAGAGAATACCCTTAAAGATACTTAACCCCATATATATTTTGATAGTCTTGATGGCACTCATGAAAGGAGTTGTTTGATTGAAATAAAGTCTAGTTGTAATTGTGATGCATGCCAAATCTAACCTTGTGGATCAAACCGCGGTACTAGCTCAAAAAAAGAGAGCAGGAAGTGAGACAATTTTGTTTTATGTCTCTAATGCACACCTTTGGGATGCCAACAACTCCTCTAGCTTTTGAACGATCTATGGTATAACCCCAGATTTCGGCTATGAGTTGATGACATGAGTGGCATACGTGTCAATATATGGGCAAAAGTATTGGTACTCTCAAAGGTTGTGCAAACACTTGCAAAAGAAACATTCAATGATCCTTGAAAGAATAAAAAAAGATATCTATGAGGATCCACATAACAAGTCCTTCGCATGGTCTCATTACTACTTTATGAGTTTTTCTTGAAAAACAATTATTGGATTGGAAGTGTTTTTGATAGATTTTATTTATTGATGTGGGTGTAAATAAGACACTTCATTGTTATACTACTTAGGACATGAAACTCTCTTACTCAATTATGTTATTTAAACATCCTAGTGTTCCTTGGCAAGCTAAGAGTTAATTAGAAGAATTGGATTGATTGCTACACTTCTAGTTACTTATACTTATATTAAACTTTACTTTGATTGTCTTGACTTAATGAAGCTTGTATAGTATTCTTGTCATCTATCTAACTTTGATAAGCCTGGAAAATGAATGAAGTGTTGAGCACATATGACTACCAACCGTAAGTGAATTCTTATTCTCGTTGTTTCAAGTTTAAACGACGAATTCCTTATAGTTCTTTTATTTATTCTTGCTCGAGGGTGATTAAAGGTTTGAGCTTTGGGGAAGTTGATGGCTCCAAATTTAGCCATCTTCCGCTACGTTTAAACATTGTTTTTGGTCAAGCAATTGACAAGAAACTCTTAATCCTTGCCACTAATGACTAATAATTGCAAAGATATGCAAAACCTCTCTTTAAATTATGTTGTGCAGGAAATCACGGTTTTTAATGCGAAATCAGGAGTCATAATGAAGGTTTTTTAGGAAGTCCACACGACCAAGTAATTGGGAAGCCATTCCAGGGCGTCAGCACGCTTAACGACCACTGGTACGGGCGGGGACCACCCGTACCGTCCACCCATACCAGGTAGTGTTGGCCTCGTCTCGTCAAACCCTACGACTTTCATGAAGACGCCTATATATTTTGAGGCTCTAGCCGTCGGCCAGAGAGCCGCCATTCTTAGATTACATCACAACACTACCAAAGGAGATCCACACCATTGTTCATCCATTATTCATCACTTCCACCATCCATTCCATCCACTAGCCATAGCCATTGCTTTGTACTTTAGATCTCCTTGTGATTTGGCGACCATTGTAAGAATATTTGATTTCAATCTAAGTATTTATATGATGTTTTCTATCTCCGATCTATTTGTTATGAGTGAATAGTCCTCACGAGCTACGGGTTGGGGAGAAACCTTGCAGCCATTATGTGCATCTAATTCATGGGAGTATTGTATTTTGTTTGCAATTGAGATTTGTATCTTTTGTTTCTTTGTCTATTGTCTCGATCTATGGACTTATAGGTACCCAAGATCCCGTAGATTGGTAAAGGCTTGAGGTGAGATATTTGGCTAGCGACGATCTCATAGGTACCCCAGTGACAGAAACGGTAGTACGATCGTCGTTTAGCGACCCATTCGGGATCACAACAACATCACCACTTAAAGCTTTGATATGTGTTTTACACTTAATAATCGAGTTTAGCCCGTTGCTTCGGTGTGCACTCAGTTGGATTAAAAGACTATTGCTATGCCCGCTGCATCAGGGGGGCTCTATTATATTAGGATATGTTGCCCACAAGAGATTATCTCCGTTCAAACATTACACATGACTATGCTTATTATTATCTTTTATCCCATATGATGTGTAGCTGCAGGTGGATATTCAACCCTGGCCTATCTCCATCCATTGATTCAACACATTATAAAATAAACTAGATTGGTCTGGAAAACTAAGGTAAAACAAACAAACAAAGTCTTGTAGACGTGTCCTTTTTATTTTCTTTTAGCATTGCTTTTTGAGGTTCGATTAAACCTAGGTCTTCTAGGTAAAAATCTATTATACTACATCCATGAATCTGGATTGAAGGTATCACTTGCCCTTTTTGAGTCCTGCATCCACCAGAGCTTTCTGTCTATGTATGAGAATGATTTACCAAAGATTTGAATTAGCATAGGCCACAGAGCTGCCACATCAGTAAGACAAAACACATGTAGATTCAATACACATAGCAAGATTAATTCAGGCAGTTTAATTTCAGTATATTGGGACTTAGTATAATTTCAAAAGAAATAGTTGCACCTATAAACATTGAACACATTATATACCACTCTGATGATAAAATGAAATGAAGGACCTTACTATAATTTCAATGAACACCCATGGAATACACAATTTTAAGTTACTGCCTATTTATAATTAGGGACCAAGCATGAAATGATGTAATCAACAGTTCCTTAAATCTTAAAAAGGCAATATGTTTAAACAAAAAGAACAGATATAGCATATGGAAAGATATCACTATGAGGGAGCAAGATT
Organism: Avena sativa; assembly: GCA_916181665.1. Classification (NCBI taxonomy): domain Eukaryota; kingdom Viridiplantae; phylum Streptophyta; class Magnoliopsida; order Poales; family Poaceae; genus Avena; species Avena sativa. The sequence goes on from OV702290.1 coordinate 466,728,300, forward strand.
CAGAACAAAAATAGAACAGGTAGACGAATATGAAAAAGAAATGAAGACCAACTTATTACTCCCTCCATTCATAAATAACTGACTTGACATTGTCTAGATTTAAATGTATTTACACACTAAAACATGTCTAGATACATCCAAATTTAGACAAATCCAAGTCACTTATTTCTAGCTAGAGGGAGTATTAGTTTTCTCGGTTGAAGCCGCAGTAGATGGGGCATGCATAGATTCTGGATCATCAACTATAGGCAGAGCATTTTGATCCAAAAAACAAATAAATGGTGAGTAACAATAACCATAATCTTGAAAACAAAAGGATGCATGTATAAAATGCACGGAATCACCTCTTTAGGCTGAACTTGGGGATCCAATCCTGACACACTTCCCAATCTAGTATCACGCGATGTTTTGCTGAACAAGGCCCTCTTGCCGGACGAAATGTTACCATCCTTTCTATCGCTGCACAACAAGTGTGAGAATGTCAACATCGAACAAAATTAAATTGTAGATGAACCAAGATATGAAGTTCTAGGGAATAAAAATTCACCTAGGTCCAAGAGGTTTCACGACTGATGGTGGAGTCTGTGCGAGGACAGTTTCAGGACCAACCTATAAAGTCAAATAGAGATGGTGAAGCATAAGCAATAAGCAAGCATGGCATGGTTAAATAATCTCAACAAGGAAGAATCATGGCAGAGGAACCGAAGTACTAACCGTAGAAGCAGACATGTCAACAGACACCGGAGCATCATAAAGACCTTTTAGTGTGTCTAGAGAATTGTTTTGAGCAAGCATAAGATCTGTAGCCAAAGTTTGACCAGCAGGACTCAGCCCAGTACTACAAGCAGAGCTGCTGGGTGAAGCCAATGTCATGCTAGCCCTACGACCGATAGCGGAAGATCCAGAAGATAGAGGCTGCTTCCCATGATCCGCTTAAATCCTATGAACTTGATAGAACGGATTACCGGATGTTGCATCGAAGCTCTTTACTGTTACAGAAACAACCATATGGTACTTCCTTGACACAATGGAAGCAAGCTAACTTGATTGATTGATCCATGCGTCCAAACCGAATGGCGTCCTCCACGGACATACAATTAGGAACTTTTGAACGGAGAAGGGTTAGGATAGGTTTTCCAGTCAGCTCCTTGCCAGTTGATGGACTGCAAGTGCACACGTTCGTTAGAGAATGTTTTCACGGAAGTATTAATTCCAGTTTTTATATTGATCCCAACGAGGAGCCTAGGAAAGTGTTTTTATGTGGCGTTTCTGTCGCACCCAAGGTGTCACAAGTCTTGAGTGAATTGACTGCAAATGTTGACGGTGGAAGTGGTTAAATAAAAGATAGAGAAACTTGCTTAGGAAATAATTAAATTGCATAAAAGTAAAGATGCGGAAAATGTGTAAAGGTCTTGCATATGAGAAGTTAGGCGCGGAGAGAATCATTGTAGAAGTGCCAAATGGAATAAGTGGAATAAGTGATAATGATACTTCTTATTTATAAGTGAGTAGGCAAGCAACCCATATACCGACTAGGAGTCCTCATGGCCAATTCTTCCTAATCTGAACGATCCATCTTCCTGTTACCATGGCCATGGTCAGCGCATTAATTAAGGTCTTTCAACCGGACCAAGGCTTGAATCTTGGTGGTTCCTTGTTGTCCTCGAGTAATTCTAGCTCTTCTTTGATATCGGCCATGTCACTCGGGGGTCGCTGAATTACTAGCATACAAGTTCATACCAATGAGGTCTTTGGATCATGTTACCTGGGCCCTTAAATTAGATAACAAGCATTAGACAAATATAGATATTAGTCTCATGGTTTTAAATAAACATTGCAACAATCACAAATGGATAGAAATAAAATAGGCACATCACATCTCACCAATCCCCTACATCTCCCACGCATATGGGGATTTACTCAGACATGAGAGGTAGACAGATCAAAACCATAATTGTATTGAAAATATAAATCATCTCAAAGTTATTGTAGTAAACCACAATAGCAATTTAAAGATACAATCAAATACAAACCAAAGGTAGATCAAAGTATCAAACCCTAATCTTACAAGTACCAATCTCTATCTCTCTCTCAGTAATGATGGGATGATGGTGGAGTGTATGGTTTTGAGGTTGAAGATCATGGGAGAACGAGGGGCAGTTCTTCTCCTCTTTTAGATCTGATCTCTCCCTCCAGATGGCTTGCGGCGGCTGTAACATCTGTTTTGTGGTTCTTCTCATCTCTCCCCTTTTACAAAAGTTGCTTGTATTGATATAGGGAAGGCGCTGGTAACACTACAAGAGATCAGACCTACTGCGACGAGTTAAAGTCGTCACACAATAGCCAAAAACGTCATGGAAATCCGCCCAGTGACGTTTCTCGAGCGTCACGAGGATCGTCATGGAATCCCCATCACAGATTACTCCTAGTGACGCGGCACACACAAAATGTCACCGAATAAGTAACCTTCAGTGACGAACTATCGTCAGTATTTTGATCCTACGTCACCACTGGATCAGATGTTTAATTGGGCGAAGCCCAATAATTCACACATTTTATCATGTTTGGGCCGTCAATTCATTTTTTATTCCTAGTGCGTTGAGAATGGCCCATGCGTTTTGGACAGCATCAATTCCAAAATTGAGCCATGCCACGAACATGTTACATATTAGAAGGGCCTATACTTTTCAATTGCAATTAGTCCAAACTTTTTTTTTTCTTTCCCTCATGGCTGACCGTCTTAAAACATTAAGAGATATTTTTTTTGCTGGAAACCAAATCTAATTCAAAGGGTAAAGATATATAATAGATCTGTTCATTTCAGCAATGGGATATTCCATAATTAAATTACATCACAGCTAAAGTGTATCTACTAAACTATTACATTATCCACACATGCAATAAAATAAATGTATCATCATGCTCTTGCTGTTCATACACCTGACTGCTGCTGCCATGTTGCTTTGTCTGTTCATACACAACTGCTGCTATGTTGCTTTCTCCGTTCATACATCTGACTGCTGGTGCCATGTTGATTTCGCTGTCATATATCTGACTGCTGCTACAATGTTGCTTTGTACTACGTCCAAACCTATAAAGATGAAGGTTGTAGTTACATTAGTGGTAGCAAAGATTAACTAGTTACAATATCAATCTAGTTAATCAAGTATACTGATATAATGATGGTGCCATGGATTATTAATAATATAGAAGAAAGAAGTACACCTTACAGATTGAAGCAAAGAGGAATTATTCTTTCAAGCAGGATAACAAGACCTGAATCTCAAAACTGAAATCATAACATACTGCAACCTGAATGGAGATATTTTAGATTGATGTGCTGTAATTTTTTATAGGAATTTGATGTAATAATGTAATTAGCATACGAGTTCCTCTCGCCTTCATCTTTTGATTTTTTCAACAATAGTCCCAAAGCATGTAGCAGTGACACTGGATAACAATTTAAGAATCGTTACTACAACTTGAAACATGCCTAAACATGAATTGCAAATTCTAGCTGTCCCATAAATCCAACAAACACTGAATTTAAGAAACTTACTATTGGAGAACAAGAGTGAACTGCGGCTAAGCTTTCCAGAATCTAAAAAAGTAAATGATAGTGATGAAGGCGAGAGAAACTCGTATGCTATTACATTATTACATCAAATTCCTATAAAAAATTACAGCACATCAATCTAAAATATCTCCATTCAGGTTGCAGTATGTTATGATTTCAGTTTTGAGATTCAGGTCTTGTTATCCTGCTTGAAAGAATAATTCCTCTTTGCTTCAATCTGTAAGGTGTACTTCTTTCTTCTATATTATTAGTAACCCATGGCACCATCATTATATCAGTATACTTGATTAACTAGATTGATATTGTAACTAGTTAATCTTTGCTACCACTAATGTAACTACAACCTTCATCTTTATAGGTTCGGACATAGTACAAAGCAACATCGTAGCAGCAGTCAGATATATGACAACGAAAGCAACATGGCACCAGAAGTCATATGTATGAACGGAGAAAGCAACATAGCAGCGGTTGTGTATGAACAGACAAAGCAACATGGCAGCAGCAGCCAGGTGTATGAACAACAAGAGCATGATGATACATTTATTTTATTGCATGTGTGGATAATGTAATAGTTTAGTAGATACACTTTAGCTGTGATGTAATTTAATTATGGAATATCCCATTGCTGAAATGAACAGAGCTATTATATATCTTTACCCTTTGAATTAGATTTGGTTTCCAGCAAAAAAAATCTCTTAATGTTTTAAGACGGTTAGCCATGAGGGAAAGCACAAAAAAAGTTTGGACTAATTGCAACTGAAAAGTATAGGCCCTTCTAATATGTAGCATGTTCGTGGCATGGCTGAATTTTTGGAATTGATGCCGTACAAAACGCATGGGCCATTCTCAACGCACTAGGAATAAAAAAATGAATTGACGGCCCAAACATGATAAAAATGTGTGAATTATTGGGCTTCGCCCAATTAAACATCTGATCCGGTGGTGACGTAGGATCAAAATAGTGACAATAGTTCGTCACTGAAGGTTACTTATTCGGTGACATTTTGTGTGTGCCGCATCACTAGGAGTAATCTATGACGGGGATTCCATGACGATCCTCGTGACGCTCGAGAAACGTCACTGGGCTGATTTCCGTGACGATTTTGGCTATTGTGTGACGACTTTAACTCGTCACAGTAGGTCTGATCTCTTGTAGTGATTAACGTTAGTGAAAAGGGCAATCTTTAGGGAAATCCGGCAATAAACAAGAGGAAAACCAATGGTAAAAAGTGATGAGATTTGGAGCTATCAACATCCCCAAACTTAGCGGTTACTCGCCGACGAGTGATAAAGATATTATAAATAATAGCGAAGAATTGAATCAAGATAAAGACTTACAAGTTCGAGGTTGCATCATTTTCCATCGTCTCAAATCCTACAACCGTGAACATGAGCACAATATATCTGAACAGTTGCACTTAAGCTTGACCCCTAAACACAAGTAATTCGCTGGCTAATAGTTCTTGTGACTCAAATGAGATTGTTAAAAATGTGGCAAAGCTTTACAAATCAATTTCTTTCAGCGCCTCTCTTGTTATGGGAGTAAAAATGTCTTTAATCCATGCAGGTTGAATCAAAATTAAGGGTGCACATGTAGATGTCAAAAGAAGGATAAACTTAGAGCTTTTTCATTAATCACCCACTTTGATAATCGCGGCTATCAAATACCTCATCTTTTCCTTACTTATCAAGAACTCTAATTCCACGTTTTAGGTAGTGAGGTGATGCCAAGAATCAAAAGGTATCGAAAGTATTTCAACTCATATTTTGACAACGGATCTGTTCTTTTTCCTTTGCAAGGATCAACGAATATTTCTTTTGTAAACCCCTACACAACCTATTGGTAATACCAATAATTTTGCCCATATAGAGACACGTGTGCCAATCACACCGGAGGATGTGAGTACCTTTTACCTTACCTCCCCGACAACGGCGCCAGAAAATAGGCATTTGCCGTGGGAGGTTCTTCTTCTTTAATCCTCCGGTGTGAATATCTTTTACCTTACCTCCCCGGCAACGGCGCTAGAAAATAGCTTGATGTCTACGCACTTCTATTCTTATAGACAGTTGTTGGGCCTCCAAGTGTAGAGGTTTGTAGAACGGCAGCAAGTTTTCCCTTAAGTGGATCACCTAAGGTTTATCGAACTCAGGGAGGAAGTGTTCAAAGGTATCCCCTCTCAAGCAACCCTGCAATCAAGATACAAGAAGTCTCTTGTGTCCCCAACACACCCAATACACTTGTCAGGTGTATAGGTGCACTAGTTCGGCGAAGAGATAGTGAAATACAAGTGGTATGGATAATTATAAGTGGTAACGGTGATAGAAAATAGCTTGAAGGCGTGGAAGAGACTAAAGGCAAACTGAAATAAAGATGGAAGCAAGCAAACATGTAACAGATCTAGTTGCAAACGGTGTATCAATGCTTAGAAACAAGGCCTAGGGATCATACTTTCACTAGTGAACACTCTCATATAAATATATTCTCTTCATGATACTACTCTTAACTACTCTCTGGTTGGACACTCTAATCAACGGTAGGGCCATAACAGCACACCTCAAAGTTCATCTTTCCCATCTAGAAAACTCCACACTGTCACCCTGAGTACTAGATGAGTCCAACAAACACCACAATTTCATAAAGACATCTAACTCCAAATATAACTCATAACAAGTATTTGTAATCTCTAGCCTAAGTGCCACCATGGTGTGCACACTGTCAACTTCACACACATGGGGAGAGGAGAGATCTATTAAAGCACTTGAGTAGCAAGGTAGATCTATAGATTACAAGCTCATGATCTCAATAAGATCATGCATAGAGAGAGATGAACACATAGCTACCGATAGAATCCTTAGCCTCAAGAGAGAACTACTCCCTCCTCATCATGGGAATCAGCAATGGTGATGGAGATGGCGGTGGAGATCAATGGAGATGGCTCCGGGGGCACTTCCCCGTCTCGGCAGGGTGCTGGAACAAAGACTTTTTGTTCCCTGAATCTCCCCTTCGGTGGCGAAGGCGCTGCGGAACTTTTCGTGGCTAGAGGCTTGACTATCTAGTGTTTTTGCCTCGAGAGGAATATATAGGCGAAGGAGGCAAGGTCGGTGGCTGGCCAGGGGGCCCACACCACATGGTGGCGCGGCTAGGGCTAGCCCGCGCCTGGGGGGTGTGGCCAGGCCCTAGCCCTCCTCCGTCTCGTATTCTGGCTCCACGAGTCTTCCGGTAAAATAGGAACTTTGGCTTTTGTCCTGTCCAATTCTGAGAATATTCATTTTCTGACTTTCCTGGAACCAAAAACAACAGAAAACAGGCAACTGGCACTGTGGCATCTTGTTAATAGGTTAGTCCAAGAAATCCTATGAAAAGTACTCCAAAGTGTGGACAAAACATAAGAAAGTATATAAAACCAAGCATGGAACGTCAAAAATTATAGATACATTTGCAATGTATCAACATCCCCAAGCTTAACTCCTGCTCGTCCTCGAGTAGGTAAGTGATAAAAAGAAAGAATAATTTTTTGAGGTGACATGCACCATCATAAACTTGATCAAAGTATTTGTAAAGCATTGAAAGCTGGGATCATAGTACTTCAATCATAACATGAAAGACAAAGCTCTAGCAATAAGACAAAGAAACTATGATGCAACATGAAAAGGCACAAACAAAAGATTCATGAATAACAATGCTTTGCAAGACGTTTGTTTGTTTCACATAAAGAAAACATAGCATAATAGCATTCAGCTTGTCCCTCATAGAGTAGCAAATATAAATGCATAGGAAACCTTCAAAGTTCATAAGAGTGACTAGATACAAATAGTTTAAAACACGCAATATCAAGGTATGCATCAGTCAACTAGTCTTGGGACAATGCACATAGAACTAAGAATGGCCACTATGCTCTCAAAGTAGGTACATAAAGGTAGAAGGTGGAGACTCAATATAATGGTGGAAGAAAGGCCTTCATATAAGGAAGCAGAAATTCAAGTTTCATAAAGAGCTTCCAAAAAATATGGTACTTATAGCTTTTAGCTCTCATTGCCCCTATCATAAGCATCTTGAAGTGATTAAGGTTAAAGTGAACAAACTATGGCGTACATGCTTGACGAAGTATAAGTTAGGAATCTCATGTCCCTTGAATACGAGGGCCGCTCCTCATGCTACTCAAGTTTAGTCACCGGTAAGTTCTTGTCATCGTAAGTACATGTGTATCATAGAGAACCGCCAACGAGGTACCCCTTGCCCGATGATACGGAAGAATCCCCATATCAAAATGACAAGGCAAGCAGACAACGAGCATCTCAGCAATCTTCTTATTTACCATGGGAATATGGTGCTTTTTTCTCTCTTTCCTCTTTTCATAATCTTTTTTTCTTTTTCTCTTTTTTCTCAATATAGGACTCTTTTTTATAAGAAGAATGCTTCATAGACAGCTCATTATGGTTACGCTGCAGGTTTCCACCATGTCAGCATGGATTAGACCAGCGGCCCAGGCGTTTCTCCAGCACATATACATAACTCGATGGACTTACAAGATCCCCTTTCATTTCACACCGACGACATCCATATACAAAAGAGCATGATATCAACTAGGTACAAGTACCAAGTGCAATGTTGAAAGCGTTCCCCATGACAACATGGTTCTGCTAATTCCCAACAAATAAGTGCAAGCATACACAACATAGACGACACAATTGTTCAAGTTTATTAAGGGCAAGAAAAGTAAAGTGTGCCATCAAGTTCGTGAGAGCTTTAATCACTAGTTTTCTCATAACAAGTTTAATTCGGAAGGTAAACAAAAGCATGAATATACTTGGAATAGCATAAGCTAGTAGGTAGGTATGGTGGACTCTTTGGAATAACTTGGTTTAGGGAGTTGGATGCATGAGTGGAACTCATACTTGGTTGTGGAGGCTAGCAAAAGACTGGGAGCGACAAACTAAGAGAGCAATAATGGCCATAATCATGCAGAGCGGCAAAACATCATTGATCAAAGCATAAAGTGATACTACAAGTTGAAAACTAAAGGATCATAAAGGCTATGGTGACTTGGAATAGTCATAACATGGTGCGAGCATGTGCCAAGTCAACCCAAATAAAACATCAAAGGAGAATACCATAATACTATGCTTTAATAGGCTAAAACAACACATGATTCATCGAAGGCACATTAAGCAATCTCAATTGTTTATAACAAGTCACGCTACAGCAAAGAATACTAAGCATAAAGCCAAAACAATATCAAGCATGGCATGACAGAGCATAGGCCATAGTCAAAAACGAGCTCTTTTTACCACATAAGCATGAACTTTCCTACTCTTTTCCAATCCAAACCAAACTATTTGCAAACCAATGTATGAAAGAGGGAGTCCAACCAATTTATTCAGCAAACTAAGCAAACAAAGCAAACGAAAACCAAAATGAAAACGAAAAAGGAGATGCTCCAAGAACAACACAACTGTGCATCAAACAATAAAAATGAAGCGTTTGGAAGAAATCTGGGATTTTTATTGATGAAGAAGGGGATGCCTTGGGCATACCCAAGCTTTGACGCTTGTACTTCTTGGATATTTCTTGGGGTGACACGCGTGGCATCCCCAAGCTTGAGATTTAGTCCATCCTTCATCTCATTACTCATTCCTTCCATACACCTGAAATTTTGCCTTCATACAAAACTTCACACAATCTTTATTAGCAACATTAGTGCACTCAAGATAATAGGTCTTTAGGTTCAGTTCCAACACCAATAAAACTTCCATTAAAACACTAGCTACTATAGCACTTCCCTCAAAAAGCTCAATTCCCCAAAAGAACTAAAAAAGGAACCAACAAGAAGCAAATGCAAATAATGGCAGAAATCTGTCAAAACAGACCAGCAGGTAAAGACGAATTTTTTCGAAGACCTTTTGTTGCTCAAATCGAAAAGTGTTGAACTAACGAAAGTTAGATAACAACCTGGGCAGAAGCACAAAAATTCACGCCTCAAAAGGACGTACAGAGATTTTACACGGATTTTTACGATGAAGCACAGAAATCTGTTTCGGGATAGCAACTTTCCCAATCATTACTTCTCTCTCATTAGAGGTTACTCTTGGCACAAAAAGCAAATAAAAAGGATAAGGAGCAGTTATTACTGAAGTAATAACTTCCAAGACTCATCTAAAACTTTTGGGTTATCTCCCAATAAGTACTTTTCTTTAATGCCTTTAAGTTAGGCATGATAGTTTGAGAAGATGCTCACATAAGAAATATGAATTGAAGTAAAAGAGAGCATCAAGAAGCAAATTCAAAGGACATTTAAGTCTAACCCACTTCCTATGCATAGGAATCTTGTAAAGAAACAAGTCATGAAAGCACAAAGCAACAAGCATAGTAAAGCAAAACAAGTGCAACTTCAAAATTTTCAACATAAAGAGGGGAAACTTAATATTATTGAGATGCATAAGACCATGTTTCCCTCTCTCATAATAACTTTCAGTAGCAACATGAATAAAATTAACAATATAACTATCGCATAAAACATTCTTATCATGATCCACATGCATAAAAGAATTAATACTCTCCACATAAACATAGTCATTCTTATGAATTGTAGTGGGAGAAAATTTAGCAAAATATCTATCATTATTATTCTCATCACCATAATCATCAAATATAGGAGGAATATTGTAATCATAATTAATTTTCTCCTCAATAGTAGGTGGACTGAAAATATCATATTCATCATTGTAATCATCACATATTGGAGGCATAGTATCATCAAAGCAAATTTTCTCCTCTAAATATGGGGGACTAAAAAGATCATTTTCATCAAAACTAGCTTCTCCAATCTTAGACTTTTCCATAGCATTAGCAATAATGGTGTCCAAAGAATTCATACTAACAACATTGCTATTAGCATGCAAATAAAGTTCCATAGGTTTTTTAATTTTCTCTTCAAACACTTCATGTCCTAACTCAAGATAAATACTATAAAGCTCTCTAATTTTGTTGTTGTTTTCCATTAAGCCTAACTAGTGAAAAAAAGAAACAAAAAGACAAAATTGTAGAATCTAAAGGAAATAACTTCAAGCACTCACACCGGAGGATGTGAGTACCTTTTACCTTACCTCCCCGGCAATGGCGCCAGAAAATAGCTTGATGTCTTTGCACTTCTATTCTTGTAGACAGTTGTTGGGCCTCTAAGTGCAGAGGTTTGTAGAACAGCAGCAAGTTTTCCCTTAAGTGGATCACCCAAGGTTTATCGAACTTAGGGAGGAAGTGGTCAAAGCTATCCCCTCTCAAACAACCCTGCAATCAAGATACAAGAAGTCTCTTATGTCCCCAACACACCCAATACACTTGTCAGGTGTGTAGGTCCACTAGTTCGGCAAAGAGATAGTGAAATACAAGTGGTATGGATAATTATAAGTGGTAACGGTGATAGAAAATAGCTTGAAGGCGTGGAAGAGACTAAAGGCAAACTAAAATAAAGATGGACGCAAGCAAACATGTAACATATCTAGTTGCAAACGGTGTATCAATGCTTAGAAACAAGGCCTAGGGATCATACTTTCACTAGTGAACACTCTCATATAAATATATTATCTTCGTGATACTACTCTTAACTACTCTCCAGTTGGACACTCTAATCAACGGTAGGGCTATAACAGCACACCTCAAAGTTTATCTTTCCCATCTAGAAAACCCCACACTGTCAACTTGAGTACTAGATGAGTCTAACAAACACCACAATTTCATAAAGACATCCAACTCCAAATATAACTCATAACAAGTATTTGTAATCTCTAGCCTAAGTGCCACCATGGTGTGCACACTGTCAACTTCACACACATGGGGAGAGCGGAGATCTATTAAAGCACTTGAGTAGCAAGGTAGATCTATAGATTACAAGCTCATGATCTCAATAAGATCATGCATAGAGAGAGATGAATGCATAGCTACCGGTAGAACCCTTAACCTCGATAGAGAACTACTCCCTCCTCATCATGGGAATCAGCAATGGTGATGGAGATGGCGGTGGAGATCGATGGAGATGGTTCCGGGGGCACTTCCCTGTCCTGGCAAGGTGCTGGAACAGAGACTTTCTGTCCCCCGAATCTCCCCTTCGGTGGCGAAGGCGCTGCGGAACTTTTCGTGGTTAGAGGCTTGACTATCTAGGGTTTTTGCCTCAGGAGGAATATATAGGAGAAGGAGGCAAGGTCGATGGCCGGCCAGGGGGCCCACACCACCTGGTGGCGCGGCTAGGGCTAGACCACGCCTGGGTGGGTGTGGCCATGCCCTGGCCCTCCTCCGTCTCGTATTCTGGCTCCGTGAGTCTTCCGGTAAAATAGGAACTTTGGCTTTTGTCCCGTCCAATTATGAGAATATTCATTTTCTGACTTTCCTGGAACCAAAAATAGCAGAAAACATGCAACTGGCACTGTGGCATCTTGTTAATAGGTTAGTCCAAGAAATCATATGAAAAGTACTCCAAAGTGTGGATAAAACATAAGAAAGTAGATAAAACCAAGCATGGAACATCAAAAATTATAGATACATTTGCAATGTATCAGCAGCCCTCAAGCTGTCCACCTCTAAGCATCTCTTCTTCGAACCCAGTGGCTTGGTGGAGCCTAAAGGTCCCACCATATCCGAGCCCTTGCCCGAGCGGAACATCCTTCCAATGTTATGCATTGTGCTACAATTTTTTTGAACAAAACTATAGGCATCAAGTTTCTATCGCATAAACAAACAAATAAAGGTAGAAGTTACAAATCCTAACATGAGGAATCAATAATAATCTCAAAATATGACGAACTCGTCTAAATATTCAATGTGATGAATTCAACCATGGATTTTAGAAAATAGAGTATGGATCGGACGAGCAACTCACCGATGTGAAGATTCCCCAACTCAAAATCAAGAAAAACAACAAAGAATCAAAGGTTTGAGAGGCTAGGGTTTGAGGTGGAAAGAGAAAGAACAAGGAAGAAAGAGGAAGAAGAAGAAAGGGGCTGGCTGCGAGCCAGCCGCCGTCGGCCTTTACCTGGCGATGCACGCGGTACGGGCGTAACCTGCCCATACCGGTGGTCATCACCGTTGGATCAACATTAGGGTTCAAGATCAAACCTGATCGAATTGGTACAGACGCGTGGTGCGGGCGTACCCGGGTCGTGCTAGTGGTCATTATCTATTCGGAGACCGGCGTCGTTTTTCGTAGATGTGTGGTACGAGCGCGTGGTATGGGTGTACCATGGCCGTACCACAGGTCGTTGCCGGTGCTGTTCCTCCCGTAGTTTTTGTCGAGACATGGTACGGGCGCGCGGTATGGTTGTAACACAGCCGTACTGATGCTCACTACCTAAACTGATCCCACTATCTTCTCTTTGTTTTTCCCTTGCTTCTCAACTTCATTAGGATAAATTCTCTGAACAAGCTAAAAACTCAAAATAAACTTATTAAATGATATAGATTGTAAAGTAGTAAATGCAAAATAAAATAAAATCTTAAATTAAATTTATTAAGAATGGGTTAACTCCCATTGAGTGTTTAATTCTACCGATTTGACTAATCAAACTCCATATCATCGGTGTTCATCTCAAGCGGTGCTTTTTCTTTAGCCCTTGCTGCTTGATCACGCTTAGGTGGTGGAACGTATTTTCCATTATGCTCTTGTCTCTTAGGAAAGTATCTAACAATTTGCTCATCATATATATTGAAGACAATCTTGCCGCTAGAACAATCTACATTAGCTCCAGCTGTACTAAGAAAGGGTCTTCCAAGAATGATAGATAGTTTGTCATCCTCAGGGACATCAAGAATAATGAAATCAATTGGTATCACATGATGATCTATTATAAGTAAAACATCTTCGATCATTTCCACAGGTTGTTTAGTTGTCTTATCCAGCATTTGCAGTGTTATTGAAGTAGGAGAATATTCTCCAAGATTCAATTTCTTAAATAGGGAATAAGGCATAACACTAACACCTGCTCCTAAATCACAAAGAGCATTGAATATATTAGTTTTCCCTATTGCACAGGAGATGGTTGGTATGCCTGGATCCCCAAGCTTAGCAGGAAGTTTATCACCAAAGCTTGTCATTACTGCTACAGTCTTGGTTACTTTCTTTTTTCTATTAAGTATATCTCGCATAAAAAATTTATAAGTAGGAACTTGAATAGCATTAGTTAAAGGAAGTTCTAAACGCAAACTGCTCAGTGCCTCGGCAAAAGAATCATAAATAGCCTTATCTGGTTCGTAGTGAACTCGGTTAGGGTAAGGAATTTTCTTTTTGGTAGGTATTACCTTTTCTTTTACCTTTGTCACTAGTTCATCACTCTTTTTATTTTTCCTTGTAGTTGATTTTTGCTTATTGGCGCGTTCTTCACATGGGACATCAACTTTCTCTTCTTGCTCCTTTCTAAGATCGGCTTCTTCCCTTGAATCGATAGTCTTAGTGTCTGAATCATATGATTTGTGCTTATACCCCACTTCCTCTTCTTCTTGAGTGTCGTAAGCTTTATTTTCCCTTTTCTGGGCTTCATAGTCAATATCATCCTAGGGATCTATGAGATCATCTTCTCCTTGACCCATCTCCTGAATCTCTCTTGCTTTTCGAGCTTGCTCTTCTTGATACCAAGGTTCCTGAGTTTCTCTACCACGCCTAGTAACAATATTAGTAGAAATAGTTTTGAAATTTCCTTGGTTCAAAATCAAAGTTTGTGTTTCATTTATCTACTCACACTGGGTTTTAACCATACTTAGATACCTAACTAAATGTTTCATCGCTTGACCTAGGTCATTAAAAACTTCTGTTAGGTCTTTTATATTCTTTTCTTGTGTCATAAGGCGTTTATAATTTTTGTCATGGAATTGATTTTGTTGATATTTATACTTTTGCATTACAAGATTTAAATCATCTTATATTACATAGGTTTGAAGAATGTAAACTTTGTTTTCTCTTACAAGTTCTGAAGCTATACCTTTTTCTTCCATGGACTTTTTGACTTCGGATATAAGATCTTGTGGTATGTGAATCATAACCTTTTGTGGTACAATATCCTCAACTGGATTATATTGTTCATCATTAAAGGATCTTACCTCAAAAATCTTAACACATTCTAAAAGTGTTAAGTTGCATATTGCTCCACATGTAGATAGATCAATCATATCTTTTGTTTCGTCATTAAGCCCATTATAAAAATATTGGATAACTAGACTCTCGTGAAAACCATGATTTGGGACTTTCATAATCATTGCATAATATCTATTCCATGCTTGATAAAAGGTTTCTCCAATTGTTTGCAAAAAATTGTTATGCTTTGTTTTATTTGCATGATTTTAGTAAATGAACAATATTTATGCATGAATTCTTGGATGCAATCCTCCCAGCTTTTTATAGTATGATTAGGTAGTGATTGTAACCAAGCTAAAGCATTATCTTTCAAAGACCAGCGAAATAGCTTAAGAAGTACAAACTCTATTGGCAGACTTGCTAGTTTAAGAGTGACACAAAGGTCATATACCTTTTTCAAGTGGTCACTAGGGTCTTACTTTTCTTTCCATGCGAAAGAAATTTCTTTCATCATATAAATTAGCCCAGGATATATTTCAAATTCCTGGCCCTCTAGTTCAAGATAAAGAATAGGCATTTTCCTCAAGTGCCTAGATGGATTCCCATACTCCCCCAAAGGTAGCTCAAGTTCGGCTCCTCAGGTGATGGTCAAATCAGCCATCAATGGAATTAAGCTATTCACATCTACAGTACGCAAATTAGTAAATCTTAAAATAAATTATAATCGTCTCTCGATCGAAATACGATCAATATATGAAGGTAAATAGGTTTTTCCTGATCGAGTGGTACCTCTGTCTTCAACGGAGATCATGAATGGTATCAACAGTTGATGTTGTCAAGAAACAACACTTAGCGCTTAGCTCCCGACAACTGTGCCAGAAAATATCTTCATGACCTGCAAGTGCACAGGTTCGTTAGAGAATGTTTTCGCGGAAGTATTAATTCTAGTTTTTCTATCGATCCCAACCAGGAGCCTAGGAGAGTGTTTTTATGCGGCATTTTTGTCGCACCCAAGGTGTCCCATGTATTGAGTGAATGGACTGCAAATGTTGATGGTGGAAGTGGTTAAATAAAAGATAGAGGATCTTTCTTAGGAAATAAGTAAATTGCATAAAAGTAAAGATGCGGAAAATGTGTAAAGGTCTTGCAGATGAAAAGTTAGGCACGGAGAGAATCAGTTCATGGTGATTGTAGAAGTGCCAAATGGAATAAGCGGAATAAGTGATGATGATAATTCTGATTTATAAGTGAGTAGGCAAGCAATGCATATACCGACTAGGAGTCCTCATGGCCAATTCTTCCTAATCTCAATGATCCATCTGCTTGTTATCACGGCCATGGTCAGCGCATTAATTAAGGTCTTTCAACCGGGTCAAGGCTTGAATCTTGGTGGTTCCTTGTTGTCCTCGAGTAATGCTAGCTCTTCTTTGATATCGGCCGTGTCACTCGGGGGTCGCCGAATTACTAGCATACAAGTTCATACCTGTGAGGTCTTTGGATCATGTTACATGGGCCCTTAAATTAGATAACAAGCATTATGAAAATATAGATATTCATTCTCATTGTTTTAAATAAACATTGCAACAATCACAAATGGATGGAAATAAAATAGGCACATCACATCTCACCAATCCCCTACATCTCCCACGCTTATGGAGATTTACTCAGACATGAGAGGTAGACATATCAAAGTCATAATTGTATTGCAAATATAAATCATCTCAAAGTTATTGTAGAAAACCACAATAGCGATTTAAAGATCCAATCAAATACAAACCAAAGGTAGATCGAAGTATCAAACCCTAATCTTACAAGTACCAATCTCTATCTCTTAGTAATGATGGGATGATGGTGGAGTGTATGGTTTTGAGGTTGAAGATCATCGGAGAACGAGGGGAAGTTCTTCTCCTCTTTCAGATCTGATCTCTCTCTCCAGATGGCTTGTGGTGGTTGTAACTTCTATTCTGTGGTTCTTCTCTTCTCTCCCCTTTTATGAAAGTTGCTTGTATTGATATAGGGAAGGCGTTGGTAAGTAGTACGGGTGGGCGGTACGAGCGCGTCCTGACCATACCGTTCGTCATTATGTGTGCTGACGCCTCCAATGAAAATGGCTTCAATTGGGGATTTGCTTATTGTGATTTCTATTTTTGTGCCCCTGGTTCGTTAGTTGTACTTGGTTTTCCCAGCCACTTAGTTTTTCCTCACTTTCCCCTCCCTCCATTCTGAAACCCTCACATGCGCTTGGACAGGGGGATGCCATCAGGTCAAAGGCTTGACCATTACATGCTGACAGGTGGGACCGCATTGGGCGGGTCCTGCGTTGAGCGTTATGTTACGTCGCCTCAACCGTTACATGCTGACAGGTGGGGCCAGGATACACGGCGGACCAACCATCCGTCTCTCGCTGACTTGTGGGCCCCGATTTTCTTGATTGTGTGGCCGGTGCAGCCAATGACAAATGGGTCCGTTCCGTGGGGCCCTCGAAGCCAATGAACGATGGGGCCGCTATGTGGAGCCGTTCTGTGGGGCCTTCGTAGCCAATGACCGGTGGGGCCATCATGTGGGGTTGGAGGGGGTTTGCATATTTGCCACATTTTACTTTGCAACTTGCATATTTGCCATTTTGTGTGTCACTAACATGTGGTGGTCATGTGGCAAATATGCAAATTTCAAAGAAAAAGTTTGGCAGATATGCAAAATTGGCAAATATAAAATAATTGACAGGTGGGGTCTGATGACCCACAAGTATAGGGGGTGTATCGCAGTATTTTCGATAAGTAAGAGTGTCGAACCCAACGAGGAGCAGAAGGTGCTGGCTAGTGGTATGGATCAGGAATTCTCTGCAAATACTTAGCAAACGGATTTTTAGGGGTTTTCGATAAAGCAAGTAAACAAAGTACGAGTAAACAAAAGACAGTAAGAATGAATGCAGCAAGTGGCCCAATCCTTTATGCAGCAAAGGACAAGCCGGTTGTATTTCTATAGATGACCAAACGTTCTCGAGGACACATGGGAAGACTGTCAAGTGCTTTCACTTCATATAGTCGATTAATCTTCTCTAGCTTGATAAGTGTTGTGTGGGTGAACCTGTGCTAATGTACCGTCCTATCCAAGACTTAATACATACTTGTGATTAAACCCCCTTGCAAACATCCATAAGTACAAGAAAGTAATTAAGGTAAAACCTAACCACAGCTTTAAACTCTAAGACCCTTACGTCCCTTGTGCAATGGTTTCCTAATGGGGGTTCAGGTTTCTGTCACTCCAGCAACCCCTACGATTAGTAGCCAAATACACAATGCATTCCCCTAGGCCCATATAGGTGAAGTGTCATGTAGTCGATGTTCACATGACACCACTAGAAGAAGTACACCACAACTTAAATAACAATCTATTGAATCTTTCTCAACACAACTCCACTACTAACAACAAGGCTTCTCCCATGTCCTCAAGAACAAAACGAACTACTCACAAGACATCATATGGATCATGATCAGAGATGGAATAATGATGTATAACAATATGAACATAAACAATAATTCAATGGTTCACTCAATAGCATCAACTATAAAGAGTAATCAACACCGGGAAAGTTTCCCCTATGAACTAATGCAAGATTCAACCAATTGTTACAACAATATGGAGATGGTGATGAGGGTGCTGATGGTGATGATGGTGGTGATGATGATGATGATCCCGATGAAGTCCAGGTTGATGGTGGTGTTGATGGCAATGATCTCCCCTCTCCGGGAAGGAATTCCCCCGGCAGAAATCTGTCTGCCGAAGAGATCTTTCTCTCTCGGTGTTTTCCGCCCCGCAGAGGCGGCAGAATCTTTCTGTGGTCGCTCCCTGAGTCTTAGGGTTTCGGGAGGAAGATATACGCTAGAGGGGAGAGGCTGGAGTGGGCCAGGGTGACCACACCACTCCCTGGCGTGTCCTGGGCTTGCCCGCGCCATGGGGTGGTGTGGGCCCCCTGTGGCCCACCTCCACTCCATCTTCTGGCATCTTGAGTCTTCTGGAAAAATAGAATATTCCGTATATTTTCCCGGATTTTCGGATCTTCGTGAATTTTGCCTCCAAACATCACCTTTTCCATCAGAATCCTGACTGCAGCGGTCCATGCTCCAAAAGGCATCAACCATGCAAAAATAGATGAAATAACATAAGTATCACCTCTCAATACGAAATATATCAATGAATAATAGTGAATTAAGACATAGAATAGTGATGCAAAATGGACGTATCAACTCCCCCCAAGCTTAGACTTCGCTTGTCCCCAAGCGAAACTGAGCTCAATAAACATGACCTCAGTTTTATGGAGTGAAGAGTCGATAAAATAATACGGACAAGGAGCATCACATTCATCAAATACATAGATCATAATAGAAGACAACTCACTATTATACAACTCAACTTGCAATGAGTAAAGGAAACACAATAAAGATACATAGAGTAAATCATCATTGGTAATGGCAAACTTAGCTCTTGGTCGAAGAATAGTTGATAATTTGTTGGAGTTCACAAATAGTTGGTTTTTCAATGAAAGCTTTCAAAGTAGTAAACTTCAAGTTAAGAGCAATGTGTAAAACAAGGAACATAAGAAACATGATTGAATAAACCATCATATGAATGAATGAAACACAACAACTCAAAATACTTGCTGAGATAGAAGGGAATAGGTTTACTGACTCAACTACAAAGTAAAAGAAAGGCCCTTCAAAGAGGGAAGCAGGGATTACAAGTCTCATAAAGAGCTCCCAAAAATTATGATACTTACTAGCTTTCAGCTCTCAATGCCCCTATCATAGGCATCTTTAGGTGATTAAGGTTAAAGTGAGGTCCAATCTGAGTTATATGATTGACAGACTATAAACTGAAAATCCCAAGTCCCTTGAGTACGAGGGCCGCTCCTCATGCTACTCAACTTTAGTTACCGGTAAGTTCTTGTCATCGTAAGTATGTCCGTATCATTGAGAACCGCCAACGGGGTACCCCTTGCCCGATGATACGGAAGAACCCCATATCAAAATGACAAGGCGAGCAGACAATGAGTATCTCAGCAATCTTCTTATTTACCATGGGAAAATGGTGCTTTTTTCTCTCTTTCCTCTTTTCATAGTATCTCTTTTCTTTTCTTTTTCTCAATAGCTATCTCTCTCTTTTTTATAAGAAGAATGCTTCATAGATATCATTATGGTTACGCTGTAGGTTTCCACCATGTCAGCATGGATTAGACCAGTGGCCCAAGCGTTTCTCTAACACACATATATAACTCCATGGACTTACAAGCTCCCCTTTTATTTCACACCGACGACATCCGCAAACAAAAGAGCAAGGTATCAACTGGGTATATATTTACAAGTGTTGAAAGCGTTCCCCGTGACAGCACGGTTCTGCTAATCCCTAGCCTATAATTTGCAAGCATATAACTTTCATGGAGAGTTCACAATGGTTCAGGTTTATTAAGTGCAGAAAATAATGTGTGCCATCAAGTTCGTGAGAGCTTTAATCACTAACTTTCTCATAACAAGTTTAATTTGGGAGGTAGACAAAACAGGAATTTACTTGGAGTGGCAATAATGCTACTAGGTAGGTATGGTGGACACAAATGGCAAAGGTTTTGGTTTAAAGGAGGTGGATGCACGAGAAGAATTCCCTCTTAGTACAGGTTTTTGGCTAGCAAGGCTGGGTAGCAAGTACAAGAGTTGAAGGAAACAACCAAACATACAAGTGATAAAGACAAACATGGAATCTTCCTTGGAAGCACAGAAGATCTTAACTAGAGAATACTAAACTTATGAGCAAATCAAGAAAGAAAGATGATGAAATTATTTTTCTCTCGAGTACTTCTATCTTTTTCTTTTCAACTCTCAAAAAGGGTGTTGCTACTGACCGAGCCAGGTTTGCCAAAACCAACTAAATTAACTCAATGATCCCAAAGTGCTACCAATACTAACAACAAGATCAATCATATAACCACGAATTGAAAACTAATATATGCTATGCAAAAGAGTGAATGATAGAACTTCTCATTAATATTCCATAACGGAAACTCACACCAAGGGATACAAATCTAACGAGAGAGGGGACACTTCCATAATGCAAACCATACTACATAATAACTCCTCTATTCATGATATGACTCTACTAATAAGTTAAAAAGATAGAAGATAGTGATACGATACCACGACACTCCCCCAAGCTTGGAACAAACCAAGGGGATGCCAAACCTGATGACGAATTACTCCTTTGGTGGTGGTGGTATCATTTTCTTAGTTGTCATGAGGAAATCTTCCAGCATCTTGCGAAGCCTATTATTCTCCTATTGAAGCATGTCCACCTTCCTCTGTATGTCTTGATACTTATCGCAGAACTCCTTAGTGACTCGTAGGGCTTCCGCTGATGCAGGGCAAGAGACTAAAGGTACCAGCCCCTGCTTGGGGTCTTGAAGAACCTCCTCCATGGGATCCTTCCCTTTATCTTTGGCAGACACCATTGTGCTTCTAAACTTTCAAAGAGTATGTCCTAGCAGAAATAGATCAAAACAAAAACACGACGAAAACACGATATCCGGACCTCGGGGGATCTGGGGGGTTATATATTACGAAGTTTCACATCAAAAGGAAGGTACTGGGAGAAAACGAGTCGGAGGCGGAGTCCTGGGTGGCCTCACCACCTGGTGGCGCGGCCAGGGGTGGACCCGTGCCATGGGGTGGTGTGGGCCACCCTGGCTCCGTTTCCGTCCCTTTTTCGCTTCATAGCTTTCCTTATTGACTGAAAACTGCAAAAATATAGTTGGATTGTATTTTCGCGGAGTTTTTCTTACCAAAACTGTTACCTAGTTGGAAACGGAATCTGCAGGTCTCTGAATTTGGTATCTAGTAGATCCTTCCAGATCATCACTTGAATCATCAATATCTTCATCTTCATATACTCATTACTTGAGTCATAAAACCTTTCTCTTCCTGGAAATTTCTTTCACACAAAACTTCACACAGTTCTTATTAGCAACATTAGTATAAGTGAAGTGATAGAACCTTTTGAGTCCAACTTCAACTGAAAACCATCAAAACAGAAGCTACTGTAGCAACTCCTTCTGAAAACCCAAAAAGAATTCAAAAAGGAAATCGAATAAAGAAGCAAATGCAAGATTGGCAAAATCTGTCAAAACAGACCAGCAGGTAAAGATCAATTTTTTCGAAAATCTTCTGTTGCTTAAATCAAAAAGTTCAAAACTAACGAAAGTTAAATAACAACCTGGGTCAGAAGCACAAAAAATTACAGCTCAATCCGACATACAGAGATCTCTCACGAATTTTTACGGTGAAGCACAAAAAATCTGTTTCGGGACAACAACTTTCCCAAATATTACTTCTCTCTCATTAGAGGTTGATCTTGACACAAAAACCAAACAAAAATGGATAAGGAGTGGTTATTACCAAGTAATAGCTTCCAAGACTCAAAGAAAGAAAAACAAACTAAAAGCAAAAACAAATTGGGTTGTCTCCCATAAAGCTCTTTCTTTATAGCCATTAAGATGGGCATGATAATTTTGAAGAAGCTCTCATAGGGATATGGATTGAAGTGAAAGAGAGCATTAAGAAGCAAAAACACACATATTTAAGTCTCAACAACTTCCTATGCAAGGGAATTTTGTAAACAAACAAGTTATTGAAACCAAAGGCAACTTGCATAAGAAAGCAAAATAAGTGCAACATAAAAACTTTCAGCATAAAACGGGGAAACTTGATATTATTGAGATGCATAAGAACACTTTTCCCTCTCTCATAATAACTTTCAGTATCATGCATAAACTTAACAATATAGTTATCACAAGGGCCATCATAGCAATGATCACTTATTGTAACAGAAAACACAGGAATACTAGCTCTCATAACACTACTTTGTGAAACAATATTAGAGGTATCCTTACAAAGGATAGTGTGTCCCTCTTTTTCATACTTAGTGACAAAGTCTTTCACATTTGCTACTATAGGTTCATCAACCATTTGTTTATCAGGTTCAACAGCTTTACTAGTACTTTCATTAACCATACTAGCTATCATAGAATGTTCCTTTACCTTAACTGGAAAAGGCATTTTCTCAATATAAGGTTCAGGTAAAACATGATTAGCAGTATAAACTTCAGTATTTCTTGCAGGAACACTCTTAGCAATATCTTTATAAGGCTCATGATACTTATTCCACTTCTTTTTAGGCACTTCAATATAAGAAGCAAAGGCCTTAAAATAAGAAGCAATAGCTTGAGAGTCTAGACCATAAGCATTTTTAATATTTTGAAAGTCATCAGTTCCCATAAAAGATTCAATGCATTCATAATCATAATTTATACCTGACTTTCTACCTTTGTCATTCTCCCAAGCTTCAGCGTTGTCTTGAATACGATCTAGAAGGTCCCATTTAACTTCTTCTTCCATACGATAGAATGATCCAGCACAAGAAGCATCCAATAAATCTTTGTCATGTAGAGGGAGCCTTGCATAAAAGTTATTGATAATAATATTGTTGGGGAGCTCATGAATGGGACATTTGAGCATTAGTAACTTCAATCTCCCCCAAGCTTGAGTTTTACTCTCTCCATCAAGAGGCCAAAAGTTGTATATTTGATTCCGATCTTTATGAATCTCACTAGGAGGATAAAACTTTGAATAAAAGAGAGGCACTATTTCCTCCCATTCCAGAGCTTGACCATTCTCCAGCAGCTTATACCATTCCTCAGCTCTTCCTTTTAGTGATAATGAGAATAACTTCTTCTTAACTTGATCTGTAGTAATACCTACACACTTGAACAACCCGCATAATTCGTGTATAAAGAGTAAATGATCACCAGGATAGATAGTTCCATCGCCAACATAGTAGTTATCCATAACACGATCAATAATTCTTGTAGGTATTTTGAAAACATCTTTCTCAGCAGGTGGTGGCTTATCTACTACCTTAGCAGTGGTAGTAGCATTACCAAATAAGAAACTCAGAGAATTATCCATAACAAAAATAAAGCAACTAGCAGAAGTAAACAATACTCACAGTAGAAGTTTTCTTTACCAGTTCCACTCTCCAATAGCGCTTCACTCCCCGGCAACGGCGCCAGGAAATAGTCTTGATGACCCACAAGTATAGGGGGTGTATCGCAGTATTTTTGATAAGTAATAGTGTCGAACCCAACGAGGAGCAGAAGGTGCTGGCTAGTGGTATGGATCAGGAATTCTCTGCAAATACTTAGCAAACGGATTTTTAGGGGCTTTCGATAAAGCAAGTAAACAAAGTACGAGTAAACAAAAGATAGTAAGAATGAATGCAGCAAGTGGCCCAATCCTTTATGCAGCAAAGGACAAGCCGGTAGTATTTCTATAGATGACGAAACGTTCTCGAGGACACATGGGAAGACTATCAAGTGCTTTCGCTTCATATAGTCGTTTAATCTTCTCTAGCTTGCTAAGTGTTGTGTGGGTGAACCTGTGCTAATGTACCGTCCTATCCAAGACTTAATACATACTTGTGATTAAACCCCCTTGCAAACATCCGTAAGTACAAGAAAGTAATTAAGGTAAAACCTAACCACAACTTTAAACTCTAAGACCCTTACGTCCCTTGTGCAATGGTTTCCTAACGGGAGTTCAGGTTTCTGTCACTCCTGCAACCCCTACGATTAGTAGCCAAATACACAATGCATTCCCCTAGGCCCATATAGGTGAAGTGTCATGTAGTCTACGTTCACATGACACCACTAGAAGAAGTACACCACAACTTAAATAATAATCTATTGAATCTTTCTCAACACAACTCCACTACTAACAAAAAGACTTCTCCCATGTCCTCAAGAACAAAACGAACTACTCACAAGACATCATATGGATCATGATCAGAGATGGAATAATGATGTATAACAATCTGAACATAAACAATAATTCAATGGTTCACTCAATAGCATCAACTACAAAGAGTAATCAACACCGGGAAAGTTTCCCCTATGAACTAATGCAAGATTCAACCAATTGTTACAACAATATGGAGATGGTGATGAGGGTGCTGATGGTGATGATGGTGATGATGATCCCGATGAAGTCCAGCTTGATGGTGGTGTTGATGGCGACTATCTCCCCTCTCCGGGAAATCTGTCTGCTGGAGAGATGGTGATGATGGCGACAAATCTGTCTGCCAGAGAGATCTTTCTCTCTTGGTGTTTTCCGCCCCGCAGAGGCGGCAAAATCTTTCTGTGGTCGCTCCCTGAGTCTTAGGGTTTCGGGAGGAAGATATACGC
This sequence comes from Avena sativa, assembly GCA_916181665.1. Classification (NCBI taxonomy): domain Eukaryota; kingdom Viridiplantae; phylum Streptophyta; class Magnoliopsida; order Poales; family Poaceae; genus Avena; species Avena sativa. Next base: position 466,753,213 of record OV702290.1, read on the forward strand.
CAGAGGGGAGAGGCTGGAGTGGGCCAGGGTGGCCACACCACTCCCTGGCGCGGCCTGGGCTTGCCCGCGCCATGGGGTGTTGTGGGCCCCCTGTGGCTCACCTCCACTCCATCTTCTGGCATCTTGAGTCTTCTGGAAAAATAGAATTTTCCGTAAATTTTCCCGGATTTTCTGATCTTCGTGAATTTTTCCTCTAAATAGCACCTTTTCCATCAGAATCCTGACTGCAGCGGTCCATGCTCCAAAAGTCATCAACCATGCAAAAACAGATGAAATAACATAAGTATCACCTCTCAATAAGAAATATATCAATGAATAATAGTGAATTAAGACATAGAATAGTGATGCAAAATGGACGTATCAGGGTCGTGTATGACACGTCGGCTCTCTCTCTCATCCGCTCCCAGCCCCCCAACAGCTCCTATCCCATTGGTGGACAAAGCAGCCATCGTCGGCGCGTCGACGCGTCGCCGGATCTGTCCTACGACGGTATCAGACGGAGTGCTACGCTATGATAGCTGTGAGATTTGACACATTTTTTATGGATTTTATTGATGGTTTTCTCCTGGATTTGATCGTTTTCTGGTTTTACCTAACGCTAATACTTCGGTAGCAAAGAAAACTTGGTTTTTAATGTGTGTTTCAGGTTCTGAACGTCAACAGGAGGATTTAACCAGAGAAACACAATATTTTTGGGAAAACAAGCAAGTCTCACTTTGGAAGCACACAAGAGGAGTCAACATAAGCTTCAACGAGCAACTATACGGCGTGAATATAGTTTTGGCCGTATAGTTACCGCCACCTCTGCCTTGTCAAAAGGGACAACTTCCATGAAGGATGGAGGATGAAAACACAACACAACAGCCGCCACACCATCTAGAAGGGAGAAAGAAGAGATCTAGAGAAGGAGGAGAAGACGTTCTTCACCTCGCTCCATGATCTCCGGCCTCCTAGCCAATACACCCCATAGCCACTACTTGTACTTGCGATAGAGAGGGATCTCCACCTTGCAAGACCAGGGTTTGAGATTGTTTCTTCCCACCTTGAATTGTGTTGGATATTTTTCTATTATTATTGTGGATCTCCACGGTAATACAAAGAAGAATTCCCTTTATTCAATTATATTGATGATCTATTCTTCTCTCATGTGTGAGTAATTCCTTTGGGTGTAGGAGATGTAGGGGATTGGTGAGATGTGATGTGCCTTCATATATTTTCCGTTAGTTTGTAATTGATTCTAATTACTATAATATGTGTGCTTGACTATCTGTGGGATGCTTAATTCTTGTTGTCCAATTAAGGGCCCAGACAACATGATACCTTGTTCTACATAGATAAGATCTTGTACGCTAGTGGACTGGTGACCCCCGGGTGACACGAGGATATCAATGGAAAGCTAGTTGACTCGAGGATAACGAGTAACCACTATGCTTATTGCATTAGTCCAATCCAAGGAGCTTAATCGCTAAGCAACCCGAAGGGTCTTAATCGTCTAGTGTCTGACCATGGTTTTGGTAGCAGGCTAGTAGGATTACTGTAGTTGGGATGAAATCTACCAAGAGGAGTTCTGACTAATTATGGGTTGCTCGTCTACACATATATCTATAAGATTATAATTGTTACATTTACCATTCATCCACTTGGCACATTCACTATCACCATGAACTGAATCTCCCCGCGCCTTTCTTCGTCATATGCAGGAAACAACAAACAACCAAAGCCATTCTTTACTTTTATGTTTTATATTTCTGAATTTTACATTTTAGTTTTATTTAAATCTATTGCATTTAATCAAAACCCCATTCTTATTTCAACACTTGCAGTCAATTAACTCGAAGACCTGTGACAACTTCAGGTGTGATAGAGACTTCACCAATAAACACTTTCCTTTGGGCTCCCTGTGGGATCGATATCAACACTTCGAAACTAGCTACAAACGGTCTGTGCTCTTGCAGACATCAAGCTATTTTCGAGCGCCGTTGTCGGGGAGCTAAGCGCTAAGTGTTTGTCTTTTGACATTTCAGGTGTTGCTACTACAACATGTTCTCCTTAGGAGACAAAGGGTCTACACACTCTGGTAGGACCTACCTGCCAGATTATATTGAGCGCATGCCTGCTCAGAGGCGCAAAGAAATTATTGAAAAAAAATTTAAGATCAAATAAAGTTGAAGTTGAAAACCTGAGTGATATTGTGGAAATTATGTCTATTTATAGGACAACTCCTATGAAATCTGAGAAAACTCTTAGGGAATACAGTGCTCCAAGTTCTGAATTCCTTAAACAACCAATAGAGTTCCCTAATCATGGAGTTTGAGAATATTGATTTGATGGTGGAATAATTAAAATTTTGCAGGAAAAAGCTTTTAGTGGAAGGGAAGATTAAGACCCAGGAAGACATATTAGAGAGTTTGATCATGTGATAACATTGCTTGGACCGAAAGGTTTGCCCAGAGACTTCTCTCGTCTTAAATTATTTCGATGGTCTCTTAAAGGTAAAGCTCTAGACTGGTTATATTCTCTCCCTCGCCATTACATTAAATGTTGGGAAAACTGCATTACTAAATTCATAAATAGGTTTGTTCCTTTTAAAAAGGTAACTGAGCTAAGAAAGAACATAGGCAATTTTAGTTAGAACGTGGGAGAAAATTACCCACAGGCCTGGGAAAGATTCTTTGGAATGATCAATAGTATTCCTAATCATGGCTATTTTGAACTAACAATTTGCCATTTATTTTACCATGGTCTCAATACTCAATGTAGAGATTTGCTTGACTTCTCAGCATGAGGATCAACAAACACTTTAACTATTAAAGAATGTTTGGAATTAATGTCTACTAGGGCTAAGAATGATTCTTTATATAATCATGATTTTGGTACTAAGCCGGAAAAAGGGATACTTTGGATAACTCCTGATCTTATGCCTGAGGTACGCAAAACTATGAAATAAAAAGGTATACCTTCTGAACTTGCTAAGGAAAACAAATAAGATTTGTTCCAAGTTTTAACCGAAGAAGATGAAACTAGAAAAGTTTTTCAAGAATTAAAACATCGACAAGTAAAATCTCATAATAATTTGCATAGGCATTTCCAAAAACATAAAAAGATTTTGGTAGAACTCATGGAAAATTATGATGAGATAGGCCAAGAAATAAAATTATTTCATAAGTATCTTAATATGATTGAAACCCAGTGTGAGCAAATAGCATCTGGTTATCAAATTTTTCTTTGTGGAGACGAAGATATTTATGTTTCTGCTAATGTTGTCACAAGGTGGGGTGCAGTTGTTATAGGACCCTTAGGACCACCGTAATATGAAGCTGAAAAAGAGCACAAGGAAAAAGCCATGCTTGAAGAAAGCCAAGAAGATGATCCGTTGGAGGATCCTCAAGATGAAACTGAGACGCAAGAGCATACCAAGGGGGACCAAAATGATGCACAAGATGATTACTATGACTCTGATGCAGAGACGATTGATCCAAGTGAAGATAAAGAAACAAGTAAGGAAGATGAAGTTGTTGTAGTAGAAAAGAAGAAAAACAATAAGCAACAACAAAAGAAAGCAACAAAAGAACCTGTCCCCCCAAAAAAGGTAAAAGACAATAGTAAGTCAGGTGAGAAAAAGCTTCATTATCCCGATCAAAAAAAGAAAGCACCAGATGAGGTAATTTATTATTCTTTTACAAAGGCACTTAGTGACCTTCGTCTGGAAATTCCATTTGCGCATGCAATCAAAGTTCCAACTTATGGTAAATTCCTTCGTGATATTCTTAGTAGAAAAAAGAAATAACTGAAATTGTTGCCATGGTAACTAGCTATCCTGCTAATGGGAAGCTGTTGTGTAAGTCTGGAGATACCGGAATACCAACTATTTCATGCTTAATAGGTAAAACTGATATGCATAATGCCTTGTGTGATCTAGGAGAAGGAGTTAGTGTAATGTCATACTCCCTCTATAAAAGGTTAGGATTAGGGGATTATTCTCCTACTACTATCACTTTACAGACAGGTCCACTAAACAACCTGTTGGTGTGATTGAGGATGTCTTACTTAGGATAGATGAACATGTTATTCCCACTGATTTTATTATTCTTGAAATGCCAAAAGATGAAAGATTATCTATAATACTTGGAAGACATTTCCTTAGTACTACAGGTGCATCAGTAGATTGTGTAGAAGGGAAGGTAATCTTTAATGTTTATGATGCTGAAATCATCCAGTATTTTCCAAAGAAGCTAGAAGCAGGAGAAAGATATGTTCCACCGGCAAAACAAGATCACGTGGTAAGTGCCATTGATAAGGGGCAACCAAAGGTAAGAATTCGAGAAGAGAGAAGAGGTTGAGTTATTCAACCATTCTTAATAAATGCTTGATGGGAGTCAACCCATTTTCGTCAATTTAGTAGAATAAAGAATAAGAAGTTCATCTCATTCCTACCACTTTTTCATAGACATTCTTGCGGAAGCGCGCCTGTGAAGATGCAGCTGTCAAAAAGTAGTAGAAACGTCGATTGAATAAGTAGAGAATAATAATAAGAATAAAACTTTGAGTTTTCTATTTACAGAAGCTAATTTTTTTCTTTTAATATGCTAATGTTGGTCAATAGTTTTTACTATCATTTTTCTGTTAAAAACTAGGTATTTCGCGAGGTTATGGGATAAGAAGGTATCCTCGAAGAAATAGAATTTTTTTGATGATTACTGATGGTTTAACAACCAACTATACGGCAGGAATAGAAAATTCCGGCCGTATAGCTCCGGACATATAGTTATCTTTGCACCACCAAATTTTCTTCGAAGGCACGGAGAGTTTAACGAGCACCTATATGGCGGGAATAAAAAATTTTGGCCGTATAGATATCGATGCCTCCGTACAATTTTTTTTGAAAGGTACTGAGAGTTTAGCGACCAACTATATGGCGGGAATAAAAATTCCGGTCGTATAACTGCGGTCATATAGATATCGATGCCTTCGTAGAATTTCATTCAAAAGGTACTAGGAGTTTAACGACCAACTATACGGTGGGAAAAAATTCCGGCCGTATAGTTCCAGTCATATAGATATCGATGCTAGTTTTAGAAATTTATCTCGAGAGGTAGACGGTTTAACGACCAACTATACGGTGGGATCATTTTGATCCGATCGTATAGTTATGCCCGTATAGCTGATTTCTGAATAAAGAAACCCTAGTTTGTTGTGCCGCTGCAACTATACGGGAGGAACAACTTCACCCGCCCGTATAGTTCTGGCCATATAGGTCGGCACGACCACTTAATCGCACCGAGGCGGCTAGGGCATCCTCCTCTCCTCATTATTTCTCTCATATTCTCTCTCCAAACCTCTCAAAATCCACCTAGAACTTTCCATTCTTCGCGGATTTCATTCATTTGAGTGGGTGAATCAACAGATCGGTATGTTTCTCTCCCTATCCATGCTTTATTTTCAGATTTCCATGGTTGAAACTCTCGCATTTATCTAGTGGATGAACTCAAGATTATATTGTTTTTCCTATCAATTTATCATGTTAGAATTGAATTTTTCCATGTAGAATCGTTCATATATCATATAGAAACTATATGCCTAAGGTTTTATGGTGAAATTTTTCAGTGCATCACGATGAACAAAATCGATAACCTTTTTCATTCGAGCAAGCGCCAACGGGATGAGGGCTCAAGCTCGGGGTCTCGAGCTTTGCACAACTCCAAGTTGGACGTTGTCTCGGCATGGAGGGTGCTGCCCACACGTTGGGTCGACCACAACTTTCTCACTGCGGCAGGGTTGAAGGAGGGCTTCGACCTCATGTGCAGCAGGTCGGGGCTGGCGGTGATCAGCTTCGCAAGCCATGACACTTATGCCGAGCTCACCCATGAGTTCCTTGCCTCCTTCTATGACGACCACAAATAGAAAGGTAACATGTGCATTATCAGCTTCAAAATGAACCGGCAGCACTATGACATAAGTTACGAACAATTCTGCACTGCCTTTAGCCTCCCCCTACTGGGGAGCCCAATATTATTAACCTCTATAGTGTCACAAGTGGGACAACTTGGGAGGTTATTTTCGTTAATGGTGGCAGGCATTTTTATCAGAAGAAGATGTCCACCATTCAGAACCCAACCATTCGCTACTACTCTCTGTTCCTTGCCAACACACTACTAGGGAGAGGTGACACAGGTTCCATGGCCAATGCGGACATGGCAATGATCACCAAGGCTCTCTTCCCTACTTCACCATAGAGCCCCAGTCTTGCTGCTCTACTCATCCAACACTTCTGCCACCAAAGCAACAAGATCAAAGGTGATATTCACATTGGTGGATTGGTAACCCACCTTGCCTTTGCATTAAATGTTGTACTACCTGTCATGGAACCTGTTGACGACTCCAAACTTATGGACGTCAAGTATTTGACTTCTTATGGCTTCCTTGGTGTTTACCATGCTAACCCGAGGCTCCGAGCATATCAATTCGGTTATCTTGATGATGTATAGGGTGAGCAGGTTCAGTTGCCCTGCCCTTAGGCCTTCTCAATTATGGACAAGAACGCTTGGATCCTCACCAAGGACCAAGTGACGGCTATCTTGGCCAAGCACCAGCTCGAGGAAGAGGAAGAGGAAGAGGAAGATGGAGGACAGCAGGATGATGAGGAGCAGGAGCAGGAGGAAGAGCAGGGGCACAAATCTCCTTGGGAGGGACAACAGCAATAGGGAGGAGCATGGGACCCGTGGCCCAACCAGCCACAGCAGGGGTATGACTACGTCCCCTATCAGGAGTTCTAGTAGCTCAACCAGCGTGTTGGGGATATCGACCACACTCTTCAGGATGTGAACACTTTGACTCACAACTAGAGTCACTTCATGACCCACTTCCCTGACTTCTACCAGCAGTATCCACACCAGCCGCCAAATGACGACAACAACTGAGCCTGGCAATTGCCTGAGCTTGGGGAGTTTTGAAAACCTCCATTCTTTGCATACATATTTTTTATTTTTCTTCTTTTGATTTATTTTATCGCTCCAAATATGCATGTTTTCTTTCAGCTTTGCATGTCTAAACTAAAAACACAAAAAAATTAGTTGTAATTTTATTTTGCAAGTTTGTTTATTTGTTTCTCTCGGATATTGCTTAATTTTAGGTGACTTGGCAATAGGAAAGCATAGAGGGGTTTCGACTCAAATACAAGAATGAAGCAAGCTAGAGGAGGTATCACATTCCTTTCATCATCCTCTCTGCAACTTTAAATTAATCCTACAAATATTTACTTGCTTGCACTAAGGATGCTCCCCACTTAGCTTCTTATCCGATAAATTCTATTCCTTTGCTAGTGTCTCCTTTTTAGCCTTGAAACAACAAGCAAAGAACTTGGTTTAAAATACTTCCTACATTTTTACAACAAGAAAAAGCATCTGAAAGATGACTTGAGTCCATGTTTAGCCCGAAGAATTTAATTTTTGAACCACTCCATCCCATTTGACCTTAATACAAGTAGACTTGATAGTACCCTTGATTGAAATTGTTTGATGAAACAGATGCTTCAAAGTAGTAGAAATTATGCCACTACTTTTTCTGATAATTACCGTAAGACATTGCTTTACGCGTGTCATTACAACTCTGTTGTGCTCCATGGGGAACTATTAACTCCACTGCCCAGCGAATAATCTAAATGTGGGAAACCACTTGATTTCGGCTATTGAGTTATGTAAATGTCTGTAGCAGCAATGCTATGATGGGTAAATTTTTTAGTATCCTCATGGTTTCACATTCCAAGGGAAGTTGTAGTACTCCTCTGGCCCATTATTGCTCAACAATTATTTATTGGCATGGTCACGAGTGCACAACACAACCCCAATTAAACATGATAAAAATAGTGGCATGATTTCTCTATGAAAGAGCTAAAGTTTTTGAAAGGCAAAAGAAAAGAAAAGAGGTGCTTTGATAGTCTTGAGATTTTGACATGGGATAGATGAGTTGTTATAAATTTATATACTTTGATGCCTACCTAAGTACTCTTAATTGGGTAAACAAATAAGAACAAAAGGTTTTTATCTCTCTATAAAGAGAGTGACCAAAAGAATTTGTCTCACTTTCCTAGCTAAACCGTCGACACTTGCTTGGGCATATGATTTATTTGCTAACAAGATATATGTGGTTAGGAAGTGGACTCAGTGCAATCTTATGAATACTTGTATGATTATATTTAAGATTGCAGGGATTATGAAGAAAAGAATTCGACACCAATTCAAACTTGTGAGTTCCTCTATTTTCAGTTTCGAATCTCTGCTATTCTTCTTTATTTCCTTGTCACTCGAGGGCGAGCAACATCTAAGCTTGGGAAGTTGATAGCTGTGAGATTCGACACATTTTTTATGGCTTTTATTGATGGTTTTCTCCCGGATTTGATCGTTTTCTAGTTTTACCTAACGCTAATACTTCGGTATCAAAGAAAACTTGGTTTTTGATGTGTGTTTAAGGTTCTGAACATCAACAGGAGGATTTAACCAGAGAAACACAATATTTTGGGGAAACAAGCAAGTCTCACTTTAGAAGCACGCAAGAGGAGTCAATAGAAGCTTCAACGAGCAACTATACGGCAGGAATATTTTTTTGGCCGTATAGTTCCGGCCATATAGTTGTTGTCGCCTCTGTCTTGTCAAAAGGGACAACTTCCATGAAGGGACGGAGGACGAAAACACAAACGCAGCATCCGCCACACCATCCAGAAGGGAGAAACAAGAGATCCGAAGAAGGAGGAGAAGACGTTCTTCATCTCGCTCCACGATCTTTGACCTCCTAGCCAATACACCCCATAGCCACTACTTGTACTTGAGAGAGAGAAAGAGGGATCTCCACCTTGCAAGACTAGGGTTTGAGATTGTTTCTTCCCATCCTGAATTGTGTTGGATATTTTTCTATTCTTATTGTGGATCTCCACGGTAATACAAGAATTCCCTTTATTCAATTATATTGATGATCTGTTCTTCTCTCATGTGTGAGTAATTCCCTTGGGCGTGGGATATGTAGGGGATTGGTGAGATGTGATGTGCCTTCATATATTTTCCGTTAGTTTGTAATTGATTCTAATTACTATAATATGTGTGCTTGACTATCTGTGGGATGATTAATGCTTGTTGTCCAATTAAGGGCCCAGACAACATGATACCTTGTTCTACACAGATAAAAGATCTTGTACGCTAGTGGACCGGCGACCCCTGGGTGACATTGAGATATCAATGGAAAGCTAGTTGACTCGAGGATAACGAGTAACCACTGCGCTTATTGCATTAGTCCGATCCAAGGAGCTTAATCGCTAAGCAACCTGAAGGGTCTTAATCATCTAGTGTCTGACCATGGTTTTGGTAGCAGGCTAGTAGGATTATTGAAGTTGGGATGAAATCTACCAAGAAGAGTTCTGACTAATTATGGGTTGCTCGCCTACACATATATCTATAAGATTATAATTGTTACATTTACCATTGATCCACTTGGCACAGTCACTATCACCATGAACTGAATCTCCCCGCGCCTTCCTTCATCATCTGTAGGTAACAACAAACAAGCAAAGCCGTTCTTTACTTTTATGCTTTATATTTCTAAAGTTTGCATTTTAGTTTTATTTAAATCTATTGCATTTAATCAAAACCCCATTCTTATTTCAACACTTGCAGTCAATTCACTCGAAGACCTGTGACAACTTTGGGTGTGACAGAGACTTCACCAATAAACACTTACCTTTGGGCTCCCTGTGGGATCGATATCTAAACTTCAAAACTAGCTACAAACGATATGTGCTCTTGCAGACATCACGCAGCACCTCAACCACGGCTCTGGCACCTGTTTCGTCCGCACGCATTGTATGTTGAGGCAGTACCGACCGCAGGCAGGTTCGCCGCCCATGATGACCGGGATTTGGTTCTGCCGCCATAGCTCGACGAATAGTCGCAACAATTGCTAGTAGTTCTTGCTAAGACCTCCGCTCCTGCTCCACCCAGCTTAATCGATTCAGTTCCCGTAATTTCCTCGATATTGTAGGTGTAAATTAGTCCTCAATGTTTGGTCATAGCGGGTACACCGGCGAGGCTGGGGAATCGATCATGTCGTGGCCACATTCTCCTTCTCCTACCACGTCGGAAGTGCATGTAGCTCCTTCTCTTTGTACTACCGTTGAATTTGAAGTGCTGACATGGCCTGTCGGACTAATTCCAATTTGTTTTGTTTTGGGATTGTTATAGTGTGCTATGCATGCCGATGATCCATGGTACATTGCATACCAAGATGAATCAACTCGGTGGTCTAGCCATAGGATGTATTTGGAGGAGATGGTTGCCAAGTTAGGTGATGAATTGGCCCGTAAGAACCTGTTGATATTCGAGCTGAAGTGTACTGTCAAGGAAGAATTCAGAGCTTATTCGCAAAGAGAAGTTGACACCTGAGGTTGATCTTGCCGTATTTGATCAAGTCGTAGAAAATCCAAAACATGAACTTCAAGTGAAGTGGGGGGATAGTAGATTCATGTGGGCAGTTTTAGTAGTTATCATCCGCATCCTAGCAATTACAGTATGCGGTTGTGGTGAAGGGTGGCACGTGTAATGATTAGTTGAATAGATAGCTAATTTAGAGAGTAGAATTGTTATTCAATAGATGGTTGTGAGTTCCTGCTAATTTAGTCACTTTGCGGTCCCAAAGTTGTCGAGAGAACACATTGTGGTGCCCGAGTTGGTTACCATTGGATCAAGCGGTCCCAAAGTGGTCGAGAGAATGCATTGCGGTACCCGAGTTGCTTGCCATTGGATCTACCGGTCCCAAAGTTGTCGAGAGAATGCATTGTGGGGCCCAAGTTGCTGTCATTGGATCTAGCTCCCCATAGTTGGCATGCCAAATGCCTAGAGGGTCAAGTTGGGGCCTATCAGTTTTGATTGTTCCGTCGCTGCCATTATGGCTGCCATGTAGAGTTGCAGCGTTGGCGGAAGCATCCATTCCCCGTTCCAAATTAGTGGCTGAGATTGTCAATCAAAGTTAGTTTACTCAAATTCCTCACGATACAATCGAATCTAGTCAAATCTAAATCAACTAATTTTGGTCGGAGGGAGTACTACTTATGAATCAGGTTTAGAGCATATCCACCGTCCTCACTGCTCAATTACATATCAATTTTGATTCAAATCATACATATTTCAATCAAATTTATACAAGCCCACCAGAGATTGTCAAAGCAAGTAGTACTACTTATGAATCAGCTTTAGAGCATATCCACCGGTCTCACGGCTCAAATACATCTCAAATTTATTCAAATCATACATATATTTTAAGTCACGGAATTTTGGTTCAAATTGGGCTTAAATTTGTCCCAATTTTAAGTGGACGGTGAGCTAGCCGCCCACCCTGCCGTATGTGTACTCCAAGAAGTACAGGAAAAGTGCTCCCATTCAGCCTTCACCGTCGAAGTGCACCTCGACGTGCCAGCCGCGGCCGCGGCCTGCCTCCCACAACTTCGTTTCAGGAGGGCTTCATCTGCGTCGTCACCGTGATGTTGCGGACGATTGCTTCAATCGTCTTCGCGTCGATGACCATTGTCGGCACCACAGCTGTAGATGTTGTGGATGATGGCTTCAATCATCATCGCATCGATGACCACTGTCGGCACCACAGCCGTAGATGTTGCAGATGATGACTTCCATCGGTGTCTTTCATTGATGGCCACTATCGGCACCACCGCCGTCGCACTGATGTTTCGGATGATGGCTTCCATCGTTGTATTCCATTAGCAATGGATATGAGGATGTGAACGGAAGTGAGACAGATAGAGACAAAAATTTCAGATGGTTAGATCCTCACCGCCGCATGCCGTTCTAGCAACCATGCTTAGATCCGCACCACCGCAAGCCGTTCCGACCCCCACATGTAGGTATGTGCCACCGTACGTCGATAGGAGGGGAGGAAGATGTGGCTGGTATACGTGCGACAAGGAAAGGGAGGGAGAGACATCTAGCCCATCGGGATCTCCTCTCCATAGCCCAACGGGAGAGAGATACCTCTAGCCTGTCGGATCATGATGTATCCAATGGTGGTTGGCCAAGATCCGTGTGACATAAATCTCGATCAATCAGAGCACAGCCAAACTGAGCGCTAGTTGATGCGGCTGGTATACGTGTGTCAGGGAAAGGGAGGGACAGACATCCAGCCTGTCGGGCTCTCCTCGCCGTACAAGGTTAGGTGCACCCATTGGGAGAGAGAGACCTCCAGCCCGCGGATCATGATGTATCCAACTGTGGTTGGGCAAGATCCGTGTGACATACATATCGACCAATCAGAGCGCTAGACAAACTGAGACGTGAGAGAGGGGAAAAGTGAGGAAAACTTTAGCAGGAGGGGAAAACTGAGGAAAACTTTAGCGAAAGGGGAAAACTGAGGAAAACTTTAGCGGGAGGGGAAAACTAAGTAGAGCTAAGGAAAACAAGGGCACTTAGATAAAAAATGACTAAGGGAAATTCAAGCTTTTGGCATAACAAATGGGAAATGTGTTATTTGAACAAAATAATCCATCTTGGCCGACATTATATTGTTTGCAACTCAAAGATACACAAGTGTGCCAAATTTGGCCTCATTTAGACAAAGTATGTTTTGGGATGGGTTATCTTGAAGGTTGACCGAGTAGAAAGCCATGCATCTTCATAGCTAGTAGCTCATTCCAAGAAGTGGTTTAGGGGAGAAGTCCATTTCTCTTTATTTCCTTTTCCTGTATTATTCATGCTAGGTTTTAGTTAACATAACAAGACTCCATCCGAAGGTTGCACTATGTTTTGACTTCTTTTTTGAATTAAACTAACCCTAAAACCATTTATTTGAATTTAGTCACTTATAAAAAGAAAAATGTGGCTGATTACAAGTAAATCCAAAATTTCCAATTTCATATGGTAAATCAATCCAGGATACACAAGTGTGCCAAATTTTGGATCAATTGGTCAATGTTTGCTATGGTTTAAGCCATGAACTAGCTAAACCCCATGTGTTGACCACATGTCGAGGGCAAAACTGAGCAGTGCTAAGCAACTAGGTGCATGACAATAGAAACTTGCAATAACACATACATTATGGGGTTATCCAACATACAGACTTGGAAGCGTCACAAATATTGGCAGTAGTTCAAATTCAATACAAACATTGACAGTAGTTCAAATTCATCATACAAATTCAAATTAATAATTCAAATTCATTTTTTCTTGCTCCTAGTGTTTTTCACTGGAATATTCTCGGAGTTCACCACCTTTCTCCGGGTGATCCTGGCTAGAATATTCTCGGAGTCCACCATCAGCTTCTTCCATTTGTTCCCTTTGTTATTTTTCTCTGCATCAAATGAATCAAGTGCTTTAGTCTGTCATACAATTGGTTCAACCACGTTTCGATTCATTGGTTCATACGATTCAAAATGCATTGGCATCATTTCTTCAATATGCTCTTGTGTAATTCCTTTACTTTTGAACTCTGTTTCCAATGAATAAATTGCTTCAATCTCCCATGCATTTGGTGCAATCTCCCCTTCATTTGGTTCAATATCCTCTCGATCCATTGGTTCAATCTCCCATGTATCTGGTTCAATCTCCTCTCGATCTGTTGGTTCAATCTGCAATGTATCCATTGCTTCATTCTCCTCTCGTTTAGATACTTCATTCTCATTTGCATTTGCTGCTCCCGCCTGATCATCCATTCCATAAGCTGGGTCCACTGCATTTTTACAAAGCCTAGCAATGTGCCCTAGGATCCCACAATGTTTGCACTTACATTGTCGAGGTGGTGCACCACCCTCTGCACTAGCTCTCATCCTATTCTTCCTTGGCCTACCTGTTGGTCTAGTAAAAACTAGAGGGTATAGCTTGAAGCCTGGATTCACTTCCATCCATTGGTCTTTTCCCAACAGGGCTGGAACATTCAGAGCATATGCTGCCCTAAATTTGGCAACGGAGAAATACTCCAACACGTACTGATCAACGTCACCCTCTTCACCTTCTAGAACACCCATGAAAAATAATGCATGTATGTAGGTTTCCCACGGAGCTGCCATTGCCTGCAATGGCATGTCCTATCAGCCAAACTCACTGGATACCTCCATTGCCTATCTTTACTATCAGTGTATGTTACCTTAGCCTCCATTTCTTTTCTAATGCATTTCATCTTCAATTGTTTTGCCCTGGCATGCAAAGCCTTAATCAAAGATGGGAGGATGAGATGGCCAGCATATACTATTGATGCAATTCTTTATGCAAATCAATCTTTATCATGATCAGCTGCCTAATCTTATCAAATATTTGCCACAACATAAGCCCTTTCAATGACTTGACCTTTGCATTGAAACTCTCTGCAAGGTTACTTGTCACATAGTCTACCTTGCAAAATTCATTGAATTGACTTCTTGACCCACCATTCCATGATGTGCATCCAAGTACTCCTTCACCGCAGGTTTTTGTTTATACAACACTTCCAAATGATACAGATGCTTCCTCAAACTGCATGTGTATGAAGCTGGCCATAGGTTGTCAGTATAAACTTCTTTGTAAAATTCTGCACTAAGTGTTGCATACATTCCCTATGCTCCACTCTAGGGAATACTGCTTCTATAGCTTTCTCCAAACCTTTGCAAGTGTTCGTGTGGATAGTAAGTCCTGGTGGATGATCTATAAGGTCGCGCAAATTCTCTAGAAACCAAGTCCAACTTTCCTCTAACTCAATCTCCAAAACTCCAAAAGCAACAGGGAACATCCAATTGTGTCCATCAACTGTAGTAGCAGCTACTAGCTGTCCTTTAAATCTTCCATGAAGAGTTGTTGCATCCACGGCCAAATAAGGCCTGCAACCATCCAGAAACCCTTGCCAGCAAGCTTTGAAACAAACAAAAGCCCTTCTAAATCACTCCTTATCCATTGTCTTCCCTCTTATTTTGTACTGAATTATATGCCTGTGTATCTGTACAACACTACCCGGACTAGCCATCTCCACTTCAGCTTTGAAGCTGTAAAGCAACTGAAAACTTTCATTCCATGGACCATTGATCCTATCAAGAGCCATTTCCTTTGCATAGAACATCCTCATGTAAGGTACTGTAATATTAAATTTTTCAGAAACTTTTTTTATGAGCGTTGTTGCACCAAGTGATGGGTTCGCTCTCATCCAATCCATGATTGCATCTTCCAACCACCTAGTCTTTGCTAGTTTTGTTTTTTCCTTTGGCTGTCCCCCTTGAGGTGGACAAGAATGTTTGAACCGGTTACCTTTTATATGAAACATAATGAAAATGTCAGGTATAGTTAAAAAATTCTACACAATGATCTAAAATACACAACTGGTTGTAATACCTGAACCAAACTACTCCTGAGCATAGTGGATGCGTGCATCCTCCACCTACACTTCTTGTATGGGCACTTCACTGTGAACCTTGCTGGCTCAACTCTTACTAAAAACATAATCATTATTGGTGCAGATGCAATATGTAGTAAGGGCATTACGACAGTCCCGCATCATTTCAAATACAGTGCCTTCTGAAATCTTAGGATCGTTCTTGTCCCACTCAATTACTAGCAAGTCCTCACCATCATACTCGGCTAAAACGAGACTGTCATTGTTCTCCTCGTTCTCTTCTTCATTAGTGTCATCAAATCTGGCACCGTGGGCTAATTCCTCCGTGTATTGATCCTCTGGTGCCTGTTTACTGAATCTATCTACCAATTCAGGAAACATCAACTCATCCTCATCATCTAGTTGAGGCGCTCCCTCGGCAAGCTCTGCTTCGTCCTCCACATCAGCCGCACGAGCGATTTGGCTTACACTCGTAGTGCGAACAGATGGTACTGTTGTGGACCTACAAGGAGAGCGGGGGAGCACACTATTAGCAGAGACAGCAGAGACACATGATGCCCAACCACCTGATGATGCCTGACCACCAGATGATGCTTTAGCCCTCTTTCCCATGTGTTCAACTTTAGGTTGCACATGGAGACGAATTCAACCAAAACGTTCGGCAGCATTCAAAGAGAAAAGCATTACTAGATCAAATCACTAGTTAGTGGGAGCAATCTTTGCTCGCTAATTGATGTCTGAAAGAGCACAGATCGTTTGTAGCTAGTTTCAAAGTTCAGATATCGATCCCACAGGGAGCCCAAAGGTAAGTGTTTATGGGTGAAGTCTCTGTCACACCCGAAGTTGTCACAGATCTTCGAGTGAATTGACTGTAAGTGTTGATATAAGGAATTGGGTTTTGATTAAATGAGATGTATTTAAATAGAACTAAAATGTAAACTTCAGAAATATAAAACATAAAAGTAAAGAACGACTTTGTTGTGTTGTTTCCTGCAGATGGCGAAAGAAGGCGTAGGGAGATTCAGTTCATGGTGATAGTGATTGTGCCAGGTGGACGAGTGATAAATGTAACAATTATAATCTTATAAATATATGTGTAGGCGAGCAACCCATAATTAGCCGGAACTCCTCTTGGTAGATTTCATCCCAACTTCAATAATCCTACTAGCGTGTTACCAAAACCATGGTCAGACACTAGACGATTAAGACCATTCAAGTCACTTAGCGATTAAGCTCCTTGGATCAGACTAATGCAATAAGCACAGTGGTTACTCGTTATCCTCGAGTCTACTAGCTTTCCATTGATATCCCCGTGTCACCCGGGGGTCGCCGGTCCACTAGCGAACAAGATCTTATCTATGTACAACAAAGCATCATGTTGTTTGGTCCCTTAATTGGACAACAAGCATTAGGCATCCCACAGATAGTCAAGCACACATAATATAGTAATTAGAATCAATCACAAACTAATGGAAAATATGAAGGCAAATCACATCTCACCAATCCCCTACATCTCCCACGCCCAAGGGAATTACTCACACATGAGACAAGAATGGGTCATCAATATAATTGAATAAAGGGAATCGTCTTTGTATTACCGTGGAGATCCACAATAAGAATAGAAAAATATCCAACACAATTCAAGATGGGAAGAAGCAATCTCAAACCCTAGTCTTGCAAGGTGGAGATCCCTCTCTCTCTCAAGTACAATTAGTGGCTATGGGGGTGTATTGGCTAGGAGGTTGAAGATCATGGAGCGAGATGAAGAACGTCTTCCCCTTCTTCTCTGGATCTCTTCTTTGTCCCTTTTGGATGGTATGGCGGCTGCTGTGTTGTGTTTTCGTCCCCGGTCCCTTCATGGAAGTTGTCCCTTTTGACAAGACAGAGGTGGCGGCAACTATACGGCAGGAACTATACGACTGGAAAAATATTCTCGCTATATAGTTGCTCGTTAAACCTTCTGTGAGCTCCCCTCGCGCGCTTTGATACATTGCAAACGTATCTATAATTTTTGATGTTCTATGCTTGGTTTTATCTACTTTCTTGTGTTTTGTCCACACTTTGGAGTACTTTTCATATGATTTCTTGGACTACCTATTAACAAGAGCCATAGTGCCAGCTGCCTGTTTTCTGCTATTTTTGGTTCCAGGAAGTCAGAAAATGAATATTCTCGGAATTGGACGGGACAAAAGCCAAAGTTGCTATTTTACCGGAAGACATCTGGAGCTAGAATACGAGACAGAGAAGGGCTGGGGCCCGGCGACACCACTTGGCCACACGGCTAGGCCTGGCCCGCGCCAGGGAGTGGTCTGGCCGACCCCAGCACCCCCTCGGCCTCTCCTTCCGCCTATATATTGCCTCTGATACGGAAACCCTAAGTACCCGATCAAAAATCCACGAAAGAGTCTGTAGCCGCCGTCATCTCCATCCCTAGATCAGGAGGGATCTGAAGCTCTTCCCGGCACCTTGCCGGAGAGGGGAATTCACCCTGGAGGCCTTCTTCATCATCATGCGAGCCTCCGGTGTGATGCGTGAGTAGTTCATCTCTAGACTACGGGTCCGTGTAGTAGCTAGATGGCTGGTTCTCTTCCTTTGTGCTTTCATGTTTAGATCTTGTGAGCTCCGTTCATGATCAAGATCATCTATTTGTAATTCTACATGTTGTGTTTGCGGGGATCCGATGGATATTGAGATGCTATTTCAGATTGATTATTGATTCTATCATGTCTTTGTTATTTGTGATCTTGCATGCTTTCCGTTGTTAGTAGCTATCTTGGCCAAGTAGATGCTAGCAACTCCAAGAGTTAGTATTTATGCTCGATAGTGGGTTCATGCCTCTGGTAATCTGGGGAAGTGATAGAAATCTCTAAGGTACTAGATGTGTTGTTGCTACTAGGGAGAAAACAACAATCCTTTGTTCATAGAACAATCATATTGTTTACTTTACACGCAATTCGTAGAGCAATAATCTGTTGCTTGCAACTTAATACTGGAGGGGGCTCGGATGATAACCTGAAGATGGATTATTAGTCATAGATGCAGTTGGATGGCGGTCTATGTATAATGTTGTAATGCCCAATCAAGTCTCAAAGGAGTCAAGATGATTAGTATATGCTTGTATGCTTTCTCGATGTTTGTTAATTGCCCTGTTGTAATTTGTTCACCCAGCATGTTATCTATCTTAAGGAGAGCCACCTCTAGTGAACTATGGACCCCGGTCCTTTCTTTTACATAAAATCTACAAACTGTTACTGCTTTGTGTTTACTTTCTGCAAACTATTACTTCCATTCGATACGTTTAATCATTTGTTTTCAGCAAAACCGGTGAGATTGACAACCTCATCGCAAGTTGGGGACAGAGTTCTATGGTTGTGTTGTGCAGGTCTCCATGTTGCTGCTGGCACCGGTAGTGCGCCCTACCAACGTTCAGCTAGCTACACCTTTGGGGTGTTTCCTTGCTCCTACTGGATTGATAACCTTGGTTTCATAACTGAGGGAAACTTACTGATGTGCTCATCATACCTTCCTCTTGGGGTTCCGCAACGAGCTCGTTAATACACGAGTCAGCACGCTTCCAAGGTGGGACTCGCTTGTTTTCTCCAAAATATTGAGTTTCTCTAGTTAAATCCCTCTGTTGACGTTCAAAACCTGAAACACACATTAAAAACCAAGTTTTCTTCACTACCGAAGTATTAGCGTAGGTAAAGCCAGAAAACGATCAAATCTGGGAGAAAACCATCAATAAAAGCCATAAAAATGTGTCGAATCTCACAGCTATCAACTCCCCCAAGCTTAGATGTTGCTCGCCCTCGAGTGACAAGGAAAGAAGGAAGAATAGCGGAGATTCGAGACTTAAAATAAAGGAACTCACAAGTTTGAATTGGTGTCAAATTCTTTTCTTCATAATCCCTGCAATCTCAAATATGATCATACAAATATTCACAAGATTGCACTGAGTCCACTTCCTAACCACGTATATCTTGTTAGCAAATAACTCATATTCCCAAGCAAGTGTCGAAAGTTTAGCTAGGAAAGTGAGACAAATTCTTTTGGTGCCTCTCTTTATAGAGAGATGAAAACTTTTTGTTCTTGTTTATTTAACCATTAGGAGTACTCAAATTGGCATCAAAGCATGTAATTTAAGAACAACTCATCTATCCCATGTCAAAATTTCAAGACTATCAAAGCACCTCTTTCTTTTCTTTTGCCTTTCAAAAACTTTAGCTCTTTCATAAAGAAATCATGCCACTATTTTTATCATGTTTAATTGGGCTGTGTTGTGCACTCGTGACCATGCAAATAAATAATTGTTGAGCAATAATGGTCTAGGGGAGTACTACAACTTCACTTGGAACGTGAAACCATGAGGAGACTAAAAATTTTACCCGTCATAGCATTGCTGCTACAGACATTTACATAACTCAATAGCCGAAATCAAGTGGTTTCCCACATTTATATCGTTCGTTGGCCAACAGAGTTAATAGTTCCCCATGGAGCATGACAGAGGTTTAATGACACGCGTAAATAAATATCTTACGGTAATTATTAGAAAAAGTAGTGGCATAATTTCTACTACTTTGAAGCATCCATTTTATCAAACAATTTCAATCAAAGGTACTTATCAAGTCTATTTATATTAAGCTCAAATGGGATGGAGTGGTTCTAAAATTAAATTCTTTGGGCTAAACATGGACTCAAGTCATCTTTCAGATGCTTTTTCTTATTGTAAAAATGTTGGAAGTATTTTTAACCAAGTTCTTTGCTTATTATTTCAAGGCTAAACAGGAGACACTAGCAAAGGAATAGAATTTATAGGATAACAAGCTAAGTGGGGAGCGACCTTAGTGCAAGCGAGTAAATATTTGTAGGATCAATTTAAGGTTGCAGAAAGGATGATGAAAGGAATGTGATACCTCTTTTTTCTTGCTTCGTTCTCGTATTTAAGTCGAACCCCATCTATGCTTTCCTATTGCCAAGTCACCTGAAATTAAGCAATCTTCGAGTGAAACAAAGAAACGAACTTGCAAATAAAGTTACAACTAATTTTTTTTTGTCTTTTCGGTTTAGAAATGCGAAGCTGAAAATAAATATGAAAATTTGAAGAAATAAAATAAATCAAAAGAATAAATGAAAATATGAATGCAAAGTTTGGAGGTATTCAAACCTCCCCCAAGCTTAGGCTATTGCCAGGCTCAGTTGGTGCCGTCATTTGGACACTGGTGCGGATACTGCTGGTAATAGTCGGGGAAGTGGGTCATGAAGTGACTAAACTTATGAGTCAAAGTATTCACATCTTCATTCACATCCTAAAGAGTGTGGTCGATCTCCCCAACACGCTGGTTGAGCTGCTGGAACTCTTGATAGGGGACATAGTTGTACCCCTGTTGTGGCTGGTTGGGCCACGGGTCTCAAGCTCCTCCTTGCTGCTGCTGCTGTCCCTCCCAAGCAGGGTTGTGTCCCTGCTCTTCCTCCTGCTTCTGCTCCTCATCATCCTTCTACCCTTCATTTTCCTCTTCCTCAGGCTAGAGCTCAGCCAAGATCTCCGTCACTTGGTCCTTGGTGAGGATCCAAGTGTTCTTCTCCACAATCGAGAAGGCTTGGGGGCAGGGCAACTGAACTTGCTCACCCTGTGCATTATCAAGATAACTGAATTGATATGCTCGGAGCCTCCGGTTAGCATGGTAAACACCAAGGAAGACACAAGCAGTCAAATACTTGACATCCATGAGTTTGGAGCCGTCAACTGGTTCCATAACAGGTAGTATAATATTTAATGCATAGGCAAGGTGGATTACCAACCCACCAATGCGAATATCACCTTTGGTCTTGTTGCTTTGGTGGCGAAAGTGCTGGATGAGTAGAGCTGCAGGATCGAGGCTTTGTGGTGAAGTGGGGAAGAGAGCCTTGGTGATCATTGACATGTCCGCATTGGCCATGGAGCCTGTGTCACCTATCCCCAGTAGTGTGTTGGCGAGGAACAAAGCATTGTAACGAATGGTTTGGTTCTGGGTGGTGGACATCTTCTTCTGATAAAAGTGTCTGCCACCATTAACAAAAATAACCTCCCAAGTCATTCCACTTGTGACGCTATAGAGGTTAGTAACATTGGGCTCCCTAGTATGAGGGAAGCTAAAAGCATTACAAAATTGTTCGAAACTTATGTCGTAGTGCTACCGGTTCATGGTGAAGCTTATCGTGCACATGTTACCTTTCTCCATGTGGTCGTCGTTGAAGGAGGCAAGGAACTCATGGGTAAGCTCGGTGTGGGTATCGTGGCTTGCGAATCCAAGTACCGCCAACCCTGCGCTGCTACACATGAGGTCAAAATCCTCCTTCAACCCTGCCGCGGTGAGAAAGTTGTGGTTGGCCTATCCTGTGGGCAGCACCCTCCTTGATGAGACAATGTCCAACTTGGAGTTGCGCGGGGCTCGGGACCCCGAGCTCGAGCCCTCACCCCGTTGGCGCTTGCTCGAACGAAAGAGGTTACCGATTTTGTTTATTGTGATGCACTGAAAAATTTCACCATAAAACCTTAGTCATATAGTTTCTATATGATATATAAATGATTCTACATGGAAAAATTCAATCCTAACATGAGAAATTAATAGGAAAACAAAATAAGCTTGGGTTCATCCACTAGATCAATGTGAGAGTTTCAACCATGGAAATCTGAAAATAAAGCATGGATAGGGAGAGAAACATACCAATCTGTTGATTCCCCCACTCGAACGAACGAAATCTGCGAAGAATCAAGAGTTCTAGGTGGATTTTGAGAGGTTTGGAGAGAGAATATGGGATAAATAATGAGGAGAGGAGGAAGACCTAGCCGCCCCGGTGCAATTTTGTGGTCGCACCAAACTATACGGCCAGAACTATACGAGCGAGTGATGTTGCTCCGCCCGTATAGTTGCGGCAGCGCCGCCAACTAGGGTTTCTTTATACAGAAAACAACTATACGGACGCAACTATACGTCCGGATCGCAACGATCCCGCCGTATAGTTGGTCATTAAAGTATCTGCCTCTCGAGATAAATTTCTTAAACTAGCATCGATATCTATACGACCGGAACTATACGGCCGGAATTTTTATTCCCGCTGTATAGTTGGTCGTTAAATTCTCAGTACCTTTGGGATGAATTTTTACGAAGGCATAGATATCTATACGACCGGAGCTATACGGCCGGAATTTTTATTCCCGCCGTATAGTTGGTCGTTAAACTCTCAATACCTTTCAGAAATTTTTGTATGAAGGCATCGATACCTATACAACCGGAACTATACGGCTAGAATTTTTAATTCCCGTCGTATAGTTGGTCATTAAATTCTCTGTGTCTTCGAAGAAAATTTGTTGATGACAAAGATATCTATACAACCGGAACTATACAACCGGAATTTTTATTCCTGCTGTATAGTTGGTCATTAAACCATCAGTAATCATCAAGAAATTTCTATTTCTTCGAGGATTCCTTCTTATCCCATAACTTAGTGAAATACCTTATTTTTAACAAAAAATTGATAGTAAAAATTGTCGACCAACATTAGCATATAAAAAGCAAAAATTTAGCTTCTGTAGATGGAAAACTTAAAGTTTTAATCTCATTATTATTCTATACTCATTCAATCGACATCTCTACTACTTTTTGACAGCTGCATCTGCATGGACGCGCTTCCGCAAAAATGTATGTGAAAAAGTGGTGGGAATGCGATGAACTTCTTATTCTCTATTCTACTAAATTGACGAAATGGGTTGACTCCCATTAAGCATTTATTAAGAATGGTTGAGTAACTCAACCCCTTCTCTCTTCTCGAATTCTTACCTTTGTTTGCCCCTTATCAAAGGCACTTACCGCATGAACTTGTTTTGCCAGTGGAACATATCTTTCTCCTGCTTCTAGCTTCTTTGGAAAATACCGGATGATTTCAGCATCATAAACATTGAAAATTATCTTTCCTTCGACACAATCAACTGATGCACCTGAAGTACTAAGGAAAGGCCTTCCAAGTATTATAGATAATCTTTCATCTTCAGGCATATCAAGAATAATAAAACTAGTGGGAATAAATGCTCATCTGTAACATCCCAAAACTTCAATCCAAGTTTATCAAAGATCAAATCATCCAAATTTAGGATTAACAAAAACTTTTCCATATTTAAAATGAAAGCATTCATATATGTGTGCATTTAAAATAGGAGTTGTTTTGAATGGCCATGATTGTGTGATCCCTTGCTTCTAAAATGTTTCTTAGGTGATTTAAACATCATCTACATCATTCCCAAACTTTTCGTAAAGAAAATCAAATCAAAAAGAATTAAAATGAAAGAATGGTCATTTTGACAAATCTAGCTCTCATGCCTACTTTGGCTATTCCTAGTACTCAATTCTTAACAGAAACAATTCTTGATCTTTACACCCTTTGCTAGTACACATAATGAGGTACCAAGGCCCACCTTTTGATCTACTAAAAACCTTCTATAAACTATTTTAAATGACAGTTTAAAATTGAATCTAATGCATATGCATAGATCACCCCTATTTCAAAAACCATCTAATTGAGCACCATTTTCAAAACCCTTGCAACCAGAGACTACCTAGCACTAGTGGAGATCACCCAAAAAATTTGAACTCAAAATTCAAAACTTTTTCTCTTGCGGCCATTTCATCAAACACCTGGCAGGCTTAATCACACCTCTAATCCTAGCTCACTGTTTTGAATAGAGTTTTGCCCCCATTTGATCCCCATTTACTCCCTCTGTCTCCCAATGATCTAACCAAAGCCTAAAAACCCATCCCCTACACCCCTAGCAACAATGCCATGCCGACCCGAGCCATGCCTCGCCGGCCAAACTTGCAACCACTGCAGCAGACCACCCCTCTCCCCCTTTCCATGTCTAGGAGGCAGCCATCATCGCACCGCCCCTCTCTGTCCCTTGCCCGAGCCAAGACCAGCCATGGACCACAGAGGAGAACCCGCGCCCAGTGCCACCGAACCATGCCGACGTCGCCCACAGAGCATGCACTGTCCCCGCGTGCACAAGCCGCCGCTCGACACCAGCCCGCGCCCACCGCTCCGCATCGACCTAGAGAACACCCCAGACATCTCCGTTCGCCACCCAAAGCCCCACAGCCACCGCTCGCCGTGGACATAGCCGCTTCGGCCGCGCAGAGCGCCACCTCACCCCGACCGCATGCCACCGCCCCTACGGCCGCATTGAAGCACTAGAGCACCGCCAGGGGACCACCCATCGATCGCCATCCCTAGCCATGCCGCTAGCTCGCCGTAGCCATGTCGCCACCGTCGACCGCCCATCCCGCTCGGTCTCACCGTCGAGTCTATAAAAGGAGCCCTCCCCAGCACCAACGACTCACACCATTCCACTCCCCTCACCTCTCTGAACCTCAACCACCCCTCGCCGGAGCAAGTGGAGCAGCAGCTCGCCGGAATTGGAGCCGGAGCCGCCGCCTCTGGAGAAGAAGGGTGCCGTTGATTCTGGCCACCCCAAGCTCCGCCGCGACCACGCCTCGCCTCGTTGTCGTCTTCCACTTCATTCGCCCGCATCGCCGGCCCCGCTGGAGCCCTGGTACGCCCCCAGTAGACCCCCACCGAGCCGCTAGGGTTCGAGCTCGCCGGTAACCCGTCCATCGTCGACGACGACCCTCAGCCATAGATCTAGCCTCTAATCGCACGGCCCACAGCGCGCATACCATTTCGCATTTTAAAGACCGCTGACAAGTGGACCCCCCTGTCAGTTGAGCCCCGTGCCGCGTAGCGGCACTGGGCCGGCCCATTTCCTTTCCCGCGCAAGCCCGTAGATTCAAATCTAGATTTTTCTTTTTAGTTAGAATATAGTTTCTGTTCAATGTTTCAAAATTCAATTCTGTGAGTTTGACAAATCCAAATTACATGAAACTAATTTTGTCTGAAAGGTATTGAAATGCTCTATCCAAGCCCGTTGGATTTAATTCGTTTAGAGTTATAGATTTCTCCTAATAAAAATAAGAAGACAGAAGCTTTTGCAACTTGAAACATTTTTATAAAATCAACCAAGTTAGCTTTTGAGTTGATTCCAACTCTCAAAAATCACATTTCATCATATCTATCCAAATATGTAATAATATTAAGGTTTACAGGCAGTGACTTTGGACTAGTACCAAAATAATGCTATATAGGCATTTCTAGTCACTTTAAATCATTAAATAGTGAACTTAAACCAAAGTAATATTGATCCAACCTTTAAATCTCATTCCCACATGTTAGAATATGTGGTGAGGACATGTGTCCACATGATCCCATATTTTGGTGGTGAATATTAAATTGTAGTTAATATTTCAATGAGTAGAAATTACTTTTCCAAAATAAAAAGGTTGAAACTATTGAATTAAACTTGTGATGTTTGGGATGATAATAGATCATCAATTGTGTGGTTTAGAATACTACTTAGCCTAAGTTAAGTATTGTTTGGTGATTGTGCACTCCCTATGTATTTCTAGACGATAGTACCGACCAAGCCTTCGAGGAGGAGGAGTTCTACCAAGAAGAAGAAGAAGAAGAAGAAAACTTCAACCACTGCACCAACCAAGGCAAGCTATTAGTGGCAAGCTAACCCTTGCAAAACATGCTTTAGCAAGCTATTAGTGGCAAGCTAACCCTTGCAAAACATGCTTTAGTAAGCTATTGTTGGCAAGCTAGAATAAAACTAGATGGTTTAGTAAAGATGCCTTAAGCATACTTTGATCACACCCCCTTAGGTTACACAAAGTTCTTTAATTAATTTTGAAGGTAGCATAAAGAGTATAAAAGTTGACCTACTTAGAAACCGTTAGATGTCATTCTATGGCATGAGATTGATCCCACCTTTCCACCTTAGTGAACACTCTTAACCTAGTGTTTTAGAATAGATCAAAACTTGAGTCACTTTAGATGGGAACACTTGGTGAAAATGAGTTGTGAAAACCTTGGAATGATGAGTCATTCTATTGAGATGTTTTGACATGTGTTGAGAAACACAATTGATTTATGATGATGAAAAAGATAAGGCATGAGCCTTAACCCTTTTATAAAACTGATGGTTGGATTCGGATGCAATACCATTCCAAATTTACCGTACAACCACATTAAATGAATTGGGTAAGGCTTAGCTGGAAATTTATATGCATTAGTATTAGTTCCCTCATGGGAGAGGTTTGAGCTGAGGCTACCTCTCAATGATGTCCACCTATGCAGTGCCCAAGATGACTGATGGTCATGGTTGGGAGGCCATGCTCATAGGAGAGGTGCTTGTATTAGGGTGTGTAAAGGGAAGGTTATGTTTGATTATTTGCATACTAAGTATGATGATTCAGGGTTATCCCTGACAGATGTATCGATTCTTGTGGTGAAAGTGTACCACCTCTGCAGAGTGTCAAACTATTCGAATAGCCGCGTCCGCGGTTATGGACAGTTGGAATGGCCATACTGTTTCATTGTCAGATGTTTTCTAAATAACTTGAAATGAATGATGAACTTTGACTTGACCACAACAGGGTTGTGTAGATGATAATAGCTCCCCCACTTAAGTGATTCTAGAACTTTATTTTATCTTTTCTTGTTTCAGAACTCAGCTTAGGTTTCAAACTTAACTTGATAGTTATTCTTTCAATTCAGCACTTTAACTTAGAATCATAACCCTTGCTAGTAGTAGTTTGCGAGTACTTAAAGAGTACTCATGGATTTTGTCCCTGGCTATTATCATGGCCAGACTATGAAGGAGATTATCAAGATGATGGCCAGCAGGACGGCTATGATAACTAGGACTACCTGCCTTCGTCAGCATTGCATGTGCCCCTGAAGATGGACCCCACCTCTACGCTATCGTTTATTTCCGCTGCTTGTTGTATTAAAGACTGGATCATGAGATCCGTATTTGCGTAAAACCTTATGTATGGTTTGTAATGGATGATGTACTATGATATCCAATCCGTTATGTCTCGCAAAAATGGTAAATCTGGGATTGCGAGGTATGGCATAACGGGCATCTGGGATTAAAAATCCGGGTGTTGACAAGTTGGTATCAGAGTCATCCTGACCATAGGAGACCCTAGTTAGAATGGACGTCCAAACCAAAAACTTAGCTTCAAAACCAAAGTGAGTATTTATGAAAAACTATTTCCCCTCTTACCCTTGTGAACTCATTCTTTCTCAAAAATACATGTTCCTCAAAATTCTTACATTACTACTTAAAATTTGACACACTTGATCACTTCACTAATTTCCTCATCCTAAATTCTTGTAGATGGAGACTCAGTTCAACAAGTTTTACCAGTTGGGAAACGGAGGTCAGCTGATCTTCGAGAGGGATCTGGATTCACTGTCGGAGTTACTGGGACGCCCACATCCGGAGTTTCTTGGAGCTCAACTTCCAGGACCCCCAGGAGGAGACCTACAATGGCTAGTCACCGCAGATCTTCGAGGAAGCATTGAAGCACCAACTTCCGGGAGAATTCAGTTCTCTGTGAGAGAGAACAACTGGCTAGATGGATTAGCCAGGGCAATGCATGAAGCTCTCGCACGTCTATGTGCCCTCAGCGTCAACAAGATTCAAGGAACCCGTTTTGCCCACTATGCAAGACGTGACTTCATGGGAATGCCGATGGAGATGCCAAGTCACCCAGAGTTGAGGCGTCAAGTGGAGAACCTTGACTTCTTGCTTCATGACCGACAGCAGGAACTGGACAATGCCAGAGAGTTAGCCAACCAGAACCGTGCCATCGCCGACCAGAAGGCCCAGACTTTCACACTGCTCGTCCAAGATCGCCAGTCTCTTTGTCACCAGCGTGCAAAGAAGGATCGCACCATCGCCCGTCTTCGCAAAAAGGTGGCCGACCTCGAGAAGACCGTCAAGGAGCAGGAAGCTCATCTTGCTGCCAAGGAAGAAGATGATGAGGGTGAAGACATCCAGGGAGATATGGATTCTTACCTTAGCAACGATGATGACTTTCTGGCAGAGGATGCTGTGGACTTCTACACTGATGATGAAGACTCCGACTTCATCGACGATGAGTAGATGCACTAGAGCACTGTCGTAGCATGAGATGTATCATCTCATTGCATCGTAGTTTGCAGAATGGTTCTTCAAACCATCTGTTTTTCCCCTTTGCTTGTTGTGGTGTGTGTTGTATCGTGTGCTTGCTTGCATGAATGACAAAGAAGTTAGTTGAAAAACCTAAGTCTAACTCAAAGTTGTAGCTTTGAAAACCCAAAACCATGAACCTTAGAATTTCCCTCTTACCCCTATATCTATCTCAATCTTCAGATGACTCATGGAAACCAAGGAGGGAGCAGCTCATCGCAGGACCCAATGCTGCAGATCTTGCAGAATCTCATCACAGATCGTGAAGCAAGCAGGGCCGAGCGTCAAGCCAACTTAGCGACATTGCAGCAGATCGCCCAAATGGCTCTCAACAACCAAGGACATGGAAATCAGGATCACCATGGATCTAAACTCAAAAATTTTCAAAACACCAATCCCCCAATCTTCAACCAATCTGAGAACCCATTAGATGCTGATGACTGGTTATAGACCATGGAGAACAACCTAGAAGTTGCAGGAGTTGATGAGAATGAGAAAGTTCTCTTTGCCACCCACTATCTGGCGGGAGATGCAAGAGCTTGGTGGAATAGCGTCCGCAACATGAACCATGGCCAGGTGATGACCTGGGAAGCATTCAAGATCAAGTTCAGCCGCACCCACGTGCCGCAAGGTCTTGTCAACAGGATGAGAGATGAATTCCGTGAACTGAAGCAAGGAAGATTGACTATAGTAGAGTACCGTGACAAATTCTTGTCACTTGCCAGATATGCACCGGATGAAATCAACCCGGAGGCCAAGAAGAAAGAGAGATTCTTGAACGGACTCCATGATGAGATGCAGACTGTCCTCATCAACATTCGTTTCCAGGATCTTGAAGAGCTAGTCGACTCTGCCATTCAGATGGAAGGGAAGATTAACCAGGCAAACAACAACCGCAAGCGTTGTATGATGTAGCAGTCTAGATCCAGTAGTCACCAGAAGTACCATCCTAACCCCTCACCAGGATATGCACCAAGGAACAACCGACCTCCAAATTCTCGCCCAACCTACCCCAACTGTAGCGGAGGAAATGTGAAGCCCGGAGGAAACAATCACAACTCCGGCAACACCAACAACTTCAACCGTGCCCCTCCCAAGAGCAACAACAACACTGCCCCCAGAACTGGCAGCAATGCTATACCTGTCGCAGTCAAGGACAAGTCCCAGATCACTTGTTTCGAGTGTGGAGTGAAGGGTCACTACTCCAATGAGTGTCCCAAGAAGACTGCCGCCAATGCCCCTGTGAATGCCCCAGTTCAGCAGCAGCGTCGTGTTCAACCAGGCAGGAGATTTGCCCCAGGGAACCCGCACAACCGCAACGGTCGTCTCTTCCACATGAACGCAGAAGAAGCCCAGGAAGCACTAGATGTAGTGTTGGGTATGTTTTCTGTCAACTCAGTTTTAGCAAGAGTATTGTTTGATTCTGGAGCATCGCATTCATTTGTCACCGAAGAATTTGTATGCACTAGTAAGATTCGCCCAACCAACCTGAAGCATGTCATGATAGTTCAAATCCCCGGTTCAACTACAAAAGCTAGAAAAATTTGCAAAGTTGTACCTATCAGAATACATGGGATAGATTTTTATGCCAACCTAATTGTACTTGGAACCAAAGGTTTGGAAGTAGTACTAGGTATGGACTGGATGTCAAGGCATAAAGGACTGATAGACTGTGCTAAGAAAGACATCACCATGACCAGTAGTTCTAGAGTAACAGTAGAACATATCTCTGAAACCTTACCCCGTCAATTCAAATGCAACAAAAGTGTAGCCCTGCCTACCATTGACCAAGTCAGAGTAGTCTGTGAATACCCCGACGTATTCCCAGATGAATTGCCAGGTATGCCCCCGGATAGGGACATAGAGTTCATTATCGAACTAATCCCCGGAACCGGACCTATAGCCCAGAGACCCTATACCATGAACCCCTCAGAGTTAGTAGAACTGAAGAAGCAGTTGGATGCCATGTTAGCAATAGGCTTGATTCAGCGAAGTGCATCGCTATGAAGATCACTAGTGTTATTCGTCGACAAGAAAGATGGAGGCAACCGTCTGTGTACAGACTACAGAAAGTTGAATGATGTCACCATCAAGAACAAGTACCCCTTGCCAAAGATAGAGGATCTATTTGATCAGTTGACGGGAGCTCAGGTATTCTCAAAGATTGATCTTAGGACTGGTTATCACCAACTTAAGATTCGTGCAACGGATATTTCGAAGACCGCCTTTACTACTCGCTATGGTTTATACGAGTATACCGTTATGTCTTTTGGATTAACCAATGCCCCTGCTTATTTCATGAATCTCATGAATAAGATCTTTATGAATTTCCTAGATAAGTTTGTAGTTGTGTTTATTGACGACATCCTTATCTACTCCAAGTCAGAAGAAGAGGATGAGCAACATCTGAGAATCATCCTAGAAACCCTGAGAGAGCATCAGTTATATGCCAAGTTCAGCAAGTGTGAGTTTTGGCTGAAAGAAGTAGGATTCCTAGGACATATTGTGTCTGCCGGAGGAGTCTCTGTTGATCCCAGCAAGATCAAAGATGTCGAAGAATGGGAAGCCCCAACCAATCAAACCCAAGTTCGTTCATTTCTCGGATTAGCGGGATATTACCGCAAATTCGTAGAAGGATTCTCGAGCATAGCCCGACCAATGACCCAATTGTTGAAGAAGGACAAGAGGTTTGAATGGACAGACAAGTGTGAAGCCAGTTTCCAGGAGCTGAAGAAGAGATTGATATCAGCCCCAATTTTGATCATGCCCGACATCAAGAAGCCGTTTGATGTGTATTGTGATGCATCAAAGATTGGTCTAGGATGTGTATTGATGCAAGAAGGCAAAGTCATCACGTATTTGTCTCGACAACTGAAGCAGCATGAGCAGAACTATCCGACCCATGATCTTGAGCTAGCAGCGGTGGTTCTAGCGTTGAAGACATGGCGTCATTATTTGATGGGTAATCGCTGTGAGATTTACTCAGATCATAAGAGCTTGAAGTATATCTTCACCCAGAAGGAGTTGAATATGAGGCAAAGGAGATGGATAGAGTTAATCAAGGATTATGACCTTGACATTCACTATCACCCCAGCAAAGCCAATGTGGTAGTGGATGCTCTTAGCAGATTGCCGTGTAGGCTGAACACCATGATCAAAGAGAAACAACCAAGTTTGTATGAGGAGTTGGAGCCGTTCAGGACTGAGCTAGTGAGCAAAGGATTCCTCGCTAGCATTGAACTTCAACCCACTTTGATTAGCCAAATCAAGGAAGCCCAGAAGGGGAATGAAGGTATCGACGGAATCAAACGTCATATTGGTACAGGCAAAGTACCTGGATTCACCGAAGACGAAGAAGGTGTACTGTGGTACAAGGGACGTATCTGTGTACCAGCAGATTTGGAGCTGAAGGAAATTATCATGAAGGAAGCTCATGATACTCTTTATTCTATCCACCCCGGAGGAACAAAGATGTATCAGGATTTGAAACAGCAATTTTGGTGGCAGAAGATGAAGAGAGAGATCGGAAGCTACATCGCCAAATGTGACATTTTTCAAAGAGTCAAAGCAGAGCATCAGAGACCTGCAGGATTGTTGCAACCATTGCAGATTCTGGAATGGAAATGGGATTCTGTCGGAATGGACTTTATCACCGGTTTACCTACTTCTAGTAGGGGAAATGACTCAATCTGGGTCATAGTTGGCAGACTATCCAAGGTAGCCCACTTCATACCAGTCAAGACAACCTACCAGAGTGCAAAACTAGCAGAGCTGTACATTGCTAGGATTGTTAGTCTGCATGGAACCCCCAAGACCATCGTATCAGATCGAGGAACCCAGTTTACTTCAAGATTTTGGCAGAAAGTTCAGGAAGGATTAGGAACCAAGTTGAATTTCAGTACCGCTTATCACCCGCAAACAGATGGATAGACTGAGAGAGTCAATCAGATCTTGGAGGATATGCTTAGAGCTTGTGTGTTGGAATACGGATCCAAATGGGAAGACTGCCTGCCCTTCGCAGAAATCTCATATAACAACAGTTATCAAGCTAGTTTGCAGATGGCGCCATTTGAATTCCTATACGGAAGAAAGTGTCGTACCCCTTTGAATTGGTCGCAAGTAGGAGAGAGTCAGACCTTTGGACCCGACATTCTCCGAGAAGCAGAAGAGAAAGTTCACAAAGTTCGTGAGCACCTCAAGACCGCCCAATCCAGACAGAAAAGCTATGCTGACAAGAGAAGGAGAGACCTGACTTTCAATGTCAGAGATTTCGTATATCTCAAGGTTTCACCATTGAAGGGAACTCAACGCTTTAGTCTGAAGGGAAAGTTAGCTCCCAGATATACCGGACCTTTCAAGATTCTGAACCGCCGAGGAGAAGTATCGTATCAGCTGGAATTTCCTGAAGAGATGGCAGCCATCCACAATGTGTTCCATATCTCGTTACTTCGCAAATGCTTGGAAGTGCCTGAGAAGACTGAAGTTTTCAAGAATATCGATCACAAAGCAGTGGAAATCAACAATGACCTGACCTATCGGGAAGTGCCCATCCGTATCTTAGAGGAAGCCTACAGAACCACCAGGACCAGGAGTATCAAGTTTCTCAAGATTCAGTGGAGCAACCATACCGAGGAGGAAGCCACTTGGGAACGCGAGGATTACATTAGGACAGAGTTCCCAGATCTCTTTAGTTCCTAGTTTTCTTGTAAATCTCGAGACGAGATTTTATTTAAGGGGGGAAGGTTTGTAACATCCCAAAACTTCAATCCAAGTTTATCAAAGATCAAATCATCCAAATTTAGGATTAACAAAAACTTTTCCATATTTAAAATGAAAGCATTCATATATGTGTGCATTTAAAATAGGAGTTGTTTTGAATGGCCATGATTGTGTGATCCCTTGCTTCTAAAATGTTTCTTAGGTGATTTAAACATCATCTACATCATTCCCAAACTTTTCGTAAAGAAAATCAAATCAAAAAGAATTAAAATGAAAGAATGGTCATTTTGACAAATCTAGCTCTCATGCCTACTTTGGCTATTCCTAGTACTCAATTCTTAACAGAAACAATTCTTGATCTTTACACCCTTTGCTAGTACACATAATGAGGTACCAAGGCCCACCTTTTGATCTACTAAAAACCTTCTGTAAACTATTTTAAATGACAGTTTAAAATTTGAATCTAATGCATATGCATAGATCACCCCTATTTCAAAAACCATCTAATTGAGCACCATTTTCAAAACCCTTGCAACCAGAGACTACCTAGCACTAGTGGAGATCACCCAAAAAATTTGAACTCAAAATTCAAAACTTTTTCTCTTGCGGCCATTTCATCAAACACCTGGCAGGCTTAATCACACCTCTAATCCTAGCTCACTGTTTTGAATAGAGTTTTGCCCCCATTTGATCCCCATTTACTCCCTCTGTCTCCTAATGATCTAACCAAAGCCTAAACACCCATCCCCTACACCCCTAGCAACAATGCCATGCCGACCCGAGCCATGCCTCGCCGGCCAAACTTGCAACCGCTGCAGCAGACCACCCCTCTCCCGCTCTCCATGTCTAGGAGGCAGCCAGCATCGCACCACCCCTCTCTGTCCCTTGCCCGAGCCAAGACCAGCCATGGACCACAGAGGAGAACCCGCGCCTAGTGCCACCGAACCATGCCGACGCCGCCCGCAGAGCGCGCACTGTCCCAGCGTGCACAAGCCGCCGCTCGACACCAGCCCGCGCCCACCACTCCGCCTCGACCTAGAGAACACCCCAGACATCTCCGTTCGCCGCCCAAAGCCCCACAGCCACCGCTCGCCGTGGACATAGCCGCTTCGGCCGCGTAGAGCGCCACCTCACCCCGACCGCATGCCACCGCCCCTACGGCCGCATTGAAGCACTAGAGCACCGCCAGGGGACCACCCATCGATCGCCATCCCTAGCCATGCCGCTAGCTCGCCGTAGCCATGTCGCCACCGTCGACCGCCCATCCCGCTCGGTCTCACCGTCGAGTCTATAAAAGGAGCCCTCCCCAGAACCAAAGACTCACACCATTCCACTCCCCTCACCTCTCTGAACCTCAACCACCCCTCGCCGGAGCAAGTGGAGCAGCAGCTCGCCGGAATTGGAGCCGGAGCCGCCGACTCTGGAGAAGAAGGGTGCCGTTGATTCTGGCCACCCCAAGCTCCGCCGCGACCACGCCTTGCCTCGCTGTCGTCTTCCACTTTGTTCGCCCGCATCGCCGGCCCCGCTGGAGCCCTGGTACGCCCCCAGTAGACCCCCACCGAGTCGCTAGGGTTCGAGCTCGCCGGTGACCCGTCCATCGTCGACGACGACCCTCAGCCGTAGATCTAGCCTCTAATCGCACGGCCCACAACACGCGTACCGTTTCGCGTTTTAAAGAGCCGCTGACAAGTGGACCCCCCTGTCAGTTGAGCCCCGTGCCACGTAGCGCCACTGGGCCGGCCCATTTCCTTTCCCGCGCAAGCCCGTAGATTCAAATCTAGATTTTTCTTTTTAGTTAGAATATAGTTTCTGTTCAGTGTTTCAAAATTCAATTCTGTGAGTTTGACAAATCCAAATTACATGAAACTAATTTTGTCTGAAAGGTATTGAAATGCTCTATCCAAGCCCGTTGGATTTAATTCGTTTAGAGTTATAGATTTCTCCTAATAAAAATAAGAAGACAGAAGCTTTTGCAACTTGAGACATTTTTATAAAATCAACCAAGTTAGATTTTGAGTTGATTCCAACTCTCAAAAATCACATTTCATCATATCTATCCAAATATGTAATAATATTAAGGTTTACAGGCAGTGACTTTGGACTAGTACCAAAATAATGCTATATAGGCATTTCTAGTCACTTTAAATCATTAAATAGTGAACTTAAACCAAAGTAATATTGATCCAACCTTTAAATCTCATTCCCACATGTTAGAATATGTGGTGAGGACATGTGTCCACATGATCCCATATTTTGGTGGTGAATATTAAATTGTAGTTAATATTTCAATGAGTAGAAATTACTTTTCCAAAATAAAAAGGTTGAAACTATTGAATTAAACTTGTGATGTTTGGGATGATAATAGATCATCAATTGTGTGGTTTAGAATACTACTTATCCTAAGTTAAGTATTGTTTGGTGATTGTGCACTCCCTATGTATTTCTAGACGATAGTACCGACCAAGCCTTCGAGGAGGAGGAGTTCTACCAAGAAGAAGAAGAAGAAGAAAACTTCAACCACTGCACCAACCAAGGCAAGCTATTAGTGGCAAGCTAACCCTTGCAAAACATGCTTTAGCAAGCTATTAGTGGCAAGCTAACCCTTGCAAAACATGCTTTAGCAAGCTATTAGTGGCAAGCTAACCCTTGCAAAACATGCTTTAGTAAGCTATTGTTGGCAAGCTAGAATAAAACTAGATGGTTTAGTAAAGATGCCTTAAGCATACTTTGATCACACCCCCTTAGGTTACACAAAGTTCTTTAACTAATTTTGAAGGTAGCATAAAGAGTATAAAACTTGACCTACTTAGAAACCGTTAGATGTCATTCTATGGCATGAGATTGATCCCACCTTTCCACCTTAGTGAACACTCTTAACCTAGTGTTTTAGAATAGATCAAAACTTGAGTCACTTTAGATGGGAACACTTGGTGAAAATGAGTTGTGAAAACCTTGGAATGATGAGTCATTCTATTGAGATGTTTTGACATGTGTTGAGAAACACAATTGATTTATGATGATGAAAAGATAAGGCATGAGCCTTAACCCTTTTATAAAACTGATGGTTGGATTCGGATGCAATACCATTCCAAATTTACCGTACAACCACATTAAATGAATTGGGTAAGGCTTAGCTGGAAATTTATATGCATTAGTATTAGTTCCCTCACGGGAGAGGTTTGAGCTGAGGCTACCTCTCAATGATGTCCACCTATGCAGTGCCCAAGATGACTGATGGTCATGGTTGGGAGGCCATGCTCATAGGAGAGGTGCTTGTATTAGGGTGTGTAAAGGGAAGGTTATGTTTGATTATCTGCATACTAAGTATGATGATTCAGGGTTATCCCTGACAGATGTATCGATTCTTGTGGTGAAAGTGTACCACCTCTGCAGAGTGTCAAACTATTCGAATAGCCGCGTCCGCGGTTATGGACAGTTGGAATGGCCATACTGTTTCGTTGTCAGATGTTTTCTAAATAACTTGAAATGAATGATGAACTTTGACTTGACCACAACAGGGTTGTGTAGATGATAATAGCTCCCCCACTTAAGTGATTCTAGAACTTTATTTTATCTTTTCTTGTTTCAGAACTCAGCTTAGGTTTCAAACTTAACTTGATAGTTATTCTTTCAATTCAGCACTTTAACTTAGAATCATAACCCTTGCTAGTAGTAGTTTGCGAGTACTTAAAGAGTACTCATGGATTTTGTCCCTGGTTGTTATCATGGCCAGACTATGAAGGAGATTATCAAGATGATGGCCAGCAGGACGGCTATGATAACTAGGACTACCTGCCTTCGTCAGCATTGCATGTGCCCCTGAAGATGGACCCCACCGCTACGCTATCGTTTATTTCCGCTGCTTGTTGTATTAAAGACTGGATCATGAGATCCGTATTTGCGTAAAACCTTATGTATGGTTTGTAATGGATGATGTACTGTGATATCCAATCCGTTATGTCTCGCAAAAATGGTAAATCTGGGATTGCGAGGTATGGCATAACGGGCATCTGGGATTAAAAATCCGGGTGTTGACATCATCTATTCTAAGTAAGACATCCACACTCATACCAACGGGTTGTTTAGTGGACTTGTTAGCCATCTGTAAAGTGATAGTAGTAGGAGAATACTCCCCTAATCCTAACCTTTTATAGAGGGACTATGGCATTACACTAACTCCTGCTCCTAAATCACACAAGGTATTGTGAATATCAGTTTTACGTATTGAGCATGATAGTTGGTATTCCGGGATCTCCAGACTTAGACAACAGCTTCCCATTAGCAGGATAGCTAGTTACCATGGCAACAGTTTTAGTTATTTCTTTCTTTCTAGTAAGAATATCACGAAGGAATTCACCATAAGTAGGAACTTTGATTGCATCCGCAAATGGGATTTCCATACGAAGGTCACTAAGTGCCTTTGTAAAAGAATTATAAATTACCTGGTCCAATGCTTTCTTTTTTTGATCTGGGTAAGGAAGATTTTTCTCACCTGACTTACTCTTGTCTTTTACCTTTTGTGGGGGGTCAGCTCCTTCGTTGCTTTCTTTTGTTGTTGCTTATTGCTTTTCTTGTTTTCTATTACAACAACTTCGTCTTCCTTGCTTATTTCTTTATCTTCTCTTGGATCAACTGTCTCTGCATCAAAGTCATAATGGTCATCTTGTGCATCATTTTGGTCCTCCTTGGTTTGCTCTTGCGTCTCAGTTTCATCTTGAGGATCCACCAACGTATCATCTTCTTGGCTTGCTTTGAGCAAGGCTTTTTTCCTTTCGCTCTTTTTCAGCTTCGTATTCCGGTGGTCCTAAGGGTCCTGTAACAACTGCACCCCTTCTTGTGACAACATTAGTAGAAACAAGAATATCTTTATCTTCATGGAGAAAAATTTGATAACCAGATGCTATTTGTTCACACTGGGTTTCAATCATACTAAGATACTTGTGAAATAATTTTATTTCTTGGCCAATCTCATCATAATTTTCCATGAGTTCCACCAAAATCTTTTTGTGTTTTTGGAAATGCTTATGCAAGTTATTATGAGATTTTACTTGTCGATGTTTTAATTCTTGGAAAACTTTTCTAGTTTCATCTTCTTCACTTAAAACTTGTAACAAATCTACTTTGTTTTCCTTAACAAGTTCAGAAGGTATACCTTTTTCTTTTATAGTTTTGCGTACCTCAGGCATAAGATCAAGAGTTATACGAAGTATCCCTTTTTTCGGCTTATTGCCAAAATCAGGATTATATAAAGAATCATTCTTATCCCTAGTAGACATTAATTCCAAACCTTCTTTAATAGTTAAAGTATTTATTGACCCTCTTGCTGAGAAGTCAAGCAACTCTCTACATTGAGTTTTGAGACCATGGTAAAATAAATGGCAAATTGTTAGTTCAGAATATCCATGATTAGGAATACTATTGATCATTCCAAAGAATCTTTCCCAGGCTTGTGGGTAGTTTTCTCCCACGTTCTGACTAAATTTGCCTATGTTCTTTCTTAGTTCAGTTACCTTTTTAAAAGGAAGAAACCTATTTATGAATTTAGTAATGCAGTTTTCCCAACATTTAATGTAATGGCGAGGGAGAGAATATAACCAGTCTAGAGCTTTACCTTTAAGAGACCATCAAAATAATTTAAGACGAGAGAAGTCTCTTAGCAAACCTTTTGGTCCAAGCGATGTTATCACATCGTCAAACTCTCTAATATGTCTTCCTGGGTCTTCATCTTCCCTTCCACTGAAAGCTTTATCCTACAAAATTTTAATAATTCCACCAGCAAATCGATATTCTCTAACTCCAAGATTAGGGAACTCTATTGGTTGTTTAAGAAATTCAGAACTTGGAGCACTATATTCCCTGAGAGTTTTCTTAGGTTTCATAGGAGTTGTCCTGTAAATAGACATGATTTCCATAATATCACTTAGGTTTTCAACTTCAACTTTATTTGATCTTAAAAAAATTTCAATAATTTCTTCGCACCTCTGAGCAGGCACACACTCAATATATTGCGGCAGGTAGGTCCTACCAGAGCGTGTAGACCCTTTGTCTTCTAAGGAGAACATTTTGTAGTAGCAACACCTGAAATGTCAAAAGACAAACACTTAGCGCTTAGCTCCCCGGCAATGGCGCCAGAAATAGCTTGATGTCTGCAAGAGCACAAATCACTTGTAGCTAGTTTTGAAGTTCAGATATCGGTCCCACGATGAGCCCAAAGGTAAGTGTTTATGGGTGAAGTCTGTGTCACACCCGAAGTTGTCACAGGTCTTCGAGTGAATTGACTGCAAGTGTTGAAATAAGGAATTGGGTTTTGATTAAATGAGATGTATTTAAATAGAACTAAAATGTAAACTTTAGAAATATAAAGCACAAAAGTAAAGAACGACTTTGTTGTTTGTTGTTTCCTGCAGATGGCGAAAGAAGGCGAGGGGAGATTCAGTTCATGGTGATAGTGACTATGCTAGGTGGACGAGTGATAAATGTAACAATTATAATCTTATAAATATATGTGTAGGTGAGCAACCCATAATTAGCCGGAACTCCTCTTGGTAGATTCCATCCGAACTTCAAGAATCCTACTAGCCTGTTACCAAAACCATGGTCAGACACTAGATGATTAAGACCTTTCAGGTTGCTTAGCGATTAAGCTCCTTGGATCAGACTAATGCAATAAGCACAGTGGTTACTCGTTATCTTTGAGTGTACTAGCTTTCCATTGATATCCCCGTGCCACCTAGGGGTCACCGGTCCACCAGCGAACAAGATCTTATCTATGTAGAACAAAGCATCATGTTGTTTGGTCCCTTAATTGGACAACAAGCATTATGCATCCCATAGATAGTCAAGCACACATAATATAGTAATTAGAATCAATGAACCTAATGGAAAATATGAAGGCAAATCACATCTCACCAATCCCCTACATCTGCCACGCCCAAGGGAATTACTCACACATGAGAGAAGAATGGATCATCAATATAATTGAATAAAGGGAATTCGTCTTTGTATTACCGTGGAGATCCACAATAAGAATAGAAAAATATCCAACACAATTCAAGATGGGTAGAAACAATCTCAAACCCTAGTCTTGCAAGGTGGAGATCCCTCTCTCTCTCAAGTACAAGTAGTGGCTATGGGGTGTACAGGCTAGGAGGTTGAAGATCATGGAGTGAGATGAAGAACGTCTTCCCCTTCTTCTTCGGATCTCTTATTTCTCCCTTATAGATGGTATGGTGGCTATTGTGTTGTGTTTTCGTCCTCAGTCCCTTCACGGAAGTTGTCCCTTTTGACAAGACAGAGGCGATGGAAACTATACAGCGGGAACTATACGGCCAGAAAATATTCCCTCCGTATAGTTGATCGTTAAAGCTTCTATGAGCTCCCCTCGCGCGCTTCCACGGTGGGACTTGCTTGTTTTCTCCAGAACATTGTGTTTCTCTAGTTAAATCCCTCTACTGACGTTCAGAACCTGAAACACAATTTAAAAACCAAGTTTTCTTTGCTACCGAAGTATTAGCGTTAGGTAAAGCCAAAAAACGATCAAATCCGGGAGAAAACCATGAATAAAAGACATAAAAAAATGTGTCGAATGTGACAGTTATCACTAATGTTGAAATATTGCAAGTCAACTGAATCACCATTGCTCCAGGGGAATTTAGAATATATTTTATCTTTGAAATCTCTAAGAGTTATGGAGGTTGCAACCACCAATGGGAAGTAAAATCCAGAGAGATACCATTCAGAACCACGAATTACGCTAGTATCCAGTTTAACCGCCAGCCGAAATGCCAGCGCTGGATCAATCCTATTCGAAAATCAAGGCAGTTAGTTGAGCATCGGCGATTCGCGCTCAATTACTGCTTATAATCAATCCACAAAGGGAAACAATACTTACCCAGATGGAATCCATGCGTTAGATCCCTCTGATTCCACCCAATCTTCTCTACGCTCAATGGGGAGGACCGGTACACCCACCGGCATCGCATACTATTCCGTGAAAGGGGTAGATCTAGCGGGGATGAAGCGGTGCTGGAGTGGGCTCCGTGGCTAGGGGAGGGGGAAGCTCGAGGGCCGAGGACGACATAAGGTAGGAGGGGCTCTTAGGTAGGAGGGCATGACGGCGGGGGAGCAGAGTTGAGGGGCGGTGTGGGAGCTATTCCAGGCTCGAAGCGAGAATGTCCGGTCCGATGTGTCTCCATGCGGCCCCACCCTTCACCACATATGCAAGACTCATCCCAATGCGGCCCCACCCTTCACCACATATGCAGGACCCGTCCCAACACAGGCCCACCTGTCAGCACGTAACGATCAAGGCGACGCAACGTAATGCTCAATGCAGGACCCGCCCCAATGCGGTCCCACCTGTCAGCATGTAACGGTCAAGCCTGTGACCTGATGGCATCCGACGTCCGAGCGCATGTGAGGGTTTCGGAATGGAGGGAGGGGAAAAGTGAGGAAAAACTAAGAGGCTGGGGAAAACTAAGTACAACTACCGAACCAGGGGCATGAAAATAGAAATCCCTTGCTTATTTTGGTGTAATTAGCCCATAAATGCTATTAGATCTTCAATAAATGTTCATTGCCTGAAAACCATCACAAGAAAACAAAGATTCGCTAATTGTGACATTAACGTTAGTGAAAAGGGCAATCTTTAGGGAAATCCGGCAATAAACAAGAGGAAAACCAATGGTAAAAAGTGATGAAATTTGGAGCTATCACTAGTCTTGCCAAAGAACACAAGATCAACCTCATTAGCTCCATCAGACCCAAAATAGCAAATTAGGTACCTGAAAGAAAAACAAGTTAATAGAAGGTTGGGAGCGCACATTTTCTAAAGAAAACATGTAAAGTATAGACAATCACCTAGGCGTTTCGCCCATGTTG
Organism: Avena sativa; assembly: GCA_916181665.1. NCBI lineage: Eukaryota > Viridiplantae > Streptophyta > Magnoliopsida > Poales > Poaceae > Avena > Avena sativa. The sequence continues at coordinate 466,795,259 of OV702290.1, forward strand.
CCGCGTGTATTGTCAGGACACCTGTATGCGACACTATAAGGGATGGTTCCTTTATTGCATCTTGTGTAGGCATGAAACTACTAGCATTCTCCAGGGCCTAGGTCTCGTGATCACAAAGGTACAGTAGAACCTGGTTTCCTGCAAAGGAAACACAAGGATAAGCACCTCTAATAATAATTAGTGACAACAACTAGAACGTGAATCTACAGGAACCAACCTTGTGGTCCCAAATATTTAGATCAATAAGCTCTTTTACAGTCTTTATCTCAAGATCAACTTGTGCACTTATTGTAGCAGCGGTCGTACTTGGAACCAAGACGCCCCGTACAATAGGAACCTTACCTTGTAACCTACAAAATCAAAGAATACTAAGCAAACAATTAGCATCATATACCAGAGAGTAGGAAACATAAAACGAACTGATACTTTAATCCAACACAATCACTCACTAGTCACGTAGCTCGCTGATCTAAAGTATCAATGACATTGAGCACCGCCGCTTAATCCCGTACAACATGTGAGCATAAAGGATGACAATGTTTGAGAAATAGGTAAATGTTGGAAATATGCCCTAGAGACAAATAATAATATGAATTATTATCATATTTCATAAAGTTTATGATTAAGTTTTATGTCATGCTATAACTCTATTGAAAGGAAACTTTAATACACGTGTGATATACAAACAACCAGGAGTTCCCGGTGAATATCTAGTCACTGGTACATTGGTCAATAGATGATCAGGGTTTCCTGATCATGTGGCATTTATGCCAGTTGATAATGGAGTCACCTTATTACAAGAATGAGATGATGAGCTATACCCAACCTAAGCATCGTGACCCGACCATGTCATGAAGTTCAAGTTATGATGATTAGAAAGGACCTAGTGTCCTATTTCTTAGATCGTGAGACCATATAAATCACTGTCACTCGAGGATATTTAGATAGAATCAAACGTAACACTGTGACACAGTGATCATAAAGGTGTGTTTAGGTATTCGGAGGGACATGTAGATGCATTATGCATCAACAGCGGGATTTGTCCATCCGCGTGACGGAAAACATACTCAAGGGCCCACTCGGAGAAGTTATATCAAATAGATGCGCAACTTGTGATTTGATCACGGGGATATCACTTATCGAGAATGAGTCAAATAGAATTTGTTGGTAACGAGATTGAACATGACATGGGATTTCATTGATCAGATCTCTGACAATGAAATACCGAGAGACAAAAGGAATATGACATGATGTTCATGGTTCAGCGACGAAAGATTCATGGAATGCATAGGGGTCATCATGGGCATACAGGTCCTGCTGATGATCATTGGTACGGGAAGTTCTCTACCATGTATGGAGTGTTTCCGAACCATGGGGTATCACGCTTAAGGACTTCATGATGCTCAGAGAGCGTTTTGGTATTGGCAGAATCACCGAAGAAAAGAAAGAGAGAGAACTGGAAGGGTTTCGATAAGTTCGAAGGATGTCCAGAGTGGAGGTGGAAGGAGTTCCATAGCCACGAGGATTGAATAATATGTAAGTAAATGTTAAATACTGATTTAATCATTTATTTATAATTATTTAATAAAATAAAAATCTTAAAAGGTCAAATACCTAATTGGGCCAAAATCCGGAGGAAAAAGGGCCCATGAGGGAAAGACCAAAGGGAAGAAGGAGGAGGGGTGGTCGGCTGGGCCAAGGCTCCACTCTCCTTTGTTTAGTCCCACATGGCTAAGGCAATTAACTATGTGGGGTTTTTCCCCTATATATTGTGAGGTATTTTGACAAATTAAATATGCAATAATCAATAAAAGGTTTCCTCTCTTTTGGGGAGACCTCCAGTTGATTCACTCTCTCTCTCTCTCTCTCCCGTGACCATGGTCCCAAGTCTGGATCGCACGAGCAAGAGTCTTCTTCACCGTGGAGCGCCGTCGCGCTGCGAGATTCTGATCCAGAAGCTCTACTTCCGCAATTGTTGCCGGATCGAAGGAGCGAGAGTCGTCGTCAGGCACCGGACGTGTGTAACTCCCTTGGAGGTGTAACACTTGGGGCACTAGAAGTCGTTGGATCCGCAGGATCTATCAGGACTTCAACATGACCCCGAGATCAGCTTCGGTATGACTACATCAGCCACGCTCTCCCGAGCATTGACAATGCTTTTCAGTCTTCAAGGGTAAGTTTGTGAAAATCCCCTCCCGTTACTGCATTACTAACAGATAGGTCCTGGCATTAGTGTTCTTGGCGTAGGGAAGAAATATTGTTTTCATGCATGAACCCCTACAGTGGTATCAGAGCTAGATCTATGTGTAGTATTGCTAGTACGGGTAGAACACACGAGTTGTAGCGTGTGGGTGTTGATCTTTTAGTTTTTGCCCTCCCATGTGTACTTGTGTATACCGCAGTAATGCTTGATGAAGCGGCCCCCAACCAACTTTATGCGTTCATTCATGAGACTGGACCATGCTTGACATACGGCTTGTACCGTATAAAGTGGCTTGGGGTGTCTATCTCTCTTGCATTAGTTGGTATGCCATTTGCAAAGGAGGGCCCTGAAAGGGGTGTAGTATAGACAACTACTTGATCAGCGTTGTGGTGGAAGTTCGTAGGTAAGAACGGTTCTTGTGTGAAAGCCCTAAACAGCCACATAAAACATGCAAAGATAAAGTAGAGGCTTCTAACTTTGTTTTGCAGGGGCATTGTGATGTGATATGGTAGTAGTCAAAGTAAAGTAGATTACTTTATGTTGCTAAGTAGTAGTAACAGTCATGGAGATGATGGAATACCACGCTAGAGGCACCGGTACCCTGGTGCCTGCAGCGATGGAACCCTAGCGTTGAACCCGGAGACACGGGATGGAGATCACAGCATGAAGGACCATATAGCATCACATTTACATTCAATGTTCATTGTTTGTGCATATTATTGTGTGCTAGTATGAGATACTCTATAGTAGCCTAATAAGATGATCCCTAAAAGAAATACCAATGAAAGTGTTCTCCCTTAGTGTGCACCACCAAGAAAGTTCTTCGTTATGAGGCAGGCCATGACAATCGGGTGTGAGACATATCTATGTTCGCATATGGTGGGTGTAAGCCATGTTGCACAACGGATACACTAAGGTTGAGTTGGCAAGCCTAGCATGTGTAGACATGGCCTTGGAACACCGATGATTGAAAGATCGAGCACGAGTTGCATGAATGATGTGATCGACGTTTTAGCGTCCACCTTTGCAACTATATCGCCGGTCGTGACGATCGGGGGCGGTGTAGCGAATAGGGATCATGTAATCGCTAAAAACCTTTTGGGTATAGGAGTTTTTTAGTGGAGTTCTTGTTTTAGCTCATATAATTATAAACTTAGTATAAATTCCTTTTTGCAATTATAAATGTAGAAATGGCTCGCCATGAAGCTTACTTTGACATTGATATATGAGTAGTTGCTGAAAACTTAGACTTGATGGATCAAACTTCCCTGGGTGGCTTATGCGTCTGAATGATCTCCTTAATAAGAATAATGTGGTATATTACATACATTGCACGATGGATTTGACGGAGCATGATGACTATGAGACCCCACGAGAGCAGGCAGAACTCTATTATCGTCAAGAGATGTCCACTTTCATTCAAATAATAATGCATTATGGGATGGTGAACGAACTACATCCACTCATGGGTGATCTTGACCCATATGCGATGGGGGATCAGCTGAGAGCAGAGTTTGTGGGCCATGTGTGCATGTGGAAGCACGAGCTGCTTAGGTATTTCCTTTCCATACAGATGGAGGAACAAACTTGTCTAAACAGTCACTTGGGGCGCATGCTTGATGCACACATGAGAATGGTTTACTTCGTGGACTACTGGATGACCGAGTCATTTGCGATAGGCATACTGCTTCGATCGCTGCCTCCCAGCTACGAAGGACATGTCCGGAGTAGCATTATGAGTGGTGATACGGAAACACTAGATTTCCAGGAGTTCATATTAAGTTTCAGAAACGTAAAGGTTGAACCTATCGCCGAAGAGGTCGTCGATGAAGAAGGTATATATATTTGATATATAGTTTTATATATGTTATAATCTTGAAACACTTGTTGTAGTGTTAAAGTATTTGATACTTGTTTTGTTTTGGTGAAAACGTGTCCTTCAGCATGAGAGCTTCTTGCTGGAGAGGAGGTGACGTTGTGTGTTGATGGTGAGCATGATGATGATGGCCAACGACCCTCTCCCTCGACATTTATCATTTAGTTTATCGTTTATGGATGCTTATTATAATCGATGGATTATGAACTTCTTTAGTGTGTCTCGCACTTTGTGAGACAATTATTCATATGAGTGTGTAACAAAAAGTTGTTCCGCTTCTACGAATGATTTTTATTTGTGTTTATATGTTGTTCTATTATGTGTGAATTATCCTTGTTATGAAACTAATTAATAATGCATGAACATTTGTAAAATATTGGAAATGCCTTGAAAATACCCAATTTAATGATATATTCATTTTGAATGAAACCATTGTTTAAATTCGAAGTTATGTTGATAATATGTGGAAGTCATTTGATTTCTTGTCACATATGAATCATGCCCAAGTTTGGTAAGATAACTAAAACACCGTGTATAGCATGAATACAAAGTGTTTGATGTATTGTTGAAGGAAAGTACATATTCGATGTATCATATTTCAACAAAGTGGTGATTATCATTTTGTGATTGTTTAAATTTTGTAAAAAGGTTTAACAAAGAAAACATGAGCATGAAATTGTTTGATATGATCAAAGTATTTCAGCGTGAAAGGGTAAAGATAAAAGAAAATCTAATTACTACGATTTGATCAATAGTAATAAAATTCGATGTTATAAAATTGGCATAAAGAATTGTGAAATGTAATACATTAGATACGTCAAAGTGCAAAGCATCGCAATGTGATATTTGATATCAAGTGGGTAAATAGATGGCACCGAATAAATCGTTGTAGTGTAAATGTAAAGACCATTAGTTAGAAATAGTAAACACTCATTTAGAATATAAAGTGAACCATCTGAATTCGTGAGATCGGCACCATATCTTGTATGGATTGTCTTGGAATTTTTGGAGTTATTAGATATCACCAAAACAATAGCGAACAAGTCCTTGTAGAGTATTCATTGGAAACTATTAATACAAAATCCATGGCTAGAACCAAAAGAAAGGCAAAACTGGTATTGCTTAATATTTGGTGCATTCTCGAGAAAGTTTGTGTTCTCGACTATACTGCTAATGGAAGATTGTGAAAACATGATGAGGATTCAAAAGCCTGCATCAGAGTGTTGAGAAGCGCACTGGAAAGCGTTCCTAGATGATTCTCTTCATAAAGTAAAAGAACAATGATAATGATCATTGTGTTTTCCCCACTAGTGTTTTTACTAAATAAGGTAGGATTCGAAAATGTACCCCACATCTTATATGGAAACATTTGTGAATCACTTGTCATGTTATTGGAATATGGCATACCTACGAACTACAAAGGTAAGTAATGTTAAACTAAAATTATGAGAAATCCTACAGGCAAATTCACTTAAGATTAGAAAGCAAAATGTTGTTGAATCTTATCAAGTAAAGGGTTGCTTGATATTTCCAAAGAACCGCAAGGTCAAGATGGAAAGGGTGAAAGACAAAATCACGATTTGCCATGAATAATGTATTGGATAAATTCAAAAGTGTTTGAGTCAGAAGTGCTAAAAGTCTAATGGATTAAATACTAGTAAAGTACTAGTGTCTCATAATAAACTCTTAGTTTGATAATTGATCAAAGGATTTTTAAGTTATTCAAAATAGTGAGAGGATATGCAATTTTCATGAAATTGAGTGGGAGCTATAAAAGTCTTCCCTAAGCAATATGTGAATAATATATTTTTGAGTGGGAGTAATGTAAGTCACGGACTAGAATATTTTGGAAACATATTTGGAGTGGGAGCTTAATGATTGATTCTTAGGTGTGTACGACACATTGAGAACGAAAGTGTAGGCACCAATAAATAATGATTTAGAGGGATTAAAAGTTGAAAGTAGGTATATTACAATATCGTGTTGTATTCCTAAAAGAGATTCTGAAATAGTTTCGGAATAGGAATTGATTAAGGAATGGTCTTTAGTCATTCAAATTAGGAATAACACTAAGTTAAACATCTGTGGTTGAAAGAAAGAAAAGGATGGCCGTCGTCCACTATGTTGAGACATAGGTTCTGTCTTAGAAACCATGATGAGAACTTAACATAATATATGATCCAAGAAGGAATGTTCGGCAGTTATTAAGTATGAATCACTAAACATTAATCTCAGTTTGTCCATAGTGTCTAAATGAGAACTATAGACTTGTTTTCAAGTTTGTGAAGGATGACATAGCTTATATCATGAAGGGTTATGTTATGAGGGCATAAGTTCTTAAAAGGTTGGAAATCCTTGCATCAATAATACCGGCTGAAGTCAAGTAGGGAGCGAGGTGGTAAACATTGAAAATTGCAGATAGTGCACTAGTGTTTCGATGATTACATTTATAACTAAAATATAAGGGTACCATCTAATGTGATGTATATTGTTGTGGCGGGACTAGTTCGTCTTTACACAGAGGGTGTGTTCCAGGGAACAGTGCCCATGAGAAAGCTCATTTTGGCTGATCTAATGTCATGGTTGGTTCCTAGAAACCGACCTCACTTTGTTTCCATGACTACGATGCATACACAAAGATGTTATCATATGATGATAAAGTATTAATGTCAATCAATGTGACATTAGTAAGTTGCAAAGGATTTAGGGTTGTAAATTCCAGACCCAAGACTCAAACTCTTCCATGAGCAAGCATGATTCAAGGTGCCAGGTTATATGGTGCCGATGATTAAAAATACAGCTAGTTTATTTGTACTCTAGTGCAAGTGGGAGACTGTTGGAAATATGCCCTAGAGACAAATAATAATATGGATTATTATTATCATATTTCATAAAGTTTATGATTAATTTTTATGTCATGCTATAATTGTATTGAAAATAAACGTTAATACACATGTGATATACAAACAATCAGTAGTTCCCGGTGAATCTCTAGTCACCGGTTCATTGGTCAAGGGATGATTAAGGTTTCCTGATCATGTGGCATTTATGCCAGTTGACAATGGAGTCACCTCATTACAAGAATAAGATTATAATCTATACCCAACCTAAGCATCGTGACCCGATCATGTCACGAAGTTCAAGTTACAATGATTAGAAAGGACCTAGTGTCCTATTTCTTAGACCGTGAGACCATATCAATCACTGTCACCTGAGGATACTTAGATAGCATCAAACATCACACGGTGAACGGTGATCATAAAGGTGTGTTCAGGTATTTGGGGGGACATGTAGAGGCATTATGCGCCAAGAGCGGTATTTTTCCATTCACGTGATGGAAAAAATACTCGAGGGCTGATGGCTCAGTGTTGATGTAGAGCTCGTTGGGAACCCCAAGAGGAAGGTATGATGAGCACAGCAACAAGTTTCCCTCAATTATGAAACCAAGGTTTAACCGAACCAGTAGGAGCAAGGAAACACCCCAAAGGTGTTGCTAGCTGAGCCTTGGCAGGGCGCACTACCGGTGCTAGTAGCAACGTGGAGACCTGCGCAACACAACCACAGAACTCTGTCCCCAACTTGCGATGAGGTTGTTAATCTCACCGTGTTTTTCTGAAAACAAAGGATTAAACGTACCGAATGGAAAGAAGTAATAGTTTGCAGAAAGTAAACACAAAGCATTAACAGTTTGTAGATTGTATGTAAAAGAAAAGGACCGGGATCCATAGTTCACTAGAGGTGGCTCTCCTTAAGATACATAACATGTTGGGTGAACAAATTACATCGGGGCAATTGACAAACATCGAGAAAACAATACATGCATATACTAATCCTCTTGACTCCTCTAAGACTTGATTGGGCATTACAACATTATACATAGACCGCCATCCAACTGCATCTATGACTAATAATCCACCTTCAGGTTATCATCCGAACCCCCTCCAATATTAAGTTGCAAGCAACAGATTATTGCTTTATGAATTGCGGTAATGTAAACAATACGATTGTTCTATGAACAAAGGATTGTTGTTTTCTCCCTAGTAGCAACAACACATCTAGTACCTTAGAGATTTCTGTCACTTCCCCAGATTACCAGAGGCATGAACCCACTATCGAGCATAAATACTAACTCTTGGAGTTGCTAGCATCTACTTGGCCAAGATAGCTACTAACAACGGAAAGCATGCAAGATCACAAATAACAAAGACATGATAGAATCAATAATCAATCTAAAATAGAATCTCAATATCCATCGGATCCCCGTAAACACAACATGCAGAATTACAAATAGATGATCTTGATCATGAACGGAGCTCACAAGATCTAAACATGAAAGCACAAAGGAGGAGAACCAGCCATCTAGCTACTACATGGATCCGTAGTCCAAGGATGAACTACTCACGCATCACACCGGAGGCTTGCATGGTGATGAAGAAGGCCTCTAGGGTGAATTCCCCTCTCCGGCAGGGTGCTAGGAAGAGCTTCAGATCCCTCTCGGTCTAGGGATGGAGATGACGGTGGCTACAGACTCTTTCATAGATTTTTGATCGGTCACTTAGGGTTTTCATCCTGAGGGCATCTTATAGGCGGAAGGAGAGGCCGAGGGGGTGCTGGACGCGGCCAGACCACCCCCTGGCGTGGGCTAGGCTGGGCCGTGCGGCCAGGTGGTGTGTTGGCCCCCTGGCCCCTCTCCTTCTCGTACTCTGGCATCTGATGACTTCCGGAAAAATAGGCACTTTGGCTTTTGTCCCACCCAATTCCGAGAATATTCATTTTTTGACTTTCTTGGAACCAAAAACAGCAGAAAACAGACAGCTAGCACTGTGGCTCTCGTTAATAGGTTAGTCCAAGAAATCATATGAAAAGTACTCCAAAGTGTGGACAAAACACAAGAAAGTGGATAAAACCAAGCATGGAACATCAAAAATTATAGATACATTTGCAATGTATCAATGGCCCACTCGGAGAAGTTATATCCAATAGTTGCGCAACATGTGATTTGATCGTGGGGATATCACTTACCGGGAACGAGTCAAATAGCATCTGTTGGTAATGAGATTGAACATGACATGGTGATGTCATTGATTAGATCTCTGACAATGCAAGTATCAAGAGACAAAAGGAGTATGACACGATGTTCATGGTTCAGTGACAAAAGATCCGTGGAATGCACAGGGGTCATCATGGGCATCCAGGTCTCGCTAATGATCATTGGTATGGGAAGTTCTCGACCATGTCTAGAGTGTTCCTGAACCATGCGATATCACACTTAAGGGCTTGATGATGCTCATAGAGCGTTTTGGTATCGGCAGAATCACCGAAGAAAAGAAAGAGAGAGAAGCAGAAGGGTTTCAGTAAGTTTGGAGGATGTCTGGAGTGGAGGTGGAAGGATTTCCATAGCCACGGGGATTGAATAATATGTAAGTAAATGTTAAATATTGATTTAATCATTTTTTTATAATTATTTAATAAAAAAACCAATTAAAAGGTCAAATACCTAATTGGGCCAAAATTTGGAGGGAAAAGGGCCCATGAGGGAAAGACCAAACGGAGGAAGGAGGAGGGGTGGCCGGCTGGGCCAAGGCACCCTGCGTGGGGCCCACTTGGGCCCTAGCCGGCTACGGCCAAGCCACCCCCTCTCTCATGTCCTTTGTTTAGTCCCACATGGCTAAGGCAATTAACTATGTGTCGTGGTGGTGTCACGGCAGATGCCATGGATAGGCTAAAGCTGGGGACTAATACACTCTAGGGGAATCCAGGGAGGGATAGTGAAGTGATTCTCCACACATAAGTTTATATTTGCGTTGCCTCCAAGGTTACAAGTGATCCTAGAGCTGTATTGGCGAGAGGAGGAAGAAGGAGCTCTCTTACTCTCGCTCACAGATCACACTTACAACCCTAGCCAAATCAGAGAAATCGGAGCCCTCTCTACAGAAGCCCTAGCCCTCCTTATATAGGGGGGCTAGGTCTCCATTTAGGGCATACGTGGAGGCATATTCCTAAGAATATGCCATCTCCCAAAGTAGTAAGCCGACCGGGTTACTTTTCCCTTGCGTCACACATGCAGTGGCTACGTGAGCCTCTACGGCGCCCGCGTCAGCCGACATGGGCATCGTCACCCTTGTCGGCCACGCCTCGGTGGTCCTGCCCTCATCTGCATCGCTCAGGCAGTGCGTACTGGGGCTTCTTTTGACCAGCGAGATTCCTTCCTTCTCCTAGAAGCTAGATGTGACCCGGACCATAGTAGATCCGGCCACACCCATTCCTGCATACAAGTTATACATGCACTTCCGACTTACTACTTAAGTCGGTTGAGACTTAGTTAGGCGAACGCCCCTGGTCCGGGTTACCCCGTGATTCGGCCTGCCTTGAGGTGACCCGGCCTGCATTCGCTTTGGCCTTGCCAAACCTCGGCTAACTTGGCCTTTATACCTCGGTGTGACCCTACCCGGGGGTATCCCCCAACATTAGTCCCCGAAGCTGGTGCGGTCTTAGCTGCCTTAGCTGCTAAGGCCACAGCAGGTTCAAATCCACCGAGCTTTGAGCTCGTTTTCCGGGTTCCCTCCTTGTCTCGGACTTTCTGGATTTACTTTCCCTTGGCACGTTCCAAGCTCTCACTTGCTGGCCGGGTTACCACCCTAACTCGGACCTCAAGGTTTTACCTTCCCTTGGCACATTCCAAGTTTTCACTTGCTGGCCGGGTTACCACGGTCCTATCCGGGTCTTGCTTCCTTCTCTCGTACGCCAACCCACGTGGAGGTTAATCATTATGTTGTCTCATTTTAAGGGCCAGCACAGTAACCGCCGCAGTAATTGTCAGTCATCATTGTGCATGGGTCACGTCACCCTGCCTCCTCGTTTACCGTATCAGCGCGTCATGTCATGGGACCAACCCCACTCTGTGGCCTTCTGTGTGGCTCCTTGTTGATTGGTTGATGCGGCTGGTACAGGGCCACTGCGTGTGGCATGCCCGCAGGATGCGATCCCACTTTCTCCTCATGGGAGAGGTTAAATAGGGGAGGGGCGCATCACTTATTCTTTTTCCCCCTACTGCGCCCCTCTGCCCTTTGCTCTTCTTCTTCGTCTTCCTTGCGACCGCGCCGCCGCCAGTGCTCCCAAGCAGCAGCGCCGCCACCGTGTCTTTCCCCCACATCTCTACGTTGTCGCCACCGCTACGCGCCGCCTCCACCACGGGTCGCTGCCAATCTAGGCCTCTGCCCCCGCCGCCGCTAGCGCCAGCGAGGGCAGCGATCATCTGATGACGGAGGAGGAGCTCGTCGTTGCTGAGCAAGAGATGGAGGAGGACTCCGCCTCTGCGAACCGTGGTGTGTGGGCTAGGTCTTGGGTCTGCCAAGATGACTTGGACTGGCTCTACCGGACCAGACGCATCCCCACCGGCATCATCGCGCGCCTTGCCTCCGCCGAACTCTCCCCCTCACCCAATCTGGGTGAGTACGTCATGTTCTTGTCGCACTTCCAACGGGGGTTCGGTTTGCCGGTCAGTGATTTCTTCCATGACTGGTTAAGCACCTATGGACTCCAGCCGCACCACCTTCCTGCCAACGCAATCACTTCTCTTTCTGCCTTTGCCTCTACGATCAAGGGCTACACCAGATTATGGCCCACGAAGGAGCTATGGATCCGGTTTTTCGGCCTTCGTCGTAATGTCATTCCGAATATTCAACTAGATCCGGAGGACAAGTAGCTCACTCAATTCGGAGCTGCATCCATCTCACCCTGGAGGTTATCCGTTTTCCCTTGAGTCACCGGGCTGGACTCCTCCAAAGGATGGGCCCGGACTTTCTTCTATGTCCGGAACGAGGGCACTGAAGACTTGATCCGGCTGCTTCCTTATGCTCCGGGTCCACCTAACCCGGAGTCGTGGGACGTTGTCCCCAAGAAGCCCACAGCCTTGGCCAACCAGGTCAACAAGAGGTTTGCGGAGCTGAAGAAGCTCAGGTTGCGCAACGAGGATACTATGATCACGTTCGTGCGCAACCGAATCTCCCCCCTCTAGAAGCGCATCCACAAGGTGTGCCACATGAGCTTTGGCCGCGACCCCAACCGGACCTCGTCCTTTGAGTTGAGCAACTCGGAGATCTATCGCCGGGTCAAGGCTCTCTTCACCACCCACAAGGACTTCTCCTCTGAATGGACGTGGGGAATTGAGCATTACTGTCGGGATAGGCTTCCTCCCTCGGTAATTTTCGTGGCGCAAATTTACTCTGGGTCAATTATATGTCGGTCGTTGTTCCTTTTTTGACTCCGTTGTTCATTCTTCTCCTCAGTTATTCCTTCAGCAGACCCTCGAGGATGGCACCGATCTGACCCTTAAATGGGCGCCCGACCGGGAGACCCCGGACAAGGAAGAGCCGGACCAGGAGATGTTCCTCCCGATGACCGACGCTACGAAGCGACCCACCGGTAAACCCTCTTCTATTAGAGATTGGCCCGATGATGAAGGTGACTCGGATATCGAGGTGATTGAACATGTTGACGTTGTCCCCCTTTCTTTTGCCTTTCCGGCATCAGCTAACCTCGGTGGGAAGATCCACGAGGACCCTCCCCTTGCCATGGGTGAACCTGTTCCGGCAGCGCCAAAGAAGAAGCGTGGAGCTGCCTCAAGTTCCTCCTCCGGACCTTCTCAGCCCTCCAAAAGGCGAAAGAAGTCCGGAGACAAAACTGCTTCCAAGCCTGCAGGCAAGGCCCCAGCACGAAGGGCTCGGAAACCCAAGGAGCCCCTGACCTCGGATGCGTAAGCCTTTTTCCCTCTACAACTTATTCTTCCTTGCATTGTTTTAGTCTCTCTTCTGACATTGTTTGGTTTGGCAGTCCTGCGGAGGATGTTCCCCAAAGTGGATCTAGCATCTCTTCACCGCTCCGACCTAGCCCTTCTCCCCCTTATGACGACGAGTCACGCCCGTTGAGCCCTATTCCAGAGGGTTCTGCGGCTGCTCTGGGTTCCAGCCCACCTCGTCAAGAGGGGGGCAAACCCGGAGCGGGGGAGACGGACCTAGCCAAGGCAGCGGCATCCACCACTTCGGCTCTGCCGCAACCAGCAACTACCGAGACTACCTCCGCACCAACACCAACACCAGCACCAGCGCCAGCACCAATTCCGGCACCAACGCCAACTCCGGCGGCAAGAACATCAGCAGCAGCACCAGCTCCAGCAACAAGGGCACTAGTGCCAAGCTCCTCCGCCTCGTCCGAGTCTTCTCAGTCTCAGCGAGGGAGTACCCAGGCAGCTCCAAAAGCAAAATCCGTCGCAACCACTTCCTCCTCCCAGCAAGCCAAAGGCAAGAAAGCCCCTGCCGTCACCAAGGCAGCGTCCACCGGGTCTGGACAGCGCACCCTCGTGTCCATGCTTGCCCAGAAAGCTCTAGCACCGAAGGACGCCCTTGTCGAGCCAGCTAGTGCGCAGCAACTTGTTCTTCACACCAGTCTGGCCCTTGCTCAGGTTGAGAGGAGAGAGGCACATGCGAGGGGCTTGGTGGCGCCCCACATGCTCAGCGGTGAGCGATGTCCTCAAACCTTGATCGAGTTTATGAATAACTGGAATAAGGCGGAGTTCGTCTATAATGACGATCTCCCGGAGAAGTTCGGTCCCGCCGAATTCGCTGCTCAGATGAACACAGCCTCCAAGGCGATTAACCTCGCGGGTCGGATGATGGAGGTACGTTACTTCACTTTCTCCTTAGTATACTCTAGCGATATAACCATTAGTCCCCGAGCCTCCGGGGGAGTAACTTGTTACTCGGCCGGACGCTCCTTAGAAAACTAACGTAGCTCCCTGACAACTTCAAATATGCACACACCTAGAGCCGGGTTAAGTTCCACTTGGCCCGGATCTTGCACACTTCAAATATGCACACACCTAGAGCCGGGTTAAGTTCCACTTGGCCCGAATCTTGTACACTTCGAATATGCACACACCTAGAGCTGGGTTAAGTTCCACTTGGCCCGAATCTTTGTACACTTCGAATATCCACACACCTAGAGCCGGGTTAAGTTCCACTTGGCCCGAATCTTGTACACTTCGAATATGCACACACCTAGAGCCGGTTAAGTTCCACTTGGCCCGAATCTTGTACACTTCGAATATGCACACACCTAGAGCCGGGTTAAGTTCCACTTGGCCCGAATCTTTGTACACTTTGAATATGCACACACCTAGAGCCGGGTTAAGTTCCACTTGGCCTGAATCTTGTACACTTCGAATATGCACACACCTAGAGCCGGGTTAAATTCCACTTGGCCCGGATCTTGTACACTTCGAATATGCACAAGGCTTAAGCCAAATTTTTGTATTATTTTCAGGTGACCACCAACCGCCGGAGTGCTGAGTTCCAGCGTCTTCTGGATACCCACAAGATGCTGCTAGCAAAGCACAATGCACATCTCGCTGAGCATGAGAAAAGGGGTAAGTTTCTCCCTTGGCGCTTCTCCATTTTCCTTCATCTTCCTCTGCCGAACTAATCTTATTATTTGGTTTCCGCAGCTAGGGTGGAGGCTGAGAACAAGATTGTGCGAAAGAACCTGGAGCAGATCAAGGGTAAGTCCTTATTGTCCGACCCTGCTTTGCTTTCCATCTTCTTTTCTTCTTGGCTCGGCAAACATTCATACCTCGGCTCTACCGGGTCAACACGCTATTTCAGCATCTCTTGAAAATAGTGTGCCCGTGCCTGACATGATGCTGCATTTTCTCGAACAAGCAGGGCAGCATCAGGCCAAGCTCAAAAAGAAAGACGATGAGCTTGCCCTCCTCCGAACCAAGAACGAGGAGATTGCCAAGCTAACAACAGAAATGAAGAAGATGAAGGCGCAGCACCAAACCGAGCTTGAAAAGGCTGGCCAGGACTTCACCGAAGAACGTGAGCGCCACAACCTCCAAATTGCCAAGGACCGCGAACTTCTCCAGGAGGCCGACTTCAAACTTGAGTCGGCGAACGCTGAACTGGTACAGCTCCACCAAAGACGCGATAATTGCATCAATGAATTGACCTGGATCCACAGCCACATTTCACGTAAGTTCCTTTCCCTTATCCAACATACTTCTCCGGGTTACTTCATATGTCTTTTCTTTAGCTTCTTCCTTTGCCTTGTTTTCAGGCCACTTTCCAGAGGGTACTCCTATTGCGAGCGCTGTTGTTGCCAACTTCCGCCAAGAGAGGGGTACTCCCGTCGCTCCTGACGGTGAGAGCATTCCCCTTGACATGGAGGACCTATTGGTCAGCCTGTCATCTCGCATGGAAATCATCAAGAACCACGGCAGGGATCTCCTCGATGTTTCAGTCCGAGTCTTCAACATGTTCTGGCACGGTGAGAGCGCTCCGAAGAGAGTCGCACTTCTTGCTGAAAACCTGACGGAGATCAAGACCCAGCTCAACCACTGGAGGGAGTCCGCTGGACGTGCTGCAGCTGAGACCGTTCTTCACCACATACTCACGTGGTATGAGAAGATCGATCTCAGCCTCCTGACATGCCTGCGCACCGGATCCAAGTGGACCAATGACCCAGAATGGGTAGCTCGGCGCCAGGGTTGCGCCCATAGCCTCATTGAATATGCTCCCATTCACGAATGGACTGAGGGTCCGAGCTTCCTAGAAGCCGCTGGCGACGAAGAGGTCAATAATGTTGAAGATGGTTCAGACGAGGATGGAGAGGACGATGCCTCAGATATCGGAGAAGGCGACGATGACGCCGAACTTCCTCCTCCTGCTGCTCCTTAAGTAAAAACACTCGAGAACTTATCAGATCCCCGGTATGCCGGGTGGAAATGTATCCTGTACTTATGTAATATTTTGCTACTAAGTTTGCCGGATTAACTTGAGCGTAGTCCCCGAGTTTCATTTTCTTGTTCGTCCAATCTTCTGGCTTGGTTCGTGTCTACCTTGATTCGGTTTTACGACTTACGAATCCGAGCTTCAAAAATTGTTTTAACAATACTTAGAAACTTTTAGGCTTAGCTCAAAATAATTTAGCATAATAGTTTGAAAGTAAATACAGGGTTAGTCCGAAAAACAAACGTCAGCTCGATTAAGTTCTTTTCCTTAGTCGTTTTTCATGTGCTACGCAATTCCAAACTTGTTCTCTTGCTTGCCATGAAGCCAATTCTTGTTGAACAGCAGCAAGTCGAAGAGTTGGGTTTTTGGTGCTCACACATTACTAATCCGAGTTAAGTAGAACAACTTACTCCAGCTAACGTAAAAGTAATAAAAAACAACAAATATTATTAAGGTAGTCCCCGAGTTACTGCTCGAGGTGTCAATATTTCATTTAGAAGCTCATTGTCGGCATACATACGGACATATGAGAAGACTCGGATTCATACACTTCTCTGCTAAGTGTAGAAAGGATGAAGTAGAGCTACATTCCATGGGCGCTTAGATTCCTCGCCGGACCTATCCGCCTTGTTATTTTCCTGTGGCTTTGCATCTATAAGATAATAAGAGTCATTGTGCAATGCTTTGCTCACGATGAATGGCCCTTCCCAAGAGGGGATAATTTATGCATGCCGGCAGTACGTTGTACCAACCGGAGCACCAGATCGCCTTCCCGAAAGACTCGGGGGCTTACTTTCTGGCTATGATAGCGTCGGAGATTTTGCTGATATATGGCGGATCTGGACGATGCCAGTTCTCTCGCTTCTTCCAGCAGATCAACATCATTTTGCCGGGCTTCTTGCACTTCGGCTTCTGTGTATTGGGCGACCCTAGGCGAATCATGCTCTATGTCGGCTGGTAATACAGCTTCTGCCCCATATACCAGAAAAAACGGCGTATAGCCTGTTGATCGATTCGGAGTTGTTCTTAAACTCCACAGTACTACCGGTAGCTCTTCTATCCAGCACCCCACTGATCTTTGCAGCGGCTCAATGAGCCGGGATTTTATCCCGGATAATACTAATATGTTGGATCTTTCCACCTGTCCGTTCGATGCGGGGTGGGCTACCGAGGCTATGTCGAGTCGGATCTTCTTGTCCCGGCAGAAACGCGCAAATGCTCCTTCCGCAAAATTTATTCCATTATCAGTTATGATACTGTGTGGGTAACCGTACCTCAAGATTATATCCTAGAGAAACATTACGGCCGTAGCCCCATCACATTTCCTTATAGGCTTTACTTCAATCCACTTCGTAAACTTATCCACCATGACCAAAATGTGAGTCATGTTTCCCCTTGCCGGTTTAAACGGGCCAACCATATCAAAGCACCATACAGCAAATGGCCATGTAATTGGTATGGTCTTGAGTTCCGACATTGGCATATGTGTTTTGGTAGCATACCTCTGACAACCATTGCATTTTCTCACCAGATCTTCTGCTTGTTCTAAGGCACTTGGCCAGTAGAATCCATGCCGGAATGCTTTTACCACTAAGGCTCGGGATGAGGCATGATGCCCGCATTCTCCTTGGTGTATATCTCGGAGGATGTCAAGCCCTTCTTCCGGGTCAACGCATCGCTGGAGGACATTGGTTACACTCCGTTTGTATAGCTCGGAATTGATAATTGTGTATGCTTTTGCTCTCCTCTGGGTTTGCCTGGCTAACACCTCCTCAGTGGGTAACGTTCCATCTTTCAGGAATTGAAATATAGGCAATGACCAAGCTGGTATTGCTCGTGCAGGAAACACATCCTCATCAATTTCCATCTGATCCACCGGCATAACTTCAACCGGATCACGTTGAGCAGTCCCCGGGTCCCGCGAGGTAGTCCCCGGGCTCGCTGAGGCAGTCCCCGGGTTTGCTGATGTAGTCCCCAGGTTTCACGCACCACCTCCCATGTCAATGTCCATGGGCTCAGGTCCGGATTATGTATCTTCCGGGACATAGATTGAGTCGGTTCCTGGGGACGGCCTGATAGATGGTTTTCTGAGGTGTTCCAATGCTACACCCGTGGAATTGCTTGTCGGGTTGATCCGAGCTTCGACAGCATGTCGGCAGCCTCATTTTCCACCCGGGGTACATGGTGAAATTCACACCCCTCGAAGTAACCAGATATCTTCTGCACATGAAATCTGTACAGAGCCATGTTTGGATCTAGGGCGTCCCACAACCCCGACACTTGCTGTATTACCAAATCCGAGTCGCCAAAGCATAGTATCTGACGTATTCCAATCTCTTTTTCTACCTTGAGCCCATGCACAAGTGCTTCATACTCAGCGACATTGTTCGATGCCGCGAAATGGATTTGCAGCACACCTTTCAGCTGGTCCTTCTTTGGCGAGGTAAGCACAACTCCGGCGCCTAGCCCGGTTTTTGTTTTTGACCCGTCAAAGTGCATCCTCTAGTAGTTCGGATCTGGTGGCGGCGGTTCGTATTGTACCTCGGCCCAATCCACAAAAAAGTCCGCCACCGCTTGAGATTTGATTGCCTCTCTTCTGTCATATTGTGGCGCATAAGGAGCCAGCTCGATTGCCCATTTTGCGATCCGTCCACTTGCATCCTTATTACTCATTATGTCAGATATGGGAGCTGCACATATTACTTTGATGGGATGCTCCTCAAAGTAATGATTTAACTTCTTAGCTGCCATATAGACACCATATGCCACCTTTTGATAGTGTGGGTAGTTCTGCTTTGAGGTGGATAATACCTTGGTCAAGTAATACACTGGCCTCTGCACCGACTTACCCTCTTCGTCGCGCTCTACCACAATCACTGCACTTACAACTCGGTTGGTTGCGGCTATGTAGAGCAACATTGGCTCCTTTGATAGTGGATAGGCCAACACTGGTGCAGTGGCTAACATCTTCTTTAAGTGGGCAAAGGCTTCATCGGCCTGTGGCGTCCAAACGAACGTATCCGACTTTTTCATGAGTTGGTAGAGAGGCAATGCCTTTTCTCCCAACCGACATACAAACCGACTTAACGATGCTAGGCACCTAGTGAACTTCTGGACATCGTTAAGACACTTCGGCAGCTCCATTCGTTCAATGGCCCGGATCTTAGTTGGATTAACTTCGATACCTCGGCTGGAGACGAGAAATCCGAGTAATTTTCCAGCCGGGACACCGAAGGTACATTTTTCCGGGTTAAGCTTCATTCGGAACCTTCTCAAGTTCGCGAATGTCTGCCTGATGTTGTCAAGGAGCGCTTTGCTTTCCTTGGTCTTGATAACCACATCATCCACATACACTTGTACATTTTGACCTATTTGGTCATGCAAACATTTTTGCATACATCTTTGGTACGTTGCACCTGCATTACGTAAACCAAACAGCATGGTGCGATAGCAATAAGCCCCATACGGGGTGATAAAAGTGGTCTTTATTTGATCATCTGGATTCAGAGGTATCTGGTGGAAGCCAGAATATGCATCAATGAATGACAACAGTTCACATCCCGCGGTTGAGTCTATGACCTGATCTATCCTCCGCAGTGGAAATAGATCTTTTGGACACGCTTTGTTCAGGTTCATGTAATCGATACACATACGCCAAACCACTGCCACGTTCGGGTCATCCTTCCTCTTCTCCACGAGCACCGGATTAGAGAGCCAATTTGGATAGAGTACTTCCATGATAAATCCCGCTGCTAGCAACCGAGCTATCTCGTCTCCAATGACTTTTCTCCTATCCTCGGCGAAGCGGCAGAGAGGTTGCTTCACCGGCCTTGCTCCGGGTCTCACGTTCAAAGAGTGCTCGGCCAACTCCCTCGGAACACCTTGCAAGTCCTATGTAGACAAAGCAAAAATATCCCGATTCCCACGGAGGAAGTTGATGAGCTCGCTTTCCTATTTATCATTCAACCCGGCACCAATCGTTACGGTGCGCTCTGGGAACATATCATCCACAGGCACTTTCTTAGTATCCTTTGCGGCTTGGAACGAAACACTACCATGCGGGTTACTCAACGCCGGCATATACTGCTGCGCGGACTGAGCTAATGCCTCCACCTCTTGGATTTTTCTTTTCGCTTGCGCAATCACGAGTGACTCGGCTAGGTTAGACCCAGCTGAGGCACACTCAATGGAACAATGGAAATCTCCAGCAATGGTAATCACTCCATTTGGCCCGGGCAACTTCATCTTCAGATAACTGATGTGGCATCTCGCCATGAACTTGTTCAATGCTGGCCTTCCGAGTAACGCGTGATACGCACTTTCCAAGTTCACCACCTCAAACTCCAGATTCTCAGTTCGGCAATTATCTCTCGTGCCGAACAATACGTCAACTCGGACTTTGCCTATGGGCTCACAAGAAATGCCTGGTACAATACCATGGAAAGTTGTCCTTGTAGCCTAGAGCATGTTCTCCGAGATACCCAATTTGCGCATTGTATCCGCATACATGATGTTAATGCTACTACCATTGTCAATCAGTACCTTGGAGAACCTCACATTGATGTTAGGCCCAATGAATGTCGGGTCCAGCACTAACGCAGACGAGCTAGGGCTCGGCATAAGCTTGGGATGATCCTTGATGCTCCAAACGATTTCTTGATCAGACCAAGGCATATACCTCGTCACCATAGGCATTACTGCATTCACCTCCATATGTCGGCGCTGCAAGCTTTTCCTATCTGTTTCCTCGGTGGTAAATACACAGTAACTCTGATGATGCTCCCTGTACTCATTCCTCCCCTCATTTCCGGGGTACCTCTGATCCGGCTGGTGCTGATTTTCCACCTGATGCACTGCATCCCTTCTCTCATTGTTGTCATACCTCGGCAGAGGGGGAGGCAACATTAGCTATTGCGTGTTCACTCTAGAGAGCAATTGCTGCCGGGGTAACTCCTGCCGAGGTTGATCATTTCGGGGTGCCTGAGCATTCCCCGAACCGCCTTGTTCAATCTTGCGCATCCACTCACATTGCCTCGTTGTATGACCCGCTAGGTTACTCGGATTTGGCGTGTGAAACTTACACGGCTGATCCAACATCGACTCGTAGGTGTACCTCGGACGGTCCTTCCTTTCTTGCCACTGTTTCTTTTGTTCTGGTGTCCAAGTTTTCTTGCCATCCTTTCTCGGAGTCCATTGCCCTCCAGTTTTCTAGCGTTGACTGCCCCCTGCTCCGGGCTGATCTTGATTCACAGCTGCAACTTGTTGTGAACCGTATCAATGATCTGGTCTATCATCTCTTCTTTTTCCTCTATAGTCATTCCTCCGGGATGATCCGGCTCCATCTCTCTGGTAATACTCATCGTTCGACTCATTTGACACAAGCCTAGGTTGAGTCGGATCTCCCAGAGCATATGAATCAGCAATCCGGATCATCTCTGCCAACGTGGTGGGCATCTTCCTTTGTAACTTTTGCCACAGTTCGCTTGCATATCTGCATCCCTGTGCAAACCACGCTATGGCCTATGATTCTATCACGCCCTCACATGAGTTTCTCACGGTACACCACCAAGTTAAAAACTCACGATCCGTCTCATTCGGTCTTTGCTTGCACATAGCTAGAGTCTGTGGCCTATTCGGCCTCTGATACGTACTCGAGAAATTGCTGATGAACATCTCTTCAAAATGTATCCAGCAGTTGATGCTTCCGGGTGGCAAATTGTTCATCCATACCCTTGTCGGGCCCTCCAACATCTGGGGTACGTATTGTACAGCCCACCTCAAGTTGCCTGTGGCAATTTTCACAGCTGTTGCATAATTTATCAACCAATCCTCCGGCTTAGTGCTGCCGTCATACGTCTTTGTGCCTGGAAGTTAGGTACCGGTGGCTCTTTCATGATCCGGGGTCCAAAACATGCAGGACCCGGAGGACCTTGACTTTCAATCTGCTCTGACCTATACAGTCGATCTAGTTTCAACCTGGCATCATCCGGCATCAAATCCCTACTTCCCAATCTCGACCCTATCACATGATAGTCCGACCTTGGGTATCCTGCATTTACCATTTCCGAGTCTCCATCATTGTAACGGTCTCTTTCTCGTGGCGCATCTCTCTGTTGCATACCTCGGCCGGCACTCTGCTCTTGCCTTGGTATATTCCGCAGATGCGGTTGTTCTATAGAATTACGCTGTCCGGCATTGCCGTTAATAGCGTTTCCTTGACCGGCATTGCCTTGGTCACGGTTACCTCGGCCAGCTTCACCTCGGCTTACACTCCGTCGATCGTCGTTTCTTTGTACCTCTTTTGCCTTTCCTGCCCTTGTCGAGTCATACGGAACAATCTGCTTGTTTCTCCTGGCCGAGGTTACTACCTCCTCTCTCCTTGGACCACCATGAGGAGACGATGCGGCTCCAGTGGATTTCTCCGGGTTACCCACCGCCGAATGAATGATCTTGGAGGCCCCAGCTCTCTCTGGGTTTGCCCTGAGCAGTTCCTCATTTTGCCTGTTCGCTATCCGAACCAACTCATTGACCCGATCTTGCTGTCTCTGATGGGCTTCACCCGTCAGACCCTCTAGCTCGGATGCGGCTGCATCTGCTACTCTGAGGTTTTTCGCCGGGGTACTGTACTTTGACAGCCCCACGGACAAACAGTTTTCTGACTCTTCAATCTGAGTATCACCTTCTTTGTTCATTTCACTCATGAGATTTCTCCCCTTCACTTTTACAGCATCTATCTTATTTGCCTTTGCGTACTCACGCAGCGTCATGTTCAACGACTGCTGAGCCACAGCAATCTTTTTCGCTCCCTCTAGAATTTTCAGCCTGGTTTCCTCTAGCTCGGCCTGTGCCTGAGTCGGATCTACCACTGCTGCTACCGGGTTTGCCAAGCTATCCATAGCTTCTCTCAGCACGGTCTCAGGCCTCTCTAGTGGAGGACCTCTTCCTTTCCTCGGTGCCTTAGGTGTTACCTCCGGATCTAGTGCTAGATCCTTGCTTGCGCCTGCACCTGGCGCAGTCATCATCACTTCAGCACGGTTCGGGGAGCGAGCGATACGCGCCCCGTGAACCACGCTAAGGGGTGGTTCCCCTGCCTCAACGACATGCCGCGGATGAACACATGATATGTCCACAGCAACATAGACCTTGTGCGCACCCAACTTGACGAAGAGGCCGTTGCGCGGAAGTGGGCGCGTGCCGAAGCAGCCAGCGTTGTCGCTGACGAAGTCCAGCGCTCCAAAGCGCTGAACGAGCCCGGAGATGATGCGTTTGCCGGTGCCGATGAGGTTCCCGTCCGGATCTTCACCCCTGCTAGCGCCGCTAGCCCCACGGTGGGCGCCAACTGTCGTGGTGGTGTCATGGCAGATGCCATGGATAGGCTAAAGGTGGGGACTAATACACGCTAGGGGAATCCAGGGAGGGATAGTGAAGTGATTCTCCACATAGAAGTTTATATTTGCGTTGCCTCCAAGGTTACAAGTGCTCCTAGAGTTGTATTGGCGAGAGGAGGAAGAAGGAGCTCTCTTACTCTCGCTCACAGATCACACTTACAACCCTAGCCAAATCAGAGAAATCGGAGCCCTCTCTACAGAAGCCCTAGCCCTCCTTATATAGGGGGGAGCTAGGTCTCCATTTAGGGCATACGTGGAGGCATATTCCTAAGAATATGCCATCTCCCAAAGTAGTAAGCCGACCGGGTTACTTTTCCCTTGCGTCACACATGCAGTGGCTACGTGAGCCTCTGCGGCGCCCGCGTCAGCCGACATGGGCATCGTCACCCTTGTCGGCCATGCCTTGGTGGTCCTTCCCTCCTCTGCATCGCTCAGGCAGTGCGTACCGGGGCTTCTTTTGACCAGCGAGATTCCTTCCTTCTCCTAGAAGCTAGATGTGACCCGGACCATAGTAGATCCGGCCACACTCATTCCTGCATACAAGTTATACATGCACTTCCGACTTACTACTTAAGTCGGTTGATACTTAGTTAGGCGAATGCCCCTGGTCCGGGTTACCCCGTGATTCGGACTGCCTTGAGGTGACCCGGCCTGCATTCGCTTTGGCCTTGCCGAACCTCGGCTAACTTGGCCTTTATACCCCGGCGTGACCCTACCCGGGGGTATCCCCCCAACACTATGTGGGGGTTTTCCCCAATATATTGTGAGGTATTTTGACAAATTAAATACACAATAATCAATAAAAGGTTTCCTCTATTTTGGAGAGACCTATAGCTGATTCTCTCTCTCTCCCGTGACCATGGTCCCAAGTCTGGATCATGCGAGCAAGAGTATTCTTCACCGCGGAGCGCCGTCGTGCTGTGGGATTCGGATCCAGAATCTCTACTTCCACAACTGCTGCTAGATCGGAGGAGCAGGAGTCATCATCAGGCACCGGACGTGTGTAGCTCCCTCGGAGGTGCAACACTTGGGGAACTAGAAGTCGTTGGAGCCGCAGGAGCCGTCAGGACTTCAACACGACCCCGAGGTCAGCTTTGGTACGACTACATCAGCTACGCTCTCCCGAGCATTGACAATGCTTTTCGGTGTTCAAGGGTAAGTTCGCGAAAATCCCCTCCTATTACTGCATTACTAATAGATAGGTCTTGGCATTAGGGTTCTTAGCATAGGGAAAAATATTGTTTTCATGAGCGAACCCCTACAATGGTATCAGAGCTAGATCTATGCGTAGTATTGCTAGTATGGGTAGAACACACAAGTTGTAGCATATGGGCGTTGATATTTTAGTCGTTACCCTCCCACGTGTACTTGTGTATACCGTAGTAATGCTTGATTAAGCGTCCCCCAACTGACTTTACATGTTCATTCGCGAGACTGGTCCATGCTTGACATACGGCTTGGACCGTATAAAGTGGCTTTGGGGGGTATCTGTCTCTCTCCCATTAGTTGGTATGCCATTTGCAAAGGAGGACCCCGAAAGGGGTGTAGTATAGACAACTACTTGATCAGCGTTGTGGTGGAAGTTCGTAGGTAAGGACGGTTCTTGTGCGAAAGCCCTAAACAGCCATGTAAAACATGCAAAGATAAAGTAGAGGCATCTAACTTTGTTTTGCAGGGGCGTTGTGATGTGATATGGTAGTAGTCAAGGTAAAATAGTTTACTTTATGTTGCCAAGTAGTACTAACGGTCATGGCGATGATGGACTACCACGCCGGAGGCACCGGTACCCTGGTGCCCGTGGCGCCGGAACCCTGGCGACGAACCCGGAGGCGCGGGATGGAGATCACAGCATGACAGGCCATATCGCATCACATTTACATTCAATGTTCATGGTTTGAGCATCTTATTGTGTGCTAGTGACACATTGCAAATGTATCTATAATTTTTGATGTTCCATGCTTGGTTTCATCTACTTTCTTGTGTTTTGTCCACACTTTGGAGTACTTTTCACATGATTTCTTGGACTAACCTATTAACAACATCCACAAAGCCAGTTGCCTGTTTTCTGCTGTTTTTGGTTCCAGAAAGTCAAAAAATGAATATTCTCGGAATTGGACGGGACAAAAGCCAATATGCCTATTTTTTCCGAAGACTCACGGAGCCAGAATACGAGACGGAGAGGGGCCACACCACCCCTAGGCACGGGTCCCCCTTGGCCGCGCCAGGGCATGGTGTGGGCCCCCTGGCTGGCCACCGACCTTGCCTGTTTCGCCTATATATATCCCCCGAGGCAAAAACCCTAGATGGTCAATCAGAAATCCACGAAAAGTTCCGCAGCGCTGCCGCCACCAAAGGGGAGATTCGAGGGACAGAAAGTCTCTGTTTCGGTACCCTGCCAGGACGAGGAAGTGCCCACGGAGCCATCTCCATCGATCTCCACCGCCATCTCTATCGCCATTGCTGATTCCCATGATAAGGAGGGAGTAGTTCTCTCTCAAGGCTAAGGGTTCTACCGGTAGCTATGTGTTCATCTCTCTCTTTATGCATGATCATATTGTGATCATGAGCTTTGTAATCAAGTAGATCTACCTTGCTACTCAAGTGCTTTAATAGATCTCTTCTCTCCCCATGTGTGTGAAAGTGACATCGTGCACACCATGGTGGCACTTAGGCTAGAGATTACAAATACTTGTTATGAGTTATATTTTGAGTTGGATGTCTTTATGAAATTGTGGTGTTTGTTGGAACCATCTAGTGCTCAAGGTGACAGTGTGGGGTTTTCTAGATGGGAAAGACTTACTTTGAGGTGTGCTGTTATAGCCCTACCATCGATTAGAGTGTCCAACCGGAGAGTAGTTAAGAGTAGTATCATAAAGAGAAGATATTTATATGAGAGTGTTCACTAGTGAAAGTATGATCCCTAGGCCTTGTTTCTAAGCACTGAAACACCGTTTGCTATTAGATCTGTTACATGTTTGCTTGCTTCCATCTTTGTTTCAGTTTTACTTTAGTCTTTTCCACACCTTCAAGCTATTTTCTATCACTGTTACCACTTATAATTATCTATACCACTTGTATTTCACTATCTCTTCGCCGAACTAGTGCACCTATACACCTGACAAGTGTATTGGGTGTGTTGGGGACACAAGAGATTTCTTGTATCTTGATTGCAGGGTTACTTGAGAGGGGATACCTTTGACCACTTCCTCCCTGAGTTCGATAAACCTTGGGTGATCCACTTAAGGGAAAACTTGCTGTTGTTCTACAAACCTCTGCACTTGGAGGCCCAACAACTGTCTACAAGAATAGAAGTGCGTAGACATCAGCTAGTATTAGATACTCGATGGTAGCCTAATAAGATGATCCCTAAAAGAAGTACCAATGAAAGTGTTCTCCCTTAGTGTGCACCACAAAGAAAGTTCTCTGTTATGAGGTAGGTCGTGATGATCGGGTGTCAGACATATCTACGTTCTCATACGGTGGGTGTGAGCCATGTTGCACAACAGATACACTAAGGTTGAGTTGGAGAGCCTAGCATATGTAGACATGGCCTTAGAACACGGATGGTCGAAAGATCGAGAACGAGTCGCATGCATGATGTGATCGATGTTTCGGCGTCCACCTCTGCAACTATATCACCGGCCATGACGATCGGGGGCGGTGTAGCGAATAGGGATCGTGTAATCACTAAAACCCTTTTGGGGATAGGAGTTTTTTAATAGAGTTGTTGTTTGAACTCATATAATTATAAACTTAGTATAAATTCCTTTTTGCAATTATAAATGTAGAAATGGCTCGCCGGTGAAGCTTACTTTGATGTTGATGAGTGGGTAGTTGCTGAAAAAGTTAGACTTGATGGATCAAACTTCCCTAGGTGGCTGATGCGTCTGAATGATCTCCTTACTAAGAATAATGTGGTAGATTACATATGTCGCACAATGGATTTGACGGAGCCTGATGACTATGAGACCCCACGAGAGCAGGAAGAACACTATTATCACCAAGGGATGTCCACTTTCATTCAAATAATAATGCATTATGGGATGGTGAATGAACTGCATCCGCTCATGGGTGATCTTGACCCATATGTGATGGTGGATCAGCTGAGAGCAGAGTTCGTGGGCCATGTGCGCATGTGGAAGCACGAGCTGTTTGGAGATTTCCTTTCCATACAGATGGAGGGACACACTTGTCTGAACAGTCACTTGGGGCACATTCTTGATGCATACATGAGACTGGTTTAAATTGCAATGGCACTACCTTTCACAAAATCAAACTATTTAAAATGTTCATACATGGTAATGAAGCTACTACAAGCCTAATTATATCCAAATGTAGTCAACAATAGACCAAAATAAAAATAGCATGATATCTCAAACATATACATTGACTCTATAATGAGGCAAAACAGATAATTTGCAATGATATTAGCTTTTATAATTAAAAATCATGCAATTTAGTGTAGGCAAACTACAGTGCAGTGCAACTATGCAGATTATGTTGGATACTGAGTTTTATGCGGACATCTCAAATATTGAGAGGAATGTTCATAAGAATTTTGAAGCTAAGTGGTTTAAAGAAGAGGGCTTCCGAGAGATTGTGGAGGACCAATGAAACAGGGCAGCACAGGATCATCTGAGACTAAAAGCCATGCATAGTGGGCTGCATGCATGGGATGCGGGGGTTCTTAAGAAGCCCAAACAAAGGCTTAGATTGGCCCAGCGGGAGCTGGATAATTTGATGTGTGGCCCTTTAACGGCATCTAACGAGCAAAGGAAGCATGAGCTAGCTACTATGATTGAAAAATTACTTGAAGCGGAAGAGATCAAATGGAACTAGAGAGCTCGAGCTAATTTGCTAAGACACGGAGACAATAACACTTCTTATTTTCACAATTTTGCCTCCAACCGCAGGAGACGGAATTTCATCAAGAAGTTAAGAGGGGAGGCATGCCATATGGTGGAAGGTACCGACAACTTAAATCCTCTTATTCTTCAATATTTATCCAATCTATTCACATTCGAGAATAATGTCATTGATCCTGCGTTCCTAGAGAAGATAATTCCAAAGGTGACTGACTCTAGGAATGAGAAATTACTTGCCCCATTTACTGCAGAGGAGGTTCGGAAGGCCGCCTTTAGTATTGGGGACTTAAAATCCCCAGGTCCTGATGGGCTTCATGCAATTTTCTATAAAAAGTTTTGGAATTTAGTTGGAGAAGACATTACGAGTGCTATTCCACCTTTAGTATTGGGGACTTAAAAGCCCCTGGTCCTGATGGGCTTCATGCAATTTTCTATAAACAGTTTTGGCATTTAGTTGGAGAAGACATTACGAGTGATATTCTTAAAGCCATAAATGACAGGATTATCCCACCTGGATGGAATGAGACGATGGTGGTTTTGATACCAAAAGTTGAAAGCCCTGAAGAGGTATCTCAATTTAGACCTATCTCTTTATGTAATGTGGTTTAGAAGATCATATCTAAATTGTTGGCAGGGAGACTTAAATGGCTACTCCCAGATATTATTTCTCCAACTCAGAGTGCCTTTGTCCCGGGGCGCTTGATCACTGATAATGTTTTGGCGTCTTATGAATGTGTTCATAAGATAAAAAACAAAAGGAATGGGAAAGCTGGTCTTTGTGCAGTGAAACTGGATATGCATAAGGCCTATGATAGAATGGAGTGGGAGTTTCTAGAGAAGATGATGTGAAAATTGGGTTTTCACAACCATTGGGTTGAGTTGATTATGGCATGTGTTACCTCTGTTTAATATTCTGTTAGATTCAACTCATAGCTGACTGAAGGTTTTGTTCCTACAAGAGTTATATGTCAGGGGGATCCGCTCTCCCCGTATTTGTTCCTTTTATATGCGAAAGGTTTATCTAGTTTGTTGTTTCACGCCAAGGAGATTGGTGGCATTGAAGGGGTCAAAGTGTGTAGGGGTGCACCATCAGTTTCACACCTACTATTTGCTGATGATTCTTTGATTCTCTTGAAGGAACATTTGAATAATGCAATCTCATTGCAACAAGTGCTTGATACTTACTGTGCAAACTCGAGACAATTGGTGAGTGTGGCCAAGTACAACATTTATTTCAGTCCAAATACTGTAGTGGACACTAAAGTTGACATGTGTAATACCCTCAATATTAACACTGAGGCGATTTCTGATAAATACTTGGGTCTCCTAGCAATTGTGGGTGCGGATAGAAGTGATTGTTTCCTTCACTTTGTTGAGAGAGTGCTACAAAGGATAAAGGGATGGAAGGAGAAACTATTATCCATTGGTGGTAAGGAAATTTTAATCAAAACTATTATCCAAGCTATACCGGTTTATGCAATGTCAGTTTTTCTCTTACCAAAGAAAATATGCAAAAATATTACTGATGTTATATCCCAATTTTGGTGGAGAGATGATGATCAAGGGAAGAAGATGCATTGGTATGCTTGGTGGAAATTATGCTTTCCAAAAAATGAGGGTGGAATGGGATTCGGGGATCTTCACTCTTTTAACCTTGCCATGTTGGTAAAACAAGTACGTAGATTGATTGATGCGCCGAATTCTCTATGTCATCAAGTACTTCGTGCTAAATACTATCCTTCGGGAGATATTCTGAAGGTGGTCCAAAAGCTGGCTCATCTTTCACATGGTAGAGTATATGTGCGGGCATCCAGAACTTCAAACATGGTTGTGTTTGGCGGGTTGGTACTGGTGACTCAATTAAAATTTGGAAGGATCCATGGATACCTAACAGTCCAAACCGCATGATCATTACACCTAGGGGAGATAGTATTGTGACTAAAGTCGGTGAGCTTATTGACCCAACAACTGGTGGCTAGGATCGTGATTTGATTCAGAGCATTTTCCATGAGATTGACGCTAGAAGAATCTTACAAATCCCACTAAGTACTGTTGGTTTTGATGATTTCATTGCATGGAATAGAACTAAATTGGTGTCTTCTCGGTTCATTCGGCTTACTATATTGAGTGGAAGCACCAATTTAATGGAGTCACTTGCCGCTCTCTTATAAGAGGTACTTCTATTAATAATCTGACTTGGAAAATCTTGTGGCGATTAAATGCCCGGCAAAAATTAAAATATTCACGTGGAGGATCTTGCATGGTATATTGACGCTCAAGGAAATTCCCTTTAAAATGCACATTGGAAATGATCGGTGTTGCCTGGTTTGTAATGTTGAGAATGAAGACATGCTGCATATGATATTTAGATGCCCAAAAGCAGCAAGTATTTGGCATGGCCTGGGTTTCGATGAATTGATCCTGCAAGAAACTACAGAAGATCGATCGGGAACGGAGGTGTTCGAAGCTCTACTGCATATGCATACAATAATTGTTCCTGAATATGATTCGATCACGGTTAACAATCTGACAGTGGTGGTTGCATGGTATATCTGGTGGATTCGTCGGCGCTAGACGCATGGTGAGAAAATTCCATTGATTAATTCTTCCATATCATCTATATGTGCTATAACCGCTAATGCAGCAAAGAAGCTCGGGTCGGACCTCAATCCAGTAAAAACGAATTGGTCAAAACCTTTGAATGGGAAAGTTAAGCTTAATGTTGATGCTACTTATATTGAGGAGGATGGTTCTGGTGCCTCGGGTGCTGTTATACATGATGGGCATGGGGTGTTTATTGTTGGCTCTAGGGCGTTCATTCCGTATGTGACCTCAACTGAGATGGCGGAAGCCCTTGCTATGCTTCATGGACTCATGTTGGCTAATGTAACGGGCTATTATTCCATTGAAGCTGAATTAGAATCATTAATAGTTACAACTTTGCTCAGATGAGGCTCGTATCTGGAATAGTGCTATGGCTATTTATGCAGACATTATGACAGAGGGCAGGAGCCATAGGGAATATTGACTTCAAACATTGTGGGAGAGAGTTCGATGTAGTTGCTCATACTCTTGCTAGGGAGTGCTTTAGTTCAAACATTTCTTGTAATTGGGTCGATGAGTCCCCTAGTTTTCTCCTACAAACCCTTCTAAATGATGTAACAATTGTTTGATGGCTACAAGTTTCAGACGCACTATTTTTTCTTACCAGGGTATATAAGGGGACTAAAAGGTTTTAATGAGGTGGCTTGCATACTTAATATATGATGTTTTATCTCAAATATTTTTGCAACTTGTACATTGTGATAACCACATTCTAGCAATTTTAAGATTCATTTGTATTTCCTCATCATAAAGGTAGCCTTGTATTTTGTCATGGACCCTGCTACATAGTGCGCAGTTACCATTTAGTATTACCTAGTGCCCCCCTTATCTGAAATCGAAATTTACTAGAAAAGGAAAGTGGCCCCATGACCTGATAGCGACACACTGGGAAAAGAGGAAATATAGCCCCCACGACCCCTTTCCCGCTTAGTTTTCGGAGCGGGAGCGTGTCAGTGATGGGTTCGTAGCATGGAAAACAAAAAAATTCTACCGCAAGAACGAACAAAACCCAGATCTAATCTAGATAAAAGACAAGATCTAATCTATTAGACATGTGCAATGAGATAGATCTGTACTAACCCTTGTAGATCCGAAAGCCTTGTGCGAGATCGGATCTCATGGTTGATGTAGACGATCACTTGCCGATCTCAAGATCGAGTAGACGATCCTTCCGGCGCCGCGTTCCGGCAGCGCTACCGCAGTCGGTCACACGTGCGGAGTCGATGCAGACCTTCCTCTCCCTGTTCCAGCGAGCAGCTGAGGTAGTAGATCTCTCCACGGAATCCCAGCAGCACGACGGCGTGGTGGTGGTGGTGGAGTAGAGAATTCTGCAGGGCTTCGCCTAAGCCTGAGTAGAGCGAAGGAGGAGAGAGGCGGCTAGGGCAAGAGTGGAGGGGCAAGGGGGTGGCGCCTCCACCCCTCTATATATAGAGGGAGGGGTGCGGCCTAGGGTTCCCACCCCTAGGCCCACCTCCTAGGGCCGGCGCACAAGGGGGGCTTGGGGGGAGTTTCCTTCCCCCCCCCCCCCCCCCCAAGTTTCCCCTTTTTCTTTCTTGGTTTTCAAGTAAACTCCATAGAAATTTCCAGAACCTTCCGAAACCTTCTAGAACCCCCATATAAACACTCCGGGACATTTCCGAACCTAGAAAATGATCTCCATTATATGAATCTTATTCTCCGGACAATTCCGGATCTCCTCGTGATGTCTCAGATCCAATCAGAGACTCCGAACAATATTCGGTCTCCAACGCACATTCCATATCTACCTAAACAACATCGAACCTTAAGTGTGTCACCCTGCGGTTCGTGAATATGCAGACATGATGGAGACACCTCTCCGATCAATAACCATCAGCGGGATCTGGAGATCCATAATGGCTCCCACATACTCAACAATGACTTCGTGATTGATAGAACCATTAACATATGAAACCAATTCCCTTTGTCACGCGATACTCTACTTATCCGAGGTTTGATCGTCGGTATCTCCATACCTAGTTCTACCTCGTTACTGATAAGTACTCTTTACTCGTTCCATGATATGTCATCCCTTGTGACTTAGTCACATGCTTGCAAGCTAACTAGATGACATTCCATCGAGATGGCCCAGAGCATATCTATCCGTCATATGGATGGACAAATCCCAATCTTGGTCCATGCGCTTCAAGACATACTTTCAGAATACCCAATGACACCTTTATGAACACCCAGTTACGAAGCAGTGTTTGATGTCATCAAAGTACCCATCCGGTGATGGTGATTAACATAACCTCATGGTCGAAGGATTAGGTTACTATGTATTTGAAAGCTTGTAGCAACGCGAACTTAATGACTTGATCTTATGCTATACTTACTATGGGTGCGTGTCCATCACATCATTCTCCTAATGATATAACCTTGTTATTAATGACATCCAATGTCCATGATCAGGAAACCATGATCATCTATTAATCAACAAGCTAGTTCAACAAGAGGCTTACTAGGGACTCTTTTACGTTTACAAAATACACGTGTATTAGTGTTTCCTTGTAATACAATTATAGCATGGGATGTAAACATTCATCATAAACATAAAGATATAATAATAACCACTTTTATTATTGCCTCTTGGGCATATCTCCAACAGTTTCCCACTTGCACTAGAGTCAATAATCTAGATTACATGGTAATATACCTAACACCCATGGCGTTCTGGTGTTGGTCATGCTTTGCTCTAGGGAGAAGTTTAGTCAATGGATCTGCCACATTCAGATCAGTGTGTACTTTGCAAATCTTTATGTCACCATCTCGGACATACTCGCCAATAGCATGGAAGCGTAGCTTGATGTGCTTCAGCTTGCTATGTGACCTTGGCTCCTGTGCATTAGCTATGGCACCTGTGTTGTCACAGTAGATGGCCATCGGGTCCAACGCACTGGGAACCACGCCAAGTTCAGTAATGAACTCCTTCATCCATATGGCTTCTTGTGCAGCCTCCGAAGCAGCTATGTATTCCGATTCAGTTGAAGATTTCGCCACAACGCTTTGCTTGGCACTCCTCTAGCTCACTGTAGCACCATTCAAAATAAATACGTATCCAGACTGTGACTTCGAGTCATCTGGATCGGTGTTCCAACTAGCATCAGTGTAACCGTTTACAACAAGCTGTTCATCACCTCCATAAGAAAGAACCATATCCTTAGTCCTATTCAGGTACTTTAGGATATTCTTGACCGCTGTCTAGTGCTCCATTCCAGGATCACTTTGATATCTGCTAGTCAAACTAACAGCATGTGCTATATCCGGTCTTGTACACAGCATGGCATACATGATAGAACCTATGTCCGAGGCATAGGGAATATTATTCATCTTTTCTCTATCTTCTGCCGTAGTCAGACTTTGAGTCTTACTCAAGGTCTTACCTGACAACATGGGCACGAACCCTTTCTTGCTCTCTTCCATTCTAAACTTCTTTAGAACTTTGTCTAAGTATGTACTTTGTGAAAGCGCTATTAGGCGTCTTGATCTATCTCTATAAATCGTGATGCCTAGAATATATGCCGCTTCGCCAAGATCCTTCGTTGAAAAACTATTATTCAAATAGGTTTTGACGCTATTAAGAAGTTCTATATCATTCCCAATCAACAATATGTCATCTACATATAGTACTAGGAATGCTACAGAGCTCCCACTCACTTTCTTGTAAATACAAGCTTCTCCATAAGTTTGTATAAATCCAAAGTTTTTGATTACTTTATCAAAACGTTGATTCCAACTCCGGGATGCTTGCTCCAGTCCATAAATGGAGCGCTGAAGTTTGCATACCTTGTCAGCATCACTAGGATAGACAAAACCCTTGGGTTGTACCATATACAACTCTTCCTCAATGTCACCATTAAGGAACGCCATTTTGACATCCATCTGCCAAATTTCATAATCGAAATATGCAGCGATTGCTAACAAAATCCTCACAGACTTTAGCTTCGCTACTGGTGAGAAAGTCTCATCGTAGTCAACTCCTTGAATTTGTCGGAACCCTTTCGCGACAAGTCGAGCTTTATAGACGGTAACATTACCATCAGCATATGTTTTTCTTTTGAAAATCCATTTGTTCTCGACAGCCTTACGGCCATCCGGTAAGTCCACCAAAGTCCATACTTGGTTTTCGTACATGGATCCCATTTCGGATTTCATGGCTTCTAGCCATTTGACGGAATCTGGGCTTCTAGCCATTTGCTGAACATCGCAGGGTCATCAGTGTTGTCCACCAACATGACGTTCAACGCAGAGTCATACCACTCAGGAGTGGTACGAACCCTCGTTGACCTGCGAGGTTCAGCAGTAACTTCGTTTGAAGTTTCATGATCACCATCATTAGCTTCCTCTCCAGTTGGTGCAGGCGACACAAAAACATCTTCCGATAGAAGGTATACCCAATTGTTTCTTTAGGTATCCTATGAAGACGCATTTCTCCGCTTTGGGTTCAATCTTATTTGGTTGTAACTTCTTTACATACGCTTCGCAACCCCAAACTTTAAGGAACAACAACTTAGGTTTCTTTCCAAACCACAATTCGTACGGTGTCGTTTCAACGGATTTAGATGGTGCCCTATTTAAAGTGAATGCGGCTGTCCCTAATGCATAGCCCCAAAACGATAGCGGTAAATCTATAAGAGACATCATAGACCGAACCATATCTAAGAGAGTTCGATTACGACGTTCGGACACACCATTACGCTGTGGTGTTCCCGGCGGTGTCAACTGCGAAAGTATTCCACATTTTTTTAAACGCATGCCAAACTCATAACTTAGATATTCACCTCCGCGGTCAGAATGCAGAAACTTAATCTTCTTGTTATGATGATTTTTCACTTCACTTTGAAATTCCTTAAACTTCTCGAAAGTTTTGGACTTATGTTTCATAAAGTAGACATACCCATATCTACTTAAGTCATCCGTGAAAGTGATAACATAACGATATCCACCACGCGATGCTACACTCATTGCACCGCACACATCGGTATGTATTATTTCCAATAAGTCTGTAGCTCGCTCCATTATTCCAGAGAATGGAGTCTTAGTCATTTTTCCCATTAGACATGCTTCGCATTTTCAAGTGATTCAAAATCAAGTGATTCAAGAAGTCCATCAGAATGGAGCTTCTTCATACGCTTCACTCCAATGTGACCAAGACGACAGTGCCACATGTATGTAGAATTATCATTCAATTTTGTTTGTTTAGCATCTATATTGTGAACATGTGTATCACTACTATCGAGATTTAGTAAGAATAAACCATTCATCTCAGGTGCATTACCATAAAAGATATTACTCATATAAATCGAGCAACCTTTATTCTCAGACTTAAAAGAGTAACCTTCTCGCAATAAACAAAATCCAGATATAATGTTCATGCTTAACACATGCACCAAATAACAATTATTCAAATTTAAAACTAATCCCGAAGGTAGATGCAGAGGGAGCGTGCCGACGGCGATCACATCAACCTTGGAGCCATTTCCAACGCGCATCGTCACCTCGTCTCTCGCTAGTCTTCGCTTATTCCGCAGCTCCTGTTTCGAGTTACAAATATGAGCAACCGAACCAGTATCAAATACCCAGGAACTACTACGACTACTAGTAAGATACACATCAATAACATGTATATCGAATATACCTTTCTTCTTGATGTTGTCGTTCTTCAGATCTGCCAGGTACTTGGGGCAGTTACGCTTCCAGTGACCAGCACCCTTGTAGTAGAAGCACTCAGTTTCAGGCTTAGGACCAGCCTTGGGCTTCTTAGCAGGTGCGGCAGCTTTCTTGCCGTCCTTCTTGAAGTTGCCCTTTTTCTTAGGCTTGCCCTGTTTCTTGAAATTGGTGGTCTTATTGACCATCAACACTTGGTGCTCCTTCTTGATCTCCACTTCAGCAGTTTTTAGCATGGACGATAGTTCAGGCAACGTCTTGTTCATGCAGTGCATATTGTAGTTCATCACAAAGTTCTTATAACTCGGTGGCAGTGATTGGAGGACACGGTGAATCCCTAACTCGTTAGGAATCATTATCCCCAACTCTTGGAGCTTGTTTGCGTGCCCAGACATGGTGAGCACGTGCTCGCTAACAGAGCTACCCTCTTCCATCTTATAGTTAAAGAACTTTTCGGAGGCCTCATAGCTCTCCACGGCCGCGTGAGTCTCAAAAATCAGCCTGAGCTCCTTAAAGCGCTTCTGAAGCTCCGTTTCTAAACTGTATAGGATGGCACACTGAACTGTGGAGCAATGATTTTTCCGAGTGGCGTAAACATTCTTTACGTCATCGGTGGCATCTTCTGCAGGTGGGTCACCTAGCGGTGCTTCGAGCACATAGGTCAACTGACCAGCCCTAAGGACAATCTTCAGTCCACGGAGCCAGTCCGTGAAGTTGCTTCCATTGTTCTTAAGCTTTTCTTTCTCTAGGAATGCATTGAAATTGATGGAGAGGTTCGCCATAATCTACAACAAATTTGCAAGTAGTTTAGACTAAGTTTATGATAAAATGAGTTCAATTTTAATCCTTAAATTAACTAGATGAACTCCCACTCAAAACAACATCCCTCAAATTGTCTTAGTGATTACACGAACCAAGTCCACTACACCAAGTCCGATCTTCACGAGAGAAGATGTAGTTTCATCGGCGAACAATCTTCATGTTCATCATATCATTTGTATGACTCATGCTCTAACTTTCGGTATTCCGTGTTCCGAGACCATGTTTATACATGCTAGGCTCGTCAAGATTAACATTAGTTTCCGCATGTGCAAATCTGGCTTGCACCCATTGTATGCACATGTAGAATCTATCACATCTGATCATCACGAGATGCTTCGAAACGATGAGTCTTAGCAACGGTGCCAACTAAGGATGAACACTTTATTACTTGATATTTAGTGAGAGGGATCATCTTATAATGCTACCATCGCGATCTAAGCAATACAAGATGCATAAAGGATTAACATCACAGGCAATTCATAATTAGTGTGATATGATATGGCCCTTTCTTCTTGTGCCTTTGATCTCCATCTCCAAAGCACGGACATGATCTCCATCATCACCAGCATTGCGTCTGTTGGAGATATGCCCAAGAGGCAATAAAAAAGTGGTTATTATTATATCTTTATGTTTATGATAAATGTTTACATCCCATGCTATAATTGTATTAACCGGAAACATTAATACTTGTGTGTTTTGTAAACATAAAAGAGTCCCTAGTAAGCCTCTTGTTAAACTAGCTTGTTGATTAATGGATGATCATGGTTTCTTGATCATGGACATTGGATGTCGTTAATAACAAGATCATATCATTAGGAGAATGATGTGATGGACACACACCCATAGTAAGCATAGCATAAGATCGAGTCATTAAGTTCGTTTTGCTACAAGCTTTTCAAATGCATAGTAACCTAATCCTTCGACCATGAGGCTATGTTAATCACCATCACCGGATGGGTACTTTGATGACATCAAACGCCGCTTCGTAACTGGGTGGTTATAAAGGTGACATTGGGTATTCTGAAAGTATGTGTTGAAGCGCATGGACCAAGATTGGGATTTGTCCATCCATATGACGGATAGATATACTCTGGGCCCTCTCGGTGGAATGTCATCTAGTTAGCTTGCAAGCATGTGACTAGGTCACAAGGGATGACATATCACGGA
The DNA here is from genome assembly GCA_916181665.1 of Avena sativa. NCBI lineage: Eukaryota > Viridiplantae > Streptophyta > Magnoliopsida > Poales > Poaceae > Avena > Avena sativa. The sequence continues at coordinate 466,833,655 of OV702290.1, forward strand.
ACGAGTAAAGAGTACTTATCAGTAACAAGGTAGAACTAGGTATGGAGATACCGACGATCAAACCTCGGATAAGTAGAGTATCGCGTGACAAAGGGAATTGGTTTCGTATGTTAAATGGTTCTATCGATCACAAAGTCATCATTGAGTATGTGGGAGCTGTTATGGATCTCTAGATCCCGCTAATGGTTATTGATCGGAGATGTGTCTCCATCATGTCTGCATATTCACGAACCGTAGGGTGACACACTTAAGGTTCGAAGTTGTTTTAAGTAGATATGGAATGTGGGTTGGAAACCGAATGTTGTTCGGAGTCTTGGATTGGATCCGGGACATCACGAGGAGATCCGGAATTGTCCGGGGAATAAGATTCATATATTGGGGATCATTTTCTAAGTTAGGAAATGTTCCGGAGTATTTGTATGGGGATTCTAGAAGGTTTCGGAATGTTCTGGAAGGTTCTAGGAGATTTCTTGGAGTTTGCTTGAAAACCAAGAAAGGATCAAGGAGTCCTTGTGGGGCAAGACAAGGAGTCGTGGGGGAGGAGGACTCCTCCCCCCTCCCAATCCGCCGGCCAAGGAAGGGAGGGGAGTCCTACTAGGACTCCCCCTCCCATGGCGCCTCCCTCCTTTAAATAGAGGGGTAGAGGCGCCACCCCCTGGCCCCTCCACTTCAAGCCCTAGCTGCCGCCTCTCTCCTCCTCCTTCCCTCTGCTCAGGCTTAGGCGAAGCCCTGCAGAATTCTCTCCACCACCACCACCACACCGTCGTGCTGCTGGGATTCCGTGGAGAAGATCTACTACCTCCGCTGCTCGCTGGAACGGGGAGAGGAAGGTCTGCTTCGACTCCGCACGTGTGACCGACTGCGGAAGCGCTGCCGGAACACGGCGCCGGAAGGATCGTCCACACGATCTTGAGATCGGCAAGTGATCGACTACATCAACCCCGAGATCCAATCTCGTAACGCTTTCGGATCTATGAGGGTTAGTACAGATCTATCTCGTTGCACATGTCTAATAGATTAGATCTTGGCTTTTATCTAGATTAGATCTGGGTTTTGTTCGTTCTTGCGGTAGAATTTTTTTGTTTTCCATGCTACGAACCCTTCAGTGGTATCAGAGCCGTGTCTATGCGTAGATCTGTTGCACGAGTAGAACACAACGGTTTTGTGGGTGTTGGTGCTCGTGCCGTCTTTTGCTTTGTGTACTTTGCATCTTGCGGTATGGTGGGATGAAGCGGCCCGGGCTAACCTTACATGTCATCGCACATGAGACTTTCTCCACGCTTGACGTGTAACTTGCTTTGCACAAGTGGCTTTGCGGGTGTCTGTCTCTCCCATCATAGTATAGATCCAATCTACACTTTGCACTTGATAGCACTTGTATCAACGTTGTGGTTCAGTTTCGTAGGTAAGATCCGTTCTTATTCGAAAGCCCCAAACCACGTAAAACATGCAAAGAAAATTAGAGGCGTCTAACTTGTTTTTGCAGGGGTTTTGTGATGTGATATGGCCATCATGTGATTGTGATTATATTTGATGTATGCAATGATCCTTGTTGTAATATGGCAACCGGCAGGAGCCTAATGGTTGTCTTTAATTCTGTTAAGACCTGCATGTCTATTCATCTTGTAATAGCTTTATTCCAAGTAGTTGTAATAGTTGCTAGTGATGATGGACAACCATGAAGCGGCGCCACTGACCTTGACGCAATGCTGGTGATGATGGAGATCATGTCCGTGCTTTGGCGATGGAGATCAAAGGCATAAGAAGAAAGGGCCATATCATATCACACTAATTATGAATTGCCTGTGATGTTAATCCTTTATGCATCTTGTATTGCTTAGATCGCGACGGTAGCATTATAAGATGATCCCTCTCACTAAATATCAAGTAATAAAGTGTTCGTCCTTAGTAGGCACCGTTGCTAAGACTCGTCGTTTCGAAGCATCTCGTGATGATCGGGTGTGATAGATTCTACGTGTGCATACGACGGGTGCAAGCCAGATTTGCACATGCGGATACTAAGGTTAACCTTGACGAGCCTAGCATGTACATACATGGTCTCGGAACACGGAATACCGAAAGGTAAAGCATGAGTCATATGGATGATATGATGAACATGTTGATTGTTCGCCTTTAAAGCTACATCATCTCACGTGATGATCGGTCTTGGTGTAGTGAATTTGGTTCGTGTAATCACTAAAACAACTCGAGGGATGTTGTTTTGAGTGGGAGTTCATTTGTAATTTGGATTAGTCAAACTCAATTTATCATAAACACAATCAAAGTGAATTTGCATAGTTTGTTGTAGTCATTGGCATCCGTTCACCACCTTACGCTTAGTTATAGTTGAGATAGTGGAACTATAGAAATTCTGGATATTTGCTTTACGAACTGGTATCGTATTGTTTTGAGTGTCAATCTAAAGTTTAAAAGTCATATTGCAAACTTTCAGCAAACTCCGTTTACTCTGTGAAGTTTAATAAACAGTATTAAATCAAGAGTAACAATTCCCGTGTTAGTATCTAATGTATCATGTTTGCCTCCATGATTCTTGATACTCAAAAGATTGTTTTTAATATCAAGTTTATCTAAGAGCTGAAAGCAATGTTTCAGAAACCATCATATGTGAAAGGTATTGCGATATCTAAAACAATATGTTGGTTAAAACATGATAGAGTATATGTCCTCATATTTGATGAGAATTTGTGAAGATTGGAGACGCTGGTCATCCTAATCCTCCAAAAGGTTTTGGAAAAGAAACATTATACTCGCAATTCACCTTTATAAGCTATAGCAGCTTGATCATGAAAGTTGTCATGATAAGGATGAATAGAAGATGTAAGTAAAATGTTTACTGCACTAAAAGATTACTAAAGAAAGGATTTTTGAAAGAATGCCATACATTTGATGAAGGTGATCCACTTCAAAGTGCAAGTCCAAAGGTATTAGTATTTGACTATACACACTTTGTACTATGCGTCATGTGAATGACACTACTATTGATGTTGATAGATTCTTTTAAAAGAAAAGGAATTGTTGAAAGAGAATCTATAAAATATTTGGCAGAAAAGAAAAGATTGGAGATATCCAACTTAGGTATATAGAAGATACATGTTATGGCTGTATTCCTTGGTTGTTAAACAATGTGGTTCTGCGGTATTGGATACCAAATTGGTTGGTATAAAGTGTCATACAGGACAACACAATTCATGAACTGCAATGGCCTAAGTAACTAGCAAGAGAATATGTGATGATGTTCATCGAAAACAAACAAAGGGTTGTTGTGTTGCTCGTTAACATCAAAGCTTGCCTTCAAGATTTGTTTCAATAATTGTTATTTTGATCAGGTATTATGACGACAAAAAGTTGTTCAAATAATTACCATATTCCATAATAGATGGATGATATACAAGTCTGGTTGGAGAAATAACGACCATAAAACTAATGCTAAAATGTCACAAGACAAATAATTGAAAGATCACTTGCGAAGTGACATCACCGTTTAAATTATATTAGGGATACATGAAGAAATTGCATGTTGATGGATTTTTGGAGTTTTTTGATTTTGATCAAATGACGCTTGTGATACTTTCCTGGAGATAATTAAAACTCCGTTTGTAGGCCAAAAGAGGAACGGGCGACTAACTGATTGGAATTTGTACATATTGATGTATATAGTCCATTATGTGTAGTCGTGGGCGATGGATTTCAACTTCATATGCTTTCTCCGAAGATTTAAGTGAGTGTATGTATATACTTACTCAATAAGGAAGAAGTATGAAACATTTGAAAAATGTTCAAAGACTTTCAAGATGAAGTGAAAAATTATTGTAACAAGGAAGATGTTTGAGTTACAAGTTTAGCAAAAATACCTAAGATTTGAGGAATCATTCCATGGATTTGCATTTCCCAAAACACCATAGGAGTATGGAGTGTTCAAGATATGTAATGAAACCTTGTTTGACATGGTAAGATCAAAGGTGTCATTTATAAAACTGCCATTATATTTTAAAGATTAAAGCTTTAGTGACTATCGCTTTTACACTAAAAAGAGCTCCATCGTGATCCGTTGAAATGACACCATATAAGTCATGGTTTGGGATAAAACCCAGGTTGTCTTTTCTTAAATTTTTGGTATGCTAGGCATAAGTAAAGTGTTTACAACCAAAGTCGAATGAGCATGTCTTTGTAGGTTATTTCGAATAACCATTAGGTATTCCTCCATAACACCGAAGACAAAAGTGTTTGTCGCTTAGAATGTCGAGTTTCTTAAGAAGGAATTTTTGGTGAAAAGTCAAGTGGGAGGACAATAGAACTTTGACAAGGTTGTTGAACCTTGGCTAATATGTGCTGAGTTGCGCAACATCGGTAAGTGTCCCAGAGGCAGCAACAATGCTCATGGCCCACGTGCCTCAAAGGTTGTGGTCACGGAGATCTAAGTTACTATTGAACCAAGTAGGTCGGGTAAGTAATCAAATGCCAAGATTTGAGAGTTAAATCATTGTTGTTTGACAATGATGAACCGACTACATGCAAATAATCAATGATGGGCCCTGACTTTGTTAAGTGGCTTGAAGCCATAAAATCCGTGATAATTCCATACACGAGAAATCAAGCTTTGAATTTGAAAGACCCTCTGGAAAGGTGCAAGACCTTACAGTCGTATATGGATCTATAAAGAAATAGACATGGATGTTTCACATCTATGAAATAGTCGACATGTCAGAAAGAGTTTACGACATTGTTCAAGGAATTGACTATGATAAGATTTGATCTTTCATAGCAATATTTAGTCTGGATGGATTAATGTAGCAACCACTACATATATTTTGGTATATGGTAGTTGAACAAACAAAACAAGTTCTTCTAATAGAATGGTTACCTAGGATGTGTCCATGACATGATCCAAAGGGTTTTGTTAATTCAAAGGATGCTAAAAGAGTATGCAAAACTTCAATGGTTGAAGTGAGCATCGCGGAGTTGGAATCTTCACCGTGATGAAACCGTTAAAAGGTTTAATTTCATCAGAGACGATGAAGATGTTTGCATTTTGCAAGAAATTAAGTGGGAGCGCTAAGACATATTTCTAATACATTATGTGACAGACATATTGTTGATTAGAAATGATGTATCTTTTATTGACACAGGTTAAGAATTTCATTTCGGTGAAAGACTTAGGAATAACCCAAGAATTAGGCATCAATGTCTATATGGATAGATTGAGGCGCTAATATGGTTTTGCCAAATGTACATAGATAAGATGTTGAATAAGTTCAATATGGAAACAACAAGAAAGGTTCTTGACGCACAGAAAGGACTGAATCAAGATTCAAGTGTGTTGACACGAGATTCAAGTGTTTTGACACTTGGTGAAATCACAAGAATATTTTGATCAATCATTCTTTGAGATGTCACATCCATATATGTCCTATGCTCTAAATGTTATGAGCATATACCAAAATGACTCATAAGATGATCATTGGACAATAGTAGGGATATTCCTACGATCTTTGGAAGAACTAAGAATATATTATTTATATAGTGGTGACAAATAATTCATTGTAAATTGTTGCATTGATACTAGTTTTGTCACAAATTAAGTTTATCTCAATTTAAACTATGGGTGGCACAATGTAATGGAAAGGAAGTTCCATAACGGATTTGGTTGAGTACCAAAGTTAAAACATTGTGACAGATACTACAACAAAAGGCTAAGTATATGACTGCTATTGTAGCAGCAAATGAGGGCATTTGCATCAAGTAGTTTGTTATCAAACTAGGTGTGGTTCATAGCGGGATAATACTATGAAGATACATTGTATGACAATTGTATCAACATGATTTAATCCCAAGGAACTAAAGGTCTCACCAAAGGACAAAATTTATACAATGCCATCTCATTGGAGAATGAGTAATGCGTAGAGACGCAAGGACATGCAAATACACACGGACCTGGAAGTGTCAGATCCGAAGATTATGTTTACCACTAGCAATAGTGTCTATACAACACCAGAAAGCCATAGGTGTTGAGTGCACAAGTTTTTAACTAGATTATTGACTCTAGTGCAAGTGGGAGACTGTTGGAGATATGCCCAAGAGGCAATAATAAAGTGGTTATTATTATATCTTTATGTTTATGATAAATGTTTACATCCCATGCTATAATTGTATTAACCGGAAACATTAATACTTGTGTGTTTTGTAAACATAAAAGAGTCCCTAGTAAGCCTCTTGTTAAACTAGCTTGTTGATTAATGGATGATCATGGTTTCCTGATCATGGACATTGGATGTCATTAATAACAAGATCATATCATTAGGAGAATGATGTGATGGACACACACCCATAGTAAGCATAGCATAATATCAAGTCATTAAGTTCGTTTTGCTACAAGCTTTTCAAATGCATAGTAACCTAATCCTTCGACCATGAGGCTATGTTAATCACCATCACCGGATGGGTACTTTGATGACATCAAACGCCGCTTCGTAACTAGGTGGTTATAAAGGTGACATTGGGTATTCTGAAAGTATGTGTTGAAGCGCATGGACCAAGATTGGGATTTTTCCATCCATATGACGGATAGATATACTCTGGGCCCTCTCGGTGGAATGTCATCTAGTTAGCGTGCAAGCATGTGACTAGGTCACACGGGATGACATATCACGGAACGAGTAAAGAGTACTTATCAGTAACAAGGTAGAACTAGGTATGGAGATACCGACGATCAAACCTCGAATAAGTAGAGTATCGCGTGACAAAGGGAATTGGTTTCGTATGTTAAATGGTTCTATCGATCACAAAGTCATCGTTGAGTATGTGGGAGCTGTTATGGATCTCTAGATCCCGCTAATGGTTATTGATCGGAGATGTGTCTCCATCATGTCTGTATATTCACGAACCGTAGGGTGACACACTTAAGGTTCGAAGTTGTTTTAAGTAGATATGGAATGTGCGTTGGAAACCGAATGTTGTTCGGAGTCTCGGATTGGATCCGGGACATCATGAGGAGATCCGAAATTGTCCGGGGAATAAGATTCATATATTGGGGATCATTTTCTAAGTTAGGAAATGTTCCGGAGTATTTGTATGGGGATTCTAGAACGTTTCGGAATGTTCTGGAAGGTTCTAGGAGATTTCTTGGAGTTTGCTTGAAAACCAAGAAAGGATCAAGGAGTCCTTGTGGGGCAAGACAAGGAGTCGTGGGGGAGGAGGACTCCTCCCCCCTCCCAATCCGCCGGCCAAGGAAGGGAGGGGAGTCCTACTAGGACTCCCCCTCCCATGGTGCCTCCCTCCTTTAAATAGAGGGGTAGAGGCGCCACCCCCTGGCCCCTTCCACTTCAAGCCCTAGCCGCCGCCTCTCTCCTTCTCCTTCCCTCTGCTCAAGCTTAGGCGAAGCCCTGTAGAATTCTCTACTCCACCACCACCACCACCACCACACCGTCGTGCTGCTGGGATTCCGTGGATAAGATCTACTACCTCCGCTGCTCGCTGGAACGGGGAGAGGAAGGTCTGCTTCGACTCCGCACGTGTGACCGACTGCGGAAGCGCTGCCGGAACACGGCGCCGGAAGGATCGTCCACACGAACTTGAGATCGGCAAGTGATCGACTACATCAACCCCGAGATCCAATCTCGTAACGCTTTCGGATCTATGAGGGTTAGTACAGATCTATCTCGTTGCACATGTCTAATAGATTAGATCTTGGCTTTTATCTAGATTAGATCTGGGTTTTGTTCGTTCTTGCGGTAGAAATTTTTTGTTTTCCATGCTACGAACCCTTCAGTGGTATCAGAGCCGTGTCTATGCGTAGATCTGTTGCATGAGTAGAACACAATGGTTTTGTGGGCGTTGGTGCTCGTGCTGTCTTTTGCTTTGTGTACTTTGCATCTTGCGGTATGGTGGGATGAAGCGGCCCGGGCTAACCTTACATGTCATCGCACATGAGACTTGCTCCACGCTTGACGTGTAACTTGCTTTGCACAAGTGGCTTTGCGGGTGTCTGTCTCTCCCATCATAGTATAGATCCAATCTACACTTTTCACTTGATAGCACTTGTATCAACGTTGTGGTTCAGTTTCGTAGGTAAGATCCGTTCTTATTCGAAAGCCCCAAACCACGTAAAACATGCAAAGAAAATTAGAGGCGTCTAACTTGTTTTTGCAGGGGTTTTGTGATGTGATTTGGCCATCATGTGATTGTGATTATATTTGATGTATGCAGTGATCCTTGTTGTAATATGGCAACCGGCAGGAGCCTATTGGTTGTCTTTAATTCTATTAAGACCTGCGTGTCTATTCATCTTGTAATAGCTTTATTCCAAGTAGTTGTAACAGTTGCTAGTGATGATGGACAACCATGAAGCGGCGCCACTGACCTTGACGCAATGCTGGTGATGATGGAGATCATGTCCGTGCTTTGGAGATGGAGATCAAAGGCATAAGAATAAAGGGCCATATCATATCACACTAATTATGAATTGCCTATGATGTTAATCCTTTATGCATCTTGTATTGCTTAGATCGTGACGGTAGCATTATAAGATGATCCCTCTCACTAAATATCAAGTAATAAAGTGTTCGTCCTTAGTAGGCACCGTTGCTAAGACTCGTCGTTTCGAAGCATCTCGTGATGATCGGGTGTGATAGATTCTACGTGTGCATACGACGGGTGCAAGCCAGATTTGCACATGCGGATACTAAGGTTAACCTTGACGAGCCTAGCATGCACATACATGGTCTCGGAACACGGAATACCGAAAGGTAAAGCATGAGTCATATGGATGATATGATGAACATGTTGATTGTTCGCCTTTAAAGCTACATCATCTCACGTGATGATCGGACTTGGTGTAGTGGATTTGGTGTGTGTAATCACTAAAACAACTCGAGGGATGTTGTTTTGAGTGGGAGTTCATTTGTAATTTGGATTAGTCAAACTAAATTTATCATAAACACAATCAAAGTGAATTTGCATAGTTTGTTGTACTCATTGGCATCCGTTCACCACCTTACGCTTAGTTATAGTTGAGATAGTGGAACTATAGAAATTCTGGATATTTGCTTTACGAACTGGTATCGTATTGGTTTGAGTGTCAATCTAAAGTTTAAAAGTCATATTGCAAACTTTCAGCAAACTCCGTTTACTCTGTGAAGTTTAATAAATAGTATTAAATCAAGAGTAACAATTCCCGTGTTAGTATCTAATGTATCATGTTTGCCTCCATGATTCTTGATACTCAAAAGATTGTTTTTAATATCAAGTTTATCTAAGAGCTGAAAGCAATGTTTCAGAAACCATCATATGTGAAAGGTATTGCGATATCTAAAACAATATGTTGGTTACAACATGATAGAGTATATGTCCTCATATTTGATGAGAATTTGTGAAGATTGGAGACGCTGGTCGTCCTAATCCTCCAAAAGGTTTAGGAAAAGAAACAGTATACTCGCAATTCACCTTTATAAGCTATAGCAGCTTGATCATGAAACTTGTCATGATAAGGATGAATAGAAGATGTAAGTAAAATGTTTTGTAAAATGTTTACAAAACTGAACCACAACGTTGATACAAGTGCTATCAAGTGCAAAGTGTAGATTGGATCTATACTATGGTGAAAGAGACAGACACCTGCAAAGCCACTTGTGCAAAGCAAGTTACACGTCAAGCGTGGAGCAAGTCTCATGTGCGATGACATGTAAGGTTAGCCCGAGCCGCTTCATCCCACCATACCGCAAGATGCAAAGTACACAAAGCAAAAGACGGCACGAGCACCAATGCCCACAAAACCATTGTGTTCTACTCGTGCAACAGATCTACGCATAGACACGGCTCTGATACCACTGATGGGTTCGTAGCATGGAAAACAAAAAATTTCTACCGCAAGAACGAACAAAACCCAGATCTAATCTAGATAAAAGCCAAGATCTAATCTATTAGACATGTGCAACGAGATAGATCTGTACTAACCCTAGTAGATCTGAAAGCCTTGTGCGAGATCGGATATCGTGGTTGATGTAGACGATCACTTGCCGATCTCAAGATCGAGTAGACGATCCTTCCGGCGCCGCGTTCCGGCAGCGCTACCGCAGTCGGTCACACGTGCGGAGTTTCGCCTTTTTCTTTCTTGGTTTTCAAGTAAACTCCATAGAAATTTCTAGAACCTTCCGGAACATTCCGAAACCTTCTAGAACCCCCATATAAACACTCCGGGACATTTCCGAACCTAGAAAATGATCTCCATTATATGAATCTTATTCTCCGGACAATTCCGGATCTCCTCATGATGTCTCAGATCCAATCCGAGACTCCGAACAACATTCGGTCTCCAACGCACATTCCATATCTACCTAAACAACATCGAACCTTAAGTGTGTCACCCTACGGTTCGTGAATATGCAGACATGATGGAGACACCTCTCCGATCAATAACCATCAGCGGGATCTGGAGATCCATAACGTCTCCCACATACTCAACGATGACTTCGTGATCGATAGAACCATTAACATACGAAACCAATTCCCTTTGTCACGCGATACTCTACTTATCCGAGGTTTGATCGTCGGTATCTCCATACCTAGTTCTACCTCGTTACTAATAAGTACTCTTTACTCGTTCCATGATATGTCATCCCTTGTGACCTAGTCACATGCTTGCAAGCTAACTAGATGACATTCCATCGAGATGGCCCAGAGCATATCTATCCGTCATATGGATGGACAAATCCCAATCTTGGTCCATGCGCTTCAACACATACTTTCAAAATACTCAATGACACCTTTATGACCACCTAGTTATGAAGCAGTGTTTGATGTCATCAAAGTACCCATCCGGTGATGGTGATTAACATAACCTCATGGTCGAAGGATTAGGTTACTATGTATTTGAAAGCTTGTAGCAGCACGAACTTAATGACTTGATCTTATGCTATACTTACTATGGGTGCGTGTCCATCACATCATTCTCCTAATGATATAACCTTGTTATTAATGACATCCAATGTCCATGATCAGGAAACCATGATCATCTATTAATCAACAAGCTAGTTCAACAAGAGGCTTACTAGGGACTCTTTTACGTTTACAAAACACACATGTATTAGTGTTTCCTTATTATACAATTATAGCAGGAGAGTCCCCCCAAAACAGTATCTGCTCCCTTGTTCCATAGAAGCAAAAACTCCATGAAGGCAAAACCAAGTTGCAGCAGAATTGCATGCAATTGAACAGGAAAAAATAGAAGCACCAGATCCACTCTAGGTGCATCAAAGCAAAGCAAGCATCAGGATTTACAAGGTAAACACTTGTTTCTGCGATAAATACATCCTGATCTAGAAGAGTTTTTCCAAATTCAAACCAAGAAAACAACACATGGTTGTTCATATTTTTGGATGTAATACAATTTCCATGGACTCACAACATGGAAATCATATGTCCAATTTCGAAGGGGGGACAAAGTAGCATGCATGTACTTTCTAAGTATAGCTAGCTGTTAACACCATGTAGCATGAATAGGTAGATATCTCATATGAATGTGCATAACAGAAAAACACACAGTGGATGCACATACTGTACAACCCCCAGCTCTAACCACACTGAAGATGGACAAAGTGTACCAACAAAAACTGATCCAAAATCAAACAAACCCTATCGAGTTTTGTGCATGGATAAGAAATGAATGTACTTTCTCAGCATTTTGGTTCCTCGGAATGTATATCGCCATGGTTTGTTAACTGTAACAAAGTGACAAGCATACATGTTAGTTCACGCAAAAAATGCTAACCTTTTTTTATTGGAAAAATGTCGCTACCTTTTCCGTAGCATCAATGCAATTATAATCCGTTTGATTTGCATAAAGATGTATAAAATATGCTAGATATCTAACTAAATTATATGATTGTAGGTATGGGCATCAAGTATCCTACTGATGGTCTAGACCTAAACAATCCAGTCTAAGAAGAGGTAGATGAGCAAAATGTGTGGATTGAGCATGGTGTAGATCATGTAGCTAGGATGAAACATGTATGGGTATTCTTCCCCTTTCCCCCAAGTTAAGCACAAATGTGGTTAGATCGAAGCACCCATCAAGAATGAAACAATGAGGATGCAAATGTGAATAAAAAGAAACCATGCATCAAATGTTCTTACCAAGGGCTTAAGTGGTATCATTGGCGAAAATAGATGTGACAATCTGTGCAAAACATCCTGTGAAATCAAAAAGAGAAAAACATGTGAACAGAAACATCCATATTTATTTTGGCCATGGATTAATACTTATGTCCCCTATAGCTAAAGTTACATTAGAAAATCATTCAAAATCATAAAATACATGCATGCGAATAGTTCTGCATTACTAAGTTGACATGCATCATAGCTAAATTGAATTTATCATTTGAATACAACAATGTAACTAAATGTTCAGTGATGAGATTACATGGTATTCTGGGAAAATTATAATTTCAGATATTTCCAAGAAGCAAGAAGAGATGCATAGGATATAACAAAAAGTGTACCTAGAAGTAATAGTACTTACAGTATAACTTATTAAAAGAAATTACATCATATGCTATTGTTAAAAAGCACCATGGCTGTAACAACAATACCTACAGTAGATGATAGCTGAATATAATTTACATCCTATGTAATTATTAAAAAACAACATGGATGCAACAAACGTTTATCTACTACTATACTACTTCTATCCTACTACTTGAAGCTAATTAGATGTAAAAATGTACTAATTATATGTAAAAAGATACTAATCAGATGTAAAAAAAATACTAATTAGATATGTAACAAAATTCAGAGATGTAACAAATAGTACTTACATGTAACAAAATTCTCCGAAAGGGGAAGCATACTCATAAATGTTTCATCCTGGCTGCATGATCCATAAATGTTTCATCCCCAAAGAATACCCATAAATGTGATCTCTGAATTTCTCAGCACCGGGTACGGGTGAAGAGATAGAAGCTATGGCTGAGGTACTCATCATCTTGATGTGCTGTCGAAACGAACGACCGTGATGCACTGAAGGATGCGGGACCCCGCCATCGATTCACCGCCACTGCACCACCGCCAGAAACACCGCCACCGTCCTCTGCCGCCTCCCCCGCTCGATGCGGCTGCTAGTCATCGCGTCCAATGAAGAGAATTCGTACGGGAAGAGAGGAAATGGGTTTGAGGGAGGTGGAGGCGAATGGGGAATTTTGGAAAGGGCTATCGCGTCCAATAGATTCTACGTTTTGTCATTGGCAATTCTCCGAAGAATTTTATCACAGGGTCGAAGATAGTAACTGCTATATGTCATGTGCTCCTCATTCACAAATATGTTGCATTCACAAAATTTTATCACACAAGTCGAAGACATTAACTATATGAATGTTGTAAAGGAGAGAGTAATGAGTGGGGCGATATGGAGCCCCTTTTAAAACATGGTATTCAAATGTTTTAAAAACATTTGATTTCTTGTACTCCCTTCGATCCAAATTAGTTAATTTGGTTTTGCTAGATCCGAAGATATCTAGCATTAAAATAAGTCTAGATACATTTGAATCTAGACAAATCCAATTTAACTAATTTAGGTCGGAGAGAATACTTGCTTTTTTTTCTTCCATTCAAATTAGATGTAGCAAATTTGTGGTCACGGCTCAGTCCACCAAAACGGTGATTGTCAGAAGCCAAATGGACCCTCTGCGCTCTGCAGGGCCAGGTAGGTCTGGACCGGGCCAGGCCACACGAGAGACGGGACCAAGATGAGCTAAAACGTAACGGCCCTAGACATTGGGTTTGGCCCAGGCCCTGCAAGTGCTCACAGTCACAGATCGAGAAATCTCTTGCTGCCCCCTCGTCGGCCTCCCCAGCGAGGAAAAACCCAAACCCCTCATGGCCGCCGCCCCGTCACCGGCGCCGCCGCGGATCCTCCTCGCCGGAGATGCCCACGGCCGCCTGCATCAGCTCTTCAAGCGCGTCAAATCGGTATCCTCCGCTCCCTATCCTCGTATTCTCGTTATTTTCGTCCTCCCATCCGTGTCTCCGCGCGCGCCAGGTGAACCAGTCGACGGGGCCGTTTCACGCGCTGCTCTGTGTCGGGCAATTCTTCTCGCCCGACGTCAGCGAGGAGGACAACCCACCGCAACCGGGGGACGTGTCGGACTATCTGGAGGGACGAGCTGCCGTGCCCATCCCGACATACTTCACCGGCGACTACGGCCCCACTGCGCCCCGCCTCCTCTCAAAGGCCGCCGCTGATGCCCGGGGATTTGCCCCTGGTGGCGTCGAGATATGCCCCAACCTATTCTGGCTTAGGGGCAGCAACCTCTTCAACCTCCACGGTCTGTCTTTGTCTCTCCCTAATTTGTTTGGTCAACTGAGTTATCAGTAGATTACTTTACTAAGAATGTGTTCATTTACTACATTTTGTACGTAGCTGGTAAATCATTTCATGCGACCGTATGAGCTAATGTACCTCACAGTGAGATCATTAACATTGCCACTGATTGATTTCCCCTCCTGGCTGTAGGTTTATCTGTTGCCTATTTGTCAGGAAGGAAAGGGCTCGGAGGGCCTGGCTGCTACAGTCAGGATGATGTTGATGCCCTGAGGGCTCTTGCTGAAGAGCCAGGAATTGTTGATTTGTTCTTGACATATCCTTCGTTTCATCGTATGATTCTTTTGAATATCTACGAGTGCTAATACTGAGTTGATTTATCATCGATTTGAAAACATCAAGCATGCAGAGTTGGTTCCCTTGACGAAAATTAGATGGCACTAACGAGTGGCCAGCTGGAGTGGTGAAGGGAGCTGATACTTCTAATGTGCCTCCTCAGTTATTGGATCCTCAGGGGTATGATCCCCTTGTTGCTGAGCTGGTTACTGAGATTAAGCCAAGGTTTGGTTTCTAGTCTCATATACTAGTTTAATTGTTGAGATTAGCCTCCTTGAAGCATTGATTTGGAATCTGTGTGTGTATTTGATACGATGAGGTTATGTGATACTATCCTAGCCAATTGCTGACCTCTAGTTTTGTAGTGGAAAAGATAACATGAAATTGTGCCAAATTTGTAACAAGTTTTTCTTTTTCTTGCAGATATCACATTGCAGGTACTAAAGGTGTATTTTATGCAAGGGAACCTTATGTGAATGATTCCTCCCTGCATGTCACACGTTTTATTGGACTTGCTAATGTGGGAAACAAAGAGAAGCAGGTATACTTAACACAGTCACTATGTCACTGCCAAAATATTCCTATATTGTTGTTCATCATAGTTAAAGACTTAATTTTTCCTGTTATGCAAGTTGCAAAAGTAAAATCCTTCCATTTGTTAGCATATATATCTTGAGGCACTGTTGATTCTAATGTCTCACCCCAGTAAATGTCCTGTTCCATTGATTCAAATCGATAAACTATTATGTCATTAATTGGCTACTCCTTATTGCATATGCTTTTCAGAAATTTATTCATGCGATTTCTCCTACTCCAGCATCCAGCATGTCCAGTGCTGATATTCAGGCGAGACCTCCGAATGCTACTTTATCACCATATGTTGCTCCACCAAAATCTGTTCCTGTTGAAGACACTCCAAAGCGTCCTGCTGAAAACACCGATTTGCAATATTGGCGTTATGATGTCAAGCGGCAAAGACAAGGGCAAAACGATGGGAGTCTGTTGTGTTTCAAATTTACATCCTCAGGGTCTTGTCCTCGCGGGAGTAAATGCCACTTTAAGCATGACGAGGAAGCCAGGGAGCACTGTCAGAGAGGTGTCTGTTTTGAATTCCTAAACAAGGGGAAATGCGAGAAGGGTCCTGAATGCAGGTTTGCTCACAGCCTTAATGAGGAGACTGCTGTTAGGGATGCAAAACCCCGCAGGTGAGAGAAGTCGTCCAAATCTCACTCTCCCTCCATTTCTCTCTCATGGGCATTGTTAGTATACAGAATATTCATGCATTCAGCTGTGGAACTCATCCTATATGTTTGTTAACTATAGTGACCGAAGACCTGTTGAGAGAAGTTGCTGGTTCTGTTTGTCAAGTCCAGATGTGGAGTCACATCTTGTTATTAGTATTGGAGATGGTTACTACTGTGCACTTGCGAAGGGACCACTTGTTCCGGAGCACGTTCTTGTGATACCGGTTGAGCACTTCCCTACTACAATTACAATGCCTGCGGAACCAGAGGCAGAGCTCAGGAGATATAAGAATGCCCTTGGTAAATACTTTGAGAAACAAGGAAACACAGCAGTATACTTTGAATGGATTTCACAGCAGTCTCGCCATGCAAACCTTCAGGTAATTATACTTTTTTTCGTACTATGATTGCTCCATATATCATTGGGGCTACGAGTTAAGATGTCTGGAAGATCTTATTCGTTCAGACTGTTTATTTTTATGTTACATTACATTGGATAGTAATACACCAAATGCCTTTTGCAGGCTGTTCCTGTACCGTTGTCAAAGGCAGCTAGTGTTGAGAAGATATTTCATTTAGCAGCTAAAAGACTTGGATTTGAATTTTCTGTGGTGAACCCAGGTGAGCCATTGCATAATTTTTCAGTGGTCGGCTAATGAAAAGATACAAACACACACGTGTGCATGCATGTGTATGGTCCTGGTTATCTACTAGTAACTTTTTCCAACTTTCAGAAATGTATTGCTCTTTACACACCAATGTCCTGTTGTGCAGCATTTTCTTAATGCTTATTAATGATGCCAATGTTACTTCGCATATGATGTTGCTTCTTTGAGCAAGTCTTCATATGTCAAGTCATGTTTCAATGCTATCTGTTTCTTATGGTAACTAGTTGACTGAAACCAATGAAATGCAAATCATTGTCCTATGCAAGTGGATTTTTTGGTTTGTTATATTGGTTGAATGGATTAGACTCTGATCACCAGTAAATAGCTTCATTCCCTTTATTTAACAAAAAAAATTACACGTGTATTATATCTGTGCTAAGCTCCTTTTTGTTTTGACTGTTGACAGACGGTGATGCTAACCAAGGCAGAGACCTGTTAAGGTCGCAGTATGACGGCAAATCAGGCATGTTCTATGTTGAGCTCCCAGATGGTACACTACTCTTGCACATGCTTGACAGTGGTAAGAAGTTCCCTGCCCAGTTTGGACGTGAGGTATGTCAGAGATGATCTTTGGTCTATTTTTAGTTTCAGAAAATAACCTGATACATCAGTAACCTAACTCGTTTAATTTCAAGACATTCCTCGCAAACAGGGCTGTTTGACTAACATATGTGGGTGATACTACAGCTGAATCTTTCCTTGTAATTTTCACAGGTATTGGCAGGATTGTTAAGCATGGCAGATCGTGCGGACTGGAGGAACTGTAAGCTCTCCAAGGAAGAAGAAATTAAGATGGTGGATGGTTTTAAACAAGGGTTCCACGAGTTTGATCCTGCGGAATGACCGCATGCTCAAGCCACCAATCTCTCGAAGGTTGATGTGTGCAATGTTCGAGATGGCTGCATGCGTTGTTCATGAAGTATTTGCATAACCACTGAGATAAGACCTTGCGTGTTCCCAACAAGTGAGCCGGGCTGTGAGAGAGAATATTAAGTTGTAGCTGATCCAGAATTTACTGCAGATTCGCATTTTTGTAGTAGCTGAACGTTATGAGCATGTAGGCTGTCCATGTATAAGAAACGAGAACTGGACAATAAATTTCATTGATGAGGAAACCGGGCAATTGACGATTGACGAATCTATAACGATATATCCTTTCTATTTATTTATTTTGTTTTTGAGTACGTCCCAGTACTCCCGGTGGAATTTATTCTATCCGTCTGATCCAAGAGATGTGAGCAGTTAATTACGGGTTATAGATTAGTCTAACCAGGGTTATTATGGTAACCGTCCCAACCTGCACGACCAGCCGCGGCAAGCATGATCTTGCTCCGCGCAGCTATCATCTCCCCTCCCATCTGCTCCATGCCACCACGCTGCTGCCGCTGCTCGCCGGACGCGCCACATAAAGCACCCCCGGCACTTCATATTCATTCATCGCAGCCCCGGCTCGCAGGACTCCGCCACCGCCAGCCTGTAAGACGGCGCCCCAGCCCGCCTAACTCTGCTGGCAGTCTCCTGCAGGAGCCACCCCAGCCTGCCGGAAGGAGTTGCTAGCATGAACATGCGTCATTGTCATGCTGCTACATGATGTTGGATTAATAGGCATAATTTTTACAATTTATTAATTCTAGAATATGAATCATGGCTACAGCAGCTATGATCAGGTTAACCTATAACATACTAGATATATTAATCACACGAACAACAGCAATGCAAATACAAAAACAGTCATAGTATGACAACAGATCAGATTACAGTATACGTAATGATCAGTTGTTAATAAAGTCGTTGTTGGTGCAGCGGGGGCAGCAGCTTCTCGAAGGAGACGACGTCAAAGAAGAGTCGCCCTTGGACCAAGAGAGCCCAGGAAGATGCGATGTGATGACGATTGAGCAGTTGCGCGGAGCACTTCCTAAATACCTTATTCGACCTCTCCCGTATTGGATCACAAGGACGAGTGGTTTCAGAGACCTGCTCTCCTGTTTGCCGGTGCACGCCGGCGGTCGGGATGTAGCAGACTATGGTGGCGGCGAAAGAAGAGAGGTTGGCAAACCCTTAGATTGGTTCGGTGTTGTGTGTGGTGGTAGCCGCACAAGACTTTATATAGAGCGGCTCAGGAAACCCTAACGGAGACGAACATGGTCCGAGTCCACGTTGCGCACGCTCGGCGAGATTCCCGCTACCCGCGATGCACGCGTCGTGATGAGACGGACGAGTAGTGTGTGCGAGCGACGGCGTCGTCATCGGAGGAGCGCGCGTGTGGCTCTCCTCTTTTTACTCCACTTTACTAGGTGGTGAAACACTATACCTTATAAGGTGATGCAACTCTTCTCCAATTTTTCATGTGGGACTAAACTTTAGCTCTCACTCCACTCCCATGTGAGCTGCCACAAACATGAGTCCAAACACATGTGACCTGCCACTAACATAGGCTTTGAGATTTAGGGAAAATCTGAAATCTACATGGACCCATTTAGTTTAGCCCATTATTTCTAACAATCCCTCACCAGATCTCAAATGCCCATTTGAAGATTTGTCAATCCTCGCTACTTGTTTATATACTAGTGTTTCAGCAGAGGCTGTTAAGATGAACTTCCGCCTAGAATCTTGAGCTACGTCTATCAACAACTTGAACAATGGACGAACATTGAATTGCAAGTTTTGTGCTTTTAGATTTCACACAAAATCATAACTAGTACATGTAGAGGTTCACGCCTGAAAACAATATTCCTACGCCAAGAACCTTAATGCCAGGACCTATCTATTAGTAATGCAGTAACGAGAGGGGATTTTTGCGAACTTACCCTTAAAGACCCAAAAGTGTTGTCAACGTTTAGAAAAACATGGTTGATGTAGTCGTACCGATGCCGACCTCGGGGTCATGTTGAAGTCCTACGACTCATGCGGCTTAACGACTCCTAGTTCCACAAGTGCAGCACCTCGCGGGGCGTTGGTGCCTGACGATGACTCCCGCTCCTCCGATCCAGCAGCAGTTGCGGAAGTAGACCTTCTGGACCCGAATCCTGCAACACGACGGCGCTCCGCGGTGAAGAAGTCTCATGTTCGCGCAGTCCAGACTTGGGAACACAGTCATAGGAGAGAGAGAGAGGATCAACTGGAGTTCTCCCCAAAGAGAGGAAACCTTTTATTGATTATTGGTGTATTTATTTTCTCAAAATACCTCTCAATATATAGGGGAAAAATGACCTCATAGCTTATTAGCTAAGCCATGTGGGACTAAACATGGGAGAGGAGAGGAGGAGGGGGTGGATGGCCGGCCGAGGCCCTCATGGGCCCCGCTGGCGGTGCATGGGGCCCATGCGGCCCCTCATCCCTTCCTTCCTTTTGGTCTTTCCCTTCATAGGCCTTTTTCCCTAGGGATTTTGGCCCAATTAGGTATTTAACCATTTTAATTCCTTTTATTTTATTTAAATAATTATGAATAAATGATTAAACCAATATTTAACATTTACTCACATATTATTCAAATCTTGTGGCTATGAAACTCCTTACATGCCACTTCGGACATCCTCCGGACTTTCCTGGAACCCTTCTAGTTTTCTCTCTTTCTATTCTTCGATGATTCCAATGATACCAAAATAATCTCCGAGCGTCATCAAGCCCTTAAGCGTGATACCCCACAGTTCGGGAACAGTCTAGACATGGTCGAGATCCCTCTCGTACCAATGATCATCAGCGGGACCTGAACGCCCATGATGATCCCTATGCATTCCACAAAATCTTTGTCGTTGAACCATCAATGCTATGTCATATTCCTTTTGCCTCTACGTTACTTGCACTGTCCGAGATTTGATCAATGACATCACCATGATTTGTTCAATCTCGTTACCGACAAATGCTACTTGACTCTTTCCACCAAGTGATATCCCCATGACCTAGTCACACGATGCGCAGCTGTTGGATATAACTTCTCCGAGTGGGCCCTTGAGTATCTCTCCGTCACACGGATGGACAAATCCTGCCATAGGCCTATACATGCCCCTTTGAATACTTGAAGACACCTTTACGATCATCGTTTAACCGAGTAACGTTTGACGTAGTCAAGGCACTCTCGGGTGATAGTGATTAACATGATCTCACGGTTTAAGAAATAAGACATTGCGTTTCCTAATCATCGTAACTTGAACTTTGTGACATGATCATGTTACAATGATTAGATTGGGTATGCTCACCATCTCACTCCTAATGAGGTGACTCCATTTGTCAACTGGCATAAATGCCACATGATCAGGAAACCTTGATCATCTGCTAACCAATGAACTAGTGACTAGAGATTCACCGGGAACTGTTGGTTGTTTACATATCCCACGTGTATTGACATTCCTTTCAATACAGTTATAGCATGATACAAAACCTAATTATAAACTTTGTGAAATATGACAATGATGCATATTTTGTTTCTAGGGCATATTTCCAACAGTCTCCCACTTGCACTAGAGTACAAATAAACTAGCTGCATTTGTTTACCAATCATCCACACCATACAACCTGGAACTTCTGATCATGCTTGCTCATGGAATAAGTTGAGTCTAGGGTATGGACTTTATAGCCCCTCATATCCTTTGCAACTTACTAATGTCACCTTATTTGACATTAATAATTTATCATCTTATGATAATATCTTGTGTATGTATAGTAGTTATGGCAACAGAGTGAGGTCGGTTCTAGGAGCCAACAGTGACGTTAAATCAGTCAATGCAAATTTTCTCATGGGCACTATGCCCTAGGACACTCTCTTTGTGAGAAGACGAACTTCTCTAGCCACAACATTATACATGATAGCAAGCAGTATCCTTATACTTTATTTCAAATGTAGTCATCATAACAATAGTGCATCATGTGCAGTTTTCGATGTATATCACCAGACTTACTCTCTGACTTAAGTCGGTATTCTCAATGCAGAGATTTCCAATCTTTTAAGGTTGACATATGCCCTTTAGTATAACACTTTATGTTTTAGGCATGTTGTCCTTTATGGATCTAGAAACATGTCTACATCTCTCACTAGACACTATGGACAAAAACAACTCAATGTTCGGTGATTCACACTTAATAACTTATGAACTTTTCTTATTGGATCTCATTATGTTGAGTTCTCATCATGGTTTCTAAGACAAAATATGTCAAAACATAGTGGATGATGATCATCCTTTTTCTTTCTTCTAACCATTGATGTTGCACTCAATGTTATTCCTAATTCGAATGATCAAGGACCATTCCTTAATCAATTCCTATTCCAAAACTACTTCAGAATCTCATTTAGGAATACATTCCAACATAATATTTTATTATATTCTCTTTCAACTTTACCCCTATAAATATATTCATCAGTACTTGTGCTCTCATTCTTAATGTGTCATCTACACATATGAATTTATGTCAAGCTCCCACTCATAATATGTCACCCACATATTTGAGTTCAAAACTTATACCACTCCCACTAAAAAATAATGTCATTCACATATTAGTTTAGGAAGACTCTTTAGCTCCCACTCAATTTTATGCAATGCATATCTTATCAATATTCTGAATGACTTCAATAATCCTTTGATCAATTATCAAATTGGAATTCCTTTTATGAGAAAAACCACCAGTTTTAGCATTTCTGAATCAAATCCATTTGAGTTCGTCCAATACATTATTTGCGGTGGTAGCAGCTTCTCGAAGGAGACGATGTTGAATAAGAGTCGCCCATGGACCAGGAGATCGCCTAGGAAGACACATCATGACGATGATTGAGCATTCATGAAGAGCGTTTCCCAAAAACCTTATTCACCCTCTCCCGTACGAGATCATAGGGACGAGTGGTT
Source organism: Avena sativa (assembly GCA_916181665.1). Taxonomy (NCBI): domain Eukaryota; kingdom Viridiplantae; phylum Streptophyta; class Magnoliopsida; order Poales; family Poaceae; genus Avena; species Avena sativa. The sequence goes on from OV702290.1 coordinate 466,856,066, forward strand.
CCAGAGACCTACTCTCCCGTTCGCCGGTGCACTCTGGCGGTCAAGATGGAGTAGACTATGGTGGCGACGCAAGCAGAGAGGTTGGCAAAACCATAGATTGGTTCAGTGTTGTGTGGTGGTAGCCGCGTACGACTTTATATAGAGCAACTCAGGAAATCCAAACGGAGGCTGACTGTTGACACATCTGTCAAAATCTCACAATTTTCCTGAGCAGCAAAATAAAGCTCGGCTCGGCAAGATTGCTGCAACCCGCAACCCACGACGCACGCGTCGTGACGAGGCCGGCAGTGCGTGCGTGCGAGCGGTGGCATTGTCGTCGGAGGTGTGCGCGTGTGGCTCTCCTCTTTTCACTCACTTTACTAGGTGGTGAAACACTACACCTTATAAGGTGGTGCAACTCTCTTCCAACTTTGCATGTGGGACTAAACTTTAGCTCCCGCTCCAGTCCCATGTGAGCTACCCTAAACATGGGTCCAAACACATGTGAGCTGCCACTAACATGGGCTTTGAGATTTAGGGAAAATCTAAAATCTACATGGGTCCATTTAGTTTAGCAAATTATTTCTAACATATGAACCTAAACCTGCACCCCTGGAGATGGAGCTCGGGCTCGAGAGCCTGGAGGAGGTTGTTGCTGGAGTAGGTCAGTGGAGAGGTGGTGCAGCTTTGCCAGTGGTGCATGTCAGTGGAGAAGGTGTGGCAGAAGGAGGCAGGTCGGCCGGACGGATGAGGTGCAAGGGATGAAATTTGAGGATGACAGGTGGGGCCATGGGCTCAAATTGACATATCTACCCTTTTAATACATACAATAAATTAGCATTTCTGGTATTTCCTAGTACTTATCTCTAGTACTTTTTAGGACTACCTATTTTTTCCACCGTTGGATTAGCTTGGTTGGACGGTTCCTAAAATAACCAACAAAGTAAAACTTATATTGTTTTTGACATGGAACACATGCATTGTATTAACTTGGCCTGACAGAATCGTGTAACAAAACATCGGTTATAGCAATTGGAAAGTTATCAACGGGTTTGAAAGTATGCCTATAATTATTAAAATATATACTCCTTCCGTCCCATACATAATATAAAATGCTAATGGCGGAGTGCCACTCGCAGTAGTTTGTTGCTTGCCTAGGAACCTCGGCAAGGGATTACACAATAATTCATACTCTGATGACCAATACAATCAGACATGCAAGATGTAGAACTGTTAGCTTCTGGGTGGCCTGGACCTGGATAAACACATATTTTACTTTTGTATTATTGTGTTCTTCTAGCTAGAGAGAAATCTTGGACGTGCTTACCACCCCACTACCAAACAAATAACGGGGTATGTACTATCCTTGATGTCCGTGTTCCCACACACGACACTTCTAGTACCTCATCATTTGGTAAACCCTATAACAATCAAAATAACTAAAAAGAGAAGTTTACCTCTTGACGAAAGTGAACCCTAGTTTAAGAAGTTGTTCTTCTGTCTTCCTCCTTGATCATTTCCTTGCCTTGCACGCCATCTACTAGGGTGTCAAGTGGGATCTCGCCAAAATCCTACTTCTAGTTCATTAGATTTTGGCAAATGAACTAGAAGTGGGATTTTGGCGAGATCCCACCTGACACCCTACCATCTACATTGCAGTGGGGGCGGAGGATCTTAAAAGCATCTCTACCAGATACTTTATAATGTGAACCCTTATAACACGGAGAAATGGCGACTTTTTGGTCTTTTGCGGTCTCAAATTTCGTTGCGTAGAACAGAACCATCAAAAAGAACTTCAAAATATGAAACTCAAACATTCCTGGGAGATTCATATAGTTTCATAGTTCTTGCGATTAACTGACATCGCATTGATCATAAGAACATGCATCAAAAGTAAGCAGCGTAGGGGAATCTACATGCATCGCCGCCCTAACCCTAACCCTAATCCTAAGCATCCAAAATTCGGCTCACCGAGCCCTTAGGGTGCGGCGGCGACGCGGCCGGCGAAGTACTTCACTCTCTATCGTAGGATGTGAGGTTGACATACTTGGCGTTCTACACCTCGGCCTCGCGACACCATTCCCCAACTTCTCCCGGAGCTTGCGCTCAAAGACGAGCCCCTGCTCAAAGAAGATCTCGTTGATCTCCTCATCTCGTCGAGCACACTTCTACTAACCCCCTCCTTGTGTGCGCTTTGCTGCAGCATCACGGCGGTGATGTGGTCGAACTCGCGCTCATCAACAAAGTCCTCGGGGTTGTAGAACTTGAGCGGGATCTCCTCATCCTCTATCTTCGGCGGCGACAGAGGTGCACGCCTTACTGCGCTAAAAAACTCCCCGCCTCGTGCCAGCGGTCGAACTCCTCGACCTCACGGAGAAAGAGGGCGTGAGGAACCGACTACTTATTTGTGTAGCGGAGCGTCACCTGCTTCCGAGCACTGTCGGAGTGCACGCATTGACAATGCTCCTCATCGTAATCGGTGTTGGCATCGCGTCCGTGGCTGCACGAGCTCGCGGATCGTCCTACCTGGCCGCCCCCATTCATCTAGAGCTTCCACAAGGCCACATGGCGGTGCGGTGGTGCCTGGTTTGTTACACGGAGGGGCTGATTGGGGTCACCAACGGAGGATTTTGGCGATGGAGTGCGGCGAAGGTGCGGGGGAGATGGCGAAAATGGAGACGGGTTGGGACCCATATCGCCCCTCCAAACAGATAAAATACCGTTCATGCGATGATTTTGTCTGCAGCCCGCAAAACATATATCAGAGCCCAAGACATTTTATAGTGTCTGCTCGGGCCAAAAACACGGCCTAATCCACATAGTTGCCGTAAAAATGAAGGCAAGCCCCTTTTAAGGGGTCTGCTAGAGATGCTCTAATTATGTTGATGACCTTGCCACTGATTTTCCTGTTGTCCTCCTCTTTGTGGATCGGAACAAAGAAGAGAAACAAGGAGAATAAGAAATCATACTTTGTAGAAGGGGACTAAGAACATATCTACGAGCTGGTGTAGGAGTCAGGCACGACTTACTCTAGGCGATGGAAATAGACATAACCCACATATAACATCCTAGTTGTCTACAACTTGCGCACTATAACCTAGGCAGGCCTAGTAGTTGTTGGGCTAGACATAGATAAACAAAACTTTTTCCCTACGTGGTACTCCCAAGATATATATGAGGTAGAAGGCCATGAGGTTTACCACTAGATATACATGTGCAGATTACTGATGAAGCGCGTCAGTTGATGCAGTATAGTCCCACGACCCGATCCAATCCCACGATCGTTGAAGTGCTGAATATACAACACCTCCCCCAGTATCCACATATATGAGGATGAGTGATGACTGGATTCCTAGGTCTGGTACGAGGGCTGGACTGATGTGGGGATAGGGTTTCCAACGCATGGACCGGTCCAAACCCTCCCTTGGGTATCCTGCGCCCACTATATATAGGGAGTGTAAGTGGACTCCACAACATTTGTGGCCCAAACACTAAGAACCTATACAGGTCATTGCGAGTCCAACTCACCGACCTAGTCTATGTCTTGTTCAGGTCCAACCCAACCGACATACCTGCTCCCGCTCTTAAGTGTGTCTTGGACATGATTGGAGTCTGACTCGCAATCATTCAATCGGTAGTGGCTCCTAGCAGGACGTGTCGAATCCCAAGTGCCATAGAGTCATGACGAGATACCTTTCACTATGACTTAGGTCTGAGTCCCTTTTGCCTCACGATATACCTTGCCAAGCTATGGGCTAAATACTGTCATCCCTTTAATATCTCAACTCTCTTCTTGATCAGTGGTACTTCCTCTGATCCAAATTAATGTTCTCAATTTTGTCTTGATTCGGATGTATCTAGCACTCAAACATGACTAGATACATTTGAATCTAGACAAATTTGAGAATAGTAATATGGATCGGAGGGAGTATGTGATTCACCCGACCAACTCTTGAGTTGATCGCCCCGGTTAACACTTAACCGAGTCGCGTATGACCATTCTTCTGAATCATATCACACGAGAGGGCTCAAAGAATATCTCTACAATCGGGGGGGGGGGGGGGCAAAATCCCATCTTAATTATCCACGTCACGCAACTTGGTTCTTAGCCAACCCAAACTCTCCCTTTATAACTTCTCTGTTATGGAACATCATTTGACAGAACCTAAATCGGTTGATCCACACCTCGGATTATGCAACAATGTAAGGTCTAAGGATTACATTAATTGAGACATACAAATGACGACTTGCTTGTTGTATCTCAATATGGGTCAGTCCGACTCGCTAAACTCTTTAGCCGAGTCCGTGTAAGTCGGAATAGAATCACCATGCACATGCCAAGTGGAACCTAGTCATTAGCCGACTTTCACATTAGTCTAAGTTGTGTGTCCATCACAATCTCAATGACCAAGAACAACATGAATATATATTTCACAACCGAATCACATATTTAATGATACATATTAGATGTTCATACTAGGACAACTTAATAAATTTATGAATAGATTGGAAATTATATCATACATCACGCATCAAGACCTTGTCTGAAGACCTTAAGCACGAGCTAATGCCCATAGCTCTCTAGGGCGTACATGATTGCCTCTAGGTCATATTCCTAATAGTAGTAGGGTAAGGGAGTTCTCACATTGGCATTCACAAATAGTGTTGTGGATGAGTGAGAAATGGAAACTATGGCGTAGGGAGTAGGCAGTGGGGCAAGGGTTAGAATATGCATGGTGCGTGCGCCGGGGTTAGAATTTGTTTTATGGTCACGTAAGATAGCGGAATACAATTATATGGGCACTTAAGCTAGTGCAATACAATTATATGAGTAATTGTTGTTAAAAGGTACCATAGTGGATCCATCATGTCATATTTGGTGGTGAGACACAAATGTCAGTAGGATTTAGCACGACAAGTCTCCCACATGGGAATGGTCTGGACCGACACTAATAAATGGCACTGTTCACCTACCATAGCATTTACATGCATTGTTGTTGTGCACCTACCACAATGTGTTTAAGCATTCCAATGAACTCTACCATGACCGGTTTTTGGCACCACTCTTTCTACGCACCAAGGGAAGTCCATCCGCTATGATAAAAAAGATTTCGCGTCACAGGCTTGTGCCATCTAACCAAATCTCCCCCTAAGTCCATATGATTTTGTTGTGTACACGTTGAAGGACTTATACAATTATTAAGGCCAATATATGATTAAATATGATGACATCACTATAGTAAAAAAACAAATTTTCGAGATAAAAATGTGGTATGTATCTCAAAGCGTCTACCAAATTCGCAATTGGTTTCCAATGTATGCTTCTATTGACGATGACTTTAGAACTAGACCCCACATGTGTATGTTCGACAAACCTTTTTTCAGACTCTTTTCTTACCAGGTAGTAAACCATAATTTATCAAATGTTTGTACCAAGTTGCCACGTGGTAATTTCAAAAAGAATACGGTGGTAGACTTATGCCATGTGATACCTTTGGGGTTTAGTTTGAAAGATCTTGCCAAGACAAATACATAATTACATTGGGTTTAGTTTGAAATATCTTGCCAGGAGAAATAAATCGGTGAAGACTTTTCATCAATTTGATTTCTGGTTTAAAAGATAAAACATTTATAATTTTTAGTTTTGCAAAAAAAAAATGATAACATCAACATCATTTTTTGTTTATGCATGTATATGGAAAGAATAGAAATGTCACCTAGATAGAGGTTGGGTGAATAGTCAATTTAAAAACTATTATGGTTTTGGCTTAAAAAAATACGGAATTAAACTAACATTTATTTTACAAGCACAAAATTTAAATAAGCTAGGCTCAACTAAATGCACCAACAAAAGTTAAGCTAAGGAATATAGCACAAATACGTACTTCAAGCTTAATGGCTATCACAAAGGAAAGTAAACTTGGCTATAGAGATAACTGAGGTACGTAGAGACGAAGATGTATTCATGTGTTCCCCTACACGATGTAACGTACATCATGTTGGAGAGGTATGGGATACCACGAAGGATTTTGCAACGCTATGAAGGCCCATCTTCTTATCCGTGTCTATCCCATAAAGGAATATGCCCTTTACTTATGGATAGCTTTTCCTCCACTCTGGAGATAGCAAGCTCGATAACCACTTCACAAATATCACGAAGGGGAAAGCCTCATCATATTCACAATCTTCCACAAAGAGGTCACCGCAGCACCAACCGCTAAGCCAACTAGGAGATCACCCTCCAAGAGTAACAAACTCACGGTATCTCACTCAAACAAATCGTAATAGAGAGCATACCACTTATGCAAGAGTGAAAAGCAAGAACACCATGGGTGCTCAAATCCTTTACTCTCAAATCGCACCAAAGCAACAAGTGCTAGGGAGGAATTAGAGAGGAAGAACAACGGTGGAGGACAACCAGTGACTCCAAGATCTAGATCCAAAGGGTTTCCCTCACTTAGAGGAGAAATTTATTGGTAGAGATTGTATATCTAGATCTCCTCTTTCAAAACCCTCAAAAAAGATGCAAGAATCATATGAGTGATGGGAGAGTAAGCAAGCTCAAACGGTTCAACAATGCTTGTAAAAAACATGCTCATGAACCCTAGAAAAACGATGGGGGAAGAAGCCCATTTTATAGGAAAAGCAAATATAACAGGGGCCAAAATGAGCAGTGCAGTAAAAATTGGTGAAAATTCCGGTGCGTCGAGCTGTACGTCAGGATAGATTGGCGAAAAGTCCATCACACTGGTTTTCCCACCGGGACGTCTAGCGCCACACTAGACGAGTCGGCCCCCCGCTGAAATGCTCCTCGGAATAGCTGTTCGATAAACCCATTTCAAACCGACAACCACCAGATGACGCGACGGGTAAACCGGCACCACCTGTTTGCACGCCAGTTTTTAAGACAAAAAACAATGTTGACGAAAAATGGTGATAACTTTTGTATTCGGACTTCGATTTTAGCAAACCTAGAATTTTTGAAAAATAAGAACAAGCTCTATCCCAAGAAATAGAAATTGGTAAAATATGAAATAAGGAGAGGTATGAAACCTACCTAAATTAAGAACCAGTAAAACCTCCAAACTCGAAAACGCAATAGAAGATGCATACAAATTCTATTTTCGATAAACTTAGGCTTGTTGAAGAGCTAGCAACATGATTAAGAACCTCACACAGAGAGACACCAAGAAGAGACAATAATAAAGGGATACAAAGTATGCAAATGATTGATCTTCCTAAGACGATGTGATCCAGTTACCCAACCGGAAGCCTCTCTTGATAGTGCGACTATCTATCCTATAACCCGGCTCACAACAACCACCTTGAGACCGGTAAAATTAAAACCTAGCAGGGCCTTACGTTGGCTTTATGCATCCTGCTTGATCTTGATAAAAAATCTTCAAGCTCCATTCAAGCCGGAATGCTTTACTTGATCATTGTTGCTTTATGAAGGCTCATAATTTCCTCCCCATATACCTCTATGGGATAACTTCATTAAGACACATCTTCACATGTCCATTATCACAAAATGGATGGCAAGACTCAAGCATATGATCTTCTCAAGATTCTTATCTTGATCTTGGACTTCTCAACCTTGATGATGATGACCACTTGATATCATCCTCTCACGGGCTATATGAAATCTTTACTTCTGACGCATGCCTATGGAAAGGTACCTAACCCACATAGATAACAAAATGGCACATATATAATGGTTTAGTTCATGAAGCATAATTTATAAAGCTTACTATACCACAATATCCCATGTGGTACATTCTTTATGCTTCATGTGTGGACCAACTTGAATCCAATTTTCACTCTTTGTATGTATCAACCATGTATCTTCTCATGCTTTATCTAAATATTTCGAGGTACATAAAGAACTCTTCATTTGATTGCATGCTCTAAATCTTAGTCAACCATAGCTCAACTCGTGAGACTATCATGACACCCACTTAGAGCCATATCTTAAATTCTTCTATTGAGGTCAAACTCTCAAGATCTTGATCGTCCATTTCTTAATGCACAAGTTAGAGCATGGATGAATTGAGTTCCACACAAGAACTCCATCTTCATTTCTTCTTCTCTTCAAATCGATGATCTTGATACCAATACTCAAGGTATATATTTATCTTCAAGGAATCCATACTTGAATCCAAAACATGAAATACAAGTATAAAACCCAATGAAAACATTAGTACATAGGGACTGTCATTAACTACCAAAACCACATAGGGGCAATATACCCTTACACAAATCACTACCTGCACTTCATGTCTCGCTCTAATGAATGTGATGACATATTGGTGTAATATTTTCATCCTAAAACATATATTTTTGTTGGGAGGGGAGGAGCTATGATATGAGGGTTTATTTGTGCGCATATTTTTGAGGTGGAAGAATATTTGCAAAAAACAGGGAGTTACTAGCACATGAAATTTGTAAGCTTATATATTGAATGTTGTATGGAATTTCTTACAATGTGCATGACATGGGGTTAACATGTCAATGCCCATGGTTGATGGACTTGGGTTTGAGGAAGAGGGGAGTGTTGGAAGCTTTGTTCGACTAATAGGCAAGAAAATTAGGGACATGAAGTTTACCCAGGTTCAGGCCCCTAGAGGGAAACCTTACTCCTACTTGTCGATTCTTGATTATTGATGGAACCGAAGGTTATAGGGATGCGCAGAAGCAATATGGCGGTGTATGAATTAGGGTTTGCGATGATCCTTCTCGCTGCCCCCTCCTGGCCTTTATATAGGGATTCTAGGTCTTAGGATAGCAATGTGAGTCGGTTACATATTAGGTTTTTTCCCTTTAAACTTTATATCTATTCTTTGCCGTGTCCTCCAAGGATTCGTATCTTCTTAGGCTTGGGCCACTTGAACCTTCATAGGCTTCGTGGACCTTGGCAGGTCGTTGAGTGGGCCTTCCATTGGGATGCACCAGGTAGGATGTTGTTGGGTGCCTATAGGTCATACCCATGTCAGTAGCCCCCGAGTGTCCATCCGAATTATAGATTCGGAGGGAGAATATGAAGTCTTCGAGTGTGCGTAAGTGCCTCTTTTATCATCCGAAAGTTTTATCGGGTGTTATTGCTTATGTCATAGGGATAGTTGATATGCGTGCCTGATTCATCTAAAGGATTGAGATTAGCTAACTGCTCAAACTCGAGTCCTAGGACTCGAATTTGGAAAATTGCTGGTGTAAGTCGACTCATGCCATGGAGGCCTTACAGAGCCGAATTCCAGTGTTCTAGGTGTGCACTCGACGCATCCTTCGAGGCTTTCTCATCATGCCTGTAGGCACGACATGTTTCTGGTAGAGCATAGCAGGTGCGTTGCCAGGCCTTTAGATTGTATCTGTAGGACTTATGTTCACGTTGTAAATGTAGCATCCGAATGTGTTGTCACCGTGGAGGTGATTTTGGTGGCCAAGGAGATGTTATCTCTGTACAAGGCAATTATAGTTTAAGAGGCGAGGTGACCAAAAGCTTAAATTGCTTGTGATGGTAGGATGCATGCGTAGTTAACGCACTTTTCCTGAGGATTTTATTTCAATTTTCGTCTTTTCACAGGGTGCGCGACCAACGCTGTCTATGGGAGTAGCCCCCGAGTGCCTATTCGAGTCATAGACTAGAGTGGGGACTTTGAACTTTTGTGACTGCTGTCTGATGAGTGCATATTTGCATCATGTTTTACATTATTATTTTATATTGTAGATGTAGGATCTTGGTATTTTACGGCGCTCGCACGCATATTTTATGTCTGTTTTCACCAGGACCAGGACAAATGATGGATCCAATGGATACAATTATTGAAGCAGTTGTACTAAGGAGAAAAGGAGTCAAAAACAACGTAAATCGCTTATTTGGGAAATATTAATAATACTAGAAGAAAACCAGAAGCGAACAAAGGAGGCAGAGAGCGTAACGACCAACTATATGGCGGGAGCATTTCTTCCGCCCGTATAGCTCCGACCGTATAGTTGGCGCCGCCTCCGCCTCGTCAAATAGTTTCACCCCGTGCAATTGGTTTGAGAAGACGATATACAGAACACCTAGAAATCACAGAAAACCCACCTCTGGAAGGCATCTAGAGGGGGAACTCATCCACAAGGGATCCATCTTCGCCCTGCGCAGATCCGGGAGGCTAAGGCATCGATCTTCATCATCCACCGCTGCATCACCACCATCTCCATCCATCCCATCTACATCTTGTCTAGATCTTGTTGTAATTCCTATACTCGTTGTAGATTTATACAAGTACTATTCATCTATGATTGTTTCTATTATCATTGCCATGATGTTGATTACCTCCATGTCTGAGTAGATCATTAGTTCTTAGGGAGATGGAGAAACCCTAGTATGAGATTGAAATAAGATATACTCTATTATGATATTCATTGCTGTGACCATGTGTTAGATTCTCTACATCTTGATGTTGAGAGAAGTCGACCTCTCAATATTTGCCTCTCGTGGGGACTTGATGGAGGGAACTACTTGTTGGTAGATGGTGGCGTGCTAGCACTTACAATGACTATAAAGCTGTTAGCACTCCTTGCGTATCAACTTGGGAAATCGAGGAAACTCACGGAACACTATCCATGCCATGGGATACGTCCTACGGGATTACATCCCTTAATAGCGCAGTAATTCGATTGATGTCGATTGCTAACGGCTGTGGTTATGAGGATGATGTGAGCAGCAGTTTTTGCCTATTCGTCCACATACGGAGAGTATCCGCTACTCCTTAAGAACGCCTTTTTCCCTACTGCAGTTCCAATCTCTCTTACATACACGATACTTACTTTCTGTATTAAGTTACTTGCTTTACTTTATTATTTCTCTTATACCCAAAACCCGAAAACACCTTTTTACACAATACTCGCATTTTATCTTGTTACTTAGAACTTCATCTAGCATTTCTATCACAATAACTATTTCAAGAATTATTAGACTTTTGACTCCTACTCCCTGTGGGATCAATGTCTTTATTTCGAAACTAGCTACAAACGATCCGTGCAGTTGCAGTCATCAAGCTATTTTCTGGCATCGTTGCCTGGGAGCTAAGCGCTGTAGATCTTTTAATTTTTGCTTATTTATTTTTGTCTTGCTAAATTTTGCTTTGAGTTACAGGTTTCTACCAACATAATGGAGTTTGAGCATATGATTAGTGCTAACCCACTCAACCACTTTGGGAAGCCCTATGATATTTATAAGAGACAACTCCAATGAGAAGACAAGGGGTTTGAAATAAATCCTCTACTACTCAGTATTCTACATAAGAAGTAATTTACTGGAGATGAAGAAGATCCTGATCCACATGAGCATATTGCATGTTTTAAAGATATATGTTGCACTTTTCTATTGACGGGATATACTGCTGATGAGGTAAGGGTTAAACTTTTTAGTCAAACTTTGACAAGTACAGCTCTCTCATGGTATAGATCTCTACCCCGTGAAGCCATTACTACTTGGGATAATTTAGCTTGTAAATTTCTATCAAAATATTATCCATTATCAAAATCTTTTGGAATCAGGCGTCTTATAATGACTTGGAAGAATCGTTCTAATGAAGGACTGGTAAGAGCTTATATTAGATTTAAAGATTTACTATGACTATGTCCTCATCATAATTTGCCTGAATGTATTTGTTACATATCTTTTATGGCGGTTTAATTGAACCTAATAAAATTGAACTAGACTCTTTCGCGGAAGGAGCCTTTATGAATCTTCCTATACCTAAAGCTTGGGCTTTACTTAATAGAATTCGTGATCATAGAGTTTCATGGAATTTTGGTCGAGGAAGTGAAGGAGGCGTAGAGATAGAGCATGATTATATTCATGACTATTATAAAAAAAGGCCATGCGATAGAATTGTCTAAAGAACTTTATCTGGATTCAGTTCTTGTCTTGCAAGTTGTTAAAGCTTTTACATAACATATTAAAGCTCCAAAGGAGGGTCCAGTCAAGTATGATCCACCACCCGAACCAAAAAAAGAAAAGAGAAGATAAAGCAACACTTGCCTCCGTAGAACCAATATATGAAGTATCTTTCTCTAACACTGTACAAAAGCATATTTTTGAATATGAATAGGTCAAAGCAGTACATGAAAAGAGGGAAGAGGAAAGCGTGCCAGAAGTCACGGAACACTTGAAAGAAAACAAAGATGAAGAGGTAACCAAGGAAGAAATTATGGCTATGTACTCACACTGTAACATAGTTGAACTTTGTGTAGAGACTTCCATATTGGTTGAAGGAAAAACAAAGGTAAAAGATGTGGGTAAGCCTATTCTTCCCTGCATATTTAAAGAAACCTCTCATTACGGTTTATGTGATCTTGGCGCCGAAGTTAATGTTATATCTTATGATTTCTACCTAGAAATGAAAGAAGAAATAGAACCAGCTACAATTGAAAATACTGATATGACAATTATGTTAGCTAATAAAAACCTTAGAATTCCAATGGGAGTAGTTGACAATGCAACTGTCACAATTGGCAACAAAGACTTTCCTATCGGTTTTGCAGTTGTTGATATGCCAGCTAACACCTTTTTCCCTATTATATTTGGAAGAACCCTTTTGGGTGATATAGGTGCCTATGTTAATTTCAAGAAGGAGATTGTGACTCTTAAGCTTGGGGGAACGGAAAATAAATTCCATTTTTCCAAATTTAGAGACAGACCTCCACAAGTACAAGAAGAAGAGGAAGAGAGAACTATTGAGGAAATGGCATCTCTTTTCTTTGGTAACCAAGAAGAAGAAATAAGTGAAGATCCAAATTATGAAGAAATAATTATGGAGGACAAGTCCCTAGAAGAACTAGAAGATAAATTCGATTCACTTCCTATTTTGGGACCTCCAACTGATGAGGCTTTTGAAGTGCCAGAAAATAGAGGGGACGAGGAATTACCACCCCTAGAGTTGAATAGGGCTGGAATTATAACTCGAAACTTGCGAGCTAAATGAGTAACTCGTGACTCGGCTCGAACTCGGTGTCTAACGAGTCAAGCCAAATTTTCGATTTGAGCTTGTTTGTTAACCCAAGCTAAATGAGATACTCATGAGCTACTCATTTAGCTCGTTAAACTCGTTCAAATACAGAGTTTGAATTTTTTCATAGATGAGTGCCATACTATGAATGTTTCTTGAGCCTGTAATGGTGTAGAGCTACTATATTTTTCATTGATCTTCCTTCATGTTATTATGGAAGTACTATCGATGTTCGAGTTCCAAATTAGTAGGATAATTACTAGTTTTCCTTATATGTGCTCATGTTCGTACTTATAACAAACTAAACGAGCTACTCGTGAGTTTACCGAGTCGAGACGATTTTCAAATATGAGCTCGTTTTGTAAACGAGCCCAGTCGAGCTAACTCGTTAGTTGAGCGAGCTTTGGCAAGTCGAGCCGAGTTGGCTTAGCTCGGCTTGAATTCCAGCCCTAGAGTTGAAGACTCTACCAGATAATCTCAAATACAGGTTTTTAGATGATACCAATAAATTTCCTGTTATTATTAGTGCTAAACTTTCAGGAGAAGAAGAAGAACTCATGAGGATACTTAAGGAGCATCTCCAAGCCTTTGGGTACTCAATGGATGACTTGAAGGCTATTAGTCCCATGATAGCCATCCATCGAATATTCATGGAAGAAGGTGCAAAACCAGTTGCGGAATTTAATAGAAGATTGAAGCCTGAAATGAAAGAAGTGGTAAGAAAAGAAATTGTACGCCTACTGGACGCAGGTATAATTTATCCTCTTAAAGAGACTGATTGGGTAAGTCATGTTCACTGTGTCCCTAAGAAGGGCGGTTTTAGTGTTGTTCCTAATGAAAACAATAAACTAATACCTACTAGAACTATTGTTGGGCACATGATGTGCATAGACTTCATGAAACTAAATAAAGAAACTAGAAAAGATCACTATCCATTACCGTTCATAGATCAAACTTTAGAAAGGTTAGCAAACCATACTCATTTTTGTTACTTGGACGAATACTCTGGTTTCTCTCAAATAGCTGTTCATCCGGATGACCAACTTAAAACAACTTTCATAAGTCCTTACGGTTTACATGCTTACCGATGTATGCCTTTTGGTCTATGTAATGCTCCAGCTACTTTTCAACGATGTATGACTGCTATTTTTGCTGATTTCATAGAACTTATAATGGAAGTATTTATGGATGACTTCTCTGTCTATGAAACTTCATTTACTAGTTGCTTGGATAATCTCAAGAAAGTTTTGCAGCATTGTGAAGAAATTAATCTTGTTCTAAACTAGGAGAAGTGCCACTTTATGGTCAAAGAAGGTATATTCCTCGGACACAAGGTATCAGTAAGGGAATTGAAGTTGATAGAGCTAAGGTTGAAGCAATAGAGAGAATGCCACCACCTAGGGACATTAAAGGTATAAGGAGTTTCCTTGGTCATGTGGGTTTTTACAGAAGGTTAATTAGAAATTTCTCTGGGATATCTAAACCTTTGACTAACCTCTTGCAAAAGGGAATGAGATTTAATTTTGATGATAAGTGTCTTGAAGCCTGCGATAAACTAAAAAAATGCTTTAACTCGATCTCCCATCATTAAACCACCTATCTGGGATACAACCTTTGACTTAATATGTGAAGGTAACGATGATGTTGTAGGAGTAACTCTTGGACAACATATTGGTCATAGATTTAATATTATACATCATGATAGTAGAACTCTAAATGGTGCTCAAAAGGATTATCCTAAGGAAGAAAAGGAACTGTTTGCTGTATTTTTCTCTTGTGATAAATTTTTTTCTTACATAGTTGATGCAAAGGTGAGAGTTCATACGGATCGTGATGGCTTAAAAGAACTCCTTGAGAGGAAACAACATAAGCCAAGACTGATCCGTTGCATTCTTTCACTACAAGAATTGAAGTTACAGATTAAGCAAAGGAAGGAAATAAAGATGTTAGATGCAGTTTCCATGCTTGCCCAGGAAGACACCGATCTTATTGAGAGGAACTTTAGTCCTGGTGATTTTCATTTACAAGAATTATTTGATGAACTAAAGTCAATTCCTCCAAAAGAGAAGGAGTCCTTGTTGTGGGAGGAACTTTTCATCCCCGATTAAATGAGGGGTAAGTGCAAGGTAAGTGTTCTTACTCAAATAAGTGATTTATTTTCACAATTTTTACTCTTTAAAATTCTGTTTTCGAATTCCTTGTGTTTTTCTGAAGTTTTAGAGGGGTTTTACCAACTATACGGGCGGAGCTATACGACCAGAGAGGGGCCTCCCGTCGTATAGTTGGTCGTTAAACTCTCTGTATCATTTTTATGAAATTCTTTTTGATATCTGAACCTATACGGTCACAACTATATAACCGGAGCAAAAATTCTGGTCGTATAGTTGGTCGTTAAACTCTCAGATAGTTTTGCTTTTTGGTGTCTGTATCTATATGGTCGCAACTATACGACCGGAGCAAAAATTCTGGCCGTATAGTTGGTCGTTAAACTCCCATGAACTTTTGATTTTTGGTGTTTGAAATTGTACAGTCACAAGTATACGACCGGAGCAAAAATTCCAGCCGTATAGTTGGTCGTTAAACTCTCAGACACTTTTTCGTTCGATCTTTCTTTTATCTCACATAAAAAAATCTAAAAAAAACGTTATTGTCGGTTCTGAGTCGTGATTTAACCGACCTAGACTCGAGATATTTGGGAATATCTGCCCGGAACCAACTATACGGCCAGACCTATATGGGCCACACCTGTATAGTTGGTCGTTACGCGACAGGTTACTTCCAAATCCGTGATTTCTTTCTCTGTTCCGTTTGGATTCTTTTCTTGGACGACAATTTGGTGTTTCTCGCGAGTTTTACTAACCTATGACCTCTCTTATATACTGCCATTGTCTCTCTCTCTAATCGCAATCTACAGAAAGCAATCTAGCAATGCACTATCCTGCCCCAGGCCGTGGGAAACCCATGGGGCTCATTGCTCCTTCCAGGGACCGCTCTAGCAGCCCGTCCATGGAGGACAATGATGAGGAGGTGGAAAGGTTTAGCCAGAAGTACAAGGAGTACGTCGAGTAAAGCTACTTCAACAATGATTCCGATGGTGATGATGACGTAGTTGACATCTACATCTGCCGTGACATCTATGATCCACCGGAGATCAATTGGGCAGTGATGAAGAAAAGCTCAACAAGAGAGATAAGATTGCAAGCCACATGGAAAAGGGCGTCTGGAGATGGTCAAGTTCGTCACCACGGATCCAAGGCCGCACACGCATAAGGAATTATCTAATATTGGTGCAGGTGCTAGCAAGGAAGGGGATGTTCCACTCTCGAGGCCAACCATTGGTGCTCGTATGAAGGTTAAACCTCAAGAAGAGTGGAGGTATGGTTTACACTTCCCCGATCCATCAATTATGGATGAGGAAGAAGAAGCTGTCCCTAGGACCAAGGATCGCGTGCGGGCACTAGAGATATATCAGAAGCAGGAGCTACTCCATCGCGTCGAAGTCCGTCACCGTCTCAAAGAGATGGAGAAGAAGGAAGACCTCCTTCCATTGGTGACCAAGCTCGCAGATAGAGTGGACACTCTGCAATCTGATCGGTGCAGGTGCTACAGCCGCATAACTGCTCTGGAGGAGACCAACAAGAATCTACACACCGCGGTGTTACATGCCATGGTGCCCTTGTGATCTACAACAATCACGGTATCAAATAATCGCAAGGGATTATTTGATCCCGCCTGGCTTGGTTCCAAGCTTGGGGAGATCTTTAAGACCTTGTAATCTATCTTATAAGTTTTTATTATTATTCTACATTAGTTCAAACTAGAAATAAAGTTTGCATCATTAGAATTCCCTTCAGGAATAGTCGATCCCTTTTATGAAATTCTGAGTTTATTAATATATATGGAGCAATATTGAGTTTGTGTTTGCTTTATTGATATATGAATGGCTTGAGTATGATTTTGCTTGCACTTGATGATAGCAGTAGGAGTCTTCCACACCATTGGTATTAATGGAACACATAAAGATAATTTGGTCAATATGTTGTAAGTCTATGGTTTGATTCACAAAGAAAAACTATCTATGCAATTAAGTTGAAAAAGAAAACCTTGAACAAAGGAAAATGAAAGTGCTATCTAAATAGAGTGAGAACAAGTCGTGGTAGAATCTCAAGTCATAAGAATGATTCATATACAGTTGGAATTTGATAATTGAGATCGCTGAACTTTGAATTCCTACATGAAGTGGAATATATGGCTAGATCCTTTGCACATCACTTAGAGCAAAAGTGTGAGCATATATGCAAGAGAAAATAAAAGAAGAAAAAGAGTGAATGTGCAAAGAGCAAATAGGCATATACCATTGTATTGTAGTATGACAAAGACACACTTTTGAGATTTTGAATCTCAAGTGAATGCGTTGATCCTAAAACACTTGGGACTACCTCGTTAACTCATTCGGTTGAACCAGATTCTTTTACATTATGTTGAGATTCATCATTTATGAACTATTGATAACTAAAGGTGTGGAAGCGTTCCAATACTATTCAGATGGTTCGAGGAAGGTACTATTCATGAACTTATTCCCCTGTATCGTACATGATAAACACATGCTGCAATTGCCTCATTTATTTTATCGACTCAGCTTCATGAATATGAGGATCACATCCATTAAGCTAAAAACTTGCTCGGGACGAGCAAGAGTCTAAGCTTGGGGAAGTTGATAAGTGCATATTTGCATCATGTTTTACATTATTATTTTGCATTGTAGATGTAGGATCTTGGTTTTTTACGGTGCTCATGCGCACATTTTATGTCTGTTTTCACCAGGATTAGGACCAATGATGGATCCAATGGATACAATTATTGAAGCAGTTGTACTGAGGAGAAAAAAAGTAAAAAACAACGTAAATCGCTTATTTGGGAAATATTAATAATACTAGAAGAAAACCAGAAGCGAACAAAGGAGGCAGAGAGCGCTACGACCAACTATACGGCGGGAGCATTTCTTCCGCCCGTATAGCTCCGACCGTATAGTTGGTGCCGGCTTTGCCTCGTCAAATAGTTTCACCCCGTGCAATTGGTTCGAGGAGACGACATACAGAACACCCAGAAATCGCAGAAACCTCACCTCCGGAAGGCATCTGGAGGGGGAACTCATCCACAAGGGATCCATCTTCGCCCTACGCAGATCTGGGAGGCTAAGGCATCGATCTTCATCATCCACCGCTGAATCACCACCATCTCCATCCATCCCATCTACATCTTGTCTAGATCTTGTTGTAATTCCTATACTCGTTGTGGATTTATACAAGTACTATTCATCTATGATTGTTTCTATTATCATTGCCATAATGTTGATTGCCTCCATGTCTGAGTAGATCATTAGTTCTTGGGGAGATGGAGAAACCCTAGTATGAGATTGAAATAAAATAAAGTCTATTATGATATTCATCGCCGTGACCATGTGTTAGATTCTCTACATCTTGATGTTGAGAGAAGTCGACCTCTCAATATTTGCCTCTCATGGGGACTTGATGGAGGGAACTACTTGTTTGTAGACGGAGGCGTGCTAGCACTTACAGTGACTATAAAGCTGTTAGCACTCTTTACGTATCAACTTGGGAAATCGAGGAAACTCACGGAACACTATCCATGCCATGGGATACGTCCTACGGGATTATGTCCCTTAATAGCACAATAATTCGATTGATGTCTATTGCTGACTGCTGTGGTTATGAGGATGATGTGAGCAGCGGCTGTTGTCTATTCGTCCACATAAGGAGTCCCTCCCACCCATACATAGTTGAGAATGTTCATGATTATAATATTTATCTTAGATCTTTACAATACAAGTGGAGTATCCGATACTCCCTGATAACGCTCTTTCCCTACTGCGGTTCCAATCTCTCTTACATACGTGATACTTATTTTGTGTATTAAGTTACTTGATTTACTTTATTATTGCTCTTATACCCAAAACACAAAAACACCTTTTTACACAATACTCGCATTTTATCTTGTTACTTAGAACTTTATCTATCATTTCTATCGCAATAACTATTTCAAGAATTATTAGACTTCAGACTCCTGCTCCCTGTGGGATCGATATCTTTATTTTGAAACTAGCTACAAACAATCTGTGCACTTGCAGCCATCACTGTCGATGGCCGTGATACCTTCGATCCGGATTACGAATGTAGTATAGCTCTTTTTCCCTAGTAGACCTAGGTTATCGAATCCTTGGGAAGCGAATGCATAGTGAAGTTACTTTAACGGAACTTTAGGAGTTTTAGAATTCCTTTTGTGTTTTCACCGGACCAGTAGCTTGCGTCTTTTTTGTTGTTGTTGATGATGGAGAGAGAGGGGGCCTAGGGCATTCGGTTTCACCTCTAGCTGTGCAAAAACATCCGATGGAAATAAAAGATAGAAATAAAATATACGTGTACTTGTTAGAGCAAGATAAATTATATGTGGGAAGTGCATCCGTAATTGCTATTGCCTTCACAAATCCATAATTGCTATTGCCTTCACAACCGCTTATAGCAATAACCTACTAGTCTCATCCATAGAAGAAAGAGAACTAATGATATGCATTGTGATGTCACCGTTAATCCCAAGCAAATCCCTCACATACAACCGTACTACCCCTTCTATCACTGGGGTTCCCAACCTGCAAATCAGTCATCACTCATACTCCCTATACCTGGCTCAACCCTTGGGGTCTTGGGTACCTGACAAGTCCATAGATTGAGGAAAGAGAGGATACAATAATCATCATGTCATACAAACTAATACACGATCCCATCTATGATAAATCACATGCACAATTGCTACATGGCTAGGCCGAAGCCCTTAGCCCAAGGAGAACTACTCACACATAGAGATGAGATCAACAATCACAAACATTGTAATGAAAATCATAAGATTGATAGCAATAGTCTTACAATGTCGCCAATCAGAGAAGAGATCTACTATTACAAGTGGTGGAAGATGGCTATGGAGATGGAGAAGGGTTTGGAGATCTGGAGGCGGCTTTCTGGCGAGGTATGGCTTCTAGGGCGTGGTGTCTCTCTGTTTCTCTTTGCCTGAGGCTTCTTTATATAGGGGCCTCTTCACGAAAGTTGTTATGTTTGACCTAACGGAGGCGGCGTCAACTATACGACCGGAGCTATATGGTCAGAATTTTTGCTCCAGCCGTATAGTTGGTCGTTATGGCGTCTGCCTTCGCTGGACGGCTCCTGGTTTCTGCTGGTCGAAGGAAATATCGTATCTTTGACTTTAATGTTGTGATTCCCTCCTTTGAACGATATTATCTGTGCAGGAAAAATACAAGAACAAAGGATTGCATACCCTTCTGAATATTAGCATTAGTGGCAGGGGTTAGAGAGATATTTCATAAAAAATATAATTAATATCTAGTTTAAATGTGGACGTAGATGTCTATATTTCAGATCCATCAACCTCCCCAAGCTTAAACTTGATCGTCCCGAGCAAGAAAACCAAAATCAAAAAGGAACTCAACATTTAAACTAAAATAATGAGATGGTGATCTTACTCATGATTAATAGTCTCATGTTTCCTCCACTTTCATAAATCTGAAAAACTTCAGCATAGATAGAGTAATGGCAAGCGTATCATACGGGTTTCATGCATCCTTATAGCACAACAAAATTATTGTAAGCATGGATGATTCAAATGAGTAAATTTTATTCCATGTCAAGTAATCAACTCATAGGCTTGCCTTTGAATAGTAAAGTATAATCATGTAAATTAAGAGTGTGAGAGTTGTCATGAAAAGCATATATACTAGAGTATCTCAATTCTCCCACATCAATGAATCAAGACTTTGCAAGCACTACTTTTCTATTCATTGTCCTTCAAGAATTTCAGTTTTTAAGTAATTGAGAGCATGCCAAAGATTTTTACTAGTTTATCGGGCTGTGATGGACACTCGTGGCATCACTAAGGTTTTTTGTTCCTTTTGCATAATGATTACTCATAACAGCCAGAGGAGTGATTCCATCATGATTATAGCTACCTAGGAGTGCCAAGAATCTTACCCACTATAGCATTGCTGCTACAAGTGTTTAATCAACTCATAGCCAAAATCTAGGAGTTTCCTCCATCAAGATCGTTCGTAGGCCAGTGGAGTTATTGGCATCCCATGAAGTTTGACACGCATAGAACTATATCATTCTTATGATTAACAAGTCAAGATTTGGCATGCTCACAAAAACCGCTAAACATTAATTCAATCGAACAAATCCTTTCGAAGAGAGCTATTTAAGTCAATCAACATTTTTAGTGGTGTCGAGTGTCTCAAGAAATAAGCCTTCAAGACTAAACACTACAACACCCAAGCCTTCAATTGTGAGACTTTTTCTTATTATAATTGTTTAGCAATTTTTAGGAAAGACTTGGTTAATTACAAGAGCTGGAACAAAATGAGTCCAATTAAATACCCATGCAAACGACAATCTTACTATGATACAAAGACTCACTCCACCAATATAATATCTCAACATTTACTACTAACTAGCATGGGTTTCTCAAACCTTAAAAGTGGGGAGTCATAAGGCATACCTCTCATGTTTGGTTCCACTTCTCTCTTCCTTTTTTATTTGTTTCTTAGAAACTCGAAGTCGACCACTCTCCTGCAAACATACGAAGACCTCGAGGCGACAAGAAAAAGAAAGAGGGAAAATAAGGAAAAATGGAGAAGTCTTTTTGTGATTTTTAAGAGAGGGAAATAAAGAATAGGAAATTGGCGGCAAAGCTTGGCTAGAAAATTTTGAAAGCAAATATAAAGAACTAAAGATAAAGTGTTGGGGAAACCAACACGAGTGCTTATAAACTCAAATAAAAACGTAACCTTGAAATAAAAGCAAATAAACGCCAAATAAAGATACATGAGGAAACTTCCCCAAGCTTAGGCTTTTGCAAGCCCTTCAAATCATTGTGGTGGCGGGAAAAGTCATTACTCTAGTTCGCAAATTGAGTGGAGAGGTTACTTGCTGATTCTCGGAGGTTCAAAGAGAGGTTGTGCATCCTCTCCACAGTCCCTCCAACTGCTTGGAAATCTTGGTATGTGGCGAACCGGGTTTGTGGATGCTCTTCTTCTTGGTGAGGAACTTCTTGCTCCTCCTCTTGGTCCTCATCCTCTTCAGGAATCTCCTCCTCGGGTTGGTATTGCTCAACATGCACATCATATAGCAAACGTCCTTCCTCGATAGAAAAATGACCATTAGGCAAAGGGGCGAGGTAGATACGCCCAGCTCCAGCAATATGCAGATAATAAACACCACCTCTCCTAGAGAGCATTCCATAGGCCCTCAAGGTGGAGAAACCAACACGTGTCTCACCTAGTATGGGTTGCAACTCACCTAGATCGATGTCTAGGGCAGTGGCAAGCATGGTGATGACGCCTCCTCCTGTGATTGGCCTTGGCTTTGGGAGGCTTGCTGCTCCAGGTACCACACAAGGATGGCGCCCAAGTTGAGTGATAGGTTGTAGTTGATGTAAGCAGCCTTGGCGAGGACTAGGATGTCCTCCTTGTTGAGTCTCGTGAACTCATTACGTTCCTGCAAGGTGTTAGCAATAACATAGAACAAATAACGAATTGCAGGATGTTGAATATTCTTCCCCTTGTTCACTCTACTAGTGAAGCTCATTCCATTGTAGTATTGATCAGGGGAAGGAATTAAGCCGGTAAAGGATGCGCGTAGAGCATGAACATCATTGTTTGGCAAATTAAAGCATGCGCACCATTGATCCAACGTTAAGGTGTAGTTTTTGTTCATCAGACGGAAAGAAATAGTATCCTCTCCTAGCCACAGTTTAACAGTGCTTTGCAATCAACTTAGAAATTCAATGGTTAAGCAGCGATAAGTAGGTACATCATTGTACAAAGTTTTGCAGACCAGCTCTATTGCAAAGTAAATTAAAGTCATTAGAAATACCGAGTTGGTTCAATATAATGGGGGAAGCCCACTTGGTGGCCTTCACTTCGCGGTTCTTGATCTTGTTGAAGCGTTCGTGATGGGCCTCATCCCTGAACCGTATCCCCATGCGTTCCTAAGCGGTTGCTCGAGAAGCGCTAGTGGTGGCATGAGCACGAGTTTGGATCCTTGTGTTCATCATCTAAAACATTGAAGAAAGGCAAAAATAAAACTTTTTGATCCAACAACAGTATGTATAATATGTTCCTCATCTAAGCACACTAAAGAATCTCCTCAAGATAATAATCTAGATAAGAAAATCATGGCAATTGGTTCATAGTAGGTATCACCCTAGATTGATAATGACAATAGATCAAAGATGAATTTGCAAAAAGTAATTGGGGGATCAGAGGAGAAACATATCGTAGATTACTTGTGTGCGAGGAAATCGAACGAAATTGAGTAGAGATGAAGATCCTTTAAGGTTTTGAGAGAGTTTGGAGGTAGAAGAAGGAAAAAGGATTGAAGTTTTGGAGTTGGGAGTACCTTCCCGTGCGATTTTGTGGTCGGATGCAACTATACGAGCGCAACTATACGAGCGGAACATGCGTTCCGGCCATATAGTTAGCGTTCTATCAAAATATCAGGTCTTCCTCCTGGTGGCGCAGCTATATGACCGCAACTATACGGGCGGAACAAAATGTTCCGGCCGTATGGTTGGTCGTTAAACTGTCTGTCCCTGCGAAAGAAAATTTGCAAAGGCCTCGATATCTATACGACCTATACGACTGGAACTATATGGCCAATTTTTTTATTCCCGCCGTATAGTTGGTCGTTAAACTCCCAGTATATATGAAAAGAAATTGTACGGAGGCATTGATATCTATACGACCAGAACTATACAGCCAGAATTTTTATTCCCGCCATATAGTTGGTTGTTAAACTCCTAGTATATATGAAAAGAAATTGTACAGAGACATTGATATCTATACGATCGGAACTATATGGCCGGAATTTTTATTCCCGCCATATAGTTGGTTGTTAAACTCTCAGTACATATTGCAGAAAAAATTCGATGGCAATGATAACTATACGACCGGAGCTATACGGCCAGAATTTTTATTCCCGCCGTATAGTTGGTCGTTAAACCGTGTGTGTCCATCAAATAATTTCTGTTTCTTCGTAAACTATTTATTTTCCTGTAACTTAGCGATATACCTTGTTTTTTTGATAGAAAATATCGTCGACCAACAATAGCATGAATAATGCAGAAATTCAAGTACTACCAAATTTCTTCTCTCCGAATGGAGTTTTCTAGCACTCTTTATTGAACATGGACTTAAACTAAAACTAAAAACTTAACTCAAACTTAATTTAACATGGGTTGCCTCCTATGGAGTGCTCTTTTACGGTCAATAGCTTGATCTTGATGATATTCACTTAGGCCAGAAGAGTGGAACACCCACTCCAAAGTAATTGGCCTTCAAAGTGATGGCCTCCTTCTCATCATGTTTGGCTTTCTTCTTCCTGGGAAAATGAATAACAAAAGGATCCCGCAAAGGCAATTGCAACTTCATGTTCCCTTCATGAAGATTAATTAAAGCCTTTATAGTTCTTAAGAAAGGATGGCCAGTATTATAGGAGCAACAGTGTCTTCAGGCATGTCAACAATAATGAAATCAATGAGAGCAGGACAGCCTTTGATGTAAACTAAAGTGTTCTCCTTAATCCCTACAACTTGTTTGTAGGTAGAATCTGCTAGATGCAATTTTAATTCAGTAATTTCAAAGGAGCCAAGATTTAACTTGTTAAAAAGGTTCTTTGGAATTGTTGAGACGCTTGCACCTAGATCACAAAGTGAAGCTATCTCATTAGTTCCAATCTTTATCTTAATAGTAGGCTCAAATATGTCATCTAGTTTAACAGGTAACTTTTCAGTGATTTTCTTGTATTCCTCTTCAAGCTCGCGTACCTTAATTGCTACTTGATCAACAAAGTGTTGATACATGGCTTCATCATTACCTTCACTTACCAAAATTTTGATGTTGATCCTTTTTACGAGATCTTCGATGGTGTAGCTTGGTGAAGGGGCATTACTATAGTCAAGTTCTTCAGGCTCCTCCCTTTGGATTCTCATCATTTTGAGTTCCTCAACAGGATTGGGCTCAGCTTTTCCTGCAAATTTAGCTAGAATGAGAGTTTGACTCTCGGTTATCTTACCTAGCTGTGCCTCGACGATCCTTGTTCTGGGCCTACAAATCATTTCTCAAACTAACAACTTGGTTACATAATTTACCAAGCATAGCATCATGGTTCTCCGTGATTTTGACTAGGATATTATTTTGTTCATTTTGCGAGTCTATGAAAGACTTAAGTGTTTCTTGGAGACTACCATTACTAGTTCCCATATTATTATTAGAGTTATTTGTAGGACTAGCATAATGTTTCTGAAAATCAGGATTGTAACTCTTCTTTCAAGAAGGATTATAATCATTACGAGCTACGACGTCTATTTCTTCTATATTTGTTTCAGGGGCGGCTCTTACCTGAGTTTACTTACCTTTTACAGCTAGTATGATCTCATCCAACTTAGCATTGAGATCTTTGTTCTCTTGTGGTGAGACAGAGTTCTTCTTCGTGTTTGCTCTTTCAACATGCCATTGGGCATGGTTGTCTTGCATATTGTCTAGCAACTACTTTGCTTTGATAAGATGTTTACCCATGAATGTTCCTCCAGCTGTAGTATCAAGCATAGACTTAGACACATGATTAAGAGCATTGTAAAATAAAAGGAGGATTAACCAATCTTCCATCCCATGACTAGGATAGTTTCTCAGGCATTCTTTCATCCTCTCTCATGCAAGCGCTAGTGGCTCACGCTCTTCCTGTCTGAAACCAAAATATTAGATCAGAGTTGCATAGTTTTTGTAGGTGGGAAAAATTTAGTCATAAATAAAGAAGTACATGCCACCCATGATGTAATAGTATTTTTAGGAAAAGATAGCAACCATTCTTTAGCTCTTCCTCTTAGAGAGAAAGGATATAGACGTAATTTGACCGCATCAGGGTCAACATCTTTTATACGCATCATATCACATATTTTAGTGAAAGTATTTAAGTGCATACCTGTGTCTTCAACAGCAGAGCCTCCAAATTGGTTCTGTTGAACCAAACTTAAATAATGGGGCTTAATTTCATAGTCATCAGCAGCAATTGCTGGCTGAGTAATAGGAGTATGCAAATAATCATTATTGGGAGTAGCAAACTCCCCAAGCTTCTTTTCAGCCATACTTCCTATGTTTTTGGGTTTTCTTAGATTAAAAATTATAACGGTAAAACAAGAATTTAAAGACTAACTATTTTTTTGGTTTATCAAATAAAGACTAAAAGCAAACTAACAAAATTAAAAACAAGAATTAAAACTAGCAAGGTTCCTAATAACCTCACTAGGGTAGCTATTGCTTCCCCGGCAACGGCGCCAGAAAAAGGGTTGATACCTTCGATTTGGATTACGGATGTAGTGTAGCTCTTTTTCCCTAGTAGACATAGGTTATCAAATCCTCGGGAAGCGAATGCATAGTGAAGTTACTTTAACGGACCTTTGGGAGTTTTAGAATTCCTTTTGTGTTTTCACCGGACTAGTAGCTTCCGTATTTTTTGTTGTTGTTGATGATGGATAGATAGGGGGCCTAGGGCGTTCGGTATCACCTGTAGCTATGCAAAAACATCTGATGGAAATAAAAGATAGAAATAAAGTATGCGTGTACTTGTTAGAGCAAGATAAATTATATGTGGGCAGTGCATCCATAATTGCTATTGCCTCCGCAACTGCTTATAGCAAAAACCTACTAGTCTGATCCATAGAAGAAAGAGAACTTATGATATGCATAGTGATGTCACCGTTAATTCCAAGCAAATCCCTCACATACAGCCGTACTACCCCTTCTGTCACTAGGGTTCCCAACCTGCAAATCAGTCATCACACATACTCCCTATACCTGGCTCAACCCTTGGGGTCTTGGGTACCTGACAAGTCCTTAGATTGAGGCAAGAGAGGATACAATAATCATCATGTCATACAAACTAATACACAATCCCATCTATGATAAATCACATGCACAATTGCTACATGTCTAGGTCGAAGCCCTTAGCCCAAGGAGAATTACTCACACATAGAGATGAGATCAACAATCACAAACATTGTAATGAAAATGATAAGATTGATAGCAATAGTCTTACAATGTCACCAATCGGAGAAGAGATCTACTATTACAAGTGGTGGAAGATGGCTATGGAGATGGAGAAGGGTTTGGAGATCTGGAGGCGGCTTTCTGGTGAGGTATGGCTTCTGGGGCGTGGTGTCTCTCTATTTCTCGTTGCGTGAGGCTTCTTTATATAGGTGTTCCTTCACGAAAGTTGTTTTGTTTGAACTAACGGAGGCAGCGCTAACTATATGACCGGAGCTATATGGTCGGAATTTTTGCTCCAGCCATATAGTTGGTCGTTATGGCGTCTGCCTTCGCTGGACGGCTCCTGGTTTCTTCTGGTCGAAGGAAATATCATATCTTTGACTTTAATGTAGTGATTTCCTCCTTTAAACAACATTATCTATGCAGGAAAAATACAAGAATAAAGGATTACATACCCTTCTGAATATTAGCATTAGTGGCAGGGGTTAGAGAGATATTTTATCATAAATATGATTAATATCCAGTTTAAATGTGGACGTAGATGGCTATATTTCAGAGCCATTAGGTCGTATGTTGTCGAATGTGCTTCTGACGCTCCCTATCGGAGTAGCCCCGAGTCCATAATCGGATCGTAAATTCGAAGAAGGAATCGAACCATAGTACGCTTGTGTTGGAGATATGCCCAAGAGGCAATAATAAAAGTGGTTATTATTATATCTTTGTGTTTATGATGAATGTTTACATCCCATGCTATAATTGTATTATAAGGAAACACTAATACATGTGTGTTTTGTAAACATAAAAGAGTCCCTAGTAAGCCTCTTATGGAACTAGCTTGTTGATTAAATGATGATCATGGTTTCCTGATCATGGACATTGGATGTCATTAATAACAAGGTTATATCATTAGGAGAATGATGTGATGGACACACACCCATAGTAAGCGTAGCATAAGATCAAGTCATTAAGTTCGTATTGCTGTAAGCTTTCAAATGCATAGTAACCTAATCCTTCGACCATGAGGTTATGTTAATCACCATCACCGGATGGGTACTTTGATGACATCAAACACCGCTTCGTAACTGGGTGGTTATAAAGGTGTCATTGGGTATTCTGAAAGTATGTGTTGAAGCGCATGGACCAAGATTGGGATTTGTCCATCCATATGACGGATAGATATGCTCTGGGCCCTCTCGGTGGAATGTCATCTAGTTAGCTTGCAAGCATGTGACTGGGTCACAAGGGATGACATAACATGGAACGAGTAAAGAGTACTTATTAGTAACGAGGTAGAACTAGGTATAGAGATACCGATGATCAAACCTCGGATAAGTAGAATATCGCGTGACAAAGGGAATTGGTTTCATATGTTAATGGTTCTATCGATCACGAAGTCATCGTTGAGTATGTGGGAGCCGTTATGGATCTCCAGATCCCGCTGATGGTTATTGATCGGAGAGGTGTCTCCATCATGTCTATATATTCACGAACCGTAGGGTGACACACTTAAGGTTCAAAGTTGTTTTAAGTAGATATGGAATATGCGTTGGAGACCGAATGTTATTCGGAGTCTCGGATTGGATCCGGGACATCACGAGGAGATCCGGAATTGTCCGGAGAATAAGATTCATATATTGGGGATCATTTTCTAAGTTAGGAAATGTTCCGGAGTGTTTGTATGGAGATTCTAGAAGGTTTCGGAATGTTCTGGAAGGTTCTAGAAGAGTTCTTGGTGTTTGCTTGAAAACCAAGAAAGGGTCAAGGAAACCTTGTGGGGCAAGACACGGATTCGTGGGGGAGGAGCACTCCTCCCCCCTTCCCAACCCGCCGACCAAGGAGGGAGGGGAGTCCTACTAGGACTCCCCCTCCCATGGCGCGCCTCCCTCCTTTAAATAGAGGGGAGGGGGCGCCACCCCCTAGATCTCTCCCATAACAACCCCTAGCCGCCGCCTCTCTCCTCTTCCTTCGCTCTGCTCCGGCTTAGGCGAAGCCCTGCAGAAATCTCTACTCCACCACCACCACCACACCGTCGTGCTGCTGGGATTCCATGGAGAAGATCTACTACCTCCGCTGCTCGCTGGAACGGGGAGAGGAAGGTCTGCTTCGACTCCGCACGTGTGACCGACTGCGGAAGCGCTGCCGGAACGCGGCGCCGGAAGGATCATCCACACGATCTTGAGATCGGCAAGTGATCGACTACATCAACCCCGAGATCTAATCTCGTAACGCTTTCGGTTCTACGAGGGTTAGTACAGATCTATCTCGTTGCACATGTCTAATAGATTAGATCTTGGCTTTTATCTAGATTAGATCTGGGTTTTTGTTCGTTCTTGCGGTAGAATTTTTTTGTTTTCCATGCTACGAACCCATCAGTGGTATCAGAGCCTTGTCTATGCGTAGATCTGTTGCACGAGTAGAACACAATGATGTTGTGGGCGTTGGTGCTCGTGCCGTCTTTTGCTTTGTGTACTTTGCATCTTGCGGTATGGTGGGATGAAGCGGCTCGGGCTAACCTTACATGTCATCGCACATGAGACTTGCTCCACGCTTGACGTGTAACTTGCTTTGCACAAGTGGCTTTGCGGGATTCTGTCTCTCCCATCATAGTATAGATCCAATCTACACTTTGCACTTGATAGCACTTGTATCAACGTTGTGGTTCAGTTTCGTAGGTAAGATCCGTTCTTATTCGAAAGCCCCAAACCACGTAAAACTTGCAAAGAAAATTAGAGGCGTCTAACTTGTTTTTGCAGGGGTTTTGTGATGTGATATGGCCATCATGTGATTGTGATTATATTTGATGTATGCAATGATCCTTGTTGTAATATGGCAACCGACAGGAGCCTAATGGTTGTCTTTAATTCTGTTAAGACCTGCGTGTCTATTCATCTTGTAATAGCTTTATTCCAAGTAGTTGTAATAGTTGATGGTGATGATGGACAACCATGAAGCGGCTCCACTGACCTTGACGCAATGCTGGTGATGATGGAGATCATGTCTGTGCTTTGGAGATGGAGATCAAAGGCATAAGAAGAAAGGGTCATATCATATCACACTAATTTTGAATTGCCTGTGATGTTAATCCTTTATGCATCTTGTATTGCTTAGATCGCGATGGTAGCATTATAAGATGATCCCTCTCACTAAATATCAAGTAATAAAAGTGTTCGTCCTTAGTTGGCACCGTTGCTATGACTCGTCGTCTCGAAGCATCTTGTGATGATCGGATGTGATAGATTCTACGTGTGCATACAACGGGTGCAAGCCAGATTTGCACACGCGGAAACTAAGGTTAATCTTGACGAGCCTAGCATGTACAGACATGGTCTCGGAACACGGAATACCAAAAGGTACAACATGAATCATTTGAGTGATATGATGAACATGAAGATTGTTCGCCGATCAAACTACATCTTCTCTCATGAAGATCGGACTTGGTGTAGTGGACTTGGTTCGTGTAATCACTAAGACAATGTGAGGGATGTTGTTTTGAGTGGGAGTTCACCTAGTTAATTTAAGAATTAAAGTAGAACTCAATTTATCATAAACTTAGTCTAAACTACTTGCAAATTTGTTGTAGGTTATGGCGAATCTCTCCATCAATTTCAATGCGTTCCTAGAGAAAGAAAAACTTAAGAACAATGGAAGCAACTTCACGGATTGGCTCCTTGGTCTGAAGATTGTCCTCAGGGATGGTCAGATGACCTATGTGCTCGAAGCACCGCTAGGTGACCCACCTGCAGATGATGCCACCGATGACGTAAAGAATGTTTACGCCACTCGGAAAAATCATTACTCCACACTTTAGTGTGCCATCCTGTACGGTTTAGAAACGGAGCTCTAGAAGCGTTTTGAGAACCACGACCCCTTCGAGATCATTAAGGAGCTCAAGCTCATTTTTGAGACTCACGCGGCCGTGGAGAGCTATGAGGCCTCCGATAAGTTCTTTACCTGCAAGATGGAAGAGGGAAGCTCCGTTAGCGAGCACGTGCTCACCATGTCTGGGCATGCAAACAAACTCCAAGAGTTGGGGATAACGATTCCTAATGAGTTAGGGATTCACCGTGTCCTCCAATCACTGCCACCGAGTTATAAGAACTTTGTGATGAACTACAATATGCACTGCATGAACAAGACGTTGCCTGAACTATCATCCATGCTGAAAACTACTGAAGTGGAGATCAAGAAGGAGAACCAAGTGTTGATGGTCAATAAGACCACCAATTTCAAGAAACAGGGCAAGCCTAAGAAAAAGGGCAACTTCAAGAAGGATGGCAAGAAAGCTGCCGCACCTGCTAAGAAGCCCAAGGCTGGTCCTAAGCCTGAAATTGAGTACTTCTACTGCAAGGGTGCTGGTCACTGGAAGCGTAACTGCCCCAAGTACCTGGCAGATCTGAAGAACGGCAACATCAAGAAGAAAGGTATATTCGATATACATGTTATTTATGTGTATCTTACTAGTAGTCATAGTAGTGCCTGGGTATTTGATACTGGTTCGGTTGCTCATATTTGTAACTCGAAACAGGAGCTGCAGAATAAACGAAGACTGGCAAGAGACGAGGTGACGATGCGCGTTGGAAATGGCTCCAAGGTTGATGTGATCGCCGTCGGCACGCTCCCTCTACATATACCTTCAGGATTAGTTTTAAATTTAAATAATTGTTATTTGGTGCCTGCGTTAAGCATGAACATTATATCTAGATCTTGTTTATTGCGATACGGTTACTCTTTTAAGTCTGAGAATAAAGGTTGTTCGATTTATATGAGTAATATCTTTTATGGTAATGCACCTGAGATAAATGGTTTATTCTTATTGAATCTCGATAGTAGTGATACACATGTTCACAACATAGATGCTAAACGAATAAAATTGAATGATAATTCTACATACATGTGGCACTGTCGTCTTGGGCACATTGGAGTGAAGCGTATGAAGAAACTCCATTCTGATGGACTTCTTGAATCACTTGATTTTGAATCACTTGAAAGATGCGAAGCATGTCTAATGGGAAAAATGACTAAGACTCCATTCTCTGGAATAATGGAGCGAGCTACGGACTTATTGGAAATAATACATACCGATGTGTGCGGTCCAATGAGTGTAGCATCGCGTGGTGGATATCGTTATGTTCTCACTTTCACGGATGACTTAAGTATATATGGGTATGTCTACTTTATGAAACATAAGTCCAAAACTTTCGAGAAGTTTAAGGAATTTCAAAGTGAAGTGGAAAATCATCGTAACAAGAAGATTAAGTTTCTGCGTTCTGACCGCGGAGGTGAATATCTGAGTTATGAGTTTGGCATGCATTTAAAGAAATGTGGAATACTTTCGCAGTTGACACCACCGGGAACACCACAGCATAATGGTGTGTCCGAACGTCGTAATCGAACTCTCTTAGATATGGTTCGGTCTATGATGTCTCTTATAGATTTACCGCTATCATTTTGGGGCTATGCATTAGAGACAACTGCATTCACTTTAAATAGGGCACCATCTAAATCTGTTGAAACGACACCGTACGAATTGTGGTTTGGAAAGAAACCTAAGTTGTCGTTCCTTAAAGTTTGGGGTTGCGAAGCGTATGTAAAAAAGTTACAACCTGATAAGCTTGAACCTAAAGCGGAGAAATGCGTCTTCATAGGATACCCTAAAGAAACAATTGGGTATACCTTCTATCATAGATCCGAAGGCAAAGTTTTCGTTGCCAAGAATGGATCCTTTCTTGAGAAGGAGTTTCTCTCGAAAGAAGTGACTGGAAGGAAAGTAGAACTCGACGAGGTTATTGAACCTTCTCTCGGAGTTGAGAGTAGCGCAGCACCGAAAGATGTTTTTGTGCCACCTGCACCAACTGGAGAGGAAGCTAATGATGGTGATCATGAAACTTCAAACGAAGTTACTGCTGAACCTCGCAGGTCAACGAGGGTTCGTACCACTCCTGAGTGGTATGACTCTGCGTTGAACGTCATGTTGGTGGACAACACTGATGACCCTGCGATGTATGAATAAGCTATGGCGAGCCCAGATTCCGACAAATGGCTAGAAGCCATGAAATCCGAAATGGGATCCATGTACGAAAACCAAGTATGGACTTTGGTGGACTTACCGGATGGCCGTAAGGCTGTCGAGAACAAATGGATTTTCAAAAGAAAAACATATGCTGATGGTAATGTTACCGTCTATAAAGCTCGACTTGTCGCGAAAGGGTTCCAACAAATTCAAGGAGTTGACTACGATGAGACTTTCTCACCAGTAGCGAAGCTAAAGTCTGTGAGGATTTTGTTAGCAATCGCTGCATATTTCGATTATGAAATTTGGCAGATGGATGTCAAAATGGCGTTCCTTAATGGTGACATTGAGGAAGAGTTGTATATGGTACAACCCAAGGGTTTTGTCGATCCTAGTGATGCTGACAAGGTATGCAAACTTCAGCGCTCCATTTATGGACTGGAGCAAGCATCCCGGAGTTGGAATCAACGTTTTGATAAAGTAATCAAAAACTTTGGATTTATACAAACTTATGGAGAAGCTTGTATTTATAAGAAAGTGAGTGGGAGCTCTGTATCATTCCTAGTACTATATGTAGATGACATATTGTTGATTGGGAATGATATAGAACTTCTTAATAGCGTCAAAACCTATTTGAATAATAGTTTTTCAATGAAGGATCTTGGCGAAGCGGCATATATTCTAGGCATCAAGATTTATAGAGATAGATCAAGACGCCTAATAGCGCTTTCACAAAGTACATACTTAGACAAAGTTCTAAAGAAGTTTAGAATGGAAGAGAGCAAGAAAGGGTTCGTGCCCATGTTGTCAGGTAAGACCTTGAGTAAGACTCAAAGTCCGACTACGGCAGAAGATAGAGAAAAGATGAATAATATTCCCTATGCCTCGGACATAGGTTCTATCATGTATGCCATGCTGTGTACAAGACCGGATATAGCACATGCTGTTAGTTTGACTAGCAGATATCAAAGTGATCCTGGAATGGAGCACTAGACAGCGGTCAAGAATATCCTAAAGTACCTAAATAGGACTAAGGATATGGTTCTTTCTTATGGAGGTGATGAACAACTTATTGTAAACGGTTACACTGATGCTAGTTGGAACACCGATCTAGATGACTCGAAGTCACAGTCTGGATACGTATTTATTTTGAATGGTGCTGCAGTGAGCTGGAGGAGTGCCAAGCAAAGCGTTGTGGTGAAATCTTCAACTGAATCGGAATACATAGCTGCTTCGGAAGCTGCACAAGAAGCCATATGGATGAAGGAGTTCATTACTGAACTTGGCGTGGTTCCCAGTGTATTGGACCCGATGGCCATCTACTGTGACAACACAGGTGCCATAGCTAATGCACAGGAGCCAAGATCACATAGCAAGCTGAAGCACATCAAGCTACGTTTCCATGCTATTCACGAGTATGTCCGAGATGGTGACATAAAGATTTGCAAAGTACACGCTGATCTGAATGTGGCAGATCCGTTGACTAAACCTCTCCCTAGAGCAAAGCATGACCAACACCAGAACACCATGGGTGTTAGGTATATTACCATGTAATCTAGATTATTGACTCTAGTGCAAGTGGGATACTGTTGGAGATATGCCCAAGAGGCAATAATAAAAGTGGTTATTATTATATCTTTGTGTTTATGATGAATGTTTACATCCCATGCTATAATTGTATTATAAGGAAACACTAATACATGTGTGTTTTGTAAACATAAAAGAGTCCCTAGTAAGCCTCTTGTGGAACTAGCTTGTTGATTAAATGATGATCATGGTTTCCTGATCATGGACATTGGATGTCATTAATAACAAGGTTATATCATTAGGAGAATGATGTGATGGACACACACCCATAGTAAGCGTAGCATAAGATCAAGTCATTAAGTTCGTATTGCTGTAAGCTTTCAAATGGATAGTAACCTAATCCTTCGACCATGAGGTTATGTTAATCACCATCACCGGATGGGTACTTTGATGACATCAAACACTGCTTTGTAACTGGGTGGTTATAAAGGTGTCATTGGGTATTCTGAAAGTATGTGTTGAAGCGCATGGACCAAGATTGGGATTTGTCCATCCATATGACGGATAGATATGCTCTGGGCCCTCTCGGTGGAATGTCATCTAGTTAGCTTGTAAGCATGTGACTGGGTCACAAGGGATGACATAACATGGAACGAGTAAAGAGTACTTATCAGTAACGAGGTAGAACTAGGTATAGAGATACCGACGATCAAACCTCGGATAAGTAGAATATCGCGTGACAAAGGGAATTGGTTTCATATGTTAATGGTTCTATCGATCACGAAGTCATCGTTGAGTATGTGGGAGCCGTTATGGATCTCCAGATCCCGCTGATGGTTATTGATCGGAGAGGTGTCTCCATCATGTCTACATATTCACGAACCGTAGGGTGACACACTTAAGGTTCGAAGTTGTTTTAAGTAGATATGGAATATGCGTTGGAGACCGAATGTTGTTCGGAGTCTCGGATTGGATCAGGGACATCACGAGGAGATCCGGAATTGTCCGGAGAATAAGATTCATATATTGGGGATCATTTTCTAAGTTAGGAAATGTTCCGGAGTGTTTGTGTGGAGATTCTAGAAGGTTTCGGAATGTTCTGGAAGGTTCTAGAAGAGTTCTTGGTGTTTGCTTGAAAACCAAGAAAGGGTCAAGGAAACCTTGTGGGGCAAGACACGGATTCGTGGGGGAGGAGGACTCCTCCCCCCCTTCCCAACCCGCCGGCCAAGGAGGGAGGGGAGTCCTACTAGGACTCCCCCTCCCATGGTGCGCCTCCCTCCTTTAAATAGAGGGGAGGGGGCGCCACCCCCTAGATCTCTCCCATAACAACCCCTAGCCGCCGCCTCTCTCCTCTTCCTTCGCTCTACTCCGGCTTAGGCGAAGCCCTGCAGAAATCTCTACTCCACCACCACCACTACACCGTCGTGCTGCTGGGATTCCGTGGAGAAGATCTACTACCTCCGCTGCTTGCTGGAACAGGGAGAGGAAGGTCTGCTTCGACTCCGTACGTGTGACCGACTGCGGAAGCGCTGCCGGAACGCGGTGCCGGAAGGATCGTCCACACGATCTTGAGATCGGCAAGTGATCGACTACATCAACCCCGAGATCTAATCTTGTAACGCTTTCGGTTCTACGTGGGTTAGTACAGATCTATCTCGTTGCATATGTCTAATAGATTAGATCTTGGCTTTTATCTAGATTATATCTGGGTTTTTGTTCGTTCTTGCGGTAGAAATTTTTTGTTTTCCATGCTACGAACCCATCAGCTCGTGCCTGCATTTGTTGGGGTAACACTAGGCCTGGAAAATCTCTGGGTGTACTACCAGTGCTCCTATTTGGAGTAGCCCCGAGTACTTGGTCGAGTCGTAGACTCAAGCAAAAACTTTGTGAGTCAAAGTTACCGTTGCTCACTTATAGCTTATGTTGCTCACGAGCTGCGCCCTATTCTCCAAGCCAACATTATTCTGGTGAATGAGACAGATTGCCTAGTTCCTAGACCAGAGGTAATCTCTAATCCTCCCACCGGGTTCGGGGTCATGTTTCTTGCTTTCCTTCTCTGTGGTTTCTTTCTTCCCCTCCATGATTTCGTTCATGGATTTTTTTGTTTCTATGGGATTAAGCTTCACTAGCTGACTCCCAATTCCATTCTCCACATCATTTGCTTCATCACCCTGTGCGAGTGTTGGACCAGTATCGAGCCACACTTCGCCCTCTTCAAAAAGCTTTTTAGTGTGAAGAGGCAACCAGGGTCTAAATCCGTAGTGTAAGACATTGGTGGGTGCGGTATATCCATGAGCCCCAATGTGCAGTACTTTAGCCTCAACTTCGTCGATTCTGCCCAAGGATGGAGGGACAAATGGTTCTACATCCGAGACCAAAAGGTAGGGGAGCAAAGGTTTAGCCTTGCTCTCTTTGACTCGAAGTCAGAGTTGAAGAGGAAGAGGTCTTGGAAGAATGTAGTTACGCCGAGTGAAGAGGACGAGGTTGATATCTTCTACCAGCGGGTGCATGATCATCATCTCATTTGTGGTAAGGAGGTCTCTAGTGTGGACCTCAGTTGAACCTGGCTACAACGTCGTGTGTAGAGGCTGCAGGTCAGGGGCTACCCGATGTTCCTCTAGTGTGGCCTATCAGATCCAACACGCATTTGTGCGAAAGACATGTCGTTCGTGGAGCTCAAAAGTACAATTAGGTCTTTGACCAAGCTCAGTGCAAATGAACCTCTTACTGTGGAGTCGAATACCAAGCCGTTCCATGCCACCAATCCTGCACCAACGGTAATGTTCTGTCGCCTATTTCCTTGCTCGTAGGACAATTTTAGTAGAGACCTGATGATGTTATTATAGGGGTTCGCGTACAAAAACAAAAATCTCCTACACCAAGAACCCTAATGCTAGGATCTATCTATTAGTAATGCAGTAACGGGAGGGGCTTTTCGCAAACTTACCCTTGAAGACCAAAAAGCGTTGTCAATGCTTAGGGGAGCGTGGTTGATGTAGTCGTGTGACTCTCGGGGTCGTGTTGAAGTCCTTCGGCTCCGATGACTTCTAGTGCCCCAAGTGTTGCACCTCTGAGGGAGTTACACACGTTTGGTGCCTGATAATGACTCCCGCTCCTCCGGTCCAGTAGCAGTTGTGGAAGTAGAGCTTCTAGATCCGGACCCCGCAACGCGACGGCGCTCCGCGGTGAAGATGTATCTCGCTCGCACGATCCTTACTTGGGAACACGATCACGGGAGAGAGATAGAATTAACTGGAGTTCTCTCCAAAAGAGAGGGAACCTTTTATTGATTACTGTGTATTTAATTTGTCAAAATATCTCACAATATATAGGGAAAAACCCCACATAGGCAATTGCCTTAGCCATTTGGGACTAAACAAATGAGAGGTGAGAGGGGAGGGCTAGCCGGCCATCCAAGGCCCTTGTGGGCCCCACGCGGGGTTACCAAGGCTCAGCCGGTCACCCCCTCTCTCTCCTCCCTTTGGTCTTTCCCTCATGGGCCCTTTTCCCTCCGGATTTTGTCCCAATTAGGTATTTGACCTTTTAACTGATTTTTCTTTTATTAAATAATTATGAATAAATGATTAAATCAATATTTAACATGTACTCACATATTATTCAATCCCCGTGGCTATGGAACTCCTTCCACCTCCACTCCGGACATCCTCCGGACTTACCGAAACCCTTCCGGTTTTCTCTCTCTTTTCTTCGGTGATTCTGCCGATACCAAAATGCTCTCTGAGCATCATCAAGCCCATAAGAATGATACCCCATGGTTCCGTAACACTCCAGACATGGTCGAGACCCCCTCTCTTACCAATGATCAACATCGGGACCTTGATGCCCATGATGACCCCTGTGCATTCCACGAATCTTTCATCTTTTGAATCATGAATGTCATGTTATATTCCTTTTGTCTCTTCGATACTTGCGTTGTTCGAGATGTGATCAATGACATCACCATGTTGTGTTCAATCTCGTTACCGACAAATGCTACTTAACTCGTTCTGACAAGTGATATCCCTAGACCTAGTCACATGCTGCATAGCTATTTGGATATAACTTCTCCGAGTGGGCCCTCGAGTATCTTTCTGTCACGCGGATGGAAAAATCCCGCTCTGGATGCATAATGCCTCTACCTGCCCCTCTGAATACCCGAACACACCTTTATGATCACCTATTAACCGAGTGATGTTTGATGCTATCTAAGTATTCTCGGTTTGACAGTGATTGATATGGCCTCATAGTCTAAGAAATAAGACACTAAGTCTTTTCCTAATCATCGTGACTTGAACTTCGTGACATGATCGGGTCACGATGCTTAGGTTTGGCATAGCTCGTCATCTCATTCTCGTAATGAGGTGACTCCATTTTCAACTAGCATAAATGCCACATGATCAGGAAACCTTGATCATCTATTGACCAATGAACTAGTGACTAGAGCTTCACCGGGAACTCCTGGTTGTTTATATATGACACATGTATTGACGTTTCCTTTCAATACATTTATAGCATGATATAAAACTTAATCATAAACTTTATGAAATATGATAATAATCCATATTATTATTTGTCTCTAGGGCATATTTCCAACAATTATCTTCTTTTGCTGTAGGAGTGGAAAGTTGGAGGCTCTATTCCTCCCCAACCCGAGGGTGCAATCCCTGCCAAGGATGGATAGGAAGATGAGTCAGACTCGACTGTGCCTGCTACAGAGGTACATGGAGCCCCCGAGTCCAGCAAGGATGGGACTCGCAAGTGGGGGTGGAGCGAAGATTCAGATGCCTCCACGTCTAAGACGTCGAAAGATCTTTCTCCTGAGGTCGGTGCTGTGAGTCCGTTTCCTGCGATACCCATCCGTACCATGCCTCTCAGGCCTTAGAAGAAGTAGAAGTGGGAGGAATTGTTTGACCTTGACAGATTTGACGGGTAAGCCTCTGCACTATCTTTCAATGTTTAGTGTACTTTTCTCATTGCTCTTCTTAGACGAATTTTCCTTGTATTTTATGAAGTGTTATGGCATCATCCTCGTACGAAAGTGGCAAGGACATGGAAGATGAGGGAGTCATGGACTCCAAGGGCAAGGGCGTGGAGATGAACAAGCCCTCCCCGAAGACGGTGGCCACCTCCAGCGATACCTCCTCGAGCTCCTCCAAGTTGGGGGGGGGGCATAGGGTTCTTGCCTGGACGACTAG
This sequence comes from Avena sativa, assembly GCA_916181665.1. Taxonomy (NCBI): domain Eukaryota; kingdom Viridiplantae; phylum Streptophyta; class Magnoliopsida; order Poales; family Poaceae; genus Avena; species Avena sativa. Next base: position 466,895,900 of record OV702290.1, read on the forward strand.
AAAAGAACCTTCGGTGTCTTTGGGTGATCATGTAAGTGTGTTTTGTTCATTCGAGGGAGCCCCCGAGTCTCTTTCTTGGTCTGACCTAGAGTGCCACTCTAGCCCTTCCTGCAGGACATGGTTCTCTTAGGTCACCAGCATGTGCAGCTGGATGCTTACTTCCGGCAGCTCCAAGGTAAAATCTTTTGTTCTTTTGAGCGATCCATCCAAATATGGGTTGACTTCTGATTGATGCACTTTTTCTTCCTCCAGAGGAGAACAATCAAGACTTCGTCGACTAAGCTCTCTCGAAAAGAGTCTCAGCACGACGGAGACCAAGAGCAAAGATGCAGTCGAGGCCCTCAAGCGCTATAAGGTGGAATCAAAACAGCACGAGGAAGACTTGGTGGTGGCTGCTATGGAGAGAGAAAGGGTTTGCGGACCAGCTCATGACAGCTTCCAAGGTCCTCTCCGGTAAGTTTTCTTGTGTGAGTTGTTCTTTATGGCTCTTCCTCCTTTGGCTCCTTTCTACTTGAGCATTAATTGCCCTATTTTTGCAGATGTATTCGGTCTTGATTTTAACCGTCAGGCGCTGACTCGCGATGACCTCTTAGCTGGCATCCTAGCTGCAATCAAATACCACATCGTCTACACCAAGGATGCACTCCAGAAGGCCAAGGTCGTGCTTAGTCGTCTCTGCGAGGAGATGTTGCCGAAGGCCAAGGCCATTGAAGATGTTGGTGGTCTCGCTAAGGCCTTGGCCGAGGGTGTGCCTGCGGAGTATAAGCAGATGCAAAAAGGAGCGGGGGCTGGAGATGGCACAAGCTTGCGGTGCTAGGCTGAACATTAGCAAGATTACTTCCAAGATGCTAGTGCATAGGTGAAGAGGTATCCTTTGCGCCTTTTGCCAGTCGCTATCAGAAGTATGGACCTTGGCTCATTGAAAGGCTCGTGAAGTATTCCGTGGAGCAGAAATGATTGACCGCGGCAAAGGGCACGACGTTGGAGCTGGCACAAGCCGCGGCGTCAGAGGCTGCCACGGACTCCGCAAAGCCCTCAAATGCTTCCACATAGGCCATGCCATGCATATCAAGAACTTTTATTGTATAGTGCTCGTAGCATTTTGTAGTTTCTTCGAATGCTTTTGGGCTTGAGCCACTAGAACTTGTCCTTGCTCTTGGCATTAATTGTGTCTATATTGGTCGTCTATCATTTCTTGTGCTCCTTCAACATGTTGCCTCTTGAATAAAAATCCTTATCCTTTGATTGTTTGTTTGACTAGGGTACTGCGAGCGGCACGCATGACGTGTCATCATCTTCTACTCCTTTAGCTCCACCGTGCCCGAGGGCGAACGAACTGTCTCAACTCCCTCTCCTACGCGACCGTGTGAAGGAATTAGAGAGAAATGTGTTGATCATCCATGGCAATGCTGATGTATGGAAGTCGAAGGCGGAGAAAGCTGCTGAACAGGAAAAGTATCTACTTGGCGAAGTCACATAGGTCGGTGAACATCTGTGATGTGAGCTTTGTTTGACTTGTTTGTATTCTTATTGGCTTGTTATGATGTAGAATGACATGTCCTTGTCTTGCGTGCGTCCATAGGAAGAGAGTGTGTGTCGGCATTTGACTGAATTGCCTTACGCAGACGGAGATGGAACCTGGCGGGTTCTTCTAGATAGATCGGAATCATGCGACCGTGCTGGCGACACTGCAGGATCGCGTTGCGCAGGTGCTGCACTACTTGAAGAAGGCTCAATCCTCCTTTAAGCATATTTTCAGGGCGATGTTTCCCATGGACGTAGTCCCTTCGAGCCTGTTGGCGTTGCAGCGGAAGTTCCACAATGCAGGTGTTGTAAACGAGTGCATGCACCATCGACTGGTCGTGGGTGCAAAGGCTTCTTTCGCTCTGGTGCATATGCAACGTCCGGATGTGGATCTGGTGGCTATCGCTGAAGGTCGACCGCCACCTCTGGATGGTATGGCATGGAATATGCGGGCACACTATCAGGTGGTTGCCCAGGCTTCGGAGGATATTACCTAGCTGTTTGACAAGCGCAACAACGTCTTACTTCACCGACAGTAGCATAGTTGTTAGCCTGCAAAGGACATACAAGTGATGTAAAGAGTGTATTTTTTTGAGTGGGAATTGTGGCCCTTGTAAATGATATAAACTTGTTTAGTTTGTATATGTTCGGGTGTGATGATGCGATGCCTTTTTCTTAGCATGACGCCTACAAATCTCAGCACCTTGCCAACCAGTCAGTTGGGATGCAACTGGGTTGGAGTTTTCAAGGGTTCGATTGTAAGCAGAGTCAGCTACTCGGGCCATTGCGATGATGAATTGGTTATATTTATGACGAGGTCGTCAAGGAGGTGTAGCCCCGAGTGCAATATGCATAATGTAAAAACGTAACAAGATTCATAGTTGAGGAACTTAGCTTTATTTATTTGATAATAGCAGGAGGTACATTTGTTTGGCTAAGTATCCTGGCTGAATAGCCTTATTGAAAAGGTAAAAAACATGTAAGGGTAGAAGCATCGCAGCTGCATGACATTCCATGGGTTGGAGTATGTGACTCCAGTATCTATGTCCTTGAGGCGATAGGTGCCACCTGGGATCACTTCGGTGACTACGTAGGGTCCTTCCCATGGAGATTCGAGCTTAAGGTGCCATTTATGCTTCAGTCACAGGATGAGTTCACCTTCGATGAAGGACCTTGGACGTAGCCATCGGCTGTGGTAGTTGCGGAGGCTCTATTGATACACCGTTGACCGTTCCGTAGCAATTTCGCGCGCCTCGTTGAGCAGATCGATGGAGTCTTTGAGTGTAGTCGTAGATTCGGCTTCACTGTAAGCGATGATTTGTGGGGCCTTGTAGCGTACCTTGGCACCGTGCACCATGAATAAGGGTGTGTAGGCGGTGGCGCTGTTTGGAGTTGTTTGCAGGCTCCATAACATGGAGTGTAGCTCGTCTGCCCATGCTTGATACATTGCAAATGTATCTATAATTTTTGATGTTCCATGCTTGGTTTTATCTACTTTCTTGTGTTTTGTCCACACTTTGGAGTACTTTTCATATGATTTCTTGGACTAACCTATTAACAAGAGCCACAGTGCCAGTTGCCTGTTTTCTGCTGTTTTTGGTTCCAGGAAAGTGAGAAAATCAATATTCTCGGAATTGGACGGGACAAAAGCCAAAGTTCCTATTTTACCGGAAGACTCACGGAGCCAGAAGCAGAGACGGAGGAGGGCCAGGGCCTGGCCACACCATATGGTGGCGTGGGCTAGCCCTGGCCACGCCACCAGGTGGTGTGGGCCCCTGGCACTCCACCGACCTTGCCTCTTCTCCTATAAGAAGCCTCCCAATGCATAAACCCTAGATCATCAAGCCTCCAGCCACGAAAAGTTCCGCAGCGCCGCCGCCACCAAAGGGGAGATTTGGGGGACAAAAAGTCTCTGTTCCGGCACCCTGACGGGACGGGGAAGTGCCCCCGGAGCCATCTCCATCGATCTCCACCACCATCTCCATCACCATTGCTCATTCCCATGATGAGGAGGGAGTAGTTCTCTCTTGAGGCTAAGGGTTCTACCGGTAGCTATGTGTTCATCTCTCTCTCTATGCATGATCTTATTGTGATCATGAGCTTGTAATCTATAGATCTACCTTGCTCCTCAAGTGCTTTAATAGATCTCTGCTCTCCCCATGTGTGTGAAAGTGACAGCGTGCACACCATGGTGGCACTTAGGCTAGAGATTACAAATACTTGTTATTAGTTATATTTGGAGTTGGATGTCTTTATGAAATTGTGGTGTTTGTTGGACTCATCTAGTACTCAAGGTGACAGTGTGGTGTTATCTAGATGGGGAAGGCTTACTTTGAGGTGTGCTGTTATAGCCCTACCGTTGATTAGAGTGTCCAACCGGAGAGTAGTTCAGCGTAGTATCATAAAGAGAAGATATTTATATGAGAGAGTGTTCACTAGTGAAAGTATGATCCCTATGCCTTGTTTCTAAGCATTGATACACCGTTTGCAATTAGATCTGTTACATGTTTGCTTGCTTCCATCTTTATTTCAGTTTTACTTTAGTCTTTTCCACACCACCAAGCTATTCTCTATCACCATTACCACTTATAATTATCCATACCACTTGTATTTCACTATCTCTTCGCCGAACTAGTGCACCTATACACCTGACAAGTGTATTGGGTGTGTTGGGGACACAAGAGACTTCTTGTATCTTGATTGCAGGGTTGCTTGAGAGGGGATACCTTTGACCACTTCCTCCCTGAGTTCGATAAACCTTGGGTGATCCACTTAAGGGAAAACTTGCTGCTGTTCTACAAACCTCTGCACTTGGAGTCCCAACAACTGTCTACAAGAATAGAAGTGCGTAGACATCAATGCTCTAGCTGCTTGTTTGAGAGGCTGAAGGAGGCGCTTCTTGATGCCGTTGCAGACTAGGCCATTGGCCTTTTCGACTTGATCATTGGTATGGGGGTGCGCCATAGAGGCGTAGATGATGTTGATGCCTAGGTTTTCGTAGAAATCCTTGAACTCGTTCAAGGTGAAGTTTGTCCTGTTGTCGGTGATGATGTTGTGCGACACCCCGAATCTGAAGACGATGGACTCGAAGAACTTGACAGTAGTGGATCCAGTTTGGTTAGTGACGAACATGGCCTCGATCCACTTGGTGAATTTGTTTGACTGCGATGATGAGGAAGACCTATCCTCCGGGCGATGACTTCCGCAGCTTGCCGACCATGTCGAGTCCCCACTACAGGAAGGGCCAAGCCACGGGTATTGGCCTAAGCTCCACACCTGCTGCGTGTGGTTTATTCGTGAATCTCTGACAGACATTGCAACTCTCGACGATGCTTTTGCCATCGCGCATCATGGTTGGCTAGTAGAAACTAGCTCGTAGAGACTTGGCGACAAGGGCGTGACTGCCGGCGTGATGTCCACATGTGCCTTCGTGGATTTTGAGGATGATGCCCTTGCCATCACCGTTGGTGACACATCGTTGGAGGAAAGGCTCCCTTTTTCAAAAAATAGGGGACTTTCTAAAAACCATAGTATCATAGCTTGTCGGAGGTACGAAAGGCGACTCCTCAGCAGAAGGAAGTGATAGAACAACCCCTTGCTGAGCACCCGTGATGCTTCGCTTGTACAGCTCGCTATTTATTATGGTGAAGGCCTTGGAGCTCTGAGCAATGTGTCCTTCGTCCATTCGGTCATCCGACCGTTTCTTGGTGAGGAGGTACGTGATGTACGACTGGGTCCAAGATGGATTGATGAGCATGACCTCCATGGGGCCTTCGGGTGGAGGTTCTTGTTCTGCTTTAGTGGATCCTTCGGCCTCTTCGGGTGGCGTAGCCTCCGAGTGTGTTGCTGCTTCTGGTGGGCCTTTGGTAGGCTTCAGCTTGATGGACCGTTTGCATATTTGCTCCAAGAATACGCCTGGTGGCACCGGGGCACATGTGGAGCCTATGTTGGCATGCGTGTCGGCCTCCTTGTTGCTTTCATGGCCAACATGTCATAGTTCATAGCCATTAAAGAAGTCTCCTTCGAGTGCGTTGTAGAGGTCGCGGTATGCGATCATGTTGTCAATTATGGCGTCGCACCTGTTCATGGTTTGTCGTACCATGAGGTTAGAGTCGCCGTAGATGACTAGTCGAGTTGCACCGCAGGCTTCGGCCATTCACATCCCGTGGAGCAGAGACTCATACTCCGCTTCATTGTTGGATGCACGGAACTTCATCCGCAGTACATACTGCATCTTGTCACCCTGTGGAGATGTCAGGATGACGCCGGCGCTAGCTCCCTCTCAGTGCTTGGATCCATCGAAGTGCATTATCCATAGAATGGACATGTCTAGTGTATCTAGAAGCTGGTTCTCCATCCAGTGGACAAGGAAATATGGTAGTACTTGTGACCTAATCGCCGTCCTCCACTCGTAGGTGATGTCTCATGGAGACAGTTTGATGGGGCGACCTGCCCCATTGCATCGGGGTTGTTGAGGATGTGGTTTAGTAGGGTGTCATTCACCACAAATTATCGGTGCTCTTGGAAGTAGTGGCGCAGCCGCCGTGCAGTCATGAAGACACCGTAGGCCAGCTTTTGGTAATGCATGTAGCATTGTTTGGTGGGTGTGAGCACCTCGTTGAGGTAGTACACCAGACGTTGCACCCCATGGACCTTGTTTTCTTCGGCTTGTTCGACCACAAGTACGGTGCTAACCACCTGGTTAGTGCCGGCTATGTATAGCAGCATTGGTTCCTTTTCCTTGGGGGTCACCAGGACGGCTGAAGTTGAGAGCAGACATTTGAGATCTTCGAATGCTTCTTGTGCTTCACTTGTCCAATCAAACTGGTCCGTCTTGTGCAGGAGTTGGTAGAAAGGTAGCGCCTTCTCGCCCATTCGACTGATGAATTGGCCGAGTGTCATGATCCACGGTTGTTGGATGCCTTTGATGTTCTTCGGCTTCTCCATGGCTAGTATGGCCTTTATAGTTTTTAGGTTTGCCTCGATGTCCCTTGTGGAGATGAGATACCCGAGTAATTGCCTGGATGGGATGCCGAATGCGCACTTCTCCAGATTCAGCTTGATCCTATAGCGATTGAGGTTGTCGAAGATCTCGTGGAGATCGTTGATGAGTGTAGCTTCCTCCTTTGTCTTCACCACTATGTCATCGGCATAGACCTGGACGTTGCGGCTAATCTGGTTCTTCAAGCAGGCCTACATGCACCATTGGTAGGTGGCACCTGCGTTCTTCAGCCCGAAGGGCATCATGTTGTAGCAGTAAACTCCGAAAGGTGTGATAAAGGTCGTTTTTTCTTTGTCCTCCACTTTCATTCGAATATGGTGGTAGCCTAAGTAGGCATCGAGGAAGCATAGATGCTCGCACCCCATGGTGGAGTCATTTATTTGGTCGATCTGCGGTAATGGAAAGTGGTCCTTCGGGCAGTGTTTGTTGAGGCAGGTGAAGCCCACACACATCCGCAGGTGCTTTCCTTTTTTGGAATGATCATAGGGTTAGCTACCTAGGTGCTTTCCTTGATCTCGTGGATGAAGTCGACGTCGAGTAGTCTGTTGACGTCCATGCCAACCACTTCTGCCCTTCATTATGGTAGTCGATGCATTGACTGCTTGACAAGTCTTGCATCTGGGAACACGTTGAGTGCATGCTCGGCGAATTACCTGGGAACTCCTAGCATGTCCGTAGGACACCGGGCGAATATTTCCCAGTGCTCACGGAGGAATTCGACAAGCACGAATTCCTATGAAGAACTCAGGTTGTTGGCAATGAGGGTCGTCTTGGTCAGGTCCGTCGGGTGGACCTGGACCGCCTTGGTGTTAACCGTGGAGTCGAAGGACTGGTCTGATGCGTTCTGCTTGCTCACAAGAGGAAGACGGTTGTCCATCGACTCCTTAATCCTTGTGAGCTCCTCTTGAATGTTGAAGGACTGGGAGATTCTGTTGAATTCCCTATCATAGTTGTCAGATTTGGTGAAGGTCCTGTGAACGGTGATGATATCGTTTGGTCCTAGCATATTCATGAGGAGGTATGCATAGTGGGTCACCGCCAGGAACCTTGCGAATACCACGCGTCCGAGGATAGCATGGTACTTAGATGGCCAGTTGACCACCTCGAACTCAAGGCGCTGACGTTGGAAGTTCTTGGGTGTACCGAAGATGACGTCCATCTAGATGTTGCGTAGGGGGTAGATACCTTTCCCTCGTACAATGCCGTGGAAGGTTGTCTCAGATGCTTCCAGGCTAGAGATGGGAATTCGCATGGCATGCAGGGTACTGGTGAACATGAGGTTGATGCCCCTGCCACCATCCATGAAGACTTTGCTCATCCCGAAGCCTCTGATCTGCGCCTCGAGCACCAGGGAAGAATGTCCTGGGCGAGTGACATAGGTATGATTACGTGGGTGCTTATGATTCGCTACCCTATATTGGGTAAAAGGCTTCCGGTCCATGAAGATTTCAGATGATAGCCCAAGGAAGCAACCAACAAAGACTTTGATTGTATTAGGAAAGAGTCTCTGGACCGACAGTGTGTTGGTATTGTAATCACGTGTATGTAAAACCTATCCGCATACAACTTTGAGACCTAGCCTATTATATATAGGACGGGAGAAGCCCAAGCGAGGGTACGAAAAAACTCGCAGGCAAGTTGTAACCGTGCGATTCCCAAATATTTAGGCGACTTTGACTCCATTGTTTTCCTGATATCCGACGAAATCCCCAGTGTTCTCTTTTCCGTGAAACCCTAAGTCCTTCACCATGGACATTGCCGAGGTTACCCCTCGTCAATTGGCACCGTCTGTGGGAAACTTGAACGCTGGAACCATGCATTCGGTGGACCGCTCTCCACCTATCATCAACCTGACAAAAGCAGATCCACACCCGCCCACCCCTGTATTGGTACCCGCCAATTTCAATGACAGATCCGATCTAATCATCGGAAGCTTCCACTTCCAAGTAGAAGACCTGCAAGAATCACACCCTTCATCCCTGATCACATCAGAACCATTGGTGAAACAACCTACGCCTACAGTAGTACCAGCATCATCCGTCGGATCCTCCATGGATGCCACAGTACAGATCGAAGCAGGCGAAGAAAACGAGCAAATCGAGATAGATCTAGGGGACCTTGATGGTGTTTATGACAATCTCTCCTTCGGATCAGGTCCTTAGCCAACTCCACCACGTGAAGCAAACCCAGCAAATTCAGAACTCGAAGAAAGCAGCGAAACATCGACTTCGGAAAAAGGATGGCAAAGATCTACCCAAAACTACAATCTTAGAATATTACTAGCACACCCTTCGGGGCAGAAGACAACGTCATCATCCCACGCATAACACGCCACCAAGTGTGCATGGTCAATGGGAATAGCTCAACACCACGTGACTCTAACGGTAACCCTACCCTCGACCCCAATGATATTTTATCAGATGACAATGCAGGAAATCATAGCAATGAAGGGGACCACAGAAACGGAGGAGAAACGGTGGATAACCACATAGTCCAAGGAAGAGGTGGAGAATCGCATGGAGGAGAGAGGCAAACTCTTTGGCTACCAGCATCGGCATGGCAAAAAGCAAGGGAAGCAATTTCAGGAGCAGTTCCGATGACAGCGGACGCTTCACACGAGGATCTATTAGCATACTAGTATCTACTTCATCACAAGAAGAGAGACCTACTCAGGATGCAGAGGCAACTCAACGAAAGAAAGAGATTAGCTAACGAATCCAGCTTATGACGGGCACAGTTAAGCTCTACCCGAGGATCAGGGAGCATAACAGGAGGAGCACCGCCAAGAAGGGGAACATCTCAACTGCAGAATATCCCCGAAACAGAAAGAAGCGGACTCATCTGGGATCTTGATCTATCGTTCATGTCGATTGACCAAGCAGGAAACATTAAGGCAAAAATGGCCCAGGCAGCCATCGTGGCCGCGCAAACATATCTACTCACAACTCAGCACGCACCCGATGATCCCCATGCGGCCCTCCACCGCTCCGCCCTGATGAACCTTGGCATGGTGGGAGCCTCTCTCGTGGAAGCAGAGCAAGGAACCACGAGGCAGCTCGATAGATCCCCACGCTGTCGTAGCAACCCTTGTCAAGTGGGACACACCCGACGATCTCGATTGCCACACCAGGCACATCTCGTAGGACCTGAGCCGCGAAGCAACACAAGAAACAACAACACGCAACATAGGAACGATGGATCAAGAGATGAAAACCGCATCCGACGATACCATGATGGATACAACAAAGACAATTACGAGCTATGCAGGGCCAGTTGTTTCACTCATCGGATTCGCAAAACCTCAGCACCCAAGGACTTCAAACTTCCGCATGACCGCCACAAGTACCATGGACTCCAGGAACCCGAAGCATGGTTAGCAGATTATTTGGCCACTGTCAAGTTACAAGGCGGCTCCACAACTACCGCAATGCAAAGCTTACAACTCCACCTCACCGGCGCCGCAAGATCATGGCTCAGATAGTTACCCGAAGATACCATCGGTAGCTAGAATGACCTGGAAGATAATTTCATCCGTCACTTCCAATCTACGTACAAATGACCTATATCCTTAGAGCAGTTGCGGGCATGCAAACAAAAATCTGGGGAATCAATAAGAGCATTCATCCAACAATGGAATATCATAAAAAACTCAGTTGAGTCCATATCCAACAAAAGGGTCATCGATGCCTTCAACGACGGCCTCCATCGCCAAGAATTCATAGAAGAACTGGGACGGGTTAAACCCAAAACAATCTCACAATTAATGGAAATAGCAAATCGCTAGGCTGATGGAGAAGTCGCGTTGCATAATAAGCGTACACGATCACCGGTGGATACAGGGATAAGCGCGGCAACGATAGAAGAAGAAGGAACAATGATGGAAACACAGGACCAAGTTACGTCGCATCCAGTTTCTCAGGTGAAGGTAACAACAGAAGCAACGACTACAACGGCGGATACCGCCATAACAAGGACGACGTCGGAGGAAGCCAGTCAACACAGCGGTACCAGCCAAGAGCTCGAGACCCACCCATGTCCGCAATGCAAATGCTGGAAGGACCCTGTAATATGCATTTTTACATCGACTCAGCGGGCAGGAGACAATCTAACCATCTCATGAAAGACTGTCGAACATTCTTGAATATGCAGGAGCTATGTAATGCAAAAGCAACCGAAGCGGCAAACCGAGGATACACATATGCGCCTGGCACATTAGCCACCAGCGCACCACCACCATCACCAGCAGTGTTACCACAAAACACAACTGATCAAAACAATGAATACCCTAGGTCAAAAGGGGAAATGTCCATGATTCAGATAGGGCGCCCATCCAACAGAACTCAGAAGCTCATCACACGACAAATCAATATGGTGGAAACAACAACATCAACCACACCCAAATATCTCCACTGGTCAGAGCAAGAAATCACATTCAGTAGAGTTGATCACCCGCTTCGGGTCCCACGATCGGGTCACTCAGCCTTGATAGTCGAAGCACAAATTGGCAGATTCAATATGAGCAAGGTCTTCATGGACGCAGGAAGCAGCATAAATCTGATCTATGCACAAACGCTAAGAACAATGGGCCACCCTCTGGACAATCTTGCGCCAACAGAAACATCTTTCTACGGAATAGTACTAGGTAAAGCCAAAATTCCTTTAGGAAAAGTATTCCTTGATGTTGTTTTTGGTTCCAAAGTAAATTTCAGGCGAGAAAAACTCAAATTTGAAGTCATGGACTGGCCATCACAATATCATGCGATCCTGGGACGACCAGCTTTCGCACGGTTCATGGCAGTTCTGCATTATGCGTACCTAGTCATAAAAATGCCAACACTAAAAGGAATCATCATGGTAAAAGGAAGCTTCACACGTGCCAACAATTGTGATCGGGAGTTCAACAAAATTTCTGAATCTTTCGGGATGGCAACGGAGTTCGAACAACTCAAAACTTCAGCAATTACAGAACCACTAGAAGTAGCACGTGTCAATACTGAGCAGGCTTTTGACACTACAAAGGACACAAAATAAGTACAGATCCACCCTGTTGACCCGACGAAAACAACATTTGTGGTTTCCAATCTTGGTCCCGCATAGGAAAGAGCGCTCGTCGAGTTCCTCCGTGAGCACTGGGAGATTTTTGCATGGCTACCTTCTAACATGCCGGGAATTCCCAGGGAACTCGCTGAGCACGCATTAAATTTGGATCCAAAGGCGAAGCCAGTAAAATAATCGTTTCATCGCTTAGTAGAACCAAAGCGTAAAGCCATTGGAAAGGAGCTCCATCGCCTTACTGACGCCAATTTTATCAAAGAACTAACAAAAGCAGAGTGGGTCGCAAACCCAGTATGTGTTCCAAAGAAAAATATTACAGAACTTCGGATGTGCATCGACTTTACTGCACTGAACAAACATTGTCCAAAAGATCACTTCCATTGCCACGAATCGACCAAAATAATCGATGCAACCGCGGGATGCGAACGTTTTTCTTTCTTGGATGCTTACTCAGGATACCACCAGATTTGGATGAAGGAAGAAGATCAGGAGAAAACAGCGTTTATCACACCCTATGGTGTATTCTGCTACCCAACAATGCCCTTTGGCCTCAAGAACGCCGGAGCAACATATTAGCGGATGATGCAGAAATCTTTGGGAAGCCAAATAGGCACAACCATACAAGTATATATCGATGACGTTATAGTTACAACAAAACAAGGATCTGCACTCATCAAGGACCTTGAAGAAACATTCGCAAATCTCGACAAGTTTAGCATCAAGTTGAACCCGAAAAAATGTTCCTTTGGAGTCCCGGCAGGGAAACTCCTCGGATATTTGGTATTAGCAAGAGGAATCGACGCTAATCCCGAGAAAATACAAGCAATTTTAACAATGAAAAAGCCAACAAATCTATGTGGCATACAACAGCTGGCAAGGCAAGTAGCGGCACTCAGTCGTTTCATTGCAAGATTAGGAGAAAAAGCATTGCCATTTTACGCCCTCATGAGGAAATCAGAGAAATTCGAATGGACAGAAGAAGCTCAACACGCCTTTTAAGATCTTAAAAGGACACTTTTGACATCTCTCGTCGTTGTGTCGCCAAAAGAGAGAGCCTTTACTGCTTTATATCGCTGCCACAAATCAGGTGGTCAGCACGGTCTTGGTCATGGAGCGACCCGAAGAAGGGAAAACCCGTGGTGTACAGAGGCCAGTCTACTTCCTGAGCGAGGTCTTATCGCCATCCAAACAAAGGTATCCACATTACCAAAAACTAGCATATGGGGTATTCATGACAACACGAAAACTACGCCATTATTTTTCGAAACATCCAATCATAGTGGTTAATGAAGCACCTTTGTCAAACATACTCAACAATCCAGAAGCAACTGGGCATGTCTCCTTATGGGGCATAGAATTATCCCTCGAGACATCATGTATGAGAAGCGCAAGGCAATCAAGTCATAAGTTTTGCCGGATTTCATCACAGAATGGACATAGTTGTAATGTGCGGGTCCACCTGACCTCTCTAGTGCCTAGAAAATGTACTTCGATGGATCAAAAAGAACAGAAGGAGTAGGGGCAGGAGTCATACTAATATCACCACAAGGCGACAAAATGCGCTATATACTTCGGATGAGCTTTGCAAACACATCCAATAATGAAGTTCAATACGAGGCCTTGTTGCACGACATGTGAATGGCCAAAGCTTGCGGTGCAACTCGCCTCAAAATCTTTCGAGATTCCAATCTTGTGGCACAGCAAGCAATGAACAAGTGTGACGCCGTCAGCAATAATATGATTGCTTATCGCGATATATATGGCATTATGGAATCTCAATTTGATGGATGCGAAGTATCACACATAGGAAGAGCAAGCAATGAAGAAGACGACAATCTAGCAAACATCGGATCTTTGTGCTTACCAGTGCCACCTGGGGTTTTTTGGGAAGAAATAACGGAATGATCGATCAAAGCACAAAGAGTCTCCGAGGTGGTAGCACCAAAAACGGGGAAAAAGAGACACCCGTAAAAAGACTCGGGGGCTCCATCGGCGACCAAGAATATAGAAGAGGCCATCAAAGAAGAAGAACAAGAAATTGAAGAGGTCATGCTAATTGAGCCTACCTAGATGCAGCCGTATGTAGCATATATGACTAAGGGAGAGTTACCCGAAGACGTAGAAGCCCGGCGAATCACCTGAAGATCGAAGGCCTTCCGAATAATCAAAGGAGAGCTATATAAGAGAAGTATTTCGGGCGTGTTGCAGCGCTGCGTGACACCTGAAGAAGGAAAAACCATACTCAAATATATACATAAAGGAGTTTGTGGTCATCATGCTAGTAGCCGAGCAATTTCTTCCAAAGCATTCAGGGAAGGATTTTACTAGCTCACTGCAGTTCAAGATGCAAAAGATATCGTCAGAACATGTGAAGCATGTCAACGGTTCGCAACAAAGCCTGGAGCACCCACTGCTGAGTTAAATCCTATACCTCTGGCTTGGCCCTTCGCTTATTTGGGACTCGATATGGTGGGAAAACTTCACAAATCATCGCCAGGACGACACGTCTTTCTGCTAATAGCAGTCCACAAATTTACTAAATGGATCTAAGCAATGCTTGTCACCACCCAAGACGGAACTTCGGCTGTGAATTTCATTAAATCCATAGTATTTTGATTCAGCGTACCGAACAGTATCATCACAGACAATGGGACTAACTTCACTTCTAATGAGTTCAAGGAGTATTGCCAGGAGATGGGTATCAAAGTAAACTACGCCTCGGTAGCTCACCCGCAAACAAATGGACAAGTAGAAAAAGGCAATGGACTAGTTACTGCTGGACTCAAGAAAAGACTACTAGCACCACTTGACAGAGCAAAAGGAGCATGGGTTGATGAATTACCATCTGCCTTATGGAGTTTACGTACAACCCCAAATAATTCGACACAAGAGACACCTTTCTTTCTGGTCCACGACGCAGAAGCTGTGCCTCCTGTCGAGGTGTCACATGAATCCCCAAGAGTAGCTGCATATGATGAAGAGGAATCAAGAGAAGCACTCGAAGATGATGTGGATGCACTTGATGAAGCTCGATATGAAGCCTACAAAGAGCAACTATGTACCAGCAAAACTTACGCAATTACTACAGCCGACGATTGCGGCCTAGGTCCTTCGCAGTAGGGGACCTAGTTCTTCGCCTCAAGCAAGATGACCACTGAAAGTTAGAATCACCATGGGAAGGACCATATATCGTCATAGAAGTTATTCCTAGAGATGCATATCAATTACAAGACAAGAAGATAGGAGTCAATTACTCCAATCCATAGAATGTAGCGCAACTATGACGCTTTTACGCATAAGATTACTTACAATACGATAAAGATTTACGGTTCAGCTTCTTAAGCCAGAACTAGGTGCCATCCGCCCATAAAAATAATGTATCATCGGTTTTTTGCCTTGTGTATAAAGAGATAAGTTTTTCGTACCTTAAGTTCTTTGTTATTTATATCCGTTCAAAAGATCTATGTTTTCCATGAAGCTAACAACAACTATGAGCCTATGTCTAGATACAGGCATCCGAACATAGCCTCGAGGGCTACTCCCATCGGAAGTGCTAGCACGCACCCGATAGAAATCCAATTGTGTCTGATTAAAACAAAATATTCATGATGGAAAGTACCTATGAGTTTTACATCAATGTATCCTCAAAAAGGTATCCTCAGAGAGATTACTCCCATCGGGAGCCGGTATAAAGCATTAAAACTATATGATAAAAGTCATAAATATTGGCAGCCCAGTAGGCCAACCACCAAAAATCAAAAATCTCGGATCACGCTCAAACGCAACAAAAATCTGAATGCCATGTTCAGAAACATGAAGGTAAGACCCCAGGATTCATCCTGTGTGGCCTGGTAATCGCACAAGAATACGCTCTGCCAGTAAAATATTTGTATCAATGACACGATGAAAAATCCCGATGGACGCGTTGGGTACCCGATAAAATAGAAACTGGAATTCAGTATTCGATAAGACCTCAGCGGCCTGAACTGAATTACGCTAGTAGTAAATTCTGAGTTCAGGCCTGGGGACTTGAATTTGACATAGGACAACCTTGTTTTTACCCAAGAGAAATTAACTGATTCCCGATCTCTCGGAAGCATCAGACTCATTGTACCAAATCCCTATGAAAAATAAAAATAAGGAAATAAACATAAAGAAAAAGAAGGAAAAAGAAACTTTGAGACTCAACCTGAAACTACGGTTCACTAGAGTCTCGGGGGCTACTGACATAGGTATGATTACTCGGATGCTTATGATTCGCTACCCTATATTGGGTAAACGGGCTTCCGGCCCATGAAGATTTCAGATGATAACCCAAGGAAGCAACCGACAAAGAATTTGATTGTATTAGGAAAGAGTCTCTAAACCGATAATGTGTTGGTATTATAATCACGCGTATGTAAAACCTATCTGCATACAGCTTTGAGACCTGACCTATTATATATAGGACGGGAGAAGCCCAAGCGAGGGTACGAAAAAACTCCCAGGAAACTTGTAACAGTGCAATTACCAAATATTCATGCGACATTGACTCCATTGTTTTCCTGACATCCGACAAAATCCCCAACGTTCTCTTTTCCACGAAACCCTAAGTCCTTCACCATGGACATTGCCGAGGTTACCCCTCGTGAGCGAGGGACCTGACGCGGGTGATCTATCATGTCGAAGGTGATGTGGGACTCAGACTCACTAAGGTACTCAGGGGTTGTAGGTGGCATGGTTACCGCCAAGTTGATTTGGCGAGTGATTGTCTTCTGAGTCCTGTTGGAGGGGCATCTTTACTGGATCATACCCATGTTCCCCAGCAGGCGTGTGTATTGCTCTGCCCCGCCGTTCAGTGCCGGTGTAGCCGTAGGCTGCGGGGGTCCTCCTGGTGGTGGTGGTGCCCCGTATGCTATGGGGCCAGGTGCGGTTCTGTACCCCTGGTTCGTCGTGTCGCGATGCAGTTGGCTGTATGATTCTTGGAGCTTTTGGAACTCGTGGTAGTCTTTGAGGAGGTGGATGGATTTCTTATTAATGTCATGTTTTTCGATGTAGAAGTAGAAGTCGCAAGGCCCCGATAACATCTCCATGGCGCTAGGTGTGTTGTCGCGGGTGCGTCCTTGCCACACTTGCGTTGTTTTGCCACTGCTGTGATATCCGCTATTGCGGTTGTCGTCATCGCGCTTGTCGATGTAGCTAGTTGTGACCATGTCTACCTCTTCGCGGTCCTCGTAGCTACGCATCCGACGTTTCCCTCGGCGATCATGCCTATGGCCGAGGTCATCCTCCTTATCTAGGCGAGCGTGGTTGTTGTTGATCGAGTCTTCACCGTCCGCCCACCGGTTTGCGATATCCATCAAGTGGTCAATGGTTTTGGGCTTGGTGCGTCCCAACTCCTCTCTGATCTCTCTAGTACACCACCGTTGAACGTGTCGATTGCGTGCTCCTCGGAGATGTCCTCTGCTGAGTTCTTGATGATAGACTACCACTAGATGTAGGAGCAGAGGGATTTGTTGGGCTTTTGGCTGCAAGCGTGGAGTTCTTCGATTGATGTAGGACGTTTGTAGCTGCCCTTGAACTTGCGGACAAAGTTGTATACCAGCTCCTTCCAGCTGCGAATTGAACCGCGAGGGAGATTATTGAGCCAGGCTTGGGCGGTGCCCTCCAGCTATAGCTGGAGGCACTGCATGGCTATGTTCTTGCACCCTCCATGCAATTTTACTGAGGAAATGTGGTTATCCAGCCAAATCTTTAGCTCCTAGAGGCCGTCGAACTTCGGGTTATCTGAAGGAAGCTTGAAGCCTTTCAGCATCTGAGTTTGCCGTATGGCCCTGCTGAAGCAACTAGCACCGCAGAGCTCTATTTCTTCGTCCTCCGACTCGGTTGAGTAGGCGCGCTTGGCTTGCATCTTGTTGACCTTGCACTGCGTGATTTCATCATGGGCGTCGTACTTGCGGCTCATTCCCCGCGGGCTGCGATGTCGCCATGATAGGTTGTGTTCCTCCTCGCTGGATGATGGCAAGCGGTCCCTTGCGAATGTCGCTTTTTTCTTCGGCTCCGGTGTTGGGTCCTTGGCCAGCGTGGCTTCTACCAATCCAAGCCCAGCAATGGAGGATTGGTGTACAGCAGATCGTGGATCTCCAGCTGGAGGCTGGTTAGTTAACAGGTATGTAGTAGCTATGATCACCGTAGCGTGCAACATTTTGGGGATCATGTGACCCCGAGAGTCTATCGACATGAACGAGAAATCGAGGGCCTTTGTGGCCTCTTGTCGATCTTTGTCGTCGAGGTGGTCGAGCCGATAGCATCATTTGGTGACCCCGGCACCGGTGTCTGTCGAGGAGGATGCACCGATGGAGGAGAGTGTCGCCTGTCGGGTGATTGATTCATCGGCTGCTTGCTTGTGCGCCGCAAGTTTAGCGTTCACTGTCTGTTATCAGGTGAACTCCTTGATGAGGAGCCAGTGGTAGACCATCAACATGTTGCAGGATGCATTGTTTGGAAGGGGGTTGCCCCACAGGGCTTCCCTGACTCGCTCCCATCCCTCTTCGGATAGGTGGATCTATGGTCGACCCGAACCATTGTTGGTGTTTATGCCATGCGCGTCGGGGTTGGGAGGATCACCATTGGTGGGCCTTTGGTTGGTCCTCCATTGTTGGTGTTGCCTTGAGTGCCTCCACCGCCGTTGGTGATGACGGCACACATGTAGTGATTGGGAAAGTTGTTGCTCTCGCAGCTTTCCGACCCGGAGCCGTAGATGCCGTCCTCCGATGATAGATCGCACAAATTAGAGTCGCAACTATTGTTGCTATCCGTGTCACAAGCTGATGCCAAAGCGTTGATCTCGATCAAGGTGCCAATCGGTGGTGGGAAGCACGAGGCGGGTGCAATCGAAGGCAATGGCGAGTGATCAGGGAAGCGAAGCATGCCGACCTTGCTGACCTAGAAGCGTAAGCTCCTGATCGTCATGCTGGTTCCGTCCCCTATGGACTCGAAGGCCGGGCGAGTTTCCTGCGAGTGGAAGGTGAAGTCGAAGGTGCCGAAGAGGAGGCAGTTCTCTGCTGCAGTAAAGTTGTAGATCGCGGGTGATGGGATCATCGAAGCCGCAACATCGGCGCTCACAGTTCCCACAGACGGCGCCAATTGACGTGGGGTTAACACATCAATGCCCATGGTTGATGGACTTGGGTTTGAGAAAGAGTGGAGTGCTAGAAGCTTTGTTTGGCTAACAAGCAAGCAAATCGGGGACACAAAGTTTACCCAAGTTCGGGCCCCCGAAGGGAACCTTACTCCTGCTTGTCTGTTCTTGATTATTGATGGAACCGAAGGTTACAGGGGTGCGCAGAAGCAATCTGCGGTGTATGAACTAGGGTTTGTGATGATCCTTCTCGTTGCCCCCTCTTGGCCTTTATATAGGAAGGCCAGGTCTCGGGATAGCAATGTGAGTCGGTTATATATTAGGGTTTTTCCCTTAAAACGTTCTATATATTCTTTGACGTGTCCTCCAAAGAGTCATATCTTCTTAGGCTTGGGCCACCTGAATCTTCATAGGCTTCGTGGACCTTGGCAGGTCGTCGAGTGGGCCTTCCGTTGGGCCGCACTAGGTAGGCTGTAGTTGGGTGCTTGTAGGGCATACCAATGCGAGTGCATGCCTCAAAATTAAACAAGTGGATTATTTAAATACAAAATTGAGCACAATAAAAATGAAGCATGGGAAAATATTGCATGATCCTTGAAACTAAGAGCAAACTAAAGTTAATAGGAATGATTTGACAAAGTAGAGTAGTATTTTTTTGCAAAAAGAAGTGTTGCGGTAATGATGGGTTTTTAGTCTTTATGCAGAATCTCTTGATGAGAGTTACATTGAGATATAGATTTTATATGGTTTAAGCTAAAATTATCCCATCTTAACTCCTAATTTTATATTGGTATATATTATTTACATACGTATGATGTCATAAATGTGTATAATCAACTGAAAACATGTATTTTTGTCGGATATATATACATAATTATTTGGATGAAAAAGGGCACAATATAAAAAATGACAATATCACAACATTTTACGATTAACATATTCATACGAAAAGAAATGATATGTATATCATGCCAACCTCTTATCACGCCCTAGAGACCACCTAAATAAAAGGAATGATAGGTATATCATGTCAACATGACATGCCAATAAATCATTTTATATATTTATTCAGAAAGAGGTCATCCCACTCCAGGAATAAAAGCTTTGAAGGTCTAGGTTTGGTACAAGGTAAAAACATCACAATAAAATATGGAGGCGGGGAAGGGGAATTTTATGAGCCCCATGGGGAATAATGATACGACCGATCCGAGCACAAAGACAAAAAAAATAATTTCTTATTTTCGTCAATACCTCACAATGTTTTTAGACTTGTTGTTTTATGTGTCATTTGGTTTATAAATTCAATAATCCATCTTTTCCAAATTTTCTCCTTGAGTCGTGATATCATTGTTTCAACCTTCGACTGTTGGATGAATCATGAATGTACATATTGCAACCTTGACAAACACCTTTGATCCATCATAACACTCAACTCTAGCATGGTTGGCTTCCCAGGATCAATTCTAAAGGATTGTATTTGCGAAAAAACAAATTTGAGGTCCTTCTTGGTTAAGTTTGATCTCAACGAGCCAAGCAGCAAAGGCTAGCCCATGCAAATTGTGGGGACTATGGCTAGTCAAAGCAAATATAATAATTTATATTAATCTTTAATACTTGTGTACATCTTATTAATGAAAATTCACATTCATAGCTAATATGTTGTGCTAAAATATACCAAATTGCATTAGTTTTTAAATAATTGGAGCCTTATAAAGATATTTAAACAAAATCCTCTCTATTGCGAGAAAAAAATCGTACACCTTCTTGAATTAATTCGTGTCGTTTGCATGAATACGGTGCATATACTTGTGTGTGTGTATGATCTTCTATGTTCGCAAAGATCTGTAAACCATATATCAAAGAATATCTCGATAAAGGATCCTACTTTATAATTAGGTATACCTAGATAGAAAAGTCTAGAGCATATGTATGGTTAGATGGTATTGTCACCAAATCATTGCCATGTCGCTCCCATGTGGCCGTAATTCAAATGTGTCTCATATATAATAGTGTGTTCAGTAATCCATAGATGACGTGTGTCTGCTCTATTCTTTGGTGTAACACAGAGGACATTCATCAAAGAAAGACTAGCAGCCTTACTAAGCTAGCCGCCGGTGCTGATTAGTTTGATTTGTTTCTACATGGTAAGCACTGTTGGTTTTCGTGTGGACTTGCTCCCGACGATTTTTTTAGGGAATCAGCTAGAACTCTGTCCTGCTGCAAGCTCTATTAATTATCAATAAACGTTACATCGTTTAGGAGTTCATAAGAAAAAGCTAGGGGCTCATCGACCCAATTACAAGAAACTTTAAACGAAAAACACTCCTTAGCTAAATCATGAGATACTTTGTTTGCTTCCCTCGGGCAATAATTAAAAGAAACAGAGCTAGCTATTGACACCACCGTGTCAATGCAATAAGCAGACATTTGTGAGATCCATACACATGGCTTAACAGGATTGATAGGATACTCGTACCAACAAGTTGCAACTTCTTTTTCGGAAGCTTATCTGAAAAGAACTCTGAGGTTAAACGTGCTTGGCCTAGAGCAATTTGAGGATGGGTGACCGACCGGGAAGTGGGTACCGGGTGCGCACGAGTGAGGACAAAATGCGTAGAAAAGACTAGTGTTGGTCTGTGGGACCAGTCTAGAGATCCTATTAAGCTGCCAGGAGTGATACCCTCGGGGCCCAGTGGACGGGGTGTTACAAAGTGATATCAGAGCCGTTCCTCATGGTTACACGGACGTATGCGGTCAGTGGCGGGACATGTTGGACATGACGCGTGTGCCCAGAGTGGACACGGCATGTCACATGTGCCGGCACTGGACGCGCAGACGTGTGCCAAGAGGGAATGTTCCTGGGGTGTGCTTGATCAATTAGGGCATCAATCTTCTAAAGGGTGGGTATATATGAGATCCAGACACATGGCTTAATAGGATTTATAGGATACTCATACCAAGTTGCGACTTATTTTCCGGAAGCTTATCTGAAAAGAACTCCGAGGTTAAGCGTGCTTGGCCTAGAGCAATTTGAGGATGGGTGACCTACCGGGAAGTGAGTACCGGGTGCACAAGAGTGAGGACAAAGTACGCAGAAAAGACTAGTGTTTATCTGTGGGGCCAGCCTAGATATCCTATTAAGTTGTCAGGAGTGACACCCCCGTGACCTAGTGGACGGGGTGTTACAACATTGCCGATGATTCGCTCCACAATGCCTCCTCTTCAGAGCAAGACTCAATGGTCTCGATGGAGTCTGATTCCGCTTGTATGTTGTGGCACCACATCCTCTCCGCTAGCCGAAGACCTTCCTTCATGGCCATCGCCTCTGCCATCGATGCTAAAGCAACGTAAGGCAAGAACTTGGTAGCCGCCGCGATAAATTTTCCCTATAAGTCTCCAAGGACAGCTCCCATCACCCTTGTATGCACATCATAATAGAAAGAAGCGTCAACATTGAGCTTAATTTGACGAGGAAGTGGAACACTCTAGTGCTCCGTTGTAGCATTCGTTCATGCATGGCCCCTTTGAAGCATTAGCTGTAATAGCCAAGCAGGGCCGGTCCTGAGATTTCAGGGACCCAGGGCGAAACTCAAATTTTGGGCCCCTTACTATAATTTGTTTATGCATATATGAGATGATGAAAATTAAATAATTTAAGTATAGTCCCAACTATAATATTTATATAAAAATAAAAATGTTTACATGATACCTTAAAATTTCATGACGATGGAATCAATATCAATCTCGTCCACTAACTTCTTCTCGATGCATATTGTTGCCAAACCATTTAACCTTTCCTGAGACATTGTAGATCTCAAATATTTCTTTAATAATTTCAACTTTGAAAAGTTTCTTTAGCTGAGGCAACAGTCATGGGCATAGTAAATAAGATCCGATAAGCAATAGAAATATTAAGATAACAATTCGCTTGTCTCACAAACTCAAAAAGCTCCATAGCAGACATTGATGTATTTGGCAAAGTGAACTTCATAATGCTTAACTCAGAAATAAGTGCATTTAACTCAACATCACATACATCAGGTTTACCATTTGTACCGGGCCGAGTAAAAGTTTTTGCAAATGTAGTGCAATGTTCTTTCAGTTGAGAACCATCCGATGCCTTCAAGGATGTCGAACTCATTAAAAACCCAAATATACTTTTGAGTGACTGGAGTTCTTCAAATCTGCGCTTTAAAGATGTGATCGCCATACCGACCATAACCAAAAAGTAGTTCACTTTAAAATCCTCCTCGACTTGGAAGATTGCTTCCTCGCATTCAGTTTCATCAAATTGCTTTGTCCTAGAAGCATGACGCTTTACACAGAATGATTGCTCTACACCCATCTCAGATGCAATATCCTTGGCACTCTTCAAACCAGCAGCAAATCCTTCATTTCTATATGTTTGAAAGTAAGTGTGCATACCTTCTATTTACTGTATTGTAGAATCAATGAGCATGGATGCTGATTGCAACTTCTTGTTGACCATGTTTACTGAAAATAAAATTTTATACCAGATAACCATACCAAATATAAATTCAAAGCTACTAAGCACTTTAAATATATTTTTTGCATCACTCATATCCTTTGGTTCAGTATCAACATCTTCACTTAACTTAAGAAGAGCATACCTTAGCTGAGGAGCTTGAAATCTAATTGCTTTGACACTTTTGATCTGACTCTCCCAACGAGTATTGGACAAAGACTTCACAGTTAAACCTTCCACATGGTCAAGCAATACTTTCCATCTTTTGGTAGACCCTGGTAATAAAACATAGATCCGTTGCACGATACCAAAGAAAGAAACAGCCTTACCACAAGATTTAGCCATATCACAAAGAGTAAGATTAAGACTATGGCAAGCACACAACATATACAAAGCCCTTGGATTTACCTTAATAAACTTGTTCTGCACTCCTTTGTTCTTTCCTTTCATATTAGAGCCATTATCATAACCTTGACCCCTAATGTCATCAATAAGAATACCATATGACTTCATGGATTCAACTAATACCTTGAAAAGCCCTTCACCAGATGTGTCATTTACCACCAAGAAACCAACAAAGTACTCCTCAATGTTTACATGTGCATCAGAGGTATTAACACAACAAACAACAAACTCATTTGCTCTTGGTGACTCACATCTAGGGTACAATCAAGAATAACTGAGAAATATTGAGCCTTCTTAACCACCTTCAGAATAGTTTCTGTAATGTTAGAAGCCATTAGTGAAATCAACTCATTCTGAATTTTGTGACTAAGATAATGATAATGAATCTCATTGCTTTAAATCCGTCTAATGCGGTCTTGCATTACCATGTCAAATTCTGCAATCATCTCAACATAAGCTAAGAAATTACCATTATGCCAAATTACCATCATTGTAAAGCTGCTCATTGGATCCTCTAAATGCCAAACTGCGTTTACCAAGAAATTTCACAACAACAACTATTCTTAGCAAAACTTGTCTCAGGCGCTCCTTCTCTTTTGTGATCTCATGTTGCAACTCCTTATCAATTGTTTCATGTTTGCTCAGTCTATTTCTTAATTCATTCCAAGAGATCATGCTTGTGATATGCTCGACACTAACTTCATGTTCTTTGAGCCTGTCGGTGATATGTTTCCAATGATTAAACCCATCATGTGCCAAGGAACTCTTGCAGTTAATAGGATTGAACAAATTGCATGGATAACAGAACACTTTGTCAATATGTCTTGAATAAACTAGCCATTTTTGATCATGTACCTCTCCATTTCTCATGTATCTAGAGTAATGAGAATATGAAAAATGTCTTTTACCACTTAGAGGAACAGTGGCATTTTCTTCTCTAATAGGACCATTTTTCACTAATATGTGCCTTGCCTTGTTATCAAGAGTACACCAATTTGCCGGATTATAAATATCCACACCAACTGGTTCTGGTTCATCATCAACATTAGCAGATTCATCATCATGATTACTCACATTGTCATCATCTGCGTTGATATGAACATTGTGCTCCGTACCGACATTATCTTCTGGATCAATATTAGCTTGTTCCCCCACAAGAACTAGCGCCAACTCATCTGGATTTCTCAAAGTGCTCGTGTTGCTCTTCAAAAATTTATGAAAAGATCCTCTATGTGAATCTATTAATTTCTTCTCTCGTTCTCTCCTTTTTCTTTTCTTAGCACCGGATTCAGGCGCCATAATCAGTTAACCTTGCTTGCTACAAACAAGAAATCAAGAACAATAATTACTAACTAGAATTAAGAACTGAGAATTAGGGATGGGCGGGGGCGGACCAGCAGACAGATTTGAAGATCGTCGACCAGTTGATGGCCTTCCTGTGTGTGGGCGTACGGCCAGGGCCGGACCGCCCTAGCTGACGAGGCTTACAGGAAATGAAGAAACTACAAAATAGATTAATATGATTTAGGCTACAGGAGATAAAGAAACTACAAAATAGATCAATAGATCAATGAAGAAACTGTGTGTGGCGTGCCTGCCTGCCTGGCGGTTGATCATGGAGGGATCGAGCCACGAGGCTCCCGATCAGAGCGATCCGATCCGATCCAGGGGAGGCGATCAGGCGAGTAGACGAGTCTGAGTCAGGAAGCAGGGCCTCGAGTCGAGCGATGCCTGGGAGTCGTCTTGTCGTCCTGTCATCGAGTCGAGCGATGCCTGGGACCGGCCCTGCGTGAGATCGTCGAGGCGGAGGCAGGCCCTGGCCCTGCGTCGCGCAGTCGAGCGTCGAGGATGCCTGGGTGTCGAGCGATCGATGCCTAGGCAGTCGAGCGGTTGTCCAATTGCCTTTTTTACGATGTATACTAGTACTAGGCCTATAATTTTTTGGGCCCCTATATTTTTTGGGTCCAGGGAGGCTGCCCCACTAGTCCCCCAGGGCTGGCCCAGTAGCCAAGATCGAAAATTTATTTTGGCAATCGGTGGAACCTTTTCATTGCGTCTTCTAATACACCAAAGATACCAGAATGTCATAGAAACCACCTCTTTCAAATTATCCGAAATGAGCCTCGGCAAGAGCAAGAACAATAGTAGAGTCAATTGTTGACTATAAGCTGTTGCCATGTCATCTATAGCTAGCTTAGAGCCATGTACAATATTTAGCTATAAAAAGTACTAATTTTTCAATATATGGCCCACTTAACACTCTCACGAAGTGTCTAGGAGCACGTGCTGCAGCTGGCTCTTATCCTACAGCCAACACATCTTCTTTCTCCTCTTCTTTCTTATCCAACTCAGCATAAATATAGTATTTAAATCCTTATAGCCTTCTGACCATACCTTATTATACTTGCTCTAAATTGTTACCATCCAACCGGAGAATATGCTCCAATACCACTGATTCAGACCGGTCAAGCGGACACATATTTGTAACCATGTCACGTAACTCTAGGGCTCTCCAAAGATCTTGCGCAGCAGGGCAAACAAATAGAAGGTGTAATATATCCTCTGCCCCCTGGTTACAAACCGGACATGGTGCACTATCACCAATGTGTATGTTCGCCAATATACATTTTAGTGGAACAATGCCATGCAAAGCACGCCACATAAAGATTTTCACCTTGCCTAGTATTTTAAATTTCCAAAGTAATTTCCGAACAGGATTGCTCGCCGACCGTCATGGAATTGCGACCCGCCCTTCAATTGATATTTTCATTGAATATAGTATCCTGATCGGACCATGTAGCGTCCATGTTTAGTAAAATTCTAAGGCTGGTCAGAGTGCTAAATATTTAGACTAATAACTTATACATATTATTAGTTTATGTTATTATCTTTATAGTGAGTAATAACATGTGTTTAGTATCATGCAAGACCTAATTAATTAGGTTGTAAACTCACATAGTCTTGATATATGTGATGTTATGGTAACTAGTCAAGTTACTACCTCTCTTCCTTTTTTCATAAATTATCATGTCATGTCATCAATTTGCTTAGTTAACATGCATACTACTTAAGTTACTCTCACTATGATTAGCCTAAGCTACTAAATCTTCAAAACCTCGGTAATTGTGTAGAGGAATCTTGAGAATTCTGCCCACATCAACCGAACTGAACATAGCCTGGAGCCGTTGTTCATCCCATGAGCCAGTGATAGGATCAACAAATTGGCTGACTTTTGTATGAACCGAATTTCCTATTGGGGACACCACTCTCATGTAATGACTTTGTGAAACCAAAGGTCATTTCAAATATCAATACTTTCACCACTACCTACTCTCTAAATATAACCTCTCTTAAAAGTAGTTAATCCAGCAAGAACACTCGTGTACATCATTAATATTTTCTACACACTAAAAATTATATTTAATATTTGCCCCTTTGCTCGTGAGGCTCATCCTGTTTGTCAGGTCTATGGGCGGCCCCACGAGTATTTACAAATAACTCTATAGAGTTCAAATTATACTATATCACCCCTTAGGTATCTTCATCCAATTAATAGTTTACGATTCACAGTAGTACTCCATCTATTTTCAAAATATAATATATTTTAGCTTTTTCTAAGCCATATGTATCTAAACACGTTTTAGTGTGTAGATTCAGTCATTTCATTCCAAACCTACGCATGTTCAAAAAACTAAAATATCTTAGATTTAGGAATAGAATGAGTAAAAAAAAAGTTGCAACCCTGTAATTAAACATTGTATGTACGAATGTGATTTTTTTTTGAGTAATATGGATGTGAATTCAAGTGCTCCAAAGACTAAGTACTAGATGTACTAGTTCCCAGGGGCGGAGCCAAAGAGGGGCGAGCAGGGGCTAGACCCTCCCTAACCATCGGCCCCCCTCAATACATATGTGCAGATTTCAGTACTAAACTAATGGTATTATATGCTTAATTATTTAGCACTAAGCTCAAATTTAATTGTTTAGTTGTGTTGTTCTCTACCTAATCCTAAACATAGTCCATGGTTTCTGTGTATTAGTCTATTGTAGTAACATGTCCCCATATTTTTTGTTTTGTGTAACTAGACCTAGTAGGTAGCACCATATGATCAACTGACTGGACGCTTGCCGCCGTCACTTACCCCTACCCAGTTGCAGATGCCACGTGATGCCGCGGCCACGACGCCGTGCTAACTAGCCCTGTTGTTTGTCAATTTCTATCTTTATTAATCCCGCTGCAATGCTGGCGACGGGCGTATTGTGCCATGGAATATACGAATCAATCTTTCTCACTCAGATTGAAGGTACCAAGTAATTTTTTATTGATAGATTGCATAACTTGTAGTCTAATTGATTAATTTACAAAAAATATGTCTTTTGTTTGATGTTTGCTTGGTGACAACGATGACTTATTGCGTAATAATTTCTATACTGGAGAAAAATACTAGGAAGGTCACCTGCAATGAAATTATCAAGCTTATACTCGTGGAGACAAAGTTGATCCAATATAAACTTATCTTCTATTTTGTATTGTTCAAGATTTAGTGCTACATATTAATATCAGTTCTATGTCGAGACTTTGATATATTGTTATAATTTTTGTCCAAACAGTTCTTTCGACACAAAATGACACGTAGTTGTAGCCTTGGCGAGAAAAAAAAATCTTATATATGATCATCAATATCTTCGCCCCCCTCAATGTCAAATCCTGGCTTCGCCCCTGCTAGTTCTGTTCGTGGATCAAATGGTCCTTACTTTGGAGAAATGTGATTCTAACATCACTACGGCACGCCGGCTCTTTGCTATATGGGCAAGAGGACACGGCAAAAGGCTTTATCGTGTGTACACAGACGACAAATGCCGCACGACAACGTTCACAACGCCAAAGGTCCTTTGCCGTGTGTTTTCTAAATAAAACACAGCAACCTTCACCGTGTGTCTTACACGTAGATACGGCAAAGTAAAGTGAGATGACGGTTCGCCTGGAGATGATGGTGTATATTATTTATCGTGTGTCGTTCATAAATCCAACACGACAAAGGCTGATTTTGCCGTATGTCGCTTATAAATCCTACACGGCAAAGGCTGCCTTTGACGTATGTCTTGTACACGACAAAAAGGCTAAACTTTGAAGAAAAAAAACTGAAAAAAAATCAATTGTTTTTTTCAAACTTTTTTGAATATTTTTTACTTGTTAATCTCATATGGACACTTAACCCTAAGTATGTTTAATATTAGGTAAAATTGCACTCATGATCAAACTTCCCCTTCGGTCATCCGTCCTATCACTACTCTAGCCCTAGCACGCTTAACTTATTCGTTTCTTCCGAATGAGCCTTCGAAAAAGAAATTATATCTTATCGATAATACTTTCATATTAATCCTATTAACTCTTGGACCATGATGTCACACATCTCAGTTTTAGATTCCAAACAATTATTTAAGTAGACAACAATGAATAAGTAATAATAATCTTGAATCCAAATAAAAATAAAATGATTTTATTTTTTTGCCTTTTTCTATTTAATATGGAATAATTCATATATTTAAATCTGTAAATCGAAATTCGACAAATAAATATCTAAATCGATCAGAAAAATAAGAGTAATCCAAATATGAAATCCATATAATCTTGTGAACCTAAAAATGATTAATGAACCTTGTCACATTGTTTTGATCATTTTTTAATTTCTGATGCCTCTTTCAAACTATAGTCAAAATGACGGGCATGAAGATTTTTAGATCGGGGCTGAGCCTCGGTAAACTTGCATTGGATCTTTAAAAAAATATTATATTGTGAACCTAAAAACTATTTTTGTAAAAAATCATGAGCATCAGATCATGTACTTGCAGTTAATATCTAACCCACTTCCTACCGATTCAGCAGAAATTTGTCTTTTTCACCATGAGTAGACGAAAAGGTTTATGAATACCCGGTTGGGACATTGTCTATGTATGGTGGTATATTATTTTTGAAAAATGGGAGGTAGCATTTTGTATTCACCGTTTGGTGTTGCTTCACAAAATGCCCCGATTTTTGCGCTCTAGAAATAGAAATTGGCATTTTAGTGTGACGAAAAGGAAAACTTCCTCCTACAACATTGTTCGCCATCCCATGATGCACATGCATGCACAATTTTAGCATATTATCACAAACTATATCATGATTCTGGCCATAACATTGGTCACTTGAACCGAAAGCCAGGAAACCTCGAATGATATCATTTTGTGAAGGTTTTTTGAGACATAATGAATATACCAAGTTTGATATTTGTTCTCCCAACTATGTCACATAATATGACTTCACGTGAAGGTCTCACATTTCTTTGATTTTTTTATTTAGTTATGGTCATTTGAAACTATCGTCAAACCCTAATCGAACGGTGGGCATGAAGATTCTTAGCTTAGGGCTGAGTCTCGCTAAACTTGCATTGAATCTCTGAAGAAACATCATATTGTGAACCTAAAAATGATTTTTATAAAAAATCATGACTATCGGATCATGTACCTGCAGTTCATATTTGACCCATTTCCTACCGATTCGGCAGAAATTTGTCTTTTTTACCAGTTGACATAGGTACGATTACTCGGATGCTTATGATTCGCTACCCTGTATTGAGTAAAAGGCCTACGACCCATGAAGATTCTAGATGACGGCCCAAGGAAGCAACCGACAAAGGCTCTGATTGTATTAGGAAAGAGACTATAAACCGACATTGTGTTGGTGTTGTAATTACGCGTGTATGAAACCTATCAGCATACAGCTTTGAGAGCCGGCCTATTATATATAGGATGGGAGAAGCCCAAGAGAGGGTACACAGAAATCTAGAGGACAACTTGTAATAGCGTGTTCACTCGATATTCAGGCGACTTTGCCTTTATTGTTTCTCTGACATTCGACGAAATCCCCAGCGTTCTCCTTTCCGCGAAACCCCAAGTCCATCATTATGGGCATTGTCGAGGTGACCCCTCGTCAATTGGCGTCGTCTGTGGGAAACCTGAACGCTGGAAACACGGATTCGGCGGAACACTCTCCACCAAGCATCAATTCAACGAAAGCAGATCCATGCCCACCCACCCCTATATTGGTACCCGCCGATTTTAACGGTGCATCCGATCTAATCATCGGAAGCCTCCACTTTCAAGAAGACAACCTGCAAGAATCACACCCTTTGACCCTGATCACATTAGAACCGTCGGTGGGAAAAGCTACGCCCGCATAAGTATCAGCATCTTCCGTTGGATCCTCCACAGACAACACGACACAAATCGAAGCAGGCGAAGAAGGTCACCAGCCAATCCCACCAGACAAAGCAAACCCAAAAAACTCAGAACCCGAAGAAAGAAGTGAAAACGTCAACTTTGAAGAAAGGATGGTGAAGATCTATCTAGAACTACGATCTTGGAGTACTACCAGCACATCCGCAGAAGCAAAAGATGACGCCATTATATCACGCATAACACGCCACCAAGTGTACATGATCAACGGAGATACCTCAACACCACGCGACGAAAACGGTAATCCTATCCTCAACCCCGATGATATTTTATCAGATGATCGTGCAGGAAACCACGACAATGAAGGAGAACACGGAAACAGAGGAGGAACATCAGATAATCGCATAGTCAAAGGAGGAGGCGGAGAACCTCACACAAGAGAGAGACAAGGACTTTGGCTACCAGTGTCGGCATGGCAAAAAGTAAGGGAGGCAATTTCAAGAGCGGTCTTGATAACAGCGGATGCTTCACATGAGGATCTACTAGCATACCAATAGCTGCTCCACCACAAGAAGAGAGACCTGCTTCGGATGCAAAGGCAACTTGATGAAAGAAAGAGGTTAGCCGACGAATCCGGCTTACGACGGGCACAATTAAGCTCTACTCGAGGATCAAAGAGTGTAACAGGAGCAGCACCACCAAGAAGGGCAACATATCGACTACAGAACATCCCTGAAGCAGAAAGAAGTGGGATCATCCGAGATCTCGACTTATCATTCATGTCAATTGATCAAGCAGGAAACATCAAGGCAAAAACAGCTCAGGCAGCCATTGTGGCTGCGCAAACATATCTGATCACCACCCAACCCACACCCGACGATCCGCGTGTGGCCCTTCACCGTTCTGCCCTGATGTAACATCCCTAAAATCATATTTCAAAACTCATTCATATCATCCTTGCATCCTTCATTCATTTAGGGTTTTTCTCAATATCATTTAGAAGCATAAGCTTGTGCTATGATTTCATGTGAGCAAATTTAACTCAATTGGCCATCACCCTTTGAGACTTGATTGTTTAGGAACTTGTTTGCTTGCCTCCATTATTGGATAGTTTAGGTGTAGCATTCTAACCAAAGTTTTCAACTTAGAAATAATTTCAAAACCTTTTCAAAACATTTACAAACCAGAGGCAAGGTCTCTGTTTGTATTGAGCCCAAGCTTGACCAAGCCCTTGCAGGGTAACTACTTGTTAAATAACTGGTTTTTGAAACCACAGAAGCCTGCAAAGATCCCCAGATTTGTTTGAATTCAAAAGGTTTTGAATTCATATCAAAATCATTCCAGAAAATAGAATTAGAAAAAGAAAAGAGTTAAACAAAGGAAAAAGGCCGCGCGGCCGAAATCTGGCCCAGCAGTGAATCAAGCCCAACTAGCCCACCCGGGGTTTTCTTTTCCCTCTCTCACGCGCGAGCGCACACACCCAGTCGCTGACAGCCAGACCCCACCTACACCTCGCACACTTCGCTGACGAGCGGGCCCGGTCCACGTCGTCCTCGTCTTCCCCAAACCGCGCCTGTGACCACGTCGCTGCTGCAGTCATTGCCGGTAATGGCGCGGCGTAATTGGGCATTAACCTGCGAGCGTTTCCTGTCGAGCCTCTGGCTATAAGATCCTCTCTGCCTCGCGAGCATTTTCCCCCATACACCTCGCTCACTCCGCCACCAGGCTGCCCTCAATCAACCCCACACCGCCGCAGACAGAGCCCACTCCGGCGATCAATTCCGGTGAGCCTCGTGTTCCCCTCTGCCTCTCACTCTTGCTATCTGAATCAGTGAGTCTTTGCGCACCTCCTGACCCCACTAGTTCATCCTGTACTGACCTAGGTCACCGTTTCCGCTCGACACCGCAACCACCGACGACCACCTCGACTCCGGCGACCAAATTCCGTAAGTCCCATGTGCCCCTTCACTTCTGACAACGAGTTTGTTCGCAACGTTCTTACGCATCACCTAAACTCTCTGGCTCGTGTTAGGGCAACACGGACCCTCGGCAACGACTCCGACAACGACCACCCGACGCCGTGCACAACTCCGACGAGCAATCATCGCTGTGACATCATGCCCCTTCGCAAACCGACGCTACCTTGAGCTTCAGCAGCCTCTTGCGAACCTGGTATGACTCTTCTCCCTCTCGCGGACGATCTGGAACGCTAGCGCCGCCGTAGACCGAGCGCTCCGCTGCTCGCTGACACCGCGCGCCGCCAGGACATGGTAGTTTGAACGAGCACCGTTAGATCCAGATCCGAGCGCTAGGATAGATTCATTTAACTGCGAAGCGGTACGCGATCTGGAGCGTACGATCTGTTTAGATCCTGTGGCTGCCAAGCCCAATCCAACCGAAGCGGTACGCGCCAATCACAGCACGACGCGTGGCTCGGATGAATTCAAAAACAGAATTTAAAACCAGAATTAGATCCAAACTTCAAACTGCCATAACTTTTGATTTCCACGTTGGAATTTTGCAAACTTTATACCGTTGGATTCAGTGAAACAAGACCTTTCTGAATATACAATGTGTTTAGCAAATAGTAACCATTAGAATGACTTTATTTGTAGAAACTTGTTTAAGGCTATTTTGAGTATAGATTTAGTTTAGTATTTTGTTTTAGGGTTAAGTAAGTTTAGTTGGCAAACTTGTGACTTGTTAAGTTTCTGTAATCATGCACTTGCTTGGTAGAGTTTTCAAAATCACCACTTAGTAAATTCATGCATGCATGCATTCATATTATTTTTTTGATTGTATTTTAAATTGTGTGTAATTGTGTGCTACAATTTTGTGTGTAGATTTTGCTAGTGATTGTGACTGTGAAGAGTGCTACTCTCCCCATTACCAAGGTAAGTGATTCTTCATATCTTTTGTCCCATTATTTTCACTATGCATTAGTGATATTTCTAAGTATAGGATTTGCATGGATTTTTGCTAAGAGTAAACTATGCTATGGGAAAACCTAGTAGATGAAACCTTAGTAGAAATTTCCTAAGTTAAGATTCCTACTACCTTCATGCTTAGCTTAGCTAATAGAAAACAAGGGTGGAATATATATTCATGCTATGGAAAAATTTCTAAGTCTGTGGACTTATGTTTTGTTTAATAAAACAACTAAGTGAATGAATCACCTGGGTGGAATGGAAGGAATGGTTTGTGTTGTGTGGTTCACAAGGCCCATTTTTATGGTTTACCTTAGTGTATCTCACTTGTGGATGGCCACCCAGGAACAAAGAGATTTGAGATGTCAAATGTTGAGAAGCTTCAAGTGCAACCACTTGGCAATATGGGCTCTGCCATGATCATATAGGTTGCTAGAACTTAGTCTCTTGGACAGTTGGTGGTAGAGGTAATGATAGGTTGGAACGCGTCCATTTGACTAAGGAAAGGCTTCTGAAGGATCTTGTCTTGGGAAACCAAGTCTTGTGGGGAAAGTGCACCACCTCTGTAGAGTGTAAAAATCTAAGTACTTAGCCATGTCCCTGGTAAAGGACAAATTGAGCATCAAGACATGGAAGCTTCAAGAATCTCATCACTCCAATTTCTAAATAAAACTTGTGGGTGAACAAGGGTTAAAAGGATCTTCAGTCTTTGATTGGTAGATGCCTTGGAAAGGATCTTCAGTCCTTGATTGGTAGATGCCTTGGGAAAGATTATGTCAAGCAAAAACTTAGTGTTTTCAAATGATAAGGAAAAACCTATTTTTGAGCAAAGCAAGCCAAGCTACACCTAGCCAAATGCATATAGTATTTTAGTCCACTTAAAATATACTAAGGTATCACTTGCCAATACTATTCCAAAGTATTGACCCTCTGTGGCTGTAACTTGTAATGTTGCAGGTTACTCCGATGTTGAATAGGAGTCATGAGTCTACACTCAACATGCTTGCCTGTGGCACATGAAGATGAAGAATTATGTTTATTTACTTATTCCATAAACTCTTGTATTAGTCCTTTGGCCCTGAGTTGTAAAAGACTATGTTTTATCTCTGGAATGACTGTAATAAACGACCTTTGTATCTGTGTACTTCATCTTAAACTGTGGATGCTAGCATTGATCCAGGGACTAGCATTGCAATCACAGGGATCCTTTCCTTTACAAAGGAGGGATCTTACAGATGGTATCAGAGCACTGTGTTGCCTGTAGGATTATGACCCTAGGATTAGAAACCACTAAGGAAATTTTTTAACTACTTCTACACTTGTCTATTCTTCTCGTAAACTTTTCTAATCTTCTCATTCTCATCTCTATTTGTAGATGAACTCCATCAACGAAGCCGTGAAGAGAGGACCACTCATGACCATGACCTTGGAGTGTGAGACTGAGTTTCCCAAGATTCTCAAGGACCTCATGGAGACAATGGAAGCACATGGTGCAGCTGTGTACAAGGGCTTTCCAGTGATGTAGGAAGGAGTGGAGTATTGGTGGGTGCAACTTCACTTGTACAAAAACAAGGAAGACAACCACAAAGAAAGAGGCTTCTGCATGTACGCCAACACTTTTATGCACACCACATTCTTTGAGTCAGCAAAAGAAGCAGCTTGGAAGACTATCAAAGAACTAAGTGCTAGAGTCAAGTGCAGAATGCTCAACCTCCAAAAAGACTTAGAGAAGGAGAAGGAACATACCCAAGAGTTGGAAGTCACCAACCAAACCTTAAGGGGAGATATTATAGACTTAGTGATAGAAGCATGTGAACAAGATAGGCTGATTGCCTCTAGGAACATTGTGTTAGCCACCAGATCCAGTGAGATAGGTTTGTAAACGCACTTCGTTAGTTGGACCACCACCTATCATCTTATTTTCCAAATGATACCTTAAATAAGCTTGAACCTTGGTTGATGTAATGGATTCATGTATGCATGACTTGTGTGATTTTTGTGTTCCATGGATATGTATGAATGTTGTCTTGTTTCTTTTTTTAATTGTGTTGTTCTAACTTTTGCAATCTTATAAATAGATGCCTATTGCCATCAGCACTGTTGAGGAGTTCCAGGTTACCCGTTTTGGTCCTCGTATCGTAGAGCTTACTACTTTGCTCGATCTCCCTCTTCCCACCATTACGGTGCACCCACTCACCAAGTTAGAGGAAGGACCTTTGGGGCTTCAAGGTGAACCAGCCAGGACGCCAGACAAAGCCTACTATAGAGGCCATCGTCTTCAAGCTTATGCACGATGACAGGGAGAGAGGCATGGAGGTTGTCATACAGGACCTGATAGGATGACTGTTAGGCCGTCACTCCCGACAGGTTAGAGGCACTCACTTCCACGCCTTCGGAAGGCGTGATGATGACGGAGAGTCCATCGACTTTGAGGACGACTCGAGGACCACAGCAGAGCCGATACGCCTGTACCTCCAGGACTTAGAGACTCTTATTAGGCACGTGGATACTGACAGGACCAACGTCATGCTTAGCAATGACGAGCTCCAGGTGCATCTTCGCGAGAAGGACAAGCTCTTTGCGCAGCAGGACGAGATAGTCAAGGAGATGGAGGCGAAGTTCGAGACCCAAGACCGTAAGTTCAAGAGTCAAGAGAAACGCGTCCAGGATAGGAACAAGAGGATTCGGGACATGACCGAGGAACTGCAGTCCAAGGACTTCGAGTTAGAGCAGCAGCAGACAGTGATTGAGAGACTTCGTTCCCAGAATAGGGCTCTCAAGGCCAAGATCGACTCCTTGACCACTACCATCGAGGAGAACAAGACCGCAATGGAGAACGCAGGTCTTACCTTTGTCGAGGAGGAGATTGATGCTGACGAGTAGACTTGACTACTCAGTTATCTTTATTTACCGTACTTGTTATTTGTGAACTTATTATTGGACCATCCGACATGTGGATGGCTTGCCACTTGTGTGTTTTTACTTTGAGACTTTTGTTATCTTGTTGTTGAGCTTTTATCCTTTTGTTGCATGCTATGTGTTTGCTTGTGTGATGTATTGTGCATGAATCATGTAAGGGTATCTCATTCTTATCTCTATATGAACAAACCACAGATGCCTCCCCGTCGCGCAAACCCCAACCCCAACCCCAACATTACCCCGGAAATGCAACAGATGATGAATGCGCAGACACAGCTTATGCAAATGATGACGACATTCATCCAAAACCAAAACAACAACAACAACAACCCCAATAACAACAACAACCCCAATAACAACAACAACAACAACAACAACAACAACAATAACCCTCCGGGTTTTGATATGCTCACCAGATTTCTGCGTCTGAGGTCAGCTAAGTTTTCAGGAACGACTGATCCCATGGTGGCCAATGATTGGCTACATTCTGTGAACAAAGACTTAGTGACCGTGGGCTGCACGGATGCTGAAAAAGTCAGGTTCGCAGCACATCTGTTGGAAGGACCAGCCGCCGCATGGTGGGACAATTTCCAGATCACCACTCCTATTGATGAGGTGACTTGGGCTATCTTTGAAGATGGCTTTCATACTACTCATATCTCACCAGGAATGATGAGCCTGAAAAAGAAGGAGTTTCACAACCTGAAGAAGCGCCACTACAGCGTGGCTGAATATATTGAAGAGTTCAACAATCTGGCGCGCTATGCACCAGATGAGGTTGACACAGATGCCAAAAGAAAGGAAAAGTTTCTGGAAGGCTTGAATGATGAGCTAAATCTGCAGCTGTCTGTGGCATATGTTCCAACTTATCAGTCGCTGTGTGACAAGGCTGTTATTGTGGAGAATAAAATGAAGCAAGTCGAGAGTAGAAAGAGGAAACACTCCGACAAGCACAGCTCAGGATCGTTTCATAAACGATCTCACTATGATGATAGTGTCAGCTCAGGATCCCACAAGCATGGGAAGTTTAACAAGCACCACAACCACAACCGTCATGACAACAAGCATCATCGCAGTCATGACAATGATAAGTACAAGAATCACAAGAGTGGACATAAGAGCCACCATAGTGGAAGTGGAAGTGGAAGTAGAAACCAGCCTAAAACGGACATCAGTCAGGTCGAATGCTACAAATGCAAGAAGCTGGGGCATTATGCTAATGAGTGCCCTGAAAAGAAAGTTGAAGGACCTAACAAGCCCAATCCTTTTCAGAAAGGACAGGTTAACCACATCAATGTGGAGGAGGTCTATGAAGAGCTTGATGCTGTTGCTGGTAAGTTCAGACTCAATTCCATCTCAGCATTTGTACTCTTTGACACTGGTGCATCTCATTCATTCATATCAAAAGCATTTGTCGAAAGAAATGAACTACCAGTAGAAACCATTGGGTGTCCTATAAGAGTAAGTTCTCCTGGTGGAGAAATGATAGTAAACTTAGGATGTCATGACTTGGTCATAGAGTTTGGAAAACATAAGTTTCCAGTGAACCTAATAATCCTAAATTCCCATGGATTGGATGTGATTTTGGGAATGGATTGGATGGCTAAATATGAGGGAGTACTAGATTGTGCCAATCGCACAGTTGCACTCACAACCCCTGAAGGTAAGAGGATAAAATTCAAGTCCAATTTTAAATCTAAAGGAAGTAAGCTGAATTCTCTTAAGGGGGTTAGCATGGACAGTGTGCCAATTGTGTGTGAGTATCCGGATGTGTTTCCGGAAGAGTTACCGGGAATGCCACCAGATAGAGATGTAGAGTTTATAATAGATTTGGTACCAGGTTCTAGACCAAGAGCAAAGAGGCCTTATAAAATGTCAGTTGACGAACTAAAGGAACCCAAGAAACAACTTGGAGAACAATTACAGAAAGGATTCATCCAGCCAAGTTCTTCATCTTGGGGAGCTCCAGTTTTATTCGTGGAAAAGAGAGATAGAACTCAAAGATTATGCATAGATTACCGTTCTCTCAACGAGGTAACCATCAAGAACAAATATCCTTTGCCAAGAATCAACGATTTGTTTGATCAGCTAGAAGGAGCATGTGTGTTCTCGAAGATTGATCTTCGGTCAGGCTATTTTCAACTCAAGATAAGAGAACAAGACATACCTAAAACAACATTCACCACAAGGTATGGATTGTATGAGTACACTGTGATGCATTTTGGTTTAACCAACGCTCCAGCATACTTCATGAATATGATGAACAAAGTGTTCATGGAATTTCTCGACAAGTTTGTTGTCGTTTTCATCGATGACATCTTAGTCTACTCCAAGAGCAAGGAAGAGCATGAAAGACATCTACGCTTGATACTTGAGAAACTGAGGGAACATAAGCTTTATGCCAAATTCAGCAAGTGTGAGTTTTGGTTAGAGGAAGTTGGATTTCTTGGTCACGTTATGACAAAGGATGGTGTAGCAGTTGATCCTGCTAAAGTTTCAGCCGTTACAGAATGGGAGTCACCTAAGAACGTAAAAGAGGTTCGTAGTTTCCTTGGTTTAGCAGGCTACTATAGAAGATTCATTGAAATTTTTTCAAAGGTTGCTAAACCAATGACAG
Source organism: Avena sativa (assembly GCA_916181665.1). Taxonomy (NCBI): domain Eukaryota; kingdom Viridiplantae; phylum Streptophyta; class Magnoliopsida; order Poales; family Poaceae; genus Avena; species Avena sativa. The sequence goes on from OV702290.1 coordinate 466,935,173, forward strand.
AGTTGTTAAAGAAAGATAAGAAATTTGCTTGGTCTGAAGGTTGTGAACTCAGCTTTCAAGAATTAAAGAAGAGACTTGTGTCAGCACCAGTTCTGTGCCTACCAGATTTGGAAAAGGATTTCCAAGTGTATTGTGATGCTTCGCATCAAGGATTAGGTGCCGTACTTATGCAAGGCGGAAAAGTTGTGGCTTATGCCTCGAGACAACTCAAAACTCATGAAGTAAACTATCCTACTCATGATTTAGAGTTTGCCGCTGTTGTCCATGCACTCAAAACATGGAGACATTACCTTTTGGGAAAATGTTGTGAAGTATTCACCGATCATAAGAGTTTGAAGTATATCTTCACCCAGAAGGAAATCAATATGAGACAAAGGAGGTGGCTAGAACTTATCAAGGATTACGACTTGAGTTTGCAGTACCACCCCGGTAAAGCAAATGTAGTACCAGATGCTCTAAGTCGTAAGGCGTTTGTAAATGGCCTTACCAAAGGTGAATTGCCAGATGACTTGTGTAAGCAATTCAAGGAACTCAGGTTGGAGATTGTGCCAGAAGGACATCTTATGTCTTTGGATGTTCAACCCACTCTGTTGGATAAGATTAAAGAAGCCCAAAAGACGGATAAAGAAATCGAAGAGATTAAGGAAAGGATTAGCCAAGGGAAAGCTAAAAGTTTCCATATAGATGAACAAGGTACCTTATGGCACGAGAAACGTATTTGTGTACCACAAGATCCGGAATTGCGGAAACTGATTCTACAAGAAGCCCATAACTCTCCGTATTCTATTCACCCGGGAAACACCAAAATGTACATGGATATGAAAGAAAGATTTTGGTGGAACAATCTCAAAAGGGACATCGCCGAACACATTGCTTTGTGTGATGTGTGTAGTAGAGTGAAAGCGGAGCATCTGAAGCCAGCAGGTTTGCTTCAACCAATGCCTATTCCTGAATGGAAGTGGGAAAATATTGGTATGGATTTCATTACCGGATTACCAAGGACCAGGTCAGGGTATGATTCCATATGGGTAGTAGTGGATCCCTGACTAAAGTAGCTCATTTTATACCAGTAAAGACAACTTATACCAGTGCCAAGCTAGCCAAAATCTACATGAGCAGAATTGTATGCCTTCACGGTGTGCCTAAGAGTATTGTGTCTGATAGAGGAACTCAGTTCACTTCTCACTTTTGGAGACAGCTTCATGAATCTTTAGGAACGAGGTTGGAATTCAGCACTGCTTTTCATCCTCAAACTGATGGACAAACGAAAAGGACTAATAAAATTCTTGAATATATGTTGAGGGCATGTGCCCTAGACTATGGAGCAAGTTGGGATGAAAGTCTGCCTTACGCAGAGTTCTCTTACAATAACAGTTACCAATCTAGCATTAGGATGGCACCATTTGAGTTTCTCTATGGAAGGAAATGTACCACTCCGTTGCTATGGAATGGTGTGGGAGAAAGAAGTTTGTTTGGACCAGATCTTATCAAAGACGCCGAAGAAAAGGTCAAATTGGTTAGAGACAGGTTGAAGATAGCACAGTCACGACAGAAAAGCTACGCGGATTCTAAGCGTAGGGAAGTCACCTACGAAGTTGGGGATAGAGCTTACCTTAGAGTATCGCCACTTCGTGGAGTGAAAAGATTTGGAGTCAAAGGAAAGTTGGCACCAAGATATGTTGGACCATTCAACATTCTAAGTCGCAAGGGAGAAGTTGCATATGAAATCAAACAGCCAGCATCTTTATTAGCAGTCCATAATGTTTTTCATGTGAGTCAGCTTAAGAAATGTCACCCGGAGATGGAAGGATCTTCTTTGAAGGATACCATATCTTTGGAAGAAGTTCAACTAGAAAGTGATCTCACCTATGAAGAAAAGCCTGTCAAGATACTTGAGACCGCAGAAAGAGTCACCAGGACAAAGACTATCAAGTTTTGCAAAGTGCAATGGAGTCATCACTCCGAAGAGGAAGCAACATGGGAAAGAGAAGATGATCTTCGGAAAGACCACCCTCACCTATTTGCTAGCCAATCCGAATCTCGAGGGCGAGATTCATCTTAAGGGGGTTAGATTTGTAACATCCCTAAAATCATATTTCAAAACTCATTCATATCATCCTTGCATCCTTCATTCATTTAGGGTTTTTCTCAAAATCATTTAGAAGCATAAGCTTGTGCTATGATTTCATGTGAGCAAATTTAACTCAATTGGCCATCACCCTTTGAGACTTGATTGTTTAGGAACTTGTTTGCTTGCCTCCATTATTGGATAGTTTAGGTGTAGCATTCTAACCAAAGTTTTCAACTTAGAAATAATTTCAAAACCTTTTCAAAACATTTACAAACCAGAGGCAAGGTCTCTGTTTGTATTGAGCCCAAGCTTGACCAAGCCCTTGCAGGGTAACTACTTGTTAAATAACTGGTTTTTGAAACCACAGAACCCTGCAAAGATCCCCAGATTTGTTTGAATTCAAAAGGTTTTGAATTCATATCAAAATCATTCCAGAAAATAGAATTAGAAAAAGAAAAGAGTTAAACAAAGGAAAAAGGCCGCGCGGACGAAATCTGGCCCAGCAGTGAATCAAGCCCAACTAGCCCACCCGGGGTTTTCTTTTCCCTCTCTCACGCGCGAGCGCACACACCCAGTCGCTGACAGCCAGACCCCACCTACACCTCGCACACTTCGCTGACGGGCGGGCCCGGTCCACGTCGTCCTCGTCTTCCCCAAACCGCGCCTGCGACCACGTCGCTGCTGCAGTCATTGCCGGTAATGGCGCGGCGTAATTGGGCATTAACCTGCGAGCGTTTCCTGTCGAGCCTCTGGCTATAAGATCCTCTCTGCCTCGCGAGCATTTCCCCCAAACACCTCGCTCACTCCGCCACCAGGCTGCCCTCAATCAACCCCACACCGCCGCAGACAGATCCCACTCCGGCAATCAATTCCGGTGAGCCTCGTGTTCCCCTCTGCCTCTCACTCTTGCTATCTGAATCAGTGAGTCTTTGCGCACCTCCTGACCCCACTAGTTCATCCTGTACTGACCCAGGTCGCCGTTTCCACTCGACACCGCAACCACCGACGACCACCTCGACTCCGGCGACCAAATTCCATAAGTCCCGTGCGCCCCTTCACTTCTGACTCACACGAGTTTGTTCGCAACGTTCTTACACATCACCTAAACTCTCTGGCTCGTGTTAGGGCAACGCGGACCCTCGGCAACGACTCCGACAACGACCACCCGACGCCGTGCACAACTCCGACGAGCAATCATCGCCGTGACAGCACGCCCCTTCGCAAACCGACGCTACCTTGAGCTTCAGCAGCCTCTTGCGAACCTGGTATGACTCTTCTCCCTCTCGCGGACGATCTGGAACGCTAGCGCCGCCGTAGACGTAGCGCTCCGCCGCTCGCTGACACCGCGCGCCGCCAGGACATGGTAGTTTGAACGAGCACCGTTAGATCCAGATCCGAGCGCTAGGATAGATTCATTTAACTGCGAAGCGGTACGCGATCTGGAGCGTACGATCTGTTTAGATCCTGTGGCTGCCAAGCACGATCCAACCGAAGCGGTACGCGCCAATCACAGCACGACGCGTGGCTCGGATGAATTCAAAAACAGACTTTAAAACCAGAATTCAATCCAAACTTCAAACTGCCATAACTTTTGATTTCCACGTTGGAATTTTGCAAACTTTATACCGTTGGATTCAGTGAAACAAGACCTTTCTGAATATCCAATGTGTTTAGCAAATAGTAACCATTAGAATGACTTTATTTGTAGAAACTTGTTTAAGGCTATTTTGAGTATAGATTTAGTTTAGTATTTTGTTTTAGGGTTAAGTAAGTTTAGTTGGCAAACTTGTGACTTGTTAAGTTTCTGTAATCATGCACTTGCTTGGTAGAGTTTTCAAAATCACCACTTAGTAAATTCATGCATGCATGCATTCATATTATTTTTTTGATTGTATTTTAAATTGTGTGTAATTGTGTGCTACAATTTTGTGTGTAGATTTTGCTAGTGATTGTGACTGTGAAGAGTGCTACTCTCCCCATTACCAAGGCAAGTGATGCTTCATATCTTTTGTCCCATTATTTTCACTATGCATTAGTGATATTTCTAAGTATAGGATTTGCATGGATTTTTGCTAAGAGTAAACTATGCTATGGGAAAACCTAGTAGATGAAACCTTAGTAGAAATTTCCTAAGTTAAGATTCCTACTACCTTCATGCTTAGCTTAGCTAATAGAAAACAAGGGTGGAATATATATTCATGCTATGGAAAAATTTCTAAGTCTGTGGACTTATGTTTTGTTTAATAAAACAACTAAGTGAATGAATCACCTGGGTGGAATGGAAGGAATGGTTTGTGTTGAGTGGTTAACAAGGCCCATTTTTATGGTTTACCTTAGTGTATCTCACTTGTGGATGGCCACCCAGGAACAAAGATATTTGAGATGTCAAATGTTGAGAAGCTTCAAGTGCAACCACTTGGCAATATGGGCTCTGCCATGATCATATAGGTTGCTAGAACTTAGTCTCTTGGACAGTTGGTGGTAGAGGGAATGATAGGTTGGAACTTGTCCATTTGACTAAGGAAAGGCTTCTGAAGGATCTTGTCTTGGGAAACCAAGTCTTGTGGGGAAAGTGCACCACCTCTGCAGAGTGTAAAAATCTAAGTACTTAGCCATGTCTCTGGTAAAGGACAAATTGAGCATCAAGACATGGAAGCTTCAAGAATCTCATCACTCCAATTTCTAAATAAAACTTGTGGGTGAACAAGGGTTAAAAGGATCTTCAGTCTTTGATTGGTAGATGCCTTGGAAAGGATCTTTAGTCCTTGATTGGTAGATGCCTTGGGAAAGATTATGTCAAGCAAAAACTTAGTGTTTTCAAATGATAAGGAAAAACCTATTTTTGAGCAAAGCAATCCAAGCTACACCTAGCCAAATGCATATAGTATTTTAGTCCACTTAAAATATACTAAGGTATCACTTGCCAATACTATTCCAAAGTATTGACCCTCTGTGGCTGTAACTTGTAATGTTGCAGGTTACTCCGATGTTGAATAGGAGTCATGAGTCTACACTCAACATGCTTGCCTGTGGCACATGAAGATGAAGACTTATGTTTATTTACTTATTCCATAAACTCTTGTATTAGGCCTTTGGCCCTGAGTTGTAAAAGACTATGTTTTATCTCTGGAATGACTGTAATAAACGACCTTTGTATCTTTGTACTTCATCTTAAACTGTGGATGCTAGCATTGATCCAGGGACTAGCATTGCAATCACAGGGATCCTTTCCTTTACAAAGGAGGGATCTTACACCTGATGAACCTTGGTATGGTAGGAGCCTCTCTCGCGGAAGCAGAACGAGGAATCACACATCAACCCGAAAGATCCCCACACCATGACAATAGCCCTCGGCAAGTAGGACACACCCGACGATCTCGTTCACCACACCAGGCGCATCTTGTAGGATCCGAGCCACGAAGCAATACAAGAAACGACAACACCCAACAAAGGGGGAGTGGATACAAAGATGAAAGCCGCAGCCGATGATATCAGGATGGATATGACGAAGATGATAACAAGCTATGTGGGGCCAGCTGTTTCATGCAGAGGATTCGTAAGGCCTCAGTACCCAAGGACTTCAAACTTCCACATGACTGCCACAAATATGACGGACTCCAAGAACCCGAGGCTTGGTTAGCAGACTATTTGGCCATTATCAAATTACAGGGTGGCTCCACAACTACCGCAATGCAAAGCCTACAACTACATCTCACTGGTGCTGCAAGATCGTGGCTCAGGCAGTTACCCGAAGATTCCATCGATAGCTGGATCGACTTGGAAGACAAGTTCATCTGGCACTTCCAATCCACGTTTAAGCGACCAACATCCTTGGAGAAGCTACGAGCGTGCAAACAAAAATCTGGGGAGTCCATAAGAGCATTCATCCAACAATGGAATATCATTAAAAACTCAGCTTAGTCCATATCCGACGAAAGGGCCATCGATGCCTTCAACGACGTCCTCCGTCACCAAGAATTCATAGAAGAACTGGGACGGGTCAAACCCAAAACAATTTCCCAGCTAATGGAAATAGCAAATCGCTAGGCCGATGGGGAGGATGCACTGCATAATAAACGCGTGCGATCACCCGAAGAAGATAGGGATAAGTGCGAAAATGATAGAAGAATAAGGAATAACGATGGAAACATGGGACCAAGTTATGTCGCGTCAGGTTTTTCGGGAGAAGATAACAACAGAAGCAACGACCACAACAGCGGATACCACTAGAATAGGGATGACATCGGAGGCAGCTAGTCCACGCAGCGGTACTGGCCAAGAGCACGAGACCCACCTATTGGGTCCGCAGCATAGAAAACAAAAAATTTCCTACGATGAGAACTACACGCCAAGATCTATCTACTAGATACAGAGCAAACGGTTGGACATACATCCATGGAGAACTTACCCTCGAAGACAACGATCTTTGTTAACGAGTAGGAACTCGTGGTAGATGTAGTCGTACACTTGCCGATCTCAAGATCGTGAGGAAGTCCGAGTGCCGCAACTCAGCAGCGCATCCGCACTCGCACACACGTTCAAGCCACCGGACAACCTCCACCTCCTCGCTCCAGTGATCCAGCGGAAGCAGCAACTCCTTCCAGATGAAATGCCACCGGGAACATGTATCTCGCTAATACGAGACCATGGGGGAATAATTCTAGAGGGGGAGAGAGATCCTTCACAAGGAGGTGTGAGGATGAAGGAGGGAATGGGTGGCCTTTTATAGGAGGAGGGGGGCGCCCCCTCTCTCCATGGCCGGCGCATGGGGGGGTGACCCCTCAGCTCCCCCATTCATGTGGTGGTAACACCTCCACATTAAAATGCCTCTTCACATTCCCTTTTAAAGTCTCCACTTTAAATGCATTAAATTTCTCCAAATTTAATGCTCTCTCATTTAATAAAACTCTTTTATTAAATTTATTCAGAATTTTGTTAATTACTTTAATTAACAAACATTCACATATAGCCCCTTGCAATATTTCAATATCACATGCAGAACCACTTTCTGCAATTTCACCCGAAACAATTTCAGGTTTCTATTGAAACAATTCCTGCGCTTTGCAATTCTTTCGTCTGAAACATATGTGCTCCTAAATGGTGTCCGGTAACTCTTAAGTGTGTCACCCTATGGTCCGCGAATAATGCAGACATGATCGAGACCCTTCTCCGATCAATAATCAGCAGCGGGACCTGTTGATCCGTACTGACTCCTACACATTCAACGATGACTCCTGTGATCATGAGAACCTTTAACGCTTGTAACTAAATCCCTTTGTCTCTCGATATATTACATGTACGAGATTTGATCATCGGTATCTCCATACCTAGTTTGATCTCGTTACCGACATGCACTCTTTTCTCGTTCCCGTGATATAACATTCTAGTGATCACATCACTTGCTTGCAAGCTATCCTAATGTGATATCACCGAGATGCCCAGAGTATATCTATCCGTCATCTGGATTGACAAATTCCACTCTTGATCCATGAGCCTCAACATAACACCTTCGTAGTACTGAACCCATCTTTATAGTCACCCTGTTACGGTGTGACGTTTGATGTTATCAAGATACTCTTCCGGTGTTCCCAATTAACATGATCTCATAGTCTAAGGATAAAGATTACTTCGTATGATGTTATAGCAATATAAACATAATGACTTGATCGTAATGCTATACTTTGGATGAATGTTCATCACATCATTCCACCAATGGTGTGACCTTGTTATTAACAACATCCAATGTCCATGATCAGGAAACCTTGATCATCTTGTTAATCAACAAGCTAGTCTATAAGAGAGGCATAACTAGGAACCCTTTTTCTTTATTAAACACACATGTATTGATGTTTCCTATCAATACAATTCTAGCATGCAAAATAAACATCTATCATATATAAGGAATACATAATAACAACTTTATTATTGCCTCTCAGGGCATATTTCCTTCAGTCTTCCACTTGCACTAGAGACAATAATCTAGTTCACATAGTGATAAATCTAACACCCATGGAGTTCTGGTGTTGATCATGTTTTGCCCTAGGGAGAACTTTAGTCAACGGATCTGCTACATTTAGGTACGTGTGTACTTTACAAATCTTTATATCTCCATCCTTGACATGCTCGCGGATGGAGTGAAACCGGCGCTTAATATGCTTGGAATTCTTGTGAGACCTCGGTTCCTTTGCGTTGGCTATGGCTCCATTGTTGTCACAATAGATCACCATTGGTTCCAATGCACTAGGAACCACACCTAGTTCCGTTATGAACTCCTTCATCCAAACCGCTTCCTGCGCTGCTTTTGAAGCAGCAACATATTCCGCCTCCGTCGTTGATCCAACCACCACAGGTTGTTTGGAGCTCCTCCAACTAACTGCTGCTCCGTTCAAGAGAAATACGTATCCGGATTGAGACTTAGAGTCATCCGGATCAGTGTCAAAGCTAGCATCGACATAACACTTAGCGACTATCTCTTCTTCACCTCCATATATAAGAAACATATCCTTAGTTCTTCTCAAGTACTTAAGGATATTCTTGACCGCTATCCAGTGTTCCGAACCTGGATCTGATTGGTACCTACTAGTCAAAATAATAACATGTGCCACATCCGGTCTTGTACATAGCATGGCATACATTATAGAGACTATGGCTGAGGCATAGGGGATCTTATCCATTATCTCTCTTTCTTCCGCCGTAGTCGGACTTTGAGTCTTACTCAATGTCTTGCCTTGCAACATAGGTAAGTACCCCTTCTTACTTCCGTCCATATTAAACTTCTTTAATATCTTATCAAGGTATGTACTCTGCGATAGCCCAATTAGGCGTCTTGATCTATCTCTATAGATTTTAATGCCTAATATATATGAAGCTTCACCAAGGTCCTTCATCGAAAATTTGCTGTTTAGATAACTTTTAACACTGTTTAAAAGATCTAAATCATTTCCAATCAATAATATGTCATCCACATATAATATCAGAAATGCCACATTGCTCCCACTCACTTTCTTGTAAATACACGCCTCTCCATAAGTTTGGACAAATCCAAACTCTTTGATCACCTCATCAAAGCGGAGATTCCAACTTCGTGATGCTTGCTTCAGTCCATAGATGGATCACTGAAGTTTGCACACCTTATCAGCATCCTTAGGATCGACAAAACCCTTAGGTTGTATCATATACAACTCTTCTTCAATATTACCATTGAGGAATGCAGTTTTGACATCCATCTGCCATATTTCATAATTGAAATATGCAGCAATTGCTAACATAATCCTAACCGAATTAAGCATCGCTACGGGAGAGAATGTCTCATCGTAGTCAACTCCTTCAATTTGTCAAAACCCCTTTGCGACAAGTCGAGCCTTATAGATGGTTACATTACCATCAGCATCAGTTTTTCTTTTGAAAATCTATTTATTCTCAACGACCTTTCGATCGTGAGGTAAGTGCACCAAGGTCCAAACCTGGTTTTCGTACATGGATTCCATCTCGGATTTCATGGCTTCTAGCCATTTGTTGGAATCAAGGCTCATCATCGCTTCTTCATACGTCACAGGGTCATCTATTTCATCAATCATGAAATTCATAACAGGATTGCCGTACAGTTCAGGAGCTGCACGTGTCCTGCTTGACCTGCGAGGTTCGGTAGTGTCCTCTTTCAGAGTGTCATGATCATTATCATTAGCTCTCTCTTCATCAGGTGAAGTCAACTCCGAAACAACTTTCGGTGATGCGCTACTCGCCATTCCATGAAGAGAAGGTTCAACCTCTTCGAGTTCTACCTTCCGACTACTCACACCTTTCGCGAGAAACTCCTTCTCAAGAAAGGATCCATTCTTGGCAACAAAAACCATGCCCTCGGATCTGTGATAGAAGGTATACCCAATTGTTTCCTTAGGGTATCCTTTGAAGACACATTTTTCCGCTTTGGGTTCGAGTTTATCCGGTTGAAGTTTCTTCACATAAACATCGCATCCCCAAACCTTAAGAAATGACAGCTTAGGTTTTATTCCAAACCATAATTCATACGGTGTCGTTTCAACGGATTTAGATGGTGCCCGATTTAAAGTGAAGGCAGCTGTTTCCAGTGCATAACCCCAAAATGACAGAGGTAAGTCAGTCAGAGACATCATAGATCGAACCATATCCAATAAAGTACGATTACGACGTTCTGACACACCATTACGTTGTGGTGTTCTGGCAGGCGTGAGTTGTGAAACCATTCCACAGTCTTTCATATGTGTGCTAAACTCGTAACTAAGATACTCTCCTCCACGGTCAGACCGTAGAAATTTGATCTTTCTGTTACGATGATTTTCCACTTCATTCTGAAATTCTTTGAACTTTTCAAAAGTTTCAGACTTGTGTTTCATCAAATAGATATACCCATATCTACTCAAATCATCTGTGAAAGTAACAAAATAACGATATCCACCTCGCGCCGACACACTCATTGGTCCACACACATCAGTATGTATGATTTCCAATAAATCTGTCGCCCGTTCCATTGAACCGGAAAACGGTGTTCTAGTCATCTTGCCCATAAGGCATGGCTCACATGTATCAAATGATTCAAAATCAAGTGATTCCAAAAGTCCATCATAATGGAGTTTCTTCATGTGTTTAACGCCAATATGACCTAGACGGCAGTGCCACATATATGTAGATATATCATTATCAAGTTTAATTCTTTTAGCATCAACATTATGGATATGCGTAATACTACTATCGAGATCCAACAGAAATAAACCATTCAACATAGGTGCATGACCATAAAAGATATTATTCATATAAATCGAACACCCATTGTTTTCAGACTTAAATGAATAACCACTTTGCATCAAACACGATCCGGATACAATGTTCTGTTGGAGATATGCCCAAGAGGCAATAATAAAGTGGTTATTATTATATCTTTATGTTTATGATAAATGTTTACATCCCATGCTATAATTGTATTAACCGGAAACATTAATACTTGTGTGTTTTGTAAACATAAAAGAGTCCCTAGTAAGCCTCTTGGTGAACTAGCTTGTTGATTAATTGATGATCATGGTTTCTTGATCATGGACATTGGATGTGATTAATAACAAGGTTATATCATTAGGATAATGATGTAATGGACACACACCCATAGTAAGCGTAGCATAAGATCAAGTCATTAAGTTCGTATTGCTGTAAGCTTTCAAATACATAGTAACCTAATCCTTCGACCATGAGGTTATGGTAATCACCATCACCGGATGGGTACTTTGATAACATCAAACGCCGCTTCGTAACTGGGTGGTTATAAAGGTGTCATTGGGTATTCTAAAAGTATGTGTTGAAGCGCATGAACCAAGATTGGGATTTGTCCATCCATATGACAGATAGATATGCTCTAGGCCCTCTCGGTGGAGTGTCATCTAGATAGCTTGCAAGCATGTGACTAGGTCACAAGGGATGACATAACATGGAACGAGTAAAGAGTACTTATCAGTAACGAGGTAGAACTAGGTATGGAGATACCGACGATCAAACCTCGGATGAGTAGAATATCACGAGACAAAGGGAATTGGTTTCGTATGTTAATTGGTTCAATCGATCACGAAGTAATCGTTGAGTATGTGGGAGCCGTTATGGATCTCCAGATCCCGCTGATGGTTATTGATAGGAGAGGTATCTTCATCATGTCTGCATATTCACGAACCGTAGGGTGACACACTTAAGGTTCGAAGTTGTTTTAAGTAGATATGGAATTTGCGTTGGAGACCGAATGTTGTTCGGAGTCTCGGAATGGATCCGGGACATCATGAGGAGATCCAGAATGGTCCGGAGAATAAGATTCATATATTGGGAATCATTTTCTAAGTTAGGAAATGTTCCGGAGTGTTTGTATGGAGATTCTAGAAGGTTTCAGAATGTTCTGGAAGGTTCTAGAGGATTTCTTGGAGTTTACTTGAAAACCAAGAAAGGATCAAGGGAGTCCAAGTGGGGCTAGACACAGATTCGTGGGGGAGGAGGATTCCTCCCCCCTCCCCAACCCGCCGGCCAAGGAGGAGGGGAGTCCTACTAGGACTCCCCCTCCCCAGGCGCGCCTCCCTCCCTTAAATAGAAGGGAGGGGCGCCCCCTCTTGCACCTTGTCTCATAACTCCCAATCTGCCGCCTCTCTCCTCCACCTTTCTTCTGCACAAGCATAGGCGAAGCCCTGCAGAATTCTCACCTCCACCACCACCACCACGCCGTCGTGCTGCTGGGATTCCGTGGAGAACATCTACTACCTCCGCTGCTCGCTGGAACGGGGAGAGGAAGGTCTGCTTCGACTCCACACGTGTGACCGTCTGCGGAAGCGCTGCCAGAACGCGGCGCCGGAAGGATCGTCCACACGATCTTGAGATCGACAAGTGATCGACTACAACATCCACGAGATCTAATCTCGTTAATGCTTTCGGTTCTACGAGGGTTAGTACCGATCTATCTCGTTGCTCATGTCTAGTAGATTAGATCTTGGCTTTTATCTAGATTAGATCTGGGTTTTGTTCGTTCTTGCGGTAGAATTTTTTTTTGTTTTCCATGCTACGAACCCAACAGTGGTATCAGAGCCTTGTCTATGCGTAGATCTGTTGCACGAGTAGAACACAATGAGGTTGTGGGCGTTGGTGCTCGTGCCGTCTTTTGCTATGTGTGTACTTTGCATCTTGCGGTATGGTGGGATGAAGCGGCTCGGGCTAACATTACATGTCATCGTACATGAGACTTGCTCCACGCTTGACGTGCAACTCGTTTTGCACAAGTGGCTTTGCGAGTGTCTGTCTCTCCCATCATATTATAGATCAAATCTACACTTTGCACTTGATAGCACTTGTATCAACGTTGTGGTTCAGTTTCGTAGGTAAGATCCGTTCTTAGTCGAAAGCCCCAAGCCACGTAAAACTTGCAAAGAAAATTAGAGGCGTCTAACTTGTTTTTGCAGGGGTTTTGTGATGTGATATGGCCTACATGTGATTGTGATTGTATTTGATGTATGCAATGATCCTTGTTGTAATATGACAACCGGCAGGAGCCTAATGGTTGTCTTTAATTCTGTTAAGACCTGCGTGTCTATTCATCTTGTAATAGCTTTGTTCCAAGTAGTTGTAATAGTTGCTAGTGATGATGGACAACCATGAAGCGGCGCCACGGACCTTGTCGCAATGCTGGTGATGATGGAGATCATGTCCGTGCTTTGGAGATGGAGATCAAAGGCATAAGAAGAAAGGGCCATATCATATCACACTAATTATGAATTGCCTGTGATGTTAATCCTTTATGCATCTTGTATTGCTTAGATCACGACGGTAGCATTATAAGATGATCCCTCTCACTAAATATCAAGTAATAAAGTGTTCGTCCTTAGTTGGCACTGTTGCTAAGACTCGTCGTTTCGAAGCATCTCGTGATGATCGGGTGTGATAGACTCTACGTGTGCATACAACGGGTGCAAGCCAGATTTGCACATGCGGAAACTAAGGTTAATCTTGACGAGCCTAGCATGTACAGACATGGTCTCGGAACACGGAATACCGAAAGGTAGAGCATGAGTCATATGATTGATATGATGAACATGAAGATTGTTTGCTGATGAAGCTACATCATCTCACGTGATGATCAGACTTGGTGTAGTGGATTTGGTTCGTGTAATCACTAAAAACAACTCGAGGGATGTTGTTTTGAGTGGGAGTTTATTTGTAATTTGGATTAGTCAAACTCAATTTATTATAAACACAATCAAAGTGAATTTGCATAGTTTGTTGTAGTCATTGGCATCCGTTCACCACCTTACGCTTAGTTATAGTTGAGATAGTAGAACTATAGAAATTCTGGATATTTGCTTTACGAACTGGTATCGTATTGTTTTGAGTGTCAATCTAAAGTTTAAAAGTCATATTGCAAACTTTCAGCAAACTCCGTTTACTCTGTGAAGTTTAATAAACAATATTAAATCAAGAGTAACAATTCCAGTGTTAGTATCTAATGTATCATGTTTGCCTCCATGATTCTTGATACTCAAAAGATCGTTTTTTAATATCAAGTTTATCTAAGAGCTGAAAGCAATGTTTCAGAAACCATCATATGTGAAAGGTATTGTGATATCTAAAACAATGTGTTGGTTACAACATGATAGAGTATATGTCCTCATATTTTATGAGAATTTGTGAAGGTTGGAGACGCTAGTCGTCCTAATCCTCCAAAAGGTTTTGGAAAAGAAACATTATACTCGCAATTCACCTTTATAAGCTATAGCAGCTTGATCATGAAAGTTGTCATGATAAGGATGAATAGAAGATGTAAGTAAAATGTTTACTACACTAAAAGATTACTAAAGAATGGAATTTTGAAAGAATGCCAAACATTTGATGAAGGTGATCCACTTCAAAGTGCAAGTCCAAAGGTATTAGTATTTGACTATACACACTTTGTACTATGTGTCATGTGAATGACACCACTATTGATGTTGATAGATTCTTTTAAAAGAAAAGGAATTATTGAAAGAGAATCTATAAAATATTTGGCAGAAAAGAAAAGATTGGAGATATCCAACTTAGGTATATAGAAGATACATGTTATGGCTGTATTCCTTGGTTGTTAAACAATGTGGTTCTGCGGTATTGGATACCGAATTGGTTGGTATGAAGTGTCATATAGGACAACACAATTCATGAACTGCAATGGCCTAAGTAACTAGCAAGAGAATATGTGATGATGTTCATCAAAAACAAACAAAGGGTTGTTGTGTTGCTCGTTAACATCAAAGCTTCCCTTCAAGATTTGTTTCAATAATTGTTATTTTGATCAGGTATTATGACGACAAAAGGTTGTTCAAATAATTACCGTATTCCATAATAGATGGATGATATACAAGTCTGGTTCGAGAAATAACGACCATAAAACTAATGCTAAAATGTCGCAAGACACATGATTGAAAGATCACTTGTGAAGTGACATCACCGTTTAAATTATATTAGGGATACATGAAGAAACTCCATGTTGATGGATTTTGGAGTCTTTGATTTTGATCAAATGACGCTTGTGATACTTTCCTGGAGATAATTAAAACTCCGTTCATAGGCCAAAAATAGGAACGGACGACTAACTGATTGGAATTTGTACATATTGATGTATATAGTCCATTATGTGTAGTCGTGGGCGATGGATTTCAACTTCATATGCTTTCTCCGAAGATTTGAGTGAGTATATGTATATACTTACTCAATAAGGAATAAGTATGAAACATTTGAAAATATTCAAAGACTTTCAAGATGAAGTGGAAAATCATTGTAACAAGAAAATAAAAGTTTATGATTCGATCATAAAGAAAGATGTTTGAGTTACAAGTTTAGCAAAACACCTAAGATTTGAGGAATCGTTCCATGGATTTGCATTTCCCAAAACACCATAGGAGTATGAAGTGTTCAAGATATGTAATGAAACCTTGTTTGACATGGTAAGATCAAAGGTGTCATTTATAAAACTGCCATTATATTTTAAAGATTAAAGCTCTCGTGACTATCGCTTTTACACTGAAAAGAGCTCCATCGTGATCCGTTGAAATGACACCATATGAGTTGTGGTTTGGGATAAAACCCGAATTGTCTTTTCTTAAATTTTGGTATGCTATGCATAAGTGAAATGTTTACAACCAAAGTCGGATGAGCATGTCTTTGTAGGTTATTTCGAATAACCATTGGGTATTCCTCCATAACACCGAAGACAAAAGTGTTTGTCGCTTGGAACGTCAAGTTTCTTGAGAAGGAATTTTTCGTGAAAAGTTAAGTGGGAGGACAATAGAACTTTGACAAGGTTGTTGAACCTTGGCTAATATGTGCTGAGTTGTGCAGCATCGGTAAGTGTCCCGGAGGCAGCAACGATGCTCATGGCTCACGTGCCTCAAAGGTTGTGGTCACGGAGATCTAAGTTCCTATTGAACCAAATAGGTCGGGTAAGTAATCAAATGCTAAGATTTGAGAGTTAAATCATTGTTGTTTGACAATGATGAACCGACTACATGCAAAGAAGCAATGATGTGCCCTAACTTCATTAAGTGGCTTGAAGCCATAAAATCCGTGATAATTCCATACACGAGAAATCAAGCTTTGAATTTGAAAGACCCTCTGGAAAGGTGTAAGACCTTACAGTCGTATATGGATCTATAAAGAAATAGACATGGATGTTTCACATCTATGAAATAGTCGACATGTCGGAAAGAGTTTACGACAATGTTCAAGGAATTGACTATGATAAGATTTGATCTTTCATAGCGATATTTAGTCTGTACGGATTAATGTAGCAACCACTACATATATTTTGGTATATGGTAGTTGAACAAACAAAACAAGTTCTTCTAATAGAATGGTTACCTAGGACGTGTACATGACACGATCCAAAGGGTTTTGTTAATTCAAAGGATGCTAAAAGAGTATGCAAAACTTCAATGGTTGAAGTGAGCATCGCGGAGTTGGAATCTTCACCGTGATGAAACCGTTAAAAGGTTTAATTTCATCAGAGACGATGAAGATGCTTGCATTTTGCAAGAAATTAAGTGGGAGCGCTAAGACATATTTCTAATACATTATGTGAAAGACATATCGTTGATTAGAAATAATGTATCTTTTATTGACACAGGTTAAGAATTTCATTTCGATGAAAGACTTAGGCATAACCCAAGAATTAGGCATCAATGTCTATATGGATAGATTGAGGCGCTAATATGGTTTTGCCAAATGTACATAGATAAGATGTTGAATGAGTTCAATATGGAAACAACAAGAAAGTTTCTTGACTCACGGAAAGGACTGAATCAAGATTCAAGTGTGTTGACACTAGATTCAAGTGTTTTGACACTTGGTGAAATCACAAGAATATTTTGATCAATCATTCTTTGAGATGTACACATCCAGATATGTCCTATGCTCTAAATGTTGTGAGCATATACCAGAATGACTCATAAGATGATCATTGGAAAATAGTAGGGATATTCCTATGATCTTTGGAAGAACTAAGAATATATTACTTATATAGTGCTGACAAATAGTTCATTGTAAATTGCTACATTGATACTAGTTTTGTCACAAATTAAGTTTATCTCAATTTAAACTATGGGTGGCACAATGTAATAGAAAGGAAGTTCCATAACGGATTTGGTTGAGTACCGAAGTTAAAACATTGTGATAGGTACTACAACAAAAGGCTAAGTATGTGACTACTATTCTAGTAGCAAATGAGGGCATTTGCGTCAAGTAGTTTGTTATCAAACTAGGTGTGGTTCATAGCGGGATAATACTATGAAGATACATTGTATGACAATTGTATCAACATGATTTAATCCCAAGGAACTAAAGGTCTCACCAAAGAACCAAATTTATACAATGCCATCTCATTGGAGAATGAGTAATGCGTAGAGACGCAAGGACATGCAAATACACATGGACCTGTAAGTGTCAGATCCGAAGATTATGTTTACCACTAGATATAGTGTCTATACAACACCAGAAAGCCATAGGTGTTGAATGCACAAGTTTTTTAACTAGATTATTGACTCTAGTGCAAGTGGGAGACTGTTGGAGATATGCCCAAGAGGCAATAATAAAGTGGTTATTATTATATCTTTATGTTTATGATAAATTTTTACATCCCATGCTATAATTGTATTAACCGGAAACATTAATACTTGTGTGTTTTGTAAACATAAAAGAGTCCCTAGTAAGCCTCTTGTTGAACTAGCTTGTTGATTAATTGATGATCATGGTTTCCTGATCATGGACATTGGATGTGATTAATAACAAGGTTATATCATTAGGAGAATGATGTAATGGACACACACCCATAGTAAGCGTAGCATAAGATCAAGTCATTAAGTTCGTATTGATGTAAGCTTTCAAATACATAGTAACCTAATCCTTCGACCATGAGGTTATGTTAATCACCATCACCGGATGGGTACTTTGATAACATCAAACGCCGCTTCGTAACTGGGTGGTTATAAAGGTGTCATTGGGTATTCTGAAAGTATGTGTTGAAGCGCATGAACCAATATTGGGATTTGTCCATCCATATGACGGATAGATATGCTCTGGGCCCTCTCGGTGGAGTGTCATCTAGATAGCTTGCAAGCATGTGACTAGGTCACAAGGGATGACATAACATGGAACGAGTAAAGAGTACTTATCAGTAACGAGGTAGAACTAGGTATGGAGATATCGACGATCAAACCTCGGATGAGTAGAATATCGCGAGACAAAGGGAATTGGTTTCGTATGTTAATTGGTTCAATCGATCACGAAGTAATTGTTGAGTATGTGGGAGCCGTTATGGATCTCCAGATCCCGCTGATGGTTATTGATAGGAGAGGTGTCTTCATCATATCTGCATATTCACGAACCGTAGGGTGACACACTTAAGGTTCGAAGTTGTTTTAAGTAGATATGGAATTTGCGTTGGAGACCGAATGTTGTTCGGAGTCTCGGAATGGATCCGGGACATCATGAGGAGATCCAGAATGGTCCGGAGAATAAGATTCATATATTGGGAATCATTTTCTAAGTTAGGAAATGTTCCGGAGTGTTTGTATGGAGATTCTAGAAGGTTTCGGAATGTTCTGGAAGGTTCTAGAGGATTTCTTGGAGTTTACTTGAAAACCAAGAAAGGATCAAGGGAGTCCAAGTGGGGCTAGACACAGATTCGTGGGGGAGGAGGATTCCTCCCCCCTCCCCAACCCGCCGGCCCAAGGAGGAGGGGAGTCCTACTAGGACTCCCCCTCCCCAGGCGCGCCTCCCTCCCTTAAATAGAAGGGAGGGGCGCCCCCTCTTGCACCTTGTCTCATAACTCCCAATATGCCGCCTCTCTCCTCCACCTTTCTTCTGCACAGGCATAGTCCAAGCCCTGCAGAATTCTCACCTCCACCACCACCACCACGCCGTCGTGCTGCTAGGATTCTGTGGAGAAGATCTACTACGTCCGCTGCTCGCTGGAACGGAGAGAGGAAGGTCTGCTTCGACTCCGCACGTGTGACCATCTGCGGAAGCGCTGCCGGAACGCGGCGCCGGAAGGATCGTCCACACGATCTTGAGATCGGCAAGTGATCGACTACATCATCCACGAGATCTAATCTCGTTAACGCTTTCGGTTCTACGAGGGATAGTACCGATCTATCTCGTTGCTCATGTCGAGTAGATTAGATCTTGGTCTTTATCTAGATTAGATCTGGGTTTTGTTCGTTCTCGCGGTAGAATTTTTTTTGTTTTCCATGCTACGAACCCAACATGTTCATGCTTAGTGGAGGCACCAAATAACAATTATTCAGGTTTATAACTAATCCCGACGGCATATGGAGAGGCAGCGTTCCGACGGCGATCACATCAACTCTTGATCCATTGCCAACCCGCATCGTGACCTCATCCCTTTCTAGTTGTCGCTTGTTCCGTAGCCCCTGAACCGAGTTAAATATATTAGCAACCGCTCTCGTATCAATTACCCAGGTGCTACTGCGAGTACTAGTCAAGTACACATCAATAACATGTATATCACATATACCTTTGTTTGCCTTGCCGGGCTTCTTGTCCGCCAAATACTTGGGGCAGTTGCGCTTCCAATGGCCAGTCCCCTTGCAATAGTAGCACTCGGTGTCAGACTTAGGGCCAGCTCGGGGTTTCTTTTCAGGCGTGGCAACAGACTTGCCACCCTTCTTTTCCTTCTTCTTGCCTTTCTTGTCCTTCTAGAAACCGGTGGTCCTATTGATCATCAACACTTGATGTTCTTTCCTAATCTCCACTTCTGCAGTCTTAAGCATTGACAGAAGCTCGGGAAGAGACTTCTTCATGCCCTGCATATTATAGTTCATCACGAAGCTCTTGTAGCTAGGTGGCAGAGATTGGAGAACACGATGTATGCCTAAGTCATTGGGAATCGTTATTCCCAAGGACACAAGCTTATCGGCGTACCCAGACATTTTGAGTACGTGCTCACTAACGGATCTGTTTTCCTCCATCATGCAGCTAAAGAACTTTTCTGTAGCATTATAACTCTCTACGGTAGCATGGGTATCGAAAATCATATTCAATTCTCCCATGGTATCAAAGGGATTGCCATTTTCGAAATGCTTTCGAAGTTCTGGCTCTAGCCCATACAGTATGCCGCAATGAACTAAGTTGTGGTCCTCCTGACGAGTTATATAGACGTTCTTTTCCTTGTCAGGGGCATCAGGAGCTGGTGGGGGGCCTAGCGGCGCATCTAGCACATATTGCTTTTGTGCAGCAGTGAGGAGAATCCTCAAATTCATAGCCTAGTTGGTGAAGTTGCTACCATTCGCAGCAAGTTTCTCTTTCTCCATGAACACATTAAAATTAAAAGCAGGTGGTGCCATCTACAACATAATTTGTGAAGTATATTTAGACTAATTTTATGATAGATTGAGTTCAACTAATCCAAATTAGTAATGAACTCCTACTCAAAAACGACATCCCTCATGGCCTTTTGGTGATTACATGAACCAAATCCACTACACCAAGTCTGATCATCACGTGAGTCGGTGTAGCTTCAAAAGCGAGCATCTATATGGGCATCATATCAACTATATGACTCATGCTTAACCTTTCGGTCCGTGTTCCGAGGCCATGTTTGTACATGCTAGGCTCGTCAAGTAAGAACCTTAGTATTTGCGTGTGTAAAACTGTCTTACACCCGTTGTATGAAAGCGTAGAGTCGAGAACACCCGATCATCACGTGATGCCTCAAAACACGATCCACAAAACGGTGCATACTTAAGGAAGAACACATTTTATCTTGATATCTAAATGAGGGATCATCTTATAATGCTACCAAAAGCGCCAAACTAGCAATATAAGATGCTAACATCTAATGTGTGAAGTGAGGTGATATGGTCCATGCATTTGATCTCTATCATTTGCATCGTGGTATGATCTCTATCAATACTTTGTGTGTAAGTCCAAGGTCTATGGAACTTACACATTAAGTGAGTTGTAAGAGTATCTATTATACATCTACTTACAACAATACCATATCAAAACACTAGCCCAGCAACGATCTAAACTAGACGCCTCTAATTTATCAATTGCAAGTTTTACGTGGCTTAGGGATTTCGGAGATAGAACCTGTCTAACCTACGAACATTAACCACAACGAGGATAACTAAGTTATTAGCAACTCGTTGTAAATCAGATATTGACTATAGTAGGAGAGACAGACACCCGCCAGTCACTTATGCAAAACAAGTTGCATGTCAGTCGTGGAACTGGTCTCATGTACGATGACATGTAAGGTTGGTCCGGGCCGCTTCATCCCACTAAGCCACCAATATCCAAAGTACATAGAAGATGCAATAACATGTTCATCGTCGCCATCATATAAACATATGTGTACTACCGTGCAAAGCACCTACGCATAGATCAGGCTCTGATACCACTGTTGGGTCCGCAGCATAGAAAACAAAAAATTTCCTACGATGAGAACTACACGCCAAGATCTATCTACTAGATACAGAGCAAACGGGTGGACATACATCCATGGAGAACTTACCCTTGAAGACAACGAGCTTTGTTAACGAGTAGGAACTCATGGTTGATGTAGTCGTACACTTGCCGATCTCAAGATCGTGAGGAAGTCCGAGCGCCGCAACTCAGCAGCGCATCCGCACTCGCACACATGTTCAAGCCACCGGACAACGTCCACCTCCTCGCTCCAGCGATCCAGCGGAAGCAGCAACTCCTTCTAGACGAAATGCCACCGGGAACATGTATCTCGCTAATCCGAGACCATGGGGGAATAATTCTAGAGGGGGAGAGAGATCCTTCACAAGGAGGTGTGAGGATGAAGGAGGGAATGAGTGGCCTTTTATAGGAGGAGGGGGGTGCCCCCTCTCTCCATGGTCGGCGCATGGGGGGTGACCCCTCAGCTCCCCCATTCATGTGGTGGTAACTCCTCCACATTAAAATGCCTCTTCACATTCCCTTTTAAAGTCTCCACTTTAAATGCATTAAATTTCTCCAAATTTATTGCTCTCTCATTGAATAAAACTCTTTTTATTAAATTTATTCATAATTTTGTTAATTACTTTAATTAACAAATATTCACATATAGCCCCTTGCAATATTTCAATATCACATGCAGAACCACCTTCTGCAATTTCACCCGAAACAATTTCCGGTTTCTATTGAAACACTTCCTGCGCTTTGCAATTCTTTCGTATGAAACATATGTGCTCCAAAATGGTGTCCGGTAACTCTTAAGTGTGCCACCCTACGGTTCGCGAATAATGCAGACATGATCAAGACCCTTCTCTGATCAATAATCAGCAGCGGGACCTGGAGATCCGTACTGACTCCTACACATTCAACGATGACTCCTGTGATCATGAGAACCTTTAACGCTCATAACTAAATCCCTTTGTCGCTCGATATATTACATGTCCGAGATTCGATCATTGGTATCTCCATACCTAGTTTGATCTCGTTACCGACATGCACTCTTTTCTCGTTCCCGTGATATAACATTCTAGTGATCACATCACTTGCTTGCAAGCTATCCTAATGTGATATCACCGAGAGGGCCCAGAGTATATCTATCTGTCATCTGGATTGACAAATTCCACTCTTGATCCATGAGCCTCAACATAACACCTTCGTAGTACTGAACCCATCTTTATAGTCACCCTGTTACGGTATGACGTTTGATGTTATCAAGATACTCTTCCGGTGTTAGCAATTAACATGATCTCATGGTCTAAGGATAAAGATTACTTCGTATGATGTTATAGCAATATAAACATAATGACTTGATCGTAATGCTATACTTCAAATGAATGTTCATCACATCATTTCACAAATGTTGTGACCTTGTTATTCACAACATCCAATGTCCATGATCAGGAAACCTTGATCATCTTGTTAATCAACAAGCTAATCTATAAGAGAGGCATGACTAGGAACCCTTTTTGTTTATTAAACACACATGTATTGATGTTTCCTATCAATACAATTATAGCATGCAAAATAAACATCTATCATAAACAAGGAATACATAATAACAACTTTATTATTGCCTCTCAGGGCATATTTCCTTCACCACCCATGTCCGCAATGCAAATGTTGGAAGGACCCTGTAATATACATTTTTACATCGACTCAGCAGGCAGGCGACAATCCAACCATCTTATGAAAGACTGTCGAACATTCCTGAAGATGCAGGAGCAATGTAATGCAAAGGCAACCGAAGCGGCAAGTCGAGGATACGCATCCACGCCTAGTACACTGGCCATTGGTGCACCACCACCACCAACGGCACCACCACAAAATAACAACGATCAAAGAAACGAGTGCCCCAGGTCAAAAGGGGCAATGTCCATGATTCAGAAGGGACGCCCATCCAATAGAATTCAGAAGCTCATCACAAGGCAAATCAATATGGCGGAAACAGTAACATCAACCATACCCGAATATCTCAATTGGTCAGAGCAAGAAATCACATTCAGCAGAGCCGATCACACACTTCGGGTCCCACGACCGGGCCACTCAGCTTTGATAGTCGAAGCACAAATCTGCGGGTTTGATATGAGCAAGGTCTTCATGGATGTAGGAAGTAGCATAAATCTGATCTATGCAAAAACACTGAGAACAATAGGCTACCCCATGGACAATCTCGCGCCAACAAAAACATCTTTCTAGGGAATAGTACCAGTAAACCTGAAATTCCTTTAGGCAAAGTATTTCTTGACGTTGTTTTTGGTTCCAAGACAAATTTTAGGCGAGAAAAACTCAAATTCGAAGTCATGGATTGGCCATCACAATATCATGCAATCCTAGGATGACTAGCCTTTGCACGGTTTATGGCAGTGCCGCATTATGCATACTTAGTGATGAAAATGCTAGCACCAAAGGGAATTATCACAGTACAAGGAAGCTTCACACGTGCCGACAGCTGTGATCGGGAGTTCAAAAAAATTCTGAATCTTTCAGGATGGCAACAAAGTTTGAACAACTAAGAACTTCAGCAAACGCACAACATCTGGAAGTAACACGTGTCAATCCCGATCAGGCTTTTGACACAGCAAAAGATATAAAAGAAGTACAGATCCACCCTGCCGACCCGACGAAAACAACATTCGTGGCTTCTAACCTTGATCCCGCATAGGTAAGCACGCTCATCGAGTTCCTCCGTGAGCACTAGGAAATTTTTGCATGGCTACCTTCTGACATGTAGGGAATCCCCAGGGAACTCGCTGAGCATGCGTTAAATTTAGACCCAAAGGCTAAGCCAGTAGAACAGCCGCTTCGACGCTTCATAGAGCCAAAGTGCAAGGCCATTGGAAAAGATCTCCATCGCCTAACTGATGCCAATTTTATCAAAGAACTAACGAAATCAGAATGGCTCGTAAACCCAGAATGTGTTCCAAATAAAAACACTATAGAACTTCGGATGTGCATCGACTTTACTACAGTGAAACAAGCATTGTCGAAAAGATCACTTCCCATTACCGCGAATTGATCAAATAATCGATGCAACTGCGGGATGTGAACGTATTTCTTTCTTGGACGCTTACTCAGGATACCACCAGATTAGGATGAAGGAAGAAGATCAGGAGAAAACGGCGTTTATTACATGCTATGGTGTATTATGCTACACAACAATGCCATTTGGCCTCAAGAACACCGGGGCAACATATCAGCGGATGATGCAAAAATGTCTGGGCAGCCAAATAGGCACAAATGTGCAAGTGTATATCAATGATGTCATAGTCACAACAGGTCAAGGATCTGCGCTGATCAAGGACCTCGAAGAAACATTCAAAAATCTCGACAAGTTTAGCATCAAATTGAACCCGAAGAAATGTTCCTTTGGAGTCCCGGCAGGGCAACTCCTCGGATATTTGGTATCAGCCAGGGGAATCGAGGCTAATCCTGAAAAAATACAAGCAATCCTCACAATGAAGAAGCCAACAAATCTGCGTGGCATACAACAACTGGCAGGGCGAGTAGCGGCACTCAGTCGTTTTATTGCAAGGTTAGGAGAAAAAGCATTACCATTCTACACCCTCATGAGAAAATCAGAAAAATTCGAGTGGACGGAAGAAGCTCAACGCGCCTTTGAAGATCTTAAAAGAACACTTTCGACATCCCCTATCATCCTGTCGCCAAAAGAGAAAGAACCTTTACTCCTTTATATCGCTGCCACACATCAGGTGGTTAACATGGTCCTAGTCGTAGAGCGACCCGAAGATGGGAAGACCCAGAGTGTGCAGAGGCCAGTTTACTTCCCGAGCGAGGTTTTGTAACCATCCAAACAAAGGTACCCACACTATCAGAAACTAGCATATGGGGTATTTATGACAGCACAAAAACTATGCCACTATTTCTCGGAGCACCCAATCATAGTGGTCAACGAAGCACCTTTGCCAAGCATCCTCAACAATCCAGAAGAAACTAGACATGTTTCTCTATGGGGCATTGAATTATCCCCTCGTGATATCACGTATGAGAAGCGCAAAGCAATTAAGTCACAAGTTCTGCTGGATTTTATCATAGAGTGGACGGAGTTGCAATGTGCGGGTCCACTAGACCTTTCTAGTGCCTGGACAATGTACTTTGACGGATCAAAAAGAACAGAGGGAGCATGAGCAAGAGTCGTACTAATATCACCTCAAGGCGACAAAATGCGATATATACTTCGGATGAGCTTTGCAAACGCATCTAATAACGAAGCGGAATACGAGGCCCAGTTGCATGGCATGCGAATGGCCAAAGCTTGCGGTGCAACTCGCCTCAAAATATTTGAAGATTCCAATCTTGTGGCACAACAGGCAATCAACAAGTGCGATGCTGTCAACAAAAATATGATTGCTTATCGTGACCTATATAGAATTATGGAGGCTCAGTTTGATGGGTGTGAAGTGTCACACATAGGAAGAGCAAGCAATGAGGAAGCTGACCATCTAGCAAACATTGAATCATTGTGCTTACCAATACCACCCGGAGTTTTTTGGGAGGAGATAGTGGAGCGATCGATCAAAGCGAAAGGAATCTCCGAGGTTGTAGCACCAAAAACAGGGAAAAAGAAACACCCGCAAAAAGAGTCGGGAGCTCCTTCAGAAACCAAGAACATAGGAGAAGCCATCGAAGAAGAAGAACAAGAAACTGAAGAGGTCATGCTAATTGAGCTCACCTGGATGCAGCCGTATATAGCATATATGACTAAAGGAGAGCTACCAGAAGATGTGATAGAAGCCCAACGAATCACCCGACGATCGAAGGCCTTCAGGATAATCAAAGGAGAACTATACAAAAGAAGTATTTCGTGTGTGTTGCAACGTTGCGTAACACCCGAAGAAGGACAAATTATACTGAAAGATATACATGAAGGAGTTTGTGGTCACCATGCTAGTAGCCGAGCAATCACTGCAAAAGCATTTAGGGCAGGATTTTATTGGCTCACTATAGTTCAAGATGCAAACGACATTGTCAGAACATATGAGGCATGTCAACGATTCATAACAAATCCTGGAGCACCCGCCGCTGAGTTGAATCCCATACCCTTGGCTTGGCCTTTCGCTCAGTGGGGACTCGATATGGTGGGAAAACTTCACAAATCATCGCCAGGAGGACACGTCTTTCTGCTAGTAGCAGTCGACAAATTTACTAAATGGATTGAAGCAATGCCTATCACCACCCAAGATGGAACTTCGGCTGTGAATTTTATTAAATCCATAGTATTTCGGTTTGGCGTACCGAACAGCATCATCATGGACAATGGGACCAACTTCACTTCCAATGAGTTCAAGGAGTACTGCCAGGAGATGGGCATCAAAATAAGCTACACTTTGGTAGCTCACCCACAAACAAATCGACAGGTCAAAAATGCCAATGGACTAGTTACCGCTGGACTCAAAAAGAGACTACTAGCACCACCTGATAGAGCAAAAGGAGCATGGGTGGATGAATTGCCATCCGTATTATGGAGTTTAATTACGTACAACTCCAAATAATTCAACACAAGGGACGCCTTTATTTTTGGTCCATGGTGCGGAAGCTATGCTTCCTGTTGAGGTATCACACGAATCACCAAGAGTAGCCGCATATAATGAAGAGGAATCAAGACAAGCACTTTAAGATGATATGGATGCACTTGATGAAGCCCTCCAAAGAGTAACTATGTACCAGCAAAATCTGCGCAATTACCATAGCAGAAGATTGTGGCCTAGGTCCTTTGCACTAGGGGACCTAGTTCTTCGCCTCAAGCAAGATGGTCACAAAAAGCTAGAATCGCCATGGGAAGAATCATACATCATCACATAAGTTATTCTCGGAGGAGCATATCGACTACAAGACAAGAAGGCATGAGTAAATTACTCAAATCCATGAAACGTGGCACAACTACGATGTTTTTACGCATAAGATTATTTGCAATGTAATAAGAGTTACAGTTCGGCTTATTAAGCCAAGATATCCAGGACAACGGCTAAAGGCCATCCGCTCAAAGAATAATGTATCATCGATTCTCGCCTTATATATAAAGAGATAAGTTATTTGTACCTTAATCTTTTTATTCCAAAGATCAATGCTTTCTATCAAGCTAACATCAACTATGAGCCTATGTCCAGATACAGGCATCCGAACATAGTCTCGGGGGGTACTCCCATTGGGACCGCTAGCACGCACCTGATAGAAATTCAGTTGTATATGAAGTATATTGATAATTGCAAACACCTCTAGAGTTTTACACTAGTGTATCCTCAAAAAGGTATTACTCCCATCGGGAGATATTATAAAGTATTAAAACTATCTGATACAATCAGAAACCTTGGCGGCCTAGCAGGCCAACCGCCAAAAAGCCAAAAATCTCGGATCATGCTCAGACGCGACAAAAATCCGAATGTTGTGTTCAGAAACATGAAGGTAAGACCCTAGGATTCGTCCTGTGTGACCTGGTAATCACACAAGAATGTGCTCTGCCAGTAAAATATCTGTATCAACGATATGATGAAAAATCCTGACGGACACGTTGGGTACCCGATAAAATAGAAAACTTGAATTCAGTATTCGGTAAGATCTTAGCGGCTCGAACTGAATTACGCCAGTTACAAATTCCGGATTCGAGCCTAGGGACTTGAATTTGATGTAGGACAATCTTGTTTTTACCCAGGAGCAATTAACTAATTCCTGATCCGTCGGAAGCATCATACTTGTTGTACCAAATCCCTACAAAACGCAAAAAGAGATAAAAATAAAGGAAAATAAACTTTGAGACTCAACTCGAAACTATGATTTAAGTAGAGTCTCGGGGGATACTGACATAGGTACGATTACTCGGATGCTTATGATTCGCTACCCTGTATTGGGTAAAAGTCCTACGGCCCATGAAGATTCCAGATGGTGACCCAAGGAAGCAACCGATGATGACCCACAAGTATAGGGGGTGTATCACAGTATTTTCGATAAGTAAGAGTGTCGAACCCAACGAGGAGCAGAAGGTGCTGGCGAGTGGCTAGGAGCAGGAATTCTCTGTAAATACTTAGCAAACGGATTTTTAGGGGTTTTAAATAATGCAGGTAAATAAAGTACGAGTAAATGAAAGACAATAAGAATAAATGCAGCAAGTGGCCCAATCCTTTCTTTAGCAAAGGACAAGCCGATTGTATTACTTAAGATGACCAAACGTTCTTGAGGACACATGGGAATATCTTTAAGTGCTTTCGCCTAATATAGTTGATTAATCTTCTTTAGTTTGCTAAGTGTTGTGTGGGTGAACCTGTGCTAATGTACCGACCTTCCTAGGACTAATACATACTTGTGATTATACCCCTTGCAAGAATCCGCAAGTACAAGAAAGTAATTAAGGTAGAAACCTAACCACGACTTTAAACTCTAAGACCCTGACGTCCCTTGTGCAAAGGTTTCCTAACGGGGGTTCAGGTTTCCGTCACTCCGGCAACCCCTACGATTAGTAGCCAAATACACAATGCATTCCCCTAGGCCCATATAGGTGAAGTGTCATGTAGTCGATGTTGACATGACACCACTAGAAGAAATACACCACAACTTAAATATCAAACCATTGAATCTTTCTCAACACAATTCCACTACTAACAACATGACTTCTCCTATGTCCTCAAGAACAAAATGAACTACTCACAATACATCATATGGATCATAATTAGAGATGAAATAATGATGTGTAACAATCTGAACATAAACGATAATTCAATGGTTCACTCAATAGCATCAACTACAAGGAGTAATCAACATCGGGAAAGTTTCCCCTAAGAACTTTGCAAGATTCAACCCAATTGTTACAGCGGTATGAAGTGGTGATGATGGTGCTGGTGGAGATGATGGTGGTGATGGTGATGATGATGATCCCGATGAAGTCCAGCTTGATAGTGGTGTTGATGGCAACGATCTCCCCTCTCCGGGAAGGAATTCCCCTGGCAGAATTCTGTTTGCCGGAGAGATCTTTCTCTCTCGTTGTTTTCCGCCCCATAGAGGCGGCGGAATCTTTCTGTGGTCGCTCTTCGAGTCTTAGGGTTTTGGGAGGATAATATAAGCTAGAGGGGGAGCCTGAAGTGGGCCAGGGCGGCCACACCACCTGGTGGCGCGACCTGGGGTGGCCCGCGCCAGGGGGTGGTGTGGGCCCCCTGTGGCCCATCTCCACTTCCCCTTCTTGCATTCTTCGTCTTCTGGAAAAAAGGATTTTCCATGTATTTTCCCAGATTTTCTGATCTTCGTGAATTTTGCCTCCAAACAGCACCTTTTCCATCAGAATCCTGACTGCAGTGGTCCATGCTCCAAAAGTCATCAACCATGCAAAAATAAATGAAATAACATAAGTATCATCTCTTAATATGAAATATATCAATGAATAATAGTAATTATGATATAGAATAGTGATGCAAAATGGACGTATCAACTCCCCCCAAGCTTAGACTTCACTTGTCCCCAAGCGAAAACTGAGCTCAATAAACATGACCTCAGGTTTATGGAGTGAAGAGTCGATAAAAGAATACAGACAAGAAGCATCACATTCATAAATACATAAGTCATAATAGAAGACAACTCACTATTATATAACTTAACTTTCAATAAGTAAAGGAAACACAATAAAGATGCATAACGTAAATCATAATTGGTAATGGCAAACTTAGCTCTCGATCGAAGAATAGTTGATAATTTGCTGGAGTTCACACATAACTGGTTTTCAATGATAGCTTTCAAAGTAGTAAACACTAAGATAAGAGCAATGTGCAAAATAAGAAACATAAGCGACATGATTGAATAAATCATCATACGAATGATTGAAACACAACAACTCAAAATACTTGCTGAGGTAGAAGGGAATAGGTTTATTGACTCAACTAAAAAGTAAAAGAAAGGCCCTTCGCGGAGGGAAGCAGGGATTTCAAGTTTCATAAAGAGCTTCCAAAAATTATGGTACTTACTAGCTTTCGGCTCTCATTTCCCTATCATATGCATCTTTAGGTGATTAAGGTTAAAGTGACACAACTAAGAGGATATGCTTGACAAGTTATAAGTTGAAATCTCATGCCCCTTGCTTACGAGTACCGAACCTCATGCTACTCAACTTCAGTCACAAGTAAGCTCTTGTCATTGTAAATACATATGTATCATAGAGAACCGCCAACGGGGTACCCCTTGCACATGATACAGGAGTTATCCCATAATCAAAATGACAAGGCAAGCAGACAATGAGCATCTCAGTGATCTTTTTATTTGCTATTTGCATAGGTTTTTATTGAGGATGCTTCATAGAGTGCTCATTATGGTTATGCTACAAGTTTCCACCATGATTAGGCATGGCTTAGGCTAGCAGCCTAGGCGTTTCTCTAACACACATACAAACTCCATGATCTTATAAGTTCCTCTTTTATTTCACACCGCCGGGATCCATAAGCAAAAGAATCATGATATCAACGGAATAATAAGTGCAATGTTGAAAGCGTTCCCCATGATACATGGTTCTGCTAACTTCAACTTATAAAACGCAAGCATATGCGCAACAAAGATGGACACAATGGTTCAAGTTTATTAATTGCAAGAAAGTAAAGTATGCCATCAAGTTCGTGAGACTTTAATCACTAATTTTCTCATAACAAGTTTAATTTGGAAGGTAGATAAAAACGTGAATTTACTTGGAATAGCAATAGTGCTAGTAGGTAAGTATGGTGGACACAAATGGCATAGATTTTGGTTTAAGGATTGGATGCACGAGAAGCATTCCCTCTCAGTACAGTTTTTTGGCTAGCAAGGCTGGGTAACAAGCATAAGAGTTGAAACAAACAAACAAACAAACAAACATACAAGTGATAAAAACAAACATGCAATCTTCCTTGGAAGCACAAAAGATATTTACTAGAGAAAACTAAACTTATGATAAAATCAAGAAAGAAAGATGACAAAATTATATTTCTTTAGAGTACTTTTTATCTTTTTCATTCAACTCTCAAAAATAGTGTTGCTACTGACCAAGCCAGGTTTGCCAAAACCAACTAAATTAACTCAATGATCCCAAAGTGATACCAATACTAACGACAAGATCAATCATATAACCATAAATTGAAAACTAAAATAAGATATGCAAAATAGTAAATGATAGAACTTCTCATTAATATTCCATAACGGCAACTCGCACCAAGGGATACATAGATATCTAACGAGAGGGGGTACACTTCCATAAAGCAAACCATCCTACATGATAACTTCTCTATTCATGATATTACTCTACTAAAAAGGTAAAAAGATATAAGATAGTGATGTGATACCGCGGCACTCCCCCAAGCTTGGAACAAACCAAGGGGATGCCAAAACTTGATGATGAATTACTCCTCCAGTGGTGGTGGTATTCTCTCGCCATAGTCCGACTTTCAAGGTAAGGGCTCCCCATCAACAAAAGACATCGTGGTCTCCTGCATCCTGAAACCTGCAGCAGCACTTATGCGTTTAAACCTAACCTCGTACTCACAGTTTTGATTTTGAACGTCGTAGAGCTGTGCTTGCAGTTGGTAGGTTGTTTGGTGGAGTGAGAGAATTTCATCCTTGAGCTCAGCAGTCTCCTTTTGGTGCTCGGCGATGAGTTCAGAACAAATCTTATGGATGATATCCACTTCGCATTCCGCCATCTTCTTGTACCTAAAGACTACTTGCTCCAGCGCTTCCATCCTGTCCTCCAGAATTCCTTCACCTTTAGGGCCTTGAACCTCTTTTATCCGTACCTCCCCATCTTCAAGCAACAACTCCTTGGGATGAATCTTCAACTCTCGCATGTATGGGTTGATGATATCGGCTGGGGAATCTTCCTTGGTTGATCCAGAGGAAGACATTGTGGCTCCAAATCTGGGACTCTACCTGTTAGAAATAGATCGAAACAAAAACACGATGAGAACATGATATACAAACCTCGGGGGATCCGGGGGATTATATATTACGAAGTTTTACAACAAAAGGAAGGCACTGGGAAAAAATGGGTTGGAGACGGAGTCCGGGGAGGCCACACCACCTGCTGGTGCGGCCAGGGGGGCGCGCCAGGGGGTGGTGTGAGCCACCCTGGCTCCGTTTTCGTCCCTCTTTCGCTTCGTAACTTTCCTTGTTGGATAAAAACTGCAAAAATATAACTGGATAGAATTTTGGCGGAACTTTTCTTACCAGAACTGTTACCTATTCGAAAACAGACTCTGTAGGTCTCTGAATTTGGTCTTTGATAAATTTTTCCGGAGTTAGCACTTGAATAGCATCAATATCTTTATTGTAAGAATCTCCGGCAATATAGTGCTTGAGTCGCTGACCATTCACCACTTGCGTAGTGTTATCTTTTAAAGAAGAAATTTTTATTGCTCCTGAACAATACACTTCTTCAATAAAAAAAGGTCCTTCCCATTTTGAAAGTAGTTTCCCTGCAAAAAACCTGAGACAAGACCTATACAATAGAAATTTCTCACCAACATGAAATTTTCTCTTAAGAATTTGCATGTCATGCCATCTTTTAATTTTTTCCTTAAAGAGTCTAGCATTCTCATATGCTTCACTCCTCCATTCATCCAACGAACTTAAGTCAAATAATCTTTTTTCACCAGCAAGCTCACAATCTCTATTAATTTCTTTAACTGCCCAATAAGCTTTGTGTTCTAATTCTAAAGGTAGGTGACAATCTTTCCCATAAACCATTTTGTAAGGAGACATCCCCATATGATTTTTATAGGCAGTCCTATAAGCCCATAAAGCATCGTTCAACTTTTTAGCCCAATTTTTTCTAGATCTATTAATAGTCTTTTGCAAGATGGATTTAATTTCTCTATTTGATAACTCTACTTATCCACTAGTTTGGGGATGATAAGCTAAAGCGATTCTATGATTAACATCATATTTAGCAAGGGTCTTTCTAAAACCACCATGAATGAAATGAGAACCTCCATCAGTCATAAGATACCTAGGCACTCCAAACCTAGGAAAGATAACATCCTTAAGCATTTTTATAGAGGTCTCCCCATCAGCACTCTTCGTAGGTATGGCTTCTACCCACTTAGTGACATAATCAACGACAACAAGAATATGAGTATAACCTTTTGAGGGAGGAAAAGGACCCATAAAGTCAAATCCCCAATAGTCAAAGGGTTCAATAACTAGAGAGTAAATCATAGGCATTTCATTGCGTCTAGAAATATTACCAACAGGATAAGACAAATTTTCTTGCATCTTTAAAAAGGGTAGGCTAGTAGAAACCTGATTGTAGCACCTTCTGCGCAGTTCTATCTCCCGCATGATGTCCTCCATAGGCACTACCATGGCATTTCCGCAATATCTCCTTTTGTTCATATTCTGGAACACATCTTCGCATAATATCACCCACTCCTTCTTTATATAAATGTGGGTCATCCCAAAAATAATGTCTCAAATCGTAAAATAACTTCCTTCTTTGTTGAGTCGTAAAAGTTGGAGGAAAATACTTGGAGACAATAAAGTTAGCATAATCAGCATACCAAGGGCTCCCTCGCGAGCTTACCCCTACTGCATCCAACTGTTCATTTGGGAAACTATCATTAACAGGCATAGGATCAGAAGAGATGTTTTCCAATCGAGATAGATTATCAGCTATAGGATTTTCAGCACCTTTCCTATCTATAATATGTAGGTCAAACTCTTGTAAGAGTAGCACCCATCTAATAAGCCTAGGCTTAGCATCTTTCTTCGACATCAGGTACTTAATAGCAGCATGATCATTATGAATAGTAACTCTTGAGTCAACAATATAAGGTCTAAACTTATCACAAGCAAAGGCAACGGCTAAGAATGCATGTTCAATAGTAGCATAATTCCTTTGAGCAGCGTCAAGATTCTTACTAGCATAGTGGATAACATTTAACTTTTTATCTATTCATTTCCCAAGGACAGCACCTACAGCAAAATCACTAGCATCACACATTATTTCAAAGGGTAAGCTCCAATCAGGTGTCTGAATGATAGGAGCAGTAGTTAAAGCCTTCTTTAGAGTTTTAAAAGCTTCCTTACAATCATCATCAAAGACAAAAGGGTACATCTTTTTGAAAAAGATTAGTGAGGGGTTTTGATATCTTAGAGAAATCTTTAATAAACCTTCTATAGAAACCAGCATGACCAAGCATACTACGAATACCTTTGACGTCTCTTGGACATGGCATTTTCTCAATTGCCTCAACTTTAGCTCTATCAACTTCTATGCCTCTTTCAGAAATCTTATGTCCAAGGACAATCCCTTCATTCACCATGAAGTGGCATTTCTCCCAATTAAGAACAAGATTAGTTTCTTCACATCTATGCAAAACTTTATCAAGGTTGTGCAGACAATTATCAAAAGAAGTTCCATAGACGGAGAAGTCATCCATGAACACTTCCACAATTTCCTCACAAAAACCATGAAAGATAGCAGACATGCATCTTTGAAAAGTAGCAGGAGCATTACATAAACCAAAAGGCATACGTCTATAAGCATATGTTCCATAAGGGCATGTAAAAGTAGTTTTTTCTTGATCTTGTTGTTTAACAGCAATTTGAGAGAAACCAGAGTATCCATCAAGAAAACAAAAATGGGTCTTTTTAGATAACCTTTCTAACATTTGATCAATAAAAGGAAGTGGGTAATGATCTTTCTTAGTAACTTTGTTAACTTTTCTGAAATCAATGCACATCCTATAACCTACTACTATTCTTTGGGGAATAAGCTCATGATTATCTTTAGGAACAATGGTAATTCCCCCTTTTTTAGGGACACATGAACAGGACTAACCCATTCACTATCAGCAATAGGGTAAATAATATCAGCATTAAGGAGTTTTAATACCTCGTTTCTTACCACTTCCTTCATCTTTGGATTTAAACGATGTTGATGTTCTACCACTAGTTTTGCATCTGGTTCTATATTAATAGCATGCTGACATATAGTTGGAGAAATTCCCTTTAAATCATCCAGAGTATAGCCCAGAGCTCCCCGGTGTTTCTTCAATACCTCCAATAATCTTTCCTCTTCCTTACCTGAAAGTTTAGAACTAATAATAACATGATATATTTTATTGTCGTTAGTGTAAGCATATTTAAGATCATCGGATAAAGGTTTTAGATTGAAAACCGGATCCGTTTTAGGTGGCAATGTGGTACCCAAATCTTCCACAGGCAAGTTATGCTTAAGCATCTTTGGTTGACAACGAAGAATCTCGTCAATCTCATTTCTTTCTTCCATGAAGATTTCACTTTCGTGATCTTCCATAAATTGTTGCAAAGCACTGTTAGGAGCAAGAGAAATAGAAGCAAGTTGTTCAATTCTAAAATCCTCATTATGGGTTTCATTTTCACAAGGTTCTTTAGTAAATTTCAAAAAATTAAACTCATAAGATTCCCCATCAAATTTAGTCAAGATTTTCTCCCTTTTTGCAGTCTATAATAGCTCCACATGTACTCAAGAAAGGTCTACCAAAAATGATGGGATAGGTTTTACTAGCAGTAAAACCAAGTACTAGAAAATCAGCAGGATATTTAATCTTACCACAAAGAACTTCTACATCCTGTACAATACCAATTGGAGAGATGGTCTCTCTATTAGCAAGGTGAATAACCACATCAATCTCTTCTAGTTCGCAGGGACTGATTTCATGCATAATTTCTTTGTAAAGCTCATAAGGGATAGCACTTGAACTTGCACCAATATCACATAAACCGTAATAGCAATGATCACCAACTCTAACAGAAAGCACAGGGACACTAGCCTTTTTAGTTCTATTAGTATGTGAGACAATATTAGAAGCATTCCTCACAGAAGACTATGTGTCCTTCTTCTGCACTTTTAGTGACAAGTGTTGGGTCCGCAGCATAGAAAACAAAAAAATTCCTACGATGAGAACTATACGCCAAGATCTATCTACTAGATACAGAGCAACGGGTGGACATACATCCATGGAGAACTTACCCTCGAAGACAACGAGTTTTGTTAACGAGTAGAACTCGTGGTTGATGTAGTCGTACGCTTGCCGATCTCAAGATCGTGTGGAAGTCCGAGCGCCGCAAATCAGCAGCGCATCCGTCCTCGCACACACGTTCAAGCCACCAGACAACCTCCACCTCCTCGCTCTAGCGAATCAGCGGAAGCAGCAACTCCTTTCAGACGCAAGGCCACCGGGAACATGTATCTCGCTAATCCGAGACCATGGGGGAATATCTAGAGGGGGAGAGAGATCCTTCACGAGGAGGTGTGGTTTGTGAGAGGGGAGAGGGGGGCTTTATATAGGAGGGAGGGAGACCCCTCCCCTCCCATAGCCGGCGCATGAGGGGGGGGGACTCCCCCCCTCCTTCATTCATGTGGTGAACCTCCACTCACATAAACATGGCCTCCACCCAAAATCCCACACACATGTATTTAATTTCCACCAAATTAAATGCAACTCTCAATTAATAAAACTCTTTTATTTATTTTATTCAGAATTTTGTTAATTACTTTAATTAACAAACATTCACATAAAACCCCTTGCAACATTTCAATATCACATGCAGAACCACTTTCTGCAATTTCACCCGAAACAATTCCGGTTTCTATCGAAACAATTCCTGTTTCTATCGAAACATTTCCTGCGCTTTGCAAACCTTTTGTCTGGAACATATGTGCTCCTAAATGGTGTCCGGCAACCCTTAAGTGTGTCACCCTACGGTTCGCGAATAATGTAGACATGATTGATACTCCTCTCAGATCAATAATCAGAAGCGGGACCTGGAGATCCATACTGACTCCTGCATATTCAACGATGACTTCTGTGATCGTGAGAACCTTTAATGTCAGCAATTTAATCCCTTTGTCTCATGATATAATACATGTCCGAGATTCGATCATCGGTATCCAAATACCTAGTTTGATCTCGTTACCGACATGCACTCTTTTCTTGTTCCCGTGATATAACATTCTAGTGATCACATCACTTGCTTGCAAGCTATCTTAATGTGATATCACCGAGAGGGCCCAGAGTATATCTATCCGTCATCGGGATTGACAAATTCCACTCTTGATCCATGAGCCTCAACATAACACCTTCATAGCACTGAACCCACCTTTATGGTCACCCTGTTACGGTGTGACGTTTGATGTTATCAAGATACTCTTCCGGTGTTAGCAATTAACATGATCTCATGGTCTAAGGACTAAGACTACTTTGTATAATGTTATAGCAATATAAACATAATGACTTGATCGTAATGCTATACTTCGGATGAATGTTCACCACATCATTTCACAAATGTTGTGACCTTGTTATTAACAACATCCAATGTCCATGATCAGGAAACCTTGATCATCTTGTTAATCAACAAGCTAGTCTATAAGAGAGGCATAACTAGGAACCCTTTTGTTTATTAAACACACATGTATTGATGTTACCTATCAATACAATTATAGCATGCAAAATAAACATCTATCATATACAAGGAATACATAATAACAACTTTATTATTGCCTCTCAGGGCATATTTCCTTCAGTCTCCCACTTGCACAAGAGACAATAATCTAGTTTATATAGTGATAAATCTAACACCCATGGAGTTCTGGTGTTGATCATGTTTTGCCCTAGGGAGTACTTTAGTCAACGAATCTGCTACATTCAGGTCCGTGTGCACTTTACAAATCTTTATATCTCCATCCTTGACATGCTCGCGGATGGAGTGAAACCGGCGCTTAATATTCTGGAATTCTTGTGAGACCTTGGTTCCTTGGCATTGGCTACGGCTCCATTATTGTCACAATAGATCACCATTGGGTCCAACGCACTAGGAACCACACCTAGTTCCGTTATGAACTCCTTCATCCAAACCGCTTCCTGCGCTGCTTCTGAAGCAGCAACATATTCTGCCTCCGTCGTTGATCCAGCCACCACAGGT
The DNA here is from genome assembly GCA_916181665.1 of Avena sativa. NCBI lineage: Eukaryota > Viridiplantae > Streptophyta > Magnoliopsida > Poales > Poaceae > Avena > Avena sativa. Next base: position 466,973,661 of record OV702290.1, read on the forward strand.
TGTTTGGAGCTCCTCCAACTAACTGCTGCTCCGTTCAAGAGAAATACGTATCCGGATTGAGACTTAGAGTCATCCGGATCAGTTTCAAAGCTAGCATCAACATAACACTTAGTGACTAGCTCTTCTTCACCTCCGTATACAAGAAACATATTCTTAGTTCTTCTCAAGTACTTAAGGATATTCTTGACCGCTATCCAGTGTTCTGAACCTAGATCAGATTGGTACCTACTAGTCAAACTAATAGCATGTGCCACATCCGGTCTTGTACATAGCATGGCATACATTATAGAGCCTATGGCTGAGGCATAGGGGATCTTATCCATTATCTCTCTTTCTTCCGCCATAGCTGGACTTTGAGTCTTACTCAATGTCTTGCCTTGCAACATAGGTAAGTACCTCTTCTTACTTCCGTCCATATTAAATTTCTTTAATATCTTATCAAGGTATGTACTCTGCGATAGCCCAATTAGGCGTCTTGATCTATCTCTATAGATTTTAATGCCTAATATATATGAAGCTTCACCAAGGTCCTTCATCGAAAATTTGCTGTTTAGATAACTTTTAACACTGTTTAAAAGATCTATATCATTTCCAATCAATAATATGTCATCCACATATAATATCAGAAATGCCACATTGCTCCCACTTACTTTCTTGTAAATACAAGCCTCTCCATAAGTTTGGACAAATCCAAACTCTTTGATCACCTCATGAAAGCGGAGATTCCAACTCCGGGATGCTTGCTTTAGTCCATAGATGGATCGCTGAAGTTTGCACACCTTATCAACATCCTTAGGATCGACAAAACCCTTAGGTTGTATCATATACAACTCTTCTTCAATATTACCATTGAGGAACGCAGTTTTGACATCCATCTGCCATATTTCATAATCAAAATATGCAGCAATTGCTAACATAATGCTAACCGAGTTAAGCATCGCTACGAGAGAGAATGTCTCATCATAGTCAACTCCTTGAATTTGTCGAAACCCCTTTGCGACAAGTCGAGCCTTATAGATGGTTACATTACCATCAGCATCATTTTTTCTTTTGAAAATCCATTTATTCTCAACGGCCTTTTGATCGTGAGGTAAGTGCAACAAGGTCCAAACCTGGTTTTCGTACATGGATTCCATCTCGGATTTCATGGCTTCTAGCCATTTGTTGGAATCAGGGCTCATCATCGCTTCTTCATACGTCGCAGGGTCATCTATTTCATCAATCATGAAATTCATAACAGGATTGCCATACAGTTCAGGAGCTGCACGTGTCCTGCTTGACCTGCGAGGTTCGGTAGTGTCCTCTTTCGGAGTTTCATGATCAATATCATTAGCTCTCTTCATTAGGTGAAGTCAACTCCGAAACAACTTCCGGTGCTGTGCTACTCGCCATTTCATGAAGACAAGGGTCAATAACCTCTTCGAGTTCTACCTTCCGACTACTCACACCTTTCGCGAGAAACTCCTTCTCAAGAAAGGATCCATTCTTGGCAACAGAGACCTTGCCCTCGGATCTGTGATAGAAGGTATACCCAATCGTTTCCTTAGGGTATCCTATGAAGACGCATTTTTCCACTTTGGGTTCGAGTTTATCCGGTTGAAGTTTCTTCACATAAACATCGCATCCCCAAACTTTAAGAAATGAGAGCTTAGGTTTGTTTCCAAACCATAATTCATACGGTGTCTTTTCAACGGATTTAGATGGTGCCCTATTTAAAGTGAATGCAGCGGTTTCTAGTGCATAACCCCAAAATGACAGTGGCAAGTCAGTCACAGACATCATAGATCGAACCATATCCAATAAAGTACGATTACGACGTTCTGACACACCATTACGTTGTGGTGTTCCGGCAGGCGTGAGTTTTGAAACTATTCCACAGTCTTTCATATGTGTGCTAAACTCGTAACTAAGATACTCTCCTCCATGGTCGAACCGCAGAAATTTGATCTTTCTGTTATGATGATTTTCCACTTCATTCTGAAATTCTTTGAACTTTTCAAAGGTTTCAGACTTATGCTTCATCAAATAGATATACCCGTATCTACTCAAATAATCCGTGAAAGTAACAAAATAACGATATCCACCTCGCGCCGACACACTCATTGGTCCACACACATCAGTATGTATGATTTCCAATAAATCTGTCGCCCGTTCCATTGAACCGGAAAACGGCGTTCTAGTCATCTTGCCCATAAGGCATGGTTCACATTTATCAAATGATTCAAAATCAAGTGATTCCAAAAGTCCATCACAATGGAGTTTCTTCATGCGTTTAACGCCAATATGACCTAGACGGTAGTGCCACATATATGCAGATATATCATTATCAAGTTTAATCCTTTTAGCATCAACATTATGAATATGCGTAATACTACTATCGATATCCAACAGAAATAAACCATTCAACACAGGTGCATGACCATAAAAGATATTATTCATATAAATCGAACGACCATTGTTTTTAGACTTAAACGAATAACCACTTTGCATCAAACACGATCCGGATACAATATTCATGCTTAGTGCAAGCACCAAATAACAATTATTCAGGTTTATAACTAATCCCGACGGCATATGGAGAGGCAGCGTTCCGACGGCGATCACATCAACTCTTGATCCATTGCCGACCCGCATCGTGACCTCATCCCTTGCTAGTTGTCGCTTGTTCTGCAGCCCCTGAACCGAGTTACATATATTAGCAACCGATCATGTATCAAATACCCAGGTGCTACTGCGAGTACTAGTCAAGTACACATCAATAACATGTATATCACATATACCTTTGTTTGCCTTGCCGGCCTTCTTGTCCGCCAAATACTTGGGGCAGTTGCGCTTCCAACGGCCAGTCCCCTTGCAATAGTAGCACTCGGTGTCAGACTTAGGGCCAGCTCGGGGTTTCTTTTCAGGCGCGGCAACAGTTTTGCCGCCCTTCTTTCCCTTCTGCTTGCCTTTCTTGTCCTTCTTGAAACCGGTGGTCTTATTGATCATCAACACTTGATGTTCTTTCCTAATCTCTACTTCTGCAGTCTTAAGCATTGACAGAAGCTCGGGAAGAGACTTCTTCATGCCCTGCATATTATAGTTCCTCACGAAGCTCTTGTAGCTAGGTGGCAGAGATTGGAGAACACGATGTATGCCTAAGTCAATGGGAATCGTTATTCCCAAGGACACAAGCTTATCGGCGTACCCAGACATTTTGAGTACGTGCTCACTAACGGAGCTGTTCTCTTCCGTCATGCAGCTAAAGAACTTTTCAGAAGCATTATAACTCTCTACGGAAGCATGGGTATCGAAAATCATTTTGAATTCTCCCATGGTATCAAAGGCATTGCCATTTTCGAAACGTTTTCGAAGTTCTGGCTCTAGCCCATATAGTATGCCGCAATGAACTAAGTTGTGGTCCTCCTAATGAGTTATATAGACGTTCTTTTCCTCGTCAGGGGCATCGGGAGCTGGTGGGGGGCCTAGCGGCGCATCTAGCACATATTGCTTTTGTGCACCAGTGAGGAGAATCCTCAAATTCATAGCCCAGTTGGTGAAGTTGCTACCATTCGCAGCAAGTTTCTCTTTCTCCATGAACACATTGAAATTAAAAGCAGGTGGTGCCATCCTACAACAGAATTTGTAAAGTTTATTTAGACTAAGTTTATGATAGATTGAGTTCAACTAATCCAAATTACTAATGAACTCCCACTCAAAAACGACATCCCTCGTGTCCTTTTGGGGATTACATGAACCAAATCCACTACACCAAGTCCGATCATCACGTGAGTCGGTGTAGCTTCAAAGGCGAGCATCTATATGGGAATCATATCAACTATATGACTCATGCTTAACCTTTCGGTCCGTGTTCCGAGGCCATGTCTGTACATGCTAGGCTCGTCAAGTAAGAACCTTAGTATTTGCGTGTGTAAAACTGTCTTACACCCATTGTATGAAAGCGTAGAGTCGAGAACACCTGATCATCACGTGATGCCTCAAAACACGATCCACAAAACGGTGCATACTTAAGGAAGAACACATTTTTTCTTGATATCTAAATGAGGGATCATCTTATAATGCTACCAAAAGCGCCAAACTAGCAATATAAGATGCTAACATCTAATGTGTGAAGTGAGGTGATATGGTCCATGCATTTGATCTCTATCATTTGCATCGTGGTATGATCTCGATCATTCCTTTGTGTGTAAGGCCAAGGTCTATGGAACTTACACGTTAAGTGAGTTGTAAGAGTATCTATCATACATCTACTTACAACAATACCATATCAAGACACTAGCCCGGCAACGATCTAAACTAGACGCCTCTAATTTATCAATTGCAAGTTTTACGTGGCTTAGGGCTTTCGGAGATAGAACCGGTCTTACCTACGAACATGAACCACAACGAGGATAACCAAGTTATTAGAAACTCGTTGTAAATCAGATATTGACTATAGTAGGAGAGACAGACACCCGCTAGCCACTTATGCAAAACTAGTTGCATGTCAGTCGTGGAACCGATCTCATGTACGATGACATGTAAGGTTGGTCCGGGCCGCTTCATCCCACTATGCCACCAATATCCAAAGTACATAGAATATGCAATAACATGATTATCATCGCCCACATATAAACATATGTGTACTACCCGTGCAAAGCACCTACACATAGATCAGGCTCTGATACCACTGTTGGGTCCGCAGCATAGAAAACAAAAAATTTCCTATGATGAGAACTATATGCCAAGATCTATCTACTAGATACAAAGCAACGGGTGTACATACATCCATGGAGAACTTACCCTCGAAGACAACGAGTTTTGTTAACGAGTAGGAACTCGTGGTTGATATAGTCGTACGCTTGCCGATCTCAAGATCGTGTGGAAGTCCGAGCGCCGCAAATTAGCAGCGCATCTGTCCTCGCACACACGTTTAAGCCACCGGACAACCTCCACCTCCTCGCTCCAGCGAATCAGCGGAAGCGGCAACTCCTTCCAGACGCAAGGCCACCGGGAACAAGTATCTCGCTAATCCGAGACCATGGGGGAATATCTAGAGGGGGAGAGAGATCCTTCACGAGGAGGTGTGGTTTGTGAGAGGGGAGAGGGGGGCTTTATATAGGAGGGAGGGAGACCCCTCCCCTCCCATAGCCGGCGCATGAGGGGGGGGGACTCCTCCCCTCCTTCATTCATGTGGTGAACCTCCACTCACATAAACATGGCCTCCACCCAAAATCCCACTCACATGTATTTAATTTCCACCAAATTAAATGCAACTCTCAATTAATAAAACTCTTCTATTTATTTTATTCAGAATTTTGTTAATTACTTTAATTAAAAAACATTCACATAAAACCCCTTGCAACATTTTAATATCACATGCAGAACCACTTTCTGCAATTTCACCCGAAACAATTCCGGTTTCTATCGAAACAATTCCTGTTTCTATCAAAACATTTCCTGTGCTTTGCAAACCTTTTGTCTAGAACATATGTGCTCCTAAATGGTGTCCGGCAACCCTTAAGTGTGTCACCCTACGGTTCGCGAATAATGCAGACATGATTGAGACTCCTCTCAGATCAATAATCAGAAGCGGGACCTGGAGATCCATACTGACTCCTGCATATTCAACGATGACTTCTGTGATCGTGAGAACCTTTAACGTCAGCAATTTAATCCCTTTGTCTCATGATATAATACATGTTCGAGATTCGATCATCGGTATCCAAATAACTAGTTTGATCTCGTTACCGACATACACTCTTTTCTCGTTCCCGTGATATAACATTCTAGTGATCACATCACTTGCTTGCAAGCTATCTTAATGTGATATCACCGAGAGGGCCCAGAGTATATCTATCCGTCATCGGGATTGAAAAATTCCACTCTTGATCCATGAGCCTCAACATAACACCTTCATAGCACTGAACCCACCTTTATGGTCACCCTGTTACGGTGTGACGTTTGATGTTATCAAGATACTCTTCCGGTGTTAGCAATTAACATGATCTCATGGTCTAAGGACTAAGACTACTTTGTATGATGTTATAGCAATATAAACATAATGACTTGATCGTAATGCTATACTTCGGATGAATGTTCATCACATCATTTCACAAATGTTGTGACCTTGTTATTAACAACATCCAATGTCCATGATCAGGAAACCTTGATCATCTTGTTAATCAACAAGCTAGTCTATAAGAGAGGCATAACTAGGAACCCTTTTGTTTATTAAACACACATGTATTGATGTTTCCTATCAATAAAATTATAGCATGGAAAATAAACATCTATCATATACAAGGAATACATAATAACAACTTTATTATTGCCTCTCAGGGCATATTTCCTTCAACAAGGTCTTTCACAATTGCTACAACAGGTTCAATGTTTAGTTGTTCATCAGGTTTTACAGTTCTCTTTGCACTTTTATTGATTACACTAGTTATCATAGGATGCTCCTTTACCTTATCCAGGAAGGGTATTTTCTCGATATAAGGTTCAGGTAGGATGTGATCAATAGTGCAAAATTTAGTACTCCTAACAGGAACACAATCAACAATATCTTTATATGGTGCATGATACTTGTTCCATCCCTTTTTCGGAATTTCAATATAAGAAGCAAAAGACTTAATTTTTTTTGTAATAACTTGAGAATCAAGACCATAAGCATTACTAATATTTTGAAAGTCATCAGTTCCCATAAAAGATTCAATGCATTCATAATCATATTGATAATAATATTGTTGGGGAGCTCATGAATGGGACATTTGAGCATTAGTAACTTCAATCTCCCCCAAGCTTGAGTTGTACTCTCTCCATTAACAGGCCAAAAGTTATATATTTGATTCTGATCTTTATGAATCTCACTAGGAGGATAAAACTTTGAATAAAAGAGAGGTACTATTTCCTCCCATTCAAGAGCTTGGCCATTCTTCAGCAGCTTATACAATTCTTCAGCTCTTCCTTTTAGTGATTATGAAAATAACTTCTTCTTGACTTGATCTGTTGTAATACCCGCACACTTGAACAAGCCGCATAATTCGTGTATAAAGAGCAAATGATCACCAGGATGGACAGTTCCATCTACAACATAATAGTTATCCATAACACGACAAATAATTCTTGTAGGTATTTTAAAAGTATCATTCTCAGCTGGTGGTGGTTCATCTACTACCTTAGCAGTGGTAGTAGTGAAATAAGAAACTCAGCGAATTATCCATATTGAATATAAAGCAACTAACAGAAGTAAACAATACTCATAGTAGAAGTTTCCTTTACCAGTTCCACTCTCCAATAGTGCTTCACTCCCCGGCAACGGCGCCAGAAAATAGTCTTGATGACCCACAAGTATAGGGGTGTATCACAGTATTTTTGATAAGTAAGAGTGTCGAACCCAACAAGGAGCAGAAGGTGCTGGCGAGTGGCTAGGAGCAGGAATTCTCTGTAAATACTTAACAAACGGATTTTTAGGTTTTTTTGATAATGCAGGTAAATAAAGTACGAGTAAATGAAAGACAATAAGAATAAATGCAGCAAGTGGCCCAATCCTTTCTTTAGCAAAGGACAAGCCGGTTGTATTACTTAAGATGACCAAACATTCTCGAGGACACATGGGAATATCGTCAAGTGTTTTTGCTTCATATAGTTGATTAATCTTCTTTAGTTTGCTAAGTGTTGTGTGGGTGAACCTGTGCTAATGTACCGACCTTCCTAGGACTAATACATACTTGTGATTATACCCCTTGCAAGCATCCGCAAGTACAAGAAAGTAATTAAGGTAGAAACCTAACCAAAGCTTTAAACTCTAAGACCCTAACGTCCCTTGTGCAAAGGTTTCCTAACGGGGGTTCAGGTTTCTATCACTCCGGCAACCCCTACGATTAGTAGCCAAATACACAATGCATTCCCCTAGGCCCATATCGATGAAGTGTCATGTAGTCGACGTTCACATGACACCACTAGAAGAAATACACCACAACTTAAATATCAAACCGTTGAATCTTTTTCAACACAATTCCACTACTAACAACATGACTTCTCTCATGTCCTCAAGAACAAAACGAACTACTCACAAGACATCATATGGATCATAATCAGAGATGAAATAATGATGTGTAACAATCTGAACATAAACGATAATTCAACGGTTCACTCAAGAGCATCAACTACAAGGAGTAATCAACACCGGGAAAGTTTCCCCTAAGAACTATGCAAGATTCAACCCAATTGTTACAGCGGTATGAAGTGGTGATGATGGTGCTGGTGGAGATGATGGTGGTGATGGTGATGATCCCCATGAAGTCCAGCTTGATGGTGGTGTTGATGGAGACGATCTCCCCTCTCTGGGAAGGAATTTCCCCGGTAGAATTCTGTCTGCCAGAGAGATCTTTCTCTCTCGGTGTTTTCCGCCCCACAGAGGCGGCGGAATCTTTCTGTGGTTGCTCTCTGAGCCTTAGGCTTTCGGGAGGATAATATACGGCAGAGGGGAGACCCTGAAGTGGGCCAGGGCGGCCACACCACCTGGTGGTGCGGCCTGGGGTGGCCCGCGCCAGGGGGTGGTGTGGCCCCCCTATGGCCCATCTCCACTTCCCCTTCTGACATTCTTTGTCTTCTGGAAAAATAGGATTTTCCACGTATTTTTCCGGATTTTCTGATCTTCGCGAATTTTGCCTCCAAACATCACTTTTTCCATCAGAATCCTGACTGCAGCGGTCCATGCTCCAAAAGTCATCAACCATGCAAAAATAGATGAAATAACATAAGTATCATCTCTTAATATGAAATATATCAATGAATAACAGTAAATTATGATATAGAATAGTGATGCAAAATGGACGTATCAACCGACAAAGGCTTTGATTGTATTAGGAAAGAGACTATAAACCGGCATTGTGTTGGTGTTGTAATTACGCGTGTATGAAACCTATCTGCATACAGCTTTAAGATCCGGCCTATTGTATATAGGACGGGAGAAGCCCAAGCGAGGATACACAGAAATCTAGAGGACAACTTGTAATAGCGTGTACACTCGATATTCAGGCGACTTTGTCTTCATTATTTTCCTGACATCCGATAAAATCCTCAGCGTTCTTTTTTCCGCGAAACCCCAAGTCCATCATTATGGGCATTGCCGAGGTGACCCCTCGTCACTAGTGGTGGACGAAAAGGTTTTAAAATCCCTGGTTGAGACATTGTTCATGTAAGGTGGTCTAGTATTTTTGAAAATTGGGATGGTAGCATTTCTGAATTGAACATTTGGTGTTGCTTCACAAAATGCCACGATTTTTGCGCTCCAAAAATAGATAATGGCTTTTTCGTGCGACGAAAACGAAAAGTTCCTCCTACAATATTGTTCGCCATCCCATGATGCACATGCATATACAATATGGGCACATTATCACAAACTATGTCGCGATTTTGGCCATAACATTGATCATTTGAACCGAAAACCAGGAAACCTCAAATGAGATAAGTCATTTTGTGAAGTTTTTTTGAGACATAATCATTATACCAAGTTTGATATTTTCCTCCCAACTATGTCACATAATATGACTCTACGTGAAGGTCTCGTATTTTTTTAATTTTTTTGATTTAGTTATGGTCATTTGAAACTATCGTCAAACCCTAATCGAACGGTGGGCATGAAGTTTCTTAGCTCGGGGCTAAGCCTTGCTAAACTTGTATTGGATCTCTGAAGAAACATCATACTTTGAACCTAAAAATGATTTTTGTAAAAATAATGAGCATCAGATCACGTACCTGCAGTTCATATCTGACCCATTTCCTAGCGATTCAGCAAAAAATTGTCTTTTTCACCAGGGGTGGACGGAAAGGTTTACGGTTGAGACATTGTCCATGTATGGTGGTCTAGTATTGTTTAAAAATGGGTGGTACCATTTTTATATTCACCGTTTGGCGTTGCTTCACAAAACGCCCCGATTTTTGCGCTCCGAAAATAGAAAATGGCTTTTCCGTGCGACGAAAAAGAAAACATTCTCCTGCAACATTGTTCGCCATCCCATGATGTATATGCATGCACAATATGGAAACATTATCATAAACTATGTCGTGATTCTGGCCATAACATTGGTCATTTGAATCAAAAGCCAGGAATCCTCGAATGAGGTAGGTCATTTTATGAAGGTTTTTTGAGACAGAATCAATATACCAAGTTTGATATTTTTCCTCCCAACTATATCACATAATATGACTCCACGCGAAGGTTTCACATTGTTTCGATCATTTTTGAATTTTTATGCCTGTTTTAAACTATGGTCAAAACGGCGAGCATGAAGATTCATATTCAACATAAATATCTAATATTTTAGTGTAGATAGATAGATCTTATTTTTCTGCAAATTTTGATATATTATTTCTATTTTTCTAAATTAGAATGATTTTTTATGATTTTCCTAAGAATAATGTGATAAAAGAGAAAAAAGAAAGAAAAGGACTTTGCGTGTATACTGCGGAATACACACGGCAAAGGGCCGGCGAGGGCACACGACAAAGAGGCCACCTTCTGTAGCCGTTAGCTCCTTCCCGTCAAGTGGACCTAGGGGGTCACAGGTCCCACCTCGTTGCCGTGATGACATCTATACCGTGTACCACTGTCGATTTTGCCGAGTGTGTTTTCTTTGACGTATTCCTTTGAGGGTTTTTGCCGTGTATATTTCTTTGCTGTGTTTCTTTTTAGAAATTTGCCATGTTCGCGTACTTTGCCGTGTGCTTTCTAGGTTGCACACGGCAAAGTCTCTATTTGACACACGGCAGCGGCATTTTTTCCCGTAGTACATATAGTATGTTATATATCACGATGCACTGTTTTAGTCAGTTTTATTGCCTACAATTAGACATAGATTTCTGAAACATAATGAAACTTGACAACACGAATCATAAATTAACCAGTGAACGAACACGTGATTTAGCATACACGCTAGAATCGCCGAGGCAACTGGCGTAGCTACCTGATGCGATTAAAACGGAGCCGATAACTGAGTTCATCCCGAGACGTACAATCGTACTAGTACACACTACGGACTACGAAGCGCAGGACGATTCAAAAAATTGTAACACGCTGCGAGGTTGGCGAGCGTTGTAACAACCTGGAAGCCTCCTCGAACGGAATTACGAATTCGAGTAAATCCAACTGCGCGCGCTCTCCCTTGCAGTTGTATGCAGCGCGTGGCCACGAGTTTGCCGGACACGCATTGCACACGCACGAGGACCCTTTCCACCCAGCAGCATTATCTCTCCCTGTCCAACTTTTCTTCTTCCTCCCATCTTTCTTTTTACGACGATGAATATCCTTCTTCTTTCTCTGAATATGAATATTTTCTCTTGGCAGCCCACCTGGAAATGTTTTGCATGGCGTCGTTTGCATGGATCAAGTTGGTTTCCTTTTATTAGGCAGCGATCCGATCGCGCGGAGTAAGGGGTAGGCAAACCAGCCTCCTCCTCTTCCTCCTCTCCTCCGCTCCCTTCCCTACCCCTATTCCTACGACGACGCCGACGCCCCCGACCTCGCCGGCCGCACCGGCAATGACCTCCACCAAGCACCCAACGCCACCTCCGCGCGACCTCCAGATCACAACCACCACCACCACCAACGCCTCCTCCTCCGTTACCCTCCACCACTTGTCCTCCTCCTCCACCCGCCCCCCCTCCCGCATCGCCAGCGCCAGCGGCCAGAACCAGGCCTGCGCCGCCTGCAAGTACCAGCGCCGCAAGTGCAACCCGGACTGCCCGCTCGCGCGATACTTCCCCGCCGACCAGCAGCGCCGCTTCCTCAATGCGCACCGCCTCTTCGGCGTCGGAAACATCCAGCGCACGCTCCGGGAGACGCCCCCGGAGCTGCGCAATGACGCCATGCGCGCGCTCATCTACCAGGCCGAGGTCCGCGCCTACGACCCCGTCGGAGGATGCTACCGCGTCGTCCAAATCCACAGCAGGGAGCTCTACCTCCTCCGAGCCGAGCGCGACGCCCTGAAACACCACCTCAAGGCCTGCCGCACCCATCAGCTCCGGGCCCAACAAGCGCTCGTCGACGACGGATCGGGTTCGGGGATGATGATGCTCGTCGGCGCCGAGCCGCACGCATCCGACATGCCCCTGGACGACGCGCTCTACGCCGCCGCCGCCCACGAGATCGACTACGGCCAGCCCAGCGCCGACCACTACCTCCTCGCCGCCGCAGACCCGCCGCATCCGCACCAGCTATACGACTACCCCTACTCCTACTACGACGGCCAGCTGGCCGGCGACGATTCCAGCAGCCACGCCTGGAGCAACAACATGCAGCAGCAGCAGCAGCAGCACTACGGTAATAATAATGGCATTATTGTCAAGGACGGATCTCCGGTGGCCTCGCTCGGCGACGACCAGATCGAGACGCAGTTCGTCGACGTTTTCGACGTCAAGCCGGACATAGCAGTGGCGACCGCCGTCGGCATGGAACACGACGCCGGCAGCGACGACAGCTTCGACCACCAGCTGGAGGAAAAGGTCGTGGCCACCGTGGTGAAACACGAACTGCTCGACCATCAAGCAGCGGCGTCGCAGATGGCGGCTGAGTCGTCGGCGGCGGTGTCCCGCTGCCAGCTGGAGCTAGGGTTCTCTTCCTTCTGATGCATGGTAGATTCATCTGTCCATGACCATGCAGAGGTTGGAATAATACGGCGCGTGCACAATAATAATCCCTTTTGGGCGAGGCACACATTTATTTCTTCCTTCCATTAATTAGTTATTAGTCTAAGAAAATGCTTCTTTTATGTTGCATATTTCTCAATTTCGTTTCCACCCTACTAGTCTTAGTTTTTTTAGTTGATCAGCTAGTTAATAATTAATCCTCAGTTAGCTCGATCGTCATCATACACATTATTTGGTACAATAATATATCTTCCTCGTGATTCATTATTATGAGAGGGAATATGCATGAGCTATATTTGGCAGTGGTGTTTATGCAACGATCGAGCACATATATATTGGTGAACTTCTCGCAGTGTAAGGTAGTACTACAGGAAAACATATCTTTACCTAGTATTTTCCACTTTGCCTAGTGCCAAATCTTTGCCTAAATCATTTGTTGTTTGTTGTGTAAAATCTGATTGACAAAGTACCAATAATTGTTTGATTGTATTCTGTAGCTACCTGAGAGTAGCCTTTCTATGACAAAGACTAAATGATAAACGGCTAACACATATTGCAGTTCTAAAATACGAGTAGAAAGTATGATCAATTCTTTCTCCAACTCAAAATGAGTACACTTTATCTGCACTAATATACTGTCATTATTGCTAAATACTATTCTTTTTTGTATAACAGGTTCTCGCGAGGTCCTCGGTGTTGGTGCTCGAGCAAAGGTTCTTAGTTGGTGTAGGGATTCTTAGAAGATTTTTTTTCATCTTAGAGGAATTTGTGTTGATCAATCCTCTTCGTGATTTTTTTCTATTCTGCTAGAATAGTTTTTTAGTTGCTGTAGTGGATACTTAGAATGGACAGTGTATATTATCGAAGATATACAATAATCTGTGGTGGAAGCATTTGGTTGTTGAGTCATGTGTATATTTATTGTTAATTGTCTCCTGCGTAGTATATGATTGTGTAATATATTTGTTGTTAATTGTCTCATGTGTAACGCATGGTTGCGAACTTTGTGCCTTCTTGAGTGCATTTTTGTACTTCTATATATATAAATATACGTGTGCAATGAAGGAAATTAATGAAAAACAGAAAAAAAATCAAATATTGGCCCTCTTTGTAGAGTGTCTCAGGACAAGACACTCGCAAAGATGGCCTTCGCCTTGCAGCCTAGGTTCCTTTGCCGTGGAAGGCACTCGGGAAAGATGGTTCATTTGCCATGTGTAGGGTAGTCAGCAAAGCGTAGGCAATGTGGCAGCACTTGGTGGACAACACGCTGTCATGTGTTTCTTGTAGGGTACTCGACAAGGAGTCCGCCATGTGTTTCGTCCGGTACACGGCAACGACAGGGCAACATGCCAATTTTTGGTGTGCCGAAACTTTGACGTGTGTCTGACGTCGACACTCCGCAAAGACCACCCGTCATTAACGTACCCCAAACGGCAAACTATTTTTATTTACCTTGTATTGCCTGTTACACTCGGCAAAATTTCTTTGCCTAGTACTCGTACAAAGACACTCGGCAAAGATCTTTTGCTGCCGGCGTGAACTTTGTTGTGTGTGCTTTGCCGAGTGCCGTGTATTCTTTTCCTTTGCCGAGCACTTATAGTACTAGGCAAAGAAACTGTAGTGAGTACATACATGTATTGATGTTCTTCCCACACATGAGCATTAATTGCATATCACTAATTATACAAATAATCGTCCAAAATCCTTAGGCCGTCTACAATACTTTTATCTTAGCAATGTCGTAGGTACTGATTTGGATGATAGACAAACGAGAAATGAAATTTATCTTCTATTAGCTAAGAGGCGATCTCTTAACAAAAAGAATATATATTCTCCATTGTGCAAGATATCTTCATTTTGTCACATTTTTAAAATTTTAATCATGTCATAATTTATGAGCACACAAACATTAATTATTGAAGACAACACATCTCGACACTATCTTAACCATCCATAGTTTTGCCATTTGCGCTACACTTTCTTCGTGATAGGTTTACATAGGTTTACATATGTAGATTTATAAAAATTGTAGTACATGAAATTATGTTGAATCGTCACACATTGGTAAATTATTGTAATATTTGTACAATGCTGGTTTTTTTTTTGTTACAAAAAGTAGAGATCTACTTCTTATAATCCTACTTTCAGCAACAGCATAAACGAGTTCCGGGTGTAAATATATATAGGAATTTAGGGTCTGATTTTACATACAAGGGAAATATTACAAAAGTGCTTTCAAGATACGTATATCCCCAAATCACATCTAACCCGATAGCGGATAGATATGCGCGTGAATCGAGCTGATCTTATCTCTGGAAACGTAACAGTGTAACACATGAAAAATATGCGCGTGAATATGCAGTGTACTACTTCTTTTTAGAATCGATAAGATACACATGAAAAATGAATCGGGGACGCTACTTGAGGGCCAAGCCTCCAATTTGGTCTTGATGTGTCCTTTAGAGGCTACCTTAGTTTCCAGCCGTCCAACACTCTATATATGCATCCGACGGCATCCAACACTAGGGCGCAGTATGTGTAGAATATCCCACGTATATATGAGATATATACAGCTGTAAGTCAGCGCAAAGAACTTTTTTTTTAACCTTAGCGCAACGAAACTTAGAAGATTATAAAATGTGTTGTCGACCATGATATATATGATAGCAAACTTGTCCTAGCAAGTCATACAGCGGCTCAAATTATTTTTGGATAAACAAGGAAATACAAGGGAAGTGCAACTCAGTTAATTAAAGTAGGAAAACATGTAGCAATTTGATAAATGCACTAAGAAAATACAATATGATGTAGAACTGTTAACGGCGTGTCTGATTTACTCAATATTACCATTGACCCAACTAAGTCAGAGTTCATATGTTGCTTTAGAATGTGTGCTAGTGAAATATTTCTACATTTGACTACAAAGACACAGTTCTTATTTAAAGCACCATTTTTTTGAAATGGGGGCTTTATTACTTAAAGTAATGTTTACACTCGGCTTCTGCATAGTTAGGATGTACACAACTGAATAATCCACACGAGTAGACAACAAAAGTAAGTATGCCAATATTACATAATGCACTATTAAAATAAACGGTCTCAAGCTATGGAGGACCGATCCGCAAATCACGCGGCCATCCATGTCAGGAGAAAATATTCCTCGCCATGTCCTCCAATCGCGTACACCCTGATGGCTCAAAATGTAGAGCTCGTTGGGAACCCCAAGAGGAAGGTATGACGAGCACAACATAAGTTTTCAAGGTTATCGAACCAGTAGGAGCAAAGAAACAACTGAAAGGTGTTGCTAGCAACTTGGAATCCTGCACAACACAACCACAAACTTTGCTCCCAACTTACAGTGAGGCTGTCAATCTCACCGGTTTTGTTGAAAACAAAAGATTAAACGTATTGTGTGGAAGATAGTAATTGTTTGCAGAAAGTAAACAGTAAATAGTAACAGTAGAAGGTATAGCAATGGTAAAAGCATGGACTGGGATCCATAGTTCACTAGAGGTAATTCTCCTTAAGATAAAAAACATGCTGGGTGAACAAATTACAGCGGGGCAATTGATAGATTCGACAAAGCATACAATGCATATACTAGACATCTTGACTCCTATGAGATTTGATTGGGCATTACAAAATTATACATAGACCATAATCCAACTGCATCTATGACTAATAATCTAACTTCAAGTTATCATCTGAACCCCTTCCAGTATTAAGTTGCAAGCAACATTAAGCAAAGTGTGTAAAGTAAACAATATGATTGCCCCATGGATAAAGGATTGCTGTTTTCTCCCTAGTAGCAACAACACATCTACAACCTTAGAGATTTATGTCACTTCCCCAGATTACTAGAGGCATGAACCCACTATCGAGCATAAATACTCCCTCTTGGAGTTGCAAGCATCTACTTGGCCAAGATAGTTACAAACAATGGAGAGCATGCAAAATCACAAATAACATAGACACGATAGAATCAATAATCAATCTGAAATAGCATCTCAATATCCATCGGATCCCCGCAAACACAACATGTAAGATTACAAATATATGATCTTGATCATGAACGAATCTCACAAGATCTAAACATGATAGCACAAAGGAGGAGAACCAACCATCTAGCTACTACATGGACCCATAGTCCAAGGATGAACTACTCACGCATCACACTGGAGGCAGGCATGGTGATGAAGAAGACCTCCAGGGTGATCTCTCCCCTCCGACAGGGTTCCGGGAAGAGCTTTAGATCCCTCCCGATCTAGGCATGGAGATGACAGCGGCTACAAATTCTTCCGTGGAATTTTGATCGGGTCCTTAGGGTTTTCGTCCCAGGAGGCTTTTATAGGCGAAGGGGCAAGGTCAGTGGAGCACCAGGGGTCCCACACCCCCTGGTGGCGCCCCCCAGGCCACGTGGCCACCAGGTGTGGCCGCCCTGTTGCGCCACTTTGTCTCCCCTCCGGACTCCGTGTTGCTTCGGGTAAAATACTGACTTTGGCTTTTGTCTCGTCCAATTCCGAGAATATTTCCTTACTAGCTTTTCTGAAACCAAAAACAACAGAAAACAGGCATCTGGCACTGTGGCATCTTGTTAATAGGTTAGTCCCAGAAAATGTATAAAAATACCTCAAAGTGTGAACAAAACATAAGAAAGTAGATATTAACAAGCATAGAACATAAAAAATTATAGTTACATTGATGACGTATCAACATCCCCAAGCTTAACACCTACTCGTCCTCGAGTAGGTAAGTGATAAAAAAGAATAATTTTTTAGGTGACATGCACCATCATAATCTTGATCAAGGTATTTGTAAATCATTGATGGCTAGGATCAAAGTACTCTAACATGAACATAAAAGACAGAGTTCGAACAATAAGACATATCAACTATGTTGTAACATGAAAAAGGTACAAACAAAAGATGCATGAATAACAATGCATTAAAAGACATTTGTTTGTTTCACATATCGAAAACATAATAAAAATGGTATTCAGCTTGTCCTTCATGATATAGCAAAACATAAATGCATAGGACACCTTCGAAGTTTATAAGGGTGACTAGATACAAATAATTTAAGAACAAGCAATATCACATTTATGAATCAATCAACAAGTTTTGGAAGAATGCACATTAAACTAAGAATGGTCACTATACTCTCTCAATTGGTGCATAAAGATAGAAGATGGAGACTCAGCATAAAAGTAAAAAAGAAAGGCCCTTCCTAAGAGGAAAGCAGGGATTTCAAGTTTCATAAAGAGCTTCCAAAAATTATAGTACTTATTAGCTTTCAGCTCTCATTACCCCTATCATAAGCATCTTTTAGGTGATTAAGGTTAAAGTGAACAAATATGAGGATATGCTTACAAGTTATAAGTCGAAAATCTCATGCCCCTTGCCTACGAGTCCCGGACCTCATGCTACTCAACTTTAGTCACAAGTAAGTTCTTGTTATTATAAGTACATGTGTGTCATGGAGAACCGCCAATGGGGTATCCCTTGCCCCATGATACAGGAGCTATCCCATATCAAAATGACAAGGCAACAGACAATGAGCATCTCAGCGGTCTTTTTATTTGCTATTTGCATAGGTTTTTATTGAGGACGCTTCACATAATGCTCATTATGGTTATGCTGCAAGTTTCCACCATGATTAGGCATGGCTTAGGCTAGCGGCCCAGGCGTTTCTCTAACACATATACAAACTCCATGAGATTACGAGCCCCCCTTTTATTTCACACCGTCGGGATCCATAAACAAAAGAACATGATATAAACTGAATAATAAGTGCAATGTTGAAAACGTTCCCCATGACAGCATGGTTCTGCTAATTCTCAACTTATAAAGTGCAAGCATATAAGCAACATAGATGGACGCAATGGTTCAAGTTTATTAAGTGCAAGAAAGTAAAGTGTGCCATCAAGTTTGTGAGAGCCTTAATCACTAATTTTCACATAATAATTTGGAAGGGTAGATAAAAGCATGAATATACTTGGAATGGTGTAACACACCATGCATAGGAATTTATAGTGGACTCTTTGGAATAACTTGGTTTCTTGGGGGTTGGATACATGAGTAGAACTCATACTTAGTGCATGTGGAGGCTTAGCAAAAGACTGGGAGCGACCAACCAAGAGAGCACTAATGGCCATAATCATGCAAATCGACAAAACATTATTAATTAAAGCATAAAGTGATATTACAAGTCAAACAACTAAATGGTCATAGAGGCTAAGGTGACTGATTCATAGTCTTAACATGGTGTAAGGATGTGCTAAGTCAGCCCAAATAAACCATCAAAGGAGAATACCATAATATTATGCTTTTGTATGCTAAAACAACGCATGATTCTTTCAAGGCACATTATGCAATCTCAATTGTTTCGAACAAGCCATGCTACAACAATAATTACTAAGCATAAAGTCAAAGCAATATCAAACATGACATGATAAAGTCTTGGTCACAGTCAAAACAAAACTTCTTTTGTATCACTTATAAGTATGAACTTTCCTACTCTTTTCCAATCACCAATCAACTTATTTGAAATATCATATGAATGCAGGGGTCCATCAAATTTATTTAAGAAAACTAAACAAAAGAAAACTAAAAGAAAAAATGAAGACGCTCTAGGAACAACACAATTGTGCAAGAAACAATAAAAATGAAGTGTTTGGAAGAAAACCTGAGTTTTTTTATTGATAAAGAAGGGGATGCCTTGGGCATCCCCAAGCTTTGACGCTTGTACTTCTTGAATATTTCTTGGGGTGACATGGGTGACATCCCCAAGCTTGAGCTTTTACTTCATCTTATCACATTATTCTTCCCCTACACTTGAAATTTTTTCTTCATACAAAACTTCACACAGTCCTCATTAGCAACATTAGTGTATTCAAGATAATTGGTCCTATGGTTTAGTTTCATCACAAGTAAAACTTCCATTAGAACACAAGCTATTGTATCAATTCCTTCTAAAATCTCAAGTGATCAAAAAGAACTCAAAGAGAAAGAGATTAAGAGGCAAATGCAAATAATAGCAGAAATCTATCAAAACAGACCAGCAGGTAAAATCCATTTTTTTTCGAAGACCTTCTGTTGCTCAAATCGAAAAGTGCTGAACTAACAAAAGTTAGATAACCTAGGGCAGAAGAACAAAAAATTACAGCTCAATCCGACGTATAGAGATTTTTCATGAATTTTTACAGTGGAGCACAAAAACCTGTTTCGGGACAATAACTTTCCCAAGTCTTACTTCTCTCTCATTAGAGATTATTCTTGGTACAAAAACCACACAAAAAGGATAAGGAGAGGTTATTACAGAAGTAATAACTTCCAAGACTCAACAAAAGAAAAACTTACTGAATAGAAATTTGGGTTATCTCCCAATTAGCGCTTTTCTTTAACGCCTTTGATCTAGGCATAGGAAGGAAGACTCAAGTATTTTCAAATGAAGAAGCATTAATACCAATTTCTTTTTAATAGGAGAGGCAAAAGGTATCTTATTTCTATTCCTAGGGAAGTATTCTATACCTTTCTTAAGTGGGAGTTGATATTTAATGGTGCCTTCCTTCATATCAATAATAGCACCAACTGTGATAAGAAAAGGTCTTCCCAAGGTAATAGAACAAGAAGCATTGCATTCAACATCCAAAACATAGAAATCAATGGGTACATAGGTATTGTTAACCATAATAAGAACATCATTAATACTCCCCATAAGTTTCTTTTTAGTATTATCATCAAGTTGGACATCTAAATAACAATCTTCCAATGGTGGCAAATCAAGCATTTCATAAATCATTCTAGGCATAATAGAGACACTACTATCAAGATCACATAAAGCTTTGAGATTAAAATCATTCACTTTCGTATTAATGATGGGTTCCCACCCATCTTATAATTTCCTAGGAATAGAAGCTTTATGTTTCAACTTCTCTTCTTTAATTTTCATGAGAGCATCTGTAATGTGTTTTGTAAAGGCCATATTCATAGCACTAGAATTAGGACTTCTAGCAAGCTTTTGTAGGAACTTAATTACTTCAGAAATATTGCAACCATCAATATCAAAATCAAAATTACCATCCAAGGGGGTAGAACTATTGTCTCCCATATTAATGGGGACTTCATGTGGTTTGCTAGCATCAACATTAGTGGTGGTGATAGTACAAATACTACTATTTCTAGCAATTTCATCTTCTCTTTCCCACTTAGCATGCAATTTAGCTAATAGCCTAACATTTTCATCAATTCTAACTCGTATGGCATTAGTAGCAAAGGGGTTTTCCATAGTTTCAGGTTTAGCAGCCATTTTATTAGTCAAAGAAGATTGTGCTTCAGACAAAGATGGTATATTTTTTAGCATTCGAAAGTTTTCCTCAATAGTTTTATTGAAAGCAGTTTGTTTACTAATAAAATCCTTAAGCATGACTTCAAGTTCATAGGGTGCACTTCTATTGTTGTTGTAGGAATTTCCATAAGCATTACCATTATTGGGAGGATATGGCCTATAATTGTTATTACCAAAATTATTCCTATAGGAATTGTTGCTAAAAATATTATTTCTAATGAAGTTCACATCATCTTGCTCTCCTTGAGCAACCAAAGAGGCTAAGGGGACATGATTTGGATCAATATGAGTTTTTCCATTAACAAGCATAGACATAATAACATCAATTTTATCACTCAAGGAGGAGGTTTCTTCAGCAGAGTTTACCTTCTTACCTTGTGGAGCTCTCTCAGTGTGCCATTCAGAATAGCTAACCATCATATTATCAAGGAGCTTTGTTGCAGCACCCAAAGTAATGGTCATAAAGGTGCCTCCAGCAGCAAAATCCAATAGATTCCTTGAAGAATAATTAAGTCCTGTATAAATGGTTTGGATAATCATCCAAGCAGCCAGTCCATGAGTGGGACAGTTCTTTACGAAAGATTTCATTCTTTCCCAAGCTTAAGCAACATGTTCATTATCAAATTGTTTAAAATTTCATTATTTCACTTCTCATAGATATAATCTTAGCAGGAGGATAGTATTTTCCAATGAAAGCATCTTTGCATTTAATCCATGAATCAATACTATTTCTAGGTAGGGATATCAACCATTCTTTAGCTTTTCCTTTCAAAGAGAAAGGAAACAATTTAAGCTTAATAATATCTCCATCTATATCCCTATGTTTTTGCATCTCACAAAGTTGAACAAAGTTATTAAGGTGAGCAGCAGCATCATCAGTACCAGCACTAGAGAATTGTTCTTTCATAACAAGATTGAGCAAAGCAGGTTTAATTTCAAAGAAAGCAGCTTCAGGAACAGGTGGAGCAATAGGTGTGCACATGAAATAATTGTTGTTGGTGCTAGTGAAGTCACACAACTTAGTGTTTTCAAGAGTAGTCATTTTTTTGTGTTTTTGATGAAAGGAAACAAACTAGTATATTTTTTTGTGTGTTTTTGGTAAAAATAAACAAGCAAACTAAGCAGAAATAAAATAAGCAAAACAAAAAAAACATAGTAAAGAGATTGGTTATGAGGGACTCCCGTTGTGAAGCTGTCTTTAACTCCCTGGCAACGGCGCCAGAAAAAGTGCTTGATGTCTCAAAATGTAGAGATTGTTGGGAACCCCAAGAAAAAGGTATGATGAGCACAAAAAAAAGTTTTCCCTCAGTTATGAAACCAAGGTTATCGAACCAGTAGGAGCAAGGAAACAACTGCAAGGTGTTGCTAGAAACTTGGAATCCTGCACAACACAACCATAGGACTTTGCTCCCAACTTACAGTGAGGTTGTCAATCTCACCGTCTTTGCTGAAAAGAAAGGATTAAATGTATTGTGTGGAAGATAGTAATTGTTTGTAGAAAGTAAACACTAAATAGTAACGGTAAAAGGTATAACAATGGTAAAAGCATGGACCAGGGTCCATAGTTCACTAGAGGTGATTCTCCTTAAGATAAATAACATGCTGGGTGAACAAATTACAGCGGGGCAATTGACAGATTCGAGAAAGCATACAATGCATATACTAGACATCTTGACTCCTATGAGATTTGATTGGGCATTACAACATTATACATAGACCGTAATCCAACTGCATCTATGACTAATAATCCACCTTCAGGTTATCATCCGAACCCCTTCCAGTATTAAGTTGCAAGCAACAGATAATTGCATTAAGAAAAGTGTGTAAAGTAAACAATACGATTTCCCCATGGACAAAGGATTGTTGTTTTCTCCCTAGTAGCAACAGCACATCTACAACCTTAGAGATTTATGTCACTTCCCTAGATTACTAGAGGCATGAACCCACTATCGATCATAAATACTCCTTCTTGGAGTTGCAAGCATCTACTTGGCCAAGATAGTTACAAACAACGGAGAGCATGCAAGATCACAAATAACATAAACATGATAGAATCAATAATCAATCTGAAATAACATCTCAATATCCATCGGATCCCCGCAAAAACAACATGTAAGATTACAAATAGATGATCTTGATCATGAATGGAGCTCACAAGATCTAAACATGATAGCACAAAGGAGGAGAACCAACCATCTAGCTACTACATGGACCCATAGTCCAAGGATGAACTACTCACGCATCACACCGGAGGCAGGCATGGTGATGAAGAAGGCCTCCAGGGTGATCTCTCCCCTCCGGCAGGGTGCCAGGAAGAGCTTCAGACCCCTCCTGATCTAGGGATGGAGATGATGGTAGCTATACTCTTTCATGGAATTTTGATCGGGTCCTTAGGTTTTCGTTCGGGGAGGCTTTTATAGGCAAAGGGGCAAGGTCGATGGAGCACCAAGGGGCCCACACCCCCTAGTGGCGTGCCCCCCAGGCCGCGCGGCCACTAGGTGTGGCCTCCCTGGTGCGCCACTTCGTCTCCCATTCGGACTCCGTGTTGCTTCGGGTAAAATACTGACATTGGCTTTTGTCCCGTCCAATTCCGAGAATATTTTCTTACTAGATTTTCTGAAACCAAAAATATCAAAAAAAGGCAACTGGCACTATATCATCTTGTTAATAGGTTAGTCCTAGAAAATGTATAATAATACCTCAAAGTGTGAACAAAACATAAGAAAGTAGATACTAAAAAAGCATGGAACATCAAAAATTATAGATACGTTTATGACGTATCACACCCCTCAGCAAACAAGTCGTGAAACTCTATGCGTTGTAGAGTGGTCCATGAGCCGAGTGTACCCGTGTCCCGACAAATAACCTGCAGGTTAGAAGATACAATGTTATTAAAAATATTGTCATTTCTACATAGTAAGAATGCAAGGGGGATGGACATGGTAGAACCGCCTCCCTCTTAGTGTTGCTCGTTGGGACTAATCGGGATAAACTAGATATTAGGGAGTGGGACATGGGCATCCCGTGGGACCCGGCCAACTCATTCTCCCGTTCTATCTTTGGACTCAATGTTAAATAGAGATGCAGACATCCAGATTGAGCTCAGCAGATGGATGCGATCCCTGTTCAGAGAGATTAATCGTGATCATGCCTTAGAGTTTCACGAGAGATCCGTGTTGCACCAATGCACCACCGTACGCATCAGCCGTATAGTCCTCTAGCTCCTGCAGACCAATTAAACCTACTACGGTGGGTTGCAAACGGGATTTGTGGGCATGGTCGTTTATCCTGCCGACGCAAAGAGGGGTATCCATAAAGGGCGTAGATGGATTTCGCTGGCAGGATGGGAGGCGGGCTTGGTGGCAGGCCCATCCCACCAGAATTGTTACTACATAGCCATATGACCAAATAATGGCAAGCGCTCCCACCCTAAACAAAGTTTAGTATTTATCATCTATGTCATGCAACCAGTTACCAAATACATTTGCAACCGAATGTGGAGGAGATAAACCAGAGGTTACTTGGATGATTGACCATATAGAGCGAGCAAATTTACAATGGAGGAATAAATGCCGAATTGTCTCCTCATGATAACAAAAAACGCATTGTGTACTTCCATGCCAATTCCTGTTTACAAGATTATCTTTTGTAAGAATGACTCCCTTATGAAGATATAATGCAAATATCTTCGTCTTTAGAGGTATCTTCATCTTCCAAATTTTAGTATTATCATCGACTAGAATATCAGGTTGTATCAAAGCTTTATACATTGAGTCAACAAAAAATTTACCACTCTCTAGTAATTTCCATTTGAACTCGTCCACACCACCCGACAAGTGTATCGTGGATAATCCTAATAAAAGATTGTTCCAAGATATTAGTTGATGCGCCAAAATTGAAGCATATTTACCTTTTTTTTCATAAATAGAGTAGGGATTTTTGTATTTCACCGTTCCTACGTGCGCTATTTCGTTTTTGTTTTAACAGGATCCCAAATCATGGAGCCATATATAAACATATCAATTAGAGCTATCATATTGTGTAATTATATGATATTTCTAGGTGATAAAAGTCATTTTATGAATTTGCCTTTGCTCCTCGAAGAATACCAATCGTAGAGGAGGAATCAACACGGTTAACGAACACTGGTATGGGCGAAGTCCACCGTACCATCCGCCTGTACCAGGCGCCATCGCGACCGCCTCGTTAAATACTTCTTCCTGGCAAAGATGAGAGGGAGATCCCACATTCACAGCCACCAGAAACCACAAAACACCACATCCGAGAGGGATCTGAAGGAAGAACTTGGTCGGGGTAAAATCCCTGCTAATCCACGGATCATTGGAGGACAACGCTTCATCCCCTTCATGATCAACCGCTGCATATTCATCACCACCATTACTCCATCTTTCATCTATTAGATCTCTTTGTAATTCTAGATCCAATTGTGGTTTGCATTAGATCTACCCCCGTACTTTAATCCATTCATTTGATTATGATGATGTTGTTGATTGCTTCCATGAGTGAGTAGATCCTTTGTTCTTTGGGAGATGGAGAAACCCTAGCACAATTATGAACTTCTAATAAAGATGATCTATTCTTGTATCCGTATGACTTGCTTGTCTATGATATAATTATGATTTGTATTTGATCTCTCTCTAGATGGTATGCGTAGTCGGTTGCATATCATTTTCCTTCGGGACTAAAGGGAGGGAGAAACCTTTGGATGTGTCTTGGAAGTGTACCCAAAATGCCCCGTGACAAATTGGCACCGGCTCGTAACCTGCACGGTCAAAGGGGGATTAAAGAGGGACTCCCTAAGCTAATTACGATATCCATGGGGAAACCCTTAATTGCGGTGGTTCGTATGGGTGATTGCTCTCAGACATCGTAGTGGTTATTTAGAGGTGCCCTCACACTTGGCTCAACAAAGTGGCTTCCTACGAGCCTTGTCATGATCATATTATTATGGGGCTCTCTTCACACATATCATGACACAAGGAGTATGTTATCTTGATTACATATAACAATAATACTATGCTAGTGGTGTATCCTACATCCCCGATGACGTTTTAGCCCTATTGAGTTTAACCACGCTTTCATACAATCTTATTCCTTGTTTCCTTTTATTTATTTTATTTACTTTTCTAAAAACAACCATAAACCTTTCAAACACCCTTTACTTGAGATCAAAGACTTCTTATAAGTATTCTTTGGTAGATAGTAACGAGGGGCATAAAGACCTTAACCAATAGCTCTATATGGGTTTGATATCTTTACTTCGAAACTAGCTACAATTGGTCTATGCACTTGTAGTCATCAAGCTATTTTCTGGCGCCGTTGCGGGGGAGCTAAGCGCTTTTGGTCTTTGTTCTTAGTTACTTATTTTACTTATCATTTTACTGAAGTTGTTTATTAGTTTCAAGTGATACATCATGGGCAAGTACCAACATATAATATAGCTTGAGGTTGTGAGGAATTCCGGTCCACCCATGGATGCTTATTTAAAATCCAATAACCCAAGAGGGTATGATATTAACCGCATTCTTTTGGATCTATTGCATGCAAAGAAATTTGCAGGAGATGGTACAAAAGATCCGTATGAGCATGTAGGGTTCTTTGAAGATATTTGTGGGACTTTCCACCTCAATTTACAAACTGAGGATGAGGTTAAGTTTTCTCTCTTTGCTCAAACTCTCATTGATGAGGCTGGTTCTTGGTACATTCAAAGTTCTGCAAAAATTACTAACTCCCGGGAGAGGCTAGCCTCTCTATTCTTAGTTGATTTCTTTCCTAGGATGAAAACTCTTGGCGCAAGGCGCATGATTACGAATTTTAAAGGAAAACCTGAAGAAAGCTTGCATGAAGGGTATACAAGATTTTGGGGGTTGCTTGATCGATGTCCCCATCATAATTTCCCACCTTGGCTAGTGATACACACCTTCTACGCAGGTTTGAATGATGATAATAGAAATGAACTCGATTGCCTCACCAACGGGCCATTCACCGAATTCAGTGTTGAGAGGGCATGAAACTTGCTACATACGGTGAATAGGATAGAGAAAGCCTATTGTGAGGTAGAGTTTAACAAGGAGAACCCCATAGAGTATAATTGTTTAAAAAGATTTCTAGCTTCAGGAAAGGTAGAAAAATTGCTTGGGAATTTTAATCTTGACCATCGCATGGCTATTCAAATTATTAGATCTTATGCTGACTATTTGCAGATTCTAAAAGATTGGGAACGCTATACACCACCTATAGAAGAAAAACCCTCTAAACTTGCCACGATTATAAATACTCAAAAATGCAAAAGAAAATGTTAGCCGAAGAGGAAACTATTCTAACTAAGGTAATTGATAGTAGGGGTGAAGGGAATAAAAGAATAGGAAAGTTAACTAGAAACTTGGGAGCCATTAAAGAAAATATTCAAATAGTAAAAGAACTTTTGGAACCCGAATTGTTCAAGTAAGAAGTGAAAATGGTGAGTAAAGAATCCTCTGAAATGATAGGAGGCAAGCTTGATGATAAGAATAAAAGCCAGCAGAAAATTCCCTTTTGTTTAGGAGGGATCACTTATGTAGGATTCTGTGACTTAAGTTCTTCAATAAACATCATGCCTTACACTATCTATGCAGAATTGCATGATCACCTTGATGAATCTAACCTTGAGCCATCAGAAGCTACTTTAATGTTTTCTAATCAAACTTTGCATCCTACTCGCGGGATACTTCACAATGTTTGCATTTTTTTGGGGCTTTTGTGTATCCAGTTGATTTTCATATTATTGAAATACCTTTGAACCCAGTTGCAAAGTGATTTTTGGTAATCGTTTTTACAACTCTATGAACATTGATATTGACGATAAAAAGCAGGCTTTATCTTTGCAGCTTGGTGAAGAAACTGTAGAAATAAACTACAGTCAATTCACGAGACTACCTTATGAGAAGAAAATTGAGATTAAGGAGGATAAGACCATTGAAGAATTGGTAGCAATCTATTTTTGTACTCCGCAATCTGAATTGGAGAGAAGTTTGACAAGTGATGATTCCCTTGCCAATGACTCTGCAAAAGAAGATTTGGATGAAATCCTCAACACCACACCGGAGGCGGAGCCAGGTCTTAGGGATGAATATGAAGAACTTGAAAGAAAAGGGGACGAGGATCCGCTGCATATTATTTTAAAACCTCTCTCTCCAGGACTTAGGTATGAATTTTTAGATAAGGAAGGTAAATGCCCAATAAGTTTGGATGATAAGCTCTCTCATAGGAAAGCATGAAATTGTTAGAACTACTTGTCAAACCTTTGGATACACTCTTAATGACATAAAAGGTATAGATCCCACCATAGTAACTCACAAGATATCTATGGTTGAAGATGCTAAACCATTTGTTGATAACCAGAAAAGATTAAATCCTAAAATGAAAGAGGTAGTAAGAAAGGAAGTAATTTGTATGTTGTACAATGGTATTATCTACCCAATTTCAGACAGTAAATGGGTGAGTCCAACTCATTGCATACAGAGGGAAGGATGCATAAAAATAATTAATAATGATAAGGATGAATTAATCCCAGCTAGAACAATATCAGGATATAGAATGTGTACTGACTTTAGGAAGTTGAATAAAGAAACCATAAAAATGCATAAGCAACTTCCTCTCATTAATGATATTATGGAAAGGATGTCTGCTAATTCTTATTTTTGTTTTCTTGATGGATATTTTGGCTATTCTCAAATAGTTATCCAGCCCGAAGATCAAGAAAAAAACTACTTTCATATGTCCATATGGAAGCTATGCTTATCAATTAATGCATTTTGGATTGTGTAATGCAGCTGCTACTTTTCAAGAGTGTGTTCTAAAGATTTTTGACAGTTTTGTATAATGTTCCATGGAAGTTCTAATGGATAATTTTGTTGTCTATGGAACTACTTTTGAATAATGTCTCTATAACCTTAATAGAGTTTTGCAGCAGTGTAAATAAACCTAGATGGTACTAAATTGGGAGCGTTGTCGCTTCATGGTAAGGGTAGGTATAGTTTCTAGTCATAAGGTTTCTAAAAATAATATTAAGATTGATAGTTCGAATTTAGCCACCTTAGAAACACTTCCAATCCCGCAAGATATAAAAGGGGTGAAATTTTTTCTTGGACATGCCGGTTTCTATAGACGCTTTATTAAAGATTTTGCTAAAATAGCTGCCCCTTTAACTCGTCTCTTAGATATAGATACTCTCTTTACTTTTGATAGAGATTGCCATGATTCCTTCAAATAGTTAAAAAGGCACTAATTTCTACACCATTTATTCAACCACCTAAATGGGATGAACCATTTGAATTTATGTGTGATGCTAGTGATTATGCTATTGGGGCTGTTTTAGGACAAAGAGATGGTCCTAATCTCAATGTTATTCAATATTCTAGTCGGGTCTTTAATGATGATCTAAGGAACTATGTGACAACTGAGAAAGAATTCCTAACTGTCGTTTTTGCTTGCAATAAGTTTAGACACTATATCATCAATTCAAGGGTAATAGTTCATACTGACCATCAATCTTTGAACATCTTCTAGCTAAGAAGGATGCTAAACCCCGTCTAATTAAATGGGTTTTATTACTACAAGAATATAACTTGAAGATAGTAGATGGGAGGGGAAAGGATAACCCTGTGGCTAACCATTTGTCACGAATGGAAGGAATCATGGAGGATCCTATTCCCATTAATGAATCTATGACTGGTGAATATCTTGCAGTTATAGAACCTCGCAATCCTTGGTTTGTAGATTATGCTAATTTCCTAGTAGGCAAGTTTTGACCGAAAGGAATGGATTATATTAAAGAAAGAAATTCTTCAGTGATTGAAAACATTACTTTTGGGAGGACCCTTACCTATATAGGCATGGCATAGATGGGATAATCCGGAAATGCGTATCAGAGCACGAGAAAAAAGATATCCTTAAAGCTTGTCATGATAGTCCCTATGGTGGGCATCACACTGGTAATCACATTGCAGCCAAAGTCTTGCAGTCAGGTTTCTACTGACCTACACTGGTTAAAGACTCTCACGAATATGTTAGAAATTGCGATGCCTGTCAATGTATGAGTAATATAGGAAAAGACAAGAAATGAATATGAAATATAACTTAGTAATAGAGCCATTTGACGTATGGGGAATGGACTTTATGAGACCATTTGTTCCCTCTAATGGTTATACTCATATTCTTGTTGTTGTTGATTATGTTACAAAATGGGTTGAATCTATACCCACAGCTCATGCAGATGCATCCACTTCCATTAAGATGGTCAAGGACATCATCTTTCCCAGGTTTGGAGTACCCCGATTTTTTGATTACTGATGGTGGAACTCATTTTATGAAGGGAACTTTTGACAAGATACTTCAAAAATATGGAGTAGACCATCGGGTAGGCTCTCCTTACTGATGTTTGCAAGTGCACGGATCGTTTGTAGCTAGTTTCGAAGTATAGATATCGATCCCACAGAGAGCCCAAAGGTAAGTGTTTATGGTGAAGTCTCTGTCACACTCGAAGTTTTCACAGGTCTTCGAGTGAATTGAGTGCAAGTGTTGAAATAAGAATGGGGTTTTGATTAAATGAGATGTACTTAAAATAGAACTAAAATGTAAACTTTAGAAATATAAAGCATGAAGTAAAGAATGACTTGGTTGTTGTTTTTTCCTGCAGATGGCAAAAGAAGGCGCGGGGAGATTCAGTTCATAGTGATAGTAACTGTGCCAGGTGGACGAATGATAAATGTAACAATTATAATCTTATAAGTATATGTGTAGGCAAGCAACCCATAATTATTCGGAACTCCTCTTGGTAGATTTCATCCCAACTTCAATAATCCTACTAGCCTATTACCAAAACCATGGTCAGACACTAGACGATTAAGACACTTCAGGTTGCTTAGCAATTAAGCTCCTTGGATCGGACTAATGCAATAAGCATAGTGTTTCCTCGTTATCCTCAAGTCTACTAGTTTTCCATTGATATCCCCGTGTCACCCGGGGGTCGCCGGTCCGCTAGCGAACAAGATCCTATCTATGTAGAACAAAGCATCATGTTGTCTGGGCCCTTAATTGGACAACAAGCATTAGGCATCCCACAGATAGTCAAGCACACATAATATAGTAATTAGAATCAAAATCACAAACTAATGGAAAATATATGATGGCACATCACATCTCACCAATCCCCAACATCTCCCACGCAAGGAAATTACTCACACATGAGAGAAGAACGGATCATCAATATAATTAAATAAAGGGAAATCTTCTTGATATTAACATGGAGATCCACAGTAAGAATAGAAAAATATCCAACACAATTCAAGATGGGAAGAAACAATCTCAAACCCTAGTCTTGCAAGGTGAAGATCCCTCTCTCTCAAGTACAAGTAGTGGCTATGGGGGTGTATTGGCTAGGAGGTCGAAGATCATGGAGCGCGATGAAGAACGTCTTCCCCTTCTTCTCCGAATCTCCTCTTTCTCCCTTGTGGATGGTATGGAGACTGTTGTGTTGTGTTTTCTGAAGGGTTCGCAGCATAGAAAACAAAAAATTTCCTATGATGAGAACTATACGCCAAGATCTATCTACTAGATACAAGCAACAGGTGGATACATCCATGGAGAACTTACCCTCAAAGACAACAAACTTTTGTTAACGAGTAGGAACTCGTGGATGATGTAGTCATACGCTTGTCGATCTCAAGATCATGTGGAAGTCCTAGCGCCGCAAACCAGCAGCGCATCCACAGTCGCACACACGTTCAGGCCACTGAACAACCTCTGCCTCCTCGGTCCAACGATGCAGTGGAAGCAGCAACTCCTTCCAGACGAAATGCCACCAGGAACATGTATCTCGCTAATCCGAGACCATGGGGGAATAATTCTAGAGGGGGAGAGAGATCCTTCACGAGGAGGTGCGTGGAAGAAGGGTGAGAGGGGTGGCCTTTTATAGGAGGAGGGGGTACCCCCTCTAGGGCCGGCGCCTCATGGAGGTGACCCCTCACCTCCCCCATTCATGTGGTGGTAACTCCCTCCACATTAAAATGCCCCTTCACATTCTCTTTTAAAGTCTCCACTTTAAATGCATTAAATTTCTCCAAATTTAATGCTCTCTCATTTAATAAAACTCTTTTATTAAATTTATTCAGAATTTTGTTAATTACTTTAATTAACAAACATTCACATAAAACCCCCTGCAACATTTCAATATTACATGCAGAACCAATTTCTGCAATTTCACCCGAAACAGTTTTGGTGTTTATTGAAATAATTCCAGCGCTTTGCAATTCATTCGTCTGAAACACATTTGATCCAAATGGTGTTGGTGTCCCTTAAGTGTGTCACCCTACGGTTCGTGAATAATGCAGACATGATCGAGACCCCTCTCAGATCAATAATCAGAAGCGGGACCTGCAGATCCATACTGATTCCTACACATTCTACAATGACTTCTGTGATCGTGAGAACCTTTAACATTAGTAACTAAATCCCTTTGTCTCGCGATATATTACATGTCCGAGATTCGATCATCGGTATCTCCATACCTAGTTTGATCTCGTTACCGACATGTACTCTTTTCTTGTTCCCGTGATATAACATTCTAGTGATCTTATCACTTGCTTGCAAGCTAACCAATGTGATATCACCGAGAGGGCCCAGAGAATATCTATCCGTCATCGGGATGGACAAATCCCACTCTTGATCCATGAGCTTCTATATAACACTTTCGTAGCACTGAACCCACCTTTATAATCACCCTTTCATGGTGTGACGTTTGATGTTATCAAGATACTCTTCCAGTATTAGTGATTAACATGATCTCATGGTCTAAGGACTAGGATTACTTTGTTAGATGTTATAGCAATATAAACACAATGACTTTGATGATAATGCTATACTTCGGATGATTGTTCATCACATCATTCCACTAATGTTGTGACCTTGTTTTTAACAACATCCAATGTCCATGATCAGGAAACCTTGATCATCTTGTTAATCAACGAGCTAGTTTATAAGAGAGGCATAACTAGGAAATTTCCTTTTGTTTATGAAACACACATGTATTAACGTTTCCAAATTAATACAATTATAGCATGTAAAATAAACATCTATCATATACTTAGAATATGTATAATAACAACTTTATTATTGCCTCTCAGGGCATATTCCCTTCAATCTCCCACTTACACTAGAGACAATAATCTAGTTACATGGTGATAAATCTAACACCCATGGAGTTCTGGTGTTGATCATGTTTTGCTCTAGGGAGAGTTTTAGTCAATGGATCTGCTACATTGAGATCCGTATGTACTTTACAAATCTTTATATCTCCATCCTTGACATGCTCACGGATGGAGTGAAACCGACGCTTAATATGTTTGGAATTCTTATGAGACCTTGGTTACTTTGCGTTGGCTATGGCTCCATTGTTGTCACAATAGATCACCATTGGATCCAACACACTAGGAACCACGCCCAGTTCGGTAATGAACTCCTTCATCCAAACTACTTCCTGTGTTGCTTCTGAAGCAGCAATATATTCCGCCTCCGCTGTTGACCTTGTTACCACGGGTTGTTTGGAGCTCCTCCAACTAGCTGCTTCTCCGTTCATGAGAAATACGTATCCATATTGAGACTTAGAGTCATCCGGATCAGTGTCAAAGCTAGCATCGACATAACAATTAGCGACCAGCTCTTCTTCACCTCTGTATACAAGAAACATTTCCTTAGTTCTTCTCAAGTACTTAAGGATATTCTTGACCTCTATCCAGTGTTCCAAACCTAGATCAGATTGGTACCTACTAGTCAAACTAATAGCATGTGCCACATACAGTCTTGTACATAGCATGGCGTACATTATAGAGCCTATGGCTGAAGCATATAGGAGGTCTTATCCATTATCTATCTTTCTTCCGTCGTAGCTGGACTTTGAGTCTTACTCAATATTTTGCCTTGCAACATAGGTAAGAACCCCTTCTTACTTTCATCCATTTTAAACTTCTTTAAAATCTTATCAAGGTATGTACTTTGCGATAGCCCTATTAGTCGTCTCGATCTATTTCTATAGATCTTTATGCCTAATATATATGACACTTCACCTAGGTCTTTCATAGAAAATTTGTTGTTTAGATAACTTTTAACACTGTTTAAAAGTTCTATATCATTTCCAATCAATAATATGTCATCCACATATAATATCAGAAATGCCACATTTCTCCCACTCACTTTCTTGTAAATACAAGCCTCTCCATAAGTTTGGACAAATACAAACTCTTTGATCACCTCATCAAAGCGGAGATTCCAACTCTGTGATGCTTGCTTTAGTCCATAGATGGATCGCTGAAGCTTGCACACCTTGTTAGCATCCTTTAGATCGATGATACATTGCAAATGTATCTATAATTTTTGATGTTCCATGCTTGGTTTTATCCACTTTCTTGTGTTTTGTTTCAACTTTGGAGTACTTTTCATATGATTTCTTGGACTAACCTATTAACAAGAGCCACAGTGCCAGCTGCCTGTTTTTTGTTGTTTTTGGTTCCAGAAAAGTCAGAAAATGAATATTCTCGGAATTGGATGGGACAAAAGCCAAAGTACCTATTTTTACGGAAGGGATCAAGTGCCAGAATATGAGACGGAGAGGGGCCAGGGGCTGGCCACACCACCTGGCGGCGCGGCCAGGCCTGGCCCGTGCCAGGGGGTGGTCTGGCCGACCCCAGCACCCCCTCGGCCTCTCCTTCCGCCTATAAGTTGCCCTCGGG
The DNA here is from genome assembly GCA_916181665.1 of Avena sativa. Classification (NCBI taxonomy): domain Eukaryota; kingdom Viridiplantae; phylum Streptophyta; class Magnoliopsida; order Poales; family Poaceae; genus Avena; species Avena sativa. Next base: position 467,008,424 of record OV702290.1, read on the forward strand.
ACAAAAACCCTAAGTACCCGATCAAAAATCCACGAAAGAGTCTGTAGCCGCCGTCATATCCATCCCTAGATCAGGGGGATCTGAAGCTCTTCCCGGCACCCTGCCGGAGAGGTGAATTCACCCTGGAGGCCTTCTTCATCACCATGCAAGCCTCCGGTGTGATGCATGAGTAGTTCATCCTTGGACTACGGATCCATGTAGTAGCTAGATGGCTGGTTTCTCCTCCTTTGTGCTTTCATGTTTAGATCTTGTGAGCTCCGTTCATGATCAAGATCATCTATTTGTAATCCATACATGTTGTGTTTGCGGGATCCGATGGATATTTAGATGCTATTTCAGATTGATTATTGATTCTATCATGTCTTTGTTATTTGAGATCTTGCATGCTTTCCGTTGTTAGTAGCTATCTTGGCCAAGTAGATGCTAGCAACTCCAAGAGTTAGTATTTATGCTCGATAGTGGGTTCATGCCTCTGGTAATCTGGGGAAGTGACAGAAATCTCTAAGGTACTATATGTGTTGTTGCTACTAGGGAGAAAACAACGATCTTTTGTTCATAGAACAATTGTATTGTTTACTTTACACGCAGTTCGTAAAGCAATAATCTGTTGCTTGCAACTTAATACTGGAGGGGGTTCGGATGATAACCTGAAGGTGGATTATTAGTCATAGATGCAGTTGGATGGCGGTCTATGTATTATGTTGTAATGCCCAATCAAGTCTCAAAGGAGTCAAGATGATTAGTATATGCATGTATTGCTTTCTCGGTGTTTGTCAATTGCCCCGCTGTAATTTGTTCACCCAGCATGTTATCTATCTAAGGAGAGCCACCTCTAGTGAACTATGGATCCCGGTCCTTTTCTTTATATACAATCTACAATCTTTTACTGCTTTGTGTTTACTTTCTGCAAACTTTTACTTCTTTCCATTCGATACGTTTAATCCTTTGTTTTCCGCAAAACACGGTGAGATTGACAACCTCATCGCAAGTTGGGGACAAAGTTCTGTGGTTGTGTTGTGCAGGTCTCCACGTTGCTACTAGCACCAGTAGTGCGCCCTGCCAAAGCTCAGCTAGTAACACCTTTGGGGTGTTTCCTTGCTCCTACTGGTTCGATTAAACCTTGGTTTCATAAATGAGGGAAACTTGCTGCTGTGCTCATCATACCTTCCTCTTGGGTTTCCAACGAGCTCTACATCAACACCACGCACCAAGCACTTTTCTGGGCGTCGTGTATTGAGCCATCAAGCGATTTTCTGGCGCCGTTGCCGGGGAGTCAAGGACATCTTCACAAGGGGAGTCCCTCATAATCAATCTCTTTGCTTTGTTGTTTTTGTTTTGCTTAGTTTCCTTTTTGCTTTGTTTGCTTGTTTTGTTCTTCAAAAATCAAAAAAAAATAGTTTTACTTGTTTGCTTTCTTATTTGAAAAACACAAAAAAAATAGTTCCTATCTTGAGTTACCACTATGTCTAGCCTTGCTCCAATCACTATGTCACCCGAGGAAATGATTCTCACTTTTAAACAAGGAATTGAGGAAAGTTTTAAGGAAGCTTGGTCTAGAATCTCTGATCTACATGAAAAGACTGAGCCTAAAATGATTCAAGGCTTGTTCCTTAGCAGTTTTTACCTTGGGATTGCTCTTTGCTATAGATATGCTTTAGATGCTATTGTGGGAGGAGATTTACTCCAATGTAATGAGGATGATGCCATTAATGCTATAAAGAAATTGATCCTCACTTACACTATGCCTAGCCAAACTGATATTTCTTTTGCAAAAATATTTGCTAGGTTGAACACTCTTGAGGCTAGCACTACTATCTTAGAAAGTTGCTATAATACGCTTAGGGAGCATCACAATTATGTTCTAATAAATTATGAACCATCAAAGTGGCTCCCTACAGTAAAGATTGAGATAAACACCGAAACTTTTCAAGCCCACTGCGATATCATGTCTGAATTTTGTCTTATGCCCAAAGATATTTATGAATCTTTGAATCTTCGGGGGCTTACTGAAGGAGGAAGAGAAATAGCTCTTGCTAATAATGCTACCATATTACATATTGGAATAGCTGAAGGAGTATTTACAAAGATCCTTGGGAAAATGATTTCTACTGATTATCTTGTTATTGAATGTGCAGGAAAAGGACAAATTACACTTGGAAGGTCCCTATTAGAACTCCTTGGAGCAATAATAGATGTGGGAAAGGGGACCATGCACCTTTATTCTCCACCAAACAATCACATTTTCCCAAAGGTTAAGAATAAAAATAAGAGAGGTAAGGGCAAGAAAGTTGGTTTTAATGTTTCTTCATTTGAGAACACTTGATTCTTTCTTTGCTTCTTATGCCTAACTTAAAGGCGTTAAAGAAAAGTACTTGTTGGGAGATAACCCAAGAGTTTTAGATGAGTCTTGGAAGTTATTACCACTGTAATAACCTCTCCTTATCCTTTTTATTTGCTTTTTGTGCCAAGAGTAACCTCTAATGAGAGTGAAGTAATGATTGGGAAAGTTGCTGTCCCAAAACAGATTTCTGTGCTTCACCGTAAAATTCCTGAGAGATCTCTGTATGTCTGATTGAGCTGTAATTTTTTGTGCTTCTGCTCCAGGTTGTTACCTAACTTTAGTTAGTTCAACACTTTTTGATTTTAGCAACAGAAGGTCTTCGAAAAAATTCGTCTTTACCTTCTGGTCTGTTTTGACAGATTTCTGCCATTTTCTGCATTTGCTTCTTGTTAGTTCCTTCTTGAGTTCCTTTGGGGAATTGATCTTTTTGAGGGAAGTTATACAGTAGCTAGTGTTTTAATGGAATTTATTTGGTGTTATAACTGAACCTTAAGACTTATTTATCTTAAGTGCACTAACGTTGCTAATGAGATTGTGTGAAGTTTTGTATGAAGGAAAATTTTCAGGTGTATGGAAGGAATGAGTAATGAGATGAAGGATGGACTAAAGCTCAAGCTTGGGGATGCCACGCATGTCACCCCAAGAAATATCCAAGAAGTACAAGCGTCAAAGCTTGGGGATGCCCAAGGCATCCCCTTCTTCATCAATAAAAATTCCAGGTTTCTTCCAAACGCTTCATTTTTATTGTTTCGTGCACAGTTGTGTTTTTCTTGGAGCGTCTTATTTTTCGTTTTCGTTTTGGTTTTTAGTTTGCTCGGTTTGCTTAGTTTTCTGAATAAGTTGGTTGGACCCCCTCTTTCACACTTTGGTTTGCAAATAGTTTGGTTTGGTTTGGAAAAGAGTAGGAAAGTTCATGGTTATGTGGTAAAAAGAGCTCGTTTTTTACTGTGGTTATGCTTTGTCATGCCGTGCTTGATATTGTTTTGGCTTTATGCTTAGTTTTCTTTGCTGTAGCATGACTTGTTATAAACAATTGAGATTTCTTAATGTGCCTTGGATGAATCATGCGTTGTTTTAGCATATTAAAGCACAGTATAGTGGTATTCTCCTTTGATGCTTTATTTGGGTTGACTTGGCGCATGCTCACACCATGTTATGACTATCTCAAGTCACCATAGCCTTTATGATCCTTTAGTTTTCAACTTGTAGTATCACTTTATGCTTTGATCAATGATGTTTTGTCGCTCTGCATGATTATGGCCATTATTGCTCTCTTAGTTTGTCGCTCCCAGTCTTTTGCTAGCCTCCACAACAAAGTATGAGTTCCACTCATGCATCCAACTCCCTAAACCAAGTTTTTCCAATGAGTCCACCATACCTACCTACTAGCTTATGCTATTCCAAGTATATTCATGCTTTTGTTTACCTTCCACTTGTTATGAGAAAACTAGTGATTAAAGCTCTCACGAACTTGATGGCACACTTTACTTTATTGCCTCTAATAAACTTGAACCATTGTGTCTTCTATGTTGTATGTGCTTGCACTTATTTGTTGGGAATTAGCAGAACCATGCTTTCATGGGGAACGCTTTCAACATTGCACTTGGTACTTGTACCTAGTTGATATCATGCTCTTTTGTATATGGATGTCGTCAGTGTGAAATGAAAGGGGAGCTTGTAAGTCCATGGAGTTATGTATATGTGTTAGAGAAACGCCTGGGCCGCTGGTCTAATCCATGCTGACATGGTGGAAACCTGCAGCGTAACCATAATGAGCTGTCTATGAAGCATTCTTCTTATAAAAAAAAGAGTCCTATTGAGAAAAAAGAGAAAAGAAAAAAAAGAGATACTATGAAAAGAGGAAAGAGAGAAAAAAGCACCATATTCCCATGGTAAATAAGAAGAATGCTAAGATGCTTGTTGTCTGCTTGCCTTGTCATTTTGATATGGGGATTCTTCCGTATCATCGGGCAAGGGGTACCCCGTTGGCGGTTCTCTATGATACACATGTACTTACGATGACAAGAACTTACCGGTGACTAAACTTGAGTAGCATGAGGAGCGGCCCTCGTATACAAGGGACATGAGATTTCTGACTTATACTTCGTCAAGCATGTACACCATAGTTTGTTCACTTTAACCTTAATCACTTCAAGATGCTTATGATAGGGGCAATGAGAGCTGAAAGCTATAAGTATCATAATTTTTGGAAGCTCTTTATGAGACTTGAATCCCTACTCCTTTTTACAAAAGGCCTTTCTTCCACCATTATATTGAGTCTCCACCTTCTATCTTTATGCACCTACTTTGAGATCATAGTGGCCATTCTTAGTTCTATGTGCATTGTCCCAAGACTAGTTGATTGATGCATAACTTGTTATTGCTTGTTTGAAACTATTGTATCTAGTCACTCTTATGAATGTTGAAGGTGTCCTATGCATTTATATTTGCTACTCTATTGAGGGACAAGCTGAATACTATTATGCTATGTTTTCTTTATGTGAAACAAACAAACGTCTTGCAAAGCATGTTATTCATGAATCTTTTGTTTGTGCCTTTTCATGTTGCATCTTAGTTTCTTTACTTATTGCTAGAACTTTGTCTTTCATGTTATGATTGAAGTACTATGATCCCAGCCTTGAATGTTTTGCAAATACTTTGATCAAGTCTTTGATGGTGCATGTCACCTCAAAAATTCTTTCTTTTTATCACTTACCTACTCGAGGACGAGCAGGAGTTAAGCTTGGGGATGTTGATACATTGCAAATGTATCTATAATTTTTGATGTTCCATGTTTGGTTTTATCCACTTTCTTGTGTGTTGTTCCAACTTTGGAGTACTTTTCATATGATTTCTTGGACTAACCTATTAACAAGAGCCACAGTGCCAGCTGCCTGTTTTCTGTTGTTTTTGGTTCCAGAAAAGTCAGAAAATGAATATTCTTGGAATTGGACGGGACAAAAGCCAAAGTGCCTATTTTTCCGGAAGGGATCAAGTGCCAGAATACGAGACGGAGAGGGGCCAGGGGCCGGCCACACCACCTGGCTGCACGGCCAGGCCTGGCCCGCGCCAGGGGGTGGTCTGGCCGACCCCCGCACCCCCTCGGCCTCTCCTTCCGCCTATAAGTTGCCCTCGGGACGAAAACCCTAAGTACCCGATCAAAAATCCACGAAAGAGTCTGTAGCCGCCGTCATCTCTATCCCTAGATCGGGGGGGATCTGAAGCTCTTACCAGCACCCTGCCGGAGAGGGGAATTCACCCTGGAGGCCTTCTCATCACCATGCAAGCCTCCGGTGTGATGCGTGAGTAGTTCATCCTTGGACTACGGATCCATGTAGTAGCTAGATGGTTGGTTTCTCCTCCTTTGTGCTTTCATGTTTAGAACTTGTGAGCTTCGTTCATGATCAAGATCATCTATTTCTAATCCATACATGTTTTGTTTGTGGGGATCCGATGGATATTGAGATGCTATTTCAGATTGATTATTGATTCTATCATGTCTTTGTTATTTGAGATCTTGCATGCTTTCCGTTGTTAGTAGCTATCTTGGCCAAGTAGATGCTAGCAACTCCAAGAGTTAGTATTTATGCTCGATAGTGGGTTCATGCCTCTGGTAATCTGGGGAAGTGACAGAAATCTCTAAGGTACTATATGTGCTGTTGCTACTAGGGAGAAAACAACGATCTTTTGTTCATAGAACAATTGTATTGTTTACTTTACACGCAGTTCGTAAAGCAATAATCTATTGCTTGCAACTTAATACTGGAGGGGGTTCGGATGATAACCTGAAGGTGGATTATTAGTCATAGATGCAGTTGGATGGCGGTCTATGTATTATGTTGTAATGCCCAATCAAGTCTCAAAGGAGTCAAGATGATTAGTATATGCATGTATTGCTTTCTCGGTGTTTGTCAATTTCCCCGCTGTAATTTGTTCACCCAGCATGTTATCTATCTAAGGAGAGCCACCTCTAGTGAACTATGGATCCCGGTCCTTTTCTTTACATACAATCTACAATCTTTTACTGCTTTGTGTTTACTTTCTGCAAACTTTTACTTCTTTCCACTCAATACGTTTAATCCTTTGTTTTCCGCAAAACACGGTGAGATTGACAACCTCATCGCAAGTTGGGGACAAAGTTCCGTGGTTGTGTTGTGCAGGTCTCAACGTTGCTACTAGCACCGGTAGTGCGCCCTGCCAAAGCTCATCTAGTAACACCTTTGGGGTGTTTCCTTGCTCCTACTGGTTCGATTAAACCTTGGTTTCATAACTTAGGGAAACTTGTTGCTGTGCTCATCATAAATTCCTCTTGGGGTTCCCAACGAGCTCTACATCAACACCACGCACCAAGCACTTTTCTGGGCCCTGTGTATTGAGCCATCAATCGACAAAACCCTTTGGTTGTATCATATACAACTCTTCTTCAATGTTACCATTGAGGAATGCAGTTTTGAGATCCATCTGCCATATTTCATAATCGAAATATGCAGCAGTTGCTAACATAATCCTAACTGATTTTAGCATCGCTACAGGAGAGAATGTCTCATCGTAGTCAACTCCGTGAATTTCTCGAAACCCTTTTGCGACAAGTCGAGCTTTATAGATGGTTACATTACCATCAACATCAGTTTTTCTTTTGAAAATCCATTTATTCTCAACGGCCTTTCGGTCATGAGGTAAGTCCACCAAGGTCCAAGCCTGGTTTTCGTACATAGATTCCATCTCGGATTTCATGGCTTCTAGCCATTTGTTGGAATCCAGGATCATGATCGTTTCTTCATACGTCGCAGGGTCATCCATTTCATCAACCATGAAATTCACAACAGGATCCCCGTATAGTTCAGGAGCTGCACGTGTCCTGCTAGACCTGCGAGGTTCGGTAGTGTTCTCTTTCGGAGTTTCATGATCATTATCATTAGTTCCTTCTTCATTTGGTGAAGTCAACTCCGGAACGACTTGAAGTGCTGTGCTACTCGCCATTTCATGAAGAGAAGGTTCAATAACCTCTTCGACTTCTACCTTTCGAGTACTCACACCTTTCGCGAGAAACTCTTTCTCTAGAAAGGATCCATTCTTGGCAATGAAAACCTTGCCCTCGGATCTGTGATAGAAGGAATACCCAATTGTTTCTTTAGGGTATCTTATGAAGACACATTTTTCCGCTTTGGGTTCGAGTTTATCCGGCTGAAGTTTCTTCACATAAACATCGCATCCCCAAACTTTAAGAAATGACAGCTTATGTTTGTTTCCAAACCATAATTCATACGGTGTCATTTCAACGGATTTATACGGTGCCCGATTTAAAGTGAATGCAGCGGTTTCCAGTGCATAACCCCAAAATGACAGTGGCAAGTCAGTCAGAGACATCATAGATCGAACCATATCCAATAGAGTACGATTACGACGTTCCAACACACCATTACTTTGTGGTGTTCTGGCAGGCATGAGTTGTGAAACTATTCAACACTCTTTCATGTGTGTGCTAAACTCGTAACTTAGATACTCACCTCCACGGTCGGACCGCAGAAATTTGATCTTTCTATTACGATGATTTTCCACTTCATTCTGAAATTCTTTGAACTTTTCAAAGGTTTCATATTTGTGTTTCATCAAATAGATATACCCATATCTACTCAAATCATCCGTGAAAGTAACAAAATAACAATATCCACCTCGCGTCGACACACTCATTGGACCGCATACATCAGTATGTATGATTTCCAATAAATCTGTCGCCTGTTCCATTGAACCGGAAAACAACGTTCTAGTCATCTTGCCCATAAGGCATGGCTCACTTGTATCAAATGATTCAAAATCAAGTGATTCCAAAAGTCCATCAGAATGGAGTTTCTTCATGCGTTTAACGCCAATATGACCTAGACGGCAGTGCCACATATATGTAGATATATCATCATTAAGTTTAATCCTTTTAGCATCAACATTATGGATGTGCGTATGAGTACTATCAAGATTCAACAGAAATAAACCATTCTTCACGGGTGCATGACCATAAAAGATATTATCCATATAAATCGAACAACCATTGTTTTCAGATTTAAACGAATAACCACATTGCATCAAACAAGATCTAGATATAATGTTCATGCTCAGTGCAGGCACCAAATAACAATTATTTAGGTTTATAACTAATCCCAATGGTAGGTGGAGAGGAAGTGTTTCGACGGCGATCACATCAACTCTTGATCCATTGCCGACACGCATCTTGACCTCATCCCTTGCTAGCGGTCGCTTGTTCCGCAGCCCCTGATTCGAGTTACATATGTTAGCAACCGATCTGGTATCAAATACCCAGGTTCTACTGCGAGTACTAGTCAAGTACACATCAATAACGTGTATATCATATATACCTTTGTTTTCCTTGCCGGCTTTCTTGTCCGCCAAAAACTTGGGGCAGTTGCGCTTCCAATGGCCAGTCCCCTTACAATAGTAGCACTCGGTATCAGACTAAGGGCCAGCCCGAAATTTCTTTTCAGGCGCGACAACATATTTGCCGCCCTTCTTTCCCTTCTGTTTATCCTTGTCTTTCTTGAACCCAGTGGTTCTATTGACCATCAACACTTGATGTTCTTTCCTAATATCCAGTTCTGCAGTTTTAAGCATTGACAGAAGCTCGGGGATAGTCTTCTTCATGCCTTGCATGTTATAGTTCATCACGAATCTGTTGTAGCTAGGTGGCAGAGCTTGGAGAACATGATGTATGCCTAAGTCAATGGGAATCATTATTCCCAAGGACACAAGCTTATCGGTGTTGTTGGGTCCGCGACATAGAAAACAAAAAATTTCCTACGATGAGAACTATACGCCAAGATCTATCTATTAGATACAGAGCAACGGGTGGACATACATCCATGGAGAACTTACCCTCGAAGACAACGAGTTTTGTTAACGAGTAGGAACTTGTGGTTGATGTAGTCGTACGCTTGCCGATCTCAAGATCGTGTGGAAGTCCGAGCGCCACAAATCAGCAGCGCAACCGTCCTCACACACACGTTCAAGCCACCGGACAACCTCCACCTCCTCGCTCCAGCGAATCAGCGGAAGCAGCAACTCCTTCCAGACGCAAGGCCACCAGGAACATGTTTCTCGCTAATCCGAGACCATGGGGGAATATCTAGAGGGGGAGAGAGATCCTTCACGAGGAGGTGTAGTTTGTGAGAGGGGAGAGGATGGCTTTATATAGGAGGGAGGGAGACCCCTCCCCTCCCATAGCCGGCGCATGAGGGGGGGGACTCCTCCCCTCCTTCATTCATGTGGTGAACCTCCACTCACATAAACATGGCCTCCACCCAAAATCCCACTCACATGTATTTAATTTCCACCAAATTAAATGCAACTCTCAATTAATAAAACTCTTTTATTTATTTTATTCAGAATTTTGTTAATTACTTTAATTAACAAACATTCACATAAAACCCCTTGCAACATTTCAATATCACATGCAGAACCACTTTCTGCAATTTCACCCGAAACAATTCCGGTTTCTATCGAAACAATTCCTGTTTCTATCGAAACATTTTCCGCGCTTTGCAAACCTTTTGTCTAGAACATATGTGATCCTAAATGGTGTCCGGCAACCCTTAAGTGTGTCACCCTACGGTTCGCGAATAGTGCAGACATGATTGAGACTCCTCTCAGATCAATAATAAGAAGGGGACCTAGAGATCCATACTGACTCCTGCATATTCAACGATGACTTCTGTGATCGTGAGAACCTTTAACGTCAGCAATTTAATCCCTTTGTCTCATGATATAATACATGTACGAGATTCGATCATCGGTATCCAAATACCTAGTTTGATCTCGTTACCGACATGCACTCTTTTCTCGTTCCCGTGATATAACATTCTAGTGATCACATCACTTGCTTGCAAGCTATCTTAATGTGATATCACCGAGAGGGCCCAGAGTATATCTATCCGTCATCGGGATTGACAAATTCCACTCTTGATCCATGAGCCTCAACATAACACCTTCATAGCACTAAACCCACCTTTATGGTCACCCTGTTACGGTGTGACGTTTGATGTTATCAAGATACTCTTCCGGTGTTAGGAATTAACATGATCGCATGGTCTAAGGACTGATGTTATAGCAATATAAACATAATGACTTGATCGTAATGCTATACTTCGGATGAATGTTCATGACATCATTTCACAAATGTTGTGACCTTGTTATTAACAACATCCAATGTCCATGATCAGGAAACCTTGATCATCTTGTTAATCAACAAGCTAGTCTATAAGAGAGGCATAACTAGGAACCCTTTTGTTTATTAAACACACATGTATTGATGTTTCCTATCAATACAATTATAGCATGCAAAATAAACATCTATCATATACAAGGAATACATAATAACAACTTTATTATTGCCTCTCAGGGCATATTTCCCCTTGCTCCGAGAAGAAGTGGGGGAGGGTCAGTGAGAGGTGGTGAGTGGAATGGTGTGGAGAAATGAGGCAGGGGTGGCCTACTTTTATACTACGGCGAGGGGACCGAACGGTGAGGCACGAGCTCGTCGGTAACGAGCTACAAGCAGCTATCGGCATGGCGGTGGCTAGTGGGCGGTGCTGTGTTTCCTGGCGGTTCTTATGGGCATAATGGTGAGACGTGGGGCGGTGTGGTTCAGTCGGGAGCGTGCGGTGCTCCGCGCGGACACCGAGGTGTTTGTAGCCGCGTGCGGCAGCTGCGGGTCTCGCAGCGGCGAACGGGGTTGTCTGCTAAGGTGTTGTGATCATGGCGGATGCGCATGCGCGGTGAGGGCAAGGCGCGATCTGGGCGAGCTGGTCAGGCGCGGCGAGCTGGCGCGCTCTAGACATGGTGCAGAGAGGCGGGGCGCGGCGTAGCTAGGGTGGTCCAGGGCTCGATTGGGGTCAGGGCTTGGACAGGGGGTGGCGGTGGAGCGAGGCGTGCTTCCTGGACATCATGGCTGGCTACGGTGGTGTCTGCTGTGAGCTGGCCGTGGTTGGCCGGCGATGACCATAATCGGGCGGCACTCCACTATGCTCCACGGCGAAAGGGGGATGATCTGGGTGCTGCTCGACACCAGAGGGGACAAGGGAGTGAAGTGGAGACCAAATGGTCGAGGATCACTGTTGTATATTCCCAAAACTTCAATCCAAGTGTATCAAAGATCAAATCATCCAAATTTAGGATTAACAAAAACTTTTCCATATTTAAAATGAAAGCATTCATATATGTGTGCATTTAAAATAGGAGTTGTTTTGAATTGCCATGATTGTGTGATCCTTTGCTTCTAAAATGTTTCTTAAGTGATTTAAACATCATCTACATCATTCCCAAACTTTTCCTAAAGAAAATCAAATAAAAAAGAAGTAAAATGAAGGAATGGTCATTTTGACAAAATTAACTCTCATGCCTACTTTGGCTATTCCTAGTACTCAATTCTTAACAGAAACAATTCTGGATCTTTGCACCCCTTGCTAGTACACATAATGAGGTACTAAGGCCCATCTTTTGATCTTCTAAAAACATTCTGGAAACTATTTTAAATGGCAGTTCAAATTTGAATCTAATGCATATGCATAGATCACCCCTATTTTAAAAACCATGTAATTGAGCTCCATTTTCAAAACCCTTGCAACCAGAGACTACCTAGCAATAGTGGAGATCACCCAAAAATTTTGAACTCAAAATTCAAAACTTTTTCTCTTGCGGCCATTTCATCAAACACTTGGCAGGCAGAATCATACCTCTAATCCTAACTCACTGTTTGGAACAGGGATTTGCCCCCATTTGATCTCCATTTAATCTCTCTGTCCCCCTTTGATCAAACCATGCCAATTGCAGCCCATCCCCTACGCCCTAGTGGCCATGCCATGCCATGCCGAGCACCACCCTGGCCGGCCAACCTTGCAACCGCCACAGCAGACCACTCCCCCTTCCCTCGCCATGTCTAGGAGGTAGCCAACGCTGCACCGCCCCTCTCTGTCCTTTGCCCGAGCCAAGAGCAGCCGTGGACCACCGAGGAGAAACCGCGCCCAGTGCCACCAGACCATGCTGACGCCGCCCGCAGAGCGTGCCCTGCCCCCGCATGCACAAGCCACCACTCGACACCAGCCCGCGCCCACCGCTCCGCCTCGACCTAGAGAACACCCTAGACACCTCCGTTCGCCGCCCAAAGCCCCACAGCCAACGCTCGCCGTGGACACCGCTGCCTCTGCCTCTCAGAGCGCCACCTTACCCCGACCGCATGCCACCGCCCCTACGACCGCATTGAAGCGCTAGAGCACCGCCAGGGGACCGCCAGTTGATTGCCATCCCCAGCCATGCCGCTAGCTCGCCGTAGCCATGTCGCCACCGTCAACCGCCCATCCCGCTCGGTCTCACCGTCGACCCTATAAAAGGAGCCCTCCCCAGCACCAAAGACTCACACCATTCCACTCCCCTCACCTCTCTGAACCTCACCCACCTCTCGCCGGAGCAAGTGGAGCAGCAACTCGCCGGAATTGGAGCCGGAGCCGCCGCCTCTGGAGAAGAAGGGTGCCGTTGATTCCGGCCACCCCAAGCTCCGCCGCAACCACGCCTCGCCTCGCCGTCGTCTTCCACTTTGTTCGCCCGCATCGCCGACCCCGCTGGAGCCCTGGTACGCCCTCAGTAGACCCCCACCGAGCCGCTAGGGTTTGAGCTCGCCGGTGACCCGTCCGTCGTCGACGACGACCCTCAGCCGTTGATCTGCCCTCTAATCGCACGACCCACAGCGCGCGTACCGCTTCGCGTTTTAAGTGCCGCTGACTGGTGGGACCCCCTGTCAGCTGAGCCCTGTGCCGCACAGCGCCACTGGGCCGGCCCATTTCCTTTCCCGCGCAAGCCCGTAGATTCAAATTAGGATTTTTTCCTTTTAGTTAGAATATAATTTCTGTCCAGTGTTTCAAAATTCAATTCTATGAGTTTGACAAATCCAAATTGCATGAAACCAATTTCGTCTGAAAGGTATTGAAATGCTCTATCCAAGCCCATTGGATTTAATTCATTTAGAGTTATAGATTTCTCCTAATAAAAATAAGAAGACAGAAGCTTTTGCAACTTGAAACATTTTTATAAAATCAACCAAGTTAGCTTTTGAGTTGATTCCAACTCTCAAAAATCACATTTCATCATATCTATCCAAATATGTAATAATACTAAGGTTTACACGCAGTGACTTTGGACTAGTACCAAAATAATGCTATATAGGCATTTCTAGTCACTTTAAATCATTAAATAATACACTTAAACCAAAGTAATAGTGATCCAACCTTTAAATCTCATTCCCACATGTTAGAATATGTGGTGAGGACATGTGTCCACATGATCCCATATTTTGGTGGTGAATGTTAAATCTTAGCTATTATTTCAATGAGTAGAAATTACTTTTCCAAAATAAAAGGTTGAAACTATTGAATTAAACTTGTGATGATAATAGATCATCAATTGTGTGTTTTAGAATACTACTTAGCCTAAGTTAAGTATTGTGTGGTGATTGTGCACTCCCTATGTATTTCTAGACGCTAGTACCGACCAAGCCTTCGAGGAGGAGGAGTTCTACCAAGAAGAAGAAGAAGAAAACTTCAACCACTGCACCAACCGAGGCAAGCTATTAGTGGCAAGCTAACCCTTGCAAACCTGCTTTAGTAAGCTATGGTAGCAAGCTAGAATAAAACTAGATAGTTTAATAAAGATGCCTTAAGCATACTTTGATCACACCTCCTTTGCTTACACCAAGTTTTTGTAATTAATTTTGAAGGTAGCATAAAGAGTATAAAACTTGACCTAATTAGAAACCCTTAGATGTCATTATATGGCATGAGATTGATCCCATCTTTCCACCTTAGTGAACACTCTTAACCTAGTGTTTTAGAATAGATCAAACTTGGGTCATTTTAGATGGGAACACTTGGTGAAAATGAGTTATGAAAACCTTAGAATGATGAGTCATTCTATTGAGATGTTTTGACATGTGTTGAGAAACACAATTGGCTTATGATGATGAAAATGATGAGGCATGAGCCTTAACCCTTTTTATAAAACTGATGGTTGGATTCGGATGCGATACCATTCCAAAATTACCGTATAACCACATTACCTGAATTGGGTAAGGCTTAGCTGGAAATTATATGCATTAGTATTAGTTCCCTCACGGGAGAGGTTTGAGCTGAGGCTACCTCTCAATGATGTCTACCTATGCAGTGCCCAAGATGACTGATGGTCATGGTTGGGAGGCCATGCTCATGGGAGAGGTGCTTGTACTAGGGTGTGTAAAGGAAAGGTTATGTTTGATTATCTGCATACCAAGTATGATGATTCAGGGTTACCCCTGACAGATGTATCAAATCTTGTGGTGAAAGTGTACCACCTCTGCAGAGTGTCAAACTATTCGAATAGCCGCGTCCGCGGTTATGGACAGTTGGAATGGCCATACTATTTCGTTGTCAGATGTTTTCTAAATGACTTGAAATGAATGATAAACCTTGACTTGACCACAACAGGGTTGTGTAGATGAAAATAGCTTCCCAACTTCAGTGATTCTAGAACTTTACTTTATCCTTTCTTGTTTCAGAACTCAGCTTAGGTTTCAAACTTAACTTGATAGTTATTCTTTCAGTTCAGTACTTTAACTTAGAATCATAACCCTTGCTAGTAGTAGTTTGCGAGTACTTAAAGAGTACTCATGGCTTTTGTCCCTGGCTATTATCATGGCCAGACTATGAAGGAGATTATCAAGATGATGGTCATCAGGATGGCTATGATAACTAGGACTATCTACCTTCGTCAGCATTGCCTGTGCCCCTGAAGATGGACCCCACCGCTACGCTATCATCTATTTCTGCTGCTTGTTGTATTAAAGACTAGATCATGAGATCCTTATTTGTGTAAAACCTTATGTATGGTTTGTAATGGATGATGTACTATGATATCCAATCCGTTATGTCTCGCAAAAATGGTAATCCTGGGATTGCGAGGTATGGCATAACGGGCATCTGGGATTAAAAATACGGGTATTGACAAGTTGGTATCAGAGCCATCCTGACCATAGGAGACCCTAGTTAGAAAGGACGTCCAAACCAAAAACTTAGCTTCAAAACCAAAGTGAGTATTTACGAAAGACTATTTCCTCTCTTACCCTTGTGAACTCATTATTTCTCAAAAATACATGTTCCTCAAAATTCTTACATTACTACTTAAAATTTGACACACTTGATCACTTCACTAATTTCCTCATCCTAAATTCTTGTAGATGGAGACTCAGTTTAGCAAGTTTTACCAGTTGGGAAACGGAGGTCAGCTGATCTTCGAGAGGGATCTGGATTCACTGTCAGAATTTCTGGGACGCCCACATCCGGAGTTTCTTGGATCTCAACTTCCAGGACCCCCAGGAGGAGACCTACAATGGCTAGTCACCGCAGATCTTCGAGGAAGCATTGGAGCACCAACTTCTGGAAGAATTCAGTTCTCTATGAGAGAGAACAACTGGCTAGATGGATTAGCCAGGGCAATGCATGAAGCTCTCGCACGTCTATGTGCCCTCAGCGTCAACAAGATTCAAGGAACCCGTTTTGCCCACTATGCAAGACGTGACTTCATGGGAATGCCGATGGAGATGCCAAGTCACCCAGAGTTCAGGCGTCAAGTGGAGAACCTTGACTTCTTGCTTCATGACCGACAGCAGGAGTTGGACAATGCCAGAGAGTTAGCCAACCAGAACCGTCCAATTGCCACCCAAAAGCCCCAGACTTTCACACTGCTCGTCCAAGATCGCCAGTCTCTTCGTCGCCAGCGTGCAAAGAAGGATCGCACCATCGCCCGTCTTCGCAAGAAGGTGGCCGACCTCGAGAAGACCGTCAAGGAGCAGGAAGCTCAGCTTGCCGCCAAGGAAGAAGATGATGAAGGAGAAGACATCCAGGGAGATATGGATTCGTACCTCAGCAACGATGACGATTTTCTGGCAGAGGATGCTGTGGACTTCTACACTGTTGATGAAGACTCCGATTTCATCGACGATGAGTAGATGCACTAGAGCACTGTCGTAGCGTGAGATGTACCATCTCATTGTATTGTAGTTTGCAGAATGGTTCTTCAAACTATCTGTTTTCCCCTTTGATTGTTGTGGTGTGTGTTGTATCGTGTGATTTCTTGCATGAATGAAAGTAAAGTTAGTTGAAAAACCTGAGTCAAACTCAAAATTTTAGCTTTGAAAACCCAAAACCATGAACCTTAGAATTTCCCTCTTACCCCTATATCTATCTCAATCTTCAGATGACTCGTGGAAACCAAGGAGGGAGCAGCTCATCGCAGGACCCAATGCTGCAGATCTTGCAGAATCTCATCGCAGACCGTGAAGCAAGCAGGGCCGAGCGTCAAGCCAACTTAGCGACATTGCAGCAGATCGCCCAAATGGCTCTCAACAACCAAGGACATGGAAATCAGGATCACCATGGATCTAAACTCAAAAATTTTCAGAACACCAATCCCCCAATCTTCAACCAATCTAAAAACCCATTAGATGCTGATGACTGGTTACAAACCATGGAAAACAACCTAGAAGTTGCAGGAGTTGATGAGAATGAGAAAGTTCTCTTCGCCACTCACTATCCGGCGGGAGATGCAAGAGCTTGGTGGAATAGCGTCCGCAACATGATCCATGGCCAGGTGATGACCTGGGAAGCATTCAAGGTCAAGTTCAGCCGCACCCACGTGCCGCAAGGTCTTGTCAACAGGATGAGAGATGAATTCTGTGAACTGAAGAAAGGAAGATTGACTATAGTGGAGTACCGTGACAAATTCTTGTCACTTGCCAGATATGCACCGGATGAGATCAACACAGAGGCCAAGAAGAAAGAGAGATTCTTAAACGGACTGCATGATGAGATGCAGACTGTCCTCGTCAACATCCGTTTCTAGGATCTTGAAGAGCTAGTCGACTCTGCCATTCAGATGGAAGGGAAGATTAACCAGGCAAACGACAACCGCAAGCGTCGTATGATGCAGCAGTCTGGATCCAGTAGTCACAAGAAGTACCGTCCCAACCCCTCACCAGGGTATGCACCAAGGAACAACCGACCCCCAAATTCTCGCCCAAGCTACCCCAACCATAGCGGAGGAAATGCGAAGCCCGGAGGAAACAATCACAACTCCGGCAATGCCAACAACTTCAACCGTGCCCCTCCCAAGAGCAACAACAACAACAACACTGCCCCCAGAACTGGCAGCAATGCTGTACCTGTTGCAGTCAAGGACAAGTCCCAGATCACGTGTTTCGAGTGTGGAGTGAAGGGTCACTACTCCAATGAGTGTCCCAAGAAGACTGCCGCCAATGCCCCTGTGAATGCCCCAGCTCAGTAGCAGCGTCGTGTTCAGCAAGGCAGGAGATTTGCCCCAGGGAATCCGCACAACCGCAATGGTCGTCTCTTCCACATGAACACAGAAGAAGCCCAGGAAGCACCTGATGTAGTGCTGGGTATGTTTTCTGTCAACTCAGTTTTAGCAAGAGTATTGTTTGATTCTGGAGCATCGCATTCATTTGTCATCGAAGAATTTGTATGCACTAGTAAGATTCGCCCAACCAACCTGAAGCATGTCATGATAGTTCAAATCCCCGGTTCAACAACAAAACCTAGAAAAATTTGCAAAGCGGTACCTATCAGGATACATGGGATAGATTTTTATGCCAACCTAATCGTACTTGGAACCAAAGGTTTGGAAGTAGTACTAGGTATGGATTGGATGTCAAGGCATAAAGGACTGATAGACTATGCTAGGAAAGCCATCACCATGACCAGTAGTTCTGGAGTAACCATAGAACATATCTCTGAAACCTTACCCCGTCAATTCAAGTGCAATAAGAGTGTAGCCCTGCCTATCATTGACCAAGTCAGAGTAGTCTGTGAATACCCCGACGTATTCCCAGATGAATTGCCAGGTATGCCCCCAGACAGGGATATAGAGTTCATTTTCAAACTAATCCCCATAACCGGACCTATAGCCCAGAGACCCTATACCATGAACCCCTCAGAGTTAGTGGAACTGAAGAAGCAGTTGGATGCCATGTTAGCAACAGGCTTGATTCAGCCAAGTGCATCGCCATGGAGATCACCAGTGTTATTCGTCGACAAGAAAGATGGAGGCAACCGTCTGTGTACAGACTACAGAAAGTTGAATGATGTCACCATCAAGAACAAGTACCCCTTGCCAAAGATAGAGGACCTATTTGATCAGTTGACTGGAGCTCAAGTATTCTCAAAGATTGATCTTAGAACTGGTTATCACCAACTTAAGATTCGTGCAACAGATATTCCGAAGACCGCGTTTACTACTCGCTATGGTTTATACGAGTATACGGTTATGTCTTTTGGATTAACCAATGCCCCTGCTTATTTCATGAATCTCATGAATAAGATCTTTATGAATTTCTTAGATAAGTTTGTAGTTGTGTTTATCGACGACATCCTTATCTACTCCAAGTCAGAAGAAGAGCATGAGCAACATCTGAGAATCATCCTAGAAACCATGAGAGAACATTAGTTATATGCCAAGTTCAGCAAGTGTGAGTTTTGGCTGAAAGAAGTAGGATTCCTAAGCCATATTGTGTCTGCCGGAGGAGTCTCTGTTGATCCCAGCAAGATCAAAGATGTCGAAGAATGGGAAGCCCCAACCAATCAAACCCAAGTTCGTTCATTTCTCGGATTAGCGGGATACTACCGCAAATTCGTAGAAGGATTCTCGAGCATAGCCGACCAATGACCCAATTGTTGAAGAAGGACAAGAAGTTTAAATGGACAGACAAGTGTGAAGCCAGTTTCCAGGAGCTGAAGAAGAGATTGATATCAGCCCCAATTTTGATCATGCCAGACATCAAGAAGCCGTTTGATGTATATTGTGATGCATCCAAGATTGGTCTAGGATGTGTATTGATGCAAGAAGGCAAAGTCATCGTGTATCTGTCTCGACAACTGAAGCATCATGAGCAGAACTATCTGACCCATGATCTTGAGCTAGCAGCTGTGGTTATAGCGTTGAAGACATGGCGTCATTATTTGATGGGTAATCGCTGTGAGATTTACTCAGATCATAAGAGCTTGAAGTATATCTTCACCTAGAAGGAGTTGAATATGAGGCAAAGAAGATGGATAGAGTTAATCAAGGATTATGACCTTGACATTCACTATCACCCCGGCAAAGCCAATGTGGTAGCGGATGCTCTTAGCAGATTGCCGTGTAGGCTTAACACCATGATCAAAGAGAAACAACCAAGTTTGTATGAGGAGTTGGAGCAGTTCAGGACTGAGTTAGTTAGCAAAGGATTCCTAGCTAGCATTGAACTTCAACCCACTTTGATTAGCCAAATCAAGGAAGCCCAGAAGGGAAATGAAAGTATCGACGGAATCAAACGTCGTATTGGTACAAGCAAAGTACCTGGATTCACCGAAGACGAAGAAGGTGTACTGTGGTACAAGGGACGTATCTGTGTACCAGCAGATTCGGAGCTGAAGGAAATTATCATGAAGGAAGCTCATGATACTCTTTATTCTATCCACCCCGGAGGAACAAAGATGTATCAGGATTTGAAAGAGCAATTTTGGTGGCACAAGATGAAGAGAGAGATCGGAAGCTACATCGCCAAGTGTGACATTTGTCAAAGAGTCAAGGCAGAGCATCAGAGACCTGCAGGATTGTTGCAACCATTGCAGATTCCGGAATGGAAATGGGATTCCGTCGGAATGGACTTTATCACCGGTTTACCTACTTCTAGTAGGGGAAATGACTCAATCTGGGTCATAGTTGATAGACTATCCAAGGTAGCCCACTTCATACCAGTCAAGACAACCTACCAGAGTGCAAAACTAGCAGAGCTGTACATTGCTAGGATTGTTAGTCTGCATGGAACCCCCAAGACCATCGTATCAGATCGAGGAACTCAGTTTACTTCAAGATTTTGGCAGAAAGTTCAGGAAGGTTTAGGAACCAAGTTGAATTTCAGTACCGCTTATCACCCTCAAACAGATGGACAGACTGAGAGAGTCAACCAGATCTTGGAGGATATGCTTAGAGCTTGTGTGTTGGAATACGGATCAAAATGGGAAGACTGCCTGCCTTTCATAGAATTCTCATATAACAACAGTTATCAAGCTAGTTTGCAGATGGCACCCTTTGAATTCCTATAAGGAAGAAAGTGTCGTACCCCTTTGAATTGGTCGCAAGTAGGAGAGAGTCAGATCTTCGGACCCAACATTCTCCGAGAAGCAGAAGAGAAAGTTCACAAAATTCATGAGCACCTCAAGACCGCCCAATCCAGACAAAAGAGTTATGCTGACAAGAGAAGGAGAGACCTGATTTTCAATGTCGGAGATTTCGTATATCTCAAGGTTTCACCATTGAAGGGAACTCAACGCTTTAGTCTGAAGGGAAAGTTAGCTCCCAGATATATCGGACCTTTCAAGATTCTGAACCACCGAGGAGAAGTATCGTATCAACTAGAACTGCCTGAAGAGATGTCAGCCATCCACAATGTGTTCCATATCTCATTACTTCGCAAATGCTTGGAAGTGCCTGAGAAGACTGAAGTTTTCAAGAATATCGATCACAAAGGAGTGGAAATCAACAATGACCTGACCTATCGGGAAGTGCCCATTCGTATCTTAGAAGAAGCCTACAGAACCACCAGCCCCAGGAGTATCAAGTTTCTCAGTATTCAGTGGAGCAACCATACCAAGGAGGAAGCTACTTGGGAACGCGAGGATTACATTAGGACAGAGTTCCCAGATCTCTTTAGTTCCTAGTTTTCTTGTAAATCTCGGGACGAGATTTTATTTAAGGGGGGAAGGTTTGTAACATCCCAAAACTTCAATCCAAGTGTATCAAAGATCAAATCATCCAAATTTAGGATTAGCAAAAACTTTTCCATATTTAAAATGAAAGCATTCATATATGTGTGCATTTAAAATAGGAGTTGTTTTGAATTGCCATGATTGTGTGATCCTTTTCTTCTAAAATGTTTCTTAAGTGATTTAAACATCATCTACATCATTCCCAAACTTTTCCTAAAGAAAATCAAATCAAATCAAAAAGAAGTAAAATGAAGGAATGGTCATTTTGACAAAATTAACTCTCATGCCTACTTTGGCTATTCCTAGTACTCAATTCTTAACAGAAACAATTCTGGATCTTTGCACCCCTTTCTAGTACACATAATGAGGTACCAAGGCCCATCTTTTGATATTCTAAAAACATTCTGGAAACTATTTTAAATGGCAGTTCAAATTTGAATCTAATGCATATGCATAGATCACCCCTATTTTAAAAACCATGTAATTGAGCTCCATTTTCAAAACCCTTGCAACCAGAGACTACCTAGCAATAGTGGAGATCACCCAAAAATTTTGAACTCAAAATTCAAAAAATTTTCTCTTGCGGCCATTTCATCAAACACTTGGCAGGCAGAATCATACCTCTAATCCTAACTCACTGTTTGGAAGAGGGTTTTGCCTCCATTTGATCTCCATTTAATCTCTCTGTCCCCCTTTGATCAAACCATGCCAATTGCAGCCCATCCCCTACACCCTAGTGGCCATGCCATGCCATGCCGAGCACCACCCTGGCCGGCCAACCTTGCAACCGTCGCAGCAGACCACTCCCCCTTCCCTCGCCATGTCTAGGAGGTAGCCAACGCTGCACCGCCCCTCTCTGTCCCTTGCCCGAGCCAAGAGCAGCCATGGACGACCGAGGAGAAACCGCGCCCAGTGCCACCAGACCATGCCGACGCCGCCCGCAGAGCGCGCCCTGTCCCCGCGTGCACAAGCCACCACTCGACACCAGCCCGCGCCCACCGCTCCGCCTCGACCTAGAGAACACCCCAGACACCTCCGTTCACCGCCCAAAGCCCCACAGCTACCGCTCGCCGTGGACACCGCCGCCTCTGCCTCTCAGAGTGCCACCTTACCCCGACTGCATGCCACCGCCCCTACGGCTGCATTGAAGCGCTAGAGCACTGCCAGGGGACCGCCCGTCGATCGCCATCCCCAGCCATGCTGCTAGCTCGCCGTAGCCATGTCGCCACCATCAACCGCCCATCCCGCTCGGTCTCACCGTCGAGCCTATAAAAGGAGCCCTCCCCAGCACCAAAGACTCACACCATTCCACTCCCCTCACCTCTCTGAACCTCACCCACCTCTCGCCAGAGCAAGTGGAGCAGCAACTCGCCGGAATTGGAGCCGGAGCCGCCGCCTCTGGAGAAGAAGGGTGCCGTTGATTCCGGCCACCCCAAGCTCCGCCGCAACCATGCCTCGCCTCGCCGTCGTCTTCCACTTTGTTCGCCCGCATCGCCGACCCTGCTGGAGCCCTGGTACGCCCTCAGTAGACCCCCACCGAGCCGCTAGGGTTTGAGCTCGCCGGTGACCCGTCCGTCGTCGACGACGACCCTCAGCCGTTGATCTGCCCTCTAATCGCACGACCCACAGCGCCCGTACCGCTTCGCGTTTTAAGTGCCGCTGACTGGTGGGACCCCCTGTCAGCTGAGCCCTGTGCCACACAGCGCCACTGGGCCGGCCCATTTCCTTTCCCGCGCAAGCCTGTAGATTCAAATTAGGATTTTTTCCTTTTAGTTAGAATATAGTTTCTGTCCAGTGTTTCAAAATTCAATTCTATGAGTTTGACAAATCCAAATTGCATGAAACCAATTTTGTCTGAAAGGTATTGAAATGCTCTATCCAAGCCCATTGGATTTAATTCATTTAGAGTTATAGATTTCTCCTAATAAAAATAAGAAGACAGAAGCTTTTGCAACTTGAAACATTTTTATAAAATCAACCAAGTTAGCTTTTGAGTTGATTCCAACTCTCAAAAATCACATTTCATCATATCTATCCAAATATGTAATAATACTAAGGTTTACAGGCAGTGACTTTGGACTAGTACCAAAATAATGCTATATAGGCATTTCTAGTCACTTTAAATCATTAAATAATACACTTAAACCAAAGTAATAGTGATCCAACCTTTAAATCTCATTCCCACATGTTAGAATATGTGGTGAGGACATGTGTCCACATGATCCCATATTTTGGTGGTGAATGTTAAATCTTAGCTATTATTTCAATGAGTAGAAATTACTTTTCCAAAATAAAAAGGTTGAAACTATTGAATTAAACTTGTGATGCTTGTGATGATAATAGATCATCAATTGTGTGTTTTAGAATACTACTTAGCCTAAGTTAAGTATTGTGTGGTGATTGTGCACTCCCTATGTATTTCTAGACGCTAGTACCGACCAAGCCTTCGAGGAGGAGGAGTTCTACCAAGAAGAAGAAGAATAAGAAAACTTCAACCACTGCACCAACCGAGGCAAGATATTAGTGGCAAGCTAACCCTTGCAAACCTGCTTTAGTAAGCTATGGTAGCAAGCTAGAATAACACTAGATAGTTTAATAAAGATGCCTTAAGCATACTTTGATCACACCCCCTTAGCTTACACCAAGTTCTTGTAATTAATTTTGAAGGTAGCATAAAGAGTATAAAACTTGACCTAATTAGAAACCCTTAGATGTCATTATATGGCATGAGATTGATCCCATCTTTCCACCTTAGTGAACACTCTTAACCTAGTGTTTTAGAATAGATCAAACTTGGGTCATTTTAGATGGGAACACTTGGTGAAAATGAGTTATGAAAACCTTGGAATGATGAGTCATTCTATTGAGATGTTTTGACATGTGTTGAGAAACACAATTGGCTTATGATGATGAAAATGATGAGGCATGAGCCTTAACCCTTTTTATAAAACTGATGGTTGGATTCGGATGCGATACCATTCCAAAATTACCGTACAACCAAATTACCTGAATTGGGTAAGGCTTAGCTAGAAATTTATATGCATTAGTATTAGTTCCCTCACAGGAGAGGTTTGAGCTGAGGCTACCTCTCAATGATGTCCACCTATGCAGTGCCCAAGATGACTGATGGTCATGGTTGGGAGGCCATGCTCATAGGAGAGGTGCTTGTACTAGGGTGTGTAAAGGAAAGGTTATGTTTGATTATCTGCATACCAAGTATGATGATTCAGGGTTACCCCTGACAGATGTATCGAATCTTGTGGTGAAAGTGTACCACCTCTGCAGAGTGTCAAACTATTCGAATAGTCGCGTCCGCGGTTATGGACAGTTGGAATGGCCATACTGTTTCGTTGTCAGATGTTTTCTAAATGACTTGAAATGAATGATGAACCTTGACTTGACCACAACAGGGTTGTGTAGATGAAAATAGCTTCCCAACTTCAGTGATTCTAGAACTTTACTTTATCCTTTCTTGTTTCAGAACTCATCTTAGGTTTCAAACTTAACTTGATAGTTATTCTTTCAATTCAGTACTTTAACTTAGAATCATAACCCTTGCTAGTAGTAGTTTGCGAGTACTTAAAGAGTACTCATAGCTTTTGTCCCTGGCTATTATCATGGCCAGACTATGAAGGAGATTATCAAGATGATGGTCAGCAGGACGGCTATGATAACTAGGACTATCTGCCTTCGTCAGCATTGCCTGTGCCCCTGAAGATGGACCCCACCGCTACGCTATCATCTATTTCTGTTGCTTGTTGTATTAAAGACTGGATCATGAGATCCTTATTTGTGTAAAACCTTATGTATGGTTTGTAATGGATGATGTACTATGATATCCAATCCGTTATGTCTCGCAAAAATGGTAATCCTGGGATTGCGAGGTATGGCATAACAGGCATCTGGGATTAAAAATCTGGGTGTTGACAACTGTGCACAACAGTGAAGTTAGGCAAAGGTTAAATTAGTGTAAGCAAAGTGTTTGTGGAAATGGCCGCAAGAAACTTGCTTTGGAATTTTTGTTTCAATTTTTTTGAGTGATCTTAAGTTAAGCTTGAGAGTCTGTGTTTGCTTGGAGAGGTCAAGGGGAATTGGTTTGGTGGGTTTTTGAAAAAGTGGGATCTTAACATATGAACTAGATTCAATTTTCAACTGTCCATTAAATTGATTTGAAATATGTTTTTGTAAGTTTGTAAAGTGGGCCTTGATACACTTTTACTTGGTCTAGCAAGGGGTGAAAAGAAGAAGAAATGTTTCTGTTAGAATTCTTCTTCTAGGAACACACAAAGTGGCCTAGTGGTTAACTTTTGTCAAAATGACCATTTGCTTTATTTATTCATATTTGATTTATTTTTCTTTTGATTTTGTTTGTAAATGGCCTAGATGATGTGGCATTCACCTTTAAACCATTTCACATCATGTAGAACAATCAAGCATGGCATTTTCAAACAATCACACATTAATGCAAAACTAACATGCACTCATATTCCTTTTATTAATAAAACTTTTTGTTAACCCTAAATTGGGTGATTTGAACTTGATAAACTTGATTATAAGTTTTGGGGTGTCACAAACCTTCCCTCCGTAAACAAAATCTCGTCCCGAGATTTAATAAAAACTAGGAACTAAAGAGATCTAGAAACTCAGTCCTAATGTAATCTTCTCGCTCCCAAGTAGCTCCTTCTTCAGTATGGTTGCTCCACTTGATCTTGAGAAACTTGATACTCCAGGTCCTGGTGGTTCTGAAAGCTTCTTCCAAGATACGAATGGGAACTTCATGATACGTCAGATCCTTGTTGATATCAATGGATCAGTGATCGATGTTCTTGAAAACTTCGGTCTTCTCCAGAACTTCTAGGCATTTGCGAAGTAACGAGATATGGAACACATTATGGATGGCTGACATCTCCTCTGGAAGTTCAAGTTGATAAGAGACTTCTCCTCGGCGATTCAAAATCTTGAAGGGTCCAATATATCTGGGGGCTAACTTTCCTTTCAGCTGAAAATGCTGCATTCCATTCAACGGCGATACTTTGAGATACACAAAATCTCCGACATTGAAATTCAGGTCTCTACGTCTCTTGTCGGCATAACTCTTCTGCCTGTATTGGGCGGTCTTGAGGTGCTCATGGACTTTGTGAACCTTCTCTTCGGCTTCTCGTAGGATGTCGGATCCGAAAATCTGACTCTCTCCTACTTGCGACCAATTCAAAGGGGTACGGCACTTCCTTCCTTACAGAAATTCAAATGGGGCCATTTGCAAACTGGCTTGATAATTGTTGTATGAGAATTCTGTGAAAGGAAGACAATCTTCCCATTTTTATCCATACTCCAGAACACAAGCTCTCAACATATCTTCTAAGATTTGGTTGACTCTTTCTGTCTGTCCATCGGTCTGCGGGTGATAAGCTGTGCTGAAATTCAACTTGGTTCCTAATCCTTCTTGGACTTTCTGCCAAAATCTTGAGGTAAACTGGATTCCTTGATCCGACATTATGATCTTAGGGGTTCCATGCAAATTGACAATTCTAGCAATGTACAACTCTGCTAGCTTCGAACTCTGGTAGGTTGACTTTACAGGTATAAAATGGGCTACCTTGGACAGTCTATCAACTATGACCCAAATAGAGTCATTTCCCCTACTATAAGTAGGCAAACCGGTGATAAAGTCCATTCCGACGGAATCCCATTTCCATTCTGGAATCTGCAATGGTTGCAACAGTCTTGCCGGTCTTTGATGTTCCGCTTTGACTCTCTGACAGATATCACACTTGGCTATGTAACTTCTGATTTCTCTCTTCATCTTGTGCCACCAAAATTGCTCCTTCAAATCTTGATACATCTTGGTTCCTCCGGGGTGGATAGAATGAAGAGTATCATGAGCTTCCTGCATGATAACGTGCTTCAGCTCCAAATCTGCTGGCACACATATACGTCCTTTGTACCACAAAACTCCTTCATCTTTGGTGAATGCGGGTACCTTTCCTGTACCAATACGTCATTTGATTTCGTCGATACTTGCATTTCCCTTCTGGGCTTCCTTGATCTGACTAATCAAAGTGGGTTGAAGTTCGATGCTAGCTAAAAATCCTTTGCTAACTAGCTCTGTCCTGAACTACTCCAATCTTCATGCAAATTTGGCTGGGCTTCTTTGGTCATGGTGGTTAATCTACACGGCAATCTGCTAAGAGCATCCGCTACCACATTGGCTTTGCCGGGGTGATAGTGAATGTCAAGGTCATAATCCTTGATTAACTCTATCCATCTCCTTTGCCTCATATTCAGCTCCTTCTGAGTGAAAATATACTTCAAACTCTAATGATCTGAATAAATCTCACAACGGTTACCCATAAGGTAATGACGCCATGTCTTCAAAGCTAAAACTACAGCTGCTAGATCAAGATCATGGGTAGGGTAGTTTTGTTGATGCTACTTTAGTTGTCGGGACAGATATGCTATGACTTTGCATTCTTGCATCAACACACATCTGAGACCAATCTTGGATGCATCACAATACACATCAAAAGGCTTCTTAATATCTGGCATAATCAATATTGGGGCTGAAATCAATCTCTTCTTGAGTTCTTGAAAACTTGCTTCACATTTGTCGGTCCATTCAAACTTTCTATCTTTCTTCAACAATTGGGTCATCGGTCTTGTGATGCTCGAAAATCCTTCCACGAACTTGCGATAATATCCCACTAATCCGAGAAATGCACGGACTTGGGTTTGAGTGGTTGGGGCTTCCCATTCTTCAACATCTTTGATCTTGGCGAGATCAACAGCAACTCCTCCTACCGACACAATATGTCCGAGGAATCCTACTTCCTTCAACCAGAACTCACATTTGCTAAACTTGGCATACAACTGATGCTCTCTAAGGGTTTCAAGGATGGTTCTCAGGTGTAGCTCATGGTCTTCTTCTGACTTGGAATAGATTAGAATATCGTCGATAAAAACAACGACAAACTTATCCAGAAATTCATAAAAATCTTATTCATGAGATTCATGAAATAAGCGGGGGCATTGGTTAATCCAAAAGACATGACCGTATACTCATACAATCCATATCTGGTGGTAAAGGCGGTCTTTGGAATATCTGTTGCACGAATCTTGAGTTGGTGATAACCAGTCCTAAGATCAATCTTAGAAAACACTCTAGCACCAGTCAACTGATCACACAGATCCTCTATCTTGGGCAGTGGGTACTTGTTCTTGATGGTGACATCATTCAGCTTCCGGTAATCCGTGCACAAACGGTTACCTCCATCTTTCTTGTCCATAAAAAGAATAGGTGATCTCCATGGCGATGTGCTTGGTTGAATCAGACCTTTCTCTAGCATAGCATCAAGTTGCTTCTTCAGCTCCACTAATTCTGATGGGTTCATACTATAAGGTCTCTGAGCTATGGGTCCAGTTCCAGGAATTAGTTCAATAATGAACTCGATATCCCGATCTGGGGGCATACCAGGCAATTCATCTGGGAATACGTCGGGGTATTCACAGACTACTCTGACTTGGTCTATGGTTGGTTGGGCTAGACTCTTGTTGCATTTGAATTGACGGGGCAAGGTTTCAGATACATGCTCTACTGATACTCTAGAGCTATTGGTCATGGTTATGGCTTTCTTGGCATAGTCGATCAATCCTTTATGTTTTGACATCCAGTCCATTCCTAGTACTATTTCCAAACCTTTGGTTCCAAGTACTATTAGATTGGCATAAAAATCTATCCCATGGATTCTGATAGGTACAGCCTTGCAAATTTTTCTAGCTTTGGTGGTTGAACCAGGTATTTGAACTATCATAACATGCTTCAATTTTGTTGGTTGAATCTTACTAGTGCATGCAAATTGTTCTGTAACAAATGAGTGCGATGCTCCAGAATCAAACAACACTCTTGCAAGTACTGAGTTAACAGAAAACTTACCCAGCACGACATCTGGCGCTTCCTAGGCTTCTTCAGCATTCATGTGGAACATACGGCCGTTGCGGTTGAGTGAATTCCCTGGGGCAAATCTCCTTCTAGGCTGAACACGGTGCTGCTGCTGAGCTAGGGCATTCCCATTGGTGGTGGCTGCAAGCTTCTTGGGACACTCGTTGGAGTAGTGACCCTTGACTCCACATTCAAAGCAAGTAACCTGGGACTTGTCTTTGGCTGCAATAGGCACGACATTGCTTCCAGTCCGTGGGGCAGTATTGTTGTTGTTGTTGTTGTTGGACTTGGTCGGTGCACGGTTGAAATTGTTGGAGTTGCCGGGGTTGTTGTTATGGTTTCCTCCAGACTTCAAGTTTCCTCCGCTACGATTGCAGTAGCTTGGACGAGACATCGGTGGTCTATTATTTCTTGGGGCATATCCTGTAGATGGGTTGGGCGATACTTCTGGGTATTGTGGGAACCAGTTTGATGCATCATCCTGCGCTTGCGGTTGTCATTGGCTTGGTTGATCTTTCCTTGCATCTAGATGGCGGAGTCTACAAGCTCTTCTAGATCTTCAAAATGGATGTTGACTAACACATTCTGCATCTCATCATGCAATCCATTCAGGAATCTTTCCTTCTTCTTGGCTTTAGTGTTGATCTCATCAGGGGCATATCTAGCTAGGGATAGAAATTTGTCACGGTATTCAACTACTATCATCCTTCCTTGCTTTAGTTCCCTGAATTCATCCCTCATTCTGGTGACTAAACCTTGGGGCACATGGGTGCGGCTGAACTTGATCTTGAATGCTTCCCAAGTCATCATCTGACCGTGGTTCATAGTACGGGTTCTATTCCACCAGGCTCTTGCATCTCCTGCCAGATAGTGGGTGGCAAACAGTACCTTCTCGTTAGCGTCAACTCCTGCGACTTCCAGATTGTTCTCCATGGTTTGCAGCCAGTCATCAACATCTAAGGGATCCTCAGACTTGTTAAAGATAGGGGGATTGGTATTCTGAAAGTTCTTAAGCTTGGATCCATGATGATCCTGATTTCCATGGCCTTGATTGTTGTGGGGCATCTGAGCTATCTGTTGAAGAGTGGCTAGGCTTGGCGTTTGTCTCTACTAGCTTCACGATCAGAAACTAGCATTTGCAGAATCTGCAACATTGGGTCCTGCGATGAGCTGCTTCCTCTGGGGTTTCCATGAGTCATCTGAAGATTAAGATAGATAATGAGGTAAGAGGGAAAGTTCTAAGGTTCATGGTTTTGTTTCAAAAGCTTTAAACTTTGAGTTTGAACTCAGGTTTTGCAAACTCACTTCTTCTCATTCATTCATTCATTCATTCAAGCACACAATACAAACACACACCACAACACAAATGGAAAACAGATGGTTTTAAGAACCATTCTGTGAACTAAGATACAGTGGGACCGGTACAACTCATTCCTACGATAGTGATTAGGTGCATCTACTCATCATCAATGAAGTCGGAATCATCATCATCGGTATAGAAATCCATGTCATCATCCTCCAGGTAGTCATTGTCATCACTGAGGTACGAGTGAAGATCTCCCTAGATGTCTTCACCTTCTTCCTCTTCCTTTGCTTCAAGCTGGACTTCTTGCTCATGGATGGTCTTCTCGAGCGCGGCCACCTTCTTGCGAAGACGAGCGATAGTGCGATCCTTCTTCTCGCATTGACAACGAAGTGATTGGCGATCCTTGACGAGCATGGTGAGAGTCTAGTCCTTCTTGGCGGCAATGGCAAGGTTGTGGTTGGCATAGGCTCCAGCATTGTCCAATTCCTTCTGCCTATCATACAGCAGGAAGTCAAGATTTTCCACCTGGCGCTTCAACTCTGGGTGACTTGGCATCTCCAATGGCATTTCCATAGAATCACGCCTTGCGAAGTGTGCAAAGCGAGTTCCCTAGATCAAGTTGATGTTTTGCCCACATATACAGGCAAGAGCTTCGTGCATAGCCCTGGCTAATCCATCTAGACAGTTGTTCTCTCGCACGGTGAATTGAATCTTCTCAGAAAGGGTTGCTTCCATCTTGCCTCTGAGATCTGCAACTATTAGCCATTGTAGATCTCCTCCTGGGTGATCCTTGAGTTGAGCCCCGAAGAATTCCGGATGCGGGCGCTCATGATACTCTAACAGTGCATCTAGATCCCCCTCAAAGATCAGTTGGCCTCCGTCGCCCAATTGGTAGAACTTGCAATACTGAACTTCCATCTAAAATAATTTAGGATGAGTAAGTTAGTGAGGTGATCAAGTGTGTCAAATTTTTATGTAGTGATGTAAGAATTTTGAGGACCATGTATTTTTTTGAAAGAATCAAGGATAAGAGCGGGAATAGGTTTTCATAAATACTCACTTCTTTTGTTTTGAAACTAAGTTTTCGTTCGGACATCCATTCTAACTAGGGTCTCCTATGGTCAGGATGGCTCTGATACCAACTTGTCAACACCCGGATTTTTAATCCCAGATGCCTGTTATGCCATACATCGCAATCCCATGATTACCATTTTTGCAAGACATAACAGATTGCATATCACAGTACATCATCCATTACAAACCATAATAAGGTCTTACACAAATAAAGGATCTCATGATCCAGTCTTAATACAAACAAGCAGCAGAATAATAAGCATAGTAGTGGGCTCCATCTTCAGTGTCACAGGCAATGCTGACGATGGGAGATGATCCTAGTTGTCATAGCCGTCCTGCTATCCATCATCCTAGTAGTCCTCCTCATAGTCTGGCCACAGGAATAGCCATGGACAAAGCCATGAGTACTCTTTAAGTACTCACAAACTATAACTAAAAAGTAAGGTAGTCTAGTAGGAATCTTAAGCTCTAAGTTTATTTGCAAAAAGCCATATTTATCTAAAATGAGTTCAGAAGTAAAGAAAACTAAGTAAATGTTCTAAATCACTTAAGTGGGAAACTAGTTTTTATATTCACAACCCTGTTGTGGTCAAGTCAAACTCATAGTTCACTTCACAAGTCATTTTGAAAACATCTAATGACGGAATAGTATGGCTACTCCAACTGTCCATGACAGCGGACACGGCTATTCGAATAGTTTGACACTCTGTAGAGGTGGTACACATTCACCACAAAATTCGATACATCTGTCAGGGATAACCCTGAATCATCATACTTAGTATGCAGATACTCAATCATAACCTTTCAATTACACACTCTAGTATAGGCACCTCCCCTATGAGCTTGGCCTCCCAGCCATGGCCATCTGCCATCTGGGGCACTACATAGGTGGACATCACCAAGAGGTAGCCTCAGCTCAAACCTCTTCCGCGAGGGAACCCGAAACCCATATAAGACTAGATAAATATTAAGAGGACTCTTCTTCCTAGATAAAAATCTATCATGGTCAGCAAAGTTGTTTCTTTATTTCTATTTGCCCTTTAGTTAATAATTTCAATTTCATTAAGAAAAACTAACCAAATAAATGGAAAATGCAAATTAATAGAATTTTTTTTCTTCAAATCCAAAAAATTTCTCTTTTTTTATAGATAGGATAGGTCGTCGATTCGGCATTGGATAAAAAAGGGTAGGGCCATTAGCGTTTCTTGACTCTTTTTTCGAAAGCTAGGGGAAAAATAATGCCTAAATTCTAAACGAAAGTAGAAGTTCAAGGCCTAATTAATTTAATTATCTCTTCCATTCCATGGACCCGAGAATACCAATATTAGCATGAATCGTACGGAAATGTAACTCGGTATTCAAACAACTATTACTAATGCATATAAACTTCCGTCTAAGCCTTACCCAATTCAGGTATTGTGGTTGTATAGTAAAATTGGAATGGTATCGCATCCAAACCCAACCATCAGTTTTTATAAAGGGCTAAGGCGCATGCCTCAACATTTTCATCATCAAATCCATTTGTGTTTCTCAACACATGTCAAAACATTTCAATAGAATGACTCATCATTCCAAGGTTTTCATAATCCTTTTCACCAAGTAGTCCCATCTAAAGTGATCAAGTTTTATGCTTAGCACTAGCCACTAAGTTAAGAGTGTTCACTAATGAGGGATGCTAATATCAATCTCATGCCATAGAATGACATCTAGTATAGGCCTAGTTTTATACTCTTTATGCTATCTATACTATCTTTCCAATACTCACAAAGTACTAACTAAAAGTAAAGAACTTTGGTAAAGTAAAAGAGTAAAGCTTGCAAGTAAAACTTGGCATTGGTATAAATCAAAGTATATAACCAAAGCATGCCTAATGCATCTTGCTTATGTTAAAGCTTGCATGGTTAACTTTTATAATTCTAGCTTGCATAGATCTAGCTTGCTAGTAATGATGGCTTGCATAGGTATAATACTTGCAAGTGTTATCTTGCCAATAATAGCTTGCCTTGATTGGTGTAGTGATTGAAGTTTTCCTCCTCTTCTTCGGGGTAGAACTCCTCCTCCTCGTAGCTTGGGTTGGTACTATCATCTAAAAATAAATACGGGATACACAATCACCAAACAATACTTAACTAATTCAATTTAGCACACTAAGGCTCACACTTGATGATCTAGCATCATCACAATCATCACATGAATTAAAGAACTAGTTTTATTTAGTTTATTTAAGAAAAGTAATTTCTACTCATTGAAATTAATTAAGATTCAATATTCTCCAATTTAAAATATGGGATCATGTTGACACATGTCATCACCACATATTCTAATTCATGGGAATGTGATTTAAAGGGTTGGTCACATTTTATAAGGTTTAAGGTTATTATTTAATAGATTTAAAGTGACTAGAAATGCCCTAATAGCATTATTTTGGTAGTAGTCTCATGTCACAGCATGTAAACCTAAATATTTTTACATATTCAGATAGATATTGTCAAATGTGATTTTTGAGAGTTGGAATCAACTCAAAAGCTATTATGGTTGATTTTTGAAAAATGTTTGAAGTTGCAAAAGTCTCTGTCTTGTTAATTTTACTATAGATTATCTCTAACTCTAACTGATTTAAATCCAATGGGCTTGGATAGATAATTTAATTAACTTTCTTTAAAAATTTGAATCATGCAATTTGGTTAAGTGAAACTCTCTAAATTGATTTTTTAATATTTGGACAGAAACTAGTCTAAACAAAAATGGAAAAACAATTATTTGAATTTCCAGGCCAGCGCGGGAAGTTAAACGGGCCGGCCCAGCTAAACTACGCGGCACAGTGGGCTGCTGACGGATGGGGTCCACTAGTCAGCGGGACTAACTACGCGAAATGGTATCGGTGAATCTAGGCCGTGTGATCTTAATCTAATCTAACGGCTAGGAGTCATCTTTGGCGACGAACTACTCCGACGAGGAATCAACCCTAACGCGGCGGTGGGGGTCTCGCGGGGCTCACCTGGGCTCCAGCTAGGGTCAGCGACGGGGTGATCGACGTGGTAGACAACGGCGAGGCGAGGCACGGTCACGACAGGGCTTGGGGTTGTCGAAATCGACGGCGCCCTTCTCCTCCAGCAACAGCAGGCTCTTGCCAAATTCCGGCGAGAGAGAGCTCGCCTTGCTCCAGGAAGAAGTGGGGGAGGGTCAGTGAGAGGTGGTGAGTGGAATGGTGTGGAGAAATGAGGCAGGGGTGGACTCCTTTTATACTGCGGCGAGGGGACCGAACGGTGCAGGCGCGAGCTCATCGGTGACGAGGCTACAAGCGGCTATCGGCATGGCGGTGGCTAGTGGGCGGTGTTGTCTTCCCTAGTGGTTCTTATGGGAGTAATGGCGAGGCGTGGGGTGGTGTGCTTCGGTCGGGAGTGTGCGGTGCTCCGCGCGGATGCCGAGGTGTTTGCGGCGGCGTGCGGCAGCTGCGGGTCACGCGGCGGCGAACAGGGTTGTCTGCTAGGGTGCTGTGATCATGGCGGGCATGTGCGTGCGTGATGAGGGCAAGACGCGATCTGGGCGAGCTGGTCGGGCACGGCGAGCTGGCGCGCTCTAGACATGGTGAAGAGAGGTGGGGTGCGGCGTAGATAGGGTGGTCAAGGGCTTGGCCGGGGTCGGGGCTTGGACAGGGGGTGGCGGTGAAGCGAGGCGTGCTTCCTGGACATCATGGCTGGCTACGGTGGTGTCTGCTGTGAGCTGGCCGTGGTCGGCCGGCGATGACCACAATCGGGCGGCGCTCCACTGTGCTCCATGGCTAAAGGGGATGGTCTAGGTGCTACTCGACACCAGAGGAGACAAGGGAGTGAAGTGCAGACCAAATGGTCAAGGATCACTATGCACAACAGTGAAGTTAGGCAGAGGTTAAATTAGTGTAAACAAAGTGTTTGTGGAAATGGCCGCAAGATACTTGCTTTGGAATTTTTGTTTCAAATTTTTTGAGTGATCTTTAGTTAAGCTTGAGAGTCTATGTTTACTTGGAGAGGTCAAGGGGAATTGATTTGGTGGGTTTTTGAAAATGTGGGATCTTAACATATGAACTAGATTCAATTTTGAATTGTCCATTAAATTGATTTGAAAGATGTTTTTGTAAGTTTGTAAAGTGGGCCTTGATACACTTTTACTTGGTCTAGCAAGGGGTGAAAAGAAGTAGAAATGTTTCTGTTAGAATTCTTCTTCTAGGAACACACAAAGTGGCCTAGTGGTTAACTTTTGTCAAAATGACCATTTGCTTTATTTATTCATATTTGATTTATTTTCCTTTTGATTTTGTTTGTAAATGGCCTAGATGATGTAGCATTCACCTTTAAACCATTTCACATCATTTAGAACAATCAAGCATGGCATTTTCAAACAATCACACATTAATGCAAAACTAACATGCACTCATATTCCTTTTATTAATAAAAGTTTTTGTTAACCCTAAATTGGGTGATTTGAACTTGATAAACTTGATTAGAAGTTTTGGGGTGTTACAATTTATCTTTCTATCTTTAAAATCAATGGTTATACTTCATAAGTAAAGAATAGGTATTACTTCAATTACCTTAGAACTTGGTTTAAATCTTTAAGTGGTTTTCTCAAACTTGTGAAAGAATTAGTAAATAAGTGTTTGGTGATTTTATAAGTGCATGGGATTCTTGTGATAAACAATATACTATTTTAGTTGAGTTTATAATTGGTAAAAATCTTTTTAGGGAAATTAAGATACTCTTAATTTGAGATGATAGTTTTAGTAGATACATTTTAAAATGGTTTCACATACGTTAACTTCACTTAAACATCAATTAACTTGTTATTACATTTTTAGACTTTAGACAAATAATGCTAAAGGCAATAGTAAAGGTTTATATATTTTTAAGGAAATTAAAATAAAAGAAAGAGTTAAAATAATATTTATTAGACCTTTACCTTGTATTTGACTTCAATTAAGAAGACGGTATTTTTAATGTGTAGAATTTATTTTTTGATCCTTTTGGTATATTATATGTATTTTTGCGATTTTTAAATATTAAACTATGATTTTTATAAGTTTTATCACTTCATAAATACTTAATAAATAATAATATTTATCTAAGTGATACCAAAAATCTATGAAACAATTTTGTAAATATATATTTTGTTTTTCTAAGAATTTTGGTATATTATTTATATTTTTCTCATTTACCAATATTAAAATATGAATTTTCAAAGTATAATTACCTATAAAATCTTTATTAAATAATATTTTTTTAAATATTTAACAAAATAATGTTTGATAATAAGTTTAAATTATAGATTTTATTTTTCGGAGCATTTTGATAAAACAAATATTAAATGTTTTAAGAAGATATTGATTTAAGAAGATTTATTCATTTTCTATAATTAAAAAATAAATATTAAATGTTTTATTGCGTCAGTGTTGACGTCAGCATGACACATACACACGGTGTAGACTGTTTATACCCAGCCTAATCTACCCAAGCCAATGACTGGTGGGACACATGCCACATCATATTCGGAAATTATACAATAAATAAATAAAATGGGATTATGACATCAGCACGATGTCATGCTGACATCACCCGTGGGTGTTCTTCCTAGGTCGCTGATTGATCTCTCGACTGAGAGCATGCGAGCAAGCGGGAGCAGGCATGTTGGACTCGCCTCGCTGCGGCCGACCTCAGAGTGGCAGCGCCGCTCCATTTGGGTAACCGGAGCAAGAACAACAACAACGACCAACGGCGGTGAGCGGTGGCGCACGACGCTAGTGAGCTACCATATGCGAGGAAGCAAGGTGAGAATACCAGGAGGATCAACTGCTCACCAGGAAGCTTACGGTGAGGACATGGAGGCGAATCATGGCCGGAATCGACGGTGAACACCGGTGAATGGCGGCGGAAGTGAGGTGTCAATTGACTTGTCTGGTGGCTCTCCGGCTTCCGTGGCCTGTCTAGGGAGAATGAGGATAGCAAGGAAAGTCGATCGGTATCGAAAGAGAAAGTGAGAGCTACAAAGGGGGAAATGGATGAGGATGAGCAGAGGCATTTTGTGGTGTTCTTATCCTCCTCCTAGGCGATGGCGGCCATCGCGACGGTCGATTTCTGCTGACAGCGGCGGACGGTCATCGGCGAGCACATGCAGTTGCCTGTGTGCGTGAGGATGATGACGAGGATCACTTTGCAGAAAACCCCCCAAGTTTCCTCGAAATGAACCCGCGGTCCTTCCTTCGGTCCCACTTGCTAGTGACTACCGAATCGGTGTGTGGGCTGCTTCTGGGTTCTATTGGGCCATGGCCGAGTGAGCGGAAAAGGAAAAGTACTGCTCGTGGACGACGCATAGAATATGGGTCTTGGGCCGATTCTGCCGACAGTTCTCCTCTTTTTTTCTTCTTTACTATATTTCTATTTTCTCCTTTATATTTCAATTTGAATTTCAATTCATTTAAACTCCAAAACTTTTGTACAATACTACAAATATTTCAAGGGTCCTGACATTAGTTGATTGTCCTATTTTTGATAGTGCATTCCAACATCTACTATTATATATGTAAGTCTTTATTAAATAAAGTAATTAAGGATTAGGGTTTTAGAGATTTGTTTCTTATAATAAGATTATAAAAATGATTCCATTTTCACTTGACAATTGTAATGGTATGGATTTAAAATGGATAATTATGTGTACAGAATCTTATTAATACTTAACCTCATCAAGGAATCATATGTATACATTAATAAGGTATTAATCTTTGTGGTTCATAATAGAGTGATATAAGTTTCATGGTCCTCCATATTTGGTGATTTGCCAAATCCAATTCTACTTGGTTTATAGAGTTTAGAATTACCACAAAACACTTTTGGTTAGGTAATTATGAATCAATAACAATCATTGGTAGAGAAATACTAAGGTTTATTCAAATATAGGTATATGGGTTTTGAGAGGATTTAATAACTCATATCTATTATGGTTATGGATAATATTAAGACTGTAACATTGCCATCATGTTCTGTGTCCATGGTAATATCTCAACATAGAGTGAGCTATGGAGATTACTTTCCTAATGTGATCTTGAGGGTTTTATGAGACTAGGTTCTTTATTAGGGTTTAGACAATAAGGTGGTCAAGGCTTCCATCTATAAACACTCATCTAGTTCTCTAATTATCTCTTAGAAGCTTTAATTGTCCAAGAGGTATTGTTCAATGGTTACCTAGGAATAGGAAATGGTTTCACTATCCATTTGATTCTAGGGTTTTGAATAATGAAGTAGACATGGGTCTTGTCATGGCTTGATGTACTGTTGGTTAAAGATTTCTAAAGAATCTCTTGGAAGCTTTAATTGTCCAAGAGGTATTTGATACGTCCAAAACGTATCTACTTTCCCGAACACTTTTGCTATTATTTTTCCTCTAAACTTGTGTGATTTGGATACAACTAACATGGATTGACACTGTTTTCAGCAGAATTACCTTGGTGTCTAGTTTTTGTGCAGAAAATCAACTATCAGGAAAAATCCTGGAAAATATGCCAAAATCCTATTTTACTAGAAGACTCACGGAGCCAGAAGACGAGACAGAGGAGGGCCACGAGGGGCCCACACCACCTGGCCGCGCGGGCCAGGCCAGGCCGCACCTAGGGGTGGTGTGGCCGCCTCGGTCACCCTCTCGGCCTCCCTCTTCGCCTATAAGTTGCCTCTTGACCTAAAAACCAAGGGGGTTCAACGTTTTTCCAGAAAGAGTTCCGCTATGCTGCCACCACCAGATTCCGCGATTCGGAGCCAGAAACTCTGTTCTGGCACCCTGCCGGGATGAGAAATTGGAGGAGATCATCGCCATCATCATCACCATCGCTTCTCCATCGACCATCCATGTTTCCCCCATCTATGAGTGAGCAATCCCCTACTGTAGGCTATGGGGATGGTAGGGATTGGATGAGATCGTTCATGTAATGGCATCATATTGTTAGGGCATGGTGCCTAGTATCTATTATTAGTTCTTTTAGACTTTGTTGCAACTTTTTATGCTTAATGCTTGTCATAGGGCCCGAGTGCCATGATTTCAGATCTGAACATGTTATTGATTCATTATGATAGTATTGTTTATGGTCTTGCCTGCAAGTTGTATACACATATTGTTGTCCAGAACCAAAGGCCCCGAAGTGACATCAATCGGGATAACCGGAGGGGATGGCTTTGATGTGAGGATCACATGTGTTCACGGAGTGTTAATGCTTTGCTTCGGTGCTCTATTAAAAGGAGCACCTTAATTGCCAGTAGTTCCCTTGAGGCCTCGCTGCAAATGGGCTGGCAGGACAAAAGATGTTGTGCAAGTTCTCATTGCGAGCACGTATGACTATATATGGAACACATGCCTATGATTATTTAGTACTTGGATGCTTTATCTTATTTATCTGCAAATGCCCTATGTCTTGATTGCCAT
Organism: Avena sativa; assembly: GCA_916181665.1. Lineage (NCBI taxonomy): Eukaryota > Viridiplantae > Streptophyta > Magnoliopsida > Poales > Poaceae > Avena > Avena sativa. The sequence continues at coordinate 467,048,368 of OV702290.1, forward strand.
ATGAATTGTCTTGTCCATGCAACACCCGTCCATCCATCCCTATGCCTACCGTGCTTTAATCCTATTGTTTACTGCAATTGATACTACTTTCTTTACTTTTACTACTACTATTACTTTAGTATTGCTACTACAAAACTGTTGCTACTGATAAACTGCCGTGAGCAAGATTGTTTCTAGGTGTAGCTGAATTGACAACTCAGTTGTTAAGGCTTATAAATATTTTGGGCTCCCTTGTGTCGAATCAATAAATTGGGTTTCACTTCCCTCAAAAATACTGCGATGCACCCCCTATACTTGTGGGTCATCAAGACTATTTTCTGGCGTCGTTTCCAGGGAGCATAGCTTTACTTATCAAGTTCACTTGGAATCACTATTGTTCGCTGCCATCCATCGATCATGGGTAAGTCTCATGATGGCAAGGTTCCTATTTTACCATCCACTACAAGGAGAGGTACGGTTCTGAACACCTCTGTTGCTCTTGATTCACCATCTGTTATGAGTAAGTTCCTTACACCACCACATGCACATGCTACACACACTGCTACTACTGCTACTTATGATGCTGCTTCTACTATGCTTGATAAAAGTGGTTCCTTAGGTCCTTTCCTAGATGCTACGATTGCTAGAACTATAGCTGGAAATACTGAAACTCCTAATGAAGACACTACTACACCTGTCAGTTCACCTGAGTCTAGAGAGAGCTATGATATTAAAGACGGTTAGATAGAGATGACCGATGAATTTATTAAAAAATGTCAAAACACCCATGATAGGAGTGTTATTAAGAGTATCCTTGAGAGGCGTACTATAAAACCCAAATTGTCTCCTAATGCTAAGTTTGTTGCATCTCCCATAAACATTAAAGATAAGGATTATGATTTCTCTCTTGATTTATCTGACATAACTATTGTTGAGAAAGAACCTTTTTGTGGGACTAAGAATGAAAGTGTTGTAGCACATATGACTAAGCTTTCTACCATGAGTGGCTTATTTTCTGATGATATTAAGATGCGCACCTACTTTCTTGCTAAAATTTTCCTTTTTCACTGAAAGGAGGAGCTAAAACTTGGTTTAATAATTTTCCTCCTGGATCTATTGATAGCCCTGATTGCTTGATTAATACCTTCCTTCAGAAATATTTCCCTCCTAGTGCTAGACATGCTATTTTGCAGGAACTTTTTGATTTTAAACAGGGAGAAAAAGAGATATTGCCTGAATCATGGGCAAGGTTTTGTGCTTTGATTCATGCACAGGCTGGATGTCCATTACCTAAAAATGAGCTTCTTGATATATATTATAATGGACTAACTGAAGAATCTAGGACATACCTGGATAGTTGTGCTGATTGTGTTTTCAGGAATAGGACTCCCAAGGAAGCTGAGGAATTAATGGCTAAAATAAGCAAGAATTATGAAGATTGGACTCCTCCTGAACCAACTATACCTGAGACAACTACACCTGAGTTAATTGTGCCTGCGCCTATACCAACATCAAAGAAGAGGGGAGTTATTGAACTAAATGATGAAGTGATGAAGGAAGCCAAGAAATGTCTTAAGGAGAAGGGTATTAAAGCTGAAGATGTGAAGAATTTACCTCCTATAGAAGAATTATGTAAGCCAATCTCCCACTCATCCACTATTGAGGTACACTCTCTCCAACATTTTGATGAAGGTGATATTCCTTACTCTAAACCTCCTGATCAATGCTTAGAAGAATTCGACGTTTTTATTGTTAAGCAAGATAATTTCAATAAAAGGGTGCAAAATCATTTAATGGAAAACTCTAGAGCTACTGTTGAGTTAAAATATATTGTGGAAAGAACCTCTAATGATGTTAAAGTGCTTGTTAAACATTTTAAAATGGTTCAAACTCAAATTGACCAGCTTATTAAAGTACAAAAAGACTTGCTAGTTAATGCTACTAACAAAAAACATGCTTATGAAATTAGAACTAGAAGTGGTGCTGCTACCCAGGATCCTCTATATCCTGAGGGGCATCCTAAAAGAATTAAGCAGGATTCTCAACAAATTGAAAATAGTGGTACTACTCCTAAGAAAAGGAAAAAGAAACATAAAACTATTATAGAACCTTCTGAACCTGCTAAAGATCCCAATAGTATATCTATCTCTGATGCTGAAACTGAAAGTGGTAATGAGGAAAATGATGCTCGTGATAAATAAAAAGTTGAAGAAGAACCTGAAAGGCACACTAAGAATACTAAATACACTAAAGAAGATTTTGTTGCTAAGAAACATGGTAGTGAAAGAGAGCCTTGGGTCCAAAAACCTATGTCTTTCCCTGATAAGAAACACAAGTCAAAGGAAGATGAACACTATAATAAGTTTTGTGAATGGATGAAACCTTTATTTTTGCAAATCCCTCTGAATGATGCTATTAAATTACTACCTTATTCAAAGTATATGAAGGATGTTGTCTCTAATAAAAGTAAGATCCCTAATGAAGAGATTTCTACTTTGCTTGCTAATTATTCCTTAAGTGGTAAGGCTCCAAAGAAACTTGGAGACCTAGGGATTCCAACTATTCCATGCTCTATTAAAAATAGTTATGTTAGAACTGCTTTGTGTGATTTGGGAGCAGGAGTTAGTGTTATACCTTTTTCTCTCTATAAGAGACTTTAATTGGAAAAACTAATACCATCTGATATATCACTACAAGAAATGATTCAGCTTGTGACGTTTTGGTAGTGACCATCTACAAAATCGTCTTAGATTTATGAAGATTCCGCTCAAGCTGCTTGGGAGGGTCAAAGCCTTAGTAAACTATGACGATTTTGCTCAAAAACGTCGTAATTCCTTTAAATGAAATCGTCATAATAGCTAGGGAGATCTAAATATAGAGGATAGCAACATGGACCGTTGGATCCAAACAAGATGGACAGGCAGGATGCTGATATGCGGGAAATTTGACATGGATCGATGACATGGCACTAACCATCGCGCGCAGGCACAACCAAAACCGCCAAATCCCCACCCTCTCCCAGCGAACGCATCTCCCCAACCCTAAACCTACCACCGCCGCTCCAGTGAGATCCGCGTCGCCGCTCCACCGATATCCACGCCGCCGCTCTTCCCGCTCGCTCCAGCCGCTGAACCCATCGTATCTAGAGAGATCCCCAGCCGCTGCTCTTCCTTCTCTAGTGAGATCCGCGCGCCGCCGCTCTTCCTGCTTGCTCCAGCCGCTCCCCTCCTTCTCCAGCAAGATCTCGCAGCCACCCTATCCTCCTCTCCTCACCTCACCACAGTCGCAGCGGCGGACAGGAACAACGCCCTCATCATCAGCATCCCGCGCCCCTCGTCCTCCCTCCACAACGCTCGTCTCCCAGCAGAGCCGACGAGAAAAGGAACAGGCAGCGGAGGGGAGGAAAGGAGCAGATGCTAGAGGGGAGGATTCTACGGAGGAGTGGATCCGGAGGAGGTCTAGCACGTGGTGGATGGCTCCAGGTCGAGGCGTCGATTCTCCATGTCGAGGCCCCTCCCTGACCACGAGCGTGGCGGACGCCTAGGAAGCAGGATGAGCATACTCCTCAACTCCCTCTCTTGGTGTGCTCCATTTCTCCCTCCTCCTCATCTCCTTACTGTTTTCCTCTCTTCTAGGGTTTCTGGCAGCAGCGGCGTCACGAGAAGGGGGCCGCATCCTCAATACCATGGAGGAGTGGAGTGCACTGGGTGGCTGAACTTTTAGCAGCCGTTGGAAAGTGGATGGAGGGATACGCTGCTCCGGGTGTGTCCAGCAGGGTCTCGCAGACAAGGAGAACGACGCCTCTCGGGTAAGGTTTCCATCTCTCCCTCCCTTTCTTCTGCAATTTTAAGCAAAATTTTGTTTTGGGCTCGATCTCCTCCGGGATTTAGCGCGAGGAACTACAACTTGGAGTTGGATTCGTGGGTGGATTGTTGGATTAGGAGTGCCTTCGGCTGTTTTATGATGATGTTCATGCACGCTAGCTACTTGGCACTTTGATTTTTTTGTGCTTGTGCTGCAGGCTGTAGATGATTCAAAATGTTTGGCAAGAAACTCCTACTCATTCCAAATGTCAAACCAACATAGTGGTTAGGTATATAGATTTTTTCATCAAGCCGAAAACAATCCTAAGAGATACATAGATGTTTATGTGGCATTTGCAAGAGTTACATAGACACATAGATTTTTTGGTAGAAGGATCTTATTAAGGGTATAAGAACACAATTCGGTTGCTAAAAAATGTGCTGCAGGCTCCATCAAATTGTACTAAAAAGAGTTACAGTTGTTCCTGATATGGGCTACATGGTAATTTTGTTTGATAGTTCACTTTAGTTTTTGCACTCTTGTTTGTTTGCTAGGACTCTAAGAACACAATTCCGATGTTTATGATGTTCTAGCTCATTATTGTTAGTTAATTGGAGCATGAATATTCCTATACCTGGCCGATAAACGGTGCATATTTGGATTTTGGTAGATGCTTGTTTAGATTGTAAAACATCAGTGTAGAATTGTATATTGTTGTAGAAATTCATCAACTGGTACATGCTACTGCAAATAACAAGTATGTAGGTCTGGTTCATTTTAACTGGTACATGCTACTGCAAATAACAATGACTATCATGTATCTTGTATCTGTGCTCACTGCTCACTTCATTTTAACCCTGATAGCATGCACCTTCCTGTTTCCTAAACAATCTTGATGAATAGAAAATGTAGGTCTGGTTCCATCTGTTTGAATGTCATTAACCATTTCACTAGGCTTGATTAGTCGCCCCGAGTCGCCTAGTTTAAATTCAGAGTTTACTGGAAGAATTAGGAAGGCAAATGGTGATTTTACCTTTGTAAAATACTCCCTGACCTGGAAAATAATCTTAATAATCTGATCTCCTAACTTTGAAACAAACATGATGCCATTGAAAAATATTAGTACCTCACAAACACTTCTCTATTATATATGTACACTTAAATAATTTATTAGTACTATTCAATTTCATGCTGTTTGGATGTCAACCTTTTCTCTTAGCACTGGAGGTACTTAAATCACAACTATTGTTTGTTGATACATGACTTGATTCTGCAATTTCTGTAACGATGATGTACCATTGATTAACTTTGTTGCCTTGATGCTTCATGCAGACTTCTTGTTCTTATCTGCTTGATTGTTCTTGCTCTGTTCCTTCACTAGAGAAGTTCCTTCTACAGCTTTTATTATATCCAAATCCTTCCGATCTGGTATACACATGTCTATGCATGTATAGTGTAATATCATGTAGTAGTTTCCTGTCCCTTGTGTAGATAACTTTTCATTCATATCTCTGGATTATTGGATCCTTGTTATTTGAAGCTACTGTGCCACTGTGGTTTGTACTCTGTAAGTACTTCGTTGTTTCAATTTTGGGGTGGGTTCTTACAGCTGTCCCTTGGAACAAATTCCACCATCCATAGCTTTGTACATGCACATTTTGGTGATTTGATCTTGTGCTAATGGTACTTAGCTGTTTGAAATGCAAGGCCGAGAAGTTCAATGCTATACTAGGCTAGTAGAAACATGTTCTATTGTTACTTCTATATATGCTGAATTGAATTGCGGATTGACTATTAATAAATGGAAGTTAGTTTGTCCAGTTGTGCATTTGTAGTTCTTTGCATATGCTTTTTGTTGAAATTCAAAATCTTTATCTGATGCAAAGCACTGTAAATGAATGCAATTCTATACTTGTTTGCGCTATACCAATGAAGCATTGCATGTTAGTAATGAAAAGCTAGTGGTACCAAATCATTACCAAACATGGAAAAGCTGAGTGTATTTTTGTTCCTGTAGTACTGGTTCTACAGAACTTTTGTTAATAAATATCATGTATCTAATTTGAAGCCTTCGTTTGTTGGCATATGTTTTGCATTTTTTACATTTTCTTAAAGTACCTCTTGTTCTCACTTCATAGCGCTCAAGGAGGCCTCATCCAGGTTGCTGCAGGCTGTATATCGTTCCCCTCGTTCTCACTTCATATCACTAAAGTTTCGTGCTGCCGTTGTAGGTTCGACGGGCTAAGCACACCGGTGAACTGGGGCGTCAGCATCGTGCCGGACAACAAGGCCTTCGTCATCGGGTGCTCCGGGAAGTACCTCGGGACTATCGGCTCAGGGATCCAGATCGACGGTGTTCTCTATGTCACCAAGACAGCCCCATGGTCGGCGCAGTACTGGGGTCGGTCGCATCGAACTTGAGCGCGCTGGTGATCAAGGCGTTGTGCAGGTAACCCAGCCGGTGCTTGTCGTCCCTGCTGCCGATCTGCTACAGGTAACCCAGCCAGCCATCATTGTCTCACTACATATGCAGTCTGGTTTAGAGCATTTGAGCCACGATACTGAATTTGGGGCTTTAGTTTGGTTGTAGTACTTCAGCAAATTAGTTAGGAGATCTATCGAGCAGTGTATGAATGAGTTTTCAGGCAAGATTTCTCCCGAGCAAGTAATGTTTACCTTGCTGTAGGTTTGCTATGAACGATTTGGTTTCTGTCTATTCATGTAGAGACCAAGGATATCGAGAATTATTTTTTGTACCATTGTATTGATGTATATTATGCAAAATGCATAACCTAAAAAGCTTGGTGTTTTATAACTATAGTTTATAGCAAATAAAAATCTTGTGGCCTAAAAGTAATACTCCAATGGTTTGTGCTGTCACAAGTTTACTTCTGTAGTTTTTTACTATATGCCAAGTGTGAAAGTAATGACAATGGGTGTTGATATGCACATCTATTTATTTTCTTTCTACCTAATCTATGTTAATTTTAGAAGATATTTCTTTCTTTGACTAGCAGCCATAACCATCATTTCCTCTCTTTTAAATGAGCTGCAGGCTGAAGATGGAAGAACCGAAGGCTTCATACTTAGCAAAGAGTTGATATTCATATTTTTGTGGCCGTGTGTGATTTGTACTATGGAATATTTGTAATATACTACGCTGTACTTTTGTAGATGTTTAATATTCCTGGGTTATGTGAATTATGCCTGATTGTATTATTTGTGGAAGTGGACCATTCCTGGGTTACAATTTTGGTTAGAATTATTGAATGCGATTTGAGATGCACTTACCAAAGTATTATTTGTGTAATACCTGTGTGTTTATCCAAATGCTATTTGGGCTGTTAAAAGGCCATAACGACTGGAACAATTTACAATTCCTAGGAAAAATGGTTGAAAATAAAAAGAGCTGAATGGTAAAAAGGCCACGACCCCCAAAATAAAAAGGCTAAAAATGCGGGGCTTGGCCCAAGTAGCAACGAGAATTGATAGAAAAATATTAATGGACTGAATTGTTGGCTTGGCCCATGTAATTTTTGAAATGGACTAGGCTGATTGTGTGCCACAGAGGCTCAGCCACGTAGGATCTGACCTGGCGAGGCCAGTTTGTCCATGACGATATCGGAACGTCATAATGGTTATGATGATCCAATATCGTCATAGACGGTTATGACGATTTCACTAAAATCGTCGTTATAGTTTATTTGCGACGCTTAGCTTTCGACGATCTCAAAATCGTCATAGAATCGTCATAAATGGACTATTGTGACGATTTTGTGACGAAAATAGAGGGTCATATATAGCCATATTCCTTGTAGTGTATCTTTGCAAATGGCTGATAAATCTACTACTATTCCTGTTGGTATATGTGAGGATGTACCTGTTCAAGTGGCTCATAATTTCTTGATATTAATTGATTTTGTTATGCTTGAAATGCCTGAAGATGATAATATGTCTATTATTCTTGGAAGACCTTTTCTTAATACTGCAGGAGTTGTCATTAATTGTAATCAAGGAAATGCGTCTTTTAATTGTCAATGATAAGGAGCATAATGTCTATTCCCCAAGAAGATTGATAGGACTTATGGCTTAAATTCAATTGAACATGTTGAGGGCATCCAAGTTGGAGAAATATATTGTCCCATACCACGAGAAAAATATGAAACTATTATGATTGGGACCATTGCTATCAAGGTTGAGGTAACATAATCATTAGTGGAATACAAAGTTTTGTTTCATATAAAATTGTTTTGGTAACAAGACCTGATCAACCTTGTTAACAAAAGGATTTTAATGAACAAAACAATGTTTTCACCGTGATTACCTTTGCTTACTTTTATTTTATCCATTTTAGTTTTTGCTTTCGTTTAGTTTACTTTTCTATTGCTAGTTGCTTGCATATTAGAGTGTCTTAGAACTTCTGAAGTTTTAGTTTTGTTCTGTCATTGCATCATTCCAAAAACATCTTTCTGTCAGAAAATCATTCATCTATACCTAAAAATTGCTCAAAAATAAAGTGTCTCGAAAAATTCCAGAAAATTCATATTAAATTTTTACGTGAAAAAAGGGGCAGAGAAGTGCCTGGAGTGACCCAGGGGGCCCACCAGGAAGGAACACCACCTGGTGGCGCGGCCACCAGGGGCGCGCCTGGCCATGGTGTGGGCCACCCCTGGCCCTCCACTCACTCTCTCACTTGCCACTGCTTCCTCTCTGTCGAGAAAACATCAGTTCATTACTTGAAATCGTGTTCATGCTGTTCTTGTCCATGATTTTTCGATCTCCTTGCTCAGCCCATGTTTGCTGCTGAACTTTGGAGCATTTGTTCTCCGGTATGTGACTCCTTCGCTTGTCCAAGTAGATTTGTGTTTAGTGGTTTATATCTTGAGTATTTTGTTGCTATAGGTGACAAGTTATGAGAGCTTGTAGGATTGTTCAATGGATATAGATATTGTTTTGATGCATGTTTAGGCCTCTTACAAGTCCCTATGAGTAGTTCCCTTCATTATGTATTCACTTTGCAATCACTTGTATAATGGATGTTTAAATTTCAGAATATCAAAGATGAACAACCACACATTTGGAGAAATATTTGAGAGGGACACACCTAGGAGGTCAAGGCCTTCAAGATCAGCCTCTCAGTTTAGGCCTTCATACAATGAAGACCTTATTGCACCACGCTTTGGCAATAAGGAGATGAGGGAGATGCTCACCCATCTACCTTCCCTTGTTTTACCTTTTTGCAAGCTGCAGGGATCCTCAATGACTTCTTACTACTCGTTCAGAGGGTTGGTCTGACCACGTACATGGAAGATGAGAGTGAGCAATATGCCGTGCTCACCAAAACTTTCATGGAGAGTTTCGTTTTCACCAACACCCCTTAGCAGTCAACTGTTTCGTTCAAAATTTATAATCAGCCATTACCATGTCATTGGAAAGATTTTGCAGCATTATAGTTATAGGCATGACGGGGACAGTGAAGAAGATCTAAGGTCGACCCGCTGACTTACTGGAGCTCTATCGAAGTGTGACAAATGACGATGACCGCGTAGCTCGGCGCGGGAAGATAAGGAACATTCAACTCCCAGCTCTTAGATATTTTGCTTATTATCTTGCCACTAGCATTCTTGGTAGGGAGAACACTAGTAATATCTCTAATTATCATTGCCTTCCTCGTTGCTGCACTTAATAATGATACCAAGTAATCTTGGCTCTCTCATTGCTTGCCTCCTAGCTGGTAGGGGACCTATTTATGGAGGCATTATTGCCTCACGTATGGTTGCTGCATTAGAACTTTCTATGGATCCTAATGACACTGTGTTGGCACCACAAATGCTTGATCTTGCTGCCATGAAAAAGCATCACTTCGTCACTACTGACTCTGATACGGAAAGTTTAGTATACAGGATGTTGTTTACTGACGGAGACGAGAGGGAATGGTTGCGTTCTAAGGAGGAGGCCATGGTTGCGTTCTAAGGTGGAGGTGGATGAGCAGCTCTGCTTGCTTGGTTTCCACAGGCAGCACTAGGAGGATGTGCCTTCTCATGACTACTCTGCGCACTATGGTAGGGTGTCCTCGAGCTCGTATCAGGACGAGGGCACCTCCTCGCCATACTACGGAGGCGCTCCATCTTGGCCATCTTGGGATTGATACCCACTTAGGACAAAAGCCTAAGCTTGGGGGGAGGTACATCGACATCACACTCATCTGCATATCATGTTTAGTCAGTACTTTGTATATCCATGCTTCGTTCTCTTTTTAGTTTTCATTCTTTCTTTACTTTTGCTTTCTAAAACACAAAACGTCCAAAAATATTTTCTTTGTTTCTCTTTATTTGCTTCTTTTTGCCTTGGTTTGCTTTTTCCTTTTTTCTTTGTTTGAACTATTCAAAAAACCCAAAAAGATTTTCTTTGCTTCTTCTTCCTTTTTGTTCTTGCCTTTAAAAATCAAAAACACCAAAAATATTTGTTGTTCTTCTTTGGTTTTGTGAAGTTTGTTGTAGGGTTCAGCAGTCCTCAGTGGAGTTTGGTTTCATGTTATTATTCAAGCCACACAAGTGAAGGGCAATAATGAGGATTAATGACAACTTGAGGTGTGGTAAGAGGCTGGTAACGAACTCTATTTGTTTTCATTTTTGTACATATACTCATCATTGTGGGCATGCTTAGTCTGTTCATGTAGGGTGTATGTTATTTATGGTTGCTTAGTAGTTCTTGCTTTCTTATGATTAGCTCCAGCTTGCTAATGGTTTGTAGCATGTCATATGAATGTTTGCTTGCATTGTTCTATTCATAACTTGGTATGACACTGTGGTATCCTCCTCTGAATGTTTCATTTGAATTGACTTGGCACATGCTCACACATGCATATGACTGAAACAATAATCGGTTAAGCCTCTATGAATTATTTTGCCTCAGGGGTTTTGAATCACTTTCATGCCATAATTAGTCATGTTTTGTTGCAAGCATGATTATGACAGTTATTGCTCTCTCGTTTGTCGCTCCCTTACTATTGCTAGCCTTCACTTCCACTGAGTATGAGCTCTACTCATGTTTCCAACTCCCCAAAACCAATATTGCCAAAAGTGTCCACCATACCTACCTATTAGCATCATTTGCTAGTCCGTGCATATTCAGTATGCCTTGTTTTCTTCCGAATAAAATTTCTGCTTGTTATGAGAAAGTTAGTTAGTAAAGCTCTCACGAACTTGATGGCACACTTTACTTTCTTGCACTTAATAATCTTGAACCATTGTGTCCATCTTTGTTGCGTATATGCTTGTGCTTTATGAGTTGAAGTTAGCAGAACCATGTATCATGGGGAACACTTTCAACATTGCACTTATTATTCCGTTCATATCATGATTCTTTTGCTTATGGATCCCGGCGGTGTGAAATAAAAGGGGAACTTGTAAGATCATGGAGTTTGTATGTGTGTTAGAGAAATGCCTGGGCCGCTAGCCAAAGCCATGCCTAATCATGGTGGAAACTTGCAGCATAACCATAATGAGCATTCTATGAAGCATCCTCAATAAAAACCTATGCAAATAGCAAATAAAAAGATCATTGAGATGCTCATTGTCTGTTGCCTTGTCATTTTGGTATGGGATAGCTCCTGTGTCATGGGGCAAGGGGTACCCCGTTGGCGGTTCTCTATGATACATATGTACTTACAATGACAAGAGCTTACTTGTGACTGAAGTTGAGTAGCATGTGGTTCGGTACTCATAAGCAAGGGGCATGAGATTTCAACTTATAACTTGTCAGGCATATCCTCTTAGGTGTGTCACTTTAACCTTAACCATTTAAAGATGCTTATGATAGGGGCAATGAGAGCTCAAAGCTAATGAGTACCATACTTTCAGCATTTGGAAGCCTTTCAAACTGTTCAAAACCTTTTCACTTCCTTGTTGAGTCACCACTTATTCTATGAGCACTTTCTTGAGAGCATAGTTGTCATTCTTAGTGTAATGTGCTTGTCTCAAAACTTGATTAATTATGTCATGACTTTGATGCATATATCTTTGATACCTTTACTTCTAGTATTCACTTGAACTTCAGAGGTGCCTTGGCATCTATGTTTGCCCTACGATCAAAGGCAAGTGTCGTGGTGGTGTCACGGCAGATGCCATGGATAGGCTAAAGGTGGGGCCAATATGCACTAGAGGAATCCAGGGAGGGATAGTGTGGTGATTCCACACACAGATGCTTTGTATTCTCCAAGTGTTCAAGGTTTACAGATGCTCCTTGAGCTGTATTGGGGAGAGGAGGAAGAAGGAGCTCTCTTACTCGCACCATCACCTATCTCTCACTGAACAAACTACTCACGCATTCGCCCGCCAGCCAGACCCAACTACAGAGACCCTAGTGCCCCTTATAAAGGGGAGGCTAGGTCTCCAGTTAGGGCATACGTGGAGGCATATTCTGGGGAATATGCCTCTCCCAAAATAGCAAACCGGCCGATTCTCCTTTTGCCATCGTAAGCCGTGCAGAGGCTACGTAAGCCTCTATGGCGCCAGCATCAGCGACATAGGGTGCATCACCTTTGTCGGCCACGCCTTGCTGGTCCCTCCCTCTGTTCTCTTCGCTCATGCTCCTGTACACAGAGGTCACCCTTTGACCAGCGAGATACCTTCCTTCTCTTGCAAGCCTGATATAACCCGGATCATGCCTGGTTAATCCGGCCCCGTGGGTACCTGCATAGAAGTTACAAAAAGCTTGCCAGCATACGACATACGTCGGTTGGGACACAGTTAGGTGGACATCCTCTGGTCCGGGTTACTCCGTAAGTCGGCCTGCCTTGAGGTGACTCGGCCAGCATACGCTTTGACCTTGCCGTACCTCGGCTAACTCGGCCTCTATACCCCGGCGTGACCCTACCCGGGGGTATCCCCCCAACATTAGTCTCCGAAGCTGGTGCAGTCATAGCAACTTCAGCTGCTAAGGCCATGGCAGGTTCAATCTTTTTGCTCCTTTTTTCCGAGTTACTATGTAGCTCAGATCCCGCGGCGTAGCATTCCCTTGGCATATTCCGAGTTATCACTCGCTGGTCGGGCTACCCTTCAGTTTTCCGGGTTATCCTTCCTTCTCTCATACACTTCCCCCCGTCCTATGTGGAGGGTAATCATCATCTTTCCTCATTTGAAGGGCCTGCGCTAGTTACTGCACTTATTGTCAGAGGTTACTGCAGCACACGTCATGTCGCAGCTGCCTCATCGCTAACTGCACCACCACGTCGCGTCATGGGATCCCCTATTTCCGGTGGCCCTTCCTGTGGCTTGCCTCTGATTGGCTGATCCGGCTGATACACGGCCACACCGTGTGGCCTTGATGCACAGCACGATCCCACTACCCACTACTGGGGCGTGGTTAAATAGGGGAGGGGCGCGCCCCTTGGCTATTTTCCCCTTCTCGCTCCCATCAGCCTCTCTGCCTCTTCTACTTCCTTGCGACAGCGTTGCCGCCGCCACCGCACCATGCTTCTTTGCATTAGCCACGCTGTCGCTCCCGCGCTGCTTCAACGTCACGGGTCCACGCCAATCCAAGCCACTGCCTCCCACGTCTGAACGGGTCGGCGTGGATAGCGACCTGGAGATAACCGAGGAGGAGCTCACGGTCGTTGAAGAATACATGGAGGAGGGGGTGAAACCATGGAGCGTGGTGCCTGGGCCGGTTCTTGGGTGTTCCAGGACGACCTGGATTGGCTCTACCGTACCCGCCGCATCCCCGAGGGCGTGATTTCTCGCCTTGCCTCCGAGGAGCTCGCTCCCTCACCCAATCCGGGTGAGTTCATCGTCTTCCTGTCTCACTTCCAACGCGGCTTTGGCCTGCCTGTGAGTGATTTCTTCCACGATTTCATCAACACCTACGAACTCCAACCTCACCATCTTCCGGCGAATGCCATTACATCCCTTTCTTCCTTCGCCTCCGCCGAAGAAGGATACGTCGGCCTATGGCCCACCAAAGAGCTCTGGATCCGGTTCTTCGGTCTGCGAAGGAACGTGGTTCCGGATAAGGAGCGTGCCCCGGAGGACAAGCACCTGACCCAATGTGGTGCGACCTCCATCTCACCCCAGAAACAATCTATCTTCCCCGGGTCACGGGGCTTGATTCCTGCAAGGGCTGGGCCCGGACCTTCTTTTACGTGAGGAATGGTTCGGATGAAGAGGAAGAAGACGAAGCCTCAGATCTCAAAGAAAATGAAGATGACGATGAGGCTAAAGCCGGAGCTCCACCCGCTGGCACCGAGTTACCCCCTCCTGCTGCTGCTCCTTGAGCACCAAAAAACACTTTGAAATTTATCAGATCCCCGGTATGCCTGGTGCAGATGTATTAAGCATACTGATTATATTTTGCTACTTAGCTATTCACGCCGGATTAACTTGGGCGTAGTCCCCGAGTTTCATTTTCTTGTTTCTCCAATTTCATGGCTCGGCTCGCGTCTACCATGATTCGGTTTTGTAACTTACGAGTCCGAGTTTCAAAAATTGACTTAACAATACTTGGAAACTTGAGGATTAGCTCAAAATAATCCAGCGCAGCAAAAATGAGATAAACATAAGGTTAGTCCGAATAACAAATGTCGGCTCGATTACGTTCTTTTCCTTAGTCATTTTTCATGTGCTACGCAATTCCAAACTTGTTCTCTTGCTTGCCATGAAGCCAAATCTTGTTGGACAGCAGCAAGTCGAAGAGTTGAGTCTTTGATGCTTACACACAACTAATCCGGCTTAGGCCGAAGGAACTTAAGCCAGCCGACATAAAAAATAAAATAGTTAACCAATAGAATGACAATTTTTACTAAGGCAGTCCCTGAGTTACTGCTCGAGGTGCCAGGATTTCATTGATAAACTCATTGCTGGCATACATACCGACATATGAGAGACTCGGATACACACACTTCTTTGTTAAGTGTAGAACGGACGAAGTAGAGCTACATTCCATGGACGCTTAGATTCCTCGCCGGACCTGTCCGCCTTGTTCTTCTCCTGTGGTTGTGCATCAATGAGATAATAAGAGTCATTGTGCAATGCTTTGCTCACGATGAATGGCCCTTCCCATGGGGGGGATAACTTATGCATGCCAGCAGTACGTTGTACCAGCCGAAGTACCAAATCACTTTCCCGGAAGACTCGGGGGTTTACTTTTCGGCTATGATATCATCGGAGATTTTGCTGATATATGGTGGATCTAGACAATGCCAATTCTCTTGCTTCTTCCAGCAGATCGACATCATTTTGCCGGGCTTCTCGCACTTCGGCTTCTATGTATAGGGTGACCCTAGGCGAATCATGCTCTATGTCGGCTGGTAATACAGCTTCTGCCCCATATACCAGAAAAAATGGCGTATAGCCCGTTGATCGATTCGGAGTTGTTCTTAAACTCCACAGTACCGCTGGTAGTTCTTCTATCTAGCACCCTATTGATCTTTGCAGCGGCTCAATGAGCCGGGATCTTATCCCGGATAAAACTAATCCGTTGGATCTTTCCACTTGTCCGTTCGATGAGGGGTGGGCTACTGAAGCAACGTCCAGCCGGATCTTCTTATCTCGGCAGAATCGTACAAATGCTCCTTCAGCAAAATTAGTGTCGTTATCTGTTATGATACTGTGAGGATAGTCATATCTCAGGATGATATCTTTGAGGAATGTCACGGCTGTAGCTCCATCACATTTTTTATCGGCTTTACTTCAATCCATTTTGTAAACTTGTCAACCATAACCAAGATATGGGTCATATTTCCTCTCGCCGACTTAAATGGACCAACCATATCCAAACAACATACAGCAAATGGCCAGGTCATTGGTATGGTCTTGAGCTCCGACATTGGTATGTGCGTCTTGGCAGCATACCTTTGACAGCCATTGCATTTTCTTACTAGATCTTCTGCTTTTTCCAAGGCACTTGGCCAGTAGAATCCATGTCGGAAAGCTTTTGCCACTAAAGCTCTAGATGAGGCATGATGCCCACATTCCCCTTGATGTATATCTCGGAGGATGTCAAGCCCTTCTTCCGGGTCAACGCACTGTTGTAGGACATTCGTGACACTCCTCTTGTATAGCTCGGCATTGATAATCGTGTATGCCTTGCAAGCACTTCTTCATTGGGCAAGGATCCATCCTTCAGGAATTGGAATATGGGTAGTGCCCAAGCCGGTATAGCTCGCACTGGAAATACATCCTTGTCAATTTCCATTTGATCCACCGACATAACCTCCGCCAGGTCAAGCTGCGTAGTCCCCGGGTTCTGCGAACCAGTCCCCGGGTTCTGCGAAGCAGTCCCCGGGTTTCCTGAACCACTTCCCACATCAATGTCCATGGGCACAGCTTCCGACTTCGGATTTGCCGGGATATAGATTGACTCGGATTCTAGGGATGGCCTGATAGATGGCTTTCTGAGGTGCTCTAGTGCT
Source organism: Avena sativa (assembly GCA_916181665.1). Taxonomy (NCBI): domain Eukaryota; kingdom Viridiplantae; phylum Streptophyta; class Magnoliopsida; order Poales; family Poaceae; genus Avena; species Avena sativa. The sequence goes on from OV702290.1 coordinate 467,064,560, forward strand.
ACAACCGGTGGAATCGCTTATCGGGTTCATCCGAGTTTCGACAGTATGTCGGCACCCTTGTTTTCTAGCCGGGGTACATGGTGAAACTCGCATCCCTTGAAGTATCCTGATGTCTTCTGCACATGAAATCTGTACAATGCCATGTTTGCATCAAAAGCATCCCATTGCCCTGAAACTTGTTGAACTACCATATCGAGTCACCAAAGCACTGGATCCGACGTATTCCAATTTCTTTTGCCACTTTGAGCCCATGCACAAGTGCTTCATACTCTGCAACGTTGTTTGATGCTGTGAAGTGGATCTGCAACACGTACTTCAGCTGGTCTTTCTTAGGAGAGGTAAGCACAACTCCGGCGCCTAACCCGGTTTTCGTCTTTGATCCGTCAAAATGCATTCTCCAGTAATTCGGATCAAGCAATGGTGGCTCATATTGCATCTCGGCCCAATCCACGAAAAAGTCGGCCACTGCCTGAGACTTGATCGCATCTCTCCTGTCGTATTGTGGAGCATAAGGGGCTAGCTCGATTGATGATTTCGCAATCTGGCCGCTTGCATCCTTGTTGCTCATTATTTCAGATATGGGGGCTTCACATATCACTTTTATGGGGTGCTCTTCAAAATACTGTTTTAGCTTCTTAGCTGCCATATACACACCATATGCGATCTTCTGATAGTGAGGATAGTTCTGCTTTGATGCTGATAATACCTCGCTCAGGTAATAGACTGGCCTTTGCACTGACTTACCCTCCTCGTCGCGTTCTACCACAATCACTGCGCTTACAACCCGGTTGGTTGCGGCTATATAGAGCAACATTAGCTCTTTTGATAGTGGAGAAGCTAACACTGGTGCAGTGTCTAACATTTTCTTTAACTGGATGAAGGCTTCATTGGCCTGTGGCATCCATACGAACTTGTCTGACTTTTTCATTAGTTGATAGAGAGGCAATGCCTTGTCTCCCAACCCACATACAAACCGACTTAAGGATGCCAGACAACCAGTGAACTTCTGGACATCGTTAAGGCACCTCGGCAATTACATTTGCTCTATGGCTCGGATTTTAGTTGGGCTAGCTTCGATACCTTGGCTGGAGATAAGGAATCCGAGTAACTTCCCAGCCGGGACACCAAAAGTACACTTTTCCGGGTTAAGCTTCATTCGGAACCTCCTTAGGTTCGAGAATGTTTGCCTGATATCATTGAGGAGCGTTTTACTTTCCTTGGTCTTTATAACCACATCATCCACATACACTTGCACATTTCAGCCAATTTGGTCGTGCAAACATTTTTGCATACATCTTTGGTACGTTGCCCCTGCATTATATAAACCGAAAGGCATGGTTCGATAGCAATAAGCCCCGTACGAGGTAATAAACACAATATTTATTTGATCATTCGGGTTCAGAGGTATCTGGTGGAAACCAGAATATGCGTCTATGAATGACAACAACTCACACCTAGTAGTAGAATCTATGACCTGGTCTATCCTTGGCAGTGGGAATGGATCTTTCGGGCACGCCTTATTCAGGTTCGTGTAATCGATGCACATATGCCAAACCACTGCCACATTCGGATCATCTTTGTTCTTCTCCACGAGCACCGGATTAGATAACCAATCCGGATAAAGCACTTCCATGATGAACCCGGCTGTGAGGAGCCGAGCTATCTCATCTCCAATGACTTTTCTCCTGTCTTCGGTGAAGCGGCGGAGAGGTTGCTTCACCGGATTTGCTCCGGGTATCACGTTCAAAGAGTGCTCGGCCAACTCCCTCGGAACACCTTGCAAGTCCTGTGTTGACCAAGCAAAGATATCTCGATTCTCACGGAGGAAGTTGACAAGCTCGCTTTCCTATTTGTCAGTTAACCCGGCACCAATTGTTACGATGCGCTCTGGGAACAGATCATCAACAGGTACTTTCTTTGTATCCTTCGTTGCTTGAAATGAGACACTTCCGTGCGGGTTGCTCAGCGCCGGCATATACTGCTGCACGGACTGAGCCAATGCTGCTACTTCCTGGATCTTTCTCTTTTCTTGTGCAATCACAAGTGACTCGGCCAGGTTAGACCCGGCCGACGCACACTCAATGGAATGTCGGAAATCCCCAGCTATGGTAATTACTCCATTTGGCTCGGGAAACTTCATCTTTAGGTAGCCGATATGAGTACTTGCCATGAACTTGTTCAGCGCTGGCCTGCTGAGTAACACGTGATATGCGCTTTCTAAGTTCACAACCTCAAACTCCAAATTCTCAGTTCGGCAGTTATCTCTTGTGTCGAATAACACATCAACCTGGACTTTGCCAATGGTTTCACATGAAATACCTGGCACAATGCCATGGAAAGTTGTCCTAGTGGCTTGGAGCTTGTTCTCCGAGATACCCAACTTGCGCATTGTGTCCACGTACATAATATTGATGTTGCTGCCATTGTTAATCAGCACCTTAGAGAACCTCACATTGATATTTGGCCCGATGAACGTTGGGTCCAGCACTAATGCATACGAACTAGGGCTCGACATAAGCTTGGGATGGTCCTTGATACTCCAGGTAATTTCCTGATCCGACCAAGGCATAAACCTCGTCACTGCCAGCATAACCGCATTCACTTCCATATGTCGGTGTTGCAAGCTTTTTCTATCCGTTTCCTCCATGGTAAACACACAGTAACTCTGGTGATGCTCTCTGTATTCATTTATCCCTTAATTGCCGGGATACCTCTGATCTAGCTGATGCTGGTTTTCCACCTGATGCACTGCATCCCTTCTTTCATGATTCTCATACCTCGGAGGAGGTGGTGGTAACATTAACTGTTGCGTATTTCCTCTGGAGAGCAACTGCTGCCGAGGTAACTCCTGCCGAGGTTGATCGTTCCGAGGTGCATGAGCATTCCCCAAGCCACTCTGCTCTATCTTCCTCATCCACTCACATTGCTGGGTTGTATGACCCGCTGGGTTACTCGGATTTGGCGTGTGAAATTTGCACGGCTGATCCAGCATTGCCTCATATGTATACCTCGGCCGGTCTTTCTTTTCTTGCCACTGTCTCTTTTGCTCGGGCGTCCAAGCTTTCTTGCCGTCGTTTCTTGGAGTCCACTGTTGCCCTTCAGTTTTCTGATGCTGATTACTCCCTGCTCTGGGTTGATCTTGGTTTACAGCAGCAACTTTTTGCGAACTGTACCTATAATCCGGTCTATCATCTCTTCTCTTACCCCGGTAATCATTTCGTCGGGATGATCTGGCTCCATCTCGCTGGTAGTACTCCTCATTTGACTCGTTTGACACAAGCTGGGATTGAGTCGGATCACCCAAAGCATACGAATCAGCAATCCGGATTGTCTCAGCCAGTGTAGTTGGCATATCCCTTTGTAACCTTTGCCACAGCATGCTTGCATATCTACACCCTTGTGCAAACCAAGCTATGGCCTGAGATTCAATCACGCCTTCACACGAGTTTATCATGTTGCACCAACGAGTTAGGAACTCCCAATCTGTTTCATTTGGTCTATGTTTGCACATTGCTAAGGTCTATGGCCTATTCGGCCTCTGATACGTGCTCGAGAAATTACTGACGAACATTTCCTCAAAGTCGATCCAGCAGTTGATACTACCGGGTGGTAAATTGTTTAACCATACTCTCGCTGGCCCTTCCAGCATCTGAGGTACGTATCTCACTGCCCATCTCAAATTGCCTGTTGCAATTTTCACTGTTGTTGCGTAGTTGATCAACCAATCCTCTAGCTTGGTGTTGCCGTCATATGTTTTCGTGCCTCTAGGTAACTGGAAGTTAGGTATTGGAGGCTCTTTCATGATCCGGGGCCCAAAGCACGCTGGACCCGGAGGACCTTGCCCCTCAATCTGCTCCGACCTATAGAGTCGATCCAGCTTTAACCTGGCATCGTCAGGCATCAAGTTCCTGCTTCCCAACCTTGACCCTATCACATGATAATCCGACCTAGGGTATCCTGTGTTCACCATTTCTAAATAACCGTCATTGTATCTGTCTTGCTCTTGTTGAACGCAATTTTGCCACATACCTTGGCCGGCATTCTGCTCTTACCAAGGTACACTCCGCTGCTGTTGTGGCCGAGGTGGGTTTTGCCCTGCACCCGCCGAGTTACGCTGTCCGGCATTGCCGTTTTCAGTGTTTCTCTGACCAGCATTGCCTTGGTCGCGGTTACCTCGGCCAGCTTCACCTTGGCTGACACTTTGTCGATCCTCATTTCTCTGCATTGCTTTTCCTTTCCCTACCCTTGCCGGGTCATATAGGACTATCTGTTTGTTTCTCCTCGCAGAGGTTACCACTTCCTCTCTTCTAGGGCCATCATGAGGTGATGATGCAGCCCCAGCGGATTTCTTCGGGTTTCCCACTGTCGAATAAATGACCTTGGAAGCCCCAGCTCTTGCCAGGTTAGCCCTAAGCAACTCCTCATTCTGTTTGTTAGCGATCCAAACTAACTCGTTGACCCTCACCTGCTGTCTTTGTCAGGCTTCACCCGTCAAACCTTCTAACTCGGATGCAGTCGCATCCGCTGCTCTGAGGTTCTTTGCCGGGGTGCTGTACTTCGGCAACCCCATGGACAAAGGGTTCTCTGATTCCTCAACTCTAGTTTCACCCTCTTTGTTCATCTCACTGATGAGGTTTCTCCCTTTTACTTTTACAACATCTACCTTATTTGCTCTTGCATACTCGCGCAGCATCATGTTCAACGACTGCTGAGCCACGGCTATCTTTTTTGCACCGTCTAGTATTTTCTGCCTAGTCTCCTCTAACTCGGCATGTGCCTGAGCCAGATCTACCACATGTTCTATGGGGCTTTCCAAGCTATCTATTGCCTGCTGCAGCAAGTTTTCTGGTCTCTCTAGCGGAGGACCTCTACTTTTCCTAGGCACCTTGGGTGTTACCTCCGGATCTGGTGCCTGGTCTTTGCTCGCACCAGCGTCAAGTGCTGTCATCATCACCTCAGCGCGGTTAGGGGAGCGAGTGATACGCGCACCGTGAGCCACGCTAAGGGGTGGCTCGCCTCCCTCGACAACGTGCCGCGGGTGAACGCAAGACACATCGACGCCGACATAGATCCTGTGGGCGCCAAGCCTGATGAAGAGGCCATTGCGCGGTGGAGGTCGCTTACCGAAGCAACCAGCATTGTTGTTGACGTAGTCCAGCGCTCCAGAGCGCTGAACGAGCCCAGAGACGATGTGCTCGCCGTTGCCGATGATGCTTCCTGTACGGATCTTCACTCCTGATAGCGCCGCTAGCCCCACGGTGGGTGCCAACTGTCGTGGTGGTGTCATGGCAGATGCCATGGATAGGCTAAAGGTGGGGCCAATATGCACTAGAGGAATCTAGGAAGGGATAGTGTGGTGATTCCACACACAGATGCTTTGTATTCTCCAAGTGTTCAAGGTTTACAGATGCTCCTTGAGCTGTATTAGGGAGAGGAGGAAGAAGGAGCTCTCTTACTCTCACCAGCACCTATCTCTCAATGAACAAACTACTCACGCACTCGCCCGCCAGCCAGCCCCAACTACAGAGACCCTAGTGCCCCTTATAAAGGGGAGGCTAGGTCTCCAGTTAGGGCATACGTGGAGGCATATTCCGAGGAATATGCCTCTCCCAAAATAGCAAACCGGCCGGGTCTCCTTTTTCCATCGTAAGCCATGCAGAGGCTACGTAAGCCTCTGCGGCGCCAGTGTCAGCCAACATAGGGTGCGTCAGCTTTGTCGGCCATGCCTCGCTGGTCCCTCCCTCTGTTCGCTTCGCTCACGCTCCTGCACACAGAGGTCACCCTTTGACCAGCGAGATACATTCCTTCTCTTGCAAGCCTGATATAACCCGGATCATGCCTGGTTAATCCGGCCCCATGGGTACCTGCATACAAGTTACAAAAATCCTGCCGGCATACGACATACGTCGACCGGGACACAGTTAGGTTGACATCCTCCGGTCCGGGTTACTCTGTAAGTCGGCCTGCCTTGAGGTGACTCGGTAGCATACGCTTTGACCTTGCCGTACCTCGGCTAACTCGTCCTCTATACCCCGGCGTGACCCTACCCGGGGGTATCCCCCCAATAGCAAGTGAGATACCACTCTATCATACCTTTTTATGAGCATTGCAATGTTGCTTATGTTTATGTTTCATGCTACTTACTATTTTTGAATTAGAATCTCTTCATAGCTTGCAATGACTTTTGAGTAACCTTATCTGCATACTCCTTATTATGAATTGACCAAGTACTTGATCATATGGTGAGAATATATACATCTTATGAAGCAAATGTATTCATGAAAGTTTCTTTTATCGCACTCAGTTTTCAACTGAATTGCTTGAGGACAAGCAATAAGCAAAGCTTGGGGGAGTTGATACGTCCAAAACGTATCTACTTTCCTGAACACTTTTGCTATTGTTTTTCCTCTAAACTTGTGTGACTTGGATACAACTAACAGGGACTGACGTTGTTTTCAGCAGAATTACCTTGGTGTCTAGTTTTTGTGCAGAAAATCAACTATCAGGAAAAATCCCGAAAAATATGCCAAAAATCCTATTTCACCAGAAGACTCACGGAGCCAAAAGACGAGACGGAGGAGGGCCACGAGGGGGATAATATCATTTTGTGGCCCGAAAGTTGGGGTGTCTAGGCAACGCGGTACCCAAGTTCCCTGCAATCACCCGGGATGACTACAGTTGGTGTGCCAAATACTCAGAGGGTCTTTTTCGGCACGAATTCAACTTTACGTTTCAATACAAAAAATCAGGCTAACGGCCGTCAAGTTGGGCCTCCCTGTCAGTTCTCGCTGTTATGTCGCTCCTGTCGCTTATGTGTCAATTAGGCTTGCAGCGTTGGTGCCTGCATCCATTACATGTCTTCTTCTTCCCCGGAGCGGCAATCTGTGGGGCGTCGCAGCCATGGCACGGAGCTGGGACGTGGACGAACCTACTCGGCCCAGCTCTCCTCCCTGTAGGCTTGCAGCGTTGGCGCCTACATCTATTACGTGTCTTCTTCCCCGGAGCGGCAATCTGTGGTCGCGGCCATGGCGTAGAGCTGGGACATGACGAAGCTTCTCGGCCCCGCTCTCCTCCCCATCCCGAGTCGGAGCTCGCCCTCACCATGGACGCACCCATGGCACGGTGCAGGGACGAGAATTGGTTCCCGGTGAGATCTATCACCTTGTCGACCATGCTCGGTTCTGTTTTACTCCTCTAGAATCCGAGCTCACTGTCGCCGTGGTTGCACCCGCACTAATTCTGCCACCTCTGCCGAGGTCTCTGTGGTAGCTCAAGTTTTGCCATGTTGGGCCTGTAAATGTTGTTGTATGTTAAACTAGCAAATCTCTTTTGTTCAAATCTCTTGGGCTGTACCAACTTCATTGTGTTTAATTATGAAAGACAAAATATAAATGATTTCTCTCAATTTCCCGCATAGAAAAATGCATAGCTAATTTCATATTCTCGCAGGAACTGGCCCCACTTGTTGAACCAATAGCACTGCCACGATCTCCACGTAACCACGGTGAGTTCTCGAACCGAAAGTTGCAGTCACAACATTTCTTCTGCAGTCATTCCTCTGAAGTTTTTCCTGAGCGCTTCTTCTTCCTCTGTTCTGGAACCGTCGGTTCATATTCTTCTTCCTCTCGTAGGCAGTTCCTTGCAGGCATTTCCTTTCACCCATTTCCTTGTAGGCATGGACGATGGGAAATGCACAACAGAGACCCACTTGGTCCCTGCCCATGGCACCACGACTTTGATAGTGGTGTACACAAATGATGAAGCGACTGTGGAGACAACTCTCGCCAGGTTTGAGCAATTGCTTGAGAAAGAGAAGCACAAGTTTGTGGGGCTAGACTTGGAGTGCACCCGTGCAAATAAGCAAAACAATCCTCCACAAGAGATCGCTGTCATGCAAATCGCCATACATGAGGAGGTCCTCGTTTACCACATCTGCAGGTACGTGAAATTTAAATTTGAGATCACCACTTCTGCATCCCTTGTTCCCTTACATCCCTAGAACCATCTAAGTGCAGGAGTAAACCAACTGAGATGCATTGTCCGGCTCTGGTCGAGTTCTTGTGTAGGAAAGGGATAACTTTCACTAGCGTGGATATCACAAATGACACAATTATGCTTTCTCGTGCGTTGATAAAAATCCCAGATGGGCACCACATTGACATCCAAAATCTGTACAAGATCAAACCATACCCAGCAAAGGATGGCATGGGTGATCTGGCAGCGGAAATCATTGATAAATCCTATGAAAAACTGAAGAAATTGAAGCGACGTGATCACGACTACTGGGAGTTGAAGCCGATGAGCTAGGTGCGCCTCGAGTATGCAGTCAGATACGCCTACATGGCGTATGAGTTGTACAGTAAGCTCATTACCATGAAAGATGGGATGGTTAAGGCGGGGGTTTTCGCGAGAGAGTTATACCCTGGTTGCAAGCTAGCCCAGGAGAAGAAGCGCGAGGAGGACAGAAAGCGGTTTCAGGACGAGCAGGGATCTTGGGACGGTGGCGACATCAAGCGGTTGAAGGGGAAGCAAGTCAAGAACGACAACAAGTGGTGGTGATACATTATGTGTTTGAACTAGATTTTAGTTTCTAGTTTATTATGTGTTTGATACATTTAGTTACTTCAATACAAAATTTCGACCAGTTTAACTTGTTGATGTATTTCTTGACAATTATAATATAATCGAGCACTAGAAATATTTTGTAGTGTGCATGAGCATGATTAGTAAATATAATTGAACACTAGAAACTTTAAGGCACTCCATATAAAGGAGTAGATTAATATAGAAGGTTCACCAGAGACACCACGGATATATTGTCTTACATGCCACACACAGGTAATAATTAACTAGAACAAAATAAAAGCAGAGGCTGCAACAGGAGGCCGGGACACGGAGACGCCTAGCAGGGCAGGGGTTTATCAGCAGGAGGCAGCGACAGCCTAGTCGATGGGATACAGGCCAGTCCTGACATACTCCCGGAGGAATTTGCTGTAGGCTGTGTGCCATGCCAAGGTAATCGGCCTATGGCTTCTGCCTCCACCTCTACCAACGCCCTCCGCATGCTGGATCATGCTATTGAGGTCCACGTTGATTGCTCTGCCACAGAATGGGCAAAACAGTCTGCCCCTACGGTGGAAATGGATTAGCTCACACCGTAACCGCCTCAGCACGTAGCGGCTCTTGTTGTCCCTAGATACCTTGCCATCGTCCATTTCATCATCATCCACCTGTTGATTTTTAAGAACATAACTTAGAACTTATACATATGATTGAATTGTATTACAACTCAAGAATTGACAACATTTATATGTAAGACAATATATCCGTGGATATCAAAGATAAAGCATCTCAGCAATAGTTTGATCGGTTCATATATCATTTCATCTCAACACAATGACAAATAATTGCATCAGAGTGAATGTAGGATAAATCTAGGGGCCTCATAAGTTTCTTCAGGGATGGAGTAGGTGATCCAAGAAACAATTACACAACCTGTAATGTTGTTGTACATCGCCCCAGGTTCACTAACTCATCCCTGAAAAAATCTGACACCAATGTGTCTGCCTCTCTTTTGGGACAAATTTGAATCATTGGCCACAGTAAGAAATTGAAATGTAATCGTACAAAACATTATTCAGGGATATACATAGTCAGGTACAAAAACAAGCCTAAATATTGTAATTATAAATAAAAAACCAAACAATTAATCTTCAGGTACATGTTAAAAATACTTCTGATCAAAACCATTCATATACATATGCATCATACCAATCATTAAAAGATCAGAAACAATTCAAGGATCATATATGTAGTTCCATATGAGAATAAATCTAGGGCCTCATAATTTGTTTCAGAGATGGAGTTGGCGAACCAAAGTACCAACAGCACAACCTATATTGTTTGTGTGCATTGCTGCCTCAGGTTCACCAACCCATCCCTAAAACATGACACCATCATACGTGTCTCCCCTTAAACTCTTTTGGGGCAAATTTCAATCATCAGCCACGGTGACAAACTAAAATGTAATTCTTATACACTGAATGCATGGAATAGATAATTCGAATATCATAGTTCTATGAATGTAGAATAAAGATTGAGGCCTCATAAGTTTATTTAGGGACGGCGTGAGTGAACCAAGTAACAATTGCACAACCTATATTGTTCTTGTACATCGCCCCAGGTTCACTAACTCGTCCCTGAAAAAATCTGACACCAATGTGTCTGCCTCTCTTTTGGGGCAAATTTGAATCATTGGCTACAATAAGAAATTGAAATGTAATCGTACAAAACATTATTCAGGGATATACATAGTCAGGTACAAAAACAAGCCTAAATATTGTAATTATAAATAAAAAAACCAAACAATTAATCTTCAGGTACATGTTAGAAATACTTATGATCAAAACCATTCATATACATATGCATCATACCAATCATTAAAACATCAGAAATAATTCAAGGATCATATATGTAGTTCCATATGAGAATAAATCTAGGGCCTCATATTTTGTTTCATAAATGGAGTTGGAGAACCAAAGTACCAACAACACAACATATATTGTTTGTGTGCATTGCTGCCTCAGGTTCACCAACTCATCCCTAAAACATGACACCATCATACGTGTCTCCCCTTGAACTCTTTTGGGGCAAATTTCAATCATCGGCCTCGGTGACAAACTAAAATGTAATACTTATACACCATGAATGCATGGAATAGATAGTTCGAATATCATAATTCTATGAATGTCGAATAAAGATTGTGGCCTCATAAGTTTATTCAGGGATGGCATGAGCGAACCAAGTAACAATTGCACAGCTTATATTGTTCTTGTACATGGTCCCAGATTCGCTCACTCATCCCTGAATAAATCTGACACCAATGTGTCTGCCTCTCTTTGGGGAAAATTTGAATCATTGGCCACAATAAGAAATTGAAATGTAATCATACAAAACATTATTTAGGGATATACATAGTCAGGTACAAAAACAAGCCTAAATATTGTAATTATAAATAAAAAACCAAACAATTAATCTTCAGGTACATGTTAAAAATACTTATGATCAAAACCATTCATATACATATGCATCATACCAATCATTAAAAGATCAGAAACAATTCAAGGATCATATATGTAGTTCCATATGAGAATAAATCTAGGGCCTCATAATTTGTTTTAGAGATGGAGTTGGAGAACCAAAGTAGCAACAGCACAACCTATATTGTTTGTGTGCATTGCTGCCTCAGGTTCACCAACCCTTCCCTAAAACACGACACCATCATATGTGTCTCCCCTTGAACTCTTTTGGGGCAAATTTCAATCATCGGCCTTGGTGACAAACTAAAATGTAATTCTTATACACTATGAATGCATGGAATAGATAATTCAAATATCATAGTTCTATGAATGTAGAATAAAGATTGCAGCCTCATAAGTTTCTACAGAGATGGCGTAAGCGAACCAATTAACAATTCCACGGCTTATATTGATCTTGTACATGGCCCCAGGTTCGCTCACTCATCCCTAAAAAAATCTGACACCAATGTGTCTGCCTCTCTTTGGGGAAAATTTGAATCAATGGCCACAATAAGAAATTGAAATGTAATCGTACAAAACAATATTTAGGGATATACATATGCATCATACAATGCATTCATAGATCAGAAACAATACAAAGATAGTATATTTAGGTTCCATATGAGAGAAAAATTAGGGCCTCATTTTTTTCAGCGATGGAGTCAGAGAACCAAAATACCAACAGCACAACCTATATTGTTTATGTGCATTGCTTCCTCAGGTTCACTAACCATCCCTAAGAAAACGACATCATCAGATGCCCTTGCACTATTTTAGGGCAAAATTGAATCATTGGGCTCAGTAAGGAATAGAAATGTAATGTTATAGGCCTACTGTGTATCGAAATCAACACTCAACTAGCAAACTTAACTAGATGGCAGATGAGCAGATTGGGGTTTTGTGGACCACATAGATTGGGGTTTTGTGACTAGATGGCAGATGCATCAATGCACCGATCGAACCATATATATACTACCCTACTTGAAGAGCAAAATAATCTGTACACGATTGAGCAAATCCTATGTATGAACAGTGAAAACTGCGGCTGCGACTAGAGAAGCTAGCAATGTAGTACCTCGGACTCCTCATTAGGGACCTCCTTCTCGAACTCATCATTCTCCACGATTGCGTCAAAGATTTCTTGTATAGCGATGGGGTCGTTGATGTAGATCACCGGATTGCCTTCGCCTACCGCCTGCCCCCCATCCAGATCTGCCGCTGGCACCATGACATTGTCGCCCACCTGCTGCTCGGCAGCGACGGCTACTACCTGCTGCTCGGCGGCGATGGCTACCACCTGCTGCTCGGCGGCGACGGCTACCACCTGCTACTCGACGTCGACGGCTACTGGCTGGAAGGATGAGCTCGCACCCTCGACGGCGCGGCGACGTGCGGCATTCGTGCTCGGAGAAGACGCCTCCGCTTGCTTGGCGACGACCGAGCCATCTGCTGCTGTGCCTTCAACTGGCTTCACCTCCGGCTCGTCTCCACGCGTACGCTTCATGGCGCACCAAGGGAAGGAGGTAGTGCAAGCGAGGGAGCTTTGGTGCGCGCGGCAGGTGCAGATTGGGGTCTTGGGACTAGACAGACTAGGGGAAATGACACGAGCTCATGGAAGAAGAAGGTCGAGGGGGGTTATAAACACCGGACTGTTCGTAGTCCTCGAGTGGACACGTGTGGTGGGCGGGGGGCGGGGGCTACCACGATTTCCACCCTTTCTTTTTGGGTTCCCTTTTTTTTGAAACAGCCACGATCTCCACTTTAGAGCTGCATTGAAAACACGCTCATGGTAGACCTCGATTCCACTGCATGCAAGTGGCGCATAACCAATTTCTAGCAATGTTAGATCTACTCGAGGGGGGCCCTTGACTCATGGAAGTTACTAGAGGTAGGGCCCAGTTGGAAGTGAGATTGAGAGCGCTGCGTAAAAATGGGATATGTCTTATTAAAATCGAGTGGCAATAAATTGCAGCGTCCCGTCGACAACCGTGCACTCGATGACCCCGTTGCCCTGTGCATGTGTTGTAGTAGCAGTAGTAGGCTTTTCAGACTTGATTAAACTTTCCATGACTGCTCGACTACTTTTTCCATGGACGGCATCGTGTTCCTTCCTGTAGAAGTCTCGCTGAGGGAGACGTCCATGCTGTCTGATACATTGCAAATGTATCTATAATTTTTTATGTTCCATGCTTGGTTTTATCTACTTTCTTGTGTTTTGTTCCAACTTTGGAGTACTTTTCATATGATTTCTTGGACTAACCTATTAACAAGATGCCATAGTGCTAGTTGCCTGTTTTCTGCTATTTTTGGTTCCAGGAAAGTCAGCAAATGAATATTCTCAGAATTGGACGGGACAAAAGCCAAAGTTCCTATTTTACCGGAAGACTCACGGAGCCAGAATATGAGACGGAGGAGGGCCAAGGCCTGGCCACACCCCCTAGGTGCGGGTACCCCTAGGCCGTGCTAGGGCATGGTGTGGGCCCCCTGGCTGGCCACCGACCTTGCCTCCTTCGCCTATATATTCCTCCCAAGGCAGAAACCCTAGATCGTCAATTAGAAATCCACGAAAAGTTCCGCAGCACCGCCACCACCGAAGGGGAGATTCGGGGGACAGAAAGTCTCTATTCCGGCACCCTGTCGGGACGAGGAAGTGCCCCCGGAGCCATCTCCATCGATCTCCACCACCATCTCCATCACCATTGCTGATTCCCATGATGAGGAGGGAGTAGTTCTCTCTCGAGGCTAAGGGTTCTACCGGTAGCTATGTGTTCATATCTCTCTCTATGCATGATCTTATTGAGATCATGAGCTTGTAATCTATAGATATACCATGCTACTCAAGTGCTTTAATAGATCTCTGCTCTCCCCATGTGTGTGAAAGTGACAGCGTGCACACCATGGTGGCACTTAGGCTAGAGATTACAAATACTTGTTATGAGTTATATTTGGAGTTGGATGTCTTTATGAAATTGTGGTGTTTGTTGGACTCATCTAGTACTCAAGGTGACAGTGTGGGGTTATCTAGATGGGAAAGGCTTACTTTGAGGTGTGTTGTCATAGCCCTACCATGGATTAGAGTGTCCAACCGGAGAGTAGTTCAGCGTAGTATCACAATGAAGAATATATTTATATGAGAGTGTTCACTAGTGAAAGTATGATCCCTAGGCCTTGTTTCTAAGCATTGATACACTGTTTGCAATTAGATCTGTTATATGTTTGCTTGCTTCCATCTCTATTTCAGTTTTATTTTAGTCTTTTCCACGCCATCAAGCTATCTTCTATCACCATTGCCAATTATAATTATCTATACCACTTGTATTTCACTATCTCTTCGCTGAACTAGTGCACATATACACCTGACAAGTGTATTGGGTGTGTTGGGGACACAAGAGACTTCTTGTATCTTGATTGCAGGGTTGCTTGAGAGGGGATACCTTTGACCACTTCCTCCCTGAGTTCGATAAACCTTGGGTGATCCACTTAAGGGAAAACTTGCTGCTGTTCTACAAACCTCTGCACTTGGAGGCCCAACAACTGTCTACAAGAATAGAAGTGCGTAGACATCACTGCCTCGCTGTACTGTGAAGGGCACGACGTGTGCAACAATCATCGTTGGATCGCAAAGAATCAACGGTCGGTGCGCACAATCCGCGTGACAACTGTGAGAACCAATCAGGGAGTAGCTGACAGGGCTTCTCCGAAAGATAGATAGAAGGGGGGCAAAACAAAGTAGTACCACATAAGACCAAGGGCAAAACTAAGTAGTATAAAAATATAAAGTGTCTTGTATAATGAAATACATCGTGGAATACATCAAATTATGCCAATATAGATCCACTAGAGTTCATTGTATGTGTGTTCTTCTCATAAACCACACATGGATCCACCTGTGTGATTGCATGTCTGTTCCTCTAAACAACCCACATAAGGATCCACTAGTGTCATTGGATGTGTGTTCTTCTCATTAACCACACATGATTCCACCGGTGTCATTGCATGTCTATTAATTTCATGAACCACACCCAGTGTCATTGCATCTTAGTTCTTTTCATGAACCACATAAGGACCCACCAGTGTCATTGCATGTCTGTTCCTTTCATGAATCACATAAGGATCCACCAGTGCCATTGCATGTCTGTTCTTTTCATGAAACCACACCCGGTGTCATTGCATGTGTGTTCCTACAAAACACTTAAGGATCCACCGGTGTCACTATATGTCAGTTCTTTTCATGAACCACATAAGGATCCACCAGTGTCATTGGATGTGTGTTCTTCTCATGAACCACACATGGATCCACCAGTGTCATTGCATGTATGTTCTTTTCATGAACCACAACTAGAGTCATTGCATGTCTGTTACTTCCATAAACCACACATGGATCCACCGGTGTCATTGCATGTCTGTTCTTTTCATGAACCACACCCAGTGTCATTACATGTCAGTTCTTTTCATGAACCACATAAGGATCCACCGGTGTCATTGCATGTCTGTTCTTTTCATGAATCACATAAGGATCCACCAGTGTCATTGCATGTCTGTTCTTTTCATGAACCAAACCCAGTGTCATTGCATGTGTGTTCCTCTAGACAAACCACATAAGGATGCACCGATGTTACTACATGTCTGTTCTTTTCATGAACCACATAAGGATCCACCAGTGTCATTGGATGTGTGTTCTTCTCATGAACCACAAATGGAACAACCAGTGTCATTGCATGTTTATTCTTTTCATGAACCACATCTAGAGTCATTGCATGTCCGTTACTTCCATAAACCACACATGGATCCACCAGTGTCATTGCATGTCTGTTCTTTTTATGAACCACACCTAGTGTCATTGCATGTCTATTCTTTTCATGAACCACATAAGGATCCACTAGTGTCATTGCATGTCTGTTGTTTTCATGAATCACATAAGGATCCACAAGTGTCATTGCATGTTTGTTCTTTTCATGAACCAAACCCAGTGTCATTGCATGTGTGTTCCTCTAGACAAACCACATAAGGATCCACCGGTTTTACTAGATGTCTGTTCTTTTCATGAACCACATAAGGATCCACCAGGGTCATTGGATGTGTGTTCTTATCATGAACCACACATGGATCCACCAGTGTCATTGCATGTATGTTATTTTCATGAACCATAGCTAGAGTCATTGCATGTTTGTTACTTCCATAAACCACACATGGATCCACCGGTGTCATTGCATGTCTGATCTTTTCATGAACCACACCCAGTGTCATTGCATGTCTGTTCTTTTCATGAACCACATAAGGATGCACCAGTGTCATTGCATGTCTGTTCTTCTCACAAACCACATAAGGATCCACCGGTGTCATTGCATGTCTGTTCTTTTCATGAACCGCACCCGGCGTAATTGCATGTGTGTTCCTCTAGACAAACCACATAAGGATCCACCAGTGTCACTACATGTCTGTTCTTTTCATGAACCACACAAGGATCCACCAGTGTCCTTGGATGTGTGTTCTTTCATGAACCACACATGGATCCACCAGTGTCATTGCATGTCTATTCTTTTCATGAACCACGGCTAGAGTCATTGCATGTTTGTTACTTCCATAAACCACACATGGATCCACCGTTGTCATTGCATGTCTATTCTTTTCATGAACCACACCTAGTGTCATTGCATGTCTGTTCTTTTCATGAACCACACCCAGTGTCATTGCAGGTATGTTCTTTTCATGAACCACATAAGGATCCACCAATGTCATTGCATGACTGTTCTTCTCACAAACCACATAAGGATCCACCGGTGTCATTACATGTTTGTTCTTTTCATGAACCACACCCGGTGTCATTGCATGTGTGTTCCTCTAGACAACCACATAAGGATCCACCGGTGTCACTGCATGTCTGTTATTTTCATGAACCACATAAGGATCCACCAGTGTCATTGGATGTGTGTTCTTTTCATGAACCACACCAAGTATGATTGCATGTATGTTCCTCTAAACAAACCACATAAGGATCCACCAGTGTCATTGCATGTCTGTTCCTCTAAACAAACCACATAAGGATCCACCAGTGTCATTGCATGTCTGTTCTTTTCATGAACCACACCCAGTGTCATTGCATGTCTGTTCTTTTCATGAACCACACCCAGTGTCATTGCATGTGTGTTCTTCTAAAAAAAACACATAAGTCATTGCATGTCTATTCTTTTCATGAACCACACCCGGCGTCATTGCATGTGTGTTCCTCTAGACAAACCACATAAGGATCCATCGGTGTCACTTCATGTCTATTCTTTTCATGAACCACATAAGGATCCACTAGTGTCATTGGATGTGTGTTCTTCTCATGAACCACACATGGATCCATCAGTGTCATTGCACGTCTATTCTTTTCATGAACCACAGCTAGATTCATTGCATGTCTGTTACTTCCATAAACCACACATGGATCCACCCGTGTCATTGCATGTCTGTTCTTTTCATGAACCACTCCCAGTGTCATTGGATGTGAGTTCTTTTCATGAACCACATAAAGATCCACCGGTGTCATTACATGTCTATTCTTTTCATGAATCACATAAGGATCCACCAGTGTCATTGCATGTCTGTTCTTTTCATGAACCAAACCCAGTGTCATTGCATGTGTGTTCCTCTAGACAAAC
The DNA here is from genome assembly GCA_916181665.1 of Avena sativa. Lineage (NCBI taxonomy): Eukaryota > Viridiplantae > Streptophyta > Magnoliopsida > Poales > Poaceae > Avena > Avena sativa. The sequence goes on from OV702290.1 coordinate 467,082,282, forward strand.
CACATAAGGATCCACCGGTGTTACTGCATGTCTGTTCTTTTCATGAACCACATAAGGATTCACCAGTGTCATTGGATGTGTGTTCTTCTCATGAACCACACATGGATCCACTAGTGTCATTGAATGTAAGTTCTTTTCATGAACCACAGCTAGAGTCATTGCATGTATGTTACTTCCATAAACCACACATGGATCCACTGGTGTCATTGCATTTCTATTCTTTACATGAACCACACCCAGTTGCATTGGATGTCTGTTCTTTTCATGAACCACATAAGGATCCACCAGTGTCATTGCATGTCTGTTCTTCTCACAAACCACATAAGGATCCACCGATGTCATTGCATGTCTGTTCTTTTCATGAACCACACCCGGTGTCATTGCATGTGTGTTTCTCTAGACAAACCACATAAGGATCCACCGGTGTCACTGCATGTCTGTTCTTTTCATGAACCACATAAGGATCCACCAGTGTCATTGGATGTGTGTTCTTTTCAAGAACCACACATGGATCCACTAGTGGCATTGCATGTTTGTTCTTTTCATGAACCACAGCTAGAGTCATTGCATGTCTGTTACTTCCATAAACCACACATGGATCCACCGGTATAATTGCATGTTTGTTCTTTTCATGAACCACACCCAGTGTCATTGCATGTCTGTTCTTTTCATGAACCACATAAGGATCCACCAGTTTCATTGCATGTCTGTTCTTCTCACAAACCACATAAGGATCCACCGGTGTCATTGCATGTCTGTTCTTTTCATGAACCACACCCGGTGTCATTGCATGTGTGTTCCTCTAGACAAACCACATAAGGATCCACCGGTGTCACTGCATGTCTGTTATTTTCATGAACCATATAAGGATCCACTAGTGTCATTGGATGTGTGTTCTTTTCATGAACGACACCCAGTGTGATTGCATGTCTGGTCCTCTAAACAAACCACATAAGGATCCACCAGTGTCATTGCATGTCTGTTCCTCTAAACAAACCACATAAGGATCCACCAGTGTCATTGCATGTCTGTTCTTTTCATGAACCACACCCAGTGTCATTGTATGTCTGTTCTTCTAAACAAACCACATAAGTCATTGCATGTCTGTTCTTTTCATGAACCACATAAGGATCCACCAGTGTCATTGGATGTGTGTTCTTCTCATGAACCACACATTGATCCACCAGTGTCATTGCATGTCTGTTCTTTTCATGAACCACAGCTAGAGTCATTTTATGTTTGTTACTTCCATAAACCACACATGGATCCACCGGTGTCATTGCATGTCTATTCTTTTCATGAACCACACCCGGTGTCATTGCATGTTTGGTATTTTCATGGACCACATAAGGATCCACCAGTGTCATTGCATGTTTGTTCTTCTCATAAACCACATAAGGATCTACCTGGTGTCATTGCATGTCTATTTTTTTTGAACCACACCCGGTGTCATTGCATGTGTGTTCCTCTAGACAAACCACATAAGGATCCACCGGTGGCACTGCATGTCTATTCTTTTCATGAACCACATAAGGATCCAGCAGTGTCATTGGATGTGTGTTCTTCTCATGAACCACACCCAGTGTTATTGCATGTCTGTTCTTCTCACAAACCACATAACGATCCATCGGTGTCATTGCATGTCTATTCTTTTCATGAACCGCACCCGGTGTAATTGCATGTGTGTTCCTCTAGACAAACCACATAAGGATCCACCGGTGTCACTACATGTCTGTTCTTTTCATGAACCACACAAGGATCCACCAGTGTCCTTGGATGTGTGTTCTTTTCATGAACCACACATGGATCCACCAGTGTCATTGCATGTCTATTCTTTTCATGAACCACGGCTAGAGTCATTGCATGTTTGTTACTTCCATAAACCACACATGGGTCCACCGGTGTCATAGCATGTCTATTCTTTTCATGAACCACACCTAGTGTCATTGCATGTCTGTTCTTTTCATGAACCACACCCAGTGTCATTGCAGGTATGTTCTTTTCATGAACCACATAAGGATCCACCGGTGTCATTGCATGTTTGTTCTTTTCATGAACCACACCCGGTGTCATTGCATGTGTGTTCCTCTAGACAACCACATAAGGATCCACCGGTGTCACTGCATGTCTGTTATTTTCATGAACACATAAGGATCCACCAGTGTCATTGGATGTGTGTTCTTTTCATGAACCACACCAAGTATGATTGCATGTATGTTCCTCTAAACAAACCACATTAGGATCCACCAGTGTCATTGCATGTCTGTTCCTCTAAACAAACCACATAAGGATCCACCAGCGTCATTGCATGTCTGTTCTTTTCGTGAACCACACCCAGTGTCATTGCATGTCTGTTATTTTCATGAACCACACACAGTGTCATTGCATGTGTGTTCTTCTAAAAAACACATAAGTCATTGCATGTCTGTTCTTTTCATGAACCACACCCGGCGTCATTGCATGTGTGTTCCTCTAGACAAACCACATAAGGATCCACCGGTGTCACTTCATGTCTATTCTTTTCATGAACCACATAAGGATCCACCAGTGTCATTGGATGTGTGTTCTTCTCATGAACCACACATGGATCCATCAGTGTCATTGCACGTCTGTTCTTTTGATGAACCACAGCTAGATTCATTGCATGTCTGTTACTTCCATAAACCACACATGGATCCACCCGTGTCATTGCATGTCTGTTCTTTTCATGAACCACACCCAGTGTCATTGGATGTGAGTTCTTTTCATGAACCACATAAAGATCCACCGGTGTCATTACATGTCTATTCTTTTCATGAATCACATAAGGATCCACCAGTGTCATTGCATGTCTGTTCTTTTCATGAATAAACCCAGTGTCATTGCATGTGTGTTCCTCTAGACAAACCACATAAGGATCCACCGGTGTTACTGCATGTCTGTTCTTTTCATGAACCACATAAGGATTCACCAGTGTCATTGGATGTGTGTTCTTCTCATGAACCACACATGGATCCACTAGTGTCATTGAATGTAAGTTCTTTTCATGAACCACAGCTAGAGTCATTGCATGTATGTTACTTCCATAAACCACACATGGATCCACTGGTGTCATTGCATGTCTATTCTTTACATGAACCACACCCAGTTGCATTGGATGTCTGTTCTTTTAATGAACCACATAAGGATCCACCAGTGTCATTGCATGTCTGTTCTTCTCACAAACCACATAAGGATCCACCGATGTCATTGCATGTCTGTTCTTTTCATGAACCACACCCGGTGTCATTGCATGTGTGTTTCTCTAGACAAACCACATAAGGATCCACCGGTGTCACTGAATGTCTGTTCTTTTCATGAACCACATAAGGATCCACTAGTGTCATTGGATGTGTGTTCTTTCCAATGACCACACATGGATCCACTAGTGGCATTGCATGTTTGTTCTTTTCATGAACCACATAAGGATCCACCAGTTTCATTGCATGTCTATTCTTCTCACCAACCACATAAGGATCCACCGGTGTCATTGCATGTCTGTTCTTTTCATGAACCACACCCGGTGTCATTGCATGTGTGTTCCTCTAGACAAACCACATAAGGATCCACCGGTGTCACTTCATGTCTGTTATTTTCATGGACCACATAAGGATCCACCAGTGTCATTGCATGTCTGTTCTTCTCATAAACCACATAAGGATCTACCTGGTGTCATTGCATGTCTATTTTTTTTTGAACCACACCCGGTGTCATTGCATGTGTGTTCCTCTACACAAACCACATAAGGATCAACCGGTGTCACTGCATGTCTGTTCTTTTCATGAACCACATAAGGATCCACCATTGTCATTGGATGTGTGTTCTTCTCATTAACCACACATGGATCCACCAGTGTCATTGCATGTCTGTTCTTTTCATGAACCATAGCTAGAGTCATTGCATGTATCTTACTTCCACAAACCACACATCGATCCACTGGTGTCATTGCATGTCTATTCTTTTCATGGACCACACCCAGTGTCATTGCATGTCACTTTTTTTCATGAACCACATAAGGATCCACCAGTGTCATTGCATGGTTGTTCTTTTTATGAACCACATAAGGATCCACCAGTGTCATTGCATGTCTGTTCTTTTCATGAACCACACCCAGTGTCATTGCATGTGTGTTCCTCTAGACAAACCACATAAGGATCCACCGGTGTCACTGCATGTCTGTTCTTTTCATGAACCACATAAGGATCCACCAGTGTCATTGCATGTATGTTCCTTTCATGAATCACATAAGGATCCACCAATGTCATTGCATGTCTGTTCTTTTCATGAACCACACACGGTGTCATTGCATGTGTGTTCCTACAAAACACTTAAGGATCCACTGGTGTCACTGCATGTCTGTTCTTTTCATGAACCACATAAGGATCCACCAGTGTCATTGGATGTGTGTTGTTCTCATGAACCACATATGGATCAACCAGTGTCATTGCATGTCTGATCTTTTCATGAACCACAGCTAGAGTCGTTGCATGTCTATTTTTTCCATAAACCACACATGGATCCACTAGTGTCATATCATGTCTGTTCTTTTCATGAACCACACCCAGTGTCATTGCATGTCTGTTCTTTTCATGAACCACATAAGGATCCACCAGTGTCATTTCATGTCTGTTCTTTTCATGAATCACATAAGGATCCACCAGTGTCATTGCATGTATGTTCTTCTCATGAACCAAACCCAGTGTCATTGCATGTGTGTTCCTCTAGACAAACCACATAAGGATCCACCGGTGTTACTGCATGTCTGTTCATTTCATGGACCACATAAGGATCCACCAGTGTCATTGGATGTGTGTTCTTCTCATGAACCACACATGGATCCACCAGTGTCATTGCATGTATGTTCTTTTCATGAACCACAAGTAGAGTCATTGCATGTATGTTACTTCCATAAACCACACATGGATCCACCGGTGTCATTGCATGTCTATCCTTTTCATGAACAACACCCAGTGTCATTGCATGTATGTTCTTTTCATGAACCACATAAGGATCGACCAGAGTCATTGCATGTCTGTTCTTCTCACAAACCACATAAGGATCCACTGATGTCATTGCATGTCTGTTCTTTTCATGAACCAGACCTGGTGTCATTGCATGTCTGTTCCTCTAGATAAACCACATAAGGATCCACTGGTGTCACTGCATGTCTATTCTTTTCATGAACCACATAAGGATCCACCAGTGTCATTGGATGTGTGTTCTTTTCATGAACCACACCCAGTGTGATTGCATGTCTGTTCCTCTAAACAAACCACATAAGGATCCACCAGTGTCATTGCATGTCTGTTCCTCTAAACAAACCACACAAGGATCCACCAGTGTCATTGCATGTCTGTTCTTTTCATGAACCACACCCAGTGTCATTGCATGTGTGTTCTTGTAAACAAACCACATAAGTCAGTACATGTCTGTTCTTTTCATGAACCACACCCGGTGTCATTGCATGTGTGTTCCTCTAGACAAACCACATAAGGATCCACCGGTGTCACTTCATGTCTGTTCTTTTCGTGAACCACATAAGGATCCACCAGTGTCATTGGATGTGTGTTCTTCTCATGAACCACACATGGATCCATCAGTGTCATTGCATGTCTAATCTTTTCATGAACCACAGCTAGAGTCATTGCATGTCTGTTACTTCCATAAACCACACATGGATCCACCCGTGTCATTGCATGTCTGTTCTTTTCATGAACCACACCCAGTCTCATTGCATGTCAGTTCTTTTCATGAACAACATAAGGATCCACCAGTGTCATTGCATGTTAGTTCCTTTCATGAATCACATAAGGATCCACCAGTGTCATTGCATGTATGTTCTTTTCATAAACCACACCCGGTGTCATTTCATGTGTGTTCCTACAAACCACAAAGGATCCACCGGTGTCACTATATGTCTATTCTTTTCATGAACCACATAAGGATCCACCAGTGTCATTGGATGTGTGTTCTTCTCATGAACCACACATGGATCCACTAGTGTCATTGCATCTATGTTCTTTTCATGAACCACAGCTAGAGTCATTGCATGTCTGTTACTTCCATAAACCACACATGGATCCACCGGTGTCATTGCATGTGTTTTTTTCATGAACCACACCCAGTGTCATTGCATGTCAGTTCTTTTCATGAACCACATAAGGATCCACCGGTGTCATTGCATGTCTGTTCTTTTCATGAATCACATAGGGATCCACTAGTGTCATTGCATGTCTGTTCTTTTCATGAACCAAACCTAGTGTCATTGCATGTGTGTTCCTCTAGACACACCACATAAAGATCCACCGGTTTTACTGCATGTCTGTTCTTTTCAAGAACCACATAAGGATCCACTAGTGTCATTGGATGTGTGTTCTTCTCATGAACCACACATTGATCCACCAGTGTTATTGCATGTCTGTTCTTTTCAAGAACCACAGCTAGAGTCATTGCATGTCTGTTACTTCCATAAACCACACATGGATCCATCCGTGTCATTGCATGTATGTTCTTTTCATGAACCACACCCAGTGTCATTGCATGTATGTTCTTTTCATGAACCACATAAGGATTAACCAGTGTCATTGCATGTTTATTCTTCTCACAAACCATATAAGGATCCACCTAGTGTCATTGCATGTCTTGTCTTTTCATGAACCACACCCGGTGTCATTGCATGTGTGTTCCTCTAGACAAACCACATAAGGATCCACTGGTGTCACTACATGTCTGTTCTTTTCATGAACCACATAAGGATCCACCAGTGTCATTGGACGTGTGTTCTTCTCATGAACCACACCCAGTGTCATTGCATGTCTGTTCCTCTAAGCAAACCACATAAGGATCCACCAGTGTCATTGCATGTTTGTTCTTTTCATGAACCACACCCTTCATTGCATGTGTGTTCTTCTAAACAAACCACATAAGTCATTGCATGTCTGTTCTTTTCATGAACCATAGCTAGAGTCATTGCATGTCTGTTACTTCCATAAACCACACATGGATCCACTGGTGTCATTGCATGTCTATTCTTTTCATGAACCACACCCAGTGTCATTGCATGTCGGTTCTTTTTATGAACCACATAAGGATCCACCAGTGTCAATGCATGGTTGTTCTTTTTATGAACCACATAAGGATCCACCAGTGTCATTGCATGTATGTTCTTTTCATGAACCATGCCCAGTGTCATTGCATGTGTGTTCCTCTAGACAAACCACATAAGGATTAACCAGTGTCACTGCATGTCTATTCTTTTCAGGAACCACATAAGGATCCACTAGTGTCATTGCATGTATGTTCCTTTCATGAATCACGTAAGGATCCACCAGTGTCATTGCATGTCTATTGTTTTCATGAACCACACCCGGTGTCATTGCATGTGTGTTCCTACAAACCACATAAGGATCCACCGGTGTCACTGCATGTCTGTTCTTTTCATGAACCACATAAGGATCCACCAGTGTCATTGGATGTTTGTTGTTCTCATGAACCACACATGGATCAACTAGTGTCATTACATAACTGTTCTTTTCAGGAACCACGGCTAGAGTCGTTGCATGTCTATTACTTCCATATACCACACATGGATCCACTAGTGTCATTGCATGTCTGTGCTTTTCATGAACCACACACAGTGTCACTGCATGTATGTTGTTTTCATGAACCACATAAGGACCACCAGTATCATTGCATGTCTGTTCTTTTCATGAATCACATAAGGATCCACCAGTGTCATTGCATGTCTGTTCTTCTCATGAACCAAACCCAGTGTCATTGCATGTGTGTTCCTCTAGACAAACCACATAAGGATCCACCGGTGTTACTGCATGTCTGTTCTTTTCATGAACCACACCCAGTGTCATTGCATGTGTGTTCTTCTAAAAAAACACATAAGTCATTGCATGTCTGTTCTTTTCATGAACCACACCCGGCGTCATTGCATGTGTGTTCCTCTAGACAATCCACATAAGGATCCACCGGTGTCACTTCATGTCTATTCTTTTCATGAACCACATAAGGATCCACCAGTGTCATTGGATGTGTGTTCTTCTCATGAACCACACATGGATCCACCAGTGTCATTGCATGTCTGTTCTTTTCATGAACCACAGCTAGAGTCATTGCATGTCTGTTACTTCCATAAACCACACATGGATCCACCGGTGTCATTGCATGTCTATTATTTTCATGAACCACACCTAGTGTCATTGCATGTGTGTTCCTCTAGAAAAACAACATAAGGATCCACCGGTGTCAATGCATGTCTGTTATTTTCATGAACCACATAAGGATCCACCAGTGTCATTGGATGTGTGTTCTTTTCATGAACCACACATGGATCCATCAGTGTCATTGCATGTCTGTTCTTTTCATGAACTACAACTAGAGTCGTTGCATGTCTATTACTTCCATATACCACACATGGATCCACTAGTGTCATTGCATGTCTGTGCTTTTCATGAACCACACACAGTGTCATTGCATGTCTGTTCTTTTCATGAACCACATAAGGACCACCAGTATCATTGCATGTCTGTTCTTTTCATGAATCACATAAGGATCCACCAGTGTCATTGCATGTCTGTTCTTCTCATGAACCAAACCCAGTGTCATTGCATGTGTGTTCCTCTAGACAAACCACATAAGGATCCACCGGTGTTACTACATGTCTGTTCTTTTCATGAACCACATAAGGATCCACCAGTTTCATTGGATGTGTGTTCTTCTCATGAACCACACATGGATCCACCAGTGTTATTGCATGTCTGTTCTTTTCATGAACCACAGCTAGAGTCATTGCATGTCTGTTACTTCCATAAACCACACATGGATCCACCGGTGTCATTGCATGTCTATTATTTTCATGAACCACACCTGGTGTCATTGCATGTGTGTTCCTCTAGACAAACCACATAAGGATCCACCGGTGTCACTGCATGTCTGTTCTTTTCGTGAACCACATAAGGATCCACCAGTGTCATTGGATGTGTGTTCTTCTCATGAACCACACATGGATCCATCAGTGTCATTGCATGTCTGTTCTTTTCATGAACTACAGCTAGAGTCATTGCATGTCTGTTACTTCCATAAACCACACATGGATCCACCGGTGTCATTGCATGTCTGTTCTTTTCATGAACCACACCTAGTCTCATTGCTTGTCAGTTCTTTTCATGAACCACTTAAGGATCCACCAGTGTCATTGCATATTTGTTCCTTTCATGAATCACATAAGGATCCACCAGTGTCATTGCATGTGTGTTGTTTTCATGAACCACACCCGGTGTCATTGCATGTGTGTTCCTACAAACCACCTAAGGATCCACCGGTGTCACTGCATGTCTGTTCTTTTCATGAACCACACCCAGTGTGATTGCATGTCTGTTCCTCTAAACAAACCACATAAGGATCCACCAATGTCATTGCATGTATGTTCTTTTCATGAACCACACCTAGTGTCATTGCATGTGTGTTCCTCTAGACAAACCACATAAGTATCCACTGGTGTCACTGCAAGTCTGTTCTTTTCATGAACCACACATTGATCCACCAGTGTCATTGCATGTGTGTTCTTCTCATGAACCACACATTGATCCACCAGTGTCATTGGATGTGTGTTCTTCTCATGAACCACACATTGATCCACCAGTGTCATTGCATGTGTGTTCTTGTCATGAACCACAGCTAGAGTCATTGCATGTTTGTTACTTCCATAAACCACGCATGGATCCACAGGTGTCATTGCATGCATGTTCTTTTCATGAACCACACCCAGTGTCATTGCATCTCTGTTCTTTTCATGAACCACATAAGGATCAACCAGCATCATTGCATGTATGTTCTTCTCACAAACCACATAAGGATCCACCTAGTGTCATTGCATGTCTATTCTTTTCATGAACCACACCCAGTGTCATTGCATCTATGTTCTTTTCATGAACCACATAAGGATCAACCAGCGTCATTGCATGTATGTTCTTCTCACAAACCACATAAGGATCCACCTAGTGTCATTCCATGTATGTTCTTTTCATGAACCACACCCGGTGTCATTGCATGTGTGTTCCTCTAGACAAACCACATAAGGATCCACCGGTGTCACTACATGTCTGTTCTTTTCATGAACCACATAAGGATCCACCAGTGTCATTGGATGTGTGTTCTTCTCATGAACCACACCTAGTGTCATTGCATGTCTGTTCCTCTAAGCAAACCACATAAGGATCCACCAGTGTCCTTGCATGTTTGTTCTTTTCATGAACCACACCCAGTGTCATTGCATGTGTGTTCTTCTAAACAAACCACATAAGTCCTTGCATGTCTGTTCTTTTCATGAACCACACCCACTGTCATTGCATGTGTGTTCCTCTAGACAAACCACATAAGGATCCACCGGTGTCACTGCATGTCTGTTCTTTTCGTGAACCACATAAGGATCCACCAGTGTCATTGGGTGTGTGTTCTTCTCATGAACCACACATGGATCCATCAGTGTTATTGCATGTCTGTTCTTTTCATGAACCACAGCTAGAGTCATTGCATGTCTGTTACTTCCATAAACCAGACATGGATCCACCGGTGTTATTGCATGTCTGTTCTTTTCATGAACCACAACTAGTGCCATTGCATGTCTGTTCTTTTCATGAACCAGATAAGGATCCACCAGTGTCATTGCATGTCTGTTCTTTTCATGAATCACATAAGGATCCATCGGTGTCACTGCATGTCTATTCTTTTCATGAACCACATAAGGATCCACCAGTGTCATTGGATGTGTTTTCTTCTCATGAACCACAACTAGAGTCATTGCATGTCTGTTACTTCCATAAACCACACATGGATCCACCGGTGTCATTGCATGTCTATTCTTTTCATGAACCACACCCAGTGTCATTGCATGTATGTTCTTTTCATGAACCACATAAGCATCCACCGGTGTCATTGCATGTCTGTTCTTTTCATGAATCACATAAGGATCCACCAGTGTCATTTCATGTCTGTTCTTTTCATGAACCAAACCTAGTGTCATTGCATGTGTGTTCCTCTAGACAAACCACATAAGGATCCACCAGCGTTACTGCCTGTCTGTTCTCTTCATGAACCACATAAGGATCCACCAGTGTCATTGGATGTGTGTTCTTCTCATGAACCACACATGGATCCACCAGTATCATTGCATGTCTGTTCTTTTCATGAACCACAGCTAGATTCATTACATGTCTGTTACTTCCATAAACCACACATGGATCCACCGGTGGCATTGCATGTCTGTTCTTTTCATGAACCACACCAGTGTCATTGCATGTCTGGTCTTCTCACAAACCACATAAGGATCCACCAGTGTCATTGCATGTGTGTTCTTATCATGAACCACACCCAGTGTCATTGCATGTGTGTTCTTCTAAACAAACCACATAAGTCATTGCATGTCTGTTCCTTTCATGAACCACACCCACTGTCATTGCATGTGTGTTCCTCTAGACAAACCACATAACGATCCACCGGTGTCACTGCATGTCTATTCTTTTCATGAACCACATAAGGATCCACAGTGTCATTGGATGTGTGTTCTTATCATGAACCACACCTAGTGTCATTGCATGTCTGTTCCTCTAAACAAACCACATAAGGATCCACCAGTGTCATTGCATGTCTGTTATTTTCATGAACCACACCTAGTGTCGTTGCATGTGTTTTCTTATAAACAGACCACATAAGTCATTGCATGTCTGTTCTTTTCATGAACCACACCCAATGTCAATGCATGTGTGTTTCTCTAGACAAACCACATAAGGATCCACCAGTGTCACTGCATGTCTGTTCTTTTCATGAACCACACCCAGTGTGATTCCATGTTTGTTCCTCTAAACAAACCACATAAGGATCCACCAGTATCTTTGCATGTCTGTTCTTTTCATGAACCACACCCAGTGTCATTGTATGTGTGTTCTTCTAAACAAACCACATAAGTCTTTGCATGTCTATTATTTTCATGAACCACACCCATTGTCATTGCATGTGTGTTCCTCTAGACAAACCACATAAGGATCCACCAGTGTCATTAGATGTGTGTTCTTCTCATGAACCACACATGGATCCACCAGTGTCATTGGATGTGTGTTCTTTTCATGAACCACAGCTAGAGTCATTGCATGTCTGTTACTTCCATAAACAACACATGGATCCACCGGTGTCATTACATGTCTGTTCTTTTCATGAACCACACCCAGTGTCATTGCATGTCAGTTCTTTTCATGAACCACATAAGGATACACTGGTGTCATTGCATGTATGTTCTTATCATGAACCACATTAGGATCCTCCAGTGTCATTGCATGTCTGTTCTTTTCATGGCCCACACCTAGTGTCATTGCATGTGTGTTCCTCTAGACAAACCACAAAAGGATCCACCGGTGTCACTCCTTGTCTGTTCTTTTCATGAACCACATAAGAATCCACCAGTGTCATTGGATGTGTGTTCTTCTCATGAAACATACCCAGTGTGATTGCATGTCTATTCCTCTAAACAAACCACATAAGGATCCACCAGTGTCATTGCATCTCTGTTCTTTTCATGAACCACATCAAGTGTCATTGCATGTGTGTTCTTCTAAACAAACCACATAAGTCATCGCATGTCTGTTCTTTTCATGAACCACACCCAGTGTCATTGCATGTGTGTTCCTCTAGACAAACCACATAAGGATCCACCGGTGTCACCACATGTCTGTTCTTTTCATGAACCACACCCTATGTGATTGCATGTATGTTCCTCTAAACAAACCACATAAGCATCCACCAGTGTCATTGCATGTCTGTTCTTTTCATGTACCACACGCAATGTCATTGCATGTCTGTTACTTCCATAAACCACACATGGATCCACCGATGTCATTGCATGTCTGTTCTTTTCATGAACCACACCCGGTGTCATTGCATGTCTGTTCTTTTCATGAACCACATAAGGATCCACCAGTGTCATTGCATGTTTGTTCCTCTAAACAAACCACACAAGGATCCACCGGTGTCAGTGCATGTCTGTTCTTTTTCATGAACCACACCCAGTGTCATTGCATGTTTGTTCTTCTAAACAAACCACATAAGTCATTGCATGTCTATTCTTTTCATGAACCACACAAGGATCCACCAGTGTCATTGGATGTGTGTTCTTTTCATGAACCACACATGGATCCATCAGTGTCATTGCATGTCTGTTCTTTTCATGAACTACAACTAGAGTCGTTGCATGTCTATTACTTCCATATACCACACATGGATCCACTAGTGTCATTGCATGTCTGGGCTTTTCATGAACCACATACAGTGTCATTGCATGTCTGTTCTTTTCATGAACCACATAAGGACCACCAGTATCATTGCATGTCTGTTCTTTTCATGAATCACATAAGGATCCACCAGTGTCATTGCATGTCTGTTCTTCTCATGAACCAAACCCAGTGTCATTGCATGTGTGTTCCTCTAGACAAACCACATAAGGATCCACCGGTGTTACTACATGTCTGTTCTTTTCATGAACCACATAAGGATCCACCAGTTTCATTGGATGTGTGTTCTTCTCATGAACCACACATGGATCCACCAGTGTCATTGCATGTCTTTTCTTTTCATGAACCACAGCTAGAGTCATTGCATGTCTGTTACTTCCATAAACCACACATGGATCCACCGGTGTCATTGCATGTCTATTCTTTTCATGAACCACACCCAGTGTCATTGCATGTATGTTCTTTTCATGAACCACATAAGCATCCACCGGTGTCATTGCATGTCTATTCTTTTCATGAATCACATAAGGATCCACCAGTGTCATTTCGTGTCTGTTCTTTTCATGAACCAAACCCAGTGCCATTGCATGTGTGTTCCTCTAGACAAACCACATAAGGATCCACCAGCGTTACAGCTTGTCTGTTCTCTTCATGAACCACATAAGGATCCACCAGTGTCATTGGATGTGTGTTCTTCTCATGAACCACACATGGATCCACTAGTATCATTGCATGTCTGTTCTTTTCATGAACCACATCTAGATTCATTACATGTCTGTTACTTCCATAAACCACACATGGGTCCACCGGTGGCATTGCATGTCTGTTCTTTTCATGAACCACACCAGTGTCATTGCATGTCTGGTTATTCTCACAAACCACACAAGGATCCACCAGTGTCATTGCATGTTTGTTCTTTTCATGAACCACACCCAGTGTCATTGCATGGGTGTTCTTCTAAACAAACCACATAAGTCATTGCATGTCTGTTCTTTTCATGAACCACACCCACTGTCATTGCATGTGTGTTCCTCTAGACAAACCACATAAAGATCCACCGGTGTCACTGCATGTCTGTTCGTTTCATGAACCACATAAGGATCCACCAGTGTCATTGGATGTGTGTTCTTCTCATGAACCACACCTAGTGTGATTGCATGTCTGTTCCTCTAAACAAACCACATAAGGATCCACCAGTGTCATTGCATGTATGTTCATTTCATGAACCACACCTAGTGTCGTTGCATGTGTTTTCTTATAAACAGACCACATAAGTCATTGCATGTCTGTTCTTTTCATGAACCACACCCAATGTCAATGCATGTGTGTTTCTCTAGACAAACCACATAAGGATCCACCAGTGTCACTGCATGTCTGTTCTTTTCATGAACCACACCCAGTGTGATTCCATGTTTGTTCCTCTAAACAAACCACATAAGGATCCACCAGTGTCTTTGCATGTCTGTTCTTTTCATGAACCACACCCAGTGTCATTGCATGTGTGTTCTTCTAAACAAACCACATAAGTCTTTGCATGTCTATTATTTTCATGAACGACACCCATTGTCATTGCATGTGTGTTCCTCTAGACAAACCACATAAGGATCCACCAGTGTCATTAGATGTGTGTTCTTCTCATGAACCACACATGGATCCACCAGTGTCATTGGATTTGTGTTCTTTTCATGAACCACAGCTAGAGTCATTGCATGTCTGTTACTTCCATAAACAACACATGGATCCACCGGTGTCATTGCATGTCTGTTCTTTTTCATGAACCACACCCAGTGTCATTGCATGTCAGTTCTTTTCATGAACCACATAAGGATACACTGGTGTCATTGCATGTATGTTCTTATCATGAACCACATTAGGATCCACCAGTGTTATTGCATGTCTGTTCTTTTCATGGCCCACACCTAGTTTCATTGCATGTGTGTTCCTCTAGACAAACCACAAAAGGATCCACCGGTGTCACTCCTTGTCTGTTCTTTTCATGAACCACATAAGGATCCACCAGTGTCATTGGATGTGTGTTCTTCTCATGAAACATACCCAGTGTGATTGCATGTCTATTCCTCTAAACAAACCACATAAGGATCCACCAGTGTCATTGCATCTCTGTTCTTTTCATGAACCACACCAAGTTTCATTGCATGTGTGTTCTTCTAAACAAACCACATAAGTCATCGCATGTCTGTTCTTTTCATGAACCACACCTAGTGTCATTACATGTGTGTTCCTCTAGACAAACCACATAATGATCCACCGGTGTCACCACATGTTTGTTCTTTTCATGAACCACACCCTATGTGATTGCATGTATGTTCCTCTAAACAAACCACATAAGCATCCACCAGTGTCATTGCATGTCTGTTCTTTTCATGAACCACACGCAATGTCATTGCATGTCTGTTACTTCCATAAACCACACATGGATCCACCGATGTCATTGCATGTCTGTTCTTTTCATGAACCACACCCGGTGTCATTGCATGTCTGTTCTTTTCATGAACCACATAAGGATCCACCAGTGTCATTGCATGTTTGTTCCTCTAAACAAACCACACAAGGATCGACCGGTGTCAGTGCATGTCTGTTCTTTTCATGAACCACACCCAGTGTCATTGCATGTTTGTTCTTCTAAACAAACCACATAAGTCATTGAATGTCTATTCTTTTCATGAACCACACCTGGTGTCATTGCATGTGTCTTCCTCTAGACAAACCACATAAGGATCCACCGGTGTCACTACATGTCTGTTCTTTTCATGAACCACACCCACTGTGATTGCATGTCTGTTCCTCTAAACAAACCACATAAGGATCCACTAGTTTCATTGCATGTCTGTTCTTTTCATGAACCACACCTAGTGTCATTGCATGTGTGTTCTTCTAAACAAACCACATAAGTCATTGCATGTCTATTCTTTTCATGAACCACACCCGATGTCATTGCATGTGTGCTCCTCTATACAAACCACATAAGGATCCACCGGTGTCACTTCATGTCTGTTCTTTTCATGAACCACATAAGGATCCACCAGTGTCATTGGATGTGTGTTCTTCTCATGAACCACACCCAGTGTGATTGCATGTATGTTTCTCTAAACAAACCACACAAGGATCCACCAGTGTCATTGCATGTCTGTTCTTTTCATGAACCACACCCACTGTCATTGCATGTGTGTTCCTCTAGACAAACCACATAAGGATCCACCGGTGTCACTGCATGTCAGTTCTTTTCATGAACCACATAAGGATCCACCGGTGTCATTGCATGTATGTTCTTTTCATGAATCACATAAGGATCCACCAGTGTCATTGCATGTCTGTTCTTTTCAGGAACCAAACCCAGTGTCATTGCATGTGTGTTCCTCTAGACAAACCACATAAGGATCCACCGGTGTCACTCCTTGTCTGTTCTTTTCATGAACCACATAAGGATCCACCGGTGTCATTGGATGTGTGTTCTTCTCATGAAACATACCCTGTGTGATTGCATGTCTATTCCTCTAAAAAGACCACATAAGGATCCACCAGTGTCATTGCATCTCTGTTCTTTTCATGAACCACACCAAGTGTCATTGCATGTGTGTTCTTCTAAACAAACCACATAAGTCATCGCATGTCTGTTCTTTTCATGAACCACACCTAGTGTCATTGCATGTGTGTTCCTCTAGACAAACCACATAAGGATCCACCGGTGTCACCACATGTCTGTTCTTTTCATGAACCACACCCTATGTGATTGCATGTATGTTCCTCTAAACAAACCACATAAGCATCCACCAGTGTCGTTGCATGTCTGTTCTTTTCATGAACCACACGCAATGTCATTGCATGTCTGTTACTTCCATAAACCACACATGGATCCACCGACGTCATTGCATGTTTGTTCTTTTCATGAACCACACCCGGTGTCATTGCATGTCTGTTCTTTTCATGAACCACATAAGGATCCACCAGTGTCATTGCATGTTTGTTCCTCTAAACAAACCACACAAGGATCGACCGGTGTCAGTGCATGTCTGTTCTTTTCATGAACCACACCCAGTGTCATTGCATATTTGTTCTTCTAAACAAACCACATAAGTCATTGCATGTCTATTCTTTTCATGAACCACACCTGGTGTCATTGCATGTGTCTTCCTCTAGACAAACCACATAAGGATCCGTCGGTGTCACTACATGTCTGTTCTTTTCATGAACCACACCCACTGTGATTGCATGTCTGTTCCTCTAAACAAACCACATAAGGATCCACTAGTTTCATTGCATGTCTGTTCTTTTCATGAACCACACCTAGTGTCATTGCATGTGTGTTCTTCTAAACAAACCACATAAGTCATTGCATGTCTATTCTTTTCATGAACCACACCCGATGTCATTGCATGTGTGCTCCTCTATACAAACCACATAAGGATCCACCGGTGTCACTTCATGTCTGTTCTTTTCATGAACCACATAAGGATCCACCAGTGTCATTGGATGTGTGTTCTTCTCATGAACCACACATGGATCCACCAGTGTCATTGCATGTCTGTTCTTTTCATGAACCAGCGCTAGAGTCATTGCATGTCTGTTACCTCCATAAACCACACATGGATCCACCGGTGTCATTGCATGTCTGTTCTTTTCATGAACCACAGCTAGTGTCATTGCATGTGTGTTCCTCTAGACAAACCACACAAGGATCCACCTAGCGTCATTGCATGTCTATTCTTTTCATGAACCACACCCGGTGTCATTGCATGTGTGTTCCTCTAGACAAACCACATAAGGATCCAACGGTGTCACTTTATGTATGTTCTTTTCATGAACCACATAAGGATCCACCAGTGTCATTAGATGTGTGTTCTTGTCATGAACCACACATGGATCCACCAGTATCATTGCATGTCTGTTCTTTTCATGAACCACAGCTAGATTCATTGCATGTCTATTACTTACATAAACCACATAAGGATTCACCGGTGTCACTGCATGTCTATTCTTTTCATGAACCACACCCAGTGTGATTGCATGTTTGTTCCTCTAAACAAACCACATAAGGATCCACCAGTGTCATTGCATGTCTGTTCTTTTCATGAACCACACCCACTGTCATTGCATGTGTGTTCCTCTAGACAAACCACATAAGGATCCACCGGTGTCACTGCATGTCAGTTCTTTTCATGAACCACATAAGGATCCACCGGTGTCATTGCATGTCTGTTCTTTTCATGAATCACATAAGGATCCACCAGTGTCATTGCATGTCTATTCTTTTCATGAACCAAACCTAGTGTTATTGCATGTGTGTTCCTCTAGACAAACCACATAAGGATCCACCAGTGTCACTCCTTGTCTGTTCTTTTCATGAACCACATAAGGATCCACCAGTGTCATTGGATGTGTTTTCTTCTCATGAACCACACCCAGTGTGATTGCATGTTTGTTCCTCTAAACAAACCACATAAGGATCCACCAGTGTCATTGCATGTCTGTTCTTTTCAGGAACCACACCAAGTGTCATTGCATGTGTGTTCTTCTAAACAAACCACATAAGTCATTGCATGTCTGTTCTTTTCATGAACCACACCCGGCGTCATTGCATGTGTGTTCCTCTAGACAAACCACATAAGGATTCACCGGTGTCACTGCATGTCTATTCTTTTCATGAACCACACCCAGTGTGATTGCATGTTTGTTCCTCTAAACAAACCACATAAGGATCCACCAGTGTCATTGCATGTCTGTTCTTTTCCATAACCACACCTAGTGTTATTGCATGTCTGTTACTTCATAAACCACACATGGATCCACCGATGTGATTGCATGTCTGTTCTTTTCATGAACCACACCCAGTGTCATTGCATGTCTGTTCTTTTCATGAACCACATAAGGATCCACCAGTGTCATTGCATGTTTGTTCCTATTAACAAACCACATAAGGATCCACCGGTGTCATTGCATGTCTATTCTTTTCATGAACCACCCCAGTGTCATTGCATGTTTGTTCTTCTAAACAAACCACATAAGTAATTGCATGTCTATTCTTTTCATGAACCACACCCGGTGTCATTTCATGTGTCTTCCTCTAGAAAAACCACATAAGAATCCACCGGTGTCACTTCATGTCTATTTTTTTCATGAACCACACCTAGTGCGATTGCATGTCTGTTCCTCTAAACAAACCACATAAGGATCCACCAGTGTCATTGCATGTCTGTTCTTTTCATTATCCACACTTGTGTCATTGCATGTGTGTTTTTCTAAACAAACCACATAAGTCATTGCATGTCTATTCTTTTCATGAACCACACCCGGTGTCATTGCATATGTGTTCCTCTAGACAAACCACATAAGGATCCACCGGTGTCACAGCATGTCTGTTCTTTTCATGAACCACATAAGGATCCACCAGTGTCATTGGATGTGTGTTCTTCTCATGAACCACACCCAGTGTGATTGCATGTATGTTCCTCTAAACAAACCACATAAGGATCCACTAGTGTCGTTGCATGTTTGTTCTTTTCATGAACCACACCCACTGTCATTCCATCTGTTTTCTTCTAAACAAACCACGTAAGTCATTGCATGTCTATTATTTTCATGAACCACACCCAGTGTCATTGCATGTGTGTTCTTCTAGACAAACCACATAAGGATCCACCGGTGTCACTGCATGTCAGTTCTTTTCATGAACCACACCTAGTGTGATTCCACGTATGTTCCTCTAAACAAACCACATAAGGATCCACTATTGTCATTGCATGTATGTTCTTTTCATGAACCACACCTAGTATCATTGCATGTGTGTTCCTCTAGACAAATCACATAAGGATCCACCTGTGTCACTCCATGTCTGTTCTTTTCATGAACCAAATAAGGATCCACCAGTTTCATTGAATGTGTGTTCTTCTCATGAACCACACCTAGTGTGATTGCATGTCTGTTCCTCTAAACAAACCACATAAGGATCAACCAGTGTCATTGCATGTCTGTTCTTTTCATGAACCACCCCCAGTGTCATTGCATGTGTGTTCTTCTAAACAAACCACATAAGTCATTGCATGTCTGTTCTTTTCGTGAACCACACCCGGTGTCATTGCATGTGTGTTCCTCTAGATAAGCCACATAAGGATCCACCGGTGTCACTGCATGTCAGTTCTTTTCATGAACCACATAAGGATCCACCGGTGTGATTGCATGTCTGTTCTTTTCATGAATCACATAAGGATCCACCAGTGTCATTGCATGTTTGTTATTTTCATGAACCAAACCTAGTGTCATTGCATGTGTGTTCCTCTAGAAAAACCACATAAGGATCCACCGGTGTCACTCCTTGTCTGTTCTTTTCATGAACCACATAAGGATCCACCAGTGTCATTGGATGTGTGATCTTCTCATGAACCACACCAAGTGTGATTGCATGT
Source organism: Avena sativa (assembly GCA_916181665.1). Taxonomy (NCBI): domain Eukaryota; kingdom Viridiplantae; phylum Streptophyta; class Magnoliopsida; order Poales; family Poaceae; genus Avena; species Avena sativa. Next base: position 467,103,010 of record OV702290.1, read on the forward strand.
TTGTTCCTCTCAACAAACCACATAAGGATCCACCAGTGTCATTGCATGTCTGTTCTTTTTAGGAACCACACCAAGTGTCATTGCATGTGTGTTCTTCTAAACAAACCACATAAGTCATTGCATGTCTGTTCTTTTCATGAACCACACCCGGCGTCATTGCATGTGTGTTCCTCTAGACAAACAACATAAGGATCCACCGGTGTCACCGCATGTCTGTTATTTTCATGAACCACACCCAGTGTGATTGCATGTTTGTTCCTCTAAACAAACCACATAAGGATCCACCAGTGTCATTGCATGTCTGTTCTTTTCATGAACCACACCTAGTGTTATTCCATGTCTGTTACTTCCATAAACCACACATGGATCCACCGATGTGATTGCATGTCTGTTCTTTTCATGAACCACACCCAGTGTCATTGCATGTTTGTTCTTCTAAACAAACCACATAAGTCATTGCATGTCTATTCTTTTCATGAACCACACCCGGTGTCATTTCATGTGTCTTCCTCTAGACAAACCACATAAGGATCCACCGGTGTCACTGCATGTCCGTTCTTTTCATGAACCACACCTAGTGTGATTGCATGTATGTTCCTCTAAACAAACCACATAAGGATCCACCAGTGTCATTGCATGTCTGTTCTTTTCATTATCCACACCTAGTGTCATTGCATGTGTGTTCTTCTAAACAAACCACATAAGTCATTGCATGTCTATTCTTTTCATGAACCACACCCGGTGTCATTGCATGTGTGTTCCTCTAGACAAACCACATAAGGATCCACCGGTGTCACTTCATGTATGTTCTATTCATGAACCACATAAGGATCCATCAGTGTCATTGGATGTGTGTTCTTCTCATGAACAACACATGGATCCACCAGTGTCATTGCATGTTTGTTCTTTTCATGAACCATAGCTAGAGTCATTGCATGTCTGTTACTTCCATAAATAACACATGGATCCACCGGTGTCATTGCATGTCTGTTCTTTTCATGAACCACACCTAGTGTCCTTGCATGTCTGTTCTTCTCACAAACCACACAAGGATCCACCTAGTGTCATTGCATATCTGTTCTTTTCATGAACCACACCCGGTGTCATTGCATGTGTGTTCCTCTAGACAAACCACATAAAGATCCAACGGTGTCACTGCATGTCTGTTCTTTTCATGAACCACATAAGGATCCACCAGTGTCATTGGATGTGTGTTCTTCTCATGAACCACACCCAGTGTGATTGCATGTATGTTTCTCTAAACAAACCACACATGGATCCACCAGTGTCATTGCATGTCTGTTCTTTTCATGAACCACACCCACTGTCATTGCATGTGTGTTCCTCTAGACAAACCACATAAGGATCCACCGGTGTCACTGCATGTCAGTTATTTTCATGAACCACATAAGGATCCACCGGTGTCATTTCATGTCTGTTCTTTTCATGAATCACATAAGGATCCACCAGTGTCATTGCATGTCTATTCTTTTCATGAACCAAACCTAGTGTTATTGCATGTGTGTTCCTCTAGACAAACCACATAAGGATCCACCAGTGTCACTCCTTGTCTGTTCTTTTCATGAACCACATAAGGATCCACCAGTGTCATTGGATGTGTGTTCTTCTCATGAACCTGTTAGACTCCTCCTTTGTAAAGGAAAGGATCCCTGTGATTGCAATGCTAGTCCCTGGATCAATGCTAGCATCCACAGTTTAAGATGAAGTACACAGATACAAAGGTCGTTTATTACATTCATTCCAGAGATAAAACATAGTCTTTTACAACTCAGGGCCAAAGGCCTAATACAAGAGTTTATGGAATAAGTAAATAAACATAAGTCTTCATCTTCATGTGCCACAGGCAAGCATGTTGAGTGTAGACTCATGACTCCTATTCATCATCGGAGTAACCTGCAACATTACAAGTTACAGCCACAGAGGGTCAATACTTTGGAATAGTATTGGCAAGTGATACCTTAGCTTATTTAAAGTGGACTATAATACTATATGCATTTGGCTAAGTGGAGCTTAGGCTTGCATTGCTCAAAATAGATTTTTCCTTATCATTTGAAAACACTAAGTTTTTGTTTGGCACAAATCACCCAAGGCATCTACCAATCAAAGATTGCAGATCCTTTAACCCTTGTTCACCCACAAGATTTTAACTTAGAAATTGGGATGAGGAGATTCTTGATAGCTTCCATGTCTTGATGCTCAAAATTGTCCTTTACCAGGGACATGGCTAAGTACTTAGATTTTACACTCTGCGGAGGTGGTGCACTTTCCCCACAAGACTTGGTTTCACCAAGACAAGATCTTTCAGAAGCCTTCCCTTACACCAAAATGGACGCGTTCCAACCTATCAATCTCCTACCACCAACTGTCCATTTGGCTAAGTTATTGCAACCTATATGATCCAGGCAGAGCCCATATTGCCAAGTGGTTGCACTTGAAGCTTCTCAATATTTGACATCTCAAATCTCTTTGTTCCTGGGTGGCCATCCACAAGTGAGATACACAAGCCAAGTCCATGGCCTTGTGAACCACTCAACACATACCATTCCTTCCATTCCACCCAGGTGATTCATTCACTTAGTTGTTTTATTATACAAAACATAAGTCCACAGACTTAGAAATTTTCCATAGCATGAATATATATTCCACCCTTGTTTTCTATTAGCTAAGCTAAGCATGAAAGTAATAGGAATCTTAACTTAGGAAATTGCTACTAAGGTTTCATCTACTAGGTTTTCCCATAGCATAGTTTATACTTAGCAAAATTCCATGCAAGTCCTACTTAGAAATATCACTAATGCATAGTGAAAATAATGGGACAAAAGTATGAAGCATCACTTGCCTTGGTAATGAGGAGAGTAGCACTCTTCACAGTCACAATCACTAGCAAAATCTACACAAAATTGTAGCATACAATTACACACAATTTATATACAATCAAAAATAATATGAATGCATGCATGCATGCATGAATTTACTAAGTGGGGATTTTGAAAACTCTACCAAGCATGTGCATGTTTACAGATACTTAACAAGACACAAAAAAAATGTCAAAACAAATTTATTTGGTACTTAACAAATTGTTAAGCTAAACCATACTCAAAAATAGCCTTAAACATGTTTCTACAAACAAAGTCATTTTAATGGTTACTATTTGCTAAACACTTTGCATAAACAGAAAGGCCTTGATTCACTGAATCCAACGGTATAAAGTTTGCAAAAATCCAACGTGGCAATCCAAAGTTATAGGCATTTGAAATTTGGATCAAATTCTGATTTTAAAACTGTTTTTAGTTCTAACACTTGCCACGCGTCGCGTCCCTATTGGCGCGTACCACTTCGGTTGGATCGGGTCCTGCGGACCGCACGATCTAAGTGAGATCTGGCGACTCAGACGCATGCGTACCTCTTCGTCCTCCTTCTAATCTATGCCACAGGATCTAGATCCAACGTTCCTAATCAACCTGACCATACTCGGGTGGCGCTAGCAGCGTTGACCGGCGGCGGCACGTCTGACTATGGCGGTGCCGGCGTTCTAGATTGTCCCAGAAAGCAAGAAGGTGCTTACCAGATCCGCAAAGGCATGCTGAAGCTCGACGTGGTACTGGCTTGCGGAGCGGCGCGCTGACACGGCGATGATTGCTCGTCGGAGTAGTGACAGGCGTCGGCACGGTTAGTGGTTGACGTTGGCGAGGTTCCTCGTCGCGCTAAGCCAAAATAGGAGCACCGTTAGATGCGCTAGTCGATGAGGATCCTAGGCGTATCGGTAAGAAAGCAAGGGGCAGTGTCTACTTACGGAGGGAGGTCGCCGGAGTTTGTGCAGAAGACGGTGGCGGCCAGTCGTCGACGTTGCTGGAGCTACGGGTCATGCGAAGGTAAACGGAGTGTGTCAGAAGATGCGCAGAGACTCACTGAACAAGATAGCATGAATAAGAGAAAGAGGGGAACACGAGGCTCACCGGAATTTGCCGGCGCAGTCGTCGGAACAGCGGCGGAGTCGTGCGAGTCATGGGCGGCCTGGTGGCGTGAATGCAAAATTGACTGGGGAAAAATGGTCGCGGGGAAGTGGGGATCTTATAGCCGGAGACTCGACAGGAAACGCACTTCGCATCAATGCTAATTAAGCTCGGGGTATCACTGCTGCAACGGCCAGCGGCGGAGATCGTGCGCGGATTCAGGGGGAAGACGATGCTGACGTGGAGGAGGCCCACTCGTCAGCGAAGTGTGCGAGGTGGAGGTGGGGTCTGTCTGTTAGCGACTGAATGCGTGCGCGCGCGTGAGAGAAGAAAAGGAAACCCCCGGGTGGCTAGTTGGGCTCGATTCGTTGCTGGGCCAGAAACCTGGCGCGTGGCCCTTTTCATTTGTTTATTCCTTTTCTTTTTCTAATTCTATTTTCTGAAATGATTTTGATATGAATTCAAATCCTTTTCGAATTTAAACAGTTCTGGGGACTTTTGTAGGGTTCTGTGGTTTCAAAAACCAGTTATTTAAACAAGTAGTTACCCTGCAAGGTCTTGGTCAAGCTTGGGCTCAATACAATCAGAGACTTTGCCTCTGGTTTGCAAATGTTGATAAATAGGGTTTTGAATATATTTCTAAGTTGAAACCTTTGGTCAAACTTTTACACCTAAACTTTCCAACAATGGAGGCAAGCAAACAAGTTCCTAAACATTCAAGTTTCAAAGGGTGATGGCCATTTGAGTTAAATCTACTCACATGAAATCATAGCACCAAGCTTCTGTTTTTCTGAAATGAGTTTGAAAATGAACTAAACCTATATGCATGCATGAGTGATATGCAAATTTTGAAACTTATGATTTTAGGGATGTTACAGAACCACATCCAGTGTGATTGCATGTTTGTTCCTCTAAACAAATCACATAAGGATCCACCAGTGTCATTGCATGTTTGTTCTTTTCAGGAACCACACCAAGTGTCATTGCATCTGTGTTCTTATAAACAAACCACATAAGTCATTGCATGTCTGTTCTTTTCATGAACCACACCCGACGTCATTGCATGTGTGTTCCTCTAGAGAAACCACATAAGGATCCACCGGTGTCACTGCATGTCTGTTCTTTTCATGAACCACACCCAGTGTGATTGCATGTTTGTTCCTCTAAACAAACCACATAAGGATCCACCAGTGTCATTGCATGTCTGTTCTTTTCATGAACCACACCTAGTGTTATTGCATGTCTGTTACTTCCATAAACCACACATGGATCCACCGATGTGATTGCATGTCTGTTCTTTTCATGAACCACACCCAGTGTCATTGCATGTCTGTTCTTTTCATGAACCACATAAGGATCCACCAGTGTCATTGCATGTTTGTTCCTATAAACAAACCACATAAGGATCCACCGGTGTCATTGCATGTCTATTCTTTTCATGAACCACACCCAGTGCCATTGCATGTTTGTTCTTCTAAACAAACCACATAAGTCATTGCATGTCTATTCTTTTCATGAACCACACCCGGTGTCATTTCATGTGTCTTCCTCTAGAAAAACCACATAAGAATCCACCGGTGTCACTGCATGTCTATTTTTTTCATGAACCACACCTAGTGCGATTGCATGTCTGTTCCTCTAAACAAACCACATAAGGATCCACCAGTGTCATTGCATGTCTGTTCTTTTCATTATCCACACCTAGTGTCATTGCATGTGTGTTTTTCTAAACAAACCACATAAGTCATTGCATGTCTATTCTTTTCATGAACCACACCCGGTGTCATTGCATGTGTGTTCCTCTAGACAAACCACATAAGGATCCACCGGTGTCACATCATGTCTGTTCTTTTCATGAACCACATAAGGATCCACCAGTGTCATTGGATGTGTGTTCTTCTCATGAACCACACCCAGTGTGATTGCATGTATGTTCCTCTAAACAAACCACATAAGGATCCACTAGTGTCGTTGCATGTTTGTTCTTTTCATGAACCACACCCACTGTCATTCCATCTGTTTTCTTCTAAACAAACCACGTAAGTCATTGCATGTCTATTATTTTCATGAACCACACCCAGTGTCATTGCATGTGTGTTCTTCTAGACAAACCACATAAGGATCCACCGGTGTCACTGCATGTCAGTTCTTTTCATGAACCACACCTCGTGTGATTCCACGTCTGTTCCTCTAAACAAACCACATAAGGATCCACTATTGTCATTGCATGTATGTTCTTTTCATGAACCACACCTAGTATCATTGCATGTGTGTTCCTCTAGACAAATCACATAAGGATCCACCTGTGTCACTCCATGTCTGTTCTTTTCATGAACCAAATAAGGATCCACCAGTTTCATTGAATGTGTGTTCTTCTCATGAACCACACCTAGTGTGATTGCATGTCTGTTCCTCTAAACAAACCACATAAGGATCAACCAGTGTCATTGCATGTCTGTTCTTTTCATGAACCACCCCCAGTGTCATTACATGTGTGTTCTTCTAAACAAACCACATAAGTCATTGCATGTCTGTTCTTTTCATGAACCACACCCGGTGTCATTGCATGTGTGTTCCTCTAGATAAGCCACATAAGGATCCACCGGTGTCACTACATGTCAGTTCTTTTCATGAACCACATAAGGATCCACCGGTGTGATTGCATGTATGTTATTTTCATGAATCACATAAGGATCCACCTGTGTCATTGCATGTCTGTTCTTTTCATGAACCAAACCTAGTGTCATTGCATGTGTGTTCCTCTAGAAAAACCACATAAGGATCCACCGGTGTCACTCCTTGTCTGTTCTTTTCATGAACCACATAAGGATCCACCAGTGTCATTGGATGTGTGATCTTCTCATGAACCACACCCAGTGTGATTGCATGTTTGTTCCTCTCAACAAACCACATAAGGATCCACCAGTGTCATTGCATGTCTGTTCTTTTTAGGAACCACACCAAGTGTCATTGCATGTGTGTTCTTCTAAACAAACCACATAAGTCATTGCATGTCTGTTCTTTTCATGAACCACACCCGGCGTCATTGCATGTGTGTTCCTCTAGACAAACCACATAAGGATCCACCGGTGTCACCGCATGTCTGTTCTTTTCATGAACCACACCCAGTGTGAATGCATGTTTGTTCCTCTAAACAAACCACATAAGGATCCACCAGTGTCATTGCATGTCTGTTCTTTTCATGAACCACACCTAGTGTTATTGCATGTCTGTTACTTCCATAAACCACACATGGATCCACCGATGTGATTGCATGTCTGTTCTTTTCATGAACCACACCCAGTGTCATTGCATGTTTGTTCTTCTAAACAAACCACATAAGTCATTGCATGTCTATTCTTTTCATGAACCACACCCGGTGTCATTTCATGTGTCTTCCTCTAGACAAACCACATAAGGATCCACCGGTGTCACTGCATGTCCGTTCTTTTCATGAACCACACCTAGTGTGATTTCATGTATGTTCCTCTAAACAAACCACATAAGGATCCACCAGTGTCATTGCATGTCTGTTCTTTTCATTATACACACCTAGTGTCATTGCATGTGTGTTCTTCTAAACAAGCCACATAAGTTCTTGCATGTCTATTCTTTTCATGAACCACACCCGGTGTCATTGCATGTGTGTTCCTCTAGACAAACCACATAAGGATCCACCGGTGTCACTTCAGGTATGTTCTATTCATGAACCACATAAGGATCCATCAGTGTCATTGGATGTGTGTTCTTCTCATGAACAACACATGGATCCACCAGTGTCATTGCATGTTTGTTCTTTTCATGAACCATAGCTAGAGTCATTGCATGTCTGTTACTTCCATAAATAACACATGGATCCACCGGTGTCATTGCATGTCTGTTCTTCTCACAAACCACACAAGGATCCACCTAGTGTCATTGCATATCTGTTCTTTTCATGAACCACACCCGGTGTCATTGCATGTGTGTTCCTCTAGACAAACCACATAAAGATCCAACGGTGTCACTGCATGTCTGTTCTTTTCATGAACCACATAAGGATCCACCAGTGTCATTGCATGTGTGTTCTTCTCATGAACCACACCCAGTGTGATTGCATGTATGTTTCTCTAAACAAACCACATAAGGATCCACCAGTGTCATTACATGTTTGTTCTTTTCATGAACCACACCCAGTGTCATTGCATCTGTTTTCTTCTAAACAAACCACGTAAGTCATTGCATGTCTTTTATTTTCATGAACCACACCAAGTGTCATTGCATGTGTGTTCCTCTAGACAAACCACATAAGGATCCACCGGTGTCACTGCATGTCTGTTCTTTTCACGAACCACACCCAATGTGATTCCATGTCTGTTCCTCTAAACAAACCACATAAGGGTCCACCAGTGTCATTGTATGTATGTTCTTTTCATGAACCACACCTAGTGTCATTGCATGTGTGTTCCTCTAGACAAATCACATAAGGATCCACCTGTGTCACTCCATGCCTGTTCTTTTCATGAACCACATAAGGATCCACCAGTGTCATTGGATGTGTGTTCTTCTCATGAACCACACCTAGTGTGATTGCATGTTTGTTCCTCTAAACAAACCACATAAGGATCGACCAGTGTCATTGCATGTCTGTTCTTTTCATGAACCACACCCAGTGTCATTGCATGTGTGTTCTTCTAAACAAACCACTTAAGTCATTGCATGTCTGTTCTTTTCATGAACCACACCCAGTGTCATTGCATGTGTGTTCTTCTAGACAAACCACATAAGAATCCACCGGTGTCACCGCATGTCTGTTCTTTTCATGAACCCCACCCAGTGTGATTGCATGTCTGTTCATCTAAACAAACCACATAAGGATCCACCAATGTCATTGCATGTCTGTTCTTTTCATGAACCACACCCAGTGTCATTGCATGCCTGTTACTTCCGTAAACCACACATGGATCCACCGGTGTCATTGCATGTGTGTTCTTTTCATGAAACACACCCAGTGTCATTGCATGTCTGTTGTTTTCATGAACCACATAAGGATCCACTAGTGTCATTGCATGTTTGTTCCTCTAAACAAACCACATAAGGACCCACTGGTGTCATTGCATGTATGTTCTTTTCATGAACCACAACCAGTGTCATTTCATGTTTATTCTTCTAAACAAACCACATAAGTCATTGCATGTCTGTTATTTTCATGAACCACACACGGTGTCATTGCATGTGTGTTCCTCTAGACAAACCACATAAGGATCCACCGGTGTCATTGCATGTCTGTTCTTTTCATGAACCACACCCAATGTGATTGCATGTCTGTACCTCTAAACAATCCACATAAGGATCCACCAGTGTCATTGCATGTCTGTTCTTTTCATGAACCACACCTAGTTTTATTGCATGTGTGTTCTTCTAAACAAACGACATAAGTCATTGCATGTCTATTCTTTTCATGAACCACACCCGGTGTCATTGCATGTGTGTTCCTCTAGACAAACCACATAAGGATTCACCGGTGTCACTACATGTCTGTTCTTTTCATGAACCACGTAAGGATCCACCAGTGTCATTGGATGTGTGTTCTTCTCATGAACCACACATGGATCCACCAGTGTCATTGCATGTTTGTTCTTTTCATGAACCACAGCCAGAGTCATTGCATGTCTGTTACTTCCATAAATCACACATGGATCCACCGGTGTCATTGCATGTCTGTTCTTTTCATGAACCACACCCAGTGTCATTGCATGTCAGTTATTTTCATGAACCACATAAGGATCCACCGGTGTCATTGCATGTCTGTTATTTTCATGAATCACATAAGGATCCACCAGTGTCATTGCATGTCTTTTCTTTTCAGGAACCAAACCCAGTGTCATTGCATGTGTGTTCCTCTAGACAAACCACATAAGGATCCACCGGTGTTACTGCATGTCTGTTCTTTTCATGAACCACATAAGGATCCACCAGTGTCATTGGATGTGTGTTCTTCTCATGAACCACACATGGATCCACCAGTGTCATTCCATGTCTGTTCTTCTCATGAACCACAACTAGAGTCATTGCATGTCTGTTACTTCCATAAACCACACATGGATCCACCGGTGTCATTGCATGTCTGTTCTTTTCATGAACCACACCCAGTGTCAATGCATGTCTGTTCTTTCATGAACCACATAAGGACCCACCAGTGTCATTGCATTTATGTTCTTCTCACAAACCACATAAGGATCCAACGGTGTCATTGCATGTCTGTTCTTTTCAGGAACCACACCCGGTTTCATTGCATGTGTGTTCCTCTAGACAAACCACATATGGATCCACCGGTGTCACTACATGTCTATTCTTTTCATGAACCACATAAGGATCCACCAGTGTCATTGGATATGTGTTCTTTTCATGAACCACACCCAGTGTGATTGCATGTATGTTCCACTAAACAAACCACATAAGGATCCACCAGTGTCATTGCGTGTTTGTTCCTCTAAACAAATCACATGAGGATCCACCTGTGTCATTGCATGTCTATTCTTTTCATCAACCACACCCAGTGTCATTGCATGTCTGTTCTTTTCATGAACCACAACAGTGTCATTGCATGTGTGTTCTTTTAAACAAACCACATAAGTCATTGCATGTCTGTTCTTTTCATGAACCACACCCAGTGTCATTGCATGTGTGTTCTTCTAGACAAACCACATAAGGATCCACCGGTGTCACTGCATGACTATTCTTTTCATGAACCACATAAGGTTCCACCAGTGTCATTGGATGTCTGTTATTCTCATGAACCACACATGGATCCACCAGTGTTATTGCATGTCTGTTCTTTTCATGAACCACAGCTAGAGTCATTACATGTCTGTTACTTCCATAAACCACACATGGATCCACGGGTGTCATTGCATGTCTGTTCTTTTCATGAACCACACCTAGTTTCATTGCATGTCAGTTCTTTTCATGAACCACATAAGGATCCACCGGTGTCATTGCATGTCTGTTCCTTTCATGAATCACTTAAGGATCCACCAGTGTCATTGCATGTCTGTTCTTTTCATGAACCAAACCTAGTGTCATTGCATGTGTGTTCCTCTAGACAAACCACATGAGGATCCACCGGTGTTACTGCATGTTTGTTATTTTCATGAACCACATAAGGATCCACCAGTGTCATTGGATGTGTGTTCTTCTCTGAACCACACATTGATCCACTAGTGTCATTGCATTTCTATTCTTTTCATGAACCACATCTAGAGTCATTGCATGTCTGTTACTTCCATAAACCACACATGGATCCACCGGTGTAATTGCATGTCTGTTCTTTTCATGAACCACACCCAGTGTCATTGCATGTCAGTTCTTTTCATGAACCACATAAGGATCCACCGGTGTCATTGCATGTCTGTTCTTTTCATGAACCACATAAGGATCCACCAGTGTCATTACATGTCTGTTCTTTTCATGAACCACACCCAGTGTCATTGCATGTGCATTCCTCTAGACAAACCACATAAGGACCCACCAGTGTCACTCATGTCTGTTCTTTTCATGAACCACATAAGGATCCACCAGTGTCTTTGGTTGTGTGTTCTTTTCATGAACCACACCCAGTGCGATTGCATGTTTGTTCCTCTAAACAAACTACATAAGGATCCACCAGTGTCATTGCATGTATGTTATTTTCATGAACCACACCCAGTGTCATTGCATGCGTGTTCTTATAAACAAACCACATAAGTCATTGCATGTCTGTTCTTTTCATGAACCACACCCGGTGTCATTGCATGTGTGTTCCTCTAGACAAACCACATAAGGATCCACCGGTGTCACTGCATGTCTGTTCTTTTCATGAACCACATAAGGATCCACTAGTGTCATTGGATGTGTGTTATTCTCATGAACCACACATGGATCCACCAGTGTCATTGCATGTCTGTTCTTTTCATGAACCACAGCTAGAGTCAGAGTATGTCTGTTAGTTCCATAAACCACACATGGATCCACCAGTGTCATTGGATGTCTGTTCTTTTCATGAACCACACCCAGTGTAATTGAATGTGTGTTCCTCTAGACAAACCACATATGGATCCACCAGTGTCATTGCATGTCTGTTCTTTTCATGAACCACAACTAGAGTCCACCAGTGTCATTGGATGTGTGTTCTTCTCATGAACCACACATGGATCCACCAGTGTCATTGCATGTCTGTTCTTTTAATGAATCACAGCTAGAGTCATTGCATGTCTGTTACTTCCGTAAACCACATATATCCACCTAGTGTGATTGCATGTCTGTTCTTTTCACAAACCACACATGGATACACCAGTGTCATTGCATGTGTGGCCGTTAGACCGAGTCTTTTAGAAGGCACACCCTAACACAGTTGTTCTGCTTGACGATTGTTACATACCGTTCGATCGGGGCGCTTGGACGATTGGGATGGTCTTCGTGAGAGTGATCCGCGAGTAGGTTATTTTGTGGCATGATTGGCCACGCTTGCTCTGGACAAACTGGCAACACCGGGCGCTCCCCTGTTGCGAGTGTCATGACTCACGAGTTCAGTGGGCCATATCCCAGTGTCACGTCCCCATTACTTCTCTTCTTCCCTGTACTTCTCTTCCTTCCCCTCGTAGAAACTTTCCCCACTTCACTCCCATCCTGTCGTAGCTGCAAGCCGACGGTGCCTCCATCCCAATCCCCTATCCGGCAACCACCCCCCTCCCCTCTTGCCATGGGTTCAAGAGGAGACGGCAAGGAAACGCGTCGTGACGACAGGGACGGTGATTTCGATGTGAGTCGTCTCATCTCTATTTCTATCATCTGTGGCCAGTTATCTATTTTTTGATCTAGATCTAATCTGTTTACTCATGTGCGTATGATGTGTTAGGCCAACCAGACGATGTATGACTCTGACTATCACGGTTTAGTGGATGAAGACAGTCCTCTGCTATATAAACATGGATATGTGCCCGCTAAATTTGTAGCGTTCGAAGGACGAAACGTAGGCAGGAGGTTTCTACGGTGTCAAGGACATCGTGCAATGGTGCAAGGCGGAAGTTGCGGTGTTGTCAAATGGGTAGATCTAGAGTGGCCCAAATCGATGCAGAAAACGCTGGACAAACTATGGGAAATGACTATTTAGTTGAAAGAATCTGTATTTAGCTCACTTCTTTACAGTGTTAAGATGAAGCTATGGGAACCAGTTGACACGACCAAGCATAAGCGAGATCTCAGGTGGGTGCAAGACAAGGTTAGCAAAGTCGAGAAGGAGAGGGACGCGGCGTTGGCCCTGAAGGCTAAAGCAGAGCAAGAACTAACTCAAGCAAGGAATGATCTCCACCAGGCCAAAGTCCTGCAGTTCACAACTACGAGTATTGACAAGTGCATGAGGAAAAATACAGAGAAACAATTGAAGCTATGCAAGGAAGATGCTAAAAGGAAGGAGCGGATGATTTGATCCTTGCTCTCGCAGGAAGATGCGCATCGGGCTAAGATTAGGAAGATCAAGGAGATGTGTGATAACTAGTTCTATTTAGCTTAAACTCCATGCCTTTTTAAGTTGTAATAGTTGTACTTGTTGACCTAGCGGTCTGAACTATTGGTCCCGGAGTCCAGGGAGGAAAAAAATTGCTCTCTCGTTAGTCTGACCCCGCATTACTTCTTTTGTCTGACCAATGACCCTTGGATATTCCGCCTGTCGCTTTGTCGTCCTCGTGTATAAATAGGAGGCGCCATAGCGCGTCGCTTCGTCGTCCATCCCTCGTCCTCTCCAATCTCCACCGTGCTGTCGCTTCGTCGTCCATCCCCTCGCTCCCTCTCCAATCTCCACTGCGCCGCCATGGAGATGCCCGATCTAAACTTCTACGAGGCGGTGATGTTCGTGAACTTCGACATCCTTGCGCCGCTAGCTGCGACGGTGCCCCACGGATGGCGCATCAGCTCTGTGGGGGTGCCGGTGGCTCCGGTCCCTGGCCGAGCCGAGATGGAGAGCAAAATCGCGGCGTGCTGCCGCCAGATGCCCGCGTGGAAGAGGGCGCTGCCCCGGTACACGGCGGCCAGCCCGTACTGGACGGCGGTGTTCAAGAAGGAGTGGAAGGCCAAGATTGGCAACCGCATCGTTGACGGGCGCGTGGTGCACCGGGATCTCCGCAACCGAGAAGGGCGGGAGAGGTTCTGGTCTATCCCTGGATGGACCAAGTACATCGTCATCGCCGCCGATCGCGGTACATTTTACTTAGAGAACGTGGGTAGATTGTTTCGCCCAGCAACGTGCCACACATAGAGCTCTAGAATTTAACAGAATTACATATATAGGTTCAAGTTCAACACATTACTATGCATCTTCATTGCTAGCAGCCTTCTTCCGCAGCCTGGGTGCCAAGCCTTCCCGTCCACTGGCTTCTTCATTTCCTGCCTTCGTCCTCTTCCTCGGTGCTAATTTTCTTAGCTTTACGTACTCTGCATCACCAGGACAATGGGAACTAGAATCGTGTCCAACATCATATTTCCACTCGTTTTGAATTTCTTCGGGCAGCAAAATGACTGACCCGGCAGTCATGTTTCTAACCTTGCGGCGCTTCCTGTCAAAGAAACAAGACTGTTGCATAAATGCCCAATATCTACAGAGTAAATAAAACAAAAATTACAATTCAGCAAAAACATGCGAACCCCAAGAGACCTTTGCTTACCAGGAGCTAATTGGGTTCGAGCAACCACCCTGTCCAAGAATAGAAGGGCGACTCCTAGTTGCAGAAGCTTCCACATCCAGTACATCACATTTCAGCTCAAACATGGCAGCCGAAGCATACCTTTTCATCAACCCAATTAGCTGATTGTCACACGTTAGAGGAACCATGATGCCACGTTCATCCATGAAGCTAAACTTGGCAGTCTGCTTCGGCCATAATTCATCATGATTACGTAGAGCAGCAACCATACCAGATATAGCGCAGATATGCGCAGGCGCTTCTTCCATCGTGATATAATGGTGTCCATACCACTTGCCCTTAGAGTCGTACCTGTAGAGGACTACCGTAACCAGGTAAGGGGGGTCCGCGGAGATCCCACTTGACAGAAAACTATGGACAAAATATGTTTGTCAGTGTTGGGCTAACAAACAATTTGAGGTTCAGTAGCCAGCTAGCAGTTATAATTAGTGTGAATAGCAAAGAGAAGGGTCGCTCACCCGCTTGTAGCCAGAACTTCTTCTTCCTTGGTAGTAGGATCTGCCATCCTCCGAGCTGCTCGGCTCGTCGGTGGCGGAGGCGGGCTAGAGCCTCGCAACGGCTTCTACGACATGCGCCATTGGAGCTCGGGATCAGCGACTGGGCACAGCAACTGGGCGCAGCAACTTGGCGCCAGAAGTCAAATGTCTGAAGGGATCGTCCTGCCTGGAGGGTGGATTCCAACACCACCGGTGCTAGGGGAAAGGTGGGAATGGATTTGTGAAATTGGTCAACGCATCCAATCCACTTAGCTACTCGATTTGCCTAAGAGCTTGCCACGTTGGCGCTCGCGTCATGGACAGATGACCGACATGAGGGTCCCGACCGTCTACTTCACGGGGCAGTTTAACAGAATGTTTGAATTTGGCTGGGGTGAGATGAGTTTTCCTCAAAATGTCCCCTCTCAGTAGTTGGCGGCCCAACTTTTCAAAACGCGGAAATTTCAGGCAACTTAGGTACCGCCATGCGTTGGCCTGCGAACTTTGGTACCGCAGACGAACGGGCCCCACGAGGGGCCCACACCACCTGGCCGCGCGGGCCAGGCCAGGCCGTGGCTGGGGGTGGTGTGGCCGCCTCGGTCAACCTCTCGGCCTCCCTCTTCGCCTATAAGTTGCCTCTTGACCTAAAAACCAAGGGGGGTTCAACATTTTTCCAGAAAGAGTTCTGCTACGCAGCCACCACCAGATTCCGCGATTCGGAACCAGAAACTCCGTTCTGGCACCCTGCCGGGACGGGGAATTGGAGGAGATCATCGCCATCATCATCACCATCGCTTCTCCATCAACCATCCATGTTTCCCCCATCTTTGAGTGAGTAATCCCCGCATGTAGGCTATGGGGATGGTAGGGATTGGATGAGATCATTCAAGTAATGGCATCATATTGTTAGGGCATGGTGCCTAGTATCTATTATTAGTGCTTTTTGACTTTGTTGCAACTTGTTCTGCTTAATGCTTGTCACTAGGGCCCGCGTGCCATGATTTCAGATCTGAACATGTTATTGATTCATTATGATAGTATTGTTTATGGTCTTACCGGCAAGTTGTATACACATATTGTTGTCCGGAACCAAAGGCCCCGAAGTGACAGCAATCGGGATAACCGGAGGGGGTGGCTTTGATGTGAGGATCACATGTGTTCATGGAGTGTTAATGCTTTGCTCTAGTGCTCTATTAAAAGGAGCACCTTAATTGCCAGTAGTTCCCTAGAGGCCCCGCTGCAAATGGGCTGGCAGAACAAAAGATGTTGTGCAAGTTCTCATTGCGAGCACGTATGACTATGTATGGAACACATGCCTATGATTATTTAGTACTTGGTTGCTTTATCTTATTTATCTGCAAATGCCCTATGTCTTGATTGCCATATGAATTGTCTTGTCCATGCAACACCCATCCATCCATCCCTATGCCTACCGCACTTTAATCCTACTGTTTACTGCAATTGATACTATTGTCTTTACTTTTACTACTACTATTAATTTACTATTGCTACTACAAAACTGTTGCTATTGATAAACTATCGTGGGCAAGATTGTTTCCAGGTGCAGCTAAATTGACAACTCAGTTGTTAAGGCTTATAAATATTCTTTGGCTCCCCTTGTGTCGAATCAATCAATTGGGTTTCACTTCCCTCGAAAATACTACAATACACCCCTATACTTGTGGGTCATCAGTATTGTTCAATGGTTACCTAGGAATAGGAAATGGTTTCACTATCCATTTGGTTCTAGGGTTTTGAATAATGAAGTAGACATGGGTCTTGTCATGGCTTGATGTACTGTTGGTTAAAGGTTTCTAAAGAATCCTTACCTCATTACCTTACCAAGCTTATCTTGAGATAAGGAATTCCGTTCCTAAATACACTATATTTATCTCTCTTCTTTTAATCACAAAGATCACATCTTCCTGAATAAGTCAATCATCTGACTCCACCATATCCATCAACATATGATGACATGGTCATGCCACTTCAACATTACTCCTTCATTCTTCTCCTAGTATATATATTCAACTTCCATCTATCTACTACCCTTACTGAATCCATCAAAGTAGTTAGTACTAACTTCATTCCATAAACTCCTTCATACTTACCTTGCATCTACTTCTAAGGCTTGCAAGATTATAGTGATCACTATATCACATGTGACATCAATCCTCTAGAATAGGCATGGTACTACTCTCCACAATACAAGTTTGTTTTTGTATTACCTTGGTTAAACTATTATACTTCCAACTACTCCATACAACTTATGTTATATACTTCATTATACTCTAGCTTGACTACTCATAATTAAGCTAGATTATTCATCTTACTAGGGCTTTACCTAACTTGGTATACTCACAACTCTTCTTCAACACCTAGTCATCTATTCTCAAGTGACTTGAGAATAATGACCACCATCATTTGATCAAACTAAGCTTAGGCTTCTAATTGTCTGATCAAGATCTATTATCCACTAAGTAGTAAACTTATACTAGTCTTTCTATAAGGCTTATATTGCTAAGGAAACTTACTTGAAGTTTATACCCAGTTGGCTTAACAAGATTATTATTTGATACACAAATACTACTAGCTTCCTTATAGCTCCATGATCACTAGTTACTTCTTGGGTTTAGATACTCCTTCTAGTTAACTCATGAGTGAGTTAACTCCTCCAACATCAAATGGTTTGATATCCACTAAGGATCTCATTACATTGATGATGGCATACTTCACCATAACTAGTTCCTCCTTCTGATTAATTTACTTAAAATCTTTGAAAGGTCAATATAATAGGTCAAAGGCTATGAGTCAATAAGTGATAGGTCAAGAATTGATCACTTAACATTGATGATCAAACAACTATAGGACTTGGTTAAATATGAATGTCATCTTTTAATATGACAATAAAGATATATGGTGAATGGTCTTGGTTTGACTTCCTTTTCTACTCTATTTGTGATAAGAGTTGATGTTTAAGAACTACCATGATACCCATGGTAGGTATCACTATGGCAATCAAGTGTATCAAGATATATTTCTAGAGTTTTCTTTACTTAAGTTACTGATACATTGCAAATGTATCTATAATTTTTTATGTTCCATGCTTGGTTTTATCTACTTTCTTGTGTTCTGTCCAAACTTTGGAGTACTTTTAATATGATTTCTTGGACTAACCTATTAACAAGTGCCACTGTGCCAGTTGCCTGTTTTCTGCTGTTTTTGGTTCCAGGAAGTCAGAAAATGAATATTCTCGGAATTGGACGGGACAACAGCCAAAGTTATTATTTTACCGGGGGACACTTAGAGCCAGAATACGAGACGGAGAAGGGCCAGAGGGTGGCCACACCACCTAGTGGCGCGGGCCAGGCCAGGCCGCGCCAGGGGTGGTGTGGGCCCCTCCGGCACCCCCTTGGTCTCCCCTCTCGCCTATAAGAGCCTCCTGATGCATAAACCCTAAATCATCAAGCCTCCAGCCACGAAAAGTTCTGCAGCGCCGCCACCACCAAAGGGGAGATTCGGGGGATAGAAGTCTCTGTTCTGGCACCCTATCAGGATGGGGAAGTGCCCCCGGAGCCATCTCCATCGATCTCCACCACCATCTCCATCACCGTTGCTGATTCCCATGATGAGGAGGGAGTAGTTCTCTCTCGAGGCTAAGGGTTCTACCGATAGCTATGTGTTCATCTCTCTCTCTATGCATAATCATATTGTGATCATGAGCTTGTAATCTATAGATCTACCTTGCTACTCAAGTGCCTTAATAGATCTCTGCTCTCCCCATGTGTGTGAAGTTGACAGTGTGCACACCATGGTGGCACTTAGGCTAGAGATTATAAATACTTGTTATGAGTTATATTTGGAGTTGGATGTATTTATGAAATTGTGGTGTTTGTTGGAACCATCTAGTGATCAAGGTGACAGTGTGGGGTTATCTAGATGGGAAAGGCTTACTTTGAGGTGTGCTGTTATAGCCCTACCATTGATTAGAGTGTCCAACCGGAGAGTAGTTCAGCGTAGTATCATAAAGAATAATATATTTATATGAGAGAGTGTTCACTAGTGAAAGTATGATCCCTAAGCCTTGTTTCTAAGCATTGATACACCGTTTGCAATTAGATATGTTACATGTTTGCTTGCTCCCTTCTTTATTTCAGTTTGCCTTTAGTCTTTTCCCACGTCAACCACACGCCAGCAAGCTATTTTCTAGCACCGTTGTCTTATATCCATACCACTTGTATTTTACTATCTCTTCGCCAAACTAGTGCACTTATACACTTAACAAGTGTATTGGGTGTGTTGGGGACACAAGAGACTTCTTGCATCTTGATTGCAGGGTTGCTTGAGAGGGGATACCTTTGAGCACTTCCTCCCTGAGTTCGATAAACCTTGGGTGATCCACTTAATGGAAAACTTGTTGCTATTCTACAAACCTCTGCACTTGAAGGCCCAACAACTATCTACAAGAATAGAAGTGCGTAGACATCAAGCTATTTTCTGGCGCCGTTGCCGGGGAGGTAAGGTAAAAGGTATTCACACCGGAGGATTAAAGAAGAAGAACCTCCCACGGCAAACGCCTATTTTCTGGCGCCGTTGCCGAGGAGTGATGACCCACAAGTATAGGGGGTGTATCGCAGTATTTTCGAGGGAAGTGAAGCCCAATTTATTGATTCGACACAAGGGGAGCCAAAGAATATTTATAAGCCTTAACAACTGAGTTGTCAATTCAGCTGCACCTGGAAACAATCTTGCTCACAGCAGTTTATCAGTAGCAACAGTTTTGTAGTAGGAATAGTAAAGTAACAACAGTAGTAAAGCAAAGACAGTAGTAACAAAAGCAGTAAACAGTGGGATTCGAGTGCGGTAGGCATAGAGATGGATGGACGGGCGTTGCATGGACAAGACAACTCACATAGCAATCAGAACATAGGGCAATTGCAGATAAATAAGATAAAGCATCCAAGTACTAGACAATCCTAGGCATGTGTTCCATATATAGTCATACGTGCTCGCAATGAGAACTTGCACAACATCTTTTGTCCCGCCAGCCCGTTTGTAGCGGGGCCTCTAGGGAACTACTAGCAATTAAGGTGCTCCTTTTAATAGAGCACCGGAGCAAAGCATTAACACTCTGTGAACACATGTGATCCTCACATCAAAGCCATTCCCTTCCGGTTATCCCGATTTCTCTCACTTCGGGGCCATAGGTTCCGGACAACAACATGTGTATACAACTTGCAGATAAGACCAAAAACAATACTATCATAATGAATCAATAACATGTTCAGATCTGAAATCATGGCACTCGGGCCCCAGTGACAAGCATTAAGCACAACAAGTCGCAACAAAGTCAAAAAGCACTAATAAAAGATACTAGGCACCATGCCCTAACAATCTGATGTCATTACATGAACGATCTCATCCAATCCCTACCATCCCCATAGCCTACAGCGGGGGATTACTCACTCATAGATGGGGGAAACATGGATGGTCGATGGAGATGATGGTGGAGATCGATGGAGATGGCTCCGGGGGCACTTCCTTGTCCCGGCAAGGTGCTAGAATAGAGACTTTCTATCCCCCGAATCTCCCCTTCGGTGGTGGCGGCGCTGCGGAACTTCTTCTGGAAAAACGTCGAACCCCCCGAAGTTTTTAGGTCAGAAGGCTTCTTATAGGCGAAGAGGGAGACCGAGGGGGTGCCTGGGGCCACCACACCATGCCCTGGTGCGGCCAGGCCCAGCTCGCACCTGGGGGGTGTGGCCAGCCCCTGGCCCTCCTCCGTCTCGTATTCTGGCTCCTGGAGTCTTCTGGAAAAATAGGCACTTTGGCTTTTGTCCCGTCCAATTCCGAGAATATTCATTTTCTGACTTTCCTAGAACCAAAAACAGCAGAAAACAGGCAGCTGGCACTGTGGCTCTTGTTAATAGGTTAGTCCAAGAAATCATATGAAAAGTACTCCAAAGTGTGGACAAAACACAAGAAAGTGGATAAAACCAAGCATGGAGCATCAAAAATTATAGATACATTTGCAATGTATCAACATCCCCAAGCTTAACTCCTGCTCGTCCTCGAGTAGGTAAGTGATAAAAAGAAAGAATAATTTTTGAGGTGACATGCACCATCAAAGACTTGATCAAAGTATTTGTAAAACATTCAAAGCTGGGATCATAGTACTTCAATCATAACATGAAAGACAAAGTTCTAGCAATAAGATAAAGAAACTATGATGCAACATGAAAAGGCACAAACAAAAGATTTCATGAATAACAATGCTTTGCAAGACGTTTGTTTGTTTCACATAAAGAAAACATAGCATAGTGGCATTCAGCTTGTCCCTCATAGAGTAGCAAACATAAATGCATAGGACACCTTCAAAGTTTACAAGAGTGACTAGATACTAATAGTTTAAAACAAGCAATATCAAGGTATGCATCAATCAACAAGTCTTGGGACAATGCACATAGAACTAAGAATGGCCACTATGCTCTCAAGAAAGTGCTCAAAGAATAAGTAGAGACTGATACATTGCAAATGTATCTATAATTTTTGATGTTCCATGCTTGGTTTTATCTACTTTCTTGTGTTTTGTCCACACTTTGGAGTACTTTTCATACTTTGGAGTACTCTTCGCCGAACTAGTGCACCTATACACCTGACAAGTGTATTGGGTGTGTTAGGGACACAAGAGACTTCTTGTATCTTGATTGCAGGGTTGCTTGAGAGGGGATACCTTTGACCACTTCCTCCCTGAGTTCGATAAACCTTGGGTGATCCACTTAAGGGAAAACTTGTTGCTGTTCTACAAACCTCTGCACTTGGAGGCCCAACAACTGTCTACAAGAATAGAAGTGCGTAGACATCAAGCTATTTTCTGGCGCTATTGCCGGGGAGGTAAGGTAAAAGGTACTCACATCCTCCGGTGTGAGTGCTCGAAGTTATTTCCTTTAGATTCTGCAATTTTGTCTTTTTGTTTCTTGTTTTCACTAGTTAGGCCTAATGGAAAACAACAACAAAATTAGAGAGCTTTATAGTATTTATCTCGAGTTAGGACATGAAGTGTTTGAAGAGAAAATTAAAAAACCTATGGAACTTTATTTGCATGCTAATAGCAATGTTGTTAGTATGAATTCTTTGGACACCATTGTTGCTAATGCTATGGAAAAGTCTAAGCTTAGGGAAGCTGGTGTTGAGGAAAATGATCTTTTTAGTCCCCCAAGCATGGAGGAGAAAATCTACTTTGATGATATTATGCCTCCAATATATGATAATTACAATGATGCTTATGATATTTTCAGTCCACCTACTATTGAGGAGGAAATTAATTATGATTACAATATGCCTCCTATATTTGATGATTATGGTGATGAAAATAATAATGATAGCTATTTTGTTGAATTTGCTCCCACTATAATCAATAAGAATGACTATGTTTATGTGGGGAGTATTAATTCTTTTATGCATGTGGCTCATGATAAGAATGTTTCTTGTGATAGTTATATTATTAATTTTATTCATGATGCTACTTAAAGTTATTATGAGAGAGGGAAACATGGTTTTATGCATCTCAATAATATTAAGTTTCCCCTCTTTATGTTGAAAGTCTTGAAGTTGCACTTGTTTTGCTTTCCTATGCTTGTTGCTTTGTGCTTTCATGACTTGTTTCTTTACAAGATTCCTATGCATAGGAAGTGGGTTAGACTTAAATGTGCTTTGAATTTGCTTCTTGATGCTCTCTTTTACTTGAATTCATATTTCTTATGTGAGCATCTTCTCAAACTATCATGCCTAACTTAAAGGCGTTAAAGAAAAGTACTTATTGGGAGATAACCCAAGAGTTTTAGATAAGTCTTGGAAGTTATTACTTCAGTAATAACCGCTCCTTATCCTTTTTATTTGCTTTTTGTGCCAAGAGTAACCTCTAATGAGAGTGAAGTAATGATTGGAAAAGTTGTTGTCCCGAAACAGATTTTTGTGCTTCACCGTAAAAATTCGTGAGAGAGCTCTGTATGTCGGATTCAGCTGTAATTTTTTGTTCTTCTGACGCAGGTTGTTATCTAACTTTCATTAGTTCAACACTTTTTTATTTGAGCAATATAATGTCTTAGAAAAAATTCATCTTTACCTGCTGGTCTGTTTTGACAGATTTCTGCCATTTTCTGCATTTGCTTCTTGTGGGTTCCTTTTTGAGTTCTTTTGGAGAATTGAGATTTTTGAGGGAAGTGCTACAATATCTAGTATTCTAATGGAAGTTTATTTGGTGTTAGAACTGAACCTTGAGACTTATTTATCTTAAGTGCACTAATGTTGCTAATGAGATTGTGTGAAGTTTTGTATGAAGAAAAATTTTCAGGTGTATGGAAGGAATGAGTAATGAGATGAAGGATGGACTAAAGCTCAAGCTTGGGGATGCCACGCGTGTCACCCCAAGAAATATCCAAGAAGTACAAGCGTCAAAGCTTGGGGATGCCCAAGGCATCCCCTTCTTCATCAATAAATATCCCACGTTTCTTCCAAACGCTTCATTTTTATTGTTTCATGCACAGTTGTGTTGTTCTTGGAGCGTCTTCTTTTTTTTCGTTTTGGTTTTTTCGTTTGCTTTGGTTTACTTAGTTTTATGAATAAATTGGTTGGACCCCCTCTTCCATACATTAGTTTGCAAGTGGTTTGGTTTGGTTTGGAAAAGAGTAGGAAAGTTCTTACTTTTGTGGTAAAAAGAGCTCGTTTTTTACCGTGGCCTATGCTTTGTCATGCCATACTTGATATTGTTTTGGCTTTATGCTTAGTATTATTTGCTGTAGCATGACTTGTTATAAACAATTGAGATTGCTTAATGTGCCTTGGATGAATCATGCGTTGTTTTAGCATATTAAAGCATAGTATAGTGGTATTCTCCTTTGATGCTTTATTTGGGTTGACTTGGCACATGCTCACACCATGTTATGACTATCCAAAGTCACCATAGCCTTTATGATACTTTAGTTTTCAACTTGTAGTATCACTTTATGCTTTGATCAATGATGTTTTGTCGCTCTACATGATTATGGCCATTATTGCTCTCTTAGTTTGTCGCTCCCAGTATTTTGCTTGCCTCTGTAACCAAGTATGAGTTCCACTCATGCATCCAACTCCCTAAACCAAGTTATTCCAAAGAGTCCACCATACCTACCTACTAGCTTATGCTATTCCAAGTATATTCATGCTTTTGTTTACCTTCCACTTGTTATGAGAAAACTAGTGATTAAAGCTCTCACGAACTTGATGGCACACTTTACTTGCCCTTAATAAATTTGAACCATTGTGTCGTCTATGTTGTATATGCTTGCACTTATTTGTTGGGAATTAGCAGAACCATGCTTTCATGGGGAACGCTGATGACCCACAAGTATAGGGGGTGTATCGCAGTATTTTCGATAAGTAAGAGTGTTGAACCCAATGAGGAGCAGAAGGTGCTGGCTAGTGGTATGGATCAGGAATTCTCTGCAAATACTTAGCAAACGGTTTTTAGGGGGTTTTGATATAGCAAGTAAACAAAGTACGACTAAATAAGAGACAGTAGGAATAAATGCAGCAAGTGGCCCAATCCTTTATGCAGCAAAGGACAAGCCGATTGTATTTATATAGATGACCAAACGTTCTCGAGGACACATGGGAAGACTATCAAGTGCTTTCGCTTCGTATAGCTAATTAATCTTCTTTAGCTTGCTAAGTGTTGTGTGGGTGAACCTGTGCTAATGTACCGCCCCATCCAAGAAAAATACATACTTGTGATTAAACCCCTTGCAAACATTCATAAGTACAAGAAAGTAATTAAGGTAGAAACCTAACCACGGCTTTAAACTCTAAGACCCTTACGTCCCTTGTGCAATGGTTTCCTAACGGTGGTTCAGGTTTCTGTCACTCCGGCAACCCCTACGATTAGTAGCCAAATACACAATGCATTCCCCTAGGCCCATATAGGTGAAGTGTCATGTAGTCGACATTCACATGACACCACTAGAAGAAGTACACCACAACTTAAATAACAATCTATTGAATCTTTCTCAACATAACTCCACTACTAACAACAAGACTTCTCCCATGTCCTCAAGAACAAAACGAACTACTCACAAGACATCATATGGATAATGATCAGAGATGGAATAATGATGTATAACAATCTGAACATAAACAATAATTCAATGGTTCACTCAATAGCATCAACTACGAAGAGTAATCAACACCGGGAAAGTTTCCCCTATGAACTATGCAAGATTCAACGCAATTGTTACAGGAATATGGAGATGGTGATGAGGGTGCTGATGGTGGTGATGATGATGATCCCGATGAAGTCCAACTTGATGGTGGTGTTGATGGCGACGATCTCCCCTCTCCGGGAAGGAATTCCCGCGGCAGAAATCTGTCTGCCGGAGAGATCTTTCTCTCTCGGTGTTTTCCGCCCCGCAGAGGCGGCGGAATCTTTCTGTGGTCGCTCCCCGAGTCTTAGGGTTTCGGGAGGTTGATATACGCCAGAGGGGAGAGGCTAGAGTGGGCCAGGGCGGCCACACCACTCCCTGGCGCGGCCTAGGCCTGCCCGCGCCATCGGGTGGTGTGGGCCCCTTGTGGCCCACCTCCACTCCATCTTCTGGCATCCCGAGTCTTCTAGAAAAATAGAATTTTCCGTATATTTTCCCGGATTTTCTGATCTTCGCGAATTTTGCCTCCAAACAGCACCTTTTCCATCAGAATCCTGACTGTAGCGGTCCATGCTCCAAAAGTCATCAACCATGCAAAAATAGATGAAATAACATAAGTATCACCTCTCAATACAAAATATATCAATGAATAATAGTGAATTAAGACATAGAATAGTGATGCAAAATGGACGTATCAAACGCTTTTAACAT
This sequence comes from Avena sativa, assembly GCA_916181665.1. Classification (NCBI taxonomy): domain Eukaryota; kingdom Viridiplantae; phylum Streptophyta; class Magnoliopsida; order Poales; family Poaceae; genus Avena; species Avena sativa. The sequence continues at coordinate 467,129,058 of OV702290.1, forward strand.
TGCACTTGGTACTTGTACCTAGTTGATATCATGCTCTTTTGTATATGGATGTCGTCGGTGTGAAATGAAAGGGGAGCTTGTAAGTCCATGGAGTTATGTATATGTGTTAGAGAAATGCCTAGGCTGCTGGCCTAATCCATGCTGACATGGTGGAAACCTGCAGCGTAACCATAACGAGCTATCTATGAAGCATTCTTCTTATAAAAAAAGAGTCCTATATTGAGAAAAAAGAGAAAAGAAAAAAAAGATACTATGAAAAGAGGAAAGAGAGAAAAAAGCACCATATTCCCATGGTAAATAAGAAGAATGCTGAGATGCTCGTTGTCTGCTTGCCTTGTCATTTTGATATGGGGATTCTTCTGTATCATTGGGCAAGGGGTACCCCGTTGGCGGTTCTCAATGATACACATGTACTTATAATGACAAGAACTTATCGGTGACTAAACTTGAGTAGCATGAGGAGCGGCCCTCGTATACAAGGGACATGAGATTTCTGACTTATACTTCGTCAAGCATGTACACCATAGTTTGTTCACTTTAACCTTAATCACTTCAAGATGCTTAAGATAGGGGCAATGAGAGCTGAAAGCTATAAGTACCATAATTTTTGGAAGCTCTTTATGAGACTTGAATCCCTACTTCCTTTTACAAAAGGCCTTTCTTCCACTTATACATTGAGTCTCCACCTTCTATCTTTATGCACCTACCTTGAGAGCATAGTGGCCATTCTTAGTTCTATGTGCATTGTCCCAAGACTAGTTGATTGATACATAACTTGTTATTGCTTGTTTTAAACTATTGTATCTAGTCACTCTTATGAACTTTGAAGGTGTCCTATGCATTTATATTTGCTACTCTATTGAGGGACAAGCTGAATACTTCTATGCTATGTTTTCTTTATGTGAAACAAACAAACGTCTCGCAAAGCATTGTTATTCATGAATCTTTTTGTTTGTGCCTTTTCATGTTGCATCATAGTTTCTTTGTCTTATTGCTAGAACTTTGTCTTTCATGTTATGATTGAAGTACTATGATCCCAGCTTTGAATGTTTTGCAAATACTTTGATCAAGTCTTTGATGGTGCATGTCACCCCAAAAATTCTTTATTTTTATCACTTACCTACTCGAGGACGAGCAGGAGTTAAGCTTGGGGATGTTGATACATTGCAAATGTATCTATAATTTTTGATGTTCCATGCTTGGTTTTATCTACTTTCTTATGTTTTGTTCCAACTTTGGAGTACTTTTCATATGATTTCTTGGACTAACCTATTAACAAGATGCCACAGTGCCAGTTGCCTGTTTTCTGCTGTTTTTGGTTCCAGGAAGTCAGAAAATGAATATTCTCGGAATTGGACGGGACAAAAGCCAAAGTTACTATTTTCCCGGAAGACTCGCGGAGCCAGAAGGAGAGTCAGAGAGGGGCCATAGGGTGGCCACACCATGTGGTGGCGTGGGCTAGCCCTGGCCACCCACCGACCTTGCCTCTTCGCCTATAAGATGCCTCTCGGTGCGAAAACCCTAAATCATCAAGCCTCTAGCCACGAAAAGTTCCACAGCACCACCGTCACTGAAGAGGAGATTCGGAGGACAGAAAGTCTCTGTTCCGGCACCCTGCCGGGACGTGGAAGTGCCCCCGGAGCCATCTCCATCGATCTCCACCGCCATCTCCATCACCATTGCTGATTCCCATGATGAGGAGGGAGTAGTTCTCTCTCGAGGCTAAGGGTTCTACCGGTAGCTATGTGTTCATCTCTCTCTCTATGCATGATCTTATTGAGATCATGAGCTTGTAATCTATAGATATACCATGCTACTCAAATGCTTTAATAGATCTCTGCTCTCCCCATGTGTGTGAAAGTGACAGCGTGCACACCATGGTGGCACTTAGGCTAGAGATTACAAATACTTGTTATGAGTTATATTTGGAGTTGGATGTCTTTATGAAATTGTGGTGTTTGTTGGAACCATCTAGTGCTCAAGGTGACAGTGTGGGGTTTTCTAGATGGGAAAGACTTACTTTGAGGTGTGCTGTTATAGTCCTACCATGGATTAGAGTGTCCAACCGGAGAGTAGTTCAGCGTAGTATCATAAAGAAGAATATATTTATATGAGAGTGTTCACTAGTGACAGTATGATCCCTAGGCCTTGTTTCTAAGCATTGATACACCGTTTGCAATTAGATCTGTTACATGTTTGCTTGTTTCCTTCTTTATTTCAGTTTGCCTTTAGTCTTTTCCACACCATCAAGTTATTTTCTATCACCATACCACTTGTACTTCACTATCTCTTCGCCGAACTAGTGCACCTATACACCTGACAAGTGTATTGGGTGTGTTGGGGACACAAGAGACTTCTTGTATCTTGATTGTAGGGTTGCTTGAGAGGGGATACCTTTGACCACTTCCTCCCTGAGTTCGATAAACCTTGGGTAATCCACTTAAGGGAAAACTTGCTGCTGTTCTACAAACCTCTGCACTTGGAGGCCCAACAACTATCTACAAGAATAGAAGTGCGTAGACATCAGAGACTCAACAAGTAAAAGAAAAGGTTTTGCATAGTTTGAAAGGCTTCCAAATGCTGAAAGTATGGTACTCATTAGCTTTGAGCTCCCATTGCCTATGGTACTCATTAGCTTTGAGCTCTCATTGCCCCTATCATAAGCATCTTTAATGTGGTTAAGGTGAAAGTGAGGTCCAATCTGAGTTATATGCTTGACAGACTATAAACTGAAAATCCCAAGTCCCTTGAGTACGAGGGCCGCTCCTCATGCTACTCAACTTTAGTTACCGGTAAGTTCTTGTCATCGTAAGTATGTGCGTATCATTGAGAACCGCCAACGGGGTACCCCTTGTACGATGATACGAAAGAATCCCCATATCAAAATGACAAGGCAAGCAGACAATGAGTATCTCAGCAATCTTCTTATTTACCATGGGAAAATGGTGCTTTTTTCTCTCTTTCCTCTTTTCATAAATCTCTTTTTTTTCTTTTTCTCAATAGCTATCTCTCTTTTTTTATAAGAAGAATGCTTCATAGATATCATTATGGTTACGCTGCAGGTTTCCACCATGTCAGCATGGATTAGACCAGCGGCCCAGGCGTTTCTCTAACACACATACATAACTCCATGGACTTACAAGCTCCCCTTTTATTTCACATCGACGACATCCGTAAACAAAAGAGCAAGGTATCAACCGGGTATATATTTACAAGTGTTGAAAGTGTTCCCCGTGACGGCACGGTTCTGCTAATCCCCAGCCTATAATTTGCAAGCATATAACTTTCATGGAGAGTTCACAATGGTTCAGGTTTATTAAATGCAGGAAATAAAGTGTGCCATCAAGTTCGTGAGAGCTTTACTAACTAACTTTCTCATGACAAGCAAACATTTTATTCGGAAGAAAACAAGGCATATTGAATATGCACGGAAGTAGCAAATGATGCTAATAGGTAGGTATGGTGGACACTTTGGCAATATTTGGTTTAAGGGAGTTGGAAATATGAGTAAAACACTCAGTGGGAGTGGATGCTAGCAATAGTAAGGGAGCGACAAATGAGAGAGCAATAATGGCCATAATCATGCAGAGCAACAAAACATCATTGATCAAAGCATCAAGTGAAACTACAAGTTGAAAACTAAAGGATCATAAAGGCTATGGTGACTTTGAGATAGTCATAACATGGTGTGAGCATGCGCCAAGTCAACCCAAATAAAGCATCAAAGGAGAATACCACAATACTACGCTTTAATATGCTAAAACAACGCATGATTCATCCAAGGCACATTAAGCAATCTCAATTGTTTATAACAAGTCATGTTACAGCAAGAATACTAAGCATAAAGCCAAAACAATATCAAGCATGGCATGACAAAGCATAGGCCACAATCAAAAACAAGCTCTCTTTACCACTTAAGCATGAGCTTTCCTACTCTTTTCCAATCCAAACCAAACTATTTGAAAACCAATGTATGAAAAAGGGGGTCCAACCAATTTATTCAGCAAACTAAGCAAACCAAGCAAACGAAAACCAAAACGAAAAACGAAAAAAAATAAGACGCTCCAAGAACACCACAATTGTGCATGAAACAATAAAAATGAAGCGTTTGGAAGAAACCTGGGATTTTTATTGATGAAGAAGGGGATGCCTTGGGCATCCCCAAGCTTTGACGCTTGTACTTCTTGGATATTTATTGGGGTGACACGCGTGGCTTCCCCAAGCTTGAGCTTTAGTCCATCCTTCATCTCATTACTCATTCCTTCCATACACCTGAAATTTTTTCTTCATACAAAACTTCACACAATCTTTATTAGCAACATTAGTGCACTCAATATAATAGGTCTTAAGGTTCAGTTCTAACACCAAATAAACTTCCATTAGAACACTAGATACTGTAGCACTTCCCTCAAAAAGCTCAATTCCCAAAAGAACTCAAAAAGGAACCAACAAGAAGCAAATGCAGAAAATGGCAGAAATCTATCAAAACAGACCAGCAGGTAAAGACGAATTTTTTAGAAGACCTTATGTTGCTCAAATCAAAAAGTGTTGAACTAACGAAAGTTAGATAACAACCTGGAACAGAAGCACAAAAATTCACGCCTCAAAAAAACGTTCAGAGATTTTACACAAATATTTACGGTGAAGCATAGAAATCTGTTTCGGGACAGCAACTTTCTCAATCATTACTTCTCTCTCATTAGAGGTTACTCTTGGCACAAAAAGCAAATAAAAAGGATAAAGAGCGGTTATTAAAGAGGTAATAACTTCCAAGACTCATCTAAAACTTTTGAGTTATCTCCCAATAAGTACTTTTCTTTAACTCCTTTAAGTTAGGCATAAGCATAAACTAAAAATGGATAGAATAGAAGTAAGCGGAGATAATCATGGTGAAAACATTGTTTTGTTCAATAAAATCCTTTTGTTAACAAGGTTGATCAGTTCTTGCTACCAAAACAATTTCATATGAGACAAAACTTTGTATTCCACTAATGATTATGTTACCTCAACCTTGATAGCAATGGTCCCAATCATAATAGTTTAAATTTTTTCTCTTGGTATGGGACAATATATTTCTCCAACTTGAATGCCCTCAACATGTTCAATTGAATTCAAAACCATAAGTCCTATCAATATTCTTGGGTAAATAGATAGTATGTTCCTTGTCCTTGACATTGTAGGTCACCTTCCCTTGATTATAATTAATAACAGCTCCTGCAGTATTAAGAAAAGGTCTCCCAAGAATAATAGACATATTATCATCTTCAGGCATAATAGTTTGAGAGGATGCTCTCATAAGAAATAAGAATTGAAGTAAAAGAGAGCATCAAGAAGCAAATTCAAAACACATTTAAGTCTAACCCACTTCCTATGCATAGGAATCGTGTAAGCAAATAACAAAGTGACAGGCATAGGAAGATAAAACAAGAGTAACTTCAAAACGTTCAGCACATAGAGAGGTGTTTCAATACCATGAAAACTTCTACAACCATATTTTCCTCTCTCATAGTAATTTTCAACATCCTCATGAATAAACTCAACAATATAACTATCACATAAAGCATGCTTTTCATGATCTACAAGCACTAGAGCTTTATCATAAACATCTTCAAAAGAATCCTCAGGAACATAACAATCATCCTTCTTTAGTAAGCATGGGGGACAATCAAATAATGTAAGGGATAAAGAGTTACTCTCATTAGAAGGTAGGCATGGGTAGCTAATCCATTCTTCCTCCTTTTTTTCATCACTCTCCTCCTCTTTTTCATCTAATGAGATTTCAGGTTCATCAATTTCTTCTTCCATAGGATCCTGCAAGGCATTAGTCTCTTCCATTTGTGGAAAGCATCTATTAAAATATTCAAGAATATATCCATTTTCATCCTTGTAATTATCAAAGAAAAATTTAAGTATACCATAAACCTCATACTTATAAGGTGAATCATCAATATTTTCAAGGAAACTAGCAAGTTCAAAAGCACCCTTCCAAGAAATAAATTCTTCAATTTGTTCCGCATCATAAAAGTCATAAATTCCTTTAGCATAGGAAGATATGGTATCATTATCATTATATTCACATTGAAAAGGGAGGTGTTTATACCTCTTTCTGCAACGAGATTTATCCAAGCAATAAGTAACATTATAAGTAGAGCACACGTTTCTAGCAATGGTATACAATTTATCAGTTTGTTCCCATAAGTGTTTCCCTTTTTGTGACAAGCGGTGTTCCTTATAATAGTATTTTTGATCTTCCGTGAACCCATCTTGCCAATAAGATTCAGTTTCAAAGAAACCAACCATTGATAACAAGCATGATAAAGCAAGACAACAACAGACCAACGAAAATAACAACTAGAGTAGGAACTTTTTTTTGTATTTTTGATAAAGAAACAAGCAAACAAGGCGGAAATAAACTAAGCTTGAACAATAGTGATTGCAACTGGACTTGATAAATAAAGCTATGCTCCCCGTCAATGGTGCCAGAAAATAGTCTTGATGACCCACAAGTATAGGGGGTGTATCGCAGTATTTTCGAGGGAAGTGAAACCCAATTTATTGATTCGACACAAAGGGAGCCAAAGAATATTTATAAGCCTTAACAACTGAGTTGTCAATTCAGCTGCACCTGGAAACAATCTTGCTCACAGCAGTTTATCAGTAGCAACAGTTTTGTAGTAACAATAGTGAAGTAGCAGCAGTAGTAAAGTAAAGATAGCAGTAACAATAGCAGTAAACAGTAGGATTCGAGTGTGGTAGGCATAGGGATGGATGGACGGGCGTTGCATGGACAAGACAATTCACATAGCAATCAGAACATAGGGCAATTGCAGATAAAATAAGATAAAGCATCCAGGTACTAGATAATCCTAGGCATGTGTTCCATATATAGTCATACGTGCTCGCAATGAGAACTTGCACAACATCTTTTGTCCTGCCAGCCCGTTTGCAGCGGGGCCTCTACTGGCAATTAAGGTGCTCCTTTTAATAGAGCACCGGAGCAAAGCATTAACACTCCGTAAACACATGTGATCCTCACATCAAAGCCATTCCCTTCCGGTTATCCCGATTTCTGTCACTTCGGGGCCATAGGTTCCGGACAACAACATGTGTATACAACTTGCAGATAAGACCAAAAACAATACTATCATAATGAATCAATAACATGTTCAGATCTGAAATCATGACACTCGGGCCCTAGTGACAAGCATTAAGCACAACAAGTTGCAACAAAGTCAAAAAGCACTAATAAAAGATACTAGGCACCATGCCCTAACAATCTGATGTCATTACATGAACGATCTCATCCAATCCCTACCATCCCCATAGCCTACATCGGGGGATTACTCACTCATAGATGGGGGGAAACATGGATGGTCGATGGAGATGATGGTGGAGATCGATGGAGATGGCTCCGGGGGCACTTCCCTGTCCCGGCAGGGTGCCGGAACAGAGACTTTCTATCGCCCGAATCTCCTCTTCGGTGGTGGCGGCGCTGCGGAACTTCTTCTGGAAAAACGTCGAACCCCCCGAAGTTTTTAGGTCAGAAGGCTTCTTATAGGCGAAGAGGGAGACCGAGGGGGTGCCTAGGGCCACCACACCATGCCCTGGCGCGGCCAGGCCCAGCCCGCGCCTGGGGGGGTGTGGCCAGACCCTAGCCCTCCTCCGTCTCGTATTCTGGCTCCTGGAGTCTTCTGGAAAAATAGGCACTTTGGCTTTTGTCCCGTCCAATTCCGAAAATATTCATTTTCTGACTTTCCTGGAACCAAAAACAACAGAAAACAGGCAGCTGGCACTGTGGCTCTTGTTAATAGGTTAGTCCAAGAAATCATATGAAAATTACTCCAAAGTGTGGAGAAAACACAAGAAAGTGGATAAAACCAAGCATGGAGCATCAAAAATTATAGATACATTTGCAATGTATCAGGGAGGTAAGGTAAAAGGTACTCACATCCTCTAGTGTGAGTGCTCGAAGTTATTTCCTTTAGATTCTGCAATTTTGTCTTTTTGTTTCTTGTTTTCACTAGTTAGGCTTAAGAAATTCAGAACTTGGAGCACTATATTCTCTAACTCCAGGATTAGGGAATTCTATTGGTTGTTTAAGAAATTCAGAACTTGGAGCACTATATTCTCTGAGAGTTTTCTCAGGTTTCATGGGAGTTGTCCTGTAAATAGACATGATTTCCATAATATCACTCAGGTTTTCAATTTCAACTTTATTTGATCTTAAAAGTTTTTAATAATTTCTTCACGCCTTTGAGCAGGCACGCGCTCAATATAATCCGGGAGATAGGTCCTACCAGAGCATGTAGACCCTTTGTCTCCTAGGGAGAACATATTGTAGTAGCAACACCTGAAATTTCAAAAGACAAATACTTAGTAGCTCCCCGGCAACGGCGCCAAAAAAATAGCTTGATGTCTGCAAGTGCACATATGTTTATAGCTAGTTTCGAAGTATAGATATCGATCCCATAGAGAGCCCAAAGGTAACTATTTATGGTGAAGTCTCTGTCACACCCGAAGTTATCACAGGTCTTCAAATGAATTGACTGCAAGTGTTGAAATAAAAATGGGGTTTTCATTAAATGATATGTATTAAAAATAGAACTAAAATGTAAACTTCAGAAATATAAAGCATGAAAGTAAAGAATGACTTGGTTGTTTGTTGTTTCCTGCAGATGGAAAAAGAAGGCGCGGGGAGATTCAGTTCATAGTGATAGTGACTGTGCTAGGTGGACGAATGATAAATGTAACAATTATAATATTATAATTATATGTGTAGGCGAGCAACCCATAATTACTCAGAATTCCTCTTGGTAGATTTCATCCCAACTTCAATAATCCTACTAGCCTGTTACCAAAACCATGGTCAGACACTAGACGATTAAGACCCTTCAGGTCGCTTAGCGATTAAGATCCTTGGATCGGACTAATACAATAAGCATAGTGGTTTCTCGTTATCCTTGAGTCTACTAGTTTTTCATTGATATCCCCGTGTCACCCGGGGTCGCCGGTCTGCTTGCGAACAAGATCTTATCTATGTAGAACAAAGCATCATGTTATTTGGGCCCTTAATTGGACAACAAGCATTAGGCATCCCATAGATAGTCAAGAACACATAATATAGTAATTAGAATCAATCACAAACTAATGAAAATATATGACAGCACATCACATCTCACCAATCCCCTACATCTCCCAAGCCTAAGGAAATTACTCACACATGAGAGAAGAACGAATCATCAATATAATTAAATAAAGGGAAATCTTATTGATATTACCATGGAGATCCACAATAAGAATAGAAAAATATCCAACATAATTCAAGATGGGAAGAAACAATCTCAAACCCTAGTCTGGCAAAGGTGAAGATCCCCCTCTCTCTCTCAAGTACAAGTAGTGGCTATGGGGGTGTATTGGCTAGGAGGTCGAAGATCGTGGAGTGAGATGAAGAACGTCTTTCCCTTCTTCTCTGGATTTCCTCTTTCTCCCTTCTAGATGGTATGGCAGCTGTTGTGTTGTGTTTTCGCTCCCCGTCCCTTCATGGAAGTTGTCCCTTTTGACAAGACAGAGGCGGCGACAACTATACGGCGGGAACTATACGGCCGGAAAAATATTCCCGCCCTATAGTTGCTCATTAAAGCTTATGTATGCTCCCCTCGAGTGCTTCCAAAGAGAGACTTGCTTGTTTTCTCCAGAATATTGTGTTTCTCTAGTTAAAACCTTCTATTGACATTCAAAACCTGAAACACACATTAAAAACCAAGTTTTCTTCACTACTGAAGTATTAGCGTTAGGTAAAGCTAGAAAACGATCAAATCTAGGAGAAAACCATCGATAAAAGCCATCAAAAATGGGTCGAATCTCACAGCTATCACTTACCATCCTCAAACCAGTGGACAAGTGGAATTATCTAACAGAGAAATCAAGGTCATGCTCCAGAAAACGGTGAACAGGCCAAGAAAAGACCGTGCTTTGAAGCTTAATGATGCATTGTGGGCGTATCGCATAGCATTCAAGAACCCCATGGGAATGACACCATACAAAATGGTTTACGGTAAAAATTGTCACCTTCCGTTACTCGAGCATAGGGCCCGGTGGGCTACCAAAACTATGAATTTTGACTTTAAAACTGCAGGGGAAAATGACTCTTGGATATTCATGCTTTAGATGAACTCAGGAATGAGGCTTATGAAAATACTACGCCACCTTCTTCATCCTGGATTGTTAATGGGAAGCGATTAAAGCATTATAGAGTTGGTGAAGTAAACACTATGGAATTAAACTCTTTGATCCCGGCTGAAGAATACAACAAGCGAAAGCTAGGTAACGAAGTGTTAATTACTTAAAGTTCTTCTACTTTGGAAATTTTTTAGTTGATTCTATCTTTTTATTTGAAATCGTCTAGTTTTTCTGGTCATTCGGAATGGTTTTTTGACCTGGTACGGGCAGACCGTACGGTCGGACACAACCGTACCACTGGTCGTTAACCATTCGGAATACCGATGTTGATTCGGTATGACCGGATAGTATAGGCTGACGTGCCCGTACTGATGGTCGTTACCAGTATTTTTCCCCCATGTTAATTCGCGTTATTCTTGAAAACAGGGAGAAGAAAGGCAGTAAGGAGTCCGTACGGGGGCGCGGTACGGGCGGAACCCGCCCGTACCGCAGCTCGCGACCGACTCTGGCCCTCTTAACCTTCTGATTTTGTTTTTTAATTGCACTTTTTCTTCTTTCTTGCCCCCTTCCATCTTATTTTAGATCTATAAATTCTTTCTATCCTTTACAATGAAATCTCAGATCTCACTTGATTACTCATGGTCCATGCAGCCTTTTCATATTAAGCAGATCTGGGCCAAGAAGGAGCATGTTGCTGAAGGACGGGCCAAGAAGGAGGGATCTGATGGAGATACTTCCTCTTCCTCCAACCGCGAGCCCGCACGAGTGGTTCCACTCTCCAATTGGGAAGATATGTTCTCGCAGAAATTGGAGATGCTCAGGCACGTGGAACAAGGAAAGAACAAATAAGAATCTCGACTCAACCCCTACATGTATAACCTTCATGGATCATCTCTTAAATCACCTAAGGAAACCTCTTCCAAGAAAAGGGGAGACCGATATGAGATTAGAGAAAAGATCAAGAACCTTAAAAAGATTTCCAAAACTTGTGTTGAGACCATTGGGGAGGGAGTGACTCTTACTGGATGATGGGAAAAGATCTCGAAAAGAAGGTCAATGACATTGACGGTAGAGTACAACTCCTGACCAAGATCATTATGGAGATGGCCGATGATAGGAGGACTTTAAACAAGGCAATCAAATAATTACGTGTCGGCATCATAGAGATGTCTACTCGATTCGCGTGTATTGTTCAAGCCTGCAACCTCAAGGTGGATGAAGAATAGGAAGATGATGACTTCTTTACTCCCAAAAAGGAGTAAGTAATCGCAAGGGATTATTTGATCCACCCGGCTTGACTCCAAGCTTGGGGGATCTATGAGAACCTTGTAATCAATCTTACAGTTTTGCATATTTACTTTTCTGCACGCATGGTTAGGTTTAAATTTCCGAATTTGCATTAATTGCATCAACTTTGAGTTCCCTTTATTCAAGATAAGAATTATATCCGTTGAGTTATGAGACTTTATGATAATTGAAGTTGAGTTTGATTCATGATTATTATATTAGATGATTGAACTAGGTTGAGTGTTATGATACTTCTACAGTTGTCATAATTTTAGGGACTTTCACACCAATAGAAGTATTGATTAAGTTATGAGAAGAAGAATTCTAGTAGCATATTATAATTAAGAGTTTTCGAAAGCCATTGAGGTATTGAGCATGATCAAATAGCTTGCTGAAAAGGAAAAGGAAAAAGGGAGCAAGTAAAAATAAAGACATACAAGTGTCAAAAGAAAAGAAGAAAGCATCTATCAAAAGAATCAAGCATAAAAAGAGAGAGAAAAAGAAAATGATCATGAATCTTCATTACTAAACTAAGTGTTGCATATCTTTAAACTCCATGATTATATGAAATGTTAAATCACTAGTAGCTTCTTATAGTTTCATTAATACTAAAAAAAGGTGTGGAATCCTTTAAGTTATGTAATGTGTAAGGGTATGGTAATACCCCCGACGTATCTCTACATCCGATGTTGTATTCATACTTCAATTTTTGCCTCATTTATTGTAAAGACTCGTGTCTCATGAACATAATGATCTTGTCCATAAGCCACCATCTTGCTTGGGGATGAGAAAGAGCCTAGCTTGGGGGAGTTGATGCGTCCAAAATTGAAGCATATTTACCTTTTGTTTTTTTGCATAAATAGAGTAGGGATTTTTGTATTTCACTGTGCCTACGCGCGCTATTCCGTTCTTGTTTCAACAGGATCCCAAATCATGGAGTCATATATGAACATATCAATTAGGGATGTCATATTGTGTAATTATATGATATTTCTAAGTGATAAAAGTCATTTTATGAATTTGCATTCGCTCCTGGAAGAATACCAATCGCAGAGGAGGAATCAACGCGGTTAATGACCACTAGTATGGGCGGAGCCCGCCCATACCATCCACCCGTACTAGGCGCCATCATGACCGCCTCGTCAAATACTTCTCCCTAGCAAAGACGAGAGGGAGATCCGACATTCACAGCCACCAGAAACCACGAAACACCACATCCGAGAGGGATCTTAAGGAGGAACTTGGCTGGGGTAAAATCCCTATTGATCCACGGATCATTGGAGGACAACACATCATCCCCTTCATCATCAACCGCTGCATCTTCATCACCACCATTACTCCATCTTTTATCTATTAGATCTCTTTGTAATTCCAGATCCAATTGTGGTTTGAATTAGATCTACCCCCGTACTTTAATCCATTAATTTGATTATGATGATGTTGTTGATTGCTTCCATGAGTGAGTAGTTCATTTATTCTTGGGGAGATGGAGAAACCCTAGCACAATTATGAACTTGTAATAAAGATGATCTATTCTTGTGTCCATATGACTTGCTTATCTATGATATAATTATGATTTGTTTTTGATCTCTCTCTAGATGGTATGCATAGTCGGTCGCATATCATTTGCCTTTGGGACTAAAGGGAGGGAGAAACCTTTGGACGTGTCTTGGAAGCGTACCCGGAATGCCCTGTGACAGATTGGCGCCTGCTCGTAACCTGCACGGTCAAAGGGGGATTAAAGAGGGACACCCTAAGCTAATTACGATATCCATGGGGAAACCCTTAATTGCAGTGGTTTGTATGGGTGATTGCACTCAGACATCGTACTGGTTATTTAGAGGTGACCTCGCACTTGGCTCAACAAAGTGGCTTCCTACGAGCCTTGTCGTGAACATCTTATTATGGGGCTCTCTCCACACATATCATGACACAAGGAGTATGTTATCTTGATTACATATAACAATAATACTATGCTAGTGGTGTATCCTACATCCCCGAGGATGTTTTAGCCCTATTGAGTTCAACCACGCTTTCATACAATCTTGTTACTTGCTTCCTTTTACTTGTTTTAATTACTTTTCTGCAAACAACCATAAACCTTTCAAACACCCTTTACTTGAGATCAAAGATAGCTTATAAGTATTCTTTGGTAGATAGTAACGAGGGGCATAAAGATCTTAACCAATAGCTCTCTATGGGTTCGATATATTTACTTCGAAACAAGCTAAAATTGGTCTGTGCACTTGCAGTCATCATCAGTCGAGGACCAATGAGGTTTCTTCTGAAAGCCAGATTCAGAGGATTATATTCCATTACTATGGAAAGTGTATCCTCTTTATGCCTAACAAATCGAATATAAAGCTGGATATTGATCGCGAAGAGAAGTTTAGCCAAGCCACTTATCTTCCTAAAATCTAATATGTGATACATCCTTGATATTGAAAACACCAGAATGGAAGAAATAATTTTTGGTCACCATTAGACCAGCCCAAAAGTGTGAATCATCGAGTTGCCAAACCACTTGAGATACAGCTTTGGAGCCAACTTATTTCCTCCATAGAATGGTTTGCTAGAGACCATCTTCTATTAGTAGTTTGAAAAGCCATTTACCTAGAAGTGAGGTATTTTTGACTTGCAAATCATGTATGCCAAGTCCATCGTATTATTTCAGTCGGCAAACCACATTCCATCTGGCAAGTCGATATTTTTTCTTTTCACTATCCCCCTGCCAAAAGAATCTTGAGCGGAAATAATCCACTTTATTCAAGACACCTTTTGGTAACTGGAAAAACGAGATCATATATAGTACCATGTTGGTGAGTACTGAATTTATGAGTACAAGTCTTCCCCCAAGGGATAATAACTTACCTTTCCAACTATTAAGATGTTTTTGGAGTCTTTCCTCTACGAGTTTCCATTTAGTAATTGTGAGACGCCCGATAGTGAATCGGTATTCCCAGATAGTTGATTGGAAATTTTCCCTGCCCACATCCGAATAAATCAGCATATAGGTGGGCCTTGTTTTGATCCTCGCCAGAACAATACAAATCACTCTTATGGAAGTTTATTTTTAATCCAAAGAGTTGCTCGAATGCTGATAGTATTAATTTCAGATTCTTTACTTTCTCTAGATCATGTTCCATAAATAATATTGTATCGTCGGTGTATTGAAGAATAGAAAATCCGCCATCAACAAGATGTGGAACTAATCCTTCAATTTGACCATGAGCCTTGGCTCTCTCGATCAGGATAGCCAACATATCAGCCACTATATTAAATAGTATAAGCGATAGTGCATCCCCTGTCTTAGTCCCTTCTTGGTCTGAAAGTAATTGCTAGTGTTCTCGTTTACTTTTATGGCAATAGTACCACCAGACACAAAAAATGTATCAGAGCACACCACTCTTTAGAAAAACCTTTCATGTCGAGTGTTTGTTGAAGGAAAACCCAATTAACTTTATCATATGCCTTCTCCAATTCAATCTTGAATAGTACACCATTTATTTTTTTGAGTGTAGTTCATGAATTATTTCATGCAGGATCACTACACCATTTAGGATGTTTCTTCCTTACATGAAAGCAGTTTGAGAAGGGCGGATAACATGGTCAGGCACTGAATTTAGTCTAATCGTGGCAACTTTTGTGAAAATTTTAAAACTAACGTTAAGAAGGCAGATTGGACGATATTGTTGTATTTGTTCTGCATTATTAACCTTAGGTAGTAAAATTATGTTGCCAAATTTTAGTCTAAAAAGATCAAGTTGACCAACCTGCAAAAATCCAAACAAACTCATCAGGTCCTCCTTGATGACTTCCAAGAATTTTTGGTTAAATTCCGCTGGGAAACCATCAGGCTCTAGCGATTTGTTATTTTCTATTTGAAAAACTGCTTTCTTGACCTCCTCGTTCGTATAAGAAGCGGTTAGGAAGTTGTTTTCCTTAATAGAAACCTGCAGGATATCCGCCATTTGGGACTCATCATAGAAAAAAAGTTTTCCAAAGGTGCCCCAAACAAGGATTTGTAATACCTTGTAATATAAGACTTTAATTGCTCCTGTCCCTCAACATACCATCATCCTGATTCAGAGAGTGAATAAATTTCTTCTTATGCTTTCCATTGGCAACAACATGGAAATATCTTGTATTCACATCTCCTTCCAGAATGAATTTCGCTTTAGAATGTTGGTATCACTTGAGTTCCTCCTCTCACAACAGTCATGCGATCTTCGCATTCGATTGGATTTTAAGCTTAATCTCTTGTGCAAATAATGGCATGACTTCTGCATAAGCCTCTAAGTCATTAATAATAGATGAAAGGGGCATTTTTTCTTTTTAAGGATTCCAGAAGTATGTCTAGCCCAACGTCGAAGGAACTTGCGTAGAGCATGCATTTTATTATTCCATCGTTGTATAGGTGTCTGACCACTAACAGGTTTCTCCCAAATGGCCTTCACCATCTCATGAATACCATCGCATCATCCAGCCAAGTTGAAATTTGAACTCATGCTTAGATTTTAGTGGCGGTAGTCCAACAGTTAAAAGTAAAGGAGCATGATCCGACAAATCCTTAATACGCTCTAGAGCATGAATAGTTACCATAGGGAACTTCTATTCCCACTCGGTATCCATAAGCACTCTATCCAATTTTTCATATGTTGGCTCCGGAAGAATATTACCCAAGTAAACTTTCTTCTTAACATGGTAACCTCTCTTAAGTCCAAGCTGTCTATGACAGCATTTAATAGGAAAGGCCAATGTTTGTCGAAACAGCCTGGACTTCTATCATGAGGATATCTTAGCAAATTTAAATCACCACCTATAAGTATAGGATACGGATTGGATTTTGCCAGAATCACCAACTTAAAGCACCTATATTTAAAGCACCATATCTTATCTTACATAAAAACTAGAAGGATGCATCATGTTGCTACAGAGATTGAAGAAGGTATAGCAATTTAGGGGATTCGTGCATATAGTTATTGTCAGTAGTAACATTAATGATGGAAAAAGACATCACATTATTGGTACAACTATGACTATTCTCACAGATGTTCAGAGATTCATTTCTCATTGTTTTTAATGGATCCTTAGACCCTACGAATGACTTGGAGATATTCATATAGTTGGTCACTCGGACATCACCTTCCCGAGCTCATATACATCAATGACACCTTCTACAACACTAATTGGCCCCAAGATGATGACCCAAGCACAAGACCACGAGGTCCTCCCCAATATTCCGGAGAAGTCATCAATGGATGAGAGAGAGAATGGGAGAATGGGATGGTTCCAAAGGGGGAGGGGAGACCCCTATATATAGTGGGAGGAGGGTGCACCACCCAGGGGCCAGACAGTGTGGGACTAATCCACGCACCCGCCGGCCACCTAGGGCAGCCGCCGGCCCTAGGTGGGCCCCACTGGGGTGGCCCACTGAGCCTAGGCCGGCAGGCCCCCTCTCCCTACGCGCCTTGCCTCTTGGGCCTTCCCTTCGGGTGAGGCCCATTAGCATTGGGTTGCCTTTAATAAAAAAATAAAAATATATATATATTTAATATTAATTCTTCAATTAATATTCAGATACACATATTATCTTATTCCTTCACTCTGGAACACCTTCCGGACTCCTTCCGATCTTCATCGGATGTTACCCGGAACTATTCCGGTTTCTCTTTCTCTCTTTCTCATATGATACCTCATCTACTCTAAGCGTCCCCACCCTTAAGTGTGACATCCTTCGGTTCGGGAACACTCTGGACATGATTGAGAATCTCTCATGTCAATGATCATCAGCGGGACCTGGATACCCATGATGATCCCTGTGCATTCCATGAATCTTATCGCTCGAACCGTGAATAGTCGTTTCCCGTTTCCTTTGCCACTTGATACCTAGTTCATCTGAGACTTGATCTTTGGTATCTCCGTACCTTAGTTCGATCCGTTACCGATGAACTTGTTTACTCGTTCCCATGTCATTGCATTCTGTGACCCAGTCACATGCTTGCAAGCTTTGTTAATGCAACGTCACCGAGATGGCCACATATGTATCTATCCATTACATGGACTGGCAAATCATGGTCTTGATATGTACTCCTCTACGTGCCCCTTTGGGAAACCCGAGTGGCACCTTTTCGATCACCCAGTCACGGTGTGATACTTGATAACCATCTAAGCTCCCTCCAGAATGGTGATTTGTATTATCTCACAGTCTAAGGATCAGGTTGCGAGATTTCATGCGTTTATCATCAATGGTGAACTTTGTAACTAGATCTCATTGAGATACAACTATTAGATGTTTGTTTATCATGTCATTCAACCAATGACGTGACCTCATTGTCAGTTGGCATAAATGCCCATGATCTTGAAACCCAGATCATCCTCATGACCAGTGAACTAGTTCGCTAGAGGTAACTAGAGACACGGTTTGTTTACATACCACACGTGTATTAATGTTTCGTATTAACACAGTTATAGCATAGTATGAAACATATTATAAACACATAAGAGATATATCAAATAATACACTTTATTATTTTCCTCTGGGGCATAACTCCTTCATTGCTAACTCCAAAAAGTAACGTATGTCTGCTCAGTTATGAAACGCACGACCTACTATAAGAAAGAGAGGGACTCAAAGCCGAGAAAGGGGAAGACATGCTTCAAGAATAACATAAGGAAATGGAGCATTGGACTGTCAGACTTTCTGGCCCCTGGTTATTGGACTATCTGACGACTAGCCATGGAGCCAGCGCACTGAAGACCTCTCTGTGTTAAATGCAGCTTCTAGGCCTCTCGAGGCCATTTCAATGCAAAAAAATAAAGAAAATAGAAAAGTAACACCATCCGCTTGAAGATGTCAGGCATCGAAGTGTCTGACGCTAAACCTGCTAGACTGTTAGGTGCCCTTCTACACGTAGGTAGAAAAATGTATCTTTGACCCTTGTTTAGGTCCATTTCACCCCTATTTTATATACGACCCATACCTTTTCAGATATAGGGTTAGATTAGAACCAAAACCTAAGAAGATTGAGCTTTGATCCTCAAACATATCCATGTTGGATCCAAGACACTCCACTTGGGATCCCCCAAGACCCTTCACTAGCTTCCTTGGACACTCTATTTTATTTGTGGACCGGCCACTTGAAGAAATCAATTTCAATTGGAGTTTAGTTGGTTTGTATTTCAAGATTAAATGTCAACATTGTCACTATATCTAAAATCACAAATTCACCCCACATAAAAAACACGATATCAACATCCCAAGTAAAAATACAACCAACAACTTGATGAGATCTTGACTACCTAATCAAGGGTGGTGGGGATCTTCTTCCTTTTGAGATCATAAGGACATCTACGCCCCTTCCGGGACACATATGCTCATATCCTTTGATCTTGCTTCATCACGGAATGGAGTTCTCCTCCTAGAAATACCAGCATCACTCCCATGCCCCTCGTGCTACATGGGTGCTCATCTTGTATGTTGACATCCCTTTCTATGGAAGAGAGCTTTCCTTCCTGCCAGATTATCGACACTCCAATACCGCTAGGGCTACCCACATGATCATCTTATTTGTTGACATCCTTCGGCATGAAATAAATATCTCCTACATGCCACATTATCGACACTCTGATATCTCCCTAGTGCATCCCTGGTGCTCATCTTCTTTGAAGTTGGACCAATTTATGCTTGACATCGTACCAATGACATTGTTTCCTATGTCATGGTTTGAGGATGACTTTTTTTCATACAAAAAAATCCGTAAGAAATTGATCTAAACAAGTTATATGAAAATAGCATATACACATACTAAATTTTACTAAGGGAGGAGTCCGCCACACAAGGGGGCATTATGTTGGCAAGGGGGTTGTCGGTGGGAGCGCCTACCCTTGTTGGGCAACGGCAGGAAGCTCCTCTGCCATGCTAGTCGACCATTTCTTCACAATCTATTCAGACAACGGTGGTGCAGGAAATCTCTATAGGAAGGAGCCGACGCGGTCGATGGTAGAGAGGGCATCAGAAGGAGTTGGTGGCGTGCAACTAACGGGGTTAGGGAGTTGCCAGCAGTGTCATGGAGGAGCCGAAGGGTCGAGGAGTGGAGAGGCAGGGGTGACTGAGGCGGTTGGGATGGAAACCCTAAGGACTCAAGTGGAGGGCTTCTATAGAGGGTCATTATCCTTTGGTTGGTTGGTTAAGTGCAACCAACTCAAGAGTTAATTACAACCATGAGTTTGTTCTACTCAACCTGCGATTAGTATCTGGGGTCCATTTACCCTGAGTAACTGACTCCAATCTTGCAACCATGAAGCCAGATGCCACCCCACCTTTTGTATATAACTCTATGGAAAAAAATTACACTGCTGACTATAATACTTGTATTTGCGCTAAAATCAGTGAATACCGAAGTTAGAAAAATTGCTCAAATGGTGAGGGACCAAGGACCACTTTGTCTCGCAATGAATCTCGACCACTATAAGAGCATCTCCACTCGTGTTCCTAGGAGGGCATTCCCAGGGCGATTTTTATATCCGGACGGCAAAAATTCGCCCAGTTGCGTTCCTAGGACACCGAATTCTGCCGAATTTGGCCCAACTTTTATCCGACGTTCCCAGGCTGAACCCAGGATGCTGGGAACCACCTGGGAACGCTAGACGCAGGGAAAAACAGGTGGACCAACCCTGTTAGCATGACAAGGCCGAACTCCCGCCTTTTTCTACCCATCGCCGCTATTTTGGGCGAACTAGGCCCCACTACATAGAACTAGGCCGAATTTGGGCAAACTAGGCCAAACTAGGCCGAATTTGAGCCAAATTTGGACGAACTAGGCCAAACTAGGCCGAACTTGAGCCAAATTTGGGCAAACTAAGCCAAAGTAGGGCGAATTTGAGCCGAATTTGGGCGAATAGGCTAAATTTGAGCGAACTAGATCAAAGTAGGGCGAATTTGAGCCGAATTTGAGACAAATTTGGACGAACTAGGCCAAACTAGGACAAACAATGCCGAACTAGGTCAAACTAGCCAAATTTGAGCCGAGTTTACCGAACTATGCCAAACTAGACCGAACTATGCTGAATTAGGCCAAACTATGTCGAACTAAGTCAAACTAGGCCAAACTATACCGAACTAAGCCGAATTTGAGTTGAATTCGAATGAAATATCATCGTTTTTGCCTTGCCTAGTAATCGCGCCTAGGAACGCGAGTGAGAATCTGGACGTTCTCAGGCGGCGATAAAAATCGCCAGAATTAGACCTGGGAACCCAACGAGTGGGGATACTCTAAGTCGGAACAGAACTGTGATTCGCCATTACACGATTTAATCCTTGGTTTTAATGACATACAATGCCACAATGCGTAAAGTAGTCATTTCTTATTACACGCATGTAAAATAGTAGCAGCTGGTTAGCATAGTTCGTATCGTGACAATAAACATGTGTCCACACCATATCTAAGTTCGACAATAATAGATACATATACAACTCGTGTGTACTCCCTCTGTATTAAAATATAGATGTTTTAGCTTTACTAAGGTAATATATCCAGATGTATTTTAGTGTATAAATTCAAAATGAACATCTCCGAACCTATAAACTAAAAGTTGTCTAGATAATTACGTTCACAAAGATAAAACATCTCATACTATAAATGGGAGGGAGCATGAAATATCTCGATAATAAACAGTACAACAGACCACTTCAATTACTGTATTACTATACTTGTTTAAAGTCATGTAAGCGGCGTACCACCTAATTCCGCGTAATACGTTTATTAAAACTCTAGTTCAATAAAATTTGCTTTTTTCAAAAAAAAAAATAACCATTTAAATAAGGGTTTGTCTAATGCTCAGCTGACTGAGAATTAAGTTAACTCTCAGTCAGCTGACGGCGCAGTAGTTGTGGCATCAGTCAGCTGACGGCGCAGTAGTTGTGGCATCAGTCAGCTGACGGCGCAGTAGTTGTGGCATCGGCAAACTCAGCTCCCGCGCGACCTACTATTATCTGTCCATGCACGATCTGCTAGTACTTCCTCCGTTTCAAAATAAGTGACTTTGTTTTGTCTAGATTCGAATGCACCTAGACGCGTTTTAGTGTTTAGAAACATACGAATTTTGTCAAACCCATGTCCCTTATTTTGGAACGGAGCGAGTATTACTCTTGGAGCATCGTACGCAAACATGCCCGCCCAGGCCGGCCCTAAGCAAGTTCCTAGGCAGATAGAAAGCGCCTGACTCGCGGCAGCATTTGATACTCGTACTTTCCAAGTGCTGGCAGCAGTTAATTCCTTTGCTTGTTATACTGGTACCGTTCTTAGTACTTTCTCTCGTTCAGAAATAACTGATTTAGATTTGTCTAAATTCGAATACATCTATACACTAAAATGCGTTTACATCATTTGAATCTAGACAATCCAAGTCAGTTATTTCTAGACCGAGGGAGTAACTGAACTACTCCCTCCGATCCAAATTAATGTCCTCACATTTTTCTAGTAGAAAAAAGTACTCTCTTTGTCTTGAATCACGTGTCACAGATTTTTCCAAATACACATGTATTTAGACATGTTTCATGTGAATCTAGACAAATTAGTGATATCTAATTCGAGATAGAGGGAGTAATTACAATCGTCTTGCCCATTTGTAACTTGCACCATAAAAAATCCACTTGTAACTAGAAAATAATCACAGTTGCAATTAGGTTTGTGTCGGGACAAAAGTCGATAAAAACAGAACAACAAGTCATCATGACGAATCTTAACCAAACAGATCGAACGGGTAGGGACTTGACTAAGATTTAGGCTAATTCTCATTCGACAGAGAATTAGTAAAACCCTAGAATATGACATTTCATCCTCAGTTGTAACCCTAGTTGTAACGATCGAGAAATTGTCATTTCAATCCTCATTTGCAACCCCAGTTGCAACTCTTAAGAAAATGATATTCCAATCCTCAGTTGCAACCCGAGTTGCAGCTCGTGAGAAAAATCAGCTTCAAGTCCAGTTGCAACTCATAATAAGAAGGGACAATGCAACAATCTCTCTAGAATTACAAGTCCAGATGCAACTCGTAGTAAGATGGAACCCCCGAGAATGCCATACACAAGTCTCCAATTGCTACTCATAGTAACAAGGAACCACAAAATAATTCTTAGTTGGAACTTCCCCAAGATAAAAGCGTCACAAGTACAATTGCAACTCATAGTAAGAAGGAACCATGAAACAATCCTTAATTAAAATCTTAGTTGCACTCATCAAGAAGCCAGTTCCAAGTCCATTTGCAATGGGTAGTAAGCAGGGATCACGAAAACAATTGTCAGTTGCAACTCATAATTAGAATGGACCACGAAACAATCATCAGTTATAACCCCAGCTGCAACTCACCAAGAAAGCCAACTCCAAGTCCAGTTGTAACTCATAGTAGCTAAGAAAAACAATCGCAAGTATAGTTGAAACTCATAATAAGAAGGGACAACACAACAATCTCTCTAGAAAAAGTCAGTTGCAAGTCCAGTTGTAACTCGTAGTAGGATGGAACCCCGAGAAAGCCAGACACAAGTCTCTACTTGCAACTCATAGTAAGAAGGAACCACAAAATTCTCATTTGGAACTTCCCCACGAGAAAATCTAGTTGCAAGTACAATTACAACTCATAGTAAGAAGGAATCATGAAACAATCCTTAATTGAAATCTCAGTTGCACTCATCGAGAAGCTAGTTGCAAGTCCATTTGCAACTCATAGTAAGAAGGGGTCACGAAAACAATCATCAGTTGCAAACCCAGTTGCAACTCATAATAAGAAGGGACCATAAAACAATCATCAGTTAAAACCCAGTTGCAACTCGCCAAGAAAGCCAACTCGAAGTCCAGTTGTAACTCATAGTCGCTAAGAAAAACCATCTTCAAATCCAGTTGCAACTCATAATAAGAAGGGGCAACGCAACAATCTCTCTAGAAAGAGCCAGTTGCAAGCCTAGTTGCAACTCGTAGTAGGATGGAATCCCGAGAAAGCCAGACACAAGTATCCAATTGCAACTCATAGTTAAAAGGAACCATGATAATTCTCAGTTGTAAGTCCATTTGTAACTCGTAATAAGAAGGGATCACGAAAACAATCGTCAGTTGCTAACCCAATTGCAACTAATAATAAGAAGGGACCACAAAACAATCATCAGTTACAACCCTAGTTGCAGCTCGTGAGAAAAACCAGCTTCAAGTCCAGTTGCAACTCATAGTAAGAAGGGACAATGCAAAAATCTGTCTAGAAAAAGCTAGTTGCAAGTCCAGTTGTAACTCGTAGTAAGATGAAACCCTGAGAAAGCCAAACACAAGTCTCCAATTGCAACTCGTAGTAACAAGGAACCACGAAATAATTCTCAGTTGGAACTTCGGCACGATAAAAGCCAGTTGCAAGTACAATTTCATCTCATAGTAAAAAGGAACCATGAAACGATCCTTAATTGAAATCTCAGTTGCACTCATCGAGAAGCCAGTTGCAAGTCCATTTGCAACTTGTAGTAAGAAGGGATCACGAAAATAATCGCCAGTTGTAAACCTAGTTGCAACTCATAATAAGAATGGACCACGAAAAAATATTCAGTTACAACCCCAGTTGCAACTCGCCGAGAAAGCCAACTCCAAGTCCAGTTGTAACTCATAGTAGCTAAGAAAAACAATCACAAGTCTAGTTGCAACTCGTAATAAGAAGGGACAACGCAACAATCTCTCTAGAAAAAGCCAGTTGCAACTCGTAGTAGGATGGAACCTCGAGAAAGCCAGCCATAAGTCTCCAATTTTATCTCATAGTAAGAAGGAACCATGAAATAATTCTCAGTTGGAATTTTCCCATGAGAAAATACAGTTGCAAGTACAATTGCAACTCATAGTAAGAAGGAACCATGAAATGATCCTTAATTAAAATATCGGTTGCACCCATCGAGAAGCAAGTTGCAAGTCCATTTGCAACTCGTAGTAAGAAGGGATCACGAAAACAATCGTTAGTTGAAAATCCAGTTGCAACTCATAATAAGAAGGGACCATAGAACAATCATCAGTTAAAACCCAAGTTGCAACTCGCTGAGAAAGCCAACTCCAAGTCCAGTTGTAACTCATAGTCGCTAAGAAAAACCAGCTCCAAGTCCAGTTGCAACTCATATTAAGAAGGGAAAACACAACAATCTCTCTAGAAAGAGTAAGTTGCAAGTCTAGTTGCAACTCGTAGTAAGATGGAACCCCGAGAAATCTAGACACAAGTCTCCAATTGCAACTCATAATAAGAAGGAACCACAAAATAATTCTTAGTTGAAACTTCCCCACGAGAAAAGCCAGTTGCAAGTACAATTGCAACTCATAGTAAGAAGGAACCACGAAACAATCCCGAACTAAAATCTCAATTGCACTCATCGAGAAGCCATTGCCAGTACATTTGCAACTCGTAGTAAGAAGGAATCACGAAAATAATTGTCAGTTGCAGCACCTCATAATAAGAAGGGATCACAGAACAATCATCTGTTACAACTCCAGTTGCAACTCGCCGACAAAGCCAACTCCAAGTCTAGTTGAAACTCATAGTTGCTAAGAAAAAAATTGCAAGTCCAGTTGCAACTCATAGTAAGAAGGAACCATAAAACATGGGGTTGCAAGTCGCAGAGAAAGTCTCACAACTCATAGTAAGAAGGCATCAAAACATAACTGATAACTTCTCCTCTCTTCACTATTAGAAGAACCATGATACCACATAAACTTGCAACAATGAATATGTAGAACATTGAGGAAGAAAATCATAAAAAAGTTAACAATCATAAAAAACCTTGTTCAAATACAACCCCATCGAAAAAGAGACCGACACCGGAGAAGAAACTATCGAAATCAACTGGACTCCGCTGCTCTCCACCGTAGTTGTCGGAGAAGAACTGACGTCAACGCAAATCAGCGAGGCTCCGGCACCGGAAAAAAAACCACTGCTCAAATTACCGACCTTCCTCCACCGCTCTTTCGGTCGATGTCCACCAATCTCCGCCACTCCCGGCCTCTCTAAATAAAATAAGTCAACATCGCGGGAGAGAAAAGAACAAGACAATGACCCACTCAACAAGAGACACCGGAGGACAAAAATAGGCCACAACCTACTCAAGAGTTCACAACGACCAAAAACCTAGACCACACAACCTTCGCGGGCCAAACAACTTAAGCTGGGACAAAACACACAAAAATGAATGTCAGCAAAAAACTACAGTTGTAGAAACAACTATGGTACTCCTGCCGATCTAAACTTGTTGACTTATATTTGTCTAGATTCAAATGTATGTCGACTTGTTTTAGTTCTAGATACATCCGAATCTATGCAAAATCAAGTCAACTAATTTGAATCAGAGGGAGTAGAATAATTCAAAAAAAATCATAACCACACTGTATTTTTATGCACAAAACAATAACAAAAACTAGCACGTATGTAGTCCTTACCACCCAGAAAAAGACACGCATAAAAAAAGAAAAAGACACACAGAAAACAAACGAAGGAAAAAATGACATGGTCCAACAGCCAGAGCTACGTACAATACAACATCGGCCGACTAACGCAGGTCACGACGCGCGCGACAACACGCCGGACAAGGCATTTGGCAAAACAAACAAAAAAACACGCGGGACAAGACCCGCGGAAACAAGTTGTGGCAACACACAGAACAACCGGCCTCACGCGAGCACAAATCTTGATGCGTGGAGCAAATCGGACGGACTACGACGTAAGCTAAATCTCAGCTAGCCGAGAATTAGCAAATCCGGAATGGGAATTAGCTAAATCTTAGTTGCAACTAGGAAATATATAAAACTAGTTGCAAGTCCAACCGAAACTCATATAAAAGCAAAAAACCATATATCTAAGAAAATATGATGGACTGGCTAATAACTTTTAATAAATCTGATGTAATTTTTAAAATCTCAGTTGCGAGTTCAGTTGCAGCTCCATTTACAACTCATAGAAAAGAACAAAAACCATAATTATTTGTGAACTTTATGTACCTTTCAAAAATCTCAGTTACAAGTCTAGTTGCAACAGGAAAAATAGAAACCAATTAGAAGTCTGATTGCTACTCATATAAAAGCACGATAATCATATATCAAAGAAAAATGATAGTCTAGCTAATTTCTTAGTGAATTAGATGTAATTTTTAGAATCTAAATTGCAACTACGGTTGCAACCAGGAAAATAGAAACCAGTTGCAAATTTGTTTGCAACTCAAGAAAAGCACGGAAAATAAATAATTAAAAAAATTAGACTAACTAAATTGTTGGTGAATTCAATAATACTGTAAAATCGTTATAAGTCCGATTGCAACTCATATGAAGCACGAATATAGGGAAGACTCCTCCGTACTCTCTCCCTCCAAAACAACAAGTACTTCTAGTTAGAACGATAATTGGAGCAACTTATATTTTTTAAACCGCAGATTAGCTACTAAAGAAAAGGTCCACAGTGTAACAAATTCAATGCCTATCTAAAATAATAATTTCCCACCTAATGATATGTTGCCACCAAAAATTAAGAAAGAATATAAAAGTAATATAAAACTAAAGGTAGCCATACAAACTGACTTAGAAAAAAAGAGTTGAGCCATCCATACATATTTAGTACCAAAAAATACTTATGGAAACATTGCAAAAACAATAATAATAGTAAAAGTTCTTATAAACCTAATGGTGATACATACATTATTTAAAAAAATCTTGGATCCGCGCGTCTGTTGCTCTCCATGATCGAACCAACAACTAACAAGAGCAAACAAAATAGACCCTAGCCAAAAACAAACAAAAGGAAAATGCCCATACAACCCAAAACACGATCCAACAGTCAACCAGCACAACAAGCCACGACGATAAAACAATGCTCGAACAACACGGGACACATGGGCCGCGACAAAGGCAACGTGCGGGACAACACGGGCCAACACGCAGGACAAACACACGGGCAGTAATCTCTTATTTTAGACATGACAAAAGAAGACAAAAAAAAACCTGCTATTCGTAGAGTGCTACTAGGCACAACACACAAAGAAAAAAAAAAGGTCAAAACCAACCCGGACGACCACCTCTCAGCCTCCAACACGCCTACCGCACGTATCAGTTTGCGAATGTGAGAAACAAAAAAGCTTAGATCGCACCCAGCTGGCAACGGCAAAAAACAAAAACAAATCAGAAGGCAGTAGCTACCACGACACAGCAAAGGCCCAGAACAGGCGCGAGCAGCCCGACACGGACCAGGAAAAACAACAATCCAGTTTGGAAACACGCGAATCTTGAGGGGTAATGATCCAACGGTTGTCGACCTAGCTGAGACATAACTTATTTCTCGAGAAATAACGATTCCCTTTAAATAAATAGGACTTGCGGATGCCATTTACGAGTTGTTTATAGAAATCTAACACATGGAAGAATGAATCGGCGACGACAGTACTACTTGGTGGCCAAGGCTCCGAGCGACGTACAGTCAATGCCTTGCTCGTTAATTAACTATAAAACGTGGTCAGATAAGATATGACTGACTTGGAATCCACCTTAGGGACTGACGTGGAATCGCCCTGAGCGAGTAGAGCCCGAAAATCACGCGAGGAAATCAGATCTGAACCAGAGTCTAGCTTTTCCGGATATGAGATAGGTACACCGGCCAAGTCAGCACCGAGGAACTTACGTAAGAGAAAAGAAAAAGGTTTTGGTAGATGATGATATGATGATGGTTGATAGCGACGAAGACTTGGCCTAGCTAGTAGTTAGTGTCAAACCGTCCTACGTGCGGCTCAGTTTTGTTTTCGAAAATATAGAAAAGAAACTCAATTGGGCACATGAGCTTTGAAAATCAACTACTAGTAAGTAGAGGGAAAAGGTAGCAGTACATTATTTATACGTGGTGAATATACAGTCTGACGTTCAGAAGAATTAATTGATTGCGAGAGTGTCACTTTGAAAACTCTATTAATGCTGGAGTCGTATGTTATAATCATAGCCTCTTAGGCTTTTTTTTTCTTTTGATACGTGTAATCTTATTAGACTCTTACGTACGATCGAGCGTTGGACAAGTTTAAAACTTTTTTTTTTTTTTTGGCGAACGCAGGACAAGTTCAAAACCGACAACAGGCAAAGCTCGGCTGTCCTTGGAGACCCCTGTGAAAGCTAGATCAGGCGCGATTGAGTTGACTAGTACTTCCTCCGATTTAAATTAATTGACTCGGATTTGTCCAGATTCGGACGTACCTAGACATGTTTTAGTGCTAGATACATCCGAATTTAACAAATCCAAGTCAATTAATTTGGGTCGGAGGGAGTAGTTGAATTATTCGAAATAAACCTGGAAGCGTCCGACATCATCAAATCGAGAAGCACATGTTTTACCCGCAAAAATAAAATAAAATCGAGAATCACATGAGCCGTGAGCTGTAATTCTGAAGGAGGGACCGTGAGCTGATTAGCAACCTCGCGGTCGCCACGAAAAACACTCCGCTGACCTCGTATAATACGAAGAGTTAAATATGTTTACACGGGATCTAGCTCGTCGTGGAAAAAACACAAAACAAACAGCTTGTGCACGAGTTTGACATAGTAGTATAGTACTCCCTCTGTCAAAAATAGCTAGTTAAATTTTTACTTCCCGACAAAGTAAATACTAATATTTTCTAATTACTACTTCCTCCCGATTCATATTATTGTTCTCAACTTTATCTAGATTCAGATGTATCTAGTTAATAATTTAGACTAGATTCATCTGAATCTAGACAAAGTTGAGAGCAATAATAATAATCGGAAGGAGTACTAATTTATAGTACGAGGGTCGGTATGTTTACGCGGAATCTAGCTCGTTGTGGAAAACAAACGGCTTGGTGGCGAGTTTGATAGTACTCCGTCCGTCCGAAAATAAGTAGCTCAGATTTACTTTAATTTACATACTATTTAGACATGTTTTAGGATGTAGTACATGCGAATTCTATACCTAATAATAAAGGAAGGAGTGTTTTTTGCAGTACCTACACTTTTTTGGACGACTTTACCCTTTGATTAAAAAATAAATTACCCACCAATGCCAACGCAGCGTTTCTGTCCACCGTCCGTCATATAGAATTGCCCCCGTAGTTCGGTAGTATTTACAGGCACTGCCACCTCTTAGTCAACTTCCTCTTCGCTTCGCTTCCGCCGCTTCCTCGCGCGAGACAGAGGAAAAGAGGTCGCCACCGGACTCCTCGCTCGCGTTCTACACCTCTTCGGCCTGGACACCACCACCCACAACGCCATGGCCCGGTAATATAGATACAGTCGTTGCGCTCCCTCTTGCCCTCTCTACCCTCCTGCCCTCCTGCTCCTTTCTAGGTCCATGAGTCCACGAGGCTACCGTCAGGATCCAAATCCCTTTTTCGGGCGAGAGTGACGAGCGGCCGGAGCATTGCAGGAACCAGGTGCCGAGGTGGAGCTTGATCTATGGGCCAGCGGGAGGCGGACGTGCTCGTGGCCAACCAGCGTCACCAGCTTGCCGTTGCCGTCGATGTATACACGACCGAGGTCGGATGTGGCAGTCGTACACGCGGAGCTTCCAGGCCTTGATGTCGCGGTGCCGCAAACGCATTGCTCGAGTCGATCTCACCGCAGCGGCCGGCTGTGGACAAGCTCGCTATAATTTCTTCTGGTAATCACTCGCTCTCGCTGGATCTGAGCAGCAGTGAGAAAGGGGGAATTTTTTTGGGGACCAGCCTAGGCTACATCGCAAGAACGGGGCATGTCCAAATTATTCTTTTTTTTGCGAGGCAGATTATCCTTTCTTTATTGTATTATTATTATTACTCCTATCCATAGCCAGGACCTGGTGTAAACCAAAGGGGATGAGCGCTCGAGATTTTTTCCTTTTGCTTGCATGCAGATTTGGGTGAGATGGGGAAGCGGCAATGGCGCAGGGCGGTGCGCTCGAAAAGAGGGCCGGCGGCGTCGTCTTGCAGAGTTTGCGGCGGCGACGGGGAAGCGGCGGTGCTCCGGGCTTGAGATGGGGAAGAGCGACGGGCGGCGCGAGCCAGGCTCAAGGGAGGCGGCCCGCTCGGGAGAGGAACAAGGAGGAAGGAGCTCCAGGGAGAGAAGCGACGGCGCGGGGGTTGGTGAGGACGAGACATGAAGGTGGGGATCGATGGAGGAGGCGTGTGTCCATCGTGTGCCCGCGGGGTCGTGTCGCGTGTCGGGTGCGGTCTGGTTGCGTTTGTGGCCCAACCGCAACGTGCGTGTGTTGTGTGTTTGGCTACGTGCGTGGTGGAGTGCGCGTTCTGGGGGGCTGAATAGTCCCACCTCGGTTATTTTCACCAAGTTCTACCGGTTCATATACTGACAAGCTTCCTGGAAATCAACAAAGCAACTCGGAAACAGCAATCACTCGAGAGATTGACGTCAAATGATCAGAAAGGAATCGATGACTTGGGCCATCCAGATTGACGGGATGGTTGACATGCAAAAAGGTTGCCAAGCCAAATCAGGAACAACAAGCAGCTCCCTGATTAAACGAAGGAACATGGGCATGATTAAAGATGAGATTTGTGGCATGCTTTGAATAATTATAATTGGAAGTGAGGGAGTTGCCTAAATGGGATTTGTGGCATGCTTTGAATAATTATAAATGGAAGTGAGGGGGCAGACCATGGTTTGAAATAATAAAAAGAGCGTTATTAGCTATCTCCAGCCAATGATCTTCTACTTTTGATAAAATAGCCATCTAATTTATTTCTCAATTGTGTCTGATCTTTATTTTTCTATCGAAAAAGTTTTGTCTTCCGGTGCAACGCACGGGTTGTTTGCTAGTTTAAATAAATTCGAGTTACTCGCTCCGTATTCGAGTTACTCGCTCCGTCATGGTTTATTAGGCACGCATATAGTTTAAGAATAATTTTGAGCATAAATTTTTGTCAAATTTTTTACATAATATGTCACAAAAATTATATCATCGGATTCAACTTTAAAAGAAATTTTCAATGGTATATTTTTTAAGACACATATTGTATATTTTATTGGCTAAAATTGATAGTCAAATATTTTTTTAAACTACGTGCACGCCTAAGACTAGTCCCAATGAGGGTATTATAGGTAGTATCATGTATGTCATGTTCGCAAAATTCTGACATGGCATGCTAATTAATGATGAAAGAGGTTGTGTTGGTATCATAGATATCATAGCACGTAGAACTAGAAAAACTAATCTCAAATAAATTTTATATACAATTTTACATTGAGATTTTATAAAATAATAAATATACTAAAACTATGATACTACTATATAATACTATGATTTTTTTGAGAAAATATAATACTATGTATTGTAGAGATGGTATGGGATGGAGGGAGTATTTATTTTTGGATGTACTACTGTATTTTTTTTTGCGGGTTACTACTGTAATTACTAATTTGTAACAAATTCAACAAAACAGAGACGGCATTTACACTACCCGGCAATCAAAGTTGTGTAGTACAAGTAGTAGTAGTAAAACGTTAGCTGCCGGCGATGCTTATCCAATTGGATAACAAATTAATGGTGATTAATACCTGACAGGACATGAAACCGCACATGGGAGGCTAGGTGCCCAGTCTACGCTTGACCATTCTCTTTGCTCACAACCGAGATGACACGCTCAGAGCCCCGCCGAGGCTGACAAATCCAATACTACCTTAACTTAATCCCCATTTTCCACCATGAAACCGCATCGGTTGCTCGCTCCATATATACCGCCATCCCTGTGACTCGCGCCACACAACAGAGTTATTCTCCTCGCGTCTATCTCGTCGAGCCCTTTTTCCACGAAGCAGAGCAAGCAAAGCAACGCACAAGAGACGCTGAGCTGGTGAGCCGCCCATTAATTAACCAAGCAGGCAAGCACGTGAGCGAGCGCCGATGACGGCGGCGGCGGAGTTGTGCTGGCCACTGCCGGCGTGGCTGGGCTCCGGCGTGGTCTGGTTCGTGCTCCTGAACGTCGTTGTGGGCGCCATCTTCGCCCTGTCGACGCGTACGCAGCCGCAGTCGCCGTCCCCGCGCCACGGCGGGAGCGGGATCACGCGCAGGGCCTCCTCGGTGCTGCTGCAGAGGCTCCGGTCCTTCTCCATGTTCCCCTACCCGTCACCGGGCTTCCACACAGCGGCGCCGGACTCGCCCTCCTCGCCTGCCACCTTCCGTGGAACAGAGGAGGCCGGGACGACGCCCAGAAGGTGGTCGCCGTTGACGCCACGTGCAGTCGCACCACAGGCAGCATCGGAGCCAACTACACCGGCGAAAGAGGAGGAGGAGAAGGACGCGGACTCGATGAGCATGGATGACGTGTACGCGTTGGTCCTGGCGGGACGGCAGCGGCCGCCGCCGACGGAGGAGGAAGCGGCCAGGTCGGAGGTGGACGCGAAAGCGGAGGAGTTCATCCGGGGGTTCAAGGAGGATCTGAGGCAGCAGCGCCTCGCCTCCATCTTCAACTACACCCAGATGCTCAAGCACCGCGCCGCCGGCCGCCGGCAGCCTGTAGCCGCGCAAGACACCAATCATTGATCCCATCCTCACGTGATCGTTGAAAATTAAGACCAAGTCCAGAGGGCAACTCGGACTTGAGCTGCTGTCATGGACATCGCCGCGGGCTCGCCGCCAGCAGCCGGCCGGTCCGGTCCAACTTCGAGTCACGTGTTCATTACTAGTACTTCATTTGTTTGTTTATTTAAAGGGTTAGAGCTATCCGTTTTTGAGATGCTCTCGTCTCGTCTCTGTACATAGGCTTTCGGTGGTTTTCCTTCTCATTTGTTTGGCTCCTTGTATATGCATTGCATGCAGTCTTCTTTTGCTGTAAGCACATTTATTTATTTGTAACTTAGAGTTGAGACCCAGTAAATAACCGCGTATCAAATGCAGACAGGACGTGGCATTTCTAGAGACCCCCAAAACATCTTATTGTTGGATATCATGTTGGAATGTGTTTGAAAAACATACGTAGCTCCGTTTTGACACGCGAGAACTCCCAACATCTTTTGTTACAAGCAGTAGGAATACACCCACTGGATTAGCCACAAGAGTGTCCAGAATATGGGCATTTAGATTTTTAGCCTCAATTGCGTTTTTAAAGTCTCCATTGATGGTAACGACGCCTTTCGCCCCTGCATCTTCAATTTGAGATAAATATAGCATGGCAGGGCCATAAATTTGGGGAATGTCGGTTTTTCGAAGGTAGCATGATAACCACTTTTGAAACCAACCACTTCAAAGCTCAAGGATTCTCACTTGAAAATTATCTAGCTAGCCAAAAGTAACCTCCAACGAAAATTTTCCTAGGGTAGGGCAGGGTTCCTGAAATAATGCCATGAAAAGAAGTATTGGTGGGCTGAAGTTTAGATTTTGAAATACCCATCTTACATAGCGTATCGAAGTAGAGGATCAGGGCCGGCTCTATATTTTTTGGCCCCTTGGGCGAAGTCGACAAAAGGGGTCTTAATGACAATATATATATATATGTACGTATTAACGTATAACTAGATATATAGACTATATATGTGTCAATTTCACTTGCAAAACATTTAAAAGCATATAACCACATGTTCATTGTCGAGATGTCTATAAATAATTGTCAAGCACTAAAGCATTGTAATATTTAGATAGAAAAAATAAAAATAGTAAAAAAATATAACAAGTATTTTATGCTAGCGAATACCTAAAAAATAGCCTCCAATTTCTATCAAAGATTGTAATCTTAAAAATTATAACCCTAATTGACTATGACTAATTGAGGAATTAATTAGAACTTAAAAGGATTAGATAAGAGATTAATTAGAAGGATTAAGATAGGCAGCGTAAACTTACATACGATCGCCTCCGACGGCTCGACCCTATGCGAGACGAGCAGGGGGAGGGGCAGACGGGCGACTGGGCGAGCGAGACGGGCGGGCGACTGGGTGTGGGCGAGAGCCAAGAGACAGACACACGATCTCCTCAGGGCCTGGATCGCCCTCGACCCCGTGCCTGTGTTCGTGAATCGCGAGAGGGAGAGGCAGAGGCGACAAACGAACGAGACGGGATCGATCGGAATTCCATACGATGGCTCGCGACCTTTCACTCACGATCGATCGATCGGAATTCCATATGGCGACGGGATCGATCTCCCTCTCCCGATCGAGGCCTAGCCCAGGACGTATGCCTGCCTAGAATTTTTTTAAGCACCTGGGCCTGCTGCCGCATAAAATTTCTTGGGCCCTCTCCCGGCCTGGGCCCTTGGCGGTCGCACAACCCTGCCATGGACCAGAGCATAGAACCCACCACTATAGCATAGCATACCTCCTATTCGTCATTTCCGTGGTCATAGAACCCACCACTATAGCATAGCATACCCCCGAGGGATGCGCTTGGGGTGGTCACTCCGATCCCAACTGATAGTTGTTTCTGACGAGTTGATATACTGAGGAACAAGAGGCATTGTGGCGCTGTTTATGACAGTGTCACTTTGGAGACCCTGTTAATGTGTAAAACAAGTTACTGCTTATTAGTGTATCTATTGTAATCCATATAGACTCTTACTCCTCCCGTTTTAAAATATACAATGTTTAAGCTTTCTGAGAGTGTATTCAGACCCCTTTTAATATTTAGATTTTCAAACATATAAACATATAGTATGAACCTACAAACTAAAATAAGCCTAGATACACTGCTTTCACAAAGCTAAAATATCTTATATTTTAAAACGGAGAGAGTACATGCTACTAGAAAGACCCTAGCAAACGGAATCTCCCCAACTACTTCTTCCTTTTTAAAATATAAGATGTTTTAGCTTTGTGAAATGAATGTATCTAACGCTTTTTAGTGTATAAGTTCACTCCAAACCTGTATGAACTTACACACTAAAAAGAGTCTAAATACACTTTTCTTTCACAAAGCTAAAATATCTTATATTTTGAATCGTACATACTAGTACAGCTAAGCAGTAAGCAAAAACGTCTTTATCCCGGAAGTTGCTCGGGCGCGATTGACTTGACAAGTTTGATTATTCAATCAAAGACCCCTGGAGACATCATCAAATCAAAGAACGAGAATCACATGAGCCGTGAGCTCTTTTCATTTTATTTTAGCAGTTTCGAAGCAGGGCTTGAGGCGTGGGCTGATTAGTAACCTAGGTGGCGCCGAACTGGACACCTTCGCTGACCTCGTAAAACACGAAGGTTCCGTACGTTTGGGCGTGATCTCGTCCGTGGCCGCGACTCGAAATTTGCCGATTCTTGGTCAGTTTTGTATTAACAATCCCCATCTCTTTTGCATGGAAAAGAAAATTCAGGTGCACCTTATAAAAGAGGTCCCCAGCTAATAGAACAAAAAACAAACTCAGTTGTTCGGAGAGTCGATTCCAATTTTTCATTACATATGAAAAACAAAGAAGCTCCAAATTCGACCTAAAAGATCACTGCCGCAACCGTCAAAGTCTGCCGATCGTTAGCTGCCGGGCCCGGCGATGCTAAACGGAACCAAGGGGGATGCTTATCGAATTGGATAAGGAATTAATGGTGATCAGCTGGCTGACAGGACAGGAGCCCGCACATGCACATGGGACTATGGGAGCCTCGATGTACCGCCTGACCAGTCTACGCTTGACAAATGACAATTCAAATACCTTAACCTAATCCACCATGAAACCGGATCGATCGCGCGCGTGCTCTATATATACCGCCACCGTTGTGACACGCCGCCCAACAAAGTCCCTATTATCTTCTCTGCTCCCCCGGCGAAGCGAGCGAAGCAGAGCAAGCAACGCACAAGAAACACGCGAGCTCGTGAGAAGAGTAGCACGCGAATCGGTGAGCCGCGCGCAGGGTCTAACGTCTAAGCCAAGCCAGCGCCGATGGCGGCGACGGAGTGGTGGTGCTGGCCACTGCCGGCGTGGCTGGGCTCCGGCGCGGTCTGGTTCGTGCTCCTCAACGTCGTCGTGGGCGCCATCTTCGCCCTGTCCACGCGGGCGCAGCCGCAGTCGCCGTCGCCGCGACGCGGGATGACGCGCAGGGCCTCGTCGGCGCTGCTACAGAGGCTCCGGTCCTTCTCCGTCTTCTCCTCCCCGTCCTCGGCCTTCCACACGGAAGCGGCGCCGGACTCGCCCGCCCTCCTCCGTGGAACGGCGGAGGCCCGGACGAGGTCGCCGTCGACTGGCCCGCGCGCGCCAGTAGCATCTGCGGCGGCAGAGCCAACAACGCCGGCGAAACCGGAGGAGGAGGATGGGGACTCGTTGAGCATGGACGACGTGTACGCGCTGGTCCAGGAGCGACGGCAGCGGTCGCCGCCGACGGAGGAGGAAGCGGCGGTCGGGTCCGAGGTGGACGCCAAGGCGGAGGAGTTCATCCGGGGGTTCAAGGAGGACCTCAGGCAGCAGCGCCTCGACTCCATCTTCAACTACACGCAGATGCTCAAGCAACGCGCCGCCGGCCGTCGGCCGCCGGTAGCCGAGCCAGATAGTACCAATCGTTGATCCCATCAATTCGCCCGCGTGATCGTTGAAAGTTCAAGCCATGTCCAGGAAATTCCGGGGCACAACTCAGGCCATGGACGTCACCGCCACAAGCTTTGCATCACGTGGTTGCTTTCATTGTTTTTCTTCAGATCGAGAGGATTGCTTCAGTTTATTTGCTCAAGGCTGAGCTTATCCGTTTTCGAGATGCTCAAGTCTCATGTGAGTACTGTACATACGCATTCGATGATCGGATGTTTAGATGTCGTGTGGGTTTGTACACATTGCTTGTACTCAAGCAAGTAGTGCTTCTGCCTTTTCTTTCCTTTTGGCTTGCTTTTGTGCATATTGCATTTATTGTAAGAATATTCGTTTATATGTAACTTTGGAGAAAACAGATAATCACACCAAATGCAGACAGGATATTTGCATTTCAGACAACAGCAAAATATTGTTTGGAAAACATACCTCTATTTGATATGTGAGAATTTCAGACATGATTATCATTATGCTACATGGCAAGTCTCACTACATTGCTACTTAAAAGACAATGGGGTGAATGGTGCCATAAGAACATGAAACTGCGGAAACATGACAAAACACAATTTAATGGATGATCACTTATTGGATTGACTGATCTCAGCTCAGAAAAGTATAACACCCCGAGAGATGTAAGTATGCACTCCAATCTTCCAAGGTACCCTCAAAACAGATAGAACCCGCATGTAGCTATCCATACATCTCCCATTATTTGAGTTCAATGTCCCTAGATTGAAATCCTACCAAACTTCTTTTTTTGTACAAGTACTTCCGTGCGAATCCTAAACCCACGGTTGCTTTTGATGGAAATGCCATGTTAAATCATCTAATCCTTGTCCACTTTGGGTGCAGCATCTTTCTTGGCAGCCTGGGACTCCAGCTCCTTTGGCACAGATCGCTCAGCAGATCTGCAGAAATGAAGACATGGAAGGAGGTGAAAGCCTGCAAGTGCCGATAATTTTATTTTGGAATAATAGGAAACTACAATAACTGTTTCTTTCTAAAATTCAGTGAATTAAGGCGAATTATAACATTAGTGAATCAAATTGCACAGCAAGAACAATTCCTACCCAGTTCTCACTTAAGCAGCTATGAATTAGCATGTTTAAGCCTTCATATCAGAAAATAATAAACAACATAGGAAAAAGGGCAACAGAAAAAAAAAGGGATGAGAAACCAAGGGATGTAAAATTAGGGGACAGGTTCGCACTGCAAGTGCTGCTAATGTTATTTTGGAAGAAGAGATGCAATAACTGTCTCTTTCTGAAATTCAGAGAATTAAGGCTAATTATAGCATATTCCTACCTAGTTGCACAAGCAAGAACAATTAGCCAGAGCAATTCCTACCCAGTTCGCACTGAACTGATAGGAATTCGTGTGTTTAAACCTTCGGACAACATAGAAAAAAGAGCAATGAAAAAAATGAATGAGAAATCAAAGGATGGAATTAGGGGATAGGTTGATTTTCTGGCATTGCGAAAAGGGAATAGGCACATGATTTTAGGCATCGAACGGTAGAGGTGGATAGCCTAGCATGTGTAAAAATTTATGACCAGTTTTTGATATGCTAACCTAAAGTTCATATAATTTACCAAAGTGTAATGATTCTAATCTCTTGAGACAGGAAGCTGTAAAAGAAACCACACTAGCATCTAAAACTGGAGGTGAACCTCATTAAGCATGAGCTCGATTTAAACCCTACTCATTTATATTTTCAGCATAAATGGGTTATCATGAATGAAATGAGGAATATATTGTCAACAAAGGATGACAGAGCCTGTAAGGTTCCAGAGTGACATAAGGTCATGTTTAGAACTTGG
Source organism: Avena sativa (assembly GCA_916181665.1). Lineage (NCBI taxonomy): Eukaryota > Viridiplantae > Streptophyta > Magnoliopsida > Poales > Poaceae > Avena > Avena sativa. The sequence continues at coordinate 467,167,824 of OV702290.1, forward strand.
AAGGCATAAATCTAAAATCTGGAAGAAACCTTGCATTATCATTAATGACAACCCAATAACATTAAATCAACAAAAGGGCAATTTCAAACTAAAATGAGCTCAGCCTTATGCACAACCTACAGTGTCAACTCTGCACGCACTCCAGAAAATTATTATTTTTTATATATACATTAAACATCAAGGTACCAAAATATGACCATATATGTCGCACACAGAAATAAAAAATTGGTATGACATGGGTAGTGAATAGTATGCTATTCAAAGGTGCGAATGTTTTTTGTGCAAGGCACATGCAGTTATATTTTTGCACTAAATCTGCAACAGTAAATGCCTATATCATGATAAATATCCATGAATGTTTCAAAATTAATCTCCACATCTGTAGTGGACGAAGAGAAGAGAGACTAAAGGTCATGAGCGCAACTATGTGTGCAAAATCTAGGCTCTCTACAAAGTAGCGGGAACCAGAGAGTAGGTGGCAACAATACTAAGGTTTAATCTTTTGGTGATGGAACTACTAGCTGATGAATCAAGCACAGACTGATAATTTCAGCTTAGGGAATCATAGGTGATACTTCCAGCACTAGACAACCAGATATAAACAAAAATACATCAGAAGCAAAATGATGGACATAAATCTACACCTAGCCCTTATAAGCACTATCTCTTGTTGTGCAGCATGAACAATATCAGCATTTCTTCATTTAAAAGCAGGCAGGTCTATGAATTCTGAATCCGTTGCATATTGATAATATTGCAGTTTCCGCGGATGAAAACACAACATATTGCAGTTAGCCAATTTACAGAGTGATAGATAACAAGATCTAATCCGATGATTCCGATCCATCCAGTTCCACTGCAATTTACTAAAAATTATAATGGACTAAAAGCAGAAGAGAAGGGGGTGGAGAGTGTACGTAGTAGCGGCGGACTCCTCCTCGAGCCAGGTCTTGATGTGGCGCAGGTTGCGGCGGAAGACGGCGGAAGACTGCTTCACGTCCTTGCGCAGCAGCATCACCGCCGCGCCCACCCCCACCACCGTCAGGATCAAGTTGGTCAACGCCATCGCCACCCAACAACCTCTCTGTAAAATCCTAGAGCCAGAAAAGAGGTGCGGATCCACCACAGTACGGGGGAAACCCTAGGATATGCGCCGGAGTTGGGGTTGGGGGCGAGAAAGGGCCGGCTGACGGCGGCGGAGCAGAGAGAATATTCGCCGCGTGCTAACTGAGGAGTTGCGAGGTGGGCTTTCCTTGTGCAGAGCAGGGCAACATCATAAGGCCTGTACGGTGTTGCTGGGCTTTTTCAACGCCCATATGCTTCTTCCCCACGACAAAAGCCCAACTACTCTACCTCCCCGCTAAAACTTCCAACACCCACCGCCGGTGACGAATTGGCGGCGGCGGCAACACGGCAAGATGCTCTCCCGCGGCAGACACCTCCAACCCGCACTCCGCCGTTTCCTCCGAGCAAGCGCTGCACCCTCGCCTCTTCATCCTCCTACCCCAACTCAGAGCGTAAATCCCCAAATCCCTAAACCCTTCCCGCCGCTGCGCCGCCACCTCTCATCCCCGCCGCCGCCGCCGCCAACGGCGTCCCCACCTCCGGCTGTGCTGTCTCAAACCCTCCCAGCCGTTAGCTCCAAGGAAAACTGCCCCGGATGCGGCATCACCATGCAGTCCGCCGACCCGGCGCTCCCGGGCTTCTTCAACCTCCCATCCCCAAAATCCCTCGACTACCGCGCGCGCCTCGCACCGGTCACCGCGGACGACACCGACATATCGGCCTCTCTGAAGAACGGGCACCTCCGGGAGGGCCAAGAGAACTCGCGGGAGGTCGAGGTAGCCGCGGCGACGGCGGGGACAGAGCCTGAGAAGAAGATCAAGGTGCTGGTGTGCGCTCGGTGCCACTCGCTGCGCCACTACGGCCACGTCAAGCGCCCCGACGCGGAGGTCCTGCTGCCGGACTTCGACTTCGTTGCCACCGTCGGCCCACGCCTCGCGTCGCCGTTGGGGGCCAGATCGCTCGTGCTGCTCCTCGCGGACGCCTCGGACTTCGATGGCTCCTTCCCGCGCGCCGTGGCGCGCCTCGTCGCCGTCGCCAACGAGGCCCACCAGGCGAACTGGGAGCTTGGTGCGCCGGCTAACCTCCCCCGCGCAGTGCTCGTGGTCACGAAGCTCGATTTGCTCCCCACGCCGTCGCTTTCCCCCGACGACGTGCAGGCGTGGGCACAATCGCGCGCTCGCGCCGGTGCTGGCGCCGACCTGCAGCTTGCCGGCGTTCACCTTGTCAGCGCCGCGCGAGGGTGGGGGGTGCGCGACCTGCTCCACCACGTGCGTGAGCTTGCTGGGCCGCGCGGCAAGGTCTGGGCTGTTGGTGCGCGGAATGTGGGCAAGTCGACCCTGCTTAATGCCATTGCTCGGTGCTCTGGGGCAGAGGGTGGGCAAACCTTGACAGAGGCACCGGTTCCGGGAACAACCCTCGGGGTGATCCGTGTGGATGGCGTTCTTGGTGCTCAGGCAAAGCTGTTTGACACTCCGGGCTTGCTTCATGGACACCAGCTCACGTCGAGACTTACTCTCGAGGAGCAGAAGCTTGTTCAAGTGAGGAAAGAGATGCGGCCCAGAACATACAGACTAAAGGTCTCATTTCTCTCATTTTATGCACCCTTTATCCATGATTTTGTGATTAGATGCAATGAAGTTAATTTCTGATTAGTTTCTCATTTCCTTAGTCAATGTTTTTTCTTGTGAACAACTCTAGCTTGTTTTATTTCTCTGCTACATAACAAATCTGCTTCGGTTAAGTATTTGTGATTATGTGTGGGATTGGTAGGGGAGATTGGGAGGAGGTAGCTATTTCAAGTAACTGCAGTACGTAATTCGGAAAATTAAATCCACAAATTTCTGATGATAGATTGGATTTCAAATTGACACAGTGATGTAACTTATGAACTTTATGTTCTTCATATCATGGCTGGTTCATTCCTGAATGTCTTTTTTCTTTGCGGGGGCATTCCTGATGACTTACAATGCTTCAGTTAAGGTTCAGTGGTTAGAAAAAAGAATAGTTATACAGGATTATTTACCATGCTATTTTGGCATGTTCCATGTTAAGCGGTCCTTGCTTACATGTAATTAGTTTGTTTGCAACCCTTTCAGGTAGGGCAGTCCATACATATGGGAGGACTGGCTCGTCTGGATGTTGATGATTTAACTGTAGGATCAATCTACGTTACGGTATGGGCATCACCACTTCTGCCACTTCACATGGGAAAGACCGAAAATGCAGCGTCTATGATGAAAGATCACTTCGGCTTGCAACTTCAGGTATCTATCTTATCCTCACACATCATTGTTTTTATCCCAATTCATTTACATCATAAATAACTTGTTGCTTGGTGTGATAACTGCAGCCTCCCATAGGCCAGAAACGGGTGAGCGAGCTTGGGAAATGGGTGAGGAAAAAGTTCAAAGTTTCTGGGGATAGTTGGGATAAAAATACTATGGACATAGCCATTTCAGGTCTTGGCTGGTATGGAATCGGCCTGAAAGGAGAGGCGGTGTTAGGGTTATGGACGTACGATGGTGTTGATGTTGTCCCCAGGAGCTCCCTCGTCCATGAGAGGGCATCAATTTTTGAGGAAGCAGGATTCTCAGTTTCAAAGATTGTCTCCCAGGCAGATAGCATGACAAATAAGTTGAAAAGCGGTAAGAAAACGAACAAGAGAAAGGAGAGCAGAGCGAATTCATGTCCATCTGCAGCACCAGAACCTTTAGAACCGGCTGCGGTTATAGATGCCTGAGCGTTTCATTCCATTCTGTGACAGGGACATAGGTGATCATGTTATATTGTTCTACAATGTTAGTATTTGCCCCTCTAAGCTGTCAGATGAGGTTTGAGACATACAAAAGCGCGTTTTGTGCAATGCATACTCGTTCAGAGGGCTGTTGTTCGCAGAAGATTTTTGTGGGAGCATGGACGTCTTCTATGGACTGGTAATAATAATCTAGTCAAATGAATCTCTGCTAGTATGTTTGTCTCCTAAGATGATAAGTGTCCAGTTAACAAAAAAAAGATGGTGTCTGTCTGTCTGTAAGGAATGCCCCTTGTAGGCTGTCTTCTCTGAACTTCTCTCTGTGTATCTAACCTCTTTTCTTGCTACATCAGACATTCTGAGATAGTCAGTTTTACATTTTGATTACGTGATTAAAAGTTTGCGCTCAAGTTGTATAATTTGTACATTGAAGTTGTAGACATACATGGTTGGTAATTGGTATCAAACTGTCAATGGACAAGTTCTGTTGTTCATACATGAACTGTGCAGTATCCCTGAAGGTCTTAACTGTGAGCAGTATCGTAATTTTTTTTCTCTTATCGTGAAGCGCTAAGGAAAATTTGTAGAGGTTAGGGTCCTCGATTAGTGGAATGAGCAAGTATTTTGTGGGGATTTCTCGAGGAGAAGGTTAGGGCATGTACAGTGCTAGAGAGAAAATGTCTTCCCTTTCCTTAGCTCTCCACGTCATCTAAAAAAGTTATTAGAGATAAATTTTACAATGTATTATCTCTTAGTGTCATCTCTACTGATTAATGAGAATTGTCTATTTTTAGTAAGAAATTGATTTGCTACGGGAAGACATATGGTACAACCAAAAAATTAGCCTTCTCTTATTTCTAAGAAATCATCCCTTAAAAGAAAGACAATCTTATCTTTCTTATTTTTCTCTCCTACAAATTTCTAAGAAATCATCCCTTAACTAAAGAACGACAATCTTATCTTTCTTATTTCTCTCTCCTACAACTAAACAAATCATAAGGGAAGGCTGGCGTCACTGCATTTGGGCCCTTAGATCCAAGAAATCGTGTGAGCTTCCTTTTTCACTGCCTCTCCGATGGAACTGAGTCCCCAAGGACTAAACTTCTAGATACATTGTCTTCATCAGCGTGAGACCGTGACCCTGATCATCTCTTTCCCTATAATTATTGTGTAATTTTTCCTATAGTAGTTTCATTTAGTGAACAAGAAAAAATGTCATTGTTGCACATTCACCCCTCGTGCCGACCATCCTTGGTCCTTCGATATTAATTGGTGACTTGCGTAAAAGCCCCGATGCATCTTGAAGAGGTGGTGTGAACCTGATCCTGTGCATTATGTGGGAGATAGTAAAATGGTTGAGATTAAACTTCTAGGTTTACCCTAAGTTAGATTACTTCTGAGTTTGACAAGTTTCGCTAAGTACCTGCTGCCCACTCATACGAGTTACATCGATTCAAGCTCTATAAACTTGTTTTGGCTTATTTTTCTAGTAGAACATGAATTTCTGGTTACGAAAGTGGTTTCAAAATGTTGGTTTGGTTTTTTGGTCAAAGTAAACGCACATACACAAAAGTCAACAAAGAGTCACTTGTGAGTTGACTTTGACCAAAAAATGCAAACCAAGATTCTAAAACCACTTTTGTACATTAGAAATATGTTTTCTATAAAGAAAACAAGCTAAAACAAGTTTACACGGTCTTGGTGGTGGAGCTAGAGGTGGTCTTGGTGGTGGTGCAGGTGGACTTGGAGGCGGCGCTGGAGGAGGTGGTGGTGCGGGAGGCGGACATGGTGGTGGAGCTGGAGGTGGCCTTGGAGGCGGTGCTGCCGGAGGAGGCGGTGGCACGAAAGGCGGTCTTGGTGGTGGAGCTGGAGGTGGTCTTGGTGGTGGTGCAGGTGGACTTGGAGGCGGCGCTGGAGGAGGTGGTGGCACGGGAGGCGGTCATGATGGTGGAGCTGGAGGTAGTCTTGGAGGCGGCGCTAGAGGAGGCGGTGGCTCGGGAGGCGGTCTCGGTGGTGGGGCTGGAGGTGGTTTTGGTGGAGGTAGCGGACTTGGTGGTGGTGCTGGAGGAGGAGGTGGACTTGGCGGTGGTGGCGGAGTTGGAGCCGGTGGTGGCTTTGGAGGCGACAAAGGTGGTGGTTTCGGTGGAGGGTTTGGTGTAGAAGGTGGAGCTGGTGGTGGCGGAGGCTTGGGTGGTGGAGGAGGTGGAGGTTTCAGAGGTGGCGGTGGCGTCGGTGGGGGACATTGAGAAGTAGTAGTATGAGTGAATTGGGTGACTTATGCACCCATCAGCCACAACATCGGATATATATTTATATAGGTGACCATTTATAAATGGTTAAGCTTGATCAATTGTATGTTGACAAATACTTACTTATCATCTTCCGAAAGTAATAAAGTGATTGGGAGTTCTTACATATCGTTGATGAGCAATCATCTCTCCATTTCACTTAGTTCTCTTGGAGGCTGACACTCTTATAAATTCTAGTGACTAGATACATCTAAATTTAGAAAATCTTACGACATTTATTTTGAGACAGAGGGAGTAAGTATTATTTTTCTTTGGGTTTTATAACATCTGTACTTGCTTGGTTGAACAAAATGTGTAGTCTTTGGCATGTTATAACTTGGTCTCACAAAATGGACGGCCACATGTTTTTTTCCTTGTTAACATGAAATTCACAAGAAAGCAAGTTTGTAGAGAGAGAAAAAGATAAGAATTCATTATCTACGTGCATGATTTGTTCCTGAAAATATCTGAAACTTGAAAGTACGATTGTGTCTTGCCCCGTAAGAAGTGTACTTCTCTTTGCTTCTATCTTCTTTTATTGTCTGCCAAGCTAGGCCGTTTCGAATAGTTCCTCTAGAACATTCTGATGTGATGCTCAAGAAACCTAAGGCATGTACGGAAAGTCGAAACCGTCTAAGGCTGGCGTCGAATCCAAGCTTAATCTCGTTCGTCGTTCCGCTTGCAGTTCCACCTTCGCCTGGCTGGCTGGCAACATGTCGCGTACTATAGACGAGCTTGGCCGATCGGGTGTAGGACTCAGAAACCACCTCGGCTCCGATCTTTGCCCACCCGATAGATAAAAGGCGCTCACCCGCAGCACATGATCGTCCCGACGAAACGCACTCGCCGCCTCACCGGACATCGCGCTGAGGCCGAGGTCGATCACGCACGTACGGACGTCCCGGCGCCCAAGTAGCAACGCGCGTACGTGTTCCAGGAGGAGCAGCAGCTAGCAATGGCGCACCACGCGTCGTCGCCGACTGCCCTGAAGCGCATCAAGCGCCCCGAGGAGGAGGAGGAGACAGCCGCCGCCGGCATGTGCGCCAACCGAGGATGCGGCTTCTTCGGCACCGCCGCCACCGGCAACATGTGCTCCAAGTGCTACCAGGAGCACCTCGTCGCCGCCTCTGAGTCTGATGCCACGGCCGAGACGACCGTCTTCGTCCCTGCCGCCGCAGCTTCCACCGCTCCTCCGGAGAAGAAGGCCAAGATGATCGCCGCCGCGGCGTCCTCCTCCGACCACGCAGCCGGCTCCACGTCAGTTGACACGCCTGTGCCGTCCGTGAGACAGCAGCAGCAGCAGCAGGCGTCGAGGGCCAACCGGTGCGCGACGTGCCGCAAGAAGGTGGGGCTGCTGGGGTTCCGGTGCCGGTGCGAGGCCACCTTCTGCAGCGCGCACCGGTACTCCGACAAGCACGACTGCGGCTTCGACTACAAGGCCGCCGGGCGGGAGAGGATCGCCAAGCACGACCCGGTGATTGTTGCCGACAAGATCGCTGCCAGGATCTGAAGCCAGCGCGCATGCATGATCCCATAGGCATTTAGCTAGATGAGGTGAACAGTTTGTAATGATTCTCGAGGATATGTTCTGGAGTAGTAGCATGGTTTCTGTATGTTTCTTCAGAAATGCAACACCACACCTATGTTGGTACCATATCATTACTATTGATTTATTGGACGTGCAAACCATTTTACGGGAGGACCCTTTTATTTTAGTCTAGATTCATACAAGATTTATTAGATATCGGAAACTGCTTTGAATCTGTAGACACATACACGATTCACACATGATTCAATAGCAACGTAGAAAAATAGAAAAAACAACTAAATTAATAGTAGAAAATTAGAAAAAATACAAAAATTTGAAGATTCATACAAATTTTAGCAGATCCAGTCAAGAAACGTACAAGTTTCACTGTCGGGTGAAGATCAGATTGTTTCCAACTTTTCGAGAGGGCTTAAGTGTAAATGTGTGACGGTTGTTGACTTCGTGAACTTTGCACGAATCTTCAACAATCATAGGACACATGTGATACCGGGGGACCAACGTCCTTGTGGTGAATCCGGACTCATGTTTCTTTCCTCACTTGTAATTAACGGTTGGTTGGAACAGAAAACAACATCGATCATTACCAGAATTGTTCGCTTGTAATTATTAACGCACATCAGTTTATTTTGTAATGCTTCTGTTTGAACATGTGTTTCAGAATCATAACTTTCTAAGCTCTCCTTTGTATAGTACTCTGTTACTGTTGCATCTTACAGGCTCTACCGGTAGAAACAAATTAGGTGTACTTGAAAAGTGTGCTAGCTGACACTATTATTCGACTTCGTGTGCTCGCAATATCTCAACTTGAAAAAATAGTATATATACTGTCCAAATATTTTTATATACTTCATACTACGAGTACATACCTTCTGATATGGTAGATACTGCCTATATAATATGAAACACATGTGGGTGTACTTACACCCAGGTGTAGTATAAATATGTCCTATATAGAAAAAATATAGAAACTCTATTAGATCTCAGGGTGCAATTCTACACCCGGGTCGGTCCACTAAGCCGCTCGGTTCCATCCAACCTGTTCCGTGTGGCTCGCATGCTGAGAGCACCCAACCGTCCACCATAATTTCTTTTTTTTCTTTTACCTCAGACAGTTTATTTTCTCAATTACGGCCCTGGGTCTGGAGCTAACCCCACCCGTCACCTCATCCCCACCTGCTTTTCAATCGTGGGCACACGGCGGCGAGGCAGTTCAGAACTGGACGCGGCAGCGGCAGCGGCGAGCGGGTGACGGCGAGCGGCTGGTGTGCTCCGCGGGATCCGTCGTCGTTAGTTGGTGGAATCGGCGGCGCCGTGGTTGGCCGGCTGGAGCGGTGGCAATGGTGGCGTGGTGGTTGCGGGAGGCGCTGCAGCGCGGCATCGGAATCCTGGTCGGCAGCCCGGCGAGCGGTGGCTGCGGCCCGAATCCCATGACATCCTGTCGTCGCCGCGCCTCCTCTCCACCATCCTCGGCGCCCTCTCCGCCAGGCTGCTGTTCCGCACCGCCGCTCATGGTAGAGGCCGATCCTGCTCCGCGTCAGCTCTGGGCGAAATATTTTCCGAGGTGACTCGGGTATTCTCTTGCAGGGAACGGGAAGGTGGCGCATCGGGTCGCGAGAGCACTCTCCAGTCTACAACTTGGTTGATCCTTTTTTTTCAATATAGGTGGTGAGTTCCCGATCTCCAGCACCACATTTCCTTGCCGTGTTTGTTGGATGCCGTTAGTTTAGCCATGATTTCTTCCAGTGCAAATAGAATGGAAATCTGCAAGTGGCATGATTAGTATTAGATTGAGAAATCGATATTTTTGGTGATGTCTTGTCTTGATCTGCATGATAAAATATAGAATTCATCAATAAACACAAATTAAGTTTTTGTAGTGCTTTTGCTGGTGTCCTGCTAGTGATACAACAGAAATCATATTTCTTCATTAGGACTGACGTTTAATGGGCCGTATGTATTGTTAAATGCCAACCTACTTTTGTCTTGGGCAACTAGCAATTTTTTACTGTACTTTTCGCATGATGGATTGATTTGCTCTGATATGTGTCGATGCCATCATTGTAGATACTTCTAATAGGCTGAGGAAGAGGGGCACTGCAACATTTTAGATTTACTCCAGGCAATTACACATTGAGTTGCTTCTTTGGTGAATATGTTCAGAGCGCAAAGCATTGAGGCTGCAAGTAGATGTTCATTGAGTTGCTTCTAACAGGCTGAGGAAGAGGGGCCGTAATATTTAGCATGTATCCATCAAATTCTAGTTCTTGGTGTGGATAGCACTCAGTGTACACCAGTTGTAAACTTTTTACACCGATAGTTTCTTTTCTGAATTATGGTTGTGGGTTACAAGCTAGCCCACTTACCAGTCGCACCTCATTTTCTCCTCCTTTGTTTCTAATTCAGCGGCTGCAGCGAGGATAGTTTGGATATTGGACTCTGGTCCGATTCTGTGAGTGGCGGGCGGATTCGGGGGCCAGGCTGGTGGGCTCTGTGTCGACCATGTCCTCAGCAGCGTCGTGGTTGGCATTGTGGTTGTCCGCCCGAACCGGCGACAGCGTGGTTGCCGGCGGCAATGCGGGGTGGTGAGTGGCATGTTCTAGGCTGCCGGTGGCTGCGGGCTGCATCGGCATCCAAGTGGCATCTCTGCTCCTGCAGATTGTACGCTTCTTCAGCAAAGCCGGCCGACACCAAATTTTATCAACCATCCACTTAGAAGCTTTCGTTGGACACCTTGTACTGTAAGAAACATGTCTTTTTTGCTGTCAGATACTCAGATCCAGCATTATTTTTGCATACCTGTGTACATGTGCAGCTTTGATGTGAAATGGTTGAGGTACTGCAAGCACATGGCAACAATCGTCTGACCTCCAGGTTAATTTTTTATTACTCTGCAAAGGACATCTCAGGTGTAGGTTAATTTTTTATTACTCTGCAAAGGACATCTCAGGTGTTGGTTTTATCTAATCACAGGGGCACATAGTTATGTTTTGCAAACCTAATCTCTCTTTGTCTGCTAGCTAGATGATGGCTCATTATTTCAGTTAAGGTCTGTAATGCATGTACTTTAAAGTTAATTTGAAGGTCTAATTTTCAGACTAATAACCGCCAAAACAGGAAATGCTGTTACGCTCATTAAGTTTAGCATAAGTTAAAGTTATACGATAATCTTATTTGCAAAACCTTCAAAGAGGAAATTTCATGTGGTATGATACTTGCAAATCTGTTTATTATGTTTCCTTCCATACAGAAAACTTGATTCGTATTTTTTTTCTGATTCCCGTGTGTATGTCTAGTATGCAATGTAGGTCAAGAGTAATTTCATAATCATAGCCTTGGTGGCTGCAGGCGGCATCAGCATAATGTTGAGCGGTAGGTGGCCTCAACACTGTTGTTTGTTGTTTTAGGGCAGAGCACGACGGTGGGCTTCCACTTAAGGTACGGTGGCCGTGCTTTCTTTTCTGGCTGTTTCTTGATCCAGAACTAGCAAGGAGGATAAGTTTATGTATAACTTGAAGCGTGCTAGAAAAGAGCTACGACAAATTTCGACAATATGCTAGTCAGTATTTTTTTATTGCCGGGTGTTTGTTTTAATGCAAGTTCTCATTGATAGTCTGTGTATTATTATAGACAAAGGCAAACCAGTACAGGGCCTAAGAGCTCTCAAACTCCTTCCATTATCTGAACGAAACCAGATCTTTACCTGATTCCTTCCATGATCAGCCATATGTAAAAACTCAGCTTTCAAACTCTACTTGCGCATCCTCTAAGAAAACGAAGCTGTACATCTATACATAGCTGAATATGTTTGTTTCTTACGCCCCTCTCCATTGAACAATGTATTCTTATATTTACGTATTATATTGCATCATCTCCCGGTTGCCGCATGAAAAGTGGCAGTGCGAGTTATCTGCTTTACACTTTATAATTCAATTTTTATCTGCCAATTAATGTCATATTATGAATGCGATCTAATGTTTATGCGTGTAGCAACATGATACGGCTAGAAGAAGGATCTCAGATGCTTCTTACAAGGACAAGATAATATCCAGAAGTGTAAATCATGTATCGTTTGCATTGGTTGATGTTAGTATACAAAGATGTCAGCTTGTAATTTGTATACAAGGATGATCAAATTTACGTCAGATTCTGATTGTAAAGTAGCTTAGTATCACTTTTGGTCATTGAGAATGTACAAACTTTACCTTAATGAATTTCGACCCTGAAAGCTTTGTCTAGTCAGTTCTTACTGCATTATCATGTTCCTTGTTCCAATCCTGGAAGAGAAATTTACACCGAACATGATTGCTAAAATTAGAATTAGGCATTGCAAAGAAAATATTTTTGTTTACTATCGGCTTGATTTATTAATGGCCCATTAAAATGTCTGTTAGCCCGAGCTTCTATAGTTCTCTTACATGGGACACTTTTTTATGCCACATGCACGTGAATAGCTGGTCAACACAATATCCAAACTAGTTACGTGTCCTCCGTCGCATGTTTTGCTGCTTAGTGGTAATTATCTTACATCACATGCATGCAGTTTAGGTAGCGCTAGTTTCTTTTCCGCGTGGGCGCAGGCACAAACCCAAATTCTTACGTCGCATGGATTCAATTTTACGTCGCGCGGCCGAGGAGCGTGCGCGAGCCCATGCTCGGGCCTGGTTCAGTCTGGCGCGGCGGACCGGCGGGGTGCAGAATAATATTCCGCGGAGTCAAATAGCGCCACTCTATCTATCTATCTATATATATATATATATATATATATATATATATATATATATATATATCGACGCGGATTTTCTGCTCGTGGTGGCTACGGTACATACCCTCCACACCATTAGATTATGGTGCATGTGCTCCCTTTGATTCATCTGCATGTTCATGGTGGCAAACGGAGTTCCTATACCGCCAGCCGCATAACTTGATGGATATGATGCTGCATGCAGCTGTTAGCCTTGTACGCTTGATACGGTGGACGGGATTGTCCATATATCCGTGAGCAAACTGACTCTGGTCTCGCTTATGCACTACATGCATGGGTCATGGAGCATTTAATACCGTCCCCGTGAGAGATTATCTATAGCGGATGAAATTTACAAACTCTTATGGACATCGGATACTATACATGCGAGTTGTACTGCAATTTATAGAAATTCAAGACTCACAAGTGATAGGATGAACTAGTAGCCGAAAAAATTATTATACTAATGTAGCGCATGGATAAAAAAAATTCTTATTTCTCCCATTATTCACGTACGTCTAGGAATAAAAAACAAAACATATCTTGATAATAAGAAGAAACTCCACCGTGATGCATGTATGTGTGTTTGTTATTGTGCTACACGCATGTGTTTTGCGGCCAACATGCATCTGTACTACACGCGTGTGTTTTGCGGTCAACATGCATCCGTGCTACACACGTGTGTTTTGCGGCCAACATGCATCCATGCTTCACACATGTGTTTTGTCCCTCACATGCATCCGTGCTACTCACGTGTTTTGCCGCCAACATGCATCCGTAATTTACACATGTGTTTTGCCCCTCACATGCATCCGTGCTACACATGCCACCAACATGCATTCGTGCTTCACACATGTATTTTTCCAGTCACATGCATCTGTGCTACACACGTGTGTTTTGCCGCCAACATGCATCCGTGCTTCACAGGTGTGTTTTGCCGCTCACATACATCTAAACTTCAGCTCATGCTAACACGTATGTGTTTTGCCGCTCAAGAGAATCCGTGCCACCGTGGTTGCATGGATATGATTTTTCATGCTGCTGCCCATGCTAACACGTATGTGTTTTGCCACTCAAGAGAATCTGTGCCACCGTGGTTGCGTGGATATGATTTTCCATGCCGCTGCCCATGCTAACACCGTGTGCTCCCTTTTTCAAGTTGTTGTTTGCTCTCTCTAACACCGTGTGCTCTCTTTATCAGATCGGGCGGCGGTCAGGGTGTACACCGTGACCACCATGGTCAGAATAGTTATTTTGCACTCTACATATTTTTATGTTTTTACATACATAAATTTATGTTTTGTATACTAATAATTATGTTCATATTCATCAGAAACGTAAAAAAATTGACATAAAAATACGATTTATGAGTCATTATAGTGTAAAAAATAGAGAAAATTCGCATTTTACGCCGTATTTTTTTACGGCATGTAAACAATTTTTTTACGACATGTCTAAATTTTCTTATGTTCTTCTTAACTTCTGAGGTAAGAGAAATTTTACGTGACGTAAAAATCTTATACGGTTTGAAAGATAGGGGCTGGATGAAGAATAACTATTCTACACCCAGGATATATATATATATATAGAGAGAGAGAGACCTTATTCAGCATCCAGGGTGTAGAATAGTTATTTTGCACCCCACATATTTTTATGTTCTCACATTCAGAAATTTATGTTTTGTATGATAATAATTATGTTCAGATTTATTAGAAATGCAAAAAAATCGACATAAAAATATAATTTTTGAGTCACTATAGTGTAAAATACATAGAAAATATGCATTTTACATCGTATTTTTATAAGGTATGTAAACAAAAAAATTTATGACATGTCTAAATTTTCTTATGTTCTTCTTGACTTCTGAGGTAAGAAAAAATTTACGTGACATAAAAATCATGTACGGTTTAAAAGATAGAGGGTGAATGAAGAATAACTATTCTACATCCTAGATGTCAAATAGCGTTACTATATATATATATATATATATATATATATATAATATGCAAAATAGTGAGATGCCTAAGGTGGTAGCAGTGCATAGGCATACCACCGTTGAATTGTACTTTTAGATTGCATCTCGACTTGACGCCGTTAACCACCGTTGGATATATATATATATATATATATATATATATATATATATATATATATATATATATATATATATATATATATATATATATATATATATATGAACTTACAAGTTGACACATTGAACTTTCTTCATAAGCACATATGAACTACTGAACTTACAAGCACAAGAGTTTATTGGCACGTTCAATCGACGATCCTCCCTCACTTTCCATCACGTACCACATGATATGCCTGTAAGTTCACAGCTCCGCAAGGGTACATTATTTTTGTGAGAACCAATACGTATTATTCATCCGAGCAATTCTATCTCTATTCATCCTGTAGAAGAGTTCACATAATCACAAAGTTGAATAGTGGTGAATAGCACATTCAAACAACGCCCTAAATTGTTTTCGCCGGTTATTACCCTGTAAGGTGCAACCATGAGTCCATGACAGAGAACAAAGGTCAAATTGCAAAATTGTGATTCTGAACCTGTGTGGATCGTAGACCAAGACCGGTCCTTTGACACTAATGCCCAAGGTTCAGACTCGAGGTAGCTACGGATTCCAGTGGATGAAGTTTGACATCAAAATTCGACAATCCAAACAAAATTCAGATAACAGTCTAAGAAGTGACCTAAAGCCTGCAAGATTCAAAGTTTGAAAACAAGCGTACCACAGAATGAACAACCGTGATTAATATGCATATATGCATACAAGCGTGCATCCAATTTACTGACTGCCTTCATTCTATCGCTGGAACACCTAAGTAGTTGTCACTAATTATGAGTCTGTAACTATCACATAGAAGCACACACATAAATATTTGCACTATGACCCATCATTCTACACAGTAAATTGCATGGATTGCGTGCCAGAGACAAATCCCTAACAAAATTGGCAGCTACTCTAACCAAATTATATGCAGCTGCAATACTTTGGCACATATGCACATGTCTCTGAAGTGATATCTGTTGCTTTCTTTCATGAGGGTGATCTCAAGAACACCTGGTTAGCTCTCTGCTTGCATTTCTTACATTGTATCATATGACTCAGTTCCTTATAAAGTAACTTGAAAGAAAGATCTGTAGTGCAAGATATGTTTGGCAAGTAAAAGCCCACCTTTTCAACCCAAATCTTCAGAAACCATCTATCACATAAAGTACAATCTTGTGGTTTAATAAAATTAATGTAAGTAGCAACATAATCATTTCATGTTTAGAGCATCTCCAACATATGTTTTAAAATAGAAATTACTTTTCTAAGTCTATGATCCTAGGCATTGGTTTATTATACAATACAAATCGAGCAGTTTCACATTTTGAATGTTGAATACTCAACTTGGTACAGATGACCCCACTCCCCCTTAGGGCTCCTTTCATGCATAGGATAGAAAAAACATACGAATAAGAAACACCTAGTATTGAGATGTCATCACTAGTAGGAAAAGGCCTAGTGGCGGCATTTGAAAAAGGGGGTTCGTGGCGTTTAAGTGGCACGCCACTAACCTCACGTCACTGTTAGGTCGTGGTGGTGGCGTCCCGTACGAACGCCACCGGTAGAATTTCTAGTGGTGGCGTCATTTTCGAACGCCACCAGTAGGATTTCTAGTGGTGGCGTTTACTGTAAGCGCCACCATTACATATCTTAATTGTAGCGTTCGTTTTACTTTAAATGCCAAAAGTGAGTTTTCAAAAATTAACAAAAAATCTAGTGCATCCAATTGAATATTTATAGCACAACACGATATGTTCATAGAAATGGTACCACATTATTACAGTCAACTACATATAGTAGAGCTAGCTAGATAATTAACTAAAATATGCATGGTGTATATAACACTAACTACTAGTCCTCAATAGGATTTTCGGCAAAGACGGTGCCATACCTAATGGTAGAAGCAAGAATCTCGTCATCATATGAAGAAGCATCAGAGTCTGTCGATGCTCCAGGATCTCGGTAGTCGAAGTAGGTCATGCGATCTTCAAAGGGATAGAAGACCAACTTCTCCCAGGCGTCTATCTCATAGGCTTCGACCATCTCAGTCCACCTCGGACCACCGAAAAAGGTGCGGTTCACCTCGTTCATGACTTAGACCGTGTAGGTCGGTGCATGTTGCTTTAGAGATAGTAGATTGACCTGAAACTGTCCCTGCTACCACAACAGCCAATCGAAATGGTCCAGAAAATCAAGTCTAAACTTGCAAGGTATGTTCTGCATAATAAATCATAAGAAAGCAACAATTAGCATGTAATTCAATTACAAGGTATATATAGTTTAATTGCTTGTGAATGAACATACCATACTAACTTTCCAGTCATAAGGAAGCACTATGACGACCTTCTTGTTCTTGCATTGTTGGTAACCACAATACTCACACCGATCATCATCATTCATTATACCTATATATGATCATGCAAACTTAATTATATAGACTATTTTAACTTAATTAGCATCATAAGTAGCATGATATATCAACATA
Organism: Avena sativa; assembly: GCA_916181665.1. NCBI lineage: Eukaryota > Viridiplantae > Streptophyta > Magnoliopsida > Poales > Poaceae > Avena > Avena sativa. The sequence goes on from OV702290.1 coordinate 467,184,779, forward strand.
ACACATAAGCATGAAAGTCTATATAAGTAGTACGACAGGTAGCATATGACATTCACAAGAGAACATCCTAAACTCGAGTATACCCGGTGTTAGTGACGTCGTCATCCAAGCGGAGCCATAAAGAGGACAACAGACTGTAATAGTCGTCCTGCTGCGTGCCGGAGGGCCGAGCTGACCCTGTTGCTGTGTGCCAGAGGGGCCGGCCTCGCCCTGCGCGCGCTGCAGCCGGCTCTCGCTAAGGACCTTGTACTAGACCGCCATCACCTAGGGATCAAGTAGGAAATCCCTGACCAAGGGGTCATCCTCCTGGCAATCGTGGTGCGCCGACGTCCTCTCTGCCTACCGGTGCTCGCTCATCTCGTCCCTCGTGGCGATCCCCATGCCATCTAGCACTAACAGATGCGTCACACGACGCTCATCCTTGAAGTTGAGGACCGCTCTCGCCCCAAAGTGCTGGACCACGGCGCAGTCGTAGGCGCGGGCCGCCTACCACGAGCACCTGAAAGTACCTAACTGGATCTTCCTGTTATCCACTGTGATCTGAGCTGCCCAAGTCGGGGTCTTCGTGGGTTTCCATTGAACACCACGAAACTTTAGCTCCGGATCCGACATGATACTAATTAAGTAGTTAAATAACAACATTTGATACAACTGTTAGTCAATATATAAGAAATGGATATATATATATATGTAAATATTATGTAGAAATGGCGAGCCAAGTAGCGCCTCATACTTATATATGATCACAAGGCTCACAAACACCATCCCCAGATCGCATCCTAACATCTAAAATTATCTAGATTTTTACCCCTAAAATCATGTAAATTTTCTACATTTATCCCTAAAATTATATAGATTATTTTCTATTTTATACTTCTAGTTACTATTTTCTACACTAAACAAAATCCCTAAAATCACCTATTTTCTACACTACACAAAAATCACGTAAAATCACCTATTTTCTACACTACACAAAAATCCCTAAAATCATCTATTTTCTACACTACAGAAAAATCACCTAAAATCACCTATTTTCTACACTACACAAAAATCCATAAAATCTACACCACACAAAAATCACCTAAAATCACTAAACTAAATACACTAATTAAGAGAGGGACGGGGGAGTCTACTTGTGGCGGCACGAGGTCGGGGGAGGCGCGGATCGGTGGAGGCACGACGTCGAGGGCGGAGAGGACGGGATCGGAGAGGCGCGGGCGAGGGCGGGGCGGGGCGGCGCGGGCCCTAGAATGGGCAGGCGGCGGCGATTTGGGGTGGGGAGGAGCGAGCGGGCGGGAGTACTGGTGCAGAATGAAAGAGGCGTATGCCACCGCGTGGGGCGGGCGGTGCGTTCTAGCAAAATTTTGGATGGAACAGTGATGGCGGCGTTCGAAAGTGCCAAACGCCTGGGCTACATTGGTCCCGGCTCGCCTCGTGGTCCCCACTTAGTGCCGGCGTTTGCGGTTCCTCGAACACCATTACTATGTTGTAGTGGCGGCGTTCGCCTATTCCCAAACGCTGCGACTATTCTCACCTTGCAGTGGTGGCGTCTATTTTATTTTAGACACCACTAGAAAAATAACTGATATAAGCCTTTTCCTACTAGTGCATGTCTAACTGAATCCTATGAGAACATGAATTCTCTTTGAATGTTGCAAAGGAATTTTCCACGAGGGTAAGACCTAATGCTTTTTTCCTATACAATTTACACTACAAGATTCTTATAGGATCAGTTTCCATGGAATACGTTCCTATGAATCAAATAGCTTATATAGAAAATTTCTCATAGGATTTAAATCCTACACAAATTCTTATACGAATCATATGAATCAAAGGAGCCAGCAAGTTTAAAGGTCAGAATTTTGGCTCCTGAGCACAAGTGCCCATGCTATTTTTAATAAAAAATAATCATCAACCATACTTGTGAGTTTTAAAAAACATGAAAATAAATATCCGGATGTACCCAATGGTTTTTCCCACAAATAGAAAAATATCAATTTAAAATATTTTGTATTGTGATCTATACAAAAATAAAAATATTATGGATCTGGGCATGCATTTTCCAAATCCCCAAACTTTATCAAATTTTGTCATTTTTATGAAGCCCACGGTACAAAGAATTTCATGTTGCGATATGTATGCTTATGGGATACAACATTGACTACGTCCAAAATTGTTTTCAAATTTATTTGAAACTTAAATATGATTTTAAAATTTTATAAAATAAAGGATGCACTGTAGCTCAGGAGACGAAGACACTTTCCAAAATAAAATGGTACAAGCTGCAGCTGAATCTAGTTTTATTATTGGTGTCACTAGGACTGCTCCCATCATTAACGACGATTCCTGCTCTTGTCTGTTGGTCCTTTGAGACTTCACGTGATGACTCATCGTTTGTCTATTATAAAAAGTTCTACTACGACAAGTTTTGTCCGGCTCTAGTGATGCATGGGTGAGGACGCGCGACGTGTCTTTGTCTCGTGCTAGTGTTTATAGTCGTCGATAGGTGTTTCATGAACCTATTTGTAATTTATATTACTTTTAAATCTTTTCTACGGTTGTTGATGATTATGATAATCGATGGGATTTTCCATAAAAAAAAACATATCCTGTCCTGCGTGCTAAACCTATACTACGTGAAAATGTCCAGCAGCCCGCTAGATAGGTTCCTCGTGAGCTCGTGCCTCAAGCCTAGCTCGATTATCACTCCCTTTTCATTTTGTCGTTTCAGAAGAAAGAGTGTTGTTCCGAGTGCCAATAATTTGGTCGTGTCATGTGCGTGAACACATATCGGGTGCGAGCCGAACATGCCGCAGCAGTGATCGACCTAGCTACCCCTCCATTTTGCCTCCTGGATCCTGAGTTCCTGACTCTCGAATTACCACTCGCACACCAAGCGCATGCATGCGCAGCTAGAATTAATTCGTCCCAGAACAAGGGCTAGCTACGTATGCCTCGAGTACTAAAATCAACTAAAATGTGTATTTTGTATTCCCTCCGTCCACAAATAACTGACTTAAATTTGTCTAGATTCGAATATATATATACACTAAAATGTGCCTAGATACATTCGAATCTAAACAAATCCAAGTCAGTTATTTCTGGACGAAAGGAGTATAATATTACCCTGGAATTGTCTTGTGAGATAAATTCATCATGATGTAGTCATGTGATTCTCAAATACGTGACGAAAAAGATCTGCAATGCTATATCAGTAGTCAAAATTTAGAAGTAGCTTTTGTGGAACTGAAAAAACACTATCTTGGACCTCTTATTCTTTCGGAGGAACAGTGGGAGAGTATCTTGGACTACTATTAGCCTACACATTCGTGCTGTCGTGGCACTCGCGCGTTGGATGCTCAACACGTGTACTCGTCCTCGCACGTGCACCTTTTGGCCACCTACAGTAGTAGTATTATAGTACATTTTTTACACGGTACAGTATGTGTATGCCTACGCTTGGTTCTCTCTTCCTTATTCGCTAAGTTTAAGCGGCGCAGAAGTGCGTGATGGAAAGAAGAAAGAAATATTCGATCGATCGACCGACCGTCTCGGCGTGCAAAGTCTGGAGAAACATCCATAATCTTTCAGCAAGTATATTTTAAACGCACGTATGCTGCTATGTGGAGGGCCAAACTCCCAAAAGGCAGAAAAGGCTATCTAGTTCGTTCTCGCGACATGATCACTTTTATATTCTCGAGCCAATGCCGATGTGACGCCGTCACTTGGATTTGCCCGGCCGGCTGCCGGGACACCTTTCGTGCCCAGAAGAGCTCACTGGAATCTCATAAAGTACTCCCTCCTTAAAATATAAGATATTTTAGTTTTATAAAAAGAATATATCTAGATTCTTTTAGTGTGTAGGTTCACTCTAAAACTAAATAAACCTACACACTAAAAGAGGTTTTGATACGTTTCATTTACAAAGCTAAAACATCTTATATTTTAAAACGGAGGGAGTATTGATATAGCACGTGAATGTGATCTATGCGCATATGATTAGATTAGAGTGATGTTCACTCACCGTAGGATTAGCACCCACCATGTGTACTCTTTGAGGGTGTTGTCGGGCTGAAATTGCTTATTAGCGGTGGTCAGCTGTCAATCAGTCAATACCCACAATGTACTTTTGTGGGTGTTGGCGCAAATTGAATCCATCATATCTTCTAGTTATTGCTAACATGGTCTGTTAGTTCCTTTATGCTAGGTCGATCGGTGGAGGTCTGTCATGCCGGAGAGATTAGCCATTGATTAATATTCTAAGTTCCATTGGCCGGCTAGATGTTTGTTCTATTTCTGCCATTTATGGGATATCCCTCTTTTTGGATCCAAAGAACTTATTCTTAATAAGGTTAAAATACACATGGGTCACGAAGAATTGACTGCCACGGGGCCTATAACTCTTCTCAATCAAAGAGAGTCATTGATCTGGCCATAGCTTCAATTCCTAGCTAGGGAAATTGGAATTTCTTGACCAATTATCTAATTATTAACTGGTCTCTTCTATAAGAAAAAGTGCCAGTATCAGTAATAAGTCAAGATATCCTAGATTGTGAGGACCGTTATGGAAAATGTAGTATAGTTTAGCTTCATGTAGTTACAAAGAACTTCTAGATGCATACACCTTCAATGATTCTTCAACTTAGTGCTAGTTGCTATGGTTTTGGTGTCACAACAAAAGGATCAATACATGACATTTGTCCAAAAGAAGTGGAAATGAAGCTGATTAAAAGTGGCCCGGTCGACCGGGGTTTAAAGAGGTTTGGCATCATCTTCAAAGTAAAAATATATACCATGCTTCACATCAGTAGCTAGAAACTTCTTTTCAGATTTCCAAGTTATTAGTGTCCCAATCATAATGGTTTACTTTTCAGTGTGGGTGTAAAATAGTAAATTAGAGTAGCTCTCACTACATTGAAAGATGACATTGGACTTTAACTTGTGGTTTGTTAATCGTTATTACTCTTACACATACTGGAGTTAATGATGATGCCATCTCTACCACCCTATGCCTAAATGCAACTTAATAACAATTGGGATCATATCTTGATGACTTCCACACAATTGCTCGGAGACTTGTTTTTTCATGGAACACAATAACACTACTATATGTTTTTTCCTAGAAAATTAACACTCTACATGCATATTTGGAGGGTTTATAATATAAATAAGATTTATAAGGTTTTTGTTTGTGAGTAGGGATTTTTTGACTCCAATTCTCGGTGTAGTGCTTCCTTTGTTTAAGAAATTGGGAAATTATTTTTATATGTTCTAAAGAAATTGTAAAACAGTTCTAGAGATTTTGCATCCGAAAAACTTTCAAACTCCCCATTTGAAATACTTCGTATTTTGAGCTACACAAAATGAAAAAAAATGTATATGAGTATATAGTGAACGTTGTTTATTTTCAAAAGTCCAAAATTTATCAGATTGGTCATATTTGTGTAGGAAAATATTAAAGAATTCAGGTTTGCAATTTTGCATGCTTGAAGGATCCATTATTGACTAAATCTAGTTTTTTATTTCTTTTGAAACCTGTAAATATAATTTCAATTTTTTAAAATAAGGGAGCACTGGAACTCGAGAGCTAAAGAGACTTTTAGTTTACTATTTACATGTCTAGTTTACAACTATTTAACAAAAGGAAAGAAAGAAAAATAACTACCTTAGTTTTAGTTAGCACTCTTAGTTAGATCATGATATAAAATGAATCTTCTTCAAGTAAGATGAACATATCATTATAAAAATCACAAGCTGGCATATAAAGATGAAGACTATGGCTATCTTAAGCATTGTCCTACCAATAATGAGATCTATCACCAATCAACCAACATCACTTCTGGATATATATGTAAAGGGTGTGTAGGCCAACATGAGATTTTTTTCACAAATGTTTCAGTTAAATGAGGGTCAAATGTAAGAAGGAACAAGAATGCATCCATGCACACCAATCATGGAGTACCCAATCACTTAGTTTTCTAAGGCCAGCAAAGTGGGACGAGCTACCCAACCAGGGAATAGAACCACAACACAACCAGCACCAGAGGGCAGTTGGTAGCCCTAGATTGGCCTTAGGATGACTATGTTTGATTCCCCATTATACATGCACCTTCCCGCACACAGCTCTTGCTTGCTTGCTTACTCGTGAATGATACCATCATCATCCATCATTCACACCAGCACATAGCAAACACAAGACCATGGTTTTTTGTTGTGAGATCCCATGTCAAGGGTGTCTTGGACTCGCAGGATTTTTTGGGTTTCTCGGGGTTGAGGTCAGCCAGGATGAGGAGAGAACCTCGATTTGAGCTTCTCTCCTTGACCTGGCTAAGAGGCCTTTTTTGCATGAGTTGCGCATAGCTCAAACGACCAACACGGGCTACCAAACACTTGAAACTGGGTTGAGGTGGGAATTTCTGGGTTCACTCAAGATATCAGGCACACCCTTAGTTTTGCTTATGTGACCATATTTATTGGTGTCGCTTTGATTAACATGATTTTCAAAACACAAGAATAAGATTGCAACATCATGATCATTTGAATCCTACATGTGTTTAGTTTGTTTGATTGTGTCACATGTAGAACATAGGATTTTTCCTAAATGGTTTAAGACGATGCAAAATTTCCTACGAAACATAGTGCAAAGGAACCCTTAGGAAAAATTTCTATAGGATCCAATCCCATGAATCAAATGACTCACATGGAAAGATTTTCTAAGGATTCGATCCAAACCTACAAAATTCCAATGAAAATCCTTTGAACAAATAATCCCTTAACATTTTTCCCAGAATTTGGAAATAGTGATGTACTCCCTCCATTCAGAAATATAAGACGTTTTAGCTTTGTGAATCAAACGTATCTAGACATCTTTTAGTGTATAGGTTCGTAGAGGTTTGGAGTGAACCATACACTAAAAAGCGTCTACATACGTTCATTTCACAAAGCTAAAACATCTTATATTTCTAAATGGAGGGAGTAGCTCCCATAGCCATCTTAGTGGTTTATCTCAACCAGTCAATATTGACAATGTGCGTTTGAAGATTGGTGCAAACGAAATTCATATCTTCTAGATAGTAGTTGCTATGGCACAGTCCGCTAATATCATTATGTATGTTGATTAGTGGAGATCTGTCATGCCGTCGTAGAGGTGAGCCATTGATTAAATTCCATTGGCCGGCTAGATGTTTGTTCTATTTGTGCCATTTACAGGATATCCCTCTTTTTAGATCCAAAGAACTTATTCTTAATATGTTCCAAATACACATGGGTCTCCAAAATTGACTACCATTAGGCCTATAGCTCTTCTAAATCAAAGAGACACTGATATTTGATAACTGGCCATAGCTTCAATTCCTAGCTAGGAAAAATGGAATATATCGACCAATTATCTAATAATTAATTGGTCTCTTCTCCTAAAAAAGATTTTATGCACTGATTGCTTTGTTTCAGTGAGTCAATCTAGCTACTCGGTGCCAGTTATGAGAAAGATATTATACTTAACTTCACATCTGTCATGTAGCTTTACGTGGTTGCAAAAAAACTCGTAAATGCATGCACCTTCAATAATTCTGCAACTTAGTGCTAGTTGCTACGGTTAGGTGTCACAGCAAAAGGATCAATGCATGACATTCGTCCTAAAGAAGTGGAAATGAAGCTGATTAAAAGTGGCCTGGCCGGCTGGGGTTTAAAGAGGTTAGGCATCACCTTCAAAGTAAAAATATATGCCATGCTTCAACATGAGCAGCTAGAGCCTTTTTTCACACGCATTTCCAGCCTTCTTTCCAAGTTAGTGTCACAATCATAGTGGTTTCCCTTTCAAATGGGTTAAATCAGAGTAGTTTTCACCACATTGAAAGATTACCTCCGACTTCGACTTTCGGCCCGTTCATCGTTATTACTCTTACACATATTGGAGCTAATGATGTTGCTTGTGTGTCTGTCTAAATGCAACCTGCTGACAATTGGGAGCATAACTTGATGATTTCCACCAAGTTATTCGGAAGGAATTGCTTTTTACGAAAAGCAGAAATAGAGGCGTTCTTCTGCTGCATGTATTTACATTTTACATGTATGTTGTAATTAATGGTTTAAAACAGGCAATACGATCTACTATTTGCATGTCTAATTTACTACTGCCGACATGTGAGGACAAAAAAAAAAAGGGAGCTTGCAGCACTCCTAGATCACGGAATACAATGAATCTTCTTCAAGCAAGCTGTACATGCCATTAGAGAAACCACAAGCTGACACATAAAGACGAAGAGTATATGGCTATCTTAAACACTGTCCTACCAATAATGGGATCTACCACGCCAATCAACCAACCTCACTTGTGGATATATGTAGAGAGTGTGTAGGCCACCATGGGTTTCTTTCTGTAATAGTTTCAGTGAAATGAGGGACAGATGTAGCCCCGAGCACCAATGATAGAGTACCTAATCACACATTTGTCTAAGACCTGCAAAGTGGGGCCGAGCTACCCGATCAGGGAACAGAACCGCACCTCAGCCAGCACCGGAGGGCAGCTGGCAGACCTAGATTGGCCTTAGGATGACCATGCATGTTTTGATCCCTGCTATTGCTGGCAGCTTGCTTACTCGCGAATGATACCAGCTAGCACCATCCATGGTTCACACCAGCAAGCACACAGCAAACGCATGACCGTGGGTTTCTGTTGTGAGGACTCATGTCCAGGCTGTACGCATTGCCATTCAGAAACTGAAACCAGTTGCGACAATCATGAGGTACACACCAGTGCACAATACTCGCCGTATTCGCCGTGGGAAAAAGTTGCTGGGAATGCTGAATTGTGTGTATACATTCCATATATATATATATATATATATATATATATATATATATATATATATATATATATATATATATATATATATATATATATATATATCATTTTGACCATCCATTATTCGGTTCAGCACAAGTTTTATTTTCAAAAAAAAAATTCAAGAAAAATCAAATGAGAAACCAGTCATGGGATGAAGAAATGAATCGAGAGGTGCCCCCAGCACACGGTACACACAGGTACCTTTCCCACTTGCTTAGCACAGGGGATAAACGTTGCTAACAATAGTCGGTTTCTCAGGCTCGGCTATCTTTATCCGCGGGTGCTACCTTTACAAGTCCCTATTTCCGGAGTCGGCTGAGGCTGCGGAATTCAGCGAAAGGTACAGCGGTGTGCAGGCAGGCAGGCAGGCGGGCAGGTACAGCGAGGGGCAAGGTATCTTGGGAAACTTCTTGCGGACATGAGAAAAATATACGGACGCGGCCGGCCGGTTAGCAGCTGCTAGCTGTACCACAAAACAAACTGATTCCGCAAAGCATAGCAGGGCAGGGCAGGCGGCTTAGCTTAGCGAGGTGGTGCTGCCTTGTAACAGGCCAACAACTGCAGAAGGGGCTATATATATGCACCCCCCGTCTTGTGTCCACTCTCCAACCATCTCTAGCTCGATTGATGAAGTAGTAGTGCTGTCAGTGTGGAGGGAGAGAGACCAATTGATTCAGGAAGAGAACAAAGTGGTCTTAACTCTGTCTCCTGTTGCTTTCTTCGAAGAGCAATTTGGCAGTAAGTAAGTAGGTTGAGAGGATGGGCGTGGGTGGCACTCTGGACTACCTGTCCGAGCTTCTCGGCGGCGGCAGCCGTCACCGGAGCTACAAGAAGAAGAGGAAGCAGTTCCAGACGGTGGAGCTCAAAGTCAGGATGGACTGCGAAGGCTGCGAGCTCAAAGTCAGGAACGCACTCTCCAGCATGAAAGGTATATATGATGTCCTCCTTTAATTTTCAACAACTCCAAGAACTGAATCGACAGCAGGGACATTTTGGTTGATGACGACACGATATTCTTCTTCCTTCTTTTTCGTCTCGTCAAGGGAATTAAAATGCTGGGAAACTGAACGACATTTTTATTGGTGTTGTGTTTCTGCTGCAGGGGTGCAGTCGGTGGAGATAAACCGGAAGCAGTACAAGGTGACGGTGCAGGGGTTCGTGGAGCCGCACAAGGTGGTCAAGCGGGTGCAGGCCACGGGCAAGAAGGCCGAGATCTGGCCATACATCCCATACAACCTGGTGGCGCACCCCTACGCCGCCCAGACCTACGACAAGAAGGCGCCGCCGGGGTACGTGCGCAAGGTCGACGCCGTCATGCCGGTCGCCAGCTACGGCGGCGGACCCGGCGCCGGTGGCGGCGCGGCGCAGGAGGAGCGGCTCACCACCATGTTCAGCGACGACAACCCAAATGCCTGCTCTATCATGTGAGGAGTGAGAACGTCGCCGTCGGCTTCGTAGGTCATCTGTGCTGAGCATCGACCGGTCATCCGTTCCTGTATGCGGCTATATGGAGTAAATGATGTGCGTGTGTATAGATGAAGAACTCAAGTGAGAAAAGTGAGTATATATGGGATGAGTTTTTTCCAGGGTTTTGTCTCCTGCATCATGTGCGCTCGAATCTTAGTCTTTACCTAATTATTACCTTCCGCACTATTACAACGTTGATTACGTGTACGGTGTACCTTATAGCTTACCAGCTGAACTTGGATGTCGTGTCTTCTCGATCGGCCATTCTGCTAAAGAGGATTTTTACTTCCTTTCAGGAAGAACATGAACCCAGATCATGCTCGTACAGGGGAAATTTTGCCATACAAAATCTCTGTTCGCATGCATGATAAATCAAAGCCAAATTAGAAGATATTACCAGAAAGGCTAGGCAGAAACCAAGCGTACCGTTAAACTTTATGATTTGAGTTGTATATATGTACTCTGCTTTTTCTTTGCAAATCATATAAGTACAGATAATGATCGCAAAAAATATATAAGTATGGATAATTTTTAAAAATAATATTTTTTAAATTAATTCTAAAAATAATACACAAAATTCGGAATTTGGATTCTAGCACGGTTGCGTACACCGAAGGCACTAATCGGTGTACCGTACTTGTATCGCAATCTTGCTAGAATCCGAAATTCCGAATTTTATGTATTATTTTTGGAATTGATTAAAAAATATATTATTTAAATTTTTTTATGTACCTGGTTTAGTGCGCACGTCCACGTCAATATCGCAAGATTCTTAGCAAGATGAGGAAAAATAACCCCCCCTCCTCGGTCGCTCTTGAGTGACCCAGGCGCGGAAACCTAATTACCTCGCCTCCGTCCTCCGTCCCTCCTCCCTCCCTGGCCACCGCCAGGCGATGAGTGACCCAGGCGCGGAAACCTAATTACCTCGCCTCCGTCCTCCGTCCCTCCTCCCTCCCCGGCCACCGCCAGGCGAGGCCCGCGCGGTGCCGGCGGCGGCTGGCTCTCCTCTCCCCGACGCGCGGAGGCCCGCGCGGGATGGCACCCTCCCTGGCAGCGGTGCTTCTCGGCAGGGGTGGTCTGGATCTGGCGCGCCGGCGGTTGGCGGGCTAGGTCAAGGATGGCCCCTTGCACATGGAGGCGGTGGGGGTTCTAGAGCTCGTGGCGGCGGTAGTTTCCCGATAATTCTCAGCGGCGACGGCGCGGTCCGTGGTGGCTGGGCGGCGGCGTGGCGACACCGGAGTGGCAGGGGCAGCCCAGGCTAGGCGATGCGGGGGCAGCCTCCCCTCTCGGCTGCGGGGACGGCCCAGACGATGCGAGCTTCGAGCGAGCTCAACTCGAGCTCCGGTGGCGTCCATGGCGGTCTGCCAGCGTAGTAGTGGCAGTGTATGGTCCTTCTCGGATTACAGGTGTCCGCTGGCGATGATGGCACGGCTACAACAGCGTGGCGGCGGAGCTGAGGGGGCTGATCGGGCCTCGATCTTGGCCTAGCCGATGGGCCGGGCCTAATCCGGGCCTGCTCCTGCCCTAATTGGCACTGCTGTGGCGTCCGGGCGGCACTCACTGCAGGTGATGGAGGGAAGTTCCCCTCCCCCATGATGTTGGGTGCCTCGATGCCTGCAAGTCCGTGAGACCTATCCATCCCTCTCTTCGGCGATACGATGTGTCGTTGGTCAGAGCGGTGGCTAGAGTTCGTGGATGCCGGGGTGGTGGCCCCGGAAGGTGGAATGCACGGGAGGCTCTTCGGCGAGCGTCATGGCAGTGGTGGTGGTCTCTCCTCTCAGTCATGTGGATGGCGAGGAGAGGGCGTCGGGAGGCTTTGGTGTTGGCGGCGCTTTGGCTTCGGCAGCTCCCAGATCGTGTGTCGGAGGCCTATCTTGGGGATACCGAGCATGGCAGAAGACGGGGAGCGGGGCGAGGGCTTTTTCATGCGAAACCTCAGTACTTCGGCGGCGATGCCTGCAGGTACCGTTACCCCCCCCCCTGGGGGCGCCGATGCGGCTACCTCCCTCGCGACAGGGCTTCAGGTGAAAATCCTTGACCATTGGTATCGGCGGCGGCACTGTGTGTCGTTACCCTCTTGGGGGCATCGTCGTGGAGCCCTGGCTCATCCTGGTCTCGGCTCATTGTCTTCAGTGGCAAGTTTAGGTTCTCCACGGTTTTTCTTGCTTATTTTGATCTGCTTTGTAAAAAGGGTCTCCCCTCCACCTTGTATTTGTTCGGCTGATGTGGCTTTATTCTATAAAGCGGGGCGAAAGCCTATTTCGATATTCTTAGCAAGAGCTTTCTTTTTCTCCTGATTTTGAAAGAATTTCGGTCACTAAATTAGCTTTTGATCCAGAAAGAAAATGCCATATCAAAAACTTTCATGTAAAAAATCAAAGCACCACAAACCTATTTTTCCAGAAAAATAACACTTCCACTGGTCTTCAAAACAATGACAATTTGTTCAATTGTGTGCATTATTGAAGACGAAGAATCATAACCACAAGTGGTTATACATGGAAAGTAGGAAATGGTGAACAAGTTAGATTCTGGGAGGATACTTGGTTTGATACCTCTCCTTTAGTTGTACAATATTTTAATCTTTATCTGATATGTAATGAACATGGTAAGACAATATCTCAGGTCTGGGATAGTACCCAGCTGATGTTGTCTTTTAGGAGGAATTTTGACAGCAGCATGATGCAAGTTTGGCATGAACTGGTAGGGGTTGCAACCAGCACACAGTTGTCCAGTGAGCCTAATGCTATGAACTGGCAATATGAGGCTAAAGGGGTGTACTCTTGCTCTACCCATTATGTTGTTCTCAATTTTGGGGGAATAAAACCTGTTTACGTTCCTGCTGTCTATAAACTCCACACCCCTCTTAGAATTCACATCTTCCTTTGGCTCCTAGCTCAGGACAAGTTAATGACTAGAGACAATTTAAAGAAAAGAAACATGAAAAAACATGTAGATTGTGTGTTCTGCTCTCAGGATGAACCAGTTCATCTTTTTTTGAATGCATAGTAGCTAAGAATGTGGCATGAGATCTCTATTTTCTTTGGAGTAGAGATTGGTATTGATTTTACTTCTACTGCTAGATTTTGGCTTTCTAACTCTAGACATATTGTTCTTAATGATGTTAGTTCTTGTGTTCTTTAGAGCCTCTGGAAAATTAGAAATGGCATGATTTTTTATGGTCAGCCATGGATTGACTTGAAACAGGTTTGGAGACTGTTCTTGAGCTTGTTAAGAAACTGGGAGAAGATCTTCAAGGAACCAATGATGGTGAGGACTGGCTTGTTCTGCCAGCATCTCGAAAATCTGCTCCGACAGCTGCCACTTATGGAGAATAGCTAGCAGCACTCCAGGATCCACTTTGTTCCATTGCTTATCGCAAACCACCTCCCCTGGTGGCTTCGAGCAGGAGCCCCCCAGAGCTGACGAACCCATATCGCCAGATGTAAAAAGGATCGCTAGGGCGGGGACCTGGACGACTCCCACCTCAATTCTGGAGATGGTGTTCGAGGACTACACAGTGGAAGCATGAGCGCCTTCCCCCATAACGGTGTCCTGGAGTGAAGATCATCGCTGGAGTAGTTGTAGTTTTAGTTTAGTTTGGTTTTCGCTTTTGAGCTTTGCTGTTTTAAGAAATGTGCTCTTTTGTCGTGGGAGAGGCACCTGGTGAGGTGGCCGTTTTGTTTTTGCCTTGGAATGCCTTGCGAATGTAACTGGCTGGACTCGTGGTGGGTTTCATTTGATCAATGGCACCAGGGGAACCCCCTATGAATCTGAAAAGAATCATAACCATGGAAGACCAGTTTCGACATGAAGGCATACACTAGGTAGTATATTTCACAAAATAAATCGAGTGATGGTGTAGATGCTATTGGTTTTCTCTTATATTAGTTGTCAAATACAGAAATATTTAGTGGGAAACACATAGGGAGTAGTACAACACGGAGTAAACCTTGAGGTGGAAGTTGCTATTTTGTTAGCCCAATATTTCACAACAGTTTCCTCCACCACAGCAAGTAGATGTTGTGATTTGCGTCAATGTTTGCTTTCTTTAGGAAACAATTAATAAGGAGTGACAGAAAAGATAAGAAAATCTATCAAAGAACTAAGCTAACAAATATTTTTACAAAAAGGTTAAACTAGATGAAGTTCTTCACACAGGAGCTTGAAGCTTAAAAGTTTATTTTTTATTGCCCCTTAGAATAACCCATTCCAACTCTTCCTTGAATATTTGATTCCACCAAATAGACTAGCTCTCTTGCCCTTGAAATTATGCTCATTGATAGTTGTCAAAGAGCCAAGATGAACACATTCATGAATAAAGGCTTGTTGAGTGCAACTTTGAAGGATCAATTGAAGAATTCCATGAACATTTGTAACTAGATTAGTCGAACCAGGAAAAAGAGAAGACCAGTACCAATCATCAAAAGTACAATATGGACGAAAAGATAGTTGCTGGTTTCAAAGTGAGAAAATGCACACATTATGCATGTATATTCATTCATGAATAGTTTTCCTCTGTAAAATTTCTTTTGTGTTCAACTTGTTATGGAGAATGAGTCCTATAGCCATTTGAAAGAGGAAGACTCATGAACGGCACCTTCAAAAAATATAGGCCTTAGAAATTGAGTAAGAGGTGCCCCAAGCATACTTCCGAACATCTTGGGAGCCATCTAGGTGAATGTTCTTGCACCACTTGTTGTAAACCATTTAGTTCCTGAAAAATTTGCTCTTAAAAAGTAGCATATGAATCAAATTTTCCTCCTATTGATCATATCATATTTTGCACCGAAATATTCTCATCTAGAACAAACAAGAATAAGTGTGGTAAGATAACTTTAGGGTCAAAATCAGTACAAGAATCCTTCTAGAAAAAGGACTATTGACGAGGGGTTAACTCGTCAATGCCCATCGTTGATGGACTTGGGTTACAGGAATCGAGCAGCACTGGAGGCGTCGATCCGCTAGCAAACAAGAACATTAGGGGACACGCGGTTTACCCAGGTTCAGGCCCTCAGAAGGGACCCTACTCCTGCTTGTCTGCTCTTAGATTATCGAGGAGTCGAAAGTTACAAGGGGTGCGCAGATGAGATCTGGCGAGGTGTATGCTAGGGTTGCGGATTGTCCTTCTCGCTGCTCCCTCCTGTCCTTTATATAGGGGGCCAGGTCTCGGGATAACAGGCCGAGTCGGTTACAGATTAGGGTTTTTCCCTTTAAATTTCTATCTACTCCTTGTCGTGTCCTTCAAGGAGTCGCCTTCTTCCGGACTTGGGCCACCCAAATCCTTGTTGGGCTTCAATTGTCTTGAAGTTTCCTCTTGGGCTCGATCGTATAGGCTAAACACGAGTACCGGCAGGGTATACCGATGTCAGTAGCACCCGAGTGTCCAGCCGAATCGCATATTCGGGTGGAGACTATAAAGTTTTTGAGTGCATGGGATATAAGGTTATCTGAAAGTGCTTTCAGGTGCCTTAGTTTGTGTCATAGGTATTGTTGATATACATGCCTAATACATTCGATGGATCGGGATCAGTTAACTGCCTTAGGGAAAAACAACGTTATCTATTCAAACTCGAGTCCCCGGACTCAAATTCGGAAAATTGCTGGCATAATTTGACTCATGCCGCGGAGGCCTTACAAAGTCGAATTCCAGTGTTTTAATATGGGCACTCAACACGTCCGTCAAGGCTTTTTCATTGTGACTATAGGCACGATTTATTTCTGGTAGAGCGTAGTAGGTGTGTTGCCAGGCCTTTCGCATGTCTTATCTTCATGTTGTAAATGCGGCATCCGAATGTTTAGTCACCGCGGGGGTGATTCGGGTGGTCCAAGAGATGTTGTCTCTTTGTAGGGTATTTCTAGTGATTATGAGGCGGAGTCGCCGAATGCTTCGAACACTCATGGTGCGAACATGGTCAACACTTTTTTCTATGAATAACTATTTTTTATTTTCATAGGGTGCGCGACCAGTGCTCCCTATGGGAGTAGCCCCCGAGTGCCTATTCGAGTCGCAGACTCGAGTGGGGAATTTAAACTTTGGCAACTATTGTCATTGGCCGTAACTTGTCGATTGATTTTCCAGTGCTCCCTATGAGAGTAGCCCCCCGAGTCCGTAATCGAATCGTTGATTTGAAGGAGGGGTTGAGGTGTAAGTGCCTTGCATTCTTGCATAGGTGGCCTATTCACGTGACCCGGGAAATACTCAGGTGCGCCACGAACGCTCCTGTTAGGAGTAGCCCCCGAGTGTTTGGTCGAGTCGTAGACTCGAGCAAAAACTAAAGGAGTCAAAGAAAAATTACCATTGCACAATTCTACCTCAAGCTGCTGCCAAGGCCAGTGTGAATGACGTCATTGCTTATGATTCGATGAGCTCATCCACCGGCGTGAGCGGGGATGATGGGATGTGACGATGGTGGGTCCTAGTGTCTGACCAAGATTTTACTAGTCACGCGTAATTTTGGGGGTTTAACTGCGCCCTCTCGATTTTCGTGCTGAGTGGGAAATGTGCAGCGACGGTCCAGTGTATGCATTGCCACGTGTCTTCGTCGATGTGCGCCATGCGTTGAAGTAGAGAAATGCCAACCGTCGGATGGCCTTTCACCGTCGCTTAAGTAGCGAGTTTAGGCAGTAACTTCTGCACTTTGCATCTTCATCTTCCTCGTGTTGCTGCCATTGTTGCACTCCTCTGCTTCATTTCTCCACACTTCCTTGTTGTGCTGGATGTCCTTAGAGTTTTCCCAGCTATTTTCTCTGGTCCCTCCGCCGAAGAAGAATGGGGAAGAAGAAGGGCATTGCTGATGCAGGATCTGGTGCTGCCGCCATCGTGATGAAGAAGAAGGTCGTCGCCGCCACTAGGTCTGGCACTGCTACCATGGCCACAAAGAAGAAAGGCGTCGGGACCCATGTGACCAACTGGTCTTGGTGGCTCTCCACTTTGAAGCCCCACAAGCTTCATCCGCATCGCCTTGCTGGTCTTATTCCAGCCGACGAAGGTGATTGCCAGATTCCCGGGGCAGAGGTAATCACTGATCCTTCCACTAGGTTTCGTGTAATGTTCATCTCTTTTCTTCTTCGGGGTCTCTCGCTTCCTCTCCATGACTTTGTTCATGGATTACTCTGCTTTTATGGGATTCAGCTGCATCAGCTGACTCCCAATTCTATCTTGCACATTGTGTGCTTTATCACTCTCTACGAGTGCTGGCCCGGGATCGAGCCACACTTTGGTATCTTCAAGAAATTATTCAACTTGAAGAGAAAGTCAAGGTCGGGTTCTGTAGTATATGATCTTGGTGGGTGCGGCATATCCGTAGACCCCCACGTTCAGTATTTCACCCTTGGCATGACCGACTCTGCCCAAGGATGGAGGGATAAATGGTTCTACATTTGGGACAAAAAGGCAGAGGGGCAGAGATTCGGCCTCACCCAATTTGACCCGAATGCGGAGCTGAAGAAGAAGAGATCCTGGCAGAACATCATGATGCCAGGCGAGTCGGAGGATGTTGATGTCTTGTACCAACGGGTGCTGGACCTTCAACTTGTTCGGGTCAAGGAGGTCACAGGCATAGACCCCATCCAAACATGGCTAAAGCGTTGAGTGCAGCCTCTACAAGCCAAGGCTCACCCGATGTATCTTTGGTCAAGTGTGATGGATCTGACTCGCGTCTGCACGGAGGATATGTCTTCGGTGGAGCTTGATAAGAAAATCAGATCCTTGACCAAGATCACCATGAAGGAAGTTCTGCCGCAGAGTCAATCACCCTTCCTTTTCGTGCTTATTTTGCTCCTCCAGAGGTAATCGTTTTGATGTATGTTTCCTTTTATTCGCGGGCCGGTTCGAATAGTTAACTGATGGAATTGTCCCTACTGTTGCAGGATTGGAAGGTTGTGCCCTCCATGCCTCCTCAGCCAGAAGGCATCATTCCTTCTGAAGCTACAGAGGCAGTCGAGTCAGATTCGACTGTGCATGTTGCCGAGATGCAGGGAGCCCCCGAGGCCAGCGAGTCGGAGTCATGGAAGTGGGAGCGGAGTGAGGAGTCGGATGCCGCCACGCTCGGGACGCCAGAGGACCCTTCTCATGAAGAGGGCACCATGGATCCAATTCATGTCGTGCCCGTCCGTAGCGTAGCTCCTCCACCACCGAAGAAACTGAAGAAGAAGCGGGGTGAGGTCTTTCATCTTGACAATTTTGACGGGGGAGTCTTCTGTCGCATGTTTGGTGTGCTTTAAGGTTGTCTTTCCCATCAATTTCCTTATGCTAAATACCTTTCACGTCCGTTGAAGCATGACTGTGTCATCGTCATCTGCCACTTGCCACGACATGGAGGATGCAGGAGTCATGGACTCAAAAGTAAGGGTGTCGAGAGATCCGAGCCCTCCCGAAGATGGTGGCCACCTCCGACACAAGCTCCTCGAGCTCTCCCAAGTTGGGAGAACACAGGGTCATTTCTCGGATGATCAAAAAGAACCTTAGGAGTCCTTGGGTGACCATGTAAGTTCACGTTTGAAGTCACTCAAAGGGCCCCCGAGTCACATGCTTATCTTGACATGTCTTCTTCTGCAGCCTTTCCTCCAGGAGACTATTCATCTTGGCGAGGAGATGGTTCGCCTCGGCCGGGAGCATGCTCGACTGGACACTAATCATCGCCAGCTTCAGAGTATGTTATTGCCCTTTGTGTGGTTTGCCAAAAACGGGTTACAACTATGCTTAATATGCTTGCTTCATATATTAGCGGAGAATAATGACGTTCTTCATCGACTGAGCTCCCTTGAAAAGGGGCTTAGTGCAGCAGAGACCAAGCGGGACGAAGCACTCGAAGCCCTCGAGCGCTTCAAGACGGAGTCAAAGAAGCACGAGGAGGATATAATGGCCGCTACAACCGACAGAGAGAAGATGTTTGCGAAATAGCTTCTCTCAGCTGCCCATGCTCTCTCCGGTAGGTCTTTATTTGAGTGGAATGTACAACTGTATCTTTTATTTTGTTCTCTCCTTAGCCACAGACTACTGTGCTTTCACAGATGCAGCCGGAATTAACTTCGACCATCAGGTGCTCATCCGCGAGGATCTGCTGGCTGGTGCCGTGGCCACAATCGAGGATCACAGTGCCTCTGCCACCGATGCACTTCAAAAGTCCAAGGTCGTGTTTCGTCATCTCTGAGAGGAAATGATGTCAAAGGCCAAGGCTATTGAAGATGTGGGCGACCTCGCAGACTCTTTCGCCAGAGGCATACCGACGGATTACAAGCAGGCTCAGAAAGGAGCGGGCACGTCTCTTGGCTTGGCGATGGCACAAGCCAGTGGCGCTGATCTCAATGTGAGCAATATCACGAAGAGGATGCCGGTGACCATGGACAGTGAAGAGGTAGAATTCACTCCTTTTGCTACTCGTTGTCATAAGTATGGACCTCTGCTACTAGAGATGCTCGCGAAGTATTCCGCGAAACAAAAGCGACTGGGCGCGGCAAAGACCAGAGCGTCAGGGGCTGCTGCTGTAAAGGCCACGATGTCGGAGGCAGCCACGGAGTCCACGAAGCCCGTGGGTGCTAATGCGTAGGCCGAGCCATTTTTCTATTTGCTGTATAGTGATGTTAGGACCTTGAATTGTCCTAGAGTACTTTTGTGGGGGTGCCCCTATCAGAACTTGTTTTAAGTTTGATGCATGAATCTTCGATCTGTTTGCTTCTTTTGGACTCAAATTCCATGTGCAAGGTTCTTATACTTTGAATTTTTGATTGGTTAGGGGTCTTTGAGTGGCGTGCAAGTTCTGTAGCTACACCCTTAGCCTCTCCCCCATCGCGAGTGGACAAGATTTCCCTTTTGTCTTTCTTTCGTGACCGCGTGAAGCAGTTGGAACGTGATTCATTGATCATCCGCGGTAACACTGATGTGTGGAAATCTAAGACGGAGAAAGCCATCGAGATGGAGAAGTATCTCCTTGGCGAAGTTTCTCAAATTAGTGAACGTCTGTGATGTGAGCATCCTTCGACTGTCAAATGTTGTTTTGTGCTTTTCATGATTTTGACTTGCAAACAAGGGGAATACTATTGTCCATCGACTCCTTGAGCCTCGTAAGATCCTCCTACATTCCAAAAGATTGGCAGATTCTATTGAATTCCATGTCGCAGCTATTAGACTTTGTGAAGCTTCCGTTGATGGTGATTATGTCGTTAGGTCCTAGCATCTTCATCTGCAAGTACGTGTAGTGCAGGACCACCATGAACCTTGTGAATGCGACACGTCCGAGGATAGTATGGTACTGTGATGGCCAGTCGACCACCTCGAACTCAAGCCGCTCACATCGAAATTTTGCGCGCGTGCCGAAGATGACGTCCAACCAGATTTTGCCCAGGGGTATACTCATTTCCCTAGGATGATGTCGTGGAAGGTTTTCTCTGATGCTTCCAGGCTAGAGAGGGGGATCTGCATGGCGCGTAGGGTGCTGGCGGACATGAGGTTGATGCCGCTACCGCCGTCCATGAAGACCCGACTCATCTCGAATCTGTTGATCTGCACCTCGAGCACCAGGGAGAGTGGCCTAGGCGAGGGACCTGGCACGAGTGATCGCTTCTGTCGAAGGTGATGCAGCACTCCGACCCACTGAGGTACTCAGGGGTTGAATGTGGGGTGTTTACTGCTAGATTGACTTGGTGAGTGATTGTTTTCTGCATCCTATTTGAGGGGCACCCCTTCTGGATCATACCCATGTTCCCAAGTGCACGTGGGTATTGTTCGCCTCCATCATTTTGTAACGGCACGGCCGTAGGCTGCGGGAGTCCTCCAGGTGGTGGTGGCACTCCATGAGCTATGGCGCCTGGGGCAGCTCCATACCCCTGATTCATCGCATCACGATGCAACTGGGCGCATCCCTCGTGGAGCTTCTGAAACTCGCGACAGTCCTTGAGCAGGTGACTGGAATTCTTCTTGCCATCATGTTTGTCGATGTATAAGTGGACATTGCAAGATCCAGATAACTTCTCCTGGATGTTGGATGCACCAGGTGCGTCATAACGGGTGCGGCGTTGCCACACTTGCGCGGTTTTCCTGTTTTTGCGGTAGCTGCTGCTACGGTATTTGCTGCTGCGATTACCCTCATCGCGTTTATTGGCGTAGCCGGCTATGACCATGTCAACCTGTTGGGTCCGCAGCATAGACAACAAAAAATTTCCTACGATGAGAACTATATGCCAAGATCTATCTACTAGATACAGAGCAACGGGTGGACATACATCCATGGAGAACTTACCATCGAAGACAACGAGTTTTGTTAACGAGTAGGAACTCGTGGTTGATATAGTCGTACACTTGCCGATCTCAAGATCGTGTGGAAGTCCGAATGCCGCAAATCAGCAGCGCATCCGTCCTCGCACACACGTTCAAGCCACCGGACAACCTCCACCTCCTCGCTCCAGCGAATCAGCGGAAGCAGCAACTCCTTCTAGACGCAAGGCCACCGGGAACATGTATCTCGCTAATCCAAGACCATGGGGAATATCTAGAGGGGGAGAGAGATCCTTCACGAGGAGGTGTGGTTTGTGAGAGGGGAGAGGGGGGCTTTATATAGGAGGGAGGGAGACCCCTCCTCTCCCATAGCCGGCGCATGAGGGGGGACTCCTCCCCTCCTTCATTCAGGTGGTGAACCTCCACTCACATAAACATGGCCTCCACCCAAAATCCCACTCACATGTATTTAATTTCCACCAAATTAAATGCAACTCTCAATTAATAAAACTCTTTTATTTATTTTATTCAGAATTTTGTTAATTACTTTAATTAACAAACATTCACATAAAACCCCTTGCAACATTTCAATATCACATGCAAAACCACTTTCTGCAATTTCACCCGAAACAATTCCGGTTTCTATCGAAACAATTCCTGTTTCTATCAAAACATTTCCTGCGCTTTGCAAACCTTTTGTCTGGAACATATGTGCTCCTAAATGGTGTCCAGAAACCCTTAAGTGTGTCACCCAACGGTTCGCGAATAATGCAGACATGATTGAGACTCCTCTCAGATCAATAATCAGAAGCGGGACGTGGAGATCCATACTGACTCTTGCATATTCAACGATGACTTCTGTGATCGTGAGAACCTTTAACGTCAGCAATTTAATCCCTTTGTCTCATGATATAATACATGTCCGAGATTCGATCATCTGTATCCAAATACCTAGTTTGATCTCGTTACCGACATGCACTCTTTTCTCGTTCCCGTGATATAACATTCTAGTGATCACATCACTTGCTTGCAAGCTATCTTAATGTGATATCACCGAGAGGGCCCAGGGTATATCTATTCGTCATCGGGATTGACAAATTCCACTCTTGATCCATGAGCCTCAACATAACACCTTCATAGCACTGAACCCACCTTTATGGTCACCCTGTTACGGTGTGACGTTTGATGTTATCAAGATACTCTTCCGGTGTTAGCAATTAACATGATCTCATGGTCTAAGGACTAAGACTACTTTGTATGATGTTATAGCAATATAAACATAATGACTTGATCGTAATGCTATACTTCGGATGAATGTTCATCACATCATTTCACAAATGCTGTGACCTTGTTATTAACAACATCCAATGTCCATGATCAGGAAACCTTGATCATCTTATTAATCAACAAGCTAGTCTATAAGAGAGGCATAACTAGAAACCCTTTTTGTTTATTAAACACACATGTATTGATGTTTCCTATCAATACAATTATAGCATGCAAAATAAACATCTATCATATACAAGGAATATATAATAACAACTTTATTATTGCCTCTCAGGGCATATTTCCTTCACAACCTCATCACGTTCTTCGTAACCACGCACTCGAAATTTTCCTCGGCGATCACGTCTGCAGCCGAGGTTATCCTCATCATCCGAGCGGACGCGGTTGCTATTGAGTGAACTCCATCTGCCCACTGATTCATGATGTCCATCAAGTGGTCGATGGTTTTGGGCTTTGTGAGGCCCAACTCTTCTCTGAGCTCTCGGCGGCATACGCCGCCATTGAACACATCAATCGCACGATCTTCGGAGATGTCCTCCGCCAATTTCTTGATGATGGACCACCTTTGGATGTAGGAGCGAAGGGATTCACCTGGCTTTTGGCAGCAGGCCCTGAGTTCCTCGATTGACGCGAGCCGCTTGTAGGTGCCCTTGAAGTTGCGAATGAAGCTGTATACAAGCTCTTCCCAACTGCGAATCGATCCGGGAGGCAGATTGTTGAGCCATGCGCGAGCAGCGCCTTGCAACTGCAGCTGGAGGCACTGCATGGCTATGCATTTGTTTCTGCTGTGTAGCTTGACGGAAGAGATGTGATCTTCTAGCCAGATCTTTGGGTCCTGGAGGACATCGAACTTCAGGTTTTTTGAAGGAAGTTTGAACCCTTTCGGCATTCGCGTCTGCCGTATGGCTCTGCTAAAGCAGCTGGCGCCACAGAGCTCTGTTCCTTCGTCCTCCGACTCGGTTAAGTAGGTGCGCTTGGTGAGCATCTTGTCGACCTTGCGCTGGGTGATCTCGTCACGCGCGTCGTAATCGTGATCGTGTCGCCACGATAAGTCGTGCTCGTCCTCGCTAGAAGATAGCGAGTAGTATTTGGAGCCTTGCTTTTCTTCGGCTCTGGTGTTGGCTCTTTGGCCAGCGCAGCCTCGACCAATCCGAGTCAGGCGATCGCGGACCGGTGCACAACAGATCGTGGATCTCCGGCTGGTGGCTGATTGGTGAGCAAATACATGGAGTCTGCTGTCAGCGCTGCATGCGGCATTTCCATGATCATGTTACCCCGCGAATCGACCAACATGAATGAGAAGTCGAGGGCTCTAGTTGCCTCATCCCTATCCTTGTCGTTGAGGTGGCTCATTCGAGAGCGCCTTTTGGTGGCCCTAGGACCGTTTCCCTTTGAGGAGGATCCACCGATAGAGGAGAGTTCTGCCCGTCGGGCACTCGACTCATTTGCGGCCTTCTTGCGCGCTTTTAGTTGTGCGTTCACCGCATGCTGGTGTTTGAACTCTTGGATGAGTAGCCAATGGTATCCCATCAGCATCTCGCGTGATGCGTCCGCTGATAGTGGGTTGCCCTGTAGGGCCTCCGTGCATTGTGCCCACTCAGCGTTGTTGGGGTGGATCTCCTATCGCACCGACCCGTTGTTGGCGTGTTCGCCCTGATTGCCGGGGTTGGGCGGGTTGGGTGGTTGTGGATGCTCGCCGTTGATAGGACCAATGATGGGGACTCGATTGGTAGGCCCGTTGTTGGGAGGCCCGCCGTCGGTGGTGTTTCCTTGAGTGCCTCCATCGCCGTTGTTGATGACGACGCACATGTGGTGGTTGGGGAAACCACTCCTCCCGTAGCTCTCGAATCTGGAGCCGTAGGCATCTTCCTCCAATGACGGATTGGTCAGATCGGAATCACAACTGTTGTTGCTATCCGTGTCATAGGCCACGTCTAACGCGTTGAGCTCGCTTAGGGTGCCGATTGGTGGTGGGAACCACGAAGTAGGTGAATCAAAGGTGTCGTCGGGTGATCGGGGAAGCGGAGTATCCCAATCTGTCCGACCTGGAAGCGTAATCTCCCGATCATCATGCCGATTCTATCACCTACGGACTCGAAGTCCGGGCGAGTCGCTGGTGAGTGGACTGGTGAAGTCGAAGGTGCCGAAGAGGAGGCGATTCTCCGCTACAACAGAGTTGTAGATCGCAGTTGATGGGGCCGAGGAAGCCGCAACATCAACACTCCATGTTCCCACATACGGCGCCAATTTATGAGGGGTTAACTCGTCAATGCCCATCGTTGATGGACTTGGGTTACACGAATTGGGGAGCACTGGAGGTGTCGATCGGCTAGCAAACAAGCACATTAGGGGACACACGGTTTACCTAGGTTCAGGCCCTCGAAAGGGATCCTACTTATGCTTGCCTGCTCTTAGATTATCGAGGAGTACAAAGTTACAAGGGGTGCACATATGAGATCTGGCGAAGTGTATGCTAGGGTTGTGGATTGTCCTTCTCCCTTCTCCCTCCTATCCTTTATATAGGGGGACAGGTCTCGTAATAACAGGACGAGTAGGTTATAGATTAGGGGTTTTCCCTTTAAATTTCTATCTACTCCTTGTTGTATCCTTTAAGGAGTCGCCTTCTTCCGAACTTGGGCCACCCGAATCCTTGTTGGGCTTCAATTGTCACGAAGGTTCCTCTTGTACTAGACCGTATAGGCTAAACACGAGTACCCGCAGGGTATACCCATGTCAATTATGTTGTCTTGCTAAACTTGACAAGAAGCAATGTTTTTTGTATAATGGCACAAGTTCAAAACAATCTCTCTACAAAAGGAGAACTTGTTGGCCTTAGAAGGAAGGAATAAAATTTTGATAATATGACTACCAAAAATCAACCTTCCTCAAGGCAAATCGCTCTTATTATAAAACTTGTTAAGGTCGCTGAGTAGCAGGAACTTTTTCCGATAATATGGATCAATCGCTCTATGACCCCTTGAGCTTTTGGCTTACAAACGAGATATTAGGAAGCTAGTGGAGGTTTATTTTTGAAGAGGTCACTACCTCTAGAAAACAATATACCTTCTATACTTGTCAACTTGTTCAATCACACACTTGGAAACTAACAAGGAGCTGAGATAGAAAGTAGGGAGTGTTGAAAGAACAAATTATACCCTTTCCATTTTGCCTCCTAAAGTTAGAAATTGAGAGCAACCCACTTAACGATTTTGAATTATGCACGCAAAGGCATTAAGTGTGCCAATTTGTGCTTAGTTGTGAAAGGTGGCCCAATTATGTGAAGGGACTGAGCCTAATTGATAATTTAGGGTAGATGTGAATACACATACATTCTCCTCTAACACATTAATTGGAGCAAGGCTTATTTACTTTGAGGCCAATGAATATAAAAAATGCATCAAGAATGCCCTTAAGGTGTTGAAAGGTTCTACCTTAGCTGAAATGACAATAAATGTATCATTTACATAGTGCATGACTGGAAATTAAGTAAAGATGTGACAAAATGGGCAAAGGCCCATCCAAGTGTCTAGGAGCCATAACATCATTGACAATGGACTGCGAAAAATCTACAGCAATCACAAAAAGCAAAGGGGCGGTCTCATTGTGTAACCCATCTTCTGCATTTAAAAAGTGCTTGCAGATACTCCATTAAGTAATTGTCAGGAGAATCTTTGTTAAGAATACCGAGTTAGTTATTCTGACCATCGAGGGAAACCGTATTTGCGTGTGTGAGAGAGATTTTGTATCTCCTATCCCCCTTTTTTTCTTCGCATTCACCCCCCCCCACACACACACGTGCGCGCCTAGTCTTTCTGTGAAGATTGGAACACCCTCATGTGGTTAGTAACCACATCAGCGAAGGGGATATATCTTAGCTAAGAAACAACAACCCTCTCTCTTTCTTAATTGATGTGCCACATCAACGTTTTTGTCTAGGATGATGCCCAAACCAACGAGTCCTCTGGTCGACTCTAAAGAATGTATCGGTGCCAAGTTATCTACTTATGTGGTTCTCCGTAGACGGCATTCAAAAGTCTATCTATGGGCTCGCCATCAAAATAGAGGAGGGGAAGATTCGTTGCGAGATCACGAATCATATTACATGTCTACTGGCGTGTGGTTGACGTGGGAGCTTCTTCTTCTTCAGTCCCCGGCAACGGCGGCAGAAAATATCTTGATGTCAACGCACTTCTATTCTTGTAGGCAGTCGTTGGGCCTCCAAGTGAAGAGGTTTGTAGAACAGCAGCAAGTTTTCCCTTAAGTGGATCACCCAAGGTTTATCGAACTCAGGGAGGAAGTGGTCAAAGGTATGCCCTCTCAAGCAACCTTGCAATCAAGATACAAGAAATCTCTTGTGTCCCCAACACACCCAATACACTTGTCAGGTGTATAGGTGCACTAGTTCGGCAAAGAGATAGTGAAATAGAAGTGGTATGGATATAAGGTAACAGTGCTAGAAAATACTTTGATGGCATGGAAGAGAATAAAGGCAAACTGAAATGAAGATAGAAGAAAGCAAACATGTAATAGATCTAATAGAAAATGGTGTTTCAGTGCTTAGAAACAAGGCCTAGGTATCATACTTTCACTAGTGAACACTCTCATATAAATATATTCTTCTTTATGATACTACGCTGAACTACTCTTCGGTTGGACACTCTAATCCACGGTAGGGCTATAACAGCACACCTCAAAGTAAGCTTTTCCCATCTAGATAAGCCCACACTGTCACCTTGAACACTAGATGGTTCAAACAAACACCACAATTTCATAAAGACATCCAACTCCAAATATAACTCATAACAAGTATTTGAAATCTCTAGCCTAAGTGCCACCATGGTGTGCACACTGTCAACTTCACACACATGGGGAGAGCAGAGATCTATTAAAGCACTTGAGTAGCAAGGTAGATCTATAGATTACAAGCTCATGATCTCAATAAGATCATGCATAGAGAGAGAGATGAACACATAGCTACCGCTAGAACCCTTCGCCTCGAGAGAGAACTACTCCCTCCTCATCACGGGAATCAGCAATGGTAATGGAGATGGTGGTGGAGATCGATGGAGATGGCTTCGGGGGCACTTCCCCGTCCCGGCAGGGTGCTGGAACAGAGACTTTCTGTCCCCTGAATCTCCCCTTCGATGGCGGCGGTACTGCGGAACTTTTTGTGGCTGGAGGCTTGACAATTTAGGGTTTTTTTTGCATCGGGAGGCATCTTATTGGTGAAGAGGCAAGGTCGGTGGGAAGCCAGGGGCCCACACCATGCCCTGGTGCGGCCAGGGGGACCCGCGCCTAGGGGTGGTTTGGCCACCCTGTGGCCCCCCTTTGTCTCTCCTTCCGAGAATATTCATTTTCTGACTTTCTAGAACCAAAAACAGCAGAAAATAGGCAACTGGCACTGTGGCATCTTGTTAATAGGTTAGTCCAAGAAAGTGTGTAGAAAGTACTCCAAAGTGTGGACAAAACATAAGAAAGTAGATATAAACCAAGCATGGAACATCAAAAATTATGGATACGTTAGCAACCTATCAACATCCCCAAGCTTAACTCCTGCTCGTCCTCGAGTAGGTAAGTGATAAAAAGAAAAAATAATTTTTGAAGTGACATGCACCATCATAAACTTGATCAAAGTATTTGTAAAACATTGATAGCTGGGATCATAGTACTTCAATCAAAACATGAAAGACAAAGTTCTAGCAATAAGACAAAGCAACTAAGTTGCAACATGAAAAGGCATAAACAAAAGATTCATGAATAACAATGCTTTGCAATACGTTTGTTTGTTTCACATAAAGAAAACATAGCATAGTGGCATTCAGCTTGTCCCTCATAGAGTAGCAAACATAAATGCATAAGACACCTTCAAAGTTCATAAGAGTGACTAGATACAAATAGTTTAAAACAAGCAATATCAAAGCTATGCATCAACCAACAAGTCTTGGGATAATGCACATAGAACTAAGAATGGCCACTATGCTCTCAAAGTAGATGCATAAAGATAGAAGGTGGAGACTCAACATAAAAGTAAAAGAAAGGCCTTCATAGAAGGAAGTAGGGATTCAAGTCTCATAAAGAGCTTCCAAAAATTATGGCACTTATTAGCTTTCAGCTCTCATTGCCCCTATCATAAGCATCTTGAAGGTGATTAAGGTTAAAGTGACACAACTAAGAGGATATGCTTGACAAGTTATAAGCCGAAATCTCATGCCCCTTACTTACGAAGACCGAACCTCATGATACTCAACTTTAGTCACAAGTAAGCTCTTATCATTGTAAGTACATATGTATCATAGAGAACCGCCAACGG
The DNA here is from genome assembly GCA_916181665.1 of Avena sativa. Taxonomy (NCBI): domain Eukaryota; kingdom Viridiplantae; phylum Streptophyta; class Magnoliopsida; order Poales; family Poaceae; genus Avena; species Avena sativa. The sequence continues at coordinate 467,213,903 of OV702290.1, forward strand.
GGTACCCCTTGCACATGATACAGGAGCTATCCCATAATCAAAATTACAAGGCAAGCAGACAATTGAGCATCTCAGCAATCTTTTTATTTGCTATTTGCATAGGTTTTTATTGAGAATGCTTCATAGAGTGCTCATTATGGTTATGCTACAAGTTTCCACAATGATTAGGCATGACTTAGGCTAGCGGCCTAGGCGTTTCGCTAACACAAACACAAACTCCATGATCTTACAAGTTCCCCTTTTATTTCACACCGCCGGGATCCATAAGCAAAAGAACATGATATCAACGAGGTACAAAGTACAAGTGCAATATTGAAAGCGTTCCCCATGATACATGGTTCTGCTAACTTCAACTTATAAAGCGCAAGCATATACGCAACAAAGATGGACGCAATGGTTCAAGTTTATTAAATGCAAGAAAGTAAAGTGTGCCATCAAGTTCGTGAGAGCTTTAATCACTAGTTTTCTCATAACAAGTTTAATTCGGAAGGTAGATAAAAACATGAATATACTTGGAATAGCATATGTTAATAGGTAGGTATGGTGGACTCTTTCGAATAACTTGGTTTTAGGAGTTGGATGCGTGAGTGGAACTCATACTTGGTTACGGAGGCTAGCAAAAGACTGGGAGCGACCAACTAAGAGAGCAATAATGGCCATAATCATGCAGAGCGACAAAACATCATTAATCAAAGCATAAAGTGATACTACAAGTTGAAAACTAAAGGATCATAAAGGCTATGGTGACTTGGTATAGTCACAACATGGTGTGAGCATGTGCCAAGTCAACCCAAATAAAGCATCAAAGGAGAATACCACAATACTATGCTTTAATATGCTAAAACAACGCATGATTCTTCAAAGGCACATTAAGCAATCTCAATTGTTTATAACAAGTCATGCTACAACAAAGAATACTAAGCATAAAGCCAAATCAATATCAAGCATGGCATGACAAAGCATAGGCCACAGTAAAAAACAAGCTCTCTTTACCACTTAAGCATGAACTTTCCTACGCTTTTCCAATCCAAACCAAACTATTTGAAAACCAATGTATGAAAGAGGGGGTCCAAACAATTTATTCAGAAAACTAAGAAAACAAAGAAAACTAAAAACCAAAACAAAAACGAAAAAGAAGACGCTCCAAGAACAACACAGCTATGCATTAAACAATAGAAAATGAAGCGTTTGGAAGAAACCTGGGATTTTTATTGATGAAGAGGGGGATGCCTTGGGCATCCCCAAGCTTTGACGCTTGTAATTCTTGGATATTTCTTGGGGTGACACCGTGGAATCCCCAAGCTTGAGATTTAGTCCATACTTCATCTCATTACTCATTCCTTCCATACACCTGAAATTTTTCCTTCATACAAAACTTCACACAATCTTTATTAGCAACATTAGTGCACTTAAGATAATAGGTCTTTAGGTTCAGTTATAACACCAATAAAACTTCCATTAAAACACTATATACTATAGCACTTCCCTCAAAAAGCTCAATTCCCCAAAAGAACTCAAAGAGGAACCAACAAGAAGCAAATGCAGAAAATGGCAAAAATCTGTCAAAACAGACCAGCGGGTAAATACGAATTTTTTCGAAGACCTTCTGTTGCTCAAATCAAAAAGTGTTGAACTAACGAAAGTTAGATAACAACCTAGGGCAGAAGCACAAAAATTCGCGCCTCAAAAGGACGTACAGAGAATTTACACGAATTTTTACGGTGAAGCACAGAAATCTGTTTCAGGACAGCAACTTTCCCAATCATTACTTTTGTCTCATTAGAGGTTACTCTTGGCACAAAAAGCAAATAAAAAGGATAAGGAGTGGTTATTACTACAGTAATAACTTTCAAGACTCATCTAAAACTTTTGGTTTATCTCCCAATAAGTACTTTTCTTTAACGCCTTTAAGTTAGGCATGATAGTTTGGGAGGATGCTCTCATAAGAAATATGAATTGAAGTAAAAGAGAGCATCAAGAAGCAAATTCAAAACACATTTAAGTCTAATCCACTTCCTATGCATAGGAATCTTGTAAATAAACAAGTTATGAAAGCACAAAGCAACAAGCATAGGAAAGCAAAACAAGTGCAACTTCAAAATTTTCAACATAAAGAGGGGAAACTTAATATTGTTGAGACACATAAAACCATGTTTCCCTCTATGATAATAACTTTCAGTATCATCATGAATAAAAGTAACAATATAACTATCACAAGAAACATTCTTATCATGAGCCACATGCATAAAAGAATTAATACTCCCCACATAAACATAGTCATTCTTATTGATTGTAGTGGGAGCAAATTCAACAAAATAGCTATCATTATTATTTTCATCACCATAATCATCAAATATAGGAGGCATATTGTAATCATAATTAATTTCCTCCTCAATAGTAGGTGGACTGAAAATATCATATTCATCATTGCAATCATCATATATTGGAGGTATAGTATCATCATAAGCAATAGAATAGTTATCTTCCAAAGTGTGTTCATTTGTAAACATATCATCATTGGAAGGATCATGGATAGCACTAATAGTATAGCAATTATTAATATCATCATTTTTAGAGTTAGTACCGAAGAGATTTTCAATATCAAAGGTAGTGTGCTTTTTCCAATCATGATCACTACTATAGGTAATAGGCATAGGAACATCATCGAGTTCAGACTCATCAAAAACTATAATAGGAGCAACATGCTTAGGGGAAAATACCGTTTCCTCTCTTCTTTTACTCCTCCTCTTCTTCTTTTTCTTCTTCTCTTTAGGAGGAAGAGGCTTGAAAGGAAGCTTCTCCATATACCCTGGTTTACTGTTAGAGACAATAGAAGAAACTTTGGAGGATTCCTCCTTTTCATTAATAAGAACAAAACACATATTAGTCCTGTCATATTTTGGTAAAATCTCATCTTTTATAATATTTTGTATGTAAATATTTGTGTGGAAATTATCAACACAATAAAGATGACAACCATGCATGACGTTATTCATACCAAAAGCACTCATATCTACCAAAGAAGTTTTTCTTGATAACTCTTCATACCCCAAAAATAATGTAAGTTCATCATGCTGATTATGAGTGATCATGCCATCACAATACAAACTTGCAGTACTCATTGGATTATAAGGGCTATTATTATGGCCCGAGCATTAAAAATTGAAATGACCCACTTCAAAGCAAAGTTCACAAATAAAAGGATAGAGGGCACAAACTTTTTTACCAAGATCATTTAGAGCCCTATACCACGTTCTAGTTTTTCATTCTTGTGGGCAATACAATATTCTTATTCAATTTGATTATTCTCACAAGGTCTATGTATTCCACAAAAATTAACATGCTTATAAGAAATAGTACTTTCAGAGGTTTGAGCATGTTTATTGCTATCATTAATAACAATTTCATTTTCCATGCAAGTGTCTTTAAAAGGCTCATGATACATGTCCCATTTTTATTTACGAGCATTAATATGAGAAGCAAAGGATCTAAAATAATCAATAAGAATTTGAGGATCAAGACCATATTTAGCACTAAGCTCTTGAAAATCAGCAGTTTTAGCGAAAGACTTAATGCAATCATACTTATAGTTTATACCTGGTTCTTTACCTTTGTTGTTATCCCAATCTTCGGTATTGCTTTGAATTGTTTCAAGAAGATCCCACTTAGCTTTGACCTCCTTAATTGTGAAGGATCCCTCTAAACAAGTATCTAGATAGTCCTTATAATGTCTTGAAAGCCTTGTATAGAAATTATTAATAACAATATTACTAGCGAGCTCATGAATGGGACATTTGAGCATTAGTGACTTCAATCTCCCCCATGCTTGGGCAATACTTTCTCCATCATGTGGATGGAAATTATAAATGTAATTCCTATCTTTATGAAGTTCACGAGGAGGATAAAATTTAGAGTAAAAGAGAGATTCAAGTTCCTTCCACTCCAAATGATGAGGATCATCTAGTAGCTCATACCACTCCCTTGCTTTGCCCTTAAGTGAAAAAGGGAATAGCTTCCTCTTAACTTTGTTCATTGTAATACCTACACACTTGAACAACTCGCATAATTCATGTATAAAGAGTAAATGATCACCAGGATGGACAGTTCCATCTCCAAAATAGCAGTTATTCATAACATGTTCAACAATTTTTATAGGTATTTTAAAAGGGATGCTTTCAGTATGTGGATTTAAAATATCACAAGTATCATTAGAATTACCACATATGGGAGATAAAGTATCATCAGAGCAAATTTTCTTCTTTAAAGCTGGGGAACTAAAAAGATCATTTTCATAAAAACCAACTTCCCCAAGCTTAGACGTTTCCATAGCATTAGTAACAAAGGTGTTCAAAATATTCATACTAATAACATTGCTATTAGCACGCAAAGAAAGTTCCATGGTTTTTTTAAATATCTTTTCAGACAATTCATGTTCTATATTAGGAAAAATACTAAAAAGCTCTCTAATTTTGTTGTTGTTTTCCATTAAGCCTAACTAGTGAAAACAAGAAACAAAAAGACAAAATTGCAGAATCTAAAGGAAATAACATCGAGCACTTACACCGGAGGATGTGAGTACCTTTTACCTTACCTCCCCGGCAACGGCGCTAGAAAATACTTGCTGGCGCGTGGTTGACGTGAGAGCTTCTTCTTCTTCAGTCCCCAGCAACGGCGCCAGAAAATAGCTTGATGTCTACGCACTTCTATTCTTGTAGACAGTTGTTGGGCCACCAAGTGCAGAGGTTTGTAGAACAGCAGCAAGTTTTCCCTTAAGTGGATCACCTAATGTTTATCGAACTCGGGGAGGAAGTGGTCAAATGTATCCCCTCTCAAGCAACCCTGCAATCAAGATACAAGAAGTCTCTTGTGTCCCCAACACATCCAATACACTTGTCAGGTGTATAGGTGCACTAGTTCGGCGAAGAGATAGTGAATACAAGTGGTATAGATATAAGATAACGGTGCTACAAAATACTTTGATGGCGTGGAAGAGACTAAAGGCAAACTGAAATAAAGATAGAAGCAAGCAAACATGTAATAGATCTAATAGCAAACGGTGTTTCAGTGCTTAGAAACAAGGCCTAGGGATCATACTTTTACTAGTGAACACTCTCATATAAATATATTCTTCTTTATAATACTACGCTGAACTACTCTCTGGTTGGACATTCTAATCCACGGTAGGGCTATAACAGCACACCTCAAAGTAAGCCTTTCCCATCTAGATAACCCCACACTGACACCTTGAACACTAGATGGTTCAAACAAACACCACAATTTCATAAACACATCCAACTCCAAATATAACTCATAACAAGTATTTGAAATCTCTAGCCTAAGTGCCACCATGGTGTGCACACTGTCAACTTCACACACATGGGGAGAGCAGAGATATATTAAAGCACTTGAGTAGCAATATAGATCTATAGATTACAAGCTCATGATCTCAATAAGATCATGCATAGAGAGAGAGAGATGAACACATAGCTACCGGTAGAACCCTTAGCCTCGAGAGAGAACTACTCCCTCCTCATCATGGGAATCAGCAATGGTGATGGAGATGGTGGTGGAGATCGATGAAGATGGCTCCGGGGGCACTTCCCCGTCCCAGCAGGGTGGCGGGACAGAGACTTTCTGTCCCCCGAATCTCCTCTTTGGTGGCAGCGGCGCTGCGGAACTTTTCGTAGCTGGAGTCTTGACAATTTAGGATTTTTGCATCGGGAGGCATCTTATAGGCGAAGCGGCAAGATCGGTGGGCAGCCAGGGGGCCCACACCATGCCCTGGCGCGGCTAGGGGGACCGCGCCTAGGGGTGGTTTGGCCACCCTGTGGCCCCCCTTCGTCTCTCCTATTGGCTCCGTGAATCTTCCGGGAAAGTAACGACTTTGGCTTTTGTCCGGTCCAATTTCGAAAATATTCATTTTCTGAGTTTCTGGAACCAAAAACAGCAGAAAATAGGCAACTGGCACTGTGGCATCTTGTTAATAGGTTAGTCCAAAAAAAGTGTGTAGAAAGTACTCTAAAGTGTGGACAAAACATAAGAAAATAGATATAAACCAAGTATGAAATATCAAAAATTATGGATACGTTAGCAACGTATCAATGTCTCATGGTATGCTCAAATTAAAGCCATGAAACAAGTAGCTGGAGTGGTTGATGCTGAACTCATTCCCATAGAATCAATTACAAAATGCATTACTGTTTAAGAGACACTCGTAGTGAAAGGCCTTAGAAAGGTTACTTTTTGTTAATCGTATTTGTTTGCCTCTCAAGACAAACAAATAAACAAGGTAGACGGGTTTCGAGAGAAAAGCAGATTTAGAAAGCCCATTTTAGAGAAGGCTGAACTAGTGTGTCTATAGAAAGAAGCCCAGGTAGAAACTGACCAAGACATTCCCTCTAGTTTATTGGGCTAAGAATAGCACTCCTGGGTTCCCTCAAAAAAAAATTGATTAGCACTCCAGGGTACATGGGTGAAAATTGAGAAGTGTTGAAACTTTGATGGAGCCTTCCGTGAGGTTGGGCGTTTGATTAGCTCCAATAAATTTGCTATGAAAAATTGCTCAAGGGAAAAAAGGTGAAGTGTGTTAAGAAGAATTGTCAGTGATGCAGTTTCACGGAGTTCAGATTTCAACTATTCGACGCCTCAACTGGTCAACTCTTTGGCTGTTGGATGCAGAAAATAAATCTTATGAGACCGAATCTATTAATAGACCATCTTCTATGTTTGACACGTGTCCATCTTTTTTATTTACTAGCATTTTTTTCATCTGTTAATTAGCCTTTTTTTCTAAACATTGTGTATGAAGGTGGGTCTATCCTTTAAGAATATAGACCAGGTCTCGTGGGATTTATTTCCGTTGGACGCAGGCAGTGACGTTCGACCGCCGGGGCCGTGCTGCAAGTAATCAAGACGATCTTGTTATCTCACATGTTCGCCTGTATTTTTCAATTCTCTCGTAATCTCCGTCGAGTGGCCAAAGACATTTTTGGTGCTAGGCCAAGGAAGATCAATAAGAAATCCCCAAGGGTAGTTCCGTAGTTTCTTTGGTCCCATCTCCTCCACCAAACCTTATCTCGCTGTAGCGACAAGTCCGAGAGAGTCCGAGCTCCAGAGCTCCGTGGTCCAAGAACCCGAAGCCGCAGCTCCGCTCGATGGCCGGAGGCGAGCCCCCAACGGCGGCGGTCGAGCCCACGACGGACGCGGAGCAGGACCTGGTCGAGATCCTGGACGAGGGATCGGGCCGCCTGGACATCGGCCGGTACGTGGACCACGTGCGCGACCTGGCGGCGGGCGCCATCGCCACCTTCGAGGGCACCACCCGGGACCACTTCGACGGGAGGCGCGTGGTGGAGCTCCGGTACGATGCGTACTCGACCATGGCGCGGCGCCGGCTCGAGTCCATCCTCCGCGAGGCCCGCGCAGCCCACTCGCTGCGTCGGCTGGCCGTGGCGCACCGGCTCGGCCCCGTCCCGGCCGGGGAGGCGAGCGTGTTCGTGGCGGCGTCGGCGGTGCACCGCGCGGACGCGATGGAGGCGTGCCGGTACGTGATCGACGAGATCAAGGCCTCCGTGCCCATCTGGAAGAAGGAGGTGTACGACGACGGCGAGGTGTGGAAGGAGAACCGCGAGTTCTTCGACCGCACCGCCGCCGCCGCCGCGGCCAACGGGACGGACGCGAAGAAGGGCCACAAGGCGGCCAGCGGCTGCTGCGGCAGCAAGGTGAGGGTCCTGGAGGAGAGCTGATGGCGGCTGCCGGATCGCGATCGGAGCATACAGTGGTTGTCTCTGTATCCTTTTGACTTTTGTGAGATTTCAGATGGAAGAAAGGAAAATTTCCTGTGTAACACTAGAGAATTAATAATCAAGTGACAAATAAATACAGTGTACTAGTATGAAAGTTCAATTAGTATGTACTACTACTACACTGCAAATGTACTCACTGTATGGAATTTTCTCCTCCTCATTCAGTTTGCACTGAAATACATGCATGTGTGATGTGTCATGATGTGATCCAGTATACAGGGAGAACAGACACACCGATCCATCCAATCTTGGATTAGGACAGACCAGGAGGCAGGAGGATGTTGCCTGCTTGCCTCGTATGGTTAAATGGAAACCTGAACGTTGTAGAGTACAAAACTTTGGCTTCCAGATCAAATGAAAAACAGAGCACAGTTACTCCCTTCATCAGATAGAGTGCACTTGATTTCACACCAGAAAACTCAGATGGCCAAGCTCAAAACAGAGCATCCACCAAATAATCCAAAGGAGAACTGATTTGTAATTTGCGGTTTTCTGACACAGTGCTGAATAATAAAGTGTATGCATGAACTTAAATGACAAAGTGGCTGTAGTTTAGTGGTGAGAATTCCACGTTGTGGCCGTGGAGACCTGGGCTCGAATCCCAGCAGCCACAAGTTCTTTTTTCAAACAAGTAATGCTACTACACCTACGGACAAATATTATGGAAATCAGGCAATTTCGTTAGGGATTTCTCTCTCACTTTCCTCTTACAACTGAAGCCCCAAGTAAGTGTTGCACGAGTAGGATACCGCTTCGCTGCGGCATGCCTTTGTGATGCGGTGACTCCGGCCAGAAGATCTACTTCCGCATCTTGGCTAGGTCAGCGAGAACGGGAGTCATCGTCATCGGATGTGTGCGAGACCACGGGGTACTGCCACTTGTGGCATCAGGATTGCCGTGTGAAAGAGTATGAGTTTGGCGGAATATGATGGATATATTATTGAGCCTTATGGACGAGTATATATAGGCGTACAAGGGATTACCTTGGAGTACAAGTCAAGTTAGGATTATACGTCAACAGATCTTGACTCTATCTAAACTATTATAACAATCGTATATGCCTAATACTCTAACACGCCCCCGCAGTCGTAGCGGTAGCGTCGTGAATAACTAGAACGTCGCGGACGGTCAGACTGGAGATAGACCGAAGTAGCATCCAGTAGGCTGACATCCCCCCCCCCCCCCCGCGCTGTCCAAGCGGCAACATCATGGACGGTGTCGCGTCGCGGTAGCTTGGACTATAGAGGAAGCTGGTGAGATGCTCAGGCGAGGTGATAGCCCTTGTGCCGATGTCGAGGGAGCCGAGAGCTTGAGGCGGTGTCGAGGTCGGGTAGCCGTTGCGAGGGGTCGTTGTGGTCGATGTCGTGGTCGGAGATGCCAGTGTCGAGGTGGCCGCACATGAAGTCGCATACGCATAGTGCGCGAGAAGGATGATAGAGACGCATCGAGGCAGTCGTCGTGGGGCCGCGGCAGCTTGCCGAGGGTCCGTGGAGGCTTGCCGTGGGGCCGTGATAGCTTGCTGAGGGGTGTTGATGCCTAATTCGATGCAGTCTGAGCCATCGAGGACGAGGTACGACCATATTTTTGCCAGAACTAGGCGCATGTCGGGGAAGCACGCGCACTCCGGTTTTGCCAGAACCGAGTACGCAAAGAAGATCTTGTCGGTGACGCGGTCGAGGCAGTCATAGAGGACGGTGTCGATGCCGAAGAAGACTTTGTCGAGGCCGACGAAGACGAGGCGCCGATCCGAGATTTCCAGGCTCGGGGACGCGTCGGGGACGAAGGCATGCACCGGTGTTGCCAATACCGGGCACGCAAGGGCAGTGACGAAGACGTAGAAGGCGGCGAAACCAACAGTGGCCTGGAATGGTCATGTTGGACGCCTAGATTGGCGCGGCGACGGTACTCGATGTAGGAGAAGAATAATCCGACGTGCCGAAGACCATGCGCGGACGTAGACGACCTGCACCGTGGAGGTGGTGCGGAGATGGCTTGGGACATCGGTGTGCATGGACGGCGATGTAGACTGCGTGCAGCGATGCTATGATCCGTTAGGGCGGCATAGCTGTAGGGCGCAAGTCGGTGTAGTGGCTGGGAGACCACCAACGACGTACATGCCAAGAAATGCGTGTTTGGAAGCCGGTAGCATGGACAAAAGGCGAAGGCATTGCGGCCCGAAGGGGCGACATAGTGCCAGTCCGTAGCTCGATCAGTGGTAGGCGTGTGCTCGGAAATGTGCTTGGCGTAGACGGGCGCGAGATCGGTTGATCAGACCGACGGTACGTCGTATGCGCCATGGCATTGACGACACGTAGATCGGAGTCGATGGCGGCGTTGTCGGTGAAGTCCCGGGCGATGACGGTGAAGACGATCCAAGGGGGAAGGCCATAGCAGCCTACCGAGAAAGGCGTAGCAGCTAGCCGAGGTGAGCGGCAACCTGCTTTGAGGCCGCGACAGTTTGCCGAGGCAGGCAGCGGAGGTGGCAGGCGCACGGGTGCGGTGTATATCGTCGATGCTGATGGTCGGAGTAGAGGCGCGGTGATAACGACGGTAGTGGGCGACTCAATCCGATCTATGATCGGTAAACCAAAAAAAGACCGGCCAAGTGACCGGCAGAGAGAAAAACCGATCTAGTAGATCGGAAAAGACTCACCAGGAAAGCCGATCATAGATCAGCGGACGAACCCTGCGACGGATTGCGCAGTCCCCGACGGAGATCATGGAGATCGATCCCCCCGGGGACGGCACGGCGGAAGCGTGCGAATAGGGTTTGGACCGGTTAGGATGATACCATGAAAGAGTATGAGTTTAGCGGAATATAATGGATATATTATTAAGTCTCATGGGCGAGTATATATAGACATACATGGGATTATCTTGGAGTACAAGTCAAGTTAGGATTGTACGTAAACAAATCCTAACTCTATCTAAACTATCATAACAACCGTATATGCCTAATCTCTAACACCGTGCAAGGACCAGGGGTGACTTGCAAGGGGCTTCACGACCTTGAGGTCGGTGCGAGTATGACTACATCATCATGTTCCACATGAATTCAAACGTTTTCGGTATACAAGGGTATGTTACCAAAACCTCTCTCTATTACAACATTACTTCTAGATATATTTTAGACATATTGGTATTACACTAGTCAGGATTTTTTTTTGTTTTCTATTGTGGGCCCCTTCAATTATCTCTATCATTATCTCCTTATAGTTGTTTACCTTAGTTATTGTGTTTGCTTGTCATCTAGGTAAATGCACTTAATTGCGTATCTAGAGAATTTATTTTGTGTCAAGCCTAGACCGAGAAGCAACTAAAAATTGGTAGCTTCTATTCACCTCCTCTTTAGTCGCTCATATCTGTCCTTTCAGCGTATTTGTATTTACTACACATAAACTTGTTGCCAAATTTGTGCCATTGGCACACGTTTGAGAATTTTGGCATACAGGGATTTAGTCAGAAAAATAAACTCATCTAAAGTACGGGCATTAGCAAGAACCCGCAGACCCTTGTGATAAACGAATCTAAGTACTCAGAATTTTGCTAAGCATGCCAACATGATGACCAGCCAACAATAGCTTGATGTGTGCCATCGAATTGTGCAAGCATGCGTGACAAAGAATTTTACCTAATATGGCGCACTCACAATTATTTAAAACTAGTTAAACTTAACTATACACTCACAATTATTTAAAACTAGTTAAACTTAACTATATGCTAACACTGCCATAAGTCAACTTGTGTGTCTATACATGTGGGATTGGACGGTTGATGATGGCAGGGTTGGAAACGGAATGAAAACGGACGGAAACATGTTTTGTTGTTTTCATTTCCGCTTGTTTCACCGGTACGGAAACGAAACCAAAAACTATGGCAACAAACAAGGAACTGGCAATCTCTGGAGAGAGTGGATACGTGACAGATATGAGATAAAAGCGGACATTTTTTAGAACACAACAGTGAGATAATACACTGGTCTACTACACCAAAAAAAAGCACATAAAGATGTAGCCAACAACACAAGCGATAGTTAAACATAAAGTAACACACAAATAGTTCAACACTTTTATAAGCACACAAGTTCACATAGATAGTTTCACTAAGATGCTACAATGCTCACTTGATTAGTGCATAGCCTGGCCTAATTGCATGTTTGGTGTATCCCTAGTTGCATATCTTTCATGGCCCAGCAAGATTAAGGGAAATCACCCACCCAAAGTACTATTTCATACATAGGTCTGGTCGAGTTATATTTCCGAAAAGTTTCCATATTAGTTTTTATAGAATTTCCTTGTCGTGTCCCTTTCCACTAGAAATGACTTCCCCATTTTCTTTTGGAATTTCTATTTTTGTGCCCCTGGTTCGTTAGTTGTACTCAGTTTTCCCCAGCTGCTTAGTTTTTCCTCACTTTTCCCCTCCCTCCATTCCAAAACCCTCACATGCGTTCAGACAGGGGAATGTGATGGCCCAAAGTATATCGAACTCGTTGGGAACCCCAAGAGGAAGGTATGATGAGCACAGCATCAAGTTTTCCGTCAATTATGAAACCAAGGTTTAATCGAACTAGTAAGAGCAAGGAAACACCCCAAAGGTGTTGCTAGCTGAACTTTGGCAGGGCGCACTACCGGTGCCAGCAGCAACGTAGAGACCTGCACAACACAACCACAGAACTCTGTCCCCAACTTGCGATGAGGTTGTCAATCTCAACGGGTTTTTGCTGAAAACAAAAGGATTAAACATATTGAGTGGAAGAAAGTAATAGTTTGCAGAAAGTAAACACAAAGCAGTAAACAGTTGATTGTAGATTGATAGTAAAACAAAGGACCGGGGTCCATAGTTCACTAGAGGTGTCTCTCCTTAAGATAGATAACATGTTGGGTGAACAAATTACAGCGGGGCAATTGACAAACATCGAGAAAGCATGCACGCATATACTAATCATCTTGACTCCTTTGGAACTTGATTGGGCATTACAACATTATACATAGACCGCCATCCAACTGCATCTATGACTAATAATCCACCTTCAGGTTATCATCCGAACCCCCTCCAGTATTAAGTTGCAAGCAACGGATAATTGCATTACGAATTGCGTGTAAAGTAAACAATAGGATTGTTCTATGAACAAAGGATTGTTGTTTTCTCCCTAGTAGCAACAGCACATCTAATACCTTAGAGATTTCTATCACTTCCCCAGATTACCAGAGGCATGAACCCACTATCGAGCATAAATACTAACTCTTGGAGTTGCTAGCATCTACTTGGCCAAGATAGCTACTAACAACGGAAAGCATGCAAGATCACAAATAATAAAGACATGATATAATCAATAATAAATCTAAAATAGCATCTCAATATCCATCGGATCCCCGCAAACACAACATGCAGAATTACAAATAGATGATCTTGATCATGAACGGAGCTCACAAGATCTAAACATGATAGCACAAAGGAGGAGAACTAGCCATCTAGCTACTACATGGTTCCGTAGTCCAGAGATGAACTACTCACGCATCACACCGGAGGCTTGCATGATGATGAAGAAGGCCTCCAGGGTGAACTCCCCTCTCCGGCAGGGTGCCGGGAAGAGCTTCAGATCCCTCCCGATCTAGGGATGGAGATGACGGCGGCTATAGACTCTTTCGTGGAATTTTGATCGGGTACTTAGGGTTTCCGTATCAGAGGCAATATTTAGGTGGAAGGAGAGGCCGAGGGGGTGCCTTGGGCGGCCAGACCACCCCCTGACGTGGGCTAGGCCTGGCCACGCGGCCAGGTGGTGTGGCCGGGCCCCAGCCCCTCTCCGTCTCGTATTCTGGCTCCAGGTGTCCCTCGGTGAAAAACTGACTTTGGCTTTTGTCCCATCCAATTCCGAGAATATTTATTTTCTGACTTTCCTAGAACCAAAAACAGCAGAAAACAGGCAGCTGGCACTATGGCTCTTGTTAATAGGTTAGTCCAAGAAATCATATGAAAAATACTCCAAAGTGTGGACAAAACATAAGAAAGTAGATAAAACCAAGCATGGAACATCAAAAATTATGGATATGTTTGCAACGTATCAACATCCCCAAGCTTAACTCTTGCTCGTCCTCGAGTAGGTAAGTGATAAAAAGAAAGAATAATTTTTGAGGTGACATGCACCTTCATAAACTTGATCAAAGTATTTGTAAAACATTCAAAGCTGGGATCATAGTACTTCAATCATAACATGAAAGACAAAGTTCTAACAATAAGACAAAGCAACTATGTTGCAACATGAAAAGGCACAAACAAAAGATTCATGAATAATAATGCTTTGCAAGACGTTTGTTTATTTCACATAAAGAAAACATAGCATAGTAGTATTCAACTTGTCCCTCATAGAGTAGCAAACATAAATGCATAGGACACCTTCTCTAACATGGAGTATTCAGCTTGTCCCTCATAGAGTAGCAAACATAACAATGCAGGTTTCCACCATGTCAGCATGGATTAGACCAGCGGTCCAGGCGTTTCTCTAACACATATACATAACTGTTGGGTCTGCAGCATAGAAAACAAAAAATTCCTACGATGAGAACTACACGCCAAGATCTATCTACTAGGTACAGAGCAACGAGTGGACATCCATCCATCGAGAACTTACCCTCGAAGACAACGGGTTTTGTTAACGAGTAGGAACTCGTGGTTGATGTAGTCGTACACTTGCCAATCTCAAGATTGTGTGGAAGTCCGAGCGCCGCAACTCAGCAGCACATCCATACTCGCACACACGTTCAAGCCACCGGACAACTCCACCTCCTCGCTCCAGCGATCCAGCGGAAGCAGCAACTCCTTCCAGACGAAATGCCACCGGGAACATGTATCTCACTAATCCGAGACCATGGGGGAATAATTCTAGAGGGGGAGAGAGATCCTTCACGAGGAGGTGTGAGGAAGAAGGATGAAGAGGGGGGCCTTTTATAGGAGGAGGGGTGCCCCTCTCTCCATGGCCGGCGTATGGGGGGGTGACTCCTCACCTCCCCCATTCATGTGGTGGTAACCCCTCCACATTAAAATGCCTCTTCACATTCCCTTTTAAAGTCCCCACTTTAAATGCATTAAATTCTCTAAGTTTAATGCTCTCTCATTTAATAAAACACTTTTATTAAATTTATTCAGAATTTTGTTAATTACTTTAATTAACAAACATTCACATATAACCCCTTGCAATATTTCAATATCACATGCAGAACCACTTTCTGCAATTTCACCCGAAACAATTTCCGGTTTCTATAGAAACAAGTCTTGCACTTTGCAATTCTTTCGTCTGAAACATATGTGCTCCAAAATGGTGTCCGGTAACTCTTAAGTGTGTCACCCTATGGTTCGCGAATAATGCAGACATGATTGAGACTCCTCTCAGATCAATAATCAGAAGCGGGACCTGGAGGTCCATACTGACTCCTGCATATTCAACGATGACTTCTGTGATCATGAGAACCTTTAACGCTTGTAATTTAATCCCTTTATCTCTTGATATAATACATGTCTGAGATTCGATCATCGGTATCCAAATACCTAGTTTGATCTCGTTACCGACATGCACTCTTTTCTTGTTCCCGTGATATAACATTCTAGTGATCACATCACTTGCTTGCAAGCTATCTTAATGTGATATTTTTGAGAGGGCCTAGAGTATATCTATCCGTCATCGGGATTGACAAATTCCACTCTTGATCCATGAGCCTCAACATAACACCTTCATAGCACTGAACCCATCTTTATAGTCACCCTGTTACGGTGTGACGTTTGATGTTATCAAGATACTCTTCCCGTGTTAGCAATTAACATGATCTCATGGTCTAAGGATAAAGATTACTTCGTATGATGTTATAGCAATGTAAACATAATGAATTGATCATAATGTTATACTTTGGATGAATGTTCATCACATCATGTCACAAATGATGTGACCTTGTTATTAACAACATCTAATGTCCATGATCAGGAAACCTTGATCATCTTTTTAATCAACAAGCTAGTCTATAAGATAGGCATAAATAGGAACCCTTTTTGTTTATTAAACACACATGTATTGATGTTTCCGATCAATACAATTCTAGCATGCAAAATAAACATCTATCATATATAAGGAATACATAATAACAACTTTATTATTGCCTCTCAGGGCATATTTCCTTCAGTCTCCCACTTACACTAGAGACAATAATCTAGTTCACCTAGTGATAAATCTAACACCCATGGAGTTCTGGTGTTGATCATGTTTTTCCCTAGGGAGAGCTTTAGTCAACGGATCTGCTACATTTAGGTCCGTGTGTACTTTACAAATCTTTAGATCTCCATCCTTGACATGTTCGCATATGGAGTGAAACCGGCGCTTAATATGCTTGGAATTCTTGTGAGACCTTGGTTCCTTGGCGTTGGCTATGGCTCCATTGTTGTCACAATAGATCACCATCGGGCCCAATGCACTAGGAACCACACCTAGTGTAACAACCTCGGACCCTATGCTCTAAGTTCAAGCCTGGATGAACCAAAAGTGGTTCAAATAGTACAGCGGGGGCCCAGGGACCACCCACATGTAGACCCGTCGGCCGTCCTAAGCACTTTCAGAACATCGGGACAAGAGCGAGCGGCGTAGGCAACAGGCGAAGAGATCAAATACATACACAAGTGAGTATGTATGCAAGCTACCTTACAACAGTTCTCAGAGCCATACCATCTAAAGGAAATAGAAATATTGCAACGCCATACGGCAAGATCCAAATATCCTAGATAGAGATAATAGTGTAGGATAGCTCCTCATACATCAAACATCAGAGTATCAAGGGGAAGCGGGAAACAAGATCCAAGTACGGATAAGAAGCAAATCGGCATGAGATGCCACATAAGTAAACACATCCCGCCCACAGATCTCGCGGATCCCCATCCCCGGAATCTCTACACCGAGTGATCATTGCCAACAACATCTGTCTCCTCCACCCAGTATCCATCTTGCGAATACACCTGTTCATCTGAATCAAACAATTTATCGTGTGAGACCCTAGGGGTACTCAGCAAGTCTTTATGCCTCTAAAGGGGACATAACCTGGGGTGACGCAATTGCAGCAAAAGATAATAACTAACAAGTCTATAGATACTCGCTAACCATCCGCCTAACCAATGATAGACGGATATCCGTTAATTAGAAACAACAGTTATAACAGTATAAAGTAACAGATCCATCCCCCTTCTCGCTTACCAACGAGAAAGCGGACGAACAACCCATCCGTTGGCAGTTTTATTAACCATTCCATGAGTATTGCACTATTTACTAGTCAGGTATTTAGTCAGATTAAAAGCGGTACTTTAGTTATACTTGTCTATGATCGAGAAACTGTGCTCCAAGTCGTCCATAACCGCGGACACGGCTTTCAGAAAGATTTACCCTGCAGGGGTGCACAAATAGCAACACACACACGATCGACCTCAGAAAAACCAAATCAAAACCCAACAAGGTTTTCAAGACAAAGCAATCACAGGATTCATAAAATATTTCAGGGGGCCACCCCAATAAGCTACCCGCAACAAAGTTGGCCGGCTCCGAGATAGACCCAGGGTTTGCGAGAACGGCTGTAAACGACTGGGAACCCGAAAGTGTGACTGGGCTTGTCGATACCGCGAAATCGTGTCGCGATCCCTAAACAGTACAGGTGCTCCACGCACAATCTTAAATAAAGCAGTAAAGCATGGCATAAGTACACGATAGTAATAAAGCCCCAAACTACTTTGTGGCCCCAAGAAATAAAGTACGAATCAAGCTCTGGCAAAGGGGGATTCATAGAGTCTCCCGTATGTGGATAGTGCGAATAGTCAAGGAACAGGAATCAAATACTCAAGGTCCTACGGGACACAAGTGTGCATAAAAACCAAATGACAGATATTGCCCACCGGTGCCTCTTTCATTAGTTATGCTATTACTACTCAGGTTCAGTTGTTTAGGTACCTCGTTATCCATCATACTCTCACATACCCTACACATGCTGTTCTATGACTCGCATGGCTCAAACAACTCCTGTAGTAATGGCTCATGGGATAGAGGAACAAGCTTGGTGGGGTTTAAAAGTAAAGGCTATGCAGTACTTGGGATTCAATTTAATGCAATCGCGACTCAATGATGCAAGAATAAGATAGAGGCAATAGGTACTATATGTATGCAAGCATGTGGTAGTGCTTGCCTGGCAGCTTAGTTGAAGCGAGAGACGGATCTGGGTAGTACTCCTGGGATTCGTGATAATTCCCCTGCTCGGCGTCTATCCGAAAGAAGAACCAAACAAACAAGGGCCAACATAAATAAAGTGCACAAGCATATAAATAAAATGCGACAAGCAAACAAGCATGCCATGATGAATGATGCACAATTTACATGGCAATAATGTAGCATGGCATGGTTGAGGTGTGGGGTACAAGAATAAAGCATTTTATTAAATTTTAGTCATGTTTTGCTCCCATAACACTTGCTGTCCACTTAATATTTATATGATGCATGCTGCAATTCAGAACATGGAATGCATAAACAGAACAGGCTCGTTGCGCTGATCGATTTAGACATATTATTTGTCAAATTTGGAGTTATAGAATTAAAGTTATTAACTAATTGAGAGAAGGCATTTTTATTGCAATTAAACATTTTCGAAAATTTAAATTAGCCAAACATTGAATTGGATGGCAGATTTGAATTCCTCACATTTTTCTGATTCAAAAACATATATCATTTGTATTATTTGGATAAGTCAAATAAAAGATATTATTTTCTAGATTTAAAACATTTCATCAAATTCTGGAAAAGACTTTTATTAAACAGATAAGGCAGCGACTTTTTGCACACAGAGGCAGCTAGCCACAGACGCTGACGGGTGGGCCTAGCGCTGAGCTGGCGAATCCAACGCGCAGCGGACTTTTCTCACCGCGGAGTTATCCAGCCTGTGCAGTTGACAGGTGGGGCCGATGGTGTGCGGGGCCACGCACGGGCTCGCGAACCGGGCGCAGCCACGTGGCGCGGACGGGGAGCGCGGGTTGAGGATACAAAAACCGGGGCACCTTTTTGTAAAACGGGCACAGTGCATGACACGTGGGCCCGGGCTGGACCGCGGGTTAAGGGAAACAAAACGCCAGGGAGGCATCTACAAAAAGGGAGGGGGTTCCTGTTTCTCTTCTCCGCTCTCTGACGGAACTGACGACGCGCGCGCGACGGACACAGAGGCGCGACCGAGGATCGAACGCGCGACCTCGCGCTCGCGCAGCAAGGTTGAAGCCACTGCGGTGGCTAAGGGGTGATGCTAGCTAGCGGTGGCGCGGCGAGATAACCTACTGCGACGCGTCAGCGGACAAAGCGACCAGCGCGCGCCATGCACAGAGAGTGTTCGATGAAACGATCTACGCAGCCGGTATGCAAAGACGAACAGGGGCATGTCTAGGGGGGTCAGTGGCTCACCACGGGGCTCTCGGTGGCGTTGGATCGGCTTGGCACGCAGGAGAGCGACGACGATGCAGGCGGACGGCGAGCTAGGGTTTGCGTCGGGCTCGACAACGTGCAGCAGGTCTAGGGCTCCTCCTCCTCGATGGCATGGACATGGGCGACGCATGGGTACTCCTCGGTCTTCCCCAACGCCTCAACACCACGCCCGCCTCCTCCTAGCAACTAGGGCGTGTCGACACCGATGGTGGCCGCCGGAGATGGAAGAGAGAGGGGGGTAGCAATAGGTGGGGAAGGAGGGGTGGAAGGGCAGGCCCTGGGTGGATCTGGGGAGGCAACACAAGGCATATGGGAGAGGGGGTAGATAAGATCGAGGGCAGAGGGGAGCACATGGGGATCGGGGTGGAAAAAAGGTGGCGTGCTCCTTTCCTCCTTCTCCTCCTCACGCGGTGGGCACGGCTCGGAAGGCCTGGGTCTACAACTGGGGACAGAGGAAAAGAGAGGGGGCCTCGGGTGGGGTCTGCATGGCAGCGAGGGAGAAGAACAGAGAGAGGGGGTGATGCTCGGCTAGGGCTAGAGGAGGGGTGGCATGGTGGCTCGGGCTGGTTGCCAGGCTAGGGTCTTGGGACCGAGCCAGGGTGGTGGTGGCCAGGTTAGGAAGGGGAGGGTGGCTCGGCATGGAGCCTAGCTAGGAGGGAAGAAGAGATAGGGTTAGGGTTTTGGTGAGGGGAGTGTGTATAAGCTAGGTTTAGAGAGAGAGAGGACTCGGTTTAGATATAAGAAGAGAGAGGGCAAAACCACATGATGGATGAGCTAGGTTTTACAGTAGCTAAGAAACACCAAAAGGAATTTGAGTGAAGACAAAGGTCAAAACAAAAGGTCCCAAAAGAGAGAAAGAGGTGGAAGAAAATAATGATCTTGCATGGCCCATGCATAATTAGTAAATGCCATATTGATTATTGTGAAAACAATTGTAATGACCATGGCATTTGTTAACACATGCACCCCAAAAATATGGAATTAAGGCCAAGCAAAAGAAAGGAGTTGTGTCCCAAGTAGAATAGATGCATATGCTCATATTTGAATATAATGTGGGCATGCTAGTGTGTATGTTCCACTAGGTAAGTAGATAGCCATAATTATATTCATACATGATCAAATACTCCAAACCAAAACATATGGAAGCTAGACAAAGAAAAATACTCACATAACATGCAAAGGTGGCCATGTGTCTCTCCACATATCAACATTGTGAAAACAACATGATGCATATATGGAAGCATGTGGAAGTAGAAGTGGATCCATCCCAACCCACATGAGCTAGAGGTAGGCCCAAATAAAATGCCAAGCTCACATATAGTTGGATGGTAGAATTAAAGGGGTGGGGACAAGAAAAGGTGGTGGTGTTAATAAAATATATGCCCCCAACTCAACTTGGGCATCAAGCATTTATCAAGAACCAAATACAATATATCAAGAGGCAAATACAATTAATAGTGCATATGAGATAAGAACGAAATGAAAGGGGTTTTATATGATGCTCAAATGCAAGGTGGCATGATGACATGATCATGATATAATTATGATGCAACAATTATATGTAGGAAGTAGCATTTTATTTTTAGCCCATGTAGCATTACAGATGTTAGACATATGGGATGCTACACCTAGTTCCGTAATGAACTCTTTCATCCAAACCGCTTCCTGCGCCGCTTCTGAAGCAGCAACATATTCCGCCTCCGTCGTTGATCTAGCCACCACAGGTTGTTTGGAACTCCTCCAATTAACTGCTGCTCCGTTCAAGAGAAATACGTATCCGGATTGAGACTTAGAGTCATCCAGATCGGTGTCAAAGCTAGCATCGACATAACACTTAGCGACTAGCTCTTCTTCCCCTCCGTATATGAGAAACATATCCTTAGTTCTTCTCAAGTACTTGAGGATGTTCTTTACCGCTATCCAGTGTTCCGAACCTGGATCAGATTGGTACCTACTAGTCAAACTAATAGCATGTGCCACATCCGGTCTTGTATATAGCATGGCATACATAATAGAGCATATGGCCGAGGCATAGGGGATCTTATCCATCATCTCTCTTTCTTCCGCCATAGCCAGACTTTGAGTCTTACTCAATGTCTTGCCTTGCAACATAGGTAAGAACCCCTTCTTACTTTCGTCCATATTAAACTTCTTTAATATCTTATCAAGGTATGTACTCTGCGATAGCCCAATTAGGCGCCTTGATCTATCTCTATAGATTTTAATGCCTAATATATATGACGCTTCACCAAGGTCTTTCATCGAAAATTTGCTGTTTAGATAACTTTTAACACTGTTTAAAAGATCTATATCATTTCCAATCAATAATATGTCATCCACATATAATATTAGAAATGCCACATTGCTCCCACTCACTTTCTTGTAAATACAAGCCTCTCCATAAGTTTGGACAAATCCAAACTCTTTGATCACCTCATCAAAGCGGAGATTCCAACTCCGGATGCTTGCTTCAGTCCATAGATGGATCGCTGAAGTTTGCATACCTTATTAGCATCCTTAGGATCGACAAAACCCTTAGGTTGTATCATATACAACTCTTCTTTAATATTACCATTGAGGAATGCAGTTTTGACATCCATCTGCCATATTTCATAATCGAAATATGCAGGAATTGCTAACATAATCCTAACCGACTTAAGCATCGCTATGGGAGAGAATGCCTCATCGTAGTCAACTCCTTGAATTTGTCGAAACCCCTTTGCGACAAGTCGAGCCTTATAGATGGTCACATTACCATCAGCATCAGTTTTTCTTTTGAAAATCCATTTATTCTCAACGGCCTTTCGGTCTTGAGGTAAGTCCACCAAGGTCCAAACCTGGTTCTCGTACATGGATTCCATCTCGGATTTCATGGATTCTAGCCATTTGTTGGAATCCGTGTTCATCGTCACTTCTTCATACGTTGCAGGGTCATCCATTTCATCAACCATGAAATTCGCAACAGGATTGCCGTACAGTTCAGGAGCTGCACGTGTCCTGCTTGACCTGCGAGGTTTGGTAGTGTCCTCTTTCGGAGTTTCATGATCAATATCATTAGCTCTCTCTTCATTAGGTGTAGTCAACTCCGAAACAATTTCCGGTGCTGCGCTACTCGCCATTTCATGAAGAGAAGGTTCAATAACCTCTTCGAGTTCTACCTTCCGACTACTCACACCTTTCGAGAGAAACTCCTTCTCAAGAAAGGATCCATTCTTGGCAACAAAAACCTTGCCCTCGGATCTGTGATAGAAGGTATACCCAATCGTTTCCTTAGGGTATCCTATGAAGATGCATTTTTCCGCTTTTGGTTCGAGTTTATCCGGTTGAAGTTTCTTCACATAAACATCGCATCCCCAAACTTTAAGAAATGACAACTTAGGTTTGTTTCTAAACCATACTTCATATGGTGTCATTTCAACGGATTTAGATGGTGCCTGATTTAAAGTGAATGCAGTTGTTTCCAATGCATAACCCCAAAATGACAATGGCAAGTCAGTCAGAGACATCATAGATCGAACCATATCTAATAAAGTACGATTACGATGTTCTGACACACCATTACGTTGTGGTGTTCCGGAAGGCGTGAGTTGTGAAACTATTCCACACTCTTTCATGTGTGTGCTAAACTCGTAACGTAGATACTCACCTCCACGGTCAGACCGCAGAAATTTGATCTTTCTGTTACGATGATTTTCCACTTCATTCTGAAATTCCTTGAACTTTTCAAAGGTTTCAGACTTGTGTTTCATCAAATAGATATACCCATATATACTCAAATCATCTGTGAAAGTAACAAAATAACGATATCCACCTCTCGCCAACACACTCATTGGTCCACACACATCAGTATGTATGATTTCCAATAAATCTGTCGCCCGTTCCATTGAACCGAAAAACGGCGTTCCAGTCATCTTGCCCATAAGGCATGGCTCACATGTATCAAATGATTCAAAATCAAGTGATTCCAAAAGTCCATCAGAATGGAGTTTCTTCATGCGTTTAACGCCAATATGACCTAGACGGCAGTGCGACATATATGCAGATATATCATTATCAAGTTTAATCTTTTTAGCATTAACATTATGAATATGCGTAATATTACTATCGATATCTAACAGAAATAAACCATTCAACACAGGTGCATGACCATAAAAGATATCATTCTTATAAATCGAACAACCATTGTTTTCAGATTTAAAGGAATAACCACTTTGCATCAAACACGATTCGGATACAATGTTCATGCTCAGTGCAGGCACCAAATAACAATTATTTAGGTTTATAACTAATCCCGATGGCATATGGAGAGGTAGAGTCCTGGCGACAATCACATCAACTCTTGATCCATTGCCGACCTGCATCCTGACATCATCCCTTGCTAGTTGTCGCTTGTTCCGCAGCCCCTAAATCGAGTTACATATATTAGCAACCGATCATATATCAAATACCCAGGTGCTACTGCGAGTACTAGTCAAGTACACATCAATAACATGTATATCACATATACCTTTGTTTGCCTTGCCGGACTTCTTGTCCGCCAAATACTTGGGGCAATTGCGCTTCCAATGGCCAGTCCCCTTGCAAATGGTAACACTTGATGTCAGACTTAGGGCCAGATCAGGGTTTCTTTTCAGGTGTGGCAACATATTTGCCACCCTTCTTTCCCTTGTGCTTGCCTTTCTTGTCCTTCTTGAAACCGGTGGTCCTATTGATCATCAACACTTGATGTTCTTTCCTAATATCCACTTCTGCAGTCTTAAGCATTGACAGAAGCTCGAGAAGAGACTTCTTCATGCCCTGCATATTATAGTTCATCACGAAGCTCTTGTAGCTAGGTGGCAGAGATTGGAGAACATGATGTATGCCTAAGTCAATGGGAATCGTTATTCCCAAGGACACAAGTTTATCGGCATACCCAGACATTTTGAGTACATGCTCACTAACGGAGTTGTTCTCCTTCATCATGCAGCCAAAGAACTTTTCAGAAGCATTATAACTCTCTACGGCAGCATGGGTATCGAAAATCATTTTCAATTATCCCATGGTATCAAAGGCATTGCCATTTTCAAAACGCTTTCGAAGTTCTGGCTCTAGCCCATACAGTATGCCGCAATGAACTAAGTTGTGGTCCTCCTGACGAGTCACATAGACATTCTTTTCCTCATCAGGGGCATCAGGAGATGGTGGGGGGCCTAGCGGCGCATCTAGAACATATTGTTTTTGTGCACCAGTGAGGAGAATCCTCAAATTCATAGCCCAGTTGGTGAAGTTGCTACCATTCGCAGCAAGTTTCTCTTTCTCCATGAACACATTGAAATTAAAAGCAGGTGGTGCCATCTACAACAGAATTTGTAAAGTTTATTTAGACTAAGTTTATGATAGAGTGAGTTCAACTAATCCAAATTACTAATGAACTCCCACTCAAAAACGACATCCCTCGTGTCCTTTTGGTGATTACATGAACCAAATCCACTACACCAAGTCCGATCATCACGTGAGTTGATGTAGCTTCAAAGGCGAGCATCTATATGGGCATCATATCAACTATATGACTCATGCTTAACCTTTCGTTCCGTGTTCTGAGGCCATGTCTGTACATGCTAGGCTCGCCAAGTAAGAACCTTAGTATTCGCGTGTGTAAAACTGTCTTACACCCGTTCATATGAAAGCATAGATTCGAGTACACCCGATCATCACGTGATGTCTCGAAACACGATCCACCGAACGGTGCATACTCAAGGAAGAACACATTTTTGTCTTGATATCTAAATGAGGGATCATCTTACAATGCTACAAAAAGCGCCAAACTAGCAGTATAAGATGCTAACATCTAATGTGTAAAGTGAGATGATATGGTCCATGCATTTGATCTCTATCATTTGCATCGTGGTATGATCTCTATCATTCCTTTGTGTGTAAGGCCAAGGTCTATGGAACTTACACATTGAATGTGTTGTAAGAGTATCTATCATACATCTACTTACAACAATACCATATCAATACACTAGCCCAGCAACGATCTAAACTAGACGCCTCTAATTTATCAATTGTAAGTTTTACGTGGCTTAGGGATTTCGGAGATAGAACAGTTCTTACCTACGAACATGAACCACAACGTGGATAACCAAGTTATTAGCAACTCGTTGTAAATCAGATATTGACTATAGTAGGAGAGACAGACACCCGCCAGCCAGTTATGCAAAACTAGTTGCATGTCAGTCGTGGTACCGGTCTCATGTACGATGACATGTAAGGTTGGTCCGGGCCGCTTCATCCCACTATGCCACCAATATCCAAAATACATAAAAGATGCAATAACATGATCATCATCGCCCACATATAAACATATGTGTACTACCCGTGCAAAGCACCTATGCATAGATCAGGCTCTGATACCACTTTTGGGTCCGCAGCATAGAAAACAAAAAATTTCCTACGATGAGAACTACATGCCAAGATCTATCTACTAGGTACAGAGCAACGGGTGGACATACATCCATCGAGAACTTACCCTCAAAGACAACGAGTTTTGTTAACAAGTAGGAACTCGTGGTTGATGTAGTCATACACTTGCCGATCTCAAGATCGTGTGGAAGTCCGAGCGCCGCAACTCAGCAACGCATCCGTACTCGCACACACGTCCAAGCCACCAGACAACCTCCACCTCCTTGCTCCAGCGATCCAGCGGAAGCAGCAACTCCTTCCAGACGAAATGCCACCGGGAACATGTATCTCGCTAATCCGAGACCATGGGAGAATAATTCTAGAGGGGGAGATGTCGTGGTGGTGTCACGGCAGATGTCTGGTATAGGCTAAAGTTGGGGCCGATGGACGATGGAGGAATCCGGGGAGGGATGATGAAGTGAAGACCTCATACGGAAGAACTCAGAGAGACACGATATACCCAGGTTCGAGGCTCTCCTAGTGAGATAACACCTCTACTCTTGCATCTAATCTCATATATCTTGCCTTGCTTGTGGCTACAATGGTGCTCCTTGAGCTGTACTCTTATGCCTCTCATGGAGAGAGCAGAGGAAGAAGGAACCATGCTCCTAGTGAGTAGAGGGAGAGGAGCCCTCCAGGGGGCCTCGCATGTAACGTTACCCCCGGTGCTCCTTATAAAGGGGAGCCCCGGGGACAAGGTATGTCATCTAAAGTACTCCTATGAGCTGTGTTGTGGGGCTTGCCTAGTCACCTTGTCCTTTATTGAGTCATCGGTCTTATCCCTTCGGCATATTCCTTGGCATCTTTAGGAGATGCTTGGCATATTCCCTAGCATCTCCCAAGATGCCCAGCATATTCCTTAGCATCTTGGACCAAAGTGGCCAGTCTGAGCCAGGGGCGTCCCAAGACAGGCACCTGACGTAGGCTTGACTTGACTTGGTAGCGTGTCGATGTAGAGGTTGCTGGTGGGGCCAGGTATGAGAGAAATGACGTCCGGGACGAAGTAATTCGGCCAGGGGAAGTGAAATTCGGCCATGGGGGAGGATAACTCGGCCTGGGGGAGAAATGGGGACCACCTAGGCGGTGAACAGTGCCACAGCCGGATCATTCATCTCCCAGTCGAGTTACTCTGTAATTCGGCCTAGCCAGATTAAGTAGGAAAGAGCCCAGCCGGGTTTCCCTTGGTTCGGCCAGGCAGGGTGGCGAAGTGGCCCAGGGCGTCGATCTGGCCTGGGAGAAGTGGCCTGGCGGGGAAATGGCCCGGGGTGGGCCGGCCGAGGTGGAGAAGAAACCGGCCCACCCGGGACTCACTGGTGACGCGGAGGCACCATCCCGCGGGGAAGGTCACGTCGGAGACGCCCTGCGGTCGGCCAGACTGCTCCTATCGGCCCACCCGAGGGACGAGGATGATTCGGTGGTGAGGCGGCTCTGTGTCTCAGCGGGAGGAGGCTCACGATGGGCTGACTTTGGGTGATGTCGGCCCATTGCAAGGGATGAAGCTGGCGATGTGGCAGTGCTGCCGGGGCACTGGCGCTGTGCTGACCCGGCGCGATCCTCGGTGAGGGATCCCGGTGGGCCGGCTGGGAGGAAGCCCATCTAGCTTAACTCTTCCCTCTTGTCCTGATTCAGCCTGGGAGGCCAAGGGCTGGGCCGAGATTGGTGTAACTCGGCCCATCCGAGTTTTTCTCCTCCTCTCTTTTATCTCTTTTCTTTACTCACTTTAAATGTCTTTTCTCTTCATACGTATTTCACAGAAACTATCCTATACATTATATCGTACCCACTATTCCTCAACTCTGGGGTACCTAGAGTTAAATCCCCAACATTAGTCCCCGAGGCTATGTGGGATTCGTTGAATCGTGCATAGGCTTCAAATAAAATGTCTCCAGAGTTGCTATCAACATATTGTCATTTTTCTCCACTTTTAATATATATCTTTGTCAAGAATCGACTCAAACCGATACGTGGCCTTCTTGGGCATTCCTCTTCTGATCCTCTTTGAGTAAGTTTGTAGTTTCTGGCCTGCTTTGGCTCTGGTCCTATCCCATTTGGGTAAGTATTTTTGGCTTCCGACCCTATTTGGCTCTGGCTGCAACCCATTTAGGTGACTCTTTTGGCTTCTAGCCTGATTAGGCTCTGGCCTTAACCCTTTTGGGTAAGTCTTTTGGCTTCTGGCCGAATTTGGCTCTAGCCTTAACCCTTTTGGGTAAGTCATTTGGCTTCTGGCCGAATTTGCCTTTGGCCTTAACCCTTTTGGGTAACTCTTTTGGCTTCTAGCCTGATTTGGCTCTGGCCTTAACCCTTTTGGGCAAGTCTTTTGGCTTCTGGCCGAATTTGGCTCTGGCCTTAACCCTTTTGGGTAACACTTTTGGCTTCTGGCCTGATTTGGCTCTGGCCTTAACCCTTTTGGGCAAGTCTTTTGTCTTCGGGCCTGATCCGGCTCTGGCCTTAACCCTTTCAGGTAAGTCATTTGGCTTCTGGACGAATTTGGCTCTGGCCTTCACCCTTTTGGGTAACTCTTTTGGCTTCTGGCCTAATTTGGCTCTGGCCTTAACCCTTTTGGGCAAGTCTTTTGGCTTC
Organism: Avena sativa; assembly: GCA_916181665.1. Classification (NCBI taxonomy): domain Eukaryota; kingdom Viridiplantae; phylum Streptophyta; class Magnoliopsida; order Poales; family Poaceae; genus Avena; species Avena sativa. Next base: position 467,242,211 of record OV702290.1, read on the forward strand.
AGGCCTGATTCGGCTCTGGCCTTAACCCTTTCGGGTAAGTCATTTGGCTTCTGGCCGAATTTGGCTCTGGCCTTAACCCTTTCGGGTAACTCTTTTGGCTTCTGGCCTAATTTGGCTCTGGCCTTAACCCTTTTGGGTAAGTCTTTTGGCTTCGGGCCTGATTCAGCTTTGGCCTTAACCCTTTCGGGTAAGTCATTTGGCTTCTGGCCAAATTTGGCTCTGGCCTTAACCCTTTTGGGTAACTCTTTTGGCTTCTGGCCTGATTTGGCTATGGCCTTAACCCTTTTGGGTAAGTCTTTTGGCTTCGGGCCTGATTCGGCTCTAGCCTTAGCCCTTTTGGGTAAGTCATTTGGCTTCTGGCCAAATTTGGCTCTAGCCTTAACCCTTTTGGGTAAGTCTTTTGGCTTCAGGCCTGATTCGGCTCTGGCCTTAACCCTTTCGGGTAAGTCATTTGGCTTCTGGCCGAATTTGGCTCTGGCCTTAACCCTTTTGGGTAACTCTTTTAGCTTCTGGCCTTAACCCTTTCAGGTAAGTCTTTTGGCTTTAGGCCTGATTCGGCTCTGGCCTTAACCCTTTCGGGTAAGTCATTTGGCTTCTGGCCGAATTTGGCTCTGGCCTTAACCCTTTTGGGTAACTCTTTTGGCTTCTGGCTTGATTTGGCTCTGGCCTTAACCCTTTTGGATAAGTCTTTTGGCTTCGGGCCTGATTCGGCTCTGGCCTTAACCCTTTCGGGTAAGTCATTTGGCTTCTGGCCGAATTTGGCTCTGGCCTTAACCCTTTTGGGTAACTCTTTTGGCTTCTGTCCTGATTCGGCTCTGGCCTTATGAATTGTAATCCGAGTTATCCCATGCGAGTTATAATTGCTGAGTTATATGGCTCAAAATTGACATGAGTCTCTGTTTTGAGTTACTTGACCCAGAATCCGAGTTACCCGACACAAATCCGAGTTTCATGACTCAAATCCGAGTTACCTGATGGGAGTTTGAGTTGCTTGACTCGAATCTGACATAAGTCTTAGATCCGAGTCATTTGGTTGAGATATGATATGGTCTTATGATATGCTGGCAAACTGCCCTAGATTTTGACTCGAGACATTGATCCGAGATATGATTTTGAGACATGACTTTATGATATCATGACATACTTCCATAGATATTAATCCGAGATACTGATCCGAGATTGAATATGATGAGTTATTGATATGATGGCATACTTCCATAGATATGGATCCGAGATTGAATATGATAAGTTATTGATATGCTGGCTCATTGCCATCCAAGATATGGAACAAATTGATTTGAGGTATAAGATAACCTGGTAAGCTGAGTTAAAATCCGAGTTACTAAATAACCTGGCAAGCTGAAATGAAATCCGAGTTACCCTGTAACTAGGAAATAGAAGCAAATCTGAATTACCCCTGTAGTTAGGCAAACTGAAGTAAAATCCGAGTTACCATGTAACTAGGAACTTGAAGCAAATCTGAATTACCCTGTAATTAGGCAAACTGAAGTAAAATCCGAGGTACCATGTAACTAGGAAAACCGAGGTAAAATCCGAGTTACCATGTAACCTGGAAACCTGTAATTAGGCAAACTGAAGTAAAACCCGAGTTATCAGGTAACATGGCATGGTGATGCACACACCAATCCGAGTCACGGATGACCTGGTAAGCTGAAAACGTCAATCCGAGTTAAATCTGAGTTACCAGGTAATCTGGCTGACTGAGTCAAATCCAAGTTACAAGGCAACTAGGCAAGCGGAAGTATAACTCTAGTTACTATGTAACTTGGTGAGTTGAGTTAAATCCGAGTTATAAATGACTTGGTGAGCTACGTTTTATCCAAGGCAGCTTAAAGACACAAGGCATTGGATACATACGAGATCATGGCATATCTTAAGTATTTTCTGAGTTATTTGTCCTATGCACGGAGACACCGAGTCCCCGAGATACTTTTTCTACCCTAGGGTGACTCGAATGGCGTGCGTGCTAGTCCCCGGGTTGAGTTAACTCATCCTAGGGTGAAAAACTAGGTGATAGTCCCTGAGTGACATCCAGGGTATCTCATGTGCATGTTGGTTGAGTTATCTAGTTGAGTCATATCCAATGGGTCAGCCAACACTTACTGTACTGTTGGTGAAGAGGCTGAGGAAGAGGTTGAGACACCTCAACAAGGGAGACTTGATTGCCAACTCCCCTGCTCTCTGTACGTTGAGGAAGAGGATGTAGAGACCTTTGATCGATGGTGAAGCAGAGCTTGATGAAGACGTTCCCGTCCGGATGGTAACCCAACCAGCGCCTCTTATCAGCCCCATGGTGGGCGCCAACTGTCGTGGTGGTGTCACGGCAGATGCCTGGTATAGGCTAAAGTTGGGGCCGATGGACGATGGAGGAATCCGGGGAGGGATGATGAAGTGAAGACCTCATACGGAAGAACTTAGAGAGACACGATATACCCAGGTTCGAGGCTCTCCTAGTGAGATAACACCTCTACTCCTGCATCTAATCTCATATATCTTGCCATGCTTGTGGCTACAATGGTGCTCCTTGAGCTATACTCTTATGCCTCTCATGGAGAGAGCAGAGGAAGAAGGAACCATGCTCCTAGTGAGAAGAGGGAGAGGAGCCCTCCAGGGGGCCTCGCATGTAACGTTACCCCGGGTGCTCCTTATAAAGGGGAGCCTAGGGGACAAGGTATGTCATCTAAAGTACTCCTATGAGCTGTCTTGTGGAACTTGCCTAGTCACCTTGTCCTTTATTGAGTCATCGGTCTTATCCCTTCGGCATATTCCTTGGCATCTTTAGGAGATGCTTGGCATATTCCCTAGCATCTCCCAAGATGCCCAGCATATTCCTTAGCATCTTGGACCAAAGGGGCCAGTCTGAGCCAGGGCATCCCAAGACTGGCACCTGACGTAGGCTTGACATGACTTGGTAGCGTGTCGATGTAGAGGTTGCTGGTGGGGCCAGGTATGAGAGAAATGACATCCGGGACGAAGTAATTCGGCCAGGGGAAATGAAATTCGGCCATGGGGGAGGATAACTCGGCCTGGGGGATAAATGGGGCCCACCTGGGCGGTGAACAGTGCCACAGCCGGATCATTCATCTCCCAGCCGAGTTAGTCTGTAATTCGGCCTAGCCAGATTAAGTAGGAAAGAGCCCAGCCGGGTTTCCCTTGGTTCGGCCCAGGCGGGGTGGCGAAGTGGCCCAGGGCGTCGATCTGGCCTGGGAGAAGTGGCCTGGCGGGGAAATGGCCCGGGGTGGGCCGGCCGAGGTGGAGAAGAAACCGGCCCACCCGAGACTCGCTGGTGACACGGAGGCACCATCCCGCGGGGAAGGTCACGTCGGAGACGCCCCGTGGTGGGCCAGACTGCTCCTATCGGCCCACCCGAGGGACGAGGATGATTCGGTGGTGAGGCGGCTCTGTGTCTCGGCGGGAGGAGGCCCGTGATGGGCTGACTTTGGGTGATGTCGCCTACTGCGAGGGATGAAGATGTCAATGTGGCGGTGCTGCCGGGGCACTGGTGCTGTGCTGACCCGGCGCGATCCTCGGTGAGGGACCCCGGTGGGCCGGCTGGGAGGAAGCCCATCCGGCTTAACTCTTCCCTCTTGTCCTGATTCGGCCTAGGAGGCCAAGGGCTAGGCCGAGATTGGTGTAACTTGGCCCATCCGAGTTTTTCTCCTCCTCTCTTTTATATCTTTTCTTTACTCACTTTAAATGTCTTTTCTCTTCATACATATTTCACAGAAATCGTCCTATACATTATATCATACCCACTATTTCTCAACTCTGGGGTACCTGGGGTTACATCCCCAACGGGAGAGAGATCCTTCACGAGGAGGTGTGAGGAAGAAGGAGGAAGAGGGGGGCCTTTTATAGGAGGAGGGGGGTGCCCCTCTCTCCATGGCCGGCGCATGGGGGTGACTCCTCACCTCCCCCATTCATGTGGTGGTAACCCTCCACATTAAAATGCCTCTTCACATTCCCTTTTAAAGTCCCCACTTTAAATGCATTAAATTCTCTAAGTTTAATGCTCTCTCATTTAATAAAACTCTTTTATTAAATTTATTCAGAATTTTGTTAATTACTTTAATTAACAAACATTCACATATAACCCTTTGCAATATTTCAATATCACATGCAGAACCACTTTCTGCAATTTCACCCGAAACAATTTCCGGTTTCTATAGAAACAATTCCTGCGCTTTGCAATTCTTTCGTCTGAAACATATGTGCTCCAAAATGGTGTCTGGTAACTCTTAAGTGTGTCACCCTATGGTTCGTGAATAATGCAGACATGATTGAGACTCTTCTCAGATCAATAATCAGAAGCGGGACCTATAGGTCCATACTGACTCCTGCATATTCAACGATGACTTCTATGATCGTGAGAACCTTTAACGCTTGTAATTTAATACCTTTATCTCTTGATATAATACATGTCCGAGATTCGATCATCGGTATCCAAATACCTAGTTTGATCTCGTTACCAACATGCACTTTTTTCTCGTTCCCGTGATATAACATTCTAGTGATCACATCACTTGCTTGCAAGCTATCTTAATGTGATATTACCGAGAGGGCCCAGAGTATATCTATGCGTCATCGGGATAGACAAATTCCACTCTTGATCCATGAGCCTCAACATAACACCTTCGTAGCACTGAACCCATCTTTATAGTCACCATGTTACGGTGTGACGTTTGATGTTATCAAGATACTCTTCCGTGTTAGCAATTAACATGATCTCATGGTCTAAGGATAAATATTACTTCGTATGATGTTATAGCAATGTAAACATAATGACTTGATCGTAATGCTATACTTCGGATGAATGTTCATCACATCATTTCACAAATGTTGTGACCTTGTTATTAACAACATCCAATGTCCATGATCAGGAAACCTTGATCATCTTGTTAATCAACAAGCTAGTCTATAAGAGAGGCATAACTAGGAACCCTTTTTGTTTATTAAACACACATGTATTGATGTTTCCGATCAATACAATTCTAGCATGCAAAATAAACATCTATCATATATAAGGAATACATAATAACAACTTTATTATTGCCTCTCAGGGCATATTTCCTTCAATAACTCCATGGACTTACAAGCTCCCCTTTCATTTCACATCGACGACATCCATAGACAAAAGAGCATGATATCAACTAGGTACAAAGTACAAGTGCAATGTTGAAAGCGTTCCCCATGACAGCATGGTTCTGCTAATCCCCAACAAATAAGTGCAAGCATATACAACATAGATGACACAATGGTTCAAGTTTATTAAGGGCAAGAAAATTAAAGTGTGCCATCAAGTTAGTGAGAGCTTTAATCACTAGTTTTCTCATAACAAGTTTAATTTGAAAGGTAGATAAAAACATGAATATACTTGGAATAGCATATGCTAGTAGGTAGGTATGGTGGACTCTTTGGAATGACTTGGTTTAGGGAGTTGGATGCATGAGTGGAACTCATACTTGGTTGTGGAGGCTAGCAAAAGACTGGAAGCGACAAACTAAGAGAGCAATAATGGCCATAATCATGCAGAGTGACAAAACATAATTGATCAAAGAATAAAGTGATACTACAAGTTGAAAACTAAAGGATCATAAAGGCTTATGGTAACTTGGGATAGTCATACATGGCGTGAGCATGTGCCAAGTCAACCCAAATGAAGCATCAAAGGAGAATATCACTATACTATGCTTTAATATGCTAAAACTACACATGATTCTTTAAAGGCACATTAAGCAATATCAATTGTTTATAACAAGTCATGCTACAACAAAGAATACTAAGCATAAAGCCAAAACAATATCAAGCATGGCATGACGAAGCATAGGCCACAGTCAAAAACAAGCTCTCTTTACCACTTAGGCATGAACTTTCCTACTCTTTTTCCAATCCAAACCAAACTATTTGAAAACCAATGTATGAAAGAGGGGGTCCAACCAATTTATTCAGCAAACTAAGCAAACAAAGCAAACGAAAAACCAAAACGAAAACAAAAAAGAAGACGCACTATGAACAACACAACTGTGCATGAAACAATAAAATGAAGCGTTTGGAAGAAACCTGGGATTTTTATTGATGAAGAGGGGGATGCCTTGGGAATACCCAAGCTTTGATGCTTGTACTTCTTGGATATTTCTTGGAGTGACATGCGTGGCATCCCCAAGCTTGAGCTTTAGTCCATCCTTCATCTCATTACTCACTCCTTCCATACACCTGAATTTTTTCTTCATACAAAACTTCACACAATCTTTATTAGCAACATTAGTGCACTCAAGATAATAGGTCTTTAGGTTCAGTTCCAACACCAATAAAACTTCCATTAAAACAATAGCTACTATTGCACTTCCCTCAAAAATCTCAATTCCCCAAAAGAACTCAAAAAGGAACCAACAAGAAGCACATGCAGAAAATGGCAGAAATCTGTCAAAACAGACCAGCAGGTAAAGACGAATTTTTTCGAAGACCTTCTGTTGCTCAAATCAAAAAGTGTTGAACTAACGAAAGTTAGATAAACCTAGGGTATAAGCACAAAAATTCACGTCTCAAAAGGACGTATAGAGATTTTACACAAATTTTTACGGTGAAGCACAGAAATCTGTTTCGGGACAACAACTTTCCCAATCATTACTTCTCTCTCATTAGAGGTTACCCTTGGCACAAAAAGCAAATAAAAAGGATAAGGAGAGGTTATTACTGAATTAATAACTTCCAATACTCATCTAAAACTTTTGGGTTATCTCCCAATAAGTACTTTTCTTTAACGCCTTTAAGTTAGGCATAAGAAGCAAGAAAAAGAATCAAGTGTTCTCAAATGAAGAAACATTAAGAGCAAATTTTGTTTTCGTAGGAGAGGCAAAATAAATATTCTCTCTCTTCTTAGGGAAGTGTTCTATACCTTTCTTGAGTGGGAGTTGATATTTAATGGTGCCTTCTTTCATATCAATAATGGCACCAACAGTTCTAAGAAAAGGTCTTCCCAAAGTAATAGGACAAGAAGCATTGCATTCAACATCCAAAACATAGAAAACAACGGGGACATAAGAATCGTTAACCATAATAAGGACATCATTAATACTCCCCATGAGTTTCTTTTTAGCATTATCATCAAGTGGGACATTCAAATAACAATCTTCAAGTGGAGGCAAATCAAGCATATCATAAATCCTTCTAGGCATAATGGAAACACTACTATCAAGATCACATAAAGCTTTAAAATCAAAATCATTCACTTTCATATTAATGATGGGTTCCCAACCATCTTCTTGTTTTATAGGAATAGAAGCTTTATGTTTCATCTTTTCTTCTTTAATCTTTATGAGAGCATCAGTAATGTGTTTTGTAAAGGCCATGTTCATAGCACTAGCATTAGGACTTTTAGCAAGCTTTTGTAGGAACTTAATAACTTCAGAGATATTGCAACCATCAAGATCAAAATCATAAGTATCATCTAAAGTAGTAGAGTTATTACTAGCCTCGACACTAGTGGTAGTGATAGTAGAAACACTAATGTTTCTAGCAATTTCATCTTCTCTTTCCCACTTAGCATGCAATTCAGCTAATAGTCTAACATTTTCATCGATTCTTACTTTTATGGCATTAGTAGCTACAAAGGGATTTTCATTAGTTTCAGGTTTAGCAGCCATTTTATTAATCAAAGAGGATTGAGCTTCAGACAAAGATGATATATTTCTTTCAGCATTAGAAAGTTTCAATTGCAAATTAGGAATTTCCCTATTTAAACTCTCAAGTTGATGACTAATGTTCTTCAAAATGGTAGATTGTTCCTCCATAGTTTTAGTAAATAGTTTATTTTGTTCATATTGCATTTGCATGAAGTTTTTAGTGGCTCTTTCAACTTCTAAAATTCTTCCTTCACTAGGTATTCCAGGTTTGCCATTATAACCATAAGTATTATTAGGAGGATAGGGCCTATAATTGTTATTACCATAAGCATTGTTGCCAAAATTGTTATTTCTTATAAAGTTCACATCAACTTGCTCTTCTTGAGCAACCAAAGAGGCTAAGGGAACATTATTTGGATCAATATGGGCTTTCCCATTAACAAGCATAGACATAATAATATCAATCTTATCACTCAAGGAGGAGGTTTCCTCAACAAAATTTACCTTCTTATCTTCTGGAGCTCTTTCAGTATGCCATTCGGAGTAGTTAACCATCATATTATCCAGAAGCTTTGTTGCAGCACCCAAAGTAATGGTCATAAAGGTACCTCCAGCAGCATAATCCAATAGGTTCCTTGAAAGAATGGTTCAATCCTGCATAAAAGGTTTGGATAATCATCCAAGCAGTTAGTCCATGAGTGGGACAATTCTTTACCAATGATTTCATTCTTTCCCAAGCTTCAACAACATGTTCATTATCAGATTGTTTAAACTTCATTATTTCACTTATCATAGATATAATCTTAGTAGGAGGATAGTATTTTCCAATGAAAGCATCTTTGCATTTAGTCCAAGAATCAATACTATTTTTAGTCAAGGAATTCAACCATTCTTTAGCTTTTCCTCTCAAAGAGAAAGGAAACAATTTCAGCTTAATAATATCTCCATCTATATCCCTATGCTTTTGCATCTCACAAAGTTCAAAAAACTTATTTAGATGAGCAGCAGCATCTTCATTACCAATACCAGAAAATTGTTCTCTCATAAGAAGATTGAGTAAAACAGGTTTTATTTCAAAGAAATTCGCTTCAGGAACAGGTGGAGCAATAGGTGTGCTCATAAAATCATTGTTGTTGGTGCTAGTGAAGTCACACAACTTAGTGTTTTCAAGAGTAGTCATTTTTTTGTGTTTTTAATAAAGAAATCAAACCTGTAAAACTAATTTTTTTGTGTTTTTGATAAAGAAACAAGCAAACAAAACAAAAGTAAACTAAGCAAAACAAAAATAACAAAGTAAAGAGATTGGTTATGAGGGACTCCCCTTGTGAAGATGTCCTTGACTCCTCGGCAACGGCGCCAGAAATATAGCTTGATGGCCCAAAATATATCGAGCTCGTTGGGGAACCCCAAGAGGAAGGTATGATGAGCACAGCAACAAGTTTTCCCTCAATTATGAAACCAAGGTTTAATCGAACCAGTAGGAGCAAGGAAACACCCCAAAGGTGTTGCTAGCTAAACTTTGGTAGGGCGCACTACCGGTGCTAGCAGCAACGTGGAGACCTGCACAACACAACCACAGAACTCTATCCCCAACTTGCGATGAGGTTGTCAATCTCACCGGTTTTGCTGAAAACAAAGGATTAAACGTATCGAGTGGAAGAAAGTAATAGTTTGCAGAAAGTAAACACAAAGGAGTAAATAGTTGATTATAGATTAATAGTAAAAGAAAGGACCGAGGTCCATAGTTCACTAGAGGTGGCTCTCCTTAAGATAGATAATATGTTGGGTGAACAAATTACAGCGGGGCAATTGACAAACATCGAGAAAGCATATAAGCATATACTACTCATCTTGACTCCTTTGAGATTCTATTGGGCATTACAACATTATACATAGACCGCCATCCAACTGCATCTATGACTAATAATCCACCTTCAGGTTATCATCCGAACCCCCTCCAGTATTAAGTTGCAAGCAACAGATTTTCAGTTTATAGTCTGTCAAGCATATAACTCAGATTGGACCTCACTTTCACCTTAACCACATTAAAGATGCTTATGATAGGGGCAATGAGAGCTCAAAGCTAATGAGTACCATACTTTCAGCATTTGGAAGCCTTTCAAACTTTTCAAAACCTGTTCATTTCCTTGTTGAGTCTCCACACATTCTATGAGCACTTTCTTGAGAGCATAGTGGCCATTCTTAGTTCCATGTGCATTGTCCCAAGACTTGTTGATTGATGCATACCTTGATATTGCTTGTTTTAAACTATTTGCATCTAGTCACTCTTGTAAACTTTGAAGGTGTCCTATGCATTTATATTTGCTACTCTATGAGGGATAATCTGAATGCCACTATGCTATGTTTTCTTTATGTGAAACAAACAAACGTCTTGCAAAGCATTGTTATTCATGAATCTTTTGTTTGTGCCTTTTCATGTTGCATCATAGTTGCTTTGTCTTATTGCTAGAACTTTGTCTTTCATGTTATGATTGAAGTACTATGATCCCAGCTTTGAATTTTCTACAGGTATTTTGATCAAGTTTATGATGGTGCATGTCACCTCAAAAATTATTCTTTCTTTTTATCACTTACCTACTCGAGGACGAGCAGGAGTTAAGCTTGGGGATGTTGATACATTGCAAATGTATCTATAATGTTTGATGCTCCATGCTTGGTTTTATCCACTTTCTTGTGCTTTGTCCACACTTTGGAGTACTTTTCATATGATTTCTTGGACTAACCTATTAACAAGAGCCACAGTGCCAACTGCCTGTTTTCTGCTGTTTTTGGTTCCAGGAAAGTCAGAAAATGAATATTCTCGGAATTGGACGGGGAAAAAGCCAAAGTGCCTATTTTTCCAGAAGACTCCAGGAGCCAGAATACGAGACGGAGGAGGGCCAGGGGCTGGACACACACCCCCAGGCGCAGGCCGGGCCTGGCCGTGCCAGGGCATGGTCTGGTGGCCCTAGGCACCCCTGGGTCTCCCTCTTCGCCTATAAGAAGCCTTCTAACCTAAAAACTCCGGGGGGTTCGACGTTTTTCCAGAAGGAGTTCCACTCCGCTGCCACCAACAGATTCCACGAAACAGCACCAGAAACTCCGTTCTGGCACCCTGCCGGGACGAGGAATTGGAGGAGATCATCGCCATCATCATCACCATCGACCATCCATGTTTCCCCCATCTATGAGCGAGTAATCCCCCATTGTAGGCTATGGGGATGGTAGGGATTGGATGAGATCGTTCATGTAATGGCATCAGATTGTTAGGGCATGGTGCCTATTATCTTTTATTAGTGCTTTATGACTTTGTTTCGATTTGTTGTGCTTAATGCTTGTCAACTAGGGCCCGAGTGCCATGATTTCAGATCTAAACATGTTATTGATTCATTATGATAGTATTGTTTTTGGTCTTATCTGCAAGTTGTATACACACGTTGTTGTCCGGAACCTATGGCCCCGAAGTGACAGAAATCGGGATAACCGGAAGGGAATGGCTTTGATGTGAGGATCACATGTGTTCACGGAGTGTTAATGCTTTGCTCTGGTGCTCTATTAAAAGGAGCACCTTAATTGCCAGTAGTTCCCTAGAGGCCTCGCTGCAAACGGGCTGGCAGGACAAAAGATGTTGTGAAGTTCTCATTGCGAGCACCTATGACTATATATGGAACATATGCCTAGGATTGTCTAGTACTTGGATGCTTTATCTTATTTATCTACAATTGCCCTATGTTCTAATTGCTATGTGAATTGTCTTGTCCATGCAACGCCCGTCTATCCATCCCTATGCCTACCGCACTCGAATCCCACTGTTTACTGCTTTTGTTACTACTGTCTTTGCTTTACTACTACTGCTACTTTACTATTCCTACTACAAAACTGTTGCTACTGATAAACTGCCGTGAGAAAGATTTGTTTCCAGGTGCAGCTGAATTGACAACTCAGTTGTTAAGGCTGATAAATATTATTTGGCTCCCCTTGTGTCGAATCAATAAATTGGGTTTCACTTCCCTCGAAAATACTGCGATCCACCCCCTATACTTGTGGGTCATCAAGCATAAATACTAACTCTTGGAGTTGCTAGCATCTACTTGGCCAAGATAGCTACTAACAATGGAAAGCATACAAAATCACAAATAACAAAGACATGATATAATCAATAATCAATCTGAAATAGCATCTCAAAGCTCAGAAGATCTAAACATGATAGCACAAAGGAGGAGAACCTGCCATCTAGCTACTACATGGACCCGTAGTCCAAAGATGAACTACTCACACATCACACCGGAGGCTTGCATGATGAAGAAGAAGGCCTCCAGGGTGAATTCCTATCTCAGACAGGGTGCCGGGAAGAGCTTCAGATCCCTCCCGATCTAGGGATGGAGATGATGGCGGCTACATACTCTTTCATGGAATTTTGATCGGGTACTTAGGGTTTCCGTATCAGAGGCAATATATAGGCGGAAGGAGAGGCCGAGGGGGTGCTTGGGGCGGCCAGACCACCCCCTGGCGTGGGCCAGGCCTAGCCGCGCGGCCAGGTGGTGTGGGGCCAGGGCCCAGCCCCTCTCCGTCTCGTATTCTAGCTCCAGGTGTCCCTCGGTGAAAAACTAACTTTGTCTTTTGCCCCGTCCAATTCCGAGAATATACATTTTCTGACTTTCCTGGAACCAAAAACAGCAGAAAACAGGCAGCTGGCACTATGACTCTTGTTAATAGGTTAGTCCAAGAAATCATATGAAAAGTACTCCAAAGTCTGGATAAAACATAAGAAAGTAGATAAAACCAAGCATGGAACATCAAAAATTATGGATACGTTTGCAACGTATCAGGATGCCGTCAGATCAAAGGCTTGAATGTTACATGCTGACAGGTGGGACCACGTTGGGGTGGGTCCTGTGTTGAGCATTATGTTGCGTCGCCTCGACCGTTATGTGCTGGCGGGTAGGGCCATGTTGGGACGGGTCCTGCATACATGGATAAGGGCGGGCCGTGTTGGGACGGGTGTTGCATACGTGGTGAAGGGTGGGGCCACATGGACACTCGTCGGACCGGCCATTCTTGCTCTGAGCCTGGAACAGCTCCCACACCGCCCCTCCTCTCCCCCTCCCCCCCTGTCGTGCCCTCCTACCTGAGAGCCCCTCCTACCTTATGTCGTCCTCGACCCCCGAGTTGTCCCCTCCCCCTAGCCGTGGATCCCACTCCGGCTCCGCTTCCTCCCCCGCAAGATCCACCCCTTTCGCGGAACAGTATGCAATGCCGGCGGGTGTACCGGTGGTCGGGTGATACGTCCATTTTGCATCACTATTCTATATCATAATTTACTGTTATTCATTGATATATTTCATATTAAGAGATGATACTTATGTTACTTCATCTATTTTTGCATGGTTGATGACTTTTGGAGCATGGACCGCTGTAGTCAAGATTCTGATGGAAAAGGTGCTGTTTGGAGGCAAAATTCGTGAAGATCAGAAAATCCGGGAAAATACATGGAAAATCCTATTTTTCTAGAAGACGAAGAAAGCCAGAAGGGGAAGCGGAGATGGGCCACAGGGGGCCCACACCACCCCCTGGCGCGGGCCACCCTGGTCCACCCTTGGCTCTCCCCTCTGGTGTATATTATCCTCCCGAAACCTTAAGACTCGGGGAGCGACCATAGAAAGATTTCGCCGCCTCTGCGGGGCCGAAAACACCAAAAGAGAAAGATCTCTCCGACAGACAGAATTCTGCCAGGGGAATTCCTTCCCGAAGAGGGGAGATCATCGCCATCAACACCACCATCAAGCTGGACTTCTTCGGGATCATCATCATCACCATCATCATCTCCACCAGCACCATCATCATCACCTCCATACCACTGTAACAATTGGGTTGAATCTTGCATAGTTCTTAGGGGAAACTTTCCTGGTGTTGATTACTCCTTGTAGTTGATGCTATTGAGTGAACCATTGAATTATCATTTATGTTCAGATTGTTATACATCATTATTTCATCTTTGATCATGATCCATATGATGTCTTGTGAGTAGTTCGTTTAGTTCTTGAGGACATGGGAGAAGTCATGTTGTTAGTAGTGGAATTGTGTTGAGAAAGATTCAATGGTTTGATATTTAAGTTGTGGTGTACTTCTTCTAGTGGTGTCATGTGAACGTCGACTACATGACACTTCACCTATATGGGCCTAGGGGAATGCATTGTGTATTTGGCTACTAATCGTAGGGGTTGCCGGAGTGACAGAAACCTGAACCCCTATTAGGAAACCATTGCACAAGGGACGTCAGGGTCTTAGAGTTTAAAGCTGTGGTTAGGTTTCTACCTTAATTACTTTCTTGTACTTGCGGATGCTTGCAAGGGGTATAATCACAGGTATGTATTAGTCCTAGGAAGGTCGGTACATTAGCACAGGTTCACCCACACAACGCTTAGCAAACTAAAGAAGATTAATCAACTATATGAAGCGAAAGCACTTGACGGAATTCCCGTGTGTCCTCGAGAACGTTTGGTCATCTTAAGTAAATACAATCGGCTTGTCCTTTGTTGAATAAAGGATTGGGCCACTTGCTGCATTTATTCTTATTGTCTTTTATTTACTCGTACTTTATTTACTTGCATTATCAAAAACCCCTAAAAATCCGTTTGTTGAGTATTTACAGAGAATTCCTGCTCCAAGCCACTAGCCAGCACCTTCTGCTCCTCGTTGGGTTCTACACTCTTACTTATCAAAAATACTGCGATACACCCCCTATACTTGTGGGTCATCAAGACTATTTTTTGGTGCCATTGCCGGGGAGTGAAGCGCTATTGGAGAGTGGAAGTGGTAAAGGAAACTTCTACTGTGAGTATTGTTTACTTCTGTTAGTTTCTTTATTTTCAATATGGATAATTTGCTGAGTTTCTTATTTCGTAATGCTACTACCACTACTAAGGTAGTAGATGAACCACCACCTACTGAGAATGATACTTTTAAAATACCTACAAGAATTATTGATCGTGTTATGGATAACTATTATGTTGGAGATGGAACTGTCCATCCCGGTGATCATTTGCTCTTGATACACGAATTATGCGGGTTGTTCAAGTGTGCAGGTATTACTACAGATCAAGTTAAGAAGAAGTTATTCTCATTATCATTGAAAGGAAGAGCTGAGGACTGGTATAAGCTGCTAAAGAATGGTCAAGATCTTGAATGGGAGGAAATAGTACCTCTCTTTTATTCAAAGTTTTATCCTCCTAGTGAGATTCATAAAGATCGGAATCAAATATACAACTTTTGGCCTCTTGATGGAGAGAGTACAACTCAAGCTTGGGGGAGATTAAAGTTACTAATGCTCAAATGTCCTATTCATGAGGTCCCTCACAATATTATTATCTATAACTTTTATGCAAGGCTTTCTCTTCATGATAAGGATTTATTGGATGTCTCTTGTGCTGGATCATTCACTCGCATGGGAGAAGAAGCCAAATGGGATCTTCTAGACCGTATTCAAGACAATGCTGAAGCATGGGAGAATGACAAAGGAAGAAAGTCAGGTATAAATTATGATTATGAATGCATTGAATCTTTTATGGGAACTGATAACTTTCAAAATATTAAAAATGCTTATGGTTTAGACTCTCAAGCTATTGCAACTTATTTTAAGGCTTTTGCTGCCTACATTGAAGTGCATAAAAATAAGTGGAATAAGTATCATGAACCATATAAAGATGTTGCTAAGTGTGTTCCTGCAAGAAATACTAAAGTTTATACTGCTAATCATGCTTTACCTGAACCTTACATTGAGAAAATGCCTTTCCTAGTTAAGATAAAGGAACATTCTATGATAGCTGGTATGGTTAATGAAAGTACAAGTAAAGCTGTTGAACCTGATGAACAAAAAGATGAACCTATGATAGCAAATGTGAAAGACTTTGTCACTAAATATGTGGAAGATGGACACACTATCCTTTGTGAGGATACCTCTAATATTGTTTCACAAAGTAGTGTTATGAGAGCTAGTGTCCCCGTGTTTTCTGTTAGGATAAGTGATCATTGCTACAACATTTCTTGTGATAGTTACATTATTAAGTTTACACATGATACTGAAAGTTATTATGAGATAGGGAAGACTGTTCTTATGCATCTCAATAATATCAAGTTTCCCCGTTTTATGCTGAAAGTTTTTATGTTGCACTTGTTTTGCCTTCCTATGCTCGCAGTTTCTGGTTTCAACAACTTGTTTGTTTACAAAATTACCTTGCATAGGAAGTGGGTTAGACTTAAACATGTGTATTTTTTCTTCTTAATGCTCTCTTTCACTTCAACTCATATTCTTATGTGAGCATCATTGAAACTATCATGTCCATCTTAATGGCTATAAAGAAAGAGCTTTTTGGGAGACAACCCAATTTATTTGTGCTTTCAGTTTGTTTTTGTTTCTTGGAGTCTTGGAAGTTATTACTTAGGCAATAACCTCTCCTTATCCTTTTGTTTGGTTTTTGTGTCAAGATCAACCTCTAATGAGAGAGAAGTAAGATTTGGGGAAGTTGCTGTCCCGAAACAGATTTTTGTGCTTCACCGTGAAAATTCGTGAGAGATCTCTGTATGTCGGATTGAGCTTTAATGTTTTGTGCTTCTGCCCTAGGTTGTTATTTAACTTTCGTTAGTTTTGCACTTTTTGATTTGAGCAACATAAGATTTTCGAAAAAATTGATCTTTACCTGCTGGTCTATTTTGACAAATTTTGCCGCTCTTGCATTTGCTTCTTAAGTCGGTTTCCTTTTTGAAATCTTTTTGGGTTTTCGAAAGGAGTTGCTGCAGTAGCTTATGTTTTGATGGATTTCAGTTGAATTTGGAGTTAAAAGGTTTATTACCTCGCTTACACTAATGTTGCTAATGAGAATTGTGTGAAGTTTTGTGTGGAAGAATTTCCAGGTAGGTGAAGAAAATGGTGTAATAAGAAAGTGAAAGGTTTCATGACTCAAGTAATATGAGTATGAAGATGAAGATATTGATGTTATTCAAGCGGTTACTCCGGAAGAATCTACTACATGCCAAGTTCAGAGACATGCAGAGTCCGTTTTCGAATAGGTAACAGTTTTGGTAAGAAAAGTTCCACAAAAATTCTGTCCACGTATACTTTTGGAGTTTTTATCCAACAAGGAAAGCTACGGAGCGAAAGAGGGACGAAAATGGAGCCAGGGTGGCTCACACCACCCCCTGGCGCGGCCCCCTGGCCACGCCACCAGGTGGTGTGGCCACCTCGGCCTCCGTCTCCGACCCGTTTTCTCCCAGTACCTTCCTTTTGTTGTAAAACTTCGTAATATATAATCCCCCGGATCCCCCGAGGTTCGTATATCATGTTCTCGTCGTGTTTTCGTTTTGATCTGTTTCTGCCAGGAACTATTCTTGAAAGTTAGAAACACAATGGTGTCCGCCAAGGATAAAGGAAAGGAGCCTATGGAGGAAGATCCCCAAGACCCCGGGCAGGAGGAGGAGATCAAGAGTGAAGATGAAGAGGAGGCAAAGCGAAGCCAACATCCACACACCGGCACTACCATTGCAAGCATCAGAGTGTTGACAAGATCTACCAGGGTTAGAAGGACTGCACGGATGTCAACTGGAGGGAAACCTCCGCGTCACTGTTTGGCTCCACGGTCACTTCCTCCACGCACCAAAAATCCTTTCCATACCCTTATCCATGAGCATCAATACCAGAATATGCCCAAGGATAAACTACCCTCCAATTAGGATTTGCCTCGTTCTAGCCATGCAGGAAAATAAGACTTCAAGGACGAAGTGTGGGGAAAGAATTGCAAGAGTTGGAATTCTCAACCCGCATTATCATGAGCCGCATTGAGAAAAACTCACAGTTGATTCGTAATCTCACCTTTGAGATTGAGGACTTGGGGAAGCTAATCAAAGAGCTCACCGAGAGAATACCACCACCACCGAAGGAGTAATTCGTCATCAGGTTTTGGCATCCCCTTGGTTTGTTCCAAGCTTGGGGGAGTGTCGCGGTATCACATCACTATCTTCTATCTTTTTACCTTTTTAGTAGAGTCATATCATGAATAGAGAAGTTATCATGTAGGATGGTTTGCATTATGGAAATTTCCCCCCTCTCGTTAGATATCTATGTATCCCTTGGTGTGAGTTGCCGTTATGGAATATTAATGAGAAGTTCTATCATTTACTCTTTTGCATATCTTGTATTAGGTTTCAATTCACGGTTATATGATTGATCTTGTCGTTAGTATTGGTATCACTTTGGGATCATTGAGTTAATTTAGTTGGTTTTGGCAAACCTAGCTCGGTCAGTAGCAACACTATTTTTGAGAGTTGAATGAAAGATAAAAGTACTCTAAAGAAATATAATTTCATCATCTTTCTTTCTTGATTTGCTCATAAGTTTAGTATTCTCTAGTTAAGATCTTTTGTGCTTCCAAGGAAGATTGCATGTTTGTTTTTATCACTTGTATGTTTGTTTGTTTCCTTCAACTCTTATGCTTGCTACCCAGCCTTGCTAGCAAAAACTGTACTGAGAGGGAATGCTTCTCGTGCATCCATTCCTTAAACCAAAACCTATGCCATTTGTGTCCACCATACCTTCCTATTAGCACTATTGCTATTCGAAGTAAATTCTTGTTTTTATCTACCTTCCAAATTAAACTTGTTATGAGAAAATTAGTGATTAAAGCTCTCACGAACTTGATGGCACACTTTACTTTCTCGCAATTAATAAACTTGAACCATTGTGTCCATCTTTGTTGCGTATATGCTTGCGCTTTATAAGTTGAAGTTAGCAGAACCATGTATCATGGGGAACTCTTTCAACATTGCACTGGTACTTTGTACCTCGTTGTTATCATGATTATTTTGCTTATGGATCCCGCGGTGTGAAATAAAAGGGGAACTTGTAAGATCATGGAGTTTATATGTGTGTTAGTGAAACGCCTAGGACGCTAGACTAAGCCATGCCTAGTCATGGTGGAAACTTGCAGCATGGCCATAATGATCACTCTATGAAGCATCCCCAATAAAACCCTATGCAAATAGCAAATAAAAGGATCGCTGAGATGCTCATTGTCTGCTTGCCTTGTCATTTTGATTATGGGATAGCTCATGTATCATGTGCAAGGGGTACCTCGTTGGCGGTTCTTTATTATACATATGTATTTACAATGACAAGAGCTTACTTGTGACTGAAGTTGAGTAGCATGAGGTTCGGTACTCGTAAGTAAGGGGCATGAGATTTCAACTTATAACTTGTCAAGCATATCCTCTTAGTTGTGTCACTTTAACCTTAATCACCTAAAGATGCCTATGATAGGGGCAATGAGAGCTGAAAGCTAATAAGTACCATAATTTTTGGAAGCTCTTGATGAAACTTGAAATCCCTGCTTCCCTCTACGAAGGGCCTTTTTTTTATTTTTTAGTTGAGTCAGTAAACCTATTCCCTTCTACCTCAGCAAGCATTTTGAGTTGTTGTGTTTTATTCATTCATATGATGATTTATTCAATCATGTCTTTTATGTTCCTTGTTTTGCACATTGCTCTTATCTTGGTGTCTACTATTTTGAAAGCTATCATTGAAAACTACTTATGTGTGAACTCCAGCAAATTCTTTGACCAAGAGCTAAGTTTGCCATTACCAATTATGATTTACTTTATGCATCTTTATTGTATTTCCTTTACTTATTGCAAGTTAAGTTATATAATAGTGAGTTTTCTTCTATTATGACTTATATATTGATGAATGTGATGCTTCTTGTCCATATTCTTTTATCGACTCTTCACTCCATAAACCTGAGGTCATGTTTATTGAGTTCAGTTTCGCTTGGGGACAAGCGAAGTCTAAGCTTGGGGGAGTTGATACGTCCATTTTGCATCACTATTCTATATCATAATTTACTGTTATTCATTGATATATTTCATATTAAGAGATGATATTTATGTTATTTCATCTATTTTTGCATGGTTGATGACTTTTGGAGCGTGGACCGCTACAGTCAGGATTCTGATGGAAACGGTGTTGTTTGGAGGCAAAATTCGCGAAGATTAGAAAATCCGGGAAAATACATGGAAAATCCTATTTTTCCAGAAGACGAAGAAAGCCAGAAGGGGAAGCGGAGATGGGCCACAGGGGGCCCACACCACCCCTGGCATGGGCCACCCTAGGTCGTGCCACCAGGTGGTGTGGCCGCCCTGGTCCATGATACATTGCAAATGTATCTATAATTTTTGATGTTCCATGCATGGTTTTATCCACTTTCTTGTGTTTTGTCCACACTTTGGAGTACTTTTCATATGATTTCTTGGACTAACCTATTAACAAGAGCCACAGTGCTAGCTGCCTATTTTCTGCTGTTTTTGGTTTTAGGAAAGTCATAAAATGAATATTCTCGGAATTGGACGGGACAAAAGCCAAAGTGCCTATTTTTTCGGAAGTCATCAGATGCTAGAATACGAGACGGAGAGGAGCCAGGGGGCACCACACCACCTGGCCACGCGAGCTAGGCCTGGCCGCGCCAGGGGGTGGTGTGGCCAGCCCAGGCACCCCCTCGGCCTCTCCTTCCGCCTATAAGATGCCCTCGGGACGAAAACCCTAAGTACCCAATCAAAAATCCACGAAAGAGTCTGTAGGTGTCGTCATCTCCATCCCTAGATCGGGTGGGATCTGAAGCTCTTCCCGGCACCCTGCCGGAGAGGGGAATTCACCCTGGAGGCCTTCATCATCACCATGCAAGCCTCCGGTGTGATGCGTGAGTAGTTCATCCTTGGACTACGGATCCATGTAGTAGCTAGATGGCTGGCTCCTCCTTTGTGCTTTCATGTCTAGATCTTGTGAGCTCCGTTCATGATCAAGATCATCTATTTGTAATTCTGCATGTTATGTTTGCGGGGATCCGATGGATATTGAGATGCTATTTCAGATTGATTATTGATTCTATCATGTCTTTGTTATTTGTGATCTTGCATGCTTTCTGTTGTTAGTAGCTATCTTGGCCAAGTAGATGCTAGCAACTCCAAGAGTTAGTATTTATGCTCGATAGTGGGTTCATGCCTTTGGTAATTTGGGGAAGTGACAGAAATCTCTAAGGTACTAGATGTGCTGTTGCTACTAGGGAGAAAACAACAATCCTTTGTTCATAGAACAATCGTATTTTTTACTTTACACGCAATTCATAAAGCAATAATCTGTTGCTTGCAACTTAATACTGGAGGGGGTTCAGATGATAAACTGAAGGTGGATTATTAGTCATAGATGCAGTTGGATGGCAGTCTATGTATAATGTTGTAATGCCCAATAAAGTTCCAAAGGAGTCAAGATGATTAGTATATGCATGTATTGCTTTCTCGATGTTTGTCAATTGCCCCGCTGTAATTTGTTCACCCAGCATGTTATCTATCTTAAGGAGAGCCACCTCTAGTGAACTATGGATCCCGGTCCTTTTTCTTTACATACAATCTACAAACTGTTTACTGCTTTGTGTTTACTTTCTGCAAACTATTACTTCCTTCCATTCGATATGTTTAATCCTTTGTTTTCAGCAAAACACGGTGAGATTGACAACCTCATTGCAAGTTGGGGACAAAGTTCTGTGGTTGTGTTGTGCAGGTCTCCACGTTGCTACTAGCACCGGTAGTGCGCCCTGCCAAGGCTCAGCTAGCAAACACATGGGCTGACTGCTTGGATGATCATCCAAACTTTTTATGCAGGATTGAACTATTCTTCAAGGAACCTATTGGATTCTGCTGCTAGAGGTACCTTTATGACCATCACTTTGGGTGCTGCAACAAAGCTTCTGGATAATATGATGGTTAACTATTCCGAATGGCATACTAAGAGAGCTCTACAAGGTAGGAAGGTAAATTCTATTGAGGAAACTTCCTCCTTGAGTGATAAGATTGATATTATTATGTCTATGCTTGTGAATGGGAAAGCCCATATTGATCCAAATAATGTTCCTTTAGCCTCTTTGGTTGCTCAAGAAGAGCAAGTTGATGTGAATTTCATAAGAAATAACAATTTTGGCAACAATGCTTATGGTAATAACAATTATAGGCCCTACCCTCCTAATAATACTTATGGCTATAATGGTAAACCTAGATTACCTAGTGAAGGAAGAATTTTAGAAGTTGAAAGAGCCACTAAAAACTTCATGCAAATGCAATATGAGTAAAATAAACTATTCACTAAAACTATGGAGGAACAATCTATCATTTTGAAGAACATTAGCCATCAACTTGAGAGTCTAAATAGGGAAATTCCTAGTTTACAATTGAAACTCTCTAATGCTGAAAGAAATATATCATCTTTGTCTGAAGCTCAATCTTCATTGATTAATAAAATGGCTGCTAAACCTGAAACTAATGATAATCCCTTTGCAGCTACTAATGCTATACAAGTAAGAATTGATGAAAATGTTAGACTATTAGCTGAATTACATGCTAAGTAGGAAAGAGAAGATGAAATTGCTAGAAACATTAGTGTTTCTACTATTACCACCACTAGTGTTGAGGCTAGTAATAGTTCTACTACTTTAGATGATAATTTTGATTTTGATCTTGATGGTTGCAATATCTCTGAAGTTATTAAGTTCCTATAAAAGCTTGCTAAAAGTCCTAATGCTAGTCCTATGAACATGGCCTTTACAAAACACATTACTGATGCTCTCATAAAGATTAAAGAAGAAAAGATGAAACATAAAGCTTCTATTCCTATAAAACAAGAGGATGGTTGGGAACCCATCATTAATATGAAAGTGAATGACTTTGATTTCAAAGCTTTATGTGATCTTGATAGTAGTGTTTCTATTATGCCTAGAAGGATTTATGATATGCTTGATTTGCCTCCACTTGAAGATTGTTATTTGAATGTCCCACTTGATGATAATGCTAAAAAGAAACTCATGGGGAGTCTTAATGATGTTCTTATTATGGTTAACAATGCCTATATCCCCGTTGATTTCTATGTTTTGGATGTTGAATGCAATGCTTCTTGTCCTATTACTTTGGGAAGACCTTTTCTTAGAACTGTTGGTGCCATTATTGATATGAAAGAAGGCACCATAAAATATCAACTCCCACTCAAGAAAGGTATAGAACACTTCCCTAACAATAGAGAGAAGATTTCTTTTGCTTCTCCTATGAAAACAAAATTTGGTCTTAATGCTTCTTCATTTGAGAACACTTGATTCTTTTTCTTGCTTCTTATGCCTAACTTAAAGGCGTTAAAGAAAAGTACTTATTGGGAGATAACCCAAAAGTTTTAGATGAGTCTTGGAAGTTATTACCTCTGTAATATCTTCTCCTTATCCTTTTTATTTGCTTTTTGTGCCAAGAGTAACCTCTAATGAGAGAGATGTAATGATTGGGAAAATTGCTGTCCCGAAACAGATTTCTGTGCTTCACCGTAAAAATTCGTGTAAAATATCTGAACGTCTTTTTGAGGCGTGAAATTTTGTGATTCTGACCCAGGTTGTTATCTAACTTTCGTTAGTTCAACACTTTTTGATTTGAGCAACTTAAGGTCTTCCAAAAAATTCATCTTTACCTGCTGGTCTGTTTTGACAGATTTCTGCCATTTTCTGCATTTCTTCTTGTTGGTTCCTTTTTGAGTTCTTTTGGGGAATTGAGATTTTTGAGGGAAGTTATACAGTAGCTAGTGTTCTAATGGAAGTTTATTTGGTGTTATAACTGAACCTTAAGATCTATTATCTTGAGTGCACTAATGTTGCTAATAAAGATTGTCTGAAGTTTTGTATGAAGGAAAAATTTCAGGTGTATGAAAGGAATGAGTAATGAGATGAAGGATGGACTAAAGCTCAAGCTTGGGGATGCCACGCGTGTCACCCCAAGAAATATCCAAGAAGTACAAGCGTCAAAGCTTGGGGATACCCAAGGCATCCCCCTCTTCATCAATAAAAATCCCAGGTTTCTTCCAAACACTTCATTTTTATTGTTTCATGCACAGTTGTGTTGTTCTTGGAGCGTCTTCTTCTTCGTTTTTGTTTTGGTTTTTCATTTGCTTGGTTTGATTAGTTTGATGAATAAAATGGTTGGACCCCCTCTTTCATACATTGGTTTGCAAATAGTTTGGTTTGGTTTGGAAAAGAGTAGGAAAGCTCATACTTATGTGGTAAAAAGAGCTCGTTTTTGACTGTGTCCTATGCTCTGTTATGCCATGCTTGATATTGTTTTGGCTTTATGCTTAGTATTCTTTTCTGTAGCATGACTTGTTCTAAACAATTGATATTGCTTAATGTGCCTTGGATGAATCATGCGTTGTTTTAGCATATTAAAGCATAGTATAGTGGTATTCTCCTTTGATGCTTTATTTGGGTTGACTTGGCCCATGCTCACACCATGTTATGACTATCTCAAGTCACCATAGCCTTTACGATCCTTTAGTTTTCAACTTGTAGTATCATTTTATGCTTTGATCAATGATGTTTTGTCGCTCTGCATGATTATGGCCATTATTGCTCTCTTAGTTTGTCGCTCCCAGTCTTTTGCTAGCCTCCGCAACCAAGTATGAGTTCCACTCATGCATCCAACTCCTTAAACCAAGTTATTCCAAAGAGTCCACCATACCTACCTACTAGCTTATGCTATTCCAAGTATATTCATGCTTTTGGTTACCTTCCAAATTAAACTTGTTATGAGAAAACTAGTGATTAAAGCTCTCACGAATTTGATGGCACACTTTACTTTTCTTGCCCTTAATAAACTTTTGTTGCCCTTAACAAGCTGAATAATGGCTCTCCCCTCTAGCGTATATTATCCTCCCGAAACCCTAAGACTCGGGGAGTGACCATAGAAAGATTCCGCCGCCTCTACGGGGCGGAAAACACCAAGAGAGAAAGATCTCTCTGAAAGACAGAATTCTACCAGGGGAATTCCTTCCCAGAGACGGGAGATCGTTGCCATCAACACCACCATCAAGATGGACTTCATCGGGATCATCATCATCATCACCATCATCATCTCCACCAGCACCATCATCATCACCTCCATACCGCTGTAACAATTGGGTTGAATCTTGCATAGTTCTTAGGGGAAACTTTCCCGGTGTTGATTACTCCTTGTAGTTGATGCTATTGAGTGAACCATTGAATTATCGTTTATGTTCAGATTGTTATACATCATTACTTCATCTCTGATCATGATCCATATGATGTCCTGTGAGTAGTTCGTTTTAGTTCTTGAGGACATGGGAGAAGTCATGTTGTTAGTAGTGGAATTGTGTTGAGAAAGATTCAATGGTTTGATATTTAAGTTGTGGTGTACTTCTTCTAGTGGTGTCATGTGAACATCGACTACATGACACTTCACCTATATGGGCCTAGGGGAATGCATTGTGTATTTGGCTACTAATCGTAGGGGTTGCCGGAGTGACAGAAACCTGAACCCCCATTAGGAAACCATTGCACAAGGGACGTTAGGGTCTTAGAGTTTAAAGTTGTGGTTAGGTTTCTACCTTAATTACTTTCTTGTACTTGCGGATGCTTGCAAGGGATATAATCACAAGTATGTATTAGTCTTGGATGGGGCGGTACATTAGCACAGGTTCACCCACACAACACTTAGCAAGCTAAAGAAGATTAATCAACTATATGAAGCGAAAGCACTGGACGGAGTTCCCGTGTGTCCTCGAGAACGTTTGGTCATCTTAAGTAATACAACCGACTTGTCCTTTGCTGAATAAAGGATTGGGCCACTTGCTGCATTTATTCTTATTGTCTTTTATTTACTCGTACTTTATTTACTTGCAGTATCAAAACCCCTAAAAATCCGTTTGCTAAGTATTTTACAGATAATTCCTGCTCCAAGCCACTAGCCATCACCTTCTGCTCCTCATTGGGTTCGACACTCTTACTTATCAAAAATACTACGATACACCCCCTATACTTGTGAGTCATCATCGGGCATGGCGATTCAGTCGATTTGCAATATTTCAACATTAGCGAGCAAAGATTGCTCCCACTAACTAGCGAAGCTGATATGGTAATGCTTTTGTTTTTGAATGCTGCCGAACGTTTTGGTCAAATCGTCTCCATGTGCAACGTAAAGTTGAACACACGGGAAAGAGGGTTAAAGCATCATCTAGTTGTCAAGCATCATCAGGTGGTCTAGCATCATGTGTCTCTGCTAATAGTGTGCGCTCCCGCGCTCCT
Organism: Avena sativa; assembly: GCA_916181665.1. Classification (NCBI taxonomy): domain Eukaryota; kingdom Viridiplantae; phylum Streptophyta; class Magnoliopsida; order Poales; family Poaceae; genus Avena; species Avena sativa. Next base: position 467,268,012 of record OV702290.1, read on the forward strand.
TGTATGTCCACAATAGTACCATCTGTTCACACTGGGAGTGTAAAACAAATCGCTCGTGCGGCCAATGTGGAGGACGAAGCAGAGCCTGCCGAGGGAGCACCTCCACTAGATGACGAGGATGGGTTGATGTTTCCTGAATTGGTAGATAGATTTAGTAAACAGGAACTAGAGGATCAATACACGGAGGAATTGTTCCACGGTGCCAGATTTGATGACACTGATGAAGAAGAGAACAAGGAGAACAATGACAGTCTTGTTTTAGTCGAGTACGATGGTGAGGACTTGCCAGTAATTGAGTGAGACAGGAACGATCCTAAGATTTCAGAAGGCACCATATTTGAAATGATGCGGGACTGTCGTAATGCCCTTAGTACATATTGCATCTGCACCAATAATGATTATGTTGTTACTAAGAGTGAGCCAGCAAGGTTCACGGTGAAGTGACCATACAAGAGGTGTAGGTGGAGGATGCATGCATCCACTATGCTTAGGAGCAGTTTGGTTCAGGTATTACAACCAGTTGTGTATTTTAGATCGTTGTATAGAATTTGTTAACTGTACCTGACATTTTCATTATATTTCAGATAAAAGGTAACCGGTTCAAACATTCTTATCCACTTAAAGGGGGACAACCAAAGGACAAAACAAAACTAGCAAAGACTAGGTGGTTGGTAGATGCAATCATGGATTGGATGAGAGCGAACCCATCACTTGGTGCAACAACACTCATAAAAAAGTTTTTGAAAAGTTTAATATTACAGTACCTTACATGAGGATGTGCTATGCAAAGGAAATGGCTCTTGATAGGATCAATGGTCCATGGAATGAAAGTTTTCAGTTGCTTTACAGCTTCAAGCTAAAGTGGATATGGCTAGTCTAGGTAGTGTTATACAGATATACATGCATACAGTTCAGTATAAAATAAGAGGGAAGACAATGGAGAAGGAGTGCTTTAGAAGGGCTTTTGTTTGTTTCAAAGCTTGCTGGAAAGGGTTTCTGGATGGTTGTAGGCCTTATTTGGCCGTGGATGCAACAACTCTTCATGGAAGATTTAAAGGACAGCTAGTAGCTGCTACTGTAGTTGATGGCCACAATTGGATGTTCCCTGTTGCTTTTGGAGTTTTGGAGATTGAGTCAGAGGAAAGTTGGAATAGGTTTCTGGAGAATTTACGCAACCTTATAGGTCATCCATTGGGACTTACTATCCACACAGACGCTTGCAAAGGTTTGGAGAAAGCTGTAGAAGCAGTATTCCCCGGAGTGGAGCATAGGGAATGTATGCGACACTTAGTGCAGAATTTTACAAAGAAATTCAAGGGTAAAGTTTATACTGACAACCTATGGCCAGCTTCATACACATGCAGTTGGAGGAAGCATCTGTATCATTTGAAAGTGTTGTATAAACAAAAACCTTTTAGTGAAGGAGTACTTAGATGCACATCATGGAATGATGTGGTCAAGAAGCCAATTCAATGAAATTTGCAAGGTAGACTATGTGACAAGTAACCTTGTAGAGAGTTTCAATGAAAGGTCAAGTCATTGAAAGGGCTTATGATGTGGCAAATATTTGATAAGATTAGGCAGATGATCATGATAAATATCGATTTGCGTCAAAGAAATGCATCAACAGTATATGTTGGCCATCTCATCCTCCCATCTTTGATTAAGGCTTTGCATGCCAGGGCAAAATAATTGAAGATGAAATGCATTAGAAGAGAAATGGAGGCTGAGGTAACTGTTGGGTCACGTATAGAGAAACAAAAACTTTTCCTTACGCGATGATCCCAAGATCCAGCTCAAGTAGAAGTCCACGAGGATTACCATTAGACGCACAATTGCGGAATCGATGAAGTACGTCGCTTGATGCAGTGCAATCCTCGCGATCCGTTCCGGTTCCACGATCGTCGAAGTGCTGAACATACATTACCTCCGCCAGTATCCACACGTACGAGGAGGAGCGCCGGCGGTGGACTGCCAGGTCCGGTATGGCGGCGACAGGACTGGACTAGGGCAAGGGTTTCCAACACATGGAGTGACCTAACCTGGTGCCTAAGCACTTGCGCCCCAGCTTATATAGGGAGTGAAAGTGGGCTCCACTCACTTGTGGCCCATTCACTAAAAGGCCTATATTAGTCACTGCAAGTCCAACTTGCTGACTTAGTCCATGTCTCTATTTGGGTCTAACCCAAATAGATTTCCTGTTTGGGTCTAACCCAAACTTGCTCCCGCTCTTAAGTGTGTGACCCGACAGGCTTATGGTAACTCGGACACAATCCGAGTCTCACTCGAGATCGATCAATCGGTAGCGGCTCCTAGCAGAACGTGCCGACTCCCAAGTACCAAAAAGTCATGACGACAAACCTTCTAATGAAACTTTCGTCCAAGTCCCTTTTGCCTCACGATATACCTTGTCGAACTATAGGCGAATAATCGTCATCCCTTGAATAGTTCGACTCTCTTTCTCGATCCGATATAAGTGATTCATCCGACTAACTCTTAGTCAATTGCCTCGGTTAACACTTAACCGAGTCATGCATGGCCATGCTTTCCGAATCATATCTTCCGAGAGGGCCTAGAGAATATCGCTCCAGACGGAGGGGAAAAATCCCATCTTGGTTATTCACATCACGCAGCTTGATTCTCAGTCGACCCGAACTCTGCCTTTATAATTGCCTAGTGACGGAACAACATTTGATAGAACCTAAGTCGGTGATCGTCAACTCGGATTGTGCAATAACCTCAGGTCTAAGGATTACATTGATTGAGATATACAAATGATGACTAATTCATTGTATCTCAATATGGGTCAGTCCGACTCGCTAAACTCTTTAGCCGAATCCGTGTAAGTCAGAATAGAATCTCCATGCCCATGACAAGTGGAACCGAGTCATCAGCCGACTTTCACATTAGTCTAAATTGTGTGTCCAGCAAAACCTCAACGACCAAGGACTATTAGTATGAACAACATGAATATATAGTTCCACAATCGAATCACATATTCAATGATACATATCAATAGTTCATACAAGGATAATAACTTTATGAATACATTGGGAATAGCATCATATGTGATTGCCTCTAGGGCATATTCGCAACAGTATCCCATTTGCACTAGAGTCAATCATCCGACATCACATGTCTAGGTACCTAATACCCATAGCTCTCAGGTGTGCCTCATGCTTCGGCTGTGGTAGCGGCTTTGTCAACGGACCGCAATGTTTGCATCTGTGTGTACCTTGCATAACTTCATATCACCTTGATCCACGAACTGGCGAATCAGGTGGTACCGCATGAGTATATGTTTGTTCTTCTAGTATTGTCTAGGTTCCTTGGATTGTGCGATAGCACCATTGTTGTCACAATACACGTCTAACAGATTGGACGAGCCCTAAACCACACCAAGATCCATGAGGAAATTCCTCATCCAAACAGCTTCTTTTGCCGCCTCCGAGGCAGCAATATACTTAGCCTATGTTGTAGACGCAGACACCGTCTCTTGCTTGGAACTCTTCCAGGTCACAACCCCTCCATTTATCACAAACACATATCCGGATTGCGAACGAGAATCATCCGAGTCAGTGAGATAACTCGCGTCCGTGTAACCCCTTACACCGAGTTCATCCTCACCTCCATAAACCAGGAACATATCCTTAGTCCTTCTCAAGTACTTAAGGATATTTTTAGCCGCTGCCTAGTGGATCTCTCCAGGGCCAGCCTAGTATCTGCTCACAACACTGAGAGCATAGGAAACATCTGGCCTAGTACAAATCATAGCGTACATAATGGATCTGACTGCAGAAGCATACGGAATCGCACTCATCTGACTTCACTCATCAGTTGTCGAAGGACACTAAGTCTTGCTAAGTTTTACGCCATGGGACATCGGTAAGAACCCCTTCTTAGAAGATTCCATGTTGAACTTCTTCAGCACTTTGTCCAAATATGTACTCTGAATCAATCCAATGAGCCGCCTTGATCTATCTCTATAGATCCGAATTCCTAGTATATAAGTCGCCTTACCCAAGTCCTTCATTGAAAAACTCTTTTCCAATGATTCCTTGGTTTCTTGCAACATCTGGACATCATTTCCAATAAGTAATATGTCATCCACATATAAGATCAGAAAGTTTACTTTGCTCCCACTAAACTTCTTGTATAAACAAGAAGCATGATCACTCTTGATGAAGCCAAACGATTTGACTACCTCATCAAAGCGAATATTCCAACTCCGAGATGCTTGCTTCAACCCATAAATGGATTTCCCAATTTTGCATACCTTGTCAGCATTAGCCGGATCGACAAAACCCTCGGGCTGTATCATATACACGTCCTCGGTTAAATTTCCATTAAGGAAATCCGTCTTGACATCCATCTTCCATATCTCATAGTCGAAATAGGCTGCTATAGCTAACATGATCCGAACTGTTTTAAGCATCACCACGGGAGAGAAAGTTTCATCATAGTCAACTCCTTGAACTTGTCGGAACCCTTTCACGACAAGTCATGCTTTATAGATAGAAACGTTTCCATCCATATCAGTTTTCTTCTTAAAGACCCATTTGTACTCGATGGGTCTTGCACCGTCTGGCAGATCAACCAAGTTCCAAACTTGATTTTCATCCATGGACTTTAACTCGGATCTCATGGCTCAAAGCCATGACTTAGAATCAGATTCCACCATCGCTTTCGAATAAGTTGCCGGCTCATCACTGTCCAACAGTAACACATCACGAACACTTTGTAATCTGGCCGATCTTCACAGTGTTGGTGCAGTTGCCGGCTCAGGTACCATGACCGGCTCAACCTCTAATGTTTTTGCCGACTCACTGCTGGCCGGTACCTCTCAAATTTCTTCGAGCTGCACCATGCTCCCACTAACTCCCTGACTGAGAAACTCTTTCTCAAGGAAGACACCGTTCCGAGCGATAAACACTTTGCCCTCTTCTCGGTTGTAGAAGTAGTAGCCCAAGGTTTCCCTCAGATACCCCGCGAAAATACACTTATCTGACTTGGCAGTAAGCTTGTCCGACTGAAGTCGCTTGACAAAAGCTTCACAACCCCATATCTTAAGAAAAGACAAAATCGGCTTCTTGCCAGTCCACATCTCATGCGGTGTCTTCTCTACCGACTTTGATGGTACTCTGTTTAGTGTGAACGCTGCAGTTTCTAGACAATAACCCCAAAATGATAAAGGCAGATTTGTCCGACTCATCATTGATTGCACCATGTCAAACAAGGTCCGATTCCTCCTTTCCGACACACTGTTCCTCTATAGCGTTCCCAGTGAAGTGTGCTGGGGAACTATTCCACAACTCTTCAGATGGTCATCAAACTCATGGCTCATGTACTCGCCTCCTCGGTCCGACTGAAGAAACTTTATTTTCTTGCCGAGTTGATTCTGTACCTCATTCTGGAATTCCTTGAACTTTTCAAAGGCTTCCGACTTATGTTTCATCAAGTAGATATATCCATACCTACTCAAATCATCAATGAAGGTAATGAAGTACTCATAACCACCTCTGGATGTTGTGCTCATTGGGCCACATACATCACTATGTACTAGTCCCAATAAGTCGGACGCCCTTTCACAACTCTTTGCAAAAGGTGTCTTGGTCATCTTGCCGAGTAGGCAGGATTCGCATGTCTCGAATGACACCAAGTCAAACGAAGTTAGGAGTCCATCATCATGGAGCTTCTTCATGCGTTTCCAACTTATATGACCAAGTCGACAGTGCCAAAAGTAAGTCATATTCAGATCATTTGGTTTCAACCTTTTCACATTTATGTTATAGACAGATTCTCTATCAAGATTCAAAATAAATAACCCATCTCGGACGGGTGCAAAGTCGTGAAACATATCATTCAAATATAAAGAACAACCATTATTCTTAATATTCGACTCATAGCCTTGTCTCATCAAACATGAGGCAGAAATAATGTTTCGACTAAGCACTGGAACATAATAACAATTATTTAGCTCCATTAAGAATCCAGAAGGTAAATGAAGTTGCATCGTGCCGACTTCCAACGCAGCGACTCTCGCTTTGCTGCCGACTCGAATGTCAACCTCGCCTCTTGCCACGCTCCTAGTTCTTACTAGTCCCTGCAACGAGTTGTAGATGTGAATGACTGATCCAGTATCATATACCCAAGAACTACCAGGTGCATCAGCAAGATAAATGTCTATAACATTGCAAACAAGCATACCTGAGCTGGAAGTCACACCTCCACTCTTGGCTTTGTCAGCCAGATACTTGATGCAATTCCTCTTCCAGTGGCCATCCGCCTTGCAGTAGAAGCAAGTGGATCCGGCTGCAAGAGATGGCTTAGTCCCTGAGGAAGCGCTTTGGCCTGAGCCTTACCTCCTGAGTTAGCCTTCTTCTTAGTCCAAGAACTCTTCTTGAACTTAGCCTTATTCTGCACCATCAACACTTGATTGGCGCTTTTCTTGAGATCCGCCTCAGCCTACTTGAGCATCCCATGTAATTCAGTGAGCTTCTTAACCATACCATGCATGTGGTAGTTCGATATGAATTGACCATACACACTAGGAAGATAGTTCAGAATTATGTCCATAGCAAACTCTTCGCTAATGGGGTAGCCAAGCGTTTCTAGAGACTACACGTAACCAACCATCTTGATCACATGTGGACTCATCAGATCGCCATCCTTAAGCTTGTAGCTCAACAAAGCCTGAGAGACTTGATACCTCTCAGTCTTTGCCTGAGCCTGAAACATACTATTGAGGCTTTCAATCATATCGTAGGCCTCAACATTCTTGAACTGCTGCTGCAAGTCCGGTTCCATGTGAGCAAGCATAAGACAGCTAATCTCCGTGGATTCATCACAAATCCGACGGTAGGCATTGGTGGTTGCGATAGTCGCATTCTCATCCGGCTCATCTAGAAGTGGGTTGTCTAGGACATGGTCCCTTTTTTCTTGTTTGAGAACAATTCTGAGATTACGATACTAGTTGGTGAATTAGTTCCATTCAGCTTATCTTTCTCTAAAATGGTTCTCAAAGCAAAACTGGAAATCTGAGGGAGACTGCTAGGTACCATTGATCTACAATAGAAAATATGCAAAACACTTAAGACATGTATCCATAAAAGAGCAAGCATATTAAGCATTTTAATACTTATGCTCCCACTAGAACCAACACACTTCCGATGGTTACTTAGTGATTCAGGACCCTAAATAAGCAAGTCGACTAGTGAGCTTTAGCATCACTGCTAGCCGTCAAGTGATCTAGGTAGACCAGTCCTTGTCAATTGCATCTCATACGACTCCTGTTGGATGGGTGGCATCACATGCCCCGACTCCCATCCGACTTTTCCCCGAGTCCCACAACCGTTGTGATAGACCCGTCTAGATTACCAAGCGCTTCTGCTGTAAGAGTCCGACTCGAACCCACCTAGCCGGAAAGAATTGATAACACCTCAATTTTATGAGCCCACTACCAAAAATGTTCGACTTGTGATGGTGCAGCACTGGCGGGGAAACCGACTAGACCTTCTTTGAGGGATTACTTTCTACCAACTATCTAATAGAGGTAAAACATAGACATAACAATAACACAAAATAAAGCAATTATAATATGAAATGGTATGGCTCTCTTCATGGCGATCTCCATCTCCACAAAGTCTGTAATCCGACTCGTGCCAACTCTTTTCACGTGCCACCTTACACCATGTAGCCGACATGTACATCGACTTGCATGCCTTCCGGATTCTCCAAATATCTACACTAGCTAGTAAAGTAAATTACATAGAGAATCCGACACGTAGGTCATTATACAATAAGATGACAATACCTAGGCTCCAGCCGGCTGACAAAAACCGTGATACACAGATCATGTATGGATTACACACATCACATGCACATAAGCCATACCATTCACAACATCATGCTGCAAAAAACAAGTTATGCATAGATACGATATCTACCGGAGTTGTGGAACTCGCAACGACATCTAAGGCGCTACGACAGGGCAAAGCCGGCGGTCCCGCTAGCCAGATAGCGGGCGGGGATCGAAGGGGATCTCATCTGCCTTCCGGACATGGATTTTTTCATCGGATAAAACAATTTTATCCAAATCCGATCCGTACTCCGATTCGACCAAACTCTTTGATCTTTGATCACTGCATCTGGATTTACGTGTCACAGTCTACCCCGATGGCGGAAGCCGACCAGTAGGGGTATGTCGTTCCACGACCTTTGCAGTTAGATCACGGAAACTAGATCATCCATTCCCTCGAGTATAGTTGATCCAATCAACTTCGTACAAAACCGACCACCAAAACTGCAATTAGATCCAATCTAACGCCAACCGCATATCACATATGCACGATCTCGAACCTAAAACCAGAAGCTAACGCTCTGATACCATTGTTGGGTCACGTAGAGAGAAACACAAACTTTTTCCCTACGTGATGATCCCAAGATCCAGCTCAGGTAGAAGGCCACGAGTATTACCATTAGACGCGCAGTTGCGGAATCGATGAAGCACGTCGCTTAATGCAGTGCAGTCCTCGCGATCCGTTTTGGTTCCATGATCATCGAAGTGCTGAACATACAACACCTCCGCCAGTATCCACACGTACGAGGAGGAGCGCCGGTGGTGGACTGCCAGGTCTGGTACGACGGCGACAGGACTGGACTAGGGCTAGGGTTTCCAACACATGGAGTGAGCTAACCTGGTGCCTAAGCACCTGCACCCCAGCTTATATAGGGAGTGAAAGTGGGCTCCACTCACTTGTGTCCCATTCACTAAAAGGCCTATATTAGTCACTGCAAGTCCAACTTGCTGACTTAGTCCACGTCTCTATTTGGGTCCAACCCAAATAGATTTCCTGTTTGGGTCTAACCCAAACTTGCTCTTGCTCTTAAGTGTGTGACCCGATAGGCTTATGGTAACTCGGACACGATCCGAGTCTCACTCGAGATCGATCATTCGGTTGCGGCTCCTAGCAGAACATGCCGACTCCCAAGTACCAAAAAGTCATGATGACAAACCTTCCAATGTGACTTTCGTCCAAGTTCCTTTTGCCTCACGATATACCTTGTCGAACTATAGGCGAATAATCGTCATCCCTTGAATAGTTAGACTCTCTTTCTCGATCCGAGATAAGTGATTCATCCGACTAACTCTTAGTCAATTGCCTCGGTTAACACTTAACCGAGTCATGCATGGCCATGCTTTCCGAATCATATCTTCCGAGAGGGCCTAGAGAATATCTCTCCAGATGGAGGGGAAAAATCCCATCTTGGTTATTCACATCACGTAGCTTGATTCTCAGTCGACCCCAACTCTGCTTTTATAATTGCCCAGTGACGGAACAATGTTTGACAGAACCTAAGTCGGTGATCCTCAATTCAGATTGTGCAATAACCTCAGGTCTAAGGATTACATTGATTGAGATATACAAATGACGACTAATTCATTGTATCTCAATATGAGTCGGTCTGACTCGCTAAACTCTTTAGCTGAATCCGTGTAAGTCGGAATAGCATCTCCATGCCCATGACAAGTGGAACCGAGTCATTAGCCGACTTTCACATTAGTCTAAGTTGTGTGTCCAGCACAACCTCAACGACCAAGGACAATTAGTATGAACAACATGAATATATAGTTCCACAATCGAATCACATATTCAATGATACATATCAGTAGTTCATACAAGGACAATAACTTTATTAATACATTGGGAATAACATCATATGTGATTGCCTCTAGGGCATATTCCCAACAGTAACGTACACTGACAGTAAAGATAGGCAATGGAGGTATCCAGTGAGTTTGGTTGATAGGACATGCCATTGCATGCAATGGCAGCTCCGTGGGAAACCCTGCAAATATGCATTGTTTTTCATGGGTGTTCTAGGAGGTGAGGAGGGTGAAGTTGATCAGTATGTGTTGGAGTATTTCTCCATTGCCAAATTTAGGGAAGCATATGCTCAGAATGTTCCAGCCTTGTTGGGAAAGGACCAATGGATGGAAGTGAATCCAGGCTTCAAGCTATACCCTCTAGTTTTTACTAGACCAACAGGTAGGCTAAGGAAGAATAGGATGAGAGCTAGTGCAGAAGGTGGTGCACCACCTCGACGATGTAAGTGAAAACATTGTGGGATCCTAGGGCACATTGCTAGGCTTTGTAAAAATGCAGTAGACCCAGCTTATGGAATGGATGATTAGGCGGTAGCAGCAAATGCAGATGAGAATGAAGTATTTGAACGAGAGGAGAATTAAGCAATGGATACGTTGCAGACTGAACCAACAGATCGAGAGGAGATTGAACCAAATGTGGGGGAGATTGAACCAAATGCGGGGAGATTGAAACAAATGCAGCGGATATTGAACCAATGGATCGAGAGGAGATTGAACCAAATGCAAGGGAGATTGAAAAAATGCAGGGGATATTGAATCAATGGATCAAGAGGAGATTGAACCAAATGAAGGGGAGATTGAACCAAATGCATGGGAGATTAAAACAATTTATTCATTGGAAGCAGAGTTCAAAAGTAAAGGAATTACACAAGAAGATATTGAAGAAATGATGCCAATGCATTCTGAACCGTATGAACCAATGAATCAAAACGTGGTTGAACCAATTGTACGACAGACTAAAGCACTTGATTCATTGGATGTAGAGAAAAAGAACAAACAGAACAAACGGAAGAAGCTGATAGTGGACTCCGAGAATATTCTAGCTAGGATCACCCGAAGCAAGGTGGTGAACTCCGAGAATATTCCAACAAAAAAGACTAGGAGCAAGAAAAAATAAATTTGAATTATTAATTTGAATTTGTATGAGGAATTTGAACTATTGTCAATGTTTGTATTGAATTCGAACTAGTGTGACGCTCCCAAGTTTGTATGTTGGATAACCCCATAATGTATGTGTTATTGCAAGTTTCTATTGTCATCCATCTAGTTGCTTAGCACTGCTCAGTTTTACCCACGACATGTGGTCAACACATGGGGTTTAGCTAGTTCATGGCTTAAACCATAGCAAACGTTGACCAATTGATCCAAAATTTGGCACAGTTGTATATCCTGAATTGATTTACCATATGAAATTGGAAATTTTGGATTTACTTGTAATCAGACACATTTTTCTTTTTCTAAGTGATTAAATTTAAATAAATTGTTTTAGAGTTAGTTTAATTCAAAAAAGAAGTGAAAACGTAGTGCAACTTTCGCATGGAGTCTTATTATGTTACCTACAACCTAGCATGAATAATAAATGAAAAGAAAATAAAGAGAAATGGACTTCTCCCCTAAACCATTTCTTAAATCCTTCTTGGAATGAGCTACTAGCTATGAAGATGCATGGCTTTCTACTTAATCAACCTCCAAAATAACCCATCCCAAAACATACTTTATCTAAATGAGGCCCAATTTGGCACACTTGTGTATCTTTGAGTTGCAAACAATATAATGTCAGCCAAGATGGATTATTTTGTTCAAATAAGACATTTTCCATTTGTTACGCCAAAAGCTTGAATTTCCCTTAGTCATTTTTTTAGCTGAGCGCCCTTGTTTTCCTTAGCTCTACTCAGTTTTCCCCTCCCGCTAAAATTTTCCTCAGTTTTCCCCTCCCGCTAAAGTTTTCCTCAGTTTCCCCTCCCGCTAAAGTTTTCCTCACTTTTCCCCTCTCTCATGTCTCAGTTTGACTGTGTTCTGATTGGTCAAGATGTATGTCACACGGATCTTGGCCAACCACCGTTGGATACATCATGATCCGACAGGCTGGAGGTCTCTCTCTCTCCCGATGGGTGCACCGCGCACCTAACCTTGTACAGCGAGGAGAGCCCGACAGGCTGGATGTCTCTCCCTCCCTTTCCCTGACGCACATATACCAGCCGCATCAACTAGCATTCAGTTTGGCTGCGCTCTGATTGGTCAAGATGTATGTCACATGGATCTTGGCAAACCACCGTTGAATACATCAAGATCCAATGGGTTGGAGGTATCTCTCTCCTGTTGGGCTAAGGAGAGGAGAGCCCGACGGGCTGGATGTCTCTCCCTCCCTTTTCCTATCGCATGTATACCAGTCGCATCTTCCTCCCCTCCTATCGATGTACGGCGGCGCGGCAGTCCGAACGGCGTGCGGCGGTGCAGATATAAGTGTGGCGGTCCAAATGGCGTGCGGCGGCATGGATCTAAGCGTGACGGTCCGAACATCGTGCAGAGGCGCGAATCTTAGCGTGGTGGTCCGAACAACATGCGGAGATGCGGACCTAAGCGTGGCGGTCGAAACGGCTTGCGGCAGCGCGGACCTACGCGTGGGGGTCGGAACGGCTTGCGGCGGCATAGATCTAAGCATGGCTGCTAGAACGGCGTGCAACAGTGAGGATCTAACCATCTGAATTTTTTGTCTCTGTCTGTCTCACTTCCGTTCGCATCCTCAGATCCGTTGCTAATGAAAGACACCGACGGAAGCCATCATCCGCAACATTAGTGCGACGATGGTGGTGCCGACAGTGGTCATTAGTATGAAGACGATTCAAGCCATCATCCGCAACATCACTGCAATGGCGCAGATCAAGCCCACGTGAACTGAAGCTGTGGAAGGCAGGACGCGGCCATGGCTGGCACGTCGAGGTGCACTTCGACGGTGAAGGCCAGATGTACCTCGTGGCTGGATGGGAGCACTTTGCCCGTACTTCTTGGAGTATACATACAGCGGGAAGGGTGGCTAGCTCACCGTCCACTTAAAATTGGGAAAAATTTAAGCCCAATTTGAATCAAAATTCTGTGACTTAAAATATATGTATGATTTGAATAAATTTTACATGTATTTGAGTCGTGCGACCGGTGGATATTCTCTAAAGATGATTCATAAGTAGTAGTACTTGGTTTGATAATCTCCGATGGGCTTGTATAAATTTGATCGAAATATGTATGTTTTGAATCAAAATTGATATATATTTGAGCAATGAGGACGGTGGATATGCTCTAAAGCTGATTCATAAGTAGTACTCCCTCCAACCCAAATTAGTTGATTTAGATTTGTATAGATTCTATGGTATCTTAGTGAATTTGAGTCAACTAACTTGGATTGACAATCTTAGCCACTAATTTGGAATGGGGAATGGATGCCGCCAACGCTGCAACTCTACATGGCAGCCATGATGGCAGCAACAAAATAGTCAAAACTGATAGGCCCCAACTTGACCCTCTAGGCATTTGGCACACCAACTATGGGAAGCTAGATCAAATGGCAAGCAACTCGGTCCCTGCAATGCATTCTCTCGACAACTTTGGAACCGCTAGATCCAATGGCAAGCAACTCGGGCACCGCAATGCATTCTCTTGACCACTTTGGGACCGCTAGATCCAATGGCAAGCAACTCAGGCACCACAATGCCTTCTCTCGACAACTTTGGGACCGTAAAGTGACTAAATTAGCAGGAACTCACAACCATCTATTGAATAACAATTCTACTCTCTAAATTAGCTATCTATTCAACTAATCATTACACGTGCCACCCTTCACCACAACCGCATACTGTAACATCTAGGACGCGAATGACAACTACTAAAACTGCCCACATGAATCTACTATTCACCCCCCTCACTTGAAGTTCATGTTTTAAATTTTCTACCACTTGATCAGATACGGCAAGATCAGCCTCAAGTGTCAACTTCTCTTTGCGAATAAGCTCTGAATTCTTCCTCGACAGTATGCTTCAGCTCGAATATCAACAGGTTTTTACGGGTCAATTCATCACCTAACTTGGTAACCATCTCCTCCAAATCCATCCTATGGCTAGGCCACTAGGTTGATTCATCTTGGTATGCAATATACCATGGATCATCGGTCTGCATAGCACACTATAACAATCCCAAAACAAACCAAATTGGAATCAGTCCGACTGGCCATGTCAGCACTTCAAATTCAATGGTAGTACAAAAAGAAGGAGCTACATGCACTTCCGACATGGTAGGAGAAGGAGAATGTGGCCATGACATGATCGATTCCCCACCCTCGCCGGTGTACCCGCTATGACTAGACATTGAGGAATAATTTGCACCTACAATATTGAGGAAATTACGGAAACCGAACGATTAGGGTGGGCGAAGCAGGACCAGAGGTCTTAGCAAGCACTACTAGCAATTGTTGTGACTGTTCGTCGACCTATGGAGGCGGAACCAAATCCCGGTCATCGTGGACGGCGGACCTTTCTGTGGTCGGTACTCAACGTAAAATGCATGCGAATGAAACAGGTGCCTGAGTCGTGGTTGAGGTGCGCGCGGTAGTCTGTCCGATACCGCCATAGGACAGATCCGGCGACGCGCCGACGCACTGACGATGGCTGCTCTGTCCGTCGGTGGGATAGGAGCTGCTCGGGGCTGGGGGCCGGGAGTGGATGAGAGAGAGAGCCGATGTGTCATACATGACCTCACCTGTCAATTTTTGCATATTTGACAATTTTGCATATTTGCCACATGACCACCACATGTCAGTGACACACAAAATGGCAAATATGCAAGTTACAAAGTAAAAGGTGGCAAATGTGCAAATCCCCCCTCCAGCCCCACATGACGTCCCCACGGGTCATTGGCTACGACAGCCCCACAGAATGGCTCCACATAGCATCCCCATCGTTCATTGGCTTCGACGGCCCCACAGAACGGCCTGATTTGTCATTGGCTGCACCGGCTACAAAATCAGGAAAAACAGGGCCCACAAGTCAGCGAGAGATGGATGGTTGGTCTGCCATGTATCCTGGCCCCACCCGCCAGCACGTAACGGTTGAGGCGACGTAACGTAACACTTAACGTACGACCCGTTCCAACGCGGTCCCATTGGTCAGCATGTAACGGTCAAGCCTTTGACCTGACGGCATCCCCATCCGAGCGTATGTGAGGGTTTCAGAATGGAGGGAGGGGAAAAGTGAGGAAAAACTAAGCGACTGGGAAAAACTGAATACAACTAACAAACCAAGGGCATGAAAATTGAAATCCTTTTTCTTTTCCATTTCCGTTTAAAATATCCCGTTTCCATTCCATTTCCGCAAAATACCATTTTTGTTTTTGTTTTTACCTCTCCTTTTTCTTTTTCTTTGGAAACTGAGAAAAAGTTTCCTTTCCATTTTCAACCCTAAATGACGATTATGAAAAACCTGAGCCACCTTCTAGTCCCAAATTACTTACTACATCTAAGGCTCGTTGTCAAAGATAGACTTGTCTCTCGTCGATATGTGTGATCGGCTAACTAGCATGGCCAGCATGGCCAACATGTCTGTGCATCTTTGTTCGCGATGATTGCTCCTTTGATGGTCGATGTGTGTGGTAAACTGTACGGCATGATTCAAACTAGGTATTGTGTGGCTGCGTTTGTGACGATTGCTCCTTTGATGGTTGACTGTGCTGAAGTCAAATTTGTTGGATCGAAGGCGATATGACACTTCTAGCGTGACTTGGTTGCTGCTAACAGTTATATCGTGTGTGTGTGGCGTCGTCAGTAGACCGTTTGGTGCATTGTGTTTGTGGGCATGCTGTAAAGTTTTCCCTAGATTCTCATTAATGAACTAGACACCTCTCGTTTTCTTAGTAGTTAATAGATTGAGGTCGATGACCCATTTCAAAAACAAAATAGTCAACGTGGCAAAGCATGGCACACCACATATCCAAATGGAACATTCCACATGGCAGGTGGAAACCCAGTAAAATTAATATATCAACAATAAAGAAGATAGGTCAAAATCATAGACATTTGTAAAACATAAATACTAGGAAATCCCCAAACCATTTCACGGTAGTATTTTTTTTTTGAAATAATCAGGGGGAGAGGAGCCCCACCTGAATATATTACTTCAAAAGATCGACAAAGGGTTTCACGAGCATCATGAAGAGAGGTAGTCACACCACAAGAGGGCATGACTTTTTTAGCCAAATCCTTACATCGATGAGACCAGAGAGTGATGTCGTCTACAGTCTTGGAAATAGTTACATAAGAGGATTGATCGGTGTTCCTAAACACCATACTGTTCTTGCATCCCAAATTTTCCAAAGAAAGAAAAGGGCGATACACAGCCAAATGGAGGAGTGAAGCCCGACCGAAACCAGTGTAATCCATGGGTCGAAGAAGGGCTAGAAGGTCGGCTCAATATTTATTTTATTCCACACCTCCAAAGATGATCTCGACTTTCCATGGTGTGGCCGCACCTAAGGTAAATCACCGAGCCAACAATATTTATTTTGTGCAGTTTTTTCTCTGTCCAAAGAGAGAAGCCAACTAAAAATCTTCACCTCATGGGGTGTTGGGTCCGCAGCATAGAAAACAAAAAAATTCCTACGGTGTGAACTACACGCCAAGATCTATCTACTAGGTACAAAGCAACTGGTGGACATACATCCAACGAGAACTTACCCTCGTAGACAACGAGCTTTGTTAACGAGTAGGAACTCGTGGTTGATGTAGTCGTACACTTGCCGATCTCAAGATCATGATGAAGTCCAGCAGGTCCGGCTCCAGCGCGTCCATCAGATCCAGCTCCACCACCACCAAGTCCAGCACCGCAAAGCGGAGGTGCATCCGTGATCGCATACACGTCCGGTACCCTGACAACCTCCGTCCCTCGCTCCAGCAAAGCAACGGAAGCAGCAACTCCTTTCCAGATAAAGCCACTGGGATCATGTATCTCGCTAATCCGAGACCATGGGGGAATAATACTAGAGGGGGAGAGAGATCCTTCACAAGGAGGTGTGTGTGAGAAGTGAGGAGGGGGTGGCCTTTTATAGGAGGAGGGGGTGCCCCTCCTTCATGGCCGGCGCATGGAGGGGGGTGACCCTTCACCTCCTCCATTCATGTGGTGGTAACCCCTCCACATTAAAATGCCCCTTCACATTCTCTTTTAAAGTCTCCACTTTAAATGCATTAAATTTCTCCAAATTTAATGCTCTCTCATTTAATAAAACTCTTTTATTATTTTTATTCAGAATTTTGTTAATTACTTTAATTAACAAACATTCACATAAAACCCCCTACAACATTTCAATATTACATGCAGAACCAATTTCAGCAATTTCACCCGAAATAGTTTCGGTGTCTATTGAAATAATTCCAGCGCTTTCTTAAATCTTTATCTGAAACATATTTGCTCCAAATGGTGTCGGTATCCCTTAAGTGTGTCACCCTACGGTTCGCGAATAATGCAGACATGATCGAGACCCCTCTCCGATCAATAATCAGCAGCGGGACCTGGAGATCCATACTGACTCCTACACATTCAACGATGACTTCTGTGATCGTGAGAACCTTTAACACTAGTAACTAAATCCCTTTGTCCCGCGATATATTACATGTCCGAGATTCGATCATCGGTATCTCCATACCTAGTTTGATCTTGTTACCGACATGCACTCTTTTCTCATTCCCGTGATATAACATTCTAGTGATCACATCACTTGCTTGCAAGCTATTTCAATGTTATATCACCGAGAGGGCCTAGAGTATATCTATCCGTCATCGGGATGGACAAATCCCACTCTTGATCCATGAGCCTCAACATAACACCTTCGTAGCACTGAACCCACCTTTATAGTCACCCTGTTACGGTGTGACGTTTGATGTTATCAAGATACTCTTCCGGTGTTAGCAATTAACATGATGTCATGGTCTAAGGATAAAGATTACTTCGTATGATGTTATAGAAATATTAACATAATGACTTTGATCGTAATGCTATACTTCGGATGAATGTTCATCACATCATTCCACCAATGGTGTGACCTTGTTATTAACAACATCCAATGTCCATGATCAGGAAACCTTGATCATCTTGTTAATCAACAAGCTAGTCTATAAGAGAGGCATAACTAGGAACCCTTTTTGTTTATTAAACACACATGCATTGATGTTTCCGATCAATACAATTCTAGCATGTAAAATAAACATTTATCATAAACATGGAATAAGATAATAACCACTTTATTATTGCCTTTCGGGCATATTCCCTTCAGTCTCCCACTTGCACTAGAGTCAATAATCTAGTTTGAAAAACTTTGCGTATTGAACACCTATGGCTTTCTGGTGTTGCATATATGCTATTGCTAGTGGTTAACATAATCTCTGGATCTGACAGTTTTAGGTTCGTGTGTATTTGCATGTCTCTGCGTCTCTACGCATCACTCATTCTCAAATGAGATGGCATTGTATAGATTTGGTCCTTTGGTGAGACCTTTAGTTCGTTCGGCTCAAAATATTTTGATATTATTGTCACACAATATATCTTCATAGTATTAGCCCACTTTGAACCACACCTAGTTTGATAACAAACTACTTAACACAAATGCCCTCCTTTGCTGCTACTATAGCAGTCATATACTTAGCCTTTTGTTGTAGTATCCGTCACAATGTCTCAACTTTGGAACTCATCCAAATCCATCATGGAACATCCTTTCCATTACATTGTGCCACACATAGTCTAAATTGAGATAAATTTAATTTGTATCTTGTGACAAAACTAGTATCAATGTAACACTTTACAATGAACTACCTTTAACTATTTGTCACTTATACATTATATATTCTTAGTTCTTCCAAAGCTCATAAGAATATCTTTACTATTGTCCAATGATCATCTTATGAATCATTCTGGTATATGCTCATAACATTTAGAGCATAGGACATTCTGGATATATACATATCATGGTATAATCAATCAAAATCTTCATGTGATTTTACTCACCAAGTGTTGAAACACTTGAATTTTGATACAATCCTTTCCATGCAGCAAGAACCTTTCTTGTTGTTTCCATATTGAACCCTTTCAATATCTCATATATGTATGTCTGGCACAACCATATTAGCGCCTTAATCTATCCATATAGATATTGATGCCTAATATTCCGGGTTTGCCCAAGTCTTTCATCGAAATATTATTTTAATGAAATTCTTAACTTGTGTCAATACAAGATACATCATTTCCAATCAACAATATGTCCTATACATAATGTATTAGAAATATGTCTCAGCGCTCCCACTTAATTTCTTGCAAATGCAAGCATCTTCATCATCTCCGATGAATTTAAACTCTTTTAACAGTTTCATCATGGTGAAGGTTCCAACTCCGCTATGCTTACTTCAACTATTGAAGTTTACATGCCCTTTTAGCACCCTTTGAATTAACAAAACCCTTCGGACCATGTCATGTACATGTCCTAGGTTACCGTTCTATTAGAAGAACCTTGTTTTGTTTATTCAACTACCATATACCAAATTATATGTAGTGGTTGCTACATTAATCCGTCAAGACTATATATCGCTATGAAAGATCAAATCTTGTCATAGTCAACTCCTTGAACATTGTCGTAAACTTCTTTCTGACATGTCGACTATTTCGTAGATGTTAAACATCCATGTCTTATTTCTTTATAGATCCAAACACGACCGATAGGCTTCATGCCTTTCCGGAGGGTCTTCCAAGTTCAGAAACTTGTTTTCTCGTGTATGGATACTATCACGGATTCTATGACTTCTAGTCATTTTATGGAGTCAGGGCCCATCATCGCTTCTTTGCATGTAGTCAGTTCATCATTGTCAAAACAATAACGACTTGCTTATCAAATCTTACTATTTGATTCTTACCGACCCACACGGTTCTATAGGAACTCTAATCTCCGAGATCACACCTTTTGTAATCACGAGAGCCATGAGCATTGTGGCCGCCACCGGGACACTTTCCGGCGCTGCGCTACTTAGCACATATAGCTAAGGTTCAACAACCTTATCAAAGTTCTATTCTCCTCCCACTTAACTTTTCATGAAAAATTCCTTGGTGTTATGGAGAAATTCCCAACAAATTCTTTGGGATAACCTACAAAGACGTGCTTATCCGACTTTGGTTGTAAACATTTTACTTATGCATAGCATACCAAAATTTAAGAAAAGACAATTCGGGTTTTATCCCAAACCATAACTCATATGGTGTCATTTCAATGGATCACGATGGTGCTCTTTTCAGTGTAAAAGCGGTAGTCTCTAAAGCTTCAATCCTTAAAACATAATGGCAGTTTTATAAATGACACCCTTGATCTTACCATGTCAAACATGGTTTGATTTTATCTCTCAAATATGCCATACTCCTATGGTTTATCGGGAAACACAAATCATGGAACAATTCCTCAAGTCTTAGGTGTTTTTGCTAAACATGTAACTCAAATATCTTCCTTTATGATCGAATCATAAACTCTTTATTTTCTTGTTACAATGATTTTCCACTTCATCTTGAAAGTCTTTGAACAATCTTCAAATGTTTCATACTTCTTCCTTATTAAGTAAATATACAGATATATTCACTCAAATTTTCGGAGAAAGCATATGAAGCAAAAAGATCCATCGCATATGGCTACACATAATGGACTATGCACATCAGCATGCACAATTTCCAATAAGCTAGTCATCTGTTCCTCTCTGGCCTATGGGCGGAGTTTCAATTATCTCGAGGAAAGTCTCACATGCGTCAATTGATCAAAATCAAAGACTCCAAAAATCCATCAACATGGAGTTTCTTCATGTTTTCTTTCAAATATAATTTAAACAGCGATGTCACTTCATAAGTGATCTTTCAATCATTTGTCTTGCGACATTTTAGCAATAGTGTTTATGGATGTGATTTCTCCAACTAGACTTGTAAAAGTTCATCCATCCTTTATAGAATACGGTAATTATTTGAACAGCCATTGTTCTCATGATACCGGAACAAAATAACAATTATTTAAACAAATCTTGAAGGCTTGGTTTGATGACAACGAAAAACACAATAACACTTTATTTGTTTTCGATGAACATCATCACTCATTCTCTTGCTGGTTACTTAGGCCATTGTAGTTCATGAATTGCGTTGTCCTGTATGACACTTCATACCAACCAATTCGGTATCCAATACCTAAGAACCACCACATTGTTTAACAAGCAAGGAATATAGCCATAACATGTATATCTTCTATATACCTAAGTTGGACATCTCCAACCTTTTATTTTCTGCCAAATATTTTATAGATTCTCTTTCAGCAATTCCTTTTCTTTTAAAAGGATCTATCAACATCAATAGTGGTGTCATCAACATGACACATGGTACAAAGCGTATATAGTCAAATACTAATACCTTTGGACTTGCACTTTGAAGTGGATCACCATCATAAAATGTTTGGTGTTCTTTCAAAAATCCATTCTTTAGTAATCTATTAGTGTAGTAAACATTTTACTTACATCTTCTATTCATCCTTATCATGAAAACTTTCATGATCAAGCTACTATAGCCTATAAGGAAGAATCGCGAGTATAATATCAGTTCCCAAAACCTTTTTGGTAGATTTGGATGCCTAGCATCTCCATCCTTCACAAATTCTCATACAATATGAGAACATGTATTTTGCTAAATTATACTCTATGCTAATGCAACCAAAAAACATTGTTTCAGATATCACAATATCTTTCACACATGATGGTTTCTGAAACAATTTTCAGCTCCAATATAATCTTGATATTAAAACAACTTTTGAATATCAATAATCATGGAGGCAAACATGATACTTTAGAACATTGGAATTCTTACTCTTGATTTAATACTACTTATTAAACTTCATGGAGTAAATAGAGTTTGCTGAAAGTTTGCAATAGGACTTATAAACTTTAAATTGACATTCGAAACAATACGATACCAGTTCGTAAAGTAAATATCCAGAATTCTATAGTTCTATTATCTCAAATAAAAACTAAGCATAAGGTAGAAAACGAATGCCAATGACTACAACAAACTATGCAAATTCACTTTGATTTAATTTATGACAAATTTGGTTCGACTAATCCAAATTAGAAATGAACTCCCACTCAAAAACGACATCCCTCATGCCTTTTTGGTGATTACATGAACCAAATCCACTACACCAAGTCCGATCATCACGTGAGTTGATGTAGCTTCAAAGGCGAGCATCTATATGGGAATCATATCAACTATATGACTCATGCTTAACCTTTCGGTCCGTGTTCCGAGGCCATGTCTGTACATGCTAGGCTCGCCAAGTAAGAACCTTAGTACTCGCATGTGTAAAACTGTCTTACACCCGTTTATATGAAAGCGTAGAGTCGAGTACACCCGATCATCACGTGATGTCTTGAAATACAATCCACAAAACGGTGCATACTTAAGGAAGAACACATTTTTATCTTGATATCTAAAAGAGGGATCATCTTACAATGCTATAGAAAGTGCCAAACTAGCAGTATAAGATGCTAACATCTAATGTGTAAAGTGAGATGATATGGTCCATGCATTTGATCTCTATCACTTGCATCGTGGTATGATCTCTATCATTCCTTTGTGTGTAAGGCCAAGGTCTATGGAACTTACACGTTGAGTGTGTTGTAAGAGTATCTATCATACATCTACTTACAACAATACCATATCAATACACTAGCCCAGCAACGATCTAAACTAGACGCCTCTAATTTATCAATTGCAAGTTTTACGTGGCTTAGGGCTTTCGGAGATAGAACCGTTCTTACTTACGAACATGAACCACAATGAGGATAACTAAGTTATTAGCAACTCGTTGTAAATCAGATATTGACTATAGTAGGAGAGACAGACACCCGCCAGCCACTTATGCAAAACAAGTTGCATGTCAGTCGTGGAACCGGTCTCATGTACGATGACATGTAAGGTTGGTCCGGGCCGCTTCATCCCACTATGCCACCAATATCCAAAATACATAGAAGATGCAATAACATGATCATCATCGCCCACATATCAACATATGTGTACTACCCAAGATCTATCTACTAGGTACAAAGCAACGGGTGGACATACATTCAACGAGAACTTACCCTCGTAGACAACGAGCTTTGTTAATGAGTAGGAACTCGTGGTTGATGTAGTCGTACACTTGCCGATCTCAAGATCGTGATGAAGTCCAGTAGGTCCGGCTCCAGCACGTCCATCAGATCCAGCTCCAGCACCACCAAGTCCAGCACTGCAAAGCAGCGGTGCATCCGTGATCGCACACACGTCCGGTACCCTGACAACCTTCGCCCCTCGCTCCAGCAAAGCAGCGAAAGCAGCAACTCCTTTCCAGATAAAGCCACCGGGAACATGTATCTCGCTAATCCGAGACCATGGGAGAATAATACTAGAGGGAGAGAGAGATCCTTCACAAGGAGGTGTGTGTGAGAAGTGAGGAGGGGGTGGCCTTTTATAGAAGGAGGGGGTGCCCCTCCTTCATGGTCGGCGCATGGAGGGGGTGACCCTTCACCTCCTCCATTCATGTGGTGGTAACCCCTCCACATTAAAATGCCCCTTCACATTCTCTTTTAAAGTCTCCACTTTAAATGCATTAAATTTCTCCAAATTTAATGCTCTCTCATTTAATAAAACTCTTTTATTATTTTTATTCAGAATTTTGTTAATTACTTTAATTAACAAACATTCACATAAAACCCCCTGCAACATTTCAATATTACATGTAGAACCAATTTCAGCAATTTCACCCGAAACAGTTTCGGTGTCTATTGAAATAATTCCAGCGCTTTCTTAAATCTTTATCTGAAACATATTTGTACCAAATGGTGTCGGTATCCCTTAAGTGTGTCACCTACGGTTCGCGAATAATGCAGACATGATCGAGACCCCTCTCCGATCAATAATCAGCAGCGGGACCTGGAGATCCATACTGACTCCTACACATTCAACGATGACTTCTGTGATCGTGAGAAACTTTAACGCTAGTAACTAAATCCCTTTGTCCCGCGATATATTACATGTCCGAGATTCGATCATCGGTATCTCCATACGTAGTTTGATCTCGTTACCGACATGCACTCTTTTCTTGTTCCCGTGATATAACATTCTAGTGATCACATCACTTGCTTGCAAGCTATTTCAATGTGATATCACCGAGAGGGCCTAGAGTATATCTATCCGTCATCGGGATGGAAAAATCCCACTCTTGATCCATGAGCCTCAACATAACACCTTCGTAGCACTGAACCCACCTTTATAGTCACCCTGTTACGGTGTGACGTTTGATGTTATCAAGATACTCTTCCGGTGTTAGCAATTAACATGATCGCATGGTCTAAGGATAAAGATTACTTCGTATGATGTTATAGCAATATAAACATAATGACTTTGATCGTAATGCTATACTTCGGATGAATGTTCATCACATCATTCCACCAATGGTGTGACCTTGTTATTAACAACATCCAATGTCCATGATCAGGAAACCTTGATCATCTTGTTAATCAACAAGCTAGTCTATAAGAGAGGCATAACTAGAAACCCTTTTTGTTTATTAAACACACATGTATTTATGTTTCCAATCAATACAATTCTAGCATGTAAAATAAACATTTATCATAAACATGGAATAAGATAATAACCACTTTATTATTGCCTCTCGGGCATATTCCCTTTATGGGGACGAAGGACTTCCAAATACTGTCCAGGTGGTGGTTCTGAAGCTGAGTCAAGAGGGCAACATAAGCGCTTTTAGTAGAGAAGCTGGAGCCATCGAGCATAGCCTGTTGGTTAGTCGTACCAAAAAGTTGCACATCATGCAACAAAACACGAAGAGACAAGAGCTCGCTAGCAGCGACTAAGGTTAGCCTATTATGAAGGTTAGATTCAAACCCTACCCACAGAACCGCTACAACTAAAATATGGGGTTTAAGATGGTGCGAAAATATGGTGGGGAAGGCCGTAGCTAAGGGCTCGGGAAGGAGCCACTTATCAAGCCAAAAAGGTACTTTGGCCATTTCCAATTTTGCAGGCGTATTAGTTTTTGCTAAGTAAGTGGTGTTGGACGAGTGTATGGGGAATGCTGAGTGGTAAAATAGATCAGTCCCACCAAGAAAGGTTTGATGCATGCATGAATCTATAAGCAAATTTCAGCATACATTTTGAAATTCCAAATTCTTAACACCTAAACCGCCTGCACTTTTAGGGGTACAATCTTTATCCCACGCGATAAGACATTGGGCATCCATACGCGTTTCCTCTTGATCCCCCAAAAAGCTCTCTTTTTAATTAAGTTTTTCAATGTTTGCCTTAGAGGGGGAAAATGAGGACATAAGATAAGTATAGGAAGACTATCAAGGACGACCGTGAGGAGAGCGAGCCTACCATCTTTGTTTAGGAGGGAGGCGCTCCAGCTAGCAAGATGGATATCGCTCCTTCCCAGGGCAGGAATAAAAGCAGAGGAAGGATGTTTTTGTGGGAAAGTGATATGTTGGGAAAGTAAGAGATGGAGGTACCCAGGGTAGCTGCCATGGAGTCTGCACCCGTATCGGAGACATTCATAGGAATGAAAGTGGTTCTATGTAAATTAATTTCAAAGCCGGTAGTGGCATCAAAGACATTGATAATAGATCGAAGATGCATGGCAGCTGCGGGTGTTGCACTAACAAGGATCTGAGTACTTAGAATTTTGCTAAGCATGCCAACATGATGACCAGCCAACAATAGCTTGATGTGTGCCATAGAATTGTGCAAGCGTGCGTGACAAAGAATTTTACCTAATATGAAGCATCCATAATTATTTAAAACTAGTTAAACTTAACTATATGTTAACACTACCATAACTCAACTTGTGTATCTATACATGTGGGATTGGCCGGTTGATGATGTCAGGGTTTAAAACGGAACGAAAACGGACAGAAACATGTTTTGTCGTTTTCATTTCCGCTTGTTTCACCGGTATGGAAACGAAACCAAAAACTATGGCAACAAACACGGAAACGGAAATCTCTGAAGAGAGTGGATACGTGACGGATATGTGTTAGACCCCTCCTTTGTAAGGGAAAAGGATCCCTGTGATTGCAATGCTAGTCCCTGGATCAATGCTAGCATCCACAGTTTAAGATGAAGTACACAGATACAAAGGTCGTTTATTACATTCATTCCAGAGATAAACATAGTCTTTTACAACTCAGGGCCATAGGCCTAATACAAGAGTTTAAGGAATAAGTAAATAAACATAAGTCTTCATCTTCATGTGCCACAGGCAAGCATGTTGAGTGTAGACTCATGACTCCTACTCTTCATCGGAGTAACCTGCAACATCACAAGTTACAGCCACAGAGGGTCAATACTTTGGAATAGTATTGGCAAGTGATACCTTTGTTTATTTTAAGTGAACTATATTACTATATGCATTTTGGCTAGGTGTAGCTTGGCTTGCTTTGCTCAAAGTAGGTTTTTCCTATTAGTTGAAATCACTAAGTTTTCTTTGACAAAACTTTTCCCAAGAAACCACCAATAGACATTGGGGTCCTTACCCTTGTTCACCCACAAGTTTTACTTAGAAGTTGGAGTGATGAGATTCTTGTAGCTTCCATGTCTTGATGCTCAAATTGTCCATTGCCATGGACTTGGCTAAGTACTTAGGTTTTTTCCATCTGCAGAGGTTGTGCACTTTCCCCACCAGACTTGGTTTCCCAAGACAGGACCTTTCAGAAGCCTTTCCTTAGTCAAATGGACGCGCTCCAACCTATCATTCCCACTACCACCTACTGTCCAAGTGACTAAGTTCTAGCAACCTATATGATCATGGCAGAGCCCATATTGCCAAGTGGTTGCACTGTAAGCTTTCTCAACACTTGGCCTCCAAAATCCCTTTGTGCATGGGTGGCATACCACAAGTGTGATACACAAGCCAAATCCATGGCCTTGTGTAACCACTCAACATAAACCAATCCTTCCATTCCACCCAGGAGAATCATTGACTTAGTGGTTTTATTAAGAAAACTTAAGTCTCATGACTTAGAAATATAGCCAATATAGCATGATAGATTATACCAACCCTTGTTTGCTAATAGCTAGGCTAAGCATGGCATGGCAACTTAACTTAGGGAAAAAATCCCTAGCAATTCTACCATTCTAAACTACATAGGATTTCCCAACATATCATTTGACAAAAGTAGCATGCATGTCTTAGCAAAATATCTAATGCTAGTATAAAATATAGGAAGGAAATATTCATGCAATATCACTTGCCTTGGTAATGGGGAGAGTAGCACTCTTCACAATCACAGTCACTAGCAAAATCTACACAAAATTTGTAACACACAATTATATACAATCAAAAATATGAATGCATGCATGCAAGAATTACTAAGTGATGAATTTTGAAAACTCTACCAAGCAAGTGCATGATACATAATCATAACAAGTCACAAAGTTTGCTAACTGAACTCATTTAGCCCTAAAACAATTTGCTAAACTAAAACTATACTCAAATTGGACCTAAACATGTTTCTGCATATAAAGTCATTTTTAACAGTTACTATTCGTTAAACACATTGGATATTCAGAAAGGTCTTGACTCACTGAATCCAACGGTATAAAGTTTGCAAAATTCCAACGTGGGAATCAAAAGTTATAGCCAATTGAAAATTTGATTCAAATCTGTTTTTGAAATCTGTTTTTGATCTAACCCTAGACACGCGTCACGTTATAACTGGTGCGTACCGGTTCGCACCGGATCACCCTCCTGCGCCGTTGGATCTAACTAACGTTGTGCGGCTCAGATCTGTCTATACCCCTTCGTTAAGTGAACTGTCTCTACGCGTAGGATCCAGATCTGACGGCTACAATCTATTGACCAGAAACGGGCGGCGCTAGTGGCGTTGACTGGCGGCGGCGCATCTGACTACGGTGGCGCCGGTGCTCTAGGTCGTCCGGGGAAGCAAGAAGGCGCTTACCAGGACCGCGTTGGCGTGCTGAAGCTCGAGGTGGCTCTGGTTTGTCAAGGGGCGCGCAGATACGGCGATGATTGCTCGTCGGAGTAGAGACAGACATCGGCACGGTCAGTCGTCGTCGTTGGCGAGGTTGTCGATCACTAGGAGGCAAACAAAGGGCATGGTCAGATGCAGGAGATCACGGAGGAGATGTGTGTGTGAAGGAGGAAGCTTGGGGCGGTCTGGACTTACCACTGGAGGTCGTCGGAGTTGAAACCGAAGACGGTGGCGGCCAGTCGTCGACGTTGCTAGAGCTACGGTTCATGCGGAGGCAAATGGGGTGTGTCAGTAGTTGCGCAGAGACTCACTGAACATGATAGCATGAATGGGAGGCAAAGGGGAGCTCGGAACTCACCGGAATTCGCCGGCGCAGTCGTCGGAATAGCGGCGGCGTCGTGCGAGTCATGGGCGGCCTGGTGGCGTGAAGGCAAAATTGACTGGGGGGAAATGGTCGTGGGGGGTGGGGATCTTATAGCCAGAGGCTCAACAGGAAACGCTCGTCGCATCAATGCAAATTAAGCTCGCGGTATCAGTGCTGCAACGGCCAGCGGCGGAGGTCATGCGCGGATTCAGGGGGAAGACGAAGACGACATGGACGGGGCCCGCTGGTCGGTGAAATAGACAGAGGGGGCGTGGGGTCTGGCTGTCAGTGACTGAAGGAGTGCGCTCGCGCGTGAGAGAAGAAAAGAAAACCCCCGGGTGGGCTAGTTGGGCTCGATTCGATGCTGGGCCAGAAACCTGGCGCGCGGCCTTTTTATTTTGTTTATTCCTTTTCCTTTTCTATTTTGGTTTTCAGGAATGATTTAGATATGAATTCAAATCCCTTTTGAATCCAAACAATTCTGGGGATTTTTGCAGGGTATTGTGGTTTCAAAAATCAGTTATTTAACCATGTGGTTACCCTGCAAGGGCTTGGTCAAGCTTGGACTTAAAACAATCAGAGACTTTGCCTCTGGTTTGCAAATGTTTAAAAAATAGGGTTTTGAATTTATTTCCAAGTTGAAAACTTTGGTCAAACTTTTACACCTAAACTTTCCAACAATGGAGGCAAGCAAACAAGTTCCTAAACATTCACGTTTCAAAGGGTGATGGCCATTTGAATTAAATTTTCTCACATGAAATCATAGCATCAAGTTTCTGTTTTTCTGAAATGGTTTTGATTTTGAAACACTAAATGATGATGAATGCATGGATGATATGAATGAGTTTTGGAATATGAATTTAGGGATGTTACAAATCTAACCCCCTTAAGATGAATCTCGCCCTCGAGATTCGGATTGGCTAGCAAATAGGTGAGGGTGGTCTTTCCAAAGATCATCTTCTCTTTCCCATGTTGCTTCCTCTTCGGAATGATGATTCCATTGCACTTTGCAAAACTTGATAGTTTTTGTCCTTGTGACTCTTTCTGCGGTCTCAAGAATCTTGACAGGCCTTTCTTCATAGGTGAGATCACTTTCTAGTTGAACTTCTTCCAAAGGTATGGTATCTTTCAAAGAAGATTCTTCCATTTCTGGGTGACATTTCTTAAGCTGACTCACGTGAAACACATTATGGACAGCTGACAGAGATTCTGGTAATTCAACTTCATATGCAACTTCTCCCTTGTGACTTAGAATTTTGAATGGTCCAACACATCTTGGTGCCAACTTTCCTTTGATTCCAAATCTTTTCACCCCACGAAGTGGTGATACTCTAAGGTAAGCTCTATCCCCAACTTCGTAGGTGACTTCTCTACGCTTAGAATCCGCGTAGCTCTTCTGTCGGGACTGTGCTATCTTCAACCTATCCTTGACCAATTTGACTTTCTCTTCAGCGTCTTTGATAAGATCAGGTCCAAACAAACTTCTTTCTCCCACATCATTCCATAGCAATGGGGTGGTACACTTCCTTCCGTAGAGAAACTCAAATGGTGCCATTCCAATACTAGATTGATAACTGTTATTGTAAGAGAACTCTGCGTAAGGCAGACTTTCATCCCAACTTTCTCCATAGTCTAGGGCACATGCCCTCAACATGTCTTCAAGAATTTGATTAGTCCTTTCTGTTTGTCCATCAGTTTGAGGATGAAAAGCAGTGCTGAATTCCAATCTCGTTCCCAAAGATTCATGAAGCTGTCTCCAAAAGTGAGAAGTAAACTGAGTTCCTCTATCTGACACAATACTCTTAGGCACACCGTGAAGGCATACAATTCTGCTCATGTAAATTTTGGCTAACTTGGCACTTGTATAAGTGGTCTTCACGGGTATAAAATGAGCCACTTTAGTTAGGCGATCCACTACTACCCATATGGAATCATACCCTGACCTGGTCTTTGGTAATCCGGTAATGAAGTCCATACCGATATTTTCCCACTTCCATTCAGGAATAGGCAGTGGTTGAAGCAAACCTGCTGGTTTCTGATGCTCCGCTTTCACTCTACTACACACATCACACAAAGCAATATGTTCGGCGATATCTCTTTTGAGATTGTTCCACCAAAATCTTTCTTTCATATCCATGTACATCTTGGTGTTTCCTGGGTGAATAGAATACGGAGAGTTGTGAGCTTCCTGTAGAATCAGTTTCCGCAATTCCGGGTCATGTGGAACACAAATACGTTTCCCGTGCCATAAAGTACCTTGTTCGTCTATATGGAAACTTTTAGCTTTCCCTTGGCTAATCCTTTCCTTAATCTCTTCGATTTCTTTATCCGTCTTCTGGGCTTCCTTAATCTTATCCAATAGAGTGGGTTGAACATCCAAAGACATGAGATGTCCTTCTAGCACAATCTCCAATCTGAGTTCTTTGAATTGCTTACACAAGTCATCTGGCAATTCACCTTTGGTAAGGCCATTTATAAACACCTTACGACTTAGAGCATCTGCTACTACATTTGCTTTACCGGGGTGGTATTGCAAACTTAAGTCGTAGTCCTTGATAAGTTCTAGCCATCTTCTTTGTCTCATATTGATTTCCTTCTGGGTGAAGATATACTTCAAACTCTTGTGATCGGTGAATACTTCACAACGCTTTCCCAAAAGGTAGTGTCTCCATGTTTTGAGTGCATGGACAACAGCGGCTAACTCTAAATCATGAGTAGGATAGTTTACTTCATGAGTTTTGAGTTGTCTCGAGGCATAAGCCACAACTTTTCCGCCTTGCATAAGTACGGCACCTAATCCTTGATGAGAAGCATCACAATACACTTGGAAATCCTTTTCCAAGTCTGGCAGGCACAGAACTGGTGCTGACACAAGCCTCTTCTTTAATTCTTGAAAGCTGAGTTCACAACCTTCAGACCAAGCAAATTTCTTATCTTTCTTTAACAATTCTGTCATTGGTTTAGCAATCTTTGAAAAAATTTCAATGAATCTTCTGTAGTAACCTGCTAAACCAAGGAAACTACGAACCTCTTTTACGTTCTTAGGAGATTCCCATTCTGTCACAGCTGAAACTTTAGCAGGATCAACTGCTACACCATCCTTTGTCATAACGTGACCAAGAAATCCAACTTCCTCTAACCAAAACTCACACTTGCTGAATTTGGCATAAAGTTTATGTTCTCTCAACTTCTCAAGTATCAAACGCAAATGTCCTTCATGTTCTTCTTTGCTCTTAGAGTAGACTAAGATATCATCGATGAAAACGACAACAAACTTGTCAAGAAATTCCATGAACACCTTGTTCATCATATTCATGAAGTATGCTGGAGCGTTGGTTAAACCAAAAGGCATCACAGTGTACTCATACAATCCATACCTTGTGGTGAATGTTGTTTTAGGTATGTCTTGCTCTCTTATCTTGAGTTGGAAATACCCTGACCGGAGATCAATCTGCGAGAACACACATGCTCCTTCTAACTGATCAAACAAGTCGTTGATTCTTGGTAAAGGATATTTGTTCTTGATGGTTACCTCGTTCAGAGAACGGTAGTCAATGCATAATCTTTGTGTTCTATCCTTCTTTTCTACGAATAAAACTGGAGCTCCCCAAGATGAAGAACTTGGCTGGATGAATCCTTTCTGCAATTGTTCTCCGAGTTGTTTCTTGAGTTCCTTTAATTCGTCAACTGACATTTTATAAGGTCTCTTTGCTCTTGGTCCCGAACCTGGTACCAAATCTATTATAAACTCCACATCTCTATCTGGTGGCATTCCCGGTAACTCTTCCGGAAACACATCCGGATACTCACACACAATTGGTACAGTGTCCATGCTAACCCCCTTAAGGGAATTTAGCTTACTTCCTTTAGATTCAAAGTTGGATTTGAATTTTATTCTTTTCCCTTCTGGGGTTGTGAGTGAAACAGTACGATTAGCACAATCAAGCACTCCTTCATACATAGCCATCCAATCCATTCCTAGAATTACATCCAATCCTTGGGAATCTAGAATTATCAGGCTCACTGGAAACTTATGCTTTCCAAACTCTATGACAAGATCCCAGCATCCAAGACTTACTATCATATCTCCACCCGGAGAACTAACTTTTATTGGACACCCAATGTTTTCAGACGCAAACCCATTTCTATCAACAAATGCTTTTGATATGAATGAATGAGATGCACCGGTATCAAAGAGTACAAATGCTGGAATTGAATTGAGTCGGAACTTACCAGCAACGGCATCAGGCTCCTCATAGACCTCCTCCACATTGATGTGGTTAACCTGTCCTTTCTGAAAAGGATTGGGCTTGTTAGGTCCTTCAACTTTCTTTTCAGGGCACTCATTAGCATAATGCCCCAGCTTCTTGCATTTGAAGCATTCAACCTGACTGATGTCCTTTTTAGGCTGGTTTCCACTTCCACTTCCACTGTGGTGGCTCTTATGTCCACTCTTGTGATTCTTGTACTTATCATTGTCATGACTGCGATGATGCTTGTTGTCATGACGGTTGTGGTTGTGGTGCTTGTTAAATTTCCCATGCTTGTGGGATCCTGAGCTGACACTATCATCATAGTGAGATCGTTTATGAGACGATCCCGAGCTGTGCTTGTCGGAGTGTTTCCTCTTCCTACTCTCGACTTGCTTCATTTTACTCTCCACAATAGCAGCCTTGTCACACAGAGACTGATAAGTTGGAACATATGCCACAGACAGCTGCAGGTTCAGCTCATCATTCAAGCCTTCCAGAAACTTTTCCTTTCTTTTGGCATCTGTGTCAACCTCATCCGGTGCATAGCGCGCCAGATTGTTGAACTCTTCTATATATTCAGCCACGCTGTGGTGGCGCTGCTTCAGGTTGTGAAACTCCTTCTTTTTCAGGCTCATCATTCCTGGTGAGATATGAGTAGTGCGAAAGCCATCTTCAAAGATAGCCCAAGTCACCTCATCAATAGGAGTGGTGATCTGGAAGTTGTCCCACCATGTGGCGGCTGGTCCTTCCAACAGATGTGCTGCGAACCTGACTTTTTCAGCATCCGTGCAGCCCACGGTCACTAAGTCTTTGTTCACAGAACGTAGCCAATCATTGGCCACCATGGGATCAGTCGTTCCCGAAAACTTAGCTGGCCTCAGACGCAGAAATCTGGTGAGCATATCAAAACCCGGAGGGTTGTTGTTGTTGTTGTTGTTGTTGTTGTTATTGGGGTTGTTGTTGTTATTGGGGTTGTTGTTGTTCTGGTTTTGGATGAATATCGTCATCATTTGCATAAGCTGTGTCTGCGCATTCATCATCTGTTGCATTTCCGGGGTAATGTTGTTGGGGTTGGGGTTTGCGCGACGGGGAGGCATATGTGGTTTGTTCAATTTAGAGATAAGAATGAGATACCCTTACATGATTCATTACATCACATAAGCAAACACATAGCATGCAACACAAGGATCAAGGTTCAACAACAAGATAACAAAGTCTCAAAGTAAAAACACACAAGTGGCAAGCCATCCACATGTCGGATGGTCCAATAACTGAGTAGTCAAGTCTACTCATCAGCATCAATCTCCTCCTCGACAAAGGTAAGACCTGCGTTCTCCATCGCGGTCTTGGTCTCCTCGATAGTAGTGGTCAAGGACTCAATCTTGGTCTTGAGAGCCCTATTTTGTAAGCGAAGCCTCTCAATAACCATCTGCTGCTGCTCTAGCTCGAAATCCTTGGACTTCAGTTCCTCGGTCATGTCCCGAATCTTCTTGTTCCTATCCTGGACACGTTTCTCCTGACTCTTGAACTTACGGTCCTGGGTCTCGAACTTCGCCTCCATCTCCTTGACTATCTCGTCCTGCTGCGCGAAGAGCTTGTCCTTCTCGCGAAGCTGCACCTGGAGCTCGTCATTACTGAGCATGACATTGGTCCTATCAGTATCAACGTGCCTAATAAGAGTCTCTAAGTCCTGGAGGTACAGGCGTATCGGCTCTGCTACGGCCCTCGAGTCGTCCTCAAAATCGATGGACTCTCCATCATCATCACGCCTTCCGAAGGCGTGGAAGTGAGTGCCTCTAACCTGTCGGGAGTGACGACCCAACAGTCGTCCTATCAGGTCCTGCATGACAACCTCCATGCCTCTCTCCCTGTCATCGTGCATAAGCTTGAAGACGATGGCCTCCGTAGTAGGCTCTGTCTGGCGTCCTGGCTAGTTCACCTTGAAGCCCCAGAGGTCCTTCCTCTCAAACTTGGTGAGTGGGTGTACCATAATGGTGGGAAGAGGGAGATCGAGCAAGGTAGTAAGCTCTACGATACGAGGACCAAAACGGGTAACCTGGAACTCCTCAACAGTGCTGATGGTAATAGGCATCTAATTATAAGATTGAAAAAAATTAGAACAACACAAGTTAAAACAAGACAAACACTCATACATAACCATGGAACATAAGAATCACACAAGTCATGCATACACAATTCCATTACATCAATCAAGGTCCAAACTTATTTAAGGTATCAATTTTTGGAAAAATAAGGTGATAGATGGTGGTCCAACTAACGAAGTGTGCTCACAATCCCATCTCACTAGTTCTGGTGGCTAACACAATGTTCCTAGAGGCAATCCACCTATCTTGTTCACATGATTCTATCACTAAGTCTATAATATCTCCCCTTAATTCTTGGTTGGTGGCTTCCAACTCTTGGGTAAGTTCCTTTTCTTTCTCTAAGTCTTTTTGGAGGTTGAGCATCCTGCACTTGACTCTAGCACTTAGTTCTTTGATGGTCCTCCAAGCTGCATCTCTGGCTGACTCAAAGAATGTTGTGTGCATCACAGTGTTGGTGTACATGCAGAAGCCTCTTTCTTTGTGGTTGTCTTCCTTGTTTTTGTACAAGTGAAGTTGCACCCACCAATACTCCACTCCTTCATCCATCACTGGAAAGCCCTTGTACACAGCTGCACCATGTGCTTCCATTGCCTCCATGAGGTCCTTGAGAATTTTGGGAAACTCAGTCTCACACTCCAAGGTCATGGTCATGAGTGGTCCTTTCTTCATGGCTTCGTTGATGGAGTTCATCTACAAATAGAGATGAGAATGAGAAGATTAGAAAAGTTTACGAGAAGAATAGACAAGTGTAGAAGTAGTTAAAAATTTTCCTTAGTGGTTTCCAATCCTAGGGTCATAATCCTACAGGCAACACAGTGCTCTGATACCATCTGTTAGACCCCTCCTTTGTAAAGGAAAAGGATCCCTGTGATTGCAATGCTAGTCCCTGGATCAATGCTAGCATCCACAGTTTAAGATGAAGTACACAGATACAAAGGTCGTTTATTACATTCATTCCAGAGATAAACATAGTCTTTTACAACTCAGGGCCATAGGCCTAATACAAGAGTTTAAGGAATAAGTAAATAAACATAAGTCTTCATCTTCATGTGCCACAGGCAAGCATGTTGAGTGTAGACTCATGACTCCTACTCTTCATCGGAGTAACCTGCAACATCACAAGTTACAGCCACAGAGGGTCAATACTTTGGAATAGTATTGGCAAGTGATACCTTTGTTTATTTTAAGTGAACTATATTACTATATGCATTTTGGCTAGGTGTAGCTTGGCTTGCTTTGCTCAAAATAGGTTTTTCCTATTAGTTGAAATCACTAAGTTTTCTTTGACAAAACTTTTCCCAAGAAACCACCAATAGACATTGGGGTCCTTACCCTTGTTCACCCACAAGTTTTACTTAGAAGTTGGAGTGATGAGATTCTTGTAGCTTCCATGTCTTGATGCTCAAATTGTCCATTGCCATGGACTTGGCTAAGTACTTAGGTTTTTTCCATCTGCAGAGGTTGTGCACTTTCCCCACCAGACTTGGTTTCCCAAGACATGACCTTTCAGAATCCTTTCCTTAGTCAAATGGACGCGCTCCAACCTATCATTCCCACTACCACCTACTGTCCAAGTGACTAAGTTCTAGCAACCTATATGATCATGGCAGAGCCCATATTGCCAAGTGGTTGCACTGTAAGCTTTCTCAACACTTGGCCTCCAAAATCCCTTTGTGCCTGGGTGGCATACCACAAGTGTGATACACAAGCCAAATCCATGGCCTTGTGTAACCACTCAACATAAACCAATCCTTCCATTCCACCCAGGAGATTCATTGACTTAGTGGTTTTATTAAGAAAACTTAAGTCTCATGACTTAGAAATATAGCCAATATAGCATGAATAGATTATACCAACCCTTGTTTGCTAATAGCTAGGCTAAGCATGGCATGGCAACTTAACTTAGGGGAAAAAATCCCTAGCAATTCTACCATTCTAAACTACATAGGATTTCCCAACATATCATTTGACAAAAGTAGCATGCATGTCTTAGCAAAATATCTAATGCTAGTATAAAATATAGGAAGGAAATATTCATGCAATATCACTTGCCTTGGTAATGGGGAGAGTAGCACTCTTCACAATCACAGTCACTAGCAAAATCTACACAAAATTTGTAACACACAATTACACACAATTATATACAATCAAAAATATGAATGCATGCATGCAAGAATTACTAAGTGATGAATTTTGAAAACTCTACCAAGCAAGTGCATGATACATAATCATAACAAGTCACAAAGTTTGCTAACTGAACTCATTTAGCCCTAAAACAATTTGCTAAACTAAAACTATACTCAAATTGGACCTAAACATGTTTCTGCATATAAAGTCATTTTTAACAGTTACTATTCGTTAAACACATTGGATATTCAGAAAGTTCTTGACTCACTGAATCCAACGGTATAAAGTTTGCAAAATTCCAACGTGGGAATCAAAAGTTATAGCCAATTGAAAATTTGATTCAAATCTGTTTTTGAAATCTGTTTTTGATCTAACCCTAAACACGCGTCGCGTTATAACTGGTGCGTACCGGTTCGCACCAAATCACCCTCCTGCGCCGTTGGATCTAACTAACATTGCGCGGCTCAGATCTGTCTATACCCCTTCGTTAAGTGAACTGTCTCTACGCGTAGGATCCAGATCTGACGGCTACAATCTATTGACCAGAAACGGGCGGCGCTAGTGGCTTTGACTAGCGGCGGCGCGTCTGACTACGGTGGCGCCGGCGCTCTAGGTCGTCCGGGGAAGCAAGAAGGCGCTTACCAGGACCGCGTTGGCGTGCTGAAGCTCGAGGTGGCTCTGGTTTGTCAAGGGGCGCGCAGATACGGCGATGATTGCTCGTCGGAGTAGAGACAGACGTCGGCACGGTCAGTCGTCATCGTTGGCGAGGTTGTCGATCACTAGGAGGCAAACAAAGGGCGTGGTCAGATGCAGGAGATCACGGAGGAGATGTGTGTGTGAAGGAGGAAGCTTGGGGCGGTCTGGACTTACCACTGGAGGTCGTCGGAGTTGAAACCGAAGACGGTGGCGGCCAGTCGTCGACGTTGCTGGAGCTACGGTTCATGCGGAGGCAAATGGGGTGTGTCAGTAGTTGCGCAGAGACTCACTGAACATGATAGCATGAATGGGAGGCAGAGGGGAGCTCGGAACTCACCGGAATTCGCCGGCGCAGTCGTCGGAACAGCGGCGGCGTCGTGCGAGTCGTGGGCGGCCTGGTGGCGTGAAGGCAAAATTGACTGGGGGGAAATGGTCGTGGGGGGGTGGGGATCTTATAGCCAGAGGCTCGACAGGAAACGCTCGTC
Source organism: Avena sativa (assembly GCA_916181665.1). Lineage (NCBI taxonomy): Eukaryota > Viridiplantae > Streptophyta > Magnoliopsida > Poales > Poaceae > Avena > Avena sativa. The sequence continues at coordinate 467,305,791 of OV702290.1, forward strand.
GCATCAATGCTAATTAAGCTCGCGGTATCAGTGCTGCAACGGCCAGCGGCGGAGGTCATGCGCGGATTCAGGGGGAAGACGAAGACGACGTGGACGGGGCCCGCTGGTCGGTGAAATAGACAGAGGGGGCGTGGGGTCTGGCTGTCAGTGACTGAAGGAGTGCGCTCGCGCGTGAGAGAAGAAAAGAAAACCCCCGGGTGGGCTAGTTGGGCTCGATTCGATGCTGGGCCAGAAACCTGGCGCGCGGCCTTTTTATTTTGTTTATTCCTTTTCCTTTTCTATTTTGGTTTTCAGGAATGATTTAGATATGAATTCAAATCCCTTTTGAATCCAAACAATTCTGGGGATTTTTGCAGGGTATTGTGGTTTCAAAAATCAGTTATTTAACCATGTGGTTACCCTGCAAGGGCTTGGTCAAGCTTGGACTTAAAACAATCAGAGACTTTGCCTCTGGTTTGCAAATGTTTAAAAAATAGGGTTTTGAATTTATTTCCAAGTTGAAAACTTTGGTCAAACTTTTACAACTAAACTTTCCAACAATGGAGGCAAGCAAACAAGTTCCTAAACATTCAAGTTTCAAAGGGTGATGGCCATTTGAATTAAATTTGCTCACATGAAATCATAGCATCAAGTTTCTGTTTTTCTAAAATGGTTTTGATTTTGAAACACTAAATGATGATGGATGCATGGATGATATGAATGAGTTTTGGAATATGAATTTAGGGATGTTACAATATGAGACAAAAACGGACTTTTTCAGAACACAACAGTGAGATAATACACTAGTCTACTACACCGAAAAAGCACATAAAGATGTAGCCAACAACACAAGCGATAATTAAATATAAAGTAACACACAAATAGTTCAACACTTTTATAAGCACGTAAGTTCACATAAATAGTTTCACGAAGATGCTACGATGCTCACTTGATTAGTGCATAGCCTGGCCTAATTGCATGTTTAGTGTATCCTAGTTGCATACCTTTCATGGTTTAGCAAGATTAAGGGAAATTACCCACCCAAAGTACTATTTTATACATAGGCCTGGCCGAGTTATATTTTCAGAAAGTTTTCATATTAGTTTTTCTAGAATTTCCTTGTCGTGTCCCTTTCCACTAGAAATGACTTTTCCAAATATCCCGTTTCCATTCCATTTCCGCAAAATACCATTTTTGTTTTTGTTTTTACCTCTCCTTTTCCTTTTTCTTCGGAAACTGACGAAAAGGTTTCTTTCCGTTTTCAATCCTAGATGACGATTAGAAAAAAATTGAGCCACCTTCTAGTCCCAAATTACTTACTACGTCTAAGGCTCATTGTCAAAGATAGACTTGTCTCTCGTCGATATGTGTGATCGGGGCCAACTAGCATGGCCAGCATGTCCATGCATCTTTGTTCGTGGTGATCGCTCCTTTGATGGTTGACTGTGCTGAAGTCAAATTTGTTGGATCGAAGGCGATAGGACACTTCTAGCGTGACTTGGTTGGTGCTAACAGTTATATCGTGTGTGTGTGTGGCGTCGTCAGTAGACCGTTTGGTGCATTGTGTTTGTGGGCATGCTGTAAAGTTTTTCCCAGTTTCTCATTAATGAACTAGACACCTCTCCTTTTCTTAGTAGTTAATAGATTGAGGTCGATGATCCATTTCAAAAACAAAATAGTCAACGTGGCGAAGCATGGAACATCACATATCCAAATGGAACATTCCACATGGCATGTGGAAACCCAGTAAAATTAATATATCGACAAGAAAGAAGATAGGTCAAAATCATAGACATATGTAAAAAATAAATACTAGGAAATCCCCAAACCATTTCGCGGTAGTATTTATTTTTTTGAAACAATCAGGGGGGAGAGGAGCCCCACCTGAATATATTACTTCAAAAGATCGACAAAGGGTTTCACGAGCATCATGAAGAGAGGTAGTCACACCACAAGAGGGCGTGACTTTTTTAGCCAAATCCTTACATCGATGAGACCAGAGAGTGATGTCGTCTACAGTCTTGGAAATAGTTACATAAGTGGATTGATCGATGTTCCTAAACACCATACTATTCTGGCATCCCAAATTTTCCAAAGAAAGAAAAGGGCGATACACAGCCAAATGGAGGAGTGAAGCCCGACCGGAACCAGAGTAATCCATGGGTCAAAGAAGGGCTAGAAGGTCGGCTCAATATTTATTTTATTCCACACCTCCAAGGATGATCTCTACTTTCCATGGTGTGGCCGCACCTAGGGTAAATCGCCGAGCCAACAATATTTATTTTGTGCAGATTTCTCTGTCCAAAGAGAGAAGCCAACTAAAAATCTTCACCTTATGGGGGACGAAGGACTTCCAAACATTGTCCATGTGGTGGTTCTAAAGCTGAGTCGAGAGGGCAACATAAGCGCTTTTAGTAGAGAAGCTGGAGCCATCGAGCATAACCCGTTGATTAGTCGTACCTAAAAGTTGCACATCCTGCAACAAAACATGAAGAGACAAGAGCTCGCTAGCAGCGACTGATACGTTGCAAACGTATCTATAATTTTTGATGTTCCATGCTTGGTTTATATCTACTTTCTTATGTTTTATCCATACTTTGGGCTATTTTTATACACTTTCTAGGACTAACCTATTAACAAGATGCCACAGTACCAGCTGCCTGTTTTCTGCTGTTTTTGGTTCCAGGAAAGTCAGAAAATGAATATTCTTAGAATTGGATGGGACAAAAGCCAAAGTCAATATTTCACCGAGGGGGACACGGAGCCAGAATACGAGACGAAGAGGGTCCAGGGGCCGCCCACACCACCTGGACGTGCGGCCAGGCCTGGCCCGCGCCAGGGGGTGGTGTGGCCGCCTAGGGCACCCCCTCGGCCTCCCCTTTCGCCTATAAGATGCCTCCGATACAGAAACCCTAAGTACCCGATCAAAATTCTACGAAAGAGTCTGTAGCCATCGTCATCTCCATCCCTAGATCGAGAGGGATCTGAAGCTCTTCTCGGCACCCTGCCGGAGGGGAGAATTCACCCTGGAGGCCTTCTTTATCACCATGCCTGCCTCCGATGTGATGCGTGAGTAGTTGATCCCTGGACTACGGGTCCATGTAGTAGCTAGATGGTTGGTTCTTCTCCTTTGTGCTACCATGTCTAGATCTTGTGAGCTCCGTTCATGATCAAGACCATCTATTTGTAATCATACATGTTGTGTTTGCGGGGATCCGATGGATATTGAGATGCTATTTCAGATTGATTGTTGATTTTATCATGTATTTGTTATTTGTGATCTTGCATGTTCTCCGTTGTTAGTAGATATCTTGGTCGAGTAGATGCTAGCAACTCCAAGAGGGAGTATTTATGCTCGATAGTGGGTTCATGCCTCTAGTAATCTGGGGAAGTGACATAAATCTCTAAGGTACTAGATGTGTTGTTGCTACTAGGGAGAAAACAACAATTCTTTGTTCATAGAACAATCATATTGTTTACTTTACACGCAATGCGTAATGCAATTATCTGTTGCTTGCAACTTAATACTGGAGGGGTTCAGATTGATAACCTGAAGGTGGATTATTAGTCAGAGATGCAGTTGGATTACGGTCTATGTATAATGATGTAATGCCCAATCAAATCTCATAGGAGTCAAGATGATTAGTATATGCATGTATGCTTTCTCGATGTTTGTCAATTGCCCCGCTGTAATTTATTCATCCAACATGTCATCTATCTTAAGGAGAACCACCACTAGTGAACTATGGACCCCGGTCCTTTCTTTTACCATCAATCTACAACTGTTTACTGTTTCTGTTTATTTTTTGCAAGCTATTACTTTCTTCCACACAATACGTTTAATCCTTTCTTTTCAGCAAAACCGGTGAGATTGACAACCTCACTGTAAGTTGGGGGCAAAGTTCTGTGGTTGTGTTGTGCAGGATTTCAAGTTGGAAACAACACCTTGGAGGTGTTTCCTTGCTCCTACTGGTTTGATAACCTTGGTTTCATAACTAAGGGAAAACTTATTGCTGTGCTCATCATACCTCCCTCTTGGGGTTCTCCAACGAGCTCGACGTGTTAGGCCAATAATCAGCGACCAAGGTTAGCCTTTTATGAAGATTAGATTCGAACCCTACCCGCAGAACCGCTGCAACTAAAATATGGGGTTTAAGATGGTGTGAAAATATGGCGGGGAAGGCCATAGCTAAGGTCTCGGGAAGGAGCCACCTATCAAGCCAAAAAGGTACTTTGGCTATTTCCAATTTTGCAAGCGTATTAGCTTTTGCTAGGTAAGTGGTGTTGGAAGTGTGTATGGGGAATGGGGAGTGGTACAATAGACCAGTCCCACGAAGAAAGGTTTGATGCACGTATGAATTTATAAGCAAATTTCAGCAGACATTTTGAATTTCCAAATTCTTAACACCTAAACCGCCTGCACTTTTAGGAGTACGATCTTTATCCCATGTGATAAGACAATGAGCATCCGTACACGTTTCCTCTTGAGCCCCCAAAAAGCTCTCTTTTTTATTAAGTTTTTCAATGTTTCCTTAGAGGGAAAAAATGAGGACATAAGATAAGTATAGGAAGATGTTGGGGGATACCCCCGGGTAGGGCAACGCCGGGGTATAAGGGCCGAGTTAGCTGGGGTACGGCGCGGTCAGAGAAAAATGCTGACCGGGTCACCTCAAGGCAGGCCGAGTCACAGTGTGGCCCGGCCCATGGGGAATTTCCTTGACAATGGTCCGGCCGGCATAAGATCTATGCCGACCATGCCTATCTGTTTTGCAGGTAATTGGGTAGGCCGGATTAGCTATGCTAGCCGGATTACCTTGGCTTCAGAGAAAAGGAATTCCCCGCTGGTCAAAAGGTGGCTTTATTAGCTGAAGCATGTGCAAAGTAAAGTAAAGGAGAGGACCAACGGGTCAGCAGTGACCAAGGTGACGCAGGCAAAGCCGGATGACGTAGCATGTGACGCCAAAAGACGAGGATGATGCTGCGGGTTATGTCCAAAGCCCGGACGAGCTGTTAAAGAAGAATAAAGAAGCATCTGCTTTAGGAAAGGAGCATATTCATAGAATATGCTGCCACCTATGACCTAGAATTGTAACCCGGGCTCTCCTATATAAGGAGCACCAGGGCCTCCATAGAGAGGGACGGTAAATAGAGGAATCACTCTCTGTCTAAGGTAGAACTCTAGGGCTAGTTGGTAGGGGGTAAGAGACATTGTCTCCTTCTTGCTAAGAGCCTCAAGGGCACTCGAAAACACCATTGATTGAGAATATACAAGAACTTCCGTGCGTGGAATCACCACGCTCTCCCTCCCTGGATTCCCCTAGCACACATTGGCCCCATCTTTAGCCTATCCATGGCATCTGCCGTGCAACCACCACAACAGTTGGCGCCCACCGTGGGGCTAGCAGTGCTAGCAGGGGTGAAAATCCAGACGGAAGCTTCTCGAGCACCGGCGAGTGTATCGTCTCAGGTTTGGTTCTGCACTTTGGAGCGCTGGACTACATCAGCGACAACGTAGGAAGTTTCGGCAGGAACCCTCCATCGTGCAACGGCGTCTTCATCAAGCTTGGCGCGCACAGGATCTACGTCAGGGTGGATGAGTCCTGCGTTCACCCACGACACATTGTCAAAGGAGGCGAACCATCTCTCAGCGCCGCTCGTGGAGTGCGTATCGCTTGCCCCACTAGTAGCGTGGAAGTGCTGATGACCGCGCCAGATGCGGGACCAAACAAAGATCCGGCGCCAGAGCTAGAGGTAACACCCAAACAGACCAGGTCTAGGTTTCCTCCGCTGGAGAAGCCAGAGAATGTGCTCCAGCAAGCAATAGACAGCTTAGCAACACTAATATCCCCTATGGTAGATCCGGCTCAGGCGCAAGTTGGGTTAGAGGAAACTAGGCGGAAAATGTTAGCCAGAGCAAAGAAGGTAGTAGAACTGCATCAGTCGCTGAACATCACCTTGAGAGAGTACGCTAAGGCAAATCGTATCGATGGAGTGAAAATTCGAGGCAGAAACCTGATCACCGAGATTGACAAGGAGTACGAGCCTAGGCCGGGTCAGACAGTGATACGTCCATAACGTATCTATAATTTTTGATGGTTTTATGCTAATAATATGCTTTTGACACTCCTTTTTGTATAAAGTTTATGATTTATTTGGACTAACCTACTAATAGTTCCAAAAGTGCACAATGTTCTTGTTTTACACTTTGATGTGTAGGAATTACCAAGAATACAAGTGGAACCCTTGTTGGGGTCAAATTGAGATTTTTCCAGAAATCTGTCTCAGAACTTTTTTTGAAGATGGTCACGTTTCGGATCGAAGACAGCGTCAAACAGACAACTCTTCAACTATAAAGTTGTTGGAAATTTCGCAACAAACATTCTGGACATAAAATTTAGTTGATTCCGAGTCCGGACGGGTCTTTTAGGCCCGATTTACTGCAGCCCAAGATGGGGTAACGGGAATCCGAAAAGCTATATAAAGGGAAGAAACCTAATTCGCCCAGGGCATCTCCACCCACGAATTTGCAGCCACCAAAGTCATGTTTTTTCCTCCCCCATGGATCCCATCTCCATGGGGGAGGGCTCCCAAGAAGCCATGAAGGAAGGGGGCTAAGGGGCGATGCTCCCCCATGATACCGGCGGCGGGGAAGGAGTCCCCCGCGCCGCCGCCCTCTTCACCATCTCCACCATCTTCACTGCCATCTCCATTACCTAATCTTCCTAGTATGCAGTGGTTCATCCTTCCACACACCTTTATACCATCCTATATAAACATGGTGTTTGATGCTATAAGTTATAATCCTATGATCTATGTCATATTTGCGTAGTTTCTTTGTTCTTAGATTGAATGGTTGAACGTCTTTGGTTCATTAGAGTTGTATGTTGATATGGTATAGTCCTTTGGTGTCCATTATATTTGTGCGTGCATGAATTAAACATCATAGGGTTTGTAGTATGTGTAAGAGGAAGGGGAAGTTCTGTCGGAGTGACAGAAACCTGAGGACGCGAACCAGAATGTTGCACGTATGGGAGTAAGAGGACCATTAAACTTAAGGCTATGGTTGGGGAAACCTTAATGCATTGATTAGTACTTACGGATGTTTGCTAACAATCCAATCATATAGTACATGTAATTCCAAGTAGTGAAGCACATGTATATTTAGCCTCTCCCACATAGAAAACTGCATCGAAGACAATGAACTCGATCTATTCGCTATTTAAACTTGGACAAAGCCACCACAATTACCACCACTATTCCACACTCATGGTTCTGTTAGTTTAGTATATTTTATTGTTGCAGCAACTAGCTTTACTTTCTTGTTATTTATTATCATGCAAAACTATCTCTATTACTCGTATTGTTGCTCTAGTTTTATTTCTTAGATAATGCAAACATTTAGTGTGCGTAGAGTTGTATCAGTGGTTGATAGAACTTGAGAGAATATTTATCCTACCTTTAGCTCCTCATTGTGTTCGACACTCTTACTTATCGAAAAGGCTACACACGATCCCCTATACTTGTGGGTTATCAAGACCTTTTCTGGCGCCGTTGCCGGGGAGCAATAGTGTGTGGGTGAATATTCTTGTGTGCACTTGTTTCCTTTATCTCTAAGTAGGTTTTACTTTCAGTTTTAAGTTGTTCTCTATCTTAGTATGGATAGGGAATGCTAATTACAAAAAAAATAGTTGTACTTGTTACCTAAAACATTTTCAAAAAGGAAAGTGATTGGAAATATGAGTAATGGTTAAGTGGGGGTCGACCTTAAACACTAGTGTTCAGGCCTATGAAACCAAAACAAATCTTTCCATGAAAGCTTTTCAGTTAAAGACTTGTAGGAATGCATGAAGCCTTGGAAAAGAAAGATATTTCTGGTATTGATCTTAATGCTTATTCATTCGAAAATACTTGAATCTTGCTCCTATGCCTAACTTAAAGGCGTTAAAGAAAAGTACTTATTGAAAGATAATCCAAAAGTTTTAGATGAGTCTTGAAAGTTATTACCTCTGTAATAATTGCTCCTTATCCATTTTATTTGCTTTTTGTGCCAAGAGTAACCTCTAATGAGAGAGCAGTAATGCTTGGGAAAGTTGCTGTCCCGAAACAGATTTTTGTGCTTCGCTGTAAAAATTAGTGTAAAATCTCTGTATGTCGGTTTGAGTTGTGAATTTTTTTGCTTCTGCTCCAGGTTGTTATATAAATTTCGTTAGTTCAACACTTTTCTATTTGAGCAACAGAAGGTCTTCGAAAAAATTAGTCTTTACCTACTGGTCTATTTTGACAGATTTCTGCCATTATTTGCATTTGCTTCTTATTAATTCCTTTTTAGGTTCTTTTTGGGGAATTGAGCTTTTTGAGGGAAGTGCTACAGTAGCTTGTGTTTTAATGAAAGTTTTATTGGTGTTGGAACTGAACCCAAAGACTTATTATCTTGAGTGCACTAATGTTGCTAATAAAGATTGTGTGAAGTTTTGTATGAAGAAAAAAATTAGGTGTATGTAAAGAGTGATGTAATGAGATGAAGAATGGACTAAAGCTCAAGCTTGGTGATGCCACGTGTGTCACCCTAACAAATATCCAAGAAGTACAAGCGTCAAAGCTTGGGGATGCCCAAGGCATCTCCTTCTTCATTAATAAAAATCTCAGGTTTCTTCCAAACACTTCATTTTTATTATTTCATGCACAGTTGTGTTATTCTTGGAGCGTCTTTGTTTTTGTTTTTATTTGCTTGGTTTTCTTAGTTTGCTTGAGTAAATTGGTTGGACCCCCTCTTTCAAACATTAGTTTTCAAATAAGTGTGGTTTGGATTGGAAAAGAGTAGGAAAAATTCATACTTAAGTGGTAAAAGGAGCTCGTTTTTTACGGTGGCCTATGCTTTGTCATGCCATGCTTGATATTGTTTTGGCTTTATGCTTAGTGATTTTTGTTGTAGCGTGACATGTTATAAACAATTGAGATTGCTTAATGTGCTTTGAAAGAATCATGCGTAGTTTTAGCATATTAAAGCATAGTATTGTGGTATTCTCCTTTGATGCTTTATTTGGGTTGACTTGACACATGCTCACAGCATGTTATGACTATCCCAAGTCACCATAGCCTTTATGATCCTTTAGTTTTCAACTTGTAATATCACTTTATGCTTTAATTAATGATGTTTTGTCGCTTTGCATGATTATGGCCATTATTGCTCTTTTAGTTGGTCGCTCCTAGTCTTTTGCTAGCCTCCATAACCAAGTATGAGTTCCATTCATTCATCCAACTCCAAATAAAACCAAGTTATCCCAAAGAGTCCACCATACCTACCTATTAGCATTTGTTATTCCAAGTATATTCATGCTTTTATCTACCTTCCGAATTAAACTTATTATGTGAAAATTAGTGATTAAAGCTCTCACGAACTTGATGGTACACTTTATTTTCTTGCACTTAATAAACTTGAACCATTGTGTCCATCTTTGTTGCGTATATGCTTGCGCTTTATAAGTTGAAGTTAGCAGAACCATGTATCATGGGGAACGCTTTCAACATTGCACTTATATTCCGTTGATATCATGATTCTTTTGCTTATGGATCCCGGCGGTGTGAAATAAAAGGGAAACTTATAAGAACATAGAGTTTGTATGTGCGTTAGAGAAACGCCTAGGCCGCTAGCTTAAGCCATGCCTAATCATGGTGGAAACTTGCAGCATAACCATAATAAGCACTCTATGAAGCATCCTCAATAAAAACCTATGCAAATAGCAAATAAAAAGATCGCTAAGATGCTCATTGTCTGCTTGCCTTGTCATTTTGATTATGGTATAGCTCCTGTATCATGTGCAAGGGGTACCCCCTTGGCGGTTCTCTATGATACATATGTACTTACAATGACAAGAGCTTACTTGTGACTGAAGTTGACTAGCATGAGGTTCGGTACTCGTAAGTAAGGGGCATGAGATTTCAACTTATAGCTTGTCAATCATATCCTCTTAGTTGTGTCATTTTAACCTTAATCACCTAAAGATGCTTATGATAGGGGCAATGAGAGCTGAAAGCTAATAAGTACCATAATTTTTGGAAGCTCTTTATAAGACTTGAATCCATGCTTCCTTCCAAGAAGGACTTTCTTTTACTTTTATGTTGAGTCTCCATCTTCTATCTTTATGCACCTATTAAGAGAGCATAGTGGTCATTCTTAGTTTAATGTGCATTGTCCCAAGACTTGTTGATTGATGTATAACTTTGATATTGCTTGTTCTTAAACTATTTGTATCTAGTCACCCTGATGAACTTTGAAGGTGTCCTATGCATTTATGTTTTGCTACTCTATGAGGGACAAGGTGAATACCATTCTCATTATGCTTTCTTTATGTGAAACAAAGAAACGTCTTGCAATGCATTGTTATTCATGAATCTTTTGTTTGTGCCTTTTCATTTTACAACATAGTTTGCTATGTCTTATTGTTAGAACTCTATCTTTCATCATTAATGTTTAGAGTACCTTAATCCCATCTATCAATGCTTTTACAATAATGATGATCAATATTGTGTTGTCTGCATGTCACATCAAAAATTATATTGTTTTGATCGTTTACCTACTCGAGGACGAGCAAAAACTAAGCCTGGGGATGTTGATACGTCCACAACGTATCTATAATTTTTGATGGTTTTATGCTAATAATATGCTTTTGACACTCCTTTTTGTATAAAGTTTATGATTTATTTGGACTAACCTATTAATAGTTGCAAAAGTGCACAATGTTCTTGTTTTATACTTTGATGTGTAGGAATTACCAAGAATACAAGTGGAAACCTTGTTGGGGTCAAATTGAGATTTTTCCAGAAATCTGTCTTAGAACTCTTTTCGAAGATGGTCACGTTTCAGGTCGAAGACACCGTCAAATGGAAAAATCTTCAACTACAAAGTTGTTGTAAATTTCACGACAAACGTTCTGGACATAAAATTTAGCTGATTCCGAGTCCGGACGGGTCTTTTAGGCCCAATTTACTGCAGCCCAAGATGGGTGACGGGAATCCGAGAAGCTATATAAAGTGAGGAAACATAATTCGCCCAGGGCATTTCCACCCACGAATTTGCAGCCACCAAAGTCACGTTTTTTCAGTTTATAGTCTGTCAATCATATAACTCAGATTGGAACTCACTTTCACCTTAACCACATTAAAGATGCTTATGATAGGGGCAATGAGAGATCAAAGCTAACGAGTACCATACTTTCAGCATTTGGAAGCCTTTCAAAATTATTCAAAACCTTTTTCTTCTACTTGTTGAGTCTCCACATATTCTTTGAGCACCTTCTTGAGAGCATAGTTGTCATTCTTTGTGTTTGCTCCATTACTTGATTATTTGTGTTATGACTTTGATGCTTGTATCCTTGATATCTTTACTTCTAGTCATCACTTGAACTTCAGAGGTTCCTTAATATTCATAATCAAAGGGCAAGAGAGATACCACTCTATCATACCTTTTTATGAGCATTGTAATGTTGCTTATGTTTGTGCCTCATGCTACTTATTATTCTTGAGTTGGAATCTCTTCATAGCTTGCAATGATTATTAAGTAGACTTGGTTGCATACTCTTTATTATGAATTGTCCAAGTAGTTGATCACATTGCTGAGAATATTTACATCATATGAAGCAAATGTGTTCGTGAAAGTTCTTTTATCGCACTCAGTTTTCAACTGAATTGCTTGAGGACAAGCAATAAGCTAAGCTTGGGAGGAGTTGATACGTCCAAAACGTATCTACTTTCCCGAACACTTTTGCTATTGTTTCTCCTCTAAACTTGTGTGATTTGGATGCAACTAATGCGGACTGACGCTGTTTTCGGCAGAATTGCCTTGGTGTCTACTTTTTATGCAGAAAATCAACTATCAGGAAAAATCCCGGAAAATATGCCAAAAATCCTATTTCACCTGAAGACTCCAGGAGCCAGAATACGAGACGGAGAAGAGCCAGGGGGTGGCCACACCACCTGCTGGCGCGGGCCAGGCCAGGTCGCGCCAGGGGGTGGTGTGGGCCCACCAGGCACCCCCTCGGCCTCTCTCTTCGCCTATAAGGAGCCTTCTAACCTAAAAACTTTGGGGGGTTCGACATTTTTCCAGAAGGAGTTCCGCTCCGCCGCCACCACCAGATTCCACGAAACAGCACCAGAAACTCCGTTCTGGCACCCTGCCGGGATGGAGAATTGGAGGAGATCATCGCCATCATCATCACCATCGCTTCTCCATCGACCATCCATGTTTCCCCCATCTATGAGTGAGTAATCCCCCGATGTAGGCTATGGGGATGGTAGGGATTGGATGAGATCGTTCATGTAATGGCATCAGATTGTTAGGGCATGGTGCCTAGTATATTTTATTAGTGCTTTATGACTTTGTTGCAACTTGTTGTGCTTAATGCTTGTCACTAGGGCCCAAGTGCCATGATTTCAGATCTGAACATGTTATTGATTCATTATGATAGTATTGTTTTTGGTCTTATCTGCAAGTTGTATACACACGTTGTTGTCCGGAACCTATGGCCCCGAAGTGACAGAAATCGGGATAACCGGAAGGGAAAGGCTTTGATGTGAGGATCACATGTGTTCACGGAGTGTTAATGCTTTGCTCCGGTGCTCTATTAAAAGGAGCACCTTAATTGCCAGTAGTTCCCTAGAGGCCCCGCTGCAAACGGGCTGGTAGGACAAAAGATGTTGTGCAAGTTCTCATTGCGAGCACGTATGACTATATATGGAACACATGCCTAGGATTGTCTAGTACTTGGATGCTTTATCTTATTTATCTGCAATTGCCCTATGTTCTGATTGCTATGTGAATTGTCTTGTCCATGCAACGCCCGTCCATCCATCCCTATGCCTACCGCACTCGAATCCCACCGTTTACTACTTTTGTTACTACTGTCTTTGCTTTACTACTGCTGTTACTTTGCTATTCCTACTACAAAACTGTTGCTACTGATAAACTGCTGTGAGCAAGATTGTTTCCAGGTGCAGCTGAATTGACAACTCAGTTGTTAAGGCTGATAAATATTCTTTGGCTCCCCTTGTGTCGAATCAATAAATTGGGTTTCACTTCCCTCGAAAATACTGCGATACACCCCCTATACTTGTGGGTCATCAAGACTATTTTCTGGCGCCGTTGCCGGGGAGCATAGCTTTATTTATCAAGTTCACTTGGATTCTCTATTGTTCGCTGCTATCCATCCATCATGGGTAAGTCTCGTGATGGCAAGGTTCCAATTTTACCATCCACTACAAGAAGAGGTACGGTTCTGAACACCTCTGCTGCTCTTGATTCACCTTCTGTTATAAGTAAGCTCGTTACACCACCACATACACATGCTACACACACTACTACTGCTGCTGAATCTGAAACTTCTGATGCTTATGATGCTGCTTCTACTGTGCTTGATAAGAGCGGTTCATTAGGTCCTTTCCTAGATGCTACGATTGCTAGAACTATAGCTGGAAATACCGAAACTCCTAATGAAGACACTACCACACCTGTTAGCTCACCTAAGTCTAGTGAGAGTTATGATATTGAAGAAGATTATGTTGAGATGACCAATGAGTTTATTAAAGAATGTAAGAACACCCATGATAGGAGCGCTGCTAAGAGTCTCCTTGAGAGGCGTACTATTAGACCCAAATTATATCCTGCTGCTAAGTTTGCTGCTTCTCCCATAAACATTATAGATGAAGATTATGATTTCTCTCTCGATCTATCTTACATAGCTATTATCGAGAAAGAACCTTTTTGTGGGACTAAGAATGAAAGTGCGGTAGCACATATGAATGAACTATCTACCATGAGTGGCTTGTTTTCTGATGATATTAAGATGCGTACTTACTTTGTTGCTAAGATTTTTCCCTTTTCACTGAAAGGAGAAGCTAAAACTTGGTTTAGTAATTTACCTCCTGGATCTATTGATAGACCTGAGTGCTTGATTAGTACTTTTCTGCAGAAATATTTTCCTCCTAGTGCTAGACATGCTGTTTTGCAGGAACTTTTTGATTTTAAACAGGGAGAAACAGAGGTATTGCCTGAATCTTGGGCAAGGTTTTGTGCTTTGATTCATGCACAGGCTGGAAGTCCATTACCTAAGAATGAGCTTCTTGATATATTTTATAATGGACTAACCGAAGAATCCAGGACATACCTAGATAGTTGTGCTGATTGTGTTTTTAGGAATAGGACTCCTAAGGAAGCTGAGGAATTAATGGCTAAAATAAGCAAGAATTATGAAGATTGGACTCCTCCTAAACAAGCTATACCTGAAGTAATTGTACCTGAACCATCTATTCCTGTGCCTATTCCAACATCAAAGAAAAGGGGAGTTATTGAATTAAAGCTGCAGATGTCAAGAATTTACCTCCTATAGAAGAATTATGTAAGCCTATTCCCTACTCACCCACTATTGAGGTACACTCTCTCCAACACTTTGATGAAGGTGATATCCCTTACTCTAAACCTCCTGATCAATGCTTAGAAGAATTCGATATCTTTATTGTTAAGCAAGATAACTTTAATAAAAGGGTGCAAAATCATTTAATGGAAAACACTAGAGCTATTGTTGAGTTGAAAGATATTGTGGAAAGAACCTCTAATGATGTTAAAATGATTGTTAAACACTTTCAAATGGTTCAAACTCAAATAGATCAACTCGTTAAAGTGCAAAATGACTTGCTAGTTAATGCTGCTAAAGAAAAACATGCTTATGAAATTAGAACTAGAAGTGGTGTTGCTACCCAGGATCCTCTATATCTTGAGGGGCATCCCAAAAGAATTGAGCAGGATTCTCAACAAGCTGAAAATAGTGGTTCTACTCGTAAGAAAAGGAAAAAGAAACATAAAACTGTTGAAGAACCCTCTGAACCTGCTATAGATCCTAATAGTATATCTATCTCTGATGCTGAAATTGAAAGTGGTAATGAAGAAAATGTTGTTCCTAATGAAGAAAAAGTTGAAGAAGAACCTGAAAACCACACTAAGAATACTAAATACACCAAAGAAGATTTTATTGCTAAGAAACATGGTAGTGAAAGAGAACCTTGGGTCCAAAAACCTATGCCTTTCCCCGATCAGAAACACAAGTCAAAGGAAGATGAACACTATAATAAGTTTTGTGAGTGGATGAAGCCTTTATTCTTGCAAATTCCTTTGACTGGTGCTATTAAATTGCCTCCTTACTCAAAGTATATGAAGGACATTGTCTCGAATAAAAGGAAGATCCCTAATGAAGAAATCTCTACTTTGCTTGCTAATTATTCCTTCAATGGTAAGGTTCCTAAGAAACTTGGAGACCCAGGGATTCCAACTATCCCTTGCTCTATTAAGAACATTTATGTTAGAACTGCTTTGTGTGATTTGGGAGCTGGAGTTAGTGTTATGCCTTTCTCTCTCTATAAGAGGCTTCAGCTTGAAAAATTGATTCCAACTAATATATCTTTGCAAATGGCTGATAAATCTACCACTATTCCTATGGGTATATGTGAGGATGTACCTGTTCAGGTGGCTCACAATTACTTGATACTAACTGATTTTGCTGTGCTTGAAATGCCTGAAGATGATAATATGTCTATTATTCTTGGGAGACCTTTTCTTAATACTGTAGGAGCTGTTATTAATTGTAATCAAGGAAAGGTGACCTTCAATGTTAATGACAAGGAACATACTGTCTATTTCTGCAAGAAGATTGAAAGGACTTATGGTTTGAATTCAATTGAACATGTTGAAGGCATTCAAGTTGGAGAAATATATTGTCCCATACCAAGAGAAAAATTTGAAACTATTATGATTGGGACCATTGCTATCAAGGTTAAGGTAACATAATCATTAGTGGAGTATAAAGTTTTGTCTCATATGCAATTGTTTTGGTAGCAAGACTTGATCAACCTTGCTAACAAAAGGATTCCATTGAACAAAAAAATGTTTTCATTATGATTATCTCCATTTATTTCTATCCTTTGAATTTTAGTTTTTGCTTTCATGTAGTTTTATTTGTGTTGCTAGTTGCTTGCATGCTAGAACTTCTGTAGTTCTAGCCTTGTTTTGTCCTTGCATCATGTTTCCAAAAGAAAGAAAAAATCTGTCTGACAGAAAAATCATTCTTCTATTTCTGAAAAAAGCCCAAAAATAAAGTGTCTCGAAAAATTCTAGAAAATTCATATTAAATTTTTACGTGAAAAAAGGGGCAGAGGAGTACCTGGTAGGTACCAGGGGGCCCACCAGGCAGGCACACCATGTGGTGGCACGGCCAACCCTAGGTGGCGCCATGCCCTGGTGTGGGCCACCCCTGGCCCCCCACTACTTCTCTCACCTGCCACTTTCTTCTCTCTCCCGAGTAAGCTCCAGTTCATAGCTCAAAATCGCGTTCTTGCTGTGCTTGCTCTCGATTTTTTCGATCTCCTTGCTCAGCCCATCTTTCTTGCTGAAATTTGGAGCAATTGTTTCCTGGTATGTGACTCCTCCCCTTGTCCAAGTAGATTTGTGTTTAGTGGATTATATGTTGAGTATTTTGCTGCTGTAGGTGACTGGTTATGAGAGCTTGTAAGCTTGTTTGATGCTTAGAGATATAGTTTTTATGCATGTTTAGGCCTCTTGAAAGTCCCTATGAGTAGAATCCTTCATTATATTTACTTTGCAATCACTTGTTTAATAGGTGTTTAAATTTCAGAATACCAAGCATGAACAACCATACTTTTGGAGAGATATTTGAGAGTGATGCACCTAGGAGGTCGAGGCCCTCAAGAACAGCCTCTCAAGCTAGGCCATCATACAATGAAGATCTCATTGCAACTCGTATTGGTAGTGAAAGGGATGATGGGGATGCTCACCCATCCTTTTTTCCTTGTTTTACCTTCTTACAAGCTATAGGTATTCTTGATGATTTCTTGCTACTGATTGAGAGGATTGGTTTGACCTCATATATGCAAGATGAGAGTGCGCAATACGCTATGCTCACCAAAACTTTTGTTGAGAGCTTCACGTTTACTAACACACCCTATCAGTCTACTGTCTCTTTTAAAATCTATGATCTACCCTTCACCATTCCTTTGGAGAGATTTTGCAATATTGTAGGTGTGCGTATGACAGGGACCGTGAAGAAAATTCAAGGGCAACCTATTGGGTCCGCAGCATAGAAAACAAAAAAATTCCTATGGTGTGAACTACACACCAAGATCTATCTACTAGGTACAAAGCAACGGGTGGACATACATCCAACGAGAACTTACCCTCGTAGACAACGAGCTTTGTTAACGAGTAGGAACTCGTGGTTGATGTAGTCGTACACTTGCCGATCTCAAGATCGTGAGGAAGTCCGAGCGCCGCAACTCAGCAGCGCATCCGCACTCGCACACACGTTCAAGCCATCGGACAACCTCCACCTCCTCGCTCCAGCGATCCAGCGGAAGCAGCAACTCCTTCCAGATGAAATGCCACAGGGAACATGTATCTCGCTAATCCGAGACCATGGGGGAATAATTCTAGAGGGGGAGAGAGATCCTTCACAAGGAGGTGTGAGGATGAAGGAGGGAATGGGTGGCCTTTTATAGGAGGAGGGGGTGCCCCCTCTCTCCATGGCCGGCGCATGGGGGGGTGACCCCTCACCTCCCCCATTCATGTGGTGGTAACCCCTCCACATTAAAATGCCTCTTCACATTCCCTTTTAAAGTCTCCACTTTAAATGCATTAAATTTCTCCAAAAATGCTCTCTCATTTAATAAAACTCTTTTTATTAAATTTATTCAGAATTTTTTTAATTACTTTAATTAACAAACATTCACATATAGCCCCTTGCAGTATTTCAATATCACATGCAGAACCACCTTCTGCAATTTCACCCGAAACAATTTCCGGTTTCTATTGAAACAATTCCTGTGCTTTGCAATTCTTTCGTCTGAAACATGTGCTCCAAAATGGTGTCCGGTAACTCTTAAGTGTGCCACCCTATGGTTCGCGAATAATGCAGACATGATCGAGACCCTTCTCCGATCAATAATCAGCAGCGGGACCTGGAGATCCGTACTGACTCCTACACATTCAACGATGACTTCTGTGATCGTGAGAACCTTTAACGCTTGTAACTAAATCCCTTTGTCTCTCGATATATTACATGTCCGAGATTCGATCATCGGTATCTCCATACCTAGTTTGATCTCGTTACCGACATGCACTCTTTTCTCGTTCCCGTGATATAACATTCTAGTGATCACATCACTTGCTTACAAGCTATCCTAATGTGATATCACCGAGAGGGCCCAGAGTATATCTATCCGTCATCTGGATTGACAAATTCCACTCTTGATCCATGAGCCTCAACATAACACCTTCATAGTACTGAACCCATCTTTATAGTCACCCTATTACGGTGTGACGTTTGATGTTATCAAGATACTCTTCCGGTGTCAGCAATTAACATGATCTCATGGTCTAAGGATAAAGATTAATTCGTATGATGTTATAGCAATATAAACATAATGACTTGATTGTAATGCTATACTTCGGATGAATGTTCATCACATCATTCCACCAATGGTGTGACCTTGTTATTAACAACATCCAATGTCCATGATCAGGAAACCTTGATCATCTTGTTAATCAATAAGCTAGTCTATAAGAGAGGCATGACTAGGAACCCTTTTTGCTTATTAAACACACATGTATTGATGTTTCTGAATCAATACAATTCTAGCATGTAAAATAAACATCTATCATGTATAAGAAATATATAATAACAACTTTATTATTGCCTCTCAGGGCATATTTCCTTCAGTCTCCTACTTGGACTAGAGACAATAATCTAGTTCACATAGTGATAAATCTAACACCCATGGAGTTCTGGTGTTGATTATGTTTTGCCCTAGGGAGAACTTTAGTCAACGGATCTGCTACATTTAGGTCCGTGTGTACTTTACAAATCTTTATATCTCCATCCTTGACATGCTCGCGGATGGAGTGAAACCGGCGCTTAATATGATTGGAATTCTTGTGAGACCTCGATTCCTTTGCTTTGGCTATGGCTCCATTGTTGTCACAATAGATCACCATCGGGCCCAACGCACTGGGAACCACACCCAGTTCCGTAATGAACTCTTTCATCCAAACTGCTTCCTGTGCCGCTTCTGAAGCAGCAACATATTCCGCCTCTGTCGTTGATCCAGCCACCACAGGTTGTTTGGAACTCCTCCAACTAACTGCTGCTCTGTTCAAGAGAAATACGTATCCGGATTGAGACTTAGAGTCATCCGGATTGGTGTCAAAGCTAGCATCGACATAACACTTAGCGACTAGCTCTTCTTCACCTCCGTATATAAGAAACATATCCTTAGTTCTTCTCAAGTACTTGAGGATGTTCTTTACCGCTATCCAGTTTTCCGAACCTGGATCAGATTTGTACCTACTAGTCAAACTAATAGCATGTGCCACATCCGGTCTTGTACATAGCATGGCATACATAATAGAGCCTATGGTCGAGGCATAGGGGATCTTATCCATCATCTCTCTTTCTTCCGCCGTAGCCGGACTTTGAGTCTTACTCAATATCTTGCCTTGCAACATAGGTAAGAACCCCTTCTTAGTTTCGTCCATATTAAACTTCTTTAATATCTTATCAAGGTATGTACTCTGCGATAGCCCAATTAGGCGCCTTGATCTATCTCTATAGATTTTAATGCCTAATATATATGACGCTTCACCAAGGTCTTTCATTGAAAATTTGCTGTTTAGATAACTTTTAACACTGTTTAAAAGATCTATATCATTTCCAATCAATAATATGTCATCCACATATAATATCAGAAATGCCACATTGCTCCCACTCACTTTCTTGTAAATACAAGCCTCTCCATAAGTTTGGACAAATCCAAACTCTTTGATCACCTCATCAAAGCGGAGATTCCAACTCCGTGATGCTTGCTTCAGTCCATAGATGGATCGCTGAAGTTTGCATACCTTATTAGCATCCTTAGGATCGACAAAACCCTTAGGTTGTATCATATACAACTCTTCTTCAATCTTACCATTGAGGAACGCAGTTTTGACATCCATCTGCCATATTTCATAATTGAAATATGCAGCAATTGCTAACATAATCCTAACCGACTTAAGCATTGCTACGGGAGAGAATATCTCATCGCAGTAAACTCCTTGAATTTGTCGAAACCCCTTTGCGACAAGTCGAGCCTTATAGATGGTCACATTACCATCAGCATCAGTTTTTATTTTGAAAATCCATTTATTCTCAATGGCCTTTCGGTCGTGAGGTAAGTCCACCAAGTTCCAAACTTGGTTCTCGTACATGGATTCCATCTCGGATTTCATGGATTCTAGCCATTTGTTGGAATCCAGGCTCATCATCGCTTCTTCATACATCGTAGGGTCATCCATTTCATCAACCATGAAATTCACAACAAGATTGCCGTACAGTTCAGGAGCTGCACGTGTCCTGCTTGACCTGTGAGGTTCGGTAGTGTCCTCTTTCGGAGTTTCATGATCATTATCATTAGCTCTCTCTTCATCAGGTGAAGTCAACTCCGAAACAACTTCCGGTGCTGTGCCACTCGCCATTCCATGAAGAGAAGGTTCAATAACCTCTTCGAGTTCTACCTTCCGACTACTCACACCTTTCGCGAGAAACTCCTTCTCAAGAAAGGATCCATTCTTGGCAACAAAAACCTTGCCCTCGGATCTGTGATAGAAGGTATACCCAATTGTTTCCTTAGGGTATCCTATGAAGACGCATTTTTCCGCTTTGGGTTTGAGTTTATCCGGTTGAAGTTTCTTCACATAAACATCGCATCCCCAAACCTTAAGAAATGACAGCTTAGGTTTGTTTCCAAACCATAATTCATACGGTGTCGTTTCAACGGATTTAGATGGTGCCCGATTTAAAGTGAATGCAGCTGTTTCCAGTGCATAACCCCAAAATGATAGAGGTAAGTCAGTCAGAGACATCATAGATCGAACCATATCCAATAAGGTATGATTACGATGTTCTGACACACCATTACGTTGTGGTGTTCTGGCAGGCGTGAGTTGTGAAACTATTCCACACTCTTTCATGTGTGTGCTAAACTCGTAACTTAGATACTCTCCTCCACGGTCAGACCGTAGAAATTTGATCTTTCTATTACGATGATTTTCCACTTCATTCTGAAATTCCTTGATCTTTTCAAAAGTTTCAGACTTGTGTTTCATCAAATAGATATACCCGTATCTACTCAAATCATCCGTGAAAGTAACAAAATAACGATATCCACC
Organism: Avena sativa; assembly: GCA_916181665.1. NCBI lineage: Eukaryota > Viridiplantae > Streptophyta > Magnoliopsida > Poales > Poaceae > Avena > Avena sativa. The sequence continues at coordinate 467,327,032 of OV702290.1, forward strand.
TCGCGCCGACACACTCATTGGTCCACACACATCAGTATGTATGATTTCCAATAGATATGTCGCCCGTTCCATTGAACCGGAAAACGGCGTTCTAGTCATCTTGCCCATAAGGCATGGCTCACATGTATCAAATGATTCAAAATCAAGTGATTCCATAAGTCCATCAGAATGGAGTTTCTTCATGCGTTTAACACCAATATGACCTAGATGGCAGTGCCACATATATGTAGACATATCATCATCAAGTTTAATCTTTTTAGCATTAACATTATGAATGTGCGTAATATTACTATCGAGATCCAACAGAAATAAACCATTCAACATAGGTGCATGACCATAAAAGATATCATTCTTATAAATCGAACAACCATTGTTTTCAGATTTAAAGGAATGACCACTTTGCATCAAACACGATCCAGATACAATGTTCATGCTCAGTGCAAGCACTGAATAACAATTATTTAGGTTTATAACTAATCCCGATGGCAAATGGAGAGGTAGCGTCCCGACGGCGATCACATCAACTCTTGATCCATTGCCGACCCGCATCCTGACCTCATCCCTTGCTAGTTGTCGCTTGTTCTGTAGCCCCTGAACCGAGTTACATATATTAGCAACCTATCTGATATCAAATACCCAGGTGCTACTGCGAGTACTACTCAAGTACACATCAATAACATGTATATCACATATACCTTTGTTTGCCTTGCTGGACTTCTTGTCCGCCAAATACTTGGGGCAGGCTTCCAATGGCCATTCCCCTTGCAATAGTAGCACTCGGTGTCAGACTTAGGGCCAGCCCGGGGTTTCTTTTCAGGCGTGGCAACAGACTTGCCACCCTTCTTTCCCTTGTGCTTGCCTTTCTTGTCCTTCTTGAAACCGGTGGTCCTATTGATCATCAACACTTGATGTTCTTTCCTAATCTCCACTTCTGCAGTCTTAAGCATTGACAGAAGCTCGGGAAGAGACTTCTTCATGCCCTGCATATTATAGTTCATCACGAAGCTCTTGTAGCTAGGTGGCAGAGATTGGAGAACACGATGTATGCCTAAGTCAATGGGAATCGTTATTCCCAAGGACACAAGCTTATCGGTGTACCCAGACATTTTGAGTACGTGCTCACTAACGGAGCTGTTTTCCTCCATCATGCAGCTAAAGAACTTTTCTGTACCATTATAACTCTCTACGACAGCATGGGTATCGAAAATCATTTTCAATTCTCCCATGGTATCAAAGGCATTACCATTTTCGAAATGCTTTCGAAGTTCTGGCTCTAGCCCATACAGTAGGCCGCAACGAACTAAGTTGTGGTCCTCCTGACGAGTCACATAGACATTCTTTTCCTTGTCAGGGGCATCAGGAGCTGGTGGGGGGACTAGCGGCGCATCTAGCACATATTGCTTTTGTGCAGCAGTGAGGAGAATCCTCAAATTCATAGCCCAGTTGGTGAAGTTGCTACCATTCGCAACAAGTTTCTCTTTCTCCATGAACACATTGAAATTAAAAGCAGGTGGTGCCATCTACAACAGAATTTGTAAAGTTTATTTAGACTAAGTTTATGATAGATTGAGTTCAACTAATCCAAATTACTAATGAACTCCCACTCAAAAACGACATCCCTCGTGTCCTTTTGGTGATTACATGAACCAAATCCATTACACCAAGTCCGATCATCACGTGAGTTGATATAGCTTCAAAGGCGAGCATCTATATGGGCATCATATCAACCATATGACTCATGCTTAACCTTTTGGTCCGTGTTCCGAGGCCATGTCTGTACATGCTAGGCTCGCTAAGTAAGAACCTTAGTATTCACGTGTGTAAAACAGTCTTACACCCGTTCCTATGAAAGCGTAGATTCGAGTACACCCGATGATCACGTGATGTCTCGAAACACGATCCATAGAACGGTGCATACTCAAGGATGAACACATTCTTATCTTGATATCTAAATGAGGGATCATCTTATAATGCTACCAAACGCGCCAAACTACCAGTATAAGATGCTAACATCTAATGTGTAAAGTGAGATGATATGGTCCATGCATTTGATCTCTATCACTTGCATCGTGGTATGATCTCTATCATTCCTTTGTGTGTAAGGCCAAGGTCTATGGAACTTACACATTGACTGTGTTGTAAAAGTATCTACCATACATCTACTTACAATAATACCATATTAATACACTAGCCCAGCAACGATCTAAACTAGACGCCTCTAATTTATCAATTGCAAGTTTTACGTGGCTTAGGGCTTTCGGAGATAGAACCGTTCTCACCTACAAACATGAACCACAACGAGGATAACTAAGTTATTAGCAACTCGTTGTAAATCAGATATTGACTATAGTAGGAGAGACAGACACCCACCAGCCACTTATGCAAAACAAGTTGCATGTCAGTCGTGGAACCGGTCTCATGTACGATGACATGTAAGGTTGGTCCGGGCCGCTTCATCCCACTATGCCACCAATATCCAAAATACATAGGAGATGCAATAACATGATCATCATCGCCCACATATCAACATATGTGTACTACCCGTGCTAAGCACCTACGCATAGATCAGGCTCTTATACCACTGTTGGGTCCGCAGCATAGAAAACAAAAAATTTCCTACGGTGTGAACTACACACCAAGATCTATCTACTAGGTACAAAGCAACGGTTGGACATACATCCAATGAGAACTTACCCTCGTAGACAACGAGCTTTGTTAACGAGTAGGAACTCGTGGTTGATGTAGTCGTACACTTGCCGATCTCAAGATCGTGAGGAAGTCCGAGCGCCGCAACTCAGCAGCGCATCCGCACTCGCACACACGTTCAAGCCACCGGACAACCTCCACATCCTCGCTCCAGTGATCCAGCGGAAGAAGCAACTCCTTCCAGACGAAATGCCACCGGGAACACGTATCTCGCTAATCCGAGACCATGGGGGAATAATTCTAGAGGGGGAGAGAGATCCTTCACAAGGAGGTGTGAGGATGAAGGAGGGAATGGGTGGCCTTTTATAGGAGGAGGGGGTGCCCCCTCTCTCCATGGCCGGCGCATGGGGGGTGACCCCTCACCTCCCCCATTCATGTGGTGGTAACCCCTCCACATTAAAATGCCTCTTCACATTCCCTTTTAAAGTCTCCACTTTAAATGCATTAAATTTCTCCAAATTTAATGCTCTCTCATTTAATAGAACTCTTTTTATTAAATTTATTAAGAATTTTGTTAATTAATTTAATTAACAAACATTCACATATAGCCCCTTGCAATATTTCAATATCACATGTAGAACCACCTTCTGCAATTTCACCCGAAACAATTTCCGGTTTCTATTGAAACAATTCCTGTGCTTTGCAATTCTTTCGTCTGAAACATATGTGCTCCAAAATGGTGTCCGGTAACTCTTAAGTGTGCCACCCTACGGTTCGCGAATAATGCAGACATGATCAAGACCCTTCTCCGATCAATAATCAGCAGCGGGACCTGGAGATCCGTACTGACTCCTACACATTCAACGATGACTTCTGTGATCGTGAGAACCTTTAACGCTTGTAACTAAATCCCTTTGTCTCTTGATATATTACATGTCCGAGATTCGATCATCGGTATCTCCATACCTAGTTTGATCTCGTTACCGACATGCACTCTTTTCTCGTTCCCGTGATATAACATTCTAGTGATCACATCACTTGCTTGCAAGCTATCCTAATGTGATATCACCGAGAGGGCCTAGAGTATATCTATCCGTCATCTGGATTGACAAATTCCACTCTTGATCCATGAGCCTCAACATAACACCTTCGTAGTACTGAACCCATCTTTATAGTCACCCTGTTACGGTGTGACGTTTGATGTTATCAAGATACTCTTCCGGTGTCAGCAATTAACATGATCTCGTGGTCTAAGGATAAAGATTACTTCGTATGATGTTATAGCAATATAAACATAATGACTTGATCGTAATGCTATACTTTGGATGAATGTTCATCACATCATTCCACCAATGGTGTGACCTTGTTATTAACAACATCCAATGTCCATGATTAGGAAACCTTGATCATCTTGTTAATCAACAAGCTAGTCTATAAGAGAGGCATGACTAGGAACCCTTTTTGTTTATTAAACACACATGTATTGATGTTTCCGAATCAATACAATTCTAGCATGTAAAATAAACATCTATCATGTATAAGGAATATATAATAACAACTTTATTATTGCCTCTCAGGGCATATTTCCTTCACAACCCGCTGATTTGTTGGAGCTTTACCGAGGGGTGACCAATGATGATGACCGTGTAGCGCAGCGCGGAAAGATAAGAAATATCCAACTTCCTGCTCTTAGATACTTTGCATACTATCTTGCCACTAGTGTATTGGGTAGGGAGAACACTAGCAATATCTCCAACTATCATTTAGCTTTCCTTGCTGCTGCGCTCAACAATGATACTCGGTACAATCTTGGTTCGCTTATTGCTCGCCGCCTAGCTGCTAGGGGGCCTATCTATGGGGGCATCATTGCATCGCGCATAGTCAATGCATTAGGTCTTTCAGTGGATCCCGATGATGCTATGCTAGCACCACAGAGGCTTGACCTTGTTGCCATGAAAATGCATCACTTGTCACTACTACCTTTGATTTGAACAATCTAGTATATAGGATGCTTTTCACTGACGAGGATGAAAGGGAGATTCTTTTGCCACAGCCTGCTTTATTCAGTGTTCACAGGAGACCATGGTCGTGCTCCAAGGAGGAGGTGGACGAGAAGCTTCGCTTGTTGGGTTTCCACGAGCAGCACCAGGAGGATGTGCCCTCCTATGATTACTCTGCACATTACGGAGGGACATACTCGAGCTCGCATCAGGACGAGGGTACCTCCTCGTCGTACCGCGGTGACACTTCATCTTGGCCAGCTTGGGATTGATTCAAGCTTAGGCCAAAAGCCTAAGCTTGTGGGGAGGTACGCCGACACCGCACTCATCTCCATATCATGTTGCGTCGGTACTTTGTATATTCATGTTTTCGTTCTCTTTTTAGTTTTCGTTCTTCTTTGCTTTTGCTTTAAAAAAACACACAAAAAGACCAAAAATATTTCTGTTGTTTCTCTTTGGTTTGCTTCTTCTTTTTGCCTTGGTTTGCTTTTCCCTTTTTGCTTTGTTTGAACTATTCGAAAAACCCAAAAAGATTTTGCTTTGCTTGTTTTTCCCTTTTGGTTCTTGTTTAAAAACCAAAAACACCAAAAATATTTGTCGTTCTTTTTTGGTTTTTGTGAGTTTGCTACAGGGTTCGGCAGTCCTCAGTGGATATTGGTTTCATATTATTATTCAAGCCACACAAGTGAAGAGCAATAATGAGGATCAATGACAACTTGAGGCGTGGTAAGAGGCTGGTAACGAACTCTATTTGTTTTCATTGTGTACGTATACTCATCATTGTGAGCTTGCTTAGTCCGTTCAAGTAGGGTGTATGTTATCTTTGGATGCTTAGTAGTTCTTGCTTTCTTATGATTAGCTCCAGCTCGCTAATAGTTTGTAGCATGTTTCATGAATGTTTGCTTGCATTGCTCTATTCATAAATTGGTATGACACCGTGGTATCCTCCTCTGGATGTTTCATTTGAATTGACTTGGCACATGCTCACGCATGCACAAGACTGTGATAATCAGTTAAGCCTTGATGAATTATTTTGCCTTGAGGATCTTGAATCTTTTTCATGCCATGAGTAGTCCTGTTTTGTTGCAAGCATGATAATGACAGCTATTGCTCTCTCGTTTGTCGCCCCCTTACTATTGCTAGCCTTCATCTCCACTGAGTGTTTTACTCATGTTTCCAACTCCCTAAACCAAATTTTTCCAAAGTGTCCACCGTACCTACCCATTAGCATCATTTGCTACTTCCGTGCATATTCAATATGCCTTGTTTTCTTCCAAATAAAATGTTTGCTTGTTATGGGAAAATTAGTTAGTAAAGCTCTCACGAACTTGATGGCACACTTTATTTTCCGCACTTAATAAACCTGAACCATTGTGAACTCTCCATGAAAGTTATATGCTTGCAAATTATAGGCTGGGGATTAGCAGAACCGTGCTGTCACGAGGAACGCTTTCAACACTTGTAAATATATACCCAGTTGATACCTTTCTCTTTTGTTTGCGGATGTCATCGGTGTGAAATAAAAGGGGAGCTTGTAAGTCCATGGAGTTATGTATGTGTGTTAGAGAAACGCATGGGCCGCTGGTCTAATCCATGCTGACATGGTGGAAACCTATAGCGTAACCATAATGATATTTATGGAGCATTCTTCTTATAAAAAAGAGAGAGATAACTATTGAGAGAAAGAAAAAAAGAGATTTATGAAAAGAGGAAAGAGAGAAAAAAGCATCATTTTCCCATGGTAAATAAGAAGATTGCTGAGATACTCGTTGTCTGCTTGCCTTGTCATTTTGATATGGGGATTCTTCCGTATCATCGGGCAAGGGGTACCCCGTTGGCGATTCTCAATGATACGCACATACTTACGATGACAAGAACTTACCGGTAACTAAAGTTGAGTAGCATGAGGAGCGGCCCTCGTACTCAAGGGACTTGGGATTTTCAGTTTATAGTCTGTCAAGCATATAACTCAGATTGGACCTCACTTTCACCTTAACCACATTAAAGATGCTTATGATAGGGGCAATGAGAGATCAAAGCTAACGAGTACCATACTTTCAGCATTTGGAAGCCTTTCAAAATTATTCAAAACCTTTTTCTTCTACTTGTTGAGTCTCCACATATTCTTTGAGCACCTTCTTGAGAGCATAGTTGTCATTCTTTGTGTTTGCTCCATTACTTGATTATTTGTGTTATGACTTTGATGCTTGTATCCTTGATATCTTTACTTCTAGTCATCACTTGAACTTCAGAGGTGCCTTAATATTCATAATCAAAGGGCAAGAGAGATACCACTCAATCATACCTTTTTATGAGCATTGTAATGTTGCTTATGTTTGTGCCTCATGCTACTTATTATTCTTGAGTTGGAATCTCTTCATAGCTTGCAATGATTATTAAGTAGACTTGGTTGCATACTCTTTATTATGAATTGTCCAAGTAGTTGATCACATTGCTGAGAATATTTACATCATATGAAGCAAATGTGTTCGTGAAAGTTCTTTTATCGCACTCAGTTTTCAACTGAATTGCTTGAGGACAAGCAATAAGCTAAGCTTGGGGGGAGTTGATACGTCCAAAACGTATCTACTTTCCCGAACACTTTTGCTATTGTTTCTCCTCTAAACTTGTGTGATTTGGATGCAACTAATGCGGACTGACGCTGTTTTTGGCAGAATTGCCTTGGTGTCTACTTTTTGTGCAGAAAATCAACTATCAGGAAAAATCCCGAAAAATATGCCAAAAATCCTATTTCACCCGAAGACTCCAGGAGCCAGAATATGAGACGGAGAAGAGCCAGGGGTGGCCACACCACCTGCTGGCGCGGGCCAGGCCAGGCCGCGCCAGGGGGTGGTGTGGGCCCACCAGGCACCCCCTCGGCCTCTCTCTTCGCCTATAAGGAGCCTTCTGACCTAAAAACTTTGGGGGGTTCGACATTTTTCCAGAAGGAGTTCCGCTCCGCCGCCACCACCAGATTCCACGAAACAGCACCAGAAACTCCGTTCTGGCACCCTGCCGGGACGGGGAATTGGAGGAGATCATCGCCATCAGCATCACCATCGCTTCTCCATCGACCATCCATGTTTCCCCCATCTATGAGTGAGTAATCCCCCGCTGGAGGCTATGGGGATGGTAGGGATTGGATGAGATCGTTCATGTACTGGCATCAGATTGTTAGGGCATGGTGCCTAGTATCTTTTATTAGTGCTTTATGACTTTGTTGCAACTTGTTGTGCTTAATGCTTGTCACTAGGGCCCGGGTGCCATGATTTCAGATCTGAACATGTTATTGATTCATTATGATAGTATTGTTTTCGGTCTTATCTGCAAGTTGTATACACACGTTGTTGTCCGGAACCTATGGCCCCGAAGTGTCAGAAATCGGGATAACCGAAAGGGAAAGGCTTTGATGTGAGGATCACATGTGTTCACGGAGTGTTAATGCTTTGCTCCGGTGCTCTATTAAAAGGAGCACCTTAATTGCCAGTAGTTCCCTAGAGGCCCCGCTGCAAACGGGCTGGCAGGACAAAAGATGTCGTGCAAGTTCTCATTGCGAGCACGTATGACTATATATGGAACACATGCCTAGGATTGTCTAGTACTTGGATGCTTTATCTTATTTATCTGCAATTTCCCTATGTTCTGATTGCTATGTGAATTGTCTTGTCCATGCAACGCCCGTCCATCCATCCCTATGCCTACCGCACTCGAATCCCACTGTTTACTGCTTTTGTTACTACTGTCTTTGCTTTACTACTGCTGTTACTTTGCTATTCCTACTACAAAACTGTTGCTACTGATAAACTGCTGTGAACAAGATTGTTTCCAGGTGCAGCTGAATTGACAACTCAGTTGTTAAGGCTGATAAATATTCTTTGGCTCCCCTTGTGTCGAATCAATAAATTGGGTTTCACTTCCCTTGAAAATACTGCGATACACCCCCTATACGTGTGGGTCATCAGGCTCCTAAGAAGCCATGAAGGAAGGGGGCTAAGGGGCGATGCTCCCCCATGATACTGGCCGTGGGGAAGGAGTCCCCCGCGCCGCCGCCCTCTTCACCATCTTCACCATCTTCACTGTCATCTCCATCACCTAATCCTCCTAGTATGCAGTGGTTCATCCTCCCACACACCTCTGTACCGTCCTATGTAAACATGGTGTTTGATGCTATAAGTTATAATCCTATGATCTATGTCATATTTGCGTAGTTTCTTTGTTCTTAGATTGAATGGTTGAACGTCTTTGGTTCATTAGAGTTGTATGTTGATATGGTATAGTCCTTTGGTGTCCATTATATTTGTGCGCGCATGGATTAAACATCATAGGGTTTGTAGTATGTGTAAGAGGAAGGGGGAAGTTCTGTCGGAGTGACAGAAACCTGAGGACGTGAACCGGAACGTTGCACGTATGGGAGTAAGAGGACCATTAAATTTAAGGCTATGGTTGAGGAAACCTTAATGCATTGATTAGTACTTACGGATGTTTGCTAACAATCCAATCATATAGTACATATAATTCCAAGTAGTGAAGCGCATGTATATTTAGCCTCTCCCACATAGAAAACTGCATCGAAGACAATGAACCGATCTATTCGCTATTTAAACTTGGACAAAGCCACCACAATTACCACCACTATTCCATACTCATGGTTCTGTTAGTTTAGTATATTTTATTGCTGCAGCAACTAGCTTTACTTTCTTGTTATTTATTATCATGCAAAGCTATCTCTATTACTCGTATTGTTGCTCTAGTTTTATTTCCTAGATAATGCAAACATTTAGTGTGCGTAGAGTTGTATCAGTGGTTGATAGAACTTGAGAGAATATTTATCCTACCTTTAGCTCCTCGTTGGGTTCGACACTCTTACTTATCGAAAAGGCTACACACGATCCCCTATACTTGTGGGTTATCAGACAACTACGATAGTGACAGGAGGGTTGTATAGGTACAGTATCCTAGCAAAGAACCTCAGAGCAGCAAACGCGGCCGCATCCGAGTTGGAAGGCTTGACCGGTGAGGCTCGTCAAAGGCAGCAAGAGAGAGTGAATCACCTGTTGAGGGTTGCATGCCAACAAAATGAAGAAATAAGCAAAGCTAACCCGGCACCATCAGGGGCCTCGCAGGTGGTACATTCGGCCAGAAATAACCCGGCGAGGTCTAGAGGAGCCGCGTCGTCTCCAGGTCATGACCCCAGGAGAGAAGAGGTAGTGGACTCCGGGAGAAGAAACAAGCAAATGGTCCCTTATGATCCGGTAAGAGACGAAAAAGGAAAAGCAGTGCAAGTTGATGAGGATCGCCACAGTACCAGTCGAGGTGTGGCTGCCCGAGGTAACCATGACCAAGGCAATGCCGGTCAAAGAAATGCTGCCAACGGCAATGCCAGACAGCGTAATCCTGTGGGAGTGGGGCAAAATGTACCTCATGCGCAACAGCGTGAACCTCAGCAAGGAGGAAGTGCAGGACAAGAAGCACAACAGTGTCCTGCACATCCGGATCAAGAAAGATACAATGATGGTTATTCGGCTATGGTTAACAATGGATACCCAGACCAGATCATCATGTAATTGGATCACGTTTGGGAAGCAGGAACTTGCAACCAGATGATGTGAGGTTGAAGTTGGATAGGATTTATAGGTCGGAACAAATCCAATTACAAGGTCCACCGGGTCCAGCGTGTTTTGGGCCCCGGATCATGAATGAGCTGCCAGTACCGAACTTCCAACTGGCCAGGGGAACCCGAACCTATGATGGAAGTACTAGGCCAGAGGATTGGCTGATTGATTATGCCACAGTCGTCAAGATCGCGACAGGGAATTTGAGATGAGCAGTGAGATATGTACCACAGATGCTGGAAGGACTAGCACGGGTTTGGCTGAACAATTTCCCAGTAGGGAGTGTCAACTGTTGGTGGGATTTCCAGGAACTGTTTGTTAGCAATTTCTCAAGCACTTACAAAAGACCCAACAGACCACAGACCCTTGCACTATGCCGGCAGAGAACGAATGAGCCAGATAGAGATTTCCTGACTCGGTGGTGCAATGTGGGAAACTCATGCGAAGGGGTGATTGAATCACAAGAAATTGCGTGGTTCACTCAAGGATGCAGGTATGGAAGTATGTTGTGGCAAAGGTTACAGCGAGATATGCCAACCACCTTGTCCGAGACAATCCGGATTGCAGATTCATATGCCTTGGGAGATCCAACTCAACCCCGGCTAATACCTAGCGAAGCAAATGAGGAATATTACAACCGAGATATCTCCGGGTCATCAAGGAGGAATGATTTCCGAGGAAAAAGAAGGGATGAGCGTCTGGATTATTGGTATAACTCGCAGCAGGTTGCAGCAGTGGACCGGGATCAGCCCAATGCCAGAGCAAGCCAACGCCAGAAAATTGGAGGGAAAAACTGGCAGCAAAAAAGCGAAGGAAGAAAGCCTTGGACACCAGAGAAGAAAAAACAATGGCAGGAACGAAAGGATAGGCCGAGGTATACGTTCGATTCTATGCTAGATCAACCTTGCAAATTTCATACGCCAAGTCCGAACAGTCCAGCAAATCATACAACCCGGCAGTGTGAATGGATGAAGAAATTGGAACAGGTGGGTTCGGGGAATGCTCAAGCACCTCGGAACGAAGCACCTAGAAATGAAACGCTCTGGCCACCGTTACTAACGAGGGGAAATGGACAGCAACTGATGCTGCCACCACCTCCGCCGAGGTACGAGAATCCGGAAAGAAGGGATGCAGTACATCAAGTAGGGAATAACCAACAACAAGGCCAAGGTTACAACGAGAATGAAGGACGAAATGAGTACAGGGAACATCATCAAAGCTATTGTGTGTTCACCACGGAAGAGAATGACTGGAAAAGCTTACAGCGCTGGCATATGGAGGTGAACACAGTAATGCCGGCTGTGCCGAGATATATGCCTTGGGTGGATCAAGAAATCACATGGAGTGTCAAGGATCACCCAAAGATCATGCCAAGCCCAGGAACCTACGCTCTAGTCTTGGATCCAACATTAATCGGGCCGAATCTCAACGTGAGGTTTTCCAAGGTATTGATTGATAATGGCAGCAGTATCAACATTATGTACAAGGATACCATGCACAAGTTGGGGATAACAGAGAATATGCTGCAAGCAACAAGGACCACTTTTCACGGTATTGTGCCAGGTATCTCTTGTGAACCAATAGGTAAGGTCCGGGTTGACGTGTTATTCGGCACAAGAGACAACTGCCGCACTGAGAACTTGGAATTTGAGGTAGTGAATCTGGAAAGTGCTTATCACGCATTACTCGGCAGGCCAGCACTGAGCAAATTCATGGCAACTACCCACGTCAGTTACCTTAAGATGAAGTTGCCCGGGCCAAGGGGTGTGATAATTATATTAGGGGACTTCCGGCATTCGATCGAGTGCGCATTAGCCGAATCTAATTTAGCCGAGTCACTCGTAATAGCTCAAGAAAAAAGGAAGATACTAGAGGTGGCGGCATTGGCTCAATCCGCGCAACAACATATGCCGGCCCTGACCAACCCGCACGGGAGCGTATCGTTCCAAGCGACTAAGGATACGAAGAAAGTGCCAGTTGATGATCTGTTCCCAGAGCACACCGTTACCATAGGTGTCGGGTTAAGCAGGAAATAGGAAAGCGAGCTCGTCAACTTCCTCCGTGAGAATCGGGATATCTTTGCTTGGTCTATGCAAGATCTGCAAGGTGTACCGAGGGAGTTGGCTGAACACTCATTGAATGTAAGACCCGGGGCTAAGCCGGTAAAGCAGCCTCTTAGGCGTTTCACAGAAGATAGGAGAAAAGTAATTGGAGATGAGATAGCAAGATTGCTAGCGGCCGGATTTATCATGGAGGTACTCTATCCGGATTGGCTCTCTAATCCGATGCTGGTAGAGAAAAAGAAAGATGATCCGAACGTGGCAGTGGTATGGCGCATGTGTATTGATTACACGAACCTGAATAAGGCGTGTCTAAAAGATCCATTTCCCCTCCCTAGAATAGATCAGGTCATAGACTCAACTGCCGGATGTGAACTACTGTCATTCATTGACGCGTATTCTGGTTTCCATCAGATACCCCTAAATCCGGATGATCAAATAAAGACTGCATTCATTACCCCGTACGGGGCTTATTGTTATCGAACTATACTGTTTGGATTACGTAATGCAGGAGCAACGTACCAACGATGTATGCAAAAATGCTTGCATGACCAAATAGGTCGGAATGTGTAGGTGTATGTGGTGATAAAAACCAAGGAAAGCAATACGCTCCTTGAGGATATCCGGCAGACATTCGCGAACTTGAGAAGGTTCCGAATGAAACTAAACCTGGAGAAATGCACCTTCGGCGTACCAGCCAAAAAGTTACTCGGTTTCCTGGTATCTAGCCGCGGCATTGAAGCTAACCCGACGAAAATCCGGGCCATAGAAAGAATGGAGTTACCAAAGTGTCTTAATGATGTCCAGAATTTCACTGGTTGCGTGGCATCGTTAAGTCGGTTTGTATGTCGGCTGGGAGAGAAGGCATTGCCCTCTATCATTTAATGAAAAAAGCAGATAAGTTCACATGGACGCCACAGGCGGATCTTGCATTTCGAGAGTTGAAAAAGATGCTATCTACCGCGCCAATACTAGCTGCACCACTAGCTAAGGAACCAATGTTGCTTTACGTAGCCGCGACCAACCGAGTCGTAAGTGCAGTGATCATAGTGGAGAGCTAAGAGGAAGGAAAGTCGGTGCAAAGACCGGTGTATTATCTGAGCGAAGTATTGTCAGCGTCAAAACAGAACTATCCTCACTATCAGAAGATGGGGTACGACGTATATATGTCGGCCAAGAAGCTCAAGCACTATTTCGAGGAACACCCCATCAATGTGATATGTGAGGCACCCATCTCAGAAATCATGAGTAACAAGGATGCGAGCGGTAGAATAACAAAGTGGGCAATCGAATTAGCTCCATACGCGCCACAGTTCGACAGAAGAGATGCGATCAAGTCACAAGTTGTGGCAGATTTCTTTGTGAACTGGGTTGAAATGCAATACGAGCCACCCCTGTCGGACTCCAATTATTGGCAAATGCACTTCGACGGATCGAAACTGAAAGATGGATTAGGCGCCGGGGTAGTGCTTACCTCGCCCAAGAAGGATCAACTGAAGTATGTCCTACAGATCCATTTCAGTGCCTCGAATAATGTGGTGGAGTACGAAGCGTTGGTACATGGTCTCAAAGTGGCAAAGGAAGTGGGGATACGCCGGATACAGTGCTTTGGAGATTCTGATTTGGTGGTACAGCAGGTGTCTAGAAATTGGGATGCCCTGGATGCTAACATGGCCTTGTATAGGTTCCATGTCCAGAAGATAAGCGGGTTTTTTGAAGGGTGTGAGTTCCATCACGTACCTTGGAGCAAAAACGAGGCAGCACATACACTGTCCAAGCTGGGCTCATCCCGGCAACCCATTCCGCCAAATGTGGCTTTGGAGCACCTGAGGAAACCGTCTATCACACCGTCACCCGAATCAGATTCAATTTATATCCCGGTGCGGATCAGGAGCTGCACCTATGGAGATAGAATGGGGAAGCACCTCAGCAAACCCGGGGACTGCTTCAGTAAACCCGGGGACTGCTTCAGCAAACCCAGGGACTGTGCAGCTTGATCTGGCAGGAGTTATGTCGGTGGATGCAATGGAAGTGGACGAGGAACCATTTCCCGTTCAACCTATACCATCTTGGGCCAAGCCGATTTTTGATTTCCTGAAAGAGGGAATCTTACCGGATGATGAAATAAGTTCGAGGCAAGTTTAGAGAAGGGCAAAGGCTTATACCATTATCAACGCCGAATTATACAAAAGGAGTGTGACAGCGGTACTACAATGGTGTGTTGATCCGGAAGAAGGACTTGACATCCTCCGGGATATCCACCAAGGGGAATGTGGCCACCATGCATCCTCAAGGGCCTTAGTAGCAAAAGCTTTCCGGCACGGATTTTATTGGCCCAGTGCTTTGGAGCAAGCAAAGGACTTGGTGAGAAAATGTAATGGTTGTCAAAGATATGCCGCGAAAACTCACCTGCCAATGTCGGAGCTGAAAACTATCCCAATTACATGGCCATTTGTTGTATGATGCCTAGATATGGTAGGGCCATTTAAGCCGGCCAAAGGAGGGATGACCCACATGTTGTTCATGGTTGACAAGTTCACCAAATGGATTGAAGTGAAACCAATTCGAAAATGTGATGGGGCAACGGCAGTAAAATTCCTCAAGGATATAATCTTAAGGTACGACTACCCCCATAGCATCATAACTGATAACGGGACAAATTTTGCCGAAGGAGCATTTGCGAGGTTCTACTAGGAAAAGAAGATCCGGTTAGATGTTGCCTCAGTCGCCCACCCCGCGTCGAACGGGCAAGTGGAAAGATCCAACAGACTGGTATTGTCCGGGATAAAACCCTGGCTCATAGAGCCGCTGTAGAGATCAGCGGGGTGCTGTTTAAGAACAACTCCGAATCGATCAACGGGCTATACGCCATTCTTTCTGGTATATGGGGCAGAAGCTGTATTACCAGCTGACATAGAGCATGATTCGCCTAGGGTCACCCAATACACAGAAGCCGAAGTGCGTGAAGCCCGGTAGAATGATGTTGATCTACTGGAAGAAGCGAGAGAACTAGCCTTGTCCAGATCCGCCATATACCAGCAAAATCTCCGACGCTATCATAGCCGGAATTTAAACCCCCGAGTTTTTCGGGAAGGTGATTTGGTGTTGAGGCTAATACAGCGCACCACTGGCATGCACAAGTTATCCTCCCCATGGGAAGGGCCCTTCATTGTGAGCAAAGCTTTGCGCAATGATTGCTACTGTCTTATTGATGCTCAGCCCCAGCAAAAGAACAAGGCGGACAGGTCCGAAGAGGAATCCAAAAGACCATGGAACGTAGCACTGCTGTGTCCTTTCTACACCTAAGAGGTGAATGTATCCGAACTACTCGTATGTCGGTATGTATGTCGGAAGTGAGCTTATCAATAAAATCTTTGCTACCCCGAGCAGAGACTCGGGGACTGCTATAGCACTTGTCTTGTTGTCGTATGTTTTGTGTCGGCTGGGTTAAGTCGCTTATGTCTCAGTTGGTTTAGTAATGTGTTAGCACCAAAAACCTAACTCTTCGACTTTGCTGCTGTCCAACAAGAATTGGCTTCATGGCAAGCAAGAGAACAAGTTTGGAATGGCGAAGCACATGAAAAACAACTAAGGAAAAAGAACTTAAGCGGGCCGACGTTGGTGTTTTGGCTAACCCTTAGTTTATTTTCTTCACTAAAGCGCTGAATCATTTTGAGCTAATCTCAAGGTTCCAAGTATTGTTAAGACATTTTTTTGAACCTCGGACTCGTAAGTCAAAAAACCGAATCAAGGTAGACGCGAGCCGAGTCAAAAATTGGAGGAACAGGAAAATGAAACTCGTGGACTTTGCCCACGATAATCTGGCAATAAAAACTTAATTCGAAACATGAAATTGTAGCACAAACAAACCAAGGTATTTAAGTACATCTACGCCCGGCATTCCGGGGATCTGATAAATATGATGAGTGTTTTTCAAGGGGCAGAAGCTACATGAGAATCATCTGTTGAGGGAGGTACTCCGGAGTGTGCGGGAGGAGCGCTAGCTTCGGCTTCGTCGTCCAGGTCAACTTCATTGTCCTCCGGGTCTTCAACTTCATCGCCTAACTCGGAGTCCTCGCTCTCATTCCCTTCTTTAGCTCCAGAGACAATCTCATCATCAGCAGCATCAAGGAAGCTCGGCCCCTCATTCCAGGCATGGCAGAAGGAGTACTGAATGAGATTGTTCGCACAGGCCTGGCGGCGTGCGATCCACTCCGGATCCTCGCACCACTTAGACCCGGTGCGCATATGCTTGAGCAATGCCAAGTCAATCCCTTCATACCATGAAAGCGTAAACTTCAAAGCAATGTCGGCTCTAGCCCGTGCCGCAGATTCGCGCCACAGGTCCAGTTGTGTCTCACATTCCATGAGTTTGGCTATGAAGTTTGAGGTTCTCTTGGGAATGGTCTCACTGGGCCAGAGGCAGCTGAACATCCGTGTTGCTGCTGGGATAATGTTTGCGCCGAAATTCCTTACTATCTCGAGACGAGCGGTGAGACTCGCCAGGAGATCCTCTGTGGCATAAGGAATTGGCTCGGCATTAGGGCCAACAGGAACTCCACGCTGCTCACGGGATTCGCGTACGGTGGAGGCGGCGAAAGAATCGCTCTCTGGAAATTTGCCTAAGGATAAGAGGAGCAACAGTGAGCGGATAGACCAAATCCGAATTGTAACAAATCAAGCAAGAGCGCAGAACTTACGTGCAATCTGGAAGAGAAGTCAATGAATCTCGGAATCTGTGTTGGCGTTGTGGACCTGGAGTATTTCGCACTCAGTAATCGCCGACGCGAGTTTGACGTTGTCTTCCTCCAGTAAGCTCTTGTCCTTAGAGATTTGTGTAACTAAACGCTCCTTCTCTTCGGCAAACTCCTGATCGGCCTTCTCCAGCACGGACTGATGAGAGCTCTTGAGTCTCTGGATTTCAGCATTCAGCCGAGTAATCTCCGAGTCCTGCTGCTGGAGCCGAGCTATCTCAGCGTCCTTCTTCTTTAGTTCAGCTTCATACTTCCCTAATTGTTCCAGGCAGTGGGTCATCAGTTCAGGCATAGGAACACTATCCTCAAGAGCAACTGCAACATGATCCGGAGGACCCAAAATATGAGTGTCCACCGGATAAAGCATGGAGGGTACAATGATCATGTAAAGGGGATGCAGTTACCTTTGATCTCCGCAAGATTCTTCCTCATGATTATATTCTCAGCCTCAACCTCGGCTACGTAATCTGGACAAGGCATTCATATAAGTTCTAAGAAGTTTGAGTGAACAAGGAAGGCAGAGAAATGGGAACTAACCCTTCTTCTGGTACTCCTCCAGGAGTTTACCATAACACCCGCGTATGTCTTTATAAGAGTCCAGCAGGCGCTGGAACTCAGCGGTTCGGCGGTTAGTGGTAATCTGAAACAGGAAAGAAACAAAAATTCAGAGGCAAGGTAGATATAATTCGAAGTCTACAAGATCCGGGCCAAGTGGAACTTAACCCGGCTCTAGGTGTGTGGATATTCGAAGTCTACAAGATCCGGGCCAAGTGGAACTTAACCCGGCTCTAGGTGTGTGGATATTTGAAGTCTACAAGATCCGGACCAAATGGAACTTAACCCAGCTCTAGGTGTGTGGATATTCAAAGTCTACAAGATCCGGGCCAAGTGGAACTTAATCCGGCTCTAGGTGTGTGGATATTCAAAGTATACAAGATCCGGGCCAAGTGGAACTTAACCCGGCTCTAGGTGTATAGATATTCAAAGTCTACAAGATCCGGGCCAAGTGGAACTTAACCTGGCTCTAGGTGTGTGGATATTCGAAGTCTACAAGATCCGGGCCAAGTGGAACTTAACCTGGCTCTAGGTGTGTGGATATTCGAAGTCTACAAGATCCGGGCCAAGTGGAACTTAACCCGGCTCTAGGTGTGTGGATATTCGAAGTCTACAAGATCCAGGCCAAGTGGAACTTAACCCGACTCTAGGTGTGTGGATATTTGAAAACTACAGGATCCGGGCCAAGGGAACTAGACCTGGCCCAAAATTTATTGCAAATTAATGACAATAAAAAAAGCTAGGGAGCATCCGACCGAATAACAAGTTATTCACTCGGAGGCTCGGGGACTAGGGGATATATCTACAAATGCTAAGTTATGAAAAACATCTATAGCAGAGAAAAAGGATTACCTCCATCATCCGGCCAGCCAGGGAGATAGCCTGAGTAGGGGAGTTCATCTGCGTGCTGAACTCGGCAGGGCCGAACTTTTCTGGGAGATCGCCCTGAGGGTCGACAAATTCAGCGTTGTTCTAGTTCTTCACGTACTCAAGGAGCAGTGGACTATAACTCTCGCCGCTCGCAGAATGGCTCGTCACTAGGCCCTTCACATGGGCCTCGCGCTTGGCGGATAGAGCCGCAGCAGGGCTGGTGTGCAAAACTAGCTGTTTGCTGCCCTCTGATCCGGAAGCTAGCCCGGACGAAGCTGACCCGGGAGTCTTCTTAGCTTTGCCGGATGAGGGTTGAGGAGCGTGCTGAAAGAAGTCAGTGAGTGAAGGGGCAGACCCGGTGGAGGCCGAAGGAGCTTTCCCCTTAGGAGGCTTGGAGGCTCTTGTTGCAGCTGTTGTTGCTGTTGCTATTGGTGTTGTTGCTGCTATTGCTACTGGTGCTGCTGGTGCTGGTGCTGGTGCTATTGCTGCTGGTGCTGGTGTTGGTGTTGTTGCTGCTACTGCTGCTGGTGTTGCTGGTGTTGTTGCTGGTACTGGGGATACTGGGGTGCCGGTGAAGCTGGCGCCTCAACATTGGGCACAAAGGCCGAGGAGCTGGGCAGATCCGGCATTGCTGTATCCAGATCCGGCCCACTACCCCCCGCGCTGACGTTGCCCTCCTCTTGGCGAGGTGGACTCTGGTCAGGCGCGGCCGTAGAACCCTCATGAATAGGGCTAAGCGGACGATGATCATCATTGCGGAGGGAGGGGGGAGAGGGATCGCTCTGAAGTGGGGAGGCTATGCCGGAACCGCTCTAGGTAATATCCACAGGAGCTCTGGAAAAAAAGGAAGGCCAACAAGTTAAAAAGAAAGAGCCAACCAGAGACTAAGGCAAGCAATGGAAGAATCCGAGGTAGCAATGCTAAAAGGACTTACTCGTCAACGGTAGGAGGAGCCCGAGGTTTGGGTGCCCTCTGGACTGTGCTCTTGGCAGCAGGCTTGGCCGAGGGTTTAACCTCGGACTTATTTTGCCTCTTCTTGGGCGGCGGCGCCTCCGAAGCTGCGGCCAGGGTAGCTGCACGCTTCTAAGAAGGGGCCGGGGCCGGGCCACCGGTGGCAAGCGGAGGAACCTCATGGACCTGAGCATCCGGGTTAGCTGAACATTAGAACATAAGCCAGATGCAAATAAGAAATAAGAACCGGATCAAGTACCTCAAGGACCTCAATGTATGAATCATCATTGTCTGGCCAATCCCTTAGAGAAGAGGCCTTACCAGCACTGCGTTTGACGACGTCCGGGGCAGGCAAGAAGGCCTCCGGGTCAGTCTCCACCTCGTCTCCCTCGGGGCGGTCCTCCAACCACTTGCCGGCTAGAACCTCGCCATCCTCCAGCGGTTGCTGGAGTAATCTCTGAAAGAATAATCGCCAAGTTACAAAGGGAAATCAACATACAAAGAAAATCCGGATAACAAGAGAAGAATAACTTAACCTTGGAGGAGGGTTGGCGTGAGTGAAGGGCTCAAGTCCCCACTCCTAGGCCTCGAAGAACTCCTCCATGTTGAAGATGGCCTTAACCCGGCGGTAAACCGCCGAGTTATCCAGCTCAAAAGAGGAGGTCCGGTGAGGGTCAAGAGGACCGCTAAGGTAGCAGATCTTGTGGGCTCGCTTCTGGAGGGGGAGACCCGGCTGTGGAGGAAAGTGATCATGTTATCCTCCCCCCGGAGATGCTCCTTAAGCAGCTCCATGATCCGGCGAGCCACTTGATTCGCCAGGGCTGTGGCACGCTTGGGAATGCTTTCCCATCGCGAGGTGTCTGGAGGACCGAGTCTGAAGGGGAGCAACCGGATCTGGTCCTCCTTGGTGGTGTTCCGGACATAGAAGAAGGTCTGGGCCCAGCCCTTGCAAGATTCGAGCCCCGTGACCCGGGGGAAGACAGACTGTTTCCGGGGCGAGATGGAGGCGGCGCCACATTGGGTCAAGTGTTTGTCCTCCGGGGCACGCTCCTTGTCAGGAACCACATTCCTCCGCAAACCAAAGAACTTGATCTAAAGTTCTTTGGTTGGCTAGAGGCTGATATATCCCTCAATGCCGGAGGCAAAAGAGGACAGAGAGGTGATAGCATTTGCGGGAAGATGATGCGGTTGCAATTTGTAGGTGGAGATAAAATCAAAGAAGAAATCAGAGGTGGGAAGGCCGAAGCCACGTTGGAAATGCGACAAGAAAACCACGTATTCCCCAGATTTGGGGGCAGGAGTAATCTCACCGGCGGGGAGACGGCAGGCGACGCCGGCGGGAATGCGACAGGAGGCGTAGAGCCAAGCCAGGTCCTCCTCGCGGGCGATGGAGCCATCCCAGCATTCGCGCTCGCAGCCCTCCGTCCCTTCCTCCTGCTACGCCACCAGCGAAGCTTCTGCCTTAGTCATGGTGAGATCGAAGCTCTCGAGAGGATAATCGGAATAATGGTAGCCGGAAGAGGAGAAACGGGAAGCACAAGGCCCCGTGGTGGAGATTGGCACTAGAAACAGTGGCGCTGGCGTGAAATACCGTCGGAGCACGGTCGCAGTGGCGCTCGTGGAGAAGAAAACCGGCGGCGGCAGAGTCATAGTGAAAGAGAGAGAGCAATGGAGCGCGGCGAGAATGGGGTAACTTCCCCTGGGAGTGCACCGCACCCTCTACTTAACCGTGCCACGCGCGTCGTGGGATCCTTTGCGGGTGGCATGCCGCACGCAACGAGCGTGTATGCGGCCCAAGCGACCAATCAGAGCAAGGCCACAAGAGGGGCCACGGGAGCAAATGATCCCATGACGGGACATGGCATTACAGTTAGCGAGGTGCTGCAGTGATGGGACGTTTATAGCAGTTATGCCTGACGCAGCGACAGTAACCAGCGCGGTAAATGTGCATGGCCCTTAAAATGAGGCAAATGATGATTACCCTCCACGTAGGATATGGAGAAGCGTATGAGAGAAGGAAGATAAACCCGGATAAGCAGGCAAAATACCTAGCCAATGAAGAGTAACCCAGAAAGAGCGAAAGGATCGCAGGAAAGGAAACTCCGGGCTACGAGATAACTCGGCCCAAGGAATAAAAGATTCGGATGTGGGAACCTGCTGTGGCCTTAACAATTAAAAAAGTTGCTAAGACCACACCAGATTCGGGGACTAATGTTGGGGGGATACCCGGGTAGGGCAACGCCGGGGTATAAGGGCCGAGTTAGCCGGGGTACGACACGCTCAAAGCAAAATGCTGACCGGGTCACCTCAAGGCAGGCCAAATCACGGTGTGGCCCGGCCCATGGGGCATTTCCTTGACAATGGTCCGGCCGACATAAGATCTATGCCGGCCATGCCTATCTGTTTTGCAGGTAATTGGGTAGGCCGGATTAGCTATATGCTACCCAGATTACCTTGGCTTCAGAGAGAAGGAATTCCGCGCTGGTCAAAAGGTGGCTTTATTAGCTGAAGCATGTGCAAAGTAAAGTAAAGGAGAGGACCAGCGGGCCAGCAGTGACCAAGGTGACGCAGGCAAAGCCGGATGACGTAGCCTGTGACGCCAAAAGACGAGGATGATGCTGCGGGTTACGTCCAAAGCCCGGACGAGCCGTTAAAGAAGAATAAGGAAGCATCTGCTTTAGAAAATGAGCATATTCATAGAATATGCTGCCACCTATGACCTAGAATTGTAACCCGGGCTCTCCTATATAAGGAGCACCAGGGCCTCCATAGAGAGGGATGGCAAATAGAGGAATCACTCTCTGTCTAAGGTAGAACTCTAGGGCTAGTTGGTAGGGGGTAAGAGACATTGTCTCCTTCTTGCTAAGAGCCTCAAGGGCACTCGAAAACACCATTGATTGAGAATATACAAGAACTTCCGTGCGTGGAATCACCAAGCTCTCCCTCCCTGGATTCCCCTAGCACACATTGGCCCCATCTTTAGCCTATCCATGACATCTGCCATGCAACCACCATGACAGAAGACTAACAAGGATGACCGTGAGGAGAGCGAGCCTACCACCTTTGTTTAGGAGGGAGGCGCTCCAGCTAGCAAGATGGATATCGCTCCTTCCCAGGGCGGGAATAAAAGCAGAGGAAGGATGTTTTTTGTGGGAAAGTGATATGCTGAGATAGACTTGGGGAAAGTGAGAGATGGAGGTACCCAGGGTAGCAGCCATGGAGTCCGCACCAGTATCGGAGACGTTCATAGGAATGAAAGTGGTTCTATGTAAATTAATCCCAAAGCCGGTAGCGGCATCGAAGTCAGTGATAATAGATCGAAGATGCATGGCAGCGGCGGGTGTTGCATTAACAAGGATCAGAGTGTCATTAGCGTATTTAAGAACCGAGCAAGGTAGATTTGGGGTGATGGGGTGAGCGAGGAGACTGAGGTCGCAAGCATGTGAAATGAGTTTCTAAAGAACGTCGACAACTCTATTAAATAGGAAGGGGGATAGAGGGTCACCCTAGCGTAGACCATTTTTGCACTTAATCCAGGGGCTATGAATTCCATTGAGGAGTATGGCAGTTTCACCAGTAGTTAGGATGTCTCTAATCCACCGATAACCTAGGCGGGAACCCCCTATGTTCCAGGATGGCAAGGAGGGAGTCCCACTTAATAGAATCAAAAGCTTTTTTGAAGTCTAACTTGATGATGATGGTGGGGGGGCTTTTGATTTGCGACAGTAGTTTAGAAGATCAGCAGACTAAACAAAATTATCAGAAATACATCGGCCGGATATGAAACCTTATTGGCCTTGGCTAACAAGGAGCGAAATGAGGGGTTTTAGTCTGTTAGTGAGAACATTAGTGAAATGATATTTTTGCAGGGATATTGAATGGAAGGCAGTGCGAGCAGTATCAGTTTTGGGGAGAAGAACAATGTAGGCACGGTTGATGCTTGAAGTGTTAGTGCGATGGCTATAAAATTCATCAAAGAGGCAGACGATAGAGGATTTAACCGTGTTCCAAAGTTTTCGGTAAAACCCAAGGCTAAACAGGGACGGATCCAAGAAATTAATTTTGGGTGTACACATTTCGACCAACATACAACGTAAAGGTGAAAAGGCTGAAAATGGGTTCTTTGCTAGGCTCTACTATTTGCTAATTCAAGATTTGAGCTTGTTTTGAATGATAAAATGCGGTGTATATAGGATAGAAACTGCCACAAGTGACACATATGTCCATGCTATACTATATTTAAATTTTCTTGCAGAAACTTTTGGGTGTACATTTGTACACAATTGACCCGTTGTGGATCCGTTCCTGTAGCCAAAGCCATCAGGTCCCGGGATAGCGGAGAGGTTCATGTCATGGAAGATGTCAAAGATTTCTTAGTCGGAGAAAGGAGCATCGAGGTGATGGAGTTGAGGGATAGGATTGTGATAGATCATTTGGAGAGAGAAATTATAAGAGGTAGGCGGAGTAGTTCCTAAGAGTATAGTATAGAAGTCAGTGAAGATGTCCATCTTTTATCATGAGAAAAGAATTTAGTTTGTTGGAGACGAGTATAAAGATTTTATTGTGCCGCAAACGGTTAGATGCATACGCATGAAATTATTTAGTGATTTACGATCCACTTCAATGGCAACATGAATTTTGCATCTTTGGTTCCAAGAATCAACCTTAGCCCTTATATTACGATTTGAGGACAGTGATGATTATTTTCCTAAGTTTAATCTCGTGTGGCGAGAGATTCTTCATTTCCTTGATCAAGAATGGTAATAATAACAATTTTGCAGTCAGTCTCTTGGGTTTTAGGGGGAGCAGAGATTTGCGCCAAGAACGCAAAGCGAGTTTTATTTGCGACGGAAACGGTAAGATTCGCATCGTTTAAAAGCTGATGGGCCGAGGTCCAAGCAGTTGCCACCATAGGCCGATAGGCCGGATGGGAGACCCATACATTTTCGAACCTGAAGATGGCGGGACAAGCCACGGAGTTGGAGATGGAGACAATGGGAGGAACATGGTCCGAAATAAATGCCGTGATGGATGAGGCAGAAGTGTTAGGGAAGACCTGAGTCCTAGGCTAAGTTAATGAAAATGGGATCAATCTTTTAAGGGTCGGAATGGCAGAGATTGCTATATCAGGTAAATTGGTGAGAAGGGGCGGTTGGTAAGTATTTGTTTAGAACAAAAACTTGTGCATTCACGGAACAAACTAAATAGAAGCATCACGTATGGCGCGCCGTGGTGTGCACAGTGGCATGGCATGGGATGGTCGATCTATATCATTGTGCTGTGCCCCCATTCTGTTTGGGCTGCTGTACGTTGTGCTGTGCCATTGTCAACCAATGAATACCCGGGCTCGTATGTGTACATAGCAGATACACGGCAGGCACGGGTCGGATGGAGCCAGCCAGGGGCCAGGCGGGCGGTCAAAAAGGCAGGAGCGAGCGATCATCCCTGCCATTTCTCAGCCTTCCACCTGCTCTCCCCAGGCCAGGCCCACCACGCCACGCCCCCTGCCGCCGGATGCTGTGCGAGCGGCCACGATGGGGTTGCCCAAAGTAATTGCACCGTGCTGCCTGCGTCGTGGTCCGTGCCTTGGCTATAAGAGGAAGGACGCTGGTGGGTGGAGAGAGGGTTTTGGCAGTCCCATTCTCGTCTCTCCCCTCCCTCCCCACATCTCTCTCTCCCTCTCCCTCTCTGCTTCTTTCTCACTATACACGAGAGAGAGAGAGGAGGACGAGGGGGCGCTGCAAGGTTGGGGTTTCTCTTCTTTTTCACTCCTGTTCTTGCCCCATCTTGGATCCTGCTGCTGTTCTTCGTATGGCTCCTTTTTTTCTCCACCTTCCTTCGCTTCTCGTGTTAATTTCTTCGGATCTAGCGACGCTGCTCGTTGATTTGTCCTTCAGTTTCATTGCTTACTCTCCTTCTTGCTCCTCTTGTTTTTTGTTCTTACGTGTTGGATCTCTGCAGGGGGATAGAGAACCTAGCTAGTCCATGGTTTCTACCCTCTCTGCGTGTCTGGTTGCCTTTTCACTTCTGTTAATCTGATCTCTTGGACTACGCATCTTTCCTTTTAGAATCGTCTAGTACTAATTAATTCCTTCTTTATTTGCTTATTACATCTCCCTTCCAACCTAGCCGCTACCTTAATCGTCCTTCTGTTTCATTTTTCGCAGGTCTTATTAACTGCTATACGGCGTCGGTTCCATCGATCTAGGAGGATCGTCAGATATGTATGTCTGCAGCAATTGCCCCCCTCTCCCTCTATTTCTCTCTGTCTGCGATAGATGATTTCTGCCATTTATTCTCATTACTGAAAGTGGCACGATATATAGATCCAGTGCAGACATATGTTTTTTTAGGGGATCCACTGCAGATATATGTTTTTTTAGGGGATCCACTGCAGATATATGTGTGTGTATGATCCGAGTAGGAGGTGGTCTGGCTGCCTGTCTTGCAGCGCTCACGCTTTTTTTCTCGAGACTATCACGCAAGTGCGGCCCCAAGGCACGCGAGATCCATTTCCCCCCTGCTCGATGGGCTGGATTCGGATGGGCTTTTTGGGCCGGTTCGGGGCTGGATCTGCTGTGGAAAAACAAAGTAGTAGGGTTTTTATTTCCGGCCAACCTCGCGTCTAGTAAGTCTCAGGTCGCTTTTCCCAGGCGGCCGAAAGGCATGCCCAGCTCGCGGCGCCTCGGTTTGGCCGGCGGCGAAGCGCCGTGCGCTCCCGTGTTAAGTTTCTGCCGTGGTGGCCTCCGTTGGTGCCGGGTGCCGCGCGCGCGCGGGGTTGGTATGGGTTCCTCGGGGCTTCTGCTGCTGCGGCGGCGGCGCTCGCGAGCGCGCGACGTGTTTGTGTTAATGCTCCACAGGGCCTGTGCCCGTCGAGGTCGAGGTATAGCGCGCACCTGGCATTCTGCTGTCTATGGAAGCATGATCCGCTTGTCTTGCGTGTAGCATTCTTGTTCTGCTGTTCATGTGTGCTGTGTATGGGTGGCCAATGGCCTAAGGCTGATTTTTGTTCAATGTCTGCATTTACTCTTCTTATTACGTGCTTCTAATTAGTCTGTACGGGGTATTTCTTCCTGTCGTTTCCGCTCCTCGCTGCTTGTTGTCAAGATTTGGGAATGAGTTACATAATAGTATTGCTGAACCTGACTTTTGTGTTTCTTATCCAGTTGGCACGCCCCTGGCGTTCTGCTTTTTATGGATGCATGTCTTGCGTGTGCATTCTTGTTCTGCTGTTTATGAGCAGCCAATGGCCTAATACTGACTTTTGTTCCATGTTCGCATTTACTGTTGCTTTTCTGTATTGCTTGGTGGGTATCGCTGGTTGTTGTCTGAGATTTGAAAACAAGTCACATAATATTATTGAAGCCGACTTATGTGTTTCTTGTCCAGTTAGTTTCTTTTACTTACACATGATGCTTTACAAGAGGTTGTAAATTTCCTGCAAAAGTAGACTAGTTTGCGATTGAACAGTTATAAGGACGTTTCTGATCCTATCACACTGTAGTTGATAACAAAGTGAACACGCAGCAGAGTCTTCTTATGTAATGTTTCTATATGAAAACTTCATTATTTTTGTGTAATGCATTCTTGTTCTGCTGTTTATGTGTGCTGTCTATGAGGAGCCAATGGCCTAAGACTCTTTTTTGTTCCATGTCTGCCATTTACTCTTCCTACATCCTTCTGCATTGCTTGGTGGGTACGAGGTGTTTCTTCTTGTTGTTCCTGCTCGCTGGTTGTTGTAGAGGTTTGAAAAGGAGTTACATAATATTGTTGAAGCCAGACTTATGTGTTCCTTGACCAGAAACATGATGTTGTGCAACAAGTTATACATTTCCTGGCAAAATAATAGTTTGTTGATTGAACGGTTATAAGGCCCTTTCTGATCCTCTGAATAACACTGAAGTAGATAACAAAGTGAACATACAGCAGAGACTTCTTGTGTTATTCTATCATATGCACATCACTAAGAATACTTGCACCCTAGATATTTTATTGCTTGAGAGCAGTGGTTCTTTAATTGTTTTCGAGATCAAGTTATATGATAACACGTATGCTGATCTTATTTTAAAAAAAATAATATGCTGCTTCCTGTGTTTCTTAGCTTGTTAGTTAGTTTGCACCAAACCTGAAATGCCAATTCTTGTTGTCCATGCATGTCTGTCTATACAATCACTTTAAATTGAATACCATGTTTTTTCGTGATCATATGCGTTGCTGTGTATTATTCTAGTCATGTTTTCCGTAATGTTTCTATCTAAAAAATTCAATTTTTTCAGGTCTGCCATGGACTGCAGCTCTGATGAGTCATCAGAGCTAAGTGATACAGATATTGGTGACTATGCTGAGAAGGTGTACAAGGACCTGAAGTCTGGCAAGCTTGTGGCTAGACTAGGCACTGACAGGTTTAGATGCCCGTTCTGCCCTGGGAAGAAGAAGCAGGACTACCGTTACAATGAGCTGCTACAACATGCCATTGGGGTGGGTGCATCCAACCGCGCTGCCAAGGTGAAGGCAAACCACCAGGCCCTGGCTAATTTTCTCAAGACCGATCATGCTGATGCGGCAGGGTCATTGCCGGCGCGACAAGCCGAAGCACTGTTCAATCCACCTAAGCCTGTGAAAGATCGAGAGCTGTTTGTTTGGCCATGGATGGGCATCCTTGCCAATGTTCCAGCAGAGCAAACAGAAAAAGGTGGAGCCACTGTGCTGCAGCAGCTAGATCGTTTCAGACCCTCGCGGTGTAAGGCTGTGCATTCTTCCAATGGCTACACTGGGTTTGTGGTCATCCACTTTGAGAAGGATTGGATTGGGTTTAAGGATGCCTTGGCATTCCATAACCACTACAGATCACGTCATTTGGGTAAAATGGACTGGAATGAGTCAAGTCGACGGGGAAAGCATATTTTCGGTTGGCTGGCAAAAGAAGAGGATTACAATTCAGATGATCCAGTTGGTAGGTTGTTGTCAGAAAGTGGTGAGCTGAAGACAGTGTCTGAACTGCAACTTGAGCTGTCCCGAAAGACTGTGACTCTCATAACTAGTTTGACAAACCAAATTAGTGCCAAGAGCAAGTATTTACTCGAACTTGAGTTCAAGTGTAATCAGATGGATCTTGCTCTTCAAAGAGCCATGGAAGACAGTGACTCGCTGCACCAACGCTACAATGAAGGTACCCCAATGGAACTGCACAAGTGGAAAAGTCTCCTGTGCTACACTCTTTTGCATTGCCAACATGATTATGTCTACTGTTTTAATTTTGTTTTGTCTTTTCTGCAGAAATGCGTAATATGCAGTCCAATGCTCGTGAACATTCACGGAGAATTGTTCAAGAGACTGATCAGCTGAGAAAGCAGTTGGATGAGAAAGAGAGTGCCATCAAAAGGAGAGCCAAGCAACTAAGTGAAATAGTTGCTCAAACTGACATGGAAAGAAGAAAGCTGGAGAATGAGAGGAAAAAGGTACAAACCTACCATCCCTTGTTTTATGTTACTCTTTATTATCTGAACGTAGAAGTGCATATGTAAGCTTAAGAGATAAATCAATGTCATGTAAAGGCTATCAGCAAACAGACTTTTGTCAGCTACCTCTCCATTCATTGCTTTCAGAGCAGCACTTCCAGCTTCTTCTGTGATGTATTAGATGAAAGCATACCCCTTTGATATTTTTTATATTTGTCCACTGTTATCTTGACTACAATAAAATAATTCCATAATATTCAGTATCCCAAATGAAAAAAGCTAATGGATAATTACAACTTCAACATCTCTTGGCTAGTATCGCAAACCTTCAACCAGGTCACCAAAAGGGTCAAAGGCTTGCCTCAGAGTTTTCTCTGATGTGTAAAATGAAATTCCTGCAAAATATAACTAGTGACTCCACGATCAAAATATAACTGATTTTCTACCACGTTGTATATTTCTTATTATGGTTAACTGTTGTTTGTCTTACAAAAAGGAGCAACAGAAGTTTTTGATCTGAGCAAGTGTCCAAGACTATTTATTTCCATCTACTTTTGCTTTGTACTGAACCCATATGTTTTAGTGGCACTTACCAGGTTCAAATTTCAACACTACGCCTCAACTAGGTTAGAATTTTCTGACTTACAGTACTTAGATTTCCACAGTATTAAGAAAATGGACATGTACTGCACTTGTCGACTGAACTTCACTATGAAAGAAAAGACTAATTCAGATCAATGCAGAGGGCACCATCTATGGGTAAGGGATATGTGATCGAACAACAAGCTAAATGCATAGACAATATGACCCTAAAAAGTTGCGTCGTTTACAAAACAAATGCAAACACAATATTGGTTCTCCTTTACCTGCAACAAAGAACCTTTTAGTTTTGATATCAGCCACCTGGGTAGCTTTCTGAGGATTTGAAGCTATCATCACGTGAAACCATAAAAATTCTGTATGATCTATCTCTTTTCTCCATGCTTGCATAGAAGTATGGAAAGAAAATCCATGTTGTGTAAATGTACTCTAGAGTCCAGGCTTACTATTTACTAGATATGTTCTTACTGTAGCATATATAAGATCTAAATGTATCAAACAGGCATCAGGTTTATAACAGATTAAGACCCGAGGTCTAATATTATCATGGAAGAAGTGAAAATTCAAATTGACTATCATGAGCACTGCTCTCGCTCGTCAGTCAGAGTTGCTTTCCAGGTGCAGTATCAAAGTGGGTCATAGTATAGTGCATCATCTATATCAGAATTCAGTCTTTGTGAATAGCAATGGAAGTCTTTCTAGGGCATTGGAATGCCATGTTTCTTTGTAATTTCTCTCTGTTTATTATCAATCCATTGATATTATTCTTTTTAGTTAGTATCCTAGCATGCTTGTCATGATATATTTTTTAGATCAAGCTTGCTGACTAATTGTCTTACTGCTGAACTAATTCCTCTGCAGAATGATGGTCAAAACGATTCCCTCCACATGGCCAGAATTGAGCAAAAGAAAGCCAATGAAGGTGTGCGAATTCTTGTTGAGAAACATAAGGTATGCATTCCTACCCTCCAATTATTGGTTTCATTCAACGGTCTTTTGAATTCTAGTATCTCAAATTTAACATGTCAAATACCTTCCAGAAAGAGAAGGAAGCTGCTTTGAACAAGATCTTGATGTTAGAGGAGCAGCTGGATAAGAAGCAAAAGCTTGAGCTGGATATAGAACAACTTAGAGGCAAACTGGAGGTGGTGAAACACATGGAGGGAGAGGGTGTTGATGTGAAGAAACGCACTGAAGAGCTGGCTAAGGAACTGGATGAAAGAATTGATGCCATGGAAAACTTGGATGAGCTAAATCAAGCTCTGATCATCAAAGAGAGGATGACGAATGATGAACTGCAAGATGCAAGGAAAGAGCTGATCAAGGTAACATATGTTTTCTCAGATGTGAACAAAAGATGACAATGATTGCATTGTTAAAATTTATTTGTTTGCATATTATGACATTGAATCACTTGTGTTTTATAGGGATTGGCAGATTTGTTAAACCCTCGTAGCAACGTTGTAATCAAGAGGATGGGTGAACTGGATGAGAAGGCATTTGTTAGAGCTTGCAAGGAAAGGTATGGCGCAGACGCCGAAACAAAGGCTCTTGAACTCTGCTCCTTGTGGCAAGATTATCTTAGGGATGCTAATTGGCATCCTTTCAAGATGGTGGCCACAGGTGATACACACGAGGTATGCTAATTGGCTGATTTGTTTGTTAAACTTTGTTTGAATTGTATTAAACACTTGTTGACAAGTACATAATGAAGTGTCAACACTAACACAATGTGATGTGTCTCCAGCAAATCATCAATGAAGGCGATGAAAAGCTGGTGGGCTTGAAGGAGCAGCTTGGAGAAGAGGTCTACAAGGCTGTGACCACGGCGCTTCTGGAGATCAATGAGTACAACGCCAGTGGCAGCTACGTGGTCTCTGAGCTGTGGAACAACAAAGAGAACAAAAAGGCAAGCATGGGGGAAGTCGTGGAGCACATCCTGAAGCAGTGGAAGGTGCAGAAAAGGAAGAGATGATGAATTCATCACACTGGAACAAGGTAAGGTGTTACATCTTGGGAGATTCAGCAGCTTTTCACCACTTTGTATTTTGTCGGCAAACTGCGAGTTAATGTGCTATTCTCAAGGCACACTGATGTATGTCCCTCTTATATCATTCTGGACATTTTGCGTGAAGCAACTGTTTTGGTTCCTGCGACTGATATTATATGCAAAACATGTTTAGCAGATGGTGTTTTTCTAACTGTATTGCATGATCTCTGTGATCTTGCAGCTGTTACCATGCTGCAACTGTTAGATGACGATGCTTGTCCATTATTGCAGATTAGGACTAACTGATATGCATAAGTTGAATTATTGTTTGTCTAGAGGAGTTTGTTTAAGTATTTTGCATTCACTTGAGTAAAGTTGAGGTTGTGATTTGTACAGAAACAGTAGATAGTGTTTGTTTGTCCATTTGAGGATTTGTTTGCCACATATAAGCGTGCACTCGAACTGTTTACAAAGAAATTAATGTGAGAAATAACCCAAGCTCTGCAAACATTCAGCTGTTGCCCAGAGGAATAGAAACGAAATTTCTGTGTGCTTTAGTTTGTCTTTTACTAGTACATTTGACGTATAGAGTTAATCACTGATGCTTCTCCCTCGCTTTTGATGCAGGGAAGGCAGTAAGACGAGCTTGGTGCGGTCTTGATGCAGGGAAAGCACTAGTCGAGATAAATTTCCATCTGTAGACTAAACAGCTAAACTACTTAACCTTTGGCTGTCTGTCTGGCTGTCTGTCTGTGGCTTAATATGTCTGGTCTGGCGGATACTTGGCTATTACGTCTGGTTGGTGGAGTCTGGAACAATAATCTGTGCTTTTGATGGATGCTAGTACTATTAAGTTTATGGTTGGTTGAATCTGTGGTGTATGCCCTTGTTTCTAAAGCTGTCGATTCAAGTTTATGCTAGTATATCTGATTAACCTCGCTGTTTGCTGATGGTTGATGCCACCCAAGAATTGGCTTGGGCAGTCTTTGATCCTTGGTTGGTCCTAAGAATTGTGGAAGGCTGGCGCATCTACCTACCTACCAGATGCTGTCACAGGGTTCGATTATTAGATTCAGATTGGCTGATGGTATTTGGTTGAATGAAGCACCTCTAAGTGCCAAATTTTCATGTGGCTTACAATCCGACACTGTCTCATACAACACGCTGCTCTCCTGCCACTTTGCCCGCGGGGCGCCCAGGAGCTCTTCTCCACGATGCCGTCCAGGGACGTGGCTAGGGCGTCAAGCGGGGCGGGTTGCGGCATTACTTTTTCACTAGTCCTTCTTTAATTTTACTAACTTTTTAGACTCCTTTTTGCCTATATTTTGCTTCGCGGGTTGTTATGCGGGTGCCGCTTGACACCCTAGACGTGGCCTCTTGGAACACCATGGTGTCCGGCCTGTCCAGGAACGGGGCCGTGGAGGAGGCCAGGGCGTGTTCCTGGCCATGCCGGCAAATGCCATGGTTTCCGGGTTCGCCTCTGCTAGCGATATGGGCATGGCGGAGGAGTGCTTCAGGGACGCGCTAGAGAAGGAGGACGCGGTTCTCTGGACCGCGATGGTGCCAGGGTACATGGATGCTGGAAATGTGGACAAGGACACAGAATTCTTTCAGGCAATGCCAGTGAGGAACTTGGTCTCGTGGAATGCCGTGGTTGCTGGCTATGTCAAGAATTCGCGCGCGGAGGACGCCTTGCGGGTGTTCAAGACAATGGTTAGTGACGCCAACGTTCGGCCGAACGAGTCGACGCTAGGCAGCGTGCTCCTTGGATGCAGCAACTTGTCTGCACTAGGATTCGAGAGACAGATACATCAGTGGTGCATCAAGTTACCCTTCAGTAGGAGAGTCACTGTGGGCACGTCCCTTGTGAGCATGTACTGCAAGTGTGGAGACTTGGAGGGCGCTTGCAACCGGTTCAGTGAGATGCTTACAAGGGATGTTTATTGCATGGAAACGCAATGGTTTCCGGTTATGCTCAGCACGGGGATGGACAGGGAAGCTATCAGATTGTTTCGAAAGATGAAAGATAAAGGAGTTGAGCCCAACTGGATTACTTTCGTGGCAGTATTGGCAGCTTGTATCCACACTGGGTTGTGTGATTTTGGAATACACTGCTTTGAGAGTATGCAGGAAGCCTACGGAATTGTGCTGCCCAGGGTTGATCATTACTCTTGCATGGTGGATCTTCTCTGCCGAGCTGGTTTGCTTGAAATAGCAGTAAACTTGATTGGCTCTATGCCCTTTGAGCCACACATCCTTCTGCCTATGGCACTCTATTGGCTGCTTGTAGAGTTCATAAGAATTTGGAATTTGCTGCTGGAAAGCTAATCGAAAAGAACCCGCAGAGCACAGGCTCCTATGTACAGTTTGCAAATATTTATGCTGCAGCAAATCAGTGGGCCGATGTCTCTAGAGTAAGGTGGATGAAGGATAATGCAGTGGTCAAAACACCTGGATATAGCTGGGCTGAGATAAAGGGTGTAATTCATGAGTTCAGATCAAATGACACATTACATCCTCAGCTTCATTTGATTCATGGAAAGCTGGAGCAGTTAGAGGAGCGGATGAAGGCAATAGGTTATATTCCAGATCTTGATTTTTCACTGCGTGCTGTAGAGGAGAGCCTGAAGGTGCAAATGCTAATGAGGCACAGTGAGAAGCTTGCTATTGCTTTTGGCCTGATTAGTACTGCTCCCGGGTTAACCATGAGGATTTTCAAGAATCTCAGGATTTGTGGAGATTGTCACAATGCTGTGAAGCTCATCTCCAAAATTGAGGATCGAGAAATCATCCTGAGGGACACGACACGTTTCCATCACTTTAGAGGTGGCCATTATTGTTCATGTGGGGATTACTGGTGAAGAATGCCGATAGCAATGTATATTGGCAAATTTCATAGGATTGCAGTAGTATTCGATCCTCAACAAGAACATGAATGTGATGCACTGGATCTGCGAAGTGCTCAATATCCTAACATGTGAGAAATTTACCATAGTGGTTTCTTGGTGTGAGTTACTAGTACAGTTACTGGCACTGTCAATGTGTTGTGGACGAAATTTCTGTCCGCAAAGTACATATAGTTCATCTGTGATGGGTAATCTTGAGATCCTGACTGGGTTGACCCGTGTTCTTGCCCATTGATGACAAGTGGGAAGTAAATATAGGAAATGAGCATCTGAAGGGCCCTGATTGTTATCATTTCAAGTTGGTGACCACATTCAGGAACACTGAGGTTGCAATGAAAATATGGATTTTTCCTCTACCTTGCAAGAATGGAGAGAACATAAAGGCCAGCATATAGCATGCAATACGGTACCTCAGAATCCGCAGGCCAAGAAGTAGAAAATTATGTGCGTTGTGAAGCCAAGCCACTATATGATGTATGCAGACATGGACGGAATAGTAGAGATATCGTCATCATATTGTGCTGAAACAAAGGTTAGCCTTGTTATGCTCGTTACGGAATAGTAGGGAGTAGTAATAGTTGATGGGATCATCTCTACCAGGCATGCATGTGTTTATTTTTGGAGATGATCCTTGCTGCCTGCATAACCTTAGAGCATCTTTCCTCCCTTTCTTGGCTTTTGAAGATTGGGTTTTCGAAGAAATGTAGTTAATTTTTATCCATGATCCATATTTTGTTGCATGAACCGTAATTTACTCCTGCACTTACTTGAGGCTTGTGTGCCTCATGACTCGTCTCGACAAGAATGTCCGGAGGTTAACTTCTATCCCATTAACCAGCACCTAATTTACATGTTTCAGCAACCGACAACCTCTTTCCCCTTGCAGAGGAACTACGTCTATCTGTTCATGCAACATCAACATTACAGGTTGATCTTTATATGACTGAATTTATCCGGTGAAAAGGGAAAGCATTGGTGTCTCTAAGTGGGGGACCTTGCGCAAGGATACTTGCTGATTTCTGCAATCAATACTTCTGTATGTGGCCTCCTCACGGTATTTCATCTTGGCAATATTACTTCCTTTTGTTTAAATGTAGCTCCTTGTTTCAGTTTGAAGTTCTCTTTACTAGGATATGTGTAAGGATGCTAGTAGCACCATTTTCTGCAGTTAAGATGGATGCCCATGTTTGCCCAAACTTATTGGCGCACTTTATACACACACTTGATTGTTGTTGCATGGGTGCAAAATCCAGAAGCAGGAGCGTCTGTTGTATAATCTATGTATCATGTATGTATCATGTAGAAATAACCGACCAAACATAAAATATCTAAGATCTCACTATGTATTGTGGGCCTTTCGGCGCACCGGGTGAGGGTTGGGCGAGGCCGGCCGATCCCACGCAATCCTTCCCATCACACGTGGGTTAGAGTGAGTACTAAACTCTTCCTATGCAACATATCATCCCGTGTTTATGCAGCAATATGCATTTTCAGCATGTCAAAATCACCTCATGTGTAATGCCCGGGAAAATATTTCCAATTAGATTTGCTTGTTTATTTTATTTTGTGCATCATCATGACATCATGCATATTTTTGCCCTAAAATATTTTCACGAAAAGTCTATTTTGCTTTCTAATTAGTCACCTTTAATTTTAAATTAAATCCCGGTCTTTTCCAGATCTTTTATTTGTCTAAAATCTATTTACAAACGCCTCTCTAAAAATAAAAAAATAAATAAAATAAATAAAAAATGTTTTATGGGGGAGACCGCCGGCCTGCCAGGCCAAAAGCCCAGCAAGCCAGCAGCCTACAACCCCACGACCGAACCCTAGCTACCCAGCGGCATACCCAGCTGCCGCCGCACTACCCTCAAAAAAAAAAAAAGCTGCCGCCGCACTCACCGCACGCCAAGCGCACTTGACGACCTGGCCCCACCTCGCACGCTCCCCACACATCGCTCATCACCAACCCCCGCGCGAGATCAAGTCTCCGCTCGCCTCTCTCCTCTGCCCCGCTCGATCCTGCGTCGCCGTCCTCCCTCCGGCTTGCGCGCCGCCGCCAGCGAGGCCGCCATCTCCGGTTGCCACGCGAAGCCTCGTCTCCGCGTCGCGAGGTCCGGCCCGCCTCCGCCCTGCATCCTGGAGCCGCGCTCGTCGCCTCGGCCGCCGCGTGCCACTCCCGCCCTCTGCAACTCGGCCAGCGCACCGCTGCAGGCGCTCGTCCTTACCCTGGTCGCGCCACACCTCGTCGCCCGTCGAGAACCGCCGTCGCCTGCACGGTTCCTCTCCACCGCCAAGGTCACCACCAGCCTTCGCCGGCCTCCCTGCACGTCGTCGCTACCGTGGTCCCTCCATGGTGCCGCCTCGCCGTCAACAACCGCTGCGAGCACCGCCGCCTTCCACGCATCCTCGACTCTCCAGCGGCACCGCCGCTTGGGACTCGCCGACCGCCGGCCGCCCGAGCACGTCCCTTCCGCTTCGGACCCCGCTGCCTCTGCTCCATTTGGTGCCAGCTGCAGCAAGCCACGTCGCGCCTCGCGCGGTCGCCCCGATGTTCTCCTACCGGCAAACACGACCACGCCCCTCTGCTCTGCCTGGCTCAACGCATTCGTCGTCCACCGTTGAGTTCTGCGTGTCTCTACGAGTCTCGGTCAACACCACGGATGACTCTGTCTATGAACGCTAAGGATCGTGCCCACTAAAGGATACCAACTTCAACTCCTCTGTTCACCTCGAGCTTTGATGATGTCCTACAAGATCTTCGAGAGAGAACCTAAAGGCCACCAACGCCGAACCCCGAGACCCTCGACATGGAACCCGAGCATGGCGATGCCTATACCCAAGATCTTCGGCATGGATCGCCATGACCTCCATCACGGAGACCGAAGACCCTAATGATCCGAAGACCGATCCCGGCGAGCCCGAACTTGAAACCTTCGCGAACCCCAAGATCACCGATACCCGATGTGTGACCCCTTTCTCGAAACCCTATTTTATAAATGATATATACTTGTTGCATTAAATCATTCATCTCGCATACATATCATTGTTTCTAGGGGTATTTAGGCGATTCACCTAAATTAAATATGAAGACTATATGAGGGCTATTCTAGTCTCTTATTGCCTCCATATAAATTTGTGTAGCGAACCGATGTCATGTTTTGCTCTGTTAACTTAACATTTAATTTGCGGGTACCTAAACAACATGAACCTATTAATTAATTGTCGGGACCCCGGTTCCGCTTGATATTGCCTAGTCGCATCGCATCTTTGCCATTTCATGCATCATTCATGCATCATGCCAGATCTTCGCCATAGCATTAAATAGTGCACCGTTTGTTCTTTCTAGCGATTTGCTTCTTCACCGGATAGGACGATGAGTGGTTGTGAGTTGCGACAAGCCTTCGGTCACCGACTTTGTCTCACAGGCGAGCATTCTCCTTCCTTCTACCTATTTTGCATTTATAGTCTTTACTTTCTTCCTTTGATCTATTGCTATCCTTATTGTCGATGCTTTAGTACCGTTCCCTTATTTTACCCACTCTACTATATTGTCTTGGTTATCCTATTGCCTTTGCTTGAGTAGCTAGCTTTGTCCTTGCGAGTCGTAGCGCATTCTTGGGTCTGTTGCGGCTCTCATACAGGTGAATCACGACATCTGGTTATGGTTGATAACATGATAAATTAAATTGGTGATGTTGGTTATGGTTTCACCTAATGATACCCGGCAGGGACCACCTTTGGGAACTGCTTGGGCCGCCCTAGGACCCGTTCGTTCTACGATACTAGTTCTGAGATGATCGCGCTAACCAAACGTGGGGGCCCATGGGATCCTCCCCTCAACTACCGGCGCTATTCGTTTATCCAGAGGGTCACAAAATTGGTTTTCCATTTGGTGCATACACATAATATGTCCTCGGACATGGGTGAGTTGTTATGTCTTCGAACTTGGTTATGATATGATTTAGTGGACAGCCCGGGCATTGCATACATAAAAGCGGTACATGCCGACGGTTCAAGGGGAGCTCTACAAGTTATCTTGCAGGGCCGTTCGGTATAGTAGGCGCAAACGCTGTGCCTTTCTTGAGAATCGTCGTACCTGTTGGTTGGTTCCCCACAGTAGGTGATACCTCTAGATACGCGCGTAGTTATCGGACAGTTCTTGTTGTGATATTTGGAAGGCACACGTATTATGTTGCATGAAGGATTGAACATGCGTTTGGGTACAGTAGTGCACCCCTGCAGGGTAAATCTTTTCGAGAAGCCGTGTGTCCACGGTTATGGGCGCCTCAGGAGTACGGTGTCATGATCATAGACAACGCCATTAATGTTTTGCCTCTAATAATATGATTAGTAATTAGCCTTATCAACTAAACACCTGCTTAACTAAAATTGCCAGCGCGTGTGTTCCGCAAGAGGACTTCTCGACTGGTCTTCGAGGGGGAAATCTTCGGATGGGTTATGCCTAGTGTTATACTATTGTTACCGTGTAGCTGTCTCTCATCTCGCTCTAATAGCCGAAGTTGTAGTGTGTCTCTATAAGTTATATAGTGCAAGCTTTGCTGCCGCTGAGCCCACCATACCTATGTAGGCGAGGACTGCCGAATTATAGTCTCGCCGTGTACTGGCCTCAGTACTGACCGCTCTCTTTTTCCTTTGCCCTTTGTCGGCACCCCTTTGGCTTTGATAGGTATGAGATCGACGACGTTAGCAAGGTTACCCTTCCGGCTTGGCCTGGGCAGGGTTTATGGACACCGCTTGGTTATTCTTTAGGACTCTTAGTCCAATTTAGTTCTTGTCCGTACTCGGATACTATTTCGCTTTCTTCGAGATTTGTATCTTCGAATTGTGTCATTTGTATTCTTGACTCGTTGAGTCATTGTTGCATATATAAGTTCTTGTGGACTCTGTTGTAAACTACTGTGATGTAACTGCTTGTAATCAAATCCTACCCACACGAAAGTGTTTGGTGGGCGTCTTCGAATCGCTTCTATGCGGGTTTTGGCGGGAAATGCTAAGATTTGCATAGACTCGATTCTGGAGCGTGACAAGTGGTATCAGAGCCAAGGTTTACGATACCCCACTGGTTCAGCCTGTAGGTTAACCTTGCCAACGGACGTTGTCTAGTGTCAAAACTATTTTGCTACAAATGCGTTAGATAGATCTGATTAGTTCTGATTTTACTCTCACCTCCATTCTTTCACCTCTTATCTTTGCGTGTTTTTAATTCAATCTCTTACCTCCTTCAAGTCTAGGATTTCCCGTGGTTGGATTTCTGTCGTACCCGTAGGGTTTTGCGTCCTTCCTTTTGTAACAGTAGTGCTACATTTTTTCTTTCTATCTAATCTCCCTTCATATGTTTCTGGTGTTGTGACTTCTAAGATGACGACCTGCTCGTGTTCAGATTGTTTCTCCGAAGCTTTCTGAATGATGCTTGTTATGATCTTCAATCTAAATCCCGAGAGTATTATTGCCCGTTTTCCCTATTCATGTACGGAGTAATAGTTTGGATGCGCGATGGACTGATCCCCATCCGACTACTCTTATCATTCGCCCTTGTACATTGAATTGCTGGATTCGTGTGATTCTTACTCCTCCTTTGGAAGTTAGAGGTGGCCTTACCTGACCTTTACTTTCTCATTTGTCTCTCCGGAGCTTTCCCTCGAAGATTGTGAGCAACAACCCTTGCTGGTGCTGTCGACAATTTGAAGACGGAGCAAGAATTCTTGTTAGTGGTGTCGCGACCATCAGCCTAACGCAAGAAGATCCGATCATCAAACCTCCCTCCCCCCGGTGTCTCTGCTTGGATCTCGGGACGAGATCCCTTGTTAGTGGTGTCGAGTTGTAATGCCTAGGAAAATATTCCCAATTAGATTTGCTTGTTTATTTTATTTTGTGCATCATCATGACATCATGCATATTTTTGCCCTAAAATATTTTCACGAAAAAAGTTTATTTTGCTTTCTAATTAGTCTCCTTCTTTATTTTCAAATTAAAACCCCGATCTTTTCCGGATCTTTTATTTGTCTAAAAACTATTTACAAACGCCTCTCTAAAAATAAAACAAATAAAATAAATAAATAAGTAAGTGTTTTCTGGGGGAGACCACCAGCCTGCCAGGTCAAAAGCCCAGCAAGCCAGCAGCCTACAACCCCACGACCGAACCCTAGCTACCCAGCGGCATACCCAGTCGTCGCCGCACTCACCGCACGCCAAGCGCACCTGACGACCCGACCCCACCTCGCACGCTCCCCACACATCGCTCATCACCAACCCTCGCGCGAGATCAAGTCCCCGCTCGCCTCTCTCCTCTGCCTCGCTCGATCCCGTGTCGCCGTCCTCCCTCCGGCTTGCGCGCCGCTGCCAGCGAGGCCGCCATCTCCAGTTGCCGCGCGAAGCCTCGTCTCCGCGTCGCAAGGTCCGGCCCGCCTCCGCCCTGCATCCTGGAGCCGCGCTCGTCGCCTCGGCCGCCGCGCGCCACTCCCGCCCTCTGCAACCCGGCCAGCGCGCCGCTGTAGGCGCTCGTCCTCACCCTGGCCGCGCCACACCTCGTCGCCCATCGAGAACCGCCGTCGCCTGCACGGTTCCTCTCCACCGCCAAGGTCACCACCAGCCTTCGCCGGCCTCCCTGCACGTCGTCGCCGTGGTCCCTCCATGGTGCCGCCTCGCCGTCAACAGCCATTGCGAGCACCGCCGCCTTCCACGCGTCCTCGACTCTCCAGCGGCACCGCCGCCTGGGACTCGCCGATCGCCGGCCGCCCGAGCACGTCCCTTCCGCTTCGGACCCCGCTGCCTCTGCTCCGTTTGGTGCGAGCTGCAACAAGCCACGTCGCGCCTCGCGCGGTCGCCCCGATGTTCTCCTACCGGCAAACACGACCACGCCCCTCTGCTCTGCCTGGCTCAGCGCATTCGTCGTCCACCGTTGAGTTCTACGCGTCTCTGCGAGTCTCGTCAGCGCCACGGATGACTCTGTCTATGAACGCTAAGGGTCGTGCCCACTAAAGGGATACCAGCTTCAACTCCTTTGTTCACCTCGAGCTTTGATGATGTCCTACAAGATCTTCGAGAGAGAACCTAAAGGCCACCAACGCCGAACCCCGAGACCCTCGACATGGAACCCGAGCACAACGATGCCTATAGCCAAGATCTTTGGCATGGATCGCCATGACCTCCATCACGGAGACCGAAGACCCCAATGATCCGAAGACCGATCCTGGCGAGCCCGAACTTGAAACCTTGGCGAACCCCAAGATCACCGATACCCGATGTGTGACCCCTTTCTCGAAACCCTATTTTATAAATGATATATACTTGTTGCATTAAATCATTCATCTCGCATACATATCATTGTTGCTGGGGGTATTTAGGCGATTCACCTAATTTTAAATATGGAGACTATATGAGGGCTATTCTAGTCTCATATTGCCTCCATATAAATTTGTGTAGCAAACCGATGCCCTTCTTTGCCCTGTTAACTCAACATTTAATTTGCGGGCACCTAAACAACATGAACCTATTAATTAATTGTCGGGACCCCGATTCCGCTTAATATTGCCTAGTCGCATCGCATCTTTGTCATTTCATGCATCATGCCGGATCTTCGCCATAGCATTAAATAGTGCACCGTTTGTTCTTTCTAGTGATTTGCTTCTTCACCGGATAGGACGATGAGTGGTTGTGAGTTGCGACAAGCTTTCGGTCACCGACTTTGTCTCACAGGCGAGCATTCTCCTCCCTTCTACCTATTTTGCATTTATAGTCTTTACTTCCTTCCTTTGATCTATTGCTATCCTTATTGTCGATGCTTTAGTACC
Organism: Avena sativa; assembly: GCA_916181665.1. Taxonomy (NCBI): domain Eukaryota; kingdom Viridiplantae; phylum Streptophyta; class Magnoliopsida; order Poales; family Poaceae; genus Avena; species Avena sativa. The sequence goes on from OV702290.1 coordinate 467,369,248, forward strand.
GTTCCCTTATTTTACCTGCTCTACTATATTGCCTTGGTTATCCTATTTCCTTTGCTTGAGTAGCTAGCTTTGTCCTTGCGAGTCGTAGCGCATGCTTAGGTCTGTTGCAGCTCTCATACAGGTGAATCACGACATCTGGTTATGGTTGATAACATGATAAATTAAATTGGTGATGTTGGTTATGGTTATGGTTATGGTTTCACCTAATGATAAGGCCTCGGCAGGGACCACCTTTGGGAACTGCTTGAGCCGCCCTAGGACCCGTTCGTTCTACGATACTAGTTCTGAGATGATCGTGCTAACCAAACGTGGGGGCCCATGGGATCCTCCCCTCAACTACCGGCGCTATTCGTTTATCCAGAGGGTCACAAAATTGGTTTTTCATTTGGTGCATACGCATAATATGTCCTCGGACATGGGTGAGTTGTTATGTCTTCGGACTTGGTTATGGTATGATTTGGTGGACAACCCGGGCATTGCATACATAAAAGTGGTACATGCCGGCGGTTCTAGGGGAGCTCTACAAGTTATCTTGCAGGGCCGTTCGGTATAGTAGGCGCAAACGCTGTGACTTTCTTGAGAATCGTCGTACCTGTTGGTTGGTTCCCCACAGTAGGTGATACCTCTGGATACGCGCGTAGTTATCGGACAGTTCTTATTGTGAGATTTGGAAGGCACACGTATTATGTTGCATGAAGGATTGAACATGCGTTTGGGTACAGTAGTGCACCCCTGCAGGGTAAATCTTTTCGAGAAGCCGTGTGTCCACGGTTATGGGCGCCTCAGGTGTACGGTGTCTTGATCATAGACAACGCCATTAATGTTTTGCCTCTAATAATATGATTAGTAATTAGCCTTATCAACTAAACACCTGCTTAACTAAAATTGCCACCACGTGTGTTCCGCAAGAGGACTTCTCGACTGGTCTTCGAGGGGGAAATCTTCGGATGGGTTATGCCTGATGTTATACTATTGTTACCGCGTAGCTCTCTCTCATCTCGCTCTAATAGCCGAAGTTGTAGTGTGTCTCTATAAGTTAGATAGTGCAAGCTTTGCTGCCGCTGAGCCCACCATACCTATATAGGCGAGGACCGCCGAATTCTAGCCTCGCCGTGTACTGCCCTCAGTACTGACCGCTCTCTTTTTCCTTTTTCCTTTGTCGGCACCTCTTTGGCTTTGACAGGTATGAGATCGACCACGTTAGCAAGGTTATCCTTCCGGCTTGGCCTGGGCAGGGTTTATGGACACCGCTTGGTTATTCTTCAGGACTCTTAGTCCAATTTGGTTCTTGTCCGTACTCGGATACTATTTCGCTTTCTTTGAGATTTGTATCTTCGAATTGTATCATTTATATTCTTAACTCGTTGAGTCATTGTTGCATATATAAGGTCTTGTGGACTCTGTTGTAAACTACTGTGATGTAACTGCTTGTAATCAAATCCTACCCACACGAAAGTGTTTGGTGGGCGTCTTCGAATCGCTTCTATGCGGGTTTTGGCGGGAAATGCTAAGATCTGCATAGACTCGATTCTGGGGCGTGACATTATGCAACATGAAAAATATCTTAAAATAGTTAAACTCTTCCTATGCAATAGATTCCGGAACCAAAGTAATGTATCAGTCGTGTGTATGAAGCAAAAGATATGTGCACTTCGAACATGTATAAATTACCTATGCATCATAAAAAAAACTAAAAACTTCTAACTACAACTACTCATGATAAACATGTGAGCACCGGCCTTGTCGTCTCAGACATGGCAGCAAGGAAGCCGGCTCGCTCGAACCCGGTTAGCGTGGGATCTAGCAAGCCCACATAGATTATCTTACCAACATAGTCGATCGGGTGTAATCTTTCTCGTAAGCATATAAGTATCTAGAGACTGGTCTCAAGAACACTACCTCAGTCTTGTAAACATATGTTTCATGCAGTATTAATATAATTACAAACAAACGTTAGCCGAGATTTGACATGAAGTCTTACTGCATATATGCATATATATCATACGTCTTGTACGATCAACTCACATAAGACATAACAAACAGAAAAAAAATCTCTGTGACTCGCCATCGCGTGCAAGCATCACGCATATCAAAGCGACCTCCCGATTTGGTTGGCTGTTTGGTGAAGAAATCTAAGAAGAGAATTAACTAGTATGCTAACTAAGAAACAAATCAAGCACAATGGCTAGAGATGTAATTCATGGTTAGCCAGATTTGTCCGTCGAACGGAATCATTTTCCATATTTCTTAGAATTGAGGACTGATCCGAGAGACAGGCACTACGTATTTCCACCACTTTATGGGTGGTATTGCATATATGGGGATTAATGTCAAGAATGCCACTAATGGATGTATTACTACCAAATTCCAGAGTGGTTTATGCTTATTGCATTCTACATACCTGTTGGTACTTTCTATTGCAAAATTCTTTGTTGGTACTTTACTCCCCTTCCCATGTATCTATTAGTATCTCACTGTATTATAACGCAGTGATTCACATTCTGTTCGAGAAACACAATTCATATGTTGAGTTTCGTATTATATCGGACTCTCAAAAGCAACGGCCAGGTATATCCCTGGGTCGTTTTTATTGTCTTCCAAATAAAAAGACTGATGTTGGTGTATTTTTTATGTGGTTTTGCTGGGTTCAGCTTCAGATCATCAAATACAAAGATTATTTTTATAGATTGGCTTATGCTCTTCATGGTGTCTATCACGGTAAGCTAAATGCTTGTTCTAACCTACAATGAGCCAATTTCTCATCCCGTAAGCTCTGACGTATTACCTGTATCTAGCCGTTATTAATGGAACTGGAAACCTGTTTAATAATTTAGGCTGATGATCATGCTACAGGTAAATGACACCCACGTCTGAGAAAGAGTTGGGGATTATTGAATGTGCTTCTTAAATTTCATCTTATGTTTTACACTGAGCTGAATTTATTTTTAAGTAGTAGAGATATTTTACCTCTACCTATGTGGATTCAAGAATTGTTTATTATCATGATATCAAATTTCAACAATTTACTTATTTTTGTCATAATGTACTTATTTAGATTTTCATGTGTCAGGTGTGCTAAGCAGGAATTCAAGGACCTGGCGGCGACTCTGTTTGTCAGGACCTGGACAAGCACCGGAGAAGGACAAGTAACCCAACTCCAGCAAGCCCATTAGAAGGAAGCGGCCTCCTGGTTGGCTCGCAGGCTGCAGTTGGGTCAAAGATGGCCTTGTAACAGATGAGTTATAGAGTGCTATTTGATAGGCTCGAGTAGGAAATCAGAACTTGGCTTGTAACTTGGATCATGATGAACTAGCTCAGTGGTGGTGTCAGTGTCCACCTGCACGCTGATAATAATACATTCTCGCTCCTGGTGATTAGGGTTTCCCTCTACCCTCACCGGCGATCGGGGATCTCCGGCGAACGGGCCACACATCCGTCCGCGATCTGACTCTGCTCGTTCTCCTCTACCTCTGGGCCTACACGGGCTTGCCAAGGGGTTGGCTAGCCCAACTTCCCGGCCTTGGCAGTTCTTGTGGGTAGGGTCGGCATGGCGGCGGCTCAGGACAAGGGCGAGACTAGCGGGTCGAAGGAGAAGACGGGATCTGCACAGTCACTTGAGGAACTTCTACAGAGTTTGAACCTCAAGGGAGAAGATATTGGAGGGATTTTCATGAAAAAGGAGGATGTTTAATCCTTGAAGGAGGGATCGAAGTGGATGGCAGTGAGGCATTTACTGTCCACGAAGACGTTCAGCACGACGTCGTTGAAGAAGACAATGCACTTTGCCCGGGCTCTGTCGCAAGAGATTTCCTTTAGGAATCTCAACGATAGAAGGTTCCTTGTCCAGGCTAGCTGTCTGGGAGATTGGCAGAGGATCATGGAGCATGGACCGTGGTTTTTCAGGTATCAGGGCTTGATGATTGAGAAATATGATGGTAGCCGTAAGGCTTTGTTAGTGGAACTGAACATGATCCACGCCTGGATCCAAATCCACGACATCCCTGAGCTATTTCGGAAGAAATCGCTTGTCTCTGACCTTGCAGCGAACATCGGCGAGGTGGTGGTTGTTGACATGTATAGTGACGAGTTTGTTCGAGCCCATGTGTGGCTTGATGTGAGGAAAGCACTCACCTGATTTGTGACTATCAAGCCAGAAGGTGAGGCCCCGGTGATCATGTGGGTGAAGAAGATACCCCATTATTGCGCTGTGTGCGACATCCTTGGTCATGTGAAAGAAGAATATGTATCAGGGGAGCACCCTCCGGGCAGCGAGGGTTTTGGTAAATGTCTCTTGGCCGACACTACTTGGAATCGAGCACAGGTGCATGGGGATATGACCAGTTCCAACATAACAGACCACCCACCATGACATGCACCATCTGATGTCGGGGGTCATGGAGAAGGCCGCACTAGTTGTGGTGGTGCTAGTAAGTGGAGCGGACACGATGGCAGGTGTGGCTGGGGAACAACCGTGGTGGCCACATAAACCAGGAACATGAACTCTTCAGAGGCAAAGCTTACCGAGGTGAGACCTGCTAAAGATGGGAGCACTCCTTCTCAGCAACCACTGATGCTTAAGTGGCAGGCGTCGGGGTATATTGGCACGATAGAAGTGACGGGGCCATAGAAGCAGCTTAACTTTGAGAGGATGACAAATACAAGAACTATCATCCATGCTCGGGCACTCCTCCACCCCCTCCTTCAGCTAGGGAGCAGAAACAACCTAAGAAGCACTCTACTCCGACGAGGAACAACCAACAGGCGGGATCGGCGGGCTCTGAGTTTGAGCACCACCGGGATCAATGAGTAATTTCTTGTGGAACTATCATGGCTTGGGAAATGACATGGCAGTTCATGTGCTTCGTGACTTCGTGAGAGATTTGGCCCCTTCTATCCTATGTGTTGTGGAAAATCAAGTCCGTAAATCTAGTGTGGAAAGTTTAGCGAGAACGTTGGGCTATGACAATGTTTTTGCTATTAGCAGTAGAAGCCACAATGGTGGCTTGGGAGTTTTACGGAATAATGAAATAAAGCTAGAGATTTTATCTTACTCTTAGTACCATATTAAAGCTATTATTTTCCCTCCTTGGGCAAATCCATGGCGTTTGACATGTGTTTACGGAGGGGCAAAAACCAATGATAGCCATAAGACGTGGGATATGTTGAAGTTTATCAAAGCATCTTCCTCCTTACCGTGGCTTTGCATTGGATACTTCAACGAGGTACTCCTTACTGAGGAACATATGGGTGTTAATGAGAGAAGGAACACTTATATTCATGCGTTCAAAGATACAGAACATGTGTAGGCTCATAGATTTGGACTACACTCACACACTATGGACCTTTGAGAAAAGAGTCATGGGCCGATCGTTCTGTAGGGTCAGACTTGATCGAGCCTTGGCTACGATAAGCTGGACGGAATGTTTTCCCCTGGCCTATGTGAAACATCTGACTGCAGCTGCCTCAGACCATTCTCCGATCATACTTCTTCATGTACCACCTGAGGCGCGGGAGCCCTAGCTGCGCATTTTTAGGTATGAATCCATGTGAGAGTCTCATGCAGACTTTGTGGCTATGATGGAGAAAGTGTGGGAGACAGAAACAGGCAACTCTATGCATGATCTACAAGGGAAGCTGAAGGCCATCTCTAGTGCGTTATCTACCTGGGTGAAAGGATAGATGCATAAAATTAACTTGGAAGAAGATGCAAAGCCTGTTGTTGATTATCAACGTCATCTTCATCCAAAAATGAAAGAAGTGGTAAGAAAAGCGGTAATCAAACTCACTGAGGTAGGTATTATCTATCCCATAACTGATAGTAAATAGGTAAGTCATGTTCATTGTGTGCCTAAAAAGGGTGGAATCACCGTGGTTCCAAATGATGAAAATGAACTTGTAGCCCAACGTGCTATTACTGGTTATAGAATGTGCATTGATTATAGGAAGCTAAACAAAGATACTTGTAAAGATCATTATTGTTTGCCATTCATTAATCAAATGCTAGAAATATTATCTAAACACTCACACTTTTGTTATCTGGATGGTTATTCAAGTTTCTCCTAGATTCCAGTGCACAAAGATGATAAGGAAAAGACAACCTTCACATGTCCCTTCGGTACTTTTTCTTATAGGAGAATGTCATTCGGTTTATGCAATGCTCTCGCTATATTTCAAAGATGCATGAATTCTATATTTGCTGATTATATTGAGAAAGTTATGGAAGTATTCATGGATGACTTTTCTGTGTATGGTACCTCTTTTGATAATTGCTTGCTCAATCTTAACAATTTTTTGTAGCATTGTGAGGACCAACATTTAGTCCTAAACTGGGAAAAGTGCCATATCATGGTGTCAAAAGGTGTTGTTCTTGGACATCGAGTTTCAAGAAGAGGCATTGAAGTGGATCACGCCAAGATAGAAGCCATGGAGAATCTACCATATCCAAGGATATCAAACGTATAAGAAGTTTTCTTGGACATGCAGGTTTTTACAGAAGATTTATCAAATATTTTTCCAAAATATCAAAGCCTCTAACTAACCTTTTGCAAAAATATGTTCCATTATCTTTTAATGATGATTGTATAGAGTATTTTAATGTCTTCAAAAATTCTTTGATAAGTGCTCATATAATTCAAACTCTATAATCCGGTAGCTGATCACTTATCTAGAATGGAAAACATTCTGATAGATCCTATTCCTATTAATGATAGCTTTGCTAATGAACAACTAGCAAGCATTAATGTAGCTAGTGCTAGAGCAGTCTCCAAATGGTTTGCTGATTATGCTAACTTTATTGTTGGGAAAGTTATGCCACCACACTTCACTTCCCAACTGACATAGGAATGATTACTCGGATGCCAATGGTTCGCTACCCTATATTCGGTAAAAGGCTTACGACCCATAAAGATTCCAGATGGTGGCCCAAGGAAGCAACCGACAAAGGACTTGATTGTATTAGGAAAGAAACTATGAACCGACATTATGTTGGTATTGTAATCACGCGTGTATGAAACCTATCCGCATATAGCTTTGAGACCCGACCTATTATATATAGGATGGGAGAATCCCAAGCGAGGGTACCGAAATCTAGGAGACAACTTGTAATAGGGCAATCACTCAATATTCAGGCGACTTTGATTCCATTGTTTCCCTGATATCCGACAAATCCCCAGCATTCTCTTTTCCGCAAAACCCTAAGTCCATCACCATGGGCATTGCCGAGGTTACCCCTCGTCAATTGGCGCCGTCTATGGGAAACCTGAATGCTGGAAACATGGATTCGGCGGAATGCTCCCCACCAAGCATCGACTCGACGAAAACAGATCCACACCCACCCACCCATACAGCTATGCAAACAGAAGTACCGGAACCTTCCGTCGGATCCTCAATGGAAGTCGAAGCATAGATAAAAGAAGGCGACGAAAGCGGGCAAATCGAGATGAATCTGGGGGATCTTGATGGTCTCTATGACAATCTCTCCTTCGGATTAGACCCACAGTTAACCCCCCCACACGAAGCAAGCCCAGACAATTCGGAACCCAAAGAAAGCAGCGAAAGCATTGACTTCGGAATTCGGATGGCGGAAATCTATCTAGAGCAAAAACTGATGGACTTCACTGGCTCATCCGATAGTGTCTCCATCGGTACAAACGATGACGTTACCAGTCCATACGCCACTCAGCACCAAGTATGCGTGATCATCGGAGATGCCACGACCCAGCAAGACTCCAACGGTAACCCAATTCGTAATCCCGATGATATTCTTTCAAGCCATAATGCAGGAAGTGATGACAACGAAGGAAGTCGAGGAAACGAGGCAGACCCAACAATCAACTGTGAAAATCAGGAAGAAGAACAACCACACAAGGGTGAGAGGCAAACCCTTAGCCTACCAGCCAGTGCATGGGAAACGGCAAGAGTAGCAATTTCGGGTGCGGTCCCAATGACAACGGACGCTACCCACGAAGATCTATTGGCATACCAGTATCTGCTACATCGCAAAAAGAGCGACCTCCTCAGGATGCAAAGGCAACTCAATGAAAGGAAGAGGATAGCCGACGAATCTAGCTTACGGCGGGCGCAGCTAAGCTCCACCCGGGGATCAAGGAGCCTAATAGGAGGAGCATCACCAAGGAGAGGAACATCTAGATTACGAGACATCCCTGAAGAAGAGAGGAGCAGACTAATCCAGAACCTTGATCTATCTTTTATGTCTATAGACCAAAATGGAAATATCAAGGCAAAAACAGCTCAGGCAGCCATTGTGGCCGCGCAAAACATACCTAATCACAACACAACCCGCACCCGACGATCCTCATGCAACCCTTCACCGCTCCGCCCTGATGAATCTTGGCATGGTAGGAGAGTCTCTCGCACAAGCAGATAAAGGGACCATGCAACAACCCGACAGATCCCCATGCTGTCGTAGCAGCCCTCGACATGGAGGTCATACCCAACGATCACAATCACCACATCGGTTCCACTTTTCAGAATCAGAACCGCGAAACGATGCAAGAGACGACATCACCCAGCGACGGACCGACCGATCCAGAGAAGAACGCAGCACCTGATGATACCATGACGGTGAAAGCAAGGAAGAACAAGAATTATGCGGAGCCAGTTGCTTTACCCGACGGGTTCGCAAAACTTTGGTACCAAAAGATTTTAAATTACCCCAAGATCAGCAAAAATACGACAGCCTCCAAGAACCCGAAGCTGTTGGGTCACGCAGAGAGAAACAAAACTTTTTCCCTACGCGATGATCCCAAGATCCAGCTTAGGTAGAAGGCCACGAGGATTACCACTAGACGCATAGTTGCGGAATCGATGAAGCACGTCGCTTGATGAAGTACAGTCCTCACGATCCGTTCCGGTTCCATGATCGTCGAAGTGCTGAACGTACAACACCTCCGCCAGTATCCACATGTACGAGGAGGAGCACCGATGTTGGACTGCTAGGTACAGTACGGCGGCGACAGGATGGACTGGGGCTAGGGTTTCCAACACATGGAATGACCTAACCTTGTGCTCTAAGCACCTGTGCCTCAGCTTATATAGGGAGTGAAAGTGGGCTCCACTCACTTGTGGACCATTCACTAAAAGGCCTATATCAGCCACTGCAAGTCCAACTTGCTGACTAAGTCCATGTCTCTATTTGGGTCCAACCCAAATAGATTTCCTGTTTGGGTCTAACCCAAACTTGCTCCCGATCTTAAGTGTGTGACCCGACAGGCTCATGGTAACCCAGACACGATCCGAGTCTCACTCGTGATCGAGCAGTAGGTAGCGGCTCCTAGAAGAACGTGCCAACTCCCAAGTACCAATAAGTCATGACGACATACCTTCCAATGCGACTTTCGTCTGAGTCCCTTTTGCCTCACGATATACCTTGTCGAACTATAGGCGAATAATCATCATCCCTTAAGTAGTCCGACTCTCTTTCTCGATCCGAGATAAGTGATTCATCCGACTAAATCTTAGTCGATTGCCTCGGTTAACACTTAACCGAGTCATGCATGGCCATGCTTTCCGAATCATATCTTCCGAGAGGGCCCAGAGAATATCTCTCCAGATGGAGGGGCAAAATCCCATCTTGGTTATTCACATCACGCAGCTTGATTCTCAGTTAACCCGAACTCCGCCTTTATAACTGCCTAGTGACGGAACAACGTTTGATAGAACCTAAGTCGGTGATCCTCAAGTCGGATTGTGCAATAACCTCAGGTCTAAGGATTACATTGATTGAGACATGCAAATGACGACTTGTTTCTTGCATCTCAATATGGGTTAGTCCGACTCGCTAAACTCTTTAGCCGAATTCGTGTAAGTCGGAATAGCATCTCCATGCCCATGACAAGTGGAACCGAGTCATCTGCCGACTTTCACATTGGTCTAAGTTGTGTGTCTAGGACAACCTCAATGACCAAGGACAATTAGTATGGACAAGATAAATATATAGTTCCACAATCGAATCACATATTCAATGATACATATTAGTAGTTCATACATGGACAATAACTTTATGAATACATTGGGAATAACATCATATATGATTGCCTCTAGGGCATATTCCCAACAAAATCTTGGCTGACAGACTATCTGGCGATTGTCAGATTACAAGGTGGATCTAAAGCTACATCGATGCAAAGCCTACAGCCACACCTAACTGGTGCGGCATGCTCTTGGATAAAACAACTACCCGAAGATTCTATTAGAAATTGGAATGATCTTGAAGACAAATTTATCAGAAACTTCTAGTCTACATTCAAGCGACCTGCATCTTTGGAGCAATTGCAGGCCTGCAAACAAAAGCCAGGAGAATCAATACGAGCCTTCATCCAACAATGGAACATTACCAAAAATTCGGCTGAACCAATATCTGACGAGAGAGCAATCGACGCCTTCAATGATGGACTTCGTCGACATGAGTTTATGGAAGAACTAGGACGAGCCAAGCCAAGAACAATTTCATAGCTGATGGAAATAGCCAATCGTTGGGCTGATGGAGAGGATGCAGTACACAACAAAAGGGCCCATTCACGTGACGACGACAGACACAGGCGCAACAACGACCGGAGACAATGAACCAATGATGGATATCATACACCCAGTTACGTTGCAGCAAGTTTCTGACAATAGCGGATACCGTGGTAATAGGGACAACATCGGTGGAAATCAGTCACATCAACAATAACAGTCGATGAATCGAGACCCACCTATGTCAGCATGGCAAATGTTGGAAGGACCCTGCAATATGCATTACTACATCAACTCAACAGGGAAAAGGCAATTGAATCATCTCCTAAAGGACTGCTGGACATTCTTGAAAATGCAAGAACTATGCAATGCAAGGGCAGTCGAAGCAGCAAATCGAGGCTACACTACTACACGTAGCGCTTTGTCCATTGGTGCACTACCTCCACCACCGGGGCATCTGCTAGCAGGGCAGCCGCAAAGTACAATACACCAAGACAACGAATATCCCAGGTCAAAGGGAGCAATGCCAATGATCCAAAAGGGGCCACCCTCTAACAGAACACAAAAGTTGATCACTAGACAAGTAAACTTGGCAGTAACAAAGCCACCTCCCACACCGGAGTACCTCCATTGGTCGGAACAAGAAATTACCTTCAGAAGAGCTGCATCCATTACGGGTTCCTCAGCCAGAACAGTCAACACTAATAGTGGAAGCGCAAATTGGTGGGTTCGACATGAGCAAAGTATTCTTGGATGCAGGAAGCAGCATCAACCTAATTTATGCCAAAACCCCATGGGCCATGAACTGGTCCATGATGAATCTAGCACCAACAGACACAACTTTCCACGGGACAGTTCCAGGAAAAGCCGAGATTCCATTGGGCAAATTTCATATCGACATAGTCTTCAAATCAACGACTAACTTCAGGCGAGAAAAGCTGGAATTCAAAGTCATGGACTGGCCATCTCAATATCACGTGATCCTAGGATGACCAGCTTTCGCTAGGTTCATGGCAGTACCTCACTACGCATACATGGTGCTAAAAATGCTAGCCCCCAACGGGGTCATAATAGTCAAAGGAAGCTTCAGCCGTGTAGATAGCTGCGATCGAGAATTCAACAAAATCTCGGAATCTTTTGGGATGGAGGTGGAACTTGGACAGCTGAAGTTGGCGGATGAAGAGTTGACACACGAAGGCCACACCCACAAAAAGAAAATATCGGAAGAGCAAGCATGCAACGGTCTCACAAAAGCAACTTATGCGGCCTCCAATATAGGTCCCGCATAGGAAAACCCACTAATCAACAAGACGAGAGCACCATGACGAGGAGCATGATGAAGAGCCCCAAAAACAGAAGCCGAAGTTCCTTCAAAAAATCTTCACTTAGACATACCTTGTATTCAATAACGGCCAACGGCCAGGCGATCACGCCCATGCAATGTACTTCTATCTATGATTATCAATAAATAAAGAAAGTAGTCCATGACATACAAACTTCTATGGGACACGAACATTAGTTCGTCGGGTCCTAAAATCAAACGAATACAACATGCAATCAAAATCTTGTATACAACATATGACCTTTTTGATCAATGTCTATACAATATTTTGACTATGCAGCACAAAGCTACACAAACAGGGAGTCAGATCTCAAAGTTAAAAAAATTCTTCGTCTGCTTCTAAGCATCGACACACAATCCTAATGGCGGGTCTACGAGCGGCAGCATAATGGGGCGCCATACAAACAAGGCCGCCATCAGGAGGAGTAGGCAGACCTGAAAATATAACATCTAGATCTAACATCAGATGATGCGCATGCACCCACGAAAGCGCAAGCTTGGCACCAGCCACAAGTTGAAGCTTCACGTAATGGTGAATCCTTTCACCTTGTCGAAACTTTGCAACCAACTCCGTCAGGGTCTAAGGCTAAGGATCCCGAGGAAACATGGCATTGTAAACAATGGCCAAAGATATGCGGCAGCACTCGACGAACTGCTGCGACTTTGATAGGCGATCCTGAAGCAACGCCACAGTATAAGCGTGATGATGATCAGTCCAGAAGTCCATGTTAGAATTTCGGGAGGCGGACATAAGGGCGCACATTCGGTTGTGCAGACGTTGGCTCTCCTCCCTCTCACACAATCGAATGCCTACAAAGACGGAAAAGACAATGTCAATCTCCTGAAAATAAGGAAAAAGTCACCGAGGAAAGAGGAGAAACACTCACATAACAGCTTTTTGCTCGCCCTGGAAACTTCTTCCAAGAGAAAAGCCTCGCGGTTGAGGGATTGGCGTGTTTTCGATTGGGAAACATCCATCATTGATTGGACAACCCGAAATTTTCCTTCAAGTTTTTTCACCTGCTCTATCTTTTCAGCATACAATGGCGGATCCACAGTGCGCACGATGGTGGAACTAGCCACACCTATTGCAGAGGAGGATGGAGCAGCATCCGACAATTGTGCGGAGCCAAAAGGAGCTGGTGGATCATTCAAAATCTGGCAAAGCAAAAAAATGAAACGTTCAACATGCAAAAGCAAGCTCATACACATATATTCAAAAGTTGCCTTCTTGTAAAAAGAAGCAAGGGAGAGCTAGGTAAATCCATGGTTCATTACAACGACAGCGAGGAAGATACGATAAAAGTGAAGGGAATATGCCCGAGAGGCAATAATAAAGTGGTTATTATCTTATTCCATGTTTATGATAAATGTTTATTTTGCATGCTATAATTGTGTTAATTGGAAATGTTAATGCATGTATGTTTAATAAATGAAATACAAAGTTCCTAGTAATGCCTCTCATATAAACTAGCTCGTTGATTAACAAGATGATCAAGGTTTCCTGATCATGGACATTGGATGTTGTTAATAACGAGGTCACAACATTGGTGGAATGATGTGATGAACATTCATCCAAAGTATAGCATTACGATCAGAGCCATTATGTTTATATTGCTATAACATCATATGAAGTAATCTTAGTCCTTAGACCATGAGATCATGTTAATTGCTAACACCGGAATAGTATCTTGATAACATCAAACGTCACACCGTAACAGGGTGACTATAAAGGTGGGTTCAGTGCTACGAAGGTGTTATGTTGAGGCTCATGGATCAAGAGTGCGATTTGTCCATCCCTATGATGTATAGATATACTCTAGGCCCTCTCGGTGATATCACATTGAAATAGCTTGCAAGCAAGTGATGTGATCACTAGAATGTTATATCACGGGAACGAGAAAAGAGTGCATGTCGGTAACGAGATCAAACTAGGTATTTGGATACCGATGATCGAATCTCGGACATGTATTATATCATGAGACAAAGGGATTTAGTTACTAGCGTTAAAGGTTCTCATGATCACAGAAGTCATCGTTGAATGTGTAGGAGTCAGTATGGATCTCCAGGTCCCGCTTCTGATTATTGATCTGAGAGGGGTCTCGATCATGTCTGCATTATTCGTGAACCGTAGGGTGACACACTTAAGGGATACCGACACCATTTGGAGCAAATATGTTTCAGATAAAGATTTAAGAAAGCGCTGGAATTATTTCAATAGACAACGAAACTGTTTCGGGTGAAATTGCTAAAATTGGTTCTGCATGTAATATTGAAATGTTGCAGGGGTTTTATGTGAATGTTTGTTAATTAAAGTAATTAACAAAATTCTGAATAAAATTAATAAAAGAGTTTTATTAAATGAGAGAGCATTAAATTTGGAGAAATTTAATGCATTTAAAGTGGAGACTTTAAAAGAGAATGTGAAGGGGCAAATTTATGTGGAGGGAGTTACCACCACATGAATGAGGAGGTGAGGGGTCACCCCTTGGGCACCGGCCATGGGGAGGGGCACCCCCTCCTCCTATAAAAGTCCCCCCTCTCACACCTTCATACTCACACCTCCTCGTGAAGGATCTCTACCCCCTCTAGTATTATTCCCCATGGTCTTGGATTAGCGAGATACATGTTCCCGGTGGCTTTATGTGGAAAGGAGTTGCTGCTTCTGCTGCTTTGCTAGAGCGAGGGACGGAGGTTGTCGGGGTACCAGACGTGTGTGCAATCACAGATGCACCACTTCTTTATGGTGCTGGACTTGCTGGAGCTGGATCTGATGGACGTGCTGGAGCCGGACCTGCTGGACTTCATCATGATCTTGAGATCGGCAAGTGTACGACTACATCATCCACGAGTTCCATCTCGTTAACTAAGCTTTGTTGTCTTTGAGGGTAAGTTCTCTATGGATGTATATCCATCTGTTGCTTTGTATCTAGTAGATAGATCTTGGCGTATAGTTCTCATTGTAGGAAAATTTTAGTTTTCTATGCTGCAAACCCTATAGTGGTATCAGAGCCAGATCTATGCGTAGGTGTTTTGCACGGGTAGTACACATATGTTTATATGTGGGTGATGATGATCATGTTATTGCATCTTCTATATATTTTGGATATTGGTGGCATAGTGGGATGAAGCGGCCCGGACCAACCTTACATGTCATCGTACATGAGACCGGTTCCACGACTGACATGCAACTTGTTTTGCATAAGTGGCTGGTGGGTGTCTGTCTCTCCTACTATAGTCAATATCTGATTTACAACGAGTTGCTAATAACTTGGTTATCCTCGTTGTGGTTCATGTTCGTAGGTAAGACCGGTTCTATCTCCAAAAGCCCTAAGCTACGTAAAACTTGCAATTGATAAATTAGAGGCATCTAGTTTAGATTGTTGTCGGGCTAGTGTCTTGATATGGTATTGTTGTAAGTAGATGTATGATAGATACTCTTACAACACACTCAACGTGTAAGTTCCATAGACCTTGACCTTACACACAAAGGAATGATAGAGATCATACCACGATGCATATGATGGTGATCAAATGCATGGACCATATCATTCCACTTTACACATATGATGTTCGCATCTTATATTGCTTGTTTGGCGTTTTAGTAGCATTATAAGATGATCCCTCATTTAAATATCAAGATAAAAATGTGTTCTTCCTTAAGTATGCACCGTTGTATGGATCGTGTTTCGAGACATCACGTGATGATCGGGTGTACTCGACTCTACGCTTTCATATAACGGGTGTAAGACAGTTTTACACACGCGAATACTAAGGTTCTTACTTGGCGAGCCTAGCATGTACAGACATGGCCTCGGAACACGGACCGAAAGGTTAAGCATGAGTCATATAGTTGATATGATGCCCATATTGATGCTCGCCTTTGAAGCTACACCGACTCACGTGATGATCGGACTTGGTGTAGTGGATTTGGTTCATGTAGTCACCAAAAAGGCACGAGGGATGTCATTTTTGAGTGGAAGTTCATTTCTAATTTGGATTAGTCGAACTCAATTTGTCATAAACTAAATCGAAGTGAATTTTCATAATTTGTTGTAGTTGTTGGCATCTGTTTACTACCTTATGCTTAGTTTTAATTGAGATAATAGAACTATAGAATTCTGGATATTTACTTTACGAACTGGTATCGTATTGTTTTTGAATGTCAATTTAAAGTTTCAAAGTCCTATTGCAAACTTTCAGCAAACTCTATTTACTCCATGAAGTTTAATAAGTAGTATTAAATCAAGAGTAAGAATTCCAATGTTCGTATCTAAAGTATCATTTTTGCCTCCATGATTATTGATATTCAAAAGTTGTTTTAATATCAAGATTATCTAGGAGCTGAAAAATTGTTTCAGAAACCATCATGTGTGGAAGATATTGTGATATCTGAAGCAATATTTTTGGTTGCATTATGATAGAGTATAATTTAGCAAAATACATGTTCTCATATTGTATGAGAATTTGTGAAGGATGGAGATGCTAGGCATCCGAATCTCCCAAAAGGTTTTGGGAACTAAAATTATACTCGTCATTCTTCCTTATAGGCTATAGTAGCTTGATCATGAAAGTTGTCATGATAAGGATGAATAGAAGATGTAAGTAAAATGTTTACTACACTGAAAGATTACTGAAGAATGGATTTTTGAAAGAATGCCAAACATTTGATGATGGTGATCCACTTCAAAGTGCAAGTCCAATGGTATTCGTATTTGACTATATACAAGCTTTGTACCATGTGTCATGTGAATGACACCACTATTGATATTGATAGATTCTTTTAAAAGAAAAGGAATTGCTGAAAGAGAATCTATAAAATATTTGGCAGAAAATAAAAGGTTGGAGATGTCCAACTTAGGTATATAGAAGATATACATGTTATGGCTGTATTCCTTGCTTGTTAAATAATGTGGTTCTTAGGTATTGGATACCGGTTTTGGATACCGAATTGGTTGGTGTGAAGTATCATACAGAACAACACAATTCATGAACTGCAACGGCCTAAGTAATTGGCAAGATAATAAGTGATGATGATCATCGAAAACAAATAAAGTGTTATTGTGTTTTCATTGTCGTCAAACCTAGCCTTCAAGATTTGTTTTAATAATTGTTATTTTGTTCCGGTATTACGATAACAATGGTTGTTCAAATAATTACCGTATTCCATAAAGGATGGATGAACTTTTACAAGTCTAGTGGGAGAAATCACATCCATAAACACTATTGCTAAAATGTCCCAAGACAAATGATTGAAAGATCACTTATGAAGTGACATCGCTGTTTAAATTATATTGGAAAGAAAACATGAAGAAACTCCGTGTTGATGGATTTTTTGGAGTCGTTTGATTTTGATCAATTGACGCTTGTGAAACTTTCCTCGAGATAATTGAAACTCCGTCCATAGGCCAAAGAGGAAAGAATGACTAACTTATTGGATATTATACATATTGATGTATATAGTCCATTATATGTAGCCATATGCGATGGATCTTTTTGCTTCATATACTTTCTCTAGAAATTTAAGTGAATATATCTATATATTTACTTAATAAGGAAGACGTATGAAACATTTGAAAATTGTTCAAAGACTTTCAAGATGAAGTGAAAAATCAATGTAACAAGAAAATAAAAGAGTTTATGATTTGATCATAAATGAAGATATTTGAGTTAGATGTTTAGCAAAACACCTATGATTTGAGGAATTGTTCCATGATTTGTGTTTCCCGATAAACCATAGGAGTATGGCATATTCGAGAGATGAAATCAAACCATGTTTGACATGGTAAGATCAAAGGTGTCATTTATAAAACTACCATTATGTTTTAAGGATTGAAGGTTTAGAGACTACCGCTTTTACACTGAAAAGAGCACCATCATGATCCGTTTAAATGACACCATATAAGTTATGGTTTGGGATAAAACCTGAATTGTATTTTCTTAAATTTTGGTATGCTATGCATAAGTAAAATGTTTACAACCAAAGTCGGATAAGCACGTCTTTGTAGGTTATCCCAAAGAATTTGTTGGGAATTCCTCCATAACACCGAGGACAAAAGAGTTTGTCGCTTGGAACGTCAAGTTTCTTGAGAAGGAATTTTTCGCGAAAAGTTAAGTGGGAGGACAATAGAACTTTAATAAGGTTGTTGAACCTTAGCTATATGTGCTAAGTAGCGCAGTGCCGGAAAGTGTCCCGGTGGCGGCCACAATGCTCATGGCTCCCATGATTACAAAGGGTGTGATCTTGGAGATTAGAGTTCCTATTGAACCATGTGGGTCGGTAAGAATCAAATAGTAAGATTTGAAACAGAAGTCATTATTGTTTTGACAATGATGAACCGACTACATGCAAAGAAGTGATGATGGGCCCTGACTCCATAAAATGACTAGAAGTCATAGAATCCGTGATAGTATCCATACACGAGAAATCAAGTTTCTGAACTTGGAAGACCCTCCGGAAAGGCGTGAAGCCTATCGGTCGTGTTTGGATCTATAAAGAAATAGACATGGATGTTTAACATCTATGAAATAGTCGACATGTCGGAAAGAAGTTTACGACAATGTTCAAGGAGTTGACTATGACAAGATTTGATCTTTCATAGCGATATTTAGTCTTGACGGATTAATGTAGCAAGCACTACATATAATTTGATGTATGGTAGTTGAACAAACAAAACAATGTTCTTCTAATAGAATGGTTACCTAGGACGTGTACAAGACACGGTCCAAAGGGTTTTGTTAATTCAAAGGGTGCTAAAAGGTCATGCAAACTTCAATAGTTGAAGTAAGCATAGCGGAGTTGGAATCTTCACCATGATGAAACTTTTAAAAGAGTTCAAATTCATCGGAGATGATGAAGATGCTTGCATATGCAAGAAATTAAGTGGGAGCGCTGAGACATATTTCTAATACATTATGTAGAGAACATATTGTTGATTGGAAATGATGTATCTTTAATTGACACAAGTTAAGAATTTCATTAAAATAAGATTTCGATGAAAGACTTGGGCAAACCCGGAATATTTGGCATCAATATCTATATGGATAGATTGAGGCCCTAATATGGTTGTGCCAGACATACATATATGGTATAGGGTCCCCAACCTTTAATAAGGTAGAGCCCCTTGTGTTTACAATGCTAGTCCCTGGATCAATAGCTAGCATCCACAGTTTAGATGTAATATCAAGAAACAAAGGTCATAATATAACTTTATAACCAGGAATAACATAAGTTTATTACATCAAACATAGCTCATTTGGCTATTACATTACATTGCAGCGGAATAACTATAGTCATGGGGTCCTTCATCTTCAAAGTGCCACAGGCAGATGTTGGTTGTAGACTTTGTAATCCTAATCAATCAATCTTCACTAAAACAATCAAACCTGCAACATACAAGTTACAGCCACAAAGGGTCAATACATTTGAATTGTATTGGCAAGTGATACTTTGGTAGTATAGTGGAGTCTAACATCTATATGCATTTGGCTAAGTGGAGTTGAGGCTTGCATTGCTCAAAATAGATTTTCTCTATCATTTTGAAAATACTAAGTTTTTGTTTTGACAAAATCATTTTCCTCAATCAAAGATTGAAGATCCTTTACAAGGCATCTCTCAATCAAAGATTGAAGATTTCAAACAACCCTTGTTCAAACCACAAGATTTTAACTTAGAAATTGGAATGATGAGATTCTTGATTGCTTCCATGTCTTGATGCTCAAATTGTCCTTTACCAGGGACATGGCTAAGTACTTAGATTTTACACTCTGCAGAGGTGGTGCACTTTCCCCACAAGACTTGGTTTCCCAAGACAAGATCTTTCAGAAGCCTTCCCTTAGACCATCATGGACGCGCTCCAACCTATCAAACACTACCACCAACTGTCCATATGGCTAAGTTCTTGCAACCTATATGATCATGGCAGAGCCCATATTGCCAAGTGGTTGCACTTGAAGCTTCTCAACATTTGACATCTCAAATCTCTTTGTTCCTGGGTGGCCATCCACAAGTGTGATACAAAAGGTTCACTAGTCCCCTGGCCTTGTGTAACCACTCAACCAAAAACCACCAAGCAAGTCCCATTCCACCCAGGTGATTCATTAACTTAGTTGTTTTATTAAACAAAACACAAGTCCTCAGACTTAGAAATTTTTCCATAGTGTGAATATATATTCCACCCATGTTTTCTATTAGCTAGGCTAAGCTTGATAGTAATAGGATTCTTAACTTAGAAAAATCCTACTAAGGATTTATCTACTAGGTTTTCCTATAGCAAGGTCTATACTTAGCAAAAATCCATGCAAGTTTTACTTAGCAAAATCACTAATGCATAGAGAAAGTAATGGGACAAAAGATATGAAGCATCACTTGCCTTTTTGGTAGAGTATAGGTTCACTCCTTGTCCTTGCAACAATCACACTCTTCAAGTCACTACAAATCAATCAAGCAAGGCACAAACTCAATCTACCAATCAAGCAAAACAACACACAAAATGACAAAGTCAAGCTTTGTTTTGTTTGAAAAAGTGGTTCCTAGTGGGTCATGGACATTTGGGTACATCTAATGGTCATTTTGTAAAGTGTCCAAGTCATTTGCTAAAGGTTTCACCTCAAAAACCATTTTCAAAACAAGGTATCATTTTATTGGTGTAGAAATAGGCATTAACCTATAGGGTTCACCAAGTATGTTTTCAATCACAAAACTCGGGGTTTGGGGTTAGTGAGTTTAAAACAAAACATTTTCCAAAGGTATTCTTCCAAAACCATTTTTAATAAATAAACCACATTTCTATTTGACTAGAAATGGTTTTAATTCAAGGAATACTTATTTTGTTTCACCAAATGAGTTGCTATTGCAAAACTTGGTGTTTGGGTCAGTAGGTTTGGTCCAAAACATTTTCTCCAAAGTTTTTACTCAAAACCATTTTTCATAAACAAAACAATAGTTTTAATTAGCTAGAAATGGACTAAACCAAGTAATCCATTCTAAACTTTTCCAAATTCATTTTTCCAAAACATGGGTTGGTTCCTAGGGTCAGTAAGGTCACAACAATCCATTTTGCAAAGGTTTTAACCCTAAAAACATTTTTAAACAATTTTTCTAATCTAAACAAGCACACAAAAGAAACTGCAAAAACAAACAAACTAACAGATACTATTTGCTAAACCAAGGGCATGGTTGGCTAGGTCTTGCTCTCCTGAATCCAATGACATAAAATTTGTAATTTTTGGACGTGTGGATCCAAAGTTACAAGGGTTTGAAGTTTGCAAAATATTCTGTTTTCAAATCTGTTTTTAAACAGAACAGTGACACGCGGCGCTTCGCTATTCGCGGGTACCGGTTCGGTTGGATCGCGACTGTAGGGCGTTGGATCTGACCGATCGCATGGTCCAGAGGACATACCCCTTCGCGGTTAAGTGAATCTATCGTGCTCGCCCGATCTAGATCGAACGGCTGCTATTGCCTGGCCAAGAACTGGCGGCGCTGCGCGGCTGTGCGTGGCGGCGATGCTCTGGCGGTGAGGTTGCCAGCGATACATGAAGCTAGGGAAGGTAGGGAGATACTCATAGTGATCGCCGTGGAATGCTGGTGCTCAACGTGGTCGTGATAGTCCAAGGGGCGCACGGTGCTGTCAGGGATTGCTCGCCGGAGCTGCGTCTGACGACGGTTGGCTCTGGACGTGGTCGGGGATGGTGCTGTGGTCCACGAGAAGATAAACGGAGGACTGGGTTAGCTGCGCAAGGCCATGGCAAAGATGTTTGCGTGATCGAGGAGACACGGGGTGGTCGGAATCTACCTGTGGGCATCGTCGGAGAAAGAGGGCAGACGGCGGTGCTGCAGGTCGTCGTCGATGCCGAGGCTAATGGTCACGAAAAGACAAACAGAGGTCAGGGTTAGTTGCACAAGACCGAGGCGAGTGAGGGAGTGTGAACGAGGAGGCTCGGGGCGGTCAGAAACTACCTGGGTGCTTGCCGGAGTTGAAGACAGACGCGGCGGCGTTCGGAAGCTGGTCGTTGCC
Organism: Avena sativa; assembly: GCA_916181665.1. NCBI lineage: Eukaryota > Viridiplantae > Streptophyta > Magnoliopsida > Poales > Poaceae > Avena > Avena sativa. The sequence goes on from OV702290.1 coordinate 467,391,085, forward strand.
GACGCTCTGGGGCGCCCGCGGTTGAACGGTGGGTACTGGGAGATGCGCCAGGGAGTGGGGAGTCTCCTAGTGTGCTCAGGGAGGCCAGAGGTGGTGAGTCTTGGTCGGAATCGACACCGAACCTCGTCGGAGACAGAGGAGCTCGGGGAGGAATTGGGGCGGCCTGGTGGCGTGCTTGGGGGAGGGGACAGAGGGGAAGTATAGAGGAGACATGGGCGTTTAAGACTGCGTGGTCAAGGTGAGGAATTACTCAGGCATTATGGCAAATTGATCGCGAGAAATTAGCGACAGAAACGGTCGCGAGGTGAGGGGAAGAAGGAGTCGCGGGGAGGAAGAAGGGGACGTGGCTGCGGGGTCGTCTCGTCAGCGAGGAGAGAGAGGAGGAGTGGGTCCTGGTTGTCTGTGACTGAGTGGGTTTCTTTTTCGGTGAATAACGGTTCGCTTCGTGAGAGAGAGAGGTGGGTTGGACTGGGCCTTAGTGGGCTGCTGGGTTGGGCTGGTCCTGAATCTATTTTTTTTCTGCCTGAAACATTTTTCTTTTTCTAAATCTAATTTCTGTTTTGAATTTCAAACAATCAAACAACAATCAAATTGATTCAAACAATCACTAAACTTCACAACTTTGAACTTGGTTCTGTTTATCAACATAAACCAAATCCCAAAATAAAATAATAATTTTTATTCTTTTTAGGATCCATTCTTTAATTAAATAAAATGGATCTTTAGTTATTTAATAAATAGGGTTTGATTTAATTAATAAAATCTTCATTTGAAATCCAAACATTTTCAAAACCAAATCAGTAGGTTTTATTTGAAAATAAGTAATACTTGAAAACTTGTTTAAAACAAAATAACCTTTTTGCTATAGGGTCCATTAATAATTAAATAAAATGGATCTTAGTTAATAAATCAAATAGGATTTGTTTATTTAAAAACTTTATTTTGAAATCTAAAATAAAACCAAAACACTTCAGTAGGTTTTATTTGAGAAAACAAAATACTTGGAAAACTTATTTTAAAAGAATAAATAGGTTTTGATGTTTTTAAAATAGTAAAACCTTTATTAATAAAACTTGGATATTTAAATCCTTTTTATTTTAAATAAACCTCTACTATTTTTAATCAAAGCAAAACCTTTTGTTTCAAAGTCTTGGCCAAGGTTTAATTTGGCTTTATAAAATAATCTTTATTTAAAATATTTCTTTTCATTTTGAGAACCAAATCCTTTGGAAAACTTATTAAAATAAAATAATAAGTTTTAGTGTTTATTTAAAAATAAAAAGTCTTTACTCATTTTATCAAAACAAAATATTTTATTATAAAAGCTTGGCCAAAATTAATTTGGCTCTTTAAAATATAATCTTTATTTATAAATCCACCTTTTCATTTGAAAACAAAGTCTTTAAAAGATCCAAAATAGTATTTCTAAAATATTTTATTTTCCTTTAATAAATGTTTATCTTTATAATTCCCTTTAGGATTTAATTGATCAAAATAGGTTTGAAGATTCCCAATTGGATTCAAAAAGTTTCTTCTGGCCCTGAAAATCAAACAAAGTTTTATTTTATTCATTTATTTTTCACATTACAAGATTTGGAAAATCTTGGGATGTGACAGGCTACCACCCTTAAAATAAATCTCGCCCCGAGATTTGGGAAGGCTAGGGGTTACAAGCAGGTTCAAAACAACTAGGGTACTACCACCCTTAAAAATTTTCAAATTTTTTTTACATAAGGCTGGTTTGGAGTCTTGGGCAACTTCTCGGAAACCATCTGCATTGGGTCCTTTGTTTCCACTCTTGGCTCATGGGCCAAGGTTGAGTTTCTCCATAGGCTTGTTCAACTTGTTCTTCATCCTCTCTGGACAGTTGCTTGCATAGTGTCCTGGGTTCTTGCAATTGAAACAGCGGATTTCCTGGAGTTCTTTACGTGGCTCTTGTGGACAAGTTGCTACATAATGGCCTAGCTCTTTGCAGTTGTTGCACACCACTTGGTCAATCCCCTTATTTTTCTGGTTCTCTGGGCACTCACTGGAATAGTGTCCCATTTCCTTACATTTGCGACATCGCACAAGGTTCATGTCTGGTCTTGGTATCTTGGGTTTCTTTGATCCTTTGAATTGGGTTGTCTTGTTTGGAGGTATGAGTGGTCCTTTTCCTTTGGTAGACTTGGATCCTTCTTGTTTCCTTTGTTCCACCATGGAATAGATGGGGCATTGTATAGGAGTATGATTGCTGCCTTCACATAGGTAGCAAGTGGCTTGAGAGGTAGGACATTGTCCAATAGGATGTTTCTCTTCACAGTTAGGGCATTGATCTTCATGCTCCTTGGAAATATGATCCTTGTCTCCACAAATAATGCAAGCTGGGGCTCCATCTAGAATAACATTCTTGTCATCCTTGTTGTCATACACTCTGTTGGGATAGTTTTCTTCCATGTTGATCATTTGATTAGTCACCTTAAGCATCAGTTGGGATTGTTCCTCCAAAAACTTTTGCAGTGCTGGATCTTTATCACTATTGCTAGCTATGAACTGAGCTGTTAGTTGGTGCAACTGGTGTTGGGTTGCTATGAGCTCTTTCATGCTGTCAGCTTGGTTGATGTTGGTGTCATCAATCTTGATGTTGGAGTCTCTTGGAGTAGTCATCTGTTTGGGTTGGATTGGGACTAGAATAGGCAACATATTTTCTAAGGAATCAATTCTAATCACACACATCACAATTCACACAAGCAATGTGCAAGCAATCACAAACAAACATTCCACTCAAACAATAAGTTTCAAGCATATTTTTAGGCAACCAAAAATATTTTTGTTACACCACATAAGTTGGTGGGTTTTATCTATACTAAATATGGTGGTCCATCTATATGGTTTACTTGTGATTTTTCCTTCCTTCATGATTCTTCTTGAACAAGCTCATGGTATCCTTGGAAAAATTCTTGCATCTTGGTCACAAATCTTCAAAGGTGATGATGGCTCCTTCTAAGTTGTGTTTCCTTAGTCTTCAAATCTTGAGCAAGATTTCTTGTCTCACTTGTAGTCTTTAGTGATATCCAAGTTGGAAGTCCTTGGTGAATATGCTGAAGATGTTGAAGTCATTAGAGTTGAAGAAGTTGAAGTCATTAGAGTTGAAGAAGTTGAAGATGTCCTTTGCACATGGTGAAGTCTTTGGTCATGGAAAGGCTTTGTCCATCAAGTTTGGAATAGAAGAGATGTAGAATCAAAACCAAAATGGTTGAGGAAAGAGTTTACAAGATTGTTTGTAAATAAGTTTTGGAACAAATACAACTCCTATTTTTCTAAGGGGTTTTGTCCAATCCTAGGGTTACAAATCCTACAGGCAACACAATGCTCTGATACCATCTTATAGGGTCCCCAACCTTTAATAAGGTAGAGCCCCCTGTGTTTACAATGCTAGTCCCTGGATCAATAGCTAGCATCCACAGTTTAGATGTAATATCAAGAAACAAAGGTCATAATATAACTTTATAACCAGGAATAACATAAGTTTATTACATCAAACATAGCTCATTTGGCTATTACATTACATTGCAACGGAATAACTATAGTCATGGGGTCCTTCATCTTCAAAGTGCCACAGGCAGATGTTGGTTGTAGACTTTGTAATCCTAATCAATCAATCTTCACTAAAACAATCAAACCTGCAACATACAAGTTACAGCCACAAAGGGTCAATACATTTGAATTGTATTGGCAAGTGATACTTTGGTAGTATAGTGGAGTCTAACATCTATATGCATTTGGCTAAGTGGAGTTGAGGCTTGCATTGCTCAAAATAGATTTTCTCTATCATTTTGAAAATACTAAGTTTTTGTTTTGACAAAATCATTTTCCTCAATCAAAGATTGAAGATCCTTTACAAGGCATCTCTCAATCAAAGATTGAATATTTCAAACAACCCTTGTTCAAACCACAAGATTTTAACTTAGAAATTGAAATGATGAGATTCTTGATTGCTTCCATGTTTTGATGCTCAAATTGTCCTTTACCAGGGACATGGCTAAGTACTTAGATTTTACACTCTGCAGAGGTGGTGCACTTTCCCCACAAGACTTGGTTTCCCAAGAAAAGATCTTTCAGAAGCCTTCCCTTAGACCATCATGGACGCGCTCCAACCTATCAAACACTACCACCAACTGTCCATATGGCTAAGTTCTTGCAACCTATATGATCATGGCAGAGCCCATATTGCCAAGTGGTTGCACTTGAAGCTTCTCAACATTTGACATCTCAAATCTCTTTGTTCCTGGGTGGCCATCCACAAGTGTGATACACAAGGTTCACCAGTCCCCTGGCCTTGTGTAACCACTCAACCAAAAACCACCAAGCAAGTCCCATTCCACCCAGGTGATTCATTAACTTAGTTGTTTTATTAAACAAAAAACAAGTCCTCAGACTTAGAAATTTTTCCATAGTGTGAATATATATTCCACCCATGTTTTCTAGTAGCTAGGCTAAGCTTGATAGTAATAGGATTCTTAACTTAGAAAAATCCTACTAAGGATTTATCTACTAGGTTTTCCTATAGCAAGGTCTATACTTAGCAAAAATCCATGCAAGTTTTACTTAGCAAAATCACTAATGCATAGAGAAAGTAATGGGACAAAAGATATGAAGCATCACTTGCCTTTTTGGTAGAGTATAGGTTCACTCCTTGTCCTTGCAACAATCACACTCTTCAAGTCACTACAAATCAATCAAGCAAGGCACAAACTCAATCTACCAATCAAGCAAAACAACACACAAAATGACAAAGTCAAAGTAATGCATGCAAGCATGCCAAGCTTTGTTTTGTTTGAAAAAGTGGTTCCTAGTGGGTCATGGACATTTGGGTACATCTAATGGTCATTTTGTAAAGTGGCCAAGTCATTTGCTAAAGGTTTCACCTCAAAAACCATTTTCAAAACAAGGTATCATTTTATGTGGTGTAGAAATATTTTTACTAAGGCATTAACCTATAGGGTTCACCAAGTATTTTTTCAATCACAAAACTCGGGGTTTGGGGTTAGTGAGTTTAAAACAAAACATTTTCCAAAGGTTTTCTTCCAAAACCATTTTTAATAAGTAAGCCACATTTCTATTTGACTAGAAATGGTTTTAATTCAAGGAATCCTTATTTTGTTTCACCAAATGAGTTGCTATTGCAAAACTTGGTGTTTGGGTCAGTAGGTTTGGTCCAAAACATTTTCTCCAAAGATTTTACTCAAAACCATTTTTCATAAACAAAAGAATAGTTTTAATTAGCTAGAAATGGACTAAACCAAGTAATCCATTCTAAACTTTTCCAAATTCATTTTTCCAAAACATGGGTTGGTTCCTAGGGTCAGTAAGGTCACAACAATCCATTTTGCAAAGGTTTTAACCCTAAAAACATTTTAAACAATTTTTCTAATCTAAACAAGCACACAAAAGAAACTGCGAAAACAAACAAACTAACAGATACTATTTGCTAAACCAAGGGCATGGTTGGCTAGGTCTTGCTCTCTTGAATCCAACGACATAAAATTTGTAATTTTTGGACGTGTGGATCCAAAGTTACAAGGGTTTGAAGTTTGCAAAATATTCTGTTTTCAAATCTGTTTTTAAACAGAACAGTGACACGCGGCGCTTCGCTATTCGCGGGTACCGGTTCGGTTGGATCGCGGCTGTAGGGCGTTGGATCTGACCGATCGCATGGTCCAGAGGACATACCCCTTCGCGGTTAAGTGAATCTATCGTGCTCGCCCGATCTAGATCGAACGGCTGCTATTGCCTGGCCAAGAACTGGCGGCGCTGCGCGGCTGTGCGCGGCGGCGACGCTCTGGCGGCGAGGTTGCCGGCGATACAGGAAGCTAGGGAAGGTAGGGAGATACTCACAGTGATCGCCGTGGAATGCTGGTGCTCAACGTGGTCGTGATAGTCCAAGGGGCGCACAGTGCTGTCAGGGATTGCTCGCCGGAGCTGCGTCTGACGACGGTTGGCTCTGGACGTGGTCGGGGACGGTGCTGTGGTCCACGAGAAGATAAACGGAGGACTAGGTTAGCTGCGCAAGGCCATGGCAAAGATGTTTGCGTGATCGAGGAGACACGGGGTGGTCGGAATCTACCTGTGGGCGTCGTCGGAGAAAGAGGGCAGACGGCGGTGCTGCAGGTCGTCGTCGACGCCGAGGCTAATGGTCACGAAAAGACAAACAGAGGTCAGGGTTAGTTGCACAAGACCGAGGCGAGTGAGGGAGTGTGAACGAGGAGGCTCGGGCGGTCAGAAACTACCTGGGTGCTTGCCGGAGTTGAAGACAGACGCGGCGGCGTTCGGAAGCTGGTCGTTGCCGATGCTCTGGGGCGCCCGCGGTTGAACGGTGGGTACTGGGAGATGCGCCAGGGAGTGGGGAGTCTCCTAGTGTGCTCAGGGAGGCCAGGGGTGGTGAGTCTTGGTCGGAATCGACACCGAACCTCGTCGGAGACAGAGGAGCTCGGGGAGGAATTGGGGCGGCCTGGTGGCGTGCTTGGGGGAGGGGACAGAGGGGAAGTATAGAGGAGACATGGGCGTTTAAGACTGCATGGTCAAGGCGAGGAATTACTCAGGCATTATGGCGAATTGATCGCGAGAAATTAGCGACAGAAACGGTCGCGAGGTGAGGGGAAGAAGGAGTCGCGGGGAGGAAGAAGGGGACGTGGCTGTGGGGTCGTCTCGTCAGCGAGGAGAGAGAGAGGAGTGGGTCCTGGTTGTCTGTGACTGAGTGGGTTTCTTTTTCGGTGAATAACGGTTCGCTTCGTGAGAGAGAGAGAGGTGGGTTGGACTGGGCCTTAGTGGGCTGCTGGGTTGGGCTGGTCCTGAATCTATTTTTTTTCTGCCTGAAACATTTTTCTTTTTCTAAATCTAATTTCTGTTTTGAATTTCAAACAATCAAACAACAATCAAATTGATTCAAACAATCACTAAACTTCACAACTTTGAACTTATCAACATAAACCAAATCCCAAAATAAAATAATAATTTTTATTCTTTTTAGGATCCATTCTTTAATTAAATAAAATGGATCTTTAGTTATTTAATAAAATAGGGTTTGATTTAATTAATAAAATCTTCATTTGAAATCCAAACATTTTCAAAACCAAATCAGTAGGTTTTATTTGAAAATAAGGAATACTTGAAAACTTGTTTAAAACAAAATAACCTTTTTGCTATAGGGTCCATTAATAATTAAATAAAATGGATCTTAGTTAATAAATCAAATAGGATTTGTTTATCTAAAAACTTTATTTTGAAATCTAAAATAAAACCAAAACACTTCAGTAGGTTTTATTTGAGAAAACAAAATACTTGGAAAACTTATTTTAAAAGAATAAATAGGTTTTGATGTTTTGAAAATAGTAAAACCTTTATTAATAAAACTTGGATATTTAAATCCTTTTTATTTTAAATAAACCTCTACTATTTTTAATCAAAGCAAAACCTTTTGTTTCAAAGTCTTGGCCAAGGGTTAATTTGGCTTTATAAAATAATCTTTATTTAAAATATTTCTTTTCATTTTGAGAACCAAATCCTTTGGAAAACTTATTAAAATAAAATAATAAGTTTTAGTGTTTATTTAAAAAGAAAAAGTCTTTACTCATTTTATCAAAACAAAATATTTTATTATAAAAGCTTGGCCAAAATTAATTTGGCTCTTTAAAATATAATCTTTATTTATAAATCCACCTTTTCATTTGAAAACAAAGTCTTTAAAAGATCCAAAATAGTATTTCTAAAATATTTTATTTTCCTTTAATAAATGTTTATCTTTATAATTCCCTTTAGGATTTAATTGATCAAAATAGGTTTGAAGATTCCCAATTGGATTCAAAAAGTTTCTTCTGGCCCTGAAAATCAAACAAAGTTTTATTTTATTCATTTATTTTTCACATTACAAGATTTGGAAAATCATGGGATGTGACATATGGGATATTGAAAGGGTTCAATATGGAAACAACAAGAAAGGTTCTTGCTGCATGGAAAGGATTGTATCAGGATTCAAGTGTTTCAACACTTGGTGAGTAAAATCACATGAAGATTTTGATCGATTATACCGTGATATGTACATATCCAGAATGTCCTATGCTCTAAATGTTATGTGCACATACCAGAATGATTCATAAGATGATCATTGGACAATAGTAAAGATATTCTTATGAGCTTTGGAAGAACTAAGAATATATCATGTATAAGTGACAAATAGTTAAAGGTATTTCATTGTAAAGTGTTACATTGATACTACTTTTGTCACAAGATACAAATTAAATTTATCTCAACGACAGCGAGGAAGATACGATAAAAGTGAAGGGAATATGCCCGAGAGGCAATAATAAAGTGGTTATTATCTTATTCCATGTTTATGATAAATGTTTATTTTGCATGCTATAATTGTGCTAATTGGAAACGTTAATGCATGTGTGTTTAATAAACTAAATACAAAGTTCCTAGTAATGCCTCTCATATAAACTAGCTCGTTGATTAACAAGATGATCATGGTTTCCTGATCATGGACATTGGATGTTGTTAATATCAAGGTCACAACATTGGTGGAATGATGTGATGAACATTCATCTGAAGTATAGCATTACGATCAGAGTCATTATGTTTATATTGCTATAACATCATACGAACTAATCTTAGTCCTTAGACCATGAGATCATGTTAATTGCTAACACCGGAATAGTATCTTGATAACATCAAACGTCACACCGTAACAGGGTGACTATAAAGGTGGGTTCAGTGCTACGAAGGTGTTATGTTGAGGCTCATGGATCAAGAGTGAGATTTGTCCATGCCGATGACGGATAGATATACTCTGGGCCCTCTCGGTGATATCACATTGAAATAGCTTGCAAGCAAGTGATGTGATCACTAGAATGTTATATCACGGGAACGAGAAAAGAGTGCATGTCGGTAACGAGATCAAACTAGGTATTTGGATACCGATGATCGAATATCGGACATGTATTATATCATGAGACAAAGGGATTTAGTTACTAGCGTTAAAGGTTCTCACAATCACAGAAGTCATCGTTGAATGTGTAGGAGTCAGTATGGATCTCCAGGTCCCGCTTCTGATTATTGATCTGAGAGGGGTCTCGATCATGTCTGCATTATTCGCGAACCGTAGGGTGACACACTTAAGGGATACCGACACCATTTGGAGCAAATATGTTTTAGATAAAGATTTAAGAAAGCGCTGGAATTATTTCAATAGACACCAAAACTGTTTCGGGTGAAATTGCTGAAATTGGTTCTGCATGTAATATTGAAATGTTGCATGGAGTTTTATGTGGATGTTTGTTAATTCAAGTAATTAACAAAATTCTGAATAAAATTAATAAAAGAGTTTTATTAAATGAGAGAGCATTAAATTTGGAGAAATTTAATGCATTTAAAGTGGAGACTTTAAAACAGAATGTGAAGGGGCAAACTTATGTGGAGGGAGTTACCACCACATGAATGAGGAGGTGAGGGGTCACCCCTTGGGCACCGGCCATGGGGAGGGGCACCCCCTCCTCCTATAAAAGGCCCCCCTCTCACACCTTCATACTCACACCTCCTCGTGAAGGATCTCTCTCCCCCTCTAGTATTATTCCGCATGGTCTCGGATTTGCGAGATACATGTTCCCGGTGGCTTTATGTGGAAAGGAGTTGCTTCTTCCGCTGCTTTGCTAGAGCGAGGGACGGAGGTTGTTGGGGTACCAGACGTGTGTGCGATCACGGATGCACCGCTGCTTTGTTGTGCTGGACTTGCTGGAGCTGGATCTGATGGACGTGCTGGAGCCGGACCTGCTGGACTTCATCACGATCTTGAGACCGGCAAGTGTACGACTACATCATCCACAAGTTCCATCTCGTTAACAAAGCTTTGTTGTCTTCGAGGGTAAGTTCTCTATGGATGTATATCCACCCATTGCTCTGTATCTAGTAGATAGATCTTGGCGTATAGTTCTCATCGTACGAAAATTTTAGTTTTCTATGCTGCGAATCCTACAAAAAGTTACAAAGCAAAGCCTATGAAGCCGTGTCCTTCAAAGATAGGGTGGCGCTAGCGGAAGGAGCACTAGCTACAGCGGTAGCAGGGGTAGCCGAAGAAGGAGCGCTCGTCATAGTAGGAGCTGTTGGGGATCGGTGCGGAAAAGAAAAAAATTTCCTACGATGTAACCCCAAAAAACTGCCTAGGATCTATCTATGTAGTAATGCGGTAACGGCCAGAGCGTAGAGAATACATACCCTTGTAGACCATACGCGGTTAACGTTCCATGGGGAACGTGGTTGAAGTAGTCGTGCTCGTAGCCGACCTCAAGGTCGCAAAGCTCCTCGCAGGTCACCCTTGCTCCTTCTTGATCTTCATCGTGCAACAGCTCTGACTCACGACATTTAAGCGCCCCAAGTGTTGCGCCTCGTGTCTTCGTACACATCCGGTGCACGATGAGACCTCCGGCTCCCCGATCCTTCCGGGAGTGTGGAAGTTGATATCCGGCTAGGAATCCCTACAGCGCAACGGCGTACTGCAGGTGTGCCTTGATCGCACAACCTAGACTTGGGGACATGGTCACAAGGTCTAGAGAGACAGAGGGGAGAAGGGAGTCAACCAAAGGACTTCTCTAAATATTGGTGTGTTTAATCCCACCCATGGGCACCCCTTTATATAGGCGGAGGGGGTGTGCCTTTATCAAAGGCTAAGCCATGTGGGACTAATACTAAAAGAAAAAGGCAGCAGATTTTCGTTCAGCTGAATGGGACGATTTATAGCTCAGCCCAAAAGCCAAAGGGAGCAAAGCAAAACAGCAGCCTGGGAAGCACTAGCCGGGTGGGCCTTGGCGCGGCCCACCCCGCGCCTGCTACCTCTTGCCCAGCAGCAGCAGCAACCGGCGCCCCCGCCTGGGCCGGCGTGCGCCCTCGCGGCCTGCCTGGCAGCCCGGGTGGGCCGGCTCCCCCGCGCGGCCCAGCACGCCTGCTGGTGGCGGTGGCGACCGCCCAGCCCCGGGTGGGCCGCCCATCCCGCGCTCGGCCCGCTAGCGGCCAGCGGCAGCGGCGTCTGCCCGCCAGCGCCTGTGTGGCGCGCAGTAAACTGCCGCCCTGTGCGATGGCGATTATCCGCCGCCCATAGGGCTGACTATTTTGCCTTTTTCCATTTCTTTTTCTGCACTTTTATTTCTAGGTCTTTTCCCTCTGGGATTTGGCCTAATATAAAAGTTGCCTTTATAAATTTCAATCTAAATATTATTTATAATATATTAATTCATAATTAACATATATTAAATATATATTTAAATTCCCATTTATCCAAAAACACTTTTCGGGGCTTTTTCTTTATTCTTTCTCCGAACAGCTTCGGATTTCTCTACGGAACGATTCCGGCTTTCTCTCTTTCTCTACTATGATTCTGTCTTACGAATGATCGCTCTCATCGTACCCTTAAGTATATCCTCTCACGGCTTGGGAATGCTCTAGACATGATCTGTATCAATGATCAACAGAGGGACCAGGGATGTCCATGTGACCCCTATGCATTCCTGATGACAATGTCGTTTGAACCGTCTAAATGTAGCATCCTCTTCCTTTTGTTTATCGATACAACTTGTCCGAGATCCGATCACCGGTATCCCATACCTTTGTTCAATCTCGTTCACAACAAGTTCTGTTTTCTTGTTACCGTGATATTACATCCCCGTGACCTAGTCACATGTTGCAACATTTATGGATGTAATCTCACCAAGCCGGCCGTATGTATCTTTACCCGTCATGTGGGTGAACAAATCCCGGTCTTGCAGTCACATGTCATCTAGTGTTCTTTCAGAATACCCAACATACACCTTTATGGCCACCGTATTACCAGATGACGGTTGATGAAGTCTAAGAAGCCTAGGGAAACAGTGAGTAATATGAGCTCATGGTCTAAGGAGAAGGAGTCTAGGTATAGCTGTTGCAACAATGAACTATATGACTTGATCGTGTTGCAATCCTTCGAGGAATGTCCAATCACATCATTCTCCAATGATATGATCCCGTTGTCAGTCGGCATAAATTCCCATGATCTTGAAACCCAGATCATCTTCGTGACCAACGAACTAGTATGAATAGAGGCTACTAGGGACTTGGTTGTTTCATACCACACCTGTACCAATGTTTCTTCTTGGCACAGTTATAGCACAATATGAAACTATTATAAAATAATTGATATATGACAATAAAAACCTATTTATTATTTGCCTCTAGGGCATATCTCCTTCAGTATCCCACTTGCACTAGAGTACAAATAAACTAACTCGCATTTTACTCATATAAACCATATGCCATATGCATTTACCGATCATGCATGCTCATGGGAAACGTCATGTCCATGTTCTGTTTTACCAGATCATTATGTCTTTTGCAAATCGTTAATGTCTTCCTAATTTTGACATTCACACCATTATCGTATAATGGGTCAAAGTATTTGTTTGGCGACAAAGCGAGACTTTTGTTTCTAGTGTTTATGATGACGGTCGTTTTCACCGTTGTCATCTAAACTTCGAAACACACTTTGCTATCCTTTGTGTATATACTATAGTCATGGCAGCAGAACGAGGCCGGATTCCAGGAGCTCATAGTGAGTTTAGATCAACCTCAAGGGCTTTCTCATGGGCACTGGGCCCTGGGACACATCATTCTATGTTAAAAGCGAACTAGCCCCGCCATAACATTATACATCACATAAGATGGAGCTTTTATACTTCTATATCTATGTAGATCCTAGTGCATGAAATGCATCTATGCCACTTACATTGCTTCTTGCCATTTATGTCCAAACTTAATTCTGGTTCAGTGATCAACTCAGGAATCACACATTCTTATAGTTAAGACTTTGTCCTACTAACCAGAACCTCGGGTCACTTTATGTCGAGTATACAACATGGTTATATGAAAGAACCTATGACTGAGGCATAGGAGATGCAAGGCATCTCTTTCTTTCAACCATAGTTGCAATGCTAACTCAATGCTTCACATGGTAAGAACTACTTTCTCACCTTGTTCCATTCTGAACTTCTTCAGAATCTTGTCTTAGGACATTCTGAACATCTTTTAGAATCAAGTCTAGGAAGCATTCGACATTCAGTTTTTACTAAACTCACAAATCTATCTCGATAGATATTATTGTTTAATGACTTCAACTTCATCCTTGTTTATCTAACTCAGACGTTATTAACACCAATCACATCATTAATATATGTCGTCCATATATCACAGAATGATTTCATGCTCCCACTCAAATATGACATTCATATTTGAGATCCAGGGATTTCACTTATCTCCCACTCAAATTATGTCAGCTACATATTATGAATTAGCCAAGCTGATTTGCTCCCACTCAAATCCAGGTCCTCTCGACAATCTTGGATATTCCAAAATTCTTTGATCATCATCAAACCGAGAATTCCACTAACAAGATTTCAATGACTATTCATTTCTCGTACTTAGGTCCATCATGCTTCTTTGTATTTCGTAGGTATGTCTTGTTCAAAGCATGACATGTGAATCAACTATAATTCCACAAACTTGTAGAATATATAGTTGAATCCTACTTTCTTTAGTAAAAGTATTCCCTAAAACTTTATGATCATTATCATTGGTTTCTCCTCTATATGTAGAGTTTGGATTCACGAAACAAATTCCGCTGCGCCACTCAAAAATCTAGAGGTAAGGTCAAATACCTTGTTTTGATCTTTTACTTTCTTCCACCTGTATCTTCATCAAGACACGTCAACTAAGGACAATAGCAGGTTTGCCCCTTTGTGGAAGATGCATATATAGCTTCCTAAGAATGCTCTACAAAGACTTGTTTATTCGCCACGATTTCGACTTGTCGAAATCTCTAGAAACTCGAACTTGCCATAACACTTATGGTGTTGTTTCCACGAATCTTTAGATGTTCCTTTGTATTTCAAATGAGTGTTTGCTTATTTTGATCTCTAACTCTAAATGACAACTATAACCCTAATAAGAGATAATATGTATCTAATACAAAATGATTATGATGTTTAGACATTTCAACATAGTTTGAATTCGTCCAATTATCATAATTTGTGAAACATCTTTCACAAGTTCCTTTTATGCTAAACTTTGACTTGAATACTTTAGTCACGTCGATCAAATTGAGGAGACTTGTTAATTCAGTTAATTCAATATCCCATTTAGTTATGAACTCATTTGAACAATTCAAATCATTTCAAACTTCATGTTTCATTAAGTAAATACACCTATTCACTTAAGTCCACAATAAGTGATTTCCACTACTTGTTGAAAATACGATACATCACTATGTATAAGATTCAACATTTCTTCGCATATCACCGTTTTACTAGAATGCGAAGTTTTAGTCATTCTGCCTGAGAGGCATGGTTTTGCAAAGTCTCTAGATTAAGCATCTAGGACCCCGATCTTTCATAAAGAACATGAAATAACCAAAATGACTCAAACTGTAGTGTCTTTTCATTATTAAGCTTTGAATATCTTTTAGCATTCTAATCCTTTATAAATGTTTAGACTATTATCATTAACATAGTGATGAGAATAACTTATTTGTAATCGTAATGTGACCATAAGGTATTGTTCATAAGAATAGTACAAACTGGTTTTTTTACTTGTTCATATGAATAATCGTCTTACCAAAAGCAAGACACACAATCTAGGATTACAAAATTATATTGAAGTCCACTAATCCAAATGATAAACTTTGAGGGAAGAGGTGATTGAAGGAGACATGCCCTAGAGGCAAATAATAAATAGGTTTTTATTGTCATATCTCAATTAGTTTATAATAGTTTCATATTGTGCTATAACTGTGCCAAGTAGAAACATTGGTACAGCTGTGGTATGAAACAACCAAGTCCCTAGTAGCCTCTATTCATACTAGTTTGTTGGTCACGAAGATGATCTGGGTTTCAAGATCATGGGAATTTATGCCGACTGACAACGAGATCATATCATTGGAGAATGATGTGATTGGACATTCCTCGAAGGATTGCAACACGATCAAGTCATATAGTTCATTGTTGCAACAACTATACCTAGACTCCTCCTTAGACCGTGAGCTCATATTACTCACTGTTTCCCTAGGGTGCTTAGACTGCATCAACCGTCATCTGGTAATATGGTGGCCATAAAGGTGTATGTTGGGTATTCCGAAGGAACAGTAGATGACATGTGACTGCAAGATCGGGATTTGTTCACCCACATGACGGGTAAAGATAGATACGGCCGGCTTGGTGAGATTACATCCATAAATGTTGCAACATGTGACTAGGTCACGGGGATGTAATATCAAGGTAACAAGAAAAAAACAGAACTTGTTGTGAACGAGATTGAACGAGGTATGGGATACCAATGATCGGATCTGGGACAAGTTGTATCGAGAAACAAAAGGAAGAGGATGCTACATTCAGACGGTTCAAACGACATTGTCACCAGGAATGCATAGGGGTCACATGGACATCCCTGGTCCCTCTGTTGATCATTGATACAGATCATGTCTAGAGCATTCCCGAGCCGTGAGAGGATACACTTAAGGGTACGATGACAATGGTCATTCGTAAGACGGAATCATAGTAGAGAAAGAGAGAAAGCCGGAATCATTCCGGGAAAGATCCGAAGTCGTTCGGAGGAAATCGAAAGGGGACCAAAAGGTGTTTCGGGTCAAGATGGATTTTGTAATATGTATTTACATATTAATTAGTGTAATTAATATTAAATATAATATTAAAATCTAATTTGAAGGGTTATTGCACTAATGGGCCAAACTTCATAGGGAAATAGGGCCCATGAGGGAAAACCGGAGGAGGGAAGGGCCAAGGGCCCAGGGGCCAAGGCCCAGGCGCCTCAAGGGGGGCCCACCTGGCCAGCCTAGGGCTGTGCGCGAGGTGGGGACCACTCCTGGCCGGCGGCCCATGAAGGCCCATGCGCCTCCCCCTCTCTCCCTTGAATAGTCCCACATGGGAAACCCAAAGGGGAGGGCACCCACCCTCCCCCTATATAAAGGGGTGCCCATGGGTGGGATGAGACACACCATCAATTGGAAAAGTCCTTTGGTTGACTTCCTCCTTCCCTCTCTCTCTAGCCCTTGTGACCATGGCCCCAAGTTTGGGCTGTGCGATCGAGGCACACCTACAGCACGCCGTTGCGCTGCAGGGATTCCTAGCCGGATATCAACTTCGTCACTCTCGGCGGGATCGGGGAGCCGGAGGTCTCATCATGCACCGGATGTGTACGAAGAAACGAGGTGCAACACTTGGGGCGCTAGAATGTCATGAGCCGAAGCTGTTGCACGATGAAGATGATGAAGATCAAGAAGGAGCAAGGGGTGACCTACGAGGAGCTTCGCGACCTTGAGGTCGGCTACGAGTACGACTACTTCAACCACGTTCCCCGCAGAATGTTAACCACGTACGGTCTACAAGGGTATGTATTCTATACGCCTCGGCCGTTACTGCATTACTACATAGATAGATCCTAGGCAAGTTTTGGGGTTACATCGTAGGGAAATTTTTGTTTTCCGCATCGATCCCCTACAGTGGTATCAGAGCCGATCTATGCGTAGGAGTGCTGTACGGCCAGTACGCACAAGTATTGTGTGGGCATTGATCCCTTAGTTGTTACCCTCCAATGTGTACTTGTTTATATCGCGGTATTGTTTGATGAAGCGGCCCGGACCAACCTTACGCATATTCGTACGCGAGACTGGTTCCACGCTCAACATACGGCTTGTACCGTCTAAGTGGCTAGCGGGTGTCTGTCTCTCATTCGATAGTTGATATAGCATTTACAACGGGGGGCCCCGAAAGGGGTGTAGTAGAGACAACTGTTGCATCCATGTTTTGGTTGGAAAGTTCGTAGTTTAGAAATAGTTCTAGTGCGAAAGCGCTAACAACCACGTAAAACTTGCAATAGATAAAGTAGAGGTGTCTAACTTTATTTTGAAGGGGGCATGTGATTATGATATGGCAATGGTCGTTGCGAAGGTAAACGTAGTTGACTTTTCTATTACTAAGTAGTATAGTAATAGTCATCGTTCCGATGGACGATCTGGTGGAGGCATCGTGGACTTGGCGTCAAACCAAGGGCGAGATGGAGATCATGCCAGAGCGCTCAATGGAGATCAAGGCGCAAGAAAGACCATATCATATCACATTATACATATGATGTTGATACCTGTTTAACATCTTATTGTGTCCTAGTATTTAGATGCTCAACGGTAGCAAATAAGATAATCCCTATTTAATTCCAATGTTCCGTGTTCCCCTTGTGTGTGCACCACCAAGAAAGTTCTTCGGTATGAGGCCGACCATGATGATCGGGGGTCAGACATATCTATGTTCGCATACAGTGGGTGTAAGCCATGTTGCATAGCGAATACACACAAGTTAGATTTGGTGAGCCTAGCATGTACAGACATGGCCTCGGAACACAAGAGATCGAAAGATCAAGCATGAGTCACATGGATGATGTGATTGACATTAGTGAATGTCTACCTTTGATAATGCACTAATGGCCGTGATGATCGGGGGAGGTGCAGAGGATAGGGATCATGCGATCACTAAAGTTGTCCAGGGGATGACAATTTTAGTGGAGACCAATTATAAATTGATCTCTTATTATAAACTTAGTCTAGATGTCTGTTTGCAAATATCTTAGTAGATCTTAGCCTATCCTATCGAGGTCCTTTGCGACCATGGGAATATATTGCTTAATATGGAACTTAGCAAAAGGGTCCAACTTCATAGATTATACCCACGCCCGAGGGATATCCTCGTAAAAGGTGATCTTCTCTTCTTGATAAAATAACCATTAGAAGATAATTCGATGACTCCGCAATGCTTGTGTTTTCTTCATAATCATCCAATAAGCCATTCCCATTCGATGGAGAGTTGGGCTACATTTTGTATTCTATAGAATAAGGCACATAGAGTATGAGCCGTTGGATGGGTTTTCCTCCATCTTGGATGAAAAGAGAATGTTTGGAGAAACACTTAGTGATCTTGCATTAGAGTTAAGAACTCTTAGAAGGGCTTGATTGCAAAAGGAGTCATGGATGAAAAAGGTATATGTTAGATATACAAAATTATAAATGTGGTTCTTGCAGAACTGATTGCAGTTTGCAAAGTATTTGATAATTGTCCCGTTTTGTGAAAATAGAATGATCTGCTTGAGAATTGCTGGAATGTGGCTTGATGACGGCAAGCAAAACAGTCAATGGCCGACATCACCACTTTCCTCAATGTTTATCATTTGGGTTAGTGGACTTGAATATAAATTTGTAATCCATGTCTGTGTGTCTTGCTTATGGTGAGACGATTATTCATATAAACAAGTTACAAACCAGTTTGTACTATTCTTATGAACAATACCTTATGGTCATATTACGATTACAAATAAGTTATTCTCATCACTATGTTAATGATAATACTTTAAACATTTATAAAGGATTAGAATGCTAAAAGATATTCAAAGCTTAATAATGAAAAGACACTACAGTTTGAGTCATTTTGGTTATTGCATGTTCTTTATGAAAGATCGGGGTCCTAGATGCTTAATCTAGAGACTTTGCAAAACCATGCCTCTCAGGCAGAATGACTAAAACTCCGCATTCTGGTAAAATGGTGATATGCGAAGAAATGTTGAATCTTATACATAATGATGTATCATATTTTAAACAAGTAGTGGAAATCATTTAGTGTGGACTTAAGTGAATAGGTGTATTTACTTAATGAAACATGAAGTTTGAAATGATTTGAATTGTTCAAATGAGTTCATAACTAAATGGGATATTGAATTAACTGAATTAACAAGTCTCTTCGATTTGATCGACATGACTAAGGTATTCAAGTTAAGTTTAGCATAAAAGGAAGTTATGAAAGATGTTTCACAAATTATGATAATTGGACGAATTCAAACTATGTTGAAATGTCTAAACATCATAAACAATTTGTATTAGATACATATGATATCATATTATCTCTTATCGGGGTTATAGTTGTCATTTAGAGTTAAAGATCAAAATAAGCAAACACTCATTTGAAATACAAAGGAACATCTAAAGATTCGTGGAAACAACACCATAAGTGTTATGGCAAGTTCGAGTTTCTGGAGATTTCGATAAGTCGAAGTCGTGGCGAATAAACAAGTCTTTGTAGTGCATTCTTAGGAAGCTATGAATGCATCATCCACAAGGGGAAAACGTGCTATTTTCCTAAGTTGATGTGTCTTGATGAAGATACAGGTGGTAGAAAGTAAAAGATCAAAACAAGGTATTTGACCTTACCTCCGGATTGTTGAGTGGCATAGCGGAATTTGTTTCGTGAATCCAAACTCTACGAATAGAGGAGAAACTATTGATAATGATCATAAAGTTTCAGTGAATACTTTTACTAAAAAAGTAGGATTCAAGTATATATTCTACAAGTTTGTGGAACTATATTATTGATTCACTTGTCATGTTTTGAACAAAACATACCTACAAATTACAAAGAAGCATGATGGACCTGAGTGTGAGAAATGACTAGTAGTCATAAAATCCTATATTAAGTTACATTTAAGATTTCAAAGTAACATGTTACTTGATCTTAAAGTAAAGTAGTTTACTTTATATCTCTGAATGACTACAAAGTCATAAGAAGGAAATGAAACTTAATGAATGACAAAAGCTCGATTTGTCACAAGTTTGGAAAAATTCAAGGAGTTGACTACAACAGTAGTGATGCTTAAGTCTTTTGGATTTACACTTGAAATATATGGATATTGAAGTCTCGTAATTGGAATTCTCAAATTGATAATGATCAAAGAATTTTGGAATGTCCAAGATTATCGAGAGGATCTAGATTTGAGTGGGAGCAAATCAGCTTGGCTAATTCATAATATGTCGCTAACATATTTTGAGTGGGAGCTAAGTGAAATCCCTAGATCTCAAATATGAATGTCACATTTGAGTGGGAGCGTGAAATCATTTTTGTGATATGTGGACGACATATGTGAATGATGTGATTGGTGTTTAAGTTAGGATGAAGTTGAAGTTATTAAACAAAGAGATCTATCGAGATAGATTGGTGAGTTTAATAAACACTAAAAGTCGAATGCTTCCTGGACTTGATTCTGAAAGATGTTCAGAATGTCCTAAGACAAGATTCTGAAGTAGCTCAGAATGGAACAAGGTAAGAAAGAAGTTCTTACTATATAAAGCATTGAGTATTGCAACTATGGTTGACAGAAAGAGATGTGTTGCATCTCCTATGCCTCAGTCATAGGTTCTTCCATATAACCATGCTGTATACTCAACATAAAGTGACCCGAAGTTCTGGTTGATAGGACAAAGTCTTGACTGTAAGAACGTGTCTTTAAGTGATTCCGGAGCTGATCACTGGACCAGAATTAAGTTTGTACTTAAGTGGCAAGAAGCAAAGCAAGTGGCATAGTTGCATTTCATGCACTAGGATCTACATAGATATAGAAGTATAAAGGCTCCATTTTATGTGATGTATAATGTTATGGCGGGGCTAGTTTGCTTTTAACGTAGAATGATGTGTCCCAGGGCCGAGTGCCCATGAGAAAGCCCTCGAGGTTGATCTAACGTCACTGTAAGCTCCTGGAATACGGCCTCATTCTACTGCCATGAATATAGTATATACACAAAGGATAGCAAAGTGTGTTTCGAAGTTTAGATGACAACGGTGAAAACGACCGTCATCATAAACACTAGAAACAAAGTCTCACTTTGTCACCAAACAAATACTTCGACCCATTATAAGATAATGGAGTGAATGTCAAAATTAGGAAGACATTAACGATTTGCAAAAGACATAATGGTCTGGTAAAACAGAACATGGACATGACGTTTCCCATGAGCATGCATGATCTGTAAACGCATATGGTATATGGTTTATATGAGTAAAATGTAAGCTAGGTTATTTGTACTCTAGTGCAAGTGGGAGACTGAAGGAGATATGCCCTAGAGGCAAATAATAAATAGGTTTTTATTGTCATATCTCAATTAGTTTATAATAGTTTCATATTGTCCTATAACTGTGCCAAGTATAAACATTGGTACATGTGTGGTATGAAACAACCAAGCCCCTAGTAGCCTCTATTCATACTAGTTTGTTGGTCACAAAGATGATCTGGGTTTCAAGATCATGGGCATTTATGCCGACTGACAACGAGATCATATCATTGGAGAATGATGTGATTGGACATTCCTCGAAGGATTGCAACACGATCAAGTCATATAGTTCATTGTTGCAACAACTATACCTAGACTCCTTCTCCTTAGACCGTGAGCTCATATTACTCATTGTTTCCCTAGGGTGCTTAGACTGCATCAACCGTCATCTGGTAATACGGTGGCCATAAAGGTGTATGTTGGGTATTCCGAAGGAACAGTAGATGACATGTGGCTGCAAGATCGGGATTTGTTCACCCACATGACGGGTAAAGATACATACGGCCGGCTTGGTGAGATTACATCCATAAATGTTGCAACATGTGACTAGGTCACGGGGATGTAATATCACGGTAACAAGAAAAAAACAGAACTTGTTGTGAACAAGATTGAACGAGGTATGGGATACCAATGATCGGATCTCGGACAAGTTGTATCGAGAAATGAAAGGAAGATGATGTTACATTTAGACGATTCAAACAACATTGTCATCAGGAATGCATAGGGGTCACATGGACATCCCTGGTCCCTCTGTTGATCATTGATACAGATCATGTCTAGAGCATTCCCGAGCCATGAGAGGATACACTTAAGGGTACGATGAGATCGATCATTTGTAAGACGGAAGAGAAAGAGAGAATGCCGGAATCGTTCCGGGAAAGATCCGAAGTCATTCGGAGGAAATCGAAAGGGGACCGAAAGGTGTTTTGGGTCAAGATGGATTTTGTAATATGTATTTACATATTAATTAGTGTAATTAATATTAAATATAATATTAAAATATAATTTGAAGGGTTATTCCACTAATGGGCCAAACTTCCTAGGGAAATAGGGCCCATGAGGGAAAACCGGAGGAGGGAAGGGCCAAGGGCCAAGGGGCCAAGGCCCAGGCGCCTCAAGGGGGCCCCACCTGGCCAGCCTAGGGCTGTGCGCGAGGTGGGGACCACCCCTGGCCGGCGGCCCATGAAGGCCCATGCGCCTCCCCCCTCTCTCCCCTGAATAGTCCCACATGGGAAACCCAAAGGGAAGGGCACACCACCTCCCCCTATATAAAGGGGTGCCCATGGGTGGGATGAGACACACCATCAATTGGAGAAGTCCTTTGGTTGACTTCCTCCTTCCCTCTCTCTCTAGCCCTTGTGACCATGGCCCCAAGTTTGGGCTATGCGATCGAGGCACACCTGCAGCATGCCGTTGCGCTGCAGGGATTCCTAGTCAGATATCAACTTCCTCACTCCCGACAGGATCGGGGAGCCAGAGGTCTCATTGTGCACCGGATGTGTACGAAGACACGAGGCTCAACACTTGGGGTGCTAGAATGTCATGAGCCGAAGCTGTTGCACGATGAAGATGATGAAGATCAAGAAGGAGCAAGGGGTGACCTGCGAGGAGCTTCGCGACCTTGAGGTCGGCTACGAGTACGACTACTTCAACCACGTTCCCCGCGGAACGTTAACCGCGTACGGTCTACAAGGGTATGTATTCTATACGCCTCGGCCGTTACTGCATTACTACATAGATAGATCCTAGGCAAGTTTTGGGGTTACATCGTAGGGAAATTTTTGTTTTCCGCACCGATCCCCTACAGTGATGTCGGCCATCAACTATTTTGCTTGCCGTCATCAAGCCACATTGCCTCAAATCCAGCAATTCTCAAGCAGATCATCCTATTTTCACAAAACGGGACAAGTATCAAATACTTTGCAAACTGCAATGAGTTTTGCAAGAATCACATTTATAATTTGTATATCTTACATATACCTTTTCATCCATGACCTCCATTTGCAATCAAGCCCTTCTAAGAGTTCTCAACTCTAATGCAAGATCACTAAGTGTTTTTGCAAACAATCTAGAGTCATCGAATTATCTCCTAATGGTTATTGTATCAATAAGAAAAGATCACCTTTTATGAGGATATCCCTTAGGCATGGGTATTAATCTATGAAGTTGGACCCTTTTGCTAAGTTCCAAATTAAGCAATATATTCCCATGGTCGCAAAGGACCTCAATGGGATAGGCTAAGATCTACTAAGATATTTGCAAAGAGACATCTAGACTAAGTTTATAATAAGAGATCAATTTATAATTGGTCTCCACTAAAATTGTCATACCCTGGACGATTTTAGTGATCGCATGATCCCTATCCTCTGCACCTCCCCCGATCATCATGGCCATCAGTGCATTATAAAAGGTAGACATTCAACAATGCCAATCACATCATCCATGTGACTCATGCTCGATCTTTCGATCTCTTGTGTTCCGAGGCCATGTCTACACATGCTAGGCTTGCCAAATCTAACTTGTGTGTATTCGCTGTGCAACATGGCTTACACCCACTATATGCGAACGTAAATATGTCTGACACCCATGCCTGTAACCCTGGATCGCCTTATACCGAAGAACTTTCTTGGTGGTGCACACACAAGGGGAACACGGAACATTGGAATTCAATAGGGATTATCTTATTTGCTACCGTTGAGTATCTAAATACTAGCACACAATAAGATGTAAACACTGGTATCAACATCATATGTATAATGTGATATGATATGGTCTTTCTTGCGCCTTGATCTCCATCGAGCGCTCCGGCATGATCTCCATCTTGCCCTTGGTTTGACGCCAAGTCCACGATGCCTCCACCAGGTCGTTCATCGGAACGATGACTATTACTATACTACTTAGCAACCGAAAAGTAAACTACTTTACCTTTGTAGAGACCAATGCCATATCATAATCACATGCCCCCCTGCAAAATAAAGTTAGACGCCTCTACTTTATCTATTGCAAGTTTTACGTGGTTGTTAGGGCTTTCGCACTAGAACCGTTTCTAAACTACAAACTTTCCAACCACAACATGGATCCGACAGTTGTCTCTACTACACCCCTTTCGGGGCCCTCCGTTGTACATGATATATCAACT
Organism: Avena sativa; assembly: GCA_916181665.1. Taxonomy (NCBI): domain Eukaryota; kingdom Viridiplantae; phylum Streptophyta; class Magnoliopsida; order Poales; family Poaceae; genus Avena; species Avena sativa. The sequence continues at coordinate 467,415,210 of OV702290.1, forward strand.
ATCGAATGAGAGACAGACACCCTCTAGCCACTTATACGGTACAAGACGTATGTTGAGTGTGGAACCAGTCTCGCGCACGAATATGTGTAAGGTCGGTCTAGGCCGCTTCATCAAACAATACCGCGATATAAACAAGTACACGTTAGAGGGTAACAACTAAGGGATCAATGCCCGCACAAAACTTGTGCGTACTGGCCGTACGGCACTCTTACGCATAGATCGGCTCTGATACCACTGTTGGGGATCGGTGCGGAAAACAAAAATTTTCCTACGATGTAATCCGAAAAAACTGCCTCGGATCTATCTATGTAGTAATGCGGTAATGGCCGGAGCGTAGAGAATACATACCCTTATAGACCGTACGCGGTTAACATTCCGCGGGGAACGTGGTTGAAGTAGTTGTACTCGTAGCTGACCTCAAGGTCGCGAAGCTCCTCGTAGGTCACCCCTTGCTCCTTCTTGATCTTCATCGTGCAACAGCTCTGGCTCACGACATTTAAGCGCCCAAAGTGTTGTGCCTCGTGTCTTCATACACATCCGGTGCACGATGAGACCTCCGGCTCCCCTATCCCGCCGGGAGTGCGGAAGTTGATATCCGGCTAGGAATCCCTGTAGCGCAACAGCGTACTGCAGGTGTGCCTTGATCGTACAGCCCAGACTTGGGGCCATGGTCACAAGGTTTAGAGAGAGAGGGAGAGAGGGAAGGAGGAAGTCAACCAAAGGACTGCTCTAAATATTGGTGTGTTTAATCCCACCTATGGGCACCCGTTTATATAGGCGGACGGGGTGTGCCTTTCTCAAAGGCTAAGCCATGTGGGACTAATACTAAAAGAAAAAGGAAGCAGATTTTCGTTCAGCCGAATGGGCCGATTTATAGCTCAGCCCAAAAGCCAAAGGGAGCAAAGCAAAACAACAGCCTGGGAGGCACTGGCCGGGTGGGCCTTGGCACGGCCCACCCCGCGCCTGCTACCTCCCGCCCAGCAGCAGCAGCAACCGGCGCCCCCGCCTGGGTCGGCGTGCGCCCTCGCGGCCTGCCTGGCAGCCCGGGTGGGCCAGCTCCCCCGCGCGGCCCAGCACGCCTGCTGGTGGCGGTGGCGACCGCCCAGCCCTGGGTGGGCCGGCTCCCCCGCGCGGCCCAGCATGCCTGCTGGTGGCGGTGGCGACCGCCCAGCCCCGGGTGGGCCGCCCATCCCGCGCTCGGCCCGCTAGCGGCCATCGGCAGTGGCGTCTGCCCACCAGCGCCTGTGCGGCGCGCAGTAAACTGTCGCCCTGTGCGGTGGCGATTATCCGCCGCCCACAGGGCTGGCTGTTTTGCCTTTTTCCATTTCTTTTTCTGCACTTTTATTTCTAGGTCTTTTCCCTCTGGGATCTGGCATAATATAAAAGTTGCCTTTATAAATCTTAATCTAAATATTATTTATAATATATTAATTCAAAATTATCATATAATAAATATATATTTAAATTCCCATTTATCCGAAAACACTTTTCGGGGCTTTTCCTTTATTCTTTCTCCGAATAGCTTCGGATTTCTCCACGGAACGATTCTGGCTTTCTCTCTTTCTCTACTGTGATTCCGTCTTACGAATGATCGCTCTCATCGTACCCTTAAGTGTATCCTCTCACGGCTCGGGAATGCTCTAGACATGATCTGTATCAATGATCAACAGAGGGACCAGGGATGTCCATGTGACCCCTATGCATTCCTGATGACAATGTCGTTTGAACCGTCTAAATGTAGCATCCTCTTCCTTTTGTTTCTCGATACAACTTGTACGAGATCCGATCACCGGTATCCATACCTTTGTTCAATCTCGTTCACAACAAGTTCTGTTTTCTTGTTACCGTGATATTACATCCCCGTGACCTAGTCACATGTTGCAACATTTATGGATGTAATCTCACCAAGCCGGCCGTATGTATCTTTACCCGTCATGTGGGTGAACAAATCCCGGTCTTGTAGTCACATGTCATCTACTGTTCCTTCGGAATACCCAACGTACACCTTTATGGCCACCGTATTACCAGATGACGGTTGATGCAGTCTAAGCAGCCTAGGGAAACAGTGAGTAATATGAGCTCACAGTCTAAGGAGAAGCAGTCTAGGTATAGTTGTTGCAACAATGAACTATATGACTTGATCGTGTTGCAATCCTTTGAGGAATGTCCAATCTCATCATTCTCCAATGATATGATCCCGTTGTTAGTCGGCATAAATGTCCATGATCTTGAAACCCAGATCATCTTCGTGACCAACGAACTAGTATGAATAGAGGCTACTAGGGACTTGGTTGTTTCATACCACACCTGTACCAATGTTTCTTCTTGGCACATTTATAGCACAATATGAAACTATTATAAACTAATTGAGATATGACAATAAAAACCTATTTATTATTTGCCTCTAGGGCATATCTCCTCCGGAAGAAGCCGAAGAAGGGGCAACCAGGTTCTCCGAACCCGAGCCCAGACCTAGGAGCAGCCGAGAATATTTTCTGGCCCTTTTAATATGCGGCTTCAGGTCAATTGCTTGGCCACTGGGGGTGACTGGGACAGAGGAGCTAACCTTTCTCCCAGTCGACCTTCTCGCCGTGCGCCATCGCCAGGGCCATCATAGTTTTGGCACCACTCCTTGACTGCGTAAAACTATAACCAACAAGGGGACCGGGATCAGCACCAAAGACGGCGACAAGATCATTAAGGTTGTTCGGCACATCCTTAGTTGGAAATATTTCGACATAAAGATTCTTGAAGGCACGGCGGGAGCGGACAAGAAGATTGCGCCCATGAACGCTATTAGACTCCAAGATGCTAACAATATCCGACAACAGATCAACCTTATCATCATTCAGCGTCAGGTTCTGACCAGTTAGTTCTGACAACGAAAAAGAGAAGAAAGGATTAATAACCAAAAGAAAGAAACAAAACAAAAATGCACAAAGACAAAAACTTACGGGCCAGCGAATCATTGAGGGCCTCTAGGCGCTGTTGCAGACTTGCATCTCGAACAACGGCTTGCTTGGCCACTTCTTTGGCATCAGCTTTCGCCTTCCGATTAGCCTCATCCAAAGCCGTTTCTACAGCTCGAAGTCTAACTTCAAGATCATCGACACGCTTCATCGCCTCATCCCAAATAACTTCGGATTGCTTGGCAGCGTCTATGCAAGTAAATCATGAAAAAATGAGGAAGAACATTTTGCAAAGAGATTACAAAAATGACCAACACATACCCTTCAGTTCTTCGACTTCATCACGGATTCTTATAAAATGAGAGGCCATACCGACCATCTCGCGCAGCAAAGGCTGAGCAAAGAAACATCACAACAAAAGGATATGAAGGCAAAATACAAAAGGCTACGGGAAGAAAAATTCTGAAATAAAAAAGTGACTTACATCCTTCAGGTCCACATCAACAGGATCTTCAGATATCAACACCCCTTTACCCGCTGTTTTCTTCCATTTTTGCGGCGGGGGCTTGGATGAAGTGGCAACATCTTTTTGGATGACCTTCTCCACAGGAGACAAGAGCTTTTATTTTGGCTCCACCGATGGTGGAGGAGATTTCCTTGCGGAGAGGAGATGGCTCCACAGCATCTTTGTCATCACTGCAAAAGAACAACACAAATGGAACAAGCATCAGTAGTAAAACCACCCGGTAAAACAAAAAAAGGGAGGAAGCAAATACTTACAAAGACACATCCTGCACAAGGCGGAACAAATTCATCTGGGTGGGAGTAGCCGCGATCGGAGAAGCACCGAAAGGCTTGGAAGCAATCGAGTCATCTGAATCCTCGACCCTTTCCACAACATAAGGGCGCTTCCTCTTTTTGCCAGCACGCTCCATGTGGAAATCTCCGGAGACAGCCGAAGGAAGAGATTGCGTCTTCGAAGAAGAATCTAATATAGAGAAATCCCCCTCCTCATCCGTGGCAGTCCTAGTCATAGGGAGATCGTCGGATGCGGAAGAATAGACAGGGGGCTCACAACTTCCAGGAAGAGGAGGAAGCGATCTCAGATGATCAAAATCCTACACAAGCAGAAGACATGGGAAAAATGCTAGTCATTCAAAAGAGTAAAAATGCATCCACAAAAAGAAGAAAGGAATAGGTGAAGGCAACGGAAAATTACCTCGGGAAGCCGTTTTTTCTTGCCATAGGGATCCAAAAGACAAGTTGAAGGAACTGGGATTTTCTTGGTCAAAGTGGTGAAGCTCCGGACTCTCTACTCATACACCTTGAGGACGAGGTATTCCGAATAAATCCTCATCGGGTCCTTCCTCTCGATGTACGCCCACATGCCAGAAAGCCGGGCCTAAAGCGGCCGGACACGAATCCACAAAAAGTATGCCAGGACCTGGAGACCCGACAACTCCTTGCCAACCTCATGCCGCAACTTTGAAATACGATCGACAAAGGGCTGGATTTCCACCTTTCTTTGGCAGAAGGACGCTGATCCCAGGAGTCAAGTTTACGACAGGTTTTCCTAGGATCAAAGGGGGCTAACCCAAAAGGTTGGCCTTCGAGTGGATGATCCTTGACATAAAACCACTTGGACTTCCAACCTTGGATATAATTAGTGATTTTGAAGTCCAAGTAATCAACATCGGATCAGACAGAAAAAATGGCGCCACCAACATCATGGACAATGGTGTTAGTGGCATTGCGACGAACATAGAAGAAGTGTTTCCAAAGGCCCTAATGGGGATGAATCCCAAGAAAACACTCACAAAGAGTGACAAAACAAGCAACATGGAGAATAGAATTGGGCGTGAGCTGATACAACTGCACGCCATAGACAAACAAAAGGCCACGGAGAAATTCGTGGACAGGAAGAGAAAGACTGCGGAAGAGGAAAGGGAGGAACACTACCCTCCAGCCAGGCTCGGGGATGGGAACAACCTCGTCTCTAGGGAGCTTGAAGGAACCCTCCGTTAGAAGACCGGAGTTCCGCGCCTCATGGAGCTCCCGTGTCGTGCACTTGGTAGGAGCCCATCGAACGGCCCTCTTCCTAGTGGCCTTCGCGGCGGCAACAGAAGTTCTAGTAGCCTTGCTTTTGCCCATAGTGGTAAAAGGGGAATATGGGCACAAGGACTAGAGTTTTGCAGGGGAGAAAGAACAGGAGTTCACAAGGGGGCAAGAGCGCAAGGAAGAAGATGAGGCAAGGGGAGGTGAGGTAAAACAGTAAAACACACCTCCCCTCCCTTATAAAGAGCAATGGCGTGAGGTCTAAACCATTCGATGCAAAAATGAACCGACAGAAAGTCGCACGATGATGACATGTGTCACAAAGATTCCATAAAGGAAAAAAGTTAAAGAAAGTTATGGCTGCGATAAAAATGGAGAACAGCGTGGACACCTCGATTCTCGCGCGGAGAGGGCGCGTGCAGTCAAAAATCTCCGCTGGATATGCTATCACGCATCATTATTACTGCTTCATGGGCCCACGCTCGACACGTCCCGTCAAGGCGTGTTCTTCTGAAAATCCACAACATAAAAATACGTCATCATTGACGTCACAGAGGAAGAGTTGCAGAAATTGCGGCTCGCTATTAAAAACAAACATCGGAGCCGAAGTAAATTCCTCCAAGAAGAGACATGAGACTACAACCGAACATACAATGTTACGACTATAGCCTGGGGGGCTACTCCTATCGGAAGCACTGGTCGTGCACCCGACAAAAAATACAGAAGCACTAGCGCCATAAGCAATAGGTTTCGAGCCTATGTTTTGATATAAATATCTAAAAACATAGCCTCGGGGGCTACTCCTATCAGGAGCGCTGGCGCGCACCTGATAAGGAAAAACAAAGATTCATCAACAAGATACTCCTATCAGGAGTAGATGCAAAAAAATAAAAAGTTCTTCAGCCGCTATAAAACAAAAAACTCTCGGATCACACTCAACACGATAAAAGTCTGAATGCCATGTTCAGAAACATGAAGGTAAGACCCCAATGTTCGTCCTATGTGGCCTGGTAATCGCACAAGAATGCGCTCTGCTAGTAAAATATCCATATCGATGATACGATAAAAAATCCCAATGGACACGTTGGGTACCCGATAAAAATAGAAAACTAGAATTCAGTATTCGATAAGACCTCAGTGGCTCGAACTGAATTATGCCAGTAGAAAATTCCGGATTTGAGCCTAGGGACTTGAATTTGATGTAGGGAAACCTTGTTTTTGCCTAGGAGGAATTAACTAATTCCCGATCCATCAGAAGCATCAGACTCGTTGTACCAAGATCCCTACAAAAATAAAATTTAAGGAACAAAAAGAAGGAAAAAAGAAAACTTTGAGACTCAACCTGAAACTGCGGTTCAAGTAGAGTCTCGGGGGATACTGACATATGAATGATTACTCGGATGCCTATGGTTCGCTACCCTATATTGGGTAAAAGGCTTACGGCCCATGAAGATTCCAGATGACAACCCAAGGAAGCAACCTACAAAGTCCTTGATTGTATTAGGAAAGAAACTATGAACTGACATTATGTTGGTATTGTAATCACGCGTGTATGAAATCTATCCGCATACAGCTTTGAGACCCGGCCTATTATATATAGGACGGGATAAGCCCAAGCGAGGGCACCGAAATCTAGGAGACAACTTGTAATAGGGCAATCACTCAATATTCAGGCGACTTTGATTCCATTGTTTCCCTGACATCTGACGAAATCCCCAGTGTTCTCTTTTCTACAAAACCCCAAGTCCATCACCATGGGCATTGCCGAGGTTACCCCTTGTCACCAACAAAGAAAAAAAATTATTTTATGATCTTAGATATTACTTTTGGGATGATCCATTCCTTTATAAGAATAGTGTAGATGGTATTATTCAATGTTGTGTGCCTGAATTTGAGCAGCAGGATATCATAAGAGATTGTCATGACAGTCCTTATGGAGGACATCACACAGGAGACCGCACCGCTACAAAGGTATTATAGTCTGGTTTTTATTGGCCTACTTTTTATAAAGATTGTGCTAACTATGTTAAAGCTTGTGACAAATGTCAATGCGTTGGAAACATTGGTAAGAGAAATGAAATGCCTATGAACTATTCACTACCTCTTGAACCGTTTGATGTATGGGGATTTGACTTTATGGGACTATTCCCTTCATCAACAACAAAACACACTCACATTTTGGTTGAACTGGACTATGTTACAAAGTGGGTTGAAGCAATTCCAACTAAAAGTACAAATCATGCTACAACAATGAAGATGCTTAAGTACATCATCTTTCCCAGGTTTGGAGTACCTAGATCTTTAATTACTGATGGTGGTTCTCACTTTATACATGGAGTCTTTAGAAAACTTTAGCTAATTATGGTGTTAATCATAGGGTAGCATCCCCATATCACCCTCAAACTACTGGTCAAGTAGAGGGAAATCAAACTCATTTTAAAAAGACAATCAATAGAGCTAGGTCTGATTGGCCAACCAAAATCAATGATGCTTTGTGGGCTTATAGAAATTCTTTTAAAAATCCTATGGGTATATCTCCTTATAAAATGGTTTATGGTAAAGCATTTCACCTCCCCGTAGAACTAGAACATAAATCTAGATGGGCTGTTAAACAACTCAACTTTGACCTCAAAATAGCTAGAGAGAAAATAATTTTAGACTTAAACTTGTTAGATGAATGGAGGAATGAAGCTTATGAAAGTGCTAGGCTGTTTAATGAAAATGTGAAAATTTGGCATCATAAAAGAATAAAGAGAAAGGAGTTTAAAGTAGAAGATCAAGTATTATTGTTCAACTCTCATTTCAAGTTCTCTGCAGGGAAGTTAGCATCAAAGTGGTAGGGTCAATTAGTTGTGTAGGAGGTGTATCGCTCTGGAGCCATCCGTCTTCATCGAGACTATAAAGATAAACCTCATGTTGTTAATGGACAATGTCTTAGATATTATATTGCATGCCAAAAATTCATAGGAAAGGTGGAAGAGTTAAATCTCTAGAGCCCCGAGGCCATAATTGCAAAGAAATATCCCCTACCAGATACCAGAAATCAATAAACAGAGGTTTTTAGGTGTGTAACTGTCTCGAAATATCTCCATATTTTAGGTATGTCATTATTTTCAGAAAACTAAAGCATGAAGTGAAAGAATTGGATGAAACAGAGTCCTAGAGAGGGAAAGAGGCCAAGTGGCACGCCCTACCTTGCTGGGCATGCCACCCAGGCACTTTCGCCCCTCTGGTGACCGTTTCGCCCTGGTTTCATCTCAAACACTTTGTCTTACCCTAAAACTTGTCAATATATACCCCTCTCTGCCGATCTAATCTCTCATTGAGTCTTTTCGAGCAAACCTTGTTGTCCCCTCTCAGCTTTTAGCCATGGAAAGCTATGGATCCTATCTAGGAGGAGATGAATCCAAGAAGAAGGGCATGGTGAATCACTACCTCAACTCCGTGGTGGCTGCCCTGAAGACCTAGACATTCAAGGAGGGACTGCTGTTCTTGGAGGAGATGAAGGCTCCCAAGAACGAGGGCACCATGGAAGAAAGACTCAGGCTTTGGAGGACACCAGTTTCAGGTATGGCACCATGCTTGGGCGCAGCCTTGATGCTCATCACTTCATGAATCTCGAGTTGGAAAAGAAGGTTGAATCCTATGAGGTAAGGATCAAAGATCTGGAGGAGAAGTACCTACATGCTCTCACACAACTGGATTGGTTCCAAGCCCTCATGTGGGATTTGGAGAACCAGAATTGCGAGTATGAAGACTGCTTCAAGAGGATTGTTGAGGCTTCCTCCACCAAGTTCAATGATCCCCCAATGTCCTTCTACAACGGGAGTCCTATCCTTGGAAACTCTAGGAGTGGGTCGCCCATTATGAGGAGAATGGTGCTAATGAAGAAGAGGCAGTGACAACACTCTAAGCCCAGGGGAGTTTCATCTAGCCTTTTATGCTTTTTAGTTTATTATATTGCTTCTAGTCATGATCGTTAGGTTGGGTTTTGCTTTTATTTATTAAGTATCAACTTTCTTAGTGCGTAAAGGGCTCTTAGGGCATTATCTTGTATCCTTGTTCGAGAGGTTTTTAATGAAATACGAAGTATGGTGTGATCCATGATTCTTTTGTCTAGATATTTATGGGCAACACTAATGCATATGTGTGCCTCATATCTCGAAGTTTTAGTTACATCTTTTCTTGAATTAGATTAACTTGAGTGTGTTGGACAAGTATATAACTTCTCAAACAAACAAGAGCTTGCAATAAAGGAAAGATCCATGCGAGTTATGTTTACAATTATATATAAAAGAAAAACACCTTGAATTTGTAGAACAAAGATTTAGGAAGAGATGATGCAAGGGGGAATGCGATACTATTGTTCTATTTAGTAATAAACGAGTAAATTGAGGGTCATGGATATTTCAATACATATTCTCTATGGAAAGTGTATGAAAGGCAGGCACGCAAGGATTCGGTTCACCATGGAAAGTGAAAGGCAAAGGTTGTGTAGAGCATATGACATGATTGAAAGATCCATGAATAAGGTTTATACTGGTTACTAGGAGATAAGACCATTAACTAATGCCATTTAAAAATGGTGAATGTGTTTGACGAAGTCAAACTTCATGTCTTCTTGTTGTTTAACTCTCTTCTTTTAACTAGTTGTTCTATGAGAGTTTTATCTCCATTGCAATGGCAAGGGTGAATCAGATATAGCAAGGTAAAAAAACCATGCAAGCTAATATTAGCAAAGAGAAAAAGAAGAAAATTGGAGAGTTGTTCACTTATCCAACATACAATGGTTAGTTTGTTCAAAAGCAAGGGTAGTTTCTAGAGATCCTGTCTATGAAGCCTACATTTGTGTGATTGTTATGTTGGGAATATGCCCTAGAGGCAATCATGTATGATGTAATTCCCAATGTATTCATAAAGTTATTAAGTTGTCTTAGTATGAATATCAGATATATATCACTAAATATGTGACCCAGTTGTGGAACTATATATTCATATTGTTCATACTAGTATCCTTGGTTGTTGAGGTTGTGCTGGACACACAACTTAGACCAATGTGAAAGTTGGCTGAGGACTCGATTCCACTTGTCATGGGCATGGTGATGCTATTCTGACTTCCATGGACTCGGCTAAAGAGTTTAGCGAGTCGAACTGACCCACATTTGAGATGCAACAAGTATATTGTCATTTTCAGTCTTAAGCAATGGAATTCTTCGAACTGAGGTGATCGCATGATCTGAGTTATGGATTGCTAGCTTAGGTTCTATGAAACGCTGTTTTGTAAATGGGAAGTCATAAAGGTAGAGTACGGGCTGGTTGTGAAGCAAGTTGCGTGACGTGGATTATCAAGATGGGATTTGCCCCTCTATAATGGGGAGATATTCTTTGAGCCCTCTCGTGTGATATGATTCGGAAGCATGGCCATGCGCGACTTGGTTAAGTGTTAACCAAGGAGTCGGACTAAGTGTTAGACCAGTGAATCGTATGTCATGGAACGAGAAGAGATAGTCGAGCTATTAAAGGGATGACAACTACTCGCCTATAGCTTGACAAGGTATATTGTGAGGGAAACGGACTTGGACGAAAGTCACATTGAGAAAGTTTCGTCTTCTAAATTTATGGCGCTTGGGAGTTGGCACGTCTAGCTAGAGGCCGCTGCTAGCTATCGATTCAGAGTGGTGATTCGTGTCGTGTCTAGGTGTACGTGAACCTACAGGGTCACACACTTAAGGGAAAGGAGCCCATATGGATTCGATCCATGTGGAGATTTGGGTACAACCTAAATGGGCCTCAAGTGTTGAGCCTAACTAGGAGTGTATATAATTGGAGTGACAAGGGATAGGCCCTAGCCTAGCCGTCACTTTCTCCACTCCCATTTTGGGCTAGATAGGATCTAGTAGTCCTCTGCCTAGATCTCCTCCATGTACGTGTGGATACCGGTAGAAGCGTTGCATGTGCGACACTAGAGACAAGGAGGTTCGTGGGGATCTAGACGTGCTATACGTGGGATTCGGCACGACATCAACTAATGCGCTTCATCAATAATCCGCACATGCGCGTCTAGTGGTAAATATCATGGCCCATCACGTGAGCTATATCTTGGGAGTATCGTGTAGGGGAAAGTTTTGTTTATCTCTCCATGGCCCAATAGTGATATTAGAGCGACAACTTCAGGTTTTAGGCTCTAGATCTCGCTTATGTGATATGCGGTAGGCATTAGATTGGATCTAATTGCTGTTTTGGTGGTCGATCTATCAGATAGATCGGTTTTGTACAAGGTTGATTGGATCAATCATACTCGGGGGAGATGGATGATCTGGTTTTTGTGATCCTACTACTGAGGTCATGGAACAACATACCCCTACCGGTCGACTTCCGCCATCAGGGTAGACTGTGACACGTAAATCTAGATGCGGTGATCGAAGATCAAAGGAGTTTGATCGAATCGGAGGACATATCGGATTTGGGTAAAATTGTCCGATGAAGAAATCCATGTTTGAAATCCATTGTTTTCATCGAGTCGGACTGTGGGATTCGCCCTATCGTAGCGCCTTAGATGTTGTTGCGAGTTTCATAACACCGGTAGATATCGTATCTATGCATAACTTGTTTTTGCAGGATGATGTTGTGAATGGTATGGCTTATGTGCATGTGATGTGTGTAATCCATACATGATCTGTGTATCACCGTTTTTGTCAGCCGATTGGAGCCTAGGTGCTGTCATTTTATTGTAATGACCTGCGTGTCGGATTCTCCATGTAATTTTATTTACTTAGCTAGTTTAGATTTTTGGAGAACCTGGATGGCATGCAGGTGAATATACAAGTCGGTGATAAGGAGTAAGATGGTATGTGACAAGAGTTGGCATGAGCCGACTTACAAGCTTCGTGGAGATGGAAATCACCATGAAGAGAGCCATACCATTTCACATTATAATTGCTTTATTTTGTGTTATGCTTATGTCTTTGTTTTTACCTCTATTAGATAGTTGGTAGAAAATAATCCCTCAAATAAGGTCTAGTCGGTCTCCCTGCCGGTGCTGCACCATCACAAGTTGGACATTCTTGGTAGTGAGCTCATAAAATTGAGGTGCTACCAATTCTTTTTGACTAGGTGGGTTTGAGTCGGACTCTTATAGCGTACGAACTTGGTAAGCTAGACGGGTCTATCACAATGGTTGTGGGACTTGGCGAGAGGTCGGTCAGGAGCCGGGGCATGTGATGCCACCTGACCAACAGGAGTCGCATGAAATGCGATTGGCAAGGAGTTGCCTACCTGGATCACTTGATGGCTAGCGGTGATGCTAAAGATCACTAGTCGGCTCGCTTATTTAGGATCCTGGATCACTTAGTAACCATCATAGGGATGTTGGTTTTAGTGGAAGCATAAGTATTAAAATGTTTAATATGCTTGCTCTTTTATGGATACATGTCTTAAGTGTTTTGCATATTTTCTGTTGTAGATAATGTCACCTAGTAGCAGTCTCCCTTAGTTATCCAGTTTTGTGTTGAGAACAATCCTAGAGAAAGATAAGCTTAATGGAACTAATTTCACCAACTGGTATCGTAATCTAAGAATTGTTCTCAAGCAATAAAAGAGGGACCATGTTCTAGATAACCCACTTCCAGATGAGCCAAATGAGAATGCGAGTCTCGCAGCAACCAATGCCTACCATAGGACATGGATGAGTCTACGGAAATTAGCTGTTTTATGCTTGCTCATATGGAACCGGACTTGCAGCAGCAGTTCGAGAATGTTGAGGCCTATGATATGATCAAATCCTCAAAAGTATGTTCCAGGCTTAGGCAAAGACCAAAAGGTATCAACTCTCTCAAGCTTTGCTGAGTTGTAAGCTTAAGGATGGGGATCCACTGAGTCCACATGTAATCAATATGGTTGGTTACGTGTAGTATCTGGAGATGCTGGGCTACCCCATTAGCGAAGAGTTCGCTATGGATATAATTCTGAACTCTCTTCCTAGTGCATATTGTCAGTTCATCTCAAACTACCACATGCATGGTATGGATAAGAAGTTCATTGAATTACACGGGATGCTCAAGTAGGCAGAGGCTGATCTCAAGAAGGGTGCAAGTCAAGTGTTGATGGTACATAATAAGGCTAAGTTCAAGAAGAGTTCTTGGACTAAGAAGAAGAAGGCTAAGTCAGGAGGTAATGCTCAGGATTCGATCCCAACCGTTTCCTTGGGGACCAAGCCATCTCCTTCAGCTGGATCCACCTACTTCTATTGCAAGGCGGATGGCAACCGGAAGAGGAATTGCAGCAAGTATTTGTCCGACAAAGACAAGAGTGGAGGTGTGACTTCCAACTCAGGTACGCTTGTATGCAATGTTATAGACATATATCTTGCCGATGCACCTAATAGTTCTTAGGTATATGATTATTGGATCTGTAATCCACATCTGCAACTCATTGTAGGGACTGGTAAGAACTAGGAGCATGATAAGAGGTGAGGTTGACATTCGTGTCGGCAACAAAGCGAGAGTCACTGCGTTGGAAGTCGGCACGATGCAACTTCATTTACCTTTAGGGTTCTTAATGGAGCTAAATAATTATTATTATGTTCAAGTGCTTAGTCGAAACATCATTTCTGCCTCATGTTTGATGAGACAAGGCCATGACTCGAATATTAAGAATAATGGTTGTTCTTTATATTTGAATGATATGTTTCACGGCTTTGCACCTGTCCATGATGGGTTATTTATTTTGAATCTTGATGGTGAACCTATCTATAATATAAATGTGAAAAGGTTGAAACCAAATGATCTGAATATGACTTACTTTTAGCACTACCGGCTTGGTCATTTAAGTTGGAAACACATGAAGAAGCTCCATGATGATGGACTCCTAACTTCGTTCGACTTGGAGTCATTCGAGACATGCGAATCTTGCCTACTCGGCAAAATGATGAAGACACCTTTGATACATTGCAAATGCATCTATAATTTTTGATGTTACATGCTTAGTTTTATCTACTTTCTTATGTTTTGTCCACACTTTGGAGTACTTTTCATATGATTTCTTGGACTAACCTATTAACAAGAGCCACAGTGCTAGCTGCCTGTTTTCTGCTGTTTTTGGTTCTAGGAAAGTCAGAAAATGAATATTCTCAGAATTGGATGGGACAAAAGCCAAAGTTATTATTTTACCGAGGGACACCTAGAGCCAGAATACGAGACGGAGAGGGGTTAGGGCCCAGCCACACCACTTGGACGTGCGGCCAGGCCTGGCCCGTGTCAGGGGGTGGTCTGGCCGCCTAGGCACCCCCTCGGCTTCTCCTTCCGCCTATATATTGCCTCTGATACGGAAACCCTAAGTACCTGATCAAAAATCCACGAAAGAGTTTGTAGCCGCCGTCATCTCCATCCCTAGATTGGGAGGGATCTGAAACTCTTCCCGGCACCCTGCCGGAGAGGGGAATTCACCCTAGAGGCCTTCTTCATCACATGCAAGCCTTCAGTGTGATGCATGAGTAGTTCATCTTTGGACTACGGGTCCATGTAGTAGCTAGATGGCTGGTTCTCCTCCTTTGTGCTTTCATGCCTAGATCTTGTGAGCTCCATTCATGATCAAGATCATCTATTTGTAATTCTGCATGTTGTGTTTGCGGGGATCCGATGGATATTGAGATGCTATTTCAGATTGATTATTGATTCTATCATGTCTTTGTTATTTGTGATCTTGCATGCTTTCCGTTGTTAGTAGCTATCTTGGCCAAGTAGATGCTAGCAACTCCAAGAGTTAGTATTTATGCTCGATAGTGGGTTCATGCCTCTGGTAATTTGGGGAAGTGACAGAAATCTCTAAGGTACTAGATGTGATGTTGCTACTAGGGAGAAAACAACAATCCTTTGTTCATAGAACAATCGCACTATTTACATTACACGCAATTCGTAATGCAATTATCTGTTGCTTGCAACTTAATACTGGAGGGGGTTCGGATTATAACCTGAAGGTGGATTATTAGTCATAGATGAAGTTGGATGGCGGTCTATGTATAATGTTGTAATGCCCAATCAAATCTCAAAGGAGTCAAGATGAGTAGTATATGCGTGTATGCTTTCTCGATGTTTGTCAATTGCCCCACTGTAATTTGTTCACCCAACATTTTATCTATCTTAAGGAGAGCCACCTCTAGTGAACTATGGACCCCGGTCCTTTCTTTTACAATCAATCTACAAACTGTTTACTGCTTTGTGTTTACTTTCTGCAAACTATTACTTTCTTCCATTCGATACGTTTAATCCTTTGTTTTCAGGAAAACTGGTGAGATTGACAACCTCATCGCAAGTTGGGGACAGAGTTCTGTGGTTGTGTTGTGCAGGTCTCCACGTTGCTGCTGGCACTGGTAGTGTGCCCCAACGTTCAGCTAGCAACACCTTTGGGGTGTTTCCCTGCTCCTATTGGATTGATAACCTTGGTTTCGTACTGAGGGAAAACTTGCTACTGTGCTCATCATACCTTCCTCTTGGGGTTCCCCAATGAGCTCGATATATTTTGGGCTATCAAGCATATTTTCTGGCGCCGTTGCCGTGGAATCAAGGACATCTTCACAAGGGGAGTCCCTCATAACCAATCTCTTTACTTTGTTGTTTTTGTTGTGCTTAGTTTACTTTTGTTTTGTTTGCTTGTTTCCTTATCAAAAACACAAAAAATTAGTCTTACAAATTTGCTTTCTGTATCAAAAACACAAAAAAATTAAGTCTTTCTATAGTTGTTACCCCTTCCTTAGCTCACCATGTTGATCTCTAAATTCACCCTGAAAGACCTTTCCATAGGCAGTGGTTCTATAATTGGAAAAGATAATATTGAAGAATTCTTCAATCATGTTAGTAAGCATGAGGATATTGAGGATAGATCCCTTGTAGAACTTGCTCCAAACTATGAGATTGCTGCAACTTCTTTAGTTCACATGTTGGAAGCTAGGTTTGTTAACCTTAACCCCTTAATGCAAGTAATGTTTCTCAAACTTAAAGAAATTGAGGACCCTAAAAAGAGGGATTTTATTCTAGAAACTCTGCTTAAGGAATTCTATGATGTTGCCAAGGAAGCTAGAAAAGTGTTTGAACGTTTCAATATGCTAGGCTCATGTGTATATGTAGTTGGTACATGAGAAAATATGAGGAAAACTGAACCTAATGGGGAGGAAACTAAGGTACCAATACCCTTTAAACTTGTAGCAATGCATGAAGCCATAGAAAAGAATCTTGATTGGATTGTTGCTGAAAATCCGTTTGATGAAAATAGTGAACCAAAGAGCATTGAGAGAGGATCTTCTAGAACTTATTTGTATGAGATACCTTGCCTTGTTGAAGATATTTCTGGTATTAATCTTAATGCTTCTTCATTTGAGAACACTTGCTCCTTTTTCTTGCTTCTTATGCCTAACTTAAAAGCGTTGAAGAAAAGTACTTATTGGGAGATAACTCAAAAGTTTTAGATGAGTCTTGGAAGTTATTACTTCAGTAATAACCGCTCTTTATCCTTTTCATTTGCTTTTTGTGCCAAGAGTAACCTCTAATGAGAGAGAAGTAATGATTGGGAAAGTTGCTGTCCCAAAACAGATTTCTGTGCTTCACCGTAAAATTCGTGTAAAATCTATGTACGTCCTTTTGAGGTGTGAATTTTTGTGCTTCTGCCCCAGGTTGTTATCTAACTTTCGTTAGTTCAACACTTTTTGATTTGAGAAACAGAAGGTCTTCGAAAAAATTCGTCTTTACCTGCTGGTCTGTTTTGACAGATTTCTGCCATTTTCAGCATTTGCTTCTTGTTGGTTCCTTTTTGAGTTCGTTTGGGGAATTGAGATTTTTGAGGGAAGTGCTACAGTAGCTAGTGTTTTAATGGAAGTTTTATTGGTGTTAGAACTGAACCTAAAGACTGATACATTGCAAATGTATCTATAATTTTTGATATTCCATGCTTGGTTTTATCCACTTTCTTGTGTTTTGTTCCAACTTTGGAGTACTTTTCATATGATTTTTTGGACTAACCTATTAACAAGAGACACAGTGCCAGCTGCCTGTTTTCTGCTGTTTTTGGTTCCAGGAAACTCAGAAAATGAATATTCTCGGAATTGGACGGGACAAAAGCCAAAGTGCCTATTTTTCCGGAAGGGATCAAGTGCCAGAATACGAGACGGAGAGGGGCCAGGGGCCGGCCACGCCACCTAGCCACGCGGCAAGGCTTGGCCCACGCCAGGGGGTGGTCTGGCCGACCCCAGCACCCCTCGGCCTCTCCTTGCGCTTATAAGTTGCCCTCAGGACGAAAACCCTAGGTACCCGATCAAAAATCCACGAAAGAGTCTATAGCCGCCGTCATCTCCATCCCTAGATCGAGAGGGATCTGAAGCTCTTGCCGGCACCCTGCCGGAGAGGGGAATTCACCCTGGAGGCCTTCTTCATCACCATGCAAGCCTCCGGTGTGATGCGTGAGTAGTTCATCCTTGGACTACGGATCCATGTAGTAGCTAGATGGCTGGTTTCTCCTCCTTTGTGCTTTCATGTTTAGATCTTGTGAGCTCCATTCATGATCAAGATCATCTATTTGTAATCCATACATGTTGTGTTTGCGGGGATCCGATGGATATTGAGATGCTATTTCAGATTGATTATTGATTCTATCATGTCTTTGTTATTTGAGATCTTGCATGCTTTCCGTTGTTTTTAGCTACCTTGGCAAGTAGATGCTAGCAACTCCAAGAGTTAGTATTTATGCTCGATAGTGGGTTCATGCCTCTGGTGATCTGGGAAGTGACAGAAATCTCTAAGGTACTAGATGTGCTGTTGCTACTAGGGAGAAAACAACAATCCTTTGTTCATAGAACAATTGTATTGTTTACTTTACACGCAGTTTATAAAGCAATGATCTGTTGCTTGCAACTTAATACTGGAGGGGGTTCGGATGATAACCTGAAGGTGGATTATTAGTCATAGATGCAATTGGATGGCAGTCTATGTATTATGCTGTAATGCCCAATCAAGTCTCAAAGGAGTCAAGATGATTAGTATATGCATGTATTGCTTTCTCGGTGTTTGTCAATTGCCCCGCTGTAATTTTTTCACCCAGCATGTTATCTATCTAAGGAGAGCCACCTCTAGTGAACTATGGATCCCGGTCCTTGTCTTTTATATACAATCTACAATCTTTTACTGCTTTGTGTTTACTTTCTGCAAACTGTTACTTCCTTCCATTCGATACGTTTAATCCTTTGTTTTCTGCAAAACACGGTGAGATTGACAACCTCATCGCAAGTTGGGGACAAAGTTCTGTGGTTGTGTTATGCAGGTCTCCACGTTGCTACTAGCACCGGTAGTGCACCCTGCCAAAGCTCAGCTAGTCACCTTTGGGGTGTTTCCTTGCTCCTACTGGTTCGATTAAACCTTGGTTTCATAACTGAGGGAAAACTTACTGCTGTGCTCATCATACCTTCCTCTTGGGGTTCCCAACGAGCTCTACGTTGAAAGTCGAGCGCATCAAGTTCTTTTCTGGTGCCGTTGCCGGGGAGTCAAGGACATCTTCACAAGGGGAGTCCCTCATAACCAATCTCTTTAGTTTGTTGTTTTTGTTTTGCTTAGTTTCTTTTTTGCTTTGCTTGCTTGTTTTGTTCTTCAAAAACACAAAAAAATTAGTTTTATTTGTTTTGCTTTCTTATTTGAAAACCCAAAAAAATGACTACTCTTGAAAACACTAAGTTGTGTGACTTCACTAGCACCAACAACAATGATTTTATGAGCACTCCTATTGCTCCACCTATGGCTGAAAATACTTTCTTTGGGATAAAACCTGCCTTGCTCAATCTTGTTATGAGATAACGATTTTCTGGTATTGGTAATGAAGATGCTAATTCCCATCTAAATAACTTTGTTGAACTTTGTGAGATGCAAAAGCATAGGGATATAGATGGTGATATTATTAAACTGAAATTGTTTCCTTTCTCTTTGAGAGGAAAAGCTAAAGAATGGTTGAATTCCTTAACTAGGAATAGTATTGATTCTTGGACTAAGTGCAAAGATGCTTTTATTGGAAAATACTATCCTCCTGCTAAGATTATATCCATGAGAAGTGAAATAATGAAGTTTAAACAACTTGATAATGAGCATGTTGCTCAAGCTTGGGAAAGAATTAAATCTTTGGTAAAGAATTGTCCCACTCATGGACTGACTGCTTGGATGATCATCCAAACTTTTTATGCAGGATTGAACTATTCTTCAAGGAACCTATTGGATTCAGCTGCTGGAGGTACCTTTATGACCATCACTTTGGGTGCTGCAACAAAACTATTGGATAATATGATGGTTAATTATTCTGAATGGCATACTGAGAGAGCTCCACAAGGTAAGAAGGTAAATTCTGTTGAAGAAACCTCCTCCTTGAGTGATAAGATTAATATTATTATGTCTATGCTTGTTAATGGGAAAGCCCATATTGGTCCAAATAATGTTCCTTTGGCTTCTTTGGTTGCTCAAGAAGAGCATGTTGATGTGAACTTCATAAGAAATAACAAATTTGGCAACAATGATTTTGGTAATAACAATTATAGGCCCTCCCCTCCTAGTAATACTTATGGCTATAATGGTAAACCTGGATTGCCTAGTGAAGGAAGAATTTTAGAAGTTGAAAGAGCCACTAAAAACTTCATGCAAATGCAATATGAGAAAAATAAACTATTCACCAAAACTATGGAGGAACAATCTATCATCTTGAAGAACATTAGCCATCAACTTGAGAGTCTAAATAGGGAAATTCCTAGTTTACAACTGAAACTCTCTAATGCTGAAAGAAATATATCATCTTTGTCTGAAGCTCAATCTTCATTGATTAATAAAATGGCTGCTAAACCTCAAACTAATGACAATCCGTTTGCAGCTACTAATGCCATACAAGTAAGAATTGATGAAAATGTTAGACTATTAGCTGAATTACATGCTAAGTGGGAAAGAGAAGATGAAATTGCTAGAAACATTAGTGTTTCTACTATTACCACCACTAGTGTTGAGGCTAGTAATAGTTCTACTACTTTAGATGATAAAGTTGATTTTGATCTTGATGGTTGCAATATCTCTGAAGTTATTAAGTTCCTACAAAGGCTTGCTAAAAGTCCTAATGCTAGTGCTATGGACATGACTTTTACAAAACACATTACTGATGCTCTCATAAAGATTAAAGAAGAAAAGACGAAACATAAAGTTTCTATTCCTATAAAACAAGAAGATGGTTGGGAACCCATCATTAATATGAAAGTGAATGACTTTGATTTCAAAGCTTTGTGTGATCTTGATAGTAGTATTTCCATTATGCCTAGAAGGATTTATGATATGCTTGATTTGCCTCCTCTTGAAGATTGTTATTTGAATGTTCCACTTGGTGCTAATGCTAAAAATAAACTCATAGGGAGTCTTAATGATGTTCTTATTATGGTTAATGATTCCTATGTCCCCGTTGATTTCTATGTTTTGGATGTTGAATACAATGCTTCTTGTCCTATTACTTTGGGAAGACCTTTCTTAGAACTGTTGGTGCCATCATTGATATGAAAGAAGGCACCATTAAATATCAACTCCCACTCAAGAAAGGTATAGAACACTTCCCTAAAAAGAGAGAAAAGATTTCTTTTGCTTGTCCTATGAAAACAAAATTTGGTCTTAATGCTTCTTCATTTGAGAACACTTGATTCTTTCTTTGCTTCTTATGCCTAACTTAAAGGCATTAAAGAAAAGTACTTGTTGGGAGATAACCCAAGAGTTTTAGATGAGTCTTGAAAGTTATTACCTCTGTAATAACCTCTCCTTATCCTTTTTATTTGCTTTTTGTGCCAAGAGTAACCTATAATGAGAGTGAAGTAATGATTGGGAAAGTTGCTGTCCCGTAACAGATTTCTGTGCTTCACCGTAAAAATTCCTGAGAGAGTTCTGTACGTCGGATTGAGCTGTAATTTTTTGTGCTTCTGCCCCAGGTTGTTATCTAACTTTAGTCAATTCAATACTTTTTTATTTGAGCAACGAAAGGTCTTCGAAAAAATTCTCCTTTACCTGCTGGTCTGTTTTGACAGATTTCTGCCATTTTCTGCATTTGCTTCTTGTTAGTTCCTTCTTGAGTTCTTTTGGGGAATTGAGCTTTTTGAGGGAAGTGCTACAGTATCTAGTGTTCTAATGGAAGTTTATTTGGTGTTAGAACTGAACCTTGAGACTTATTTATCTTAAGTGCACTAATGTTGCTAATGAGATTGTGTGAAGTTTTGTATGAAGGAAAATTTTCAGGTGTATGAAAGGAATGAGTAATGAGATGAAGGATGGACTAAAGCTCAAGCTTGGGGATGCCACGCGTGTCACCCCAAGAAATATCTAAGAAGTACAAGCGTCAAAGCTTGGGGATGCCCAAGGCATCCCCTTCTTTATCAATAAAAATTCCAGGTTTCTTCCAAACGCTTCATTTTTATTGTTTCATGCACAATTGTGTTTTTCTTGGAGTGTCTTATTTTTCATATTTGTTTTGGTTTTTAGTTTGCTTGGTTTGATTAGTTTTCTGAATAAGTTGGTTGGACCCCCTCTTTCATACATTGGTTTGCAAATAGTTTGGTTTAGTTTGGAAAAGAGTAGGAAACTCATGCTTACGTGGTAAAAAGAGCTCGTTTTTGACTGTGGCTATGCTTTGTCATGCCATGCTTGAAATTGTTTTGGCTTTATGCTTAGTATTCTTTGTTGTAGCATGACTTGTTATAAACAATTGAGATTGCTTAATGTGTCTTGGATGAATCATGCGTTGTTTTAGCATATTAAAGCATAGTATAGTGGTATTCTCCTTTGATGCTTTATTTGGGTTAACTTGGCACATGCTTACACCATGTTATAACTGTCACAAGTCACCATAGCCTTTATGATCCTTTAGTTTTCAACTTGTAGTATCACTTTATGCTTTGATCAATGATGTTTTGTCACTCTGCATGATTATGGCCATTATTGCTCTCTTAGTTTGTCGCTCCCAGTCTTTTGCTAGCCTCCACAACAAGGTATGAGTTCCACTCATGCATCCAACTCCCTAAACCAAGTTATTCCAAAGAGTCCACCATACCTATCTACTATCTTATGCTATTCTAAGTACATTCATGCTTTTGTTTACCTTCCACTTGTTATGAGAAAACTAGTGATTAAAGCTCTCACGAACTTGATGGCACACTTTACTTTATTGCCTCTAATAAACTTGAACCATTGGGTCCTTCTTTGTTGCATATATGCTTGCGCTTTATAAGTAGAAATTAGTAGAACCATGTTTCATGGGGAACGCTTTCAACATTGCACTTGTACTTTGTACCCCCGTTGATATCATGTTCTTTTGCTTACGGATCCCGACGGTGTGAAATAAAAGTGGAACTTGTAAGATCATGGAGTTTGTATGTGTGTTAGATAAACGCCTAGGCCGCTAGCCTAAGCCATGCCTAATCATGGTGGAAACTTGCAGCATCACCATAATGAGCACTCTTTGAAGCATCCTCAATAAAAACCTATGCAAATAGCAAATAAAATGATCGCTGAGATGCTCATTGTCTGCTTGCCTTGTCATTTTGATTATGGGAAAGCTCCCATATCATGTGCAAGGGGTACCCCATTGGCAGTTCTTAATGATACACATATACTTATAATGACAAGAGCTTACTCGTGACTGAAGTTGAGTAGCATGAGGATCGGTCTTCGTAAGTAAGGGGCATGAGATTTCGGTTTATAACTTGTCAAGCATATCCTCTTAGTTGTGTCACTTTAACCTTAATCACTTAAAGATGCTTATGATAGGGGCAATGAGAGCTGAAAGCTATAAGTACCATAATTTTTGGAAGCTCTTTATGAGACTTTAATCCCTACTTCCTTTTACAAAAGGTCTTTCTTCCACCATTATATTGAGTCTCCACCTTCTAACTTTATGCACCTACTTTGAGAGCATAGTGGCCATTCTTAGTTTTATGTGCATTGTCCCAAGACTAGTTGATTGATGCATAACTTGTTATTTCTTGTTTGAAACTATTGTATCTAGTCACTCTTATGAACTTTGAAGGTGTCCTTTGCATTTATATTTTCTACTCTATTGAAGGACAAGCTGAATACTTTTATGCTATGTTTTCTTTATGTGAAAAAAACAAACGTCTTGCAAAGCATTGTTATTCATGAATCTTTTGTTTGTGCCTTTTCATGTTGCATCATAGTTTCTTTGCTTATTGCTAGAACTTTTTCTTTCATGTTATGATTGAAGTACTTTGATCCCAGCTTTGATGTTTTGCAAATACTTTGATCAAGTCTTTGATGGTGCATGTCACCTCAAAAATTATTTCTTTTTATCACTTACCTACTCGAGGACGAGCAGGAGTTAAGCTTGGGGATGTTGATACATTGCAAATGTATCTATAATTTTTGATGTTCCATGCTTGGTTTTATCCACTTTCTTGTGTTTTGTTCCAACTTTGGAGTACTTTTCAGATGATTTCTTCGACTAACCTATTAACAAGATCCATAGTGCCAGCTGCCTGTTTTCTGCTATTTTTGGTTCCAGGAAAGTCAGAAAATGAATATTCTCGGAATTGGACGGGACAAAAGCCAAAGTGCCTATTTTTTCGGAAGGGATCAGGTGCCAGAATACGAGACGGAGAGGGCCAGGGGCCAGCCACACCACCTGGCCAGCGGCCAGGCTTGGCCCGCGCCAGGGGGTGGTCTGGCTGACCCCAGCACCCCCTCGGCCTCTCCTTCCGCCTATAAGTTGCCTTCAGGATGAAAACCCTAGGTACCCGATCAAAAATCCACGAACGAGTCTGTAGCCGCCGTCATCTCCATCCCTAGACCGGGAGGGATCTGAAGCTCTTCCCGGCACCCTGCCGGAGAGGCGAATTCACCCTGGAGGCCTTCTTCATCACCGTGCAAGCCTCCGGTGTGATGCGTGAGTAGTTCATCCTTGGACTACGGATCCATGTAGTAGCTAGATGGCTGGTTTCTCCTCCTTTGTGCTTTCATGTTTAGATCTTGTGAGCTCCGTTCATGATCAAGATCATCTATTTGTAATCCATACATGTTGTGTTTTAGGGGATCCGATGGATATTGAGATGCTATTTCAGATTGATTATTGATTCTATCATGTCTTTGTTATTTGAGATCTTGCATGCTTTCCGTTGTTAGTAGCTATCTTGGCCAAGTAGATGCTAGCAACTCCAAGAGTTAGTATTTATGCTCGATAGTGGGTTCATGCCTCTGGTAATCTGGGGAAGTGACAGAAATCTCTAAGGTACTAGATGTGCTGTTGCTACTAGGGAGAAAACAACGATCCTTTGTTCATAGAACAATTGTATTGTTTACTTTACACGCATTTCGTAAAGCAATAATCTGTTGCTTGCAACTTAATACTGGAGGGGGTTCGGATGATAACCTGAAGGTGGATTATTAGTCATAGATGCAGTTGGATGGCGGTCTATGTATTATGTTGTAACGCCCAATCAAGTCTCAAAGGAGTCAAGATGATTAGTATATGAATGTATTGCTTTCTCGGTGTTTGTCAATTGCCCCGCTGTAATTTGTTCACCCAACATGTTATATATCTAAGGAGAGCCACCTCTAGTGAACTATGGATCCCGGTCCTTGTCTTTTATATACAATCTACAATCTTTTACTGCTTTGTGTTTACTTTCTACAAACTTTTACTTCCTTCCATTCGATACATTTAATCCTTTATTTTCCGCAAAACACGGTGAGATTGACAACCTCATCGCAAGTTGGGGACAAAGTTTTGTGGTTGTGTTGTGTAGGTCTCCACGTTGCTACTAGCACCGGTAGTGCGCCCTGCCAAAGCTCAGCTAGTAACACCTTTGGGGTGTTTCCATGCTCCTACTGGTTCGATTAAACCTTGGTTTCATAACTGAGGGAAAACTTACTGCTGTGATCATCATACCTTCCTCTTGGGGTTCCCAACGAGCTCTACGTTGAAAGTCGAGCGCATCAAAGACCTATTATCTTGAGTGCACTAATGTTGCTAATAAAAGATTGTGTGAAGTTTTGAATGAAGGAAAAATTTCAGGTGTATGGAAGGAATGAGTAATGAGATGAAGGATGGACTAAAGCTCATGCTTGGGTATGCCACGCGTGTCACCCCAAGAAATATCCAAGAACTACAAGCGTCAAAGCTTGGGGATGCCCAAGGCATCCCCCTCTTCATCAATAAAAATCTCAGGTTTCTTCCAAACGCTTCATTTTTATTGTTTCATGCAAAGTTGTGTTGTTCTTGGAGCGTCTTCTTTTTCGTTTTTGTTTTGGTTTTTCGTTTGCTTAGTTTGCTGAATAAATTGGTTGGACCCCCTATTTCATACATTGGTTTTCAAATAGTTTGGTTTGGATTGGAAAAGAGTAGGAAAGCTAATGCTTAAGTAGTAAAGAGAGCTTGTTTTTGACTGTGGCTTATGCTTTGTCATGCCATGCTTGATATTGTTTTGGCTTTATGCTTAGTATTATTTGCTGTAGCATGACTTTTTATAAACAATTGAGATTGCTTAATGTGCCTTGGATGAATCATGCATAGTTTTAGCATATTAAAGCATAGTATTGTGGTATTCTCCTTTGATGCTTTATTTGGGTTGACTTGGCACATGCTCACACCATGTTATTACTATACAAAGTCACCTTAGCCTTTATGATCCTTTAGTTTTCAACTTGTAGTAACACTTTATGCTTTGATCAATGATGTTTTGTCGCTCTGCATAATTATGGCCATTATTGCTCTCTTAGTTTGTTGCTCCCAGTCTTTTGCTAGCCTCCATAACCAAGTATGAGTTCCACTCATGCATCCAACTCCTTAAACCAAGTTATTCCAAAGAGTCCACCATACCTACCTACTAGCTTATTCTATTCCAAGTATATTCATGTTTTTGTCTACCTTCCAAATTAAACCTGTTATGAGAAAACTAGTAGTTAAAGCTCTCACGAACTTGATGGCACACTTTACTTTTTTGCATTTAATAAACTTGAACCATTGGGTCCTTCTTTGTTGCGTATATGCTTGCGCTTTATAAGTTGAAATTAGCAGAACCATGTATCATGGGGAACGCTTTCAACATTGCACTTGTACTTTGTACCCCGTTGATATCATGTTCTTTTGCCTTTGGATCCCGACGGTGTGAAATAAAAGTGGAACTTGTAAGATCATGGAGTTTGTATGTGTGTTAGAGAAACGCCTGGGCCGCTAGCCTAAGCCATGCCTAATCTTGGTGGAAACTTGCAGCATCACCATAATGAGCACTCTATGAAGCATCCTCAATAAAAACCTATGCAAATAGCAAATAAAAAGATCGCTGAGATGCTCATTGTCTGCTTGCCTTGTCATTTTGATTATGGGATAGCTCCTGTATCATGTGCAAGGGGTACCCCATTGGCGGTTCTTTATGATACATATGTACTTACAATGACAAGAGCTTACTCGTGACTAAAGTTGAGTAGCATGAGTTTCGGTCTTTGTAAGTAAGGGGCATGAGATTTTGGTTTATAACTTGTCAAGCATATCCTCTTAGTTGTGTCACTTTAACCTTAATCACCTTCAGGATGCTTATGATAGGGGCAATGAGAGCTGAAAGCTATTAAGTACCATAATTTTTGGAAGCTCTTTATGAGACTTGAATCCCTACTTCCTTCTATGAAGGCCTTTCTTCCACTTATATATTGAGTCTCCACCTTCTATCTTTATGCACCTACTTTGAGAGCATAGTGGCCATTCTTAGTTCTACGTGCATTGTCCCAAGACTTGTTGATTGATGCATACCTTGATATTGCTTGTTTTAAACTATTTGTATCTAGTCACTTTTGTAAACTTTGAAGGTGTCCTATGCATTTATGTTTGCTACTCTATGAGGGACAAGCTGAATACCACTATGCTATGTTTTGTTTATGTGAAACAACCAAACGTCTTGCAAAGCATTGTTATTCATGAATCTTTTGTTTATGCCTTTTCATGTTGCAATATAGTTTCTTTGTCTTATTGCTAGAACTTTGTCTTTCATGTTATGATTGAAATGCTATAATCCCAACTTTGAATGTTTTAAAAATACTTTGATCAAGTTTATGATGGTGCATGTCACCTCAAAAATTATTCTTTCTTTTTATCACTTACCTACTGGAGGACGAGCATGAGTTAAGCTTGGGGATATTGATATATTGCAAATGTATCTATAATTTTTTATGTTCCATCCTTGGTTTTATCTACTTTCTTATGTTTTGTCAACACTTTGGAGTACTTTTCATATGATTTCTTGGACTAACCTATTAACAAGAGCCATAGTGCCAGCTGCCTGTTTTCTGCTGTTTTTGGTTCCAGGAAAGTTAGAAAATGAATATTCTCGGAATTGGATGGGACAAAAGCCAAAGTTATTATTTTACCGAGGGACACCTGGAGCCAGAATACGAGACAGAGAGGGGTTGGGGCCCGACCACACCACCTGGCCGCGCGACCAGGCCTGGCCCATGCCAGGGGGTGGTCTAGCTGCCCCAGGCACCCCCTCGGCCTCTCCTTCCACCTATATATTGCCTCTGATACGGAAACCCTAAGTACCCGATCAAAAATCTACGAAAGAGTCTGTAGCCGTCGTGATCTCCATCCCTAGATCGAGAGGGATCTGAAGCTCTTCCCGGCACCCTGCTAGAGAGGGGAATTCACCCTGGAGGCCTTCTTCATCACCATGCGAGCCTCCGGTGTGATGAGTGAGTAGTTCATCTTTGGACTATGGGTCCATGTAGTAGCTATATGGCTGGTTCTCCTCCTTTGTGCTTTCATGTCTAGATCTTGTGAGCTCCGTTCATGATCATGTTCATCTATTTGTAATTCTGCATGTTGTGTTTGCGGGGATCCGATGGATATTGAGATATATTACAGATTGATTATTGATTCTATCATGTCTTTGTTATTTGTGATCTTTCATGCTTTCCGTTGTTAGTAGCTATCTTGGCAAGGTAGATGCTAGCAACTCCAAGAGTTAGTATTTATGCTCGATAGTGGGTTCATGCCTCTGGTAATCTGGGGAAGTGACAGAAATCTCTAAGGTACTGGATGTGCTATTGCTACTAGGGAGAAAACAACAATCCTTTGTTCATAGAACAATCATATTGTTTACATTACTCGCAATTCGTAATGCAATTATCTGTTGCTTGCAACTTAATACTGGAGGGGGTTCGGATGATAACCTGAAGGTGGATTATTAGTCATAGATGCAGTTGGATGGCGGTCTATATAATGTTGTAATGCCCAATCGAATCTTAAAGGAGTCAAGATGAATAGTATGTGCTTGTATGCTTTCTCGATGTTTGTCAATTACCCCGCTGTAATTTGTTCACCCAACATGTTATCTATCTTAAGGAGAGCCACCTCTAGTGAACTATGGACCCCGGTCCTTTCTTTTACAATCAATCTACAAACTGTTTACTGCTTTGTGTTTACTTTCTGCAAACTATTACTTTCTTCCATTCGATACATTTAATCCTTTGTTTTCAGCAAAACCGGTGAGATTGACAACCTCATCGCAAGTTGGGGACAGAGTTCTGTGGTTGTGTTGTGTAGGTCTCCACGTTGCTGCTAGCACCGGTAGTGCGCCCTGCCAACGTTCAACTAGCAACACCTTTGGGGTGTTCCCTTGCTCCTACTGGATTGATAACCTTGGTTTCATACTGAGGCAAAAATTGTTGTTGTGCTCATCATACCTTCCTCTTGGGGTTCCCCAATGAGCTCGATATATTTTGGGCCATCAACCTTTGGCAAAGAGTTGTGAATGGGCGCCCGACTTATTGGGACTAGTACATAGTGATGTGTGTGGCCCGATGAGCATGACAGCCAGAGGTGGTTATGAGTACTTCATTACCTTCACTAATGATTTGAGTAGGTATGGATATATCTACTTGATGAAACATAAGTCAGAAGCCTTTGAAAAGTTCAAGGAATTCCAGAATGAGGTACATAATCAACTCAGAAAGAAAATAAAATTTCTTCAGTCGGACCGAGGAAGTGAGTACATGATCCATGAGTTTGATGACCATCTGAAGAGTTGTGGAATAGTTCCACATCTCACTCCTCCAGGAACGCCGCAGAGAATTGGTGTGTCAAAAAGGAGGAATCGGACCTTGTTGGACATGGTACGGTCAATGATGAGTCGGACAGATCTGCCTTTATCATTTTGGGGTTATTGTCTAGAAACTGCAGCGTTCATACTAAACAGAGTACCATCAAAGTCAGTAGAGAATAAACCGCATGAGATGTGGACTGGCAAGAAGCCGAGTTTGTATTTTCTTAAGATTTGGGGTTGTGAAGCATTTGTCAAGTGACTTAAGTCGGACAATCTTACAACCAAGTCAGATAAGTGTATTTTTGTGGGATATCCAAGGGAAACCTTGGGTTACTACTTCTACAACCGAGAAGAGGGCAAAGTATTTGTTGTTGGGAATGGTGTCTTCCTTGAGAAAGAGTTTCTCAGTTGGGGAGTCAGTGGGAGCATGGTGCAGCTCGAAGAAATTCAAGAGGAACTGGTCAGTGGAGAGTCGGCAAAAGCCTTGGAGGTTGAGACGATCGTGGTAGTTGAGCCGGTAGCTGCGCCGACACTGCGAAGATCGGCCAGATTGCGAAGTGTTCGTGATGTGTTACTGTTGGATAGTGATGAGCCAGGAATTTATTCGGAAGCGATGGTGGGATCTGATTCCGAGTCATGGCTTGGAGCCATGATATCCGAGTTAAAGTCCATGGATGAAAATCAAGTTTGGAACTTGGTTGATCTGCCAGACGGTGCAAGACCCGTCGAGTGCAAATGGGTCTTTAAGAAGAAAACTAATATGGATGGAAATATTTCTATTTATAAAGCACGTCTTGTCCTGAAGGGGTTCCGACAGGTTCAAGGAGTTAACTACGATGAGACTTTCTCACCTATAGCGATGCTGAAATCAGTTTGGATCATGTTATCTATAGCAACCTATTTCGACTATGAGATATGGCAGATGGATGGCAAGACGACTTTCCTTAATGGAAAATTGACCGAGGACATGTAAATGATACATCTCGAGGGTTTTATCGATTCGGCTAATGCTGACAAGGTATGCAAACTTCAGAAATCAATTTATGGGTTGAAGCAAGCATCTCGGAGTTGGAACATTTGCTTTGATGAGGTAGTCAAATCATTTGGCTTCATCAAGAGTGATCATGATTCTTATTTATACAAGAAGTTTAGTGGGAGCAAAGCAAATTTTCTGATCTTATATGTGGATGACATATTACTGATTGGAAATGATATCTAGATGTTGCAAGAAACCAAGGAGTCATTGGAAAGGAGTTTCTCAATGAAGGACTTGGGTGAGGCAACTTACATATTAGGAATCTGGATCTATGGATATAGATCAAGGTGGCTCATTAGTTTGAGTCAAAGTACATATTTGGACAAAGTGTTGAAGAAGTTCAACATGTAATCGTCTAAGAAGGGGTTCTTAGCGATGTCCCATGGTGTAAAACTTAGCAAGACTCAGTATCCTTCGACAACTGATGAGCGAAGGCGGATGAGTGCGATTCTATTTGCTTCAACAGTCAGATCTATCATGTATGCCATGATTTGTACCAGGTGAGATGTTTCATATGCTCTAAGTGTTATGAGAAGATACTAGGCTGACCCTGGATAAATCCACTAGGCAGCGGTTACAAACATCCTTAAGTACTTAAGAAGGACTAAGGATGTTTTCCTTGTTTATGGAGGTGAAGTTGAACTCAGTGTAAAGGGTTACACGGATGTGAGTTATCTTAATGACTCGGATGATTCTTGTTCCCAATCTGGATATGTGTTTGTAATGAACGGAGGGGCCGTGAGCTGGAAGAGTTCCAAGCAAGGGACTATGTCTGCATCTACAATAGAGGCTGAGTATATTGCTGCCTCGGAGGCGAGAAAGGAAGCCGTTTGTATCAGGAACTTCCTGATGGATATTGGTGCGGTTCAGGGCTCGGCCAATCTGTTAGACGTATATTGTGACAACAATGGTGCAACTGCACAAGCCAAGGGACCTAGAAAACACTAGAAGAACAAACATATACTCATGTGGTACCACCTGATTCGCCAGTTTGTGGATCAAGGTGATATCAAGTTATGCAAGGTACATACGGATGCAGACGTTGCGGATGCATTGACAAAGCCACTTCCACAGCCTAAACATGAGGTGCACATAAGAGCCATGTGCATTAGATGCCTAGACATGTGATGTTAGGATGATTGACTCTAGTGCAAGTGGGAGACTGTTGGGAATATGCCCTAGAGGCAATCATGTATGATGTAATTCCCAATGTATTCATAAAGTTATTAAGTTGTCTTAGTATGAACATCACATATATATCATTGAATTTGTGATTCAGTTGTGGAACTATATATTCATGTTGTTCATACTAGATGTCCTTGGTTGTTGAGGTTGTGCTGGACACACAGCTTAGACCAATGTGAAAGTGGTTGATGACTCGGTTCCACTTTCCATGGGCATGGTGATGCTATTTTTACTTCCACGGACTTGACTAAAGAGTTTAGCGAGTCGGACTGAACCACAATTGAGATGCAATGACTATATTGTCATTTGCAGTCTTAAGCAATGGAATCCTTCGACCTGAGGTGATCACATGATCCGAGTTGTGGATCACTAGCTTAGGTTCTATCAAACGTTGTTCCATAAATGGGCAGTCATAAAGGTAGAGTACATGATGGTTGTGAAGAAAGCTGCGTGACGTGGATTATCAAGATGGGATTTTCCCCTCCGCAATGGAGAGATATTCTCTGGACCCTCTCGTGTGATATGATTCGGAATCATGGTCATGCGTGACTTGGTTAAGTGTTAACCAAGGAGTCGGACTAAATGTTAGTCCAGTGAATCATATGTCATGGAACAAGAAGAGAGAGTCGAGATATTAAAGGGATGGCAACTACTCGCCTATAGCTTGGAAATATATATCGTGAGGCAAAGGGACTTGGATGAAAGTCACATTGAGAAAGGTTCATCTTCTAACTTTATGATGCTTGGGAGTTGGCACGTCTTGCTAGAGGCTGCTAGCAGCTATCGACTCGGAGTGGTGACTCATGTCGTGTCTAGGTGTACGTGAACCTATAGGGTCACAGACTTAAGGGAAAGGAGCCTATATGGATTCGATCCATTTGGAGATTGGGGTATAGCCTAAATGGTCCTCAAGTGTTTAGCCCATCTAGGAGTATATATAAGTGGAGTGACAAGGGATAGTCCTTGACCTAGCCATCACTTTCTCCACTCCCATTTTGGGATAGACATGATCTTGCAATCCTCTGCCTGGAGCTCCTCCCTGTACGTGTGGATACCGGTAGAGGCATCACATGTGCGGCACTGGAGACAAGGAGGTTCGTGGGGATCTGGACGTGCTGTACGTGGGATCGTTCGGCATGACATCAAGTTACGCGCTTCATCAATAATCCACACCTGCATGTCTCGTGGCCTATCACCTGATCTAGATCTTGGGAGTACCGTGTAGGGAAAAGGTTTTTTATCTCTGCGTGGCCCAACATGTTAGTCTATAGATATTTTAAGACAAGTGAATATACATAAGTTGATGATGCAATACTCGTACTTTATTATCAAGCTCATTGCTACATGATATGATCCATTTGCTTATTTGATCGAGGACGAGCAAAGGTTTAAGCTTGGGTGAGTTGATACATGCATTTTATGTCATCAATATAGTGACTTATATGATCTGTTTTGAATGATATTTGCCATGATCTATCATTATTTATCCCTTTTTAGTTGATTTATGGGACTTTCCTAAAAAGTCCCTTTCATTGGTATTTAATTTCTGGGAGGCAGAAAACCTCATTTTTCGTATTTTGTTGTTTCAGGGACCTTCTGGACATCTAAAAATCAAAGGAAAAAATACCTGATCATTTTTCACCTGGAGAAGGACCGTGAGCGAAAGAACCAAGTGAGAGGAGCTGCTGGACCCAAAAGAGCCCGGGTGGTGCGCCCTACCCTATTGGGCACGCCACCCATGCTCATTTGGCCCATGAGCATAGCCTCGGCTCCTCCTTTTGATAGATTCCTCCGTCTCGCCAGAAAACCTACGCCATATTTTTCCCGCGATTTCCAAAGGCGGTGGCGGAGGCAAAAGTCCTCTCCTACTTCGGGAGAGGGCAGATCCTACAACACCAGAGCCTCATGTGAGGGGGAAATCGACGCCATCATCATCACCACTCCTCCTTGGCATAGGGGAAGGCCTCTCCATGAACATCTCCACCATCACCATCATCACCATCTCCTTCTCCAAGATCCACCTTGTTTCCCTCATAGTTTGTGATAGATTGAACCCCCGGATATTGTTTGAGTGTTATTTGCATGTTTATGATTGGCAACTTGTGTTTATTTGGTGGAGAGATTATATATTCAGATTGTGTTGTAATCCATATGCCACTAATCCATATCATGTTTATCACTTGTGAGTAGATCCCCATGTTCCAGAGGGCATAGGATGAATTGGCTAGGATTTCTATATAGTATGCCATGAGTATTTGGTCAAGTTTTTATCTTTTATGTGGTTCTATGATGGTTTTATGTGAACATCGACTGCATATTACTTCACCTATATGGGCTCATAGGGCTACACTATAATGCAATGATGAGGGTTGGAAAGGACAGAATGACAGAAACCGTTTTCCAATACTTTGAGTTGTATTAGAGGGATTTCTGGTGGGGACCAATGAACTAACTGCTATGGTGGGACATTTATGTCTTAATGATTCCGATACTTGATCATGAAAATGGCTCTAGGACCCATCATAAGGGGTGTACTTGCTCATATCTATGGCTGCACCTAATTCGATCCAAATCCATGACCTTGACAACCGAGGAGAAAGGGTATGCATTATTATGGTGTGAGCCTTCTTTCTTTTTGGCCTTAGATTATCATAAGCGAGGAATTATGTGTGCTAGCCTTCCCCTAAAGGAATTAAACTTGACAAGATGTTCACCAAGTTATGTAGAAATCTGAATGCTAAGTAAATCCATGCCACCCCCAGGAACGCTTGCCACATATAAGTTCACACACACACTTGAGATTGTCCTCTTGCTAAATAGAAGATTGGTATTTCTCTCATTGAGAGCATTTACTTTTAGTACTTTATTTCACTTCAAACTACGAACCCAAAACATCAAAACCATTGCACCCTTTTTATTGTTTTACTTGTCAAATTTACTAACCAATACCTTTAGCTCCTTGTGGGTTCGACAACCTTTCTTATTGAAAAGTACTACAATTGATATCCTACACTTGGAAGCTATCAATGGTCATCATATCAACTACATGACTCATGCATTACCTTTCAGTTCGTGTTC
This sequence comes from Avena sativa, assembly GCA_916181665.1. Classification (NCBI taxonomy): domain Eukaryota; kingdom Viridiplantae; phylum Streptophyta; class Magnoliopsida; order Poales; family Poaceae; genus Avena; species Avena sativa. Next base: position 467,449,552 of record OV702290.1, read on the forward strand.
CGAGGCCATGTCTATAGATGCTAGGATCTGAAAGAACATTTCAAGATCTCTATTGTTTTGTGTGTTAGATAACAATGCCAAGGATTAGTTAATTGTGTTTTTAGTGCTGTAGATAATTTTCCCCAAATGCAGCTAAACAAGAGTTTTGGGGGTGGATTATTTGCCCCTATCAAGGGCCAGATTATCTGCCCATGCCTCAATCGCCAAACACATACAAGGCGCGTCATGCTATATGGGGGCGTATTTTCCCACGGATTGTCCGGCCAGGGCTGGAGTTTTTGCCTAGGCCGGATAATCCGCCACTAGAGATTTTTTGACAAGACACCAAGGCGCGTCATGCAGAGTGGGGGGCGGAGTTTTCTCCGGATTATCCGACTAATGCCGGACTTTGTGTCCCGACCAAATAATCCGCCCCCCTCAGGGGGGCAGATAATCCGCCCCAAGGATTTTTGCAAAGGGTGCCAAGGCGTGACACGCGGTATAGGGGCGCATTTTCCATGGTTTATCAGACCTGGGCCGGATGTTTTGGCCCGAGCGGATATCCGCCCCCCACTAGGGCTGAATAATCTAGCCCCAGTTTCTGCAAGAGTAGCTTTTTTGGATGGGGTATTTATACCCCATTAGATCTTCATTCCAGCTCTCTTGGATCCCATGAAAAAGTGTAGTGTTGTTCATATCGATTCAAGTGAGATCTCCACTTTTAACCACCCAAAGTCTTTGATCTTTGGTTGATCAAAGGAGGAGGCCTTGATGTTCATCGGCACCAATCAAGATCTTCATTTCCCCTCCATTCACATGGGGGATTCTTGATCTAGAGTTTCTTACGAATATCTAGATCTTGGTTTTGTTTATTGATAAACTTGTTTCTTGTGGCAGCATGTTGTCATCTCGGGAGCCTCCAATTCAGTTGTGGATGTGTGCCTCAGTAGTGTTGTAAAGGCACTAGTTCCCGCCTCGAAGGGTACCAAATAGTGGAAAGGTGGATCAGGCCTCTCGTGGAGAGATCAATCGGAGAATAGGGTGAGGCATATTGTGGAGTGGTGGTCTTAGTAGTGCCCACCCCTCCAACGCAGACGCACTTCCCTTATCAAGGAAGGAACTGTTGTAAAACAAATCTTGTGTCTCCGTGTGCTCCACTACGGTTACCCATTCCTCTCATCACCTTTACTTGCTTAGTAGTTAGGTAGGCATATAGGGAAATTCATCTTAGTCGCATATCTATAGAATTTACCTTTGTGTCAAGCCTAAAATTGAAAAAGAGTTAAAATTTGGAGTAGCACCTATTAACCCCCCCTCTAGGTGCCCATAAAATCCATTTCAATTGGTGTTAGAGCCTCAACTCTTTATTTGGGGTTTACCGCCTAAGAGAGTATGGGTACCAGAGATGGTGGTGAGGCTGTGGACAAGGTCACCATGGATGATCTCAAGATGTTGGAAACAACCTTGATTGAAACCATGGAGGCCCAAATGCAAGAGATGTGTGAAATGATAGCGTGTCTCTTTCCACCCACATCCACACCTCCATCTTCCACTGAGGCTACAACTCCTATTTCAAAGGACAAAGCTAAGGCTAACTCCACTGAAGAGGAGTTGGAGGGTGATACCTTCGATCCGGATTCACACATGTAGTATACTAGTATTTTCCCTAGTAGACCTAGGTTTAATCGAACCTTGGGAAACAACGCTAAAATGAATTAAAAAGGACACCTCTACAAAACTTTGTTTTTCATTTTACCTTTGTTTATCAGACCAATCTAGTTTACTTTTATCGTGGGTTGATTTGGATGGAGATAGGATAGGGTTGAAGATCCACTTGTAGTTGCACATCATATGGGATAAAAGATAATAATAAGCATAATTATGTGTAACATCCTAATATACTAGAGCCCCTGTGAGCAGCAGGCATAGCAATAGTATTTTGATCCAACCGAGTGCACCACGAAGCACCAGGCTACAAATGATCACTAAGTGTAAAACATAGATCAAAACCTTAAGAGGTGATGTTGCTATGACCCGAATGGGTTGCTAAGAGAAGACCATGCCGCCATTTCTGTCACTGGGTTTCCTATGAGATTGCCGCTAACCAAGTATCTCACCTCAAGCCTTTATCGATCTCGGGGATCTTGGGTACCTACAAGTCCAAATATCGAGGCAAGAGACAAAGAAACAAAATATACAAATCCCTTTTTCAAACAATACACAATACTCCCATATATTAGATGCACATAATTGCCACGAGGTTTCTCCCCAACCCGCAGACCGTGAGGACTACTCACTCATAACAATAAGATCAAGGATTGAAAACATTGTTCAAAATACTTAAATCGAAATCAAATATTCTTACAATGGTTGCCATATCACAAGGAGATATCAAGTAAAAAGTAATGGCTATGGCTAATGGAGAGGATGGAAGATGGCGGGGATGAACTATGGTGTGGATCTCCTTTGGTGGTATTGTGATCCAATATGAGAATAGTGGCCTTGTGCATGGTGTTTGAGGCCTCAAAATATATAAGTGTCTTCACAAAAGTTGTAGGGTTTGACAAGACGAAGCCACCGCCACATGGTACGGGTGGATGGTACAGGCGGACCCTGACCGTACCAGTGGTCGTTATGGCTGCAGACTCCTGGGAATTGCTCCATAATTACTTGGTCATGTAGACTTCCTCAAAACCTTCATTATGACTCCTGAGTTCGCATTAAAAAGCGTGATTTCCTGCACAACACAGATCAAAGCAATGGTTTGCATATCTTTACAGTTATTAGTCATTAGTGGCATGGCTAGAGAGTTTCTTATCAATTGATTCACTAAACATAATGTTTAAACATGGGAAAAGATTTTTTTTTGAGCCATCAACCTCCCCAAAGCTCAAACCTTGATCGCCCTCGAGCAAGAAGAAACAAAAGAACTATAAGGAATTCAGCATTTAAACTTGAAACAGCGAGAATTTGAATTCACTTACGGTTGGTAGTCATATGCGTCCAACATTTCATCCATTTGAAAGGCTTTATCAAAGTTAGAGAGATAACAAGAATACTATACAAGCTTCGGCAAATCAAGACAATCAAAGTAAAGTTTAATATAAGTATAAATAACTATAAGTGTATCAATCAATCTAATTTTTCTAGTTAACTCTCAGCTTGCCAAGGAACACTAGGATGTTATAATAGCAGAACTGAGTAAGAGAGTTCATGTCCTAAGTAGAATAATAGCAAAGTGTCTTATTGACACCCACAGCAGTAAATCAAGGCGATCAAAACACTTCTTCCAATCATTGATTTTCAAGAAAATTCATAAAGAAGTAATGCGACCATGCCAAGGACTTATTATGTGGATCTTCATATATATTTTTGTTCCTTATTTCAAGGATCATTGAGTGATTCTTTTGAACAATGGTTGCACAACCTTTTGAGAGTACCAATACTTTTGCCCATTATGGTGACATTTCTGCCACCCATGTCATCAACTCATAGCCAAAATCAGGGGTTGTACCATAGATTGTTCATAGGCCAGCAGAGTTGTTGGCATCCAAAGGTGTGCATAAGAAACATAGAACTCTTTAAATAGTATCATAATTTGATCCACAAGGTTAGCTTTGGCATGCATCACAATTACCGCTAGACTTTATTTCAATCAAACAACTCCTTTCAAGAGTGTCATCAAATCTATCAAAACATCTATGGGGTTAGGTATCTTCAAGGGTAAACTCTCAACACAATCATTCATCAAACAAGTCATAAATTTCACACTTTTTCTTGTTGTACTTGTTTGGCAATATTATTTCCAAGGAAAGACTCGGTTAGCCAAAAGAACTAGAGCAAAAGCTTCCACAACTAATCATCCATACCAATAAAAAGCTTTAATCTAACTATTTTGAATTACTCCCACTAGCATGGCATCTTAGCAAATCAACCAACTAAAATAAACAACTCAAACTTAAAAAGTGGGAGACATAGGACCTACCTCTCATGAGTGACTTCATAACCCTCTTCCTTATAGGGATGTGTTCCTTTAAAACTCAAGTGAAATCACTCACATAATAAAATTAAAGCAAAGAAGAAAAGTGTGAATTCACTTTCATGAAAAAGGGAATTTTTTTTGTATTTTTGAGGATAGGGATTAGAGAATACAAAAGAACTTGCGACCAAGTAAGGAACTAAGAAAAGAAAAACCAGCAAAAAAGAAAAGCAAATGCAAAAACGAAAGAAAATTAAAAAAAGAAAAGCAAAGTGTTGGAACAAACCAACACTAGTGTTTCAAAGCTTGAAAGGAGCTGGAGTACAACCTCATTATTACACAAATAAAATTGCCAGGGAACACATCCCCAAGCTCAGGCTTTTGCAAGCCCTTTTGTTGCTCATTGTGGTGGTGGATAATCTACCACGTTCCATTGGCTGCTCTAATCATGGAACTGGGTGGCGAGGTTGGCAGTAGAATGTCGAAGGTTGATGGAGAGGTTGTTCATGTTTTGGATATTTGCTTCGAGAGCATAAATATCTTCATAGGTGGTGTAGTAGTTTGGTGGTTGTACATCTTGTTTGGACCCTTCTTGTTCTACTTCTTCATCTTCTCCTTCCTCTCCCATGGGTACTGCTTGTTGGGGTAGAACTGCCTCAACCTACATGTCATAACACAAACATCCCTCGATAGAGAATAGACCATTAGGCAAAGGAGATGGGATCAAGTAATCTGCCCCAGGTATATCAAGGAAGTATCTACCATTAGTTTTAGAAATCATACCACAAGTTCTTAGAGTGGAAAAACCAAGATGTTGACTTCCTGCCAACGGTTGGATATTACCTAGGTTGACTTGAAGTGCACGTGCAACAACGGTTATGACTTCTCCTCCGCATATGGGACCTTGAGACTGCAGAGCTTGATGGTTAAGGTAAAACAAAAGAAGGTCACCCAAATTTGGCATTAAGTTACAGTTAGGAGTAGCAACTTTAGGGAGCATCATCATATCCTCCTCATTGACTCTAGTAAACTCACCATGTGCCTACAAGGTGTTAGCAATAATATAAAACAAATAACGATTAGCAGGATGATCAATTTGGTTCCCCTTGGGTGTGTTTCCACGAATTCTCATTTTATTGAAGTACTCCCAAGGTGCTAGATTTAGAACAAAGGTGGTGGAGCATATGTCGGTGTTGTTGTTGGCAAACCCAAAGTAGTGAGCCCATTGGTCGAGTGTCAAGGAGTACTTTCATAAGACAAAAGTTGATGCGATCACCTCCATGCATTTGCTCGCCAGAACAATAGTGAGAGCACACCGAATGTGTCAATGTGCTGAGAAACTCAAGAGTCAAGTGGAGGTATGTGGAGACATCCTGAAAGACAAAGTCATATAAACCAACATTGTTGCAAAGTAAATTGAAAACATCATGAATGCCAAGTTGGTTCAAGATATAGGGACACGCCCACTTAGTGGACTTGATTTCTCGGAGCTTGAGACGGTTGAAACGGTTCACTTGAAACTCAGTGAACTCGATACCAAGTGACTCAGGGGTCAACGTATCAACGGGTGGTTCGGCTTGTTCCGCAGCCATCACACATGTACGACTCCTCGTGTTCATCTAAAACAAAATAAAAATACTAATATTTTTTTAGTCCAATAGAAAGATAACACACATGATCCTCTACCCTTGTTACAAAAGAAACTCCTCTAAAAACAATACTAAGCATGCTCAATATCAAGATTAGCTCAAGAACAAGACCTAAGTCTAGATTGATAATGGTGAAAGATTTAGCAGAGTTTTGTTGCAAATAAGTTGGGGATCAGAGGAGAAACATACCTTAGATCGATTGGGTGTGAGGAATCAAAGAAATATTGAATAAAATTGAAGATCTAATGGAGGTGATTTGGAGTTTGGAGGTAGAAGAAAGATAAATTTTTGTGTTTTGGAAATTTAGGGTTACCTCCTCCTAGGGTGATATGGCGGCTGCGTACGTGGTACAGAAGAGCATTATGGCCGGAGCCCGCATGTAGCGAGTGCATACTTGGGGTCAAAGGACTCCTTCCGACATCGCACTTGGTATGGGCGCACGATACAGCTACACGCACCCGTACTACTGGTTGTTATGCGTGTAGTATATTTGCTTGAAAATTGATGCTTTTGCTTGGGGGTACGGTACAGGCGGGCGGTACGGCTGCCTCCGGTCGTACCAGTGGTTGTTATAGCCACTGAGTCCTGTGGCAAAAGTCAATATTTCTATTTTCTAGAGACTAGATGTGGTACGGGCGCATGGTACGGGGCATCCCGGTCGTACCAGTGGTCGTTAAATGGCCAGTAAGCTGTAAAACTTATAGAATTTGGTTAGTAGCTTTGTGCGCCTTTACACATCTTAGCAAATGACAAAATAATAGCAAATAGACTTCATAAAAATCAGCAATACCTTTTAGTCCACGTGTTAGTAAATTAAAGATCGAGGATTACCTTATTTCTTCTCCTCTCTCCAAAGGAACTCTTGAACACTCTTTATTAAAAATAAAACAAAACAAAAACAAGACAAAACAAAACTAACACAAGAGTAAAAACTTTTATTTCACATGGGTTGCCTCCCATGAAGAGCTTCTAGATAAGGTCAATTAGCTTAACCCAGATGGTGATCATTTAGGTTTGGTGAGTGGAACACTCATTTCCAAATAATTGGCTTTCAGTGTATTATACCATCATCATCACTATTAGGTTTGGCCTTCTTCTTCCTAGGGAAGTGGACTATAAAAGGATCTCTAGACGGTAGTCCTATTCTCACATTCTCTTCATGTAGATTAAAGCTTTAATAGTTCTTAGGAATGGCCTACCTAAAATTATAGGTTCTATGGGATCTTCAGACATGTCCACTATAACAAGATCAAGCTAGACTTCCTTTAATTTCAACAACTACGTTTTATTTTATCCCAACAACTTGTTTATAAGTTGAATCGACAAGATGGAGTCTCAATTCAGTCGTTGCAAAAGGCCCCAAGTTTAACTTGTCAAATAGACTTTTGGAAAATTTTGAGACGCTTGCACCAATATCACAAAGTGTAGATATCTCATTGACACCAATTTAATTTTAATAGTGGGCTCAAATATATCATCTAGCTTAGTATGAAGCTTATCAGCTAGTCTCTTATACTCCATTTCTAAATCTCGAACTTTAGATGCTACTTGTTGAATAAATTGTTGGTACATAGCATCATTACCTTGTTCTAGACCGAGATTCTTTACGGTGATCATCTTTAATAGATCTTCCATGGTGTATTCAGGTGTTGGCGCGTGTTGCTATAGTCCAGCTCTTTAGGCTTCTCTTCGTTCATTTTCACCCTCATCATCTTGAGGTCTTCAACCGGATTTGGCTCGGGCTTTCCAGCAAACTTTTCTAGTATGAGAGCTTGGCTCTAAGCTACCTTACCCAATTGATCCTCCACGGTCTTTGTCCTTTCCTGTAGAGCTTGTACATCATTTCTAATTGCAATAGCTTGGTTAGATAATTTACCTATACTACTCTCATGGTTCTGCTTGATTTTAATAAGCATATTATTTTGGTCAGTTTGAGCTTGCATAAATATGCTAATAGTTTGTTCAAATAAAAGATTGCCATGATTTGCTCCATTATGATTATTATAATTATTGTAAGGAGCTCCTGCAGGATGAGAATAATGTTTTTGAACATTAGAAGAATTTTTTTGGTTCTTCCAAGCGAGATTATAAGGGGTGCCATCTATTAAATTAACATCATTAATATCGGTAGTGATGGCATTAACTTGGGTATCTTCCTTACCCTTTACAACGTTGAGTAACTTGTCTACCATAGAAGTAAGCTCTTCATTGTTTACATCGGTGACTAAATTCACCCTTTTTGAGGTTATTTCCACATGCCATTGGGCATGGTTGTTTTGCATATCATCAAGTAATTTCTTTGCAACACTCACTTGCTTTCCCATGATTGTTCCTCCTACTTCAGTATCTATCATAAACTTAGATATTGGGTTAAGGACATTATAAAATAAATGCAATATAAGCCATTCTTCCATCCCATGACTATGATAGTTCATTATGGCTTCTTTCATCCTTTCCCATGCAAGTACTAGTGTCTCGCGATCTTCTTGTCTAAAGCTTGTAATGTTGGATCTTAGTTGCATAGTCTTAGCTGGGGGAAACATTTAGTCATAAAAAGATTAGTGCATTCCATCCAAGATTTAATATTGCCCTTAGGTAGAGCTAGCAACCAATCCTTAGCCTTTCCTCTAAGATAGAAAGGAAACAAATGTAATTTAACAGCATTTGGATCTACATCCTTAATAGGCATCATGTCGCATGTTTCAGTAAAAGTATTTAAGTGAAAACCCGAATCCTCAGAAGATGATCCCCCAAATTTGTTTTGCTAAACCAAACTTAAAAGTTTAGGCTTAATTTCATATGCATCCGCATCATATGATCCATTTCTATTGGTATCAAAGCCTCAACTCTTTATTCGGGCTTTACCACGTAAGAGAGTATGGGTACTAGAGATGGTGGTGACGTTGTGGACAAGGTAACCATGGATGATCTCAAGATGTTGGAAACAACCTTAATTAAAACCATGGAGTCCCAAATGCAAGAGACATGTGAAATAATAGCGTGTCTCTCGCCACCCACAACCACTCCTCCATCTTCCACTGAGTCTACAACTCCTATTTCAAAGGACAAAGGTAAGGCTAACTCCACTGAACAGGAGTTGGAGGGTGATACCTTCGATCCGGATTCACGGATGTAGTATAATAGTATTTTTCCCTAGTGGACATAGGTTTAATCGAACTTGGCAAAAAACGATAAAAGGAATTAAAAAGGACACATGTACAAGACTTTGTTTTTTCATTTTACCTTCGTTTATCGGACCAATATAGTTTACTTTTATTGTGGGTTGATTCAATGGATGAAGATAGGCCAGGGTTGAAGATCCACTTGTAGCTTCACATCATATGGGATAAAAGATAATAATGAGCACGGTCATGTGTAATGTTTTAATAGAGATAATCTCTTGTGGGCAACACATCCTAATATACTAGAGCCCCTACGAGCAGCAGGCATAGTAGTAGTCCTTTGATCCAACCGAGTGCACCACGAAGCACCGGGCTACAAACGATTATTAAGTGTAAAACACAGATCAAAGTCTTAAGAGGTGATGTTGCTGTGATCCCGAATGGGTCGCTAAGAGAAGACCGTACCTTCCTTTCTATCACTAGGTTTCCTATGAGATCGCTGCTAGCCAAGTATCTCACCTCAAGCCTTTATCGATCTCGAGGATCTTGGGTACCTACAAGTCCAAAGATCAAGCCACGAGACAAAGAAACAAAATATACAAATCCCTCTTTCAAACAATACGCAATACTCCCATAGATTAGATGCACATAATTGTCGCGAGATTTCTCCCCAACCCACAGCCCGTGAGGACTACTCACTCATAACAATAAGATCAAGGATATACACTATTATTCAAAAATACTTAGATTGAAATCAAATATTCTTACAATGGTCGCCGTATCACAAGGAGATCTCAAATACAAAGTAATGGCTATGGCTAATGGAGAGGTGATACATTGCAAATGTATCTATAATTTTTGATGTTCCATGCTTGGTTTTATCTACTTTCTTGTGTTTTGTCCACACTTTGGAGTACTTTTCATATGATTTCTTGGACTAACCTATTAACAAGAGCCACAGTGCCAGTTGCCTGTTTTCTGCTGTTTTTGGTTCTAGGAAAGTCAGAAAATGAATATTCTCAGAATTGGACGGGACAAAAACCAAAAATCCTATTTCACCAGAAGACTCCCGGAGCCAAAATATGAGACGGAGTGGGGCTGGGGCCCAGCCACACCACCTGGCCACACAGGCTGGGCCTGGCCGCGCCAGGGGTAGTCTGGCTGCCCCAGGCACCCCCTCGGTCTCCCTCTTCGCCTATAAGATGCCTTCTGACCTAAAAACTCAGGGGGGTTCGATGTTTTTCAGAAGGAGTTCCGCTCCACTGCTACCACCAGATTCCACGAAACAACACCAGAAACTCCGTTCTAGCACCCTACCGGGTTGGGGAATTAGAGGAGATCATCGCCATCATCGTCACCATCGCTTCTCCATCGACCATCCATGTTTCCCCCATCTATGAGTGAGTAATCCCCCGTTGTAGGATATGGGGATGGTAGGGATTGGATAAGATCATTCATGTGATGGCATCGGATTATTAGGGCATGGTGCCTAGTATATTTTATTAGTTCTTTATGAATTTGTTGCGACTTGTTATGCTTAATGCTTGTCACTAGGACCCGAGTGCCATGATTTCAGATCTGAACATGTTATTGATTCATTATGATAGTATTGTTTATGGTCTTACCTGCAAGTTGTATACACACGTTGTTGTCCGGAACCTATGGCCCCGAAGTGACAGAAATCGGGATAACCAGAGGGAATGGCTTTGATGTGAGGATCACATGTGTTCACGGAGTGTTAATGCTTTGCTTCGGTGCTCTATTAAAAGGAGCACCTTAATTGCCAGTAGTTCCCTTGAGGCCCCGCTGCAAACATGCTGGCAGGACAAAAGATGTTGTGCAAGTTCTCATTGCGAGCACATATGACTATATATGGAACACATGCCTAGGATTATCTAGTACTTGGATGCTTTATCTTATTTATCTGCAATTGCCCTATGTTCTGATTGCTATGTGAATTGTCTTGTCCATGCAACACCCGTCCATCCATCCTACTATTTACTGCAATTGTTACTACTGTCTTTACTTTACTACTGCTGTTACTTTACTATCCCTACTACAAAACTGTTGCTACTGATAAACTGCTGTGAGCAAGATTGTTTCCAGGTGCAGCTGAATTGACAACTCAGTTGTTAAGGCTTATAAATATTCTTTGGCTCCCCTTGTATCGAATCAATAAATTGGGTTTCACTTCCCTCGAAAATACTGTGATACAACCCCTATACTTGTGGGTCATCAAGAATATTTTTTGGCGCCGTTGTCGGGGAGCATAGCTTTATTTATCAAGTTCACTTAGAATCACTATTGTTCAAGCTTAGTTTATTTCCTCCTTGTTTGCTTGTTTATTTATCAAAAATACAAAAAAATTAGTTCCTACTCTAGTTGTTATTTTCGTTGGTCTGTTACTGTCTTGCTTTATCATGCTTGCTGTCAATGGTTGGTTTCTTTGAAACTGAATCTTATTGGCAAGGTGGGTTTACGGAATATCAAAAATATTATTATAAGGAACACCACTTGTCACAAAAAGGGAAACACTTATGGGAACAAATTGATAAATTGTATACCATTGCTAGAAACGTGTGCTCTACTTATAATGTTACTTATTGCTTTGATAAATCTTGTTGCTATAAGAGGTATAAACACCTCCCTTTTCAACGTGAGTATAATGAGAATGTTACCATATCTTCTTATGTTAAGGGAAATTATGACTTTTATGATGTGGAACAAATTGAGGAATTTATTGCTTGGAAGGGTGCATTTGAACTTGCTAGTTGGCTTGAAAATATTGATGATTCACCTTATAAACATGAGGTTTATGATATACTTAAAGTTTTCTTTGATAATTACAAGGAAGAAAATGGCTATATTCTTGAATATATTAATAGATGCTTTCCACAAATGGAAGAGACTAATGCCTTGCAGGATCCTATGGAAGAAGAAATTGATGAACCTAAAAGCTCATTAGATGAAAAAGAGGAGGAGAGTGATGAACAAAAGGAGGAAGAATGGATTAGCTACCCATGCCTACCTTCTAATGAAAGTAACTCTTTATCCATTATTTGATTGTCCCCCATGCTTACCAAAGGAGGATGAATGTTATGCTCATGTTATCTGTGATAATCCTTTATTTGTGCCTAACTTTGAGATGCATGGTAATAAAGAGTTTTGCTTATAAATTGTTTATGATAAAGCTCTGGACGATGGTCCTATATTGAAAGATCAGTCATCGTGTTATAGAATTGTTAAAAGTGGGTTTGAAGGTATTAATCCCACTATTTTTGAGCTTGATAAAAATTATGTTTCTGTAGATCATGAAAAGCATGCTTTATGTGATAGTTATATTGTTGAGTTTATTTATGAGGCTACTGAAAATTATTATGAGAGAGGAAAATATGGTTGTAGAAGTTTTCATGGTATTGAAACACCTCTCTACGTGCTGAAAGTTTTGAAGTTACTCTTGTTTTATCTTCCTATGCCTATCACTTCGTTCTTTGCGAATTTATTTGCATACAAGATTCCTATGCGTAGGAAGTGGGTTAGACTTAAATGTCTTTTGAATTTGCTTTTTGATGCTCTCTTTTACTTCAATTCATATTTCTTATGTGAGCATCCTCTCAAACTATCATGCCTAACTTAAAGGCGTTAAAGAAAAGTACTTATTGGGAGATAAACCAAAAGTTTTAGATGAGTCTTGGAAGTTATTACTTCAGTAATAATCGCTCCTTATCCTTTTTATTTGCTTTTTGTGCCAAGAGTATAACCTCTAATGAGAGAGAAGTAATGATTGGGAAAATTGCTGTCCCGAAACAGATTTCTATGCTTCACCGTAATAATTCATGTAAAATCTCTGTACATCCTTTTGACGCTTGCATTTTTGTGCTTCTGCCCCAGGTTGTTATCTAACTTTCTTTAGCTCAACACTTTTCAATTTGAGCAACATAAGGTCTTCGAAAAAATTTGTCTTTACCTGTTGGTCTGTTTTGACAGATTCTTGCCATTTTCTGCATTTGCTTCTTGTTGGTTCCTTTTTTAGTTCTTTTGCGGAATTGAGATTTTTGAGGGAAGTACTCCAGTAGCTAGTGTTCTAATGGAAGTTTATTGGTGTTGGAACTGAACCTTAAGACTTATTATCTTGAGTGCACTAATGTTGCTAATAAAGATTGTGTGGAGTTTTGTATGAAGGAAAAATTTCAGGTGTATGGAAAGAATGAGTAATGAGATGAAGGATGGACTAAAGCTCAAGCTTGGGGATGCCACGCGTGTCACCCCAAGAAATATCCAAGAAGTACAAGCGTCAAAGCTTGGGGATGCCCAAGGCATCCCCTTCTTCATCAATAAAAATCCCAGGTTTCTTCCAAACGCTTCATTTTTATTGTTTCATGCACAATTGTGTTGTTCTTGGAGCGTCTTCTTTTTCGTTTTCGTTTTGGTTTTTCATTTACTTGGTTTTCTTAGTTTTTTGAATAAATTGGTTGGACCCCCTCTTTCATATATTGGTTTTCAAATAGTTTGGTTTGGTTTGGAAAAGAGTAGGAAAGTTCATGCTTATGTGGTAAAAAGAGCTCGTTTTTGACTATGGCCTATGCTCTATCATTCCATGCTTGATATTGTTTTGGCCTTATGCTTAGTATTATTTGATGTAGCATGACTTGTTATAAACAATTGAGATTTCTTAATGTTCCTTGGATGAATCATGCATTGTTTTAGCATATTAAAGCATAGTGTAGTGGTATTCTCCTTTGATGCTTTATTTGGGTTGACTTGGCGCATGCTCACACCATGTTATGACTATCTCAAGTCACCATAGCCTTTGTAATCCTTTAGTTTTCAACTTGTAGTATCACTTTATGCTTTGTTCAATGATGTTTTGTCGCTCTGCATGATTATGGCCATTATTGCTCTCTTAGTTTGTCGATCCTAGTCTTTTGCTAGCCTCCACAACCAAGTATGAGTTCCACTCATGCATCCAACTCCCTAAACCAAGTTATTCCAAAGAGTCCACCATACCTAACTACTAGCTATTGATTCATTATGATAGTATTGTTTATGGTCTTACCTACAAGTTGTATACACATGTTGTTGTCCGGAACCAAAGGCCCGAAGTGACAGAAATCGGGATAACCGGAGGGAATGGCTTTGATGTGAGGATCACATGTGTTCACGAAGTGTTAATGCTTTTCTCTGATGCTCTATTAAAAGGAGCACCTTAATTGCCAGTAGTTCCCTTGAGGCCACGCTACAAACGGGCTAGCAGGACAAAAGATGTTGTGCAAGTTCTCATTGTGAGCACGTATGACTATATATGGAACACATGCCTAGGATTATCTAGTACTTGGATGATCTATTAAAAGGAGCACCTTAATTGCCAGTAGTTCCCTTGAGGCCCCGCTGCAAATAGGCTGGCAGGACAAAATATGTTGTGCAAGTTCTCATTGCGAGCACGTATGACTATATATGGAACACATTCCTAGGATTATCTAGTACTTGGATGCTTTATCTTATTTATCTGCAATTGCCCTATGTTCTGATTGCTATGTGAATTGTCTTGTCCATGCAACGCCCGTCCATCCATCCCTATGCCTACCGCACTCGAATCCTACTGTTTACTACAATTGTTACTACTGTCTTTACTTTACTACTGCTGTCACTTTACTATCCCTACTACAAAACTGTTGCTACTGATAAACTGCTGTGAGCAAGATTGTTTCCAGGTGCAGCTGAATTGACAACTCAGTTGTTAAGGCTTATAAATATTCTTTGGCTCCCCTTGTGTCGAATCAATAAATTGAGTTTCACTTCCCTCAAAAATACTGCGATACACCCCCTATACTTGTGGGTCATCAAGAGGATGGAAGATGGAGGGGATGAACTATGGTGTGGATATCCTTTGGTGGTATTGTGATGCAATATGAGAATGGTGGCCTTCTGCACGGCGTCGGATGCCTCAAAATATATAGGCGTCTTCACGAAAGTTGTAGGGTTTGATGAGACGAAGCCGCCGCCACATGGTACATACGAACGATACAGGCGGACCCTGCCCGTACCAGTGGTCGTTATGGCTGTAGACGCCTGGCAATTGCTCCAGAAACTTGGTCGTGTGGACTTCCTCAAAACCTTCATTATGACTCCTGATTTCGCATTAAAAAGCGTGATTTCTTGCACAACACAAATCAAAGCAATGGTTTGCATATATTTGCAAATATTAGTCATTAGTGGAAAGGCTTGGGAGTTTCTTGTCAACTGCTTGAATAAAAACAATGTTTAAACGCGGGAAAAGATGGCTATTTTTGGAGCCATCAAAGGGTGATGATAAAAATAAGAGTTCCTCTTCGAAAAAGGGAAGTGGTAAGGAGGATTATAGTGAGGTCCCTCACTTATACTCACCTGATCCACCAATCCCTCACCCACATATAAACAATAGGGGTGATCCACCCAAGCTCGGTGCATCTTCTTTCAGTCAATGGAAATTTTTGATGAAGTCTCATGTGTGTAGATCGTCTATTGTGTTATGGAAGATCATCGAGGGTGGTCTCCACATTGGGGATCCAACCAATTTTACAAGAAGATAAGTTATCGATAGTCAACTCAATGCGACTACCTTGCACATGATTCATCTTGGTGTGGGTCCTAAGGACATGCCACACATTGACCATCTCAGCACCACTAAGGAAGCTTGGGATGTCTTCACCAAGTTATTCATTGGAAATGAGAGCATGAGAAGAAATAGGTATGATGATCTAAGAAATCAAGTTGAAGGGTTCTATATAATGGATGGTGAGGACCACGAAGATATGTATAGGAGACTCAAGTCCATTGCCACCACATTTAGAAATCATGGTGCAACACATGTTGATGATGCTTGGATCAAGAGGAAACATGTTAGTGCTCTTATGCCATTTGAGCCCACAAATTTGAAGAGCCTCCAAGAAAGAAAAGAATATCACCAAATGACTTCCAAAGCAAAATCTGAGCTTGAACGCAAGAATGGGTCAAGTGGAAGAAAGCAAAATGGTCCAAAGCTGAGATCATGTTACAATTGTGGAGACCATTTACACTTCGTAGCTGACTGCTCCTATCAAAGTAGAGAAGATCATGGGGGTAGACTGGTCCTCAAGGAGAAGTCAAATGCTCCTCGCAAGAAGACATTTATCAAGAAGAATGCTTCTTACAAGAAGCAACCAAAGATAGTGTTGGTATCCCAAGAGGAGTATTCATCCGCAAGTGAAGACGATGATGGTTCAAGAGAGGTAGACACCATAGCTACTACATCTACACCAACCGCATCGCTCTTCAATTCTCCGAATGAGAACTTATCCAACAAGAACATCACTTGTCTTATGGCAAGAGGTTCCGAGGTATCACCTTCCATCACTTCCTTTCCTAAGACTACTATGAATGTTGATATGGATGATTCCACTAGTCTTAAGGTTAAGGAAGAACTTATTACTTTGGACCATTTTATAACTAACTTGCAAGTTGAGCACAAAATGCATTTTGAGGCTCTCATGGGTCAACTAGTTCACTCGAAAGAACTTCTTGAAGAAAAGGGCAAAATTTAAAGAGAGGATGCAATGGAGATAACATCCTTGAAAAATGATCTAGAATAAGAAGAGGACATTCGGGCTTCTCTTGAGGAGAGGCTTGAGTCTATTGAGGAGTCACATGATGAACTTGTGTCCAAACTTATGAAGGAACATGATCATGCTATTGCTAAGGAAAAGAGGCTAAAAAGGGAGAAGGTTGAATTTGGGGCTGCTCATGCTAGACTTTCCGACAAGCTAGAGACACTTGCCATTGATCACAAGGCATTAGAGAGTGAACACTCTATTCTCAATAAGTCTCATGATCAGCTCTAAACTCCACTAGCCAAGTATGATGTTCCTAGCACCTCTACTTCCGTGTGCCATCATGCTGATATTCTTGAAGAAAATGCTAGATTGAAAGATGAGCTTGCCAAGTCATCTCTTCCCAAAGGTAAGGAAGTTCTCGATGAGCTCTCGAGCAAGCAAAGGACAAACAATGGAAAGGAGGGACTTGGCTATGTCCCCAAGACCAAGAAGAAGAAGAACAAGAATAAGAAGGCCAGGAATGCTAAAGCAAAGACAAGCACCATAGAAAACAACATCATGAAGAACAAAACTAATTATGATGGTTTTGCAGGACCTAATAATCCTCATTATGAGTTATTTCGTGATTATTATGGTGATGTTTATGCTAGTTATATTGGTCCTTATGATAATTATATTGCTTGGTCTATTTGGGTTCCAAAGACCCTTGTTACTAACATGAGAGAACCCACTGAAAAATGGGTACCTAAAACCAAGAATTAATTTTCTTGTAGGGATATGCTTCCGGTGGGTCTAAATGGGTGCTTGATAGTAGATGCACAAGTCACATGACCGGAAGCAAGGAGATCATCACGGATATGAGGCCTAATCGCGATCAAATAACCGTATCATATGGTTATAAGTCCAAGTCAAAGGTATTGGGTCTCAGCAAGGTTGTGGTTTGCCATGGTATTTCTTTCGTGAATGTCATTCTTGTTGAGACCCTTGGGTATAATTTACTTTCTGTTCGTGCCCTGGGTAAGATGGGCTTTGCTTCTTTTATTGATGATGATATTGTGGTACTCTTGTGGAGCAAGTCTCTAAAGGTCGCTTTCGTTGGATATGTTGAAAATGACTTGTATGTGGTGGACTTTTCGGTGAAAACCACTATAGGTATGGTGTGGCTATTTGCAAAGGTCGATGCAGGCTGGTTATGACATCGCCGTCTAGCCCACATCAACATGATAACCTTTCAAAGTCTCAACAAGGGTGGCAACATCCTTGGACAAAAAGAAAATGTTTCCTTTGCCAAAGATCGTGTTTGCAGGGCTTGTGTTGAAGGAAAGATGCACGATTATCCCCATCGAAGGAAGACAATTATATCATCAAAGAGGATCTTAGAGCTCCTTCATGTGGATCTTTTTGGTCCTCCATCTCATGCAAGTCTCGATCGGAAGAAGTATTGTCTTGTCATTGTTGATGACTACTCAAGGTACACATGGGTCTACTTCTTCAAGCAGAAAAGTGAGAGTCAACAAACCATCATCGACTTTCCCAATGAGGTTTAACGTTAACATAGTGTCCCTATTTTGGCAATAAGAAGAGACAACGGCTCCGAGTTCAAGAACTACACATTGAATGGATTTCTAAGTGAAGAGGGGATAAGACATCAATATTCCACTGCGTACACCCCTCAACAAAATGGTGTAGCCAAGAGTAAAAACCAGACTTTGATGGATATGGAAAGGTCTATGTTCGCTGAATTCAAGTCCCCATACAATTTCTAGACCGAAGCTATATCCACCGCATGTCATTCTTCAAACCGGCTTTACCTCCACAAGATCTTGGACAGGACCCCTTATGAAATACTTACCGGTAACAAGCCTAACATATCATACTTATGGGTATTTGGTTGTAAGTGTTTGATGATCAGCTCAGCACGTCGATCTCGTTGGGGAACCCCAAGAGGAAGGTATGATGAGCGCAGTAGCAAGTTTCCCTCAGTTATGAAACCAAGGTTATCGAACCAGTAGGAGCAAGGAAACACCTCCAAGGTGTTGTTTCCAACTTGGAATTCTGCACAACACAACCACAGAACTTTGCCCCCAACTTACATTGAGGTTGTCAATCTCACCGGTTTTGCTAAAAACAAAGGATTAAACGTATTGTGTGGAAGATAGTAATTGCTTCCAGAAAGTAAACAGAAAACAGTAAATAGCTTGTAGATTGATGGTAAAAGAATGGACCGGGTTCATAGTTCACTAGAGGTGATTCTCCTTAAGATATATGACATGTTAGGTGAACAAATTACAACGGGGCAATTGACAAACATCGAGAAAGCATACATGCATATACTAATCATCTTGATTCCTATGAGATTTGATTGGGCATTACAACATTATACATAGACCATAATCCAACTTCATCTACGACTAATAATCCACCTTTGGGTTATCATTCGAACCCCCTCCAGTATTAAGTTGCAAGCATCAGATAATTTCATTAAGCAAAGTGTGTAAAGTAAACAATACGATTGTTCTATGAACAAAGGATTGCTACTTTCTCCCTAGTAGCAACAACACATCTAGTACCTTAGAGATTTCTGTCACTTCCCCAGATTACTAGAGACATGAACCCACTATCGAGCATAAATACTCCCTCTTGGAGTTGCTAGCATCTACTCGGCCAAGATAGCTACTAACAACGGAAAGCATGCAATATCACAAATGACATAGACATGATAGAATCAATAATCAATCTGAAATAGCATCTCAATATCCATCGGATCCCCGCAAACACAACATGTAGGATTACAAATAGATGATCTTGATCATGAACGGAGCTCACAAGATCTAGACATGGTAGCACAAAGGAGAAAAACCAACCATCTAGCTACTACATGGACCCGTAGTCCAGGGATGAACTACTCACGCATCACACCGAAGGCAGTCATGGTGATGAAGAAGGCCTCCAGGGCGATCTCTCCCCTCTGGCAGGATGCCGGGAAGAGCTTCAGATCCCTCCCGATCTAGGGATGGAGATAACTAATGACCCACAAGTATAGGGGGTGTATCGCAGTATTTTCGAGGGAAGTAAAACCCAATTTATTGATTCGACACAAGGGGAGCCAAAGAATATTTATAAGCCTTAACAACTGAGTTGTCAATTCAGCTGAACCTAGAAACAATCTTGCTCACAGCAGTTTATCAGTAGCAACAGTTTTGTAGTAGCAATAGTAAAGTAGCAGTAGTAGTAAAGTAAAGACAGCAGTAACAATAGCAGTAAACAGTAGGATTCGAGTGCGGTAGGCATAGGGATGGTTGGACGGGTGTTGCATGGACAAGACAATTCACATGGCAAACAGAACATAGGGCAATTGCATATAAATAAGATAAAGCATCCAAGTACTAGATAATCCTAGGCATGTGTTCCATATATAGTCATACGTGCTCGCAATGAGAACTTGCACAACATCTTTTGTCCTGCCAGCCCGTTTGCAGTGGGGCCTCAAGGGAACTACTGGCAATTAAGGTACTCCTTTTAATAGAGCACCAGAGCAAAGCATTAACACTCCCTAAACACATGTGATCCTCACATCAAAGATATTCCCTCCGGTTATCGATTTCTATCACTTCGGGGCCTTTGGTTCCAGACAACAACGTGTGTATACAACTTGCAGGTAAGACCAAAAACAATACTATCATAATGAATCAATAACATGTTTAGATCTGAAATCATGGCACTCGGGCCCTAGTGACAAGCATTAAGCATAACAAGTCGCAACAAAGTCATAAAGCACTAATAGTAGATACTAGGCACCATGCCCTAACAATCTGATGCCATTACATGAATGATCTCATCCAATCCCTACCATCCCCATAGCCTACAGCGGGGGATTACTCACTCATAGATGGGGGAAACATGGATGGTCGATGGAGGAGCGATGGTGATGATGATGGCGACGATATCCTCCAATTCCCCATCCCGGCAAGGTGCCAGAATGGAGTTTCTGGTGCTGTTTCGTGGAATCTGGTGGTGGCGGTGGAGCCGAACTCTTTCTAGAAAAACGTCGAACCCCCCTTAGTTTTTAGGTCAGAAGGCTTCTTATAGGCGAAGAGGGAGACCGAGGGGGTGTCTGGGGCGGCCAGACCACCCCCTGGCGCGGCCTGGGCTAGCCCGCGCGGCCAGGTGGTGTGGCCTGGGCCCAGCCCCCTCCATCTCGTATTCTGGCTCCGGGAGTCTTTTGGTGATATAGGATTTTCGGCATATTTTCCGAGATTTTTCCTGATAGTTGATTTTCTGCACAAAAAGTAGACACCAGGGCAATTCTGCTGAAAACAGCGTCAGTCCGTGTTAGTTGCATCCAAATCACACAAGTTTAGAGGAGAAACAATAGCACAAGTGTTCGGGAAAGTAGATACACTTTGGACGTATCAAATCCCCCCAAGCTTAGCTTATTGCTTGTCCTCAAGCAATTCAGTTGAAAACTGAGTGCGATAAAAGAACTTTCACGAACACATTTGCTTCGTAAGATGTATATATTCTCAGCATGTGATCAACTATTTAGACAATTCATAATAAAGAGTATGCAACTAAGTTCACTTAATAGGCAATGCAAGCTATGAAGAGATTCCAACTTAAAAATAATAAGTAGCAAGAAACATAAACATAAGCAACATTACAATGCTCATAACAAGGTATGATAGAGTGGTATCTCGCTTGCCTTTGATTATGAATGCTAAGGCACCTCTGAAGTTCAAGTGAAGACTAGAACTAAAGATGTCAAAGATACAAGCATCAAAGTCATAACACAAATAATCAAGTAATGAGACAGGCACAAAGAATGACAACTATGCTCTCAAGAAAGTGCTCATAGAATAAGTGGAGACTCAACAAGGAAATGAAAAGGTTTTGAATAGTTTGAAAGGCTTCCAAATGCTGAAAGTATGGTACTCATTAGCTTTGATCTCTCATTGCCCCTATCATAAGCATCTTTAATATGATTAAGGTGAAAGTGAGGTCCAATCTGAGTTATATGCTTGACAGACTATAAACTGGAAATCCCATGTCCCTTGAGTACGAGGGCAGCTCCTCATGCTACTCAACTTTAGTTACTGGTAAGTTCTTGTCATCGTAAATGCATGTGTATCATAGAGAACCGCCAACGGGGTACCCCTTGCCCGATGATACGGAAGAATCCCCATATCAAAATGACAAGGCAAGCAGACAATGAGTATCTCAGCAATCTTCTTATTTACCATGGGAAAATGGTGCTTTTTTCTCTCTTTCCTCTTTTCATATACTTTTTTTTTCCTTTTCTCAATAGCTATCTCTCTTTTTTATAAGAAGAATGCTTTATAGATATCATTATGGTTACGCTGCAGGTTTCCACCATGACGACATGGATTAGACTGGTGGCCCAGGCGTTTCTCTAACACACATACATAACTCCATGGATTTACAAGCTCCCCTTTTATTTCACACCGACGACATCCAAAAACAAAAGAGCATGGTATCAACTGGGTATATATTTATAGGTGTTGAAAGCGTTCCCCGTGACAGCACGGTTCTGCTAATCCCCAGCCTATAATTTGCAAGCATATAACTTTCATGGACAGTCACAAGGTTTATTAAATGTAGAAAATAAAGTGTGCCATCAAGTTCGTGAGAGCTTTACTAACTAACTTTCTCATAACAAGCAAACATTTTATTCGGAAGAAAACAAGGCATATTGAATATGCACAGAAATAGCAAATGATGCTAATAGGTAGGTATGGTGGACACTTTGGCAATATTTGGTTTTAGGGAGTTGGAAACATGAGTAAAACATGCTCAGTGTAAGTGAAGGCTAGCAATAGTAAGGGAGCGACAAACGAGAGAGCAATAGCTGTCATAATCGTGCTTGCAACAAAACATGACTAATCATGGCATGAAAGTGATTCAGGACCCTCAAGGCAAAATAATTCATCGAGGCTTAACTGATTATTTCAGTCATCTGCATGTGTGAGCATGTGCCAAGTCAACTCAGATGAAACATTCAGAGGAGGATACCACGGTGTCATACCAAGTTATGAATAGAGTAATGCAAGCAAACATTCAGATGACATGCTACAAACTATTAGCAAGCTGGGACTAATCATATGAAAGCAAGAACTACTAAGCATCCAAAGATAACATACACCCTACACGAACAGACTAAACATGCCCACAATGATGAGTATATGTACAAAAATGAAAACAAATAGAGTTCATTACCAGCCTCTTACCACACCTCAAGTTGTCATTAATCCTCATTATTTCCCTTCACTTGTGTGGCTTGAATAATAATATGAAACCAAATCCCACTAAGGACTGCTGAACCCTGCAATAAACTCACAAAACCAAAGAAGAATAACAAATATTTTTGGTGTTTTCGAATTTTTAAAGCAAGAACCAAAAAGGAATAACAAGCAAAGCAAAACCTTTTTGGGTTTTTTGAATAGTTCAAACAAAACAAAAAGGGAAAAGCAAACCAAGGCAAAAAGAAGAAGAAGCAAACCAAAGAGAAACAACAGAAATATTTTTGGTCTTTTTGTGTTTTAGAAAGCAAAAGCAAAGAAAGAACGAAAACTAAAAAGAGAACGAAACATGAATATACAAAGTACTGATGCAAAATGATATGGAAATGAGTGAGATGCCGGCGTACCTCCCCCAAGCTTAGGCTTTTGGCCTAAGTGGGTGTCAATCCATGTACGAATAAGGGTTCCAAGCAAGCGGGTCATGATAATAATGATTGTAGTTAGGCCCGTGGGAAGAAGAAGATCCCCAATCCTAAACAAGTTGCTGATATGAAGACTCCCCCTCATTCGAGGGCTGGATCGAATCATCCGTGACCTCCCTTCTAGTATCCTGCTCCTGCTGGGACAGCTCTCCCAGGTACGTGTCAAGCTCCTCCTTAGTGAGGGACCATCCTACCCTATTATCAAGGTTAAACAAAACAGGTGCAGGCAAAAGAACAACATGCTCTGACTTGCTCTTTCTCCAACTAGCTTTGAGAAAGGTTATTTCATAAGACAACTCACTCAAACTAGCCCACGAGGAAACAAATTTATGTTGTATCATGGAATTAAGATCAAGACTTTCTACGGGAAACTGTAGGTCTAGATGATGAGGCACTAAACCATGCAATGCTAGAAAACGAGAAGCAATGAGGCCCCCACAAATTCCACCTTTCTCGCGGTTAGCGGCAAGACGGAAAGCTACCAAAGCACCCAAGTTGTAAGACCTATCTCGTTTAAGAGTAGCAGAGATAAATGCTAGATCATATGAAGATAACTTATTGGCAGTTTTCGTAGAAAGAACACACTTGGCAATAAAGTAGGCAAAGTAGCGAATGGAGGGGAGATGAATGTTACGGATTTTTCCACTCTCCTTCGAGAAGCTGCTCCATTGGCAAATTTCTGCATATAAATCCATGAGTGGTGCAGGTCGCTCTTTAATCCTTCCACATGATCCCCATTGAGGTACCTTAATAGCTGCACAAAAGTCATCGAGAGAAAGGTCGACAGCAATATTGTAAATTTTGTAGTGGACCATGGGGTTAGGCAAAGAGTAACTAAATTGAAAATCCTGCACCACAGACATGGTTAGCTTCACAAATTGACAAGGTTCATCTTCCAAAAAGTGCTCCAACCCTGCATTAGAAACCAAAGTGTGGAAATCCTGGAGAATTCCTGCAGCTCTGATGAATTCAGAGCATGGATAAATGGAAGGAAAAACTTCCTCCTCCGGGTGAACCTTCATGACCTCAGGTACCCATAGTTCATGTTGTTTTAGTTGATGCTCATTCATCTTCTATTCTGAAATTTAAACACCTATTAAACAAGTGATTGCAAAGTGAATATAATGAAGGGAACTACTCATAGGGACTTGTAAGAGGCCTAAACATGCATCAAAACTATATCTCTAAGCATCAAACAAGCTTACAAGCTCTCATACCCTGTCACCTACAGCAGCTAAATACTCAAGATCTAATCCACTAAACACAAATATACTTGGACAAGGGGAGGAGTCACATACCGGAGAACAAATGCTCCAAATTTCAGCAACAAAGATGGGCTGAGCAAGGACATCACAGAAATCGAGAGCAAGCACAGCAAGAACGGGATTTTGAGCAATGAACTGAAGCTTACTCGGGAGAGAGAAGAAAGTGGCAGGTGAGAGAGTTAGTGGAGGGCCAGAGGTGGCCCACACCATGGCATGGTGCCACCTAGGGCAGGCCGCGCCACCAGGTGGTGAGCCTGCCTAGTGGGTCCCCCTGGTACCTTCCAGGCACTCCTCTGCCTCTTTTTTCACGTAAAAATTAAATATGAATTTTCTGGAATTTTTCGAGACACTTTATTTTTGGGCATTTTTCAGGTATAGAAGAATGATTTTCTGACAGAAAAAGATTTTTTGGAAATGATGCAATGACAAAACAAGGCTAGAACTAAAGAAGTTCTAAGATACTCTAACATGCAAGCAACTAGCACAAGAAAGGTAAACTAAACGAAAGCAAAAACTAAAAATGGATAGAATAGAAGTAAGTGGAGATAATCATAGTGAAAACATTGTTTTGTTCAATGAAATCCTTTTGTTAACAAGGTTGATCAGGTCTTGTTACCAATACAATTACGTACAAGGCAAAACTTTGTATTCCACTAATGATCATGTTACCTCAACCTTGATAGCAATGGTCCCAATCATAATAGTTTCAAATTTTTCTCTTGGTATGGGACAATATATCTCTCCAACTTGAATGCCCTCAACATGTTCAATTGAATTCAGACCATAAGTCCTTTCAATCTTCTTGGGGAAATAGATGGTGTGTTCCTTGTCATTAACATTAAAGGTCACCTTTCCTTAATTACAATTAATAACAGCTCCTGCAGTATTAAGAAAAGGTCTCCCAAGAATAATAGACATATTATCATCTTCAGGCATTTCAAGCACAAAAAAATCAGTTAATATCAAGAAATTATGAGCCACTTGAACAGGTACATCCTCGCATATACCAACAGGAATAGTGGTAGATTTATCAGCCATTTGCAAAGATATATCAGTTGGTATTAATTTTTCCAGTTGAAGTCTCTTATAGAGAGAGAAAGGCATAACACTAACTCCAGCTCCCAAATCACACAAAGCAGTTCTAACATAACTATTCTTAATATAGCAAGGGATAGATGGAATCCCTGGGTCTCCAAGTTTCTTTGGAACCTTACCATTAAAGGAATAATTAGCAAGCAAAGTAGAAATTTCTTCATTAGGGATCTTCCTTTTATTCGAGACAATATCCTTCATATACTTTGAGTAAGGAGGCAATTTAATAGCATCAGTCAAAGGAATTTGCAGGAATAAAGGTTTCATCCACTCACAAAACTTATTATAGTGTTCATCTTCCTTTGACTTGTGTTTCTTATCAGGGAAAGGCATAGGTTTTTGGACCCAAGGCTCTCTTTCACTACCATGCTTCTTAGCAACAAAATCTTCTTTAGTGTATTTAGTATTCTTAGTGTGCTTTTCAGGTTCTTCTTCAACTTTTTCTTCATTAGGATCTTCATTTTCTTCATTACCACTTTCGCTTTCAGCATCAGAGACATATATACTATTGGGATCTATAGCAGGTTCAGAGGGTTCTACAACAATTTTATGTTTATTTTTCCTTTTCTTATGAGTAGAGCCACTATTTTCAGTTTGTTGAGAATCCTGCTCAATTCTTTTTGGATGCCCCTCAGGATATAGAGGATCCTGGGTAGCAGCACCACTTCTAGTTCTAATTTCATAAGCATGTTTTTCTTTAGCAGCGTTAACTAGCAAGTCTTTTTGCACTTTAATGAGTTGATCTATTTGAGTTTGAACCATTTGAAAGTGTTTAACAATCATTTTAGCATCATTAGAGGTTCTTTCCACAATATATTTCAACTCAACAATAGCTCTAGGGTTTTCCATTAGATGATTTTGCACCCTTTTATTAAAATTATCTGCTTAATAATAAAAATATCGAATTCTTCTAAGCATTGATCAGGAGGTTTAGAGTAAGGGATATCACCTTCATCAAAGTGTTGGAGAGAGTGTACCTCAATAGTGGATGAGTAGGGAATAGGCTTACATAATTCTTCTATAGGAGGTAAATTCTTGACATCTATAGCTTTAATTCCCTTCTCCTTAAGACATTTCTTAACTTCCTTCATCACTTCATCATTTAATTTAGTAAATCCCCTCTTCTTTGATGTTGGAATAGGTACATGAATAGTTGATTCAGGTATGATTACTTCAGGTATAGCTGGTTCAGGAGGAGTCCAATCTTCATAATTCTTGCTTATTTTAGCCATTAATTCCTCAGCTTCTTTGGGAGTCCTATTCCTGAAAACACAATCAGCACAACTATCTAGGTATATCCTAGATCCTTCACTTAGTCCATTATAAAATATATCAAGAAGCTCATTCTTAGGTAATGGACTTCTAGCTTGTGCATGAACCAAAGCACAAAACCTTGCCCATGATTCAGGCAATATCTCTTTTTCTCCATGTTTAAAATCAAAAAGTTCCTGCAAAATAGCATGTCTAGCACTTGGAGGAAAATATTTCTACAGGAAAGTACTAATCAAACAATCAGGGCTATCAATAGATCCAGGAGGTAAATTACTAAACCAAGTCTTAGCTTCTCCTTTCAGTGAAAAAGAGAAAATCTTAGCAACAAAGTAAGTACGTATCTTAATATCATCAGAAAACAAGCCACTCGTGGTAGAAAGGTTCATTCATATGTGCTACCGCACTTTTATTCTTAGTCCCACAAAAAGGTTCTTTCTCAACAATAGCTATGTAAGATAGATCGAGAGAGAAACCATAATCTTTATCTTTAATGTTTATGGGAGTAGCAGCAAATTTAGCAATAGGAGACAATTTGGGTTTAATAGTACGCCTCTCAAGGAGACTCTAAGCAGCACTCCTATCATGGGTGTTTTTGCATTCTTTAATAAATTCATCGGTCATCTCAACATAACCATCTTCAATATCATAACTCTCACTAGACTCAGGTGAACTAACAGGTGCAGTAGTGTCTTCATTAGGAGTTTCAGTATTTCCAGCTATAGTTCTAGCAATTGTAGTATCTAGGAAAGGACCTAATGAACCACTCTTATCAAGCACAGTAGAAGCAGCATCATAAGTATCAGAAGTTTCAGATTCAGCAGTAGTAGCAGTGTGTGTAGCATGTGTATGTGGTGGTGCAACGAGTTACTCATAACAGATGGTGAATCAAGAGCAATAGAGGTGTTCATAACCGTACCTCTTCTTGTAGTGGATGGTAAAATAGGAACCTTGCCATCACGAGACTTACCCATGATGGATGGATAGCAGCGAACAATAGAGAATCCAAGTGAACTTGATAAATAAAGCTATGCTCCCCGGCAACGGCACCAGAAAATAGTCTTGATGACCCACAAGTATAGGGGGTGTATCGCAGTATTTTCGAGTGAAGTGAAACCCAATTTATTGATTCGACACAAGGGGAGCCAAAGAATATTTATAAGACTTAACAACTGAGTTGTCAATTCAGCTGCACCTGGAAACAATCTTGCTCACAACAGTTTATCAATAGCAACAATTTTGTAGTAGCAATAGTAAAGTAGCAGCAGTAGTAAAGTAAAGACAGCAGTAACAATAGCAGTAAATAGTAGGATTCGAGTGCGGTAGGCATAGGGATGGATGGACGGGTGTTGCATGGACAAGACAATTCACATGGCAAACAGAACATAGGGCAATTGCATATAGATAAGATAAAGCATCCAAGTACTAGGCAATCCTAGGCATGTGTTCCATATATAGTCATACGTGCTCGCAATGAGAACTTGCACAACATCTTTTGTCCTGCCAGCCTGTTTGCAGTGGGGCCTCAAGGGAACTACTGGCAATTAAGGTACTCTGTTTAATAGAGCATCGGAGCAAAGCATTAACACTCCATGAACACATGTGATCCTCACATCAAAGCCATTCCCTCCGGTTATCCTGATTTCTGTCACTTCGGGGCCTTTTGTTCCGGACAACAACGTGTGTATACAATTTGCAGGTAAGACCAAAAACAATACTATCATAATGAATCAATAACATGTTCAGATCTGAAATCATGGCACTCAGGCTCTAGTGACAAGCATTAAGCATAACAAGTCGCAACAGAGTCATAAAGCACTAATAGTAGATACTAGGCACCATGCCCTAACAATCTGATGACATTACATGAACGATCTTATCCAATCCCTACCATCCCCATAGCCTACAGCGGGGGATTACTCACTCATAGATGGGGGAAACATGGATGGTCGATGGAGAAGCGATGGTGATGATGATGGCCATGATCTCCTCCAATTCCCCGTCCCGGCAGGGTGCCAAACGGAGTTTCTGGTGCTGTTTCGTAGAATCTAGTGCTGGCAGCGGAGCGGAACTCCTTCTAGAAAAACGTAGACCCCCCCTGAGTTTTTAGGCCAGAAGGCTTCTTATAGGCGAAGAGGGAGACCGAGGGGGTGTCTGGGGCGGCCAGAGCACCCCCTGGCGCGGCCTGGGCTAGCCCGCGGGGCCAGGTGGTGTGGCCTGGGCCCAGCCCCCCTCCGTCTCGTATTCTGGCTCCAGGAGTCTTCATGTGAAATAGGATTTTCGGCATATTTTCCGGGATTTTTCCTGATAGTTGATTTTCTGCACAAAAAGTAGACACCAGGGCAATTCTGCTGAAAACAGCGTCAGTCCGCATTAGTTGCATCCAAATCACACAAGTTTAGAGGAGAAACAATAGCAAAAGTGTTCGGGAAAGTAGATACGTTTTGGACGTATCAATGACGGCGGCTACAGACTCTTTCGTGGAATTTTGATCGGGTACTTAGGGTTTTCGTCCCGGAATATTTCCTCACTAGCTTTTCTGAAACGAAGAACAGCAGAAAACAGGCAACTGGCACTATGGCATCTTGTTAATAGGTTAGTTACAGAAAATGTGTAAAAATACTCCAAAGTGTGGACAAAACATCAGAAAGTAGATATAAAAGAAGCATCGAACATCAAAAATTATAGATATGTTTGTAATGTATCAGTGTTTCTTTCTCATTAAAGGAGTTTGTTTTTCTAAATTTGAGTCTAAGGGTTTAGAAGGTATTTTTGTTGGTTATGGTGCTGAATCCCACACTTATAGAGTCTACAACAAGTCCTCTAGAGTTGTTGTAGAATCTTGTAGTACGGTGTTCAAGGAAAATGACGGCTCCCATGTGGGGCAAGTTGATGTTTGTGATACAATGTTAAAATACCCCAAGATACTATAAGAATAATGGGTGTGGGATTCTACTGCCCCGTTGAGGAACCCCTTGTTGCAGATCGGGAAGAACAATTCTCTACTCAAGTAGAGCCCTCATATACAGAAGATCGACAAACTCCACCTGCTGAAGCTACTACTGCACCTCCAGAACATACTTCTGGAGATCAACCATCACCTGATCCTGCTGGAAGTCCTAGGCCATATTATCCGGCCCTGCATCTCCCTCACATTCTAGAAATGATCAAGAAGAAGTTGAATTTCCCAGGACGGATTATCTGGTCCCTCCCTCTGCCGGATTATCCGGCTCTGCAAGCTCAGTTCCACAACCTCCTGACATGGTTGCAAATGAAGGGCAAGTATCTCCATCAACTATTAGTGCTGAACAACATGTTAATCAAGGTCAAGCTGGTGGTCAAGACAACGACCCGAATTGAGAATAAACTCATCCAATAAATGACAAGGAAATTGAAACTCGTTGCAAAGCTCGAGCTGAAAGAAGCCTTGAACTCATAGGTCACACACTTGATAAGGTGGTGGGTGATATAAGAAGAAAGGTGTCCACAAGGGGTGATCTGGCATGATTCTGAGACCATCAAGCCCATATATCCATGGTCGAACCCAAGAAGGTTTTTGAAGCACTTGAAGATCCGGACTAGGTTGTGTCTATGCATGAAGAGCTCAATAATTTTGAGTGCAACAAAGTCTAGAACCTAGTTGAGAAGCCCAAAGAATGACGCAATGTTATCAGCACAAAGTGGATATTCAAGAATAAGCAAGATGAGAATGGAATTGTTGTGAGGAACAAGGCAATACTAGTTGCGCAAGGTTTTTCCCAAGTGGAAGGCATCGACTTTGGCGAGACTTATGCTCCCGTGGCTCGCCTTGAGTCCATCTATATCCTTCTTGCTTATGCATCTCATCATAATTTTAAATTACAACAAATGGATGTTAAAAGTGCCTTTCTTAATGGTCCATTGCATGAGTTAGTATATGTTAAGCAACCCTCAGACTTCGAGGACCCCAACTTTCCTAACCACATCTACAAACTCGATAAGGCGCTCTATGGACTTAAACAAGCCCCACATGCGTGGTATGAGCATCTTAAAGAGTTATTGTTAGACCATGGTTTCGAGGTTGGGCAGATTAACCCCACTCTTTTTACTAAGAAGGTTAATGGGGAGCTTTTCGTATGCCAATTATATGTAGATGACATTATTTTTGGCTCTACTAACCAAGATTTTGGCAATGAATTTTCAAAGCTTATTACTGACAGGTTTGAGATGTCTATGATGGGAGAGTTAAGGTTCTTTCTTGGATTTGAGATTAAGCAACTAAGAGAAGGGACCTTCATTAATCAAGAAAAATACA
This sequence comes from Avena sativa, assembly GCA_916181665.1. NCBI lineage: Eukaryota > Viridiplantae > Streptophyta > Magnoliopsida > Poales > Poaceae > Avena > Avena sativa. The sequence continues at coordinate 467,480,508 of OV702290.1, forward strand.
TCCAAGAAATGGTCAAGAGATTCAATATGAAGAATCTTAATGGCGTTTCTACGCCAATGCAAATGGAGTGTCATCTTGAGTTAAATCCCAATGGTAAAGATGTGGATCAAAAGGTATACCGGTCCATGATTGGATCTTTGCTTTACCTTTGCACATCTATAACTGATATTGTGTTGAGTGTAGGAGTGTTTGCAAGGTATCAAGTGGCTCCTAAGGAAAGCCACTTGGTGGCGGTCAGGAGAATCTTCCGATATTTGGTTCATTCCCCTAACTTTGGTATATGGTATCCTAAGGGCTCTAATGTCTCTTTATGTGGATACACGGATTCTGATTGGGCTGGTGATAAGGATGATAGGAAATCAACTTCTGTAGCTTGCTAATTTTTGGGAAGATCCTTGGTATGTTGGTCCTCGAAGAAACAAAATTGTATATCTCTCTCCATCGCCGAAGCTGAATATGTTGCTGCTACAAGTGCTTGCACTTAGTTGTTATGGATGTGGCAAACTTTAAAGGAATATGGTGTCAACTACGAAAAAATGCCTCTTTCGTGTGGCAATGAAAGTGCGATAGAGATTTCTTACAATCTAGTGCAACATATAAGAACAAAACACATTAGGATCTATAACCACTTCATTCGGGATCATGTTGCTCGTGGTGATATTGACTTATCCTTTGTGAGCACGAAGAATCAACTTGCTGATATTTTCACGAAGCCACTTGATGAAGCAAGATTTTGTTATTTGAGAAATGAGCTAAATATCGTGGATTCAAGGAGCTTAACTTGATTACCCTTGCATACTCACTTATATCTCTTCCTCTATTTGGTTTAGATGTGGGCATGGACATAGGGGGAGTGTGGTCCTAACTAATTGGGCTAACCCTCCCCCATAATGTCGAAAGTAAGACAAATCATTTCTCTTAATATCATTATGTGATATGTGAGCTTATTGATGCGTATTGGTCATGAACCCAAGATACATCTTCGCGGTGTCATACCATTCTATCCTACATGGTGACATCGACCACCACACTCTTCCTTGTGAAGAGTTGGTTCTTTGTGGGTTTTATTGGTTTTTCTTTCCCATCTTGTGTTCTTATGGAAAACATACCCAATATTGGCCTTTCTTTGTTTTGACTCTTGCAATTTTGGGTGTGTAGTACTATCTCAGTTTGGATATCTAAACCTAAGCCTTTATCCTCCCCGAGACATCCATCTTGCACACAAGTCATTTGTTAATCTTGCGAAGGTTTTGTTGGGATGCGCTGGCCTGATTTCTGTGTAAACATTAAATTTCAGTGAGGGACGGATTATCTTCCCCTAGTAGGGTCCATATTATCTGGCCCGGGCGGTTTCCTCTACTAAGGGTTAACCTGCTTTTTGACTCATATTTACACAGCATATGATTGCTTTGTGGTTGCTTCTCTACTTTTTTAGCAATCCTTCATGGACTTGTGTGTGCTTATATTTTTCTACCTACCTCATTCATTTCACTGGTGGCTCTCATGGTGTTGCTCAGACCTACAAGCGACGTCCTCGTGCTCGGTACTTCAGTCCTAATGACGAGGGTGTTCTGGTTGATGAGGTTGAACTGAGAAGGCAGAAAAGAGAGGCTAACCAGATGGCTGAACGGGGAAGGCAGGAGAAGAGGACCAGGGCTAGTTCCAAGAGGAAGGGAAAGGAACCAAGAGTCAACTACAAGACAATGAACATTGTTGATTATTCACCCTCCGGAAACATGACTGGTTTGAGGATTCCACTTGCGATGAGAGTCTTGAGGACCCCAACTTTTGGTGTGCCCCTCAGAAGCTCATCTTTGATGACATTTACTCCAGCTGGAAGATTCTTCCCATGCGCCCTCTGGACTTGACCACCACAAAGAGTAAGCCTCAATATGCTCTTGCTCTTTCTTTAACTGAGAAGATGGGGCTACATCATCTATTGGAGATCTAGTGTGATTATGATTCCTCGCCGGTGAAGCAGTTTTTCTCCACACTAGTAATTGTTGGGGATGAGGCTCGTACTTTGAAGTGGATGTCGGGCTCACAATTCTGCTCCACCAACTTTTACACATTTGCTCAGCTGCTCGTCTACCCCTTCTAGGGCCATGACACTCCTTATGGGCATCGCATATGCGACCCTCTTCGTCCCAACAAGGATCAATTACTCTCTGCTTGCTATGGACCCAACAAGTGTTGTTGGAAATGTTGAAGGTTTGCTTCCACTCTATTCATAGCTGGTTCTCATGTTCCGTGATTGCATCACCTAGAGTGCAGGAAACAATGATAACATTCATGGTCATCTAGTGAATCTTCTTAGCTTTGCATATGAGTGTGCCACTAGTGAAAATCCCTCTACTGATTACACCCTGGATGTTATGAATTTCATCTATCAGGAGTTGGCTGACGCTTTGTTCAACCAGCACACTACTTATGCTGCTTTCTTTATGATGCTCATCAAGCATAGCCTGCCCAATTAGGATTTCAATGTTCCACTTGATGGGGTTCACAAGGCCAAGAAGTTGTATATCAAGAGGAAGCCAACCATCTCGTCTATTGCTGAGCCTGATACCTTCATGGATGATGCTCATGCTAGTGTAAGAACTCATGGGAGGAGGCCCCATGTCCCATCTATTGCTCAGGAGGTCAAGCAACTTAACTAGTTTCAGCGCAACATTCTCTGCATTGGGTGTGGATACACATAAGGGATAGTACGAGGCTTACTATCAGCGCCATGACATGGCACATACCCAACAGCTCATCCTTGACCATGTTTCTGGAGCCCTGATGTCTACGCACTTCTATTCTTGTAAATAGTTGTTGGGCCTCCAAGTGCAGAGGTTTGTAGAATAGCAGCAAGTTTCCCTTAAGTGGATTACTCAAGATTTATCAAACTCAGGGAGGAAGTGGTCAAAGGTATCCCCTCTCAAGCAACCCTGCAATCAAGATACAAGAAGTCTCTTGTGTCCCCAACACACCCAATACACTTGTCAGGTGTATATGTGCACTAGTTCGGCGAAGAGATAGTAAAATACAAGTGGTATGGATATAAGACAACGGTGCTAGAAAATAGCTTGATGGCGTGGAAGAGACTAAAGGCAAACTGAAATAAAGATGTAAGAAAGCAAACATGTAACAGATCTAGTTGCAAATGGTGTTTCAATGTTTAGAAACAAGGCCTAGGGATCATACTTTCACTAGTGAACACTCTCATATAAATATCTTCTCTTTATGATACTACTCTTAACTACTCTTTGGTTGGACACTCTAATCCATGGTAGGGCTATAACAGCACACCTCAAAGTAAGCCTTTCCCATCTAGATAACCCCACACTGTCACCTTGAGCACTAGATGGTTCCAACAAACACCACAATTTCATAAAGACATCCAACTCCAAATATAACTCATAACAAGTATTTGTAATCTCTAGCCTAAGTGCCACCACGGTATGCACGCTATCACTTTCACACACATGGGGAGAGCAAAGATCTATTAAAGCACTTGAGTAGCAAGGTAGATATACTTGATTACAAAGCTGATGATCACAATATGATCATGTATAGAGAGAAAGATGAACACATAGCTACCAGTAGAACCCTTAGCCTCGAGAAAGAAATTCTCCCTCCTCATCATGGGAATCAGCAATGGCGATGGAGATAGTGGTGGAGATTGATGAAGATGGCTCCGGGGGCACTTCCCCGTCCCGACAGGGTGCCAGAATAGAGACTTTCTTATCGTGGTGGTGTCACGACAGATGCCATGGATAGGCTAAAGGTGTGGACTAAATGCACTAGGGGAATTTAGGGAGGGATAGTGTAGTGATTCCACACACAGTAGATTTGTATTTGATTCACTTCCCCAGTTTACAAGTGCTCCTTGAGCTGTATTGGGGAGAGGAGGAAGAAGGAACTCTCTTACTCTCACCACTAGCTAGCCCTCAGGAACTCGCTAGTAGAACATAAACCTCTAAAGATCAACTAGTCAAAGACCAACCCCTTCTACAGAGGCCCTAGCCCTCCTTATATAGGGGTGGCTAGGTCTCCAATTAGGGCATACGTGGAGGCATATTCCATATTCCAAGGAATATGCCTCCTCCCAAAATAGTAAGCCGTTCGGGTCACTTTAATCCAGCGTCATCCATGTAGAGGCTACGTGAGCCTCTGCGGCGCCCGCGTCATCCGACACAGGCTTCGTCACCTTTGTCGGCCACGCCACGGTGGTCCTAGCCTCTGTCCGCTTCACTCACGCTCTGCGTACAGTGGTCACCCTTTGACCAGCGAGATACCTTCCTTCTCTTGTAAGCTTGATATAACCCGGATCGTACCTAGTAGATCTATCCATATCTGTACCTGCATACAAGTTAGATATATCTCACCGACTTACGATATAAGTCGGTTGAGACCCAGTTAGGTGGACATCCCCTGGTCCGGGTTACCCCGTGATTCGGCCTGCCTTGAGGTGACTCGGCCAACACCTGCTTTGACCTTGCCGTACCTCGTCTAACTCGGCCTTTATACCCTGGCGTGACCCTACCCGGGGGTATCCCCCCAACATTAGTCACCGAAGCTGGTGCGGTCTTAGCTGCTTTTGCCGCTAAGGCCACAGCAGGTTCAATTCTATCGAGCATATGGCTCTCTTTCCGAGTTACCTCATAGTATGGATTTTCATAGGTTTACTTTCCCTTGGCACATTCCGAGTTTTCACTCGCTGTCGGGTCACCTCATACTCATCCGGGTCATTCTTCCTTCTCTTGTACGCTTCCCCATGTGGAGGTTAATCATTACTTTGCCTCATTTTAAGGGCCTGCGCCAGTAACCGCCGCAGTAACTGTCAGTTATTACTGTAGCACACGTCACATCGTCCCTGTCTCCTCGTTAACTGCATCATAACGTCACGTCATGGGATCTCTTGCGCTCTGTGGCCCTTCTTGTGGCTCGCTGCTGATTGGTTGCGTCATGGGATCTCTTGCATCATACCCGCCCGCATAGAGCGATCCCACTACCCCTTAAGGGCGTGGTTAAATAGGGGTGGGGGCACCCCTTGGGTCTTTTACCCACTCTCGCGCCCCTTTGCCTCTTCTTCTTCCTCTTCCCCTCCAGCGATAGCGCCGCCGCCACTGCACTTGCGCAACTGCGCCGCCGCTGCATCATTTCCTCGCGCACCCGTGTCACCGCCACCTCCCCGCATCTCTTCCGCCATGGGTCCTCGCCTATCCAGGCCACTGTCACCCACCGCCGCTAGCGCCAGTGAGGACAGTGATCTTGAGATGACTGAAGAGGAGCTCGCCGTTGCTGAGCAAGAAATGGAGGAGGACGCGGTGAACGCCGACCGTGGCGCTTGGGCTGGGTCCTGGGTTTGCCAGGACGATATTGACTGGCTATACCGCACCCGGCGCATCTCGGAGGGCGTCATCGCACGTCTTCCCGCTGCGGAGCTTACCCCCTCACCCAATCCGGGTGAGTATGTGGTATTCCTCTCCCACTTCCAACGTGGATTCAGGCTCCTAGCAAGCGATTTCTTCAACGACTAGATCAACACATATGAGCTTCAGCCGCATCATCTTCTGGCTAATGCCATCACCTCTCTCTCTGCCTTTGCTTCCACCATTGAAGGCTACGTCGGACTGTGGCCCACGAAGGAGCTCTAGATCTAGTTCTTTGGCCTTCGCCGGAACGTGATTCCGAACATCCAGCTTAATCCGGAGGACAAGCAGCTCACGCAGTTTGGCGCAGCTTCCATCTCCCCCCGGAAACAATCTATCTTTCCCCGAGTTACGGGGCTTGACTCCTGCAAGGGCTAGGCCTGGACCTTCTTCTATGTTCGGAACGGTACAACTGAAGATCTGATCCGGCTGCGCCCTTACGCTCCGGGTCCTCCCAATCCGGATCTGTGGGACGTGGTCCCCAAGAAGCCCAATGTCCTGGCGTACCAAGTCAACAAAAGGTTTCAGGAGCTAAAGGACTTGGGGTTGCGCAACAAGGACACGATGATTACATTCATCCGCAACCGGATCTCCCCCCTCCAGAAACATACACATAAAGTTTGCCACAAGAGCTGGGGCCGTGACCCCAACTGGACCTCCTCATTTGAGTTGAGCAACACCGAGATCTTCCATCGGGTCAAGGCCCTCTTCACCACTAAGAAGGACTTCTCAGCTGAGTGGATGTGGGGGATCGAACACTTCTGCCGAGATAGGCTTCCCCCCGCGGTAAGTCTCATGCCCCAAACTTTCTCCGAATTGTATCATATGTAGGTTTAATCCCTTTGTCTTTTCTTTCCCTTAGATGTTTCTTCAGCAAACCATTGAGGATGGCACCGAGCCTTCTCTCAAATGGGCACCTGATCGAGACACCTCGGATGTGGAGGAGCCAGATCAGGAGATGTTCCTGCCGATGGCCGATGCGACCAAGCGGCACACCGGTAAACTCTCTTCCATTAGAGATTGGCCCGACGATGAAGATGATTCGGACGTTGAGGTGATGGAGGCATTTGACGCTGTCCCCCTTTCTTATGCTTTTCCGACATCAGCTAACCCCAGTGGGCAGATCCATGAAGATCCTCCCCTTGCCACTGGTGAGCCTGTCTCGGTCGCGCTGAAGAAGAGGGGGGCCGCATCTGCTTCTTCATCCGGACCTTCTCAGCCAGCTAAAAGGCGAAAGAAGTCCACGGACAAAGCTGCCACCAAGGCCACGACTAAGACCGTGGCCCGGAGAGCTCGCAAGCCGAAGGAGCCCTTGACTTTAGATGAGTAAGTTGCTTCTCCCTTTGCTATTCACTTGTTCTTCCTTTGTTAGAGTTTCTCATCATTTATGATTTGATTCGGCAGAGCCACGGTATTGATTCGCCACTCCGACATAGCCCTTCTCCCCCTCGTGGCGACGATTCACGCCCGTTGAGCCTCATTCAGGAGGGTTCAGTGGCTGCTCCAGGTTCTAGCCCACCTTGTCAAGAGGAGGGCAACCTCGGATCGGGGGAAACTGGCTCTGCCAAGGCAGCGGCAGCCACTACTTCGGCTTCGCCGCAACCAGCTACCACCGAGGTTCCTTCAGCACCTCTGCCAAAACAAAAATCAGCACCAACACCATCATCAGCAGCAACAGCAGCAGCACCAAGCCCCTCCGCCTCGTCCGAGTCTTCCAAGGTTCAGCGAGAAGACATCAGCAGCACCAAGGCTAGCGCCAAGGCAGCTCCCAAGGGCAAATCCACTACAGCAACTTCAACTTCTCAGCAGCAGCCCAAGGGCAAAAAGGCTCCTGACGCCACCAGGGCAGCGTCAATCGAGGCTGGACAGCGCAACTCGTGTCCATGCTTTCAAAGAAGACTCCACCGCCGAAGGACGCCCCTACCGAGCCAGCTGATGCACAACTCGTTTTGCACACCAGCCCCGTCGTTGCCCAAGTTGAGAGGAGAGAAGCCCACGCTAAGGGTCTAGTGGCGCCCCACATGCTTAGCAGCGAACGATATCCTCCGACCTTGATCGAGTTTGTAAATAACTGGAACAAGGCAGAGTTCGTCCATAATGACGATCTCCCGGAGAAGTCCGGTCCCGCCGAATTTGCTGCGCAGATGAATACTGCTGCCAAGGCAATTAACCTTGCGGGTCGGATGATGGAGGTACGTTACTTCGTCTTTTCCTTAACATGTTGTAGATATTAGTGATATAGCCATTAGTCCCCGAGCCTCCGGGGGAGTAACTTGTTACTCGGCCGGATGCTCCTTAGAAAACTAACGTAGCTCCTTAATAACTTCGAATATGCACACACCTAGAGCCGGGTTAAGTTCCACTTGGCCCGGATCTTGTACACTTCGAATATGCACGAGAATAAGCTATCCTTGTGTACTCTTTTCAGGTGACTATCAATCGCCGGAGCGCTGAGTTTCAGCGTCTCCTGGATACTCACAAGATGCTGCGCACAAAACATAGTGCACTTCGCGCTGAACACGAGAAAAGGGGTAAGTTTCTTCCTTGGCATTTTTTCGTTTTTCTTCATCTTTTTCCGCCGAACTATTCTATCATTCGGATTTCGCAGCTAGGGTGGAGGCTGAGAATACCATCATGAGGAAAAACTCGGAGTAGATCAAGGGTAAGTCATTTTTGCTCAATCTCTCTCTGCGCCCTATCCTCTTTTCTTCTTGGCTCGGCAAATATTCATACCTCGGCTTTGCCGGGTCACCAAACTATTTCAGCATCTCTTGAAGATAGTGTGCCCGTGCCTGATATGGTGCTGCATTTTCTCGAACAAGCAGGGCAGCACCAGGCCGAACTCAAAAAGAAAGATGATGAGCTTGCCCTCCTCCGAACCAAAGATGATGAGATTGCCAAGCTCAAGGCAGATATGAAGAAGCTCAAAGCGCAGCACAAATCTGAACTAGAGAAAGCAGGCCAGGACTTTACTGAAGAGCGCGAGCGCCTCAACCTGCAGGTCGCCAAGGAACAAGAATTGCTCAAGGAGGCCAACGCAAAGCTTGAGTCGGCGAATGCTGAACTTGTGCAACTCCGGGAGAGGCGCGACAACTGCACCAAGGAGCTGACCCGGGTTCACAGCCATATTTCTGGTAAGTTCTTTTCCTTCAACCGATGTTGATCTTTTCAGGTCTACTTCCTTTACTTACTCCACCTGTCTTATTTTTTCAGACAAATTCCCAGAGAGCGATGTCATTGCATCCAATGTTGTTACCAAGTTCTACAGGCAGAGGGGTACTCCATCTGGTCCTGGCACCATTCCTCTTGATCTCGAGGACTTGATAGTCAGCTTGTCGCCCTGAGACGAGATCGTGAAGAACTACGGCAAGGATATCTTGGACGTAGTAGTCCGGATCTTCAACGTCTTTTGGCCTGAAGAAGATACTCCGGAGAGTACCACTGTTCTTTTTGCCAAGCTCATGGAGTGTGAGACTCAGCTCGATCTCTGGAGAGAATCGGCTGGACGCACCGGAGCTAAGATCGTTCTTCATTACATGCTTACGTGGTACGAGAAGATTAACCTCAAACTCCTTGAGCGCATGCACACCGGATCAAGGTGGTCCACTGACCCGGATTGGGTAGCTCGGCGCAAGGCTTGTGCCCATAGCTTCATCCAATACGCCCCCATTCATCAATGGAACGAGGGACCAAGCTTCCTAGATGCCGCCGATGATGAAAATGCTGAAAACATTCAAGTTGATTCGGATGAGGACGAAGAGGACGAAGCTTCGGACGTCGAGGAAGACGCAGATGACTCTGAAGCCAAGGCTGGGGCTGCACCTGCTGGCGCCGAATTACCTCCTCCTGCTGCTCCTTGATTATAAACACTTTCAATTTCATCAGATCCCCGGTATGCCAGGTGCAATTGTATCAAGCACACAAGTGATATTTTGCTACTAAGTTTTTACGCTGGATTGACTTGGGCATAGTCCCCGAGTTTCATTTTCTTGTTCTTCCAATTTCTTGGCTCGGCTCGTGTCTACCTTGGTTCGGTTTTATGACTTACGAGTCCGAGCTTCAAAAATTGTCTTAACAATACTTGGAAACTTTAGGATTTAGCTCAAAATAATTCAGCAAAGCAAATTTAAAGTAAGCATAAGGTTAGTCCGAAAAACAAACGTCGACTCGATTAAGTTCCTTTCCTTAGTCATTTTTCATTTGCTACGCAATTCCAAACTTGTTCTCTTGCTTGCCATGAAGCCAAATCTTGTTGGACAGTAGCAAGTCGAAGAGTTGGGCTCTTGGTGCTCACACACTACTAATCCGGCTTAAGTAGAAACAACTTACGCCAGTCGACGTATAAATAATAAATACAGAAGACAACAAATATTTTCAAGGCAGTCCCCGAGTTACTGCTCGAGGTGCCCACATTTCATTGATAGGCTCATTGCCGGCATACACACCGACATATGAGATACTCGGATACATACACTTCTCTACTAAGTGTAGAAAGGACGAAGTAGAGCTACATTCCATGGACGCTTAGATTCCTCACCGGACCTGTCCGCCTTGTTCTTCTCCTGTGGGTTTGCATCGATAAGATAATAAGAATCATTGTGCAATGCTTTGCTCATAATGAATGGCCCTTCCCATGGGGGGACAACTTGTGCACGCCAGCAGTACGTTGTACCAACCGGAGTACCAGATCACCTTCTTGGAAAACTCGGGGGTTTACTTTCCGGCTATGATAGCGTCGAAGATTTTGCTGATATATGGCGGATCTGGACAATGCCAATTCTCTCGCTTCTTCCAGTAGATCAACATCATTTTGCCGGGCTTCTTGCACTTCGGCTTCTGTGTATTGGGTGACCCTAGGTGAGTCATGCTCTATGTCAGCTGGTAATACAGCTTCTACCCCATATACCAGAAAGAATGGCGTATAGCCTGTTGATCGATTCGGAGTTGTTCTTAAACTCCACAGTACTGCTGGTAGTTCTTCTATCTAGCACCCCGCTGATCTCTGCAGCGGCTCAATGAGTCGGGGTTTTATCCCGGATAATACTAGTCTGTTGGATCTCTCCACTTGTCCGTTCGATGCGGGGTGGGCTACCGCGGCAACGTCTAGCTGGATCTTCTTATCTCAGCAGAATCGCGCAAATGCTCCTTCAGCAAAATTTGTGCCATTATCTATTATGATACTATGAGGATAACCGTATCTCAAGATGATGTCTTTGAGAAATGTCACGGCCATAGCTCCATCACATTTTCTTATTGGCTTTACTTCAATCCACTTTGTAAATTTATCAGCCATGACCAAAATGTGAGTCATATTTCCCCTCGCTGGTTTGAATGGGCCAACCATGTCCAAACACCATACGGCAAATGGCTAGGTAATTGGTATGGTCTTGAGCTCCGACATTGGCATATGTGTCTTGGTAGCATACCTCTGACAACCATTGCATTTTCTTACCAAGTCCTCTTCTTGTTCTAAGGCACTTGGCCAGTAGAATCCATGCCGGAAAGCTTTTGCTACCAAGGCTCTGGACGAGGCATGATGCCCACATTCCCCTTGATGTATATCTCGGAGGATGTCAAGCCCTTCTTCCGGGTCAACACATCGCTGGAGGACATTAGTCACACTCCTTTTGTATAGCTCAGAATTGATGATCATGTATGCCTTTGCTCTCCTCTGAGTTTGCCTAGATAACACCTCCTCAGCGGGTAAGGTTCCATCTTTCAGGAATTGAAATATGGGCAACGCCCAAGCTGGTACAGCTCGCACTGGGAACACATCCTCATCAATTTCCATCTGATCCACCGGCATAACCTCAACCAGATCACACTGAGAAGTCCCCAGGTCTTGTGAAGCAGTCCCCGGGTTCGCTGAGGCAGTCCCCAGGTTTCGTGTACCACCTCCCATGTCAATGTCCATGGGTACGGCTCCGGACTCCGAATCCTCCGGGACGTAAATTGAGCCGGTTTCTGGGGACGGCCTGATGGATGGTTTTCTAAGGTGTTCTAATGCTACACCCGGTGGAATTGCTTGTCGGGTTGATCCGAGCTTCGACAATACGTCGGCAGCCTCATTTTCCACCCGGGGTACATGGCAAAATTCGCATCCCTCAAAGTAACCAGATATCTTCTGCACATGGAATCTGTATAATGCCATGTTTGGATCAAGAGTGTCCCATAGCCCTGAAACTTGTTGTATTACTAAATCCGAGTCGCCAAAGCATTGGATCCGACGTATCCCGACTTGTTTTGCCACTTTGAGACCATGCACAAGTGCCTCATATTCGGCGACAATGTTTGATGCTGCGAAATGGATCTGCAGCACATACTTCAGCTGGTCATTCTTTGGCGAGGTAAGTACTACTCCGGCGCCTAGCCCGGTTTTTGTTTTTGATCCATCAAAGTGCATTCTCCAATAATTCGGATCTAGTAGTGGTGGTTCATATTGCACCTCTGCCTAGTCCACAAAAAAGTCGGCCACAGCCTGAGACTTGATTGCTTCTCTTCTGTCATACTGTGGCGCATAGGGGGCTAGTTTAATTGCCCATTTTGCAATTCTGCCACTTGCATCTTTGTTACTCATTATCTCGGATATGGGAGCTTCACATATTACTTTGATGGGGTGCTCCTCAAAATAGTGTTTTAGCTTCTTAGCCGACATGTACACACCATATGCCACTTTCTGATAATGCGGATAATTTTGCTTTGATGCGGATAATACGTCGCTTAGGTAATATACTGGCCTTTGCACTGACTTACCCTCTTCCTCGCGCTCTACCACAATTACTGCACTTATAACTCGGTTTGTTGCGGCTATGTAGAGCAACATTGGCTCATTTGATAGTGGAGAGGCTAACACTGGTCAGTGGCTAACATTTTCTTTAATTGGATAAAGGCTTCATTGGCCTACGGCGTCCAAATGAACTTGTCCGACTTTTTCATGAGTTGATAGAGAGGCAGTGCCTTTTCTCGCAACCGACATACAAACTGACTTAACGATGCCAGGCAACCAGTGAACTTCTGGACATCGTTAAGGCACTTTGATAGTTCCATTCGCTCTATGGCCCGGATTTTAGTTGGATTGACTTCAATACCTCGGCTAGAGACGAGGAATCCGAGTAATTTTCTAGCCGGGACACCGAAGGTACATTTTTCCGGGTTAAGCTTCATCTGGAACCTCCTTAGGTTCGCGAATGTCTGCCTGATATCGTCAAGGAGCGTTTTGCTTTCCTTGGTCTTGATAACAACGTCATCCACATACACCTGCACATTTTGACCAATTTGGTCGTGCAAACATTTCTGCATACATCTTTGGTATGTTGCCCCTGCATTACCTAAACCAAATGGCATGGCGCGATAGCAATAAGCCCCATACGGGGTGATAAATGCAGTCTTTATTTGATCATCCAGATGCAGGGGTATCTGGTCGAAACCAGAATATGCATCAATGAATGACAACAGTTCACACCCAGCAGTTGAATCTATGACTTGATCTATCCTTGGCAGTGGAAATGGATCTTTTGGACACGCCTTATTCAGGTTCGTGTAATCGATACACATACGCCAAACCACTGCCACATTCGGATCATCCTTCTTCTTCTCCACCAGCACCGGATTGGATAGCCAATCCGGGTAAAGAACTTCCATGATAAATCCAGCTGCTAGTAACTGAGCTATCTCATCTCCAATGACTTTTCTCCTATCTTCGGCGAAGTGGCGGAGAGGTTGCTTTACCGGCCTTGCTCCGGGTCTCACATTCAAAGAGTGCTCGGCTAACTCCCTCGGAACACCTTGCAAGTCCTGTATGGACCAAGCAAAAATACCTCGATTCTCACGGAGGAAGTTGACGAGCTCGCTTTCCTATTTATCATTTAACCCGACACCAATTGTTACGGTGCGCTCTGGGAACATATCATCAACAGGCACTTTCTTGGTATCTTTTGTCGCCTGGAACGAAACACTACCATGCGGGTTACTCAGCGCCGACATATACTGCTGTGCGGACTGAGCCAATGCCGCCACTTCCTGTATCTTTCTTTTCTCTTGCGCAATCACGAGTGACTCGGCTAGGTTAGACCCGGCTGACGCACACTCAATGGAACATCGGAAATCTCCAGCTATGGTAATTACTCCATTTGGCCCAGGCAACTTCATCTTCAGATAACTGATGTGACAACTTGCCATGAACTTGTTCAGTGTTGGCTTGCCGAGTAACGCGTGATATGCGCTCTCCAAATTGACAACCTCGAACTCCAAATTCTCAGTTCGATAGTTATCTCTTGTGCCGAACAATACGTCAACCCGGACTTTGCCTATGGGCTCACAAGAAATACCTGGCACAATGCCATGGAAAGTCGTTCTGGTAGCCTGGAGCATGTTCTCCGAGATACCCAACTTGTGCATCGTATCCACATACATGATATTGATGCTACTGCCGTTATCTATCAGCACCTTGGAGAATATCACATTGATATTTGGCCCTATGAATGTTGGGTCCAGCACTAACGCATATGAACCGGGGCTTGGCATAAGCTTGGGGTGATCCTTGATACTCCAGGTGATTTCCTGGTCCGACCAAGGCATATACCTCGTCACTGCGGGCATTACCGCATTCATCTCCATGTGTCAGTGCTGCAAGCTCTTTCTATCTGTTTCCTCTGTGGTAAACACACAGTAACTCTAATGATGTTCTATGTACTCATTCCTTCCCTCGTTTCCGGGGTACCTCTGATCTGGTTGATGCTGGTCTTCCACTTGATGCACTGCATCCCTTCTCTCATGGTTGTCATACCTCGGCGAAGGGGGAGGCAACATTAACTGTTGCGTGTTCGCTCCGGAGAGCAATTGCTGCCGGGGTAACTCCTACCGAGGTTGATCATTCCGAGGTGCCTGAACATTCCCCAAACCACCTTGTTATATCTTGCGCATCCACTCACACTGCCTTGTTGTATGACTGGCTGGGTTACTCGGATTTGGCGTGTGAAATTTACACGGCTGATCCAGCATTGACTCATAAGTATACCTCGGACGGTCCTTCTTTTCCTGCCACTGTTTCTTCCGCTCTGGCGTCCAAGTTTTCTTGCCATCATTTCTTGGAGTCCATTGCTGTCCTCCAGTTTTCTGACGTTGGTTGCCCCCTGCTCCGGGTTGATCTTGATTCATGGCAGCAACTTGTTGCGAACTGTACCGGTAATCCGGTCTGTCGTCTCTTCTTTTACCTCGGTAATCATTCCTCCGGGATGACCCGACTCCATCTCTCTGGTAGTATTCCTCATTTGACTCACTTGACATTAACCTGGGTTGAGTCGGATCACCCAAGGCATACGAATCAGCGATCCGGATTGTCTCTGCCAATGTAGTTGGCATATCCCTTTGCAATCTTTGCCACAACATGGTTGCATATCTGCATCCTTGCGCAAACCACGCTATGGCCTGTGACTTAATTACACCCTCATAGGAGTTTCGCACGGCACACCACCGGGTCAGGAACCCCCGGTCTGTCTCATTCGCTTTCTGCTAGCACATTGCTAGGGTCTGTGGCCTATTCGGCCTCTGATACGTACTTGAGAAATTGCTGACAAACATTTCCTCAAAATCGATCCAACAGTTAATACTTCCGGGCAGCAAATTGTTTAGCCATACCCTCGCTGGCCCCTCCAACATCTGGGGTACATATCTCACTGCCCATCTCAAGTTGCCTATAGCAATCTTCATAACTGTAGCATAGTTAATCAACCAATCCTATGGCTTTATGCTGCCGTCGTACGTCTTAGTGCCTCTAGGTAGCTAGAAGTTAGGTACCAGAGGTTCCTTCATGATCCGGGGCCCAAAACACGCAGGACCCAGGGGACCCTGATATTCAATTTGCTCTGACCTATACAGCCGATCCAGTTTTAATCTGGCATCATCAGGCATCAAATCCCTGCTCCCCAATCTTGACCCTATCACATGATAGTCCGGCCTTGGGTATCCCGCGTTTACCATTTCCGAATCACCGTCATTATATCTGTCTTGTTCTCACGGAGCACCTCTCTGTTGCATACCTCGGCTAGCACTTTGCTCTTGCCTTGGTATATTTCACTGCTCCGGTTGTCCTGCTCGTGCCGAGTTGCGCTGTCCGGCATTGCCGTTTACAACATTTCCTTGACCGACATTGCCTTGGTCGCGGTTACCTCGGCCAGCTTCACCTCGGCTCACACTTCGTCGATCCTCATTTCTCTGCACTTCTTTTCCTTTCCCTGCCCTTGCCGGGTCATACAGGACTATCTGTTTGTTCCTCCTGGCCGAGGTTACTACCTCTTCTCTCCTAGGACCACCATGAGGAGACGATGCTGCTCCAACAGATTTCTCTGGGTTACCCATCGCCAAATGAACGATCTTGGAGGCCCCAGCTCTCTCCGGGTTAGCCCTGAGCAATTCCTCATTTTGCCTGTTCGCGATCCGAACCAACTCATTGACCCTATCTTGTTGTCTCTGATGGGCTTCACCCATCAAACCCTCTAACGCGGATGCAGTTGCATCTACTGCCCTGAGGTTTTTTGCCGGGTACTATACTTCGGCAGCCCCACGGACAAACAGTTCTCTGATTCTTCAATCCTAGTATCACCCTCTCTATTCATTTCACTCATGAGGTTTCTCCCCTTCACTTTTACAACATCTACTTTATTTGCCTTTGTGTACTCACGCAGTGTCATGTTCAACGACTGCTGAGCCGCGGCTATCTTTTTTGCACCCTCTAGTATTTTTTGCCTAGTTTCCTCTAGCTCGGCCTGTGCCTAAGCCGGATCTACCGCTGCTGCTACTGGGTTTGCCAAGCTATCCATCGCTTGCTGCAGCACATTCTCTGGCCTCTCTAGTGGAGGACCTCTACTTTTCCTCGGTGCCTTAGGGGATACCTCCAGATCTGGTACCGGATCCTTGCTTGCGCCAGCGCCAGGCGCAGTCATCATTACCTTGGCACGGTCGGGGGAGCGACTGATACGCGCCCCGTGAACCATGCTAAGGGGTGGATCGCCTCCTTCGACGACATGCTGCGGGTGAACGCACGACACATCGACAGCAACGTAGATCTTGTGCGTGCCGAGCTTGACGAAGAGGCCGTTGCGCAGAAGAGGACGCTTGCCGAAGCAGCCAGCGTTGTTGCTGACAAAGTCCAGCGCTCCAAAGCGCTGAACGAGCCTGGAGACGATGCGTTCGCTGGTGCCGATGAGGTTTCCCGTCCGGATCTTCACCCCTGCTAGCGCCGCTAGCCCCACGGTGGGCACCAACTGTCGTGGTGGTGTCACGGCAGATGCCATGGATAGGCTAAAGGTGGGGACTAAATGCACTAGGGGAATCCAGGGAGGGATAGTGTGGCGATTCCACACACAGTAGCTTTGTATTTGATTCACTTCCCCAAATTACAAGTGCTCCTTGAGTTGTATTGGGGAGAGGAGGAAGAAGGAACTCTCTTACTCTCACCACTAGATAGCCCTCAGGAACTCGCTAGTAGAACATAAACCTCTAAAGATCAACTAGTCAAAGACCAACCCCTTCTACAGAGGCCCTAGCCCTCCTTATATAGGGGTGGCTAGGTCTCCAATTAGGGCATACGTGGAGGCATATTCCAAGGAATATGCCTCCTCCCAAAATAGTAAGCCGACCGGGTCACTTTAACCCAGCGTCATCCATGCAGAGGCTACGTGAGCCTCTGCGGCGCCCGCGTCATTCGACACAGGCTTCGTCACCTTTGTCAGCCACGCCTCGGTGGTCCTGGCCTCTGTCCGCTTCGCTCACGCTCTGCGTACAGTGGTCACCCTTTGACCAGCGAGATACCTTCCTTCTCTTGTAAGCTTGATATAACCCGGATCGTGCCTAGTAGATCTGGCCATACCTGTACCAGCATACAAGTTAGATATATCTCACCGGCTTACGATATAAGTCGGCTGAGACTTAGTTAGGTGGACATCCCCTGGTCCGGGTTACCCCGTGATTCGGCCTGCCTTGAGGTGACTCGGCCAGCACCTGCTTTGACCTTGCCGTACCTCGGCTAACTCGGCCTTTATACCCCGGCGTGACCCTACCCAGGGGTATCCCCCCAACATTTCGGTCCCCCAAATCTCCCCTTCGGTGGTGGCGGCGCTGTGGAACTTTTCGTGGCTGGAGGCTTGATGATTTAGGGTTTTTGCATCGGGAGGCATCTTATAGGCGAAGAGGCAAGGTCGATGGGCGGCCAGGGGGCCCAGACCACCTGGTGGTGTGGCCAGGGCTAGCCCGCGCCACCATATGGTGTGCCCACCCTGGTGCCCTACTCCGTCTCTGCTTCATGTTTCCGTGTTGCTCCGGGAAAAATAGGCATACTGGCTTTTGTGCCGTCCAATTCTGAGAATATTCATTTTCTGACTTTCTGGAACCAAAAACAGCAGAAAACAGGCAACTGGCACTATGGCATCTTGTTAATCGGTTAGTCCCAGAAAATGTATAAAAATACTCCAAAGTGTGTACAAAACATAAGAAAGTAGATAAAAACCAAGCATGGAACATCAAAAATTATAGGTACGTTTGCAACGTATCAACATGCCCAAGCTTAACTCCCGTTCGTCCTCGAGTAGGTAAGTGATAAAAAGAAAGAATAATTTTTGAGGTGACACGCACCATCATAAACTTGATCAAAGTATTTGTAAAACATTGATAGCTGGGATCATAGTACTTCAACATAGCATGAAAGATAAAGTTCTAACAATAAGACATAGCAACTATGTTGCAACATGAAAAGGCACAAACAAAAGATTCATGAATAACAATGCTTTGCAAGACGTTTGTTTGTTTCACATAAAGAAAACATAGCATAGTGGCATTCAGCTTGTCCCTCATAGAGTAGCAAACATAAATGCATAGGACACCTTCAAAGTTTATAAGAGTGACTAGATACAAATAGTTTAAGAACACGCAATATCAAAGTTATGGATCAATCAACAAGTCTTGGGACAATGCACATAGAACTAAGAATGGCTACTATGCTCTCTCAATAGGTGCATAAAGATAGACGGTAGAGACTCAACATAAAAGTAAAAGAAAGGCCTTCATAGAAGGAAGCAGGGATTCAAGTCTGATAAAGAGCTTCCAAAAATTATGGTACTTATTATCTTTCAGCTCTCATTGCCCCTATCATAAGCATATTGAAGTGATTAAGGTTAAAGTGAACAAACTATGGAGTATATGCTTGACAAAGTATAAGTTGGAAATCTCATGTCCCTTGAATACGAGGGCCACTACTCATGCTACTCAAGTTTAGTCACCAGTAAGTTCTTATCATAGTAAGTACATGTGTATCATAGAGAACCGCCAACAGGGTACCCCTTGCCCAATGATACGGAAGAATCCCCATATCAAAATGACAAGGCAAGCAAACAACGAGAATCTCAGCAATCTTCTTATTTACCATGGGAAAATGGTGCTTTTTTCTCTCTTTCCTCTTTTCTCATATCTCTTTTTTTCTCTTTTTCTCAATATCTGACTCTTTTTTTATAAGAAGAATGCTTCATAGACAGCTCATTATGGTTACGTGATACATTGCAAATGTATCTATATTTTTTGATGCTCCATGCTTGGTTTTATCCACTTTCTTGTGTTTTGTCCACACTTTGGAGTACTTTTCATATGATTTCTTGGACTAACCTATTAACAAGAGCCACAGTGCCAGCTGCCTGTTTTCTGCTGTTTTTGGTTCCAGGAAAGTCAGAAAATGAATATTCTCGGAATTGGACGGGACAAAAGCCAAAGTGCCTATTTTTCCAGAAGACTCCAGGAGCCAGAATACGAGACGGAGGAGGGCCAGGGGATGGCCACACCCCCCCCCCCCAGGCTCGGGCTGGGCCTGGCCGTGCCAGGGCATGGTGTGGTGGCCCCAGGCACCCCCTCGGTCTCCCTCTTCGCCTATAATAAGCCTTCTGACCTAAAAACTTCGGGGGGTTCAACGTTTTTCCAGAAGAAGTTCCGCAGCGCCGCCACCACCGAAGGGGAGATTCGGGGGACAGAAAGTCTCTGTTCCGGCACCCTGCCGGGATGGGGAAGTGCCCCCGGAGCCATCTCCATCGATCATCACCATCGCTTCTCCATCGACCATCCATGTTTCCCCCATCCATCGACCATCCCGCTGTAGGCTATGGGGATGGTAGGGATTGGATGAGATCGTTCATGTAATGGCATCAGATTGTTAGGGCATGGTGCCTAGTATCTTTTATTAGTGTTTTATGACTTTGTTGCGACTTATTGTGCTTAATGCTTGTCACTAGGGCCCGAGTGTCATGATTTCAGAACTGAACATGTTATTGATTCATTATGATAGTATTGTTTTTGGTCTTATCTACAAGTTGTATACACACGTTGTTGTCCGGAACCTATGGCCCCGAAGTGACAAAAATCGGGATAACCGGAAGGGAATGGTTTTGATGTGAGGATCACATGTGTTCATAGAGTGTTAATGCTTTGCTCCGGTGCTCTATTAAAAGGAGCACCTTAATTGCCAGTAGTTCCCTAGAGGCCCCGCTGCAAACGGGCTGGCAGGACAAAAGATGGTGTGCAAGTTCTCATTGCGAGCACGTATGACTATATATGGAACACATGCCTAGGATTGTCTAGTACTTGGATGCGTTATCTTATTTATCTGCAATTGCCCTATGTTCTGATTGTTATGAGAATTGTCTTGTCCATGCAACGCCCGTCCGTCCATCCCTATGCCTACCGCACTCGAATCCCACTGTTTACTGCTTTTGTTACTGCTGTTTTGGCTTTACTACTGCTGTTACTTTACTATTCCTACAACAAAACTGTTGCTACTGATAAACTGCTGTGAGCAAGATTGTTTTCCAGGTGCAGCTGAATTGACAACTCAGTTGTTAAGGCTTATAAATATTCTTTGGCTCCCCTTGTGTCTAATCAATAAATTGGATTTCACTTCCCTCGAAAATACTGCGATACACCCCCTATACTTGTGGGTTATCAAGACTATTTTCTGGCGCCGTTGCCGGGGAGCATAGCTTTATTTATCAAGTTCACCTGGATTCACTATTGTTCAAGCTAAGTTTATTTTTTTCCTTGTTTGCTTGTTTCTTTATCAAAAATACAAAAAAAAAGTAGTTCCTACTCTAGTTGTTATTTTCGTTGGTCTGTTATTGTCTTGCCTTATCATGCTTGTTGTCAATGGTTGGTTTCTTTGAAACTGAAGCTTATTAGCAAGGTGGGTTCACGGAAGATGAAAAATATTATTATAAGGAACACCGCTTGTCACAAAATGGGAAACACTTATGGTGACAAATTGATAGGTTATATACCATTGCTAGAAACGTGTGCTCTACTTATAATGTTACTTATTGCTTTGATAAATCTTATTGCTGTAGGAGGTACAAGCACCTCTCTTTTCAATGTGAGTATAGTGATAATGTTACCATATCTTCCTATGTTAAGCGAAATTATGATCTTTATGATGTGGAACAAATTGAGGAATTTATTGCTTGGAAGGGTGCATTTGAACTTGCTAGTTTGCTTGAAAATATTGATGATTCTCCTTATAAGTATGAGGTTTATGGTATACTTAAATTTTTCTTTGAGAATTACAAGGAAGAAAACGGCTATATTCTTGAATATACCAATAGATGCTTTCCACAAATGGAAGAGACTAATGCCTTGCAGGATCCTATGGAAGAAGAAATTGATGAACCTGAAATCTCATTAGATGAAAAAGAGAAGGAGAGTGATGAACAAAAGGAGGAAGAATGGATTAGCTACCCATGCTTACCTTCTAATGAGAGTAACTCTTTATCCCTTACATTATTTGATTGTCCCCCATGCTTACTAAATAAGGATGAATGTTATGTTCCTGAGGATTCTTTTGAAGATGTTTATGATAAAGCTCTAGTGCTTGTATATCATGAAGAGCATGCTTTTTGTGATAGTTATATTGTTGAGTTTATTCATGAGGCTACTGAAAATTATTATGAGAGAGGAAAATATGGTTGTAGAAGTTTTCATGGTATTGAAACACCTCTCTATGTGCTAAAAGTTTTGAAGTTACTCTTGTTTTATCTTCCTATGCCTGTCACTTTGTTCTTTGTGAATTTATTTGCATACAAGATTCCTATGCATAGGAAGTGGGTTAGACTTAAATGTGTTTTGAATTTGCTTCTTGATGCTCTCTTTTACTTCAACTCTTATTTCTTATGAGAGCATCCTCTCAAACTATCATGCCTGAAGATGATAATATGTCTATTATTCTTGGGAGACCTTTTCTTAAATACTGCAGGAGTTGTTATTAATTGTAATCAAGGGAAGGTGACCTTCAATGTAATGACAAGTAACATATTGTCTATTTCCCCAAGAAGATTGAAAGGACTTATGATTTGAATTCAATTGAACATGTTGAGGGCATTCAAGTTGGAGAAATATATTGTCCCATACCAAGAGAAAATTTTGAAACTATTATGATCGGGACCATTGCTATGAAGGTTGAGGTAACATAATCATTAGTGGAATACAAAGTTTTGTATCATCTGAAATTGTTTTGGTAACAAGACCTGATCAACCTTGTTAACAAAAGGATTTCATTGAACAAAACAATGTTTTCCCCATGATTATCTCCGTTTACTTCTATTCTATCCATTTTAGTTTTTGCTTTTGCCTAACTTAAAGGCATTAAAGAAAATTACTTATTGGGAGATAACCCAAAAGTTTTAGATGAGTCTTGGAAGTTATTATTGGGAGATAAAGCATCAAAGGAGAATACCATAATACTATGCTTTAATATGCTAAAACAACGCATGATTCATCCAAGGCACATTAAGCAATCTCAATTGTTTATAACATGCCATGCTACAGCAAAGATCACTAAGCATAAAGCCAAAACAATATCAAGCATGGCATGACAAATCATAGGCCACAGTTAAAAACAAACTTCTTTTTTCCACTTAAGCATGAAATTTCCTACTCTTTTCCAATCCAAACCAAACTATTTGAAAACCAATGTATGAAAGAGGGGGTCCAACCAATTTATTCAAGCAAACTACGAAAACCAAGCAAACGAAAACCAAAATGAAAACGAAAAAGAAGACGCTCCATGAACAACACAACTGTGCATGAAACAATAAAAATGAATTGTTTGGAAGAACCTGAGATTTTTATTGATGAAGAAGGGGATGCCTTGGGCATCCCCAAGCTTTGACGTTTATACCTCTTGAATATTTCTTGGGGTGACACGGGGTGGCATCCCCAAGCTTGAGCTTTTGTCCATTCTTCATCTCATTACATCATTCTTTCCTTACACCTGAAATTTTTCCTTCATACAAAACATCACACAATCTTCATTAGCAACATTAGTGTACTCAAGATAATAAACCTTTGGTTCAGTTCCAACACAAATAAAAATTGCATTAAAACAAAAGCTACTGTAGCACTTCCTTTAAAAAAAGTTCAAATGATCAAAGAGAAAGAGATTAAGAGGCAAATGCAAATAATGGTAGAAATCTGTCAAAACAGACCAGCAGGTAAAAACCAATTTTTTTGAAGACCTTATGTTGCTCAAATGGAAAAGTGTTGAACAGATAAAAGTTATATAACAACCTGGGGCAGAAGCACAAAAATTCACGCCTAAAAATGACGTACAGAGATTTTACACGAATTTTTACAGTAAAGCACAAAAATCATTTTCGGGATAGCAACTTTCTCAAGCATTACTTCTCTCTCATTAGAGGTTACTCTTGGCACAAAAAGCAAATAAAAAGGATAAGGAGAGGTTATTACAGAGGTAATAACTTCCAAGACTCATCTAAAACTTTTGGGTTATCTCCCAATAAGTACTTTTCTTTAATGCCTTTAAGGTAGGCATGATAGTTTGAGAAGATGCTCACATAAGAAATATGAATTGAAGTAAAAGAGAGCATCAAGAAGCAAATTCAAAGCACATTTAAGTCTGACCCACTTCCTATGCATAGGAATCTTGTAAAGAAACAAGTCATGAAAGCACAAAGGAACAAGCATAGTAAAGCAAAACAAGTGCAACTTCAAAATTTTCAACATAAAGAGGGGAAACTTAATATTGTTGAGACACATAAAACCATGTTTCCCTCTCTCATAATAACTTTTAGTAGCATCATGAATAAAATTAACAATATAAATATCACATAAAACATTCTTATCATGAGCCACATGCATAAAATAATTATTACTCTCCCTATAAGCATAGTGATTCTTATTAATTGTAGTGGGAGCAAATTCAACAAAATAGCTATCATTATTATTCTCATCACCATAATCATCAAATATAGGAGGCATATTGTAATCATAATTAATTTTCTCCTCAATAGTAGGTGGACTGAAAATATCATACTCATCATTGTAATCATCATATATCGGAGGTATAGTATCATCAAAGTAAATTTTCTCCTCCATGCTTGGGGGACTAAAAATATCATGCTCATCAAAACCAGCTTGACCAAGCTTAGACTTTTCCATAGCATTAGCAATAATGGTGTTCAAAGAATTCATACTAACAACATTGCTATTAGCATGCAAATAAAGTTCCATAGGTTTTTTAATTTTCTCTTCAAACACTTTATGTCCTAACTCAAGATAAATACTATAAAGCTCTCAAATTTTGTTGTTGTTTTCCATTAAGCCTAACTATTCAAAATAAAAAACAAGAAACAAAAAGACAAAATTGCAGAATCTAAAGTAAATAACTTCAAGCACTCACACCGGAGGATGTGAGTACCTTTTACCTTACCTCCCCAGCAACGGCGCCAGAAAATAGCTTGATGTCTATGCACTTCTATTCTTGTAGACAGTTGTTGGGCCTCCAAGTGCAAAGGTTTGTAGAACAGCAGCAAGTTTCCCTTAACTGGATTACCCAAGGTTTATCGAACTCAGGGAGGAAGTGGTCAAAGGTATCCCCTCTCAAGCAACCCTGCAATCAAGATACAAGAAGTCTCTTGTGTCCCCAACACACCCAATACACTTGCCAGGTGTATAGGTGCACTAGTTCGGCGAAGAGATAGTAAAATACAAGTGGTATGGATATAACACAACCGTGCTAGAAAATAGCTTGATGGCGTGGAAGAGACTAAAGGCAAACTGAAATAAAGATGTAAGCAAGCAAACATGTAACAGATCTAGTTGCAAACAGTGTTTCAATGTTTAGAAACAAGGCCTAGGGATCATACTTTCACTAGTGAACACTCTCATATAAATATCTTCTCTTTATGATACTACTCTTAACTACTCTCCGGTTGGACACTCTAATCCATGGTAGGGCTATAACAGGACAACTCAAAGTAAGCCTTTCCCATCTAGATAACCCCACACTGTCACCTTGAGCACTAGATGGTTCCAACAAACACCACAATTTCATAAAGACATCCAACTCCAAATATAACTCATAACCTAGTATTGTAATCTCTAGCCTAAGTGCCACCACGGTGTGCACGCTATCACTTTCACACACATGGGGAGAGCAGAGATCTATTAAAGCACTTGAGTAGCAAGGTAGATCTACTTGATTACAAAGCTCATGATCACAATATGATCATGCATAGAGAGAGAGAGAGAGATGAACACATAGCTACCGGTAGAACACTTAGCCTCGAGAGAGAACTACTCCCTCCTCCTCATGGGAATCAGCAACGGTGATGGAGATGGTGGTGGAGATCGATGGAGATGGCTCCGGGGGCACTTCCTCGTCCCGGCAGGGTGCCGGAACAGAGACATTCTGTCCCCCGAATCTCCCCTTCGGTGGCGGCGGCGCTGCGGAACTTTTTGTGGCTAGAGGCTTGACGAATTAGGGTTTTTACATCAGGAGGCATCTTATAGGCGAAGAGGCAAGGTCGGTGGGTGGCTAGAGGGCCCACACCAGCTGGTGCCATGGCCAGGGCTAGCCCGCACCACCATATGGTGTGCCCACCCAGGTGCCCTAATCCGTCTCTGCTTCGTGTTTCCGTGTTGCGCCGGGAAAAATAGGCATATTGGCTTTTGTCCCGTCCAATTCCGAGAATATTCATTTTTTGACTTTCTAGAACCAAAAACAGCAGAAAACAAGCAACTGGCACTGTGGCATCTTGTTAATAGGTTAGTCCCAGAAAATGTATAAAGTTACTTCAAAGTGTGGGCAAAACATAAGAAAGTAGATAAAAACCAAGCATGGAACATCAAAAATTATAGATACGTTTGCAACGTATCAAGCCCAAGGCCACCATCCACAGCAGTTTGCTCCTACGCCCTATGCTAAGTGGAACACCTCAGGCATCAACTATGGAAACATGGAGAGGCATCTATTCCCTACTCCGGCGTGAGCGTCCCCACCTCCCCTCGTTTCTACTGATGATGAGGAAGACGAGGAGGAGTATGATGATGAGGACCTAGGCAAGGACGAGGACGAGGAAGAGTGATCTCTAGGGGCATTAGCTTTTATCTTTTCCCTTTTTGGCGTTTTGATGCCAAAGGGGGAGAAGTAGTTCTATTAGGCTATCAAGTGGATTTTCATGGGTCAGGTACAAGCATATTTGCATTTTGAGTTTCTATCGCTTTTTCTTGTACCCATTTTAGCATTGAACTTTTATTTTCTATGTGGTTTGTTTCATGAGACTATGTTGGTTGGTCATGAGATTATGGATTTATCTTGTATGGATCTATCACTATGGTTATCTATGGATTTATTACTATGAAATTTTGGAATTATCTCTATGGATGTATTGTGGCGGCATTATCCTTGGAAATCTCAATATGGGGATATTAAATTGTGTCTACGATTATAGTATTGAGGACTTCATTATGGGTGGTATGATACATCCTTCCCTAAATCATCATTTTATATTACTTTTCAATTCATGAAAAGTCTTAAACCTATAAGTGTGCATTTGTATTCAAATGTAAACTTATTATATGCACACATTTAGGGGGAGTCTTTTTCACCCTTGGAATGTTGTTGCTAGTAGGGATCTATTGCAAATCCTAGTATTATCATCTAACACCAAAAACAAGGAGATTGAAAGAACATTACACGATCTCTATTATTTTGTGTGTTAGATAACAATGCCAAGGATTATTTAATAGTGTTGCAGATTATTTTCTCCAAAATCATCTAAAAAAGAGTATTGGGGGGCGGATTATATGCCCCTGTCAAGGGCCGGATTGTCCGCCCATGCCTCAATCCCCAAATGAGGATAAGGCGCGTCATGCTTTATGGGAGGCGGATTTTCCCACGGATTGTCTGGCCAGGGCTAAAGTTTTTGCCCGGGCTGGATAATACGCCCCTCTAGGGGGGCGGATGATCTGCCCCAAGGGATCTTTCAACAAGCGGCCAAGGCGCATCATGTAGAGTGGGGGGCGAATTTTTCCCCCAGATTATCCTACTAAGGCTATACTTTGTGTCCCGACCGGATAATCTGAACCTTCAGGGGGTCGGATAATCCGCCCCCATGGACTTTTGCAAAGGGTGCCAAGGCGCGTCACGCGGTATAGGGGTGGATTTTCCTCGTCTTTCTGACCCGTGCCAGATGTTGTGGCCCAGCCAGATTATCCGGCGCCCACTAGGGTTGGATTAACTGGCCCCATTTTCTCCAACGTCAACTTTTTTGGATGGGGTATTTATATGCGGTGACCTAGCATACCACTTCATGATGTAGTACACTATAGTCGTTGACATAACACCAACGAAACACCATTTCACTAGTATTACATCCCTCAGGGTGGTACAACAGAAACATAGCAGGTCCAAGACATGACTATAGGTTACAACTCGACTCTTTACAAAAGATCCAGAGAACACTCTAGATTATAGAGAGAAAAAGAAACTTCTTACAAAGAAGAACTAGAGATAACAATTCAGAACCAACATACTAATGAGAATAGTATCTAAACTATATGGTTTGCAATTGCTGCTATTGCAATGCTCTACAGAAATAGGTTATGGGGCTAGAGATTGTACTCCTATCTAATCAGGAACTTTGTCTTTACTTTAGTTGATGTATCTCTTGACTCCATTGACTCCATTGAAGAACTTGAGCTTTTGATGTTGATTCCTTTGAGTATAAGTTGGTGTTGATGTCATGTTCATCGGCTTTAGAACCCAGCAAGGGTTAAGAAGGTACGGTTGAGTACGAACGTACTCAGCAAGTACACTAAAAAGGAGTGTTTGATGCACTATCTATAGCCACATACCAAAGGACGTAGGCTATGCCGGTTTTCAAAAACATTTCTTCAAATGTTGCTTTTATTCTGAAAAGCTATGTCCGTCAGCCTTCATAGGTTTACCAGAACTTTGTGGAGTTCCTTTCCTATAGCGTTCGCAGCTCCTTCCTGGAATAGGGAGTAACATGTCACACTTTTATACACTCTACAGAGGTACGTTGCTTTACACATGAGAGACCTTAACTTTGTTGCACATCCAAGTTGCATTCTCATCCACACTTCCTTGGTGTGGGGCCTAGTCTAAGATTCAAGCCAATCACTACCCTTCTCCGCGACCCCACATGCCGACATGATCCTTCAAGCTGCCATATCTCTGTTAAGCCCCCTGATACGTTGCAAACATATCTACAATTTTTGATGTTCCATGCTTGTTTTATATCTACTTTCTTATGTTTTGTCCACACTTTAGAGTACTTTTTATACACTTTCTTGGACTAACCTATTAACAAGATGCCACAGTGCCAGCTGCCTGTTTTTTGCTGTTTTCTGTTCTAGGAAAGTCAGAAAATGAATATTCTCGGAATTGGACAGGACAGAAGCCAAAGTCAATATTTCACCGAGGGGGACACTGAGCCAGAATACGAGATGGAGAGGGGCTAGGGGCCACCCAGACCACCTGGCCGCGCGGCCAGGCCTGGCCCGCGCCAGGGGGTGGTGTGGCCGCCTAGGGCACCCCCTCGGCCTCCCCTTTCGCCTATATATTGCCTCCGATACAGAAACCCTAAGTACCCGATCAAAATTCCACGAAAGAGGTTGTAGCCACCATCATTTCCATCCCTAGATCGGAAGGGATCTGAAGCTCTTCCCGGCACCCTGCCGGAGGGGAGAATTCACCCTGGAGGCCTTCTTCATCACCATGCAAGCCTCTGGTGTGATGCGTGAGTAGTTCATCCCTGGACTATGGGTACGTGTAGTAGCTAGATGGTTGTTTCTTCTCTTTTGTGCACCCATGTCTAGATCTTGTGAGCTTCGTTCATGATCAAGATCATCTATTTGCAATCCTACATGTTGTGTTTGCGGGGATCCGATGGATATTGAGATGCTATTTCAGATTGATTATTGATTCTATCATGTCTTTGTTATTTTTGATCTTTCATGCTATCCATTGTTAGTAGCTATCTTGGCCGAGTAGATGCTAGCAACTCCAAGAGGGAGTATTTATGCTCGATAGTGGGTTCATGCCTCTAGTAATCTAGGGAAGTGACAGAAATCTGTAAGGTACTAGATGTGTTGTTGCTACTAGGGAGAAAACAACAATCCTTTGTTCATAGAACAATCATATTGTTTGATTTACACGCAATTCTTAATGCAATTATCTGTTGCTACAACTTAATACTAGAGGGGGTTCGGATGATAACCTGAAGGTGGATTATTATTCATAGATGTAGTTGGATTACAGTCTATGTATAATGTTGTAATGCCCAATCAAATCTCATAGGAGTCAATATGATTAGTATATGCATGTATGCTTTCTCGATGTTTGTCAATTGCCCCGCTGTAGTTCGTTCACTCAACATGTCATCTATCTTAAGGAGAATCACCACTAGTGAACTATGGACCCCGGTCCTTTATTTTACCATCAATCTACAATTGTTTACTGTTTTCTGTTTACTTTCTGCAAAGCTATTACTTTCTTCCACACAATACGTTTAATACTTTGTTTTCAGCAAAACCGGTGAGATTGACAACCTCATTGTAAGTTGGGGACAAAGTTCTATGGTTGTGTTGTGCAGGATTCCAAGTTGGAAACAACACCTTGGAGGTGTTTACTTGCTCCTACTAGTTCGATAACCTTGGTTTCATAACTGAGGGAAACTTGCTGCTGTGCTCATCATACCTTACTCTTGGGTTCCCCAACAAGCTCGATAAAAACCAAGAGCCAGCACCCCCCCAGAGCCCATATAGAGGTCGTAAAGGTCGTCCGTTGACACACGAAAGGAAGAAAATCCAGCTGACTTCCCAGAGCCCATATAGATCTCATGGTTAACGTGTAATCTACAGTGCAAGAATCAATGGCGACATTGGTTATTAAATCCTAGATGATACATTTACTAGCAATGGAGGTTTCTTTGTCGGTCATAATAGATTAGCTGATCACCCTGGATCAGTAATCAATAGTTCAAGTTAATTATGAAAATAGTGTTTTCTGCCATCCTTTTCGAAATGCAGGTGTTAACAGTAACAGTTTATAAATACTTGATAGAAAATAACCAAAGGACATGAGCAAGTATGAAATTGCCTCTGTGATTATAAGATTATGCAATCGCGTTCTTTGAGATGATATAAGATCCAATATCTGAAAACAACATCATTGGTCCGGTAAGGACTAATGTTTAAATAAGAAATATGATGTGATGCATAAGTAATCTAATGCATTTTGTAAAAATCCCAAAGTAAGCCCCCATGTTTCAGTATGGATTAAGTTTGGTGATTTATGAAAGGTTTGTGTTACAATCAAGTTTTATTTTACAAATAAATACATACTAAAATTCTAAAATGAATTGGTAAATGATGTAAGTAAAAGACTACAACAGTTGATGGTAGATGTTGATTAGTATGTAATTTTAAGGATTATTATATATCAAGTTGGTGGGTTTTAGCAGAATGGATAAAGCTGTTGTTTGTAGTGGCAAAAAGAATAACATTCCAAGAAAAATACTTATTACACTAAGTTTAACAATTTATAGTGTTCTCAAAACACTAGATGGTCATTTGAATTGCTTTAGCGATCTTGCATACACTACTTGTTGGTTGAGTGATAGACCAAAGTTAACTATAAAATACAACTATGATTAAGATATAGTAATTTTATATTATGGTCCAGCTCAAAAGTCTTCCCTGATACGACCGATGATGGAATTATATAGATATTGATTATATCTCTATGA
Source organism: Avena sativa (assembly GCA_916181665.1). Classification (NCBI taxonomy): domain Eukaryota; kingdom Viridiplantae; phylum Streptophyta; class Magnoliopsida; order Poales; family Poaceae; genus Avena; species Avena sativa. The sequence continues at coordinate 467,511,022 of OV702290.1, forward strand.
ATATATACCTAGCAAGTTGAGGTTAGGTGAGTTCTAGAGTTAAAGCTAATTATGAGATATGGTGATCTCATTTTATAATTTGTTTAACTTCTATTAGGTTTTATAATTATGTTAAGTATGGTTAAAGGAATGAGATCATTCATTCCTAATATTAGTGAATGATGTTAAAGGTTAGATTGAAGTTATTTGTTAAAGTTGGGTTAAGATGCTAAAAGAATATTATATAGTTAGTAATTCATATATAAGCTTTGTTATAAACCATATTTATGGTTTTAAGTATAAGATATATATTTTGTTTTTCTTTGGGTGTTTTACCTAAATCATGGGGTAATAAACAATTTTGAGTTATTAAGACATTTTGATTTCATTTATACAGAAAATAATGTTTTTAAAGTAATAAATTCTGAATGTCTTAGGTGAAACTACAAGGGATTTATCTTTATTTACAAAGAAAATATATTCGTTTATTTTCCAATAAGAAAATGATTTTTATATGGCTAAATATAATATTTATTTGTAACAATCCTACTATTACTAGAAATCTCATAATTATTTCTTATAAAATAGTAGATTTCTTTTTATACACAAAAGTGTTATTTATTTATTTTTAAGACTTTTCTTTATTTTTGTTACAATTTATGGAAGGACTTGGTGGCTTTAAATTTAGTTGCCTTTTATTTGTCTCAAATAATCGAATTTATATATTTTTGTTTGATTTTATTTTTGTGAACATTTTGATATATTATATGTATTTTTCTTGATTTACTAAAATTGTGCAAGTCTCATATATTTTGTAGTAATTATTTAAAACATTACTTTTAAGAAATATTAAAAAACAAATCTAGATTAGCCAAGCTGGCCCAACCGAACCTAGGTGGCCTAGCTCCACTAAACGGCCCATCTAGGGTCGAGTCAAGCCAAACCTCGGCCCAAGACCCCTCACTCTCACACATGTACACGCCGAGAACTTATCCCCTTCGACCTCGATCTTCTCTCATGACCCTAGGTCGCCACTATGACCCTGCTCACCTCTGGCCATTAATTCCGGTGATTCCTACCGTTATGGTCACCGTCCCTGACAGCAAAAGTTCTGCCGCTCACCGGTGATGAGCCCCAACCTAATCAATTTGTTAGTGTCTCTCGAAATCGTTCGCCTTCGCCCTGTTTCTGACTAGGGCATGATGCCTCTGTCGCTAGCCACTTCGGCCGGTTCTGGCTCTTGCCAGCACTGCTGCTTGCTGGTTCCTGTTCCTCTTTGTTCTCCTTCTTCGCCTTAACCACCTCTTCGCCTCCCCTGTGTGGCTCTGTAGCAACCCTAGCTACCATGGCAGGTTTGCCATTGTGGCTTCCCGGGCTTGCACCTCCAGCTGCTACTCGTGGATGACCATGAGATCCTATCTAGCGTCCTCACCCTTTTGTGCTTCTGCTCGATGATTAAATCATTCTTGGAACATGTATTAAATCTATAAAATGAAGTTGTGATGTTCTGAACTTGGTGGTTACTGAAATTATGGTTTAATGATGATCAATATCATGTATTGGCAGTTCAATTGCTAGAAATTGCATGATTTCTAGTTGTTTAACTAGAAAGATGATTTTAAATGGTTACCCATTTCTCATAGATAAATCAATGATGTGTAAATATTTCTTTGTATTTAACTGATGTATGAACCTTTCTTATAGTGCCATACCCTACTGGTTATGGTCCTAGTGTGATGCTTATATGCTTGTCTGAATCTTGGATTCAGTTAAATGATTACTAAGTATGGATACTGATTCTTAGGAATACTACCTAGGAATATGATGTAAATCTGTTTGGGATGATTTTTTTTTCTATTGTTTCTTACTGAATATGGATTGGCAACATGACATTGAAGCATCTAAACAATTTCTAACCTTTGGTTGGAAGTAAATTATTCAGTAGTTCTAGAGAGTGTTTTTGGTGGCTTATGTTAGCCGTAGAACCCTACTCTGGTGCCTCTAGTGAGTGTGCACAGTAGTGATGTATATCAACATGATCGGCTGCTTGATTTTACTCACTAAATATGAAACTTTGGCTGTCAATGATGCTCTAGTCTGAGGATTTAATTCTGCATAAAATTAGATACCAAGATGGGATGGTTAACTTCTCGATGATGATCTTGGATAGCACCTCTATGCAAGACTAAGAGAACTCTTTTTTTTGTTTTATTACTACTCCTGTTTGTTGCCCAAAACAAATAAAACTGGATAATATGCTTGAATCTTAAAGTTGCAACCTACTTTGAAAAGGTAGCTGTTGTGCTGCTATAGGTGATGATTTCTTGGTGAGGTTGGCTCACATGAGTGGGTTTGATATAATGTGGTTGATCTGGTTCAACTGCTACTTCATGTTCTTGACCTTCTCCTCCTAGATCTTGTATTTGACTTATCCTTAATCTACTCCTGGAGCTTCTCTTCAAGTAATCACACTATGGCTCTATCGATTGATGTGGTGGTGGAGTGAAAATAGTGTGTGCTGTGACTAAGAGGGAATGAGATGGTATTGTGGAGATGATATGGTTTGGTGGTCTAGGTGAAGTGGTATACGGAAGTTTGACCACTGTTGGCTCAAGTAGATGATGCCTATCATAGTACTGCTCTACTTCTTGTGTTGTTGATAGCACACCACATGCATGTGTGACTAAGCTGCTATCAAGTGGGTCTCTCTGGTTCAAGTTTCCAACCCCAGATATTTTACTATGGATGAGATCAAGAATTATCTGGTTGTAACATTTTTCTACTTGACATGCCAGGTGTAAATGTTGATCTAGCTCCTACTGATGTGGATATTCATGGTTAGCTGTCATTCTTTATATTTGCTAAACTTGTCACTTTAAGAAACAATCATATTAGCTGATTAGTGATCAACTTGACTAACATTTATAGCTGACCCTTTTTTTTAAGTTTAAACTTAGCTAGAGCTATAAGGTATTATAACTTGCCTGTTGTTGCCTAAGATTGGAAAAAATTGATTACCTTGACCCACAAATACCTCTCTCTATTTTAGGTGTATAGAAGCAACTGATCCATGTCCTAAATGTTGCCTAGATTTGATAATGCCCTCTAGTTATAGGTTGTGGAATTTAGGAATACTTCCTAAATTCCTAACTAAGTTTAATAAATTGAATTGCCTCACCTATGGTGGGGCAAACATTTTAACATTAACAAAATGTTTCTTTTCTTTTGTTGTTTACTTTGCAGGAATGAAGATAAGGAAGAAAACCATCAAGTCATGAAGATTTAGTTCAGGCAATGTAGTTTAGGTTTTAATTTAGGATTTCTATTGTTTTTATTTATTGCAATTCTTTTCTTTGAATAATTGTAAAGACAATGTAATATTGTATATCTCATTTAATAAAGTTAAGTTTTCTCACTTTTTGTAAAGTCAATTTCTCTTGTATTATATTCGTACTTGTGATTGTAAGGATAATGAATATTTTGTCTATAATAAAACAAAGTGTAATTTCTTATTTTGTATTCTTGAATTTGGAACTATTGTATAATTTTTATTAATAAGAGTTCAATTCTTTTTCGTTTGTAAAAACATTAGTATTCTTTACTCTTATTTGTATTCATTTTAAATTTTCATTTATTGTATGATTAAATATTATTGTAATTCAATTTACTTTATTGTTTATATATATTCTTTACTTAATATTGGAATATTCAAAATTCCAAAGTATTCAAATTTGAATTTCAATTCTCAATTTCAAATATGAATTAAATTCTTTCCCAAGACACAAAATACAGTAGAGGTCATGTCGAAATCAGTCACACCTATCCTAATGTTCCCATCAGCACAAGGGAGACCTTGATCCCTCCATAGCTTTGTAGTTTTGCGCGAAAATTCCTCGGATTTTCTTATGCATGAATGCAATGCACACACATGTGTTCTCGCTATTTCTAGCTGCTAATCCTAGGATGTTATATTATACCCCATTAGATCTTCATTCCAACTCTCTTGGATCCCATGAAAAAGTGTAGTGTTGTTCATATTGATTCAAGTGAGATCTCATTTTTTAACCACTCGAAGTCTTCGATCTTTGGGGGATCAAAGGAGGAGGCCTTGATCTTCATCAGCACCAATCCAATCTTCATTTCCTCTCCATTCACTTGGGGGATTCTTGATCTAGAGTTTCTTACGAATATCGAGATCTTGGTTTCGTTTATTGATAAACTTGTTTCTTGTGGCAGCTTGTTGTCATCTCGGGAGCCTCCAATTCAGTTGTGGACGTGTGCCCCGGTAGTGTTGTAAAGGCACCGGTTCCCGCCTCAAAGGGTACCAAATAGTGGAAAGGTGGATTAAGCCTCTCGTGGCGAGATCATCAGAGAACAGAGTGAGGCCTATTGTGGCATGTTGGTCTTAGTACCGCCCACCCCTCCAACGCAGACGTACTTCCCTTAACAAAGAAGGAACTGCAGTAAAAGAAATCATGTGTCTTCATGTGCTCCACTATGGTTACCTCGTTCCTCTCATTGCCTTTACTTTCTTAGTAGATAGGTAGGCATATAGGGAAATTCATGTTAGTCACATATCTAGAGAATTTACCTTTGTGTCAAGCCTAAAATTGAAAAAGAATTAAAATTTGGAGTAACACATATTCACTCCCTCTAGGTGCCCATAGGATCCATTTCAGGTTCACCAAGTAAGAACCTTACTATCCGCGTGCTTAAATCTGGCTTACACTCATTGTATGTGAACGTATAGTCTATCACACCCGATCATCACGTGGTATCTCGAAACGAAGAACTTTCTTAATGTTGCGTACTAAAGGAAGAACACATTTTATCTCAATATTTAAATGAGGGATCATCTTATAATGCTACTAAAGTGCCATACAGGTAAATAAGATGCAAAAAAAATCATATGCAAAAAGTTATATGATATGATTCTTGCACTTGATCACTATCTTGTGCATTGATGACCCACAAGTATAGGGGGTGTATCGCAGTATTTTCGAGGGAAGTGAAACCCAATTTATTGATTCGACACAAGGGGAGCCAAAGAATATTTATAAGCCTTAACAACTGAGTTGTCAATTCAGCTGCACCTGGAAACAATCTTGCTCATAGTAGTTTATCAGTAGCAACAGTTTTGTAGTAGGAATAGCAAAGTAGTAGCAGTAGTAAAGTAAAGACAACAGTAACAATAGTAGTAAACTGTGGGATTCGAGTGTGGTAGGCATAGGGATGGATGGACGGGCATTGCATGGACAAGACACTTCACATAGCAATCGGAACATAGGGCAATTGCAGATAAATAAGATAAAGCATCCAAGTACTAGATAATCCTAGGCATGTGTTCCATATATAGTCATACGTGCTTGCAATGAGAACTTGCACAACATCTTTTGTCCTGCCAACCCGTTTGCAGCGGGACCTCAAGGGAACTACTAGCAATTAAGGTGCTCCTTTTAATAGAGCACCGGAGCAAAGCATTAACACTCCGTGAACACATCTGATCCTCCGATTACCCCGATTTTTGTCACTTCAGGGCCATTGGTTCCAGACAACAACATGTGTATACAACTTGCAGGTAAGACCATAAACAATACTATCATAATGAATCAATAACATGTTTAGATCTGAAGTCATGGCACTCGGGCCCTAGTGACTAGCATTAAGCATAACAAGTCGCAACAAAGTCATAAAGCACTAATAAAAGATACTAGGCACCATGCCCTAACTATCTGATGCCATTACATGAATGATCTCATCCAATCCCTACCATCCCCATAGCCTACAGCGGGGGATTACTCACTCATAGATGGTGAAACATGGATGGTCGATGGATAAGCGATGTTGATGATGATGGCGATGATCCCCTCCAATTCCCCGTCCTGGCAGGGTGCCAGAACGGAGTTTCTAGTGCTGTTTCGTGGAATCTGGTGGTGGCAGCGGAGCGGAACTCCTTCTGGAAAAATGTCAAACCCCCCGGAGTTTTTAGGTCAGAAGGCTTCTTATAGGCGAAGAGGGAGACCGAGGGGGTGCCTGGGGGCCCACACCACCCCTGGCGCGGCCTGGCCTGGCCCGGGCCACCAGGTGGTGTGGCCACCCCTGGCTCTTCCCCGTCTTGTATTCTGGCTCCTGGAGTCTTTGGGTGAAATAGGATTTTTGGCATATTTTCTGGGATTTTTCCTGATAGTTGATTTTTTGCACAAAAAGTAGACACCAAGGCAATTCTGCTGAAAACAGCGTCAGTCCGTGTTAGTTGCATCCAAATCACACAAGTTTAGAGGAGAAACAATAGCAAAAGTGTTCGGGAAAGTAGATACGTTTTGGACGTATCAACTCCCCCAAGCTTAGCTTATTTCTTGTCCTCAAGCAATTCAGTTGAAAACTGAGTGCGATAAAAGAACTTTCACGAACACATTTGCTTCATATGATGTAAATATTCTCAGCAATGCGATCAACTACTTAGACAGTTCATAATAAAGAGTATGCAACTAAGTTTACTTCATAGGCATTGCAAGCTATGAAGAGATTCCAACTCAAAAATAATAAGTAGCATGAAGCTTAAACATAAGCGACATTACAGTGCTCATAAAAAGGTATGATAGAGTGGTATCTCGCTTGCCTTTGATTATGAATGTCAAGGAACCTCTGAAGCTCAAGTGATGACTAGAAGTAAAGATATCAAAGATACAAGCATCAAAGTCATAACACAAATAATCAAGTAATGGGACAAGCACAAAGAATGACAACTAAGCTCTCAAGAAGGTGCTCAAAGAATATATGGAGACTCAACAAGTAAAAGAAAAGGTTTTGAGTAATTTGAAAGGCTTCCAAATGCTAAAAGTATGGTACTCATTAGCTTTGAGCTCTCATTGCCCCTATCATAAGCATCTTTAATGTGGTTAAGGTGAAAGTGAGGTCCAATCTGAGTTATATGCTTGACAGACTATAAACTGAAAATCCCATGTCCCTTGAGTATGAGGGCCGCTCCTCATGCTACTCAACATTAGTTACCGGTAAGTTCTTGTCATCGTAAATATGTGCATATCATAGAGAACCGCCAATGGGGTACCCCTTGCCCAATGATACGGAAGAATCCCCATATCAAAATGACAAGGCAAGCAGATAATGCGTATCTCAGCAATCTTCTTATTTACCATGGGAAAATGGTGCTTTTTCTGTCTTTCCTCTTTTCATAAATCTCCCTTTTTTTCTTTTTCTCAATAGCTATCTCTCTCTTTTTTTATAAGAAGAATGCTTCATAGATATCATTATGGTTACGCTGCAGGTTTCCACCATGTCAGCATGGATTAGACCAGCGGCCCAGGCGTTTCTCTAACGCACATACATAACTCCATGGACTTACAAGCTCCCCTTTTATTTCACACCGACGCCATCCTCAAACAAAAGAGCAAGGTATCAACTGGGTATATATTTACAAGTGTTGAAAGCGTTCCCCATGACAGCACGGTTCTGCTAATCCCCAGCCTATAATTAGCAAGCATATAACTTTCATGGACAGTCACAATGGTTCAGGTTTATTAGTTGCAGAAAATAAAGTGTGCCATCAAGTTCGTGAGAGCTTTAGTAACTAACTTTCTCATAACAAGCAAACATTTTATTCGGAAGAAAACAAGGCATATTGAATATGCAAGAAAGTAGAAAATGATGCTAATAGGTAGGTATGGTGGACACTTTGGAAATATTTGGTTTAGGGAGTTGGAAACATGAGTAAAACACTCAGTGGAAATGAAGGCTAGCAATAGTAAGGGAGCGACAAACGAGAGAGCAATAGCTGTCATAATCATGCTTGCAACAAAATAGGACTACTCATGGCATGAAAGTGATTCAAGATCCTCAAGGCAAAATAATTCATCGAGGCTTAACTGATTATTATAGTCATGTGCATGCGTGAGCATGTGCCAAGTCAATTCAAATGAAACATTCAAAGGAGGATACCGCGGTGTCATACCAATTTATGAACAGAGGAATGCAAGAAAACATTCATAAGACATGCTACAAACTATTAGCGAGCTGGAGCTAATCATAAGAAAGCAAGAACTACTAGGCATCCAAAGATAACATACACCCTACATGCACGGACTAAGCATGGCCACAGTGATGAGTATATGTACAAAAATGGAAACAAATAGAGTTCGTTACCAGCCTCTTACCATGCCTCAAGTTGTCATTAATCCTCATTATTGCTCTTCACTTGTGTGGCTTGAATAATAATATGAAACCAATATTCCACTGAGGACTGCTGACCCTGTAGCAAACTCACAAAACCAAAGAAGAACGACAAATATTTTTGTTGTTTTCGATTTTAAAACAAGAATCAAAAAGGAAAAACAAGCAAAGTAAAATCTTTTTGGGTTTTTCGAATAGTTCAAACAAAGCAAAAAGGGAAAAACAAACCAAGGCGAAAAGAAGAAGCAAACAAACCAAAGAGAAACAACAGAAATATTTTTGGTCTTTTTGTGTTTTAGAAAGCAAAATCAAAGAAAGAACGAAAACTAAAAATAGAATGAAACATGAATATACAAAGTACCGACGCAACATGATAAGGAGATGAGTGCGGTTCCCTGCGTACCTCCCCCCAAGCTTAGGCTTTTGGCCTAAGTGGGTATTAATCCCAAGCTGGCCAGGATGAAGTGTCACCATGGTACGACGAAGAGGTCCCCTCGTCCTAGTGCGAGCTCGAGTACGTCCCTCCGTAATGTGCAGAGTAATCATAGGAGGGCACATCCTCCTGGTGCTGCTCGTGGAAACCCCAGCAAGCAAAGCTGCTCGTCCACCTCCTCCTTGGAGCGCGACCATGGTCTCCTGTGAACACTAAACAAAGAAGGTTGTGGCAAAGGGATCTCCCTCTCATCCCCGTCAGTGAAAAGCATCCTATATACTAGACTGTCCAAATAAGAAGTAGCAGTAACAAAATGATGGGTTTTCATAGCAACAAGGTCAAGCCTCTGTGGTGCCAATATAGCATCATTGGGATCCACTAAAAGACCTAATGCATTGACTATACGCGAGGCAATGATGCCCCATAGATAGGCCCCCTAGCATCTAGGCGGCGAGTGATAAGCGAGCCAAGATTGTACCGAGTATCATTGTTAAGCGCAGCAGCAAGGAAAGCTAAATGATAGTTGGAGATATTACTTGTGTTCTCCCTACCAAGTATGCTAGTAGCAAGATAAATATGCAAAGTATCTAAGAGCAGGGAGTTGGATATTTCTTATCTTTCCGCACTGCGCCACGCGGTCATCATCATTGGTCACGCCTCGGTAAAGCTCCAACAAATCAGCGGGTCGCCCTTGAATTTTCTTCACGGTCCCTGTCATGCGTACACCTACAATACTGCAAAATCTCTCCAAAGGCATGGTGAAGGGCAGATTATAAATTCTAAAAGAGATAGTCGACTGATAGGATGTGTTAGTAAATGTGAAGCTCTCAACAAAGGTTTTAGTGAGCATAGCGTATTGCTCACTCTCATCTTGCATATATGAGGTCAAACCAACCCTCTCAATCAGTAGCAAGAAATCATCAAGAATACCTGCAGCTTGTAAGAAAGTAAAACAAGGAAAAGTGGATGGGTGAGCATCCCCATCATCCCTTTCATTACCGATACGAGTTGCAATGAGATCTTTGTTGTATGATGGCATAAACTGAGAGGCCGATCTTGAGGGCCTCGACCTCCTAGGTGCATCACTCTCAAATATCTCTCCAAAGGAATGGTTGTTCATGCTTGGTATTTCGAAATTTAAATACCTATTAAACAAGTGATTGCAAATAAATATAATGAAGGATTCTACTCATAGGGACTTGTAAGAGGCCTAAACATGCATCAAAACTATATCTCTAAGCATCAAACAAGCTTACAAGCTCTCATAACCTGTCACCTACAGCAGCAAAATACTCAATGTATAATCAACCAAACACAAATCTACTTGGACAAGGAGAGGAGTCACATACCAGGGAACAATTGCTCCAAATTTTAGCAAGAAAGATGGGCTGAGCAAGGAGATCGAAAAAATCGAGAGCAAGCACAGCAAGAACACGATTTTGAGCAATGGACTGGAGCTTACTCGGGAGAGAGAAGAAAGTGGCAGGTGAGAGAGTTAGTGGGGGGCCAGGGGTGGCCCACACTAGGGCATGGCGCCACCTAGGGCAGGCCACGCCACCAGGTGGTGTGCCTGCCTGGTGGGTCCCCCCGGTACCTCCCAGGTACTCCTCTGCCCCTTTTTTCACGCAAAAATTTAATATGAATTTTCTGGAATTTTTCGAGACACTTTATTTTTGGGCAATTTTCAGGCATAGAAGAATGATTTTCTGACGGACATATTTTTTTGAAATCATGATGCAAGGACAAAACAAAGCTAGAACTACAGAAGTTCTAAGACACTCTAATATGCAAGCAACTAACAACAAAGAAAACTAAACACAAACAAAAACCAAGATGGATAGAATAGAAGTAAACGAAGATAATCATAGTGAAAAACATTGTTTTGTTCAATGGAATCCTTTTGTTAACAAGATTGATCAGGTCTTGTTACCAAAACAATTCCATATGAGACAAAACTTTGTATTCCACTAATGATTATGTTACCTCAACCTTGATAGCAATGGTCCCAATCATAATAGTTTCAAAATTTTCTCTTGGTATGGGACAATATATTTCTCCAACTTGAATGCCCTCAACATTTTCAATTGAATTCAAACTATAAGTTCTTTCAACCTTCTTGGGGAAATAGACAGTATGTTCCTTATCATTCACATTGAAAGTCACCTTTCCATGATTACAATTAATAATAGCTCCTGTAGTATTAAGAAAAGGTCTCCCAAGAATAATAGACATATTATCATCTTCAGGCATTTCAAGCACAACAAAATCAGTTAATATCAAGCAATTATGAGCCACTTGAACATGTACATCCTCACATATACCAACGGGAACAGTGGTAGATTTATCAGCCATTTGCAAAGATATATCAGTTGGTATTAATTTTTCTAGTTGAAGCCTCTTATAGAGAGAGAAAGGCATAACACTAACTCTAGCTCCCAAATCACACAAAGCAGTTCTAACATAACTGTTCTTAATAGAGCAAGGGATAGTTGGAATCCCTGGGGTCTCCAAGTTTCTTTGGAACCTTACCATTAAAGGAATAATTAGCAAGCAAACTAGAGATTTCTTCATTAGGGATCTTCCTTTTATTCGAGACAATATCCTTCATATACTTTGAGTAAGGAGGCAACTTAATAGCATCAGTCAAAGGAATTTGCAGGAATAAAGGTTTCACCCACTCACAAAACTTATTATAGTGTTCATCCTCCTTTGACTTGTGTTTCTTATCAGGGAATGGCATAGGTTTTTGGACCCAAGGCTCTCTTTCAGGTTCTTAGCAATAAAATCTTCTTTAGTGTATTTAGTATTCTTAGTGTGGTTTTCAGGTTCTTCCTCAACTTTTTATTCATTAGGAACTTCATTTTCTCCATTACCACTTTCAGTTTCAGCATCAGAGATAGATATACTATTAGGATCTATAGCAAGTTCAGAGGGTTCTACAATAATTTTATGTTTCTTTTTCCTTTTCTTACGAGTAGAACCACTATTTTCAGCTTGTTGAGAATCCTGCTCAATTCTTTTGGGATGCCCCTCAAGATATAGAGGATCCTAGGTAGCAGCACCACTTCTAGTTCTAATTTCATAAGCATGTTTTTTCTTTAGCAGCATTAACTAGCAAGTCGTTTTGCACTTTAACGAGTTGATCTATTTGAGTTTGAACCATTTGAAAGTGTTTAACAATCATTTTAACATCATTAGAGGTTCTTTCCACAATATCTTTCAACTCAACAATAGCTCTAGTGTTTTCCATTAGATGATCTTGCACCCTTTTATTAAAATTATCTTGCTTAACAATAAAGATATTGAATTCTTCTAAGCATTGATCAGGAGGTTTAGAGTAAGGGATATCACCTTCATCAAAGTGTTGGAGAGAGTGTACCTCAATAGTGGATGAGTAGGGGATAGGCTTACATAATTCTTCTATAGGAGGTAAATTCTTGACATCTGCAGCTTTGATTCCCTTCTCCTTAAGACATTTCTTAGCTTCCTTCATCACTTCATCATTTAATTCAATAATTCCCCTCTTCTTTGATGTTGGAATAGGCTCTGGTGTAGTAGGTTCAGGTACAATTACTTCAGGTATAGCTTGTTCAGGAGGAGTCCAATCTTCATAGTTCTTGCTTATTTTAGCCATTAATTCCTCAGCTTCCTTAGGAGTCCTATTCCTGAAAACACAATCAGCACAACTATCTAGGTATGTCCTAGATTCTTCGGTTAGTCCATTATAAAATATATCAAGAAGCTCATTCTTAGGTAATGGACTTCCAGCCTGTGCATGAATCAAAGCACAAAACCTTGCCCAAGATTTAGGCAATACCGTTTTTTCTCCCTATTTAAAATCAAAAAGTTCCTGCAAAATAGCATGTCTAGCACTAGGAGGAAAATATTTCTGCAGGAAAGTACTAATCAAGCACTCAGGGCTATCAATAGATCCAGGAGGTAAATTACTAAACCAAGTTTTAGCTTCTCCTTTCAGTGAAAAGGGGAAAATCTTGGCAACCGAGTAAGTACGCATCTTAATATCATTAGAAAACAAGCCACTCATGGTAGAAAGTTCATTCATGTGTGCTACCACACTTTTATTCTTAGTCCCACAAAAAGGTTCTTTCTCGACAATAGCTATGTAAGATAGATTGAGAGAGAAATCATAATCTTTATCTGTAATGTTTATGGGAGAAGCAACAAACTTAGGAATTGGAGACAATTTGGGTCTAATAGTACGCCTCTCAAGGAGACTCTTAGCAGCGCTCCTATCATGGGTGTTCTAACATTCTTTAATAAATTCATCGGTCATCTCAACATAACCATCTTCAATATCATAACTTTCACTAGACTCAGGTGAACTAACAGGTGTAGTAGTGTCTTCATTAGGAGTTTCAGTATTTCCAGCTATAGTTCTAGCAATCGTAACATCTAGGAAAGGACCTAATGAACCACTCTTATAAAGCATAGTAGAAGCAGCATCATAAGCATCAGAAGTTTCAAATTTAGCAGTAGTAACAATGTGTGTAGCATGTGTATGTGGTGGTGTAACGAGCTTACTTATAACAAATGGTGAATCAAGAGTAGCAGAGGTGTTCAGAACCGTACCTCTTCTTGTAGTGGATGGTAAAATAGGAAACTTGCCATCACGACACTTACCCATGATGGATGGATAGCAGCGAACAATAGAGAATCCAAGTGAACTTGATAAATAAAGCTATGCTCCCCGGTAACGGCGCCAGAAAATAGTCTTGATGACCCACAAGTATAGGGGGGTATCGCAGTATTTTCGAGGGAAGTGAAACCCAATTTATTGATTCGATACAAAGGGAGTCAAAGAATATTTATAAGCCTTAACAACTGAGTTGTCAATTCAGCTGCACCTGGAAACAATCTTGCTCACAGTAGTTTATCAGTAGCAACAGTTTTGTAGTAGGAATAGTAAAGTAGCAGTAGTAGTAAAGTAAAGACAGCAGTAACAATAGCAATAAACAGTGGGATTCGAGTGCGGTAGGCATAGGGATGGATGGACGGGCGTTGCATGGACAAGACAATTCACATAGCAGTCAGAACATAGGGCAATTGCATATAAATAAGATAAAGCATCCAAGTACTAGACAATCCTAGGCATGTATTCCATATATAGTCATACGTGCTCGCAATGAGAACTTGCACACCATCTTTTGTCCTGCCAGCCCGTTTGCAGCGGGGCCTCAAGGGAACTACTGGCAATTAAGGTGCTCCTTTTAATAGAGCATCAGAGCAAAGCATTAATTCTCCGTGAACACATGTGATCCTCACATCAAAGCCATTCCCTCCGGTTATCCTGATTTCTGTCACTTCGGGGCCATTGGTTACGGACAACAACATGTGTATACAACTTGCAGGTAAGACCATAAACAATACTATCATAATGAATCAATAACATGTTCAGATCTGAAATCATGGCACTCGGGCCCTAGTGACAAGGATTAAGCATAACAAGTCGCAACAAAGTCATAAAGCACTAATAAAAGATACTAGGCACCATGCCCTAACAATCTGATGCCATTGCATGAACGATCTCATCCAATCCCTACCATCCCCATAGCCTACAGCGGGGGATTACTCACTCATAGATGGGGGAAACATGGATGGTCGATTGAGAAGCGATGGTGATGATGATGGCGATGATCCCCTCCAATTCCCCATCCCGGCAGGGTGGCAGAACGGAGTTTCTGGTGCTGTTTCGTGGAATCTAGTGGTGGCGGCGGAGCGGAACTCCTTCTAGAAAAACGTTGAACCCCCCGGAGTTTTTAGGTCAGAAGGCTTCTTATAGGCGAAGAGGGAGACCGAGGGGGTGCCTGGGGGGCCCACACCACCCCTGGCACAGCCTGGCCTGGTCCGCGCCACCAGGTGGTGTGGCCACCCCCTGGCTCTTCTCCGTCTCATATTCTGGCTCCTAGAGTCTTCGGGTGAAATAGGATTTTTGGCATATTTTCTAGGATTTTTCCTGATAGTTGATTTTCTGCACAAAAAGTAGACACCAAGGCAATTCTGCTGAAAACAGCGTCAGTCCGTGTTAGTTGCATCCAAATCACACACGTTTAGAGGAGAAACAATAGCAAAAGTGTTCAGGAAAGTAGATACGTTTTGGTCGTATCATGCATCATGGTATGATCTCCATCATTCCATTTGTGTAACACTAAGGTCAATGGTGTTTACACTTTAATTTTTTATAATTTCCGAGAGTATCGAACCATAAAACTTATAACAATACCATGTCATGACACTTGCCTAGCAAAAATAAAACTAGACGCTTCTAATTTATCTTTTGCATATTTTACCTGATTTAGGGCTTTCGAGGATAGAACTATTCTTGCCTATGACCATTGTACCACAAATATGATAATCAAATTATTAGCAACCCATTGTAAATCAAATATTAACTATAGTGGGATAAACAGACACCCACTATCCACTTATGCAAAACTGGTTGCATGTCAAGCGTCGACCATGTCTCATGTGCGAGGATATGTAAAGTTAGTCCGGGCTGCTTCATCCTACTATGCCACTAATATCCAAAATACACAAGAGGATGTAATAACATGATCATCAGCACCCACATACTCCTATGTGTTCTACCCGCACAAGTATCTACGCATAAACCTGGCTCTAATACCACTGTTAGGTTTGCAGCATAGAAAACAAAAAAATCCTATGATATGAACAACTAAGAACCAAGATCTATCTATGTAGATACAAGCAACATGTGGATATACATCCATAGAGATCTTACCCTCAAAGACCGAAAAGCTTTTTAACAAAATTAGATTTTCTGGATGATGTAGTCGTACACTTGCCGATCTCAAGATCGTGTTGAAGTCTAGCAAGTCCAGCATCGCAAACCAGCAGCGCATCTGTGATCGCACACACGTCCAGCACCCCGACAACCTCCGATCCCTCGCTCCAGCAAATCAGTAGAAGCAGCAAATCCTTTCTAGAAAAACCACCACGAGAACATGTACTTCGCTAATCCGAAGCCATGTGGAATTTACTAGAGGGGAGAGATATCCTTCATGAGGAGGTGTACTTGTAAGAGGAGAGGAGGTATCATTTTATAGGAGGGGGGAAGCCCCCACGCAATGGCCAGCGGCCAAGGTGGGTGCCCCCACCTCTCCCTCATTCATGTGGGTGGATGCTCCACTCACAATTCCACTAACATGCCTTAATTTTCCACCAAAATTAATGCCATCTCTCATTTAATAAAACCATTTAATATATTTTATTCAGAATATTTTAATTACTTTAATTAAAAAACATTTGCAGAAAACCCTTTGCATAACTTCGATATTGCAACTAAAAACAATTTTCACAATTTGACCCGAAACAATTCTGGTGCATATCAAAATAATGCCAGCGCTTTCAAAACCTTTCTATGGTATTATATCTGCCCCAATTGGTGTCGGTATATCTTAAGTTTTTCACCATACGTCTCGCAAATAATGCAGACATGATCGAGACCCCTCCCTGATCAATAATCAGTAGTGGGACCTGGAGATCCATACTGACTCCCACACATTCAACGATGACTTAGTGATCATGAGAACCTTTGACATCATCACAAAATCCCTTTGTCTCTCAATATATTACATGTCCGATATTTGATAATCGGTATCCCCATACCTAGTTTAATCTCGTTACCGACAAGTACTCTTTTCTCGTTCCCGTGAAATAGCTTGTGATCAAATCACCTGCTTGCAAGCTGTGTCAACGTGATATCACCAAGAGGGCCCAGAGTATATCTCTCTATCATTGGGATGGAAAAATCACACTCTTGATCCATGAGCCTCTACATAACACTTTCGAAGTACCAGAACCCACCTTTATAGTCACCCTATTATGGTGTGATGTTTGATGTTATCAAAGTACTCTTCTAGTGTGTAACACCCTCAGAATCGGCCCTATGCAAGTTTTAGCGAAACTCGCCAAATCCGCATAGAAACGATTCAAAGGTGCCCACCAGGCACTTTCGTGCGGGTGGAAAACGAAGTAATAACATTACACAACAGTCCTCGATGGGACCCACAGAACAGATATATACAACACGACTCCAGGAGTCAAGAATACAGATATATTATACAAAGATCCAAATCACCTTGAAAATGATGGCGCGTCCGACTACGGACAAGATGAAAATGGGGCTAAGAGCCCTGAAGAATAACCAATGGCGTCCATAACCCTGCCCAGGCCAAGCCGGAAGGGTAACCCTGCTAACGACGTCGATCTCAAAACCTGCTTAAACAAAAGGGGTGCCGACAAAGGGCAAAGGAAAAAGAGGAGCGTCAGTACTGAGGCCAGTACACGGCGAGGCTAGAATTCGGCGGTCCTCGCCTACATAGGTATGGTGGACTGAAGCGGCAGCGGCAACATTCTCTAAACAACCTATAGAGACTCGATACAACTAGCGACTATCAGAGAGGGATAAGAAAGACCTATTCGGAACCAACCTGATTCTAACACCAAACAATCCCATCCTGGTATTTCCCCTCGAGACCAAACGAGGAAGTCGACCGAGGAACTCACACAGTTGGCAGTTTTATTTATTCAGTGATCGTTGCAGCAATTACTAGTCAGGTGTAGATTATCATTCTGATAAAATAAGCAGTGGGCCGTTTTAGTTAACCATTCCGTTGTAGTTGCAACACTTACTAGTCATATACAAATAGCATGAGATAACCCAAAACCCAGCAGTTGTTGGCACTTTTATTTAGCCATTTCGTTGTGGTGAAGCTGATTACTAGTCATATCGGATACAAGTCAATTTATAACAGTAAACTTTAGTTATAGTTGTCTATGATCAAGCACTGTGCTCCAAGTCGTCCATAACCGCGGACACGGCTTCTCGAAAAGATTTAACCCTGCAGGGGTGCACCAAAGTATCCACAAGCACTTCGACCCTTTTTGCCAGATCAGTTAACATACACCCATCGGTATGTCGGCGGGGCCTAAGTCATGACGTTCCCAGACCCAAAGCAAGCACGGGGGGGAGGGCACCCCACTAAGTACACCCGCAACAAAGTCGGCCGGTCTCCGAGACGGACTTAGGGTTTGCGTCAGTGGCTGTAAACGACAGCAAATCCCAAAACTGGGACTGTCGATACCGCGAAAACACTCCGCTTCCTAAACAGTACAGTGTGCTATCCATCGCACAATTTAAATAAAGCAGTAAAGCATGGCATAAGTACATGATAGTAAATAAAACCTCAAACTAGTTTGTGGCCCCCAGTACAATACTTTGAAATCAGGTAATAATCAATGGGGGGCCCATATCTCCCCACCTGTGGTTAGCGCGCTCGATCTCGGAACAGGCGTCCAGAACTCGGGGTCCTACGGGACACAAGTGGGCGGTCGGAAACCAAATGTTATCTATCACCCACCGATGCCTCTGCTTACTTACTTCAATTTTACTTGTTAAACAGTAATTAAAGTGAACGAAAAGTAAAGCCATGATCATCTCCAACATTAAACATGCGGCAATTACTCCAACACTGTGGTTCTTGGCGACACGCAAAAACACTTGAGCAAGCGACTACGACGCGCGGGTCCAACTATCTACCAAACAACAGGTAATAGGATGTGTCCAAGGCTATATATGGCTGCAAGGGATATCACGGGTACGAAAACTAGAGCATCGCAACACAGATAGCAAAGATCAACAGGAGGGAATAAATACTATAAAAGCAAGATAGGTAGAGGGGGGGAGATGCTCGCCTGAAAACATTGCCGAAGGTTCATCCGAAGATCGGGGCGAAGCTCACATCAACTCAACGACCTTATCCGCAGAGAAGCAAAACACTAGAATAAACATCGGATGCAATATTTAATACTATGGCAAAAGATCAGGCATGATGCATGTATGATGTATGACATGGCAAAGGTGCGATGCGATTAGGCAATATTAAGCGGAACCGAGGGTCCGACAATTAAATAGGTGGTTCATGTTGTTTAGCTACCCCGCAATTAATGTTGTAATAACATGGCAAAAGATAGCACCGGTTCGCTACACCAATTTAAATGAGGCCAATATAAGACTAGATTTGCCCGCATATGGCCCCATATTTAATTATGAGGTGAATCGGCATAAGGCCCCCAAACCACATGACAATATGCATGCGAGTATGACAATTAATATGCAACAAGTTGTTATTACATTTATAAAATAGGGCTCGAGAAAAGGGCACATCGAATGGCGATCTTGGGGTTCACCGAGGGTTCGGGTTTTGGATCGGGCTTCAGGGATTCGACGGGGTTCGGTCTTCGGACGTAGGTCTTGGTCTTCGGGGAGGTGGAACTTGATAGCGAAGAGTGCACGGGAACGTGAGACCTTGTCGGCATCGCAACATCTCTGTTTGGTCTCCAACGCCACCACAAACCACACTGCAAGCCAACAGCTGCAGCCGAACCACGAGTTCCAGAACCTGAACAAGGCATCAACGAGCGCAAACACGGTGTGGAGGACATCTAGCAGGGGCGGTCAACGGCGCCTGCACGCTGGAAGGAGGCGGATCAAGGGCGACGTAGTTGTGGGCGAGCCGGAGGACGACAGGGCGCGAGGAGGATCTCGGCGAGGCGGCGCTCTTGGCTCGGTGGACGGAGGACGGGTGGGGGTGCGCGGGCCGGAGAGGGGAGCGTCGAGCGCAGGAGAAGTCGGGGGAAGCGCCGGGGCAGCGGGCGACGGGACCGCGGCCGGAGGCGAGGCGCCAGGAGGAGGCGGGGAGGCGCGCTCGGGGACGGAGGAGGCCGGGGCTCGGGAGAGGTGGCGGCCCGGCGAGCTCGGGAGGAGGGTGGCCGGCGTGGGAGGCGGCGAGGCCGGCGAGAGAGGCGGCGGCGCGGGACCGGCCGGAGGCGGGCGGCGGCGCCTGGAGGAGCGGCGGAAAAGGGCGGGGCGGCGGCGGACGAGAGGCGACGGCGGGGAGGGTGCCGCGGGGTGGAGCAAAGGGAGAGGAGGAAGGAGACGGGGAGGAGGGAGACGCGGTGGGGCGAGAGGAGCGCGTGGGGGAGGTGGGGCCGGGGGACAGGCAGGTGGTGGGGCCCGCGGGTGGGTCCAGGCGACAGGGGGCAGGCGGGTGAGAGAGGGTGCGGCTAGTGTGTGGTTTGTGTGGGGTGGGGTGGGACCCAGGGAGAGGTGGTTGTGTTGTGTTGCGTGCTGCTGCGGGTGGGGCCAGGTGGGGCGTGGGACCGAGGTGTAAGGGAGAGAGGGCCAGGCGGGTGGGGTCGGTTGGGGTGAGAGAAGGAGTGGGGTGCTGCAGGGTGGATTGATGAGGTGGCAAGGTGGGTGGGTATTGGGTCCAGGGGTGAGGTGGCGAGCTGTGATTGGTGGGTAGATTAGGACTAGGTAGGGATAGGAAATAGGGGGGGCTGGTTTAGGTGGACCGTTTTAATACTGGGGGTGGTCGACTGGGTCGAATCGGCCCATTCGACTGCCCCACTAAAAATAATTGAATGTTTTATTTATTTCAAACAGACTTTTGCAAACCGATAGCAAACAAAACAAAATAATCCGGTGACCCGGGGTTTGCGTTTGAATAAAGACGGGGCGTTTAGAAAACACAAACAGGTTTTTCCGCAAATAGTTTTATGCAAGCAAATGCAAGATGATGACGATGCTCAAATGCAATGTGGCATGATGACATGAGCATGCGGTCATGATGATGCAATGCACGAAAACAACGCGATTTTCTAGTAGTTGTTTTGCGGGATGCCACAATTCGACACCACTAACAATGGATCTCGCCCTCGAGATCCGCCTCATGGTACCGGAAGGAAGGACGGCGACGTGAATCTTCTCGCATCGTGTAGATCCTCGCGACACCACTAATAAGAGGTCGTTGTCCGTGATCGTCAGCGAACACTCCGGGAACAAAGGGCGAAGGTAGAGGTATCCACAAATAAAGCCACCTCTAACTCCGATAGAAAGAGAGAAAAGATGCGGCCTATCCCACTTCAATGTACAAGAGCGAATAGAAAGGGTAGTCGGCATGGGGGCCAATCCATCACGCACCCAAACTATTTCTCTGCACAATCAGTAGAAAAGCGTGCAACCATTCTCGGAATCAGACTAAAGATCTCGACAAGCGAGGTTCGGAACAAAGGAGTGATGCAGACTCTGCATCGGATCTGGCGTAGATGATGTCGTTGTGTCGGAAAACACCGGAAGGCACGAGAAGGAGCAAGGAGAAGTCCACCCGAGGAAGGATTCCTCGGATAGCATGAAGACCAGACGTAGCAACACCGTTACCAAAAGAGGAAGCGAAACCCTGAAGGTACGACGGAACCCAACCATGAGAAATCCTGGACTCGAAGAGAGAGAAGAGAGTGGATTCAAACACGCAGAGGTGAGAGGAGAGCAGCATAGGGGTAAGGAGTAAAATCAGACCTAATCAGAACTATCCAACCGATTTTGCAAAAATAGTTTTGACACTCTACTTCGACCGTTAGCTAGGTTATCCTACAGGCTGGACTTGTGGGGTATCGCAACTGCTGAGCTCTGATACCACTCTGTAACACCCTCAGAATCGGCCCTATGCAAGTTTTAGCGAAACTCGCCAAACCCGCATAGAAACGATTCAAAGGTGCCCACCAGGCACTTTCGTGCGGGTGGAAAACGAAGTAATAACATTACACAACAGTCCTCGATGGGACCCACAGAACAGATATATACAACACGACTCCAGGAGTCAAGAATACAGATATATTATACAAAGATCCAAATCACCTTGAAAATGATGGCGCGTCCGACTACGGACAAGATGCAAATGGGGCTAAGAGCCCTGAAGAATAACCAATGGCGTCCATAACCCTGCCCAGGCCAAGCCGGAAGGGTAACCCTGCTAACGACGTCGATCTCAAAACCCGCTTAAACAAAAGGGGTGCCGACAAAGGGCAAAGGAAAAAGAGGAGCGTCAGTACTGAGGCCAGTACACGGCGAGGCTAGAATTCGGCGGTCCTCGCCTACATAGGTATGGTGGACTGAAGCGGCAGCGGCAACATGCTCTAAACAACCTATAGAGACTCGATACAACTAGCGACTATCAGAGAGGGGTAAGAAAGACCTATTCGGAACCAACCTGATTCTAACACCAAACAATCCCATCCTGGTATTTCCCCTCGAGACCAAACGAGGAAGTCGACCGAGGAACTCACACAGTTGGCAGTTTTATTTATTCAGTGATCGTTGCAACAATTACTAGTCAGGTGTAGATAATCATTCTGATAAAATAAGCAGTTGGCCGTTTTAGTTAACCATTCCGTTGTAGTTGCAACACTTACTAGTCAGATACAAATAGCATGAGATAACCCAAAACCCAGCAGTTGTTGGCACTTTTATTTAGCCATTTCGTTGTGGTGAAGCTGATTACTAGTCATATCGGATACAAGTCAATTTATAACAGTAAACTTTAGTTATAGTTGTCTATGATCAAGCACTGTGCTCCAAGTCGTCCATAACCGCGGACACGGCTTCTCGAAAAGATTTAACCCTGCAGGGGTGCACCAAAGTATCCACAAGCACTTCGACCCGTTTTGCCAGATCAGTTAACATACACCCATCGGTATGTCGGCGGGGCCTAAGTCATGACATTCCCAGACCCAAAGCAAGCACGGGGGGGCCACCCCACTAAGTACACCCGCAACGAAGTTGGCCGGTCTCCGAGACGGACTTAGGGTTTGCGTCAGTGGCTGTAAACGACAGCAAATCCCAAAACTGGGACTGTCGATACCGCGAAAACACTCCGCTTCCTAAACAGTACAGTGTGCTATCCATCACACAATTTAAATAAAGCAGTAAAGCATGGCATAAGTACATGATAGTAAATAAAACCTCAAACTAGTTTGTGGCCCCCAGTACAATACTTTGAAATCAGGTAATAATCAATGGGGGGCCCATATCTCCCCACCTGTGGTTAGCGCGCTCGATCTCGGAACAGGCGTCCAGAACTCGGGGTCCTACGGGACACAAGTGGGCGGTCGGAAACCAAATGTTATCTATCACCCACCGATGCCTCTGCTTACTTACTTCAATTTTACTTGTTAAACAGTAATTAAAGTGAACGAAAAGTAAAGCCATGATCATCTCCAACATTAAACATGCGGCAATTACTCCAACACTGTGGTTCTTGGCGACACGCAAAAACACTTGAGCAAGCGACTACGACGCGCGGGTCCAACTATCTACCAAACAACAGGTAATAGGATGTGTCCAAGGCTATATATGGCTGCAAGGGATATCACGGGTACGAAAACTAGAGCATCGCAACACAGATAGCAAAGATCAACAGGAGGGAATAAATACTATAAAAGCAAGATAGGTAGAGGGGGGGAGATGCTCGCCTGAAAACATTGCCGAAGGTTCATCCGAAGATCGGGGAGAAGCTCACATCAACTCAACGACCTTATCCGCGGAGAAGCAAAACACTAGAATAAACATCGGATGCAATATTTAATACTACGGCAAAAGATCGGGCATGATGCATGTATGATGTATGACATGGCAAAGGTGCGATGCGATTAGGCAATATTAAGCGGAACCGAGGGTCCGACAATTAAATAGGTGGTTCAAGTTGTTTAGCTACCCCGCAATTAATGTTGTAATAACATGGCAAAAGATAGCACCGGTTCGCTACACCAATTTAAATGAGGCCAATATAAGACTAGATTTGCCTGCATATGGCCCCATATTTAATTATGAGGTGAATCGGCATAAGGCCCCCAAACCACATGACAATATGCATGCGAGTATGACAATTAATATGCAACAAGTTGTTATTACATTTATAAAATAGGGCTCGAGAAAAGGGGTCACACATCGAATGGCGATCTTGGGGTTCACCGAGGGTTCGGGTTTTGGATCGGGCTTCAGGGATTCGACGGGGTTCGGTCTTCGGACGTAGGTCTTGGTCTTCGGGGAGGTGGAACTTGATAGCGAAGAGTGCACGGGAACGTGAGACCTTGTCGGCATCGCAACATCTCTGTTTGGTCTCCAACGCCACCACAAACCACACTGCAAGCCAACAGCTGCAGCCGAACCACGAGTTCCAGAACCTGAACAAGGCATCAACGAGCGCAAACACGGTGTGGAGGACATCTAGCAGGGGCGGTCAACGGCGCCTGCGCGCTGGAAGGAGGCGGATGAAGGGCGACGCAGTTGTGGGCGAGCCGGAGGACGACAGGGCGTGAGGAGGATCTCGGCGAGGCGGCGCTCTTGGCTCGGTGGACGGAGGACGGGTGGGGGCGCGCGGGCCGGAGAGGGGAGCGTCGAGCGCAGGAGAGGTCGGGGGAAGCGCCGGGGCAGCGGGCGACGGGACCGCGGCCGGAGGCGAGGCGCCAGGAGGAGGCGGGGAGGCACGCTCGGGGACGGAGGAGGCCGGGGCTCGGGAGAGGTGGCGGCCTGGCGAGCTCGGGAGGAGGGTGGCCGGCGTGGGAGGCGGCGAGGCCGGCGAGAGAGGCGGCGACGCGGGACCGGCCGGAGGCGGGCGGCGGCGCCTGGAGGAGCGGCGGAAAAGGGCGGGGCGGCGGCGGACGAGAGGCGACGGCGGGGAGGGTGCCGCGGGGTGGAGCAAAGGGAGAGGAGGAAGGAGACGGGGAGGAGGGAGACGCGGTGGGGAGAGAGGAGCGCGTGGGGGAGGTGGGTCCGGGGGACAGGCAGGTGGTGGGGCCCGCGGGTGGGTCCAGGCGACAGGGGGCAGGCGGGTGAGAGAGGGTGCGGCTGGTGTGTGGTTTGTGTGGGGTGGGGTGGGACCCAGGGAGAGGTGGTTGTGTTGTGTTGCGTGCTGCTGCGGGTGGGGCCAGGTGGGGCGTGGGACCGAGGTGTAAGGGAGAGAGGGCCAGGCGGGTGGGGTCGGTTGGGGTGAGAGAAGGAGTGGGGTGCTGCAGGGTGGATTGATGAGGTGGCAAGGTGGGTGGGTATTGGGTCCAGGGGTGAGGTGGCGAGCTGTGATTGGTGGGTAGATTAGGACTAGGTAGGGATAGGAAATAGGGGGGGCTGGTTTAGGTGGACCGTTTTAATACTGGGGGTGGTCGACTGGGTCGAATCGGCCCGTTCGACTGCCCCACTAAAAATAATTGAATGTTTTATTTATTTCAAACAGACTTTTGCAAACCGATAGCAAACAAAACAAAATAATCCGGTGACCCGGGGTTTGCGTTTGAATAAAGACGGGGCGTTTAGAAAACACAAACAGGTTTTTCCGCAAATAGTTTTATGCAAGCAAATGCAACATGATGACGATGCTCAAATGCAATGTGGCATGATGACATGAGCATGCGGTCATGATGATGCAATGCACGAAAACAACGCGATTTTCTAGTAGTGGTTTTGCGGGATGCCACATAGTGTTAGTGATTGACATGATCTCATAGTCTAAGGATTAGGGTTACTTTGTAGGACTTATTGTATCAATGTAAACATAATGACTTTGATCGTATTACTATACTTCGGGTGAGTATTCATCACATCATTCCACCAATACTGTGACCACGTTATTAACAACATCCAATGTTTATGATCAGGAAACCCTTGATCATCTTGTTAATCAATGAGCTAGTTTATAAGAGAGGCATAACTAGAAACTCTTATCTGTTTATTGAACACACATGTATTAACGTTTACAATTAACACAATTATAGCATGATAAATAAACATTTATCATAAACATGGAATAAGATGATAACCAATTTATTATTGTCTCTCGGGCATATTCCCTTCAGATGAGATGTATGAATGCTTGTTTGGTCACAAACTATTTATTTTGAAATGTTGTAATAAATATGTTGGCCTCTGTGTTAGACGAGGCAAACTATATATGTTATATCTCAATGATTATTCGTTGCATGTGAGTAATGTTTCAAATAATGAAAAGAAATGGAAGGGTACTAGCACTTCTTAGAAATTGTGGCATAGTCATGTATGCCATATTTCAAGGGGGAGAATGGAAAGACTTACTAAAAATGACGTACCCCTTCCACTAGAATTTTAGATGCAGACAACTGTGTAGACTTCATTAAAGGAAAATATGTGAAAACAATTAAGAAAGGAGTCATAAGAACGACCGGGGTTCTCCAACTTATTCACACTAACATATCTGGACCTCTGAATGTTAAGTCTATAGATGGTTTTGATTCGTTCATCATATTTAGAGACGATTTCTCCCGATATGGGTATATTTACCCCATACGCGATCGATTGAAAGCTTTGCAAAAATTCAAAGTGTTCAAAGCAGAAGTTGAGAACCAACTGAATTAAAAAAGTAAAGTTGTATGATCTGATCGTGGGGAAGAGTATTATGGAAGGCATGCTCCTTATGGGAAAATTCTAGGACCTTTTTCCAAGTTCCTAGCTGAAAATGGAATTGTTGGCCAATACTCAATGCCTGGCAAAACTTAGAAAAATGGTGTAGCTGAGCATAAAAATAGCACACTCATGGATATGGTGTGAAGCATGCTTAGTAATACAAATTTTCCAGTAAGCCTTAGGATGGAGGCTTTAAAGACAGCTGCACATACTAAATCTTGCTTCTACTAAAGAAGCACCGTACACACCTTACGATATGTGTAAGGGAAGGAAACCGAGCTTGAACTATCTACCTGTGTGGGAGCTAGAGTTTTAAATCCACAACTTAAGAAGTTAGATCCAAAAATAATCAGTTGTTTCTTCATTGGATACCCTCATAGGGGAAAGGGGTATCATTCTATTATTCGGGTCACACCACTAAGTATGTGGAGACTTGACAAGCGGTATTTTTTGAAGATAATGAAGTCACGAAAATAAGGAAGATCAATCTTGAGGAAAAGCAAGTGTGTGCACCATCCCCAACTATCCAGGTGATCGTCCTACCAATACGAAGGAGAGTAACTTCTCATGATTCTGAATCTGATATTTTAGGTCCTTCACCTAATGGTGATGCTGAAACTAATGAAAATGAAAATCAAGAGCCGCACCAGTCAGATGTAGAAAATGATCCTCAAGATAATGATGCTCCTCCACCACCTCCTGTCAGAAAATCACTACGAGAAAGGAAGAAAGCCATCTCAGATGATTATGTCACTTACGTGACTGAGGATGTAAATGATATAGGAAAGGTGGAGGATCCAACCTTATATGAATAAGCCATTAAAATAACGAATTCTTCTAAGTGGCAGGTTGCCATGGAAGACGAGTTGAAATCTACGGGTTCAAATGATGTTTGGGACTTAGTAGAAGTTACTAGTGGAACTAAAAGAGTAGGCTACAAATGGGTCTACTAAACCAATATGACTCCAAAGGGAATATCGAAAGGTTCAAGGAAAGACTTGTGGCAAAAGGCATCACACAAGAGAAGGAATCGATTACAATGACACCTTCTCTCATTTGTCATCTAAAGATTCTTTTAGGATCGTCATGGCTCTAGTAGCTCATTTTGACCTAGAATTGCACCAAATGGATGTTAAAACAACATTTTGAAATGGAGATCTGAAATAAGATGTTTACATGACTCAACCTAAAGGTTTTGTCATGGAAGGAAATGAACATTTAGCGTGCCACCTAATTATATCCATCTATGGCTTGAAGAAAGCTTCGAGATAGTGGTACCCCAAGTTTGACAAGATTATTAGAACTTTTTTTACAGAAAATGTTGTGGAAAACTACATTTATGTCAAGTTTAAGGGAAGTAGGTTCATAATATTAGTCCTATTTGTGGATGACATATTATTGTCTTGCAACGATATGGATATGTTGCACGAGACCTAGATTTTTTGTCTTCCAATTTTGATATGAAATATCTCGGTGAATCCTCGTATGTCCTTGGCATAGATATTCATTGGGATAGGTATAAAGGTGTATTGGGACTATCACAAATGGCATACTTTGAGAGAGTACTAAAGAAATACAATATGCATAAATGCTCAAGCTCACCTGCTCCAATAGTGAAGGGCAATGTGTTTGGGACATTTTAATGTCCGAGGAACCAAATTGAAATTGATCAGATGAAGTCGGTTCCTTATGCTTCAGCTGTCGGAAGCATCATGTATGCACAAGTTTATATGCGCCTTGACTTGGCTTTTATAACCAGGATGCTTGGCAGATTCCAATCAAATTCATGATTAGACCACTAGAAGGCCACAAAGAAAGTCTTGCATTATATGCAAGGCACTAAAGACAACATGCTTACATATAGAAGGTCCGATAGCCTAGTCAGATGCTGATTGTGTGGACAGTAAGAAATCCAAATCAGGTTATATCGTGGAAAACCTCCAAGCTAACAATAACTGCTTCATCTATGATGCGAGCAGAATTTATAGCATGTTACGAGGCCACTGGGCAGGCTATATGGCTAAAGAATTTCATTCGCGGGCTTAAATTGGTTGACAGCATTTCTAAAACACTTGTATTGTACCGCGATAATGAATCCATAGTTTTCTATACAAGTAACAACAAGTCAAGTGTTGCTGCCAAGCACATTGACATAAAGTATCATGTTGTGAAACATAGAATCCATGATCATACTATTGATGTTAAGCACATTAGTACTACTCGTATGCTTGCGGGTCCACTAACGATAGGATTACCAGCCAGTATTTTTCGTGAGAATGTTGCCGACATGGGATTACTAGAAGCCTTATGATTCTGGAATAAAGAGACCACTACAAAGAACCACTCCCATTAAGAAAAATGATATCCATTTCGAGATAAGCCGTGTTGGGTCCGCAGCATAGAAAACAAAAAATTTCCTACGGTGTGAACTACACGCCAAGATCTATCTACTAGGTACAAAGCAACGGGTGGACATACATCCAACAAGAACTTACCCTCGTAGACAATGAGCTTTGTTAACGATTAGGAACTCGTGGTTGATGTAGTCGTACACTTGCCGATCTCAAGATCGTGAGGAAGTCCGAGCGCCGCAACTCAGCAGCGCATCCGCCCTCGCACACACGTTCAAGCCACCGGACAACCTCCACCTCCTCGCTCCAGTGATCCAGCGGAAGCAGCAACTCCTTCCAGACGAAATGCCACCGGGAACATGTATCTCGCTAATCCGAGACCATGGGGGAATAATTCTAGAGGGGGAGAGAGATCCTTCACAAGGAGGTGTGTAGATGAAGGAGGGAATGGGTGGCCTTTTATAGGAGGAGGGGGGGTGCCCCCTCTCTCCATGGCCGGCGCATGGGGGGGTGACCCCTCACCTCCCCCATTCATGTGGTGGTAACCCCTCCACATTAAAATGCCTCTTCACATTCCCTTTTAAAGTCTCCACTTTAAATGCATTAAATTTCTCCAAATTTAATGCTCTCTCATTTAATAAAACTCTTTTTATTAAATTTATTCAGAATTTTGTTAATTACTTTAATTAACAAACATTCACATATAGCCGCTTGCAATATTTCAATATCACATGCAGAACCACCTTCTGCAATTTCACCTGAAACAATTTCCAGTTTCTATTGAAACAATTCCTGCGCTTTGCAATTCTTTTGTCTGAAACATATGTGCTCCAAAATGGTGTCTGGTAACTCTTAAGTGTGCCACCCTACGGTTCGCGAATAATGCAGACATGATCGAGACCTTTCTCCGATCAATAATCAGCAGCAGGACCTGGAGATCCGTATTGACTCCTACACATTCAACGATGACTCCTGTGATCGTGAGAACCTTTAACGCTTGTAACTAAGTCCCTTTGTCTCTCGATATAGTACATGTCCGAGATTCGATCATCGGTATCTCCATACCTAGTTTGATCTCATTACCGACATGCACTCTTTTCTCGTTCCCGTGATATAACATTCTAGTGATCACATCACTTGCTTGCAAGCTATCCTAATGTGATATCACCGAGAGGGCCCAGAGTATATCTATCCGTCATCTGGATTGACAAATTCCACTCTTGATCCATGAGCCTCAACATAACACCTTCGTAGTACTGAACTCATCTTTATAGTCACCCTGTTACGGTGTGACGTTTGATGTTATCAAGATACTCTTCCGGTGTTAGCAATTAACATGATCTCATGGTCTAAGGATAAAGATTACTTCGTATGATGTTATAGCAATATAAACATAATGACTTGATCGTAATGCTATACTTCGGATGAATGTTCATCACATCATTCCACCAATGGTGTGACCTTGTTATTAACAACATCCAATGTCCATGGTCAGGAAACCTTGATCATCCTGTTAATCAACAAGCTAGTCTATAAGAGAGGCATGACTAGGAACCCTTTTTGTTTATTAAACACACATGTATTGACGTTTCCGAATCAATACATTTCTAGCATGTAAAATAAACATCTATCATGTATAAGGAATATATAATAACAACTTTATTATTGCCTCTCGGGGCATATTTCCTTCAGTCTCCCACTTGCACTAGAGACAATAATCTAGTTCACATAATGATAAATCTAACACCCATGGAGTTCTGGTGTTGATCATGTTTTTCCCTAGGGAGAACTTTAGTCAACGGATCTGCTACATTTAGGTCCGTGTGTACTTTACAAATCTTTATATCTCCATCCTTGACATGCTCGCGGATGGAGTGAAACCGGCGCTTAATATGTTTGGAATTCTTATGAGACCTTGGTTTCTTTGCATTGGCTATGGCTCCATTGTTGTCACAATAGATCACCATCGGGTCCAACGCACTGGGGACCACACCCAGTTCCGTAATGAACTCTTTCATCCAAACTGCCTCCTGCGCCGCTTCTGAAGCAGCAACATATTCTGCCTCCGTTGTTGATCTAGCCACCACAGGTTGTTTGGAACTCCTCCAACTAACTGCTGCTCCGTTCAAGAGAAATATGTATCCGGATTGAGACTTAGAGTCATCCGGATCGGTGTCAAAGCTAGCATCGACATAACACTTAGCGACTAGCTCTTCTTCCCCTCCGTATATGAGAAACATATCCTTAGTTCTTCTCAAGTACTTGAGGATGTTCTTTACCGCTATCCAGTGTTCCGAACCTGGATCAGATTGGTACCTACTAGTCAAACTAATAGCATGTGCCACATCCGGTCTTGTATATAGCATGGCATACATAATAGAGCATATGGCCGAGGCATAGGGGATCTTATCCATCATCTCTCTTTCTTCCGCCATAGCCAGACTTTGAGTCTTACTCAATGTCTTGCCTTGCAACATAGGTAAGAACCCCTTCTTACTTTCGTCCATATTAAACTTCTTTAATATCTTATCAAGGTATGTACTCTGCGATAGCCCAATTAGGCGCCTTGATCTATCTCTATAGATTTTAATGCCTAATATATATGACGCTTCACCAAGGTCTTTCATCGAAAATTTGCTGTTTAGATAACTTTTAACATTGTTTAAATGATCTATATCATTTCCAATCAATAATATGTCATCCACATATAATATCAGAAATGCCACATTGCTCCCACTCACTTTCTTGTAAATACAAGCCTCTCCATAAGTTTGGACAAATCCAAACTCTTTGATCACCTCATCAAAGCGGAGATTCCAACTTCGTGATGCTTGCTTCAGTCCATAGATGGATCGCTGAAGTTTGCACACCTTATTAGCATCCTTAGGATTGACAAAACCCTTAGGTTGTATCATATACAACTCTTCTTCAATCTTACCATTGAGGAACACAGTTTTGACATCCATCTGCCATATTTCATAATCGAAATATGCAGCAATTGCTAACATAATCCTAATCGATTTAAGCATCGCTACGGGAGAGAATGTCTCATCGTATTCAACTCCTTGAATTTGTCGAAACCCCTTTGCGACAAGTCGAGCCTTATAGATGGTCACATTACCATCAGCATCAGTTTTCCTTTTGAAAATCCATTTATTCTCAACGGCCTTTCGGTCGTGAGGTAAGTCCACCAAGTTCCAAACTTGGTTCTCGTACATGGATTCCATCTCGGATTTCATGGCTTCCAGCCATTTGTTGGAATCCGGGCTCATCATCGCTTCTTCATACGTCGCAGGGTCATCCATTTCATCAGCCATGAAATTCAGAACAGGATTGCCGTACAGTTCAGGAGCTGCACGTGTCCTGCTTGACCTGCGAGGTTCGGTAGTGTCCTCTTTCGGAGTTTCATGATCATTATCATTAGCTCTCTCTTCATCAGGTCAAGTCAACTCCGAAACAACTTCCGGTGCTGCGCCACTTGCCATTCCATGAAGAGAAGGTTCAATAACCTCTTCGAGTTCTACCTTCCGACTACTCACACCTTTCGCGAGAAACTCCTTCTCAAGAAAGGATCCATTCTTGGCAACAAAAACCTTGCCCTCGGATCTGTGATAGAAGGTATACCCAATTGTTTCCTTAGGGTATCCTATGAAGACGCATTTTTCTGTTTTGGGTTTGAGTTTATCCGGTTGAAGTTTCTTCACATAAACATTGCATCACCAAACCTTAAGAAATGACAGCTTAGGTTTGTTTCCAAACCATAATTCATACGGTGTCGTTTCAACGGATTTAGATGGTGCCCGATTTAAAGTGAATGCAGCTGTTTCCAATGCATAACCTCAAAATGACAGAGGTAATTCAGTCAGAGACATCATAGATCGAACCATATCCAATAAGGTATGATTACGACGTTCCGACACACCATTACGTTGTGGTGTTCCGGCAGGCGTGAGTTGTGAAACTATTCCACACTCTTTCATGTGTGTGCTAAACTCGTAACTTAGATACTCTCCTCCATGATCAGACCGTAGAAACTTGATCTTTCTATTACGATGATTTTCCACTTCATTCTGAAATTCCTTGAACTTTTCAAAAGTTTCAGACTTGTGTTTCATCAAATAGATATACCCATATCTACTCAAATCATCCGTGAAAGTAACAAAATAACGATATCCACCTCGCGCCGACACACTCATTGGTCCACACACATCAGTATGTATGATTTCCAATAGATCTGTCGCCCGTTCCATTGAACCGGAAAACGGCATTCTAGTCATCTTGCCCATAAGGCATGGCTCACATGTATCAAATGATTCAAAATCAAGTGATTCCAAAAGTCCATAAGAATGGAGTTTCTTCATGCGTTTAACGCCAATATGACCTAGGCGGCAGTGCCACATATATGCAGACATATCATCATCAAGTTTAATATTTTTAGCATTAACATTATGAATGTGCATAATATTACTATAGAGATCCAATAGAAATGAACCATTCAACATAGGTGCATGACCATAAAAGATATCATTCTTATAAATCGAACAACCATTGTTCTCAGATTTAAAGGAATGACCACTTTGCATCAAACACGATCCAGATACAATGTTCATGCTCAGTGCAGGCACCAAATAAGAATTATTTAGGTTTATAAATAATCCCGATGGAAAATGGAGAGGTAGCGTCCCGACGGCGATCACATCAACTCTTGATCCATTGCCGACCCGCATCCTGACCTCATCCCTTGCTAGTTGTCGCTTGTTCCGTAGCCCCTGAACCGAGTTACATATATTAGCAACCGATCCGGTATCAAATACCCAGGTGCTACTGCGAGTACTAGTCAAGTACACATCAATAACATGTATATCACATATACCTTTGTTTGCCTTGCTGGACTTCTTGTCCGCCAAATACTTGGGGCAGTTGCGCTTCCAATGGCCAGTCCCCTTGCAATAGTAGCACTCGGTGTCATACTTAGGGCCAGCCCGGGGTTTCTTTTCAGGCGTGGCAACAGACTTGCCACCCTTCTTTCCCTTGTGCTTGTCATTCTTGTCCTTCTTGAAACCGGTGGTCCTATTGATCATCAACACTTGATGTTCTTTCCTAATCTCCACTTCTGCAGTCTTAAGCATTGACAGAAGCTCGAGAAGAGACTTCTTCATGCCCTGCATATTATAGTTCATCACGAATCTCTTGTAGCTAGGTGGTAGAGATTGGAGAACATGATGTATGCCTAAGTCAATGGGAATCGTTATTCCTAAGGACACAAGCTTATCGGCGTACCCAGACATTTTGAGCACGTGCTCACTAACGGAGCTGTTTTCCTCCATCATGCAGCTAAAGAACTTTTCTGTAGCATTATAACTCTCTATGGCAGCATGGGTATCGAAAATCATTTTCAATTCTCCCATGGTATCAAAGGCATTGCCATTTCTGAAACGTTTTCGAAGTTCTGGCTCTAGCCCATACAGTATGCCACAATGAACTAAGTTGTGGTCCTACTGACGAATCACATAGACATTCTTTTCTTCGTCAGGGGCATCAGGAGCTGGTGGGGGACCTAGCGGTGCATCTAGCACATATTGCTTTTGTGCAGCAGTGAGGAGAATCCTCAAATTCATAGCCCAGTTGGTGAAGTTGCTACCATTTGCAGCAAGTTTCTCTTTCTCCATGAACACATTGAAATTAAAAGCAGGTGGTGCCATCTACAACAGAATTTGTAAAGTTTATTTAGACTAAGTTTATGATAGATTGAGTTCAACTAATCCAAATTACTAATGAACTCCCACTCAAAAACGACATCCCTCGTGTCCTTTTGGTGATTACATGAACCAAATCCACTATACCAAGTCTGATCATCACGTGAGTTGATATAGCTTCAAAGGCGAGCATCTATATGGGCATCATATCAACCATATGACTCATGCTTAACCTTTCGGTCCGTGTTCCGAGGCCATGTCTGTACATGCTAGGCTCGCCAAGTAAGAATCTTAGTATTCGCGTGTGTAAAATTGTCTTACACCCGTTCCTATGAAAGGGTAGATTCGAGTACACCCAATCATCACGTGATGTCTCGAAACATGATCCATAGAACGGTGCATACTCAAGGAAGAACACATTTTTATCTTGATATATAAAAGAGGGATCATCTTATAATGCTACCAAACGCGCCAAACTAGCAGTATAAGATGCTAACATCTAATGTGTAAAGTGAGATGATACGGTCCATGCATTTGATCTCTATCACTTGCATCGTGGTATGATCTCTATCATTCCTTTGTGTGTAAGGCCAAGGTCTATGGAACTTACATGTTGAGTGTGTTGTAAGAGTATCCACCATACATCTACTTAGAACAATACCATATCAACACACTAGCCCAACAACGATCTAAACTAGACGCCTCTAATTTATCAATTGCAAGTTTTACGTGGCTTAGGGCTTTCGGAGATAGAACCGTTCTTACCTACGAACATGAACCACAACAAGGATAACTAAGTTATTAGCAACTCGTTGTAAATCAGATATTGACTATAGTAGGAGAGACAGACACCCGCCAGCCACTTATGCAAAACAAGTTGCATGTCAGTCGTGGAACCGGTCTCATGTACGATGACATGTAAGGTTGGTCCGGGCCACTTCATCCCACTATGCCACCAATATCCAAAATACATAGAAGATGCAATAACATGATCATCATCGCCCACATATCAACCATATGTGTACTACCCGTGCTAAGCACCTACGCGTAGATCAGGCTCTGATACCACTGTTGGGTCCGCAGCATAGAAAACAAAAAATTTCCTACGGTGTGAACTACACGCCAAGATCTATCTACTAGGTACAAAGCAACGGGTAGACATACATCCAACGAGAACTTACCCTCGTAGACAACGAGATTTGTTAGCGAGTAGGAACTCGTGGTTGATGTAGTCGTACACTTGCCGATCTCAAGATCGTGAGGAAGTCCGAGCGCCGCAACTCAGCAGCGCATCCGCACTCGCACACACGTTCAAGCCACCGGACAACCTCCACCTCCTCGCTCCAGTGATCCAGCGGAAGCAGCAACTTCTTCCAGACGAAATGCCACCAGGAACATGTATCTCGCTAATCCGAGACCATGGGGGAATAATTCTAGAGGGGGAGAGAGATCCTTCACAAGGAGGTGTGTAGATGAAGGAGGGAATGGGTGGCCATTTATAGGAGGAGGGGGTGCCCCCTCTCTCCATGGCCGGCGCATGGGGGGGTGACCCCTCACCTCCCCCATTCATGTGGTGGTAACCCCTCCACATTAAAATGCCTCTTCACATTCCCTTTTAAAGTCTCCACTTTAAATGCATTAAATTTCTCCAAATTTAATGCTCTCTCATTTAATAAAACTCTTTTTATTAAATTTATTCAGAATTTTGTTAATTACTTTAATTAACAAACATTCACATATAGCCCCTTGCAATATTTCAATATCACATGCAGAACCACCTTCTGCAATTTCACCCGAAACAATTTCCGGTTTCTATTGAAACAATTCCTACGCTTTGCAATTCTTTCGTCTGAAACATATGTGCTCCAAAATGGTGTCTGGTAACTCTTAAGTGTGCCACCCTACGGTTCGCGAATAATGCAGACATGATCGAGACCCTTCACCGATCAATAATCAGCAGCAGGACCTGGAGATCCGTATTGACTCCTACACATTCGACGATGACTCCTGTGATCGTGAGAACCTTTAACGCTTGTAACTAAGTCCCTTTGTCTCTCGATATAGTACATGTCCGAGATTCGATCATCGGTATCTCCATACCTAGTTTGATCTCGTTACCGACATGCACTCTTTTCTCGTTCCCGTGATATAACATTCTAGTGATCACATCACTTGCTTGCAAGCTATCCTAATGTGATATCACCGAGAGGGCCCAGAGTATATCTATCCATCATCTGGATTGACAAATTCCACTCTTGATCCATGAGCCTCAACATAACACCTTCGTAGTACTGAACCCATATTTATAGTCACCCTGTTACGGTGTGACGTTTGATGTTATCAAGATACTCTTCCGGTGTTAGCAATTAACATGATCTCATGGTCTAAGGATAAAGATTACTTCGTATGATGTTATAGCAATATAAACATAATGACTTGATCGTAATGCTATACTTCAGATGAATGTTCATCACATCATTCCACCAATGGTGTGACCTTGTTATTAACAACATCCAATGTCCATGGTCAGGAAACCTTGATCATCCTGTTAATCAACAAGCTAGTCTATAAGAGAGGCATGACTAGGAACCCTTTTTGTTTATTAAACACACATGTATTGATGTTTCCGAATCAATACATTTCTAGCATGTAAAATAAACATCTATCATGTATAAGGAATATATAATAACAACTTTATTATTGCCTCTCAGGGCATATTTCCTTCAGGCCGGTGTGCTATAAGTGATACGGTTCAATGACATTTCATTGGCCGTTCTAACAACTTATTTTGGTATATTATTCCTATGGAGAATGGACTGATGAAGTTTAGACCTAACGATCAAGGGGGAGAATGTAGGTTGATCTGTCAGTTTTAAAGAAAACAGAGTTTCAAAAAAGGAGATTTAGAGAAACATAAGACATAGTCAAAATAACATTAAAGATAAGGAGGAGGACCATGATGAGTGCGTATTTGCATCATGTTTTATATTATTATTTTGCATTGTAGTTGTAGGATCTTGAAATTTTATGGTGTTCGCGCACACATTTTATGTCTATTTTCACCAGGATCAGGATATACGATGGATACAATTCTTTGGATTAGTTGTATTGGGGAGAAAAGGAGTCAAAAACAACGTAAATCTCTTATTTGGGAAATATCAATAACACCAGAAGAAAACCCAAAGCGATCGAGGCATACAGATGGTTTAATGACCAACTATACGACAGGAATAAAATTCTGACCGTATAGTTCCCGCCGTATAGTTGGCGTCACCACCGCCTCCTCAAATAGTTTCACCCCGTGCAACTGGATCGGAGAGACGACATACCGAACAACTAGAAATCACCGAAACCTCACCTCCAGAAGGTATCTGGAGGGGGAACTCGTCCACCGGGGATCGATCTTCGCCCCGCGCAGATCCGGGAGGCTAAGGCATCGATCTTCATTATCAATTGTTGCATCACCACCATCTCCATCCATCCCATCTACATCTTATCTAGATCTTGTTGTAATTTTCGTACTCATTGTGGAGTTATAAAAGTAATATTCATCTATGATAGATTCCATTGTTATTGCCACGATGTTGATTGCCTCCATGTCTAAGTAGATCTTTAGTTCCTGGAGAGATGGAGAAACCCTAGTAATAGATTGAAATAAGATAAAGTTTATTATGATATTCATCGTTGTGACCATGTGTTAGATTGTCTTCATCTTGATGTTGGGAGAAGTCAACCTCTCAATATTTTCCTCTTATAGGGACTTGATGGAGGGAACTACTTGTTGGAAGATGAAGGTCTGTTAGCACTTACAGTGACTATAATGTTGTTGGCATCCCTTACATATAAACTTGGGAACCGACGAAACTCACGGAACACTATCCATGCCATGGGATACGTCCTACGGGATTAAGTCCCTTAATAGCACAGTAATTCGATTGATGTCTATTGCAGACTGCTGTGGTTATGAGGATGATGTGAGCAGTGGTTGCTGCCTATTTGTCCAAATACGGAGTTCCTCCCACACATACACAGTTGAGAATGTTCATGATAAGAATCTTTACTTTAGTTCTCTATAATGCTAGAGGTGTATCCGCTACTCCCTAAGAACGCTTTTCCCCCCATTGCAGTTCTAATCTCTTTTATATACCGATACTTACTTTCTGTGTTCAGTTGTTTTACTTTACTTATTGTTCTATTATACCAAAAACCCAAAAACACCTTTTACACAATACTCGCATTTTATCTTGTTACTTAGAACTTTATTTAGCATTTCTATTGTAGTATTTAATTCAAGAGTTATTAGACTTCAGACTCCTGCTCCCTGTGGCATTGATATCTTTATTTCGACAAATGATCTGTGCACTTGCAGTCATCAAGCTTTTTTCTAGTGTCGTTGTCGGGGAGCTAAGCGCTGTAGGTATTTTAGTTTTTGCTTATTTAATTTTGTCTTACTAAGTTTTGTTTTGAGTTACAGGTTTCCACCAACATGATGGAGTTTGAGCATATGGCTAGTGCTAACCCACTCAGCCATTTTGGGAAGCCCTATGATATTTATAAAAGAGACATCTCCAACGAGAAGACAAGGGAGTTTCAAATAGATCCTCTACTACTTGGTATTCTACACAAGAAGCAATTTACTAGAGATGAAGAAGATCCTGATCCATATGAGCATATTGTATGTTTCAAAGATATATGTTGCACATTCCAATTACCGAGATATACCGCTAATGAGGTAAGGCTAAAACTTTTTAGGTAGACTTTGACTAGTACAGCTCTCTCATGGTATAGATCTCTACCCCTAGAAGCCACTACTACTTTGGAGTAATTTAGCCAGTGAGTTTCTAGCAAAATATTATCCATTATCAAAATATTTTGGAATTAGGCGTCTAATAATGACTTGGAGGAACCGTCCTAATGAAGGACGAGCTTATATCATATTTAAAGATTTACTTAATCAATGTCCTCATCATGATTTGCCTGAATGGTATTTATTGCATATCTTTTATGGCGGTTTAATTGAACCTAATAAAATTGAACTAGACTCTTGCACGAGAGGAGCCTTTATGAATCTTCCTATAACTAAAGCTTGGGCATTACTTAATAGAATTCACGATCATAGAGTTTCATGAAATTTTGGTCTAGGAAGCGAAGGAGACATATAAACATATTATGATTGTATTCATGACTATAATAAAAAGGGCCATGTTAACGAAATATGTAAAGAACTTTATTTGGATTCAGATCTTGTGTTGCATGTTGTTAAATCTTTTACAGAACACATCAAAGCTCCAAAAGAGGGTTTGGTCAAGTATGATCCACCACCCAAACCTGAGAAGAAAAGAGAGGTTAAAGCAACACTGGCCTCCCTAGAACCAATATATGAGATACCTTTCCCCAAAACAACACAGAAGCATATTTTTGAATATGAAAAGGTCAAAGCAGTACAGGAAAAGATGGAAGAGGAAAGTACGCCAGAAGATGAGAAACATCTGGAAGAAAGCAAAGTTGAAGAGGTAACCAAGGAATCAATGATGGCTATGTATGCATATTGTAACATAGTTGAACTTGATAAAGAGACTTTCGTATTGGTTGAAGGTAAAACAAAGGTAAAAGATGTGGGTAAGCCTATTCTTCCCTGCATATTTAAGGAAACCTCGCATTATGGTTTATGTGATCTTGGCACTGAAGTTAATGTTATTTCTTTCGATTTTTATTTAGAAATAAAAAAAGAAATAGAATCGGCTACAATTCAAAATACTGATATAAAAATCATGTTAGCCAATAAAACTCTTAGAATTCCAATGGGAGTAGTTGAAGATGCAACTGTCACAATTGGCAATAAAAACTTCCCTATTGATTTTGTAGTTGTTGATATGCCAGCTAACACTCTTTGCCTAATTATATTTGGAAGAAACTTTTTGAGTGATGTAGGTACCAAAGTTGATTTCAAAAAGGAGATTGTGTCTCTTAAGCTTGGGGAAGTGGAAAAAGAATTCCACTTTTCCAAATTTAAAGACAAACCTCTACAAATACAAGAAGAACAGAAAGAGAAAACTATTGAGGAAATGGCAGCTATCTTCTTTAGTGATAAAAAGAAGAAATAAATGAAGACTTAAATTATAAGAAATGGTTAGGGTGGACAAGTCCATAGAAGAACTAGAAGGTGAATTTGATTCACTTCCCATTATAGGGCCTCCAACTAATGAGTCTTTCGAAGAGCCATAAAAGAGAGGGGACGAGGAATTACCACCCCCAGAATTGAAGACTCTACCAGATAATCTTAAATACGCATTTTTAGATGATACAAATAAATTTCCTATTATTATTAGTGCTAAACTTTTAGGAGATGAAGAAGAAGAACTCATGAAAATACTTAAGGAGCATCGCAAGGCCTTTGGGTACTCAATGGATTATTTGAAGAGCATTAGTCCCATGATAAACGTCCATCGAATATTCATGGAGGAAGGTGTTAAACCAGTTGCGGAATTTAATAGACGACTGAAGCCCGAAATGAAGGAAGTGGTAAGAAAATAAATATTATGCCTATTGGACGTAGGTATAATCTATCCTATAAAAGAAAGTGAATGGGTAAGTCATGTTCATTGTGTCCCTAAGAAGGGCGGTTTTACCGTTGTTCCTAATGAAAACAATGAATTGATACCTACTAGAACTATTGTTGGACATAGGATGTGTATAGATTTCAGGAAATTGAATAAATAAACTAGGAAAGATCACTATCCTTGACCATTCATAGATCAAACTTTAGAGAGGTTAGTAAACCACACTCATTTTTTCTACTTGGACGGATACTCTGGTTTTTCTCAAATAGTTGTTCATCCTGATGACCAACTTAAAACAACTTTCATTAGCCCTTATGGTTTACATGCCTACCATCGTATGCCTTTTGGTTTATGTAATGCTCCAGCTACTTTTCAAAGATGCATGACTGCTATTTTTGCGGATTTTATAGAACTGATAATGGAAGTATTTATGGATGACTTTCTGTCTATGGAACTTCGTTTACTAGTTGCTTGGATAATCTCAAAATATTTTTTGCAGCATTGTGAAGAAACCAATCTTGTTCTAAACTGGGAGAAGTGTCATTTTATGGTCAAAGAAGGTATAGTCCTTGGACATAAAGTATCAGGAAGGGAATTGAAGTGGATAGAGCTAATGTTGAGGCCATAGAGAGAATGCCACAACCTAGTGATATAAAAGGTATAAGAAGTTTCCTTGGTCATGTAGGTTTTTATAAAAGGTTCATTAGGAATTTCTCTGGAATATCTAAACCTTTGACTAACCTTCTGCAAAAGGGAGTAAGATTTAATTTTGATGACAAATGTCGTGTCGCCTTTGATAAACTTAAATATGCTTTATCCCATGCTCCTATCATTAAACCACCTATCTAGGATATCTTTTGACTTAATATGTGAAGCTAGTGATCATGCTATAGGAGTAACTCTGGGACAACATATGGGTCGCAGATGTAATATTATATATCATGCTAGTAGAACTCTTAATGGTGCTCAAAAGAATTATCCTAAGGAAGAGAGGGAACGTTTTGCTGTATTTTTCTCCTGCGATAAATTTCGCTCTTATATTGTTGATGCAAAAGTAAGAATTCATACGGATCGTGATGGTTTAAAAGAACTCCTTGAGAGTAAAAATAATAAGACAAGACTGATCCGTTGGATCCTTTTACTTCAAGAATTTGAGTTGCAGATTATGCAGAGGCAAGAAATAAAGATGTTGGATGCAATGTCCATATTCCCCTAGCAAGACACCAATCTTATTGAGACGAACTTTAGTCCTGGTGATTTTCGTCTACGAGAATTATTAAATGAACTAAGCTCAATTCCACCAAAAGAGAAAAATTATTTGTTGTTGAAGGAGCTTGTCATCCCCAAATAAGTAAACGGTAGGGGCAAGGTAAGTGTTCTTACTCAAATAAGTGATTTGTTTTCGCAAATTTTACTTCTGAATTTTTTCCTTTGAATTCCTCGTGTTTTTTTGAAGTTTCTGAAGGTTTTTACCAACTATATGGTCGCAACTATACGACTGGAGAAAAATCTCCGATCGTATAGTTGGTCGTTAAATCTTCTATATCTTCTTTGTGAAATTTTTTGCTGTCTAGAAACTATACGGTTGCAACTATACGGCCGGAGAAATTCCTCATGCCGTATAGTTGGTCGTTAAACTCTCAGACATTTTCGATTTTGATGTCTGGATCTATATGGTCGCAACTATACAGCCAGAGAAAATCCCCCCGCCGTATAGTTGGTCGTTAAACTCTCAGGCATTTTTCATTTTTGATACAAAAAAGGTTTTGTTGGTTCCGAGTCGGTAATTAAATTGACCTGGACTCGAGATATTTGGAAATATATGCCCGGAACCAACTATACGTCCGGAGCTATACTGGCCACGCCCGTATAGTTGGTCGTTATGCGGTAGGACTCCTCCAAATATGCGATTTGTTTTCCTGTTTCGTTAAGATTCTTTTCTTGGGCATGAATTTGGTATTTCTCGCGAGTTTTACCAACCTCTAACATTGTGTTTCTCTCTAATAATAATCACCAGGAATCAATCTAGCCATGCGATATCCCGTCCTAAGCCGTGGAAAACCCCTGGGTCTCATTGCTCCTTCCAGGGACCGCTCTCGAATCCCATCCATGGAGGATGATGGCGAGGAGGTGGAGAGGTTTAGCCCTGGGTACAAGGAGTACATCGAGCCAAGCTTCTACAACAACGATCCCAATGAAGATTAGAGTGACATCTACATCTGTCGTGATGTCTATGATCCCCCGGAGATCAACTGGGTGGCAATTAAGAGAGCTCAAGGAGAGAGAGAAGGTCACAAGCCGCATGGAAAAGGGCGTGTGGAGACGGTCAAGTTCATCGCCATGGACCCCAGGCCGCACAAGCGTAAGGAATTACCTAATATTGGTGAAGGTGATAGCAAGGGAGCGACGGTTCCACTCTTGAAGCCTACCATTGGTGCTCGTATGAGGGTGAAGCCTCAAGAAGAGTGGAGGAACGGTTTCCACTTTCTCGATCCATCAATTATGGATGAGGAAGAAGAAGTTGCTCCTAGGACCAAGGACCGCGTGCGAGCACTGGAGATATATCAGAAGCAGGAGCTACTCCATCGCATTGAAGTCTGTCACCATCTCAAGGAGATAGAGAAGAAGGATGATCTTCTCCCATTGGTGACTAAACTCACAGATAAAGTGGACACTTTGCAATATGATTTGTGCAGGTTCTATAGCCGCATTACTCCTCTGGAGGATACCAACAAGAAGCTATGCACCACGGTGTTACATGCCATGGCGCCACAGTGATCTACAATAATCACGGTATCAAATAATTGCAAGGGATCTTTAAGACCTTGTAATCTATCTTATAAGTTTTACATTACTATTTTAGTTTTGCATTAGTTCAAACTAGAAGTTAAGTTTGCATCACTAGAATTCCCTTCAGGAATAGTCGATCCCTTTTATGAAATTCCGAGTTTATTATCATATATGGAGCAATATTGAGTTTGTGTTTGTCCTATTGGATATATGAATGGCTTGAGTATAATTTTACTTGCACTTGATGATAGCAATAGGAGTCTTCCACACCATTGGTATTAATGGAACATACAAAGATAATTTGGTCAATATGTTGTAAGTACATGGTTTGATTTACAAAGAAAGAAAAATTATCTAATCAGTTAAGTTGAAAAAGAAACCTTGAACAAAGGAAAATTAAAAGTGTTATCGAATTAGAGTGAGAACAAGACAAGGTAGAATATTCAAGGTATAAAGATTGCTTCATACACAATTGGAATTTGGTAATTGAGATCGTTAAAATTGAATTCCTACATGAAGTGGAATGTATGGCTAGCTCCTTTGCACAACACTTAAACAAAAGTGTGAGCATATATATAAAAGATAATAAAAGAAGAAAAAAAAGAGCGAATGTGCAAAGAGAAAAGAGGCATACACCACTATATTGTAGTATGACAAAGAAGCATTTGAGATTTTGAATCCCAAGTGAATATGTTAATCCTAAAACACTTGGGACTACCTCGCTAACTCATTCGGTCAAACCGAATACCTTTACATCATGTTGAGATTCATCTTTTGTGAACTATTGATCACTAAGGTGTGGAAG
Organism: Avena sativa; assembly: GCA_916181665.1. Lineage (NCBI taxonomy): Eukaryota > Viridiplantae > Streptophyta > Magnoliopsida > Poales > Poaceae > Avena > Avena sativa. The sequence goes on from OV702290.1 coordinate 467,555,134, forward strand.
CCTTCTAATATTATTCGGATGGTTCGAGTAAGGTACTATTCATGAACTTATTCCTATGCATATATGATAAACACATGTTGCAACTGCCTCATTTATTTTATCAACTTAGCTTCATGAATATGAGGATCACATCCATTAAGCTAAACTTACTCGGGACGAGAAAGAGTCTATGTTTGGGGAAGTTGATGAGTGCATATTTGCATCATGTTTTATATTATTATTTTGCATTGTAGTTGTAGGATCTTGAAATTTTACGCCATTCGCGCGCACATTTTATGTCTATTTTCACTAGGATCGGGACAGATGATGGATACAATGGACACAATTCTTGGAGCAGCTGTATTAGGGAGAAAAGGAGTCAAAAACAACGTAAATCGCTTATTTGGGAAATATCAATAACACCAGAAGAAAACACGAAGCGATTGAGGCATATAAATGGTTTAATGACCAACTATACGGTAGGAATAAAATTCCGGTCGTATAGTTCTCGCCGTATAGTTAGCGCCGCCACCGCCTCCTCAAATAGTTTCACCCCATGCAACTGGATCGGAGAGGCGACATACAGAACAACCACAAATCACCGAAACCTCACCTCCATAAGGCATCTGGAGGGGGAACTCGTCCACCGGGGATCCATCTTCACCCTGCGCAGATCCGGGAGGCTAAGGCATCAGTCTTCATCATCAACCACTGCATCACCACCATCTCCATCCATCCCATCTACATCTTGTCTAGATCTTGTTGTAATTTCTGTACTCGTTGTGATTTATACAAGTACTATTCTTCTATGATAGATTCCATTGTTATTGCCATGATGTTGATTGCCTCCATGTATGAGTAGATCTTTAGTTCTTGGGGAGATGGAGAAACCCTAGTATGAGATTGAAATAAGATAAAGTTCATTATGATATTCATCGCTGTGACCATGTGTTAGGTTCTCTTCATCTTGATGTTGGGAGAAGTCGACCTCTCAATATTTGCCTCTTATAGGGACTTGTTGGAGGGAACTACTTGTTGGTAGACGGAGGTGTGTTAGCATTTAAAGTAACTATAAAGCTGTTGGCACCCCTTACGTATTAACTTGGGAACCGAGGAAACTCACGAAACACTATCCATGCCATGTGATACGTCCTATGGGATTAAGTCCCTTAATAGCGTAGTAATTCGATTGATGTCGATTGCTGACTGTTGTGGTTATGAGGATGATGTGAGCAGTGGTTGCTACCTATTTGTCTAAATACAAAGTTCCTCCCACACATACACAGTTGAGAATGTTCATGATAATAATCTTTGCTTTAGTTCTCTATAATGCTAGAGGTGTATCCGCTACTCCCTGAGAACACCTTTTCCCCATTGCAGTTCCAATCTCTTTTACATACGCGATACTTAATTTTTGTGTTCTGTTGTTTTACTTTACTTATTGTTCTGTTACACCAAAAACCAAAAACCACCTTTTTACACAATACTCGCATTTTATCTTGTTACTTAGAACTTTATTTAGCATTTCTATTGTAGTATTTAATTCAAGAGTTATTCGACTTCAGACTCATGCCCCTGTGGGGTCGATATCTTTATTTCGAAACTAGTTGCAAACAATCTGTGCACTTGTAGTCATCAGCCAACGAACCAACATACGGTCCTCTCCTCGTACGTAACAAAAACTCCCTGATTGAGGGCATCGCTAACCAACTAATGGTTCGTGGCCCCCTGCTGCATGCGCAAATAAAAGGGGGGTCTCGGTATCTAGCGATCTCACCTATTAGACACAGAGCCCTGTTGTTCCCCAACAACCCCATACGACTGTACCGATCGCAGACTCGCACAAGAAGCAGGAAGGCTGGAACCTCATCGTGTCATCCCCGGTAGTGCTGCTGGAGGCCAGAGGGCATCCGTACCTTCGCCAGATCCTCTACTCCGACAACTGATCAACCTTGCATGACGCAGTCAACGATGGAATCTTGATCAACCCCAACACACAGTAAAGATCATCTACCCCTTTTGTTTATGTTCATTAGGTGTTCTAGCGTTGCCATGTTAATCTTATGGTAGGGATGATGTCTTAGATCTAACAAAAGCTTCTTGCGAGAAGCCAGCTTAAACATGCTAGGTGCCAGATACGCGGGGGGGGGGGGGGGGGGCTCTACCTAGAGCGAAGTGTCAGTCTAGAACCGGATGTCTCCCATGCCGAGGATGATCGAAGAACAAGCAAAGAACAACCCTCTATCGACAATATCACAAGACAACTCCATCCCCTTCCACGGTTGATCAGTCTCCACCCAATGCAACCAAAGCCAGCATAGTCGGAGAGAACTACTGAAAGCCGAGATGTCTTTAATTCCCAACCCTCCAAACCTGATGGGCACGCGCGCTCTCCTCAGTTTACGAGGCACTAGCCACCTTTCACCTCCTCCACGGCCAACCACAAGAATCCTCTTCTTAATTTGCCAATCTTCTTGACAAACAATTTGTCTGTAGGGAATGCTACTAGATGGTATGCCACCATGGATGTGATGATCGAGTTTACAAGACTAAGACGCGTCGGTTTGTCCATCAGCTTTCCTTTCCACACCTTGAGAGAGCCATCGATCTTGTCAAGTATGGGATGCATCTTTTCTCGCGGTGGACGCCTTGAACATAAGGGAAACCCCAGATACTTGTAGGGGAAAACACTGCTAAACAACTTCAGGATGCGTTGGACAACTAAAACATCGGCAACTAGGGGGTTCATGAAGATCACGACATTGTTAGCATAGAGGCTGGTGCATAGCCTAGCAGCCTGCACCCTTGGCGGTGACATCACCCCATTATCGGTTGCACCCCATATTATCTCTAGTTAAAATACTTTTCCTGACTCTACCTTTAGTGCTAAAAGCTGACTCAAACCAAACAAAGAAAAAACACTCGCGACCGGTCGACCCCCACGCAGGCGAACGGCCGCACCTTCGACACCCTCTGCAGGAGCCCCATCCTCCACCTCCCTATCGTCCTCGGCCGCCTGCATCGGGCTAGCCCCGGGTGGTGCTGGCGGTTCCCATTCCTCTCCCCTCTCGTTCCAGGCAAGCGTGGGGCGGCATGGTGGTGGGAGGTGCTCCAAGGCCGGCGGTGCTCCAGCGATGCTCGGATGGCGGCGTTGCCCCTTGGCAGCGTGGCATATTGTCCATGGCCATGGCCGGTGGTGCTCTGGCCTTGGCAGGTGTCCTTTTGGGCCCGATCTAGGTCAGGGCAGGCCAACTCTAGCCCGGGCTGCCTCTGGTTGGACTGCTTTCAATGCGTGACAAGGAAGGTGGTGTCGATGGCGCGCCTGGTGCATCATGGTGGCGAGAACTTCACAGGCACATCTGGGTCTGGTCGGGCTTATGGCGCCGATCTCGAGGGTGGCAGCGGTGGTAGCCTATGTGCAACAATGTGGCTATGGGGACTTTACGGTCCCTTCTGGGGACCGGCTAGGCTTGCTAGACCTGGTGCATCCCTGCTGTCGCGTCCGGTTAGCACCCGCCATTGGCGGTAGATGATGTCCTCCAGGTGGTTGTTCTGCTGCCGCCCTCCGGCTCCAATGTCCTGGTGTTTTCTTGCATCCGCATCCAGTCGGTTATCATCTTTAGCGGTGGAGGTTGTTCCCTCCCACGTGGCTATGGACTTACTGCCCCTTGTCTAAGACTGTCTCGTCTCGGTCTGACCAGTGTCGCATTGTTTGTCATGGTAAGACGACGATGATGAACTCAACACCAGGGTGGCACATGTTGGTCGACAGCAAGTTCGGTGGAGTGCTAAGGACTGTCAGGGGCTATGGTTTTTTGGGGGTTGGGAGAAATCCCTACTGGTCTGGACGGAACCGATGTGGTAATGCCTACGGGCGTCACCCTTCCTTTTTTAAAGGAGTCGGGCGCACCCCTTCCCCACTCTCCTACGTGTACCGGTAGAAATCCTAGGTGTAGTCCGGGTAGCAGCGTCGTCGTCGTATTCCTTCTTGGAGGTGCTGCTTGATACACGGCAGTCCGATGGCATGGAGCACGGTGGGATTTTTCGGAGGGTGCAGCGGTTGCTGTTCACCTTTGCTTTTGTTGATCCGACGCTGTCGACATTAGTTCTCTTGTTTTTCTCTTTTGGGGCTTGCTTGTGTTGTTTCCCCCAGCCGTCAGCTTGAAGTTGTGCTGTGTTGGTTGCTATATTAATATAACGGGCGAAATGCTATTTCAAGGAAAATACTTTTCCTAAGTACTAACCATAAAAAATACTTTAATTTTCAATGGAACTTTGATAAACCACATCTTCCTATGGGCATTTAACCTGAGTTAGTTTTAAAGCCTTGTAGAAGGAATGAACAGTAAATTTACCATCCTTCTCTAACAACCATTTAGATTAGTTTCTATTTTCTGTCAATACAACTTCAGTAGTTCCTGAATTGTCTGCCATAATATTGTAGTTTCCCGTTCAATGATCTCCTAAACTTCACACTGTTTCAACTTTCTTTGAACACATTCTGATACCAGCACTAAAAGTTAAGTTGTGTACAATCTAGCAAATCTCGAATTAAAAGGCACATCGGTGACTCATTTGCTGCATGCGGGAGAAGTGCGATGGCTGAAGCTATGTCATCTAAAAATGGAGTGCTTGTCTTTGTTCAATCTTGTTACAGGGTTACTGCAACCTTGTCACTTATGACCCGAAACACCTGATGAACGAATAACTTTTGGATCGGTGACTCATTTGCTGCATGCAGGAGAAGTGCGATGTATTTATGCCGGATGAATGAGAGAGAGAGAAGTGTGATGTATTTATGTCGGATGAATGAGACTAGTTCTAATGGGGATATCATAGGTAGTATCATACATTGCATGTTGGCAAAATTCTGACGTGGCATGCTAATTAATGATGAAAGAGGTTGTGTCGGTGTCATAGATAGATACGGTATCATAGCACGTAGAACTAGAAAAAATAATCCCAAATAAATCTTATATACAATTTTGCATTGAGATTCTACAAAATAATAAATATACTAAGACTATGATACTACTACATGATACTATGCATTATAGAGATGGTACCATATACTACTATCATACATGATACTACTACATGATACTCTCCATTGTGACTAGTCTGAGAGAGATAGTTCAGTTTGTGTTCACCATGTGTTGCTTGCCGGCTGCAGGAGCTGCTTATGTAGACAGCGACGTGCTTTTGCCTAAAAGACACAAGACCGAACAGCCCCGAACAATACACTCATCTCTCTTCATGCGGGGGTACGGCTCCACGGCGGCGCGGGTGGAGGTCTGGCGGCGTCTATCAACGTGCTGAAGGGAGGCGTGGATGGGGCAGACGGCGGTCGAGCGGTGGTGATGGCCAGAGGCGGCGGCCTATGGTGGCTCGCTCATGCACTGCAGCCCTCCTCCTGTCGCTGTCACGAGAGTCCGATCCACTCGATCTAATCGCCGGAAGCCGGCGGAGTGTGTGGGGTTGCTGGTTTAGTCCTGCCATTCTTTGAGCGCCAAATCGTCGATCTACTTCAACTCTGCCTCTTCGGTTGGGCCGCAATCAAGTTCCAGGCTTTCTCTCGGAGATTTTCGTGACATGACACATGATGCTAGGTCGTGCGCAACCTTCTGGAGCGCAACACGAAGCTTCCTCTACCGTTTCGTACCATGGGACATGTCTTCATATAGATTTTTATGGATCTGACAGTGATGAAGAAAGTTATGGGGCCAATGATCGGAGGATGGTTTTGGCAAAAATGTTTTGGTTGTGATGAAGATAATGCGTCACGGGTTCTCTTTGTGTGTCGGGTGTTCGGCGACTTGCAACAGTAGCCTTATCAAGTGGGATGGCAGCAAAGGTGGACTGCATCTTTGGTGGTGCACATCGAGTACCGAGCCATGATTATCATGGTGAAAACCTAAGGTCTGCCTTTCATTGGTTTGTTGTAACACCGCTAGTTCTACTAATAATAATTAGGGTCTGTTTTGTGCATCATGAGCATAGCATGCATATCATGGCTTGACAAACAATTGCATCAAGAGAAATAAGAAACCCTAAACCCTAATATTTTCCCCTCTTTCTTTGAATCTTATTCAAAAGGGTGGCTTTTATATTTTGAAAACTACCAAAATGTGGAGCCCAAATGGATTAAAAGGGCCTCACAATATTTGAATAGTCTTACAAAATCCTCTGGTACTTCTGAAATGTTCAAAATAGAAAAGAGTTTGAATTTACAAAGAGACAAAAGAAAACAGAAAAGGAAATGGAAAAATGTTTTACAGAAAAAAATAGAATCCTAGATCTACCTGGGCCGAAGCCCATCTCTCTTCCCCTCCTCTCTGCCTCGCAGTGCAGCCAGCAGTAGCCCGCCTGGCAATCTTTGTCGCGGCCCAACAGTGGTCCAGCCAGCCCAATCCCAGCCCGATATCGCTTCGGCCATCTCCCCAGTTCGTCGTCTTCATCCCCAATGGAGGAAGCAGGTCGCTATCGCGTCGTTCGCTGTCCGCCGCCGGAGCTACGTCAAGATTCACGCCGCCGACAGTCGGTGCCTACAAGGACCCTGACTCGCCCCTGGAAAACCCTAGCACGCTAGTTCTCCCTCTCTCCCTCGTCTCCGCGCCCAAGCCGAAACCCTAGCGCGGCAGTTGCCGTTCGCCCCGCCGTCCCGGCCGCCCTGAGCTTCGTCGTCCGTCCCAGGAGGTTCCCCTCGTTGTCCTCATTCTCCTCCTACCAACTACACAAGCAGGCATGCTTCGAATCTCCCAGAATCGAGGCTGCCATCCTCTTCTCCCGACGACCACGGTCGTCGAATACCACCGCATTCGACCATCCCGGACCTTGCCGTCAGGCCTGCCGCGTTCCTGGCAAGCTTGTGTTCCTCATGGGACTCTCCGTTGTCTCCCTCGCTCCCTCTGCCGAGCCCGTCCCGTGCAGCTGCAAGCCTCACCGCCGACCGTCGTCATGCGGGCACCTCCAGCGACCAAAGTCGAGTGGCGCCGCCAGTTTCTGGACGCCCGCGACGCCCTCTCCCGAACGCCCCTAACCGAGCCAGCCCGCTCTACCCCTATCGCCGGATTCGACCCCAGCAGTGGACATCTCCATTGTTGACATCATCATGACGTCAGCATGATGCAATTAAGCCTTTTCTTTTATTTAATTGTTTTATGGATATATAAATACCTCTATGGGCCCGGCTTGTCAGAATTTTAACAACTTCCATAATTATTTTCTAATAATAATAAAAACCTGACATGTGGGGCCAGGTGGATAAATATTTAATTTAATCCAAAAATGTTTAATTGTTTTAATAATGATTTAAAAATGGATTAAAATTGGGAAAAATCATAACTAATTCATTTTAAATCAGAAAAATATGTATAATATAGCAAAATGTTCAGAAAAATGAGATCTAAGGCATAGACTCCTACTCATGCATTGTTAAGCAACTTACATGACAAGTTTAATTAGGAGAACAAAGTAACCCCTCTCATATGCATCCGGGGGTTCTCCTAATTAGGGCTTGGACCCCTCGAACCCCGTTTAAATTGCCAAGCATGTCTTAGGGTTTCATTTCAAATCAATTTAACTTGTCATATCATCATCCCTGCTTGAGCATTGCATCGATGCCATGTGTTGATTATTGCTTTCCTTTCCGGTGTTTCTGCTTCTTCTCGGTAGACCTCGGAGTTGATGTGAGCAACGATATCGAGTCCAAGATTGAAGATCGAGATCAACACCATCGAAGGTTATCGATGAATGACGCCAATCAGATGAACCAGAAGTTCTATATCTGAGTATCAACAGGCAAAGACAAGCAAAACCCCACACATGATAAAATCCTACGATTTCAAAGTATTTGATTATTGCCATGTGCATATGATTCTAAAGTCTTTTATCGATAGATAGAGTAATCCTATCTGATGCATGTTTCCTTGTAGCCTATACTCCCTGATCCACTACTCCTAGCATAACTAGGGTTTGGCTTATGAGCTTCGCTAGAGCTGTTATATTCGTTGCGCTTAGCCATGCTTAGCTATTACCGTTGGTCCATCCGGTTGATGAATCAGAGCTGTGAATGAACCTAGTATGACAGGATGAAATGGTATGATCCGAGATGAAAGTTAAACATGATAAGGCTTGTATGGGAGGCCACATCGGGTTGTGGTTTTTGCAGTCCCATACTTGCCACCACTAGGACCTGAGTTCTTGCCTCTCGAACCAAGACGAGCATACAGCCACATGGGGGCCTGGAAACCCCCTCGACAAACTAACTTGCCTAGTAGATTCCATGAGTCACATAGTTCGGGAGTTCCATTCGACATATCCATTCTGGTTGTTCTTGAAGGAGGTGGAGGAGGTGCATTCATACAGGTAGGTAAGCGTGGCCGGGAACAAGAGAGGCACGGCCTCCGTAATCTTGAACCCTGCGCACATCTCTAGGGACCGACTTCGGGACTTGACCTGTTACGGCGACATCTCCTTAGGGCGTGACTCATGGTCTCGGTGAAAGCAAGGTAAAGGTCGTGTCCAATCACCCTCTGCCGGCCTTCCAAGGAAGAGGGCTAATCTATAGTGGCATTAAGAGTCGGTTGGTACGTGTGGGTAAAGTTGTGCACCCCTGCAGGGTAATAATCTTTTTGAAAAGCCGTGTCCATGGTTATGGATGACTTGGGAACAGACGTGATGATCATAGAGAACTATAACCTAATCGTAAAACTTGGCAAGTAAGTAAAGTGTGCTTAAGGATGCTTCCTCAGGGATCGAGGGGGTGATCGTAGTTGATAGGTTCAGCTGATAAAGATTCGATGTATATCAAAAGATCATCAAAGCTTGAGATATCACTTTCTTATCCCCTTTTAAAATGATCTATTTAGTCGTGCTTCTCCTTCCTCTTTTACAAAGAAAGTTAGCTTTATGCAAAGTAACCCCACCAACCATAAGTCTTGCGGAGTGCACCCTGTACTCAGCTTTGCTTTGTTGATACTTTTGCAGCAGGTAAGTGTTATCACAGAAGGTGAGTTCGTTACAGCATCGACATCGACGAGTAGCTTGGGGTTCCCGGTTGGCAGCCTGGAATCTATGGTGTAGCATCCCATCTATCTAACATCTGTAATGCTACATGTTCTAATAATAAAATGCTACCTTCCTACATGTTTACCTTGCATCATCATTATATCATGATCATGTCATCATGCCACTTTGCATTTCAGTACCATATTAAAACCTATTTTCATTTGGTACTTCTCTTCATATTTCATTGTCTTATTAACACTTTGCTTCTTGATATATTGTATTTGTTTATTGATTATTGTTACATGCCCAATATGAGTTGAGGGCATCTCTTTTAAAATCCTTCCACCTACTAATTTGATAATGCTAACTTCCATTTTTGATACCATCTAACTCTACCATATCTTATATATGTGGGCAGTATACTTTTATCTTAGCATTTTAATTCTTAGCTCACATATATATTCATATGGATCTTGTTTCTTATTTTCTCTTTTATCCTTGTGAGATGCCCAGATTGTTTTGTGGCATCATTTTTTCTCCTACCTTCCTGTTTGTTTTCCCCTCTTGACTCTATTTTACATGGCTATCATTATCTCCATTCTCCTTTCTGCAGCAGATTCAAAACTGTCCAAATACTTTCTATGCTAGAAATCATATTGGTGTCAATTCTCCAAAATCTGTCCAATCCTTCTTATTCTTGCAGATAACAAGCATGCCAATATGTGGAGGATCTGCTATTTATCTGCCTTCTAAACCTCCTTGTGTTCCTTTAGTTACAGTTCGGGTTCAATTTTGAATCTCATCATTCAAATCTGGACTCATCTTCAAACAGAAGTTGCAGCTCTGCCTATCGTCAATTATGTTTAGAAGCCAGGAAGCAGAGTGACAACAAATCGAGCAGCAGCATCCATCACAACAGCCGCTGTCGACCGCCCCAACAACAGCAAGCAGGTCCACCGGGGCCTTGTTCCTTCAGCCGCGGAAGCCCAGGCAGAAGTAGTGGCCCAGAATCCTCCAGTCGACGGACACCCCCTTCCGTTACTGTGCATCCTCTCCTGACGTTGTCTTCCTCCCTATGGAGCTAAACGGCGAGCAGGTGGCCGTCCCTCTCCGTCGTCCGCATCAGCGCCGTGCCACCCCACCACAAGCGCGTGAGACCTCCCCCTTCTTATCCTCACCGAGACCCCAAGAACCCTAGGCCCCTCCTTTCCCTACCGCCACAGCCCACCCTTCTCCTGCCTCCCTCCACGCCACCACCTCGACATCGCCATGGCGCCGCTGCTCCGGTGCTTCTGAACCCTCGCCGGCGCCCACCAGAGAACCGCCTCGGAGTCCTCCATCTCCTCATCAAGTCAATTGAACCGAAGCGTCCCCAAATTGACGACACGGTCGCCGTTTCCCCTCTCCGGTCTCCAGCTTTCGGTGTCAATTCCGGCTATCTCGGTCACCCTACGTCCACACCGTCGATGCCTACAAACCCCCGGTGAGCTCCCCATCCCATTCCACTTCTCCTCCATCGTCCTTAGGCTCTGCCGTCGCTGCCCTGCGTCTACTAGAGCCGCTCACCGCGCGCGCAGCAGCAGCCCGCCGCCAGCAGCCGTCCGACAGCAGTGTACGAAAACCACGTACCAGCCCCTGATCATCTCGTCGGTGTCGTCCCTGTGTCGCTCTACTTCGGATACAGCGAGAACAAAAGTTGTAGACGATCGTCCCCTCTTTCCAACGAGCTATCGCACGCCCAAAACCATCGTCTAAATCCATCAAAAATCATCTCGAAAGTCAGGCAAATCTCTCTGTCGTTTACTTGACAAAATTCAGTCCACAGCTGCAGATATACTCGCTGTTCCTTTCCAGTTTTCAAGTTTGTCATGGCGAGATAGACGACTATAAAAGCTCTGCATCGTAGCATCTAGAACCCTCTCTCCAACGCCGGAAACCTCGCCCAAATCCTTCTTCTGTATCTCTCGGAAGCTTCCGCGAAAGATGAAGAAAAACACTAGAAAACTTCATCACTTTTTGACATCTTTATACCTTTGTTCCTGGTGATCCAGAGAGCGCCACCATCGGCCTATGGCTACAATTTTTGTGTTTAATTGCAGACGGATATATACCATCTAGCCTTGGCTTCAAACGTCACCCAAAACTGAGCTGTGTAACACCCGCTATCATCCCTGCAAGTTCGCTTTGGCTTGGAGTTCGTCGGTATCGAACTTCAGATATATCTGAAGCTGTTCTTCAGTACTCCCGCTTCGTCTGCAGTACTTAAGAAAATCGCGGCCCATCTAGTAACAACAAGCCGCCAGCAGCTCAGTTGGTAGAGCCCATATATTCTCCTTTGTGAGGTCCTAGGTTTAAATCACAACAGATGCAATTTTGGACCAACCTTTTGTATGTTATCTTCCCTGTACCACGTACCACTGACTGACATCCTGACCCCACCTATGTACCAAATGAAATAAAGGTTTTAAAATGAATAAATCATAACTCTTAATTGGTTAATCCAAATCATATTTGTTATATATGTTTTCTGATCAGAAAAATGCGAGGAATTCAAATATGCTATCCCAAGATAATTTTTGAACAAGTTAAAATTTCGAAATAATCTAAAATACCATTTAATGCCTTTATCTTAAATAAATCATAACTTTATTTTCATAACTTCAAATTTGACAAATAATATGTCTAAAACGATCAGCTCGACGAGCCCGTTCTGTTTATGCATTCTATGACATGAATTGAAGCATGCATCACGTAAATATTAATTATACAGCAATGTTTATGGGAGCAAACGATGACTAAAAATCTAATAAAATGCTTTATTCTTGTACCCCACACCTCACCCATGCCATGCTATTCTATGCCATGTAAATTGTGCATAATTCATCATGGCATGCTTGGTTGCTTGTTGCATTTTATTCATACGCTTGCGCACTTTATTTATATTGTCCCTTGTTTGTTTGGTTCTTTTCGAATAGACGCCGAGCAGGGGAATTATCAGGAATCCCAGGAGTACTACCCAGATCCATCTCTCGCTTCAACTGAGCTACCAGGCAAGCACTACCACATGCTTGCATACATATAGTACCTATTACTTCTATCTTATTCTTGCATCATGGAGTCGCGAATGCATTAAATGGAATCCCAAGTACTGCATAGCCTTTACTTTTAAACCCCACCGAGCTTGTTCCTCCATCCCATGAGCCACTACTATAGGAGTTGTTTGAGCCAAGCGAGTCGTAGAACAGCATGTGTAGGGTATATGAGTGTCTGATGGTTAACGAGGTACCTAAACAACTTAACCTGAGTAGTAATGGGATAACTAATGAAAGAGGCACTGGTGGGCAATATCTGTTATTTGGTTTTTCATGCTCACTTGTGTCCCGTAGGACCCCGAGTACTTGATACATGTTCCTTGACTATCGCACTATTCGCATATGGGACCATGAATCCCCTTAGCCAGAGCTTGATTCATTTCTTATTTCTTGGGGCCACAAACTAGTTTGGGGTTTTGTTACTATCCTGTACCTATGCCATGCTTTACTGCTTTATTTAAGATTGTGCGTGGAGCACCTGTACTGTTTTGGATCGTGCCACGTTTTCGCGGTATCGACAAGCCCAGTCACACTTTCGGGTTTCCAATCGTTTACAGCCGTCGTCACAAACCCTGGGTCCGTTCTGGAGCCGGCCAACTTCGTTGCGGTTAGCTTAGTGGGATGGCCCCCTAAAATATTTTATGAATCCTGTGATTGCTTTGTCGTGAAAGCCTCGTTGGGTTTTGATTTGGTTTTTCCGAGGTTGATCATGTGTGTGTTGCTATTTGTGCACCCCTGCAGGTAAATCTTTCTAAAAGTCGTGTTCGCGGTTATGGACGACTTGGAGCATAGTTTCTCGATCATAGACAAGTATAACTAAAGTATCGTCTTTAATTTGACTAAATATCTGACTAGTAATTAGTGCAATATTCATGGAATGATTGATAAAACTACCAACGGATGGGATGTTCGTCCGCTTTCTCGTTGGTAAGCGAGAAGGAGGATGGATCTGTTACTTTATACGGTTATAACTGTTGTTCTAATTAACGGACATTCGTCTATCATTGGTTAGGCGGATGGTTAGCGGGTATCTATAGACTTGTTAGTTATTATCTTTTGCTGCAATTGCGTCACCCCAGGTAGATGTCCCCTTTAGAGGCATAAAGACTTGCTGAGTACCCCCTAGGGTCTCACACGATAAATTGTTTGATTCAGATGAACAGGTGTTTTCGCAAGATGGATACTGGCTGGAGGAAACAGATGATGTTGGCAACGATCACTCGGTGTAGAGATTCCGGGGGTGGGGATCCGCGAGATCTGTGGGCGGGATGTGCTTATTTATGTGGCATCTTATGCCGATTTGCTTCTTATCTGTACTCGGATCTTGTTTTCCGTTTCCGCTTGATACTCTGTTGATTGATGTATGAGGAGCTATCCTAAACTATTATCTCTATCTGGTAAGGAAGTGTAACGTTTTCAATCATCTTCTGAAATTCAAACTAGGATTCACGTGTTCTGGGTTCCGTAGTACCATAGGTTGTGTGAGTGTGTGTGTGTGTGTGGGTAATTCTTTGTCTATCGGTTGCATCCAACTTGTTGTTGCTATCTGCCTTTGGGTTATCAACTGTTGGTACATTCCATACCGACAAGGCTTTTCTAAACCGACACGATCTATCTGATTCGTTGTAAACCGACGCGATCTGTCTTACTCTTTGTTATCCGACGCTATCTTGTTAGGGGTGTTTGTTTTCCGTAGTTGCTAATCTTTAGGTTCATCTTAAGAAGGTATAGAGTTGGGATATGTGTTTTACTTATTCATTTGCGGACTAATGCTTTGAGTGCGGGATGGAGTCACGACCATACCACTACTTTTATCATTCGCTCTTGTATATTGAATTGGTAGAGTTACTAATCTTGATTCGTTAAGTGGTTTCGCGCATATAGTGGTATCTTAATGCCGAAATTTGCGGAAAATTTTTCTTTGATAGCTTTGTGTACCACACTCCTTGTTCAGTTGTGTGCGATATGCTTACTATCTTCTAGGTGCTTTGAACTTGGTTGATATTTTAATATCACCTCAGTAAATTGTATCCTTTAATCTTGGTTAATTCCATTTTGGTACTATTTTGGATTATTATTATTCTCCATTATGGTACTGACTTGAGTTTTATATCAATCACAGGATGGCACCACCACGCCACACTGAGGATGACATACCACCTGAACTGGGAGCTGCATTGGCAAGTATTGCTAATGCCTTGGGCACAATGCAACAGAACCAGCAACGCTTTGAAGAAAGTGTGAGGAGGGATGAGTTTGCCCCGCTACCTCCACCTCCCAAGCGAGGAGACATCAGGGACTTTCTGAAGTTTAACCCGTGCCACATATAGGTGTCTGATCAGCCACTGGATGCTGATGATTGGCTTCGTGAGATGTCAAGGCTGCTAGTAACTGCTGATGTATGAACAAGAATGGGTAAAATGCGCCACTCACCTTCTGAAGGGAGACGCAGCTCTATGGTGGGAGAATTACCTGAAGGCAAACCACTCTGGTTTTCAGCCTACTTGGGAGTAGTTCGTTGGGGCTTTCAAAGAGCAATACATGTCATAAATTGTCATGGAGAGAATGAAGGAGGTGTTTCTCAACCTCAAGCAGGGCAATGACAATGTCGACACCTATATCAGAAACTTCATGAATCTTTCTCGGTATGGTGGTGATGAGATCTTTGATGACAAGAAGAAACAAAAGAGGTTCAGGAAAGGGCTCAATGCATCTATCAAATATGCAATCACTCATGCAAGGCCGGGGTCTTTTCTAGAACTCCAACATACATCTCTACAGGAAGAAGCTAGTAGGCAAGTGTTCGAGGAGTCCAAGAAACACAGTCGTGACGCAGCAAGCTCTTCAGCTATGACAGCTCCTTCTAAGCGCTGCGTGTGGGTTCCTAATATCGCACCGTCGCTCCCGACTCCACCAAGACCTCCAAGCTACGCGGCAAGGCCACCAAACTCCTTCAACGCTGCTCCTAGGGGCTACAACCACAACTACCCTAGAGCGCCTGGTGGAGTCCCTGGCTACTCTGCTTCGCGTCCGTTTGGTGCTTGCTACACTTGCGGGAACACTGGGCATCAGCAATGGAATTGTCCTATGAACAACAAAGCTCTTCCTCCTCCACCTCCAAGACCTACTTCGACTACTGCGGCTCGCGCACCTGCACCACGGGCTCTCAACATCAACACCAAGCCCAGGTCCACTGTTGCTCGTGCCAACTGTGTCAACGTCGCTCAAGCCGAGAATGCACCTGGAGTTGTGATGGGTATGCTTCCTGTTAACTCAGTTCTTGCGCGAGTTTTATTTGATTCTAGCGCATCACATTCCTTCGTGTCATACAAGTTTGCGGAGAATAATGGGTTACCTTCGGATGCTTTACCAACTCGCCTCATGGTGCAATCTCCTGGATCAAACATGAGGGCTTCTAAAATCAGCCACGGCAATCAAATTGAAATTGGTGGCTCTTCATTCCCGGCTTCCTTAATCATTCTAGGCAATTCCGACATCGATGTTATCTTGGGTATGGATTGGTTAACAGCAAATGTAGCTGTGATTGCTTGTGCTGAATGCTCGGTTTCTCTGAAAATTTCTGAAGGCCATATAGTCTATTCTCCAAGTCTGACTCCTGCAATTCAGCTCTTCTCTTTGTCTGCTCTGAATGATGATGCTATGGATGCTATTTAGAGTGTTCCGGTGGTCCGTGAGTTCCCAGATGTTTTTCCTGAAGAGTTACCAGGTATGCCTCCTGACCGAGAGGTCGAGTTTGTGACTGAGCTTGAACCGGGTACCGCTCCTATCTCCAAGCGGCCTTATAAAATGGGTCCTGCTGAGTTGGCTGAACTCAAACGTCAGCTTGATGAACAAGAGAAGTTGGGTTTCATTCAGCATAGTACTTCTTCTTGGGGTAGCCCAACCATCTTTGTGAAGAAGCGAGACCGCACTGATAGACTTTGTGTTGACATTGGGCTCTCAATGCTAAAACCATCAAGAACAAATATCCCCTTCCGCGGATTAATGATCTCTTCGACCAGCTAGCTGGAGCTGTGGTATTCTCTAAGCTTGACTTGAGAAGTGGATATCATCAAATCAAGATTCGCAAGGAAGATGTTCCCAAAACAGCTTTCACCACACGCTATGGCCTGTACGAGTACACGGTCATGTCTTTCGGTCTCACCAATGCACCTGCCACCTTCTCGAGGCTTATGAACTCGGTTTTCATGGAGTATCTTGACAAGTTCGTCGTGGTCTATCTGGATGACATTCTAGTCTATTCTAAGTCAAAGGAAGAACATGAAGAACACCTTCGGTGTGTCCTAAACAAGCTTCGTGAGAACCGCCTTTATCCAAAGTTCTCAAAGTGTGAGTTCTGGCTACCACAAGTCACCTATCTTGGTCACGTCATCTCTACTAAGGGCATTGCCATCAACCTAGAAACTATTCGGACAATTGTTGAGTGGCTTCCACCCAAAAATGTCAAAGAAGTCCGGAGTTTCCTTGGTTTGGCTAGTTATTGCCGTCGCTTCGTTTAGAACTTCTCGAAGATTGCGAAGCCTCTTACCGATCTCCTCAAGAAAGGCAAGAAATACCTTTGGTCTCCTGCATGTCAAGCTAGCTTTGAGACACTCAAAGAGAAGCTCACTTCCACACCAGTCTTGATTCCTCCAGATACATCAAAGCCTTTCCAGATCTTTTGTGACGCCTCATTGCAAGGATTAGGTGCGGTCCTCATGCAAGAAAAACAAGTGGTTGCTTATGCCTCTCGTTAGTTGAAGACGCATGAGATCAACAATCCTACACATGACCTTGAACTCGCAGCAGTTGTCTTTGGTTTGAAAGTATGGAGGCATTACTTGCTTGGGAACCGTTGTGAAATCTTTTCTGATCACAATTCTGAAGTACATCTTCACACAACCTGATCTCAACCTTCGTTAGAGGAGGTGGATTGAAGCAATTAATGACTTTGATCTCACCATCAACTACACTCCTGGAAAAGCTAATGTCATGGCCGATGCTCTCAGCCGGAAAGCTTATGTCAACAACCTCATGGTGGAAGAACAACAACCTCTCTTGTGCGAGGAATTCCGTCAACTCAACCTCGAGCTTGTACCCCGTGGCTATCTTGCCAACTTGGTAGCTACTCCTTCCTTGGAAGAAAAGATTCGCTCAGCTCATCTTGATGACCCTTTCTGCAAACAGTTCGCCATCAAGTCTCAGAATCCTAAGTATGAGTCTTACCACTTGGATGATCAGGGCACTCTTTTCTATGATCATCGGATGATTGTTCCAGAACTTCCCGGCTTAAGAGAGCAAGTACTCAAGGAAGCTCATGATTCTCTTCTTTCTATCCACCCTGGCAGCACAAAGATGTACATGGACCTGAAAACACAGTATTGGTGGCCTGGATTGAAACATGACTGTGCCAAGTATGTCTTCGAGTGTGATGTCTGCCGCAGAGTGAAAGTTTTCCATCAGAAACCTTCCAGTCTTCTACAGCCATTGAAGCCTCCGGAATGGAAATGGGAGAAAGTAGAGATGGACTTCATAACTGGGTTTCCAAGGTCACAGAAAGGCAACAATGCAATCTTTGTTGTCATCGACAGGGTTTCTAAAGTGGCTCACTTTTTCCCCGTCAAGGAAACAATTTTGGCAATTCAGTTGGCTGAGCTCTATATCAACAGAATTGTCTCTCTATATGGGGTTCCTCTTGAGATCAGCTCAGACCGTGGAAGCATCTTCACTTCCAAGTTCTGGGGAAGTTTCCAAAATGCTTTGGTAACAAAGTTGAACTTCAGCACAGCTTACCATCCTCAGTCACAAGGGCAAGTTGAAAGGATCAATCAGATTCTGGAAGATATGCTCTGTGCTTGCGTCATCTCTTTCGGCATGAAGTGGGAAGAATGCCTTCCTTATGCTTAGTTCTCTTACAACAATAGCTTCCAGAAGAGTCTAAAGATGGCACCATTTGACGTTCTATATGGCCGCAAATGCAGAACTTTGATTGGTTGGCCGGGCGCAGGTGAAAGAACATTATTCGGCCTCGACATTGTAACTCAAGCAGAGGAGAAGGTTCACATCATTCTCGAACACCTGAAGGTTTCTCAAAGTCGCCAGAAGAGCAACTATGACAGAAAGCACACGGACATGGAGTATGTCCCTGGTGATCTCATTTACCTTCGTGTCACTCCCATGAGAGGCACGCACCGGTTTGGTATCAAAGGGAAGCTGGCTCCTAGATACATCGGTCCTTTCAAAGTTCGTGGAAGAAGAGGAGAAGTCGCTTATGCTCTTGAGCTCCCTGAAAAATTCAAGGTCCATGATTTTTTCATATCTCTCAACTCAAGAAGTGCTTCAAGGATCCCGGTAGGACCGTGGACCATGAGCTCATCAATCTCCAAGAAGATCTGTCTTATCAAGAACACCCCACAAAAATCCTAGAAGTCGCAGAAAGAAAGACTCGCAACAAGTCTATCAAGTTCTGCAAGGTTCAGTGGTCACACCATTCCGTTGATGAAGCCACTTGGGAACACGAGGATGAGCTCCGTACCAAGTATCCTACCCTCTTCGTGTCTTCTTCTTCTTCCTAGAATCTCGGGGCGAGATTCTTGTTTAGTGGGGGAGAGTTGTAGCATCCCATCTGTCTAACATCTGTAATGATACATGTTCTAATAATAAAATGCTACCTTCCTACATGTTTACCTTGCATCATCATTATATCATGCTCATGTCATCATGCCACTTTGCATTTGAGTATCATATTAAAACCTATTTTCGTTTGGTACTTCTCTTCATATTTCATTGTCTTAATAACACTTTGCTTCTTGATATATTGTATTTGTTTCTTGATTATTGTTACATGCCCAATATGAGTTGAGGGCATCTCTTTTAAAATCCTTCCACCTACTAATTTGATAATGCCAACTTCCATTTTTGGTACCATCTAACTCTACCATATCTTATATATGTGGGCAGTATACTTTTATCTTGCCATTTTAATTCTTAGCTCACATATATATTCATATGGATCTTGTTTCTTCTTTTTCTCTTTTATTCTTGTGAGATGCCTAGATTGTTTTGTGGCATCATTTTTTTTCCTACCTTCCTGTTTGTTTTCCCCTCTTGACTCTATTTTACATGGCTATCATTATCTCCATTCTCCTTTCTGCAGCAGATTCAAAACTATCCAAATACTTTTTGTGCTAGAAATCATATTGGTGTCAATTCTCCAAAATATGTCCAATCCTTCTTATTCTTGTAGATAACAACCATGCCAATATGTGGAGGATCTGCTATTTATCTGCCTTCTAAACCTCCATCTGTTCCTTCAGTTACAGTTCGGGTTCAATTTTGAATCTCATCATTCAAATCTGGACTCATCTTCAAACAGAAGCTGCAGCTCTGCCTATCGTCAGTTATGTTCAAAAGCCAGGAAGCAGAGTGACAGCAAATCGAGCAGCAGCATCCATCGCAACAGCCGCTGTCGATCGCCCCAACAACAGCAAGCAGGTCCACCGAGGCCTTCTTCCTTCAGCCGCCGAAGCCCAGGCAGAAGTAGTGGCCCAAAATCCTCCAGTCGACGGACACCCCCTTCCGTTACTGTGCATCCTCTCCTGACGTTGTCTTCCTCCCTATGGAGCTAAACGGCGAGCAGGTGGTCGTCCCTCTCTGTCGTCCGCGTCAGCGCCGCGCCACCCCACCACAAGCGTGTGAGACCTCCCCCTTCTTATCCTCATCGAGACCCCAGGAACCCTAGGCCCCTCCTTTCCCTACCGCCGCAGCCCGCCCTTCTCCTGCCTCCCTCCATGCCACCACCTCGGCCTCGCCATGGCGCCGCTGCTCCGGTGCTTCTGAACCCTCGCCGGCACCGCCCAGAGAACCGCCTCGGAGTACTCCATCTCCTCATCAAGTCAATTGAACCGAAGCGTCCCCAAATCGACGACACGGTCGCCGTTTCCCCTCTCCGGTCTCCAGCTTTTAGCGTCAATTCCGGCTATCTCGGTCACCCTACGTCCACACCGTCGATGCCTACGAACCCCCGGTGAGCTCCCCATCCCATTTCACTTCTCCTCCATCGTCCCTAGGCTCTACCCCCGCTGCCCTGTGTCTACCAGAGGCGCTCACCGCGCGCGCAGCAGCAGTCCGCCGCCAGCAGCCGTCCGACAGCAGTGTACGAAAACCACGTACCAGCCCCTGATCATCTCGTCGGTGTCATCCCTGTGTCGCTCTACTTCGGATATAGCGAGAACAAAAGTTGTAGACGGTCGTCCCCTCTTTCCAACGAGCTATGGCACGCCCAAAACCATCGTCTAAATCCATCAAAAATCATCTCGAAAGTCAGGCAAATCTCTCTGTCGTTTACTTGACAAAATTCAGCCCACAGCTGCAGATATACTCGTTGTTCCTTTCCAGTTTTCAAGTTTGTCACAGAGAGATAGACGACTATAAAAGCTCTGCATCGTAGCACCTAGAAACCTCTCTCCAACGCCGGAAACCTCGCCCAAATCCTTCTTCTGTATCTCTCGGAAGCTTCCGTGAAAGATGAAGAAAAACACTGGAAAACTTCGTCAGTTTTTGACATCTTTATACCTCTGTTCCTGGTGATCCAGAGAGCGCCACCATCGGCCAATGGCTACAATTTTTGTGTTTAATTGCAAACGGATATACCATCTAGCCTTGGCTTCAAACGTCACCCAAAACTGAGATGTGTAACACCCGCTATCATCCCCGCCAGTTCGCTTCGGCTTGGAGTTCGTGGGTATCGAACTTCAGATATATTTGAACCTGTTCTTCAGTACTCCCGCTTCGTCTGTGGTTCTTAAGAAAATCACGGCCCATCTAGTAACAACATGCCGCCAGCAGCTCAGTTGGTAGAGCCCATATATTCTCCTTTGTGAGGTCCTAGGTTCGAATCACAATAGATGCAATTTTGGACCAACCTTTTGTATGTTATCTTCCCTGTACCACTGACATCTTGACCCCACCTATGTACCAAATGAAATAAAGGTTTTAAAATGAATAAATCATAACTCTTAATTGGTTAATCCAAATCATATTTGTTATATATGTTCAGAAAAATGCGAGGAATTCAAATATGCTATCCCAAGATAATTTTTGAACAAGTTAAAATTTCGAAATAATCTAAAATACCATTTAATGCCTTTATCTTAAATAAATCATAACTTTATTTTCATAACTCCAAATTTGACAAATAATATGTCTAAAACGATCAGCTCAACGAGCCCGTTCTGTTTATGCATTCTGTGACATGAATTGAAGCATGCATCATGTAAATATTAATTATACAGCAATGTTTATGGGAGCAAAACATGACTAAAAACCTAATAAAATGTTTTATTCTTGTACCCCACACCTCACCCATGCCATGCTATGCTATGCCATGTAAATTGTGCATCATTCATCATGGCATGCTTGGTTGCTTGTTGCATTTTATTCATACGCTTGCGCACTTTATTTATATTGGCCCTTGTTTGTTTGGTTCTTTTCGAATAGATGCCGAGCAGGGGAATTATCAGGAATCCCAGGAGTACTACCCAGATCCATCTCTCGCTTCAACTGAGCTACCAGGCAAGCACTACCACATGCTTGCATACATATAGTACATATTGATTCTATCTTATTCTTGCATCATGGAGTCGCGAATGCATTAAATTGAATCCCAAGTACTGCATAGCCTTTACTTTTAAACCCCATCGAGCTTGTTCCTCCATCCCATGAGCCACTACTACAGGAGTTGTTTGAGCCAAGCGAGTCGTAGAACAACATGTGTAGGGTATGTGAGTGTCTGATGGTTAACGAGGTACCTAAACAACTTAACCTGAGTAGTAATGGGATAACTAATGAAAGAGGCACCATGGGCAATATCTGTTATTTGGTTTTTCATGCTCACTTGTGTCCCGTAGGACCCCTAGTACTTGATACCTGTTCCTTGACTATCGCACTATCCGCATATGGGACCATGAATCCCCTTAGCCAGAGCTTGGTTCATTTCTTATTTCTTGGGGCCACAAACTAGTTTGGGGTTTTGTTACTATCCTGTACATATGCCATGCTTTACTTCTTTATTTAAGATTGTGCGTGGAGCACCTGTACTGTTTTGGATTGTGCCATGTTTTCACGGTATCGAAAAGCCCTGTCACACTTTCGGGTTCCTAGTCGTTTACAGCCGTCGTCACAAACCCTGGGTCCGTTCCGGAGCCGGCCAACTTCGTTATGGGTAGCTTAGTGGGGTGGCCCCCTGAAATATTTTATGAATCCTGTGATTGCTTTGTCGTGAAAGCCTCGTTGGGTTTTGATTTGGTTTTTCCGAGGTTGATCGTGTATGTGTTGCTATTTGTGCACCCCTGCAGGGTAAATCTTTTTGAAAGCCGTGTCTGTGGTTATGGACGACTTGGAGCACAGTTTCTCGATCATAGACAAGTATAACTAAAGTACCGTCTTTAATTTGACTAAATATTTGACTAGTAATTAGTGCAATATTCATGGAATGATTGATAAAACTGCCAACGGATGGGTTGTTCGTCCGCTTTCTCGTTGGTAAGCGAGAAGGAGGATGGATATGTTACTTTATACTGTTATAACTGTTGTTCTAATTAACGGACATCCGTCTATCATTGGTTAGGCGGATGGTTAGCGGGTATCTATAGACTTGTTAGTTATTATCTTTTGCTGCAATTGCGTCACCCCAGGTATATGTCCCCTTTAGAGGCATAAAGACTTGCTGAGTACCCCTAGGGTCTCACACGATAAATTGTTTGATTCAGATGAACATGTGTTTTCGCAAGATGGATACTGGGTGGAGGAAACAGATGATGTTGGCAACGATCACTCGGTGTAGAGATTCCGGGGGTAGGGATCCGCGAGATCTGTGGGCGGGATGTGCTTATTTATGTGGCATCTTATGCCGATTTGCTTCTTATCCGTACTCGGATCTTATTTTCTGTTTCCACTTGATACTCTGTTGATTGATGTATGAGGAGCTATCCTAAACTATTATCTCTATCTAGGATATTTGGATCTTGCCGTATGGCGTTGCAATATTTCTATTTTTTTAGATGGTATGGCTCTGAGAACTGTTGTAAGGTAGCATGCATACATACTCACTTGTGTATGTATTTGATCTCTTTTCCGGACAACTACGCTGCTCGCTCTTGTCCCGATGTTCTTGGAAGTGGATAGGGCGGTCGACGGGCCTACACGTGGGTGGCCTAGGCCCCGCTATAAAATCCATTATCCACTTTTGGTTCATCCAGGCTTGAACTTAGAGCGTAGGGTCCGAGGTATTACATATGGATTGGGACGTCATCATTATTCTTCAGGCCTCTTAGGCCGTTTTTTAAGTTTGCCATACTTAATAGCATAATTTGCCTTCCGTTGTTTGATGCTTGTGGTCAGTGACCTCTGCTTGTAATATTTTGGTTCTTTGCTCCGTTATGAGCTTGCTGTAATAATTTTTGTGTCGTAGGGTCACTGTAATGTTACCGATTCTCTCTCTATATGCTTCTGAGATTTAGGTTAGGCTTATATCAGACAGAGGTCTGGGATTTGTCTAGCCTTAATCTCGCGGGTGTCACAGGTTTTGGTATCAGAGCAGTACCGACTGTAGGAAAACCTTTCTACCAGTTGATGTTGAGTCTAGTGCTTATGAAAACTATTTTTAAAGTTGAAAAGTACTTGCAAAAACTCTGGTATGCTTCTTTTTCTCCTTATCCAGTTTCGCTCTAACTCTGGGTCATCTTATCTTGTGTTGATTTGGAAAAATGTTTTTCTATCTCGTCTCGTCTTTCAAAGCTTAGGTGCCTTTTTGGCATGTCGTTTCTTAACCAGTTGACCTAGTGTCGAGTTCCCTAGAGACAGTTTTGTGTGTTCCTTGTTACCCTTTGCTCTTATTCAGTGGAGAGATTCCTTTCCATCATGATTTCTCTATCTTATGGGTCCACAACATCATGTTGATGGTTCCACCATGTTCTGTTCAAGGCTTCGAGGTTTCCTTTCACCTCGTGAGCCTCCTTTTCAATTGTTGGGTACTTCAAGAGTTATTTCTTCTCTTGGAAGCTACCTCGTGGTTACTATCTTGTAATACCCTCTATGTTACTAAGATAGTAGTTACTCCTTTCTTCGGGTTTTAACCCTTGGACCTGAATCGAAGATCCCTGAGTGTGCTTGATTCTGGTGTTGTGAATCTTGTACATGAAGCTGACCTTTAACCCAAGATCCATTTTGTTGATCCCTGTTGTTAATGATTTAACATTACCTCAGGATGGATAGTACCTTCTAGTACAACCTTCAGGCTTGTGGTTATTGTCGCGATTGAATTGTGACAACTAAGGACTTCCCCTACCACATGCTATGGCAGATGTTCTTTAATGGAACCAAATAGATCATGACAAAAGAGCTCCTCATGAGTCTCACTTCTATACTCGTGACTCTGCCACACCCTCCCTTTCCTGCATTGGTCCTCGGAAGATTGTTGACTTATGCATCCACATCTCGGGATTCCATCCTGAGCATGTTCCTTTCTCCCTTGTTGTTTCCGATCATTGTCTACCAGTTGGTAGACAAGTAATAAATGTGCATTGGTGTCTTCCAGTGCAAGATATTCTTGTGGTCCATGAAGACAAACCATTTCGGGATGTCAGGAGAAACAAACTCCAATACCTCGTCATATCTAGGACCAGGTCAAAGTGTTGTAATCCGCAGATCAATAAGCATTGATTAACTTCTGATCTGTTCTACCTTAAAGTATCACACCCTTATATACTAAGAGGTCGTGCTGAGTTCATGATTCTCTTAATATAGTGATACTTCTACACATATTTACCCACCCTTCCTCTGAGCCTTAGTGCTCATGAATGATTTGTGTGCGTAATAACATGGCCATCCGAGATTCTTAGCGATCATTATTGCTTTGGACCTAAACAAGGACATTTGTGTCATTATTAGTGTGATGGTTAATATATCACTAAGCAAAGGATGATTGTGCCACCAAGTCCGCTATTCTGGTACACTCTCTCTTCAGTCAAAGATTTAGGCTAATGCCGAAGCTCTGAGACTATGTCTTCTTGCCTTACCAAGCAAGTTTCCTCTCGAACTAAGTGACATATCGGTGGTTCGTGATATTCTAGACGTCTTTCTAGAGGTATATCCATGTTGCCACATGACCATGTTGTCAAGATCTTGAGCAAGCAGGTTCTCTGAACTGCTCCCTTCTCCAAGGATCCGTACTAGATAACCCTGAACTAGTTGGTTGAGCTTAAACAACAACTTGGAGAGTTGTAAGACAAAATTTATATCCAACATAGTTCCTTCTAACGGGATGTCTAGTTTTGTTTGTGCTAAAGAAGGATAGTGTTTCCTTCGTGGAAATGTTATCGTCCCTACCTTTGGTTTGATACGGGCTATCATCAAATCAAACTCAGTCCTAAGGACTATCCCGATGATGTATTTACTTGTGATCTTTCACCTGGGTACATCTTCATGTTCTTTGGCCTGACCAATAATTTTTGCCTTGTTCATGACATATCAGTCCATCTTCTCGGAGTGTCTCGATAAGTTTGTTGTTGAGCCCATCGATGACATCCTTATCTCCTCCATGTTAGACAAGCTACATATGGAACAATTGACATTAATGTTGGAAACTTTTGAGAACCATCTTCGTGTTATCTCGAAGGATGTGTTCTGGATGTTAGAAGTAACCTTCTTCGATTCACGTGCAAAAGTTAAAAGTTGTCATCGTGGATTTGAGTAGAGTTATCTTTGTTTCCTTGAGAATTATTTCAAATCAGTCAAGCATGTGCGGAGTATTCTTGATATGGTAGGTTGATACATTTCCATCTCGAGAACATCCTTTGAGCACCCTAAGCCACTAACTTATTTGTCATGGAAGAGAAGAAATTCTACAAACTTCAGTATCCTCCTAAATGTCTCCCAACAATAAGGATGCATTTATGTTCTTTTGCAATAAATTCATGTAAGGGCAATTATCTTTTGATAACTTACTAATACATGGGTTTTGCAACCTAGCTCATTCATTTTGAGCTTGACATTGTAGTCCATGTCTTGAGAATCTAGTAACTTTACCTTCGTGGTAAATGTTGCAAACTTTCTATTCGGACATGCTGAGTCTGAAGTATCATTCCACCTAACCGAGTTGAATCTCAAGCAACAACGATGGTTAGTGTTCATCAAGGTGTTTGACATAGGTCTCTTCGAAAGTCTGGCAAGATTGATGTAGTGGTTGACACAATCAGTCGGAAAGCCTATTGTCATATTCTCTTGAATCAGCAATAACAACCACTCCTCATGAGGCATCTTCTATGATTTGTTATAATAGTTGTGCTCATGGTTTCTTTTGTATCCGACGTTCGACCTTTACTTGATGTCTGTTTTCTCGAACATCAAGGAGAACATTTAAAGAAGTGTTGCTAAATGTCTCCTGGTTGATCTTGCAGACCCTTTTAGGTGGGAAAGCATCTTGTTGTGCCAAGTAACTGAAGTTTGAGAATGAAATTTCTTTTTCCTCGTGTCATGAGGAATCTTCTTATATATTCATCTTAGTGGTGTAAAGTGATATCACGATCACTGGCAAAGATTTTGATAGACCTGGATGAATAAAGAGTTTCCTTCGGTTCCTCTACCATGTTTGAAGAGCGAATATGGTTTTGATAATCAAAAGTTTCTCTTATTACATGATCTTTGTGACTCTTATGAGTCCTCTCCACAAAACAACCTTTCTTTCTTGACCTTCTGTTGAATGAAGAGTGATCCTTATGTATCAAAAGTAGTTCAATAGCTTGGTTATCCGTATCTCAGTATCCCTGCAAGCTCTACTTAAGCCGCCTAGTAGAGTTTCATCCTCTAAAGTCTATGGTCATGTTCTTTCCATTGTACGCTCTCCTTTTCGGAAGCTCAAACTGAAGCTCCATGGTCTCAATCCTTATGAAGACCAGCTATCTAAAACTTGAAACCATCTCCTTTTGTTCCCTTCGTTACCTTGGCGTGTTTCATGCTCGTTGGCTCTAGAGATGTTATGAAACAACTATCCATGAGTTGACCATGGGATACTCTATTTGTGATTCTGTGGCATTCCCTCTCTTCTTTAGTGTGTGCAACAACCTCAAAGAAAATGAAGCGTTTCATTCATTCAATAATGGTGGCAAGGATCAACCTCTTCGAGAAGATTGTCAAAGT
The DNA here is from genome assembly GCA_916181665.1 of Avena sativa. Taxonomy (NCBI): domain Eukaryota; kingdom Viridiplantae; phylum Streptophyta; class Magnoliopsida; order Poales; family Poaceae; genus Avena; species Avena sativa. The sequence continues at coordinate 467,582,409 of OV702290.1, forward strand.
CTAGTATAACCCTGTTCCTTCTATCTTCCTACCTAGGAATCTCGGGACGAGATTCTGTTAAGGGGAATAGAACTGTAACACCCCTAGTTCTACTAATAATAATTAAGGTTTGTTTTGTGCATCATGAGCATAACATGCATATCATGGCTTGACAAAAAATTGCATCAAGAGAAATAAGAAACCCTAAACCCTAATATTTTCCCCTCTTTCTTTGAAACTTATTCAAAAGGGTGGCTTTTATATTTTGAAAACTACCAAAATGTGGAGCCCAAATGGATTAAAAGGGCCTCACAATATTTGAATAGTCTTACAAAATCCCCTGGTACTTCTGAAATGTTCAAAATAGAAAAGAGTTTGAATTTACAAAGAGATAAAATAAAATAGAAAAGGAAATGGAAAAATGTTTTACAGAAAAAAATAGAATCCTAGATCTACCTGGGCCGAAGCCCATCTCTCTTCCCCTCCTCTCTGCCGCGCAATGCAGCCAGCAGTAGCCCACCTGGCAATCTTTGCCGCGGACCAACAGTGGCCCAGCTAGCCCAATCCCAGCCCGATATCGCTTCGGCCATCTCCCCTGTTTGTCGTCTTCCTCCCCAATGGAGGAAGCAGGTCGCTGTCGTGCCGTCCGCCGTCCGCCGCCGGAGCTGCGTCAAGATTCACGCCGCTGACAGCCAGTGCCTACAAGGACCCCGCCTCGCCCCTGAAAACCCTAGGACGCTAGTTCTCCCTCTCTCCCTCATCCCCGTGCCCAGGCCGAAACCCTAGCGCGGCAGTTGCCGTTCACCCCGCCATCCCCGACCACCCTGAGCTTCACCGTCCGTCCTAGGAGATTCCCCTCATTGTCCTTATTCTCCTCCTACCAACTACGCAAGCAGGCGTGCTTCAAATAGCCTGGAATCGAGGCCGCCATCCTCTTCTCCCGACGGTCGCCGTCGTCGAATACCACTGTATCCGACCATCCCGGACCTCGCCGTCAGGCCTGCCGCGTTCCTGGTAAGCTTGTGATCATCATGGGCCTCTCTGTTGTCTCCCTCGCTCCCTCTGCTGAGCCTGCCCCGTGCAGATGCAAGCCTCGTCGCTGGCCGCCGTCGTGCGTGCACCTCCGGTGACCAAATTCGAGCGGTGCCGCCAGTTTCTGGACGCCCGTGACGTCCTCTCTCGAACGCCACTAACCGAGCCAGCCCACTCTGCCCCTATCGCCAGATTCGACCCCAGCAGTGGGCATCTCCATTGCTGACCTCATCATAACGTCAGCATGATGCAACTAAGCCTTTTCTTTTATTTAATTGTTTTATGGATATATAAATACCTCTATGGGCCCGGCTTGTCAGAATTTTAATAATTTCCATAATTATTTTCTAATAATAACAAAAACCTGACATGTGGGGCCAGGTGGATAAATATTTAATTTAATCCAAAAATGTTTAATTGTTTTAATAATGATTTAAAAATGGATTAAAATTGGGAAAAATCATAACTAATTCATTTTAAATCAGAAAAATATGTATAATATATCAAAATGTTCAGAAAAATGAGATCTAAACCATAGACTCATACTCATGCATTGTTAAGCAACTTACATGACAAGTTTAATTAGGAGAACAAAGTAACCCCTCTCATATGCATCCGGGGGTTCTTCAAATTAGGGCTTGGACCCCTCGGACCCCGTTTAAATTGCCAAGTAGTTTCATTTCAAATCAATTTAACTTGTCATATCATCATCCCTGCTTGAGCATTGCATTGATGATATGTGTTGATTGTTGCTTTCCTTTTTGGTGTTTCTGCTTCTTCTCGGTAGACCTCGGAGTTGATGTGAGCAACGATATCAAGTGCAAGATTGAAGATCGAGATCAACACCATCAAAGTTTATCGATGAATGACGCCAAGCAAAAGAACCTGAAGTTCTATATCTGAGTATCAACAGGCAAAGGCAAGCAAAACCCCACACATGATAAAATCCTACGATTTCAAAGTATTTCATTCTTGCCATGTGCATACGATTCAAAAGTATTTTATCGATAGATAGAGTAATCCTATCTAATGCATGTTTCCTTGTAGCCTATACTCCCTGATCCACTACTCCTAGCATAACTAGGGTTTGGCTTATGTTGTGACCTTGGATCGTTAAAGATCCTAAATCCCTATGATTAGCATGCTAGTCCCTGGATCAATAACTAGCACTTCACAGTCGATGAATACCATGTAAAACACAAGCCATTATTACACGAATAATCAAGAGTATAATTATTACAACTTGCATAGCTTATAGCTAGCTCAAATAAAACAACGGAAACTTAATAAAACTTGGGTCCATCAACGCCTCAGGCTAGTTGCGTGAAGACCCGTGATCCATACGCACCTTTCAGTCTTCGGATTCTGCACATAAGACGTGCAGCCAACAAGTTGGGTCAATACTTTGAATGTATTGGCAAATTACACCAAGGAAAGAATAAGAATATCTCTACATGCAAGGCTAAGTGTAGGCTTTGGGGTTCTTTTGCATAAGGCCAATTTTCTCTAAGAAGAAAAGAGGAAGAGTTTACCCTACTTTGTAAACATTGTTAAGTAGTATAGGGCCGAGTGGAACACGAGGATATTACTCACCAAGTGTCCAATCAACCTAGCACTTGGATATTACATACCAAGTCCCAAAATCCCACCCAATGGCGATATTACTCACACCTTGGGGTTTATAAAACTTTAAGATTGGAAAAGAGAGAGGAAGATCTTTCAGAGGCTCCATCCTTCAGATGCTCAAAGTGTTCTTTTCCGTGAACTCGGCTGATCGATCAGATTGCAATACTCTCGAGAGGTTGTGCACTTTCCCCACAATCCACGATCAAGTCCTTTTACAGACAAGACCATGGCGAAGCCTTCCCTTAGTAGCCCCCCTACCAGCTAGATCCAACCGTGCCAAGAACCTCCAAATGTTGGTACCCCGGTGAGGTTTCCCACTAAGTACTAAGCCAAGATAGAGCCCATATGTATTGTGGTTGCACTGGAAGCTTCTGAATTCTGAAACATGGCAGACTTCTTTGATTCCTGGGTGGCCGTCCTCCACCAAAATTCCACTCTTTGTCCCGACAACCAATCCTCCCAGAAGAATACTTAGTTTTTATTTTGAAGGGGGTTTTGAGAAGAAAGTTCGCTCGAGAGAGCTTATGTACTTAGATTTTTTTTGAGTCTTCTGAACCCCCCAACGGAACTTAGTATATATATAGCATAATAAGCAATACTTAGCAAAAAAGGGGAAACCTATTAGGATGGAAACTCCTAAGTATGAAGCTACTCATGGCATACTACAAAACCCCACTTGCAAAAATAGTACTAAGAAAAACTACTAAAAACCTACACATGCATACTACAAGATTTAAAGAGTAAAACATGCATAGTCAAAAACTAGGATATTAAACATGAACAAGTGGTGTAACTTGCCTTGATCCGAGCAGCACTCTACACAACAGTACTCCTCAGCACGCTCCGAACAATCTAACGAAACACAAACATAGATCCAATCACAACTTGCACAAAAACAATGCCACGAAAGTAATTATGCATGCATGCAACATGGTAATATGCAAGGATGGGTTCAATTTTGACCAAGGGTTTTATTCAGGGGTGTTGTTGAGTTGGGGATGTCATTAGTACCGATTTCCCACAGATTTTAAGTATTTTGGATTAATACTTAATTAAATATGCTCATAAATAGATCTACACTTCCAATCTACCACGAAACATATCTAAACACTCTAAGCATGATATATCAATTTTCCATAGAAGATCTCGTAGATACAAAGCCAACGCAACAAGAATCAACTAAAACGGAGTTACGGATATTTTTCTAGAATTAAAATACTCCAATCTAGACTTTAAATCCTACTACAAGATTTCTGAAGTAAACCCGCAATATAATTGCAGATCTGTGTTCTACTCAATTTTGCGAATCCAACGGTATATTATACACAATTTTTGGACAAGTATTTGCTTTACTACGAATTAAATGAGATTAAAACAATTTCTGCCTATTTAAAAAAACAGAACGGATGGGCAGCTACGTGGCGACGAGTGGCGGAGCCTGATTGGGTCGGCCGACCAACGCATCGCTGACTAAGCATGCCGACGCGGCACTTCCACGAGGCACAAGGGGATTGGTCGATACCTCTTCGGCTCGGCCATCTAATCCAACGCATAAAAACAAATCGGACAACCGAGAGGTGGCCAGCGACTTACCGGTGACCGAGATGATGATGACGACGGCGGACGGTGGCGACGCGTCGGTGGTGGTCGGTGGCGGCGGTGTGGAGGGTCCCTGGCTTGGTGAAGTAGACGACGGCATCGGCCTCCTCCTCGCAGTTCCGTTCCCAGGGACGGCGTAGGCTCCCTCCTCCTGACTCGGCGGCAAACCGCGGCTGGCCTTCGCGGATTCCGGCGAGACTCCGACGAGGGATTGGGCTCGCTGCGGTGTGCTACAGAGAGGGAAAAAGGTATGAGACGAACTGGTACAGCAAGGGGATACCGAGAAGGGGAAAAAGAGGGGCAGAGGGGCGTCGGAACCTCACCGTCGAGCGTCAGTGGCGGCGTATTCCGGCGAGGTCGGTACTGTCCCCAATCCGAGCAGCCCGGTGGCGGTGGCAAAAGAATCTAGGGTTTGGGGCGGCGTGGTGCGGGTTTAAGTAGGCCAGAGGACTGGGCGGGGTTCGTGGAGTCCCCCTCCGATTCGGTCAGAGTTGGTTCCTAGCGCGGTGGCGGGTTGGAGTCCGCCCCGATCTCCACGGAGAAGATGACGCGGTGGGGCCGCCTGTCGGTGGCTGCGGGTGCGGGCGGACAGTGTTGGGCCGGCCCACGCGCTATGCTCCGCTCGCTCTGCCAGGCGCGGCGGTGGTTAGGCCGCGGGCTGGTCTAGCCGGCCCGCTAGGCTAGATCCTTTTTTTTGTAAATATTCTTTTTATTTTTTGTTTCACTATTTGTCTTATAACTTTTGCAAACGGACTCCAAATTTAATGAAATTTGTCTCTAAAATTTTGTAAAAAGAAGGACATTACTATGGGGTTATAAAATAACACTTTTACAAGGGTTTAGAAGGTTAGTTTTTGTATAACCCCTTTTTGTCTTTATAAGACTATAGGGTTTATGAAAAGTATTTGATGCGACTTTTATTGTGTGATGCCATGATGCAAAAGATATGATGCATGCTTCTAGTAACATCTGCAATCGTAAAATTTGGGATGTTAAACACCTAACCCCCCTTAAGAAGCAAATAGGTGTGTGTGTTCTTTCTTCAGGTCTTCTTCACGTTCCCACGTGGCCTCTTCCTCGGAATGGTGATTCCATTGAACTTTGCAAAACCTGATAGTCTTGGTACGAGTAATCCTCTCGGTTTTTTCCAGAATCTTGGTGGGTTTTTCCTCATAGGTGAGATCGTTTTCCAGTTGAACCTCATCCAGGGGAACCGTATCCCTTAGCGGTGTTTCGGCCATTTCTGGGTGACACTTCTTTAGTTGTGACACATGGAAAACATCATGAACAGTCAATACTTTAGGCAATTCCAACTGATAGGCAACCTCCCCTTTACGAGCCAAAATCCTATAGGGCCCTATGAATCGGGGTGCTAACTTACCCTTGATTCCAAATCTCTTAACTCCTTGTAGTGGTGAAACTCGGAGATATGCATGGTCTACCACTTCATAAGTTACATCCCTGCGCTTGGAATCAGCATAACTGTTTTGCTTGGATTGGGCTACTTTTAACCTGTCTTGAATTTGCCTTACCTTTTCTTCGGCATCCTTGATCAGCTCAGGAGCAAACAAACTACATTCTCCAACTCCATTCCATAGCAGCGGAGTTCTACACTTCCTGCCATACAGAACTTCAAATGGAGCCATCTTGATACTAGTTTGGTAACTATTATTGTATGAGAATTCCGCATACGGCAAGTTGTCATCCCAACTAGACCCATAGTCTAGTGCACAGGCTCTCAACATGTCCTCCAAGATATGATTAACTCTTTCTGTTTGGCCATCTGTTTGCGGGTGGAAAGCAATACTAAACTCTAGTCGTGTCCCTAGAGACTCGTGTAGCTGTCGCCAAAACTTTGAGGTGAATTGGGTACCTCTATTAGAGACAATCCCCTTGGATACACCATGAAGAATTACGATCCTTGACATATAAATCCTGGCAAGTTTAGCACTTGTATAGGTGGTCTTTACAGGAATGAAGTGGGCCACTTTGGTGAAGTGATCGACCACTACCCAGATAGAATCATACCCAGAACGAGTCCGGGGTAATCCTGTGATAAAATCCATGCCTACCTTGTCCCATTTCCAATCGGGCACAGGTAACGGCTGCAGCAGCCCTACTGGTTTTTGATGTTCGGCCTTGACTCTGTTGCATACGTCACACAAGGAGATGTACTCAACAATTTCTCTTTTCAAGTTATTCCACCAGAATCTATCCTTCACATCCATGTACATCTTTGTATTACCGGGATGAATTGATTAAGGCTAATCGTGAGCCTCCTGAAGAATTAACTTCCTGATACCGGGATCATCGGGAACGCACAAACGCTTCTCATACCAAAGTGTCCCTTGCTCATCTGTATGAAACCCTTTTGCTTTACCCTTGCTTATATTAACTTTTATTTCTTCCAACTCTTTGTCCCCCTTTTGGGCCTCTTTGATTTGGTCCAGAAGCGTTGGCACTATCTCCATAGTCGCTAAGTATCCTTCCGGAACTATTTTGAACCTGAGATCCTTGAACTGTTTGCACAAATCCTTTGGAAGTTCTCCCACGGTGAGTCCATTTACATAGACTTTCCGGCTTAAGGCGTCAGCCACAACATTGGCCTTTCCAGGATGGTACTGCAGGTCCAAGTCATAGTCCTTGATGAGTTCAAGCCATCTCCTTTGCCTCATGTTTAACTCCTTTTGAGTGAAGATATATTTAAGACTCTTGTGATCCATGAACACATCACAATGTTTGCCCATGAGGTAATGTCTCCATACCTTGAGCGCATGCACAACTGACGCTAGTTCCATGTCATGTGTGGGGTAGTTATTATCATGGTTCTTAAGTTACCGAGAGGCGTATGACACTACTTTTCCATCTTGCATTAGTACACTACCAAGTCCTTGTCGAGAAGCGTCGCAATAGACTTGGAAATCCTTCTAGAAATCAGGAAGACACAAAACTGGTGCTATTACTAGGCGCTTCTTCAATTCTTGAAAACTTGCTTCACATGCCTCGGTCCATTGGAACTTATTTTATTTCTTCAACAATTCGGTCATAGGCTTTGCTATCTTGGAAAAGTTTTCAATGAACCTTCGGTAATATCCTGCAAGGCCCAAGAAACTCCTGATATCACCCACATTCTTAGGCGACTCCCATTCTGTCACGGAGGCTACCTTACTTGGGTCCATGGCAACTCCTTTAGCCGACACAATATGACCAAGGAATCCCACTTCTTTTAACCAGAATTCACATTAGCTAAACTTGGCATGCAACTTGTGTTCCCTTAACTTTTCCATAATTAGGCGTAGATGCCTCTCATGTTCCTTTTCATCCTTGGAGTATATGAGTATGTCATCAATGAATACCACAATAAACTTATCCAAGTACTCCATGAACACCTTATTCATCATAGTCATGAAGTATGCTGGGGCATTGGTTAGACCAAAAGACATCACGGTGTACTCATACAATCTGTATCTTGTGGTGAAGGTTATCTTGGGTACATCCTGCTCTGGGATCTTTAACTGGAAATAACCTGATCAGAGATCAATCTTAGAGAACACACTAGCTCCATTTAATTGATCGAACAGGTCGTTGATATTGGGTAGAGGGTACTTGTTCTTGATTGTCACTTCATTCAACGACCGGTAGTCCATGACCAGTCTCTTGGTTTTATCCTTCTTCTCCACGAATAAGATAGGTGCTCCCCAAGATGACGCACTTGGTTGAATGAAGCCTTTGTCCAACTGCTCTCTAAGTTGTTTCTTAAGTTCCTTCAACTCATCAACATCCATCTTGTACGGTCTCTTTGCTATCGGTCCAGTCCCAGGCATCAAGTCAATGAGAAACTCGATGTCTCAGTCTGGAGGCATCCCTGGTAACTCATCCAAAAAGACATCTAGATACTCCTTCACAATTGGCACATCCTCCAAGCTAACCCCCTTAAGAGAGTTCACCATACTTTCCTTGAGTGCAAAAGCTGACTTAAAGCAGATTCTTTTCTTATCTGGAGTTGTGAGTGCGACAGTCCGTTTGGCACAATCTATGACTCCCTCATATTAGGTCATCCAATTCATGCCCAAAATTATGTCTAAGCCTTGTGACTCCAGAACGACTAGACTTGTCGGAAAGATGTGTGCCCCAATCCTTAGTTCTAACCCATGGCATCCAGAGTTTGCCACTATTTCTCCTCCAGGAGAAGTTACCCTTAGAGGAGTACTAATAGTCTCTATAGGTATCTTGCCTCTATCCACAAATACCCTTGATATGAATGAATGCGATGCACCAGTATCAAAAAGAACAACTGCGAGGGTGGAATTAAGCTTGAACTTACCAATCACGAAGTCAGGTGCCTCACGAGCATCCTGCACGGAGACATGATTCACCGTGGCTTTGACGAATGGATTCGGCTTCTTCCCATTTCCATTACCATTACCATGGTTGTGTCCATTTTCGTTCCCATTGCCATTCCCATTCTTCGTCTTTTCGGGGAAAGTAGTTGCATAATGCCCTGTCTTGTTACACTTGAAGCATGTCACTTCACTCAGATTCTTCCCATTGCCATTTCCATTGCGGTGTTTATGGCCATTGTGGTTATGTCCTCCATGACGATGATCATTGTGGTTGTGGCCATTGTGGCTGTGGCCATTGTGCTTGTGGGTTGGTGGTGACGAAGTGCGTTGCTTATGATATGGGGCTGAGTTGTGCTTGTGTGAGGTGGACTTTCTCTTGCGGTTCTCTATACTCCTTTGCTTTGCTTCAACCACAACTTCCCTGTCCAGAAGTTCCTGATAGTTATCAAACTTCAGAGCCACAAGCTGGATGGATATCTCATCATTAAGTCCCCTTAGGAACTTTTCCTGCCTCTTGGCATCAGTGGAAACATCATCAGGTGCATAACGTGCCATCTTGTTGAAAAGGTCCCCATACTCGGAGACAGAGCGGTGTAGTTGCTTCAAGTCGCGGAACTCACGTATCTTCAGTGACATGACACCAGCAGCTACGTGATGAGTACGAAAAGCCACCTCAAACTGGTTCTAGGTGATAGCTTCAATATCAGGGTGGGTGACTTGGTAGTTATCCCACCATTCAGCAGCTGGTCCCTCAAGTTGGTGCGCGGCAAAGCGCACCCTGTCAGCTCCAACAACTTGGATGGTGTCTAACTGTTGGAGATATGCCCAAGAGGCAATAATAAAAGTGGTTATTATTATATCTTTGTGTTTATGATGAAAGTTTACATCCCATGCTATAATTGTATTATTAGGAAACACTAATACTTGTGTGTTTTGTAAACATAAAAGAGTCCCTAGTAAGCCTCTTGTTGAACTAGCTTGTTGATTAATTGATGATCATGGTTTCCTGATCATGGACATTAGATGTGATTAATAACAAGGTTATATCATTAGGAGAATGATGTGATGGACACACACCCATAGTAAGCGTAGCATAATATAAGGTCATTAAGTTCGTATTGCTGTAAGCTTTGAAATACATAGTAACCTAATCCTTCGACCATGAGGTTATGTTAATCACCATCACCAGATGGGTATTTTGATGACATCAAACGCCGCTTCGTAACTGGGCGGTTATAAAGGTGTCATTGGGTATTCTGAAAGTATGTGTTGAAGCGCATGAACCAAGATTGGGATTTGTCCATCCATATGACGGATAGATATGCTCTGGGCCCTCTCGGTGGAATGTCATATAATTAGCTTGCAAGCATGTGACTAGGTCACAAGGGATGACACAACATGGAATGGGTAAAGAGTACTTATCAGTAACGAGGAAGAACGAGGTATGAAGATACTGACGATCAAACCTCGGATAAGTAGAATATCGCGTGACAAAGGGAATTAGTTTCGTATGTTAAATGGTTCTATCGATCACGAAGTAATCGTTGAGTATGTGGAAGCCGTTATGGATCTCCAGATCCCGCTGATGGTTATTGATCGGAGAGGAGTCTTCATCATGTCTGCATATTCACGAACCGTAGGGTGACACACTTAAGGTTCGAAGTTGTTTTAAGTAGATATGGAATTTGCGTTGGAGACCGAATGTTGTTCGGAGTCTCAAAATGGATCCGGGACATCACGAGGAGATCCGGAATGGTCCGGAGAATAAGATTCATATATTAGGGATCATTTTCTAAGTTGGGAAATGTTCCGGAGTGTTTGTATGGAGATTCTAGAAGGTTTCGGAATGTTCTGGAAGGTTCTAGAGGATTTCTTGGGGTTTACTTGAAAACCAAGAAAGGGATCAAGGAGACCAAGTGGGGCAAGACACGGATTCGTGGGGGAGGAGGATTCCTACCCCCTTCCCACCGCCGGCCCAAGGAGGGGAGTCCTACTAGGACTCCCCCTCCCCAGGCGCGCCTCCCTCCTTTAAATAGAAGGGAGGGGCGCCCCCTCTTGCTCCTCCTCTCATAACAACCAATCTCTGCCGCCTCTCTCCTCCACCTTTCTTCTGCACAGGCATAGGCGAAGCCCTGCAGAATTCTCACCTCCACCACCACCACCACGCCGTCGTGCTGCTAGGATTCCGTGGAGAAGATCTACTACCTCCGTTGCTCGCTGGAACAGGGAGAGGAAGGTCTGCTTCGACTCCGCACGTGTGACCGTCCGCGGAAGCGCTGCCGGAATGCGGCGCCGAAAGGATCGTCCACACGATCTTGAGATCGGCAAGTGATCGACTACATCATCCACGAGATCTAATCTCGTAATGCTTTCGGTTCTACGAGGGTTAGTACCGATCTATCTCGTTGCTCATGTCTAATAGATTAGATCTTGGATTTTATCTAGATTAGATCTGGGTTTTGTTCGTTCTTGCGGTAGAAATTTTTTGTTTTCCATGCTACGAACCCATCACTAACTTCTTGTTGGTGGTGCGGAGCCAGTCATCTACCACAATTGGCTCAGAACTACTTGAGAAAATAGGAGGGTTCAACCTCAAGAACCGAGTCAGGCGATCCTGTTGGGGCGGTGGAGGTGGTGGAGGCGACGGGTTGTTGATGTTGTTTTGCATGTTTTGAGTGAGGAGTTGGATCAACTGATTCTAGGAGTTTAGAAGTTGTGCCATCTCTGGGGGCATATTGTTGTTCCCTGATACGTCCATTTTGCACCACTATTCTATGTCTTAATTCACTATTATTCATTGATATATTTCGTATTGAGAGGTGATACTTATGTTATTTCATCTATTTTTGCATGGTTGATGACTTTTGGAGCATGGACCGCTGCAGTCAGGATTCTGATGGAAAAGGTGTTGTTTGGAGGCAAAATTCGTGAAGATCAGAAAATCCGGGAAAATATACGGAAAATCCTATTTTTCCAGAAGACTCAGGATGCCAGAAGATGGAGTGGAGGTGGGCCACAGGAGGCCCACACCACCCCATGTCGCGGGCAGGCCTAGGTCGCGCCTGGGAGTGGTGTGGCCACCCTGGCCCACTCCAGTCTCTCTCCTCTGGCGTATATCATCCCCACGAAGCCCTAAGACTCGGGGAGCAACTACAAAAAGATTCCGCCACCTCTGCGGGGTGGAAAACACCGAGAGAGAAAGATCTCTTCGGCAGACAGATTTCTGCCGGGGGAATTCCTTCCCAGAGAGGGGAGATCGTCGCCATCAACACCACCATCAAGATGGACTTCATCGGGATCATCATCATCACCATCAGAACCCTCATCACCATCTCCATATTGCTGTAACAATTGTGTTGAATCTTGCGTTAGTTCACAGGGGAGACTTTCCCGGTGTTGATTACTCTTTTTAGTTGATGCTATTGAGTGAACCATTGAATTATTGTTTATGTTCAGATTGTTATACATCATTATTCCATCTCTGATCATGATCCATATGATGTCTTGTGAGTAGTTCGTTTTGTTCTTGAGGACATGGGAGAAGTCTTGTTGTTAGTAGTGGAGTTGTGTTGAGAAAGATTCAATAGATTGTTCTTTAAGATGTGGTGTACCTCTTCTAGTGGTGTCATGTGAACATCGACTACATGACACTTCACCTATATGAGCCTAGGGGAATGCATTGTGTATTTGGCTACTAATCGTAGGGGTTGCCGGAGTGACAGAAACCTGAACCCCCATTAGGAAACCATTGCACAAGGGACGTAAGGGTCTTAGAGTTTAAAGATGTGGTTAGGTTTCTACCTTAATTACTTTCTTGTACTTACAGATGTTTGCAAGGGGTATAATCACAAGTATGTATTAGTCTTGGATGGGGTGGTACATTAGCACAGGTTCACCCACACAACACTTAGCAAGCTAAAGAAGATTAATCAACTATATGAAGCGAAAGCACTTGACAGTCTTCCCATGTGTCCTCAAGAACATTTGGTCATCTTAAGAAATACAACCGGCTTGTCCTTTTCTGCATAAAGGATTGGGCCACTTGCTGCATTTGTTCCTACTGTCTTTTATTTACTCGTACTTTGTTTACTTGCTTTATCGAAAACCCCTAAAAATCCGTTTGCTAAGTATTTGCAGAGAATTCCTGATCCATACCACTAGCCAGCACCTTCTGCTCCTCGTTGGGTTCGACACTCTTACTTATCAAAAATACTGCGATACACCCCCTATACTTGTGGGTCATCAAGACTATTTTCTGGCGCCGTTGCCAGGGAGTGAAGCACTATTGGAGAGTGGAACTGGTAAAGGAAACTTCTACTGTGAGTATTATTTACTTCTGCTAGTTGCTTTATTTTCGTTATGGATAATTCGCTGAGTTTCTTATTTGGTAATGCTACTACCACTGTAAGGTAGTAGATAAGCCACCACCTGCTAAGAAAGATGTTTTCAAAATACCTACAAGAATTATTGATCGTGTTATGGATAACTACTAGGTTGGGGATGGAACTATCCATCCCGGTGATCATTTACTCTTTATACACGAATTATGCGGGTTGTTCAAGTGTGCAGGTATTACTACAGATCAAGTTAAGAAGAAGTTATTCTCATTATCACTAAAAGGAAGAGCTGAGGAATGGTATAAGCTGCTGAAGAATGGTCAAGCTCTGGAATGGGAGGAAATAGTGCCTCTCTTTTATTCAAAGTTTTATCCTCCTAGTGAGATTCATAAAGATCGGAATCAGATATACAACTTTTAGCCTCTTGATGGAGAGAGTACAGCTCAAGCTTGGGGGAGATTGAAGTTACTAATGCTCAAATGTCCCATTCATGAGCTCCCCAACAATATTATTATCAATAACTTTTATGCAAGGATCCCTCCACATGATAAAGATTTATTGGATGCTTCTTGTGCTGGATCATTCACTCGCATGGAAGAAGAAGCTAAATGGGATCTTCTGGACCGTATTCAAGACAATGCTGAAGCTTGGGAGAATGACAAAGGTAGAAAGTCAGGTATAAATTATGATTATGAATGCATTGAATCTTTTATGGGAACTGATGACTTTCAAAATATTAGTAATACTTATGGTCTTGATTTGCAAGTTATTACGAATTGCTTTAGAGCTTTTGCTTCTTATATTGAAATTCCAAAAAGGGGATGGAATAAGTACCATGCACCTTATAAAGATATTGTTGACCGTGTTCCTACTGGGAGCACTAAGTGTTGCATTATTGATCGTATCTTACCTGAGCCTTATATCGAGAAGATTCCCTTCCCAGATAAGGTAAAGGATCATCCTATGATAACTAATGTAATCACGAAAAGTGAAAAGAGAACTGTAAAACCTGATGAACAAATAAACATTGAACCTGTTGTAGCAATTGTGAAAGACCTTGTCACTAAAAGCATAGAAGATGGGCACATAGTCTTCTGTGAGGATGCTTCTAATATTGTTTCACATCCTAATAGAACTAAAAAGGCTAGTGTTCCTGTGCTTTATGTTAGAATTGGTGATCTTTGCTATTATGGTTTATGTGATATTGGTGCAAGTTCTAGTGCTATTCCTTATGAGCTTTACAGAGAAATTATGCATGAAATTAGTCCCTGCGAGTTGGAAGAAATTGATGTGGTTATTCACCTTGCTAATAGAGAGACCATCTCTCCAATTGGTATCGTACGAGACGTGGAAGTCCTTTGTGGTAAGATCAAGTATCCTGCTGATTTTCTAGTACTTGGTTCAGCTGCTAGTAAAACTTATCCTATCATTTTTGGTAGACCTTTCTTGAGCACTTGTGGAGCTATTATTGATTGTAAGAGGGAGAAAATCTTGACTAAGTTTGATGGGGAATCTTATGAATTTAATTTTTCAAAATTTACTAAAGAACCTTGCAAAGAGGAAACCCATAATGAGGATTTTAGAGTTGAACAACTTGCTTCTATCTCTCTTGCTCCTAACAATGCTTTGCAGCAATTTATGGAAGACCACGAAAGTGAGATCTTCATGGAAGAAAGGAATGAGATTGACGAGATCCTCCGTCGTCAACCTAGGTTGCTTAAGCATGACTTGCCTGTAGAAGACTTGGGTACCACTTTGCCACCTAAAAAGGATCCAGTCTTCGATCTAAAACCTCTCCCTGATGATCTTAAATATGCTCATATTGATGATAAAAAGATATATCCTGTTATTATTAGCTCTAAACTTTCAGGAAAGGAAGAAGAAAGGCTGTTGGAGGTTTTGAAGAAACACCGAGGAGCTATGGGATACACTTTGGATGATTTAAAAGGGATTTCACCTACTATATGTCAACACTCTATCAACATAGAACCAGATGCGAAGCCAGTAGTGGAACACCAAAGACGTTTAAATCCTAAGATGAAGGAAGTGGTAATGAATGAGGTATTGAAACTCCTTGAGGCTGGTATTATTTACCCTATTGCTGATAGTGAATGGGTTAGTCCTATTCATTGTGTTCCTAAAAAGGGAGGTATTACCGTTGTCCCTAATGATAATGATGAGCTTATTCCTCAAAGAATAGTGGTAGGCTATAGGATGTGCATCGATTTTAGGAAAGTCAATAAAGTTACTAAGAAAGATCACTATCCGCTTCCTTTTATTGATAAAATGTTGGAAAGGTTGTCCAAAAAGACCCATTTTTGTTTTCTTGATGGTTATTCTGGTTTCTCTCAAATTGCTGTTAAACAACAAGATCAAGAAAAAACTACTTTTACTTGCCCTTATGGAACTGATGCTTATAGACGTATGCCTTTTGGTTTATGTAATGCTCCTGCTACTTTCCAAAGGTGCATGTCTGCTATCTTTCATGGTTTTTGTGAGGAAATTGTAGAAGTGTTCATGGATGACTTTTCTGTCTATGGAACTTCTTTTGATAATTGTTTGCACAACCTTGATAAAGTTTTGCAGAGATGTGAGGAAACTAATCTTGTTCTTAATTGGGAGAAATGCCACTTCATGGTTAATGAAGGGATTGTTCTTGGGCATAAGGTTTCTGAAAGAGGCATAGAAGTTGATAGAGCTAAGGTTGAAGCAATTGAGAAGATGCCATGTCCAAGTGACATCAAAGGTATTCGTAGTATCCTTGGTCATGCTGGTTTCTATAGGAGGTTTATTAAAGACTTCTCTAGGATATCAAAACCTCTCACTAATCTTCTTCAAAAAGATGTACCCTTCGTTTTTGATGATGATTGTAGGGAAGCTTTTGAAACTCTTAAGAAGGCTTTAACTACAACCCCTATTGTTCAACTACCTGATTGGAGTTTACCCTTTAAAATAATGTGTGATGCTAGTGATTTTGCTGTTGGGGCTATCCTTGGGCACCGTATTGATAAAAAGTTAAATGTTATCCATTATGCTAGTAAGACCCTAGACGCTGCTCAAAGAAATTATGCCACTACTGAAAAGGAATTTCTAGCTGTTGTTTTTGCCTGTGATAAGTTTAGGCCCTATATTGTGGACTCAAAAGTAACCATTCATACTGATCATGCTGCTATTAAATATCTTATGACGAAGAAGGATGCTAACCCTAGGCTTATTAGATGGGTACTGCTTTTACAAGAGTTTGATCTACACATAGTAGATAGGAGGGGTGCTGAAAACCCTATAGCTGATAATTTACCTCGTTTGGAAAACATCTCTTTTGACCCTATGCGTGTTAATGATAGTTTCCCAAATGAACAGCTAGCTGTAGTAGGGGTGAGCTCGCGAGGAAGCCCTTGGTATGCTGATTATGCTAACTTTATTGTCTCCAAGTATTTGCCTCCAACTTTTACAGCTCAGCAAAGAAGAAAGTTCTTCTATGATTTAAGGCATTATTTTTGGGATGACCCACACCTATACAAAGAAGGAGTTGATGGTATTATGCGAAGATGTGTTCCAGAATATGAACAAAAGGAGATATTGCGAAAATGTCATGGTAGTGCCTATGGAGGACATCATGCAGGAGATAGAACTGCACAAAAGGTACTACAATCAGGTTTCTACTGGCCTACCCTTTTTAAAGATGCAAGAAAATTTGTCCTATCTTGTGATGAATGTCAGCGTGTTGGTAATATTTCTAGATGCAATGAAATGCCTATGAACTACTCTCTAGTTATTGAACCTTTTGATTTTGGGGGATTTGACTTTATGGGTCCTTTCCCTCCTTCGAAAGGCTACACTCATATTCTTGTTGCCGTTGATTATGTTACTAAGTGGGTAGAAGCTATTCCTACAAAGAGTGCTGACAGAGAAACCTCTCTAAAATGCTTAAGGACATTATCTTTCCTAGGTTTGGAGTGCCTAGGTATCTCATGACTGATGGGGGTTCTCATTTCATTCATGGCGGTTTTAGGAAGACCCTCGCTAAATATGATGTTAATCATAGAATTGCTTCAGCTTATCACCCCCAAACTAGCGGGCAAGTAGAGTTATCAAATAGAGAAATTAAATCTATCTTGCAAAAGACTGTTAATAGGTCTAGAAAAAACTGGGCTAAGAAGTTGAATGATGCTTTATGGGCTTATAGAACTTCTTACAAAAATCCTATGGGAATGTCTCCTTATAAAATGGTTTATGGGAAAGCTTGCCACCTACCCTTAGAATTAGAACACAAAGCTTACTGGGCAGTGAAAGAACTAAATAGAGATTGTAAGCTCGCTGGTGAGAAAAGATTATTTGACTTAAGTTCTTTAGATGAATGGAGGAGTGAAGCCTATGAGAATGCTAGGCTCTTTAAGGAAAAAGTTAAAAGATGGCATGACAAGCGAATACTTAAGAGAGAATTTCGTGTTGGTGAGAAAGTTCTATTGTATAGGTCTCGTCTTAGATTTTCTGCAGGTAAGCTACTATCAAAATGGGAAGGACCTTTCATAATTGAAGAAGTATACCGTTCAGAAGCAATAAAAATTTCTTCTTTAAAAGATAATACTACACAAGTAGTGAATGGACAGCGACTCAAACACTATATTGCTGGAGATTCTTACAATGAAGATGTTGATGCCTTTCAAGTTATAACTCCAGAGAAATTCATTGAGGACCAAATTCAGAGACCTGCAGAGTCTGTTTTCATGTAGGTAATAGTTCTGGTAAGAAAAGTTCCGTGAAAATACTATCCAACTATATTTTTGCAGTTTTCAGTCAATAAGGAAAGTTACGAAGCGAAAAAGGGACGGAATCGGAGCCGGGGTGGCCCACACCACCCCATGGCGCGGGCCCACCCTTGGCCGCACCACCAGGTGGTGAGGCCACCCCGGACTCCGCCTCCGACCCGTTTTCTCCCAGTACCTTCCTTTTGATGTGAAACTTCGTAATATATATCCCCTCGGATCCCCCAAGGTTCGTATATTGTGTTTTCGTCGTGTTTTCGTTTCGACCTGTTTCTGTCAGGACATACTCTTTGAGAGCTTAGAAGCACAATGGTGTCCGCCAAGGATAAAGGGAAGGATCCTGTGGAGGAAGACCTCCAAGACCCCGGGAAGGAGAAGGAAATCAAGAGTGAAGGTGAAGAGGAGCAAGGCCAACATCTGCATGCCGGCACTACCATTGCAAGCATTGGAGTGGTGAAACCTGCCAAGGTCAGAATGACAGCACGGATGTAGACTGGGGGGAAAGCTCCTCGTCACAGTTTGGCTCCACGGTCACTTCCTCCACACACCAGGAATCCTTTCCATACCCTTATCCATGAGCATCAATACCAGAATATGCCCAAGGAGAAATTACCCTCCAATTGGGATTTGCCTCGTTCTAGCTATGCAGGAAAAGAAGACTTCAAGGAGGAAGAGTGGGGAAAGAATAGCAAGAGATGGAATTCTCAACACGACATGATCATGAGCCGCATTGAGCAAAACTCACAGCTGATTTGTAATCTCGCCTTCGAGATTGAGGACTTTGGGAAACTGATCAAGGAGCTCGTCGAGAGGATACCACCACCACCTAAGGAGTAATTCGTCATCAGGTTTGGCATCCCCTTGGTTTGTTCCAAGCTTGGGGAATGTCGCGGTATCATATCACTATCTTCTATATTTTTACCTTATTAGTAGAGTCATATCATGAATAGAGGAGTTATTATGTAGGATGGTTTGCATTATGGAAGTGTCCCCTCTCTCGTTAGATATGTATCCCTTGGTGTGAGTTTCCATTATGGAATATTAATGAGAAGTTCTATCATTCACTCTTTTGCTTAGCTTATATTAGTTTTCAATTCATGGTTATATGATTGATCTTGTTGTTAGTA
Organism: Avena sativa; assembly: GCA_916181665.1. NCBI lineage: Eukaryota > Viridiplantae > Streptophyta > Magnoliopsida > Poales > Poaceae > Avena > Avena sativa. Next base: position 467,601,218 of record OV702290.1, read on the forward strand.
TTGGTATCACTTTGGGATCATTGAGTTAATTTAGTTGGTTTTGGCAAACCTGGCTCGGTTAGTGAAAGAACATTTCATGTTTTCCTATGTTTTGCGTGTTAGATAACAATACTATGGAGACTATTCATGTGCGCTAAGTGTGCAGGAAGTTTTGAGGGGGGCCGGATAATACGCCACACCAAGGGCCGGATAATCCGGCCTACCTCATCGCTCAAAGGAAGCCAAGGTGCCTCGCTCGGTACCCGGTCAGATTTTCTTCCGGAAAATCCGAACTGGGGCGGCTTTTCCTCCCCAGGCTGGATAATCCGGGTGTTGTACGGGCCGGATAATCTGGCCCCCAGTTTTCGAGCAGAAGGGGCCAAGACGCGTCGCACGGTATCCGGTCGGATTTTCTCCCAGAAAATCCGAACTGGGGCGGCTTTTCCTCCCCATGCCGGATAATCCAGCCCTCACATATGGCCGGATAATCCGGCCCCCAGAAGTTGATCAAAGGCAAGCTCAGCGCAACGCTCTGATAGGGGTCGGACTTTCTGCCGGATATTCCGAGTCTAGGGCGGTGTTTTCCCCAGGACGGATAATCCGGCCCTCACTTGGGCCGGATAATCCGGCCCCCAGGTGTGCAACGGCTGGTTTTTGAAGGGGGGTATAAATACCCCTGCTTCCCCAACATTCAGAACTCTTGATTCATTCGAAATTGACCAGACATTATGCAAGATCTCTCATTCTTGATCTCCCACTTCAACCACCCGAAGGTCTTGATCTTTGGTGGAATTGAAGGAGGAGAAGTTCATCATCATCAAGAATCAAGCGCTTCAACTCCTCTCCATTCACTTGGAGAAATCCCTGATCTAGTATTCTTGTCAATACCTAGATCTTGTTTATTGTATTTGATAAGTTTGTTCTTGTGGCAGCTTGTTGTCATTTTGGGAGCCTCCAAGTTGTTGTGGAGTTGTTGCCCCGCTAGTTGTGTAAAGGTGCTGGTGCTCGCCTCGAAGGGTACCTATAGTGGAAGGTGGATCAGGCCTTTTGTGGAGAGATCCATCAGAGAATAGGGTGACGCCTTTTGTGGTGTGGTGGTCTTAGTACCACCCACCCCTCCAACGCAGACGTACTTCCCTTAACAAGGAAGGAACTGCGGTCAAACAAATCCTGTGTCTCCGCGTTCTTCACTTCGGTTTACTCGTTCCTCTTCCACTCGCTCTTTACTCTCTAGTAGATAGGTTTGCATATAGGGAAATTCCACCTAATAGTTTGTCTAGAGAATTTACCCTTTGTGCTAAGCCTAAAATTGAAAAAGAATTAAAAATCGGTGTAGCACCTATTCACACCCCCCCCTCTAGGTGCCCATACGATCCATTTCAATTGGTATCAGAGCCCCGGCTCTTATTTCGGGCTTAACCGCCTAAGAGTAGTATGGGTACCAAGGATGATGGAAATGAGGTTGTGGATAAGGTCACAATGGATGATCTCAAGTCGTTGGAAACAACCTTGTTGAAATCCTTTGAGGCTAAGATGGAGGAGATGAATCAAATGATTGCTCGCCTTACATCATCCATAGCCCCATCTCCATCCTCCTCTGAGGCTCCCACACCATCATCTAAGGAAAAGGGTATCACCGGATCCAAGGATGATGATGTGGAAGGTGAAAAACTTAATGGTTCCACCTCCAAAAAGGGAAGTGGTAAGGAGGAATATAGTGAGGTTCGCCATGTATATTCCCTCGACCCACCTATCCCTCGTCCTCATATAAATAATAGGGGTGATCCACCCAAGCTCACCGCATCCTCCTTTAATCAATGGTAATTCCTAATGAAATCTCATGTTTGCAGCTCCTCTATTGAATTGTGGAGGATTATTGAAGAGGGTCTTCATATTGGAGATCAAACCAACCTAACGAGAAGAGAAGTTGTGGATAGCTAGTTGAATGCCACCGCTCTCCACATGATTCAGCTGGGTGTGGGTCCCAAGGACATGCCACACATCGAACATCTCAGCACAGCTAAAGAGGCTTGGGATGCTCTTACGGATCTTTTCGTTGGAAATGAAAGCATGAGAAGACACATGTATGATGCTCTTCGTAATGAAGCTAAGGGATTCTACATGTTGGATGGTGAAAACCATGAGGACATGTATAGAAGACTCAAGGGCATCGCAACAACATTTCGAAAGCATGGGCCCACTCACATTGATGATGCATGGATAAAAACAAAATATGTGAGTGCCTTAATGCCTTTCGAGCCAATGGATTTGAAGAGCCTACAAGGTAGACACAACTATCATCAAATGACATCCAACAAAGTCATGCAAGAAATGGCTTCATTCAAAGTGGCAGCAAAGAATGCTGAAGATGCCCGTGTGGGCCATTGGAATGCAAAAGGGTGTGAATGTGGCTCTCAAAGCCAATGTTGTTGAGCAAGAGGAAGATGAAGGAGCTTTTGAGGGAATATCCATGGACTGCCCCGATGAGGTCAAACGTGCTCATGGTGAGTACATGGCATTCTATGCGAGGAATTTTTGGAATGACCCTGCCAAAGCCAAGTCTGAACTTGAGCGCAAGAACGGGTCAAATGGAAGAAGAGAAAGTGGCCCAAGATTGAGAACTTGCTTCAACTGTGGTGATAGAATGCACTTTGTAGCTGAGTGTCCATATCAAAATAGAGAGGACAATGGTGGCAGGCTCATTCTTAAAGAGAAATCTAAAGCACCTAAGAAGAAGCCGTTCATTAAGAAGAATGGCCCTTTCAAGAAGCAACCCAAGATTGTCCTGGTAGCTCAAGAGGAATACTCCTCCACAAGTGAAGATGAAGAGGATGATGATAGTTCCCGCGAGGTGGCTGCTATAGCCACCACATCGACTCCTTCATCACTCTTCGACTCGCCGAACGAGAACGTCGTCAACAACAATGCCACTTGCCTAATGGCAAGAGGGTCCGAGGTATCAACTTCTAGCTCTTCATTTCCTAAGACTAACATAATTTTGGACATGGATGATCATGATAGTCTTAAAATGAAAGAAGAAGTTATTGCCTTGGATACTTTTTTCACTAACCTACAAGGTGAGCACAAACTTCATTTTGATGTTCTTATAAGTCAACTTGCTCAAGCCGAAGATCTCCTTGAAGAAAAGGGCAGAACATGCCTTAGAGATAGCTTCTTTGAAGAATGCTTTGGAAGAGGAAGAGGAAGCTCGAGTATCTTTGGAAGAAAGACTTGAATCCCTTAAGGAGTCACAAGAAGAAGCTGTAGCTCAGCTCATTAAAGAACGTGACCATGCTCTTGCCAAGGTAAAGAAAGAAAAGATTGACTTTGGGGCTGTTCATGCTAGACTTTTGGAGAAGTTTATAATCTTGAAAGTGCTCACAAGGCATTGAAAAGTGATCATTCTGCTTTAATTGAATCTCGTGACCAGCTCCAAACTCAATTGAATCGGTATGATGTGCCAAGTACCTCCACTTCATCCTCTGGAAAAGAAGACCTTGCAAGAAGTTCTCAACACAAAGGTAAAGGGGATTGATGAGATACTGAGCAGGCAAAGGACACACAATAGTAAAGAAGGTCTTGGTTACATGCCTAAGACAAAGAGCAAGAAAAACAAGAAGAAGAAGAAGAAGAAGAAGAAGAAGAAGAAGAGCAAGACTGCTCTACCAAAGACTAGCAACATTGCCAATGACAAGACTAATTATGATGGTTTTGCAGGGATCAACAATCCTAACTTTGAACTATATTGTGATTATTATGGTGATGTTTATGCCAGTTATGTAGGCCCTTATGATTGTTACATTCCTTGGTATATTTGGGTTCCCAAGACCCTTGTTACTAACATGAGAGGACCCATTGAAAAATGGGTACCTAAAACCAAGAAGTAATTTTCTTGCAGGGCTATGCTTCCGGTGGTTCTAAATGGGTACTCGATAGCGGTTGCACGAGTCATATGACCGGAAGCAAGGAGATCATCACGGAGATGCGGCCAAACCTTGATCACATAACCGTCTCCTATGGTGACAAGTCAAAATCTGAGGTATTGGGTATCGGCAAAGTTGTGGTGGCTCACGATATCTCTCTCGTGGACGTCATGCTTGTTGAGACCCTCGGGTAGAACTTACTTTCTATTTGTGCCCTTGGTAAGATGGGCTTTGCAGTTTATATTGATGCTGATTTGGTGGTACTCTTGTGGAGCAAGTCTCTAAAAGTCACTTTCGTGGGATATCTCGAAAATGACCTGTACGTGGTGGACTTTTCGGGGAAAACCACTACAGGCCCGATGTGTCTTTTCGAAAAGGCTGACGTGGGTTGGCTATGGCATCGCCGACTACCCCACGTTAACATGAGAACTTTGCAAAGTCTCCACAAGGGTGGCCACATTCTTGGACTAAAAGAAAATGTCTCCTTTTCCAAAGATCGTGTTTGAAGGGCATGTTTTGAAGGGAAAATGCATGACTCACCTCATCGAAGGAAAACCATTATCTCTTCAAAAAGGATTTTCGAGCTCCTTCATGTGGATCTCTTTGGACCTCCATCTCATGCAAGCCTTGGTGGGAAGAAGTATTGTCTAGTGATTGTTGATGATTACTCAAGATACACTTGGGTTTATTTCTTCAAGTTGAAGAGTGAGACTCAACAAACTGCCATCGACTTCGCCAACGAGGTTCAACGTCAACACAACGTCCCCATTCTAGCTATAAGAAGTGATAACGGCTCTGAGTTCAAGAACTACACCTTAAATGAGTTCCTAAGTGAAGAGGGGATAAGACATCAATATTCCGCTGCGTACACCCCTCAACAAAATGGTGTAGCCGAGAGGAAGAATCGAACTCTAATGGATATGACAAGATCAATGTTAGCCGAATTCAAATCTCCATATAACTTCTGGGCTGAAGCAATCTCAACTGCTTGTCATTCATCCAACCGTTTATACCTCCGTAAGATCTTGGACAAGACTCCGTATGAAATACTTACCGGTAATAAGCCAAACATCTCATACTTTCGGGTATTTGGGTGTAAGTGTTTCTTTCTTATTAAAGGAGTTCGTTTATCTAAGTTTGAATCTAAGGCTTTAGAAGGTATTTTTGTTGGTTATGGTGCCGAATCCCACACTTATAGAGTCTACAATAAGCTCTCAGGAACTGTTGTGGAATCTTGTAGTGTGGTGTTCGAGGAAAATGACGGTTCCCGTGCAGAGCAAGTTGGTGTTTGTGATGCAGATGTTGAAATACCCCAAGATGCCATAAGAAGAATGGGCGTGGGATTTTTTCGCCCCATTGAGGAACCCCTTGTGGCAGACCGGGAAGGACAATGCTCTACTCATTTAGAGCCCTCATCTACACATGCTCAACATGTTCCAACAATGGGGGCAACTTCTACACCATCTCCATCAACTGCTGAAGGTCAAGAAGTTCCAGAAAGCTCCAAGCCGGATTTTCCGGTTGACACCGGATTATCCGGCCACCCTATTCCAGCTGATCATTCTGCTCTTGGTGGTGAAGATATCAACGCAAGCTCCAGTCCGGATTCTCTGGCTAGCCCCGGATTATCCGGCCCCTTGCCAGTTCAAGCAAGCCCCAGGCCTCCTGACGAAGCTGCTACAAATACTCTCAGGCCGGATTATCCGGCCCTGACTGTCTAGTTCTGCAGCCTCCTGTTACATCTTCGGACTCACCTCAAGGGCACGCGTCTACACCACCTACTACTGACATTCCAGTTCCTGATCAAGGTCGAGCAAATGCTTCCAATGAAGACTCAAGTGATGAATCTCCTCCTCCAAGAGACAACAAACTTATTGAACTTCGTCGCAAGGCTTGGGCTGATCGTAACCTTGAGTTGAGGGGTCACACTCTCGACAAGGTTGTTGGTGATCTTCGACGAAGGGTTTCTACAAGAAGAGAATTGGCCAGTTTTGGTGAGCATCAAGCTCATATCTCTATGGTGGAACCTAAGAAGGTCTTTGAAGCTCTTGAAGACCCAGACTGGGTTGTTGCTATGCATGAATAATTGAATAATTTCGAGCGCAAAAAAGTCTAGAAACTCGTGGAGAAACCCCAAAGAATGTCGCAATGTTATCGGCACCAAGTGGATTTTCAAAAACAAGCAAGACGAGAATGGCATTGTTGTGAGAAACAAGGCAAGACTTGTGGCACAAGGATACTCCCAGGTTGAGTGCATCGACTTCGGAGAGACCTATGCTCCAGTGGCTCGTCTTGAGTCCATTCGTATCCTTCTTGCTTATGCTGCTCATAACAATTTTAAGTTGCAGCAAATGGACATCAAGAGTGCCTTCCTTAACGGTCCTCTACATGAGTTGGTATACGTAAAGCAACCCCCGGGGTTTGAGGATCCTAACTTTCCGAACCATGTCTACAAACTCGATAAGGCACTCTATGGCCTTAAACAAGCCCCACGTGCATGGTATGAGCACCTTAAAGAGCTTTTGTTAGATCGTGGCTTCGAAGTTGGGCAAATCGATCCCACTCTTTTTACTAAGAAGGTTAAGGGGGAGCTCTTCGTATGCCAACTATATGTAGACGATATCATCTTTGGTTCTACTAATAAAGCTTTTAATGATGAATTTTCAAAGCTTATGACTGACAGGTTCGAGATGTCTATGATGGGGGAATTACGGTTCTTTCTTGGATTCGAGATCAAGCAACTTAGAGAAGGAACCTTTATTAATCAAGCAATGTACATCCAAGACATTCTCAAGAGATTCAAGATGACTGATTTAAATGGTGTCGCCACTCCGATGCAAACAAAATGTCATCTTGAACTTAACCCACATGGTAAAGATGTGGACCAAAAGGTATACCGGTCCATGATCGGCTCTCTTCTTTACCTCTGCGCATCTAGACCCGATATAGTGTTGAGTGTGGGGGTGTGTGCAAGGTATCAAGCAGCTCCTAAAGAAAGCCACTTAGTGGCGGCCAAGAGGATCTTTCGATATTTGGTTCATTCCCCTAACTTTAGTCTCTGGTATCCCAAGGGCTCCAATTTCTCTTTATGTGGTTATACTGACTCAGACTAGGCTGGTGATAAGGATGATCGGAAATCCACTTCTGGAGCTTGTCAATTCTTGGGAAGATCTCTTGTATGTTGGTCCTCCAAAAAGAGAATTGTATATCTCTCTCCACCGCCGAAGCTGAATATGTTGCTGCTGCCAGTGCTTGCACTCAATTATTGTGGATGAGGCAAACTTTAAAGGAATACGGTGTCAATTGTGACAAAGTGCCTCTTTTATGCGATAATGAAAGTGCAATCAAAATTGCGTACAATCCTGTTCAGCACACAAGGACGAAGCATATTGAGATTCGGAATCATTTTATTCGAGACCATGTTGCTCGCGGAGATATTGATCTATCCTTTGTGAGCATGAAGAACCAACTGGCGGATATTTTTACAAAGCCGCTTGATGAAGCAAGATTCTGCTATTTGAGGAATAAGCTAAATATCATTGATTCCGAGAGCTTGTCTTGATTACCCATGCACTCACTCGTACATCATCAATCCTTCTTTGGTCTAGGTGTGGGCATGGATATAGGGAGAGTGTGGCCCTAACTCATTGGGCTAACCCTCCCCCCATAATGCCAATAGCAAGATAAATCATTTCTCTTAATATCATGTTGTGATATGTGATCTTATTGATGAGTATTGGTCGTGAACCCAAGATATATCTGCGCGGTGTCACACCATACACTCCAACAAGGTGGCTTCGGCCACCGCCCTCTCCTTTGGGGAGAATTGGATCTTTTTGGATGTTATTTGCTCTCTCATGTTCTTATGGGAATCACACTCAATCTTGGCTTTTATTTGATTTGGATTTTGCAATTTTGAGTGTCTAGTACCATCTCAGTTTGGCTCTCTTAATCCTAAGCCTTTTCCTATCCCTAAGCCATCTATTCTAGCACACAAGTCCTTTGTACACCTTATGGGGGCGCGCGGGCCTGGTTCTGTGTATAGCAGAATCCCAGATTTTCGGCCGGATAATCCGGCCCAAGTGTTGGCCGGATAATCCGGCCCTAGCGGATTTCATCTTAAAGGGCAGGGCTCGGGGGAAGGTCTCATAACGAGCAGCACTTCTCCCTCAGCCCTCTCCTCCTCCACAGCCGCCGCCTGCCGCCCCTCACCCTCCCCGGAGCCTCTCCGGCCACCAGATTTTCTTGGCATCCCTGGATCTTCTTCTCCGCGCCTCCGGGTACCTTCTCCTCCGTGTTCTTCCTCCAATGAGTGAGGGTAACTCCCTCTCTCCCCATCTTTGGCTAGATGTGTATCTTGTTAGGTGGAACGTTGTCTAGAAGGATGTGTTTTCGCATAGAAATCGTAGTCTTGCAGTTTCTAGGCCCAATCTACTTTTTTGCATTCAATCTAGGTGAAATCGAAAATTTCTGCCAAGGCTGGATTATCCGGCCCTGGCCAGGCCGGATAATCCGGCCTGACAGATTCGATTCTGCTTCAGTTTCACTCTGGTGTATGCATTGAGTAGTTTTGTCCTATGAACCTTTTGACTACTTTTCCATGCTCTCTCCTGGACTTGTGTGTATGCTTATCCCCTTGCTATCGCCCTTATTCTCCTCACAGGTGGTTCCGGTGTTCCCAAGACCTACAAACGCCGTCCTTGCTCAAGATACTTTCGGGACGATGGACAAGGTAACCTAGTGGACGAAGTTGAATTGAGGAGAAGGAAGAACGAAGAGAGGCACATGGCTGAACAATCAAAGAGGACTAGGAAGGGGGTGTCCAAGAGGAAGGGCAAGGAGCCCAAGATCAACTACAGGGCTTTGGATGCGGTCTCCTTTTCTGCCATCCGTCACCGATACTTGTTTGCTGAGCTGCCTCGTGATGATGAGCTAGGGGATACCCGCTTTTGGTGTGCAGAACAGAAGGGGATCTATGAAGACATCTATGTCAGGCTGAACATTAGGCCTATGCACCCACTGGTACTTGCCGAAGCTTTGGAGAAGGCGCATCTTGTGGATGCGATGTTTGTGGCTGAGAGGATGGGGCTGCACCATCTCATGTCTCTCCAGTGCTCCTTTGACTCTGAGGTGGTGAAGCAGTTCTTCTCCACTTTGGTGATTTGTGGGGATGAGCGTCGCACTATGAAGTGGATGACTCATGACAGGCCCATGACTTCTGATTTTCACGTGTTTGCTGAGGTTCTGGGGTACCCCTTCCGCAGTAGATATAGAGCCAGTGGCCACCGCATCATCACTCAGCTAAAGCCCAACAAGGATGCTGCTCTCTCTCCTTGCACTGTGGACAATGGCATTGTGGGTACTATGGTTGGTCTTGCTCCCATCTATGCTGCATTGCTGGGTCTCTCCCGTGACTCTATTACACCGAGTGGGGGCAACAATGACAGCATCCGTGGTCACCTTGTTCAGCTACTTCAATTTTCTCATGAGGTTGCCTCCTACGAGGACGAGTCAGTGCAGTACAGGCTGGATGTCATGGACTTCATTTACCATGAGCTGTGTGATGCTATGTTCAACCGTCTATCCATTCCCTATGCTCCCTACATTATGCTGCTCATCCGTCACCTGCTTCCTGCTGAGGATTTTCACATCGACTCGGTGCACAAGGCCAAGAAGATATACAACAAGGTTCGGAAGACCTATCACCCCTCCTCTGCTCCTGAGGGTCTCATGAGGGATGCTCGCAGGCCCCCTGTGCCTCCCGTTGCACGTGAGATCAAGCATCTGAACTGGTTCTAGCGTCACATTCTCTGCATGGGCATGGACACGCGCAAGGGTCAGTACGAGGCATACAAGCAGCGCCATGAGTTGGCTCACTCCCAGCAGCTCATTCTCCACCACGTGTCCGGCGCTTCAGGTGCTCCTCCGGCTCCTACACCTCCCACTCCGTATGCTCGGTGGAACTCTTCCTCCGAGCTGAACTATGGTGAGCTGGAGCGTCACTTGTTCCCCTCTACGCCTGCTACTATTGATGAAGATGAGGAAGGTGACACTGAGGAGCTTGAAGATGAGGATGAGGAAGAGAATGAAGAAGAGGACGAGGACGAGGATTACGAGTGATCCCATGGGGCGCTAGCATCGCTCTTCTCCCTTTTTTGGTGTCTCGATGCCAAAGGGGGAGAAGTAGTTCTATTAGGATGTCCGTGGATTTGCATGGGTCGGGCATAAGCACTTGCACTTTTCTATTCGTTATTTCTTTCTTATGCCCATTTAGCGTTGAACTTTAAATTCGTGATTTGTGGTTGTTTGAGACTTTATGTGGTTGTCTAGATTATGCCTGTGGATTTCTTATCATGGATTATGCTTATGGATCTATCTATTCATATCCTATTGCTAGAGTTTTATCACGGAAGGCGCACTCATAATGGTTATCCGGTAATAATTGTGACTTATGTCAAGCATGTCAAGGATGCCTACTCTCTACTTCGGTGGTATGTGTTTATTGCTCATATGTCTATGGAATAGACTCACCAATTTGTGTGCATTTGTATTCCAATGCAAAACTCATTTATGCACATATTGAGGGGGAGTCTCTTTCATAGTCATCACTGTTTGTCTTGTGTCTTTCTCCTGCAAATCCTGGTATTGTCATCTAACACCAAAAAGAGGGAGATTGAAAGAACATTTCATGTTTTCCTATGTTTTGCGTGTTAGATAACAATACTATGGAGACTATTCATGTGCGCTAAGTGTGCAGGAAGTTTTGAGGGGGGCGGATAATACGCCCCACCAAGGGCCAGATAATCCGGCCTACCTCATCGCTCAAAGGAAGCCAAGGCCCGTCGCTCGGTACCCGGTCGGATTTTCTTCCGGAAAATCTGAACTGGGGCGATTTTTCCTCCCCAGGCCGGATAATCCGGGTGTCGTATGGGCCAGATAATCTGGGCCCCAGTTTTCGAGAAGAAGGGGCCAAGGCGCGTCGCACGGTATCCGGTCGGATTTTCTCCCGGAAAATCCGAACTGGGGTGGCTTTTCCTCCCCAGGCCAGATAATTCGGCCCTCACATATGGCCGGATAATCTGGCCCCCAGAAGTTGATCAAAGGCAAGCTCGGCGCGACGCTCTGATAGGGGTCGGACTTTCTGCCGGATATTCCAAATCTGGGGCGGTGTTTTTCCCAGGACGGATAATCCGGCCCTCACTTGGGCCAGATAATCCGGCCCCCAAGAGTGCAACGGCTGGTTTTTGAAGGGGGGTATAAATACCCCTTCTTCCCCAATGTTCAGAACTCTTGATTCATTCGAAATTGACCAGACATTATGCAAGAGCTCTCATCCTCGATCTCCCACTTCAACCACCCGAAGGTCTTGATCTTTGGTGGAATTAAAGGAGGAGAAGTTCATCATCATCATCATCAAGAATCAAGCGCTTCAACTCCTCTCCATTCACTTGGAGAAATCCCTGATCTAGTATTCTTGTCAATACCAAGATCTTGTTTATTGTATTTGATAAGTTTGTTCTTGTGGCAGCTTGTTGTCATTTCGGGAGCCTCCAAGTTGTTGCCCCGCTAGTTGTGTAAAGGCGCCGGTGCCCGCCTCGAAGGGTACCTATAGTGGAAGGTGGATCAGGCCTTTTGTGGCGAGATCCATCGGAAAACAGGGTGAGGCCTTTTGTGGCGTGGTGGTCTTAGTACCGCCCACCCCTCCAACGCAGACGTACTTCCCTTATCAAGGAAGGAACTGCGGTCAAACAAATCATGTGTCTCCGCGTGCTTCACTTCGGTTTACTCGTTCCTCTTCCACTCGCTCTTTACTCGCTAGTAGATAGGTTTGCATATAGGGAAATTCCACCTAATAGTTTGTCTAGAGAATTTACCCTTTGTGCTAAGCGTAAAATTGAAAAAGAATTAAAAATTGGTGTAGCACCTATTCACCCCCCCCCTCTAGGTGCCCATACGATCCATTTCAGTTAGTCGCAACACCTTTTTGAGAGTTGAAAAGAAAAAGATAGAAGTACTCTAAAGAAAAATAATTTCATCATCTTTCTTTCTTGATTTGCTCATAAGTTTAGTATTCTCTAGTTAAGATCTTTTGTGCTTCCAAGGAAGATTGCATGTTTGTCTTTATCACTTGTATGTTTGGTTGTTTCCTTCAACTCTTGTACTTGCTACCCACCCTTGCTAACCAAAAACCTGTACTGAGAGGGTATTCTTCTCATGCATCCACCTCCTTTAAACCAAAACCTTTGCCATTTGTGTCCACCATTCCTACCTAGTAGCATTATTGCTATTCCAAGTAAATTCTTGTTTTATCTGCCTCCCAAATTAAACTTGTTATGTGAAAATTAGTGATTAAAGCTCTCACGAACTTGATGGCACACTTTACTTTCTTGCATTTAATAAACTTGAACCATTGGGTCCTTCTTTTTTGCGTATATGCTTGCGCTTTATGAGTTGAAGTTAGCCGAACCATGTATCATGGGGACCGCTTTCAACACTTCATTGGTACTTGTACCTAGTTGATATCATGTTCTTTTGCTTATGGATCCCGACGGTGTGAAATAAAAGTGGAACCTGTAAGATCATGGAGTTTATATGTGTGTTAGAGAAACGCCTGGGCCGCTAGCCTAAGCCATGCCTAATCATGGTGGAAACTTGCAGCATAACTATAGTGAGAATTCTATGAAGCATCCTCAATAAAAACCTATGCAAATAACAAATAAAAAGATCGTTGAGATGCTCATTGTCTGCTTGCATTGTCATTTTGATTATGGGATAGCTCCTGTGTCATGTGCAAGGGGTACCCCGTTGGCGGTTCTCAATGATACGCATGTATTTACAATGACAAGAGCTTGCTCATGACTGAAGTTGAGTAGCATGAGGATCGGTACTCGTAAGTAAGGGGCATGAGATTTCAACTTATAACTTGTCAAGCATATCCTCTTAGTTGTGTCACTTTAACCTTAATCACCTAAAGATGCCTATGATAGGGGCAATGAGAGCTGAAAGCTAGTAAGTATCATAATTTTTGGGAGATCTTTATGAGACTTGTAATCCCTGCTTCCCTCTTTGAAGGGCCTTTCTTTTACTTTGTAGTTGAGTCAGTAAACCTACTCCCTTCTATCTTAGCAAGTATTTTGAGTTGATGTGTTTCATTCATTCATATGGTGATTTATTCAATCATGTTTCTTATGTTCCTTGTTTTTCACATTGCTCTTATCTTGATGTTTACTACTTTGAAAGCTATCATTGAAAAATCCAGCTATTTGTGAACTCTAGCAAATTATCAACTATTCTTCGACCAAGAGCTAAGTTTGCCATTACCAATTATGATTCACTTTATGTATCTTTATTGTGTTTCCTTTACTCATTGCAAGTTGAGTTATATAATAGTGAGTTGTATTCTATTATGATCTATGTATTTGATGAATGTGATGCTTCTTGTCCGTATTCTTTTATCGACTCTTCACTCCATAAACCTAAGGTCATGTTTATTGAGCTCAGTTTCGCTTGGGGACAAGCGAAGTCTAAGCTTGGGGGGAGTTGATACGTCCATTTTGCATCACTATTATATGTCTTAATTCACTAGTATTCATTGATATATTTCGTATTGAGAGGTGATACTTATGTTATTTCATCTATTTTTGCATGGTTGATGAATTTTGGAGCATGGACCGCTGCAGTCAGGATTCTGATGGAAAAGGTGCTGTTTGGAGGCAAAATTTGCGAAGATCAGAAAATCCGGGAAAATATACGGAAAATCCTATTTTTCCAGAAGACTCAGGATGCCAGAAGATGGAGTGGAGGTGGGCCACAGGGGGCCCACACCACCCCATGGCGCGGGCAGGCCTAGGCCACGCCTGGGAGTGGTGTGGCCACCCTGGCCCACTCCAGCCTCTCCCCTCTGGCGTATATCATCCCCACAAAACCCTAAGAATCGAGGAGCAACCACAGAAAGATTCCGCCGCCTCTGCGGGGCGGAAAACACCGAGAGAGAAAGATCTCTCCGGCAGACAGATTTCTGCTGGGGGAATTCCTTCCCTGAGAGGGGAGATCGTCGCCATCAACACCACCATCAAGCTGGACTTCATCGGGATCATCATCATCATCACCACCATCATCACCATCAGCACCCTCATCACCATCTCCATATTGTTGTAACAATTGCGTTGAATCTTGCATTAGTTCATAGGGGAAACTTTCCCGGTGTTGATTACTCATTGTAGTTGATGCTATTGAGTGAACCATTGAATTATTGTTTATGTTCAGATTTTTATACATCATTATTCCATCTCTGATCATGATCCATATTATGTCTTGTGAGTATTTCGTTTTGTTCTTGAGGACATGGGAGAAGTCTTGTTGTTAGTAGTGGAGTTGTGTTGAGAAAGATTCACTAGATTGTTATTTAAGTTGTGGTGTACTTCTTCTAGTGGTGTCATGTGAACGTCGACTACATGACACTTCACCTATATGGGCCTAGGGGAATGCATTGTGTATTTGGCTACTAATCGTAGGGGTTGCCGCAGTGACAGAAACCTGAACCCCCGTTAGGAAACCATTGCAAAAGGGACATAAGGGTCTTAGAGTTTAAAGTTGTGGTTAGGTTTCTACCTTAATTACTTTCTTGTACTTACGGATGTTTGCAAGGGGTATAATCACAAGTATGTATTAGTCTTGGATGGGGCGGTACATTAGCACAGGTTCACCCACACAACACTTAGCAAGCTAAAGAAGATTAATCAACTATATGAAGCGAAAGCACTGGACAGTCTTCCCATGTGTCCTCGAGAACGTTTGGTCATCTTAAGAAATACAACCGGCTTGTCCTTTGCTGCATAAAGGATTGGGCCACTTGCTGCATTTGTTCCTACTGTCTTTTATTTACTCGTACTTTGTTTACTTGCTTTATCGAAAACCCCTAAAAATCCGTTTGCTAAGTATTTGCAGAGAATTCCTAATCCATACCACTAGCCAGCACCTTCTGCTCCTCGTTGGGTTCGACACTCTTACTTACCGAAAATACTGCAATACACCCCCTATACTTGTGGGTCATCATTCCCATGTCTCGCCATTTGTGGGGTTGGGGAAACAAGTTAAGGAATAGATAGAAAGCCTAAGGAATAAACTCCTACCCTTATGTAAACACAAGAAAAAAACACGAGAAACTCAAAAGGCACACATAGCACAAAGTTTAACACAACTCATCCAAGTTTAACTAAACCAATATAGTTTTGGTACTTATTACAATCACGAATAACGTTTGACTATAGAAATAAAGGTGGTCCAAATATCTACTCTACTCATCATCCACTTCCTCATCCTCAATAGTGAAGCCTTCCTTCTCCGGCATTGACTTGTATAACTCCATGTCCTTTGTCGTGACTTGATGGCTCATGATTGATGAGCTCGTTGGGGAACCCCAAGAGGAAGGTATGATGAGCACAGAAGTAAGTTTCCCTCAGTTATGAAACCAAGGTTATCGAACTAGTAGGAGCAAGGAAACACCACAAAGTTGTTGCTAGCTGAGCCTTGGCAGGGCGCACTACCGGTGCTAGTAGCAACGTGGAGACGTGCACAACACAACCACAGAACTTTGTCCCCAACTTGCGATGAGGTTGTCAATCTCACCGGTTTTGCTGAAAACACGGGATTAAACGTATCGAATGGAAGGAAGTAATAGTTTGCAGAAAGTAAACACAAAGCAGTAAACAGTTTGTAGATTGTATGTAAAAGAAAGTACCGGGATCCATAGTTCACTAGAGGTGGCTCTCCTTAAGATAGATAACATGCTGGGTGAACAAATTACAGCGGGGCAATTGACAAACATCGAGAAAGCATACAAGCATATACTAATCATCTTGACTCCTTTAAGACTTGATTGGGCATTACAACATTATACATAGACCGCCATCCAACTACATCTATGACTAATAATCCACCTTTAGGTTATCATCCGAACCCCCTCCAGTATTAAGTTGCAAGCAACAGATTATTGCTTTATGAATTGCATGTAATGTAAACAATACAATTTTCTATGAACAAAGGATTGTTGTTTTCTCCCTAGTAGTAATAGCACATCTAGTACCTTAGAGATTTCTGTCACTTCCCCAGATTACTAGAGGCATGAACCCACTATCAAGCATAAATACTAACTCTTGGAGTTGCTAGCATTTACTTGGCCAAGATACCTACTAACAACGGAAAGCATGCAAGATCACAAATAACAAAGAAATGATAGAATCAATAATCAATCTGAAATAGCATCTCAATATCCATCGGATCCCCGCAAACACAACATGCAGAATTACAAATAGATGATCTTGATCATGAACGAAGCTCACAAGATCTAGACATGAAAGCACAAAGGAGGAGAACCAGCCATCTAGCTACTACATGGACCCGTAGTCCAGAGATGAACTACTCACGCATCACACCGGAGGCTTGCATGATGATGAAGAAGGCCTCCAGGGTGAATTCCCCTCTCCGGAGGGTGCCGGGAAGAGCTCAGATCCCTCCCGATCTAGGGATGGAGATGACGGCAGCTATAGACTCTTTCGTGGATTTTTGATTGGGTACTTAGGGTTTTGGTCCCGAAGGCAATATATAGGCGGAAGGAGAGGCCGAGGGGGTGCTGGGGTCGGCCATACCACCCCCTGGCGCGGGTCAGGCCTGGCCACGCGGCCAGGTGGTGTGGTCGGGCCCTAGCCCTTCTCAGTCTCGTATTCTGGCTCTAGATGTCTTCCGGTAAAATAACAACTTTGGCTTTTGTCCCGTCCAATTCTGAGAATATTCATTTTCCGACTTTCCTGGAACCAAAAACAGCAAAAAATAGGCAGCTGGCACTATGGCTCTTGTTAATAGGTTAGTCCAAGAAATCATAAGGAAAGTACTCCAAAGTGTGGATAAAACACAAGAAAGTAGATAAAACCAAGCATGGAACATCAAAAATTATAGATACATTTGCAATGTATCATGGCTTCAAGCTTCTCCTGAAGTTCCTTCACCTCATGCGGCTCCTGTGTAGCAGCTTCGAGCTTCTCTTGAAGTTCCTTCACCTCTTGCAGCTCCTGGGTAACAGCTTCGAGATTCTCTTGAAGTTCCTGCTTCTCCTCCTGCAGCTCCTTGATCAAGCTTGACTCCTTAGCCATGGGCGTGATCTTCTCCTCCAAGCTCCTCTTGGCTACTCGCAGGTCCTTCAACATGAGAGCAAAGTTCTTGAATTCCATCTTGTTTTTTGCGAGTACAAGATTATGTTCCCTAATCCTCTTGTTCTTATCCTGCACCCTCTTCTCTTGATTAGCGAACTTCTTGTCTTGGGCGGTGAGCTTCCCTCCTAGGGACTTGATCTTCTCTTCCAGCTCTTCAATCTTCTCATCCTTCTCCTTGACTAGAGCGCATAACTCATCATTCCTTATGATCTCAAAGTAGCTTCCCTCCTCAAGACCGTTGATGTGGCACTCCAAGTCTTGGTATTGGATCCTTCGACGCTTGGATGTCGCCCTTCCTCTAAGGTTAGCTAGATTTGAACTCCCTTCTCATCATGTCTTCCCAAGAGTTTGATGTAGTGGCCTTCAACCTCTTCATGGTGGCGTCCACATAGGCGTCCAATGAGCTCCTGCATGCTGGTGCTAAGTCCTTTCTCCTTAGAGTCGCTGGTGATGTTGAGTACAATGGCCTCCGTCTTGGGTTCAGACTCCCTGCGCCCCGGTTGGATGACTTCAATCGCCCAGCATCCTTCCTTGTGCATCTTCCTCAACTCGCTTTCCTTGATTGATGGCATGGGAAACTCCAACGTCTTTATGATGTCTAGAAGGCATTCCCCAAAGCGCAGGTACTTTATGTCTTCGGCGGTGTTGTAGTAGAATGTCGTCATCTTTAAGTTAGGAGAATGAAGATTAGACACAAAGTGATAAGGAATAGAATTACTAGAAGAGCATAAATAACTTAGAAGAATATAGAAAGCAAAACACACAATGGTAAAGGTGGTTTCCAATCCTAGGGGTCACGTCCTACAGGCAACATTGTGCTCTGATACCATCTGTTGTGACCTCGGATCGTTAAAGATCCTAAGTCCCTATGATTAGCATGCTAGTCCCTGGATCAATAGCTAGCACTTCACAGTCGATGAATACCATGTAAAACACAAGTCATTATTACACGAATAATCCAGAGTATAATTATTACAACTTGCATAGCTTATAGCTAGGTCAAATAAAACAGCGGAAACCTAATAAAACTTGGGTCCATCAACGCCTCAGGCTAGTTGCGTGAAGACCCGCAGTCCCTACGCACCTTTCAGTCTTCGGATTCTGCACATAAGACGTGCAGCCAACAAGTTGGGTCAATACTTTGAATGTATTGGCAAATTACACCATGGAAAGAATAAGAATATCTCTACATGCAAGGCTAAGTGTAGGATTTGGGGTTCTTTTGCATAAGGCCAATTTTCTCTAAGTAAGAAGAAAAGAGGAAGAGTTTACCCTACTTTGTAAACATTGTTAAGTAGTATAGGGCCGAGTGGAACACGAGGATATTACTCATCAAGTGTCCAATCAACCTAGCACTTGGATATTACGTACCAAGTCCCAAAATCCCACCCAATGGCGATATTACTCACACCTTGGGGTTTATAAAACTTTAAGTTTGGAAAAGAGAGAGGAAGATCTTTCAGAGGCTCCATCCTTCAAATGCTCAAAGTGTTCTTTTCCGTGAACTCGGTTGATCGATCAAATTGCAATACTCTCGAGAGGTTGTGCACTTTCCCCACAATCCATGATCAAGTCCTTTTACAGAAAAGACCATGGTGAAGCCTTCCCTTAGTAGCCCCTCTACCAGCTAGATCCAACCGTGCCAAGAACCTCCAATTGTTGGTACCCCGGTGAGGTTTCCACTAAGTACTAAGCCAAGATAGAGCCCATATGTATTGTGGTTGCACTGGAAGCTTCTGAATTCTGAAACATGGCAGACTTCTTTGATTCCTGGGCGGCCGTCCTCCACCAAAATTCCACTCGTTGTCCCGACAACCAATCCGCCCAGAAGAAAACTTAGTTTTTATTTTGAAGGGGGTTTTGAGAAGAAAGTTCGCTCGAGAGAGCTTATGTACTTAGAAATTTTTTGAGTCTTTTGAACCCCCCAACGGTACTTAGTATATATATAGCATAGCAAGCAATACTTAGTAAAACAGGGGAAACCTATTAGGATGGAACTTCATAAGTATGAAGCTACTCATGGCATACTACAAAACCGAACTTGCAAAAATAGTACTAAGAAAAACTACTAAAAACCTACACATGCATACTACAAGATTTGAAGAGTAAAACATGCATAGTCAAAAACTGGGACATTAAACATGAACAAGTGGTGTAACTTGCCTTGATTCGAGCAGCACTCTACACAACAGTACTCCTCAGCGCACTCCGAACAATCTAACAAAACACAAACATAGATCCAATCATAACTTGCACAAAACAATGCCATGAAGGTAAATATGCATGCATGCAACATGGTAATATGCAAGGATGGGTTCAATTTCGACCAAGGGTTTTATTCAGGGGTGTTGTTGAGTTGGGGATGTCATTAGTATTGATTTCCCACAGATTTTAAGTATTTTGGATTAATACTTAATTAAATATGCTCATAAATAGATCTACACTTCCAATCTACGTCGAAACAGATCTAAACACTCTAAGCATGATATATCAATTGGCCACAGAAGATCTCATAGATACAAAGCCAATGCAACAAGAATCAACTAAAACGGAGTTATGGATATTTTTCTAGAATTAAAATACTCCAATCTAGACTTTAAATCCTACTACAAGATTACTGCAGTAAACCAGCAATATAATTGCAGATCTGTGTTCTACGCAATTTTTCGAATCCAACGGTATATTATATGCAATTTTTGGACAAGTATTTGCTTTACTACGAACTAAACAAGATTAAAATGATTTCTGCCTATTTCAAAAAACAGAATGGATGGGCAGCTACGTGGCGACAAGTGGCGGAGCCTGATTGGGTCGGCCGGCCGACGCGGCGCTGACTCGGCACACCAACGCAGTACTGCCACGAGGCGTAATGGGATTGGATGATACCCCTTCGGCTTGGCCATCTAATCTAACGCGTAAAAAACAAATCGGACGGCCGAGAGGTGGCCGGCGACTTACTGGTGACCGAGATGACGATGACGACAGCAGACGGTGGCGGCGCGTCGCTGGTGGTCGGCAGCGGCGGTGTGGAGGGTCCCCGGCTTGGTGAAGTAGATGACGGCGTCGGCCTCCTCCTCGCGGTTCCGTTCCCAGGGACAGCGTCGGCTCCCTCCTCCTAAATCGGCGGCAAACGACGGCTGGCCTTCGCGGATTCCGGCGAGACTCCGGCGAAGGATTGGGCTCGCTGCGGTGTGCTACAGAGAGGAAAAAGGTATGAGACAAACTGGTACAGCAAGGGGATACCGAGAAGGGGAAAAAGATGGGCAGAGGGGCGTCGGAACCTCGCCGTCGAGCGTCGGTGGCGGCGTACTCCGGCGAGGTCGGTATTGTCCCCAATCCGAGCAGCCCGGTGGCGGTGGTGAAAGAATCTAGGGTATGGGGCAGCGTGGCACGGGTTTAAGTAGGCCAGAGGATTGGGCGGGGTTCGCGGAGTCCCCCTCCGATTTGGCCGGAGTTGGTTCCTGGCGCAGTGGCGGGTTGGAGTCCGCCCCGATCTCCACGGAGAAGATGACGCGGTGGGGCCCGCCTGTCGGCGGCTACGGGTGCGGGCGAACGGTGTTGGGCCGGCCCACGCGCTATGCGCCGCTCGCTCTGCCAGGCACGGCCGTGGTTAGGTCGCGGGCTGGTCTAGCCGGCCCGCTAGGCTAGATCCATTTTTTTTTGTAATTATTCTTTTTATTTTCTGTTTCACTATGTGTCTTATAACTTTTGCAAATGGACTCCAAATTTAATGAAATTTGTCTCTAAAATTTTGTAAAAAGAAGGAGATTACTATGGGGTTATAAAATAACACTTTTTCAAGGGTTTAGAAGGTTAGTTTTTGTATAACCCCTTTTTGTCTTTATAAGACTATAGGGTTTATGAAGAGTATTTGATGTGACTTTTATTGTGTGATGCCATGATGCAAAAGATATGATGCATGCTTCTAGTAACATCCGCAATCGTAAAATTTGGGATGTTACAGCTTATGAGCTTCGCTAGAGCTGTTATATTCGTTGTGCTTAGCCATGCTTAGCTATTACCACTGGTCCATCCGGTTGATGAATCAGAGCTGCAAATGAACCTAGTATGACAGGATGACGTGGCTAGATCAGAGATGAAAGTTAAACATGCTAAGTCTTGTATGGGAGGCCATGTCGGGTTGTGGTTTTTGCAGTCCCATACTTGCCACCACTAGGACCTGAGTTCTTGCCTCTCGAATCAAGACGAGCATACAGCCACATGGGGGCCTGGAAACCCCCTCGACCAACTAACTTGCCTAGTAGATTCCATGAGTCACATAGTTCAGGCATTCCATTCGACATATGCATTCTGGTTGTTCTTGAAGGAGGTGGAGGAGGTGCATTCATACAGGTAGGTAAGCGTGGCCGGGAACAAGAGAGGCACGGCCTCCGTAATCTTGAACCCTGCGCACATCTCTAGGGACCGACTTCGGGACTTGACCCGTTATGGCGGCATCTCCTTAGGGCGTGACTCATGGTCTCGATGAAAGCAAGGTAAATGTCGTGTCCAATCACCCTCTACCGGCCTTCCAAGGAAGAGGGCTAATCTATAGTGGCATTAAGAGTCAGTTGGTATGTGTGGGTAAAGTTGTGCACCCCTACAGGGTAATAATCTTTTCGAAAAGTCATGTCCACGGTTATGGACAACTTGGGAAAGGACGTGATGATCATAGAGAACTATAACCTAATCGTAAAACTTGGCAAGTAAGTAAAGTGTGCTTAAGGATGCTTCCTCGGGGATCGAGGGGGTGATCCTAGTTGATAGGTTCAGCTGATAAAGATTCGGTGGATATCAATAGATGATCAAAGCTAGAGGTATCACTTTCTTATCCCCTTTTAAAATGATCTATTTAGTCGAGCTTCTCCTTCCTCTTTTACAAAGAAAGTTAGCTTTATGCAAAGTAACCCCACTAGCCATAAGTCTTGCGAAGTACACCCTGTACTTAGCCTAGCTTTGTTGATACTTTTGCAATAGGTAAGTGTTACCACAGAAGGTGAGTTTGTTACAGCATCGACATCGATGAGTAGCTCGGGGTTCCCGGTCGGCAGCCTAGAATCTATGGATTGGGACGTCATCGTTATGCTTCAGGCCTCTTAGGCCATTTGTTAAGTTTGATATACTTAATAGCATAATTTGCCTTCCGTTGTGTGATGTTTGTGGTCAGTGACCTCTCCTTGTAATATTTTGGTTCTTTGCTCCATTATGAGCTTGCTGTAATAATTTGTGTCGTAGGGTCACTATAATGTTACCGATTCTCTCTCTGTACGCTTCTGAGATTTAGGTTAGCCTTATATCAGACAGAGGTCTGGGATTTGTCTAGCCTTAATCTCGGGGGTGTCACAGTTGTACTAGGCAATTGCCTTGCTAAAGACATTGTTTTGAAAACTCGGTCTTTATCCCGGTTGAAAACCTAAGATCTTCGATCAGACGACAACAACGCTTGTGCATTGTTTCTTTTTTGGAGGTGTTGTTTTTGGAGAGCCTAGTTTGTAGTATGGATGTTCTACTTGGTGGTGGTCTTCGTTTTTTGTTTTCTCTCTTGTATATTTTGTGTTTGACTATGGGCATCTCTAATATTTTTGGAAATATTGTTGGTCGAGAGGTTGAGTGTAATTTATATCTCCATGATATTAATATATTCCATTTAAAAAAATCCAAGTACTTTGCGCCGACCTAGACCAAAGTGGCAGTCTCGCTATTAAAATCAAAATATTGGTTATTAGCATTTTTGATTTTAGCATAAAAATTTCTTGCATTTGTTTCATTCCAAATTATAAAACCGACATGTATCGCAGGGGAAGAAATATTATATTTCAACCGGCTAATCCTTTTCTATTGATAGCTTAATGGAAATAAGAAGTTTGTTGCACCACAAAGAAGGAGGTGGAAAATAATGGGAATATAGAGTTGAGACGCTACTAGGAAACCCACTATGAGTTCTCCATCTCAAAGGGCCCTAGTGATGGGGATATACCAATCGGGGTATGTCTAGAAGGATGATTCGGCTGGCCCGAGATCTTGAGGAGTGGGCATGCTAGCACGGTGACTGGAAGGAGACTTCAATGAAGTCCGACGATTGGAATATGAAGGCCCAAGACTTTAGTTAAGCCCAGTCAGATTAGGTCAAACCCTGTGAAACCTGAATTGATTTGGTTGTAATCTTATAAACCCTAGTGAGGTGACCATATATAAACCTTCCTAGCGTACTCACTGTACTTATGTGCTATTAGCTACCCCATCCAAGAGACTCGCTGCCTAGCCGCCGAGCTTGCTGATCTTGTAATCCACTCACAATCAATACAATCAAGCAGGAAGTAGGTCTTTACCCTACGGGGGCGAACCTGGTGTAGGGGTTCGCGTATGAAAACAATAAATTTTACCCTACGCACCTAAACCTCTTTGTTGCTAGGACCTATCTGTTAGTAATGCAGTAACAGGAGGGGCTTTTCGCAAACTTACCCTGGGAGACCGAAAAGCATTCTTAATGCTCGGGAGAGCGTGGTTGATGTAGACGAGCCGAAGCCGACCTCAAGGTCGTGATGAAGTCCTTGCGCTCATGTGGCTCCAACGACTTCTAGTGCCTCAAATGTTGCACCACGTAGGGAGTTACATGCATCCGGTGCTTGGCGATGACTCCCGCTTCCCTGGTCCAGCAGCAGTTGGAGAACTAGAGCTCCTGGATCCGAATCCCGCAGCGCGACGGCGCTCCGTGGTGAAGATGTATCTCGTTCGCGTAGTCCGAACTTGGGCCACAATCACGGGAGAGATAAAGAGAGAGAATCTCAATTGGAGGTCTCCCCAAAAGTGAGGAAACTTTTATTGAATATTGGTTATATTTATTTGGTCAAAATACCCCACTATATATAGGAGGAGAGGAGGCACTCCCTCCCTCAAAGTCCCGGGGTGGGACTAAACAAGGGAGGAGGTGGGGGGAGGCGCCTCCGGCCAGCCCCCACCATGGGCCCCACGTGGGGAAGGCCCACTAGGGTCGCCGGCCAACCCCCTTGGCCCCTCCTAGGGGTGCGGCCCCCTCTTGGACCATTCCCCTCCGGGATTTGGCCCATTAAGCCTTTTGACACTTTAATTGATTTTTTCTTTTATTAAATAATTATGAATAAATGACTAAATCAATATTTAACATCCATTCACATATTATTCAATCTCCGTGGATATGGAACACTTTACACCTCCATTCCGTACATCCTCTAGACTTACCGAAACCCTTCAGTTTTCTCTCTTCTCTTTCTTCGGTGATTCTACCGATCCTATGAACACTCTCTGAGCATCACCAAGCTCTTAAGCGTGATACCCCACAGTTCGTGAACACCCCAGACATGGTCAGGACACTCCCGGACCAATGATCAACAGAGGGACATGGATGGCCATGTGACCGCTGTGCATTCCACGAAATCTTTCGTCATTTGAACCATGAACGTCGTGTATTATTCTGTTTGTCTCTCGATACTTGCATTTTCTGAGATCTGATCAATGACATCACCATGTTGGGTTCAATCTCATTACCGACAAATGCTACTTGACTCGTTCCGACAAGTGATATCCTTGTGATCAAATCACATGTTGTGCAGCTATTGGATATAACTTCTCCGAGTGGGCCTCGAGTATCTTTCCGTCACGTGGATGGACAAATCCCGCTCTTGACGTATAATGCCTCTACTATTTCTCCGAATACCTGAACACACCTTTATGATCACCGTTTAACCGTGTGACATTTGATGCTATCAAAGTACCCTCAGGAGACAGTAATTGATATAGCCTCACGGCCTAAGAACTAATCCACTAGGTCTATTCTAATCATCATAACTTGAACTTCATGACATGATCGGGTCATGATGTTTAGATTGGGTATTAGTTCATCATCGGACTCCATTTCCAACTGGCATAAATGCCACATGATCAGGAAACCTTGATCATATGTGTACCAATGAACCAGTGACTAGAGTTTCACCGGGAACCCCTGGTTATTTATATATCACACGTGTATTGATGTTTCCTTTTAACACAGTTATAGCATGATATAAAACTTAATCGTAAACTTTGTTAAATATGATAATAATCCTTATTACTATTTGTCTCCAGGGCATATTTCCAATAGTCTCCCACTTGCACTAGAGTACAAATAAACTAGCTGCATTTGTGCTTAATCATTGGCACCATATATCCCGGTACCTTGAACATGCTTGCTCATGGAAGAGGTTGAGTCTTGGGCCTGTACTTTATAGTTCCAAATCCTTTGCAACTTACTAATGTCACCTTGATTAACATTAATACTTTATCATCACATGATAACATCTTTGTGTATGCATCATAGTCATGGCAGCAGAATGTGGCCGGTTTCCAGGAGCCTACAATGACTTTAGATCAACCTCATGGGCACTGTGCCCTGGGACACATCATTCTACGTTAAAGATGAACTAGTCCCACCATAACAGTATACATCACTTTAGATGGTACCCTTATCTATTACTATAAATGTAACCATCAAAACACTAGTGCACTAGGTGCAACTTTTGATGTTTTGTTCACCTTGCTTCCTACTTGACTTTAGTCGGTATTATCACATAGGAGTTTCCAACATATTCTCTTATAATATAATCCTGTATGCTTTAAGATATGTCATCCTTCATGGATTTGGAAACATGTCTACAGCTCTCAATTAGACACTGTGGACTAACTTAGCTCAACATTTCGTGATTCGTGTTCAATCACTTTTCAAACGTTCCTTGGATCATATATTATGTTAAATTGTCATCATGGTTTTCCAAGATATAAAATATGTATCAACATAGTGGATGATGATCATATTTTTCTTTCTTTCAACCATCGATGTCTAACTTAATGTTATTCCTAATTTGAGTGATCAAGGACCAGTCCTTAATTAACTCCTATTTTGAAACTCTTTTCAGAATCCCTCTTAGGAATACTACATAATATCGTAATATACTTATTATCAACTTCTACTCCCTTAAATCATTATTTATCGGTACTTGTGCTTTTATTCTTAATCTATCATATACACACTTAAGAATCACTCTTTTAAGCTCCCACTCAAAATATGTTCCCAACATATTTGAGTTTAAGTCATTACTCCTACTCAAAATCTGTTCCTACATATTCAAGTTTGAGACTTATATTGCTCCCACTCAAAAATATGTCATTCACATATTGTTTTAGGAAGACTTTCATAGCTCCCACTCAATTTCATGCAAATTGCATATCCACTCACTATTTTGAACAACTTCAAAATCCTTTGATAAATTATCAAACTAAGAGATTTACTATGAGATACTAGTACCTTACTAGTTTTAAATCCACTAGACTTCCATCACACTTGAATGAAATTCTTTTGAATTTGTCCAATACTTGAGAAATTGCTCTTTTGTCATTCACCCCTTTTCCACTATGGCTTTGCAGTCATTTGGGAAATTCAAGCAACCCTTTACTTGTTAAGATTCAACAATAAATTGCTTTATAATCTTAAGTGAATTTTATCTTTAGGATTTATCATAACTTCAGTTTACCATTATTTCCTTAGTAGTTTATAGGTATGTCATATTCCGGTAATCATGAAAAATGATTCCCAAATGTCTGCATACAGGATATCTGGTACATTTTGAATCCTACTTCATGTAGTGAAAACACTAGTAGGGAAAACACAATGATCATTATCATTGATTATTTCCTCTATGAAGTGAATCGTTCGGGAATGCTTTCTGTTGCGCTTGCCAACACTCTGACGCAGGGTTTTGAATCATCATCGTGTTTTTCACTATCTTCCATAAGCTTTATAATCGAGAACACAAACTTTCTCGAGAATCCACCAAAACTTTAAGCAATACTAATTTTGCCTTTGTTTTGGTCCTAGCCATGGAATTCGTATTCATATTTTCCAATGAATGCTCTACAAGGACTTATTCGCTATTGTTTTGGTTATATCGAATCACCCCAAAACTTTCACGACGATCCATACAATATATGTCACCGATCTCACGAATTCAAATGGTTCACTATATATTCTAATTAAGTACTAACTATTTCTAACTAATGGTATTTACACATACACTACACCTATCTATTTGGCACCATCTATTCACCCACTTGATATCTAATATCATATTGTGATGCTTTGGATTTTTACATTTCAAACGCATTGCATTCCACAATTTTGTTTATGTCAATCTTATAACTTCGAATTTCATTGCTATTGATCAAATCATAGTAATTAAATTCTCTTTTATCTTTATACCCTTCATATGCTGAAATTATTTGATCATATCAAATAGTTTCATGCTCATGTTTCCTTTGGTAAACTCTTTACAAAATTTCAACAATCATATAATGATAATCACCATTTTGTTGAAATACAATACATCGAATATGCATTCACTTTCAACAATTCATGAAACACTTCGTATTCATGTAATACATGGTGTTTAAGTTATCTTGCCAAACTTGGCATGATTCATATGTGACAAGAATACAAGAGTCTTTCACATATTATCAATATAACTTTGAATTTAAACAATGGTTTCATTCAGTAATGAATATATCATTAAGTTGGGTAATTTTCAAGGCATTTCCAATATTTTACAAATGTTCATGCATTCTTATTAATCGTAGTGGGAGCAAATTCAACAAAATAGCTATCATTATTATTCTCATCACCATAATCATCAAATATAGGAGGCACATTGTACTCATAATTAATTTTCTCCTCAATAGTAGGTGGACTGAAAATATCATATTCATCATTGTAATCATCATATATTTGAGGCATAGTATCATCAAAGTAAATTTTCTCCTCCATGCTTGGGGGACTAAAAATATCATGCTCATCAAAACAAGCTTCCCCAAGCTTAGACTTTTCCATAGCATTAGCAATAATGGCGTTCAAAGAATTCATACTAATAATATTTCTATTAGCATGCAAATAAAGTTCCATAGGTTTTTAAATTTTCTCTTCAAACACGTCATGTTCTAACTCAAGATAAATACTATAAAGCTCTCTAATTTTGTTGTTGTTTTCCATTAAGCCTAACTAGTGAAAATAAAAACAAGAAACAAAAAGATATAATTGCAGAATCTAAAGGAAATAACTTCGAGCACTCACACACCAGCAACCGTACTAGAAGATAGCTTAGTAGCCAGAGGATGTGAGTACCTTTTACCTTACCTCACTGGCAACAGCGCCAGAAAATAGCTTGATGTCTATGCACGCTTCTATTCTTGTAGAAAGTGTTGGGCCTCCAAGTGCAGAGGTTTGTAGAACAGAAGCAAGTTTCCCTTAAGTGGATCACCCAAGGTTTATCAAACTCAAGGAGGAAGTGGTCAAATGTATCCCTCTCAAGCAACCCTGCAATCAAGATACAAGAAGTCTCTTGTGTCCCCAACACACCCAATACACTTGTCAGGTGTATAGGTGCACTAGTTCGGCGAAGAGATAGTGAAATAAAAGTAATATGGATGATTATAAGTGGTACTTGCAATCTGAAATAAGAGTGGAATCAAGCAAACATGTAACATGACTGATTGTAAAGGGTGTTTCAATGTTTAGAAACAAGGCCTAGGGATCATACTTTCACTAGTGGACACTCTCATATAAATATCTTCTCTTCATTATGCTACCCTGAACTACTCCCTGGTTGGACGATGTAGGGCTATAACAGCACACCTTAAAGTTCGCATTCCCCATCTAGATAACCCCTCACTATCACCTTGAGCGCTAGATGGTTCCAACAAACACCACAATCTCATAGAGACATCCAACTCAAATTATACTCATGATAAGTATTTCTATAAACTTAGCCTAAGTGCCACACGGTGTGCACACTGTCAACTTCACACACGTGGGGATACGTAGAGATTAATTAATGCACTTGAGTAGCATAATATATCTACTTATTCAACTAGATTACAAAGCTCATGATCTCAATAAGATCACACATAGAGAGAGAGATTAACACATAGCTACCGGTAGAGCCCTTATCCTCGAGAGAGAACTACTCCCTCCTCATCATGGGAGTCAGCAACAACAATGGAGATGGCGGTGGAGTCGATGGAGATGGCTCCGGGGACACTTCCCCGTCTCGGTAGGGTGCCGGAACAAAGACTTCTGTCCCCCGAATCTCCTCTTCAGTGGCGGTGGCGCTGTGGAACTTTTCATGAAATTCTGATCCTCTTCCCCTTAGGGTTTTTGTCTCGGGGGGGTTTATATGGGCCAAGAGGCAAGGTCGGTGGCTGATACATTGCAAATGTATCTATAATTTTTGATGTTCCATGCTTGGTTTTATCTACTTTCTTATGTTTTGTCCACACTTTGGAGTACTTTTCATATGATTTCTTGGACTAACCTATTAACAAGAGCCACAGTGCCAGCTGCCTGTTTTCTGCTGTTTTTGGTTCCAGGAAAGTCAGAAAATGAATATTCTCGGAATTGGACGGGACAAAAGCCAAAGTCATTATTTTACCGAGGGACACATGGAGCCAGAATACGAGACAGAGAGGGGCTGGGGCCCGGCCACACCACCTGGCCGTGTGGCCAGGCCTGGACCGTGCCAGGGGGTGGTCTGGCTGCCCCAGGCACCCCCTCGTCCTCTCCTTCCGCCTATATATTGCCTCTAATATAGAAACTCTAAGTACCCGATCAAAATTCCACGAAAGAGTCTGTAGCCACCGTCATCTCCATCCCTAGATCGGGAGGGATCTGAAGCTCTTCCCGGCACCCTGTCGGAGAGGGGAATTCA
Organism: Avena sativa; assembly: GCA_916181665.1. Classification (NCBI taxonomy): domain Eukaryota; kingdom Viridiplantae; phylum Streptophyta; class Magnoliopsida; order Poales; family Poaceae; genus Avena; species Avena sativa. The sequence continues at coordinate 467,631,092 of OV702290.1, forward strand.
CCCTGGAGGCCTTCTTCATCATCATGCAAGCCTCCGGTGTGATGCATGAGTAGTTCATCTCTGGACTACGGGTCCATGTAGTAGCTAGATGGCTGGTTCTCCGCCTTTGTGCTTTCATGCCTAGATCTTGTGAGCTCCGTTCATGATCAAGATCATCTATTTGTAATTCTGCATGTTGTGTTTGCGGGGATCCGATGGATATTGAGATGCTATTTCAGATTGATTATTGATTCTATCATGTCTTTGTTATTTGATATCTTGCATGCTTTCCGTTGTTAGTAGCTATCTTGACTAAGTAGATGCTAGCAACTCCAAGAATTAGTATTTATGCTCGATAGTGGGTTCATGCCTCTGGTAATCTGGGGAAGTGACAGAAATCTCTAAGGTACTAGATGTGCTGTTGCTAGTAGGGAGAAAACAACAATCCTTTGTTCATAGAACAATCTTATTGTTTACTTTACACGCAATTCATAATGCAATTATCCGTTGCTTGCAACTTAATACTAGAGGGGGTTTGGATGATAACCTGAAGGTGGATTATTAGTCATAGATGCAGTTGGATGGCGGTCTATGTAGAATGTTGTAATGCCCAATCGAATCTCAAAGGAGTAAAGATGAGTAGTATGTGTTTGTATGCTTTCTCGATGTTTGTCAATTGCCCCGCTGTAATTTGTTCACCCATCATGTTATGTATCTTAAGGAGAGACACCTCTAGTGAACAATGGACCCCGGTCCTTTCTTTTACTATCAATCTACAATCAACTGTTTACTGCTTTGTGTTTACTTTCTGCAAACTATTACTTTCTTTCACTCAATACGTTTAATCCTTTGTTTTTAGCAAAACCGGTGAGATTGACAACCTCATCGCAAGTTGGGGACAGAGTTTTGTGGTTGTGTTATGCAGGTCTCCATGTTGCTGCTGGCACCGGTAGTGCGCCCTGCCAAGGTTCAGCTAGCAACACCTTTGGGGTGTTTCCTTGCTCCTACTGGTTCGATTAAACCTTGGTTTCATACTGAGGGAAAACTTTCTGCTGTCCTCATCATACCTTCCTCTTGGGGTTCCCCAATGAGCTCGATATATTTTGGGCCATCAAGCTACTTTTCTAGCACCATTGCCGGGGAGTTAAGGACATCTTCACAAGGGGAGTCCCTCATAACCAATCTCTTCACTTTTTTTTTTATTTTTGTTTTGCTTAGTTTACTTTTGTTTTGTTTGCTTATTTCTTATTCAAAAACACAAAAAAATGACTACCCTTGAAAACACTAAGTTGTGTGACTTCACTAGCACCAACAACAATGATTTTATGAGCACACCTATTGCTCCACCTGTCCCTAAAGGTACTTTCTTTGAGATTAAACCTTCTTTACTCAATCTTGTTATGAGAGAAAAAAATTCTGGTATTGGTAATGAAGATGCTGCTGCCCATCTAAATAACTTTGTTGAACTTTGTGAGATCCAAAAGCATAAGGATATTGATGGAGATATTATTAAGATTAAATTGTTTCCTTTCTCTTTGAGAGGAAAAGCTAAAGAATGGTTGAATTCCTTAACTAGGAATAGTATTGATTCTTGGACTAAATGCAAAGATGCTTTTATTGGAAAATATTATCCTCCTTCTAATATTATATCTATGAGAAGTGAAATAATTAAGTTTAAACAATCTGATAATGAACATGTTGCTCAAGCTTGGGAAAGAATGAAATCTTTGGTAAAGAATTGTCCCACTCATGGACTGACTGCTTGGATGATCATCCAAATGTTTTATGCAGGATTGAACTATTCTTTAAGGAACCTATTGGATTCTGCTGCTGGAGGTACCTTTATGACCATTACTTTGGGTGCTGCAACAAAGCTTTTGGATAATATGATGGTTAATTACTCTGAATGGCATACTGAAAGAGCTCCACAAGGTAAGAAGGTAAATTATGTTGAGGAAACCACCTCCTTGAATGATAAGATTGATGTTATTATGTCTATGCTTGTTAATGGGAAAGCCCATATTGATCCAAATAATGTTCCCTTGGCCTCTTTGGTTGCTCAAGAAGAGGAAGTTGATGTGAACTTTATAAGAAATAACAATTTTAGCAACAATGCCTACAGGAACAATTTTGGTAACAACAAATATAAGCCATATCCTCCCAATAATGGTAATGCTTATGGAAATTCCTATAACAACAATAGGAGTGCTCCCTCTGAACTTGAAGTTATGCTTAAAGACTTTATTAGTAAACAAACTGCTTTCAATAAAACTATTGAGGAAAAACTCTCTAATGCTGAAAGAAATATAGCATCACTAGCTGAAGCTCAATCTTATTTGAATAAAATGGTTGGTAAACCTGAAACTATTGATAATCCCTTTGCAGCTACTAATGCCATACAAGAAAGAATTGATGAAAATGTTAGACTATTAGCTGAATTGCATGCTAAGTGGGAAAGAGAAGATGAAATTGCTAGAAACATTAGTGTTTCTACTATCACTACCACTAGTGTTGAGGCTAGAAATAGCTCTACTACTTTAGATGATAATTATGATTTTGATCTTGATGGTTGCAATATCTCTGAAGTTATTAAGTTCCTACAAAAGCTTGCTAAAAGTCCTAATGCTAGTGCTATGAATATGTCCTTTACAAAACACATTACTGATGCTCTCATAAAGATTAAAGAAGAAAAGATGAAACATAAAGCTTCTATTCCTATAAAACAAGAAGATGGTTGGGAACCCATCATTAATATGAAAGTGAATGATTTTGACTTCAAAGCTTTATGTGATCTTGATAGTAGTGTTTCTATTATACCTAAAAGGATTTATGATATGCTTGATTTCCCACCACTTGAAGATTGTCATTTGAATGTCCCACTTTATGATAACGCTAAAAAGAAACTCATGGGGAGTATTAATGATGTTCTTATTATGGTTAACAATGCCTATGTCCCCATTGATTTCTATTTTTTGGATGTTCAATGCAATGCTTCTTGTCCTATTACTTTGGGAAGACCTTTTCTTAGAACTGTTGGTGCCATTATTGATATGAAAGAAGGCACCATTAAATATCAACTCCCACTCAAGAAAGGTATATAACACTTCCCTAAGAAGAGAGAGAAGATTTATTTTGCCTCTCCTATGAAAACAAAAAAAATCTCTTAATGCTTCTTCATTTGAGAACACTTGATTCTTTTTCTTGCTTCTTATGCCTAACTTAAAGGCATTAAAGAAAAGTACTTATTGGGAGATAACCCAAAAGTTTTAGATGAGTCTTGAAAGTTATTAATTCAGTAATAACCGCTCCTTATCATTTTTATTTGATTTTTGTGCCAAGAGTAACCTCTAATGAGAGAGAAGTAATGATTGGGAAAGTTGCTGTCCCGAAACAGATTTTTGTGCTTCACCGTAAAAATTCGTATAAAATATCTGTACGTCCTTTTGAGGCGTGAAATTTTTTTCTTCTACCCCAGGTTGTTATCTAACTTTAGTTAGTTCAACACTTTTTGATTTGAGCAACATAAGGTCTTCAAAAAAATCCGTCTTTACCTGCTGGTCTGTTTTGATAAATTTCTGCCATTTTCTGCATTTGCTTCTTGTTGGTTCCTTTTTGAGTTCTTTTGGGGAATTGAACTTTTTGAGGGAAGTGCTATAGTAGCTTGTGTTTTAATGGAGTTTTTATTGGTGTTAGAACTGAACCTAAAGACTTATTATCTTGAGTGCACTAATGTTGCTAATAAAGATTGTGTGAAGTTTTGTATGAAGGAAAAATTTCAGGTGTATGGAAGAAATGAGTAATGAGATGAAGAATGGACTAAAGCTCAAGAAATATCAGGCGTGTCACCCCAAGAAATATCCAAGAAGTACAAGCGTCAAAGCTTGGGGATGCCCAAGGCATCCCCATCTTCATCAATAAAAATCCTAGGTTTCTTCCAGACGCTTCATTTTTATTGTTTCATGCACAGTTGTGTTGTTCTTGGAGCGTCTTCTTTTTCAGTTTTTTTTGGCTTTTCATTCACTTTGTTTGCTTAGTTTGCTGGATAAATTGGTTGGACCCCCTCTTTCATACATTGGTTTTCAAATAGTTTGGATTGGAAAAGAGTAGGAAAGTTCATGCTTAATTGTTTAAGAGAGCTTGTTTTTTGACTGTGGCCTATGCTTTGTCATGCCATGCTTGATATTGTTTTGGCTTTATGCTTAGTATTCTTTTCTGTAGCATGACTTGTTATAAACAATTGAGATTGCTTAATGTGCCTGATACATTGCAAATGTATCTATAATTTTTGATGTTCCATGCTTAGTTTTATCCACTTTCTTGTGTTTTGTTCCAACTTGGGAGTACATTTATTATGATTTCTTGGACTAACCTATTAACAAGAGCCACAGTGCCAGCTGCCTGTTTTCTGTTGTTTTTGGTTCCAGAAAAGTCAGAAAATGAATATTCTCGGAATTGGACGGGACAAAAGCCAAAGTGCCTATTTTCCAAAAGGGATCAAGTGCCAGAATACGAGACGGAGAGGGGCCAGGGGCCAGCCACACCACCTGGCCGCGTGGCCAGGCCTGGCCCGTGCCAGGGGGTGGTCTGGCCGACCCCAGCACCCCCTCGGCCTCTCCTTCCGCCTATAAGTTGCCCTCGGGATGAAAACCCTAAGTACCCGATAAAAAATCCACGAAAGAGTTTGTAGCCACCGTCATCTCCATCCCTAGATCAGGAGGGATCGAAGCTCTTCCTGGCACCCTGCCGGAGAGGGGAATTCACCCTGGAGGCCTTCTTCATCACCATGCAAGCCTCCGGTGTGATGCGTGAGTAGTTCATCCTTGGACTACGGATCCATGTAGTAGCTAGATGGCTGGTTTCTCCTCCTTTGTGCTTTCATGTTTAGATCTTGTGAGCTCCGTTCATGATCAAGATCATCTATTTGTAATTCATACATGTTGTGTTTGCGGGGATCCGATGGATATTGAGATGCTATTTCAGACTGATTATTGATTCTATCATGTCTTTGTTATTTGAGATCTTGCATGCTTTCCATTGTTAGTAGCTATCTTGGCCAAGTAGATGCTAGCAACTCCAAGAGTTAGTATTTATGCTCGATAGTGGGTTCATGCCTCTGGTAATCTGGGGAAGTGACAGAAATCTCTAAGGTACTAGATGTGTTGTTGCTACTAGGGAGAAAACAACAATCTTTTGTTCATAGAACAATTGTATTGTTTACTTTACACGCAGTTCGTAAAGCAATAATCTGTTGCTTGCAACTTAATACTGGAGGGGTTCGGATGATAACCTGAAGGTGGATTATTAGTCATAGATGCAGTTGGATGGCGGTCTATGTATTATGTTGTAATGCCCAATCAAGTCTCAAAGGAGTCAAGATGATTAGTATATGCATGTATTGCTTTCTCGGTGTTTGTCAATTGCCCCGCTGTAATTTGTTCACCCAGCATGTTATCTATCTAAGGAGAGCCACCTCTAGTGAACTATGGATCCCGGTCCTTTACTTTACATACAATCTACAATCTTTTACTGCTTTGTGTTTACTTTCTGCAAACTTTTACTTCTTTCTATTCGATACGTTTAATCCTTTGTTTTCCGCAAAACACGGTGAGATTGACAACCTCATCGCAAGTTGGGGACAAAGTTCTGTGGTTGTGTTGTGCAGGTCTCCACGTTGCTACTAGCACCGGTAGTGCGCCCTGCCAAAGCTCAGCTAGTAACACCTTTGAGGTGTTTCCTTGCTCCTACTGGTTCGATTAAACCTTGGTTTCATAACTGAGGGAAACTTGTTGCTGTGCTCATCATACCTTCCTCTTGGGGTTCCCAACGAGCTCTACATCAACATCACGGACCAAGCACTTTTCTGGGCGCCATATATTGAGCCATCAAGTGATTTTCTAGCGCCGTTGCCGGGGATTCAAGGACATCTTCACAAGGGGACCCTCATAACCAATCTCTTTACTTTATTGTTTTTGTTTTGCTTAGTTTCCTTTTTGCTTTGTTTGCTTGTTTTGTTCTTCAAAAATCCAAAAAAAAATAGTTTTACTTGTTTGCTTTCTTGTTTGAAAACACACAAAAATTAAGTCTCCCTTAGTTGTCACCTCCCCCTTATTTCACCATGTTGATCCCTACATTCACCCTGAAAGACCTTCCAATTGGTAGTGGTTCTATAATTGGGAAAGACAATATTGAAGAATTCTTTAATCATGTTAGCAAACATGAAGATACTGAGGATAGATCCCTTGTAGAACTTGCTCCAAATTATGAGATTGCAACAGCTTCTTTAATTGACATGTTAGAAGCTAGGTTTGTTAACCTCAACCCCTTAATGCAAGTAATGTTTCTTAAGCTTAAAGAAATTGAGGATCCTGAAAAGAGGGATTTTGTTCTAGAAACTTTGTTTAAGGAGTTCTATGATGTTGCCAAAGAAGCTTGGAAAGTCTTTGAACGTTTCAATATGCTAGGCTCATGTGTAGATGTTGTTGGTACGCGAGAAAAGATGAACAAAACCGAACCTAATGGGGAGGAACCTAAGATACCAATACCCTTTAAACTAGTAGCAATACATGATGCCATAGAAAAGAATCTTGATTGGATTGTTCCTGCAAACCCTTTTGATGATAATAGTGAACCCAAGAGCATTGAGAGAGGATCCTCTAGAACTTATTTGGATGACATACCATGCCTTGTTGAAAATATTTCTGGTATTGATCTTAATGTTTCTTCATTTGAGAACACTTGATTCTTTCTTTGGTTCTTATGCCTAACTTAAAGGCGTTAAAGAAAAGTACTTGTTGAGAGATAACCCAAGAGTTTTAGATGAGTCTTGGAAGTTATTACCTCTGTAATAACCTCTCCTTATCCTTTTTATTTGCTTTTTGTGCCAAGAGTAACCTCTAATGAGAGTGAAGTAATGATTGGGAAAGTTGCTGTCCCGAAACAGATTTTTGTGCTTCACCGTAAAAATTTCTGAGAGAGCTCTGTACGTCGTATTGAGTTGTAATTTTTTGTTCTTCTACCCCAGGTTGTTATCTAACTTTCGTTCGTTCAACACTTTTTGATTTGAGCAACAGAAGGTCTTCGAAAAAATTTGTCTTTACTGCTGGTCTGTTTTGACAGATTTCTGCCATTTTCTGCATTTGCTTCTTGTTAGTTCCTTCTTGAGTTCCTTTGGGGAATTGAGATTTTTGAGGGAAATGCTACAGTAGATAGTGTTCTAATGGAAGTTTATTTGATGTTAGAACTGAACCTTGAGACTTATTTATCTTAAGTGCACTAATGTTGCTAATGAGATTGTGTGAAGTTTTGTATGAAGGAAAAATTCCAGGTGTATGGAAGGAATGAGCAATGAGATGAAGGATGGACTAAAGCTCAAGCTTGGGGATGCCACGCGTGTCACCCCAAGAAATATCCAAGAATTACAAGCGTCAAAGCTTGGGGATGCCCAAGGCATCCCCTTCTTCATCAATAAAAATTCCAGGTTTCTTCCAAATGCTTCATTTTTATTGTTTCGTGCACAGTTGTGTTTTTCTTGGAGCGTCTTGTTTTTTTGTTTTCGTTTTGGTTTTTAGTTTGCTAGGTTTGCTTAGTTTTCTGAATAAGTTGGTTGGACCCCCCTCTTTCACACTTTGGTTTGCAAATAGTTTGGTTTGGTTTGGAAAAGAGTAGGAAAGTTCATGCTTATGTGGTAAAAACAGCTCGTTTTTGACTGTGGCTATGCTTTGTCATGCCGTGTTTGATATTGTTTTGGCTTTATGCTTAGTATTCTTTGCTGTAGCATGACTTGTTATAAACAATTGAGATTGCTTAATGTGCCTTGGATGAATCATGCGTTGTTTTAGCATATTAAAGCATAGTATAGTGGTATTCTCCTTTGATGCTTTATTTGGGTTGACTTGGCACATGCTCACACCATGTTATGACTATCACAAGTCACCATAGCCTTTATGATCCTTTAGTTTTCAACCGGTAGTGCGCCCTGCCAAAGCTCACCTAGTAACACCTTTGATGTGTTTCCTTGCTCCTACTGGTTCGATTAAACCTTGGTTTCATAACTGAGGGAAACTTGCTGATGTGCTCATCATACCTTCCTCTTGGGGTTCCCAACAAGCTCTATATCAACATCACGCACCAAGCACTTTTCTAGGCACCGTGTATTGAGCCATCAGTGCCTTGGAAGAATCATGCGTTGTTTTAGCATATTAAAGCATAGTATTGTGGTACTCTCCTTTGATGTTTTACTTGGGTTGACATGGCGCATGCTCACACCATGTTATGACTATCCCAAGTCACCATAAGCCTTTATGATCCTTTAGTTTTTAACTTGTAGTATCACCTTATGCTTTGATCAATGATGTTTTGTCGCTCTGCATGATTATGGACATTATTGCTCTCTTAGTTTGTCGCTCCCAGTCTTTTGCTAGCCTCCACAACCAAGTATGAGTTCCACTCATACATCCAACTCCTTAAACCAAGTTATTCCAAAGAGTCCACCATACCTACCTAATAGCATATGCTATTTCAAGTATATTCATGTTTTTGTCTACCTTCCAAATTAAACTTGTTATGAGAAAACTAGTGATTAAAGCTCTCACGAACTTGATGGCACACTTTACTTTTCTTGCCCTTAATAAACTTGAACCATTGTGTCGTCTATGTTGTATATGCTTGCACTTATTTGTAGGGGATTAGCAGAACCATGCTGTCATGGGGAACGCTTTCAACATTGCACTTGTACTTTGTACCTAGTTGATATCATGCTCTTTTGTCTATGGATGTCGTTGGTGTGAAATGAAAGGGGAGCTTGTAAGTCCATGGAGTTATGTATATGTGTTAGAGGAACGCCTGGGCCGTTGGTCTAATCCATGCTGACATGGTGGAAACCTGCAGCGTAACCATAATGAGTTGTCTATCAAGCATTCTTCTTATAAAAAAAGAGTCCGATATTGAGAAAAAAGAGAAGAAAAAAAGAGATTATGAAAAGAGGAAAGAGAGAAAAAAGCACCATATTCCCATGGTAAATAAGAAGATTGCTGAGATGCTCGTTGTCTGCTTGCCTTGTCATTTTGATATGGGGATTCTTCTGTATCATCAGGCAAGGGGTACCCCGTTGGTTCTCTATGATACACATGTACTTACGATGACAAGAACTTACCGGTGACTAAACTTGAGTAGCATGAGGAGCGGCCCTCGTATTCAAGGGACTTGAGATTTCCAACTTATACTTCGTCAAGCATAAACACCATAGTTTGTTCACTTTAACCTTAATCACTTCAAGATGCTTATGATAGGGGCAATGAGAGATGAAAGCTATTAAGTACCATAATTTTTGGAAGCTCTTTATGAGACTTGAATCCCTACTTCCTTCTATGAAGGCCTTTCTTCCACTATTATATTGAGTCTCCACCTTCTATCTTTATGCACCTACTTTGAGAGCATAGTGTCCATTCTTAGTTCTATGTGTCTTGTCCCAAGACTTGTTGATTGATGCATAGCTTTGATATTGCTTGTTTTAAACTATTTGTATCTAGTCACTCTTATGAACCTTGAAGGTGTCCTATGCATTTATGTTTGTTACTCTATGAGGGACAAGCTGAATACTACTATGCTATGTTTTATTTATGTGAAACAAACAAACGTCTTGCAAAGCATTGTTATTCATGAATCTTTTGTTTGTTCCTTTTCATGTTGCAACATAGTTTCTTTGTCTTATTGCTAGAACTTTGTCTTTCATGCTATATTGACGTACTGTGATCCCAGCTTTGAATGTTTTACAAATAGTTTGATCAAGTTTATGATGGTGCATGTCACCTCAAAAATTATTCTTTCTTTTTATCACTTACCTACTCGAGGACGAGCAGGAGTTAAGCTTGGGGATGTTGATACATTGCAAATGTATCTATAATTTTTGATGTTCTATACTTGGTTTTATCTACTTTCTTGTGTTTTCTCCACACTTTGGAGTACTTTTCATATGATTTCTTGGACTAACCTATTAACAAGAGCCACAGTGCCAGCTGCCTGTTTTCTGCTATTTTTGGTTCTAGGAAAGTCATAAAATGAATATTCTCGGAATTTGACGGGACAAAAGCCAAAGTCATTATTTTACCGAGGGACACCTAGAGCCAGAATACGAGACTGAGAGGGGCTGGGGCCCGGCCACACCACCTGGCCGCGCGGCTAGGCCTGGCCCGCATCACGGGGGGGGGGGGGGGGTCTGGCCGCCCCAGGCACCCACTCGGCCTCTCCTTCCGCCTATATATTGCCTCTGATACGGAAACCCTAAGTACCCGATCAAAATTCCACGAAAGTTCTGTAGTCGCTGTCATCTCCATCCCTAGATCGGGAGGGATCTGAAGCTCTTCCCGGCACCCTGCCGAAGAGGGGAATTCACCCTGGAGGCCTTCTTCATCATCATGCAAGCCTCCGGTGTGATGCGTGAGTAGTTCATCTCTGGACTACGGGTCCATGTAGTAGCTAGATGGCTGGTTCTCCTCCTTTGTGCTTTCATGCCTAGATCTTGTGAGCTCCGTTCATGATCAAGATCATCTATTTGTAATTCTGCATGTTGTGTTTGGGGGGATCCAATGGATATTGAGATGCTATTTCAGATTGATTATTGATTCTATCATGTCTTTGTTATTTGTGATCTTGCATGCTTTTCGTTGTTAGTAGCTATCTTGGCCAAGTAGATGCTAGCAACTCCAAGAGTTAGTATTTATGCTCGATAGTGGGTTCATGCCTCTGGTAATCTGGGGAAGTGACAGAAATCTCTAAGGTACTAGATGTGTTGTTGCTACTAGGGAGAAAATAACAATCCTTTGTTCATAGAACAATCGTATTGTTTACTTTACACGCAATTCGTAATGCAATTATTCGTTGCTTGCAACAATACTGGAGGGGGTTCGGATGATAACCTAAAGGTGGATTATTAGTCATAGATGTAGTTGGATGGCGGTCTATGTATAATGTTGTAATGCCCAATCGAATCTCAAAGGAGTCAAGATGAGTAGTATGTGCTTGTATGCTTTCTCGATGTTTGTCAATTGCCCCGTTGTAATTTGTTCACCCAGCATGTTATCTATCTTAAGGAGAGCCACCTCTAGTGAACTTTGGACCCCAGTCCTTTCTTTTACTATCAATCTACAATCAAATGTTTACTACTTTGTGTTTACTTTCTACAAACTATTACTTTCTTCCACTCGATACGTTTAATCCTTTGTTTTCAGCAAAACCGGTGAGATTGACAACCTCATCGCAAGTTGGGGACAGAGTTCTGTGGTTATGTTGTGCAGGTCTCCATGTTGCTGCTGGCACTGGTAGTGAGCCCTGCCATCATTCAGCTAGCAACACCTTTTGGGTGTTTCCTTGCTCCTACTGGTTCTATTAAACCTTGGTTTCATACTGAGGGAAAACTTGCTGCTGTGCTCATCATACCTTCCTCTTGGGGTTTCCCAATGAGCTCGATATATTTTGGGCCATCAATGGCCACCCGAGGGTCCCACACCAGGGCCTGGCGTGCCCAGGGGGCACGCCACCCTATGGTGTGGCCGCCTCATGGCTCTCTGATACGTTGCTAACGTATCTATAATTTTTCATGTTACATGCTTGTTTTATATCTACTTTCTTATGTTTTGTCCACACTTTGGAGTACTTTTACACATTTTCTAGAACTAACCTATTAACAAGATGCCACAGTGCCAGTTGCCTGTTTTCTGCTATTTTTCGTTCCAGGAAAGTCAGAAAATCAATATTCTTGGAATTGGACTGGACAAAAGCCAAAATCGATATTTTACCGGAAGACTCATGGAGCCAGAAGACGAGACGGAGAGGGGCCACAGGGTGGCCACACCATATGGTGGCGCGGGCTAGCCCTGTCCACGCCACCAAGTGGTGTGGGCCCCTGGCCGCCCACCGACCTTGCCTCTTCGCCTATAAGATGCCTCTCGATGCAAAAACCCTAGATCGTCAAGCCTCCATCCACGAAAAGTTCCGCAGCGCCGCCGCCACCGAAGGGGAGATTCGGGGGACAGAAAGTCTTTGTTCCGGCACCCTACCGAGATGGGGAAGTGCCCCCGGAGCCATCTCCATCGATCTCCACCACCATCTCCATCACCATTGCTGATTCCCATGATGAGGAGGGAGTAGTTCTTCCTCGAGGCTAAGGGTTCTACCGGTAGCTATGTGTTCATCTCTCTCTCTATGCATGATCTTATTGAGATCATGAGCTTGTAATCTATAGATCTACCTTGCTACTCAAGTGCTTTAATAGATATCTGCTCTCCCCATGTGTGTGAAGTTGACAGTGTGTACACCATGGTGGCACTTAGGCTAGAGATTACAAATACTTGTTATGAGTTATATTTGGAGTTGGCTGTCTTTATGAAATTGTGGTGTTTGTTGGACCCATCTAGTGCTCAAGGTGATAGTATGGGGTTATCTAGAGGGGAAAGGCTTACTTTGAGGTGTGTTGTTATAGCCCTACCATGGATTAGAGTGTCCAACTGGAGAGTAGTTAAGAGTAGTATCATAAAGAGAAGATATTTATATGAGAGTGTTCACTACTGAAAGTATGATCCCTAGGCCTTGTTTCTAAGCATTGATATACCGTTTGCAACTAGATCTGTTACATGTTTGCTTGCTGCCATCTTTATTTCAGTTTGCCTTTAGTCTTTTCCACGCGCCATCAAAGCTATTTTCTGGCACCGTTACCACTTATAATTATCCATACCACTTGTATTTCACTATCTCTTTGCCGAACTAGTGCACCTATACACCTGACAAGTGTATTGGGTGTGTTGGGGACACAAGAGACTTCTTGTATCTTGATTGCAGTGTTTCTTGAGAGGGATACCTTTGACCACTTCCTCCCTGAGTTCGATAAACCTTGAGTAATCCACTTAAGGGAAAACTTGCTGCTGTTCTACAAACCTCTGCACTTGGAGGCCCAACAATTGTCTACAAGAATAGAAGTGCGTAGACATCAAGCTATTTTCTGGCGCTGTTGCCGGAGAGGTAAGGTAAAAGGTACTCACATCCTCTGGTGTGAGTGCTCGAAGTTATTTCCTTTAGATTCTGCAATTTTGTCTTTTTTTTTTCTTGTTTTCACTAGTTAGGCTTAATGGAAAACAACAACAAAATTAGAGAGCTTTTTAGTATTTTTCCTAAGTTAGAACATGAATTGTTTGAAAAGAAAATTAAAAAACCCATGGAACTTTCTTTGCATGCTAATAGAAATGTTATTAGTATGAATCTTTTGAACACCTTTGTTATTAATGTTATGAAAACGTCTAAGCTTGGGGAAGTTAGTTTTTATGAAAATGATCTTTTTAGTTTCCCAGCTTTGAAGAAGAAAATTTGCTTTGATGATACTTTATCTCCCATATGTGGTAATTCTAATGATACTTGTGATATGTTAAATCCACATACTGAAAGAATCCCTTTTAAAATACCTATAAAAGTTGTTGAACGTGTTATGAAGAACTGCTATTTTGGAGATGGAACTGTCCATCCTAGTGATCATTTACTCTTTATACATGAATTATGTGAGTTGTTCAAGTGTGTAGGTATTTCAATGAACCAAGTTAAGAGGAAGCTATTCCATTTTTCACTTAAGGGCAAAGCAAGGGAGTGGTATGAGCTACTAGATGATCCTCATCATTTGGAGTGGAAGGAACTTGAATCTCTCTTTTACTCTAAATTTTATCCGCCTCATGAAATTCATAAAGATAGGAGTTATATTTATAATTTTCATCCTCATGATGGAGAAAGTATTGCCCAACCATGGGGGAGATTGAAGTCACTAATGCTCAAATGTCCCATTCATGAGCTCCCTAGTAATATTGTTATTAATAATTTCTATGCGAGGTTTTCAGGACATTACAAAGACTATCTAGATACTTGTTTAGAGGAATCCTTCACAAGTAAGGAGGTCAAAGCTAAGTGGGATCTCCTTGAAACAATTCAAAGCAATACCAGAGATTGGGATAACAACAAAGGTAAAGAACCAGGTATAAACTATGAGTATGATTGCATTAAGTCTTTCGCTGAAACTGCTGATTTTCAAGATCTTAGTGCTAAATATGGTCTTGATCCTCAAATTCTTGTTGATTGTTATAGAACCTTTGCTTCTCATATTAATGCTCCTAAAGAAAAATGGGACATGTATCATGAGCCTTTTAAAGACACTTGCATGGAAAATGAAATTGTTATTAATGATAGCAATAAACATGCTCAAACCTCTGAAAGTACTATTTATTATAAGCATGTTAATTTTTGTGGAATACATAGACCTTGTGAGAATAATCAAATTGAAGAAGAATATTGTATCACCCACAGGAATGAAAAAACTAGAATGTGGTATAGGGCTTTAAATGATCTTGGTAAAAAGGTTTGTGTCCTTTATCCTTTTATTTGTGAACTTTGCTTTGAAGTGGGTCATTTCAATTTTCAATGCTCATGACATAATAATAGCCCTTCTAATCCAATGAGTACTGCAAGTTTGTATTGTGATGACATGATCACTCCTAATCAGCATGATGAACTTACATTATTTTTGGGATGTGAAGAGTTATCAAGAAAAACCTCTTTGGTAGATATGGGTGCTTTTGATATGAATAGTGTCCTGCATGGTTGTCATATTTATTGTGTTGATAATTGCCACACAAATACTTACATACAAAATATTATAAAAGATGAGGTTTTACCAAAATATGACAGGACTAATTTGTGTTTTGTTCTTATTAATGAAAAGGAGGAATCCTCCAAAGTTTTTTCTATTGTCTCTAACAATGAACCAGGGTATATGGATAAGCTTCCTTTCAAGCCTCTCCCTCCTAAAGAGAAGAAGAAAAAGAAGAAGAGGAGGAGTAAAAGGAGAGAGGAAACGGTATTTTCCCCTAAGCATGTTGCTCCTATTATAGTTTTTGATGAGTCTGAACTTGATGATGTTCCTATGCCTATTACCTATAGTAGTGATCATGATTGGGAAAAGCACACTACTTTTGATATTGAAAATCTCTTCGGTACCAACTCTCAAATTGATGATATTAATAACTGCTATACTATTAGTGTTATCCATGATCCTTCCAATGATGATATGTTTACAAATGAACACACTTTGGAAGATAACTATTCTATTGCTTATGATGATACTATACCTCCAATATATGATGATTGCAATGATGAATACGATATTTTCAGTCCACCTACTATTGAGGAGGAAATTAATTATGATTACAATATGCCTCCTATATTTTATGATTATGGTGATGAAAATAATAATGATAGCTATTTTGTTGAATTTTCTCCCACTACAATCAATAAGAATGACTATGTTTATGTGGGGAGTATTAATTCTTTTATGCATGTGGCTCATGATAAGAATGTTTCTTGTGATAGTTATATTGTTACTTTTATTCATGATGCTACTGAAAGTTATTATGAGAGAGGGAAACAAGGTTTTATGTATCTCAACAATATTAAGCTTCCCCTCTTTATGTTGAAAATTTTGAAGTTGCACTTGTTTTGCTTTCCTATGCTTGCTGCTTTGTTCTTTCATGACTTGTTTCTTTACAAGATTCCTATGCATAGGAAGTGGGTTAGACTTAAATGTGTTTTGAATTTGCTTCTTGATGCTCTCTTTTACTTCAATTCATATTTCTTATGTGAGCATCTTCTCAAACTATCATGCCTAACTTAAAGGCGTTAAAGAAAAGTACTTATTGGGAGATAATCCAAAAGTTTTAGATGAGTCAGTAATAACCGCTCCTTATCCTTTTTATTTGCTTTTTGTGCCAAGAGTAAACTCTAATGAGAGAGAAGTAATGATTGGGAAAGTTGCTGTCCCGAAACAGATTTTTGTGCTTCACCGTAAAAATTCGTGTCAAATTCCTCTACATCATTTTGAGGCGTGAATTTTTGTGCTTCTTCCCCAGGTTGTTATCTAACTTTCGTTAGTTCAACACTTTTCGATTTGAGCAGCATAAGGTCTTCTAAAAAATTCTCCTTTACCTGCTGGTCTGTTTTGACAGATTTCTGCCATTATTTGCATTTGCTTCTTGTTGGTTCCTTTTTGAGTTCTTTTTGGGAATTGAGCTTTTTGAGGGAAGTGCTACAGTAGATTGTGTTTTAATGGAAGTTTTATTGGTGTTGGAACTGAACCTAAAGACTTATTATCTTGAGTGTACTAATGTTGCTAATAAAGATTGTGTGGAGTTTTGTATGAAGGAAAAATTTCAGGTGTATGGAAGGAATGAGTAATGAGATGAAGAATGGACTAAAGCTCAAGCTTGGGGATGCCTCACATGTCACCCCAAGAAATATCCAAGAAGTACAAGCGTCAAAGCTTGGGCATCCCCTTCTTCATCAATAAAAATCCAAGGTTTCTTCCAAATGTTTCATTTTTATTGTTTCATGCACAGTTGTGTTGTTCTTGGAGCGTCTTCTTTTTTGTTTTCGTTTTGGTTTTTTGTTTTCTTTGTTTGCTTAGTTTGTTGAATAAATTGGTTGGACCCCCTCTTTCATACATTGGTTTTCAAATAGTTTGGTTTGGTTTGGAAAAGAGTAGGAAAGCTCATGCTTAAGTGGTAAAGAGAGCTTGTTTTTTACTGTGGCCTATGCTTTGTCATGCCATGCTTGATATTGTTTTGGCTTTATACTTAGTATTATTTGGTGTAGCATGACTTGTTATAAACAATTGAGATTGCTTAATGTGCCTTGGATGAATCATGTGTTGTTTTAGCATATTAAAGCATAATATTGTGGTATTCTCCTTTGATGCTTTATTTGGGTTGACTTGGCGCATGCTCACACCATGTTATGACTATCCCAAGTCACCATAGCCTTTATGATCCTTTAGTTTTCAACTTGTAGTGTCACTTTATGCTTTGATCAATGATGTTTTGTCGCTCTGCATGATTATGGCCATTATTGCTCTCTTAGTTGGTCGCTCCCAGTCTTTTGCTAGCCTCCATACCAAGTATGAGTTCCACTCATGCATCCAACTCCCTAAACCAAGTTATTCCAAAGAGTCCACCATACCTAACTACTAGCTTAAGCTATTCCAAGTATATTCATGTTTTTGTTTACCTTCCAAATTAAACTTGTTATGAGAAAACTAGTGATTAAAGCTCTCACGAACTTGATGGCACACTTTACTTTTCTTGCCCTTAATAAACTTGAACCATTGTGTCATCTATGTTGTATATGCTTGCGCTTATTTGTTGGGGATTGGTAGAACCATGCTGTCATGGGGAACGCTTTCAACATTGCACCTGTACTTTGTACCTAGTTGATTCCACAGGTACACAACCTTCTTACATTTATGCAAATATGTAGCTTCAGTATCATCTAAACAGTGTGTGCATGCCTTGTATCCCTTGTTTGTCTATCCTGAAAGGTTACTAAGAGCAGGACAGGCATTGATGGTTACTAAAAGCAGCGCTCATAGGTCAAATGGCTCCTTTTTATGCTCATCCCACACACGTACACCTGGTTTTCCCCACAACTATAAGAGTTCTTCAACTAATGGCCTTAGGTACACATAAATATCATTGTCGGGTTGCTTCGGGCCTTGGATAAGCACTGGCATCATAATGAACTTACGATTCATGCACATCCAAGGAGGAAAGTTGTAGATACATAGAGTCACAGGCCAGGTGCTGTGACTGCAGCTCTGCTCCCCAAAAGGATTCATGCCATCTGTACTTAGACCAAACCATAAGTTCCTCATGTTACCTGCAAAGTCTGGGAACTCTATCTCGATTTTTCTCCATTGTGACCCATCAGTGGGGTGTCTCAACTTCTCGTCTTTCTTACGGTCTTCATTGTGCCATCCCAAAAACCTGGCATGTTGTTTGTTTCTAAACAGACGTTTCAACCTTGGTATTATAGGAGCATACCACATAACCTTAGCAGAAACCCTCTTCCTGGGGGGCTCTTCATCGCCATCAACATCACCAGGGTCATCTCGTCTGATCTTATACCATAGTGCAGTGCATACCGGACATTTATCTAAATTCTCGTACTCCTCACCACGGTAGAGGATGTAGTCATTTATGCATGCATGTATCTTCTGCATATCTAATCCTAGAGGGCAGAGAATCTTCTTTGCTTCGTAAGTACTCTCGGGCAATTCGTTATCCTTTGGAAGCTTCGGCTTCATTATTTTCAGTAACTTCTCAAATCCCTTGTCAGATAAACCAGTCTCTACCTTCCATTTCAGCAATTTCAGTGTGGTACCGAGCTTTGTGCTGCCATCTTTGCAATTTGGGTATGCTGGCTCGTGGTTGATATCGAGCTTGTTGGGGAACCCCAAGAGGAAGGTATGATGAGCACAGCAGCAAGTTTACCTCTGTTATGAACCAAGGTTATCGAACCAGTAGGAGCAAGGAAACACCTCCAAGGTGTTGTTTCCAACTTGGAATCCTACACAACACAACCATAGAACTTTGTCCCCAACTTACAGTGAGGTTGTCAATCTCACCGGTTTTGCTGAAAACAAAGGATTAAACGTATTGTGTGAAAGAAAGCAATAGCTTGCAGAAAGTAAACAGAAAACAGTAAACAGTTGTAGATTGATGGTAAAAGAAAGGACCGGGGTCCATAATTCACTAGTGGTGATTCTCCTTAAGATAGATGACATGTTGGGTGAACAAATTACAACGGGGCAATTGACAAACATCAAGAAAGCATACATGCATATACTAATCATCTTGACTCCTATGAGATTTGATTGGGCATTACAACATTATACATAGACCGTAATCCAACTGCATCTATGACTAATAATCCACCTTCAGGTTATCATCCGAACCCCCTCCAGTATTAAGTTGCAAGCAACAGATAATTGCATTAAGCATTGCATGTAAAGTAAACAATACGA
Source organism: Avena sativa (assembly GCA_916181665.1). Taxonomy (NCBI): domain Eukaryota; kingdom Viridiplantae; phylum Streptophyta; class Magnoliopsida; order Poales; family Poaceae; genus Avena; species Avena sativa. The sequence continues at coordinate 467,649,951 of OV702290.1, forward strand.
TTGTTCCATGAACAAAGGATTGATGTTTTCTCCCTAGTAGCAACAGCACATCTAGTACCTTAGAGATTTCTGTCACTTCCCCAGATTACTAGAGGCATGAACCCAATATCGAGCATAAATACTCCCTGTTGGAGTTGCTAGCATCTACTCGGCCAAGATAGCTACTAACAATGGAGAGCATTCAAGATCACAAATAACAAAGACATGATAGAATCAATAATCAATCTGAAATAGCATCTCAATATCCATCGGATCCCCACAAACACAACATGTATGATTACAAATAGATGATCTTGATCATGAACGCAGCTCACAAGATCTAAACATGGTAGCACAAAGGAGAAGAACCAACCATCTAGCTACTACATGGACCCGTAGTCTAGGGATGAACTACCCACGCATCACACCGGAGGCTTGCATGGTGATGAAGAAGGCCTCCAGGGTGAATTATCCTCTCCGGCAGGGTGCCAGGAAGAGCTTCAGATCCCTCCCGATCTAGGGATGGAGATGACGGCGGCTATAGACTCTTTCGTGGAATTTTGATCGGGTACTTAGGGTTTCTATATCGGAGGTAATATATAGGCGAAAGGGGAGGCCGAGGGGGTGCCCTAGGCAGCCACACCACCCCCTGGCATGGGCCAGGCCTGGCCACACGGCCAGGTGGTGTGGGCGGCCCCCCGCCCCTCTCCGTCTTGTATTCTGGCTCCGTGCCCCCCTCGGTGAAATATTGACTTTGACTTCTGTCCCGTCCAATTCTGAGAATATTCATTTTCTGATTTCCTAGAACCAAAAACAGCAGAAAATAGGCAGCTGGCACTATGGCATCTTGTTAATAGGTTAGTCCAAGAAAGTGTATAAAAAGTACTCCAAAGTATGCACAAAACACAAGAAAGTAGATATAAAACAAGCATGGAACATCAAAAATTATAGATACGTTCGCAACGTATCAACATCCCCAAGCTTAACTCCTGCTCGTCCTCGAGTAGGTAAGTGATAAAAAGAAAGAATAATTTTTGAGGTGACATGCACCATCATAAACTTGATCAAAGTATTTGTAAAACATTGATAGATGGGATCATAGTACTTCAACATAGCATGAAAGATAAAGTTCTAACCATAAGACATAGCAACTATGTTGTAACATGAAAAGGCACGAACAAAAGATTCATGAATAACAATGCTTTGCAAGACCTGTTTGTTTCACATTAAGAAAACATAGCATAGTGGCATTCAGCTTGTCCCTCATAGAGTAGCAAAACATAAATGCATAGGATACCTTCAAAGTTCATCAGGGTGACTAGATACAAATAGTTTAAAAACAAGCAATATCAAAGTTATGCATCAATCAACAAGTCTTGGGACAATGCACATTAAACTAAGAATGGCCACTATGCTCTCTCAATAGGTGCATAAAGATAGAAGATGGAGACTCAATATAAAAGTGGAAGAAAGGCCTTCATAGAAGGAAGCAGGGATTCAAGTCTCATAAAGAGATTCTAAAAATTATGGTACTTATTAGCTTTCAGCTCTCATTGCCCCTATCATAAGCATCTTGAAGTGATTAAGGTTAAAGTGAGAAAACCAAGGAGTATATGCTTGACAAAGTATAAGTTGGAAATCTCATGTCCCTTGAATACGAGGGCCACTCCTCATGCTACTCACGTTTAGTTACCGGTAAGTTCTTGTCATAGTAAGTACATGTGTATCATAGAGAACCGCCAACGGGGTACCCCTTGCCCGATGATACAGAAGAATCCCCATATTAAAATGACAAGGCAAGCAGACAACGAGCATCTCAGCAATCTTCTTATTTACCATGGGAAAATGGTGCTTTTTATCTCTTTCCTCTTTTCTCATCACTTTTTATTTCTTTTTGTCAATCTCTATCTCTTTTTTTATAAGAAGAATGATTCATAGATTGCTCATTATGGTTACGCTGTAGGTTTCCACCATGATTAGGCATGGATGAGACCAGCGACACAGGCGTTTCTCTAACACACATACATAACTCCATGGACTTACAAGCTCCCCTTTCATTTCACACCGACGACATCCATACACAAAATAGCATGATATCAACTAGGTATAATGTACAAGTGCAATGTTGAAAGCGTTCCCCATGACAGCATGGTTCTGCCAATCCCCAACATACAAGTGCAAGCATAAACAACATAGATGACACAATGGTTCAAGTTTATTAAGTGCAAGAAAAGTAAAGTGTGCCATCAAGTTCATGAGAGCTTTAATCACTAGTTTTCTCATAACAAGTTTAATTCGGAAGGTAGATAAAAACATGAATATACTTGGAATAGCAAATGCTAATAGGTAGGTATGGTGGACTCTTTGGAATAACTTGGTTTTATTTGGAGTTGGATGCATGAGTGGAACTCACACTTGGTTATGGAGGCTAGCAAAATACTGGGAGCGACCAACTAAGAGAGCAATAATGGCCATAATCATGCAAAGCGACAAAACATCATTAATTAAATCATAAAGTGATATTACAAGTCGAAAACTAAAGGATCATAGAGGCTATGGTGACTTGGGATAGTCATAACATGGTGTGAGCATGCGCCAAGTCAACCCAAATAAAGCATCAAAGGAGAATACCACAATACTATGCTTTAATATGCTAAAACAGCATGATTCTTTCAAGACACATTAAGCAATCTCAATTGTTTATAACATGTCATGCTACAACAAAAATCACTAAGCATAAAGCCAAAACGATACCAAGCATGACATGAAAAAGCATAGGCCACAGTCGAAAACAAGCTCCTCTTACCACTTAAGCATGAACTTTTCCTACTCTTTTCCAATCCAAACCAACCTATTTGAAAACTAATGTATGAAATAGGGGGTCCAACCAATTTATTCAAGCAAACTAAGAAAACCAAGGAAAAGAAAAGTAAAAACAAAAACAAAGACGCTCCAAGAACAACACAACTGTGCATGAAACAATAAAAATGAAATGTTAAGAAACCTGAGATTTTTATTGATGAAGAAGGGGATGCCTTGGGCATCCCCAAGCTTTGATGCTTGTACTTCTTAGATATTTCTTGGGGTGACATGCGTGGCATCCCTAATCTTGAGCTTTAGTTCATCCTTCATCTCATTTCATCATTCTTTCCTTACACCTAAAATTTTTCCTTCATACAAAACTTCACACAATCTTTATTAGCAACATTAGTGCACTCAAGATAATAAGTATTTGGGTTCAGTTTCAACACCAATAAAACTTAAATTTAAACACAAGCTACTGTAGCACTTCCCTCAAAAATCTGAATTCCCCAAAAAGAACTCAAAAAGGAATCAACAAGAAGCAAATGCAAATAATGGCAGAAATCTGTCAAAACAGACCAGCAGGTAAAACCCAATTTTTTCGAAGACCTTCTGTTGCTCAAATCGAAAAGTTTTGAACTAATGAAAGTTATATAACAACATGGGGCAGAAGCACAAAAATTCATGCCTCAAAACAACGTACATAGATTTTACACGATTGTTTTTCAGCGAAGCACAAAAATCTGTTTTGGGACAGCAACTTTCCCAAGCATTACTTCTCTCTCATTAGAGGTTACTCTTGGCACAAAAAGCAAATAAAAAGGAAAAGGAGCGGTTATTACAGAGTTAATAACTTCCAAGACTCATCTAAAACTTTTGGGTTATCTCCCAATAAGTACTTTTCTTTAACGCCTTTAAGTTAGGCATAAGAAGCAAGAAAAGAATCAAGTGTTCTCAAATGAAGAAGCATTAAGAGAAAATTTTGTTTTCATAGGAGGGGCAAAAGGAATTTTCTCTCTCTTCTTAGGGAAGTGTTCTATACCTTTCTTAATTGGAAATTAATATTTAATGGTGTCTTCTTTCATATTAATAATGGCACCAATAGTTCTAAGAATATGTCTTCCCAAAATAATAGGACAAGAAACATTGCATTCAACATCCAAAACATAGAAATCAACAAGGACATAGGCATTGTTAACCATAATAAGAACATCATTAATACTCCCCATGAGTTTCTTTTTAGCATTATCATCAAGTGGGGCATTTAAATAACAATCTTCCAATGGTGGCAAATCAAGCATATCATAAATCCTTCTAGACATAATAGAAACACTACTATCAAGATCACATAAAGCTTTGAAATCAAAATCATTTACTTTCATATTAATGATGGGTTCCCAATCATCTTCTAGTTTCATAGGAATAGAAGCTTTATGTTTCATCTTTTCTTCTTTAATTTTTATGAGAGCATCAATAATGTGTTTTGTAAAGGCCATATTCATAGCACTAGCATTAGGACTTTTAGCAAGCTTTTGTAGGAACTTAATTACTTCAGAGATATTGCAACCATCAAGATCAAAATCATAATTGTCATCTAAAGTAGTGGAGCTATTGTTTCCCATATTCCGAAGAATTTCGGCATTTTTATTAGAAAAGTTTCCATTAGGTTTACTAGCTTCAACATTAGTATTAGTGATAGTAGAAACACTAATATTTCTAGCAATTTCATCTTCTCTTTCCCACTTAGCATGTAGTTCTGCTAATAATCTAACATTTTCATCAATTCTCACTTGTACGGCATTAGTAGCAGCAAAGGGATTTTCAATAGTTTCAGGTTTAGTAGCCATTTTATTAATCAAAGAGGATTGTGCATCAGACAAAGATGATATATTTCTTTCAGCATTAGAGAGTTTTTCCTCAATAGTTTTATTGAAAGCAGTTTGTTTACTAATAAAATCTTTAAGCATAACTTCAAGTTCAGAGGGTACACTTCTATTATTGCTGTAGGAATTTCCATAAGCATTACCATTATTGGGAGGATATGGCCTATAATTATTATTACCAAAGTTATTCCTATAGGCATTGTTGCTAAAATTATTATTTCTTATAAAGTTCACATCAACTTGCTCTTCTTGAGCAACCAAAGAGGCTAAGGGAACATGATTTGGATCAATATGAGCTTTCCCATTAACAAGCATAGACATAATAACATCAATTTTATCACTCAAGGAGGAGGTTTCTTCAACAGAATTTACCTTCTTACCTTGTGGAGCTCTCTCGGTGTGCCATTCAGAATAGTTAACCATCATATTATCCAGAAGCTTTGTTGCAGCACCCAAAGTAATGGTCATAAAGGTACCTCCAGCAGCAGAATCCAGCAGATTTCTTGAAGAATAATCCAGTCCTGCATAAAAGGTTTGGATGATCATCCAAGCAGTCAGTCCATGAGTGGGACAATTCTTTACCAAAGATTTCATTCTTTCCCAAGCTTGAGCAACATGTTCATTATCAGATTGTTTAAATTTCATTATTTTACTTCTCATAGATATAATCTTAGCAGGAGGATAGTATTTTCCAATGAAAGCATCTTTGCATTTAGTCCAAGAATCAATACTATTTCTAGTTAGGGATTGCAACCATTCTTTAGGTTTTCCTCTCAAAGAGAAAGGAAACAATTTAAGCTTAATAGTATCTCCATCTATATCCCTATGCTTTTGCATCTCACAAAGTTCAACAAAGTTATTAAGGTGAGCGGCAGTATCTTCAGTACCAATTCCAGAAAATTGTTCTCTCATAACAAGATTGAGTAAAGCAGGTTTAATTTCAAAGAAAGTAGCTTCAGGAACAGGTGGAGCAATAGGTGTGCACATGAAATCATTGTTGTTGGTGCTAGTGACGTCACACAACTTAGTGTTTTCAAGAGTAGTCATTTTTTGTGTGTTTTTAATAAAGAAAGCAAACTAGTACAAGTATTTTTTTGTGTTTTTGATAAAGAAACAAGCAAACAAAGCAAAAATAAACTAAGCAAACCAAAATTACAAAGTAAAGAGATTGGTTATGAGGGACTCCCCTTGTGAAGATGTCCTTGACTCCCCGGCAACGGTGCTAGACAAATACTTGCTGGCTCGTGGTTGATATCGAGCTCGTTGGGGAACCCCAAGAGGAAGGTATGATGAGCACAGCAGCAAGTTTCCCTCAGTTATGAAACCAAGGTTATCGAACCAGTAGGAGCAAGGAAACACCTCCAAGGTGTTGTTTCCAACTTGGAATCCTGCACAACACAACCATAGAACTTTGTCCCCAACTTACAGTGAGGTTGTCAATCTCACCGGTTTTGCTAAAAACAAAGGATTAAATGTATTGTGTGGAAGAAAGTAATAGCTTGCAGAAAGTAAACAGAAAATAGAAAATAGTTGTAGATTGATGGTAAAAGAAAGGACCAGGGTCCATAGTTCACTAGTGGTGATTCTCCTTAAGATAGATGACATGTTGGTTGAACAAATCACTACGGTGCAATTGACAAACATCGAGAAATCATACATGCATATACTAATCATATTGACTCCTATGAGATTTGATTGGGCATTACAACATTATACATATACCGTAATCCAACTGCATCTATGACTAACAATCCACCTTTAGGTTATCATCCGAACCCCCTCCAGTATTAAGTTGCAAGAAACAGATAATTGCATTAAGCATTGCATGTAAAGTAAACAATACGATTGTTCTATGAAGAAAGGATTGTTGTTTTCTCCCTAGTAGCAACAACACATCTAGTACCTTAGATATTTCTGTCACTTCCCTAGATAACTAGAGGCATGAACCCACTATCGAGCATAAATACTCCCTCTTGGAGTTGCTAGCATCTACTCGGCCAAGATAGCTACTAACAACGGAGAGCATGCAAGATCACAAATAACAAAGACATGATAGAATCAATGATCAATCTGAAATAGCATCTCAATATCCATCGGATCCCCGCAAACACAACATGTATGATTACAAATAGATGATTTTGATCATGAACGGAGCTCACAAGATCTAAACATGGTAGCACAAAGGAGAAGAACCAACCATGTAGGTACTACATGGACCCGTAGTCCAGGGATGAACTACTCACGCATCACACCGGAGGCTTGCATGGTGATGAAGAAGGCCTCCCGGGTGAATTCTCCCCTCCGGTAGGGTGCCGCTAAGAGCTTCAGATCCCTCCCGATCTAGGGATGGACATGACGGCGGCTACAGACTCTTTCGTGGAATTTTAATCGGGTACTTAGGGTTTCTGTATCAGAGACAATATATAGGCGAAAGGGGAGGACGAGGGGGTTCCCTAGGCGGCCACACCACCCCTGGCGCGGGCCAGGCCTGGCCGCACGGCCAGGTGGTGTTGGCGGCCCCTGTCCCCTCTCCGTCTCGTATTCTGGCCCCGTGTCCCCCTCGGTAAAATATTGACTTTGGCTTTTGTCCCGTCCAATTTCGAGAATATTCATTTTCTGACTTTCCTGGAACCAAAAACAGCAGAAACTGGCAGCTGGCACTGTGGCATCTTGTTAATAGGTTAGTCTAAGAAAGTGTATAAAAAGTACTCCAAAGTGTGGACAAAACATAAGAAAATAGATATAAAACAAGCATGGAACATCAAAAACTATAGATACTTTTGCAACGTATCAGTGTACAACAATTTTTTGTGATCCTCTAACATGCCCTCCAACTTCAACTTCTCTTTCTCTGTTTCACAGTCTCGCTTTGCATCAGAAATGACCCGACCAAGATCTTCAACGGGCTCATCTGATGCTTGTTCTTCACCTCCTTCTTCTTCATTCTCTTTCATTGCTGTATTATCGTATTCAGGGAACATATGACAATAGTTTTTACCATCCTCTTCTTCTTCATTGTCTTTCATCATAACCCCTCTTTCTCCGTGCTTGGTCCAGCAATTATAGCTAGGCATGAAACCTCTCCGAACCAGGTGGCCGCGAATGATTTTCGAGGAAGAGTACTCCTTGATGTTCCGACATTGAACACATGGACAACACATAAATCTATTCTCTTTGTTTGCCTTAGCCACATCGATAAATTTATCCATGCCTTGAATGTACACGGATTCACGTCGGTCACCGTACATCCATCCCCACTGGTTCATTTGCATCATTACAGAACATCATGAATAGTGAGATGACCACTTTACGTTGACGCATGCATTATTATATCAATGACGGATAAAGGATAAGGTTGCTAACCTCGCAAGAAGGAAAGAAAGAGGAGAAAGACTTAAGTGTGGCTCGGGCACCTCATATCATTTTTATTTTGTGTGAAATCAAGCGTATCATTCTCTCAGACATTTCGCCGAACACCTAATGTGCATAGGAAAAAAACTAGCACACCACACCTCACTCCTTCAACCAAGAGAAAAAACAGAGGGTGGACGCTAGCTGGGGTGGCGTATTTATAGGCGAGCCATTCGTCCTGGTTCGTAATACGAACCAGGACTAAAGGTCGGCGGCAGACCACGTGTCTGGGACCGGACATTTAGTCCCGGTTCGTATTACGAACCGGGACAAATAGCCCCTTAAGAACCGGGACGTATGCCTATCTCCCGTGCGTCTCTCGGTCCCCTCGAACCGGGACAAATACTTGCATTAGTCCCGGTTTGAGGAGGAACCGGGACTAATGCTCTCGGCCGATGCGAACCAAAGCTAGTTTTTCTACTAGTGAATGCAATCGAGTGATTGCCGCTTAGAACAAATTACTACCTATATATGATAATGTGCTAAGAGCCAATGCATGTAAAAGGTCTTACTACGTACAAAATAAATTTTATAAAATTTGGCCAAATGCATACAGGGAAAATAACAATGTCAACATGATTGAACAGATACAACATGAAAAATATATTTATTTATTTGAGAATTATGTATTTTATGTTAACCTGCCATATTTAATTCATACTGTAAATTAAGGTTCTTTTTGTGGGAAAATTAAGGATTATTTTTTATCTTAATCAAACTTGGAACGGATGAAGTAGAGGTGCTACATCCAGAAGCAAAGCAACCAAAGTTGACCCCTGAAATCGTGTGTGAATCTCAAAGCTAGCTGGCAGTTTCCATGTTATTTAGCGTGTCTGCTTATGACTTTTTTGAGTTATGGCTTATTCATGGTTATCACCGATTAGGCCAAAATACGCAAGACAGCATGTGTGGCCTTACTCCTTTCGCTCTCCTCACGTCCCAAAGTCTTCGTCAACTTGTTATTTCCGCGTACTTGTGAAGAATGAAAAGTGGGAATGGAAGAAAAATAATACTCCTCCCCCGAACACTAAATCCCACATGCAGTTCCTAATAGGAAATAGACGAGTCTGCGCCGCTATCTTGATCCAAAAGAAGATGGATGTGCACAAACCAGCAACTCCTCCCCCGTTCTTCAAGTAGTTATGTTAGCAAGTTTGTTAGCAAACTTATGTTAGCAAGCTAATGGACACAGATTATAAGACTTACATTGTTACTTCGTGTGCGGAGAATCGGAATTTTCCAATCGAGCAATTAATCGAGTCGTGGATGGATCATTTCAAACCATATCCTGTTGGGAGTTGGAATAGACAAGCACCACAACATGGTCAAGAAGCGTAATTAGGCAAGTATACGTTAGTGCGCGATAGGGTAGATTAATACTCCTATCAAGAGCATCTTCCGCACGCTAATCTGCGCCACATACGTGCGCGTTACTCCATGCATGCATTGACGAGAGTAGGAGAGCTCGTACGTGTTGCTTGCTCCGGTGTAGCACCGCACGCACGAATAATATAAACTAGACGGGTTTTTGTCTGATGCAAAAACATTTATTTGTCTGATGCAAAAACAATTATGTTTATTCTGCGCAAGAGATCATTTCAGTGGGAAAAGTTGTGTGGTAATAATGGTCCTCATCTATTCCGTGGTGTATATGTGATCTTATGCGTAGCTGGTGGTCATGCGACTGGTCCGTGATACTAAGATATTATGATTTTTTTTACTTGTTTTTGAGTGACACAATCGATAATTCTCGGTTGCGTCATAATGGCTCTCTTTGCCAGCTTGCATGCAGTTGGTGCTCACACGTGTGTTGTACATGGCATACGCCTGGTGTTGGGTGTTCGGCAGTTGTTTGCATGTATTTTTGTTCGAGCGTGACTACATATAGTTCTGAAGATATTTCTAGTGATGGTATAATATCTGTTATATATTATGTGTCTTCACCAAGACAAAAGGATTGAGTACAAATTCAATCAGTGGCACTGAGTTTAGATTGCACGGTACACCACTTAACTTGAAGCTGAACAATCTGAGTGACAGAGACAACCAAGTGAAATGTATTCAGGTGTCCCCTATATCAGTTCTATCTCCCACCCACTATTGACCTACTGTTCAAACAATACATATAACATCTTATACAGAGACATGAATATTTAATCTTGGAAAAATGCAGAGGAAATTCATTGTCATTTAGCAACTTCACTTAGAACGGGACCTACAACATTTCTTCAATAGACACATACTGAAGGTCCACAAAATAAGGTCTGAATATCTCTGAATTTTCCCTACATCAAGCAGCTTCGGTAGATGCAACATTCAACGGGACAAACCACACAACATATGGGTGTATCTTGGTAGATGTAGCATTTAACAGCATAAACCACACAATATATGTATATTCTAGTTATCCCACAAAGATACTGAACTTTGTTAAAAAAAGTGTTTATTGAGAGAGAAAAAGAAAACGCAAGTCCATTTTCTGAAGATGAAGCTCATATAGATGGATACATGCAAGCCTACAGGAGTCCATATCCTTAGTCTAAGAGAAAGTGGCCTAGTATAGATGGTGGCCGCGCGACAGTGAGTAAAACAATAAGGAAGAATACTACAAGATGTTTTGTAGACGAATCAAATATGTACAAATGTGTAAGCTTATAGGAGGCCCGATCATAGGTTATGGCAAAAAACAAAAGTAAACATAAGGGTTTTCCCCTATAATGTCCAGCTAGCTAGCTAAATCAACTAATCAAAAACCAAAAAAAGAAATGAATTCCTCGGATAGAAAACATGCAAGCTCAGTTCAAAATGGTTGAGTTCACTTTGAATGAAACAAAAGTAAATCATAAAATAGAAGAGGCTACCTGCAAATATATTTTATACCATGAAACTAATTTTGCTTTTTATATGCAACATCAACCTAGTCTGCATTTTCTGGGTCATATAGAGGAAAATTATGAAGAAAGAAAGCTACCTGAATTTCATGCTAATGTAACCTATGTATTTGTACGTTTTTCTCAACGGTAGTCAAACCTTGGCATCTTCTATTTGATGTCATCTAAGATCATTCAAGAACTAATACAGCAAGAATACATGGTATAAATATGTCAAGCGACCAAGCATGGTCTATTGCTTCATAAATTTGGGAAACACAAAGATTGATCATCCCACTATTGAAGAGAACTCCTAAACGCCAGCCAACAATTTAATTACTCAACTGTTGCCTGAAAGAAGAAGATAGACCAAGGGTAAGAGATTAAAAGCTAACCATATTTATGAGAACTATGCAGATGTAAGCTTAGACTAATATACGCATACTGTAGAAGGAAGTTGCATTGATACTGCATTGCCGAATTCAAAAAGAGGCATGAAAATATTTATCCATAACAAAACTTACCCAAAATGCATTCAAATTTCAATGAAGTATTGTCTGGAACAAATAAGACAACCGAGTTATAACAGGGCACCATGTTATGTAAGTGTTCCCTGCAGGAATAGATCAACAACGGTTCTGGGAGGGTTCACCTGCTAGCTCTTTAACACGCATATGGTCATGATCAACCTACCGATGACTTCTATTACCTTGCTCTCTAAACAAATATAAGCTTGATGTCAAGGAAGTTCTTTATGCTTACTGTATCGAATAGCCAAGGGGACCAATGGCATGATCCAGTATCTCAGCCGATGTATTAACATTATCGCTATCTCAACCCAAGAGACCTGAATGTAGAAATTGGCTGCGACATCGTCTTCATTGAAAGGGCCACCTTCTCGAGCAGCACAACTATCCATTTAAAGCGAGGAGTTGACTCCTAACTCCTGAACACGCCTCCCGCAATGACGCATGGTGGAAACAAATAAGGAACCACAAGAAGGACACCTAGCCAGGCGGAGCGAGAAAGCATATAGTAAGAAAGAAAGTGAACCTGAAGAAAATTGTGAAGAACTGCCCTTCAATGGTCGGGGACTCGGCTTCCAAAGACGTCCTAGAAGTCCACTTCACTGAGTAATCTAATCCAGCGAAGAATCCATGGCATGCATCCCCTCTATCTTCTCAACTTGGTACTACTTGCCCAATAATCTGAATCTCTTTAACCATTATTATTTTCTACCGCAATGAAAGGATCTGAATAAAGGGGTTGCATTAAAATAAGAAATGAATCTCCTTCAACATTATTATTTTCTGCCTGATTGGAAGGATTTGACAAAAAAGGTTACACTAAAAGAAGAATAAACAAATATCTAACTCTAATGAGTAAGAGTGTGGCACAAAAATTAGATGGTGTTGTTTTTGCTGGCCTCCTTGGAGGAATGTAAACAAAACTCTACCTTTCCAATGAAATGAAAAGTAAAGATCCTTTGTAGTTTCTTGAAAAAATAGATGTTACTTTCTTTTCCTTAAAGCTGAAACTGAGGAACAGGCTACACTATTTAGGAACTATTAACAAATAAAACACAATGCATAATTTGAAAAAAAAAACTTATCTTGGTTCCTTCTTGAAAAACTATCAGTAGAAAAGAACATGTACTGGACCTCCTACAGTTTATGCATATTGTAATGAGAAAATTAAATAAATAACTCATTTAACTCTTATGAAGTTGATAGGTAATAAAATAGAAGTACCCTGACAGACACAACACATATTCTCGCTATATATGATGTTACCCCAACTAAAAACAGCGAAATTGTACCCAATCCTGTACAATATTCTCCAATGCAACCTGTAACTATTACAGAAATGGTCTATCAGAAAGGGAACAAAGAATCACATAAAATTGAACTTGAATATTATAATAATACTCATAGACAAACAAAGGAAGTAGCTACAAAAGAGATTATCCATTAAAATTTTGGTGTACGCTCATCATCAACACTTGGTTAAGATTTTTTGTTGGTCTACAGCAAAGCTTGTTGTCATAGAAAAAAGCAATTACCACCACCGAGAAATCGGAGATAGAGAATGAAACAACAAATATTCCCAAATCAAATCCTTCTATTAACTGACAAATCAAAAAGTTCATTGCTACATGCATTCAGAGCAAATCAAACAGTGGCATACATTCCATGTACTGAAGTTGGTGTCATTTTTCGGGCAGGAAAGTAAGACCAGCACAATTAATATTACATCTGATTGAGAAAAATAAACCATGTCTGAAAACATCGGCAATAGTTTCATCCTCCAGAGAAATTTCATGGGCTCTCTTAAGTTAACAACAACCACATGAATACATTCTCGAGTCAGTTGTTGTGGGTAAAAGGAGAAAATATGTTACATTTGTGATCGCTAGCTTGACTTTGTTCTCACCATCATGTCGACATTTTCTATGCTCGACAAAGCTTGCAACAATCTATAGAGAATTACTCAAAAAAATGTTGTACTAAAATAGGTACAGATGCATGTTCATATAATCAGGGTGTATACTCATCGGAGAAAACTATATGTAGTTAAACCATTTATGTATCTAACGGTGCTCGGTGGCCCATGTAAATCAGCAATAAAAATAATGAGTATACTCTAGGACATACAGTTAGTAATAGTAGCACTCATAGCAGAAACATTTTCATTCACACAGGACAGCTATGCAGATGCAAATCAAACAGGAAGAGCAAAAGATCAAGGAAAGAAGCATACCAGGAGAAGGAAGGCACATGTCCCTGAGGCCGAGTTTCCGCCCTCGCCGGCATTCTCGCAAGAGGATGGTGGAAGGAGCCACTGCAGGGTCACAGCCTTCTTGTCGCCACATAAAGATTGGGGAAGGGGCAACGCGGGATGTGACCCTCTCGTCGACCTTCATAACCGGCTCCTCCCACTCCAGCATAAGCTCCTACTTCTCTGCTTAGTTGATCTCCCCCACGACTCTGACCGCCGCCTCTAGCGACGATGACGTCCGGCCCTGCACACACGTCCAGCCATGTCACTCCAGCGCCGCTTCAGCCTCGTCGCTCTAGCCTCGCCACCGGTCCCACGCACGCGTCCGACCACACGCTCTGCCAATGGGAAGAAAGAGAAGGAAGAGGAGGAGGAGAAGCATGTGGAGGTGATAGATAGGAGAAGCGTGGCCATGGGGATAGGAGAGACGATGTGGGGGATGTGATGTGGCCTAACGACTTTGACCAAAGAAGGAACGGGAAGATACGTGTGGGGGCCTCTAATTGGCAGAAAATCGCTCCATCTACAGTACGATGGCGTGGAACGCTAATAGAGAGAGAATCATTCATTAAAAGAGAAGTGGTGCATGATTCAAAATATTTAAACCAAGGTCAGAAGCAGTTCCTCCAGATAAGATCACAAGGAATACTCAAGCAGCATCGACGATATGTCGAGTTATTCAAACTGATGGTTACTGCCTTCAACATGAGTAATCATTTCATGTGAATAATTCTTTAGTAGTTTTCCCCTTGATTAATTAGATGGGAATAATTCTGTAGTAGTTTTCTACTTTTCATGTGTTGCACCGCGGATAATGGATGAGTTTTGAGTCTGTGGGATAAGTAATTCAGTTGTGTTAGCACAACAAGATACAGATGTGTGAGTGTACCTCTTTTTGGCTGATGCAGCACTCTGAATCTCTTCTTTTGCTTGCCCTTTGGAGTGGAGTTTATGTCCTTATCAAATGTTTACAGAGTACTTCATAAATTCTTTTAAAAATTCCAATACAGTCACTAGTGTAAACGCATGTAGAACAAAAGCACCTACATGTGCATGAGCAGACCACATTCCATATATATCAGACTCTATTACCCTCTCCTTTCAAAATTCTGGTGTGCAGTAAATTTCAATTTCTATACTCTTCGAACTGTATTATATTTCTGAAATATAGCAGGAACAGACTTAAGAATATTCCTTTTATAGATGATATCATACTGCAATTCCTCAAGAATCAATCTATTATCAATCAACCTCCCAGCATGAACTGACTCAGTGCCAAGACTAAATGATGCCAAAACGAATATCCGTTCCTACCAAACATATCTCGGAAATAAGATGGATATGAGAAGAGCATACATCCTTGGCTAGAAATATGTGATATCCAAAATTATGTAGTTTCAGAACGAAAAAATAGTTAATCAATTAATTAGTCTTGGTTAATTCCCCTAACTACAGCCATCCCTAGATCAAAGAAGCTGGCGTAATAGTAATATACAATAAGATACAACCTGGAAGACCTACAAAACCTGGAGTGAAAAAGAAATGAGATCCTTGAGAACATAGTAAGAAGTTCCATCATGAGTTATTCCTTAAAGAATCAAAAGCTTACACCATAGTTTCACAATACAGAAAAACAGATCACAGACTACAAAAAAATAGATCAATAGATTTGGAAAGAATCCTGCAATAAGTAATCCTTCTCAAATATCAAAGGAACATAAATAAAGAGTATGGTAGGGAAGAGTATGCACTGTAAACGCTGACATGTAACAATATTTAGAATATACACGAACATGAGCATTGTACCGGCCAAGAGGATGGTTATAGAAGCTGAGGATGCTGAAGCTTCATATCACTGAATTAAACGTGTGCATTAGAAGTGCAAGATCGGCAAGCATTCAGTTCAGTTCAACAATAAATCGATTGGCCATGTATCATGAAAACCAGAAGCGGGTAAACTCTTCCATGTGTATTCGTAAATTACTTTTTGAATCCTGGTGAGTGGCATACTTTAGACCTACAAACATGATCCAAAAACAGAATAAGTAGGTGTTAGGCAAGTGACTTAATTTAAAGAGGAAGCAGAGATAAACAGGTATTCGAACAACCCGTTCTATACTAAATAAGAATATTATAATTTATAAGACTAACCATGCTACAACTTATCAGAATAATATTGATACCAAAATAATCTGCAAGAAAGGGGAACTAATGGTTCACACTATATAATTTAGGAAGCTAGAGATACCGTTGGATAAGTCTTTGTGACAATTAGATGCTGAGAATAGTGACAAATAAATATTGTATATAGAAGGAGAGATAAATAAGTTGAGACAATGTAGTGTACTTATATCAAAAGAAGAGTAAGAATAATTTTAATGCTGAGCATTGTAAAAGATCACCTCACCATTAACAACAATGAAGCCAAACTCATATAGGTTGTGTCTAGTTTGCTGTTCTCGGTTCTCCTAGATACGACCAATACGCATAAGGATCTTCCATTCATAAAATTTGGGCGATGCGTCCTTTACCAATGAAGGCTATATATTGCCTTTCCCTTGACCTGCACATAAGTGGAACTCGTTAGTATAGCACAACAAGG
The DNA here is from genome assembly GCA_916181665.1 of Avena sativa. Lineage (NCBI taxonomy): Eukaryota > Viridiplantae > Streptophyta > Magnoliopsida > Poales > Poaceae > Avena > Avena sativa. The sequence continues at coordinate 467,666,276 of OV702290.1, forward strand.
CAGGTAGCATATTAGAAAGCGGACAATGAAATCTAGAGGAAAATATGAGCTGCTGCCAAAAAGCACAAGTAAAAAGATAGAGCAAAGCGAGAAGAAAATAGAGGGAGAGAGAAAGTATATAAAAAGGAGAGAATCATCAGAGAAGAAAAGGATCAAAAAAGAAGATAAACAAGTTCTTGAATGAAGAGCGTGGTGGATGCGTGTATCAGAAAAGAATCACCTAGAAATTTCAGATCCATCTAGTAGAGACGCAAACCTAAAAAATACATGATCCAAATAAAATAGAAAGAGAGGAAGAACAGCGGAAGTTTGCGATGCAGGAAAGAGTTCATATATATTTCTGAAGCTTTGTGTTCCTGGACTAATCTTCCATTGATGGCCTCGCTGCCAGACATCCTTGACCAAGTTGCCTGCATTGTCAGTTATGACCTAGACACATCCATCCGCTTTAGCACAGGGATACATATTGGAGGAGAGGCAATAAGGGAAAAACAGCAATCTGAAAAGAACCGTCAGTTAGATTTCTAAATAGATCATGTAGTTTCTATTTTATTGTATTTAGGACATACCAATTCGTAAGATCCAAAAATGTAGGAATCAGAAAAACACGACCGTATTAAAATTTGTAAAGTTGAAACCTCCTAATCTTACATGAATGGTACCTGTAGAAGGCAGCACCAAATTAAATGCTTTTTAGCTGAATTAAATGGTGTTTCCGTAGGAAAACAATTGCAACCTGAGTTGTTGGATACAAAGAAATTATATTCAAGAAATATATTTGTCTCTAAGGTTTCTAACTGTGTGAAACAAAGATGGAACTTCTATTAGAAAATTAAAAAGGTTCAAATCCTATAGTACTACTTCGAGTCAAATAGGCTATGTCCGTATTTCCCACCCCAAATGAAATATAAGGATAGATGAAGAATGCAATATGTAAATGCTCCAAATTAGTGACCATGTAATTAAAGGTATGTACTCCTCATGCATCGCATATTCCCTAGCTACAATTTACAGGTAACAGACCGACATCCATATAACTCAGAGCTCTATAAAACATCATATTTCCATGCTTTTTCTAATGTCAAGACCTGATGTATAGAAGATACAGTAAACTTCTTACACAAAAGCACTAACTAATTTAGCCGACCTTGCATACGTTTAGATCAGCGCAGAAATAAGTCAGTATGCTATATCCTCTCTTCAGTTCTTCTGCTAGCGGCAAGACATCTATCAGACGTTAAATCTGACGCTTTATCACTAAGAAAAGATCACATTACAAAGAACGAACATCTTATTGTACAAACCTGAATATTCTGTTGACAACATGAATATTCGAAGGGGCCTCCCATCTTCGGCAGCTACTGCATCTCCTTGTTGCTCCCCTTGAACCACATGGCATACATGCATCACAACATTAGCACTAGTATCACACCAAATAAGAAATTTGGAAATACACTTACTTGGTTCTTACAGGCACAACAACAAACACCTGTTAGGAACCAAAATCACAACCAGAGCACCTAATATTTTTAGACCTTTTGTGCCAATCATTCAGGGCCAACTACGATGCCTTCGATCTACTGAACAAAAGGGACTTCAAACCATGTAAAAAAGTATTAGGAAAGAAGAAATCAACCTGTAGGTGGCTGGCCGTCGGGAAGGTCTTCCCACGCCAATGAGAGCCATGTTGCTCTAGGCTGGGCGAAGAAGAAGGGGTGAACAGGAGCAGCCGGGCACGGGATGAAGTAGCTGCATGCCACCTCGGCAACATCATCGTGGGCACCTGGCCCTAGGGCTCTGCCGCGGTACATCGCGTGGGCGCCTCCTCGCTGATGCATCCTCCTTTGACGCCTGTCGTGTTGTCGAAGAGCAAGCAGCGAACCCCAATTGGTCGCACACGCCCTCCTAGAAGGGCATCGTTGTTTTTTCCGTCTCCGAGGAGGGGATCGTCCGGCATGAGCACGGCCCGGGCTAGAGGAGCACGGCGCCAGCGGTGGCGGCGCATAGATTGCTCCCCGGCCGCCTCATCGGCCTCTGGGACGGACCCGGCCGCCGCCGCTATGTGCCTCTACCGACGCCTCCAGGGCCGGGCAGCCCCTACCCGGCCGCCGCCGCTATGTGCCTCTGCCGACACCTCTGGGGCCGGGTAGACCCTTCCTCTCGTACAACTACTCACCTTGACGTCCGCCTCGTCGCCGTCGAGGGCTGGGTAGGTAGTTTGGATCTCGGGGAGGGCGAGTCGATGCTTCTGGTCGCCCCACCGGTCAAAGGAGCCGAGGAAACCAGGGAATCCCACCTCCTGCCCACGCGAGCTGCGATGGACGCGCAAATGGGGCTCTGGCCCATAGGCAGTGACTCAGACCGGCAGAGGCCCACGAGCAGCGATAGCATGCGCGCAAATCGTGCCGCAGATGGCCTAAGCGATCTCGCTTTTGCTCACGCTTAAGACATTTAATTAATTAACTGAGAATGTACCGTCTAGTACTACTAGTAGATGAGAATGAAGTCTTGATTTGGATAAATGTCAATGTATGATAAGCAGGATATTAATTAGGTGGATAGTGCTATTCGTAGTTTTATTATGATGTTATCTGACGCCTCTCTTGTATATTCTTGTAACGTCCTTGTGTATCGTCGTCGCTGGTAGTTGGGTACTGATCACTACAATTGTGTCTAATACAGTACGGGAGGAAACTTCTTTGCCGTGTGTGTAAAATACACGGCAAAGAATCCTCGGAACACGGCAAAGGCTTTGCCGTGTATAAGCACACAGCAAAAACTACACGGCAACGTTGGTGACGGCAAAGGCACTTTGCCATGTGTTTTCTAAAAAATACATGGCAAAGGCTCTGTCGTGTGTCATACGCGTAGACATGGCAAAGTAAAGTGAGATGACGGTGTCTATTATTTACGTGTGTCGTCCATAAATCCAACACGGCAAAGACTGTCTTTGCTGTGTGTTGCCCATAAATCCAACACGGCAATGGCTGCATTTGCCCTGTGTCATCCACAAATCTTACACGACAAAGCCTTTGTCGTGTGTCTTGTACACGGCAAAAAGGCTGCCTTTTCAAAAAAAATTGAAAAAAAAATTCAATTGTTTTTTTCAAACTTCTTTGAATATTTTTTACTCGTTAATCTCATATGGGATATTTTTAACCCTAAGTTACTTAATATTAGGTCAAATTGCACTCATGATCAAACTTTACCTTCGGTCACCTATCCTAACACTGTTCTAACCCTAGCACGCTTAACTTATTCGTTCCTTCCAAACGAGTTTTCGAGAAACAAATCATACCTTATCGATAATACTTTCATTTCAATCCTATTATCTCTTGGACCACGATGTCACAAATCTTAGTTTGAGATTCCAAACAATTATTTAAGTAAAAAACAATGAATAAGTAATAATAATCTTGAATCCAAATAAAAAATAAAATGATTTTTTTGCCTTTTTCTATTTAATCTCGAATAATTCATATATTTAAATCTGTAAATCAGAATTCAAGAAATAAAATATATAAATCGATCAGAAAAATAATAAGAATCCAAATATGACATCCATATAATCTTGTGAACCTAAAAACGATTGATTAACCTTGTCATATTGTTTTAATCGTTTTTGAATTTTTTATGCCTCTTTCAAACTATGGTCAAAATGGCGGGTATGAAGATTTTGAGCTCGGGGCTAAGCCTCGCTAAACTTGCATTGGATCGCTGATGAAATAGCATATTGTGAACCTAAAAATAATTTTTAAAAAAATCATAAGTATCAGATCATGTATATATAGTTTATATCTGACCCACTTCCTACCGATTTGGTAGAAATTTGTCTTTTTCACCAGGGGTGGACGAAAAGGTTTTAGATCCCTCTGCTAGGACATTGTCCATGTAAGGTGGTCTGTGTTTTTGAAAAATAGGATGGTAGCATTTTGAATTAGCCGTTTGGTGGTTGCTTCACAAAACCACCCATTTTTTGTACTCGGAAAATAGAAAATGGCTTTTGGTGTGACGAAAAGGAAATCCTCCTGCAACATTGTTCACCATCCCATGATGCACATGCATGCATAATATGGGCATATTATCAGAAACTATGCTTTAATTCTAGCCATAACATTGGTCATTTGAACCGAAAGCTAGAAAACCTCAAATGACATAGGTCATTTTGTGAAGGTTTTTTGAGAAATAATCAATATACCAAGTTTGATATTTTTCCTTCCAACTATGTCACGTAATTTGACACCACGCGAAGGTTTCGCATTGTTTCGGTCGTTTTTGATTTTTTATGCCCATTTTAAACTATCGTCAAACTTTGTCGACGGCGGGCATGAAGATTCTGAGCTCGGGGCTAAACCTCGCTAAACTTGCATTGGATCTCTCATGAAATAGCATATTTTAAACCTAAAAATGATTTTTATAAAAAATCATGAGTATCAGATCATGTACCTGTAGTTCATATCTGACCCACTTTCTGCCGATTTGACAAAATTTGTCTTTTTCATCAGGAGTGGACGGAAAGATTTTAGATCCCCCTATTGGGACATTATCCATGTAAGGTGGTCTAGTATTTTTGAAAAATAGGATGGTAGCATTTTGAATTAGCCATTTGGTGGTTGCTTCATAAAACCACCCGTTTTTTGCGCTCGAAAAATGAAAAATGCCTTTTTGGTGCAACAAAAAGGAAACTTCCTCCTGCAATATTGTTTGCCATCCCATGATGTACATGCATGCACAATATGGCACATTATCACAACTATGTGTTGATTCTAGCCATAGCATTGGTTATTTGACCCGAAAGTCAGTAAACCTCGAATAAGATATGTCATTTTGTGAAGATTTTTTTAGACATAATCAATATACCAAGTTTTATATTTTTTCTTCCAACCATGTCACATAATATGACACCACGCGAACGTTTCACATTGTTTCGATCGTTTTTGAATTTTTTATGTTCGTTTTAAACTATGCTCAAAATGGCGAGCATGAAGATTCTTATTCAACATAAATATCTAATATTTGAGTGAAGATAGATAGATCTTATTTTTCTACAAATTTTAATATATTATTTATATTTTCTGAGTTAGAATGATTTTTTATGATTTTCCTAAGATTAATGTGATAAAAGGGAAAAAAGAAAAAACAAGACTTTGCCGTGTATACTGCGGAATACACAGGGCAAAGTCATCGTTGCCGTGTGGTACACGGAAAAGACACAGGGCAAAGAGGCCACCGTCTACAGCCGTTAACTCCTCCCGTCAAGTGGACCTGTGGGGCCTCGGGTCCCACCTTGTTGCCGTGTGGTATATCTTTGTCGTGTGTCCGGTGTCCTTTGTCATGTCTACTTTTTTTGTCGTGTTCCTTTACTTACTCTTTGTCGTGTTTTTTTCAGAAATTTTCCGTGCTGCTAATCTTTGTCGTGTGTTTTCTGGGGGAGACACGGCAACGACCTTCTTTGCCATGTTCCGGGTCCTTTGGCACACGGCAAAGGGCTGTCTTCACGCAACAATTTTTCCTGTAGTGATAAGTAGTAATAGACGGATGATGCTCTTGGAAGCCGAAAAACAGTAGTACTATATTACTATATATAAGTACCATGTTCAGCTGGGATTGCCGTGCAAATATGTACTGTAGAATTGTATAGAATAATAATCGATGACAATATTATGGCAATTACAAGAGGTACATATGAGGGTCTAGATGCACGGCCTAGCCCTATAACAAACCGACTAAGACTCTTAAACCTAACAGGATTTGTATTCTAACATCCCCCGCAGGGCCGGCCCTGAGGGGGGACTGGAAGGGCAGCCGCCCCGGGCCCCCGAACCCAAGGGGGGCCCAGCTAGGTATGCTCATGGTTGGAGAGGTTCTCGACGTCCTGTGCGCCATTGGAGATAGGTCCAGAGTTCTTTCTACAGTACAGTTTAGGCTCCACGGAGAAAGGAACCATCAAATTCCCGTAGTGGGTTAGAACTTGGGCTTTTTATTTAGTTAATTAATAACTCGGGCCTTCAATTTTTAATTAGCCTGCACCTGTTCTCTTTCATTGAGTCTCTTAACTCATAAAAAGTTCACGAAGGCTAGTCAGCTTGTGGTTTGTGGCCCATCTGAAGCGCAAGGAGGAAAGCCATCGTTTGATTTAGTAATAAAAAGGAGCCGTCCCCTCAAAAAGGAAAATCTACGAGATGATTTAGACAATGGCTACAGGACCGATCCAAGAATAACAGCACACGTTCACATACATTTGCTGATACATATTTCGCTTACAAACTTTTCAATCCCATACCAATTGCTCTATTTTCGCCAAAGTTGGAACAACCAATTCTTGTGTCATAAGCGCAGGGAGAGCGCAATGCGCATGATCTTAGAAGGCTAGGGTGTCGCCCAAGCCAAAAAAAATCACAGTTTGACGGTCGAGTGCTCGTCGGGCATTTGCATCAAACAATAGCCCGGCAACAACCATAAAGTAAATTAAAACATTGTTTTTTGAAATACTCATATCAGACAACATTTACGAAAAAAGCAAAATTGGCGAGGTTATGGCCCATATATGTAAGAGTATAATTTTCCATCTGTTGTGTGCCATTGCGGCATCATCCGACCTTTCCATGGAGATATTGCATCGTCGACCCTTATGTGGTTACATCAATAGAGGACGGTGCAAAGCTTAGTGTGCCCAACGGCCGCCGTAATGACACGATTCCGGTCCAAGTCCACTAATAATCGGTTAGCATGTTAGAAGAGATTGTTTCACACAATATATATAAACTATTTGATAATTATAATTTTACATAATTTATATGTCGTAATATTTTATATACACATATATTAATTATTGTTATGATCTTTGTTTTTTGGGGTCCGGTTTCTAGCTTCGCCCCGGGTCCCCGAAATCTCAGGACCGTCCCTGATCCCCCGTAGTGTGAACGGTAGGCTCGATGATGTTGAGACTGAAACGAATGTCTTGAAATGGAGTAGTCGCCAGGCCTTAGTAAAGATATCAGCGAACTGAGCTGAACTAGCCACATGTAGAACATGAACTTGACCGAGAGCCACCTTCTCTCGAATAAAATGAATGTCGATCTCTATATGCTTGGTACGACAGTGTTGAATCGGATTCCCTGACATATAAACAGCTGAAATATTATCACAGTAAACAATGGTAGCTTGCTCAATAGGACGATGCAGCTCCGACAACAACTGGCGCAACCAAACCTTATCAGCAACCGCATGAGCCACAGCGCGATACTCAGCTTCGGCTGACGAGCGAGAAACCGTAACCTGCCTTTTTGAAGACCAAGAAACCAAATTGTTACCAAGAAAAACATAAAATTTGGATGTGGACCGTCGAGTATCGGGACAATCAGCTCAGTCTACATCAGAGTAAGTTATCAACGAGGTAGGAGAGGATTTATTTATATGAAGACCTAAATCTAATGTGCCTTTGAGATACCGAAGAATACGTTTGATATGGTTGAAGTGAGGAACACGAGGATCATGCATGTAAATGCAAGCTTGTTGGACAGAAAAAGAAATTTCAGGACGAGTAGGAGTAAGATATTGAAGGGCGCCGATAAGACTACGATAAAGAAAAGGATCAGAAAAGGGATCACCATCGGCAGAAAGTTTTGAACCTGTATCAGCAGGAGTACGAGACGGTTGACAATCAAGCATACTAGCACGAGAAAGAAGATCTAGAGTGTACTGACATTGAGATAAGAAAAGACCAGATGAGTCACAGATGATAGCAATACCTAATAAGTGATGAAGAAGACTTATATCGGACATAAAAAATTCTTTGCAAAGAAGAGAGATAATATGATCTAAAAAGTGTTGTGAGGAAGCTGTGAGAATAATATCATCAATATAGAGAAATAGATAAGCGGTGTCGATATTATGATGAAAGGTGAAGAGAGAAGTGTCAGAACGAGAAGGAGTAAAGCCAATTGTTTGAGTAGAAGTAGAAAAAGTTAAAACTAAGCCTGTGGTGCTTGTTTTAGACCACAGAGAGAAGAGAGATAATATGGCAGCTGAACTATCGCCGACGCTAGTAGCAGCTGTGGCAGGACTAGTGCAGGAGAAAAACGTGCATCAGCTAGCTGAACGACCGTGATCTTGGCCGATCTCTTTGTCTTTGGTCAAGATCGATGCACATGCACCCACGCAGGTTCATTTTTACTTATTCCCATACTGACCTCCGGCCTCCGGGCCATGCATGTACGTACATGTCAATGTATGATAAGAATTCTAATAGGATATTATAGGTGGATGGTGTTGATCGTGGTTTTGTTTTGATGCGACGACGACGCTTGTAGTCTTGTAGCCTGCTTGTATCGATGTCGCTAGCTAGCTGGCAGTTGGGTATATGATTGTATGCTAGTGACACTGTATATAGTTTGTAGAGAGACGAATAGAGAAAGAACAAGGAGTGCGCAAGCTATATTGAGAATTGAGATTCATGCTAGCTAGCTAGCTCCCAATGTGATTGATTTGCAGCAGCATATGGCACAATTGCGTGTAACGGGCTAAACGGCCGGCCGGCGGGAACGGTCGACGCTCCCTCGATTGTCGAAAACACGGTAGTATTATGTTGGATTTAGCCGTGCGGGATTAACGGCTAAGTAAGGTATAGGAGTACAATATACTTAAACTAATAGCTGTAGCAGGACCAGAACATGGGGGACCGAGAGCATCGCATCCTCCTCGATTGAATCGGAGGCAATGTGAACAGCTGACCGTGATCGATTTCTCTCGATCGTGATAATATCATTTTAGGGCCCGAAAGTTGGGGTGTTCACACAACGCGGTACTCGAGTTTCCTGATATCATCCGCGATGATTATAGTTGGGGTGTCAAATACTCAGAGGGTCTTTTTCGGCACGAATTCAATTTTATGTTTTAATTAAAAAAATCAGTCTAACGGTCGTCAAGTTGGCCCCCCTGTCAGTTCTCGCCGTTATGTCGCTCCTGTCGCTCCCGTCGCTTAGGTGTCAATTAGTCTTGCAGCGTTGGCGCCTGCATCCATTATGCGTCTTCTTCTTCCCCAGAGCGACAATCTGTGGGGCGTCGTAGCCATGGCGCGGAGCTAGAACATGGACGAACCTGCTCGGCCCAGCTCTCCTCCCTGTAGGCTTGCAGCGTTGGCGCCTCCATTACTTGTCTTCTTCCCCGGAACGGCAATCTGTGGTCGCGGCCATGGCGCAGAGCTGGGAAGTGACGAAGCTGCTCGGCCCCGCTCTCCTCCCCATCCCGAATCGGAGCTCGCCCTCACCGTGGGCGCACCCATGGCATGGTCGGGGACGAGAATTGGTTCCCGGTGAGATCTATCACCTTGTCGACCATGCTCGGTTCTGTTTTTCTCCTCTAGAATCCGAGCTCGATGTCGCCGTGGTTGCACTCGCACCAATTCTGCCACCTCTGCCGAGGTCTCTGTGGTAGCTCAAGTTCTGGAGCTCTCCAAGTTCTGCCATGTTGGGCCTGTAAGTGTTGTTGTATGTTAAACTAGCAAATCTCTTTTTTTCAAATCTCTTGGGCTGTACCAACTTCATTGTGTTTAATTATGAAAGACAAAATATAAATGACTTCTCTCAATTTCTCGCATAGAAAAATGCACAGCTAATTTCATATTCTCGCAGGAACTAGCCCCACTTGTTGAACCGGCGGCACTGCCACGATCTCCACGTAAGCACGGTGAGTTCTCGAACCGAAAGTTGCAGTTACCATGTTTCTTCTGCATTCATTCCTCTTCCTCAGTCATTCCTCTGCAGTTTTTCCTGGGCGCTTCTTCTTCCTCTGTTCTGGAACCGTCGGTTCATCTTCTTCTTCCTCTCGAAGGCAGTTCCTTGCAGACAGTTCCTTTCACCCATTTCCTTGCAGGCATGGACGATGGGAAACGCACAACAGAGACCCACTTGGTCCCTGCCCATGGCACCACGACTTTGACAGTGGTGTACACAAATTATGAAGCGACTGTGGAGACAACTCTCGCTAGGTTTGAGCAATTGCTTGAGAAAGAGAAGCACAAGTTTGTGGTGCTAGACTTGGAGTACACCCGTGCAAATAAGCGAAAAAAAATCCTCCACAAGAGATCGCTGTCGTGCAAATCGCCATACATGAGGAGGTCCTCGTTTACCACTTCTGCAGGTATGTGAAATTTAAATTTGAGATCACCACTTCTGCATCTCTTGTTCCCTTACATCCCTAGAACCATCTAAGTGCAGGAGTAAACCAACTGAGATGCGTTGTCCGGCTCTGGTCGAGTTCTTGTGTAGGAAAGGGATAACTTTCACTAGCGTGGATATCACAAATGACACAATTATGCTTTCTCATGCGTTGATAAAAATCCCAGAGGGGCACCACATCGACATCCAAAATCTGTACAAGATCAAATCATACCCAGCGAAGGATGGCATGGGTGATCTGGCAGCGGAAATCATTGATAAATCCTATGAAAAACTGAAGAAATTGAAGCGACTCGATCACGACTACTGGGAGTGGAAGCCGATGAGCCAGGTGCGCCTCGAGTATGCAGCCAGAGACGCCTATATGGCGTACGAGTTGTACAATAAGCTCATTACCATGAAAGATGGGATGGTTAAGGCGGGGGTTTTCACGAGAGAGCTATGCCCTGGTTGCAAGCTAGCCCAGAAGAAGAAGCGCGAGGAGGACAGAAAGTGGTTTCAGGACGAGCAGGGATCTTGGGACGGTGGCGACATCAAGCGGCTGAAGGGGAAGCAAGTCAAGGACGACAACAAGTGGTGGTGATACATTATGTGTTTGAACTAGATTTTAGTTTCTAGTTTATTATGTGTGTGATACATTTAGTTACTTCAATACAAAATTTCGACCAATTTAACTTGTTGATGTATTTCTTGACAATTATAATATAATCAAGCACTAGAAATATTTTGTAGTGTGCATGAGCATGATTAGTAAATATAATTGAACACTAGAAACTTTAAGGCACTCCATATAAAGGAGTAGATTAATATATAAGGTTCACTAGAGACACCACGGATATTTATTGTCTTACATGCCACACACAGGTAATAATTAACTAGAACAAAATAAAAGCAGGGGCTACAGCAGGAGGTCGGGACACGGAGACGCCTAGCAGGGCAGGGGTTTATCAGCAGGAGGCAGCGACAGCCTACTCGATGGGATACAGGCCAGTCCTGACATACTCCCAGAGGAATTTGCCGTAGGCTGCGTGCCGTGCCAAGGTAATCGGCCTATGCCTCCGCCTCTGCCAACGCCCTCCGCATGCTGGATCATGTTGTTGAGGTCCACGTTGATTGCTCTGTCACAGAATGGGCAAAACAGTCTCCCCCTACAGTGGAAACGGATTAGCCCACACCGTAACCGCCTCAACATGTAGCGGCTCTTGTTGTCCCTGGATTCCTTGCTATCGTCCACTTCATCATCATCCTCCTATTGATTTTTAAAAACATAACTTAGAACTCATACATATGATTGAATTGTATTACAACTCAAGAATTGACAACATGTATATGTAAGATAATATATTCGTGGATATCAAAGATAAAGCATCTCAGCAATAGTTTGATCGGTTCATATATCATTTTATCTCAACACAATGACAAATAATTGCATTAGAGTGAATGTAGGATAAATCTAGGGGCCTCATAAGTTTCTTCAGGGATGGAGTAGGTGAACCAAGTAACAATTGCACAACCTGTAATGTTGTTATACATCGCCCCAGGTTCACTAACTCATCCCTGAAAAAATCCGACACCAATGTGTGTGCCTCTCTTTTGGGGCAAATTTGAATCATTGGCCATAATAAGAAATTGAAATGTAATCATACAAAACATTATTCAGGGATATACATAGTCAGGTACAAAAAAAGCCTCAATATTGTAATTATAAATAAAAAACCAAACAATTAATCTTCAGGTGCATGTTAAAAATACTTATGATCAAAACCATTCATATACATATGCATCATACCAATCATTAAAAGATCAGAAACAATTCAAGGATCATATATGTAGTTCCATATGAGAATAAATCTAGGGCCTCAAAATTTGTTTCAGAGATGGAGCTGGCGAACCAAAGTACTAACAACACAACCTACATTGTTTGTGTGCATTGCTGCCTCAGGTTCACCAACCCATCCCTAAAACATGACACCGTCATACGTGTCTCCCCTTGAACTCTTTTGGGGCAAATTTCAATCATCGGCCTCGGTGACAAACTAAAATGTAATTCTTATACACTAAATGCATTGAATAGGTAATTCGAATATCATAGTTCTATGAATGTAGAATAAAGATTAAGGCCTCATAAGTTTCTACAGGGACAACGTAAGTGAACCAAGTAACAATTGCACAGCCTATATTGTTCTTGTACATCGCCCCAGGTTCACTAACTCGTCCCTGAAAAAATCTGACACCGATGTGTCTGCCTCTCTTTTGGGGCAAATTTGAATCATTGGCCACAATAAGAAATTGAAATGTAATCGTACAAAACATTATTCAGGGATATACATAGTCAGGTACCAAAACAAGCCTAAATATTGTAATTATAAATAAAAACCAAACAATTAATCTTCAGGTACATGTTAAAAATACTTATGATCAAAACCATTCATATACATATGCATCATACCAATCATTAAAAGATGAGAAACAATTCAAGGATCATATATGTAGTTCCATATGAGAATAAATCAAGGGCCTCATAATTTGTTTCAGAGATGGAGCTGGGGAACCAAAGTACCAACAACACAACATATATTGTTTGTGTGCATTGCTGCCTCAGGTTCACCAACCCATCCCTAAAACACTCCCCTTAAACTCTTTTGGGGCAAATTTCAATCATCGGCCTCGGTGAAAAACTAAAATGTAATTCTTATACACTATGAATGCATGGAATAGATAATTCAAATATCATAGTTCTATGAATGTAGAATAAAGATTACAGCCTCATAAGTTTCTACAGAGATGGCGTAAGCGAACCAAGTAACAATTGCACAGCTTATATTGATCGTGTACATGGCCCCAGGTTCGCTCACTCATCCCTGTAAAAAGTTGACACCAATGTGTCTGCCTCTCTTTGGGGAAAATTTGAATCATTGGCCACAATAAGAAATTGAAATGTAAAACAATAAGAAATTGAAATGTAATCGTACCAAACAATATTCAGGGATATACAAATGCATCATACAACGCATTCATAGATCAGAAACAATACAAATATTATATATTTAGGTTCCATATGAGAGAAAAAAATTAGGGCCTCATTTTTTTCAGCGATGGAGTCGGAGAACCAAAATACCAACAGCACAACCTGTATTGTTTATGTGCATTGCTGCCTCAGGGCCACTAACCATCCCTAAGAAAACGACACCATCAGATGCCCTTGCACTATTTTGGGGCAAAATTGAATCATTGAGCTCAGTAAGGAATAGAAATGTAATGTTATAGGCCTGCTGTGTATCGAAATCAACACTCAACTAGCAAACTCAACTAGATGGCAGATGAGCAGATTGGGGTTTTGTGACTAGACGGATTGGGGTTTTGTTACTAGATGGCAGATGCATCAATCAACCGATCGAATCATATATATACTACCATACTTCAAGAGCAAAAGAATCTGTACACGATTGAGCAAATCCTATGCATGAACAGTGAAAACTGCGGTTGTGACTAGAGAAGCTAGCAATGTAGTACCTCGGACTCCTCATCAGGGACCTCCTCCTCGAACTAATCATTCTCCGTGATTGCGTCGAAGATTGCTTGAACGGCGATGGGGTCATCGATGTAGATCACCAGATTGCCTCTGCCTGCCACCTGCCCCCCATCCAGATCTGCCGCTGGCACCACAACATTGAAGGCCACAATGTTGTCGGTCACCTGCTGCTCGGCGGTGATGGCTACTACCGGCTGCTCGGCGGTGATGGCTACCACCTGCTGCTCGGTGGCGACGGCTACCAACTACTGCTCGACGGTGACGGCTACCACCTGCTGCTCAGCGGCGACGGCTACTGGCTGGACGGATGAGTTTGCACCCTCGACGGCACAGCGACGAGCGGTGTTCGTGCCCGGAGAAGACGCCTCCATCTGCTTGGCGACGACCGAGCCATCTGCTGCTTCGCCTTCAACTGGCTTCACCTCCGGATCTTCTCCATGCGTACGCTTCATGGCGCACCAAGGGAAGGAGGTAGTGCAAATGAGGGAGATTCGACACGCGTGGCAGGTGTAGATTGGGGTCTTGGGACTAGACAGACTGGGGGGAAATGACACGAGCTCATGGAAGAAGAAGGTCGAGGGGGTTATAAACACCGGACCGTTCGTAGTCCTCGAGTGGACACGTATGGTGGGCGGGCGGCTACCACGATCTCCAGCCTTTTTTTCGGTTCCCTTTTTTTTGAAACAGCCATGATCTCCACTTTAGAGCTGCATTGAAAACACGCTCATGGTAGACCTCGATTCCACTGCATGCAAGTGGCGCAGAACTAATTTCTAGCAACGTTAGATCTACTCGAGGGGGGCCCTTGACTCATGGAATTTACTAGCGGTAGGGCCCAGTTGGAAGTGAGATTGAGAGCGCTGTATATAAATGGGATATGTCTGATTAAAATCAAGTGGCAATAAATTGCAGCGTCCCATCGACAACCGTGCACTCGATGAACCCGTTGCCCTGTGCATGAGTTGTAGTAGCAGTAGTAGGCTTTTCAGACTTGATTAAACTTGACATGACCGCTCGATGACTTTTTCCATGGACAGCATCGTGTTCCTTCCTGTAGAAGTCTCGCGGAGGGAGACGTCCGTGTTGTCTCACGCTGTACTGTGAAGGGCACGAGGTGTGCAACGATCATCATTGGATCACACAGAATCAACGGTTGGTGCGCATGATCCGTGTGACAACTATGACAACCAATCAGGGAGTAGCAGACAGGGTGAGCACAGTTTTGGGCTTCTACGAAATATAGAGAGGGGGGGTGGGCAAAACTAAGTAGTACCACATAAAACCAAGGGCAAAACTGAGTAGTATAAAAATGGAAAGTGTCTTGTACAATGAAATACATCATGGAATACATCAAATTATGCCAAGATAGATCCACTAGAGTTCATTGGATGTGTGTTCTTCTCATAAACCACACATGGATCCACCAGTGGCATTGCATGTCAGTTCCTCTAAACAAACCACATAAGGATCCACCAGTGTCATTGCATGTCTGTTCTTTTCATGAACCACATAAGGATCTACTAGTGTCATTGCATGTCTGTTCTTTTCATGAACCACACCCAGTGTCATTGCATGTGTGTTACTTCCATAAACCACATATGTATCCACCTAGTGTGATTGCATCTTTGTTCCTTCCATAAACCACATAAGGATCCACCAGTGTCATTGCATGTCTGTTCTTTTCATGAACCACTCCTAGTGTTAGTGCATGTCAGTTCTTTTCATGAACCACACCCAGTGTCACTGCATGTCGGTTCTTTTCATGAACCACATAAGGATCTACCAGAGTCATTGGATGTGTGTTCTTCTCATGAACCACACGTGGATCCACCGGTGTCATCGCATGTATGTTCCTCTAAACAAACCACATAAGGATCCACCAGTGTCATTGCGTGTGTGTTCTTTTCATGAACCACACCCAGTGTCATTGCATGTGTGTTCTTCTAAACAAACCACATAAGGATCCACCAGTGTCATTGCATGTCTATTCTTTTCATGAACCACATAAGGATGGGCACACTAGTGTCATTGCATGTCTGTTCTTTTCACGAACCACACCCAGTGTCAGTGCATGTCTGTTCTATTCATGAAACACACCTAGTTTCACTGCATTTCTGTTCTTTTCATGAACCACATAAGGATCTACCAGTGTCATTGCATGTCTTTTACTTCCATAAACCGCATGTGGATCCACCGGTGTCATTGCATGTGTGTTCTTCTAAACAAACCACATAAGGATCCACCAGTGTCATTGCATGTCTGTTCTTTTCATGAACCGCATAAGGATGGGCCTACCAGTGTCATTGCATGTCTGTTCTTTTCATGAACCACACCCAGTGTCAGTGCATGTCTGTTCTATTCATGAACCACACCCAGTTTCACTGCATGTCTGTTCTTTTCATGAACCACATAAGGATCTATCAGTGTCATTGCATGTCTTTTACTTCCATAAACCACATGTGGATCCACCGGTGTCATTGCATGTATGTTCCTCTAAACAAACCACATAAGGATCCACCAGTGTCATTGCGTGTGTGTTCTTCTCATGAACCACACCCAGTGTCATTGCATGTGTGTTCTTCTAAAGAAACCACATAAGGATCCACCAGTGTCATTGCCTGTCTGTTCTTTTCATGAACCACATAAGGATCCACCAGTGCCATTGCATGTCTGTTCTTTTCATGAATCACAGCTAGAGTCATTGCATGTCTTTTACTTCCATAAACCACATATGGATCCACCTAGTGTCATTACATGCATGTTCTTCTAAACAAACCACATAAGGATCCACCAGTGTCATTGCCTATCTGTTCTTTTCATGAACCACACCCAGTGTCATTGCATGCGTGTTCTTCTAAACAAACCACATAAGGATCCACCAGTGTCATTGCCTATCTGTTCTTTTCATGAACCACACCCAGTGTCATTGCATGTGTGCTCTTCTAAACAAACCACATAAGTCATTGCATGTCTGTTCTTTTCATGAACCACACCCGGTGTCATTGCATGTCTGTTCTTTTCATGAACCACAGCTAGAGTCATTGCATGTCCGTTCCTCTAAACAAACCACATAAGGATCCACCAGTGTCATTGCATGTCTGTTCTTTTCATGAACCACATAAGGATCTACCAGTGTCATTGCATGTCTATTCTTTTCATGAACCACACCCAGTGTCATTGCATGTGTGTTACTTCCATAAACCACATATGGATCCACCTAGTGTGATTGCATGTTTGTTCCTTCCATAAACCACATAAGGATCCACCAGTGTCATTGCATGTCTGTTCTTTTCATGAACCACTCCTAGTGTCAGTGCATGTCTGTTCTTTTCATGAACCACTCCTAGTGTCACTGCATGTCAGTTCTTTTCATGAACCACATAAGGATCTACCAGAGTCATTGGATGTGTGTTCTTCTCATGAACCACACGTGGATCCACCGGTGTCATTGGATGTTTGTTCCTCTAAACAAACCACATAAGGATCCACCAGTGTCATTGCGTGTGTGTTCTTTTCATGAACCACACCCAGTGTCATTGCATGTGTGTTCTTCTAAACAAACCACATAAGGATCCACCAGTGTCATTGCATGTCTGTTCTTTTCATGAACCACACCCAGTCTCAGTGCATGTCTATTCTATTCATGAACCACACCCAGTTTCACTGCATGTCTGTTCTTTTCATGAACCACATAAGGATCTACCATTGTCATTGCATGTCTTTTACTTCCATAAACCACATGTGGGTCCACCGGTGTCATTGCACGTGTGTTCTTCTAAACAAACCACATAAGGATCCACCTGTGTCATTGCATGTCTGTTCTTTTCATGAACCACATAAGGATGGGCCCACCAGTGTCATTGCATGTCTGTTCTTTTTATGAACCACACCCAGTGTCAGTGCATGTCTGTTCTATTCATGAACCACACCTAGTTTCACTGCATGTCTGTTCTTTTCATGAACCACATATGGATCTACCATTGTCATTGCATGTCTTTAACTTCCATAAACCACATGTGGGTCCACCGGTGTCATTGCATGTGTGTTCTTCTAAACAAACCACATAAGGATCCACCAGTGTCATTGCATGTCTGTTCTTTTCATGAACCACATAAGGATGGGCCCACCAGTGTCATTGCATGTATGTTCTTTTCATGAACCACACCCAGTGTCAGTGCATGTCTGTTCTATTCATGAACCACACCCAGTTTCACTGCATGTCTGTTCTTTTCATGAACCACATAAGGATCTACCAGTGTCATTGCGTATCTTTTACTTCCATAAACCACATGTGGATCCACCGGTGTCATTGCATGTCTAATCTTTTCATGAACCACATAAGGATCCACCAGTGTCATTGCATGTCTGTTGTTTTCATGAGTCACAACTAGAGTCATTGCATGTCTTTTACTTCCATAAACCACATATGGATCCACCTAGTGTGATTGCATGTTTGTTCCTTTAAACAAACCATATAAGGATCCACCAGTGTCATTGCGTGTGTGTTCTTTTCATGAACCACACCCAGTGTCATTGCATGCGTGTTCTTCTAAACAAACCACGGAAGGATCCACCAGTGTCATTGAATGTCTGTTCTTTTCATGAACCAGATAAGGATGGGCCCACCAGTGTCATTGCATGTCTGTTCTTTTTATGAACCACACCCAGTGTCAGTGCATGTCTGTTCTATTCATGAACCACACCTAGTTTCACTGCATGTCTGTTCTTTTCATGAACCACATATGGATCTACCATTGTCATTGCATGTCTTTAACTTCCATAAACCACATGTGGGTCCACCAGTGTCATTGCATGTGTGTTCTTCTAAACAAACCACATAAGGATCCACCAGTGTCATTGCATGTCTGTTCTTTTCATGAACCACATAAGGATGGGCCCACCAGTGTCATTGCATGTATGTTCTTTTCATGAACCACACCCAGTGTCAGTGCATGTCTGTTCTATTCATGAACCACACCCAGTTTCACTGCATGTCTGTTCTTTTCATGAACCACATAAGGATCTACCAGTGTCATTGCGTATCTTTTACTTCCATAAACCACATGTGGATCCAGCGGTGTCATTGCATGTCTGTTCTTTTCATGAACCACATAAGGATCCACCAGTGTCATTGCATGTCTGTTGTTTTCATGAATCACAGCTAGAGTCATTGCATGTCTTTTACTTCCCACCTAGTGTGATTGCATGTCTGTTCCTCTAAACAAACCACATAAGGATCCACTGGTGTCATTGCGTGTCTGTTCTTTTCATGAACCACACCCAGTCTCATTGCATGTGTGTTCTTCTAAACAAACCACATAAGGATCCACCAGTGTCATTGCATGTCTGTTCTTTTCATGAACCACATAAGGATGGGCCCACCAGTGTCATTGCATGTCTGTTATTTTCATGAACCACACCCAGTGTCAGTGCATGTTTGTTCTATTCATGAATCACACCCAGTTTCACTGCATGTCTGTTCTTTTCATGAACCACATAAGGATCTACCATAGTCATTGCATATCTTTTACTTCCATAAACCACATGTGGATCCACTGGAGTCATTGCATGTGTGTTCTTCTAAACAAACCACATTAGGATCCATTAGTGTCATTGCATGTCTGTTCTTTTCATGAACCACATAAGGATGGGCCCACCAGTGTCATTGCATATTTGTTCTTTTCATGAACCACACCTAGTGTTAGTGCATGTTTGTTCTATTCATGAACCACACCCAGTTTCACTGCATGTCTGTTCTTTTCATGAACCACATAAGGATCTACCAGTGTCATTGCGTGTCTTTTACTTCCATAAACCACATGTGGATCCACCGGTGTCATTGCATGTCTGTTCTTTTCATGAACCACATCAGGATCCACCAGTGTCATTGCATGTCTATTCTTTTCATGAATCACAGCTAGAGTCATTGCATGTCTTTTACTTCCATAAACCACATATGGATCCACCTAGGGTGATTGCATGTCTGTTCCTCTAGACAAACCACATAAGGATCCACCAGTGTCATTGCGTGTCTGTTCTTTTCATGAACCACACCCAGTGTTGTTGCATGTGTGTTCTTCTAAACAAACCACATAAGGATCCACCAGTGTCATTGCATGTCTGTTCTTTTCATGAACCACATAAGGATGGGCCCACCAATGTCATTGCATGTCTGTTCTTTTCATGAACCACACCCAGTGTCAGCGCATGTGTGTTCTATTCATGAACCACACCCAGTTTCACTTCATGTCTGTTCTTCTCATGAACCACATAAGGATCTACCAGTGTCATTGCATGTCTTTTACTTCCATAAACCACATGTGGATTCACCGGTGTCATTGCATGTGTGTTCTTCTAAACAAACCACATAAGGATCCACCAGTGTCATTGCATGTCTGTTCCTTTCATGAACCACATAAGGATGGGCCCACCAGTGACATTGCATGTCTGTTCTTTTCATGAACCACACGTAGTGTCAGTGCATGTCTATTCTATTCATGAACCACACCCAGTTTCACTGCATGTCTGTTCTTTTCATGAACCACATAAGGATCTACCAGTGTCATTGCGTGTCTTTTACTTCCATAAACCACATGTGGATCCACCAGTGTCATTGCATGTTTGTTCCTCTAAACAAACCACATAAGGATCCACCAGTGTCATTGCGTGTGTGTTCTTCTCATTAACCACACCCAGTGTCATTGCATATGTGTTCTTCTAAACAAACCACATAAGGATCCACCAGTGTCATTGCCTATCTGTTCTTTTCAAGAACCACATAAGGATCCACCAGTGTCATTGCATGTCTGTTCTTTTCATGAATCACAGCTAGAGTCATTGCATGTCTTGTACTTCCATAAACCACATATGGATCCACCTAGTGTGATTGCATGTCTGTTCCTCTAAACAAACCACATAAGGATCCACCAGTGTCATTGCGTATCTTTTACTTCCATAAACCACATGTGGATCCACCGGTGTCATTGCATGTCTGTTCCTCTAAACAAACCACATAAGGATCCACCAGTGTCATTGCGTGTGTGTCCTTCTCATGAACCACACCCAGTGTCATTGCATGTGTGTTCTTCTAAACAAACCACATAAGGATCCACCAGTGTCATTGCCTGTCTGTTCTTTTCATGAACAACATAAGGATCCACCAGTGTCATTGCATGTCTATTCTTTTCATGAATCACAGCTAGAGTATTTGCATGTCCTTTACTTCCATAAACCACATATGGATCCACGTAGTGTGATTGCATGTCTGTTCCTCTAAACAAACCACATAAGGATCCCCAGTGTCATTGTGTGCCTGTTCTTTACATGAACCACACCTAGTGTCATTGCATGCGTGTTCTTCTAAACAAAACACATAAGGATCCACCAGTGTCATTGCCTATCTGTTCTTTTCATGAACCACACCCAGTGTCATTGCATGTGTGTTCTTATAAACAAACCACATAAGTCATTGCATGTCTGTTCTTTTCATGAACCACACCCGGTGTCATTCCATGTCTGTTCTTTTCATGAACCACGGCTAGAGTCATTGCATGTCCGTTCCTCTAAACAAACCACATAAGGATCCACCAGTGTCATTGCATGTCTGTTCTTTTCATGAACCACATAAGGGTCTACCAGTATCATTGCATGTATGTTCTTTTCATGAACCACACCTAGTGTCAGTGCATGTCTGTTCTATTCATGAACCACACCCAGTTTCACTGCATGTCTGTTCTTTTCATGAACCACATAAGGATCTACCAGTCTCATTGCGTGTCTTTTACTTCCATAAACCACATGTGGATCGACCGGTGTCATTGCATGTCTGTTCTTTTCATGAACCACATAAGGATCCACCAGTGTCATTGCATGTGTGTTGTTTTCATGAATCACAGCTAGAGTCATTGCATGTCTTTTACTTCCATAAACCACATATGGATCCACCTAGTGTTATTGCATGTCTGTTCCTCTAAACAAACCACATAAGGATCCACTGGGGTCATTGCGTGTCTGTTCTTTTCATGAACCACACCCAGTGTCATTGCATGTGTGTTCTTCTAAACAAACCACATAAGGATCCACCAGTGTCATTGCATGTCTGTTCTTTCATGAAACACATAAGGATGGGCCCACCAGTGTCATTGCATGTCTGTTCTTTTCATGAACCACACCCAGTGTCAGTGCATGTCTGTTCTATTCATGAACCACACCCAGTTTCACTGCATGTCTGTTCTTTTCATGAACAACATAAGGATCTACCATTGTCATTGCATGTCTTTTACTTCCATAAACCACATGTGGGTCCACAGGTGTCATTGCATGTGTGTTCTTCTAAACAAACCACATAAGGATCCACCAGTGTCATTGCATGTCTGTTCTTTTCATGAACCACATAAGGATGGGCCCACCAGTGTCATTGCATGTATGTTCTTTTAATGAACCACACCCAGTGTCAGTGCATGTCTGTTCTATTCATGAACCACACCCAGTTTCACTGCATGTCTGTTCTTTTCATGAACCACATAAGGATCTACCAGTGTCATTGCGTGTCTTTTACTTCCATAAACCACATGTGGATCCACCGGTGTCATTGCATGTCTGTTCTTTTCATGAACCACATAAGGATCCACCAGTGTCATTGCATGTCTGTTGTTTTCATGAATCACAGCTAGAGTCATTGCATGTCTTTTACTTCCATAAACCACATATGGATCCACCTAGTGTGATTGCATGTCTGTTCCTCTAAACAAACCACATAAGGATCTACTAGTGTCATTGCATGTCTATTCTTTTCATGAACCACACCCAGTGTCATTGCATCTGTGTTCTTCTAAACAAACCACATAAGGATCCACCAGTGTCATTGCATGTCTATTCTTTTCATGAACCACATAAGGATGGGCCCACCAGTGTCATTGCATGTCTGTTATCTTCATGAACCACACCCAGTGTCAGTGCATGTCTGTTATATTCATGAACCACACCCAGTTTCACTGCATGTATGTTCTTTTCATCAACCACATAAGGATCTACTAGTGTCATTGCATATCTTTTACTTCCATAAACCACATGTGGATCCACCGGAGTCATTGCATGTGTGTTCTTCTAAACAAACCACATTAGGATCCACTAGTGTCATTGCATGTCTGTTCTTTTCATGAACCACATAAGGATGGGCCCACCGGTGTCATTGCATATTTGTTCTTTTCATGAACCACACCCAGTGTCAGTGCATGTCTGTTCTATTCATGAACCACACCCACTTTCACTACATGTCTGTTCTTTTCATAAACCACATAAGGATCTACCAGTGTCATTGCGTGTCTTTTACTTGCATAAACCACATGTGGATCCACCGGTGTCATTGCATGTCTGTTCTTTTCATGAACCACATAAGGATCCACCAGTGTCATTGCATGTCTGTTCTTTTCATGAATCACAGCTAGAGTCATTGCATGTCTTTTACTTCCATAAACCACATATGGATCCACCTAGCGTGATTGCATGTTTGTTCCTCTAAACAAACCACATAAGGATCCACCAGTGTCATTGCGTGTCTGTTCTTTTCATGAACCACACCCAGTGTCGTTGCTTGTGTGTTCTTCTACACAAACCACATAAGGATCCACCAGTGTCATTGCATGTCTGCTCTTTTCATGAACCACATAAGGATGGGCCCACCAGTGTCATTGCATGTCTGTTCTTTTCATGAACCACACCCAGTGTCAGTGCATGTCTGTTCTATTCATGAACCTCACCCAGTTTCACTTCATGTCTGTTCTTTTCATGAACCACATAAGGATCTACCAGTGTCATTGCATATGTTTTACTTCCATAAACCACATGTGGATATACCGGTGTCATTGCATGTGTGTTCTTCTGAACAAACCACATAAGGATCCACCAGTGTCATTGCATGTCTGTTCTTTTCATGAACCACATAAGGATGGGCCCACCAGTGACATTGCATGTCTGTTCTTTTCATGAACCACACGTAGTGTTAGTGCATGTCTGTTCTATTCATGAAGCACACCCAGTTTCACTGCATGTCTGTTCTTTTCATGAACCACATAAGGATCTACCAGTGTCATTGCGTGTCTTTTACTTCCATAAACCACATGTGGATCCAGCAGTGTCATTGCTTGTCTGTTCCTCTAAACAAACCACATAAGGATCCACCAGTGTCATTGCGTGTGTGTTCTTCTCATTAACCACACCCAGTGTCATTGCATATGTGTTCTTCTAAACAAACCACATAAGGATCCACCAGTGTCATTGCATGTCTGTTCTTTTCATGAAAGAGAGCTAGAGTCATTGCATGTCTTGTACTTCCATAAACCACATATGGATCCACCTAGTGTGATTGCATGTCTATTCCTCTAAACAAACCACATAAGGATCCACCAGTGTCATTGCGTGTCTTTTACTTCCATAAACCACATGTGGATCCACTGGTGTCATTGCATGTCTGTTCCTCTAAACAAACCACATAAGGATCCACCAGTGTCATTGCGTGTGTGTTCTTCTCATGAACCACACCCAGTGTCATTGCATGTGTGTTCTTCTAAACAAACCACATAAGGATCCACCAGTGTCATTCCTTGTCTGTTCTTTTCATGAACAACATAAGGATCCACCAGTGTCATTGCATGTCTGTTCTTTTCATCAATCACAGCTAGAGTCATTGCATGTCTTTTACTTCCATAAACCACATTTGGATCCACATAGTGTGATTGCATGTCTGTTCCTCTAAACAAACCACATAAGGATCCCCAGTCTCATTGTGTGTCTGTTCTTTTCATGAACCACACCTAGTGTCATTGCATGCATGTTCTTCTAAACAAACCACATAAGGATCCACCAGTGTCATTGCCTATATGTTCTTTTCATGAACCACACCCAGTGTCATTGCATTTGTGTTCTTATAAACAAACCACATAAGTCATTGCATGTCTGTTCTTTTCATGAACCTCACCCGGTGTCATTCCATGTCGGTTCTTTTCATGAACCACAGCTAGAGTCATTGCATGTCCGTTCCTCTAAACAAACCACATAAGGATCCACCAGTGTCATTGCATGTCTGTTCTTTTCATGAACCACATAGGGATCTACCAGTGTCATTGCATGTCTGTTCTTTTCATGAACCACACCCAGTGTCATTGCGTGTGTGTTACTTCCATAAACCACATATGGATCCACCCAGTGTCATTGCATGTGTGTTCTTCTAAACAAACCACATAAGGATCCACCAGTGTCATTGCATGTCTGTTCTTTTCATGAACCACATAAGGATGGGCCCACCAGTGTCATTGCATGTCTGTTCTTTTCATGAACCACACCCAGTGTCAGTGCATGTCTGTTCTATTCATGAACCACACCCAGTTTCACTGGATGTCTGTTCTTTTCATGAACCACATAAGGATCTACCAGTGTCATTCAATGTCTTTTACTTCCATAAACCACATGTGGATCCACCGGTGTCATTGCATGTGTGTTCTTCTAAACAAACCACATAAGGATCCACCAGTGTCATTGCATGTCTGTTCTTTTCATGAACCACATAAGGATGGGCTCACCAATGTCATTGCATGTCTATTGTTTTCATGAACCACACCCGATGTTAGTTCATGTCTGTTCTATTCATGAACCACACCCAGTTTCACTGGATGTCTGTTCTTTTCATGAACCACATAAGGATCTACCAGTGTCATTGCATGTCTTTTACTTCCATAAACCACATGTGGATCCACCGGTGTCATTGCATGTCTGTTCTTTTCATGAACCACATAAGGATCCACCAGTGTCATTGCATGTCTGTTCTTTTCATGAACCACATAAGGATCTACCAGTGTCATTGCGTGTCTTTTACTTCCATAAACCACATGTGGATCCATAGGTGTCATTGCATTTCTGTTCCTCTAAACAAACCACATAAGGATCCACCAGTGTCATTGCGTGTGTGTTCTTCTCATTAACCACAACCAGTGTCATTGCATGTGTGTTCTTGTAAACAAACCACATAAGGATCCACCAGTGTCATTGCCTGTCTGTTCTTTTCATGAACCACATAAGGATCCACCAGTGTCATTGCATGTCTGTTCTTTTCATGAATCACAGCTAGAGTCATTTCATGTCTTTTACTTCCATAAACCACATATGGATCCACCTAGTGTGATTGCATGTTTGTTCCTCTAAACAAACCACATAATGATCCACCAGTGTCATTGCGTGTCTTTTACTTCCATAAACCACATGTGGATCCACCGGTGTCATTGCATGTCTGTTCCTCTAAACAAACCACATAAGAATCCACCAGTGTCATTGCGTGTGTGTTCTTCTCATGAACCACACCCAATGTCATTGCATGTGTGTTCTTCTAAACAAACCACATAAGGATCCACCAGTGTCATTGCCTGTCTGTTCTTTTCATGAACCACATAAGGATCCACCAGTGTCATTGCATGTCTGTTCTTTTCATGAATCATAGATAGAGTCGTTACATGTCTTTTACTTCCATAAACCACATATGGATCCACCTAGTGTGATTGCATGTCTATTCCTCTAAACAAACCACATAAGGATCCACCAGTGTCATTGCGTGTCTGTTCTTTTCATGAAACACACCCAGTGTCATTGCATGTGTGTTCTTCTAAACAAACCACATAAGGAATTGCATGCATGTTCTTCTAAACAAACCACATAAGGATCCACCAGTGTCATTGCCTATCTGCTCTTCTCATGAAACACACCCAGTGTCATTGCATGTGTGTTCTTCTAAACAAACCACATAAGGAATTGCATGTCTGTTCTTTTCATGAACCACACCCGGTGTCATTGCATGTCTGTTCTTTTCATGAACCACGGCTAGAGTCATTGCATGTCCGTTCCTCTAAACAAACCACATAAGGATCCACCAGTGTCATTGCATGTCTGTTCTTTTCATGAACCACATAAGGATCTACGAGTGTCATTGCATGTCTGTTCTTTTCATGAACCGCACCTAGTGTCATTGCATGTGTGTTACTTCCATAAACCACATATGGATCTACCCAGTGTCATTGCATGTGTGTTGTTCTAAACAAACCACATAAGGATCCACCAGTGTCATTGCATGTTTGTTCTTTTCATGAACCACATAAGGATGGGCCCACCAGTGTCATTGCATGTTTGTTCTTTTCATGAACCACACCCAGTGTCATTGCATGTCTGTTCTATTCATGAACCACACCCAGTTTCACTGCATGTCTGTTCTTTTCATGAACCACATAAGGATCTACCAATTTCATTGCATGTCTTTTACTTCCATAAACCACATGTGGATCCACCGGTATCATTGCATGTCTGTTCCTCTAAACAAACCACATAAGGATCCACCAGTGTCATTGCATGTCTGTTCTTTTCATGAACCACATAAGGATGGGCTCACCAATGTCATTGCATGTCTATTGTTTTCATGAACCACACCCGATGTCAGTTCATGTCTGTTCTATTCATGAACCACACCCAGTTTCACTGCATGTCTTTTCTTTTCATGAACCACATAAGGATCTACCAGTTTCATTGCGTGTCTTTTACTTCCATAAACCACATGTGGATCCACAGGTGTCATTGCATTTCTGTTCCTCTAAACAAACCACATAAGGATCCACCAGTGTCATTGCGTGTGTGTTCTTCTCATTAACCACAACCAGTGTCATTGCATGTGTGTTCTTGTAAACAAACCACATAAGGATCCACCAGTGTCATTGCCTGTCTGTTCTTTTCATGAACCACATAAGGATCCACCAGTGTCATTGCATGTCTGTTCTTTTCATGAATCACAGCTAGAGTCATTGCATGTCTTTTACTTCCATAAACCACATATGGATCCACCTAGTGTGATTGCATGTTTGTTCCTCTAAACAAACCACATAATGATCCACCAGTGTCATTGCGTGTCTTTTACTTCCATAAACCACATGTGGATCCACCGGTGTCATTGCATGTCTGTTCCTCTAAACAAACCACATAAGAATCCACTAGTGTCATTGCGTGTGTGTTCTTCTCATAAACCACACCCAATGTCATTGCATGTGTGTTCTTCTAAACAAACCACATAAGGATCCACTAGTGTCATTGCCTGTCTGTTCTTTTCATGAACCACATAAGGATCCACCAGTGTCATTGCATGTCTATTCGTTTCATGAATCATAGATAGAGTCGTTGCATGTCTTTTACTTCCATAAACCACATATGGATCCACCTAGTGTGATTGCATGTCTATTCCTCTAAACAAACCACATAAGGATCCACCAGTGTCATTGCGTGTCTGTTCTTTTCATGAACCACACCCAGTGTCATTGCATGCATGTTCTTCTAAACAAACCACATAAGGATCCACCAGTGTCATTGCCTATCTGCTCTTTTCGTGAAACACACCCAGTGTCATTGCATGTGTGTTCTTCTAAACAAACCACATAAGGAATTGCATGTCTGTTCTTTTCATGAACCACACCCGGTGTCATTGCATGTCTGTTCTTTTCATGAACCACGGCTAGAGTCATTGCATGTCCGTTCCTCTAAACAAACCCCATAAGGATCCACCAGTGTCATTGCATGTCTGTTCTTTTCATGAACCACATAAGGATCTACTAGTGTCATTGCATGTCTGTTCTTTTCATGAACCAGACCTAGTGTCATTGCATGTGTGTTACTTCCATAAACCACATATGGATCCACCCAGTGTCATTGCATGTGTGTTCTTCTAAACAAACCACATAAGCTTCCACCAGTGTCATTGCATGTTTGTTCTTTTCATGAACCACATAAGGATGGGCCCACCAGTGTCATTGCATGTTTGTTCTTTTCATGAACCACACCTAGTGTCGTTGCATGTCTGTTCCTCTAAACAAACCACATAAGGATCCACCAGTGTCATTGCATGTCTGTTCTTTTCATGAACCACATAAGGATGGGCCCACCAGTGTCATTGCATGTCTGTTCTTTTCATGAACCACACCTAGTGTCAGTGCATGTCTGTTCTATTCATGAACCACACCCAGTTTCACTGCATGTCTGTTCTTTTCATGAACCACATAAGGATCTAGTAGTGTCATTGCATGTCTTTTACTGCCATAAACCACATGTGGATCCACCGGTGTCATTGCATGTCTGTTCCTCTAAATAAACCACATAAGGATCCACTAGTGTCATTGCGTGTGTGTTCTTCTCATGAACCACACCAGTGTCATTTCATCTGTGTTCTTCTAAACAAACCACATAAGTATCCACCAGCGTCATTGCCTGTCTGTTCTTTTCATGAACCACATAAGGATCCACCAGTGTCATTGCATGTCTGTTCTTTTCATGAATCACATCTAGAGTCATTGCATGTCTTTTACTTCCATAAACCACATATGGATCCACCTAGTGTGATTGCATGTCTGTTCCTCTAAACAAACCACATAAGGATCCACCAGTGTCATTGCGTGTCTCTTCTTTTCATGAACCACACCCAGTGTCATTGCATGTGTGTTCTTCTAAACAAACCATATAAGTATCCACCAGTGTCATTGCCTATCTATTCTTTTCATGAACCACACCTAGTGTCATTGCATGTGTGTTCTTCTAAACAAACCACATAAGTCATTGCATGTATGTTCTTTTCATGAACCACACCCGGTGTCATTGCATGTCTGTTCTTTTCATGAACCACAGCTAGAGTCATTGCATGTTCGTTCCTCTAAACAAACCACATAAGGAACCACCAGTGTCATTGCATGTCTGTTCTTTTCATGAACCATACAAGGATCTACCTATGTCATTGCATGTCTATTCTTTTCATGAACCACACCCAGTGTCATTGCATGTGTGTTACTTCCATAAACCACATATGGATCCACCTAGTGTGATTGCAGGTCTGTTCTTTTCATGAACCACATAAGGATGGGCCCACCAGTGTCATTGCATGTCTGTTCTTTTCATGAACCACATAAGGATGGGCCCACCAGTGTCATTACATGTTTGTTCTTTTCATGAACCACACCCAGTGTCAGTGCATGTCTGTTCTATTCATGAACCACACCCAGTTTCACTTCATGTCTATTCTTTTCATGAACCACATAAGGATCTACCAGTGTCATTGCGTGTCTTTTACTTCCATAAACCACATGTGGATCCACCGGTGTCATTGCATGTCTGTTCCTCTAAACAAACCACATAAGGATCCACCAGTGTCATTGCGTGTGTGTTCTTCTCATGAACCACACCCAGTGTCATTGCATGTGTGTTCTTGTAAACAAACCACATAAGGATCCACCAGTGTCATTGCCTGTCTGTTCTTTTCATGAACCACATAAGGATCCACGAGTGTCATTGCATGTGTGTTCTTTTCATGAATCACAGCTAGAGTCGTTGCATGTCTTTTACTTCCATAAACCACATATGGATCCATCTAGTGTGATTGCATGTCTATTCCTCTAAACAAACCACATAATGATCCACCAGTGTCATTGCGTGTCTGTTCTTTTCATGAACCACACCCAGTGTCATTGCATGCATGTTCTTCTAAACAAACCACATAAGGATCCACCAGTGTCATTGCCTATCTGTTCTTTTCATGAAACACACCCAGTGTCATTGCATGTGTGTTCTTCTAAACAAACCACATAAGGAATTGCATGTCTGTTCTTTTCATGAACCACACCCGGTGTCATTGCATGTCTGTTCTTTTCATGAACCACGGCTAGAGTCATTGCATGTCCGTTCCTCTAAACAAACCACATACGGATCCACTAGTATCATTGCATGTCTGTTCTTTTCATGAACCACATAAGGATCTACTAGTGTCATTGCATGTCTGTTCTTTTCATGAACCACACCCAGTGTCATTGCATGTGTGTTACTTCCATAAACCACATATGGATCCACCCAGTGTCATTGCATGTGTGTTCTTCTAAACAAACCACATAAGGATCCACTAGTGTCATTGCATGTTTGTTCTTTTCATGAACCACATAAGGATGGGCCCACCAGTGTCATTGCATGTTTGTTCTTTTCATGAACCACACCCATTGTCATTGCATGTCTGTTCTATTCATGAACCACACCCAGTTTCACTGCATGTCTGTTCTTTTCATGAACCACATAAGGATCTACCAGTGCCATTGCATGTCTTTTACTTCCGTAAACCACATGTGGATCCACCGGTGTCATTGCATGTATGTTCCTCTAAACAAACCACATAAGGATCCACCAGTGTCATTGCATGTCTGTTCTTTTCATGAACCACATAAGGATGGGCCCACCAGTGTCATTGCATGTCTGTTCTTTTCATGAACCACACCCAGTGTCAGTGCATGTCTGTTCTATTCATGAACCACACCTATTTTCACTGCATGTCTGTTCTTTTCATGAACCACATAAGGATCTACTAGTGTGATTGCATGTTTGTTCCTTCCATAAACCACATAAGGATCCACCAGTGTCATTGCCTGTCTGTTCTTTTCATGAACCACTCCTAGTGTTAGTGCATGTCTGTTCTTTTCATGAACCACACCAGTGTCACTGCAGGTCAGTTCTTTTCATGAACCACATACGGATCTACCAGAGTCATTGGATGTGTGTTCTTCTCATGAACCACACGTGGATCCACCGGTGTCATTGCATGTATGTTCCTCTAAACAAACCACATAAGGATCCACCAGTGTCATTGTGTGTGTTTTCTTTTCATGAACCAAACCCAGTATCATTGCATGTGTGTTCTTCTAAACAAACCACATAAGGATCCACCAGTGTCATTGCATGTCTATTCTCTTCATGAACCACATAAGGATGCGCCCACCAGTGTCATTACATGTCTGTTCTTTTCATGAACCACACCCAGTGTTAGTGCATGTCTGTTCTATTCATGAACCACACCCAGTTTCACTACATGTCTGTTCTTTTCATGAACCACATAAGGATCTACCAGTGTCATTGTATATCTTTTACTTCCATAAACCACATGTGGATCCACCGGTGTCATTGCATGTGTGTTCTTCCTAACAAACCACATAAGAATCCACCAGTGTCATTGCATGTCTGTTCTTTTCATGAACCACATAAGGATGGGCCCACCAGTGTCATTGCATGTGTGTTCTTTTAATGAACCACACCAAGTTTCACTGCATGTTTGTTCTTTTCATGAACCACATAAGGATCTACCAGTGTCATTGCATGTCTTTTACTTCCATAAACCACATGTGGATCTACCAGTGTCATTGCATGTCTGTTCCTCTAAACAAACCACACAAGGATCCACCAGTGTCATTGCGTGTGTGTTCTTCTCATGAACCACACCCAGTGTCATTGCATGTGTGTTCTTCTAAACAAACCACATAAGGATCCACCAGTGTAATTGCCTGTCTGTTCTTTTCATGAACCACATAAGGATCCACCAGTGCCATTGCATGTCTGTTCTTTTCATGAATCATAGCTAGAGTCATTGCATGTCTTTTACTTCCATAATCCACATATGGATCCACCTAGTGTGATTGCATGTATGTTCCTCTAAACAAACCACATAAGGATCCACCAGTGTCATTGCGTGTGTTTTACTTCCATAAACCACATGTGGATCCACCGGTGTCATTGGATGTCTGTTCCTCTAAACAAACCACATAAGGATCCACTAGTGTCATTGCGTGTGTGTTCTTTTCATGAACCACACCCAGTGTCATTGCATGTGTGTTCTTCTAAGCAAACCGCATAAGGATCCACCAGTGTCATTGCATGTCTGTTCTTTTCATGAATCACATCTAGAGTCATTACATGTCTTTTACTTCCATAAACCACATATGGATTCACCTAGTGTGATTGCATGGCTGTTCCTCTCAACAAACCACATAAGGATCCACCAGTGTTATTGCATGTCTGTTCTTTTCATGAACCACACCTAGTGTCATTACATGCATGTTCTTCTAAACAAACCACATAAGGATCCACCAGTGTCATTGCCTATCTGTTCTTTTCATGAACCACACCCAGTGTCATTGCAGGTGTGTTCTTCTAAACCAACCACATAAGTCATTGCATGTCTGTTCTTTTCATGAACCACACCCGGTGTCATTGCCTGTCTATTCTTTTCATGAACCACGGCTAGACTCATTGCATGTCCGTTCCTCTAAACAAACCACATAAGGATCCACCAATGTCATTGCATGTCTGTTCTTTTCATGAACCACATAAGGATCTACCAGTGTCATTGCATGTTTGTTCTTTTCATGAACCACACCCAGTGTCATTGCATGTGTGTTACTTCCATAAACCACATATGGATCCACCCAGTGTCATTGCATGTGTGTTCTTCTAAAGAAACCACATAAGGATCCACCAGTGTCATTGCATGTTTGTTCCTTTCATGAACCACATAAGGATGGGCCCACCAGTGTCATTGCATGTCTGTTCTTTTCATGAACCACACCAAGTGCCATTGCATGTCTGTTCTATTCATGAACCACACCCAGTTTCACTGCATGTTTGTTCTTTTAATGAACCACATAAGGATCTACCAGTGTCATTGCATGTCTTTTACTTCCATAAACGACATGTGGATCCACCGGTGTCATTGCATGTATGTTCCTCTAAACAAACCACATAAGGATCCACTAGTGTCATTGTATGTCTGTTCTTTTCATGAACCACATAAGGATGGGCCCACCAGTGTGATTGCATGTCTGTTCTTTTCATGAACCACACCCAGTGTCAGTGCATGTCTGTTCTATTCATGAACCACACCCAGTTTCACTGCATGTCTGTTCTTTTCATGAACCACATAAGGATCTACCAGTGTCATTGCATGTCTTTTACTTCCATAAACCACATGTGGATCTACCGGTGTCATTGCATGTATGTTCCTCTAAACAAACCACATAAGGATCCACCAGTGTCATTGCGTGTGTGTTCTTCCCATGAACCACACCCAGTTTCATTGCATGTGTGTTCTTCTAAACAAACCACATAAGGATCCACCAGTGTCATTGCCTGTCTGTTCTTTTCATGAACCACATAAGGATCCACTAGTGTCATTGCATGTCTGTTCTTTTCATGAATCATAGCTAGAGTCATTGCATGTCTTTTACTTCCATAAACCACATATGGATCCACCTAGTGTGATTGCATGTATGCTCCTCTAAACAAACCACATAAGGATCCACCAGTGTCATTGCGTGTATTTTACTTCCATAAACCACATGTGGATCCACCGGTGTCATTGCATGTCTGTTCCTCTAAACAAACCACATAAGGATCCACCAGTGTCATTGCGTGTGTGTTCTTCTCATGAACCAGACCCAGTGTCATTGCATGTGTGTTATTCTAAACAAACCACATAAGGATCCACCAGTGTCATTGCATGTCTGTTCTTTTCATGAATCACATCTAGAGTCATTACATGTCTTTTACTTCCATAAACCACATATGGATCCACCTAGTGTGATTGCATGGTTGTTCCTCTAAACAAACCACATAAGGATCCACCAGTGTTATTGCGTGCTTGTTATTTTCATGAACCACACCTAGTGTCATTACATGCATGTTCTTCTAAACAAACCACATAAGGATCCACCAGTGTCATTGCCTATCTGTTCTTTTCATGAACCACACCCAGTGTCATTGCAAGTGTGTTCTTAATAACAAACCACATAAGTCATTGCATGTCTGTTCTTTTCATGAACCACACCAGGTGTCATTGCATGTCTATTCTTTTCATGAACCACGGCTAGAGTCATTGCATGTTCGTTCCTCTAAACAAACCACATAAGGATCCACCAATGTCATTGCATGTCTGTTCTTTTCATGAACCACATAAGGATCTACCAGTGTCATTGCATGTCTGTTCTTTTCATGAACCACACCTAGTGTCATTGCATGTGTGTTACTTCCATAAACCACATATGGATCCACCCAGTGTCATTGCATGTGTGTTCTTCTAAAGAAACCACATAAGGATCCACCAGTGTCATTGCATGTCTGTTCTTTTCATGAACCACACCCAGTGTCATTGCATGTCTGTTCTATTCATGAACCACACCCAGTTTCACTGCATGTTTGTTCTTTTAATGAACCACATAAGGATCTACCAGTGTCATTGCATGTCTTTTACTTTCATAAACCACATGTGGATCCACCGGTGTCATTGCATGTATGTTCCTCTAAACAAACCACATAAGGATCCACTAGTATCATTGTATGTCTGTTCTTTTCATGAACCACATAAGGATGGGCCCACCAGTGTGATTGCATGTCTGTTCTTTTCATGAACCACACCCAGTGTCAGTGCATGTCTGTTCTATTCATGAACCACACCCAGTTTCACTGCATGTCTGTTCTTTTCATGAACCACATAAGGATCTACCAGTGTCATTGCATGTCTTTTACTTCCATAAACCACATGTGGATCTACCGGTGTCATTGCATGTCTGTTCCTCTAAACAAACCACATAAGGATCCACCAGTGTCATTGCGTGTGTGTTCTTCCCATGAACCACACCCAGTGTCATTGCATGTGTGTTCTTCTAAACAAACCACATAAGGATCCACCAGTGTCATTGCCTGTCTGTTCTTTTCATGAACCACATAAGGATCCACCAGTGTCATTGCATGTCTATTCTTTTCATGAACCACACCCAGTGTCATTGCATGTGTGTTACTTCCATAACCACATATGGATCCACCTTGTGTGATTGCATGTCTGTTCTTTTCATGAACCGCATAAGGATGGGCCCACCAGTGTCATTGCATGTCTGTTCTTTTCATGAACCACATAAGGATGGGCCCACCAGTGTCATTACATGTCTGTTCTTTTCATGAACCACACCCAGTGTCAGTGCATGTCTGTTCTATTCATGAACCACACCCAGTTTCACTGCATGTCTGTTCTTTTCATGAACCACATAAGGATCTACCAGTGTCATTGCGTGTCTTTTACTTCCATAAACCACATATGGATCCACCTAGTGTGATTGCATGTCTGTTCCTCTAAACAAACCACATAAGGATCCACTAGTGTCATTGCGTGTCTGTTCTTTTCATGAACCACACCCAGTGTCATTGCATGTGTGTTCTTCTAAACAAACCACATAAGGATCCACCAGTGTCATTGCATATATGTTCTTTTCATGAACCACACCCAGTGTCATTGCATGTGTGTTCTTCTAAACAAACCACATAAGTCATTGCATGTCTGTTCTTTTCATGAGCCACAACCGGTGTCATTGCATGTCTGTTCTTTTCATGAACCACATAAGGATCTACCAGTGTCATTGCATGTCTGTTCTTTTCATGAACCACACCCAGTGTCATTGCATGTGTGTTACTTCCATAAACCACATATGGATCCACCTAGTGTGATTGCATGTTTGTTGCTTCCATAAACCACATAAGGATCCACCAGTGTCATTGCATGTCTGTTCTTTTCATGAACTACTCCTAGTGTCAGTGCATGTCTGTTCTTTTCATGAACCACACCCAGTGTCATTGCATGTCTGTTCCTCTCAACAAACGACATAAGGATCCACCAGTGTCATTGCATGTCTGTTCTTTTCATGAACCACATAAGTCATTGCATGTCGTTTCTTTTCATGAACCACACCCGCTGTCATTGCACATCTGTTCTTTTCATGAACCACGGCTAGAGTCATTGCATGTCTGTTCCTCTAAACAAACCACATAAGGATTCACCGGTGTCATTACATGTCTATTCTTTTCATGAACCACATAAGGATCCACCAGTGTCATTGGATGTATGTTGTTTTCATGAACCACACCAAGTGTGATTACATGCGTGTTCTTTTCATTAACCATAGCTAGAGTCATTGCATGTTTGTTACTTCCATAAACCACGCATGGATCCACCGATGTCATTGCATGTTTGTTCTTTTCATGAACCACACCCAGTGTCATTGCATTGGTAGCCAGTAGACCGAGTCTTCTAGAAGGCACGCCCTAACACAGTTGT
Source organism: Avena sativa (assembly GCA_916181665.1). Taxonomy (NCBI): domain Eukaryota; kingdom Viridiplantae; phylum Streptophyta; class Magnoliopsida; order Poales; family Poaceae; genus Avena; species Avena sativa. The sequence goes on from OV702290.1 coordinate 467,702,961, forward strand.
TCTGCTTGATGATTGTTACATACCGTTCGATTGGGGCGCTTGGACGATTGGGATAGTCTTCGTGAGAGCGATCCGCGAGTAGGATGTTCTGCGGCATGATTGGCCACGCTTGATTTGGACAAACTAGCAACACCGGGTGCTCCCCTGTTTCGAGTGTCACGTCTCACGAGTTCAGTGGGCCACATCCCAGTGTCACGTCCCCATTACTTCTCTTCCTCCCCGTACTTCTCTTCCTTACCCTCGAAGCCCCTTTCCCCACTTCACTCCCATCCTGCCATAGCCGCTAGCCGATGGCGCCTCCATCCCAATCCCCTCTCTGGCAGCCACCCCCCACCCCTCTCGCCATGGGTTCAAGGGGAGACGGCGAGGAAACGCGTCGTGACAACAGGGACGGTGATTTCGATGTGAGTCGTCTCATCTCTATTTCTATCATCTGTGGCCAGTTATCTATTTTTTGAGCTAGATCTAATCTGTTTACTCATGCGCGTATGATGTGTTAGGCCAATCAGACGATGTATGACTCCGACTATCACGGTTTAGAGGATGAAGACAGTCCTCTGGTATGTAAACACGGATATGTGCCCGCTAAATTTGTAGCCTTCGAAGGACGAAATGTAGGCAGGAGGTTTCTACGGTGTCAAGGACATCGTGCAATGATGCAGGGCGGAAGTTGCGGTGTTGTCAAACGGGTAGATCCAGAGTGGCCCAAATCGATGCAGAAAACGCTGGACAAACTATGGGAAATGACTGTCGAGTTGAAAGAATCCGTATTCAGCTCACTTCTTGACAGTGTTGAGATGAAGCTATGGGAACCAGTTGACACGACCAAGAATAAGCGAGATCTCAGGTGGGTGCAAGACAAGGTTACCAAAGTCGAGAAGGAGAGGGACACGACGTTGGCCCTGAAGGCTAAAGCAGAGCAAGAACTGACTCAAGCAAGGAATGATCTCCACCAGGCCAAAGTCCTACAGTACACAACTACGAGTATTGACAAGTGCATGAGGAAAAATGCAGAGAAACAATTGAAGCTGTGCAAGGAAGATGCTAAAAGGAAGGAGCAGACAATTCGATCCTTGCTCTCACAGGAAGATGCGCATCGAGCCAAGATTAGGAAGATCAAGGAGATGTGTGATAACTAGTTCTATTTAGCTTAAGCTCCGTGCCTTTTTAAGTTGTAATATTTGTACTTGTTAACCTAGCGGTCTGAACTATTGGTCCCGGATTCCAGGGAGGAAAAATATTGCTCTGGCCGCACATTAATTTGTGGAAGAATTTGTGATTTAGATCAATTTCTGTCTCGATTTAGATCTCTGTCCCGGATTGGGAACGTAACCATGGACCAAAGACACCTTTTTTACTAGTGTATTCTGACACTGGTGGTTTGTTTAAACGTAATCTACGTGAATTGTGCCGCATGTAAATGGCACAACCACAATTTATAAAGTGGAAGCACGTACACCCGGTTACTGGAGATCCGGGAGCTTCGCCAGATGCAGGGGATGCAGGAGCAGAGAGACGGTGAGATAGACGGGCTCAAGATTAGGCCAGAAAGTGGTACCCATTTCCTCCTCATCAAGGCATTATCGTTGAGAACATTGCTGTTTATGTTGCCACGTCGTTGTGCAGCATCTGAAATAAGTTGCTACTTCGTGGAGTGTGGCATCTTAAATAATTTATTTATGTGTCACTTACATTCCGTCGTATTTGGAGACCTCCTGCCCCTCAGCAATCGTGGAACCGGTGGATCATTGTTTTCAGATAGCAGTGGCACAATCACAATTTCGGATTCAACTACTGACTCGGGCGTTTCTAAACCCTAAGTCGTGGTACATTTTACTTAGAGAATGTGGGTATATTGTTTCGCCCAGCAACGTGCCACACACAGAGCGATCAGAATTTAACAGAATTACATATATAGGTTCAAGTTCAACACATTATTATGCATCTTCATTGCCAGCAGCCTTCTTCCGCAGCCTGGGTGCCAAGCCTTCACGTCCAATGGCTTCTTCATTTCCTGCCTTCTTCCTCTTCCTCGGTGACAATTTTCTTAGCTTCACGTACTCTGCATCGCCGGGACAATGGGCACCAGAATCATGTCCAGCATCATCTTTCCACTCGTTTTTAATTTCTTCGGGCAACAAAATGACATCTTTCCACTCGTTTTTAATTTCTTCGGGCAGCAAAATGACATCTTTCCACTCGTTTTTAATTTCTTCGGGCAGCAAAATGACTGACCCGGCAGTCATGTTTCTAACCTTGCGGCGCTTCCTGTCAAAGAAACAAGATTGTTGCATAACTGCCCAATATCTACAGAGTAAATAAAACAAAAATTATAATTCAGCACAAACATGCGAGCCCCAAGAGACTTTTTCTTACCAGGAGCTAATTGGGTTTGAGCAACCACCCTGTCCAAGAATAGAAGGGCGACTCCCAGTTGCAGCAGCTTCCACATCCAGTACATCACATTTCAGCTCAAACATGGCAGCCGAAGCATACGTTTTCATCAACCCAATTAGCTGACTGTCACACATTATAGAAACCATGATGCCACGTTCATCCATGAAGCTGAACTTTGCAGTCTGGTTCGGCCATAATTCAACATGATTACGCAGAGCAGCAACCATACCAGATATAGTGCAGATCTGCGCAGGCGCTTCTTCCATCGTGAAATAATGGTGTCCATACCTGTTGCCCTTAGAGTCGTACCTATAGAGGACTACCATAACCAGGTAAGGGGGGTCCACGCAGATCCCACTTGACAGAAAACTGTGGACAAAATATGTTTGTCAGCGATGGGCTAACAAACAATTTGAGGTTCAGTAGCCAGCTAGCAGTTGTAACTAGTGCGAATAGCAAAGAGAGGGGTAGATCACCCGCTTGTAGGCAAAACTTCTTATTTCTTGATAGTAGGATTTGCCATCCTTCGAGCTGCTCGGCTCTTCGGTGGCGGAGGCGGGCTAGAGCCTCGCAACAGCGGCTACGGCATGCGCCATTGGAGCTCGGTATCAGCGACTGGGCGCAGCAACTTGGCCCCGGAAGTCAAATGTCCGAAGGGATCGTCCTGCCTGGAGGGTGGATTCCGATGCCGCCGGTGCTAGGGGAAAGCTGGGAATGGATTTGTGAAATTGGTCAACGCATCCAATTCACTTAGCTGCTCGATTTGCCTAAGAGGTTGCCGCGTTGGCGCCCGCGTCACGGACAGATAACCGACATGTGGGTCCCGACCGTCTACTTCACGGGGTGGTTTAACGGAATGTTTGTATTTGGCAGGGGTGAGATGAGTTTGCCTCGAAATGGCCCCTCTCAGTAGTTGGCGGCCCAACTTTTCGAAACACAGTAATTTCAGGCAAATTAGGTACCACCATGCGTTGGCCTGCCAACTTTGGTACCACGGACGAGCAAGCCCCTCGATCGTCTAGATCGATATATGCCGCCCTGCGATCGAACATGCACTCCCAGTCCACCTACGTATTTGCTTTTGCCGGCCGGCTGTATGTCATTTAGTCACGGCATTTACTGACCTAGCTAGCTAGCTGGTCAGTTCCACAGACTCGAACCAATCAAACTCAAGACGAGCTGAAAGAAATTTGAAAAAGGTTGGTGAAATTGTTACCTCAATTTCGAAATTAAGCACCGATAGGGAGGTCATGCTGCCAATCCTGAAGCGGTACGTCCTGCCGGGCACCACGGCGAACACCGGCGTGGAGCACTCCGGGTGCATCGCGTTGCACACAGACTCCCCCATCATCCCCGAGCAGTTGACGAACCTCCCGTGGGCCATCGATTGCGTGTTATATAGAGTAGGGAAAAACCTTCTACGTGGTAGTACAAGGTTTGTACGTGTACGTTTGGAATACTACTCCGTACACATACATGTACCATATTACGTACGCTAACATCCCCTTAATCTAAAGCTCGGGAGAGATTTAGATTATGTTTGAACTCGTCTAAGGTTTTTACATGAAGCGCCTTGGTGAATCCATCAACGATTTGATCCTTGGTGGAGATGGACTTGATGGCAAGACGGTTGTCAGCAACACGTTCACGAAAAAAATGATAGTCTATCTCAATATGCTTGGTACAAGCATGAAAAACTGGATTGGCAGACAGAAAAGTAGCCCCCAAATTATCACACCATAGAGAAGGCTTCTCACGAAGACGTACCCCAAGTTCACGAAGAAGAGATTCAACCCATATAAGTTCTATAGTGGCATTAGCCAATGCTTTGTATTCAGCTTCGGTACTAGAACGAGACACAATAGCCTGTTTGCGAGCAATCTAGGAAACCAAGTTGGGGCCTAAAAAGATAGCAAACCCACCAGTAGAGCGTTTGTCCTCAATGCATCCTGCCAAATATGCATCTGAAAAAGCACTAAGAAGTGTGGAGGATGTTTTCCTGAAGGTTATGCCGAGCTGAGATGTATTTTTAACATAACGTAGAATGCATTTAGCTGCTGTCCAATGAGTAGTAGTAGGAGCATGAAGGTATTGACAGACCTTATTAACAGAAAAAGATAGATCTAGCCGAGTAAGAGTGAGGTACTGGAGAGCACCAACAATGCTTCTATACTGAGAACTGTCCTTGGGACCAAGAGGAGTACCTTCATGTAAGGAGAGGGGCTCAGATGGAGATAAAGGTGTGGGCGCCGGCTTGCAGTCAAGCATGCCAACTTTGGCCAAAAGATCATGTGCATATTTTGCTTGTGTAAGAAGTTGACTGTCAGATGTCCTTGTTACCTCAATGCCAAGAAAGAAGTGAAGATTTTCCAGATCCTTGGTAGCAAAATGATCATTGAGATCTTTGAGCAACACTGAGATAACATGATCTAAAGAGCTGGTCACAATAATGTCATCAACATAAATCAAGACAAAAATAGTGACACCAGACTTATCATAGAGAAATAATGAGGTGTCTGCTCTGGATGGAAGAAACCCAAAAACTTGGAGCTTGGCACTCAGCCGAGAATACCATGCCCGAGGAGCCTGTTTCAGTCCATAGAGAGCCTTATCAAGTCTGCAAATATGATATGGAGCATCAGGGTGTTCAAAACCAGGTGGTTGTTTCATGTAGACTTCCTCTTCCAGAACACCATGAAGAAACGCGTTCTTGACATCTAGTTGCCGAAGACTCCAACCACGGGAGACGGCAATGGAGAGAACAATTCTGATAGTAGCTATTTTTACAACTGGACTGAATGTATCTTCATGGTCAATGCCATACCTTTGCTTAAAATCTTTTGCAACAAGTCGTGCCTTATAGCGATCAATGGTGCCATCTGCGCGGTGCTTAATGTGATAAACCCACTTGCAGTCAATCAAGTTTTTGTTTGTGCTATAGGGAACAAGAGTCCATGTTTGATTTTCCATGAGCGCATCATATTATTCTTGCATAACAGTGCGCCAGTGAGGATCATCAAGAGCCACAGGGAGATTCCAAGGTTCTCATGTGGAAGCAAGCAAGCCATAGCATACAGTACCATCAGTATATTTTTTCGGTTACGAATACCTTGTTGTAGGCGTGTGCGATGTCCAGGAGGCAGTGCAGCAGCGGGCATAGCCGGTGGTGCTGCAGAAGATTCGGGCGGCGCGCTTGTCAGCGCATGGGCGGGAGAGGACGTAGGCGCGCTATCTGGCGCTGACGTGGCAGCGTCGGAGTGGGTCAGCCTGCGGCGCGTTGTCGGTGCAGGGGAAAGCGACGCGGCGCTGTCGCTTGCAGACGGCGACGTGACAGCGCGCTGGTGGTCCGGGTCCACCGTATCCGCCTCGGGAGCAGGCGACAAGATGCGGGAGGCCGATGCAGGTGATGCGGGAGAATCCTCCTCGGGGTCAGAGCCACGGGAGCATGCGCCAGAATCAGCTTCGGAGTCCATGTTGTTGTCTTGTTCATTGTTAACTTCAGAAAATGATTGTGACGACATGGAGGCTCTGTTTGGAGCGAAATTTTCACCGGTGGCTGTGTTTTCCCGTGGAGCATCATAGAGAGGAACCGTGATAGGCACAATAGTAGTTGATGGCCCAAATATATAGAGCTCGTTGGGGAACACCAAGAGAAGGTATGATGAGCACACAAGCAAGTTTTCCCTTAGTAAGAAACCAAGGTTATCAATCCAGTAGGAGCAAGGAAACACCCCAAAGGTGTATCTAGCTGAACGTTGGCAGGGCGCACTACCGGTGCCAGCAGCAACGTGGATACCTGCTGTAACACCCTCGAATCGGCCCTATGCAAGTTTTAGCCCTTTCCGCCAAACCCGCATAGAAACGATTCAAGGACGCCCACCAGGCACTTTCGTGCGGGTGGAAAACGAAGTTATAACATTACACAACAGTCCTCGATGGGACCCCCAGAACAGATATATATACATCAGCGACTCAACGAGTCAAGAATACAGATATAATATACAAAGATCCAAATCACCTTGAAAACGTTAGAGTGTCCGGCTACGGACAAGATGCAAATGGGGCTAAGAGCCCTGAAGAATAACCAATGGCGTCCATAACCCTGCCCAGGCCAAGACGGAAGGGTAACCTGCTAACGACGTCGATCTCAACCTGCTAAAACAAAAGGGGTGCCGACAAAGGGCAAAGGAAAAAGAGGAGCGTCAGTACTGAGGCCAGTACATGGCGAGGCTAGAATTCGGCGGCTCTCGCCTACATAGGTATGGTGGGCTGAAGCGGCAGCGCAGCGGCACTAAACAACCTATAGAGACTCGCTACAACTGGCGGGTATCAGAGAGGGATAAGAAAGACCTATTCGGATCCAACCTGAAGCTAGCACCAAACAAACCCATCCTGGTATTTCCCCCTCGAGACCAAACGAGGAAGTCGGACCAAGGAACTCCCACAGTTGGCAATTTTACTCATTCCGTTATAGTTGCAGCAATTACTAATCAGATATAGATAGCATGAGTCATCTTGAAGCATAAGTAGTGAGCAGTTTTAATCACCATTCCGTTATAGTTGGAACATTTACTAGACAGATATAATTGTCCTGAGGAATCCCAAAACCCAGCAGTTGTTGGCACTTTTATCACATTCCATTGGAGTGGCAATACTTACTAGGCAGGTATAACAAAGCAACCCAGATCCAGCAGTTGTTGGCATTTTTAATATCCATTCCGTTATAATTGAATCTGATTACTAGTCAGATATATTAAGTCAAATTTATAGCACTACTTTAGTTATGCTTGTCTATGATCGAGATACTGTGCTCCAAGTCGTCCATAACCGCGGACACGGCTTTCAGAAAGTTTTACCCTGCAGGGGTGCACAAATAGCAACACACACTCGATCAACATCGGAAAAACCAACTCAAAACCCAACGAGGCATTCACGACAAAGCGATCACAGGATTCATAAAATATTTCAAGGGGCCACCCCACTAAGCTACCCGCAACAAAGTTGGCCGGCTCCGGAACGGACCAAGGGTTTGTGTGGACGGCTGTAAACGACTGGGAACCCGAAAGTGTGACTGGGCTTGTTGATACGGCAAAAACGTGTCACGATCCTAAATAGTAAAGGTGCTCCACGCACGATCGTAAATAAAGCAGTAACATGGCATAAGTACAGGATAGTAATAAAACCCCAAACTAGTTTGTGGCCCCAAGAAATAAAAATGAATCAAGCTCTGGCTCAGGGGGGGGTCCATAAGGCCTCCCGGATGTGGATAGTGCGAAAAATCAAGGAACAGGTATCAAGTACTCGGGGTCCTACGGGAAACAAGTGAGCGTGGAAGAACCAAATAACATCTATTGCCCACCGATGCCTCTACATTAGTTATATCTAGCAATTTAATAGTTGTAATTAAAGTCATGATCATCTCCACCACTAAGCATCTCCACCATTAAGCATCTGCCAACCTTCCAACAACTGTGGTACTTGACAACACGAGATCGCACCTGAGCAAGCAACTACGACTCGCAAGGCCAGCTATCTACCAAACACAGGTAATAGGAAGTGTCCAAGGCAATATAGTGGTTGCACGGGATATAACTGGGGTATGGAAACTAAAGCATCGCTACAAGGATAGCAATAGATCAACAGGAGGAAATAAAGACTATAAATGCAAAATAGGTAGAAGGGGAAGAGGTGCTCGCCTGGGAAAACACTTTCGAAGGATCATATCCGAAGAACTTGTCGGTACTCGCATCAACTCATCGGCCTAGTCCGCGAAGAAGCAAACACTAAAAGAAACACCGGATGCAATATTTAATACTACGACAGAAGATCCGGCATGATTATGATATGCATGCGAGATGAATAATTTAATATGCAATAGTCGATAATGTCATATTATAAAAATAATAGGGGTCTCGGATAGGGAATCACATTAGGGTTCGGCGAACTTGGGCTCCGAGGGGTTCGGGGTTCGACAGGGGCGGAAACGGCTCGACGGGATCGGTCTCGGACCGCGGAAGTAGATCTTGTCGCATCCGGGAAGCAGGACTTGGTTTCGTGTCGGCGCGCATCGGATTCGCCCTGGTCGATGTCGATCTTGTCGTCGATGGCGAACTTGAGTGGATCGGGTACCGGGGTCTTTGGATCCGGGAAGAAGTACTTGTCGCATCTGCGGTCGGTTTAGGTAAAAGAGCTCGTCATCCGGGGATTCTCCGGGACCGTGGTCTTCGGGTCATGTCGACGGTCTTGGTGTCCGGGAAGGCGATCTTGGTCTCAGGAAGACAATCTTGAGGGGTGGCGTCCTTCGGCTCCCTGTCGGTGATCTTGTTGTCCATGACAGGGTACTCCGGTTTTGAATTTGTTTGATGAAGGCGGACTTGGTTTGACCCATGGTCTTCGGATGCACTCATTCTCGGTGTAGGGATCTTGATAGCATCGATAGAATCGAGACAGAGGTCCGGGTACTGAGAACATGGGCTAGGACACTACGATGATACAACACAGAAGCATTAGCACATACATGCACAGACACGGATATGCTAACTCCTGGCCTACCAGCACATGCAGACAAACGAAGGACGGTGGCCGGCGTGAGACGAGGAGAGCTCGGGGGCACTACCGGCGCCGGTGCTCGGGTCGCTGGCAGTGGAAAGGCGGGCGGACTGGCGGCGGAGGAAGACGCGGCCCGTGAAGTGGCCGAGCCCGGCGAGGCTGGGCGCGAGGACGGACCCGCGCGAGGTCGACAGAGCGGGCGGAGCAGGGCTGCCGGGCGGAGGAGACAGCGTGGAGGGGGTGGCGCGGCACGGTGCTCGCTGGCGGCAGGGACGCCGCAGGACGGTAAGGAGGGCGGCCACGGCGGAGCCGATGCGGACAAGGAGAAGGCGGGCCGGGGTCGGCAGAGGCGAGCCGTTGGAGGCGGGGAAGATGGGAGGCACAGGCGGTGGCCATGGCGCCTGGCGGCGGCTGAGAGGGGGCGCGGGGACGGGGCTCGCGGGCCTGCCCACGGCAGCGGGGCTGCACGGCGCTCGGGGCGGGGCGACGCGGGGGATCCGGCCGGAGGTCGAGGACGGGCCGGGGCAAGCGGAAGCGGAGCTCGATGGCGGCGGGGACGCCGGCGGCGGGGTAGGGTGAGGCGGTCGCCGCGGGGAGCTTGCGGTCTCGGAGGAGGAGACGCGGGGAAGGGACGGGGAGGAGGCGGATGTGGCCGGCGGAGCCAGAGGAGAAGGGGCTACGGCGGCGGGGCTCGAGGAGGTTGGGGCGGCGAGGCTCGCGGTGGGTGGAAGGGCTGGAGACGGGGGCGCGGGGACGGGGCCTAGGGATGCGTGGGCGGTGAGGGCGGCAGGTGGTGGGGCCGGTGCCAGGGTGGGGCCAGGGTGGAGGGGGCTGTCGGCCGCTTGGGGTGGGTGGGATTCGTACCAGGCGAGCGGGAGTGGGCAGGGGACAGCCAGGTTGAGGTGGGGAGTTTGGTGGGCGGCAGGTGGTGCCTGGCCCGCCTGGGGCTGCGCGCCCAGGTGTGTGCACGGCGCGCGGGAGGCAGGAAAGGGTGGCCAGGGTGGGGAGAGCTGGAGGTGGGGCCCAGGGGCAGAGAGAAGGGCGGTAGGGGGTGGTGGCTGGCTGGGTGAGGTGGCGACCTGGGATAGGCTGGGGTGAGGTGGCTAGGGATGGGTAGATTAGGATTAGGTAGGAAAAGTTTTGGGGTAGCTCTGGTTTTTGTACTGGGGGTGGCCGACTGGGTCGGATCGGCCCGGAACGGCTGCCTCTAAAAATAAAACAGATATTTTAATATTTAAAACGGGGCTTTTGAAAACCGTTGGTAGGCGAAATAAAATAATCTGGACAGACCCGGGTTTTAATTTGAATTAAAGACGAGGCGTTTAGAAAACAAAACCAGGCTTTTAGAAATAGTTTTAGACAAACAAATGCTAGATGACATGACGATGCTCAAATGCAAGGTGGCATGATGACATGAGCATGCGGTCATGATGATGCAATGCACAAAAATAACGCGATTTTCTAGTAGTGGTTTTGCGGGATGCCACAATTCGACACCACTAACAATGGATCTCGCCCTCGAGATCTGCCTCATGGTACCGGGAAGAGGGTCGGCGATCTGAATCTTCTCGCTTCGTGTAGATCCTCGCGACACCACTAACAAGAGGTCCTTGTCCGTGATCGTCGAGAGAACACTCCGAAAACAAAAGGCGAAGGCAGAGGTATCAACAAATAAAGCCATCTCTAACTTTGACAGAAGGAGAGAAACGATGCATTCTGATCCACTATACTGTACGAGAGCAAATAAATTGAGTAGTCGGCATGGGGGCCAATCCATCACGCACCCAAACTATTACTCCGCACAATCAGTAGAAAAGCGTGCAACCCTTCTCGGAATCAGACTGAAGATCTCGACAATCGAGGTTCGGAACCAAGGAGTGATGCACGCTCTACATCAGAACTGGAGTAGCTGATGTCGTCGCGTCGGAAAACACCGGAAGGTACAACAAGGAACAACGAGAAGTCCAACAAATAAAAGATCTCTCAGATAGCATGAAGTCCGGATGTAGAAGCACCGTTACCAAAGGAGGAAGCGAAACCCTGAAGGTACGACGAAAACCCAACCACGAGAATTCCTGGACTCGAACAAAGGGAAGAGAGCAGATTCAAAACACGCAGAGGTAAGAGGAGAACAACAGAGGGGTAAGGAGTAAAACAGACCTACTCAGATTTATCCAACCGACTTTGCAAAAATAGTTTTGACACTCTACTTCGGCCGGTAGCTAGGTTATCCTACAGGCTGGACTTGTGGGGTATCGCAACTACTGAGCTCTGATACCACTCTGTAACACCCTCGAATCGGCCCTATGCAAGTTTTAGACCTTTCCGCCAAACCCGCATAGAAACGATTCAAGGACGCCCACCAGGCACTTTCGTGCGGGTGGAAAACGAAGTTATAACATTACACAACAGTCCTCGATGGGACCCCCAGAACAGATATATATACATCAGCGACTCAACGAGTCAAGAATACAGATATAATATACAAAGATCCAAATCACCTTGAAAACGTTAGAGTGTCTGGCTACGGACAAGATGCAAATGGGGCTAAGAGCCCTGAAGAATAACCAATGGCGTCCATAACCCTGCCCAGGCCAAGCCAGAAGGGTAACCCTGCTAACGACGTCGATCTCAACCTGCTAAAACAAAAAGGGTGCCGACAAAGGGCAAAGGAAAAAGAGGAGCGTCAGTACTGAGGCCAGTACATGGCGAGGCTAGAATTTGGCGGCTCTCGCCTACATAGGTATGGTGGGCTGAAGCGGCAGCGCAGCGGCACTAAACAACCTATAGAGACTCGCTACAACTGGCGGGTATCAGAGAGGGATAAGAAAGACCTATTCGGATCCAACCTGAAGCTAGCACCAAACAAACCCATCCTGGTATTTCCCCCTCGAGACCAAATGAGGAAGTCGGACCAAAGAACTCCCGCAGTTGGCAATTTTACTCATTCCGTTATAGTTGCAGCAATTACTAATCAGATATAGATAGCATGAGCCATCCTGAAGCATAAGTAGTGAGCAGTTTTAATCACCATTCCGTTATAGTTGGGACATTTACTAGACAGATATAATTGTCCTGAGGAATCCCAAAACCCAGCAGTTGTTGGCACTTTTATCACATTCCATTGGAGTGGCAATACTTACTAGGCAGGTATAACAAAGCAACCTAGATCCAGCAGTTGTTGGCATTTTTAATATCCATTCCGTTATAGTTGAATCTGATTACTAGTCAGATATATTAAGTCAAATTTATAGCACCACTTTAGTTATGCTTGTCTATGATCGAGATATTGTGCTCCAAGTCGTCCATAACCGCGGACACGGCTTTCAGAAAGTTTTACCCTGCAGGGGTGCACAAATAGCAACACACACTCGATCAACCTCGGAAAAACCAACTCAAAACCCAACGAGGCATTCACGACAAAGCGATCACAGGATTCATAAAATATTTCAGGGGGCCACCCCACTAAGCTACCCGCAACGAAGTTGGCCGGCTCCGGAACGGACCCAGGGTTTGTGTGGACGGCTGTAAACGACTACGAACCCGAAAGTGTGACTGGGCTTGTCGATACAGCGAAAACGTGTCACGATCCTAAACAGTACAGGTCCTCCACGCATGATCTTAAATAAAGCAGTAACATGGCATAAGTACAGGATAGTAATAAAACCCCAAACTAGTTTGTGGCCCCAAGAAATAGAAATGAATCAAGCTCTGGCTCAGGGGGGGGTCCATAAGGCCTCTCGGATGTGGATAGTGCGAAAAATCAAGGAACAGGTATTAAGTACTCGGGGTCCTACGGGACACAAGTGAGCGTGGAAGAACCAAATAACATCTATTGCCCACCGATGCCTCTACATTAGTTATATCTAGCAATTTAATAGTTGTAATTAAAGTCATGATCATCTCCACCACTAAGCATCTCCACCATTAAGCATCTGCCAACCTTCCAACAACTGTGGTACTTGACAACACGAGATCGCACCTGAGCAAGCAACTATGACTCGCAAGGCCAGCTATCTACCAAACACAGGTAATAGGAAGTGTCCAAGGCAATATAGAGGCTGCACGGGATATAACTGGGGTACAGAAACTAAAGCATTGCGACACGGATAGCAATAGATCAACAGGAGGAAATAAAGACTATAAATGCAAAATAGGTAGAAGGGGAAGAGGTGCTCGCCTGGGAAAACACTGCCGAAGGATCATATCCGGAGAACTTGTCGGTACTCATGTCAACTCATCGGCCTAGTCCGCGAAGAAGCAAACACTAAAAGAAACACCGGATGCAATATTTAATACTACGACAGAAGATCCGGCATGATTATGATATGCATGCGAGATGGACAATTTAATATGCAACAGTCGATAATCTCATATTATAAAAATAATAGGGGTCTCAGATAGGTAATCACATTAGGGTTTGGTGAACTTGGGCTCCGAGGGGTTCGGGGTTCGACAGGGGCGGAAACGGCTCGACGGGATCGGTCTCGGACCGCGGAAGTAGATCTTGTCCCATCCGGGAAGCAGGACTTGGTTTGGCGTCGGGGCGCATCGGATTCGCCCTGGTCGATGTCGATCTTGTCATCGATGGCGAACTTGAGTGGATCGCGTACCGGGGTCTTCGGATCCGGGAAGAAGTACTTGTCGCATCTGCGGTCGGTTCAGGTAGAAGAGCTCGTCGTCCGGGGATTCTCCGGGACCGTGGTCTTCGGGTCATGTCGACGGTCTTGGCGTCCAGGAAGGCGATCTTGGTCTCGGGAAGACGATCTTGAGGGGCGGCGTCCTTCGGCTCCCTGTCGGTGATCTTGTTGTCCATGACGGGGTACTCCAGTTTTGAATTCGTTTGATGAAGGCGGACTTGTTTTGACCCATGGTCTTCGGATGCACTCATTCTCGGTGTAGGAATCTTGATAGCGTCGATAGAATCGAGACGGAGGTCCGAGTACTGAGAACATGGGCTAGGACACTATGATGATACAACATAGAAGCATTAGCACATACATGCACAGACACGGATATGCTAACTCCTGGCCTACCAGCACATGCAGACAGACGAAGGATGGTGGCCGGCGCGAGACGAGGAGAGCTCGGGGGCACTACCGACGCTGGTGCTCGGGTCACTGGCAGCGGAAAGGCGGGCGGACTGGCGGCGGAGGAAGACGCGGCCCATGAAGTGGCAGAGCCCGGTGAGGCAGGGCACGAGGACGGACCCGAGCGAGGTCGATAGAGCGGGTGGAGCAGGGCTGCCGGGCGGAGGAGACAGCGTGGAGGGGGTGGCGTGGCACAGTGCTCGCTGGCGGCAGGGATGCCGCAGGACGGGGAGGAGGGCGGCCACGACAGAGCCGATGCGGATGAGGAGAAGGCGGGCTGGGGTCGGCAGAGGCGAGCCGTCGGAGGCGGGGAATATGGGAGGCGCAGGCGGTGGCCATGGCGCCTAGCGGCGGCTGAGAGGGGGCACGGGGACGGGGCTCCCGGGCCTGCCCATGGCGGCGGGGCTGCACGGCGCTCGGGGCGGGGCGACGCGGGGGATCTGGCCGGAGGTCGAGGACGGGCCAGGGCCAGCGGAAGCGGAGCTCGGTGGCGGCGGGGACGCCGGCAGCGAGGTAGGGCGAGGCGGTCGCCGCGGGGAGCTTGCGGTCTCGGAGGAGGAGACGCGGGGAAGGGACGGGGAGGAGGCGGACGTGGCCGGCGGAGCCAGAGGAGAAGGGGCTACGGTGGCGGGGCTCGAGGAGGTTGGGGCGGCGAGGCTCGCGGTGGGTGGAAGGGATGGAGACGGGGGCACGGGGACGGGGCCTAGGGATGCGTGGGCGGTGAGGGCGGCAGGTGGTGGGGCCGGTGCCAGGGTGGGGCCAGGGTGGAGGGGGCTGTCGGCCGCTTGGGGTGGGTAGGATTCGTACCAGGCGAGCGGGAGTGGGCAGGGGACAGCCAGGTTGAGGTGGGGAGTTTGGTGGGCGGCAGGTGGTGCGTGGCCCGCCTGGGGCTGCGCGCCCAGGTGTGTGCACAGCGCGCGGGAGGCGGGAAAAGGTGGCCAGGGTGGGGAGAGCTGGCGGTGGGGCCCAGGGGCAGAGAGAAGGGCGGTAGGGGTGGTGGCTGGGTGAGGTGGCGACCTGGGATAGGCTGGGGTGAGGTGGCTGGGGATGGGTAGATTAGGATTAGGTAGGAAAAGTTTTGGGGTAGCTCTGGTTTTTGTACTGGGGGTGGCCGACTGGGTCGGATTGGCCCGGATCGGCTGCCCCCTAAAAATAAAGCAGATATTTTAATATTTAAAACGGGGCTTTTGAAAACCGTTGGTAGGCGAAACAAAATAATCTGGACAGACCCGGGTTTTAATTTGAATTAAAGACGGGGCGTTTAGAAAACAAACCAGGCTTTTAGAAATAGTTTTAGACAAACAAATGCCAGATGACATGACGATGCTCAAATGCAAGGTGGCATGATGACATGAGCATGCGGTCATGGTGATGCAATGCACAAAAATAACGCGATTTTCTAGTAGTGGTTTTGCGGGATGCCACACCTGCACAACACAATCACAGAACTTTGCCCCCAACTTGCGATGAGGTTGTCAATCTCACCGGTTTTGCTGAAAACAAAGGATTAAACGTATCGAATGGAAGGAAGTAATAGTTTAGAGAAAGTAAACACAAAGCAGTAAACAGTTTGTAGATTGTATGTAAAAGAAAGGATCGGGGTCCATAGTTCACTAGAGGTGGCTCTCCTTAAGATAGATAACATGTTGGGTGAACAAATTACAGCGGGGCAATTGACAAACATCGAGAAAGCATACAAGCATATACTACTCATCTTGACTCCTTTGAGACTTGATTGGGCATTACAACATTATACATAGACCGCCATCCAACTGCATCTATGACTAATAATCCACCTTCAGGTTATCATCCGAACCCCCTCCAGTATTAAGTTGCAAGCAACAGATTATTGCTTTACAAATTGCGTGTAAAGTAAACAATACGATTGTTCTATGAACAAATGATTGTTGTTTTCTCCCTAGTAGAAACAGCACATCTAGTACCTTAGAGATTTCTATCACTTCCCTAGATTACCAGAGGCATGAACCCACTATCGAGCATAAATACTAACTCTTGGAGTTGCTAGCATCTACTTGGCCAAGATAGCTACTAACAACGGAAAGCATGCAAGATCACAAATAACAAACGCATGATAGAATCAATAATCAATCTGAAATAGCATCTCAATATCCATCGGATCCCCGCAAACACAACATGTATGGATTACAAATAGATGATCTTGATCATGAACGGAGCTCAAAAGATCTAGACACGAAAGCACAAAGGAGGAGAACCAGCCATCTAGCTACTACATGGACCCGTAGTCCAGAGATGAACTACGCACGCATCACACCGGAGGCTTGCATGATGATGAAGAAGGCCTCCAGGGTAAATTCCCCTCTCTGGCAGGGTGCCGGGAAGAGCTTCAGATCCCTCCCAATCTAGGAATGGAGATGACGGCGGCTACAGATTCTTTCGTGGATTTTTGATCGGGTACTTAGGGTTTTGGTATCGGAGGCAATATATAGGCAGAAGGAGAGACCGAGGGGGTGCTGGGGTCGGCCAGACCACCCCCTGGCGCGGGCCAGGTGGTGTGGCCAGGCCCCAGCCCTTCTCCGTCTCGTATTCTGGCTCCAGATGTCTTCCGGTAAAATAGCGACTTTGGCTTTTGTCCCGTCCAATTCCGAGAATATTCATTTTCTAACTTCCTGGAACCAAAAACAGCAGAAAACAGGCAGCTGACACTGTGGCTCTTGTTAATAGGTTAGTCCAAGAAATCATATGAAAAGTACTCCAAAGTGTGGACAAAACACAAGAAAGTAGATAAAACCAAGCATGGAACATCAAAAATTATAGATACATTTGCAATGTATCAACATCCCCAAGCTTAACTCCTGCTCGTCCTCAAGTAGGTAAGTGATAAAAAGAAAGAATCATTTTTGAGGTGACATGCACCATCATAAACTTGATCAAAGTATTTGTAAAACATTCAAAGCTGGGATCATAGTAATTCAATCATAACATGAAAGACAAAGTTATAGCAATAAGACAAAGAAACTATGTTGCAACATGAAAAGGCACAAACAAAAGACTCATGAATAACAGTGCTTTGCAAGACATTTGTTTGTTTCACATAAAGAAAACATAGCATAATAGTATTCAGCTTGTCTCTCATAGAGTAGCAAATATAAATGCATAGGACACCTTCAAAGTTCATAAGAGTGACTAGATACAAATAGTTTAAAACAAGCAATATCAAGGTATGCATCAATCAACTAGTCTTGGGACAATGCATATAGAACTAAGAATGGCCACTGTGCTCTCAAAGTAAGTGCATAAAGATAGAAGGTGGAGACTCAATATATATAGTTGAAGAAAGGCCTTCATAGAAGGAAGTAGGGATTCAAGTCTCATAAAGAGCTTCCAAAAATTATGGTACTTATAGCTTTCAGCTCTCGTTGCCCCTATCATAAGCATCTTGAAGTGATTAAGGTTAAAGTGACACAACTAAGAGGACATGCTTGACAAGTTATAAACTGAAATCGCATGCCCCTTACTTATGAAGACCGAACCTCATGCTACTCAACTTTAGTCACAAGTAAGCTCTTGTCATTGTAAGTACATATGTATTACAAAGAACCGACAACGGGGTACCCCTTACACATGATACAGGAGCTATCCCATAATCAAAATGACAAGGCAAGAAGACAATGAGCATCTCAGCGATCTTTTTATTTGCTATTTGCATAGGTTTTTATTGAGGATGCTTCATAGAGTGCTCATTATGGTTATGCTGCAAGTTTCCACCATGATTAGGCATGGCTTAGTCTAGCGGCCCAGGCGTTTCTCTAACGCACATACAAACTCCATGATCTTACAAGTTCCACTTTTATTTCACAGCAGCTGGGATCCATAAGCAAAAGAACATGATATCAACGGGGTACAAAGTACAGGTGAAATGTTGAAAGCGTTCCCCATGATACATGCTTCTGCTAATTTCAACTTATAAAGCGCAAGCATATACGCAACAAAGAAGGACCCAATGGTTCAAGTTTATTAAATGCAAAAAGTAAAGTGTGCCATCAAGTTCGTGAGAGCTTTAATCACTAGTTTTCTCATAACAAGTTTAATTTGGTAGGTAGACAAAAACATGAATATACTTGGTATAGCATATGCTAGTAGGTAGGTATGGTGGACTCATTGGAATAACTTGGTTTAAGGAGTTGGATGCATGAGTGGAACTCATACTTGGTTGCGGAGGCTAGCAAAAGACTGGGAGCGACAAACTAAGAGAGCAATAATGGCCATAATCATGCAGAGCGACAAAACATTATTGATCAAAGCATCAAGTGATACTACAAGTTGAAAACTAAAGGATCATAAAGGCTATGGTGACTTTGGATAGTCATAACATGGTGTGAGCATGCGCCAAGTCAACCCAAATAAAGCATCAAAAGAGAATACCACTATACTATGCTTTAATATGCTAAAACAACGCATGATTCATCCAAGGCACATTAAGCAATCTCAATTGTTTATAACAAATCATGCTAAAGCCAAGAATACTAATCATAAAGCCAAAACAATATCAAGCATGGCATGATAGATCATAGGCCACAGTCAAAAACAAGCTCTCTTTACCACTTAAGCATGAACTTTCCTACTCTTTTCCAAACCAAACCAAACTATTTGAAAACCAATGTATGAAAGAGGGGGTCCAACCAATTTATTCAGAAAACTAAGCAAACAAAGCAAATGAAAAACCAAAATGAAAACGAAAAAGAAGACGCTCCAAGAACAACACAATTGTGCATGAAACAATAAAAATGAAGCGTCTAGAAGAAACCTAGGTTTTTTATTAATGAAGAGGGGGATGCCTTGGGCATCCCCAAGCTTTGACGCTTGTAATTCTTGGATATTTCTTGGGGTGACACGCGTGGCATCCCCAAGCTTGAGCTTTAGTCCATCTTTCATATCATATCTCATTCCTTCCATACACCTGAAATGTTTTCCTTCATACAAAACTTCACACAATCTTTATTAGCAACATTAGTGCACTCAAGATAATAAGTCTTTAAGGTTCAGTTATAACACCAATTAAACTTCCATTAAAACACAAGATACTGTAGCACTTCCCTCAAAAAGCTCAATTCCCCAAAAGAACTCAAAAAGGAACCAACAAGAAGCAAATGCAGAAAATGGCAGAAATCTGTCAAAACAGACCAGTAGTAAAGACGATTTTTTTCGAAGATCTTCTGTTGCTCAAATCAAAAATTGTTGAACTAATGAAAGTTAGAAAACAACCTGGGGCAGAAGCAAAAACATTCACGCCTCAAAAGGACGTATAGAGATTTTACAAGAATTTTTACGGTGAAGCACAGAAATCTGTTTTGGGACAGCAACTTTCCCAATAATTACTTCTCTCTCATTAGAGGTTACTCTTGGCAGAAAAAGAAAATAAAAAGGATAAGGAGCGGTTATTACGAAAGTAATAACTTCCAAGACTCACCTAAAACTTTTGGGTTATCTCCCAATAAGTACTTTTCTTTAACGCCTTTAAGTTAGGCATAGATGCAAGAAAAAGAATCAAGTGTTCTCAAATGAAGATGCAATAAGATCAATACCAGAAATATCTTCAACAAGGCAAGTTATATCATCCAAATAAGTTCTAGAGGATCCTCTCTCAATGGTCTTGGGTTCACTATTTTCATCAAAAGGGTTTTCAGGAACAATCCAATCAAGATTCTTTTCTATGGCTTCATGTATTGCTACCAGTTTAAAGGGTATTGGTATCTTAGTTTTCTCCCCGTTAGGTTCCCTTTTGTTCATCTTTTCTCGTGTACCAACAACATCTACACATGAGCCTAGCATATTGAAACGTTCAAAGACTTTTCTAGCTTCCTTGGCAACATCATAGAATTCCTTAAGCAAAGTTTCAAGAATAAAATCCCTCTTTTCAGGGTCCTCAAATTTTTTAAGTTTAAGAAACATTACTTGCATTAAGGGGTTAAGATTAACAAACCTAGCTTCCAACATGTGAACTAAAGAAGTTGCAGCAACCTCATAGTTTGGAGCAAGTTCTGCACGGGATCTATCCTCAATATCCTCATGCTTACTAACATGATTACAGAATTCTTCAATATTATCTTTTCCAATTAAAGAACCACTACCTATTGAAAGGTCTTTCAAGGTGAATTTAGGGATCAACATGGTGAGCTAAGGAAGAGGTAACAACTAAAGGAGACTTAAATTTTTTTTGTGTTTTTAAATAAGAAAGCAAACTAGAAAAACTAATTTTTTTGTGTTTTTGATAAAGAAGCAAGCAAACAAAACAAAAGTAAACTAAGCAAAACAAAAATAACAAAGTAAAGAGATTGGTTATGAGGGACTCCCCTTGTGAAGATGTCCTTGACTCCCTGGCAACGGCGCCAGAAAAAGTTGTTGATGGCCCAAATATATCGAGCTCGTTGGGGAACCCCAAGAGGAAGGTATGATGAGCACAGCAGCAAGTTTTCCCTCAGTAAGAAACCAAGGTTATCAATCTAGTAGGAGAAAGGAAACACCCCAAAGGTGTAGCTAGCTAAACGTTGGCAGGGCACACTATCGGTGCCAGCAGCAACATGGAGACCTGCACAACACAACCATGGAACTTTGCCCCCAACTTGCGATGAGGTTGTCAACCTCACCAATTTTGCTGAAACAAAGGATTAAATGTATTGAATGGAAGGAAGTAATAGTTTGCAGAAACTAAACACAAAGCAGTAAACATTTTGTAGATTGTATGTAAAAGAAAGGACCGGGGTCCATAGTTCACTAGAGGTGGCTCTCCTTAAGATAGATAACATGTTGGGTGAACAAATTACAGCGGGGCAATTGACAAACATCGAGAAAGCATACAAGCATATACTAATCATCTTGACTCCTTTGAGACTTGATTGGGCATTACAACATTATACATAGACCGCCATCCAACTGCATCTATGACTAATAATCCACCTTCAGGTTATCATCCGAACCCCCTCCAGTATTAAGTTGCAAGCAACAGATTATTGCTTTACGAATTGCGTGTAAAGTAAACAATACGATTGTTCTATGAACAAAGGATTGTTGTTTTCTCCCTAGTAGCAACATCACATCTAGTACCTTAGAGATTTCTATCACTTCCCCAGATTACCAGAGGCATGAACCCACTATCGAGCATAAATACTAACTCTTGGAGTTGCTAGCATCTACTTGGCCAAGATAGCTACTAGCAACGGAAAGCCTGCAAGATCACAAATAACAAAGACATGATAGAATCAATAATCAATCTGAAATAGCATCTCAATATCCATCGGATCCCCGCAAACACAACATGTATGGATTACAAATAGATGATCTTGATCATGAACGGAGCTCACAAGATCTAGACATGAAAGCACAAAGGAGGAGAACCAGCCATATAGCTACTACATGGACCCGTAGTCCAGAGATGAACTACTCACGCATCACACCGGAGGCTTGCATGATGATGAAGAAGGCCTCCAGGGTGAATTCCCCTCTCCGACAGGGTGCCGGGAAGAGCTTCAGATCCCTCCCGATCTAGGGATGGAGATGACGGCGGCTACAGACTCTTTCATGGATTTTTGATCGGGTACTTAGGGTTTTGGTATCGGAGGTAATATATAGGCGGAAGGAGAAGCCGAGGCGGTGCTGGGGTCGGCCAGACCACCCCCTGGCGCGGGTCAGGCCTGGCTGCGCGGCCAGGTGGTGTGGCCAGGCCCCATTCCTTCTCTGTCTTGTAATCTAGCTCTAGATGTCTTCCGGTAAAATAGCAACTTTGGCTTTTGTCCCGTACAATTCCGAGAATATTCATTTTCTGACTTCCTGGAACCAAAAACAACAGAAAACAGGCAGCTGGCACTGTGGCTCTTGTTAATAGGTTAGTCCAAGAAATCATATGAAAAGTACTCCAAAGTGTGGACAAAACACAAGAAAGTAGATAAAACCAATCATGGAACATCAAAAATTATAGATACATTTGCAATGTATCAACATCCCCAAGCTTAACTCCTGCTCGTCCTCGAGTAGGTAAGTGATAAAAAGAAAGAATAATTTTTGAGGTGACATGCACCATCATAAACTTGATCAAAGTATTTGTAAAACATTCAAAGCTAGGATCATAGTACTTCAATCATAACATGAAAGACAAAGTTCTAGCAATAAGACAAAGAAACTATGATGCAACATGAAAAGGCACAAACAAAAGACTCATGAATAACAGTGCTTTGCAAGACGTTTGTTTGTTTCACATAAAGAAAACATAGCATAATAGTATTCAGCTTGTCCCTCATAGAGTAGCAAATATAAATGCATAGGACACCTTCAAAGTTCATAAGAGTGACTAGATACAAATAGTTTAAAACAAGCAATATCAAGGTATGCATCAATCAACTAGTCTTGGGACAATGCACATAGAACTAAGAATGGCCACTATGCTCTCAAAGTAAGTGTATAAAGATAGAAGGTGGAGACTTAATATATATAGTGGAAGAAAGGCCTTCATAGAAGGAAGTAGGGATTCAAGTCTCATAAAGAGCTTCCAAAAATTATGGTACTTATAGATTTAAGCTCTCATTGCCCCTATCATAAGCATCTTGAAGTGATTAAGGTTAAAGTGAACACACTATGGTGTACATGCTTGACGAAGTATAAGTTAGAAATCTCATGTCCCTTGAATACGAGGGCCGCTCCTCATGCTACTCAAGTTTATTCATCGTAAGTACATGTGTATCATAGAGAACCGCCAACAGGGTACCCCTTGCCCGATGATACGGAAGAATCCCCATATCAAAATGACAAGGCAAGCAGACAACGAGCATCTTAGCAATCTTCTTATTTACCATGGGAATATGGTGCTTTTTTCTCTCTTTCCTCTTTTCATAATCTCTTTTGTTTTCTTTTTCTCTTTTTTCTCAAAATAGGACTCTTTTTTCATAAGAAGAATGCTTCATAGACAGCTCATTATGTTTATGCTGCAGGTTTCCACCATGTCAGCATGGATTAGACCAGCGGCCCAGACATTTCTCTAACACATATACATAACTCCATGGACTTACAAGCTCCCCTTTCATTTCACACCGACGACATCCATAGACAAAAGAGCATGATATCAACTAGGTACAAAGTACCCGTGCAATGTTGAAAGCGTTCCCCATGACAGCATGGTTCTGCTAATCCCCAACAAATAAGTGCAAGCATATACAACATAGACGACACAATGGTTCAAGTTTATTAAGGCCAAGAAAAGTAAAGTGTGCCATCAAGTTCGTGAAAGCTTTAATCACTAGTTTTCTCATAACAAGTTTAATTTGGAAGGTAAAGAAAAGCATGAATATACTTGGAATAGCATATGATAATAGGTAGGTATGGTGGACTCTTTGGAATAACTTGGTTTAGGAAGTTGGATGCATGAGTGGAACTCATACTTGGTTACGGAGGCTAGCAAAAGACTGGGAGCGACAAACTAAGAGAGCAATAATGGCCATAATCATGTAGAGCGACAAAACATCATTGATCAAAGCATAAAGTGATACTACAAGTTGAAAACTAAAGGATCATAAAGGCTATGGTGACTTGAGATAGTCATAACATGGTGTGAGCATGCGCCAAGTCAACCCAAATAAAGCATCAAAGGAGAATACCACAATACTATGCTTTAATATGCTAAAACAACGCATGATTCATCCAAGGCACATTAAGCAATCTCAATTGTTTATAACAAGTCATGCTACAGCAAAGAATACTAAGCATAAAGTCAAAACAATATCAAGCATGGCATGACAAAGCATAGGCCACAGTCAAAAACAAACTCTCTTTACCACTTAAGCATGAACTTTCCTACTCTTTTGCAAACCAAACCAAACTATTTGAAAACTATTGTATGAAAGAGGGGGTCCAACCAATTTATTCAGAAAACTAAGCAAACCAAGCAAACAGAAAAGAAGACGCTCCAAGAACAACACAATTGTGCATGAAACAATAAAAATGAAGTGTTTGGAAGAAACCTGGGATTTTTATTGATGAAGAAGGGGATGCCTTGGGCATCCCCAAGCTTTGACGCTTGTACTTCTTGGATATTTCTTGGGGTGACACACGTGGCATCCCCAAGCTTGAGCTTTATTCCATCCTTCATATCATTACTCATTCCTTCCATACACCTTAAATTTTTTCTTCATACAAAACTTCACACAATCTTTATTAGCAACATTAGTGCACTCAAGATAATAGGTCTTTAAGGTTCAGTTATAACACCAAGAAAACTTCCATTAAAACACTAGCTACTGTAGTACTTCCCTCAAAAAGCTCAATTCCCCAAAAGAACTAAAAAAGGAACCAACAAGAAGCAAATACAGAAAATGGTAGAAATCTGTCAAAACAGACCAGCAATTAAAGACGAATTTTTTCGGAGACCTTCTGCTGCTCAAATCAAAAAGTGTTGAACTAATGAAAGTTAGATAAGAACCTGGCGCAGAAGCACAAAACTTCACGCCTCAAAAGGAAGTTTATAGATTTTACACGAATTTGTACGTTGAAGCACAAAAATCTGTTTCGGGACAGCAACTTTCCCAATCATTACTTCTCTCTCATTAGAGGTTACTCTTGGCACAAAAGGCAATAAAAGGATAAGGAACGATTATTACTGAAGTAATAACTTCCAAAACTCAACTAAAACTTTTGAGTTATCTCCCAATAAGTACTTTTATTTAACACCTTTAAGTTAGGCATGATAATTTCGATGATGCTCACATAAGAAATCTGAATTGAAGTAAAAGAGAGCATCAAGAAGAAAATTCAAAAAACATTTAAGTCTAACCCACTTCATATGCATAGGAATATTGTATGCAAATAAATTCACAAAGAACAAAGTGACAGACATAGGAAGATAAAACAAGAGTAACTTCAAAACTTTCGGCACATAGAGAGATGTTTCAGTACCATGAAAACTTTTACAGCCATATTTTACTCTCTCATAATAATTTTCAGTAGCCTCATGAATAAACTCAACAGTATAACTATCACATAAAGCATACTTTTCATGATCTACAATCACTAGAGCTTTATTATAAACATTTTTAAAAGAATCCTCAGGAACATAACATTCATCCTCCTTTAGTAAGCATGGGGGACAATCAAATATTGTAAGGGGTAAAGAGTTACTCTCATTAGAAGGTAGGAATGGGTAGATCCATTCTTCCTCCTCTTGATCATCACTCTCCTCCTCTTTTTCAGCCAATGAGCTTCCAGTTTCAGCAATTTCATCTTCCATAGGCTCCTGCAAGGCATTAGTCTCTTCCATTGGTGGAGAGCATATATTAAGATATTCAAGAATATAGCCATTTTCTACCTTGTAATTATCAAAGAAAAATTTAAGTATATCATAAACCTCATATTTATAAGGTGAATCATTAGTATTTTCAAGCAAACTAGCAAGTTCAAATGCACCCTTCCAAGCAATAAATTCTTCAATTTGTTCCACATCATAAAAGTCATAATTCCCTTTAACATAAGAAGATATGGTAACATTATCATTATACTCACATTGAAAAGGGAGGTGTTTATACCTCCTACAGCAACAAGATTTATCAAAGCAATAAGTAACATTATAAGTAGAGCACACGTTTATAGCAATGGTATACAATTTATCAATTTGTTCCCATAAGTGTTTCCCTTTTTGTGATAAGCGGTGTTCCTTATAATAATATTTTTTTTCTTCCGTGAACCCACCTTGCCAATAAGATTCAGTTTCAAAAAAACCAACCATTGATAGAAAGCATGATAAAGCAAGACAATAATAGACCAAAAAATAACAACTATAGTAGGAACTAATTTTTTTGTGTTTTTGATAAAGAAACAAGCAAACTAAGCAAAAAGTAAACTAAGCAAAACAAAAATAACAAAGTAAAGTGATTGGTTATGAGGGACTCCCCTTGTGAAGATGCCCTTGACTCCCCGGCAATAGTGCCAGAAAAAGTTGTTGATGGCCTAAATATATCGAGCTCGTTGGGGAACCCCAAGAGGAAGGTATGATGAGCACAGCAGCAAGTTTTCCCTCAGTAAGAAACCAAGGTTATCAATCCAGTAGGAGCAAGGAAACACCCCAAATGTGTATCTAGCTGAACGTTGGTAGGGCGCACTACCGGTGCCAGCAGCAACGTGGAGACCTACACAACACAACTACAGAACTTTGCCCCCAACTTATGATGAGGTTGTCAATCTCACCGGTTTTGCTGAAAACAAAGGATTAAACGTATCGAATGGAAGGAAGTAATAGTTTGCAGAAAGTAAACACAAAGCAGTAAACAGTTTGTAGATTGAATGTAAAAGAAAGGACCGGGGTCCATAGTTCACTAGAGGTGGCTCTCCTTAAGATAGATAACATGCTGGGTGAACAAATTACAGCGGGGCAATTGACAAACATCAAGAAAGCATACAAGCATATACTAATCATCTTGACACCTTTGAGACTTGATTGGGCATTACAACATTATA
Source organism: Avena sativa (assembly GCA_916181665.1). Taxonomy (NCBI): domain Eukaryota; kingdom Viridiplantae; phylum Streptophyta; class Magnoliopsida; order Poales; family Poaceae; genus Avena; species Avena sativa. The sequence continues at coordinate 467,729,468 of OV702290.1, forward strand.
CATAGACCGCCATCCAACTGCATCTATGACTAATAATCCACCTTCAGGTTATCATCCAAACCCCCTCTAGTATTAAGTTGCAAGCAACAGATTATTGCTTTACGAATTGCGTGTAAAGTAAACAATATGATTGTTCTATGAACAAAGGATTGTTGTTTTATCCCTAGTAGCAACAACACATCTAGTACCTTAGAGATTGCTGTCACTTCCCTAGATTACCAGAGGCATGAACCCACTATCGAGCATAAATACTAACTCTTGGAGTTGCTAGCATCTGATGACCCACAAGTATAGGGGGTGTATCGCAGTATTTTTGATAAGTAAGAGTGTCGAACCCAACAAGGAGCAGAAGGTGCTGGCTAGTGGTATGGATCAGGAATTCTCTGCAAATACTTAGCAAACGGATTTTTAGGGGTTTTTGATAAAGCAAGTAAACAAAGTACGAGTAAATAAAATACTGTAGGAACAAATGCAGCAAGTGGCCCAATCCTTTATGTGGCAAAGGACAAGCTGGTTGTATTACTTAAGATGACCAAACGTTCTCGAGGACACATGGGAATACTGTCAAGTGCTTTCGCTTCATATAGTTGATTAATCTTCTTTAGCTTGCTAAGTGTTGTGTGAGTGAACCTGTGCTAAGGTACCGACCTTCCTAGGACTAATACATACTTTTGATTATACCCCTTGCAAACATCCGTAAGTACAAGAAAATAATTAAGGTAGAAACCTAACCACAGCTTTAAACTCTAAGACCCTTACGTCCCTTGTGCAATGGTTTCCTAACGGGGGTTCAGGTTTCTATCACTCCGGCAACCCCTACGATTAGTAGCCAAATACACAATGCATTCCCCTAGGCCCATATAGGTGAAGTGTCATGTAGTCGATGTTCACATGACACCACTAGAAGAAGTACACCACAACTTAAATATCAAACTATTGAATCTTTCTCAACACAATTCCACTACTAACAACATGACTTCTCCCATGTCCTCAAGAACAAAACGAACTACTCACAAGATATCATATGGATCATGATCAGAGATGGAATAATGATGTATAACAATCTGAACATAAACAATAATTCAATGGTTCCACTCAATAGCATCAACTACAGAGAGTAATCAACACCGGGAAAGTTTCCCCTAAGAACTATGCAAGATTCAACGCAATTGTTACAGCAATATGGAGATGGTGATGAGGGTGCTGATGGTGATGATGGTGGTGATGATGATGATGATCCCGATGAAGTCCAGCTTGACGGTGGTGTTGATGGCGATGATCTCCCCTCTCCGGGAAGGAATTCCCCCGATAGAAATCTGTCTGCCGAAGAGATCTTTCTCTCTCGGTGTTTTCCACCCCGTAGAGGCGGCGGAATCTTTCTGTGGTCGCTCCCCGAGTCTTAGGGTTTCGAAAGGAATATATACGCCAGAGGGGAGAGCCAGAGGTGGGCTAGGGCAGCCACACCACCTGGTGGCGTGGCCTAGGGTGGCCCGTGCTAGGGGGTGGTGTGGGCCTCCTGTGGCCCATCTCCACTCCCTCTTCTGGCATCCTTCGTCTTGTGGAAAAATAGGATTTTCCGTATATTTTCCCGGATTTTCTGATCTTCGCGAATTTTGCCTCCAAACAGCACCTTTTCCATCAGAATCCTGACCGCAGCGGTCCATGCTCCAAAAGTCATCAACCATGCAAAAACAGATGAAATAACATAAGTATCATCTCTTAATATGAAATATATCAACGAATAACAGTAAATTATGACATAGAATAGTGATGCAAAATGGACGTATCAACTCCCCCCAACTTCGCTTGTTCTCAAGCGAAACTGAGCTCAATAAACATGACCTCAGGTTTATGGAGTGAAGAGTCGATAAAAGAATACGGACAAGAAGCATCACATTCATCAATACATAGATCATAATAGAAGACAACTCAATATTATATAACTTAACTTGCAATAAGTAAAGGAAACACAATAGAGATACATGAAGTAAATTATAATTGGTAATGGAAAACTTAGCTCTTGGTCGAAGAATAGTTGATAATTTGCTGGAGTTCACAAATAACTGATTTTCAATGAAAGCTTTCAAAGTAGTAAACATCCAGATAAGAGCAATGTGCAAAACAAGGAACATAAGAAACATGATTGAATAAATCATCATATGAATGAATGAAACACAACAACTCAAAATACTTGCTGAGATAAAAGGGAATAGGTTTACTGACTCAACTAAAAAGTAAAATAAAGGCCCTTCGCAGAGGGAAGTAGGGATTGCAAGTCTCATAAAGAGCTCCCAAAAATTATGACACTTACTAGATTTCAGATCTCATTGCCCCTATCATAGGCATCTTTAGGTTATTAAGGTTAAAGTGATCAAATATGAGGATATGCATTGACAAGTTGTAAATTGAGAATCTCATGTCCCTTGAATACGAGGGCCGCTCCTGATGCTACCCAAGTTTAGTCACCGGTAAGTTCTTGTCATCGTAAGCATATGTGTATCATAGAGAACCGCCAACGGGGTACCCCTTGCCCGATGATACGGAAGAATCCCCATATCAAAATGACAAGGCAAGCAGACAACAAGCATCTCAGCAATCTTCTTATTTACCATGGGAATATGGTGCTTTTTTCTCTCTTTCCTCTTTTCATAATAGCTCTTTTATTTATTTTTCTCTTTTTTTAGTTTTCTCTTTTAATCAATCTCTATCTCTTTTTTAACAAGAAGAATGCTTCATAGATGCTCGTTATGGTTACGCTGCAGGTTTCCACCATGTCAGCATGGATTAGACCAGCGGCCCAGGCATTTCTCTAACACACATGCATAACTCCATGGACTTACAAGCTCCCCTTTCATTTCACACCGACGACATCCATAGACAAAAGAACATGATATCAACTAGGTAAAAAGTACGAGTGCAATGTTGAAAGCGTTCCCCATGATAGCATGGTTCTGCTAATTCACAACTCACAAAGCGCAAGCATATACGCAACATAGATGGGCACAATGGGTCAAGTTTATTAAATGCAAGAAAGTAAAGTGTGCCATCAAGTTCGTGAGAGCTTTAATCACTAATTTTCACATAACAAGTTTAATTTGGAAGGTAGACAAAACAAGAATTTACTTGGAATAGCAATAATGCTAATAGGTAGGTATGGTGGAAACAAATGGCATGGGTTTGGTTTAAAGGAGGTGGATGCACGAGAAGAATTCCCTCTCAGTACAAGTTTTTTGCTAGCAAGGCTGGGTAGCAAGTATAAGAGTTGAAGGAAACAAACATACAAGTGATAAAGACAAACATGCAATATTCCTTGGAAGCACAAAAGATCTTAACTAGAGAATACTAAACTTATGAGAAAATCAAGAAAGAAAGATGGTGAAATTATATTTCTTTAGAGTACTTTTATCTTTTCATTCAACTCTCAAAAATAGTGTTGCTACTGACCAAGCCAGGTTTGCCAAAACCAACTAAATTAACTCAATGATCCCAAAGTGATACCAATACTAACAACAAGATCAATCATGTAACCACGAATTGAAAACTAATATAAGATATGCAAAAGAGTAAATGATAGAACTTCTCATTAATAATCCATAACGGGAACTCACACCAAGGGATACATATCTAACGAGAGAGGGGACACTTCCATAATGCAAACCATCCTACATAATAACTTCTCTATTCATGATATGACTCTACTAATAAGGTAAAAAGATAGAAGATAGTGATGTGATACCGCGACACTCTCCCAAGCTTGGAACAAACCAAGGGGATGCCAAACCTGATTACGAATTACTCCTTTGGTGGTGTTGGTAATATTTTCTTAGTTGACGTGAGGAAATCTTCTAGCATCTTGTGAAGCCTATTATTCTCCCATTGAATCATGTCCACCTTCCTCCTCAAGTCTCGGTACTTATCGCAGAACTCCTTAGTGACGCATAGGTCTTCCGTTGATGCAGGGCAAGAGACTAAAGGTACCAGCCCCTGCTTGGGGTCTTGGAGATCCTCCTCCATAGGCTCCTTCCCCTTATCCTTGGCGGCCACCATTGTGCTTCTAAGCTTCAAAGATAGTTCCTGGCATAAACAGATCGAAACGAAAACACGACAAAAACACGATATACGAACCTTGGGGGATCCGGGGGATTAGATATTACGAAGTTTCATAACAAAAGGATGCTACTGGGAGAAAATGGGTCGGAGACGGAGTCCGGAGTGGCCACACCACCTGGTGGCACGGCCAGGGGTGGGCCCGCGCCACAGGGTGGTGTGAGCCACCCTGGCTCTGTTTCCATCCCTTTTTTGCTTCATAACTTTCCTTATTGTCTGAAAACTGCAACAATATAGTTGGATAGAATTTTCGCGGAACTTTTCTTACCAGAACTATTACCTATTTGAAAACAAACTCTGCAGGTCTATGAATTTGGTGTCTAGTAGATTCTTCTAGAGTCACCACTTGAATAACATCAATATATTTATCTTCATATAGTTATTTCTTGAATCATAAAACCTTTCACTTCCTTACTACAACATTATCTCCACTACCTGGAAATTTCTTTCACACAAAACTTCACACAGTTCTCATTAGCAACATTAGTATAAGTGAAGTGATAAAACCTTTTGAGTTCAACTTCAACTGAAAACCATCAAAACATAAGATACTGTAGCAACTCCTTCCAAAAACCCAAAAAGAATTCAAAAAGGAAATCGATTAAAGAAGCAAATGCAAGAGTGGCAAAATCTGTCAAAACAGACCAGCAGGTAAAGATCAATTATTTCAAAACTCTTCTGTTGCTCAAATCAAAAAGTGCAAAACTAACAAAAGTTAAATAACAACCTGGGGCATAAGCACAAAAAAATACAGCTCAATCCGACCGACAGAGATCTCTCACGAATTTTTACGGTGAAGCACAAAAATCTGTTTCGGGACAGCAACTTCCCCAAATATTACTTCTCTCTCATTAGAGGTTGATCTTGACACAAAAACCAAACAAAACTGATAAGGAGCGGTTATTACCGAAGTAATAACTTCCAAGACTCAAAGAAACAAAAACAAACTGAAAGAAAAAACAAATCGGGTTGTCTCCCAAAAAGCTCTTTCTTTATAGCCATTAAGATGGGCATGATAATTTCAAAGATGCTCACATAGGAATATGAATTGAAGTGAAAGAGAGCACTAAGAAGAAAAAATACACACGTTTAAGTCTAACCCACTTCCTATACAAGGGAATTTTGTAAACAAACAAGTTGTTGAAACCTGAAACTGTGAGCATAGGAAGGTAAAAGAAGTGCAACATAAAAACTTTCAGCATAAACGAGGAAACTTGATATTATTGAGATGCATAAAAACACTTTTCCCTCTCTCATAGTAACTTTCAGTATCATGCATAAACTTAACAGTATAACTATCACAAGAACCATCATATCAATGATCACTTATTCTAACAGAAAACACAGGAATACTAGCTCTCATAACACTACTTTGTGAAACAATATTAGAGGTATTCTTACAAAGGATAGTGTGTCCCTCTTCTACATATTTAGTGACAAAGTCTTTCACATTTGCTATTATAGGTTCATCAACCATTTATTTATTAGGTTTAACAGCTTTTCTTATACTTTCATCAACCATACTAGCTATCATAGAATGTTCCTTTATCTTAACTGGGAAAGGCATTTTCTCAATATAAGGTTCAGGTAAAACATGATTAGCAGTATAAACTTCAGTATTTCTTGCAGGAACACACTTAGTGACATCTTTATATGGTTCATGATACTTATTCCACTTCTTTTTAGGCACTTCTATATAGGAAGCAAAAGCCTTAAAATAAGAAGCAATAGCTTGAGAGTCTAGACCATAAGCATTTTTAATATTTTGAAAGTCATCAGTTCCCATAAAAGATTCAATGCATTCATAATCATAATTTATACCCGAATTTCTACCTTTGTCATTCTCCCATGCTTCAGCATTGTCTTGAATATGGTCCAGAAGATCACATTTAACTTCTTCTTCCATGCGAGTGAATGATCTAGCACAAGAAGCATCCAATAAATCCTTATCATGTAGAGGGAGCCTTGCATAAAAGTTATTGATAATAATATTATTGGGGAGCTCATGAATGGGACATTTGAGCATTAGTAACTTCAATCTCCCCCAAGCTTGAGTTGTACTCTCTCCATCAAGAGGCCAAAAGTTGTATATTTGATTCCGATCTTTATGAATCTCACTAGGAGGATAAAATTTTGAATAAAAGAGAGGTACTATTTCCTCCCATTCCAGAGCTTGACCATTCTTCAGCAGCTTATACCATTCCTCAGCTCTTCCTTTCAATGACAATGAGAATAACTTCTTCTTAACTTGATCTGTAGTAATACCTGCACACTTGAACAACCCTCATAATTCGTGTATAAAGAGTAAATGATCACCGGGATGGACAGTTCCATCCCCAACATAGTAGTTATCCATAACACGATCAATAATTCTTGTAGGTATTTTAAAAGCATCATTCTTAGAAGGTGGTGGTTCATCTACTACCTTAGTAGTGGTAGTAGCATTACCAAATAAGAAACTCAGCGAATTATCCATAACGAAAATAAAGCAACTAATAGAAATAAACAATACTCATAGTAGAAGTTTCCTTTACCAGTTCCACTCTCCAATAGCGCTTCACTCCCCGACAACAGCGCCAGAAAATAGTCTTGATGACCCACAAGTATAGGGGGTGTATCGCAGTATATTCAATAAGTAAGAGTGTCGAACCCAACGAGGAGAAGAAGGTGTTGGCTAGTGGTATGGATCAGGAATTCTCTGCAAATACTTAGCAAACGGATTTTTAGGGGTTTTTGATAAAGCAAGTAAATAAAGTACGAGTAAATAAAAGACTGTAGGAACAAATGCAGAAAGTGGCCCAATCCTTTATGCAGCAAAGGACAAGCCGGTTGTATTACTTAAGATGACCAAACGTTCTCGAGGACACATGGGAATATTGTCAAGTGCTTTTGCTTCATATAGTTGATTAATCTTCGTTAGCTTGCTAAGAGTTGTGTGGGTGAACCTATGCTAATGTACCGACCTTCATAGGACTAATAAATACTTGTGATTATACCCCTTGCAAACATCCGTAAGTACAAGAAAGTAATTAAGGTAGAAACCTAACCACAGCTTTAAACTCTAAGACCCTTACATCCCTTGTGCAATGGTTTCCTAACTGGGGTTCAGGTTTCTGTCACTCCGGCAACCCCTACAATTAGTAGCCAGATACACAATGCATTCCCCTAGGCCCATATAGGTGAAGTGTCATGTAGTCGACGTTCACATGACACCACTAGAAGAAGTACACCGCAACTTAAATATCAAACTATTGAATCTTTCTCAACACAATTCCACTACTAACAACATAACTTCTCCCATGTCCTCAAGAACAAAACGAACTACTCACAAGACATCATATGGATGATGATCAGAGATGGAATAATGATGTATAACAATCTGAACATAAACAATAATTCAATGGTTCAACTCAATAGCATCAACTACAGAGAGTAATCAACACCGGGAAAGTTTCCCCTAAGAACTATGCAAGATTCAACGCAATTGTTACAGCAATATGAAGATGGTGATGAGGGTGCTGATGGTGATGATGGTGGTGGTGATGATGATGATCCCGATGAAGTCCAGCTTGATGGTGGTGTTGATGGCGACGATCTCCCCTCTCCGGGAAGGAATTCTCCTAGCAGAAATCTGACTGCCGGAGAGATCTTTCTCTCTCGGTGTTTTCTGCCCTGCAGCGGCGGAATCTTTCTGTGGTCGCTCCCCGAGTCTTAGGGTTTCGGGAGGAATATATATGCCAGAGGGGAGAGCCAGAGGTGGGCCAGGGTGGCCACACCACCTGGTGGCGCGGCCTAGGGTGGCCCGTGCCAGGGGGTGGCGTGGGCCCCCCTAGCCCATCTCCACTCCCTCTTCTGGCATCCTTCGTCTTCTGGAAAAATAGGATTTTCCATATATTTCCCTGGATTTTCTGATCTTCGCGAATTTTGCCTCCAAATAGCACCTTTTCCATCAGAATCCTGACTGCAGCGGTCCATGCTCCAAAAGTCACCAACCATGCAAAAACAGATGAAATAAGATAAGTATCATCTCTTAATATGAAATATATCAATGAATAACAGTAAATTATGACAGAGACTAGTGATGCAAAATGGACGTATCGGCATCTACTTGGCCAAGATAGCTACTAACAACGGAAAGCATGCAAGATCACAAATAACAAAGACATGATATAATCAATAATCAATCTAAAATAGCATCTCAATATCCATCGGATCCCCGCAAACACAACATGTATGGATTACAAATAGATGATCTTGATCATGAACGGAGCTCACAAGATCTAAACATGAAAGCACAAGGGAGGAGAACCAGCCATCTAGCTACTACATGGACCCGTAGTCCAGAGATGAACTACTCATGCATCACACCGGAGGCTTGCATGGTGATGAAGAAGGCCTCCAGGGTGAATTCCCCTCTCCGGCAGGGTGCCGAGAAGAGCCTCAGATCCCTCCCGATCTAGGGATGGAGATAACGGTGGCTACAGACTCTTTCGTGGATTTTTGATCGGGTACTTAGGGTTTTGGTATCAGATTCAATATATAGGCGGAAGGAGAGGCCGAGGGGGTGTTGGGGTCGGCCAGACCACCCCCTAGCGCGGGCCAGGCCTGGCTGTGCGGCCAGGTGTTGTGGCCAGGCCGCAGCCCTTCTCCGTCTCGTATTCTGGCTCCAGATGTCTTCCGATAAAATAGCAACTTTGGCTTTTGTCCCGTTCAATTCCGAGAATATTCATTTTCTGACTTCTTGGAACCAAAAACAGCAGAAAACAGGCAGCTGGCACTGTGGCTCTTGTTAATAGATTAGTCCAAGAAATCATATGAAAAGTACTCCAAAGTGTGGACAAAACACAAGAAAGTAGATAAAACCAAGCATGGAACATCAAAAATTATAGATACATTTGCAATGTATCAGCAGCGGATGGCTCTTGGCAAGTTGACAGGAGTCACATACATAAGGAGTACTTTCTGGGGTGTAAGCTATCTTATTTCTTCTAAGAACTTGTTGAGAAATGAATGAAGAAGGATGTCCTAGGCGATGATGCCACGTGGAGGAGGACGGATTTATTATGGTAAACGCATGCTTGGAGGACGCATAGGCAATGGGCATCAAGGGATATAGACCTCCATAGCAAGGGCCTTTAAACAGAGTTCATCGTGTTGCTTGGTCCTTTATCAAGAAAAATAAAGGATGAAATTCAATAAACGCATGATTATCAAGAGTAAATTTGTGTACTGATAGGAGGTTTTTGGTGGCGCTAGGAACGTGTAAAACATCATTAAGGCTGAAAGAATTGTGAGGTGTGCTTAAACCTGATTGACCAATATGACTAATATGCATACATGTGTCGTCAGCAGTATGAACACGATCTTCTCCCGGATACGGATCATGAGTGGTGAGCTTGTTCAGTTGTCCAGTGAGATTTGTAGTAGCACCCGTGTCATAGTACCAGTTTGTGTCAACGCCATTGTCAGCAGCAAAGTTTGCACCTTTGTTACCACGGTCACCATGGTCGGCATGGTTAGGACGATCATCTTCAGTGCGCCATGCTGGCTCGAAATATATCGAGCTTATTGGGGAACCCCAAGAGGAAGGTATGATGAGCAAAGTACTAAGTTTCCCTCAGTTATGAAACCAAGGCTATCGAACCAGTAGGAGCAAGGAAACACCTCCAAGGTGTTGTTTCCAACTTGGAATCCTGCACAACACAACCACAGAACTTTGCCCCAACTTACAGTGAGGTTGTCAATCTTACCGGTTTTGCTGAAAACAAAGGATTAAACATATTGTGTGGAAGAAAGTAATAGCTTGAAGAAAGTAAACAAAATATAGTAAACAGTTGTAGATTGATGGTAAAAGAAAGGACCGGGGTCCATAGTTCACTAGAGGTGGCTCTCCTTAAGATAGATGACATGTTGGGTGAACAAATTACAGCGGGGCAATTGACAAACATCGAGAAAGCATACAAGCATATACTAATCATCTTGACTCCTTTGAGACTTGATTGGGCATTACAACATTATACATAGACCGCCATCCAACTGCATCTATGACTAATAATCCACCTTCAGGTTATCATCCGAACCCCCTCCAGTATTAAGTTGCAAGCAACAGATTATTGCTTTACGAATTGCGTGTAAAGTAAACAATACGATTGTTCTATGAACAAAGGATTGTTGTTTTCTCCCTAGTAGCAACATCACATCTAGTACCTTAGAGATTTCTATCACTTCCCCAGATTACTAGAGGCATGAACCCACTCTCGAGTATAAATACTCCCTCTTGGAGTTGCTAGCATCTACTCGGCCAAGATAGCTACTAACAACGGAGAGCATGCAAGATCACAAATAACAAAGACATGATAGAATCAATAATCAATCTGAAATAGAATCTCAATATCCATCGAATGCCCGCAAACACAACATGTAGGATTACAAATAGATGATCTTGATCATGAACGGAGCTCACAAGATCTAGACATGGGTGCACAAAGGAGAAGAACCAACCATCTAGCTACTACACGGACCCATAGTCCAGGGATGAACTACTCACGCATCACACCAGAGGCTTGCATGGTGATGAAGAAGGCCTCCAGGGTGAATTCCCCTCTCCGGCAGGGTGCCGGGAAGAGCTTCAGATCCCTCCCGATCTAGGGATGGAGATGATGGCGGCTACAGACTCATTCGTGGATTTTTGATCGGGTACTTAGGGTTTCTGTATCGGAGGCATCTTACAGGCGAAAGGGGAGGCCAAGGGGGTGCCCTAGGCGGCCACACCACCCCTGGCGCGGGCCAGGCTTGGCCGCGTGGCCAGGTGGTGTGGGCGGCCCCTGGCCCCTCTCCGTCTCATATTCTGGCTCCGTGTCCCCCTCGGTGAAATATTGAGTTTGGCTTTTGTCCTGTCCAATTCCGAGAATATTCATTTTCTGACTTTCCTAGAACCAAAAATAGCAGAAAATAGGCAGCTGGCACTATGGCATCTTGTTAATAGGTTAGTCCAAGAAAGTGTATAAAAAGTACTCCAAAGTGTGGATAAAACATAAGAAAGTAGATATAAACCAAGCATGGAACATCAAAAATTATAGATACATTAGCAACATATCAAAATCCCCAAGCTTAACTCCTGCTCGTCCTCGAGTAGGTAAGTGATAAAAAGAAAGAATAATTTTTGAGGTGACATGCACCAACATAAACTTGATCAAAGTATTTGTAAAACATTGATAGCTAGGATCATAGTACTTCAACATAGCATGAAAGATAAAGTTCTAACAATAGGACATAGCAACTATGTTATAACATGAAAATGCACAAACAAAAGATTCATGAATAACAATGCTTCGCAAGACGTTTGTTTGTTTCACATAAAGAAAACATAGCATTGTGGCATTCAGCTTATCCCTCATAGAGTAGCAAACATAAATGCATAGGACACCTTCAAAGTTCATAAGGGTGACTAGATACAAGTAGTTTAAGAACAAGCAATATCAAAGTTATACATCAATCAACAAGTCTTGGGACAATGCACATTAAACTAAGAATGGCCACTATGCTCTCTCAATAGGTGCATAAAGATAGAAGGTGGAGACTCAACATAAAAGTAAAAGAAAGGCCTTCATAGAAGGAAGCATGGATTCAAGTCTCATAAAGAGCTTCCAACAATTATGGTACTTATTAGCTTTCAGCTCTCATTGCCCCTATCATAAGCATCTTGAAGTGATTAAGGTTAAAGTGAACAAACTATGGAGTATATGCTTGACAAAATATAAGTTGGAAATCTCATGTCCCTTGAATACGAGGGCCGCTCCTCATGCTACTCAAGTTTAGTTACCGGTAAGTTCTTGTCATAGTAAGTACATGTGTATCATAGAGAACCGCCAACGGGGTACCCCTTTCCCGCTGATACGGAAGAATCCCCATATCAAAATGATAAGGCAAGCAGACAACAAGCATCTCAGCAATCTTCTTATTTACAATGGGAAAATGGTGCTTTTTTCTCTCTTTCCTCTTTTCTCATCTTTTTTTTATTTTTCTCTTTTCTCAATCTCTATCTCTTTTTTTATAAGAAGAATGCTTCATAGATAGCTCATTATGATTACGCTGCAGGTTTCCACCATGATTAGGCATGGATTAGACCAGCGGCCCAGGCGTTTCTCTAACACACATACATAACTCCATGGACTTACAAGCTCCCCTTTCATTTCACACCGACGACATCCATAGACAAAAGAGCATGATATCAACTAGGTAAAATGTACAAGTTCAATGTTGAAAGCGTTCCCCATGACAGCATGGTTCTGCTAATCCCCAACATATAAGTGCAAGCATATACAACATAGAAGACACAATGGCTCAAGTTTATTAGGGGCAAGAAAAGTAAAGTGTGCCAACAAGTTCGTGAGACATTTAATCACTAGTTTTCTCATAACAAGTTTTACTCGGAAGGTACATAAAAACATGAATATACTTGGAATAGCAAATGCTAATAGGTAGGTATGGTGGACTCTTTGGAATAACTTGGTTTTATTTGGAGTTGGATGCATGAGTGGAACTCATACTTGGTTATGGAGGCTAGCAAAAGACTAGGAGCGACCAACTAAGAGAGCAATAATGGCCATAATCATCCAAAGCGACAAAACATCATTAATTAAAGCATAAAGTGATATTACAAGTTGAAAACTAAAGGATCATAAAGGCTATTGGTGACTTTGGATAGTCATAACATGGTGTGAGCATGCGCCAAGTCAATCCAATAAAGCATCAAAGGAGAATACCACAATACTATGTTTTAATATGCTAAAACAACGCCTGATTCTTTCAAGGTACATTAAGCAATCTCAATTGTTTATAACATGTCATGCTACAGAAAAAATCACTAAGAATAAAGCCAAAACAATATCAAGCATGACATGACAAAGCATAGGCCAAAGTCAAAAACAAGCTCCTTTTACCACTTACGCATGAACTTTTCCTACTCTTTTCCAAACCAAACCAACCTATTCGAAAACTAATGTATGAAAGAGGGGGTCCAACCAATTTATTCAAGCAAACTAAGAAAACTAAGCAAACGAAAAACCAAAAACAAAAACGAAGACGCTCCAAGAACAACACAACTATGCATGAAACAATAAAAACGAAGTGTTTGGAAGAAACCTGATATTTTTATTGATGAAGAAGGGGATGCCTTGGGCATCCCCAAGCTTTGATGCTTGTACCTCTTGGATATTTCTTGGGGTGACACGCGTGGCATCCCCAAGCTTGAGCTTTAGTCCATTCTTCATCTCATTAAATCATTCTTTCCTTACACCTAAAATTTTTCCTTCATACAAAACTTCACAAAATCTTTATTAGCAACATTAGTGTACTCAATATAATAAGTCTTTTGGTTTAGTTTCAACACCAATAAAACTTCCATGAAAACACAAGCTACTGTAGCACTTCCCTCAAAAAGCACAATTCCCCAAAAAGAACTCAAAAAGGGAATCAACAAGAAGCAAATGCAAATAACGGCAGAAATCTATCAAAACAGACCAGCAGGTAAAAACCAATTTTTCGAAGATCCTATGTTGCTCAAATCGAAAAGTGTTGAACTAACGAAAGTTAGATAACAACCTGGGGCAGAAGCACAAAGAATCATAGCTCCAAACGACATACAGAGATTTTACACGAATTTTTACAGAGAAGCACAAAAATCTGTTTCGGGACAGCAACTTTCCCAAGCATTACTTCTCTCTCATTAGAGGTTACTCTTGGCACAAAAAGCAAATAAAAAGAATAAGTAGCGGTTATTACAGAGGTAATAACTTCCAAGACTCATCCAAAACTTTTGGGTTATCTCCCAATAAGTACTTTTCTTTAACGCCTTTAAGTTAGGCATAAGAAGCAAGAAAAGAATCAAGTGTTCTCAAATGAAGAAGCATTAAGAGCAAATTTTGTTTTCATAGGATAGGCAAAAGGGATCTTCTCTATTTTCTTAGGGAAGTGTTCTATACCTTTCTTTATTGGAAATTGATATTTAATGGTGCCTTCTTTCATATCAATAATGACACCAACAGTTCTAAGAAAAGATCTTCCCAAAGTAATAGGACAAGAAGCATTGCATTCAACATCCAAACAATAGAAATCAACGGGGACATAGGCATTGTTAACCATAATAAGAACATCATTAATACTCCCCATGAGTTTCTTTTTAGCATTATCATCAAGTGGGACATTTAAATAACAATCTTCCAATGGTGGCAAATCAAGCATATTATAAATCCTTCTAGGCATAATAGAAACACTACTATCAAGATCACATAAAGCTTTGAAATCAAAATCATTCACTTTCATATTAATGATGGGTTCCCAACCATCTTCTAGTTTCATAGGAATAGAAGCTTTATGTTTCATGTTTTCTTCTTTAATTTTTATGAGAGCATCAGTAACGTGTTTTGTAAAGGCCATATTCATAGCACTAGCATTAGGACTTTTAGCAAGCTTTTGTAGGAACTTAATAAGTTCAGAGATGTTGCAACCATCAAGATCAAAATCATAATTATCATCTAAAGTAGTAGAGCTATTGTTTCCCATGTTTTGAAGAACTTTAGTATTTTTATTAGAAAAGGTTCCATTGGGTTTACTAGCTCCAACATTAGTAGTAGTGGTAGTAGAAACACAAATATTTCTAGCAATTTCATCTTCTCTTTCCCACTTAGCATGTAGTTCAGCTAATAATCTAACATTTTCATCAATTCTAACTTGTATGGCATTAGTAGCAGCAAAGGGATTTTCAATAGTTTCTGGTTTAGCAGCCATTTTATTAAAAGAAGATTGTGCTTCAGCCAATGATGCTATATTTATTTTAGCATTAGAGAGTTTTTCCTCAATAGTTTTATTGAAAGCGGTTTGTTTACTAATAAAATCTTTAAGCATAAATCCAAGTTCAGAGGGATCACTCCTATTATTGTTGTAGGAATTTCCATAAGCATTACCATTATTGGGAGGATATGGCCTATAGTTATTATTACCAAAATTATTCGTGTAGGCATTGTTGCTAAAATTATTATTTCTTATAAATTTCACAGCAACTTGCTCTTCTTGAGCAACCAAAGAAGCTAAGGGAACATGATTTTGATCAATATGAGCTTTCCCATTAACAAGCATAGACTAATAACATCAATTTTATCACTCAAGGAGGAGGTTTCTTCAATAGAATTTACCTTCTTACCTTGTAGAGCTCTCTCAGTGTGCCTTCCAGAATAGTTAACCATCATATTGTCCAGAAGCTTTGTTGCAGCACCCAAAGTAATAGTCATAAAGGTCCCTCCAGCAGCAGAATCCAGTAGATTTCTTGAAGAATAATTAAGTCCTGCATAAAAGGTTTGGATGATCATCCAAGCAGTCAGTCCATGAGTGGGACAATTCTTTACCAAAGATTTCATTCTTTCCCAAGCTTGAGCAACATGTTCATTATCAGATTGTTTAAACTTCATTACTTCACTTCTCATAGATATAATCTTAGCAGGAGGATAGTATTTTCCAATGAAAGCATCTTTGCATTTAGTCCAAGAATCAATACTATTTCTAGTTAGGGATTGCAACCATTCTTTAGCTTTTCTTCTCAAAGAGAAAGGAAACAATTTAAGCTTAATAATATCTCCATCTATCTCCCTATGCTTTTGCATCTCACAAAGTTCAACGAAGTTATTTAGATGAGCAGCAGCATCTTCAGTACCAATTCCAGAGAATTGTTCTCTCATAACAAGATTGAGTAAAGTAGGTTTAATTTCAAAGAAAGTAGCTTCAGGAACAGGTGGAGCAATAGGTGTGCACATGAAATCATTGTTGTTGGTGCTAGTAAAGTCACACAACTTAGTGTTTTTAAGAGTAGTCATTTTTTGTGTTTTTAATAAAGAAAGCAAACTAGTACAACTAACTTTTTATGTTTTTGATAAAGAAACAAGCAAACAAAGCAGAAATAAACTAAGCAAAACAAAAATAACAAAGTAAAGAGATTAGTTATGAGGGACTCCCCTTGTGAAGATGTCCTTGACTCCCCGGCAACGGCGCCAGAAAAATACTTGTTGGCTCAAAATATATCGAACTCGTTGGGGAACCCCAAGAGGAAGGTATGATGAGCACAGTAGTAAGTTTCTCTCAGTTATGAAACCAAGGTTATTGAACTAGTAGGAGCAAGGAAACACCTCCAAGGTGTTGTTTCCAACTTGGAATCCTGCACAACACAACCACAGAACTTTGCCCCCAACTTACAATGAAGTTGTCAATCTCACCGGTTTTGCTGAAAACAAAGGATTAAACGTATTGTGTGAAAGAAAGTATTAGCTTGCAAAAAGTAACAGAAAAAAGTAAACAGTTGTAGATTGATGGTAAAACAAAGGACCGGGGTCCATAGTTCACTAGTGGTGATTCTCCTTAAGATAGATGACATGTTGGGTGAACAAATTACAGCGGGGCAATTGATAAACATCGACAAAGCATACATGCATATACTAATCATCTTGACTCCTATGAGATTTGATTAGGTATTACAACATTATACACAGACCGTAATCCAACTGCATCTATGACTAATAATCCACCTTCAGGTTATCATCCGAACCCCCTCCAGTATTAAGTTGCAAGCAACAGATAATTGCATTAAGCATTGCGTGTAAAGTAAACATTACGATTGTTCTATGAACAAAGGATTGTTGTTTTCTCCCTAGTAGCAACAACACATCTAGTACCTTAGAGATTTCTGTCACTTCCCCAGATTACTAGAGGCATGAACCCACTATCGAGCATAAATACTCCCTCTTGGAGTTGCTAGCATCTACTCGGCCAAGATTGCTACTAACAACAGAGAGCATGCAAGATCACAAATAACAAAGACATGATAGAATCAATAATCAATCTGAAATAGCATCTCAATATCCATCAGATCCCCGCAAACACAAGATCTTGATCATGAACGGAGCTCACAAGATCTAGACATGGGTGCACAAAGGAGAAGAACCAACCATCTAGCTACTACATGGACCCATAGTCCAGGGATGAACTACTCACGCATCACACCGGAGGCTTGCATGGTGATGAAGAAGGCCTCCAGGGTGAATTCCCCTCTCTGGCAGGGTGCCGGGAAGAGCTTCGGATCCCTCCCGATCTAGGGATGGAGATGACAGCGGCTACAGACTCTTTCGTGGATTTTTGATCGGGTACTTAGGGTTTTTGTATCGGAGGCATCTTATAGGCGAAAGGGGAGGCTGAGGGGTGCCCTAGGCGACCACACCACCCCCTGGCGTGGGTTAGGCCTGGCCACGCGGCCAGGTGGTGTGGGTGGCCCCTGGCCCCTCTCCGTCTCGTATTCTGGCTCCGTGTCCCCCTCGGTGAGATATTGACTTTGGCTTTTGTCCCGTCCAATTCCGAGAATATTCATTTTCTGACTTACCTGGAACCAAAAACTGCAGAAAACAGGCAGCTGGCACTATGGCATCTTGTTAATAGGTTAGTCCAAGAAAGTGTATAAAAAGTACTCCAAAGTATGGACAAAACATAAGAAAGTAGATATAAACCAAGCATGGAACATAAAAAATTATAGATACGTTAGCAACATATCATGCCACTAGCAGTCACGGGCGGAGTGCCCATGTATGTTGCATATCTAGCAGGTGGTATCGACATAGGGCGTGGGCCGGCGGTCGCGGTGTCGACCACCATCATTGCGACAGTGACGATCATCATCATAGCGGTGGGGACGGTCGTCTCGATACTCCTGGCGCGGGCGGTCCTGGCGCCAGCGATCATCGTAGCGAGGGCGCTCGTCCTGGCGTGAGCGATGGTCATCATAGCGGGGCCGCTCCTCCTGACGTGGGCGACAGTCATCTTGGCAGGGCGAGTGTCGCGACGAGCCATGTTGGCAGAGGAGGTGAAGCTTGGCTCATCGAAATTGTGTTGACGATCGAACGCCTAGACTTGGGTGAGGAGCTTGGCTAGAGTGGTGTTGGGGTTGGCATTGACAGCAGTGCAGAGGTTGTTGTAGTGGCTGCCGAGTCCAATCAGAACATAGTAGAGGAGCTCATCATCATCAAGCAGCTTTCTAGCAGCAGCGAGTTCAGCGGCGATGCACTGCATCTTTGCAAAGTATTTTTCCGGAGAGAGATCATTCTTGCGCGTGTCATTGAGGGCTGAGCGAAGCTACTAGACCTGAGTCTTGGACTGGCCCGAGACATGGGCTTGATAGCCGCCCATACCGCGGTCGAGGAGTCGAGGCCAACAACATGCGTGAGAACATCCGATGACAGAGCATTGGCAAGCCAACGGTGAACCTGCTGATCGTGGGAGATCCATGCCTCATAGGCGGGGTTGCTGACGGTGATATTTTTGTTGTTGTCGTCGTCGATGTCGATGAACTCCTCGGGTGCCTTGTCCTTTCCTTCAACAAGATCTAGAACACGGGCACCACGCAGCGTGGGGATCACCAGCTCCCTCCACACGAGCGCGTTTTCACGCGTCGGGGCCTGGCATGGTGGAGTCCTGAGAGCAGCAGCAAGGGCGGTGATGGACATTGAGGCAGAGGGGGTGGCCATCAGATCGGACTGGGACGTGGCGGTGGCGTTGACGCGGCGGCGGCATGGTTGTTGTTTTTGTTAGGGTTTGTGTTGCGGTGGTGGCGGCTGAGGAAGACAGCGGCGGCGGCTAGGTTTTCTTTTGGTTTTGTGTTGCTTTTGTGTTTGAGATGTAGGCAGCGGCGGCAGACTTGGGTTGCGGCGGCGGCGAGGTTTGCGTGTGTGCGGTGGCGGCAGGTGTGCGGCAGCGGCGGCAAGATGCGGCGGCGGCGTAGAGCTATGGCGGCGGCGGATTGTGTTTAGGGTTTTGGCAGCTAGAGGGAAGAGGCCCGCTCTGATACCATGTTGGTTTTGGTGGAACGATGCGTACTCTCTTGGACCATCGGTTGCGTGTAATATAGAGTAAGGAAAAACCCTATGTGGCAGTACAAGGTTTGTACGTGTACGGTCGGAGTACTACTCCATACACATACACGTACCATATTATATACGCTAACAATGCCACCAGTCATTCAGCAACACATCATGCTCCCCGTCGTACGTGAACGGCTCGGCCACGTCGGGGCCGGCACCGGGCGGCACGGACACGACGATCATGTCGTTGAGCCCCGCGGAGCGTTGCATGCCGTAGTGGGCGTGGTACATATAAGTGCCCGGGCGGTCGACGACGAAGGCATACTGGAAGGTGTCTCCAGGGAGGATCGGGCACTGCGTGACGCCCTCCGTGTCGTCCGCCCACGGCGTGCCCATCTGCCGGATGCCATGCCAGTGGATTGCCACGTTCTCCGTCAGCAGGGAGATTTTCACGGTGACCACCACGGTGTCTCCCTAGACGGCGCGGATGGTGGGGCCAGGGGTGTGTCCGTTGATGGTGACGGCGAGCTTGCGGACGCAGTCCGGGTACGCGAACTGGTAGCTCACGTCCCAGTTCTCGTGCACCGTCTTCGCCCGCGCAACGGTAGCCATGGCCGAGAGGAGCAGGAAGAGGCACCAGAGAAGACGCTGTGGTGGTGCTCCTAGCGACTCCATTGCTCCACCGCCTCTCATATCCCTACGTACTGGTTAGAGCATCTCCAAGCCCCCTAAAAGGCTATCACCCCTAAAAATTTTGGGTGCCGGTGTGGCCCCTTTTGTTATCTGGCGCCCCCAGGCCGAACCCAACCCACAGGGGGCTAGCGGGGGTGCCGGATGCCAGCAAGAAGGCGCGGGAAATATGGCGCGCGAAACGGCTGGTCATCGCAGGCCACCCCTATCAGAGCGGCCGATGCGCTCGGTCCGCGATCGGTCCATCTTCCTCCTCGCCTGTCGCGCCCTAGTAATGGCGCTGCTGTCCGCCGATCAGCCTTTTGCAGGCGAGCATTCGACGCATCCCGTCCGCCACGCCTCCCACCTCGCCTGCCGTGCCGCCCGCATTCAATGGCCACGCCACCGCCCCCGCGCATAAAACCCCCATCCTTCCCCGTGGCTGCTCCACAACCCAGTTCCATCTTCACATCCCTCTCCTGTCTTTCCCAACCACCCAAACCGCCGGCCATGG
The DNA here is from genome assembly GCA_916181665.1 of Avena sativa. Lineage (NCBI taxonomy): Eukaryota > Viridiplantae > Streptophyta > Magnoliopsida > Poales > Poaceae > Avena > Avena sativa. The sequence continues at coordinate 467,749,649 of OV702290.1, forward strand.
AGCGATATCCCAGAGACGGAGCTGCCACGAATGGGTTTGGGCGCCGTTCTCTGCGCGTCCACGAGGTGCGCGCGCTGTGGGAGGCGGGTACCCAGCGCCGCCGAACATGCGCTGCCCTGGCGGCTGGTTCCTCAGTGCCGGTGGCCGGCCCGTCCCCCCGGTCTCCCGTGGGCAGGCGCGACAGCCAGAGATCTACCGCCACTACTGGGAGGTCCTCTCGCCGGAGGAGCAGAACAACCCGACCTAGGACCCCGATAACGCGGAGGCGTGGACCGCGTTCTTCGAGGCCCATCACTAGGACCGCATCGCTACCTACGTCGGCAACGGCCCCCGACCGCTGGGCAGCAACATCGAAGGGCGGACCCGGTGGTGGAGCGCACCAGGCCGGTCACTGTCATGGTTCCTCGAGTACATCGCCGCCGGCAACAACCTGCCGTTCACGATGTCGCCTCATCACGCTGCACCACGCCGCCCGCTCTTCCTCCACGTCTGCCTCGTCGAGGTCTTTGTTGCCTTCGACCCGCTACTTCCCGTACTCCATGCCGTCGCAGTGCTTCTCAGCTATCCTTGCGCCGGTGAAGGACGAGTGTGAGGAGGCTCCTCTGTCGCGCCGGCGCCCCGGCCGGCGCGAGTGGTCTCCTCCCCATGGTCGCCTGCGTCTCGGCATGCCCCAGCGCCAGGTGAAGAAGGAGTGGACGCTGCCGCCAGAGTACAAGGCGACCGCCCTCTAGCTGAAGATCGACGAGGACCCGGAGGAGTTTCCGGGCCAGTGCGTCGCCGAGCGCGCCTCCTACGAGGTCGTGCCGCCAGCGACGGACGACTTCGCGGAAGCGTGGTCCGCGGAGGAGTACCGGCACGAGCAGGCAGAGTGAGCATGCCGTCTCGGCCTGTTCATCGACCTTGAGGGCGATGACGACGGGTCGGGCTGCTCGAGTTGGGCAGCGATCCGGGCCAGGGCTGCAGCACCATGCCACCGCCGAAGCAGGAGGCCAGCGATGACGACGACGGCGACTACGCGACGGTGATGTACCGTCGCCTTGGACTGGGCGGCTGTGGCCGAGGTTGCCACCAGGGTTTAGGTTTTTTAAAAATTTTGTACAAACATGTTTGAACTGCAATAATATCGGCATGTTTTTGTATTTTCAAATGTTTAAATATTTTGTAGGGGGCAAGGCTGTTAGCTGCTGCGTCGTCCTGCGGGGATGGTGTTTGTGACTGTCGATCTATGGTCAGGAACTCGTGATAGCTCATCTATGTTCAGGGCTTGGCGGTCGTCCTCTTTTATACTACATGCATACTGCTGCAGAACGCGGTTTTCCCTGTGGAGTAGGTACGTGCGAGCCAGTCCAAGTCGTGGGCTCTTCGTAGTACTGTTTCACAAAGCCGTTTTACGGCAGGGGGGAGGGGGGGTAAGGACGGTTGGTTTCGCGCGGCGGATGGAATCTTTGCATCGCACGAGTTTTAAAGCACCCCTCAGTCTGGCCTTGCAGGAACGCCAAAATCGGACGTTTCCACGGAGTCAAGTTCTTCTCGCGCTCGCGGGGGAAGAAACTGCACGAGCTCGTACATAGGAGGGATGGCGGGAGCTCACAAAATCCGGCATGAGAGATTAGGGTTATCGCCCGCCGATTCGTCGCGCCTATTTACACCGCCCCTTCGCCGGCTCCAAAATCCCCGCTCCATTTTCCCCAATTTCGAGCTCTCCCTCCAAATCCTCCTCCTCACCGACGAGAAGGTAAGCGATGTCTCCTACTCCAGTGGGTCTAGCTCATCTCCGGTAAGTCTTCCTCCTCGGCTATGTCGGACATGTCCTCCTCGTCAAGCGAGGTTGAGATCGTGGTAAGAAACATCTAATACTAGGTCTCGCAGTTTAGATCTGTTGCCATGTTCTAGCTCACAGTTCTAAGATGTGAGCTGGTGTTGTAAATCTGGACCCTGAGTATTTTCGCAGTCAGTATTCATGTTATCCTGTGAGAATTGCCATGTGTTGTAGGTAGGATTAGTGTTATAAGTAGTTCGTCCTCTATAACTGAACACATTATTATCTATGTTGTCGTACGAGAAGGTTGTGTCCCCTGATCTGTCCGCCACCTCTGTGCTACCTCTGTGTTATGTGTCGATGCCTGATGCGGTCATTGAGGTGGACACGAGGAGGTTGGCCATGTCACGGCCAGCATCTCTGTCCACCTTCGCCCTGAATTAGGTTGTCCATATAATCGAGAAAGGGGGTTCAGTAATGCGGGGATTTAGACAGGCGGACATGCGCCTGATTGCAGAGGATGTCTTCAAGTTCGGTGGCCGGACAGTCACTCCGACCCAGGTGTGCAACCACATGATGCACTGGAGAGTTCGCTGGATTCGGGTGCTGAGGCTCAAGAGGCTTGAGAACGTGCGCTGGGTTGAGGAGTCCTCTTCTATGGACGATGATGACTACTATGAGCACATCAAGGTTCGATATATCTGAACTTGCATCAGTAGTTGTAAAGCTCACATATGCGCCTACATGTCTTGAACTAACAGTGATTCTCATGTAGGCTCAGCCATCGGACACTGAGTTGATCAATAAGGCCATTGTCAACTATGCTCATATGAAGATCATCTACGGTCCTCGCATCACCATTGCGCCCGTCACCATGACCGCGATACACCGTGCTCTTATCCACCTGATGGAGCAGAGTGGACATAGAACCAGGTATCTTGCCATGACCCCTAAGCACAGGATCAGCTGGTTCACGGCCTTCCTGAACAAGCACTATCTCTGAGCAGCGGATCACCTATTCGACGAGGTGCTAGTAGCGATGATATGAATGTGATGTGTATTTTGGAGTAGCTAGGGTTGATGATATATGGTTGCGGTGACCCCTGAACTTTGGTATGTATATTTTGGGACGTGGTATTCAATTATAACCCCTCCGTATTTGATGAACTAGTGCTGCATCATGGGCAGTTATTCGTGAACTCGTGCTGCAGCACACACGCCATGACTTATTACATCGAACCTGTGTTAATACAAGCTAGTAGTTTTATGCATTGCACTTTTTTATACTTTGGGTTTTGCCTTGATGAGGTTGGAAAAGCTCACCTCACTAGCCAGGAGGTAAGGCTAGCAGGGACAATGTAGTTAGCCAAACAAGTGCAAATTTGCTGAAATCATAAAATGCATTGAACCAAACGACTAGGGCTTGCCTTCTCAACCCCTGAAAAATGAGAATACATAGAACCAAACGAATGCCTCTTTTGGCACGAGAGCTTGCATCGCCGCGCGCAGCTTTCGTAAAGTCATGATCTACAGATACGACTAAATGACACGAGCAATCAAACACGTCCTTAAGGGATCATCCAATCAACTGGTCAGATTCGTAGATTTCAACGGTCGAACCAGCTCTGTTCATATACGTGCAACATGCAAAGGTGCCTGATTAGTTATACAACTTCGTCCTTCCAGCAGGCAGGGACGATGCCCCATTCCTTTTTGGCTTTTGCTTTCTTTGCATCTAGTATGTCCCGGCGCATCACGAAAACTCGATCTTTGCGCGCTCGTCTTGATCAAAGTTGATCTGAGTAGTATCTCACGGGGGGCTAGTTTTACATTTATATTTATTAGAGTAGCAGGCTAACAGAGTCTTGTCGCCTCGTCGGTGATCCTTTACAAAAAATTAGCTACGCTTGAACAAGGGCAACAGGCTAGGACACCGATCTCGTCTTCATACTAGTAGTGCATCTTTTTTGACAGGGAGGCTGCCAATTATACAGCCTGCAAGCTAGCTAGACCAGCAGATTTTGCGCTTGACTTTTAGGAAGGGCAATGCAGATTTTCGTCCTCATTCTGCTCTCTCAACGTGTATATATGGAGAACGGAACCGTTCTTTTGCCAGTTGGGTAGTTTGAATTTGAAGCACGACACAGGATGGAGCATAAATCCATCCGAGGCACATTAAATTTTGTCTAGTTGTCATCCAAGTTTTGTGAGAACTGTCAGAACTCGACTGGCTAATACTAGTATGGTTCATGCATGCATGTGTTATTTGTCAAACCGGACTGGCTGATAGTTCATTCACGGAGCTACATATTGAATAAGTAATTATACTTATGTAGGAAAACTTGCTCATATTTCATCAACAATAGAACTAAGTACGTAGTAAAATATATCTGACAACTGGTAATGCTGCATTTCAAATTATTATTTTCTGGAAATCAATCCCACACTGGAAAAGATCACGAAATTAGAAAAAGGCAAACTGTTTAGCTCCTCGAAAAAAAAACTGTTTAGCCAGCTCTTCTCTTCAACCTTACAGCCTGAAGCTTCCTCGGTATATTCTGTTCACCGGTTCTTTGGACCCCGCTTTGATTAAAATATACTCCTTCCTTTCCTTTCTCTTTTTCTTTTCCTTTTGACAAGAGAATGCAAGCTCTTTCCTAACTGCTGAAATATTTTTGATTTGTCAGAGCAATGCTCTTTCCACTATGTAAAGATTTCACTCGCTTTCAGTTAGATTTAATGTAATTAATCATATCACCTTTCTAGATCTAGTACACAAATACACGGTGTTATTCCTTCCTTCATATATACACAACTTTCTACAAAGCGTACAGTCAGACGTTTCTAAACTAAACTTGACTAGTAGTATCCCTATCAAAAAATATTAGATTGGTATGGCAAAAATAATGTCATTAAACATGTCATTTTATGCAATATAAGATCACATCATGTCCAACCGTATAAAAGAAAAGCATAATTGTCCAAATTGGGACTTTTTTTATAATAAGCCCTTTATTAATTAAAAAATTTAAGTCACTACACCCGGCCTCTGCATAACAGGATGCACACAGTCGACAAAAATCCGAACAAGAATGTAAACCAAAAAACAAGATGAGATACACGATACTAAAATACATAATAGCGCCTAAGAAGCTGGGGGACCAATCATGCGATCACGCGGTCACCCATGCCGGAGAAAAATGTCCCTCGCGGTGTCCTCCATTTGGAAAACTGTCTTCTTACTTCCTCCTCTGTATAGGAGGCTATCAAGAAATTATTCTCCCCATCTGAAACTTGGGGTATACCATCCGTTCGGGATTCGTCCAACGAGAAGGAACCTTCTTCTGGTGCCCCGAACAAATCATTATTAAAATTTGTAATATACGTCTTGAGTTGCTCATGGCCTTGGATCATGCCCTCACCTTGTACAAGAGAGTGAAGAAGTTTTTTCCGATGTCTACCATTGGCAACACCATGAAATTATCTAGTTTTCGCATCTCCTTTTAGGATAAAATTCTCTTTGGATTGTTGATACCATTTGAGTTCCTTCTCTTGCAGAACCCGTGCTATCTTCATATTTGATTGGATTTTTAGTCTAATTTCTTGTGCAGTCAACGGCCATATTACTTCCGCAAAATCCTCTAACTCATCAATAATAGATAAAATTTGAAGTTTCTCCTTTTTAAGAATATCGGCCATATGTCTCGCTCATCCGTCGAGGAATTTATGTGTCGCACGTTCCTTATGAAACTGAAACACTAAATTTATGTAATATGGAAGGAAACCCTGGGTATGCTATGTAAACATGGAGGGTTTTACTGAAATGAAATGGATACCTCTCAGGGTGTTTACTACAATTTGTAAATGTCTGCTGCATGAATCTCAAAGCATACACACGCATCCAAGAAAGTCGGGAACACGGGAACACGTAACCCCGGGTGGTATTGCTTTTTCGAGAAGAGCTGGCTAAACAAGCTTCCTTTTTTTCTAATTTCATGACCTTTTCCAGTTATTAATGAGATGCATTATTACCAATTGCAAGACATATTATCGAAACTGAAAGCATAAGGATGGACCGGATTGGCCCATATATCCCTTCGGTACGGAGAGCAGGAAAAGGTATCAAGAAATTCTAAGCGTCCTTATGCTTTCAGTTTGGGAGAGGGGACACCGAATGAAAAGTCTTAGTTCTATTGTTGCTGAAATCTTTCTCCAATGGGAGAGGGGCCCTAGCGCTAACTAAAGCTTGTACACCAGCGTTGTGTTCACCCCGCGATGCACTTTTCACAGATGCCGCAGCAGGAGTACACAGCGTCGATGTTGGTCCTTCTCCCCGTCGGACGGGCTTCTTGGTCAGCGTGGTAGCCGCTTCTTCCAATGGACGCGCCTCCCGCGTACGTCACGGCGTGTGGACACCGCTCCGCCACGGAGCCTTCTTGACGTCTACGGTCTCATCGTCGACGTCGTGGCCCCGGTCGTCACACCTCACTCTTGATGTACTCGCAGACGCCTCAAAGAGAGAACATGCAGCTGACCGCAGTCCCTCTCCCTGTCTGTGCGATCTTCACTGTTGTCGTGGTGACTGCTTCTCCTCGTATACGTGATTCCCGCGTACCTCTCTGGTGGAGGACATCGCTCTGCCACGAAGCTGTCTCCCGTCTCCGTGTTCCGCGTCAATGTCGTGGCACCAATCGCTGCGTCTCCTGCTTCTCCCTATTGATGGGGTTCACGCGTACATCCGGCGAGAGGACATGACACCGACCCGATTCCGTAGACTTTTTCGTTGGCTATCGCTACATTGTACCTACAAAGGAATGAACCTACTCTTCCGGTTCCCGCCATGCTATAGAGCACCACGCCGCCACCCCCAAACGTGTTGGATAAGGCAAAGTTGTCGTTTGGGATAGTCGGCGGTGTCTCTTCTACCATGACGTGCAGGGAAAGTAAGACGAACTAGCTAAATCGATGCGACAAACCATGAAGACAGAGGAGTCTTTTATAGGCTAAAGGCTGGTCGTGGCGCGTAGGATCCGTGTACCTAGACCCACCGTCGTGTACCTCGAAAGTTAACGCCGCTAGCTCGGCTCTCGGCTGCGAGAATACGATCGAGGGATGGCGCTGTCAGCTAGACCATGGACGTACCCGCGAAGCCGCGGACGTCTACCGTAGCCACCAGCTCAGGTAGTAACGGGATCCACCGTACGATCTCAACACGAGAACATGCGCACGTCTAACATCTACAATGCGTCCGCGAGAATACGCTGCCGGTATGAGTTTACGGCGCTACGTCGTCTTTCGACGGGCCCCATGACCACGAGAGCCCGCAACCGGCATGGGCTCACATCGCAACGCCGGCTCTCTGCGGCTCCCGCCACCCGGCCGGTGCGGAGGCATGTTGCGCCAGGAACGCTTTTCACAGAGCTTGATCCTACCCATGTACACTAACGATGGGCCTAGGTCGCGCACGCGGCACACCCATATGCGACACAAGGTACGAGGGTGTGCGCCACCAAGCCGCGGTCTGGAATCTTTCGCCATAGCCCTCAGTGGGTCCCGCCTCATGGGATAGCATGGCTCCGTTGCGATGTTGCCGGGTGTCCTTTTCGGCCTCCATCCCACGGCCTAAAAAAACGAGATGACGTGGATAGCAGTTTGAGCCGAAATAATCTAGCACTTTTATTTACTCCTGATACTACAATAAATTTAAACAATCAACTAATACAAATGCGTATGTGAGCATATTTTTATACATATATAGAAATTCCAATGCAATCATGATTTACAATACAAATTAACCACACACTTGCATTCCCCCATAAATACAACTCACCTACAAATCCTAAATCACCCCAAACTTGCACAAATTGGCCAAATTTTGAATCCATCTAAACTTAGGGTTTCATATCTTGCACAACTGTGAAAGATTTGTTGCATGAAAAAGAGGGGATCGAAGGAGAATACCTTAAGGGATAGGTTGGGGCCAAAATCCACCAAATATTGCTTCAGATCTGCTGCATTTGGGCCAAGGGTTTGCAAATGGGAGAGAGGAGAACTGTCGGCGCCTCCCCTGTGTGTTCTTCCTGCCTGTGACAGGGGTGGAGGAGAGTGGGTCGGGATGGGGGCGTTTTCCCCGCTTGTGCAGTAAGTCTCCATGTGTAGCGCCTTTCAGCTAGGCGCTATGCTTGGGTAGCGCCCAACACATAGGCGCTACATGACCACGCGTGGGGCCAGCCCTGGCCCGGCAGCCGGCCCACTGGCGGGGGTATAATGTCTATGGTAAAGGCGCTACACTGCCTAGTGTGAAGCCTTTGGCTTAGGTGCTACACGGAAGGGTTAGTAGTGGGAAATAGTTTTGTGACAAGTTCATTTTGTGAATTTGTTTGAACTTTGGGTCAATTTTGTCTATTTTGCCGTTACCAGGCGAACGGGCTCAGGTTCTACTTTATTTTGTAGCTTTAATAAAGAAGTGTACTCCTTCCGTCTCAAAATAAATGTCGAAAAATTGTCAAAATTTGCATGTATCTAGATACTATTTATTATTAGATACATCCAAATTTAAAAGAATTTGAGACATCTATTTTGAAACGGGTGCATCAGCGATGCAGAGGCCTGTGGTATTTTTTCATGTTTTTAAGGAGAAAATCATCTCTCTTATCGAGCACTATGCATTATTCATGCTTGATCGGTAAAACATTAGTGTAGAAAATAATATTATACTCTTTCGTACCAGCACAGAAATCAATGCAATGTCCGAATTACTACTACTCCGTTAAATAACAAATGAAGTTTCAATTGTTAATATGGTCCCAATTTGGATGATCATGCTTTTTTTTTACGGTTGGACATAATGTGATTTCATATTGCAGAAAATGACATATTTAATTATATTAGTTTCGCCATACCAATCAAATATCTTTTGACATATTTAATTATCTACAACCAACCACTTTGAGTATATCCTAGTTACTAGCTACATCATTTCTTAGGTAAGATCATAAGAAATCACATTATGCACAGCGGAAAGCTTATAAGCTCAAATGCAAGTTTATACTAAAATTTGTGTTTCAAATGATCATACAGTGTTAACAACAGACCTTCTAGACCAGTTTTATTTTGCAGTGCCTCCACTCGTAGATGTAGCCGACCTTTGTGAACTACTAGGGATAACAACACAATTTTTTTAAGATAAACCATTTATATTACGCAAGCAAGCCGCCTCATTAAAAACCTTCCACTCCCCTTAGGTACCCTGGTAAGAAAAAGAGTGCGTAAGAAACTTGCTGCTCCAGAGTTACAGAATGGTTACATCAGGTGAAACAAGGCCTAACCAGCTAAGGGTTCATCGACCCAATTACAATCATTCATAGCTACCACTACTAAGGATGGGGGAACCGAATCAATGGGAGAGCCCGAGTCACCCATCCTGCCAAGTTGCGCCAATCCATGTGCCAAACCATTGCTAGCCCGATCAACTTTGCAAACTGATATAAACCGATAGATATGTAAGAGCTCATGGCCTTCCAAATAGAGACTCCAACATGATGATTTATTTCGCTCTGTCCCTTGCAGTGTCTTGACAGAACGCATACAATCAGATTCCAGAATTGCCTGTGGAGCACGGAATTTTATAAGTTCTTTTAAACCATGAAGACATGCCAGGACTTCAGCCTCTTCAGCACTTGAGCACCAAGGAACGAATTGCCATTCCGACAGAACTATTTGGCCCTTATAATCCCGAATCACAATACCAATACCAGCTTTCTTATTTGTAGAGTCCCATCCAACATCGACATTAGCTTTTAACACACCATTAGGAGGAGCTTTCCAGCGTGAAGAGGCCGGCGGATCTTCCACACAAGCCATAACAGAAGGTGTGGCAGGGGATTTTCCTTTAGCATCAAAGAGCGGACGATGGGTCAAAGTAAAGGAATCCAGATAATTGCATAAGAACGGTATAGATGCAGTGACCGAGGCCTTACCATCACCATGCACTACATTGTTTCTGTGATGCCATGTTATCCATAACAGAAAAATGATTTTCGCCCTAGATTGTTGGGGGGTATTAGATAGAAGATTCAGAAACCAATCCATACCAGAGTAAGAGAAGGCCGACTCCGATGGTAGCTTCCACTTTGATCGCATGCCCTCCCGGAGCGCACGAGCTAACGTGCATCGGGCAAGAGCATGTAGTGCATCTCGGATCAACAGAGGGAATCCGTCGATGTAGTCCCTCACGAACCGCTAGGGAGGAGGTCGCCACTCTCCATGCAAAAACCCTCAATTTCTGCGGTACTTTTGCTTGCCAAACAAGTTTCCAGATTTTCCTTTCGCCATTTGTATCCGAGCTGCATTGTCCATGGCTAGACTCATCAATAGCTTGCTGGATGCCAAGCCTATAGGCCGAGCGGACGGTGAAAATTCCGCTGCTTTCCGGAAGCCAGGAGATAAAATCATCACATGATCGCGCGGGAAGTTTAATGGATAAAACAACGTTGACATCAATAGGAAGGCAGCAATCCCGAACCAAAGACTCATTCCAAGAACGGGTAACCGGATCAATTAATTCAGACACCGATCGTCTTCTAGAAACACCCCTTCGTCCTGAAAGCTTTGGAGCATCAATCCGGGGAATCCAATTATCACGAAAGATCCGCACACCAGTACCTGAACTAATATGCCAAATTGCACCTTTCTTTAGAAGTTCAAGTCCAAACTCAATGTCCTGCCAAGTCTGGGAGGGATTCTGAATAAACGCCGTGTCAAGCAGATTAGCTGAGGGATAGTACTTTGCTTTCAACAGTCTAGCACATAAACTATCAGGGAAGTGGATTAGCCTCCATGCTTGACGCGCCAGTAAGGCCTGGTTAAAAACTCTAAGATCCCGAAACTCAATGCCTCCACATGCCTTGGGTTTGGTCATTTTATCCCAGGATAACCAATGCATACATCTCCTGTTCTCCTCATCTCCCCACCAAAAGTTCCTGATAATTTGAGACAGTTCTTCAGTTAGGCCAACAGGAAATTTAAACACCCCCATAGCATAAGTAGTCAAAGTCTGGAGAATCGATTTAATAAGAACTTCTTTAGCACCTCTTGACATGTATTTCTCATTCCAGTCACCAGCACGCTTCGAGAATTTTCCTTTGATTGGCTTAAACTTAGTCCCTTTCATTCTTCCCTCTAGGACCGGTAAACCCAAATATTTTTCCTCGAAAGTAATAGTTTCATACTTTAGTATATCTTTAATTTCCCCTTGGGTAACACTAGAGCACTTATTACCATATAGAATAGAACACTTTCCCATGCTTACCAATTGCCCCGTACTTTTTTCATAGTTGTCTAGGATCTCTTTAATAACTCTGGCTTGCTCAACAGAACTCTCAAAAAACAGTAAACTATCATCGGCAAACAATAAATGAGAGATACCCGGGGCCCGCCGACATATATGGAGTTCCCTAAGAGCTCCAATCTCAATTTGTCTTCTAATCAAAGAGGAAAGTCCATCAACAACAAATAAGAATAAATAAGGCGACAAGGGATCACCTTGGCGAAGTCCACGAGTAGGGGAAAAGGAATCCAACATATGACTGTTAAAGCGAATCGAATATCGGATAGTGGTCACACACGACATCACCCAGTGAATCCATGTGCTATGAAAGCCCATCTTCGCTAAAACTCCTTCAAGGAAACCCCAGTCCACGCGATCATATGCCTTGGCTAAGTCCAACTTATACGCACAAAATTTAGCTCTTGCCGAAGCTCCAGTCTGAATTGCATGGATACATTCGAAAGCCACCAATGCATTATCTGTAATCAGTCTGCCCGGGACGAATGCACTTTGAGTGGGAGAAATAATATCCTGTAGGATAGGTCGTAGCCGGTTTACTAAGCATTTTGAGACTACTTTGTAGATGACATTGCACAACCCAATAGGCCTGAAATCTTTGAGCTCCTCTGGGTCATTCTTTTTTGGAATTAAGACTATTGTTGTATCATTGACCCCTTCTGGCATAATACCCGTATTAAAAAACTGTTGAACCGCATGAACCACTTCATCACGAAAGAGACCCCAATTGCGTTGGAGAAAATGAGCAGGGAAACCATCCGGGCCAGGGGCTTTCAGAGGCCCAATCTGAAAAAGTGCATCACTAATCTCCTTGTCAGAAAACGGGGCACAAAGGCCATCATTTGTTTGACCATCGATACAAGGCTGGATAATATCCGTAATAATGCGGGGAGATAAATTTTCATCTTTAGAAAAGAGCTCCTGAAAATAACTTCTAGCCATAGTTTCCATCTCCCCAGAATTGTAGACGTACCATCTCTACGCTTCAGTTTCCTGATACGGTTCTTTCGGTGGCGGCGAGAAGCTTGGCGATGGAAATATTTCGTATTTCGGTCGCTTTCCCTAAGCCAAGCAACCCTGGATCGCTGTAGCCACGCCATCTCCTCACGGTAGAGCAATTCATCCATCTCTTTGGCAACTCTAGTTTTTTCAGCCTCATAGTTTGCATCCGTACGTAGATGCAGTTCCTCCAAAAGTGTTCTTCTTTTATCAATTTCCTTTGGAATGGATTTGAAGTGCACCTCCTTCCACCTATGAAGGCCTGACATAACATCCTCGAGGGCAGTATTAATGCCACCCAAATCATCAGTGGGGACACGTCTAGACCATGCATCCTCCACAGCAGCAGCAAGGGAAGGCTCCCTTTCCCAAGCAATCTCATAACGACGGATTGGCCTAGTAGGCCGAGGGTTTGTAGGTTGTTCCATAGATAACAGAATAGGGGTATGATCGGATCTCGAGGACTGAAGATGTCTCACCCTAAGCTCCGGGAAAGCAGCTGACCACGCCGGTGAAGCAACCACCCTGTCCAACCGGACCTTAACATTACGATCTCCACGCTGTTTATTATCAAAGGTCCAAGGAGTACCAGAAAAACCTAAATCGTGCAGGTCACAATGTGAGAGAAATTCCCGAAAATCTCTCATAAGCCTCTCAGAACGACGAGCCCTAGAGAAGTGCTCCTCTTGCCACATAGCTTCATTGAAATCCCCCATCATCAACCAGGGTTCATTTGAACGCATTGGTAACTGCCTCCAACTCGACCAAAGCAAATGTCTATCACTAGCCTTCGGTTCACCATAAACAAAAGTTGCACGCCACATGCGATCATAAGGTCCTCCACTGATATGTACATCAATGTGATGTTTGCTAAATGAAAGCAAGTCCACCGTGATGTTATCTTTCCAATATAAGGCCAAACCACTTCCCTTACCATCGCCTTTGACATGAAAGCAGCCATCCATTCCAATCCGAAATCTCAAATTTTTAACTCTTTCTTCACTTTGCCTTGTTTCACATGAAAACACAATGCAGGGCCTATAAGACTGCACAAGACAGTCAAGCTCTCGAACTGTCGCGTGTTGCCCTGCTCCACGACAGTTCCATCCTAGAGTACTCATTGGGCCCGGCGGTCATCCTCCAGGGATGCCGCCGATGGTGCCATAGGATCATTAACTTTCTCAGAAGAGATAGACTTTCTAGCCTTTGCCTTGTCCTTTATTTTTACGTACTGAGATGGGGGTGGAGGTGTCGCAACCCCGTCAAGACTAGCCTCCATTACCATGGAGTTATTATCCACATTCACGCCCACCTCCATATTAATTATAAACACGAGTGCCTAGTTTTGTAGTTTCCATATGCATCTTAAACTCATTTTCTTCCATGGATTGTGAGCGGCCATCCACATTAATTATAAAGATCTTTGCTAAAATGAGGTTTGTGAGATAATATTCGACTTTAGAATTAAGCTTAGTTTCTTCTTTTTTGAGAAACACAGTACAAACGCAGACGCTCACAATGCGTACATACACTCACCCCTATGAACACACGCACGCACACCCTACCCCTATGAGCACCTCCGAGAGACTGAGCCGGCGGGTCTTGAAATTGACAAAGTCACCACAGGCGCCTCGCTATCGAAGGGAACGTCGCCTCCCACTGAAAGAATATTCCGCCTTTATGAGACACCAAAGCGTCAAACCTGGGGTTTGAACTCTGGTGGGCTGAGGGTACCACTGCCCTCCTAACCATCCAACCGCGGGTTGGTTCTCCAATTAAGCTTAGTTTCTCTTCTGAATAGCTGGACATACTCCACAGTTGAGTGTAGGTGAAAGGATTGGCCTGCATTGGTTTTCCAGGTAGCTCGTTAGTTGTACTCAACTTACTAAGAAAACATGAAAAGCCAATAGGTTATAGTTGTGACCAAAGTAAGAAGTACTCCCTCCGACCCATATTAGTTGGTCGGAGGGAGTACCACAAACTGAGAAGAGAACATGTCACCTTACCAGCCACGAGGCCTCGTTGCGCAGGACCTTGGGTATGTCCAAGTGTTTAGGCTTCAGGAACCGCTGCAGGAGGCCAATCCTCTCCGAGACCACGGCGTCGGACGCCGCGTCCTCAGGAAACGATGCGAAGGTGCGGCCAAAGAGCTCGGCGCCATCCCCCATGGCACCACAATGCTCCACTCAACGTCGACACGGCCTGGCGCCGCATGCCGTTACTCCCCCGCCAATCCATCAGCACCGAAGTCTGCCGCGCCAGCTCCCACGGCATTCCATGCTTGCATGCGGCTCCGCCCCTGCTGGCGCCACACGAACGGGGCTAGACCCACCGAGCCAGTGTGGCACTTGTGCGGCGCCGCAGCAGGTGGAGCTGCAGCCTCTTATGCGGCGGCGGGAGCTGCAGAAAAGGATTAGCCCATGTGAAAAAAATTCAGAGAAGGTTTATTATTTAAATTTGTTACACAAATAGGTTATTTTTATTTAAATTGCCCGTGACACATCAGCATTGTGTATGCATGAAATGGTACCCACATTGTGACTAGCCTCATATCAGCACGGAAATCAATGCAACTAGGGAATTTGGCGCGGCGTGTCGCCGCGCCCGTGGCTTCAATTGCACGGAAATCAATGCAACTAGGGAATTTGGCGCGGCGACACGCCGCGCCCGTGGCTTCAATTTATTTGTGTGCATGGCTAGGTTGGACATCGGCATGATTTTCAGAAGTTGTTAGATGTTACTCAGTATGCACGATATAAGAGAAATAGTAGATATATACACACTGGTACAATACAAAAGTAAGTATATATGTTCACACCGACCGACGGTACTTTTTTTTTTTTGAAATGGGGCACCGACCCACGGTATATATCTGCTCGTGAGACGGTACTGGTGATAGCAAAAGTTTTACAGATCATGGGTTAATACTATCTGGTTGATAATAGGAGTAGTGGCAGAAGCCCAAGAAAAGAGTAAGTACTATTACAATGTATAGCCAGCTATCAAATACCATATCCGTCCAGAAAAGACGAAAACTTCATGTCCATAGAACACCCCTTTTAAATGCCTGGAAAAGGAAAGGAAATCAAAAAAAACTGAAGATAGCAGAAAACAACCAAAAAGATAGAATAAAATTGTTATCCACTCCAAAAATAGGCTTTTCATGCAAGAAGCCCACTGTATATTGCACATTCATTTTCTAAAGAAATCTGACAAATAAAAATTTGAAGCATTTGGTTCCATAGCTAACACATTGTAAATATTCATCAACCATGCTGCGCTATTCTTAAGTACTAAAGAAATTGTGATCTATGTGTAAAGGAAACTGAAACATACTATACATGGTAGCCATGAAGATAATAAGCATATTAATCTCGGATATATAATTTAAGCAACTATTTGGTAGTATATGCGCAGAAACTGAAATAGCTCAAAGTGGATGTTATTTATACAACCTCGGCCTGTCTGATGTAACTGGATAGATTTTATCCAAAATCTTGGTGCAATAAGAAAGATGGTGCCATGTGGTCGCAATACATTGTGTTTCTCAAGAGGGGATTACAACAAATAAACATGATAAGTTGGTACGTCTATTTAAATTGAACCGATATACAACCAGAAAGTTAAATAACCAGAGAGGTAAGTTTGCATGTATGGTGATGATAGTATGGTCAAAATATAACTAATAAGTAATCAGTGCCATTCCAAGGATAAATTATAGGCTCTGTTCATGGTGGACTTGATGGTTCAGAAAGAAGTAGCTATGCAGATCATGTCAGCATACTTCCGACGTCACAATGGAACCACATGTTATTCTATGCAACCAAGTACATAAGTCAATCAAGCAACCAGTGGTTAATATAAATTGGCAGTAATACATTTTCTAACAGAGTGGACAATCCATATGGTGGAACAACCAAAATTGCAGGGTTGCAAGAATGCAAATTGTTCTCTTTCATCAGATCCTTCGTGTTCATCTTGGAATCATTTACTTCCAAAATATCATAGCAAATCAGCAGCATCCTTGTAAATCCACTCTATTCACTCACTATTTGTGTGCTTTGTCCTGTCATTGTGAAAAAGATCCTATTATTCAACTCCATAGACAAAGTAGTGATGAAGACAACTAACTTTAACTTTCAACAGAAACTCGTCCAAAAGGTGGACATAAGTAAAACACAAACATTATTACTATAATTTAGCAAACCCTACTTGTTAATTTCTTGCACGTGGGCCATGTCAAACCTGGATTTCCATTCTCAAAGATAAAGGTGGTATTTTCAATACGTTATCTTCTCAACATAGTACTACTTGTGAATAGTCTGAATCTCATATTGTATTATTATTTCGTAACCAAACTAAAAGGATATGAAAAATATGGCTGCATATTTATAGAAGAAGAAAAGGGTAGGGTACTCATAATGAGTAAAGTAGTGGAATAGAAATTATATAGATACCTTCTCCTTTTCTCAAAACAGAAACTTTGGAAGGTTCACGCAATTTAGGAGATAGCAGTGAATAAACCCATGGCTTCTTTTGTGTCACCCTTAACGAACGCACCTTGTTATAATACTTCAATCCCGGCATAGCAGCTGAAAACCCTTCGAGTATATTCACGATGAGATAGATTCCTCGGAGAACTATGCGATGAATGATACACCACCAAGCAATATTCCACCAATAATCATATACTGACATAGAATCCGATCAAAGGAACCTTCCAATGCAAAATATGTTGCCTATTCTTGCCTCCACACAGTAGTGTGGTAGTAAAGACCTTCCTATAATAATCATCTAAATAGCAAATTGGTAAAACCAAGCTCAATGCCACCGTACGAAAGACAACTATACATGGAGTTAACCGTGTCCAATAATTATCTTCGGATGCATTAACTGAAACAAAATTCAGAACTACGTGTAGAAAGGAATAGGAGTTTGCAAAGGTAAAAACAAATTCAGAATTTGGAGCTATAACAAACAGTGTGTTCTTTATATAAGTCCAGCACCATGTAGTGGTTCTGCATCTCCATCACGATGACCATCAGCGCCACCTCTGTGAAAGGTACAACACTAGGCACATTGAGCTTCAAAAAAATCTTAGGAATAAATAAGGTAAAAACAAAGCTCACGCCTGCAGTAGCTAACAATACACTTCTTCCAAGCCTGTAAATCCGAACATGCTCAGATTCAGCGAGAAAACAAAGGTATGCATATAAGGGTGGGAAATAGAAATAGTATGCAACGGGAAGTCCTTGCTATCACAAAGAATTACCAAATTCAGTTAGGAGAGATGACGGTGGACAAAGAGGAGACAGCCTCACCTGAGCGACTCTAGGATTGATGATTAAAAAAAGTATGCAAGAGCTTTATAATCAGGACGAAGTTCTGCTTTTGATATACACTGAGCTCCCTGAAATATCAGCCTATCAGACGGTTTGTTAACATCTTCATATACATCAAAGGAGAACGTTGGTGATCATAAAAGGCATTGATCAAATAGATTGCAGTTCTCTGTAACAGTGAAGAACATGAATAAAAAAAGAAAAGCACGTTGAAGAAAAAGTAAATTCTGAGCGACCATCTGCATCCTCATTCGGTCGCCCGTTATCGTCGCTGCTGAGGCCGCGATCGATGAGGACGTCTATGTCCTCATTGCACCCTCTATTGGATGGGAGAGGGGAGGACAGGAAGAGAAATGAGGGGAGGAGGCCGTGGCCAGGCGTACCTTCTATATCTATGTATTACATGTGTACTAGATCTAGAAAGGTGATATACTCAATTAAATTAAATCTAACTGAAAGCGAGTGAATTCTTTACATACTGGAAAGAGCATTGCTTTCACAAGTCAAAAATGTTTCAGAAGTTCGGAAAGAACTTGCATTCTCTTATCAAAAAGGAAAAGAAAAAGGAGGACTATTTTAATCAAAGCCGCGTCCAAAGAACCGGTGAACAGAATATATTCAGAAAGCTTCAGGGCGCTGTAAGGATGAAGAGAAGAGCTGGCTAAGCAGCTTCCTTTTTTCTAATTTCGTGATCTTTTCCAGTTATTAATGAGACACATTACCACCAGCAGCCAGACATATTATTACGAAACTGAAAATATAAGGATGGCCAGGATTGGCTCATACATATATCCTTTTGGTTCGGAGGGCAGAAAAAGGTATCGTCCAATTCTAAGCGTTCTTAAGTTTTCAGTTTGGGAAAAGGGGACATGGAATCAAAAGTCTTAATTAGTTCTATTATTGTTGGTGAAATCTTTCTCTATAATTATAATAATCATTTATTCAACATTCAGCTCCATGAATGAACCATCTGCAGCCAGTTCGGTTTGACGAATGACACATGCATGAACCACAGACAATTGACAACTTGGATGACAATTGGCAACTAGACAAAAACTAATGTGCTTCTTCATGCACCTGGATTTATGCTCCAAGCTATAGCCTATAGGTGTCGTGCTTCAAATTCAAAATACCCAACGGAGAAAAGAACGTTTCCCCATACATGTACGGAGCAAAATCTGGACGAAAAAATCTGCATGCCCTTCCGAAAAAGTCAAGCGCAAAATCTGCAGGAGGGCTAGCTTGCAGGGTTTACAATTGGCAGCCTCCGTGTTAAAAAAGATGTTGTATCAAGACGAGATCGGATGGCCTAGCCATGTTGCCCCTGTTGAAGCCTAGCTAGCAGGGGCGGAGAAGGGGGGGGGGGGGGGGGGGGGAGCAGGGGCTAGACCCCCCCCCCCCCCCCCCCCCCCCCCCCAATCGCTTGTCCCCCCCCCCCAACAATACTCAGGTACATATATAGGTACTAATGGTCGTATAATATGTACGTAATTAGTAGTTAAGCCTAAAGCCCGCAGTAAACTATGCAACTTTTCACGCATGGAAGCCCAAAAAAGCAGCCCATGACTACTCCTGTTTAGGCTGCGAAAGTGGAAGCCCTTTGTATGCCAAAGTCGTTTTCTCTTCCTGAATCAGATAGATAGGATCGCCTTCCGCCGTCAGCTGCTCCCGCCGGCCATAGACTCGATTGGCGGCTTGTCTAGGCAGTCTAGCCGCGAGTATCCAGGCTGCCCACGGTAGACGTTGCCCGCTTGCTCCACATCGGCGTTCCGTCGACTTACCGCCGGCCTATTTGTCTAAGGTACACGCTATACTGCTAATCTAAACGAAGTCCCTTTTGTTTCAGTTTAGCTACAGCTAGCTGATTAGGAATAGAAAGAATATGCCAATTGCATGGATTTTAAATCTAGCCTAGTGCCAAATTTAGATCAAATCGTTGGTAATAGTACAACTATATTTTAATTCGGGGCCAAAGAGAGATAATTTATATTCATGTAAATGGAACATCTGATGATATGCTATTTTATTGGACAACAATAGCGTGGCAATTTTTGACGTGACCCAATGGCAGTTTGGCACGTGGACATGCAAAACACAAAGTTGACATTTGCTCGTCGACCGTCGGTGAAAATTCATGTGGATGTGGCACCATCTCGTGCGGGCGGACACATTTGCGTAATATAAACCTAAATTTTATTTTACATTTGATTTCTTCATATACTAAACGGCAAGAGGGACATTCTCGTCTCCCCTATGTTCAAATCCTGGTTCCGCCCCTGCTAGCTAGTAATTTTTGAAAGGGGCACCGGCGACGAGCCTCAGTTAGCCTGCTACTCTAGAAATAAAGATCATGAGGCCCTGCTGGCAGATGAGCTTTGATCAAGGAGAGCGCATGCAGAAAGATTGAGTTTTGGCGATGCGGCAGGGCATATACTATAGTAGATGCAAAGGGTGTAAAGAGAGCAAAAGCAATGTGGCATCCCTGCCTGGAAATAAGCTGTGGAATTGGCACATTCGCACGCATTTGAAAGAGCTGCTTTTTCGACCGTTGAAACCGGGCGTATCTGACCGTAATATTGGATGAAAGCAAGCCTTAAACAACTAGTACACGGAATGGTACATGCATGGCAGCTTCTGAAGCTGTATCTACAACCGACGACTTGACTCGCTCGCACGTACTACCTGCTCCAGTGAGAAAACCGCGTTCTGCATGTAGCACTCTCCTATATAGGAGGACTACCGCGCCAAGCCCTGAGCATCCAGCAAAACATATAGCAAGCTGTCCTGCCCATAGTAAACAGCCAAAGGCACCATCCATCCGAGCGGCACGACGCAGCAGCAGCTAACCGGTACGTAGGGCCATGAGACATAGCGGAGCAATGGAGTTGCTAGGAGGAGCACCACAGCGTCTTCTCTGCTGCCTCTTCCTGATCTGCGCCGCGGCCGCCGTCGCGCAGGCCAAGACTGTGCACGAGAACTGGGACGTGAGCTACCAGTTCGCGTACCCGGACTGCGTGCGCAAGCTCGCCGTCACCATCAACGGGCACACCCCAGGCCCGACCATCCGCGCCGTCCAGGGCGACACCGTCCTCGTCACCGTGAAGAACTCCCTGCTGACGGAGAACGCGGCCATCCACTGGCACGGCATCCGGCAGATCGGCACGCCGTGGGCGGACGGCACGGAGGGCGTCACGCAGTGCCCGATCCTCCCCGGCGACACCTTCGTCTACACCTTCGTCGTCGACCGCCCCGGGACATACATGTACCACGCGCACTACGGCATGCAGCGCTCCGCGGGGCTCAACGGCATGATCGTCGTGTCCGTGCCGCCGGGGGCCGGGCCCGACGTGGCCGAGCCGTTCGCGTACGACGGCGAGCACGAGGTGCTGCTGAATGATTGGTGGCACAAGAGCACCTACGAGCAGGCGGCGGGGCTGGCCTCCGTGCCGCTGGTGTGGGTCGGCGAGCCGCAGTCGCTGCTCATCAACGGGCGCGGGAGGTTCGTCAACTGCTCGGCGATGGAGGAGTCCGGCGCGTGCAACGCGACACACCCGGAGTGTTCCACGCCGGTGTTCGCCGTGGTGCCCGGCAGGACGTACCGCTTCAGGATCGGCAGCATGACCTCCCTTTCGGCGTTCAACTTCGAAATCGAGGTATGTGTAAAATTTTCACCAACTTTATTCAAAAGTTGCTTCTCCAGCTCGTAAGTTGGTCTTGAGTTTGATTGGTTGGAGTCCATGGAGGAGCTGACCAGGTAGCTCAGCAAACGCCGTGAATAAACAAAAGCAAACACGAATCCGGTCGGCCGGCAAAAGCGAATACTTACGTGATCGCAGGGCGTCATCGATCTAGACGAGAGAGATCGCGGTCAGCTGTTCACATTATATTGCCCCCGATCGAGGAAGATGCGAGATGCTGTCCCATGTTCTTGTCCTGCTAGAGCGCTATTAATTTAAGTAGTGATGTACTCTTATACCTTACTTAGCCGTTAATCCCGCCCAGCTGCATCCAACATGCATGGTGGAGTGTTACGACAATCGAGGGAGCGTCCGTTACACGCATGCAATTGTGCCATATGGAAATCAATCATCTCTTGGGAGCGCTAGCTACCATGCATGAATCTCAATTCTAAATACACGTAGTGCAAGTGCAAACCAAAAGCTAATGGACAAAATCTGGACATTATTCATCTACTCCTATCGAAAAACTGGCCTGCAGTAGTTTATTCTTTCTCTGTTCGTCTCTCTACAAACTATGCAGTCGATCAGTAGCATATACTCAACTGCATGCCAGCGACGTCGACACAAGGCTACAAGAAGACTACAAGCGTATGTCGCGTCGCATCAAAACAAAACCACGATTAACACCATCCACCTAATATCCAATTAGATTTCTTATACTAGTACTAATATACATTGACCGGCCTGTTATCATACATTGACCTGTGTACGTACATGGCCGGAGCTCAGTATGCGAATAAGTAAAAATGAACATCATGCATAGCCGGCAAGAGCGACTACGTACGTGGTTGCATGTGCATCATCGATCTTGACCAAATAGATATCGATCGGCCAAGATGACTGTCTGTCAGCTAGCTCATGTGTTCATCATATTGCCCTGCACGTTCTTCTCCTGCAGTAGTACGTCCTAATGCCACATCTGCTACTAGCGTCGGCGATGGTTTAGTACTGCCGACCTTAGTTATCTGGAAACTAGCTTCAAGTGTACTTAATTATCTTTCTCTTCTCATCTCTCTATTCAAAAGGGTAGCTGGCCTAGAAGCTGGAAGTAGCTATTACTACTTAATTATTAGACACAATGTAGTGATCGGTACCGTACGTGTAAGCATATGCATATATATACCCCAACTGCCAGCGACGAAGATATATACACAAGGACGTTACAAGACTACAAGAGAGGTCGTCGCATCATATCATAACAAAACTACGATTAGCACCATCCACCTAATTAATATCATGCTTGTCATACTATTGACGACCTGTATCCAAATCAAGACTTCATTCTCATCTACTGGTAGTACTACTGGACAGCTTCATCATCGATCGATACCCGGCGCAACAAGTTACATTATCGTGTTAATTACTAGTACTTTTAAAAGACATTACTGCTGCATTATTAGTCTTGGTGTAACTACTATATTAGGGTTTAGGGACGGTAAAATAAATAAAAATTAGTTAACTAGTACAACATTGTAAACTGCATTGGAGCCGCTGGTCATCACGGCATAATGTCGGACATAACCAACGGCTTGTTAGTGGACGGTACCGTCTCTCTAGTTAATTTATTATGAAGAGCCATTGCACGACGAAGGTTCGCTAATCGTCACCGTGGCGCGACGACGGAATCCCAGCCTAGCATCCAAGGTAGCCACTGCAAGCAAATTCTTTAAAAAAAAGGAACGAAAGTTGCCAGGGCAGACAGTGAAATTGCTCTGGCAACTTTGCTTTTGTGTCACGCGAACACGTTATTTCCTTATAATTTCCGTTTATTATCCGTGTATGCACTGCTACACGCTAAATAACTAGGACAAGCAACACGATCTCTCCTACTCTCTCGTCAATCCATGGAGGAACGCGCACGTTATGTGACGACGCAGATTAGTCGAGCAAGCTTATCCCAATTAGCGTGCGGAAGATGCGCTTGATATATTAATCTACCTGTTGTAGTAACGTATACTTGCCTACTTACGCTTCTTGACCATGAGTAAGCCATTTCGAGGAACAAGTTTTCTCAACAAGTCACATGCTGACGACACTACCTCAAGAAAAGCCATAAGCCGACACGCTAATAACATGGAAACTGCAAGCTAGCTTCGAGATTCGCACACGACTTCAGGGGTCAACTTTGGTCTGCTTTGCTTCTGGATGTACCACACATACTTCTTCCGTTCCAAAATACGAGTCAGGCATGACGACTATTTAAAGTTTGATTTAAGTGTATAGATGAAAATATAAACCTTACTTTACAGTAAGGATTAAATATGCTAGGTGGTTAACATAAAAAATATTTTTCATGTTGTATTTGTTCAATCATGTTGACATTGTTCATTGTCTTATATTTTTATATGAATGTAGCAATGCCTTTTACATGCATTGGCTCTTAGCACATTATCATAGATAGTGATTTGTTCTAAGAGGCAATCACCTCATTGCATTGTTTCTTAAAAGTTGTATATGAATATAATGATTTTGGCCTTATGCTTGTACAATATTGGGCAACCAATATTTTTTGCCTATGACTCCCTACGAGAGTTCCATAAGATTGGGCTCTCAATCTAGAACCAAAATTGCACAACAAAATTAAGTGAAAATCAAAGCTCAAAATGTTGAACTACCAAATTCCACATTCCAAACCCAAAATTTCACAACACATTGTATGCTAGCATATTATGTGCAATTTCCAACTTGAAAGCAACCTTGCACTGGTCTAGTAAAACAAGTGATAGTTAATCACACTGTAAAAGTTGAAAGTTAACTATCAAGTTAATTAACATTGCTAATGATGGATATATTGCTTAACCACTCTAGAATTAATCACTCTAACATACATCTAGTATCTTAGAGTTTCACATAATCGTAACTGTTGTAATTATGAATTATATTTCTGAAATTACTTGTGAGAATATTGCCTAATAATCCAACAAATCTAACTTCAGGGCCATCCAATGACGGTGGTGGAGACGGATGGACACTATGTGAAGCCATTCGTGGTGAAGAACCTCAACATCTACTCCGGCGAGACCTACTCCGTGCTGATCACGGCTGACCAGGACCCCAACCGCAACTACTGGTTGGCCTCGAAGTGGTGAGCCGCAAGCCCGGCACACCCACCGGCACCGCCGTTCTGACCTACTACGGTGGCCGCAGCAGCCCGCGCGCAGTGCCACCAACGGCACCACCCGCCGGGCCGGCGTGGAACGACACCACATACCGCATCAACCAGAGCGTTGCCACCGTGGCGCACCCGGAACATGTGTACACCCCGCCGCCGCGCTCCGACCGCACTATCCTCCTCCTCAACTCGCAGAACAAGATCGATGGTCGGACCAGGTGGGCGCTGAACAACGTCTCCTTCTCGCTGCCCCACACCCCCTACCTGGTCGCGCTAAAGGACAAGCTCCATGGCACCTTCGACCCGCGCCCGCCGCCAGAGACGTACAACCACACGGCGTACGACGTGTATGGGGTGCAGCCAAACCCGAACGCGACGAGCAGCGATGGGCTTTACCGGCTGGCGTTCGGGTCCGTGGTGGACGTGGTGCTGCAGAACGCAAACATGTTGGCACCCAACAACAGCGAGACCCACCCGTGGCACCTCCACGGGCACGACTTCTGGGTGCTCGGGTACGGTGTGGGACGGTTCGACCCGGCGGTTCACCCGGGGACGTACAACCTAAGGGATCCCATCTTGAAGAACACCGTGGCGGTGCACCCCTACGGATGGACAGCGTTGCGGTGGAAGGCGGACAACCCCGGCGTGTGGGCGTTCCACTGCCACATCGAGTCGCACTTCTTCATGGGGATGGGCGTCGTCTTCGAGGAGGGGATAGAACGCGTCGGGAAGCTGCCGCAGGAGATCATGGGCTGCGGCAGCTCCAAAGGCGGCCGTCACTAGTTAACTGGGTTATTAATCACTACTAAACGGGTTCAGTAAAAAGGCCTTGCAGCGTTGTACTATGTGGTACTATCGTTGATTTATCATTAGCTAGCATTGATTATTTCTTTTGTTTGAGGAACTGGGATCCGT
Organism: Avena sativa; assembly: GCA_916181665.1. Lineage (NCBI taxonomy): Eukaryota > Viridiplantae > Streptophyta > Magnoliopsida > Poales > Poaceae > Avena > Avena sativa. The sequence continues at coordinate 467,774,862 of OV702290.1, forward strand.
TCTTTTGCATTCTTTCTATCTGTATTTGCATTTTGTAATGTATCCACAAGTATCAATATATCATACCGCACGTACTTACTTTTTTTTTAGGGGTAAAACAGGTTGCATTTATTCAACGACAGACAGGTCCAAGTCTAGTACATCAGAAATACAATCAGGTGGTATCGAGAACCACACTTTGCAGAGTTCCGCATTGCAACCTTTCCTAGCTAGTCGATGGGCGACACCATTAGCCGTGCATCTCGCCCATGCAATCTCCACGCCCTGGACAGAACGAAGTCCATTCTTGATCTCCTCGACCAAAGGTCCCAGCGCCGACCTATCCTTCTCCTCATTCTTCAGCTTCGCCACCACTCCTAGGCTATCAGTCTCCAGTATCACTTGCGTCTTGCCCATCTCCCGAATAACTTGCACTGGTCGACGACACGCACGCAGCTCGGCCTCTTCCGGGTCAGAGATTGAAGGGGAAAAATGGCAGGCCGCCTCGAGGAACCTCCCATATGGTGATCACTCATGACCACACCTCCACCCCCGTTTCCGTTATCTTTCGCCAGCGCACCATCAGAATTAACCTTGATCCACACCTGCACGTACTTACTGAAGTACACATATTTGTATACTTTTCTACCAAAGTACACAGAGCGGTTTTAAGGTAATGTGACTATGCGCGTGAAAAAGAAAAAAGTTTCAAAGCAATCTTCCCCGCAAAATAAAAAAAAGGTTAAAGCAATCTTGGAGGGTACACACACTGCTCCGACCTCGATCTAAATATATGATGCCGGCCAACCTTTTGTTTTAATCATGCATCCTGTCAGAGTCAGACTATGTACTACTACGTGCTTGGAATCATTTGCATGTGAGCAACACGATGTCGTGCCCCGACAGATTGTGATCATCTTAGATCCGGCGCAGATCATGGTAAATACAGCGGTGTGCGCGTACGACGGAGGTCAGTCAACACGCAGACCACAATACATCGAGTAAATTTCAGTTAAACAATGTATTGTCGCTCTTGGAAGTTGGAACGGGGGTGTGGTGGTATGCCGACGGCATCGGTTAAACAATGTATTGTTGCTCTTGGAAGTTGGAACGGGGGTGTGGTGGTATGCCGACGGTGATGCCGTCGGCGTAGGTCCGACGCCAGAGGTGTGCCGTGACGGTCGGCCGGCTGGGCCCACCGTCGGTCCACATAACCCTAGGCCAACGGCTATATTACGCCGACGGCTTTCCTGGGCCTACGCCGACGGCCATATTACGCTGACGGTCTGGTTGCTGGCCCGACCGTGCTCTGTCGCTACGCTGACGGCCCCGACATTTGGCCGTCGGCGTAGCATTTGGCCGTAGGCGCTTTGAGCCATTCCTGCAGTGCTAGTAGCTGTGGGGCCGTCTTCCTTGCAAATGTTGCTTGGTCATGGATGGAGAACCGATGTGGAAAATATTAAACCAAGATTTTGTGTAGTATGTTGTATTACCATAATCCTCATGGAGAGCCCTGATTTGGTGATCGTCCTCTATGGAGGACATTTTTTAAGTTCAAATTTTACTTGTGGTTCTTCATTAGTTTGAGACAATTTCTCATTATCATCTTCTCTATTATTATCTTCAGTCTCAACATCAGAAATAAGAAATAGATACATCATTTATTTGTTATTCAGATTTTCATTATTGCTATTTTTATTGGAAGATTTTCCTGCAGAAGATTTGTTAGCTTTAAGAGTATCTTGCTCTTTTCTCTTCCGGTGCCATTCAAGATAATCAGGATCCTGAATACCTAACCCTTTTCTGATATTGACTCCAAAGAGTTGCCTTTTTTCAAAAAAAGTTTCTCATATAATTTATGTTGAAGTGAAATCATCAGTTCAAGTTGATTATTCATCATAGTACAATGCTTAACAACCATCTTAATAGAATCCATACTAGAATTTAAACTTTCATGGAGAAGTTTAATCTTATGAGAATTTTCCATGAGATTCATCTTAATATCATGATAAAAATCCTTCTGATGATAAGCAAACTCATTTGAGTAATTAGTATACGAAACATGGTTCATCAATAGGAAGTTTAATACCATTTTCAGATAATTTATTAACATCAGAAGTTTTAATGCCATTCTCTTTAATAGACCTTAAAGCTTGTTTCATAGTTTCATAGTTTCATTAGATAATTTAAGAATGCCTCTCTTCTTAGGAGCCATTTCAATGTTATCTACCTCTTCAATATTCCAATCATTATAATTCTGAGAAAGAGTATTCGATAATTCCTTACCTTCATCAATTGTTCTTTGCTTGGAAATATTACCTGCATACTATCTAGATAAGATCTAGACTCCTCAGTTAGTCCATTATAAAATGTATCAAGTAATTCATGTTCTTGTAAACCTTGGGCATGATGTTTCATTTTCATACCACGGTGACTCCCCCAAGGTTGGGGTAAACTTTCTCTCTTTCCTTGAGCAAAGTTACAAATATCAGTAGTCATAGCATGTATCTTATCAGCTGGAAAATACTTGCTATAAAACGAATATACACATTCGTCTTTGCTAGTAATACATTTGGAAGCTAGAGAATTATACCAAGCCTTAGTGACATAGGTATGATTACTCAGATGCTTATGATTTGTTACCCTATACTGGGTAAAAGGCTTCCAGCCCATGAAGATCTCAGATGATAGCCCAAGAAAGCAACCGACAAAGACTTTGATTGTATTAGGAAAGAAACTATGAACCGACATTGTGTTGGTGTTGTAATTATGTGTATGTAAAACCTATCCGCATACAGCTTTGAGACCCGGCCTATTATATATAGGACGGGAGAAGCCCAAGCGAGGGTACCAAAAACTCCCAAGCAACTTGTAATAGTGCAATTTCCCAATATTCAGGCGACTTTGACTCCATTGTTTCCCTGACATCCGACGAAATCCCCAGCGTTCTCTTTTCCGCGAAACCCTAAGTCCTTCACCATGGACATTGCCGAGGTTACCCCTCGTCAATTGGCGCCGTATGTGGGAAACTTGAATGCTGGAACCATGGATTCGGCAGACCGCTCTCCACCAAGCATCAAGCTGACAAAAGCAGATCCACACCCGCCCACCCCTGTATTGGTACCTGCCGATTTCCATAGCGGATCCGATCTAATCATCGGAAGCTTCCACTTCCAAGTAGAAGACCTGCAAGAATCGCACCCTTCGGCCCTGATCACATCAGAACCATCAGTGGAAAAACCTAATCCTACGGCGGTACCAGCATCATCCGTCAGATCCTCCATGGATGCCACAACACAGATCGAAGCAGGCGAAGAAAACGAGCAAATCAAGACGGATTTGGGGGACCTTGATGGTCTTTACGTCAATCTCTCCTTCGGATCAGGTTCTCAGCTAACCCCACCACGTGAAGCAAACCCGACAATTTCAGAACCCGAAGAAAGCAGCGAAAACGTCAACTTCGGAATAAGGATGGCGAAGATCTACCCAGAACTACAATCTCAGAATATTACCAGCGCATCCTTCGGGGTAGAAGACAACGTCATGGGCCCTATCCTCGACCCCAGTGTGCATGGTCAATGGAAATACCTCAACACCACGCGACTCTAATGGTAACCCTATCCTCGACCCCAATGATATTTTATCGGATGACAATGCAGGAAATCGCAGCAATAAAAGGGACCACAGAAATGGAGGAGAAACGGTGGATAACCGCATAGTCCAAGGAAGAGGCAGAGAACCGCATGCAGGAGAGAGGCAAACTCTTCGGTTACCAGCAGCGGCATGGCAAAAAGCAAGGGAAGCAATTTCGGGAGCAGTTCCAATGACAGCGGACGCTTCACATGAGGATCTACTAGCATACCAATATCTGCTTCATCACAAGAAGAGAGACCTACTCAGGATGCAGAGGCAACTCGACGAAATAAAGAGATTAGTCGACGAATCCAGCTTATGACGGGCACAGTTAAGCTCTACCCGAGGATCGGGGAGCGTAATAGGAGGAGCACCGCCAAGAAGGGGAACATCTCGACTTCATAATATCCCCGAAGCAGAAAGAAGCGGGCTCATCCGGGATCTTGATCTATCGTTCATGTCGATCGACCAAGCAGGAAACATCAAAACAAAAACAGCCCAGGCAGCCATTGTGGCCACACAAACATATATGATCACAACTCAGCCCGCACCCGACGATCCCCGTGCGACCCTCCACCGCTCCGCCCTGATGAACCTTGGCATGGTGGGAGCCTATATTGCGGAAGATGAGCAAGGAACCACGCAACATCTCGATAGATCCCCAAGCCATCGCAGCAGCCCTCGACAAGTGGGACACACCTCGACGATCTCGATCACCACGCCAGGCACACCTTGTAGGACCCGAGCCGTGAAGCAACACAAGAAATGACAACACGCAACATAGGAACGATGGATCAAGAGATGAAAACCACAGCCGACGATACCATGATGGATACAATGAAGACGATTACGAGCTATGCGGGGCCAGCTGTTTCACTCAGTGGATTCGCAAAACCTCGGTACCCAAAGACTTCAAACTTCCGCACGACCGCCAAAAGTACGATGGACTCTAGGAACCCGAAGCATGGTTAGCAGATTATTTGGCCACTGTCAAGTTACAAGGCGGCTCCACACCTACCGCAATGCAAAGCTTACAGCTACACCTCACCGGTGCCGCAAGATCATGGCTCAGACAATTACCCGAAGATTCCATCGGCAGTTGGAATGACCTGGAAGATAAGTTCATCCGGCACTTCCAATCCACGTTTAAACAACCTACATCCTTGGAGCAGTTGTGGGCATGCAAACAAAAATCTGGGGAATTAATAAGAGCACTCATCCAATGATGGAATATCATAAAAAAACTCAGTTGAGTCCATATCCGACGAAAGGGCCATCGATGCCTTCAACGACAGCCTCCATCGCCGAGAATTCATAGAAGAACTGGGACGGGTTAAACCCAAAACAATCTCACAATTAATGGAAATAGCAAATCGTTGGGCTGATGGAGAAGACGTGCTGCATAATAAGCATACGCGATCACCCGAGGAAGACAGGGATAAACGCGGCAACGATAGAAGAAGAAGGAACAACAATGGAAATACGGGACCAAGTTACATCGCAGCCAGTTTCTCGGGTGAAGGTAACAACAGAAGCAACGACTACAATGGCGGATACCGCCATAATAGGGACGACGTCGGAGGAAGCCAGTCAACACAACGGTACCAGCCAAGAGCTCGAAACCCACCCATGTCCGCAATGCAAATGCTGGAAGGACCCTGTAATATGCACTTTTACATCGACTCAGCAGGTAGACGATAATCTAACCATCTCATGAAAGACTGTCGAACATTCTTGAAGATGCAGGAGCTATGTAATGCAAAAAGCAACTGAAGCGGCAAACCGAGGATACACATCTGCGCCTGGTACATTAGCCATCGGCGCACCACCACCACCAGTGCTACCACAAAACACAACTGATCAAAACGGTGAATACCCTAGGTCAAAAGGGGCAATGTCCATGATTCAGAAAGGGCGTCCATCCAACAGAACCCAGAAGCTCATCACAAGACAAATCAATATGGCGGAAACAACAACATCAACCACACCCGAATATCTCCACTGGTCAAAGCAGGAAATCACATTCAGTAGAGCTGATAACTCGCTTTAGGTCCCACGACCGGGTCACTCGGCCTTGATAGTCGAAGCACAAATTGGCGGGTTCGATATGAGCAAGGTCTTCATGGATGCAGGAAGTAGCATATATCTTATCTACGCAAAAACTCTAAGAACAATGGGTTATCCCCTAGACAATCTCGCGCCAACAGAAACATCTTTCCACAGAATAGTACTAGGTAAAGCCGAAATTCCTTCAGGAAAAGTATTTCTTGACGTTGTTTTTGGTTCCAAAGTAAATTTAAGGAGAGAAAAACTCGAATTCGAAGTCATGGACTGGCCATCACAATATCATGTGATCCGACTAGCTTTCGCATGGCTTATGGCAGTCCCGCATTATGTGTACCTAGTCATGAAAATGCCAGCACCAAAAGGAATCATCATGGTAAAAGGAAGCTTCACACGTGCCGGCAATTGTGATCGGGAGTTCAACAAAATTTCTGAATCTTTTGGGATGGCAACGGAGTTCGAACAACTCAAAACTTCAGCAATTGCAAAACCACTAGAAGTAGCACGTGTCAATCCTGATCAGGCTTTTAGCACTGTAAAGGACACAAAAGAAGTACAGATCCACCCTGTCGACCCGACGAAAACAACATTTGTGGCTTCCAATCTTGGTCCCGCATAGGAAAGCACGCTCATCGAGTTCCTCCGTGAGCACTGGGAGATCTTCGCATGGCTACCTTCTGGCATGCCGGGAATTCCTAGGGAACTCGCTGAGCACGCATTAAATTTGGATCCAAAGGCGAAGCCAATAAAGGAACTGCTTCATCGCTTTGCAGAACCAAAGCGTAAAGCCATTGGAAAGGAGCTCCATGGCCTTACTGGTGCCAATTTTATCAAAGAAATAACAAAAGCAGAGTGGGTCGCAAACCTAGTATGTGTTCCAAAGAAAAATACTACAGATCTTCGGATGTGCATCGACTTTACTGCACTGAACAAATATTGTCTAAAAGATCACTTCCCATTACCGCGAACCGACCAAATAATCGATGCAACCACGGGATACGAATGTCTTTCTTTCTTAGATGCTTATTCAGGATACCACCAGATTAGGATGAAGGAAGAAGATCAGGAGAAAACGGCGTTTATCACGCCTTATGGTGTATTCTGCTACAAAATAATGTCCTTTAGTCTAAAGAACGCCGGAGCCACATATCAGCGGATGATGCAGAAATGTTTGGGAAGCCAAATAAGTACAAACGTACAAGTATATATCGATGACGTTATAGTTACAACAAGAGAAGGATCTGCACTCATCGAGGACCTCGAAGAAATGTTCGAAAATCTCGACAAGTTTAGCATCAAACTGAACCCAAAGAAATGTTCCTTTGGAGTCCCGGCAGGGCAACTCCTCGGATATTTGATATCAGGAAGAGGAATCGAGGCTAATCCTGAGAAAATACAAGCAATTTTAAGAATGAAAAAGCTAACAAATCTACGTGGTATACAGCAGCTGGTGGGGCGAGTAGTGACACTCAGTCGTTTCATTGCAAGATTAGGAGAAAAGGCGTTGCCACTTTACGCCCTCATGAGGAAATCGGAGAAATTTGAATGGACGGAAGAAGCTCAACGCGCATTTGAAGATTTTAAAAGGACACTTTCGACATCTCCTGTCATCGTGTATCCAAAGGAGAAAGATCCTTTACTGCTTTATATCGCTGCCATAAATCAGGTGGTCAGCATGGTCTTGGTCGTGGAACGACCTAAAGAAGGAAAAACCCATGGTATACATAGGCCAGTCTACTTCCTGAGCGAGGTCTTATCGCCATCCAAACAAAGGTACCCACATTACCAAAAACTAGCGTATGGGGTATTTATGACAGCACGAAAACTATGCCATTACTTTTCAGAAAATCCGATCGTAGTGGTTAATGAAGCACCTTTGTCAAGCATCCTCAACAATCTAGAAGCAACTAGGCGTGTCTCTCTATGGGGCATCGAATTATCCCCTCGATACATCACGTATGAGAAGCGCAAGGCAATCAAGTCACAAGTTTTGCTGTATTTTATCACAGAATGGATAGAGTTGCAATGTGTGGGTCCACCTGACCTTTCTAGTGCCTGGACAATGTACTTTGATGGATCAAAAAGAATGGAAGGAGCAGGGGCAGGAGTCATACTAGTATCACCACAAGGCGACAAAATACGCTATATAATTCGGATGAACTTTGCAAACGCATCCAATCATGAAGCTGAATGTGAGGCCTTGTTGCACGGCATGCGAATGGCCAAAGCTTGCGGTGCAACTCGCCTCAAAATCTTTGGAGATTCCAATCTTGTGGCATAGCAAGCAATGAACAAGTGCAATGTCGTCAGCGATAACATGATTGCCTACCGTGATCTATATGGTATTATGGAAGCTCAATTTGATGGATGCGAAGTATCGCACATAGGGAGAGCAAGCAATGAATAAGCCGACAATCTAGCAAACATCGGATCCTTGTGCTTACCAGTGCCACCCGGGGTTTTTTGGGAAGAAATAACAGAACAATCGATCAAAGCAAAAAGAGTCTCCGAGGTCATAGCACCAAAAATGGGAAAAAAGAGTAACCCGCGAAAAGACTCGGGGGCTCCATCAGCGTCCAAGAGTATAGAAGAGGCCATTGAAGAAGAAGAACAGAAAATTGGAGAGGTCATGATAATTGAACCTACATGGATGCAGTCGTATATAACATACATGACTAAGGGCGAGCTACTCGAAGATGTGATAGAAGCCCGGCGAATCACCCGAAGATCGAAGGCCTTCAGAATAATCAAAGGAGAGTTATATAAGAGAAGTATTTCGGGCTTGTTGCAGCACTGCGTAACACTCGAAGAAGGAAAAATCATACTCAAAGATATACATGAAGGAGTTTGTGGTCATCATGCTAGTAGCCGAGCAATTACTGCCAAAGCATTCAGGGCAGGATTTTACTGGCTCACTGCAGTTCAAGATGCAAAAGATATCGTCAGAACATGTGAAGTATGTCAACGGTTTGCAACAAAGCCTGGAGAACCCGCTGCTGAGTTAAATCCTATACCTCTGGCTTGGCCCTTCGCTCAGTAGGGACTCGATATGGTGGGAAAACTTCACAAGTCATCGCCAGGAGGACACATCTTTCTGCTAGTAGCAGTCAACAAATTTACTAAATGGATCGAAGCAAATGCCTGTCACCACCCAAGACGGAACTTCAGCTGTGAATTCATCAAATCCATAGTTTTTCGGTTCGGTGTACCGAACAGCATCATTACAGACAATGGAACTAACTTTACTTCCAGTGAGTTCAAGGAGTACTGCCAGAAGATGGGTATCAAAGTAAGCTACGCCTCGGTAGCTCACCCGCAAACAAATGGACAAGTAGAAAAATGCAATGGACTAGTTAATGTTGGACTCAAGAAAAGATTACTAGCACCACTTGGCAGAGCAAAAGGAGCATGGGTTGATGAATTACCATCTATCTTATGGAGTTTACGTACAACCCCAAATAATTCGACGCAAGAGACACCTTTCTTTCTGGTCCACGGTGCAGAAGCCATGCTTCCTATTGAAGTGTCACATAAATCCCCAAGAGTAGCTGCACGCGATGAAGAGGAATTAAGAAAATCACTCGAAGATGATGTGGATGCACTTGATGAAGCTCGAGATGAAGCCCTACAAAGAGCAACTATGTACCAGCAAAACTTGCGCAATTACCACAACCGACGATTGCGGCCTAGGTCCTTCACAGTAGGGGACCTAATTCTTCGCCTCAAGCAAGATGGCCATCAAAAGTTAGAATCGCCATGGGAAGGACCATACATTGTCACAGAAGTTATTCCCTGAGGAACATATCAATTACAAGACAAGAAGACATGAGTCAACTACTCCAATCCATGGAATGTAGCGCAGCTACGACGCTTTTACGCATAAGATTACTTACAATACGATAAGATTTACGGTTTGTCTTCTTAAGCCAGAATAATCCAGGCCAACGGCTAGGCGCCATCCGCAAAAGGAAAAAATAATGTATCATCGGTTTTTCGCCTTGTGTATAAAAAGATAAGTTTTTCATACCTAACACTCTTTGTTATTTACATCTGTTCAAAGGATCTATGTTTTCCATCAAGCTAACAACAACAATGAGCCTATGTCCATATATAGGCATCCGAACATAGCCTCGGGGGCTACTCCCATCGGGAGTGCTGGCGCGCGCCCGATAGAAATCCAATTATGTATGGTTAAAACAAAAATATTTATGATTGAAAATACTTATGAGTTTTACATCAATGTATCCTCAAAAAGGTTACTCCCATCGGGAGCCGGCATGAAGCATTAAACTATCTGATAAAAGTCAGAAATATTGGTAGCCTAGCGAGCCAACCGCCAAAAAATCAAAATCTCGGATCGCGCTCAAACACGACAAAAATCCGAATGTCATGTTCAGAAACATGAAGGTAAGACCCCAAGTTTCGTCATGTATGGCTTGGTAATCGCACAAGAATGCGCTCTGCCAGTAAAATATCCGTATCAACGATACGATAAAAAATCCCGACGGACGCGTTGGGTACCCGATAAAATGAAACTGGGATTCAGTATTCGATAAGACCTCAGCGGCTCGAATTGAATTACGCCATTAGTAAATTCCGAGTCTAGACCTGGGGACTTGAATTTGATGTAGGACAACCTTGTTTTTCCCAGGAGCAATTAACTGATTCTCGATCCGTCGGAAGTATCAGACTCGTTGTACCAAATCCCTATGAAGAATAAAATAAAAATAATGGAAAAGAAGGAAAAAGAAACTTTGAGACTCAACCTGAAATTGCGGTTCAAGTAGAGTCTTGAGGGCTACTGACATAGGTATAATTACTCGGATGCTTATGATTTGTTACCGACCCATGAAGTTCTCAGATGATAGCCCCATGAATATCTCAAATGATAGCCCAAGGAAGCAACCAACAAAGACTTTGATTGTATTAGGAAAGAAACTATGAACCGATATTGTGTTGGTGTTGTAATTATGTGTATGTAAAACCTATCCGCATACATCTTTGAAACCCGGCCTATTATATATAGGACGGGAGAAGCCCAAGCGAGGGTACCAAAAAACTCCCAAGCAACTTGTAATAGTGCGATTTACCAATATTCGGGCGACTTTGACTCTATTGTTTCCCTAACATCCGACGAAATCTCCAGCGTTCTCTTTTCCGCGAAACCCTAAGTCCTTCATCATGGACATTGCCGAGGTTAGCCCTCGTCACTTAGCATCTCCTCCAAACTTCAAGAAGTAATAGTGTTACTGAATTTCATCTCTACCAAATAAAGAGGATAAATCATAAAGTGTTGATAGGTGTTTATTAGGAAACCCCTCATCTTTTCCATAGAATTTATTATCCTCGTCCATTTTAATTATATCAGAATCAACATTAAAGTCATAAGAATCATATTTAATGAATATTGCAGGTTCATAGGATTTACTAACAATAGGGAATAAATCTCCTAGTGAAGTATTCATATTAGTATCAAACCCATCAATATTATCTAGATCAATATCCATAAAAGCTTTGCCAAAGGCAATATCCTCTTGAGAGGGTGTTGATCTAGAGCTAGTAGTAACAGAAGTTTTATCATCCTTTTCATTAAGTTCATCATTCTCATCAGATAAGGACTTGGATAAATCAGGTGTCCCTGGTTATCCAACTCACTATCCAACATTTCATTTTCAGTAGGAGTAGATATGATAAACAATGGTGAACTGGGTAAAACAGTATATGTCTTTTTAACAACAGGAGTAGCAACAACATTAGGTGAAAATTGTGGCCTAGTAGGAAAGTATGTACCTTTTCAAGTAGTAGAAGGTAACAAAACCTTTTTAGGAGTATACTTATCCTTTCCCATGATAAGAAATAAATAAGTGCAGCAATTAATGATCACAAGCCAATAAAGCTAGGTTCCTCGGCAACGGTGCCAGAAAATATCTTGATGCCATCAAGTGCAAGGGATCACTGAAATCTTCATCAGAAATATTTCCCAAATTTATAGTTCAACACAAGAGGAACTCAAGAATACCAATAAGACTTTAGAAATTAAGACGTCACTCTTAACCGCACTTGTGTACCAATATTCTCGAAGAATCAAGTGGTGATTGCAAGAATTGAATCAAAACAGTGAAACTATATAGTAAACAGTAGCAACAGATTTCCAGTTTTCATCAGAAGGAGTGACCTTGTAACTTTTAGTGGCTAAAAGTGTAGGCACGAGGTGATAAGCCGGGTGTTGAATGAATGAGAGTGATCATATAATACGAATATAAATAACATGTGTGTAGGTGTGTATTCCATATATAGTTATGCATACTAACAATGAGAATTTGCATAATATATATTGTCCTACCTACCCATTTCATCGGGACTGACTTGGAACTGCAGGTAGTTAAAGTCTACCCTTTTGAATAGCCTGAAACAATGCATTAACACTTCATGAACACACATAATCCTCAAACTATAACATGTCCCTCTTGTTTTCCCTAACTGTTATTTTAGGGTTTGTAGTTTCAACAAAATAACATGTGATACACTTTGCAGATAAATACCAAACTCATATATATGATGGGGCAATAAAATTTCAGTACTAAAATCATGTTCCTTGGGTCCTAGTAACAAGCATTAAACATAGAAAAGTGCATTAACACGCATACAAGAATATCATCAAGACAAGCACGTCAAATATCAGCATTTATGCATTATTACATGATCAAGCTCATCCAATCCCCATCCACCTCACATGCCTAGAGAGAACTACTCACTCATGATGATGGAGAGCAAGAACATGGTTGATGGAGATGATCTTGACAATGATGGTGGTGAAAAATACGTTGAAATCCCTCTCTCCGGCGTGGAGAGCAAGACCAATTTGATCCCTGAAATAAAGATTGTGATGGTGGTGGCGCTCTATTTCGTGAAAATATCTCCCTCCTGGCAGGGTAGGTTTTGCGGGTATATAAGGAGGCACGCAAAAGAGGGAACGAGATGACACTCGAGGGCAAAAAAACACAGATGGCGCGTTCCCCCTAGGCCGCTCCACATGTACTATCTGGGGGGCAGGTGGCCCTCGGTGCATCTCTTCGGCTCACGTGACTTATTTTCCAATAAAAACTTGCCCTGTAATTTTTCTAGGATTTATTTCCATTGTTTTCCTACATCAAAAGAAAGAAAGAAGAGTTTTTGCTAAAAACAGCATCAGAACCCGTGGTTTTATTTCAAGATTGGTTAGGTTCTGGAATAAAACAATAAGCAAAGTACTTGAAAAAGTAGATACATTTTGAATGTATCAACGGGCTAGACAAGCTAGTCTAGTGTTGGGCGACTGATGGCCAGTTCTCCTCCAAGTCATGTTAGTATGTTACTATGCCCTTTTCCAGGGATTGTTAGTCTCAGGATCGTGAAAGTTAAACTGGAAATCTTGGAAGCCACTCAAGGTGAAGTTTTTCATCTGTCTTGCCTGCTAAGACAGTTGTTGGACGAGTGGGAGGCTCGCGCACCACCAGTTGCCTCACCGGCCGGGATGCGTGTTCTATGACCAGTCGGAGGAGACTATGTCATATATTCTTACAGGATGTCCTTTTTCGCAGACAATCTGGCATGAGGTCCTATCCTGAATCCGATCTACATCAGGACCTCCCGTTGCTGAAGGGGTCTTCGTGGAGTGGTGGACGCTAGTGGTGCGCTCCAGTCCACGTCTGATGCACAATGGAATCTCGTAGGAACGTGATTGTGTTTAACAACGAATCGCCCTCGATAGCCTCCCTCATCGACATGATCAAAGCCGAGGCCGGATCATGGGTGACTGCGGGAGCGCGGAGGCTTCGCCAACTTCTCCCTTAGACTAGGTCTCCTAGGTTGAGTTGTATGGTATGGGTGTTGGTCCACTTCGAAATTGTAAATCACGAACTTTTTTTTTTCTATCAATGCATCGAAACACAAAGCTTTTTGTGTGTTCGCGGAAAAAATACAGTGCAATGAAGAGGGGAAAAAACTTTTTCCTATTTCGTGATCAGATTTGACCTTTACTTAGATGTATATACAAGGTCCTATCGAAAATTCAACAGAAAGAACGGTGTGTCGTGACTCCTGACTCATCTCATCTATACACACGCTTGACAGACATGTTCCTTTCCGAGATCAACGAAAGCAATGTTGCATCGAACTGCACGCTAGCTCTAATTCAACCACATAATATCCCCATGAATTTCCAAAGCACGGACGTGGATGAGGGATTATATCCGGTCCAAATGTATACTGTACGTATTTATTCTACAGTACAGTACGTATTAGTCTTCTTCAGTCTTCACCAAACAGGATCCTCCGCCGATGGGCCGGCTAGGAAAGCGAGAAGGGACTTTGTATTTCGATCGCTGGAAAGGAAAGGTCGACGGAGACGCTGGCAACAGACCAAAATCTGCACTTACCACTGAATCGCATGGATGGGACAGGCTATAGTAGACGACTTGACCGCGTTTAATCAGCACGTGAGTGAGAAATTACATTCACATACGGACGGAGTGTCGCAGTTACTTCTCGGTGGGTACTTGTCACCCCCTTTTTCTTCTTACATATAAGTTCGTACTGAAATGGTTCATAAGACTCATTCGCTTATTGATCGAGTACCCTTTTGTGAAAATGACCTAGACTTGTTAAAGGGTCGTATAAAGCCACTAAAAAATATTTTCTTTGTTTCTGCACGTTTTTCACATGCTACTAGAAGAGAAAGACTGAATCAAAGAGAAAAGTAACGACAACCAATCAACCGAAAAACAAGATGGTGGCAAAGACAATTCAGCTACAAATGTGCAACCTAATCTCCCCATGCCAAGATGCCTTCATCAAGGGAAGCACTCACTATACATTACTTGTCTATACATGTTGAAATAAGATACGGAGTACTACCTCCGTTACTGCTAGAAAGGCTTATATTATGGAGGTAGTACCTCCGAAGCTTTTGATTCAATTTTCTGGGAGTTCCTCCTGCAGCTTCTCCGGTTCAGAGGTTCCGGTTCCAAGTGGACAAACTGGACTGCAGTATTGTTGCACACCAGCTCAACTGAACTTCTGGTTACCAAATACTAATTGACAGATTCAACTACCCACACCAGAGAGGTATTCGCCCTGTCCTCCTTTCTCTTCGTACTAGTGGTCGACTGGCTGCCTTTCTCTTCCCACCCTCACCGATCAAGTTCAGGACATCACTTTATGCTGGCAATGCATGGTTTTCTAAAACCTAAAGCTCATGGAATGATTACAGTCAGAGACCAGCGTCTATTTTTAGAATGACCGCTGGTCTTTACACCAATCTGCACAAGAGGATCTCGTTTCCTCTGAACTTTCAACACAAAAAACACTAAGAATTTACACCAGATTTCCCCTAACCTGTCAGCTTGTGAGGTAATAGCGCATGGTTGCAAAAAGAAAGTAGACGCATTCACGCAGAGGATTGGCATCACTGAACACGTTTAGGCAACATCCCCCAAGAGAGCAGGTTAGAGAGCTATGGTATTTATATACAAAATCTACGATGGAGTTAGGAATGACGGAGGAATAGCCGCATGAAAGAAGTCTTGATCAAGATGCGGATTCATCTGTCAGCGATTTGGCGTCAGGCTTCAACCTAACTGAAATTTGGTTGAGGTTTCTATATTTTCTCGACATCATGAGAGCAAGACTCAAATCCACCTTCTGCTGGCAGAGCTTCTGCGGATTCTTCAGCAGCACTATATTGGCTTCGTCTGAACCTCTCAACAGGACATGAGCAATGCTGAAGGAATCCCCTTTCTCCAGCGCGAATTGCCATTCCCTGGGTGACATGTAGAACCAGTCCTTCCTTGAAGTCACGGTCGCCTTCACCTCCACATACTCCGCAGAGCCACCCTCCGGCGTGATGACAATATCATAGGGAAGCCGAGTCTCGCTCTCCTGATTCACCCACTTGACATTGTTCGCTCCTAGCTGCTCGACAAGGTATTGGTGCACCGCGGCTTCACCAAGCCTGCCAGTTCTTGACCTCTCATCTGGTTTGCGTACTGCGGCTTTATCGCCAGGTGTGGCAGCTCCTAACTCGCGTCCACATGGAGACCCTGTATCACTGTTGTCCTTTTCTTCTGCAGCGTCACCGAGTTTCTCATCAACGTCGGTTAGCGCAGTTTCATCAACCGGACTTGGTGAGCTTGCTGCCTCCAAGTCCAAGCAAGTAGGCTCATCGCCAACTCCCACTGTACTTGTTTCGGCTATGTTATTTTCTCTTGTTAAATCCTCCTTTAGAACTGAACTATCTTCAGTGTGTCCACACTCGACAGACTTGCTGAGCTGTGGTGGGGACGTCATATCATTCACATTTATCTCTTGCTGGATTCTGAGAGAGGCTCTAAGATCAGGGCTTAATTTATTACTGGGTGGCTGGCTTGAAATGATTTCTGGGCTCCTCTTACGCTTGAGGGTATGACTGGGTGCGGACGGAGGTTGCAATTGAACTGTTTGGGAAGTGAATATCTCTTTGTCCACAAACGAGGAAGAAAAGGACCAAACTGATTCCTGCTCAGGCAACACAGGTACCTTTTGATTACTTACAATAAAGAACTCAATTTGATCCATTGTGGAGCCTGATTCCGACAAGATTTTGACCATGTGAAAAATTTGCAAAGTGTAGATCACCAGACCCACCAAAGAAAAGTCTAGAGAGTTCCAAAAGAACTGAATGTGGATCAGCTTCTTGTGTAGCATATAAAATATTTCCCTGGAAATGAGAAACAAACCAAATGAATTCTAAAGCTGATAATGTTACCTAGAAAAAATCTGAAAATTGCAATCTTAGATGCTAGCATGTTCTCAGATGGCAGGAAGGTCAACAAACAATCTTACCACACTGACAAATTTTAACAGGCCCAAAGCAGACTACTATTCATTAGTGATTGCTAATAATAACTACTCCCTCCGTCCAGAAATAACTGACTTGGGTTTATCTAGATTCGATTCTACTCCCTCCGTCCAGAAATAACTGACTTGGGTTTATCGAATCTAGATAAACCCAAGTCAGTTATTTCTGGACGGAGGGAGTACAGTATAAAATCAATGCAAGCTAAGTTATATCGCTATTGTTCATTTGTACACTACATTTGGGGAGACTAAGAATAGACCATCTGATTTCTTCACGTGTCCTCCAGGATCCTTAACAGCTGGCTGGTACTGACTATAATTGCAGAGATAAAGGCAGATGCTAACCTGCAGGAGACAATGGCACTCAAATCTTCTCTTAGAAGAACTATCACGTCCTTTCAGCATATACTTGAAGAATAACTTCTGAACAACAATAACTTCAAGACTGCTAAGCTTCATGGCTTCATTTTGCTGAAAGTTGTTGTAAGTATCTCTATGCATCTTGTAGATGTAACGTTGCATATATGGTAAAAGCCAACTAATTAAACTAGCATTTCTCCTGTTGTTCCCAGTACCATAAAATATTGCTTCCCGGTACACAACCTGTGTAAAGGCGGAACTAGTGGATTAGATTCACAAGACAAATGGTAGATCTAAAAATAATACAACAAATTAATACTAGCCATCACATATTGACTTGAATATACATACGAGCATATGATTTTACTTCCAAGCAAATGAAAGGTCGTTGAAGAATAAAGCTAAGCTTGTCATATTAAATGATGAACAAGGCTGTCCAGATGTAATTCAGTTAACTAGCAACTAGTGAATACTCCCTCCGTTTCAAAATATAAGATGTTTTAGCTTTGTGAAAGGAGTGTATCTAGACCCCTTTTAGAGTGTGTAGGTTAATTGATGAACAAGGCTGTCCAGATGTAATTCAGTTAACTAGCAACTAGTGAATACTCCCTCCGTTTCAAAATATAAGATGTACACACTAAAAGGGGTCTAGATACACTTCTTTCACAAAGCTAAAACATCTTATAGTTGAAACTGAGGGAGTATGTTATAGCTTTCTGTCATAGAACCCTCAATGTGTTAGGCTGTTAGCCATTACTGCTGAATTGTTTGTAGTTCTTGGAGTAGACATGGATAATGAATTCAGTTCAACTTAAAGACAAGAAAAACTACTTGATTTTTTTCTCTAATTTCTGAGTTTTCCTTTTTCGCAATTTTATATCTAATAATAATTGGTGAATTTAATATACAGGAAAAGGAAATAGGCTAGACAAGATTTATTACCTTAGAAAGTGCCGGAATACCTAAGATGTCCATTAGTTCAGCAACTCTTACACATAGAGTTTGTTTGTCATCAAGAGAAAGTTCACCAAATTGTATAAATTCGATCTCACTAGAGTTCTTAAATTGCTGCTTCAGCTCATCATCATCTGCCCAGCAAACAAGGCCAAAAGATGGATGGAGAGACATCCATTTATCGACCAGGGTTGGCAATACCGTTGTCTCCAACTTCTGAAGAGATTCTTTCAGGTACAAGATATCATTCATCTTATCACTTCCAGAATGGAGATCATTAGCCCATCTCACAAATACACAAAATACCTACGTAAAGTGCGAAGGTGAGATTTAATAACGTAAAGGAAATGATCCTCCTTGACACAGAATGCACTAGGCTACTGTAATTTACTATTTTTGAACCCAGAGTGGGTAGAATCATATTTAAGCAGAAACTGCCAAGTCTACGCCATGCGGGTTAGGCATTTTGTGCACGAAAAAACTCACATGATTGGCCACTTGTGAAGGCAATGCAACACTTGATAAATGTAACAGTATCTCAAGGTACTGAGATGTAGTTGGAATCTTTGGCACACCACATATCTCAGTAAAGAATTCATGCAGGCTTGGATAAGCCATGGACAGCATTCTTCTTGGAAGCATATTCCTCTTCATTGAAACGAATGCATCAGTCACTTCAGAACAGCCTGTTGGGTCATGCCAATATAAGTCTTTTGAAGACATAAATCTCCCAGTTACGAGATCAGTAGATCGTGAACAATGTAGTGGTGTAAATATATAGCAGAGTGATAGGAAATCCCGTTTAATGTTGATCTCTCCATTAGCCAAACCTTCTGACAAGAAGGTATAGAGTTTGCACATCTGGTCCATTCTGAAAAAAAAAAAAGCAAGTAAAGAGCTGCAGGGTTATACGTAGTTACGGAATATAAAGCACAACAGGTATGTAATATGTAAGCGCAGATGTTTTAAATTTGTTCTAATTTGTAATATTTATAACTAGTGATCAATTAGCAACTTGATTAAATATAAGCCTCCAAAATAAACTTAATCCCCTCCTTATTCTCTCTACACCTCCCAAATCTCAAGCAAATCCAATGAAGGTAGGTGGTGCGAGACAGGTTACAAATAGGTAGCTACATTATTTAGCAACTACCATTTTCTATAATTCATAAATTGATGAAAACACACCATACCTTGCACTAAAAGGACCTTGTGATGCTATCCAGTGATTCAGGATCAATAAAGCGTCACTGTAGGATACCTTTGTCTTGAACCCAATGTCCTTCCGAAGTGACTTATTTGTAATCTGTTCAACAAAGATTTGAGTTAAGGAATCTAAGATAAAATGAATATAGTTTGACAAGGATAAACTACTAACCAGTGGTTTAGCGTACGGGGCAACACTGCCTACAAGGGATCGCACATTTGGCAAATCACAAAATAGATCTCTTGCATAATGAAGGTCCTCATCCATACTTGATGCTATCCACTTGAAGTTTCGCAGACACTTCATAAAGGAAGACTCAACTGTTATGTTTTCACCACAATGTGTTGCATTTCCGAGACTTCTGGATTTCATACTGTAATAATCATCCCAGGTTTTCTCGAGAACCTTCAGAAGATATATACAATTTTCTCGGTATTTGTTTGAAGAAAATATTGTTAACAAATTAGCCAATTCTGGTGACTCCCAGTCATAAACAACACAAGGTGTTCCAGATATGCCAACTTGGGAAGGAGTACCATCTAGAACATAATCAACCTCTGATATATTTTTCTCAACTTTCACTAGCTGAACAAAATCAGTCACACCCAACTCCTCGAAAAATTGCCTCCAACTTTTCAAATTAAATTGCAATAAAGCAGAACTATGATGCCTCAAGTAACAAGTATCAAGTTCAATCCACGTAGTATCCACATTCTGAAGCAGATTGCCTATGTCCACCGAATTTCCATAATGTTTACTGAAGTGAATTGGTACATCAGCTGGGCACTTATAGCCATTATTCGTAAGTAAAACAGGCCTCTTTCGTAGTTCTGACATGATCTCTTCTTTCCCAGAGTCACAGCGTGTACAAGAGGACTGAAGGTGTAGCATAATGAAACTCAAATAGTCTGTCATTATCTGCTCTTCTGCATTAGCATCTGTAGCATTAGACAGTGACACCAGGATGTGATTTTTTATAATGTCATGTCCAGACAACTTCCGCACCCCAATTTTCAGTAAAATATCTATAAGGTCATCTTTTTTCATCTCTTCCATAATGTAACTATTTTTACAGGACATCAAGAGAATGTGAGGACTCACAATTCGAAGGTTATTATATAGAACTGGGAAGCTCTGCATGCTAATTTCAGAATCAGATGGAGAGTCAAGAAGATCATAATTCAACCATATGGGCCCATCTGCTATAGAGCTAAATGAGCCATCTGAAAGTGGAATGCATTGCAGTTTCCTGAGAGAACATAAGATATCACTTTCAATACTTGTTTTAAAGGGAAGATTGTGGGAAGAATGAGACAGCAACGCCAAATGAAGTGTGACAAACCAAGCACACAGCCATTCCAGTCCCAGTGACTCGAGACAACCATCAGTTCCACAAATAGATGAAATAACTTCAGTCAAAACCTTTGGTCCATACTCATGTATACCTAAGGCCCTTGACAAGGTATCAGATATAATGATATCCTTTGATAGATATCCAAGGTGAAGATGTTCATCAAGTAAGGCATCAGACATTAGTGTTCTAGCCTGTTTGTCCCAACCCCTGAGTGTGTTGCATGGGTGGACCCATTGTAGACTGGAGCCCTCCAAAACCATGCAGCGGGTTAGGCGTAACTTGGAAAGAATCAAGTGTGGGAGCTGAGAAAAGAACCCATGAACTTCTCCAAGTAGAGGCACAAAGCTCATCAAGGCTTTCACAGCTTTTCCAGGGCACTTCCGGAAGCAAGGTAAAGCACAAAAAGATTCTTGCATGCTAACAAATAAAGAAGGAAATTCAGACAGTAACCATTGATTCCATGCGCTATTTGCATCCACTTCCTCTCTGGATGAAGGCAAAACGAAATCTCCTTGAAGAATGAATTTAAGTCCGTAGTTCCTTAGAGGAAGGAAAGCAAACACAGGCTGTTGCTTCAAATGAGGCTCATACTCTCCTTCCTCAGTCTCCTGCAAAGGAAATGCCATAGCTATCTCCGTACTGCATACATCATGACGCACAATTGAGCCGTGTAATTTCTTATTAATTACTAACCAACTCATTGCCTCATTCCCATGCGAGATCCTCACGATGCCATTGGCAAGCGACTTTCTTCTCATAACTAGAAATTTTTCGTTGAGCACATTTTTGAATTTTATGCATTTTAGCCTGTGAAGGAACAGAAGCAAAGATGGATCCAGATCTGAAAACATGGACATGACGGAGCCCATACCAGTGCCCTTGCTGACGTTTGACCTGAAAGGAAGCAAAATGCAAGTGTTCCAGAAGGAGCATGCATCAAAGCCATCTTCAGAAGATAGCAATCTACTTAAATGATCGCTATCCAAGGGTGGAATTGCAGTTGGCAAGATAAAACCAATCTGGCCTTCTGTGATGTCGAATTTCACATGAAAACCATTTGAATGGATCTCTGGAGCATCAGTTACCTGCAAAAGAAAATGTATTGATTTCACACAGAACTTAAAGTCTTGAAAGATGGGAATGGGAAGGTACAAGTAAAGAACAAATTGACTGATGAAACAAGAGATGCAAACTAAGATGTATTTATCATATTTGTCGATAAAAAAATACCGTAGGGGCGTCCCCTATGGTTTCCACATAAAAAAGTTCGAGACGAGAAGTCAATGCATGTGATGGCAAAAATACTTACAGCATTAAGATGATAACTGAAAATAATTATGTTTGGACCTACCCGGAATACTGACTTGAATCCAATGCCTTTATTTCCAATATACCCCATGTTTGATCCTTTCTTTGTTGAATTACCAATGTCGCACAACGCTCTAATGTTATCAGCAGAAAAGCCCTTCTCGTTATTGAGAATAGCAATTCCATTCTCCTGAAGGACAAATGCTAATGTTGGTTCGACATCCTTGAGATAAGTATTGTCATCGGCATTCTGTATCTGAAATAGAGTAGAAAAAATATACGCAAATTAATATCTGCAGACAAAACCACTCCAACGCACACAAATAAAATAAAATAAATGCATAGGATGGCATACTAGCTCAAGAATTATGTGAGAATCCTGGGAATATAGCTGTTGTGAGAGACAATTAAGAGCTCTGCCAAGTCGAGCATGCTGCTTTTTCAACAAGCTGTCATCAGTATAACTTAGTGTCTGCTCCAAACCAAACTCTTCTTGACATATAGTCTCAATAATAAGAGCTGCTTCCTCAAGATTTAATTCGGCGGGCTTGTTAGTGGCTAGTAATTCTGCCATATCTACCTCAGTTTCAATAGGATCAAACCCTTTCATATTTTCATTATTTATAGCCTCCAAGCCATTAAATGATTGGCTTTGTTCATTTATCATGTCATCAGCTGCATCATTAAGCATGCTAGTATTTTCATGTGGATGTCCTCCAGGTACAGAAGATGAATCAATTTCTCCGTGCGCATGAATATCTTCAGTCCAACTGGTCATGTCACGATCTTCAACCCATTCGGCAACTCCAAGTGACAACCCAATATTGT
Source organism: Avena sativa (assembly GCA_916181665.1). Taxonomy (NCBI): domain Eukaryota; kingdom Viridiplantae; phylum Streptophyta; class Magnoliopsida; order Poales; family Poaceae; genus Avena; species Avena sativa. The sequence goes on from OV702290.1 coordinate 467,797,424, forward strand.
GAAGCATGCAAAGCTGCGAAGTTTCACTGCATGCATGCAAGATAGCTGAATAGCAATTCTTAGTAACAGTCCGAAGTCCTGATAATAGTATATCTGCTGCCAGACTCCGGAATTCAGAAGGTAGATGGCCAAGACAGTCCAGTATAAATTTCGCAATCGACTGAAGAGTGTGATCAATGTTTGATAAGCTTCCTTGAATGCGGCCAATATAGTGAGAAGAGCATGCACCCTGTTCAGAAATTTGTGTACGCAGTCCCTCGCGCACAAATATTTTTCCTTCAGAACCAATACTGATTAAATCGATGTTTCTATTCATTATAGCATCCACTGCTCTTTGTGCATAACACTTCAGTAACGAAATTGGAGCATTGCTAGAACCATTGTAAATGTGTAGCAAAGAAAGCAGCTTCACTGCCACTTGAAACGGTGACTGCTGAATGACAGCTTCTAAAAATTGGCCAACTGTGGCTGATGTATCTATTCTAACAAACCTGCCATCTGTGGTCACAATGCATGATAACTCCTGAATTGGACTTGTATTCAGCAACCAATGTGTGAAGGAACCCAATGAGGGAGCAAACAGCATATCCCAATTTGACCAAAGAAGAAGATCAGACAACAATGGAGCCTTAAGTAAGCACTTAATTGCTTCTTGAGAGGAAACTGATCCAGGATATGATTGTTGAGCAATATCATTCCCCAACTCACCAGAATTGCCTAGCAAAATTCCAGACCACCGTTTCTCCAACAGCGCGATGGAAAATTTGATTGTATTTGTCTGTATGATCTTTCTATGAACCTCAGTAGTGCCATTGAGGCCTCCTAATTTGTTTTGCATTACATCAACATCGATTGTTGGAAATTGCCTTTTCAGAAGCATACGGAAACTATCCGCTGAAAATTCACCATTCTCCAGCCAGTTACTCTCAGCTTGACAGAGTAAAACTCCAACCTGTTGCTGCACTACAGAAACTTCCAGAGAGGAAGAACTAGGAAGTTCCCCGTTTAAGAAACCACTCCAGTTAGGAGGGAAATGATGACCATCTCTTTCCAGAAACTCCAGGAAAGTCCCATGGCCAAGAGCACTAAATTGCTGGGCTGAAAATTGACTAGTCACCCATATTTCACATTCATGAAGTTTCTTCAGAGAGAATGAACTTTTCACTTGTGAAGATCCTAGTTGACTCACTGCAATGTTCGATTCAAAATATTCAGTAGTTCTCTTGATGACATCATCAATTGCAACCCCTGCACAAACCAATATCAAATGTGAAAAGGTCTTTTATATATAGATACAGTAGGTTATCAGGGATTTTTTTTGTCTTCCATGCCTCGGTGCCCCCAAAAAGCAGCAATTCTACACACAAGCACAACAAAGAAACCATGATACCAACTTGCATCATATATATTTGAGAGAGAGAGAGAGAGAGAGAGAGAGAGAGAGAGAGAGAGAGAGAACTGTCTGGAGGCTTATTGCTGCCCTCATTACAACATCCAGGTCTAGCATCCATGCGTACAGGAACCATGGGTTCTAATGACAGACGAAAAGAAGGATCTCCCATTGTTCTAACCTGCATATACACGTAAAGGTCAATAAATATACCAAGTAGCACTACACTACAAGTTTACAACAAACCAAAAAGAAGGAACCCATAGCTGAGATATTAAATATAAGAATCATAAGCATTCAGCTACATTATGTAATTGAACTGATATTGTACTCCCTCCGTTTCAAAATATAAGACGTTTTAGCTTTGTGAATGAAGTGTATCTAGACCTCTTTTAGTGTCTAGATTCATTTAGATTTGAAGTGAACCTAGATCCTAAAAGGAGTCTAGATACACTACTTTCACAAAGCTAAAACATCTTATATTTTGAAACGGAGGGAGTATTATGTAAGAGTGAATAATAGAAGCTACGACGTACTAAACCTTTGCCTTCAATACAGTACATATTTGAGTATACTAGCCAGAGAGCTAAATAAAATGAGAAACAAAACATGAAAGGAGTGCCATACATACCATTCCAGGTCTGTTCACACCCAAAAGAGAGTATAACAACTATAACCAGGTGCAAGGTGAAATGTCAAGTAAATTTTCCAGATAACATAATACAATTTATCAAGAGAAATATGCAACTACATGACAGATCCAGTATCAAGCCAGCCAAATAATTATTTTAGTTGAGTGGATTTTACCCTACTTATGAGACCTATCATGTGACGCAAAGAGTCGGAGTTAAAATCAGTAAAAGTGACATCCTTGTACATACACAGCACGGGAGAAAGGAAAAATTGCTAGTATATGATAGTACACACATAAAACTTATAATGCATATAAACAGGATAATAAACTTACAGCAACATTGAGCAAGGCAATGGCAGGGTATTGCGTGAAGCAAGTTTTCATTCTCTTCCTTTGATTCGAAGTTAGTGTGTCTGCATAGCTATCTAGCATGGATCCCAGGATCTGCATTATCATAGGTAAAAGAAGGTTGTTCGAGAAATAACAAAGGCTGGTGGAACAAAACATCCTCTGAACTCCGCTAAACAATCAAGTGGTTATTTAAATACGTTGAGATATAAAGAAGGATTTATGAATTACTATGATGGAACAAGTAATATCTATATCAGATATACTAATGAATTACTATGATGCATAGGTGATGGCTCCTCAAGATCCTGGTTATTATTTCCATGTTGAAATACAAAGAAGGATTTACGAATTACTATGATCGAACAAGTAACATCTATATCAGATATACTAATGAATTAATATGACGCATAGGTGATGGCTCCTAAAGATCCTGGTAATTATTTCCACAAAACAAGGATTCACCATGATATAAAGCATACCATTTCACTGTCATCTGGACTTTGAAGGCACGGGTCCCTCCAAGTTGCTAGAAATTCCTTCATCTTATTCAAGCTGATGGTATGCTTAGGTGGTTCTTCATGTTTTGGCTTCTTCGTGGGCTGTTTCGATGAAGGGCAAGTGATCTGATTACGCTTTCTGTTGCAGCTGGACCCTGGAGCGATGGCACTACCACACTCATCGTCAGAAATTCCATCATCTGAATCAACACGCATACGGAAGAACGGCGACTTCTCTGTACTATTGGCGGCCTGTACGCCACACGTGAGCTTCTTCATTGGCGCCACCGTAGCACCCACCGTCTGGAAGGCCGATGGCTTGTTGCTCCACATTGCCCACCAGGACCAGGGTGTCTCACCGAGCACTCCTTGGGAGGCGGTGGGGGTGGACGGGTGCTGCTGGTGGGAAGTGACAAGAGGTGGGGGTGGCCAATGCTGCTGCGAGAAGGCGGCGTCAGGGTTTGCCGCCACGGCGGTGACGGGGGCGGCGGAGTGGGAGGTCGAGGTGGAGGTGGTGGGGTTGGAGACGCCACTTCCCCACGCGAGCTTCTTCCTCGGTGACACCGCTGCATCCACCCTCTCGAAGGCCGATGGCTTCTCGTTGCTCCACATTACCCGCCACGGTGCCGCAGCTACATTTGCTCCGAAGATGGTGGGGTTGGACGGGCCCTGCTGGTGGGAAGTGAGCGGGGGTGGGGGTGGCGAATGCTGCCGCGAGAAGGCAGCTGGCGCAGAGGAGACGGGGGCGGCAGGAGTTGCCGGGGAGGCGGATTGGGATGTCGAGGCGGTGACGGGGGCGTCAGGGTTTTCCACCGCGGCGCAGTGGGAGGTCGAGGCTGCGGTGGTAGGGTTGGAGACGCCACTTCCCCACGCGAGCTTCTTCCTCCGCGCCACCGTTGCATCCACCCTCTCGAAGGCCGACGGCTTCTCGTTGCTCCACATTGACCGCCACGGTGCCGCGGCACTTATTCCGAAGACGGTGGGGTTGGACTTGGACGGGCCCTGTTGGTGAGAAGTGAGCGGGGGTAGGAGTGGCGAATGCTGCCACGAGAAGGCGGCTGGCGCGGCGGAGACGGGGGCCACGGGGGTTGCCGGCGCGGCGGATTGAGAGGCCGAGGCGGTGGTGGTGGGGTCGGAGACGGGGCCGTCGGGGTTTTCCAGCGCGGCGGAGATGGTGGCGTCCGGGTTTGCCGACGTAGGGGAGTGGGAGGCCGAGGCGGTGGTGGAAGGGTTGGAGACGGGGCCGTCGGGGGTTTACACCGGCGCGGAGATGGTGGAGTCGGGGTTTGCCGCCGGGGTGGAGTGCGAGGTCGAGGCGGCGGCGGTGGAGTTGGGGACGCCGCTTTCCCGATCTAACTGATTTGCATTGCCGCTCATCATATTCTCGTCGGCGGCGTTCTGGCCGTGGTGAGGCGAGCCGTGGCGGATACCGAACTCGCTCATTGTGGCGGAGGAAGGGTTTGGGTGACGGTGGCGGCGGGGAGGAGCGAAATCGGCAGAAATTGGTGGGGAAACCGGACTAGTTGCTGGACCGACGACCTGTTGAGGCCGTCGGGTTGACCATCTTTCTAACTGCTCCTTCTAAGCAGATCTGGATTGCCAATCCATAGTGCCGGTCATGTTTCGCAGCACCAAAAGGTAGCACATCTGAATTTTCGATGTAAAGAATTTATTTCCAATGTAGTAATGGTTTATTTCTTTTTTTAGGTAAGTAAATGGTTTATTTCAACGTGAATTTGTTTTATCTCCTTCGATTAGAGTATGCTTCTGTGGAAAACTCTGATTAATCAACACGATCTGTAAGCACTTCTTACTGCGTTCTTTTCGTGGTGCCAAGCAATGAAGTCCTCTATATCATAGGATGGGATTTTGATTTGTAGAATTCTTTCATCATCGGGTGGATGAAACATTTCCCTAACTTGTTGTTCCTTCCAAGTTTTGGTGCCTCGGTCTATGAGGTTTGAAACCCAACGTGTTCTTCGGTGTGTGGAAGAGCCAAACACCTTCAAATTTCCCCTAGGCAGCCAATTGTCCCACCAAATCCGAACTTTCGTCCATGAGTTGATTCTCCATATTATGCCATTTTTAAAAAGTTCCAATCCATAAGAGATGCCTTGCCGGTAAGGGGAGACATGTTGACTGAAAACGTGTCAATTAATTCTCCGGATGGATAGTACTTTGCTTTGAGGAGCCTTGCACATAGACTTTTCAGGAATTCAATTAGACACCATGCTTGTCTTGCTAATAGGGATCGGTTGAACATTCCTACATCTCGAAAACCCATTCCACCATGGCTTTTTGGCCTCTTCATCTTTTCCCAAGACATTCAATGTACTTTTCTTCGATCATCCTCGTCGTCCCACTAGAAGTCTCTAATAATATATGATAATTCATCGCAGAGGCCTGCCGAGAACTTGAACATGCTCATCGCATATACCGGGATAGCTTGAGCCACCGCCTTAATTAACACCTTCTTTGCTGCCCCAGCCATATATTTTTCATTCCAATCAGAGCATTTCTTCTCGGGCTTCTCTTTTGTAGATTGTAATTTTCCATCTTTCATCCGGCCCTAAGGAATAGGTAGCCCCAAGTACTTGTCATCTAGTGTCATAATACCCACTTGAATGATGGCAGCAACATTCTCACTTTCCTGGCTTGAGCAGTTTTGACTGGCCAATAGAAAGCATTTCTCAGGGCTTAGTAATTGCCCTGTGATCCTCTCATAATCTCTTAACACCTCATTTATAATTGTAGCTTAATTTTTATTTGCCTTGAAAAATTACAAACTATCATCCGCGGATAATAGGTGGGGTATGCTTGGGCTTCTTCTGCAAATTTTCATCTCTTGTAATTTTTGCAGATCAATCTGATGGTGGATCAAAGTAGATAAACCTTCTCCAACAAAGAAGAACAAGTATGGAGAGAGGGGTCCCCTTGTCGAGCCCTCTTGAGGGTGAGAAGGTATCCAAAAGTTTACCATTAAAGAAGACAGAAAAATATATGGTTTTCACACATATCATGATCCACTCCAAAAATTTGTTTGCAAAACTAATCTTTCTCGACCCTTTCTCCAAAAATTTACAATCAACTCGATCATATGCTTCATGAGGTCTAGCTTATATGCACAAAACTCCCCTGGTATTTTTTATCCATTTTGCAAAGAATGGATGCATTCAAACACTATGATTGTGTTGTCTGTGATCATACGACCTCGGATAAAGACGATGTGAGTTTCTACAATTATGTATTTCAGAAGTGATCTCATGCGATTGACCAAACATTTTGAGACAACCTTATTTATTATAAATAAGGTTACAGAGACTTATTGATCTATAGTCCTTTAATAACATGGAGGTTTCGTCTTTGGAATGTTGTTTATCCCTACTGGCATTATTCCTTTCTCAAAGCATTTCTTCACTACTTTTATGGTATCTATTTTAAGATTCCTCTAGTTTATTTAGGAAAAAAACCACTAAAAATACCCCTATACACGACACTTTTTTTGGACGGCATGAGAAAAAAGAAACCGCAAAAATTGTTGAGCGGACGGATAAGCATTGTTGGCAGCAAACGAAGCAGACATATTTTTTTGCCATGGTAGATCCGATACCATTAGAAAATTACACCGTGGTAGGTGGAAATGTGCAACGATAGTTAATTATGTCCTGGTAGGTGAAAGAGGCATGATTGACCGTGTCATGGATTGGACTCGACGTTTACATTGGTTATCATAGCATAGACTAGTCAAGCGTGTGACCCTGACACGACAAGCACGTCTCACTGACTTGTGTGGCCCACAACTGCCTAGGCTCACGTATATATTTCGCCATCCACGTCTGCCCTAAATGCAATCTGTTCTACTCTCAGTACTCTCCCCAAATCCTTCCCGGGAATATTCAACGGTTAGCGACGGAGTAGGAGGATACGCTCTAGGCGGTGGCTTGTAGAGGAGATAGAGACATGAAGATGGCGGCACTATGAGGCATCATTCCTCTTCACGGAAGCGACGACCTTATGGTAAATGTTTCTTTTTATCTCTGATTGGGGTTTTCTTGTTTGGTTGTTTGATCAACTCTAATTGGGTTTGTCTTGTTTTTGGCTGTTACATTGATAGATCTTTATCTGATTGGGGTTGTCGTGTTCTTGGTTTTTTAATATCTCTCTCTATCTAATCAATTAGAGGTTTTCTTTTATCTTATTTGGGGATTTTTTTTGCATGACGGGCCACAGTGGATCAAATACATGAATATACAAGATTTGAGCAGCCTACAATCCAATTTCTATCGAGGATACATGTGTGGCATCGATAATAAGCCACATCGCCTCATAGCATACACCGGCAAGGATACCGGCCGCAAGTTCCTTGAGTGCCCCTAGAAACTCCGAAGTGTAGGTTCCTTATATGGATTGATCTCACATCCGGAGGATGCCAGCATTGTTGAGGAGAATGTGGGAGGAGGCCAACGATGAAGAGTACGGAATGTCTGATGATGAATTCGATGACAAAATTGGACAAGCAAGAAATGAAGCCAATTACCCGGTTGAAGGTAAGGTGAACAAGATGGAGGACGAGTTGCTTCTCCTCATGGATCTGATGAAGGACCTAGGGCTAATTTAGAACTAGTTTGCTTATAATTGAGTTGTGTGTAAGAAGCGGAGAGATGCGGTAGTGTAATGCTCCCCGAATACCACAAAATACTCACCTTGAGGAGTGGTAGCACAATGCTTACCAACATCACAAAGGCATCACCTCAAGATGCGAATGCACACCACACATAGACACCACACATCTAATTCTACTGTGTGCGCATCACCAACACAGACATACGATCCACTAAGCGATGGCCTTGAAAGCGGCAACCAAAACCTTTGCACAAGCTTGTGGCAATCTCTACAACTTAACTAGAGGCTCCTAAGAATCACCGCAAAGCTTTACACCACCAAGAATGAGCTCCGAGGTTCTGCAACCATCTAGGGTTTCAAGGACCCCAATAGTAATAATCCCACAAACTTTTACCAACCAAATCCTCACTGAAAACTCGAACGATGCAACTCATGCAACAACCCCCTATGTCAAAATCCTGGCTCTACCCCTACATGCGATGGGAGTAACACAAAACATGCTCAAATCCTTATCTCCCAAAACTCACCAAAGTAACTAATTCTATCAGCGAGTATGAGAGGAAGAATAAGAAAATCCACAAAAGACTCCGAGATTTAGATCCAATATGTTCCTCTCACTTAGAGGAGAGATTGATTGGTGGAAATGTATATGAGATCTCCTCTTTATTTTCCCCCAAAAAGATGCAAGAAACATGAGAGGAATTGATTGAAAGGCAAGCACTTCAAAATGAAAAATGGAGGACATAAAGTAGGAAGAACCAGCCTCCACTTGAGGAATAAGAGGGCCTTATATAGGTCCCCTCAAAATCTGGCCGTTGTAGCCTGGGGGACCAAAAATTCCAGCTCTACTCACACCGGAACTTCCATACTACCCAAATATCTGTCCCAAGCTTCCAGATGAATTCTGGGCCATATACTACCATAGCACAAGATCAGATACTTATGCCAGATATTTTATGTACACACAAGAAATTCTGGCTACCCGATATCCCCATGTGGCCGAAATTCCAGCCTCCCAAAATCCGGTAGAACAACCAAAACAGAAAAGAAGATAACTTGAGCATCCAAACTCCATTTTTGATAAATTTGGACTTGTTTCGAAACTAACAACAAGTTATATAAAAGATCATACATAGAAACATCATATTCCAACAAGGTATGCTAAAACCATAAGACGAAAGAGTTAACCTCTTTATAAAAGATGAACCGGTAAACCTCTAAAATACAAACGCAAGACTTTCATATGAATTCCGTTTTTTAGAACTTGAGCTTCTCTTGAATATAACCACAAGTTTTAAAACCTCACATGGATAAAATACAAATAAGAACCAAGAAATATGATGCTAAGTATGCAAAGATTTGAGCCCTCAATGTGACGATGTGGTCAAGCTACTCACCCGAGAGCCCCTCTTGATAGTGCGTCCATCTAAGCTATAACCCTATTTCCCAACTACCCCCGGGAGACCGGTAAATGAGAAAACATATCAAAATCATACCGTTGCCTTTTGCATTCTACTTGGGCTAGATGATGACGACTTGTCCTCCTCAAGATGGAACACCTTTCTTGATTGCACTCGCTCGTGTTTTCTTGATGAAGACTCATGAATTGATTCCCCATACTCCATTATGGGAGAACCTCTTCTTTGGGCAAGTCTTCACATATCCATGATTATCATCAAGATGTCAAGATTCAAGCATATGATCTCTTCAGGATGGCTCATCTTGAACTTGCATTTTTTCTTTCTTCATTATGTCAATGATGTATTGAAGGTACACATGAGATATCACTAAATCTTCTTCTTCACGACATGCTTTCTATAGCCTAAACTCCCACCAGACCAATCTTCCAATAGCTCCTTGAATAACACATTTGTCATTACTTGATCCTCTTCAATTTCTTCTTTGTTCAACCTTGAGGCCAATGTATGGTTCAAGAATTGCCTATGGACAGTCCCTTCAAGATTAACGCAACGCAAACATCAATATATTGAGATTGTAGTTAATTACCAAAATCACACATGAGGGCACTGATACGTCCATTTTGCATCACTATTCTAAGTCATAATTCACTATTATTCATTGATATATTTCATATTGAGAGGTGATACTTATGTTATTTCATCTGTTTTTGCATGGTTTATGACTTTTGGAGCATGGACCGCTGTAGTTAGGATTCTGATGGAAAAGGTGCTGTTTGGAGGCAAAATTTGCGAAGATCAGAAAATACGGGAAAATATACGGAAAATCCTATTTTTCTAGAAGACGGAGGAAGCCAGAAGGGGGGCTGGAGATGGGCCACAGGGGGCCCACACTGAAGGAAATATGCCCTGAGAGGCAATAATAAAGTTATTATTATGTATTCCTTGTATATGATAGATGTTTATTTTACATGCTATAATTGTATTAATAGGAAACATCAATACATGTGTATTTAATAAACAAAAAGGGTTCCTAGTCATGCCTCTCTTATAGACTAGCTTGTTGATTAACAAGATGATCAAGGTTTCCTGATCATGGACATTGGATGTTGTTAATAACAAGGTCAGACCATTGGTGGAATGATGTGATGAACAGTCATCCGAAGTATAGCATTACGATCAAGTCATTGTGTTTATATTGCTATAACATCATACGAAGTAATCTTTATCCTTAAACCATGAGATCATGTTAATTGCTAACACCGGAAGAGTATCTTGATAACATCAAACGTCACACCGTAACAGGGTGACTATAAAGATGGGTTCAGTGCTACGAAGGTGTTATGTTGAGGCTCATGGATCAAGAGTGGAATTTGTCAATCCAGATGACGGATAGATATACTCTGGGCCCTCTCGGTGATATCACATTAGGATAGCTTGCAAGCAAGTGATGTGATCACTAGAATGTTATATCACGGGAACGAGAAAAGAGTGCATGTCGGTAACGAGATCAAACTAGGTATGGAGATACCGATGATCGAATCTCGGACATGTAATATATCGAGAGACAAAGGGATTTAATTACAAGCGTTAAAGGTTCTCACGATCACAGGAGTCATCGTTGAATGTGTAGGAGTCAGTACAGATCTCCAGGTCCCGCTGCTGATTATTGATCGGAGAAGGGTCTCGATCATGTCTGCATTATTCGCGAACCGTAGGGTGGCACACTTAAGAGTTACCGGACACCATTTTGGAGCACATATGTTTTAGACGAAAGAATTGCAAAGCGCAGGAATTGTTTCAATGGAAACCGGAAATTATTTCGGGTGAAATTGCAGAAGGTGGTTCTGCATGTGATATTGAAATATTGCAAGGGGCTATATGTGAATGCTTGTTAATTAAAGTAATTAACAAAATTCTGAATAAATTTAATAAAAGATTTTTATTAAATGAGAGAGCATTAAATTTGGAGAAACTTAATGCATTTAAAGTGGAGACTTTAAAAGGGAATGTGAAGAGGCATTTTAATGTGGAGGAGTTACCACCACATGAATGGGGGAGGTGAGGGGTCACCCCCCCATGCGCCGGCCATGGAGAGAGGGGGCACCCCCTCCTCCTATAAAAGGCCACCCATTCCCTCCTTCATCCTCACACCTCCTTGTGAAGGATCTCTCTCCCCCTCTAGAATTATTCCTCCATGGTCTCGGATTAGCGAGATACATGTTCCCGGTGGCATTTCGTCTGGAAGGAGTTGTTGCTTCCGCTGGATCGCTGGAGCGAGGAGGTGGAGGTTGTCTGGTGGCTTGAACGTGTGTGCGAGTACGGATGCGCTGCTGATTTGCGGCGCTCGGAGTTCCTCACGATCTTGGGATCGGCAAGTGTACGACTACATCAACCACGAGTTCCTACTCGTTAACAAAGCTCGTTGTCTTCGAGGGTAAGTTCTCTATGGATGTATGTCCACCCGTTTGCTTTATACCTAGTAGATAGATCTTGGCGTGTAGTTCACACCGTAGGAATTTTTTTGTTTTCTATGCTGCGGACCCAACAGTGGTATCAGAGCCTGATCTATGCGTAGGTGCTTTGCACGGGTAGTACATATATGTTTATATGTGGGCGATGATGATCATGTTATTGCATCTTCTATGTACTTTGGATATTGGTGGCATAGTGGGATGAAGCGGCCCGGACCAACCTTACATGTCATCGTACATGAGACCGGTTCCACGACTGACATGCAACTTGTTTTGCATAAGTGGCTGACGGGTGTCTGTCTCTCCTACTATAGTCAATATCTGATTTACAACGAGTTGCTAATAACTTGGTTATCCTCGTTGTGGTTCATGTTCGTAGGTTAGACAGGTTCTATCTCCAAAAGCCCTAAGCCACGTAAAACTTGCAATTGATAAATTAGAGGCGTCTAGTTTAGATCGTTGTTGGGCTAGTGTTTTGATATGGTATTGTTATAAGTAGATGTATAATAGATACTCTTACAACTCACTTAACGTGTAAGTTCCATAGACCTTGGCCTTACACACAAAGGAATGATAGAGATCATACCACGATGCAAATGATAGAGATCAAATGCATGGACCATATCACCTCACTTCACACATTAAATGTTAGCATCTTATATTGCTAGTTTGGCGCGTTTGGTAGCATTATAAGATGATCCCTCATTTAGATATCAAGATAAAATGTGTTCTTCCTTAAGTATGCACCGTTTTGTGGATCGTGTTTTGAGGCATCACGTGATGATCGGGTGTTTTCAACTCTACGCTTTCATACAACGGGTGTAAGACAGTTTTACACACGTAAATACTAAGGTTCTTACTTGACGAGCCTAGCATGTACAGACATGGCCTCGAAACACGGACCGAAAGGTTAAGCATGAGTCATATAGTTGATATGATGCCCATATAGATGCTCGCCTTTGAAGCTACACCGACTCACGTGATGATCGGACTTGGTGTAGTGGATTTGGTTCATGTAATCACCAAAAGGACACGAGGGATGTCGTTTTTGAGTGGGAGTTCATTAGTAATTTGGATTAGTTTAACTCAATCTATCATAAAATTAGTCTAAATATACTTTACAAATTCTGTTGTAGATGGCACCACCTGCTTTTAATTTCAATGTGTTCATGGAGAAAGAGAAACTTGCTGCGAATGGTAGCAACTTCATCAACTAGGCTATGAATTTGAGGATTCTCCTCACTGCTGCACAAAAGCAATATGTGCTAGATGCGCCGCTAGGCCCCCCACCAGCTCTTGATGCCCCTGACGAGGAAAAGAATTTCTATATAACTCGTCAGGAGGACCACAACTTAGTTCATTGCGGCATACTGTATGGGCTAGAGCCAGAACTTCGAAAGCATTTCGAAAATGGAAATGCCTTTGATATCATGGGAGAATTGAAAATGATTTTTGATACCCATGCTCCGTAGAGAGTTATAATGCTACAGAAAAGTTCTTTAGCTGCATGATGGAGGAAAACAGCTCCGTTAGTGAGCACGTACTCAAAATGTCTGGGTACGCCGATAAGCTTGTGTCCTTGGGAATAACGATTCCCATTGACCTAGGCATACATCGTGTTCTCCAATCTCTGCCACCTAGCTACAAGAGCTTCGTGATGAACTATAATATGCAGGGCATGAAGAAGTCTCTTTCCGAGCTTCTGTCAATGCTTAAGACTGCAGAAGTGGAGATTTGGAAAGAACATCAAGTGTTGATGATCAATAAGACCACCGGTTTCAAGAAGGACAAGAAAGGCAAGCAGAAGGGAAAGAAGGGCGGCAAATCTGTTGCCGCGCCTGAAAAGAAACCCCGAGCTGGCCCTAAGTCTGGCACCGAGTGCTACTATTGCAAGGGGACTGGCCATTGGAAGCGCAACTGCCCCAAGTATTTGGCGGACAAGAAGTCCGGAAAGGCAAATAAAGGTATATGTGATATACATGTTATTGATGTGTACTTGACTAGTACTCGCAGTAGCACCTGGGTATTTGATACAGGATCGGTTGCTAATATATGTAACTCGATTCAGGGGCTGCGGAACAAGCGACAACTAGCAAGGGATGAGGTCTCGATGCGAGTCGGCAATGGATCAAGAGTTGATGTGATCGCCGTCGGAACGTTGCCTCTCCATATGCCATCGGGATTAGTTATAAACCTAAATAATTGTTATTTGGTGCCTGCACTGAGCATGAACATTGTATCCGGATCGTGTTTGATACAAAGTGGTTATTCATTTAAGTCTGAAAACAATGGTTGTTCGATTTATATGAATAATATCTTTTATGGTCATGCACCTATGTTGAATGGTTTATTTCTGTTGGATCTCGATAGTAGTATTACGCATATTCATAATGTTGATGCTAAAAGGATTAAACTTGATAATGATATATCTACATATATGTGGCACTGCCGTCTAGGTCATATTGGCGTTAAACGCATGAAGAAACCCCATTCTGATGGACTTTTGGAATCACTTGATTTTGAATCATTTGATACATGTGAGCCATGCCTTATGGGCAAGATGACTAGAACGCCGTTTTCCGGTTCAATGGAACGGGCGACAGATCTATTGGAAATCATACATACTGATGTGTGTGGACCAATGAGTGTGTCGGCGCGAGGTGGATATCGTTATTTTGTTACTTTCACGGATGATTTGAGTAGATATGGGTATATCTATTTGATGAAACACAAGTCTGAAACTTTTGAAAAGTTCAAAGAATTTCAGAATGAAGTGGAAAATCATTGTAACAGAAAGATCAAATTTCTGCGGTCCGACCGTGGAGGAGAGTATCTTAGTTACGAGTTTAGCACACATATGAAAGATTGTGGAATAGTTTCACAACTCACGCCTGCCGGAACACCACAACGTAATGGTGTGTCAGAACGTCGTAATCGTACTTTATTGGATATGGTTCGATCTATGATGTCTCTGACTGACTTGCCACTGTCATTTTGGGGTTATGCACTGGAAACCGCTACATTCACTTTAAATAGGGCACCATCTAAATCCGTTGAAAAGACACCGTATGAATTATGGTTTGGAAACAAACCTAAGCTGTCATTTCTTAAAGTTTGGGGATGCGATGTTTATGTGAAGAAACTTCAACCGGATAAACTTGAACCCAAAGCGGAAAAATGCGTCTTCATAGGATACCCTAAGGAAACGATTGGGTATACCTTCTATCACAGATCCGAGGACAAGGTCTTTGTTGTCAATAATGGATCCTTTCTTGAGAAGGAGTTTCTCGTGAAAGGTGTGAATAGTCGGAAGGTAGAACTCGAAGAGGTTATTGAACCTTCTCTTCATGAAATGGCGAGTAGCGCAGCTCCAGAAGTTGTTTTGGAGTTGACTTCACCTAATGAAGAGAGAGCTAATGATATTTATCATGAAACTCCAAAAGAGGACACTACCGAACCTCGCAGGTCAAGCAGGACATGTGCAGCTCCTGAACTGTACGGCAATCCTGTTATGAATTTCATGATTGATGAAATGGATGACCCTGCGACATATGAAGAAGCGATGATGAGCCCAGATTCCAACAAATGGCTAGAAGCCATGAAATCCGAGATGGAATCCATGTACGAGAACCAAGTTTGGAACTTGGTGGACTTACCTCACGACCGAAAGGCTGTTGAGAATAAATGGATTTTCAAAAGAAAAACTGATGCTGATGGTAATGTGACCATCTATAAGGCTCGACTTGTCGCAAAGGGGTTTCGACAAATTCAAGGAGTTGACTACGATGAGACATTCTCTCCCGTAGCGATGCTTAAGTCGGTTAGGATTATGTTAGCAATTGCTGCATATTTCGATTATGAAATATGGCAGATGGATGTCAAAACTGCGTTCCTCAATGGTAAGATTGAAGAAGAGTTGTATATGAT
The DNA here is from genome assembly GCA_916181665.1 of Avena sativa. Taxonomy (NCBI): domain Eukaryota; kingdom Viridiplantae; phylum Streptophyta; class Magnoliopsida; order Poales; family Poaceae; genus Avena; species Avena sativa. The sequence goes on from OV702290.1 coordinate 467,812,738, forward strand.
ACAACCTAAGGGTTTTGTCGATCCTAAGGATGCTAATAAGGTGTGCAAACTTCAGCGATCCATCTATGGACTGAAGCAAGCATCACGAAGTTGGAATCTCCGCTTTGATGAGGTGATCAAAGAGTTTGGATTTGTCCAAACTTATGGAGAGGCTTGTATTTACAAGAAAGTGAGTGGGAGCAATGTGGCATTTCTGATATTATATGTGGATGACATATTATTGATTGGAAATGATTTAGATCTTTTAAACGGTGTTAAAAGTTATCTAAACAGCAAATTTTCGATGAAGGACCTTGGTGAAGCTTCATATATATTAGGCATTAAAATCTATAGAGATAGATCAAGACGCCTAATTGGGCTATCGCAGAGTACATACCTTGATAAGATATTAAAGAAGTTTAATATGGACGAAAGTAAGAAGGGGTTCTTACCTATGTTGCAAGGCAAGACATTGAGTAAGACTCAAAGTCCGGCTACGGCGGAAGAAAGAGAGATAATGGATAGGATCCCCTATGCCTCAGCCATAGGCTCTATAATGTATGCCATGCTATGTACAAGACCGGATGTGGCACATGCTATTAGTTTGACTAGTAGGTACCAATCTGATCCAGGTTCGGAACACTGGATAGCGGTCAAGAATATTCTTAAGTACTTGAGAAGAACTAAGGATATGTTTCTTGTATACGGAGGTGAAGAAGAGCTAGTCGCTAAGTGTTATGTCGATGCTAGCTTTGACACTGATCCGGATGACTCTAAGTCTCAATCCGTATACGTATTTCTCTTGAACGGAGCAGCAGTTAGTTGGAGGAGCTCCAAACAACCCGTGGTGGCTAGATCAACAACGGAGGCGGAATATGTTGCTGCTTCAGAAGCGGCGCAGGAAGCAGTTTGGATGAAAGAGTTCATTACGGAACTGGGTGTGGTTCCCAGTGCGTTGGACCCATGGTGATCTATTGTGACAACAATGGAGCCATAGCCAACGCCAAGGAACCAAGGTCTCACAAGAATTCCAAGCATATTAAGCGCCGGTTTCACTCCATCCGCGAACATGTCAAGGATGGAGATATAAAGATTTGTAAAGTGCACACGGACCTAAATGTAGTAGATCCATTGACTAAAGTACTCCCTAGGGCAAAACATGATCAACACCAGAACTCCATGGGTGTTAGATTTATCACTATGTGAACTAGATTATTGTCTCTAGTGCAAGTGGGAGACTGAAGGAAATATGCCCTGAGAGGCAATAATAAAGTTGTTATTATGTATTCCTTGTATATGATAGATGTTTATTTTACATGCTATAATTGTATTGATAGGAAACATCAATACATGTGTGTTTAATAAACAAAAAGGGTTCCTAGTCATGCCTCTCTTATAGACTAGCTTGTTGATTAACAAGATGATCAAGGTTTCCTGATCATGGACATTCGATGTTGTTAATAACAAGGTCACACCATTGGTGGAATGATGTGATGAACAATCATCCGAAGTATAGCATTACGATCAAGTCATTGTGTTTATATTGCTATAACATCATACGAAGTAATCTTTATCCTTAGACCATGAGATCATGTTAATTGCTAACACCGGAAGAGTATCTTGATAACATCAAACGTCACACCGTAACAGGGTGACTATAAAGATGGGTTCAGTGCTACGAAGGTGTTATGTTGAGGCTCATGGATCAAGAGTGGAATTTGTCAATCCAGATGACGGATAGATATACTCTGGGCCCTCTCGGTGATATCACATTAGGATAGCTTGCAAGCAAGTGATGTGATCACTAGAATGTTATATCACGGGAACGAGAAAAGAGTGCATGTCGGTAACGAGATCAAACTAGGTATGGAGATACCGATGATCGAATCTCGGACATGTAATATATCGAGAGACAAAGGGATTTAGTTACAAGTGTTAAAGGTTCTCATGATCACAGGAGTCATCGTTGAATGTGTAGGAGTCAGTACGGATCTCCAGGTCCCGCTGCTGATTATTGATCGGAGAAGGGTCTCGATCATGTGCATTATTCGCGAACCGTAGGGTGGCACACTTAAGAGTTACCAAACACCATTTTGGAGCACATATGTTTCACACGAAAGAATTGCAAAGCGCAGGAATTGTTTCAATGGAAACCGGAAATTGTTTCGGGTGAAATTGCAGAAGGTGGTTCTGCATGTGATATTGAAATATTGCAAGGGGCTATATGTGAATGTTTGTTAATTAAAGTAATTAACAAAATTCTGAATAAATTTAATAAAAGAGTTTTATTAAATGAGAGAGCATTAAATTTGGAGAAACTTAATGTATTTAAAGTGGAGACTTTAAAAGGGAATGTGAAGAGGCATTTTAATGTGGAGGAGTTACCACCACATGAATGGGGGAGGTGAGGGGTCACCCCCCATGCACCGGCCATGGAGAGAGGGGCACCCCCCTCCTCCTATAAAAGGCCACCCATTCCCTCCTTCATCCTCACACCTCCTTGTGAAGGATCTCTCTCCCCCTCTAGAATTATTCCCCCATGGTCTCGGATTAGCGAGATATATGTTCCCGGTGGCATTTCATCCGGAAGGAGTTGTTGCTTCCGCTGGATCGCTGGAGCGAGGAGGTGGAGGTTGTCCGGTGGCTTGAACGTGTGTGCGAGTGCGGATGCGCTGCTGATTTGCGGCGCTCGGACTTCCTCACGATCTTGAGAACGGCAAGTGTACGACTACATCAACCACGAGTTCCTACTCGTTAACAAAGCTCGTTGTCTTCGAGGGTAAGTTCTCTATGGATGTATGTCCACCCGTTTTCTTTGTACCTAGTAGATAGATCTTGGCGTGTAGTTCACACCGTAGGAATTTTTTTGTTTTCTATGCTGTGGACCCAACACACACCACCCCCTGGCGCGGGCCAGCCTAGGCCATGCCACCAGGTGGTGTGGCCACCCTGGTCCATCCCTGGCACTCCCCTCTGGCGTATATTATCCTCCCGAAACCCTAAGACTCGGCGAGCGACCACAGGAAGATTCCACCGCCTCTGCGGGGCGGAAAACACCGAGAGAGAAAGATCTCTCCGGTAGACAGATTTCTGTCGGGGGAATTCCTTCCCGGAGAGGGGAGATCGTCGCCATCAACACCACCATCAAGCTGGACTTCATCGGGATCATCATCATCACTATCATCATCACCATCAGCACCCTCATCACCATCTCCATATTGCTGTAACAATTGCGTTGAATCTTGCATAGTTCATAGGGGAAACTTTCCCAGTGTTGATTACTCTTTGTAGTTGATGCTATTGAGTGAACCATTGAATTATTGTTTATGTTCAGATTGTTATACATCATTATTCCATCTTTGATCATGATCTATATGATGTCTTGTGAGTAGTTCGTTTTATTCTTGAGGACATCAGAGAAGTCATGTTGTTAGTAGTGGAGTTGTGTTGAGAAAGATTCAATAGTTTGATATTTAAGTTGTGGTGTACTTCTTCTAGTGGTGGCATGTGAACATCGACTACATGACACTTCACCTATATGGGGCTAGGAGAATGCATTGTGTATATGGCTACTAATCGTAGGGGTTGCCGGAGTGACAGAAACCTGAACCCCGTTAGGAAACCATTGCACAAGGGACGTAAGGGTCTTAGAGTTTAAAGTTGTGGTTAGGTTTCTACCTTAATTACTTTCTTATACTTACGGATGTTTGCAAGGGGTTTAATCACAAGTATGTATTAGTCCTAGGAAGGTCGGTACATTAGCACAGGTTCACCCACACAACACTTAGCAAGCTAAAGAAGATTAATCAACTATATAAAGCGAAAGCACTTGATAGTCTTCCCATGTGTCCTCGAGAACGTTTGGTCATCTTAAGTAATACAACCGGCTTGTCCTTTGCTGCATAAAGGATTGGGCCACTTGCTGCATTTATTCCTACTGTATTTTATTTACTCATACTTTGTTTACTTGCTTCATCAAAAACCTTTAAAAATCCGTTTGCTAAGTATTTGCAGAGAATTCCTGATCCATACCACTAGCTAGCACCTTCTGCTCCTCGTTGGGTTCGACACTCTTACTTATCGAAAATACTATGATACACCCCCTATACTTGTGGGTCATCAAGACTATTTTCTGGCGCCGTTGCCGGGGAGTGAAGCGCTATTGGAGAGTGGAACTAGTAAAGGAAACTTCTACTGTGAGTATTGTTTACTTCTGTTAGTTGCTTTATTTTCGTTATGGATGATTCGCTGAGTTTCTTATTTGGTAATGCTACTACCACTGCTAAGGTAGTAGATAAGCCACCACCTGCTGAGAATGATGTTTTTAAAATACCTACAAGAATTATTGATCGTGTTATGGATAACTACTATGTTGGGGATGGAACTATCCCTCCCGATGATCATTTACTATTTATACACGAATTATGAGGGTTGTTCAAGTGTGCAGGTATTACTACAGATCAAGTTAAGAAGAAGTTATTCTCATTATCACTGAAAGGAAGAGCTGAGGAATGGTATAAGCTGCTGAAGAATGGTCAAGCTCTGGAATGGGAGGAAATAGTGCCTCTCTTTTATTCAAAGTTTTATCCTCCTAGTGAGATTCATAAAGATCGGAATCAAATATACAACTTTTGGCCTCTTGATGGAGAGAGTACAACTCAAGCTTGGGGGGAGATTGAAGTTACTAATGCTCAAATGTCCCATTCATGAGCTCCCCAACAATATTATTATCAATAACTTCTATGCAAGGCTCCCTCTACATGACAAGGATTTCTTGGATGTTTCTTGTGCTGGATCATTCACTCGCATGGAAGAAGAATCTAAATGGGATCTTTTGGACCGTATTCAAGACAATGCTGAAGCTTGGGAGAATGACAAAGGTAGAAAGTCAGGTATAAATTATGATTATGAATGCATTGAATCTTTTATGGGAACTGGTGACTTTCAAAATATTAAAAATGCTTATGGTCTTGATTTACAAGTTATTACGAATTGCTTTAGGGCTTTTGCTTCTTATATTGCAATTCCGAAAAGGGGATGAAACAAGTACCATGAACCTTATAAACATATTGTTGACTGTGTTCCTGTTGGGAGTGCTGAGTATTGCATTATTGATCCCATCTTACCTGAACCTTATATCGAGAAGATTCCCTTCCCAAATAAGGTAAAGGATCATCCTATGATAACTAATGTAATCACCAAAAGTGAAAAAAGAACTGTAAAACCTGATGAACAAATAAACGTCGAACCTGTGGTAGCAATCGTGAAAGACCTTATCACTAAAAGCATAGAAGATGGACACATAGTCTTTTGTGAGGATGCTTCTAATATTGTTTCACATCCTAATAGAACTAAAAAATCTAGTGTTCCTGTGCTTTCTGTTAGAGGTGGTGATCATTGCTATTATGGTTTATGTGATATTGGTGCAAGTTCCAATGTTATTCCTTATGAGCTTTACAGAGAAATCATGCATGAAATCAGTCCCTGCAAATTGGAAGAGATTGATGTGGTTATTCACCTTGCTAATAGAGAGACCATCTCTCCAATTGGTATTGTACGAGACGTGGAAGTCCTTTGTGGTATGATTAAGTACCCTGCTGATTTTCTAGTACTCGGTTCAGCTGCTAGTAAAACTTATCCTATTATTTTTGGTAGACCTTTCTTGAGTACTTGTGGAGCTATTATATATTGCAAAAGGGAGAAAATCTTGACTAAGTTTGATGGGGAATCTTATGAGTTTAATTTCTCGAAATTCGCTAAAGAACCTTGTGAAGAGGAAACCCATCATGAGGATTTTAGAGTTGAACAACTTGCTTCTATTTCTCTTGCTCCTAACAATGCTTTGCAGCAATTTATGGAAGATCATGAAAGTGAAATCTTCATGGAAGAAAGGAATGAGATCAACGAGATTCTCCGTGATCAGCCTAAGATGCTTAAGCATAACTTGCCTGTAGAAGACTTGGGTACCACGTTGCCACCTAAAAAGGATCCGGTCTTCGATCTCAAACCTCTCCTGATGATCTTAAATACGCTTATATTGATGATAAAAAGATATATCCTGTTATTATCAGCTCTAAACTTTCAGGAAAGGAAGAAGAAAGGTTATTGGAGGTTTTGAGGAAACACCGAGGAGCTATGGGCTATACTCTGGATGATTTAAAAGGGATTTCACCTACTATATGTCATCATTCTATCAACATAGAACCAGATGCAAAGCCAGTAGTAGAGCACCAACGACGTTTAAATCCTAAGATGAAGGAAGTGGTAAGGAATGAGGTATTGAAACTCCTTGATGCTGGTATTATTTACCCTATTGCTGATAGTGAATGGGTTAGTCTTGTTCATTGTGTTCCTAAAAAAGGAGGTATTACTATTGTTCCTAATGATAATGATGAGCTTATTCCTCAAAGAATAGTAGTAGGCTATAGGATGTGCATTGATTTTAGAAAAGTCAATAAAGTTACTAAGAAAGATCACTACCCGCTTCCTTTTATTGATCAAATGTTAGAAAGGTTGTCTAAAAATACCTATTTTTGTTTTCTTGATGGTTATTCTGGTTTCTCTCAAATTGCTAATAAACAACAAGATCAAGAAAAAACTACTTTTACTTGCCCTTACGGAACTTATGCTTATAGACGAATGCCTTTTGGTCTATGTAATGCTCCTGCTACTTTTCAAAGGTGCATGTCTGCTATCTTTCATGGTTTTTGTGAGGAAATTGTAGAAGTGTTCATGGATGACTTTTCTGTCTATGGAACTTCTTTTGATAATTGTCTGCACAACCTTGATAAAGTTTTGCAGAGATGTGAAGAAACTAATCTAGTTCTTAATTGGGAGAAATGCCACTTCATGGTTAATGAAGGGATTGTCCTTGGGCATAAAGTTTCTGAAAGAGGCATAGAAGTTGATAGAGCTAAGGTTGAGGCAATTGAGAAGGTGCCATGCCCGAGAGACATCAAAGGTATTCGTAGTATCCTTGGTCATGCTGGTTTCTATAGAAGGTTTATTAAAGACTTTTCTAGGATATCAAAACCCCTCACTAATCTTCTTCAAAAAGATGTACCCTTCGTTTTTGATGATGATTGTAAGGAAGCTTTTGAAACTCTTAAGAGGGCTTTAACTACAGCCCCTATTGTTCAACCACTTGATTGGAGTTTACCCTTTGAAATAATGTGTGATGCTAGTGATTTTGCTATAGGTGCTGTCCTTGGGCAACGAATTGATAAAAAGTTAAACGTTATTCATTATGCTAGTAAGACTTTAGACGCTGCTCAAAGGAATTACGCTACTACTGAAAAAGAATTTCTAGCTGTCGTTTTTGCTTGTGATAAGTTTAGACCCTATATTGTAGACTCAAAAGTCACCATTCATACTAATCATGCTGCTATTAAATACCTTATGACAAAGAAGGACGCTAAGCCTAGGCTTATTAGATGGGTGCTGCTTTTACAAGAGTTTGATCTACATATAGTAGATAGGAAAGGTGCTGAAAACCCTGTTGCTGATAATTTATCTCGATTGGAAAACATCTCTTTTGACCCTATGCCTGTTAATGATAGTTTCCCAAATGAGCAGTTAGCCGCAGTAGGGGTAAGCTCGCGAGGGAGCCCTTGGTACGCTAATTATGCTAACTTTATTGTCTCCAATTATTTGCCTCCAACTTTTACAGCTCAGCAAAGAAGGAAGTTCTTCTATGATTTGAGGCATTATTTTTGGGATGACCCACACTTATACAAAGAAGGAGTGGATGGTATTATGCAAAGATGTGTTCCAGAATATGAACAAAAGGAGATATTGCGTAAATGTCATGGTAGTGCTTATGGAGGACATCATGAAGGAGATAGAACTGCACAAAAGGTGCTACAATCAGGTTTCTACTGGCCTACCCTTTTTAAAGATGCAAGAAAATTTGTTTTATCTTGTGATGAATGCCAGCGTGTTGGTAATATTTCTAGACGCAATGAAATGCCTAGGAACTACTCTCTAGTTATTGAACCCTTTGATTGCTAGGGATTTGACTTTATGGGTCCTTTCCCTCCCTCGAAGGGTTATACTCATATTCTTGTTGCTGTTGATTATGTTACTAAGTGGGTAGCAGCCATTCCTACGAAGAGTGCTAACGGGGAAACTTCTCTAAAAATGCTTAAGGATGTTATCTTTTCGAGGTTTGGAGTGCCTAAGTATCTCATGACTGATGGGGGTTCTCATTTCATTCATGGTGGTTTTAGAAAGACCCTTGCTAAATATGATGTTAATCATATAATTGCTTCAGCCTATCACCCCCAAACTAGCGGGCAAGTAGAGTTATAAAATAGAGAAATTAAATCCATCTTGCAAAAGACTGTTAATAGATCTAGAAAAAACTGGGCTAAAAAGTTGAATGATGCTTTATGGGCCTATAGAACTGCCTACAAAAATCCTATGGGGATGTCTCCTTATAAAATGGTTTATGGGAAAGCTTGTCACCTACCTTTAGAATTAGAACATAAAGCTTACTAGGCAGTTAAAGAACTAAATAGAGATTGTAAGCTCGCTGGTGAGAAAAGATTATTTGACTTAAGTTCTTTAGATGAATGGAGGAGTGAAGCCTATGAAAATGCTAGGCTCTTTAAGGAAAAATTTAAAAGATGGCATGACAAGCGAATACTTAAGAGAGAATTTCATGTTGGTGAGAAAGTTCTATTGTATAGGTCTCGTCTCAGATTTTTTGTAGGAAAGCTACTGTCAAAATGGGAAGGACCCTTCATTATTGAAGAAGTATACCGTTCAGGAGCAATAAAAATTTCTTCTTTAAAAGATAATACTACACAAGTAGTGAATGGGCAACGACTCAAACACTATATTGCTGGGGATTCTTATAATGAAGATGTTGATGCCTTTCAAGTTATAGCTCCAGAAAAATTTATCAAGGACCAAATTCAGAGACCTACAGAGTCCGCTTTCAAATAGGTAACAGTTTTGGTAAGAAAAGTTCCGCGAAAATACTATCCAACTATATTTTTGCAGTTTTTAGTCAATAAGGAAATCTACGAAGCGAAAGAGGGACGGAAACAGAGCCAGGGTGGCTCACACCACCCTGTGGAGCGGGCCCACCCTTGGCCATGCCACCAGGTGGTGTGGCCACCCTAGACTCCGTCTCCAACCCGTTTTCTCCCAGTACCTTCCTTTCGTCATGAAACTTCATAATATATAACCCTCGGATCCCCCAAGGTTCATATATCGTGTTTTCGTCGTGTTTTCGTTTCAATCTGTTTCTGACAGGTAGAGTCCCAGATTTGGATCTATAATGTCTTCCTCTAGATCAGCTAAGGAAGATTCTTCAAAGGATATCATCAACCCATACATGAGAGAGTTGAAGATTCATCCCAAGGAGTTGTTGCTTGAAGATGGGGAACTCCGGATAAAAGAGGTTCGATGCCCTAAAGGTGAAGGAAGTCTGGAGGACAGGATGGAAGCGCTGGAGCAAGAAGTCTTTAGCTACAAAAAGATGGCGGAGCGCGAAGTGGATATCATCCATAAGATTTGTTCCGAACTCATCACCGAGCACCAAAAGGAGACTGCTGAACTAAAGGATGAAGTCCTCTCACTCCGCCAAACAACCAACAAACTACAAGCACATTTCTATGACGTTCAAAATCAAAACTGTGAGTATGAGGTTAGGTTTAAACGCATAAGTGCTGCTGCAAGTTTCAGGATGCTAGAAATCATGATGTCCTTTGTTGATGGGAAGCCCTTACCCTGGAAGTCGGACGAAGATGAGAGGATACCACCACCACCGAAGGAGTAATTCGTCATCAGGTTTGGCATCCCCTTGGTTTGTTCCAAGCTTGGGGGAGTGCTGCGGTATCACATCACTATCTTCTATCTTTTTGCCTTATTAGTAGAGTCATATCATGAATAGAGAAGTTATCATGTAGGATGGTTTGCATTATGGAAGTGTCCCCTCTCTCGTTAGATATGTATCACTTGGTGTGAGTTGCCGTTATGGAATATTAATGAGAAGTTCTATCATTTACTCTTTTGCATATCTTATATTAGTTTTCAATTCGTGGTTATATGATTGATCTTGTTGTTAGTATTGGTATCACTTTGGGATCATTGAGTTAATTTAGTTGGTTTTGGCAAACCTGGCTCGGTCAGTAGCAACACTATTTTTGAGAGTGAATGAAAAAGATAGAAGTACTCTAAAGAAAAATAATTTCATCGTCTTTCTTTCTTGATTTGCTCATGAGTCTAGTATTCTCTAGTTAAGATCTTTTGTGCTTCTAAGGGATATTGCATGTTTGTTTTTATCACTTGTATGTTTGTTTGTTTCCTTCAACTCTTATACTTTCTACCCAGCCTTGCTAGCCAAAAACCTGTACTGAGAGGGAATTCTTCTCGTGCATCCACTTCCTTTAAACCAAACCCATGCCATTTGAGTCCACCATACCTACCTAGTAGCATTATTGCTATTCCAAGTAAATTCTTGTTTTATCTACCTCCCAAATTAAAATTGTTATGTGAAAATTAGTGATTAAAGCTCTCACGAACTTGATGGCACACTTTACTTTCTTGCATTTAATAAACCTGAACCATTGGGTCCTTCTTTGTTGCGTATATGCTTGCGCTTTATGAGTTGAAGTTAGCAGAACCATGTATCATGGGGAACGCTTTCAACACTGCCATGGTACTTTGTACCTAGTTGATATCATGTTCTTTTGCTTATGGATCCCAGCGGTGTGAAATAAAAGTGGAGCTTGTAAGATCATGGAGTTTATATGTGTGTTAGAGAAACGCCTGGGCCGCTAGCCTAAGCCATGCCTAATCATGGTGGAAACTTGCAGCATAACTATAGTGAGCATTCTATGAAGCATCCTCAATAAAAACCTATGCAAATAGCAAATAAAAAGATCACTGAGATGCTCACTGTCTGCTTGCCTTGTCATTTTGATTATGGGATAACTCCTGTGTCATGTGCAAGGGGTACCCCGTTGGCGGTTCTCAATGATACACGTATATTTACAATGACAAGAGGTTACTCGTGACTGAAGTTGAGTAGCATGAGGTTCGGTACTCATAAGTAAGGGGCATGAGATTTCAACTTATAACTTGTCAAGCATATCCTCTTAGTTGTGTCACTTTAACCTTAATCACCTAAAGATGCCTATGATAGGGGCAATGAGAGCTGAAAGCTAGTAAGTATCATAATTTTTGGGAGCTCTTTATGAGACTTGAAATCCCTGCTTCCCTCTGTGAAGGGCCTTTCTTTTACTTTTTAGTTGAGTCAATAAAACTATTCCCCTCTATCTCAGCAAGTATTTTGAGTTGTTGTGTTTCATTCGTTCATATGATGATTTATTCAATCATGTTTCTTATGTTCCTTGTTTTGCACATTTCTCTTATCTTGATGTTTACTACTTTGAAAGCTATCCTTGAAAACCAGTTATTTGTGAACTCCAGCAAATTATCAACTATTCTTCGACCAAGAGCTAAGTTTGCCATTGCCAATTATGATTTACTTTATGTATCTTTATTGTGTTACCTTTACTCATTGCAAGTTGAGTTATATAATAGTGAGTTGTCTTCTATTATCATCTATGTATTGATGAATGTGATGCTTCTTGTCCGTATTCTTTTATCGACTCTTCACTCCATAAACCTGAGGCCATGTTTATTGAGCTCAGTTTCGCTTGGGGACAAGCAAAGTCTAAGCTTGGGGGGAGTTGATACGTCCATTTTGCATCACTATTCTATGTCATAATTCACTGTTATTCATTGATATATTTCATACTGAGAGGTGATACTTATGTTATTTCATCTGTTTTTGCATGGTTGATGACTTTTGGAGCATGGACCGCTGTAGTCATGATTCTGATGGAAAAGGTGCTGTTTGAAGGCAAAATTCGCGAAGATCAGGAAATCCGGGAAAATATACGGAAAATCCTATTTTTCCAGAAGACGAAGGAAGCCAGAAGGGGGGCTGGAGATGGGCCACAGGGGGCCCACACCACCCCCTGGCGCGGGCCAGCCTAGGCCGCACCACCAGGTGGTGTGGCCACCCTGGTCCACCCCTGGCACTCCCCTCTGCGTATATTATCCTCCCGAAACCCTAAGACTCGGAGAGCGACCATAGAAAGATTTCGCCGCCTTTGCGGGGTGAAATACACCGAGAGAGAAAGATCTCTCCGGTAGACAGATTTCTGCCGGGGGAATTCCTTCCCGGAGAGGGGTGATCGTCGCCATCAACACCACCATCAAGCTGGACTTCATCGGGATCATCATCATCATCACCATCAGCACCCTCATCACCATCTCCATATTGCTGTAACAATTGCGTTAAATCTTGCATAGTTCATAGGGGAAACTTTCCCGGTGTTGATTACTTTTTTTAGTTGATGCTATTGAGTGAACCATTGAATTATTGTTTATGTTTAGATTGTTATACATCATTATTCCATCTCTGATCATGATCCATATGATGTCTTGTGAGTAGTTCGTTTTGTTCTTGAGGACATGGGAGAATTCATGTTGTTAGTAGTGGAGTTGTGTTGAGAAAGATTCAATAGTTTGATATTTAAGTTGTGGTGTACTTCTTCTAGTGGTATCATGGGAACGTCGACTACATGACACTTCACCTATATGGGCCTAGGGGAATGCATTGTGTATATGGCTACTAATCGTAGGGGTTGCCGGAGTAACAGAAACCTGAACCCCCGTTAGGAAACCATTGCACAAGGGATGTAAGGGTCTTAGAGTTTAAAGCTGTGGTTAGGTTTCTACCTTAATTACTTTCTTGTACTTACGGATGTTTGCAAGGAGTTTAATCACAAGTATGTATTAGTCCTAGGAAGGTCGATACATTAGCACAGGTTCACCCACACAACACTTAGCAAGCTAAAGAAGATTAATCAACTATATGAAGCGAAAGCACTTGACAGTCTTCCCATGTGTCCTCGAGAACGTTTGGTCATCTTAAGTAATACAACCGTCTTGTCCTTTGCTGCATAAAGGATTGGGCCACTTGCTGCATTTATTCCTACTGTATTTTATTTACTCGTACTTTGTTTACTTGCTTCATCAAAAACCTCTAAAAATCCGTTTGCTAAGTATTTGGAAAGAATTCCTGATCCATACCACTAGCTAGCACCTTCTGCTCCTCGTTGGGTTCGACACTCTTACTTATCGAAAGTACTGTGATACACTCCCTATACTTGTGGGTCATCAGGCACACATGTTCTTTCAACTGTGACACATGAGTCCATTTCTTACGTGAAACTGCCATGAGGCTAGGCCTGAATTCCTTATCATCAAAGACGGTCAGGGAGGATACGACCACACACTCATGCTTCGAAGCACGAGAAACTAGAAAATCACCTTTCTCAAAATATAATAAAGAAATTGGCCCGTGTGTTTTAGAAAATGTTGCCACATGCTTCCTAGATTATATGATATTACTTCATGGTTTCCGAAATATATCCTAGTGGCACTATATGTTGGAAATATGCATAAATAGTAATATGGATTATTATCATATTTCATAAAGTTTAACTTAGAGGAGAGATTGATTGGTTGAAATGCATATGAGATCTCCTCTTTCTTTTCCCCAAAAAATATGCAAGAAACATGAGAGGAATTGATTGAAAGGCAAGCACTTCAAAATGAAAAATGGAGGACATAAAGTAGGAAGAACCAGCCTCCACTTGAGGAATAAGAGGGCCTTATATAGGCCCCCTCAAAATCTGACTGTTGTAGCCTGGGGGACCAGAAATTCCAGCTCTACTCACACCGGAACTTCCATACTGCCCAAATATCTGCTCCACACTTCCAAATGAATTCTGGGCCATATACTACCATAGCACAAGACCATATATTTATGCCAGATATTTTATGTACACACAAGAAATTCTGGCTACCTGATATCCCCGTGTGGCCGAAATTCTGGCCTCCCAAAATCCGGTAGAACAACCAAAACGGAAAAGACGATAACTTGAGCATCCGAACTCTATTTTTGATAAATTTGGACTTGTTCAGAAACTAACAACAAGATATAAAAGATCATACATAGAAACATCATATTCCAACAAGGTATGTTAAAACCATAAGACGAAGAGTTAACCTCTTTATAAAAGATGAAACGGTAAACCTCTAAAATAAAAATGCAAGACTTTCATATGAATTCCGTTTTTAAGAACTTGAGCTTCTCTTGAATATAACCACAAGTTTTAAAACCTCACATGGATAAAATACAAATAAGAACCAAGAAATATGATGCTAAGTATGCAAAGATTTGAGCCTTCAATGTTATGATGTGGTCAAGCTACTCACTCACGAGCCCCTCTTAATAGTACGTCCATCTAAGCTATAACCCTATTTCCCAACTACCCCTAGGAGACTGGTAAATGAGAAAACATATCAAAATCATACCGTTACCTTTTGCATTCTACTTGGGCTAGATGATGACGACTTGTCCTCCTCAAGTTGGAACACCTTTCTCGATTGCACTCGCTTACGTTTTCTTGATGAAAACTCATGAATTGATTCCCCATACTCCATTATGGGAGAACCTTTTCTTTGGGCAAGTCTTCACTTATCCATGATTATCATCAAGATGTCAAGATTCAAGCATATGATCTCTTCAGGATGGCTCATCTTGAACTTGCATTTTTTTCTTTCTTCATTATGTCAATGATGTATTGAAGATACACATGAGATATCACTAAATCTTCTTCTTCCAGACATGCTTTCCATAGCCTAAACTCCCACTTGACTAATCTTCCAATAGCTCCTTGAATAACACATTTGTCATCACTTGATCCTCTTCAATTTCTTCTTTGTTCAACCTTGAGGCCAATGTATGGTTCAAGAATTGCCTATGGACAATCCCTTCAAGTATAACGCAACACAAACATTAATATGTTGAGATTGTAGTTAATTACCACAATCACACATGAGGGCACACATGTTCTTTCAACTGTGACACATGAGGCCATTTGCTACGTGAAACTGCCATGAGGTTAGGCCTGAAGTCCTTATCGTCAAAGACGGTCAAGGAGGATACGACCACACACTCATGCTTTGAAGCACGAGAAACTAGAAAATCACCTTTCTCAAAATATAATAAAGAAATTGACCCCTTGTTTTAGAAAATGTTGCCACATGCTTCCTAGATTCTATGATATTACTTCCTGGTTTCCAAAATATAGCCTAGTGGCACTATATGTTGGAAATATGCCCTAGAGACAAATAGTAATATGGATTATTATCATATTTCATAAAGTTTATTTTAGAGGAGAGATTGATTGGTGGAAATGTATATGAGATCTCCTCTTCCTTTTCCCCCAAAAAGATGCAAGAAACATGAGAGGAATTGATTGAAAGGCAAGCAATTCAAAATGAAAAATGGACGACATAAAGTAGGAAGAACCAACCTCCACTTGAGGAATAAGAGGGCCTTATATAGGCCCCCTCAAAATCTGACCGCTGTAGCCCGGGGGACCAGAAATTCCAGCTCTACTCACGCTGGAACTTCCATACTGCCCAAATATCTACCCCAAACTTTCAGATGAATTCTGGGCCATATACTACCATAACACAAGACCAGATATTTATGCCAGATATTTTATGTACACACAAGAAATTCTGGCTACCCGATATCCCCGTGTGGCCGGAATTCCGTCCTCCCAAAATCCGGTAGAACAACCAAAATGGAAAAGAAGATAACTTGAGCATCCAAACTCCATTTTTGATAAATTTGGACTTGTGTCGAAACTAACAACAAGATATATAAAATATCATACATAGAAACATCATATTCCAACAAGGTATGCTAAAACCATAAGACGGAAGAGTTAACCTCTTTATAAAAGATGAAACGGTAAACCTCTAAAATAAAAATGCAAGACTTTCATATGAATTCCGTTTTTAAGAACTTGAGCTTCTCTTGAATATAACCAGAAGTTTTAAAACCTCACATGGATAAAATACAAATAAGAACCAAGAAATATGATGCTAAGTATGCAAAGATTTGAGCCCTCAACGTGACGATGTGGTCAAGCTACTCACTCGAGAGCCCCTCTTGATAGTACATCCATCTAAGCTATAACCCTATTTCCCAACAACCCCCAGGAGACCGGTAAATGAGAAAACCTATCAAAATCATACCGTTGCCTTTTGCATTCTACTTGGGCTAGATGATGACGACTTGTACTCCTCAAGTTGGAACACCTTTCTCTATTGCACTCGCTCGTGTTTTCTTGATAAAGACTCACGAATTGATTCCCCATACTCCATTATGGGAGAACCTCTTCTTTGGGCAAGTCTTCACATATCCATGATTATCATCATGATGTCAAGATTCAAGCATATGATCTCTTCAGGATGGCTCATCTTGAACTTGCATTTTTTCTTTCTTCATTATGTCAATGATGTATTGAAGATACACATGAGATATCACTAAATCTTCTTCTCCAAGACATGATTTCCATAGCCTAAACTCCCACCAGACCAATCTTCCAATAGCTCCTTGAATAACACATTTGTCATCACTTGATCCTCTTCAATTTCTTCTTCGTTCAACCTTGAGGCCAATGTATGGTTCAAGAATTGCCTATGGACAATCCCTTCAAGATTAACGCAACGCAAACATTAATATATT
This sequence comes from Avena sativa, assembly GCA_916181665.1. NCBI lineage: Eukaryota > Viridiplantae > Streptophyta > Magnoliopsida > Poales > Poaceae > Avena > Avena sativa. The sequence continues at coordinate 467,829,353 of OV702290.1, forward strand.
GAGATTGTAGTTAATTACCAAAATCACACATGAGGGCACACATGTTCTTTCAACTATGACACATGAGGCTATTTGCTACGTGAAACTGCCATGAGGCTAGGCCTGAAGTCCTTATCGTCAAAGACGGTCAGGGAGGATACGACCATGCACTCATGCTTTGAAGCACGAGAAACTAGAAAATCACCTTTCTCAAAAATAATAAAAAAATTAGCCCCTATGTTTTAGAAAAAGCTGCCACATGCTTCCTAGATTCTATGATATTACTTCCTGGTTTCCGAAATATAGCCTAGTGGCACTATATGTTGGAAATATGCCCTAGAGACAAATAGTAATATGGATTATTATCATATTTCATAAAGTTTAACTTAGAGGAGAGATTGATTGGTGGAAATGTATATGAGATCTCCTCTTTCTTTTCCTGAAAAATATGCAAGAAACATGAGAGGAATTGATTGAAAGGCAAGCACATCAAAATGAAAAATGGAGGACATAAAGTAGGAAGAACCAGCCTCACTTGAGGAATAAGAGGGCCTTATATAGGTCCCCTCAAAGTCTGACCGTTGTAGCCTAGGGGACCAGAAATTCTAGCTCTACTCACACCGGAACTTCCATACTGCCCAAATATCTGCCCCACACTTCTAGATGAATTCTGGGCCATATACTACCATAGCACAAGACCAGATATTTATGCTAGATATTTTATGTACACACAAGAAATTCTGGCAACCCGATATCCGGCCTCCCAAAATCCGGTAGAACAACCAAAACATAAAAGACGATAACTTGAGCATCCAAAATCCATTTTTGATGAACTTAGACTTGTTTCGAAACTAACAACAAGATATAGAAGATCATACATAGAAACATCATATTCCAACGAGGTATGCTAAAACCATAAGACGAAAGAGTTAACCTCTTTATAAAAGATTAACCGGTAATCCTCTAAAATAAAAACACAAAACTTTCATATGAATTCCGTTTTTAAGAACTTGAGCTTCTCTTGAATATAACCAGAAGTTTTAAAACCTCACATGGATAAAATACAAATAATAACCACGAAATATGATGCTAAGTATGCAAAGATTTGAGCCCTCAACGTGACGATGTGGTCAAGCTACTCACTCGAGAGCCCCTCTTGATAGTACGTCCATCTAAGCTATAACCCTATTTCCCAACAACCCCCAGGAGACCGGTAAATGAGAAAACCTATCAAAATCATACCGTTGCCTTTTGCATTCTACTTGGGCTAGATGATGACGACTTGTACTCCTCAAGTTGGAACACCTTTCTCTATTGCACTCGCTCGTGTTTTCTTGATAAAGACTCACGAATTGATTCCCCATACTCCATTATGGGAGAACCTCTTCTTTGGGCAAGTCTTCACATATCCATGATTATCATCATGATGTCAAGATTCAAGCATATGATCTCTTCAGGATGGCTCATCTTGAACTTGCATTTTTTCTTTCTTCATTATGTCAATGATGTATTGAAGATACACATGAGATATCACTAAATCTTCTTCTCCAAGACATGATTTCCATAGCCTAAACTCCCACCAGACCAATCTTCCAATAGCTCCTTGAATAACACATTTGTCATCACTTGATCCTCTTCAATTTCTTCTTCGTTCAACCTTGAGGCCAATGTATGGTTCAAGAATTGCCTATGGACAATCCCTTCAAGATTAACGCAACGCAAACATTAATATATTGAGATTGTAGTTAATTACCAAAATCACACATGAGGGCACACATGTTCTTTCAACTATGACACATGAGGCTATTTGCTACGTGAAACTGCCATGAGGCTAGGCCTGAAGTCCTTATCGTCAAAGACGGTCAGGGAGGATACGACCATGCACTCATGCTTTGAAGCACGAGAAACTAGAAAATCACCTTTCTCAAAAATAATAAAAAAATTAGCCCCTATGTTTTAGAAAAAGCTGCCACATGCTTCCTAGATTCTATGATATTACTTCCTGGTTTCCGAAATATAGCCTAGTGGCACTATATGTTGGAAATATGCCCTAGAGACAAATAGTAATATGGATTATTATCATATTTCATAAAGTTTAACTTAGAGGAGAGATTGATTGGTGGAAATGTATATGAGATCTCCTCTTTCTTTTCCTGAAAAATATGCAAGAAACATGAGAGGAATTGATTGAAAGGCAAGCACATCAAAATGAAAAATGGAGGACATAAAGTAGGAAGAACCAGCCTCACTTGAGGAATAAGAGGGCCTTATATAGGTCCCCTCAAAGTCTGACCGTTGTAGCCTAGGGGACCAGAAATTCTAGCTCTACTCACACCGGAACTTCCATACTGCCCAAATATCTGCCCCACACTTCTAGATGAATTCTGGGCCATATACTACCATAGCACAAGACCAGATATTTATGCTAGATATTTTATGTACACACAAGAAATTCTGGCAACCCGATATCCGGCCTCCCAAAATCCGGTAGAACAACCAAAACATAAAAGACGATAACTTGAGCATCCAAAATCCATTTTTGATGAACTTAGACTTGTTTCGAAACTAACAACAAGATATAGAAGATCATACATAGAAACATCATATTCCAACGAGGTATGCTAAAACCATAAGACGAAAGAGTTAACCTCTTTATAAAAGATTAACCGGTAATCCTCTAAAATAAAAACACAAAACTTTCATATGAATTCCGTTTTTAAGAACTTGAGCTTCTCTTGAATATAACCACAAGTTTTAAAACCTCACATGGATAAAATACAAATAATAACCACGAAATATGATGCTAAGTATGCAAAGATTTGAGCCCTCAACGTGACGATATGGTCAAGCTACTCACTCGAGATCTCCTCTTGATAGTACGTCCATCTAAGCTATAACCCTATTTCCCAACTACCCCCAGGAGACCGGTAAATGAGAAAACCTATCAAAATCATACCGTTGCCTTTTGCATTCTACTTGGGCTAGATGATGACGACTTGTCCTCCTCAAGTTGGAACACCATCCTCGATTACACTCACTCGCGTTTTCTTGATGAAGACTCACGAATTGATTCCCCATACTCCATTATGGGAGAACCTCTTCTTTGGGCAAGTCTTCACATATCCATGATTATCATCAAGATGTCAAGATTCTAGCATATGATCTCTTCAGGATGGCTCATCTTGAACTTGAATTTTTTCTTTCTTCATTATGTCAATGATGTATTGAAGGTACACATGAGATATCACTAAATCTTCTTATTCAAGACATGCTTTCCATAGCCTAAACTCCCACCCGACCAATCTTCCAATAGCTCCTTGAATAACACATTTGTCATCACTTGATCCTCTTCAATTTCTTCTTTGTTCAACCTTGAGGCCAATGTATGGTTCAAGAATTGCCTATGGACAATCCCTTCAAGTATAACGCAACACAAACATTAATATATTGAGATTGTAGTTAATTACCAAAATCACACATGAGGGCACACATGTTCTTTCATATGTGACACATGAGGACATTTGCTACGTGAAACTGCCATGAGGCTAGGCCCGAAGTCCTTATCGTTAAATACGGTTGATGACCCACAAGTATAGGGGGTGTATCGTAGTATTTTTGATAAGTAAGAGTGTCGAACCCAACGAGGAGCAGAAGGTATTGACGAGTGGCTTGGAGCAGGAATTCTCTGTATATAATTAGCAAACGGATTTTTAGGGTTTTTTGATAATGTAGATAAATAAAGTACGAGTAAATAAAACAAAGTGATAATAAATGCATCAAGTGGCCCAATCCTTTCTTTAGCAAAGGACAAGCCGGTTGTATTACTTAAGATGACCAAACATTCTCGAGGACACACGGGAATATCGACAAGTGCTTTCGCTTCATATAGTTGATTAATCTTCTTTAGTTTGATAAGTGTTGTGTGGGTGAACCTGTGCTAATGTACTGACCTTCCTAGGACTAATACATACTTGTGATTATACCCCTTGCAAGTATCCGCAAGTATAAGAAATTAATTAAGATACAAACCTAACCACTGCTTTAGACTCTAAGATCCTACACTCCCTTGTGCAAAGGTTTCCTAACGGGGGTTCAGGTTTCTGTCACTCCGGCAACCCCTACGATTAGTAGCCAAATACACAATGCATTCCCCTAGGCCCATAAAGGTGAAGTGTCATGTAGTCAACGTTCACATGACACCACTAGAAGAATAACACCACAACTTAAATAACAAACTATTGAATCTTTATCAACACAATTCCACTACTAACAACATGACTTCTCCCATGTCCTCAAGAACTAAACAAACTACTCACGAGACATCATATGGATCAAGATCAGAGATGAAATAATGATAAGTAACAATCTGAACATAACAATAATTCAATGGTTCCACTCAATAGCATCAACTACAACAAGTAATCAACACCAGGAAAGTTTCCCCTAAGAACTATGCAAAATTCAACTGAATTGTTACAACAGTATGAAGTGGTGATGATGGTGCTGATGGAGATGATGGTGGGGATGATGATGATGATGATCCCTATGAAGTCCAGCTTGATGGTGGTGTTGACGATCTCCCCTCTCCGGGAAGGAATTTCCCCGGCAGATTTCTGCCTGTCGGAGATCTCTTTCTCTCTCTGCAGTTTTCCGCCCCGTAGAGGCGGTGGAATCTTTCTGTGGTTGCCCCCGAATCTTAGGGTTTCATGGGGAATATATACGCCAAAGAGCAGAGCCATAGGTGGGCCAGGGTGGCCACACCACCTGGTGGCGCGGCCAGGGCTGGCCCGCGCCAGGGGGTGGTGTGGGCCCCCTGTGGTCCATCTCTGCTCCCCCTTCTGGCATCCTTCGTCTTCTAAAAAAAATATGATTTTCCATATATTTTCCGGGATTTTCTGATCTTCGCGAATTTCGCCTCCAAACAGTGTCTTTTCCATCAGAATCCTGATTTCAGTGGTCCATCCTCCAAAAGTCATCAACCATGCAAACACAAATGAAATAACATAAGTATCATCTCTTAATATGAAATATATCAATGAATAACAGTAAATTATGATATAGAATAGTGATGCAAAATGGACATATCAACGGTCAAGGAGGATATGACCACACACTCATGCTTTGAAGCACGAGAAACTAGAAAATCACCTTTCTCAAAATATAATAAAGAAATTGGCCCCTGTTTTTTAGAAAATGTTGCCACATTCTTCCTAGATTCTATGATATTACTTCCTGGTTTCCGAAATATAGCCTAGTGGCACTATATGTTGGAAATATGCCCTAGAGACAAATAGTAATATGGATTATTATCATATTTCGTAAAGTTTATGATTAAGTTTTATATCATGCTATAACTGTATTGAAAGGAAACGTCAATACACGTGTGATATATAAACATCCAGGAGTTCTCGGTGAAGCTCTAGTTACTGGTTCATTGGTTAACAGATGATCATGGTTTCCTGATCATGTGGCATTTATACTAGTTGACAATGGAGTCACCTCATTGTGAGAACGAGATGATGAGATATACCCAACCTAAGCATCGTGACCCGATCATGTCACAAAGTTCAAGTTACGATGATTATAATAGAGTTAGTGTACTATTTCTTAGACCCTGAGGCCATATTAATCATTGTTAACCGAGGGTACTTTGATAGCATCAAACATCACTCTGTGACACGATGATCATAAAGGTGTGTCCAGGTATTCGGACGAACAGTTGAGTCAATATGTGTCAAGAGCGGGATTTGTCCATCCGCGTGATGGAATAGATACTCGAGGGCCCACTCGGAGAAGTTATATCCAATAGCTGCACAACGTGTGATTTGATCACGGGGATATCTCTTGTTAGAATGAGTCAAGTAGCATTTGTTGATAACGAGATTGAACACGACATGGTGATGTCATTGATCAGATCTCGGACAATGCATGTATCGAGAGACAAAAGGAATATGACACGATGTTCATGGTTTAGCGACAGAAGATTCTGTTGAATGCATAGGGATCACATGGCCATCCAGGTCCCTCTGTTGATCATTGGTGCGAGAGGGTCCCGACCATGTCTGGAGTGTTCTCGAACCGTGGGGTATCACGCTTAAGGGCTTGATGATGCTCAGAGAGTGTTTAAGGATCGGTAGAATCACCAAAGAAAAGAGAAGAGAGAAAACCGGAAGGGTTTCGGTAAGTCCGGAGGTTGTCCAGAATGAGAGGAAATGAGTTCCACATCAACGGGTATTGAATAATATGTAAGGGGATGTTGAATATTGATTTAATCATTCATTTATATTTATTCAATAAAAGAAAAAGAATTAAAAGGGGTCAAATACCTAATTGGGCCAAATCCAAAGGGAAAAGGGCCCATGAGGGAATGAAAGACCGAAGAGAGGAAGGAGGAGGGGTGGACGCATGTGCCAAGGCGCCCCGCGTGGGGCCCACTTGGGCCCTGGCCGGCGGTGGCAACCCCTCTCCCCTATCCCTTGTTTAGTCCCACATGGCTAAGCTAGTTAGCTATGGGGGTTTCCCCTATATAAAGAGAGGTATTTTGGCAAATTAAATACACAATAATCAATAAAAGGTTGTAACACCCCAGCATTAGGATCCAACGAAGGGTAGAAATAGGAATCTAAGTTTGTGCATGCATGCATCTGTAAAAAATCCAGGTAAATTTTTCACCAAACAAAAACCTAAAGGGATCAAAGTTTCTTTCACTAACTAGAGGTAGGAATAGCTCTTTATAGTGACTGCTATGAATTTTGACACGACCTTTAGGAATATGAAGTCTTCGGGGAAGTTATTTTGAATTCAAGTTTAAAATTTAAATCAATTGGAAAATTAGAAGTTAGTAATATTAAATTGTTTTCCAAAATACTTTATTAAAATTGTTTGATTATATTATAGATATATTAAACAACAATAAGGATTTAAGACAAGGAAAATTAAATAAGAAATGAATTCTTATTTCTTTATTCCATAAATATAATTACAAATGGGATAAATCCACCAAAAACAGAATATTACAGAGAATAGAATCTAATGAAATAAAACTTTATTAACTTATAATAATATCTTTACAAGGTTCTTTACAAAAAGAATAAAAAGAATATTACAACTAAAATCTATACTACCTATCTATTCCTATACTAAATCTTGAGTATCCAGATCTTGTTCCTGCAAATAAGATAAACAACTAAAATGAAAATAAATGGTTAGTTAGTTAGTTTTACTCTCAGTGGTGAACAGTGAAGTGCACTGTTCATATTACATCATAGAGTAATTAAAAGAGGGACAAGTTTCACCAGGGCAGTAACTAGTAAAAGGGTAACAGGTGAAGATTATTTCACTTGATCTGATCCACCACCAGTCCACACAACTAGACCACACAGCTAGACAACTTAGTCACCTAAATGTATGGAACGTGCTGTCAAAACAGCAGCAGCAGTACAAGCACTCAAATAGAGCACTCAGTCGAAGCACAATTACAGGGAACTGATACGTCCATTTTGCATCACTATTCTATATCATAATTTACTGTTATTCATTGATATATTTCATATTAAGAGATGATACTTATGTTATTTCATCTGTTTTTGCATGATTGATGACTTTTGGAGGATGGACCGCTGAAGTCAGGATTCTGATGGGAAAGACACTGTTTGGAGGCGAAATTCGCGAAGATCAGAAAATCCCAGAAAATATATGGAAAATCATATTTTTCTAGAAGACGAAGGATGCCAAAAGGGGGAACGGAGATGGGGCATAGGGGGCCCACACCACCCCCTAGCATGGGCCAGCCCTGGCCGCGCCACCAGGTGGTGTGGCCACCCTGGCTCTGCTCTTTGGTGTATATATTCCCCACGAAACCCTAAGACTCGAGGGAGCGACCATAGAAAGATTCCGCCGCCTCTGCGGGGCGGAAAACTGCAGAGAGAGAAAGAGCTCTCCGACAAGCAGAAATCTGCCGAGGAAATTCCTTCCCGGAGAGGGGAGATCGTCGCCATCAACACCACCATCAAGCTGGACTTCATCGGGATCATCATCATCATCATCTCCACGAGCACCATCATCACCACTCCGTACCGCTATAACAATTGGGTTGAATCTTGCATAATTCTTAGGGGAAACTTTCCCGGTGTTGATTACTTGTTGTAGTTGATGCTATTGAGTGGAACCATTGAATTATTGTTATGTTCAGATTGTTACTTATCATTATTTCATATCTGATCTTGATCTATATGATGTCTCATGAGTAGTTCGTTTATTTCTTGAGGACATGGGAGAAGTCATGTTGTTAGTAGTGGAATTGTGTTGAGGAAGATTCAATAGTTTGTTATTTAAGTTGCGGTGTTATTCTTCTAGTGGTGTCATGTGAACATCGACTACATGATACTTCACCTTTATGGGCCTAGGGGAATGCATTGTGTATTTGGCTACTAATCGTAGGGGTTGCCGGAGTGACAGAAACCTGAACCCCTGTTAGGAAACCTTTGCACAAGGGAGTGTAGGATCTCAGAGTTTAAAGTTGTGCTTAGGTTTCTATCTAATTACTTTCTTGTACTTGTGGATGCTTGCAAGGGGTATAATCACAAGTATGTATTAGTCCTAGGAAGGTCAGTACATTAACACAGGTTCACCCACACAACACTTATCCAACTAGAGAAGATTAATCAACTATATGAAGCGAAAGCACTTGACGACATTCCCATGTGTCCTTGAGAACGTTTGGTCATCTTAAGTAATACAACCGGCTTGTCCTTTGCTAAAGAAAGGATTGGGCCACTTGCTGCTTCTATTATTATTGTCTTTTATTTACTCGCACTTTATTTATCTGCAGTATCAAAAACCCCTAAAAATCCATTTGCTAAGTATTTACAGAGAATTCCTGCTCCAAGCCACTCGTCAACATCTTCTGCTCCTCATTGGGTTCGACACTCTTACTTATCGAAAATACTGCGATACACCCCTATACTTGTGGGTCATCAGGAACTCACTTTACCTTCTCAAGCACACACTCAGAGTTCATTGAGCTTGCCAAAGCCTTAACAAATCCACCAGCCAGTTTACCAAATCAACCACCAGTTCACCACAAGATGGTGACATAAGGAGGGGGTGGTGCAGGAGGATAGCAAGGGCAAGTTCAAGATCACAGGAGACTAGGAGGAGCAGGAGCAGCACCTGGTGCAGGCCAAGATCAAGACAGTAGCCACAAGCAACACCATCATAGCACCAGCAAGCAACTTGTGTGGTGAGTTATACAAAACCATCACATGCTAAATCTCAGATGAGCATGTGTTGTTTCATATAAGATCTTCTCAGTAAAGCACCCAAGTGGGCTGTATATATCATAGAAGAGATTAATAAAGCCAAACTACCTATCTTAGCAAACCACTCCAAGATCTCAATCTGTGCATCATTTCTCTTGGAGAATAAAACATGCTTTTACATCCACATATACAATAGCTTTAACTGAATGTTTCTGGGCACATCCAATGGATGGCAGCACCTCAGAAATTAGTTCATCTTAAAGCTGTATAGTACACAACATGGATTATCAAATCATTTTCTTAGAGGCTATAAGAATCATTGTCTTAAACTGATTACCAAAGCACACTTGAGAGGGAAACATTAGATAACAACCTTAGTTTCTATCTAGCATTGCCTCAGACCAGCATCATAGGCTTTAGAAAATTCTGGAGTATCACAGGCTAGTTTATCCAATAGAATGTTCTGCAACTCTCAGACACTATAGAACACAAATAGAAAATAGCCCAGTATCTGGATGAAACCTGTGTACCATTCAAAGGAAGGTGTCACAAGGGCCCATCCTAACCAAGCAGCTTCTACCAGGGATTCTATAATCCAATGCTTTCAAAAGAACACTTAATCATTTTCCTAACATAACAATTAGGAATCATATTTGACATCTCTACATTCTATCATCAGCAATTATCAGAGAGTAATTGGATTAGATATCCATCTCCAATTATTTCATACCAAAGCATATCAACAAGAACCAGAGAACCAATCTCAATCTAGATCATAGCCATGATGTCACCAATCCGATACAGGACAGTAAGTCAAAGTTCAGTTAACAGCTTACTGACAGGAATTACTGTCAACACCAAGAACCACAGGATAGTAGTGAACCCTACACAACGAGATTTAGTAGGAAACCACCTCAGATGAACATGGTATCAAGGGATGAACCCTAGCATAGAGGGATGAACCCTAGTGCCGTGGACAGACATAATTAGGGTTCATACGTTGCAAGCACTCAGAGGGTAGCAAGGTAAGCCAGAGAATAAGAGAGGGAGAGAGAGAGGAACTCACCCGTGGTCCTCGCTGAAGTTAGGAGAGGAAGCAGAATCACCAGTGAGCGCACACGGCGGCACGGGGAGCACCCAAGGGCGCTGCAACCCATGCCAAGCCATGCACGGCGACCATAGCCACACGAGAAGCAGCGGCGGCACCATAGGACCGCTAGAAGCCCATCATAGCACCACCGGGGTGTCGGAACTCCACATCACCGGCAAACCCCAAACCCTAGGGTTCGGGGTGGAATCAGCCTGGACGAGAGAGGGGCTTATAGAAGAATCAAACAGGACCAGGTGGCGGAGTGGCGTCGGCTACCTTGTCACACACTACGGCGGTGGCCGGAGTGGCCCAGGGAGGCTGGAATCGAGCGATGATAGCATCGGCATCGCGATGGCTCTGCGGGGAAGAGACACTAGGGTAACGAGAGAGAAGGGGAGAAACCGAGTGGCATTGGGCCGCTCGAGGTAGAGGGGTATGACCAACTGATGACCCACAAGTATAGAGGGTGTATCGCAGTATTTTCGAGGGAAGTGAAACCCAATTTATTGATTCGACACAAGGGGAGCCAAAGAATATTTATAAGCCTTAACAACTGAGTTGTCAATTCAGCTGCACCTGGAAACAATCTTGCTCACAGCAGTTTATTAGTAGCAACAGTTTTGTAGTAGGAATAGTAAAGTAACAGCAGTAGTAAAGTAAATACAGCAGTAACAATAGCAGTAAACAGTGGGATTCAAGTGCGGTAGGCATAGGGATGGATGGACGGGTGTTGCATGGATAAGACAATTCACATAGCAATCAGAACATAGGGCAATTGCAGATAAATAAGATAAAGCATCCAAGTACTAGATAATCCTAGGCATGTGTTCCATATATAGTCATACGTGCTCGCAATGAGAACTTGCACATCATCTTTTGTCCTACCAGCCCGTTTGCAGCGGGGCCTCAAGGGAACTACTGGCAATTAAGGTGCTCCTTTTAATAGAGCACCGGAGCAAAGCATTAACACTCCATGAACACATGTGATCCTCACATCAAAGCCATTCCCTCCTGTTATCCCGATTTCTGTCACTTCGGGGCCATTGGTTTCGGACAACAACGTGTGTATACAACTTGTAGATAAGACCAAAAACAATACTATCATAATGAATCAATAACATGTTCAGATCTGAAATCATGGCACTCGGGCCCTAGTGACAAGCATTAAGCATAACAAGTCACAACAAAGTCATAAAGCAGTAATAGAAGATACTAAGCACCATGCCCTAACAATCTGATGCCATTACATGAATGATCTCATCCAATGCCTACCATCCCCATAGCCTACAACGGGGGATTACTCACTCATGGATGGGGAAAACATGGATGGTCGATGGAGAAGCGATGGTGATGATGATGGCGATGATCTCCTCCAATTCCCCGTCCCGGCAGGGTGCCAGAACGGAGTTTCTGGTGCTGTTTCGAGGAATCTGGTGGTGGCGGCGGAGCAGAACTCCTTCTTGAAAAAAACTTCGACCCCCCCGGAGTTTTTAGGTCAGAAGGCAACTTATAGGCGAAGAGGGAGACCGAGGGGGTGCCTGGGGCGGCCAGACCAGGCCCTAGCGCAGCCAGGCCCAGCCCGCGCCTAGGGGGGTGTGGCTAGGCCCTGGCCCACATCCGTCTCGTATTCTGGCTCCGTGAGTCTTCCAGAAAAATAGGCACTTTGGCTTTTGTCCCGTCCAATTCCAAGAATATTCATTTTCTGACTTTCCTAGAACCAAAAACAGCAGAAAACAGGCAGCTGGCACTGTGGCTCTTGTTAATAGGTTAGTCCAAGAAATCATATGAAAAGTACTCCAAAGTGTGGACAAAACAGAAGAAAGTGGATAAAACCAAGCATGGAACATCAAAAATTATAGATACATTTGCAATGTATCACCAACCCAGGTGGGCCGAGTTAGGGTTTGGCCAGCCCAATGGGCTAGGTCCAATTTTAAAAGGAAAAGCCTAATTAAATTGCCAAATGACCAAAATACCCCTAGGACTTAAATGGTTCTAAGAAATAAAATAAAAAATCCTAAAAAAATATAAATAAAATATCAATGGACTCATAGAAATGTCCTCTATTCAAGAAAAATATCAAATGGAATTTTAGGTCATTAAATTTAAAATTATTATTATTAAGGTATAAATTCCTTTGGAATTTTATAAAAATATACCAAACACATAAAAATTGAATAATAGTCATTTCTATGATGCTAAAAGGGAATGCTATTAGAGAAAAATGCTAGTTTGTATTTTTGAAAAGTAAATTAAGTGTAATAAAAATAAAGTCTTGTTTCCTTAAAGGAATTTTAGTTAAATATTTAAAAGAGTTAAAACTAAATAAATTCAATTTTAAACTCTTAAAATAATACTAGTCATTTTAAAAATACTAAATATAATGTTTATGAAAATTTCAAAAACCTTTAAGTAATACTTTTCTTTTATTAATTAAAGAAAATAGCAAACTTTTACTAAGAGAGTAAAACACGCAAATAAGCAGATAATAAACCATTGCATGATAGTACTATGCATTGCATATTGCTTGTTTAAATATTGTCCTTACCGGGCAATAATGGTTCTCTATAGAAACCGGGGCTCAAGGTTAGGTGGAAGCATCCGACTTCACTACCTTGGAGTCACAGGGCAAGTTCATCACTTGCTCATGTCCTTTGAAGAGTCTTTATGAAAGTATTTGAAAATTGTGTATTATCACCTATGTTCTAAAGGAGACAGAAAATAAGTATTTTCCCAAACAAATGAAATGATATTATCATCCTAAGTGATGATGAATACTAAGAATTGCAGGGGAATTTAAGATTCCAATTGCAAAACAACTAGGACTTAATAACCCATGACATCAGTGATTCTAGCGCCGTATATTACGCGTTAACCATAAGATTTGGAATGGGACGGAGAAGTCAGCAATATCTTCTTCTTCTCGCATGCATACGGATGGCCAGGTCGTGGCTGTTATCCTCGTAGCGTGCATTAATTGGTAATTCATAGAGGATATGCAACATATGGGTGGGAACCCTCAATGTCCCATGATAGTTCTGGTATCTGAACGGTCTGTACCAACCATTGTCGTAGTTCAAGATGTGGGCATGGCGTACACCAAGGGGACATGCGGGGTCGCGAAGGGGGCAGTGATTGGCTTGGGTCATCTACTAGGCCCCACATCATGGAATTGTAGACGGGAAAGTACGCCCGGTTGTGCAACAAGGAGTTGGTCTCTTATGGGTAAAGCAACACACCTTTGCAGAGTGTAAGAATTGTGACATGTTACTCCCTGTTCCGGGAAGGAGCTACGAATGCGGCAGGAAAGGAACTCCATGAAGTTCTGGTCAACCTGTGAAGGCTAATGGTCTTAGTTTTGATAATTAAAATCAATCTTTCAAGAAATATTTACCAAAATTGTATAGTACCAAGGACTTATCGTCCGAGGTGGTAGATAGAGCATCAAACTTCCCACCTTGCATATAGTGAACTTGCTGGGTAACGCTGTTACTTACGCTTTCCTTTGAACCCCTTGCTAGACTTTGAGGGCCAGAAGGATGACCAGGTGTATGCTATGGAGGTCCAGAACGATGTCTACTATGAAGAGCCGGACAAATCCGGTGGAATCGAAGGAGTGGACTACGGGATACAATATGGAGCTGAAGACAAAGAGTCAGAGTAGTTGTCAGGCCGTACTGTAGTTACCTAGGTTGAGCCGAGCAACCCGAACTCTATAGAATAAGCTATTGAGCTCACGTCTTTATTACCGTTGTGTTTTTTGTTCTTCCGCTGAACTTATGAGATAAGTTATTTGGTTTGTAAGTTTGAACCTTTTGAAGTCTCGAACTTCTGCTGTTGTAATAATAATGAAGTGTGTATGTTTGTAATTTGGACCCGCAATGTTTTTGTTGTACCACTCTGAGGGATGTGATATTTACGGAATGGTGTTCCGTGGATGTCATGTCAACAACTATAGTGTACTACGTATGTAGTGGTATGCTGGGTCACCGCAGCTGGTATCAGAGCAATTGCTTTGACCTTAGGTTGGAAACCTAGTAAAGGGAACTACCTGTATGAGTTTAGGAGCAACGATAAAGAGTTCTCTAGATTATATGATGAATATTCAATTAGGAATATTTTGTTATATTTTTTAGTGCGATAATTATTTATTATGATGCATCATTATAATTAATGGATACTAATTATGAATATTTTTATATATATATAAAGTGGAAATGGCACCAAAGTTTCCAAAACAGACCTTGGCAAGGAAAGAAGAGACTCTTGGTGATTATCATGGGGCTTTAACTGAACAGCTTCAAGAACTTCTGAGAGTTTTTGGTTGCACAATTAATATTCCAGTCAATACCATGACATACCATGATGGGCGAATGTTAGCCAAATATCGTGTTAGCATCCAACTACTAAAGAAGCTTGGTTTATATCATGATTTACCTATGGGTGAAGGTAGAGTCACCTAGCAACATACCATGTTGCTATTGTGGAGGCGATAGCCAATGTTAGAGAGCACAAAGCAGAAGAGTTAGCTAGAAGCACATATTCTATGATTCCTCATGACTCTATAGATGAGGAACCAGAACCAGATCATCTTACTTTAGTAAAGAAGCATACAAAAATAGCTTCCAAGTTTATGGATCTGTACCGACTAATGGTTGGGTCTTTGTATAAGACACATCAGGTTATTGTAGAAGATCAGATTGATATGTTAGAGGATTTAACTAATCCCGAACGAAGGGAGAAGTTAGCATCTAAACTGGAGAATGAAGCAATGGATAGGGGTGACCCAATTTTTAAGGATATACCTATAGATCCAGCATCTTTTACACCATATCCTTATTCACCTATGCCAGAAACCACTAGATATCCTGATGAGGGCACTAGTCATCCTGTACCATAGAGTTCTTGGGGAACTGAGGACTCAGAACTACCTATTGGAAATTTCGAAGGATGGAGGTACAGATCGATGGATGGATCTGCCGGGAATCCTATTCCTGTGGAGGACTCAGTTGGGGATACCGGGCAAACTAGTCGCATGGGAGTGAGATCTTATTCCGTTGATGGAAGAGATGTCCATGTGGAGGATGTAGAGTCCGATGAGGAAGATCATGAATAAAGGGTGTTTGAGTTACCAGAACATTATCCTACTCCAGATAACATGCAATATCCAATTATAGCTGAGGACTATCTTACCTAGCAGAGTACTTGGGGAGAATCGAAAGCAGAATATTCTGTTGATAACTCAGGATTCGGAATACATGAGGAGATTGAACAAGACAGTGATGAGGATGATTCTGAAGACACCTAGATGAGTTGGAAGGTATGGACACACTTCAGCTGGATGATGTGTCAACTCCAGATACTTCTGATACTAAGTATCGTCCATCCAAGAGGCAAGTCATTCCACAGATGGTGCATCGTGCTTCATATCAGCACAGTTGTACTCCGGGAATGTACGATGAACGTCGCAGCTTCTGAGGAGCATGACCTTGAGAAGGAATATCCCAATGATGATATGAGGGTTAGAGTCTGAGCACTGGATGTAAATAAATAAGTGAGATAGTATCCACATGAGTTGTAATACCTAAATGGTATGGGCTTGTAATGACGTCGTACTAACTATGTTGTTTGTAATGTATAATATGTGAAATGCATATTTGGTTCTTATTTGGATTTTTTCCCATTGTGTGACTAGTTCTATGCATGAAATTAAGCTCAGAACACATATGCATGATGTAATTATGAGTGTTCACTTTATGTTACAGGACTAGGGGGTATGGAAACAGGTGTAGAGGACGAGACTGAACAGCAGTGCATGGAGCGCGAAACTAAGGAAAAGGCGGATGAAGACGCCGGAATGCAGGCAAATTTACCACCACCACCAATGAGGCCGTTGATGGAACAAAACTTTATGAAGTAGATGCAAATGATGCAAGAGTCCCAGAACAAGTTCATGGAAGGATTAGAGGATCGAGTGGGACATTAGAGGGAACCTGAAGGACGTGGTGTGGGTCTTTCTGACTTTCAAAATGCAAGGCCGTTACCTTTTGCATCAGCCCCTAAGCCAATGGATGCAGAGGATTGGCTAGTGATACGTCCATTTTGCATCACTATTCTATGTCTTAATTCACTATTATTCATTGATATATTTCGTATTGAGAGGTGATACTTATGTTATTTCATCTATTTTTGCATGGTTGATGACTTTTGGAGCATGGACCGCTGTAGTCATGATTCTGATGGAAAAGGTGCTGTTTGGAGGCAAAATTCGAGAAGATCAGAAAATCCGGGAAAATATACAGAAAATCCTATTTTTCTAAAGACTAAGGATGCGAGAAGAAGGAGTGGAGATGGGCCACAGGGGTCCCACACCACCCCCTGGCGCGGGCAGCCCTAGGTCGCGCCAGCAGGTGGTGTGGCCACCCTGGCCCACTCCAGGCACTCCCCTTTGGCATATATCATCCTCTCGAAACCCTAAGACTGGGGGAGCGACCACAGAAAGATTCCGCCGCCTCTGCGAGGCAGAAAACACTGAGAGAGAAAGATCTCTCCGGCAGACAGATTTCTGCCGGGGGAATTTCTTCTCGGAGAGGGGAGATCGTCGCCATCAACACCATCATCAAGCTGGACTTCATCGGGATCATCATCATCATCATCACCACCATCATCACCACCAGAACCATCATCACCATCTCCATATTGCTGTAACAATTGAGTTGAATCTTGCATTAGTTCATAGGGGAAACTTTCCCGGTGTTGATTACTCTTCGTAGTTGATGCTATTGAGTGAACCATTGAATTATTGTTTATGTTCAGATTGTTATACATCATTATTCCATCTCTGATCATGATCCATATGATGTCTTGTGAGTAGTTCGTTTTGTTCTTGAGGACATGGGAGAAGTCATGTTGTTAGTAGTGGAGTTGTGTTGAGAAAGATTCAATAGATTATTATTTAAGTTGTGGTGTACTTCTTCTAGTGGTGTCATGTGAACATCGACTACATGACACTTCACCTATATGGGCCTAGGGGAATGCATTGTGTATTTGGCTACTAATCGTAGGGGTTGCCGGAGTGACAGAAACCTGAACCCCCGTTAGGAAACCATTGCACAAGGGACGTAAGGGTCTTAGAGTTTAAAGCTGTGGTTAGATTTCTACCTTAATTACTTTCTTGTACTTATGGATGTTTGCAAGGGGTATAATCACAAGTATGTATTAGTCCTAGGAAGGTCGGTACATTAGCACCGGTTCACCCACACAACACTTAGCAAGCTAAAGAAGATTAATCAACTATATGAAGCGAAAGCACTTGACAGTCTTCCCATGTGTCCTCGAGAACATTTGGTCATCTTAAGTAATACAACTGGCTTGTCCTTTGCTGTATAAAGGATTTGGCCACTTGCTGCATTTATTCCTACTATCTTTTATTTACTCGTACTTTGTTTACTTGCTTTATCAAAAAACCCTAAAAATCCGTTTGCTAAGTATTTGCAGAGAATTCCTGATCCATACCACTAGCCAACACCTTCTGCTCCTCGTTGGGTTCGGCACTCTTACTTATCAAAAATACTGCGATACACCCCCTATACTTGTGGGTCATCAAGACTATTTTCTGGTGCCGTTGCCGGGGAGTGAAGTGCTATTGGATAGTGGAACTGGTAAAGGAAACTTCTACTATGAGTATTGTTTACTTCTGTTAGTTGCTTTATTTTCGTTATGGATAATTCGCTGAGTTTCTTATTTGGTAATGCTACTACCACTGCTAAGGTAGCAGATAAGCCACCACCTGCTAAGAATGATGCTTTTAAAATACCTACAAGAATTATTGACCGTGTTATGGATAACTACTATGTTGGGGATGGAACTGTCCATCCCGGTGATCATTTACTCTTTATACACGAATTATGCGGGTTGTTCAAGTGTGCAGGTATTACTACAGATCAAGTTAAGAAGAAGTTATTCTCATTATCACTGAAAGGAAGAGCCGAGGATTGGTATAAGCTGCTGAAGGATGGTCAAGCTCTGGAATGGGAGGAAATAGTGCCTCTCTTTTATTCAAAGTTTTATCCTCCTAGTGATATTCATAAAGACCGGAATCAAATATACAACTTTTGGCCTCTTGATGGAGAGAGTACAACACAAGCTTGGGGGAGATTGAAGTTACTAATGCTCAAATGTCCCATTCATGAGCTCCTCAACAATATTATTATCAATAACTTTTATGCAAGGCTCCCTCTACATGACAAGGATTTATTGGATGCTTCTTGTGCTGGATCATTCACTCGTATGGAAGAAGAAGCTAAATGGGATCTTCTGGACCGTATTCAAGACAATGCTGAAGCTTGGGAGAATGACAAAGGTAGAAAGTCAGGTATAAATTATGATTATGAATGCATTGAATCTTTTATGGGAACTGATGACTTTCAAAATATTAAAAATGCTTATGGTCTAGACTCTCAAGCTATTGCTTCTTATTTTAAGGCTTTTGCTTCCTATATTGAAGTGCCTAAAAAGAAGTGGAATAAGTATCATGAGCCTTATAATGATGTTGCTAAGAGTGTTCATGCAAGAAATACTGAAGTTTATACTGCTAATCATGTCTTACCTAAACCTTATATTGAGAAAATGCCTTTCCCAGTTAAGATAAAGGAACATTCTATGATAGCTACTATGGTTGATGAAAGTATGAATAAAGCTGTTGAACCTGATAAACAAATGGTTGATGAACCTATAATAGCAAATGTGAAAGACTTTATTACTAAATATGAGAAATAGGGACACCCTATCCTTTGTAAGGATACCTTTAATATTGTCTCACAAAGTAGTGTTATGAGAGCTAGTATTCCTGTGTTTTCTGTTAGAATAAGTGATTGTTACGATGGTCCTTGTGATAGCTATATTGTTAAATTTATGCATGATACTGAAAGTTACTATGAGAGAGGGAAAAGTGTTCTTATGCATCTCAATAATATCAAGTTTCCTTGTTTTATGCTGAAAGTTTTTATGTTGCACTTCTTTTGCCTTCTTATGCAAGTAGCCTTTGGTTTCAACAACTTGTTTGTTTACAAAATTCCCTTGCATAGGAAGTGGGTTAGACTTAAATGTGTGTGTGTTTTTTGCTTCTTAATGCTCTCTTTCACTTCAATTCATATTTCTATGTGAGCATCTTCAAAATTATCATGCCCATCTTAATGGCTATAAAGAAAGAGCTTTTTGGGAGACAACGCAATTTGTTTTTGCTTTCAGTTTGTTTTTGTTTCTTTGAGTCTTGGAAGTTATTACTTCGGTAATAACCGCTCCTTATCCGTTTTGTTTGGTTTTTGTGTCAAGATCAACCTCTAATGAAATAGAAGTAAGATTTGGGGAAGTTGATGTCCCGAAACATATTTTTGTGCTTCACCGTAAAAATTCGTGAGAGATCTCTGTATGTCGGTTTGAGCTGTAATGTTTTATGATTCTGCCCCAGGTTGTTATTTAACTTTCGTTAATTTTGCACTTTTTGATTTGAGCAACAGAAGATTTTCGAAAAATTTGATCTTGACCTGCTAGTCTGTTTTGACAGATTTAGCCAATCTTGCATTTGCTTCTTTATTCGATTTCCTTTTTGAATTCTTTTTGGGTTTTTGGAAGGAGTTGCTACAGTATCTTATGTTTTGTTGGTTTTCAGTTGAAATTGAGTTAAAAAGGTTTTATCACTTCACTTATACTAATGTTGCTAATAAGAACTGTGTGAAGTTTTGTGTGAAAGAAATTTCTAGGAAGTGGAGACAATGGTGTAATAAGGAAGAGAAGGGTTTTATGACTCAAGTAATAAGTGTATGAAGAGGAAGATATTGATGTTATTCACGTGGTGACTCCGGAAGAATCCACTAGATACCAAATTCAGAGACCAACAGATTCTGTTTTCTAATAGGTAATAGTTCTGGTAAGAAAAGTTCCGCGAAAATACTATCCAACTATATTTTTTGCAGTTTTTAGTCAATAAGGACGGAAACGAAAAAGGGACGGAAACGAAGCCAGGTTGGCTCACACCACCCTGTGGCGCGGGCCCACCCCTGGCCGTGCCACCAGGTGGTGAGGCCACCCCAGACTCCGTCTCCGACCCGTTTTCTCCTAGTACCTTCCTTTTGATATGAAACTTCGTAATATATAACCCCCCCGGATCTTCCGAGGTTCGTATATCGTGTTTTCGTCGTGTTTTCGTTTCGATCTGTTTTTGCCAGGACATACTCTTTGAAGGTTTAGAAGCACAATGGTGTCTGCCAAGGATAAAGGGAAGGAGCCTATGGAGGAAGACCTCCAAGACCCCGGGAAGGATAAGGAGATCAGAGTGAAGGTGAAGAGGAGGCAAAGCACACCGGCACTACCGTTGCAAGCATTGGAGTGGTGAAGAAACCTGCCAGGGTTAGAAGGACTACACGGATGCAGACTGGGGGAAAAGCTCTTCGTCATAGTTTGGCTCCACGGTCACTTCCTCCACACACCAAGAATCCCTTCCATACCTTTATCCATAACCATGCAGGAAAGGAAGACTCCAAGAGGGAAGAATGGAAAAAGAATCAC
This sequence comes from Avena sativa, assembly GCA_916181665.1. NCBI lineage: Eukaryota > Viridiplantae > Streptophyta > Magnoliopsida > Poales > Poaceae > Avena > Avena sativa. The sequence continues at coordinate 467,850,248 of OV702290.1, forward strand.
AAGAGCTGGGATCCACAAACTAAAATGAGTATGAGCCGTATTGAGCACAACTTGGAGTTGATTTGTACTCTCACCTTAGAGATTGAGGACTTGGGGAAACTCATAAGAGAGCTCATCGAGAGGATACCACCACCACCAAAGGAGTAATTCGTCATCAGGTTTGGCATCCCCATGGTTTGTTCCAAGCTTGGGGGAGTGCCGCGGTATCTCATCACTATCTTCAATCTTTTTACCTTATTAGTAGAGTCATATCATGAATAGAGGAGTTATTATGTAGGATGGTTTGCATTATGGAAGTGTCCCCTCTCTCGTTAGATATGTATCCCTTGGTGTGAGTTGCCGTTATGGAATATTAATGATAAGTTCTATCATTCACTCTTTTGCATAGATTATATTAGTTTTCAATTCGTGGTTATATGATTGATCTTGTTGTTGGTATTGTTATCACTTTGGGATCATTGAGTTAATTTAGTTTGTTTTGGCAAACCTGGCTCGGTCAGTAGCAACACTATTCTTGAGAGTTGAATGAAAAAGATAGAAGTACTCTAAAGAAATACTCCCTCCGTCCCAAAATGTAAGGTGCCTAAGTTTTAGTCAAAAGTCAATATATTTTAAGTTTGACCAAATTTATACATAAAAATATAAACATTCACAATACCAAATTAATATCAATAGATTCATCAGAAAGTATAGTTTCTCAAAATATCCATTTGATATTGTAGATATTCATATTTTTTCTATAAACTTGGTCAAACTTAGAAGATGTTGACTTTTGGCTAAAGCTTAGGCGCCTTACATTTTGGGACGGAGGGAGTACAATTTCATCATCTTTCTTTCTTGATTTGCTCATAAGTTTAGTATTCTCTAGTTAAGATCTTTTGTGCTTCCAAGGAAGATTGCATGTTTGTCTTTATCACTTGTATGTTTGTTTGCTTCCTTCAACTCTTATACTTGCTACTCAGCCTTGCTAGCCAAAAACCTGTACTGAGAGGGAATTCTTCTCGTGCATCCACCTCTTTTAAACCAAAACCCACGCCATTTGTGTCCACCATACCTACCTAGTAGCATTACTACTATTCCAAGTAAATTCTTGTTTTATCTATCTCCCAAATTAAAATTGTTATGTGAAAATTAGTGATTAAAGCTCTCACAAACTTGATGGCACACTTTACTTTCTTGCATTTAATAAACTTGAACCATTGGGTCCTTCTTTGTTGCGTATATGCTTGCGCTTTATGAGTTGAAGTTAGCAGAACCATGTATCATGGGGAACACTTTCAACACTGTCATGGTACTTTGTACCTAGTTGATATCATGTTCTTTTTCTTATGGATCCCGATGGTGTGAAATAAAAGTGGAACTTGTAAGGTCATGGAGTTTATATGTGTGTTAGAGAAACGCCTGGGCCGCTAGCCTAAGCCATGCCTAATCATGGTGGAAACTTGCAGCATAACTATAGTGAGCATTCTATGGAGCATCCACAATAAAAACCTATGCAAATAGCAAATAAAAAGATCATTGAGATGCTCACTGTCTGCTTGCCTTGTCATTTTGATTATGGGATAGCTCCTATGTCATGTGCAAGGGGTACCCGTTGGCTGTTCTCAATGATACGCATGTATTTACAATGACAAGAGCTTTCTCGTGACTAAAGTTGAGTAGCATGAGGTTCTGTACTCATAATTAAGGGGCATGGGACTTCAATTTATAACTTGTCAAGCATATCCTCTTAGTTGTGTCACTTTAACCTTAATCACCAAAAGATGCCTATGATAGGGGCAATGAGAGCTGAAAGCTAGTAAGTATCATAATTTTTGGGAGCTCTTTATGAGACTTGCAATCCCTGCTTCCCTCTATGAAGGGCTTTTCTTTTACTTTTTAGTTGAGTCAGTAAACCTACTCCCTTCTATCTCAGCAAGTATTTTGAGTTGATGTGTTTCATTCATTCATATGATGATTTATTCAATCATGTTTCTTATGTTCCTTGTTTTGCACATTGCTCTTATCTTGATGTTTACTACTTTGAAAGCTATCATTGAAAACCAGTTATTTGTGAACTCCAGCAAATTATCAACTATTCTTTGACCAAGAGCTAAGTTTGCCATTACCAATTATGATTTAGTTCATGTATCTTTATTGTTTTTCCTTTACTTATTGCAAGCTAAGTTATATAATAGTGAGTTGTCTTCTATTATGATCTATGTATTTGATGAATGTGATGCTTCTTGTCCGTATTCTTTTATCGACCGCACCAATCTTAGCAGTTCCGAAAACAGGAAAGATTACACAATATATTTTGATGCATCTAAGGAAGGATTAGGTTGGGTGCTTATGCAAGATCGTAAGGTAATTGCTTATGGATCTAGACAACTGAAACCACATGAAGTGAATTATCCAACTCATGATTTAGAGTTAGCAGCAGTAGATTTTGCTTTAAATGGATGGAGGCATTTTTTCTATGGGGCAAGGTGTGAGTTATACACTGATCACAAAAGTCTCAAATATTTCTTCACTCGAAAGGAATTGAATATGAGACAGAAGCGTTGGCTGGAGTTAATTAAAGATTATGATCTAGCAATCAATTATACCCTTGGAAAAGCAAATGTTGTGGCAGATGCTTTAAGTCGGAAAAGCACAGATACGCAACCTATTAATAGAGAACTGCCAAAAGAACTGCATATGGATTTGAAAGGTTGGAAATACAATTTATAAGTACAACAGTTCTTGGAGGATTAGATACCATGAGAGTAGTTGAAGAGCGGAGTAGTGATCTTCGGAATGAAATTTTTAGACATCAAAGTGAAGACCCTTTCATTGCTGAAGAAGTTCAAAGAATCTCTCAAGGTCAAACATCATCTTTTCACCTAGGAGATTATGGGTCTTTATGGTTTCAAAACCGTCTTTGTGTACCAGATGTGCTAGAAATTCGAGAGGTGATACTTCGGGAAGTCCATGAAACACCATATTCTATACATCATGGAAGTACAAAGATGTACATGGATTTAAAAGAATTATTTTGGTGGAACAATATGAAAAGAGATATTGCAAAGTATGTATCTGAATGCCATACTTGCCAAAGGGTAAAAGCAGAACATCAAAGTCCAGCAGGACCATTACAACCTTTGGAAATTCTAGAATGGAAGTGGGAAGAAATTGGTATGGATTTTATCATAGGGTTACCCATGACACCAAAGCGGAAGGATATGATATGGGTGATTGTGGATAGATTCACAAAAAGTGTGCATTTTATTCCAGTAAACCAAAAGGATAAGGCCGAAAAATTAGTGGAAATCTATATCAAAGAGATTGTGAGTAAGCACGGGGTACCGAAGAAAATTGTATCAGACAGAGGATCTGTATTTACGTCAGCATTTTGGAAACAATTACATGAAGCACTTGGCTCAAAGTTGGATTTCAGCACAACCTATCATCCAGAAACTAGAGGCCAGATAGAAAGAACCAATCAAATCTTGGAGGACATGCTTAGAGCTTGTGCATTAGATTTTGGAGGTTCGTGGGAAGATCATTTACCGTTGGCAGAATTTTCCTACAACAATACCTATCAGAGTAGTCTGAAGGCAGCACCATACCAAGTACTATACAGGAGAAAGTGTAGATCACCTATATGTTGGTATGAACATGGTAGTAGCAAGGAATTTGCACCAGACTATATCAAGGAAAAGCAAGATATCATCGATATTATCAGAGATCGATTGAAGATAGCTCAGAGTCGACAAAAGAGTTATGCTGATCAAAGCCAAAGATCATGGCATCCAGAAGTGGGGGATATGGTATATCACAAAGTAAGTCCGATGAAGGGAGTGAAGAGATTCAGAGTCAAAGGAAAACTAAGCCCAAGATATATTGGACCATTCAAGATACTGATTCAGAATAGAACAATAGCTTATGCTCTCGAGTTACCAAAAAGGCTAGCTCAGATTCACAATGTTTTCCATGTATCACAACTCCAGAAATGTCTTAAAGTTCCCGATGATGCTATCACACATCAAGAGATTGAGTTACAAGAAGATTTGACTTATGTTGAGAAACCCTATAAAATTCTAGAGGAGAATTGGAAAAGGTTGAGAAATAGGGCAATCAAATACTGCAAGGTACAATGGGAACATCACCCAGAGCAAGAAGCCACATGGGAGAAAGAGGATGACTTAAGAGAAGCATATCCAAAACTATTCAGGTACTCATCCGCAAACTTCGGGACGAAGTTTAATTTAAGGAGGGAAGTCTGTAACACCCCATCATTAGGATACAACGAAGGGTAGAAATAGGAATCTAAGTTTGTGCATGCATGCATCTGTAAAAAATCCAGGCAATTTTTTCCGTCAAACAAAAACCTAAAGGGATCAATGTTTCTTTCGCTAACTAGAGGTAGGAATAGCTCTTTATAGTGACTGCTATGAATTTTGACATGACCTTTAGGAATTATGGAGTCTTCGGGGAAGTTATTTTCAATTCAAGTTTAAAATTTAAATCAATTTGAAAATTAGAAGTTAGTAATCTTAAATTGTTTTCCAAAATACTTTATTAACATTGTTTGATTATATTATAGATATATTAAACAACAATAAGGATTTAAGACAAGGAAAATTAAATAAGAAATGAATTCTTATTTATTTATTCCATAAAAATAATTCCATAAAAATAATTACAGATGGGATAAATCTACCAAAAACAGAATATCACAGAGAATAGAAGCTAACGAAATAAAACTTTATTAACTTATAATAATATCTTTACAAGATTCTTTACAAAAAGAATAAAAAGAAGATTAAACTAAAATCTATACTACCTATCTATTCCTATACTAAATCTTGAGTATCCAGATCTTGTTCATGCAAATAAGATAAATAACTAAAATTGAAATAAAGGGTTAGTTAGTTAGTTTTACTCTTAGTGGTGAATAGTAAAATGCACTGTTCATACTACATGATAGAGTAATTAAAAGAGGGGCAAGTTTCACCAGGGTAGTAACTAGTAAAAGGGTAACATGTGAAGATTATTTCACTTGATCCGATCCACCACCAGTCCACACAAACAGACCATACAACTAGACTGCTTAGTCACCTAAATGCATGGAACGTGCTGTCAAAACAGCAGCAGCAGTACAAGCACTCAAACAGAGCACTCAATCGAAGCATAGTTACATGGAACACACTTTACCTTCTCAAGCACACACTCAGAGCTCATTGAGCTTGCCAAAGCCTCAACAAATCCACCATCCAGTTTACCAAATCAACCACCAGTTCACCACAAGATGGTGACATAAGGAGGGGGTGGTGCAGGAGGATAGCAAGGGCAAGTTCAAGATCATAGGAGACTAGGAGGAGCAGGAGAAGCACTAGGAGGTGCATGCTAAGATCAAGACAGCAGCCACAAGCAACACCATCACAGCACCAGCAAGCAACTTGTGTGGTGAGTTATACAAAACCATCACATGCTAAATCTCAGATGATCATGTGTTGTTTCATATAAGATCTTCTCAGAAAAGCACCCAAGTGGGGTGTATCCATCACACAAGAGATTAATAAAGCCAAACTACCTATCTTAGCAAACCACTTCAAGATCTCAGTCTGTGCATCATTGGTCTTGGAGAATAAAACATGCTTTTACATCCACATATACAATAGCTTTAACTGAATGTTTCTGGGCACATCCAATGGATGGCAGCACCTCAGAAATTAGTTCATCTTAAAGCTGTATAGTACACAACATGGATTATCAAATCATTTTCTTAGAGGCTATAAGAATCATTGTCTTAAACTGATTACCAAAGCACACTTGAGAGGGAAACATTAGATAACAACCTTACTTTCTATCTAGCATTGCCTCAGACCAGCATCACAGGCTTTAGAAAATTCTAGAGTATCATAGGCTAGTTTATCCAATAGAATGTTCTGCAACTCTCAGACACTATAGAACACAAATATAAAATAGCCCAGTATCTGGATGAAACCTGTGTACCATTCAAAGGAAGGTGTCACAAGGGCCCACCTAACCAAGCAGTTTCTACCAGGGATTCTATAATCCAATGCTTTCAAAAGAACACTTAATCATTTTCCTAACATAACAATTAGGAATCATATTTGACATCTCTACATTCTATCATCAGCAATTATCAGAGAGTAATTGGATTAGATATCCATCTCCAATTATTTCATACCAAAGCATATCAACAAGAACCAGAGAACCAATCTCAATCTAGATCATAGCCATGATGTCACCAATCCGATATAGGACAATAAGTAAAAGTTCAGTTAACATCTTACTGACAGGAATTACTGTCAACACCTGACGAGGGTTTAACTCATCATTGCCCAATGTTATGGACTTGGGTTTTGGAGAAGGAGGAATGCACTGGAAGACTCGATCGGCTAGCAAACAAGCACACAGGGACGCAAGGTTTACCCAGGTTCAGGCCTCGTAGAGGACCCTACTCCTACTTGTCTGCTCTCGATTGATGATGATCCGAAGGATTACAATGTCGCCGATGGCGGTGTTGTGCAGATTAGATCTGGCGTATGAGAGAGATCGATGTCTAGATCTATTGTCTATTGTGGGAGTCACGATGTCTAGATCTATTGTGGCGTAGCGTGTCCTTCTTGTTGGACCCTCCTGGCCTTTATATATGGGGAGTCTAGGTCTCAAGTACCAATACAAGTTGGTTACAAGTTAGATTAGAACTCTAGTCTTGAGCTTTCCTTGTCTTGTACGTTGGGAGTGCGTGTCCATATGGGTTTCATACCACTTGAACCGTCATAGGCATCATGGACCTTGGCAATTCGTAGAGTGGGCCTTCCGTCAGGCCGCACCAGGTAGGCTTTAGTCGAGTGCCTATTGGGCATACCCATGTCAGTAGCCCCCAAGTGTCCATTCGAATCGTAGATTCGGGTGGAGACTTAGTTAATCTTGAATCTTGCATTAGGATGTCGGAGTCAACAATTCTCTCGAGTGCGAAGCACTTCACCCGGAAGTTCATCGGGTCAATCAAATTTATAGTAGTTCATAGGGATGATGGTAAACGTGCCTGGTGTGCTCGACGGATTGGGACTAGTTAATTTCTCTAGGGCAAAAACAACGCTACCTACTCAAACTCGAGTCCCCGGACTCGAATCCGGAAATTGCTGGCTTAATTTGACTCAGGCCACGGAGGTCTTATAGAGTCGAATCCCAGTGTGTAAATGTGAGCACTTGACGCGTCCGTCAAAGCTTATTCATTGTACCTGTAGGTACGGATTATTTCTGGTAGAGCGCAGCAGATGCGTTGCCAGGCCTTATTCAGGTCTTATCTTCACGCTGTAAGCGCGGCATCCGAATTTTTTGTCATCGCGGAGATGATTCGGGTGGCTCAGGAGACGTAATCTCTTTGTAGGGAAAATATGAGGTGGAGTCGCCATAGCATTCGAGTGTGGATGTTATCGACACACAGTACGATGTACAAGGAAAAATAATCATAGGGTGTGCGACCAGTGCTCCCTATGGTAGTATCCCCCAAGTGCCTATTCGAGTCGTAGACTCGAGTAGGGACTAAAAACATTTTGCGACTGCTGTCGTCTTTGTTTCTTGTTTTAGTCGAATATGCTTGCTCCCTATGGGAGTAACCCGAAGCCCACAATCAAATCGTAGATTCGAGTGAAGGGTTTTCATAATACTTGGATATCTTCATAAATTTCTTCAGGTGCGCGGCCAGCGCTCCCTATGGGAGTAGCCCCCGAGTCCTTAGTCGAATCGTGGATTCGAGTGAGGATTCAGAGCGTGTCACTCGAGGATCTTGTATATGCGCGACCAACGCTCCAGTTTGGAGTAGCCCCCCGAGTGTCTGGCGGAGTCGTAGACTTGGGCAGAGACTCGAGTCTTGTATCTTGTAGTGGTTGTCGAAAATCATGCGAGGATAATCCACTGACTTCTATCGGGTGCGTCGCTAGCACCGCTTCTTTGTAGCATCAAGCGACGTAACCATCCGAGGAGGAACTCGACTCGGGTCTTGAGTGTATGGCGTAGCCAGCTATTTTTTCGACTCCTGTTGGAGGATCCGATAGAATAGCTCGATGCAATCGACATCTTTGTATGCTGCATAAAATGCAAAGAATTGTGAAGTATTTATATCTTGTAAAGAATATTTGCCTGTCGGCTTGTCAAGTAAAATTCTGGTGCCAATCGAGTCGACACTTTTCACTGTATGCTAAGCCTTTTCGTTAGCCTGATTACACTTAGTCTCAGTGCCTTGCCGAGATACTCGGAGTTCAAAGATTTGACGATCAGGCAGAATCAGCTGCTCGAGTGCGTGTAATCGATGGCACATTAGGTTACTCGAAGAGGGTGCAGCCCCCGATTGTTTCGAGTGCGAGTTAAAAAAGAAACAACTCTAATTAGAGGGGAAACTTTTCTTTATTGGTAGTTGCCATGGACGAAGTTGATGTGATCGCGGATGCGGTCGACACGGCAGCGGGTCATGTGACGGAGTCGAAGACCAGCGGAGTCGAAGACCGCAGCGGGTCGCGTGGTGGAGTCGAAGACTCAGCAGGTCGGTGGAGTCGAAGACCGCAGTGGTTCACCACAGTGGGTTGCCGTAGCCAAGGGAGCCCTCGAGTCGCTGGAGCCAAAGATCGCCGCAAGTCGTATGGTGGAGTCGAAGGAGCCCCCGAGTGTAGCGTCGAGGTGGTTGATCTAGCCGAGGAAATTCGAGAGCCGATGTGGCGAACTGGAGTCGATGCGGTGGCGGGTCGCCGAAGGTGATGGCGCCAACGGTTTGCCGCAACCAAAGATCATAGCGGGTCACAGCAGTCGAAGACCACAACATGTTGGCAGAGTCGAAGACCGTCACGGGTTACCCGACGGAGCCAGCGTAGCCCCCAGGTGTAGAGTTAGCACGGTCATGTAGTCGAGGTCAATGGACCAGAGTCGTCGCAGCAGTGAGTCGTGTGGTCCCGATATGACAGCGGGTCACACGGCGGACGTAGTCGGCATGGCGGACCGGAGTCACCTGGTGATGACGAATTACCGCACCCAAAGATTGTAACGAGTTGTTGGGGCCAAAATGGCAGCAGCTTGGTCGTTGGAGATGATGGCGACAATGGGTCGTCCCGGCTGAAAAGAGCCAACACGGTGGCGAGTTGTTGCGGCGGATAGGTAGTCGCCAAGCCGACGGAGTCGAGCCATGGTCTAAATCGTGTGGCGGCCAGAGTCGGACCACAGTCGGAGTAGGGTACAACCCGATTGTCCTCGTATTTTTCTAATCTGATGCATGTATGGCCTCATTTGAACTATGTCTGTGTCTTTGATCCAAATAACACCACGTGAAGTAGTTTTGCAAGTCGCGCTAGCACCCGTTGAGTCCATGGCCTCCATATATATATATATGCATCAAGTTGATTTTTCTTTTTGAAAATCGAACCGCCTGCCTTGATTAATACATGGGTCTTGGAATTGAATAAACGATTTATGAATCTGACCACACAGCTGATCGTACATAGTAGCTAGCTGGACCCTTGTCAAATTTGATGAGGAAGACGCGACTAATGAATCGCGTGATGAATCGTCGCGCGCTCTGCCAACTACAAGCCTGGCTGCTTCCGGTTCGATTTGCATTGCAAGCATGTTAGTAGGAAATGTCTTCTCCTCGGTATTTGATCTGCTGGCAGCACTTTAAGCTTGCACGTCCATGCGATTCCCCTTTTTTTCTCTTCCTGGAACAGGAGAAATAGGAGCACGCATATATCCGGGTTTCTTTTGACATCGTCTTGACCTGGTCGATTTGCTCAACTAGATTTAATAGGAAACCCTACACAACTAGATTTAATAGGAAACCACCTCAGATGAACATGGTATCAAGGGATGAACCCTAGCACAGTGGGATGAACCCTAGTGCCGTGGATAGACATAATTATGGTTCATACGTTGCAAGGACTCAGAGGGTAGCAAGGTAAGCCAGAGAATAAGAGAGGGAGAGAGAGGAACTCACCTGTGGTCATCGCTGAAGTTAGGAGAGGAAGAAGAATCACCGGCGAGCACACACGGCGGCACGGGGAGCACCCAAGGGCGTTGTAACCCGTGCCTAGCCATGGCACGGCGGCCACAGCCACACGGGCAGCAGCGGTGGCACCATAGGACCGCCAGAAGCCCAGCATAGCACCACCAGGGCGGCGAAACTCCACATCGCCGGCAAACCCCAAACCCTATGGTTCGGGGTGGAGTTAGCCTAGACCGGAGAGGGGCTTACAGACGAATCGAACAGAACCAGATGGCGGAGTGGCGTCGGCTACCTTGTCACACACCACGGCGGCGGCCGGAGTGGCCCAGGGAGGCCGGAATCGAGCGGCGATAGCGTCGGCATCGCGGCGGCTCTGCGGGGACGAGACAGTATTGTAACGAGAGAGAGAAGGGGAGAAACCGAGTGGCATTGGGCCACTCGAGGCAGAGGGGTATGACTATCCCAGGTGGGCCGAGTCAGGGTTGGGCCAGTGATACGTTGCAAACGTATCTATAATTTTTGATGTTCCATGCTTGGTTTATATCTACTTTCTTATGATTTGTCCACACTTTGGAGTATTTTTATACACTTTCTGGGACTAACCTATTAACAAGATGCCACAGTGCCAATTGACTATATTCTGTTGTTTTTGGTTGCAGGAAAGTCAGAAAATCAATATTCTCGGAATTGGACCCGCCAAAAGCCAAAGTCGATATTTTACCGGAAGACTCATGGAGCCAGAAGATGAGACTGAGAGGGGCCACAGGGTGGCCACACCACCCGTTGGCGCGGGCAGCCCTAGGCCGCGCCAGGGCATGGTGTGGGCCCCCTGGCCGGCCACCGACCTTGCCCCTTCGCCTATAAGAAGCCCCCGATGCAAAAACCCTAAATCGAAGAGCCTCCAACCACGAAAAGTTCCGCAGCGCCACCGCCACCGAAGGGGAGATTCAGGGGACAGAAAGTCTCTGTTCCGGCACCCTGCCGGGACAGGGAAGTGCCCCTGGAGGCATCTCCATCGATCTCCACCGCCATCTCCATCACCATTGCCGATTCCCATGATGATGAGGGAGTAGTTCTTCCTCGAGGCTAAGGGTTCTACCGGTAGCTATGTGTTCATCTCTCTCTCTATGAATGATCATTTTGTGATCATGAGTTTTGTAATCAAGTAGATCTACTTTGCTACTCAAGTGCTTTAATAGATCTCTGCTCTCCCCATGTGTGTGAAAGTGATAGCGTGCACACCATGGTGGCACTTAGGCTAGAGATCACAAATACTTGTTATGAGTTATATTTGGAGTTGGATGTCTCTATTAAATTGTGGTGTTTGTTGGAACCATCTAGCGCTCAAGGTGACAGTGTGGGGTTACCTACATGGGAAAAGTGAACTTTGAGGAGTGCTGTTATAGCCCTACCATGGATTAGAGTGTCCAACCGGGGAGTAGTTCAAAGTAGTATCATGAAGAGAAGATATTTATATGAGAGTGTTCACTAGTGAAAGTATGATCCCTAGGCCTTGTTTCTAAGCATTGAAACACCATTTGCAACTAGATCTGTTACATGTTTGCTTGCTTCCATCTTTATTCAGTTTGCCTTTAGTCTCTTCCACGCCATCAAGCTATTTTCTAGCACCGTTGTCTTATATTTATACCACTTGTATTTCACTATCTCTTCGCCGAACTAGTGCACCTATACATTTGATAATGTTGGGTCCGCAGCATAGAAAATAAAAAATTTCCCACGATGAGAACTATACGCCAAGATCTATCTACTAGATACAGAGCAACGGTGGACATACATCCATGGAGAACTTACCCTCGAAGACAACGAGTTCTGTTAACGAGTAGGAACTCGTGGTTGATGTAGTCGTACGCTTGCCGATCTCAAGATCGTGTGGCAGTCCGAGCGCCGCAAATCAGCAGCGCATCCGTCCTCGCACACACGTTCAAGCCACCGGACAACCTCCACCTCCTCGCTCTAGCGAATCAGCGGAAGCAACAACTCCTTCCAGACGCAAGGCCACCGGGAACATGTATCTCGCTAATCCGAGACCATGGAGGAATATCTAGAGGGGGAGAGAGATCCTTCACGAGGAGGTGTGGTTTGTGAGAGGGGAGAGGGGGGCTTTATATAGGAGGGAGGGAGACCCCTCCCCTCCCATAGCCAGCGCATGAGGGGGGGGGGACTCCTCCCCTCCTTCATTCATGTGGTGAACCTCCACTCACATAAACATGGCCTCCACCCAAAATCCCACTCACATGTATTTAATTTCCACTAAATTAAATGCAACTCTCAATTAATAAAACTCTTTTATTTATTTTATTCAGAATTTTGTTAATTACTTTAATTAACAAACATTCACATAAAACTCCTTGCAACATTTCAATATCACATGCAGAACCACTTTCTGCAATTTCACCCGAAACAATTCTGGTTTCTATCGAAACAATTCTTGTTTCTATCGAAACATTTCCTGCACTTTGCAAACCTTTTGTCTGGAACATATGTGCTCCTAAATGGTGTCCGGCAACCCTTAAGTGTGTCACCCTACGGTTCGCAAATAATGCAGACATGATTGAGACTCCTCTCAGATCAATAATCAGAAGCGGGACCTGGAGATCCATACTGACTCCTGCATATTCAACGACGACTTCTGTGATCGTGAGAACCTTTAACGTCAGCAATTTAATCCCTTTGTCTCATGATATAATACATGTCCAAGATTCGATCATCGGTATCCAAATACCTAGTTTGATCTTGTTACCGACATGCACTCTTTTCTCGTTCCCGTGATATAACATTCTAGTGATCACATCACTTGCTTGCAAGCTATCTTAATGTGATATCACCGAGAGAGCCCAGAGTATATCTATCCGTCATCGGGATTGACAAATTCCACTCTTGATCCATGAGCCTCAACATAACACCTTCATAGCACTGAACCCACCTTTATGGTCACCCTGTTACGGTGTGACGTTTGATGTTATCAAGATACTCTTTCGGTGTTAGCAATTAACATGATCTCATGGTCTAAGGACTAAGACTACTTTGTATGATGTTATAGCAATATAAACATAATGACTTGATCGTAATGCTATACTTCAGATGAATGTTCATCACATCATTTCACAAATTCTATGACCTTGTTATTAACAACATCCAATGTCCATGATCAGGAAACCTTGATCATCTTGTTAATCAACAAGCTAGTCTATAAGAGAGGCATAACTAGGAACCCTTTTTGTTTATTAAACACACATGTATTGATGTTTCCTATCAATACAATTATAGCATGCAAAATAAACATCTATCATATACAAGGAATACATAATAACAACTTTATTATTGCCTCTCAGGGCATATTTCCTTCAGTCTCCCACTTGCACTAGAGACAATAATCTAGTTTATACAGTGATAAATCTAACACCCATGGAGTTTTGGTATTGATCATGTTTTGCCCTAGGGAGTACTTTAGTCAACGGATCTGCTACATTCAGGTCCGTGTGCACTTTACCAATCTTTATATCTCCATCCTTGACATGCTCGCGGATGGAGTGAAACCGGCGCTTAATATGCTTGGAATTCTTGTGAGACCTTGGTTCCTTGGCATTGGCTATGGGTCCAACACATTAGGAACCACACCTAGTTCCGTTATGAACTCCTTCATCCAAACTGCTTCCTGCACCGCTTCTGAAGCAGCAACATATTCCGCCTCTGTCGTTGATCCAGCCACCACAGGTTGTTTGGAGCTCCTCCAACTAACTGCTGTTCCGTTCAAGAGAAATACGTATCCGGATTGAGACTTAGAGTCATCCGGATCAGTGTCAAAGCTAGCATCGACATAACACTTAGCGACTAGCTCTTCTTCACCTCCGTATACAAGAAACATATCCTTAGTTCTTCTCAAGTACTTAAGGATATTTTTGACCGCTATCCAGTGTTCCGAACCTGGATCAGATTGGTACCTACTAGTCAAACTAATAGCATGTGCCACATCCGGTCTTGTACATAGCATGGCATACATTATAGAGCCTATGGCTGAGGCATAGGGGATCTTATCCATTATCTCTCTTTCTTCCGTCGTAGCCGGACTTTGAGTCTTACTCAATGTCTTGCCTTGCAACATAGGTAAGTACCCCTTCTTACTTCCGTCCATATTAAACTTCTTTAATATCTTATCAAGGTATGTACTCTGCGATAGCACAATTAGGCGTCTTGATCTATCTCTATAGATTTTAATGCCTAATATATATGAAGCTTCACCAAGCTCCTTCATCGGAAATTTGCTGTTTAGATAACTTTTAACACTGTTTAAAAGATCTATATCATTTCCAATCAATAATATGTCATCCACATATAATATCAGAAATGCCACATTGCTCCCACTCACTTTCTTGTAAATACAAGCCTCTCCATAAGTTTGGACAAATCCAAACTCTTTGATCACCTCATCAAAGCGGAGATTCTAACTCCGGAATGCTTGCTTTAGTCCATAGATGGATCGCTGAAGTTTGCACACCTTATCAGCATCCTTAGGATCGATAAAACCCTTAGGTTGTATCATATACAACTCTTCTTCAATATTACCATTGAGGAACGCAGTTTTGACATCCATCTGCCATATTTCATAATCGAAATATGCAGCAATTGCTAACATAATCCTAACCGACTTAAGCATCGCTACGGGAGAGAATGTCTCATCGTAGTCAACTCCTTGAATTTGTCGAAACCCCTTTGTGACAAGTCGAGCCTTATAGATGGTTACATTACCATCAGCATCAGTTTTTCTTTTGAAAATCCATTTATTCTCAATGGCCTTTCGATCGTGAGGTAAGTCCACCAAGGTCCAAACCTGGTTTTCGTACATGGATTCCATCTCGGATTTCATGGCTTCTAGCCATTTGTTGGAATCAGGGCTCATCATCGCTTCTTCATATGTCGCAGGGTCATCTATTTCATCAATCATGAAATTCATAACAGGATTGCCGTACAGTTCAGGAGCTGCACGTGTCCTGCTTGACCTACGAGGTTCAGTAGTGTCCTCTTTTGGAGTTTCATGATCAATATCATTAGCTCTCTCTTCATTAGGTGAAGTCAACTCCGAAACAACTTCCGGTGCTGCGCTACTCGCCATTTCATGAAGAGAAGGTTCAATAACCTCTTCGAGTTCTACCTTCCGACTACTCACACCTTTCACGAGAAACTCCTTCTCAAGAAAGGATCCATTCTTGGCAACAAAGACCTTTCCCTCGGATCTGTGATAAAAGGTATACCCAATCGTTTCCTTAGGGTATCCTATGAAGAAGCATTTTTCCGCTTTGGTTCGAGTTTATCCGGTTGAAGTTTCTTCACATAAACATCGCATCCCCAAACTTTAAGAAATGACATCTTAGGTTTGTTTCCAAACCATAATTCATACGGTGTCTTTTCAACGGATTTAGATGGTGCCCTATTTAAAGTGAATGCAGCGGTTTCCAGTGCATAACCCCAAAATGACAGTGGCAAGTCAGTCAGAGACATCATAGATCGAACCATATCCAATAAAGTACGATTACGACGTTTTGACACACCATTACGTTGTGGTGTTCCGGTAGGCGTGAGTTGTGAAACTATTCCACAGTCTTTCATATGTGTGCTAAACTCGTAACTAAGATACTCTCCTCCACGGTCGGACCGCAGAAATTTGATCTTTCTGTTATGATGATTTTCCACTTCATTCTGAAATTCTTTGAACTTTTCAAAGGTTTCAGACTTATGTTTCATCAAATAGATATACCCGTATCTACTCAAATCATCCGTGAAAGTAACAAAATAACGATATACACCTCGCGCCGAGACACTCATTGGTCCACACACATCAGTATGTATGATTTCCAATAAATCTGTCGCCCGTTCCATTGAACCGGAAAACGACGTTCTAGTCATCTTGCCCATAAGGCATGGTTCACATGTATCAAATGATTCAAAATCAAGTGATTCCAAAAGTCCATCAGAATGGAGTTTCTTCATGCGTTTAACGCCAATATGACCTAGACGACAGTGCCACATATATGCAGATATATCATTATCAAGTTTAATCCTTTTAGCATCAACATTATGAATATGCGTAATACTACTATCGAGATCCAACAGAAATAAACCATTCAACACAGGTGCATGACCATAAAAGATATTATTCATATAAATCGAACAACCATTGTTTTCAAACTTAAACGAATAACCACTTTGCATCAAACACGATCCGGATACAATGTTCATGCTCAGTGCAGGCACCAAATAACAATTATTCAGGTTTATAGCTAATCCCGACGGCATATGGAGAGGCAGCGTTCCGACGACGATCACATCAACTCTTAATCCATTGCCGACCCGCATCGTGACCTCATCCCTTGCTAGTTGTCGCTTGTTCCGCAACCCCTGAACCGAGTTACATATATTAGCAACCGATCCCGTATCAAATACCCAGGTGCTACTGCGAGTACTAGTCAAGTACACATCAATAACATGTATATCACATATACCTTTATTTGCCTTGCCGGACTTCTTGTCCGCCAAATACTTGGGGCAGTTGCGCTTCCAATGGCCAGTCCCCTTGCAATAGTAGCACTCGGTGTCAGACTTAGGGCCAGCTCGGGGTTTCTTTTCAGGCGCGGCAACAGATTTGCCGCCCTTCTTTCCCTTCTGCTTGCCTTTCTTGTCCTTCTTGAAACCGGTGGTCTTATTGATCATCAACACTTGATGTTCTTTCCAAATCTCCACTTCTGCAGTCTTAAGCATTGACAGAAGCTCGGAAAGAGACTTCTTCATGCCCTGCATATTATAGTTCATCACGAAGCTCTTGTAGCTAGGTGGCAGAGATTGGAGAACATGATGTATGCCTAGGTCAATGGGAATCGTTATTCCCAAGGACACAAGCTTATCGGCGTATCTAGACATTTTGAGTACGTGCTCACTAACGAAGCTGTTTTCCTCCATCATGCAGCTAAAGAACTTTTCTGTAGCATTATAACTCTCTACGGCAGCATGGGTATCGAAAATCATTTTCAATTCTCCCATGGTATCAAAGGCATTGCTATTTTTGAAACGTTTTCGAAGTTTTGGCTCTAGCCCATACAGTATGCCGCAATGAACTAAGTTGTGGTCCTCCTGACGAGTTATATATACGTTCTTTTCCTCATCAGGGGCATCAGGAGCTGGTGGGGGGCCTAGCGGCGCCTCTAGCACATATTGCTTTTGTGCAGCAGTGAGGAGAATCCTCAAATTCATAGCCCAGTTGGTGAAGTTTCTACCATTCGCAGCAAGCTTCTCTTTCTCCATGAACACATTGAAATTAAAAGCAGGTGGTGCCATCTACAACAGAATTTGTAAAATATATTTAGACTAAGTTTATGATAGATTGAGTTCAACTAATCCAAATTACTAATGAACTCCCACTCAAAAATGACATCCCTCGTGTCCTTTTGGTGATTACATGAACCAAATCCACTACACCAAGTCCGATCATCATGTGAGTCGGTGTATCTTCAAAGGCGAGCATCTATATGGGCATCATATCAACTATATGACTCATGCTTAACCTTCCGGTCCGTGTTCCGAGGCCATGTCTGTACATGCTAGGCTCGTCAAGTAAGAACCTTAGTATTCATGTGTGTAAAACTGTCTTACACCCGTTGTATGAAAGCGTAGAGTCGAGAACACCCGATCATCACGTGATGCCTCAAAACACGATCCACAAAACAGTGCATACTTAAGGAAGAAGACATTTTATCTTGATATCTAAATGAGGGATCATCTTATAATGCTACCAAAAGCGCCAAACTAGCAATATAAGATGCTAACATCTAATGTGTGAAGCGAGGTGATATGGTCCATGCATTTGATCTCTATCATTTGCATCGTGGTATGATCTCTATCATTCCTTTGTGTGTAAGGCCAAGGTCTATGGAACTTACACGTTAAGTGAGTTGTAAGAGTATCTATCATACATCTACTTACAACAATACCATATCAAGACACTAGCCCAGCAACGATCTAAACTAGACGCCTCTAATTTATCAATTGCAAGTTTTACGTGGCTTAGGGCTTTCGGAGATAGAACCGGTCTTACCTACGAACATGAACCACAACGAGGATAACCAAGTTATTAGCAACTCGTTGTAAATCAGATATTGACTATAGTAGGAGAGACAGACACCCGCTAGCCACTTATGCAAAACTAGTTGCATGTCAGTCGTGGAACCGGTCTCATGTACGATGACATGTCAGGTTGGTCCGGGCCGCTTCATCCCACTATGCCACCAATATCCAAAGTACATAGAAGATGCAATAACATGATCATCATCGCCCACATATAAACATATGTGTACTACCTGTGCAAAGCACCTACGCATAGATCAGGCTCTGATACCACTGTTGGGTCCGCAACATAGAAAACAATTTTTTTCCTATGATGAGAACTATACGCCAAGATTTGTCTACTAGATACAGAGCAACGGGTGGACATACATCCATGGAGAAGTTACCCTCGAAGACAACGAGTTTTGTTAACGAGTAGGAACTCGTGGTTGATGTAGTCGTACGCTTGCCGATCTCAAGATCGTGTGGAAGTCCGAGCGCCGCAAATCAGCAGCGCATCCGTCCTCGCACACACGTTCAAGCCACCGGACAACCTCCACCTCCTCACTCCAGCGAATCAGCGGAAGCAGCAACTCCTTCCAGACGCAAGGCCACCGGGAACATGTATCTCTCTAATCCGAGACCATGGGGGAATATCTAGAGGGGGAGAGAGATCCTTCACGAGGAGGTGTGGTTTGTGAGAGGGGAGAGGGGGGATTTATATAGGAGGGAGGGAGACCCCTCCCCTCCCATAGCCGGTGCATGACGGGGGGACTCATCCCCTCCTTCATTCATGTGGTGAACCTCCACTCACATAAACATGGCCTCCACCCAAAATCCCACTCACATGTATTTAATTTCCACCAAATTAAATGCAACTCTCAATTAATAAAACTCTTTTATTTATTTTATTCAGAATTTTGTTAATTACTTTAATTAACAAACATTCACATAAAACCCCTTGCGACATTTCAATATCACATGCAGAACCACTTTCTGCAATTTCATCCGAAACAATTCCGGTTTCTATCGAAACAATTCCTGTTTCTATCGAAACATTTCCTGTGCTTTGCAAACCTTTTTTCTGGAACATATGTGCTCCTAAATGGTGTCCGGCAACCCTTAAGTGTGTCACCCTACGGTTCGCGAATAATGCATACATGATTGAGACTCCTCTCAGATCAATAATCAGAAGCGGGACCTGGAGATCGATACTGACTCCTGCATATTCAACGATGACTTCTGTGATCGTGAGAACCTTTAACGTCAGCAATTTAATCCCTTTGTCTCATGATATAATACATGTCCAAGATTCGATCATCGGTATCCAAATACCTAGTTTGATCTCGTTACCGACATGCACTCTTTTCTCGTTCCCGTGATATAACATTCTAGTGATCACATCACTTGCTTGCAAGCTATCTTAATGTGATATCACCGAGAGGGCCTAGAGTATATCTATCCATCATCGGGATTGAGAAATTCCACTCTTGATCCATGAGCCTCAACATAACACCTTCATAGCACTGAACCCACCTTTATGGTCACCCTGTTACGGTGTGACGTTTGATGTTATCAAGATACTCTTCCGGTGTTAGCAATTAACATGATCTCATGGTCTAAGGACTAAGACTACTTTGTATGATGTTATAGCAATATAAACATAATGACTTGATCGTAATGCTATACTTCGGATGAATGTTCATCACATCATTTCACAAATGCTGTGACCTTGTTATTAACAACATCCAATGTCCATGATCAGGAAACCTTGATCATCTTGTTAATCAACAATCTAGTCTATAAGAGAGGCATAACTAGGAACCCTTTTTGTTTATTAAACACACATGTATTGATGTTTCCTATCAATACAATTATAGCATGCAAAATAAACATCTATCATATACAAGGAATACATAATAACAACTTTATTATTGCCTCTCAGGGCATATTTCCTTCAGATAAGTGTATTGGGTGTGTTGGGGACACACGAGACTTCTTGTATCTTGATTGAAGGGTTGCTTGAGAGGGATACCTTTGACCACTTCCTCCTTGAGTTCGATAAACCTTGGGTAATCCACTTAAGCGAAACTTGTTGTTTTTGTACAAACCTCGGCACTTGGAGGCCCAACAACTGTCTACAAGAATAGAAGTGCGTAGACATCAGCCAGCCCAATGGGCTAGGTCCAAGCCTAACTAAATTGTTAAATGACCAAAATACCCCTAGGACTTAAATGGTTCTAAGAAATAAAATAAAAAATCCTAAAAAAATATAAATAAAATATCAATGGACTCATAGAAATGTCCTCTATTCAACAAAAATAACAAAAGGAATTTTAGGTCATTAAATTTTAAATTATTATTATTAAGGTATATACACCTTTGGAATTTTATAAAAATATACCAAACACATAAAAATTGAATAAAATTCATTTCTATGATTCTAAAAGGGAATGCTATTAGAGAAAAATGCTAGTTTGTATTTTTGAAAAGTAAATTAAGTGTGATAAAAATAAAGTCTTATTTCCTTAAAGGAATTTTATTTAAATATTTAAAAGAGTTAAAAATAAATAAACTCAATTTTAAACTCTTAAAATAATACTAGTCATTATAAAAATACTAAATATAATGTTTATTAAAATTTCAAAAACCTTTAAGTAATACTTTTCTTTTATTAATTAAAGAAAATATCAAACATTTACTAAGAGGGTAAAACACGCAAATAAGCAAATAATAAACCATTGCATGACATTACTATGCATTGCATATTGCTTCTTTAAATATTGTCCTTACCGGGAAAAAATGGTTCTCTATAGAAACCGGAGCTCAAGGTCAGGTGGAAGCATCCGACTTCACTACCTTGGAGTCACAAGGCAAGTTCATCACTTGCTCATGTCCTTTGAAGAGTCTTTATGAAAGTATTTGAAGATTGTGTGTTATCACCTATGTTTTAAAGGAGATAGAAAATAAGTATTTTCCCAAACAAATGAAATGATATTATCATCCTAAGTGATGATAAATACTAAGAATTACAGGGAAATCTAAGATTCCAATTGCAAAACAACTAGGACTTAATAACCCATGACATCAGTGATTCTAGCACCGTATATTACGCGTTAACCATAAGATTTGGAATGGGACGGAGAAGTCAGCTGTATCTTATTCCTCTCACATGCATCCGGATGGCCAGGTCATGGTTGTAATCCTCGTAGCGTGCATTAATTGGTAATTCATAGAGGATATGCAGCATATGGGTGCGAACCCTAAATGTCCCATGATAGTTCTGGCATATGAACGGTCTATACCAACCATTGCTGTAATTCAAGATGTGGGCATGGCGTACACCAAGGGGACATGCAGGGTCACGGAGGGGGCAGTGATTGGCTTGGATCATCTACTAGGCCCCACATCATGGAATTGTGGATGGGAAAGTATGCCCGGTTGTGCAACAAGGAGTTGGTCTCTTATGGGTAAAGCAACGCACCTCTATAGAGTGTAAGAATTGTGACATGTTACTCCTTGTTCCGGGAAGGAGCTACGAACGCGGCAGGAAAGGAACTCCATGAAGTTCTGGTCAACCTATGAAGGCTGATAGGAATATTTTTGATAATTAAAATTAATCTTTGAAGAAATGTTTACCAAAACTGCATAGTACCAAGGACTTATCGTCCGAGGTGGTAGATAGAGCATCAAACTTCCCACCTTGCATATAGTGAACTTGCTGGGTAACGCTGTTACTCACCCTTTCCTTTGAACCCCTTGCTAGACTTTGAGGGCTAGAAGGATGACCAGGTGTATACTACGGAGGTCCAGAACGACGTCTACTATGAAGAGCCATACCTATCCGGTGGAATCGAAGGAGTGTACTACGGGATACAATATGGAGCTGAAGACAACGAGTCAGAGTAGTTGCCAGGCCATACTCTAGTTACCTAGGTTGAGCCGAGTAGCCCGAACTCTATAGAATAAGCTGTTGAGCTCACGTCTTTATTACCGTTGTGTTTTTCATTCTTCCTCTGAACTTATGAGATAAGTCATTTGGTTTGTAAGTTTGAACCTTTTGAAGTCTCGAACTTCTGGTGTTGTAATAATATTGAAGTGTGTATGTTTGTAATTTGGACCCGCAATGTTTCTATTGTACTACTCTGAGGGATGTGATATTTACGGAACAGTGTTTTGTGGATGTCATGTCAACGACTATAGTGTACTACATATCCAGTGGTATGCTGGGTCACCGCAAAGGTTCCCTCTCTTTTGGGGAGACCTCTAGTTGATTCTCTCTCTCTCGTGACCGTGGTCCCAAGTTCGGATCGCGCGAGCAGGAGTCTTCTTCACCATGGAGCGCAATTGCACCGCGGTATTCGGATCCAGGAGCTCTACTTCCACAACAGCTGCTGGATCGAAGGAGCGGGAGTCATCGCTAGGCACCAGATGTGTGTAACGCCTTGCGAGGTGAAACACTTGGGGCACTAGGAGTCGTTGGAGCCGCAGGAGCTGTCAGGACTTCATCACGATCTTGAGGTCGGCTTCGGCTCATCTACATCAACCACGCTCTCCCGAGCATTGACAACACTTTTCGGTCTTCAAGGGTAAGTTCACGAAAATCCCCTCCCGTTACTGCATTACTAATAGATAGGTCCTGGCAACTAGGGTTCTAGGCATAGGGAAAAATTTATTGTTTTCATGCGCGAACCCCTTCAGTGGTATCAGAGCTAGATATATACGTATTATTGCTAGTATGGGTAGAACACATGAGTTGTAACGTGTGGGCATTGATCTTTTAGTTGTTACCCTCCCATGTGTACTTGTGTATACCGCAACAATGCTTGATGAAGTGTGAAGGGAATATGCCCTGAGAGGCAATAATAAAGTTGTTAGTGTGTGTATTTCAAGTATATGATAGATGTTTATTTTTCATGATGTAATTGTATTAATACGAAAACATTAATACATGTGTGTTTAATAAACAAATAGAAAGTTTCTAGTTATGCCTCTCTTTGAACTAGCTCGTTGATTAACAAGATGATCAAAGTTTCCTGATCATGGACATTGGATGTTGTTAATAACAAGGTCACAACATTTGTGAAATGATGTGATGAACATTCATATGAAGTATAGCATTACGATCAAAGTGATTATGTTTATATTGCTATAACATCATACGAAGTAATCCTAGTCCTTAGACCATGAGATCATGTTAATCACTAACACCGGAAGAGTATCTTGATAACATCAAACGTCACACTGTAAAAGGGTGACTATAAAGGTGGGTTCAGTGCTACGAAGGTGTTATGTAGAGGCTCATGGATCAAGAGTGGGATTTTTCCATCCCAATGACGGATAGATATACTCTAGGCCCTCTCGGTGATATCACATTAAGAATAGCTTGCAAGCAAGTGATGTGATCACTAGAATGTTCTATCACGGGAACGAGAAAAGAGTGCATGTCGATAACGAGATCAAACTAGGTATTTGGATACCGATGATCGAATCTCGGACATGTAATATATCGCGAGACAAAGGGATTAAGTTACTAGCGTTAAAGGTTCTTACGCTCACAGAAGTCATCGTTGAATGTGTAGGAGTCAGAATGGATCTCCAGGTCCCGCTTCTGATTATTGATCCGAGAGGGGTCTCGATCATGTCTACATTATTCGTGAACCATAGGGTGACACACTTAAGGGTTGCCAAACACCATTTGGAGCAAATATGTTTCAAACGGAATAATTGCAAAGCGTTGGAATTATTTCAATGGACACCGGAATTGTTTCGGGTGAAATTGCTAAAATTGGTTCTGCATGTGATATTGAAGTATTGCAAGGGGTTTTATGTGAATGTTTGTTAATTAAAGTAATTAACAAAATCCTGAATAAAATAAGTAAAAGAGTTTTATTAAATGATAGTTGCATTAAATTTGGTGAAAATTTAATGCATGTGAGTGGAACTTTGAGTGGAGGCAAAATTGATGTGAGTAGAGCTTCCACCACATGAACGAGGAAGAGGTGGGGGCACCCCCCATGGGCGCCCTCCATGGGAGGGGAGGAGCCCCTCTCCTATAAAAGGCCCCCCTCTCCTCCCTCACAAAGAACACCTCCTCGTGAAGGATCTCTCTCCCCCTCTAGATATATTCCCCCATGGTCTCAGATTAGCAAGATACATGTTCCCGATGGCATTTCATCTGGATGGATTTGCTGCTTTCGCTGATTCGCTGGAGCGAGGAGGTGGAGGTTGTTCGGTGGCCTGAACGTGTGTGCAAGGACGGATGTGCTGCTGATTTGTCATGCTAGGACTTCCACATGATCTTGAGATTGGCAAGCGTTCGACTACATCATCCACGAGTTCCATCTCGTTAACAAAGCTTTGTTGTCTTTGAGGGTAAGTTCTCTATGGATGTATGTCCACACGTTGCTTGTATCTAGTAGATAGATCTTGGTGTATAATAGTTCCCACCATAGGATTTTTTTTTGTTTTCTATGCTGCAAACCCAACAGTGGTATCAGCGCCTGATCTATGCGTAGATGCTTTGCACGAGTAGTACCCATATGTTTATGTGGGCGATGATGATCATGTTATTGCTTCTTTCATGTATTTTGGATATTAGTGGCATAGTGGGATGAAGTGGCCTGGACTAACTTTACATGTCCTCGCACATGAGACCGGTTCCACGACTGACATGCAACTAGTTTTGCATAAGTGGATAGCAGGTGTCTGTCTCTCCTACTATAGTTAATATCTGATTTACAACGAGTTGCTAATAACTTAGTTATCATCGTTGTGGTTCCATGTTCGTAGGTAAGACCGGTTCTATCTTCGAAAGCCCTAAGCCACGTAAAACTTGCAATGGGTAAATTAGAAGCGTCTAGTTTAGATTGTTGCTAGGCTAGTGTCATGATATGGTAATGTTGTAAGTTAATGTATAGTTGATACTCTTACAACACACCTAACGTGTAAGTTCCATAGACATTGGCCTTACACACAAAGGAATGATAGAGATCATACCACGATGCACATGATGGTGATCAAATGCACGAACCATATCATTCCACTTTACACATATGATGTTTGCATATTATATTGCTAGTTTGGCGTTTTAGTAGCATTATAGGATGATCCCTCATTTAGATATCAAGATAAAAATGTGGTCTTCCTTAAGTATGCACCGTTATATGGATCGTGTTCCAAGACATCACGTGATGATCGGGTGTACTCAACTCTGCGCTTTCATACAATGGGTGTAAGATAGTTTTACACATGCGAGTACTAAGGTTCTTACTTAGCAAGCCTAGCATGTAAAGACATGGCCTCGGAACACATACCGAAAGGTTAAGCATGAGTCATATAGTTGATATGATGCCCATATTGATGCTCGCCTTTGAAGCTACACCGACTCACGTGATGATCGGACTTGGTCTAGTGGATTTGGTTCATGTAATCACCAAAAAGACACGAGGGATGTTGTTTTTGAGTGGACGTTCATTTGTAATTTGGATTAGTTGAACTCGATATATCATAAACTTAGTCTAAACTTTACAAATTCTATTGTAGATGGCACCACCTGCTTTTAATTTCAATGTGTTCATGGAGAAAGAGAAACTTGCAACGAATGGTAGGAACTTTACCGACTAGGCCATGAATTTGAGGATTCTCCTCAATGCTGCACACAAGCTATATGTGCTAGAAGCGCTGCTAGGACCCCCACCAGCTCCTGATGCCCCTAACGAGGAAAAGAACGTCTATCTGACTCGTCAGGAGGACCACAAATTAGTTCATTGCGGCGTACTATATGGGCTAGAGCTGGAACTTCAAAAGCGTTTTGAAAATGGCAATGCCTTTGATACCATGGGTGGATTGAAAATGATTTTCGATACCCATGCTGCCATAGAGAGTTATAATGCTTCTAAAAAGTTCTTTAGCTGCATGATGGAAGAGAACAGCTCTGTTAGCGAGCACGTACTCAAAATGTCTAGGTACGCTGATAGGCTTGTGTCCTTGGGAATAACAATTCCCATTGACTTAGGCATACATCGTGTTCTCCAATCTCTCCCACCTAGCTACAAGAGCTTCATGATGAACTACAATGTGTAGGGCATGAAGAAGTCTCTCCCCGAGCTTCTGTCAATGCTTAAGACTGCAGAGGTGGAGATCAAGAAAGAACATCAAGTGTTGATGATCAATAAGACCACCAGTTTCAAGAAAGACAAGAAGAGTAAGAAGAAGGGAAAGAAGGGCGGCAAATCTGTTGCCACACCTAAAAGGAAATCCCGAGCTGGCCCTAAGTCCGATACCAAGTGCTATTATTGCAAAGGGACTGGCCATTGGAAGTGCAACTGTCCCAAGTATTTGGCAGATAAGAAGGCCGGAAAGGCAAACAAAGGTATATATGATATACATGTTATTGATGTGTACTTGACTAGTACTCGCAGTAGCACATGGGTATTTGATACATGATCGGTTGCTAATATATGTAACTCAATTCAGGGGCTGCGGATCAAGCAACAACTAGCAAGGGATGAGGTCACGATGCATGTCGGCAATGGATCAAGAGTTGATGTGATCACCATCGGAATGCTTCCTCTCCACTTACCATCGGGATTAGTTATAAACTTAAATAATTGTTATTTGGTGCCTGCACTGAGCATGAACATTATATCCGGATCTTGTTTAATAAGAAGTGGTTATTCATTTAAGTCCAAAAACAATGGTTGTTCAATTTATATGAATGATATCTTTTATGGTCATGCACCTTTGATGAATGTGAAGGGAATATGCCCGAGAGGCAATAATAAAGTGGTTATTATCTTATTCCATGTTTATGATAAATGTTTATTTTGCATGCTATAATTGTATTAATTGGAAACGTTAATACATGTGTGTTTAATAAACAAAATACAAAGTTCCTAGTACTGCCTCTCATATAAACTAGCTTGTTGATTAACAAGATGATCAAGGTTTCCTGATCATGGACATTGGATGTTGTTAATAACGAGGTCACAACATTGGTGGAATGATGTGATGAACATTCATCCAAAGTATAGCATTACGATCAAAGTCATTATGTTTATATTGCTATAACATCACACGAAGTAATCTTAGTCCTTAGACCATGAGATCATGTTAATTGCTGACACCGGAAGAGTATCTTGATAACATCAAACGTCACACCGTAACAGGGTGACTATAAAGGTGGGTTTAGTGCTACAAAGGTGTTATGTTGAGGCTCATGGATCAAGAGTGGGATTTGTCCATCCTGATGATGGATAGATGTACTCTGGGCCCTCTCGGTGATATCACATTAAGATAGCTTGCAAGCAAGTGATGTGATCACTAGAATGTTATATCACGGGAACGAGAAAAGAGTGCTTGTCGGTAACGAGATCAAACTAGGTATTTGGATGCCAATGATCGAATCTCGGACATGTAATATATCGCGAGACAAAGGGATTTAGTTACAACGTTAAAGGTTCACACGATCACAAGAGTCATCGTTGAATATGTGGGAGTCAGTACGGATCTCCAGGTCCCGCTACTGATTATTGATCGGAGAGGGGTCTCGATCATGTCTACATTATTCGCAAACCGTAGGGTGACACACTTAAGGGATACCGACACCATTTGGAGAAAATATGTTTCAGATAAAGATTTAAGAAAGCGGTGGAATTATGTTAATAGACACCGAAACTATTTCGGGTGAAATTGCTGAAATTGGTTCTGCATGTAATATTGAAATGTTGCAGGGGGTTTTATGTGAATGTTTGTTAATTAAAGTAATTAACAAAATTCTGAAGAAAATTAATAAAAGAGTTTTATTAAATGAGAGAGCATTAAATTTGGAGAAATTTAATGCATTTAAAGTGGAGACTTTAAAACAGAATGTGAAGGGGCAAATTTATGTGGAGGGACTTACCACCACATGAATGAGGAGGTGAAGGGTCACCCCTTGAGGCGCCGGCCATGGGGAGGGGTACCCTCCCCTCCTCCTATAAAAGGCCCCCCTCACACCCCTTCTTCCTCACACCTCCTCGTGAAGGTTCTCTCTCCCCCTCTAGTATTATTCCCCCATGGTCTCGGATTAGCGAGATACATGTTCCCGGTGGCTTTATCTGGAAAGGAGTTGCTGCTTCCGCTGCTTCGCTGGAGCGAGGGACGAAGGTTGTCGGGGTACCAGACATGTGTGCGATCACGGATGCACCGCTGCTTTGCGGTGCTGGAATTGGTGGTGCTGGACTTGCTAGAGCTGGATTTGAAGGACGTGTTGGAGCCGGACCTGCTGGACTTCATCACGATCTTGAGATCGGCAAGTGTACGACTACATCATCCACGAGTTCCAACTCGTTAACAAAGCTTTGTTGTCTTCGAGGGTAAGTTCTCCATGGATGTATATCCACCCGTTGCTTGTATCTAGTAGATAGATCTTGGCGTATAGTTCCCATCATAGGATTTTTTTTGTTTTCTATGCTGCAAACCCAACAGTGTTATCAGAGCCTGATCTATGCGTAGGTGCTTTGCACGGGTAGTACACATATGTTTATATGTGGGCGATGATGATCATGTTATTGCATCTTTCATGTATTTTGGATATTGGTGGCATAGTGGGATGAAGCGGCCCAGACCAACCTTACATGTCATCGCACATGAGACCGGTTCCACGACTGACATGCAACTAGTTTTGCATAAGTGGCTGGCGGGTGTCTGTCTCTCCTACTATAGTCAATATATGATTTACAACGAGTTGCTAATAACTTGGTTATCCTCGTTGTGGTTCCATGTTCGTAGGTAAGACCGGTTCTATCTCCGAAAGCCCTAAGCCACGTAAAACTTGCAATGGATAAATTAGAGGCGTCTAGTAACGTTCGTTGCTAGGCTAGTGTCATGATATGGTAATGTTGTAAGTTGATGTATAGTTGATACTCTTACAGCACACCTAACGTGTAAGTTCCATAGACCTTGGCCTTACACACAAAGGAATGATAGAGATCATACCACGATGCAAATGATAGAGATCAAATGCATGGACCATATCATCTCACTTTACACATTAGATGTTTGCATCTTATATTGCTAGTTTGGCGTTTTAGTAGCATTTTAAGATGATCCCTCATTTAGATATCAAGATAAAAATGTGTTCTTCCTTAAGTATGCACCATTCTATGGATCGTGTTTCGAGACATCACGTGATGATCGGCTGTACTCGACTCCGCGCTTTCATACAACGGGTGTAAGACAGTTTTACACACGCGAGTACTAAGGTTCTTACTTGGCAAGCCTAGCATGTACATACATGGCCTCGGAACACGGACCTAAAGGTTAAGCATAAGTCATATAGTTGATGTGATGCCCATATTGATGCTTGCCTTTGAAGCTACATCGACTCACGTGATGATCGGACTTGGTGTAGTGGATTTGGTTCATGTAATCACCAAAAAGGCACGAGGGATGTCGTTTTTGAGTGGGAGTTCATTTCTAATTTGGATTAGTCGAACTCAATTTGTCATAAACTAAATAAAAGTGAATTTGCATAATTTGTTATAGTCATTGGCATCTGTTTACTACCTTACACTTAGTTTTAATTGAGATAAGAGAACTATATAATTCTGGATATTTACTTTACGAACTGGTATCGTATTGTTTTGAATGTCAATTTAAAGTTTAAAAGTCCTATTGCAAACTTTCAGCAAACTCTATTTACTCCATGAAGTTTAATAAGTAGTATTAAATCAAGAGTAAGAATTCCAATGTTAGTATCTAAAGTATCATGTTTTCCTCCATGATTATTGATATTCAAAAGTTGTTTTAATATCAAGATTATGTAGGAGCTGAAAAATTGTTTCAGAAACCATCATGTGTGGAAGATATTGTGATATCTGAAACAATGTTTTTGGTTGCATTATGATAGAATATAATTTAGCAAAATACACGTTCTCATATTATGAGAATTTGTAAAGGATGGAGATGCTAGGCATCCGGATCTCCCAAAAAGGTTTTTGGGAACTAACATTATACTCGCGATTCTTCCTTATAGGCTATAGTAGCTTGATCATGAAAGTTGTCATGATAAGGATGAATAGAAGATGTAAGTAAAATGTTTACTACACTAAAAAATTACTAAAGAATGGATTTTTGAAAGAATGCCAAACATTTGATGATGGTGATCCACTTAAAAGTGCAAGTCCAAAGGTATTAGTGTTTTACTACATATGCTTTGTACTATGTGTCATGTGAATGACACCACTACTGATGTTGATAGATTCTTTTAAAAGGAAAAGGACATGCTGAAAGAGAATCTATAAAATATTTGGCAGAAAAGAAAAAGTTGGAGATGTCCAACTTAGGTATATAGAAGATATACATGTTATGGCTGTATTCTTTGCTTGTTAAACAATGTGGTTCTTAGGTATTATATACCGAATTGGTTGGTATGAAGTGTCATACAGGACAACGCAATTCATGAACTGCAATGGCCTAAGTAACTAGCAAGAGAAAAAGTGATGATGTTCATCGAGAACAAATAAAGTGTTATTGTGTTTTTCGCTGTCGTCAAACCTAGCCTTCAAGATTTGTTTTAATAATTGTTATTTTGTCCTGGTATTACAAGAACAATGGTTGTTCAAATAATTACCGTATTCCATAAAGGATGGATGAACTTTTACAAGTCTAGTGGGAGAAATCACATCCATAAACACTACAGCTAAAATGTCATAAGACAAATGATCGGAAGATCACTTATGAAGTGACATCGCTGTTTAAATTATATTGGAAAGAAAACATGAAGAAACTCCATGTTGATGGATTTTCTGAGTCTTTGATTTTGATCAATTGATGCTTGTGAAACTTTCCTCGAGATAAGTGAAACTCCGTCCATAGGCCAAAGAGGAACGGATGACTAACTTATTGGATATTATACATATTGATGTATATAGTCCATTATATGTAGCCATATGCGATGGATCCTTTTGCTTCATATGCTTTCTCCAAAAATTTGAGTGAATATATTTATATATTTACTTAATATGGAAGAAGTATGAAACATTTGAAAATTATTCAAAGACTTTCAAGATGAAGTGAAAAATCATTGTAACAAGAAAATAAAAGAGTTTATGATTTGATCATAAAGGAAGATATTTGAGTTACAGGTTTAGCAAAAACACCTAAGATTTTAGGAATTATTCCATGAATTTGCATTTCTCGATAAACCATAGGAGTATGGTATGTTCGAGAGATCAAATCAAACCTTGTTTGACATAGTAAGATCCAAGGTGTCATTTATAAAATTGCCATTATGTTTTAAGGATTGAAAGCTTTAGAGACTACCGCTTTTACACTGAAAAGAGCACCATCGTGATCCGTTGAAATGACACCATATAAGTTATGGTTTGGGATAAAACCTGAATTGTCTTTTCTTAAATTTTGGTATGCTATGCATAAGTAAAATGTTTACAACCAAAGTCGTATAAGCACGTCTTTGTAGGTTATCCCAAAGAATTTGTTGGGAATTTCTC
Source organism: Avena sativa (assembly GCA_916181665.1). Lineage (NCBI taxonomy): Eukaryota > Viridiplantae > Streptophyta > Magnoliopsida > Poales > Poaceae > Avena > Avena sativa. The sequence continues at coordinate 467,881,841 of OV702290.1, forward strand.
CATAACACCTAGGACAAAAGAGTTTGTCGCTTGGAACGTCAAGTTTCTTGAGAAGGAATTTTTCATGAAAAGTTAAGTGGGAGGACAATAGAACTTTGATAAGGTTGTTGAAGCTTAGCTATATGTGCTAAGTAGCGCAGTGCCAGAAAGTGTCCCGGTGGCGGCCACAATGCTCATGGCTCTCGTGATTACAAAGGTTGTGATCTCGGAGATTAGAGTTCCTATTGAACTGTGTGGGTCGGTAAGAATCAAATAGTGAGATTTGATAAACAAGTCGTTATTATTTTGACAATGATGAACCGAATACATGCAAAGAAGCGATGATGGGCCCTGACTCCATAAAATGACTAGAAGTCATAGAATCCATGATAGTATCCATACACGAGAAATCAAGTTTTTGAACTTAGAAGACCCTCCGGAAAGGCGTGAAGCCTATCAGCCGTGTTTGGATCTATAAAGAAATAGACATGGATGTTTAACATCTATGAAATAGTCGACATGTCAGAAAGAAGTTTATGACAATGTTCAAGGAGTTGACTATGACAAGATTTGATCTTTCATAGCGATATTTAGTCTTGATGGATTAATGTAGCAACCACTACATATAATTTGGTATATGGTAGTTGAATAAACAAAACAAGGTTCTTCTAATAGAATGGTTACCTAGGACGTGTACATGACACGGTCCGAAGGGTTTTGTTAATTCAAAGGGTGCTAAAAGGGCATGCAAACTTCAATAGTTGAAGTGAGCATAGCGGAGTTGGAATCTTCACCATGATGAAAATGTTAAAGGAGTTTAATTTCATAGGAGATGATGAAGATGCTTGCATTTGCAAGAAATTAAGTGGGAGCGCTGAGACAAATTTCCAATACATTATGCAGAGTACATATTGTTGATTGGAAATGATGTATCTTTTTGACACAAGTTAAGAATTTCATTAAAATAGGATTTCGATGAAAGACTTGGGGCAAAACCGGAATATTTGGCATCAATGTCTATATGGATAGATTGAGGCGCTAATATGGTTATGCCAGACGTACATATATGAGATATTGAAAGGGTTCAATATGGAAACAACAAGAAAGGTTCTTGCTGCATGGAAAGTATTGTATCAAGATTCAAGTGTTTCAACACTTGGTGAGTAAAATCACATGAAGATTTTGATCGATTATACCGTCATATGTATATATCCAAAATGTCCTATGCTCTAAATGTTGTGAGCACATACCAGAATGATTCATAAGATGATCATTGGACAATAGTAAAGATATTCTTATGAGCTTTGGAAGAACTAAGAATATATCATGTATAAGTGACAAATAGTTAAAGGTAGTTCATTGTAAAGTGTTACATTGATACTAGTTTTGTCACAAGATACAAATTAAATTTATCTCAATTTAGACTATGGGTGGCACAATGTAATGGAAAGGATGTTCCATGATGGATTTGGATAAGTTCCAAACTTGAAACATTGTGACGGATACTACAACAAAAGGCTAAGTATATGACTGCCATAGTAGCAGCAATGGTGGGTTCAGTGCTACAACACCGGAAGAGTATCTTGATAACATCAAACGTCACACCGTAACAGGGTGACTATAAAGGTGGGTTCAGTGCTATAAAGGTGTTATGTTGAGGCTCATGGATCAAGAGTGGGATTTGTCCATCCCGATGACGGATAGATATACTCTAGGCCCTCTCGGTGATATCACATTAAGATAGCTTGCAAGCAAGTGATGTGATCACTAGAATGTTATATCACGGGAACGAGAAAAGAGTGCATGTCGGTAATGAGATCAAGCTAGGTATTTGGATGCCAATGATCGAATCTCGGACATGTAATATATCGCGAGACAATGGGATTTAGTTACGATGTTAAAGGTTCACACGATCACAAGAGTCATCGTTGAATATGTGGGAGTCAGTACAGATCTCCAGGTCCCGCTGCTAATTATTGATCGGAGAGGGGTCTCGATCATGTCTGCATTATTCGCGATGTAGGGTGACACACTTAAGGGATACCGACACCATTTGGAGAAAATATGTTTCAGATAAAGATTTAAGAAAGCGCTGGAATTATTTCAATAGACACCGAAACTGTTTCGGGTGAAATTGCTGAAATTGGTTCTGCATGTAATATTGAAATGTTGCAGGGAGTTTTATGTGAATGTTTGTTAATTAAAGTAATTAACAAAATTCTGAATAAAATTAATAAAAGAGTTTTATTAAATGAGAGAGCATTAAATTTGGAGAAATTTAATGAATTTAAAGTGGAGACTTTAAAAGAGAATGTGAAGGGGCAAATTTATGTGGAGGGAGTTAGCACCACATGAATGAGGATGTGAAGGGTCACCCCTTGAGGCGCCGGCCATGGGGAGGGGTACCCTCCCCTCCTCCTATAAAGTCCCCCCTCACACCCCTTCGTCCTGACACCTCCTCATGAAGGATATCTCTCCCCCTCTAGTATTATTCCCCCATGGTCTCGGATTAGCGAGATACATGTTCCTGTTGGCTTTATCTGGAAAGGAGTTGCTGCTTCCGCTGCTTCGCTGGAGCGAGGGACAGAGGTTGTCAGGGTACCGGACGTGTGTGTGATCACGGATGCACCGCTGCTTTACGGTGCTGGACTTGGTGGTGCTGGACTTGCTAGAGCTGGATCTGAAGGACGTGCTGGAGCCGGACCTGCTGGACTTCATCACGATCTTGAGATCGGCAAGTGTATGACTACATCATCCACGAGTTCCAACTCGTTAATAAAGCTTTGTTGTCTTCGAGGGTAAGTTCTCCATGGATGTATATCCACCCGTTGCTTGTATCTAGTAGATAGATCTTGGCGTATTGTTCCCATCGTAGGATTTTTTTTGTTTTCTATGCTGCGAACCCAACAGAATGGTTTATTTTTGTTGGATCTCGATAATAGTGTTACACATATTCATAATGTTGATGCTAAAAGGATTAAACTTGATGACGATATATCTGCATATATGTGGCACTACCGTCTAGGTCATATTGGTGTTAAACGCATGAAGAAACTCCATTCTGATGGACTTTTGAAATCACTTGACTTTGAATCATGTGATACATGTAAGCCATGCCTTATGGCCAAGATGACTAGAACGCCGTTTTCTGGTTCAATGGAACAGGCGATAGATTTGTTGGGAATCATACATACAGATGTATGTGGTCCAATGAGTGTGTCGGCGCGAGGTGGATATCGTTATTTTGTTACTTTCACGGATGATTTGAGTAGATACGAGTATATCTATTTGATGAAACACAAGTCTGAAACCTTTGAAAAGTTCAAGGAATTTCAGAATGAAGTGGAAAATCATCGTAATAGAAAGATCAAATTTCTGCGGTCTGACCGTGGAGGTGAATATCTAAGTTACGAGTCTAGCACACATATGAAAGATTGTGGAATATTTTCACAACTCACACCTGCCGGAACACCACAATGTAATGGTGTGTGGAATGTCGTAATCATACTTTATTAGATATGGTTCGATCTATGATGTCTTTGACTGACTTGCCAGTATCATTTTGGGGTTATGCACTGGAAACTGCTGCATTCACTTTAAATCGGGCACCATCTAAATCCGTTGAAACGACACCGTTTGAATTATGGTTTTGAAACAAACCTAAGCTGCCATTTCTTAAAGTTTGGGGTTGCGATGTTTATGTGAAGAAACTTCAACTGGATAAACTCGAACCCAAAGCGGAAAAATGTGTCTCCATAGGATACCCTAAGGAAACTATTGGGTATTTCTTCTATCACAGATCCGAGGGCAAGGTTTTAGTTGCCAAGAATGGATCCTTTCTAGAGAAAGAGTTTCTCGCGAAAGGCGTGTGTAGTCGGAAGGTAGAACTCGAAGAGGTTATTGAACCTTCTCTTCATGCACCGGCAAGTAGCGCAACGCCGAAAATTGTTCCGGAGTTGACTTCACCGAATGAAGAGGGAACTAATGATAATGATCATGAAACTCCGAAAGAGGACACTACCAAACCTCGCACGTGATGACTCACAAGTATAGGGGATGTATCACAGTATTTTCGAGGGAAGTGAAACCCAATTTATTGATTCGACACAAGGGGAGCCAAACAATATTTATAAGCCTTAACAACTGAGTTGTCAATTCAGCTGCACCTGGAAACAATCTTGCTCACATCAGTTTATCAGTAGCAACAGTTTTGTAATAGCAATAGTAAAGTAACAACAGTAGTAAAAGTAAAGAGAGTAGTAACAATTGTAGTAAACAATAGGATTGAAGCGCGGTAGGCATAGGGATGGATGGACGGGAGTTGCATGGACAAGACAATTCATATAGCAATCAAGACATAGGGCATTTGTAGATAAATAAGATAAAGCATCCAAGTACTAAATAATCATAGGAATGTGTTCCATATATAGTCATACGTGCTCGCAATGATAACTTGCACAACATCTTTTGTCCTGCCAGCCCGTTTGCAGCGGGCCCTCAAGGGAACTATTGGCAATTAAGGTGCTCCTTTTAATAGAGCACCGGAGCAAAGCATTAACACTCCGTGAACACATGTGATCCTCACATCAAAGCCATTCCCTCCGGTTATCCCGATTTCTGTCACTTCGGGGCCTTTGGTTCCGGACAACAATATGTGTATACAACTTGCAGGTAAGACCATAAACAATACTATCATAATGAATCAATAACATGTTCAGATCTGAAATCATGGCACTCGGGCCCTAGTGACAAGCATTAAGCATAACAAGTTGCAACAAAGTCAAAAAGCACTAATAATAGATACTAGGCACCATGCCCTAACAATCTGATGCCATTACATGAACGATCTCATCCAATCCCTACCATCCCCATAGCCTACAGCGGGGGATTACTCACCCATAGATTGTGGAAACATGGATGGTCGATGGAGAAGTGATGGTGATGATGATGGCGATGATCTCCTCCAATTCCCCGCGACAGGGTGCCAGTTTTGGTTCCGAATCGCAGAATCTGATGGTGGCGGCGTAGCAGAACTCTTTCTGGAAAAACGTCGAACCCCCCTTGGTTTTTAGGTCAAGAGGCAACTTATAGGCAAAAACGGAGGCCGAGGGGGCAGCCAAGGCGGCCACACTACCCCCAGGCGTGGCCTGGCCTGGCCCGCGCGGCCAGGTGGTGTGGGCCCCTCGTGGCCCTACTCCGTCTCGTCTTCTGGCTCTGTGAGTCTTCTGGTGAAATAGGATTTTTGGCATATTTTCCGGGATTTTCTTGATAGTTGATTTTCTGCACAAAAACTAGACACCAAGGTAATTCTGCTGAAAACAGTGTTAGTCCGTGTTAGTTGTACCCAAATCTCACAAGTTTAGAGGAAAAACAATAGCAAAAGTGTTCGGGAAAGTAGATATGTTTTGGACGTATCAACTCCCCCCAAGCTTAGCTTATTGCTTGTCCTCAAGCAATTCAGTTGAAAACTGAGTGCGATAAAAGAAACTTTCACGAACACATTTGCTTCATAAGATGTATATATTCTCAGCATATGATCAACTACTCAGGCAATTCATAATAAAGAGTATGCAACTAACTTTACTTAATAGTCATTGCAATCTATGAAGATATTCCAACTCACAAATAATAAGAAGGATGAAAATTAAACATAAGCAACATTACAATGCTCATAACAAGGTATGATAGTGGTATCTTGATTGCCTTTGATTGTAGAGCAAACATAAATGCCAAGGCACCTCTGAAGTTCAAGTGAAGACTAGAAGTAAAGATATAAAAGATACAAGTATCAAAGTCATAACACAAATAATCAAGTTTTGAGACAAGCATATTACACTAAGAATGACAACTATGCTCTCAAGAAAGTGCTCATAGAATAGGTGGTGACTCAACAAAGAAGTGAAAAGGTTTTGAATAGTTTGAAAGGCTTCCAAATGCTGAAAGTATGGTACTCATTAGCTTTGAGCTCTCATTGCCCCTATCATAAGCATCTTTAAATGGTTAAGGTTAAAGTGACACAACTAAGAGGATATGCTTGACAAGTTATAAGTTAAAATCTCATGCCCCTTACTTACGAGTACTGAACCTCATGCTACTCAACTTCAGTCACAAGTAAGCTCTTGTCATTATAAGTACATATGTATCATAAAGAACCGCCAACGGGGTACCCGTTGCACATGATACAGGAGCTATCCCATAATCAAAATGACAAGGCAAGCAGACAATGAGCATCTCAGCAATCTTTTTATTTGCTATTTGCATAGGTTTTTATTGAGGATGCTTCATAGAATGCTCATTATGGTTATGCTACAAGTTTCCACCATGATTAGGCATGGCTTAAGCTAGCGGCCCAGGCGTTTCTCTAACACATATACAAACTCCATGATCTTACAAGTTCCCTTTTATTTCACACCGTTGGGATCCATAAGAAAAATAATCATGATATCAACGAGGTACAAAGTACCAGTGTAATGTTGAAAGCGTTCCCCATGATACATGGTTCTGCTAACTTCAACTTATAAAGCGCAAGCATATACACAACAAAGATGGACGCAATGGTTCAAGGTTATTAAGTGCAAGAAAATAAAGTGTGCCATCGAGTTCGTGAGAGCTTTACTAACTAACTTTCTCATAACATGCAACCATTTTATTCGGAAGAAAACAAGGCATACTGAATATGCACGGAATAGCAAATGATGCTAATAGGTAGGTATGGTGGACACTTTTGGCAATATTGGTTTTAGGGAGTTGGAAACACGAGTAAAGCTTATACTCAGTGCAAGTGAAGGCTAGCAATAGTGAGGGAGCGACAAACGAGAGAGCAATAACTGCCATAATCATGCTTGCAACTAAACAGGACTAATCATGGCATGAAAGTGATTCAAGACCCCTGAGGCAAAATAATTCATTGAGGCTTAACTGATTATTGTTTCAGTCATATGCATGCATGAGCATGTGCCAAGTCAATTCAAGTGAAACATTCAGAGGAGGATACCATAGTGTCATACCAAGTTATGAATAGATAAATGCAAGTAAACATTCATATGACATGCTACAAACTATTAGCGAGCTGGAGCTAATCATAAGAAAGCAAGAACTACTAAGCATCCATAAATAACATACACCCTACATGAACATACTAAGCATGCCCACAATGATGAGTATACGTACAAAAATGAAAACAAATAGAGTTCATTACCAGCCTCTTACCACACCTTAAGTTATCATTAATCCTCATTATTGCCCTTCACTTGTGTAGCTTGAATAATAACATGAAACCAAATTCCACTGAGGACTGCTGAACCCTGCAACAACTTCACAAAACCAAAGAAGAACAACAAATATTTTTGGTGTTTTTGATTTTTAAAGGCAAGAACAAAAAGGAAAAACAAGAAAAGCAAAATCTTTTTGGTTTTTTTAATAGTTCAAACAAAGCAAAAAGGAAAAAGCAAACCAAGGCAAAAAGAAGAAGCAAACAAAGAGAAACAATGGAAATATTTTTGGTCTTTTTGTGTTTTAGAAAGCAAAAGTAAAGAAAGAACGAAAACTAAAAAGAGAACGAAGCATGGATATACAAAGTACCGGCTAAACATGATATGTAGATGAGTGTGATGTAGGTGTACCTCCCCCAAGCTTAGGCTTTTGGCCTAAGTGGGTATCAGCCCCAACGCGGGTAAGGGTTCCAAGCAGGTGGGTCATTGTAAGAATGATCGTGGTTAGGCCCTTGGGAAGAAGAAGAAGCTCCCCAATCATAGGTAGGCTGCTGATATGAAGACTCCCCCTCATTCGAGGGCTAGACCGAATCATCTATAACCTCCCTTCTAGTATCCTGCTCCTGTTGGGAGAGCTCTCCCAAGTACGTATCAAGCTCCTCCTCAGTGAGTGACCATCCTACCCTGGATTCAAGGTTAAACAAACTAGGTGCAGGCAAAAGAACATATCGCTCGGACTTACTCCTTCTCCAACCAGCCTTGAGAAAGGTTATTTCATAAGACAAATCACTCAAATTAGCCCAAGAAGAAACAAATTTATGCTGTATCATGGAATTAAGGTCAAGCCTTTCTATGGGAAACTGTAGGTCTAGATGATGAGGCACTACACCATGCAAAGCTAATAAACGAGAGGCTATGAGGCCTCCACAAATTCCACCTTTCTCGTGGTTAGCAGCAAGACGGAAAGCTATCAAGGCACCCAAGTTATAAGTCCTATCTTGTTTTAAAGCAGCTGAGATGAATGCTAGATCATACGTGGCTAACTTATTCGCAGTTTTCCTAGTGAGAACACACTTGGCAATAAAGTAAGCAAAGTAGCGAATAGACGGGAGATGAATGTTATGGATTTTCCCGCTCTCCTTCGAGAAGCTGCTCCCTTGGAAAATCTCTGCATACAAGTCCATTAGTGGTGCAGGCTGCTCTTTAATCCTTCCACACGATCCCCACTTAGGTACCTTAATAGCTGCACAAAAGTCATCAAGAGGAAGGTCGACAACTATATTGTAAATTTTTTAGTGAACCATGGGGTTAGGCAAAGAGCAACTAAATCGAAAGTCCCGCATGATAGACATAGTTAGTTTCACAAATTGACAAGGTTCATATTCCACAAAATGCTCCAATCCTGCATTAGCAACTAAAGTATGGAAGTCCTGGGAAATTCCTGCAGCCCTCATGAATTTGGAGCATGGATAGATGGAAGGAAAAACTTCCTCCTCTCAGTGAACCTTCATAACCTCAGGCACCCTCAGTTCATGTTGGTTGAGTTGATGTTCATTCATCTTCTATTCTGAAATTTAAACATCCATTAAACAAGTGAGTGCAAAGTGAATACATAATGAAGGGCACTACTCATAGGGACTTGTAAGAGGCCTAAACATGCTTCAAAACAATATCTCTAAGCAATGAACAAGCTTACAAGCTCTCATAACCTGTCACCTACAGTAGCAAAATACTCAAGATATAAACCACTAAACACAAATCTACTTGGACAAGCGGAGGAGTCACATACCGGAGAACAATTGCTCCAAATTTCAGTAGCAAAGATGGGCTGAGCAAGGAGATCGAAAAATCGTGGGCAAGAACAGAAAGAACGCGATTTCGAGCAAAGAACTGATGTTTTCTCGGGAGAGAGAAAGAAGTGGGAAGTGAGAGAGTGAGTGGACGGCCAGGGGTGGCCCACACCATGGCTAGGCGCGCCCCTGGGCTGGCCGCGCCACCAGGTGGTGTGCCTGCCTGGTGGGCCCCCTGGTACTCTCCAGGCACTTTTCTGCCCCTTTTTCACATAAAAATTTAATATGAATTTTCTAGAATTTTTCAAGACACTTCATTTTTGAGAAAATTTCAGGTATAGATGAATGATTTTCTGACAGAAAGATGTTTTTGGAAAGATGCAATGACAAAACAAGGCTAAAACTTCAGAAGTTCTAAGACACTCTAACATGCAAGCAACTAAAAAGAGAAAAGTAAACTAAGCGAAAGCAAAAAGTAAAATGGATAAAATAAAAGTAAGCGGAGATAATCATGGTGAAAACATTATTTTGTTCATTAAAATCCCTTTGTTAACAAGGCTGATAAGGTCTTGTTACCAAAACAATTTTATATGACACAAAACTTTGCATTCCAGTAATGATTATGTTACCTCAACCTTGATAGCAATGGTCCCAATCATAATAGTTTCGTATTTTTCTCTTGGTATGGGACAATATATTTCTCCAACTTGAATGCCCTCAACATGTTCAATTGAATTTAAACCATAAGTCCTACCAATCTTCTTGGGGAAATAGACAGTATGCTCCTTGTCATGAACATTGAAAGTCACCTTTCCTTGATTACAATTAATAACAGCCCCTGCAGAATTAAGAAAAGGTCTCCTAAGAATAATAGACATATTATCATCTTTAGGCATTTCTAGCACAACAAAATCAGTTAATATCAAGCAATTATGAGCCACTTGAATAGGTACATCCTCACATATACCAACAGGAATAGTAGTTGATTTATCCACCATTTGCAAAGATATATCAGTTGGTATTAGTTTTTCTAGTTGAAGTCTCTTACAGAGAGAAAAAGGCATAACACTAACTCCTACTCCCAAATCACACAAAGAAGTTCTAACATAACTATTTTTAATAGAGCAAGGAATAGTTGGAATCCTTGGTTCTCGAAGTTTCTTAGGAACCTTACCATTAAAGGAATAATTGGCAAGCAAAGTAGAGATTTCTTCATTAGAGATCTTCCTTTTATTCGAGACAATATCCTTCATATACTTTGAATACAGAGGCAATTTAATAGCATCAGTCAAAGGAATTTGCAAGAATAAAGGTTTCATCCACTCACAAAACTTGTTATAGTGTTCATCTTCCTTTGACTTGTGTTTCTTATCAGGGAAAGGCATAGGTTTTGGACCCAAGGCTCTCTTTCAGTACCATGTTTCTTAGCAACAAAATCTTCTTTAGTGTATTTAGTATTCTTAGTGTGCCTTTCAGGTTCTTCTTCAACTTTTTCTTTATCAGGAACATCATTTTCTTCATTACCACTTTCAGTTTCAGCATCAGAGACAGATATACTATTAGGATCTTTAGCAGGTTCAGAAGGTTCTACAGTAGTTTTATGTTTCTTTTTTCTTTTCTTAGGAGTAGTACCACTATTTTCATCTTGTTGAGAATCCTTCTCAATTCTTTTAGGATGCCCCTCAGGATATAGAGGATCTTGGGTAGCAGCACCACTTCTAGTTCTAATTTCATAAGCATATTTTTCTTTAGCAGCATTAACTAGCAAGTCTTTTTGTACCTTAATAAGTTGATCAATTTGAGTTTGAACCATTTGAAAATGTTTAACAAGCATTTTAACATCATTAGAGGTTCTTTCCACAATATCTTTTAACTCAACAATAGCTCTAGAGTTTTCCATTAAATGATTTTGCACCCTTTTATTGAAATTATCTTGCTTAACAATAAAAACATCAAATTCTTCTAAGCATTGATCAGGAGGTTTAGAGTAAGGAATATCACCTTCATCATAATGTTGGAGAGAGTGTACCTCAATAGTGGATGAGTGGGGGATTGGCTTACATAGTTCTTCTATAGGAGGTAAATTCTTGACATCAGCAGCTTTAATTCCCTTCTCCTTAAGACATTTCTTAGCTTCCTTCATCACTTCATCATTTAGTTCAATAACACCCCTCTTCTTCGATGTTGGTATAGGCACATGAATAGTTGGTTCAGGTATAGTTGTCTTAGGTATAGCTGGTTCAGGAGGAGTCCAGTCTTCATAATTCTTGCTTATTTTGGCCATTAATTCCTCAGCTTCCTTGGGAGTCCTATTCCTAAAAACAAAATCAGCACAACTATCCAGGTATGTCCTAGATTCTTCAGTTAGTCCATTATAAAATATATCAAGAAGCTCATTCTTAGGTAATGACATCCAGCCTGTGCATGAATCAAAGCACAAAACCTTGCCCATGATTCAGGCAATATCTCTTTTTTTCCTGTTTAAAATCAAAAAGTTCCTGCAAAATAGCATGTCTAGCACTAGGAGGAAAATATTTCTGCAGGAAAGTACTAATCAAGCAATCAGGGCTATCAATAGATCCAGGAGGTAAATTATTAAACCAAGTTTTAGCTTCTCCTTTCAACGAAAAAGGGAAAATTTTAGCAACAAAGTAAGTGCGCATCTTAACATCATCAGAAAATAGGCCACTCATGGTAGAAAGCTTAGTCATATGTGCTACCTCACTTTCATTCTTAGTCCCACAAATATGTTCTTTATCAATAATAGCTATGTAAGATAGATCAAGAGAGAAATCATAATCCTTATCTTTAATGTTTATGGGAGATGCAACAAACTTAGCATTAGGAGACAATTTGGGTTTTATAGTACGCCTCTCAAGGAGACTCTTAATATCACTCCAATCATGGGTGTTTTGACATTCTTTAATAAATTCATCGGTCATCTCTATATAATCCTCTTCAATATCATAGCTCTCTCTAGACTCAGGTGAACTAACAGGTGTAGTAGTGTCTTCATTAGGAGTTTCAGTATTTCTAGCTATAGTTCTAGCAATCGTAGCATCTAGGAAAGGACCTAATGAACCACTCTTATCAAGCACAGTAGAAGCAACATCATAAGTATCAGAAGTTTCATATTCAGTAGTAGTAGTAGTGTGTGTAGCATGTGTATGTGGTGGTGTAAGGAGCTTACTCATAACAGATGGTGAATCAAGAGCAACAGAGGTGTTCAGAATCATACTTCTTCTTGTAGTGGATGGTAAAATAGGAACCTTGCCATCACGAGACTTACCCATGATGGATGGATGGCAACAAACAATAGTGATTCCAAGTGAACTTGATAAATAAGGCTATGCTCCCCGGCAACAGCGCCAGAAAATAGTCTTGATGACCCACAAGTATACGGGGTGTATCGCAATATTTTCGAGGGAAGTGAAACCCAATTTATTGATTCGACACAAGGGGAGCCAAAGAATATTTATAAACCTTAAAAACTAAGTTGTTAATTCAGCTGCACCTAGAAAAATTCTTGCTCATAGCAGTTTATTAGTAGCAACAGTTTTGTAATAGCAATAGTAAAGTAACAACAATAGTAAAAGTAAAGACAGTAGTAACAATTACAGTAAACAGTAGGATTGAAGCGCGGTAGACATAGGGATGGATGGATGGGCGTTGCATGGACAAGACAATTCATATAGCAATCAAGACATAGGGCATTTGCAGATAAATAAGATAAAGCATCCAAGTACTAAATAATCATAGGCATGTGTTCCATATATAGTCATACGTGCTTGCAATGAGAACTTGCACAACATCTTTTGTCCTGCCAGCCTGTTTGTAGCGGGGCCTCAAGGGAACTACTTGCAATTAAGGTGCTCCTTTTAATAGAGCACCGGAGCAAAGCATTAACACTCCGTGAACACATGTGATCCTCACATCAAAGCCATTCCCTCCGGTTATCCAGATTTCTGTCACTTCAGGGCCTTTGGTTCCGGACAACAATATGTGTATACAACTTGCAGGTAAGACCATAAACAATACTATCATAATGAATCAATAACATGTTCAGATCTGAAATCATGGCGCTCAGGCCCTAGTGACAAGCATTAAGCATAACAAGTTGCAACAAAGTCAAAAAGCACTAATAATAGATACTAGGCACCATGCCCTAACAATCTGATGCCATTACATGAACGATCTCATCCAATCCCTACCATCCCCATAGCCTACAGCGGGGGATTACTCACCCATAGATTGTGGAAACATGGATGGTCGATGGAGAAGTGATGGTGATGATGATGGCGATGATCTCCTCCAATTCCCCGCGACAGGGTGCCAGTTTTGGTTCCGAATCGCAGAATCTGATGGTGGCGGCGTAGCAGAACTCTTTCTGGAAAAACGTCGAACCCCCCTTGGTTTTTAGGTCAAGAGGCAACTTATAGGCAAAAACGGAGGCCGAGGGGGCAGCCAAGGCGGCCACACTACCCCCAGGCGTGGCCTGGCCTGGCCCGCGCGGCCAGGTGGTGTGGGCCCCTCGTGGCCCTACTCCGTCTCGTCTTCTGGCTCTGTGAGTCTTCTGGTGAAATAGGATTTTTGGCATATTTTCCGGGATTTTTCTTGATAGTTGATTTTCTGCACAAAAACTAGACACCAAGGTAATTCTGCTGAAAACATCGTTAGTCTGTGTTAGTTGTACCAAAATCTCACAAGTTTAGAGGAAAAACAATAGCAAAAGTGTTCAGGAAAGTAGATACGTTTTGGACGTATCAGCAGGTCAAGCAGGACACGCGCAACTCCTGAACTATACGGAAATCATGTTATGAATTTCATGGTTGATGAAATAGATGACCCGGCGATGTATAAATAAGCGATGATGAGCCCAGATTCCAACAAATGGCTATAAGCCATGAAATCCAAGATGGAATCCATGTACGAAAACCAGGTTTGGACCTTGGTGGACTTACCTCACGACCGAAAGGCCGTTGAGAATAAATGGATTTTCAAAAGAAAAACTAATGCTGATGGTAATGTAACCATCTATAAAGCTCGACTTGTCCCAAAGTGGTTTCGACAAATTCAAGGAGTTGACTACGATGAGACATTCTCTCCCGTAGCGATGCTAAAATTGGTTAGGATTATGTTAGCAATTGCTGCATATTTCGATTATGAGATATGGTAGATGGATGTCAAAACTACGTTCGTCAATGGTAACATTGAAGAAGAGTTGTATATGATACAACCAAAGGCTTTTGTTGATCCTAAGGATGCTGACAAGGTATGCAAGCTTCATCGATCCATCTATGGACTGAAGCAAGCATCCCGGAGTTGGAATCTCCGCTTTGACGAGGTGATCAAAGAGTTTGGATTTGTCAAAACTTATGGAGAGGCTTGTATTTACAAGAAAGTGAGTGGGAGCAATGTGGCATTTCTAATATTATATGTGGATGACATATTACTGATTGGAAATGATATAGATCTTTTAAATAGTGTTAAAAGTTATCTAAACAACAAATTTTCGATGAAGGACCTAGGTGAAGCGTCATACATATTAGGCATAAATATCTATAGAGATAGATCAAGGCGCCTGATTGGGCTATCACAAAGTACATACCTTGATAAGATTTTAAAGAATTTTAAAATGGACATAAGTAAGATGGGGTTCTTACCAATGTTGCAAGGCAAGACATTGAGTAAGACTCAAAGTCCGGCTATGGCGGAAGAAAGAGAGATAATGGATAAAATCCCCTATGCTTCGGCTATAGTCTCTATAATGTATGCCATGCTATGTACAAGACCGGATGTGGCACATGCTATTAGTTTGACTAGTAGGTACCAATCTGATCCAGGTTATCGGTCAAGAATATCCTTAAGTACTTAAGAAGAACTAAGGATATGTTTCTTGTATACGGAGGTGAAGAAGAGCTGGTCGCTAAGTGTTATGTTGATGCTAGCTTTGACACCGATCCGGATGACTCTAAGTCTCAATCCGTATATGTATTTCTCCTAAACGAAGCAACAGTTAGTTGGAGGAGTTCCAAACAACCTGTGGTGGCTGGATCAACGACGGAGGCGGAATATGTTGCTGCTTCAGAAGCAGCGTAGGAAGCAGTTTGAATGAAGGAGTTCATAACCGAATTAGGTGTGGTTCCTAGTGCGTTGGACCCAATGGTTATCTATTGTGACAACAATGGAGCCATATCCAACGCCAAGGAACCAAGGTCTCACAATAATTCCAAGCATATTAAGCGCCAGTTTCACTCTATCCGCGAGCATGTCAAGGATGGAGATATAAAGATTTGTAAAGTACACAGGGATCGCAAAAGTAGCAGATCCGTTGACTAAAGTTCTCCCTAGGGAAAAACATGATCAACACTAGAACTCCATGGGTGTTAGATTTATCACTATGTAATGAGATTATTGTCTCTAGTGCAAGTGGGAGATTGAAGGGAATATGCCCTCTGAGGCAATAATAAAGTTGTTATTATGTGTATTCCAAGTATATGATAGATGTTTATTTGCATGCTATAACTGTATTAATATGTAAACGTTAATACATGTGTGTTTAATAAACAAATAGAAAGTTCCTATTTATGCCTCTCTTTGAACTAGCTCGTTGATTAACAAGATGATTAAAGTTTCCTGATCATGGACATTGGATGTCGTTAATAACAAGGTCACAACATTTGTGAAATGATGTGATGAACATTCATCCAAAGTATAACATTACGATCAAAGTCATTATGTTTATATTGCTATAACATCATACAAAGTAATTCTAGTCCTTATACCATGAGATCATGTTAATCACTAACACCGGAAGAGTATCTTGATAACATCAAACATCACACCATAAAGGGGTGACTATAAAGGTGGGTTCAGTGCTACAAAGGTGTTATGTAGAGGCTCATGGATCAAGAGTGGGATTTGTCTATCCCTATGACGGATAGATATACTCTGGGCCCTCTTGGTGATATCACATTAAGAATAGCTTGCAAGCAAGTGATGTGATCACTAGAATGTTATATCACGGGAACGAGAAAAGAGTGCATATTGGCAACGAGATAAAAATAGGTATTTGGATACCGATGATTGAATCTCGGACATGTAATATATCGCGAGACAAAGGGATTAAGTTACTAGTGTTAAAGGTTCTCACGATCACAGAAGTCATCATTGGATGTGTAGGAGTCAGAATGGATCTCCAGGTCCCGCTTCTGACTATTGATTTGAGAGGGGTCTTGATCATGTCTGCATTATTCGTGAACCATAGGGTGACACACTTAAGGGTTGCCAAACACCATTTGGAGCAAATATGTTTCAGACGAAAGAATTGCAAAGCGCTAGAATTATTTCAATGGACACTGGAATTGTTTCGGGTGAAATTGCTGAAATTGGTTCTGCATGTGATATTGAAATATTGCAAGGGTTTTATGTGAATATTTGTTAATTAAAGTAATTAACAAAATTCTGAATAAAATAAATAAAATAGTTTTATTAAATGAGAGTTGCATTAAATTTGGTGGAAATTTAATGCATGTGAGTGAAACTTTGTGTGGAGGCAAAATTGATGTGAGTGGAGCTTCCACCACATGAATGAGGAAGAGGTGGGGGCACCCCATGGGCGCCGGCCATGGGAGGGGAGGAGCCCCCCTCTCCTCCCTCACAAAGCACACCTCCTCGTGAAGGATCTCTCTCGCCCTCTAGATATATTCCCCATGGTCTCGGATTAGCGAGATACATGTTCCCGGTGGCATTTCGTTTGGAAGGAGTTGCTTCTTCCGCTGATTCGCTGGAGCGAGGAGGTGGAGGCTCTTCGGTGGCCGGAACGTGTGTGCGAGGATGGATGCTCTACTGATTTGAGGCGCTAGGACTTCCACGTGAACTTTAGATCGGCAAGCGTTGAACTACATCATCCACGAGTTCCATCTTGTTAACAAAGCTTTGTTGTCTTTGAGGGTAAGTTCTCTATGGATGTATATCCACCTGTTGCTTGTATCTAGTAGATAGATTTGGCATATAATAGTTCCCATCATAGGAAATTTTTGTTTTCTATGCTATGAACCCAACAAAGCGGCCCCCAACTGACTTTACGCGTTCATTCGTGGGACTGGTCCACGCTTGACATACGGCTTGTACCGTATAAAGTGGCTTTTGGGGGTGTCTGACTCTCTCGCATTAGTTGGTATGCCATTTGCAATGGAGGGCCCCAAAAGGGGTTTAGTATAGACAACTACTTGATCATCGCCGTGGTGGAAGTTTGTAGGTAAGAATGGTTCTTGGACGAAAGCCCTATTAGCCATGTAAAACATGCAAAGATAAAGTAGAGGCATCTAACTTTGTTTTGCAGGGGGGCGTTGTGATGTGATATGGTTGTGGCAAAGGTAAAGTAGTTTACTTAAGTTGCTAAGTAGTGGAATATGGTCATGAAGATGATGGACTACCACGCCGGAAGGCACCGGTACCCTGCTGCCTATGGCGTCGGAACCCTAGCGCAGGAATCCAGAGGCGCGGGATGGAGATCACAACATGAAGGACCATATTGCATTGCACATACATTAAATGTTTATTGTTTGTGCATCTTATTGTGTGCTAGTATTAGATACTCGATGGTATCCTAATAAGATGATCCCTAATAAAATACCAATGAAAGTGTTCTCCCTTAGTGTGCACCACCAAGAAAGTTTTTTGGTATGAGGCAGGCCGTGACGATCGGGTGTCAGATATATCTACGTTCACATACAGTGGGTGTAAGGCATGTTGCACAGTGAATACACTAAGGTTGAGTTGGTGATGGCTCTGAAATATAGCCATCTACGTCCGCATTTAAACTAGATATTATTCATATTTTTGATGAAATATCTCTCTAAACCCTGCCACTAATGCCTAATATTCAAAAGGGTATGCAATTCTTTCCTTCTATTTTTTCCTGTGTAGATAATGACATTTTATGATGGGAATCACTATATTAAAGTCAAAGATACGAGATTTCCAACAACTAGAAGAAACCAGGAGTCGTGGGTCGGAGGCAGACACTTTAACGACCAACTATACGATCGGAACAAAATTCCAGCCGTATAGTTCTGGTCGTATAGTTGCCATGGATGCTTCTAGGTCAAACAGAACAACTTTCATGAAGGGAACCCTATATAAAGAAGCCTCGGGCGACGAGAAAATAGCCTCGAGAGTCCCTGCCTAGATCATCAGCCGCCAGAGGAATAGACTTATATCTAATCTCAAAACCTTTCTCCACCACCATAGCCATATTCCACCACTTGTAATAGTAGGTCTCATCTTTGATTGGCGACATTGTAAGACTATTTGCTATCAATCTCATGATTTCCATTACAATGTTTATGATCTTTGATCTCATCTCTAAGTGTGAGTTATTCTCCTTGGGCTAAGGGCTTCGTCCTAGCCATGTAGCTTTTGTGCATGTTATTTATCGTAGATGGGATCATGTATTAGTTTGTATGACATGATGATTATTGTATCCTCTCTTGCCTCAATCTAAGGACTTGTCAGGTACCTAAGACCCCGAGGATTGAGCCAGGTATAGGGAGTATGAGTAATGACTAATCTGCAGGTTGGGAGCCCTAGCGATAGAAGGGGTAATACGGCTATATGTGAGGGATTTACTTGGGATTAACGGTGACGTCACTATGCATATCATTAGTTCTCTTTCTTCTATGGATGAGACTAGTAGGTTATTGCTATAAGCGGTTGCGGAGGTAATAGCAATTATGGATGCACTGCCCACATATAATTTATCTTGCTCTAACAATTACATGCATACTTTATTTTTATCTTTTATTCCCATCAGATGTTTTGCACAGCTACAGGTGAAACCGAACGCCCTAGGCCCTCTCTCTCCATCATTGACAACAACAAAAGACCCAAACTCTTGGTCCGGTAAAAACACAAAAGGAATTCTAAAGCTCCCGAAGGTCCGTTAGTAACTTCACTACGCTTCTACTTCCCGAGGATTCGATAAACCTAGGTCTACTAGGGAAAAAGAGCTATACTACATCCGTAATCCGGATCAAAGTTATCAACCCTTTTTCTGGCGCCATTGCTAGGGAAGCAATAGCTACCCTGGTGAGGTTAGTAGGAACCTTGCTAGTTTTTAATTTTTAGTTTGCTTTCAGTCTTTATTTGAAAAACCAAAAAAATAGTTAGCCTTTAAATTCTTGCTTTTACTATTATAAGTCTCTCTTTAAAGAAAACCCAAAAACATAGGAAATATGACTGAAAAGAAGCTTAGGGAGTTTGCTACTCCCAACAGTGATTATTTGCGTACTCCTATTACCCAGCCAACAATTGCTACTAATGACTATGAAATTAAGCCCCACTATTTAAGTTTGGTTCAACAGAATCAATTTGGAGGCTCTGCTGTTGAGGACGCAGGTATGCACTTGAACACTTTCACTGAAATATGTGATATGATGCGCATAAAATATGCCCCAATGCGGTCAAATTGTGCTTATTTCCTTCTCTCTTAGAGGAAGAGAAAAAGAATGATTGCTATCTTTGCTTAGAAATACTATTACATGATGGGTGGAATGTACTTCTTTATTTATGACTATTTTTTCCACCTGCAAAGACTATGCAACTAAGATCTAATATTACTAGTTATTGATAGGAAGAGTGTGAGCCACTAGCGCTTGCATGGGAGAGGATGAAAGAATGCATGAGAAACTGTCCTAGTCATGGGATGGAAGACTGGTTAATTCTACATTTATTTTATAATGCTGTTAATCCTGTGTCTAACTCTATGCTTGATACTGTAGCTGGAGGAACATTTATGGGTAAACATATTACTGAAGCAAAGCAGCTGCTAGACAATATGCAAGATAACCATGCCCAATGGTATGTGGATAGATCAAACACGAAGAAGGTGAACTCCGTGTCACCACAAGAGACTGAAGAACTCAATGCTAAGTTGGATGAGCTCATATTAGCCGTAAAAGGTAAGGAAACCCAGGTAAGAGTTATCCCTGAATCAAATATTGAAGAAATATACTTCATAGCTCGTAATGATTATAACCCTGCTTGGAAGAAGAATGATAATCCTAATTTTCAGAAACACTATTCTAGTCCTGCAGGTAACTCTAATAATAATATGGGATCAAGTAATGGTAGTCTCCAAGAAACACTTAAGTCCTTTATAGACTCACAAAATGAGCAAAATAATATCCTTGTTAAAATAATGGAGAACCATGATGCTATGCTTGGTAAATTATCTAACCAAGTTGTAGGTTTGAGGAATGATTTGCAGGCCCTTCAAGAAAGAATGAGGATTGTTAAGGCACAACTAGGTAAGATAACCGAGAGTCAAACTCTCATTCTATCTAAATTTGCAGGTAAAGCTGAGCCCAATCCTATTGAAGACCTCAAGATGATGAGAATCCAAAGGGAGGAGCCTGAAGAACTTGATTATAGTAATGCTCTTTCACCAAGTTACATTGTTGAAGATCTTGTAAAAAGGATCAACATTAAGATTCCGGTAAGTGAAGGAAATGAGGAAGCTATGTACCAACACTTTGTTAATCAGGTAGCAATGAAGGTACATGAGCTTGAGGAAGAATATAAGCAAATTGCTGAAAAAATACCTGTGAAGCTTGATGATATATTTGAGCCTACTATTAAGATTAAGATTGGGACAAATGAGATAGCTGCACTTTGTGATCTAGGTGCAAGCGTTTCAACAATTCCAAAAAGTATTTTTAATAAGTTAAATCTTGGCTCTTTTGAAATCACCAAGTTAAAATTACATCTTGCAAATTCTACCTACAAACAAGTTGTAGAAATTGAGGTGAATACTTTAGTATACATTAAAGGCTGTCCTGCTCTTACTAATTTTGTTATTGTTGACATGCTTGAAGATGCTACTGCTCCTATTATATCAGGACGTCCATTTTTAAGAATTATCAAGGCTTTGATCAATCTACATGAAGGGAACGTGAAGCTTCAATTGCCTTCGCGGGATCCTTTTGTTATTCATTTCCCTAGGAAGAAGAAAGCCAAGCATGATGAAAAGGAGGCCATCACTTTGAAGGCCAACTATTTTGGAGTGGGTGTTCCACTCATCTGGCCTAAGTGACCAACATCAAGGTTAAGCTATTGGCTATAAAAGAGCGCTTCATGGGAGGCAACCCATGTGAAATAAATGTTTGAGTTAAGTTTTTAAGTTTTAGTTTAAGTTTATGTTTAATAAAGAGTGCTAGAAAGCTCCTGTTGAGGAGAAGAAGTTTGGTAGTACTAAAAATCCTACTTAATACATGCTGATGTTGGTCGACAATATTTACAATCATTTTTTGTCAAAAACAAGGTGTTTCGCTAAGTTTCAGGATAAGAAAGAATTCTCGAAGAAACATAATTTTTTTGATGTATACAGAAGGTTTAACGACCAACTATATGGAGGGAATAAAAATTCCGGCCGTATAGTTCCGGTCGTATAGATATTTTTGCCATCGACAATTTTTTGTTCATATGTACTAACGGTTTAATGACCAACTATACGACAGGAATAAAAATTCCGACCGTATAGTTCTGGTCGTATAGATATCGATGCTTTCATACAATTTATTTTCCAGGAAACAGAGGGTTTGACGACCAACTATACGTCGAGAATAAAAA
Source organism: Avena sativa (assembly GCA_916181665.1). Lineage (NCBI taxonomy): Eukaryota > Viridiplantae > Streptophyta > Magnoliopsida > Poales > Poaceae > Avena > Avena sativa. The sequence goes on from OV702290.1 coordinate 467,903,454, forward strand.
TTCCGGCCGTATAGTTCTGGTTGTATAGCTGCGCTGCAAGGTGGAAACCCTAAAATTTTGACAGCATGCCATCTATACGGCGGGAACACATTGTTCCTGCAATATAGTTCCACCCGTATAGTTGCGTCCGACCACAAAAATGCCACGGGAGGTACCTCCAACCCCAAAACTTCAATCTTTTTTCTCTCTTCTACCTCCAAACTCTCTCAAAACCTCAAGAGATCTTCATCTCTACTCAATTCCGTTCGATTTCCTCGCACACAAGTGATCTACGGTATGTTTCTCCTTCGATCCTCCAATTACTTTTTGCAAATTCATCTTTGATCTATCGTCATTATCAATCTAGGGTGAGACCTACTATGAACTAATTGCCATGATTCTCTTGCCTAGATTATTATTTTGAGGGGATTCTTTAGTGTGCTATGATGAGGAATATGTTATACTTATTATTATTGGATCAATTTTTTTATTTTTATCTTTCTTTATTTTAGATGATGAACACAAGGAGCCAAACTCGTGCTCGTGCCGCTGCTAGCGCTTCTCGTGCTATCGCTCAGGAACACATGGGGATTCGGTTTGGGAATGAGCTCCAACATGATCGCTTCAACAAGATCAAGAACCGGGAAGTGAAGGCAACCAAGTGGTCTTGCCCCATTATATTGAACCAACTCAGTATTTCTAATGACTTCAATTTACTTTGCAATAGGGTTGGCCTGCAAAACTTTGTATTCAATGATGTGCCTACTTATCGTCGGTTAACTCTTGAATTTTTAAGTTCTTTGCAAAGCACCGTTAAACTATGGCATGGAGAGGACACGATTTCTTTCCGACTTATGAACAACAATTACACCTTATCACTAGATGAATGGTGTGCATGTTTTACTCTTCCAAACAATGATGCTAATGCCCTACACGCATCCTTTACTACCTTAGACCCTTCCCCTGAACAATATTATAATGGAATAAGCTTCACTTCTAGAGTCAGCAAGGGGAAGAATATTCAACATCCTGCAATTCGCTATTTGTTCTATGTTATTGCTAACACCTTGCAGTCATGAAATGAGTTCACAAGACTCAGTGAGGAGGACATCTTAGTCCTTGCAAAAGCTGCTTATAACCACTGCAACTTGTCATTCAACTTGGGCGCAATCCTTGTGCGCCACCTGACGCACCAATCCTCCCAAAGCCAAGGACCAATCACATGTGGAGGCGTCATCACTGTTCTTTCCATTGCCCTAGGCATCGACCTAGGAGAGTTACAACCTATGCTAGGTGAACGACGTGTTGGTTTCTCTACTTTAAAGGCTTGTGGAATGCTCACTAGAAGAGGTGGTGTTTATTACTTGCATATTGCTGGAGCTAGGCGTCTCTACCCCGCTCCTATGCCTAATCGTATTTTCTCTATCGAGGAAGGACGTTTGCTATATGACTTGCAGGTTGAGCAACACCAACCTGAGGAGGAGATTCCGGATGAGGATTAGGACCAAGAAGTTCCAGTAGCCACCAACCCGGTTCGTCACATACCAAGACTTCCAAGAACTTAGAGGGACTGTGGAGAGGATGCATAGCCTCTCCTTGAACCCCTGAGGAACAACTAGTAATATATCAACTCAATTTGCGAACTAGAGTAACGGATTTTTTCCGCCACCACAATGATTTGAATGGCTTGCAAAATCCTAAGATTGGGGAAGTTTCCTCATTTATCTTTATTTGGTGTTCATTTGCTTTTATTTATTTCGAGGTTATGTTTTTAATTCGAGCTTATAAGCACTCGTGTTGGTTTCCCCAACACTTTATCCTTAGTTATTTCTATTTTCTTTCGAGATTTTCTAGCCGAGCTTTGCCGCCAATTTTCCATTCTTTAATTCCCTCTCTTAAAAACAACAAAAAGATTTCTCCATTTATCTTTATTTTCCCTCTTTCTTTTCTTTCTGCCTCAAGGTTCTCATGTATTTGCAGGAAGAGTGATTGACTTCGCGTTTCCAAGAAGCAAATAAAAAAAGGAAGAGAGAAGTGGCACCAAACATGAGAGGTATGCCTTATGACTCCCCACTTCTGAAGTTTGAGAAACCCATGCTAGTTAGTAGTAAATGTTGAGATATTATATTGGTGGAGTGAGTCTTTATATTGTAGTAAAGTTTTGTTTGCATGGGTATCTAGTTGGGTACATTTTGTTCCAGCTCTTGTAGTTAACCAAGTCTTGCCTAAAAATTTGCTAAACAATTGTAATAAGAAAAAGTCTCACAATTGAAGGCTTGGGTGTTGTAGTGTTTAGTCTTAAAAGCTTATTTCTAGATACACTTAACACCATGGAATATAATGATTGACTTGATAGCTCTCTTTAAAAGGATTTGTTCGATTGAATTAATGTTTAGCGGTTTTTGAGCATGCCAAAGTTTGACTTGTTAATCATAAGAATGATATTGCTTATGCATGTCAAACTCCATGGGATGCCAACAACTCCGCTGGCCTACGAACGATCTTCATGGAGGAAACTCCTAGATTTCGGCTATGAGTTGATTAAACACATGTAGCAGCAATGCTATAGTGGGTAAGATTCTTGGCACTCCCAAGTAGCTGTGTTCATGATGGAATCACTCCTCTGGATGTTATGAGTAATCATTATACAAAATGAACAAAAACATTAGTGATGCCACGAGTGTCCATCACAACCTGATAAACTAATATTTTTTGGCATGCTCTTACTTAAGAACTGAAATTCTTGAAGGACAATGAATAGAAATGTAGTGCTTGAAGAGTCTTGATTTATTAATGTGGGAGAATTGAGATACTCAAGTGTATATGCTTTTCATGACAACTCTCCCACTCTCAATTTTACATGATTATACTTTATTGTTCAAAGGCAAGCCTATGAGTTAATTACATGACATGGAATAAAGTTTACTCAATTGAATCATCCATGTTAACAATAATTTTTCTGTGCTACAAGGATGCATGAAAACCCGTATGATATGCTTGCCATTACTCTATCTATGCTGAAGTTTTTAAGATTTATGAAGTGGAGGAAACATGAGACTACCAATCATGAGTAAGATCATCATCTCGTTATTTCAGTTTAAATGCTAAGTTCCTTTTTGATTTTGGTTTTCTTGCTCGAGGATGATCAATTTTAAGCTTGGGGAGGTTAATGGCTCTGAAATATAGCCATCTCGTCCACATTTAAACTAGATATTATTCATATTTTTTTATGAAATATCTCTCTAAACCTGCCACTAATGCCTAATGATCAAAGGGGTATGCAATCCTTCCTTTCTATTTTCCCTACGCAGATAATGACGTTTGACGATGGGAATCACTACATTAAAGTCAAAGATACGAGATTTCCAACAACCCAAAGAAACCAGGAGTCATGAAGTGGAGATAGACGCTTTAACGACCAACTATACGGTGGAAATAAAATTCCGGCCATATAGTTCTGGTCGTATAGTTGCCATCGACACCGCTAGGTCAAACTGAACAACTTTCGTGAAGGGACCCCTATATAAAGAGGCCTTGAGCAACGAGAAAACGCCCCCCCACTCGCTAGCTCCTCAGATCATCAGCCGCCTCCAGATCTCCATCCAACACTAAAGAGCCGCCGGAGGAATAGACTTAGATATAATCTCCAAACCCTTCTCCACCACCATAGTCATATTCCACCACTTGTAATGGTAGATCTCATCTTCGATTAGCGACATTATAAGACTATTTGCTATCAATCTCATGATTTCCATTACAATGTTTATGATCTTTGATCTCATCACAATGTGTGAGTAATTATCCTTGGGCTAAGGGCTTTGGCCTAGCCATGTAGCTTTTGTGGATGTTATTTATCATAGATGGGATCATGTATTAGTTTGTATGACATGATGATTATTGTATCCTCTCTTGCCTCAGTCTAAGGACTTGTCAGGTACCCAAGACCCCAAGGATTGAGCCAGGTATAGGGAGTATGAGTAATGACTAATCTGGAGGTTGGGAACCCCAGTGATAGAAGGGGTAGTACGGCTGTATGTGAGGGATTTACTTGGGATTAATGTTGATGTCACTATGCATATCATTCGTTCTCTTTCTTCTATGCATGAGACTAGTAGGTTATTGCTATAAGCGGTTGTAGAGGCAATAGCAATTATGGATGCACTGCCCACATATAATTTATCTTGCTCTAACAATTACATGCATACTTTATTTTTATCTTTTATTCCCATCAGATGTTTTTCACAGCTATAGGTGAAACCGAATGCCCTAGTCCCTCTCTCTCCATCATTGATGATAACAAAAGACGCAAACTCTTGGTCCGGTAAAAACACAAAAGGAATTATAAAACTCCCGAAGGTCTGTTAAAGTAACTTCACTACGCTTTTGCTTCCTGAGGATTCGATAAACCTAGGTCTACTAGGGAAAAAGAGCTATACTACATCCGCAATCCAGATCGAATGTATCAGTGCTCAAACAAGTCCTTTTTCAGTATAATGCTTTTATTCCTTATCTTTTGGATCTTGTTTATGAGAGATTTCCTTGATATGGGTTTCATCATATATGAATTCTTATATCTAAGTTAGCAAGAATATTGCCTCTAGTTATCCTAATCATCGCTTTGCATGATTGTTTTAACTAGTTGAAACCCTCATGGATCTCTTTCATGTCTTGGTTTTAATTCCTATATTTTTGACATTTGCTTTCTTGTTGTGAATATGATCTTGGATATATTTGCTATCTGCCACCGGTAAATATTTGCAAGTCCCTTGTCCTTGGACAATGGGTACTAATATGTGGTAGATCTTCTTGATAATTTTTACATTGGATTTTGCTTTAGTTACCTTATCTCTTGCCAAGAATTTGTTGTGTTTTGTCTCCCATGTCTTCCTCAATCCATATGGATCTTTCTTTGTCTTGAAAATCATTTTGTGCTCTAGTTGATGTAGGTAGGAATGATGATCCCATGAGTGTGTATTTTGTATTCAAATGCAAAATCTTAAATAATGCACTAATAATGGGGGGGGGGTTCTCCTATATTATTTAGAACACTCCTTTTATGCTTCTTCATGACATGTTTTAATCCCTACCATGTTTTATGTCTTTGGAAGATAAATCTTTTCTTTGGTACTTTGTGCCATCTTGAAAAGTGTTGAGTATTTGGTTCTTTTGTTGGAACCATTTTATTTCAATTGGTATTTTTTGGAGTTGATTTTCTCATTCCATGATTTCTATTTAACCATTTGAATGAGTTAAATCGTTGAGCATTTGTATTTGTTTATCCTTTTTGTTCTTTGGCTTTTGCCTTGTTCATTTGTTGAACTCGGGGTCTATTATGTGTTGATTAGGTTTTTAATATATTTTGGACAACTACTAGATGTGACTCACACTTAGGTGTGCCTACTTGGCTTTCTTGGTGTTTTTGTTCAAACTATAGCTCCTTTTGGTTCTTGAAATACTTGTGCATGCATATTTACTACATGTTTATATTATTGCATGCTTGCTTTCTTTGATGCAATATAACGGAAACTCCACTAAATCCCATTAGCTAAGTTATGCATGAAATTCAATTTCATAGCAATATGCACATATTTATGTGGAGTCTCTCCTATGTATTGTAGTTTATCTAACTACTTTGTACCCATTGAGTGGGACCATTGTGCACTTGAATGTGTTATAGATACAGTGGAGATTCATTGGATGTTTGTCACAATAATAAGAAGATGTGGTGACTAAATGATAATTGGAGGCAAGCTAGGATGATCAACACACTCATATCTACTTCATCCTACCAATGGTATCACGGTAACAAGTATCCCTCTTATGCATACTTTTCAAGCATCCAACCTTTGTGGTTGCATCATGTCATGATTTCCTTCAATTGCTTTTATTGTGGTTCTTGCAAGATGATATTGTATCATCCTTATTGTTATATGCATAAGTTGAGATGAATTCATATTTTGGGGAGTATATAAAAATAATGTTTATTATTCACCAATCCCACATATGCAAATCTAGCAATTCTATTGCCAATCATTTCCTCAATTTCTCTCATGTGTAATATGGATGAATTTGCAAGGTTTATTTGTTCTTTATGATACTTGTTGCCTTTCCCAATGCATTCCAACTATCTCTTGTTCCCTTGTGATAGTTGTGATGTATCTGTTGGTGTTTGAAGGTCATTTGATGTTCAGTAAGATAAATTTGAGACTTTCACCATGCTTTCTAGCAAAAATCTTATTGGCATTATCTATGACTTTCGTTTGGATATCTTGTTCATTCTTGAGTATCGATTTTGTGTGTACATGTTTCTTTGTGGATGTATATCTTGGTGATTGTTGTCTACCCAGGAACTTATACACATGATTATGGCTAAATCTCTAGTTGATATCTATTTGCTTTGGAGTCTACACCTTGTGCCCCTTTTTATTCTTTGGTGGCTCCAAAAGTTTTGCTTTGAGTGATTGTCCTTTTCATTTGCATCTTTTGGCACTCATTGGTGTTAAGAAAGTTGATCTCTCATGCCATTGTGTTGTTATGTAAGTTTGGGAAGCAAGGATACCATGTTTATGCACTTTGCATTCAAAGCAATTATTATATTTGGTGCATAAAGCTTGGGGAGCTTTCCTAATTTACCTAATAACACACATTTGCCTTCTTGCTCTTGTTTGGTGTTTTGTTTGATTATGGGGAGTTAGGATTCCATAATTCTGCACTTTGTTGTGCATGAACCTTGGGGAGCTTCCTATTTTCACCTAAACATCCATTTGCTCTCATAATAATATCTTCTCTCTTGATCGTGGTCATGGTTTAAATGATATAGAGGGAACGAGGAGCCATGTTATGCATATTGTATTCAAATACAAATTATAATTTGTGCACAAACTTTGGGGAGTCTTCTCATATTATTTAAATCACTCTCATGTTGATCTTATCATAATATATATCTTTCTTTTGGTACCTTCCTTTTGTGAAGTGATTCTTTGGATCTTTTGATTGCTTGCTTCATTCATTGATGCTTCTTCACCATTTTATTTCTTTGCAATCTTTGGATCCTCAGTTTAATTTGATTTCCTCCTGGTACTCGTCATTGGATACGTGCATTTGATTCTGCTCATATTATGATAAATGCACACCATATGGAGGAACTCTCACTAAATTGGCCTTCTACAATTTTTCACCCATTTAGGCAATCAATGCCAATAGGGGAGAAGTTTTAGAGGGTTTCAGGGAATTTGGTTGTGTGTTTTGAGTTTTGTACTTAAACACTTACCTCGTGTGCTTTGTGTTGGGGGGTTACCCCCGGGTAGGGTCACGCCGGGGTATAAAGGCCATGTTAGCCGAGGTACGACAAGGTCAAAGCGTATGTTGGTCGAGTAACCTCAAGGTAGGCTGACTTACGGAGTGACCTGCCCCAAATGGTATTCGTATAACCTTATCCCGACCGACATATAGCGTATGTCGGCTAGCCTTTTACAACTCGTTTGCAGGTACCCTCGTGGCCGAGTTAGCCAGGCGCTAGCCAGGTTATCACTTGGCTTACAAGAGAAGGAAGGAATCTCGCTGGTCAAAAGGTGGTCTTTGTCCACTCTTGCGTGAGCAAAGCGGATAGAGGAGAGGACCAGCGGGGAGTGGCTGACAAGGGTGACGTAGCCAATTCTGGCTGATGCCACCGGTGTCAGATGACGCTGCGCTGTAGAGAGGCTCGGAGAGGCTGACGCTCAAGGTCCGGACCAGCCTGTTAAAGGAATAAAGAAGCATCTTTATTTATCAAGGGGCATATTCGGGGAATATGCCTCCACGTATGCCCTAGATTTGTAACCTGGGCTCCCCTATATAAGGAGTACCAGGGCCTCCATAGAGAGAGTCGGTCATTTTTACTAAGGGAAAACCCTAGAGTGTAGTTTTGGGTAGTAAGAAAACTAGTCTCCTTCTCACGAACAACTTGAGGAGCCCTTGTAATCCTTCATCAACAAGAGAGAAATACAAACATCAGTGTGTGGAATCACCACACTATCCCTCCATGGATTCCTATAGTGCACATTGGCCCCATCTTTAGCCTATACATGGCATCTGCCGTGCCACCAGCATGATAGTTGGCACCCACCATGGGGCTAGCAGTGCTAGAGGGAGTAAATATCCAGACAGAAAACACCATCGGCACCGGCGAACACATCGTCTCCAGGCTTGTCCAGCGCTTTTGAGCGCTGGACTACGTCAGCGACAATGTTGGAAGCTTCGGCAGGCGCCCTCCTCCGCGCAACGGTCTCTTCATCAAGCTTGGCACCCACAAGATCTACGTCAGCATCGATAAGTCCTGCATTCACCCGCAGCACGTCGTTGATGACCCATAAGTATAGGGGGTGTATCGCAGTATTTTCGAGGGAAGTGAAACCCAATTTATTGATTCGACACAAGGGGAGCCAAAGAATATTTATCAGCCTTAACAACTGAGTTGTCAATTCAGCTGCACCTGGAAACAATCTTGCTTACAGCAGTTTATCAGTAGCAACAATTTTGTAGTAGGAATAGTAAAGTAACAACAGTAGTAAAGTAAAGACAGTAGTAGCAATTGCAGTAAACATAGGATTCGAGTGCGGTTGGCATAGGGATGGATGGACGGGTGTTGCATGGACAAGACAATTCACATAGCAATCAGAACATAGGGAAATTGCAGATAAATAAGATAAAGCATCCAAGTACTAGACAATCCTAGCCATGTGTTCCATATATAGTCATACGTGCTCGCAATGAGAACTTTCACAACATCTTTTGTCCTGCCAGCCCGTTTGCAGCGGGGCCTCAAGGGAACTACTGGCAATTAAAGTGCTCCTTTTAATAGAGCACTGGAGCAAAGCATTAACACTCCGTGAACACATGTGATCCTCACATCAAAGCCATTCCCTCCGGTTATCCCGATTTTTGTCACTTCGGGGCCTTTGGTTCCGGACAACAATATGTGTATACAACTTGCAGGTAATACCATAAACAATACTATCATAATGAATCAATAACATGTTCAGATCTAAAATCATGGCACTCGGGCCCTAGTGATAAGCATTAAGCATAACAAGTTGCAACAAAGTCAAAAAGCACTAATAATAGATACTAGGCACCATGCCCTAACAATCTGATGCCATTACATGAACGATCTCATCCAATCCCTACCATCCCCATAGCCTACAGCGGGGGATTACTCACTCATAGATGGGGGAAACATGGATGGTCGATGGAGAAGCGATGGTGATGATGATGGCGATGATCTCCTCCAATTCCCCGACCCGACAGGGTGCCAGAACGGAGTTTCTGGTGCTGTTTCATGGAATCTGGTGGTGGCGGTGGAGCCGAACTCCTTCTGGAAAAACGTCGAAACCCCCCGGAGTTTTTAGGTCAGAAGGCTTCTTATAGGCGAATAGGGAGACCGAGGGGGTGCCTGGGGGCCCACACCATGCCCTGGCGCGGCCAGGCCAAGCCCGCGCCTGGGGGTGGTGTGGCTAGCCCCTGGCTCTTCTCCGTCTCGTATTCTGGCTCCTAGAGTCTTCTGGAAAAATAGGCACTTTGGCTTTTGTCTCGTCCAATTCCGAGAATATTCATTTTCTGACTTTCCTGGAACCAAAAACAGCAGAAAATAGGCAGCTGGCACTGTGGCTCTTGTTAATAGGTTAGTCCAAGAAATCATATGAAAAGTACTCCAAAGTGTGGACAAAACACAAGAAAGTGGATAAAACCAAGCATGGAGCATCAAAAATTATAGATACATTTGCAATGTATCAACATCCCTAAGTTTAACTCCTGCTCGTCCTCGAGTAGGTAAGTGATAAAAAGAAAGAATAATTTTTGAGGTGACATGCACCATCATAAACTTGATCAAAGTATTTGTAAAACATTCAAAGCTGAGATCATAGTACTTCAATCATAACGTGAAAGACAAAGTTCTAGCAATAAGACAAAGAAACTATGATGCAACATGAAAAGGCACAAACAAAAGATTCATGAATAACAATGCTTTGCAAGACGTTTGTTTGTTTCACATAAAGAAAACATAGCATAGTGGCATTCAGCTTGTCCCTCGTAGAGTAGCAAACATAAATGCAAATGACACCTTCAAAATTTACAAGAGTGACTAGATACAAATAGTTTAAAACAAGCAATATCAAGGTATGCATCAATCAACAAGTCTTGGGACAATGCACATAGAACTAAGAATAGCCACTATGCTCTCAAGAAAGTGCTCATAGAATGTGTGGAGACTCAATAAGGAAATGAACAGGTTTTGAAAAGTTTGAAAGGCTTCCAAATGCTGAAAGTATGGTACTCATTAGCTTTGAGCTCTCATTGCCCCTATCATAAGCATCTTTAATGTGGTTAAGGTGAAATTGACACAAAGAGGATATGCTTGACAAGTTATAAATCGAAGCCTCATGCCCCTTACTTACGAAGACCGATCCTCATGCTACTCAACTCCAGTCACAAGTAAGCTCTTGTCATTGTAAGTATATACGTATCATAGAGAACCACCAACGGGGTACCCCTTGCACATGACACAGGAGCTATCCCATAATCAAAATGACAAGGCAAGCAGACAATGAGCATCTCAACGATCTTTTTATTTACTATGTGCATAGATTTTTATTGAGGATGCTTCGTAGAATGCTCATTATGGTTATGCTGCAAGTTTCCACCATGATTAGGCATGGCTTAGGCTAGCGGCCCAGGCGTTTCTCTAACATACATACAAACTCCATGATCTTACAAGTTCCACTTTTATTTCACACCGCCGGGATCCATAAGCAAAAGAACATGATATCAACTAGGTACAAAGTACCAATGAAGTGTTGAAAGCGGTCCCCATGATACATGGTTGTGCTAACTTCAACTCATAAAGCGCAAGCATATACGCAACAAAGAAGGACGCAATGGTTCAGGTTTATTAAATGCAAGAAAGTAAAGTGTGCCATCAAGTTCGTGAGAGCTTTACTAACTAACTTTCTCATAACAAGCAAACATTTTATTCGAAAGAAAACAAGGCATATTCAATATGCACGGAAGTAGCAAATGATGCTAATAGGTAGGTATGGTGGACACTTTGGCAATAATTGGTTTTAGGGAATTGGAAACATGAGTAAAACATACTCAGTGTAAGTGAAGGCTAGCAGTAGTAAGGGAGCGACAAACGAGAGAGCAATAATGGACATAATCATGCAGAGCGACAAAACATCATTGATCAAAGCATAAAGTGATACTACAAGTTGAGAACTAAAGGATCATAAAGGCTTATGGTGACTTGGGATAGTCATAACATGGTGTGAGCATGTGCCAAGTCAACCCAAATAAAGCATCAAAGGAGAATACCACTATACTATGCTTTACTATGCTAAAACAACGCACGATTCATCCAAGGCACATTAAGCAATCTAAATTGTTTATGACAAGTCATGCTACAGAAAAGAATACTAAGCATAAAGCCAAAACAATATCAAGGATGGCATGACAAAGCATAGGCCACAGTAAAAAACAAGCTCTCTTTACCACTTAAGCATGAGCTTTCCTACTCTTTTCCAAACCAAACCAAACTATTTGAACACCAATGTATGAAAGAGGAGATCCAACCAATTTATTCAGCAAACTAAGCAAACAAAGCAAATGAAAAACCAAAATGAAAATGAAAAAGAAGACGCTCCACGAACAACACAACCGTGCATGAAACAATATAAATGAAGCGTTTGGAAGAAACCTGGGATTTTTATTGATGAAGAGGGGGATGCCTTGGGCATCCCCAAGCTTTGACGGTTGTACTTCTTGGATATTTCTTGGGGTGACACGTGTGGCATCCCCAAGCTTGATCTTTAGTCCATCCTTCATCTTATTACCCGTTCCTTCCATACACCTGAAATTATTCCTTCATACAAAACTTCACACAATCTTTATTAGCAACATTAGTGCGCTCAAGATAATAGGTCTTAAGGTTCAGTTTTAACACCAATAAACTTCCATTAGAACACTAGCTACTAAAGCACTTCCCTCAAAAAGCTCAATTCCCCAAAAGAACTCAAAAAGGAACCAACAAGAAGGAAATGCAGAACATGGCAGAAATCTATCAAAACAGACCAGCAGGTAAAGACGAATTGTTTCGAAGACCTTCTGTTGCTCAAATCAAAAAGTGTTGAACTAACGAAAGTTAGATAACAACCTGGGGTAGAAGCACAAAAATTCACGCCTCTAAAAGACATTCAGAGATTTTACACGAGTTTTACGGTGAAGCACAGAAATCTGTTTCGGGATAGAAACTTTCCCAATCATTACTTCTCTCTCATTAGAGGTTACTCTTGGCACAAAAAGCAAATAAAATGATAAGGAGCGGTTATTATTGAAGTAATAACTTCCAAGACTCATATAAAACTTTTGGCTTATCTTCCAATAATTACTTTTCTTTAACGCCTTTAAGTTAGGCATAAGCAAAAACTAAAATGGACAGAATAGAAGTAAGCGGAGATAATCATGGTGAAAACATTGTTTTGTTCAATGAAATCCTTTCGTTAACAAGGTTGATCAGGTCTTGTTACAAAAACAATTTCATATGAGACAAAACTTTGTATTCCACTAATGATTATGTTACCTCAACTTTGATAGCAATGGTCCCAATCATAATAGTTTCAAATTTGTCTCTTGGTATGGGACAATATATTTCTCCAACTTGAATACCCTCAACATGTTCAATTGAATTCAAACCATAAGTCCTTTCAATCTTCTTGGGGAAATAGACAGTATGTTCCTTGTCATTAACATTGAAAGTCACCTTCCCTTGATTACAATTAATAACAACTCCTGCAGTGTTTAAGAAAAGGTCTCCCAAGAATAATAGACATATTATCATCTTCAGGCATAATAGTTTGAGAGGATGCTCTCATAAGAAATAAGAGTTGAAGTAAAAGAGAGCATCAAGAAGAAAATTCAAAACACATTTAAGTCTAACCCACTTCCTATGCATAGGAACCATGTATGCAAAAAAATTCGCAAAGAACAAAGTGACAGGCATAGGAAGATAAAACAAGAGTAACTTCAAAACTTTCAGCACATAGAGAGGTGTTTCAATACCATGAAAACTTCTACAACCATATTTTCCTCTCTCCTAATAATTTTCAGTAGCCTCATGAATAAACTCAACAATATAACTATCACATAAAGCATGCTCTTCATGATCTTCAAGCACTAGAGCTTTATTATAAACATTTTCAAAAGAAACCTCGGGAACATAACATTCATTCTCCTTTAGTAAGCATGGGGGACAATCAAATAATGTAAGGGATAAAGAGTTACTCTCATTAGAAGGTAGGCATGGGTAGCTAATCCATTCTTCCTCCTTTTGTTCATCACTCTCCTCCTCTTTTTCATCTAATGAGATTTCAGGTTCATCAATTTCTTCTTCCATAGGATCCTGCAAGGCATTAGTCTCTTCCATTTGTGGAAAGCATCTATTAAAATATTCAAGAATATAGCCATTTTCATCCTTGTAATTATCAAAGCAAAATTTAAGTATACCAGACACCTCATATTTGTAAGGTGAATCATCAATATTTTCAAGCAAACTAGCAAGTTCAAAAGCACCCTTCCAAGCAATAAATTCTTCAATTTGTTCCGCATCATAAAAGTCATAAATGCCTTTAGCATAAGAAGATATGGTATCATTATCATTTACTCACATTGAAAAGGGAGGTGTTTATACCTCTTTCTGCAACAAGATTTATCACAGCAATAAGTGACATTATAAGTAGAGCACACATTTCTAGCAATAGTATACAATTTATCAATTTGTTCCCATAAGTGTTTCCCTTTTTGTGACAGGCGATGTTCCTTATAATAATATTTTTGATCTTCCGTGAACCCACCTTGCCAATAAGATTCAGTTTCAAAGAAACCAACCATTGACATCAAGCATGATAAAGCAAGACAATAACAGACTAACGAAAATAACAACTAGAGTAGGAACTACTCTTTTTTTGTATTTTTGATAAAGAAATAAGAGAACAAGGCGAAAATAAAATTAGCTTGAACAATAGTGATTCCAAGTGGACTTGATAAATAAAGCTATGCTCCCCGGCAACGGTGCCAGAAAATAGTCTTGATGACCCACAAGTATTGGGGGTGTATCACAGTATTTTCGAGGGAAGTGAAACTCAATTTATTGATTCGACACAAGGGGAGCCAAAGAATATTTATCAGCCTTAACAACTGAGTTGTCAATTCAGCTGCACCTGGAAACAATCTTGCTCACAGCAGTTTATCAGTAGCAACAGTTTTGTAGTAGGAATAGTAAAGTAACAACAGTAGTAAAGTAAAGACAGTAGTAGAAATTGCAGTAAACAGTAGGATTCGAATGCGGTAGGCATAGGGATGGATGGACGAGCGTTGCATGGACAAGACAATTCACATAGCAATCAGAACATAGGGCAATTGCAGATAAATAAGATAAAGCATCCAAGTACTAGACAATCCTAGGCATGTGTTCCATATCTAGTCATACATGCTCGCAATGAGAACTTGCACAACATCTTTTGTCCTGCCAGCCCGTTTGCAGCGAGGTCTCAAGGGAACTACTGGCAATTAAGGTGCTCCTTTTAATAGAGCACCGGAGCAAAGCATTAACACTCCGTGAACACATGTGATCCTCACATCAAAGCCATTCCCTCCGGTTATCCCGATTTCTGTCACTTCGGAGCCATTGGTTCCGGACAACAACGTGTGTATACAACTTGCAGATAAGACCATAAATAATACTATCATATGGAATCAATAACAAGTTCAGATCTGAAATCATGGCACTCGGGCCCTAGTGACAAGCATTAAGCACAACAAGTCACAACAAAGTCATAAAGCACTAATAAAATATACTAGGCACCATGCCCTAAAAAAATGCCATTACATGAACGATCTCATCCAATCCCTACCATCCCCATATCCTACAGCGGGGGATTACTCACTCATAGATGGGGGAAACATGGATGGTCGATGGAGAAGCGATGGTGATGATGATGGCGATGATCTCCTCCAATTCCCCGACCCGATAGGGTGCCAAAACGGAGTTTCTGGTGCTGTTTCATGGAATCTGGTGGTGGCGGCGGAGCGGAACTCCTTCTGGAAAAACGTCGACCCCCCCGGAGTTTTTAGGTCAGAAGGCTTCTTATAGGCGAAGAGGGAGACCGAGGGGGTGCCTGGGGGGCCCACACCATGCCCTCGCGCGGCCAGGCCTAGCCCGTGCCTAGGGGTGGTGTGGCCATCCCCTGGCTCTTCTCTGTATCGTATTCTGGCTCCTGGAGTCTTCTGGAAAAATAGGCACTTTGGCTTTTGTCTCATCCAATTCCGAGAATATTCATTTTCTGACTTTCTTGGAACCGAAAACAGCAGAAAACAGGCAGCTGGCACTGTGGCTCTTGTTAATAGGTTAGTCCAAGAAATCATATGAAAAGTACTCCAAAGTGTGGACAAAACACAAGAAAGTGGATAAAACCAAGCATGGAGCATCAAAAATTATAGATACATTTGCAATGTATCAACATCCCTAAGCTTAACTCCTGCTCATCGTCGAGTAGGTAAGTGATAAAAAGAAAGAATAATTTTTGAGGTGACATGCACCATCATAAACTTGATCAAAGTATTTGTAAAACATTCAAAGCTGAGATCATAGTACTTCAATCATAACATGAAAGACAAAGTTCTAGCAATAAGACAAAGAAACTATGATGCAACATGAAAAGGCACAAACAAAAGATTCATGAATAACAATGCTTTGCAAGACGTTTGTTTGTTTCACATAAAGAAAACATAGCATAGTGGCATTCAGCTTGTCCCTCATAGAGTAGCAAACATAAATGCATAGGACACCTTCAAAATTTACAAGAGTGACTAGATACAAATAGTTTAAAACAAGCAATATCAAGGTATGCATCAATCAACAAGTCTTGGGACAATGCACATAGAACTAAGAATGGCCACTATGCTCTCAAGAAAGTGCTCATAGAATGTGTGGAGACTCAACAAGGAAATGAACAGGTTTTGAAAAGTGTCTCGTCCAATTCCGAGAATATTCATTTTCTGACTTTCCTGGAACCAAAAACAGCAGAAAACAGGCAGCTAGCACTATGGTTCTTGTTAATAGGTTAGTACAAGAAATCATATGAAAAGTACTCCAAAGTGTGGACAAAACACAAGAAAGTGGATAAAACCAAGCATGTAGCATCAAAAATTATAGATACATTTGCAATGTATCAGTCGCCGAGGGAGGCGAACCACCTCTCAGCGCGGCTCACAGCTCGCGTATCACTCGCTCCGCTAGCTACGCTGAGGCCATGATGACGACGCCTGATGCAGGAGCAAGCAAGGACCCAGCGCTAGATCCGAACGCCACGCCAAAGCAGGCAAGGTCTAGATTCCCTCCACTAGAGAGGCCAGAGAATGTACCGCCACTACAAGAAAAGTTGGCTTTTACAACGGATGATTTTCATGGTTGAAGGCCCTTTTTTGTGGCTAAAAAGTCTTCTACGACGGATGCCCATCGTGGTAAAATCCCCATCACAAAAGAATCTACCACGGTTTTTTCCTGACCGTGGTGGATCGCACCCTTCAGCCACGAAAACTTGTTCCGTCGTAGATCCATTCACCAACCGCGTTGACTACTGACGTCATGCAACACGTGGCAAACACCATTAATGACTAGTTACCGCTGTTAACGGCCACGGAAACCGTGGTAGAAGCTAGGCCCAGCCAAGGCCTGCTCATAATTAAGTGGGCCGACCTATCAAGAGAGCCCAATAAGATTATGGCCCGTTACTATTTCGTCCGACAATGTTTGAAATGGGCCCAAAGATGTGGCCAACAGTGACCCACAAATGTCAGCCCTGTTACTGTTTCAGCCTACAAAAGCCCACACTTTTCGAATACTATGCGTCCCGTTAACAGGCTGCGTCAAGTAGGCCCATTACTGTTAAAGCCCACAGTCAGCCCGTCACTGTTCTCACAGCTCGTCATGGGCCGCCTACGAACGGACCACTTTTGAGAAGGTCCTACATTGTTCTGGCCTTTTACTATTCTGGCTCGTTACTGTTCTGGCCGTCTACTATTCATGTCCGTTACTGTTGTGGCCCTTTACTGTTCTGGACCGTTACTATGCTGGTTGCCCCTGTTCTGGCCTGTTACTATTCAGGCCTGTTACTGTTCTGGCCTATTAGTATTCTGGCATGTTACTATGCTGGATTGCCACTATTCTGGTATGTTGGTGTTTTCCTGTTACTGTTTTGGCCTGTTACTGTTTCGGCCTATTACTGTTTAGGCCTTTTACTATTTTGTCAGATTACTATTTCGACCTGTTACTATTCTGGTCTGTTACTGTTTTGGCCAGTTACCGTTGCTGTTTTTGTCTGTCACTGTTTTGTCATGTTACTGTTTTGGCTAGTTACTGTTCATGTTTCGGTAATTCTGAAACCTGATCGACCTACCTAGCGCAGTTATGGTACCGCCATGCATGGACGGCGTCAACTAAATGCCTACATGGCCTATGCGAGTTATCTAGATATTACATCAGCTGCAAAATTCTTAAAAATATTACAAAATATGAACAAAATGGAAAGAAAATTCAACACTTCAGTTGCGAATCAAGTTGCTAGCAAAGTCCTCAATTTGCTTTCTCAATCCATCAACTGCATCTCCCTTTGAGTGTGACAGCTACATTGAAAAACCACCTTGAGATATGATCTTGTAGTCCCCTCTTTGGTGGCGATAGCAATAATTGTAGTCTGAAAATAACTAATAACAAGTTAATACAGCCAAGAAGACAAACTACTGATACGTTGCAAACACATCTATAATTTTTGATGTTCCATGCTTGTTTTATATCTACTTTCTTATGTTTTGTCCACACTTTGGAGTACTTTTACATATTTTCTAGAACTAACCTTGACATGGGTATACCCTACAGGTACTCGAGCTTGGTATATACGGTCTGAATACGTATAGGCCCATGGTGTCACCAAGGCCCAGATGGAAGGACTCGAGTAACCTGCAGACTCGCGATTGCTTGAAGATCAAGAAAAAGCTAAAGATAGAAAGTTTGAAAGGGGAAAACCCTAACTTGTAACCGACTCGACCTGCTACCCGAGACCTAGCCTATCTATATAAAGGCTAGGAGGGGGCGGTGAGGAGGACACACGCAACCCTAGTTTCCACAAACCCTTGCCAGATTGCATCTGCGCACCATTGTAAGTTTCGACTCCCTCAATAATTCCACGAGCAGACAAGTAGGAGTAGGGACCTCTACAAGGCCTGAACCTGGGTAAATCCTTTGTTCCACGTGTGCTTGTTTGCTAGCCGATAGATGTCTCCAGCGCTCCCTCCTTCTCCAAAACCCAAGTCCATAACAATGGGCATTGATGAGTTAAACCCTCGTCAATTGGCGCCGTCTGTGGGAATTGGGAGTGCTGATGTTGCAGCTTCTTCGGCCCCATCAACTGTGATCTACAACTCCGCAACAGCGGAGATACGCCAGCTCTTCGGCGCCTTCGACTTCACCATCCACACGCCGGCCACCCGCCCGGCCTTCGAGTCCGTGGGCGATGGAGTCAGCCTGGCAATTGGGAGCTTCCGCTTCCAAGTTGGTCAGATGGGCATGCTTCGCATGCCTGATCAGTCGACAACACCGGCGATTGCCCCGGCATCATGGTTCCCTCCATCGATTGGCACCCTCAGCGAGCTGAACGCTCCGATGGAAGTCGAGAACACGGTCAGCGACAACAGTCGTGACTCCGATCTAAGCGATCTGGCCACTAAAGATGGAACCTATGGTTCCGGATCTGAAAGTTGTGGAAGCAACAACTTCCCTAATCACTTCATGTGCGCCGTCATCAACACGGGCGACACCTCCGCCAATCGAGGTAATGGTGGCAACACCGGCAACGGCACCGATCCACCCAATCGCGGCAACGGTGGTAACACCGGCAACGGCACCGACCCACCCAACGCCGGCAACGGTGGCAACGGCGGCAACGGAGGAGCAGTCAAACCTCCTAGCATGATCAATGAGCAAACTGGCGAACACGTCGTGATCAGGCTCAACGAGCAAGAGTGGGATCGCTGCCACGAAGCCCTACGAGGTGCACCTCTACCCTTCGGGTCCCCGTAGGAACTGCTGATGGCCTACCACTGGCTCCTAAAAGAGGAATTCAAGCGCCAAAAACAAGCAATCGCGCAACTTGAGGCGCGTAAAAAGGCAGCAGACGAATCAAGCCTTTGTCGTGCTGGTCCCTCCTCCTACGGAGGATCCTCCTCAAGAGGCAACGAGTACCTCGCCAAGAAGAGGCAGTCGCGGATGGCTCGCCTCACCAAACAAGAGCACATAGATGCCACGAAAGTCCTCGACTTCGGTTCTATGACAGTCGACACGAGAGGCAACGTGGTTCCCAGGACACCGCAGGCCGCGGTGACAGCAGCCACCATGTACCTCCTCAATAACCAGTCGCCAGCTGGAGATCCCCGAACGGCCATGCACCAATCTACGATCACGGGCCTGGGGCTAATCGAGGCCGCCCTCGACAAGGAACCGGTACCAGACCCAAAAAAGGGCAAAGCACTAGCAAAGCGCTACTCCTCGCCCTCCAGCGATGACAGTCACAACCTGTCTCGACGCCGACGCTCACGGCGACACGATCGCGACTACGATGCACACAACGAACTCACGCAACGCAAGATCGACAAGTCAAGGGCAGGACGTGCTCGGTCGACTGATTCGGAAGAGGGAGATGGGGAGCTCTACAGCGCCAGATGCTTTAGCAGATCCATCAGGCAAAAGCGAATGCCTAAAGGATTTAAACTCCCATCGGAGAACCCAAAATTTGACGGTCTGCAGGACCCCAAGATCTGGCTGGAGGATCACATCTCCTCCGTCAGGCTACATGGAGGCAGTCGAAGTACTGCCATGCAATGCTTGCAGCTACAGCTGCAGGGCGCCGCCCGGGCATGGCTCAATAACCTCCCACGCGGATCCATTCGCAGTTGGGATGAGCTAGTCTATAGCTTCGTGCGCAACTTTAAGGGCACGTACAAACGCCCCGCCTCAATCGAAGAACTGAGATGCTGCCAGCAAAGATCTGGCAAATCGCTGCGCTCTTACATTCAAAGGTGGTCCATCATCAAGAACTCCGCGGAGAACATCTCGGAAGACCGCGTGATTGATGCATTCAATGGTGGTGTCTGCCGCATGGAACTCAGGGAGGAGCTAGGCTGCTCAAAGCCCCAGACCATCAACCACCTGATGGAGATCGTGAATCGGTGGGCCGATGGAGAAGATTCGGTGAAGAATCGTGTTCACTCTGATGAGGAGGCAAAACTCGAACGAAGACGTGACTGCCGGAGTAAGCGTCGCATGCGCGTCTACGATGATCGCGATGACGTCAACATGGTCGCAGCTGGCTATGCCGATAGACGCGATGATAACCGCAATAGCGGATACCATAGCGGCGGGTACCACGACTCCCGGGAAACCACGCAAGTATGGCAACGCCGCACTCGCGATGAAGCACTCGCGACCTCCATCGAGGATAAACTGTCCGGGCCATACACGATACGCTTCTACATCGACAAGCATAATGGCAAGAGAAAGTCCAGCCACCTCCTCAAGGACTGCCGCGAGTTCCTCAAGCGACACGAGGGATTGGTTCAGATGAACCGCAATGCAGTCGAAAGAGGCTACGGAGCTGCTCTAGGCGCCGTGGCACATGGCGCACCACCACCACCACCTGGGCCACCCCCGAATGGAGCTGCACCAGACCAGCACCACGGAGGCAAACCGTACCCACGGTCCATGGGTACCATGATGATCCAAAAGGGGCGCCCCTCCAATAGGGTGCAGAAGGCCATCACTCGCCAAGTCAACTTGGCCATGCACTCACCACCATCCACCACTAAGTACCTCAGTGGCAGTGAGTCGTGCATTACCTTCGACAAACACGACCACCCGCCCCAAATACGTCGCCCAGGTCATTGCCCCCTCGTACTCGAGGAGCAAATTGGAGGCTTCGACATGAGTCGCGTCTTCATGGATGGCGGAAGCGGCATCAACCTCATATTAGCGAGTACCTTGCAAGCAATGAGGATCCCTCTAACCTGCTTGGAGGCATCGGACACAATGTTCCACGGCATCGTCCTAGGGAAAGGCGTATACCCCCTGGGCAAAATCAACCTGGACGTCATCTTTGGCACGCCGAAAAACTTCCGGCGCGAGCGCATCGACTTTGAGGTCATCGATTGGCCCTCATAATACCATTGCATCCTTGGGCGCGTCGCATTCGCCAGGTTCATGGCAGTACCCCACTACGCCTACCTACAGATGAAAATGCCAGGTCCCAACGGCGTCATAACGATCAACGGGAACTTCGAGCGATCTGACGCTTGCGACAGGGAATTCAACAGAATCTCCCAGTCCTTCGACATGCAGGAGGAACTCGCAAGACTGAAAGAGACGACAGACAACAGTCTGCCTCCCCTGGGTAGGCCAAGCTCACCTGATCTCTCCTTTGACTCGTCTATGCACACAAAGAAGGTGCAGGTCCATCCATCAGATCCCGCCAAAACGGCCCTCATCGCCAACAACTTGAGTCCCGCATAGGAACTCGCGCTCGTCGAATTCCTTCGTGAGCACTGGGAAATTTTTGCCTGGTGTCCTGCGGACATGCCAGGAGTTCCTAGAGAATTCGCCGAGCACGCACACAACGTCAACCCCGACGCAAGGCCAGTCAAGCAAACAATCAGGCGACTGTCTGAGCCACGAGCGCAGGCAGATGGAATGGAGATCAACAGACTCCTCAAGGCCAAATTCATACGCGAGATCAAGGAAAGCACTTGGCTCGCCAATACGGTGCTGGTGCCAAAAAAGGACACAGATATCCTATGGATGTGCGTGGACTTCACTTCTTTAAACAAGCACTGCCCAAAAGATCACTTCTCGCTACCACGGATCGATCAAATCATCGACTCCACCGCTGGATGCGAGCGCCTCCGCTTCCTCGATGCCTACTCAGGCTATAACCAAATTCGAATGAAGGAGGAAGACCAGGAGAAGACCGCGTTCACAACGCCCTTCGGTGTGTTCTGCTACAACACAATGCCCTTCGGGCTAAAAAACGCGGGAGCCACCTACCAGCGATGCATGCAGGCTTGCCTCAAGGAACAACTAGGTCGCAACATCCAAGTCTATGTCGACGACATAGTAATCAAGACCAAGGAGGAAGCCTCTCTAATCGATGATTTGCACGAAACCTTCGCCAACCTCGATCGCTACCGGATTAAGCTCAATCCGGAGAAATGCGCCTTCGGCGTACCATCTGGGCAGCTACTCGGATACCTCATCTCCGCGAGGGGGATCGAGGCGAACCCAAAGAAGATAAAAGCCATACTGGCCATGGAGAAGCCAAAGAACATAAGAGGCGTCCAGCAACTGGCTAGATGAATCGCGGCCCTCAGTCGATTTATCAGTCGGATGGTTGAAAAGGCACTGCCCTTCTACCAGCTCCTCCGCAAGACCGAAAAATTCGAGTGGACCAATGAAGCACAAGAAGCATTCGAGGATCTCAAGCGCTTGCTATCCACTTCGCCAGTACTGGTGACTCCACGAGAAAGGGAACCACTGTTGCTGTACATCTCCGCCACCAACCAGGTGGTGAGCACGATGCTCGTCATCGAGCGAGCCGAGGAAAACAAATTCCACGGCGTACAACGCCCGGTATACTACCTCAGCGAGGTCCTCACGTCAGCAAAACAGTGGTACCCGCACTATCAGAAGCTGGCGTACGGTGTCTTTATGACCTCCCGGCGACTGCACCACTACTTCCAGGAACACCCAATCGTGGTAGTCAACGACGCCCCATTGGGGCATATCCTCAATAACCCTGACGCCACGGGGCGAGTCGCGCTTTGGGTAATAGAACTGTCTCCACGAGACATCACATACGAAAAGCGCGACGCCATCAAGTCGCAAGTGCTCCCTGACTTCCTCGTGCACTGGATGGAGAACCAACTCCCGGACAAGCCAGATATGTCCTACCTCTGGACAATGCACTTCGATGGGTCCAAACAGAAAGATGGAGCAGGCGCAGGTGTCATATTGACATCACCTCAAGGGGACAAGCTGAAATATATCCTGCGAATGCAGTTCGCAGCCTCAAACAACGAGGCCCTGTTACATGGGATGGGGATGGCAAAAGCCTGTGGCGCCAAAAGGCTCATCATATTTGGCGACTCCAAGTTGGTCGTCAATCAAAAAATGCACGAGTGTGACGCACTGAACGACAACATGATCGCGTACCGCGACCTCTACGACACACTCGAAGGAGACTTCGGTGGTTGCGAGTTGCGACACATAGGTCGCGAAAGCAACGAGGAGGCGGACACACTCGCCAACATAGGCTCTACCTGCACCCCCATACCACCTGGGGTATTTCTCGAGCGCATATGCGAACGCTCCATCAAGCCAAAGGCTGCAGATAAGAAAACAAGCGCAGCAACGGACTCGGGGGCTACGCCACCCAATGAGCCAATGACACTCGATGACTTGGAGCTGGACACATGACTCGAGGGACCAATGAGCGTCATGATGATCGAACAATCTTGGACGCAACCGTACATTACGTACCTCCTCAGCAAAAAACTACCGGACGATCCGACAGATGCACGGCACATCGCCCGGCGCTCCAAGGCATTCGCCGTTCTCAATGGCGAACTGTATAAACGCAGCATCATAGGAGTGCTACAACGATGCGTCTCCCTGGCCGATGGAAGAGCAGTCCTCCTCGACATCCATGAAGGGACCTGCGGGCAGCACGCCGGCAGTCGCGCCCTTGTTGCCAAAGCTCTACGAGCTGGATTTTACTGGCCCACGGCCATGCGCGACGCCAAGGACATAGTCCAAAAGTGCAACGCTTGTCAGCGATTCGCGGACAAGCCACACGCACCAGGCGCAGAGCTACGGCCTATTCCATTGGCCTGGCCCTTCGCACAATGGGGGCTCGACATGGTGGGCAAGCTCCCAAGGTCCTCGCAAGGAGGCTACGTCTACCTCTTGGTCGTAGTCGACAAGTTCACCAAGTGGATTGAGGCCATGCCAGTGACCAAACAATCAGGGCACAACGCGGTCAAGTTCTTCGAGTCCATTGTGTACCGCTTCGGCGTGCCGCACAACATCATCACTGACAACGGGACGAACTTCACATCCAAGGAGTTCCAAAAATTCTGCGGGAACCTGGGGATCAACATCAGTTACGCCGCAGTCGCGCATCCACAGACCAACGGTCAGGTGGAAAAAGCAAACGGGCTCGTCTGCAGCGGCATCAAGAAGCAACTCCTTCGACCACTCGAACAAGCCGGGTTGCTGGCCAGATGAGCTCCAATCCGTACTCTGGAGCCTACATACAACTCCAAACAGCGCCACGGGCTACACGCCATTCTTTATGGTACACGGAGCAGAAGCAGTACTACCCGCCGAAGTGAGGTACAAGGCACCGCGCGTAGTCGCTTACAGCGAACAAGATTCCTCTCTTGCACTCGAAGACTTCGTCGACCTCCTCGACGAGGCAAGAGAAATCGCCGCAGAAAGATCCACGATCTACCAGCAGAACCTGCGCAACTACCACAGTAGAAGGCTTCGCCCCAGATCCTTCGTCGAAGGTGACCTGGTCCTGCGACTGAAGCAGCAGGGGCATCTCAAGCTCGAATCCCCCTGGGAAGGACCGTACGTGATTACAGAAGTAATCCCAGGTGGCGCCTATCGCCTTCAATATTTAGAGACAGGAGTCGCATACTCCAACCCTTGGAACGTCGCACAACTGCGACGCTTCTAACCCTAGTTGTTTTACTTTTTACATCGCAAATAAGGCTACTCAGCCAAGGCTACTTAGCCACACATTGTACCTCGTACTGCTCTTCAAATAAATAAAAGCTAAGTGCCCCAAAACTCTGTGTTTTTCTTTCACTTTTGTCAATTTTATACTCGGGGGCTATGCCACCCTACCTACATCTGTTCTTCGAACCAATAAACGCGATATCCTGAGTAGCTGGCACATCAATCGAACCCCTTAACGCAAACTCAACCCAGCCGCAACGCGCCTGGAAGGTTGACAAAGGGATGGCCAGGCTAACGAAAAGGAATCGCATAGTGCAACGCACCTGACGCTGACAAAGCTGTTTGTACACATTCAACAACAAATTATCTACAAATATATATGAACTTTACAACACAAGTACACTTATGTGCAGGATACTTATTTGGCTACCCTTGCAACAGAAGAACATTAGTTTGTTCCTCGAAGAAGTCGATGATCTCCTCGGCTGGGCGGTCCACCGCCTGATAACGCGGCACCATATTCCAGGAAGATCCTGCTGGTGGCGCCGGTGGCCTAGAGGCAATGGCGGCGACATCCACGTCAGGCCTGTGCAAACGCACCATTGAGAGGGCAGCCTTGGCACTAGCCACCAACTGCTGCCTCACGCACTCGCGAACCATGGACATATCTTGAAATTTGGCCAGGAGAGCCAGCAGGCTTGATGGAGTGTCATCCAATGGGAACATCGCCCGATAGATGTTCTTCAAACACGACTGCGACTTCTTCAGGAAGAGCAGCACTCGCGAAGCGCGATCCTGCATGGTCGCCAATACAGTCGCACGATCATGATCTACCTAGAAGTATCCACTCTCTTGAAGTTGCTCCTGGGTGAGATCATGAAGGCGGATGGCAATCCTATCCTTCTCCTCCTGCGGACGGCGTGTGCTAACAACTACACGAAGCAGCACCAACAACATGAGTACAACGTACCATTGCGACTAACTACAAAGGAAAAGATGAGGACAAACAAACTAACACTTAAACTGGTCGCCCAGCCGCGTCACCTCACCAAGCAGATATTGCTCGTGGGCGGCGGATTTTTCCGCCTTCGACTTCCACACGTCCGCATTACCACGGATCAGGGGCAACTCATGCTCCAGCTGCTTCACGCGATCACGAAGTCGCGACAGCAAGGATTGCTCCTCTACCCTGGAGCGCGCTGGTGCCACTATCTCATCAAGAGATGGCGAATCCTGGTTTCCCCCCACAGGACCACTCGATGTGCCCTACCACAAGTCAAGACAAAAGCAAATAAGGCGACCAAATCAACACAAAGGCAAGGGGAATAGACGCATTCAAGATAAGCATAAGTGTTTACAAACACACTCGCCAGCAGGCATGTTCTCCAATCAAAAGGAAAATTCATCAACTATTACAAAAAACTAACTACAGAGCAACTGGCTTCTTCGACTTCGACGGCTTCGGGGGATTCATCAAGTCCGTGGCAGTATCAGACGCCACAGACTTTCCGCCAGCTCCTGAGGCTGAAGCCTTCGCGATCTTCTTAGCACGCTGGAGCTCCTCCATATACTTGGCAACGGTATTTATCAAGGAATGGCCATATTTGGCACAGGCAGTCGCAAAGGGAGCGAATACTACCTGCTGACCATCCGCGCCAACAGGCATCGTCTTCGACACCGCAGAGGGATCTATTTCGACTCCGTGGGCTTGCACCATGGCAAGTGACATGGTCGCGCCAGCCGCGCGGAGGGAGTTCTTGTACGTGGCAGGCACACCCCCGGCGAGCGACTCCACTAGCTCTTCCACATTGTCGACCAGCTCCGCCTTCGGCATCAACTCCTCCCGGAGGCGACTAAGGGTGACCTTGGCCTTGGACAATGTATTTTGGACAGCGGCGCTACGATCCTCGACCGCAGACACCGCGCCCGCCAGAGCGTCATCGCAACAAAGGGCTTGCGGGTCAAAGATCAAATCGCCAGCATCTGCACAGAAAACCCACACATGGATGAAATCTATAGCGCCACCAGCGAAAACTCTAGATGCAGAGAGGAACATCAATAAAATATCTACCAGTAAAGGTACCTGAGAGGGCCTTGGCGACTGAGAACAGGTGCTCTTCGAACAACTTTTCCCTGGCTGGAAAGGAGGCGTGCAGATCCTCTTTGCGCTTCTGGGCATCATCACGAGCCGCGATTGCCTCGTCACGCCCCTTCACAACTGCGGCTAATGTCTTCTCCAACGTGGCGACGTTGCGCAGCAAAGCGTTATGCTCAGCTACATGGCAGTCAATAATTGGCTATCAGTCGATTATACCAAAATAGAGAGAAGACGAAAAGAATAAGTGTAGAGCACTCACTTTCGACCACGTGGTGACGCGTCTCTAGCATTAGATGCTGGCGACCCATCGCCATCACCTGCTCCGCCACCTGCGCGGCTTCCTTTACAAGGAGCTGTCACACAAAACAAGGAGTCAGAAGAGGGCAGCAAAAGGCGTTGACTTCCACATTAAAAAAGAAGGAAAGATATACTTACATGGTCCTCTAGTGACTCCGAAGAAGTTTGCTGAACCGTCATCCGAGCAACCATTCGATGCTCCCCTACGTGAGGACAGCTCAAAGAATTGTGCCCGGAGTGGGCCGCCGCTGGAGGAGAAGGAGCGCGCTCGGCCTCTACCTTGGCCCTTGAAGTCACGACTCCCGATTCTTTCAAAAACTCGACGTCGCCAGAACATGACGACGCCTCTTGACTACAAGACCAAGTCCACATTGAGAAAAGGGCAAACTCCAGGACAAAACCAACAAGAAGAAAATAGCAAAGAATGAATGACCCAGCAAACTTACCAGTTAAAGTTGTCAAGATCAAACGTGGCAGTCACCGATTCCGACGAAGACTCCTTGGGCAATCGCATCTTCTTGCGAGAAGACGGTGCCACTGCCCTCACAGGAACGGCTGGAATTGGCGACTCCGTGCCAACAGCCACGCCTCCTGGAGTCGAAGGAGTCGATGCGTTGGAGTCCTCGCTACGCGAACGCTTGCGAGTATCCGGGCTCTCGGACTCGGGGGCTTCCTCTTCCACATCAGAAGGGATAGTCGACTCAGACTCGTCCTCTTCCAAAGCTTCACGAGGAATAATCCCCTCAGGGAGAGGAGGCATACAAGGCGACACCGCCCAATGCTGCATACAAACAGAACAAGTACGCAAACAGAAAAGCAATCGTGAAAATAAGCTACCGCGTAGCATAACTATACCTCGGGAGGAGGATTTGAAGCATCAAAAGGAGGAACAACTGGTTCGCTTGGAAGCACATCCTTAACAGTGCACTTCATAACCAGTCGAATCCCCTTATCCACCTCACTCGTGGACATGCCATCGGCAGACACGCGAGTGGCATCATCAGGGCCACTCCATTGAAACATGGGATGGACTCTAGCTTGGAGAGGCTGGACGCGACGGCACAGCCAAGTCCTGATAAGAGCGCAACCTCCCTCTTCTGCGCCTATGCGACTTTCGAGGTCGCAGACGCGCTAATACAGCATGTCCGTCTCCGCGAGTTCGCCAGGCATAACTACGTTCTTCCAAGAACACATCTTCTTGCAGGGAGTCGCCGGATCAAAGGGCGCAAGCCCAAAGTGCTCATCTTTGGCCTTCTGATCGTGGACATAGAACCATTTGTCCCTCCATCCCTGGACGGACTTGGTAAGCTTGATGTTGAAGTAGGTGGCGGATGGGTCGACATGGATACCGCAACCACCTACGTCATAAACTAAAGAGCCAGAGGCGGACTGGCGCTTCAATTTAAACAAGCGCTTGAAAAGGCCAAAGTGCGGCTCGATTCCGAGCCAGCACTCGCAATGAGTAATGAAACAGGTGATGTGGAGAATCGAGTTTGGGGACAGCTGATGGAGCTGGAGCCCGTAGAAACAAAGGAGACCCCTAAGAAAGGGGTGGAGAGGCAAAGAAAGGCCACGAATGACGAATGCAAGAAACATCACTCGAAAACCAGCGGGAGGCACAGGAATGGTCTCACCGCTGGGGACGCGTGAATCAGCGACTGCTGCAGAAATAACTCCGTCTTGGCGAAGAAGATGGAGATCCGACGCCTTGATGATAGAAGGGCGCCATGCGCCATTGGTCACGCGGGTGCCCGCGACCTTCTTTTTCCCGCCGGCGGTGGCACTGGTGCCCGTAGCAGCGGGGCCGCCCTTCTTCTTCGTCGCGGCAACGGTGGCCGCGGCTTCAGCGGCAGCGCCTCCTTTCTTCTTTCCCATTGCGTGGCGGCGATGAGAGCGCAGAAAGTAACTTGGAAACGAACGGAGGTGGTCCAGAGTTGAGGAGGAGATGAGCGCAGGGAAAAGCAGATGAGCAGAAGCAATGGCGATGGCAGCGAGGAAGAAAAGAGTGCAGATGGAAAATTACCGCCGTAGCACTGCTACTTAACCCCTAGGAGATGTAATCCAATGGCTCACAAAAACTCTACTGGATGCGTGGCGCGCATCGTGCTCGACACGTGGAGAAGAGGAAGCGTGAACCGTCCCTCCACTGCTCCCATTACGCGCGTAAATCGAGGAGGCACAATTAATAATAAGATTACGCACGCACAGTCAAATCAAAGTTAGAAAGTGGGACCCACCGCTCGTCACGTCCCGTCAAAATCGCTCATGCGGACAACTGAGGTCATGCAAGCGTCAGCACTGACGTCATCAAAGGCTACTTTAGTCCTTGCTGGAGTCTTCGACTCCACCAAGCACTCGGGGGCTACTCCCATAGGGAGCGCTGGCCGCGCACCCTACGATTTTTTATTTTCTTATTACAGGAATATAGGCAATCACAATTAAACCCAACCACTCAAATCACGGTTCGACTATGGACATGGGTTACTCCCATAGGGAGCGCTGGAAACAATTTCGACTGAAACAAAGCAAGCAAAAGACGACAGCAGTCGCAAACGTGTTTTAGTCCCTGCCTGAGTCTTCGACTAAAACAAACAAGCAAAGACGACATCAGTCGTAAAAATTCTTTAGTCCCTGCCCGAGTCTTCGACTCAACCAGGCACTCGGGGGCTACTCCCATAGGGAGCGCTGGCCGCGCACCCTATGATGATTTGCACAAAAACTGTGTGTTGATAACATCCACACTCGCAGATCATGGCGACACCGCCTCATAATTTTCCCTGCAAAGAGACTACATCTCCTGGGTCGCCCGAATCGTCTCCGTGATGATAAAATTTGGATGCCACGCTTACAGCGTGAAGGTAAGACCTGAATAAGGCCTGGGAATGCATTTAACTGTGCACTACCAGAAATATATCCGTGCCTACAGGCACGATGAACATGCCTTGACGGACGCGTCGAGTGCTCACACCCATATAACTGGAATTCGACTCCTGTAAGACCTCCGTGGCCTGAGTCGAATTACGCAAGCACTTTTCCGGATTCGAGTCCAGGGACTCGAGTTTGAGTAGATTGCGTTGTTTCACCCTAAGGTGGTTAACTGATACCGACACTTCGGTTATATTAGGCACGTATATCAACAATCCCTATGACATAAACAAAAGCAGTCGAAAATGTACTCATTCATGCACTCGAAGACTTCAAAAAGTCCCCAGTCGAATCTGCGATTCCACTGGACACTCGGGGGCTACTGACATGGGTATACCCTACAGGTACTCGAGCTTGGTATATACGGTCTGAATACGTATAGGCCCACGGTGTCGCCAAGGCCCAGATGGAAGGACTCGAGTAACCTGCGGACTCTCGATTGCTTGAAGATCAAGAAAAAGCTGAAGATAGAAAGTTTGAAAGGGGAAACCCTAACTTGTAACCGACTCGACCTGCTACCCGAGACCTAGCCTATCTATATAAAGGCTAGGAGGGGGTGGCGAGGAGGACACACGCAACCCTAGTTTCCACAAACCCTCGCCAGATTGCATCTGCGCACCATTGTAACTTTCGACTCCTTCGATAATTCCACGAGCAGACAAGCAGGAGTAGGGACCTCTACGAGGCCTGAACCTGGGTAAATCCTTTGTCCCCTGTGTGCTTGTTTGCTAGCCGATAGATGTCTCCAGCGCTCCCTCCTTCTCCAAAACCCAAGTCCATAACAATGGGCATTGATGAGTTAAACCCTCGTCAAACCTATTAACAAGATGCCACAATGTCAGTAGCCTGTTTTCTTCTATTTTTGGTTCCAGAAAAGCCAGAAAATGAATATTCTCGGAATTGGACCGGACAAAAGCCAAAGTCGATATTTTACCGGAAGACTCACGGAGCCAGAAGACGAGACGGAGAGGGGCTAGGGCCTAGCCACACCATGTGGTGGCGTGGGTCCCCCTGGCCACGCCACCAGGTGGTGTGGGCCCTTGGTCCACCCTCTGACATCGCCCTTTCGCCTATAAGAAGTCCCCGATGAGAAAACCCTAAATAATCCAGCCTCCAGCCACGAAAAGTTCCGCAGCGCCGCCGCCACCGAAGGGGAGATTCCGGGGACAGAAATTCTCTGTTCTAGCACCCTGCCAGGACGGGGAAGTGCCCCCGGAGCCATCTCCATCGACTCCACCACCATCTCCATCACCGTTGCTGACTCCCATGATGAGGAGGGAGTAGTTCTCTCTCGAGGCTAAGGGCTCTACCGGTAGCTATGTGTTCATCTCTCTCTATGCATGATCATATTGTGATCATGAGCTTTGTAATCAAGTAGATCTACCTTGCTAGTCAAGTGCTTTAATAGATCTCTGGCTCTCCCCACGTGTGTGAAAGTGATAGCGTGCACACCATGGTGGCACTTAGGCTAGAGATTACAAATACTTGTTATGAGTCATATTTGGAGTTGGATGTATCTATGAAATTGTGGTGTTTGTTGGAACCATCTAGCGCTCAAGGTGATAGTGAGGGGTTATCTAGATGGGGAAGGCGGACTTTGAGGAGTGCTGTTATAGCCCTACCATGGAATAGAGTGTCCAACCAGAGA
This sequence comes from Avena sativa, assembly GCA_916181665.1. Classification (NCBI taxonomy): domain Eukaryota; kingdom Viridiplantae; phylum Streptophyta; class Magnoliopsida; order Poales; family Poaceae; genus Avena; species Avena sativa. The sequence goes on from OV702290.1 coordinate 467,935,275, forward strand.
GTAGTTCATAGTAGTATCATGAAGAGAAGATATTTATATGAGAGTGTTCACTAGCGAAAGTATGATCCCTAGGCCTTGTTTCTAAACATTGAAACACCGTTTGCAACTAGATCTGTTACATGTTTGCTTGCTTCCATCTTTATTTCGGATTTCCTTTAGTCTCTTCCTACCCGTCAAGCTCTTTTCTGGCACCGTTACCACTTACAATTATCCATACCACTTGTATTTCACTATCTCTTTGCTGAACTAGTGCACCTATACACCTGACAAGTGTATTGGGTGTGTTGGGGACACAAGAGACTTCTTGTATCTTGATTGTAGGGTTGCTTGAGAGGGATACCTTTGACCACTTCCTCCCTGAGTTCGATAAACCTTGGGTGATCCACTTAAGGGAAACTTGCTGTTGTTCTACAGACCTCTGCACTTGGAGGCCCAACAACTGTCTACAACAATAGAAGTGCGTAGACATCAAGCTATTTTCTGGCGCCATTGCCGGGGAGGTAAGGTAAAAGGTACTCACATCCTCCGGTGTGAGTGCTCAAAGTTATTTCCTTTAGATTCTGTAATTTTGTCTTTTTGTTTCTTGTTTTCACTAGTTAGGCTTAATGGAAAACAACAAAAAAATAAGAGAGCTTTATAGTATTTATCTTGAGTTAGGACATGAAGTGTTTGAAGAGAAAATTAAAAAACCTATGGAACTTTACTTGCATGCTAGTAGCAATGTTGTTAGTATGAATTCTTTGGACACCATTATTGCTAATGCTTTGGAAAAGTCTAAGCTTGGGGAAGCTAGTTTTTATGAAAATGATCTTTTTAGTTCCCCAGGTTTGGAAAGAGAGCTATTCTATTGCTTATGATGATACCAAACCTCTAGTATATGATGATTACAATGATGAATATGATATTTTCAGTCCACCTACTATTGAGGAGAAAATTAATTATGATTACAATATGCCTCCTATATTTAATGATTATGGTGATGAGAATAATAATGATAGCTATTTTGTTGAATTTGCTCCTACCACAATTAATAAGAATAACTATGCTTATGTGGAGAGTAATAATCATTTTATGCATGTGGCTCATGATAAGAATGTTTTATGTGATAGTTATATTGTTAATTTTATTCATGATGCTACTGAAAGTTATTATGAGAGAGGGAAACATGGTTTTATGCATCTAAATAATATTAAGTTTCCCCTCTTTATGTTGAATGTCTTGATGTTGCACTTGTTTTGCTTTCCTATGCTTATTGCTTTGTGCTTTCATGACTTGTTTCTTTACAAGATTCCTATGCATAGGAAGTGGGTTAGACTTAAATGTTCTTTGAATTTGCTTCTTGATGCTCTCTTTTACTTCAATTCATATTTCTTATGTGAGCATCTTCTCAAACTATTATGCCTAACTTAAAGGCGTTAAAGAAAAGTACTTCTTGGGAGATAACCCAATTGTTTTCTTTAGTCTTGGAAGTTATTACTTCTGTAATAACCTCTCCTTATCCTTTTTTATTTGATTTTTGTGCCAAGAATAACCTCTAATGAGAGGGAAGTAAGATTTGGGGAAGTGCTGTACCGAAACAGATTTGTGTGCTTCACTGTAAAAATTCGTGAAACATCTATATATGTCGGATTGAGCTGTAATAATCTGAATAAATCCCCCAGGTTGTTAGCTAACTTTCGTTAGTTTAACACTTTTCGATTTGAGCAACATAAGATCTTCGAAAAAATCGGTTTTCACCTGCTGGTCTGTTTTGACAGATTTCTGTCATTATTTGCATTTGCCTCTTTATCGATTTCTTTTTGGGTTCTTTTTGGTGAATTGAGATTTTTTAGGGAATTGCTACAATATCTTGTGTTTTTAATGAAAGTTTTTCTATTTTAAAACTAAAACCCAAAGGTTTATTATCTTTTGAATGCACTAATGTTGCTAATGAAGATTGTGTGAAGTTTTGTATGAAGGAAATTTTTAGGTGTAGGGAAAGAATGATGTAATGAGATGAAGAATAGACAGAAGATCAAGCTTGGGGATGCCACCCCGTGTCACCCCAAGAAATATTCAAGAGGTACAAGCGTCAAAGCTTGGGGATGCCCAAGGCATCCCCTTCTTCATCAATAAAAATCTCAGGTCTTTCTAGACACTTCATTTTTATTGTTTCATGCACTGTTGTGTTGTTCTTGGATCGTCTTTGTTTTTGTTTTTAGTTTTCGTTTGCTTGGTTTGCTTAGTTTGCTTGAATAAATTGGTTCGACCCCCTCATTCATGCATTAGTTTTCAAATAAGATTGGTTTGGATTGGAAAAGAGTAGGAAAAGTTTATGCTTAAGTGGTAAAGAGAGCTTGTTTTTGACCGTGGCCTATGCTTTGTCATGTCATGCTTGATATTGTTTTGGCTTTATGCTTAGTGATTTTTGTTGTAGCATGACATGTTATAAGCAATTGAGATTGCTTAATGTGCCTTGAAAGAATCATGCGTTGTTTTAGCATATTAAAGCATAATATTGTGGTGTTCTCCTTTGATGCTTTATTTGGGTTGACTTGGCGCATGCTCACACCATGTTAAGACTATACCAAGTCACCATATCCTTTATGATCCTTTAGTTTTCGACTTGTAATATCAATTTAAGCTTTAATTAATGATGTTTTATCGCTTTGCATGATTATGGTCATTATTGCTCTCTTAGTTGGTCGCTCCCAGTCTTTTGCTAGCCTCCATAACCAAGTATGAGTTCCACTCATGCATCCAACTCCAAATAAAACTAAGTTATTCAAAGAGTCCACCATACCTACCTATTAGCATTTGCTATTCCAAGTATATTCATATTTTTATCTACCTTCCGAATTAAACTTGTTATGAGAAAACTAGTGATTAAAGCTCTCACGAACTTGATGGCACACTTTACTTTTCTTGCCCCTAATAAACTTGAACCATTGTGTCATCTATGTTGTATATGCTTGCACTTATACATTGGGAATTAGCAGAACCATGCTGTCATGGGGAACGCTTTCAACATTGTACTTGTACATTGTACCCAGTTGATATCATGCTCTTTTGTCTATGGATGTCGTCGATGTGAAATGAAAGGGGAGCTCGTAAGTCCATGGAGTTATGTATTGTGTTAGAGAAACGCCTGGGCCGCTGGTCTAATCCATGCCTAATCATGGTGGAAACCTGCATCATAACCATAATGAGCAATCTATGAAGCATTCTTCTTATAAAAAAAGAGATAGAGATTGAGAAAAAGAGAAAAAGAAAAAAAGAGATGAGAAAAGAGGAAAGAGAGAAAAAGCACCATTTCCCATGGTAAATAAGAAGATTGCTGAGATGCTTATTGTCTACTTTCCTTGTCATTTTGATATGGGGATTCTTGTGTATCATCGGGCAAGAGGTACCCCGTTGGCGGTTCTCTATGATACACATGTACTTACTATGACAAGAACTTACCGGTAACTAAACTTGAGTAGCATGAGGAGCGACCCTCGTATTCAAGGGACATGATATTGCCAACTTATACTTTGTCAAGCATATACTCCATAGTTTGTTAACTTTAACCTTAATCACGTCAAGATGCTTATGATAGGGGCAATGAGAGCTGAAAGCTAATACGTACCATAATTTTTGGAAGCACTTTATGAGACTTGAATCCCTGCTTCCTTCTATGAAGGCCTTTCTTTTACTTTTTATGTTGAGTCTCCATCTTCTATCTTTATGCACCTATTGAGAGAGCATAGTGGCCATTCTTAGTTTAAAGTGCATTGTCCCAAGACTTGTTGATTGATGCATAACTTTGATATTGCTTGTTCTTAAAATATCTGTATCTAGTCACCCTTATGAAATTTGAAGGTGTCCTATGCATTTATGTTTTGCTACTCCATGAGGGACAAGCTGAATGCCACTATGCTATGTTTTCTATATGTGAAACAAACAAACGTCTTTCAAAGCATTGTTATTCATGAATCTTTTGTTTATACCTTTTCATGTTACAACATAGTTGCTATGTCTTATTGTTAGAACTATATCTTTCATGCTATGTTAGAGTACTATGATCCCAGCTATCAATGTTCTACAAATACTTTGATCAAGATTATGATGGTGCATGTCACCTCAAAATTATTCTTTCTTTTTTATCACTTACCTACTCGAGGACGAGGAGGAGTTAAGCTTGGGGATGTTGATACGTTGCAAACGTATCTATAATTTTTGATGTTACATGCTTATTTTATATCTACTTTCTTATGTTTTGTCCACACTTTGGAGTACTTTTACACATTTTCTGGAACTAACCTATTAACAAGATGCCACAGTGCCAGTTGCATGTTTCTTCTGTTTTTGGTTCCAGAAAAGCCAGAAAATGAATATTCTCGGAATTGGACCAGACAAAAGCCAAAGTTGATATTTTATCGGAAGACTCACAGAGCCAGAAGACGAGACGGAGAGGGCCAGGGGCTGGCCACACCATGTGGTGGCGCGTGTCCTCCCTAGCTGTGCCACCAGGTGGTGTGGGCCCCTGGTCCACCCTCTGACATCGCCCTTTCACATATAAGAAGCCCCCGATGAGAAAACCCTAAAGAATCCAGCCTCCAGCCACGAAAAGTTCCGCAGCGCCACCGCCACCGAAGGGGATATTCGAGGGACAGAAATCTGTTCCGGCACCTTGCCTGGACGGGGAAGTGCCCCCGGAGCCATCTCCATCGACTCCACCACCATCTCCATCACCGTTGCTGACTCCCATGATGAGTAGGGAGTAGTTCTCTCTCGAGGCTAAGGGCTCTACCATTAGCTATGTGTTCATCTCTCTCTCTATGCATGATCATATTGTGATCATGAGATTTGTAATCAAGTAGATCTACCTTGCCACTCAAGTGTTTTAATAGATCTCTGGCTCTCCCCATGTGTGTGAAAGTGATAGCGTGCACACCATGGTGGCACTTAGGCTAGAGATTACAAATACTTATTATGAGTTATATTTGGAGTTGGATGTCTCTATGAAATTGTGGTGTTTGTTGGAACCATCTAGCGCTCAAGGTTATAGTGAGGGGTTATCTAGATGGGGAAGGTGGACTTTGAGGAGTGCTGTTATAGCCCTACCATGGATTAGAGTGTCCAACCGGAGAGTAGTTCAGAGTAGTATCATGAAGAGAAGATATTTATATGAGAGTGTTCACTAGCGAAAGTATGATCCCTAGGCCTTGTTTCTAAACATTGAAACACCGTTTGCAACTAGATCTGTTACATGTTTGCTTGCTTCCATCTTTATTTCAGATTGCCTTTAGTCTCTTCCTACCCGTCAAGCTCTTTTCTAGCACCGTTACCACTTATAATTATCCATACCACTTGTATTTCACTATCTGTTCGCCGAACTAGTGCACCTATACACCTGACAAGTGTATTGGGTGTGTTGGGAACACAAGAGACTTCTTGTATCTTGATTGTAGGGTTGCTTGAGAGGGATACCTTTGACCACTTCCTCCTTGAGTTTGATAAACCTTGGGTGATCCACTTAAGGGAAACTTGCTGCTGTTCTACAAACCTCTGCACTTGGAGGCCAAACAACTGTCTACAAGAATAGAAGTGCGTAGACATCAACTACTCATAGCTAAGAATGAACCAGATAGGAATTATAACTGCATAATACAAACTTGTAGAGCAGGAATGCAAACCATGAATGAACTATATAGTAGAGGAAGTTATGTCATCGCCTAGGACGAACCAGAACTAGATACAAGATATAATGGTGTGGCTTGTGAACCTGTAGAACAGGACAAACAAGCATTAGACAAGTATGCCAACAATGAAATGAGCAATCAAACAAAGTGTTTCTTAGAATTTCAGTATAAACTAGCCAGGTCATTTAAGCAAATATATATGGAAGTAGTGGTATATCCTAGAATGCAAGAGACATTGGGTGACTCGGAATTTGCAGTGAGCTACACGATGACATGCAGTTACTATCATAGCTAAGAATAAACCACATAGAAATTATAACTGCATCATACCAGAACTTGTTGAGCAGGAATGGAAAACACGAATGAACTATACAATAAGGAATAATTATGCTGTTGATTAGGACGAACCAGCACCAGATACAGAAAATATATAATGGTATCGCTGGTGGACCTGTAGGCTGTGCAAACCAACATGTTCAGTGTTGCCTTTTTGAGCTCTACGCAAAGAAAATGAAAATAGTCAGTGTTGCAGCTTTTGAAGAACCAGATGGCAAAAAGAAAAATTATAATCGAACTAGTACAAAGAGTTTGAACGGGTACCATAGGATAGTAGAACAATGCCAGGGAGGAAATAATAGCAGGAACTTAGCTCAGGAATAACCAGACAGAGTCAGTAACTGTGTAGCAAGAAATCCACACTAATATTTTCCACTGACATTACATTTTGCAAGAACTACATAATAGCAGGCATTTACTGGTCTATGGAGCAGCTAAGATAAGAACATGTGCATGACAAAATAACAGACATGTGCATGCCTTGATATTTGTAGAGCAGCGAATGCAAACCAACATGTCTAATGACCTTGTATGTATTAGCACGAAGAACAGGCATGCCCAGTGACTTGTATGTACTAGCACGATTACAAAAATGCAGTTCACTGCGACAGGCTTGAACCTGCTATACCGCTGACAAAACAAAAACAGGTGGGAGATCTGGTTACCTTGGTCGGAGATGCATCTAAGCATCGTCGGTAGCGTGCAAGTGACGTATAGGTCATTGAGGGTGCTGCGGTTGCGGTGGCTGTGGCGTCGGGGAAGCAGATCTTGGGCGGTCGATGCCGGTGCAGTCAACAGCGACGACCGTGTAGGTGGTCTGGGGCAGTGGACATGAAACTTGTTGAATTATATCTCATCTGCTGGACAACAGTGAAGCTGCTACGGTATGGCTAGGTAGCTTTTGGCGGCGGGGAAGCAGAGCGTGGGCGGTCGACAACACCATAGGCGCGGTCAGCGAGACCACAGCTCTGGTGGAGTGGTAGAGAGACCCGGTGAACTAAATCCGATCGGGTGGGCGTCAATGAAGCGGCTCCAGCAGCCGTGGAATTGCCGCCAGGTGGTGCACGCGGTGGTCGTGGAGGTGAGCGCGTGGGAGAGAAGCCTGGGATTTTGGGTGGGCCAGCTGGAAAAACTGCGCGAATCGGGTCTATGGAGGTGAACAGATAAATAATTATGATCGTGCCCCCAAGCTACCGACTTTAGCGTGCCATAGGGCGTCGAAACAATGGGTAGAAAAGGAATTTTAATGTCAAAAGTTTTTGAAACGGAGGGGCGTGAAATGCTTCAAAGTCGGTCTCTGGTTTTGACGCTCGATTGAGATTTTGAATTTGGCTAATAATAGAAAAATGGAAATCCTCCAGTGGAAGATTTTGCCCCAAAGTTTTTGAAACGGTGGGGCGGGAAATGCTTCAAGGTCGGTGTGTGAATTTGCCACCTGATTGAGATTTTGAATTTGGCTACCGTACAAATAATAATACTGTAATAGAAAAATGGTACTCCATGATGGGATATTTTGCCTCAAAGTTTTTGAAACGGTGGGGTGGGAAATTCTCAAGGTTGGTATGTGTTTTGCCGCTCGATAGAGATTTTGAATATGGCTACAGGACAAATAATAATAAAAGAAAAATGGTACTCCCCGGTCGGAGATTTTGTTCAAAGTTTTTTCCACCCCGTGGGGGAGGAAATGCTTCAAGGTCGGTGTGTGATTTTGCCGCTCGATTGAGATTTTGAATTTGGCAAGAGTCCAAGTAATACTAGAAAAATGGTACTCCATCGGTGGGAGATTTTGGCTGAAAATGTTTGAAACGGAGGGGCGCGAAATGCATATGGGTCGGTTGGGATTTTGCTGCTCGATTTTACAATTTTGAATTTGGCTAGCGATGAAGTAATAATACAAAAAGATAGTTATAGACTAGTACGCTATCTGGTCAGGAATTGAAGGCCGAGAGTCACATCAATTGACCATCCATTACATAATTGCGCAGAACATTGGTAAATTTTGCCGCTCAACTGAGATTTTAAATTTGGCTAGATTATGAGTAATAATTTGACAAAAATGCTACTCCCTATTTTTAGAAATAAAAAATATTCCCATAGAAAAATAATGTTGACTCCATCTGCGAATTTTTTGGGCTATAGGTTTTTACCCTCGATTAAGATTTTGAATTTGGCTATAGTCCTAGTAACAAAACACACGAGCGAACCCCACCACCCAACCCAGCAATTTCACAATCGCTATTAGTCATCGGTATGATAGGTTAAACTGAATTTCGCAGTATACAAAAGATTAAACATGGGGCCCAAATATTTCGTGTAGAGGGAGCTTTTGCCTGTCGATTCAGAATTTGAATTTGGTGACAATCCAAGTAATAACTGCTAGTAGACCGTAGTTCCCTCTGTTCATGAATCCAAGGCTTGGTCACATCAATTGATCATCCAGGACCTTGCTCAAAGTAGCCTTTTTCTGGACGGACGGGTAGAAAATTGGATATCATGATCTCGGATTCAAAAATATTACGGGGGACAGCGGGAGGATTTGTGGCTCCAGTACGGTTTTGAATTTGACTACTCCAAGTAACAGAACGGAAAATTGTATAAGGTCTTTTTTTGCGGGTCGTACTCCATCTGTTCATCAGTCCATTCAGACCTGAAAGAAAATGCTGAGCTCCGATTCAAAAATTGTTTTGAGAACCTGAACCTTATGATCAATGATCCAGGACAGCAACACTTGTAACATAATGTACTGTATCACACTAGTACATATTGCTGCATCCACCATACAAATTATAGACATGTCGTAACAAGGAAACAACCCAAGTTCATAACAAGTGCAGACTAGTGCACTAACAAATACTTTCAGCTTCAGGTTCCATTTCACGACAAAGGGACTGACCTCAGCTGTTAGTTCTCAACCACAAATACTGAGCATCTTCATGACTTTCTCCTTATTTTCTATGGAGTGCTCCAGCCGAATTAAAATTTCTTCTATCTTTGCAATCAAACATTCATTGTATACAATTAGGGCAGATGATAACGATTGTTCAGCTTGGAGTTGTTCCTCTAGAACTTGAATATGCAAAGAAATGGCCTTGGAGTTGGACCTGAACTTGAACTTGGAATTTGACAAGCTCGCTGGGAACCCAGCATTACACAGAAACATATTCTTGGCTATAGCACCGTGTTGTAGTACCTTGGAAAATAAATCCACACATTCTTTTGGAGTTTTTACTAAACAGTCTTTCCCGGGATTTGCCAGCTCCTCTTTCAATTCAGCCTGGAAAGTTTTCAGTTGATAGACATGTGTAAGAGAAGTGAAGTTACTACAAAGAAACATGCAGGCAGGTTTAACATGTGCATGAACTGCTATAATTGGCAGTGCTGATAACACATCTTATACACTTTAGTAAAAATATCATTTTCTCGTGTATCTTTTTTTTGATGTCATTTACTAACAAGACTAAAAATGTGGCTTCCCGTGTAAACACTGTGAGGTGCATGATATGCCAACTGTTTGTCCAATTCATAACTGAAACTGACTTTAGTTGCAAATTATGAAGGAAAATAAAAACAAAACTAAGAAGCAGTCCAAGCAAGGTTACATATCAAACTTATACGTACAAATCACTACAAGTGCAACATCACAAAATGCAGAGAAGACTTACAACAACTTTCTTTAATGACACCATATCTATCCATCTGGCATCGCTCAAATTTCTCCAGCATAATCAACTATTTTTTGGATCCCCATTAGACTTCGTCTGCATTTGGACAAACGAAAATAAATTGCATCACATGGTGGAAACAGAGGTTGAAAGATAAGATGCATATAGATTCCACAACATCAATTACATACTTATTTAAAATATACAATACAGATCAACAGGTCCTTACAAATTGGTAGAGGTGCCCAATTATGCTACGGGATCCTGTGCGACTTAGTACTCGTACTTTATTACGGCTAGAACAGTTCCTTTGAGCGATGGCCTATAAAATGAGACTTGTACAACACATGCATATATACGAATTGACGATGTGATCTAGTCTCAGTCTTCTCAAAGCATACCTCATTCTTTTGATCAAGCCAGTGGTGGAGAAGATCACCCCACTGATTGTCAGCCATGTGATCCACAGGAAATGTTTTTGTAACATCCTTAAAACACTTGCCAGAGAAGTGTGGCTTCTTTAGCCTGTGGCGTTGTTGGCGCAAACATGTGGAGAATATGCTTTTGAGAACAACCTTTACTTCCTCGCTATTCTCATCGAACATGAAAAATCTCTGTAGACAATAATGAGGAGCATATATAATAAACAGCAAGCTAAGAAGACAAGGGATAGAGCAATGGAGTATGTCCAAGAGACAGAGGACTTACATGTAACTTCTTTAGTAAACCTTCAAAATGCCCAGGGGTATTTCAGTGGTGTTTTCATGAGGGCAAGATGGGAATATCATTTCTCATGAAAACGCCTGTGATCAATGCAATATAAGTAGATTCATGTGGATCCAGTGCCCTTCTGAATCCTGCTATAGATGTGATTGGAAGTCTTGATTTAGTTATTTCAAGCATCTGCTCAAGATTTTTTCCCATTGTCAGCCCCCTTGTTAATCTTCGTCGTAGTGCAACTAAAAAAAATTACATCAAAATATCAATGTATACATATTACATATAAAAGGGCATGCTACTACTAGTCTCTAAACATATAACAAATTTGGTGTCAAGCTCATTTGCAAGGGAGTACAGTATATGTCTCTGTTAGTACTAAAGGTCGTTAGGAGATCATAACCAGTTCATTGATGAGAACCTGCTGTTGAAACTGGTTCTGCAGCCAATTATTTCTGGATAACCGGATGGGCTACTAGCGGCTGTGGGATGTGTATTTTTCTATTTGCAGCCGCCATCGCAACTGGACCAACTGGTGCGGGATTAGGACGAAACTTTTTATGCTGATGTTTTGCATTATTGTCTTTTTTGGTCTGGTTGTCATTTTCAACTAGATCAAGTAGAGTCTAAGACCTTGTTCTGACTCCGTTTCCTGCATTGGAAACAAATAGCTTTTCAGATTTATCATGGAATTGTGTGAAAAAAGAAGAAATTATTAGGAGTTCTTGTAGAGGTTGATGGCTCGCAAAGCAATGATTCCCTTCACAACTCTAGTACAATACTTCCATTATGAGTACTCTAATCATATGTAACCCTGAGTGAGAACAAAACACATGAAGTTCCAATACAATCGACTAACCTGCATGCTTAACTATAATACTGATAACATAACTAGCAGGGCCTGCCTAGTTATACTCTAAACAAGAAGCCATGACATACTAATTCGGCTTAGGATGTCAGCTAGAATTGACGTATACCTGCTATACAATCTATAAACCTGTATGCCCCAACTAGAATCAATTTAGGAGATATTCCACAGATGTCAGAGGAGCTTCATAACAATGGTAATGAAGGCTCTAGCAAACTTTAGTAACGATCGAGTATATGAGCAAGATGCAATACACTACAACAAACGCCGAAGTACTTTTGATAGTAATAAGGTGCATAACGAAAGGAAGCATAAAGTGTGCAACAACATTCGTATGGGGAGGAGACGAGTTTACGCTTCACGCTGGTGCGGTCGAACGGGGGGAGGGGGGGCTCGTTTGCCCATCTCTCCGGTGCTGGAGACCAGGGAGTCTGTGCACGCTCTAGCGCGGTGGTCGTTGGCATGGGGAAGCCTTCGGTCACAACGGTACCTGGTGAGGAGGCAGTGGTGGTGGGGAGGGACAACGGTGTGAGGCCACTTTCGTGGGAGATGCTCCGGCTCTGAGGTCGAGTGAGCGATTCGGGATACAGCGTGTTTTATATGTTTCACAAGGGTGCCGGTGGTAGGTTCGAAACTTTTGCATTGCGTCGCGCCGGGTAGTTCAAAGAAAAACCCGCCAATGTCATTCAAATTTTGATGATCTCAGTTTAGAACGAGATGAACCCGCCAAAAATTGGCGATCTCTACTCTATGATTATTGCTACACTAGCCAGGAGCCGAGCTAGAGGAAGTGCATCGAATGCAATGGGAGGTATGAACGCACTAGCAGCCTTTCCCAGGTGTAGACTCCATGTAGTCCCTACTTTGAACAGCTATGCGCAATCACGAGCAGGGCCTCTGCTTCAGCACTCCTACTCTAGGGCCCATTTGATTCAAAGGATTTTCCTAGGAATTTTGTATACTACCTCCATTCCGGTTCATTAGACAAATACGTACTCGAAGAAAATAAGTTAACCATAAATTTGTTCACCAATTTATGAATTGTATATCACAATAATTGTACCATTGGAATCATCTTTCGAATATAAATAAATTGGTTAAAAATTATTAAATATAATTATATATAATTGACCAGATTTATGGTCAAACTATGTTCTTGAAGTAAGTATTTACATAATAATTTGCACGTGAGATGTGTGCTTTCTCTTGTGAGACCTTTAACTTTGTTCACATGGTTGGTGTTTGTATCAACCTTATCTGACCCGTAAACTATACTCGGTACTTGGTTTTTAATAAAAGGGATTTGTGCATCCTTTGAGTGCATAGGCTGCGGTATCCCCATTTCAAAAAAACAAACGTGAGACTCGAATAAAAGACTATCATGTCATCTCTATCTATGATATGGAAAGTAAGACATGCCATTACTTATAAAATTATAATAGGTAAAGCTCAAAAGACTATTAAAGAATTTTGAACCACATCATATCCATAAATTATTAGGTATATACTTGGTTCTTGGTACATAATAATACTCAAAAAAATTGTAACATGCTTAGAGAAATGATAGAGAAGATTCTAGAATGGCGGAGAATTGTGTTTTGAAGTTTTAACATAGCGTTCATTGTGCTAAAGACTATCCATTGAATCTTCTAGATACTAGAATGGTAAAGATCCAGAGGTTAGATATGTTGCGATTTGCCAGTCTTCATCCAGCGGTCAACCTTCAAAGTTATTCGTACACTATATAGTAGTAATAAGATAAGATAAGAAAGTTCAACCTAGTTTCACAATATCGTTTCCTTTTTCTATAGTTTCCTTTTTCTTTTTTGCAATGGATTCGCTGCAGTTGAGTCGGTCCAAGAAATACCGCATATTTTCTAGGTGTGTGCCAGGGCACAAGGGGCACAGTCGTTGTCACATAAAAACTAATACACACATTTTTTTTTCATTTTTCATGGATTTGTTGCAGTTTTCCATAACAGGGTGACAAATTGTCGGGAAGACCATTGATAGAATATTCATTCATCATCTTGTTCTTGCAACTCTCATTTTTTACTCATATATGTACCTCTCTCCCCTCTTTATTAGATCCTATGTACTCCCTCTATTCCAAAATATAAGATGTTTTAGCTTTTCTGAAACGAATATATCTAGACACCTTTTAATGTGTAGGCTTCTCTCGTCAGGAGAGAATTATCCCACCACATTGACACTATGCAGAATAAAGGCCATGTCTGTAGCTAACGCATAATCCTACTCCCTTCGTATCAAAATAGATGTCACAAGTTAGTCAAAAATTAGAAGAATCTATATACTACTACTAAATAACTAAATAGTGTTTTTGTAATTGTTGACCAAATAGCACACATCAAGTTAAATGTCAAGTTAATTTGACAAAATCACCCGAAACTCTTTTAAATGGCTATAAAAGTGGTTATCCCTTCAATGTATAAATTGTGGAGAGTGTACATATGTTCAGGAGGGATCCCCAGCAGTTACCTCTTCCTTCCCCTGTAAGCATTGGCGCAATGATTCACTGTATAGAGACAAAGTTGGGGTCCTGATCTAAAGTCACCATCAATGGGATACCGCCGCCACTGCCATCAGCAGGACCAAAACCGAAGATGGCGGAAGAATGGAGGCTCTTTTTTTTGGAGTAAAGAAGAATGGAGGCTGTGGGGCCCCCGGATTAATCCTCCGAGAATCCCTGTTATGCATACAACCACGATCCCATGATCAGTTAGTCGTGGCACATAACCGACAAGTATCATTACAACATTAGAAAATATACTAAAATACAAGACTTACATAGATGTTGTTATGGCTACATCAATAATCAGCAGCGGACTTCAACAAGCGCAAAGCCCAAGCCTTGCCTTAACCTACAGGCAACTGACTGGGAGAACGTCCTAGCTCGCATAGTCTCCATCACCACCTTCTTCTTGGAATCTGACCAAGTTAATAGCCAGGAAAAATGCCAGTGAGTATTTTGAGTGTACTCGCAAACCACCTTAAGATAACAGTAATAACAAGAGGATATGCACTATGGCCATGGTAGTAGGAGGGCTCCAAGAGGGGTTCTTTTCTCAATTAGTTTCTCTTGTAGATATAGCATCTACATATATTTGTTGAAAACTTTTGTAAAACATTTTGAAGAACCTTTTTGAAAAGTTTTTAGAAAAACATTAGGATTGGGTAACCCATTTGTTTCCTTCTCCGGTCGTCCCATGACTAAACTCCTTCCATCCCTTTCTGACCATCCCATGGTCATAGTAGGGATCCTTTCCGACCATCCCATGGTCAAAAAATTTCCAAAGCCATTCCATTTTATAAATCCTTTTTGAAAACAAAACCAGCACCGCTCTACAAAAGTTTGTCCAACCCGTCCTTAACCGCGGACATGGCTATTCGAATAGATTTACACTCTGCAGAGGTTGTACACTTTACCCACACCATCCGGGTACACTACCCTGATCTTCACCGATCGTGGGTCGAGTAACCGATCAAGACTCTCTAGATGCCCACTCCAATATCAGTGCCTACCCTATGAGTGTTAATCCCCTCAACACCGGGATGTCGGGCGAGGACCAACCGGAGCGCTTTTTCCACTCCTCGAGAGTGTGCGCTTTCAATGAGGGGCTCATAGTAACGCGTGGAGGCCTGCCGACCCTTTGTTCCTTCTCTACGTCCCACCTTTATCGGAGAAGGCCCACCCTCCAGGGATCCCCGATCCCCTGTAGTTGTTGTGAGGCAGCTCATACCGGAGTAGACAAATATCAAATCCAGCCCTGTCCCATACCAGAGTAGTGTGGTTGCACAGGGTTAAGTTGTTATAGCTAGACTGCAAAGAACCAGGTGCATTTTCGTAAACCTTTTTCCTCCGGTTTTCCTCTAGAATTTTGTAAAACGAAACCTTTTTCTTTCTCAACATCTCTTGGGAGGTCCCACCTCACCAAGGTTTTATCATAAAACATTTGGTAAAAACCTTTTTCCGGGGTCTTCCCATCCTCTAGCTTTTGCTTCGGCTAAAACGGGGTCTCCAAAGGGGTATGGTGGATATGCACCATCTATTCTACTAGGGACAGGTAGGTGTCACCAAGGGGGATGTACTTAATAGTACAAAGGTATAATGGTTCGGAGGAGCCAAACCACTACCATATACATATATATCAACATATAGTAAAACCATGCAGTTTCACAAATAGTAGACAAAACATGCATAAGTAAAATAGTAGGACAAGGCTTATGAGCAAGAAGGTGGCTTGCCTCATGATCAGAAATATGGCATTATTGTCCCTGGACTTCTTCTTAGAAAACCATAATAATGAATTCAAATTATAGATACCACTTCTTCTGCTCTCTGATTTCATCGCAACTATCGTCGTCCCAACCGCACATGCAAGCAAACCAAGCCACAATCAACACAAAGCATACAAGCAACAATACATATAGGAAACAATGAACAATACCAGATTAAGATTCAGATGGTTTTGAGAGGATTGGAAATAGGAGATTGAGATGGCCTTGGAGAAGGGGATGAAAATCCCTTAGGATTTCTAGTCTAGGAACTACCTAAGAGATGGATTTTGGAGCAAGACCATATTCTGTAGGGTACCATTGTAAAAACATGATACCAACAGATAGGTATTGATAATATGAAACCAACAAAAGTGGTTTCACTATTTTATCACTTTTCATTGATTTATAATGAATTTTCTAGTGCTAAAGGCTCTAGTTTTAGGACATTATTCACCAGGAAGGTTCTGGAGCTCCAAAAATTATTTCCTTGGATGGTTCGGTAGGGTTTGGTGTACTTGTTCACTGATTTTTGGAATCAGGTCAAGACAATTACCAGAATGCCCTTAGGAAATTCCTAAAGGCAGTTCTGTGGGGTTTTTGTCATTTTCACCAAATTAAATCTACAGTAGCTTTTGATTTGATTCCAAGGACACATGGTAGGCAGTTTAAATACCTTTCTGTAGAAATTGGAATCAACCTTGTTGGATCTGTATAGCTACTGTAGTAAATTTATAGGTGAATAAACCATGCACAGAATAATTTAATTCACAGAAAAATATCCAAGGCTCAATAAATCATGAGCTCCTGGAATTAGATAGATATGAATATACCACATTACTGGGATTTGGAATTTGTTCAATTGGACTCGTGGTTTGGTGTAGGGAAATTGCTAAAGTCAGAGAGGAGCTAATTTTGTTATTTACCTTTTATAGGAAAAAAATGCTCCACTTGGCATGAGGCCAATTCCATGATATAGGTATATGCCACACCTACTGGATATAATTTTATTTACCCAATTTGGGTTTACCAAACTCTCTGAAAGATTTATTTAGTGAAAAGTTCATCATGTGGTATTTTAATTATCAGCAAAGAACAAACGTCCTTTTGGAGAAAACAGAGGTACTGCATGTTGCACAACATACCAAGGTACCTAGGAAAATTTGTGCTCGGGACAGAAAGTGTATTTTACATTTTTATTTGTAATTAAAGCAACAGCTATTCAAATCTGCACTAGGGAAAAATATTAAAGGGAAAAGGGGCACGGGTCAGGGACGGGCCTTACTGGGCCGCAGCGCAGCGCAACCAGCCAATCCTGGCGGCGGAGGAGTGCACGGTCGCGCGTTTGAAACGACGGAGTGGGGCCCAGGTGTCAGCGACACAGAGCCCTGAAGAGGTATCGGGGCGCTGGGGACATCCGATTTAGGCGAGGTCAATGGCCAGAGGCCGTCGTCTTCGCTGAGACAGGGGTGGCATGGTGGGAACCCTAGGGCGGTGCCGGCGGGGACAAGGAGCTCACCAAAGGGCTCGATGGCGACCGTGAGGTGGCGGAGGGGAAGCGGTACACGGAGGCGACCTTGTAGAGGGGCGACACAGTGGGTTTTGGTGTAGGGAGGCGTCGCCCGCCTCTGCCACCGCGGGATCTGCTTCGGTGCTCGCCGGAGCTCGCCGGTGAGGGATCCAGGGGTGCATGCATGGTGGCAGGGAGGTGGTGGATCGGATGCGGAGGTCCTGGAGCATCCAGACGAAGTGCATGCAGGGGAGACGGGGCTCAAGAGCCCGGGGGTTCGCGAGAAGTGCTCGGCTCGGCCAAGAGCTCGGGTGGCATCCGCCGGCGTTCCTGCAACAGGTAGAGGACAAGGTCAGGTGCATGGGGAGGAGAGGAGCTTGGCTAGGCAGCCTACAACGGAAGAGACAGAGGGGGAGGAGACCTGCTCGAATCAAAGGGGAGGCCGATGCTTCTTTCTCTCCTTCTCTCGAGCAGAGCATAGAAATGGAGGAGGGGAGGGACTCTGGGGTGGTGAGAGGGAGTGGGAGGGGGCAAATGAGAGGCAGAGAGGGGGTTGGCCAGCCTCTGGCCTATTTATCTTGAGTGGGGGAAGGTGTACCATGGACATGGTCCATGAGGGGAAAGGAGGAAGGTGTGAAACCAGGGGAGAGTTTTCTGGGGGCGGTGGAAGGGTGTTTCTGGTCATGTGCAGAGGAGGGGTGAGGTGAGATGGCTGTTGCAAGAAGTAAGGGAAAAATGTGACCAATGGGTGCCTCTCTCCTTCTTCCAAGCACTAAAGGACAAGGGGAAGGGGGTGCTACAGTGCTGAGGCTACAGTGTTTTCGACTAGAGGGAGAGAAGGGTGCTGTACAAGCTTGGTGCAAAAGATTTGATGAGGTTAAATGGGGTATTTCTACAAGGTTTTGATTGTTGTGCTTATTTGATCACAAGAATTCTTGTGAAGGAGTTCCATTATTTATGTTGGAAGGAGTGGGGGAGATGGTACTGGTATATAGATGAGGTCAAGGTGGATATCCAGGAATTATTTGGGATTTTTCTAGAGATTTAAAGTCCACTTCAATCCATTTATTCAAAAAGTACAGAAGTAGTTTCTAGAGGATCATTTGATAAATTTACATTGGACAAGTGGAGTTTTTGATGTGGGATGATCCCAAATGTGAATACACACTTAGGGGAATTTTCCCAAGATTTATTGGGGCTTAAAAGTAATTAAAACATTTATTATTCCATTTCTGCCATTTAAGAAAATAGGCAAAAGGAAATAATAAAGCTCTTAAAAAAATTTATTTTTGAAGTGGGAAGATAGGGTATGATATATAGGACTCAATTGAGCCAATATTTGGGGAAGTGTTTTCGCAAAAACCAAACTTTCCTTTAGGGAAGGAGTTTTGGAGATTTTGACTATTAAAGGGATTTATTAGATTTGGAGCCATAATAATTATGGAGAATTTTTGATAAATCTTTGTGATCAATGTATATGATGTATACAAGGTGTATCAAGCATTTTCAACCTTGGGATTGGAGAATCCAAGTTGGTTTTGGTGAAATTCCTTAGATTAAGGATCTAGGGTGTTGTTAATTTCATACCATCAAAACATGGTTGTAACTTGGAGTTCAGATCTCCCCATGGGGCATGGGGTAGAGTGTTGGATAGACCAAGGGATGTAGATTGTAATGGGATAGGGGTTTGAGCTTGATCCTTCTTGAGCTCACCATGGAAAGCTTTCAAAGTTTGAATAAAATAAGCCTGCCAAGGCAGATTATCATCTAGCCTTCAAAACCTTGTGGGTGTAAACAGCTCAAGGATCCAATTGGATCAAGTGAAGTAGGTAATTATAGACTTATATGAGTAGAACACAACCATGGAAAGATTTGGTACAAAGAAGGTTGGATGGTGGTGTGAGCTTCTACCGAAGTAGGCATGCTGACTAGATTTGCAGGAAAAGTTATTTTCTTCCCTGCAAAACCATCAAGAACAAGTGGGTTGGAGGATTATCTAACCAAGGGAAAGAGTGGGCCTTGGTAGTCCCTAGGATGGTTAACAAGATGGTTCAGATGCATTTCCAAAAATTCACATGGTTTTAGAAAAGGAGGCATTCAAAATGGTGATGTTGGAACTGTTTCCAGACTTGGCAATATTTGGCAGTTTTGAGGATTTTGACTAGAGTATGGGTGGTGATGATTTTGATGGGTTGTAAGGTACCAAGGCATCATAAAGTGGTTGATGTGGAATTTTAGATTGAGTAGAAAGTATCCTTGCTTGGTATTGGTCTTCATTGGCTTGGAAGCTTCTAGAAGGGATTACTTCAGAGTTGATCTAGTTAGGGGTTTTAGATGATCACCTAGTGGCTGGCGATCAGATTCCATCTTGTATTCATTCTTAGGGTGTGGTGATTGGGAGACCTCTTGATCCTACTGATGAGCTCCTAGGGTATCTCATACTATCTCCTAAGCAGACAATTCAAGCAGCAGACCAAGGCAACTCATCTTACAAACAAATCAACTACTACTAGGATTAACATCAAGCTTAGCTTGAGGTAAGGATGGGTATTTTGAATAGGTTGGACTTTGAATAAGATGAGAGTCTTTAGTATCTCTACCAAGAGTAGAGTTCAAAAGCTTCATAAAAAGGTTTTGTTAAATCTAGAGATAAGAATAGTAGAAGGTTTTGTCTTGAAAACATAAGGAGAGTATCTTATATATCTCTCCATAGTTTTGTCAATAGAAGCTACTAAAATAGCTTTGGTTACATAAGCATCTTGGCTCAAGTTTTGAAATGCCAGAATATTTGGGAAAATGTTAAATGAGCCAGGATAGTTTTGGTAAATAGCTTTTGTCAACTGATGTTGAGGTAAGGAGTATATCATCTAATACACATTCATATGCATGAACGTATCCAAACAACAAGCAAACATTTCAGCACTCAACAAGAAAAAGTTTTTGTTCCCCCTGGTTTTTCGCATTCTGGACAACTAATCAAGGTTGCTGAAATTGGGATGTTACAGATCTTTCCCTCTTAAAAGAATCTCGTCCCGAGATTCAGGAGAGAAGGGTTAGGGGATTTTGAGCCGGGTTGATACTAGGTGTCCTACGCGTACTATCTTACGTACTCCGTCTTTGAAATTGACTACTCTATCGATGAAGTTGAGCTTCGGTCTTCCGGGATGCACGGGGAGTTAAGCAGAGTCCAGTCCTGACTGCGGGGGGGGGGGGGGGGATGACTTTCTTTTCCTTCCGGGCTCTACATCTCAAGGGCTTAGACTGGGCAGACCATCTCGATGCTGAGCTTTCCGGAGTGCTCGTCGGAGGGTAGAATCTACGGCTGAGGGTACCTCTCTCTAAGGATTCACAACTCTTCCTTAGGGTCGTAGCGTATCCTAACTCACGGTTTTAGGGGCAAGACTCCTGAGTTTGCTTCAGCGAAGGGTTATTCTATTATGTGGGAAAGACGCAGTCTTTCCCCCTTATGATTTGACTAGGTTAGCTCAGAGATAACGCATTCCTTCCTTCTTGTCTTCATTGGCGGCGGTTCTGAAGATTGTCGTCCATCTTTCTTCTGGAGTAGAGACCTTGGGAAGTCTTTCGGGGATTACGACTTATTGGGCTTATATACTACTATTAATCGTGCTTAGACTATTGGAGTTGTTGGAAATCACACGTACTCTAAGCATTATGGAACCTAGGGGTTAGCGGTTCGGCAGTCCTTCGGGTGGGTCTTCAGCTGAAGTAGCGGAGGGACTTTGTAGAATCCTCAGTTAGTTTCTCCTCGGATAACTCAAGGGTGATTTCTTGGCGGAAAGACTTCGGATCCGGGGATATTTTCCGAAGTATCTTCTGGTAGACAATCTTCTGAAGATTTGAGTGGAAAGACGCCGTCTTTCCACCTTAGAGCTTCACTAAGGTGCTTGAGTGGTATAGATCTTCTGTCTGGGAGTGTTGACCTGATGCTAGCGGAAGGCTGTATCTTCTCGGAGTCTTGAGCTGGGTCTTCGAGTGACGCCTTATTTTATCAACCTTGGCGGGGATGGTTTCCTAACGAAGCCATTATGGAGTTAGCTCCGGGCAAGCTAGCAGTTTGTGACTCTCCTGGCTAGTCTTTAGTTAGGGTGGCTGCGGTCATCGTCAGAGAAGGGGTCTTCACTCGAATCTCTTGCGTTGTTTCTGCTTGAGGGCAGAGTGGGCTTGTTGTCTTCATGCATCCTTGTATTCAGGTTTCTGGGTTATCTGGTCCTTCTGGTGAGGAACTTCTCGTTGTGTTGGGTGGGGTCGACTAGAATAACTGGTCTCCGGAGGTGGTTGGAAGGTCTATTATACCGGGAAACATCATAGTTAGGTCCTCACTTCTTGTCTTGGTAGACATTTCTGGTGGTTTCCTGTGGATATTGGGGGATCCTTTGGGGGTTGACTTCCAGCTTCAACGGGATTTCTTACTATAGTAGACTGAGGCACAAGAGAGGGGGGTGCTATTGACGAGTCTAGCGAGGTTAGTTTGACGAGGTCTGCTGTCTTGCTGGGGTGAAATCTTCGAGTGGTTTCTGACTTGACGATGTCGAACTCCTGGTTCTTGCGATGCTCTTCCTCTCATATACTCTCGAGGTTATTCTGGGGCTCATAACCGGCATCTAACACAGGGGTTTCCTGAGCTATTAGTGTTGGGTCCGCAACATAGAAAACAAAAATTTTCCTACGGTGTGAACTACACGCCAAGATCTATCTACTAGGTACAAAGCAAACGGGTGGACATACATCCATAGAGAACTTACCCTCGAAGACAACAAGCTTTTTTAACGAGTAGGAACTCATGGTTGATGTAGTCGTACACTTGCCGATCTCAAGATCGTGAGGAAGTCCGAGCGCCGCAACTCAGCAGCGCATCCGCACTCGCACACACGTTCAAGCCACCGGACAACCTCCACCTCCTCGCTCCAGCGATCCAGCGGAAGCAGCAACTCCTTCCAGACGAAATTCCACCGGGAACATGTATCTCGCTAATCCGAGACCATGGGGGAATAATTCTAGAGGGGGAGAGAGATCCTTCACAAGGAGGTGTGAGGATGAAGGAGGGAATGGGTGGCCTTTTATAGGAGGAGGTGGGTGCCCCCTCTCTCCATGGCTGGCGCATGGGGGGGGGGTGACCCCTCACCTCCCCCATTCATGTGGTGGTAACTCCTCCACATTAAAATGCCTCTTCACATTCCCTTTTAAAGTCTCCACTTTAAATGCATTAAGTTTCTCCAAATTTAATGCTCTCTCATTTAATAAAACTCTTTTATTAAATTTATTCAGAATTTTGTTAATTACTTTAATTAACAAACATTCACATATAGCCCCTTGCAATATTTCAATATCTCATGCAGAACCACCTTCTGCAATTTCACCCGAAACAATTTCCGGTTTCTATTGAAACAATTCTTGCGCTTTGCAATTCTTTCGTCTGAAACATATGTGCTCCAAAATGGTGTCCGGTAACTCTTAAGTGTGCCACCCTATGGTTCACGAATAATGCAGACATGATCGAGACCCTTCTCCGATCAATAATCAGCAGCGGGACCTGGAGATCCGTACTGACTCCTACACATTCAACGATGACTCCTGTGATCGTGAGAACCTTTAACGCTTGTAACTAAATCCCTTTGTCTCTCGATATATTACATGTCCGAGATTCGATCAGCGGTATCTCCATACCTAGTTTGATCTCATTACCGACATGCACTCTTTTCTCGTTCCCGTGATATAACATTCTAGTGATCACATCACTTCTTGCAAGCTATCCTAATGTGATATCACCGAGAGGGCCCAAAGTATATCTATCCGTCATCTAGATTGACAAATTCCACTCTTGATCCATGAGCCTCAACATAACACCTTCGAAGCACTGAACCCATCTTTATAGTCACCCTATTACGGTGTGACGTTTGATGTTATAAAGATACTCTTCCGGTGTTAGCAATTAACATGATCTCATGGTCTAAGGATAAAGATTACTTCGTATGATGTTATAGCAATATAAACACAATGACTTGATCATAATGCTATACTTCGGATGAATGTTCATCACATAATTCCACCAATGGTGTGACCTTGTTATTAACAACATCCAATGTCCATGATCAGGAAACCTTGATCATCCTGTTAATCAAGAAGCTAGTCTATAAGAGAGGCATGACTAGGAACCCTTTTTGTTTATTAAACACACATGTATTTATGTTTCCTATCAATACAATTATAGCATGTAAAATAAACATCTATCATATACAAGGAATACATAATAACAACTTTATTATTGCCTCTCAGGGCATATTTCCTTCAAGAACACGATGTATGCCTAAGTCAATGGGAATCGTTATTCCGAAGGACACAAGCTTATCGGCGTACCCAGACATTTTGAGTACGTGCTCACTAACGGAGCTGTTTTCCTCCATCATGCAGCTAAAGAACTTTTCTGTAGCATTATAACTCTCTACAGTAGCATGGGTATCGAAAATCATTTTCAATTCTCCCATGGTATCAAAGGCATTGCCATTTTCGAAACGCTTTCGATGTTCTGGCTCTAGCCCATACATTATGCCGCAATGAACTAAGTTGTGGTCCTCCTGACGAGTTATATAGACGTTCTGTTCCTCGTCAGGGGCATCAGGAGCTGGTGGGGGCCTAGTGGCGGATCTAGCACATATTGCTTTTGTGCAGCAGTGAGGAGAATCCTCAAATTCATAGCCCAGTTGGTGAATTTGCTACCATTCGCAGCAAGTTTCTCTTTCTCCATGAACACATTGAAATTAAAAGCAGGTGGTGCCATCTACAACAGAATTTGTAAAGTATATTTAGACTAAGTTTATGATAGATTGAGTTCAACTAATCCAAATTACTAATGAACTCCCACTCAAAAACGACATCCCTCATGTCCTTTTGGTGATTACATGAATCAAATCCACTACACCAAGTCCGATCATCACGTGAGTCGGTGTAGCTGCAAAGGCGAGCATCTATATGGGCATCATATCAACTATATGACTCATGCTTAACCTTTCGGTCTGTGTTCCGAGGCCATGTCTGTACATGGTAGGCTCGTCAAGTAAGAACCTTAGTATTTGCGTGTGTAAAACTGTCTTACACCCGTTGTATGAAAGCGTAGAGTTGAAAACACCCGATCATCACGTGATGCCTCAAAACACTATCCACAAAACGGTGCATACTTAAGGAAGAACACATTTTATCTTGATATCTAAATGAGGGATCATCTTATAATGCTACCAAACGCGCCAAACTAGCAATATAAGATGCTAACATCTAATGTGTGAAGTGAGGTGATATGGTCCATGCATTTGATCTCTATCATTTGCATCGTGGTATGATCTCTATCATTCCTTTGTGTGTAAGGCCAAGGTCTATGGAACTTACACGTTAAGTGAGTTGTAAGAGTATCTATTATACATCTACTTACAACAATACCATATCAAAACACTAGCCCAGCAACGATCTAAACTAGACGCCTCTAATTTATCAATTGCAAGTTTTACGTGGCTTAGGGCTTTCGGAGATAGAACCTGTCTAACCTACGAACATGAACCACAACGAGGATAACCAAGTTATTAGCAACTCGTTGTAAATCAGATATTGACTATAGTAGGAGAGACAGACACCTGCCAGCCACTTATGCAAAACAAGTTGCATGTCAGTCGTGGAACCGGTCTCATGTACGATGACATGTAAGGTTGGTCCGGGCTGCTTCATCCCACTATGCCACCAATATCCAAAGTACATAGAAGATGCAATAACATGATCATCATCGCCCACATATAAACATATGTGTACTACCCGTGCAAAGCACCTACGCATAGATCAGGCTCTGATACCACTGTTGGGTCCGCAGCATAGAAAACAAAAAATTTCCTACCGTGTGAACTACACGCCAAGATCTATCTACTAGGTACAAAGCAAACGGGTGGACATACATCCATAGAGAACTTACCCTGGAAGACAACGAGCTTTGTTAACGAGTAGGAACTCGTGGTTGATGTAGTCGTACACTTGCCGATCTCAAGA
Source organism: Avena sativa (assembly GCA_916181665.1). NCBI lineage: Eukaryota > Viridiplantae > Streptophyta > Magnoliopsida > Poales > Poaceae > Avena > Avena sativa. The sequence continues at coordinate 467,960,370 of OV702290.1, forward strand.
TCATGAGGAAGTCCGAGGGCCGCAACTCAGCAGCGCATCCGCACTCGCACACACGTTCAAGCCACCAGACAACCTCCACCTCCTCGCTCCAGCGATCCAGCGGAAGCAGCAACTCCTTCCAGACGAAATGCCACCGGGAACATGTATCTCGCTAATCCGAGACCATGGGGGAATAATTCTAGAGGAGGAGAGAGATCCTTCACAAGGAGGTGTGAGGATGAAGGAGGGAATGGGTGGCCTTTTACAGGAGGAGGGGGGGGGGGTGCCCCCTCTATCCATGGCCAGCGCATGGGCGGGGGTGACCCCTCACCTCCCCCATTCATGTGGTGGTAACTCCTCCACATTAAAATGCCTCTTCACATTCCCTTTTAAAGTCTCCACTTTAAATGCATTAAGTTTCTCCAAATTTAATGCTCTCTCATTTAATAAAACTCTTTTATTAAATTTATTCAGAATTTTGTTAATTACTTTAATTAACAAACATTCACATATAGCCCCTTGCAATATTTCAATATCTCATGCAGAACCACCTTCTGCAATTTCACCCGAAACAATTTCCGGTTTTTATTGAAACAATTCCTACACTTTGCAATTCTTTCGTCTGAAACATATGTGCTCCAAAATGGTGTCCGGTAACTCTTAAGTGTGCCACCCTACGGTTCACGAATAATGCAGACATGATCGAGACCCTTCTCCGATCAATAATCAGCAGCGGGACCTGGAGATCCGTACTGACTCCTACACATTCAACGATGACTCCTGTGATCGTGAGAACCTTTAACGCTTGTAACTAAATCCCTTTGTCTCTCGATATATTACATGTCCGGGATTCGATCATCGGTATCTCCATACCTAGTTTGATCTCGTTACCGACATGCACTCTTTTCTCGTTCCCGTGATATAACATTCTAGTGATCACATCACTTGCTTGCAAGCTATCCTAATGTGATATCACTAAGAGGGCCCAGAGTATATCTATCCGTCGTCTGGATTGATAAATTCCACTCTTGATCCATGAGCCTCAACATAACACCTTCGTAGCACTGAACCCATCTTTATAGTCACCCTGTTACGGTGTGACGTTTGATGTTATCAAGATACTCTTCCGGTGTTAGCAATTAACATGATCTCATGGTCTAAGGATAAAGATTACTTCGTATGATGTTATAGCAATATAAACACAATGACTTGATCGTAATGCTATACTTCGGATGAATGTTCATCACATCATTCCACCAATGGTGTGACCTTGTTATTAACAACATCCAATGTCCATGATCAGGAAACCTTGATCATCTTGTTAATCAAGAAGCTAGTCTATAAGAGAGGCATGACTAGGAACCCTTTTTGTTTATTAAACACACATGTATTGATGTTTCCTATTAATACAATTATAGCATGTAAAATAAACATCTATCATATACAATGAATACATAATAACAACTTTATTATTGCCTCTCAGGGCATATTTCCTTCAATTAGGTGGGTTATCGCTCCTCGAGTCACATTTTTAAGGAGGTCAAGGAAAACCAGAACATACAAACAAGACGAATAGAGCGAGGGAATCGCAATGTCCTCAGCAAGCAACACACATCAAGCAACACATGATGCACTTAGGCAAGCAAACGCAGTCAACGCTAGGGACCAAGGAGTTAACTACTCACGATGTAGGGGAATCCTATTCTTATTGACCCTAGATATCGTCTTTCTTCAGGTCTGAGTCTCTATCTTGTAGATGAAGTCTTCACCGTATCTTTGATGTTTCTTGATAGTGTAGCACCCGATGTCTTCTGATTGTGAGGATTCCGCTGGTAGAGCGATATTGTAGTCTCCTTGTGTTTGCAGGTAGTTGCTTATCTTCTTCTTGTGCTCATTGTTTTCACCAGGTTCTAGATCCTAGTTATTTAAAATCCGTAGGTTTGAAGTTTCGATGAGAGATAGAGGAAACCATTTTCGAAAGCATTTACTTAGAGTAAGAGAAGAAGTAGAACTTTTTTGAAACTCATTGAGAAACAAGTTTTCAAAAGCCGAGGTTTTCAAAATAAGGTTCCTGACTAACGACCATGCTAACTAAGGTTCTCCTATAGTCAGGATGGCTCTGATACCAAGTGTGTGGGGCCCCCGGATTAATCCTCCGAGAATCCCTGTTATGCATACAACCACGATCCCATGATCAGTTAGTCGTGGCACATAACCGAAAAGTATCATTACAACATCCAAAAATATACTGAAATACAAGACTTACATAGATGCCGTTATGGCTACATCAATAATCAGCAGCGGACTTCAACAAGCGCAGAGCCTGAGCCATGCCTTAACCTACAGGCAACTGACTGGGAGAACGTCCTAGCTCGCATAGTCTCCATCACCACCTCCTTCTTGGAATCTGACCAAGTTAATAGCCAGGGACAATGCCAGTGAGTACTTTGAATGTACTCGCAAAGCACCTTAAGATAACAGTAATAACAAGAGGATATGCACTATGGCCGTGGTAGTAGGAGGGCTCCAAGAGGGGTTCTTTTCTCAATTAGTTTCTCTTGTAGACATAGCATCTACATATCTTTGTTGAAAACTTTTGTAAAACATTTTGAAGAACCTTTTTGAAAAGTTTTTAGAAAAACATTAGGATTGGGTCACCCATTTGTTTCCTTCTCCGGTCGTCCCACAACCAAACTCCTTCCTGAAGGAAATATGCCCTGAGAGGCAATAATAAAGTTGTTATTATGTATTCCTTGTATATGATAGATGTTTATTTTGCATGCTATAATTGTATTGATAGGAAACATCAATACATGTGTGTTTAATAAACAAAAGGGTTCCTAGTTATGCCTCTCTTATAGACTAGCTTGTTGATTAACAAGATGATCAAGGTTTCCTGATCATGAACATTGGATGTTGTTAATAACAAGGTCACAACATTTGTGAAATGATGTGATGAACATTCATCCGAAGTATAGCATTATGATCAAGTCATTATGTTTATATTGCTATAACATCATACATAGTAGTCTTAGTCCTTAGACCATGAGATCATGTTAATTGCTAACACCGGAAGAGTATCTTGATAACATCAAACGTCACACCGTAACAGGGTGACCATAAAGGCGGGTCCAGTGCTATGAAGGTGTTATGTTGAGGCTCATGGATCAAGAGTGGAATTTGTTAATCCTGATGATGGATAGATATACTCTGGGCCCTCTCGGTGATATCACATTAAGATAGCTTGCAAGCAAGTGATGTGATCACTAGAATGTTATATCACGGGAACGAGAAAAGAGTGCATGTTGGTAACGAGAACAAACTAGGTATTTGGATACTGATGATCGAATCTCGGACATGTATTATATCATGAGACAAAGGGATTAAATTGCTGGGGTTAAAGGTTCTCACGATCATAGAAGTCATCATTGAATAGGCAGGAGTCAGTATGGATCTCTAGGTCTCGCTTCTGATTATTGATCTGAGAGGAGTCTCAATCATGTCTGCATTATTCGCGAACCGTAGGGTGACACACTTAAGGGTTGCCGGACACCATTTAGGAGCAGATACGTTCCAGACAAAAGGTTTGCAAAGCACAGGAAATGTTTCGATAGAAACAGGAATTTTTCGATAGAAACCGGAATTGTTTCAGGTGAAATTGCAGAAAGTGGTTCTGCATGTGATATTGAAATGTTGCAAGGGGTTTTATGTGAATGTTTGTTAATTAAAGTAATTAACAAAATTCTGAATAAAATAAATAAAAGAGTTTTATTAATTGAGAGTTGCATTTAATTTGGTGGAAATTAAATACATGTGAGTGGGATTTTGGGTGGAGGCCATGTTTATGTGAGTGGAGGTTCACCACATGAATGAAGGAGGGGAGGAGTCCCCCCCCTCATGCGCCGGCTATGGGAGGGGAGGGGTCTCCCTCCCTCCTATATAAAGCCCCCCTCTCCCTCTCACAAACCACACCTCCTCGTGAAGGATCTCTCTCCCCCTCTAGATATTCCCCCATGGTCTCGGATTAGTGAGATACATGTTCCCGGTGGCCTTGCGTCTGGAAGGAGTTGCTGCTTCTGCTGATTCGCTGGAGCGAGGAGGTGGAGGTTGTCCGGTGGCTTGAACGTGTGTGCGAGGACGGATGCGCTGCTGATTTGCGGCGCTCGGACTTCCACATGATCTTGAGATCGGCAAGCGTACGACTACAACAACCACGAGTTCCTACTCGTTAACAAAACTCGTTGTCTTTGAGGGTAAGTTATCCATGGATGTATGTCCACCCGTTGCTCTGTATCTAGTAGATAGATCTTGGCGTATAGTTCTCATCGTAGGAATTTTTTTGTTTTCTATGCTGCGGACCCAACAGTGGCATCAGACCATGATCTATGCGTAGGTGCTTTGTTGGGTAGTAGACATATGTTTATATGTGGGAAATGATGATCATGTTATTGCATCTTCTATGTACTTTGGATATTGGTGGCATAGTGGGATGAAGCGGCCCGGACCAACCTTACATGTCATCGTACATGAGACCGGTTCCACGACTGACATGCAACTAGTTTTGCATAAGTGGCTAGCGGGTGTCTGTCTCTCCTACTATAGTCAATATCTGAATTACAACGACTTTCTAATAACTTGGTTATCCTCGTCGTGGTTCATGTTCGTAGGTAAGACCGGTTCTATCTCTGAAAGCCCTAAGCCACGTAAAACTTGCAATTGATAAATTAGAGGCGTCTAGTTTAGATCGTTGCTAGGCTAGTGTGTTGATATGGTATTGTTGTAAGTAGATGTATGATAGATACTCTTACAACTCACTTAACGTGTAAGTTCCATAGACCTTGGCCTTACACACAAAGGAATGATAGAGATCATACCACAATGCAAATGATAGAGATCAAATGCATGGACCATATCACCTCACTTCACACATTAGATGTTAGCATCTTATACTGCTAGTTTGGCGCTTTTGGTAGCATTATAAGATGATCCCTCATTTAGATATCAAGATAAAATGTGTTCTTCCTTAAGTATGCACCATTTTGTGGATCGTGTTTTGAGGCATCACGTGATGATCGGGTGTTCTCGACTCTACGCTTTCATACAATGGGTGTAAGACAGTTTTACACATGCGAATACTAAGGTTCTTACTTGACGAGCCTAGCATGTACATACATGGCCTCGGAACACGGACCGAAAGGTTAAGCATGAGTCATATAGTTGATATGATGCCCATATAGATGCTCGCCTTTGAAGCTACACCGACTCACGTGATGATCGGACTTGGTGTAGTGGATTTGGTTCATGTAATCACCAAAAGGACACGAGGGATGTCGTTTTTGAGTGGGAGTTCATTAGTAATTTGGATTAGTTGAACTCAATCTATCATAAACTTAGTCTAAATATATTTTACAAATTCTGTTCTAGATGGCACCACCTGCTTTTAATTTCAATGTGTTCATGGAGAAAGAGAAGCTTGCTGCGAATGGTAGCAACTTCACCAACTGGGCTATGAATTTGAGGATTCTCCTCACTGCTGCACAAAAGCAATATGTGCTAGAGGCACCGCTAGGCCCCCCACCAGCTCCTGATGCCCATGACGAGGAAAAGAACGTCTATATAACTCGTCAGGAGGACCACAACTTAGTTCATTGCGGCATACTGTATGGGCTAGAGCCAGAACTTCGAAAACGTTTCGAAAATGGCAATGCCTTTGATACCATGTGAGAATTGAAAATGATTTTCGATACCCATGTTGCCGTAGAGAGTTATAATGCTTCTGAAAAGTTCTTTAGCTGCATGATGGAAGAGAACAACTCCGTTAGTGAGCACATACTCAAAATGTCTGGGTACGTCGATAAGCTTGTGTCCTTGGGAATAACGATTCCTATTGACTTAGGCATACATCGTGTTCTCCAATCTCTGCCACCTAGCTACAAGAGCTTCATGATGAACTATAATATGCAGGGCATGAAGAAGTCCCTTCCCGAGCTTCTGTCAATGCTTAAGACTGCAGAAGTGGAGATTAGGAAAGAACATCAAGTGTTGATGATCAATAAGACCACCGGTTTCAAGAAGGACAAGAAAGGCAAGCAGAAGGGAAAGAAGGGCGGCAAATCTGTTGCCGCGCCTGAAAAGAAACCCGATCTGGCCCTAAGTCTGACACCGAGTGCTACTATTGCAAGGGGACTGGCCATTGGAAGCACAACTGCCCCAAGTATTTGGCGGACAAGAAGGCCGGCAAGGCAAACAAAGGTATATGTGATATACATGTTATTGATGTGTACTTGACTAGTACTCGCAGTAGCACCTGTGTATTTGATACGGGATCGGTTGCTAATATATGTAACTCAGTTCAGGGGCTACGGAACAAGCGACAACTAGCAAGGGATGAGGTCACGATGCGGGTCGGCAATGGATCAAGAGTTGATGTGATCGCCGTCCAAACGCTGCCTCTCCATATGCCGTCGGGATTAGTTATAAACCTGAATAACTGTTATTTGGTGCCTGCACTGAGCATGAACATTGTATCCGGATCGTGTTTGATGCAAAGTGGTTATTCGTTTAAGTCTGAAAACAATGGTTGTTCGATTTATATGAATAATATCTTTTATGGTCATGCACCTGTGTTGAATGGTTTATTTCCGTTGGATCTCGATAGTAGTATTACGCATATTCATAATGTTGATGCTAAAAGGATTAAACTTGATAATGATATATCTACATATATGTGGCACTGCCGTCTAGGTCATATTGGCATTAAACGCATGAAGAAACTCCATTCTGATAGACTTTTGGAATCACTTGATTTTGAATCATTTGATACATTTGAACCATGCCTTATGGGCAAGATGACTAGAACGCCGTTTTCCGGTTCAATGGAACGGGCGATAGATTTATTGGAAATCATACATACTGATGTGTGTGGACCAATGAGTGTGTCGGCGCGAGGTGGATATCGTTATTTTGTTACTTTCACGGATGATTTGAGTAGATACGGGTATATCTATTTGATGAAACATAAGTCTGAAACCTTTGAAAAGTTCAAAAAATTTCAGAATGAACTGGAAAATCATCATAACAGAAAGATCAAATTTCTGCGGTCCGACCGTGGAAGAGAGTATCTTAGTTACGAGTTTAGCACACATATGAAAGACTGTGGAATAGTTTCACAACTCCCGCCTGCCGGAACACCACAACATAATGGTGTGTCAGAACGTCGTAATCGTACTTTATTGGATATGGTTTGATCTATGATGTCTCTGACTGACTTGCCACTGTCATTTTGGGGTTATGCACTGGAAACCGCTGCATTCACTTTAAATAGGGCACCATCTAAATCCGTTGAAAAGACACCGTATGAATTATGGTTTGGAAACAAACCTAAGCTGTCATTTCTTAAAGTTTGGGGATGCGATGTTTATGTGAATAAACTTCAACCGGATAAACTCGAACCCAAAGCGGAAAAATGCGTCTTCATAGGATACCCTAAGGAAACGATTGGGTATACCTTCTATCACAGATCCGAGGGAAAGGTCTTTGTTGCCATGAATGGATCCTTTCTTGAGAAGGAGTTTCTCGCGAAAGGTGTGAGTAGTCGGAAAGTAGAACTCGAAGAGGTTATTGAACCTTCTCTTCATGAAATGGCGAGTAGCGCAGCACCGAAAGTTGTTTCGGAGTTGACTTCACCTAATGAAGAGAGAGCTAATGATATTGATCATGAAACTACGAAAGAGGACACGACCGAACCTCGTAGGTCAAGCAGGACACGTACAGCTCCTAAACTGTACGGCAATCCTGTTATGAATTTCATGATTGAAGAAATAGATGACCCTGCGACGTATGAAGAAGCGATGATGAGCCCTGATTCCAACAAATGGCTAGAAGCCATGAAATCCGAGATGGAATCCATGTACGAAAACCAGGTTTGGACCTTGGTGGACTTACCTCACGATCGAAAGGACGTTGAGAATAAATGGATTTTCAAAAGAAAAACTGATGCTGATGGTAATGTAACCATCTATAAGGCTCGACTTGTCGCAAAGGGGTTTCGACAAATTCAAGGAGTTGACTACGATGAGACATTCTCTCTCGTAGCGATGCTTAAGTCAGTTAGGATTATGTTAGCAATTGCTGCATATTTCGATTATGAAATATGGCATATGGATGTCAAAACTACGTTCCTCAATGGTAATATTGAAGAAGAGTTGTATATGATACAACCTAAGGGTTTTGTCGATCCTAAGGATGCTGATAAGGTGTGCAAACTTCAGCGATCCATCTATGGACTGAAGGAAGCATCCCGGAGTTGGAATCTCCGCTTTGATGAGGTGATCAAAGAGTTTGGGTTTGTCCAAACTTATGGAGAGGCTTGTATTTACAAGAAAGTGAGTGGGAGCAATGTGGCATTTCTGATATTATATGTGGATGACATATTATTGATTGGAAATGATATAGATCTTTTAAACAGTGTTAAAAGTTATCTAAACAGCAAATTTTTGATGAAGGACCTTGGTGAAGCTTCATATATATTAGGCATTAAAATCTATAGAGATAGATTAAGACGCCTAATTGGGCTATCGCAGAGTACATACCTTGATAAGATATTAAAGAAGTTTAATATGGACGGAAGTAAGAAGGGGTACTTACCTATGTTGCAAGGAAAGACATTGAGTAAGACTCAAAGTCCGGCTACGGCGGAAGAAAGAGAGATAATGGATAAGATCCCCTATGCCTCAGCCATAGGCTCTATAATGTATGCTATGCTATGTACAAGACCGGATGTGGCACATGCTATTAGTTTGACTAGTAGGTACCAATATGATCCAGGTTCGGAACACTGGATAGCGGTCAAAAATATCCTTAAGTACTTGAGAAGAACTAAGGATATGTTTCTTGTATACGAAGGTGAAGAAGAGCTAGTCGCTAAGTGTTATGTCGATGCTAGATTTGACACTGATCCGGATGACTCTAAGTCTCAATCCGGATACATATTTCTCTTGAATGGAGCAGCAGTTAGTTGGAGGAGCTCCAAACAACCTGTGGTGGCTGGATCAACGACAGAGGCGGAATATGTTGCTGCTTTAGAAGCGGCGCAGGAAGCGGTTTGGATGAAGGAGTTCATAACGGAACTAGGTGTGGTTCCTAGTGTGTTGGACCCAATGGTGATCTATTGTGACAATAATGGAGCCATAGACAACGCCAAGGAACCAAGATCTCACAAGAATTCTAAGCATATTAAGCGCCGGTTTCACTCCATCCGCGAGCATCTCAAGGATGGAGATATAAAGATTTGTAAAGTGCACACGGACCTGAATGTAGCAGATCCGTTGACTAAAGTACTCCCTAGGGCAAAACATGATCAACACCAGAACTCCATGGGTGTTAGATTTATCACTATATAAACTAGATTATTGTCTCTAGTGCAAGTGGGAGACTAAAGGAAATATGCCCTGAGAGGCAATAATAAAGTTGTTATTATGTATTCCTTGTATATGATAGATGTTTATTTTGCATGCTATAATTGTATTGATAGGAAACATCAATACATGCGTGTTTAATAAACAACAGGGTTCCTAGTTATGCCTCTCTTATAGACTAGCTTGTTGATTAACAAGATGATCAAGGTTTCCTGATCATGGACATTGGATGTTGTTAATAACAAGGTCACAACATTTGTGAAATGATGTGATGAACATTCATCCGAAGTATAGCATTACGATCAAGTCATTATGTTTATATTTCTATAACATCATACAAAGTAGTCTTAGTCCTTAGACCATGAGATCATGTTAATTGCTAACACCGGAAGAGTATCTTGATAACATCAAACGTCACACCGTAACAGGATGACCATAAAGGTGGTTTCAGTGCTATGAAGGAGTTATGTTGAGGCTCATGGATCAAGAGTGTAATTTGTCAATCCCAATGACGGATAGATATACTCTGGGCCCTCTCGATGATATCACATTAAGATAGCTTGCAAGCAAGTGATGTGATCACTAGAATGTTATATCACGGGAATGAGAAAAGAGTGCATGTTAGTAACGAGATCAAACTAGGTATTTGGATACCGATGATCGAATCTCGGACATGTATTATATCATGAGACAAAGGGATTAAATTACTGACGTTAAAGGTTCTCACGATCACAGAAGTCATCGTTGAATAGGCAGGAGTCAGTATGGATCTCCAGGTCCCGCTTCTGATTATTGATCTGAGAGGAGTCTCAATCATGTCTGCATTATTCGCGAACCGTAGGGTGACACACTTAAGGGTTGCCGGACACCATTTAGGAGCACATATGTTCCAGACAAAAGGTTTGCAAAGCGCAGGAAATGTTTCAATAGAAACAGGAATTGTTTCGATAGAAATCGGAATTGTTTCGGGTGAAATTGCAGAAAGTGGTTCTGCATGTGATATTGAAATGTTGCAAGGGGTTTTATGTGAATGTTTGTTAATTAAAGTAATTAACAAAATTCTGAATAAAATAAATAAAAGAGTTTTATTAATTGAGAGTTGCATTTAATTTGGTGGAAATTAAATACATGTGAGTGGGATTTTGGGTGGAGGCCATGTTTATGTGAGTGGAGGTTCACCACATGAATGAAGGAGGGGAGGAGTCCCCCCCTCATGCACCGGCTATGGGAGGGGAGGGGTCTCCCTCCCTCCTATATAAAGCCCCCCTCTCCCCTCTCACAAACCACACCTCCTCGTGAAGGATCTCTCTCCCCCTCTAGATATTCCCCCATGGTCTCGGATTAGTGAGATACATGTTCCCGGTGACCTTGCGTCTGGAAGGAGTTGCTGCTTCCGCTGATTCGTTGGAGCGAGGAGCTAGAGGTTGTTCGATGGCTTGAACGTGTGTGCGAGGACGGATGCGCTGCTGATTTGCGGCGCTCGGACTTCCACACGATCTTGAGATCGGCAAGCGTACGACTACATCAACCACGAGTTCCTACTCGTTAACAAAACTTGTTGTCTTCGAGGGTAAGTTCTCCATGGATGTATGTCCACCCGTTGCTCTGTATCTAGTAGATAGATCTTGGCGTATAGTTCTCATCGTAGGAATTTTTTTGTTTTCTATGCCGCGGACCCAACACTTCCATCCCTTTCTGACCATCCCATGGTCATAGTAGGGATCCTTTCCGACCATCCCATGGTCAAGACATTTCCAAAGCCATTCCTTTTTAGAAATCCTTTTTGAAAACAAAACCAACACCGCTCTATAGAAGTTTGTCCAACCCGTCCTTAACCGCGGACACGGCTATTCGAATTGATTTACACTCTGCAGAGGTTGTACACTTTACCCACACCATCCGGGTACACTACCCTGATCTTCACCGATCGTGGGTCGAGTAACTGGTCAAGACTCTCTGGATGCCCACTCCAATATAAGTGCCTACCCTATGAGTGTTAATCCCCTCAACACCGGGATGTCGGGCGAGGACCAACCAGAGCGCTTTTTCCACTCCTCGAGAGTGTGCGCTTTCAATGAGGGGCTCATAGTAACGCGTGGAGGACTGCCGACCCTTTGTTCCTTCTCCAGGTCCCACCTTTATCGGAGAAGGCCCACCCTCCAGGGATCCCCGATCCCCTGTAGTTGTTGCGAGGCAGCTCATACCAGAGTAGAGAAACATCAAATCCAGCCCTGTCCCATACCAGAGTAGTGTGGTTGCACAGGGTTAAGTTGTTATAGCTAGACTGCAAAGAACCATGTGCGTTTTCGTAAACCTTTTTCCTCTGGTTTTCCTCCAGCATTTTGTAAAACGAAACCTTTTTCTTTCTCAACATCTCTTGGGAGGTCCCACCTCACCAAGGTTTTATCATAAAACATTTGGTAAAAACCTTTTTCCGGGGTCTTCCCATCCTCTAGCTTTTGCTTCGGCTAAAACGGGGTCTCCAAAGGGGTATGGTGGATATGCACCATCTATTCTAATAGGGACAGGTAGGTGTCACCAAGGGGGCTGTACTTAATATTACAAAGGTATAATGGTTCGGAGGAGCCAAACCACTACCATATACATATATATCAACATATAGTAAAACCATGCAGTTTCACAAATAGTAGACAAAACATGCATAAGTAAAATAGTAGGACAAGGCTTATGAGCAAGAAGGTAGCTTGCCTGATGATCAGCAATATGGCATTATTGTCCCTGGACTTCTTCTTAGAAACCCATAATAATCAATTCCAATTATAGATACCACTTCTTCTGCTCTCCGATTTCATTGCAACTATCGTCGTCCCAACCGCACATGCAAGCAAACCAAGCCACAATCAACACAAAGCATACAAGAAACAATACATACAGGAAACAATGAACAATACAAAATTAAGATTCAGATGGTTTTGAGAGGATTGGAAATAGGAGATTGAGATGGCCTTGGAGAAGGGGACGAAAATCCCTTCGGATTTCTAGTCTAGGAACTACCTAAGAGATGGATTTTGGAGCAAGACCATATTATGTAGGGTACCATTGTAAAAACATGACACCAACAGATAGGCATTGATAAGATGAAACCAACAAAAGTGGTTTCACTATTTTATCACTTTCCATTGATTTATAATGAATTTTCTAGTTCTAAAGGCTCTAGTTTTAGGACATAATTCACCAGGAAAGTTCTGGAGCTCCAAAAATTATTTCCTTGAATGGTTCAGTAGGGTTTGGTGTACTTGTTCACTGAGAGTTGGAATCAGGTCAATAAAATTACCAGAATGCCCTTAGGAAATTCCTAAAGGTAGTTGGGGTTTTTGTCTTTTTCACCAAATTAAATCTACAGTAGCTTTTGATTTGATTCCAAGGACACATGGTAGGAAGTTGAAATACCTTTCTGTAGAAATTGGAATCAACCTTTTTGGATCTGTATAGCTACTGTAGTAAATTTATAGGTGAATAAACCATGCACAGAATAGTTTAATTCACAGAAAAACATTCAAGGCTCAATAAATCATGAGCTCCTGGATTTAGATAGATATGAATATACCACATTACCAGGATTTGGAATTGGTTCAATTGGACATGTGGTTTGGTGTAGGGAAATTGCTAAAGTCAGAGAGGAGCTGATTTTGTTATTTACCATATAGTAAAACAAATGCTCCACTTGGCATGAGGTCAATTCCATGAGATAGGTATATGCCACACCTACTGGATATAATTGTATTCACCCAATTTGGGTTTACCAAACTCTCTGAAAGATTTATTTAGTGAAAAGGTCATCATGTGGTATTTTAATTATCAGCAAAGAACAAAAGTCCTTTTGGGGAAAACAGAGGTACTGCATGTTGCACAACATACCAAGGTACCTGGGAAAATTTGTTCTCGGGACAAAAAGTGTATTTTACATTTTTATTTGTAATTAAAGCAACAACTATTCAAATCTACACTAGGGAGAAATATTAAAGGGAAAAGGGGCACGGGCCAGGGACGGGCCTTACAGGGCCGCAGCGCAGCGCAACCAGCCCATCCTGGCCGCGTACGAGCACGCGGTCGCACGTTTGAAACGGCGGAGTGGGGCCCGGGTGTCGGCGACACAGCCCCGAAGGGGTATCGAGGCGCCGGGGCCGTCCGATTTAGGCGAGATCGACGGCCAGAGGCCATCGTCTCCGCTAAGACAGGGGTGGCACGGCGGGAACCCTAGGGCGGGGACAGGGAGCTCACCAGAGGGCTCGATGGCGACCGTGAGGTGGAGGAGGTGAAGTGGTACACGGAGGCGACCTTGTAGAGGGATGGCATGGTGGGTTTTGGTGTAGGGAGGCGTCGCCTGCCTCTGCCACCGCGGGATCTGCTTCGGTGCTCGCCGGAGCTCGCCGATGAGGGATCCAGGGGTGCATGCACGGCGGCAGGGAGGTGGTGGATCGGATACGGAGGTCCTGGAGCATCCAGGGGCAATGCATGCAGGGGAGACGGGGCTCGAGAACCCGGGGGTTCACGAGAAGTGCTCGCCTCGGCCAAGAGCTCGGATGGTGTCCGCCGGCGTTCCCGCAACAGGTAGAGGACATGGTCAGGTGCAGGGGGAGGAGAGGAGCTTGGCTAGGCAGCCTGCAAAGGAAGAGATAGAGGGGGAGGAGACCTGCTCGAATCAAAGGGGAGACCGATGCTTCTTTCTCTCCTTCTCTCGAGCAGAGCATAGCAAGGGAGGAGGGGAGGGACTCTAGGGTGGTGAGAGGGAGTGGGAGGGGGCAAATGAAAGGCAGAGAGGGGGTTGGCCAGCCTCTGGCCTATTTATCTCGAGTGGGGGAAGGTGCACCATGGACATGGTCCATGAGGGGAAAGGAGGAAGGTGTGAAACCAGGGGAGAGTTTTCTAGGGGCGGTGGAGGGGTGGTTCTGGTCATGTGCAGAGGAGGGGTGAGGTGAGATGGCTGTTGCAAGAAGTAAGGGAAAAATGTGACCAATGGGTGCATCTCTCCTTCTTCCAAGCACTAAAGGACAAGGGGAAGGGGGTGCTATAGTCCTGAGGCTACAGTGTTTTCGATTAGAGGGAGAGAAGGGTGCTGTACAAGCTTGGTGCAGAAGATTTGATGAGGTTAAATGGGGTATTTCTACAAGGTTTTGATTGTTGTGCTTATTTGATCACAAGAATGCTTGTGAAGGAGTTCCATTATTTATGTTGGAAGGAGTGGGGGAGATGGTACTGGTATATAGATGAGGTCAAGGTGGATATCCAGGAATTATTTGGGATTTTTCTAGAGATTTAAAGTCCACTTAAATCCATTTATTCAAAAAGTACAGAAGTAATTTCTAGAGGATCATTTAATAAATTTACATTGGACAAGTGGAGTTTTTGATGTGGGATGATCCCAAATGTGAATACACACTTAGGGGAATTTTCCCAAGATTTATTGGGGCTTAAAAGTAATTAAAACATTTATTACTCCATTTCTGCCATTTAAGAAAATAGGCAAAAAGAAATAATAAAGCTCTTAAAAAATATTTATTTTTGAAGTGGTAAGATAGGTTATGAGATATAGGACTCAATTGAGCCAAGAGTTGGGGAAGTGTTTTGGCAAAAACCAAACTTTCCTTTAGGGAAGGAGTTTTGGAGATTTTGACTATTAAAGAGATTTATTAGATTTGGACCATAATAATTATGGAGAATTTTTGATAAATCTTTGTGATCAATCTAGATGATGTAGACAAGGTGTATCAAGAATTTGCAACCTTGGGATTGGAGAATCCAAGTTGGTTTTGGTGAAATACCTTAGATTAAGGATCTAGGGTGATGTTAATTTCATACCATCAAAACATGGTTGTAACTTGGAGTTCAGATCTCCCCTTGGGGCATGGGGTAGAGTGTTGGATAGACCAAGTGATGTAGATTGTAATGGGTAGGGGTTTGAGCTTTATCCTTCTTGAGCTCACCATGGAAAGCTTTCAAAGTTTGAATAAAATAAGCCTGCCAAGGCAGATTATCATCTAGCCTTCAAAACCTTGTGGGTGTAAACAGCTCAAGGATCCAACTGGATCAAGTGAAGTAGGTAATGATAGACTTATATGAGTAGAACACAACCATGGAAATATTTGGTACAAATAAGGTTGGATGGTGGTGTGAGCTTCTACCAAAGTAGGCATGCTGACTAGATTTGCAGGAAAAGTTATTTTCTTCCCTGCAAAACCATCAAGAACAAGTGGGTTGGAGGATGATCTAACCAAGGGAAAGAGTGGGCCTTGGTAGTCCTTAGGATGGTTAACAAGATGGCTCAGATGCATTTCCAAAAATGCACATGGTTTTAGAAAAGGAGGCATTCAAAATGGTGATGTTGGAACTGTTTCCAGACTTGGCAATATTTGGCAGTTTTGAGGATTTTGACTAGAGTATGGGTGGTGATGATTTTGATGGGTTGTAAGGTACCAAGGCATCATCAAGTGGTTGATGTGGAATTGTAGATTGAGTAGAAAGTATCCTTGCTTGGTATTGGTCTTCATTGGCTTGGAAGCTTCTGAAGGGATTACTTCAGAGTTGATCTAGTTAGGGGTTTTAGATGATCACCTAGTGGCTGGCGATCAGATTCCATATTGTATTCATTCTTAGGGTGTGGTGATTGGGAGACCTCTTGATCCTACTGATGAGCTCCTAGGGTATCTCATACTATCTCCTAAGCAGACAATTCAAGCAGCAGACCAAGGCAGCTCATCTTAGAAACAAATCAACTACTACTAGGATTAACATCAAGCTTAGCTTGAGGTAAGGATGGGTATTTTGAATAGGTTGGATTTTGAATAATATGAGAGTCTTTGGTATCTCTACCAAGAGTAGAGTTCAAAAGCTTCATAAAAAGGTTTTGTTAAATCTAGAGATAAGAATAGTAGAAGGTTTTGTCTTGAAAACATAAGGAGAGTATCTTATATATCTCTTCATAGTTTTGTCAATAGAAGCTACTAAAATAGCTTTGGTTACATAAGCATCTTGGCTCAAGTTTTGAAATGCCAGAATATTTGGGAAAATGTTAAATGAGCTAGGATAGTTTTGGTAAATAGCTTTTGTCAACTGATGTTGAGGTAAGGAGTATATCATCTAATACACATTCATATGCATGAACATATCCAAACAACAAGCAAACACTTCAGCACTCAACAAGAAAAAGGTTTTGTTCCCCCTGATTTTTGCATTCTGGACAACTAATCAGGGTTGCTGAAATTGGGATGTTACAGAGGCTTTGAGCAAGTGAAGTTGGTGAGATGCAGCATGACAACGACGGAAAGGTAGCTACCGCTCTACACAGAAGCGGTAATAACTACTAATTACTACTGTAGTACAGTAGGAAAGATAATCACACCCAAAATTGGATCTGGCAACATTGTGGCTGGTCATGCTGATGCATATCACATTCACCAAATAACCAAATATTTTACCAGCAAGTACATGATCATACATTCATATTACTAATAAAGGTTTTTCAATTTATTGGTGCAATATTGCAATCTATATATCTGATCATCAACTAGTCCCTCCGTTCCATAATATATAAGCCTTTTTTGCAAGCAATTTTAGCTCTATAAATAGGCTTATATTGTGAAAACAGATGGAGTACTATCTAAGGTCTTCCACGTGTCGGCTCATTGATGGAGATCAACGACAGTTTCACGATTCAACTTTGCTAACTCGGCCAACAGTTTGTCCCTCTGGTCCTCGAGGTCCTGGATTTGTTTGAAGCTTATGCCCAACATCTCCATCATGCCGATGCCGCCGCTTCAGCTCATCACGCTCAATCAAGTATTCCATGGCGATATTCCTGAGGAGGCTAAGCCCGACCTTGTCAGCGAAGAGTTTGGAGTAAAGTCTAGTGCACTCGTTGACGAGGGTGCTTCTGTCCGCTGTCTTGATGCAGAAATCGCCCATCACCTTTTTCACCATAAACTCGACCTCGAAGCAAATATTCTATTAGATGAACAGGGAGCATAAATTCAGAAGTGTACCCAGAGAACTATCAAGGAAGAGAGACACGGAATCACAATTCGAATGATTTCTTACCTTGCGGATGTACCGATCAACCTCCATCAACGATGGTGAAGATGATTCTGCAGGCAGGAGTGCCGCTGGAATGCGAAGTCCGCCCGACCTAAAACAACATTGAGAATAAATGTACTAATAAGGAAATGAGCGAATCAAGAAACGGTCAAAAACATGGAAAGTTACCCAAGCATGGAGATTTACCTGAAGGTATCAGTCTCCATCGCCGACGGTGAAGATGATTCTGTAGGCAGGAGTGCTGATGGAATTCGAAGACCGCCCGACCTAAAAACACCATTGAGGAAGAACATGCTTTTTTAGATGAACAAGAAATCAGGAAATGGTCAAAGACATGGAAAGTTGCGCAAGAACAGATATTTACCTGAAGGTATCTGTCCCTGGTTGCGGCGGCTTTGAAGAACCTTGAGTTGAAGACCTCTCGCCTATAGCCGAGGGATTCGACTGAGACCCTTTGATCATCGCATCGCCTGGTACCGGTAGCAACATAATGGCAGAACGACAAGCCAACTTCTTCTCTTCCGCCAGCTTCGCCGTCGCAGCACGAGCCCTTCTGTGGAGGGACTTGTTCCCGGTCATGCGGGTGAAATAGCACCGCAAAAAGGAATGAAAACGGGTAAAGCAATCTGGCAGAGAAGAGCTACAGTTGTGAAGAGGAGGAGGAAGAAGGTCGAATCCGTGAGAGGTGGTCTCCTGGTCTCCACGCGAGTAAAAAAACCATTTCCATTCAGATACAGTACTTGACACAGAAATCGAAGAGGCAGCCGTAAGCAGTTGTCACCCCCAACATGGTCTGGACATCCACTATAAAGTTGAACGTGCCTTGCACGTGATAGGTGAAGCTCAAAAAATAATTTTAATTTCGAGCCACGTCCATAAAGTATCGGGTCTATATTTGGTTCTTCTACTTTGTACTGTATCATGTAGAAATCAACCTAGCTACTCATACCTAATATTCCATGTGCTCTAGAGAAGATTCTATAATTATTGAAAAGTGTGTTTTGAGATTTGTGCATAGCGTTCATTGTGCTAAAGACTAACAATAGAATCTTTTATATGTTGCTCCCTCGTTCACAAGTATAAGACATTTTACCTTTGTAAAACAAATGTATCTAGATGTCGGCCTATAGACTAAAAGACATCTAGATACATTCGTTTCATAAAGCTAAAATGTCTTATATTTCTAGACGGATGGAGTAGAATGGATAGAAGATCCAACGGTTAATTAGCAATGTTGGGATTCACGAGTCTAGATCCAATGGTCAAAGTTCAAAGTTATTTGTATCGTACACTATACAGTGTTATCTTCTTTTCTTCTACTACTATACTGGAGCAGTTTTGAATTGGATCCATAGCACAAATCCTGACCGTTGGGATGTTAGATCCAATGGTTCAGAGCAGCTGGATTTATGTTGAACAGCTAGTACGTACCTAGAGCAAACTTCACCATGTTCTAGAACCATCATGTAAACACACCCCCTTCCTAAATTTCATAGCAGAGTAGGCTATATTCTGAATATATGTGTAGCTAGTTTTTATTAGTAGCACCAATCTTGACGACTGGGCTGTTAGATCCAATGGTTCAGAGAAGCTGGATTCGTGTTAAACAGTACCCATAGAGCATTCTCCACCATGTAACCCCCTCCCCCCCCCCAAAAAATCATAGCACAGTAGGTTGTATTCTCAGTGTGTGTAGATAGTTATTATTAATATAATTAATGTATGCCTTTTTCTCTAACAGGACTATTGGTTAATAATAACAACTTAATGTTTGCTAAATCACATTTCATTCAGCATATACATGTGCGGCTCATGTCTTTTACTAGTAGACTTAATGTATGGCTTGTTTCTCTAACAAGACTATTGGTTAATAATAACAACTTGATGTTTTCCAAATCACATTTCATACAGTATATACGTGTGTGGCTCATGCCTTTTACTATTAGACTTAATGTATGCCCTTTTTTCTCTAACAAGACTATTGGTTAATAATAACAACTTAATATTTGCTAAATCACATTTCATACAATATATACGTGTGTGGCACGTGCCTTTTACTAGTACATTCTAGCTAGCATCTAAATAGAAGACACACTATGGATAGTACATTATTTTACCCACTATAGTGTACGAATAACTTAGAATGTTGACCATTAGATCAAGGGCTCGCGAATCCCAACATTGCCAACCGGTTGGATCTTCTTTTCCATTCTGGCATCTAGTAGATAAAATTGATAGTCTTTCTTATTGTATCTTACCACTATATTTTCTACGAATAACTTTAAATATTGATCGGTTGGGTCAAAACTCGCGAATCCCAACATTGCCAGCCATTGGATCTACTATTCCATTGTAGCATCATCTCTAGAAAATACCATTGTTTATCTTATCTTATCTTACCACTATACGGTGTACGAATAACTTCGAATATACTGATCGTTGGGTCAAGACTCATGAATCCCAACATTGCTAGTCGTTGGATCTTCCTTTCCATTCTACTAGCTAGCATCTCTACTAGAATATATTATGGATAGTACGTCTTTAGCACCATGAATGCAATGCACAAACCTCAAAAAACACTACTCCATCATTCTACTCCCTTCGATCCAAATTATTGTTCTCAGATTTGTCTAGATTTAGATGTATCTAACACTAAAACATGACTAGATACAACCAAATCTAGACAAATCTGAGAGCAATAATTTGGATCGAAGGGAGTAGAATAATCTTCTCAGGTGTATATTTCGTTCTTGTACTTTGCATAGCATGTAGAAGTCAACGATTATTAGCTATCTAAAACTTTAAAATTTTGCTAACATGGTCTAGAGAAACGAGGGATAAGATTCTAGAATGATGGAGAAGTGTGTTTTGAGTTTTGTGCATAGCATTCATTGTGATGAAGACTATCAATAGAATCTTCTAGATGCTAGAATGGAAAAGAAGATCCAACGTCTATAAATGTTGGGATTTGCTAGTCTTGATCCAACGGTCAATATTCAAAGTTGTCCGTACACTATATAGTGGTAAGATCATGTAGAAGTCAACGATTATTAGCTATCTACTAAAACATGAAATTTTTGGTAACACATGGTCTAGAGAAACGAGCTAGGGAGAAGACTCTAGAATGATGGAGAAGTGTGTTTTGAGTTTGGTGCATAACATTCATTGTGATGAAGATTATCAATAGAATATTCTAGACCGTTCAAAAAATAGAATCTTCTAGATGCTAGTATGGAAAAGAAGATCCAACGGCTGGAAATGTTGGGATTCGCGAGGCTTGATCCAACGGTCAATGTTCAAAGTTATTTATACACTATATAGTGGTAAGATAAGGTAAGATAAAATAAGATAAGAATAGAGCAGTTTTGAATTGAATCCATAGCACCAATCCTGACCATTGGGCTGTTAGATCCAATGGTTCAAAGTAGCTAGATTCGTGTTGAATAGTACCTAGAGAAAACTTCGGCATGTTCTAGAACCATCATGTCACCACCCCCAAAATTTCATAGCACAGTAGGTTGTATTCTCTCTACTACTACTAGTAAGTTGCACGTGAGGCTTAGATAATAGACGTCTGACATATCATCACTATATAAAATTATAATAGGTAAAGTGGAAAAAATATAAATTTGATCAACATCTATAAAGTATGGGTGTATATTTGGTTCTTCTACTTTGTATCATCATGTGTAGAAGTCAAAAATTATTAGCTACATAACACTTGAAATTTTTGGTAACATGGTTTAGAGAAACGAGGGAGAGGATTCTAGTATGATGGAGAAGTGTGTTTTGAGTTTGGTGCATAACATTCATTGTGATGAAGATTATCAATAGAATATTCTAGACCGTTCAAAAAAATAGAATCTTCTAGATGCTAGTATGGAAAAGAAGATCCAACGGCTGGAAATGTTGGGATTCGCGAGGCTTGATCCAACGGTCAATGTTCAAAGTTATTTATACACTATATAGTGGTAAGATAAGATAAGATAAAATAAGATAAGAATAGAGCAGTTTTGAATTGAATCCATAGCACTAATCCTGACCATTGGGCTGTTAGATCCAATGGTTCAAAGTAGCTAGATTCGTGTTGAATAGTACCTAGAGAAAACTTCGGCATGTTCTAGAACCATCATGTCACCACCCCCAAAATTTCATAGCACAGTAGGTTGTATTCTCTCTACTACTACTAGTAAGTTGCACGTGAGGCTTAGATAATAGACGTCTGACATATCATCACTATATAAAATTATAATAGGTAAAGTGGAAAAAATATAAATTTGATCAACATCTATAAAGTATGGGTGTATATTTGGTTCTTCTACTTTGTATCATCATGTGTAGAAGTCAAAAATTATTAGCTACATAACACTTGAAATTTTTGGTAACATGGTTTAGAGAAACGAGGGAGAGGATTCTAGTATGATGGAGAAGTGTGTTTTGAGTTTGGTGCATAACATTCATTGTGATGAAGATTATCAATAGAATATTCTAGACCGTTCAAAAAAATAGAATCTTCTAGATGCTAGTATGGAAAAGAAGATCCAACGGCTGGAAATGTTGGGATTCGCGAGGCTTGATCCAACGGTCAATGTTCAAAGTTATTTATACACTATATAGTGGTAAGATAAGATAAGATAAAATAAGATAAGAATAGAGCAGTTTTGAATTGAATCCATAGCACTAATCCTGACCATTGGGCTGTTAGATCCAATGGTTCAAAGTAGCTAGATTCGTGTTGAATAGTACCTAGAGAAAACTTCGGCATGTTCTAGAACCATCATGTCACCACCCCCAAAATTTCATAGCACAGTAGGTTGTATTCTCTCTACTACTACTAGTAAGTTGCACGTGAGGCTTAGATAATAGACGTCTGACATATCATCACTATATAAAATTATAATAGGTAAAGTGGAAAAAATATAAATTTGATCAACATCTATAAAGTATGGGTGTATATTTGGTTCTTCTACTTTGTATCATCATGTGTAGAAGTCAAAAATTATTAGCTACATAACACTTGAAATTTTTGGTAACATGGTTTAGAGAAACGAGGGAGAGGATTCTAGTATGATGGAGAAGTGTGTTTTGAGAGGTTTATGCATAGTGCATTCATTGTGTTCAAGACTATCAATAGAATCTTCCAGATGCTAAAATGGAAAAGAAGATCCAATAATGGCTGGAAATGTTCGGATTCGCGAGTCTCGATCCAACAGTCAATATTCAAAGTTACTCGTACACTATATAGTGGTAAGATACGATAAGATGGTGGAGTAGTTTTGAATGAATTAGATCCATAGAACCAATCCTGACAGTTGGGCTGTTAGATCGAATGGTTTAGAGTAGCTTGGTTCGTGTTGAGTAGTACCGGCCTAGAGCAAACTCCAACATGTTCTAGAACCATCATGTCACCACCCCCAAAATTTCATAGCACAGTAGGTTGTATTCTCATTATGTGTAGATAGTTATTATTAATAGACTTGAAGTATGCATTTTTCTCTAACAAAAATATTGGTTAGTAACAACTTAATGTTTGTTAAATCACATTTCATACAGAACGTTCGGTTGTTAGATCCAATGGTTCAGAGCAGCTAGATTCATCTTGAATAGTACCTATAGAGCAAACTCCACCATGTTCTAGAACCATCAGCATGTCACCACCCCCAAAATTTCATAGCATAGTGGGTTGTATTCTCAGTATGTGTAGATAGTTATTATTAATATACTTAATGTATGAATTTTTTCTCTAACAAGACTATTGGTTAACAACAACTTAATGTTTGTTAAATCACATTTCATACATTAGAGAAAAAATGCATAAATTAAGTCTATTAATAATAACTATATACACATATTGAGAATACAGGCTACTGTGCTATGAAATTTTGGGGGTGATGACATGATAGTTCTAGAGAACATGGTGGAGTTTGCTCTAGGTACTATTCAACACAAATCCAGCTGCTCTATATCATTAGATCTAACAACCCAACGGTCAGGATTGGTACTATGGATCCAATCAAAACTGCTCCATTATAGCAGTGGAGATCTAAAACATGAAATTTTTGGTCACGTGCTCTAGAGAAACGAGGGAGAAGATTCTATAATGATGGAGAAGTGTGTTTTTAGTTTTGTGCATAGCATTCATTGTGATGAAGACTATCAATAGAATCTTCTAGACCGTTCAAAAAATAGAATCTTCTAGATGCTAGAATGGAAAAGAAGATCCAACGGCTAGAAATGTTGGGATTCTTGAGTCTTGATCCAACGGTAAATATTCAAAGTTATTCGAACACTATATAGTGGTAAGATAAGATAAGATAAGAATAGAGAAGTTTTGAATTGGATCCATAGCACCATACCCGACTGTTGGGCTGTTAGATCGAATGGATCAAAGCAGCTGGATTCATGTTGAATAGTACCTAGAGCAAACTCCTCCATGTTCTAGAACCATCATGCATGTCACCACTGATACGTTGCAAACGTATCTATAATTTTTGATGTTCGATGCTTGTTTTATATCTACTTTCTTATGTTTTCTCCATACTTTGGACTATTTTTATACACTTTCTTGGACTAACATATTAACAAGATGCCACGGTGCCAGCTGCCTGTTTTCTGTTGTTTTTGGTTCCAGGAAAGTCAGAAAATGAATATTCTCGGAATTGGATGGGACAAAAGCCAAAGTCAATATTTCACCGAGGGGGATACGGAGCCAGAAGACGAGACGGAGAGGGGCCAGAGGCCGTCCACACCACCTGGCCACGTGGCCATGCCTAGCCCATGCTACAGGGTGGTGTGGTCGCCTAGGGCACCCCCTCGGCCTCCCCGTTCTCCTATAAGAAGTCTCCGATACAGAAACCCTAAGGACCAGATCAAAATTCCACGAAAGAGTCTATAGCCACCGTCATCTCCATCCCTAGATCGGGAGGGATATGAAGCTCTTCTTGGCACCCTGCCAGAGGGGAGAATTCACCCTGGAGGCCTTCCTCATCACCATGCCCGCCTCCGGTGTGATGCGTGAGTAGTTCATCCCTGGACTACGGGTCCATGTAGTAGCTAGATGGTTGGTTCTTCTCCTTTGTGCTACCATTTTTAGATCTTCTGAGCTCTGTTCATGATCAAGATCATCTATTTGTAATCTTACATGTTGTGTTTGCGGGCATCCGATGGATATTGAGATGCTATTTCAGATTTATTATTGATTCTATCATGTCTTTGTTATTTGTGATCTTGCATGCTCTCCGTTGTTAGTAGCTATCTTGGCCGAGTAGATGCTAGCAACTCCAAGAGGGAGTATTTATGCTCGATAGTGGGTTCATGCCTCTAGGAATCTGGGGAAGTGACAGAAATCTCTAAGGTACTAGATATGCTATTTCTACTAGGGAGAAAACAACAATCCTTTGTTCATAGAACAATCGTATTGTTTACTTTACACACAATGCTTAATGCAATTATGTGTTGCTTGCAACTTAATACTAGAGGGGGTTCGGATGATAACCTGAAGGTGGATTATTAGTCATAGATGCAGTTGGATTACGGTCTATGTATAATGTTGTAATGCCCAATCAAATCTCATAGAAGTCAAGTTGATTAGTATATGCATGTATGCTTTCTCTACGTTTGTCAATTGTCCCGCTGTAATTTGTTCACCCAACATGTCATCTATCTTAAGGAAAATCACCACTAGTGAACTATGGATCTCGGCCCTTTCTTTTACCATCAATCTACAATCTACTATTTCCTATTTTCTGTTTACTTTTTGCAAGCAATTACTATCTTCCACACAATACGTTTAATCCTTTGTTTTCAGCAAAACCAGTGAGATTGATAACCTCACTGAGTTGGGGGCAAAGTTCTATGATTGTGTTGTGCAGGATTCCAAGTTGGAAACAACACCTTGGAGGTGTTTCCTTGCTCCTACTGGTTCGATAGCCTTGGTTTCATAACTGAGGGAAAACTTGCTGTTGTGCTCATCATACCTTCCTCTTGGGGTTGCCCAACGAGATCGATGTGTTGAGCCGATCATCAAGACTTTTTCTGGCGCCGTTGCCGGGGAGTCAAGGACATCTTCACAAGGGGAGTCCCTCATAACCAATCTCTTTACTTAGTTTTATTCGTTTTGCTTAGTTTATTTCTGTTTTGTTTGCTTGTTTCTTTATCAAAAACACAGAAAAATTAGTTATACTAGTTTGCTTTCTATATTAAAAACACAAAAAATGACTACTCTTGAAAATACTAAGTTGTGTGACTTCACTAGCACCAACAACAATGATTTCATGTGCACACCTATTGCTCCACCTGTTCCTGAAGCTGCTTTCTTTGAAATTAAACCTACTTTGCTTAATCTTGTTATGAGAGAACAATTTTCTGGTATTGGTACTGAAGATGCTGCTGGTCATCTTAATAACTTTGTTGAACTTCGTGAGATGCAAAAACATAGGGATATAGATGGATATATTATTAAGCTTAAATTGTTTCCTTTCTCTTTGATAGGAAAAGCTAAAGAATGGTTGCAATCCCTAACTAGAAATAGTATTGATTCTTGGACTAAATGCAAAGATGCTTTCATTGGAAAATAATATCCTCCTGCTAATATTATATCTATGAGAAGTGAAATAATGAAATTTAAACAATCTGATAATGAACATGTTGCTCAAGCTTGGGAAAGAATGAAATCTTTGGTAAAGAATTGTGCCACTCATGGACTGACTGCTTGGATGATTATCCAAACCTTTTATGTAGGACTGAATTATTCTTCAAGAAATCTATTGGATTCTACTGCTAGAGGTACCTTTATGACCATTACTTTGGGTGCTGCAACAAAGCTTCTGGATAATATGATGGTTAACTATTCTGAATGGCACACTGAGAGAGCTCCACAAGGTAAGAAGGTAAATTCTGTTGAAGAAACCTCCTCCTTGAGTGATAAAATTGATGTTATTATGTCTATGCTTGTTAATGGGAAAGCTCATATTGATCCAAATCATGTTCCCTTAGCCTCTTTGGTTGCTCAAGAAGAGCAAGTTGATGTGAACTTTATAAGAAATAATAATTTTAGCAACAACGCCTATAGGAATAATTTTGGTAATAATAATTATAGGCCATATCCTCCCAATAATGGTAATGCTTATGGAAATTCGTACGACAATAATAGGAATGCATCCTCTAAACTTGATGTCATGCTTAAAGATTTTATTAGTAAACAAACTACTTTCAATAAAACTATTGAGGAGGAACTCCCTAATGCTAAAAGAAATATAGTATCATTGTCTGAAGCACAATCTTCTTTGAATAAAATGGTTGCTAAATCTGAAACTATTGAAAATCCCTTTGCTGCTACTAATGCCATACAAGTTAAAATTTATGAAAATGTTAGACTATTATCTGAATTGCATGCTAAGTGGGAAAGAGAAGATGAAATTGCTAGAAATATTAGTATTTCTACTATCACTACCACTAATGTTGAAGCTATTAAACCCAATGGAACGTTTTCTAATAAAAATAATGAAATTCTTCGAAATATGGAAACAATAGCTCTACTACTTTAGATGATAATTATGATTTTGATCTTGATGGTTGCAACATCTCTGAAGTTATTATGTTCCTACAAAAGATTGCTAAAAGTCCTAATGCTAGTGCTATGAATATGGCCTTTACAAAACACATTACTGATGCTCTCATAAAAATTAAAGAAAAAAAATAAACATAAAGCTTCTATTCCTATGAAATTAGAAGATGGTTGGGAACCCATCATTAATATGAAAGTAAATGATTATGATCTCAAAGCTTTATGTGATCTTGATAGTAGTGTTTCTATTATGCCTAGAAGGATTTATGAAATGCTTGATTTTCCACCATTGAAAGATTGTTATTTAAATGTCCCACTTGATGATAATGCTAAAAAGAAACTAATGGAGAGTGTTAGTGATGTTCCTATTATGGTTAACAATGCCTATGTCCCCGTTGATTTCTATGTTTTGGATGTTGAATGCAATGCTTCTTGTCCTATTACTTTGGGAAGACCTTTTCTTAGAACTATTGGTGCCATTATTGATATGAAAGAAGGCACCATTGAATATAAACTCCCACTCAAGAAAGGTATAGAACACTTCCCTAAGAAGAGAGAGAAGATTCCTTTTGCCTCTCCTATTAAAACCAAATTTGCTCTTAATGCTTCTTCATTTGAGAATACTTGATTCTTTTCTTGCTTCTTATGCCTAACTTAAAGGCGTTAAAGAAAAATACTTATTGGGAGATAAACCAAAAGTTTTAATTGAGTCTTGGAAGTTATTGCTTCAGTAATAACCCCTCCTTATCCATTTTGTGCCAAGAGTAACCTCTAATGAGAGAGAAGTAATGCTTGGGAAAGTTGCTGTTCCGAAACAGATTTTTGTGCTTCGCTGTAAACATTCGTGTAAAATCTCTGTATGTAGGTTTGAGCTGTAATTGTTTGTGCTTCTGCCCCAGGTTGTTATACAACTTTCGTTAGTTCAACACTTTTCGATTTGAGCAACAGAAGGTCTTCGAAAAAATCGGTTTTTACCTGCTGGTCTGTTTTGACAGATTTCTTCCATTTTTTGCATTTGCTTCTTATTGATTCCTTTTTGGGTTCCTTTTCGGGAATTTAACCTTTTAAAGGAAGTGCTACAGTAGCTTGTGTTTTAATGAAAGTTTTACTTGTGTTGGAACTGAACCAAAAGACTTATTATCTTGAGTACACTAATGTTGCTAATGAAGATAGTGTGAAGTTTTGTATGACGAAAAAAATTTAGGTGTAGGGAAAGAATGATGTAATGAGATGTACAATGGACTAAGGCTTAAGCATGGGGATGCCACCCGTGTCACCCCAAGAAATATCCAAGAAGTACAAGCGTCAAAGCTTGGGGATGCCCAAGGCATCCCCTTCTTCATCGATAAAAATCTCAGGTTTCTTCCAAACACTTCATTTTTATTGCTTCATGCACAGTTGTGTTGTTCTTGGAGCGTCTTCGTTTTTGTTTTTGGTTTTCATTTGCTTGGTTTTCTTAGTTTGCTTGAATAAATTGGTTGGACCCCCTCATTCATGCATTAGTTTTCAAGTAAGATTGGTTTGGATTGGAAAAGGGTAGGAAAGTTCATGCTTAAGTGGTAAAAAGAGCTTGTTTTTGACTTTGGCCTATGCTTTGTCATGTCATGTTTGATATTGTTTTGGCTTTATGCTTAGTGATTTTTGCTGTAGCATGACATGTTATAAACAATTGAGATTGCTTAATGTGCCTTGAAAGAATCATGCATTGTTTTAGCATATTAAAGCATAGTATTGTGGTATTCTCCTTTGATGCTTTATTTGGGTTGACTTGGCGCATGCTCACACCATGTTAAGACTATCCCAAGTCACCATAGCCTCTATGATCTTTTAGTTTTCAACTTGTAATATCACTTTATGCTTTAATTAATGATGTTTTGTTGCATTGCATGATTATGGCCATTATTGCTCTCTTAGTTGGTCGCTCCCAGTCTTTTAGTAGCCTCCATAACCAAGTATGTGTTCCACTCATGAACCCAACTCCAAATAAAACCAAGTTATCCAAAAGAGTCCACCATACATACCTACCAGCATTTGCTATTCCAAGTATATTCATGTTTTTATCTACCTTCCGAATTAAACTTGTTATGTGAAAATTAGTGATTAAAGCTCTCACAAACTTGATGGCACACTTTACTTTCTTGCACTTAATAATCTTGAACCATTGTGTCCATCTTTGTTGCGTATATGCTTGCGCTTTATAAGTTGAAGTTAGCAGAATCATGTATCATGGGGAACGCTTTCAACATTGCACTTATTATTCCGTTGATATCATGATTCTTTTGCTTATGGATCCCGGCGGTGTGAAATAAAAGGGGAACTTGTAAGATCATGGAGTTTGTATGTGTGTTAGAGAAACGCCTAGGTCGCTAGCCTAAGCCATGCCTAATCATGGTGGAAACTTGCAGCATAACCATAATGAGCACTCTATGAAGCATCCTCAATAAAAACCTATGCAAATAGCAAATAAAAAGATCGTTGAGATGCTCATTGTCTATTGCCTTGTCATTTTGATATGGGATAGCTCCTGTGTCATGGGGCAAGGGGTACCCCGTTGGCGGTTCTCTATGATACATATGTACTTACAATGACAAGATCTTACTTGTGACTGAAGTTGAGTAGCATGAGGTTCGGTACTCGTAAGAAAGGGGCTTGAGATTTCAACTTATAACTTGTCAAGCATATCCTCTTAGTTGTGTCATTTAAACCTTAATCACCTAAAGATGCTTATGATAGGGGCAATGAGAGCTGAAAGCTAATAAGTACCATGATTTTTGGAAGCTCTTTATGAGACTTGAATCCCTACTTCCTTCTATGAAACCCTTTCTTTTACTTTTATGTTGAGTCTTGCTTAGCCCAAATATATCGAGCCTGTTGGGGAACCCCAAGAGGAAGGTATGATGAGCACATCGGCAAGTTTTCCCTCAGTAATGAAACCAAGGTTATCAATCGAGTAGGTGCAAGGAAAAACCTCAAAGTTGTTGCTAGCTGAACTTTGGCAGGGCGCACTACCGGTGCCAACAACAACGTGGAGACCTGCATAACACAACCACAGAACTTCGCCCCCAACTTGTGATGAGGTTAACAATCTCACCGGTTTTGCTGAAAACAAAGGATTAAACGTATCGAGTGGAAGAAAGTAATAGTTTGCAGAAAGTAAACAGAAAACAGTAAACAGTTGATGATTGATGATAAAAGAAAGGACTGGGGTCCATAGTTCACTAGTGGTGGCTCTCCTTAAGATAGATAACATGTTGGGTGAACAAATTACAGCGGGGCAATTGACAAACATCGAGAAAGCAATACATGCATATACTACTCATCTTGACTCCTTTGAGACTTGATTGGGCATTACAACATTATACATAGACCATAATCCAACTGCATCTATGACTAATAATCCACCTTCAGGTTATCATCTGAACCCCCTCGAGTATTAAGTTGCAGGCAATAGATAATTGCATTACGCATTGCGTGTAAAGTAAACAATACGATTGTTCTATGAACAAAGGATTGTTGTTTTCTCCCTAGTAGCAACAACACATCTAGTACCTTAGAGATTTCTATCACTTCCCCAGATTACTAGAGGCATGAACCCACTATCGAGCATAAATACTAACTCTTGGAGTTGCTAGCATCTACTTGGCCAAGATAGCTACTAACAACGGAAAGCATGCAAGATCACAAATAACAAAGACATGATAGAATCAATAATCAATCTGAAATAGCATCTCAATATCCATCGGATCCCTGCAAACACAACATGTATGATTACAAATAGATGATCATGATCATGAACGGAGCTCACAAGATCTAAACATGGTAGCACAAAGGAGAAGAACTAGCCATCTAGCTACTACATGGACCCGTAGTCCAGAGATGAACTACTCCCGCATCACACCGGAGGCTTGCATGGTGATGAAGAAGGTCTCCAGGGTGAATTCTCCCCTCCGGCAGGGTGCCGGGAAGAGATTCAGATCCCTCCCGATCTAGGGATGGATATGACAGCGGCTACAGACTCTTTCATGGAATTTTGATCGGGGAGGCCGAGGGGGTGCCGGAGGCGGCCAAACCACCCACTGGCATGGGCTAGGCTGGGCCACGCGGCCAGGTAGTGTGGCGGCCCCCTGTCCCCTCTCCGTATCGTATTCTCGCTTCGGGTGTCCCTTGGTGAAAAACTGACTTTGGCTTTTGTCCTGTCCAATTCCGAGAATATTCATTTTCTAACTTTCCTGGAACCAAAAATAGCAGAAAACATGCAACTGACACTATGGCTCTTGTTAATAGGTTAATCCAAGAAAGTGTATAGAAATTACTCCAAAGTTGGAACAAAACACAAGAAAGTAGATAAAACTAAGCATGGAACATAAAAAATTATGGATACGTTAGCAATGTATCAAGTCTCCATCTTCTATCTTTATGCACCTATTGAGAGAGCATAGTGGCCTTTCTTAGTTTAATGTGCATTGTCCCAAGACTTGTTGATTAATGCATAACTTTGATATTGCTTGTTCTTAAACTATTTGTATCTAGTCACCCTTATGAACTTTGAAGTTGTCCTATGCATTTATGTTTTGCTACACTATGAGGGACAAGCTTAATACCATTCTCATTATGCTTTCTTTATGTGAAACGAATAAACATCTTGCAAAGCATTGTTATTCATGAATCTTTTGTTTGTACATTTTCATGTTACAACATAGTTGCTATGTCTTATTTTTAGAACTATATCTTTCATGCTATGTTAAAGTACTATGAACCCAGCTATCAATGTTTTACAAATACATTGATCAAGTTTATGATGGTGCATGTCACCTCAAAAATTATTCTTTCTTTTTATCACTTACCTACTCAAGGATGAGCAGGAGTTAAGCTTGGGGATGTTGATACATTACAAACGTATCTATAATTTTTGATGTTCCATGCTTGATTTATATCTACTTTCTTATGTTTTGTCCACACTTTGGAGTATTTTTATACACTTTCTTGGACTAACTTATTAACAAGATGCCACAGTGCCAGCTGCCTGTTTTCTGCTGTTTTTGGTTCCAGGAAAGTCAAAAAATGAATATTCTCAGAATTGGACGGGACAAAAGCCAAAGTCAATATTTCATCGAGGGGGACATGGAGCCAGAAGACGAGACGGAGAGGGGCCAGAGGTCGGCCACACCACCTGGCCGCGCGTCCAGGCCTGGCCCGCGCCAGGGGGTGGTGTGGCCGCCTAGGGCACCCCCTCGGCCTCCCCTTTCGCCTATAAGAAAGTCTCCGATACAGAAACCCTAAGGACCAGATCCAAATTCCACGAAAGAGTCTGTAGCCATCGTCATCTCCATCCCTAGACTGGGAGGGATCTGAAGCTCTTCCAGGCACCCTGCCGGAGGGGAGAATTCATCCTAGAGGCCTTCTTCATCACCATTCCTGCCTCTGGTGTGATGCGTTAGTAGTTCATCCCTGGACTACGGGTCCATGTAGTAGCTAGATGGTTGGTTCTTCTCCTTTGTGCTACCATGTTTAGATCTTGTGAGCTCCGTTCATGATCAAGATCATCTATTTGTAATCTTACATGTCGTGTTTGCGGGGATCCGATGGATATTGAGATGCTATTTCAGATTGATTATTGATTCTATCATATCTTTGTTATTTGTGATCTTGCATGCTCTCCGTTGTTAGTAGCTATCTTGGCCGAGTAGATGCTAGCAACTCCAAGAGGGAGTATTTATGCTCGATAGTGGGTTCATGCCTCTAGGAATCTGGGGAAGTGACAGAAATCTCTAAGGTACTAGATGTGTTGTTGCTACTAGGGAGAAAACAAAAATCCTTTTTGTTCATAGAACAATCGTATTGTTTACTTTACACACAATTCTTAATGCAATTATCTGTTGCTTGCAACTTAATACTGGAGGGGGTTCAGATGATAACCTGAAGGTGGATTATTAGTCATAAATGAAGTTGGATTACGGTCTATGTATAATGTTGTAATGCCCAATCAAATCTCATAGAAGTCAAGATGATTAGTATATGCATGTATGCTTTCTTGATGTTTGTCAATTGCCCCGCTATAATTTGTTCACCCAACATGTCATCTATCTTAAGGAGAATCACCACTAGTGAGCTATGGACCCCGGTCCTTTCTTTTACTATCAGTCTACAAAGCTATTTACTATTTTCTGTTTACTTTATGCAAGCTATTACTATCTTCCACACAATACATTTAATCCTTTGTTTTCAGCAAAACCGGTGAGATTGACAACCTCACTGTAAGTTGGGGGCAAAGTTTTGTGATTGTGTTATGCAGGATTCCAAGTTGGAAACAACACCTTGGAGGTGTTTCCTTGCTCCTACTGGTTCAATAACCTTGGTTTCATAACTGAGGGAAAACTTGCT
The DNA here is from genome assembly GCA_916181665.1 of Avena sativa. NCBI lineage: Eukaryota > Viridiplantae > Streptophyta > Magnoliopsida > Poales > Poaceae > Avena > Avena sativa. The sequence goes on from OV702290.1 coordinate 467,993,763, forward strand.
GCTATGCTCATCAGACCTTCCTCTTGGGGTTCCCCAACAAGCTCGATATAGTTTGGGCCATCACCACCCCCAAAATTTCATAGCATAGTAGGTTGTATTCTCAATATGTGTAGATAGTTATTGGTAATATACTTAATTTATGCATTTTGGGGGTGGTGACATGATGGTTCTAGAACATGGTGGAGTTTGCCCTAGGTCTGTACTATTTACAGCCTACTGTGCTAAGAAATTTTGGGGGTGGTGGCATGATGGTTCTAGAACATGCATGGTGGACTTTGCTCTAGGTACTATTCAACACGAATCTAGCTTCTCTGAACCATTGGATCTAACAGCCCAACGATCAGGATTGGTGCTATGGATCCAATTCAAAATTGCTCCATTATAGTAGTAGAGATAGAGATATCTTATCTTACCTCTTACCACTATATAGTGTACGAATAACTTTGAATATTGACCGTTGGATCAAGACTCGCGAATCCCAACATTTCTAGCTGTTGGATCTTCTTTTCCATTCTAGCATATAGAAGATTCTATTGATAGTCTTCAGCATAATGACATGCAAAGTACAAGGACCAAATATACACCCATACTTTATAGATGTTGATCAAATTTATAATTTATTGTGCTTTACCAATTATAATTTTATATAGTGATGATATGTCAGACTATCAATCCAAGACTATCTAATTTTATATAGTAATTTTATAATTTATTGTGATGAATACTATCAATTGAATCTTCTAGATTCTAGAATGGAAAAGAAGATAGTTATAATTAATAGACTTAATGTATGCAATTTTCTCTAACAAGACTTAAATTATGATGGTCCTAGAACATGGTGGAGTTTTCTCTAGGTACTGTTCAACACGAATCCAGCTGCTCTGAACCATTGGATCTTATAGCCCAACGGTTAGGATTGGTGCTATGTATCCAATTCAAAACACGCTAGAGACTCTTGTCAAGAAAAAAGGAAAAAACTAGCCACACACACACACAGCGCGGCCGTACCAAGGCACACTTGTGCGGCGCGACGCAGTGGGACGAGGGAGAGATCAGCCGGCCGGTGCGCGTGGGGCGCTGTACATGAGGGGGAGAGAGGATGGATGGTGAGAGACAGCGAAGGAGAGAGAAAACATAGTAGTACTACTAGTAGTACTGTGCTACTAGTAGTAGGTACCTGTACCTCGTGTCAGAAACCCGTCAAACTAGCTTTAATCTGACATTGCACCGCCTTCAACTCCTTCGCTGCTCTCTCGCTGCCTCCCGTTAATAATCTCTTCTTGCTCTTCGTTTTTTTCTTCCATTTTTTTCTTTGGCAGCTATGGGGTTAATTTTCTGGTGCCCCTGGTTCGGTAGAAGTACGGACTACTCAAGTTTTGCACAATAGTCCTTTTTTTTCTGAAAATTGGGTCTAGGGCATTCAGATCCAAAATATTTGTGTCCAAAATAATTCTGGTCACTGGGAACTTTTTCTTTTTCTTTCTAACGAGGAATCTTCCCTGAAGTACCAAGAACAGCGTGTTAAAATCCAATGGTGGGCATGAAAATTACATAGTGGTCGAAAAAGAAAACCAAAATACATCTGGGACCTATACTTTTACAACACGGACCCTAAAGATACAACTCGGAAATTTGAACATGTTTTTCCTAATACTAGTTCGAAACTACCACCCCAGCATTATTGTATACCATGGGAATACACACCCATCTACCAAATATGGGAACATTATCATGAACTATGATGTAGATATGGTCATGACCTAATCGGTCGTTCCGCTTGAGAAACCCTCGAGTGTTCAGGCCATATCTAATGTGACTATGAATTTTTCGAATGTTTCAAATCTCATGTTTACCATTTTTTCATGGCTGGTATTGCAAACGAGAGGATGTCATGCAGACCCTTTTCATTTATTCATTTTCCTTATATCCTTTCATTTTTTAACCTGTGTAAGATTTGCCAGCATGCAAATTCATATATATCAAGATATTGAGTCGTTCAGAAATCTCAGCGATTTTCAAGATATTGACCCACAGTGTACACCTTCAAAATAGTTTCATAGTATAACTTCAAGAGCAAAGCTGCGATGGGTTCCTGACACGAGGTACAAAATACGGGGAGTAGTAAAATGCAGTGAGATGGGGGGAGTAATTTCTAGAGCCCTAGTTATTGCATCCCCTAATTTCTGGCATCTACCATTTCTCTCTGCATGCGGTAGAGCGTGAAGGAAAAAATAAACCAATGTGGAGAGAATTACGGTGCAGTTAAGCGGTTAGCTCTAATAACGTTCCCAAGATTTTCTCACCGATTTTCAAGGCCACGTCTTGGTACCAACAAAACAGTAGTACTAGCTAGTACTCCCTCCATTCCAAAATAGATGTTTTAGTTTTGTGAAAAGAGTGCATGTAGACTGCTTTTGGTGTATATGTTCATTTAGATTGAACATATACACTAAAAGAGGTCTAGATACACTCTTTTCACTAAACTAAAACATCTTGTATTTTGAAATGGAGGGAGTACATATTTTTTGAACAGGCGGTACTAGTATTCCATGTTAAGGCTAGTCATAGTGGGACTAACCTAGTCCTACTTGTATTGCCAACTAAGCATTTAGATGATATGGCATGCAATTAAATGATGAGAGATAGGCTTGTGGTAACTAGCTATGTTACCACAACATCACACATTTCAAGACAAAATGAGTCTATATTGCAATAAATGAGACTGTGCATGATACCACACCTATGTTATTTTCCACTATGGAGGTAGTAACTGACTAGTAACATATGCATGTTACTACTACTTATTTCACACTATGACCAGCCTAAGTGGGGATTTGGCTATGCGAGAGGCTACACAATTACCAAGATAAGCATGCAGGCTTGGTTAGGTAGGCACTTAATACTTGAAGGTCAACTATACCGGTGGTAGTAGCTTTCTACCGTTGATTGTTTGTATGAGTACTACTACTAGTACTACTCTGTAGTACTACTATATATATGTACTACACTTCCAAAAGCAAGAGTACAAAAGTACCTAGATTGAGCAGTGGTGGAGTCTGCCACAGAGCGATATCCAGAGAGAGAGAGAGAGAAGGAAAGATGGAGGTTGTGTGGGCGAGCGCCATCCGTCTGATAGAGAAAGCCAGGGATGCCCACCCCCAGGTCGACTCTTTGCAGCGCCTCCGTGTCATGCTGGCACGCGTCATGGCACGCACCCATTCTGACGCCATCTTCGCAGCCTGGCTCAAGAATACGATGGACTCTTTCCTCACCAGCTTTAGCATCATCACAGGCATGATGGACGACCTCACTTCCCACCTTCAGGCCATGCGCTGTGACGCATACCCAACAGGTACATTTGCCACAATGCATGCAACCAGTAGCGATATAATTTCCTTCTATGGACTTCATTCATCTAGCCTATCTATAACTGACTTTTAGCCCCAAATTTTGGTCTAGGTGTTCCTCCCCAGGTTGTTGCCGCGCTCACCACTTCCCTGGCTGGTCTCTCTGGAGATGATCTGTTCCGCGCACTAATGACCCTACAGCTTTCCGAGGCTTTGCCCACCGCACCGGCGGACGTCTACATGGAGGTAGCTGTTATCGTGTAGTGTCTTGCCCAGCACGACGAGCTGGACCTCTTCATCGGCCTCCTTGAGAAGTGTATATTCCAGGGCACGTCAGGCATGAACAACGCCCGCACGACCGCCAGCCTCCTTCGCAGGGATATCCTCGACAGCTTTGCAAATAAACATGTCAATCTGGCAGGTACCATTGCTCTTCGTGGCGCGGGCAACTGAGGTTGAAGTCGAAGGGCATATCAAGGATTTCGATGTAATTTTTAGTTTTTGTTGAGGTGCTTTGTACTGTTCGATGTTTCTTTTAATGCCAGAATCCTTTTTGCAAAAAAAGGAGAAGGGAAGACGTATGACGATTCTCTATTGTTACTGTCACTGTGTCATTTATATGGACAGATCACATGTGGGTTTAACAAACATCATGTTTTTATTAACCAACAGTCTTCATAGAGAAAAAATGCATACATTAAGTCACTAAGGTTTATACACATCAGGTCATTGTATATGGTTATTGTGTTGGAATTCATTTCTTGTGCTATATATTCTTGGTGATAAAGACATTATTTTTATCATGTAATGGAAACATTTCCCCTGATGGTGAAAACATTGTTTCGTTTTATGGAATGCTCTGTAAAATGGAAAAAAAATAATTATTAATAGTGAAAATATTTTTAGATACTAAAAAAAGGTCACAACTCTTTTTTGGTCGTTTCATGCATCATTAGAAATGATGGTAGTTTAATGTAACATTTAGAAAGTAGGGAAAAACGACAAAACTTACACGTAATATTGAGTGTAGACACCAGTCATTGTTCATGCAGAGGTATATGTACATTGTCTACCTGGACGTCAAATATGAACAATGCAAAACCAAAATTGTGCATGTCGACAGTCATGCAAAACCATCCATAGACTGCATCCATTAAAAAATACACGATATCATGGTAAGCTAAAAACATGTTTGGGAGTACTTCTAAAATACCCGATAGATGATTAGTTCTAATAAGTCGACCAAGTATTGAACCAAAGTTCAAAATTATGCAAGATATTATTATGCTTTAATAAGGTAAGTTATTGGAGTGCACGCAGTAAAATAGTCGTGCTAAGCACGTACAATTTACTAGTATACACCAAGACAGCTGACCAACACGCTAGAGACTCTTGTCAACAAAAAGGAAAAAACAGGGCGCACACACACAGCGCGGCCGTACCAAGGCACACATGTGCGGCGTGACGTGCTGACTCGTGTATTAACGAGTTTGTTGGGGAACCCCAAGAGGAAGGTATGATGAGCACAGCAGCAAGTTTTCCCTCCATTATGAAACCAAGGTTATCAATCCAGTAGAAGCAAGGAAACACCCCAAAGGTGTAGCTAGCTGAACTTTGGCAGGGCGCACTACCGGTGCCAGCAACAACGTGGACACCTGGACAACACAACTACAGAACTCTGTCCCCAACTTGCGATGAGGTTGTCAATCTCACCGATTTTGCTAAAAACAAAGGATTAAATGTATCGAATGGAACAAAGTAATAGTTTGCAGAAAGTAAAGACAATACAGTAAACGGTTGATTATAGATTGAGAGTAAAAGAAAGGATCGGGGTCCATAGTTTACTAGAGGTGGCTCTCCTTAAGATAGATGACATGTTGGGTGAAAAAATTACAGCGAGACAATTGACAAACATCAAGAAAGCATACAAGCATATACTACTCATCTTGACTCCTTTGAGATTCGATTGGGCATTACAACATTATACATAGACCACCATCCAACTGCATCTATGACTAATAATCCACCTTCAGGTTATCATCCGAACCCCCTCCAGTATTAAGTTGCAAGCAACGGATAATTGCATTACGAATTGCATGTAAAGTAAACAATACGATTGTTCTAATAAAGGATTGTTGTTTTCTCCCTAGTAGCAACAACACATCTAGTACCTTAGAGATTTCTGTCACTTCCCTAGATTACCAGCGGCATGAACCCACTATCGAGCATAAATACTAACTCTTGGAGTTGCTAGCATCTACTTGGCCAAGATAGCTACTAAGAACGGAGAGCATGCAAGATCACAAATAACAAAGACATGATAGAATCAATAATCAATCTGAAATAGCATCTCAATATCCATCGGATCCCCGCAAACACAACATGCAGAATTACAAATAGATGATCTTGATCATGAACGGAGCTCACAAGATCTAAACATGATAGCACAAAGGAGGGGAACCAGCCATCTAGCTAGTACATGGACCCGTAGTCTAGAGATAAAGTACTCACGCATCACATCGGAGGCTTGCATGATGATGAAGAAGGCCTCCAGGGTGAATTCCCCTCTCTGGCAGGGTGCCGAGAAGAGCTTCAGATCCCTCCCGATCTAGGGATGGAGATGATGGCGGCTACAGACACTTTCGTGGAATTTTGATCGGGTACTTAGGGTTTCCGTATCAGAGGCAATATATAGGCGGAAGGAGAGACCGAGGGGGTGCCTGGGGTGGCCAGACCACCCACTGGCATGGGCCAGGCCTGGCCGTGCGTCCAGGTGGTGTGGCCGGGCCCCAGCCCCTCTCCGTCTCGTATTCTGGCTCTAGGTGTCCCTCGGTGAAAAGCTGCCTTTGGCTTTTGTCCCATCCAATTCCGAGAATATTCGTTTTCCGACTTTCCTAGAACCAAAAACAGCAGAAAATAGGCAGCTGGCACTATGGCTCTTGTTAATAGGTTAGTCCAAGAAATCATATGAAAAGTACTCCAAAGTGTGGACAAAACATAAGAAAGTAGATAAAACCAAGCATGGAACATAAAAAATTATAAATATGTTTGCAACGTATCAACATCCCCAAGACTTGCAAGACTTGTCCCAAGACTTGTTGATTGATGCATAGCTTTGATATTGCTTGTTTTAAACTATTTGTATCTAGTCACTCTTATGAACTTTGAAGATGTCCTATGCATTTATGTTTGCTACTCTATGAGGGACAAGCTGAATGCCACTATGCTATGTTTTCTTTATGTGAAACAAACAAACGTCTTGCAAAGCATTGTTATTCATGAATCTTTTGTTTGTGCCATTTCATGTTGCAACATAGTTGCTTTGCCTTATTGCTAGAACTTTGTCTTTCATGTTATGATTGAAGTACTATGATCCCAGCTTTGAATGTTTTACAAATACTTTGATCAAGTTTATGATGGTCCATGTCACCTCAAAAATTATTCTTTCTTTTTATCACTTACCTACTCGAGGATGAGCAGGAGTTAATTTTTTATGTTCCAAACGTATCCATAATTTTTGATGTTCCATGCTTGGTTTTATCTACTTTCTTATGTTTTGTCCACACTTTGGAGTACTTTTCATATGATTTCTTGGACTAACCTATTAACAAGAGCTACAGTGCCAGCTGCCTGTTTTCTGCTATTTTTGGTTCCAGGAAAGTCAGAAAATGAATATTCTCAGAATTGGATGGGACCAAAGCCAAAGTCAGTTTTTCACTGAGGGACACCTGGAGCCAGAATACGAGACGGAGAGGGGCTGGGGCCCCGCCACACCACCTGGCCGCGCGGCCAGGCCTGACCCGTGCCAGGGGGTGGTCTGGCCGCCCCAGGCACCCCCTCGGCCTCTCCTTCTGCCTATATATTGCCTCTGATATGGAAACCCTAAGTACCCGATCAAAATTCCACGAAAGAGTCTGTAGCCGCCGTCATATCCATCCCTAGATCGGGAGGGATTTGAAGCTCTTCCTGGCACCCTGTCGGAGAGGGGAATTCACCCTGGAGGCCTTCTTCATCATCATGCAAGCCTCCGGTGTGATGCGTGAGTAGTTCATCTCTAGACTACGGGTCCATGTAGTAGCTAGATGGTTGGTTCTCCTCCTTTGTGCTATCATGTTTAGATCTTGTGAGCTTCGTTCATGATCAAGATGATGTATTTGTAATTTTGCATGTTGTGTTTGCGGGGATCCAATGGATATTGAGATGCTATTTCAGATTGATTATTGATTCTATCATGTCTTTGTTATTTGTGATCTTGCATGCTTTTCATTGTTAGTAGCTATCTTGGCCAAGTAGATGCTAGCAACTCCAAGAGTTAGTATTTATGCTCGATAGTGGGTTCATGCCTCTGGTAATCTGGGGAAGTGACAGAAATCTCTAAGGTACTAGATGTGCTGTTGCTACTAGGGAGAAAACAACAATCCTTTGTTCATAGAACAATCGTATTGTTTACTTTACACGCAATTCGTAATGCAATTATCCGTTGCTTGCAACTTAATACTGGAGGGGGTTCGGATGATAACCTGAAGGTCGATTATTAGTCATAGATGCAGTTGGATGGCGGTCTATGTATAATATTGTAATGCCCAATCGAATCTCAAGGAGTCAAGATGAGTAGTATATGTTTGTATGCTTTCTCGATGTTTGTCAATTGCCCTGCTGTAATTTGTTCACCCAACATGTCATCTATCTTAAGGAGAGCCACCTCTAGTGAACTATGGACCCCAGTCCTTTCTTTTACTATCAATCTACAATCAACTGTTTACTGCTTTGGGTTTACTTTCTGCAAACTATTACTTTCTTCCACTCGATACGTTTAATACTTTGTTTTCAGCAAAACCGGTGAGATTGACAACCTCATCGCAAGTTGGGGACAAAGTTCTGTGGTGTGTTGTGCAGGTCTCCACGTTGCTGCTGGCACCGGTAGTGCACCCTGCCAAACTTCAGCTAGCTACACCTTTGGGGTGTTTCCTTACTCATACTGTATTGATAACCTTGGTTTCATAACTGAGGAAAAACTTACTGCTGTGTTCATCATACCTTCCTCTTGGGTTTCACCAACGAGCTCGTTAATACACGAGTCAGCACTGACTTCTACATGATATATATACATATATAGGTAAAATAATAGGTGCACCATGGTGACCAGACACCATACGTGATATGTAAAATTTGGATACGTACATCCTGAGTATGTACGAAATACAGGTATGATGCCCGGGCACCATGGTGTCCCATATGAGCGTCCTATATATATATACTATATAAAGTACAAGAACCAAACATAGACCCATACTTTTTATAGATGTTGATCAAATTTATATATTTTTCTGCTTTACCTATATTATAATTTTATATAGTGATGATATGTGTCAGACGAATATTATCTGAGTCTCACGCGCAGGGCACGTGTAATTTACTAGTTATATATATGTTAATCAAATTTATAAATTTTTGTGCTTTACCTATTATAATTAAGAGCTACGTCCATAAAGTACCAGGTGTGTATTTGGTTCTTTGTACTTTGTATCATGTAGAAATCAACCTACTATTAGTTACCTAGTACTCAACATGCTCTAGAGAAATGACGAAGATGATTCTAAATTTACCGAGAAGTGTGTTTTGAAGTTTGTGCATAACATTCAGTGCACTAAAGAACATCAATAGAGAATCTTCCAGATGCTAGAATGGATTGAAGATCCAATTTAATTCTATTTAGTAGTGTTGGGATTTGCCAGTCTTGATCCAACGGTCAAAGTTCAAAGTTAGTTGTACACTATATATATAGTGGAAAGATATGATTATATAATAGGTTAAGCTCAAAAAGTTTTAAATTTGATGGACATCTATAAAGTATGGGTGTATATTTGATTCTTATACTTTGTATCATGTTGAAGTCAACGTAGAAGTAAATGTTTGTTAATTATACCTAATACTTCCAATTTTGATAACATGGTCTATAGAAATATCTGAAAGATTCTAGAATGATAGAGAAGTGTTTTAAGATAAGAAGTATGGGTGTATATTTGGTACTTGTACTTTGTATGTCATGTAGAAGTCAAATATTATTAGCTACCGAACACATTCAATTTTTGATAACATGGTCTAGAGAAACAAGGGAGAAGATTCTAGTATGATGGAGAAGTTTGTTTTGAGGTTTGTGCATAGCATTCATTATGACAAAGCCTATATATCAATAGAATCTTCTAGATGCTAGAATGGAAAAGAAGATCCAACGGCTAGAAATGCTAGATTCGCGATCTTGATCCAACAGTCAACATTGAAAGTTATTCGTACACTATATAGTGGTAAGTTAAGATAAGATCATGCAGAAGTCAACGATTATTAGCTATGAGGGAGAAGATTCTAGTATGATGGAGAAGTGTGTTGTGAGGTTTGTGCATAGCATTCATTATGCTGAAGACCATCAATAGAATCTTCTAGATGCTAGAATGGAAAAGAGGATCCAACGGCTGGAAATGTTGGGATTCACGAGTATTGATCCAACGGTCAATATTCAAAGTTATTCGTACACTATATAGTGGTAAGATAAGATAAGATGGTAAGATAAGATAAGATATAGCAATCGTAATGTTTTTTTGTGTGTGTGTGCTAACGGGTGGTGTAGCACCCCGGTAAAACCAGTACTAGAAAATCGCTTGGAGTTTCTGTTTTGTGCATCATCGTGACCACATGCTTATGTCATCATGCCATATTGCATTTGAGCAGCGTCATGTCATAATGCATTTGTTCGCCTAAAACTATTTTCTAAAAGCCTAGTTTTGTTTTCTAAATATCCCGTGTCTTAATTTCAAATCAAAACTCCGGTCTTTTCAGGACCATTTATTTGTCTAGAAACTATTTATAAAAGCCTCTCTAAAAATAAAACAAATAAAAATAAAAAAAATCGTTTTAGGAGGAGGCAGCTGGCCAGGCCCGAAGGCCCAGCCAGCCAGCCTACTACCCCATATACGAAACCCTAATCCCCAACCACAGCTCCCTCTGCCGCCGCCACCCCACTCTCCTCACCATGCCGAACACCACACGACACGCGCACAACAACGACATGCCCCACCCCTCCCGTGCATCGCACACAACCTTTCCCTATCATGGCTCCGCTCCCCTTGTCCGTTTCTCGCCACCAACCGCGCCCCTGCGTGGACCCCACCCCGCTCTCTCCCTCGCCTCGCTTCCTCCTAGGCCCGCACACGACCAACTCCTCCATGCAATCCTCGATCCCTGTCGCCTCCCTATGCCTCTCCTCGCCTCACCCTCCTCTCTGCTGCAATCAGCCGCCGACCGGTGCTCGCAGCGCCACCACCTACCTAACCTCTATCGCCATGGCCGCCGAGCTCCTTCCCAAGCGGACGCTGCCGCCTCTCCCTCTGCCTACCATGCGTGGCCGCACCTTGGAGCTTCACCATCCTCGCCTCCGCGACCCGGCGTGCTCCTCTCTGCCGCGTCCCCGACGCCCGTGCGCGAGCACCCCTCTTCCGGGTCGGCCTCGTCTCGTTCCACTGCTGCCGGATGTCACCGCCGAGTCGGCCTCGTCTCTATCATGCCGCCGCCGGGCGCCTGACCCTCACCACTAGGCCCACGAGCTCGCCAACGCTCCCTCGTCTTCGCCCGCGTCGAGCACCGCCTTCTCCTCAGTAGCTCCCCACCGAGCGCCGCCCTCTCGTTTTTCCTTCTCCGACCCGCCATCGACCTCTTCCCGCTTCCTAGGCACCGGCCTCCGAGCTCACCGCTAGGAGCCAGGAACCGCACAGCACGCAGCCGGCCTTGCCTGTTCCCTACCGAGAGCCACACGTTCTGTTGTGTGTGTGTTGCCACCGCTTCCCTGCAAGGTGTTCGGGATAATACCCGAACAAGACACGGCCTCCTCGCACCAACCCTATGTGCCCGTTTTGTCTTGTGTATGTCCGCTCCGGTGCGTTTTTTTATGTCCCCAACAGAAGGCTATTGCAAGCCTCTCCAAGTCCATAAGAACGTCACCGACCACCGCAAGCCGGAATCCTAAGGCATTCGATGTGGGCGACAAGAACGTCGAGATGGATCCGAAGACCCCAGCCATGAGGATCCGAAGCCCCAAACCAAGATCGCCTTCCTGGACGCCATGACCTCCTTCATGGATCCGATGGCTGGACCCGAAGACCGATCCTTCGAACCCTCCAAGCCCCTAAGAACTTTGATCCGAGATGTGTAATTCCCTATCCGAGACCACCATATTTTATAATATTGACATATACTTGTTGCATAATTAAGTCATCCATATTCGAATCATGTTTATTTGTTTGGGGGTACTTTGTTGACTCACCTAATAATTAAATATGGAGTATATATGCGGGCTATATTTGTCTTATCTCGACTCCATTTAAATTTGTGTAGCGAACCGATGCCATGTTTTGCCTTGTTAAGCCAATATTTAAATTACGGGGTATCTAAATAACATGAACCATCTAATTAATTGTCGGGACCCCGATTCTGCTTAATATTGCCTAATTACATCACATCTTTGCCATGGCATGCATCATACATGCATCATGCCCGATCTTCTGTCGTAGTATTAAATAGTGCATTCGGTGTTTCTTTTAGTGCTTTGGTTCTTCGTGGATTAGGCCATTGAGTGGATGCGAATATCGACAAGTTCTTCAGATAATGTATCTTCGGCAGTGTTTCCGAGGCGAGCAATCTCCCCCTTTCTACCTATTTTGCATTTATAGTCTTTACTTCCTCCTGTTGATCTATTGCTATCCGTGTTGCGATGCTTTAGTTTCCGTGCACCCTTTATATTCCTTGCATCCTCTATATTGCCTTGGAGACATCCTATTGCCTGTTGTTTGACAGATAGTCGGCCTTGCGAGTCGTAGTTGCTTGCTCAGGTGCTGCTTGGCGTCGTTGTCGTTCCACCATTGTTGGAAGGTTGGCACATGTTTAACGGTGAAGATGATCGTGACTTTAATTACAACTTGTTATATAAAATGCTAGGAATAGATATAACTCATGCAGAAGCATCGGTGGGCAATAGATGTTATCTGGTTCTTCCACGCTCACTTGTGTCCCGTAGGCCCCGAGTACTTGATACCTGTTCCTTGACTATTCGCACTATCCACATATGGGAGACTCTATGGATCCCCCTTCGCCTGAGCTTGATTCACACTTTATTTCTTGGGGCCACAAACTAGTTTGGGGCTTTATTACTATCTTGTACTTATGCCATGCTTTACTGCTTTATTTACGATTGCGCGTGGAGTGCCTGTACTATTTAGGAACCCCGTGCCATATTTATGCTGTATCGACAAGCCCAGTCACACTTTCAGGTTCCCAGTCGTTTACAGCCATCGCCACACACCCTAGGTCCGTCGCGGAGCCGGCCAAGTTCGTAACGGGTAGCTTATTGGGGGTGGCCCCCTGAAATAATTTATGAATCATGTGAATGCATTGTCGTGAGGCCTCGTTGCGTTTTATTTGGTTCTTCCCGAGGTTGACCGTGTGTGTGTTGCTATTTGTGCACCCCTGCAGGGTAAAACTTTCTGAAAGCCGTGTCCGCGGTTATGGACGACTTGGAGAACAATATCTCAATCCTAGACAACTATAACTAAAGTAGTGCTATAAATTTGACTTTCACATGTCTAGTAATTAGTTTCACTACAACGGAATGAGTAAATAAAAGTGCCAACAACTGCTGGTTTTGGAATATATTATGCTAATTGTATCTGACTAGTAAGTGCCATAACTATAATGGAATGAATAAAACTGCGAACTGTGTGAGTTCCTCGGTTTGACTTCCTCGTGTGGTCTCGAGGGGGAACTACCAGGATGGGTATGTTTTGGTGTTACTATCAGGTTGGATCCGAATAGATCTTTCTTATCCCTCTCTAATAGCCAATAGTTGAATCGAGTCTCTATAGATTGTTTAGTGCATGCTACGCTGCCGCTTTAGTCCACCATACCTATGTAGGCGAGAGCAACCGAATTCAAGACTCGCTGTGTACTGGCCTCAGTACTGACCGCTCCCTTTTTCCTTTGCCCTTTGTCGGCACCCCTTTTGTTTTAACAGGTATGAGATCGGCATTGTTAGCAGGGTTACCCTTCCGGCTTGGCCTGGGCAGGGTTATGGATGCCATTGGTTATTCTTCAGGGCTCTTAGCCCCATTTGCATCTTGTCCGTACTCGGACGTTGTATCATTTTCAAGGTGATTTGGATCTTTGTACTGTATATCTGTATTCTTGATTCCTGGAGTCGTTGTTGTATATATATGTTCTGTGGGTTCCATCGTGGACTATTGTGTAATGATATTACTTTGTTTTCCACCCGCACGCAAGTGCCTGGTGTGCGTCCTTGAATCGTTTCTATGCGGGTTTGGCGGGAAGCACTAAAATCTTCATAGGGCCGATTCAAGGGTGTTATAGAGTGGTATCAGAGCCCAGCAGTCGTGATACCCCACTAGTCCAGCCTGTAGGATAACCTAGCTAACGGTCGATGTAGAGTGTCAAAACTATTTTGCAAAAATCAGTTGTCTAGATCTGATTAGTTCTATTTTTACTCCTTACCTCTATGCTATTCTCCTCTTACCTTCGCGTGTTTTAAATCTACTCTTATCTTTTCTTCGAGTCTAGGATTTCTCGTGGTTGGGTTTCCATCGTACCTTTAGGGTTTTGCTTCCTTCGTTTTATAAAGGTGGAGCTACAATCATCTAATCTGCATCTCGTTTGTTGTACCCTTTATCCAATGTTTGGTCCTTGAACTCTTTATCTGTATCTGCACCTTGACGGATATCCGTATCATTGAAAAACATTATGAGAAGGATGAGCATTGGTTAAGTTAGAGTATACCTTGAGCATGTGTTCATGCCAATGAAGCCATCACGGAACCTAATCATTGTGCCTTTTCCATACGATTTCCTTTGTATCTTCGGACGGTTTCCAATGCGGCGACATCATCTACATCAGTTCTGATGAAGAGCCTGCATCACTCCTTTGTTATCCACACATCGATTGTCGAGATCTTCAGTCTAATTTCGAGAGTTGGGTTGCACGATTTTCCTATTCGTGTACGGAGTTAATAGTTTGTGAACAGGATGGACTGATCACCCTACCCAACTCTTACTGTTCACTCTTGTACATTGAATTGGTGGATCAATGTGACTTCTACTCCTTCCACAGAAGTTCGAGGTGGCCTTATATTTTGATACCTTTACTTCGTCCTTTGTTTATCCGGAGTGTTCCCTCAACGAACATGATCAACGACCCCTTGTTGGTGGTGTCGCCGTTTTCAAGATGGAGCAACAATCTTTGTTAGTGGTGTCGCGACGACCTACACGAAGCGAGAAGATTTAGATCATCGGCCTTCTCTCCCCTACCATGACGCGGATCTCGAGGGCGAGATCCATTGTTAGTGGTGTCGAATTGTAGCACCCCGGTAAAACCAGTACTAGAAAATCGCTTGGAGTTTCTATTTTGTGCATCATCGTGACCGCATGCTCATGTCATCATGCCATATTGCATTTGAGCAGCGTCATGTCATAATGCATTTGTTCGCCTAAAACTATTTTCTAAAAGCCTAGTTTTGTTTTCTAAATATCCCGTGTCTTAATTTCAAATCAAAACTCCAGTCTTTTCTGGACTTTTTATTTGTCTAGAAACTATTTATAAAAGCCTCTCTAAAAATAAAACAAATAAAAATAAAAAAAAATCGTTTTAGGGGGAGGTAGCCGGCCAGGCCCGAAGGCCCAGCCAGCCAGCCTACTACCCCATATACGAAACCCTAATCCCCAACCACAGCTCCCTCTGCCGCCGCCACCCCACTCTCCTCACCATGCCGAACACCACACCACATGCGCACAACAACGACATTCCCCACCCCTCCCGTGCATCGCACGCAACCTTTCCCTATCACGGCCCTGCTCCCCTTGTCCGTTTCTCGCCACCAACCGCGACCCCGCGTGGACCCCACCCTGCTCTCTCCCTCGCCTTGTTTCCTCCCAGGCCCGCACACGACCAACTCCTCCCTGCAATCCTCGATCCTCGTCGCCTCCCTGCGCCTCGCCCTCCTCTCTACTGCAATCAACCGCCGGCCGGTGCTCGTAGCGCCGCCACCCACCTACCCTCTGTCGCCATGGCCGCCGAGCTCCTTTCCAAGTGGACGCTGCCGCCTCTCCCTCTGCCTGCCATGCATGGCCGTGCCTTGGAGCTTTGCCGTCCTCGCCTCCATGACCCGGCGTGTTCCTCTCTGCCGCGTCCCCGCCACCCATGCGCGAGCACCCCTCTTCTGTGTCGGCCTCGTCTCGTTCCACCGCTGCCAGACCTCATCGCCGGGTCGACGTCGTCTCTGTCGTGCCGCACCCGAGCGCCTCACTCTCACCGCCAGGCCCACGAGCTCGCCAGCGCTCCCTCGTATCCGCCTGCGTCAAGTGTCGCCTCCTCCTCAGCAGCTCCCCACCGAGCGCCGCCCTCCCGTTGTTCCTTCTCCGACCCACCATCGGCCTCTGCCTGCTTCCTCGTCACCGGCCTTCGAGCTTGCCGCTAGGAGCCAGGAACTGCACGGCACATAGCCGGCCTCGCCCGTTCCCTACCAAGATCCACATGTTCTGCTGTGTGTGTTGTTACCACCGCTTCCCTGCAAGGTGTTCGGGATAATACCCGAACAAGACACGGCCTCCTCGCACCAACCCTATGTGCCCCTTTTGTCTCGTGTATGTCCGCTCCGGTGCGTTTGTTTTATGTCCCCGGCAGAAGGCTATTGCAAGCCTCTCCAAGTCAATAAGAACATCACCGACCACCGCAAGCCGGAATCCTAAGGCATTCGATGTGGGCGACAAGAACGTCGAGACGGATCCGAAGACCCCGGCCATGAGGATCCGAATCCCCAAACCAGGATCGCCTTCCTGGACGCCATGACCTCCTTCATGGATCCGATGGCTGGACCAGAAGACCGATCCCCCGAACCCTCCAAGCCCCTAAGAACTTCGATCTGAGATGTGTAATTCCCTATCCGAGACCCCCATTTTTTATAATATTGACATATACTTGTTTCATAATTAAGTCATCCATATTCGAATACATGTTTATTTGTTTGGCGGTACTTTGTTGACTCACCTAATAATTAAAATGGAGTATATATGCGGGCTATATTTGTCTTATCTCGACTCAATTTAAATTTGTGTAGCGAACCAATGTCATGTTTTGCCTTGTTAAGCCAACATTTAAATTGCGGAGTATCTAAATAACATGAACCATCTAATTAATTGTCGGGACCCCAGTTCCGCTTAATATTGCCTAATTGCACCGCATCTTTGCCATGGCATGCATCATACATGCATCATGCCCGATCTTCTGTCATAGTATTAAATAGTGCATTCAGTGTTTCATTTAGTGCTTTGGTTCTTCGCGGATTAGGCCATTGAGTGGATGCGAGTATCGACAAGTTCTTTGGATAATGTATCTTCGGCAGTGTTTCCCAGGCGAGCAATCTCCCTCTTTCTACCTATTTTGCATTTATAGTCTTTACTTCCTCCTATTGATCTATTGCTATCCGTGTTGTGATGCTTTAGTTTTCGTGCACCCTTTATATTCCTTGTAGCCTCTATATTGCCTTGGACACATTCTATTGCTTGTTGTCTGATAGACAGTCGGCCTTGCGAGTCATAGTTGCTTGCTCAGGTGCTGCTTCGCGTCGTTGTCATTCCACCGTTGTTGGAAGGTTGGCACATGTTTAACGGTGAAGATGATCATGACTTTAATTACAAATTTTTATATAAAATGCTGGGAGTAGATATAAGTAATGTAGAGGCATCGGTGGGCAATAGATGTTATTTGGTTCTTCCATGCTCACTTGTGTCCCGTAGGCCCCGAGTACTTGATACCTGTTCCTTGACTATTCGCACTATCCACATATGGGAGACTCTATGGATCCCCCTTCACCTGAGCTTGATTCGCACTTTTTTCTTGGGGCCACAAACTAGTTTGGGGCTTTATTACTATCTTGTACTTATGCCATGCTTTACTGCTTTATTTATGATTACGCGTGGAGTGCCTGTACTATTTAGGAACCTCGTGCCACATATATGCTGTATCAACAAGCCCAGTCACACTTTCGGGTTCCCAGTCGTTTACAGCCGTCGCCACACACCCTAGGTCCGTCGTGGAGCCGGCCGACTTTGTAACGGGTAGCTTATTGGGGGTGGCTGATGACCCACAAGTATAGGGTGTATCAAAGTATTTTCGATAAGTAAGAGTGTCGAACCCAACGAGGAGCAGAAGGTGCTAGCTAGTGGTATGGATCAGGAATTCTCTCCAAATACTTAGCAAACGGATTTTTAGGGTTTTTTGATAAAGTAAGTAAACAAAGTACGAGTAAACAAAAGACAGTAGGAATAAATGCAGCAAGTGGCCCAATCCTTTATGCAGCAAAGGACAAGCGGTTGTATTACTTAAGATGACCAAACGTTCTTGAGGACACATGGGAAGACTATCTAGTGCTTTCGCTTCATATAGTTGATTAATCTTCTTTAGCTTGCTAAGTGTTGTGTGGGTGAACCTGTGCTAATGTACCGACCTTCCTAGTACTAATACATACTTGTGATTATACCCCTTGCAAACATCCGTGAGTACAAGAAAGTAATTAAGGTAGAAACCTAACCATAGCTTTAAACTCTAAGACCCTTACGTCCCTTGTGCAATGGTTTCCTAACGGGGGTTCAGGTTTCTGTCACTCCGACAACCCCTACGATTAGTAGCCAAATACACAATGCATTCCCCTAGGCCCATATAGGTGAAGTGTCATGTAGTCGACGTTCACATGACACCACTAGAAGAAGTACACCACAACTTCAATATCAAACTATTGAATCTTTCTCAACACAACTCCACTACTAACAACATGACTTCTCCCATGTCCTCAAGAACAAAACGAACAACTCACAAGACATCATATGGATCATGATCAGAGATGGAATAATGATGTATAACAATCTGAACATAAACAATAATTCAATAGCATCAACTACAAAGAGTAATCAACACCGGGAAAGTTTCCCCTATGAACTATGCAAGATTCAACCCAATTGTTACAGCAATATGGAGATGGTGATGAGGGTGCTGATGGTGATGATGGTGGTGATGATGATGATCTCGATGAAGTCCAGCTTGATGGTGGTGTTGATGGCGATGATCTCCCCTCTCCGGGAAGGAATTCCCTCGGCAGAAATCTATCTGCCGGAGAGATCTTTCTCTCTCGGTGTTTTCTGCCCCGCAGAGGCGACGGAATCTTTCTGTGGTTGCCCCCCGAGTCTTAGGGTTTCGGGAGGATAATATACGCTAGAGAGGAGTGCTAGGGTTGGACCAGGGTGGCCACACCACCTGGTGGCGCGGCCTAGGCTGGCCCACGCCAGAGGGTGGTGTGGGCCCCCTGCGGCCCATCTCCAGCCCCCCTTCTGGCTTCCTTCGTCTTCTGGAAAAATAGGATTTTCCGTATACTTTCCTGGATTTTCTGATCTTCGCGAATTTTGCCTCCAAACAACACCTTTTCCATCAGAATCCTGACTGTAGCGGTCCATGCTCCAAAAGTCATCAACCATGCAAAAACAGATGAAATTACACAAGTATCATCTCTTAATATGAAATATATCAATGAATAACAGTGAATTATGACATAGAATAGTGATGCAAAATGGACGTATCAGTGGCCCCCTGAAATAATTTATGAATCCTGTGAATGCATTGTCGTGAGGCCTCGTTGCGTTTTATTTGGTTCTTCTCGAGGTTGACCGTGTGTGTGTTGCTATGTGTGCACCCCTGCAGGGTAAAACTTTCTGAAAGCCGTGTTCGCGGTTATGGATGACTTGGAGCACAATATCTCAATCATAGACAACTATAACTAAAGTAGTGCTATAAATTTGACTTTCACATGTCTAGTAATCAGTTTCACTACAACAGAATGAGTAAATAAAGTGCCAACAACTCCTGGTTTTAAAATGTATTATGCTAAATGTATCTGACTAGTAAGTGCCATAACTATAATGAAATGAATAAAACTGCCAACTGTGTGAGATCTTCGATTTGACTTCCTCGTGTGGTCTCGAGGGGAAAATACCAGGATGGGTATGTTTTGGTGTTACTATCAGGTTGGATCTGAATAGATCTTTCTTATCCCTCTCTAATAGCCGATAGTTGAATCGAGTCTCTATAGATTGATTAGTGCATGCTGCACTGCCGCTTCAGTCCACCATACCTATGTAGGCGAGAGCCACCGAATTCTAGACTCGCTGTGTACTGGCCTCAGTACTGACCGCTCCCTTCTCCTTTGCCCTTTGTCGGCACCCGTTTTGTTTTAGCAGGTATGAGATCGACGTCTTTAGCAGGGTTACCCTTCCGGCTTGGCCTGGGGAGGGTTATGGACGCCATTGGTTATTCTTTAGGGCTCTTAGCCCCATTTGCACCTTGTCCGTACTCGGAAGTTGTATCGTTTTCAAGGTGATTTGGATCTTTGTACTGTATATCTGTATTCTTGACTCCTGGAGTCGTTGTTGTATATATATGTTCTACGGGTTCCATCGTGGACTATTGTGTAATGATATTACTTCGTTTTCCACCCGCACGCAAGTGCCTGGTGGGCGTCCTTGAATCATTTCTATGCGGGTTTGGCGGAAAGCGCTAAAATATGCATAGGGCCGATTCGAGGGTGTTACAGGTTGGGTGAGTATGTCATACATACAACACAATAGCACATACTCTAGATATATACGGATGTATCTAGCACTAAAACTTGACTAGATACATCCGTGTCTAGATGAATCTAAACCAACAAATATGGATCAGAGGGATTATATGTTTGTAGCACAGCTCGCTCTCATATATATACTCATACTAAAACATGTCATGTATATGGAAATGTATATTTACACGCCTGCAGATACTTGACGACTCACACGTCACACACATGCGCAAACAGCTACACATATACATGTACATGGCTGCACACCACACACACGTACATAGACACGTACAAATACATGTACACATGGCCACACATGTACACATGGCAAGACACATGTACAAAAATATAAGCCTTAATTAATAAGCTCTAGGGTGGAGGTAGTACAAATTAATTTTACGACATTTAGGCCTTAATATTGTATTGTTTGGAAGAAGGAAAGTTAGTGTCCTACGACTTCTCTAGCTTTTCTTCTACAATATAAGTTAGAGGATCTGTATAACTTGTTTCTTGCCAAAGATCATAGTAAACATAGTTTTAGTCCTACTTCTCACACCCGGGGTACAAATTAGTCCCATATCTTGCAGAGTGGACAAAATCAATCCCAAAGCATGCATCCCTGGTGCAAATCAGTCCATTTCAAACAAATTTGAGCGTATTTGACCAAATTCGTACACGTTTAGCTTTCCTGATCGTGCTTTTTGCGAGTGAGACAGTAAAATAGTATCGGCCTAGAAGTGGTGTCCTTCCACGACTTCTATTGCTTTTGAAAGTTCATGTAGAATCTTTGTGTAGATTGATGTCGTTTTAGCTTGGATGAACACTGTCCTCTGCAAATGCTCAAGTTAACTAAAACTACACATGTGTGCATTTCACTCAATATTTCATCGTTAGTTTCAAGTTAGCTAAAATCTAACCAAATTTGATTCTTTTCTTATACACTTCACAATCCATATGCATCAATTGTTTTATATGTGATGAATCAACTTGAGCATTGCGAAGTACGTTGGATGAGCACATGGACATATGTTGTTCTCATATCATGATAAATTCCCAAGATTTTAGCTTCAGCACATGGGCTTTTCTGTAAACAACGATGCCTTGCGTGGGCCCATAAATTACCCTCGCCTCGCTTTTCTTATCTTACATCTTCAAATATATGGTGTATGGAGAACTTTGAACACTGGTTGTTGAATCAAGATTGTCAAATCCCAACATTGCTAGCGGTTGTATCTGAAGGATTCGTAGCATAGAAAACAAATTTTTTCCTCCGATGGGAACTATACGCCAAAATATATCTACTAGATACAAGCACCGGGTGGATATACATCCATGGAGAACTTACCCTCGAAGACAACAAAGTTTTGTTAACGAGTAGGAACTCGTGGATGATGTACTCGTACGCTTGCCGATCTCAAGATCGTGTGGAAGTCCTAGCGCCGCAAACCAGCAGTGCATCCTCACTCGCACACACGTTCAGGCCACCGAACAACCTCCGCCTCCTCGCTCCAGCGATGCAGCGGAAGCAGCAAATCCTTCTAGACGAAATGTCACTGGGAACATGTATCTCGCTAATCCGAGACCATGGGGGAATAATTCTAGAGGGGGAGAGAGATCCTTCATGAGGAGGTGTCAAGAAGAAGGGTGAGAGGGGTGGCCTTTTATAGGAGGAGGGGGGTACCCCTCCCCATGGCTGGCGCCCCATGGGGGGTGACCCCTCACCTCCCCCATTCATGTGGTGGTAACCCCCTCCACATTAAAATGCCCCTTCACATTCTCTTTTAAAGTTTCCACTTTAAATGCATTAATGCTCTCTCATTTAATAAAAATCTTTTATTAATTTTGTTCAGAATTTTGTTAATTACTTTAATTAACAAACATTCACATAAAACCCCCTACAACATTTCAATATTACATGCAGAACCAATTTCAGCAATTTAACCCGAAACAGTTTTGGTGTCTATTGAAATAATTCTAGCACTTTGCAATTTATTCGTCTGAAACATATTTGCTCCAAATGGTGTTGGTGTCCCTTAAGTGTGTCACCCTACGGTTCGTGAATAATGAAGACATGATCGAGACCCCTCTCAGATCAATAATCAGAAGCGAGACCTAGAGATCCGTACTGACTCCTACACATTCTACGATGACTTCTGTGATCGTGACAACCTTTAACGCTAGTAACTAAATCCCTATGTCTCGCGATATATTACATGTCTGAGATTCGATCATCGGTATCTCCATACCTAGTTTGATCTCGTTACCGACATGTACTCTTTTCTCGTTCCCGTGATATAACATTCTAGTGATCTTATCACTTGCTTGCAAGCTAACCAATGTGATATCACCGAGAGGGCCTAGAGAATATCTATCCATTATCGAGATGGACAAATCCCACTCTTGATCCATGAGCCTCTACATAACACTTTCATAGCACTGAACCCACCTTTATAATCACCCTTTCATGGTGTGACGTTTGATGTTATCAAGATACTCTTCCAGTGTTAGTGATTAACATGATCTCATGGTCTAAGGACTAGGATTACTTTGTTAGATGTTATAGCAATATAAACATAATGACTTTGATTGTAATGCTATACTTCAGATGAATGTTCATCACATCATTCTACTAATGTTGTGACCTTGTTATTAATAACATCCAATGTCCATGATCAGGAAACCTTGATCATCTTGTTAATCAACGAGCTAGTTTATAAGAGAGGCATAACTAGGAACTTTCCTTTTGTTTATTAAACACACATGTATTAACGTTTCCAAATTAATACAATTATAGCGTGCAAAACAAACATCTATCATATACTTGGAATATGTATAATAACAACTTTATTATTGCCTCTCAGGGCATATTCCCTTCAGTCTCCCACTTGCACTAGAGACAATAATCTAGTTACATGGTGATAAATCTAACACCCATGGAGTTTTGGTGTTGATCATGTTTTGCTTTAGGGAGAGTTTTAGTCAACGGATCTGCTACATTGAGATCCGTATGTACTTTACAAATCTTTATATCTCCATCCTTGACATGCTCACGGGTTGAGTGAAAACGGCGCTTAATATTCTTGGAATTCTTGTGAGACCTTGGTTCCTTTGCGTTGGCTATGGCTCCATTGTTGTCACAATAGATCACCATTGGATCCAACGCACTAGGAACCACACCTAGTTCGGTAATGAACTCCTTCATCCAAACTGCTTTCTGTGCTGCTTCTGAAGCAGCAATATATTCCGCCTCTATTGTTGACCTTGTTACCACGGGTTGTTTGGAGCTCCTCCAACTAACTGCTGCTCCGTTCATGATAAATACATATCCGAATTGAGACTTAGAGTCATCCGGATCAGTATCAAAGCTAGCGTCGACATAACAATTAGTGACCAGCTCTTCTTCACCTCCGTATACAAGAAACATTTCCTTAGTCCTTCTCTAGTACTTAAGGATATTCTGGACCGCTATCCGGTGTTCCAAACCTGGATCATATTGTTACCTACTAGTCAAACTAATAGCATGTGCCACATATGGTCTTGTACATAGCATGGCGTACATTATAGAGCCTATGGCTGAAGCATAGGGGATCTTATCCATTATCTCTCTTTCTTTCGTTGTAGCTGGACTTTGATTCTTACTCAATGTCTTGCCTTGCAACATAGGTAAGAACCCCTTCTTACTTTTGTCCATTTTAACCTTCTTTAAAATCTTATCAAGGTATGTACTTTGCGATAGCCCTATTAGGCATCTTGATCTATCTCTATAGATCTTTATGCCTAATATATATGATGCTTCACCAAGGTCTTTCATAGAAAATTTGCTGTTTAGATAACTTTTAACACTGTTTAAAATTTCTATATCATTTCCAATCAATAATATGTCATCCACATATAATATCAGAAATGCCACATTGCTCCTACTCACTTTCTTGTAAATACATGCCTCTCCATAAGTTTGGACAAATCCAAACTCTTTGATCACCTCATCAAATCGGACATTCCAACTCTATGATACTTGCTTCAGTCCATAGATGGATCACTGAAGCTTGCACACCTTTTTAGCATCCTTAGGATCGACAAAACCCTTTGGTTGTATCATATACAACTCTTCTTCAATATTACCATTGAGGAACACAGTTTTGACAACCATCTGCCATATTTCATAATCAAAATATGCAGCAATTGCTAACATAATCCTAACTGGATTTAGCATCACTACGAGAGAGAATGTCTCATCATAGTCAACTCCTTGAATTTGTCGAAACCCTTTTGCGACAAGTCAAGCTTTATAGACGGTTACATACCATGAGTTTCAGTTTTTATTTTGAAAATCCATTTATTCTCGACGGCCTTTCGGTCGTGAGGTAAGTCCACCAAGGTCCAAACCCGGTTTTCGTACATGGATTCCATCTCGGATTTCATGTCTTCTAGCCATTTGTTGGAATCTAGGCTCATCATTGCTTCTTCATACATCGTAGGGTCATCTATTTCATCAACCATGAAATTCACAATAGGATTCCCGTACAGTTCAGGAGCTGCACGTGTCCTGATCGACCTGCGAGGTTCGGTAGTGTCCTCTTTTAGAGTTTCATGATCATTATCATTATTTATTTCTTCATTTGGTGAAGTTAACTCCAGAACAATTTCCGGTGCTGCGCCACTCACCATTTCATGAAGAGAAGGTTCAATAACCTCTTCGAGTTCTACCTTTTGACTACTCACACCTTTCGCGAGAAACTCTTTCTCTAGAAAGGATCCATTCTTGGCAACAAAAACCTTGCCCTCGGATCTGTGATAGAAGGAATACCCAATTGTTTCTTTAGGGTATCCTACGAAGAGTCATTTTTTCGGTTTGGGTTCGAGTTTATCCGGCTGAAGTTTCTGCACATAAACATCGCATTGATACATTGCAAATGTATCTATAATTTTTGATGTTCCATGCTTGGTTTTATCTACTTTCTTATGTATTGTCCACACTTTGGAGTACTTTTCATATGATTTCTTGGACTAACCTATTAACAAGATGCCATAGTGCCAGTTGCCTGTTTTCTGCTGTTTTTGGTTCTAGGAAGTCAAAAAATGAATATTCTCGAAATTGGACGGGACAAAAGCCAAAGTTACTATTTTCCCGGAAGACTCACGGAGCCAGAAGGAGAGTCAGAGAGGGGCCACAGGGTGGCCACACCACCCCTAGGTGCGGGCAACCCTAGGCCGCGCCAGGGCATGGTGCAGGCCCCCTGGCCGGCCTTCCGACCTTGCCTCCTTCGCCTATAAGAGCCTCCCGAGGCAGAAACCCTAGATCATCAATCAGAAATCCACAAAACGTTCCGCAGCGCCACCGCCACCGAAGGGGAGATTCGGGGGATAGAAAGTCTCTGTTCCGGCACCCTGCCAGGACGGGGAAGTGCCCCCGGAGCCATCTCCATCGATCTCCACCACCATCTCCATCGCCATTGATGATTCCCATGATGATGAGGGAGTAGTTCTTCCTCGAGGCTAAGGGTTCTACCGGTAGCTATGTGTTCATCTCTCTCTCTATGCATGATCTTATTGAGATCATGAGCTTATAATCTATAGATCTACCTTGCTACTCAAGTGCTTTAATAGATTTCTGCTCTCCCCATGTGTGTGAAAGTGACAACATGCTCACCATGGTGGCACTTAGGCTAGAGATTACAAATACTTGTTATGAGTTATATTTGGAGTTGGATGTCTTTATGAAATTCTGGTGTTTGTTGGACTCATCTAGTTCTCAAGGTGATAGTGTGGGGTTATCTATATGGGAAAGGCTTACTTTGAGGTGTGCTGTTATAGCCCTACCATGGATTAGAGTGTCCAACTGGAGAGTAGTTAAGAGTAGTATCATAAAGAGAAGATATTTATATGAGAGTGTTCACTAGTGAAAGTATGATCCCTAGGCCTTGTTTCTAAGCACTGAAACACCATTTGCTATTAGATCTGTTACATGTGTGCTTGCTTCTATCTTTATTTCAGTTTGCCTTTAGTCCCTTCCATTCCATCAAGCTATTTTCTATCATTGTTACCACTTATAATTATCTATACCACTTGTATTTCACTATCTCTTCGCCGAACTAGTGCACCTATACACCTGACAAGTGTATTGGGTGTGTTGGGGACACAAGAGACTTCTTGTATCTTGATTGCAGGGTTACTTGAGAGGGGATACCTTTGACCACTTCCTCCCTGAGTTCGATAAACCTTGGGTGATCCACTTAAGGGAAAACTTGCTGCTGTTCTACAAACCTCTGCACTTGGAGGCCCAACAACTGTCTACAAGAATAGAAGTGCGTAGACATCAAGCTATTTTCTGGCGCCATTGCCGGGGAGGTAAGGTAAAAGGTATTCACACCGGAGAATTGAAGAAGAATAACCTCCCACGGAAAACGCCTATTTTCTGGCGCCGTTGCTGGGGAGGTAAGGTAAAAGGTACTCACATCCTCCGGTGTGAGTGCTCGAAGTTATTTCCTTTAGATTCTGCAATTTTGTATTTTTGTTTCTTGTTTTCACTAGTTAGGCTTAATGGAAAACAACAAAAAATTAGAGAGCTTTTTAGTATTTTTCCTAAGATAGAACTTGAATTGTCTGAAAAGAAAATTAAAAAACCCATGGAACTTTCTTTGCATGCTAATAGCAATGTTATTAGTATGAATCTTTTGAACACCTTTGTTACTAATGCTATGGAAACGTCTAAGCTTGGGGAAGTTAGTTTTTATGAAAATAATCTTTTTAGTTCCCCAGCTTTGAAGAAGAAAATTTGCTTTGATGATACTTTATCTCCCATATGTGGTAATTCTAATGATACTTATGATATGTTAAATCCACATACTGAAAGCATCCCTTTTAAAATACCTATAAAAATTGTTGAACGTGTTATGAATAACTGCTATTTTGAAGATGGAACTGTCCATCCTGGTGATCATTTACTCTTTATACATGAATTATGCGAGTTGTTCAAGTGTGCAGGTATTTCAATGAACCAAGTTAAGAGGAAGCTATTCCCTATTTCACTTAAGGGCAAAGCAAGGGAGTGGTATGAGCTACTAGATGATCCTCATCATTTGGAGTGGAAGGAACTTGAATCTCTCTTTTACTCTAAATTTTATCCTACATTTATAATTTTCATCCTCATGATGGAGAAAGTATTGCCCAAGCATGGGGGAGACTGAAGTCACTAATGCTCAAATGTCCCATTCATGAGCTCCCCAGCAATATTGTTATTAATAATTTCTATGCAAGGCTTTCAGGACATTACAAGGACTATCTAGATACTTGTTTAGAGGGATCCTTCACAACTAAGGAGGTCAAAGCTAAGTGGGATCTTCTTGAAACAATTCAAAGCAATACCGAACATTGGGATAACAACAAAGGTAAAGAACCAGGTATAAACTATGAGTATAATTGCATTAAGTCTTTTGCTGAAACTATTGATTTGCAAGAGCTTAGTGCTAAATATGGTCTTGATCCTCAAATTCTTGTTGATTGTTATAGAACCTTTGATTCTCATATTAATGCTTGTAAAGAAAATTGGGACATGTATCATGAGCCTTTTAAAGACACTTGCATGGAAAATGAAATTGTTGTTAATGATAGCAATAAACATGCTCAAACCTCTGAAAGTACTATTTCTTATAAGCATTTTAATTTTTGTGGAATACATAGACCTTGTGAGAATAATCAAATGGAAGAAGAATATTGTATCACCCACAGGAATGAAAAAACTAGAATGTGTTATAGGGCTTTAAATGATCTTGGTAAAAAAGTTTGTGCCCTTTATCCTTTTATTTGTGAACTTTGCTTTGAAGTGGGTCATTTCAATTTTCAATGCTCAGGCCATAATAATAGCCCTTCTAATCCAATGAGTACTGCAAGTTTGTATTGTGATGACATGATCACTCCTAATCAGCATGATCAACTTACATTATTTTTGGGGTGTGAAGAGTTATCAAGAAAAACCTCTTTGGTAGATATGGGTGCTTTTGATATGAATGGGTGTCATGCATGGTTTTCATCTTTATTGTGTTGATAATTGCCACACAAATACTTACGTACAAAATATTATAAAAGATGAGATCTTACCAAAATATGACATGACTAATCTGTGTTTTGGTCTTATTAATGAAAAGGAGGAATCCTCCAAAGTTTCTTCTATTGTCTCTAACAATGAACCAGGGTATATGGAGAAGCTTCCTTTTAAGCCTCTCCCTCCTAAAGAGAATAAGAAAAATAAGAAAAGGAGGAGTAAAAGGAGATAGGAAACGGTATTTTCCCCTAAGCATGTTGCTCCTATTATAGTTTTTGATGAGTCTGAACTCGATGATGTTCCTATGCCTGTTACCTATAGTAGTGATCATGATTGGGAAAAGCACACTACTTTTGATATTGAAAATCTCTTCGGTACAAATTCTGAAAATGATGATATTAATAATTGCTATACTTTTAGTGCTATCCATGATCCTTCTAATGATGATATGTTTACAAATGAACACACTTTGGAAGATAACTATTCTATTGCTTATGATGATACCAAACCTCCAATATATGATGATTACAATGATGAATATGATATTTTTAGTCCACCTACTATTGAGGAGAAAATTAATTATGACTACAATATGCCTCCTATATTTGATGATTATGGTGATGAAACTAATAATGATAGCTATTTTGTTGAATTTGCTCCCACTACAATCAATAAGAATGACTATGTTTATGTGGGGAGTATTAATTCTTTTATGCATGTGGATCATGATAAGAATGTTTTATGCGATAGTTATATTGTTAATTTTATTCATGATGCTACGGAAAGTTATTATGAGAGAGGGAAACATGGTTTTATGCATCTCAATAATATTAAGTTTCCCCTCTTTATGTTGAAAATTTTAAAGTTGCACTTGCTTTTCTTTCCTATGATTGTTGCTTTGTGCTTTCATGACTTGTTTCTTTACAAGATTCCTAAGCATAGGAAGTGGGTTAGACTTAAATGTGTTTTGAATTTGCTTCT
This sequence comes from Avena sativa, assembly GCA_916181665.1. Taxonomy (NCBI): domain Eukaryota; kingdom Viridiplantae; phylum Streptophyta; class Magnoliopsida; order Poales; family Poaceae; genus Avena; species Avena sativa. The sequence continues at coordinate 468,022,843 of OV702290.1, forward strand.
TGATGCTCTCTTTTATTTCAATTCATATTTTTAAGTGAGCATCTTCTCAAACTATCATGCCTAACTTAAAGGCGTTAAAGAAAAGTACTTATTGGGAGATAACCCAAAAGTTTTAGATGAGTCTTGGAAGTTATTACTTCAGTAATAACCACTCCTTATCCTTTTTATTTTCTTTTTGGGCCAAGAGTAACCTCTAATGAGAGAGAAGTAATGATTGGGAAAGTTGCTGTCCCGAAACAGATTTCTGTGCTTAACCGCAAAAATTCATGTAAAATCTCTGGACGTCCTTTTGAGGCGTGAATTTTTGTGATTCTACACCAGGTTGTTATCTAACTTTAGTTAGATCAACACTTTTCTATTTGAGCAATAGAAGGTCTTCGAAAAAATTCGTCTTTACCTGCTGGTCTGTTTTGACAGATTTCTGCCATTTTCTGCATTTGCTTCTTGTTGGTTCCTTTTTGAGTTCTTTTGGGGAATTGAGCTTTTTGAGGGAAGTGCTTCAGTAGCTAGTGTTCTAATGGAAGTTTTCTTGGTGTTGGAACTGAACCTAAAGACCTATTATCTTGAGTGCACTAATGTTGCTAATAAAGATTGTGTGAAGTTTTGTATGAAGGAAAAATTTCAGGTGTATGGAAGGAATGAGTAATGAGATGAAGGATGGACTAAAGCTCAAGCTTGGGGATGCCACACGTGTCACCCCAAGAAATATCCAAGAAGTACAAGCGTCAAATCTTGGGGATTCCCAAGGCATCCCCTTCTTCATCAATAAAAATCCCAGGTTTCTTCCAAACACTTCATTTTTATTGTTTCATGCACAGTTGTGTTGTTCTTGGAGCGTCTTCTTTTTTGTTTTCGTTTTGGTTTTTTGTTTTCTTGGTTTGCTTAATTTGCTGAATAAATTGGTTGGACCCCCTCTTTCATACATTGGTTTGCAAATAGTTTGGTTTGGTTTGGAAAAGAGTAGGAAAGTTCATGCTTATGTGGTAAAAAGAGCTCGTTTTTGACTGTGGCCTATGCTCTGTCATGCCATGCTTGATATTGTTTTGGCTTTATGCTTAGTATTCTTTGTTGTAGCATGACTTGTTATAAAAAATTGAGATTTCTTAATGTGTCTTGGATGAATCATGCATTGTTTTAGCATATTAAAGCATAGTATTGTGGTATTCTCCTTTGATGCTTTATTTGGGTTGACTTGGCGATGCTCACACCATGTTATGACTATCCCTAGTCACCATAAGCCTTTGTGATCCTTTAGTTTTCAACTTGTAATATCACTTTATGCTTTGATCAATGATGTTTTCTCGCTCTGCATGATTATGGCCATTATTGCTCTCTTAGTTTGTCGCTCCCAGTCTTTTGCTAGCCTCCACAACCAAGTATGAGTTCCACTCATGTATCCAACTCCCTAAACCAAGTTATTCCAAAGAGTCCACCATACCTACCTACTAGCTTATGCTATTCCAAGTATATTCATGCTTTTGTTTACCTTCCAAACTAAACTTGTTATGTGAAAATTAGTGATTAAAGCTCTCACGAACTTGATGGCACACTTTACTTTCTTGCACTTAATAAACTTGAACCATTGTGTCGTTTATGTTGTATATGCTTGCACTTATTTGTTGGGGATTAGCAGAACCATGCTATCATGGGGAACGCTTTCAACATTGCACTTGGTACTTGTACCTAGTTGATATCATGCTCTTTTGTATATGGATGTCGTCGGTGTGAAATGAAAGGGGAGCTTGTAAGTCCATGGAGTTATGTATATGTGTTAGAGAAACACATGGGCCGCTGGTCTAATCCATGCTGACATGGTGGAAACCTGCAGCGTAACCATAATGAGATGTCTATGAAGCATTCTTATTATAAATAAAGAGTCCTATATTGAGAAAAAAGAGAAAAAAGAAAAAAAGAAAAAAAAAGAGATTATGAAAAGAGGAAAGAGAGAAAAAGGCACCATATTCCCATGGTAAATAAGAAGATTGCTAGATGCTCGTTGTCTGCTTGCCTTGTCATTTTGATATGGGGATTCTTCCGTATCATCGGGCAAGGGGTACCCCGTTGGCGGTTCTCTATGATACACATGTACTTACAATGACAAGAACTTACCGGTGACTAAACTTGAGTAGCATGAGGAGCGGCCCTCGTATTCAAGGGACATGAGATTTCTAACTTATATTTCGTCAAGCATGTACACCATAGTTTGTTCACTTTAATCTTAATCACTTCAATATGCTTATGATAGGGGCAATGAGAGCTGAAAGCTAATAAGTACCATAATTTTTGGAAGCTCTTTATGAGACTCGAATCCCTACTTCCTTTTATGAAGGCCTTTCTTCCAGTTATATATTGAGTCTCCACCTTCTATCTTTATGCACCTATTAAGAGAACATAGTGGCCATTCTTAGTTCTATGTGCATTGTCCCAAGACTTCTTGATTGATGCATACCTTGATATTGCTTGTTTTAAACTATTTGTATCTAGTCACTCTTATGAACTTTGAAGGTGTCCTATGCATTTATATTTGCTACTCTATGAGGGACAAGTTGAATGCTACTATGCTATGTTTTCTTTATGTGAAACAAACAAACGTCTTACAAAGCATTGTTATTCATGAATCTTTTGTTTGTTCCTTTTCATGTTGCATCATAGTTTCTTTGCTTATTGCTAGAACTTTATCTTTCATGTTATGATTGAAGTACTATGATCCTAGCTTTAATTTTTTTACAAATACTTTGATCAAGTCTTTGATGGTGTATGTCACCTCAAAAATTATTCTTTCTTTTTATCACTTACCTACTCGAGGACGAGCAGGAGTTAAGCTTGGGGATGTTGATACATTGCAAATGTATCTATAATTTTTGATGTTCCATGCTTGGTTTTATCTACTTTCTTATGTTTTGTCTACACTTTGGAGTACTTTTCATATGATTTCTTGGACTAACCTATTAATAAGATGCCACAGTGCCAGTTGCCTGTTTTCTGCTGTTTTTGGTTCCAGGAAGTCAGAAAATGAATATTCTTGGAATTGGATGGGACAAAAGTCAAAGTTACTATTTTCCCGGAAGACTCACGGAGCCAGAAGGAGAGTCGGAGAGGGGCCACAAGGTGGCCACACCACCCCTAGGCACGGGAAACCCTCGGCTATGCCAGGGCATGGTGTGGGCCCCCTGGCTGGCCACCGACCCTGCCTCGTTCGCCTATAAGAGCCTTCCGAGGCAGAAACCCTAGATCATCAATCAGAAATCCACGTAGAGTTCCGCAGCGTCGCCGCCACCGAAGGGGAGATTCGGGGGACAGAAAGTCTTTGTTCCGGCACCCTGCCGGGACAGGGAAGTGCCCCCGGATCCATCTCCATCGATCTCCACCACCATCTCCATCGCCATTAATGATTCCCATGATGATGAGGGAGTAGTTCTTCCTCGAGGCTAAGGGTTCTACCGGTAGCTATGTGTTCATCTCTCTCTCTCTATGCATGATCTTATTGAGATCATGAGCTTGTAATCTATAGGTCTACCCTGCTACTCAAGTGCTTTAATAGATTTCTGCTCTCCCCATGTGTATGAAAGTGACAGCATGCTCACCATGGTGGCACTTAGGCTAGAGATTACAAATACTTGTTATGATTTATATTTGGAGTTAGATGTCTTTATGAAATTGTGGTGTTTGTTGGACTCATCTAGTGCTCAAGGTGACAGTGTGGGGTTATCTAGATGGGAAAGGCTTACTTTGAGGTGTGCTGTTATAGCCCTACCATGGATTAGAGTGTCCAACCGGAGAGTAGTTAAGAGTAGTATCATAAAGAGAAGATATTTATATGAGAGTGTTCACTAGTGAAAGTATGATCCCTAGGCCTTGTTTATAAGCATTGAAACACAGTTTGCTATTAGATCTATTACATGTTTGCTTGCTTCTATCATTATTTCAGTTTGCCTTTAGTCTCTTCCATGCCATCAAGCTATTTTCTATCACCGTTACCACTTATAATTATCTATACCCCTTGTATTTCACTATCTCTTCGCCGAACTAGTGCACCTATACACCTGACAAGTGTATTGGGTGTGTTGGGGACACAAGAGACTTCTTGTATCTTGATTGCAGGGTTGCTTGAGAGGGGATACCTTTGACCACTTCTTTCCTGAGTTCGATAAACCTTGGGTGATCCACTTAAGGGAAAACTTGCTGCTGTTCTACAAACCTCTGCACTTGGAGGCCCAACAACTGTCTACAAGAATAGAAGTGCGTAGACATCACACATCCCCAAACTTTAAGAAATGATAGCTTAGGTTTGTTTCCAAACCATAATTCATACGGTGTCGTTTCAACGGATTTAGACGGTGCCCGATTTAAAGTGAATGTAGCGGTTTCCAGTGCATAACCCCAAAATGATAGTGGAAAGTCAGTCAGAGACATCATATCTCGAACCATATCCAATAGAGTACGATTACGATGTTCCGACACACCATTATGTTGTGGTGTTCCGGCAGGCGTGAGTTGTGAAACTATTCCACACTCTTTGATGTCTGTGCTAAACTCGTAACTTATATACTCACCTCCATGGTCGGACCGTAGAAATTTGATCTTTCTATTACGATGATTTTCCACTTCATTCTGAAATTCCTTGAACTTTTCAAAGGTTTTAGACTTATGTTTCATCAAATAGATATACCCATATCTACTCAAATCATCTGTGAAAGTAACAAAATAATGATATCCACCTCGTGCCGACACACTCATTGGACCGCATACATCAGTATGTATGATCTCCAATAAATTTGTTGCCTGTAACATCCCAATTTCAGCAACCCTAATTAGTTGTCCAGAATGCAAAAATCAGGGGGAACAAAAACTTTTTATTCTATTTTGGTGCAGTGTTTGCTTGTGGTTTGTTTATGATTATGCATGTGAGTGTATACCATATGATACTCCTTACCTCACCATCAGTTGACAAAAGTTATTTACCCAAAACTATCCTGGCTCATTTTACATATTCTCAAATGTTCTGGCATTTCAAAACATGAGCCAAGATGCTTATGTACCCAAAACTATTTTAGTAGCTTCTATTGACAAAACTATGGAGAGATATATAATATAATCTCCTTATGTTTTCAAGACAGAACCTTCAACTACTCTTACCTTTAGGATCTCCAAAACCTTTTAGTAAGCTTTTGAATTCTACTCTTGGTACACATACCAAGAACCTTACCTTGTTCAAACTCCAACCTATTCAAAATACCCATCCTCACCTTAAGATAAGCTTGATGGTAACCCTAGTAGTGGAGTTGCTTAGTTTATAAAATGAGTTGCCTTGATCTGCTGTCTGATGAGTTCCCTTGATCTGCTGTTTGACCTGTTTGCTTACGAAGTAATATGAGCCACTCTAGGAGCTCATTAGTTGGATCAGTATACTTCAAACTCACCAAACCCTAAGCAAGAATACAAAGCAGGATCTGATCCCTAGATACTAAGTGATCATCTAAAACCCTAAATCTGCCAAATTTGGCTGTCTAGAATCTATTTCCAACATCACCCTTTTGATTGCCTCCTTTTCTCAACTCTCATGCCTTTTTGAAAATGCTTTTGAACCATATTGTTAACCATCCTAAGGACTACCAAGGCCTACTCTTTCCCTTAGTTATATCACACTCCAACCCACTTGTTCTTGATGGTTTTGCAGGCAAGATAATAACTCCTCCTGCAAATCTAGTCAACATGCCTACTTTGACAGAAGCTCACACCATCATCCAACCTTCTATGGACCAACTCTTTGCATGGTTGTGTTCTACTCATATAGGTCTATCAGCACCTACTTCACTTGTTCCATGTGGATCCTTGTGCTTCTTAAACCCACAAGGTTTTGAAGGCTAGTTGATAATCTTCTTTGGCAGGCTTATTTTATTCAAAGTTTGAAATCAATTCTTGGTGAAATCAAACAAGATCAAGCTCAAACCTCTGGACCATGTTGATGTGCATCACTTGGTATATCCATCCATCTACCCCATGCCCCAAGGGGAGATCTAAACTCCAAGATACAACCATGTTTTGATGGTATGAAATTAACATCACCCTAGATCCTTAACCTAAGGTATTTCACAAAAATCAACTTTGATTCTCCAATCCAAAGGTTGAAAAGGCTTGCTACACCTTTTATACATCATCTACCTTGATCATAAAGATTTACCAAAAATAATCCATAATTATTTTGGCTCCAAACCTAATTAATCTCTTTAATAGTCAAAATCTCCAAAACTCCTCTCACAAAGGAAAGTTTGGTTTTTGCCAAAACACTTCCCTAAATTTGGGGTTAGTTGAGTCCTATATATTATACCCTATCATACCACTTCAAAAATAATTATTTTTGAAGAGTTTTAATAATTCTTTTTGCCCTTTTTCCTAAATGGCAGAAATAACAAAATAAATGTTTTAAATACTTTTAAGCCCCAATAAATCTTGGAAAAATTCCCCTAAGTGTGTATTCCTATTTGTGACCACCTCACATAAAAATCCAACAAAGTCCAATGTAAAAATATCAAATGAGATTCAATACTTCACTTCTGCAGTTTTTGAATAAATGGATTTAAATGGACTTATAATCTTTTGAAAAATCCCAATTAATTCATGGAGGTGTGTCTTGACCTCAACTATCCACCAGTACCATTTCCCCTTCTTATCCAATGCAGGTTTTTAGACTTTCTTCATAGCCATCTATTTGTTCAAAATTGCCAAGGAGACAAATCCTCAAATCAAAAACCCACAAAACCTTACCAACCTAGTCAAGCAAACTTCCCTAGGACAACTCACACCCTTCTGGTCGTGTGCACTATAGCTAAGCTACTATAGCAGCCCCTCTCCCTTGTCCCATGTGCTTGGAAGTGAGAAGGAGAGAGATAAATACAAGCATGTGAGGCCAATTAGCTTGCAGCAGCCATCCCACCTCTCCTCTGCCCTCAGCACACACCAGAAACCACTCTCCACGCCCACAACTTCTTCCCCTAGTTTCACACCCCCTCCCATCCCCTCAAATGGACCTAGTCCCCCATGGACTACTCCCTCTCGGTATAAATGGCCAGAGGCCACCACACTCCCTCCTGCTCCCTCATTTCTCCCCCTCCCACTCACCTCCCCCGAGTACCACTCCGTCTCCCCTGCCCTCTCCTGCCCGTGTGAGAGAGGGAGAGGAAGCTTCGGCTTCCCCCATGGATTTGAGCAGGGACCTCTCCTCCTTGCCCCTCTCTCACTGCATGTGGCCATACCGAGCTCCCCTCGATCCCCTATTTCTAACCGTGCCTCCCTCTCTTCTCAAGAACGACCAGAACCACCTCATTGGTGAGCTTCCGAAGCCACTCTTCCGGTCGTTCTCGTGCAATCCCCTCACCGACGAAGAACTACCTCGTGCCGCCCCTCGTCGGGACTGCCCTGGAGAGCCGCTTCACCTCTGCCCCTCCCCGGCTCCTCTCCGCCCCAAGGTGAGCTCCCCCGCCTGATTCCCTCCACTGGCCAGGGTTCTGCGCCGTCGTGCATGTCTCAGCGGAGTCGACGCGTCCCGTTCGTAGATCCTCGCCCAATCTAACCACCGAGAGCCCCTAATACCTGTTCGCCAGCCACTGTCACCGACAATCGGGCCCCGCCCCCGGCCTTTGAACTCCTCTCTCCCGCACACTGCCCAGCTGGGTGGGCCAAATCTGGGCGCCGCGACCTAGTTTCCTCTCAGATCCCGGCCCAGCACTGCCCCTTTCTCTTTTTCTTTTTAGTAGTTCTATAAAATCCAGAAGTTTGTCTTTAGATTAAATCATTTCAAAAATCCAAATCAACTTCAACTTACCAGATATAAATTTTTACATGTTCTATGGAGTATTCCCTACCACCCAGAGCTAGTCTCATACCAATATCTATCTTATTGTTTTGCTGGAATTAAATATACTAAAATGTGACATTTACACTAAATAAATTCCTCAGTGACCTACACATATCCAAATTGGATGAAACCAAGTTCCTTTGGAATTATACCCATAGGCCTACCATCTAGCATTTATCTCATACCAAGGTGAACTGTGTTTCAACATTGGTAAAATTCCCAAAATCCCTCCATATCTGACTTTAGAAAATTCCCTAGACTAAACCTTGAGTCCAATTGACCTAAATCCAACTCTTCTGGATGAGCTCAATCCGTATCTATCAAAACCCAGGAGCCCCTAATTTGCTAAGCCCCAGTTGATTTATTGTGGATTAATCTGTTCTGTGCATGATTAATTCACCAATAATTTGACCACAATAGCTCTACCACTCCAAAAATAGTGATTCTAGTTGGTACTGGAAGGTATTTGCAATACCTATCCATTTCCCTTTACCTCATATCAAAAGCCTCTGTAGATTTAATCTGGTGAAAAAGACAAGTTGTCTACAGAACTGCCTTTGGGAATTTCCTAAGGGCATTCTGGTAATTATTTTGGAGTAATTCCAACTCTCAGTGAACAAGTACATCAGGCTTTACCTAACCACCCAAGGAAATAATTTTTGGAGCTCCATAACCCTTCTGATGATTTATCTCCTAAAACTAGTGATTATTTCACTAGGAAAATCATAAGCAATTACAGAAAAGTAATAAATTAGTGAAACCACTTTTGTTGGTTTCATTTTATCAACTCCTCCCTGTTGGTATCATTTTTATACAATGGCATCATACAGAATATGCCATTGGTCCAAAACCCCCCTCCTAAGTAGTTCCTCGACATTAAACCGTAAGGGGTGTTCATCCCCTTCGCCAAGGCCATCTCCATTTTCTAAATCCTACCCTCTCAAAACCATCTGAATCTTAATCTAGTATTGTTCATTTTCTTGCTGTATGTATGTCCACTTGTATGCCTTGTTTTGATTGTGGTCTTGCTTGTTTGCATGTATACTCGATGACGACGATAGTTGCGCTTGTATTGACGCTGAGAAGAAGAGATCTATTATTGGTATTGGTATTCTGGGTTATCTAAAGAAGAAGTCCAGGGACATTTATGCCATATTGCTGATCATCAGGCAAGCCACCTTCTTTCTCATAAGCCTTGTCCTACTGTTTTACTTATGCATGTTTTCTCTACTGTTTATTAAAAATGCATTGTCTTACTTTATGTTGATGTATATATGGTAGTGGTTTGGCTTCTCCAAACTACTACATTTTTGTACTACTAATTACAACCCCCTTGACGATACCTAGTTGTCCCTAGTATGGTAGAAGGTGTATTACACCATACCCCTTTGGAGACCCTGTTTTAGCCAAAGGAAAAACTAGAGGATGGGAAGACCCCGGGAAAAGTTTTACCAAAGGTTTTAGGATAAAACCTTGGTGAGGTGGGACCTCCCAAGAGATGTTGAGAAAGAAAAAGGTTTTGTTTTAGAAATTGCTGAAGAAAAGATGGAGGAAAAAGGTTTACAAAAACGCACCCGGTTCTTTGCAGTTTAGCTATAACAACTTAACCCATTACAACCACATTACTCTGGAAATGGGACAGGGTTAGATTTGAGGGTTGTTTATTCTGGTATAAGCTGCCTCGTAACTACTACAGGGGATCGGGGATCCCTGGAGGGTGGGCCTTCTTTGATAAAGGTCCATGTGGGACATCGACCTAGAGAAGGAATGAAGGGTCTGTTGGCCTCCATGCGTTACTATGCGCCCCTCATTGAAAGTGCACACTCGAGAAGTGGAAAAAGAGCTCCGGTTGGTCATCGGTACCCGACGTCCCGGTTTTGAGGGGATTAACACTCATAGGGTAGGCACTTATATTGGAGTGGGCATCCGGAGAGTCTTGATCGGTTACTCGACCCACGATCGTGAAGGAAATATGCCCTGAGAGGCAATAATAAAGTTGTTATTATATATTCCTTATATATGATAGATGTTTGTTTTACATGCTAGAATTGTATTGATCAGGAAACATCAATACATGTGTGTTTAATAAACAAAAAGGGTTCCTAGTTATGCCTCTCTTATAGACTAGCTTGTTGATTAACAAGATGATCAAGGTTTCCTGATCATGGACATTGGATGTTGTTAATAACAAGGTCACACCATTGGTGGAATGATGTGATGAACATTCATCCGAAGTATAGAATTACGATCAAGTCATTATGTTTATATTGCTATTACATCATACGAAGTAACCTTTATCCTTATACCATGAGATCATGTTAATTGCTAACACCGAAAGAGTATCTCGATAACATCAAACGTCACACTGTAACATGGTGACTATAAAGATGGGTTTAGTACTACGAAGGTGTTATGTTGAGGATCATGGATCAAGAGTGGAATTTGTCAATCCCGATGATGGATAGATATACTCTGGGCCCTCTCGGTGATATCACATTAAAATAGCTTACAAGCAATTGATGTGATCACTAGAATGTTATATCACGGGAACGAGAAAAGAGTGCATGTCGGTAACGAGATCAAACTAGGTATGGAGATACCGATGATCGAATCTCGGACACGTAATATATCGAGAGACAAAGGGCTTTAGTTACAAGTGTTAAAGGTTCTCATGATCATAGACGTCATCGTTGAATGTGTAGAAGTTAGTACGGATCTCCAGGTCCTGCTGCTGATTATTGATAGGAGAAGAGTCTCGATCATGTCTGCATTATTCGCGAACCGTAGGGTGGCACACTTAAGAGTTACCAGACACCATTTTGGAGCACATATGTTTCAGACGAAAGAATTGCAAAGCGCAGGAATTGTTTCAATAGAAACCGAAAATTGTTTCGGGTGAAATTGCAGAAAGTGGTTCTGCATGTGATATTGAAATATTGCAAGGGACTATATGTGAATGTTTGTTAATTAAAGTGATTAACAAAATTCTGAATAAATTTAATAAAAGAGTTTTATTAAATGAGAGAGCATTAAATTTGGAGAAATTTAATGCATTTAAAGTGGAGACTTTAAAAGGGAATGTGAAGAGGCATTTTAATGTGGAGGGGTTACCACCACATGAATGGGGGAGGTGAGGGGTCACCCCCCATGCGCCGGCCATGGAGAGAGGGGGCACCCCCCTCCTCCTATAAAAGGCCACCCATTCCCTCCTTCATCCTTACACCTCCTTATGAATGATCTCTCTCCCCCTCTAGAATTATTCCCCCATGGTCTCGGATTAGCGAGATACATGTTCCCGGTGGCATTTCTTCTGGAAGGAGTTGCTGCTTCTGCTGGATCGCTGGAGCGAGGAGGTGGAGGTTGTCCGGTGGCTTGAACGTGTGTGCGAGTACGGATGCGCTACTGAGTTGCGTCACTCAAACTTCCTCACGATCTTGAGATCGGCAAGTGTACGACTACATCAACCACGAGTTCCTACTCGTTAACAAAACTCGTTGTCTTCGAGGGTAAGTTCTTGTTGGATGTATGTCCACCCGTTGCTTTGTACCTAAGAGATAGATCTTGGCGTGTAGTTCACACCGTAGGAAAATTTTTATTTTCTATGCTACGGACCCAACAGTGGTATCAGAGCCTGATCTATGTGTAGGTGCTTTGCACGGGTAGTACACATATGTTTATATGTGGGCGATGATGATCATGTTATTGTATCTTCTATGTATTTTGGATATTGGTGGCATAGTGGGATGAAGCGGCCCGGACCAACCTTACATGTCATCGTACATGAGACCGGTTCCACAACTGACATGCAACTTCTTTTGCATAAGTGGCTGGCGGGTGTCTGTCTCTCCTACTATAGTCAATATATGATTTACAACGAGTTGCTAATAACTTAGTCATCCTCTTTGTGGTTCATGTTCGTAGGTGAGAACGGTTTTATCTCCGAAAGCCCTAAGCCACGTAAAACTTGCAATTGATAAATTAGAGGCGTCTAATTTAGATCGTTGCTAGGCTAGTGTATTGATATGGTATTGTTGTAAGTAGATGTATGATAGATACTATTACAACACACTCAACGTGTAAGTTCCATAGACCTTGGACTTACACACAAAGGAATCATAGAGATCATACCACGATGCAAGTGATAGAGATCAAATGAATGGACCATATCATATCACTTTACACATTAGATGTTAGCATCTTATACTGCTAGTTTGGCGCTTTTGGTAGCATTATAAGATGATCCCTCATTTAGATATCAAGATAAAAATGTGTTCTTCCTTCAGTATGCACCGTTCTGTGGATCGTGTTTCGAGACATCACGTGATGATCGGGTGTACTCGAATCTACGCTTTCATAGGAATGGGTGTAAGACATTTTTACACACTTGAATACTAAGGTTCTTACTTGGCGAGCCTAGCATGTACAGACATGGCCTCGGAACACGGACCGAAAGGTTAAACATGAGTCATATAGTTGATATGATGCCCATATAGATGCTCGCCTTTGAAGCTACATCAACTCACGTGATGATCGGACTTGGTGTAGTGGATTTGGTTCATGTAATCACCAAAAGGACATGAGGGATGTCGTTTTTGAGTGGGAGTTCATTAGTAATTTGGATTAGTTGAACTCAATCTATCATAAACTTAGTCTAAATAAACTTTACAAATTCTGTTGTAGATGGCACCACCTGCTTTTAATTTCAATGTGTTCATGGAGAAAGAGAAACTTGCTGCGAATGGTAGCAACTTCACCAACTGGGCTATGAATTTGAGGATTCTCCTCACTGCTGCACAAAAGCAATATGTGCTAGATGCGCTGCTAGGCCCCCCCACTAGCTCCTGATGCCCCTGACGAGGAAAAGAATGTCTATGTGACTCATTAGGAGGATCACAACTTAGTTCATTGCGACATACTGTATGGGCTAGAGCCAGAACTTTGAAAGCGTTTCCAAAATGGCAATGCCTTTGATACCATGGGTGAATTGAAAATGATTTTCAATACCCATGCTGCCGTAGAGAGTTATAATGCTACAGAAAAGTTCTTTAGCTGCATTATGGAGGAAAACAACTCCGTTAGTGATCACTACTCAAAATTTCTGGGTATACCGATAAGCTTGTGTCCTTGGGAATAATGATTCCCATTGACTTAGGCATACATCGTGTTCTCCAATCTCTGCCACCTAGCTACAAGAGCTTCGTGATGAACTATAATATGCAGGGCATGAAGAAGTCTCTTCCCGATCTTCTGTCAATGCTTAAGACTGCATAAGTGGAGATTAGGAAAGAACATCAAGTGTTGATGATCAATAGGACCACCGGTTTCAAGAAAGAAAAGAAAGGAAAGCACAAGGGAAAGAATGGTGGAAAGTCTGTTGCCACGCCTGAAAAGAAACCCCGAGCTGGCCCTAAGTCTAACACCGAGTGCTACTATTGTAAGGGGACTGGCCATTGGAAGCACAACTGCCCCAAGTATTTGGCGGACAAGAAGTTCGGCAAGGAAAACAAAGGTATATGTGATATACATGTTATTGATGTGTACTTGACTAGTACTCACAGTAGCACCGGGGTATTTGAAACAGGATCGGTTGCTAATATATGTAACTCGGTTCAGGGGCTACGGAACAAGCGACAACTAGCAAGGGATGAAGTCAGGATGTGGGTCGGCAATGGATCAAAAGTTGATGTGATCGCCGTCGGGACGCTACCTCTCCATTTGCCATCGATATTAGTTATAAACCTAAATAATTGTTATTTAGTGCCTGCACTGAGCATGAACATTGTATCTGGATCGTGTTTGATGCAAAGTGGTCATTCCTTTAAATCTGAAAACAATGGTTATTCGATTTATAAGAATGATATCTTTTATGGTCATGCACCTATGTTGAATGGTTTATTTCTGATAGATCTAATATTACACACATTATAATGTTAATGCTAAAAAGATTAAACTTGATGATGATATGTCTACATATATGTGGCACTGCCGTCTAGGTCATATTGGCGTTAAACGAATGAAGAAACTCCATTCTGATGGACTTTTGGAATCACTTGATTTTGAATCATTTGATACATGTGAGCCATGCCTTATGGGCAAGATGACTAGAACGCTGTTTTCCGGTTCAGTGGAACGGGCGACAGATCTATTGGAAATCATACATACTGATGTGTGTGGACCAATGAGTGTGTCGGCGTGAGGTGGATATCGTTATTTTGTTACTTTCACGGATGATTTGAGTAGATACGGGTATATCTATTTGATGAAACACAAGTCTGAAACTTTTCAAAAGTTCAAGGAATTTCAGAATGAAGTGGAAAATCATCGTAATAGAAAGATCAAATTTCTATGGTCTGACCGTGGAGGAGAGTATCTAAGTTACGAGTTTAGCACACACATGAAAGAGTGTGGAATAGTTTCACAACTCACGCCTGCCGGAACACCACAACGAAATGGTGTGTCAGAACATCGTAATCGTACCTTATTGGATATGGTTCGATCTATGATGTCTCTGACTGACTTGCCACTGTCATTTTGGGGTTATGCACTAGAAACAGCTGCTTTCACTTTAAATCGGGCACCATCTAAATCTGTTGAAATGACACCGTATGAATTATGGTTTGGAAACAAACCTAAGCTGTCATTTCTTGAAGTTTGGGGATGCGATGTTTATGTGAAGAAACTTCAACCAGATAAACTCGAACCCAAAGTGGAAAAATGCGTCTTCATAGGATACCCTAAGGAAACAATTGGGTATACCTTCTATCACAGATCCGAGGGCAAGGTTTTTGTTGCCAAGAATGGATCCTTTCTTGAGAAGGAGTTTCTCGCGAAAGGTGTGAGTAGTCGGAAGGTAAAACTCGAAGAGGTTATTGAACCTTCTCTTCATGGAATGGCGAGTGGCATAGCACCGGAAGTTGTTTCGGAGTTGACTTCACCAGATGAAGAGAGAGCTAATGATAATGATCATGAAACTCCGAAAGAGGACACTACCAAACCTCGTAGGACAAGCAGGACACGTGGAGCTCCTGAACTGTACGGCAATCCTGTTGTGAATTTCATGGTTGATGAAATGGATGACCCTGCGATGTATGAAGAAGTGATGATGAGCCCGGATTCCAACAAATGGCTGGAAGCCATGAAATCTGAGATGGAATCCATGTACGAGAACTAAGTTTGGAACTTGGTGGACTTACCTGACGATCGAAAGGCCGTTGAGAATAAATGGATTTTCAAAAGAAAAACTGATGCTGATGGTAATGTGACCATCTATAAGGATCGACTTGTCGCAAAGGGGTTTCGACAAATTCAAGGAGTTGACTACGATGAGACATTCTCTCCCGTAGCGATGCTTAAGTCGGTTAGGATTATGTTAGCAATTCCTGCATATTTCGATTATGAAATATGGCAGATGGATGTCAAAACTGCGTTCCTCAATGGTAATATTGAAGAAGAGTTGTATATGATACAACCTAAGGGTTTTGTCGATCCTAAGGATGCAAATAATGTATGCAAACTTCAGCGATCCATCTATGGACTGAAGCAAGCATCCCGGAGTTGGAATCTCCGCTTTGATGAGGTGATCAAAGAGTTTGGATTTGTCCAAACTTATGGAGAGGCTTGTATTTACAAGAAAGTGAGTGGGAGCAATGTGGCATTTCTGATATTATATGTGGATGACATATTATTGACTGGAAATGATATAGATCTTTTAAACAGTGTTAAAAGTTATCTAAATAGCAAATTTTCGATGAAAGACCTTGGTGAAGCGTCATATATATTAGGCATTAAAATGTATAGAGATAGATCAAGGCGCCTAATTGGGCTATCGCAGAGTACATACCTTGATAAGATATTAAAGAAGTTTAATATGGATGAAAGTAAGAAGGGGTTCTTACCTATGTTGCAAGGAAAGACATTGAGTAAGACTCAAAGTCCGGCTACGGCGGAAGAAAGAGAGATGATGGATAAGATCCCCTATGCCTCGGCCATAGGCTCTATTATGTATGCCATGCTATGTACAAGACCGGATGTGGCACATGCTATTAGTTTGACTAGTAGGTACCAATCTGATCCAGGTTCGGAACACTGGATATCGGTAAAGAACATCCTCAAGTACTTGAGAAGAACTAAGGATATGTTTCTTATATACGGAGGTGAAGAAGAGCTAGTCGCTAAGTGTTATGTCGATGCTAGCTTTGACACCGATCCAGATGACTCTAAGTCTCAATCCGGATACGTATTTCTCTTGAACGGAGCAGCAGTTAGTTGGAGGAGTTCCAAACAACCTGTGGTGGCTGGATCAACGACGGAGGCGGCATATGTTGCTTCTTCAGAAGCGGCGTAGGAGGCGGTTTGGATGAAAGAGTTCATTATGGAACTAGGTGTGGTTCCTAGAGCATTGGATCCAATGGTGATCTATTGTGACAACAATGGAGCCATAGCCAACGCAAAGAAACCGAGGTCTCACAAGAATCCCAAGCATATTAAGCGCCGATTTCACTCCATCCGCGAGCATGTCAAGGATGGAGATATAAAGATTTGTAAAGTACACATGGACCTAAATGTAGCAGATCCGTTGACTAAAGTTCTCCCTAGGGCAAAACATGATCAACACCAGAACTCCATGGGTGTTAGATTTATCACTATGTGAACTAGATTATTGTCTCTAGTGCAAGTGGGAGACTGAAGGAAATATGCCCTGAGAGGCAATAATAAAGTTGTTATTATATATTCCTTATATATGATAGATGTTTGTTTTACATGCTAGAATTGTATCGATCAGGAAACATCAATACGTGTGTGTTTAATAAACAAAAAGGGTTCCTAGTTATGCCTCTCTTATAGACTAGCTTGCTGATTAACAAGATGATCAAGGTTTCCTGATCATGGACATTGGATGTTGTTAATAACAAGGTCACACCATTGGTGGAATGATGTGATGAACATTCATCCGAAGTATAGCATTACGATCAAGTCATTATGTTTATATTTCTATAACATCATACGAAGTAACCTTCATCCTTAGACCATGAGATCATGTTAATTGCTAACACCGGAAGAGTATCTTGATAACATCAAACGTCACACCGTAACAGGGTGACTATAAAGATGGGTTCAGTACTACGAAGGTGTTATGTTGAGGCTCATGGATAAAGAGTGGAATTTGTCAACCCCGATGACGGATAGATATACTCTGGGCCCTCTCAGTGATATCACATTAAGACAACTTGCAAGCAAGTGATGTGATCACTAGAATGTTATATCACGGGAACGAGAAAAGAGTGCATGTCGGTAACGAGATCAAACTAGGTATGGAGATACCGATGATCGAATCTCAGACATGTAATATATCGAGAGACAAAGGGATTTAGTAACAAGCGTTAAAGGTTCTCACGATCACAGAAGTCATCGTTGAATGTGTAGGAGTCGGTACGGATCTCCAGGTCCCGCTGCTGATTATTGATCGGAGAAGGGTCTCGATCATTTCTACATTATTCGCGAACCGTAGGGTGGCACACTTAAGAGTTACCGGACACCATTTTGGAGCACATATTTTTCAGACGAAAGAATTGCAAAGCGCAGGAATTGTTTCAATAGAAACCGAAAATTGTTTCGGGTGAAATTGCAGAAAGTGGTTCTGCATGTGATATTGAAATATTGCAAGGGACTATATGTGAATGTTTGTTAATTAAAGTGATTAACAAAATTCTGAATAAATTTAATAAAAGAGTTTTATTAAATGAGAGAGCATTAAATTTGGAGACATTTAATGCATTTAAAGTGGAGACTTTAAAAGGGAATGTGAAGAGGCATTTTAATGTGGAGGGGTTACCACCACATGAATGGGGGAGGTGAGGGGTCACCCCCCATGCGCCGGCCATGGAGAGAGGGGGCACCCCCTCCTACTATAAAAGGCCACCCATTCCCTCCTTCATCCTTACACCTCCTTGTGAAGGATCTCTCTCCCCCTCTAGAATTATTCCCCCATGGTCTCGGATTAGCGAGATACATGTTCCCGGTGGCATTTCGTCTGGAAGGAGTTGCTGCTTCCGCAGGATCGCTGGAGCGACGAGGTGGAGGTTGTCCGGTGGCTTGAACGTGTGTGCAAGTACGGATGCGCTGCTGAGTTGTGGCGCTCGGACTTCCTCACGATCTTGAGATCGGCAAGTGTACGACGACATCAACCACGATTTCCTACTCGTTAACAAAACTCGTTGTCTTCGAGGGTATGTTCTCGTTGGATGTATGTCCACCCATTGCTTTGTACCTAGTAGATAGATCTTGGCGTGTAGTTCACACCGTAGGAAATTTTTTGTTTTCTATGCTGCGGACCCAACAGATCGGAGTAGATCAGGGTAGTGTACCCGGATGGTGTGGGTAAAGTGTACAACCTCTGCAGAGTGTAAATCTATTCAAATAGCCATATCCGCGGTCATGGACGGGTTGGACAAACTTCTGTAGAGCGGTGCTGGTTTTGTTTTCAAAAAGGATTTCGGAAAAGAAATGACTTTGGAAAAGTTTTGACCATGGGATGGTCGAAAGGAGGAGAAAGGAGTTCGGTCGTGGGATGACCTGAAGACGGGAACAAATGGGTGACCCAGTCCTGATGTTTTCCCAAAACTTTTCAAAAAGGTTTCCAAAATGTTTACAAAGGTTTTGAACAAAGATATGTAGATGCTATATCTACAAGGGAAACTATCTGAGAAAAGAACCCCTCTTGGAGCCCTCCTACTACCTCAGCCATCATGCATATCCCCTTGTTATTATTGTTATCTTAAGGTGGTTTGCGAGTACATTTAGAGTGCTCACTGGCATTGTCCCTGGCTATTAACATGGTCAGATTTCAAGTCGAAGGTGAAGTGGACGACTATGCGAGCTAGGACATTCTCCCAGTCAGTTGCCTGTAGGTTAAGGCATGGCTCGGGCTCTACGCTTCATGGAGTTCCGCTGTTTTTGATCGATGTAGCCATAATGGCAAATAAGGTATGACATGTATTCGTTATGTTTTGGATGTTTACTTTAATACTCGTCGGTTATGTGCCACGACTGACTGATCATGGGATCGTGGTTGTATGCATAACAGGGATTCTCGGAGGATTAATCCGGGGGCCCCACAGACTTGGTATCAGAGCCATCCTGACTGTAGGAGAACCTTAGTTAGCATGGTCGCTAGACAGGAACCTTATTTTGAAAACCCCGGCTTTTGAAAACTAGTTTCCCAATGAGTTTGAAAAAGTTCTACTTCTTCTCTTACTCTAAGTAAATGCTTACAACAATGGTTTCCTCTAACTCTCGTCCAAACTTCAAACCTACAGATTTTAAATAACTAGGATCTAGGCCCGGTGAAGACAATGAGAACAAAATGAAGACAAGCAACTACCAGCAAACGCAAGGAGACTACAATATCACTCTACCAGCAGAATCCTCCCAATAAGAAGACATCGGGCGTTGCACTATAAAGCGTCCAAGATATGACGAAGGCTTCATCTACAAGATAGTGACTCTGACTCGAAGAAAGACGATATCTAGGGTCAATAGTCCTAAGGATAGGATTCCCCTACCTCACGAGTAGTTAACTCCTTGGTCCCTAACGCTGACCGTGTTTGCTTCCCTAAGAGCCACATTGTGTTGCTTAATGTGTGATGTTTGCCGAGGACATTGCGATTTCCTCGCTCTGTTCGCCTTGTTTGTATGTTCTGGTTTGCTTTGACCTCCTTAAAATTGTGACTCGAGGAGCGATAACCCACCTAGTAACTCAGTAAACCCCTATGTAGATGCCGGTAATGAGACCCAGACTAACCTCGAGAGTATATGAGAGGAAAAGCATCACAAGAACCAGGAGTTCGACATCGTCAAGTCAGAACAACTCGAAGATTTCACCTCAGCAGGACGGCATACCTCGTCAAACTCACCTCGCAAGACTTGTTAATAGCACCACACCACCTTGTTCCTTAGTCTACTACAACAAGAATCCCGTTGAAGCCAGAAATCAATCACTGAAGGATCCTCATTACCCACAAGAAACCACCCGATGAGTCAACCAAGACAAGAAGTAAAAACCTGACTCCACTAATCTTCAGTATATTAGCGCTTCCGACCACCTCCGGAGACTAACTATTATAGTCGACCCTAACCAAAACTAACAGAATGATCCTCCCTAGAAGGTCAGAACCACCCCTGAAGTCAGATGATAAGGAAGCGTGAAGACAACGAGTCCACTCCGCCATCAAGCAGAAGCAATGCAAGAAATGCCAATGAAGACCGCTTACCCGACACTGACTGCTTCAACCCTGATTAATTACTAGCAAAAAGAGTCGTAAACCGCTAATTTACCTTGAGCTAACCCCTTAAAGGCTGCGTTAGGAAACCCCCCCCCCCCACCAAGGTTTGCGAGAATAGGGTGTCACTCAAAGACTCCGATCCAGACCTAGAAGGAAGACAACTTTCTGCTAACCGCCAAGCAGCACTGCCAGACAGAAGATTCGCATCACTCCTAAAACACCCTAGTGAATCTCTAAGGTGGAAAGACCGCGTCTTTCCACTCAATCCTCAGAAGACTGTCTACCAGCAAATACTCCAGAAGACCCCCAGAATTGGACGCCTTCCCTCCAAACACCAACCCGTGAGACATCAGAAGCGAAACTAACTGAATATTCTACGAAATCCCTTCGCTTCTTCAGTTGAAGACATACCTGAAGGGCCACAGGATCACTAACCGCTTGGTTCCAATCGCTTAGAAGATTTGAGACTCCAACTTGCTACGTATGGATAATCGTAGTACATAAGTCATGTAGGACCTCCCTTCGCGGACATCTTTGAAAGATTCCAACTCTAGGAGAAGGAGTGGCGACCATCTTCAAAACATCCCTCTGCGACTCCAAGAAGGAAAGATTACTTCCACTCCTAGAATTGTACCCTAGTTTAATCCTAAGGGGGAAATAGAGTAAAATCCTTCACTAGAAGCAAACCCAGGAGTATCGACCGTAAAATCTTTAATTAGGATACGCTACGACCCTAAGGAAGAGCCGTGGACCCTTAGAGCGAGGTACTCCCAGCTGTAGATTCTATCCTCCGACGAGTACCCCGTGAAGTTCAACATCGAGATAGTCTGCCCAGTCTAAGCCTCGAGATATAGAGTCTGGAAGGAAAAGAAGGTCATCCCTCGCAAATCAGGACTGGACTTTGCTCAACTCTCCGTGCACCCCAGAAGACTAAAGCTCAAACCTCATCGACATAGTAGTCACTTTCAAAGACGGAGTCCGTAGGATTGTACGCGTAAGACACCTAGTATCAACCCGACTCAAAATCCCCTAACCTTACTCTTCTGAATCTCGGGATGAGATTCTTTTAAGGGAGAAAGTTCTGTAACATCCCAATTTCAGCAACCCTGATTAGTTGTCCAGAATGCAAAAATCAGGGGAAAGAAAAACTTTTTCTTGTATTTTGGTGTAGTGTTTGCTTGTGGTTTTTTATGATTGTGCATGTGAGTGTATAACATATGATACTCCTTACCTCACCATCAGTTGACAAAAGCTATTTACCCAAAACTATCCTGGCTCATTTTACATATTCTCAAATGTTCTAGAATTTAAAAACATGAGCCAAGATGCTTATGTACCCAAAATTATTTTAGTAGCTTCTATTGACAAAACTAGGGAGATATATATAATATAATCTCCTTATGTTTTCAAGACAGAACCTTCAACTACTCTTACGTTTAGGATCTCCAAAACCTTTTAGTAAGCTTTTGAATTCTATTCTTGGTAGACATACCAAGGACCTTACCTTGTTCAAACTCCAACCTATTCAAAATACCCATCCTCACCTCAAGCTAAGCTTGATGGTAACCCTAGTAGTGGAGTTGCTTAGTTTATAAAATGAGTTGGCTTGATCTGCTGTCTGATGAGTTGCCTTGATCTGTTGTTTGACCTGTTTGCTTAGGAAGTAGTATGAGCCACTCCAGGAGCTCATCAGTTGGATCAGTATACTTCAAACTCACCAAACCCTAAGAAAGAATACAAAGCAGGATCTAATCCCTAGATACTAAGTGATCATCTAAAACCCTAAATCTACCAAATTTGGCTAAGTCTAGAAATCTGTTTCCAACATCACCCTTTTGAATGCCTCCTTTTCTCAACCCTCGTGCCTTTTTGAAAATGCTTTTGAATCATATTGTTAACCATCCTAAGGACTACCAAGGCCCACTCTTGTCCTTGGCTATATCACACTCCAAACCACTTGTTCTTGATGGTTTTGCAGGCAAGATAATAACTCCTCCTGCAAATCTAGTCAACATGCCTACTTTGACAAAAGCTCACACCATCATCCAACCTTCTATGGACCAACTCTTTGCATGGTTGTGTTCTACTCATATAGTTCTATCAGCATCTACTTCACTTGTTCTAGGTGGATCCTTGTACTTCTTAAACCCACAAGGTTCTGAAGGCTAGTTGATAATCTTCTTTGGCAGGTTTATTTATTTAAAGTTTGAAATCAATTCTTGGTGAACTCAAACAAGATCAACCTCAAACCTCTGTACCATGTTTATGTGCATCACTTGGTATATCCATCCATCTAACCCATGCCCCAAGGGGAGATCTGAACTCCAAGATACAACCATGTTTTGATGGTATGAAATAAACATCACCCTAGATCCTTAACCTAAGGTATTTCACCAAAATCAACTTGGATTCTCCAATCCCAAGGTTGCAAATGATTGCTACACCTTGTCTACATCATCTACCTTGATCATCAAGATTTACCAAAAATAATCCATAATTATTTTGGCTCCAAACCTAATTAATCTCTTTAATAGTCAAAATCTCCAAAACTCCTCTCACAAAGGAAAGTTTGGTTTTTGCCAAAACACTTCCCTAACTTTGGGCTTAGTTGAGTCCTGTATATAATACCCTATCAACCCACTTCAAAAATAAGTATTTTTGAAGAGTTTTAATAATTCTTTTTGCCCTTTTTCCTAAATGGCAGAAACAACAAAATAAATGTTTTAAATACATTTAAGCCCCAATAAATCTTGGGAAAATTCCCCTAAGTTTGTATTCCTATTTGTGACCACCTCACATCAAAATCCAACAAAGTCCAATGTAAAAATATCAAATGAGCTTCAATACTTCACTTCTGCAGTTTTTGAATAAATGAATTTAAATGGACTTATAATCTTTTGAAAAATCCCAAATAATTCCTAGAGGTGTGTCTTGACCTTAACTACCCACCAGTACAATTTCCCCTTCTTGTCCAATGCAGGTTTTTAGACTTTCTTCATATCCATCTATTTGATCAAAATTGCCAAGGAGACAAATCCTCAAATCAAAAACCCACAAAACCTTACCAACCTGGTCAAGCAAGCTTCCCTAGCACAACGCACACCCTTCTGGTCATGTGCACTGTAGCTAAGCTACTGTAGCAGCCCCTCTCCCTTGTCCCATGTGCTTGGAAGTGAGAAGGAGAGAGATAAAGACAAGCATGTGAGGCCAATTAGCTTGCAGCAGCCATCCCACCTCTCCTCTGCCCTCAGCACACACTAGAAACCACTCTCCACGCCCACAACATCTTACCCCTAGTTTCACACCCCCTCCCTTCCTCTCAAATAGACCTAGCCCCCATGGACTACTCCCTCTCGGTATAAATGGCCAGAGGCCACCCCACTCGCTCCTACTCCCTCATTTCTCCCTTCCCACTCCCACTCACCTCCCCTGAGTACCACTCCCTCTCCCCTGCCCTCTCCTGCCCGTGAGAGAGAGGGAGAGGAAGCTTCGGCTTCCCCCATGGATTCGAGCAGGGACCTATCCTCCTTGCCCCTCTCTCACTGCATGTGGCCAAACCGAGCTCCCCTCGATCCCCTGTTTCTAACCATGCCTCCCTCTCTTCTCAAGAACGACCAGAACCACCTCGTTGGTGAGCTCCCGAAGCCACTCTTCCGGTCGTTCTCGTGCAATCCCCTCACCGACGAAGAACTACCTCGTGCCGCCCCTCGTCGGGACTGCCCTGGAGAGCCGCTTCACCTCCGCCCCTCCCCGACTCCTCTCCGCCCCAAGGTGAGCTTCCCCGCCTGATTCCCTCCACTGGCCAGGGTTCTGCGCCGCCGTGCATGTCTCAGCGGAGTTGACGCGTCCCGTTCGTCGATCCTCGCCCAATCTAACCAACGAGAGCCCCTAATACCTGTTCGCCAGCCACCGTCGCCGACAAGCGGGCCCCGCCCTCGGCCTTTGAACTCCTCTCTCCCGCGCACTGCCCAGCTGGGTGGGCCAAATCTGGGCGCCGCGACCTAGTTTCCTCTCAGATCCCGGCCCAGCACTGCCCCTTTCTCTTTTTCTTTTTAGTAGTTCTTTAAAATCCAGAAGTTTGTCTTTAGATTAAATCATTTCAAAAATCCAAATCAACTTCAAATTACCAGATATAAATTTTTACATGTTCTATGGAGTATTCCCTACCACCCAGAGCTAGTCTCATACCAATATCTATCTTATTGTTTTGCTGGAATTAAATATACTAAAATGTGACATTTACACTAAATAAATTCCTCAGTGACCTACACATCTCCAAATTGGATGAAACCAAGTTCCTTTGGAATTATACCCATAGGCCTACCATCTAGCATTTATCTCATACCAAGGTGAACTGTGTTTCAACATTGGTAAAATTCCCAAAATCCCTCCATATCTGACTTTAGAAAATTCCCTAGACTAAACCTTGAGTCCAATTGACCTAAATCCAACTCTTTTGGATGAGCTCAATCCGTATCTATCAAAACCCAGGAGCCCCTAATTTGCTAAGCCCCAGTTGATTTATTGTGGATTAATCTGTTCTGTGCATGGTTAATTCACCAATAATTTGACCACAATAGCTCTACCACTCCAAAAATAGTGATTCTAGTTGGTACTGGAAGGTATTTGCAACACCTATCCATTTCCATTTACCTCATATCAAAATCCTCTGTAGATTTAATCTGGTGAAAAAGACAAGTTTTCTATAGAACTGCCTTTGGGAATTTCCTGAGGGAATTCTGTTAATTATTTTGGAGTGATTCCAACTCTCAGTGAACAAGTGCATCAGGCCTTACCTAACCACCCAAGGAAATAATTTTTGGAGCTCCAGAACCCTTCTGGTTATTTATCTCCTAACACTAGAGATTATTTCACTAGGGACATCATAAGCAATTACAGAAAAGAGATAAATTAGTGAAACCACTTTTGTTGGTTTCATTTTATCAACTCCTACCTGTTGGTATCATTTTTATACAATGGCATCATACATAATATGCCATTGGTCCAAAAACCCCCCTCCTAAGTAGTTCCTCGACATTAAACCGTAAAGGGTGTTCATCCCCTTCTCCAAGGCCATCTCCATTTTCTAAATCCTACCCTCTCAAAACCATCTGAATCTTAATCTGGTATTGTTCATTTTCTTGCTGTATGTATGTCCACTTGTATGCCTTGTTTTGATTGTGGTCTTGCTTGTTTGCATGTATACTCGATGATGACGATAGTTGCGCTTATATTGACGCTGAGAAGAAGAGATCTATTATTGGTATCGGTATTCTGGGTTATCTAAAGAAGAAGTCCAAGGACATTTATGCCATATTGCTGATCATCAGGCATGCCACCTTCTTGCTCATAAGCCTTGTCCTACTATTTTACTTATGCATGTTTTCTCTACTGTTTATTAAAACTGCATTGTCTTACTTTATATTGATGTATATATGGTAGCGGTTTGGCTTCTCCGAACTACTACATTTTTGTACTACTAAGTACAACCCCCTTGACGATACCTCCTTGTCCCTAGTATGGTAGAAGGTGTATTACACCTTACCCCTTTGGAGACCCCGTTTTAGCCGAAGCAAAAATTAGAGGATGGGAAGACCACGGAAAAAGTTTTACTAAAGGTTTTAGGATAAAACCTTGGTGAGGTGGGACCTCCCAAGAGATGTTGAGAAAGAAAAAGGTTTTGTTTTACAAAATGCTGAAGAAAAGATGGAGGAAAAAGTTTTACAAAAACACACCCGGTTCTTTGCAGTTTAGCTATAACAACTTAACCATGTGCAACCACATTACTCTGGAAATGGGACAGGGCTGGATTTGAGGGTTGTTTATTCCGGTATAAGCTGCCTCATAACTACTACAGGGGATCGGGGATCCCTGGAGGGTGGGCCTTCTCCGATAAAGGTCCATGTGGGACATCGACCTGGAGAAGGAATGAAGGGTCTGCTGGCCTCCACACGTTACTATGAGCCCCTCATTGAAAGCGCACACTCGAGAAGTGTAAAAAGCGCTCCGGTTGGTCCTCGGAACCCGACGTCCCGGTTTTGAGGGGATTAACACTCATAGGGTAGGCACTTATATTGGAGTGGGCATCCGGAGAGTCTTGATCGGTTACTTGACCCACGATTGGTGTAGATCAGGGTAGTGTACCCGGATGGTGTGGGTAAAGTGTACAATCTCTGCAGAGTGTAAATCTATTTGAATAGCCATGTCCGTGGTCATGGACGGGTTGGACAAACTTCTGTAGAGCGGTGCTGGTTTTGTTTTCAAAAAGGATTTTGGAAAAGAAATGGCTTTGGAAATGTTTTGACCATGGGATGGTCGAAAGGAGGAGAAAGGAGTTCGGTCGTGGGACGACCTGAAGACTGGAACAAATGGGTGACCCAGTCCTGATGTTTTCCCAAAACTTTTCAAAAAGGTTTCCAAAATGTTTACAAAAGTTTTCAACAAAGATATGTAGATGCTATATCTACAAGAGAAACTATTTGAGAAAAGAAGCCCTCTTGGAGCCCTCCTACTACCACAGCCATCATGCATATCCCCTTGTTATTATTGTTATCTTAAGGTGGTTTGATAGTACATTCAAAGTGATCACTGGCATTGTCCCTGGCTATTAACGTGGTCAGATTTCAAGACGAAGGTGAAGTGGACGACTATGCGAGCTAGGACGTTCTCCCAGTCAGTTGCATGTAGGTTAAGGCATGGCTCGGGCTCTACGTTTAATGGAGTTCTGCTGTTGTTGATCGATGTATCCATAATGGCAAATAAGGTATGACATGTATTCGTTATGTTTTGGATGTTTACTTTGATACTCGTCGGTTATGTGCCACGACTAACTGATCATGGGATCGTGGTTGTATGCATAATAGGGATTCTCGGAGGATTAATCCGGGGGCCCCACATCGCCCGTTCCATTGAACTGGAAAACGGCGTTCTAGTAATCTTGCCCATAAGGCATGGCTCACATGTATCAAATGATTCAAAATCAAATGATTCTAACAGTCCATCGGAATGGAGTTTCTTCATGCGTTTAATGCCAATATGACCTAGACGGCAGTGCCACATATATGTAGATATATCATCATTAAGTTTAATCCTTTTAGCATCAACATTATGGATATGCGTATGAGTACAATCGAGATTCAACAGAAATAAACCATTCATCATGGGTGCATGACCATAAAAGATATTATCGATATAAATCGAACAACCACTGTTTTATGATTTAAACGAATAACCGCTTTGCAATAAACATGATCCGGATACAATGTTCATGTTCAACGCAGGCACCAAATAACAATTATTTAATTTATCACTAATCTCGATGGCATATGGAGAGGCAGCGTTCTGACGATGATCACATAAACTCTTGATCGATTGCCGACACGCATCATGACCTCATCCCTTGCTAGTTGTCGCTTGTTCGGCAGCCCTTGTATAGAGTTACATATATTAGCAACTGATCTAGGATCAAATACCCATGTGCTACTGCGAGTACTAGTCAAGTACACATCAATAACATGTATATCACATATACCTTTCTTTGCCTTGCCGGCCTTCTTGTCCGCCAAATACTTGGGGCAGTTGCGCTTCCAATGGCGAGTCCCCTTACAATAGTAGCACTTGGTATCAGACTTAGGGCCAGCCCGAGATTTATTTTCAAGTGCAGCAACATATTTTCCACCCTTCTTTTCCTTCTGTTTACCCTTCTTGTCTTTCTTGAAACCGGTGGTCTTATTGACCATCAACACTTGATGTTCTTTCTTAATCTCCACTTCTGCAGTCTTAAGCATTGACAGAAGCTCGGGGAGAGTCTTCTTCGTGCCCTGCATGTTATAGTTCATCACGAAGCTCTTGTATCTAGGTGGCAGAGATTGGAGAACACGATGTATGCCTAAGTCAATGGGAATCGTTATTCCCAAGGACACAAGCTTATCGGCGTACCCAGACATTTTGAGTACGTGCTCACTTACGGAGTTGTTCTCTTCCATCATGCAGCTAAAGAACTTTTCTGAAGCATTATAACTCTCTACGGCAACATGGGTATCGAAAATTATTTTCAATTCACCCATGTTATCAAAGGCATTGCCATTTTCGAAAGGCTTTCGAAGTTCTGGCTCTATCCAATACAATATGCCGCAATGAACTAAGTTGTGGTCCTCCTGACGAGTCACATAGACATTCTTTTCCTCGTCAGGGGCATCAGGAGCTGGTGGGGGCCTAGCGGTGCTTCTAGCACATATTACTTTTGTGCAGCAGAGAGGAGAATCCTAAAATTCATATCCCAATTGGTGAAGTTGCTACCATTTGCAGCAAGTTTCTCTTTCTCCATGAACACATTGAAATTAAAAGCAGGTAGTGCCATCTACAACAGAATTTGTAAATTTTATTTAGACTAAGTTCATGATAGATTGAGTTCAACCAAACTCCCACTTAAAAACAACATCCCTCGTGTCTTTTTGGTGATTACATGAACCAAATTCACTACACTAAGTCCGATCATCACGTGAGTCGGTGTAGCTTCAAAGGCGAGCATCTATATGGGCATCATATCAACTATATGACTCATCCTTAACCTTTCGGTCCGTGATCTGAGGCCATGTCTGTACATCCTAGGCTCG
Organism: Avena sativa; assembly: GCA_916181665.1. Classification (NCBI taxonomy): domain Eukaryota; kingdom Viridiplantae; phylum Streptophyta; class Magnoliopsida; order Poales; family Poaceae; genus Avena; species Avena sativa. The sequence continues at coordinate 468,051,594 of OV702290.1, forward strand.
CCAAGTAAGAACCTTGGTACTCGCGTGTGTAAAACTGTCTTACACCCGTTGTATGAAAGCGAAAAGTCGAGTACACCCGATCATCACGTGATGTCTCGAAACACGATCCATAGAACGGTGCATACTTAAGGAAGAACACATTTTTTATCTTGATATTTAAATGAGGGATCATCTTATAATGCTACTAAAAACACCAAATAAGCAATATAAGATGCAAACATCATATGTGTAAAGTGAAATGATATGGTTCTTGCATTTGATCACTATCATATGCATCATGGTATGATCTTTATCATTCCTTTGTGTGTAAGGCCAAGGTTTATGGAACTTACACGTTAGGTGTGTTGTAAGAGTATCAACTATACATCAACTTACAACATTACCATATCATGACACAAGCCCAGCAACGATCTAAACTAGACGCCTCTAATTTATCAATTGCAAGTTTTACGTGGCTTAGGGCTTTCGAAGATAGAACCGTTCTTATCTATGAACATGGAACCACAACGATGATAACCAAATTATTAGCAACTCGTTGTAAATAAGATATTGACTATAGTAGGAGAGACAGACACCCGCTAGGCACTTATGCGAAACTAGTTGCATCTCAGTCGTGGAACCGGTCTCATGTGCGATGACATGTAAGGTTGGTCCGGGCCGCTTCATCCTACTATGCCACCAATATCGAAAGTACATATAATAAGCAATAACATGATCATCACCGCCCACATACTCTTATGTGTTCTACCCGTGCAAAGCACCTACGCATAGATCAGGCTCTAATACCATTGAAGGGTTCGAAGCATAGAAAACAAAAAAATTCCTACGATGGGAACTATACGCCAAGATCTATCTACTAGATACAAGCAACGGGTGGATATACATCCATGGAGAACACTTGCCAATCTCAAGTTTTGTTAATGAGTAGGAACTCACGGATAATGTAGTAGTACGCTTGCCAATCTCAAGATCGTGTGGAAGTCCTAGCGCCGCAAACCACCAGCGCATCCGCACTCGCACACACGTTCAGGCCATCGAACAACCTCCGCCTCCTCGCTCTAGTGATGCAGCAAAAGCAGCAACTCCTTCCAGATGAAATGCCACCGGGAACATGTATCTAGCTAATCCGAGACCATGGGGGAATAATTCTAGAGGGGGAGAGAGATCCTTCACGAGGAAGTGTGAGGAAGAAGGGTGACAGGGGTGGCCTTTTATAGGAGGATGGGAGGTACCCCTCCCCATGGTCTGCGCCCCATGGGGGTGACCCCTCACCTCCCCCATTCATGTGGTGGTAACCCCCTCCACATTAAAATGCCCCTTCACATTCTCTTTTAAAGTTTCCACTTTAAATGAATTAAATTTCTCCAAATTTAATGCTCTCTCATTTAATAAAACTCTTTTATTAATTTTATTCAGAATCTTTTTAATTACTTTAATTAACAAATATTCACATAAAACCCCCTACAACATTTCAATATTACATGCAGAACCAATTTCAGCAATTTAACCCGAAATAGTTTCGGTATCTATTGAAATAATTCCAGTGCTTTGCAATTCATTCGTCTAAAACATATTTGATCCAAATGGTGTTGGTGTCCCTTAAGTGTGTCACCCTACGGTTCGTGAATAATGCACATGATCGAGACCCCTCTCAGATCAATAATCAGAAGCGAGACCTGGAGATCCATACTGACTCCTACACATTCTACGATGACTTCTATGATCATGAGAACCTTTAACACTAGTAACTAAATCCCTTTGTCTCGTGATATATTACATGTACGAGATTCGATCATTGGTATCTCCATACCTAGTTTAATCTCGTTACCGACATGTACTCTTTTCTCGTTCCCGTGATATGACATTCTAGTGATCTTATCACTTGCTTGCAAGCTAACCAATGTGATATCACCGAGAGGGCCCAGAGAATATCTATCCTTCACCGGGATGGACAAATCCCACTCTTGATCCATGAGCCTCTACATAACACTTTCGTAGCACTGAACCCAGCTTTATAATCACCCTTTCACGGTGTGATGTTTGATGTTATCAAGATACTCTTCCAGTATTAGTGTTTAACATGATCTCATGGTCTAAGGACTAGGATTACTTTGTTATATGTTATAGCAATATAAACATAATGACTTTGATTGTAATGATATACTTCGGATGAATGTTCATCACATTATTCTACTAATGTTGTGACCTCGTTATTAACAACATCCAATGTCCATGATCAGGAAACCTTGATCATCTTATTAATCAACGAGCTAGTTTATAAGAGAGGCATAACTAGGAACTTTCATTTTGTTTATTAAACACACATGTATTAATCTTTCCAAATTAATACAATTATAGCATGCAAAATAAACATCTATCATATACTTGGAATATGTATAATAACAACTTTATTACTGCCTCTCAGGGCATATTCCCTTTAGTATCTTCTTTTCCATTATGGGATCTAGAAGATTCTATTGATAGTGTTTAGCACAATGAAATTTATGCACAAACCTCAAATACATTGTGAGGGTAGTTCCATATTTGCTTCATGTGTTGTTTTAGCTAGATGGTGGGACCCACGTTATAAATATTTGCATCTAGTACATTGTGGAGCTCTTGCTATATTTTATACCAAAGCCAAATTTACCCTTGTGTCATATTTAGCAACATTGTGGGTGCCCTTGGACAAGCCACAAGCTTATGGGTCACCCTTAAGAAAATTTCCTTAAGGTGAAGCTCTACTATGTATATACATATATGGTCATCCATAAGGACTACTTTTTGCTTGTGGACACCCTTATGGACAACATAGTGGATGCCCTAGGTGAACTTTTGCCATAAGGTGGGTCCTACACAGCTTGTGGAAGTAGCTATAACATCACCTATGTATAAGGTGAACTTTTGCCATAAGATGGGACCCACACAGGTTATAGAAATAGCTAGTACAATGTATAAGGTCGAGTTCACCTTAAGCTGGGACCTACATGTTTGTTAAAAATACACACATGTAAGAGAGAGAGAGGAGAAAGTAAAATAATTGTTTATTGCTTATGGACAACGCATAAGCTTGTTGGCCACCCTTAAGGAAATTCCACTAAAGTGAACCTCTACTATGTATATGGATAGGCTTATGGACTACTTTTTGACTTGTGGGTAGACAACATAGTGGATTCCTTGGGAACCCACAATGTATAGCCAAATCTAGTTCCAAAATAGATATTTGGCTTTTAGAACTAGTTCCATACGTTGCAGGGTTAGTTCCAAATCTGAGAAACTAGGGAATCGGAGGAACTTCGTGCGCCAATACCAAATTCCAAGTACTACTCTATCCGATCATGTGGCAGTGCACTGCTTCTCTCTCGTGCGATGGGGCGAGAGAACACCCTTTACTATGTTGTTTTATTCCGTGTAAGGGCCCACTATGCAGATATTTGGCAAGACAAACACTGTGGAGCTAAGCCAAATTTTCCTCCCATGCTAAATAGTGTTGTGTGTCAGATTTTGCAACATCAACGCTGTGGCTGATAAAGTGAACTTATCTATAAGCTGGGACCCATATGTTTGCAAAAAGTATACAGGTGCAAGATAGAGAGAGAGAGGAGAGAGTAAATAATTTTATATTGCTTATGGACAAGCCACAAGCTTAGGTGAAGCTCTACTATGTATGTGGTCATCCATTAGGACTACTTTTTGCTTATTGACAGCATAGTGGCTGCCCTAATACAGATCTCGTTCCGTGAAAAAAGAAAAACAGACCTCGTCCATGCAAGTATAATACTACAAAGCTCATCTAGTACAACCCGTACCCTAGGCGTCTAGTAGAGTCAGGCCGGTCACAGTCTCCTCCAAATTAACTACTCCGACCATCTAGACATCTACTGGTACTAGGGAGTAGGGAGTCGGTGGGTCATTGTCTCCTCAAAATGCAGTTGAGGAGCGCATGCTCATGTTGACTAATCCATCTTTTCCCCCTTGCCTATTCCCCAGCGCCCTCCATGGCGTCTTCCCCTTCTCTTCCCGGCGTCTTCCTCTTCCACACCATGCGCCGCCGCTGCCGCCATATGCCGCTTTTAGATTCTCTTCCTCGTCTCACTTAGGCAGTTGCCACCCTCGATTCCCCCTCTCTTCTGAAACCCCAATCAATGAAATACAGACGCTGCCTTATGATGGCATTTGATATGTCCATTTTGCATCACTATTCTATATCATAATTCACTGTTATTCATTGATATATTTCGTATTGAGAGGTGATACTTATGTTATTTCATCTGTTTTTGTATGGTTGATGACTTTTGGAGCATGGACCACTGCAGTCAGGATTTTGATGGAAAAGGTGCTGTTTGGAGGCAAAATTTGCGAAGATCAGAAAATCTGGGAAAATATACGGAAAATCCTATTTTTCCAGAAGACGAAGGAAGCCATAAGGGGGGCTGAAGATGGGCCACAGGGGGCCCACACCACCCCCAGGCGGGGGCCAGCCTAGGCCGTGCCACCTGGTGGTGTGGCCGCCCTGGTCCACTCCTGGCACTCCCCTCTGGCGTATATTATCCTCCCGAAACCCTAAGACTCGGGGAACGACCATCAAGCTGGACTTCATCGGGATCATCATCATCAACATCATCACCATCAGGACCCTCATCACCATCTCCATATTGCTGTAATAATTGAGTTGAATCTTGCATTAGTTCTTAGGGGAAACTTTCCAGTTGTTGATTACTCTTTGTAGTTGATGCTATTGAGTGAACCATTGAATTATTGTTTATGTTCATATTGTTATACATAATTATTCCATCTCTGATCATGATCCATATGATGTCTTGTGAGTAGTTCGTTTTGTTCTTGAGGACATGGGAGAAGTCATGTTGTTAGTAGTGGAGTTGTGTTGAGAAAGATTCAATAGTTTGATATTTAAGTTGTGGTGTACTTCTTCTAGTGGTGTCATGTGAACGTCGACTACATGACACTTCACCTATATGGGCCTAGGGGAATGCATTGTGTATTTGGCTACTAATCATAGGGGTTTCTGGAGTGACAGAAACCTGAACCCCGTTTAGGAAACCATTTCACAAGGGACGTAAGGGTCTTAGAGTTTAAAGCTGTGGTTAGGTTCTACCTTAATTACTTTCTTGTACTATCGGATGTTTGCAAGGGGTATAATCACAAGTATGTATTAGTCCTAGGAAGGTCGGTACATTAGCACAGGTTCACCCACACAACACTTAGCAAGCTAAAGAAGATTAATCAACTATATGAAGCGAAAGCACTTGACAGTCTTCCCATGTGTCCTCGAGAACGTTTGGTCATCTTAGGTAATACAACCGGCTTGTCCTTTGCTGCATAAAGGCTTGGGACACGTGCTACATTTATTCCTACTGTCTTCTATTTACTCGTACTTTGTTTACTTGCTTTATTGAGAACCCGTAAAAATTCGTTTGCTAAGTATTTGTAGAGAATTCCTGATCCATACCACTAGGCAGCACCTTCTGCTCCTTGTTGGGTTCAACACTCTTACTTATCAAAAATTCTGTGATACACCCCCTATACTTGTGGGTCATCAACACTATTTTCTGGCGCCGTTGCCGGGGAGTGAAGCGCTATTGGAGAGTGGAACAGGTAAATGAAACTTCTACTGTGAGTATTGTTTACTTCTGTTAGCTGCTTTATTTTCGTTATGGATAATTCGCTGAGTTTCTTATTTGGTAATGCTACTACCACTGCTAAGGTAGTAGACAAGCCACCACCTGCTGAGAATGATGTTTTAAAATACCTACAAGAATTATTGATCGTGTTATGGATAACTATTATGTTGGGGATGGAACTGCCTATCCCGGTGATCATTTGCTCTTTATACACGAATTATGCGGGTTCTTCAAGTGTGCAGGTATTACTACAGATCAAGTTAAGAAGAAGTTATTCTCATTGTCACTGAAAGGAAGAGCTGAGGAATGGTATAAGCTGCTGAAGAATGGTCAAGCTCTGGAATGGGAGGAAATAGTGCCTCTCTTTTATTCAAAGTTTTATCCTCCTAGTGAGATTCATAAAGATCAGAATCAAATATACAACTTTTGGCATCTTGATGGAGAGAGTACAACTCAAGCTTGGGGGAGATTGAAGTTACTAATGCTCAAATGTCCCATTCATGATCTCCCCAACAATTTTATTATCAATAACTTTTATGCAAGGCTCCATCTACATGACAAGGATTTATTGGATGCTTCTTGTGTTGGATCATTCACTCGCATGGAAGATGAAGCGAAATGGGATCTTCTGGACCGTATTCAATACAATGCTAAAGCATGGGAGAATGACAAAGGTAGAAAGTCAGGTATAAATTATGATTATGAATGCATTGAATCTTTTATGGGAATTGATGACTTTCAAAATATTAAAAATGCTTATGGTCTAGACTCTCAAGCTATTGCTTCTTATTTTAAGGCTTTTGCTTCCTACATTGAAGTGCCTAAAAAGAAGTGGAATAATTATCATGAACCTTATAAAGATATTTCTAAGAGTGTTCCTGCAAGAAATACTGAAGTTTATACTGTTAATCATGTTTTACCTGAACCTTACATTGAGAAAATGCCCTTCCCAATTAAGATAAAGGAACATTCTATGATAGCTAGTATGTTTGATGAAAGTATAAGCAAAGCTGTTGAACCTGATAAACAAATGGTTGATGAACCTATAATAGCAAATGTGAAAGACTTTGTTACTAAATATGAAGAAGAGGGACACACTATCCTTTGTAAGGATACCTCTAATATTGTTTCACATAGTAGTGTTATGAGAGCTAGTATTCCTGTGTTTTCTGTTAGAATAAGTGATCATTGCTATGATGGTCCTTGTGATAGCTATATTGTTAAGTTTATGCATGATACTAAAAGTTACTATGAGAGAGGGAAAAGTGTTCTTATGTATCTCAATAATATCAAGTTTCCTCGTTTTATGCTGAAAGTTTTTATGTTGCACTTGTTTTGCCTTATTATGCAAGTAGCCTCTAATTTCAACAACTTGTTTGTTTACAAAATTCCCTTGCATAGGAAGTGGGTTAGACTTAAATGTTCGTATTTTTGTTTCTTAATGCTCTCTTTCACTTCAATTCATATTCCTATGTGAGCATCTTCAAAATCATCATGCCCATCTGAATGGCTATAAAGAAAGAGCTTTTTGGAGACAACCCAATTTGTTTTTGCTTTCAGTTTGTTTTTGTTTCTTTGAGTCTTGGAAGTTATTACTTTGGTAATAACCGCTCCTTATCCGTTTTGTTTGGTTTTTATGTCAAGATCAACCTCTAATGAGAGAGAAGTAAGATTTGGGGAAGTTGCTGTCCCGAAACAGATTTTTGTGCTTCACCGTAAAAATTCGTGAGAGATTGCTGTATGTCGGATTGAGCTGTAATTTTGTGTGCTTCTGCCCCAGGTTGTTGTTTAACTGTTGTTAGTTTTGCACTTTTTGATTTGAGCAACAGATGATTTTCGAAAAAATTGATCTTTACCTGCTGGTCTGTTTTGATAGATTTTGCCACTCTTGCATTTGCTTCTTTATTCGTTTTCCTTTTTGAATTATTTTTGGGTTTTCGGAAGGAGTTGCTACAGTAGCTTATGTTTTGATGGTTTTCAGTTGAAGTTGGACTCAAAAGTTTTTATCACTTCACTTATACTAATGTTGCTAATGAGAACTGCGTGAATTTTGTGTGAAAGAAATTTCCAGGTAGTGGAGTTAATGGTGTAATAAGGAAGAGAAGGGTTTTATGACTCAATTAATAAGTGTATGAAGATGAAGATATTGATATTATTCAAGTGGTGACTTCGGAAGAATCTACTAGATACCAAATTCAAAGACCTGTAGAGCCCGTTTTCAAATAGGTAACAGTTCTGGTAAGCAAAGTTCCGCGAAAATACTATCCAACTATATTTTTGCAGTTTTTAGTAAATATGGAAAGCTACGAAGCGAAAAAGGGACGGAAACAGAGCCAAGGTGGCTCACACCACCCTGTGGTGCGGGCCCACCCCTGGCCGCGCCACCAGGTGGTGAGTCCACCCCGGACTCCGCCTCCAACTCGTTTTCTCCCAGTACCTTCCTTTTGTTATGAAACTTCATAATATATAATCCCCTGGATCTCCCGAGGTTCTTATATCGTGTTTTCGTCATGTTTTTGTTTCGATCTGTTTCTGCCAGGACATACTCTTTGAAAGCTTAGAAGCACAATGGTGTCTGCCAAGGATAAAGGGAAGGAGCCTATGGAGGAGGATCTTCAAGACCCCAAGCAGGGGCTGGTACCTTTAGTCTCTTGCCCTGCATCAGCGGAAGCCCTACGAGTCACTAAGGAGTTCTGCGATAAGTATCGAGACCTTCAGAGGAAGGTGGACATGCTTCAATGGGAGAATAATAGGCTTCGCAAGATGCTGGAAGATTTCCTCACGTCAACTAAGAAAATATTACCACCACCACCAAAGGAGTAATTCGTCATTAGGTTTGGCATCCCCTTGGTTTGTTCCAAGCTTGGGGGAGTTCCGCGGTATCACATCACTATCTTCTATCTTTTTACCTTATTAGTAGAGTCACATCATGAATAGAGAAGTTATTATGTAGGATGGTTTGCATTATGGAAGTGTCCCCTGCTGTTATGGAATATTAATGAGAAGTTCTACCATTCACTCTTTTTCATAGCTTATATTAGTATTCAATTCGTGGTTATATGATTGATCTTGTTGTTAGTATTGGTAGCACTTTGGGATCATTGAGTTAATTTAGTTGGTTTTGGCAAACCTGGCTCGGTCAGTAGCAACTAGTTTTGAGAGTTGAAAGAAAAGATAAAAGTACCTCTAAAGAAAAATAATTTCATCATCTTTCTTTCTTGATTTGCTCATAAGTCTAGTATTCTCTAGTTAAGATCTTTTGTGCTTCCAAGGAAGATTGCATGTTTGTCTTTATCACTTGTATGTTTGTTTGTTTCCTTCAACTCTTGTACTTGCTACCCAACCTTGCTAGCCAAAGACCTGTACTGAGAGGGAATTGTTCTCGTGCATCCACCTCCTTTAAACCAAACCCATGCCATTTGTGTCCACCATACCTACCTATTAGCATTATTGCTATTCCAAGTAAATTCTTGTTTTATCTACCTCCCAAGTTAAACTTGTTATGTGAAAATTAGTGATTAAAGCTCTCACAAACTTGATGGAACACTTTAATTTCTTGCATTTACTAAACTTGAACCATTGGGTCCTTCTTTGTTGCGTATATGCTTGCACTTTATGAGTTGAAGTTAGCAGAACCATGTATCATGTGGAACGCTTTCAACATTGCATTGGTACTTTGTACCTAGTTGATATCATGTTCTTTTGCTTATGGATCCCGGCGGTGTGAAATAAAAGTGGAACTTGTAAGATCATGGAGTTTATATGTGTGTTAGAGAAACGCCTGGGCCGCTAGCCTAAGCCATGCCTAATCATGGTGGAAACTTGCAGCATAACTATAGTGAGCATTCTATGAAGCATCCTCAATAAAAACCTATGCAAATAGCAAATAAAAAGATCGCTGAGATGCTCACTATCTGCTTGCCTTTGTCATTTTGATTATGGGATAGCTCCTGTGTCATGTGCAAGGGGTACCCCGTTGGCGGTTCTCAATGATACACATGTATTTACAATGACAAGAGCTTGCTCATGACTGAAGTTGAGTAGTATGAGGTTCGGTACTCATAAGTAAGGAGCATGAGATTTCAACTTATAACTTGTCAAGCATATCCTCTTAGTTATGTCCCTTTAACCTTAATCACCAAAAGATGCCTATGATAGGGGCAATGAGAGCTGAAAGCTAGTAAGTATCATAATTTTTGGGAGCTCTTTATGAAACTTGCAATCCCTGCTTCTCTCTGCGAAGGGCCTTTCTTTTACTTTTTAGTTGAGTCAGTAAACCTATTCCCTTCTATCTCAGCAAGTATTTTGAGTTGTTGTGTTTCATTCATTCATATGATGATTTATTCAATCATGTTTCTTATGTTCCTTGTTTTGCACATTACTCTTATCTTGGTGATTACTACTTTGAAAGCTATCATTGAAAAACCAGTTAATTGTGAACTCCAGCAAATTATCAACTATTCTTCAACCAAGAGCTAAGTTTGCCATTAACAATTATGATTCACTTTATGTATCTGTATTGTGTTCCCTTTACTTATTGCAAGTTAAGTTATATAATAGTGAGTTGTGTTCTGTTATGATCTATGTATTGATGAATGCGATGCTTCTTGTCCGTATTCTTTTATCGACTCTTCACTCCATAAACTCGAGGTCATGTTTATTGAGATCAGTTTCGCTTGGGGACAAGCGAAGTCTAAGCTTGGGGGAGTTGATACGTCCATTTTGCATCACTATTCTATATCATAATTCACTGTTATTCATTGATATATTTCGTATTGAGAGGTGATACTTATGTTATTTCATCTGTTTTTGCATGGTTGATGACTTTTGGTGCATGGACCGCCGCAGTCAGGATTCTGATGGAAAAGGTGTTTTTTGGAGGCAAAATTCGCGAAGATCAGAAAAACCGGGAAAGTATACGGAAAATCCTATTTTTCCAGAAGACGAAGGACGCCAGAAGGGGGGCTAGAGATGGGCCACAGGGGACCCACACCACACCCTGGCGCGGGCCAGCCTAGGCCGCACCACCAGGTGGTGTGGCCACCCTGGTCCACCCCTGGCACTCCCCTCTGGCGTATATTATCCTCTCGAAACCCTAAGATTCGGGGAGCGACCACAGAAAGATTCCACCACCTCTGCAGGGTGGAAAACACCGAGAGAGAAAGATCTCTCCGGCAGATAGATTTCTGTCGGGGGAATTCCTTCCCGGAGAGGGGAGATCGTCGCCATCAACACCACCATCAAGTTGGACTTCATCGAGATCATCATCATCATCATCACCATCAACACCCTCATCACCATCTCCATATTGCTGTAACAATTGAGTTGAATCTTGCATTAGTTCTTAGGGGAAACTTTCCCGGTGTTGATTACTCTTTGTAGTTGATGCTATTAAATGAACCATTGAATTATTGTTTATGTTCAGATTGTTATACATCATTATTCCATCTCTGATCATGATCCATATGATGTCTTGTGAGTAGTTCGTTTTGTTCTTGAGGACATGGGAGAAGTCATGTTGTTAGTAGTGGAGTTGTGTTGAGAAAGATTCAATAGTTTGATATTTAAGTTGTGGTGTACTTCTTCTAGTGGTGTCATGTGAACGTCGACTACATGACACTTCACCTATATGGGCCTAGGGGAATGCATTGTGTATTTGGCTACTAATCGTAGGGGTTGCCGGAGTGACAAAAACCTGAACCCCCGTTAGGAAACCATTGCACAAGGGACGAAAGGATCTTAGAGTTTAAAGCTATGGTTAGGTTCTACCTTAATTACTTTCTTGTACTTATAGATGTTTGCAAGGGGTATAATCACAAGTATGTATTAGTCCTAGGAAGGTCGGTACATTAGCACGGGTTCACCCACACAACACTTAGCAAGCTAAAGAAGATTAATCGACTATATGAAGCGAAAGCACTTGACAGTCTTCCCATGTGTCCTCGAGAACGTTTGGTCATCTTAAGTAATACAACCGGCTTGTCCTTTGCTGCATAAAGGATTGGGCCCCTTGCTGCATTTATTCCTACTGTCTTTTATTTACTCGTACTTTGTTTACTTGCTTTATTGAAAACCCCTAAAAATCCGTTTGCTAAGTATTTACAGAGAGTTCCTGATCCATACCACTAGCCAGCACCTTCTGCTCCTCGTTGGGTTCGACACTCTTACTTATCAAAAATACTACGATAGACCCCCTATATTTGTGGGTCATCAACGTCAGCGATCAAGAACAGTGAGCATGATTCTGAGCTTTTTCACGACGTGTTTACCGAAGGCCCCTTTGAAGAACTCATAACCCGATGCGACGTCATCATCGCCGCCAGCCTAATCGGTTCGTCCAAACTTTTTCTTGAATCTGCGAAAGCTAGTGCAACTCTGGATGCTTCAATGCCATTTGGCCTCCCATGTGTTCTTTATTCCCCCTGAACAAGGGACCGTTAGATTTCTTACATTACTTCAAAATTGATAGCCTCCCGTGGAAGCTTTCGTCGCTAGACAGGTTCTCCTCCGATGCTATGGTACTAGGCTATACTTCTGGGCAGTGGGTAGGCACCAATGGAGATTGGATTGCCATGGCTAGCTTCAGAGGCAAGTTGCAGCTTTGCAACGTGTACACTCATTGCAAGATTCCTCTCCCAGCATTGTCGTTCCAAGCAACCGACCAGCCAACCAAGTTCTTGTTGGATAATGATCTTCCAGCTGTAATGTAGAAGATCGCTATTTGCCAAGTTCCCACGGCTGTTGGGAGATATAAAGATTTCTCGCTTGTTGCAGTCTTCAACATCAGAATTGCCATCCTTCAGGGCGGTGATGATGGATGGACAGTTCTTCCACTTCCTCTTAACCACACCCTGAGCCCTTACAATTACAATGATGGAATTACCCACGACGGACTGGTGTTCGTCACAGCTCTGTATGGCAACGTTCATGTTTGGGATCCTCTGCATCCTAGTAATTATTCCTTCATATGTAGTGTACTAGCTTAATTACTCATGTGCCCAAGCTATTGTACTAAATTTACATAGGGAGTGTTTCGTTTAAATGAAAATACGAGTAGTTATTTTAGACTCTATGAACTGTACGAATCATAGTTTTTCTGTAGTATTTTATAGCAGTCGTTTGATTCATCAGATTGAATTATGCACAGTAGATATTTATGGATGTCTTTTAATTCATTAGATAGGAATTTAAGATATACTTGAAGCTCCTGAAAAGAATCTGCTCAATGGTTTTTCCGTGCAATGTAATCCAAGACAACCGCAATCCTGCAGGAGTATAAATGGACATGCAAATGTAAAATCCTATGTCTTTCATATCCTATGTTTTCTGCATTTCCACGGGTTTTTGGAAAGTTCACCTACAAATGAACCGGTCAATTATCTTTGCCTTTTTAGACAAAATGAGCGAAAAATTGCCCGTCTTGTTAAAAAAAAGATGAGTCCGTTCTCTAGGAAATTTCCCTATTATATAATGCTTTGTTCCCTTTGTACGATTGTAGGCCGTAGTTGTTTTTCCTATGTTCGAGCTACTTTGCATGCAGTTCAATTGGAAGGAAATTTTTTAGTAGGATTCACTATATCATGCTGCCGAAATCATAAGTTAACGCATTCTGCTACCTTTTCAAGGTCCTGCGCTGGTCTTGGCGCGACCAGCTGTCGCAGACGAGTTGGTGAATTCATTTCTTAATGCTACTGGAGACGAGCACGACTACTTTTTTGGTTTTTGGTGGTTAGCAAGATATACAGATGGTTCTAGACTTCTTCATATATATATACGCTTGGCGCTGCTTATGATCCTAGCTATCTTACTTGTCATTGCCGCCATCGTACTTGTGATGTTCATCCTCGTGTTGTACACTGTGGTCGCACTATCTCCACTTATACTTCCGAGTTTGGCTGCTTGGTGTTCTCAATGAACACTGGTCAGGTTGATCAAGCTAATCCATGGGAAAGGATTGCTGACCTTGGATCATATTCTCTTTTCCTTGGAGTGAACTATCCGATTATCATGCATGTAGGCGGTGCAGATCTTACCTCAGGTTATCTGACGAGAAGCAACTATGTCTACATCTTACCAACTACAGCATGGCTTTCCAAAGAGGCGCAGCCTGAATTATGCCACTTCAGTCTTAATGGTAAGACTGCGGTGTTACTTCTGAAATCAATGTCCTTGAGGGAATTAGTAACCCTCGCTTCTGGACAGGAACGGTGAAGCATCTGCTTTGGTTCGTACCAACCCTCACGAACGCCGTCGATTGGAACCGGCCTCATGCTTAACTAAGAAACAAGACATGTTGCCACAGTATGTAATGATGCAATCCATATGTAATAGTTGGTACTACAAGTAGATAAATAGTTCTGGACCATGTTGAACTATTTATTTTGTTTGGTTGTCGGAAGTCATCGGCTTTCAACTTGTTGGTCTCCTCTCTTTTGAAACATGTCCTTGTATCAGTACTATATTTATTTACACGTATGAACTTGACTATATTTTTTTGGACCTTTAGCATAATGCACTTTAGTCTGTCGATTCTAGAGCACTTTTAGAAATTATGGAAATTTTAGCGTCAACAGGATGTTACGGACCACATGCCATACACTTAAACAATCACCTCAATGCTTGTGTAAGGTTCGTACTCTATGAAAACAACCTTGGCTGAATGATTATAGCCTCATGGACTAGTCTTTGGTTAAGCTGATATGACGAGACCATGTTTTTTATAGATTTATCTTATCTTATCTTACCACTATATAGTGTACGGTTAACTTTCATCATTAACCTTTGTATCAAGACTAGAAAATTTTAACATTGCTCACCCTCGAATCTTCTTTTCCATTCTAGCATCTACTCACTCCGTTCCATAATATAAAATGTTTTAACTTGTGCGGAACGAATGTATCTAGACGATTTGTAGTGTGAGGTTCACTCCGAACATACACACTACTTTTAGTGTGTAGTAAAAGATGTCTAGATACATTTTTTCACAAAAGCTAAACCATCTTATATTTTAAAACGGAGGAAGTAGGAGATTCTATTGATACTGTACTAGACTTTAGCACAATGAACGCTATGCACAAGTACAAGAACCAAATATACACCCGATACTTTATGGAAGCGGCTCGAAAATATAATTATTTTCTCAGCTTTACCTATTACTACTTTATGGAGTAGTACAATTTTATATTGTGATGATATGGCATTCATTCTACTAGACAACGTTGGCGTGCTAGACAAGCTAGCTAATTACTACTAGTAAAGTTTCTTCGTTGCTACTACAGTAGCACTAGATAGTGTTGGCATGCTACACTAGCTAGCTAATAATTAAAGTCTCCTCGATGCAGCTGCGCCCTGCAGCAGAAGACCGACGAAGGAACATGCAAAAAACTCCTCGTTCAAAGAGCCATACCGTCTTTCCCATCTCCGGCAGTATTTGGTATCGTATCCAACATGCGCATCACTCATTTTCCTCGCCATCTCGCCCGCAGCATCGGTCCTTCCAGGCTGCCACCCCTCTCCTCCAAAACCTCCCAATAGTCATAGATTGATCTGCCTCACCCCCAAACCATCGGGACACAATGGCGGATTCGGGGCCTAACCGGTGGTACGACAGATGGAGCAACATCGGCACCGACGTGTTCGACAAGATCGCTATGCGTATGGACACTACCAGCACCGTCCGGCTGGCCACATGCTCCAAGGAGTTGAACCTCCGAGTCACCAGTGGAAAAGGTAGCAGATGCCCAACGACAGTTGCGGGACATTGGCCGCGTACCGTCAGGTCCACAACCACAAGATTGCGTGCGCACACGGCCCTTGCAACTATATGGAGGATGGCTGCATTTTTGCCGCCTCGCTGGCGGTGCTCCTCGCCCACCTTTGTGAAGCTCACTTGATGAGAGTGCGCAGTTTGTGCTACGGCAAAACAGGCAGGTACTCGTCTAAGCCTCTGTCGGCAACAGGCCTGCGGACAGTAGATATCACCGGATCCGAAGACGATGGTACTATGTTCGCGGTGCGATTTGACACGCGCCAAACACTACACGTCATATCCGTCGTATGCGTCAGGTCGGTGGCGTGCTTGTCGCCGCGGTACATGGTGAAGTTTTGGTTGTCGACTGTGATTGAGGGGAGAAGGATAAAAATTTCCGGGCTATGCGTGCCGGAGAGCACCGCGTCGCCCGGCAGCATCCCGTTCGAAGAGCTGCAGTGGCTCCTACCGATGACGATGTCGCACCTGGTCGCTCGTCAACCGTCGGTGTTCACCCTGGAATACTGTCTTCAGATTAAAAGGATTCATGAGTGAGATAAATACATCTTAATGTTCGTTGGAGTATTTGAACTACTAGAAAGACTTACTACATGTTCTTAGTAGTTGTTCTTAGGAGTATTTTTATGGAGTTCAACTACTGCTAATATATTTTGTAGTAATACCTATTGTATGTACTGGTACTTATAATTTTGGGAGACGTGGTTCCTAGATTAAGGTAGTTCTGAGTATTTTTTATGGAGTTCTTCCTCTGCTAATTTATTTTTTAATAATAACTATGTACTGGTGCTTATCAGATCGACCAATGAAGTGCAGAATATGGTCTCGCTTTACTTTTGAATCAGGCCTAGCTACATCTATTGAATTTTAATGCGTGCATTGCTGAATCTGTCAATTATTGTCTGTGTACTGCTAATTTGGTCAGTTTGAAATGCTGCTGAATCTGTCAAGTGCTGCTGAATATGAACTGGGAATCTGTCAAGTGCTGCTGAATATGAGATGGGAATTTGTCGATATTTTTTTGGTCATATTATGTACTGCTAAATCTTTTAAATGCTACTGAATTTATCAAATGTTCTGTTGTTACTATTAGTACCTACAATACAATATTTTGTAAAACTAACTGTGATGTACGTGCACTTGTTTAGATCAATTACATCAGCTTGTCTTGCTTTTCTTTTGGAACTTGGTATTTTATAGAACTAATACTAATGTACTGCTACTTGTTTAGACCAAGTGCAGTACATGGTCTTGATTTTCTTTTGGAACTTGGAATTTTATAGAACTAATATTGATATACTGCTACTTGTTTAGATCAAGTGCAGTGGATGTTCTTGCTTTTCTTTTGTAACTTGGCCTTATCATAAACTCATACTCTTGACTAGGCTTTGCATTGATGTGAGAAGGAGGCATGCATAGAAAAGTAGACTTGATCGTCAGTTTTGCTTGCTCCAATGATTGAGTGTATTAGGAGAACATGCCAAATTGATCGTGGGCCAATGTTATTTTAGCTAGAACAAGAACTGATTCTCTCTTTACTGCTATTGAAATTCAAACAGGAAAGCTATTGAATCTCTCAAATGTTCTGTCATTGCTATTACTAAAGCATTTGTGCAACTAATACAGATGTACTGGTATTGTATTTCATTGTCTATATTGCTGCATTGGTCACTTTTGAAATGCTGCTGAATTGGTCAAGTGCTCTCGAATATTAACTTCGAATCTATTGATAATTTTTCTACCTTATTCTGTACTGCTGATTTTTGACATGAATATCTTCCAAAAATAATTATCGCTTTTCCTCCGCCCTTGCTGAGGTCTTTGTTTCAAATCCGGAAGAGCACATCACAATGCAATTTTTATTAACCAGGAGAAGAAATCTAGTACTCCCTCCGATCCAAATTAATATTCTTACATTTGTCTAGATTCTGACATATCTAGTCATGTTTTAGTGCTAGATACGTCTGAATCTAGCAAAATCCGAGAACATTAATTTGGATCGGAAGGAGTAGCTCATTCGACCCCTCTTTAGCCCAGAACATTTTAATTCAGTCTTTTAGGAGTCAGGTACTGCTGACCACAACCCAGTGGAATTTTAGAAAGGAGCCCATGGAGCATAGCCGAGAACATATTAGTTCGGCCTTTTACGGGTCAACGAACTGCTGAGCACAACCCAGTGAAATTTGAGAATGAAGCCCATGGATCATATCCCATGGAATATAACCCATGTAGATCAATAGCCAAACTCTTTTTAATTCGGTCTTTTGGGCATTGCCCCCCACCTCTCATAATAATAATAAACTCTCCCTACCCATGGTTTTAAGAAAATACTCCATTATGTGGCATTTTATAAATTGAGATGCCAGGAGCGCTGCCATTTTATATTTTAAAAGAGATAAACATAGACACACAAAATATTTTAAGAAGACTAATACAGAAGTTGTAGTACTAATAAAAGTTTAATGATATTTTTTCTATAAATATCTTTGTTGTATTTGGCACTCAGTTTACGTTTATTTGATTTGAAGGTCTTTTGTTCGAATCATCTTTGTGTGTGTGTGTATCTTGGGTTTACATTTTTTTCTCCTAGCAATATCTCATTACAGAGAGGCTAACATCATGGACCCACTAGCATGCGGCGTCACTGGAGTTTGTTCTGAGGGTGGGTTTGAAAAAAAAGTTTAAATACTTGTACAGAGAGGCTCGCATCAGGGACCCACCAAACAGAATATACATGGCTGCATCGGGGACCCACAAGCCAGAACATGCCAGATAGGATGACATAAGGTCCCCAGTAGTAAGACCATACACGACTGCCACGGTGAAAGCAGCGGACGCGGCCGAAAAAAACATCCATCATACACATATTGCACTTATAGAGAAGCTGACATGTCGGACCTAGCAGGCCCAAGCATAGCCCATGAAATTAGCCTATCAGCCCCAAGCATAGGCCAATACCTTCTAATTCGGCCTTTTCATGGTCTTGTGGCCACCGACCGTCGCCCATTCAATTTAGGAATGAGCCCATGGAATATAAGCCATGACGAATAGGGCATCCGCCCTGAGTTAGCCCAGAATATTTTTAATTCGGCCTTTCTGAGCATTTTTTGTACTCTGAGGCTGACATCTGGGACCTAAAAAAACAGTCCAACATACACACGTTTCTTTCAAATAGAGGTTGTTAGCTAGGACCGAACATAGACACGTTTCCTGCACAGAGGTGGTTGACATCTGGGACCCAGCAAGGGTGCCAAGGTCAAAACAGCGGACATGGCCAAAAAAATTCCATCATACGCACGTTTCATTTACAGAGAGGCTGATATGTGGGACCCAACAGTGCGACCTTATATAGATGCTGCATCGAGCAACGTAGCCAATTCGAAACAGGGAGGCACGACCGAGAAAAAAGTTCAGCATGTACACGTTTCTTTTAATGAGAGGCTGAAATGGGGGACCCAGCAGCGTGAGCAAACGGTAGATTCGTCGAGCAACGCTATCTAGTTTGGAATAGGGTAGCGCTAGAGAAGAAAAAAATTCCATCATACCCATGATTCTTCTAATGTGAGGTTGACATAAGGGACCCAACAGCCTGAATAAACGGCTAATGCAGCGAGCAAAACTATCAAGTTTGGAACACGAAGGCGCTATAGAGGGGAAAAAATCCATCATACACACGTTTCTTCTAATGAGAGGATGACATGTGGGGCTCAAGAAGTTGGTTAAACAGTAGATGCGTCGAGCAGCACTATCAACTCGGAACGGGGTAGCACCAGCGAAGGAAAAAATTCCATCATACACACGTTTCTTCTAATGAGAGGATGACATGTGGGTCCCAGGAGATTGATTAGACGGTAGATGCGTCGAGCAGCGCTATCAACTTCGGAACAGGGTAGCGCAAGCGAAGAAAAAAATTCCATCATACACACGATCTTTCTAATGAAAGGCTGACATGTGGGACCTAGCACCCTGACTAAACGACACACGCCAAGAGCTACATTATCGAGTTCAAATCAAGGAGGCGCGAACGAAAAGTATGGTCCGCTAGAGACACTGACGTCCGGGACCCACTGATACGTTGCAAACGTATCTATAATTTTTGATGTTCTATGCTTGGTTTATATCTACTTTCTTATATTTTGTCCACACTTTAGAGTACTTTTTATACACTTTCTTGTACTAACCTATTAACAAGATGCCATAGTGTTAGGTCCGCAGCATAGAAACAAAAATTTTCCTATGATGAGAACTATACGCCAAGATCTATCTACTAGATACAGAGCAACGGGTGGACATACATCCATGGATAACTTACCCTCGAAGACAACGAGCTTTGTTAACGAGTAGGAACTCGTGGTTGATGTAGTCGTACACTTGCCGATCTCAAGATCGTGAGAAAGTCCGAGCGCCGCAACTCAGGAGCACATCCGCACTCGCACACACGTTCAAGCCACCGGACAACCTCCACCTCCTCGCTCCAGCGATCCAGCGGAAGCAGCAACTCCTTCCAGACGAAATGCCACCGGGAACATGTATCTCGCTAATCCGAGAACATGGGGAATAATTCTAGAGGGGGAGAGAGATCCTTCACAAGGAGGTGTGTGGATGAAGGAGGGAATGGGTGGCCTTTTATAGGAGGAGGGGGGGTGCCCCCTCTCTCCATGGCCGGCGCATGGGGGGGTGACCCCTCACCTCCCCCATTCATGTGGTGGTAACCCCTCCACATTAAAATGCCTCTTCACATTCCCTTTTAAAGTCTCCACTTTAAATGCATTAAATTTCTCCAAATTTAATGCTCTCTCATTTAATAAAACTCTTTTTATTAAATTTATTCAGTCCATAGATGGATCGCTGAAGTTTGCACACCTTATTAGCATCCTTAGGATCGACAAAACCCTTAGGTTTTATCATATACAACTCTTCTTTAATATTACCATTGAGGAACGCAGTTTTGACATCCATCTGCCATATTTCATAATCGAAATATGCAGCAATTGCTAACATAATCCTAACCGACTTAACATCGCTACGGGAGAAAATGTCTCATCGTAGTCAAATCCTTGAATTTGTCGAAACCCCTTTGCGACAAGTCGAGCCTTATAGATGGTTACATTACCATCAGCATCAGTTTTTCTTTTGAAAATCCATTTATTCTCAACGGCCTTTCAATCGTGAGGTAAGTCCACCAAGGTGCAAACCTGGTTTTCGTACATGGATTCCATCTCGGATTTCATGGCTTCTAGCCATTTGTTGGAATCAAGGCTCATCATCGCTTGTTCATACGTCGCAGGGTCATCTATTTCATCAATCATGAAATTCATAACAGGATTGCCGTACAGTTCAGGAGCTACACGTGTCCTGCTTGACCTGCGAGGTTCGGTAGTGTCCTCTTTCGGAGTTTCATGATCAATATCATTAGCTCTCTCTTCATTAGGTGAAGTCAACTCCGAAACAACTTCTGGAGCTGCGCTACTCGCCATTTCATGAGGAGAAGGTTCAATAACCTCTTCGAGTTCTACCTTCCGACTACTCACACCTTTCGCGAGAAACTCCTTCTCAAGAAAGGATCCATTCTTGGCAACAAAGACCTCGCCCTCGGATCTGTGATAGAAGGTATACCCAATCGTTTCCTTAGGGTATCCTGTGAAGACGCATTTTTCCGCTTTGGCTTCGAGTTTATCCGGTTGAAGTTTCTTCACATAAACATCGCATCCCCAAACTTTAAGAAATGACAGCTTAGGTTTGTTTTCAAACCATAATTCATACGGTGTCTTTTCAACGGATTTAGATGGAGCCCTATTTAAAGTGAATGCAGCGGTTTCCAGTGCATAACCCCAAAATGATAGTGGCAAGTCAGTCAGAGACATCATAGATCGAAGCATATCCAATAAAGTACGATTACGACGTTCTGACACACCATTACGTTGTGGTGTTCCGCTGCAGGCGTGAGTTGTGAAACTATTCCACAGTCTTTCATATGTGTGCTAAGCTCGTAACTAAGATACTCTCCTCCACGGTCGGACCGTAGAAATTTGATCTTTCTGTTATGATGATTTTCCACTTCATTCTGAAATTCTTCGAACTTTTCAAAAGTTTCAGACATGTGTTTCATCAAATAGATATACCCATATCTACTCAAATCATCCGTGAAAGTAACAAAATAACGATATCCACCTCGCGCTGACACACTCATTGGTCCACACACATCAGTATGTATGATTTCCAATAAATCTGTCGCCCGTTCCATTGAACCGGAAAACGGCGTTCTAGTCATCTTGCCCATAAGGCATGGCTCACATGTATCAAATGATTCAAAATCAAGTGATTTCAAAAGTCCATCAGAATGGAGTTTCTTCATGCGTTTAACGCCAATATGACCTAGACGGCAGTGCCACATATATGTAGATATATCATTATCAAGTTTAATCCTTTTAGCATCAACATTATGAATATGCGTAATACTACTATCGAGATCCAACAGAAATAAACCATTCAACACAGGTGCATGACCATAAAAGATATTATTCATATAAATCGAACAACAATTGTTTTCAGACTTAAACGAATAACCACTTTGCATCAAACACGATCCGGATACAATGTTCATGCTCAGTGCAGGCACCAAATAACAATTATTTAGGTTTATAACTAATCCCGACGGCATATGGAGAGGCAGCGTTCCCACGGCGATCACATCAACTCTTGATCCATTGCTGACCCGCATCATGACCTCATCCCTTGCTAGTTGTCGCTTGTTCTGCAGCCCCTGAACCGAGTTACATATATTAGCAACCGATCTTGTATCAAATACCCAGGTGCTACTGCGAGTACTATTCAAGTACACATCAATAACATGTATATCACATATACCTTTGTTTGCCTTGCCAGCCTTCTTGTCCGCCAAATACTTGGGGCAGTTGCGCTTCCAATGGCCAGTCCCCTTGCAATAGTAGCACTCGGTGTCAGACTTAGGGCCAGCTCGGGGTTTCTTTTCAGGCACGGCAACAGATTTGCCGCCCTTATTTCCCTTCTGCTTGCCTTTCTTGTCCTTCTTGAAACCGGTGGTCTTATTGATCATCAACACTTGATGTTCTTTCCTAATCTCCACTTCTGCAGTCTTAAGCATTGACAGAAGCTTCGGAAGAGACTTCTTCATGCCCTGCATATTATAGTTCATCACAAAGCTCTTGTAGCTAGGTGGCAGAGATTGGAGAACATGATGTATGCCTAAGTCAATGGGAATCGTTATTCCCAAGGACACAAGCTTATCGGCGTACCCAGACATTTTGAGTACGTGCTCACTAACGGAGTTGTTTTCCTCCATCATGCAGCTAAAGAACTTTTCTGTAGCATTATAACTCTCTACGGCAGCATGGGTATCGAAAATCATTTTCAATTCTCCCATGGTATCAAAGGCATTGCCATTTTCGAAACGTTTTCGAAGTTCTGGCTCTAGCCCATACAGTATGCCGCAATGAACTAAGTTGTGGTCCTCCTGACGAGTTATATAGACGTTCTTTTCCTCGTCAGGGGCATCAGGAGCTGGTGGGGGGCCTAGCGGCGCATCTAGCACATATTGCTTTTGTGCAGCAGTGAGGAGAATCCTCAAATTCATAGCCCAGTTGGTAAAGTTGCTACCATTCGCAGCAAGTTTCTCTTTCTCCATGAACACATTGAAATTAAAAGCAGGTGGTGCCATCTACAACTGAATTTGTAAAGTATATTTAGACTAAGTTTATGATAGATTGAGTTCAACTAATCCAAATTACTAATGAACTCCCACTCAAAAATGACATCCCTCATGTCCTTTTGGTGATTACATGAACCAAATCCACTACACCAAGTCCGATCATCACGTGAGTCGGTGTAGCTTCAAAGGCGAGCATCTATATGGGCATCATATCAACTATATGACTCATGCTTAACCTTTCGGTCCGTGTTCCGAGGCCATGTCTGTACATGCTAGGCTCGTCAAGTAAGAACCTTAGTATTTGCGTGTGTAAAACTGTCTTACACCCGTTGTATGAAAGCGTATAGTTGAGAACACCCGATCATCACGTGATGCCTCAAAACACGATCCAGAAAATGGTGCATACTTAAGGAAGAACACATTTTATCTTGATATCTAAATGAGGGATCATCTTATAATGCTACCAAAAGCGCTAAACTAGCAATATAAGATGCTAACATCTAATGTGTGAAGTGAGGTGATATGGTCCATGCATTTGATCTCTATCATTTGCATCGTGGTATGATCTCTATCATTCCTTTGTGTGTAAGGCCAAGGTCTATGGAACTTACACGTTAAGTGAGTTGTAAGAGTATCTATTATGTATCTACTTACAACAATACCATATCAAAACAATAGCCCAGCAACGATCTAAACTAGACGCCTCGAATTTATCAATTGCAAGTTTTACATGGCTTAGGGCTTTCGGAGATAGAACCTGTCTAACCTACGAACATGAACCACAACGAGGATAACCAATTTATTACCAAATCGTTGTAAATCAGATATTGACTATAGTAGGAGAGACAGACACCCGCTAGCCACTTATGCAAAACTAGTTGCATGTCAGTTGTGGAACCGGTCGCATGTACGATGACATGTAAGGTTGGTCCGGGCCGCTTCATCCCACTATGCCACCAATATCCAAAGTACATAGAAGATGCAATAACATGATCATCATCGCCCACATATAAACATATGTGTACTACCCATGCAAAGCACCTACGCATAGATCAGGCTCTGATACCACTGTTGGGTCCGCAGCATAGAAAACAAAAAATTTCCTACAATGAGAACTATACGTCAAGATCTATCTACTAGATACAGAGCAACGGGTGGACATACATCCATGGAGAACTTACCCTCGAAGACAACGAGCTTTTTTAACGAGTCGGAACTCGTGGTTGACGTAGTCGTACACTTGCCGATCTTAAGATCGTGAGGAAGTCCGAGCGCCGCAACTCAGCAGCGCATCCGCACTCGCATACACGTTCAAGCCACCGGACAACCTCCACCTACTCGCTCCTGTGATCCAGCGGAAGCAGCAACTCCTTCCAGACGAAATGCCACCGGGAACATGTATCTCGCTAATCCGAGACCATGGGGGAATAATTCTAGAGGGGGAGAGAGATCCTTCACAAGGAGGTGTGTGGATGAAGGAGGGAATGGGTGTCCTTTTATAGGAGGAGGGGGGTGCCCCCTCTCTCCATGGCCGGCGCATGGGGGGGTGACCCCTCACCTCCCCCATTCATGTGGTGGTAACCCCTCCACATTAAAATGCCTCTTCACATTCCCTTTTAAAGTCTCCACTTTAAATGCATTAAATTTCTCCAAATTTAATGCTCTCTCATTTAATAAACTCTTTTTATTAAATTTATTCAGAATTTTGTTAATTACTTTAATTAACAAACATTCACATATATCCCCTTGCAATATTTCAATATCACATGCAGAACCAACTTCTGCAATTTCACCAGAAACAATTTCCGGTTTCTATTGAAACAATTCCTGCGCTTTGCAATTCTTTCGTCTGAAACATATATGCTCCAAAATGGTGTCTGGTAACTCTTAAGTGTGCCACCCTACGGTTCACGAATAATGCAGACATGATCGAGACCCTTCTCCGATCAATAATCAGCAGCGGGACCTGGAGATCCGTACTGACTCCTACACATTCAACGATGACTCCTGTGATCGTGAGAATCTTTAACGCTTGTAACTAAATCCCTTTGTCTCTCGATATATTACATGTCCGAGATTCGATCATCGGTATCTCCATACCTAGTTTGATCTCGTTTCTGACATGCACTCTTTTCTCGTTCCCGTGATATAACATTCTAGTGATCACATCACTTGCTTGCAAGTTATCCTAATGTCATATCACCGAGAGGGCCCAGAGTATATATATCCGTCATCTGGATTAACAAATTCCACTCTTGATCCATGAGCCTCAACATAACACCTTTGTAGTACTGAACCCATCTTTATAGTCACCATGTTACGGTGTGATGTTTGATGTTATCAAGATACTCTTCCGGTGTTAGCAATTAACATGATCTCATGGTCTAAGGATAAAGACTACTTCGTATGATGTTATAGCAATATAAACATAATGACTTGATCGTAATTCTATACTTTGGATGAATGTTCATCACATCATTTCACAAATGCTATGACCTTGTTATTAACAACATCCAATGTCCATGATCAGGAAACCTTGATCATCTTGTTAATCTACAAGCTAGTCTATGAGAGAGGCATAACTAGGAACCCTTTTTGTTTATTAAACACATATGTAATGATGTTTCCTATCAATACAATTATAGCATGCAAAATAAACATCTATCATATACAAGGAATACATAATAACAACTTTATTATTGCCTCTTAGGGCATATTTCCTTCACATAGTTCCAGCCGCCTGTTTTCTGCTATTTTTGGTTCCAGGAAAGTCAGAAAATGAATATTCTCAGAATTGGACGGGACAAAAGCCAAAGTCAATATTTCGCCGAGGGGGACGTGGAGCCAGAATACGAGACGTGGAGCCAGGGGGTGGTGCGGCCGCCTAGGGCACCCCCTCGTCCTCTCCTTTCGCCTATAAGATGCCTCCAATATAGAAACCCTAAGGGCCCGATCAAAATTCGACGAAAGAGTCTGTAGCCGCCGTCATATCCATGCCAAGATTGGGAGGGATCTGAAGATCTTCCGGGCACCCTGCCGGAGGGGAGAATTCACCCTGGAGGCCTTCTTCATCACCATGCAAGCCTCCGGCGTGATGCGTGAGTAGTTCCACCTTGGACTACGGGTCCATGTAGTAGCTATATGGTAGGTTCTTCTCCTTTGTGTTACCATGTTTAGATCTTGTGAGCTCCGTTCATGATCAAGATCATCTATTTGTAATCATACATGTTGTGTTTGCAAGGATCCAATGGATATTGAGATGCTATTTCAGATTGATTATTGATTCTATCATGTCTTTGTTATTTGTGATCTTGCATGCTCTCCGTTGTTAGTAGATATCTTGGCTGAGTAGATGGTAGCAACTCCAAGAGGGAGTATTTATGCTCGATAGTGGGTTCATGCCTCTAGTAATCTGGGGAAGTGACAGAAATCTCTAAGGTACTAGATGTGCTGTTGCTACTAGGGAGAAAACAACAATCCTTTGTTCATAGAACAATCGTATTGTTTACTTTACACGCAATGCTTAATGCAATTATCTGTTGCTTGGAACTTAATACTGGAGTGTAACATCCCAAAACTTTAACCCAAGTGATCAAGATCAAATCTACCCAACCTAGGGTTAACAAAAACTTTTTCCATTTAAAATCTTTAAGCATTAATATGTGTGTGCATTTAAAATAGGAGTTGTTTGAAAGGCCATGATTGTTTGTTCTAATGGTTGTAAAATGGTTCTATGATGAATGTCACATCATCTATATCATTCCCAAGAAAAAACCAAAGAAAAAGAAATAAAAAATAATTAAATATGGAAATGGTCACTTTTGACATTTTAATCACCTAGCCCACTTTGGGTGTTCCTAGCACTCAATTTCCAACAGAAACAGTTGTGGATCTTTGCACCCCTTGCTAGTACAAGTTAAGATGTACCAAGGCCCACTTTTTGATCTCCCAAAAACATTTGAACTCTAAATTTAAATGACATTGGAAAATTGAATCTAGTTCATATGTATAGATCACCCTTGTTCAAAAACCATCCAAATGAACTCCATTTCAAAATCCCAAGCAACCACAGATGCTTAAGAATGTGACAAACCACTCCACAAAAAATCTTTCAAAAATTCAAAGTTTTCTTCATGCGGCCATTTAATCAAACACTTGGCATGCACCGATCACACTCTAGTTTAGGTTCACTGTTTCTATAGGGTTTTGCCACCCATTTGACCTCAGTTTACTCCCTATGTCCCTCTTTGATCTAACCAAGCCTAAACTAACCCATCCCCTAGTCCCCAGTGCCAATACCATGCCATCCCAATGCCATGCTCGCCGGCCAACCTTGCCCAAGGCGCGGGAGACCACCAGCCCCTCTCCGCCGCTCCAGGAAGCCATGCGCCACCCCACCGCTGCCCACGGTCCACCCCACGATCACTGCCAGCCCCTGGACCACCCCAGAGAAGCGCCACACTATCCTCTCTGCGCCGCGCCAGAGCACAACAGAGCGCCCTCACCGCCAACATGCCACAGACCGTACCTCGACCGCAGACCGTGCACGCCGCTCTGCCTTGACCACCTCACCCCGCTAGACACGGTCGTGCACCGCCGTGCGACCCATAGTCGCCAGGAACCATGTCGAGCACTGCATCGGTCGCTCAGAGCACGAGACGCTCCAGACCGTTAGCCACCGCCCCTAGCGTCGCCATTAAGCCCTAGCTAACCACCAGGGAACCACCCACTGTCTGCCTACCCAACCTATGCCGATAACACCCTGTGTCGTCGTCACCGACGAGCTCGTCGTCGCCCTCTCGGTCCCCTCGATGAGCCTATATAAGGAGGCCACCCCCAGCCTCATTTGCCACACTCCCCTCTTCCCACTGATCGTTTCCCCTCTCTCGCTGGATCCACTCGAGCAGCTAGTCGGTAGAATTGTGATGGAGTTATCCACAGCACAGGAGGAGAAGTCCCCGTCGATTTCATCCACCCCCGGAGCAGCCGCGACCTCGCCTGAGTCCACCATCGTCATCTCGTTCGATTGCCCCCATCACTGCCCTCGTTGGAGCCCTGGCATGCCCCCACTGCACCCCCACCGAGCCGCTAGGGTTCAGCCTCGCCGGCGACAGGTCCGTCGTCGATGATAAGCCCCAGCCGTTAGATCTAGTTCTAATCCTGCGGTCCATGTTGCCCTGTACCATTTCGTGTTTAAAGAGCCACTGACAGGCGAGACCCCCCTGTCAGTTGGAGACCTCTCCTAGTAAAAATAACAAGACAGAAGCTTTTGCACATTCAAACATTTTTATAAAATAACCCCTAATAGCTTTTGAGTTGATTCCAACTCTCAAAAATCACATTTAACCATACCTATATGAATATGTAATAATATTAAGGTTTGCATGCAGTGACTTTGGAATAGTACCAAATTAATGATATATAGGCATTTCTAGTCACTTTAAATCATTAATTATTAAACTTAAACTTATTAAAATGTGATCCAACATTTAAATCACATTCCCATATGTTAGAATATGTGGTGATGACATGTTTCCACATGATCCCATATTTTAATTAGAGAAGATTAAATATTAGTTAATTTCAATGGGTAGAAATTACTTTTCTCAAATAAAATAAATGAAGCTAGTTCATTAAACCTTGTGATGTTTGTGATGATACTAGATCATCAAATGTGTGCCTTAGTGTGCTAAGTAGACTAGTTAAGTATTGTTTGGTGATTGTGTATCCCGTATGTATTTATAGACGATAATACCGACCAAGCTTTCGAGGAGGAGGAGTTCTACCAAGAGGAGGAGGAAGAGAATTTCAACCACTGCACCAACCAAGGCAAGCTAGCATTATACAAGTTAACCATGCAAGTGATTACTTGCAAGCTATTATTGGCAAGCTAACACTTGCAAGCATTATACATAGCAAGCCACCATTAACAATGCAAGATCACCCTTGCAAGCTATTGTTAGCAAGTTAGAATTAAGCTAGATAACCTAAGAAAATGCATTAGGCATGCTTTGGTTATACCCTTTTTGACTTATGCCTACTCCAAGTTTTATTTACAATCTTTACTTCCTTTACTTTACCAAAGTCCTTTACTTGTTTAAAGGTAGCATAAAGAGTATAAAACTTGAACTATCTACTTAGACTTAGATGTCATTCTATGGGATGAGATTGAGATTAGCATCCCACATTAGTGAACACTCTTAACCTAGTATTCTAGAGCTAAACCAGAATTTGATTCACTCTAGATGGGAATACTTGGTGAAAATGACTTGTGAAAACCTTGGAATGATGAGTCATTCTATTGAGATGTTTTGACATGTGTTGAGAAACACAAATGGTTTATGATGATGAAAATGTTGAGGCATGAGCCTTAGCCCTTCTATAAAAACTGATGGTTGGGTTCGGATGCGATACCATTCCAATTTTATCGTACAACCACAATACCTGAATTGGATAAGGCTTAGCCGGAAGTTTATATGCATTAGTATTAGTTCCCTCGCGGGAGAGGTTTGAGCTAAGGCTACCTCTCAATGTTGTCCACCTATGCAGTGCCCAGAATGACAGATGGTCATGGCTGGGAGGCCATACTCATAGGAGAGGTGCTTATACTAGAGTGTGTAAAGTAAAGGTTATGTTTGATTATCTGCATACTAAGTATGATGATTCAGGGTTATCCCTGACAGATGTATCGACTCTTGTGGTGAAAGTGTACCACCTCTGCAGAGTGTCAAACTATTCGAATAGCCACATCCACGGTTATCTGCCATAATGTTCCGTTGTCAGATGTTTTCAAAACAACTTATGAAATGAATTGTGACATGACTTGACCACAACAGAGTTGTGACTATGACAACTAAGTTCCCACTTAGGTGTTTTCAAACTTCTTTTATCTTTGTTTGTTTCTGAACTCAGCTTAGGTTTCAAACTTAACTTTACAAATAAACTTAGAGTTAGCATTCCTACTAGAACTATCTTACTTGTTAGTGGTAGTTTGCGAGTACTTAAAGAGTACTCATGGCTTTTGTCCCTGGCTATTCCTATGGGAAGACTATGAGGAGGACTACCCTGAAGGAGGATAGCAGGACGGCTACGACAACTAGGATCATCTCCCATCGTCAGCATTGCCTGTGACTCTGAAGATGGACCCCACCTCTACGCTATTTATTCCACTACTTGATTGTACTAAGACTGGATCATGAGATCCTTTATTCGTGTAAGACCTTATTATGGTTTGTAATGGATGATGTACGGTGATATCCAATCTGTTATGTCTCGCAAAAATGGTAATACTGGGATTGTGATGTATGACATAATAGGCATCTGGGATTAAAAATCCGGGTGTTGACATGGAGGGGGTTCGGATGATAACCTGAAGGTGGATTATTAGTCATAGATGCAGTTGGATTACAGTCTATGTATAATGTTGTAATGCCCAATCAAATCCCATAGGAGTCAAGATGATTAGTATATGCATGTATGCTTTCTCGAAGTTTGTCAATTGCCCCGCTGTAATTTGTTCACCCAACATGTCATCTATCTTACGGAGAACCACCACTAGTGAACTATGGACTCCGGTCCTTTCTTTTACCATCAATCTACAACTGTTTACTGTTTTCTATTTACTTTCTGCAAGCTATTACTTCCTCCACACAATACATTTAATCCTTTGTTTTTAGCAAAACCGGTGAGATTCACAACCTCACTGTAAGTTGGGGGAAAAGTTCTGTGGTTGTTTTTTGCAGGATTCCAAGTTGGAAACAACACCTTGGAGGTGTTTCCTTGCTCCTACTGGTTCGATATCCTTGGTTTCATAACTAAGGGAAACTTAGTACTGTGCTCATCATACCTTCCTCTTGGGGTTCCCTGACGAGCTCAATATCAACCACGAGCCAGCACCCACACGCATCAAAAGACTTCAGCGAGTAAACATCGTGCGAGGAAACAAAAATCTTGCTTCTGCCACACGCTGGCCGAGCTTCCTCCATGTTTTTAGCAGATCCGTCGTAGTAGAGGGCCGCGAAACCGGAAAAAATGGTTTTCCATCAGCCACGACCGAGCCGAGAATTTCGTCGTGGAAGGCGCGCCTTCTACGACAACCGTCGGGCCAAGTCTTTGCGGAAGGAAAATTTTCTTGTAGTGCGCAACATGCAATAGATAGCTTAGCAACACCCATAGCACCAGTGGTAGATCCGGCTCAGGCACATGCTGAGTTAGAGGAAACTAGGCAGAAGATGTTAGCTAGTGCAAAAAAGGTAGCTGAGTTACAGCAGTCACTAAACATTACTATGCGGGAGCATGCGAAAGCAAACCGTATATATGGAGTGAAAATCAGAGGTAGAAACTTGATCACTGAGATAGACAGGGAGTATGTGCCTAAGCCGGGTCAGACAACTACTATAGTGACGACAGGGCTAGAGAGGTATAGCACCCCGGCAAAAAACCTCAGGGCTACCAATGCAGCCGCATTCGAGTTAGAGGGTTTGACCAAGAAAGCTCGAGAAAGGCAACAAGAGAGAGTTAACCATTTGTTAAGGGTAGCATTTCAGCAGAATGAGGAAAGAAACAAAGCAAACGCGGCACAACCCGGAGCTTTGCACGTAGTTCATTCAGTAAGGAATAACCCGACAAACTCCACTGGGGCTGCATCGTCACCTCATGGCGGCCCTAGAAGAGAGGAAGTGGTAACCTCAGGGAGAAAAGACAAACATATGGTCCCATATGACCCGGTAAGGGCAGGAAAAGGAAAAGTAGTGCAAATTGATGAGGATCGCCACAGTCCCAGCCGGGGTGGTGAAGCTGGCCGAGGTAACCGCGACCAAGACAATGCCGGTCAGGGAAACACTGCAAACAGAAATGCCGGATAGCGTAATCCGGTGGGAGCAGAAAAAAATGTACCTTGGCAACAGCAGCAGCAATACGCACCTCGGCAGGAGAGAAGTGTTGTCCCAGCAATACAGCAACAAAATGCTCGTCTGGGTCAGGATAGATACAATGATGGTTACTCGGAAATGGTTGATGCTGGATTTCCTAGACCGGAGCACCATGTGATTGGATCGAGATTGGGGAATAGGAATTTGCAGCCAGATGACGCAAGACTGAAGCTGGACCAAATCTATAGGTCGGAAATGATTGAAGTGCAGGGTCCTCCGGGTTCAGCATGTTTTGGACCTTGTATCATGAGGGACCTGCCAGTGCCGAACTTCCAGCTGGCCCGAGGAACAAAGACATTTGACGGTAGCACTAAGCCGGATGATTGGCTCATCGACTACGCTACTACGGTTAAGATAGCCAGAGAGAATTTGAGATGGGCAGTGAGGTATGTACCTCAAATGTTAGAGAGGCTAGGAAGGGTCTGGTTGAATAACTCGCCAGAGGGAAGTATCAACTGCTAGATAGACTTCGAGGAGATGTTCGTTAGTAACTTCTCAAGCACGTACAAGAGGTCGAATATGCCGCAGACTCTGGCATTATGCAAGCAAAGACCGAATGAGACAGACCGGGAGTTCTTGACTCGCTGGTGTACTGTGCGGAATTCCTGTGAAGGGGTAATTGAATCACAAGCTATTGCGTAGTTCGCCCAAAGATGTAGGTATGCAAGTATGTTATGGCAAAGATTGCAGAGAGATATGCCAACTACGTCGGCTGAAATGATCCAGATTGCTGATTCGTACGCCTTGGGTGATCCGACCCAGCCTCAGATGATGTCCAATGAGTCCAATGATGAGTATTACCCTCGTGAGGGTGCTGGAGTATCGTGGCTCAATGACTTCCGGGGTAAGAGAAGAGATGATCGACATGATTACAGATATATCTCGCAGCAAGTGGCGGCTGTAGATCAGGATCATCCCAATGCCAGTGCTAGCTAGAGTAAGAAAACGGGAGGGCAATAGTGGCAACAAAAGGGTGAAGGCAAGAAACCTTGGATGCGAGAGCAGAAGAAATAGTGGCAGGAAAGAAAGGACAGGCTGCGATACACGTTCAAGTCTATGTTGGACCAGCCATGCAAGTTCCACACGCCAAGTCCGAATAACCCAACGAATCATACAGCCCAACAATGTGAATGGATGAACAAGCTAGAGTAGAGTGGCTCGAGGAATGCTCAGGCACCTTGGCATGATGGACCTCGGCACGAAGCACCTCGGAACAACGCACCTCGGCAGTAGTAACTTATTAGGGAAATGGACATCAACTGATGTTTCCCCCACCTCCACTGAGGTAGAAGAACCATGAGAGGAGGGATGCACTGCATCAGGTGAATAACCAGTAGCAACAAGACCAAGGGTATCATGACAATGACAGCAGGAATGAATACAGAGAACATCACCAGAGTTACTGTGTGTTCACCATAGAGGAGACTGATAGAAAGAGCTTGCAACACCGACACATGGTGGTGAATGCGGTAATGCCAGCTGTGACGAGGTATATGCCGTGAGCAGAACAGGAAATCACTTGGAGCATCAAGGACCACCCCAGGCTCATGCCGAGTCCTAGATCATATGCACTGGTATTGGATCCAACATTCATTGGGTCGAATATCAATGTGAGATTTTCCAAGGTGCTGATAGGCAATGGCAGTAACATCATGTACAAGGATACCATGCACAAGTTAGGAATATCGAAGAACATTCTCCAAGCAACAAGGAGCAATTTCCATGGTATCGTGACGGGTATCTCTTGTGAGCCCATTGGCAAGGTCCGGGTTGACGTCTTATTCGGCACAAGGGAGAACTGCCAGACTGAGAACTTGGAGTTTGATGTTGTGAACTTGGAAAGCGTGTATCATGCGTTACTCAGCAGGCCTTCTCTGAACAAGTTAATGGCAAGAACTCACATTAGTTACTTGAAGATGAAGTTGCCAGGGCCAAGGGGAGTGATCTGTAACATCCCAATTTCAGCAACCCTGATTAGTTGTCCAGAATGCAAAAATCAGGGGGAACAAAAACTTTTTCTTGTTAAGTGTTGTAGTGTTTGCTTGTGTTTGTTTGTGCTTATGCATCTGAATGTATAACATAGGATATACTTCTTACCTCAACATCAGTTGACCAAAGCTAATTAACAAAACTATCTTGGCTCTTTCTTACATATTCTCAAATGTTTTGGCATTTCAAAACCGAGCCAAGATGCCTTTGCAACCCAAACTATTTTATTAGCTTCTATTGATCAAACTATGGAGAGCTATATAACATAACCTCCTTATGTTTTCAGGACAGAACTTCCAACTACTCTTACCTCTAGGTTTTTCCAAAACCTTTTTATAAAGCTTTTGAATTCTTCTCTTGGTAGAGGTACCAAGGACTCTCACCTTATTCAAACTCCAACCTTTCAACATACCCATCCTTACCTCAAGCTAGGCCTGATGGTAACCATAGTATTAGATTTATTTTGCTTAAAGCATGAGTTGTCTTGATCTGCTAAGATGAATTGCCTTGATCTGCTGCTTGAATTGTTTGCTAGGAACTAAATGAGCTACCCTAAGGGCTCATCCTCTAGCATCTAACTACTCCTATCCACCCTAAGTAAGTTAACAAAGCTGGATCCGATCTCTTTCCACTTGGTGATCATCTAAAACCCTTAACCAAATCAATTCTGAAGAGATCTAATCTAGAAGCTTCCAAGTCAATGAAGACCAATATCAAGCATGAATCTATTCTACTCAATCTACCCTTCAACATCATCCACTTGATGATGCTTTGGAACCTTGTATCATCTCCAAATCATCCCCTCTTATGTTCTAGTCTCGAAAACTACTATCAATGTCTCATCTTTGAGTCTCCCTCATTTCCAACCCTTGTGAATTTTTGGCAATGAACTTGAACCATCTTGTAAAACATCCTAAGGGATACCAAGTCCCACTCTTTCCCTTGGATATATCATCCTCTAACCCACTTGTTCTTGATAGTTTTGCAGGCAAGAAAATAACAATTCCTGCAAATCTTCTCAACTAGCCTACTTTGGAAGAAGCGCACATCTCCATCCTACCTTCTTTGGAAAAAATCTTTGCATGATTGTGTTCTACTCATAAAGGTATTGCATTACCTACTTCACTTGTTCCAATTGGATCCTTGTGCTCCAAAAACCCACAATGTTTTGAAGCCCATGTGATAATCTGCTTTGACACCCTTATTTTGTTCAAAATTTGAGATCAATTCTTGGAGAACCCAAGCATGATCAAGATCAACTTCTTGCACCATGGTGATCTACATCACTTGGTCTATCCATCCATATATTCCATGGCCCAAGGGGAGATCTGAGCTCCAATATCCAACAAGATTTTGAAGGCAATAAAAAAACATTACCCTAGATCCTTAATCTCATGTTTTCCCACCAAAATCAAATTGGATTCTCAACACCCAAGCTTACAAATGCCATATACACCTTATGTACATCATATACCTTGATTATAAAGTTAATAAAATATTATTGATAATTCATTTGGCCCAAAAACTATTAAATCCCTTTAATTAACAAAAACCTCAAAACTCCTATAAAGGCAAGTTTATTTTTCTCCAAACTACTTTGCCAACTCAAGGCACATTTGATGCCTATATATCTTACCCTATCTCCCCACTTAAAAAATAAATATTGAAGTGTTTTAGTAATTCTTTTTGCCTATTTTCTTAAATGGCAGAAATGAGTAAATAATTACTTTAAATACTTTTTTGCCCCAATAAATTCTAGGAAAATTCTCCAAATTATGAATTCATGTTTGTAACCATATCAAACCAAAAA
Organism: Avena sativa; assembly: GCA_916181665.1. NCBI lineage: Eukaryota > Viridiplantae > Streptophyta > Magnoliopsida > Poales > Poaceae > Avena > Avena sativa. The sequence continues at coordinate 468,087,418 of OV702290.1, forward strand.
CCCACCCTGTCCAAATAAAATTATTCAAATAAAATCTAGAAAATAGATTCAGTAGTATTTGAATAATTGATATAAATCTAAAATTATCAAATAAATCCTGGAGTGATATCTTGCCTATATCCATCTTCTACCACCATTTCTTTACCTTGGCAAGATCAAATTTCAAGAGTTCCTTCATGATAACCAATATGGCCCTAAATTGAAATATTTCAAAACATAGAGCTAAATCCATCCAAACTTCATCAAATCTCATCCATCAACCCTCCACAACCCCCATCACTCCTCTCTAGTCGAAGCTACTGTAGCATAGTGTTGTAGCACCCCCCACACCTTGTCCTCATATGTTCAAAAGGAGAGAGACATGGCCTTAAAGAAAAAGCCTAGAAAGAAGGGAGAAGCAGCACCCCATTGTCCCTCTGCCCTAGGAACGACGCTAGAGCACACCCACCACCTCTCCACCACCACTGCTGCCCAATGGATGGCCACCTCCCTTCCTCCAAGATCACATGGACCTAGACCACCATACACCCTCTCCTCCTTGTTAAGTAGACCACAAGCCAGTAAAACCCACCCCTTGGCTCATTCTTACTCCCTCACCTACCTGGCAATCACCTAGAGCCGTGGCTCCTCCTCCTCTGCTCTTCCTTGTCATGGAGAAGGGAGAGATCTCCTCTCGGCCTTCCTCGAAAAAGTGAGCACACTGTCGCACCAGGTCACCCCTTTCCCCTCTCTGTGCATCCCTAGGACCCCCCTCTCGCTGACCAACCTCTCCCATGTTCTCTTTTTGCTGCAGGAGCCCCAGAACCCGGACGACGATGCCATGCTCGAACGAGATCATCCGTCCAGCAGGACATCTCCCAGCCCCTGCTGCCTCGTCAGTGACCACCCATGGCCTCATCCGTCCCCTCTAGTTCTCCCCGACGCATCTCCGACGACATGCAGACGCCCCAGTGATGCGCCAGCGAGCTTCCGAGCACACACCTGCCGTTGCTGCGAGCGATTTCCCTCCAGGAGCTGAACCCACGACTTCTGTCCATCCTTGGAGTCACCGTCGAGAGCAGCGTCCCCTCCACCGTCTCCCAGCCTCCCACGAGCCCCGGTGAGGCTCCCCGCTTCTCCCGCAGCCTTTCCCCGCCGCCGCCTAGGGTTTTCTCATCGCCGTTCCACTCCAGCAAGGATGACAGCTCTCCAACGTCCGATCCAACTAACACCAACACCCCCGATCTCCCCGTACCCCTCCGCCACCCCATGCTCCCTGATGACTAGGCCCCACGCCGGTTAGATCCTAGCCTGCGAGCACTTCACCTTTTTATTTTTCCTCAAATCCAGAAATTTTCCTTTTAGTTTAAATCATTTTCAAAATGCAAAACATGTCCAATTGCCCTGATATAAAATTTCTAGAGTTTAGGGTTGTTTTCCCTAACATGCAGTATCTGGGGTTGACCCAGATAATGTCCAAAATTAATTTCAATAAATCAACTAACTAGAGGTACCCTTTTCACTAATAAATCCTTTCTGTGAGTTTTACAAATCCAAATGATGTAAAACCTTTTTGTAATGAAGGTTATCCTAGATACCTTACATATCCCCCTAGCCCCATCTAAAATGGCTTCCTATTTTGACCGTGGTAAAATTAACAAAAATAGGCATTATATCATTTTGAGAATTTCTTTAGGCCAAACCAAATGTGATTTTAACCAAATTCCAACTTTGAGATCTCACCAACCCTCATATTTAGCAAACCCTAGAAGTTCAAATTTTATTGAGCTTTGGTTAATTTATAATGAATAAAACTATACTGTGTATGGCTATTTCACTAAATAAATCACTCCAGTAGTTCTGTATACCTAAAATAATAATTCAAATTTTAATGAAAGGTAATTCAAATACCCACATATGACATTGGTCCTGTTGGGTCCACAGCATAGAAAACAAAAAAAATTATACGATGAGAACTACATGCCAAGATCTATCTACTAGATACAGAGCAACGGGTGGACATACATCCATCGAGAACTTACCCTCGAAGACAACGAGTTTTGTTAACGAGTAGGAACTCTGCCTCTCCATATGCCATGAGCCTCAACATAACACCTTCGTAGCACTGAACCCATCTTTATAGTCACCCTGTTACTGTGTGATGTTTGATGTTATCAAGATACTCTTCTGGTGTTAGCAATTAACATGATCTCATGGTCTAAGGATAAAGATTACTTCGTATGATGTTATAGCAATGTAAACATAATGACTTGATCGTAATCCTATACTTCGGATGAATGTTCATCACATTATTTCACAAATGCTGTGACCTTGTTATTAACAACATCCAATGTCCATGATTAGGAAACCTTGATCATCTTGTTAATCAACAAGCTAGTCTATAAGAGAGGCATAACTAGGAACCCTTTTTTATTAAACACACATGTATTGACGTTTCCTATCAATACAACTATAGCATGCAAACTAAACATCTATCATATACAAGAAATAGATAATAACAACTTTATTATTGCCTCTCAGGGCATATTTCCTTCAGCATCCCACTTGCAATAGAGACAATAATCTAGTTCACATAGTGATAAATCTAACACCCATGGAGTTCTGGTGTTGATCATGTTTTGCCCTAGGGAGAACTTTTGTCAACGGATCTGCTACATTTAGGTCCATGTGTACTTTACAAATCTTTATATCTCCATCCTTGACATGCTCGCGGATGGAGTGAAACCGACGCTTAATATGCTTGGAATTCTTGTGAGACCTCGTTTCCTTGGCATTGGATATGGCTCCATTGTTGTCACAATAGATCACCATTGGGTCCAACGCACTAGGAACCACACCTAGTTCCGTTCTGAACTCTTTCATCCAAACCGTTTCCTGCGCTGCTTCTGAAGCAACAACATATTCCGCCTCCGTCATTGATCCAGCAACCACAGGTTGTTTGGAACTCCTCCAACTAACTGCTGCTCCGTTCAAGAGAAATACGTATCTGGATTGAGACTTAGAGTCATCCAGATCGGTGTCAAAGCTAGCATTGACATAATACTTAGCGACTAGCTCTTCTTCATCTCCGTATACAAGAAACATATCCCTAGTTCTTCTCAAGTACTTAAGGATATTCTTGCCCGCTATCCAGTGTTCCGAACCAGGATCAGATTGGTACCTACTAGTCAAACTAATAGCATGTGCCACATTCGGTCTTGTACATAGCATGGCATACATTATAGAGCCTATGGCCGAGACATAGGGGATCTTATCCATTATCTCTCTTTCTTTCGTCGTAGCCGGACTTTGAGTCTTACTCAATGCCTTGCCTTGCAACATAGGTAAGAACCCCTTCTTACTTCCGTCCATATTAAACTTCTTTAATATCTTATCAAGGTATGTAATCTGCGATAGCCCAATTAGGCGCCTTGATCTATCTCTATAGATTTTAATGCCTAATATGTATGACGCTTCACCAAGGTCTTTCATCGAAACTTTGCTGTTTAGATAACTTTTAACACTGTTTAAAAGATCTATATCATTTCCAATCAATAATATGTCATCCACATATAATATCAGAAATGCCACATTGCTCCCACTCACTTTCTTGTAAATACAAGCCTCTCCATAAGTTTGGACAAATCCAAACGCTTTGATCACCTCATCAAAGCGGAGATTCCAACTCCGGGATGCTTGCTTCAGTCCATAGATGGATCCCTGAAGTTTGCATACCTTATTAGCATCCTTAGGATCGACAAAACCCTTAGGTTGTATCATATACAACTCTTCTTCAATATTACCATTGAGGAACGCAGTTTTGACATCCATCTGCCATATTTCATAATCAAAATATGCAGCATTTGCTAACATAATCCTAACCGACTTTAGCATCGCTACGGGAGAGAATGTCTCATCGTAGTCAAGTCCTCTAATTTGTCGAAACCCCTTTGCGACAAGTCGAGCCTTATAGATGGTCACATTACCATCAGCATCAGTTTTTCTTTTGAAAATCCATTTATTCTCAACGGCCTTTCGATTGTGAGGTAAGTCCACCAAGGTCCAAACCTGGTTTTCATACATGGATTCCATCTCGGATTTCATGGCTTCTAGCCATTTGTTGGAATCCGGGCTCATCATCGCTTCTTCATACGTCGGAGGGTTATCCATTTCATCAACCATGAAATTCACAATAGGATTGCCGTACAGTTCAGGAGCTGCACATGTCCTACTTGACCTGCGAGGTTTGGTAGTGTCCTCTTTCGGAGTTTCATGATCAATATCATTAGCTCTCTCTTCATTAGGTGAAATCAACTCCAAAACAATTTCCGGTGCTGCGCTACTCGCCATTTCATGAAGAGAAGGTTCAATAACCTCTTCGAGTTCTACCTTCCGACTACTCACACCTTTCGCGAGAAACTCCTTCTCAAGAAAGCATCCATTCTTGGCAACAAAAACTTTGCCCTCGGATCTATGATAGAAGGTATACCCAATCATTTCCTTAGGGTATCCTATGAAGACGCATTTTTCCGCCTTGGGTTCGAGTTTATCCGTCTGAAGTTCCTTCACACAAACATCGCATCCCCAAACTTTAAGAAATGACAACTTAGGTTTGTTTCCAAACCATAATTCATACGGTGTTGTTTCAACGGATTTAGATGGTGCCCATTTAAAGTGAATGCAGCGGTTTCTAGTGCATAACCCCAAAATGACAATGGCAAGTCAGTCAAAGACATCATAGATCGAACCATATCCAATAAAGTATGATTACGATGTTCCGACACACCATTACGTTGTGGTGTTCCGACAGGCATGAGTTGTGAAACTATTCCACACTCTTTCATGTGTGTGCTAAACTCGTAACTTAGATACTCACCTCCACGGCCGGACCGCAGAAATTTGATCTTCTGTTACGATGATTTTCCACTTCATTCTAAAATTCCTTGAACTTTTCAAAGGTTTCATACTTGTGTTTCGTCAAATAGATATACCCGTATCTACTCAAATCATCCATGAAAGTAACAAAATAACGATATCCACCTCGCGCCAACACACTCATTGGTCCACACACATCAATATGTATGATTTCCAATAAATCTGTCGCCCATTCCATTGAACCGGAAAACGGCGTTCTAGTCATCTTGCCCATATGGCACGGCTCACATGTATCAAATGATTCAAAATCAAGTGATTCCAAAAGTCCATCAGAATGGAGTTTCTTCATGCGTTTAACGCCAATATGACCTAGACGGCAGTGCCACATATATGCAGATATATCATCATCAAGTTTAATCTTTTTAGCATCAACATTATTAATATGCGTAATACTACTATCGAGATCCAACAGAAATAAACCATTCAACACAGGTGCATGACCATAAAAGATATTATCCATATAAATCGAACAACCATTGTTTTCAGACTTAAACGAATAACCACTTTGCATCAAACATGATCCGGATACAATGTTCATGCTCAGTGTAGGCACCAAATAACAATTATTCAGATTTATAACTAATCCCGATGGCATATGGAGAGGCAGCGTTCCGACGGCGACCACATCGTGACCTCATCCCTTGCTAGTTGTCGCTTGTTCTGCAGCCCCTAAATCGAGTGACATATATTAGCAACCGACCCCGTATCAAATACCCAGGTGCTACTGCGAGAACTAGTCAAGTACACATCAATAACATGTATATCACATATACCTTTGTTTTCCTTGCTGGCCTTCTTATCCGCCAAATACTTGGGGCAATTGCGCTTCCAATGGCCAGTTCCCTTGCAATAGTAACACTCAGTGTCAGACTTAGGGCCAGCTCGGGGTTTCTTTTCAGGTGCGGCAACAGATTTTCCACCCTTCTTTCCCTTGTGCTTGCCTTTCTTGTCCTTCTTGAAACCGGTGGTCTTATTGATCATCAACACTTGATTTTCTTTCCTAATCTCCACTTCTGCAGTCTTAAGCATTGACAGAAGCTTGGGAAGAGATTTCTTCATGCCCTACATATTATAGTTCATCACGAAGCTCTTGTAGCTAGGTGGCAGAGATTGGAGAACACGATGTATGCCTAAGTCAATGGGAATCGTTATTCCCAAGGACACAAGCTTACGTACCCAGACATTTTGAGTATGTGCTCACTAACGGAGCTATTCTCCTCCATCATGCAGCTAAAGAACTTTTCTGTACCATTATAACTCTCTACGGCAGCATGGGTATCGAAAATCATTTTCAATTCTCCCATGGTATCAAAGGCATTGCCATTTTCGAAATGCTTTCGAAGTTCTGGCTCTAGCCCATACAGTATGCCGCAACGAACTAAGTTGTGGTCCTCCTGACGAGTCACATAGACATTCTTTTCCTTGTCAGGGGCATCAGGAGCTGGTGGGGGGACTAGCGGCGCATCTAGCACATATTGCTTTTGTGTAGCAGTGAGGAGAATCCTCAAATTCATAGCCCAGTTGGTGAAGTTGCTACCATTCGCAACAAGTTTCTCTTTCTCCATGAACACATTGAAATTAAAAGCAGGTGGTGCCATCTACAACAGAATTTGTAAAGTTTATTTAGACTAAGTTTATGATAGATTGAGTTCAACTAATCCAAATTACTAATGAACTCCCACTCAAAAACGACATCCCTCGTGTCCTTTTGGTGATTACATGAACCAAATCCATTACACCAAGTCCGATCATCACGTGAGTTGATATAGCTTCAAAGGCGAGCATCTATATGGGCATCATATCAACCATATGACTCATTCTTAACCTTTTGGTCCGTGTTCCGAGGCCATGTCTGTACATGCTAGGCTCGCTAAGTAAGAACCTTAGTATTCACGTGTGTAAAACAGTCTTACACCCGTTCCTATGAAAGCGTAGATTCGAGTACACCCGATGATCACGTGATGTCTCGAAACACGATCCATAGAACGGTGCATACTCAAGGATGAACACATTCTTATCTTGATATCTAAATGAGGGATCATCTTATAATGCTACCAAACGCGCCAAACTAGCAGTATAAGATGCTAACATCTAATGTGTAAAGTGAGATGATATGGTCCATGCATTTGATCTCTATCATTTGCATCGTGGTATGATCTATAACATTCCTTTGTGTGTAAGGCCAAGGTCTATGGAAATTACACGTTGAGTGTGTTGTAAGAGTATCTATCATACATCTACTTACAATAATACCGTATCAAGACACTAGCCCAGCAACGATCTAAACTAGATGCCTCTAATTTATCAATTGCAAGTTTTACGTGACTTAGGGTTTTCAGAGATAGAACCGGTCTTACCTACGAACATGAACCACAAAGAGGATAACCAAGTTATTAGCAACTCGTTGTAAATCAGATATTGACTATAGTAGGAGAGACAGACACCAGCAAACCACTTATGGAAAACAAGTTGTGTGTCAGTCGTGGAACCGGTCTCATGTACGATGACATGTAAGGTTGGTCCGGGCCGCTTCATCCCACTATGCCACCAATATCCAAAATACATAGAAGATGCAATAACCTGATCATCATCGCCCACATATAAACATATGTGTACTACCCGTGCAAAGCACCTACGCATAGATCAGGCTCTCATACCACTATTGGGTCCACAACATAGAAAACAAAAAAATTCCTACGATGAGAACTACACGACAAGATCTATCTACTAGATACAGAGCAACGGGTGGACATACATCCATCAAGAACTTACCCTCGAAGACAACAAGTTTTGTTAACGAGTAGGAACTCGTGGTTGATGTAGTCGTACATTTGCCGATCTCAAGATCGTGTGGAAGTCCGAGCGCCGCAAATCAGCAGCGCATCCATCCTCGCACACACGTTCAAGCCACCAGACAACCTCCACCTCCTCGCTCCAGCGATACAGTGGAAGCAGCAACTCCTTCCAGACGAAATGCCACCGGGAACATGTATCTCACTAATCCGAGACCATGGGGAAATAATTCTAGAGGGGGAGAGAGATCCTTCACGAGGAGGTGTGAGGAAGAAGGAGGAAGGGGGGGGGCCTTTTATAGGAGGAGGGGGGTGCCCCTCCCCATGGCCAGTGCCTCATGGGGGGTGACCCCTCACCTCCCCCATTCATGTGGTGGTAACCCCTCCACATTAAAATGCCTCTTCACATTCCCTTTTAAAGTCTCCACTTTAAATGCATTAAAATTCTCTAAGTTTAATGCTCTCTCATTTAATAAAACTCTTTTATTAAATTTATTCAGAATTTTGTTAATTACTTTAATTAACAAACATTCACATAAAACCCCTTGTAATATTTCAATATCACATGCAAAACCACTTTCTGCAATTTCACCCGAAACAATTCCGGTTTCTATCGAAACAATTCCTGCGCTTTGCAATTCTTTCGTCTGAAACATATGTGCTCCAAAATGGTGTCCGGTAACTCTTAAGTGTGTCATCCTATGGTTCGCGAATAATGCAGACATGATTGAGACTCCTCTCACATCAATAATCAGAAGCGAGACCTAGAGATCCATACTGACTCCTGCATATTCAACGATGACTTCTGTGATCGCGCGAACCTTTAACGCTAGTAACTTAATCCCTTTGTCTCATGATATAATACATGTCCGAGATTCGATCATCGGTATCCAAATACCTAGTTTGATCTCGTTACAGACATGCACTCTTTTCTCGTTCCCGTGATATAACATTCTAGTGGTCACATCACTTGCTTGCAAGCTATCTTAATGTGATATCACCGAGAGGGCCTAGAGTATATCTATCCGTCATCGAGATTGACAAATTCCACTCTTGATCCATGAGCCTCAACATAACACCTTCGTAGCACTGAACCCATCTTTATAGTCACCCTGTTACGGTGTGACGCTTGATGTTATCAAGATACTCTTCGGGTGTTAGCAATTAACATGATCTGATGGTCTAAGGATAAAGATTACTTCGTATGATGTTATAGCAATGTAAACATAATGACTTGATCGTAATGCTATACTTCGGATGAATGTTCATCACATCATTTCACAAATGCTGTGACCTTGTTATTAACAACATCCAATGTCCATGATCAGGAAACCTTGATCATCTTGTAAATCAACAAGCTAGTCTATAAGAGAGGCATAACTAGGAACACTTTTTGTTTATTAAACACAAAAGTATTGACATTTCCTATCAATACAATTATAGCATGCAAAATAAACATCTATCATATACAAGAAATACATAATAACAACTTTATTATTGCCTCTTAGTGCATATTTCCTTCAGGTCCCATATGAAAATCTGTTGTAGAATAAATATGGTGAGAAAGACAAAAACCCTACAGAACCTCGTTTGGGAATTCCCAGAGGGCACTCTGGTAAATATTTTGACACGATTCCAACTCTCAGTGAACCAGTACATCAAACCATACACAACCATCCAAGGAAATGATTTTTGGAACTACAGAACATTTCTAGTAAATTATTCCCTAAAACTAGAGTTTTATTCACTAGGAAATGCATAGTAAATCAATGGATTTTGATAAAATAGTGAAACCACTTTTGTTGGTTTCATTTTATCAATACCTATCTGATGGTATCATATTTGAATAATTATATCATACAGAACCAAGCCTTGGACTTAAACTCCCTACTTAAGTGTTATATGCCACATAAATCATAAATAAAGCTCCACAAATGCAAATAATGTAATTCCAACTGCTACGAACTCAATATATCACAACCTACTAAAGTGTTTAATGTTTTATATGTATGTTTGCTATTCTATAATGGTGCTTGTATGCTCTATATTGATTGTTTTATTGCTTGTTTGCATATGTACTCTATGACGGCGATAGTTGCGCTTGTATTGACGCCGAGAAGAAGAGATCTTATTATTATTGGTATTGGTATTCTTGGTTATCTAAAGAAGAAGTCTAGGGACATATATTGCCAGTTTGCTAATCTCAGGCAAGCCACCTTCTTGCTCATAAGCCTTGTCCTACTGTTTTACTTATGCATATTTTATCTACTGTTTATGAAAACTGCATTGTTTTACTATATGTTGATGTATATATAGTAGTGTTTTGGCTCCTCCGAACTAATACACTTTTGTACTATTAAGTAAAACCCCCTTGATGACACCTATTGGTCCCTAGTAGAATAAATGGTGCATAACACCATAACCCTTTGGAGACCCTGTTTTAGCCGAAGTAAAGCTATAGGATGGGAAGACCCCTGAAAAGTTTTACAAAGAGTTTTATGATAAAACCTTGGTGAGGTTTGACCTACCAAGAGAAGTTTGAGAAAGAAAAAGGTTTTCTTTTTACAAAAGATGCTGAAGGAAATAGGAGGTAAAATGTTTACGAAAACGCATCCGGTTCTTTACAGGTTTAGCTATAACAACTTAATCCGTGCAACCACATTACTCTGGAATGGGACAGGGCTGGGGTTGATGTTTGTTTACTCTGGTATAAGATGCCTACAACTACTACATGGGATTTAAAATTCCCTGGAGGGTGGGCCTTCTCTTGTAAAGGTCCATGTGAGACATCGACCTGGAGAAGGAACGAAGGGTCTACGGGCCTCCATGCGTTACTATGAGCCCCTCATTGAAATCGCACACTTTGTGCAGTGCAAAAAGCGCTCCGGTTGGCTTGGGAACTATATAGGGCGCCCCGGTGTTGAGGGAAAAAACACTCATAGGGTAGGCACTTATATTGGAGTGAGCATCCGGAGAGTCTTGATCGGTTACTCGACCCACGATCGGTGTAGATCAGGGTAGGGTACCTAGATGGTGTGGGCAAAGTGTACAAGCTCTGCAGAGTGTAAATCTATTCGAATAGCTATGTCCACGGTTATGGACTGTTGGACAAACTACTGTAGAGCGGTGCTAGTTTTGATTTCAAAAAGGATTTTGGAAAAGAAATGGCTTTGGAAATGTTTTGACCATGGGATGGTCGGAAAGGATACATGTTCTGACCACAGGATGGTCGGAAAGGAATGAAAGGATTTTGGTCATGGGATGACCGAAAGTACGAAACAAATGGGTGACCCAATCCTAGTGTTCTCCACAACTTTCAAAAATGTTTCCCAATTTTTTTTACAGAAGTTTTCAATAAAGTTATGTAGATGCTATATCTACAAGAGAAACTAGTTTAGAAAAGAACCTCTCATAGAGCCCTCCTACTACCACAGCTATATTGCATATCCTCTTATTGTTATTATCTTAAAGTGGTTTGCGAGTACATTCAAAGTACTCACTGGCATTATCCCTGGCTATTAACTTGGTCAGATATCCAGAAGATGGTGGAGTTGACGACTATGCGAGCTAGGACTTTCTCCCAGTCAGTTGCTGATACGTCCAATATGTTTCTACTTTCTTGAACACTTTTTCTATTGTTTTTCCTCTAAACTTCTGAGATTTGGGTACAACTAACACGGACTGACGTTGTTTTCAGCAGAATTACCTTGGTGTCTAGTTTTTCTGCAAAAAATCAACTATCAGGAAAAATCCCGGAAAATATGCCAAAAATCCTATTTCACCAGAAGACTCACGGAGCCAGAAGACGAGACGGAGTAGGGCCACGAGGGGCCCACACCACCTGGCTGCGCGGGCCAGGCCAGGCCGCACCTGGGGGTGGTGTGGCCGCCTCGGCTGCCCCCTCAGCCTCCCTCTTTGCCTATAAGTTGCCTCATGACCTAAAAACCAAGGGGGGTTCGATGTTTTTCCGGAAAGAGTGCCGCTACGCCGCCACCACCAAATTCCACGATTCAGAACCAGAAACTCTGTTCTAGCACCCTGCCGGGACGGGGAATTGGAGGAGATCATCGCCATCATCATCACCATTGCTTCTCCATCGACCATCCATGTTTCCCCCATCTATGAGTGAGTAATCCCCCGCTGTAGGCTATGGGGATAGTAGGGATTGGATGAGATCATTCATGTAATGGCATCAGATTGTTAGGGCTTGGTGCCTAGTATCTATTATTAGTGCTTTTTGACTTTGTTGCAACTTGTTATGCTTAATGCTTGTCACTAGGGCGCGAGTGCCATGATTTCAGATCTGAACATGTTATTGATTCATTATGATAGTATTGTTTATGGTCTTACCTGCAAGTTGTATACACAAATTGTTTTCCGGAACCAAAGGCCCCGAAGTGACACAAATTAGGATAACCGGAGGAAATGGCTTTGATGTGAGGATCACATGTGTTCACGGAGTGTTAATACTTTGCTCCGGTGCTCTATTAAAAGGAGCACCTTAATTGCCAGTAGTTCCCTTGAGGCCCCGCTGCAAACGAGCTGGCAGGACAAAAGATGTTGTGCAAGTTCTCATTGCGAGCATGTATGACTATATATGGAACACATGCCTATGATTATTTAGTACTTGGATGCTTTATCTTATTTATCTGCAAATGCCCTATGTCTTGATTGCTATATGAATTGTCTTGTCCATGCAACGCCCGTCCATCCATCCCTATGCCTACCGCGCTTCAATCCTACTGTTTACTGCAATTGTTACTACTGTCTTTACTTTTACTACTACTGTTACTTTACTATTGCTATTACAAATCTGTTGCTACTGATAAACTGCTGTGAGCAAGATTGTTTCTAGGTGCAGCTGAATTGACAACTCAATTCTTAAGGCTTACAAATATTCTTTGGCTCCCCTTGTGTCGAATCAATAAATTGGGTTTCACTTCCCTCGAAAATACTACAATACACCCCCTATACTTGTGGGTCATCAAGACTATTTTCTAGTGCCGTTGCCGGGGAGCATAGCTTTATTTATCAAGTTCACTTGGAATCACTATTGTTCGCTGCCATCCATCCATCATGGGTAAGTCTCGTGATGGCAAGGTTCCTATTTTACCATGCACTACAAGAAGAGGTACGGTTCTGAACACCTCTGTTGCTCTTGATTCACCATCTATTATGAGTAAGCTCCTTATACCACCACACACATGCTACACACACTGCTACTACTGCTGAATCTGAAACTTCTGATACTTATGATGCTGCTTCTACTGTGCTTGATAAGATTGGTTCATTAGGTCCTTTCCTAGATGCTACGATTGCTAGAACTATACCTGGAAATACTGAAACTCCTAATGAAGACACTACTACACCTGTCAGTTCACCTGAGTCTAGAGAGAGCTATGATATTGCATGAATCATGGGCAATTGTTCCAGTATTAAGTTGCAAGCAACAAATTATTGCTTTACAAATTGCGTGTAAAGTAAACAATACGATTGTTCTATGAACAAAGGATTGTTGTTTTCTCCCTAGTAGCAAGAACACATCTAGTACCTTAGAGATTTCTGTCACTTCGCCAGATTACCAGAGGCATGAACCCACTATCGAGCATAAATACTAACTCTTGGAGTTGCTAGCATCTACTTGGACAAGATAGCTACTAACAACAGAAAGCATGCAAGATCACAAATAACAAAGACATGATAGAATCAATAATCAATCTGAAATAACATCTCAATATCCATCGGTTCCCTGCAAACACAACATGTAGAATTACAAATAGATGATCTTGATCATGAACGGAGCGCACAAGATCTAGACATGAAAGCAGAAAGGAGGAGAACCAGCCATCTAGCTACTACATGGATCTGTAGTCCAAGGATAAACTACTCATGCATCACACCGGAGGCTTGCATGGTGATGAAGAAGGCCTCCAGGGTAAATTCCCCTCTCCGGCAGGGTGCCGGGAAGAGCTTCAGATCCCTCCCGATCTAGGGATAGAGATGACGGCGGCTACAGACTCTTTCGTGGATTTTTTGATCGGGCCCTTACGGTTTTTGTCCCGAGGGCATCTTATAGGTGGAACGGGAGGCCGAGGGGGTGCCAGGGGCCACCACCCCCTGGCGCGGACAAGCCTTGCCACACGGCCAGGTGGTGTGGCCGGCCTCTGGCCCCTCTCCGTCTCATATTCTGGCATCTGATGACTTCCGGAAAAATAGCCACTTTGGCTTTTTTTCCCGTCCAATTCCGACAATATTCATTTTCTAACTGTCCTGGAACCAAAAATAGCAGAAAACAGGCAGCTGGCACTGTGGCTCTTGTTAATAGGTTAGTCCAAGAAATCATATGAAAAGTACTCCAAAGTTGGAACAAAACACAAGAAAGTGGATAAAACCAAGCATGGAACATCAAAAATTATAGATACATTTGCAATGTATCAGGATGTACCTGTTAAAGTGGCTCATAATTTCTTGATATTAACAGATTTTGTTGTGCTTGAAATGCCTGAAGATGATAATATGTCTATTATTCTCGGGAGACCTTTTATTAATACTGCAGGGGCTATTATTAATTGTAATCAAGGAAAGGTGACTTTCAATGTTAATGACAAGGAGCATACTGTCTATTTCCCCAAGAATATTGATAAGACTTATGGTTTAAATTCAATTGAAAATGTAGAGGGCATTCAAGTTGGAGAAGTATATCGTCCCATACCAAGAGAAAAATACGAAACTATTATGACTGGGACCATTGCTATCAAGGTTGAGGTAACATAATCATTAGTGGAATGCAAAGTTTTGTTTCATATAAAATTGTTTTGGTAACAAGACCTGATCAACCTTGTTAACAAAGGGATTTTAATGAACAAAACAATGTTTTCACCATGATTATCTCCGCTTACTTTTATTTATCCATTTTAGTTTTTTCTTTCGCTTAGTTTACTTTTCTGTTGTTAGTTGCTTGCATGTTAGAGTGTCTTAGAACTTCTGAAGTTTCAGCTTTGTTTTGTCATTGCATATTTCCAAAAACATCTTTCTGTCAGAAAATCATTCATCTATACCTGAAAATTGCTCCAAAATGAAGTGTCTCGAAAAATTCCAGAAAATTCATATTAAATTGTTACGTCAAAAGGGGCAAAAAAGTGCCCCGAGAGTACCAGGGGCCCCACCAGGCAGGTACACCACATGGTGGCACGGCCAGCCCAAGGGCGCGCCTGGCCATTGTGTGGGCCACCCCTGGCCCTCCACTCACTCTCTCACTTCCCACTTCTTTCTGTCTCTAGAGAAAACATCAGTTCTTTGCTCGAAATCGCGTTCTTGCCCAGGATTTTTCGATCTCTGATGGCCCAAATATATCAAGCTCATTGTGGAACCCCAAGAGGAAGGTATGATGAGCACAACAACAAGTTTTCTCTCAGTAAGAAACCAAGGTTATCAATCCACTAGGAACAAGGAAACACCCCAAAGGTGTTACTAGCTAAACGTTGGCAGGGCGCACTACCGGTGCCAGCAGCAACGTGGAGACCTGCACAACACAACCACAGAACTCTGTCCCCAACTTATGATGAGGTTGTCAATCTCACCGGTTTTGCTGAAAACAAAGTATTAAACGTATCGAATGGAAGGAAGTAATAGTTTGCAGAAAGTAAACACAAAGCAGTAAATAGTTTGTAGATTGTATGTAAAAGAAAGGACCGGGGTCCATAGTTCACTAGAGGTGGCTCTCCTTAAGATAGATAACATGCGGGGTGAACAAATTACAGCGGGGCAATTGACAAACATCAAGAAAACATACAAGCATATAGTAATCATCTTGACTCCTTTGAGACTTGATTGGGCATTACAACATTATACATAGACCGTCATCCAACTACATCTATGACTAATAATCCACCTTCGGGTTATCATCCGACCCCCCTCCAGTATTAAGTTGCAAGCAACAGATTATTGCTTTACGAATTGCGTGTAAAGTAAACAATACGATTGTTCTATGAACAAAGGATTGTTGTTTTCTCCCTAGTAACAACAACACATCTAGTAACTTAGAGATTTCTGTCACTTCCCCAGATTACCAGAGGCATGAACGCACTATTGAGCATAAATACTAACTCTTGGAGTTGCTAGCATCTACTTGACCAAGATAGCTACTAACAATGGAAAGCATGCAAGATCACAAATAACAAAGACATGATAGAATCAATAATCAATCTAAAATAGCATCTCAATATCCATCGGATCCCCGCAAACACAACATGCAGAATTACAAATAAATGATCTTGATCATGAACGGAGCTCACCAGATCTAAACATGAAAGCACAAAGGAGGGGAACCAGCCATCTAGCTACTACATGGACCCGTAGTCCAGAGATGACCTACTCACGCATCACACCAGAGGCTTGCATGGTGATGAAGAAGGCCTCCAGGGTGAATTCCCCTCTCCGGCAGGGTGCCAGGAAGAGCTTCAGATCCCTCCCAATCTAGGAATGGAGATGACGGCAGATATAGACTCTTTCGTGGATTTTTGGTCGGGTACTTAGTGTTTTGGTATCAGAGACAGTATATAGGCGGAAGGAGAGGCCGAGGGGGTGCTGGGGTCGGCCAGACCACCCCTTGGCGTGGGTCAGGCCTGGCCGTGCGACCAGGTGGTGTGGCTGGGCCCCATACCTTCTCCGTCTCGTATTCTGGCTCTAGATGACTTCCGGTAAAATAGCAACTTTGGCTTTTGTCCCGTCCAATTACGAGAATATTCATTTTCTAACTTTCCTGGAACCAAAAACAGCAGAAAACAGGAAGCTGGCACTGTGGCTCTTGTTAATAGGTTAGTCCAAGAAATCATATGAAAAGTACTCCAAAGTGTGGACAAAACACAAGAAAGTACATAAAACCAAGCATGGAACATCAAAAATTATAGATACATTTGCAATGTATCAACATCCCCAAGCTTAACTCCTGTTCGTCCTTGAGTAGGTAAGTGATAAAAAGAAAGAATAATTTTTGAGGTGACATGCACCATCATAAACTTGATCAAAGTATTTGTAAAACATTCGAAGTTGGGATCATAGTACTTCAATGATAACATGAAAGACAAAGTTCTAGCAATAAGACAAAGAAATTATGTTGCAACATGAAAAGGCACAAACAAAAGATTCATGAATAACAATTCTTTGCAAGACGTTTGTTTGTTTCACATAAAGAAAACATAGCATAATAGTATTTAGCTTGTCCCTCATAGAGTAGCAAACATAAATGCATAGGACACCTTCAAAGTTCTTAATAGTGACTAGATACAAATAGTTTAAAACAAGCAATATCAAAGCTATGCATCAATCAACAAGTCTTGGGACGATGCACATAGAACTAAGAATGGCCACTATGGTCCCAAAGTAGGTGCATAAAGATAGAAGGTGGAGACTCAACATAAAAGTAAAAGAGAGGCCTTCATAGAAGGAAGTAGGGATTCAAGTCTCATAAAGATCTTCCAAAAATTATGGTACTTATAGCTTTCAGCTCTCATTGCCCCTATCATAAGCATCTTGAAGTGATTAAGGTTAAAGTGAACAAACTATGGTGTACATGCTTGACGAAGTATAAGTTAGAAATCTCATGTCCCTTGAATACGAGGGCCGCTCCTCTTGCTACTCAAATTTAGTCACCAGTAAATTCTTGTCATCGTAAGTACATGTGTATCATAGAGAACCGCCAACGGGGTACCCCTTGCTCGATGATACGGAAGAATCCCCATATCAAAATGACAAGGCAAGCAGACAACGAGCATCTCAGCAATCTTCTTATTTACCATGGGAATATGGTGCTTTTTTCTCTCTTTCCTCTTTTCATAATCTCTTTTTTTCTCTTTTCTCTTTTTTCTCAATATAGGACTCTTTTTTTATAAGAAGAATGCTTCATAAACAGCTCATTATGGTTACGCTGCAGGTTTCCACCATGTCAGCATGGATTAGTCCAGTGGCCCAGGCATTTCTCTAACACATATACATAACTCCATGGACTTACAAGATCCCCTTTCATTTCACACCGATGACATCCATAGACAAAAGAGCATGATATCAACTAGGTACAAAGTACCCGTGCAATGTTGAAAGCGTTCCCCATGACAGCATGGTTCTGCTAATCCCCAACAAATAAGTGCAAGCATATACAACACAGATGATACAATGGTTCAAGTTTATTAACAGCAAGAAAAGTAAAGTGTGCCATCAAGTTCGTGAGAGATTTAATCACTAGTTTTCTCATAACAAGTTTAATTTGGAAGGTAAACAAAAACATGAATATACATGGAATAGAATATGCTAGTAGGTAGGTATGGTGGACTCTTTGGAATAACTTGGTTTAGGGAGTTGGATGCATGAGTGGAACTCATACTTGGTTGCGGAGGCTAGCAAAAGACATGGAGCGACAAACTAAGAGTCCAATAATGGCCATAATCATGCAGAGCGACAAAACATCATTGATCAAAGCATAAAGTGATACTACAAGTTGAAAACTAAAGGATCATAAAGGCTTATGGTGACTTTAGATAGTCATAACATGGTGTGAGCATGCGCCAAGTCAACCCAAATAAAGCATCAAAGGAGAATACCAATATATTATGCTTTAATATGCTAAAAAACGCATGATTCATCCAAGGCACATTAAGAAATCTCAATTGTTTATAACAAGTCATGCTACAACAAAGAATACTAAGCATAACGCCAAAACAATATCAAGCATGGCATGACAGAGCATAGGCCACAGTCAAAAACAAGCTCTCTTTAACACTTAAGCATGAACTTTCCTACTCTTTTCCAAACCAAACCAAACTATTTGAAAACAAATGTATGAAAGAGGGGGTCCGACCAATTTATTCAGAAAACTAAGCTAAACAAAGAAAACGAAAAACCAAAATGAAAATGAAAAAGAAGACGCTCCACGAACAACACAACTGTGCATGAAACAATATAAATGAAGCGTTTGGACAAAACCTGAGATTTTTATTGATGAAGAGGGGGATGCCTTGGGCATCCCCAAGCTTTGACGCTTGTACTTCTTGGATATTTCTTGGGGTGACACATATGGCATCTACAAGATTGAGCTTTAGTCCATCCTTCATCTCATTACTCATTCCTTCCATACACCTGAAAATTTTCCTTCATACAAAACTTCACACAATCTTTATTAGCAACATTAGTGCACTCAAGATAATAGGTCTTTAAGGTTCAGTTATAACACCAAGAAAACTTCCATTAAAACACTAGCTACTGTAGCACTTCCCTCAAAAAGCTCAATTCCCCAAAAGAACTAGAAAAGGAACCAACAAGAAGCAAATGCAGAAAATGCCAGAAATCTGTCAAAACAGACCAGCAGGTAAAGACGAATTTTTTGGAAGACCTTCTGTTTCTCAAATAAAAAAGTGTTGAACTAACGAAAGTTAGATAACAACCTGGGGCAGATGCACAATAACTCACGCCTCAAAAGGACATATAGAGATTTTACACGAATTTTTATGGTGAAGCATAGAAATCTGTTTCGGGACAGCAACTTTCCCAATCATTACTTCTCTCTCATTAGAGGTTACTCTTGGCACAAATAAAAAGGATAAGGAGCGGTTCCAAGACTCATCTAAAACTTTTGGGTTATCTCCCAATAAGTACTTTTCTTTAACGCCTTTAAGTTAGGCATAAGAAGCAAGAAAAAGAATCAAGTATTCTCAAATGAAGAAGCATTAAAACCAAATTTCTTGCCCTTACCTCTCTTACTTTTATTCTTAACCTTTGGGAAAATATGATTTTTTGGTGGAGAAGAAAGGTGCATGGTCCCCTTTCCCACATCTATTATTGCTCCAAGTAGTTCTAATAGGGACCTTCCAAGTGTAATTTGTCCTTTTCCTGCACATTCAATAACAAGATAATCAGTAGAAATCATTTTCCCAAGGATCTTTGTAAACACTCCTTCAGCTATTCCAATAGGTAATATGATAGCATTATTAGCAAGAGTTATTTCTTTTCCCCCTTTAGAAAGCCCCCAAAGATTCAAAGATTCATAAATATCTTTGGGCATAAGACAAAATTCAGACATGATATCACAACGAGCTTGAAAAGTTTCATTATTTATATCAATCTTTACTATGGGGAGCCACTTTGATGGTTCATAATTTATTGAAACATAATTATGATGCTCCCTAAGCGTATTATAGCAATCTTTTAAGCTAGTAGTGCGGTCTCAAGAGTGTTTAATCTAGCAAATATGCTTGCGAAAGAAATATCAGTTTTGCTAGGCAAGTTTTAAGTAAAGATCAATTTCTTTATAGCATTAATAGCATCATCCTCATTACATTGGAGGAAATCTCCTCCCACAACAGCATCTAAAGCATATCTATAGCAAAGAGCAACCCCAAGGTAAAAACTGCTAAGGAACAAGCTTTGAGTCATTTTAGGCTCAGTTTTTTCATGTAGATCAGAGATTCTAGCCCAAGCTTCCTTGAACTTTCCTCAATTCCTTGTGTTAAAAGTTAAAATCATTTCCTCGGGTGACACAGTGATTGGAGCAGAGCTAGACATAAAGTTAAGTTAAGAAAGGAACTATTTTTTTTGTGTTTTTAATAAAGAAAGCAAACTTGTAAAACTAAGTTTTTGTGTCTTTGATAAAGAAACAAGCAAACAAAGCAAAAGAAACTAAGCAAAACAAAAATAACAAAGTAAAGAGATTGGTTATAAGGGACTCCCCTTGTGAAGATGTCCTTGAATCCCCGGCAACGGCGCCAGAAAAATAGCTTGATGGCCCAAAATATATCGAGCTCGTTGGGGAACCCCAAGAGGAAGGTATGATGAGCACAACAGCAAGTTTTCCCTTAGTAAGAAACCAAGGTTATCCAGTAGGAGCAAGGAAACACCCCAAAGGTGTTACTAGCTGAACGTTGGCAGGGCGCACTACCGGTGCCAGCAGCAACGTGGAGACCTGCACAACACAACCACAGAATTCTATCCCCAACTTACGATGAGGTTGTCAATCTCACCGGTTTTGCTGAAAACAAAGGATTAAACGTATCGAATGGAAGGAAGTAATAGTTTGCAGAAAGTAAACACAAAGCAGTAAACAGTTTGTAGATTGTATGTAAAAGAAAGGACCGGGGTCCATAGTTCACTAGAGGTGGCTCTCCTTAAGATAGATAACGTGCTAGGTGAACAAATTACAGCGGGGCAATTGACAAACATCGAGAAAGCATACAAGCATATAGTAATCATCTTGACTCCTTTGAGACTTGATTGGGAATTACAACAGTATACATAGACCGTCATCCAACTGCATCTATGACTAATAATCCACCTTCAGGTTATCATCCAAACCCCCTCTAGTTTTAAGTTGCAAGCAACCGATTATTGCTTTACGAATTGCGTGTAAAGTAAACAATACAATTGTTCTGAACAAAGGATTGTTTTTTTCTCCCTAGTAGAAACAGCACGTTTAGTACCTTAGAGATTTCTGTCACTTCCCCAGATTACCATAGGCATGAACCCACTATCGAGCATAAATACTAACTCTTGGAGTTGCGGCCGAAAAAAAAGTCCATCATACACATATTGCACTTACAGAGAAGCTGACATGTCAGACCCAGCAGGCCCAAGCATAGCCCATGAAATTAGCCTATCAGCCCCAAGCAGAGCACAATACCTTCTAATTCGGCCTTTTCATGGTCTTGTGGCCATCGACCATAGCCCATTCAATTTAGGAGTGAGCCCATGGAATATAAGCCATGACGAATAGGGCATCCGCTCCGAGTTAGCCCAGAATATTTTTAATTCGGCCTTTCTGAGCATTTTTTGTACTCTGAGGCTGACATCTGGGACCTAAAAAAAAGTCCAACATATGCACGTTTCTTTCAAATAGAGGTTGTTAGCTGGAACCCAACATAGACACGTTTCCTACACAGAGGTGGTTGACATCTGGGACCCAGCAAGGGTGCCAAGGTCAAAACAGTGGACATGGCCAAAAAAGTCCATCATACGGACGTTTCATTTACAGAGAGGGTGATATGTGGGACCCAGCAGCGCGACCTTATATAGATGCTGCATCGAGCAACGTAGCCAGTTCGAAACAAGGAGGCGCGACCGAGAAAAAAGTTCAGCATGTACACGTTTCTTTTAATGAGAGGCTGAAATGGGGGACCCATCAACATGAGCAATCGGCAGATTCGTCGAGCAATGCTATTTAGTTCGGAACAGGGTAGCGCTAGAGAAGAAAAAATTCCATCATACCCATGATTCTTCTAATGTGAGGTTGACATAAGGGACCCAACAACCTGAATAAACGACTGATGCAGCGAGAAAAGCTATCAAGTTTGGAACACGTTTCTTCTAATGAGAGGATGACATGTGGGGCCCAACATCGTGATTTAACGGTTATCACGAGCGAAGGAAAAAATCCATCATACACACGTTTCTTCTAATGAGAGGATGACATGTGGGGCTCAAGAGGTTGGTTAAACAGTAGATGCATCGAGCAGCACTATCAACTTGGAACGGGGTACCACCAGCGAAGGAAAAAATTCCATCATACACACGTTTCTTCTAATGAGAGGATGACATGTGGGTCCTAGGAGATTGATTAGACGGTAGATGCATCGAGCAGCGCTATCAACTTCGGAACAGGGTAGCACAAGCGAAGGAAAAAATTCCATCATACACAGGATCCTTCTAATGAAAGGCTGACATGTGGGACCTAGCAGCCTGACTAAACGGCACACGCCTAGAGCTACATTATCGAGTTCAAATCAGGGAGGCGCGAATGAAAAGTATGGTCCGCTAGAGGTACTAACGTCCGGGACCCACTGATATGTTGCAAACGTATCTATAATTTTTGATGTTCCATGCTTGGTTTATATCTACTTTCTTATGTTTTGTCCACACTTTGGAGTACTTTTTATACACTTTCTTGTACTAACCTATTAACAAGAGCATAGGGATATAGATGGGGATATTATTAAGCTTAAATTGTTTCCTTTCTCTTTGAGAGGAAAAGCTAAAGAATGGTTGCAATCCCTAACTAGAAATAGTATTGATTCTTGGACTAAATGCAAAGATGCTTTCATTGGAAAATACTATCCTCCTCCTAAGATTATATCTATGAGAAGTGAAATAATGAAGTTTAAACAATCTGATAATGAACATGTTGCTCAAGCT
This sequence comes from Avena sativa, assembly GCA_916181665.1. Lineage (NCBI taxonomy): Eukaryota > Viridiplantae > Streptophyta > Magnoliopsida > Poales > Poaceae > Avena > Avena sativa. Next base: position 468,110,295 of record OV702290.1, read on the forward strand.
TGGGAAAGAATGAAATCTTTGGTAAAGAATTGTCCCACTCATGGACTGACTGCTTGGATGATCATCCAAACCTTTTATGCAGGAATGAATTATTCTTCAAGAAATCTACGTGATTCTGCTGCTGGAGGTACCTTTATGACCATTACTTTGGGTGCTGCAACAAAGCTTCCATATAATATGATGGTTAACTATTCTGAATGGCACACTGAAAGAGCTCCACAAGGTAAGAAGGTAAATTTTGTTGAAGAGAACTCCTCCTTGAGTGATAAAATTGATGTTATCATGTTTATGCTTGTTAATGGGAAAGCTCATATTGATCCAAGTCATGTTCCCTTAGCCTCTTTGGTTGCTCAAGAAGAGCAAGTTGATGTGAACTTTATAAGAAATAATAATTTTAGCAACAATGCCTACAGGAATAACTTTGGTAATAATAATTATAGGCCATATCCTCCCAATAATGGTAATGCTTATGGAAATTCCTACAACAATAATAGGAGTGCACCCTCTGATCTTGAAGTTATGCTTAAAGATTTTATTAGTAAACAAACTGCTTTCAATAAAACTATTGAGGAAAAACTCTCTAATGCTGAAAGAAATATAGCACCATTGGCTGAAGCACAATCTTCTTTTAATAAAATGGATGCTAAACCTGAAACTATTGAGAATCCCTTTGCTGCTACTAATGCCATACAAGTTAGAATTGATGAAAATGTTAGACTATTAGCTGTATTGCATGCTAAGTGGGAAAGAGAAGATGAAATTGCTAGAAATATTAGTGTTTCTACTATCACTACCACTAATGTTGAAGCTAGTAAACCCAATGGAACCTTTTCTAATAAAAATATTGAAACTCTTCGAAATATGGGAAACAATAGTCTACTACTTTAGATGATAATTATGATTTTGATCTTGATGGTTGCAACATCTCTGAAGTTATTAAGTTCCTACAAAAGCTTGCTAAAAGTCCTAATGCTAGTGCTATGAATATGGCCTTTACAAAACACATTACTGATGCTCTCATAAAAATTAAAGAAGAAAACATGAAACATAAATCTTCTATTCCTATGAAACTAGAAGATGGTTGGGAACCCATCATTAATATGAAAGTGAATGATTTTGATTTCATAGCAGTGTTTCTATTATGCCTAGAAGGATTTATGATATGCTTGATTTGCCACCATTGGAAGATTGTTTTTTAAATGTCCCACTTGATGATAATGCTAAAAAGAAACTCATGGGGAGTATTAATGATGTCCTTATTATGATTATACATGCCTATGTCCCTATTGATTTCTATGTTTTGGATGTTGAATGCAATGCTTCTTGTCCTGTTACTTTGGGAAGACCTTTTCTTAGAACTGTTGGTGCCATTATTGATATGAAAGAAGGCACCATTAAATATCAACTCCCACTCAAGAAAGGTATAGAACACTTCCCTAAGAAGAGAGAGAAGATTCCTTTTGCCTCTCCTATGAAAACAAAATTTGCTCTTAATGCTTCTTCATTTGAGAACACTTGATTCTTTTTCCTGCTTCTTATGCCTAACTTAAAGGCGTTAAAGAAAAGTACTTATTTGGAGATAACACAAAAGTTTTAGATGAGTCTTGGAAGTTATTGCTTCAGTAATAACCTCTCCTTATCCTTTTTATTTGCTTTTTGTGCCAAGAGTAACCTCTAATGAGAGAGAAGTAAGGCTTGGGAAAGTTGTTGTCCCGAAACAGATTTTTGTGCTTCACTGTAAACTTTTGTTAGTTCAACACTTTTAGATTTGAGCAACATAAGGTCTTCGAAAAAATTGGTTTTTACCTGCTGGTCTGTTTTGACAGATTTCTGCCATTATTTGCATTTGCTTCTTGTTGATTCCTTTTTGAGTTCTCTTTGGGGAATTGAGCTTTTTGAGGGAAGTGCTACAGTAGCTTTGTTTTAATGGAAGTTTTATTGGTGTTGAAATTGAACCCAAATACTTATTATCTTGAGTGCACTAATGTTGCTAATAAATATTGTGTGAAGTTTTGTATGATGGAAAAAATTCAGGTGTAAGGAAAGAATGATGTAATGAGATGAAGAATGGACTAAAGCTCAAGCTTGGGGATGCCACGCGTGTCACCCCAAGAAATATCCAAGAAGTACAAGCGTCAAAGCTTGAGGATGCCCAAGGCATCCCCTTCTTCATCAATAAAAATCTCAGGTTTCTTCCAAACACTTCATTTTTATTGTTTCATGCACAGTTGTGTTGTTCTTGGAGCATCTTCGTTTTTTTTTGGTTTTCGTTTGCTTAGTTTGCTTGAATAAATTGGTTGGACCCTCTCTTTCATACATTAGTTTTCAAATAAGTTTGGTTTGGATTGGAAAAGAGTAGGAAAACTTCATGGTTAAGTTGTAAAAAGAGCTTGTTTTTTACTGTGGCCTATGCTTTGTCATGTCATGCTTGATATTGTTTTGGCTTTATGCTTAGTAATTTTTGCTGTAGCATGACATCTTATAAACAATTGAGATTGCTTAACGTGCCTTGAAAGAATCATGCGTTGTTTTAGCATATTAAAGCATAGTATTGTGGTATTCTCCTTTGATGCTTTATTTGGATTGACTTGGCACATGCTCACACCATGTTATGACTATCCCAAGTCACCATAGCCTTTATGATCCTTTAGTTTTTTACTTTTAATATCACTTTATGCTTTAATTAATGATGTTTTGTCGCTTCGCATGATTATGGCCATTATTTCTCTCTTAGGTGGTCGCTCCTAGTCTTTTGCTAGCCTCCATAACCAAGTATGAGTTCCACTCATGCATCCAACTCCAAATAAAACCAACTTATTCCAAAGAGTCCACCATACCTACCTATTAGCATTTGCTATTCCAAGTATATTCATGTTTTTATCTACCTTCCGAATTAAACTGGTTATGAGAAAACTAGTGATTAAAGCTCTCACGAACTTGATGGCACACTTTACTTTTCTTGCCCCTAATAAACTTGAACCATTGTGTCGTCTATGTTGTATATGCTTGAACTTATATGTTGGGGATTAGCAGAACCATATTATCATGGGGAACGCTTTCAACATTGCACTTGTACATTGTACCTAGTTGATATCATGCTCTTTTGTCTATGGATGTCGTCGGTGTGAAATGAAAGGGGAGCTTGTAAGTCCATGGAGTTATGTATGTGTGTTAAAGAATTGCCTGGGTGGTATCCATGCCTAATCATGGTGGAAACCTACAGCGTAACCATAATGAGCAATCTATGAAGCATTCTTCTTATAAAAAAGAGATGGAGATTCAGAAAAAAGAAAAAAAAGATGAGAAAAGAGAGAAAAAAGCACCATTTTCCCATGGTAAATAAGAAGATTGTTGAGATGCTCGTTGTCTGCTTGCCTTGTCATTTTGATATGGGGATTCTTCCGTATCATCGTGCAAGTGGTACCCCGTTGGCGGTTCTCTATGATACACATGTACTTACTATGACAAGAACATACCAGTAACTAAACTTGAGTAGCATGAGGAGCGGCCCTCGTATTCAAGGGACATTAGATTTCCAACTTATACTTTGTCAAGCATATACTCCATAGTTTGTTCACTTTAACCTTAGTCACTTCAAGATGCTTATGATAGGGGAAATGAGAGCTGAAAGCTAATAAGTACCATAATTTTTGGAAGCTCTTTATGAGACTTGAATCCCTTCTTCCTTCTATGAAGGCCTTTCTTTTACTTTTATGTTGAGTCTCCACCTTCTATCTTTATGCACCTATTGAGAGAGCATAGTGTCCATTCTTAGTTTAATGTGAATTGTCCCAAGACTTGTTGATTGATGCATAACTTTGATATTGCTTGTTCTTAAACTATTTGTATCTAGTCACTCTTATGAACTTTGAAGGTGTCCTATGCATTTATGTTTGCTACTCTATGAGGGACAAGCTGAATTCCACTATGATATGTTTTCTTTATGTGAAACAAACAAACATATTGCAAAGCATTGTTATTCATGAATCTTTTGTTTGTGCCTTTTCATGTTACAACATAGTTACTATGTCTTATTGTTAGAACTTTATCTTTCATGCTATGTTGAAGTACTATGATCCCAGCTATCAATGTTTTACAAATACTTTGATCAAGTTTATGATGGTGCATGTCACCTCAAAAATTATTCTTTCTTTTTATCACTTACCTACTCGAGGACGAGAAGGAGTTAAGCTTGGGGAAGTTGATACGTTGCGAACGTATCTATAAATTTTGATTTTCCATGCTTGGTTTATATCTACTTTCTTATATTTTTTCCACACTTTGGAGTACTTTTTATACACTTTCTTGGACTAACCTATTAATAAGATGCCACAGTGCGAGCTGCCTGTTTTCTGCTGTTTTTGGTTCCAGGAAAATCAGAAAATGAATATTCTCAGAATTTTATGGGACAAAAGCCAAAGTCAATATTTTACCGAGGGGGACACGGAGCCAGCATACGAGACGGAGAGTGCCCAGGGGCCAGCCACACCACCTGGTCGCACGGCCAGGCCTGGCCCGCGCTAGGGGGTGGTGCTGCCGCCTAGGGCACCCCCTCGGCCTCCCCTTTCGCCTATAAGATTCCTCCGATACAGAAATCCTAAGGGCCCGATCAAAATTCCACGAACGAGTCTCTAGCCGCCGTCATCTCCATCCCTAGATCAGGTGGGATATGAAGCTCTTCCCGGCACCGTGCCATAGGGGAGAATTCACCCTGGAGGTCGTCTTCATCACCATGCAAGCCTCCGGCGTGATGCGTGAGTAGTTCATCCTTGGACTACGGGTCCATGTAGTAGCTAGATGGTTGGTTCTTCTCCTTTTTGCTACCATGTTTAGATCTTGTGAGCTCCGTTCATGATCAAGATCATCTATTTGTAATCATACATGTTGTGTTTGCGGGGATCCGATGGATATTGAGATGCTATTTCAGATTGATTATTGATTCTATCATGTCTTTGTTATTTTTGATCTTGCATGCTCTCCGTTGTTAGTACATATCTTGGCCGAGTAGATGCTAGCAACTCCAAGAGGGAGTATTTATGCTCGATAGTGGGTTCATGCCTCTAGTAATCTCTGGAAGTGACAGAAATCTCTAAGGTACTAGATGTGTTGTTGCTACTAGGGAGAAAACATCAATCCTTTGTTCATAGAATAATCATATTGTTTACTTTACACGCAATGCTTAATGCAATTATCTGTTGCTTACAACTTAATACTGGAGTGTAACATCCCAAAACTTTAACCCAAGTGATCAAGATCAAATCTACCCAATTTAGGGTTAACAAAAACTTTTTCCATTTAAAATCTTTAAGCATTCATATGTGTGTGCATTTAAAATAGGAGTTGTTTGAAAGGCCATGATTGTTTGTTCTAATGGTTGTAAAATGGTTCTATGATGAATGTCACATCATCTAGATCATTCCCAAGCAAAAACCAAAGAAAAAGAAATCAAAAAGAATTAAATAAGGAAATGGTCACTCTTGCCATTTTAATAACCTAGCCCACTTTGGGTGTTCCTAGCACTCAATTTCCAACAAAAACAATTGTGGATCTTTGCACACCTTGCTAGTACAAGTTAAGATGCACCAAGGCTCACTTTTTGATCTCCCAAAAACATTTGAACTCTAAATTTAAATGACATTGGAAAATTGAATCTAGTTCATATGTATAGATCACCCTTGTTCAAAAACCATCCAAATGAACTCCATTTCAAAATCCCAAGAAACCACAGATGCTTAAGCATGTGACAAACCACTCCACCAAAAATCTTTCAAAAATTCAAAAGTTTTCTTCATGCGGCCATTTAATCAAACACTTGGCATCCACTAATCACACTCTAGTTTAGGTTCACTGTTTCTACAAGGTTTTGCCACCCATTTGACCTCAATTTACTCCGTCTGTCCCTCTTTGATCTAACCAAGCCTAAACTAACCCATCCCCTAGTCCCCAGCGCCAGTACCACGCCACCCCAAGGCCATGCTCGCCGGCCAACCTTGCCCAAGGCACGGGAAACCACCAGCCCCTCTCCGCCGCTCCAGGAAGCCAGGCGCCACTCCACCGCCGCCCACGGTCCACCCCACGATCACTGCCAGCCCCTGGACCACCCTAGAGAAGCGCCACACTATCCTCTTTGCGCCGCGCCAGAGCACACCAGAGTGCCCTCACCACCAGCACGCCATAGACCGCACCTCGACTGTAGACCGCGCATGCCACTCCGCCTTGACCACCTCACCCCGCTAGACACGGTCGTGCATCGCCGCGCGACCCACAGTCGCCAGGAACCACGTTGAGCACCGCATCGGTCGCTCAGAGCGCGAGACGCTCCCGACCGTTAGCCACCACCACTAGCGTCGCCATTAAGCCCTAGCTGACCGCCAGGGAACCACCCACTGTCCGCCTACCCAACCCATGCCGATAGTACCCTGTGTCGTCGTCACCGACGAGCTCGTCGTCGCCCTCTCGGTCCCCTCGACGAGCCTATATAAGGAGGCCACCCCCAGCCTCATTTGCCACACTCCCACACTCCCCTCTCCCCACTGATCGTTTCCCCTCTCTCGCCGAAGCCACTCGAGCAGCCAGTCGCTAGAATTGCAGCGGAGTTAGCCACAGCACAGGAGGAGAAGTCCCTGTCTATTTCGTCCACCCCCGGAGCTGCCGTGACCTCGCCTGAGTCCGCCATCGTCATCTCGTTCGATTGCCCCCATCGCCACCCTTGCTAGAGCCCTGGTATGCCCCCACTGCACCCCCACCGAGCCGCTATGGTTCAGCCTCGCCGGCGACAGGTCCGTCGTCGATGATAAGCCCCAGCCGTTAGATCTAGTTCTAATCCTGCGGTCCATGTTGCCTCGTACTGTTTTGCGTTTAAAGAGCCACTGACAGGGGGGACCCCCCTGTCAGCTGTCCTCAGTTCCGCAGGGTGAAACCGGGTCGGCCCATTAGTGTTCCCGTGCAACCCAGCAGATTCAAATAAATCTTTTTCTTTTTAGACTTAAACTAGAATCTATCCCTTAGTTTAAAAATCAACTCAGAGAGTTTTGAAAATCCAAATTGAGTGATTCCAATTTTTTTGGAAAGCTAATGAAAATATCTATCCAAGCCCGTTGGATTTAAATCATTTAGAGTTAGAGACCTCTCCTAGTAAAAATAACACGACATAAGCTTTTGCACATTCAAACATTTTTATAAAATAACCCCTAATAGCTTTTGAGTTGATTCCAACTCTCAAAAATCACATTTAACCATACCTATATGAATATGTAATAATATTAAGGTTTGCATGCAGTGACTTTGGACTAGTACCAAACTAATGCTATATAGGCATTTCTAGTCACTTTAAATCATTAATTATTAAACTTAAACTTATTAAAATGTGATCCATCATTTAAATCACACTCCCATATGTTAGAATATGTGATGATGACATGTGTCCACATGAGCCCATATTTTAATTGGAGAAGATTAAATCTTAGTTAATTTCAATGAGTAGAAATTACTTTTCTCAAATAAAATAAATGAAGCTAGTTCATTAAACCTTGTGATGTTTGTGATGATACTAGATCATCAAATGTGTGCCTTAGTGTGCTAAGTAGACTAGTTAAGTATTTTTTGGTGATTGTGTATCCCGTATGTATTTATAGACGATAGTACCGACCAAGCTTTCGAGGAGGAGGAGTTCTACCAAGAGGAGGAGGAAGAGAATTTCAACCACTAGACCAACCAAGGCAAGCTAGCATTATACAAGTTAACCATGCAAGTGATTACTTGCAAGATATTATTGGCAAGCTAACACTTGCAAGCATTATACATAGCAAGCATTATACATAGCAAGCCATCATTAACAATGCAAGATCACCCTTGCAAGCTATTGTTAGCAAGTTAGAATTAAGCTAGATAACCTAAGAAAATGCATTAGGCATGCTTTGGTTATACCCTTTTTGACTTATACCTACTCCAAGTTTTATTTACAATCTTTACTTCCTTTACTTTACCAAAGTCCTTTACTTGTTTAAAGGTAGCATAAAGAGTATAAAACTTGACCTATCTAGTTAGACTTAGATGTCATTCTATGGCATGAGATTGAGATTAGCATCCCACATTAGTGAACACTCTTAACCTAGTAGTCTAGAACTAAACCAAAACTTGATTCACTCTAGATAGGAATACTTGGTGAAAATGACTTGTGAAAACCTTGGAATGATGAGTCATTCTATTGAGATGTTTTGACATGTGTTGAGAAACACAAATGGTTTATGATGATGAAAATTTTGAGGCATGAGCCTTAGCCCTTCTATAAAAACTGATGGTTGGGTTCAGATGCGATACTGATACGTCCAAAACGTATCTACTTTCCCGAACACTTTTGCTATTGTTTCTCCTCTATACTTGTGTGGATTAGATGCAACTAATGCGAACTGACGCTATTTTCAGCATAATTGCCTTGGTGTCTACTTTTTGTGTAGAAAATCAACTATCAGGAAAAATCCCGGAAAATATGCCAAAAATCGTATTTCACCCGAGGACTCCAGGAGCCAGAATACAAGACGGAGAAGAGCCCTAGGGTGGCCACACCACCTGGTGGCGCGGTCCAGGCCAGGCCGCGCCAGGGGGTGGTGTGGGCCCCCCAGGCACCCCCTCGGCCTCTCTCTTCGCCTATAAGGAGCCTTCTGACCTAAAAACATCGGGGGGTTCAACTTTTTCCACAAAAAAGTTCCGTCGCGCCGCCGCCACCAAGGGGAGGTTCGGGGACAGAAATTCTTTGTTCCGGCACCCTGCCGGGACGGGGAAGTGCCCCTGGAGCTATCTCCATCGATCTCCACCATCATCTTCATGGACCATCCATGTTTCCTCCATCTATGAGTGAGTAATCCCCTGATGTAGGCTATGGGTATGGTAGGGATTGGATGAGATCGTTCATGTAATGGCATCAGATTGTTAGGGCATAGTGCCTAGTATCTTTTATTAGTGCTTTATGACTTTGTTGCAACTTGTTGTGCTTAATGCTTGTCACTAGGGCCCGAGTGCCATGATTTCAGATCTGAACATGTTATTGATTCATTATGATAGTATTGTTTTGGGTCTTATCTGCAAGTTCTATACACACGTCGTTGTCCGGAACCTATGGCCCCGAAGTGACAGAAATCGGGATAACCGGAAGGGAAAGGCTTTGAAGTGAGGATCACATGTGTTCATGGAGTGTTAATGCTTTGCTCCGGTGCTCTATTAAAAGGAGCACCTTAATTGCCAGTAGTTCCCTAGAGGCCCCGCTGCAAACGGGCTGGCAGGACAAAAGATGTTGTGCAAGTTCTCATTGCGAGCACGTATGACTATATATGGAACATATGCCTAGGATTGTCTAGTACTTGGATGCTTTATCTTATTTATCTACAATTGCCCTATGTTCTGATTGCTATGTGAATTGTCTTGTCCATGCAATGCCCGTCCATCCATCCCTATGCCTACCGCACTCGAATCTCACTGTTTACTGCTTTTATTACTATTGTCTTTGCTTTACTATTCCTACTACAAAACTGTTGCTACTGATAAACTGCTGTGACCAAGATTGTTTCCAGGTGCAGCTGAATTGACAACTCAGTTGTTAAGGCTTATAGATATTCTTTGGCTCCCCTTGTGTCGAATCAATAAATTAGTTTTCACTTCCCTCGAAAATATTGCGATACACCCCCTATACTTGTGGGTCATCAAGACTATTTTCTGGCGTCGTTGCCGGGGAGCATATCTTTATTTATCAAGTTCACTTGGATTCTCTATTGTTCGCTGCTATCCATCCATCATGGGTAAGTCTCGTGATGGCAAGGTTCCTATTTTACCATCCACTACAAGAAGAGGTACGGTTCTAAACACCTCTGTTGCTCTTGATTCACCGTCTGTTATGAGTAAGTTCCTTACACCACCACATACACATGCTAATCACACTGCTACTACTGATGAATCTAAAACTTCTGAAGCTTATGATGCTGCTTCTACTGTGCTTGATAAGAGTGGTTCATTAGGTCCTTTCCTAGATGCTACGATTGCTAGAACTATAGCTGGAAATACCGAAACTCCTAATGAAGACACAACCACACCTGTTAGCTCACCTGACTCTAATGAGAGTTATGATATTGAAGATGGTTATGTTGAGATGACCGATGAATTTATTAAAGAATATAAAAACACCCATGATAGGAGCGCTGCTAAGAGTCTCCTTGAGAGGCGTACTATTAGACCCAAGTTGTCTCCTGTTGCTAAGTTTGCTGCTTCTCCCATAAACATTATAGATGAAGATTATGATTTCTCTCTCGATCTATCTTACATAGCTATTGTCGAGAAAGAACCTTTTTGTGGGACTAAGAATGAAAGTGCGGTAGCACATATGAATGAACTTTCTACCATGAGTGGCTTGTTTTCTGATGATGTTAAGATGCGTACTTACTTTGTTGCTAAGAATTTTACCTTTTCACTAAAAGGAGAAGCTCAAACTTGGTTTAGTAATTTACCTCCTGGATCTATTGATAGCCCTGAGTGCTTGACTAGTACTTTCCTGCAGAAATATTTTCCTCCCAGTGCTAGACATGCTATTTTGCAGGAACTTTTTGATTTTAAATAGGGAGAAAAAGAGGTATTGCCCGAATCTTGGGCAAGGTTTTGTGCTTTGATTCATGCACAGGCTGGAAGTCCATTACCTAAGAATGAGCTTCTTGATATATTTTATAATGGACTAACCGAGGAATCTAGGACATACCTAGATAGTTGTGCTGATTGTGTTTTCAGGAATAGGACTCCTAAGTAAGCTAAGGAATTAATGGCTAAAATAAGCAAGAATTATGAAGATTGGACTCCTCCTAAACAAGCTATACCTGAAGTAAATGTACCTGAACCATCTATTCCTGTGCCTATTCCAACATCAAAGAAGAGGGGAGTTATTGAATTAAATGATGAAGTGATGAAGGAAGCTAAGAAATGTCTTAAGGAGAAGGGAATTAAAGCTACAGATGTCAAGAATTTACCCCCTATAGAAGAATTGTGTAAGCTTATTCCCTACTCACCCACTATTGAGGTACACTCTCTCCAACACTTTGATGAAGGTGATATCCCTTACTTGAAACCTCCCGATCAATGCTTAGAAGATTTTGATATCTTTATTGTTAAGCAAGCTAACTTTAATAAAAGGGTGAAAAATCATCTAATGGAAAACACTAGAGATATTGTTGAGTTCAAAGATATTGTGGAAAGAACTTCTAATGATGTTAAAATGATTGTTAAACACTTTCAAATGGTTCAAACTCAAATAGATCAACTCGTTAAAGTGCAAAATGACTTGCTAGTTAATGTTGCTAAAGTAAAACATGCTTATGAAATTAGAACTAGAAGTGGTGCTACTACCTAGGATCCTCTATATCCTGAGGGGCATCCCAAAAGAATTGAGAAGGATTCTCAACAGGCTGAAAATAGTGGTTCTACTCGTAAGAAAAGAAAAAAGAAACATAAATCTGTTATAGAACCCTCTGAACCTGCTATAGATCCTAATAGTATATCTATCTCTGATGTTGAAACTGAAAGTGGTAATGAAGTAAATGAAGTTCCTAATGAAGAAAAAGTTGAAGAAGAACCTGAAAACCACACTAAGAATACTAAATACACCAAAGAAGATTTTGTTGCTAAGAAACATGGTAGTGAAAGAGAACCTTGGGTCCAAAAACCTATGCCTTTCCCTGATAAGAAACACAAGTCAAAGGAAGATGAACACTATAATAAGTTTTGTGAGTGGATGAAGCCTTTATTCTTGCAAATTCCTTTGACTGATGCTATTAAATTGCCTCCTTACTCAAAGTATATGAAGGACATTGTCTCGAATAAAAGGAAGATCCCTAATGAAGAAATCTCTACTTTGCTTGCTAATTATTCTTTCAATGGTTAGGTTCCTAAGAAACTTGGAGACCTAGGGATTCCAACTATCCCTTGCTATATTAAGAACAGTTATGTTAGAACTGCTTTGTGTGATTTGGGAGCTAGAGTTAGTGTTATGCCTTTCTCTCTCTACAAGAGGCTTCAGCTTGAAAAATTGATACCAATTGATATATATTTGCAAATGGCTGATAAATCTACCACTATTCCTATGGGTATATGTGAGGATGTACCTGTTCAGGTGGCTCACAATTGCTTGATATTAACTGATTTTGTTGTGCTTGAAATGCCCGAAGATGATAATATGTCTATTTTTCTTGGGAGACCTTTTCTTAATACTGCAGGAGCTGTTATTAATTGTAATCAAGGAAAGGTGACCTTCAATGTTAATGACAAGGAACATATTGTCTATTTCCCCAAGAAGATTGAAAGGACTTATGGTTTGAATTCAATTGAATATGTTGAAGGCATTCAAGTTGGAGAAATATATTGTCCCATACCAAGAGAAAAATTTTAAACTATTATGATTGGGACCATTGCTATCAAGGTTGAGGTAACTTAATCATGAGTGGAATACAAAGTTTTGTATCATATGCAATTGTTTTGGTAGCAAGACTTGATCAACCTTGCTAACAAAAGGATTCCATTGAACAAAACAATGTTTTCATTATGATTATCTCCGTTTATTTCTATCCTTTGCATTTTAGTTTTTGCTTTCGTTTAGTTTTCTTTGTGTTGTTAGTTGCTTGCATGCTAGAACTTCTATAGTTCTAGCCTTGTTTTGTCCTTGCATCATGTTTCCAAAAGAAAAGAAAAAAAATCTGTCTGTCAGAAAAATCATTCTTCTTTTTCTGAAAATTGCCCAAAAATAAAGTGTCTCGAAAAATTCCAAAAAATTTATATTAAATTTTTACGTGAAAAAAGGGGCAGAGGAGTACCTGGTAGGTACCAGGGGGCCCACCAGGCAGGCACACCATGTGGTGGCGTGGCCAGCCCTGGGTGGCGCCATGCCCTGGTGTGGGCCACCCCTGGCCCTCCACTAACTCTCTCCCCTGCCACTTTCTTCTCTCTCCCGCGTAAGCTCTAGTTCGTAGCTCAAAATCGCGTTCTATCTGTGCTTGCTCTCGATTTCTTCGATCTCCTTGCTCAGCCCATCTTTCTTGCTGAAATTTGGAGCATTTGTTCCTTGGTATGTGACTCCTCCCCTTGTCCAAGTAGATTTGTGTTTAGTGGATTATATGTTGAGTATTTTTCTACTATAGGTGACTGGTTATGAGAGCTTGTAAGCTTGTTTGATGCTTAGAGATATAGTTTTGATGCATGTTTAGGCCTCTTGCAAGTCCCTATGAGTAGAATCCTTCATTATATTTACTTTGCAATCACTTCTTTAATAGGTGTTTAAATTTCAGAATAAAAGATGAGTGAGCACCACCTAAACCAACATGAGCTTTGGGTGCCTGAGGTCATGAAGGTCCACAGGGAGGAGGAAGTTTTTCCCTCCATTTATCCATGCCCTGAGTTCATGAGAGCTGCAGGAATTCTACAAGATTTCCACACTTTTGGTTTCTAATGCAGGGTTAGAGCGTTTCTTGGAAGATGAACCTTGTCAATTTGTGAAGCTAACCATGTATGTGGTGCAGGATTTCCAATTTAGTCACTCTTTGCCTAACCCCATGGTCCATTACAAAATTTACAATATTGTTGTCAATCTTTCTCTTGATGATTTTTGTGCAGCCATTAAGGTACCTCAATGGGATCATGTAAGAAGATTAAAGAGAGACCAGAACCACTCATGGATTTATACGCAGAAATTTGTCAAGGGAGTAGCTTCTCAAAGGAGAATGGAAAAATCCGTAACATTCATCTTCCCTCCATTCGCTACTTTTCCTACTTTATTGCCAAGTGTGTTCTTGCTAGGAAAACTGCCAATAAGTTATCTTCGTTTGATCTAGCATTTATCTCTACTGCTCTTAGACGAGATAGGTCTCACAACTTGGGTGCTTTGATAGCTTTCCATCTTGCTGCTAACCGTGAGAAAGGTGGAATTTGTGGAGGCCTCATTGCTTCTTGTTTACTAGCATTGCATGGTTTAGTGCCTCATCATCTAGACCTACAGTTTCCCATAGAGAGGCTTGATTTTAATTCCATGATACAGCATAAATTTATTTCCTCGTGGGCCAGTTTGAGTGAGTTGTCTTATGAAATAACCTTTCTCAAAGCTGGTTGGAGAAAGAGCAAGTCCGAGCGTGTTGTTCTTTTTCCTGCACCTGTTTTGTTTAACCTTGATAACAGGGAAGGATGGTCCCTCACTGAGGAGGAGCTGGACACGTACTTGGGAGAGCTCTCCCAACAGGAGCAGGACACTAGAAGGGAGGTCACGGACGATTCGGTCCAGCCCTCGAATGAGGGAGAGTCTTCATACCAGCAGCCCGCTTATGATTGGGGAGCTTCCTCTTCTTCTCATGGGCCCAGCTACGACCATTCTTACCAAGATCCGCCCGCTTGGAACCCCTATTCGTACATGGATTGATACCCACTTAGGCCAAAAGCCTAAGCTTGGGGGGAGGTACGCCGACACCGCACTCATCTCCATATCATGTTGCGTCGGTACTTTGTATATTCATGTTTTCGTTCTCTTTTTAGTTTTCGTTCTTCTTTGCTTTTTTTTCTAAAAACACAAAAAGTCCAAAAATATTTTTGTTGTTTCTCTTTGGTTTGCTTCTTCTTTTTGCCTTGGTTTGCTTTTCCCTTTTTGCTTTGTTTGAACTATTCGAAAAACCCAAAAAGATTTTGCGTTGCTTGTTTTTCTCTTTTGGTTCTTATTTAAAAATCAAAAACACCAAAAATATTTGTCGTTCTTCTTTGGTTTTTGCAAGTTCGCTACAGGGTTCGGCAGTTCTCAGTGGATTATTGGTTTCATATTATTATTCAAGCCACACAAGTGAAGAGCAATAATGAGGATCAATGACAACTTGAGGCGTGGTAAGAGGCTGGTAACGAACTCTATTTGTTTTCATTTTTTTTACATATACTCATCACTGTGGGCGTGCTTAGTCTGTTCATGTAGAGTGTATGTTTTCTTTGGATGCTTAGTAGTTCTTGCTTTCTTATGATTAGCTCCAGCTCGCTAATAGTTTGTAGCATGTCTCATGAATGTTTGCTTGCATTTCTCTATTCATAAATTGGTATGACACCATGGTATCCTCCTCTGAACGTTTCATTTGATTGACTTGGCACATGCTCAGCATGCACATGACTGTAATAATCAGTTAAGCCTCGATGAATTATTTTTCCTTGAGGATCTTGAATCACTTTCATGCCATGAGTAGTCCTGTTTTGTTGCAAGCACGATAATGATAGTTATTGCTCTCTCGTTTGTCGCTCCCTTACTATTTCTAGCCTTCACTTTCACTGAGTATGTTTTACTCAAGTTCCAAACGCCCTAAACCAAATATTTCCAAAGTGTCCACCATACCTACCTATTAGCATCATTTGATACTCCCGTGCATATTCATTATGCCTTGTTTTCTTCCGAATAAAATGTTTGCTTCTTATGGGAAAATTAGTTAGTAAAGCTCTCACGAACTTGATGTCACACTTTATTTTCCGCACTTAATAAACCTGAACCATTGTGAACTCTCCATGAAAGTTATATGCTTGCAAATTATAGGCTGGGGATTAGCAGAACCGTGCTGTCATGGGAACGCTTTCAACACTTGTAAATATATACCCAGTTGATACCTTGCTCTTTTGTTTGCGGATGTCGTCGGTGTGAAATAAAAGGGGAGCTTGTAAGTCCATGGAGTTATGTATGTGAGTTAGAGAAACGCCTGGGCCGCTGGTCTAATCCATGCTGACATGGTGGAAACCTGCAGCGTAACCATAATGATATCTATGAAGCATTCTTCTTATAAAAAAAGAGAGTTATAGCTATTGAGAAAAAGAAAAAAAAAGAGAGTTTTATGAAAAGAGGAAAGAGAAAAAAAGCACCATTTTCCCATGGTAAATAAGAAGATTGCTGAGATACTCATTGTCTGCTTGCCTTGTCATTTTGATATGGGGATTCTTCCGTATCATCGGGCAAGGGGTACCCCGTTGGCGGTTCTCAATGATATGCACATACTTACGATGACAAGAACTTACCGGTAACTAAAGTTGAGTAGCATGAGGAGAGGCCCTCATACTCAAGGGACTTGGGATTTTCAGTTTATAGTCTGTCAAGCATATAACCCAGATTGGACCTCACTTTCACCTTAACCACGTTAAAGATGCTTATGATAGGGGCAATGAGAGCTCAAAGCTAACAAGTACCATACTTTCAGCATTTGGAAGCCTTTCAAAATTATTCAAAACCTTTTCCTTTACTTGTTGAGTCTCCACTTATTCTCCGAGCACCTTCTTGAGAGCATAGTTGTCATTCTTTGTGTTTGTTCCAATACTCTATTATTTGTGTTATGACTTTGATGCTTGAATTCTTGATATCTTTACTTCTAGTCATCACTTGAACTTTAGAGGTGCCTGGACATTCATAATCAAAGGCAAGCGAGATACCACTCTATCATACCTTTTTATGAGCATTATAATGTTGCTTATGTTCGTGCTTTATGCTACTTATTATTCTTGAGTTGGAATCTCTTCATAGATTGCAATGACTATTAAGTAGACTCAGTTGCATACTCTTTATTATGGATTGTCTAAGTAGTTGATCACATTGCTGAGAATATTTACATCATATGAAGCAAATGTGTTCATGAAAGTTCTTTTATCGCACTCAGTTTTCAACTGAATTGCTTGAGGACAAGCAATAAGCTAAGCTTGGGGGGAGTTGATACGTCCAAAACGTATCTACTTTCCCGAACACTTTTGCTATTGTTTCTCCTCTATACTTGTGTGATTTGGATGCAACTAATGCGAACTGACGTTGTTTTCAACAGAATTGCCTTGGTGTCTACTTTTTGTGCAGAAAATCAACTATCAGGAAAAATCCCGGAAAATATGCCAAAAATTCTATTTCACCCGAAGACTCCAGGAGCCAGAATACGAGACGGAGAAGAGCCCTGTGGTGGACACACCACCTAGTGGCACGGGCCAGGCCAGGCCACGCCAGGGGGTGGTGTGGGCCCCCCAGGCACCCCCTCAGCCTCTCTCTTTGCCTATAAGGAGCCTTATGACCTAAAAACTTCGGGGTGTTCGACGTTTTTCCACAAAAAAGTTCTGCTACGCCGCCGCCACCGAAGGGGAGATTCGGGGGACAGAAAGTCTCTGTTCTGGCACCCTGCCGGGATGGGGAAGTGCCCCTAGAGCTATCTCCATCGATCTCCATGATACGTCCATTTTGCATCACTATTCTATGTCTTAATTCACTATTATTCATTGATATATTTCGTATTGAGGGGTGATACTTATGTTATTTCATCTATCTTTGCATGGTTGATGACTTTTGGAGCATGGACCGCTGTAGTCAGGATTCTGATGGAAAAGGTGCTGTTTGGAGGCAAAATTCGCGAAGATCAGAAAATCCGGGAAAATATACGGAAAATCCTATTTTTCCAAAAGACTCAGGATGCCAGAAGATGGAGTGGAGGTGGGCCACAGGGGGCCCACACCACCCCATGGTGCGGGCAGGCCTAGGCCGCGCCAGGGAGTGGTGTGGCCTCCCTGGCCCACTCCAGCCTCTCCCCTCTAGCGTATATCAACCTCCCGAAACCCTAAGACTCAGGGGCGACCATAGAAAGATTCCGCCGCCTCTGCGGGGTGGAAAACACCGAGAGAGAAAGATCTCTCCGGCAGACAGATATCTACCGGGGGAATTCCTTCCCGGAGAGGGGAGATCGTCGCCATCAACACCACTATCAAGCTGGGCTTCATCGGGATCATCATCATCAGCAGCACTACCATCATCACCATCAGCACCCTCATCATCATCTCCATATTGTTGTAACAATTGTGTTGAACCTTGCATAGTTCATAGGGGAAACTTTCCTGGTGTTGATTACTCTTTGTAGTTGATGCTATTGAGTGAACCATTGAATTATTGTTTATGTTAAGATTGTTATACATCATTATTCCATCTCTGATCATGATCCATATGATGTCTCGTGAGTAGTTCATTTTATTCTTGAGGACATGGGAGAAGTCTTGTTGTTAGTAGTGGAGTTGCGTTGAGAAAGATTCAATAGATTGTTATTTAAGTTGTGGTGTACTTCTTCTAGTGGTGTCATGTGAACGTCGACTACATGACACTTCACCTATATGGGCCTAGGGGAATGCATTGTGTATTTGGCTACTAATCGTAGGGGTTGCCGGAGTGACAGAAACCTGAACCCTCGTTAGGAAACCATTGCACAAGGGACGTAAGGGTCTTAGAGTTTAAACTTGTGGTTAGGTTTCTACCTTAATTACTTTCTTACACTTACGGATGTTTGCAAGGGGTATAATCACAAGTATGTATTAGTCTTGGATGGGGTGGTACATTAGCACAGGTTCACCCACACAACACTTAGCAAGCTAGAGAAGATTAATCCACTATATGAAGCGAAAGCACTTGACAGTCTTCCCATGTGTCCTCGATAACGTTTGGTCATCTTAAGTAATACAACCGGCTTGTCCTTTGCTGCATAAAGGATTGGGCCACTTGCTGCAGTTATTCCTACTGTCTTTTATTTACTCGTACTTTGTTTACTTGCTTTATCGAAAACCCCTAAAAATCCGTTTGCTAAGTATTTGTAGAGAATTCCTGATCCATACCACTAGCCAGCACCTTCTACGCCTCGTTGGGTTCGACACTCTTACTTATCGAAAATACTGCGATACACCCCCTATACTTGTGGGTCATCAAGACTATTTTCTGGCGCCGTTGCCGGGGAGTGAAGCGCTATTGGAGAGTGGAACTGGTAAAGGAAACTTCTACTATGAGTATTGTTTACTTCTGCTAGTTGCTTTATTTTCGTTATGGATAATTCGCTAAGTTTCTTATTTGGTAATTCTACTACCACTGCTAAGGTAGTAGATAATCCACCACCTGCTGAGAAAGATGTTTTCAAAATACCTACAAGAATTATTGATCGTGTTATGGATAACTACTATGTTGGGGATGGAACTGTCCATCCCGGTGATCATTTACTCTTTATACACGAATTATGCGGGTTGTTCAAGTGTGCAGGTATTACTACAGATCAAGTTAAGAAGAAGTTATTCTCATTGTCGCTGAAAGGAAGAGCTGAGGAATGGTATAAGCCGGTCAAGCTCTGGAATGGGAGGAAATAGTGCCTCTCTTTTATTCAAAGTTTTATCCTCCTAGTGAGATTCATAAAGATCGGAATCAAATATACAACTTTTGGCCTCTTGATGGAGAGAGTACAGCTCAAGCTTGGGGGAGATTGAAGTTACTAATGCTCAAATGTCCCATCCATGAGCTCCCCAACAATATTATTATCAATAACTTTTATGCAAGGCTCCCTCTACATGATAAGGATTTATTGGATGCTTCTTGTGCCGGATCATTCACTCGCATGGAAGAAGAAGTTAAATGGGACCTTCTGGATCGTATCCAAGGCAATGCTGAAGCTTGGGAGAATGACAAAAGTAGAAAGTCAGGTATAAATTATGATTATGAATGCATTGTATCTTTTATGGGAACTGATGACTTTCAAAATATTAGTAATGCTTATGGTCTTGATTTGCAAGTTATTACAAATTGCTTTAGAGCTTTTGCTTCTTATATTGAAATTCCAAAAAAGTGATGGAATAAGTACCATGCGCCTTATAAAGATATTGTTGACCATGTTCCTATTGGGAGCACTAAGTGTTGCATTATTGATCATATCCTACCTGAACCTTACATCGAGAAGATTCCCTTCCCAGATAAGGTAAAGGATCATCCTATGATAACTAATGTAATCACTAAAAGTGGAAAGAGAACTGTAAAACCTGATGAACAAATAAACATTGAACCTGTTATTGCAATTGTGAAAGACCTTGTTACTAAAAGCGTAGAAGATGGGCACATAGTCTTTTGTGAAGATGCTTCCAATATTGTTTCACATCCCAATAGATCTAAAAAGGCTAGTGTTCCTGTGCTTTTGGTTAGAATTGGTGATCATTGCTATTATGGTTTATGTGATATTGGTGCTAGCTCTAGTGCTATTCCTTATGAGCTTTACAGAGAAATTATGCATGAAATAAGTCCTTGCGAGTTGGAAGAGATTGATGTGGTTATTCACCTTGACAATAGAGATACTATCTCTCCAATTGGCATTGTGCGAGACGTGGAAGTCCTTTGTGGTAAGATCGAGTATCCTGCTGATTTTCTAGTACTTGGTTCAGCTGCTAGTAAAACTTATCCTATCATTTTTGGTAGACCTTTCCTGAGTACTTGTGGAGCTATTATTGATTGCAAGAGGGAGAAAATCTTGACTAAGTTTGATGGGGAATCTTATGAGTTTAATTTTTCGAAATTTACTAAAGAACCTTGAGAAGAGGAAAGCCGTAATGAGGATTTTAGAGTTGAACAACTTTCTTCTATCTCTCTTGCTCCTAACAATGCTTTGCAGCAATTTATGGAAGATCACGAAAGTGAGATCTTCATGGACGAAAGGAATGAGATTGACGAGATCCTCCGTCGTCATCCCAGGTTGCTTAAGCATGACTTGCCTGTAGAAGACTTGGGTACCACTTTGCCACCTAAAAAGGACCCGATCTTCGATCTAAAACCTCTCCCTGATGATCTTAAATATGCTTTTATTGATGATAAAAAGATATATCCTGTTATTATTAGCGCTAAACTTTCAGGGGAGGAAGAAGAAAGATTATTGGAAGTTTTGAAGAAACACCGAGGAGCTATGGGCTATACTCTAGATGATTTGAAAGGGATTTCACCTACTATATGTCAGCATTCCATCAACATAGAACCAGATGCGAAGCCAGTAGTGGAGCACCAACGATGTTTAAATCCTAAGATGAAGGAAGTTGTAAGGAATGAGGTATTAAAACTCCTTGATGCTGGTATTATTTACCCTATTGCTGATAGTGAATGGGTTAGTCTTGTTCATTGTGTTCCTAAAAAGGGAGGTATTACCGTTGTCCCTAATGATAACGATGAGCTTATTCCTCAAAGAATAGTAGTAGGCTATAGGATGTGCATCGATTTTAGGAAAGTGAATAAAGTTACTAAGAAAGACCACTACCCGCTTCCTTTTATTGATCAAATGTTGGAAAGGTTGTCTAAAAAGATCCATTTTTGTTTTCTTGATGGTTATTCTGGTTTCTCTCAAATTGCTGTTAAACAACAAGATCAAGAAAAAACTACTTTTACTTGCCCTTATGGAACTTATGCTTATAGACGTATGCCTTTTGGTTTATGTAATGCTCCTGCTACTTTCCAAAGGTGCATGTCTGCTATCTTTCATGGTTTTTGTGAGGAGATTGTAGAGGTGTTCATGGATGATTTTTCTTTCTATGGAACTTCTTTTGATAATTGTCTGCACAACCTTGATACAGTTTTGCAGAGATGTGAAGAAACTAATCTTGTTCTTAATTGGGAGAAATTCCACTTCATGGTTAACGAAGGGAATGTTCTTGGGCATAAAGTTTCTGAAAGAGGCATAGAAGTTGATAGAGCTAAGGTTGAGGCAATTGAGAGGATGCCATGCCCAAGAGACATCAAAGGTATTTGTAGTATCCTTGGTCATGCTGGTTTCTATAGAAGGTTTATTAAAGACTTTTCTAGGATATCAAAACCCCTTACTAATCTTCTTCAAAAAGATGTACCCTTCGTTTTTGATGATGATTGTAAGGAAGCTTTTGAAACTCTTAAGAAGGCTTTAACTATAGCCCCTATTGTTCAACCACCTGATTGGAGTTTACCCTTTGAAATAATGTGTGATGCTAGTGATTTTGCTGTAGGTGCTGTCCTTGGGCAACGTATTGATAAAAAGCTAAACGTTATCCATTATGCTAGTAAGACTCTAGACGCTGCTCAAAGGAATTATGCTACTACTGAAAAGGAATTTCTTGCCGTTGTTTTTGCTTGTGATAAGTTTAGGCCCTATATTGTGGACTCAAAAGTAACCATTCATACTGATCATGCTGCTATTAAATATCTTATGACGAAGAAGGACGCTAAGCCTAGGCTTATTAGATGGGTATTGCTTTTACAAGAGTTTGATCTACACATAGTGGATAGGAAGGGTGCTGAAAATCCTGTAGCTGATAGTTTATCTCGTTTGGAAAACATCTCTTTTGATCCTATGCCTGTTAATGATAGTTTCCCAAACGAACAGTTAGCCGCAGTAGGGGTGAACTCTCGAGGAAGCCCTTGGTATGCTGATTATGCTAACTTTATTGTCTCCAAGTATTTGCCTCCAACTTTTACAGCTCAGCAAAGAAGGAAGTTCTTCTACGATTTGAGGCATTATTTTTGGGATGACCCACACTTATACAAAGAAGGAGTTGATGTTATTATGCGAAGATGTGTCCCAGAATATGAGCAAAAAGAGATATTGCGTAAATTTCATGGTAGCGCCTATGGAGGACATCATGCGGGAGATAGAACTGTTGGAGATATGCCCAAGAGGCAATAATAAAGTGGTTATTATTATATCTTTATGTTTATGATAAATGTTTACATCCCATGCTATAATTGTATTAATAGGAAACATTAATACTTGTGTGTTTTGTAAACATAAAAGAGTCCCTAGTAAGCCTCTTGTTAAACTAGCTTGTTGATTAATGTATGATCATGGTTTCCTGATCATGGACATTGGATGTCGTTAATAACAAGATCATATCATTAGGAGAATGATGAGATGGACCCACACCCATAGTAAGCATAGCATAAGATCAAGTCATTAAGTTTGTTTTGCTACAAGCTTTTCAAATGCATAGTAACCTAATCCTTCGACCATGAGGCTATGTTAATCACCATTACCGGATGAGTACTTTGATGAAATCAAACGCCGCTTCGTAACTGGGTGGTTATAAAGGTGACATTGGGTATTCTGAAAGTATGTGTTGAAGCGCATGGACCAAGATTGGGATTTGTCATCTAGTTAGCTTGCAAGCATGTGACTAGGTCACAAAGGATGACATATCATGGAACGAGTAAAGAGTACTTATCAGTAACGAGGTAGAACTAGGTATGGAGATACCGACGATCAAACCTCAGATAAGTAGAGTATCGCGTGACAAAGGGAATTGGTTTCGTATGTTAAATGGTTCTATCGATCACAAAGTCATCGTTGAGTATGTGGGAGCTGTTATGGATCTCCAGATCCCGCTAATGGTTATTGATCGGAGATGTGTCTCCATCATGTCTACATGTTCACGAACCGTAGGGTGACACACTTAAGGTTCGAAGTTGTTTTAAGTAGATATGAAATGTGTGTTGGAGACCGAATGTTGTTCGGAGTCTCGGATTGGATCCGGGACATCACAAGGAGATCCGGAATTGTCCGGGGAATAAGATTCATATATTGGGGATCATTTTCTAAGTTAGGAAATGTTCCGGAGTATTTGTATGGGGATTCTAGAAGGTTTCGGAATGTTACGGAAGGTTCTAGAAGATTTCTTGGAGTTTACTTGAAAACCAAGAAAGGATCAAGGAATCCTTGTGGGGTAAGACAAGGATTCGTGGGGGAGTAGGACTCTCCCCCCACCTCCTTGATCCGCCGGCCAAGGGAGAGGGGAGTCCTACAAGGACTCCACCTCCCCATGGCGCCTCCCTCCTTTAAATAGAGGGGTGGAGGCACAAGCCCCCTTGCCCCTTCTATTCTCTAGATCTCAAGTTGCCTCTCTCCTCCTCCTTCCCTCTGCTCTGGCTTAGGCGAAGCCCTGCAGAATTCTCTACTCCACCACCACCACCACACCGCCGTGCTGCTGGGATTCCGTGGAGAAGATCTACTACCTCCGCTGCTCGCTGGAACAGGGAGAGGAAGGTCTGCTTCGACTCCGCATGTGTGACCGACTGCGGAAGCGCTGCCGGACGGCGGCGCCGGAAGGATCATCCACACGATCTTGAGATCGGCAAGTGATCGACTACATCAACCACGAGATCCGATCTCGTAACGCTTTCGGGTCTACAAGGGTTAGTACAGATCTATGTCGTTGCACATGTCTAATAGATTAGATCTTGGCTTTTATCTAGATTAGATCTGGGTTTTGTTTGTTCTTGCGATAGAATTTTTTTGTTTTCCATGCTATGAACCCATCAGTGGTATCAGAGCCAGGTTTATGCGTAGATCTGTTGCATGAGTAGAACACAATGGTTTTGTGGGCGTTGGTGCTCCTGCCGTCTTTTGCTTTGTGTACTTTGCATCTTGCGGTATGGTGGGATGAAGCGGCCCGGGCTAACCTTACATGTCATCGCACATGAGACTTGCTCCACAGTTGACGTGCAACTCGTATTGCACAAGTGTCTTTGCGAGTGTCTGTCTCTCCCATCATAGTATAGATCCAATTTACACTTTGCACTTGATAGCACTTGTATCAACGTTGTGGTTCAGTTTCGTAGGTAAGATCCGTTCTTATTCGAAAGCCCCAAACCACGTAAAACATGCAAAGAAAATTAGAGGCGTCTAACTTGTTTTTGCAGGGGTTTTTGTGATGTGATATAGCCATCATGTGATTGTGATTATATTTGATGTATGCAATGATCCTTGTTGTAATATGGCAACCGGCAGGAGCCTAATGGTTGTCTTTAATTTTGTTAAGACCTGCGTGTCTATTCATCTTGTAATAGCTTTATTCCAAGTAGTTGTAATAGTTGCTAGTGATGATGGACAACCATGAAGCGGCGCCACTGACCTTGACGCAATGCTGGTGATGATGGAGATCATGTCCGTGCTTTGGAGATGGAGATCAAAGGCATAAGAAGAAAGGGCCATATCATATCACACTAATTATGAATTGCCTGTGATGTTAATCCTTTATGCATCTTGTATTGCTTAGATCACGACGGTAGCATTATAAGGTGATCCCTCTCACTAAATATCAAGTAATAAAGTGTTCGTCCTTAGTAGGCACCATTGCTAAGACTCGTCGTTTCGAAGCATCTCGTGATGATCGGGTGTGATAGATTCTACGTGTGCATACAACGGGTGCAAGCCAGATTTGCACATGCGGATACTAAGGTTAACCTTGACGAGCCTAGCATGTACAGACATGGTCTTGGAACACGGAATACCGAAAGGTAAAGCATGAGTCATATGGATGATATGATGAACATGTTGATTGTTCGCCTTTAAAGCTACATCATCTCACGTGATGATCGGACTTGGTGTAGTGGATTTGGTTCGTGTGATCACTAAAACAACTCGAGGGATGTTGTTTTGAGTGGGAGTTCATTTGTAATTTGGATTAGTCAAACTCAATTTATCTTAAACACAATCAAAGTGAATTTGCATAGTTTGTTGTAGTCATTGGCATCCGTTCACCACCTTATGCTTAGTTATAGTTGAGATAGTGGAACTATAGAAATTCTAGATATTTTCTTTACGAACTGGTATCGTATTGTTTTGAGTGTCAATCTAAAGTTTAAAAGTCCTATTGAAAACCTTTAGCAAACTCCGTTTACTCTGTGAAGTTTAATAAACAGTATTAAATCAAGAGTAACAATTCCAGCATTAGTATCTAATGTATCATGTTTGCCTCCATGATTCTTGATACTCAAAAGATTGTTTTTAATATCAAGTTTATCTAAGAGCTGAAAGCAATGTTTCAGAAACCATCATATGTGAAAGGTATTGCGATATCTAAAACAATGTGTTGGTTACAACATGATAGAGTATACGTCCTCATATTTGATGAGAATTTGTGAAGGTTGGAGACGCCAGTCGTCCTAATCCCCCAAAAGGTTTTGGAAAAGAAACATTATACTCGCAATTCACCTTTATAAGCTATAGCAGCTTGATCATGAAAGTTGTCATGATAAGGATGAATAGAAGATGTAAGTAAAATGTTTACTACACTAAAAGATTACTAAAGAATGGAATTTTGAAAGAATGCCAAACATTTGATGAAGGTGATCCACTTCAAAGTGCAAGTTCAAAGGTATTAGTATTTGACTATACACACTTTGTACTATGTGTCATGTGAATGACACCACTATTGATGTCGATAGATTCTTTTAAAAGAAAAGGAATTGTTGAAAGAGGATCTATAAAATATTTGGCAGAAAAGAAAAGATTGGAGATGTCCAACTTAGGTATATAAAAGATACATGTTATGGCTGTATTCCTTGGTTGTTAAACAATGTGGTTCTGCGGTATTGGATACCGAATTGGTTGGTATGAAGTGTCATACAGGACAACACAATTCATGAACTACAATGGCCTAAGTAACTAGCAAGAGAATATGTGATGATGTTCATCGAAAACAAACAAAGGGTTGTTGTGTTGCTCGCTAAACATCAAAGCTTACCTTCAAGATTTGTTTCAATAATTGGTGTTTTGATCAGGTATTATGACGACAAAAGGTTGTTCAAATAATTACCATATTCCATAATAGATGGATGATATACAAGTCTGGTTGGAGAAATAACGACAATAAAACTAATGCTAAAATGTCGCAAGACAAATAATTGAAAGATCACTTGTGAAGTGACATCGCCGTTTAAATTATATTGAAAGGGATACATGAAGAAACTCCATGTTGATGGATTTTTGGAGTCTTTGATTTTGATCAAATGACGCTTGTGATACTTTCCTGGAGATAATTAAAACTCCGTTCGTAGGCCAAAAGAGGAACAGACGACTAACTGATTGGAATTTGTACATATTGATGTATATAGTCCATTATGTGTAGTCGTGGGCGATGGATTTCAACTTCATATGCTTTCTCTGAAGATTTGAGTGAGTATATGTATATACTTACTCAATAAGGAATAAGTATGAAACATTTGAAAATGTTCAAAGACTTTCAAGATGAAGTGGAAAATTATTGTAACAAGAAAATAAAAAAAAGTTTATGATTGGATCATAAAGAAAGATGTTTGAGTTACAAGTTTAGCAAAACACCTAAGATTTGAGGAATCATTCCATGGATTTGCATTTCCCAAAACACCATAGGAGTATGGAGTGTTCAATATATGTAATGAAACCTTGTTTGACATGATAAGATCAAAGGTGTCATTTATAAAACTGCCATTATATTTTAAAGATTAAAGCTTTAGTGACTACCGCTTTTACACTGAAAAGAGCTCCATCGTGATCCGTTGAAATGACACCATATAAGTCATGGTTTGGGATAAAACCCAGGTTGTCCTTTCTTAAATTTTTGGTATGCTAGGCATAAGTAAAGTGTTTACAACCAAAGTCGGATGAGCATGTCTTTGTAGGTTATATCGAATAACCATTGGGTATTCCTCCATAACACCGAAGACAAAATTGTTTGTCACTTAGAATGTCGAGTTTTCTTGAGAAGGAATTTTTGGTGAAAAGTCAAGTGGGAGGACAATAGAACTTTGACAAGGTTGTTGAACCTTGGCTAATATGTGCTGAGTTGCGCAGCATCGGTAAAGTGTCCCGGAGGCAGCAACAATGCTCATGGCTCACGTGCCTCAAAGGTTGTGGTCACGGAGATCTAAGTTACTATTGAACCAAGTAGGTCGGGTAAGTAATAAAATGCCAAGATTTGAGAGTTAAATCATTGTTGTTTGACAATGATGAACCGACTACATGCAAATAATCAACGATGGGCCCTGACTTTGTTAAGTGGCTTGAAGCCATAAAATCCGTGATAATTCCATACACGAGAAATGAAGCTTTGAATTTGAAAGACCCTCTAGAAAGGTGCAAGACCTTACAGTCGTATATGGATCTATAAAGAAATAGACATGGATGTTTCACATCTATGAAATAGTCGACATGTCGGAAAGAGTTTACGACAATGTTCAAGGAATTGACTATGATAAGATTTGATCTTTCATAGCGATATTTAGTCTGGACGGATTAATGTAGCAACCACTACATATATTTTGTTATATGGTAGTTGAACAAACAAAACATGTTCTTCTAATAGAATGGTTACCTAGGACGTGTACATGACACGATCCAAAGGGTTTTGTTAATTCAAAGGATTCTAAAAGAGTATGCAAAACTTCAATGGTTGAAGTGAGCATCGCGGAGTTGGAATCTTCACCGTGATGAAACCGTTAAAAGTTTAATTTCATCAGAGACGATGAAGATGTTTGCATTTTGCAAGAAATTAAGTGGGAGCGCTAAGACATATTTCTAATACATTATGTTAAAGACATATTGTTGATTAGAAATGATGTATCTTTTATTGACACAGGTTAAGAATTTCATTTCGATGAAAGCCTTAGGCATAACCCAAGAATTAGGCATCAATGTCTATATGGATAGATTGAGGCGCTAATATGGTTTTGCCAAATGTACATAGATAAGATGTTGAATGAGTTCAATATGGAAACAACAAGAAATGTTCTTGACGCACGGAAAGGACTGAATCAAGATTCAAGTGTGTTGACACGAGATTCAAGTGTTTTGACACTTGGTGAAATCACAAGAATATTTTGATCAATCATTCTTTGAGATGTACACATCCAGATATGTCCTATGCTCTAAATGTTATGAGCATATACCAGAATGACTCATAAGATGATCATTGGACAATAGTAGGGATATTCCTATGATCTTTGGAAGAACTAAGAATATATTATTTATATAGTGGTGACAAATAGTTCATTGTAAATTGTTACATTGATACTAGTTTTGTCACAAATTAAGTTTATCTCAAATTAAACTATGGGTGGCACAATGTAATGGAAAGGAAGTTCCATAACGGATTTGGTTGAGTACCAAAGTTAAAACATTGTGACAGATACTACAACAAAAGGCTAAGTATATGACTGCTATTGTAGCAGCAAATGAGAGCATTTGCGTCAAGTAGTTTCTTATCAAACTAGGTGTGGTTCACAGCGGGATAATACTATGAAGATACATTGTATGACAATTGTATCAACATGATTTAATCCCAAGGAACTAAAGGTCTCACCAAAGGACCAAATTTATACAATGCCATCTCATTGCAGAATGAGTAATGCATAGAGACGCAAGGACATGCAAATACACACGGACCTGGAAGTGTTAGATCCGAAGATTATGTTTACCACTAGCAATAGTGTCTATACAACACCAGAAAGCCATAGGTGTTGAATGCACAAGTTTTTAACTAGATTATTGACTCTAGTGCAAGTGGGAGACTGTTGGAGATATGCCCAAGAGGCAATAATAAAGTGGTTATTATTATATCTTTATGTTTATGATAAATGTTTACATCCCATGCTATAATTGTATTAACAGGAAACATTAATACTTGTGTGTTTTGTAAACATAAAAGAGTCCCTAGTAAGCCTCTTGTTAAACTAGCTTGTTGATTAATGGATGATCATGGTTTCCTAATCATGGACATTGGATGTCGTTAATAACAAGATCATATCATTAGGAGAATGATGTGATGGACACACACCCATAGTAAGCATAGCATAAGATCAAGTCATTAAGTTTGTTTTGCTACAAGCTTTTCAAATGCATAGTAACCTAATCCTTCGACCATGAGGCTATGTTAATCACCATCACCGGATGAGTACTTTGATGACATCAAACGCCGCTTCGTAACTGGGTGGTTATAAAGGTGACATTGGGTATTCTGAAAGTATGTGTTGAAGCGCATGGACCAAGATTGGGATTTGTCCATCCATATGACGGATAGATATGCTCTGGGCCCTCTCGGTGGAATGTCATCTAGTTAGCTTGCAAGCATGTGACTAGGTCACAAAGTATGACATATCATGGAACGAGTAAAGAGTACTTATCAGTAACGAGGTAGAACTAGGTATGGAGATACCGACGATCAAACCTCAGATAAGTAGAGTATCGCGTGACAAAGGGAATTGGTTTCGTATGTTAAATGGTTCTATCGATCACAAAGTAATCGTTGAGTATGTGGGAGCTGTTATGGATCTCCAGATCCCGCTAATGGTTATTGATCGGAGATGTGTCTCCATCATGTCTACATGTTCACGAACCGTAGGGTGACACACTTAAGGTTCGAAGTTGTTTTAAGTATATATGAAATGTGCGTTGGAGACCGAATGTTGTTTGGAGTCTCGGATTGGATCCGGGACATCACGAGGAGATCCGAAATTGTCCGGGGAATAAGATTCATATATTGGGGATCATTTTCTAAGTTAGGAAATGTTCCGGAGTATTTTTATGGGGATTCTAGAAGGTTTCGGAATGTTCCGGAAGGTTCTAGAAGATTTCTTGGAGTTTACTTGAAAACCAAGAAAGGATCAAGGAATCCTTGTGGGGTAAGACAAGGATTCGTGGGGGAGTAGGACTCTCCCCCCACCTCCTTGACCCGCCGACCAAGGGGGAGGAGAGTCCTACAAGGACTCCACCTCCCCATGGCGCCTCCCTCCTTTAAATAGAGGGGTGGAGGCACAAGCCCCCTTGCCCCTTCTATTCTCTAGATCTCAAGTTGCCTCTCTCCTCCTCCTTCCCTCTGCTCTGGCTTAGGCGAAGCCCTGCAGAATTCTCTACTCCACCACCACCACCACACCGTCGTGCTGCTGGGATTCCGTGGAGAAGATCTACTACCTCCGCTGCTCGCTGGAACGGGGAGAGGAAGGTCTGCTTTGACTCCGCACGTGTGACCGACTGCGGAAGCGCTGCCGGAAGGCGGCGCCGGAAGGATCGTCCACACGATCTTGAGATCGACAAGTGATCGACTACATCAACCACGAGATCCGATCTCGTAACGCTTTTAGGTCTACAAGGGTTAGTACAGATCTATCCCGTTGCACATGTCTAATAGATTAGATCTTGGCTTTTATCTAGATTAGATCTGGGTTTTGTTCGTTCTTGCGATAGAAATTTTTTGTTTTCCATGCTACGAACCCATCAAGAACCGCACAAAAGGTATTACAATCAGGTTTCTACTGGCCTACCCTTTTTAAGGATGCAAGAAAATTTGTTTTATCTTGTGATGAATGTCAGCGTGTTGGTAATATTTCTAGACGCAATGAAATGCTTATGAACTACTCTCTAGTCATTGAACCTTTTGATTGTTGGGCATTCGACTTTATGGGCCCTTTCCCTCCTTCGAAGGGTTACACTCATATTCTTGTTGTCGTTGATTATGTTACTAAGTGGGTAGAAGCCATTCCTACGAAGAGTGCTGATGGGGAAACCTCTCTAAAAATGCTTAAGGATGTTATCTTTCCTAGGTTTGGAGTGCCTAGGTATCTCATGACTGATGGGGGTTCTCATTTCATTCATGGAGGTTTTAGGAAGACACTCGCTAAGTATGATGTTAATCATAGAATTGCTTCAGCTTATCATCCCCAAACCAGCGGGCAAGTAGAGTTATCAAATAGAGAAATAAAATCTATCTTGCAAAAGACTATTAATAGGTCTAGAAAAAACTGGGCTAAAAAGTTGAACGATGCTTTATTGGCTTATAGGACTGCTTATAAGAATCCTATGGGAATGTCTCCTTATAAAATGGTTTATGGGAAAGCTTGCCACTTACCCTTAGAATTAGAACACAAAGCTTACTGGGCAGTGAAAGAACTAAATAGAGATTGTAAGCTAGCTGGTGAGAAAAGACTTTTGACTTAAGTTCTTTAGATGAATGGAGGAGTGAAGCCTATGAGAATGCTAGGCTCTTTAAGGAAAAAGTTAAAAGATGGCATGACAAGCGAATACTTAAGAGAGAATTTCATGTTGGTGAGAAAGTTCTATTGTATAGGTCTCATCTCAGATTTTTTGCAGGTAAGCTACTATCAAAATGGGAAGGACCTTTCATCATTGAAGAAGTATACCGTTCAGGAGCAATAAAAATTTCTTCTCTAAAAGATAATACTACACAAGTAGTGAATGGATAGCAACTCAAACACTGTATTGCTGGAGATTCTTACAATGAAGATGTTGATGCCTTTCAAGTTATAACTCCAGAGAAATTCATTAAGGACCAAATTCGGAGACCTGCAGAGTCCGTTTCCAACTAGGTAACAGTTCTGGTAAGAAAAGTTCCGCAAAAATATAATCCAACTATATTTTTGCAGTTTTCAGTCAATAAGGAAAGCTATGAAGCGAAAAAGGGACGGAAACGGAGCCGGGGTGGCCCACACCACCCCATGGCGCGGGCCCACCCCTGGCCGTGCCACCAGGTGGTGAGGCCACCCAGGACTCCTTCTCCGACCCGTTTTCTCCCAGTACCTTCGTTTTGATACGAAACTTCGTAATATATAACCCCCCGGATCCCCCGAGGTCCGGATTTCATGTTTTCGTCGTGTTTTTGTTTCAATCTGTTTCTATCAGAATATACTCTTTGAGAGCTTAGAAGCACAATGGTGTCCGCCGAGGATAAAGGGAAGGAGCCCATGGAGGAAGACCTCCAAGACCCCGGGAAGGAGAAGGAGATCAAGAGTGAAGGTGAAGAGGAGCAAGGCCAACATACGCATACCGGCACCACCATTGCAAGCATTGGAGTGGTGAAACCTGCCAAGATTAGAAGGACTGCATGGATGCAGACTGGGGGGAAAGCTCCTCGTCACAGTTTGGCTCCACAGTCACTTCCTCCATGCACCAAGAATCCTTTCCATACCCTTATCCATGAGCATCAATACCGGAATATGCCCAAGGAGAAATTACCCTCCAATTGGGATTTGCCTCGTTCTAGCCATGTAGGAAAGGAAGACTTCAAGGAGGAAGAGTGGGGGAAGAATAGAAAGAGCTGGAATTCTCAACACGACATGATCATGATCCACATTGAGCAAAACTCACAGCTGATTCGTAATCTCACCTTCGAGATTGAGGACTTGGGGAAGCTGATCAGAGAGCTCATGGAGAGGATACCACCACCACCAAAGGAGTAATTCGTCATTAGGTTTGGCATCCCCATGGTTTGTTCCAAGCTTGGGGGAGTGCCGCGGTATCATATCACTATCTTCTATCTTTTTACCTTATTATTAGAGTCATATCATGAATAGAGGAGTTATTATGTAGTATGGTTTGCATTATGGAAGCGTCCCCTCTCTCGTTAGATATGTATCCCTTGGTGTGAGTTGTCGTTATGGAATATTAATGAGAAGTTCTATCATTAACTCTTTTGCATAGCTTATGTTAGTTTTCAATTCGTGGTTATATGATTGATCTTGTTGTTAGTATTGATTTCACTTTGGGATCATTGAGTTAATTTAGTTGGTTTTGGCAAACCTAGCGCGGCCAGTAGCAACATCTTTTTGAGAGTTGAAAAGAAAAAGATAGAAGTACTCTAAAGAAAAATAATTTCATCATCTTTCTTTCTTGATTTGCTCATAAGTCTAGTATTCTCTAGTTAAGATCTTCTGTGCTTCCAAGGAAGATTGCATGTTTTCCTTTATCACTTGTATGTTTGTTTGTTTCCTTCAACTCTTATACTTGCTACACAGCCTTGCTAGCCAAAAACCTGTACTGAGAGGGTATTCTTCTCGTGCATCCACCTCCTTTAAACCAAAACCTTTGCCATTTGTGTCCACCATACCTACCTAGTAGCATTATTGCTATTCCAAGTAAATTCCTGTTTTGTCTACCTCCCAATTTAAGCTTGTTATGCGAAAATTAGTGATTAAAGCTCTCACGAACTTGATGGCACACTTTACTTTCTTGCATTTAATAAACTTGAACCATTGGGTCCTTCTTTGTTGCGTATATGCTTGCACTTTATGAGTTGAAGTTAGCCGAACCATGTATCATGGGGACCGCTTTCAACACTTCATTTCGTACTTGTACCTAGTTGATATCATGTTCTTTTGCTTATGGATCCCGGCGGTGTGAAATAAAAGTGGAACTTGTAAGATCATGGAGTTTATATGTGTGTTAGAGAAACGCCTGGGCCGCTAGCCTAAGCCATGCCTAATCATGGTGGAAACTTGCAGCATAACTATAGTGAGCATTCTATGAAGCATCCTCAATAAAAACCTATGCAAATAGCAAATAAAAAGATCGCTGAGATGCTCACTGTCTGCTTGCCTTGTCATTTTGATTATGGGAAAGCTCCTGTGTCATGTGCAAGGGGTACCCCGTTGGCGGTTCTCAATGATACGCATGTATTTACAATGACAAAAGCATGCTCATGACTGAAGTTGAGTAGCATGAGGATCGGTACTCATAAGTAAGGGGCTTGAGATTTCAACTTATAACTTGTCAAGCATATCCTCTTAGTTGTGTAACTTTAACCTTAATAACCTAAAGATGCCTATGATAGGGGCAATGAGAGCTGAAAGCTAGTAAGTATCATAATTTTTGGGAGCTCTTTATGAGACTTGCAATCCCTGTATCCCTCTTTGAAGGGCCCTTTCTCTTACTTTGTAGTTGAGTCAGTAAACCTATTCCCTTCTACCTCAGCAAGTATTTTGAGTTGTTGTGTTTCATTCATTCATATGATGATTTATTCAATCATGTCTTATGTTCCTTGCTTTGCACATTTGTCACATCCCAAGATTTTCCAAATCTTGTAATGTGAAAAATAAAATAACAAAAATAAATTTTTGTTGAAAATCAGAGTGAAAAGAAACTTTTGTTTCTAAAAGGAGACTTAAATCCCATCTTGAACAAACTTTGGCTAAAGTTTGAATTCAACAAAAGTCCAAATCAAGGGAAATGCATTCCTCAATGAATGTATCTGGAAATTTGAACACTAGGAAAGTAAATCAAAATCCCTAAGCCCTAGTGGAAGGAAATCATTTTCCAAAGTATCTCCAAATCCATGGATTTGATCCATACCAAATTTGATCAACAAATTTCCACAAAGGATCAAGAAAGACCTTAGAGATTGGTTTCACTTAGTTTGGAACCATAGACAAAATCTTATGACTATAATAAGATAAGGGAATTGAGTTTCCAAAGCCATTAAAGCCCTTACCAAAAACCCATACCAATTGGTGAACAAATAATCCTAAAGGGATTTATAAGGATAAACATTTATCAAAGGAAAATAAATTGTTTTGGAAACACTAATTTAGATCTTTTAATAAAAGACTTTGTTTTCAAATGAAAAGGTGAGCCAAATTAATTTTGGCCAAGCTTTTGTAATAAAATATTTTTCTTTTGATAAAATGAGTAAAGGTTTATTTAAATAAAATAATAAGGATTTAAATATCCCATTTTATTTAAGTAAAGGCTTTCCCATTTTAATTAAACACCATAACTTATTTATTTATTTAATAAATTTCCAAGTATTCTTTTATTTTTCAAATAAAACCTTCTGGTTTGGTTTTGAAAATAATTGGATTTCAAATGGAAATTTTGTTAAATAAATCAAACCCTATTTTATTAAATAACTAAAGATCCATTTTATCTAATTATTAAATGGATCCTAAAATAAATAAAAATATTATTTCATTTTGGATTTGGATTATGTTGTCAAACATAACCAAATTCAAATGAAAAGTTTGTTGTTTGTTTGAATTGATTTGAACCTTGTTTGATTGCTGAATAATTGTTTGAAAAATCAAAACAGAAATAGATTTAGAAAAAGAAAAAGGTTTAGACAGAAAAAAATAGAGCAAACAGACCCAACCCAATTTGGCCCAACAGCAGCCCAATCCAGCCCAACCTTTCACTGCCCGAAGAAAACGATTCGCACCAAACAACAGACCCACTGAGTCAATGACAACCAGGACCCACTCCCACTCTCTCCCTCTCACTGCCAAGCGGACCCACCTCCTCTTATTCCTCTCCCGAACCGTTTTTCTGCACCACGAAAGAAACTCGCACTGAGGCTGACCCGTGGACCCCGTTCCCTCTTCCTTTCCCACTGAACAGAGGACCCCACCGCCACCTCCTTCTTCTTCCCCGCGCGCTGACCACGCCTTCCCCCCTCGCTGCCGTTGCTGCCTTCAAACCGCGGATTCAATTCGTCATAACGCCGAGCCTTTACCTCGCCTTGATCACGCAGATGGAAACGCCCGTGTCTCCTCTATATTTCCCCTCTGACACCTCGCGCTGGCATGCCTTAGACCGCCCCTAATTTCTTCCCGAGCTCCTCTGTCTCCGGTGAGCTCCGCGAGCGATTCCGGCCAGCCAACGTTACCCCTTACCTCCTCGACCATGCTCTCGTGATCCCCACCTCCTGGCGATCATCCCCGTAGCGCCAGCTTGCCCCCGAGCGACCCAGAGCATCGACAACCACCTCGACCACCGTCGCCACCGTCTGTCTGCAAACTCCGGCGAACTCCACAGGTAGCTTCCAGCCACCCCTCTTCCTTTCAATGATGCGCCTAAGACCAGTGACTTCTTCCGCAACTAATGCCATCGTCCTCGTGTCCTAGCTCACACCGTAGCGTCGCCTCGTCGTCAACTGTGAGCAACCGCCGTCTGCTTCTTCTCCGGCAACGTTCCCCGGTAAGCCTCGACCGCCTCGAGCCCTCTCGTTCACGCCCATAGCTCCGACATGATCTCCTACGTCTAACCCAGACCTCCGTTTGTCCTCTCATCGTCCACAGCACCGTCTTCGACCGTGGACAGAGCCGCCCGACGTCGTTCTCTACTCCGGCGAGGAATCCCGACTGATTCTGTGCGCCCCTCGACAAACTGCAAGCGAGTTGAGCTTCGCCGTGATCCCCTGAGCCCGGTGAGCACCCCCTTTTCCTCTCCCGCTTCCTGTATCGCCGGCACCGTCATCGACCGATCGCTCCGCCGCCAGCAGCCACCGCAGCGCCGCTCGTCTATGACCAAGCACCCCACAGCCGTTCGATCTAGATCGGACGCACTAGACAGAACCACTTAACAGCGAAAGGGTACGCGCCCTATGCCGTACTATTTAACTTAGATCCAACGCTCCACAGCCACGATCCGGCCGAATCGGTATCGGCCAATGATATCATGCCGCGTGTCGCCTATTAGGTTTAAAAACAGTTTTGAAAACATAAACTTTTGCAAACTTCAAACCCTTGTAACTTTGGATCCACACGTCCAAAAATTACAAATTTTATGTCGTTGGATTCAGGAGAACAAGCCCTAACCAACCCTACCCTTAGTTTAGAAAATCGTATTTGTTAGATTGTTTGATTTTGCAGATTCTTTTGTGTGCTTGCTAACATTAGAAAAATTGTTTAAAAATGATTTTTGAGATCAAACCTTTGCCAATTAGTTTGTTGTGACCTTACTGACCCTAGGAACCAACCCCTGTTTTGGAAAATGATTTTGGAAAAGAATAGAATGGATTAATTAGTTTAGTCCATTTCTAGCTAACTAAAAACTATAGTTTTGTTTATGAAAATGTTTTTGTAAAGGAAAACTTTGAGAAAATGGTTTAGACCAAACCTACTGACCCAAACACCAAGTTTTGTAATAGCAACTCATTTGGTGAACCCTATAGGTTAAGGCCTTAGGAAAAACATTTCTTCACCACATAAAATGACCAAATAGGTGCCTTGTTTGAAAATGGTTTTTGAAGTGAAACCTTTTGCTAATAACTTTGCCACTTTGGTAAATGACCAATTTGGATCTTACAAAGTTTAGGAATCTAATAGAGACCCTCTTTGCAAATGACTTTGCCATTTTGGTAAATGACCAATTTGGAACTTACAAAGTTTAGAAGCCTAGTGGAGACCATCCTTAAAATAGAACCAACCTTTGCATGCTTAAGCATGACTTAGATGTACCCAAATGTCTATGACCCACTAGGAACCACTTTTTCAAACAAAGCAAAGCTTGGCATGCTTGCATGCATTTCTTTGACTTTGTTGTTTTGTGTGTTGTTTGCTTGACTTTGGTTTGGAATGTGAATTGAATTGTGTTTGCTTGATTGACTTGTAGTGAAGTGTGAGACTAGCAAGATCAAGAAGTGAACCTATACCCTCTACCAAAAAGGCAAGTGATATCTTCATGAATATTCCATTCCTATATTTTATACTTGCATTAGAAATATTTTGTTAGGACTTGCATGCTACTTTTGTCAAATGATGAAGGGAAATCCTATGTAGATTAGAATGGTAGAGTTGCTAGGAAAATTCCCTAAGGATAAGTTGTCATGCCATGCTTAGCCTAGCTACTAGAAAACAAGGGTGGTTTATATATTCACACTATGGAAAAATATTCTAAGTCTGAGGACTTGTGTTTTATTTAACAAAAACAACTAAGTTAATGAATCACCTGGGTGGAAATGGAAGGAATGGTCTATGTTGAGTGGTTCACAAGGCCATGGACTTGGCTTGTGTATCTCACTTGTGGATGGCCACCCAGGAACAAAGAGATTTGAGATGTCAAATGTTGAGAAGCTTCAAGTGCAACCACTTGGCAATATGGGCTCTGCCATGATCTTAGGATGCTAGAACTTAGTCTCTTGGACAGAGGGTGGTAGATGGGATGATAGGTTGGAGCGCGTCCATTTGACTAAGGAAAGGCTACTGAAGGATCTTGTCTTGGGAAACCAAGTCTTGCGGGGAAAGTGCACCACCTCTGCAGAATGTAAAACCTAAGTACTTAGCCATGTCCCTGGTAAAGAACAATTTGAGCATCAAGACATGGAAACTTCAAGAATCTCATCACTCCAATTTCTAAATAAAATTTGTGGGTGAACAAGGGTAAAAGGATCTTCAGTCTTTGATTGGTAGATGCCCTGAGTGGATCTTCAGTCTTTGATTGGTAGATACCTTGGGTGTTTTTGCCAAGCAAATCTTCAGTCTTTGATTGGTAGATGCCCTGAGTGGATCTTCAGTCTTTGATTGGTAGATGTCTTGGAAAGTTTTTGCCAAACAAAACTTAGTATTTTCAAAATGATAGGAAAAATCTATTTTGAGCAAAGCAAGCTTCAGC
Source organism: Avena sativa (assembly GCA_916181665.1). Taxonomy (NCBI): domain Eukaryota; kingdom Viridiplantae; phylum Streptophyta; class Magnoliopsida; order Poales; family Poaceae; genus Avena; species Avena sativa. The sequence goes on from OV702290.1 coordinate 468,149,018, forward strand.
TCCACTTAGCCAAATGCATATAGATGATAGACTCCACTATACTACCAAAGTATCTCTTGCCAATACAATTCAAATGTATTGACCCTTGTGGCTGTAACTTGTAATGTTGCAGGTTTGATTGATTTTAGTGAAGATTGATTGATTAGGATTACAAAGTCTACAACCAACATCTGCCTGTGGCACTTTGAAGATGAAGGACCCATGACTATAGTTATTCCGCTGCAATGTAATGTAAATAGCCAATGAGCTATGTTTGATGTAATAAAACTATTTTATTCCTGGTTATAAAGTTGTATTATGACCTTTGTTTCTTGATATTACATCTAAACTGTGGATGCTAGCTATTCATCCAGGGACTAGCATTGCAATCACAGGGATCTTTTCCTTTACAAAGGAGGGATCTTACAGATGGTATCAGAGCATTGTTTTGCCTGTAGGATTTGTAACCCTAGGATTGGACAAAAACCCTTAGAAAAATAGGAGTTGCATTTTGTTCCAAAACTTATTTACAAAAATCTTGTAAACTCTTTCCTCAACCATTTTGGTTTCAACTCTACACCTCATCTATATTCAAACTTGATGGAAAAGCCTACCCCATGACCAAATACTACACTATGTGCAAAGGACTTCTACAACTTCTCCAACTCTAATGACTTCAACATCTTCAGCATATTCACCAAGGACTTCCAACTTGGATATCACTAAAGACTACAGGTGAGACAAGAAATGTTACTCAAGATTTGAAGACTAAGGAAAAACAACTTAGAAGAAGCCATCATCACCTTTGAAGTATTTGTGACCAAGAGTTTTTCCCAAAAGAACCATGATCTCAAGCAAGAAGAATCAACCAAGAAGGATGGAAGGATTTCAAGTGAACCATATAGATGGACCACCATATGTAGTTTAAGTCAAACACACCAACCTATGTGGTGTAACAAAAATATTTTGTTGCCTAAGTATGTGCTTGAAACTGTTGTTTGAGTGGAGTGTTTGGTTTGTGATTGCTTGCACATTGCTTGTGTGAATTGTGATGTGTGTGATTAGGATTGATTCCCTTAGAAATCTTTTGTCTATGCTAACCCCAACTCAACCCGAACAGATGACTTCTCCAAGAAACTCCAACATCAAGGATGGTGACAACAACAACAATCAAGAGGACAACATGAGAGAACAACTACTAGCAAACCAAACCCAGTTGAGCCAAGTAACAACTCAGCTTTTAGCCAACAACAATGGATTAGACCCAACCATGCAAAAGTTTTTAGAAACTCAATCCCAATTGTTGCAAAGGATGGCTACTCAAATGATCAACATTGGAGACAACTCTTCCAAAGGAGTTTATGACAACAAGGATGACCAAGATGTTATTTTAGAAAGAACTCAAGCTTGCAATATTTGTGGAGACAAGGACCACACTTCCAAGGAGCATGGAGATCAATGCCCCAATTGTTAAGAGGAACATCCAGTTGGCCAATGCCCCACATCTCAAGTTACTTGCTTCCTATGTGAAGGAAATAATCATGTCCCTATTCAATGCCCCATCTATCCTATAGTTCAACAAATGAAGAAAGATAGAATACATCAAATGTTTGGAAACCTCCATAAGGGAACAATTTCTACCAAGAAAGATGAAGACAAAGGAAAGTCTCCACTTGTACCTCCATGCAATACAACCCAATTTGCAGGACCAAAGAAGCGACATATGAATTATCCAAGGAGAAATAGAAGGTCAAAGAAACCAGTAGACATTCCTACCTTTGAGATAACATATGAAGAACATGAACTAGAAGCACTCCTAGCTTTAGAGAAACCCAAGAAGAAGAAGAACCAAGGAAACAAACAAGAGGCAATGATACCAAAGGAAAAGAAAGATATCAGCCAAGTGATGTGTTTCAATTGCAAAGAACCAGGACATTATGCAAGCAATTGTCAAGAAAAGATGAAGCACAAGATAAACAAGCCTATGAGAGATATCAGCCAAGTCACATGTTTCAAGTGTGGAAATAAAGGACACTATGCAGATGTTTGCCCAGAGAAGCTTCCCCGGGATCCCAAGAAGGCCAACATCTAGTTTAGTTGGAAAAAATCTTGTTTTGAACCTGCTTGTAACCCCTAGCCTCCCCAAATCTCGGGACGAGATTTATTTTAAGGGTGGTAGCCTGTCACATCCCAAGATTTTCCAAATCTTGTAATGTGAAAAATAAAATAACAAAAATAAATTTTTGTTGAAAATCAGAGTGAAAAGAAACTTTTGTTTCTAAAAGGAGACTTAAATCCCATCTTGAACAAACTTTGGCTAAAGTTTGAATTCAACAAAAGTCCAAATCAAGGGAAATGCATTCCTCAATGAATGTATCTGGAAATTTGAACACTAGGAAAGTAAATCAAAATCCCTAAGCCCTAGTGGAAGGAAATCATTTTCCAAAGTATCTCCAAATCCATGGATTTGATCCATACCAAATTTGATCAACAAATTTCCACAAAGGATCAAGAAAGACCTTAGAGATTGGTTTCACTTAGTTTGGAACCATAGACAAAATCTTATGACTATAATAAGATAAGGGAATTGAGTTTCCAAAGCCATTAAAGCCCTTACCAAAAACCCATACCAATTGGTGAACAAATAATCCTAAAGGGATTTATAAGGATAAACATTTATCAAAGGAAAATAAATTGTTTTGGAAACACTAATTTAGATCTTTTAATAAAAGACTTTGTTTTCAAATGAAAAGGTGAGCCAAATTAATTTTGGCCAAGCTTTTGTAATAAAATATTTTTGTTTTGATAAAATGAGTAAAGGTTTATTTAAATAAAATAATAAGGATTTAAATATCCCATTTTATTTAAGTAAAGGCTTTCCCATTTTAATTAAACACCAAAACTTATTTATTTATTTAATAAATTTCCAAGTATTCTTTTATTTTTCAAATAAAACCTTCTGGTTTGGTTTTGAAAATAATTGGATTTCAAATGGAAATTTTGTTAAATAAATCAAACCCTATTTTATTAAATAACTAAAGATCCATTTTATCTAATTATTAAATGGATCCTAAAATAAATAAAAATATTATTTCATTTTGGATTTGGATTATGTTGTCAAACATAACCAAATTCAAATGAAAAGTTTGTTGTTTGTTTGAATTGATTTGAACCTTGTTTGATTGCTGAATAATTGTTTGAAAAATCAAAACAGAAATAGATTTAGAAAAAGAAAAAGGTTTAGAAAGAAAAAAATAGAGCAAACAGACCCAACCCAATTTGGCCCAACAGCAGCCCAATCCAGCCCAACCTTTCACTGCCCGAAGAAAACGATTCGCACCAAACAACAGACCCACTGAGTCAATGACAACCAGGACCCACTCCCACTCTCTCCCTCTCACTGCCAAGCGGACCCACCTCCTCTTATTCCTCTCCCGAACCGTTTTTCTGCACCACGAAAGAAACTCGCACTGAGGCTGACCCGTGGACCCCGTTCCCTCTTCCTTTCCCACTGAACAGAGGACCCCACCGCCACCTCCTTCTTCTTCCCCGCGCGCTGACCACGCCTTCCCCCCTCGCTGCCGTTGCTGCCTTCAAACCACGGATTCAATTCGTCATAACGCCGAGCCTTTACCTCGCCTTGATCACGCAGATGGAAACGCCCGTGTCTCCTCTATATTTCCCCTCTGACACCTCGCGCTGCCACGCCTTAGACCGCCCCTAATTTCTTCCCGAGCTCCTCTGTCTCCGGTGATCTCCGCGAGCGATTCCGGCCAGCCAACGTTACCCCTTACCTCCTCGACCATGCTCTCGTGATCCCCACCTCCTGGCGATCATCCCCGTAGCGCCAGCTTGCCCCCGAGCGACCCAGAGCATCGACAACCACCTCGACCACCGTCGCCACCGTCTGTCTGCAAACTCCGGCGAACTCCACAGGTAGCTTCCAGCCACCCCTCTTCCTTTCAATGATGCGCCTAAGACCAGTGACTTCTTCCGCAACTAATGCCATCGTCCTCGTGTCCTAGCTCACACCGTAGCGTCGCCTCATCGTCAACTGTGAGCAACCGCTGTCTGCTTCTTCTCCGGCAACGTTCCCCGGTAAGCCTCGACCGCCCCGAGCCCTCTCGTTCACGCCCATAGCTCCGACATGATCTCCTGCGTCTAACCCAGACCTCCGTTTGTCCTCTCGTGGTCCACAGCACCGTCTTCGACCGTGGACAGAGCCGCCCGACGTCGTTCTCTACTCCAGCGAGGAATCCCGACTGATTCTGTGCGCCCCTCGACAAACTGCAAGCGAGTTCCTCTCCCGCTTCCTGTATCGCCGGCACCGTCATCGACCGGTCGCTCCGCCGCCAGCAGCCGCCGCAGCACCGCTCGTCTATGACCAAGCACCCCACAGCCGTTCGATCTAGATCGGACGCACTAGACAGAACGACTTAACAGCGAAAGGGTACGCGCCTTGTGCCGTACGATTTAACTTAGATCCAACGCTCCACAGCCACGATCCGGCCGAACCGGTATCGACCAATGATATCACGCCGCGTGTCGCCTATTAGGTTTAAGAACAGTTTTGAAAACAGAAACTTTTGCAAACTTCAAACCCTTGTAACTTTGGATCCACACGTCCAAAAATTACAAATTTTATGTCGTTGGATTCAGGAGAACAAGCCCTAACCAACCCTACCCTTAGTTTAGAAAATAGTATTTGTTAGATTGTTTGATTTTGCAGATTCTTTTGTGTGCTTGCTAACATTAGAAAAATTGTTTAAAAATGATTTTTGAGATCAAACCTTTGCCAATTAGTTTGTTGTGACCTTACTGACCCTAGGAACCAACCCCTGTTTTGGAAAATGATTTTGGAAAAGAATAGAATGGATTAATTAGTTTAGTCCATTTCTAGCTAACTAAAAACTATAGTTTTGTTTATGAAAATGTTTTTGTAAAGGAAAACTTTGAGAAAATGGTTTAGACCAAACCTACTGACCCAAACACCAAGTTTTGCAATAGCAACTCATTTGGTGAACCCTATAGGTTAAGGCCTTAGGAAAAACATTTCTTCACCACATAAAATGACCAAATAGGTGCCTTGTTTGAAAATGGTTTTTGAAGTGAAACCTTTTGCTAATAACTTTGCCACTTTGGTAAATGACCAATTTGGATCTTACAAAGTTTAGGAATCTAATAGAGACCCTCTTTGCAAATGACTTTGCCATTTTGGTAAATGACCAATTTGGAACTTACAAAGTTTAGAAGCCTAGTGGAGACCATCCTTACAATAGAACCAACCTTTGCATGCTTAAGCATGACTTAGATGTACCCAAATGTCTATGACCCACTAGGAACCACTTTTTCAAACAAAGCAAAGCTTGGCATGCTTGCATGCATTTCTTTGACTTTGTTGTTTTGTGTGTTGTTTGCTTGACTTTGGTTTGGAATGTGAATTGAATTGTGTTTGCTTGATTGACTTGTAGTGAAGTGTGAGACTAGCAAGATCAAGAAGTGAACCTATACCCTCTACCAAAAAGGCAAGTGATATCTTCATGAATATTCCATTCCTATATTTTATACTTGCATTAGATATATTTTGTTAGGACTTGCATGCTACTTTTGTCAAATGATGAAGGGAAATCCTATGTAGATTAGAATGGTAGAGTTGCTAGGAAAATTCCCTAAGGATAAGTTGCCATGCCATGCTTAGCCTAGCTACTAGAAAACAAGGGTGGTTTATATATTCACACTATGGAAAAATATTCTAAGTCTGAGGACTTGTGTTTTATTTAACAAAAACAACTAAGTTAATGAATCACCTGGGTGGAAATGGAAGGAATGGTCTATGTTGAGTGGTTCACAAGGCCATGGACTTGGCTTGTGTATCTCACGTGTGGATGGCCACCCAGGAACAAAGAGATTTGAGATGTCAAATGTTGAGAAGCTTCAAGTGCAACCACTTGGCAATATGGGCTCTGCCATGATCTTAGGATGCTAGAACTTAGTCTCTTGGACAGAGGGTGGTAGATGGGATGATAGGTTGGAGCACGTCCATTTGACTAAGGAAAGGCTACTGAAGGATCTTGTCTTGGGAAACCAAGTCTTGTGGGGAAAGTGCACCACCTCTGCAGAGTGTAAAACCTAAGTACTTAGCCATGTCCCTGGTAAAGGACAATTTGAGCATCAAGACATGGAAACTTCAAGAATCTCATCACTCCAATTTCTAAATAAAATTTGTGGGTGAACAAGGGTAAAAGGATCTTCAGTCTTTGATTGGTAGATGCCCTGAGTGGATCTTCAGTCTTTGATTGGTAGATACCTTGGGTGTTTTTGCCAAGCAAATCTTCAGTCTTTGATTGGTAGATGCCCTGAGTGGATCTTCAGTCTTTGATTGGTAGATGTCTTGGAAAGTTTTTGCCAAACAAAACTTAGTATTTTCAAAATGATAGGAAAAATCTATTTTGAGCAAAGCAAGCCTCAGCTCCACTTAGCCAAATGCATATAGATGATAGACTCCACTATACTACCAAAGTATCTCTTGCCAATACAATTCAAATGTATTGACCCTTGTGGCTGTAACTTGTAATGTTGCAGGTTTGATTGATTTTAGTGAAGGTTGATTGATTAGGATTACAAAGTCTACAACCAACATCTGCCTGTGGCACTTTGAAGATGAAGGACCCATGACTATAGTTATTCCGCTGCAATGTAATGTAAATAGCCAATGAGCTATGTTTGATGTAATAAAACTATTTTATTCCTGGTTATAAAGTTGTATTATGACCTTTGTTTCTTGATATTACATCTAAACTGTGGATGCTAGCTATTCATCCAGGGACTAGCATTGCAATCACAGGGATCTTTTCCTTTACAAAGGAGGGATCTTACAACATTGCTCTTATCCTGATGTTTACTACTTTGAAAGCTATCTTTGAAAAGCCAGCTATTTGTGAACTCCAGCAAATTATCAACTATTCTTCGACCAAGAGGTAAGTTTGCCATTACCAATTATGATTCACTTTATGTATCTTTATTGTGTTTCCTTTACTCATTGCAAGTTGAGTTATATAATAGTGAGTTGTCTTCTATTATGATCTGTGTATTTGATGATTGTGATGCTTCTTGTCCGTATTCTTTTATCGACTCTTCACTCCATAAACCTGAGGTCATGTTTATTGAGCTCAGTTTCGCTTGGGGACAAGCGAAGTCTAAGCTTGAGGGGACTTGATACGTCCATTTTGCATCACTATTCTATGTCTTAATTCACTATTATTCATTGATATATTTCATATTGAGGGGTGATACTTATGTTATTTCATCTATTTTTGCATGGTTGATGACTTTTAGAGCATGGACCGCTGCAGTCAGGATTCTGATGGAAAAGGTGCTGTTTGGAGGCAAAATTCGCGAAGATCAGAAAATCCGGGAAAATATACGGAAAATCCTATTTTTCCAGAAGACTCAGGATGCCAGAAGATGGAGTGGAGGTGGGCCACAGGGGGCCCACACCACCCCATGGCGCGGGCAGGCCTAGGCCACGCCAGGGAGTGGTGTGGCCGCCCTGGCCCACTCTAGCCTCTCCCCTCTAGCGTATATCAACCTCCCAAAACCCTAAGACTTGGGGGCGACCACGGAAAGATTCTGCCGCCTCTGCGGGGCGGAAAACACTGAGAGAGAAAGATCTCTCTGGTAGACAGATTTCTGCCGGGGGAATTCCTTCCCGGAGAGGGGAGATCGTTGCCATCAACACCACCATCAAGCTGGGCTTCATCGGGATCATCATCATCAGCAGCACCACAATCATCACCATCAGCACCCTCATCATCATCTCCATATTGCTGTAACAATTGCGTTGAACCTTGCATAGTTCATAGGGGAAACTTTCCCGGTGTTGATTACTCTTTGTAGTTGATGCTACTGAGTGAACCATTGAATTATTGTTTATGTTAAGATTGTTATACATCATTATTCCATCTCTGATCATGATCCATATGATGTCTCGTGAGTAGTTCGTTTTGTTCTTGAGGACATGGGAGAAGTCTTGTTGTTAGTAGTGGAGTTGCGTTGAGAAAGATTCAATAGATTGTTATTTAAGTTGGGGTGTACTTCTTCTAGTGGTGTTATGTGAATGTCGACTACATGACACTTCACCTATATGGGCCTAGGGGAATGCATTGTGTATTTGGCTACTAATCGTAGGGGTTGCCGGAGTGACAAAAACCTGAACCCCCGTTAGGAAACCATTGCACAAGGGACGTAAGGGTCTTAGAGTTTAAACATGTGGTTAGGTTTCTACCTTAATTACTTTCTTGTACTTACGGATGTTTGCAAGGGGTATAATCACAAGTATGTATTAGTCTTGGATGGGGCGGTACATTAGCACAGGTTCACCCACACAACACTTAACAAGCTCGAGAGGATTAATCGACTATATGAAGCGAAAGCACTTGACAGTCTTCCCATGTGTCCTCGAGAACGTTTGGTCATCTTAAGTAATACAATCGGCTTGTCCTTTGCTGCATAAAGGATTGGGCTACCTGCTGCAGTTATTCCTACTGTCTTTTATTTACTCGTACTTTGTTTACTTTCTTTATCAAAAACCCTAAAAATCCGTTTGCTAAGTATTTGTAGAGAATTCCCGATCCATACCACTAGCCAGCACCTTCTGCTCCTCGTTGGGTTCGACACTCTTACTTATCAAAAATACTGCGATACACCCCCTATACTCGTGGGTCATCACTCCACCATCATCTTCATCGACCATCCATGTTTCCTCCATCTATGAGTGAGTAATCCCCCGATGTAGGCTATGGGGATGGTAGGGATTGGATGAGATCGTTCATGTAATGGCATCAGATTGTTAGGGCATAGTGCCTAGTATCTTTTATTAGTGCTTTATGACTTTGTTGCCACTTGTTGTGCTTAATGCTTGTCAGTAGGGCCCGAGTGCCATGATTTCAGATCTGAACATGTCATTGATTCATTATGATAGTATTGTTTTGGGTCTTATCTGCAAGTTGTATACACACGTCGTTGTCCGGAACCTATGGCCCCGAAGTGACAGAAATCGGGATAACCAGAAGGGAAAGGCTTTGATGTGAGGATCACATGTGTTCATGGAGTGTTAATGCTTTGCTCCAGTGCTCTATTAAAAGGAGCACCTTAATTGCTAGAAGTTACCTAGAGGCCCTGCTGCAAACGGGCTGGCAGGACAAAAGATGTTGTGCAAGTTCTCATTGCGAGCACGTATGACTATATATAGAACACATGCCTAGGATTGTCTAGTACTTGGATGCTTTATCTTATTTATCTGCAATTGCCCTATGTTCTGATTGCTATGTGAATTGTCTTGTCCATGCAACGCCCGTCCATCCATCCCTATGCCTACCACACTCGAATCCCACTGCTTACTGCTTTTATTACTATTGTCTTTACTTTACTATTCCTACTACAAAACTGTTGCTACTGATAAACTGCTGTGAGCAAGATTGTTTCCAGGTGCAGCTGAATTGACAACTCAGTTGTTAAGGCTTATAAATATTCTTTGGCTCGCCTTGTGTTGAATCAATAAATTAGGTTTCACTTCCCTCGAAAATACTGGGATACACCCCCTATACTTGTGGGCCATCAGATACCATTCCAATTTTACTGTACAACAACAATACCTAAATTGGGTAAGGCTTAGCCGGAAGTTTATATGCATTAGTATTAGTTCCCTCGCGGGAGAGGTTTGAGCAGAGGCTACCTCTCAATGTTGTCCACCTATGTAGTGCCCAGGATGACAGATGGTCATGGCTGGGAGGCCATACTCATAGGAGAGGTGCTTATACTAGAGTGTGTAAAGGAAAGGTTATGTTTGATTATCTGCATACTAAGTATGATGATTCAAGGTTATCCCTGATAGATGTATCGAATCTTGTGGTGAAAGTGTACCACCTCTGCAGAGTGTCAAACTATTCGAATAGCCGCATCCGCGGTTATGGACAGTTGGAGTGTCCATACTGTTCCATTGTCAGATGTTGTCAAAATAACTTATGAAATGAATTGTGACATAACTTGACCATAACAGAGTTGTGACTATGACAACTAAGTTCACACTTAGGTGTTTTCAAACTTCTTTTATCTTTCTTTGTTTCTAAACTCAGCTTAGGTTTCAAGCTTAACTTTACAAATAAACTTAGAGTTAGCATTCCTACTAGAACTATATTACTTGTTAGTGGTAGTTTGCGAGTACTCATGGCTTTTGTCCCTGGCTATTCCTATGGCCAGACTATGAGGAGGACTAACCTGAAGGAGGATAGCAGGACGACTACGACAACTAGGATTATCTCCCATCGTCAGCATTGCCTGTGACTCTGAAGATGGACCCCACCGCTACGCTATTTATTCCACTACTTAATTGTACTAAGACTGGATCATGAGATCCTTTATTCGTGTAAGACCTTATTATGGTTTGTAATGGATGATGTACTGTGATATCCAATCTGTTATGTCTCGCAAAAATGGTAATCCTGGGATTGTGATGTATGGCATAACAGGCATCTGGGATTAAAAATCCGGGTGTTGACATGGAGGGGGTTCGGATGATAACCTGAAGGTGAATTATTAGTCATAGATGCAGTTGGATTACGGTCTATGTATAATGTTGTAATGCCCAATCAAATCCCATAGGACTCAAGATTATTAGTATATGCATGTATGCTTTCTCGATGTTTGTCAATTGCCCCGCTGTAAATTTGTTCACCCAACATGTCATCTATCTTAAGGAGAACCACCACTAGCGAACTATGGACCCCAGTCCTTTCTTTTACCATCAATCTACAACTGTTTACTGTTTTCTATTTACTTTCTGCAAGCTATTACTTCCTCCACACAATACGTTTAATCCTCTGTTTTCAGCAAAACCGGGGAGATTCACAACCTCACTGTAAGTTGGGGGCAAAGTTCTGTGGGTGTGTTGTGCAGGATTCCAAGTTGAAAACAACACCTTGGAGGTGTTTCCTTGCTCCTAATGGTTCGATAACCTTGGTTTCGTAACTAAGGGAAACTTAGTACTGTGCTCATCATTCCTTCCTCTTGGGGTTCCCCAACGAGCTCGATATCAACCGTGAGCCAGCACCCACACGCATCAAAAGACTTCGGCGAGTCAACATCGCGCGAGGAAACAAAAATCTTGCTTCTTCCACGCGCTAGCCGAGCTTCCTCCATGTTTTTAGCAGATCCGTCGTAGTAGAGGGCCGCGAAACCGGAAAAATGGTTTTCCATCGGCCACGACCGAGCCGAGAATTTTGTCGTGGAAGACGCGCCTTCTACGACGACCGTCGGGCCAACTCTTTGCGGAAGGAAACTTTTCTTGTAGTGCGCAACAGGCAATAGATAGCTTAGAAACACCCATAACACCAGTGGTAGATCTGGCTCAAGCACATGCCGAGTTAGAGGAAACTAGGCAGAAGATGTTAGCTAGTGCAAAAAAGCTAGCTGAGTTACAGCAGTCACTGAACATTACTATGCGGGAGCATGCGAAAGCAAACCGTATATATGGTGTGAAAATCAGAGGTAGAAACTTGATCACTGAGATAGACAGGGAGTATGTGCCTAAGCCGGGTCAGACAACTACTATAGTGATGGCAGGGCTGGAGAGGTATAGCACCCCGGCAAAAAACCTCAGGGCTACCAATGCAGCCTCATTCGAGTTAGAGGGTTTGACCGGAGAAGCTCTAGAAAGGCAACAAGCGAGAGTTAAACATTTGTTAAGGGTAGCATTTCAGTAGAATGAGGAAAGAAACAAAGCAAACCCGACGCAACCTACAGCTTTGCACGTAGTTCATTCGGCAAGGAATAACCGGCAAACTCCACTGGGGTTGCATCGTCACCTCATGACGGCCCTAGAAGAGAGGAAGTGGTAACCTCGGGGAGAAAAGACAAACATATGGTCCCATATGACCCGGTAAGGGAAGGAAAAGGAAAAGTAGTGCAAATTGATGAGGATCGCCACAGTGCCAGTCGGGGTGAAGCTAGCCGAGGTAACTGCGACCAAGGCAATGCCGGTCAGGGAAACGTTGCAAACGGAAATGCCGGATAGCGTAATCCGGTGGGAGCAGGAAAAAATGTACCTTGGCAACAGTAGCAGCAATACGCACCTCGGCAGGAGAGAAGTGTTGGCCCAGCAATACAATGATGGTTACTCGGAAATGGTTGATGCTGGATTTCCTAGACCGGAGCACCATGTGATTGGATCGAGATTGGGAATAGGAATTTGCAGCCAGATGACGCAAGACTGAAGCTGGACCGAATCTATAGGTCGGAAATGATTGAAGTGCAGGGTCCTCCGGGTCCAGCATGTTTCAGACCTTGGATCATGAGGGAGCCGCCAGTGCTGAACTTCCAGCTGGCCCGAGGAACAAAGACGTTTGACAGTAGCACTAAGCCGGATGATTGGATCATCGACAATGCTACTGCGGTTAAGATAGCCAGAGATAATTTGAGATGGGCAGTGAGGTATGTACCTCAAATGTTAGAGAGGCCAGGAAGTGTCTAGTTGAATAACTTGCTAGAGGGAAGTATCAACTGCTAGATAGACTTCGAGGAGATGTTCGTTAGTAACTTCTCAAGCACGTACAAGAGGTCGAATATGCCGCAGACTCTGGCATTATGCAAGCAAAGACCGAATGAGACAGGCCGGGAGTTCTTGACTCGCTGGTGTACTGTGCGGAATTCCTGTTAAGGGGTAATTGAATCACAAGCTATTGCGTAGTTCGCCCAAGGATGTAGGTATGCAAGTATGTTATGGCAAAGATTGCAGAGAGATATACCAACTACGTTGGCTGAAACGATCTGGATTGCTGATTCGTACGCCTTGGGTGATCCGACCCAGCCTCAGATGATGTCCAATGAGTCCAATGATGAGTACTACCCTCGTGAGGGTGCCAGAGTATCGTGGCTCAATGACTTCCGGGGTAAGAGAAGAGATGATCGACATGATTACAGATATAGCTCGCAGAAAGTGGCAGCTATAGATCAGGATCATCCCAATGCCAGTGCTAGCCAGAGTAAGAAAACGGGAGGGCAATAGTGGCAACAAAAGGGCGAAGGCAAGAAACCTTGGATGCCAGAGCAGAAGAAATAGTGGCAGGAAAGAAAGGACAGGCTGCGATACACGTTCAAGTCTATGTTGGACCAGCCATGCAAGTTCCACACGCCAAGTCCGAATAACCTAGCGAATCATACAACCCAGCAATGTGAATGGATGAACAAGCTAGAGTAGAGTGGCTCAGGGAATGCTCAGGCACCTTGGCATGATGGACCTCGGCATGAAGCACCTCGGAACGACGCACCTCGGCAGTAGTAACTTATTAGGGAAATGGACATCAACTGATGTTTCCCCCATCTCCACCGAGGTAGGAGAACCATGAGAGGAGGGATGCAGTGCATCAGGTGAATAACCAACAGCAACAAGACCAAGGGTATCATGACAATGACAGCAGGAATGAATACAGAGAACATCACCAGAGTTACTGGGTGTTCACCATAGAGGAGACTGATAGAAAGAGCTTGCAACACCGACACATGGAGGTGAATGCGGTAATGCCAGCTGTGACGAGGTATATGCCGTGAGCAGAATAGGAAATCACTTGGAGCATCAAGGACCACCCCAGACTCATGTCGAGTCCTAGATAATATGCACTGTTATTGGATCCAACATTCATTGTGCCGAATATCCATGTGAGATTTTCCAAGGTGCTGATACACAATGGCAGTAACATCATGTACAAGGATACCATGCACAAGTTAGGAATATCGGAGAACATTCTCCAAGCAACAAGGAGCAATTTCCATGGTATCGTGGCGAGTATCTCTTGTGAGCCCATTGGCAAGGTCCGGGTTGACGTCTTATTCGGCACAAGGGACAACTGCCAGACTGAGAACTTGGAGTTTGATGTTGTGAACTTGGAAAGCGCGTATCATGCGTTACTCAGCAGGCCTGCTCTGAACAAGTTAATGGCAAGCACTCACATCAGTTACTTGAAGATGAAGTTGCCAGGGCCAAGGGGAGTGATCTGTAACATCCCAATTTCAGCAACCCTGATTAGTTGTCCAGAATGCAAAAATCAGGGGGAACAAAAACTTTTTCTTGTTAAGTGCTGCAGTGTTTCCTTGTGTTTGTTTGTGCTTATGCATTTGAATGTATAACATAGGATATACTTCTTACCTCAACATCAGTTGACCAAAGCTAATTAACAAAACTATCTTGGCTCTTTCTTACATATTCTCAAATGTTCTGGCATTTCAAAACCGAGCCAAGATGCCTTTGCAACCCAAACTATTTTATTAGCTTCTATTGATCAAACTATGGAGAGCTATATAACATAACCTCCTTATGTTTTCAGGACAGAACTTCCAACTACTCTTACCTCTAGGTTTTTCCAAAACCTTTTTATAAAGCTTTTGAATTCTTCTCTTGGTAGAGGTACCAAGGACTCTCACCTTATTCAAACTCCAACCTTTCAACATACCCATCCTTACCTCAAGCTAGGCTTGATGGTAACCATAGTATTAGATTTATTTTGATTAAAACATGAGTTGTCTTGATCTGCTAAGATGAATTGCCTTGATCTGCTGCTTGAATTGTTTCCTTAGGAACTAAATGAGCTACCCTAAGGGCTCATCCTCTAGCATCTAACTACTACTATCCACCCTAAGTAAGTTAACAAAGATGGATCCGATCTCTAGCCACTTGGTGATCATCTAAAACCCTTAACCAAATCAATTCTGAAGAGATCTAATCTAGAAGCTTCCAAGTCAATGAAGACCAATATCAAGCATGAATCTATTCTACTCAATCTACCCTTCAACATCATCCACTTGATGATGCTTTGGAACCTTGTATCATCTCCAAATCATCCCCTCTTATGTTCTAGTCAAAAACTCTAGATCTTCCAAAAATGGGTGAGTCTGGAAAACTACTATCAATGTCTCATCTTTGAGTCTCCCTCATTTCCAACCCTTGTGCATTTTTGGCAATGAACTTGAACCATCTTGTAAACCATCCTAAGAGCTACCAAGTCCCACTATTTCCCTGGGCTATATCATCCTCTAACCCACTTGTTCTTGATAGTTTTGCAGGCAAGAAAATAACAATTCCTGCAAATCTTCTCAACTAGCCTACTTTGGAAGAAGCGCACATCTCCACCCTACCTTCTTTGGACCAAATCTTTGCATGATTGTGTTATACTCATAAAGGTATTGCATTACCTACTTCACTTGTTCCAATTGGATCCTTGTGCTCCAAAAACCCACAATGTTTTGAAGCCCATGTGATAATCTGCTTTGGCACCCTTATTTTATTCAAAGTTTGAGATCAATTCTTGGAGAACCCAAGCATGATCAAGCTCAAATTCTTGCACCATGGTGATCTACATCACTTGGTCTATTCATCCATATATTCCATGGCCCAAGGGGAGATCTGAGCTCCAAGATCCAACAAGATTTTGAAGGCAATAAAATAACATTACCCCAGATCCTTAATCTCATGTTTTCCCACCAAAATCAACTTGGATTCTCAACACCCAAGCTTACAAATGCTATATACACCTTGTGTACATCATATACCTTGATTATAAAGTTAATAAAATATTATTGATAATTCATTTGGCCCAAAAACTATTAAATCCCTTTAATTAACAAAAACCTCAAAACTCCTTCTATAAAGGCAAATTTGTTTTTCTCCAAACTACTTTGCCAACTCAAGGCACATTTGATGCCTATATATCTTACCCTATCTCCCCACTTCAAAAATAAATATTTCTGAAGTGTTTTAGTAATTCTGTTTGCCTATTTTCTTAAATGGCAAAAATGAGTAAATAATTACTTTAAATACTTTTCTGCCCCAATAAATTCCAGGAAAATTCTCCAGATTATGAATTCATGTTTGTAACCATATCAAACCAAAAACCCACACTGTCCAAATAAAATTATTCAAATAAAATCCAGAAAATAGATTCAGTAGTATTTGAATAATTGATATAAAAGGGATCTAAAATTATCAAATAAATCCTAAATAAATCCTAGAGTGATATCTTGCCTATATCCATCTTCTACCACCATTTATTTACCTTGGCAAGATCAAATTTCAAGAGTTCCTTCATGATAACCAATATGGCCCTAAATTGAAATATTTCAAAACATAGAGCTAAATCTATCCAAACTTCATCAAATCTCATCCATCAACCCTCCACAACCCCCATCACTCCTCTTTGGCAAAGCTACTGTAGCATAGTGTTGTAGCACCCCCACACCTTGTCCCCATATGTTCAAAAGGAGAGAGACATGGCCTTTAAAGAAAAAGCCTAGAAAGAAGGGAGAAGCAGCACCCCACTGTCCCTCTGCCCTAGGCACGACCCCAGAGCACACCCACCACCTCTCCACCACTCCTGCTGCCCAATGGATGGCCACCTCCCTCCCTCCAAGATCACATGGACCTAGACCACCATACACACTCTCCTCCTTGTTAAGTAGACCACAGGCCAGTAAAACCCACCCCTTGGCTCATTCTTACTCCCTCACCTACCTGGAAATCACCTAGAGCCGTGGCTCCTCCTCCTCTGCTCTTCCTTGTCATGGAGAAGGGAGAGATCTCCTCTCGGCCTTCCTCGAAAAAGTGAGCACACCGTCGCACCAGGTCACCCCTTTCCACTCTCGATGCATCCCCAGGACCCCCCTCTCGCTGACCAACCTCTCCCATGTTCTCTTTTTGCTGCAGGAGCCCCAAAACCTGGCGGACGGTGGCATGCCCAAACAAGCTCCTCCGGCCAGCGGGACATCTCCCAGCCCCTGTTGCCTCGTCAGTGACCACCCATGGCCTCATCCATCCCCTTTGGTTCTCCCCAACGCATCTCCGATGACATGCAGACGCCCCAGTGATGCGCCAGCGAGCTTCCGAGCACACACCTGCCATCGCCGCGAGCGATTTCCCTCCAGGAGCTGAACCCACGACTTTCGTCCATCCTTGGAGTCGCCGTCGAGAGCAGCGTCCCCTCCACCGTCTCCCAGCCTCCCATGAGCCCTGGTGAGGCTCCCCGCTTCTCCCCCAGCATTTCCCTGCCGCCGCCTAGGGTTTGCTCATCGTCGTTCCACTCTAGCAAGGACGATAGCTCTCCACCGTCCGATCCAACTACCACCATTGCCCCCGATCTCCCCGTACTCCTCTGCCACCCCGCGCTCCCTGATGACTGGGCCCCACGCCAGCATTTGAACGTGTCCGGCCGTGCGCTGTTGGCAGCCTAGGTGGGCTGAATTGGAGCCTTGAGGCCCAGATCCGGTTAGATCCCAGCCCGCGAGCACTTCACCTTTTTATTTTTCCTCAAATCCAGAAATTTTCCTTTCAGTTTAAATCATTTTGAAAATGCAAAACATGTCCAATTTCCCTGATATAAAATTTCTAGAGTTTAGGGTTGTTTTCCCTAACATGCAGTATCTGGGGTTGACCCAGATAGTGTCCAAAATTAATTTCAATAAATCAATTAACTAGAGGTACCCTTTTCACTAATAAATCCTTTCTGTGAGTTTTACAAATCCAAATGATGTAAAACCTTTTTGTAATGAAGGTTATCCTAGATACCTTACATATCCCCCTAGCCCCATCTAAAATGGCTTCCTATTTTGACCATGGTAAAATTAACAAAAATAGCCATTATATGATTTCGAGAATTTCTTCAGGCCAAACCAAATGTGATTTCAACCAAATTCCAACTTTGAGATCTCACTAACCCTCATATTTACCAAACCCTAGAAGCTCAAATTTTATTGATCCTTGGTTAATTTATAATGAATAAAACTATACTGTGTATGGCTATTTCACTAAATAAATCACTCCAGTAGTTCTGTATACCTATAATAATAATTCAAATTTTAATGAAAGGTAATTCAAATACCCACATATGACATTGGTCCTGTTGGGTCCACAACATAGAAAAAGAAAAAATTCCTACGATGAGAACTACACGCCAAGATCTATCTACTAGATACAGAGCAACGGGTGGAAAGACATCCATCGAGAACTTACCCTCGAAGACAACGAGTTTTGTTAACGAGTAGGAACTCGTGGTTGATGTAGTCGTACACTTGCCGATCTCAAGATCGTGTGGAAGTCGAGTGCCACAAATCAGCAACACATCCGTCCACGCACACACGTTCAAGCCACTGGACAACCTCCACCTCCTCGCTCCAGCGATGTAGCAGAAGCAGCAACTCCTTCCATACGAAATGCCACCGGGAACATGTATCTCGCTAATCTGAGACCATGGGGAAATAATTCTAGAGGGGGAGAGAGATCCTTCACGAGGAGGTGTGAGGAAGAAGGAGGAAGAGGGGGGCTTTTATAGGAGGAGGCGGCGTGCCCCTCCCCATGGCCGGCGCCTCATGGGGGGTGACCCCTCACCTCCCCCATTCATGTGGTGGTAACCCCTCCACATTAAAATGCCTCTTCACATTCCCTTTTAAAGTCTCCACTTTAAATGCATTAAAATTCTCTAAGTTTAATGCTCTCTCATTTAATAAAAATCTTTTATTAAATTTATTCAGAATTTTGTTAATTACTTTAATTAACAAACATTCACATAAAACCCCTTGCAATATTTCAATATCACATGCAGAACCACTTTCTGCAATTTCACCTGAAACAATTCCGGTTTCTATTGAAACAATTCCTGCACTTTGCAATTCTTTCGTCTGAAACATATCTGCTCCAAAATGGTGTCCGGTAACTCTTAAGTGTGTCACCCTACCATTCGCGAATAATGCAGACATGATTGAGACTCCTCTCAGATCAATAATCAGAAGCGAGACCTTTAGATCCATACTGACTCCTCCATATTCAACAATGACTTCTGTGATCGTGAGAACCTTTAACGCTAGTAACTTAATCCCTTTGTCTCATGATATAATAAATGTCCAAGATTCGATCATCTGTATCCAAATACCTAGTTTGATCTCGTTACCGACATGCACTCTTTTCTTGTTCCCGTGATATAACATTCTAGTGATCACATCACTTGCTTGCAAGCTATCTTAATGTGATATCACCGAGAGGGCCCAGAGTATATCTATCCGTCATCGGGATTGAAAAATTCCACTCTTGATCCATGAGCCTCAACATAACACCTTCGTAGCACTGAACCCATCTTTATAGTCACCCTGTTACGGTGTGACGTTTGATGTTATCAAGATACTCTTCCGGTGTTAGCAATTAACAAATGCTGTGACCTTGTTATTAACAACATCCAATGTCCATGATCAGGAAACCTTGATCATCTTGTTAATCTAGAAGATAGTCTATAAGAGAGGCATAACTAGGAACCCTTTTTGTTTATTAAACACACATGCCTCGACGCTTCCTATCAATACAACTATAGCATGCAAAATATACATCTATCATATACAAGAAATAAATAATAACAACTTTATTATTGCCTCTCAGGGCATATTTCCTTCAGTCTCCCACTTGCACTAGAGACAATAATCTAGTTCACATAGTGATAAATCTAACACCCATGGAGTTCTAGTGTTAATCATGTTTTGCCCCAGGGAGAACTTTAGTCAATGGATCTGCTACATTTAGGTCCATGTGTACTTTACAAATCTTTATATCTCCATCCTTGACATTCTCGCGGATGGAGTGAAACCGGCGCTTAATATGCTTGGAATTCTTGTGAGACCTCGGTTCCTTGGCGTTGGCTATGGCTCCATTGTTGTCACAATAGATCACCATTGGGTCCAACGCACTAGGAACCACACCTAGTTCTGTTATGAACTCTTTCATCCAAACCATTCCCTGCGCCGCTTCTGAAGCAGCAACATATTCCGCCTCCGTCATTGATCCAGCCACCACAGGTTGTTTGGAACTCCTCCAACTAACTGTTGCTCCGTTCAAGAGAAATATGTATCCGGATTGAGACTTAGAGTCATCCGGATCGGTGTCAAAGCTAGCATCAACATAACACTTCGCGACTAGATCTTCTTCACCTCTGTATATAAGAAACATATCCCTAGTTCTTCTCAAGTACTTAAGGATATTCTTGACCGCTATCCAGTGTTTCGAACCAGGATCAGATTGGTACCTACTAGTCAAACTAATAGCATGTGCCACATCCGGTCTTGTACATAGCATGGCATACATTATAGATCCTACGGCCAAGGCATAGGGATCTTATCCATTATCTCTCTTTCTTCCGCCGTAGCCGGACTTTGAGTCTTACTCAATGTCTTGCCTTGCAACATAGGTAAGAACCCCTTCTTACTTCCGTCCATATTAAACTTCTTTAATATCTTATCAAGGTATGTACTCTGCGATGGCCCAATTAGGCACCTTGATCTATCTCTATAGATTTTAATGCCTAATATGTATGACGCTTCACCAAGGTCTTTCATCGAAAATTTGTTGTTTAGATAACTTTTAACACTGTTTAAAAGATCTCATCGCTACAGGAGAGAATGTCTCATTGTAGTCAACTCCTTGAATTTGTCGAAACCCCTTTGCGACAAGTCGAGCCTTATAGATGGTCACATTACCATCAGCATCAGTTTTTATTTTGAAAATCCATTTATTCTCAACAGCCTTTCGATCGTGAGGTAAGTCCACCAAGGTCCAAACCTGGTTTTCGTACATGGATTCCATCTTGGATTTCATGGCTTCTAGCCATTTGTTGGAATCCGGGCTCATCATCGCTTCTTCATACGTCGAAGGGTCATCCATTTCATCAACCATGAAATTCACAACAGGATTACCGTATAGTTTAGGAGCTGCACGTGTCCTACTTGACCTGCGAGGTTCGGTAGTGTCCTCTTTCGGAGTTTCATGACCAATATCATTAGCTCTCTTTTCATTAGATGAAGTCAACTCCAAAACAATTTTTGGTTCTGCGCTACTCGCCATTTCATGAAGAGAAGGTTCAATAACCTCTTCGAGTTCTCCCTTCCGAGTACTCAGACCTTTCGCGAGAAACTCCTTCTCGAGAAAGGATCCATTCTTGGCAACAAAAAGCTTGCCCTCGGATATGTGATAGAAGGTATACCCAATCATTTCCTTAGGGTATCCTATGAAGACGCATTTTTCCGCTTTGGGTTCGAGTTTATCCGGCTGAAGTTTCTTCACATAAACATCGCATCCCCAAACTTTAAGAAATGACAACTTAGGTTTGTTTCCAAACCATAATTCTACGGTGTCATTTCAACGGATTTAGATGGTGCCCGATTAAAGTGAATGCAGCGGTTTCCAGTGCATAACCCCAAAATGACAGTGGCAAGTCAGTCACAGACATCATAGATCGAACCATATCCAATAAAGTACGATTACGACGTTCCGACACACCATTACGTTGTGGTGTTCCGATAGGCGTGAGTTGTGAAACTATTCCACACTCTTTCATGTGTGTGCTAAACTCGTAACTTAGATACTCACCTCGACGGTCGGACCGCAGAAATTTGATCTTTCTGTTACGATGATTTTCCACTTCATTCTGAAATTCCTTGAACTTTTCAAAGGTTTCAGACTTGTGTTTCGTCAAATAGATATGCCCGTATCTACTCAAATCATCCATGAAAGGAACAAAATAACAATATCCACCTCGCGCCGACACACTCATTGGTCCACACACATCAGTATGTATGATTTCCAATAAATATGTCGCCTGTTCCATTGAACCGGAAAATGGTGTTCTAGTCATCTTGCCCATAAGGCACGGCTCACATGTATCAAATGATTCAAAATCAAGTGATTCCAAAAGTCCATCAGAATGGAGTTTCTTCATGCGTTTAACGCCAATATGACCTAGACGGCAGTGCCACATATATGTAGATATATCATCATCAAGTTTAATCTTTTTAGCATCAACATTATGAATATGCGTAATACTACTATCGAGATCCAAAAGAAATAAACCATTCAACACATGTGCATGACTATAAAATATATTATCCATATAAATCAAACAACCATTGTTTTCAGACTTAAACGAATAACCACTTTGCATCAAACATGATCCGGATACAATGTTCATGCTCAGTGCAGGCACCAAATAACAATTATTCAGATTTATAACTAATCCCGATGGCATATGGAGAGGCAGCGTTCCGACGGTGATCACATCAACTCTTGATCCATTGCCGACCCGCATCGTGACCTCATCCTTTGCTAGCTGTCGCTTGTTCCGCAGCCCCTAAATCGAGTGACATATATTAGCAACCGACCCCGTATCAAATACCCAGGTGCTACTGCGAGTACTAGTCAAGAACACATCAATAACATGTATATCACATATACCTTTGTTTGCCTTGCTGGCCTTCTTGTCCGCCAAATACATGGGGCAATTGCGCTTCCAATGGCCAGTCCCCTTGCAATAGTAACACTCAGTGTCAGACTTGGGCCATCTCGGGGTTTCTTTTCAGGTGCGGCAACAGATTTGCCACCCTTCTTTCCCTTGTGCTTGCCTTTCTTGTCCTTCTTGAAACAGGTGGTCTTATTGATCATCAACACTTGATGTTCTTTCCTAATCTCCACTTCTGCAGTCTTAAGCATTGACAGAAGCTCGGGAAGAGACTTCTTCATGCCCTGCATATTATAGTTCATCACGAAGCTCTTGTACCGAGGTGGCAGAGATTGGAGAACACGATGTATGCCTAAGTCAATGGGAATCGTTATTCCCAAGGACACAAGCTTATCGGCGTACCCAGACATTTTGAGTATGTGCTCACTAATGGAGCTGTTCTCCTCCATCATGTAGCTAAAGAACTTTTCAGAAGCATTATAACTCTCTACGGCAGCATGGGTATCGAAAATCATTTTCAATTCTCCCATGGTATCAAAAGCATTGCCATTTTCAAAACGCTTTTGAAGTTCTGGCTCTAGCCCATACAGTATGCCGCAATGAACTAAGTTGTGGTCCTCCTGACGAGTTATATAGACATTCTTTTCCTTGTCAGGGGCATCAGGAGCTGGTGGGGGTCCTAGCGGCGCCTCTAGCACATATTGCTTTTGTGCAGCAGTGAGGAGAATCCTCAAATTCATAGCCCAGTTGGTGAAGTGGCTACCATTCACAACAAGTTTCTCTTTCTCCATGAACACATTGAAATTAAAAGCAGGTGGTTCCATCTACAACAGAATTTTTAAAGTTTATTTAAACTAAGTTTATGATACAGTGAGTTCAACTAATCCAAATTACTAATGAACTCCCACTCAAAAACGACATCCCTCGTGTCTTTTGGTGATTACATGAACCAAAGCCACTACACCAAGTCCGATCATCACGTGAGTCGGTGTAGCTTCAAAGGCGAGCATCTATATGGGCATCATATCAACTATATGACTCATGCTTAACCTTTCGGTCCGTGTTCCGAGGCCATGTCTGTACATGCTAGGCTCGCCAAGTAAGAACCTTAGTACTCGCGTGTGTAAAACTGTCTTACATCCGTTGTATGAAAGCGTAGAGTCGACTACACCCGATCATCACGTGATGTCTCGAAACACGATCCATAGAACGGTGCATACTTCAGGAAGAACCTATTTTATCTTGATATCTAAATGAGGGATCATCTTACAATGCTACCAAAAGCGCCAAACTAGCAGTATAAGATGCTAACATCTAATGTGTAAAGTGAGATGATATGGTCCATGCATTTGATCTCTATCATTTGCATCGTGGTATGATCTATATCATTCCTTTGTGTGTAAGGCCAAGGTCTATGGAACTTACACGTTGAGTGTGTTGTAAGAGTATCTATCATACATCTACTTACAACAATACCATATCAAGACACTAGCCCAGCAACGATCTAAACTAGACGCCTCTAATTCATCAATTGCAAGTTTTACGTGGCTTAGGGCTTTCGTAGATAGAACCGGTCTTACCTACGAACATGAACCACAACGAGGATAACCAAGTTATTAGCAACTCGTTGTAAATCAGATATTGACTATAGTAGGAGAGACAGACACTAGCCAGCCACTTATGGAAAACAAGTTGCGTGTCAGTCATGGAACCGGTCTCATGTACGATGACATATAAGGTTGGTCCGGGCCGCTTCATCCCACTATGCCACCAATATCCAAAATACATAGAAGATGCAATAACATGATCATCATCGCCCACATATAAACATATGTGTACTACCCGTGCAAAGCACCTACGCATAGATCAGGCTCTGATACCACCGTTGGGTCCACAGCATAGAAAACAAAAAAAATCCTACGATGAGAACTACACGGCAAGATCTATCTACTAGATACAAAGCAACAGGTGGACATGCATCCATCGAGAACTTACCCTCAAAGACAACGAGTTTTGTTAACGAGTAGGAACTTGTGGTTGATGTAGTCATACACTTGCCGATCTCAAGATCGTGTGGAAGTCCGAGCGCCGCAAATCAGCAATGCATCCATCCTCACACACACGTTCAAGCCACCGGACAACCTCCACCTCCTCGCTCCAGCGATGCAGTGGAAGCAGCAACTCCTTCCAGACGAAATGCCACCGGGAACATGTATCTCACTAATCTGAGACCATGGGGAAATAATTCTAGAGGGGGAGAGAGATCCTTCACGAGGAGGTGTGAGGAAGGAGGAAGAGGGGGCCTTTTATAGGAGGAGGGGGGTGCCCCTCCCCATGGCCAGCGCCTCATGGAGGGTGACCCCTCACCTCCCCCATTCATGTGGTGGTAACCCCTCCACATTAAAATGCCTCTTCACATTCCCTTTTAAAGTCTCCACTTTAAATGCATTAAAATTCTCTAAGTTTAATGCTCTCTCATTTAATAAAAATCTTTTATTAAATTTATTCAGAATTTTGTTAATTACTTTAATTAACAAACATTCACATAAAACCCCTTGAAATATTTCAATATCACATGCAGAACCACTTTCTGCAATTTCACCCGAAACAATTCCGGTTTCTATCGAAACAATTCCTGGGCTTTGCAATTCTTTCATGTGAAACATATGTGCTCCAAAATGGTGTTCGGTAACTATTAAGTGTGTCACCCTACGGTTCGCGAATAATGCAGACATGATTGAGACTCCTCTCAGATCAATAATCAGAAGCGAGACCTAGAGATCCATACTGACTCCTGCATATTCAACGATGACTTCTGTGATCCTGAGAACCTTTAACGCTAGTAACTTAATCCCTTTGTCTCATGATATAATACATGTCTGAGATTCGATCATCGATATCCAAATACCTAGTTTGATCTCGTTACAGACATGCACTCTTTTCTCGTTCCCGTGATATAACATTCTAGTGATCACATCACTTGCTTGCAAGCTATCTTAATGTGATATCACCTAGAGGGCCCAGAGTATATCTATCCATCATCGAGATTGACAAATTCCACTCTTGATCCATGAGCCTCAACATAACACCTTCGTAGCACTGAACCCATCTTTATAGTCACCCTGTAATGGTGTGACGTTTGATGTTATCAAGATACTCTTCCGGTGTTAGCAATTAACAATCTCATGGTATAAGGATAAAGATTACTTCGTATGATGTTCTAGCAATGTAAACATAATGACTTGATCCTAATGCTATACTTAGGATGAATGTTCATCACATCATTTCACAAATGTTGTGACCTTGTTATTAACAACATCCAATGTCCATGATCAGGAAACCTTGATCATCTTATTAATCAACAAGCTAGTCTATAAGAGAGGCATAACTAGGAACCCTTTTTATTTATTAAACACACAGGTATTGACGTTTCCTATCAATACAATTATAGCATGCAAAATAAACATCTATCATATACAAGAAATACATAATAACAACTTTATTATTGCCTCTTAGTGCATATTTTCTTCAGGTCCCATATGAAAATCTGTTGTAGAATAAATATGGTGTGAAAGACAAAAACCCTCCAGAACTTCCTTTGGGAATTTCTAGAGGGCACTCTGCTAAATATTTTGACACGATTCCAACTCTCAGTGAACCAGTACATCAAACCATACACAACCATCCAAGGAAATGATTTTTGGACCTACAGAACATTTCTAGTGAATTATTCCCTAAAACTAGAGTTTTATTCACTAGGAAATGCATAGTAAATCAATGGATTTTGATAAAATAGTGAAACCACTTTTGTTGGTTTCATTTTATCAATACCTATCTGATGGTATCATATTTAAATAATTATATCATACAGAATCAAGCCTTGGACTTAAACTCCCTACTTAAGTGTTATATGCCACATAAATCATAAATAAAGCTCCACAAATGCAAATAAAGTAATTCCAACTGCTATGAACTTAATATATCACAACCTACTAAAGTGTTTAATGTTTTACATGTATGTTTGTTGTTCTTTAATGGTGCTTGTATGCTCTGTATTGATTGTTTTATTGCTTGTTTGCATGTGTACTCTGTGATGGTGATAGTTGCGCTTGTATTGACGCCGAGAAGAAGAGATCTTATTATTGTTGGTATTGGTATTCTTGGTTATCTAAGAAGAAGTCCAGGGACATATATTGCCAGTTTGCTGATCTCAGGCAAGCCACCTTCTTGCTCATAAGCCTTGTCCTACTGTTTTACTTATGCATATTTTATCTACTGTTTATGAAAACTGCACTGTTTTACTATATGTTTGTGAGATCCAGGCACATGGCTTAATAGGATTGATAGGATACCCATATCAACAAGTTGCAACTTCTTTTCCGGAAGCTCATTCGAAAAGAACTCTAAAGTTAAGCGTGCTTGGCCTAGAGCAATTCTAGGATGGGTGACCGACCGGGAAGTGGGTAACCGGGTGCGCACGAGTGAGGACAAAGTGCACAGAAAAGACTAGTGTTGGTCTGTGGGGGCAGTCTAGATATCCTATTAAGCTGCCAGGAGTGACACCCCCTAGGCCCAGGAGTGGACGGGGTGTTACAAGTGGTATCAGAGCCGACCCTTGCGATTACACGGGTGTGTGCGGGTCAGTGGCGGGACATGTGGAGCATGGCGCGTGTGGCCCGGAGTGGAAACGGCATGGCACATGTGCCGGCACTGGACGCATAGATGCGTGCCAAGAGGGAACGTTCCTGGGGTGTGCTTGATCGATGAGGGTATCGATCTTCTAAAGGGTGGGTGTATGTGAGATCCAGGAACATGGCTTAATAGGATTGATAGGATACCCATATCAACAAGTTGCAACTTCTTTTCTGGAAGCTCATTTGAAAAGAACTCTAAAGTTAAGCGTGCTTGGCCTAGAGCAATTTTAGGATGGGTGACCGACCGGGAAGTGGGTAACCGGGTGTGCACGAGTGAGGATAAAATGCGCAGAAAAGACTAGTGTTAGTCTGTGGGGCCAGTCTAGATATCCTATTAAGCTGCCAGGAGTGACACCCCCGGGCCCAGGAGTGGACGGGGTGTTACAATGTTGATGTATATATAGTAGTGGTTTGGCTCCTCCGAACTATTAAACTTTTGTACTATTAAGTACAACCCCCTTGTTGATACCTATTGGTCCCTAGTAGAATAAATGGTGCATAACACCATAACCCTTTGGAGACCCTGTTTTAGCCGAAGTAAATCTATAGGATGGGAAGACCCCTGAAAAGTTTTACAAAGAGTTTTATGATAAAACCTTGGTGAGGTTTGACCTACCAAGAGAAGTTTGAGAAAGAAAAAGGTTTTCTTTTTTACAAAAGATGCTGAAGGAAAGAGGAGGTAAAATGTTTACGAAAACGCATCCGGTTCTTTACAGCTTTAGCTATAACAACTTAATCCGTGCAACCACATTACTCTGGAATGGGACAGGGTTGGGCTTGATGTTTGTTTACTCTGGTATAAGATGCCTACAACTACTACATGGGATTTAAAAATCCCTGGAGGGTGGGCCTTCTCTTGTAAAGGTCCATGTGAGACATCGACCTAGAGATGGAACGAAGGGTCTATGGGACTCCATGCATTACTATGAGCCCCTCATTGAAAGTGCACACTCTGTGCAGTGCAAAAAGCGCTCCGGTTGGCTTGGCAACTATATAAGGCGCCCCGGTGTTGAGGGAAAAAACACTCATAGGGTAGGCACTTATATTGGAGTGAGCATCCGGAGAGTCTTGATCGGTTACTCGACCCACGATCGGTGTAGATCAGGGTAGGGTACCTAGATTGTGTGGGTAAAGTGTACAACCTCTGCAGAGTGTAAATCTATTCGAATAGCTGTGTCCACGGTTATGGACGGTTGGACAAACTACTGTAGAGCGGTGCTGGTTTTGATTTCAAAAAGGATTTTGGAAAAGAAATGGCTTTGGAAATGTTTTGACCATGGGATGGTCAGAAAAGGATACATGTTCTGACCATGGGATGGTCGGAAAGGAATGAAAGGAGTTTGGTCATGGGATGACCGAAAGTACGAAACAAATGGGTGACCCAATCCTAGTGTTCTCCACAACTTTCAAAAAGGTTTCCCAAAATGTTTTACAGAAGTTTTCAATAAAGATATGTAGATGCTATATCTACAAGAGAAACTATTTTAGAAAAGAACCTCTCATAGAGCCCTCCTACTACCATAGTTATATTGCATATCCTCTTATTGTTATTATCTTAAAGTGGTTTGTGAGTACATTCAAAGTACTCACTGGCATTATCCCTAGCTATTAACTTGGTCAGATATCCAGAAGATGGTGGAGTTAACGACTAAGCAAGCTAGGACGTTCTCCAAGTCAGTTACTGATACGTCCAAAATGTTTCTACTTTCTCGAACCCTTTTGCTATTGTTTTTCCTCTAAACTTGTGAGATTTGGGTACAACTAACACAGACTGATGCTGTTTTCAGCAGAATTACCTTGGTGTCTAGTTTTTGTGCAGAAAATCAACTATCAGGAAAAATCCCGGAAAATATGCCAAAAATCCTATTTCACCAGAAGACTCACGGAGCCAGAAGACGAGACGGAGTAGGGCCACGAGGGTCCCACACCACCTGGCTGCGCGGGCCAGGCTAGGCCGCGCCTGGGGGTGGTGTGGCCGCCTCGGCTGCCCCCTCGGCCTCCCTCTTTGCCTATAAGTTGCCTCATGACCTAAAAACCAAGGGTGGTTTGACGTTTTTCCAGAAAGAGTTCTGCTATGCCGCCACCACCAGATTCCACGATTCGGAACCAGAAACTCCGTTCTAGCACCCTACCGGGATGGGGAATTGGAGGAGATCATCGCCATCATCATCACCATCGCTTCTCCATCGACCATCCATGTTTCCCCCATCTATGAGTGAGTAATCCCCCGCTGTAGGCTTTGGGGATGGTAGGGATTGGATGAGATCATTCATGTAATGGCATCAGATTGTTAGGGCATGGTGCCTAGTACCTATTATTAGTGCTTTTTGACTTTTTGCAACTTGTTATGCTTAATGCTTGTCACTAGGGCCCGAGTGCCACGATTTCAGATCTGAACATGTTATTGATTCATTATGATAGTATTGTTTATGGTCTTATCTGCAAGTTGTATACACATATTGTTGTCCGGAACCAAAGGCCCCGAAGTGACAGAAATCAGGC
The DNA here is from genome assembly GCA_916181665.1 of Avena sativa. Lineage (NCBI taxonomy): Eukaryota > Viridiplantae > Streptophyta > Magnoliopsida > Poales > Poaceae > Avena > Avena sativa. The sequence goes on from OV702290.1 coordinate 468,178,500, forward strand.
TAACCGGAGGGAATGGCTTTGATGTGAGGATCACATGTGGTCACGGAGTGTTAATGCTTTGCTCTGGTGCTCTATTAAAAGGAGCACCTTAATTGCCATTAGTTCCCTTGAGGCCCCGCTGCAAACAGGCTGGCAGGACAAAAAAATGTTGTGCAAGTTCTCATTGCGAGCACGTATGACTATATATGGAACACATGCCTATGATTATTTAGTACTTGGATGCTTTATCTTATTTATCTGCAAATGCCATATGTCTTGATTGCTATATGAATTGCCTTGTCCATGCAATGCCCGTCCATCCATCCCTATGCCTACCGCGCTTCAATCCTACTGTTTACTGCAATTGTTACTACTGTCTTTACTTTTACTACTCCTGTTACTTTACTATTGCTATTACAAATCTGTTGCTACTGATAAACTGCTGTGAGCAATATTGTTTCCAGGTGCAACTGAATTGACAACTCAACTGTTAAGGCTTATAAATATTCTTTGGCTCCCCTTGTGTCGAATCAATAAATTGGGTTTCACTTCCCTCGAAAATACTATGATACACCCCCTATACTTATGGGTCATCAAGACTATTTTCTAGTGTCGTTGCCGGGGAGCATAGCTTTATTTATCAAGTTCACTTGGAATCACTATTGTTTGCTGCCATCCATCCATCATGGGTAAGTCTTGTGATGGCAAGGTTCCTATTTTACCGTCCACTACAAGAAGAGGTACAGTTCTAAACACCTCTGTTGCTCTTGATTCACCATCTGTTATGAGTAAGCTCCTTACACCACCACATACACATGCTACACGCACTGCTACTACTGCTGAATCTGAAACTTCTGATACTTATGATGTTGCTTCTACTGTGGTTGATAAGAGTGGTTCATTAGGTCCTTTCCTAGATGCTACGATTGCTAGAACTATACCTGGAAATACTGAAACTCCTAATGAAGACACTACTATACCTATCAGTTCACCTGAGTCTAGAGAGAGCTATGATATTGAAGACATTTATATAGAGATGACCGATGAATTTATTAAAGAATGTCAAAACACCCATGATAGGAGTGTTATTTAAGAGTCTCCTTGAGAGGCATACAATAAAACCCAAATTGTCTCCTAGTGCTAAGTTTGCTGCATCTCCCATAAACATTAAAGGTAAGGATTATGATTTCTATCTTGATCTATCTTACATAGCTATTGTTGAGAAAGAACCTTTTTGTGGGACTAAGAATGAAAGTGCGGTAGCACATATGACTAAGCTTTCTACCATGAGTGGCCTGTTTTCAAATGATGTTAAGATGCGCACTTACTTTGTTGCTAAAATTTTCCCTTTTTCGTTGAAAGGAGAAGCTAAAAATTGGTTTAATAATTTACCTCCTGGATCTATTGATAGCCCTGATTGCTTGATTAGTACTTTCCTCCAGAAATATTTTCCTCCTAGTGCTAGACATGCTATTTTGCAGGAACTTTTTGATTTTAAACAGGAAAAAAAGAGATATTGCCCGAATCATGGGCCAGGTTTTGTGCTTTGATTCATGCACATGCTAGATGTCCATTACCTAAGAATGAGCTTCTTGATATATTTTATAATGGACTAACTGAAGAATCTATGACATACCTGGATAGTTGTGCTGATTGTGTTTTCGGGTATAGGACTCCCAAGGAAGCTGAGGAATTTATGGCCAAAATAAGAAAGAATTATGAAGACTGGACTCCTCCTTAACCAGCTATACCTGAGACAACTATACCTAAACCAACTATTCCTGCGCCTATACCAACATCGAAGAAGAGGGGAGTTATTAAACTAAATGATGAAGTGATGAAGGAAGCTAAGAAATGTCTTAAGGAGAAGGGAATTAAAGCTGCTGATGTAAAGAATTTACCTCCTATAGAAGAACTATGTAAGCCAATCCCCCACTCATCCACTATTGAGGTACACTCTCTCCAGCATTTTGATGAAGGTGATATTCATTACTCTAAACCTCCTGATCAATGCTTAGAAGAATTTGATGTTTTTATTGTTAAGCAAGATAATTTCAATAAAAGGGTGCAAAATCATTTAATGGAAAACTCTAGAGCTATTGTTGAGTTAAAAGATATTATGGAAAGAACCTATAATGATGTTAAAATGCATGTTAAACATTTTCAAATGGTTCAAACTCAAATTGATCAGCTTATTATGGTACAAAAAGACTTGCTAGTTAATGGTGCTAAAGAAAAACATGCTTACGAAATTAGAACTAGAAGTGGTGATGCTACCTGAGGGGCATCCTAAAAGAATTGAGAAGGATTCTCAACAAGCTGAAAATAGTGGTACTACTCCTAAGAAAAGAAAAAAGAAACATAAAACTACTGTAGAACCTTCTGAACCTGCTAAAGATCCTAATAGTATATCTGTCTCTGATGCTGAAACTGAAAGTGGTAATGAAGAAAATGATGTTCCTAATAAAGAAAAAATTGAAGAAGAACCTGAAACGCACACTAAGAATACTAAATACACTAAAGAATATTATGTTGCTAAGAAACGTGGTAATGAAAGAGAGCCTTGGGTCCAAAAACCTATGCCTTTCCCTGATAAGAAACACAAGTCAAAGGAAGATGAACACTATAACAAGTTTTGTGAGTGGATGAAACCTTTATTCTTGCAAATTCCTTTGACTGATGCTATTAAATTGCCTCCTTATTCAAAGTATATGAAGGATATTGTCTCGAATAAAAGGAAGATCCCTAATGAAGAAATCTGTACTTTGCTTGCCAATTCTCCTTTAATGGTAAGGTTCCTAAGAAACTTGGAGACCCAGGGATTCCAACTATTCCTTGCTTTATTAAAAATAGTTATATTAGAACTCTTTGTGTGATTTGGGAGTAGGAGTTAGTGTTATACCTTTTTCTCTCTATAAGAGACTTCAACTGGAAAAACTAATACCAACTGATATATCTTTGCAAATGGCTGATAAAATCTACTACTATTCCTGTTGGTATATGTGAGGATGTGATGGCTCTGTGTATGGTGCCAGAAAAATGATGGAGCGGTGTTGATGTAGAGCTCGTTGGGAACCCCAAGAGGAAGGTATGATGAGCACATCAGCAAGTTTCCCTCAGTATGAAACCAAGGTTTAATCGAACTAGTAGGAGCAAGAAAACACCCCAAAGGTGTTACTAGCTAAACGTTGGCAGGGCGCACTACCGGTGCCAGCAGCAACGTGGAGACCTGCACAACATAACCACAGAACTCTGTCCCCAACTTATGATGAGGTTGTCAATCTGACTGGTTTTGCTGAAAACAAAGGATTAAACGTATCGAATGGAAGGAAGTAATAGTTTGCAGAAAGTAAACACAAAGCAGTAAATAGTTTGTAGATTGTATGTAAAAGAAAGGACCGGGGTCCATAGTTCACTAGAGGTGGCTCTCCTTAAGATAGATAACATGCTGGGTGAACAAATTACAGCGGGGCAATTGACAAACATCGAGAAAGCATACAAGCATATACTAATCATCTTGACTCCTTTGAGATTTGATTGGGCATTACAACATTATACATAGACCGTCATCCAACTGCATCTATGACTAATAATCCACCTTCAGGTTATCATCTGAACCCCTCTAGTATTAAGTTGCAAGCAACATATTATTGCTTTACGAATTGCGTGTAAAGTAAACAATACGATTGTTCTATGAACAAAGGATTGTTGTTTTCTCCCTAGTAGCAACAGCACATCTAGTAACTTAGAGATTTCTGTCACTTCCCCAGATTACCAGAGGCATGAACCCACTATCGAGCATAAAAACTAACTCTTGGAGTTGCTAGCATCTACTTGGCCAAGATAGCTACTAACAACGGAAAGCATGCAAGATCACAAATAACAAAGACATGATAGAATCAATAATCAATCTGAAATAGCATCTCAATATCCATCGGATCCCCGCAAACACAACATGCAGAATTACAAATAGATGATCTTGATCATGAACGGAGCTCACAAGATCTAAACATGAAAGCACAAAGGAGGGGAACCAGCCATCTAGCTACTACATGGACCCGTAGTCTAGAGATGAACTACTCACGCATCAGATCCCTCCCGATCTAGGAATGGAGATGACGGCGGCTACAGTTCGTGGATTTTTGATCGGGTACTTAGGGTTTTGGTATCAGAGACAATATATAGGCGGAAGGAGAGGCCGAGGGGGTGCTGGGGTCGGCCAGACCACCCCCTGGCGCGGGACAGGCCTGGCCGCGCGGCCAGGTGGTGTGGCCAGGCCCCAGCCCTTCTCCGTCTCGTATTCTGGCTCCAGATGACTTCTGGTAAAATAGCAACTTTGGCTTTTGTCCCGTCCAATTACGAGAATATTCATTTTTTGACTTTCCTGGAACCAAAAACAGCAGAAAACAGGCAGCAAGCACTGTGGCTCTTGTTAATAGGTTATTCCAAGAAATCATATGAAAAGTACTCCAAAGTGTGGACAAAACACAAGAAAGTAGATAAAACCAAGCATGGAACATCAAAAATTATAGATACATTTGCAATGTATCAACATCCCCAAGCTTATCTCCTGCTCGTCCTCGAGTAGGTAAGTGATAAAAAGATAGAACAATTTTTGAGGTAACATGCACCATCATAAACTTGATCAAAGTATTTGTAAAACATTCGAAGCTAGGATCATAGTACTTCAATCATAACATGAAAGACAAAGTTCTAGCAATAAGACAAAGAAATTATGTTGCAACATTAAAAGGCACAAACAAAAGATCATGAATAACAATGCTTTACAAGATGTTTGTTTGTTTCACATAAAGAAAACATAGCATAATAGTATTCAGCTTGTCCCTCATAGAGTAGCAAACATAAATGCATAGGACACCTTCAAAGTTCATAAGAGTGACTAGATACAAATAGTTTAAAACAAGCAATATCAAAGCTATGCATCAATCAACAAGTCTTGGGACAATGCACATAGAACTAAGAATGGCACTATGGTCCCTAAAGTAGGTGCATAAAGATAGAAGGTGGAGACTCAACATAAAAGTAAAAGAAAGGCCTTCATAGAAGGAAGTAGGGATTCAAGTCTCATAAAGATCTTCCAAAAATTATGGTACTTACAGCTTTCACCTCTCATTGCCCCTATCATAAGCATCTTGAAGTGATTAAGGTTAAAGTGAACAAACTATGGTGTACATGCTTGACGAAGTATAAGTTAGAAATCTCATGTCCCTTGAATACGAGGGCCGCTCCTCATGCTACTGAAGTTTAGTCACCAGTAAGTTCTTGTCATCATAAGTACATGTGTATCATAGAGAACCGCCAACGGGGTACCCCTTGCCCGATGATACGGAAGAATCCCCATATCAAAATGACAAGGCAAGCAGACAACGAGCATCTCATCAATCTTCTTATTTACCATGGGAATATGGTGCTTTTTTCTCTCTTTCCTCTTTTCATAATCTCTTTTTTTATTTTTCTCTTTTTTCTCAATATAGGACTCTTTTTTTATAAGAAGAATGCTTCATAGACAGCTCATTATGGTTACGCTGCAGGTTTCCACCATGTCAGCATGGATTAGACCAGCAGCCCAGGAGTTCTCTAACACATATACATAACTCCATGGACTTACAAGATCCCCTTTCATTTCACACCGACGACATCCATAGACAAAAGAGCATGATATCAACTAGGTACAAAGTACCCGTGCAATGTTGAAAGCGTTCCCCATGACAACATGGTTCTTCTAATCCCCAACAAATAAGTGCAAGCATATACAACACAGACGACACAATGGTTCAAGTTTATTAAGGGCAAGAAAAGTAAAGTGTGCCATCAAGTTCGTGAGAGCTTTAATCACTAGTTTTCTCATAACAAGTTTAATTTGGAAGGTAAACAAAAACAAGAATATACTTGGAATAGCATATTCTAGTAGGTAGGTATGGTGGACTCTTTGGAATAACTTGGTTTAGGGAGTTGGATGCATGAGTAGAACTCATACTTGGTTGCGGAGGCTAGCAAAAGACCGGGAGAGACAAACTAAGAGAGCAATAATGGCCATAATCATGCAGAGCGACAAAACATCATTGATCAAAGCATAAAGTGATACTACAAGTTGAAAACTAAAGGATCATAAAGGCTTATGGTGACTTGAGATAGTCATAACATGGTGTGAGCATGCGCCAAGTCAACCCAAATAAAGCATCAAAGGAGAATACCACTATTATGCTTTAAGATGCTAAAACAACGCATGATTCATCCAAGGCACATTAAGCAATCTCAATTGTTTATAACAAGTCATGCTACAACAAAGAATACTAAGCATAAAGCCAAAACAATCTCAAGCATGGCATGACAGAGCATAGGCCATAGTCAAAAACAAGCTCTCTTTAACACTTAAGCATGAACTTTCCTACTCTTTCCAAACCAAACCAAACTATTTGCAAACCAATGTATGAAAGAGTGGGTCCGACCAATTTATTCAGAAAACTAAGCTAAACAAAGCAAACGAAAAACCAAAACAAAAACGAAAAAGAAGACGCTCCACGAACAACACAACTGTGCATGAAACAATAAAAATGAAGCGTTTGGAAGAAACCTGGGATTTTTATTGATGAAGAGGGGGATGCCTTAGGCATGAAGCAAGTATTTTTCTAGCACCGTTGTCGGGGAGTCCCTCATAACCAATCTCTTTACTTTGTTTTATTTGTTTTGCTTAGTTTATTTCTTCTTTGTTTGCTTGTTTCTTTATCAAAAACACAAAAAAATTAGTTGTACTAGTTTGCTTTTTATTTAAAACACAAAAAAATGACTACTCTTGAAAACACTAAGTTGTGTGACTTCACTAGCACCAACAACAATGATTTCATGTGCACACCTATTGATCCACTTGTTCCTGAAGCTACTTTCTTTGAAATTAAACCTGCTTTACTCAATCTTGTTATGAGAGTACAATTTTCTGGTATTGGTATTGAAGATGCTGCTGCTCATCTACATAACTTTGTTGAACTTTGTGAGATGCAAAAGCATAGGGATATAGATGGGGATATTATTAAGCTTAAATTGTTTCCTTTCTCTTTGAGAGGAAAAGCTAAAGAATGGTTGCAATACCTAACTAGAAATAGTATTGATTCTTGGACTAAATGCAAAGATGCTTTCATTGGAAAATACTATCCTCCTCCTAAGATTATATCTATGAGAAGTGAAATAATGAAGTTTAAACAATCTGATAATGAACATGTTACTCAAGCTTGGGAAAGAATGAAATCTTTGGTAAAGAATTGTCCCACTCATAGATTGACTGCTTGGATGATCATCCAAACCTTTTATGCAGGAATGAATTATTCTTCAAGAAATCTACTGGATTCTGCTGCTGGAGGTACCTTTATGACCATTACTTTGGGTGCTGCAACAAAGCTTCTGGATAATATGATGGTTAACTATTCTGAATGGCACACTGAAAGAGCTCCACATGGTAAGAAGGTAAATTCTGTTGAAGAAAACTCCTCCTTGAGTGATAAAATTGATGTTATTATGTCTATGCTTGTTAATGGGAAAGCTCATATTGATCCAAGTCATGTTCCCTTAGCCTCTTTGGTTGCTCAAGAAGAGCAAGTTGATGTGAAATTTATAAGAAATAATAATTTTAGCAACAATGCCTACAGGAATAACTTTGGTAATAATAATTATAGGCCATATCCTCCCAATAATGGTAATGCTTATGGAAATTCCTACAACAATAATAGGAGTGCACCCTCTGAACTTGAAGTTATGCTTAAAGATTTTATTAGTAAACAAACTGCTTTCAATAAAACTATTGAGGAAAAACTCTCTAATGCTGAAAGAAATATAGCACCATTGGCTGAAGCACAATCTTCTTTTAATAAAATGGATGCTAAACCTAAAACTATTGAGAATCCCTTTGCTGCTACTAATGCCATACAAGTTAGAATTGATGAAAATGTTAGACTATTAGCTGTATTGCATGCTAAGTGGGAAAGAGAAGATGAAATTGCTAGAAATATTAGTGTTTCTACTATCACTACCACTAATGTTGAAGCTAGTAAACCCAATGGAACCTTTTCTAATAAAAATACGGAAACTCTTCGAAATATGGGAAACAATAGTATACTACTTTAGATGATAATTATGATTTTGATATTGATGGTTGCAACATCTCTGAAGTTATTAAGTTCCTACAAAAGCTTGCTAAAAGTCCTAATGCTAGTGCTATGAATATGGCCTTTACAAAACACATTACTGATGCTCTCATGAAAATTAAAGAAGAAAACATGAAACATAAAGCTTCTATTCCTATGAAACTAGAAGATGGTTGCGAACCCATCATTAATATGAAAGTGAATGATTTTGATTTCAAAGCTTTATGTGATCTTGATAGTAGTGTTTCTATTATGCCTAGAAGGATTTATGATATGCTTGATTTACCACCATTGGAAGATTGTTTTTTAAATGTCCCACTTGATGATAATGCTAAAAAGAAACTCATGGGGAGTATTAATGATGTTCTTATTATGGTTATACATGCCTATGTCCCCGTTGATTTCTATGTTTTGGATGTTGAATGCAATGCTTCTTGTCCTGTTACTTTGGGAAGACCTTTTCTTAGAACTGTTGGTTCCATTATTGATATGAAAGAAGGCACCATTAAATATCAACTCCCACTCAAGAAAGGTATAGAACACTTCCCTAAGAAGAGAGAGAAGATTACTCTTGCCTATCCTATGAAAACAAAATTTGCTCTTAATGCTTCTTCATTTGAGAACACTTGATTCTTTTTCCTGCTTCTTATGCCTAACTTAAAGGCGTTCAAGAAAAGTACTTATTGGGAGATAACACAAAAGTTTTAGATGAGTCTTGGAAGTTATTGCTTCAGTAATAACCTCTTATTATCCTTTTTATTTGCTTTTTGTGCCAAGAGTAACCTCTAATGAGAGAGAAGTAAGGCTTGGGAAAGTTGTTGTCCCGAGACAGATTTTTGTGCTCCACTGTAAACATTTTTGTAAAATCTCTGTACGTCGTTTTGAGGCGTGAATTTTTTTGCTTCTGCCCCAGGTTGTTATCTAACTTTCGTTAGTTCAACACTTTTCGATTTGAGCAACATAAGGTCTTCAAAAAAATTGGTTCTTACCTGCTGATCTGTTTTGATAGATTTCTGCCATTATTTGCTTTTGCTTCTTGTTGATTCCTTTTTGAGTTCTCTTTGGAGAATTGAGCTTTTTGAGGGAAGTGCTATAGTAGCTTTGTTTTAATGGAAGTTTTATTGGTGTTGAAACTGAACCCAAAGACTTATTATCTTGAGTGCACTAATGTTGCTAATAAAGATTGTGTGAAGTTTTGTATGAAGGAAAAAAATTCAGGTGTAAGGAAAGAATGATGTAATGAGATGAAGAATGGACTAAAGCTCAAGCTTGGGGATTCCACGCGTGTCACCCCATGAAATATCCAAGAAGTACAAGCGTCAAAGCTTGGGGATTCCCAAGGCATCCCCTTCTTCATCAATAAAAATCCCAGGTTTCTTCGAAACACTTCATTTTTATTGTTTCATGCACAGTTGTGTTGTTCTTGGAGCATCTTCGTTTTTGTTTTTGGTTTTTGTTTTCTTGGTTTTCTTAGTTTGCTTGAATAAATTGGTTGGACCCCCTCTTTCATACATTAGTTTTCAAATAAGTTTGGTTTGGATTGGAAAAGAGTAGGAAAAGTTCATGGTTAAGTGGTAAAAAGAGCTTGTTTTTGGCTGTGGCCTATGCTTTGTCATGTCATGCTTGATATTGTTTTGGCTTTATGCTTAGTAATTTTTGCTATAGCATGACATCTTATAAACAATTGAGGTTGCTTAATGTGCCTTGAAAGAATCATGCGTTGTTTTAGCATATTAAAGCATAGTATTGTGGTATTCTCCTTTGATGCTTTATTTGGATTAACTTGGCACATGCTCACACCATGTTATGACTATCCCAAGTCACCAAGATCCTTTAGTTTTCGACTTGTAATATCACTTTATGCTTTAATTAATGATGTTTTGTCGCTTTGCATGATTATGGCTATTATTTCTCTCTTAGTTGGTCGCTCCCAGTCTTTTGCTAGCCTCCATAACCAAGTATGAGTTCCACTCATGCATCCAACTCCAAATAAAACCAAGTTATTCCAAAGAGTCCACCATACCAACCTATTAGCATTTGCTATTCCAAGTATATTCATGTTTTTATCTACCTTCCGAATTAAACTTGTTATGAGAAAACTAGTGATTAAAGCTCTCACGAACTTGATGGCACACTTTACTTTTCTTGCCCCTCTTGAACCATTGTGTCGTCTATGTTGTATATGCTTGAATTTATATGTTGGGGATTAACAGAACCATATTATCATGGGGAACGCTTTCAACATTGCACTTGTACATTGTACCTAGTTGATATCATGCTCTTTTGTCTATGGATGTCGTCGATGTGAAATGAAAGGGGAGCTTGTAAGTCCATGGAGTTATGTATGTGTGTTAAAGAAACGCCTGGGCCGCCTGTCTAATCCATGCCTAATGATGGTGGAAACCTGCAGCGTAACCATAATGAGCAATATATGAAGCATTCTTCTTATAAAAAAAGAGATGGAGATTCAAAAAAAAGAAAAAAAAGATGAGAAAAGAGAGAAAAAAGCACCATTTTCCCATGGTAAATAAGAAGATTGTTGAGATGCTCGTTGTCTGCTTGCCTTGTCATTTTGATATGGGGATTCTTCTGTATCATCATGCAAGGGGTACCCCGTTGGCAGTTCTCTATGATACACATGTACTTACTATGACAAGAACATACCGGTAACTAAACTTGAGTAGCATGAGGAGCAGTCCTCGTATTCAAGGGACATTAGATTTCCAACTTATACTTTGTCAAGCATATACTCCATAGTTTGTTCACTTTAACCTTATTCACTTCAAGATGCTTATGATAGGGGCAATGAGAGATGAAAGCTAATAAGTACCATAATTTTTGGAAGCTCTTTATGAGACTTGAATCCCTGCTTCCTTCTATGAAGGCCTTTCTTTTACTTTTATGTTGAGTCTCCACCTTCTATCTTTATGCACTTATTTAGAGAGCATAGTGGCCATTCTTAGTTTAATGTGAATTGTCCCAAGACTTGTTGATTGATGCATAACTTTGATATTGCTTGTTCTTAAACTTTTTGTATCTAGTCACCCTTATGAACTTTGAAGGTGTCCTATGCATTTATGTTTGCTACTCTATGAGGGACAAGCTGAATGCCACTATGCTATGTTTTCTTTATGTGAAACAAACAAACATATTGCAAAGCATTGTTATTCATGAATCTTTTGTTTGTGCCTTTTCACGTTACAACATAGTTACTATGTCTTATTGTTAGAACTTTATCTTTCATGCTATGTTGAAGTACTATGATCCCAGCTATCAATGTTTTACAAATACTTTGATCAAGTTTATGATGGTGCATGTCACCTCAAAAATTATTCTTTCTTTTTTATCACTTACCTACTTGAGGACGAGAAGGAGTTAAGCTTGGGGAAGTTGATACGTTGCGAACGTATTTATAAATTTTGATTTTCCATGCTTGGTTTATATCTATTTTCTTATGTTTTGTCCACACTTTGGAGTACTTTTTATACACTTTCTTGGACTAACCTATTAACAAGATGCCACAGTGCCAGCTGCCTGTTTTCTGCTGTTTTTCGTTCCAAGAAAGTCAGAAAATGAATATTCTCAGAATTTTACGGGACAAAAGCCAAAGTCAATATTTCACCGAGGGGGACACGGAGCCAGAATATGAGACGGAGAGTGCCCAGGGTCCAGTCACACCACCTGGCCGCACGGCCAGGCCTGGCCCGTGCCAGGGGGTGGTGCTGCCGCCTAGGGCACCCCCTCGGTTTCCTCTTTCGCCTATAAGATTCCTCCGATACAGAAACCCTAAGGGCCCGATCAAAATTCCACGAACGAGTCTGTAGCCGCCGTCATCTCCATCCCTAGATCGGGAGGGATATGAAGCTCTTCCCGAGACCCTACCGGAGGGGAGAATTCACCCTGGAGGTCTTCTTCATCACCATGCAAGCCTCTAGCGTGATGCGTGAGTAGTTCATCCTTGGACTACGGGTCCATGTAGTAGCTAGATGGTTGGTTCTTCGCCTTTGTGCTACCATGTTTAGATCTTGTGAGCTCCGTTCATGATCAAGATCATCTATTTGTAATCATACATGTTGTGTTTGCGGGGGTCCGATGGATATTGAGATGCTATTTTAGATTGATTATTGATTCTATCATGTCTTTGTTATTTGTGATCTTGCATGCTCTCCGTTGTTAGTAGATATCTTGGCTGAGTAGATGCTAGCAACTCCAAGAGGGAGTATTTATGCTCGATAGTGGATTCATGCCTCTAGTAATCTGGGGAAGTGACAGAAATCTCTAAGGTACTAGATGTGTTGTTGCTACTAGGGAGAAAACAGCAATCCTTTGTTCATAGAATAATCGTATTGTTTACTTTACACGCAATGCTTAATGCAATTATCTATTGCTTGCAACTTAATACTGGAGTAGCATCCCAAAACTTTAACCCAAGTGATTAAGATCAAATCTACCCAATTTAGGGTTAACAAAAACTTTTTCCATTTAAAATCTTTAAGCATTCATATGTGTGTGCATTTAAAATAGGAGTTGTTTGAAAGGCCATGATTGTTTGTTCTAATGGTTGGAAAATGGTTCTATGATGAATGTAACATCATCTGGATCATTCCCAAGCAAAAACCAAAGAAAAAGAAATCAAAAAGAATTAAATAAGGAAATGGTCTCTTTTGCCATTTTAATCACCTAGCCCACTTTGGGTGTTCCTAGCACTCAATTTCCAACAAAAACAATTGTGGATCTTTGCACCCCTTGCTAGTACAAGTTAAGATGTACCAAGGCCCACTTTTTGATCTCCCAAAAACGTTTGAACTCTAAATTTAAATGACATTGGAAAATTGAATCTAGTTCATATGTATAGATCACCCTTGTTCAAAAACCATCCAAATGAACTCCATTTGAAAATCCCAAGCAACCACAGATGCTTAAGCATGTGAGAAACCACTCCACCAAAAATCTTTCAAAAATTCAGAAGTTTTCTTCATGCGGCCATTTAATCAAACACTTGGCATGCACTGATCACACTCTAGTTTAGGTTCACTGTTTCTACAGGGTTTTGCCACCCATTTAACCTCAGTTTACTCCCTCTGTCCCTCTTTGATCTAACCAAGCCTAAACTAACCCATCCCCTACGCGCCAGTACCACGCCACCCCAAGGCCATGCTCGCCGGCCAACCTTGCCCAAGACGCGAGAGACCACCAGCCCCTCTCCGCCGCTCCAGGAAGCTAGGCGCCACTCCACCGCCGCCCACAGTCCACCCCACGATCACTGCCAGCCCCTAGACCACCCTAGAGAAGCGCCACACTATCCTCTCTGCGCTGCGCCAGAGCACACCAGAGCGCCCTCACCACCAGCATGCCACAGACCGCGCCTCGACCGTAGACCATGCACGCCTCTCCGCCTTGACCACCTCACCCCACTAGACACGGCCGTGCACCGCCGCGCGACCCACAGTCGCCAGGAACCACGTCGAGCACCGCATCGGTCGCTCAGAGTGCGAGACGCTCCCGACCGTTAGCCACCACCCCTAGCGTCGCCATTAAGCCCTAGCTGACCGCCAGGGAACCGCCCACTGTCCGCCTACCGAACCCATGCCGATAGCACCCTGTGTCGTCGTCACCGATGAGCTCGCCGTCACCCTCTCGGTCCCCTCGACGAGCCTATTTAAGGAGGCCACCCCCAGCCTCATTTGCCACACTCCCACATTCCCCTCTTCCCACTGATTGTTTCCCCTATCTCGCCAGAGCCACTCGAGCAGCCAGTCGCTAGAATTGCGGCGGAGTTAGCCGCACCATAGGAGGAGAAGTCCCCGTCGATTTCATCCACCCCCGGAGCTGTCGCGACCTCGCCTGAGTCCGCCATCGTCATCTCGTTCGATTGCCCCCATCGCCGCCCTCGATGGAGCCCTGGTATGCCCCCACTGCACCCCCACCGAGCCGCTAGGGTTTAGCCTCGCCGGCGACAGGTCCGTCGTCGATGATAAGCCCTAGCCGTTAGATCTAGTTCTAATCATGCAGTCCATGTTTCCCTGTACCGTTTCGCGTTTAAAGAGCCACCGACAGGCAGGACCCCCCTATCAGCTGTCCTCAGCGCCGCGGGGTGAAACCGGGCCGGCCCATTAGTGTTCCCGCGCAACCCTGCAGATTCAAATAAATCTTTTTCTTTTTAGACTTAAACTAGAATATGTCCCTTAGTTTAAAAATCAACTCAGAGAGTTTTGAAAATCCAAATTGAGTGATTCCAATTTTTTTGGAAAGCTAATGAAAATCTCTATCCAAGCCCGTTGGATTTAAATCATTTAGAGTTAGAGAACTCTCCTAGTAAAAATAACAAGACAGAAGCTTTTGCACATTCAAACATTTTTATAAAATAACCCCTAATAGCTTTTGAGTTGATTCCAACTCTCAAAAATCACATTTAACCATACCTATATGAATATGTAATAATATTAAGGTTTGCATGCAGTGACTTTGGACTAGTACCAAAATAATGCTATATAGGCATTTCTAGTTACTTTAAATCATTAATTATTAAACTTAAACTTATTAAAATGTGATCCAACATTTAAATCACACTCCCATATGTTAGAATATGTGCTGATGACATGTGTCCACATGATCCCATATTTTAATTGGAGAAGATTAAATCTTCGTTAATTTCAATGAGTAGAAATTACTTTTATCGAATAAAATAAATGAAGCTAGTTCATTAAACCTTGTGATGTTTGTGATGATACTAGATCATCAAATGTGTGCCTTAGTGTGCTAAGTAGACTAGTTAAGTATTTTTGGTGATTGTGTATCCCGTATGTATTTATAGACTATAGTACCGACCAAGCTTTTGAGGAGGAGGAGTTCTACCAAGAGGAGGAGGAAGAGAATTTCAACCACTGCACAAACCAAGGCAAGCTAGCATTATACAAGTTAACCATGAAAGTGATTACTGGCAAGCTATTATTGGCAAGCTAACACTTGCAAGCATTATACATAGCAAGCCATCATTAACAATGCAAGATCACCCTTACAAGCTATTGTTAGCAAGTTAGAATTAAGCTAGATAACCTAAGAAAATGCATTAGGCATGCTTTGGTTATACCCTTTTTGACTTATACCTACTCCAAGTTTTATTTACAATCTTTACTTCCTTTACTTTACCAAAGTCCTTTACTTGTTTAAAGGTAGCATAAAGAGTATAAAACTTGACCTATCTAGTTAGACTTAGATGTCATTCTATGGCATGAGATTGAGATTAGCATCCCACATTAGTGAACACTCTTAACCTAGTAGTCTAGAGCTAAACCAAAACTTGATTCACTCTAGATGGGAATACTTGGTGAAAATGACTTGTGAAAACCTTCGAATGGTGAGTCATTCTATTGAGATGTTTTGACATGTGTTGAGAAACACAAATGGTTTATGATGATGAAAATGTTGAGGCATGAGCCTTAGCCCTTCTATAAAAACTGATGGTTGGGTTCGGATGCGATACCATTCCAATTTTACCGTACAACCACAATACCTGAATTGGGTAAGGCTTAGCCGGAAGTTTATATGCATTAGTATTAGTTCCCTCGCGGGAGAGGTTTGAGCTAAGGCTACCTCTCAATGTTGTCCACCTATGCAGTGCCCAGGATGACAGATGGTCATGGCTGGGAGGCCATACTCATAGGAGAGGTGCTTATACTAGAGTGTGTAAAGGAAAGGTTATGTTTGATTATCTGCATACTAAGTATGATGATTTAGGGTTATCCCTGACAGATGTATCGAATCTTGTGGTGAAAGTGTACCACCTCTGCAGAGTGTCTAACTATTCGAATAGCCGCATCCGCGGTTATGGACAATTGGAGTGGCCACATACTATTCCGTTGTCAGATGTTTTCAAAACAACTTATGAATTGAATTGTGACATGACTTGACCACAATAGAGTTGTGACTATGACAACTAAGTTCCCACTTAGGTGTTTTCAAACTTCTTTTATCTTTCTTTGTTTCTGAACTCGGCTTAGGTTTCAAACTTAACTTTACAAATAAACTTAGAGTTAGCATTCCTACTAGAACTATCTTACTTGTTAGTGGTAGTTTGCGAGTACTTAAAGAGTACTCATGGCTTTTGTCCCTAGCTATTCCTATGGCCAGACTATGAGGAGGACTACCCTGAAGGAGGATAGCAGGATGGCTACGACAACTAGGATCATCTTCCATCATCAGCATTGCCTGTGAATTTGAAGATGGACCCCACCGCTACGCTATTTATTCCACTACTTGATTGTACTAAGACTGGAGCATGAGATCCTTTATTCGTGTGAGAACTTATTATGGTTTGTAATGGATGACGTACTGTGATATCCAATCTGTTATGTCTCGCTAAAATGGTAATCCTGGGATTGCGATGTATGGCATGACAGGCATCTGGGATTAAAAATCCGGGTTTTGACATGGAGGGGGTTCAGATGATAATCTGAAGGTGGATTATTAGTCATAGATGCAGTTGGATTACGGTCTATGTATAATGTTGTAATGCCCAATCAAATCCCATAGGAGTCAAGATGATTCATATATGCATGTATGCTTTCTCGATGTTTGTCAATTGCCTCGCTATAATTTGTTCACCCAACATGTCATCTATCTTAAGGAGAACCACCACTAGTGAACTATGGACTCCGGTCCTTTCTTTTACCATCAATCTACAACTATTTACTGTTTTCTATTTACTTTCTGCAAGCTATTACTTCCTCCACACAATACGTTTAATCCTTTGTTTTCATCAAAACCGGTGAGATTCACAACCTCACTATAAGTTGGGGGCAAAGTTATGTGGTTGTGTTGTGCAGGATTCCAAGTTGGAAACAACACCTTGGAGGTGTTTCCTTGCTCCTATTGGTTCGATAACCTTGGTTTCATAAGGAAAACTTAGTACTGTGCTCATCATACCTTCCTCTTGAGGTTCCCCAACGAGCTCGATATCAACCACGAGCCAGCACCCACACGCATCAAAAGACTTCGACGAGTCAACATCGCGTGAGGAAACAAAAATCTTGCTTCTGCCACGCGCTGGCCGAGCTTCCTCCATGTTTTTAGCAGATCCGTCGTAGTAGAGGGCCACGAAACCGGAAAAATGGTTTTCCATCGGCCACGGCCGAGCCGAGAATTTCGTCGTGGAATACGCGCCTTCTACGATGACCATTGGGCCAGGTCTTTGTGGAAGGAAACTTTTCTTGTAGTGTGCAACAGGCAATAGATAGCTTAGCAACACCCATAACACCAGTGGTAGATCCGGCTCAGGCACATGCCGAGTTAGAGGAAACTAGGCAGAAGATGTTAGCTAGTGCAAAAAAGGTAGCTGAGTTACAGCAGTCACTAAACATTACTATGCGGTAGCATGCGAAAGCAAACCGTATATATGGAGTGAAAATCAGAGGTAGAAACTTGATCACTGAGATAGATAGGGAGTACGTGCCTAAGCCGGGTCAGACAACTACTATTGTGACGGCAGGGCTGGAGAGGTATAGCACCCCGGCAAAAAACCTCAGGGCTACCAATGTAGCCTCATTCGAGTTAGAGGGTTTGACCGGAGAAGGTCGAGAAAGGCAACAAGAGAGAGTTAACCATTTGTTAAGGGTAGCATTTTAGCAGAATGAGGAAAGAAACAAAGAAAACCCGACGCAACCTAGAGCTTTGCAGGTAGTTCATTCGGCAAGGAATAACCCGGCAAACTCCACTGGGGCTACATCGTCACCTCATGATGGCCCTAGAAGAGAGTAGTGGTAACCTCAGGGAGAAAAGACAAACATATGGTCCCATATGACCCGGTAAGGGCAGGAAAAGGAAAAGTAGTGCAAATTGATGAGGATCGCCATAGTGCCAGCCAGGGTGAAGCTAGCCGAGGTAACCGCGACCAAGGCAATGCCGGTCAGGGAAACGCTCCGAACGGAAATGCCGGATAGTGTAATCTAGTGGGAGCAGGAAAAAATGTACCTTGGCAACAGCAGCAGCAATACGCACCTCGGCAGGAGAGAAGTGTTGGCCCAGCAATACAGCAACAAAATGCTCGTCTGGGTCAGGATAGATACAATGATGGTTACTCGCAAATGGTTGATGCTGGATTTCCTAGGCCGGAGCACCATGTGATTGGATCGAGATTGGGGAATAGGAATTTGCAGCCAGATGACGCAAGACTGAAGCTGGACCGAATCTATAGGTCGGAAATGATTGAAGTGCAGGGTCCTCCGGGTCCAGCATGTTTTGGACCTTGGATCATGAGGGAGCCGCCAGTGCCGAACTTCCAGCTGGCCCAAGGAACAAAGACGTTTGACAGTAGCACTAAGTCGGATGATTGGCTCATCGACAATGCTACTGCGGTTAAGATAGCCAGAGAGAATTTGAGATGGGCAGTGAGGTATGTCCCTCAAATGTTAGAGATGCCAGGAAGTGTCTGGTTGAATAACTTGCTAGAGGGAAGTATCAACTGCTAGATAGACTTCGAGGAGATGTTTGTTAGTAACTTCTCAAGCACGTACAAGAGGTCGAATATGCCGCAGACTCTGGCATTATGCAAGCAAAGACCGAATGAGACAGACCGGGAGTTCTTGACTTGCTGGTGTACTGCGCGGAATTCCTGTGAAGGGGTAATTGAATCACAAGCTATTGCGTAGTTCTCCCAAGGATGTAGGTATGCAAGTATGTTATGGCAAAGATTGTAGAGAGATATGCCAACTACGTTCGCTGAAACGATCCGGATCGCTGATTCGTACGCCTTGGGTGATCCGACCCAGCCTCAGATGATGTCCAATGAGTCCAATGATGAGTACTACCCTCGTGAGGGTGCCGGAGTATCGTGGCTCAATGACTTCCGGGGTAAGAGAAGAGATGATCGACATGATTACAGATATAGCTCGTAGCAAGTGGCGGCTGTAGATCAGGATCATCCCAATGCTAGTGCTAGCCAGAGTAAGAAAACGGGAGGGCAATAGTGGCAACAAAAGGGCGAAGGCAAGAAACCTTGGATGCTAGAGCAGAAGAAATAGTGGCAGGAAAGAAAGGACAGGCTGCGATACACGTTCAAGTCTATGTTGGACCAGCCATGCAAGTTCCACATGCCAAGTCCGAATAACCCAGCGAATCATACAACCCAACAATGTGAATGGATGAACAAGCTAGAGTAGAGTGGCTCGGGGCATGCTCAGGCACCTTGGCATGATGGACCTCGACATGAACCACCTCGGAATGACGCACCTCGGTAGTAGTAACTTATTATGGAAATGGACATCAACTGATGTTTCCCCTACCTCCACCGAG
This sequence comes from Avena sativa, assembly GCA_916181665.1. NCBI lineage: Eukaryota > Viridiplantae > Streptophyta > Magnoliopsida > Poales > Poaceae > Avena > Avena sativa. Next base: position 468,197,924 of record OV702290.1, read on the forward strand.
GTAGGAGAACCATGAGAGGAGGGATGCAGTGCATCAGGTGAATAACCAGCAGCAACAAGACCAAGGGTATCATGACAATGACAGCAGGAATGAATACAGAGAACATCACCAGAGTTACTGTGTGTTCACCATAGAGGAGACTGATAGAAAGAGCTTGCAACACCGACACATGGATGTGAATGCGGCAATGCCAGCTGTGACGAGGTATATGCCATGAGCAGAACAGGAAATCACTTGGAGCATCAAGGACCACCCCAGGCTCATGCCGAGTCCTAGATCATATGCACTGGTATTGGATCCAACATTCATTGGGCCGAATATCAATGTGAGATTTTCCAAGGTGCTAATAGACAATGGTAGTAACATCATGTACAAGGATACCATGCAGAAGTTAGGAATATCGGAGAACATTATCCAAGCAACAAGGAGAAATTTCCATGGTATCGTGATGGGTATCTCTTGTGAGCCCACTGGCAAGGTCCGGGTTGACGTCTTATTCGGCACAAGGGACAACTGCCAGACTAAGAACTTGGAAAGCGCGTATCATGCGTTACTCAGCAGGCCTGCTCTGAACAAGTTAATGGCAAGCACTCACATCAGTTACTTGAAGATGAAGTTGCCAGGGCCAAGGGGAGTGATCTGTAACATCCCAATTTTAGCAACCCTGATTAGTTGTCCAGAATGCAAAAAATAGGGGAACAAAAACTTTTTCTTTTTAAGTGCTGCAGTGTTTTCTTGTGTTTTTTTGTGCTTATGCATCTGAATGTATAACATAGGATATACTTCTTACCTCAACATCAGTTGACCAAAGCTAATTAACAAAACTATCTTGGCTCTTTCTTACATATTCTCAAATGTTCTGGCATTTCAAAACCGAGCCAAGATGCCTTTGCAACCCAAACTATTTTATTAGCTTCTATTGATCAAACTATGGATAGCTATATAACATAACCTCCTTATGTTTTCAGGACAGAACTTCCAACTGCTCTTACCTCTAGGTTTTTCCAAAACCTTTTTATAAAGCTTTTGAATTCTTCTCTTGGTAGACATATCAAGGACTATCACCTTATTCAAACTCCAACCTTTCAACATACCCATCCTTACCTCAAGCTAGGCCTGATGGTAACCATGGTATTAGATTTACTTTGCTTAAAACATGAGTTGTCTTGATCTGCTAAGATGAATTGCCTTGATCTGCTGCTTGAATTGGTTGCTTAGGAACTAAATGAGCTACCCTAAGGGCTCATCCTCTAGCATCTAACTACTCCTATCCACCCTAAGTAAGTTAACAAAGCTGGATCCGATCTCTAGCCACTTGGTGATCATCTAAAACCCTTAACCAAATCAATTCTGAAGGGATCTAATCTAGAAGCTTCCAAGTCAATGATGACCAATATCAAGCATGAATCTATTCTACTTAATCTAGCCTTCAACATCATCCACTTGACGATGCTTTGGAACCTTGTATCATCTCCAAATCATCCCCTCTTATGTTCTAGTCAAAAACTCTAGATCTACCAAAAATGGCTGTCTGGAAAACTACTATCAATGTCTCATCTTTGAGTCTCCCTCATTTCCAACCCTTGCGCATTTTTGGTAATGAACTTGAACCATCTTGTAAACCATCCTAAGGTCTACCAAGTCCCACTCTTTCCCTTGGCTATATCACCCTCTAACCCACTTGTTCTTGATAGTTTTGCACGCAAGAAAATAACAATTCCTGCAAATCTTCTCAACTAGCCTACTTTGGAAGAAGCGCACATCTCCATCCTACCTTCTTTGGACCAAATATTTCCATGATTGTGTTCTATTCATAAAGGTATTGCATTACCTACTTCACGTGTTCCAATTGGATCCTTGTGCTCCAAAAACCCACAATGTTTTGAAGCCCATGTGATAATCTGCTTTGGCACCCTTATTTTATTCAAAGTTTGAGATCAATTCTTGGAGAACCCAAGCATGATCAAGCTCAACTTCTTGCACCATGGTGATCTACATCACTTGGTCTATCCATCCATATATTCCATGGCCCAAGGGGAGATCTGAGCTCCAAGATCCAACAAGATTTTGAAGGCAATAAAATAACATTACCCTCAAAACTCAAAACTCCTTCTATAAAGGCAAGTTTGTTTTTATCCAAACTACTTTGCCAAATCAAGGCACATTGGATGCCTATATATCTTACCATATCTCCCCACTTCAAAAATAAATATTTCTGAAGTGTTTTAGTAATTCTTTTTGCCTATTTTCTTAAATGGCAGAAATGAGTAAATAATTACTTTAAATACTTTTATGCCCCAATAAATTCTAGGAAAATTCTCCAGATTATGAATTCATGTTTGTAACCATATCAAACCAAAAACCCACCTTGTCCAAATAAAATTATTCAAATAAAATCCAGAAAATAGATTCAGTAGTATTTGAATAATTGATATAAAAGGGATCTAAAATTATCAAATAAATCTTAAATAAATCCTGGAGTGATATCTTGCCTATATCCATCTTCTACCACCATTTCTTTACCTTGGCAAGATCAAATTTCAAGAGTTCCTTCATGATAACCAATATGGCCCTAAATTGAAATATTTCAAAACATAGAGCTAAATCCATCCAAACTTCATCAAATCTCATCCATCAACCCTCCATAACCCCCATCACTCCTCTCTGGTCGAAGCTACTGTAGCATAGTGTTGCAGCACCCCGACACCTTGTCCCCATATGTTCAAAAGGAGAGAGACATGGCCTTAAAGCAAAAGCCTAGAAAGAAGGGAGAAGCAGCACCCCACTGTCCCTCTGTCCTAGGAACGACCCCAGAGCACACCCACCACCTCTCCACCACCCCTGCTACCCAATGGATGGCCACCTCCCTCCCTCCAAGCTCACATGGACCTAGACCACCATACACCCTCTCCTCCTTGTTAAGTAGACCACAGGCCAGTAAAACCCACCCCTTGGCTCATTCTTACTCCCTCACCTACCTGGCAATCACCTAGAGCCGTGGCTCCTCCTCTGCTCTTCCTTGTCATGGAGAAGGGAGAGATCTCCTCTCGTCCTTCCTTGAAAAAGTGAGCACACCGTCGCACTAGGTCACCCCTTTCCCCTCTCTATGCATCCCCAGGACCCCCCTCTCGCTGACCAACCTCTCCCATGTTCTCTTTTTCCTGCAGGAGCACCAGAACCTGGCCGACGGTGGCATGCCCGAACGAGCTCCTCCGGCCAGCGGGACATCTCCTAGCCCCTGCTGCCTCGTCAGTGACCACCCATGGCCTCATCCGTCCCCTCTGGTTCTCCCCGACGCATCTCTAACGACATGGAGACGCCCTAGTGATGCACCAGCGAGCTTCCGAGCACACACCTGCCGTCACCGCGAGCGATTTCCCTCCAGGAGCTGAACCCACAACTTCCATCCATCCTTGGAGTCGCCGTCGAGAGCAGCGTCCCCTCCACCATCTCCCGGCCTCCCATGAGCCCCGGTGAGGCTCCCCGCTTCTCCCCCAGCCTTTCCTCGCCGCCGCCTAGGGTTTGCTCGTCGTTGTTCCACTCCAGCAAGGACGATAGCTCTCCACCATCCGATCCAACTAACACCAACGCCCCCGATCTCCCCGTACCCCTTCGCCACCCTGTGCTCCCTGATGACTGGGCCCCACGCCGGCATTTGAACACGCCCGGCCGTGCGCTGTTGGTAGCCTGGGTGGGCCGAATTGGAGGCTTGAGGCCCAGAACCGGTTAGATCCCAGCCCGCGTGCACTTCACCTTTTTCTTTTTCCTCAAATCCAGAAATTTTCCTTTCAGTTTAAATCATTTTGAAAATGCAAAACATGTCCAATTGCCCTGATATAAAATTTCTAGAGTATCTGGGGTTGACCCAGATAATGTCCAAAATTAATTTCAATAAATCAACTAACTAGAGGTACCCTTTTCACTAATAAATGCTTTCTATGAGTTTTACAAATCCAAATGATGTAAAACCTTTTTGTAATGAAGGTTATCCTCGATACCTTACATATCCCCCTAGCCCCATCTAAAATGGCTTCCTATTTTGACCGTGGTAAAATTAACAAAAACAGCCTTTATATGATTTTGAGAATTTCTTCAGGCCAAACCAAATGTGATTTCAACCAAATTCCAACATTGAGATCTCACCAACCCTCATATTTACCAAACCCTAGAAGCTCAAATTTTATTGAGCTTTGGTTAATTTATAATGAATAAAACTATACTGTGTATGGCTATTTCACTAAATAAATCACTCCAGTAGTTCTGTATACCTAAAATAATAATTCAAATTTTAATGAAAGGTAATTCAAATACCCACATATGACATTGGTCCTGTTGGGTCCAAAGCATAGAAAACAAAAAATTTCCTACGATGAGAACTACACGCCAAGATCTATCTACTAGATACAGAGCAACGGGTGGACATACATCCATCGAGAACTTACCCTCGAAGACAACGAGTTTTGTTAACGAGTAGGAACTCGTGGTTGATTTAGTCGTACACTTGCCGATCTCAAGATCGTGTGAAAGTCCGAGCACCGCAAATCAGCAGCGCATCCATCCTCGCATACACGTTCAAGCCACCGTACAACCTCCACCTCCTCGCTCCAGCGATGCAGCAGAAGCAGCAACTCCTTCCAGACGAAATGCCACCGGGAACATGTATCTCGCTAATCCAAGACCATGGGGCAATAATTCTAGAGGGGGAGAGAGATCCTTCACGAGGAGGTGTGAGGAAGAAGGAGGAAGAGGGGGCCTTTTATAGGAGGAGGCGGGGTGCCCCTCCCCATGGCCGGCGCCTCATGGGGGTGACCCCTCACCTCCCCCATTCATGTGGTGGTAACCCCTCCACATTAAAATGCCTCTTCACATTCCCTTTTAAAGTCTCCACTTTAAATGCATTAAACTTCTCTAAGTTTAATGCTCTCTCATTTAATAAAACTCTTTTATTAAATTTATTCAGAATTTTGTTAATTACTTTAATTAACAAACATTCACATAAAACCCCTTGCAATATTTCAATATCACATGCAGAACCACTTTCTGCAATTTCACCGGAAACAATTCCGGTTTCTATCGAAACAATTCCTGCACTTTGCAATTCTTTCGTCTGAAACATATGTGCTCCAAAATGGTGTCGGGTAACTCTTAAGTGTGTCACCCTATGGTTCGTGAATAATGCAGACATGATTGAGACTCCTCTCAGATCAATAATCAGAAGCGGGACCTGGAGATCCATACTGACTCCTGCATATTCAACGATGACTTCTGTGATCGTGAGAACCTTTAACGCTAGTAACTTAATCCCTTTGTCTCATGATATAATACATGTCCGAGATTCGATCATCGGTATCCAAATACCTAGTTTGATCTCGTTACCGACATGCACTCTTTTATCGTTCCCGTGATATAACGTTCTAGTGATCACATCACTTGCTTGCAAGCTATCTTAATGTGATATCACCGAGAGGGCCCAGAGTATATCTATTCGTCATCGGGATTGACAAATTCCACTCTTGATCCATGAGCCTCAACGTAACACCTTTGTAGCACTGAACCCATCTTTATAGTCACCCTGTTACGGTGTGACATTTGATGTTATCAAGATACTCTTACGGTGTTAGCAATTAACATGATCTCATGGTCTAAGGATAAAGATTACTTCGTATGATGTTATAGAAATGTAAACATAATGACTTGATCGTAATGCTATACTTCAGATGAATGTTCATCACATCATTTCACAAATGTTGTGACCTTGTTATTAACAACATCCAATGTCCATGATCAGGAAACCTTGATCATCTTGTTAATCAGCAAGCTAGTCTATCAGAGAGGCATAACTAGGAACCCTTTTTGTTTATTAAACACACATGTATTGAAGTTTCCTATCAATACAACTATATCATACAAAATAAACATCTATCATATCCAAGAAATAAATAATAACAACTTTATTATTGCCTCTCAGGGCATATTTCCTTCAGTCTCCCACTTGCTCTAGAGACAATAATCTAGTTCACATAGTGATAAATCTAACACCCATGGAGTTCTGGTGTTGATCATGTTTTGCCCTAGGGAGAACTTTAGTCAACGGATCTGCTACATTTAGGTCTGTGTGTACTTTACAAATCTTTATATCTCCAACCTTGACATGCTCGCGGATGGAGTGAAACCGACGCTTAATATGCTTGGAATTCTTGTGAGACATCGGTTCCTTGGCGTTGGCTATGGATCCATTATTGTCACAATAGATCACCATTGGGTCCAACACACTAGGAACCACACCTAGTTCCGTTATGACTCTTTCATCCGAACCGTTTCCTGCGCCGCTTCTAAAGCAGCAACATATTCTGCCTCCGTCGTTGATCTAGCCACCACAGGTTGTTTGGAACTCCTCCAACTAACTGCTGCTCCATTCAAGAGAAATACGTATCCAGATTGACACTTAGAGTCATCCGGATCGGTGCCAAAGCTAGCATCGACATAACACTTAGCGAGTAGCTCTTCTTCACCTCCGTATACAAGAAACATATCCCTAGTTCTTCTCAAGTACTTAAGGATATTCTTGACCGCTATCCAGTGTTCCGAACCAGGATCAGATTGGTACCTACTATTCAAACTAATAGCATGTGCCACATCCGGTCTTGTACATAGCATGGCATACATTATAGAGCCTATGGCCGAGGCATAGGGGATCTTATCCATTATCTCTCTTTCTTCCGCCCTAGCCGGACCTTGAGTCTTACTCAATGTCTTTCCTTGCAACATAGGTAAGAACCCCTTCTTACTTCCTTCCATATTAAACTTTTTTAATATCTTATCAAGGTATGTACTCTGTGATAGCCCAATTAGGCACCTTGATCTATCTCTATAGATTTTAATGCCTAATATGTATGACGCTTCACCAAGGTATTTCATCGAAAATTTGTTGTTTAGATAACTTTTAACACTGTTTAAAAGATCTATATCATTTCCAATCAATAATATGTCATCCACATATAATATCAGAAATGCCACATTGCTCCCACTCACTTTCTTGTAAATACAAGCCTCTCCATAAGTTTTGACAAATCCAAACTCTTTGATCACCTCGTCAAAGTGGAGATTCCAACTCCGGGATGCTTGCTTCAGTCCATAGATGGATCCCTGAAGTTTTCATACCTTATTAGCATCCTTAGGATCGACAAAACCCTTAGGTTGTATCATATACAACTCTTCTTCAATATTACCATTGAGGAACGTAGTTTTGACATCCATCTGCCATATTTCATAATCAAAATATGCAGCAATTGCTAACATAATCATAACCGACTTTAGCATCGCTACGGGAGAGAATGTCTCATCGTAGTCAACTCCTTGAATTTGTCGAAACCCCTTTGCGACAAGTCGAGCCTTATAGATGGTCACATTACCATCAGCATCAGTTTTTTTTTGAAAATCCATTTATTCTCAACGGCCTTTCGATCGTGAGGTAAGTCCACCAAGGTCCAAACCTGGTTTTCGTACAAGGATTCCATCTCGGATTTCATGGCTTCTAGCCATTTGTTGGAATCCGGGCTCATCATCGCTTCTTCATACGTCGAAGGGTCATCTATTTCATCAACCATGAAATTCACAATAGGATTGTCGTACAGTTCAGGAGCTACACGTGTCCTACTTGACCTGCGAGGTTCGATAGTGTCCTCTTTCGGAGTTTCATGATCAATATCATTAGCTGTCTCTTCATTAGCTGAAGTCAACTCCGAAACAATTTCCGGTGCTGAGCTACTCGCCATTTCATGAAGAGAAGGTTCAATAACCTCTTCGAGTTCTACCTTCCGACTACTCACACCTTTCGCGAGAAACTCCTTCTCAAGAAAGGATCCATTCTTGGCAACAAAAACCTTGCCCTCGGATCTGTGATAGAAGGTATACCTAATCGTTTCCTTAGGGTATCCTATGAAGATGCTTTTTTCCGCTTTGGGTTCGAGTTTATCCGGCTGAAGTTTCTTCACATAAACATCGCATCCCCAAACTTTAAGAAATGACAACTTAGGTTTGTTTCCAAACCATAATTCATACGGTATCGTTTCAATGGATTTAGATGGTGCCCGATTTAAAGTGAATGCAGTGGTTTCCAGTGCATAACCCCAAAATGATAGTGGCAAGTCAGTCAGAGACATCATAGATCGAACCATATCCAATAAAGTACGATTACGACGTTCCGACACACCATTACGTTGTGGTGTTCCGGCAGGCGTGAGTTGTGGAACTATTCCACACTCTTTCATGTGTGTGCTAAACTCGTAACTTAGATACTCACCTCCATGGTCGGACCGCAGAAATTTGTTCTTTCTGTTATGATGATTTTCCACTTCATTCTGAAATTCCTTGAAATTTTCAAAGGTTCCAGACTTGTGTTTCGTCAAATAGATATACCCGTATCTACTCAAATCATCCGTGAAAGTAACAAAATAACGATATCCACCTCACACCGACACACTCATTGGTCCACACACATCAGTATGTATGATTTCCAATAAATCTGTCGCTCGTTCCATTGAACCAGAAAACGGCGTTCTAGTCATCTTGCCCAGAAGGCACGGCTCACATGTATCAGATGATTCAAAATCTAGTGATTCCAAAAGTCCATCAGAATGGAGTTTCTTCATGCGTTTAACGCCAATATGACCTAGACGGCAGTGCCACATATATGCAGATATATCATCATCAAGTTTAATCTTTTTAGCATCAACATTATGAATATGCGTAATACTACTATCGAGATCCAACAGAAATAAACCATTCAACACGGGTGCATGACCATAAAAGATATTATCCATATAAATCGAACAACCATTGTTTTCAGACTTAGACCAATAACCACTTTGCATCAAACATGATCCGGATACAATGTTCATGCTCAGTGCAGGCACCAAATAACAATTATTTAGATTTATAACTAATCCCGATGGCATATGGAGAGGTAGCGTTCCAACGGCGATCACATCAACTCTTGATCCATTACCGACCCGCATCGTGACCTCATCCCTTGCTAGCTGTCGCTTGTTCCGCAGCCCCTGAATCGAGTGACATATATTAGCAACCGACCCCGTATCAAATACCCAGGTGCTACTGCGAGTACTAGTCAAGTACACATCAATAACATGTATATCACATATACCTTTGTTTGCCTTGCTGGCCTTCTTGTCCGCCAAATACTTGGGGCAATTGCGCTTCCAATGGCTAGTCCCCTTGCAATAGTAACACTCAGTGTCAGACTTAGGGCCAGCTCGGGGTTTCTTTTTAGGTGTGGCAACAGATTTGCCACCCTTCTTTCCCTTGTGCTTGACTTTCTTGTCCTTCTTGAAACCGGTGGTCTTATTGATCATCAACACTTGATGTTCTTTCCTAATCTCCACTTCTGCAGTCTTAAGCAGTGACAGAAGCTCGGGAAGAGACTTCTTCATGCCCTGCATATTATAGTTCATCATGAAGCTCTTGTACCTAGGTGGCAGAGATTGGAGAACATGATGTATGCCTAAGTCAATGGGAATCGTTATTCCCAAGGACACAAGCTTATCGGCGTACCCATACATTTTGAGTACGTGCTCACTAACGGAGCTGTTCTCCTCCATCATGTAGCTAAAGAACTTTTCAGAAGCATTATAACTCTCTACGGCAGCATGGGTATCGAAAATCATTTTCAATTCTCCCATGGTATCAAAATCATTGCCATTTTCAAAACGCTTTCGAAGTTCTGGCTCTAGCCCATACAGTATGCCGCAATGAACTAAGTTGTGGTCCTCCTGACGAGTTATATAGACATTCTTTTCCTCGTCAGGGGCATCAGGAGCTGGTGGGGGGCCTAGCAGCGCCTCTAGCACATATTGCTTTTGTGCAGCAGTGAGGAGAATCCTCAAATTCATAGCCCAGTTGGTGAAGTTGCTACCATTCGCAGCAAGTTTCTCTTTCTCCATGAACACATTGAAATTAAAAGCAGGTGGTTCCATCTACAACAGAATTTGTAAAGTTTATTTAGACTAAGTTTATGATAGAGTGAGTTCAACTAATCCAAATTACTAATGAACTCCCACTCAAAACGACATCCCTCATGTCTTTTTGGTGATTACATGAACCAAATCCACTACACCAAGTTCGATCCTCACGTGAGTCGGTGCAGCTTCAAACGCGAGCATCTATATGGGAATCATATCAACTATATGACTCATGCGTAACCTTTCGGTCCGTGTTCCATGGCCATGTCTGTACATGCTAGGCTCACCAAGTAAGAACCTTAGTACTCGCGTGTGTAAAACTGTCTTACACCCGTTATATGAAAGCATAGAGTCGAGTACACCCGGTTATCACGTGATGTCTCAAAACACGATCCATAGAATGGTGCATACTTAAGGAAGAACTCATTTTATCTTGATATCTAAATGAGGGATCATCTTACAATGCTACCAAAAGCGCCAAACTAGCAGTATAAGATGCTAACATCTAATGTGTAAAGTGAGATGATATGGTCCATGCATTTGATCTCTATCATTTGCATCGTGGTATGATCTATATCATTCCTTTGTGTGTAAGGCCAAGGTCTATGGAACTTACACGTTGAGTGTGTTGTAAGAGTATCTATCATACATCTACTTACAACAATACCATATCAAGACACTAGCCCAGCAACGATCCAAACTAGATGCCTCTAATTTATCAATTGCAAGTTTTACGTGGCTTAGGGCTTTCGGAGATAGAACCGGTCTTACCTACGAACATGAACCACAACAAGGATAACCAAGTTATTAGCAACTCGTTGTAAATCAGATATTGACTATAGTTGGAGAGACAGACACCAGCCAGCCACTTATGGAAAACAAGTTGCGTGTCAGTCGTGGAACCGGTCTCATGTACGATGACAAGTAAGGTTGGTCTGGGCCGCTTCATCCCACTATGCCACCAATATCCAAAATACATAGAAGATGCAATAACATGATCATCATCGCCCACATATAAACATATGTGTACTACCCGTGCAAAGCACCTACGCATAGATCAGGCTCTGATACCACTATTGGGTCCACAGCATAGAAAACAAAAAATTCCTACGATGAGAACTACACGGCAGGATCTATCTACTAGATACAGAGCAACGGGTGGACATACATCCATCGAGAACTTACCCTCGAAGACAACGAGTTTTGTTAACAAGTAGGAACTCGTGGTTGATGTAGTCGTACACTTGCCGATCACTAGATCGTGTGGAAGTCCGAGCGCCGCAAATCAGCAGCGCATCCATCCTCGCACACACGTTCAAGCCACCGGACAACCTCCACCTCCTCACTCCAGCGATGCAGTGGAAGCAGCAACTCCTTCTAGACGAAATGCCACCGGGAACATGTATCTCACTAATTCGTGACCATGGTGAAATAATTCTAGAGGGGGAGAGAGATCCTTCACGAGGAGGTGTGAGGAAGAAGGAGGAAGAGGGGGGCCTTTTATAGGAGGAGGGGGTGCCCCTCCCCATGGCCGGCGCCTCATGGGGGGTGACCCCTCACCTCCCCCATTCATGTGGTGGTAACCCCTCCACATTAAAATGCCTCTTCACATTCCCTTTTAAAGTCTCCACTTTAAATGCATTAAAATTCTCTAAGTTTAATGCTCTCTCATTTAATAAAACTCTTTTATTAAATTTATTCAGAATTGTGTTAATTACTTTAATTAACAAACATTCACATAAAACCCCTTGCAATATTTCAATATCACATGCAGAACCACTTTCTGTAATTTCACCCGAAACAATTCCGGTTTCTATCGAAACAATTCCTGCGCTTTGCAATTCTTTCGTCTGAAACATATGTGCTCCAAAATGGTGTCCGGTAACTCTTAAGTGTGTCACCCTACGGTTCGCGAATAATGCAGACATGATTGAGACTCCTCTCAGATCAATAATCAGAAGCGAGACCTGGAGATCCATACTGACTCCTGCATATTCAACGATGACTTCTGTGATCGTGAGAACCTTTAACGCTAGTAACTTAATCCCTTTGTCTCATGATATAATACATGTCCGAGATTCGAGCATCGGTATCCAAATACCTAGTTTGATCTCGTTACAGACATGCACTCTTTTCTCGTTCCGGTGATATAACATTCTAGTGATCACATCACTTGTTTGCAAGCTATCTTAATGTGATATCACCGAGAGGGCCCAGAGTATATCTATCTGTCATCGGGATTGACAAATTCCACTCTTGATCCATGAGCCTCAACATAACACCTTCCTAGCACTGAACCCATCTTTATAGTCACCATGTTACGGTGTGACGTTTGATGTTATCAAGATACTCTTCCGGTGTTAGCAATTAACATGATCTTATGGTCTAAGGATAAAGATTACTTCGTATGATGTTATAGCAATGTAAACATAATGACTTGATCGTAATGCTATACTTCGGATGAATGTTCATCACATCATTTCACAAATCTTGTGAACTTGTTATTAACAACATCCAATGTCCATGATCAGGAAACCTTGATCATCTTGTTAATCAACAAGCTAGTCTATAAGAGAGGCATAACTAGGAACCCTTTTTGTTTATTAAACACACATGTATTGACGTTTCCTATCAATACAATTATAGCATGCAAAATAAGCATCTATCATATACAAGAAATGCATAATAACAACTTTATTATTACCTCTCAGTGCATATTTCCTTCAGGTCCCATATGAAAATCTACTGTAGAATAAATATGGTGAGAAAGACAAAAACCCTCCAAAACTTCCTTTGGGAATTTCCAGAGGGCACTCTGGTAAATATTTTGACACGATTCCAACTCTCAGTCAACCAGTACATCAAACCATACACAACCATCCAAGGAAATGATTTTTGGACCTACAGAACATTTCTAGTGAATTATTCCCTAAAACTAGAGTTTTATTCACTAGGAAATGCATAGTAAATCAATGGATTTTGATAAAATAGTGAAACCACTTTTGTTGGTTTCATTTTATCAATAGCTATCTGATGGTATCATATTTAAATAATTATATCATACAGAACCAAGCCTTGGACTTAAACTCCCTACTTAAGTGTTATATGCCACATAAATCATAAATAAAGCTCCACAAATGCAAATAAAGTAATTCCAACTGCTATGAACTCAATATATCACAACCTACTAAAGTGTTTAATGTTTTATATGTATGTTTTCTGTTCTGTAATGGTGCTTGTATGCTCTGTATTGATTTATTTTATTGCTTGTTTGCATGTGTACTCTATGACAGCGTTAATTGCGCTTGTATTGACGCCGAGAAGAAGAGATCTTATTATTATTGGTATTGGTATTCTAGGTTATCTAAATAAGAAGTCCAGGGACATATATTGCCAGTTTGATGATCTCAGGCAAGCCACCTTCTTGCTCATAATCCTTGTCCTACTGTTTTACTTATGAATATTTTATCTACTGTTTATGAAAACTGCACTGTTTTACTATATGTTGATGTGTATATAGTAGTGGTTTGGCTCCTCCGAACTATTAAACTTTTGTACTATTAAGTACAACCCCCTTGATGACACCTATTGGTCCCTAGTAGAATAAATGGTGCATAACACCATAACCCTTTGGAGACCTGTTCTAGCCGAAGTAAAGCTATAGGATGGGAAGACCCCTGAAAAGTTTTACAAAGAGTTTTATGATAAAACCTTGGTGAGGTTTGACCTACCAAGAGAAGTTTGAGAAAGAAAAAGGTTTTCTTTTTACAAAAGATGCTGAAGGAAAGAGGAGGTAAAATGTTTACGAAAACAAATCCGATTCTTTATAGCTTTAGCTATAACAACTTAATCCGTGCAACCACATTACTCTAGAATGGGACAGGGTTGGGCTTGATGTTTTGTTTACTCTGGTATAAGATGCCTACAACTACTTGCTGGCTCGTGGTTGATGTAGAGCTTGTTGGGAACCCCAAGAGGAAGGTATGATGAGCACATCAGCAAGTTTTTCCTCAGTTATGAGACCAAGGTTTAATCGAACCAGTAGGAGCAAGGAAACACCCCAAAGGTGTTACTAGCTGAGCTTTGGCAGGGCGCACTACCGGTGCTAGTAGCAACATGGAGACCTGCACAACACAACCACATAACTTTGTCCCCAACTTGCGATGAGGTTGTCAATCTCACCGTGTTTTGCGGAAAACAAAGGATTAAACGTATCGAATGGAAAGAAGTAAAAGTTTGTAGAAATTAAACACAAAGCAGTAAAAGGTTGTAGATTGTATGTAAAGTAAAGGACCGGGATCCATAGTTCACTAGAGGTGGCTCTCCTTAGATAGATAACATGCTGGGTGAACAAATTACGGCGGGGAAATTGACAAACACCGAGAAAGCAATACATGCATATACTAATCATCTTGACTCCTTTGAGACTTGATTGGGCATTACAACATAATACATAGACCGCCATCCAGCTGCATCTATGACTAATAATTCACCTTCAGGTTATCATCCGAACCCCCTCCAGTATTAAGTTGCAAGCAACAGATTATTGCTTTATGAACTGCGTGTAAAGTAAACAATACAATTGTTCTATGAACAAAGGATCGTTGTTTTCTCCCTAGTAGCAACAGCACATCTAGTACCTTAGAGATTTATGTCACTTCCCCATATTACCAGAGGCATGAACCCACTATCGAGCATAAATACTAACTTTTGGAGTTGCTAGCATCTACTTGGCCAAGATAGCTACTAACAACGGAAAGCATGCAAGATCTCAAATAACAAAGACATGATAGAATCAATAACCAATCTGAAATAGCATCTCAATATGCATCAGATCCCCGCAAACACAACATGTATGGATTACAAATAGATGATCTTGATCATGAACGGAGCTCACAAGATCTAAACATGAAAGCACAAAGGAGGAGAAACAGCCATGTAGCTACTACATGGATCCGTAGTCCAAGGATGAACTACTCACGCATCACACCGGAGGCTTGCATGGTGATGAAGAAGGCCTCCAGGGTGAATTCCCCTCTCCGGCAGGGTGTCGGGAAGAGCTTCAGATCCCTCCCGATCTAGGGATGGAGATGACGGTGGCTACAGACTCTTTCGTGGATTTTTGATCGGGTACTTAGGGTTTTCGTCCCGAGGGCAACTTATAGGCGGAAGGAGAGGCCGAGGGGGTGCCGGGAGCCACCAAACCACCCCCTGGCGCGGGCCAGGCTTGGCCGCGCGGCCAGGTGGTGTGGCCGGCCCCTGGCCCCTCTCCGTCTCGTATTCTGGCACTTGATCCCTTCCGGAAAAATAGGCACTTTGGCTTTTGTACCGTCCAATTCCGAGAATATTCATTTTCTGACTTTCCTAGAACCAAAAACAGCAGAAAACAGGCAGCTGGCACTGTGGCTCTTGTTAATAGGTTAGTCCAAGAAATCATATGAAAAGTACTCCAAAGTTGGAACAATGCTTTGCAAGACGTTTGTTTGTTTCACACAAAGAAAACATAGCATAATAGTAATCAGCTTGTCCCTCAATAGAGTAGCAAATATAAATGCACAGGACACCTTCAAAGTTCATAAGAGTGACTAGATACAATAGGTTCAAACAAGCAATAACAAGTTATGCATCAATCAACTAGTCTTGGGACAATGCACATAGAACTAAGAATGGCCACTATGCTCTCAAAGTAGGTGCATAACGATAGAAGGTGGAGACTCAATATAATGGTGGAAGAAAGGCCTTTTGTACAAAGTAAGTAGGGATTCAAGTCTCATAAAGAGCTTCCAAAAATTATGGTACTTACAGCTTTCAGCTCTCATTGCCCCTATCATAAGCATCTTGAAGTGATTAAGGTTAAAGTGAATAAACTATGGTGTACATGCTTGACGAAGTATAAGTCAGAAATCTCATGTCCCTTGTAACGAGGGCCGCTCCTCATGCTACTCAAGTTTAGTCACCGGTAAGTTCTTGTCATTGTAAGTACATGTGTATCATTGAGAACTGCCAACAGGGTACCCCTTGCCCGATGATACGGAAGAATCCCCATATCAAAATGACAAGGCAAGCAGACAACGAGCATCTCAGCAATCTTCTTATTTACCATGGGAATATGGTGATTTTTTCTCTCTTTCCTCTTTTCATAGTATCTCTTTTTTTCTTTTTCTCTTTTCTCAATATAGGACTCTTTTTTATAAGAAGAATGCTTCATAAACAGCTCATTATGGTTATGCTGCAGGTTTCCACCATGTCAGCATGGATTAGACCAGTGGCCCAGGCGTTTCTCTAACACATATACATAACTCCATGGACTTACAAGCTCCCCTTTCATTTCACACTGATGACATCCATATACAAAAGAGCATGATATCAACTAGGTACAAGTACCAAGTGAAATGTTGAAAGCGTTCCACATGAAAGCATGGTTCTGCTAATTCCCAACAAATAAGTGCAAGCATATACAACATAGAAGACACAATGGTTCAAGTTTATTAAGGGCAAGTAAAGTAAAGTGTGCCATCAAGTTCGTGAGAGCTTTAATCACTAGTTTTCTCATAACAAGTAGAAGGTAAACAAAAGCATGAATATACTTGGAATAGCATAAGCTAGTAGGTAGGTATGGTGGACTCTTTGGAATAACTTGGTTTAGGGAGTTGGATGCATGAGTGGAACTCATACTTGGTGGTGGAGGCTAGCAAAAGACTGGGAGCGACAAACTAAGAGAGCAATAATGGCCATAATCATGCAGAGCGACAAAACATCATTGATCAAAGCATAAAGTGATACTATAAGTTGAAAACTAAAGGATCATAAAGGCTATGGTGACTTTACATAGTCATAACATGGTGTGAGCATGTGCCAAGTCAACCCAAATAAAGCATCAAAGGAGAATACCACTATACTATGCTTTAATATGCTAAAACAATGCATGATTCGTCCAAGGAACATTAAGCAATCTCAATTGTTTATAAAAAGTAATGCTACAACAAATAATACTAAGCATAAAGCCAAAAAAATATCAAGCATGGCATGACAAAGCATAGGCCATAGTCAAAAACGAGCTCTTTTTACCATATAAGTATGAACTTTCCTACTCTTTTCCAAACCATACCAAACTATTTGCAAACCAAAGTGTGAAAGAGGGGGTCCAACCAACTTATTCAGAAAACTAAGTAAATCAAGCAAACTAAAAACCAAAACAAAAAGGAAAAAGAAGACGCTCCAAGAAAAACACAACTGTGCATGAAACAATAAAAATGAAGCGTTTGGAAGAAACCTGGGATTTTTATTGATGAAGAAGGGGATGCCTTGGGCATCCCCAAGCTTTGACGCTTGTACTTCTTGGATATTTCTTGGGGTGACATGCGTGGCATCCCCAAGCTTGAGCTTTAGTCCATCCTTCATCTTAGTACTCATTCCTTCCATACACCTGAAATTTTTCCTTCATACAAAACTTCACACAATCTCATTAGCAACATTACTATACTTAGGATAAATAAGTCTCAAGGTTCAGTTCTAACACCAAGTAAACTTCCATTAGAACACTAGATACTGTAGCACTTCCCTCAAAAAGCTCAATTCCTCAAAAGAACTCAAGAAGGAACCAACAAGAAGCAAATGCAGAAAATGGCAGAAATCTGTCAAAACAGACCAGCAGGTAAAGACGAATTTTTTCGAAGACTTTCTGTTGCTCAAATATAAACGTGTTGAACTAACGAAAGTTATATAACAACCTGGGTCAGAAGCACAAAAAATTACAGCTCAATCCGACATACAGATCTCTCTCAGGAATTTTTTACGGTGAAGCACAGAAATCTGTTTCGGGACAGCAACTTTCCCAATCATTACTTCACTCTCATTAGAGGTTACTCTTGGCACAAAAAGCAAATAAAAAGGATAAGGAGAGGTTATTACAGAGGTAATAACTTCCAAGACTCAAGTAAAACTCTTGGGTTATCTCCCAACAAGTACTTTTCTTTAACGCCTTTAAGTTAGGCATAAGAAGCAAAGAAAGAATCAAGTGTTCTCAAATGAAGAAGCATTAAGATCAATACCCGAAATATTTTCAACAAGGCAAGGTATATCATCCAAGTAAGTTCTAGAGGATCCTCTCTCAATGCTCTTAGGTTCACTATTCTCATCAAAAGGGTTTGCAGGAACAATCCAATCAAGATTCTTTTCTACAGCATCATGTATTGCTACTAGTTTGAAGGGTATTGGTATCTTAGGTTCCTCCCCATTAGGCTCGGTTTTGTTCATGTTTTCTCGTGTACCAACAACATCTACACATGAGCCTAGCATATTGAAACGTTCAAAAACTTTTCTAGCTTCTTTGGCAACATCATAGAAGTCCTTAAACAAAGTTTCTAGAATAAAATCCCTCTTTTCAGGGTCTTCAATTTCTTTAAGCTTAAGAAACATTACTTGCATTAAGGGGTTGAGGTTAACAAACCTAGCTTCTAACATGTGAATTAAAGAAGCTTTAGCAATCTCATAGTTTGGAGCAAGTTCTACAAGGGATCTATCCTTAGTATCTTCATGCTTACTAACATGATTAAAGAATTCTTCAATGTTATCTTTCCCAATTATAGAACCACTACCAATTGGAAGGTCTTTCAGGGTGAAAGTAGGGATCAACATCGTGAGCTAAGGGAGAGGTGACTACTAAATGAGACTTAATTTTTTTGTGTTTTTCAAATAAGAAAGCAAACAAGCAAAACTACTTTTTTTTGTGTTTTTTTGAAGAACAAAACAAGCAAACAAAGCAAAAAGAAACTAAGAAAAACAAAAACAACAAAGTAAAGAGATTAGTTATGAGGGACTCCCCTTGTGAAGATGTCCTTGACTCCCCAGCAACGGCGCCAGAAAAATCTTTGCTGGCTCGTGGTTGATGTAGAGCTCGTTGGGAACCCCAAGAGGAAGGTATGATGAGCACAACAGCAAGTTTTCCCTCAGTTATGAGACCAAGGTTTAATCGAACCAGTAGGAGCAAGGAAACACCCCAAAGGTGTTACTAGCTGAGCTTTGGCAGGGCGCACTACCGGTGCTAGTGGCAACGTGGAGACATGCACAACACAACCACAGAACTTTGTCCCCAACTTGCGATGAGGTTGTCAATCTCACCGTGTTTTGCGGAAAACACAGGATTAAACGTATTGAATGGAAAGAAGTAAAAGTTTGTAGAAAGTAAACACAAAGCAGTAAAAGATTGTAGATTGTATGTAAAGTAAAGGACCGGGATCCATAGTTCACTAGAGGTGGCTATCCTTAGATAGATAACATGCTGGGTGAAAAAATTACAGCGGGGCAATTGACAAACACCGAGAAAGCAATACATGCATATACTAATCATCTTGACTCCTTTGAGACTTGATTGGGCATTACAACATAATACATAGACCGCCATCCAACTGCATCTATGACTAATAATCCACCTTCAGGTTATCATCCGAACCCCCTCCAGTATTAAGTTGCAAGCAACAGATTATTGCTTTACGAACTGCGTGTAAAGTAAACAATACAATTGTTATATGAACAAAGGATCGTTGTTTTCTCCCTAGTAGCAACAGCACATCTAGTACCTTAGAGATTTCTGTCACTTCCCAGATTACCAGAGGCATGAACCCACTATCGAGCATAAATACTAACTCTTGGAGTTGCTAGCATCTACTTGGCCAAGGTAACTGCTAACAACGGAAAGCATGCAAGATCTCAAATAACAAAGACATGATAGAATCAATAATCAATCTGAAATAGCGTCTCAATATCCATCGGATCCCCGCAAACACAACATGTATGGATTACAAATAGATGATCTTGATCATGAATGGAGCTCGCAAGATCTAAATATGAAAGCACAAAGGAGGAGAAACCAACCATCTAGCTACTACATGGATTCGTAGTCCAAGGATGAACTACTCACGCATCACACCGGAGGCTTGCATGGTGATGAAGATGGCCTCCAGGGTGAATTCCCCTCTCCGGCAGGGTGCCGGGAAGAGCTTCAGATCCCTCCCGATCTAGGGATGGAGATGACGGCGGCTACAGACTCTTTCGTGGATTTTTGATCGGGTACTTAGGGTTTTTTTCCAGAGGGCAACTTATAGGCGGAAGGAGAGGCCGAGGGGGTGCCAGGAGCCACCAAACCACCCCTTGGCACGGGCCAGGCCTGACCACGCGGCCAGGTGGTGTGGCCGGCCCCTGGCCCCTCTCCGTCTCGTATTCTGGCACTTGATCCCTTCCAGAAAAATAGGCACTTTGGCTTTTGTCCCATCCAGTTCCGAGAATATTCATTTTCTAACTTTCCTGGAACCAAAAACAGCAGAAAATAGGCAGCTAGCACTATGGCTCTTGTTAATAGGTTAGTCCAAGAAATCATATGAAAAGTACTCCAAAGTTGGAACAAAACACAAGAAAGTGGATAAAACTAAGCATGGAACATCAAAAATTATAGATACATTTGCAATGTATCACTACTATGGGATTTAAAAATCCCTGGAGGGTGGGCCTTCTCTTGTAAAGGTCCATGTGAGACATCGATCTGGAGAAGGAACGAAGGGTCTATGGGCCTCCATGCATTACTATGAGCCCCTCATTGAAAGCGCACACTTTGTGCAGTGCAAAAAGCGCTCCGGTTGGCTTGGGAACTATATAGGGCGCCCTGGTGTTGAGGGAAAAAACACTCATAGGGTAGGCACTTATATTGGAGTGAGCATCCGGAGAGTCTTGATCGGTTTCTCGACCCACGATCAGTGTAGATCAGGGTAGGGTACCTGGATGGTGTGGGTAAAGTGTACAACCTCTACAGAGTGTAAATCTATTCGAATAGCTGTGTCCGCGGTTATGGACGGTTGGACAAACTACTATAGAGCGGTGCTGGTTTTGATTTCAAAAAGGATTTTGGAAAAGAAATGGCTTTGGAAATGTTCTGACCATGGGATGGTCGGAAAGGATACATGTTCTGACCATGGGATGGTCGGAAAGGAATGAAAGGAGTTTCGTCATGGGATGAACGAAAGTACGAAACAAATGGGTGACCCAATCCTAGTGTTCTCCACAACTTTCAAAAAGGTTTCCCAAAATGTTTTACAGAAGTTTTCAATAAAGATATGTAGATGCTATACCTACAAGAGAAACTATTTTAGAAAAGAACCTCCCATAGAGCCCTCCTACTACCACAGCTATATTGCATATCCTCTTATTGTTATTATCTTAAAGTGGTTTGCGAGTACATTCAAAGTACTCACTGGCATTATCCCTGGCTATTAACTTGGTCAGATATCCAGAAGATGGTGGAGTTGACGACTATGTAAGCTAGGACATTCTCCCAGTCAATTGCTGATACGTCCAAAACGTTTCTACTTTCTCGAACACTTTTGCTATTGTTTTTCCTCTAAACTTGTGAGATTTGGGTACAACTAACACGGACTGACGCTGTTTTCAGCAGAATTACCTTGGTGTCTAGTTTTTGTGCAGAAAATCAACTATCAGGAAAAATCCCGGAAAATATGCCAAAAATCCTATTTCACCAGAAGACTCACGGAGCCAGAAGACGAGACGGAGTAGGGCCACGAGGGGCCCACACCACCTGGCTGCACGGGCCAGGCCAGGCCGTGCCTGGGGGTGGTGTGGCCGCCTCGGCTGCCCCTCGGCCTCCCTCTTTGCCTATAAGTTGCCTCATGACCTAAAAACCAAGGGTGGTTCGACGTTTTTCTAGAAAGAGTTCCGCTACGCCGCCACCACCAGATTCCACGATTCGGAACTAGAAACTCCGTTCTAGCACCCTGCTGGGACGGGGAATTGGAGGAGATCATCGCCATCATCATCACCATTGCTTCTCCATCGACCATCCATGTTTCCCCCGTCTATGAGTGAGTAATCCCCCATTGTAGGCTATGGGGATGGTAGGGATTGGATGAGATCATTCATGTAATGGCATCAGATTTTTAGGGCATGGTGCCTAGTATCTATTATTAGTGCTTTTTGACTTTGTTGCAACTTGTTATGCTTAATGCTTATCACTAGGGCCCGAGTGCCATGATTTCAGATCTGAACATGTTATTGATTCATTATGATAGTATTGTTTATGGTCTTACCTACAAGTTGTATACACATATTGTTGTCCGAAACCAAAGGCCCCGAAGTGACAGAAATCAGGATAACCGGAGGGAATGGCTTTGATGTGAGGATCACATGTGTTCATGGAGTGTTAATGATTTGCTCCGGTGCTCTATTAAAAGGAGCACCTTAATTGCCAGTAGTTCCCTTGAGGCCCCGCTGCAAACAGGCTGGCAGGACAAAAGATGTTGTGCAAGTTCTCATTGCGAGCACGTATGACTATATATGGAACACATGCCTATGATTATTTAGTACTTGGATGCTTCATCTTATTTATCTGCAAATGCCCTATGTCTTGATTGCTATATAAATTGTCTTGTTCATGCAACGCCCGTCCATCCATCCCTATGCCTACAGCGCTTCAATCCTACTGTTTACTGCAATTGTTACTACTGTCTTTACTTTTACTACTCCTGTTACTTTACTATTGCTATTACAAATCTGTTGCTACTGATAAACTGCTGTGAGCAAGATTGTTTCCAGGTGCAGCTGAATTGACAACTCAATTGTGAAGGCTATAAATATTCTTTGGCTCCCCTTGTGTCGAATCAATAAATTGGAGTTCACTTCCCTCGAAAATATTACGATACACCCCCTATACTTGTGGGTCATCAAGACTATTTTCTAGTGCCATTGTCAGGGAGCATAGCTTTATTTATCAAGTTCACTTAGAATCACTATTGTTCGCTGCCATCCATCCATCATGGGTAAGTCTCGTGATGGCAAGGTTCCTATTTTACCATCCACTACAAGAAGAGGTACGGTTCTGAACACCTTTGTCGCTCTTGATTCTCCATCTGTTATGAGTAAGCTCCTTACACCACCACATACACATGCTACACACACTGCTACTACTGCTGAATCTCAAACTTCTGATACTTATGATGCTGCTTCTATTGTGCTTGATAAGAGTGGTTCATTAGGTCCTTTCCTAGATGCTACGATTGCTAGAACTATACCTCGAAATACTGAAACTCCTAATGAAGACACTACTACATCTGTCAGTTCACCTGAGTCTAGAGAGAGATATGATATTGAAGACATTTATATAGAGATGACCGATGAATTTATTAAAGAATGTCAAAACACCCATGATAGGAGTGATATTAAGAGTCTCCTTGAGAGGCATACTATAAAACCCAAATTGTCTCCTAATGCTAAGTATGCTGCATCTCCCATAAACATTAGAGATAAGGATTATGATTTCTATCTTGATCTATCTTACATAGCTATTGTTGAGAATGAACCTTTTTGTGGGACTAAGAATGAAAGTGCGGTAGCACATATGACTAAGCTTTCTACCATGAGTGGCCTGTTTTCTGATGATGTTAAGGTGCGCACTTACTTTGTTGCTAAAATTTTCCCTTTTTCGTTGAAAGGAGAAGCTAAAACTTGGTTTAATACTTTACCTCCTGGATCTATTGATAGCCCTGATTGCTTGATTAGTACTTTCCTGCAGAAATATTTTCCTCCTAGTGCTAAACATGCTATTTTGCAGGAACTTTTTGATTTTAAACAGGAAAAAAAGAGATATTGCCTGAATCATGGGCAAGGTTTTGTGCTTTGATTCATGCACATGCTGGATGTCCATTACCTAAGAATGAGGTTCTTGATATATTTTATAATGGACTAACTGAAGAATCAAGGACATACCTGGATAGTTGTGATGATTGTGTTTTCGGGTATAGGACTCCCAAGGAAGCTGAGGAATTAATGGCCAAAATAAGCAAGAATTATGAAGACTGGACTCCTCCTTAACTAGCTATACCTGAGACAACTATACCTGAACCAACTATTCCTGCGCCTATACCAACATCGAAGAAGAGGGGAGTTATTGAACTAAATTATGAAGTGATGAAGGAAGCTAAGAAATGTCTTAAGGAGAAGGGAATTAAAGCTGCTGATGTCAAGAATTTACCTCCTATAGAAGAACTATGTAAGCCAATCCCCCACTCATCCACTATTGAGGTACACTCTCTCCAACATTTTGATGAAGGTGATATTCCTTACTCTAAACCTCCTGATCAATGCTTAGAAGAATTTGATGTTTTTATTGTTAAGCAAGATAATTTCAATAAAAGGGTGAAAATCATTTAATGGAAAACTCTAGAGCTATTGTTGAGTTAAAAGATATTGTGGAAAGAACCTCTAATGATGTTAAAATGCTTGTTAAACATTTTCAAATGGTTCAAACTCAAATTGATCAGCTTATTAAGGTACAAAAAGACTTGCTAGTTAATGCTGCTAAAGAAAAACATGCTTACGAAATTAGAACTAGAAGTGGTGCTGCTACCCAGGATCCTCTATATCCTGAGGGGCATCCTAAAAGAATTGAGAAGGATTCTCAACTAGCTGAAAATAGTGGTAGTACTCCTAAGAAAATAAAAAAGAAACATAAAACTACTGTAGAACCTTCTGAACCTGCTAAAGATCCTAATAGTATATATGTCTCTGATGCTAAAACTGAAAGTGGTAATGAAGAAAATGATTTTCCTGATAAAGAAAAAGTTGAAGAAGAACCTGAAAGGGACACTAAGAATACTAAATACACTAAAGAAGATTATGTTGCTAAGAAACATGGTAGTGAAAGAGAGCCTTGGGTGCAAAAACCTATGCCTTTTCCTGATAAGAAACACAAGTCAAAGGAAGATGAACACTATAACAAGTTTTGTGAGTGGATGAAACCTTTATTCTTGCAAATTACTTTGACTGATGCTATTAAATTTCCTCCTTATTCAAAGTATATGAAAGATATTGTCTCGAATAAAAGGAAGATCCCTAATGAAGAAATCTCTACTTTGATTGCCAATTATTCCTTTAATGGTAAGGTTCCTAAGAAACCTGGAGACCCAGGGATTCCAACTATTCCTTGCTTTATTAAAAATAGTTATGTTAGAACTGCTTTGTGTGATTTGGGAGCAGGAGTTAGTGTTATACTTTTTTCTCTCTATAAGAGACTTCAACTGGAAAAACTAATACCAACTGATATATCTTTGCAAATGGCTAATAAATCTACTACTATTCCTGTTGGTATATGTGAGGATGTGATGGCTATGTGTATGGCACCAGAAAAATGCTGGAGCAGTGTTGATGTAGAGCTCGTTGGGAACCCCAAGAGGAAGGTATGATGAGCACAACAGCAAGTTTCCCTCAGTATGAAACCAAGGTTTAATCGAACTAGTAGGAGCAAGGAAACACCCCAAAGGTGTTACTAGCTGAGCTTTGGCAGGGCGCACTACCGGTGCTAGTAGCAACATGGAGACCTACACAACACAACCACATAACTTTGTCCCCAACTTGCGATGAGGTTGTCAATCTCACCGTGTTTTGCGGAAAACAAAGGATTAAACGTATCAAATGGAAAGAAGTAATAGTTTGCAGAAAGTAAACACAAAGTAGTAAAAGATTGTCGATTGAATGTAAATAAAAGGACCGGGATCCATAGTTCACTAGAGGTGGCTCTCCTTAAGATAGATAACATGCTGGGTGAACAAATTACAGCGGGGCAATTGACAAACATCGAGAAATCGATACATGCATATACTAATCATCTTGACTCCTTTGAGACTTGATTGGGCATTACAACACTGTACATAGACCGCCATCCAACTACATCTATGACTAATAATCCACCTTTAGGTTATCATCCGAACCCCCTCTAGTATTAAGTTGCAAGAAACAGATTATTGCTTTACGAATTGCGTGTAAAGTAAACAATACGATTGTTCTATGAACAAAGGATTGTTGTTTTATCCCTAGTAGCAACAACACATCTAGTACCTTAGAGATTTATTTCACTTCCCCAGATTACCAGAGGCATGAACCCACTATCGAGCATAAATACTAACTCTTGGAGTTGCTAGCATCTACTTGGCCAAGATAGCTACTAACAACGGAAAGCATGCAAGATCACAAATAACAAAGACATGATAGAATCAATAATCAATCTGAAATAGCATCTCAATATCCATCGGATCCCCGCAAACACAACATGCAGAATTACAAATAGATGATCTTGATCATGAACGGAGCTCACAAGATCTAGACATGAAAGCACAAAGGAGGAGAACCAGCCATCTAGCTACTACATGGATTCGTAGTCCAAGGATGAACTACTCATGCATCACACCGGAGGCTTGCATGGTGATGAAGAAGGCCTCCAGGGTGAATTCCCCTCTCCGGCAGGGTGCCGGGAAGAGCTTCAGATCCCTCCTGATCTAGGGATGGAGATGACGGCGGCTACAGACTCTTTCGTGGATTTTTTTGATCGGGCCCTTAGGGTTTTCGTTCCGAGGGCATCTTATAGGTGGAAGGGGAGGCAGATGGGGTGCCAGGGGCCACCATACCACCCCCTGGCACGGGCCAAGCCTGGCCGCACGGCCAGGTGGTGTGGCCGGCCTCTGGCCCCTCTCCGTCTCGTATTCTGGCATCTGATGACTTCCGGAAAAATAGGCACTTTGGCTTTTGTCCTGTCCAATTCCGAGAATATTCATTTTCTGACTTTCCTTGAACCAAAAACAGCAGAAAACTGGCAGCTGGCACTGTGGCTCTTGTTAATAGGTTAGTCCAAGAAATCATATGAAAAGTACTCCAAAGTTGGAACAAAAGACAAGAAAGTGGATAAAACCAAACATGGAACATCAAAAATTATAGATACATTTGCAATGTATCAACATCCCCAAGCTTAAGTCCTGCTCGTCCTCGAGTAGGTAAGTGATAAAAAGAAAGAATAATTTTTGAGGTGTCATGCACCATCAAAGACTTGATCAAAGTATTTGCAAAACACTCAAAGTTGGGATCATAGTACTTCAATCATAACATGAAAGACAAAGTTCTAGCAATAAGACAAAGAAACTATGATGCAACATGAAAAGGCATAAACAAAAGATTCATGAATAACAATGCTTTGCAAGACGTTTGTTTGTTTCACATAAAGAAAACATAGCATAATAGTATTCAGCTTGTCCCTCATAGAGTAGCAAATATAAATGCATAGGACACCTTCAAAGTTCATAAGAGTGACTAGATAAAAATAGTTTAAAACAAGCAATATCAAGTTATGCATCAATCAACTAGTCTTGGGACAATGCACATAGAACTAAGAATGTCCACTATGCTGTCAAAGTAGGTGCATAAAGGTAGAAGATGGAGACTCAATATAATGGTGGAAGAAAGGCCTTCATAGAAGGAAGTAGGGATTCAAGTCTCATAAAGAGCTTCCAAAAATTATGGTACTTATAGCTTTCGTCTCTCATTGCCCCTATCATAAGCATCTTGAAGTGATTAAGGTTAAAGTGAACAAACTAAGGTGTATATGCTTGACAAAGTATAAGTTAGAAATCTCATGTCCCTTGTATACGAGGGCCGCTCCTCATGCTACTCAAGTTTAGTCACCGGTATGTTCTTGTCATCGTAAGTACATGTGTATCATAGAGAACCGCCAACGGGGTACCCCTTGCCCGATGATACGGAAGAATCCCCATATCAAAATGATAAGGCAAGAAGACAACAAGCATCTCAGCAATCTTCTTATTTGCCAGGGGAATATGGTGCTTTTTTCTCTCTTTCCTCTTTTCATAATCTCTTTTTTTCTCTTTTCTCTTTTTTTCTCAATATAGGACTCTTTTTTTAAAGAAGAATGCTTCATAGACAGCTCATTATGGTTACGCCGCAGGTTTCCACCATGTCAGCATGGATTAGACCAGCGGCCCAGGCGTTTCTCTAACACATATACATAACTCCATGGACTTGCAAACTCCCCTTTCATTTCACACCGACGACATCCATATACAAAAGAGCATGATATCAACTAGGTACAAGTACCAAGTGCAATGTTGAAAGCGTTCCCCATGAAAGCATGGTTCGGCTAATTCCCAACAAATAAGTGCAAGCATATACAACATAGACAACACAATGGTTGAAGTTTATTAAGGGCAAGAAAAGTAAAGTGTGCCATCAAGTTCGTGAGAGCTTTAATCACTAGTTTTCTCATAACAAGTTTAATTTGGGAGGTAAACAAAAGCATGAATATACTTGGAATAGCATAAGCTAGTAGGTAGGTATGGTGGACTCTTTCGAATAACTTGGTTTAGGGAGTTGTATGGATGAGTGGAACTCATACTTGGTTGTGGAGGTTAGCAAAAGACTGGGAGCGACAAACTAAGAGAGCAATAATGGTCATAATAATGCAGAGCGACAAAACATCATTGATCAAAGCATAAAGTGATACTACAAGTTGAAAACTAAAGGATCATAAAGTCTATGGTGACTTGAGATAGTCATAACATGGTGTGAGCATGCGCCAAGTCAACCCAAATAAAGCAGCAAAGGAGAATACCACAATAATATGCTTTAATATGCTAAAACAACGCATGATTCATCCAAGGCACATTAAGCAATCTCAATTGTTTATAACACGTCATGCTACAACAAAGAATACTAAGCATAAAGCCAAAACAATATCAAGCATGGCATGACAAAGCATAGGCCACAGTAAAAAACGAGCTCTTTTTACCACATAAGCATGAACTTTCCTACTCTTTTCCAAACCAAACCAAACTATTTGCAAACCAATGTATGAAAGAGGGGGTCCAACCAATTTATTCAGCAAACTAAGCAAACAAAAGCAAACTAAAAAACAAAACGAAAACGAAAGACGCTCCAAGAACAACACAACTGTGCATGAAACAATAAAAATGAAGCGTTTGGAAGAAACCTAGGATTTTTACTGATGAAGAAGGGGATGCCTTGGGCATCCGCAAGCTTTGACGCTTGTACTTCTTGGATATTTCTTGGGGTGACAGGCGTGGCATCCCCAAGCTTGAACTTTAGTCCATCCTTCATCTCATTACTCATTTCTTCCATACACCTGAAATTTTTTCTTCATACAAAACTTCACACAATCTTTATTAGCAACATTAGTGCACTCAAGATAATAGGTCTTAAGGTTCAGTTCTAACACCAAATAAACTTCCATTAGAACACTAGCTACTGTAGCACTTCCCTCAAAAATCTCAATTCCCCAAAAGAACTCAAAAACGAACCAACAAGAAGCAAATGCAGAAAATGGCAGAAATCTGCCAAAACAGACCAGCAGGTAAAGACGAATTTTTTCGAAGACCTTCTGTTGATCAAATCAAAAAGTGTTGAACTAAAGTTAGATAACAACCTGGGGCAGAAGCACAACAATTCACGCCTCAAAAAGACGTTCAGAGATTTTACACGATTTTTTATGGTGAAGCAAAGAAATCTGTTTCGGGACAGCAACTTTCCCAATCATTACTTCTCTCTCATTAGAGGTTACTCTTGGCACAAAAAGCAAATAAAAAGGATAAGGAGCGGTTATTACTGAAGTAATAACTTCCAAGACTCATCTAAAACTTTTGGGTTATCTCCCAATAAGTACTTTTCTTTAACGCCTTTAAGTTAGGCATAAGAAGCAAGAAAGAATCAAGTGTTCTCAAATGAGGAAGCATTAAGATCAATACCAGAAATATTTTCAACAAGGCAAGGTATAGCATCCAAATAAGTTCTAGAGGATCCTCTCTCAATGCTCTTAGGTTCACTATTCTCATCAAAAGGGTTTGCAAGAACAATCCAATCAAGATTCTTTTGTATGGCATCATGTATTGCTACTAGTTTAAAGGGTATTGGTATCTTAGGTTCCTCCCCATTAGGTTCGGTTTTGTTCATCTTTTCTCGTGTACCAACAACATCTACACATGATCCTAGCATATTGAAACGTTCAAAGACTTTCCTAGCTTCCTTGGCAACATCATAGAACTCCTTAAACAAAGTTTCTAGAATAAAATCCCTCTTTTCAGGGTCATCAATTTCTTTAAGATTAAGAAACATTACTTGCATTAAGGGGTTGAGGTTAACAAACCTAGCTTCTAACATGTGAATTAAAGAAGTTGCAGCAATCTCATAGTTTGGAGCAAGTTCTACAAGGGACCTATCCTCAGTATCTTCATGCACAGGTGGAGCAATAGGTGTGCTCATAAAATCATTGTTGTTGGTGCTAGTGAAGTCACACAACTTAGAGTTTTCAAGAGTAGTCATTTTTTTTGGGTTTTCAAATAAGAAAGCAAACTAGTAAAACTATTTTTTTTTGTGTTTTTGATAACAAAACAAGCAAACAAAGCAAAAAGAAACTAAGAAAAACAAAAATAACAAAGTAAAGAGATTGGTTATGAGGGACTCCCCTTGTGAAGATGTCCTTAACTCCCTGGCAGCGGCACCAGAAAAATGCTTGATGGCTCTGTGTATGGCGCCAGAAAAATGCTAGAGCGGTGTTGATGTAGAGCTTGTTGGGAACCCCAAGAGGAAGGTATGATGAGCACAGCAGCAAGTTTCCCTCAGTATGAAACCAAGGTTTAATCGAACTAGTAGGATCAAGGAAACACCCCAAAGGTGTTACTAGCTGAGCTTTGGCAGGGCGCACTACCGGTGCTAGTAGCAACGTGGAGACCTGCACAACACAACCACAGAACTTTGTCCCCAACTTGCGATGAGGTTGTCAATCTCACCGTGTTTTGCGGAAAACAAAGGATTAAACGTATCGAATGGAAAGAAGTAATAGTTTGTAGAAAGTAAACACAAAGTAGTAAAAGATTGTAGATTGAATGTAAAGAAAAGGACCGGGATCCATAGTTCACTAGAGGTGGCTCTCCTTAGGATAGATAACATGCTGGGTGAACAAATTACAGCGGGGCAATTGACAAACATCGAGAAAGGAATACATGCATATACTATTCATCTTGAATCTTTTGAGACTTGATTGGGCATTACAACATTATACATAGACCGCCATCCAACTGCATCTATGACTAATAATCCACCTTCAGGTTATCATCCAAACCCCCTCCAGTATTAAGTTGCAAGCAATAGTTTATTGCTTTACGAATTGCGTGTAAAGTAAACAATACGATTGTTATATGAACAAAGGATTGTTGTTTTCTCCCTAGTAGCAACAACACATCTAGTACCTTAGAGATTTCTGTCACTTCGCCAGATTACCAGAGGCATGAACCCACTATCGAGCATTAATACTAACTCTTGGAGTTGCTAGCATCTACTTGGCCAAGATAGCTACTAACAACGGAAAGCCTGCAAGATCACAAATAACAAAGACATGATAGAATCAATAATCAATCTGAAATAGCATCTCAATATCCGTCGGATCCCCGCAAACACAACATGCATAATTACAAATAGATGATCTTGATCATGAACGGAGCTCACAAGATCTAGACATGAAAGCACAAAGGGGGAGAACCAGCCATCTAGATACTACATGGATCCGTAGTCCAAGGATGAACTACTCACGCATCACACCGGAGGCTTGCATGGTGATGAAGAAAGCATCCAGGGTGAATTCCCCTCTCTGGCAGGGTGCTAGGAAGAGCTTCAGATCCCTCCCGATCTAGGGATGGAGATGACGGCTGCTACAGATTCTTTCGTGGATTTTTTTGATCGAGCCCTAAGGGTTTTTGTCCCGAGGGCATCTTATAGGCGGAAGGGGAGGCCGAGGGGGTGCCAGGGGCCACCACACCACCCCCTGGCGTAGGCCAAGCCTGGCCGCGCGGCCAGGTGGTGTGGCCGGCCTCTCGCCCCTCTCTGTCTCATATTCTGGCATCTGACGACTTCCGGAAAAATAGACACTTTGGCTTTTGTCCCGTCCAATTCCGAGAATATTCATTTTCTGACTTTCCTGGAACCAAAAACAGCAGAAAACAGGCAGCTGGCACTGTGGCTCTTGTTAATAGGTTAGTCCAAGAAATCATATGAAAAGTACTCCAAAGTTGGAACAAAACATAATAAAGTGGATAAAACCAAGCATGGAACATCAAAAATTATAGATACATTTGCAATGTATCAGGATGTACCTGTTAAAGTGGCTCATAATTTCTTGATATTAACTGATTTTGTTGTGCTTGAAATGCCTGAAGATGATAATATGTCTATTATTCTTGGGAGACCTTTTCTTAATACTACAGGGGCTGTTATTAATTCTAATCAAGGAAAGGTGACTTTCAATGTTAATGACAAGGAGCATACTGTCTATTTCCCTAAGAATATTGATAGGACTTATGGTTTAAATTCAATTGAACATGTTGAGGGCATTCAAGTTGGAGAAATATATTGTCCCATAGCAAGAGAAAAATACGAAACTATTATGATTGGGACCATTGCTATCAAGGTTGAGGTAACATAATCATTAGTGGAATGCAAAGTTTTGTTTCATATAATATTGTTTTGGCAACAAGACCTGATCAACCTTGTTAACAAAGGGATTTTAATTAACAAAACAATGTTTTCACCATGATTATCTCCACTTACTTTTATTTTATCCATTTTAGTTTTTTCTTTCGCTTAGTTTACTTTTCTGTTGTTAGTTGCTTGCATGTTAGGGTGTCTTAGAACTTCTGAAGTTTTAGCTTTGTTTTGTCATTGCGTCTTTCCAAAAACATCTTTCTGTCAGAAAATCATTCATCTATACCTAAAAATTGCTCAAAAATGAAGTGTCTCGAAAAATTCCAAAAAATTCATATTAAATTGTTACGTCAAAAAGGGGCAGAAAAGTGCCTGGAGAGTACTAGGGGCCCCTCCAGGCAGGTACACCACCTGGAGGCACGGCCAGCCCAAGGGCGCGCCTGGCCATGGTGTGGGCCACCCCTGGTCCTCCACTCACTCTCTCACTTCCCACTTCTTTCTCTCTCCCGAGAAAACATCAGTTCTTTGCTCAAAATCGCGTTCTTGCCCACGATTTTTCGATCTCTGATGGCCCAAAATATATCGAGCTCGTTGGGGAACCCCAAGAGGAAGGTATGATGAGCACAGCAACAAGTTTTCTCTCAGTAAGAAACCAAGGTTATCAATCCAGTAGGAGCAAGGAAACACCCCAAAGGTGTTACTAGCTAAACGTTGGCAGGGCGCACTACCGGTGCCAGTAGCAACGTGGAGACCTACACAACACAACCACAGAACTTTGTCCCCAACTTACGATGAGGTTGTCAATCTCACCGTTTTGCTGAAAACAAAGGATTAAACGTATCGAATGGAAGGAAGTAATAGTTTGCAGAAAGTAAATACAAAGCAGTAAACAGTTTGTAGATTGTATGTAAAAGAAAAGACTGGGGTCCATTGTTCACTAGAGGTGGCTCTCCTTAAGATAGATAACATGCTGGGTGAACAAATTATAGTGGGGCAATTGACAAACATCGAGAAAGCATACAAGCATATACTAATCATCTTGAATCCTTTGAGACTTTATTGGGCATTACAACATTATACATAGACCGTCATCCAACTGCATCTATGACTAATAATCCACCTTCAGGTTATCATCCGAACCCGCTCCAGTATTAAGTTGCAAGCAATAGTTTATTTCTTTACGAATTGCGTGTAAAGTAAACAATACGATTGTTCTATGAACAAAGGATTGTTGTTTTCTCCCTAGTAGCAACAACACATCTAGTAACTTAGAGATTTCTGTCACTTCCCCAGATTACCAGAGGCATGAACCCACTATCGAGCATAAATACTAACTCTTGGAGTTGCTAGCATCTACTTGGCCAAGATAGCTACTAACAACGGAAAGCATGCAAGATCACAAATAACAAAGACATGATAGAATTAATAATCAATCTGAAATAGCATCTCAATATCCATCGGATCCCCGCAAACACAACATGCAGAATTACAAATAGATGATCTTGATCATGAATGGAGCTCACAAGATCTAAACATGAAAGCACAAAGGAGGGGAACCAGCCATCTAGCTACTACATGGACCCGTAGTCGAGAGATGAACTAATCACGCATCACACCGGAGCCTTGCATGGTGATGAAGAAGGCCTCCAGGGTGAATTCCCCACTCCGGCAGGGTGCCGGGAAGAGCTTCAGATCCCTCCTGATCTAGGAATGGAGATGACGGCGGCTACAGACTCTTTCGTGGATTTTTTGATCGGGCCCTTAGGGTTTTCGTCCTGAGGGCATCTTATAGGTGTAAGGGGAGGCCGAGGGGGTGCTGGGGTCGGCCAGATCACCCCTGGAGCGGGCCAGGCCTGGCCACGCGGCCAGGTGGTGTGGCCGGGCCCCAACAATTCTCTGTCTCGTATTTTGGCTCCAGATGACTTCCGGTAAAATAGCAACTTTGGCTTTTGTCCCGTCCAATTACGAGAATATTCATTTTCTGACTTTCCTGGAACCAAAAACAGCAGAAAACAGGCAGCTGGCACTGTGGCTCTTGTTAATAGGTTAGTCCAAGAAATCATATGAAAAGTACTCCAAAGTGTGGACAAAACACAAGAAAGTAGATAAACCAAGCATGGAACATCAAAAATTATAGATACATTTGCAATGTATCAACATCCCCAAGCTTAACTCCTGCTCGTCCTCGAGTAGGTAAGTGATAAAAAGAAAGAATAATTTTTGAGGTGACATGCACCATCATAAACTTGATCAAAGTATTTGTAAAACATTCAAAGCTGGGATCATAGTACTTCAATCATAACATGAAAGACAAAGTTCTAGCAATAAGACAAAGAAATTATGTTTCAACATGAAAAGGCACAAACAAAAGATTCATGAATAACAATGCTTTGCAAGACGTTTGTTTGTTTCACATAAAGAAAACATAGCATAATAGTATTCAGCTTGTCCCTCATAGGGTAGCAAACATAAATGCATAGGACACCTTCAAAGTTCATAAGAGTGACTAGATACAAATAGTTTAAAATAAGCAATATCAAAGCTATACATCAATCAACAAGTCTTGGGACAATGCACATAGAACTAAGAATGGCCACTATGGTCCCAAAGTAGGTGCATAAAGATAGAAGGTGGAGACTCAACATAAAAGTAAAATAAAGGCCTTCATAGAAGGAAGTAGGGATTCAAGGCTCATAAAGATCTTCCAAAAATTATGGTACTTATAGCTTTTATCTCTCATTGCCCCTATCATAAGCATCTTGAAGTGATTAAGGTTAAAGTGAACAAACTATGGTGTACATGCTTGACGAAGTATAAGTTAGAAATCTCATGTCCCTTGAATACGAGGGCCGCTCCTCATGCTACTCAAGTTTAGTCACCGGTAAGTTCTTTTCATCGTAAGTACATGTGTATCATAGAGAACCGCCAACGGGGTACCCCTTGCCCGATGATATGGAAGAATCCCCATATCAAAATGACAAGGAAAGCAGACAACGAGCATCTCAGCAATCTTCTTATTTACCATGGGAATATGGTGATTTTTTCTCTCTTTCCTCTTTTCATAATCACTTTTTTTTATTTTTCTCTTTTTTCTCAACATAGGACTCGTTTTTTATAAGAAGAATGCTTCATAGACAGCTCATTATGGTTACGCTGCAGGTTTCCACCATGTCAGCATGGATTAGACCAGCGGCCCAGGCGTTTCTCTAACACATATACATAACTCCATGGACTTACAAGATCCCCTTTCATTTCACACCGACGACATCCATAGACAAATGAGCATGATATCAACTAGGTACAAAGTGCACGTGCAATGTTCAAAGCGTTCCCCATGACAGCATGGTTCTGCTAATCCCCAACAAATAAATGCAAGCATATACAACACAAACGACCCAATGGTTCAAGTTTATTAAGGGCAAGAAAAGTAAAGTGTGCCATCAAGTTCGTGAGAGCTTTAATCACTAGTTTTCTCATAACAAGTTTAATTTGGAAGGTAAACACAAACATGAATATACTTGGAATAGCATATGATAGTAGGTAGGTATGGTGGATTCTTTGGAATAACTTGGTTTAGGGAGTTGGATGCATGAGTGGAACTCATACTTGGTTGCGGAGGCTAGCAAAAGACTGGGAGCGACAAACTAAGAGAGCAATAATGGCCATAATCATGCAGAGCGACAAAACATCATTGATCAAAGCATAAAGTGATACTACAAGTTGAAAACTAAAGGATCATAAAGGGTTATGGTGACTTGAGATAGTCATAACATGGTGTGAGCATGCGCCTAGTCAACCCAAATAAAGCATCAAAGGAGAATACCACTATATTATGCTTTAATATGCTAAAACAACGCATGATTCATCCAAGGCCCATTAAGCAATCTCAATTGTTTATAACAAGTCACGCTACAGCAAAGAATACTAAGCATAAAGCCAAAACAATATCAAGCATGGCATGATAGAGCATAGGCCACAGTCAAAAACAAGCTCTCTTTAACACTTAAGCATGAACTTTCCTACTCTTTTCCAAACCAAATCAAACTATATGAAAACCAATTTATGAAAGAGGGGGTCCGACCAATTTATTCAGCAAACTAAGCTAAACAAAGCAAACAAAAAACCAAAATGAAAACGAAAAAGAAGACGCTCCACGAACAACACAACTGTGGATGAAACAATAAAAATGAAGCGTTTGGAAGAAACCTGGGATTTTTATTGATGAAGAGGGGGATGCTTTGGGCATCCCCAAGCTTTGACGCTTGTACTTCTTGGATATTTCTTGGGGTGACACACGTGGCATCTCCAAGCTTGAGCTTTAGTCCATCCTTCATCTCATTACTCATTTCTTCCATACACCTAAAATTTTTCCTTCATAAAAACTTCACACAATCTTTATTAGCAACATTAGTGCACTCAATATAATAGGTCTTTAAGGTTCAGTTAGAACACCAAGAAAACTTCCATTAAAACACTAGCTACTGTAGCACTTCCCTCAAAAAGCTCAATTCCCCAAAAGAACTCAAAAAGGAACCAACAAGAAGCAAATGCAGAAAATGGCAGAAATCTGTCAAAACAGACCAGCAGGTAAAGACGAATTTTTTCGAAGACCTTCTGTTTCTCAAATAAAAAAGTGTTGAACTAAAAAAAGTTAGATAACAACCTGGGTCAGAAGCACAACAATTCACACCTCAAAAGGACATACAGAGATTCTACACAAACTTTTATGGTGAAGCATAGAAATCTGTTTCGGGACAACAACTTTCCCAATCATTACTTCTCTCTCATTAGAGGTTACTCTTGGCACAAAAAGCAAATAAAAAAGATAAGGAGCAGTTATTACTGAAGTAATAACTTCCAAGACTCATCTAAAACTTTTGGGTTATCTCCCAATAAGTCCTTTTCTTTAACGCCTTTAAGTTAGGCATAAGAAGCAAGAAAAAGAATCAAGTGTTCTCAAATGAAGAAGCATTAAAACCAAATTTCTTGCCCTTACCTCTCTTACTTTTATTCTTAACCTTTGGGAAAATATGATTGTTTGGTGGAGAATAAAGGTGCATGGTCCCCTTTCCCACATCTATTATTGCTCCAAGGAGTTCTAATAGTGACCTTCCAAGTGTAATTTATCCTTTTCCTGCACATTCAATAACAAGATAATCAGTAGAAATCATTTTCCCAAGGATCTTTGTAAACACTCCTTTAGCTATTCCAATAGGTAATATGGTAGCATTATTAGCAAGAGTTATTTCTTTTCCCCCTTCAGAAAGCCCCCAAAGATTCAAAGATTCATAAATATCTTTGGGCAAAAGACAAAATTCAAACATGATATCACAGCGAGCTTGAAAAGTTTCATTATTTATATCAATCTTTACTATGGGGAGCCACTTTGATGGTTCAGAATTTATTGGAACATAATTATGATGCTCCCTAAGCGTATTATAGCAATCTTTTAAGCTAGTAGTGCGGGTCTCAAGAGTGTTTGATCTAGCAAATATGCTTGCGAAAGAAATATCAGTTTTGCTAGGCAAGTTGTAAGTAAAGATCAATTTATTTATAGCATTAATAGCATCATCCTCATTACATTGGAGGAAATCTCCCCCCCCCCCCCACAACAGCATCTAAAGCATATCTATAGCAAAGAGCAACCCCAAGGTAAAAACTGCTAAGGAACAAGCTTTGAGTCATTTTAGGCTCAGTTTTTTCATGTAGATCAGAGATTCTAGCCCAAGCTTCCTTGAAACTTTCCTCAATTCCTTGTTTAAAAGTGAAAATCATTTCCTCGGGTGACATAGTGATTGGATCAGAGACATCAAGGCAACTTAAGAAAGGAACTAATTTTTTTGTGTTTTTAATAAAGAAAGCAAACTTGTAAAACTAATTTTTTGTGTCTTTGATAAAGAAACAAGCAAACAAAGCAAAACAAAAATAACAAAGTAAAGAGATTGGTTATAAGGGACTCCCCTTGTGAAGATGTCCTTGAATCCCCGGCAACGGTGCCAGAAAAATAGCTTGATGGCCCAAAATATATCGAGCTCGTTGGGGAACCCCAAGAGGAAGGTATGATGAGCACAGAAGCAAGTTTTCCCTCAGTAAGAAACCAAGGTTATCAATCCAGTAGGAGCAAGGAAACACCCCAATGGTGTTACTAGCTGAACGTTGGCAGGGCGCACTACTGGTGCCAGCAGCAACGTGGAGACCTGCACAACACAACCATAGAACTCTATCCCCAACTTACGATGAGGTTGTCAATCTCACCGGTTTTGCTGAAAACAAAGGATTAAACGTATCGAATGGAAGGAAGTAATAGTTTGCAGAAAGTAAACACAAAGCAGTAAACAGTTTGTAGATTGTATGTAAAAGAAAGGACCGGGGTCCATAGTTCACTAGAGGTGGCTCTCCTTAAGATAGATAACATGCTAGGTGAACAAATTAGAGCGGGGCAATTGACAAACATCGAGAAAGCATACAAGCATATACTAATCATCTTGACTCCTTTGAGACTTGATTGGGCATTACAACATTATACATAGAGCGTCATCCAACTACATCTATGACTAATAATTCACCTTCAGGTTATCATCTGAACCCCCTCCAGTATTAAGTTGCAAGCAACAGATTATTACTTTACGAATTGCGTGTAAAGTAAACAATACAATTGTTCTATGAACAAAGGATTGTTGTTTTCTCCCTAGTAGCAACAGCACATCTAGTACCTTAGAGATTTCTGTCACTTCCCCAGATTACCAGAGGCATGAACCCACTATCGAGCATAAATACTAACTCTTGGAGTTGCTAGCATCTACTTGGCCAAGATAGCTACTAACAACAGAAAGCATGAAATATCACAAATAACAAAGACATGATTGAATCAATAATCAATCTTAAATAGCATCTCAATATCCATCGGATCCCCGCAAACACAACATGTAGAATTAAAAATAGATGATCTTGATCATGAACGGAGCTCACAAGATCTAAACATGAAAGCACAAAGGAGGGGAACCAGCCATCTAGCTACTACATGGACCCGTAGTCCAGAGATGAACTACTCACGCATCACACCGGAGGCTTGCATGGTGATGAAAGAAGGCCTCCAGGGTGAATTCTCCTCTTCGGCAGGGTGCCAGGAAGAGCTTTAGATCCCTCCCGATCTAGGAATGGAGATGACGGAGGCTACAGACTCTTTCGTGGATTTTTGATCGGGTACTTAGGGTTTTGGTATCAGAGACAATATATAGGCGGAAGGAGAGGCCGAGGGGGTGTTGGGGTCGGCCAGACCACCCCCTGGCGCGTGCTAGGCCTGGCCACACGGCCAGGTGGTGTGGCCAGGCCCCAGCCCTTCTCCGTCTTGTATTCTGGCTCCAGATGACTTCCGGTAAAATAGCAACTTTGGCTTTTGTCCCATCCAATTCTGAGAATATTCATTTTCTGACTTTCCTGGAACCAAAAACAGCAGAAAACAGGCAGCTGGACAAAACACAAGAAAGTAGATAAAACCAAGAATGGAATATCAAAAAATATAGATACATTTGCAATGTATCAATCTCCTTGCTCAGCCCATCTTTGCTGGTGAAATTTGGAGCAATTGTTCTCCGGTATGTGACTCCTCCGCTTGTCCAAGTAGATTTGTGTTTAGTGGTTTATATCTTGAGTATTTTGCTGCTGTAGGTGACAGGTTATGAGAGCTTGTAAGCTTGTTCATTTCTTAGAGATATTGTTTTGAAGCATGTTTAGGCCTCTTACAAGTCCCTATGAGTAGTGCCCTTTATTATGCATTCGCTTTGCAATCACTTGTTTAATGGATGTTTAAATTTCAGAATAGAAGATGAATGAACATCAACTCAACCAACATGAACTGAGGGTTCCTGAGGTTATGAAGGTTCACCGAGAGGAGGAAGTTTTCCCTTCCATCTATCCATGCTCTGAATTCATGAGGACTGCAGGAATTTTCCAGGACTTCCATACTTTAGTTTCTAATGCAGGATTGGAGCATTTTGTGGAAGATGAACCCTGTCAATTTGTGAAACTAACTATGTCTGTAGTGCAGGACTTTCGATTTAGTTGCTCTTTGCCTAACCCCATGGTTCACTACAAAATTTACAATATAGCTGTCGACCTTTCTCTTGATGACTTTTGTGCAGCTATTAAGGTACCTCAGTGGGGATCGTGTGGAAGGATTTAAGAGCGACCTGCACCACTCATGGACTTGTATGCGGAGATTTGCCAAGGGAGCAGCTTCTCGAAGGAGAGCGGGAGAATCCGTAACATTCATCTCCCGTCTATTCTCTACTTTGCTTACTTTATTGCCAAGTGTGTTCTCGCTAGGAAAACTGCTAATAAGTTATCCTCGTATGATCTAGCATTCATCTCAGCTATTTTAAAACGAGATAGGACTTATAACTTGGGTGCCTTGATAGCTTTCCGTCTTCCTGCTAACCGCGAGAAAGGTGGAATTTGTGGAGGCCTCATAGCCTCTCGTTTATTAGCTTTGCATGGTGTAGTGTCTCATCATCTAGACCTACAGTTTCCCATAGAAAGGCTTGACCTTAATTCCATGATACAACATAAATTTTTTTCTTCTTGGGCTAATTTGATTGA
This sequence comes from Avena sativa, assembly GCA_916181665.1. Taxonomy (NCBI): domain Eukaryota; kingdom Viridiplantae; phylum Streptophyta; class Magnoliopsida; order Poales; family Poaceae; genus Avena; species Avena sativa. The sequence continues at coordinate 468,238,828 of OV702290.1, forward strand.
TTTGTCTTATGAAATAACCTTTCTCAAGGCTGGTTGGAGAAGGAGTAAGTCCGAGCGATATGTTCTTTTGCCTGCACCTGTTTTTGTTTAACCTTGATACCAGGGTAGGATGGTCACTCACTAAGGAGGAGCTTGATACGTACCTGGGAGAGCTCTCCCAAGAGGAGCAGGATACTAGAAGGGAGGTTACAGATGATTCGGTCCAGCCCTCGAATGAGGGGGAGTCTTCATATCAGCAGCCTACCTATGATTGGGGAGCTTCTTCTTCTTCCCAACGGCCTAACCACGATCATTCTTACAATGACCCGCCTGCTTGGAACCCTTACCCGCGCTGGGGCTGATACCAACTTAGGCCAAAAGCCTAATGTCAGGGGGATGATCCCCAGGTACCCCAATTGGACAAGAAACCGAGCAGTCGGATCGCGTCCGGCTGACCAGATGAAGCCGGACAGGGCAAGACAGGTCGGCTATCGCATGGTAGTCGGATAAGCAAAAAGTAGCCGGCTACGGCGACGTAGCCGGAACCAATCAGTGAGACAGGACGATGTGCGTATCAGTGCACGGTACGCCTTGTACGATGACAAGACTGGCAACTACCCAGCCATACCGAAGACTTTGCGAGGATGACGCAGGAACAGTGGCCCGATGGTGACGACAGGCTCGCACGGCGTCTACTGTCTCTACGACAGCCATACCGCTTGTACTCCGATGTGACATACCATACCGGACACTGTAGATGACCAGCCGGCTAGGACCCGCATGTGGGGCCCGCCAGTCGGACTGGCCAGTGAGACCGTTGCCTCTCTACCTATATAAGGAGAGGCAAGGCAAAGGGTTGGTCTCAGTGCATTTAAGACAGTAGCTAGAGAATACAACTCAAGGAGCACTTGTAGTTCGTATATCCATGATAGTCAGATCCGGCAGGAGTAGGGGCTTTACCTCATCACGAGGGCCCCGAACCTGGGTACTTCCTGCGTCCAGCTACGCTTGCTTGTATCCAATCCTGCATGTGGACGCCGTCGATAGCTTCCCTGCTAGTCCCCACACCTCTATCTAACCTCCTCAGGTACTATCGTTCCCAATACAATGACAGTTGGCGCCCACCGTGGGGCAGATGGCTTCGACCGGAGTCATGTTCCACACGGGACCCCGCACTTCAGCCGGTGAGCGCATGGCCTCTGGCCTGGAGCTCACGCTCGGCAAATTCGACTGTGTCATCGACAACGCTTCCTGCTTCGTCGGAGCCTCTTTCCCGGCAAATGGCACCGTCCTGCTATTCGGCGACCTCCCTGTCTATACCGCCACCGTTCCGGAGCGTTTCCCTAGGGAAATCGTCTTTGTCGCGGAGCTACCGCATCCGGGCGGTAGCGCCTCCGTTGCATCCTACGGCGTGGAGGTCATGATGGCCGGCTCGAGCTCTCACCCCCGCCAGCCGCAGGAGCAAGGCAAGGACGAGGTTGGGACTTCTACCCCTCCGCAGCCTCAGAACCTGGTGGAGGATGCCATTGATCGGCTCCAGACACCGGTTAACCTCGGGTATAACCCGGAGGAGGCAGAGGCCAACTTCACCATGGAGAGACAGATCCTCCTCCAGGAGGACATGGAGCTGGCGGCAACCCGCAAGCATCTCGAGATCACCCGGCGCGAGTACGACCGTGCACACGGCTTCACTCCGGCTACCACGGAGCCGAGCCGGCGCGGCGAGCTAGGCGGTAGGATGGAAAAGGATGGGGAGCCGGATCCCGCACCCGCCCTCATTCAGCCCACCTACAGCACGCCCATCAAGAACCTGCGCGCGGCACGAGCCATGGCAGAGGAACTTCCCAGTCTGGAGGGCGAGGCGCGAGCCCGCCAGCACACTCGCATGCAGGAGCTCCTCCGCATCGCGGACGAGCAGGCTGACACCAACCGACAGATGCAGGAGGACCCCAGCTACTCCAGGGGGAGCAAGATGCCTGCCAACAGCAGGGGCGCGCCGCATGACACCCAGCAGGCGTCCTCCCCTCAGCCGGCTAAGGCCCGCAGCAGGCGTCACAGCTCTGGCAACAGGGGCCAGCCGGGCCAGGAGCAGACGGTGAACAGCAACCTGCCACCTCCCCCTCCCCCAACCGGAGCGCCTAGACCCGCCGTTTCCCATCTCTCGGGCCGGGTGGGAGCGCCCAACCCGGATTGTCTGGATGCCCGTGACCGCATCGAGCTCCTCGCTCAAGCGTGCGTCACGGAGGAAGAAGATTCTACCGGCCCGGTTTGTTTCGGACCCCGCATCCGGAACGAGCCATTTCCGGATAAGTTCTCTCTGCCCAGGGACACCCCCAAGTACGACAGCAGCATGAAACCGGAAGATTGGCTGACCGACTATGCTACGGCAGTCGGCATAGCCCATGGGAACAAGCGCACAGCCGTGCGCTACGTCCCCCTCATGCTAACTGGGTCGGCAAGGACGTGGCTCAACAGCCTTGCACCCAATTGCAGCAATGCCTCGTCAGACTTCAAGAAAGTATTCATCCGCAACTTCAATGGCACGTACAAGCGTCCGGATCGCCCACGCAACCTGGCCTTGTGCGTCCAAGGTGACCACGAGACTGACCACGAGTACCTCGCCAAGTGGACGGAACTGCGCAACACCTGTGAGGGCATCCTAGAGAGCCAGGCCATCAGCTTCTTCATCGAGGGCTGCCGAGAAGGCACCATGCTTCACCACCGGCTACTGTGTGATGAGCGGAAAACCATGGCGGAGCTCATGACGGTTGCGGACCAGTACGCCATGGCGGATGCCACCATGAAGAAGGCCCTCCGAGTAAATGCGGACGGGCGTCCGACTCCTACGGAGCCGGCTCGCGACCGCCTGAGCAATCCGGCTGGCGAAGCCAGATCCTCCAGACGCCACGGTAATGACAACCGGTTCCACGGGGACCGCCAGGCCGGACAGCAGAAGCCACGCTACCACGCGCGGCAGGTCAATGTTGTGGAGGGTGCGCCCGACGCACCGGCCAACGATGCAAGGAGGCAGAAGCCACGGCTCACCTTCGACCAGATGTTTGATGGCCCCTTCAAGTGGCATAATTGTCCCTTCAAACCAGCTACGCACACCACTCGAAATTGCAGCTGGACCCGCCAGCTAAAGGACCAGGGTAACCAGCCTCGTCTCCCACTGCCCCCCTCCTGGTGGACCACCACCACCGGCTAGGGGATCCGGTAATGATGGTAACAGCGGCAACGGCGGAAACAACAACAATGGCTACCCCCAGCCGCATGCCGCCTACCACATCTTCGAGACGGAGCTAGACGACAAGCACAGCCGCAGGCGACGCTCCAAGGAGGTCAATGCCATCATCTCTCCGGTCCACCAGTACCTGAACTGGTCGGAAACCCCCATCACCTGGAGCCGTGCAGATCAGCCAGAGCAGCTGCCGACTCCCAGGGGCTACGCCATGGTGCTCGACCCCCTCATCGTCTCCTGTTGGGGGCTACCCCGGGTAGGGTCACGCGGGGTATAAAGGCCGAGTTAGCCGAAGTACGGCAAGGTCAAAGCGAATGCTGGCCAAGTCACCTCAAGGCAGGCCGAATCACGGAGTAACCCAGACCGGGGGGTGTCCACCTAAGTGGGTCTCAGCCGACTTAGACCGTAAGTCAGTGAGATGAATCTAACTTGTATGCAGGAACAGGTGTGGCCGGATCAACTATGTACGATCCGGGTCATATCAAGCTTGTAGGAGAAGGAAGGTATCTCGCTGGTCAAAGGTGACCACTGTACGCAGAGCGTGAGCGAAGCGGACAGAGGCAGGACCACCGAGGCATGGCCTGATACATTGCAAATGTATCTATAATTTTTGATGTTCCATGCTTGGTTTTATCTACTTTCTTGTGTTTTGTTCCAACTTTGGAGTATGTTTCATATGATTTTTTGGACTAACCTATTAACAAGATGCCGCAGTGCTAGTTGCCTGTTTTCCGCTATTTTTGGTTCCAGGAAGTCAGAAAATGAATATTCTCGGAATTGGACGGGACAAAAGCCAACGTTACTATTTTCCCGGAAGGTTCACGGAGCCAAAAGGAGAGACGGAGGAGGGCCAGGGCCTGGCCACACCATATGGTGGCGCGGGCTAGCCCTGGCCGCACCACCAGGTGGTGTGGCCCCCCTGGCAATCCACCGACCTTGCCTCCTTCGCCTATAAGAGCCTCCCGATACCAAAACCCGAAATCGTGAAGCCTCCAGCCACGAAAAGTTCCGCAGCACCGCCGCCACCGAAGGGGAGATTCGGGGGATAGAAAGTCTCTGTTCTGGCACCCTGCCGGGACGGGGAAGTGCCCTCGGAGCCATCTCCATCGATCTCCACCGCCACCTCCATCACCATTGCTGATTCCCATGATGAGGAGGGAGTAGTTCTCTCTCGAGGCTAAGGGTTCTACCGTTAGCTATGTGTTCATCTCTCTCTCTATGCATGATCATATTGTGATCATGAGCTTGTAATCTATAGATTTACCTTGCTACTCAAGTGCTTTAATAGATCTCTGCTCTCCCCATGTGTGTGAAAATGACAGCGTGCACACCATGGTGGCACTTAGGCTAGAGATTACAAATACTTGTTATGAGTTATATTTGGAGTTGGATGTATTTATGAAATTGTGGTGTTTGTTGGACTCATCTAGTACTCAAGGTGACAGTGTGGGATTTTCTAGATGGGAAAGGCTTACTTTGAGGTGTGCTGTTATAGCCCTACCATCGATTAGAGTGTTCAACCGGAGAGTAGTTAAGAGCAGTATCATAAAGAGAAGATATTTATATGAGAGTGTTCACTAGTGAAAGTATGATCCCTAGGCCTTGTTTCTAAGCATTGAAACACCGTTTGCTACTAGATCTGTTACATGTTTGATTGCTTCCATCTTTATTTCAGTTTTACTTTAGTCTTTTCCACGCCATCAAAGTATTTTCTATCACCGTTACCACTTGTATTTCACTATCTCTTCGCCGAACTAGTGCACCTATACACCTGACAAGTGTATTGGGTGTGTTGGGGACACAAGAGACTTCTTGTATCTTGATTGCAGGGTTGCTTGAGAGGGAATACCTTTGACCACTTCCTCCCTGAGTTCGATAAACCTTGGGTGATCCACTTAAGGGAAAACTTGCTGCTGTTTTACAAACCTCTGCACTTGGAGGCCCAACAACTGTCTACAAGAATAGAAGTGCATATACATCAAGCTATTTTGTGGCGCCGTTGCCGGGGAGGTAAGGTAAAAGGTATTCCCACCGGAGGATTAAAGAAGAAGAACCTCCCATGGCAAACGCCTATTTTCTGGCGCCGTTGCCAGGGAGGTAAGGTAAAAGGTACTCACATCCTCCGGTGTGAGTGCTCGAAGTTATTTCCTTTAGAGTCTACAATTTTGTCTTTTTGCTTCTTTTTTTCACTAGTTAGGCTTAATGGAAAATAACAACAAAATTAGAGAGCTTTATAGTATTTATCTTGAGTTAGGACATGAAGTGTTTGAAGAGAAAATTAAAAAACCTATGGAACTTTATTTGCATGCTAATAGCAATGTTATTAGTATGGATTCTTTGAACACCATTATTGCTAATGCTATGGAAAAGTCTAAGCTTGGGGAAGCTAGTTTTTATGAAAATGATCTTTTTAGTTCCCCAGCTTTGGAAGATAGCTATTCTATTGCTTATGATGATACCAAACCTCCAATATATGATGATTACAATGATGAATATGATATTTTCAGTCCACCTACTATTGAGGAGGAAATTAATTATGATTACAATATGCCTCCTATATTTGATGATTATGGTGATGAAAATAATAATGATAGCTATTTTGTTGAATTTGCCCCCACTACATTTAATAAGAATGACTATGTTTATGTGGAGAGTATTAATTCTTTTATGCATGTGGCTCATGATAAGAATGTTTCTTGTGATAGTTATATTGTTAATTTTATTCATGATGCAACTGAAAGTTATTATGAGAGAGGGAAACATGGTTTTAGGTGTCTCAACAATATTAAGTTTCCCCTCTTTATGTTGAAAGTCTTGAAGTTACACTTGTTTTTCTTTACTATGCTTGTTGCTTTGTGCTTTCATGACTTGTTTCTTTAAAAGATTCCTATGCATAGGAAGTGGGTTAGACTTAAATGTGCTTTGAATTTGCTTCTTGATGCTCTCTTTTACTTCAATTCATATTTCTTATGTGAGCATCTTCTCAAACTATCATGCCTAACTTAAAGGCATTAAAGAAAAGTACTTGTTGGGAGATAACCCAAGAGTTTTAGATGAGTCTTGGAAGTTATAACTTCAGTAATAACCGCTCCTTATCCTTTTTATTTGCTTTTTTACCAAGAGTAACCTCTAATGAGAGTGAAGTAATGATTGGGAAAGTTGCTGTCCCAAAACAGATTTTTGTGCTTCACCGTAAAAATTCCCGAGAGAGCTCTGTATGTCGGAATGAGCTGTAATTTTTTGTGCTTCTTCCCCAGGTTGTTATCTAACTTTCGTTAGTTCAACACTTTTTGATTTGAGCAACAAAAGGTCTTAGAAAAAATTCGTCTTTACCTGCTGGTCTGTTTTGACAGATTTCTGCCATTTTCTGCATTTGCTTCTTGTTGGTTCCTTTTTGAGTTCTTTTGGGAAATTGAGCTTTTTGAGGGAAGTGCTACAGTAGCTGGTGGTCTAGTGGAAGTTTATTTGGTGTTAGAACTGAACATAAGGACTTATTATCTTGAGTGCACTAATGTTGCTAATAAAGATTGTGTGAAGTTTTGTATGAAGGAAAAAATTCAGGTGTATGGAACGAATGAGTAATGAGATAAAGGATGGACTAAATCTCAAGCTTGGGGATTCCATGCGTGTCACCCCAAGAAATATCCAAGAAGTACATGCATCAAAGCTTGGGGATGCCCAAGGCATCCCCTTCTTCATCAATAAAAATCTCAGGTTTCTTCCAAACACTTCATTTTTATTGTTTCATGCACAGTTGTGTTTTTCTTGGAGCATCTTCTTTTTCGTTTTTGTTTTAGTTTTTAGTTTTCTTAGTTTTCTGAATAAATTTGTTGGACCCCCTCTTTCATACATTGGTTTGCAAGTGGTTTGGTTTGGTTTGGAAAAGAGTAGGAAAGTTCTTACTTTTGTGGTAAAAAGAGCTCGTTTTTGACTGTGGTCTATGCTTTGTCATGCCATGCTTGATATTGTTTTGGCTTTATGCTTAGTATTCTTTGTTGTAGCATGACTTGTTATAAACAATTGAGATTGCTTAATGTGCCTTGGATGAATCATGCGTTGTTTTAGCATATTAAAGCATAGTATAGTTGTATTCTCCTTTGATGCTTTATTTGGGTTGACTTGGCACATGCTCACACCATGTTATGACTATCTCAAGTAACCATAGCCTTTATGATCCTTTAGTTTTCAACTTGTAGTATCACTTTATGCTTTGATCAATGATGTTTTGTCGCTCTGCATGATTATGGCCATTATTGCTCTCTTAGTTTGTCGCTCCCAGTCTTTTGCTAGCCTCCACCACAAAGTATGAGTTCCACTCATGCATCCAACTCCCTAAACCAAGTTATTCCAAAGAGTCCACCATACCTACCTACTAGCTTATGTTATTCCAAGTATATTCATGCTTTTGTTTACCTTCTGAATTAAACTTGTTATGAGAAAACTAGTGATTAAAGCTCTCACGAACTTGATGGCACACTTTACTTTTCTTGCCCTTAATAAACTTGAACCATTGTGTCGTCTATGTTGTATATGCTTGCTCTTTATAAGTTGAAATTAGCAGAACCATGTTTCATGGGGAACGCTTTCAACATTGCACTTGTACGTTGTACCCCGTTGATATCATGTTCTTTTGCTTACGGATCTCGGCGGTGTGAAATAAAAGTGGAACTTGTAAGATCATGGAGTTTGTATGTGTGTTAGAGAAACGCCTAGGCCGCTAGCCTAAGCCATGCCTAATCATGGTTGAAACTTGCAGCATCACCATAATGAGCACTCTATGAAGCATCCTCAATAAAAACCTATGCAAATAGCAAATAAAAAGATCGCTGAGATGCTCATTGTCTGCTTGCCTTGTCATTTTGATTATGGGAAAGCTCCCGTATCATGTGCAAGGGGTACCCCGTTGGCGATTCTTAATGATACACATATACTTACAATGACAAGAGCTTACTCGTGACTGAAGTTGAGTAGCATGAGGATCGGTCTTCGTAAGTAAGGGGCATGAGATTTCGGTTTATAACTTGTCAAGCATATCCTCTTAGTTGTGTCACTTTAACCTTAATCACCTTCAAGATGCTTATGATACGGGCAATGAGATCTGAAAGCTATAAGTACCATAATTTTTGGAAGCTCTTTATGAGACTTGAATCCCTACTTCCTTTTATAAAAAGGCCTTTCTTCCACCATTATATTGAGTATCCACCTTCTATCTTTATGCACTTACTTTGAGAGCATAGTGGCCATTCTTAGTTCTATGTGCATTGTACCAAGACTAGTTGATTGATGCATAACTTGATATTGCTTGTTTTAAACTATTGTATCTAGTCACTCTTATGAACTTTGAAGGTGTCCTATGCATTTATATTTGCTACTCTATTGAGGGACAAGCTGAATACTTTTATGCTATGTTTTCTTTATGTGAAACAAACAAACGTCTTGCAAAGCATTGTTTTTCATGAATCTTTTGTTTGTGCCTTTTCATGTTGCAACATAGTTGCTATGTTTTATTGCTAGAACTTTATCTTTCATGTTATGATTGAAGTACTTTGATCCCAGCTTTGAATGTTCTACAAGTACTTTGATCAAGTTTATGATGGTGCATGTCACCTCAGAAATTATTCTTTCTTTTTATCACTTACCTACTTGAGGACGAGCAGGTGTTAAGCTTGGGGATGTTGATACATTGCAAATGTATCTATAATTTTGATGTTCCATGCTTGGTTTTATCTACTTTCTTGTGTTTTGTTCCAACTTTGGAGTACTTTTCATATGATTTTTTGGACTAACCTATTAACAAGATGCCACGGTGCCAGTTGCCTGTTTTCCGCTGTTTTTGGTTCCAGGAAGTCAGAAAATGAATATTCTCGGAATTGGACGGGACAAAAGCCAAAGTTACTATTTTCCCGGAAGGTTCACAAAGCCAGAAGGAGAGTCAGAGGAGGGCTAGGGCCTAGCCACACCATATGGTGGCGCGGGCTAGCCCTGGCCGCGCCACCAGGTGGTGTGGGCCCCCTGGCACTCCATCGACCTTGCCTCCTTCGCCTATAAGAGCCTCCCGATACCAAAACCCTAAATCATCAAGCCTCCAGCCACGAAAAGTTCCGCAGTGCCGCCGCCACCGAAGGGGAGATTCGGGGGACAGAAAGTCTCTATTCCGGCACCCTGCCAGGACGGGGAAGTGCCCCTAGAGCCATCTCCATCGATCTCCACCGCCATCTCCATCACCATTGCTGATTCCCATGATGAGGAGGGAGTAGTTCTCTCTCGAGGCTAAGGGTTCTACCGGTAGCTATGTGTTCATCTCTCTCTCTATGCATGATCATATTGTGATCATGAGCTTGTAATCTATAGATCTACCTTTCTACTCAAGTGCTTTAATAGATCTCTGCTCTCCCCATGTGTGTGAAAGTGACAGCGTGCATACCATGGTGGCACTTAGGCTAGAGATTACAAATACTTGTTATGAGTTATATTTGGATTTGGATGTATTTATGAAATTGTGGTGTTTGTTGGACTCATCTAGTACTCAAGGTGACAGTGTGGGGTTTTCTAGATGGGAAAGGCTTACTTTGAGGTGTGCTGTTATAGCCCTACCATCGATTAGAGTGTTCAACCGGAGAGTAGTTAAGAGTAGTATCATAAAGAGAAGATATTTATATGAGAGTGTTCACTAGTGAAAGTATGATCCCTAGGCCTTGTTTCTAAGCATTGAAACACCGTTTGCTACTAGATCTGTTACATGTTTGCTTGCTTCCATCTTTATTTCAGTTTTACTTTAGTCTTTTCCACGCCATCAAAGTATTTTCTATCACCGTTACCACTTGTATTTCACTATCTCTTCGTCGAACTAGTGCACCTATACACCTGACAAGTGTATTGGGTGTGTTGGGGACACAAGAGACTTCTTGTATCTTGATTGCAGGGTTGCTTGAGAGGGAATACCTTTGACCACTTCCTCCCTGAGTTCGATAAACCTTGGGTGATCCACTTAAGGGAAAACTTGCTGCTGTTCTACAAACCTCTACACTTGGAGGCCCACCAACTGTCTACAAGAATAGAAGTGCATAGACATCATGGCCGACAAAGGTGACGATGCCAATGTCGGTTGACGCGGGCGCTGCAGAGGCTCACGTAGCCTCTGCATGGATGACGCGGGGGAAAAGTGACCCGGTCGGCTTACTATTTTGGGAAGAGGCATATTCCCTGGAATATGCCTCCACGTATGCCCTAGTTGGAGACCTAGCCACCCCTATATAAGGAGGGCTAGGGCCTCTGTAGAAAGGGTTGAGTTTTTACGGGTTGATCTCTAGTTGGTTAGATTTTACTTGGTTCCTGAGGGCTAGCTAGTGGTGAGGGTAAGAGAGCTCCTTCTACCTCCTCTCTCCAATACAGCTCAAGTAGCACTTGTAATCTGTGGAAGTGAATCAAATCCAAAGCTTCTGTGTGTGGAATCACCACACTATCCCTCCCTAGATTACCCTAGTGCATTTAGTCCCCACCTTTATCCTATCCATGGCATCTGCCGTGACACCACCACGACAGTTGGCGCCCACCGTGGGGCTAGCAGCGCTAGCAGAGGTCAAGATCTGGACGGGAAACCTCATCGGCACCGGCGAACGCATCGTCTCCGGGCTCGTTCAGCGCTTTGGAGCGCTGGACTTTGTCAGCGACAACACTGGCTGCTTCGGCAAGCGTCCTCTTCCCCGCAACGGCCTCTTCGTCAAGCTCGGCGCGCACAAGGTCTACGTTGTTGTTGATGTGTCATGCGCTCACCCGTGGCACGTCGTCGAAGGAGGCGAGCCACCCCTTAGCGTGGTTCATGGGGCGCGTATCACTCGCTCCCCGGACCGTGTTGAGGTGATGATGACTGCGCCTGGCGCAGGCGCAAGCAAGGATCCGGCACCAGATCCGGAGGTAACGCCTAAGGCACCGAGGAAAAGTAGGGGTCCTCCACTAGAGAGGCTAGAGAATGTGCTACAGCAAGCGATGGATAGCTTGCCAAACCTTGTAGCAGCATTGGTAGATCCGTCTCAGGCATAGGCCGAGCTAGAGGAAACTAGGCAAAAGATACTAGAGGGCGCAAAAAAAATAGCCGCGGCTCAGCAGTCGTTGAACATGACACTGCGTGAGTACGCAAAGGCAAACAAAGTAGATGCTATAAAAGTGAAGGGGAGAAACCTCATGAGTGAAATGAACAAAGAGGGTGATACTAGGATTGAGGAGTCAGAGAACTGTTTGTCCGTGGGGCTGCCGAAGTATAGTACCCTGGCGAAAAACCTCAGAGCAGCAGATGCAGCTACGTCCGAATTAGAGGGTCTAATGGGTGAAGCCCGTCAGAGACAGCAAGATAGGGTCAATGAGTTGGTTAACCCTAAGAGAGCTGGAGCCTCCAAGATCGTTTATTCAGCGATGGGTAACCCAGAGAAATCCGCTGGAGCTGCATCGTCTCCTCATGGCGGTCCTAGGAGAGAAGAGGTGGTAACCTCGGCCAGGAGGAACAAACAGATAGTCCCGTATGACCCGGCAAGGGCAGGGAAAGGAAAAGAAGTGCAGAGAAATGACGATCGACGAAGTGTGAGCTGAGGTGAAGCCGGTCGAGGTAACCGCGACCAAGGCAATGTCGGTCAAGGAAATGTTGTAAATGGCAATGCCGGACAGCGTAACTCGGCAGGAGCAGGACAACCGCAGCAGCGGAATATGCCGAGGCAAGAGCAAAGTGCCGGCCGAGGTATGCAACAGAGAGGTGCTCGAAGAGAGCAGGACCGGTATAACGATGGTGATTCGGAAATGGTGAACGCTGGATACCCAAGGCCGGACTATCATGTGATAGGGTCAAGATTGGGAAGCAGGGATTTGATGCCAGAAGATGCCAGATTAAAAATGGATCGGCTGTATAGGTCGGAACAGATTGAATGTCAAGGTCCCCCGGGTCCTGCGTGTTTTGGACCCCGGATCATGAAGGAACCTCCGGTACCTAACTTCCAGCTACCTAGAGGCACTAAGACATACGATGGCAGCACAAAGCCGGAGGATTGGTTGATTAACTATGCTACAGTTGTGAAAATTGCTACAGGCAACTTGAGATGGGCTGTGAGATACGTACCCCAGATGTTGGAGGGGCCAGCGAGGGTATGGCTAAACAATTTGCCGCCCGGAAGTATTAACTGCTGGATTGATTTTGAGGAAATGTTTATCAGCAATTTCTCAAGTACATATCAGAGGCCGAATAGGCCACAGACCCTAGCAATGTGTAAGCAGAGACCGAACGAGACGGACCGGGAGTTCTTGACCCGGTGGTGTACCGTGCGAAACTCATGTGAGGGTGTGATTGAGTCACAGGCCATAGCATGGTTTGCACAAGGGTGCAGATATGCAAGCATGTTGTGGCAAAGATTGCAAAGGGATATGCCAACTACGTTGGCAGAGACAATCCGGATTGCTGATTCATATGCGTTGGGTGATCCGACTCAACCGAGGCTCGTGTCAAACGAGTCAAATGAGGAGTGTTACCAGAGAGATGGAGCCGGGTCATCCCAGAGGAATGATTACCGGGGTAAAAGAAGAGATGACAGACCGGATTACCGGTACAGTTCGCAACAAGTTGTTGCGGTGAATCAAGATCAACCCAGAGCAAGTGGAAATCAACGATAGAAAACTGGAGGGCAAAAATGGACACCAAGAAATGATGGCAAGAAAACTTGGATGCCAGAGCAAAAGAAATAGTGGCAAGAAAAGAAGGACCGTCCGAGGTATACTTACGAGTCGATGCTGGATCAGCCGTGTAAATTTCACACGCCAAATCCGAGTAACCCAGCGGGTCATACAACAAGGCAGTGTGAGTGGATGCGTAAGATAGATCAAGGTGGTTCGGGGAATGCTCAGGCACCTCGGAATGATCAACCTCGGCAGGAGTTACCCCGGCAGCTATTGCTCTCCGGAGCGAACACGCAACAGCTAATGTTGCCTCCCCCTCCGCCGAGGTATGACAACCATGAGAGAAGGGATGCAGTGCATCAAGTGGAAGACCAGCATCAGCCGGATCAGAGGTACCCCGGAAACAAGGGGAGGAATGAGTACAGAGAGCATCATCAGAGTTACTGTGTGTTTACCACTGAGGAAACAGATAAAAAGAGCTTGCATCACCGACACATGGAGGTGAATGCGGTAATGCCAGCAATGATGAGGTATATGCCTTGGTCGGACCAGGAAATCACCTGGAGCATCAAAGATCATCCCAAGCTTATGCCGAGTCCTGGTTCATATGCGCTAGTGCTGGACCCGACATTCATTAGGCCTAACATCAATGTGAGGTTCTCCAAGGTACTAATTAACAATGGCAGTAGCATTAACATCATGTATGCAGATACAATGCGCAAGTTGGGTATCTCGGAGAACATGCTCCAAGCTACAAGGACAACTTTCCATGGCATTGTGCCAGGCATTTCTTGTGAGCCCATAGGCAAGGTCCGAGTTGACGTATTGTTCGGCACGAGAGATAACTGTCGAACTGAGAATTTGGAGTTTGAAGTGGTGAACTTGGAAAGTGCGTATCACGCGTTACTCGGAAGGCCAGCATTGAACAAGTTCATGGCAAGCTGCCACATCAGTTATCTGAAAATGAAGCTGCCCGGGCCAAATGGAGTGATTACCATTGCTGGAGATTTCCGACGTTCCATTGTGTGTGCGTCAGCCGGGTCTAACCAAGCCGAGTCACTCGTGATTGCGCAAGAAAAAAGGAAGATACAGGAGGTGGCGGCGTTGGCTCAGTCCGCACAGCAATATATGTCGGCGTTGATTAATCCGCATGGTAGCGTCTCATTCCAAGCCACAAAGGATACCAAGAAAGTGCCTGTTGATGACATGTTCCCAAAGCGCACCGTAACAATTGGTGCTGGGTTAAATGATAAATAGGAAAGCGAGCTCGTCAACTTCCTCCGTGAGAATCAGGATATTTTTGCTTGGTCAACATAGGACTTGCAAGGTGTTCCGAGGGAGTTGGCCGAGCACTCTTTGAACGAGAGACCCGGAGCAAGGCCGGTGAAGCAACCTCTCCGCCACTTCGCCGAAGATAGGAGAAAAGTCATTGGAGATGAGATAACTCGGTTGCTAGCAGCAAGATTTATCATGGAACTCCTTTACCCGGACTGGCTATGTAATCCGGTGTTGGTGGAGAAGAAGAAGGATGATCCGAATGTGGCAGTGGTTTGGCGTATGTGTATCGATTACACGAACCTAAATAAGGCGTGTCCAAAAGATCCATTTCCACTGCCAAGGATAGATCAGGTCATAGATTCAACTGCAGGGTGTGAACTGTTGTCATTCATTGATGCATATTCTAGTTTCCACCAGATACCCCTGAATCCGGATGATCAAATAAAAACTGCATTTATCCCCCCGTATGGGGCTTATTGCTATCGCACCATGCCATTTGGTTTACGTAATGCAGGGGCAACGTACCAAAGATGTATGCAGAAATGTTTGCACGACCAAATTGGTCAAAATGTACAAGTGTATGTGGATGATGTGGTTATCAAGACCAAGGAAAGCAAAACGCTCCTTGACGATATCAGGCAGACGTTCACGAACTTAAGGAGGTTCCGGATGAAGCTTAACCCAGAAAAATGTACCTTCGGTCTCCCGACTGGAAAATTACTCGGATTTCTTGTCTCTAGCCGAGGTATCGAAGTCAATCCAACTAAAATCCGGGCCATAGAGCGAATGGAACTGCCGAAGTGTCTTAACGATGTCCAGAAGTTCACTAGTTGCCTGGCATCATTAAGTTGGTTTGTATGTCGGTTGGGAGAAAAGGCATTTCCTCTCTATCAACTCATGAAAAAGTCGGACAAGTTCATTTGGACGCCGCAAGCCAATGAAGCCTTTATCCAACTAAAGAAAATGTTAGCCACTGCACCAGTGTTAGCCTCTCCACTATCAAAGGAGCCAATGTTGCTCTATATACCCGCAACCAACCGAGTTGTAAGTGTAGTAATCGTGGTAGAGCACGATGAAGAGGGTAAGTCAGTGCAAAGGCCAGTATATTATTTGAGCGAGGTATTGTCAGCATCAAAGAAAAATTACCTGCACTATCAGAAAGTGGCGTATGGTGTGTATATGTCGGCAAAGAAGCTGAAACATTATTTTGAGGAGAACCCCATCAAAGTAATATGTAAAGCCCTATATCCGAGATAATGAGTAACAAGGATGCAAGTGGAAGGATTGCAAAATGGGCAATTGAGCTAGCCCCTTACGCGCCACAATATGATAGAAGAGAGGCAATCAAGTCTCAGGCTGTGGCCGACTTTTTTGTGGACTGGGCCGAGGTGCAATATGAACCACCGCTGCCAGATCCGAACTACTGGAGAATGCACTTTGACGGGTCAAAAACAAAAACCAGGTTAGGCGCCGGAGTTGTGCTTACCTCGCCAAAGAATGACCAGTTGAAGTATGTGCTACAGATCCATTTCGCAGCGTCAAACAATGTCGCCGAATATGAAGCACTTGTGCATGGGCTCAAAGTGGCAAAAGAAATTGGGATACGTCGGATCCAATGCTTTGGCGACTCGGATTTGGTAGTGCAGCAAGTGTCAGGGTTGTGGGACGCTCTTGATCCAAACATGGCATTGTACAGGTTCCATGTGCAGAAGATGTCTGGTTACTTTGAGGGATGTGAATTTCGTCATGTACCTCGGGTGGAAAATGAGGCTGTCGACGTATTGTCGAAGCTCGGATCAACCCGACAAGCAATTCCACCGGGTGTAGCATTAGAACACCTCAGAAAACCATCTATCAGACCGTCCCCAGAAACCGACTCAATCTATGTCCCGGAGGATCCGGAGTCCGGAGCTGTGCCCATGGACAATGACATGGGAGGTGGTGCGCGAAACCCGGGAACTGCCCCAGCAAACCCGAGGACTGCCTCAGTGAACCCGAGGACTGCTTCGCATGACCCGAGGACTGCACAGCATGATCCGGTTGAAGTTATGCCAGTGGATCAGATGGAAATTGATGAGGATGTGTTCCCTGTACGAGCAATACCTGCCTGGGCACTACCTATATTTCAATTCCTGAAAGATGAAACTTTACCCGCCGAGGAGGTGTTATCCAGGAAAACTCAGAGGAGAGAAAAAGCATACACGATCATCAATTCCGAGCTGTACAAAAGGAGTGTGACCAATGTCCTCCAGCGATGTGTTGACCCGGAAGAAGGACTTGACATCCTCCGAGATATACATCAGGGGGAATGTGGGCATCATGCCTCGTCTAGAGCCTTGGTAGCAAAAGATTTCCGGCATGGATTCTACTGGCCAAGTGCCTTAGAACAAGCAGAAGACTTGGTAAGAAAATGCAATGGTTGTCAGAGGTACGCTACCAAGACACATATGCCAATGTCGAAACTCAAGACCATACCAATCACATGGCCATTTGATGTATGGTGTTTGGACATGGTTGGCCCGTTCAAACCAGCAAGGGGAAATATGACTCACATTTTGGTCATGGTGGATAAATTTACAAAGTGGATTGAAGTAAAGCCAATAAGAAAATGTGATGGAGCTATGGCGTGACATTTCTCAAAGACATCATCTTGAGATACGGTTATCCTCACAGTATCATAACTGATAATGGCACAAATTTTGCTAAGGGAGCATTTGCGCGATTCTGTCGAGATAAGAAGATCCGGCTGGACGTTGCCTCGGTAGCCAAACCCGCATCGAACGGACAAGTGGAAAGATCCAACAGATTAGTATTATCCGGGATAAAACCCCGGCTCATTGAGCCACTGCAAAGATCAGCGGGGTGTTGGATAGAAGAACTACGAGCGATATTGTGGAGTTTAAGAACAACTCCGAATCGATCAACAGGCTATACGCCATTCTTTCTGGTATATGGGGCAGAAGTTGTATTACCAGCCGACATAGAGCATGACTCGCCTAGGGTCACCCAATACACAGAAGCCGAAGTGCAAGAAGCCCGGCAAAATGATGTTGATCTGCTGGAAGAAGCGAGAGAATTGGCATTGTCCAGATCTGCCATATATCAGCAAAATCTCCGACGCTATCATAGCCAGAAAGTAAACCCCCGAGTCTTCCGGGAAGGTGATCTGGTTCTCCGGTTGGTACAACGTACTGCTAGCATGCATAAGTTTCCCCCCCATGGGAAGGGCCATTCATTGTGAGCAAAGCATTGCACAATGATTCTTATTATCTTATCGATGCAAAGCCACAGGAAAAGAACAAGGCGGACAGGTCCGGCGAGGAATCTAAGCGTCCATGGAATGTAGCTCTACTTCGTCCTTTCTACACTTAGCAGAAAAGTGTATGTATCCGAGTCTCTCATATGTCGGTGTGTATGCCGGCAATCAGTTTATCAATGAAATGTTGGCACCTCGAGCAGTAACTCGGGGACTGCCTTAATCATATTTGTTGTCTTCTGTATTTCTCATTTATATGTCGGCTGGTGTAAGTTTTTCTACTTAACCCGGATTAGTAGTGTGTGAGCACCAAAAACCCAACTCTTCGACTTGC
The DNA here is from genome assembly GCA_916181665.1 of Avena sativa. Lineage (NCBI taxonomy): Eukaryota > Viridiplantae > Streptophyta > Magnoliopsida > Poales > Poaceae > Avena > Avena sativa. The sequence goes on from OV702290.1 coordinate 468,256,570, forward strand.
TGCTGTCCAATAAGATTTGGCTTCGTGGCAAGCAAGAGAACAAGTTTGGAATTGCGTAGCACATGAAAAACGACTAAGGGAAAGAACTTAATCGAGCCGACGTTTGTTTTTTGGACTAACCTTATGTTTACTTTCGATTCATTATGCTGAGTTATTTTGAGCTAATCCTAAAGTTTCTAAGTATTGTTAAGACAATTTTTGAAACTCGGACTCGTAAGTCATAAAACTGAATCAAGGTAGACACGAGCCGAGCCAGAAGATTGGAAGAACAAGAAAATGAAACTCGGGGACTACGCCCAAGTTAATCCGGCATAAAAACTTAGTAGCAAAATATCACTTGTGTACTAGATACAATTCCACCCGGCATACCGGGGATCTAATGAAATTTAAAGTGTTTATCAAGGAGCAGCAGGAGGAGGTAATTCGGTGCTAGCAGGGGCAGCCTCGGCCTCAGCTCCAGAATCATCTGCGTCTTCCTCGATGTCTGAGACTTCGTCTTCTTCGTCCACATCCAACTCATCTTCAGAATTTTCAAAATTTTCATCATCGGCGGCATCCAGGAAGCTCGGTCCCTCGTTCCATTGATGAATGGGGGCGTATTGGATGAAGCTGTGAGCGCAAGCCTTGCGCCGAGTTACCCAATCCGGGTCAGTAGACCACTTTGATCCAGTGCGCATGCGCCCAAGGAGATTGAGGTCAATCTTCTCATACCACGTAAGCACGTAGTGGAGAACGATCTCAGCTCCGGCGTGCCCAGCAGATTCTCTCCAGAGATCGAGCTGAGTCTCGCATTCCATAAGCCTGCCAAAAAGAACAGGCATACTCTCCGGAGTATCTTCCTCAGGCCAAAAGGCCTTGAAGATCCGGATTACTACGTCCAAGACGTCCTTGCCATAGTTCCTCACAAGTTCGACACGAGAGGACAAGCTGACCAGCATGTCCTCCAGGTCATATGGAATTTCTCTAGCGCCAGGGACAATTGGGGTACCCCTCTTCTAGCAGAACTTGGCAACAGCTTTGGATGCGAGGACTTCGCTCTCTAGGAATTTGCCTGAAAAAATAAGACAGGTGGAGTAAGTAAATGAAGCAAACCCGGAAAGGTCAGTGTGCATTGAAGGAAAAGAACTTACCAGCAATATGGCTGTGGATCCGGGTCAGCTCCTTGGTGCACTTGTCACGCCTCTCCCGGAGTTGAACAAGCTCAGCGTTCGCGGACTCAAGTTTAGAGTCGGCCTCCTTAAGAAGTTCTTGATCCTTGGTGATCTGGAGGTTGAGGCACTCGCGCTCTTCAGTGAAGTCCTGGCCAACATTTTGAAGCTCGGATTGGTGATGTGCTTTCAATTTCTTCATATCTGCCTTGAGCTTGGCAATCCTGTCATCTTTGGCTCGGAGGAGGGCAAGCTCATCATCTTTCTTTTAAAGCTCGGACAGATGCTGCCCTGCTTGTTCGAGAAAATGCAGCATCATATCAGGCACGGGCACACTATCTTCAAGAGATGCTGAAATAGTTTGTTGACCCGGCAAAGCCGAGGTATGAATGTTTGCCGAGCCAAGGAGAAAGGGAGATAGAGAGCATAGTAAAGTTGAGCCAAAAAGACTTACCCTTGATCTGGTCCAGGTTTTTCCTCATGATGGTATTCTCAGCTTCCACCTCAGCTGCGAAATCCGAATGATGGATTAATTCGGCAGAAAAGGCAGAAGAAACAACAAAAAAATGCCAAGGAAGAAACTTACCCCTTTTATCGTGTTTAGCGATAAGCACAGTATGTTTTGCACGCAGCATCTTGTGAGTGTCCAGGAGACGTTGAAACTCAGCGCTCCAGCGGTTGGTGGTCACCTGAAAAGAGTACAAAAAGATAACTTAGTCTTGTGCATATTCTAAGTGTACAAAATCCGGGCCAAGTGGAACTTAACCCGGCTCTAGGTGTGTGCATATTCGAAGTGTACAAAATCCGGGCCAAGTGGAACTTAACCCGACTCTAGGTGTGTGCATATTCGAAGTGTACAAAATTTGGGCCAAGTGGAACTTAACCCGGCTCTAGGTGTGTGCATATTCGAAGTGTACAAAATCCGGGCCAAGTGGAACTTAACCCGGCTCTAGGTGTGTGCATATTCGAAGTGTACAAAATCCGAGCCAAGTAGAACTTAACCCAGCTCTAGGTGTGTGCATATTCGAAGTGTACAAGATCCGGGCCAAGTGGAACTTAACCCGGCTCTAGGTGTGTGCATATTCGAAGTGTACAAGATCCAGGCCAAGTGGAACTTAACCCAGCTCTAGGTGTGTGCATATTTGAAGTGTACAAAATCCAGGCCAAGTGGAACTTAACCCGGCTCTAGGTGTGTGCATATTCGAAGTGTACAAGATCTGGGCCAAGTGGAACTTAACCCGGCTCTAGGTGTGTGCATATTCGAAGTGTACAAGATCCGGGCCAAGTGGAACTTAACCCGGCTCTAGGTGTGTGCATATTCGAAGTTATCAAGGAGCTACGTGGGTTTTCTAAGGAGCATCCGGCCGAGTAACAAGTTACTCCCCCGGAGGCTCAAGGACTAATGGTTATATCACTAATATCTACAACACGTTAAGGAAAAGATGAAGAAATGTACCTCCATCATCTAACCCGCAAGGTTAATGGCCTTGGCAGCAGTATTCATCTGTGCAGCAAATTCGGCGGGACCAAACTTCTCCGGGAGATCATCGTTGTGGACGAACTCCGCCTTGTTCTAGTTATTTACGAAGACGATCAAGGTTGGAGGGTATCACTCGCCGCTGAGCATGTGGGGCGCTACTAAACCCTTGGCATGCGCTTCCCTCCTCTCAACCTAGGCAAGGGCAGGGCTGATGTGCAAAACAAGTTGCGCATCAGCTGGCTCGGCAGGGGCGTCCTTTGGAGGTGGAGTCCTCTTCGGAAGCATGGACGCGAGTGTGCACTGTCCAGCCTCGATGGACGCTGCCCTGGTGGCGTCAGGAGCCTTTTTGCCCTTAGGTTGCTGCTGAGAAGTGGAAGTTGTTGCAGCGGATTTGCCCTTGGGAGCTACCTTGGCGCTAGCTTTGGTGCTGCTAGTGTCTTCTTCCCGAGCCTTGGAAGACTCGGACAAGGCGGAGGGGCTTGATGCTGCTGTTGTTGCTTTTGATGTTGCTGCTAGGGCTGGAGTTGGTGCTGGTGCTGGTGCTGTTTTCTTCTTCGGCGGAGGTGCTGAAGAAACCTTGGTGATAGTTGGTTGCGACGGATCCGAAGTTGTGGTTGATGCTGCCTCGGCAGAGCTAGACTCCCCCGCTCCGAGGTTGCTCTCCTCTTGACGAGGTGGGCTGGAACCTGGAGCAGCCGCTGAACCCTCCGGAATGGGGCTCAGCGGGCGTGAATCGTTGCCACGAGGGGGAGAAGGGCTGTGCCAGAGTGGCGAGGCAATGCCAGATCCACTCTGTGGGACCTCCACCATGGCCCTGCCGAATCAAATAATGCATGATGAGAAACTATAAAGGAAGGGGCAAGTGAATAAGCAAAGGGAGAAACGACTTACTCATCCGAAGTCAGGGGCTCCTTCGGCTTGCGAGCTCTCCAGGCCACAGCCTTAGTCGTGGCCTTGGTGGTGGCTTTGTCCGCGGACTTCTTTCGCCTCTTGGATGGCTGAGAAGGTCTGGAGGACGAAGCAGATGCGGCTCCCCTTTTCTTCTTCGGCGCGACCGGGACTGGCTCACCCACGGCAAGGGGAGGGTCTTCATGGATCTGCCCACCAGGGTTAGCTGATGCCGGAAAAGCATAAGAAAGGGGGACAGCGTCAAATGCTTCCATCACCTTAACATCCGAGTCATCTTCATCGTTGGGCCAATCTCTAATGGAAGAGTTTATCGGTGGGTCACTTGGTTGCGTCGGCCATCGGAAGGAACATCTCCTGATCCGGTTCCTCCTCGTCCAAGGTATCCCGGTCAGGCGCCCATTTTAGGGAAGGCTCGGTGCCATCCTCGATAGTTTGCTGAAGGAATTGCTAAGGGAAAGAAAAGACAACAGGGTTAAATATACAACAACGATCGACATAAGATTTAATTCGGAGAAAGTTTGCGGCACGAAACTTACCACGAGGGGAAGCCTATCTCGGCAATAGTGTTCAATTCCCCACGCCCACTCAGAAGAAAAGTCCTTCTTAGTGGTGAAGAGGGACTTGACCCGGCGAAAGATCTCGCTGTTCCTCAACTCAAAAGAGGAGGTCCGGTTGGGGTCACGGCCCCAGCTCATATGATAGACTTTGTGCGTGCGTTTCTGGAGGGGGGAGATCCGGTTGCGCACAAACGTAATCATGGCATCCTCATTGCGCAATCCGAGATCCTTCAACTCTTGGAACCTCTTGTTGACCTGGTTCGCCAGGACGGTGGGCTTCTTGGGGACCGCGTCCCACAAATCCGGATTGGGAGGACCCAGAGCGTAAGGGCGCAGCCGGATCTGATCCTCAGTTGTGCTGTTCCGGACGTAGAAGAAAGTCCGGGCCCATCCCTTGCAAGAGTCAAGCCCCATGACTCGGGGGAAGATGGACTGCTTCCAGGGAGAGATTGACGCAGCGCCAAACTGCGTAAGCTGCTTGTCCTCCGGGTCAAGCTGAATGTTCGGAATCACGTTCCGGCGGAGGCCAAAGAACCGGATCCAGAGATCCTTCGTGGGCCATAGTCTGGCATAACCTTCGATGGTGGAGGCAAAGCTGAGAGAGACGTGATGGCATTCGCCGGAAGGTGGTGCGGCTGGAGCTCATACGTATTGAGCCAGTCATGGAAAAAATCGCTAACTGGCAGACCAAAACCCCATTGGAAGTGGGACAGAAACACCACATACTCACCCAGATTGGGTGAGGGGGCAAGCTCGGAGGCAGCGAGGCGTGCAGTGACTCCCTCCGGGATGCACCGGGTGCGGTAAAGCCAATCCAGTTCATCCTGGCAAACCCAGGAGCCTGCCCACGCGCCGCGGTCGGCGGTCGCCGCATCTTCCTCCATCTCCTGCTCGGCGATGGCAAGCTCCTCCTCTGTCATCTCCAGATCACTGCCCTCGCTGGCGCTGGCGGCGGTGGGTGACAGAGGCTTGGATAGGCGAGGACCCGTGGCGGAGAAGATGCGTAGAAGTGGCGGGGGTACTGGTGCGCGTGGAGGCACTGCAGCAGCGGCGCAGCAGCTCAGGTGCGGTGGCGGCGGCACTTTCGCTAGAGAAGAAGAGGAAGAAGTAGAGGCAGAGGGGCGCGGAAGCGGGGAAAGACCCCAGGAGGCACACCCCTCACCTATTTAACCACTCCCTCGAGGGGGTAGTGGGATCTCGTTGCACAGACGGGCCATACGGTGTGGCCGTGTATTACCCGGGTCAACCAATCAACAGTGAGCCACACGGAGGGCCACAGGGCGCAGCGGATCCCACGACGTGACGTTATGGTGCAGTAAACAAGGAGGCAGGCACGACGTGACGTGGGCAACAGTAACTTCTGACAATTACTATGGCGGTTACTATTGCTGGCCCTTAAAATGAGGCAAACATGATGATTAGCCTCCACATGGGGAAGCGTACAAGAGAAGGAAGAGTGATCCGGATGAGTACGAGTTGACCCGGCCAGCAAGTAAAAACTTGTAATGTGCCAAGGGAAAATAAACCCATGAAATCTGAGATAGGAGGTAACTCAGAAAAGGAACACAAAGCTCAGTGAAATTGAACCTACTATGGCCTTAGTGGCTAAGGCTGCTAAGACCGCACCAGCTTCGGGGACTAATGTTGGGGGGATACCCCCGGGTAGGGTCACGCCGGGGTATAAAGGCCGAGTTAGCGGAGGTATAGCAAGGTCAAAGCGAATGCTGGCCGAGTCGCCTCAAGGCAGGCCGAATCACGGAGTAACCCGGACCGGGGGGTGTCCACCTAAGTGGGTCTCAGCCGACTTAGATCGTAAGTCAGTGAGATGAATCTAACTTGTATGCAGGAACAGGTGTGGCCGGATAAACTATGTACGATCCGGGTCATATCAAGCTTGTAGGAGAAGGAAGGTATCTCGCTGGTCAAAGGTGACCACTGTACGCAGAGCGTGAGCGAATCGGACAGAGGCAGGACCACCGAGGCGTGGCCGACAAAGGTGACGATGCCAATGTCGGCTGACGCGGGCGCCGCAGAGGCTCACGTAGCCTCTGCATGTATGACGCGGGGGAAAAGTGACCCGGTCGGCTTACTATTTTGGGAAGAGGCATATTCCCTGGAATATGCCTCCACGTATGTCCTAGTTGGAGACCTACCAACCCCTATATAAGGAGGGCTAGGTCCTCTGTAGAAAGAGTTGAGTTTTTACGGGTTGATCTCTAGTTGGTTAGATTTTACTTGGTTTCTAAGGGCTAGCTAGTGGTGAGGGTAAGAGAGATCCTTCTTCCTCCTCTCTCCAATACAGCTCAAGGAGCACTTGTAATCCGTGGAAGTGAATCAAATCCAAAGCTTCTGTGTGTGGAATCACCACACTATCCCTCCCTGGATTCCCCTAGTGCATTTAGTCCCCACCTTTAGCCTATCCAAGGCATCTGCCGTGACACCACCACGACATCTCCAACGCGCATACCTGCCGATTCTCGTGCGTCCTCATTGACGGAGGCAGCAGCCTCAACCTCCTCTACCAGTCCTCGCTGGAGAAGCTGGGCATTCGCGAATGCGACCTGCGCCCGACTACCACGACGTTCCACGGCGTACTGCCGGGGCCAGCCTGCGCCCCGCTGGGAAAAATCCAGCTGGACGTCATCTTCAGGACCGAGGAGAACTTCCTCCGCGAACCAATCTGGTTCAAGGTGGTAAACCTGACGAGCTCCTACCACACTCTCCTCGGGCGCCCCGCCCTCGCCAAGGCCATGGCCGTCCCCCACTACGTGTACCTCAAGACGAAGATGCCGGGACCCCACGGCGTGATCACCGTTGCCGGATGCTTCAGGCAGTCGATGGAGTGCACCTCAGCCGGTTCCAAACTGGTAGAGGCCCTCATCATAGCCGAGGAGAAGCGTGTGATCATGCGCAACATGGCCATGGCCCAGCAGGACATGCCGGCTAGTAGCAGACCGGCTGGAGAAGGAACTTTCCAGCCGGCAAAGGAGACAAAGAGGATTCTGCTCGACCCCTCCGACCCGACTAAGTTCGTCACCATTGGTGCCGGCTTGGAAAACAAATAGGAAGGCGCACTCGTCGACTTCCTCCGTGAGAATCGGGACATCTTTGCATGGTCCCTCAAGGACATGTTGGGTGTGCCGAGGGAGTTCACCGAGCACTCACTTCATGTGCGGCCGGATGCCAGGACGGTCAAGCAACCTCTGTGCCGGTTCGCAGAGGAGAAGAGGAAGATAATCGGTGATGAGATCACCCGGCTCCTTGCAGCCGGATTCATCATGGAAGTGTACCACCTGGACTGGTTGGCGAACCCAGTCTTGGTGCTGAAGAAGAACAAGACCTAGCGCATGTGTATCGACTACACCAGCCTGAACAAGGCGTGCCCGAAAGACCCCTTCGCCTTGCCCCGTATCGATCAAGTTATCGATTCCACGGTCGGCTGTGATTTGTTGTCTTTTCTAGATTGCTATTCCGGGTACAATCAGATCCGGCTAAACCCGGCTGATCAGATTAAAACATCATTTATCACCCCCTATGGGGCTTTCTGCTACGTAACCATGCCTTTCGGTCTGAAGAATGCAGGCGCTACCTACCAACGCTGCATGCAGAAGTGCTTGCACTCGCAGATAGGCCGGAACGTGCATGCTTATGTGGACGATGTGGTCATCAAGACCAAGGAGAAGCGCACCCCCCTCGAGGATCTGGGAGAGACAATTGGCAACCTTCGCCAGTACCAGATGAAGCTGAACCCGGAGAAGTGCGTCTTCAGAGTGCCATCCGGTCAGCTACTCGGTTTCCTCGTATCGCAGTGAGGCATCGAGGCAAATCCGGAGAAGATCGCGGCCATCAAGAGGATGCAGCCGCCCAGGAACCTGCTGGGGGTCCAAAAGTTCACCGGATGCCTGGCTTCCCTCAGCCGTTTCGTCAGCCGGCTGGGGGAGAAGGCACTCCCGTTGTACCAGCTGATGAAAAAGACAGACAAGTTCTCCTGGACTTCGCAAGTCGACACAGCATTTCATGACCTCAGGCGCATGCTGTCCACAGCGCCGGTTCTAGCCACGCCGGCTAGCAAGGAGCCGATGTTGCTCTATATAGCAGCCATCAGCCGGGTCGTCAGCATCGTCCTGGTGGTGGAGTGCCCCGAGGAAGGCAAGGCTCAGCCGGTTCAGAGACCCGTCTACTACCTCAGCGAGGTTCTCTCCCTCTCCAAGCAGAACTACCCCCACTACCAGAAGATGTGCTATGGCATGTACCTGGCATGCAAGAAGCTCAAGCACTACTTCCAGGAGCATCTAATTAAGGTCGTGCGCATCGCACCCCTTTCGGAAATCATCGGCAACAAGGACGCCACCGGCCGAGTCGCCAAGTGGGCCATCGAGCTTGCCGCCTACTCCATCTAGTACGAGCCCCGGCTCACGATCAAGTCGCAGGCACTGGCGGACTTCCTCGTCGACTGGGCTGAGACCCAGTATCTCCCACCGGTTTCGGATTCAGACCACTGGAAGATGCACTTCGACGGGTCGAAGATGCTCGGGGGCTTGGGAGCAGGCATCGTGCTCACCTCGCCCAAGGGAGACCGGCTGGAATACGTGCTGCAGATCCACTTCAAGGCCTCCAACAACGTAGCCGAATACGAGGCACTGGCGCACGGACTCCGGCTAGCCAAGGAGATCGGTGTCAACCGGATCCTGTGCTTCGATGATTCGGATCTGGTGGTGCAACAAGTGTCCGGAGAATGGGATGTCAGAGATGCAAACATGGCCCTCTACTAGTTCCACATCCAGAAGCTCAGTGCCTCCTTCGAGGGATGCGAATTTCACCACGTCCCTCGCGTCAACAACGAGGCAGCCGATTCACTCGCCAAGATCGGATCCACCAGGCAGGCGATCCCACCAGGGGTCTCTTTGGAGCACCTGCGCAAGCCCTCCATGAACCCGTCGCTAGAGTCAGACTCCATCACCTGGGCAGGAAGCGCTCCGGCTGGCGGAATGGCAGAAGAGGAGCCGGCAAAGCCGCCAAAGAAGAAGACTCGCACCAACTCTGGCAAGGCAGTGCCCTCTGGCTCGCAAGACCCGGGGGCTGCCGGTTCGTCAAGCAGCTCGGGGGCTACCGTCCCAGGTACGCCACCCGGACGACCCCCCTACATCCGTCAACCGGAGGGCGGGAGCGTCCTCATCATTTGGGAAGTGCCATCCTGGGCACAGCCCTTCATGAACTACATCGCCAACGGAGAACTTCCAGATGACGAGGTGGAAGACAGGCAAATCCAGTGCCGCGCGCACACGTACACCATCATCAACGGCGAACTGTACAAGTGCAGCGTATCCGGCATTTTCCAAAGATGTGTCGACGTAGACACGGGCTACCGGCTACTCAAGGACATCCACCAGGGTGACTGCGGGCATCACGCTTTGTCAAGGGTGATACTCGCCAAGGCGTTTCGCCATGGTTTCTATTGGCCCACCGCCCTCGAGGACGTTGAGCAGCTGGTCCGCGCGTGCAATGGGTGCCAGCGCTTCGGGCAGCTCAGGCACATGCCAACTTCGGTACTCAAGACCATACCAATCACCTGGCCCTTCGTGGTTTGGGGCCTCGACATGGTCGGTCCCTTCAAGCGAGCACGCGCGGGTATGACCCATTTGCTTGTGGCAGTGGACAAGTTCACGAAGTGGATCGAGGCTAAGCCCATCCGGAAGCTGGACGGAGTGACAGTCGTCACGTTCTTCACCGACATCATCAACGGATTCGGCTACCCCAACAGCATCATCACCGATAACGGCACGAACTTCGCCAAGGGGGCTTTCGCCCGGTTCTGCAGCAATAAGGGCATCCGGCTGGACCTTGCCTCCGTCACGCACCCGTAGTCCAATGGGCAAGTCGAAAGAGAAAACGGCCTGGTGCTAGCCGGCATTAAGCCGCGTCTCATCGAGCCATTGGAGCGGTCACCCGGATGCTGGATCAAAGAACTTCCGGCTGTGTTGTGGAGCCTCCGCACCACGCCAAATAGATCAACCGGCTACACCCCGTTCTTCCTGGTCTACGGGTCGGAAGTCGTCCTCTTCGCAGACATCGAGTTTGACTCACCACGCAAGCTCCTATATGACGAGAAAGCCAACTAGGAGGCCAGGGAGGACGGAGTGGACCTCCTCGAGGAGGCCCGCAAGCTAGCTCTGCCCAGGTCAGCCCTGTACCAGCAGCGACTACGTCGCTACCATTCAAGCCAGATCCGCCTAGTCGCATTCCGCGAGGGTGACCTGGTTCTCCGGCTGGTGCAAGACACGAAGGGCATGCACAAGTTATCACCACCCTGGGAGGGCCCCTTCATCATCAGCTGGGCGCTGCCCAACGACTCCTACTACCTCATTGACGCGCAGCAACCGTGCAAGAACAAGATGGACAAATCAGACGAGGAAACCGAGCGTCCCTGGAACGCGGCCCTGCTGCGCCCGTTTTACACCTAGTCGCCAGACAGTGTATGTATCCCGCAAACCCTATGAATGAAAATGCGGACCCCTACGAGAATATCATGGGCTCCTTGCTAGAAATGTGTTTTCACATCTGCTTTCCGGTTCTGATTTTCCGGCTCCGGCAACCCCTACCCGGGGGCTCGCCGGCTGGCCCGGCCTGCTAAGTTAACAAACCGACTGAGTAGTATGTGATGATGTCAGAGGCCCACTCTTCGTCTCAGCTACAGACCGCAACCCGGCTGTCCGACTAGCAAGAGCAAAAGCCCGAGGCATCCCACATGAAAAACAGGGAGGAGACGCGACAGACCGGGCGTCTCGGCCTTGCAACTAGCTCGAACCAATCCGGTTACTAAGCCGTTAGTACCGTGCGCAATGTACTGTCAGCTCCCTTCGTTTCCGGCTGCAGACCGCAACCCGGCTGCTCGACAAGGATGCAGCGAAAACAGTAGAGCACACGGGAAAGCGACCAAGTTTCCAGAGAGGCGCAAGCTAGTTTTCAAAAAAACAAATCAGTTTTCCGGCTAGAATTTGGCAGACTAACCTATTAACCTGTGAGGATGTATGTGTATGTATATGTATATTCCTGTCCGACTTCCTTGAGTCGGAATTCAGCAAGAAAAGAAGAGGATTTGAAGTCCTTGCCTTCATCAAGCGCTCCGAATCTCGGGGGCTACACCCACTGGGTGAGCTCGCGCTCCCCTAGTGGAATCTTGTAGTTCCCGACCGGCTAAGGGCGTTTAGCCAGCCGTTCGGAGCCCAGGTGAGGGCAAGGGTAGGAGCAAGAAAAGAAGAAGATTCGAAGTCCTTGCCTTCATCAAGCGCTCGAATCTCGGGGGCTACACCCACTGGGTGCGCTCATGCGCCCCCAGTGGAATCTTGTAGTTCCCGACCGGCTAAAGGCGTTTAGTCGGTCGCTCGGAGCCTAGGTGAGGGCAAGGGCAGGAGCAAAAGAAGGCAAGAAAGATTTGAAGCACCTGGCTACGCCAGCTACTCCGAATCTCGGGGGCTACACCCAGTGGGTGTGCTCGTGCGCCTCCACTGGAATGTTAGTTTCCCCGGCTGAAGGTGTTCAGCCAGCGAAAGCAGCCGACTAAGATGAGTCTAGTCGGATAAAGTTAGGAGACGTGAGAAAAAGAAGGAAGATTCGAAGCACCTGGCTACGCTAGCTACTCCGAATCTCGGGGCTACACCCAGTGGGTGCCCTAGCGCGCCCCCACTGGAGGTGTAGTTCCTCCGGCTAAAGGTGTGTAGCCGGACGAAGCAAGCCAGATGAAGTCAACCGACAGAATATTGAAAGAAAGTTCAAAACGCACAAGTTGAAGGAAACTCAAGCAAGTTCGATATTAACAAATATAAAGGAGGCGAAGCTCCCATAAGTTTACTCGGCATCAGAAACAGCCGGTACAGACGAACAGGTTGCAAACATAACTAAAAGGAAGAAAAATACACCTGGCATCCCGGGACAGTAGCTAAGCAGCAGGACCCTTGCCGTGAGGAGCATCTTGACCGGTAGAGGCTTCGGGCGGAGGAGGAGGCGCGGAGCTCGATCTGGTTTTGGCACCCGCGGGCGGCGGTGTCGGGCCTTCCGCATCAGGAGTACCGACAGACTCTGAGTCAGTGAGCACCTCGTCAGGGTCCACGTAGTCAGCAATCTTGATGGCAGATCCGCAGAGCTCTAGATAGGCTTGGCGGATGGCGGCAAGGTCGGCGCCGGCACGGAAGCCTCCATCGATCTTCTCGACACGGGCGTCCTTGTACCAGGAGAGCATGAGGGCCAGAGCCATCTCCGCTCTGCCTCGCGCCGCCAAGTCTCGCAGCCGGTCCACCGCAGCCGGCACCTCTCCCACCTTCGCAGCCAGTTGTGCCATAGTCTCCGGAACCGGAGCCTCCGGCCACAAGAAGGAGAATACGTCCCGTGCCGCTTGACGAAGCTTGGCAGCTTCTTCGCCAAGAAGGACGACGAGCTCCTGGGTCGTCGGCTGCGCTCCCGGCCAGTTCTCCTGCAGCCGGTTGTAGGCTAGCAGGTCTATGCCGGGGTAAAACGCTATCAGAAAAGAGAGTCAGATCCGGCTACCGGATCCGGAAAGAAAAGAAGGCGGAAAAGGGGAACTTACCCTTAGCTGTGTGGCCAACCTGCATCAGCTCCTCCACCAGAGCCTTCTCCTTCGCCGCCAACCGTTTGATCTCTTTCTCTTGGTCCTTGTTCAGGACCTCGAGAAGATTGAAGGCCTCGATCTGGCTGGCGAGCGAGGCATCACGCTCCTTGATGGTGGCCTCCAGACCGTCTACCTTCGCGTGCCAATCCTTATTCTGCAGCCACAGAGTAGAGTTGGACTTGCTTAGCCGGTCGTTCGCTTTATTCAAGCAATCGATCTCGCGCTGAGTGCACACGAGGATAGCTGTGGCAAACCGGCTATCAGTAAAAATAAAAAAGAGAAAGACGGATGAAGCGAACTTACTCTTGGAAGTCCCGTTGGCCGCAGCAAGCTTCTGCTCCAGGGACCAGTTCCCGCCGGCTGCAGACTCCAACAGCTGGATCTCCTTCACCGCCAGCTCGAGTGTGGCGGCGAGATCCGTCAGCGAGGCGGCGGAGGAGGCATCGTCATCCATGGCGTTGGCGGCCAAGGACTCCTTCACGACAACCACCGTCATCCTCCACTCCTCCTCCGGCTCATCGTCGGAGTTGTCGTCACCGACAACCATGAGCTCCTTGCCGGCAGCAGCCCCCCGAGCACCCGCGGAAGAGCCATCCGGCTGCGAGGACTCTGCCTCCGGCCGAGGACCCTCTGATCCGGCTGGGGCAGCCAGTTCAGCTCGAGGGGGAGGCGGAGGCGGCACTTCGGAAGAAGGAGGGGCGCTGGCTGGTGCAGTCGGAGCACGGGGTGGCGACCCGGTTGGAGCTCGAGCCGGGCTCATGGCTCCAAAGGAAACCAACGTGCTAAGAAGACAGAAGAAGAAAGGAAAGAAGGCAAAGGGCAAATAAACCAAGGTCAGAAAGGAAGAAAAAAGAAGCAGGCAGAAAACGCCGAAAGAAAATGGGAGAAGAGATGTACCCCGACACAACTGGAGGCGGCCCCTTCTTCCGGCCAAGGCGGCTCGGCGGCAGGGTGCTGGTCCGGCTCCTCTTGGTAGCCGGTTCCTCCGCGGCAGACCGGCGGGAGCCGGAACGGCCGGAGCCGCTCCCGCTAGCTTCGTCGTCCGTCGAAGGGCGCGGCGCCAGATCGGTGGTCGGTGCGGCCTCCTCCGTGTCAACCTCCGGGTGAGGGTCGGCGGCCGGCTCATCATTCCGGCTGGGGAAGGCATCATCGTCCCCGTCTGATTCCTCGCCGGACCGCCGAGCGCGCGGCTCGGGCAAGTCGGGCGTGAACTCCTCGAGGGAGCCTCACCCTCCTCGCGAAGGATGCAAGGAAACATCTGCCAAACATAAGAAGTTAGCCGGACAAAACAAGAAATAAATGCAGGAAGAACAAAAGAAGTTTCCGGCTAGAAGAAATTACCTAGGGCGCGCGGTTCTCCCGGCTGTAGGGAGCCAGACTGAACTTCTAGTTCTCCGGCAGTCGCTCCTTGGTGATCGTCCACACCCACTCCTTCGGGTTGTGGTAGCGGGGATCACGGCGCGACAGCCGGGTCGGGTCCAGCCAGCCGGAGTAGTAGCACATTTTGTGTGTTCGCTGCTGCAACGGCATCATCAGCCGGGACATCCAGCTGAGGGTGACGTCCAGACCGGTCAACTGGCAGTGGACGAGGGAGCGCATGCGTTTCAGCATCTCATCCGACTCCTCCTTGTCGCCATGGATCTTCAAGTCCTAGTTCAGCCGGCTAGACTTGATATCCTGGAAGGCCGGAAGGTTGATCCGGTCGACGTTGGTGAGGTTCTTGACATAGAAGTACGACTGCCGCCACAGTCGTATTGTGTCGTGCAGAAGAAACTTGGGTAGTCGGTCTATGCGCGGGAGTAGATGGAGGCGCCTCCGCAGACGACTAGCGGCCCTTGCGTGAATTGCACCTGCGGCCGGACTCGAAAGAGCCGACAGAATAGCCCGAGATCCGGCTGGATCCCGAGGTAGCTCTCGCAAAACGCCACGAAGTGCACCAGCGTTCTGATGGCATTGGTGCCGAGGTGGTGGAGGCGGAGGTCGAAGAACGCCAAGAAGGTGAGGAAGAAAGGGTGCACGGGCAGCGCGAACCCACGTGACAGGTGCGAGAGGAAGATGACGCGCTCCCCCTCCGTCGGGTGCGACGACACCTCTCCTGCCGGCGCCAACCGCACCGCCACCTCCTCCTCCGACGGGAGAACGTGGGTGGCGCGATACTTCTGGATCTGATCTTTGGTGACGGAGGAACCGCACCAAGCCCCGCGGTCGGCTGCCATCTCCGGCTCGCAGGGGGAGCAGCGACGGAAGAGTGGCGGTGGCCCGTAACATCGACGACGACGAGCGGGGGCGCAGCGGGCTACAGCAAGGGCAGAGCAAGGGCGCAAAAGGCAGGAGCGCACTAGGGAAGAGAAAACTGCAGTGGGGGAGCGAAGGAAGGGAACTGCCTCCCCCGCGGCGTCCCTTTAAAGGCCCGGAAGCGCAACCGTCAATAGCACCACGTGTCGCACATCCGGACGACCCTCACCCCAACCGTCGCCTGGATCCTCTATGCAAAGGCGGGACGCACAGAAGATCCCGGAGCAAGAACCGAAGTGCCAGGCAACGTGCGATGGGACGTTACGCTGCCCGCCGTAGTGCAATGATGGCGCGTGCGCGTGTGGCCGGCGTCAGCGCTGACGTCACGGGTAGCGCAACCGCCAGGCGCAGCCGGACGCAAATTCAAAATCAGGAGGGAGCGCGTGCACATTTTGCCTAAGGGCGGAATCCACACGCGCTCAGGGGCTAGTGTCAGGGGGATGATCCCCAGGTACCCCAACCGGACAAGAAACCGAGCAGTCGGATCATGTCCAGCTGACCAGATGCAGCCGGACAGGGCAAGACAGGCCGGCTATCGCATGGTAGCCGGATCAGCAAAAAGTAGCTGGCTACGGCGACATAGCCAGAACCAATCAGTGAGACAGGACGACGTGCGTATCAGTGCACGGTATGCCCTGTACGATGACAAGATCGGCAACTACCCGACCATACCAAAGACTTTGCGGGGATGACGCAGGAACAGTGGCCCGATGCTGATGACAGGCTCGCACGGCATCCACTGTCTCTACGACAGCCATACCGCTCGTACTCCGATGTGACATACCATACCGGACACTATAGATGACCAGTCGGCTGGGACCCGCATGTGGGGCCCGCCAATCGGACTGGCCAGTGAGACCGTTGCCTCTCTGTCTATATAAGGAGAGGCAAGGACTCAGTAGAAAGAGTTGGTCTCAATGCATTTAAGACAGTAGCTAGAGAATACAGCTCAAGGAGCACTTGTAGTTTGTATATCCCTGATAGTCAGATCCGGCAGGAGTAGGGGCTTTACCTCATCACGAGGGCCCCGAACCTGGGTACTTCCTGCGTCCAGCTACGCTTGCTTGTATCCAATCCCGCCTGCGAACGCCGTCGATAGCTTCCCTGCTAGTCCCCACACCTCTATCTAACCTCCTCAGGTACTGCCGTTCCCAATACAACGACACCTAAGCTTGTGGGGAGGTACACCGACATCACACTCATGTACATATCATGTTTAGTCGGTACTTTGTATATCCATGCTTCGTTCTCCTTTTAGTTTTCGTTCTTTGTTTACTTTTGCTTTCTAAAACACAAAAAGACCAAAAATATTTCCATTGTTTCTCTTTGTTTGCTTCTTCTTTTTGCCTTGGTTTGCTTTTTTCCTTTTTGCTTTGTTTGGACTATTAAAAAACCCAAAAAGGTTTTGCTTTGCTTGTTTTTCCTTTTTGTTCTTGCCTTTAAAAATCAAAAACACCAAAAATATTTGTTGTTCTTCTTTGGTTTTGTGAAGTTCTTCATGTTATTATTCAAGCTACACAAGTGAAGGGCAATAATGAGGATTAATGACAACTTGAGGTGTGGTAAGAGGCTGGTAACGAACTCTATTTGTTTTCATTTTTGTACATATACTCATAATTGTGGGCATGCTTAGTCTGTTCATGTAGGGTGAATGTTATTTATGGATGCTTAGTAGTTCTTGCTTTCTTATGATTAGCTCCATCTCGCTAATAGTTTGTAGCACGTCATACGAATGTTTGCTTGCATTGCTCTATTCATAACTTGGTATGACACTGTGGTATCCTCCTCTGAATGTTTCACGTGAATTGACTTGGCACATGCTCATGCATGCATATGACTAAAACAATAATCAGTTAAGCCTCGACGAATTATTTTGCCTCAGGGGTCTTGAATCACTTTCATGCCATGATTAATCCTGTTTTGTTGCAAGCATGATTATGACAGTTATTGCTCTCTCGTTTATCGCTCCCTCACTATTGCTAGCCTTCACTTGCACTGAGTATAAGCTTTACTCGTGTTTCCAACTCCCTAAAACCAATATTGCCAAAAGTATCCACCATACCTACCTATTAGCATCATTTGCTATTCCGTGCATATTCAGTATGCCTTGTTTTCTTCCGAATAAAATGTTTGCTTGTTATGAGAAAGTTAGTTAGTAAAGCTCTCACAAAGTTGATGGCACACTTTATTTTCTTGCACTTAATAATCTTGAACCATTGCATCCATCTTTGTTGCGTATATGCTTGCGCTTTATAAGTTGAAGTTAGCAGAACCATGTATCATGGGGAACTCTTTCAACATTGCACTGGTACTTTGTACCTCATTGATATCATGATTCTTTTGCTTATGGATCCCGGCGGTGTGAAATAAAAGGGGAACTTGTAAGATCATGGAGTTTGTATATGTGTTAGAGAAACGCCTGGGCCGCTAGCCTAAGCCATGCCTAATCATGGTGGAAACTTGCAGCATAACCATAATGAGAATTCTATGAAGCATCCTCAATAAAAACCTATGCAAATAGAAAATAAAAAGATCGCTGAGATGCTCATTGTCTGCTTGCCTTGTCATTTTTATTATGGGATAGCTCATGTATCATGTGCAAAGGGTACCCCGTTGGTGGTTCTTTATGATATATATGTACTTACAATGACAAGAGCTTACTTGTGACTGAAGTTGAGTAGCATGAGGTTCGGTACTCGTAAGTAAGGGGCATGAGATTTTAACTTATAACTTGTCAAGCATATCCTCTTAGTTGTGTCACTTTAACCTTAACCATTTAAAGATGCTTATGATAGGGGCAATGAGAGCAGAAAGCTAATGAGTACCATACTTTCAGCATTTGGAAGCCTTTCAAACTATTCAAAACCTTTTTATTTCTTTATTGAGTCACCACCTATTCTATGAGCACTTTCTTGAGAGCATAGTTGTCATTCTTAGTGTAATATGCTTGTCTCAAAACTTGATTATTTGTGTTATGACTTTGATACTTGTATCTTTGATATCTTTACTTCTAGTCTTCACTTGAACTTCAAAGGTGCCTTGGCATTTATGTTTGCTCTACAATCAAAGGCAAGCGAGATACCACTCTATCATACCTTGTTATGAGCATTGTAATGTTGCTTATGTTTATGTTTCATGCTTCTTATTATTTGTGAGTTGGAATCTCTTCATAGCTTGCAATGACTATTAAGTAAACTTAGTTGCATACTCTTTATTATGAATTGCCTGAGTAGTTGATCATATGCTGAGAATATATACATCTTATGAAGCAAATGTGTTCGTGAAAGTTTCTTTTATCGCACTCAGTTTTCAACTGAATTGCTTGAGGACAAGCAATAAGCTAAGTTTGGGGGGAGTTGATATGTCCAAAACATATCTACTTTCCCAAACACTTTTGCTATTGTTTTTCCTCTAAACTTGTGAGATTTGGGTACAACTAACACGGACTGACGCTGTTTTCAGCAGAATTACCTTGGTGTCTAGTTTTTGTGCAGAAAATCTACTATCAGGAAAAATCCCAGAAAATATGCCAAAAATCCTATTTCACCAGAAGACTCACGGAGCCAGAAGACGAGACGGAGTAGGGCCACGAGGGTCCCACACCACCTGCCCGTGCGGGCCAGGCCAGGCCGCGCCTGGGGGTGGTGTGGTCGCCTCGGCTGCCCCCTCGGCCTCCCTCTTTGCCTATAAGTTGCCTCTTGACCTATAAGCTGCCACCAGATTCCGCGATTCGGAACTAGAAACTCTGTTCTGGCACCCTGCCGAGATAGGGAATTAGAGGAGATCATCGCCGTCATCATCATCATCGCTTCTCCATCGACCATCCATGTTTCCCCCATCTATGTGTGAGTAATCCCCCGTTGTAGGCTATGGGGATGGTAGGGATTGGATGAGATCGTTCATGTAATGGCATCAAATTGTTAGGGCATGGTGCCTAGTATCTATTATTAGTGCTTTTTGACTTTGTTGCAACTTGTTATGCTTAATGCTTGTCACTAGGACCCGAGTGCCATGATTTCAGATCTGAACATGTTATTGATTCATTATGACAGTATTGTTTATGGTATTACCTACAAGTTGTATACACATATTGTTGTCCGAAACCAAAGGCCCCGAAGTGATAGAAATCGGGATAAACGGAGGGAATGGCTTTGATGTGAGGATCACATGTGTTCACGGAGTGTTAATGCTTTGCTTTGGTGCTCTATTAAAAGGAGCACCTTAATTGCCAGTAGTTCCCTTGAGGCCCCGCTGCAAACGGGCTGGCAGGATAAAAGATGTTGTGCAAGTTCTCATTGCGAGCATGTATGACTATATATGGAACACATGCCTATGATTATTTAGTACTTGGATGCTTTATCTTATTTATCTGCAAATGCCCTATGTCTTGATTGCTATATGAATTGTCTTGTGCATTCAATGCCCATCCCTATGCCTACCGCACTTCAATCCTATTGTTTACTGCAATTGTTACTACTATCTTTACTTTTACTACTGCTGTTACTTTGCTATTGCTATTACAAAATTGTTGCTACTGATAAACTGTTGTGAGCAAGATTTTTTCCAGGTGCAGCTGAATTGACAACTCAGTTGTTAAGGCTTATAAATATTCTTTGGCTCCCCTTGTGTCGAATCAATAAATTGGGTTTCACTTCCCTCGAAAATACTGCGATACACCCCCTATACTTGTGGGTCATCAGTTTCCTGTAGGTTAAGGCATGGCTCGGGCTCTACGCTTGATGAAGTTCCGCTGATGTTTATTGATGTAGCCATAATGGCATGTAAGGTATGACATGTATCCGCTTAAGTAATGGATGTTTACTTTGATACTTGTCAGTTTTGTGCCACGACTAACTGATCATGGGATCGTGGTGTATGCATAACAGGGATTCTCGAAGGATTAATCCGGGGACCCCGCATGATCACCATAGCCGAGGACTTCAGGCGTTCTATTGAGTGCGCTTACGCCGGGTCTAACCTGGCCGATTCACTTGTGATTGCCCAAGAGAAGAGAAAAATTCACGAGGTGGAGGCAGTGGCTCAGTCCGTGCAGCAGCATATGCTGGCTCTGACTAACCCGCACAGGAGTGTCTCATTTCAAGCGACAAAGGATACAAAGAAGGTGCCTATTGATGACTAGATCCTAGAGCACATCGTAACTATTGGTGCCGGGTTAAGTGGCAAATAGGAAAGCGAGCTTGTCAACTTCCTCCATGAGAATCGGGATATCTTTTCTTGGTCCAGATAGGACCTTCAAGGTGTGCCAAGGGAGTTGGACGAGCACTCTTTGAATGTAAGACCCGCAGCAAAGTCGGCGAACCAACCTCTCCGCCGCTTCGCCGAAGACAGGAGAAAAGTCATTGGAGATGAGATAGCTCGGCTCCTTGTGGCTGGATTTATCATGGAAGTACTTTACCCGGATTGACTCTCTAATCCGGTGCTCATGGAGAAGAAGAAGGATGATCCGAATGTGACTGTGGTATGGCGTATGTGTATCGATTACACGAACCTGAATAAGGCATGTTCAAAAGATCCATTTCCATTGCCAAGGATAGACCAGGTCATAGATTCAACTACCGGGTGTGAGTTGTTATCTTTCATAGATGCTTATTCTGGCTTTCACCAGATACCTTTGAACCCGGATGATCAAATAAAGACCATGTTTATCACCATGTATGGGGCTTATTGCTATCGCACCATGTCGTTTGGTTTATGTAATGTAGGAGCAACGTATCAAGGATGCATGCAAAAATGTCTACATGACCAAATTGGTCAAAATGTGCAAGTTTATGTGGATGATGTCGTAATAAAAATTAAGGAAAGCAAAACACTCCTTGACTATATCCGGCAAACATTCGCGAACCTAAGGAGGTTCCGGATGAAGCTTAACCCGGAGAAATGTACCTTTAGCATGCTGGCGGGGAAGTTACTCGGTTTTCTCGTATCCAGTCGAGGTATCGAGGCCAACCCCACAAAAATCCGAGCCATAGAAAGAATGGAACTGCCAAAATGTCTTAACGATGTGCAGAAGTTTACTTGTTGCTTGGCGTCGTTAAGTCGATTTGTAAGTTGGCTAGGAGAGAAGGCATTGCCCCTCTACCAGTTAATGAAAAAGGCAAACAAATTTACATGGACACCGCAAGCCGATATCGCACTTCATGAATTAAAAAAGATGTTATCTTCTACACCAATGTTAGCCTCGCCACTATCTAAAGAGCCGATGTTGCTCTATATAGCAGCAACCAACTGAGTCATAAGTGCAGTGATTGTGGTGGAGCGTGATGAGGAGGGTAAGTCGGTGCAAAGACCAGTGTATTACCTGAGCGAGGTGTTATCAACTTTGAAGCAGACTTACCCTCATTATCAGAAAATGGCATACGGTGTATATATGGCAGCCAAGAAGATCAAGTACTACTTTGAGGAACACCCCATCAAAGTGATATGCGAAGCACAATATCCGAGATTATGAGCAACAAAAATGTCAGTGGCCGAATTGCAAAATGGGAAATCCAGTTTGGCCCATACACACCACAACTTGATAGAAGAGATGCGACAGTGGCAGATTTCTTCGTGGATTACGCTGAAATGCAGTACGAGCCACCTTTGCCAGACTCAAACTATTAGATAATACACTTTGATGGTTCAAAGATACAGGAAGGACTGGGGGCCGGGGTAGTGCTTACCTCGCCCAAGAAAGATCAGCTGAAATACGTCCTCCAAATCCATTTTAGTGCATCAAAAAACGTTGCCGAGTATGAAGCACTCGTGCATGGACTTAAGGTAGCAAAGCAAGTGGGAATACGTCAGATACAATGTTTTCGTGATTCGGATTTGGTGGTGCAGCAAGTGTCTGGAAATTGGGATGCTCTAGATGCAAACATGGTTCTTTATAGATTCCATGTTCAAAGGATAAGTGGGTTCTTAGAAGGATGTGAATTCCACCATCTACCTTGACTTGAAAATGAGGTAGCCGACGTATTATCTAAGTTGGGATCATCTCGACAGCCAATCCCGCCAGGCGCTGCTTTGGAACACTTGAGAAAACCATCTATCACCCCTTCACCAGAATCCAACTCAATCTACGTCCCGGCACACTCCGGATCAGAAGCTGCCCCTATGGATATAGATTGGGGGAGCACCTCAGCAAACCCAGGGACTGCCTCACAGAACCCGGGGACTATTCATCTTGATCCAGCTGGAGTTATGTCGGTGGAAGCAATGGAAATTGATGAAGAGCTTTTCCCCGTTTGAACTATACCTGCATGGGAAAAACCGATATTTGAGTTCTTGAAAGAAGGAACCTTGCCGAGTGACGATATATTGTCAAGACAAATCGAAAGGAGAGCAAAGGCATACACTATTATCAACACCAAACTATACAAGAGGAGTGTTACAAGTGTTCTGCAATGATGCGTTGACCCGGAAGAAGGGCTTGACATCCTCCGAGATATCCATCAGGGGGAATGTGGGCATCATGCATCATCTAGAGCATTAGTGGCAAAAGCTTTCCGGCATGGATTTTACTGGCCAAGTGCCTTGGAGAAAGCAGAAGATCTTGTAAGAAAGTGCAATGGTTGTCAGAGGTACGCCACCAAGACACACATGCCTATGTCAGAACTGAAGACTATACCTATCACTTGGCCATTTGTAGTACGGTGTCTGGATATGGTCAGCCCATTTAACCCGGCAAAAGGAAACATGATTCATATCTTGGTTATGGTAGACAAGTTTACCAAGTGGATTGAGGTTAAGCCAATCAGCAAATGTGATGGGGCAATAGTCATTACATTCCTCAAAGATATAATCTTGAGATATGGCTATCCCCACAGTATCATAACTGATAATGGCACAAATTTTGCTGAAGGAGCATTTGCGATATTCTGCCGAGAAAAGAAGAACCGGCTAGATATTGCGTCAGTAGCCCACCCTGCATCGAATGAGCAAGTGGAAAGATCCAACGGACTAGTTCTGTCCGGGATAAAATCCCGGCTCATTGAGCCACTACAAAGATCAGCGAGGTGCTGGATAGAAGAACTACCAGCGGTATTGTGGAGTTTAAGAACAACTCTGAATCGATCAACAGGCTATACGCCATTCTTTCTGGTATATAGGGCAGAAGCTGTACTACCAGCCGACATAGAGCATCACTAACCCAGGGTCGCCCAATACATAGAAGCTGAAGTGCAAGAAGCTCAGAAAAATGATGTTGATCTGCTAGAAGAAGTGAGAGAACTGGCTCTGTCCAGATCCGCCATATATCAGCAAAATCTCTGACGCTACCATAGTTTGAAAGTAAACCCCCGAGTCTTTCGGGAAGGTGATCTTGTACTTCGGCTAGTGCAACGCACTGCTGGCATGCATAAGTTAACCCCTCCATGGGAAGGACCCTTCAGTGTAAGCAAAGCATTGCACAACGATTCCTATTATCTTATCGATGCACAACCACAGGAGAAGAACAAGGCAGACGGGTCCGGCGAGGAATCTAAGCATCCATGGAATATAGCTCTACTCCGTCTGTTTTACACTAGCGAAAAGTGTATGTATCTGAATATCTCATATGTCGGTATGTATATCGGCAGTGATCCTATCAATGAAACCTCGGCACCCCAAACAGAAACTCGGGAACTGCCTTAATAATTGTATTTTATGTATTTAATTTTTTACACGTCGACTGGCTTAAATTACTTGTACCTTAGCCGGATTAGTAACGTGTAAGCACCAAAAACCTAACTCTTCGACTTACTACTGTCCAACAAGAATTGGCTTCATGGAAAGCAAGAGAACAAGTTTGAATTGCAAGGAACATGAAAAATGACTAAGGAAAGGAGCGTAATCGAGCCAACATTTGTTATTCGGACTAACCCTGTATTTATCTTATTTATGCTATGTTGGGTTACCTTGAGCTAATCCCAAAGTTTCAAGTATAAATCAATTTTTTGAACCTCGGACTCATAAGTCAAAAACTAAATCAAGATAGACACGAGCCGAACCATAAAATTGGGGGAACAAGAAAAGGAAACTCGGGGACTCTGCCCAAGTTAATTCGATGTTAAAAACTTAGTAGCAACAAAACATAACCTTTGTACTTGATACAATTGCACCTGGTATACCGGGGATTTAACGAATTTCAAGTGTTTTTTCTCTCAAGGAGCAGCAGCATCCGAGCAATCAGTTGTAGGAGGAGGTAATTCGGCATTTGTGGGGGGACTTTGGTCTGAGCCTCATCATCCGGATTGGCCTCAGCACCATCTGGGTCTTCAATTTCCTCAGTGATACGTTGCAAACGTATCCATAATTTTTGATGTTCCATGCTTGGTTTTATCTACTTTCTTATGTTTTGTCCAAACTATGGAGTACTTTCTATACACTTTCTTGGACTAACCTATTAACAAGAGCCACAGCTGCCTCTTTTCTGCTCTTTTTGGTTCCAGAAAAGTCAAAAAAAAAATATTCTCGAAATTGGATGGGACAAAAGCCAAAGTCAGTTTTTCACCGAGGGGGACACAGAGCCAGAATACGAGACGGAGAGGGGCCAGGGGGCCGCCACACCACCTGGCCGTGCGGCCAAGCTTGGCCCATGCTAGGGGGTGGTATGGCCACCTAGGGCACCCCCTGGGCCTCCCCTTTCGCCTATAAGATGCCTCTGATACAGAAACCCTAAGTACCCGATCAAAAATCCACGAAAGAGTTTGTAGCCGCCGTCATCTCCATCCCTAGATCAGGAGGGATCTGAACCTCTTCCCGACACCCTGCCGGAGGGGAGAATTCACCTTGGAGGCCTTCTTCATCACCATGCAAGCCTCCGGTGTGATGCGTGAGTAGTTCATCCTTGGACTATGGGTCCATGTAGTAGCTAGATGGCTGGTTCTTCTCCTTTGTGCTATCATGTTTAGATCTTGTGAGCTCCATTCATGATCAAGATCATCTATTTGTAATCCTACATGTTGTGTTTGTGGGGATCCGATGGATATTGAGATGCTATTTCAGATTGATTATTGATTCTATCATGTCTTTGTTATTTGTGATCTTGCATGCTTTCCGTTGTTAGTAGCTATCTTGGCCAAGTAGATGCTAGCAACTCCAAGAATGAGTATTTATGCTCGATAGTGGGTTCATCCCTCTAGTAATCCGGGGAAGTGACAGAAATCTCTAAGGTACTAGATATGATGTTGCTACTAGGGAGAAAACAGCAATCCTTTGTTCATAGAACAATCGTATTGTTTACTTTAAACACAATGCGTAATGCAATTATTTGTTGCTTGCAACTTAATACTGGAGGGGGTTCGGATGATAACCTAAAGGTCGATTATTAGTCATAGATGCAGTGGGATTATGGTCTATGTATAATGTTGTAATGCCCAATCGAATCTCAAAGGAGTCAAGATGAGTAGTATATGCATGATTGCTTTCTCGATATTTGTCAATTGCCCCGCTGTAATTTGTTCACCCAACACGTCATCTATCTTAAGGAGAGCCACCACTAGTGAACTATGGACCCCCTGTCCTTTATTTTATCATCAATCTACAATTGTTTACTACTTTTTGTTTATTTTCTGCAAACTATTACTTTCTTCCACACAATACGTTTAATCCTTTGTTTTCAGCAAAACCGGTGAGATTGACAACCTCACTATAAGTTGGGGGCAAAGTTCTGTGATTGTGTTGTGCAGGTTTCCACGTTGCTACTGGTGCCGGTAGTGCGCCCTGCCAAAGTCCAACTAGTAACACCTTGGAGGTGTTTCCTTGCTCCTACTGGATTGATAACCTTGGTTTCATAACTGAGGGAAAACTTACTGCTATACTCATCATACCTTCCTCTTGGGGTTCCCCAAGGAGCACGTTAATACACGAGTCAGCAAGTATTATTTCTGGCGCCGTTGCCGGGGAGTCAAGGACATCTTCATAAGGGGAGTCCCTCATAACCAATCTCTTTACTTTGTTATTTTTGTTTTGCTTAGTTTACTTTTGCTTTGTTTGCTTGTTTCTTTATCAAAAATACAAAAAACAATACTTCCTACTATAGTTGTTATTTTCATTGGTCTGTTATTGTCTTGCTTTATCATGCTTTCTATCAATGGTTGTTTTCTTTGAAACTGAATCTTATTGGCAAGGTGGGTTCACGGAAGAATAAAAATATTATTATAAGGAACACCGCTTGTCACAAAAAGGGAAATACTTATGGGAACAAATTAATAAATTGTATACCATTGCTATAAACATGTGCTCTACTTATAATGTTACTTATTGCTTTGATAAATCTTGTTGCTGTAGGAGGTATAAACACCTCCCTTTTCAGTGTGAGTATAATGATGATGTTACCATATCTTCTTATGTTAAGGGAAATTATGACTTTTATGATGTGGAACAAATTGAAGAATTTATTGCTTGGAAGGGTTCATTTGAACTTGCTAGTTTGCTTGAAAATACTGATGATTCACCTTATAAATATGAGGTTTATGATATTCTTAAATTTTCCTTTGATAATTATAAGGTAGAAAATGGCTATATTCTTGAATATCTTAATAGATGCTCTCCACCAATGGAAGAGACTAATGCCTTGCAGGAGCCTATGGAAGAAGAAATTGCTGAAACTGGAAGCTCATTGGATGAAAAACAGGAGGAGAGTGATGATCAAGAGGAGGAAGAATGGATCTACGTATCCCTACCTTCTAATGAGAGTAACTCTTTACCCCTTACATTATTTGATTGTCCCCCATGCTTACCAAAGGAGGACGAATGTCATGTTCCTGTGGATTCTTTTGAAAATGTTTATAACAAAGCTCTAGTGTTTGTAGATCATGAAAAGCATGCTTTATGTGATAGTTATATTGTTGAGTTTATTCATGAGGCTACTGACAATTATTATGAGAGAGGAAAATATGGTTGTAAAAGTTTTCATGGCACTGAAACACCTCTCTATGTGCTGAAAGTTTTGAAGTTACTCTCGTTTTATCTTCCTATGCCTGTCACTTTGTTCTTTGTGAATTTATTTGCGTATAAGATTCCTATGCATAGGAAGTGGGTTAGACTTAAATGTGTTTTGAATTTGCTTCTTGATGCTCTCTTTTACTTAAATTCATATTTCTTATGTGAGCATCTTCTCAAACTATCATGCCTAACTTAAAGGCGTTAAAGAAAAGTACTTATTGGGAGATAACCCAAAAGTTTTAGATGAGTCTTTGAAGTTATTACTTCAGTAATAACCGCTCCTTATCCTTTTTATTTGCTTTTTGTGCCAAGATTAACCTCTAATGAGAGAGAAGTAATGCTTGGGAAAGTTGTTGTCCCGAAATAGATTTTTGTGCTTCACCGTAAAAATTCGTATAAAATATTTGTACATCTTTTTAAGGCGTCAATTTTTTTGCTTCTGCCCCAGGTTGTTATATAACTTCCGTTAGTTCAACACTTTTTGATTTTAGCAACAGAAGGTCTTCGAAAAAATTAGTTTTTACCTGCTGGTCTGTTTTGACAGATTTCTGCCATTATTTGCATTTGCTTCTTGTTGGTTCCTTTTTGAGTTCTTTTGGGGAATTGAGATTTTTGAGGGAAGTTCTACAGTAGCTTGTGTTTGAATGAAAGTTTTATTGGTGTTGAAACTGAACCTAAAGACTTATTAACTTCAGTGCACTAATGTTGCTAATAAAGATTGTGTGAAGTTTGGTATGAAGGAAAAATTTCAGGTGTATGTAGATAATGATATAATGAGATGAAGAATGGACTAAAGCTCAAGCTTGGGGATGCCACCCTGTGTCACCCCAAGAAATATCCAAGAAGGACAAGCGTCAAAGCTTGGGGATGCCCAAGGCATCCCCTTCTTCATCAATAAAAATCCCAGGTTTCTTCCAAACACTTCATTTTTATTGTTTCATGCACAATTGTGTTGTTCTTGGAGCGTCTTTTTTTAGTTTTGGTTTTTAATTTTCTTGGTTTTCTTAGTTTCCTGAATAAATTGGTTGGACCCCCTCTTTCATGCATTGGTTTTCGAATAGTTTGGTTTGGATTGGAAAAAGAGTAGGAAAGTTCATGCTTAAGTGGTAAAGAGAGCTTGTTTTTGACTATGGCCTATGCTTTGTCATGCCATGCTTGATATTGTTTTGGCTTTATGCTTAGTGATCTTTGTTGTAGCATGACATGTTATAAACAATTGAGATTCTTAATGTGCCTTTGAAGAATCATGCGTTGTTTTAGCATATTAAAGCATAATATTGTGGTATTCTCCTTTGATGCTTTATTTTGGTTGACTTGGCGCATGATCACACCATGTTATGACTATCCCAAGTCACCATAACCTTGATGATCCTTTAGTTTTTGACTTGTAATATCACTTTATGCTTTGATTAATGTTGTTTTGTCGCTCTGCATGATTATGGTCATTATTGCTCTCTTAGTTGGTCGCTCCTAGTCTTTTGCTAGCCTCCATAACCAAGTATGAGTTCCACTCATGCATCCAACTCGCAAAACCAAGTTATTCCAAAGAGTCCACCATACCTACCTATGAGCATTTGCTATTCCAAGTATATTCATGTTTTTATCTACCTTCCGAATTAAACTTGTTATGTGAAAATTAGTGATTAAAGCTCCCACGAACTTGATGGCACACTTTACTTTCTTGCACTTAATAAACTTGAACCATTGTGTCCATCTTTGTTGCGTATATGCTTGCGCTTTATAAGTTGAAGTTAGCAGAACCATGTATCATGGGGAACGCTTTCAACATTGCACTAGTACATTATACCTAGTTGATATCATGTTCTTTTGCTTATGGATCCCGGCGGTGTGAAATAAAAGGGGAAATTGTAAGATCATGGAGTTTGTATTTGTGTTAGAGAAACGCCTAGGCCGCTAGCTTAAGCCATGCCTAATCATGGTGGAAACTTGCAGCATAACCATAATGAGAACTCTATGAAGCATCCTCAATAAAAACCTATGCAAATAGCAAATAAAAAGATCGTTGAGATGATCATTGTCTGTTTGCCTTGTCATTTTGATTATGGGATAGCTCCTGTATCACGTGCAAGGGGTACCCCGTTGGCAGTTGTCTATGATACATATGTACTTACAATGACAAGAGCTTACTTGTGACTAAAGTTGAGTGGCATGAGGTTCGGTCTTTGTAAGTAAGGGGCATGAGATTTCAGCTTATAACTTGTCAAGCATATCCTCTTAGTTATGTCACTTTAACCTTAATCACCTAAAGATGCTTATGATAGGGGCAATGAGAGCTGAAAGCTAATAAGTACCATAATTTTTGGAAGCTCTTTATGTGACTTGATTCCCTACTTCCTTCTATGAAGGCCTTTCTTTTACTTTTATGTTGAGTCTCCACCTTCTATCTTTTTGCACCTACTTTGAGAGCATAGTGGCCATTCTTAGTTCTATGTGCATTGTCCCAAGACTTGTTGATTGATGAATAATTTTGATATTGCTTGTTCTTAAACTATTTGTATCTAGTCACTCTTATGAACTTTGAAGGTGTCCTATGCATTTATGTTTGCTACTCTGTGAGGGACAAGTTGAATGCCACTATGCTATGTTTTCTTTATGTGAAACAAACAAACGTCTTGCAAAGCATTGTTATTCATGAATCTTTTGTTTATGCCTATTCATGTTGCAACTTAGTTGCTATGTCTTATTGTTAGAACTTTATCTTTCATGCTATGTTGAAGTACTATGATCCCAGCTATCAATGTTCTATAAATACTTTGATCAATTTTATGATGGTGCATGTCACCTCAAAAATTATTCTTTCTTTTTATCACTTACCTACTCGAGGACGAGCAGGAGTTAGGCTTGGGGATGTTGATACGTTGCAAACGTATCCATAATTGTTGATGTTCCATGCTTGGTTTTATCTACTTTCTTATGTTTTGTCCACACTTTGGAGTACTTTCTATACACTTTCTTGGACTAACCTATTAACAAGAGCCACAGTGACAGCTGCCTGTTTTCTGTTGTTTTTGGTTCCAGAAAAGTCAGAAAATGAATATTCTCGGAATTGGACGGGACCAAAGCCAAACTCAGTTTTTCACCGAGGGGGACACGGAGCCAGAATACGAGACGGAGAGGGGCCAGGGGGGCGCCACACCACCTGGCCATGCGGCCAAGCCTGTCCCGCGCTAGGGGTTGGTCTGGCCGCCTAGGGAACCCCTCGGCCTCCCCTTTCGCCTATAATATGCCTCTGATACAGAAACCCTAAGTACCCGATCAAAAATCAACGAAAGAGTCTGTAGCCGCCGTCATATCCATCCCTAGATCGGGAGGGATCTAAAGCTCTTCCTGGCACCCTGTCGGAGGGGAGAATTCACCTTGGAGGCCTTCTTCATCACCATGCTAGCCTCCGGTGTGATGCGTGAGTAGTTCATCCTTGGACTATGGGTCCATGTAATAGCTAGATGGCTGGTTCTTCTCCTTTGTACTATCATGTTTAGATCTTGTGAGCTCCGTTCATGATCAAGATCATCTATTTGTAATCCTACATGTTGTGTTTGTGGGGATCCGATGGATATTGAGATGCTATTTCAGATTGATTATTGATTATATCATGTCTTTGTTATTTGTGACCTTGCATGCTTTCCGTTGTTAGTAGCTATCTTGGCCAAGTAGATGCTAGCAACTCCAAGAGTTAGCATTTATGCTCGATAGTGGGTTCATGCCTCTAGTAATCTGGGGAAGTGACAGAAATCTCTAAGGTACTAGATGTGTTGTTGCTACTAGGGAGAAAACAACAATCCTTTGTTCATAGAAAAATCGTATTGTTTACTTTACACGCAATGCGTAATGCAATTATCTGTTGCTTGCAACTTAATACTGGAGGGGGTTCGGATGATAAACTAAAGGTGGATTATTAGTCATAGATGCAGTTGGATTACGGTCTATGTATAATGTTGTAATGCCCAATCGAATCCCAAAGGAGTCAAGATGATTAGTATATGCATGATTGCTTTCTCGATGTTTGTCAATTGCCCCGCTGTAATTTGTTCACCCAACATGTCATCTATCTTAAGGAGAGCCACCACTAGTGAACTATGGACCCTGGTCCTTTCTTTTATCATCAATCTACAACTGATTACTGCTTTCTATTTACTTTCTACAAACTATTACTTTCTTCCACACAATACGTTTAATCCTTTGTTTTCACCAAAACCGGTGAGATTGACAACCTCACTGTAAGTTGGGGGCAAAGTTCCGTGGTTGTGTTGTGCAGGTTTCCACGTTGCTGCTGGTGCCGGTAGTGCGCTCTGCCAAAGTCCAGCTAGTAACACCTTGGAGGTGTTTCCTTGCTCCTACTGGATTGATAACCTTGGTTTCATAACTGAGGGAAAACTTACTGATGTACTCATCATACCTTCCTCTTGGGGTTCCCCAACGAGCTCGTTAATACACGAGTCAGCACTCGGAAAATTCTGAACCTTTCCTATCTTCGTCGCCCGAGCAATCTTCCTCGTCGACGAGGCCAAGGAAGCTCGGACCTTCGTTCTAGGTGTGGCAGAAGGCGTATTGGATGAGGTTGTAGGCGCAAGCCTTGTGTTGAGCGATACACTCCAGATCATTAGTCCATTTTGATCCGGTGCCCATGCGGTCAAGCACCTTCAAATCCAAGGTCTCATACCACGAGAGTGCGAAGCTTAGTGCCGTATCAGCCCCGACATGCGCAGTAGATTCTCGCCAGAGGTCCAGCTGAGTCTCGCACTCCATTAGTTTTGCAAGAAAAGCCTTCAAACCTTCGGAGTGTCGTCATTGGGCCACAAGGCACGAAAGATCCGGACGGTTACGGGCATAATATTTGTGCCATAGTTCTTCATGACTTCTGCTCGCGCCGTGAGGCTCACCAGCATGTCCTCCATATCATAAGGAATTGGATCAGTGGAAGGACTGGCCGGAGTACCTCGTTGCATGTGAAACTTATCAACTGCAGCGCAGGCGATGGCATCGGATTCGGGCAATTTTCTTGAAAATGGGAAAAGCAAGTGAATTCAACACAAATACAAGGGCCAAACCCGGACAAAGAAATGGCGGCAAAGGGGAGAAAACTCACGTGCGAGGGCCAAGGATCCGACCCAGTTCAGCAAGTGAAGCAGCGCTTCTGTTATTGAGCATTTCACACTCTATGTTCACCAACATAAACTTGGTGTCGGATTCCTTCAGTAAATCTTGGCTCTTATCTAGCTGAGTCTTCAGCCGCTCCTTTTCCTCGGAGAAGTCCTGGTCAGCCTTGTCCAGCTCAGCCTTATGAAGATCCTTGAGCTTCTGCATTTTGGCGTTCAGCCGAGTTATTTTGTCATCTTTGAGGAGAAGCTTGGTGATATCATCATCCTTTTTCTTCAGTTTGGCCTGATGCTGCCCTGCTTGATCGAGAAAGTGAAGCATCATGTCAGGCATAGGCACACTATCTTGGAGAGACACTGCACATAGTTGATTGACCCGGCAGAGCTGAGGTATGATTATCTGCCGAGTCAGCAAGAAATTGGACAGAAACTAAGTGACCAAGATGAGTTACCTCTGATCTCGGTCAAGTTCTTCCTCATAATGATGTTCTCAGCTTCAACTTCGGCTGTGCAATCCGGATGGCAAGTTAATACAGACAACAAATAGCATAGACAAGCAAAAGTAAAAGGTCCTAAGTGAAATCACTTACATTTCTTCTTCAGCTCAGTGATCAGTTTCCTGTGCTTCGAGCGTAGATCTTTGTGGGTATCCAAAAGCCGCAGGAACTCGGTGGTGTGGTGGTTCATTGTGATCTGAAAAAGAACAGTGTTAGCTCTAGGTGTGTGAATATTCAAAATTTACAAGACCCGGGCCAAGTGGAACTTAACTCGGCTCTATGTGTGTGAATATTCGAAGTTTACAAGATCCGGGCCAAGTGGAACTTAACCCAGCTCTTGGTGTGTGAATATTCGAAGTTTACAAGATTCAAGCCAAGTGGAACTTAACCCGGCTCTAGGCATGTGAATATTTGAAGTTTATAAGATTCGGGCCAAGTGGAACTTAACGCGGCTCTAGGCATGTGAATATTCTAAGTTTACAAGATCCGGGCCAAGTGGAACTTAACCCTGCTCTAGGCATGTGAATATTCAAAGTTTACAAGATCCGGGCCAAGCGGAACTTAACCCGGCTCTAGACAAGTGAATATTTGAAGTTTACAAGATCCGGGCCAAGTGGAACTTAACCCGGCTCTAGGCATGTGAATATTTGAAGTTTACAAGATCCAGGCCAAGTGGAACTTAACCCGACTCTAGGCATGTGAATATTCGAAGTTTACAAGATCCGGGCCAAGTGGAACTTAACCCGGCTCTAGGTGTGTGAATGTTCAAAGTCTACAAGATCCGGGCCAAGCAGAACTTAACCCGGCTCTAGGTGTGTGAATATTCAAAGTTTACAAGCTCCGAGCCAAGTGGAACTTAACCTGGCTCTAGGTATGTGAATATTTGAAGCTACTAAGGGCATGCGCTAGTTTTCTAAGAGCATCCGTCCGAGTAACAAATTACTCCCCGGGAGGCTCGGGGACTAGTGGATATATCCCTAGGTACTAGCATGTATGTAAAGGTATGCCGAAGAGGTTAACCTCCATCATTCGACCGACAAAAGTAATTGCCTTTGAAGCAGTGTTCATCTGGGCACTGAATTCGGCGGGACCAAACTTCTCCGGGATCTTACTGTTGAGGTTGACAAACTCAGCCTCATTAAAGTTGTTAACATATTCAACCAAGGGGCCATAACTTTCCCCGGAGAGAGTTTGGGCAACGACCAATCCTTTAGCATGCGCCTCCTTCCTGGCCATTGATGGCTCAAAATATATTCGAGCTCGTTGGGAACCCCAATAGGAAGGTATGATGAGCACAACAGCAAGTTTTCCCTTAGTTATGAGACCAAGGTTATCGAACCAGTAGGAGCAAGGAAACAACTGCAAGGTGTTGCTAGCAACTTGGAATCCTGCACAACACAGCCACAGAACTTTGCCCCAACTTACAGTGAGGTTGTCAATCTCACCGGTTTTGCTGAAAACAAAGGATTAAATGTATAGTGTGAAAGATAGTAATTGCTTGCAGAAAGTAAATAGTAAACACTAAACATTAGATGGTATATGAATGATAAAAGCATGGACCGGGGTCCATAGTTCACTAGAGGTGTTTCTCCTTAAGATAGATAACATGCTGGGTGAACAAATTACAGCGGGGCAATTGACAGATTTGAGAAAGCATAACAATGCATATACTAGACATGTTGACTCCTATGAGATTTGATTGGGCATTACAACATTATACATAGACCGTAATCCAACTGCATCTATGACTAATAATCCACCTTCAGGTTATCATCCGAACCCCTTCCAGTATTAAGTTGCAAGCAACAGATAATTGCATTAAGCAAAGTGTGTAAAGTAAACAATACGATCGCCCCATGGACAAAGGATTGTTGTTTTCTCCCTAGGAGCAACAACACATCTACAACCTTAGAGATTTGTATCACTTCCCTAGATTACTAGAGGCATGAACCCACTATCGAGCATAAATACTCCCTCTTGGAGTTGCTAGCATCTACTTGGCCAAGATAGCTACTAACGACGGAGAGCATGCAATATCACAAATAACATAGACATGATAGAATCAATAATCAATCTGAAAAAGCAACTCAATATCCATCGGATCCCCGCAAACACAACATGTAAGATTACAAATAGATGATATTTATCATGAACGCAGCTCACAAGATCTAAACATGATAGCACAAAGGAGGAGAACCAACCATCTACCTACTACATGGACCCATAGTCCAAGGGTGAACTACTCACGCATCACACCAGAGGCTTGCATGGTGATGAAGAAGGCCTCCAGGATGATCTCTCCCCTCCGGAAGGGTGCCGAGAAGAGCTTCGGATCCCCCCGATATTGGGATGGAGATGGCGGCGGCTACAGACTCTTTCGTGGATTTTTGATCGGGTCCTTAGGGTTTTCGTCCCAGTAGGCTTTTATATGCGAAGGGGCAAGGTCGGTGGAGCACCAGGGGGCCCACACCCCCTGGTGGCGCGCCCCCGGCCGCGTCGCCACCAGGTGTGGCCGCCCTGGTGCGCCACTTCGTCTCCCCTCCGGACTTCGTATTGCTTCGTGTAAAATATTGACTTTGGCTTTTGTCCCGTCCAATTCCGAGAATATTTCTTTACTAGCTTTTCTGAAACCAAAAACAGCAGAAAACAGGGAACTGGCACTATGGCATCTTGTTAATAGGTTAGTTCCCAAAAATGTATAAAAATACTTCAAAGTGTGAACAAAACATAAGAAAGTAGATACTAAACAAGCATGGAACATCAAAAATTATAGATACGTTTACAACGTATCAACATCCCCAAGCTTAACTCCTGCTCGTCCTCGAGTAGGTAAGTGATAAAAATAATAATTTTTTAGGTGACATGCATCATCATATTTGTAAAGCATTGATAGCCGGTATCATAGTACTCTAAACATAAGCATGAAAGATAGAGTTCTAACAATAAGACATAGCAACTATGTTGTAACATGAAATGTACAAACAAAATATCATGAATAACAATGCATTGAAAGACGTTTGTTTGTTTCACATACAGAAAACATAATAAAAGTGGTATTCAGCTTGTCCCTCATGGTATAGCAAAACATAAATGCATAGGACACCTTCAAAGCTCATAAGGATGACTAGATACAAATAATTTAAGAGCAAGCAATATCAAAGTTATGAATCAATCAATAAGTTTTGGGACAATGCACATTAAACTAAGAATGACCACTATGCTCTCTCAATAGGTGCATAAATATAGAAGGTGGAGACAAGGCAACAAACAATGAGCATCTCAACGATCTTTTTATTTGCTATTTGCATAGGTTTTTATTGAGGATGCTTAATAGAATGCTCACTATGGTTATGATGCAAGTCTCCACCATGATTAGGCATGGCTTAGGCTAGCCGCCCAGGCGTTTCTCTAACACACATACAAACTCCATGAGCTTACAAGCTCCACTTTTATTTCACACCGTCGGGATCCATAAGCAAAAGATCATGATATCAATTGAATAATAAGTGCAATGTTGAAAGCGTTCCCCATGACAGCATGGTTCTGCTAATTCACAACTTATAAAGCACAAGCATATACGCAACATAGATGGACACAATGGTTCAAGTTAATTAAGTGCAAGAAAGTAAGGTGTGCCATCAAGTTTGTGAGAGCTTTAATCATTAATTTTCAAATAACAAGTTTAATTTGGAAGGTAGATAAAAGCATGAGTATACTTGGAACGGTGTAACACACCATGCATAGGAATTTATAGTGGACTCTTCGGAATAACTTGGTTTTATTGGGAGTTGGATGCATGAGTAGAACTCATACTTGGTATAGGTGGAGGCTAGCAAAAGACTAGGAGCGACCAACTAAGAGAGCAATAATGGCCATAATCATGCAAAGCGACAAAACATTATTAATTAAAGCATAAAGTAATATTACAAGTCATAAACTAAATGATCATAGAGGCTAAGGTGACTTGTTCATAGTCTTAACATGGTGTAAGCATGTGCCAAGTCAACCCAAATAAAGCATCAAAGGAGAATACCACAATATTATGCTTTTGAATGCTAAAACAACGCATGATTCTTTCAAGGCACATTAAGCAATCTCAATTGTTTGGAACAAGTCATGCTACAGCAAGAATCACAAAGCATAAAGCCAAAACAATATCAAACATGACATGATAAAGTCTAGGCCACAGTCTAAACAAGCTCCTTTTGTACCACTTATAAGCATGCAACTTCCTACTCTTTTCCAACACCAATCAACTTATTTGAAACCACATATGAATGCGGGAGTCCAGGCAATTTATTTAAGCAAACCGAACAAAATAAAACTAAAAACAAAAACAAAGACGCTCCAAGAACAACATAATGGTGCATGAAACAATAAAAATGAAGTGTTTGGAAGAAAACCTGAGATTTTTATTGATGAAGAAGGGGATGCCTTGGGCATCCCCAAGCTTTGACGCTTTTACTTCTTTAATATTTCTTGGGGTGATACGGGTGGCATCCCCAAGCTTGAGCTTTTTTCCATACTTCATCTCATCACATTGTTCTTTTCTACACTTTAAAATTTCCTTCATACAAAACTTCACACAATCTTCATTAGCAACATTAGTGTATTCAAGATAATAAGTCTTTGGGTTCAGTTTCAACATAAGTAAAACTTCCATTAAAACACAAGCTACTGTAGCAATTCCTTCTAAAAGCTCAAGTGATCAAAGAGAACTCAAAGAGAAAGAGATTAAGAGGCAAATGCAAATAATGGCAGATATCTGTCAAAACAGACCAGCAGGTAAAAACCAATTTTTTCGAAGACGTTCTGTTGCACAAATCGAAAAGTTATTAACTGAAGAAAGTTAGATAAAAACATGGGGCATAAGCACAAAAAATTACAGCTCAATTCGACATACAGGGATTTTTCAAGATTTTTTACAGTGAAGCACAAAAATTCTGTTTCGGGACAGCAACTTTCCCAAGTCTTACTTCTCTCTCATTAGAGGTTATTCTTGGCACAAAAACCACACAAAAAGGATAAGGAGAGGTTATTAATGAAGCAATAACTTCCAAGACTCAATAATAGAAAAACATATTGAATATTTTTTGGGGGTTATCTCCCAATAGTGCTTTTCTTTAACGCCTTTGAGCTAGGCATAGCAAGCAAGATTCAAGTATTTTCAAATGAAGAAGCATTAAGAGAAAATTTTGTTTTAGTAGGTGAGGCAAAAGGTATATTCTCTCTCTTCTTAGGGAAGTGTTCTATACCTTTCTTGAATGGGAATTGATATTTAATGGTGCCTTCTTTCATATCAATAATGGCACCAACAGTTCTAAGAAAAGGTCTTCCCAAAATAATAGGACAAGAAGCATTGCATTCGACATCCAAAACATAGAAATCAACAGGGACATAGGTATTGTTAACCATAATAATAACATCATTAATACTCCCCATGAGTTTCTTTTTAGCATTATCATCAAGTTGGATATCTAAATAACAATCTTCCAATGGTAGCAAATCAAGTGTTTCATAAATCTTTCTAGGCATAATAGAGACACTAGTACCAATATCACATAAAGCTTTGAGATCAAAATCATTCACTTTTATATTAATGATGGGTTCCCAACCATCTTATAATTTCCTAGGAATAGAAGCTTTATGTTTCAATTTTCTTCTTTAATTTTTATGAGAGCATTTGTGATGTGTTTTGTAAAGTCCATATTTATAGCAGTAGCATTAGGACTTTTAGCAAGCTTTTGTAGGAACATAATTACTTCAGAAATATTGCAACCATCAAGATTAAAATCAAAATTACCATCCAAGGTAGTAGAACTATTGTCTCCCATATTAATGGGGACTTCTTGTGGTTTGCTAGCATCAACATTAGTGGTGGTGATAGTACAAACACTACTATTTCTAGCAATTTCATTTTCTCTTTCCCACTTAGCATGCAATTCAGCTAACAGTCTAACATTTTCATCAATTCTAACTTGTATGGCATTAGTATCAGGAAAGGGGTTTTCCATAGTTTCAGGTTTAGCAGTTATTAATCAAAGAGGATTGTGCTTCAGACAAACATGATATATTTTTTTCAGCATTTGAAATTTTGGATTGCAAACCAGGAATTTCCCTATTTAAATTCTCAAGTTGATGACTAATATTTTTCAAAATAGCAGATTGTTCTACCATGGTTTTAGTAAATAATTTATTCTTCTCATATTGCATTTGCATGAAATTTTTAGTGGCTCTTTCAACTTCTAAAATTCTTTGTTCACTAGGCATTCCAGGTTTACCATGATAACCATTAATATTATTAGGAGGGTAAGGCCTATAATTGTTATTACGATAAGCATTGTTCCCAAAATTATTACTTCTAATGAAGTTCACATCAACTTGTTTTTCTTGAGCAACCAAAGAGGCTAAGGGAACATGATTTGGATCAATATGAGCTTTTCCATTAACAAGCATAGACATAATAACATCAATTTTATCACTCAAGGAGGAGGTTTCTTCAACAAAATTTACCTTGTTACCTTGTGGAGCTCTCTCACTATGCCATTCAGAATAGTTAACCATCATATTATCAAGGACCTTTGTTGCAACACCCAAAGTAATGGCCATAAAGGTTCCTCCAGCAGCAGAATCCAATAGATTTCTTGAAGAATAATTCAGTCCTGCATAAAAGGTTTTGATAATCATCCAAGCAGTCAGTCCATGAGTGGGGCAATTCTTTACCAAAGATTTCATTCTTTCCCAAGCTTGAGGAAAATGTTCATTATCAAATTGTTTAAATTTCATTATTTCACTTATCATAGATATAATCTTAGCAGGAGGATAGTATTTTCCAATGAAAGCATCTTTTCATTTAATCCAAGAATCAGTACTATTTCTAGGTAGGGATAGCAACCATTCTTTAGCTTTACCTCTCAAAGAGAAAGGAAACAATTTAAGCTTAATAATATCACCATCTATATCTCTATGTTTTTGCATCTCACAAAGTTCAACAAAGTTATTAAGGTGAGAAGCAGCATCATCAGTACCAGCACCAGATAATTGTTCTTTCATAACAAGATTAAGCAAAGCAGGTTTAATTTCAAAGAAAGTAGCTTCAGAAAAAGGTGGAGCAATGGGTGTACACACGAAATCATTGTTGTTTGTGCTAGTGAAGTCACACAACTTAGTATTTTCAAGAGTAGTCATTTTTTGTGTTTTTTTATAAAAGGAAGCAAACTAGTACACTAATTTTTGTGTGTTTTTGATAAAAAATAAACAAGCAAACAAAGCAGATATAAAATAAGCAAAACAAAAAAACAAAGTAAAGAGATTGGTTGTGAGGGACTCCCCTTGTGAAGCTGTCCTTAACTCCCCGGCAATGGCGCCAGAAAAAAGGCTTGATGGCTCAAAATATATTCGAGCTTGTTGGGAACCCCAAGAGGAAGGTATGATGAGCACAGCAGCAAGTTTTCCCTTAGTTATGAAACCAAGGTTATCGAACCAGTAGGAGCAAGGAAACAACTTCAAGGTGTTGCTAGCAACTTGGAATCCTGCACAACACAACCATAGAACTTTGCCCCAACATACACTGAGGTTGTCAATACCACCGGTTTTGCTGAAAACAAAGGATTAAACGTATAGTGTGGAAGATATTAATTGCTTGAAGAAAGTAAACAGTAGATGGTATATGAATGATAAGAGCATGAACTGGGGTCCATAGTTCACTAGAGGTGTTTCTCCTTAAGATAGATAACATGCTGGGTGCAGCGGGGCAATTGACAGATTTGAGAAAGCATAGCAATGCATATACTATACATCTTGACTCCTATGAGATTTTATTGGGCATTACAACATTATACATAGACCGTAATCCAACTGCATATATGACTAATAATCCACCTTTAGGTTATCATCCGAACCCCTTCTAGTATTAAGTTGTAAGCAACAGATAATTGCATTAACCAAAGTGTGTAAAGTAAACAATACGATCGCCCCATGGACAAAGGATTGTTGTTTTGTCCCTAGTAGCAACAACACATCTACAACATTAGAGATTTCTATCACTTCCCCAGATTACTAGAGGCATGACCCCACTATCGAGCATAAATACTCCCTCTTGGAGTTGCTAGCATCTACTTGGCCAAGATAGATACTAACAACGAAGAACATGCAAGATCACAAATAACATAGACATGATATGTAACACCCT
This sequence comes from Avena sativa, assembly GCA_916181665.1. Classification (NCBI taxonomy): domain Eukaryota; kingdom Viridiplantae; phylum Streptophyta; class Magnoliopsida; order Poales; family Poaceae; genus Avena; species Avena sativa. Next base: position 468,297,315 of record OV702290.1, read on the forward strand.
CAAATCGGCACTATGCAAGGTTTAGCCTTTCCGCCAAACCCGCATAGAAACGATTCAAGGACGCCCACCAGGCACTTTCGTGCGGGTGGAAAATGAAGTAATAACATTACACAACAGTCCTCAATGGGACCCATAGAACCGATATATATACAACAGTGACTCAAAGATTCAAAAATACAGATATACAATACAAAGATCCAAATCACATTGAGACGATAGAGCGTCCGACTACGGACAAGATGCAAATGGGGCTAAGAGCCCTGAAGAATAACCAATGGCGTCCATAACCCTGCCCAGGCCAAGCCGGAAGGGTAACCCTGCTAACAATGTCGATCCCAAACCTGCTAAAACAAAAGGGGTGCCGACAAAGGGCAAAGGAAAAAGAGGAGCGTCAGTACTGAGGCCAGTACATGGCGAGGCTAGAATTCGGCGGCTCTCCCCTACATAGGTATGGTGGGCTGAAGCGGCAACGCAGCGGCACTAAACAACCTATAGAGACTCAAAACAACTGGCGGTTATCAGAGAGGGATAATAAAGACCTATTCGGAACCAACCTGAAGCTAACACCAAACAAACCCATCCTGGTATTTCCCCCTCGAGACCAAACGAGGAAGTCGGACCAAGGAACTCACACAGTTGGCAATTTTTACTCATTCCATTATAGTTGCAGCAATTACTAATCAGATATAGATAGCATGAGTCATCCTGATAGCATAAGTAGTTGGCAGTTTTAATAACCATTCCGTTATAGCTGGAGCATTTACTAGTCAGATATAATAGTCCTGAGGAATCCCAAACCCAACAGTTGTTGACACTTTTATCACATTCCATTAGAGTTGCAATACTTACTAGGCAGATATAGTATGACACAGATCACCACAGACCCACCAGATGTTGGCATTTTTAATATACATTCTGTTATAGTTGAGCTGATTACTAGTCACATATTAAGTCAAATTTATAGCACTACTTTAGTTATGCTTGTCTATGATCGAGATACTGTGCTCCAAGTCGTCCATAACCGCGGACACGGCTTTCAGAAAGTTTTACTCTGTAGGGGTGCACAAATAGCAACACACACTCGATCAACCTCGGAAAAACCAACTCAAAACCCAACGAGGCATTCACGATAAAGCGATCACAGGATTCAGAAATATTTCAGGGGGCCACCCCACTAAGCTACCCGCAACGAAGTTGGCCGGCTCCGGAACGGACCCAGGGTTTGTGTCAATGGTTGTAAACGACTAGGAACCCGAAAGTGTGACTGGGCTTGTCGATACCGCGAAAACATTCCACGATCCAAAACAGTACAGGTGCTCCACGCACAATCTTAAATAAAGCAGTAAAGCATGGCATAAGTACAGGATAGTAATAAAGCCCCAAACTACTTTGTGGCCCCAAGAAATAGAAATGAATCAAGCTCTAGCTCAGGGGGGTCCATAAGGCCTCCCGGATGTGGATAGTGCGAAAAATCAAGGAACAGGTATCAAGTACTCGGGGTCCTACGGGACACAAGTGGGCATGGAAGAACCAAATAACATCTATTGTCCACCGATGCCTCTGCATTAGTTATATCTAGCATTTTAATAGTTGTATTAAAGTCATGATCATCTCCACCACAAACATCTCCACCATAAGCATCTGCCAGCATTCCAACAACCGGGGTACTCGATAACATGAGATCGCACCTGAGCAAGCATCTACGACTCGCAAGGCCAGCTATCTACCAAACACAGGTAATAGGAGGTGTCCAAGGCAATATAGAGGATGCACGGGATATAACTGGTGCACGGAAACTAAAGCATCGTGATACGGATAGCAAGAGATCAACAGGAGGAAATAAAGACTATAAATGCAAAATAGGTAGAAGGGGAAGAGATGCTCGCCTGGGAAACACTGTCGACGGATCATAGCCGGAGAACTTGTCGATACTCGCATCAACTCATCGGCCTAATCCACGAAGAAGCAAACACTAGAAGAAACACCGGATGCAATATTTAATACTACGGCAGAAGATCCGGCATGATCATGACATGCATGCGAGATGAACAATTATTATGCAACAGGTTTTATATATAGCATTTATAAAATAGGGGCTCGGGAAAAAGGTTCACACATCTGGGTTCGGCAGATCTTGGGTTCCGGGGGTTCGGGGTTCGACAGGGTTCGACGGGGATCGGTCTCGGTGAAAACGTTCTCGGACAACGGAGTAGATCTTGTCGCATCCGGGAAGAAGGACTTGGTTTGGCGTCGGGGGTGCATCGGATTTGCCCTGGTCGGTGTCGATCTTGTTGTCGCGAAGATCTTGTCGGGTCTGCGCGTCGGGTCGATCTTGGCGTCCGGTCCTCGGGCATCGGTGCGGAAAGGAGGTCTTGTCGCATGTGTGATCTTCGGGTCTGTGAAGGAGAACTCGTCGGTCCACGATGTAGATCCACCTTCGGGTTCACGTCCGGGGTTTGCTAGACGGAGTACTCGAGGTTCTGGTCTTGTTGTCGAAGACGGACTTGGCCGGATGTCTGGTCTCCGAGCGGCACTGCATCATCTTCACACGGGCATCACCTCATCGGTACCACCACGTCGGCACACCCGATAAATACACTAGCAGGCACACACACACGTGCTTGCAGATGAGAAGCACCACGACAGGAGGTCAACGGTAGGAGCTCGTATAACACAGAATACATGGGCCTCAATGATAGCTTGCAAGACCGTCCCTGCGAGTAGAAGAGCCTGATCAGGACAACACAAAGAATTAGAAAGGAGGCCGAGCAGGTTTTGTAACACGTCCCTGGAGCGGTACTCGCGACGGCCAACAACAACCGCTCTAGGAGGTCGTCGGAACAGAGACTCGGTGAGGCTGTACGGTGGAGAAGAAGGCGGGGGCACCGCTGCAAGGTGGGGCCGGGGTAGGGAACTCGACGACCGGCGCGAGGAGGAGTGGCGGCCATGGCGAAGGGGAGGCGATGCAGAGAGCCCGGGAGGAAGACGAGAAGGGGACGGGGTGGATCGCGGAGAGGTGTAGGCGGCCAGCGCTAGCGGCGTCTCCCGGCGGGGATCGGAGACGGAGGTGAGGGACGCCCGTGGTGGCAGGGGTGGAGCCCGACAGGGTGGGGTGGCGGCGACGCGATGGAGGAGGCTCTCCGGCCGGGGCAGAGAGGAAGGCGGCCGGGGGAGGCCTGGCGGCGGAGGGCGCTGGCAGGGACGGAGGAGCAAGGCGCCCGGTGGCGGTGGTTGGTCAAAGAGGCGGAGAGAAGGACCCCGAGGTGGCGGCGCGGGGCTCTGCGTGAGGGGGGAGGCGACGGGGAAAGAGGGAGCGGGGACAGGGGAAGGAGAGACGGCGGCGGCGGGCGCCAGGGAGGAGGCGGGGTCGGTCGGTGGTGGGGATTTGCGTCGAGGAAGGGGAGGCCAGGAGCGGGTCGCGTCGTGGTGGTGGGGCCGCGCGGTTGTCCGCGTACGCGGTAGGTGAGGCGCGAGAGGAGCGTGGCGATAGGGACGCGCGGGATGGTGGGGCCGTGCGGGCGGAGATCCCGAGGCGGTCGGGTGTGGGCTTACTGCGGGACGGGGCTGGGAGCGTGCAGGGTGGGTGCGGTGAGTGCGGCGGTTTGGTGTGTGTCGGTGTGCGTGTGCTGTGTGGGCTGGGCTGTGTGGGTGCAGTGGGTGTGAGTGTTGTGTGGATAAGGGTAGGGGTTAGGTAGGTTAGGGTTTAGGTAGATCTAGGGTTTTGGAGGATTAGGAATTAGACTAGGTTTTAGTTTAGGGCTTGGAGGTGGCCGGGCGGGCTTTCGGGCCTGGCGGGCTGCCTCCTAAAAAATAAGAGAAATATTTTATTATTTAAAACGGGGCTTTTGAATACCGTTGGTAGACGAAACAAAATAATCCGGAGACCCGGGTTTTGATTTGAAATAATAACGGGGCGTTTAGAAAACAAAAGCAGACTTTTCGAAAATAGTTTTATGTAAACAAATGCAAGATGACATGATGATGCTCAAATGCAAGGTGGCATGATGACATGAGCATGCGGTCATGACGATGCAATGCACAAAAACAACGCGATTTTCTAGTAGTGGTTTTTGCGGGGCGCCACATGATAGAATCAATAATCAATCTGAAATAGCATCTCAATATCCATCGGATCCCGCAAACACAACATGTAAGATTACAAATAGATGATCTTGATCATGAACGGAGCTCACAAGATCTAAACATGATAGCACAAAGGAGGAGAACCAACCATCTAGCTACTACATGGACCCATAGTCAAAGGGTGAACTACTCAAGCATCACACTAGAGGCTTTCATGGTGATGAAGAAGGCCTCCAGGATGATCTCTCCCCTTCGGCAGGGTGTCGGGAAGAGCTTTGGATCCCCCCGATCTAGGGATGGAGATGGCGACGGTTAATACGTTGCAAACGTGTCTACAATTTTTGATGTTCCATGCTTGTTTTATATCTACTTTCTTATGTTTTGTCCACACTTTGGATTATTTTTATACACTTTCTTGGACTAACCAATTAACAAGATGCCACAGTGCCAGCTGCCTATTTTCTGCTTTTTTGGTTCTAGGAAAGTCAGAAAATGAATATTCTCGGAATTGGACGGGACAAAATCCAAAGTAAATATTTCACCGAGGGGGACACGGAGCCAGAAGACGAGACGGAGAGGGGCCAGAGGCCGTCCACACCACCTGGCCACGCGACCAGGCCTGGCCCGCGCCAGGGGGTGGTGCGGCCGCCTAGGGCACCCCCTCGACCTCCCCTTTCGCCTATAAGAAGCCTTTGAACATAAACCATAAGCACCCGATCAAAATTCCATGAAAGAGTCTGTAGCCGCCATCATCTCCATCCCTAGATCGGGAGGGATCTGAAACTCTTCCCGGCACCCTGCCGGAGGGGAGAATTCACCCTGGAGGCCTTCTTCATCACCATGCCTGCCTTCGGTGTGATGGGTGAGTAGTTCATCCCTGGACTACGGGTCCATGTAGTAGCTAGATGGTTGGTTCTTCTCCTTTGTGCTACCATGTTTAGATCTTGTGAGCTCCATTCATGATCAAGATCATCTATTATAATCTTACATGTTGTGTATGCGGGGATCCGATGGATATTGAGATGCTATTTCAGATTGATTATTGATTCTATCATGTCTTTGTTATGTGTGATCTTGCATGCTCTAAGTTGCTAGTAGCTATCTTGGCCGAGTAGATGCTAGCAACTCCAAGAGGGAGTATTTATGCTCGATAGTGGGTTCATGCCTCTAGGAATCTGGGGAAGTGACAGAAATCTCTAAGGTACTAGATGTGTTGTTGCTACTAGGGAGCAAACAGCAATCCTTTGTTCATAGAACAATCATATTGTTTACTTTACACACAATGCTTAATGCAATTATCTGTTGCTTGCAACTTAATACTGGAGGGGGTTCAGATGATAACCTGAAGGTGGATTATTAGTCATAGATGCAGTTGGATTATGGTCTATGTATAATGTTGTAATGCCCAATCAAATCTCATAGAAGTCAATATGATTAGTATATGCATGTATGCTTTCTCGATGTTTGTCAATTGCCCCGCTGTAATTTGTTCACCGAACATGTCATCTATGTTAAGGAGAATCACCACTAGTGAACTATGGATCCCGGTCCTTTCTTTTACCATCAATCTACAATCTACTATTTATTGTTTTCTGTTTACTTTCTGGAAGCAATTACTATCTTCCACACAATACGTTTAATCCTTTGTTTTCAGCAAAACCAGTGAGATTGACAACCTCACTGAGTTGGGGGCAAAGTTCTATGATTGTGTTGTGCAGGATTTCAAGTTGGAAACAACACCTTGGAGGTGTTTCCTTGCTCCTACTGGTTCGATAACCTTGGTTTCATAACTGTGGAAAAACTTGTTGCTATACTCATCATACCTTCCTCTTGGGGTTCCCCAACGAGCTAAACATCTTGAGTAAGCAAGACTTTTTCTGGCGCCGTTGCCGGGGAGTCAAGGACATCTTCACAGGGGGAGTCCCTCATAACCAATCTCTTTACTTTGTTTTATTTGTTTTGCTTCATTTATTTATGTTTTGTTTGCTTGTTTCTTTATCAAAAACATAAAAAAATTAGGTGTACTAGTTTGCTTTCTTTATTAAAAACACAAAAAATGACTACTCTTGAAAACACTAAGTTGTGTGACTTCACTAGCACCAACAACAATGATTTCATGTGCACACCTATTGCTCCACCTGTTCCTGAAGCTACTTTCTTTGAAATTAAACCTGCTTTACTTAATCTTGTTATGAGAGAACAATTTTCTGGTATTGGTAATGAAGATGCTGCTGCTCATCTTAATAACTTTGTTGAACTTTGTGAGATGCAAAAACATAGGGATATAGATGGAGATATTATTAAACTTAAATTGTTTCCTTTCTCTTTGAGAGGAAAAGCTAAAGAATGGTTGTAATCCTTAACTAGAAATAGTATTGATTCCTGGACTAAATGCAAAGATGCTTTCATTGGAAAATACTATCCTCCTGCTAAGATTATATCTATGAGAAGTGAAATAATGAAATTTAAACAATATGATAATGAACATGTTGCTCAAGCTTGGGAAAGAATGAAATCTTTGGTAAAGAATTGTCCCACTCATGGACTGACTGCTTAGATGATTATCCAAACCTTTTATGTAGGACTAAATTACTTTTCAAGAAATCTACTGGATTCTGCTACTAGAGGTACTTTTATGACCATTACTTTGGGTGCTGCAACAAAGCTTCTTGATAATATGATGGTGAACTATTCTGAATGGCACACTGAGAGAGCTCCACAAGGTAAGAAGGTAAATTCTGTTGAAGAGACCTCTTCCTTGAGTGATAAAATTGATGTTATTATGTCTATGCTTGTTAATGGGAAAGCTCATATTGATCCAAATCATGTTCCCTTAGACTCTTTGGTTGCCCAAGAAGAGCAAATTGATGTGAACTTTATAAGAAATAATAATTTTAGCAACAATGCCTACAGGAATAATTATGGTAATAACAATTATAGGCCTTACCCTCCTAATAATACTTATGATTATCATGGCAAACCTGGAATACCTAGTGAAGGAAGAATTTTAGAAGTTGAAAGAGCCACTAAAGACTTCATGCAAATGCAATATGAACAAAATAAATTATTTACTAAAACTATGGAGGAACAATCTACTATTCTGAAAAATATTAGTCATCAACTTGAGAGTTTAAATAGGGAAATTCCTAGTTTGCAATTAAAACTTTCTAATGCTGAAAGAAATATATCATCTTTGTCTGAAGCACAATCCTCATTGATTAATAAAATGGCTGCTAAACCTAAAACTATTGAAAATCCCTTTGCTGCTATTAATGCCATACAAGTTAGAATTGATGAAAATGTTAGACTATTAGCTGAATTGCATGCTAAGTGGGAAATAGAAGATGAAATTGCTAGAAATATTAGTATTTCTACTATCACTACCACTAATGTTGAAGCCAGTAAACCCAATGGAACCTTTTCTAATAAAAATGCTAAAATTCTTCGAAACATGGGAAACAATAGCTCCACTACTTTAGATGATAATTATGATTTTGATCTTGATGGTTGCAATATCTCTGAAGTAATTATGTTCCTACAAAAGCTTGCTAAAAGTCCTAATGCTAGTGCTATGAATATGTCCTTTACAAAACACATTACTCATGCTCTCATAAAAGTTAAAGAAGAAAAGATGAAACATAAAGCTTCTATTCCTATGAAATTAGAAGATGGTTGGGAACCCATCATTAATATGAAAGTAAATGATTTTGATCTCAAAGCTTTATGTGATCTTGATAGTAGTGTTTCTATTATGCCTAGAAAGATTTATGAAATGCTTGATTTGCCACCATTGAAAGATTGTTATTTAAATGTCCCACTAGATGATAATGCTAAAAAGAAACTCATGGGGAGTATTAATGATGTTCTTATTATGGTTAACAATGCCTATGTCCCCGTTGATTTCTATGTTTTGGATGTTGAATGCAATGCTTCCTGTCCTATTACTTTGGGAAGACCTTTTCTTATAACTGTTGGTGCCATTATTGACATGAAAGAAGGCACCATTAAATATCAACTCCCATTCAAGAAAGGTATAGAACACTTCCCTAAGAAGAGAGAGAGAAGATTCCTTTTTCCTCGCCTATTAAAACAAAATTTTCTCTTAATGCTTCTTCATTTGAGAACACTTGATGCTTTCCTTGCTTCTTATGCCTAACTTAAAGGCGTTAAAGAAAAGTACTTATTGGGAGATAACCCAAAAGTTTTAGTTGAGCCTTGGAAGACTTTATCAATGAATGGATCAAAGAAGGAGGCTCTATCTAAGTCATCGTATATAAGGGAAGAAGCCCGCCCCTGATCGAAGAATGAAGAAGCTAGCCCGGGTATAAAAGGAAATAGGCAGCAAGGGTAGACTAAAGATACTGCCTTTAGCCCTCTGTGGGCTTGAGCCTAAGTCGAGTCGCAAGGAAAGATCGATAGGATTTGGTCCACCTTCCAGACGGAGAAGCGAGAACCCTTTCTGCTTTGACCGCTTGTATCTCCATGGTTTTCCAATGCGGATAAACAACTCCTAAAAGAGAATGCCATAACTTCACCATTAGGTAGGTCCCAAGACCATTTACATTATTGTTTCAGTAATAACCTCTCCTTATCCTTTTTATTTTCTTTTTGTTCCAAGAGTAACCTCTAATGAGAGAGAAGTAATGCTTGGAAAAGTTGTTGTCCCGAAACAGATTTTTGTGCTTCGCTGTAAAAATTCGTGTAAAATCTCTGTACGTCGGTTTGAGCTGTAATTGTTTGTGCTTCTGCCCCAGGTTGTTATCCAACTTTTGTTAGTTCAACACTTTTAGATTTGAGCAACAGAAGGTCTTCCAAAAAATCAGTTTCTACCTGCTGGTCTGTTTTGACAGATTTCTGCCATTATTTGCATTTGCTTCTTGTTGATTCCTTTTTGGGTTCTCTTTATGGAATTGAGCTTTTTGAGGGAAGTGCTATAGTATCTTGTGTTTTAATGGAAGTTTTACTTTTGTTCAAACTGAACCCAAAGACTTATTATCTTAAGTACACTAATATTGCTAATGAAGATAGTGTGCAGTTTTGTATGAAGGAAAATTTTCACATGTAAGGAAAGAATGATGTAATGAGATGAAGAATGGACTAAAGCTCAAGCTTGGGGATGCCACCCATGTCACCCCAAGAAATATCCAAGAAGTACAAGTGTCAAAGCTTGGGGATGCCCAAGGCATCCCCTTCTTCATCAATAAAAATCTTAGGTTCTTCCAAACACTTCATTTTTATTTTTCATGCACAATTGTGTTGTTCTTGGAGCGTCTTTGTTTTTTGTTTTTTGTTTTAGTTTGCTTGGTTTGCTTCATTTTCTTGAATAAATTGGTTGGACCCCCTCATTCATACATTAGTTTTCAAATAAGATTGGTTTGGATTGGAAAAGAGTAGGAAAAGTTCATGCTTAAGTGGTAAAAAGGAGCTTGTTTTTGACTGTGGCATATGCTTTGTCATGTCATGTTTGATATTGTTTTGGCTTTATGCTTAGTGATTTTGCTATAGCATGACATGTTATAAAGAATTGAGATTGGTTAATGTGCCTTGAAAGAATCATGCGTTGTTTTAGCATATTAAAGCATAGTATTGTGGTATTCTCCTTTGATGCTTTATTTGGGTTGACTTGGCGCATGCTCACACCATGTTAAGACTATCCCAAGTCACCATAGCCTCTATGATCCTTTAGTTTTCGACTTTAAATATCACTTTATGCTTTAATTAATGATGTTTTGTCGCTTTGCATGATTATGGCCATTATTGCTCTCTTAGTTGGTCGCTCCCAGTCTTTTGCTAGCCTCCATGACCAAGTATGAGTTCCACTAATGCATCCAACTCCAAATAAAACCATGTTATTCAAAAGAGTCCACCATATCTACCTATTAGCATTTTCTATTCCAAGTATATTCATGTTTTTATCTACCTTCCGAATTAAACTTGTTATGAGAAAACTAGTGATTAAAGCTCTCACGAACTTGATGGCACACTTTACTTTTCTTGCCCCTAATAAACTTGAACCATTGTGTCATCTATGTTGTATATGCTTACACTTATACGTCGGGGATTAGCAGAACCATGTTGTCATCGGTAATGCTTTCAACATTGCACTTGTACATTGTACCTAGTTGATATCATGATATTTTGTCTATGGATGTCGTCGGTGTGAAATGAATGGGGAGCTTGTAAGTCCATGGAGTTATGTATGTGTGTTAGAGAAACGCTTGGGCGGCTGGTCTAATCCATGCCTAATCATGGTGGAAACATGCAGCGTAACCATAATGAGCAATATATGAAGCATTCTTCTTATAAAAAAGAGACAGAGATTGAGAAAAAGAAAAAAAAACATGAGAAAAAGGAAAGAGAGAAAAAAGCACCATATTCCCATGGTAAATAAGAAGATTGCTGAGATGCTCGTTGTCTGCTTGCCTTGTCATTTTGATATGGGGATTCTTCCGTATCATCGGGCAAGGGGTACCCCGTTGGCGGTTCTCTATGATACACATGTACTTACTATGATAAGAACTTACCGGTAACTAAACTTGAGTAGCATGAGGAGCGGCCCTCGTATTCAAGGGACATGAGATTGCCAACTTATACTTTATCAAGCATATACTCCATACTTTGTTCACTTTAACCTTAAATCACTTCAAGATGCTTATGATAGGGGCAATGAGAGCTGAAAGCTAATAAGTACCATAATTTTTGGAAGCTCTTTAAGAGACTTGAATCCCTGCTTCCTTCTATGAAGGCCTTTCTTTTACTTTTATGTTGAGTCTCCATCTTATATCTTTATGCACCTATTGAGAGAGCATAGTGGCCATTCTTAGTTTAATGTGCATTGTCCCAAGACTTGTTGATTGATGCATAACTTTGATATTGCTTATTCTTAAACTATTTGTATCTAGTCACCCTTATGAACCTTGAAGGTGTCCTATGCATTTATGTTTTGCTACACTATGAGGGACAAGCTGAATACCATTCTTATTATGCTTTCTTTATGTGAAACAAACAAACATCTTGGAAAGCATTGTTATTCATGAATCTTTTGTTCGTGCCTTTTCATGTTACATCATAGTTGCTATGTCTTATTGTTAGAACTATATCCTTCATGCTATGTTAAAGTACTATGATCCCGGCTATCAATGTTTTACAAATACTTTGATCAAGTTTATGATGGTGCATGTCACCTCAAAAATTATTCTTTCTTTTTATCACTTACCTACTCGAGGACGAGCAGGAGTTAAGCGTGGGGATGTTGATACGTTGCAAATGTATCTATAATTTTTGATGTTCCATCCTTGTTTTATATCTACTTTATTATGTTTTGTCCACACTTTGGAGTATTTTTATACACTTTCTTGGACTAACCTATTAACAAGATGCCACAGTGCTAGCTGCCTGTTTTCTGCTGTTTTTGGTTCTAGGAAAGTCAGAAAATGAATATTCTCGGAATTGGATAGGACAAAAGCCAAAGTTAATATTTCACCGAGGGGGACACGGAGCCAGAAGACGAGACGGAGAGGGGGCAGAGGCCGGCCACACCACCTAGCCGCGTGACCAGGCCTGGCCCATGCTAGGGGGTGGTGCGGCCACCTAGGGCACCCCCTCGGCCTCCCCTTTCACCTATAAGAAGCCTCCGATACATAAACCCTAAGTAGCGGATCAAAATTCCACGAAAGAGTCTACAGCCATCGTCATCTCCATCCCTAGATCGGTAGGGATCTGAAGCTCTTCCCGGCACCCTGTCGGAGGGGAGAATTCACCCTGGAGGCCTTCTTCATCACCATGCCTGCCTCCGGTGTGATGCGTGAGTAGTTCATCCCTGGACTACGGGTCCATGTAGTAGCTAGATGGTTGGTTCTTCTCCTTTGTGCTACAATGTTTAGATCTTGTGAGCTCCGTTCATGATCAAGATCATCTATTTGTAATCTTACATGTTGTGTTTGCGGGGATCCGATGGATATTGAGATGCTATTTCAGATTGATTATTGATTCTATCATGTCTTTGTTATTTGTGATCTTGCATGCTCTCCATTGTTAGTAGCTATCTTGGCCGAGTAGATGCTAGCAACTCCAAGAGGGAGTATTTATGCTCGATAGTGGGTTCATGCCTCTAGGAATCTGGGGAAGTGACAGAAATCTCTAAGGTACTAGATGTGCTGTTGCTACTAGGGAGAAAACAGCAATCCTTTGTTCATAGAACAATCATATTGTTTACTTTACACATAATGCTTAATGCAATTATCTGTTGCTTGCAACTTAATACTGGAGGGGGTTCGGATGATAACCTGAAGGTGGATTATTAGTCATGGATTCAGTTGGATTACGGTCAATGTATAATGTAGTAATGCCCAACCAAATCTCATAGAAGTCAAGATGATTAGTATATGCATGTATGCTTTCTCGATGTTTGTCAATTGCCCCGCTGTAATTTGTTCACCCAACATGTCATCTATCTTAAGGAGAATCACCACTAGTGAACTATCCCGGTCCTCTCTTTTACCTTCGATCTACTATTTACTATTTTCTGTTTACTTTCTGCAAGCAATTACTATCTTCCACACAATACGTTTAATCCTTTGTTTTCAGCAAAACCGGTGAGATTGACAACCTCACCGAGTTGGGGGCAAAGTTCTGTGATTGTGTTGTGCAGGATTCCAAGTTGGAAACAACACCTTGGAGGTGTTTCCTTGCTCCTACTGGTTCGATAACCTTAGTTTCATAACTGAGGGAAAACTTGTTGCTATACTCATCGTACCTTCCTCTTGGGGTTCCCCAACGAGCTCAACATCTTGAGTAAGCCGCGGATATAGACTCTTTCGTGGATTTTTGATCGGGTCCTTAGGGTTTTCGTCCCAGGAGGCTTTTATAGGCGAAGGGGCAATATCAGTAGAGCACCAGGGGCCCACACCCCCTGGTGGCATGCCCCCTTGCCGCGCAGCCACCAGGTGCGGCTGCCTTGGTGCGCCACTTCGTCTCCCATCTGGACTCTATGTTGCTTCGGGTAAAATATTGACTTTGGATTTTGTCCTGTCCAATTTCGAGAATATTTCTTTACTAGCTTTTCTGAAACCAAAAACAGCAGAAAACAGGCAACTAGCACTGTGGCATCTTGTTATTAGGTTAGTTCTAGAAAATGTATAAAAATACTTCAAAGTGTGAACAAAAGATAAGAAAGTAGATATTAAACAAGCATGGAACATCAATAATTATAGATACGTTTATGACGTATCAGCCATCTATACATCAGCTGGACTAGTGTGCAAAGTAAGCTTCTTGCTACCGTCAGACCCGGCAGCAGATGACCCGGAGGCAGCGCTACCCTTCTTTGTCATGGACATGAGAGTACGTTGTCCAGACCCATTTTTTATGCCTTTGGAAGCTTGGTCCTTGGCAACCTCAACAGCTTTTTTGCTTTTACTGCAGGACTGGGGCCGCTATAGAGGAGCCGAGGCTTGCACTCCGGACTAGGCCTGAGTTGCTGATTGAAATATGTCCTTGATAGAAGGAGTTAACCCAGAAGAAGCAGTCTAAGGTATTTTGGGTGCTGGTGCTGGTGCTGGTACTAGAGCTGGTGCTGATGCTGGTGCTGGTACTGGAGCTGGTGCTGATACTGGCGCTGGTGTGGGAGCTGGTGCTGATACTGGCGCTGGTGTGGGAGCTGGAGCTGGTGAAGATTGGTCTTGGGATGATGCCGAGGTTATCAGCACCTCAGAAACAACTGGTTATGGCTGAGCCGAAGAGGAGTTGGGCTGATCCGGCATTGCCATATCCTCGGGGGCACCACCTCCCTCAGCGCCGACATTGCCCTCCTCTTGACGAGGTGGGCTAACGTTTGGTGCGGCCGCTGAGCTTTCCAAAATGGGGCTCAGAAGGCGTGCATCGTCATTGCGAGGAGAAGGAGGGGCATCTCGGAGAGGTGAAGCAATGCTGGAACTACTCTAGGGGATCACCCTGTCGGCCCCGCTGAATCAGAAAGGAAACAAGTACAAATCAGAAGCATGAACATATAAAAACAATGTCACTCTACCTGAAAAAGATAGGCAAGGGGAAGCTCACTCGGATGAAGTAGGTGGCTCCCTGGGTTTCGGGGCTCGTCGCACCATGGTATTGGGCACGGGTTTGCCACCGCCCTTGACACCGGGTTTCTTTTGCCTCTTCTTGGAGGGGGCTCAAAAGCAGCAGCCAAGGTTGCTTGGCGTTTCTTGTAGGGGGCAGGAACCGGGTCACCCACGGCGAGAGGAGGATCCTCGTGGACCTGCCCGGCCGAGTTAGCTAAAGTCGAGTCAACCAGAAACACGTAAGAAATGGGCACCGGATCAAGTACCTCCATAATCTCAATATCGGAGTCGTCATCATCATCAGGCCAATCCCTTAAAGAAGAGGCCTTACCAGAGGATCGTTTGGAGCCATCCAGAGTGGGCAAGAACATTTCCGTGTCTGGCTCCTCTGTGTACGAGACTAGGCGGTCCTTTCCCCATTTAAGGGATGGTTCCTTACCATCTTCGAGGGTCTGCTGAAGAAACAACTAAAGACAAAAATACAAAAGAATCAAGTAAGAATATTATCTGACATAAGGCGATACTCAGAAAAGGGAACAAGTGAGAAACATACCGGAGGAGGTAGCTTATCTCGACAGAAATTTTCTAGCCCCCATTCCCACTCCTCGGTGAACTCCTTTTCTATCTTAAAGATAGCTTTGACTCGGCGGAAGATTTCTATGTTGTTGAGCTCGAAGGAGGAAGTTCGGTTGGGATCAAGGTGCCCACTCATATGGTAGAGCTTGTGAGTGTGTTTCTGCAGGGGGAGATCCGGCTACAGACAAAGGTGATCATCACATCCTCGCTGTGTAACCCTAGCTTGTTCAATTCCTTGATTTGCTGGTCCACCTGCTTCGCCAAGGCAGTTGGCCGCCTTGGGATTCAGCCCCACAAGGAGGTGTCCGGAATACTCTGCTTGAAAGGGCGCAGCGGATCAGATCCTCATCCGTATTGTTCCTCACATAGAAGAAGGTCCGAGCCCAGCCTTTGCATGACTCGAGGCTAGTGACTCGGGGGAATGCGGAGTTTTTATGGGGAGAGATGGAGGCTCCGCCACACTGGGTCAAGGATTTGTCGGCAGGGGAAGAAAAGGATCAGGGATAACGTTCTTGTGGAGGCCGAAGAACTTGATCCAGAGATCATTGGAGGGCCAAAGGCTGACATACCCTTCTATGCCAGAGGCATAGGAGGAAAGGGAGGTGAAGGCATTCGCCGGAAGATGATGCGGTTGGAGCTCATATGCGTTAATGAAATCGTGGAAGAAATCACAGACTGGGATACCAAAACCATGCTGGAAATGAGAGAGAAAGACCACAAACTCACCCGGATTGGGAGCGGGAGCGATCTCCTAGGCGGCAGGTAACCCCTTCAGGGATGCGGCGAGTATTATAAAGCCAGTCAAGATCATCTTGACAAACCCAGGAGCTGGCCCAGTCGCCGCGTTCGTGAGCTTCGCTCTCCTCCTCCTCGACAATGCCAATCAGGGGTGGGGGACAATGGCCTGGACTAGCGAGGCCCCGTGGCGGCGAGGTTGCATAGGAATGACAGTGCAGGCACAACAGAAGAGCAAGGCAGCAAAGCGCGATGGCGGCGCTACATGGAGCAGAAGCAGCAGCGGCGGCGACGTTGTTGTGGGAAAGAAGAAGAAGAGCAGGCGCGCATGCGATGTGGGGGAAATCCCCAAGGGGCGCCCCTGTCTCCTATTTAACCAAGCCCCTGAGAGGGGTAGTAGGATCCAGTAGTGCAGCAAAGCCACACGGTGTGCCCGTGTATTTACCGGGTCATCCAATCAGAGGCAAGCCACAGGAAGGGCCACAGGGCGCAGTGGATCCCACGACGCGACATGGTGATACGGTTAACGAGGGGAAGCCATGATGCGACGTTTACAACAGTTATTCTTGAGAGTGAATACAACAACCTGCATAGTAACTGGCCCAGGCCCTTAAAATGAGACAAAACAATAATGACCCTCCACGTAGGATGTGGGGAAGCGTACGAGAGAAGGAAAGATGACCCAGATAAATAAGAAAGTAACCCGGCCAGCGAGTAATATCTCAGAATGAGCCAAGGGAATGTCAAGCCAAAGGAGCCGAGTTACAGGATAACTCGGTGAAGAGAAAGCAGAACTTGGTAGGTTGAACCTGTTGTGGCCTTATTAGCTGAAGTTGCTAAGACCGCACCAGCTTCGGGGACTAATGTTGGGGGGATACCCCCGGGTAGGGTCATGCCAGGGTATAAAGGCCATGTTAGCCGAGGTACGGCAAGGTCAAAGCATATGCTGGTCGAGTCACATCAAGGCAGGCTGACTTACGGAGTGACCCGGTCCAAATGGTATTCGTCTAACCTTATCTCGGCCGACATATAGCATATGCCGGCTAGCCTTTTACAACTCATTTGTAGGTACCCTCATGGCCGAGTTAGCCAGGCGCTAGCCGGGTTATCACTTGGCTTACAAGAGAAAAAGGAATCTCGCTGGTCAAAAGGTGGTCTCTGACCACTGTTGCGTGAGCAAAGCAGACAGAGGAGAGGACCAGCGGGGAGTGGTCGACAAGGGTGACATAGCCAATATTGGCTGACGCCACCGGTGTTGGATGACGTTGTGCCATAGAGAGGCTCGGAGAGGCTAACGCCCAAGGTCTGGACCAGCCTGTTAAAGGAATAAAGAAGCATCTTGCTTTATCAAGGGGCATATTCGAGGAATATGCCTCCACGTATGCCCTAGATTTGTAACATGGGCTCCCCTATATAAGGAGTATCAGGGCCTCCATAGAGAGGGTCGGTCATTTTTACTAAGGGAAAACCCTAGAGTGTAGTTTTGGGCAGTAAGAGAACTAGTCTCCTTCTCACGAACAGCTCGAGGAGCCCTTGTAATCCTTCATCAACAAGAGAGAAATACAAACATTAGTGTGTGGAATCACCACACTATCCCTCCCTAGATTCCTATAGTGCACATTGGCCCCATCTTTAGCCTATACATGGCATCTATAGTGCCACCACCATGACACTTTGCATCTTAGTGTGTTGCATGGAATCTTGAATATATAGAGAAAACTCCACCACTGGTAATGGTTGGCAATATATGCAATGAAATTCAAATTTATCCACACGTGCATAGATTGTGGGGGAGTTTGCTCTATATTGTGGTTGTACTAACATCACATACTTGTGTTGTATTTGATGTTAGCACCACGTTTTGTTTAGTTAATTCCTTATATAACCCCTCTCAAAGGGATTATCATCAATTACCAAAATGGGGGAGATTGAAAGTGCATGTGTAACCCCATGTGTGGTTTTGGTAATTAATGACAATATTTATGGACTTATGTTTGCATTGAATTTTACTTGTAGGATTTGTCCATAGGCAATGCTTGAACCATATGTTGGCTTCAACGTTGGGAGAAGAAGAAAGTGAAGAAGTTCAAGTGTTGACCAAGGTTTCAATGAGTGATCTGGAGATGGACCGGAATCTCCGGTATGCAAGGACCAGAGTCTTCGGTGTCCCTATCCGGAGTTTCGGCGCAAGTATCCGGCGTGACCCTCGAAAACATGCCCGGGTCATTCTGATTGGGGGTCCAGAGACTGCCGGAGATGCATCGGAATCTCCAACTTGAGATGTTTGTAGACCGGAGTCTCCGGTGTCCAGGCCGGAGTCTCCGGTGTGATATTTCCCCAACGGATAGAAAACGGTATGTAAAGATTTGAGCTATAGCAAGTGTGTCTTGAAGAATAAAGTTGGAGTGATATCTCTTATGTACCTTCAACAGACCAACATAATGAAGAAAGAAGAAATGATATGCAAGTTCAAGATGAGCCACCTCGAAGATCATTTGCTTGAAGCTTGCCATCCTATGATGATCATGGATATGGGAAGATGATATGCCCAAAAGAGAAGCTCTACCATAGTGGAGTATGGGGAGCAATTTGCAAGTCTTCACCAAGCTAGCGCAATCAAGAAAGGTATTCCATATTGAGGTGGAGTAGATCATCATCATCAAGATCAAGTGGAATATGTGCAAGGAAAAGGTATGTTCTTGATAGGTTTTCCTTATTACCGGTCTCGTGGTGATTAGTTGAAGAGACTGGTTTATAGGATATATAGCCGTACTATCAAGAGGGGCTCTCGAGTGAGTAACTTGATCATATCCTTCGGAGAGAGTTCAAACCTTTGCATACTTGGCATCATCTTTCTTGGTTCTTATTTGGTTATTATCCATGAGAGTATTTTGAGCTTGTGTTAATCTTCATGACAAGCTCAAGTTCATCGAAAACGGATTTCATATGCATTCCCTATTACGTCTTTGATATTGGAGGTTTTACTGGTTCATCTTTTTTAGAGAGGTCAAACCTTTCATCATTTGGTTATATCTTACATTTCTGAACTATGATGTTTTTCCGTATGATCTTGTAGATAATATTGTCCTCTTTAAAACGAGTCCAAGATCATCAAAATCAGAGTCCGGATGCAAAAGTTATGGTTGTTTTCGTATTGGTCTTTGTGCCAGTTTTTGTAAGACCGGAGATTCCTGACTAAATCTCTGGTCTATCTCCGGACCGCGTACAGATTGACCTCCAGTTTGTCCCTGTTTGGCCTGGGTACACTGGAGACTCCGGACTGGGCGGTTCCTGGGCCTAACGGTTGGATTTCTAGGGACCTATTTAAGGGGCCCTTCTTCCCCAATGGTTCCCTAACCTTTCTTGCAAGTTTTCCCCTCCATTGTTGACCTTCTTGAGCTTGCTATCCCTCAATACCTGATGGCTCGGTGTTGATGTAGAGCTCATTGGGAACCCCAAGAGGAAGGTATGATGAGCACAGCAGCAATTTTCCCTCAGTTATGAAACCAAGGTATAATCGAACCAGTAGGAGCAAGGAAATATCCCAAAGGTGTTACTAGCTGAGCCTTGGCAGGGCGCACTACCGGTGCTAGTAGCAACGTGGAGACCTGCACAACACAACCACAGAACTTTGTCCCCAACTTGCGATGAGGTTGTCAATCTCACCGTGTTTTGCTGAAAACAAAGGATTAAACGTATCGAATGGAAAGAAGTAAAGGTTTGCAGAAAGTAAACACGAAGCAGTAACAGTTTGTAGATTGTATGTAAAAGAAAAGGACCGGGATCCATAGTTCACTAGAGGTGGCTCTCCTTAAGATAGATAACATGCTGGGTGAACAAATTACAGCAGGGCAATTGACAAACATCGAGAAAGCATATAAGCATATACTAATCATCTTGACTCCTTTGGAACTTGATTGGGCATTACAACATTATACATAGACCGCCATCCAACTACATCTATGACTAATAATCCACCTTCAGGTTATCATCCGAACCCCCTCCAGTATTAAGTTGCAAGCAACAGATTATTGCTTTACGAACTGCGTGTAAAGTAACAATACGATTGTTCTATGAACAAAGGATTGTTGTTTTCTCCCTAGTAGCAACAGCACATCTAGTACCTTAGAGATTTTTGTCACTTCCCTAGATTACCAGAGGCATGAACCCACTATCGAGCATAAATACTAACCCTTGGAGTTGCTAGCATCTACTTGGCCAAGATAGCTACTAACAACGGAAAGCATGCAAGATCACAAATAACAAAGACGTGATAGAATCAATAATCAATCTGAAATAGCATCTCAATATCCATCGGATCCCCGCAAACACAACATGCAGAATTACAAATAGATGATCTTGATCATGAACGGAGCTCACACGATCTAGACATGAAAGCACAAAGGAGGAGAACTAGCCATCTAGCTACTACATGGATCCATAGTCCAAGTATGAACTGCTCACGCATCACACCGGAGGCTTGCATGGTGATGAAGAAGGCCTCCAAGGTGAATTCCCCTCTCCGGCAGGGTGCCGGGAAGAGCTTCAGATCCTTCCCGGTCTAGGGATGGAGATGACGGCGGCTATAGACTCTTTTGTGGATTTTTGATCGGGTCCTTACGGTTTTCATCCCGAGGGCATCTTATAGGCAGAAGGAGAGGTCGACGGGGTGCTGGGGGCCGAGGGGGTGCTGGGGTCGGCCAGACCACCCCTTGGCGCGGGCCAGGCCTGGCCGCGCGGCCAGGTGGTGTGGCCGGCCCCTAGCCCTTCTCTGTCTCGTATTCTAGCATCTGATGACTTCCGGAAAAATAGGCACTTTGGCTTTTGTCCCGTCCAATTCCGAGAATATTCATTTTCTGACTTTCCTGGAACCAAAAACAGCAGAAAACAGGCATCTGGCACTGTGGCTCTTGTTAATAGGTTAGTCCAAGAAATCATATGAAAAGTACTCCAAAGTGTGGACAATACACAACAAAGTGGATAAAACCAAGCATTGAACATCAAAAATTATAGATACATTTGCAATGTATCAACATCCCCAAGCTTAACTCCTGCTCGTCCTCGAGTAGGTAAGTGATAAAAAGAAAGAATAATTTATGAGGTGACATGCACCATCAAAGACTATCAAAGTATTTGTAAAACATTCAAAGCTAGGATCATAGTACTTCAATCATAACATGAAAGACAAAGTTCTAGCAATAAGACAAAGAAACTATGATGCAACATGAAAAGGCACAAACAAAAGATTCATGAATAACAATTCTTCGCAAGACGTTTGTTTGTTTCACATAAAGAAAACATAACATAATAGTATTCAGCTTGTCCCTCATAGAGTAGCAAATATAAATGCATAGGACACCTTCAAAGTTCATCAGAGTGACTAGATACAAATAGTTTAAAACAAGCAATATCGAGTTATGCATCAATCAACTAGTCTTGGGACAATGCACATAGAACTAAGAATGGCCACTATGCTCTCAAAGTAGGTGCATAAAGATAGAAGGTGGAGACTCAATATATAATGGTGGAAGAAAGGCCTTCATAAAAGGAAGTAGGGATTCAAGTCTCATAAAGAGCTTCCAAAAATTATGGTACTTATAGCTTTCAGCTCTCATTACCCCTATCATAAGCATCTTGAAGTGATTAAGGTTAAAGTGAACAAACTATGGTGTACATGCTTGACGACGTATAAGTTAGGAATCTCATGTCCCTTGTATACGAGGGCCGGTCCTCATGCTACTCAAGTTTAGTCAACGGTAAGTTCTTGTCATCGTAAGTACATGTGTATCATAGAGAACCGCCAACGGGGTACCCCTTGCCCGATGATAAGGAAGAATCCCCATATCAAAATGACAAGGCAAGCAGGCAACGAGCATCTCAGCAATTTCTTATTTACCATGGGAATATGGTGCTTTTTTCTCTCTTTCCTCTTTTCATAATCTCTTTTTTTTGTTTTTCTCTTTTTTCTCAATACAGGACTCTTTTTTTATAAGAAGAATGCTTCATAGACAGCTCATTATGGTTACGCTGCAGGTTTCCACCATGTCAACATGGATTAGACCAGCGGCCTAGGCGTTTCTCTAACACATATACATAACTCCATGGACTTACAAGCTCCCCTTTCATTTCACACCGACGACATCCATATACAAAAGAGCATGATATCAACTAGGTACAGGTACCAAGTGCAATGTTGAAATCATTCCCCATGAAAGCATGGTTCTGCTAATCCCAAACAAATAAGTGCAAGCATATACAACATAGACGACACAATGGTTCGAGTTTATTAAGGGCAAGAAAAGTAAAGTGTGCCATCAAGTTCGTGAGAGCTTTAATCACTAGTTTTCTCATAACAAGTTTAATTTGGAAGGTAAACAAAAGCATGAATATACTTGGAATAGCATAAGCTAGTAGGCAGGTATGATGGACTCTTTGGAATAACTTGGTTTAGGGAGTTGGATGCATGGTTGGAACTCATACTTGGTTGTGGAGGCTAGCAAAAGACTGGGAGCGACAAACTAAGAGAGCAACAATGGCCATAATCATGCAGAGCGATACAACATCATTGATCAAAGCATAAAGTGATACTACAAGTTGAAAAATAAAGGATAAAAAAGGCTATGGTGACTTGAGATAGTCATAACATGGTGTGAGCTTGTGCTAAGTCAACACAAATAAAGCATCAAAGGAGAATACCACTATACTATGCTTTAATATGCTAAAACAACGCATGATTCATCCAAGGCACATTAAGAAATCTCAATTGTTTATAAAAATTCATTCTACAGCAAAGAATACTAAGCATAATGCCAAAACAATATCAAGCATGGCATGACAAAGCATAGGCGATAGTCAAAAACAAGCTCTCTTTACCACATAAGAATGAACTTTCCTACTCTTTTCCAAACCAAACGAAACTATTTGCAAACCAATCTATGAAAGAGGGGGTCCAACCAATCTATTCAGAAAAATAAGAAAACCAAGCAAACGAAAAACCAAAACCAAAACGAAAAAGAAGACGCTCCAAGAACAACACAACTGTGCATGAAACAATAAAAATGAAGCGTTTGGAAGAAACCTGAAATTTTTATTGATGAAGAATGGGATGCCTTGGGCATCCCCAAGCTTCGATGCTTGTACTTCTTGGATATTTATTGGGGTGACACACCTGGCATCCCCAAGCTTGAGCTTTAGTCCATCCTTCATCTCATTACTCATTCCTTCCATATACCTGAAATATTTCCTTCATACAAAACTTCACACAATCTTTATTAGCAACATTAGTGCACCCAAGATAATAGGTCTTAAGGTTCAGTTCTAACACCAAATAAACTTCCATTAGAACACTAGCTACTGTAGCACTTCCCTCAAAAAGCTCAATTCTCCAAAAGAACTCAAAAAGGAACCAACAAGAAGCAAATGCAGAAAATGGCAGAAATCTGTCAAAACAGCAGGTAAAGACGAATTTTTTCGAAGACCTTCTGTTGCTCAAATCAAAAAGTGTTGAACTAATGAAAGTTATATAACAACCTGGGACAGAAGTACAAAAATTCACGCCTCAAAAAGACGTTCTGAGATTTTACACGAATTTTTACGGTGAAGCACAGAAATCTGTTTTGGGACGGCAACTTTCCCAATCATTACTTCTCTCTCATTAGAGGTTACTCTTGGCACAAAAAGCAAATAAAAAGGATAAGGAGCGGTTATTACTGAAGTAATAACTGCCAAGACTCATCTAAAACTTTTGGGTTATCTCCCAATAAGTACTTTTCTTTAACGCCTTTAAGTTATGCATAAGAAGCAAGAAAGAATCAAGTGTTCTCAAATGAAGAAGCATTAAAACCAAATTTATTGCCCTTACCTCTCTTACTTTTATTCTTAACCTTGGGGAAAATATGATTGTTTGGTGGAGAAGGCAGGTGCATGGTGCCCTTTCCCACATCTATTATTGCTCCAAGGAGTTCTAATAGGGACCTTCCAAGTGTAATTTGTCCTTTTCCTGCACATTCAATAACAAGATAATCAGTAGAAATCATTTTCCAAGGATCTTTGTAAACACTCCTTCAGCTATTCCAATAGGTAATATGGTAGCATTATTAGCAAGAGATATTTCTTTTCCTCCTTCAGTAAGCCCCCAAAGATTCAAAGGTTCATAAATATCTTTGGGCATAAGACAAAATTCAGACATGATATCACAGCGAGCTTGAAATGTTTCAGTGTTTATCTCAATCTTTACTGTAGGGAGCCACTTTGATGGTTCAGAATTTATTGGGACATAATTGTGATGCTCCCTAAGCGTACTATATCAATCTTTAAAGCTAGTAGTGTTATTCTCAAGAGTGTTCAATCTAGCAAATATTCTTGCGAAAGAATATCAGTTTGGCTAGGCAAGTTGTAAGTGAGGATCAATTTCTTTATAGCATTTATAGCATCATCCTCATTACATTGGAGGAAATCTCCTCCCACAACAGCATCTAAAGCATATCTATAGCAAAGAGCAATTTCAAGGTAAAAACTGCTAAGGAACAAGCTTTGAGTCATTTTAGGCTCAGCTTTTTCATGTAGATCAGAGATTCTAGACCAAGCTTCCTTAAAATTTTCCTCAATTCCTTGTTTAAAAGTGAAAATCATTTCCTCGGGTGACATAGTGACTGGAGCAACGCTAGACATAATGGCAACTTGAGAAAGGAACTAATTTTTTTTTGTGTTTTAAAAAAAGAAAGCAAACTAGTAAAACTAATTTTTTTTGTGTTTTTGATAAAGAAACAAGCAAACAAAGCAAAAAAAAAACTATGAAAAACAAAAATAACAAAGTAAAGAGATTGGTTATGAGGGACTCCCCTTGTGAAGATGTCCTTGACTCCCCGGCAATGGCGCCAGAAAAATGCTTGATGGCTCGGCGTTGATGTAGAGCTCGTTGGGAACCCCAAGAGGAAGGTATGATGAGCACAGCAGCAAGTTTCCCTTAGTTATGAAACCAAGGTTTAATCGAACCAGTAGGAGCAAGGAAACACCCCAAAGTTGTTACTAGCTGAGCCTTGGCAGGGCGCACTACCGGTGCTAGTAGCAACGTGGAGACCTGCACAACACAACCACAGAACTTTGTCCCCAACTTGCGATGAGGTTGTCAATCTCACCGTGTTTTGCTAAAAACAAAGGATTAAACGTATCGAATGGAAAGAAGTAAAGGTTTGCAGAAAGTAAACACAAAGCAGTAACAGTTTGTAGATTGTATGTAAAAGAAAAGGACCGGGATCCATAGTTCACTAGAGGTGCCTCTCCTTAAGATAGATAACATGTTGGGTGAACAAATTAAAGCGGGGCAATTGACAAACATCGAGAAAGCATACAAGCATATACTAATCATCTTGACTCCTTTGGAACTTGATTGGGCATTACAACATTATACATAGACCGCCATCCAACTACATCTATGACTAATAATCCACCTTCAGGTTATCATCCGAACCCCCTCCAGTATTAAGTTGCAAGCAACAGATTATTGCTTTACGAACTGCGTGTAAAGTAAACAATACGATTGTTCTATGAACAAAGGATTGTTTTCTTCTCCCTAGTAGCAATAGCACATCTAGTACCTTAGAGATTTCTGTCACTTCCCCAGATTACCAGAGGCATGAACCCACTATCGAGCATAAATACTAACTCTTGGAGTTGCTAGCATCTACTTGGCCAAGATAGCTACTAACAACGGAAAGCATGCAAGATCACAATTAAAAAAGACATGATAGAATCAATAATCAATCTAAAATAGCATCTCAATATCCATCGGATCCCCGCAAACACAACATGCAGAATTACAAATAGATGATCTTGATCATGAATGGAGCTCACAAGATCTAGACATGAAAGAACAAAGGAGGAGAACCAGCCATCTAGCTACTACATGGATCCGTAGTCCAAGGATGAACTACTCATGCATCACACCGGAGGCTTGCATGGTGATGAAGAAGGCCTCCAGGGTGAATTCCCCTCTCCGGCAGGGTGCCGGGAAGAGCTTCAGATCCCTCCCGATCTAGGGATGGAGATGACGGCGGCTACAGACTCTTTCGTGGATTTTTTTTGATCGGGCCCTTAGGGTTTTCGTCCCGAGGGCATCTTATAGGTGGAAGGGGAGGCCGAGGGGGTGCCAGGGGACACCATACCACCCCCTGGCACGGGCCAAGCCTGGCCGCACGGCCAGGTGGTGTGGCCGGCCTCTGGCCCCTCTCCGTCTCATATTCTGGCATCTGATGACTTCTGGAAAAATAGGCACTTTGGCTTTTGTCCCGTCCAATTCCGAGAATATTCATTTTCTGACTTTCCTGGAACCAAAAACAACAGAAAACAGGCAACTGGCACTGTGGCTCTTGTTAATAGGTTAGTCCAAGAAATCATATGAAAAGTACTCCAAAGTGTGGACAAAACACAAGAAAGTGGATAAAACCAAGCATGGAACATAAAAAATTATAGATACATTTGCAATGTATCAATCCCTCATATGATTCTTGCATATTCTTGAGGGATTTGAAAGAGGAGATCTAGATCTACAATCCCACCAATAAATCTCTCTTCTAAGTGAGGGGAACATCTTGTGATCTAGATCTTGGAGAATTGTGTGGATTTCCTCCATTTCATCTTCCTCTCTTATTCCCCCATAAGCTTCTATAGCTTTGCTGGAATTTGTGAGAGAAGGACTTGAGGACTTCTTGTGTTCTTGCCATTGCATTTGGTGCATCGATTTGGGTTCTCGGTGCGGATTCGATTGGGTGAAAGGTGAGAAGCTTTTTACTCTTGGGTTCTTGGAACCCTAGATGATTTGGTTGTATTGCAGGTTTGTGGATTACTTGGGGCCTCCAATTAAGTTGTGGAGCTTTCCCCAAGCTTTTTAGTTGGGATCCTCTAATTGAGTTGTGGAGAAGTGCCCCAATCTTATGAGAGGTTCCGGATTGCCACCGACAAGTGCACCGATAGTGGAAGTGTGGATCGATCCCATTGGGGTGAGATTCACCGAAGAACAAGGGAGGCCTTTTGTGGCGTTGGTGGTTTGAAACCACCCCCTCTCCAAACGACACGTACTCCATTGTTGGGAGGAACTCGGTAAAAAATTGTCGTCTCTGCGTGTCGCGGTTATCTCTATACCCGAGCTCTTACTTATGCACCTTACTTTGTGATGCCCTTCGTACTTGAAGTCTATATTTTGCTATCACATAGTTGCTTGTCTTGTTTAGCATAAGTTGTTGGTGCACATAGGTGAACCCTAGTTGTTCTAGGTTTTGTGCTTGACAAAGTAAATGCTAGTTTAATTCCACCTTTGTTAAGCCACTCTCATAAAAGTTTTAAACCGCCTATTCACCCCCTCTAGGCGTCATCCTTGTCCTTTCAACTCTGATGCCGGTTCAAATTACGTGGTCAAAATTTCCTAATAATTTAAATTAGATGGTAAAATTAAGATGACTGAGATGTCTATTCTCTGTCCTATAAGGAATCTGCACTTTTTTGCTATAACTAGCCTCAATTTCTGACCCGATAGACAGGATCATGGAATTGCACATGGCATTTGACTTGCATTGCACATCGATACTAATATTCTTAGTGGCATGCAATAAATTGTTCACTACTTTGTAGGTAGCTATTTCAAATTTTATGGATGATGATAGCTTAGTTTCACGTGATATGCTTAAGCATAACACAATTGCAACAAATGTTAACAGCAAGTCAAGGCATGTTTTCTATATGGATTCATTTTTTTAACATATATGGATTCATTAACATGATCTTTAATAGTGGGTATTATTGTTTCATTATCTTTCCTTTCTTACTCTCTGTGCCTTCTGCTTTTCTCTTCAATCCTTTTAGTAGCAGTTCTATATTATCATGTTAAGATTAAATTCATACTGTGTTGCAGCCCATCACAGTGCACTATCACTATACGTGCTTTTCATAAATAAGATGACCTACAAAGTGAGTGATGTCTACGCACTTCTATTCTTGTAGACAGTTGTTGGGCCTCCAAGTGCAAAGATTTGTAGAACAGCAGCAAGTTTTCCCTTAAGTGGATCACCCAAGGTTTATCGAACTTAGGGAGGAAGTGGTCAAAGGAATTCCCTCTCAAGCAACCTTGCAATCAAGATACAAGAAGTCTCTTGTGTCCCCAACACACCCAATACACTTGTCAGGTGTATAGGTGCACTAGTTCGGCGAAGAGATAGTGAAATACAAGTGGTATAGATAATTATAAGTGGTAATGATGATAGAAAATAACTTGATGGTGTGGAAAAGACTAAAGGCAAACTGAAATAAAGATGGAAGCAAGCACATGTAACAGATCTAATAGCAAACGGTGTTTCAGTGCTTAGAAACAAGGCCTAGGGGTCATACTTTCACTAGTGAACACTCTCATATAAATATCTTCTCTTTATGATACTACTCTTAACTACTCTCCGGTTGGACACTCTAATCGATGGTAGGGTTATAACAGCACACCTCAAAGTAAGCCTTTCCCATCTAGAAAACCCCACACTGTCACCTTGAGTACTAGATGAGTCCAACAAACACCACAATTTCATAAAGACATCCAACTCCAAATATAACTCATAAGAAGTATTTGTAATCTCTAGCCTAAGTGCCACCATGGTGTGCACGCTGTCACTTTCACACACATGGGGAGAGCAGAGATCTATTAAAGCACTTGAGTAGCAAGGTAGATCTATAGATTACAAGCTCATGATCTCAATAAGATCATGCATAGAGAGAGAGATGAACACATAGCTACCGGTAGAACCCTTAGCCTCGAGAGAGAACTACTCCCTCCTCATCATGGGAATCAGCAATGGTGATGGAGATGGCGGTGGAGATCGATGGAGATGGCTTCGAGGGCACTTCCCTGTACCGGTAGGGTGCCGGAACAGAGACTTTCTGTCCCCCGAATCTCCCCTTCGGTGGCGGCGGCGCTGTGGAACTTTTCGTGGATTTCTGATCAACGATTTAGGGTTTTTGCATCGGGGGGAATATATAGGCGAAGGAGGCAAGGTCGATGGCCAGCCAGGGGGGCCACACCATGCCCTGGCGCAGCTTGGGGGTACCCACGCTTGGGGGTGTGGCCAGGCCCTGGCCCTCCTCCGTCTCGTATTCTGGCTCCGTGAGTCTTCCGGTAAAATAGGAACTTTGGCTTTTGTCCCGTCTAATTCTGAGAATATTCATTTTCTGACTTTTCTAGAACCAAAAACAGCAAAAAACAGGCAACTGGCACTATGGAATCTTGTTAATAGGTTAGTCCAAGAAATCATATGAAAAGTACTCCAAAGTTGGAACAAAACACCTGAAAGTAGATAAAACCAAGCATGGAACATCAAAAATTATAGATACATTTGCAATGTATCAACATCCCCAAGCTTAACTCATGCTCGTCCTCGGGTAGGTAAGTGATAAAAAGAAAGAATAATTTTTGAGGTGACATGCACCATCATAAACTTGATCAAAGTATTTGTAAAACATTGATCGATGGGATCATAGTACTTCAATCATAACATGAAAGAAAAAGTTCTAGCAATAAGACAAAGAAACTATGTTGCAACATGAAAAGGCACAAACAAAAGATTCATGAATAACAATGCTTTGCAATACGTTTGTTTGTTTCACATAAAGAAAACATAGCATAGTGGCATTCATCTTGTCCCTCATAGAGTAGCAAACATAAATGCATAGGACACCTTCAAAGTTCATAAGAGTGACTAGATACAAATAGTTTAAAACAAGCAATATCAAGGTATGCATCAATCAACTAGTCTTGGGACAATGCACATAGAACTAAGAATGGCCACTATGCTCTCAAAGTAGGTGCATAAAGATAGAAGGTGGAGACTCAATATAATGGTGGAAGAAAGGCCTTCATAGAACGAAGCAGAGATTCCAGTTTCATAAAGAGCTTCCAAAAATTATGGTACTTATAGCTTTCAGCTCTCATTGCCCCTATCATAAGCATCTTGAAGTGATTACGGTTAAAGTGAACAAACTATGGTGTATATGCTTGACGAAGTATAAGTTAGGAATCTCATGTCCCTTGAATACGAGGGTCGATCCTCATGCTACTCAAGTTTAGTCACCGGTAAGTTCTTGTCATCGTAAGTACATGTGTATCTTAGAGAACCGCCAATGGGGTACGCCTTGCCCGATGATACGGAAGAATCCCCATATCAAAATGACAAGGCAAGCAGACAACGAGCATCTCAGCAATCTTCTTATTTACCATGGGAATATGGTGCTTTTTTCACTCTTTCCTCTTTTCATATATCTCTTTTTTTCTCTTTCTCTTTTTCTCAATATTGACACTTTTTTTATAAGAAGAATGCTTCATAGACAGCTCATTATGGTTACGCTGCAGGTTTCCACCATGTCAGCATGGATTAGACCAGCGGCCCAGGCGTTTCTCTACCACATATACATAACTCCATGGACTTACAAGCTCCCCTTTCATTTCACACCGACGACATCCATAGACAAAAGAGCATGATATCAACTAGGTACAAAGTACCAGTACAATGTTGAAAGCGTTCCCCATGACAGCATGGTTCTGCTAATTCCCAACATATAAGTGCAAGCATATACAACATAGACGACACAATGGTTCAAGTTTATTAAGGGCAAGAAAAGTAAAGTGTGCCATCAAGTTCGTGAGAGCTTTAATCACTAGTTTTCTCATAACAAGTTTAATTCGGAAGGTAAACAAAAACATGAAAATACTTGGAATAACATATGCTAATAGGTAGGTATGGTGGACTTTTTGGAATAACTTGGTTTTAGGAGTTGGATGCATGAGTGGAACTCATACATGGTCGTGGAGGCTAGCAAAAGACTGGGAGCAACAAACTAAGAGAGCAACAATGGCCATAATCATGCAGAGCGACAGAACATCATTGATCAAAGCATAAAGTGATACTACAAGTTGAAAACTAAAGGATCATAAAGGCTTATGGTGACTTGAGATAGTCATAACATGGTGTGAGCATGTGCCAAGTCAACCCAAATAAAGCATCAAAGGAGAATACCACAATACTATGCTTTAATATGCTAAAACAACGCATGATTCATCGAAGGCACATTAAGCAATCTCAATTGTTTATAACAAGTCATGCTACAACAAAGAATACTAAGCATAAAGCCAAAACAATATCAAGCATGGCATGACAAAGCATAGGCCAAGTCAAAAACAAGCTCTCTTTACCACTTAAGCATGAGCTTTCCTACTCTTTTCCAATCCAAACCAAACTATTTGAAAACCAATGTATGAAAGAGGGGGGTCCCACCAATTTATTCAGCAAACTAAGAAAACCAAGCAAACTAAAAACCAAAACAAAAACGAAAAAGAAGACGCTCCAAGAACAACACAACTGTGCAGAAAACAATAATAATGAAGCATTTGGAAGAAACCTGGGATTTTTATTGATGAAGAAGGGGATGCCTTGGGCATCCCCAAGCTTTGACGCTTGTACTTCTTAGATATTTTTTGGGGTGACACGCGTGGCATCCCCAAGCTTGAGCTTTAGTCCATCCTTCATCTCATTACTCATTCCTTCCATACATCTGAAATATTTCCTTCATACAAAACTTCACACAATCTTTATTAGCAACATTAGTGCACTCAAGATAATAAGTCTTTGGGTTCAGTTCCAACTCCAATAAAACTTCCATTAAAACACAAGCTACTATAGCACTTCCCTCAAAAAGCTCAATTCTCCAAAAGAACTCAAAAAGGAACCAACAAGAAGCAAATGCAAATAATGGCAGAAATCTATCAAAACAGACCAGCAGGTAAAGATGAATTTTTTCGAAGACCTAATGTTGCTAAAGTCGAAAAGTGTTGAACTAACAAAAGTTAGATAACAACCTGGGGAATAAGCACAAAAATTCACGCCTCAAAACGACGTACAGAGATTTTACACGAATTTTTACGGTGAAGCACAAAAATCTGTTTCGGGACAACAACTTTCCCAAGCATTACTTCTTTCTCATTAGAGGTTACTCTTGGCACAAAAACCAAATAAAAAAGATAAGGAGCGGTTATTACTGAAGTAATAACTTCCAAGACTCATCTAAAACTTTTGGGTTATCTCCCAATAAGCACTTTTCTTTAACGCCTTTAAGTTAGGCATGATAGTTTGAGAAGATGCTCACATAGGAAATATGAATTGAAGTAAAAGAGAGCATCAATAAGCAAATTCAGAACACATTTAAGTCTAATCCACTTCCTATGCATAGGAATCTTGTAAAGAAACAATTCATGAAAGAACAAAGCAACAAGCATAGGAAAGTAAAACAAGTTTGCCATGGGAGGTTCTTCTTCTTTAATCCTCCGGTGGGAATACCTTTTACCTTACCTCCCCGGCAACGGCGCCACAAAATAGCTTGATGTATATGCACTTCTATTCTTGTAGACAGTTGTTGGGCCTCCAAGTGCAGAGGTTTGTAAAACAGCAGCAAGTTTTCCCTTAAGTGGATCACCCAAGGTTTATCGAACTCAGGGAGGAAGTGGTCAAAGGTATTCCCTCTCAAGCAACCCTGTAATCAAGATACAAGAAGTCTCTTGTGTCCCCAACACACCCAATACACTTGTCAGGTGTATAGGTGCACTAGTTCGGCGAAGAGATAGTGAAATACAAGTGGTATAGATAATTATAAGTGGTAATAATGATAGAAAATAACTTGATGGCGTGGAAAAGACTAAAGGCAAACTGAAATAAAGATGAAAGCAAGCAAACATGTAACAGATCTAATAGCAAACGGTGTTTCAGTGCTTAGAAACAAGGCCTAAGGATCATACTTTCACTAGTGAACACTCTCATATAAATATCTTCTCTATATGATACTACTCTCCGGTTGGACACTCTAATCGATGGTAGGGTTATAACAGCACACCTCAAAGTAAGCCTTTCTCATCTAGAAAACCCCACACTGTCACCATGAGTACTAGAAGAGTCCAACAAACACCACAATTTCATAAAGACATCCAACTCCAAATATAACTCATAAGAAGTATTTGTAATCTCTAGCCTAAGTGCCACCATGGTGTGCACGCTGTCACTTTCACACACATGGGGAGAGCAGAGATCTATTAAAGCACTTCAGTAGCAAGGTAGATCTATAGATTACAAGCTCATGATCTCAATAAGATCGTGCATAGAGAGAGATGAACACATAGCTACCGGTAGAACCCTTAGCCTCGAGAGAGAACTACTCCCTCCTCATCATGGGAATCAGCAATGGTGATGGAGATGGCGGTGGAGATCGATGGAGATGGCTTCGGGGGCACTTCCATGTCCCGACAGGGTGCCGAAACAGAGACTTTATGTCCCCCGTATCTCCCCTTCGGTGGCGGCGGCGCTGCGGAACTTTTCGTGGATTTCTGATCGATGATTTAGGGTTTTTGCATCGAGGGGAATATATAGGCGAAGGAGGCATGGTCGGTGGCCAGCCAGGGGGCCCACACCATGCCCTGGCGCGGCCTGGGGGTACCCGCGCCTAGGGGGTGTGGCCAGGCCCTAGCCCTCCTCCGTCTCGTATTCTGGCTCCATGAGTCTTCCGGTAAAATAGGAACTTTGGCTTTTGTCCCGTCCAATTCTGAGAATATTCATTTTCTGACTTTCTTGGAACCAAAAATAGTAGAAAACAGGCAACTGGCACTGTGGCATCTTGTTAATAGGTTAGTCCAAGAAATCATATGAAAAGTACTCCAAAGTTGGAACAAAACATAAGAAAGTAGATAAAACCAAGCATGGAACATCAAAAATTATAGATATATTTGCAATGTATCAGTGAGCACCTATTAGTGGATCCATTCTTACCATAGCAGACCTTCTGACTAGGAGCGAAAGAAGAGCACTGGAAATATGGTTGGTTAATCTACCACTTATTCTAATACATGTATTATGTAACAGCGATCATGAAGCCATGTCATAGCACTTTTTCTTATACTCCCTCCTATCCAAATTAGTTGACTCATATTTTTCTAGATTCGGATGTATCTAGACATGTTTTAGTGATAGATACATCCGAATCTAGACAAACTTGAGTCAATTAATTTGGATCGGAGGGAGTACTAGATATTATCCTTGGTCTACATCTGTTTTAATCTTTCACCTCCAGGATTCAAGGTTGATAGAGAGTAAGTTCATCAACAACACATCCATAGTTTTTAGAAACTATTTGATGGTACTTCCAATTGCCTTGTATTTTGTTCCTCTTTCCACAACACATGTTACTTGCAAAATACCTTACTTTTTGCATTTTTCTGTTAGTGAGTTATACCTGCATGCGAATGATTGCCTTTTTCAATGCTGGTATCTGTAGGATTTGTTAGATCATCGGAATAATCATAAGAAAACTTTAGAGAAACATTTCTAGAACTCAACTTTATATTGCCTTTTTCTGGTGCATGGTTCTATCAGTCAACAAGTATTTCTCTAATAAGTATAAGCCTAGCAGCCTAATAAATTTGATGTGTTCATGACTCACGAGTCATGTCTTGTTCAGTTTGGATTCCATGTGTATACTACTAGCGGACCAACAAAAATTAATCTATTTCTGGCCGGTCATTTTTTCTTCTATTTAAACTATTTATGCAATCAGTTTTCAAGTTTAAATATTGCAATGATAATATCCAATTCATCGATGTTAGTAACTCACAAATTTACTTTGAGTTCTTTTTTGTTTGTCCTAAATATTATTATTTGATAGTTGACAAGGTACTTGAGAGACTATCTGGAAGGAAGGAAAAGAATGACTCTGGTAAGCCACTCTGACCTGAAATGATCTGCTTTCATATCAACAGCTCATGAAATGGCATGCGATGACTAGTACTACTACTACAATCTCTTCCTGGTGTCCTTTGTTTGGAATTCTTAATTTTCTATTAAAGTTGTTGATCATATATGATAATCTATTTGAAGGTAAGTATGGAATAAATGAGTTTGAAGACATGGGCCACAATAAGTGTGCGAAGGATCCATTGAAGGATTACTTTATTGGGGAGTTGGACTTAACAAAATTCCTAACATTTCTGGGATGGAGGTTTTCAAGAAAGAGCGGGACCAGGAAGCTAGTGGCGTGCATGGTGCACTAGTGGGCCATTCCGGTAGCAGCACTCGATATTATCTGCAGTTGGTGCCAAATTGTACGTATGCAAGAACTAGCAATCGATTATAGGTTGATTGAAGGCGAACCAACCCATTTATAACTGGTTATGGAGGGAGATTATGTATTTCTGTTCAAATTGGAAGACATATTTTGCTTTACCGAGGCCTTAGGTACTTGAATCAAATATTTCTCCACCAAATTGGTGGTACTATTTTTTCAGTATGTCATTTTATGGATGGTTTTGTTAGAAACTCTG
This sequence comes from Avena sativa, assembly GCA_916181665.1. NCBI lineage: Eukaryota > Viridiplantae > Streptophyta > Magnoliopsida > Poales > Poaceae > Avena > Avena sativa. The sequence goes on from OV702290.1 coordinate 468,332,151, forward strand.
AATCATGTGTGCATTGTAAATCGTTTTTGTGTCCTTGATGCAGGTGCTAGCATGATTTTGTTTCATGCCACAATTACTAATTGGTTTGCAAAGGCATCACACCACCGGTTCTTGGGAATATTGTGATTTTCAGTACCTTGCTTCCTTCTTGAAAAAAAACTTAATATTTATGATGACTCAATAGAGAAGAACTTGCAGGTGTACAAGAACATGTTAAGTATGAGCAAAATTTGGGTGTATGCATGGAAGATGTTGAAACAATTTGCTTAGGTGGACACTATTAGTGCATATGGATATGCATACTGACTTCAACCAAGATTTTCCCAGCTTCACATTATGAAGAGTTTTATCATAGTATTGTTGCTCAGGTAAGGGTACCGGCTTAATCATAATAAAGATTGTTTTTCAATTTCTTCTTGCAAATATACATCTTGTGAAATGATATTATGCCTTTGATCAAAACATGAAAATGATGCTTGATGTGCACCACGATTAGTGAAATATTATGACCCGCTGCAACGCATGAACATGTTTTCTAGTCTTTAAAAATTTGTAAGTGAACGCGCTTTAGCTTTTTAAGTGCAAGGGGAAGACCTAGGTACCGCATCGGGAAGGTAGTGAGGATGGACGGTAGATCCAACAAGATGTCATCAAGATCCATATTATTGCAACGAATTGGAGCAACCAAGATTTTTTGGAAGTTGGTAGTGAAACCGGTGACATCGTCAAAGTATATATATATATATATATATATATATATATATATATAAGCTAATGTTTAAATTTAAAAGAAAAGATGTATGATAGAAGTCCCTGTTGACAAGCCGTTGTCCACATTTTTGAAATAAGTATGGCCTTCTCTTTTCACGTGAGTACTTTGTCTGATCTTATTTATTTGCGATGGTACAGGACAACTCGCCTCGAGTTAGACACTGACACCACAATGAAAATCAACACTAAAGCAAAAGTTGGGTGCAGTATACTATCTTCGATTATTCTCTCTATCTCAAAATAGATGTCATAGATGTCGCACATTTGTCAAATTTTAGATGAATCTGACCACTATTTAATATATCGATACATCTAGATTTTGACAATTTTCCGACATCTATTTTAAGACGGAGGGAGTATTATTTTTCCTATGAGAAACAACTCGTGAGGTGTAGGCAGTGGCAGACACAGGAAAATTTTAGAGGGTGGGCACGGTTAAAAAATCACTATCCTTTGTACCACAAAAATTGCCAAATAAATAATGTAAGAAGCCATTTGATAAAAAATTGCGCTTTTTGGAACCCGCAAGAGCCTTGCATGTGTAATATTAGAAGAGGGAAAGCCCTAGAAATGGCTAAAGTTTTACAGACATGTACAAAGATAAATTACACATAACATGACATTTCAATACATATATTGTTTGATTCCAATACAATAGCCGAACAACTTCGGTTTGTTCATCATGTGCCACCAACGGTGACGAGGAAGGTGCAAGTGCAATCTTCTTTACTTCATGTTGCCGGAAAAGTGCGGCAATGTGTCTATTTCTCTTCATAATCCAATCTACAATTATAATAGAAATATATAAACAATAAATATTCTCTCCGTCTCAAAATAAATGTCGCAGGTTTGTCAAAATTTGGATTAATCTATATACCCAAGTGTAGATTAATCTAAATTTTTATAAATATGTGAAATCTATTTTAAGACAGGGGAGTACAAAAAATTGGCTGCATTTATAAATATAAATCAACAAATATTCTACTATAAACACCATACCTCTTACAAATTGATTCGCCACTTCCATGAGGATTGTACGATGATGACTGTGTGTGACAACTGTGAATCTTCTCAGCATATTACATCCTCATGTCCTTCGCTACTTGCTCCTAAACCTTCTGTGGTGGTCCATGGACTTGGAAATAGTAAGTTAACCTTTCTGGAACTTCCCACAACGGAAACCTACAAACCTAGAGTTGAGAACTCCAGAGTTGGAAGGGTTCTTGTTGAAGGAGGCTCTTTGACGGTGGCCCAAGTTATAGAGATTTTAAAAAGGCTTGTGTTGTCTCCTAATTATATTTGGGAAGTCATTGAATTCCAGCAGAATTTGTTCAAGGTAAAGTTTCCTACTAAGGACGAGGTGCAAAGAATGAAATCACTCAAACAGTATCAAATCCCTGACACTCCTATTTATTTGAAATTTGATGAATGGGAGTAGTAGATGAGCCAATGTTTATGCTACCTGAGGTTCATGTGCAGATTGAGGGTGTGCCCAAAGATGTTAGGAGAGATTTTCTTTCTCTATTGGGGCTTGGGTCTCTTTTGGGCAAAACCAAGAATGTGGATATGGATTTTACTAGGCAGAAAGGCATTGTCAGGATTCTGGTATACTGTGTTGATCCAGCTTTTATTCCACCCTATCTCGATATCTGGATAAAGAGAGGGTTTTATAGACTGAAATTTTTGGTGGAGGATGCTTCTACTCAAGGGGATGAGGCAACTACGATACCACATGTAAGCAAGGATGGGGATAAGGGGTCAGCTGGTGGAAAAAAAGATGACACAAGAAGCATAGAGAAAGATACAAGTTCACACCAAAACAATAAGGAAACAAATGTTACACAAAAGGATAGTGGGGATCATACACCACCCGGAGGGATTCATGCAATGTTGCCATCGTCTCCCGGAGTTAATGTTGGTTCCTTTGAACTTCATATGAAGGAGGTACAACAATCTAACGTTAACAATTCTGAATTTACTAATCTTTGTACGAATTCTGTGCTAAATTCGGTTCATGATGCTTGTGTTGTGGCTTCTCAGGATTTGGTTCTACCTCTTTTGTTCCCTCCATGTTGCACTGTTGCAACAGAGGGGGATATGCTGCCGGGCGGCTCTGCCACGACACAGCTTGCTCCTGCTAGGGAACAGCGGCAAACGCTTGCGCTGGAAGTTGTTGCCGTAGCTTAGCCTGCCGCAGCACAAATTTTGCCTGCCCGGGAGCGGCGGCAGGCTGACGCGGCTGTTTTTGCTGCAGCGGCAGTGGCTGAGGGATGCTCTGTCGTGGCACATTCCTCACCTGCTGGAGCGACACAGCAGACTGATCCTGCCTCTTTTTCTGCCGCGATAGAGACCGAGGGAGCGTCGCCACCACAACTCAAGATCGGTACACCTTACACTCCAATTAACAGAAAGAGAATTCTGGGGGTTGAGTCCACGTCCACTGGAGGATTACTCGGCAGGAAGAAACCCTCTTTGGTAGAGGTGATTGCCTTTGGGGGTATTGCAAAGATGGCGGCCACAGAGATGCGGTCTAGTGATCAGCGGGCACAACCGAACGCTCTGACGCCACACAGATGGAGCATGCAACGGAGCTGGTGCAACACCGTGATGAAATTAAAGGTAAGAATGTTAACCCGACCTTTTCTATCATGTCTTTTTCCAATATCGATATTATAGACAAAGCAAGGTCGGTTGGGGTATCACTAGGGGAAACTTCTTTACAAAAGAATGCAGCAGCTAAGTTAATTAAATATAATGAGCTCCATAGAACCTTAACTTTACTTGAACACAAAGTTGCAACAACGGATACAGATAGCATAGGTGAAGCTTGTTTGGCGGTGTCTAAAGTATCAACCCTTTGTGATGATTTGGTTGAGGAGGAAGTTACAGGGCTAGATGATCTTGACGATAATCTTGCAAAGGATCCTCCTCAGGCGCGTGGGCGCAAGAAAAAAGTGTACGATACTACTAGTGTTCGCAGAGGTACTAGAGTTAGGATAAAGAAAACTTTCTAAACTGCAGGGATTAAAAGGAATGATATGGAATATCGAGGGTTTCCACGATATAGGAAAACACCTTTTTGTGTCTGAAACTATTAGGGAACAAAAGCTTGATTTTATTGCTCTATTGGAAACGGGGCGATCAAATTTTACGGTTCCTTTTCTCAAACACCTGACGTCGGAAAGGATTTTGCATGGTTTTGTTACCAACCCATGGTAGCTCAGGAGGTATTTTAGTAGGAATTAATTCTGAAACATTACAAGTTGAAAAGGTAGATTCGGGAGACTTTTGTGTCAAAATTTATTTAAAGTGCCGCTATAATGGTTTCCAATGGATTTTGGTTCCTATCTATGGGGCGGCACAAGATAATTTGAAACAGGAGTTTCTAGCTGAATTGGTTCGTGCTTGCAAAAAGGAAACTTTCCCTATTTTGGTTGGAGGTGACTTCAATATCTAACGACGAAGGGAGGACAAAAATAATGATAATTTTAACACACGATGACCTTTTATGTTTAATGCGATCAATGAAAGTCTACGCCTACGAGAGATTGCTCTCTCCGGTAGACAGTTTACTTGGGCAAATTGCATGAGTTCACCTACATATGAAAAATGTGATTGTATCTTGTCTTCCATCGAATGGGAACAAAAATTTCCTTTAGTAACGGTGAGAGCTCTTACTCGAACAGACTCGGATCATACGCCACTCTTGATTGACTCAGGGGTACAAGCACATCTGGGTAACAATCCAAGATTTTCGTTTGAGCTCTCTTGGTTAAGACAGGAAGGTTTCTATGACTTGGTGGCTAATGCTTTTGGTGACACATGGTGACACGCTCATACAATAGTGGCAACAAAGAATAAGACACTTATGTAGGTTTTTACGCGGGTGGGCAGAAAACCAAAGTGGTAAGTACAAGAAGAAAAAGGAGAGACTTTTATCCATCATTAATGATTTGGATATAAAGGCTGAAACGTCTCCTTTAACCCATGCAGAGAGGGAGGCTCTGCATGCCGCAAATGAACAAATGTGTAAACTTAGACGTGACGAAGAGTCCAAGTGGGCTCAGCGAGCAAAGGTTAAACATGTTTAGGAGGGTGGTAATAACACTAAATATTTCCATATTATTGCGAATAGAAAACATAGAAAGAAGAAAAAAATTCAACTAGAACAAGAGGAAGGTACAATTGTAGGTGATGAAAATTTAAAAGTTTTTATTACTGAATACTACAAGCGTTTGTTTGGGGAACCGCCTCCCAATGATTTCACTATTTTGGAGGACATAAATCATGATATTCTACAAGTGTCATCAGAGGAAAACGAGATTTTAGCTAGTATGTTCCCCGAACAAGAAGTTTACGATGCTATTTTCTTGATGGAGCATAACAAGGCATCGGGTCCGATGGTTTCCCTGCGGAATTCTATCAAACCTTTCGGGGCGTCATTAAACAATATTTGATGGTTTTATTTGCACAGCTGCATAAAGACAATCTATCTCTGTTTAAGCTCAACTTTGGTGTGGTCACCCTGTTTCCTAAAAAAATGCGATGCAAATACAACAATATAGACTTATTTATTTACTAAATGTTAGTTTCAAATTTTTTACTAAGGTTTCCACAAACCGAATTACTGTGATTGCTCACAAAATTATTAGACCAACTCAAACAGCTTTTATGCCTGGATGGCATATCCTTAAAGGGGCAGTTGTCTTACATGAAACTATTCATAGGATACACAAAAAGAAGTTAGATGGGGTTCTTTTCAAAATAGATTTTGAAAAGGCTTATGATAAAGTGAAGTGACCTTTCTTACAGCAGGTTCTTCATATGAAAGGTTTTGATCCTCTATGATGTAAGTGGATTAATAATTTTGTACGAGATGGAAGTGTGGCTATTCGAGTTAATGATGACATTGGCTATTATTTTCAGACTAGAAAAGGACTCAGGCAAGGAGATCCCTTGTCCCTAATGTTATTCAATACCATTGCTGATATGCTTGCCATCCTAATTGCAAGGGCAAAAGAGAATGGACAAGTGGGGGGACTCATACCTCATCTAGTAGAAGGGGGTATCCATTTTACAATATGCCGATGATACGATCTTATTCATGGAACATGTTTTCCAGAAGGCAGTTAATATGAAACTAATTCCGTGCATTTTTGAGCAATTGTCGGGCCTAAAAGTTAATTTCCACAAGAGTGAGATTTAGGCTGCCGAACAGGCACAAACCTACAGGGATATTTTTGGCTGCGAATCGGGTCCCTATCGTTTAGATACCTAGGGGTACCTATACACCATCGGAGACTACGCAATTCAGAATGGAACCCAGTTGAAACTAGATGTGAAGGAAAACTCGGATGTTGGCAAGGGAAGCTTCTGTTGTACGGGTATAGACTGGTCTTAATTAATTCGGTTCTAACAAGTATGCCTATGTTCATGCTATCTTTTCTAGAAATACCGAAGGGTGTCAGGAAACTCTTAGATTTCTACCGCTCACGATTCTTTTAGCAAAGTGATGAGCATAAGAAGAAATATAGGCTAACTAGATGGAACATTCTATGTCGAACCAGAGACCAGGGAGGTTTAGGTATTGAGGTGCTAGAGCTTAAAAACAAATGTTTACTGAGTAAATGGTTGAATAAGCTATTGACGGAGGAGGTGTGTGGCAAGAGTTGCTCCACAACAAATACTTCGCAAATAAAACAATAGCACAAGTTGAAGTTAAACCAACCGATTCACCGTTTTGGAAGGGACTAATGGGAGTGAAAGATGAGTTCTTTGCCCGAGGTTCTTTCAAAAATGGTAATGGGAAAGATATAAGATTCTGGGAGGATGTTTGGCTAGGAGAAGTGTATCTTCGCTCAACAATATCCATCCCTATACTCTATAGTACATAGAAAACATGTTCTGGTCCACGACGTCGTATCTCACTATCCATTACACATTACCTTTAGATGAAACTTTAATGGAAATAAATGGGTTGCATGGTTGCACCTTTGTGAGAGATTGATGGAAGTAAACCTAACAACCGAACAAGACAAATTTATTTGGAAGCTCTCTGAGAGTGGGATTTTTTCTATTAAATCTATGTATGAAGACCTTATAAATGATCATCCGAGTTTTCCAAACAAATATTTGTGGAAATTGAAAACACCTTTGAAAATTAAGATCTTCATATGGTTTCTGAATAACAAAGTTCTTTTAACCAAAGATAATCTTGCCAAGCGAAACTGAAATGGGTGTAAAAAATGTTGTTATTGTAACGAGACGAAACAATTGAACATTTATTCCTTTCATGTCCGTTTGCAAAAATAATTTGGCGTATGGTTTTCTGTACTTATAATCTTCCTCCACCGTCCAATATTACTAATATGTTTGGAAATTGGCTTAATGGAGTAGATAAAGCGAATAAGGGCAGAATCCGTATTGGCATCTCGGCCATTTGTTGATCCATTTAGAAATGCCGTAATAACTGTATTTTTAACAAGATCGGAGTTCCTTCCTTTTTGCAGGTTATCATTACGGCGGCGCATTGGATTCAGCTTTGGGTTTTCCTCCTCCCAGAGCATCAGCAGCAACCCATGGTTTCCGGGTCCACCCGTCTTGTGGTGGTTATCTCGGATTTTTTCAGCCAAGCTTCGTGGCGTCATTCTAGTAGATTGACTGAGGTCTAGTTGTGTTTTTCATGTTCTCTTGTGAGACCCGTTGTTTTTAGATGCTTGGTCTGCACACCAATGTGATCTGAGTTTTTTAATACTTCTGAGATACTTTCTTCGTTTTTTAATAAAGGGTTGTGTGCATCCTTGGATGCAAAGGCCAGGGCAATCCCTATTTCAAAAAAAAATTAATAACATTTTGACGCGAACACAAATAATGGGGCAATTTTCCCATGGTTTGGTACAACGGTAGAGGGCACAAATAGTCAAATAGCATACCTCAGTTCCTAGTAAATTGCTGATGTCTCCTCAACGGCTCAACGTCTGCTTGTGCGGTGCCCGGGCTAGCGGCGAGCGGCCGAGCGCCGTAGCAGGCAGGAATACGAGGGGAACACAGGTCGGGAGGCTGGGGCCTGGGAGGAGGAGGCAGCGGCAGCTGACGGAGGATGCCATGGAAGAGGCGACACGGTGAGGGGATTTGGTTCTGGGTGACCCAGGGGCAGCCGCCGGAGCTAGGTCTTTGTCTCCTTTTACCCATTCTTTTGTCCATGGAGTCGAGGCCGAAGGGATACGCCCATCGCTCGGTTCGTTGCATGTTTGCTCGCTCGGTCGTGGACAGGAATATCAATTGACAAACTGGGCCACAAATATTAGGGGAATCCTGCATTTTATTCAGAATTCTGTGTGGGCCGTGGCCCACCCAGCCCGTCCCCTGCGTACGCCCATGGGTGTAGGCCCAGCACATAAGTGTACATGCTCTATAATCTTACGGTACTCCCCATTATCGTTGCATATACTAACTGGGCGCCAATCGTTGCAAGTGATGGAGTCAGAAAGTGATCCGGGAGGAAGAACAAGCCCGGCACGTGTACAATCTCATGAACTCGATGATGATAGCATGCTGCCCATCTACCATCGTAAATGTCCAACACATATGTTAGTCACTCACGTATTCAGCTTGTGTAAATCGATCAGGTGGTATTTCTCAGAGAGAAAGCAAACAAATAAAAGGTGTAGGATGGCCAGATAACCCAGCCACAAACTCAGCTTTCGTGCATCGAGCTGCTGAATCACACATGCTCCCTTTTATCCTCCGGACGGAAAAGAAACTTATCGGTCACACAATCTATAAACAATAATGCTACAACTACAAGTAGCAAAAACCAGCCAATGAAACTTGCCAACGAGCGACCAGGAATCGTAATAAATTCCGCGAACGACGTGACGACAGGCCCCCGACCGAGCGCCAGGATGCGAACAAGCGCGCAGCAATCAGGCGCGAACACAAGCGGCCCAGTGGCCATGGCCAGGGGAATAACAATCAGTGCGCGGGCTGACGTGGATCCGATCGATCAGGGGACCCGATCCGACGGCCCAGATCCTTTCTCCCCCTCTTTTATCTCCCCCCCCCCCCCCCCCCCCCCTCCCCGCTCCCACCCTCTCGCAGAGCTCTCCTCTTTCTCTTCTCCTCTCCACACACTCACGCTCACGCTCACGCGCGCCCGCACTTCCATGGCCGCCGCCTCCTCCCCGTCGCCCCTTCCCAGCTCCGGTTTCTTCCTTTCGCGGACTTTGCGGGTGTACGCGTGTTAGAGTGCGTCGTGTGCTACTAAGAGCAGAGGCGTCTTGATTAGTTCGCGGGTGAAGCGAGCCGAGAAGGTGGTGCTCAGGGGGTTAGTATAATCGCACCTGTGCATGGCCTGCAAGAACCCGATGAGGCGGACGACGAGCCTGACGGAGTTCACGCCGCCGTCCGTGCTGGCCGTGGTACTGGAGGACGAGGAGGAGCAGGTGGAGACGGTGGAGCAGGCCGACGGGGGCCAGGACTGGCTGGCGGCGTTCGGAGGCGGCGAGGACGGCGGCAGCGGCAGCGGCGGCACGGCGGTTGGACCCCCCAGCCGGGACTGGATCGCGGCGTACCGCGAGCGCGCGGCGCCGGCAAGGGCGGGGCTCCGCCGGAACTCGGCCGACTACTCCAAGGTCGAGACCGCCGCCTTCCTCCGCCACTGTGGCCTCTGCCGCCGCCTCCTCGGCCCCGGCAAAGACACCTTCATGTACAAGTACGTTTATGTCTTTGCCGTCTGATCCTGCACGTGCTGCATCCATGGCGCCCAATTAAGTACTAATATGTTGCTTTGCTGCTGTGGTGTTGATCGTGCGATTGATTTGCAGGGGCGAGGCGGCGTTCTGCAGCCTGGAGTGCCGGCAGCAGCACATCACGCACGAGGAGTGGAAGGACAAGTGCAACGTGAGGACCCCGGGGACGCCACCCACTGCCACTGGCGGCGCCCGCGCCCGCGCCCGTAAGAACGACACCGGCGGCACCCTGGCGGCGGCATGATCGACAAGACAACGTACAGTACGTACGAGGCAGGCAGGCACAGCAGCACATCTGCTTCCTCCTACCCACCTGGCCGGCCCTATCTAGCGCCGCGAGAGTTCTCACTTGATCTCGGCGCATGTATTACTCGTACGGCTCAAGTATAACGGGCGAGGAAACAACATCGCTAGCTAGCTGGTAATCCATCTCGACCTGCAGGCATGCCGTCGATCAGCCACCACCACCACCGGTCATTACTTCAGTACAACTCATAGCTCTCTTTTTCTTATTGTACTTGGAGCTCGAATCCGTTTCTGAGATTGTCTGTTCCTCTAGTACTTCCACTACTGATCGATTATATTGATTAATCAGATGCATATATCACCTCTCGCAATCTTACTATCTATCTTGTCCAGTGTAACCAAGTCTTGGTGATGCGCACTACACTAGAAATCGCAAAATAAACTACTACAAGTGCGACTTTGGTGGGTCCTACTTAACACGTTAATAATCACCGGTGTTTTACGTGTTGGTGAGGCAAAGTTACTCCATCCGTTTTAAAATATAAGATATTTTAGCTTTGTGAAATAAGTGTATTTAGACTCCTATAGATTCAAACATCTTATATTCTGAAGAGGACTTTTACGGTACCCCAAAATTAATAGGAACCGTCCAATTTTCTTCATCCAATGGCTAAAGTGATCTGGTACTCCACGATTTTCCCCACAGAGTACTAACTCCAAAACTCACGAGAATTGACGGAGTACCTCCATCTACGGGGCAAAAAAGTAATCTCATCTGCTGTCCTCTTATTATTCCTTATTTGTCTCATGGTGTCAGACAGAGGAGTCGACGGTCGAGCTGTGCGCCAACGGCCAGGCCGAGGCGACGGTGGCGGCGGAGTTCATGTCGAGGGGATCATCTGGTGACGGCACGGCGGCGCGGTTGGCCTAGATGGATGGCGCGGCGGCAAATATGTTGATGCGGCGAAGTTAGCATGTCACGACTGACGGTGAGGATTCTCAGTTCATCTTCTCCAAACGATCAGGGAATAATGGGAGATTGTCCGCGACCTGCGCCTTCGGCCATCGCGACCTTCAAAAGCCCACGACGAGTGACTAGTAACTCCCCACAGCCCATCGAGATTAGAATACCGCAAATCTGGATGACGGGAGGACTAGAAACCTCAACGTACGTGAAGAACAAAAAGTAGCAGATCATCACGGACAGCAACTCAGCGATTCAGATGTCGCAAGAACAGCCCACGAGCAACGATCCAGGAGTACTACATCGAACATTGCAAAAGAAAATTCCTAGACCAGGTTAGATCCAATTATCCTAACATCTTGCACGCATCCCCGATATGAAACCTAATCTTCCTCAGTATTTCATCCCAGAGGAGATGGGGATATACGCATCGCCAAGGCGAACGGCGTGGTTGCTTGCGTTCAATAGAGATGGCGAACCAGAAGGGAGTAAGAAAAGTCAACATTAATTACCCTTGCATAAGAAAGAAAAGGACAAATATGCCCTCGTAAACGGAGGGTGAGATTTGATCGGTACTCCTAATGCCCCCCATGGAGTACCAGGGTACCCTAAAAATCCTCATTCTGAAACGGAAGGAGTAAAAACCATTTAGCGAGCCAGTCATATGGTAATTAATCAGCAGGGATCCGTGAGCTGCAGTGTAGCACTCTCGCTCACATGACATGATGCCACTCACTTGCTACATGTCACTCATAAAACGAAATACAAGTCAATAACTCTATGTCTCTATCGATTGCTCGGTGGTGCAAGTGCAAGCCCCAACAACTCTTTCCACACACGACTCAAGTGTTGATCTGCTAGTTGAGCCACTTGTGGTGTCGTCCGCGTCATCGATTCGAAGAATCTATAACACACGTCAAATTAACTGGCTACTAGCGCAGCACACTCTTCAGAACGAATTACAGGAGTAAGTATCACAGCAACATCCAGAGACTCGATCACTGCGAGAGAGATGCTCTTGACATGTTTTCAGTGTCTCTTAGAGAGATGCTCTCAACATGTTAAACTTGAAAACATTGCTTGATCGATAAGGGCATCACATTATTTCGGGACTGATAAGTGCATCACATCACACTGGTAGTCTGCAGGTAGACGTCGGCACGTCGAGCCACCACTGCCCCGATATGTCACGGGTGGTCCGTTGCATGCGCTGGACGCACTTGCACCCAACCACAGGCCCCAGGCCCCCAGCACCGTCCACTTGCTCACGCACTCGACACCAAGCTTCCCACATTCTGTCACCCACTCAAGTAGCTACCTCACTCACTCTCTCCCAATTGCCCCGGCCACTTTCTTGTCTCTATCTCTCCTTTTCTTTTCTTTTCTTTTCTTTTTGATCCAAGAAATATATGTACATATAGGCACATGTATCACTGGTAAAGCCAAATTAAGAGAACCTGGGAAATACGCTCCCCCCTTTTATTTCTTGAAAAATCTTCTTATTTTTTCTTACAGAAAAACTCCAAGTATTGTATGCTCTTCTTAAATATTGCGTAAAATTTTGCATTCTTCTTTGCTTGCGGACAGAATCAAACTTAAAGCACCTAAAAATGTATTTTAATTTTTTTATAAACCAATTTATTTATTTATTTTAAATACGGAGATATGAGTAAACACAAGCACATAATTTGAAAACAATTGGAAGGAGTCATGTCCGTGACATCCTGCCAATAGGTGGTTCTTTGTCTCCTTTTTCTTTGGCCTTTACGGAAAAACATAAAAAGTGTCACTCTCTTGCAAGCTGTGCGGCAACCATAGGCTAGACGTTATGGATACGACAAGTGACACATAAGGCCATGGCTATCGGAAGGCGCTTTATTTTGTTTGAACTTTTCGTCTCCAAGTTGCGGTGTGTGTTCCTATTCCGTGGCTAGAAGCACTGCATTTTGTGCGTGTTGGATCATTTGGTATGACTAGGAGCTGCTAGAGTCCATGCCCCTTTTCGCGGAAGAAAGGGGATTCATACTGCTCTCTTTATTGGAAAGATTTATGTAGCCATCGATATCAACACCATAAAAATGGAGAGATCTCATCACAACTTTATGTCAAATGTTTGTTCCCCGTATGTTTACCATCTATTTGTGGTGACTTAAACTCTACCTTTTTCTCGTATTTTCTCCTCTATGTGGCATCATAGCCTCATCAACTCGCGCCACCATTGCCCCTCTGCCTGAAATATGCCTTTGTCTTAATTATTTGGTCTATTTTTCCAAGATTTATAACAAGACACAAAATGATACTAAATACAAAAATGATCATATGTACTGTTTTATTTAGAAAATCCAGGATATGTATTTTTTTAGGACTTCATATGCTCTCTTTGCTGGAAAGATTTACGTAGCCATCCAAGCTCACCACCGTAAAAAAAGAGAAATCATCACAACTTTATGTGAAATGTTTGTTGCCTTAACTTTTATCATCCATTCATAGTGTCTTAACCTCTACCTTTCTCTTTATTTCTCCTCTACGCAGCACCATCCCAACCTCATCATATCATACACCACTATCGTCCCCTTTCCTAAAATATCCTTTGCTATCTACTAGACTTCTTAATTATTAGGACTATAGGCACTCACCTCGCTTGTTTTCCAAAATTGGGCACATGTTTATATGACGAGACACAACAAACTATATCGCAACACAAAAATTATCACATGTACTATTTTATTTAGAAAATAATTTTGGAATGCATTATTGCGAAGTAGTGCTCGTTCTTAGGTTGAAGCGGGGTCTCTACAAAATATTATATAGTCGAAGTTTATCTTCTAATTTGTAGTATTGAACCCAACTATCTTTCTAGGAGGTCATGAGCTTTTAAGATCCTGTCACAAAATCTTAATGTTTCGGATGAAAATCTACAACTCTTATAAAGCAAAAGCCCACTAGCATTCATTAATCAGTATATCTCTACATCTATCTATCCACATCATCTATTGTTTTAGCCATCCAATTGTCCATGTAAAGTTTTTTAATAAGTTTGATTGATGAGATAATATCATTCTGCTATGCAATTACATAATTAAATGATGTGTAACTCGAGCACCACAATTAGTTTCGCCCATAATCCTTTCATATACAACCATCTGTTTTTATTGCCTAATGTTTTTCAATGATGAAAATCATGTATCAGTTGTTTTATATGTAACCTAGTATTAATGGTTTCAGCCAACCAACTTTTTTTCCGCTAAATTCAATACGAAAATCATGTAAAAACTATTCATGATTACACGCTCTTTCACATGTAACCACTTGCAAGTCTTAATTGTTACAACCAACCATATGTTATTCTGCCAAATGTTTTGCCATGATGAAAATCATGTAACAACTATTTGAGATTTCATGCTATTTATAACTACTCCAGGGTCAAGACATTTCCAAAAAAAAATTGGCAATGGTCAGTGCATCTCTTCATGCACGATACACATCACCAATATTTTTAGGCTGTTGAATTCATCTTATCTCCAGTTAAATTTATTTCATCTTTCTTAGGACCTTAAATAATTTGCATGCAACATCAGTCAAGTACATTCTTGAACCTCGTCGACTTCTAATTGCTCAACAAATACACAACCATCCCAAGTTGATTAAATTTATCCTCTAGATTATTGTGACCAATTGATTCTTGCATATTTATATTACAAAACTTCATGTTTCATACCTTTTATTCACAAAATAGAGCACTCCCCGCCCCACCCCCACCCCCAACACGTAGGGGTATATCCTTCTAGTGTAGTGAACTTAAAGGTTATAGTATTGAAATGAAGTTATGGTGCCACAAAATTGTTGTGTGGACTAGAAACACCATTGTAGTGTTTAATTAACAACAATTTTTCAATCCTATATGAATAATAGGCGTGACATAATATGGGGATATTGAAATAAAAGGTGTCACCCTATTACAATGCTCTAGCCTAGAGTGGCTATTAGCACTATACATAGTAAAATCTTAGGTTGCAATCTAGTTAAAGAAAAAAAGATAGTAAATATGTATGGTACAAAAAATATGACTCTTCCTTGTCTCCCCACACTCTTCTTCTCCATTTCTCTTGATCTTTAATCAAATTGTGCACATGGAGCTCATTTGTGTAATCTCTTTTTCACCCCTTCCCTCCACCTCAAAATCATGTCCTCATCGTCTACCCCTCCTCCCGATGCTTCCTCAAGTTTTTCCTTTGTTGCTTAATCTTTCACACCCCCTTGATTTGTTCCACCACCCCTCCTTTGCCAATCCACCTCAATGAAATGACACACTAGTAGTCTCTCATACCCGCATGGAACAAAACCGAGAGAAGGCATCAGGGGTACCACTATCCGCACATACACACTTTAATTATGTTGCCTCTAGTAGCTCCACCCGCACAACTCCGAGCCAGTGTTAATGTACTCATTCGTTTGGTATTTTCAGTGATTTCCATTTTAATTGCCATGGTTGTAGTCAATTGGTTCAATAACATTGTGTGCTCTTAAAATGCGGACAAAAAAATTAGAGGTGTTACTGCTATATTATGATCAAGAGTTGATGGGGTTGTACATAATGCGATTGAGCACATCTTGTGGGCACGGAAATTTGGAGGTCTTCCAGCCCTCAAGAACTCGGATGATAGAGTGTGAAAGTAACCTTCATTTATGGGAAATAGCTAGATTACTTTGGGTTAAGTATTGTGAGGATATGATTTTAGTTTTTCAACTGTTAAAGTAGCGTTCCCAATCCATGCATAATCTTGATCAACTTTATGTATAGCTACCGAGTAGAATTCAACTTCGATGATGCGCTACCATGTGAATTCTCAGTAATCCGAGGGTTTTGCTGAGCTAGAATATGTGATTTGTTGTACTTGACAATATTACATGATTGGTTACCCTATATTTATCATTTTGGTTGCTGCAAAGATTGACATACTTGTCGAGGTTGTCCTTCGCTATTTTTTCGGGCTCTATGCACTCATTTTTCTCTCTTAATTACCGATAGCTAAAAGGCGGTGATTTTGCATGTTTGAAGAAACATGATTGGTTTCAGTTCCAACAATGTCGTGCTAATGCAGCCAAAGACCATAATATTCTGCCTCTTTTGTCAATTAATATCTTTGTAGAACATGTTCATTTTGCCACCGTGTGGCAGCATAGCTAGTTATAAGCTTCAAGAAAGAGTTGTGTTAAAACATGAAGAATTGTTGTCTTGATTTGAACGCCTATTCAATCATCAGTTAGAGACACGCTGTCTTACTAACTTGTTATCTGTTTCATCTGATTAACGTGAGGATTTCTAGCATCCTCAAGTACCGATGATCAGAATTCAAAAGATATACTCCCAGTTGACATCGGTGACAGTGGATATAGCTATAAACATCCAGCTTATATTTGCAACTAAAGAGATAAAGACCAGAAGTAAGACAGCACGGGTGTGAAGAAGCATTTCAGTTCTGAGCCCACCTCCATTAAACAGGTCAGTCAGCACTATTGCGTCTTCGAACCCACTACAATATATACCTCCCCCAAGGAAGATCAACTAAGCTGGTATGAAGTTGGCATCAAAACTTAATCTCAGGTCTATTTGCGATATCACTGCATGCCGTCCTTACTAGTAGAAAAATGTTGTCCTCCACGAAACATTGGGGCCCCTGCCCTCCCTGTTGGAAAATGAAAATTCACTTGATAGGTTCATGTCGCATGAAATTAGAGCACTGAAAAAGAAGAGCTCCAGAAAAAACATAATTTGTGTACTACCAGTAGTACAGCTACGAGTACTATCTAGCCGGCGGGGACACGTCCGAGTCAGAATCACGTTGGGTAGCTAGGTTGTTGTTATCCTGCCCAAACTTGCAAATGATGCCATCCCGTTTGCAACTGCAAGAAGCACAGTGGGCAGGTTTGCACTCCAAAGTGACACCTTGGCAAGTGGCTCGCATTCCTTAACGTTTTCTTGGATCGAGTGAAGCTAACGCTTGCGGTCGAGTCGGGACCATATGTGTGACTGTCCAAGTGGCATGGGAACAACAGTGCACTTTGGGATGAACTTTTCCAGGGATTTCTTGTTGGGTAGTGTAGCTAGTTGATAGGGTTGATGCAAGATAAGACTGATGAAACCAGAATGGATGAATGCATATCTTTGGGCAAGCAATGCAACAACTTGGAGCTGTGGATTAATTATGAGTGGAGGTCACTTGTCCGCTGATTCACGCGCGGATGGATGCCGGGGAGCAAGGAGCTGCCACTAACCACTGGGTATTTGATAATTCTGGTGATTATGTGTCGCCAGATCAGCGAAAGCAACTGTCACTTCTTTGTTAATCCTAGTGATTAACAATTGATTGATTTATGCAGGGAAACGGAGAATCGGTTTGATCGATGGGTCGTCATACGTTGTGGATATCTTGAGCCAGAGTGGGCGTATGCACTAGGCATGGCTCCTTAATTGACACCCGTCACCTGTACGTCCAAGATGGATGAATCGATGAACCACCGTGAGCACGACGGCAGAGCTGATCCGTCGTCAAACGTATGAGCAACAGGACTACAGGACGCCGAGTAGCATCGATATCAGTTGCCTCCTGCGCGCCACCAAGGGGCGCGCGAAAGCACACGGGAGCTGCGGAAAGCTGCGTGGTCTCGTCTGGTCCGGACTGGGGCTGGGCTAGTTGAAAGGGAAGCTAGCGATAGCAACCAAGCCAGGAGGGATGTTCTGTTCTCACCCCAATTCAATTTTTACCGTTGCTGTTTGATCCAATGGCTAAGAGCTAGCCCAAGCCAGAGAACTGTAGCTTCTCTGACTTTGCTTCAGCGAGTCAGAGAATCCAGAGACACAGAGAGCGACGCACGTACTGGGCGTATGCTATTGCTAGAGAGGTAGCGGCGTCGTGCGCTTGTGCTCAAGGAGGATTTACCACACTCACGTCGGGAAGTATAGTGCCCCCTCCCACCCCTCTCTCCCTCCTTCCCCCCGCGTCTGACCGCCCCTCCGCAGATCCCGGGCCCCTCCCATGGCCTCTCCGCCGGAATAGCCGGTCGGAGTTGGCACGGAGGTGGCGCCGGAGTAGATAGGGTTAGGTGTAGTGGCTTGTTGCCGGTAGTGGGTTTCTTGCCCGGTGATGTGGTCCTTCCAGGCGGGTGCGGCCAGATCTGGAAGTTAGGGTTCGTGCTTGTGGTCTTGATGCTCCTCTGGCCGGAGCTAGGGACGACGAGGAGGACCACTGCATCTAGTAAAGCCGCTGTTTGCGGTCTCACTCGCCTCGTCTTCGGGGTGCTCTGTTTTCCCCATCTGACCGGCCTTGGTGGCGGGGGGATGGCGAAGGAGAGCACATCGAGGTGTGGTTTGGGGGACGGCGGGAGTTCCTCCTTGCTGGCGTATGCGTGCGACGCCGGCAAGCGGTTGTCTGTGCCTGCTGCTTCTCTGCCTCTTCCAGCCGGCCGTGGGGGCGAGGAGATCTGGAAGAGAAGAAACAGGCGGACAGCCAACTCCCAATGCATCTCGCGCGGCCGCTGCACTGCCGTTGGAGGTCCTTCTGCGGCTCCTGAGCACCTGGCCTGCCGTGGAGGCGAGGAGGTGGCAGCGAGCGCCCAGTGGTTTGCTTCTGATGTGCAGGGCGTTGGGGAGTTCTCGGAGCTTCTTCTCCCCTCGGCGTTCTCCAAGCGTCGACAAAGGACTGTCGCCGCTATCCAAGGCCAGAAGGGTGGCCACGCCGTGCTCGGCATTGATTGCGCGAGCCTTCATATCCTCTTCGGGAGGATTTTCTCGAGCGGCGGAGCAGCACAGAAGTCCCTCCTCCAGCCAAGTGGTTTCGTCCCCGGCTGCTGTAGAGGTGGCGCTGCCTCGCCGCTGTTCGTCGTCGGCGGTTGCTCTGGACCCGATTGCGTTTCTGCAATCTTCTTAGGGTGGTGCTTGCAAATTGTTGGGGTCAAGTTGTATTTTCATTTTCTAGTTTGGACCTGGTTGTAATTGCACACCCACCGCTGAAATGAAGCTCCTAGGCCCTTCGTGGCCTTATATGTAAAAAAAAACCACACTCACGTCGGTCCTTGGCACTTTCATAGCCATCAGTTTATTTGAGATTCGTGCAAAGATCCAGTGGTCAAATCTTCCGACGATTTTGCAATTTAACCCTTGTAGAAGTATAACATATCTATATGATTAAAAAAAATATAACATATCTATACACCACACAGCGTCCCACCTAACCTAACACAACCCCTGTCCACCTCCCAGCGCCGCCACGCCCTCTCCCTGTTGGAGATATGCCCAAGAGGCAATAATAAAGTGGTTATTATCATATCTTCACACTTATGATAAATGTTTACATACCATGCTATAATTGTATTAACCGGAAACATTAATACTTGTGTGATTTGTAAACTAAAATAAGAGTCCCTAGTAAAGCCTCTTGTTAAACTAGCTTGTTGGTTAATATATGATCATGGTTTCCTGATCATGAACATAGAGATGTTATTAACAACAGGATCATATCATTAGGAGAATGATGTGATGGACATACTCCTATAGATAAGCGTAGCATAAAGATCAAGTCATTTCAATAGTTCAATTGCTATATGCTTTCTGATACATAGTAACCTAATTCCTTCGACCATGAGATCATGCATATTGCCTTTACTGGATGGATGCTTTGATGTCATCAAACACCACACCGTAACAGGGTGGCTATAAAAGTGGCATTGGGTGTTCAGAAAGTATTGGTTGAAACACATGGATCAAGAGTGGGATTTGTCCATCCACATGACGGATAGATATTCTCTGGGCCCTCTCGGTGAAATGTCATCCAATTAGCTTGCAAGCATGTGACTTGGTCACAAGGGATCACATATCACGGGAACGAGAAAAGAGTACTTATCAGTAACGAGGTTGAACTAGGTATGCAAAGATACCGACGATCATAACCTCGGATAAGTAACATATCGTGAGACAAAGGGAAATTGGTATCGTATGTAAGTGGTTCATTCGATCGCAAAGTAATCGTAGAAATATGTGGGAGCCATATGAATTTCCAGATTCCTCTATTGGTTATTGTTCGGAGAAGTGTCTCGATCATGTCCGCATAATTCACGAACCGTAGGGAGACACACTTAAGGATTCGACGTTGTTTGAGTAGTTATGGTATTATGAGAAAGAGACCGAATGTTGTTCGGAGTCTCGGATGGGATCCGGGATATCACGAGGTGATCCGGAATGGTCCGGAGAATAAGATTCATATAAGAAAAGTCCCATTTCGGAGTTGGGGAATGGTTCCGGTGTTTTCATCGGGAACATTCTAGAAGTTCCCGGAATGTCCGGCACTCCGGAGGGGAAGGGGTACATGAATGTGTCATTGCATGTTGGAATGATTGCATCATGTACTAAGTGTTCTTGCTGTCCCAAATAAAGGATTAAATTGAATCCTAAATTGAAAAAGTCAAACGGCTAGTTTGAAAGTCAAACGGCAGTTTTTGGGAAGTGGGAGGAGAGGAGGAAACCGAATTGGGGGAGGAGTCCTCCTCCCCAAGCCGGCGGCCAGCCCTAGGCCGAGTTGGGGAGGGACTCCCTCCCTCCCCTAGCGCGCCAGCCCTCCCACCTATAAAGGGAGGGGCAGGGCTCCCCTCCCAACACAACACAAGACACACAAGTTCCTATCCTCTAAACTAGAAACTAGACCTAGACCCCGGTTTAGAGCTGTTTCGGTTTAGAGCCTTCTAATTGGTTTAGAGCCCTCTAATTGGTGTGTCTAATTACTAGACCACTAATAGCCTCTCTCATAAGCTCCACCATACTCGCACCGGCTTAAGGCGAAGCCCTGCGGGATCTCCCCTCTACTTCCGGTACCACGCCGTTGTGCTGCCGGAATCGCGAGGAGAGTGCTACAACCTCCGCTGCCTGCTGGAACAAGGGAGAGGAAGGTCTTCGTCGAGTACCGAACGTGTGACCGACTGCGGAAGCGCTGCGGGAACGCGGCGCTGGAAGGATCGTCTACGCGATCTTGAGATCGGAAAGAGTACGACTACATCACCCACGAGAATCTGCTCTCGTTAACCGCTTTGGAATCTTCGAGGGTGAGTTCCACTATCGACTCGTTGCTGCAATCTAGTAGATAGATCTTGGCTTGTTTGTTTGTATGCGATAGAAAATTTTTGTTTTCCATGCTACGAACCCCAACAGTGGTATCAGAGCCGTGTCTATATATAGATCTGTTGCACGAGTAGAACACAATGGTCATTGTGGGCGTTGATGCTTTTATTGTCGATTGCTTTTTGTGTACTTTGCATCTTGCGGTATGTTGGGATGAAGCGGCCCGGGCTAACCTTACATGACATCGTTCATGAGACTTGCTCCACGCTTAACATGCAACTTGTATTGCATAAGTGGCTTTGCGGGTGCCTGTTTCTCCTAGCATAGTAAAGATCCAATTTACAACGGGTGATCAACAATGCTAGTATCAATGTTGTGGTTCTTGTTCGTAAGTTAGAACGACACTTATTGAAAGCCCCAAACCACGTAAAATATGCAAAGAAAGTAGAGGCGTCTAACTTTGTTTTGCAGGGGTGTGCAGTGATGTGATATGGCCATGATTGTGATTATATTTGATGTATGCAATGTTCCTTATTGTAAGTTGGCAACCGGCAGGAGCCATATGGTTGTCTTTAATTTCTGTTAAGACCTGCGTGTCTATTCAAAATAGTTGTAATAGTTGAAGCTGGTGGACGACAACCATGAAGAAGCGTCATTGACCTTGATGCTATGCCGGTGATGATGGAGATCATGTTCGTGCTTGAAGATGGAGATCGGAAGCACAAAGAAGAAAGGCCATATCATATCACATATTATGAATTGCATGTGATGTTAATCCTTTATGCATCTTGTATTGCTTAGTAGACAACGGTAGCATTATAAGATGATCCCTCATACACATAAATTTCAAGTTCTAAAGTGTTCACCCTTAGTATGCACCGTTGCCAAAGCTTGCTGCTTCGAAACACCACGTGATGATCGGGTGTCTTTGATTCCGCGGGTGACTACAACGTAAGCAAGCCAGATTTGCTTATGCGGAAGCTAAGGTTTGTCTTGACGAGCCTAGCATGTACAGACATGGCCTCAGGAACACGGATCGCCGAAAGGTAAAGCATGAATCATATAGTAGATATGATGAACATGTCGATTGTTCGCCATTGAAACTATATCAACTCTCGTGATGATCGGTTTTGATGTGGTGGATTTGGTTCGTGTGATCACTAAAACAATGTGAGGGATATTGTTTTGAGTGGGAGTTCACCTAGATTAATTTAATTATTAATTAGAACTCAATTTATCATAAACTAAATCAAAGTGAATTTGCATAGTTGTTGTAGTCATTGGCATCCGTTTACCACCTTGCGCTTAGTTATAATTGAGATAATAGAACTATAGAATTCTGGTTAGTTACTTTACGAACTGGTATCGTATTGTTTTAAGTGTTAATCTAAAGTTTAAAAGTCCTATTGCAAACTTTCAGTAAGTTCCGGTTACTCCATGAAGTTTAATAATTAGTATTAAATCAAGAGTAACAATTCCAAGTGTTAGTATATAAGTATCATGTTTGTATCCATGATTCTTGATATTCAAAGGATTCCCTTAATATCAAGGTTATCTAGGATCTGAAAGAGTTGTTTCAGAAACCATGATGTGTGGAAGATATTGTGATATCTGAAACGAAGTTTTGGTTGCAACATGATAGAGTATAATATGGCAAAAGTCATGTTCTCATATTTGATGAGAATTTGCAAAAAGGTTGGAGACACTTGTTGTCCTAATCCTCCAAAAGGTTTTGGATAGCAACATTATACTCATAATTCATCGTTATAAGCTAAAAGTAGCTTGATCATGGACGATTCCATGATAAGGGTGAATATTTGATGTAGGTAAAATGTTTACTACACCAAGAGATTACTAATGAAAGGAATTTGAAAGAACACCAAACATTTGATGATGGTGATCTACTTCAAAGTGCAAGTCCAAAGACATTGGTATTTAATTATACACGCTTTGGACTATATGTCATATGTATGACTCCACTATTGATGTTAATAGATTCTTTCAAACTGAAAAGGAAATACTGAAAGGGAATCTCATAAATATATGGCAGAAAAGAAAAAAACTAGAATTGTTCAGTTTAAGTATATAGATGATATACA
This sequence comes from Avena sativa, assembly GCA_916181665.1. Classification (NCBI taxonomy): domain Eukaryota; kingdom Viridiplantae; phylum Streptophyta; class Magnoliopsida; order Poales; family Poaceae; genus Avena; species Avena sativa. Next base: position 468,355,089 of record OV702290.1, read on the forward strand.
TGTTATGGCTATATTCTTTGCTTATTAAAATGTGGTTCTTAAGTATTTGATACTGAATTTGTTGGTATGAATCGTCATACGAAACAACAGAATTCATGAACTACAATGGCCTAAGTAACTAGCAAAAGAATATGTGATGATGTTCATCGAGAACAAATAAAGGGTTATTATGTTGCTCGTTAAAACATCAAAGCTTGCCTTCAAGATTTGTTTTATCAGGTATTATGAGAACAAAAGGGTTGTTCAAATAATTGCCGTAATCCATAAAAGATGGATGATTCGCAAATCTCGTTAGAGAAATCACATCCATAAAACTAGTGCTAAAATGTCAAAAGACAAATTGATTGAAAGATCACTTAGGAAGTGACATCGCTGTTTGAATTATATTGGAAAGAAAACATGAAGAAACTCCATGTTGATGGAATTTTGGAGTCTTCTGATTTTTGATCATATGACGCTTGTGAAACTTTCCTAGAGATAATTAAAACTTCGTTCATAGGCCAAAAGGGAACGAATGACTAGCTTATTGGAACTTGTACATATTGTTGTACGAAGTCCGTTATGTGTAGTCAAGAGCGATGAATTTCAACTTCATATGCTTTCTCCAAAAATTTGAGTGAATATATGAATATTTACTTAATAAGGATGAAGTATGAAACATTTGAAAAGTTCAAAGACTTTCAAGATGAAGTGCAAAATCATTGTAACAAGAATATAAACAGTTTATGATAAAGATCATAAAGGAAGATATTTGAGTTACAAGTTTAGCATAATACCTAAGATTTAAAGAATCGTTCCGTGGATTTGCATTTCCCGAAACACCATAAGAGTATGGAGCGTTCGAGATATGTAATTAAACCTTGTTTGACATGGTAAGATCGAAAGGTGTAATTCATAAAACTGCCATTGCATTTTAAAGATTAAAAGCTTTAGAGATTACCGTTTTTCCACTGAAAAGAGCTCCATCATAATCCGTTGAAATGACACCATATAAGGTTATGGTTTGGGATAAAACCCAAGTTGTCATTTCTTAAAGCATTGGTATACTATGCATAAGAAAGATGTTTGCAACCAAAGTCGGATGAACCTGTCTTTGTATGTTATTTCGAATAACTGTTAAATACTCCTCCATAACATCGGAGACAAAAGTGTTTGTCACTTAAAACGTCAAGTTTCTTTGAGAAGGAATTTTTCGTGAAAAGTTAAGTGGGAGGACAATAGAAACTTTGATAAGGTTAAAAGAACCTTAGCTATATGTGCAGAGTTGCGCAGCGCCAAAAAGTGTTTCGGAGGCAGCAACAATGCTCATGGTTCACGTACCTCAAAGGTTGTGGTCACGAAGATCCAAGTTCCTATTGAAACAAGTAGGTCGGATGAACAATCAAATACCAAGATTTGAGGGTTGAATCATTATTTGAGAATAATGAACCGACTACATGCAGAGAAGCGATGATGGGCCCTGACTCCATAAAATGGCTTGAAGCCATAAAATCCGTGATAGTTCCATACACGAGAAATCAAGTTTTGAACTTGAAGGACCCTCGAGAAAGGTGTAAGACCTTATAGTTGTGTCTGGATCTATAAAGAAATAGACATGGATGTTTCACATCTAGTCGACATGTTGGGAAAGAGTTCACAACAATGTTCAAAGGTTGACTATGACAAGATTTGATCTTTCATAGTGATATTTAGTCTAGACGGATTAATGTAGCAACCACTACATATAATTTGTTATATGGTAGTTGAATAAACAAAACAAGTTCTTCTAATAGAATCGTTACCTAGGACATGTGCATAACACGGTCCATAGGGTTTTGTTAATTCAAAGGATGCTAAAAGCATATGCAAACTTCAATGGTTAGAGTGAGCATAGCGGAGTTGGAATCTTCACTATGATGAAACTGTTAAGAGAGTTTAATTTCATCAGAGACAATGAAGATGCTTGCGTTTGCAAGAAATTAAGTGGGAGCGCTAAGACATGTTTCTAATACATTATGTGGAAGACATATTGTTGATTGGAAATAATGTATCTTTTATTAACACATATTAAGAATTTCATCCCGATGAAAGACTTAGGCAAAACCCAAATATTTGGCATCAATAGACGCTAATATGGTTGTGCCAGAAGTACATAGATAAGATATTGAATGAGTTCAATATAGAAACTACAAGAGAAGGTTCTTGTCGCACAGAAAGGATTGAATGAGTTCAATGTTGATGATATATTCAAGTGTATTGACATTTGGTAAAGTGAAACAAATAATCAAGTATAGATTGATACTTGATGTATGAAATCACAAAGAGTATTTATATCAATCATACTGTGATATGTACAAATCCAGATATGTCCTATGCTCTAAATGTTGAGAGCATATACCAGAATGATTCGTAAGATGATCATTGGACAATAGTAAGGATATTCTTATGATCTTCTGAAAGAACTAAGAGTATAATATTTGTAGAAGTGACAAATAGATGGTTAGTTCATTGTAAAAGTACTACATTGATACTAGCTTTGTCACAAAGTACAAATTAAGTTTATCTCAATCTAAACTAAGGGTGGCACAATATAATGGAAAGTGAGTTCCATAATGGATTTGGATGATTTCCAAAGTTAAGACGTTGTGACAGATACTACAACAAAAGGCTAAGTATATGACTGCTATTATAGCAGCAAAAGAGGGCATTTGTGTCAAGAAGTTTGTTATCAAACTAGGTGTAGTTCTCAGTGGGATAATACTATGAAGATATATTGTGCGACAATATTATCAACATGTTTTAACCCTAAAGAGCTAAAGGTCACACCGAAATACCAAATTTATACAAAGCCATCTCATTAGAGAATGAGTGATGCATAGAGACGCAAAGACATGCAATTACACACGGACCTGGAAGTGTCAGATCCGGAGATCAGTTGACCACTAGCAATCGTGTACATACAACACTGGAAAGCCATAGGTGTTATATACACAAAGGTTCGAAACTAGATTATTGACTCTAGTGCAAGTGGGAGACTGTTGGAGATATGCCCAAGAGGCAATAATAAAGTGGTTATTATCATATCTTCACACTTATGATAAATGTTTACATACCATGCTATAATTGTATTAACCGGAAACATTAATACTTGTGTGATTTGTAAACTAAAATAAGAGTCCCTAGTAAAGCCTCTTGTTAAACTAGCTTGTTGGTTAATATATGATCATGGTTTCCTGATCATGAACATAGAGATGTTATTAACAACAGGATCATATCATTAGGAGAATGATGTGATGGACATACTCCTATAGATAAGCGTAGCATAAAGATCAAGTCATTTCAATAGTTCAATTGCTATATGCTTTCTGATACATAGTAACCTAATTCCTTCGACCATGAGATCATGCATATTGCCTTTACTGGATGGATGCTTTGATGTCATCAAACACCACACCGTAACAGGGTGGCTATAAAAGTGGCATTGGGTGTTCAGAAAGTATTGGTTGAAACACATGGATCAAGAGTGGGATTTGTCCATCCACATGACGGATAGATATTCTCTGGGCCCTCTCGGTGAAATGTCATCCAATTAGCTTGCAAGCATGTGACTTGGTCACAAGGGATCACATATCACGGGAACGAGAAAAGAGTACTTATCAGTAACGAGGTTGAACTAGGTATGCAAAGATACCGACGATCATAACCTCGGATAAGTAACATATCGTGAGACAAAGGGAAATTGGTATCGTATGTAAGTGGTTCATTCGATCGCAAAGTAATCGTAGAAATATGTGGGAGCCATATGAATTTCCAGATTCCTCTATTGGTTATTGTTCGGAGAAGTGTCTCGATCATGTCCGCATAATTCACGAACCGTAGGGAGACACACTTAAGGATTCGACGTTGTTTGAGTAGTTATGGTATTATGAGAAAGAGACCGAATGTTGTTCGGAGTCTCGGATGGGATCCGGGATATCACGAGGTGATCCGGAATGGTCCGGAGAATAAGATTCATATAAGAAAAGTCCCATTTCGGAGTTGGGGAATGGTTCCGGTGTTTTCATCGGGAACATTCTAGAAGTTCCCGGAATGTCCGGCACTCCGGAGGGGAAGGGGTACATGAATGTGTCATTGCATGTTGGAATGATTGCATCATGTACTAAGTGTTCTTGCTGTCCCAAATAAAGGATTAAATTGAATCCTAAATTGAAAAAGTCAAACGGCTAGTTTGAAAGTCAAACGGCAGTTTTTGGGAAGTGGGAGGAGAGGAGGAAACCGAATTGGGGGAGGAGTCCTCCTCCCCAAGCCGGCGGCCAGCCCTAGGCCGAGTTGGGGAGGGACTCCCTCCCTCCCCTAGCGCGCCAGCCCTCCCACCTATAAAGGGAGGGGCAGGGCTCCCCTCCCAACACAACACAAGACACACAAGTTCCTATCCTCTAAACTAGAAACTAGACCTAGACCCCGGTTTAGAGCTGTTTCGGTTTAGAGCCTTCTAATTGGTTTAGAGCCCTCTAATTGGTGTGTCTAATTACTAGACCACTAATAGCCTCTCTCATAAGCTCCACCATACTCGCACCGGCTTAAGGCGAAGCCCTGCGGGATCTCCCCTCTACTTCCGGTACCACGCCGTTGTGCTGCCGGAATCGCGAGGAGAGTGCTACAACCTCCGCTGCCTGCTGGAACAAGGGAGAGGAAGGTCTTCGTCGAGTACCGAACGTGTGACCGACTGCGGAAGCGCTGCGGGAACGCGGCGCTGGAAGGATCGTCTACGCGATCTTGAGATCGGAAAGAGTACGACTACATCACCCACGAGAATCTGCTCTCGTTAACCGCTTTGGAATCTTCGAGGGTGAGTTCCACTATCGACTCGTTGCTGCAATCTAGTAGATAGATCTTGGCTTGTTTGTTTGTATGCGATAGAAAATTTTTGTTTTCCATGCTACGAACCCCAACACTCCCCTCCCACCGCAACGCTCCTACCCCCTCCCGTCGCTGTCGCCGCCCCCGCCCACTCCCTTGCCCAGCAACGCGGCCGCCTCCCTCGACCTCCCCACATCTGGCCATGGAGGACCACACACGGCCCCACTCGACGCGCGCCGGCCAGTCGACGGCGACCATGCGCGGCGCCGGCCATCTAGACGATGACAACCACGCACCCCGTGCCCGACCTGACCATGAAGCGCTTGAATCCAAGCCTTCTTTTTTTCCTTTCTTTTTTAGATTTGAGTTTCTTGTTGGGATCTTGGTTAGTTCTTCATTTTACAGATGGAAACATGCATATATCTTGTTTGGATCTCTATAGTAGTTGCAAATTTTCTATGATTCATGTGTGAATCTTCTATTGATCTTTGTACGAAACATTCTTCAATTTTTTTGACTATATGAATCTTCAATTGATCTTGTGTGAATCTTGTATGATACATTCTTGGTATTAATCTTAGTCGATGGAGATTACAGAAAATCAATTTCTATATTATTGAAAAATCTTGTATGTTGAGATTCTAGTATGTATCTTATACTCCCTTAGTTCTGATTTACTCTATATCATAGAAAAATCAGACGTATTAGTGTTGCATGCATTAGTACTACTTAGATATCCGAACAACCAATCAAAACTACCTTGAAAATAACATCCAATAGAGAGAGCATGACCACTTCGTCTTCTGTGTTTTCGTTGACTAAAAGTTAGAATGCAGATTATTTCAGGACAAATTTTGAGGCTAGAATATAGAGTATTTCAGAACGGAGGGAGTATGAATATTATTGATTATGAATCTTGAATGAATCTGTGTTGAAAATGTATGATTCTTGGATTATTTGTATGAAAGTATGGATATTTACCAAATATTTGAAAGAAAAATATTAGGCGAAATTTTGTTTTATATTACAAAAAGAATATTTATGAAAGTTTATGAGGAAAAATGTAGCGAAAGATAAAAAGAAAGATGTTAAAAAACTATAATTTTTCATGTATGAATTTGTGATGATAATTTTAGAAATTAAATTAAATATGCTAATTTTAGATATTAAACTATATTTTTCATGTATGAATCTATGGTGTAATTTTTGATTAGCTAATTAAATAAACAGAGAATCATCTGTGAATCATGTTTGTCTCCTAAAGAATTCAAAACGAGAACGTGAGAAACTTTAAAAGGTTAGGGGGCGTTGTGCAAAAAAAATAGAATTGAAGAATGAGGTGGAAGGAGCAATCTGTGAAACTGTTAGCATAAATTTCTAACAAATCGACGGTAAAGATGATGCCGGGAGACCAAGGGGATTGCATTTCCCGCTTGTGCTTACAATTTTTGGCTGTCATCCACGCCTGCGGCTCTGCGTGGGGACGCTAGCTGCGGAGGCAGCGGAGGTTCATCACAGATGATGCTCAAAGCCTGTACTGTACGTACTCCGCTACAGTGGAGCGCACGCTTCAGCAGGAGAAAAGAAAAAAGAGGCTAGTTTGGTGTGCTCATGAGTCGTGACAATCGGCGCGCTACCTGTATGTAGGTAATGGGGGTTTGTACGACATTAGAGCAGTGCGAGGCGCGGCTGATCGCTCGATCGATTGTGGTTAAGCCGATGTGGTCTGTTCTGTTGCGATGCCATAATCGATTGTGGTTAAGCCGATTGCTATTTCACGCTTGATGGATTCGTCAACTGGGCCGCATCTCAGCCTGGCTATGAACGGGCGCCACTTTTTTTCTTTTTCCAATTAAATCTCATAATTCATGTGTCAATATAATGTTTTACTGAATATATTTCAAAAGTTGAGAAAAAGTGTTCACCAGGTTTAACAAGGTGTTTGTACAGTTAAAGAAAAACTGTTCACGAGATTAAAAAATGTTCACTTGGAAGAGAAAAATGTGTTCGCACAGTTGAAATTTTTTGTTCATGAGGTTGATAGAATGTTCATATGGGAGGAAAAGGTTCTGTGGCAATTCAAAGTTACTGTTCAGGAGGTTCACAAAAATCCACATATTAGAAAATTAAAAAATATGTTAGAAACAACAAAGAAACGGGAAAATGAAGTAAACTTGAAAAAAAGAAAAATTAGGAAAAACAAAAACAAAAAAGAGAAGAGTAAAAATAAAAGAGAAGATAAATTAAAAATAACTAACAAAAAATAATAAGAAAACACATAAACTAATTAGAAAGCATAAACTAAAACAAAAGAAATCGTTATTTTTCTTTTGCGGAAAGCAAAGAAGAATAAATCCTTATTTGACTGCATGCTTAACGCGTGGGCCTCGTGGTATGAGCGGGCACTCAAGGCATCATATAGGATTTGCCCTATGACGGGAGCTCCTAAAGCAGCACGACACCACACACCGACATGCCATGTGGCTACTCTGTTGTGTCGCTACCTATTAGACCCTTATTTTTTCTGTTTTTGTTTCTCCTATTTTTTAGCGTTTTCAAAATGTATGTTTTAAATTTGAACTTTTAAAAATGAAGAACACTTTAAAAATGTAAACGATTTTGAAATGCAATCACTTTTCAAATATGTATTTCAAAATATGAACATTTTAAAAATCTTAATATTTTCAAATTTGAACATTTTAAAAAGTATTTTACAGCATAAAAAGGTAAAAGAAAAGATAAACAGAAAAATAAAGAAAAGGAAGAATGAAGAAAACATAATTTTCTTGTGAGAGTAAGAAAAAACATAAATGAAACATATAAAAAAATAGTAGAAGAAAAATGCAAGCACAAATGGATTGGCCCAATTCAGCCATGGGGATTTTATAGTACGCAACAATCACCTCACCTGAGCCTTACAGACACGAGCACATTGCCCAATTAAGCATCTAAATGGCCTGGTGGCAAATAATAATTGTACTTTGTTGAAAGGCCCAAAAGAGAGATTCGATGGATGGGCTTCAAAACCATCCTAGGTTCTGCCGTAACATGTAGATCTAAAGCTCGCCCGTAGGTTAGGTGTTTTGAATACAATTTACTTAAATCAGACTTTCGTCCCGTTTTATAAATAAAATATTTTTAAAAAAAAAATTCTACCGATCAAATCTAAAATCATGCCATGTCACTGAGAAAACCGCTCCATATCGCTGAAGGGACCAAAAATGCTCAATGCTTAGTTGTCTGATTTTGTAGCTGATAAGACCAACAAGTTAAGGTCTGAACCATACATTTCTCTAATCAGGACAAACATATTGGATATGTTTCGAAGGTAGATGCAATCATGCAATTGATTTAGATTAGACTACATGCTCACAATAAAACATGGATTTTGAAAATCTTGATTCCACTGTTGTGTTGTGTATTTTGAACACACATTTGTCAGTTGGGGAGCACACAGTTTTCAGTTCACATCCCTCCGTACCTGCCTCTTCTCACATATCGCGTGGCCTTCCTGGTTATCTGATTTGGTCACAACACAAGACAAACTTACTACCTCTACGTACACCACCGGTAGTGAAATGACCGTTCAAACAAAACAAAATTCGAGACTCGTGGAAACAAACATAAACCTACCCATCAATGGATGGATGAACATTATTGTCACTACAGTAAAATGGTGAAATGCCGTCGGTGTATCGAAGGTATACCTATAGTTAGGAAAAACCTTCGACCTAGAAAAGCCGTCGGCTTAGCAAGAGATACGCCGACGGCCATCGTCGGCGTCATCCGGCCATCAACATATCTCTCACTAAGCCGACGGCCATCATCGACATTGAAGTGTCGTCGCCTTAGGGGGCTGCCACATGGCGCTGGCGAGCCTGGTTCGACGGACGCTGACGCCGTCAAAGCTAAGCTGACGACCCAAACCTACGCCGACAGTATAGCCGTCGATATATCTTTCTTTAGTCCCATTAATCCTTTCATTTTTTATGAATCTTACTTATGTTTTCCGTGCCGACGACCAGGTTTAGCCGACGATCGGGAGAACGATCTGCGTATCACGGAACACCGACGGTTATACCTACCTTGATGGCCAGATTTTCTACGCCGATGAAACCTTAGCCGATGGGCTGCACTGACGGCAACCGCCGGGGGAGAGCGTAGCCACCGTTTCATGTAATGCGTGCCAGTTATTGTAAAATGCCAGACTGATTGGATATTTTATATTTATATTCATATATCCTATGTGTATCTGGTCGAGTGGTCGTGCACTTTGTCTTATGTACTGGATAGTAGTGGACGGACATACACATCCAGAGTAAGAGTTGAGATTTGAGGACGCTGCTATGCATATAGTTCGCCGAGAAGTATGCAACTAATCAATCTGTGATTTTATAGGAGACGAAGTAAGCTGATGGGCAATCAATTAACTAGCTTGTTGCAACGCGTGATCATTCATGGATAGAGGTTGCCGTCCTTTGACTTTCAACTCACGTACGCTCGATCACATAAAAATTATGCTTGTCTGAAGCAACCAATTGTTAAAGATATACTACTTCTATATGCATATATATGATTAATTAGTGGAGGCCGACCCATCATGTCCTATGATCATCTGAATCGTCTCATACAATATTTGGCCGCATCTTTGCATGATCCGCGTCGAGTATTATTTACGGGAAAATGATCTGGATCGAGTATAACGGGTGAAGATTATCGTTATTGATGTCTCTGTCTGTATTTTTTTTGTCCTACACAAGCAAGTGCATCGAACATGACATTTCCTCGTGTGGGACGGTGGTGTTCGGATAAGAGATCCCGTTGTACAAATATTCACATAGTATTCCTGTCAAAAAAAAAATCACATAGTAGTGGTTTACAAGTAATTATAGAATATACATCTGTTTCAATAAAAAATTAGCACATACTAGCCTATTCTAAAATATAAGTCTTTTTAGATAGCTAGTTACCTTTCTAAAAAGGCTTACATTTCGAAATGGAGGTAGTAACATAAGACATATTCCCTCTGTCCCAAAATAAGTGACGTTAGTTTGTCTAGATTCGGATGTACCTATATACTAAAACGTGTCTACACACATCCAAATCTAGACAAACCCATATTACTTATTTTGGGACGGAGGGAGTATAATTTTTTTTAAAAGTCAAACTATGTAAAATTTGACAAAGTTTTTAGAAAAAAATATTAATATTTACAATGTGAAACATACACTCTTGGATACATTATGAAACATATTTTAATGTGGTATCTATATAATATCATAGTTATTGATAGTTTTTTAAAAAGTTTGGTCAAACTTTCTATAGCTTGACTTTTCAAAAAAAATATGCCTAAGGCCTTGGCACCGAGGGAGTATTTCAGTAACCTTGACACAACCCACATGAAGCACATATCATGCACAGAACCCCATTCTCGTCCGTGGAGATGAGTTTTTATAGTTGATACTACTTCGTACTTGATACTCTGTCGGGTCATGTCTTAGCAACTCTAGTAGAAAACAGGGCATTAGTCCCGGTTTGTTTGGGTCTTTAGTCCCGGTTTCGGAACCGGGACTAAGCAACCGGGACTAGAGCCCCCCACTTTAGTACCAATTCTTCTGTTACGAACCAGCGTTATAAGGAATGTGCTAACTGGTGATCCAAATATTAGTCATAGAAAGGTCATAGTAATTCATCTATGACAATTCTATGACCAAAAACAGTAGGTCACATAGCGAGGGTCACTATAGACAGCTAAGGATCTTTTTTTTGAATTGGTCATGGAAATGGTCATGAAAACTATGACCAAGAAATTTGGTCACGAACTATCTGCCCTGTATACGTAAGATCCTACGTGGCCGATCCTACGTGACAAATCCATGACCAAATTAGATGGTCGTTGATCAAATTAAGCCTAGTCCAGCTTAGTACTTTACATGGGCCGAGCCCATCAATTCAGCCTGTGTGTGTTTTTTCCTTATCAATTCTAGGCATGTACAAAGGCCAAGACCAAAACTAAAGCCCATAAATTTTTGGCCCGTGGAATTTTGATTGGCCCAATATTTTTTCTCATTTTAATTCATAGCAGGCCTCACATGTCAGGTGGGCCCCTTTGTCAGTGTCAATTTGCTACATGGTCCCACAGATCAGGTACCAGTTCTACTTAAAAAAAGTACTAGTTTCCCACATGTCCCACTAGTCACTGTTAGTTTACCTACAGACCCCACTCACGGGATTTCAAAGTCTCACAAATCCACTCCACATTGTCAGGTTTTAGTTTAAAATTTATAGCAAACAACCAATATTTCAAATAGACAAGAGAATCAAATGGAACATTTCAAATAAAATCAAAACAATTTCTATTACAATCATCCCTTCTTATCAATCACGATACTGCTGCTATCTAAAATCTAACTCTAAAAATACATCATATTTGTTGTGTGGAGCTATACGAAGGCTTCTTCAAACATCAGCCTGAAGCTCTTTTAAGAGAGAGAAACACCACACTAGATACCTAGCAACAACAACAAAAACAAGTGAGATATGATGATCTATAGTTAGCATAGTTATGATTGCATTCTCTAAGAACAAAATAAATAGGAAATGGAACATAGGAAGGGGACAAAACACCCATTCAGTACAGGTCCATTAAGCTACAACAAAGGTAACTTCTGCGAGGCACTTCGTTGGAATTAACAAGTGTTATAGTAAAACACAAGAGCAGTCTGCAGGCAAGTATAGAAAAATAAGAACATAACACTGGTAAGACTAACTTTTTTCTGGTTTTCTACATAAGCAAGACCTACTGCAAGTAAAAACAAGGCTTATATGCCTAAGTTGGGTGGTAAGCTACCCAGAGTAAGTGTTTAGAACTCAACAGAATCTATCTGAACTTTTCAGTGTTCTCTACAATAATTGGCTTTGCAATATCCTGCACCATTCTGCAGACAGCCTACTGGATAAATAAACCATATAGCACACAGAACTTAGTTTCAGTCAGAAATAAACATCTCATACTCAGAGCCATCAATAACATCAAGTATACCTTCTCAACATACGTCCACATCAAAGGTGATCCACTCTAGCATCCAACAAATTATGCAAACTGTAATCTAATAAAAATAAAAGGATGATAAAAATAGTGTCATGGAACTAGTAATAACAAAGCACTTCACCACTAGACTGTTGTGCTAGCAACAATCTTTCATGCCAGTTCTATCAAGTAGAGCTCGGAAATTAACCACATATATTATTGAACATATAAAACAGCAGATGAACAACACAACTACCATTACTTCTAGTGAATTAACCACATTAGGTAAGTAAAATAAACAGCAGGTATTGAGCACGAAAAATATACAGAAGAAAAGGGGAAGTACAATATGGCACATAATAAACACTTTGCTTTAACAACTGCAAGGTGCTGATGCACCAGTAACACTACCTTTACCTATTAAGTTGGAAATAAACAAATCAAGCAGTGGCCACATATCTCAAAATGAAATGCTAACATACCGAATCAATTGAGAGGTCTCTGATGCAAGTAGCCAAGCACTAAAATTATAATATACACTAATATTTACTACTATGGTAAAACATATGTTTCTGATAGAATGTCATGTGTTGTTTATCACAAAAGGGGATTGATTAGCTAATTATGCTAATTATGGGTGTCACCCATTTATAATCCGAAGTACAGAGAATAGAGAGCAATCAACTATAATATGGTACTAGCTAGCATCAAGGTTGGACACGATTTTAGCAACTGCTAGCGATTTAAACAACATTAAGCGAAGGAACGAAATAAATCTACAATGGTTTCTAGACAGCCCCAATCACCACTTAAAAATCAAATAGAAACTTGAGATTGTTGCTGGAGATGTACCAGTACCAAGACAAAAGAAGATTGAACCTTGCAGAGTAGGTGGGGCTACGACTACGTGTAGATCTGGCGGCCGTCGAATCAGTAGAGGATCTTGACGATGGTTCAACATTCTCACTGGAGTGCGCCGCTGTAGTTGGAGGCGAGCAGCAGCAGGGGAGGGGAGGTGAGCCGCTGCAGTTGGAGGCAAGCAGCAACGCGCCGCTGCAGTTGGAGGCGAGCGGCAACAGGGCTCCACCCGGCCTCCATGGTCTTCTACGCCGTCGAACCTCCCTCGTTTCTGAAGCTGAGAAGTATGAGGGGAGGGACAAGGGTCAGTATTGGGATCTGGCAGCGCTAGGAATTCGGGAAGGAGCAGGAGAAGCCAGGAGGGGAGGGAAAGCTCACCATGGCCGGTGTTGCGAGCCTCGCCACTGTTTCCTTGTCCAAGATCCTGAACACTGTCGTCGGCTCGTCCGAGCTCGCGACCACCACACGCATCAGAGGTGTTCCTGTGGCATCGACATCGGCTTTGGGTGGGGAGGGAGGCCGTTGGGGCGGCGCAAGGGAATTTGGTGGTGGTGAGTGGCGACATGTCTAGTGTCGATCTAGGGTTTTTTTTGGCTTGGTGGCAGTGGCGCCGCGAGGGAAGTTAGCGTGGAGTAGTGGAGGCGTGGTGTGCTTCTTTGGATGAGCGTGGAGGCGTTGGATGAGAGCTTAACGGTTTGGATCAGACAGATATTGCTGATCCGTGTGAGTCTGATTCTCATGATTTCATTGGCTGTAGACAGAAAAATCAATTTCGATTTACCAAGTGTCAAAATTTGGGTGTTTTGTGAAGCAACAACCAAACAAAAGTTTAAAAACGCCATCATTCTATTTTTAAAAATACTAGAACATGTTTCATGGACAATGTCACAACTAGGGTACGTAAAAACTCTCTGTCCACCCCTTGCGAAAAATAAAAATGTCTGCATATCGGTAGAAAGTGGATCCGATTTGAACTACAGGTACATGATATAATGCTCATGATTTTTTGCAAAAATCTTTTTTAGACTCACAATATGATGTTTCTTTAGAGATCTAATGAAAGCTTAGCGAGGCCCAACCCTTAGCTAAGAACCTATTGGAATTATGCCCTAGAGGCAATAATAAAGATGTTATTATTATAATTCTTGTTCATGATAAAGTTTATATTCCATGCTAGAATTGTATTAAGCGGAAACTTTAATACTTGTGTGGTTTGTGAACAACACCGTGTCCCTAGTACGCCTCTATGGACTAGCTCATTGATCAATGATGGTTAAGGTTTCCTAACCATAGACATGAGTTGTCAATTGATAATGAGATCATATCATTGGAGAATGATATGGTGGATAGACCCAAACTAAGCGAAGCAATTAGATCGTGTCATCGTGTTCGTCTTTGCGAAGTTTTTCTTATGTCAAATATTGTATTCCTTAGACCATGAGATAATACAACTCCCTGGTATCGGAAGAAAGCTTTGAGGTCATCAAACGTCATCCTATGAGAGGGTGATCATAAAGGTGTCTCTCAGGTAATCGGAAAGTATCTGTTGGGTTGTATGTATCGAGATGGGATTTGTCCCTCCCAAGTCGGAGAGATATGCTTCGGGCCCACTCGGTAATCGATATCAACACCGCTTGCAAGCATGTGGTTAAGGAGTTAATTACAAAGTGATATCGGATTACAGAACGAGTAAAGTACTTGCTGTGAACGAGATTGAACTAGGTATGACGATACCGACGATCGAATCTCGGGCAAGTAAAATATCGTGAGACGAAGGGAATATATATGGGATTGATTGAATTCTGGCATCGTGGTTCATCCGATATGATCATCGATGAATGTGTGGGAGTCAATATGGGTGCCCAGACCCCGCTGTTGATTATTGATAGAAGATCATGTCTGCATATTCTCGAACCCGCAGGGTCACACACTTAACGTGTCTCGACGCTAGGATAGATTGGATAATTGGTTTATGAATTTTTGTTCGGAGTCTCGGATGGGATCCGGGACATCACGAGAGGTTCCGAAATGGTCCGGAGAATAAGATTCATATAAGGCAGTGCAGTTTTTGGAGTTCGGAATTGTTCCGGATTAATCGGTATTGTACCGGAAGCTTCTAGAACCTTCCGGAAGGGGGCCAACGTGGTCCCACCTTCCGGGAGGGGGCATGGGCCTATGAGGGAGTGTCCTGGCCACATTGGGCCAGGGGCACAAGGCCCCATAGGGCCCAGCCGATCCTAGATAAGTTTAAATCGTTTAAACTAGAGATAAGATAGGGTTTTTAGAAGGGAGAGTTTAAATCGTTTAAACTAGAGATAGGCTTGGAGGATGGGCAAGGGCTGGACGCACCCCCCTCTATATATAGAGGGCTGGTGCGCCCTCTCCCCCCAACCTACACACATCTCCCTCCAAGCCCTAGTAGCCCTGCTGCCTTCCTCTCTCCCTCCCGACTGTTTGCAGGCGAAGCCCTGCTGCAGAAATTCTCCACCAAATACACCACGCCGTCGTGTTGTAGATCCAATCTATCTCTCCACCATACCCTCTGGTCTGAGGAAGGAGGAGACGTCGAGGTGCTGCACGTGTGCATCTCACGGAGGCACCGCCACTTGTGGTGCTAGATCGGATCGGATCGCGAGGAGGAGAAGCGAGTACGACTACATCACCCACGTTCCGACGAACGTTCCGCTGTGCGAATCTTCAAGGGTATGAAGATCTAATCCAATCTCTCTTGTTGTTTGCATCTCCTAGATTAGATCTTGGCTTCCCCTCTGTTCGCTTCCGTAGAAAATTTTGATTTACTATGCTGCGAAACCCTTCAGTGGTATCAGAGCTAGATCTATGCGTAGATGTGATTCACGAGTAGAACGCAACATGGTTGTTGCGGGCGTTGATGTTTTCTGTTGCAAGCCTCTTGTTTGTGTTCTTCTTATGACGCGGGATAGTAAGATTGAAGCGGTCCAGGCCAACCTTACGCGACGTCGTTCGTGAGACCGGCTTCGCACTTGACGTGTGGCTTGTTCCACACATGCGGCTGGTGGATGTCAGTTTCTCTCACTATAGTTGTCATGGGATTAACACCGGAGTTCGGCAACCATAATATCACCGTTGTGGCTTTCCGTAGGTAAGAATCGTTCTTAGCATCTACTCCCATAAGCCACGTAAAACATGCAACAACAAAGTAGAGGCGTCTAACTTGTTTTTGCAGGGAGTGTTTTCTGTGATATGGTATGGCCCAAGATGTGATGTGTATAATGTATGCGATGATCATGTTTTGTAATGTTTCACGACTTGCATGTCGATGAGTACACAACCGGCAGGAGCCATATGGTTGTCTTTATAATTGTG
The DNA here is from genome assembly GCA_916181665.1 of Avena sativa. Lineage (NCBI taxonomy): Eukaryota > Viridiplantae > Streptophyta > Magnoliopsida > Poales > Poaceae > Avena > Avena sativa. Next base: position 468,371,161 of record OV702290.1, read on the forward strand.
TATGACCTGCGAGTCAACTTCTTATACGCCATGTAATAGCTTTACTTTATCGCTAAGTAGTTAGCAATAGTTGTAGTTGCTATTCGTGGTGGAGGCAATCATGGTGAAGTGATGGAGATCATGCCGGAACGCACAAGATGGAGATCATTGCGCGAAGATTGGCTATACCATGTCACATAAAGTTATATGCATGTGATGTTTATCCTTTTATGTATCTTATTATGCTTAGATCGCGACGGTAGCATTATAAGATGATTCCTCACTTAAAGATCAAGATAAAAACTGTGTTCTCCCCAAGTATGCACCGTTGCGAAAGTTCGTCGTGTCCAAGCATCACGTGATGATCGGGTGCTATAGACTCTACGCTCACATACAACGGGTGCAAGCCAGTTTTGCACACGCGGAAATACTTGGGTCTAGCTTGACGAGCCTAGCATGTACAGACATGGCCTCGGAACACAAGAACCGAAAGGTTAAGCATGAGTCATATGAATGATATGATCGACACTTCATTGTCCACCATTGAAACCACATCTCTTCTCGTGAAGATCGGATTAGGTGTGGTGAATTTGGATCGTGTTCACTAAACAACTTGAGGGATGTTGAATTTAGTGGGAGTTCATCTAGTAATTTGATTAAAAGTTGAACTAGTTATCATGAACATAGTCTAATTTGTACTTGCAAATATTGTAGATCACATGGCTAAGTGCAACTTCAACTTCAACGTTTTTGCTGAGAAAGAAAAGCTTAAGAACAATGGGTCTAACTTTACCAATTGGTTCCGCAATTTGAGAATCATTCTCTCTGGTGGTCAAAAGGACTATGTCCTTGAGAAAGCGTTAGGTGACGCCCCTGCTGCAACTGCGCCGGCTAATGAGAAAGCTGTCTATCAGTCGCGCAAAGATGATTATGGTGTGATTAAGAGCACCATGTTGTTTGCTATGGAACCGGAACTTCAAAATCGTTTTGAAAACTATCCTGGGCCCTTTGAGATTCTCAAAGAGTTGAAAACCATGTTTCAGACTCAGGCCCGTTCTGAGAGATATGAGATCTCCGAGAAGTTCTTTAACTGCAAGATGGAGGAAGGGAGTTCCGTTAGTGAGCACGCCATTAAGATGTCGGGCTACACTCAACGCCTTGAGCAACTGGACTGCAAGATTCCAGAGGAGCTCAAGATTGACAGGGTTCTGCAATCACTCCCTCCCAGCTACAAAAGTTTTGTAGTGACTCATAATCAGATTGGTTCCACTGATACGATCATCGAGCTCTTCGCAAAGCTGAAGGCTGCGGAGGTGGACATCAAGAAGGATAATCATGTGTTGATGGTCAACAAGCCCTCCTTTAAGAAAGGTAAAGGTGCAAAGAAGCCCTTCAAGAAGGGCGGTGACAAACGCAATGCCCCTGCTGAGAAGAAGCTCAGGTCTGGTCCCAAGCCGGAAACTGAGTGCTTCTATTGCAAGGACAAGGGTCACTGGAAGCGCAACTGTCCGAAGTACTTAGCGGACAAGAAGGCTGGCACCATCAAAGGTATATTTGATATACATGTTATTGATGTTTTCCTTACTAGCCCTCGTTGTAGTGCCTGGGTATTTGATACCGGTTCAGTTGCTAATATTTGTAACTCGAAGCAGGAGCTGCGGAATAGACGGCGGCTTGCGAGGGATGAGGTGACGATGCGCGTTGGCAACGGATCAAGAGTTGATGTGATGGCCGTCGGCACGCTCTCCTTAGTTTTACCTTCGGGGTTAGTTTTAAACCTTAATAAATGTTATTATGTGCCTGCGTTGAGCATGAACATTATTTCTGGATCGTGTTTATTGCAAGACGGTTATTCATTTAAATCGGAGAATAATGGTTGTTCTATTTATATGAGTAACATCTTTTATGGTCATGCACCTCTTGTGAGTGGTTTATTTCTTCTAAATCTCGAAAGGGATGAAACACACATCCATAACATTGAGGCTAAGAGATGCAAAGTAGATAGTGATAATACTACTTATTTGTGGCACTGTCGTCTAGGTCATATTGGTGTAAAGCGCATGAAGAAACTCCATTCTGATGGACTTTTGGAGTCTCTTGATTTTGAATCATTTGAGACATGCGAACCATGCCTCATGGGCAAGATGATCAAAACCCCGTTCTCCGGTATGATGGAGCGAGCAACAGACTTGTTGGAAATCATACATACCGATGTATGCGGACCGATGAGTGTTTCGACGCGCGGTGGATATCGCTATTTTCTCACTTTTACCGATGACTTAAGTAGATATGGGTATATCTATTTAATGAAACATAAATCTGAAACGTTTGAAAAGTTCAAAGAATTTCAGAATGAAGTGGAGAACCATCGTAACAGAAAGATTAAGTTTCTACGATCCGATCGTGGGGGCGAATATTTGAGTTATGATTTTCTCACGCATCTCAAAGCAAGTGGAATCGTTTCACAACTCACGCCACCCGGAACACCACAGCGCAATGGTGTGTCTGAACGCCGGAATCGAACCCTATTAGATATGGTCCGATCGATGATGTCTCTTACTGATTTGCCGTTATCATTTTGGGGTTATGCATTAGAAACCGCTGCATTCACTTTAAATAGGGCTCCATCTAAATCCGTTGAGACGACATCGTATGAACTATGGTTTGGTGCTAAACCTAAGTTGTCGTTTCTTAAAGTTTGGGGATGCGAAGCTTACGTCAAGAAGTTGATGCCGGACAAGCTCGAACCCAAAGCGGAGAAATGCGTCTTCATAGGATACCCTAAGGAAACTATTGGGTATACCTTCTATCACAGAACCGAAGGCAAAGTGTTTGTCGCAAAGAATGGTTCCTTTCTTGAGAAGGAGTTTCTCTCGAAAGAAGTGAGTGGGAGGAAAGTAGAGCTAGACGAGGTTATTGAACCTTCTCTTGAATTGGAGAGTAGCGCAGCACCTGAAATTGTTCCAGTGCCGCCTGCACCAACAATAGAGGAAGCTAATGACAAGGATCATGAAGCTTCGGACAATGCTGCTACTGAACGTCGCAGGTCGACAAGGTCGCGTGCCCCTCATGAGTGGTACGGCAACCCTGTCTTGACTATCTTGTTAGTAGAAGACAGTGAACCTACGAACTATGAGGAAGCGATGATGAGCCCAGACTCTGAGAAATGGCTAGAAGCCATGAAATCCGAATTGGGATCCATGAGCGAAAACCAAGTATGGACTTTGGTGGACCCTCCTAGCGACCGAAAGGCCGTTGAGTGCAAATGGATCTTCAAGAAGAAAATGGACGCGGATGGTAATGTTACCGTCTATAAAGCACGGCTTGTTGCGAAAGGTTTTCGACAAGTTCAAGGTGTTGACTACGATGAGACTTTCTCTCCCGTAGCGATGTTTAAGTCCATTCGGATTTTATTAGCAATTGCTGCGTTTCATGATTATGAAATATGGCAAATGGATGTCAAGACTGCTTTCCTCAATGGCAACATTGATGAAGAGTTGTATATGATGCAACCCGAAGGTTTTTGTCGATCCTAAGGATGCTGATAAAGTATGCAAACTTCAGCGTTCCATTTATGGACTGAAGCAAGCATCTCGGAGTTGGAACCTTCGTTTTGATCAAGTGATCAAGAGCTTTGGATTTGTTCCAAATTGCTACGAAGCTTGCATCTACAAGAAAGTGAGTGGGAGCTCGGTGACGTTTCTGGTACTATATGTGGATGACATATTGATTATTGGAAATGACATCAACATGCTTAACAATGTGAAGAGTTATTTGAACAAGTGTTTTTCAATGAAAGACCTAGGTGAAGCTGCTTATATATTGGGCATCAAAATCTATAGAGATAGACAAAGACGCCTGATAGCTTTAAGCCAAAGTACATACCTAGACAAAGTTCTGAAAAGGTTCAGAATGGATAAGGCATTGAAAGGTTCAGTGCCTATGTTGTCAGGTAAGATATTGAGCAAGGCTCAGTGTCCAGCTACGGTAAATGATAGGGAAGCTATGAGCAAAGTGCCTTATGCCTCGGCCATAGGTTCCATCATGTATGCCATGCTGTGTACTAGACCGGATGTGTCCAATGCTCTTAGTTTGACGAGCAGATATCAAAGTGATCCAGGAGTGGAACACTGGACAGCCGTGAAGAACATCCTAAGGTACCTAAATAGGACTAAAGAAATGTTCTTAGTCTATGGGGGTGATGAACAGCTCGTCGTAAAAGGTTACGTCGATGCTAGTTTCGACACCGACAAGGATGATTGTAAATCTCAGACAGGATACGTGTATATTTTGAATGGAGGAGCTGTGAGCTGGAGAAGCTGCAAGCAAAGCGTGATCGCGGGATCTATAGTAGAAGCGGAATACATGGCTGCTGCAGAAGCGTCAAGTGAAGGAGTTTGGATCAGAAACTTCATCACTGAGCTTGGCGTGGTTCCAAGTGCATTGGACCCACTGGAGATATTGTGTGACAACACTGGCGCCATAGCACTCGCTAAGGAACCAAGATATCATCCAAAGACCAAGCATATCAACCGCAAGTTTCATATAATCCGAGATTATATAGCAGATGGAGATCTGAAGATCAGCAAAGTACATACAGATCTGAATGTCGCAGATCCATTGACTAAACCTCTTCCACATGTAAAACATGATCAGCACCTCAGTGCCATGGGTGTGAGATTGTTGCCAAATGTAAACTAGATTATTGACTCTAGTGCAAGTGGGAGACTGTTGGAATTATGCCCTAGAGGCAATAATAAAGATGTTATTATTATAATTCTTGTTCATGATAAAGTTTATATTCCATGCTAGAATTGTATTAAGCGGAAACATTAATACTTGTGTGGTTTATGAACAACACCGTGTCCCTAGTACGCCTCTATGGACTAGCTCATTGATCAATAATGGTTAAGGTTTCCTAACCATAGACATGAGTTGTAAATTGATAATGAGACCATATCATTGGGAGAATGATATGGTGGACAGACCCAAACTAAGCAAAGCTATTAGATCGTTTCATTGTGTTCTTCTTTGCGAAGCTTTTCCTATGTCAAATATTGTATTCCTTAGACCATGAGATAATACAACTCCCTGGTATCGGAAGAAAGCTTTGAGGTCATCAAACATCATCCTATGAGAGGGTGATCATAAAGGTGTCTCTCAGGTGATCGGAAAGTATCTGTTGGGTTGTATGTATCGAGATGGAATTTGTCCCTCCCAAGTCGGAGAGATATACTTCGGGCCCACTCGGTAATCGATATCAACACCGCTTGCAAGCATGTGGTTAAGGAGTTAATCACAAAGTGATATCGGATTACGGAACGAGTAAAGTACTTGCTGTGAACGAGATTGAACTAGGTATGACGATACCAATGATCGAATCTCAGGCAAGTAAAATATCACGAGACGAAGGGAATATATATATGGGATTGATTGAATCCTGGCATCGTGGTTCATCCGATATGATCATCGATGAATGTGTGGGAGTCAATATGGGTGCCCAGACCCCGCTGTTGATTATTGATAGAAGATCATGTCTGCATATTCTCGAACCCGCAGGGTCACACACTTAACGTGTCTCGACGCTAGGATAGATTGGATACTTGGTTTATGAATTTTTGTTCGGAGTCTCGGATGGGATCTGGGACATCACGAGAGGTTCCGGAGTGGTCCGGAGAATAAGATTCATATAAGGCAGTGCATTTTTTGGAGTTCGGAATTGTTCCGGATTAATCGGTATTGTACCGGAAGCTTCTAGAACCTTCCGGAAGGGGACCAACGTGGCCCCACCTTCCGGGAGGGGGCATGGGCCTATGAGGGAGTGTCCTGGCCGTATTGGGCCAGGGGCACAAGGCCCCATAGGGCCCAGCCGATCCTAGATAAGTTTAAATCGTTTAAACTAGAGATAAGATAGGGTTTCTAGAAGGGAGAGTTTAAATCGTTTAAACTAGAGATAGGCTTGGAGGATGGGCAAGGGCTGGCCGCACCCCCCTCTATATATAGAGGGCTGGTGCGCCCCCTCCCCCCAACCTACATCTCCCTCCAAGCCCTAGTAGCTCTGCTGCCTTCCTCTCTCCCTCCCGACTGTTTGCAGGCGAAGCCCTGCTGCAGAAATTCTCCACCAAATACACCACGCCGTCGTGTTGTAGATCCAATCCATCTCTCCACCATACTTGCTGGTCCAAGTAAGGAGGAGACGTCGAGGTGCTGCACGTGTGCATCTCACGGAGGCACCGCTAATTGTGGTGCTAGATCGGATCGGATCGCGAGGAGGAGAAGCGAGTACGACTACATCACCCACGTTCCGACGAACGTTCCGCTATGCGAATCTTCAAGGGTATGAAGATCTAATCCAATCTCTCTCGTTGTTTGCATCTCCTAGATTAGATCTTGGCTTTCCCTTTGTTCGCTTCCGTAGAAAATTTTGATTTACTATGCTGCGAAACCCTTCAGGATAAAGATTACTTCGTATGATGTTATAGCAATATAAACATAATGACTTTGATCGTAATGCTATACTTCGGATGAATGTTCATCACATCATTCCACCAATGGTGTGACCTTGTTATTAACAACATCCAATGTCCATGATCAGGAAACCTTGATCATCTTGTTAATCAACAAGCTAGTCTATAAGAGAGGCATAACTAGGAACCCTTTTTGTTTATTAAACACACATGTATTGATGTTTCCGATCAATACAATTCTAGCATGTAAAATAAATATTTATCGTAAACATGGAATAAGATAATAACCACTTTATTATTGCCTCTTGGGCATATTCCCTTCAGTCTCCCACTTGCACTAGAGTCAATAATCTTGTTTGAAAAACTTTGCGTATTGAACACCTATGGCTTTCTGGTGTTGCATATACGCTATTGCTAGTGGTTAACATAATCTCTGGATCTGACAGTTTCAGGTCCGTGTGTATTTGCATGTCTTTGCGTCTCTACGCATCACTCATTCTCAAATGAGATGACATTGTATAAATTTGGTCCTCTGGTGAGACCTTTAGTTCGTTCGGGTTTAAATATGTTGATATTATTGTCACACAATATATCTTCATAGTATTAGCCCACTTTGAACCACACCTAGTTTGATAACAAACTACTTAACACAAATGCCCTCCTATGCTGCTACTATAGCAGTCATATACTTAGCCTTTTGTTGTAGTATCCGTCACAATATCTCAACTTTGGAACTCATGCAAATCCATCATGGAACATCCTTTCCATTATATTGTGCCACCCATAGTCTAAATTGAGATAAATTTAATTTATATCTTGTGACAAAACTAGTATCAATGTAACACTTTACAATGAACTACCTTTAACTATTTGTCACTTATACATGATATATTCTTAGTTCTTCCAAAGATCATAAGAATATCTTTACTTTTGTCCGATGATCATCTTATGAATCATTCTGATATATGCTCATAACATTTAGAGCATAGGACATTCTGGATATATACATATCATGGTATAATCGATCAAAATTTTCATGTGATTTTACTCACCAAGTGTTTGAAACACTTGAATCTTGATACAATCCTTTCCATGCAGCAAGAACCTTTCTTGTTGTTTCCATATTGAACCCTTTCAATATCTCATATTGAACCCTTTCAATATCTTATATATGTATGTCTGGCACAACCATATTAGCGCCTTAATCTATCCATATAGATATTGATGCCTAATATTCTGGGTTTGCCCAAGTCTTTCATCGAAATCTTATTTTAATGAAATCCTTAACTTGTGTCAATTCAAGATACATCATTTCCAATCAACAATATGTCCTCTACATAATGTATTAGAAATATGTCTCAGCGCTCCCACTTAATTAAATGCAAGCATCTTCATCATCTCTGATGAATTTAAACTCTTTTAACAGTTTCATCATGGTGAAGATTCCAACTCCGCTATGCTTACTTCAACTATTGAAGTTTACATGCCCTTTTAGCACCCTTTGAATTAACAAAACCCTTTGGACCATGTCATGTACATGTCCTAGGTTACCGTTCTATTAGAAGAACCTTGTTTTGTTTATTCAACTACCATATACCAAATTATATGTAGTGGTTGCTACATTAATCCGTCAAGACTATATATCGCTATGAAAGATCAAATCTTGTCATAGTCAACTCCTTGAACATTGTCGTAAACTTCTTTCTGACATGTCGACTATTTCATAGATGTTAAACATCGATGTCTTATTTCTTTATAGATCCAAACATGACCGATATGCTTCACGCCTTTCCGGAGGGTCTTCCAAGTTCAGAAACTTGATTTCTCGTGTATGGATACTATCACGGATTCTATGACTTCTAGTCATTTTATGGAGACAGGGCCCATCATCGCTTCTTTGCATGTAGTCGGTTCATCATTATCAAAACAATAACGACTTGCTTATCAAATCTTACTATTTGATTCTTACCGACCCACACAGTTCTATAGGAACTCTAATCTCCGAGATCACACCTTTTGTAATCACGAGAGTCATGAGCATTGTGGCCGCCACCGGGACACTTTCCGGCGCTGCGCTACTTAGCACATATAGCTAAGGTTCAACAACCTTATCAAAATTTTATTGTCCTCCCACTTAACTTTTCATGAAAAGTTCCTTCTCAAGAAACTTGACGTTCCAAGAGACAAACTCTTTTGTCCTTGGTGTTATGGAGAAATTCCCAACAAATTCTTTGGGATAATCTACAAAGACGTGCTTATCCGACTTTGGTTGTAAACATTTTACTTATGCATAGCATACCAAAATTTAAGAAAAGACAATTCGGGTTTTATCCCAAACCATAACTCATATGGTGTCATTTCAATGGATCACGATGGTGCTCTTTTCAGTGTAAAAGCGGTAGTCTCTAAAGCTTCAATCTTTAAAACATAATGGCAGTTTTATAAATGACACCTTTGATCTTACCATGTCAAACATGGTTTGATTTCATCTCTCGAATATGCCATACTCCTAGGTTTATCGGGAAAACACAAATCATGAAACAATTCCTCAAATCTTAGGTGTTTTGCTAAACCTGTAACTCAAATATCTTCCTTTATGATCAAATCATAAACTCTTTTATTTTCTTGTTACAATGATTTTCCACTTCATCTTAAAAGCCTTTGAACAACTTTCAAATGTTTCATACTACTTCCTTATTAAGTAAATATACAGATATATTCACTCAAATTTTTGAAGAAAGCATATGAAGCAAAAAGATCCATCGCATATGGCTACACATAATGGACTATGCACATCAGCATGCACAATTTCCAATAAGCTAGTCATCCGTTCCTCTCTGGCCTATGGACGGAGTTTCAATTATCTCGAGGAAAGTCTCACATGCGTCAATTGATCAAAATCAAAAGACTCCAAATATCCATCAACATGGATTTTCTTCATGTTTTTATTTCCAATATAATTTAAAACAGCGATGTCACTTCATAAGTGATCTTTTAATCATTTGTCTTGCGACATTTTAGCAATAATGTTTATGGATGTGATTTCTCCCACTAGACTTGTAAAAGTTCATCCATCCTTTATGGAATACGGTAATTTATTTGAACAACCATTGTTCTCGTAATACCAGAACAAAATAACAATTATTTAAACAAATCTTGAAGGCTTGGTTTGATGACAACAAAAAACACAATAACACTTTATTTGTTTTCGATGAACATCATCAATCATTCTCTTGGTAGTTACTTAGGCCATTGTAGTTCATGAATTGCGTTGTCCTGTATGATACTTCATACCAACCAATTCGATATCCAATACCGGTACCCAATACCTAATAACCACATTGTTTAACAAGAAAGGAATATAGCCATAACATGTATATCTTCTATATACCTAAGTTGGACATCTCCAACCTTTTATTTTCTGCCAAATATTTTATAGATTCTCTTTCAGCAATTCCTTTTATTTTAAAAGAATCTATCAACATCAATAGTGGTGTCATCAACATGACACATGGTACAAAGCGTATATAGTCAAATACTAATACCTTTGGACTTGCACTTTGAAGTGGATCACCATCATCAAATGTTTGGTGTTCTTTCAAAAATCCATTCTTTAGTAATCTATTAGTGTAGTAAACATTTTACTTACATCTTCTATTCATCCTTATCATGACAACTTTCATGATCAAGCTACTATAGCCTATAAGGAATAATCGCGAGTATAATATCAGTTCCCAAAACCTTTTTGGTAGATTCGGATGCCTAGCATCTCCATCCTTCACAAATTCTCATACAATATGAGAACATGTATTTTGCTAAATTATACTCTATCATAATGCAACCAAAAACATTGTTTCAGATATCACAATATCTTTCACACATGATGGTTTCTGAAACAATTTTCAGCTCCAATATAATCTTGATATTAAAACAACTTTTTGAATATCAATAATCATGGAGGCAAACATGATACTTTAGATACTAACATTGGAATTCTTACTCTTGATTTAATACTACTTATTAAACTTCGTGGAGTAAATAGAGTTTGCTGAAAGTTTGTAATAGGACTTATAAACTTTAAATTGACATTTAAAACAATACGATACCAGTTCGTAAAGTAAATATCCAGAATTCTATAGTTCTATTATCTCAAATAAAAACTAAGCCTAAGGTAGAAAACGAATGCCAATGACTACAACAAACTATGCAAATTCACTTTGATTTAATTTATGACAAATTTGGTTCGACTAATCCAAATTAGAAATGAACTCCCACTCAAAAACGACATCCCTCGTGTCTTTTTGGTGATTACATGAACCAAATCCACTACACCAAGTCCGATCATCACGTGAGTCGGTGTAGCTTCAAAGGCGAGCATCAATATGGTCATCACATCAACTATATGACTCATGCTTAACCTTTCGGTCCGTGTTCCGAGGCCATGTCTGTACATGCTAGGCTCGCCAAGTAAGAACCTTAGTATTCGCATGTGTAAAACTGTCTTACACCCGTTGCATGAAAGCGTAGAGTTGAGAACACCCGATCATCACGTGATGTCTCGAAACACGATCCATAGAACGGTGCATACTTAAGGAAGAACACATCTTTATCTTGATATCTAAATGAGGAATCATCTTAAAATGCTACAGAAAGCGCCAAACTAGCAGTATAAGATGCTAACATCTAATGTGTAAAGTGAGATGATATGGTCCATGCATTTGATCTCTATCATTTGCATCGTGGTATGATCTCTATTATTCCTTTGTGTGTAAGGCCAAGGTCTATGGAACTTACACGTTGAATATGTTGTAAGAGTATCTGTCATACATCTACTTACAACAATACCATATCAAGACACTAGCCCAGCAACGATCTGAACTAGACGCCTCTAATTTATCAATTGCAAGTTTTACGTGGCTTAGGGCCTTCGGAGATAGAACCGTTCTTACCTACGAACATGAACCACAACGAGGATAACCAAATTATTAGCAACTCGTTGTAAATCAGATATTGACTATAGTAGGAGAGACAGACATCCGCCAGCCACTTACGCAAAACTAGTTGCATGTCAGTCGTGGAACCGGTCTCATGTACGATGACATGTAAGGTTGGTCCGGGCCGCTTCATCCCACTATGCCACCAATATCCAAAATACATAGAAGATGCAATAACATGATCATCATCGCCCACATATCAACATATGTGTACTACCCGTGCAAAGCACCTACGCATAGATCAGGCTCTGATACCACTGTTGGGTCCGCAACATAGAAAACAAAAAATTTCCTACGGTGTAAACTACACGCCAAGATCTATCTACTAGGTACAAAGCAACGGGTGGACATACATCCAACGAGAACTTACCCTCGTAGACAACGAGCTTTGTTAACGAGTAGGAACTCGTGGTTGATGTAGTCGTACACTTGCCAATCTCAAGATCATGAGGAAGTCCAGCAGGTCCGGCTCCAGCACGTCCATCAGATCCAGCTCCAGCACCACCAAGTCCAGCACCACAAAGTAGCGGTGCATCCGTGATCGCACACACGTCCGGTACCCCGACAACCTCCGTCCCTCGCTCCAGCAAAGCAGCGGAAGCAGCAACTCCTTTCCAGATAAAGCCACCGGGAACATGTATCTCGCTAATCCGAGACCATGGGGGAATAATACTAGAGGGAGAGAGAGATCCTTCACAAGGAGGTGTGTTTGAGAAGTGAGGAGGGGGTGGCCTTTTATAGGAGGAGGGGGGTGCCCCTCCTTTATGGCCGGCGCATGGAGGAGGTGACTCTTCACCTCCTCCATTCATGTGGTGGTAACTCCCTCAACATAAATTTGCCCCTTCACATTCTCTTTTAAAGTCTCCACTTTAAATGCAGTAAATTTCTCCAAATTTAATGCTCTCTCATTTAATAAAACTCTTTTATTATTTTTATTCAGAATTTTGTTAATTACTTTAATTAACAAACATTCACATAAAAACCCCTGCAACATTTCAATATTACATGCAGAACCAATTTCAGCAATTTCACCCGAAACAGTTTCGGTGTCTATTGAAATAATTCCAGCGCTTTCTTAAATCTTTATCTGAAACATATTTGCTCCAAATGGTGTAGGTATCCCTTAAGTGTGTCACCCTACGGTTCGCGAATAATGCAGACATGATCGAGACCCCTCTCCGATCAATAATCAGCAGCGGGACCTGGAGATCCATACTGACTCCTACACATTCAACGATGACTTCTGTGATCGTGAGAACCTTTAACGCTAGTAACTAAATCCCTTTGTCTCGTGATATATTACATATCCGAGATTCGATCATCGGTATCTCCATACCTAGTTTGATCTCGTTACCAACATGCACTCTTTTCTTGTTCCCGTGATATAACATTCTAGTGATCACATCACTTGCTTGCAAGCTATTTCAATGTGATATCACCGAGAGGGCCCAGAGTATATCTATCCGTCATCTGGATGGACAAATCCCACTCTTTATCCATGAGCCCCAACATAACACCTTCGTAGCACTGAACCCACCTTTATAGTCACTCTGTTACGGTGTGACGTTTGATGTTATCAAGATACTCCTCCCGTGTTAGCAATTAACATGATCTCATGGTCTAAGGATAAAGATTACTTCGTATGATGTTATAGCAATATAAACATAGTGACTTTGATCGTAATGCTATACTTCGGATGAATGTTCATCATATCATTCCACCAATGGTGTGACCTTGTTATTAATAACATCCAATGTCCATGATCAGGAATCCTTGATCATCTTGTTAATCAACAAGCTAGTCTATAAGAGAGGCATAACTAGGAACCCTTTTTGTTTATTAAACACACATGTATTGATGTTTCCGATCAATACAATTCTAGCATGTAAAATAAACATTTATCATAAACATGGAATAAGATAATAACCACTTTATTATTGCCTCTCGGGCATATTCCCTTCAGCTTCATGCACGAATGGCCAACGGTTTGCATGCCCTGCCGCCGTTTGGTTCTCAGATGAAAAACGTTATCTACTTTGTGAATACTTGCCGTTTGCCAGCTTAACACCGTGTGCACCCTTAATCTAATCGGACGGCAGATATCCTGTGCACCGTGGCCACCATGGGAAGCCCACTATTTCCCATATATATATATAGAAACCCTATTTAGCACCCTGGGTGCAGAATAGTTATTTTGCATCCCACATATTTTATGTTCTCACATTTAGAAACTAATGTTTTGTATACTAATAATTATGTTCATATTCATTAGAAACGTAAAAAAATCGACATAAAAGTACAATTTATGAGTCATTTTAGTGTAAAAAACATAGAAAATATGCATTTTATGTCGTATTTTTATACGGTATGTAAACAATTTTTTTTACGACATGTCTAAATTTTCTTATGTTCTTCTTGACTTCCTAGGTAAAAGAAAATTTATGTGACATAAAAATCATATATAATTTGAAAGATAGAGGGTGTATGAAGAATAACTATTCTACACCCTGGGTGTTAAATAGCGCCGCTCTATATATAGAAACCCTAGGAACATGGACCTTTAATTTCGGTTCGTGCCAAAAACCAGGACTAAATGGGTTGCGGAAGCTGCCACGTGCGGCCAAACTCTTTTAGTCCGGTTCTTGGCATAAACCGAGACTAAAGGCCCCTCATGAACCAGGACAGACCACTCCCCTGCCTCTTGCGTCGCCCTGGCCTTACGAACTGGTACTAATATGAGCCTTAGTCCTGGTTCATAAAGCAACCGAGACGGATCGCTTTGGGTGGCATGGATAGAAGCCATGTTTTGTACTATTGGAAGGAGGAAATTAAGCTTGGGGGCTCTCGATGCTTAGATTTCTTAGGAATTGAATGGATCTAATACGACCAGCAGGCTCACTAATACATATACTGTGGGCTTGGCCTACACGGAAGGGGGACATGCAGCAACGTTGCAGAGAGGCGACCGTCTCCGAGTCGCAAGCTGCTGCCGGATACGACAAGAATGACCTTTTAGTGAGATGGACTCTTGGAGGATATCAAGGACACTGTCTGTGAGTTGCACCGCATGAGCAGGGCCTGTATCGCACCTAATTAAGGTGTACTCATTCATGCACTAGGTTTACGCTTTTATATATGCAATAATGTATTCAAATACGAATTGGTTTGCATGTTATCGCCACCCTTGTCTTACATATTGTCATTGTTGGGGGGATACCCCTGGGTAGGGTCACTCCGGGGTATAGGGGCCGAGTTAGCCGAGGGTCGGCAAGGTCAAAGCGGATGCTGGCCGGGTCACCTCAAGGCAGGCCGGATCACGGAGTAACCTGGACCAAGAGGGACGCCTAGCATTGTCTCATCCGACTTAAGGAGTAAGTCGGAAGTGCTTGTCTAACTTATATGCAGGAACAGGTGTGGCCGGATCTACTATGATCCGGGTCCTCGCTTAGCTTCTGGGAGAAGGAAGGAATCTCTCTGGTCAAAAAGAAGGTCCGGTACGTACTGCATGAGCAGAGAAAGCAAGGGCAGGACCACCGGATCGTGACCGACAAGGGTGACGACGCCCATGTCGGCTGACGCGGGCACCGCAGAGGCTTACGTCGCTAAAGCATGTATGATGCGGGGGAAAAGCACCCCGGTCAGGTTACCACTTTAGGAGGGGGCATATTCTTAGGAATATGCCTCCACATATGCCCTAGGCCAGGACCGAACTTCCTCTATATAAGGGGGGCTAGGGTTCTGGTAGAGGGGGTTGATTGAGGACTAGTTGGTTAAGCACTAGTTGGTTTGGTGAGTCCATAGGACTAGTTGATCTAGTGTTCTAGGGAAAATAGTGGCCAAGAGTAAGAGAGCTCCTTCTTCCTCCTCTCGCCAATACAGCTCAAGGAGCACTTGTAATCTCGAGATATAGCAATACAAACTTCTGTGTGGAGAATCACTCCACTATCCCTCCCTGGATTCCCCTAGCGTGTATTAGTCCCCACCTTTAGCCTATCCATGGCATCTGCCGTGACACCACCATGACAGTTGGCGCCCACCGTGGGGCTAGCGGCGCTAGCAGGGGTGAAGATCTGGACGGGAAACCTCATCGGCACCGGCGAACGCGTCGTCTCCGAGCTCGTTCAGCGCTTTGGAGCGCTGGATTTCGTCAGCGACAATGCTGGCTGCTTCGGCACGCGCCCACTTCCACGCAACGGCCTCTTCGTCAAGCTCGGTGCGCACAAGCTTTACGTTGTTGTGGACGTATCGTGCGTTCATCCGCGCTGCGTCGTCGATGTGGGGGCACCACCCCTCACTGTGGCTCGCAGGGCGCGTATCGCTCGCTCCCCGGACCATGCAGAGGTGATGATGACTGCGCCAGGCGCAGGCGCAAGCAAGGACCCAGCACCAGACCCGGAGGTAACACCCAAGGTACCGAGGAAAGGTAGAGGACCTCCACTAGAGAGGCCTGAGAACGTACTGAGAGAAGCTATGGATAGCTTGGCTAACCCGGTAGCAGCAGTGGTAGATCCGGCTCAGGCACATGCCGAGCTAGAGGAAACTAGGCAAAAGATACTGGAGGGCGCAAAGAAAATAGCCGCGGCTCAGCAGTCACTGAACATGACGCTGCGTGAGTACACAAAGGCAAACAAAGTTGATACGGTAAAATTAAAAGGGAGAAATCTCATAAGCGAGATGAACAGAGAAGGTGATGATGGAGCAGAAGGGTCGGAAAACTATCTGTCTGTGGGGTTGCCGAAGTATAGTACCCTGGCGAAGAACCTCAGAGCAGCAGATGCGGCTGCGTCCGAGTTAGAGGGTCTGACGGGTGAGGCCCGTCAAAGACAGCAAGATAGGGTTAACGAGCTGGTTTGGATCACGAATAGACAGAACGAAGAGCTGCTGAGAGCTAACCCGGAGAGAGCTGGAGCTTCCAAAATCGTCCATTCGGTGATGGGTAACCCGGAGAAGTCCGCTGGAGCCGCATCATCGCCTCATGGTGGTCCAAGGAGAGAAGAGGTAGTAACCTCGGCCAGACGAAACAAACAGATCGTCCCGTACGACCCGACGCGTGTGGGAATAGAAAAAGAGATGCGGAAAGGTGATGATCGACGGAGTGTGAGCCGAGGTGAAGCTGACCGAGGTAATCACGACCAAGGCAATGTCGGTCAAGGGAATGCTGCCAACGGCAATGCTGGATAGCGCAACTCCGCAGGAGCAAGACAACCGCAGCAGCGGAATATACCAAGGCAAGAGCAAAGCGCCGGCCGAGGTATGCAGCAGAAAGGTGCACAACGAGAGCAAAACCGATACAACGACGGTGATTCGGAGATGGTGAACGCAGGATACCCCAGACCGGACTATCATGTGATAGGGTCAAGATTGGGAAGCAGGGATTTAATGCCGGATGACGCCAGGTTAAAACTGGATTGCCTGTATAGGTCGGAACAGATCGAATGTTAAGGTCCTCTGGGTCCAGCGTGCTTTGGACCCCGGATCATGAAGGAACCAATGGTACCAAACTTCCAGTTACCCAGAGGCACGAAGACGTATGACGGCAGTACCAAGCCGGAGGATTGGCTGATAAACTATGCCACGGTGGTGAAAATTGCAACTGGCAACTTGAGATGGGCTGTCCGTTATGTACCCCAGATGTTGGAAGGACCGGCCATAGTATGGCGGAATAATTTACCACCCGGAAGCATCAACTGCTGGATAGATTTTGAAGAAATGTTTATCAGCAACTTCTCAAGTACATATCAGAGGCCGAACAGACCGCAGACCCTAGCAATGTGCAAGCAAAGACCCAACAAGACGGACCGTGAATTCTTGACCCGGTGGTGTACCGTGAGAAACTCGTGCGAGGGTGTCATAGAGTCACAGGCCATAGCGTGGTTTGTGCAAGGGTGCAGATATGGCAGCGAGCTATGGATGAAGTTGCAAAGGAAAATGCCAGTTACGCTGGCAGAGATGATCCGGATTGCTGATTCGTATGCTTTGGGCGATCCGACTCAACCTAGGCTCGTGTCAAATGAGTCAAACGAGGAATACTATCAAAGGGATGGAGCTGGGTCATCCCGGAGGAACGATTACAGAGGAAAAAGGAGAGATGATAGACCGGATCATCGCTATGGTTCGCAACAAGTTGCAGCTGTGAATCAAGATCAACCCGGAGAAGGAAGTAACCAACGCCAGAGAACGGGAGGGCAATGGACTCCAAGAAATGATGGCAAGAAAACATGGACTCCAGAGCAAAAGAAATAGTGGCAAGAAAAGAAAGACCGTCCGAGGTATACCTACGAGTCAATGTTGGACTAGCCGTGTAAATTTCACACGCCAAATCTGAATAGCCCGGCGGGTCACACGACGAGGCAATGTGAGTGGATGCATAAGATAGATCAAGGTGGTTCGGGGAATGCTTAGGCACCCCGGAACGATCAACCTCGGCAGGAGTTACCCCGGCAGCAATTGCTCTCCGAGGCGAACACGCAGCAGCTAATGTTGCCTCCCCCTCCATCGAGGTATGACAACAATGAGAGAAGGGATGCGGTGCATCAGGTGGAAAATCAGCAACAACCGGATCAGAGGTACCCCGGAAATGAGGGAAGGGATGAGTACAGGGAACATCACCAGAGTTATTGTGTGTTCACGACTGAGGAAACAGATAGAAAGAGCTTGCAACACCGACATATGGAGGTCAATGCGGTCATGCCAGCAATGACGAGGTACATGCCTTGGTCGGACCAGGAAATCACCTGGAACATCAAGGATAATCCTAAACTTATGCCGAGTCCAGGTTCGTATGCGCTAGTGCTAGATCCGACATTCATTGGACCGAACATCAATGTGAGGTTCTCCAAGGTTTTGATTGATAATGGCAGTAGCATTAACATCATGTATGCGGATACGATGCGCAAGTTGGGCATCTCGGAGAACATGCTCCAGGCTACGAGAACAACTTTCCATGGCATTGTACCAGGCATTTCTTGTGAGCCCATAGGCAAGGTCCGGGTCGACGTGCTATTCGACACAAGGGACAACTGCCGAACTGAAAATCTGGAGTTTGAAGTGGTGAACCTGGAAAGTGCATATCATGCGTTACTCGGAAGACTAGCATTGAACAAATTCATGGCGAGCTATCACATCAGTTACCTAAAGATGAAGTTGCCCGGGCCAAATGGAGTGATTACCATTGCTGGAGATTTCCGACGTTCCATTGAGTGTGCTTCAGCCGGGTCTAACCTAGCCGAGTCACTCGTGATTCGCAAGAGAAAAGAAAAATCCAAGAGGTGGCGACATTAGCTCAGTCCGCGCAGCAATATATGCCGACGTTAAGTAACCCGCATGGCAGTGTTTCATTTCAAGCCGGAAAGGACACCAAGAAGGTTCTAGTTGACAACATGTTCCCGGAGCGCACCGTAACAATTGGTGCCGGGTTAACTGACAAATAGGAAAGCGAGCTCGTCAACTTCCTCGTGAGAATCGGGATATTTTTGCTTGGTCTACACAGGACTTGCAAGGTGTTCCGAGGGAGTTGGCCGAGCACTCTTTGAATGTAAGACTCGGAGCAAGGCCGGTGAAGCAACCTCTCCGCCGCTTCGCCGAGGATAGGAGAAAAGTCACTGGGGACGAGATAGCTCGGTCACTAGCAGCAGGATTTATCATGGAAGTACTATATCCGGATTGGCTCTCTAATCTGGTGCTGGTAGAAAAGAAGAAGGACGATCCGAACGTGACAGTGGTTTGGCGTATGTGTATCGATTACACGAACCTGAACAAGGCGTGTCCAAAAGATCCATTTCCACTGCCGAGGATAGATCAGGTCATAGACTCGACTACGGGATGCGAACTGTTGTCATTCATTGATGCATATTCTGGCTTCCACCAGATACCTCTGAACCCGAATGATCAAATAAAGACTACGTTTATTACCCCGTACGGGCTTACTGCTATCGCACTATGCCGTTCGGTTTACGTAATGCAGGTGCAACGTACCAAAGATGTATGCAAAAATGTTTGCACGACCAAATAGGTCAAAACGTACAAGTATACGTGGATGATGTGGTTATCAAGACCAAGGAAAGCGCAACGCTCCTTGACGACATAAGGCAAACATTCGCAAACTTGAGAAGGTTCCGGATGAAGCTTAACCCGGAAAAATGTACCTTCGGTGTCCCGGTAGGAAAGTTACTCGGATTTCTCGTCTCCAGCCGAGGTATCGAAGTTAATCCAACTAAGATCCGAGCCATCGAACGAATGGAGCTGCCGAAGTGTCTTAACGATGTCCAGAAGTTCACTGGATGCCTGGCATCGTTGAGTCGGTTTGTATGTCGGTTGGGAGAAAAGACACTGCCTCTCTACCAACTCATAAAAAAGTCGGATAAATTCGTTTGGACGCCACAGGCTGATGAAGCTTTTGCCCACTTAAAAAAGATGTTGGCCATAGCGCCAGTGTTAGCCTCTCCACTATCAAAGGAGCCAATGTTGCTCTACATAGCTGCAACCAACCGAGTTGTAAGTGCAGTAATTGTAGTGGAGCGCAATGAAGAGGGTAAGTCGGTGCAGAGGCCAGTATATTACCTGAGCGAGGTATTGTCTGCCTCAAAACAGAACTACCCGCACTTTCAAAAGGTGGCATACGGTGTCTATATGGCGGCAAAGAAGTTAAAGCATTACTTTGAGGAGCATCCCATCAAAGTAATATGTGAAGCTCCCATATCCGAAATAATGGGTAACAAGGACGCGAGTGGCAGAATTGCAAGATGGGCAATTGAGTTAGCCCCTTATGCGCCCCAATACGACAGAAGAGAAGCGATCAAATCTCAGGCTGTGGCGGACTTTTTTGTGGATTGGGCCGAGGTACAATACGAACCACCGCCACCAGATCCGAATTACTGGAGGATGCACTTTGACGGGTCAAAAACCAAAACCGGATTAGGTGCCGGGGTTGTGCTTACCTCGCCAAAGAAGGACCAGCTAAAGTACGTATTGCAGATCCATTTCGCGGCATCGAACAATGTCGCTGAGTATGAGGCTCTTGTGCATGGGCTCAAAGTGGCAAAGGAGATTGGCATACGTCGGATAATATGCTTTGGCGACTCGGAGCTGGTGGTGCAGCAGGTGTCCGGAGTGTGGGACGCCCTGGATCCAAACATGGCACTATACAAATTTCACGTGCAGAAGATATCTGGTTACTTCGAGGGGTGTGAATTTCACCATGTACCCCGAGTGGAAAACGAGGCTGCCGACATGTTGTCAAAGCTCGGATCAACCAGACAGGCAATTCCACCGGGTGTAGCATTGGAACACCTCAGAAAACCATCTATCAGGACGTCCCCAAGAACCGACTCGATCTATGTCCCGGAAAATACGGAATCCGGAGCTGAGCCCATGGACATTGACATGGGAGGTAGTACGCGAGATCCGGGGACTGCATCAGCAAACCCAGGGACTGCCTCGGCGAACCCGGGGACTACCTCGCTAGACCCGGGGACTGCTCAGCGTGATCCGGCTGAAGTTATGCCGGTGGATTAGATGGAAATTGATGAGGAGATGTTCCCTCCATGAGCAATACCAGCTTGGGCACTGCCTATATTCCAATTCCTGAAAGACGGAACGTTACCCGCTGAGGAGGTGTTAGCCAGGAAAACTCAGAGGAGAGCAAAAGCATACACGATCATCAATTTCGAGTTATACAAACGGAGTGTAACCAATGTCCTCCAACGATGCGTTGACCCGGAAGAAGGGCTTGACATCCTCCGAAATATACACCAAGGAGAATGTGGGCATCATGCCTCATCCCGAGCCTTGGTGGCAAAGGCGTTCCGACATGGATTCTACTGGCCAAGTGCCTTGGAACAAGCAGAAGATCTGGTGAGAAAATGCAATGGTTGTCAAAGGTACGCCACCAAGACACATATGCCTATGTCGGAACTCAAGACCATACCAATTACGTGGCCATTTGCTGTATGGTGCTTGGATATGGTTGGCCCGTTCAAACCGGCGAGAGGAAACATGACACACAATTTGGGCATGGTGGACAAGTTTACAAAATGGATTGAAGTGAAACCTATAAGAAAATGTGATGGAGCTACGACCGTGACATTTCTCAAAGACATCATCTTGAGATACGGTTATCCACACAGTATTATAACTGACAATGGAACAAATTTTGCGGAAGGAGCATTTGCGCGCTTCTGTCGAGATAAGAAGATCCGACTCGATGTCGCCTCGGTAGCCCACCCCGCATCGAACGGACAAGTGGAAAGATCCAACGGATTAGTATTATCCGGGATAAAACCCTGGCTCATTGAGCCGCTACAAAGATTAGCAGGGTGCTGGATAGAAGAACTACCAGCGGTACTGTGGAGCTTAAGAACAACTCCGAATCGATCAACAGGCTATACGCCATTTTTTCTGGTATATGGGGCAGAAGCTGTATTACCAGCCGACATAGAGCATGATTCGCCTAGAGTCACCCAATACATAGAAGCCGAAGTGCAAGAAGCCCGGCAAAATGATGTCGATCAGCTGGAAGAAGCGAGAGAACTGGCACTGTCCAGATCCGCCATATATCAGCAAAATCTCCGACACTACCATAGCCGGAAAGTGTGCCCCCGAGTCTTTCGGGAAGGCGATCTGGTGCTCCGGTTGGTACAACATACTGCTGGCATGCATAAATTATCCCCCCATGGGAAGGGCCATTCATTGTGAGCAAAGCATTGCACAATAATTCTTACTATCTTATAGATGCAAAGCCACAGGAAAAGAACAAGGCGGACAGGTCCGGAGAGGAATCCAAGCGACCTTGGAATGTAGCACTACTTCGTCCCTTCTACACTTAGCTAAGAAGTGTATGTATCCGAGTCGTCTCATATGTCGGTATGTATGTCAGCAATGAGCTTATCAATGAAATAGCAGCGCCTCAAGCAGTAACTCGGGGACTGCCTTAATAACGTTTGTTGTTACTTTTTATGCGGTAGCTGGAATAAGTCGTTTTACTTAATCCGGATTAGTATTGTGTGAGCACCAAAAACCCAACCCTTCGACTTGCTGCTGTCCGACAAGAATTGGCTTCATGGCAAGAAAGGTAACAAGTTTGGAATTGCGTAGCACATGAAAAACCACTAAGGAAACGAATTTATTCGAGCTAACGTTTGTTTTTTCGGACTAACCCTGTATTTATTTTAAAGTTATTATGCTGAATTATTTTGAGCTAAGCCTAAAAGTTTTTGAGTATTGTTAAAACAAATTTTGAAGCTCGGATTCGTAACTCGTAAACCCGAATCAAGGTAGACATCGCGTCTTTTGCAAAGTTGCTCAAGCTCAGTGTTTGCCGACCCGAGCTGGAGGTCGGATTCTCTGAGTAGGTCCTGGTCCTTGGAGATCTGGAGAGTAAGGCGCTCATGCTCTTCTATGAAGTTCTGGCCAACTTTTTGGAGCTCGCTTTTGTGCTGGGCCTTCATCTTCTCCATCTCAGCCTTGAGCTTGGCAATCTCGTCGTCCTTAGTCCGGAGGAGAGCAAGCTCATCATCCTTTTTCTTCAGCTCAGCTTGATGCTGCCCTGCTTGTTCGAGAAAATGCAGCATCATATCAGGCACGTGCACACTATCCTCAAGCGATGCTGAAATAGTATGTTGACCCGGCAGAGCCGAGGAGTGAATGTTTGCCGAGCCAAGGAGAAGAAGAAATGGAAAACACTACGAGGTCGAACAAAAGAGGACATACCCCGGATTTCCTCCAAGTTCTTCTGCATGATTTTGTTCCCAGCCTCCACCCCAGCTGCAGAAACTAAATGAGGAGATTAGTTCGGCGGAAAAAAGTAAAGAAAAACGGAAAGGTGTCGAGGGAGAAAATTACCCCTCTTTTCATGTTCTGCACCAAGTGCAACATGTTTTGCGCGTAGGATCTTGTGGGTATCAAGCAGGCGTTGGAATTCAACGCTCTGGCGATTGGTAGTTACCTAAAAAAAGTACAGAAGTGTAAAATTATCTTGGTGCATGTTCGAAGTGTGCAAGATCCGGGCCAAGCGGAACTTAACCCGGCTCTAGGTGTGTGCATATTCGAAGTGTGCAAGATCCGGGCCAAGTGGAACTTAACCCGGCTCTAGGTGTGTGCATATTCGAAGTGTGCAAGATCTGGGCCAAGTGGGACTTAACGCGGCTCTAGGTGTGTGCATATCTGAAGTTTACATGCAGCTACGTTAGTTTTCTAATGAGCATCTGGCCGAGTAACAAGCTACTCCACCGGAGGCTCGGGGACTAATGGTTATTATCTACATCATGTAAAGGAGAAACGACATACCTCCATCATTCGCCCTGCGAGGTTAATTGCCTTAGCGGCAGTATTCATCTGGGCAGAAAATTCTGCGGGGGCGAACTTTTCCGGGAGATCATCGTTGTGGACGAACTCCGCCTTGTTCCAGTTTATGACGAACTCGATAAGGCTCGGAGGGTACCATTCGCCAGTGGGCATGTGGGGTGCCACCAAGCCCTTCGCATGAGCTTCTTTCCTCTCAACTAGGGCAAGAGCTGGGCTGGTGTGCAGAACCATCTGCTGCACATCAGTTGGCTCGGCAGGAACATCCGTCGCTGCTGGTGATTTCTTCGGAAGCATCGATGATAGGGTTCGCTGCCGGCCTGGACAGATGCAGACTTGGCAGTATCCGGAGCCTTTTTGCCCTTAGCTTGTTGGGAAGAAGTAACTGCGGTGGATTTCCCTTTAGAAGCTGCTGGAATAGTTCCTCGCCGAGGCTGAGATGACTCGGACGAGGCAGAAGAACTTGGCACTGGAGCTGTTGTTGGTTTCCTTGGTGCCGGGGCAGGTGCTGGCTCGGTCGCTGGTACTAGAGCAGCTGCTGGTGCTGGTGTTGTGACAGTCTCGGTGGTTGCTGGTTGCAGCGATGCCGAAGTGGTGGATGCCATCGCCTCGGCTGGACCGACCCCTCCCGCTCCGAGGTCGCGTTCCTCTCTGAGGCAGTGCGGAACCCGGAGCAGCCGCAGAACCCTCCGGAATAGGGCTCAGCAGGCGTGACTCGTCGTCACGAGGAGGAGAAGGGCCGGACCGAAGGGGTGAAGAGATGCTTGATCCGCTCTGAGGGACCTCCACCGGAGGCCTGAAAAAGAGAATAATGTCAGGAGAGAAATTACCACGATGCAAGGAAAAGTGAGTTACGCAATGCAAAATGACTTACGCATCCGAGGTTTTGGCCTCCTTGGGTTTCCGAGCCCTCCGTGCTGGGGCTTTGCCTGCCCGCTTGGAGGCAGTCTTGTCTCCGGCCTTCTTTTGCCTTTTTGTGGGCTGAGAAGGTTCGGAGGAAGAACTTGATGCGGATCCGCGCTTCTTCTTCGACGCCACCGGAACCGGCTCGCACGTAGCAAGTGGAGGATCCTCGTGGATATGCCCACCGAGGTTAGCTGATGCCGGAAAGGCAAAAGAAAGAGGGACAGCCTCAACAGGTTCAATCACGTCGACATCCGAGTCATCCTCATCATCGGGCCAATCTCTAAGAGAAGAGAATTTACCGCTGGGTCGTTTGGTAGCGTCGGTCATAGGGAGGAACATCTCTTGGTCCGGCTCCTCCTCATCCGGGATTTCTCAGTCCGGCGCCCACTTGAGGGTCGGGTCCGTGCCATACTCGAGAGTTTGCTGAAGGAACAGCTGAGAAAAAGCATGAAGAACAGAGTCAGAAATGCAACAAAAACCGACACATACTTGATCCGAAATAAGTTTGCCCCACGAAGCTTACTGCGGGAGAGAGCCTGTCACGACAGTAGTGCTTGATTCCCCACGTCCATTCGGCGGAGAAATCCTTGTGGGTGGTGAAAAGAGCCTTAACCCGGCGAAAGATCTCTGTGTTGCTCAATTCGAAGGAGGAGGTTCGGTTGGGGTCGCGGCCGAAACTCATATGGCACAACTTGTGGGTGCGCTTCTGGAGGGGAGAGATTCGCTTGCGCACGAACGTGATCATAGCATCCTCGTTGCGCAATCCGAGCTTCTTCAGCTCCGCGAACCTCTTGTTAACTTGGTTGGCCAGAGCTGTAGGCTTCTTGGGGACCTCCTCCCAGAAATCCGTGTCAGGTAGACCCGGAGCATAGGGCAGCAACCGAACCAAATCTTCGGTACCCTCGTTCTGGACGTAGAAGAAGGTCCGGGCCCATCCTTTGCAGGAGTCAAGCCCGGTAACCCGGGGAAAGACCGAAAACCTCCGGGGCGAGATGGAGGCAGCTCCGAATTGGGTGAGCTGCTTATCCTCTGACTCTACGTGGATATTGGGGACGACGTTGCGACGAAGGCTGAAGAACCGAATCCACAGCTCCTTCGTGGGCCATAGTCCGGTGTAGCCTTCGATCATAGAGGCAAAGGCGGAAAGAGAGGTGATAGCGTTCGCCGGGAGATGGTGCGACTGCAAGTGGTAGGTCCTAACCCAATCCCGGAAGAAATCGCTCACCAGGAGACCAAATCCCCGTTGGAAGTGGGACAGGAATACAACAAACTCACCTGGATTGGGTGAGGGGGCTAGTTCGGCGGAGGAGAGACGAGTGACGACGCCGGTGGGAATACGCCTGGTCCGGTAGAGCCAATCAATGTCATCTTGACAGACCCATGAACTGGCCCACGCGCCGCGGTCCGCCGCGCCGGCGTCCTCCTCCATCTCCTGCTCGGCAACGACGAGCTCCTCCTCCGTCATTTCGTATTCGCTATCCTCGCTGGAACTAGCGGCGGCGGGGATCTAAGGCCTGGATTGGCGAGGACCCGTGGCTAAGCAGTTGCGCAGCGGTGGCTGCGAAGCAGAAGCACGGGGAGAGTGCGGCGGCGGCGCTGCTGCTAGAAGCACCAGCGGCGGCATGGTCGCGAGGAAGACGAAGGAGAAAACGCAACGAGTAGAGGGGCGCAGAGGTGGAAAAACGCTAAGGGATGCGCCCCTCCCCTATTTAACCACCCCCAGAGATGGATGAGTGGGATCGCGCTGCGCCGACGAGCCACACAGTGTGGCCGTGTATCACCGGCATCAGCCAATCAGAGAAAAGCCACACAGGAGGCCACAGAGTAGAAGCGATCCCATGACACGACACGCTGATGCAGTAAACGAGAAGGCAGGCATGACGTGACCCACGCATAGTGATAACTGACAATTACTGCGGCGGTTACTGTGCAGGCCCTTAGAATAAGACGAGGTAATGATTAGCCTCCACGTGGGTTGGCGTATGAGAGAAGGAAACGGGGCCCGGATCGAACCATGATAACCATGGGATCCGAGCCAAAGTGGTGACCCGGCCGGTAAGTGAAAACTTGGAACGTGCGAAGGGAACGTAAATCCATATAATCCGAGATAAGGAGCTGACCCGGAATTAAACGTCCGAGGCTCGAACATGAATGAACCTGATGTGGCCTTAGCGGCCAAGGCAGCTAAGACCGCACCAGCTTTGGGGACTAATGTTGGGGGGATACCCCCGGGTAGGGTCACTTCGGGGTATAGGGGTCGAGTTAGCCGAGGGTCGGCAAGGTCAAAGCGGATGCTGGCCGGGTCACCTCAAGGCAGGCCGGATCATGGAGTAACCCGGACCAGGGGGACGCCTAGCATTGTCTCATCCGATTTAAGGAGTAAGTCAGAAGTGCTTGTCTAACTTATATGCAGGAACAGGTGTGGCCAGATCTACTATGATCCGGGTCCTCGCTTAGCTTCTGGGAGAAGGAAGGAATCTCTCTGGTCAAAAAGAAGGTCCGGTACGTACTGCATGAGCAGAGAAAGCAAGGGCAGGACCACCAGATCGTGGCCGACAAGGGTGACGACGCCCATGTCGGCTGACGCGGGCGCCGCAGAGGCTTACGTCGCTAAAGCATGTATGACGCGGGGGAAAAGCACCCCAGCCGGGTTACCACTTTGGGAGGGGGCATATTCTTAGGAATATGCCTCCACATATGCCCTAGGCCAGGACCGAACTTCCTCTATATAAGGGGGGCTAGGGTTCTGGTAAAGGGGGTTGATTGCGGACTAGTTGGTTAAGCACTAGTTGGTTTGGTGAGTCCATAGGACTAGTTGATCTAGTGTTCTAGGAAAAATAGTGGGCAAGAGTAAGAGAGCTTCTTCTTCCTCCTCTCGCCAATACAGCTCAAGGAGCACTTGTAATCTCGAGATATAGCAATACAAACTTCTGTGTGGAGAATCACTCCACTATCCCTCCCTGGATTCCCCTAGCGTGTATTAGTCCCCACCTTTAACCTATCCATGGCATCTGCCGTGACACCACCACGACAGTCATCCTCATCCATGGCCCAACATTAGCTAACGAGAAGCTGGCAAGGTAGACATTCTACTACCCATGGGAAACTGCATATATATTACTCCCTCCGTCCCAAAATAGGGTTTGTCTAGATTCGGATGTATCTAGACACGTTTCAGTATATAGGTACATGCAAATCTAGATAAACCCACGTCACTTATTTTGGGACGGAGGGAGTATTTCTCATTAGAGGGCGAACAAGTAATTAACACCTAGTTAAACCCGTGACTCATTATTGAACATTGCCGGCCTTCAATATCTAAATGCCGCGCCATCGATCGAATCTCATAGTATATGTGCACAATGATTCAGCAAAACTGTTGATTATTATCCGTGCCAAGTTCAAAGTGCTATTCTCAAACCGTACAGAATAACAAAATGGAAACGGTCAAATGGAAACGGGTGGTCATTTCAAAAGAATTTTTGTTGGCTATGGATACGCTAGCCAATATAAGGGATGAAATACACGTTTTTTTTTCTATCCTCTCTCAGCACTTCATTTTACTAGAGTTTCGTTGAGCTGTTCTGAATTATCATTAGACTTTACACTGATGCCTCAGATCGGTTCGCCGACGGTGAAACATCAGGTAGCTGGCGGCCGGCCGGCTGGAGCTGGCATGAAGCGAAAATCGGTGGGAACAGGCAATGGGGCGAAGGTAGAAGTAGGTTTTTTTTTTTTTGAAACGAGAAGAGCCCCGAAGGGCCTGGAGAGGACCCCAGAAGAAAAGGAGATAAACACATAGGTCCCCATTTTAAGTGGATAAGTCTCTGCTGAAAAGTATGAAATAAAATCAGGACCCTTCCTATCTCCACTGCCGAGCCGAGGGTCAGCTGCACCACCGCGGGGACAAAACCACTTGCTTCAGAGCCGACATCGGACGCGGCCGCTGACCCGAAAAGGGGCCTCCGATGGAGGTTAGAGAAATGCCGGAGCTCACCGGCTGTGACAGACAGCACTCAGCCGTCAAGATGAAGCTCGCCGATGTCGCTTCCAAGCTCTAGTACTCCCCGACGGAATAAACCTCGCAAACTCCGTCGATGTCGAATACCCCGCACTCCAGCACATCACTCCTACCACGGGTGGGTGAAGGCGGGTAGAGATGCTCGGAGAAGCGGGGAGAAGTCCGCCGAATGGGGAAGAACCGAAACTCCCCACAACACCCAAGCCACGCCTTTCGCTCGCAGGAACCTGCAACCTTTCCCCCGCCGCCACAGCCGGCCAAAAGGAACATGGAAGAACGGCGAGCATCCAGTCTGGCCCGGGCACCAAACATGCGCTTATGTTTTGGATTCGCTTGGAGTCTCATCGCCGACATCTTCAACCTCCGAAACTCGTCAGGAATCACCCACCGCGGCCTCCTACTGCTGCGCATAAGCTTCAGGAGGCAGAAGCCAACGTCTCTTCTTCCCTCGGTCACAGCCACGCAAGAAACCCACCTTCCCACGCCGCCACGACCGGCCGGAGGAGGGAAAACGAGCAAGCGACCACCACAAGGAAGAGGAGGCGCGAAGAGGCGAACTCCTTGGCTCTGCCGACCAGAGTCCCCCAATCCTCCTCGCCACCATGGCCGGCCGAGGAGGGGGGCGAAGTCCATAGAGCAAAGCATCGCCGGGCCTTATTGGAGGCTTGGGTGGCCCTCCTCCACCACCTCGCCGCCGTGCAGACGGCCGGGAAGAGGAGCTCCCTCCAGCGAGGAATCCGGCCCAGGGATCCCGTCGCAGACCTCACGGCACGAAGCCAAACTCTGGCAATCAGCCAAGACCCTAACCTAATATCTACAGGGGGACCCCGGCGTCGGTCCTCAGCCTCTCTCTCCACCGGCGGCGCCGGCGAAATCGGCATCGGATCGACCCGGGGCGGGCGACGGAACTCGCGGGAACTGTAACAGAGGGGAGGGGAAGGGATAAGGCTCGGGCGTTCCGAAGGTAGAAGAAGGTAGGGAAGTCGAATCCGCTTGTCGTAAACAGCGGGCAGCCACAACTCTGTCGTGTTGCTCACCTTACGGTCCACGCACACGCACACGCACGCCAGGTTGTTCCTCACCATGTGCCACCATGGCCTCCAGACTAACAAATGGCCAGACCATCGTCGAACTTTCTGGATGAAACTTACTCTTAAGTCTAAACACCTTGCCGTCCGGCCCAGGATTTTCTATAGAATAATAACATCACAATTCACAAGGCTCCATTTGACTGGTCCACCACGGCACCACCCTGCTGCAGCCTACAGCTCGTCGCGTCCGCGACGGCGACGTCAACAACAGCCGTGGGCAGCCGTACGTGCAAATAAACGCGTACAGCAGCAACGGCACGCCTCGTCTGTCTCATCCTCGTCTCACCCCCCTGGAACCGGCTATATATACGGGGTATCTTCAATTCTTATCACCATCTGCCACATTCTGAATCGATCACCAGCAAATACAAACTTCCAGCTCCGTCTGATCATCCATGAACACCGCCATTTCTACTCCGACCACGGCGAGCAAGGTTGCTAGCTACGGCGCCGGGCATGGCCTGAGAAGTGGCCGCTGCCGGTGCAAAGTGAAGGCGGCCGCGGCGGCCACGGCCAGCAGGATTACCGAGTCTACCGACTACTACAAGGTGCTGTCGCTGGAGCAGTCGGCGGGCGTGGGCGCGGAGGAAGTGAGGCGCGCGTACCGCCGGCTGGCCCTGCAGTACCATCCGGACGTGTGCCCGCCGTCGCGCCGGGCAGAGTCCACGCAGCTCTTCGTCGAGCTCCGTCGCGCCTATGAGACGCTGTCCGACCCTGTTACGAGGGTGCAGTACGATGCCAAGCCGAGGAAGGGCTGCCGCTACACGGCGTCAAGGCCGCGGGCGGATGGGCTCCCGAGGGACGTGTGGGAAGCGCAGCTGCGCGTGCTGCGGGCGAGGTCCGAACGGCGGCAGAATGCAAGGAGGTGAAGCGGCAACCGGTTCTAGGCATCTGTTTATACTTGGTGTTTAAGTTGAGCATATGAGTTCATTATGCCAAAAAAAGGAAGATGTGTAACACTGTAGGGCGATTGTTATAGTGTTGAATTCATTTGTTGAAAGTTTGTCTGTAGAGTCTTTGTTCAGCGATGATGAACTACATATATAGTTTTTTTTCTCCGAATAACTACATATGTAGTGTTGATGATCTTAATACTCCATCCGATTCATAATGAGTTTTATCTTACACTTACATGGATCAGAGAGAGTAGTAAATTTATTGCGTATATACATGTGTTAGTACGTGGTACATCAACTTGCCCTTAGTCATCGTGTGCACCTTAATCTCTTCACCTCCTGGTCTGGTGAATCAGGTTGTCACCCGACATGACGAACCACCTTTTACATATTGGAATATCAATTTTCAACCAAATGGTTAGAAGCTTCAAATTATAAGAAACTAAAATTTGCATATGTGAACTTTTAACTATATGATTTTGAAACACAACTATTTAGAAAAAGGAACCTTTTGACTCAACAACTTCCGATTGTCCTAGTCGGAGTCATCCGCTGTAGAACTTCTACAGAATAAATCGAATATTGAAACGAGCCATTTTGAATCTAACAAACCGAATTTTTAGTCATACCAATCTGGGCCTCCAAACCAAGATCCACGTGTTCTAACTCGAACAGATGCTCTAGCAAAGCGTGATGTAAATAGAAGGAGAAGTAACCAGAATTATAAGGGGGAAGACGATAAAAGAAAACTCTGTCCTCGAAATATAAAGTGTATAACTCTTTCCATAAGCCAAAAAAAATTCGACCAAGTTTATGGAAAACTACTAATATCACTATGAACTTTATTTTCATTTTGTACGTATTTGCTTAATAGTGTATATATTGATACTTTCTTGTATAAACTTGGCCAAATCATGTACCATAAATTAAATAAATTAGATGGTAAAGATGCCCTTGGGGACATCCCATAACTTTGTCAAGGTAATAAGTACATTCATAAATTCAATCTCTGATACTCGCTTCGTCCGAAACTACTTAAGTTGGATTTTTCTAGATTTGCATATATCTAGACGGGTTTTAGTGTGCAGATACATGTGAATCTAGAAAAATCTAAGTTACTTATCTTGGGATAGAGGAAGTACCATTCTAAGTTGTTAGTTAGCTAGTTTCATCCGATTCTCACTATATGCGTCAAGTTATGTAATGTTGTATATATCTTAGCTAGGATAGACCAATCTCATGCATGCATATCATTAAATATAAATTCAACCCTTAACACACAATTCATTGGGGGTGATTTCTCTTAAAATACACCATTGTATAAGATATCGCACTAAGATATAATGCAATCTGAAAGCCTTTATAGATGTACACTGTCGACACTCCCCATCGGTGTCTACAGAACAAAAGTCTTAACTTACGAACCTTCGAGATAGATTGAGTCACGATAAGTGGTTTGTATCACTTTGCAAACCGAATGGTGTTTGCCGTTGCTCACATTTACAAGAGGGGCCAATTTACTATATAATTTTCTACCACTTTTGTCAACTGTAATAGAAAAATATAATTAAAATCATACATTTAATAAGCAAAAAAAAAAACAAGAAAATGAGTTTAGAAATACCACACCATATGCTATAGGAGAAACACAAACAATGTAAGTAGAAGCGAACATCACAGAAAAGCACATAATAAACAAAACATGGGGAAGCTTATACCATTCATCACTTTACAGAAGTATAGAAAAAACACTTAAATTCGGGTGAAATGCTTTAGAGTCATTATATGTTTAATATAGAGATATTAAACTATATGCTTTGAAGTCATTACATGTTTTATACAGAGGTAGACCTATGTGAATGAATACTTTTATGAACACTCAAGAGTAAAACAGGGCCTTCCGTTATTTTCACTCATAAAAATATATGTAGCCAAGTTGAAACTATACCATGTATTAACAATTTAGTACAAAATAAAACAACTAAATCAAGGATCACACTCTGAGATTTGTAGGGATCACAACATGAAAAGCCTAATATGTGCGTAAAGAAATATCAAGTAGCAACTTGCTGATGGAATTTAGTTCACATACCTCCAACACTATACACACCTTATGTCTTAGAAAGGAGTGAGTAGCATTTTCGCATGAATAGCCATATTTTTTGTATTGTTTGAATTATGGTGAAAATAATTATTAACTTCATTGCACAATGAAAAGAATGGGTTTTGCAACAATCCAATGATAATTGATTTCATATTAAAAAAATCATACCGATTGCTGATTGAGCAAAAGTCATAAAACTACTTGTTTGTACATTAGGCTGAATCGATGACCTTATCGATTAATTTGTAATTTCCTAAAAGAATGAGCAAAAAGAGCGTATTATATCCACAAAACCTATACGAACAAATAATTACATGAATGAAGTGACATTCAATAAAACATATAATGTGACACGAGACTCACATTTTAGCACTTCTCTCCTCGATCTTTAATCTTCGTAAACAGACCAATCACATCATCATTCTTGATGGTAGAAAATATATTTTTGTCCATATAGAAAACCAAACAATCACTCATCTAGATTACATCAAGAGATAAATTGTATGAAAATAAAGAATAGCAATGCTTGTTATATGCCTTTTCATAATAACTCACAATTTCTTTCTAACGGTGCCAAAGTTTTTTCACTTGGCATCGGCATAACTTTTGAGAATTTGGCACCGCATACGCCGTGGAGGGCCTAAGATCGAGCTTCCGTTGTAGCAATAGTCACACAATGTTCTAACTAATTACAGAACATATCTTGAGTGATCTTGACACAGTCCACACAAAGCATGCATCAGGCACATTAACTATTCTCGTCCACACGGAGATGAATCTGATTTTTATACTAGTTGATACATGATAATCAACACAGACTGGATAGGCCAGGTCATCCAGATATGAACGAACATCAAATGGTCAGGGTAAAGAGGAAATTAAGCTTCAGGCTCGCCGTGCACAGATTTCTTAAGAATTGGATGGATCTAATACGACCTGCAGGCTCACTAACTACAACATAATGCAGACTTGGCACCGCCGCAGAACCAGGCCACGGCCTCTGACTTGCAAGCTGCCGCCGCATACGACAAGAATGAACTTTTGGTGAGATGGCGTTTGGTGGATCTCAAGGCCACTGTCTGTCTCTGAGTTGCACTTCCTGCACTAGGATTATTTTTGTGCAAAAAAAATATTCAGATACGATTTGGTGTTGGCATGTTATCGTCGCTCTTGTCTTACATATTGTCATCGATTGCCTGCAATGTAGACATTCCACTATCCATAGGAAACTGCATACTTCTAATTAGAGGGCACAGCCTCGATATAGAAGGTTGCCGGCCTTCACTCGTTATGATTTGTACAGGGTCGTGGCACACTTGTTCGTCCATGTCAAGATCGCGGATGTGAGGAGGCATCGTGAGATTGTTTTTTCCGTGCCTGGTCGGCTTTTTTACTAAAGGGTTGGAAGTTGCAATATTGTTTAGATCCAACTGGGCTTTAGCGAGGCGTTTAAGCCCAGTTAACCAGAACGTGCCAAATTGTTCTCCGGAGTAGCTGTCCTAGGGATATGCAGCCCACTGCGAGGTTTGTATCAAATCTAGCGGTCAGAAAAGAGCAGTGAAGATGATCGGACGGCCAAAAATGTCAAAGGCATGAGAAGCCTCCTATTTGGTGCGGTTTTAATATCCCTAATGCCGCCATCGAATCTCATAGTATATGCAGTTAAGCACAATGATTTAACAATACTGTTCATTATTATCCGAGCCAAGATCAAATTGCGCTATTCTCAAATCGTGCAAAATAAATAACGAAATGTCATTGATCCACGCGCACGCACGCGCGCTAGGTTGTTCGACCCGGTATATGTTCCCTGGCTTCAGAAGGCTCCATTTGACTGGTCCACCGCCCTGCAGCTGCAGCCTATACAGCTTGTCGCGTCCGCGACGGCGACGTCAACAACAACCGTGCGCAGCAACGGCACGCCTCGTTTGTCTCATCCTCGTCCCACTCCACTGAAACAGGCTACATATATGGGTATCTTCATTCTCCATCACCATCTGCCACATTCAGAATTGATCACCAGCAAATCAAAACTTCTTCCCCTGTTTGATCAGCCATGAACACTGCCATTTCAACTCCCACCACGGCGGGATGCACGAGTAAGCCTGCTAGCTACGGCGCCGGGCATGGCAGGAGGAGTGCTCACTGCCGGTGCAAGGTGAACGGCGGCAGAATGCAAGGAGGTGAAGCGGCAACCGGTTCTAGGCATCTGTTTATACTTGGTGTTTAAGTTGAGTATAAGAGTTCATTCTGCAAACAAAAAAGATGTGTAAAGGTGTAGGGTGATTGTTACAGTGTTGAATTGATTTTTTGAAAGTTTGGTTCTAGAGAGTCTTAGACTCTTAGTTCAGCGATGATGAACTACATATGTAGTGTTTTTTTTTTCGAATAACTACATATGTAGTGTTGATGAACTTATACTCCATCCGATTCATAATGAGTTTCGTTTTACACTTACATGGATCAGAGAGAGTAGTAAATTTATTGCGTATATACATGTGTTAGTACGTGGCACATCAACACACTACGGGAATGGCAGACATTGCTGACGGCAATAGCTACGCCGACGGTCAAAAGTCGGGGCCGTCGACGTAGCCTAGATACGCCCACGGCGAAGAAACAACCGTCGGCGTTGCTATACCGTCAGCGTTGTAGGAAGGATGCCGACGGCCACCGTCAGCCCAGAAACACCGTCGGCGTAATGCAATCTAACCTGACGGCCACCGTCGGCGTAATACGACCATCGACACATGTAGCGGGGCATGTGGCCTTCCCGTCCCTTTTGTAAACGGAGGGAGGACGGCGTCACTGCAACCGCTATGCCGACGGCCTTACCATCGGCACAACGCCTGTAAACATTGATGCCTACGGTATAGCCATCAACGTTACAACTAGGCCACCTTCTTGGAAGCAACCTATGCCTACGGTATTACCGTCGGCGTTACAACTGTGCCAACATTCTGGAAGCAAACTACGCCTACAGAATTGACGTCGGCATTAGAACTGGTCCACCTTCTGGAATGCAGGCTATACCGACGACAATACTGTCGGCGTTACAACTGTGCCACCTTCCCTAAAGCATGTTACGCCTATGGTATTGCCGTCGGCGTTACAACTGATCCACCTTCCTAGAAACAAACGACGCCTACGGTATTGCCGTTGGCGTTACAACAATGCCATCTTCCTACAAACAAACTATACCTATATTGTCGTCGGCGTTACAACTGCGCAACCTTCATGGAGGCCACCTATGCCTACAGTATTGCCATCGGCGTTACAACTGCGCCACCTTTCTAGAAACAGGGTACGCCTACGGTTTTGCCGTTGGCATTACAACTGCGCAACCTTCTAGAACCAAGCTAGGCCTACGGTATTGCCGTCGGCGTTACAACTGCTACACCTTGGATCAACCTTGATTTTCTATGTTTCTATGGACTAAACAAATCTAAACAAATAAAAAGTCTATTGGTTGACCCTCATACGAAGAAAGCTATAGAGGTAGACCCGTGGGGCCCATAGACTAGGGTTTCGCTGGAAAAAGATCGCTCGAGCGTCGGAATCCCACAAAATCTCGCATGTGGCCATAGCATACATACACATGTGGTGAAAGGTCCATAAATGCAATGTATAGCTCCATGTTGCTATGGACTGAACAAACCTAAACAAAAAGTTCATTGGTCAACCCTCTTACGGAGAAAGCATATGGGTAGACCTACGGGCCCATAGACTAGGTTTTCGCTGGAAAAAGACCGCCGGAGTGCCAGAATCCCACGAAAATTCGCATGTGGGCATAGCATACATGCACAAGTGTGATGGAAGGTCCATAAATGCAATGTCTAGCTCCCTGGTGTCGACATCCTCCCAGACATGCATTAACACTTAGCAAAGTGCTAGACCCGAGGTAGAAGACTCCTGCTACGGGTCCAATGGAGGGAAACTAGTGGAATCTTTGGCCCAACCCATGTTTTCCATGTTTCTATGGACTTAAAAAACCTAAACAAACAAAAAGTCTATAGGTCAATCCTCGTACGGAGAAAGCTAGAGGAGTAGACCCATGAGGCCCACGAACTAGGGTTTCGCAGGAAAAAGGCCGCTCGAGCGTCGGAATCCCACAAAATCTCACATGTGGCCATAATATACATTCGCAAGTGTGGTGGAAGGTCCAGAAATGCAATGTCTAGCTCCCGGGTGTTGACATCCTCACAAACATGCGTTGACACTTAACAAAGTGCTAGACCCGTGGTAGGAGACTCCCGCTACGGGTCAGATGGAGGAAAAATGGTGGAATCTTGGGATCAACCTTGATTTTCTATGTTTCTATGGACTAAAAACCCAAACAAATAAAAAGGTCTATTGGTCAACCCTCGTACGGATAAAGCTAGAGGGGTAGACCCATGATGCCCACGAACTAGGGTTTCGTAGGAAAAAGGCCACTTGAGCGTCGAAATCCCACAAAATATCGCATGTGGCCATAATATACATGCGCAAGTGTGGTGGAAGGTCCATAAATGCAATGTCTAGCTCCCGGGTGTCGACATCCTCACAAACATGCGTTGACACTTAACAAAGTGCTAGACCCATGGTAGGAGACTCCCGCTACGGGTCAGATGGAGGAAAAATGGTGGAATCTTGGGATCAACCTTGATTTCTATGTTTCTATGGACTAAACAAACCTGAACAAATAAAAAAGTTCATTGGTCAACCCTCGTACGGAGAAAGATATAGGAGTAGACCCGTGGGGCCCACGCAATAGGGTACTGCCATCGGCGTTACTACTGCGGCTCCTTAGCTAAGTTTGCTACGCCGACGATATTATCGTCGGCATAACAATATCACATCTTAAAGGAAGCCAGCTATGGCTACGGTACAGCCATCGGCTTTAGAACATGACTACCTTTCGAAGGATGTTACGCCTACTTGCTGTCAACATTACAATAGAACACCTTACTGGAAACAATCTATGCCTACGGTATTGTCGTCGGCATTATAACAGCGCACCTTCGTGTTAGCAAGCTACGCCTACGGTATTACCCTCGGTGTTACAAAATAACTACCTTCCTGGAAGCACGCTACACCGACGGTACAGTCGTCGGCACAGTGGCTTGCGACGTCAGTCCCCGTTAGTTTACCCACGCTGACGGCGTAGCTATGCCGATGACACCCGTCAGTATAGGTAGCTACGCCAACGGTCGTCCCTACGCCGACGGCCAACCTGCTACGCTGACGCGACCTATGCTGACGCCGCTACGCCGACGGTGGCCGTCGGCACAAGCTACACCGACGGTTTAAAGGTCTGTGCCGACGGCAATTGCCGTCAGCATTATCTGCGATTCCTGTAGTGAACTTGCCCTTAGTCATCGTGTATGTTATGTATAGTTCCGGTATTGTACTACCGTTGTAATTCATGTTGTACAAGTTGATCATCTAATATAAATCTAATATAAAGTATATGTCTGCCGGTTGGGGCAACTAGGGCAAACAACTCTTTTTGACTTGGTATCAGAGCGGGTCGATCCACCTAGGGTTTCACCCGTCCCTCTCTTCTGCCGCCGCGGCCCGCGCCGCCACCACGATCTCACGTGATGACTTCTTCAGCTCTGCAACTCTCCACCACCGGCGCGTTGGCCTCGCCCTCCATCCCCTCCATCCCCCCGGTGCCATCTCATCTCCGCCCCCACCGGCCAAGCCTCCAACACCATCACGGTCCACCTCGACCGCACCAATTTCCTCCTCTAGAAGATGCGAGTCCCCAACATCGCCGGCCAGGGATGGAACGACTTTATTGACGACTCCTGCAAAGCGCCACCGGCCACACTCACCGAAGGAGACGGGGCCAACGCTGTGACCAAGGCCAACCTGGACTATGCCCTGTGGTTTTACATGGATCAGCCCATGCTCAGCATCCTCGTTGACTCCATGACGGAGGAGATCCTCGGCCATCTCGTCGGCCGCACCACCACATCGTTCGTATGGGCATGGCTTCTGTCCATGTTCTCGACGCAGAACAAGGCAGGGGTGCGCCAGATGCGACGTCAACTCACACCGCTAAAGAAGAACGACCTCACTGCCGCCGCCTACTTACACAAGATGAGGGGGGTTCACGGATGCCATGGCCAGGTTGCCCCTTCAGCACTCTCTTACAATGCTTGCTGCAGCCGGTGCCGATGACCTCATCCTGCCGTACTTTTACATGATGCTCCTCTCATGCGAGTCTCTCAAGGAGAAGAATGCCTAGGCTCCTGTGGCGCCCCGCAAAAACCACTACTAGAAAATCGCGTTGCTTTTGTGCATTGCATCATCATGACTGCATGTTCATGTCATCATGCCACATTGCATTTGAGCATCGTCATCATCATGCATTTGTTTGTCTGAAACTATTTTCGAAAAACATATTTTGTTTTCTAAATACCCCGCCGTTATTTCAAATCCAAAACCCGGGTCTCTGGATTATTTTGTTTCGTCTACCAATGGATTTCAAAAGTCCCGTTTTAAATAATAACATATTTTATTTTATTTTTAGGGGGCAGCCAAACCGGGTCGATCCGACCTAGCCGGCCACCCCCAAAATTACCAAAAAACAGCCTGTCTAATTCCTAATCCTACCCAGCCCCCCCTCCACCTCACCCCGGCCAATCGCAAACCGCCACCTCACCACTTCCCCAACTCCCTCCTCTCCCTTGCCGCCACATCAGCCAGCCTGGGCCCCACCCGCCGACCGTTCCCGCCCGCATCCGCGCCTGCACACACCTGGGCGCGCAGCCCCAGGCCCACCCCCACCTGCCGCCGACCGCGTCGCTCCTGGACACGCACCCCACGCTCCCATCCCTGCCACGTCGCCAACACCCCACCTGCCAACCACCAAACTCCCCACCCCCCACCTGCCTCTCCCCACGTGGCCCACCGCCCCCAGGCACGCCTCCCCCGACGCTCCTCTCCCCCACCTCGTCTCCCCCGTGTCTCCCTCCTTCCGCTGCAGGCCCCGCCGCCCCTCTCCTCAAGCGGGACCTCCGCCGCTCGCCGGCCCTGCTTCCTCCCTAGACCGCCGTCGGTAGCCGCCCTCGTCACCTCCCCGGCCATCCACCGACGCGGGCGACCCCCTTACCCCCTTGCTCGCTTCCCCCTCGCCGTCGCCGCCCGAGGCCGCTCCCCTCTGCCCCTCGTCGCCTTCCTCCGCCGCTCGTCCCCGACGACCCGTGCCCGCACGGCTTCGCCCCGCCTCCGCCTCCCGGGTCGCCGCCGCCGCGCCCTCTTCCCCCGGCCCCCCATCTCGCTGTCCTCGCACGCGACCCACCTCGCGCCTCCCCTCGCAGAGCTCCTGCAGCCGCCGCCCTGCAGGCCCTCGTCGGGCTCCCCTCACCCTTCCTCTCTCCTTCCTCCTCTCGCCTCCCGCTCCACCTCTGCAACCGTCCGCCGCCGCCGGTTACCTCCACCCCCGCTTTGCCGCTCCGGCCGCATCAAGCCCTCCGGTGCCCCCATCTTCCCGAGCGCTCCAGGCCCCGCCGCCGGCCGCTGGTTGCCCGAGCCGCGGCCATTCCGGGTACCTCCTCACCGGCAGCGTCCCCTCTGCTTGCGGTTCGTGCGCTTGCTGCCAGGGCATGGCCTTGCCTCTGCTCAACATCGGGCCCCTGCTGCACGTACCGACCAGGACGGCCTCAAGCCTGCGCTGTACCGCGAGCACATGTTGTAATCTTTGTGTCTGTGAGTTCTGCGGGTGTCGTGTAATCGTGGCCCGGACAAGAGTTCATGACACCAAGATCCACGACTCAGAGATGCCAGAACACCAAGTTTGTCGAGACCCTGAAGACCCGTTCCCGGAGGCGAAGTCCGGACCCGAAGACCGCCAAGATCGCCACCGGAACGACAAGCACTTCACCGCGGAACGCCAAGTCCTTCTTCCCGGATGCGACAAGATCGTCTCTCGAACGCCAAGTGCTTCGGCCCAGAAAACCGACGACCCGACCAAGATCCGAAGGCCGAACCCTCGTGCGCCAAGTTCTTCCCTCGGACCCGAAGACGCCGAGACCTGGGACGCCAAGATCTCCGCCGTGAAACGACCAGACCGACGACCCCGGATGCGACAAGACCTCCCTCCCGGACGCCAAGTTCGCCGAGAACCCGGATGCCAAGGTCACCGACACGGAGCGACAAGACCTCCTTCCCGCACCGATCCCGCCGAGACCGAACCCCAGATCCGGACCCTGAGACCCGACCCCGAACCCCTCGGAGCCCAAGTTCGCCGAACCCTAATGTGATTCCCTATCCAAGACCCCATTATTTTTATAATATGACATTATCAACTGATGCATATTAAATTGTTCATGCATGCATTCTTGTCTGTGGTTTGGGGGCATTATGCCAATTCATCTCATAATTAAATATGGAGTCTATATGTGGGATATCTTTGTCTTATTCCGGACTCCATTTAAATTGGCATAGCGAACCGAAGCCATGTTTTGTCCTGCCAATCCAACATTTAAATTGCGGGGGTGCTAAATAACTTGAACCGTGTAATTAATTGTCGGGACCCCGGTTCCGCTTAATACTGCCTAATTGCACTGCATCGGCATCATATCATAATCATGCCGGATCTTCTATCGTAGTATTAAATAGTGCATCCGGTGTTTCTTCTAGTGTTTTGCTTCTTCGCGGGCTAGGCCGAGGAGTTGATGCGAGTGTCGACCCGATCTTCGGATGAAACCTTCGGCAATGTTTTCAGGCGAGCATCTCCCCCTTTCTACCTATCTTACTTTTATAGTATTTATTCCCTCCTCTTGATCTATTGCTATCTGTGTTGCGATGCTCTAGTTTTCGTGCCCGTGATATCCCTTGCAGCCTTATATTGCCTTGGACACATCCTATTACCTGTTGATTGGTAGATAGTTGGACTTGCGCGTCGTAGTCGCTTGCTCAAGTGCTGTTGCGTGTCGTCAAGTACCACAGTTGTTGGAGTATTGCCGCATGTTTATTGTTGGAGATGATCATGGCTTTAATTACTGTTTAATAAATAAAATTGAAAGTAGGTAAATGCAGAGGCACCGGTGGGTAATAGACAATATTTGGTTTTTAACCGCTCACTGGTGTCCCGTAGGACCCCGATTTCTTGACACCTGTTCCGAGATCGAGCGCGCTAACCACAGGTGGGGTGTGTGGGCACCCCCATCGATTAGTACCTGATTTCAAAGTATTGTACTGGGGCCACAAACTAGTTTGAGGTTTTATTTACTATCCTGTACTTATGCCATGCTTTACTGCTTTATTTAAAATTGTGCGAGGTACTGCACCTGTACTGTTTAGGTAAGCAGAGTGTTTTCGCGGTATCGACAAGCCCAGTCACACTTTCGGGTTCCCAGTCGTTTACAGCCACTGACGCAAACCCTGGGTCCGTTCCAGAGCCGGCCAACTTCGTTGCGGGTAGCTTAGTGGGGTGGCCCCCATGTACTTGCTTTGGGTCTGGGAAACGTCATGACTTAGGCCCCACCGACATACCGATGGGTGTATGTTAACTGATCTGGCAAAAAGGGTCGAAGTGCGTGTGGATACTTTGGTGCACCCCTGCAGGGTTAAATCTTTTCGAAAAGCCGTGTCCGCGGTTATGGACGACTTGGAGCACAGTTCTCGATCATAGACAACTATAACTAAAGTTTACTGTTATCAATTGACTTGTATCCGTTATGACTAGTAATCAGCTCCACTACAACGGAATGGCTAAATAAAAGTACCAACAACTGCTGGGTTTGGGATATCTCATGCTAATCGTATCTGACTAGTAAGTGTTGCAACTACAACGGAATGGTTAACTAAAACTGCTCACTGCTTATTATATTAGGATGACTCATGCTATCTATATTTGACTAGTAATTGCCGCAGCTATAACGGAATGAATAAAACTGCCAACTGTGTGAGTTCCTCGGTTGACTTCCTCGTTTGGTCTCGAGGGGGAAATACCAGGATGGGTATGTTTGGTGGTAGAATCAGGATGGTTTCGAATAGGTCTTTCTTATCTCTCTCTCTGATAGCCGACAGTTGTATCGAGTCTCTATAGGTTGTTCAGTGCATGCTGCGCTGCCGCTCAGTCCACCATACCTATGTAGGCGAGGACCGCCGAATTCTAGTCTCGCCGTGTACTGGCCTCAGTACTGACCGCTCTCTCTTTTTCCTTTGCCCTTTGTCGGCACCCCTTTTGTTTAAGCAGGTTTTGAGATCGACGTCGTTAGCAGGGTTACCCTTCCGGCTTGGCCTGGGCAGGGTTATGGACGCCATTGGTTATTCTTCCGGGCTCTTAGCCCCATTTGCATCTTGTCCGTAGTCGGACGCTCTATCGTTTCAAGGTGATTGGATCTTTGTACCGTATATTTGTATTCTTGACTCATGGAGTCGTGTTGTATATATATATCTGTTTTGTGGGTTCCATCGTGGACTATTGTGTAATGATATTACTTCGTTTTCCACCCGCACGAAAGTGCCTGGTGGGCACCTTTGAATCGTTTCTATGCGGGTTTGGCGGGATTCGCTAAAACTTGCATAGGGCCGATTCTGAGGGTGTTACAGCTCCTAAGTTCTCCACTTCCACCAATGCCGTGGCGCGGCAAGGCGATGCCCATGGAGGAGGGCGCCCCTCATCGACACCAACAGTGGCCGCTCCGGCGGTCGTCCCTCTAGACAGCAAGGCGGCAGCGAGCACAGCGGTGGCCAACAACAGCAGTAGGTACCTCGTGGCATCCGCTCCAATCAGGAGGGCAACGATGGAGGCGGTCACGGTGGTGGTAGCGGCGGCCATAACAACCGCAACGACAAGCGTCCGCGCTGGCAGATCTGCAAGTACTAGGGACATGATGCGCTCCAGTGCAGAAACTGCTTCAACCAGTCGTTCCAGTACAAGGACACTCATGCTAGCAACACCGCCTCCTACCAGTCCGGCCTCGGCCAGACCTGGCTTTTCGACAGGCGCCACCGAGCATCTCACCAACTACACGAGCCACATGAACTTCCAGGAACGCTACTCTAGCACGGATCAAGTGCAAGTCGCCAACGGTGCAGGTTTTTCTATTACGCATGTTGGTCACTCTTCGTCTCCCATTGAACTTAAAAATATCCTTTATGTTCCTAGTCTTAGCAATAATTTTCTTCCCGTGCATCGCCTTATTTCTAACAATAATATTTTCATCGAGTTTCACAAACATTTTTCTTTATCAAGGACAAGGTCACGAAGAAAATTATTTTTTGTAGTAGGAGTCATGGCAGTCTCTACCCCTACCGTTCAGTCGAGCCATAGCATCTGGGCATCATGCATCATCCAGTGTTCGTCTATCTTCTGAGTAGTGGCATCAGCGTCTCGGTCATCCTTCAAATAAAATACTTTATACCATTGTTAGTTCCAATAATCTGCCAAACATTGACTCTTTCGTGTGTGATGCTTGTCAGCGTGCTAAAAGTCACTAATTACCTTATAATTATTCCACTCGTGTTTCTCAATCTCCTCTTGAGCTTGTTCATACTGATGTACGGGTGCTGCTTTACATTCTTCTATGGTTTT
This sequence comes from Avena sativa, assembly GCA_916181665.1. Taxonomy (NCBI): domain Eukaryota; kingdom Viridiplantae; phylum Streptophyta; class Magnoliopsida; order Poales; family Poaceae; genus Avena; species Avena sativa. The sequence goes on from OV702290.1 coordinate 468,415,449, forward strand.
TAAGTATTATGTCAGTTTTATTGCTGACTACCGTTGCTATTGCTAGATTTATTTGATTAAACATAAATTTGATGTTGAGAGCAAATTTTATACTTTTCAAACCCATGTTGAGCGTCTTTTGAGTGCTAAAATTTGTGTTGTTTAGTCTGACTGGGGTGGTGAGTATCGTCGCCTCCATACTTATTTTCAGCGCACTGGGATAGCTCACCGTGTCTCCTGCCACCATACATCTCAACAAAATGGTATCGCCGAACGCAAGCACCGTCATCTTGTAGATACAAGTTTAGCCCTCCTAGCGCATTCCTTGCTCCCCCTTTGTTTTTAGGATGAGACTTTTCTTACTGCTTGCTATCTTATTAATAGGATGCCCACTCCCGTCATTAACAATGCCACACCTGTTTTTCGGCTTCTCAACATGCCTCCCGAGTTCTTGTTTCTTTGCACTTTTGACTATAGGTGCTGGCCAGTTTGCGAAAGTATAATTCACACAAGATCGAGTTTCGCTCTCGGATGTGTGTTTTCCTTGGGTATAGTCTCATGCATAAAAGCTACAAGTTCCTTGACCGTTCCACTGGTTGTATTTACATCTCTCATGATGTTGTCTTTGACGAGCAGATGTTTCCTTTCGCCACCCCGAGTGTCATTGTTGATGTGTCTAACTCCTCCTTGTGTGGTTTCCGTCTCATGAACCAGTTACTCAGAGTACCTTCACGCGTAGTTATGACATTACCTTGTTACCGGTTAATGCACCTGGTTATGTTGTTAGTATTCCTGTGCAGGTTCCTTCCGCGTCGACAACTCCGATCGATGTTCCCGCGTCCCCACCTCTGCATGCATCAGCCACTGCGCCAGGGTCCGACTCGCATGCAGCAAATCATGTGGCATGCTCCTCTGACCCGGGTGACGTCGGCCCGGGGAACGTCGGAATGGCCTCCCGTGGCACCGATTCGGCCCCTAGAGCGGCCCATCATGCGCTCGTTCCCCATCGCCTGTGCGGTCGCCTTCTTCTCCTCTCCCCGCGTCCCCGAGCACTATCACCTACTCAATACCCAGTTCGCCGGCTGGGCCGAGCCCGTCACCACCTGGCTCGCTGCACACACCGGCACCAGTCCTATCAGAGGCCAAACTAGCTCGGGTCATTGTCACGCGATAGCGCAACAATGCTTTTCATCCCAAGGTCTATCGAGATGGCAAAGTTCATTATGATCCCTATCACCGTCATGCTCTTATGGTGGCTCCAGCGTCCCACCGCACTGCTTTGACTGAGCCTGCATGGCGCGTTGCTATGGAAGATGAGTTCGATGCTCTTCAGCAGAATCAGACATGGACATTGTTTCCCTATCCTCCTAGCACTAACATTGTTGGCAGTGAATGGATTTTCAAAACAATGTTTCGCCCTGATGGTTTAGTTGATAAATACAAGGCGCAACTTGTGGCTCAAGGATACACGCAGCAATACGATATTGCTTATCATGATACTTTTATACTAGTGGTTAAGCCCGTCACAGTATGCCTGGTGCTTTCTCTTGCTATCTCACGTGGTTGGTGCCTTCGTCATATAGATGTGAGCAATGCCTTCCTCTATGGATTTCTTAACGAGGAAGTGTATATGCAGCAACCCCCTGATTTTGAGGATTCACGATGTCCTCAGTATGTTTGCAAGGTGCAACGTGCCCCTATTGTCTCAAACAGTGGTCGCGTGCCTGGTATGAATGCTTTAGTGACAAGCTTCATCAGCTGGGTTTTATAGCTAACAAGGAGGATACCTTCCTGTTCATATTTGACCATTAGGGCATTGTGATCTTTATGCTCGTCTATGTTGATGACATCGTCTTGGCTGTCTCCTCTTAGTCCGTAGTTGATAAGCTAGTTGCTACTCTTTCTGGTTCCTTTCTGATCAAGGATCCTAGGTGACTGGAGTATTTTCTTGGCATTGAGGCTTCTTATACTTCTGAGGTTATGGTGTTAACACAGAACAAGTATGCTCTTGATCTCTTGCATTCTGCCAAGATGGAGCAATGTCGGCCGGTTACTACTCCTATATCTACTTCTGACAAGCTGTCAATAGATCTTGCTAAACCACTCAGCTCAGAGGATGCTTTCAGGTACAGGAGTCTCGTTGGGGGTCTGCAGTATCTTATCTTGACACATCCTGACTTGTCTTTTGCTATCAACAAGGTGTGCCAGTACTTGTCGTGGCCTACTACCACGGATTATGAGGCGGTTAAACGCATCCTTCGGTATATACGAGGCACTGTCACCACTAGACTGCGGTTTCAACATTCTTTATCCACTAGGCTCAGTATTTTTCACCGACGCAGATTGGGCTGGTAGTTCTGACAATCGTCGTTCCACAGGCACTTTCGTAGTGTTTCTTGGTCCCAATCTTGTGTCCTGGATTTCTCACAAGCAACCGATGGTCTCTCATTCTAGTACTGAGGCAGAGTACAAGGCTTTAGCCAATGGCACCGCTGAGGCTATGTGGATATAGTCTATGTTAAAGGAGCTTGGTGTGTTTCAGTCCTAACCTCCTGTTTTATGGTGCGACAATATTGGTGCCACGTACTTGTCTACCAATCCAGTATTTCACGCTCGGACGGAGCATATCGAGATTGATTTTCACTTCGTGCGCGAGAAGGTTGCTTTGGGTGCGCTTGATGTTCATTTCATCTCTACCATCGACCAGTTGGCTGACGTGTTCACAAAGCCTGCTACTCAGCTCACACTTTGTAGTTTTCGTTCCAATCGTAACCTTGTTCACGATTGTTTAGATTGAGGGGGAGTGTTAGAGTGGTATTTGTATACGCCATGTATAGTTCCGGTATTGTACTACCGTTGTAAGTCTTGTTGTACAAGTTGATCATCTAATATAAAGTGTATGCCAGCCAGGCGGGGCAACCACGGTAAACAACTCACGGTTACTGTGTACACCTTAATCTCTTCACCTTCTGGTCTGGTGAATCAGGTTATCACCCGACGAACCACTTTTTACATATTGGGATATCAATTTTCAACCAAATAATGGTTAGAAGCTTCAAATTATAAGAAAGCAAACTTTGCATATGTGAACTTGTAACTAAAATGACCATGGAACACAACTATTTAGAAAAAGGAACTTTTTGACTCAAGAACTTCCGATTATCTAGTTGGAGTCATCCACTGTAGAACTTCTACAGAATAAATGAAATCTTGAAACTAGTAGCCATTTTGAATCCAACAAACCCAATTTTTATCCATACCAATCGGAGCATCTGAAATGGATCGTATGGGCACCTAGAGGGGGGGGGGGGGTGGGTGAATAGGTGCTACTTCAAATTTTAATGTTTTTCAATTTTAGGCTTAACATAAAGGGTAAATTCTCTAGATAAACTATTAGGAGGAATTTCCCTATATGCAAACCTATCTACTAGCGAGTAAAAGGCGAGTGGAAGAGGAACGAGTGAACCGTAGTGAAGCACGTGTAGACACAGGATTTGTTTTACCGCAGTTCCTTCCTTGTTAAGGGAAGTACGTCTACGTTGGAGGGGTGGGCGGTACTAAGATCTCCACGCCACAATAGGCCTCACCCTGTTCTCCGATGGATCCCACCACCAAAGGCCTGATCCACCTTTCCACTATAGGAACCCTTCGAGGCGGGTACCGGTGCCTTTACACAACTAGCGGGGCACAACTCCACAATCAACTTGGAGGCTCCCGTGATGACAACAAGCTGCCAAGAACAAGTTTATCAATAACACAGAACAAGATCTATATATTGACAAGAACACTAGATCAGGGATTTCTTCAAATGAATGGAGAGGAGTTGATGAGCTTGATTCGTGATGACAATGACGATTCTCTCCTCCTTCAATTCCCCCAAAGATCGAAGCCTTCGGGTGGTTGAAGTGGGAGATCTAGAGAGTGAGCTCTTGCAAAGGGTCTGATGTTTTTCGAATGAATCAAGAGTTCTGCTCGTTGGGAAAGAAGGGATATTTATACCCCCTTACAAATCCAAGCCGTTGGAGCCTTTGGGGGCCGGATTATCCGGCCCAAGTGAGGGCCGGATTATCTGGTCTGGGGAAAAACTCCGCCTCGAACTCGGATTATCCGGCAGATAAGCCGCCCCCACCCTGAGTGACGCGCCGAGCCTGCCCTTGATCGCCTCCTGTGGCCGGATTATCTGGCCCCATGCGAAGGCCGGATTATCCAGCCAAGGGAGGAAAAACCGCCCCTGTTCGGATTTTCCAGAAGGTAATCTGACCGCACTCCGAGCGACGTGCCTTGGCAGCCTTTGATCGATTTCTAGGGGCCGGATTATCCGGCCCATGCGAAGGCCAGATTATCCGGCCTGGGGAGGAAAAACCGCCCCAGTTCAGATTTTCCGGGAGAAAATCTGAACCCACTCTGAGCGTCGCGCCTTGGCTGCCTTTGATCGATGAATTAGGCCGGATTATCCGGCCCCCTGAAACACCAGAACAGTCCCTGCACACTTAGCGCACATGAGAAAACTCCACGGTATTTTTATCTAACACTCAAAACACAGGGAACCATGAAATGTTCTTTCAATCTCCCCCTTTTTGGTGTTAGATGACAATACTAGGATTTGCAGGAAAGTTCTCAATGCAACAAGATTTAATGAAAGACAAAGACTCCCCCTCAATGTGTGCATACAAACAATTGCAGTTGATTACAAATACACACAAAAGGATAAAGTCTAAATCATTGGAACAAATGTGAAAAGCTCATACCGCCGGTAGGGGGATAGAAGCGTCCTCAATACATTATAAGAATATCCAATGATAGCCATAGAGCACGCCTTCCTCGATAAGATATCCAGTAGCCATAAGAATAATCCACAAAACCACAGCCACAAAGTTTCATACAAACCACAAGATAAAGTTCAATGCTAAATGGGCACAAGCGAGAAAACGACGAATAGGAAAAAGTGCAAATGCTTATGCCCGACCCATGCAAATCCTCGAAGACCTAATAGAACTACTTCTCCCCCTTTGGCATCGAGACGCCAAAAAGGAAGAAGAGCAATGCTAGCGCCCCAAGGTATCACTCGTAGTCCTCATCCTCGTCCTCGTCCTCGTTCCCATCCTCGTCCTCATCTTCAAGTTCTTCGGTGTCATCATCCTCAGCATCAGCAGTGGTCGTGGAAGGAAACAGGTGATGCTCTAGCTCTCCATAGTTAAGCCTAGAAGAAGAGTTCCACCGAGCATATGGTGTGGGAGGAGTAGGAGCCGGGGGATCACCAGAAGCACCAGACACATGGTGAAGTATGAGCTGCTGAGAGTGCGCCAACTCATGGCGCTGCTTGTAAGCCTCATACTGTGTAACATCCCTAAAATCATATTTCAAAACTCATTCATATCATCCTTGCGTCCTTCATTCATTTAGGGTTTTTCTCAAAATCATTTAGAAACAGAAGTTTGTGCTATGATTTCATGTGAGCAAATTTACCTCAATTGGCCATCACCCTTGAGACTTGAATGTTTAGGAACTTGTTTGCTTGCCTCCATTGTTGGAAAGTTTAGGTGTAGCAATTTAACCAAAGTTTTCAACTTGGAAATAATTTCAAAACCACTAGTTCAAACATTTGTAAAATAGAAGCAAAGTCTCTGTTTGTTTGGAATCCAAGTTGACCAAGCCCTTGCAAGGTAACTACTGGTTAAATGACTGGTTTTTGAAACCTCAGTACCCTACAAAAATCCCCAGATTTGTTTGAATTCAAAAAGGATTTGAATTCATATCAAAATCATTCCAGAAAACAGAATTAGAAAAAGAAAAGAGTTAAACAAAGGAAAAAGGCCGTGCGCCCGAAATCTGGCCCAGCAGTGAAACGAGCCCAACAAGCCCACCCGAGGAGTTTCCTTTTCTTCTCTCACGCGCGAGCGCACGCAATCAGTCGCTGACAGTCAGACCCCACCTCCACCTCGCGCACTTCGCTGACGAGCGGGCCTCCTCCACGTCAGCATCGTCTTCCCCCTGAATCCGCGCACGATCTCCGCCGCTGACCGTGGCCGCAGTGATACCGAGCTTAATTGGGCATTAATCCACGAGCGTTTCCTGTCGAGCCTCTGGCTATAAGATCCTCTCTGCCTCGCGAGCATTTCCCCCCAAACACCTCGCTCACTCCGCCACCAGGCTGCCCTCAATCAACCCCACACCGCCGCAGACAGAGCCCACTCCGGCGATCAATTCCGGTGAGCCTCGTGTTCCCCTCTGCCTCTCACTCTTGCTATCTGATTCAGTGAGTCTTTGCGCACCTCCTGACACCACTAGTTCATCCTGTACTGCCCCCAGGTCGCTGTTTCCGCTCGACGCCGCAAGCACCGACGACCACCTGGACTCCGGCGACCAAATTCCGTAAGTCCCGTGCGCCCCTTCACTTCTGACTCACACAAGTTTGTTCGCAACGTTATTGCGCATCTCCTAAACCCTCTGGCTTGTGTTAGGGTGACGCTGAACCTCGGGAACGACTCCGACAACATCCACCTGACGCTAGACGCAACTCCGACGAGATCCAGAGTCCATCTCCGAGCGCCCCTCCACAATCCAGTACCACGTCGAGCTTCAGCAAGTCTTCGCGGTTCTGGTAAGCACTTTCTTGTTTCCTGGGAAGATCTAGAACGCCGCCGCCACCGTAGTCAGACGCGCCGCCGCCAGTCAGCGCCGCTAGCGTCGCCCGAGTGTGGTCAGGGTGATTAGGAACGTTGGATCTAGATCCTGTGGCGTAGAATAGAAGGAGGACGAAGAGGTACGCGTGCGTTTGAGCCGCCAGATCTCATTTAAATCCTGCGGCTGTGGAGCTCGATCCAGTGCGAACCGGTACGCACCAGTGAGGTTGCGACGCGTGGCTAGGACGAATTCAAAAACAGAATTTAAACCAGAATTTGATCCACACTTCAAACTGCCATAACTTTTGAATGCCACGTTAGATTTCTGCAAACTTTATACCATTGGATTTAGTGAAACAAGACCTTTCTGAATATAGAATGTGTTTAGCAAATAGTAACCATTAGAATGACTTTATTTGTAGAAACTTGTTTAAGGCTATTTTGAGTATAGTTTTAGTTTAGCATTTTGTTTTAGGGTTAAATAAGTTTAGTTGGCAAACTTGTGACTTGTTAAGTTTCTGTAAACATGCACTTGCTTGGTAGAGTTTTCAAAATCACCACTTAGTAAATTCATGCATGCATGCATTCATATTATTTTTGATTGTATATGAATTGTGTGTAAATGTGTGCTACAATTTTGTGTGTAGATTTTGCTAGTGATTGTGACTGTGAAGAGTGCTACTCTCCCCATTACCAAGGCAAGTGATGCTTAATATCTTTTGTCCCATTATTTTCACTATGCATTAGTGTTTTTGCTAAGTAAATCTTGCATGGTTTTTAATTGCTAAGTATAGACCTTGCTATGGGAAAACCTAGTAGATGAAACCTTAGTGAAAATTACCTAAGTCAGGATTCCTATTACTATCATGCTTAGCCTAGCTAATATAAAACAAGGGTGGAATATATATTCATGCTATGGAAAATCTCTAAGTCTAAGGACTTGTGTTTTGTTTAATAAAACAACTAAGTTAATGAATCACCTGGGTAGAATGGGACTTGCTTGGTGGTTTTTGGTTGAGTGGTTCACAAGGCCCATTTTTATGGTTTACCTTAGTGTATCTCACTTGTGGATGGCCACCCAGGAACAAAGAGATTTGAGATGTCAAATGTTGAGAAGCTTCAAGTGCAACCACTTGGCAATATGGGCTCTGCCATGATCATATAGGTTGCTAGAACTTAGTCTCTTGGACAGTTGGTGGTAGAGGGAATGATAGGTTGGAACACGTCCATTTGACTAAGTACTTAGCCATGTCCCTGGTAAAGGACAATTTGAGCATCAAGACATGGAAGCTTCAAGAATCTCATCACTCCAACTTCTGAATAAAACTTGTGGGTGAACAAGGGTTAAAGGATCTTCAGTCTTTGATTGGTAGATGCCTTGGAAAGGATCTTCAGTCTTTGATTGGTAGATGCCTTGGGAAGGATTTTGTCAAACAAAAACTTAGTGTTTTCAAATGATAAGGAAAAATCTATTTTGAGCAATGCAAGCCTAAGCTCCACCTAGCCAAATGCATATAGTATTATAGTCCACTTTAAATAAGCTAAGGTATCACTTGCCAATACTATTCCAAAGTATTGACCCTCTGTGGCTGTAACTTGTAATGTTGCAGGTTACTCCGATGATGAATAGGAGTCATGAGTCTACACTCAACATGCTTGCCTGTGGCACATGAAGATGAAGACTTATGTTTATTTACTTATTCCATAAACTCTTGTATTAGGCCTTTGGCCCTGAGTTGTAAAAGACTATGTTTTATCTCTGGAATGACCGTAATAAACGACCTTTGTATCTGTGTACTTCATCTTAAATTGTGGATGCTAGCATTGATCCAGGGACTAGCATTGCAATCACAGGGATCCTTTCCTTTAACAAGGATGGATCTGACAGATGGTATCAGAGCACTGTGTTGCCTGTAGAATTATGACCCTAGGATTGGAAACCACTAAGGAAATTTTTTAACTACTTCTACACTTGTCTATTCTTCTCGTAAACTTTTCTAATCTTCTCATTCTCATCTCTATTTGTAGATGAACTCCATCAACGAAGCCGTGAAGAGAGGACCACTCATGACCATGACCTTGGAGTGTGAGACTGAGTTTCCCAAGATTCTCAAAGACCTCATGGAGACAATGGAAGTACATGGTGCAGCTGTGTACAAGGGCTTTCCAGTGATGGAGGAAGGAGTGGAGTATTGGTGGGTGCAACTTCACTTGTACAAAAACAAGGAAGACAACCACAAAGAAAGAGGCTTCTGCATGTACACCAACACTTTTATGCACACCACATTCTTTGAGTCAGCAAAAGAAGCTGCTTGGAAGACTATCAAAGAACTAAGTGCTAGAGTCAAGTGCAGGATGCTCAACCTCCAAAAAGACTTAGAGAAGGAGAAGGAACATACCCAAGAGTTGGAAGTCACCAACCAAACCTTAAGGGGAGACATTATAGACTTAGTGATTGAAGCATGTGAACAAGATAGGCTGATTGCCTCTAGGAACATTGTGTTAGCCACCAGATCCAGTGAGATAGGTTTGTGAACGCACTTCGTTAGTTGGACCACCACCTATCACCTTATTTTCCAAATGATACCTTAAATAAGTTTGAACCTTGGTTGATGTAATGGATTCTTGTATGCATGACTTGTGTGAATTTTGTGTTTCATGGATATGTAAGAATGTTTGTCTTGTTTATTTTAAATTGTGTTGTTCTAACTTTTTCAATCTTATAAATAGATGCCTATTGCCATCAGCACTGTTGAGGAGTTCCAGGTTACCCGTTTTGGTCCCCGTATCGTAGAGCTTACTACCTTGCTCGATCTCCCTCTTCCCACCATTACGGTGCACCCACTCACCAAGTTTGAGAGGAAGGACCTCTGGGGCTTCAAGGTGAACCAGCCAGGACGCCAGACAGAGCCTACTACGGAGGCCATCGTCTTCAAGCTTATGCACGATGACAGGGAGAGAGGCATGGAGGTTGTCATGCAGGACCTGATAGGACGACTGTTAGGCCGTCACTCCCGACAGGTTAGAGGCACTCACTTCCACGCCTTCGGAAGGCGTGATGATGACGGAGAGTCCATCGACTTTGAGGACGACTCGAGGGCCACAGCAGAGCCGATACGCCTGTACCTCCAGGACTTAGAGACTCTTATTAGGCACGTGGATACTGACAGGACCAACGTCATGCTTAGCAATGACGAGCTCCAGGTGCAGCTTCGCGAGAAGGACAAACTCTTCGCGCAGCAGGACGAGGTAGTCAAGGAAATGGAGGCGAAGTTCGAGACCCAAGACCGTAAGTTCAAGAGTCAAGAGAAACGTGTCCAGGATAGGAACAAGAGGATTCGGGACATGACCGAGGAACTGCAGTCCAAGGACTTCGAGTTAGAGCAGCAGACAGTGATTGAGAGACTTCGTTCCCAGAATAGGGCTCTCAAGACCAAGATCGACTCCTTGACCACTACTATCGAGGAGAACAAGACCGCAATGGAGAACGCAGGTCTTACCTTTGTCGAGGAGGAGATTGATGCTGACGAGCAAACTTGACTACTCAGTTATCTTTATTTATCGTACTTGTTATTTGTGAACTTATTATTGGACCATCCGACATGTGGATGGCTTGCCACTTGTGTGTTTTTACTTTGAGACTTTTGTTATCTTGTTGTTGAGCTTTTATCCTTGTGTTGCATGTTATGTGTTTGCTTGTGTGATGTATTGTGCATGGATCATGTAAGGGAATCTCATTCTTATCTCTATATGATTAAACCACAGATGCCTCCCCGTCGCGCAAACCCCAACCCCAACCCAAACAACATTACCCCGGAAATGCAACAGATGATGAATGCGCAGACACAGCTTATGCAAATGATGACGACATTCATCCAAAACCAGAACAACAACAACCCCAATAACAACAACAACCCCAATAACAACAACAACAACCCTCCGGGTTTTGATATGCTCACCAGATTTCTGCGTCTGAGGCCAGCTAAGTTTTCAGGAACGACTGATCCCATGGTGGCCAATGATTGGCTACGATCTGTGAACAAAGACTTAGTGACCGTGGGCTGCACGGATGCGGAAAAAGTCAGGTTCGCGGCACATCTGTTGGAAGGACCAGCCGCCGCATGGTGGGACAACTTCCAGATCACCACTCCTATTGATGAGGTGACTTGGGCTATCTTTGAAGATGGTTTTCGCACTACCCATATCTCACCAGGAATGATGAACCTGAAAAAGAAGGAGTTTCACAACCTGAAGCAGCGCCACCACAACGTGGCTGAATATATTGAAGAGTTCAACAATCTGGCGCGCTATGCACCGGATGAGGTTGACACAGATGCCAAAAGAAAGGAAAAGTTTCTGGAAGGCTTGAATGATGAGCTGAATCTGCAGCTGTCTGTGGCATATGTTCCAACTTATCGTTGTGTGATAAGGCTGTTATTGTGGAGAATAAAATGAAGCAAGTCGAGAGTAGAAAGAGGAAACACTCCGACAAACACAGCTCGGGATCGTCTCATAAACGATCTCACTATGATGATAGTGTCAGCTCAGGATCCCACAAGCATGGGAAATTTAACAAGCACCACAACCACAACCGTCATGACAACAAGCATCATCGCAGTCATGACAATGATAAGTACAAGAATCACAAGAGTGGACATAAGAGACACCACAGTGGAAGTGGAAACCAGCCTAAAAGGGACATCAGTCAAGTTGAATGCTTCAAATGCAAGAAGCTGGGGCATTATGCTAATGAGTGCCCTGAGAAGAAAGTTGAAGGACCTAACAAGCCCAATCCTTTCCAGAAAGGACAGGTTAACCACATCAATGTGGAGGATGTCTATGAAGAGCCTGATGCCGTTGCTGGTAAGTTCAGACTCAATTCCATCTCAGCATTTGTACTCTTTGATACCGGTGCATCTCATTCATTCATATCAAAAGCATTTGTCGAAAGAAATGAACTACCAGTAGAAACCATTGGGTGTCCTATAAGAGTAAGTTCTCCTGGTGGAGAAATGATAGTAAACTCAGGATGTCATGACTTAGTCATAGAGTTTGGAAAACATAAGTTTCCAGTGAACCTAATAATCCTAAATTCCCAAGGATTGGATGTGATTTTGGGAATGGATTGGATGGCTAAGTATGAGGGAGTATTAGATTGTGCCAATCGTACAGTTGCACTCACAACCCCTGAAGGTAAGAGGATAAAATTCAAGTCCAATTTTAAATCTAAAGGAAGTAAGCTGAATTCTCTTAAGGGGGTTAGCATGGACAGTGTGCCAATTGTGTGTGAATATCCGGATGTGTTTCCGGAAGAGTTACCGGGAATGCCACCAGATAGAGATGTAGAGTTTATAATAGATTTGGTACCAGGTTCTGGACCAAGAGCAAAGAGGCCTTATAAAATGTCAGTTGACGAACTAAAGGAACTCAAGAAACAACTTGGAGAACAATTGCAGAAAGGATTTATCCAGCCAAGTTCTTCATCTTGGGGAGCTCCAGTTTTATTCGTGGAAAAGAGAGATAGAACTCAAAGATTATGCATAGATTACTGTTCTCTCAACGAGGTAACCATCAAAAACAAATATCCTTTGCCAAGAATCAACGACTTGTTTGATCAGCTAGAAGGAGCATGTGTATTCTCGAAGATTGATCTTCAGTCAGGCTATTTTCAACTCAAGATAAGAGAGCAAGACATACCTAAAACAACATTCACGACAAGGTATGGATTGTATGAGTACACTGTGATGCCTTTTGGTTTAACCAACGCTCCAGCATACTTCATGAATATGATGAACAAAGTGTTCATGGAATTTCTCGACAAGTTTGTTGTCGTTTTCATCGATGACATCTTAGTCTACTCCAAGAGCAAGGAAGAGCATGAAAGACATCTACGCTTGATACTTGAGAAACTGAGGGAACATAAGCTTTATGCCAAATTCAGCAAGTGTGAGTTTTGGTTAGAGGAAGTTGGATTTCTTGGTCATGTTATGACAAAAGATGGTGTAGCAGTTGATCCTGCTAAAGTTTCAGCTGTGACAGAATGGGAATCTCCTAAGAACGTAAAAGAGGTTCGTAGTTTCCTTGGTCTAGAAGGTTACTACAGAAGATTCATTGAAATTTTTTCAAAGGTTGCTAAACCAATGACAGAATTGTTAAAGAAAGATAAGAAATTTGCTTGGTCTGAAGGTTGTGAACTCAGCTTTCAGGAATTAAAGAAGAGGTTGTGTCAGCACCTGTTCTGTGCCTACCAGACTTGGAAAAGGATTTCCAAGTGTATTGTGATGCTTCGCATCAAGGATTAGGTGCTGTACTTATGCAAGGCGGAAAAGTTGTGGCTTATGCCTCGAGACAACTCAAAACTCATGAAGTAAACTATCCTACTCATGATTTAGAGTTAGCCGCTGTTGTCCATGCACTCAAAACATGGAGACACTACCTTTTGGGAAAACGTTGTGAAGTATTCACCGATCATAAGAGTTTGAAGTATATCTTCACCCAGAAGGAAATCAATATGAGACAAAGGAGATGGCTAGAACTTATCAAGGATTACGACTTGAGTTTGCAATACCATCCTGGTAAAGCAAATGTAGTAGCAGATGCTCTAAGTCGTAAGGCGTTTGTAAATGGCCTTACCAAAGGTGAATTGCCAGATGACTTGTGTAAGCAATTCAAGGAATTCAGGTTGGAGATTGTGCCAGAAGGACATCTTATGTCTTTGGATGTTTAACCCACTCTGTTGGATAAAATTAAAGAAGCCCAAAAGACGGATAAAGAAATCGAAAAGATTAAGGAAAGGATTAGCCAAGGGAAAGCTAAAAGTTTCCACATAGACGAACAAGGTACTTTATGGCACGGGAAACGTATTTGTGTTCCACAAGATCCGGGATTGCGGAAACTGATTCTACAAGAAGCCCATAACTCTCCATATTCTATTCACCCGGGAAACACCAAAATGTACATGGATATGAAAGAAAGATTTTGGTGGAACAATCTCAAAAGGGACATCGCCGAACACATTGCTTTGTGTGATGTGTGTAGTAGAGTCAAAGCGGAGCATCAGAAACCAGCAGGTTTGCTTCAACCAATGCCTATTCCTGAATGGAAGTGGGAAAATATTGGTATGGATTTCATTACCGGATTACCAAGGACCAGGTCAGGGTATGATTCCATATGGGTAGTAGTGGATCGCCTAACTAAAGTGGCTCATTTTATACCCGTAAAGACAACTTATACCAGTACCAAGTTAGCCAGAATCTACATGAGCAGAATTGTATGCCTTCACGGTGTACCTAAGAGTATTGTGTCTGATAGAGGAACTCAGTTCACTTCTCACTTTTGGAGATAGCTTCATGAATCTTTAGGAACGAGGTTGGAATTCAGCACTGCCTTTCATCCTCAAACGGATGGACAAACGGAAAGGACTAACCAAATTCTTGAAGACATGTTGAGGGCATGTGCCCTAGACTATGGAGCAAGTTGGGATGAAAGTCTGCCTTACGCAGAGTTCTCTTACAATAACAGTTACCAATCTAGCATTGGGATGGCACCATTTGAGTTTCTCTACGGAAGGAAGTGTACCACCCCATTGCAATGGAATGGTGTGGGAGAAAGAAGTTTGTTTGGACCAGATCTTATCAAAGACGCCGAAGAAAATGTCAAATTGGTTAGGGACAGGTTGAAGATAGCACAGTCTCGACAGAAAAGCTACGCGGATTCTAAGCATAGAGAAGTCACCTACGAAGTTGGGGATAGAGCTTATCTTAGAGTATCGCCACTTCGTGGAGTGAAAAGATTTGGAGTCAAAGGAAAGTTGGCACCAAGATATGTTGGACCATTCAACATTCTAAGTCGCAAGGGAGAAGATCCATATGAAATCAAACTTCCAGCATCTTTATCAGCAGTCCATAATGTTTTTCATGTGAGTCAGCTCAAGAAATGTCACCCAGAAATGGAAGAATCTTCTTTGAAGGATACCATATCTTTGGAAGAAGTTCAGCTGGAAAGTGATCTCACCTATGAAGAAAAGCCTGTCAAGATTCTTGAGACCGCAGAAAGAGTCACAAGGACAAAGACTATCAAGTTTTGCAAAGTGCAATTGAGTCATCACTCCGAAGAGGAAGCAACATGGGAAAGAGAAGATGATCTTCGGAAAGACCACCCACACCTATTTGCTAGCCAATCCGAATCTCGAGGGCGAGATTCATCTTAAGGGGGTTAGATTTGTAACATCCCTAAAATCATATTTCAAAACTCATTCATATCATCCTTGCATCCTTCATTCATTTAGGGTTTTTCTCAAAATCATTTAGAAACAGAAGTTTGTGCTATGATTTCATGTGAGCAAATTTACCTCAATTGGCCATCACCCTTGAGACTTGAATGTTTAGGAACTTGTTTGCTTGCCTCCATTGTTGGAAAGTTTAGGTGTAGCAATTTAACCAAAGTTTTCAACTTGGAAATAATTTCAAAACCCCTAGTTCAAACATTTGCAAAATAGAAGCAAAGTCTCTATTTGTTTGAAATCCAAGTTGACCAAGCCCTTGCAAGGTAACTACTGGTTAAATGACTGGTTTTTGAAACCTCAATACCCTACAAAAATCCCCAGATTTTTTTGAATTCAAAAAGGATTTGAATTCATATCAAAATCATTCCAGAAAACAGAATTAGAAAAAGAAAAGAGTTAAACAAAGGAAAAAGGCCGCGCGCCCGAAATCTGGCCCAGCAGTGAAACGAGCCCAACAAGCCCACCCGGGGAGTTTCCTTTTCTTCTCTCACGCGCGAGCGCACACAATCAGTCGCTGACAGTCAGACCCCACCTCCACCTCGCGCACTTCGCTGACGAGCGGGCCTCCTCCACGTCAGCATCGTCTTCCCCCTGAATCCGCGCACGATCTCCGCCGCTGACCATTGCCGCAGTGATACCGAGCTTAATTGGGCATTAATCCATGAGCGTTTCCTGTCGAGCCTCTGGCTATAAGATCCTCTCTTCCTCGCGAGCATTTCCCCCCCAAACACCTCGCTCACTCCGCCACCAGGCTGCCCTCAATCAACCCCACACCGCCGTAGACAGAGCCCACTCCGACGATCAATTCCGGTGAGCCTCGTGTTCCCCTCTGCCTCTCACTCTTGCTATCTGATTCAGTGAGTCTTTGCGCACCTCCTGACACCACTAGTTCATCCTGTACTGCCCCCAGGTCACCGTTTCTGCTCGACGCCGCAAGCACCGACGACCACCTCGACTCCGGCGACCAAATTCCGTAAGTCCCGTGCGCCCCTTCACTTCTGACTCACACGAGTTTGTTCGCAACGTTATTGCGCATCTCCTAAACCCTCTGGCTCGTGTTAGGGCAACGCTGAACCTCGGCAACGACTCCGACAACATCCACCTGACGCCAGACGCAACTCCGACGAGATCCAGAGTCCATCTCCGAGCGCCCCTCCACAATCCAGTACCACGTCGAGCTTCAGCAAGTCTTCGCGGATCTGGTAAGCACCTTCTTGTTTCCTGGGAAGATCTAGAACGCCGCCGCCACCGTAGTCAGACGCGCCGCCGCCAGTCAGCGCCGCTAGCGCCGCCCGAGTGTGGTCAGGGTGATTAGGAACGTTGGATCTAGATCCTGTGGCGTAGAATAGAAGGACGACAAAGAGGTACGCGTGCGTCTGAGCCGCTAGATCTCATTTAAATCCTGCGGCTGTGGAGCTCGATCCAGTGCGAACCGGTACGCACCAGTGAGGTTGCGACGCGTGGCTAGGACGAATTCAAAAACAGAATTTAAACCAGAATTTGATCCAAACTTCAAACTGCCATAACTTTTGAATGCCACGTTAGATTTCTGCAAACTTTATACCGTTGGATTCAGTGAAACAAGACCTTTCTGAATATCCAATGTGTTTAGCAAATAGTAACCATTAGAATGACTTTATTTGTAGAAACTTGTTTAAGGCTATTTTGAGTATAGTTTTAGTTTAGTATTTTGTTTTAGGGTTAAATAAGTTTAGTTGGCAAACTTGTGACTTGTTAAGTTTCTGTAAACATGCACTTGCTTGGTAGAGTTTTCAAAATCACCACTTAGTAAATTCATGCATGCATGCATTCATATTATTTTTGATTGTATATGAATTATGTGTAAATGTGTGCTACAATTTTGTGTGTAGATTTTGCTAGTGATTGTGACTGTGAAGAGTGCTACTCTCCCCATTACCAAGGCAAGTGATGCTTCATATCTTTTGTCCCATTATTTTCACTATGCATTAGTGTTTTTGCTAAGTAAATCTTGCATGGTTTTTAATTGCTAAGTATAGACCTTGCTATGGGAAAACCTAGTAGATGAAACCTTAGTGAAAATTACCTAAGTCAGGATTCCTATTACTATCATGCTTAGCCTAGCTAATAGAAAACAAGGGTGGAATATATATTCATGCTATGGAAAATCTCTAAGTCTAAGGACTTGTGTTTTGTTTAATAAAACAACTAAGTTAATGAATCACCTGGGTGGAATGGGACTTGCTTGGTGGTTTTTGGTTGAGTGGTTCACAAGGCCCATTTTTATGGTTTACCTTAGTGTATCTCACTTGTGGATGGCCACCCAGGAACAAAGAGATTTGAGATGTCAAATGTTGAGAAGCTTCAAGTGCAACCACTTGGCAATATGGGCTCTGCCATGATCATATAGGTTGCTAGAACTTAGTCTCTTGGACAGTTGGTGGTAGAGGGAATGATAGGTTGGAACGCGTCCATTTGACTAAGGAAAGGCTTCTGAAAGATCTTGTCTTGGGAAACCAAGTCTTGTGGGGAAAGTGCACCACCTCTGCAGAGTGTAAAACCTAAGTACTTAGCCATGTCCCTGGTAAAGGACAATTTGAGCATCAAGACATGGAAGCTTCAAGAATCTCATCACTCCAACTTCTGAATAAAACTTGTGGGTGAACAAGGGTTAAAGGATCTTCAGTCTTTGATTGGTAGATGCCTTGGAAAGGATCTTCAGTCTTTGATTGGTAGATGCCTTGGGAAGGATTTTGTCAAACAAAAACTTAGTGTTTTCAAATGATAAGGAAAAATCTATTTTTGCAATGCAAGCCTAAGCTCCACCTAGCCAAATGCATATAGTATTATAGTCCACTTTAAATAAGCTAAGGTATCACTTGCCAATACTATTCCAAAGTATTGACCCTCTGTGGCTGTAACTTGTAATGTTGCAGGTTACTCCGATGATGAATAGGAGTCATGAGTCTACACTCAACATGCTTGCCTGTGGCACATGAAGATGAAGACTTATGTTTATTTACTTATTCCATAAACTCTTGTATTAGGCCTTTGGCCCTGAGTTGTAAAAGACTATGTTTTATCTCTGGAATGACCGTAATAAACGACCTTTGTATCTGTGTACTTCATCTTAAACTGTGGATGCTAGCATTGATCCAGGGACTAGCATTGCAATCACAGGGATCCTTTCCTTTAATAAGGATGGATCTGACATACTGGCCCTTGCATGTGTCCACGCCCATGCAAAGAATGTTCCGCTGGAACCAGTTCAATTGCTTGATCTCTCGAGCAACATGAGGCACTGGAGGCCTGCGAGCATCCCTCATGAGACCCTTAGGAGCAGAAGAGGGGTGAGAGGTCTTCCGAACCTTGTTGTAGATCTTCTTTGCCTTATTCACAACATCAATGTTGAAATCTTCAGAGGGAAGCAGGTGCCTGATGAGCATCATAATATAGGGAGCATAAGGAATGGACAGCCGGTTGAACATTGCATCAGTCAACTCATGGTAGATGAAATACATCACATCCAGCTTGTACTGCACGGACTCATCCTCGCACAAGGCAACCTCATGAGAGAAGGCTAGGAGATGGACAAGGTGATCACAGATACTGTCATTGTTGCCTCCACTCGGAGTGATGGAATCACGGAAGAGGCCCACCAAGGCAGCATAGATTGGAGCAAGACAAGCAAGAGTGCCCACAATGCCATTGTCCATCGTGCAAGGAGAGAGAACTGCATCTTTATGGGGCTTTAGTTGAGTGATGATGCGGTGGCCACTGGACCTATCCCTGCTGCGGAAAGAGTATCCAAGCACCTTAGCAAACACACGGAAATCAGCAGTCATAGGCCTATCGCGAGTCATCCACTTCATAGTGCGATGCTCATCTCCACCAATAACCAAAGTGGAAAAGAACTGCTTCACCACCTCAGAATCATATGAGCACTGGAGAGCCATGAGATGGTGCAGCCCCATCCGCTCAGCCACATACATGGCATCAACAAGGTGGGGCTTTTCCAAAGCCTTAGCAAGAATCAGCGGGTGCATAGGCCTAATGTTCAGCCTGGCATACACATTTTCAAAAATACCTTTCTGTTCAGCACACCAAAAGCGAGAATCCCCCAGCTCAGAATCACGTGGCAACTCAGCAAACAAATCATGGTGACGGATAGAGGAATAAGTGACTGGATCCAAAGCCTTGTAGTTGATCTTGGGCTCTTTGCCCTTCCTTTTGGACACAGCCTTTCTATTCCTCTTTGCCTGTTCAGCCATGCGCTTCTCTTCGTTCTTTCTTCTCCTCAACTCAACCTTGTCCACTAAGTTACCATGTCCGTCGTCCTAAAAGTATTTACCACGAGGACGGCGCTTGTAAGTCTTGGGAGCACTGGAACCACCTGTGAGGAGAACAAGGGCGATAGCATGGGGATAAGCATACACACAAGTCTAAGAGAGAGAGCGTGGAAAAGGTAGGCAAAAAGTTCATAGGACAATTCTACTCAATGCACACAACATGGCGAAACTAAACCAGATTTGATTCTGTCAGGCCGGATCGGATTATCCGGCCTGGCCAGGGGCGGATAATCCGGCCCTGGCAGAAATTTTTCAAATTCGCCTAGATTGAACACAAAGAGTAGATCGGGCCTAGAAACTGCAAGACTACGATTTCTACGTGAAACAACATCCTTCTAGACAACGTTCCACCCAACAAATAACACATCTAGAAAAAGATGGGGAGAGAGGGAGTTACCCTCACTCATTGGAGGAAGAACACGGAGGAGAAGGTACCCGGAGGCGCGAAGAAGAAGATCCGGGGAGGCCCGGAAAATCTGGTGGCCGGAGAGGCTCCGGGGAGGGTGGGGGACGGTAGGCGGCGGCTGAGGAGAGGGAGAGGGTTGGGAGAGAAGTGCTGCTCGTTATGAGATCTTCCCCCTGATCCCTGCCCTTAAAGATGAAATCCGCCAGGGCCGGATTATCCGGCCTATACTTGGGACGGATTATCCGGCCTAAAATTTAAATTTCTGTTGTACATAGTTTCAGGCCCGCGCGTCCCCAAACAACACCCCCACAAGATGTATAAGGGACTTGTGTGCAAGAATAGATGTTTTAGGGGTAGGGAAAGGCTTAGGATTAAGAGAGCCAAACTGAGATGGTACTACACACTCAATATTGCAAGCACCAAATCAACTAAAAGCCAAAATTGAGTGTGATTCCCATAAGAACATGAGATGAGCGAAAACAACCAAAATATCCACAAAAATCCAACTCTCCTCATGGAAGAGGGCGGTGGCAGAAGCCACCTTATTGGAGTGTATGGTATGACACCGCGAAGATATATCTTGGGTTCATGACCAATACTCATCAATAAGCTCAGATATCACAAAATGATATTAATGAAGGGAATATGCCCGAGAGGTAATAATAAAGTGGTTATTATCTTATTCCATGTTTATGATAAATGTTTATTTTGCATGCTATAATTTTATTAATTGGAAACGTTAATACATGTGTGTTTAATAAACAAAGTATAAAGATCCTAGTAATGCCTCTCATATAAACTAGATCGTTGATTAACAAGATGATCAAGGTTTCCTGATCATGGACATTGGATGTTGTTAATAACGAGGTCACAACATTGGTGGAATGATGTGATGAACATTCATCAGAAGTATAGCATTACGATCAAAGTCATTATGTTTATATTGTTATAACATCATACGAAGTAATCTTAGTCCTTAGACCAGGAGATCATGTTAATCACTAACACCGGAAGAGTATCTTGATAACATCAAATGTCACACCGTCACAGGGTGACTGTTGATACGTACATTTTGCATCACTATTCTATGTCATAATTCACTATTATTCATTGATATATTTCATATTAAGAGATGATACTTATGTTATTTCATCTGTTTTTGCATGGTTGATGACTTTTGGAGCATGGATCGCTACAGTCAGGATTCTGATGGAAAAGGTGCTGTTTGGAGGCAAAATTCGCGAAGATCAGAAAATCTGGGAAAATATATGGAAAATCCTATTTTTCCAGAAGACGAAGGAAGCCAGAAGGAGGAGTGGAGATGGTCCACAGGGGGCCCACACCACCCCCTGGCGCGGGCCAGCCTAGGCTGCGCCACCAGGTGGTGTGGCCGCCCTGGCCCACCTCTGGCTTTCCCCTCTGGCGTATATAATCCTTCTGAAACCCTAAAACTTGGGGACCAATCACAGAAAGATTCCACCGCCTCTGCGGGGCGAAAAGCACCAAGAGAGAAAGATTTCTGCCGGAGGAATTCCTTCCCGGAGAGGGGAGATTGTCGCCATCAACACCACCATTAAGCTGGACTTCATTGGGATCATCATCATCATCACCACCATCATCACCATTAGCACCATCATCACCATTTCCATATTGCTGTAACAATTGAGTTGAATCTTGCAATAGTTCTTAGGGGAAACTTTCCTGATGTTGATTACTCTTTGTAGTTGATGCTATTGAGTGAACCATTGAATTATCGTTTATGTTTAGATTGTTACACATCATTATTCCATCTCTGATCATGATCCATATGATGTCTTGTGAGTAGTTCATTTTGTTCTTGAGGACATGGGAGAAGTCATGTTGTTAGTAGTGGAATTGTGTTGAGAAAGATTCAATAGTTTGATATTTAAGTTGTGGTGTACTTCTTCTAGTGGTTTCATGTGAACGTCGACTACATGACACTTCACCTATATGGACCTAGGGGAATGCATTGTGTATTTGGCTACTAATCGTAGGGGTTGCCGGAGTGACAGAAACCTAAACCCCCGTTAGGAAACCATTGCACAAGGGACGTCAGGGTCTTAGAGTTTAAAGCCGTGGTTGGGTTTCTACCTTAATTACTTTCTCGTACTTACGGATGTTTGCAAGGGGTTTAATCACAAGTATGTATTAGTCCTAGGAAGGTCGGTACATTAGCACAGGTTCACCCACACAACACTTAGCAAGCTAAAGAAGATTAATCAACTATATGAAGCGAAAGCACTTGACAGTCTTCCCATGTGTCCTCGAGAATGTTTGGTCATCTTAAGTAATACAACCGTCTTGTCCTTTGCTGCATAAAGGATTGGGCCACTTGCTGCATTTATTCCTACTATATTCTATTTACTCGTACTTTATTTACTTGCTTTATCAAAAAACCCTAAAAATCCGTTTGCTAAGTATTTGCAGAGAATTCCTGATCCATACCACTAGCCAGCACCTTCTGCTCCTCGTTGGGTTCGACACTCTTACTTATCGAAAATACTGCGATACACCCCCTATACTTGTGGGTCATCAAGACTATTTTCTAGTGCCGTTGCCGGGGAGTGAAGCGCTATTGGAGAGTGGAACTAGTAAAGGAAACTTCTACTATGAGTATTGTTTACTTCTGTTAGTTGCTTTATTTTTGTTATGGATAATTCACTGAGTTTCTTATTTGGTAATGCTACTACCACTACTAAGGTAGTAGATGAACCACCACCTGCTGAGAATGATGCTTTTAAAATACCTACAAGGATTATTGATCGTGTTATGGATAACTACTATGTTGGGGATGTAATTGTCCATCTTGGTGATCATTTTCTCTTTATACACGAATTAGGTGTGTTGTTCAAGTGTGCAGGTATTACTATAGATCAAGTTAAGAAGAAGTTATTCTCATTATCACTAAAAGGAAGAGCTGAGGAATGGTATAAGCTGCTGAAGAATGGTCAAGATCTAGAATGGGAGGAAATAGTACCTCTCATTTATTCAAAGTTTTATCCTCCTAGTGAGATTCATAAAGATCGGAATCAAATATACAACTTTTGGCCTCTTGATGGAGAGAGTACAGCTCAAGCTTGGGGGAGATTGAAGTTACTAATGCTCAAATGTCCCATTCATGAGCTCCCCAACAATATTATTATCAATAACTTTTATGGAAGGATCCCTCTACATGATAAGGATTTATTGGATGCTTCTTGTGCTGGATCATTCACTCGCATGGAATAAGAAGCTAAATGGGATCTTCTGGACCGTATTCAAGATAATGCTGAAACTTGGGAGAATGACAAAGGTAGAAAGTCAGGTATAAATTATGATTATGAATGCATTGAATCTTTTATGGGTACTGATAACTTTCAAAATATTAATAATACTTATGGTCTTGATTTATAGGTTATTAAAAATTGCTTTAAGGCTTTTGCTTCATATATTGAAATCCCCAAAAGGGGATGGAGCAAGTACCATGCGCCTTATAAAGATATTGTTGACTGTGTTACTGTTGGGAGTACTAAGTTTTACACTATTGATCACATCTTACCTGAACTTTATATCGAGAAACCCTTCCCGGATAAGGTAAAGGACCATCCTATGATAACTAGTGTAATCAATAAAAGTGTAAAGAGAACTATAATACCTGATGAACAAATAAACATTGAACCTGTTGTAGCAATTGTGAAAGACCTTGTCACTAAAAGCATAGAAGATGGACACATAGTCTTTTGTGAGGATGCTTCTAATATTGTTTCACATCCTAATAGAACTAAAAAGGCTAGTGTCCCTATGCTTTCCGTTCGAATTGGTGATCATTGCTATTATGGTTTATGTGATATTGGTGCAAGTTCTAGTGTTATTCCTTATGAGCTTACAGAGAAATTATGCATGAAATCAGTCCCTGCGAATTGGAAGAGATTGATGTGGTTATTCACCTTGCTAATAGAGAGACCATCTCTCTAATTGGTATTGTACGAGATGTGGAAGTTCTTTGTGGTAAGATTAAGTATCCTGCTGATTTTCTAGTACTTGGTTCAGCTGCTAGTAAAACTTATCCTATCATTTTTGGTAGACCTTTCTTGAGTACTTGTGGAGCTATTATAGATTGCAAAAGGGAGAAAATCTTGACTAAGTTTGATGGGGAATCTTATGAGTTTAATTTTTCGAAATTTACTAAAGAACCTTGTGAAGAGGAAACTCATAATGAGGATTTTAGAGTTGAACAACTTGCTTCTATTTCTCTTGCTCCTAACAATGCTTTGCAGCAATTTATGGAGGATCATGAAAGTGAAATCTTCATGGAAGAAAGGAATGAGATTAACGAGATTCTCCGTAATCAGCCTAAGATGCTTAAGCATAACTTGCCTGTAGAAGACTTGGGTACCACGTTGCCACCTAAAAAGGATCTGGTCTTCGATCTAAAACCTCTCCCTGACGATCTTAAATATGCTTACATTGATGATAAAAAGATATATCCTGTTATTATTAGCTCTAAACTTTTAGGGAAGGAAGAAGAAAGGTTATTGGAGGTTTTGAAGAAACACCGAGGGGCTATGGGCTATACTCTGGATGATTTAAAAGAGATTTCACCTACTATATGTCAGCATGCTATCAATATAGAACTAGATGCAAAGCCAGTAGTAGAGCACCAACGACGTTTAAATCCTAAGATGAAGGAAGTGGTACGAAATGAGGTATTGAAACTCCTTGATGCTGGTATTATTTACCCTATTGCTGATAGTGAATGGGTTAGTCCTATTCATTGTGTCCCTAAAAAGGGAGGTATTACTGTTGTGCCTAATGATAATGATGAGCTTATTCTCCAAAGAATAGTAGTAGGCTATAGGATGTGTATCGATTTCAGAAAGGTTAACAAAGTTACTAAGAAAGATCATTACCCACTTCCTTTTATTGATCAAATGTTAGAAAGATTGTCTAAAAAGACTCATTTTTGTTTCCTTGATGGATACTCTGGGTTTTCTCAAATTGCTGTTAAGCAACAAGATCAAGAAAAAACTACCTTTACATGCCCTTACGGAACCTATGCTTATAGACGTATGCCTTTTGGTTTATGTAATGCTCCCGCTACTTTTCAAAGATGCATGTCTGCTATCTTTCATGGTTTTTGTGAGGAAATTGTGGAAGTGTTCATGGATGACTTCTCTGTCTATGGAACTTCTCTTGATAATTGTTTGCACAACCTTGATAAAGTTTTGCAGAGGTATGAAGAAACTAATCTTGTTCTTAATTGGGAGAAATGCCACTTCATGATTAATGAAGGGATTGTCCTTGGGCATAAAGTTTCCGAAAGAGGCATAGAAGTGGATAGAGCTAAAGTCGAGGAAATTGAGAAAATACCCTGCCCAAGAGACATCAAAGGTATTCGTAGTATCCTTGGTCATGCTGGTTTCTATAGAAGGTTTATTAAAGATTTCTCTAAGATATTTAAACCCCTCACTAATCTTCTTCAAAAAGATGTACCCTTTGTTTTTGATGATGATTGTAAGGAATCTTTTGAAACTCTTAAGAAGGCTTTAACTACAGCTCCTATCATTCAACCACCTGATTGGAGTTTACCCTTTGAAATAATGTGTGATGCTAGTGATTTTGCTGTAGGTGCTGTCCTTGCGGAACGAATTGATAAAAAGCTAAACATTATTCATTATGCTAGTAAGACTCTGGACGCTGCTCAAAGGAATTATGCTACTACTGAAAACGATTTTCTAGCTCTCGTATTTGCTTGTGATAAGTTTAGACCCTATATTGTAGACTCAAAAGTCACCATTCATACTGATCATGCTGCTATTAAGTACCTTATGACGAAGAAGGATGCTAAGCCTAGGCTTATTAGATGGGTGCTGCTTTTACAAGAGTTTGATCTACATATTATAGATAGGAAAGGTGTTGAAAACCCTGTAGCTGATAATTTATCTCGATTGGAAAATATCTCCTTTGACCCTATGCCTGTTAATGATAGCTTCCCAAATGAACAGTTGGCTGCGGTAGGGGTAAGCTCGCGAGGGAGCCCTTGGTACGCTGATTATGCTAACTTTATTGTCTCCAAGTATTTGCCTCCAACTTTTACAGCTCAGCAAAGAAGAAAGTTCTTTTATGATTTGAGGCATTATTTTTGGGATGACCCACACTTATATAAAGAAGGAGTGGATGGTAATATGCGAAGACGTGTTCCAGAATATGAACAAAAGGAGATATTGCGTAAATGTCATGGTAGTGCTTATGGAGGACATCATGCAGGAGATAGAACTGCGCAAAAAGTGCTGCAATCAGGTTTCTACTAGCATACCCTTTTTAAAGATGCAAGAATTTTTTTTTATCTTGTGATGAGTGTCAGCGTGTTGGTAATATTTCTAGATGCAATGAAATGCCTATGAACTACTCTCTAGTTATTGAACCCTTTGATTGCTGGGGATTTGACTTTATGGGTCCTTTTCCTCCCTCGAAAGGTTCTACTCATATACTTGTTGCCGTTGATTATGTTACTAAGTGGGTAGAAGCCATACCTACGAAGAGTGCTGACAGGGAGACCTCCCTAAAAATGCTTAAGGATGTTATCTTTCCTAGGTTTGGAGTGCCTAGGTATCTTATGACTGATGGAGGTTCTCATTTCATTCATGGTGGTTTTAGAAAGACCCTTGCTAAATATGATGTTAATCATAGAATTGCTTTAGCTTATCACCCCCAAACTAGTGGGCAAGTAGAGTTATCAAATAGAGAAATTAAATCCATCTTGCAAAAGACTGTTAATAGATCTAGAAAAAACTAGGCTAAAAAGTTGAATGATGCTTTATGGGCTTATAGGACTGCCTACAAAAACTCTATGGGGATGTTTCCTTATAAAATGGTATATGGTAAAGCTTGTCACCTACCTTTAGAATTAGAACACAAAGCTTACTAGGCAGTTAAAGAACTCAATAGAGATTGTAAGCTCGCTGGTGAGAAAAGATTATTTGACTTAAGTTCTTTAGATGAATGGAGGAGTGAAGCCTATGAGAATGCTAGGCTCTTTAAGGAAAAAGTTAAAAGATGGCATGACAAGCGAATACTTAAGAGAGAATTTCATGTTGGTGAGAAAGTTCTATTGTATAGGTCACGTCTCAGATTTTTTGCAGGAAAACTACTATCAAAATGGGAAGGACCTTTTGTTATTAAATAAGTGTACTGTTCGGGAGCAATAAAAGTTTCTTCTTTAATAGATAATACTACACAAGTAGTGAATGGGAAGCAACTCAAGCACTATATTGCTCGAGATTCCTACAATGAAGATGTTGATGCCTTTCAAGTTATAACTCCGGAAAAATTTATCAAGGACCAAATTCAGAGACCTACAGACTCCGTTTTTGAATAGGTAACAGTTCTGGTAAGAAAAGCTCTGCGAAAGATCTGTCAAATTATATTTTTGCAGTTTTTAGTCAATAAGGGAAGCTACGAAACGAAAGAGGGACGGAAATGGAGCCAGGGTGGCTCACACCACCCTGTGGCGCGGGCCCACCCCTGGCCGCGCCACCAGGTGGTGTGGCCACTCCGGACTCCGTCTCCGATCCGTTTTCTCCTTGTACCTTCCTTTTGGTGTGAAACTTTGTAATATATAATCCCCCGGATCTCCCGAGGTTCGTATATCGTGTTTTTGTCGTGTTTTTGTTTCGATCTGTTTCTGCCAGGAACTATTTTTGAAAGCTTAGAAGCACAATGGTGTCCGCCAAGGATAAGGGAAAGGATCCTATGGCGGAAGATCTCCAAGACCCCGGGCAGGAGAAGGAGATCAAGAGTGAAGATGAAGAGGAGGCAAAGCACACCGGCACTACCATTGCGAGCATTGGAGTGGTGGCAAACCATGCCAGGACTATGTCAATTGGAGGGAAGCCTCCTCATCAGTGTTCAGATCCCTGGTCACTTTCTTCACGCACCAAGAATCCTTTCCATACTCTTATCCATGAGCATCAATGCCAGAATATGCCCAAAGGGAAATTACCCTCCAATTGGGATTTGCCTCGTTCTAGCCATGCAGGAAAAGAAGACTTAAAGGAGGAAGAGTGGGGAAAGCATCACAAGAGCTAGAATTCGCAACCCGACATGATCATGAGCCGCATTGAGCAAAACTCGCAGCTTATTCGCAATCTCACCTTTGAGATCGAGGACTTGGGGAAACTGATCAAAGAGCTCATTGAGAGGATACCACCACCACCGAAGGAGTAATTCGTCATCTGGTTTGGCATCCCCTTGGCTTGTTCCAAGCTTGGGGGAGTGCCGCGATTTCATATCACTATCTTCTATCTTTTACCTTTTTAGTAGAGTCATATCATGAATAGAGAAGTTATCATGTAGGATGGTTTGCATTATGGTAGTGTCCCCTCTCTCATTAGATATGTATCCCTTGGTGTGAGTAGCCATTATGGATTATTAATGAGAAGTTCTATCATTTACTCTTTTGCATATCTCATATTAGTTTTCAATTCATGGTTATATGATTGATCTTGTTGTTAGTATTGGTATCACTTCGAGATCATTGAGTTAATTTAGTTGGTTTTGGCAAACCTTGCTCGATCAGTAGCAACACTATTTTTGAGAGTTGAATGAAAAAGATAAAAGTACTCTAAAGAAATATAATTTCATCATCTTTCTTTCTTGATTTGCTCATAAGTTTAGTATTCTCTAGTTAAGATCTTTTGTGCTTCCAAGGAAGATTGCATGTTTGATTTTTATCACTTGTATGTTTGTTTGTTTCCTTCAACTCTTATACTTGCTACCCAGCCTTGCTAGCCAAAAACCTGTACTGAGAGGGAATTCTTCTCGTGCATCCAATCCTCAAAACCAAAACCTTTGCCATTTGAGTCCACCATACCTACCTATTAGCATTATTGCTATTCCAAGTAAATTCATGTTTTTATCTACCTTCCAAATTAAACTTGTTATGTGAAAATAAGTGATTAAAGCTCTCATGAACTTGATGGCACACTTTACTTTATTGCACTTAATAAACTTGAACAATTGTGCCCATCTATCTTGCGTATATGCTTGCGCTTTGTAAGTTGTGAATTAGCAGAACCATGCTGTCATGGGGAACACTTTCAACATTGCACTGGTACTTTGTACCTAGTTGATATCATGCTCTTTTGTCTATGGATGTCGTCGGTGTGAAATGAAAGGGGAGCTTGTAAGTCCATGGAGTTATGCATGTGTGTTAGAGAAATGCCTAGGCCGCTGGTCTAATCCATGCTGACATGGTGGAAACCTGCAGCGTAACCATAACGAGCATCTATGAAGCATTTTTCTTATAAAAAAAAGAGAATCCGATATTGAGAAAAAAAGAGAAAAAAAAAGAAAAAAAGAGATTATGAAAAGAGGAAAGAGAGAAAAAAGCACCATATTCCCATGGTAAATAAGAAGATTACTGAGATGTTTGTTGTCTGCTTGCCTTGTCATTTTGATATGGGGATTCTTCCGTATCATCGGGCAAGGGGTACCCCATTGGCGGTTCTCTATGATACACATATGCTTACGATGACAAGAACTTACCGGTGACTAAATTTGAGTAGCATGAGGAGCGGCCCTCGTATTCAAGGGACATGCGATTCTCAATTTACAACTTGTCAAGCATATCCTCGTATTTGATCACTTTAACCTTAACCACCTAAAGATGCCTATGATAGGGGCAATGAGAGCTAAAAGCTGATAAGTATCATAATTTTTGGAAGCTCTTTATGAAACTTGAAATCCCTGCTTCCCTCTGCGAAGGGCCTTTCTTTTACTTTTTAGTTGAGTCAGTAAACCTATTACCTTCTATCTCAACAAGTATTTTGAGTTGTTGTGTTTCATTCATTCATATGATGATTTATTCAATCATGTTTCTTATGTTCCTTGTTTTGCACATTGTTCTTATCTGGGTGTCTACTACTTTGAAAGATATCATTGAAAATCAGTTATTTGTGAACTCCAGCAAATTATCAACTATTCTTTGACCAAGAGCTAAGTTTGCCATTACCAATTATGATTTACTTTATGTATCTTTACTGTGTTTCATTTACTTATTACAAGTTAAGTTATATAATAGTGAGTTGTCTTCTATTATGATCTATGTATTGATGAATGTGATGCTTCTTGTCCGTATTCTTTTATCGACTCTTCACTCCATAAACCTAAGGTCATGTTTATTGAGCTCAGTTTCGCTTGGGGACAAGCAAAGTCTAAGCTTGGGGGGAGTTGATACGTCCATTTTGCATCACTATTCTATGTCATAATTCGCTGTTATTCATTGATATATTTCATATTGAGAGATGATACTTATGTTATTTCATCTGTTTTTGCATGGTTGATGACTTTTGGAGCATGGACCGCTGCAGTTAGGATTCTGATGGAAAAGGTGCTGTTTGGAGGCAAAAATCGCGAAGATCAGAAAATCCGGGAAAATATACGAAAAATCCTATTTTTCCAGAAGACGAAGGAAGCCAGAAGGAGGAGTGGAGATGGTCCACAGGGGGCCCACACCACCCCCTGGCGCGGGCCAGCCTAGGCTGCGCCACCAGGTAGTTTGGCCGCCCTGGCCCACCTCTGGCTTTCCCCTCTGGCGTATATAATCCTCCTGAAACCCTAAAACTTGGGGAGCAACCACAGAAAGATTCCGCCGCCTCTGCCGGCAGACATATTCTGCCGGGGGAATTCCTTCTCGGAGAGGGGAGATTGTCGCCATCAACACCACCATCAAGATGGACTTCATTAGGATCATCATCATCACCACCATCATCACCATCAGCACCATCATCACCATTTCCATATTGCTGTAACAATTGAGTTGAATCTTGCAATAGTTCTTAGGGGAAACTCTCCCGATGTTGATTACTCTTTGTAGTTGATGCTATTGAGTGAACCATTGAATTATCGTTTATGTTTAGATTGTTACACATCATTATTCCATCTCTGAGCATGATCCATATGATGTCTTGTGAGTAGTTTGTTTTGTTCTTGAGGACATGTGAGAAGTCATGTTGTTAGTAGTGGAATTGTGTTGAGAAAGATTCAATAGTTTGATATTTAAGTTGTGGTGTACTTCTTCTAGTGGTGTCATGTGAACGTTGACTACATGACACTTCACCTATATGGGCCTAGGGGAATGCATTGTGTATTTGGCTACTAATCGTAGGGGTTGCCGGAGTGACAGAAATCTGAACCCCCGTTAGGAAAACATTGCACAAGGGACGTTAGGGTCTTAGAGTTTAAAGCCGTGGTTGGGTTTCTACCTTAATTACTTTCTTGTACTTACGGATGTTTGCAAGGGGTTTAATCACAAGTATGTATTAGTCCTAGGAAGGTCGGTACATTAGCACAGGTTCACCCACACAACACTTAGCAAGCTAAAGAAGATTAATCAACTATATGAAGCGAAAGCACTTGACAGTCTTCCCATGTGTCCTCGAGAATGTTTGGTCATCTTAAGTAATACAATCGTCTTGTCCTTTGCTGCATAAAGGATTGGGCCACTTGCTGCATTTATTCCTACTATATTTTATTTACTCGTACTTTATTTACTTGCTTTATCAAAAACCCCTAAAAATCCGTTTGCTAAGTATTTGTAGAGAATTCCTGATCCATACCACTAGCCAGCACCTTCTACTCCTAGTTGGGTTCGACACTCTTACTTATCGAAAATATTGCGATACACCCCCTATACTTGTGGGTCATCAAGACTATTTTATGGCACCGTTGCCGGGGAGTGAAGCGCTATTGGAGAGTGGAACTGGTAAAGGAAACTTCTACTATGAGTATTGTTTACTTCTGTTAGTTGCTTTATTTTTGTTATGGATAATTCGTTGAGTTTCTTATTTGGTAATGCTACTACCACTGCTAAGGTAGTAGATGAACCACCACCTGCTGAGAATGATGCTTTCAAAATACCTACAAGAATTATTGATCGTGTTATGGATAACTACTATGTTGGGGATGGAATTGTCCATCCTGGTGATCATTTGCTCTTTATACACGAATTATGCGGGTTGTTCAAGTGTGCAAGTATTACCACAGATCAAGTTAAGAAGAAGTTATTCTCATTATCACTGAAAGGAAGAGCTGAGGAATGGTATAAGCTGCCGAAGAATGGTCAATCTCTGGAATGGGAGGAAATAGTACCTCTCTTTTATTCAAAGTTTTATCTTCCTAGTGAGATTCATAAAGATCGGAATCAAATATACAACTTTTGGCCTCTTGATGGAGAGATTAAAGTACAGCTCAAGCTTGGGGGAGATTGAAGTTACTAATGCTCAAATGTACCATTCATGAGCTCCCCAACAATATTATTATCAATAACTTTTATGCAAGGCTCCCTCTACATTCACTCACATGGAAGAAGAAGCTAAATGGGACCTTCTGGACCGTATTCAAGATAATGCTAAAGCTTGGGAGAATGACAAAGGTAGAAATTCAGCTATAAATTATGATTATGAGATCATGTTAATCACTAACACTAGAAGAGTATCTTGATAACATCAAATGTCACACCGTAACAGGGGACTATAAAGGTGGGTTTAGTGCTACGAAGGTGTTATGTTGAGGCTCATGGATCAAGAGTGGGATTTTTCCATCCCAATGACAGATATATATATACTCTGGGCCCTCTCGGTGATATCACATTGAAATAGCTTGCAAGCAAGTGATGTGATCACTAGAATGTTATATCACGGGAACAAGAAAAGAGTGCATGTTGGTAACTGATACATTGCAAATGTATCTATAATTTTTGATGTTCCATGCTTGGTTTTATCTACTTTATTGTGTTTTGTCCACACTTTGGAGTACTTTTCATATGATTTCTTGGACTAACCTATTAACATGAGCCATAGTGTCAGCTGCCTGTTTTCTGCTATGAGCAAGATTGTTTCCAGGTGCAGCTGAATTGACAACTCAATTGTTAAGGCTTATAAATATTCTTTGGCTCCCCTTGTGTCGAACCAATAAATTGGGTTTCACTTCCCTCGAAAATACTGCGATACACCCCCTATACTTGTGGGTCATCAGTAACGAGATCAAACTAGGTATTTGGATACCGATGATCGAATCTCGGACATGTAATATATCACGAGACAAAGGGATTTAGTTACGACGTTAAAGGTTCACACGACCACAAGAGTCATTGTTGTATATGTGGGAGTCAGTACGGATCTCCAGGTCCCGCTGCTGATTATTGATCGGAGAGGGGTCTCGATCATGTCTGCATTATTCGCGAACCGTAGGGTGACACACTTAAGGTATACCGACACCATTTAGGAGCAAATATGTTTCAGATAAAGATTAAGAAAGCGCTGGAATCATTTCGATGGAAACCGGAATTGTTTCGGGTGAAATTGGAGAAACTGGTTTTGCATGTGATATTGAAATGTTGCAGGGGGTTTTATGTGAATGTTTGTTAAGTAATGTAATTGACAAAATTCTGAATAAAATAAATAAAATAGTTTTATTTAATGAGAGCTTGCATTAAATTTGGTGCAAATTTAATGCATGTGAGTGGAAGTGTGAGTGGAGGCATATTTATGTGAGTGGAGCATCCACCACATGAATGATGGAAGAGGTGGGGGCACCACCATGGCTTCCATGCCATGGCCCTTGGTTGCCCCCCTCTTTCCTATAAAAGTCCCCCCTCTCCTCCTCACAACACACACCTCCTCGTGAAGGATCTCTCTTCCTCTCTAGTTATTCCCATGGTCTCGGATTAGCGAGATACATGTTACCACTGGGTTTATCTAGAAAGGAGTTGCTACTTCTGCTGCTTTGCTGGAGCGAGGGACGGAGGTTGTCGGGGTACCGGACGTGTGTGCGATCACGGATGCACCGCTGCTTTGCGGTGCTGGACTTGGTGGTGCTGGACTTGCTGGATCTGGATCTGATGGACGTGCTGGAGCCGGACCTGCTGGACTTCATCACGATCTTGAGATCGGCAAGTGTACGATTAAATAATCCACGTGTTCCATCTCATTAACAAAGCTTTGTTGTCTTCGAGGGTAAGTTCTCTATGGATGTATATCCACCCGTTGCTTGTATCTAGTAGATAGATCTTGGCGTATAGTTCCCATCATAGGAATTTTTTTGTTTTCTATGCCCATAACCCAACAGTGGTATCAGAGCCTGATCTATGCGTAGGTGCTTTGCACGGGTAGTACACATATGTTTATATGTGGGCGATGATGATCATGTTATTGCATCTTCTATGTATTTCAGATATTGGTGGCATAGTGGGATGAAGCGGCCCGGACCAACTTTACATGTCATCGCACATGAGACCGGTTCCACGACTGACATGCAACTAGTTTTGCATAAGTGGCTAGCGGGTGTCTGTCTCTCCTACTATAGTCAATATCTGATTTACAACGAGTTGCTAATAACTTAGTTATCATCATTGTGGTTCCATGTTCGTAGCTAAGACCGGTTCTATCTCCGAAAGCCCTAAGCCACATAAAACTTGCAATGGATAAATTAGAGGCATCTAGTTTAGATCGTTGCTGGGCTAGTGTCGTGATATGGTAATGTTGTAAGTAGATGTATGATAGATACTCTTACAACACACCTAACGTGTAAGTTCCATAGACCTTGGCCTTACACACAAAGGAATGATAGAGATCATACCATGATGCATATGATAGAGATCAAATGCATGGACCATATCATCCCACTTTACACATTAGATGTTTTCATCTTATATTGCTAGTTTGGCACTTTTAGTAGCATTGTAAGATGATCCCTCATTTAAATATCAAGATAAAATGTGTTCTTCCTTAAGTATGCACCGTTCTATGGATCGTGTTTCGAGACATCACGTGATGATCGGGTGTACTCGACTCTACATTTTCATACAACGGGTGTAAGACAGTTTTACACACGCGAATACTAAGGTTCTTACTTGGCGAGCCTAGCATGTACAGACATGGCCTCGGAACACAGACCGAAAGGTTAAGCATGAGTCATATAGTTGATGTGATTCCCTGATGGCTCAGTGTACGGCGCCACAAAAATGCTGGTGCGGTGTTGATGTAGAGCTCGTTGGGAACCCCGAGAGGAAGGTATGATGAGCACAGCAGCAAGTTTCCCTCAGTTATGAAACCAAGATTTAATCGAACCAGTAGGAGCAAGGAAACACCCCAAAGGTGTTGCTAGCTGAGCCTTGGCAGGGCGCACTACCGGTGCTAGTAGCAACGTCGAGACCTGCACAACACAACCACAGAACTTTGTCCCCAACTTGCGATGGGTTGTCAATCTCACCGTGTTTTGCTGAAAACAAAGGATTAAACGTATCGAATGGAAGGAAGTAATAGTTTGTAGAAAGTAAACACAAAGCAGTAACAGTTTGTAGATTGTATGTAAAGAAAAGGACCGGGATCCATAGTTCACTAGAGGTGGCTCTCCTTAAGATAGATAACATGCTGGGTGAACAAATTACAGCGGGACAATTGACAAACATCGAGAAAGCAATACATGCATATACTAATCATCTTGACTCCTTTGAGACTTGATTGGGCATTACAACATTATACATAGACCGCCATCCAACTGCATCTATGACTAATAATCCACCTTCAGGTTATCATCCGAACCCCCTCTAGAATTAAGTTGCAAGCAACAGATTATTGCTTTACGAATTGCGTGTAGAGTAAACAATACGATTGTTCTATGAACAAAGGATTGTTGTTTTCTCCCTAGTAGCAATAACACATCTAGTACCTTAGAGATTTCGGTCACTTCCCCAGATTACCAGAGGCATGAACCCACTATCAAGCATAAATACTAACTCTGGGAGTTGCTAGCATCTACTTGGCTGTCGTGGTGGTGTCACGGCAGATGCCATGGATAGGATAAAGGTGGGGACTAATATGCGCTAGGGGAATCCAGGGAGGGATAGTGGAGTGATTCTCCACACAGAAGTTTGTATTGCTATATCTCCAAGAATACAAGTGCTCCTTGAGCTGTATTGGCGAGAGGAGGAAGAAGGTGCTCTCTTACTCTTGCCTACTATCTTGCCCAAGAACCCTAGATCAACTATTTCTATCGAACTACCAAACCCACTAGTGCTCAACCAACCAGAACTCTCCCAACCCCCTCTACCAGAACCCTAACCCCCTTATATAGAGGAGGTTCGGTCCTGGTCTAGGGCATACGTGGAGGTATATTCCTAAGAATATGCCCCCTCCCAAAGTGGTAACCCGACCAGAGTACTTTTCCCCCGTGTCACACATGCTTTAGCGACGTAAGCCTCTGCGGTTCCCGCGTCAGCCGACGTGAGTGTCGTCACCCTTGTCGGCCATGACCCGGTGGTCCTGCCCTTGCTTTATTCACTCATGCAGTGCGTACCGGACCTTCTTTTTTGACTAGAGATATTCCTTCCTTCTCCCAGAAGCTAAGCGAGGATCCGGATCATAGCAAATCCGGCCACACCTGTTCCTGCATATAAGTTAGACAAGCACTCCCGACTTACTTCCTTAAGTCGGATGAGACAATGTTAGGCGACCCCCCTGGTCCGGGTTACTCCGTGATTCGGACTGCCTTGAGGTGACCCGGTCAGCATCCGCTTTGA
Organism: Avena sativa; assembly: GCA_916181665.1. Classification (NCBI taxonomy): domain Eukaryota; kingdom Viridiplantae; phylum Streptophyta; class Magnoliopsida; order Poales; family Poaceae; genus Avena; species Avena sativa. The sequence continues at coordinate 468,451,648 of OV702290.1, forward strand.
CCTTGCCGGACCTTGGCTAACTCAGCCGTTACACCCCGGAGTGACCCTACCCGGGGGTATCCCCCCAACTTTAGTCCCCGAAGCTGGTGCGGTCTTGGCTGCCTCGGCCGCTAACGCCACATCAGGTTCATTTATGTTCGAGCCTCGGACGTTTAATTCTGAGTTAGCTCCTTATCTCGGATTATATGGATTTACGTTCCCTTCGTACGTTCAAAGTTTTGACTTGCTGGCCGGGTCACCACTTTGGCTTGGATCCCCTGGTTATCATGGTTTGATCCGGCCCCGTTTCCTTCTCTCATACGCCAACCCACGTGGAGGCTAATCATTACCTTGTCTTATTTTAAGGGCCTGCACAGTAACCACCGCAGTAATTGTCAGTTTCACTGTGCGTGGGTCACGTCATGCCTGCCTCCTCGTTTACCGCAACCGCACGTCGCGTCACGGGATCACTTCTACTCTGTGGCCCCCTGTGTGGCTTTTCTCTGATTGGCTGATGCCGGTGATACACGGCCACACCGTGTGACTCGTCGGCGCAGCGCGATCCCACTCATCGATCACTAGGGATGGTTAAATAGGGGAGGGGCGCGTCCCTTAGCATTTTTCCACCTCCGCGCCCCTTTGCCCATTGTGTTTTCTCCTTCGTCTTCCTCGCGACCACGCCGCCGCCGGTGCTTCTAGCAGCAACACCGCCACCGCACTCTCCCCGTGCTTCTGCTTCACAGCCACCGCTGTGCAACTGCTTAGCCATGGGTCCTCGCCAATCCAGGCCACAGATCCCCGTCGCCGCTAGCTCCAGCGAGGACAGCGAATACGAGATGACGGAGGAGGAGCTCGTCGTCACCGAGCAGGAGATGGAGGAGGACGCCGACGCGGCGGACCGCGGCGCGTGGGCCGGGTCATGGTTCTATCAAGATGACCTTGACTGGCTCTACCGGACCAGGCGCATTCCCGCCGGCGTCGCCGCTCGTCTCCCCTCCTCAGAACTGGCCCCCTCACCCAATCTAGGTGAGTTCGTTGTATTCCTGTCCCACTTCCAACGGGGATTTGGTCTCCCGGTGAGCGATTTCTTCCGGGATTGGGTTAGGACATACCACCTGCAGCCGCACCATCTCCCAACAAACGCCATCACCTCTCTTTCCGCCTTTGCCTCTACGATCGAGGGCTACACCGGACTATGGCCCACGAAGGAGCTGTGGATCCGGTTCTTCGGCCTCCATCGCAACGTTGTCCCTAATATCCACGTTGAGTCGGAGGACAAGCAACTCACCCAGTTTGGAGCTGCCTCCATCTCGCCCCAGAGATTTTCAATCTTTCCCCGGGTCACCGGGCTTGACTCCTATAAAGGATGGGCCCGGACCTTCTTCTACGTCCGGAACGAGGGTACCGAAGATTTGATTCGGTTGCTGCCCTACGCTCCGGGCCTACCTGACACGGATTTCTGGGAGGAGGTCCCCAAGAAACCTACAACTCTGGCCAACCAAGATAACAAGAGGTTCGTGGAGCTGAAGAAGCTCGGATTGCGCAACGAGGATGCTATGATCACGTTCGTGCGCAACCGAATCTCTCCCATCCATAAGCGCACCCACAAGTTGTGCCACATGAGCTTCGGCCGCGACCCCAACCGAACCTCCTCCTTTGAATTGAGCAACACAGAGATCTTTCGCCGGGTCAAGGCTCTTTTCACTACCCATAAGGATTTCTCCGCCGAATGGACGTGGGGAATCGAGCATTACTGCCGTGACAGGCTCCCTCCCACGGTAAGCTTCGCGGGGTAAACTTATTTCGGATCAAGTATGTGTCGTTTTTGTCATATTTTTGACTTTGCTCTTTGTGATTTTTCTCAGCTGTTTCTTCAGCAAACTCTCGAGGATGGCACGGATCCGACCCTTAAGTGGGCGCCGGACCGAGAGATCCCGGATGAGGAGGAGCCGGACCAGGAGATGTTCCTCCCTATGACCGACACCACCAAACGTCCCAGCGGTAAATTCTCTTCTCTTAGAGATTGGCCCGATGATGAGGATGACTCGGATATCGACGAGATTGAACCTGTTGAGGCTGTCCCTCTTTCTTTTGCCTTTCCGGCATCAGCTAACCTCGGTGGGCATATCCACGAGGATCCTCCACTTGCCACGGGCGAGCCGGTTCCGGTGGCGTCGAAGAAGAAGCGCGGATCCGCGTCAAGTTCTTCCTCCGAACCTTCTCAGCCCACAAAAAGGCAAAAGAAGGCCGGAGACAAGACTGCCTCCAAGCAGGCAGGCAAAGCCCCGGCACGGAGGGCCCGGAAACCCAAGGAGGCCGAGACCTCAGATGCGTAAGTCATTTCTCATTGTGTAACTCACTTTTCCTTGCATCGCGGTAATTTCACACCTGACCTTATTCTCTTTTACAGGCCTCCTGTGGAGGTCCCTCAGAGCGGATCGAGCATGTGTTCTCCCCTTCGGTCCGGTCCTTCTCCTCCTCGTGACGACGAGTCACGCCCGCTGAGCCCTATTCCGAAGGGCTCTACGGCTGCTCCGGGTTCCGCAGTACCTCATCGAGAGGAACGCGACCTTGGAGTGGGAGGGGTCGGTTCGTCCAAGGTGACGGCATCCACCACTTCGGCATTGCCGCAACCAGCAACCACCGATTCTATCGCAACACCAGCACCAACAGCAGCTCCAGTACCAGCTACCGAGCCAGCACCTGTCTCGGCACCAAGGAAACCCACAGCAGCTCCAGTGCCAAGTTCTTCTGCCTCGTCCGAGTCATCTCAGCCTCGGCGAGGAACTATTACAGCAGCTTATAAAGGGAAGTCCACCGCAGTTACTTCTTCCGAGCAAGTTAAAGGCAAGAAGGCCCTGGATACTACCAAATCTGCATCCATCGAGGCCAGGCAGCGAACTCTATCGTCAATGCTTCCAAAGAAATCACCAGCAGCGAAGGATCTTCCTGCCGAGCCTTCACACCAGCCCAGCTCTTGCCCTAATTGAGAGGAAGGAAGCTCATGCGAAGGGCTTGGTGGCACCCCACATGCCCACTGGCGAACGGTACCCTCCGAGCCTTATCGAGTTCGTCATGAACTGGAATAAGGCGGAGTTCGTCTACAACGACGATCTCCCGGAAAAGTTCGGCCCCGCAGAATTTTCTGCCCAGATGAATACTGCCGCCAAGGCAATTAACCTCGTAGGGCGAATGATGGAGGTATGTCGTTTCTCCTTTACATGCTGTAGATAATAACCATTAGTCCCCGAGCCTCTGGTGGAGTAGCTTGTTACTCGGCCGGATGCTCATTAGAACACTAACATAGCTGCATGTAAACTTGAAATATGCACACACCTAGAGTCAGGTTAAGTTCCGCTTGGCCCGGATCTTACACACTTCGAATATGCACACACCTAGAGCCGGGTTAAGTTCCACTTGGCCCGGATCTCACACACTTCGAATATGCACACACCTAGAGCCGGGTTAAGTTCCACTTGGCCCGGATCTTGTACACTTCGAATATGCACACACCTAGAGCCGGGTTAAGTTCCACTTGGCCCGGATCTCGCACACTTCGAATATGCACACACCTAGAGCCGGGTTAAGTTCCACTTGGCCCAGATCTTGTACGCTTCGAATATGCACACACCTAGAGCCGGGTTAAGTTCCACGTGGCCCGGATCTTGTACGCTTCGAATATGCACCAAGTTAATTTTACACTTCTGTACTTCTTTCAGGTAACTACCAATCGCCGGAGCGCCGAATTTCAACGCCTGCTTGATACCCACAAGATCCTACGCGCAAAACATGTTGCACTTGGTGCAGAACATGAAAAGAGAGGTAATTTTCTCCCTCGGCACCTCTCCGTTTTTCTTTACTTGTTTCCGCCAGACTAATCTCCTCATTCGTTTTTTGCAGCTGGGGTGGAGGCTAAGAACAAAATCATGCGCAAGAACTTGGAGGAAATCCGGGGTATGTTCTCTTTTGTTCGACCTCTCAGTGTTTTCCATTTCTTCTTCTCCTTGGCTTGACAAACATTCACTCCTCGGCTCTGCCGGGTCAACATATTATTTCAGCATCACTTGAGGATAGTGTGCCCGTGCCTGATATGATGCTGCATTTTCTCGAACAAGCAGGGCAGCATCAAGCTGAGCTGAAGAAGAAGAATGATGAGCTTGCCCTCCTCCGGACCAAGGACGACGAGATAGCCAAGCTCAAGGCTGAGATGGAGAAGATGAAGGCCCAACACAAAACCGAGCTACAAAAAGTTGGCCAGAACTTCACCGAAGAGCGTGAGCGCCTTACTCTCTAGATCTCTAAGGGCCAGGACCTACTCAGAGAATCCGACGTCTAGCTTGGGTCGGCAAACGCTGAGCTTGAGCAACTTCGCAAAAGACGCGATGCCTGCACCAAGGAGTTGACCCGGATCCATAGCCATATTTCTCGTAAGTTCCTTTCCCTTGTCCGACATAACTCTCCGGGTTACCTCATATATCTTTTCTTTACTCTCTTCTTTTGCCTTGTTTCCAGACCACTTTCCAGAGGGTACTGCGATTGCCAGCGCTGCTATTGCCAAATTTCTCCGAGAGAGGGGTACCCCCATTGCTCCTGATGGTGAGAACATTCCCTTGGACATGGAGGACCTATTGGTCAGCTTGTCCTCTCGCGTGGAGACCATCAAGAATTATGCCAAGGATATCCTCGACGTTGCAGTTCGCAACTTCAATACGTTTTGGCCTGGAGAGAGTAGCCCGGAGACCATCGCAACTCTCATCGAGAAATTAATGGAAGTTGAGACCCAGCTTGACCTCTGGAGAGAATCTGCCGGTCGTGCTGCAGCTGACACCATCCTTCATCATATTCTCACATGGTACGAGAAGATCGACCTCAGCCTCCTCACACGCCGGCGTACCGGATCCAGATGGACCGATGATCCGGAGTGGGTAGCTCGGCGCTAGGCCTGCGCCTACAGCCTCGTCGAATATTCTCCTATTCATGACTGGATTGAAGGGCCGAGCTTCCTGGAATCCGCTGGGGACGAGCAAAACGAGAATGTTGAAGATGGGTCGGATGAGGACGGGGAAGATGATGCTTCAAATATTGAAGACATCAATGACGACGCCAAACCTGCTCCTCCTGCTGCTCCTTAGTTCTAAAAAACTTGAAAATTTATCAGATCCCCGGTATGCCGGGTGCAATTGTATGCTGGATATGTGATATTTTGCTACTATGTTTTTATGCCGGATTAACTTGGGCGTAGTCCCCGAGTTTGATTTTCTTGTTCGTCCAATTCTTTGGCTCGGTCTGTGTCTACCTTGATTCGGTTTTACGACTTACGAATCCGAGCTTCAAAAATTGTCTTAACAGTACTTAGAAACTTTGAGGCTTGGCTCAAAATAATTTAGCATAATAACTTGAAAATAAATACAGGGTTAGTCCGAAGAAACAAATGTTAGCTCGAATAAATTCGTTTCCTTAGTGGTTTTTCATGTGCTACGCAATTCCAAACTTGTTCCCTTGCTTGCCATGAAGCCAATTCTTGTTGGACAGCAGCAAGTCGAAGGGTTGGGTTTTTGGTGCTCACACATTACTAATCCGGATTAAGTAAAACGACTTATTCCAGCTACCGCATAAAAAGTAACAACAAACGTTATTAAGGCAGTCCCCGAGTTAATGCTTGAGGCGCTGCTATTTAATTGATAAGCTCATTGCTGACATACATACCGACATATGAGACGACTCGGATACATACACTTCTTAGCTAAGTGTAGAAGGGACGGAGTAGTGCTACATTCCATGGTCGCTTGGATTCCTCTCCGGACCTGTCCGCCTTGTTCTTTTCCTATGGCTTTGCATCTATAAGATAGTAAGAATCATTGTGCAATGCTTTGCTCACAATGAATGGCCCTTCCCATGGGGGGATAATTTATGCATGCCAGCAGTATGTTGTACCAACCGGAGCACCAGATCGCCTTCCCAAAAGACTCGGGGGCATACTTTCTGGCTATGGTAGCGTTGGAGATTTTGCTGATATATGGCAGATCTGGATAGTGCCAGTTCTCTCGCTTCTTCCAGCAGATCAACATCATTTTGCCGGGCTTCTTGCACTTCGGCTTCTGTGTATTGGGTGACCCTAGGCGAATCATGCTCTATGTCGGCTAGTAATACAGCTTCTGCCCCATATACCAAAAAAAATGGTGTATAGCCTGTTGATCGATTCGGAGTTGTTCTTAAGCTCCATAGTACCGCTGGTAGTTCTTCTATCCAGCACCCCGCTGATCTTTGCAGCGGCTCAATGAGCTGGGGTTTTATCCCGGATAATACTAATCCGTTGGATCTTTCCACTTGTCCGTTCGATGCGGGGTGGGCTACCGAGGCGACATCGAGTCGGATCTTCTTATCTTGGCAGAAGCGCGCGAATATTCCTTCCGCAAAATTTGTTCCGTTGTCAGTTATAATACTGTGTGGATAACCGTATCTCAAGATGATGTCTTTGAGAAATGTCACGGTCGTAGCTCCATCACATTTTCTTATAGGTTTCACTTCGATCCATTTCGTAAACTTGTCCACCATGACCAAAATGTGTGTCATGTTTCTTCTCACCGGTTTGAACGGGCCAACCATATCCAAGCACCATAAAGCAAATGGCCACGTAATTGGTATGGTCTTGAGTTCCGACATAGGCATATGTGTCTTGGTGGCGTACCTCTGACAACCATTGCATTTTCTCACCAGATCTTCTGCTTGTTCCAAGGCACTTGGCCAGTAGAATCCATGCCGGAACGCCTTTGCCACCAAGGCTCGGGATGAGGCATGATGCCCGCATTCTCCTTGGTGTATATCTCGGAGGATGTCAAGCCCTTCTTCCGGGTCAACGCATCTTTGGAGGACATTGGTTACACTCTATTTGTACAACTCGGAATTGATGATTGTGTATGCTTTTGCTCTCCTCTGAGTTTGCCTGGCTAACACCTCCTCAGCGGGTAACGTTCCATCTTTTCGGAATTGGAATATAGGCAGTGCCCAAGCTGTTATGGCTTGTGGAGGGAATATCTCCTCATCAATTTCCATCTGATCCACCGGCATAACTTCAGCCGGATCACGCTGTGCAGTCCCCGGGTCTAGCGAGGTAGTCCCCGGGTTTTCCGAGGCACTCCCCGGGTTTGCTGACGCAGTCCCCGGGTCTCGCGTACCACCTCCCATGTCAATGTCCATGGCCCCAGCTCCGGATTCCGTATTTTCCGGGACGTAGATCGAGTCAGTTCCTGGGGATGGCCTGATAGATGATTTTCTGAGGTGTTCCAATGCTACACCCAGTGGAATTACCTGTCTGGTCGATCCGAGCTTCGACAACATGTCGGCAGCCTCGTTTTCCGCCCGGGGTACATGGTGAAATTCACACCCCTCGAAGTAACCAGATATCTTCTGCACGTGAAATTTGTATAGTGCCATGTTTGGATCCAGGGCGTCCCACACTCCGGACACCTGCTGCACCACCAGGTCCGAGTCGCCAAAGCATATTATCCGACGTATGCCAATCTCCTTTGCCACTTTGAGCACATGCACCAGAGCCTCATACTCAGCGACATTTTTTGATGCCGCGAAATGGATCTGCAATACGTACTTTAGCTGATCCTTCTTTGGCGAGGTAAGCACGACCCCGGCGCCTAATCCGGTTTTGGTTTTCTACCCGTCAAAGTGCATCCTCCAGTAATTCGGATCTGGTGGCGGTGGTTCATATTGCACCTCGGCCCAATCCACAAAAAAGTCCGCCACAGCCTGAGACTTGATCGCTTCTCTTCTGTCGTATTGGGGCGCATAAGGGGCTAGTTCAATTGCCCATTTTGTGATTCTGCCACTCGCATCCTTGTTACCCATTATCTCGGATATGGGAGCCTCACATATTACTTTGATGGGGTGCTCCTCAAAGTAATGCTTTAATTTCTTTGCCACCATATAGACACCATATGCCACCTTTTGGAAGTGCGGGTAGTTCTGTTTTGAGGCAGACAATACCTCGCTCAGATAATATACTGGCCTCTGCACCGACTTACCCTCTTCATTGCGTTCCACTACGATTACTGCACTTACCACTCGGTTGGTTGCGGCCACGTAGAGCAACATTGGCTCCTTTGATAGTGGAGAGGCTAACACTAGCGCAGTGACCAACATCTTTTTCAAGTCGGCAAAGGCTTCATCGGCCTGTGGAGTCCAAACGAATTTATCCGACTTTTTCATGAGTTGGTAGAGAGGCAGTGCCTTTTCTCCCAACCGACATACAAACCGACTCAACGATGCTAGACATCTAGTGAACTTCTGGACATCATTGAGACACTTCGGCAGATCCATTCGTTCGATGGCTCGGATCTTAGTTGGATTAACTTCAATACCTCGACTGGAGACAAGAAATCCGAGTAACTTTCCAGCCGGGACACCGAAGGTACATTTTTCCGGGTTAAGCTTCATGCGGAACCTTCTCAAGTTCGCGAGTGTTTGCCTTATGTCGTCAAGGAGCGTTGTGCTTTCCTTGGTCTTGATAACCACATCATCCACGTATACTTGTACGGTTTGACCTATTTGGTCGTGCAAACATTTTTGCATACATCTTTGGTATGTTGCACCTGCATTACGTAAACCGAACGACATAGTGCGATAGCAGTAAGCCCCGTACGGGGTAATAAATGCCATTTTTATTTGATCATACGGGTTCAGAGGTATCTGGTGGAAGCCAGAATATGCATCAATGAATGACAACAGTTCGCATCCCGCGGTTGAGTCTATGACCTGATCTATCCTCGGCAGTGGAAATGGATCTTTTGGACATGCCTTGTTCAGGTTCGTGTAATCGATACACATGCGCCAAACCACTGCCACGTTCAGATCGTCCTTCTTCTTTTCTACCAGCACCGGATTAGAGAGCCAATCCAAATATAGTACCTCCATGATAAATCCTACTGCTAGTAACCGAGCTATCTCATCTCCAATGACTTTTCTCCTATCCTCGGCGAAGCAGCGGAGAGGTTGCTTCATCGGCCTGGCTCCAGGTCTTACGTTCAAAGAGTGCTCGGCCAACTCCCTCGGAACACCTTGCAGGTCCTGTGTAGACCAAGCAAAAATATCCCGATTCTCACGGAGGAAGTTGACGAGCTCGCTTTCCTATTTGTCAGTTAACCCGGCACCAATTGTCATGGTGCGCTCCGGAAACATGTTATCAACTGGAATCTTCTTAGTGTCCTTTGCGGCTTGAAATGAAACGCTGCCATGCGGGTTACTTAATGCTGACATATATTGCTGCGCGGATTGAGCTAATGCGGCCACCTCTTGGATTTTTCTTTTCTCTTGCGCAATCACGAGTGACTCGGCTGGGTTAGACCCGGCTGAAGCACACTCCATGGAACGTCGGAAATCTCCAGCAATGGTAATCACTCCATTTGGCCCGGGCAACTTCATCTTCAGATAACTGATGTGACAGCTTGCCATGAATTTGTCCAATGCTGGTCTTCCGAGTAACGCATGATATGCACTTTCCAAGTTCACCACTTCGAACTCTAGATTTTCAGTTCGGCAGTTATCCCTTGTGCCGAATAACACGTCGACCTGGATTTTGCCTATGGGCTCACAAGAAATGCCTGGTACAATGCCATGGAAAGTTGTTCTCATAGCCTGGAGCATGTTCTCCGAGATGCCCAACTTGCGCATCGTATCCGCATACATGATGTTAATGCTACTGCCATTATCAATCAAAACCTTGGAGAACCTCACATTGATGTTCGGTCCAATGAATGTCGGATCTAGTACTAGCGCATACGAACCTGGGCTCGGCATAAGTTTAGGATGATCTTTGATGTTCCAGGTGATTTCCTGGTCCGACCAAGGCATGTACCTCATCACCGCTGGCATGACCGCATTGACCTCCATATGTCGGTGCTGCAAGCTCTTTCTATCTGTTTCCTCAGTCGTGAACACACAATAACTCTGGTGATGTTCCCTGTATTCATTCCTTCCCTCGTTTTCGGGGTACCTCTGATCCGGTTGTTGCTGATTTTCCACCTGATGCACTGCATCCCTTCTCTCATTGTTGTCATACCTCGGCGGAGGGGGAGGCAACATTAGCTGCTACGTGTTCGCTCCGGAGAGCAATTGCTGCCAGGGTAACTCCTGCCGAGGTTGATCATTCCGGGGTGCCTGAGCATTCCCCGAACCACCTTGCTCTATCTTACGCATCCACTCACATTGCCTCGTGGTGTGACCCTCCAGACTATTCGGATTTGGCATGTGAAACTTACACGGCTGGTCCAGCATCGACTCATAGGTGTACCTCAGACGGTCTTTCTTTTCCTGCCACTGTTTCTTCTGCTCCGGAGTCCATGTTTTCTTGCCATCATTTCTTGGAGTCCATTGCCCTCCAGTTCTCTGGCGTTGGTTGCTCCCTGATCCGGGTTGATCTTGATTCACGGCTGCAACTTGTTGCGAACCGTAGTGATAATCCGGTCTATCATCTCTCCTCTTTCCTCTGTAATCATTCCTCCGGGATGACCCGGCTCCATCCCTCTGATAGTAATCCTCGTTTGACTCGCTTGACGCGAGCCTAGGTTGAGTCGGATCTCCCAAAGCATACGAATCAGCAATCCGGATCATCTCTGCCAGTGTAACTGGCATTTTCCTTTGCAGCTTCATCCACAGCTTGCTGCCATATCTGCACCCTTGCGCAAACCACGCTATGGCCTGCGACTCTATGACACCTTCACACAAGTTTCTCAGGGTACACCACCGGGTCTAGAATTCACGATCCGTCTTGTTGGGTCTTTGCTTGCACATTGCTAGGGTCTGCGGTCTATTCGGCCTCTGGTATGTACTAGAGAAGTTGCTGATAAACATTTCTTCAAAATCTATCCAGCAGTTGATGCTTCCGGGTGGTAAATTATTCAGCCAAACTCTAGCCGGGCCTTCCAACATCTGGGGCACGTAACGCACAGCCCATCTCAAGTTGCCAGTTGCAATTTTCACCGCCGTAGCGTAGTTTATCAGCCAATCCTCTAGCTTGGTACTGCCGGCATATGTCTTCGTGCCCCTGGGTAACTGGAAGTTGGGTACCGGTGGTTCCTTCATGATCCGGGGTCCAAAGCACGCTGGACCCGGAGGACCTTGACATTCGATCTATTCCAACCTGTAAAGGCAATCCAGTTTTAACCTGGCGTCATCCGGCATCAAATTCCTGCTTCCCAATCTTGACCCTATCACATGATAGTCTGGTCTGGGGTACCCTGCGTTCACCATCTCTGAATCACCGTCGTTGTACCGGTTTTACTCTCGTTGCACACCTTTCTGCTGCATACCTCGGCCGGCGCTTTGCTCTTGCCTTGGTATATTCTGCTGCTGTGGTTGTCCTGCTCCTGCGGAGTTGCGCTGTCCGGCATTACCATTGGCAGCGTTCCCTTGACCGGCATTGCCTTGGTCGTGATTACCTCGTCCAGCTTCACCTCGGCTCACACTCCGTCGATCATCATTTTTCCGCATCTCTTTTTCTTTTCCCGCACGCGTCGGGTCGTACGAGACGATCTGTTTGTTCCGTCTGGCCGAGGTTAGTACCTCTTCTCTCCTTGGACCGCCATGAGGCGATGATGCGGCTCCAGCAGATTTCTCCGGGTTACCCATCACCGAATGGACGATCTTGGAAGCCCCAGCTCTCTCCGGGTTAGCTCTCAGCAGCTCCTCGTTCTGTCTATTTGCGATCCGAACCAGCTCGTTAACCCTGCCTTGCTGTCTTTGACGGGCCTCACCCGTCAGACCCTCTAACTCGGACGCAGCGGCATCTGCTGCTCTGAGGTTCTTCGCCAGGGTACTATACTTTGGCAACCCCATAGACAGGTAGTTTTCCGACCCTTCTGCTCCATCATCACCTTCTCTGTTCATCTCGCTTATGAGATTTCTCCCCTTTACTTTCACCGCATCAACTTTGTTTACCTTTGCGTACTCACGCAACGTCATGTTCAGTGACTGCTGAGCCGCAGCTATTTTCTTTGCGCCCTCCAGTATCTTTTGCCGAGTTTCCTCTAGCTTGGCCTGTGCCTGAGCCGGATCTACTACTGCTGCTACCGGGTTAGCCAGGCTATCCATAGCTTCCCTCAGTACGTTCTCAGGCCTCTCTAGTGGAGGTCCTCTACCTTTCCTCGGTGCCTTGGGTGTTACCTCCGGGTCTGGCGCTTGGTCCTTGCTTGCGCCTGCACCTGGCGCAGTCATCATCACCTCCGCTTGGTCCGGGGAGCGAGCGATATGCGCCCCGCGAGCCATAGTGAGGGGTGGTTCCCCCGCATCGACGACACGACGCGAATGAACGCACGAGACGTCCACAACAACATAGACCTTGTGCGCGCCGAGCTTGACGAAGAGGCCGTTGCGCGAAAGCGGGCGCGTGCCGAAGCAGCGAGCGTTGTCGCTGACGAAATCTAGCGCTCCAAAGCGCTGAACGAGCCCGGGGACGATGCGTTCGCCGGTGCCGATTAAGTTTCCCGTCCAGATCTTCACCCTGCTAGTGCCGCTAGCCCCACGGTGGGCGCCAACTGTCGTGGTGGTGTCACGGCAGATGCCATGGATAGGCTAAAGGTGGGGACTAATATGCGTTAGGGGAATCCAGGGAGGGATAGTGGAGTGATTCTCCACACAGAAGTTTGTATTGCTATATCTCCAAGAATACAAGTGCTCCTTGAGCTGTATTGGCGAGAGGAGGAAGAAGGTGCTCTCTTACTCTTGCCTACTATCTTTCCCAAGAACCCTAGATCAACTAGTGCTATCGAACTACCAAACCCACTAGTGCTCAACCAACCAGAACTCTCCCAACCCCCTCTACCAGAACCCTAACCCCCCTTATATAGAGGAGGTTCGGTCCTGGCCTAGGGCATACGTGGAGGCATATTCCTAAGAATATGCCCCCTCCCGAAGTGGTAACCCGACCGGAGTACTTTTCCCCCGCGTCACACATGCTTTAGCAACGTAAGCCTCTGCGGCGCCCGCGTCAGCCGACGTGAGCGTCGTCACCCTTATCGGCCATGACCCGGTGGTCCTGCCCTTGCTTTATTCGCTCATGCAGTGCGTACCGGACCTTCTTTTTTGACCAGAGAGATTCCTTCCTTCTCCCAGAAGCTAAGCGAGGATCTAGATCATAGCAAATCCGGCCACACCTGTTCCTGCATATAAGTTAGACAAGCACTCCCGACTTACTTCATTAAGTCGGATGAGATAATGTTAGGCGACCCCCCCTGGTCTGGGTTACTCCGTGATTCGGACTGCCTTGAGGTGACCCGGTCAGCATCCGCTTTGACCTTGCCGGACCTCGGCTAACTTGGCCGTTACACCCCGGAGTGACCCTACCCGGGGGTATCCCCCCAACATTGGCCAAGATAGCTACTAACAACGGAAAGCATGCAAGATCACAAATAACAAAGACATGATAGAATCAATAATCAATCTAAAATAGCATCTCAATATCCATCGGATCCCCGCAAACACAACATGCAGAATTACAAATAGATGATCTTGATCATGAACGGAGCTCACAAGATCTAGACATGAAAGCACAAAGGAGGAGAACCAGCCATCTAGCTACTACATGGATCCGTAGTCCAAGGATGAACTACTCACGCATCACACCGGAGGCTTGCATGGTGATGAAGAAGGCCTCCAGGGTGAATTCCCCTCTCCGGCAGGGTGCCGGGAAGAGCTTCAGATCCCTCCCGATCTAGGGATGGAGATGACGATGGCTACAGACTCTTTCGTGGATTTTTAATCGAGCCCTTAGGGTTTTCGTCCCGAGGGCATCTTATAGGCGTAAGGGGAGGCCGAGGGGGTGCCGGAGGCGGCCACACCACCCCTTGGCGCAGGCCAGGCTAGGCCGTGCGACCAGGTGGTGTGGTGTCCCACTGGCCCCTCTCCGTCTCGTATTCTGGCATCTGATGACTTCCAGAAAAATAGGCACTTTGGCTTTTGTCCCGTCCAATTCCGAGACTATTCATTTTCTGACTTTCCTGGAACCAAAAACAGCAGAAAATAGGCAGCTGCCACTGTGGCTCTTGTTAATAGGTTAGTCCAAGAAATCATATGAAAAGTACTCCAAAGTGTGGATAAAACACAAGAAAGTGGATAAAACCAAGCATGGAACATCAAAAATTATAGATACATTTGCAATGTATCATGCCCATATTGATGCTCGCCTTTGAAGCTACACCGACTCACGTGATGATCGGACTTGGTGTAGTGGATTTGGTTCATGTAATCACCAAAAAGGCACGAGGGATGTCATTTTTTAGTGGGAGTTCATTTCTAATTTGGATTAGTCGAACTCAATTTCTCATAAACTAAATCGAAGTGAATTTGCATAATTTGTTGTAGTCATTGGCATCTTTTCACTACCTTATGCTTAGTTCTAATTGAGATAATAGAACTATAGAATTCTGGATATTTACTTTACGAACTGGTATCGTATTGTTTTGAATGTCAATTTAAAGTTTAGAAGTCCTATTGCAAACTTTCAGCAAACTCTATTTACTGCATGAAGTTTAATAAGTAGTATTAAATCAAGAGTAAGAATTCCAATGTTAGTATCTAAAGTATCATGTTTGCCTCCATGATTGTTGATATTCAAAAGTTGTTTTAATATCAATATTATCTAGGAGCTGAAAAATTATTTCAGAAACCATCATGTGTGGAAGATATTGTGATATCTGAAATAATGTTTTTGGTTGCATTATGATATAGTATAATTTAGCAAATATACATGTTCTCATATTGTATGAGAATTTGTGAAGGATGGAGATGCTAGGCATCCGGATCTCCCAAAAGGTTTTGGGAACTAACATTATACTCGCGATTCTTCCTTATAGGCTATAGTAGCTTGATCATGAAAGTTGTCATAATAAGGATGAATATAAGATGTAAGTAAAATGTTTACTACACTACTAGATTACTAAAGAATGGATTTTTGAAAGAACACCAAACATTTGATGATGGTGATCCACTTCAAAGTGCAAGTCCAAAGGTATTAGTATTTGACTATATACACTTTGTACTATGTGTCATGTGAATGACACCACTATTGATGTTGATAGATTCTTTTAAAAGAAAGGGAATTGTTGAAAGAGAATCTATAAAATATTTGGCAGAAAAGAAAAGGTTGGAGATGTCCAACTTAGGTATATAGAAGATATACATGTTATGGTTGTATTCCTTGCTTGTTAAACAATGTGGTTCTGAGGTATTGGATACCGAATTGGTTGGTGTGAAGTGTCATACAAAACAACACAATTCATGAACTGCAATGGCCTAAGTAACCAGCAAGAGAATAAGTGATGATGTTCATCGAAAACAAATAAAGTGTTATTGTGTTTTCGTTGTCGTTAAACCTAGCCTTCAATATTTGTTTTAATAATTGTTATTTTCTTCCAGTATTATGAGACCAATGGCTGTTCAAATAATTACCGTATTCCATAAAGGATGGATGAACTTTTACAAGTCTAGTTGGAGAAATCACATCCATAAACATTATTGCTAAAATGTTGTAAGACAAATGATTGGAAGATCACTTATGAAGTGACATCGCTGTTTTGAATTATATTGGAAAGTAAACATGAAGCTCCATGTTGATGGATTTTTGGAGTCTTTTGATTTTGATCAATTGACGCTTGAGAAACTTTCCTCGAGATAATTGAAAGTCCGTCCATAGGCCAAAGAGGAACGGATGACTAACTTATTGGATATTATGCATGTTGATGTATATAGTCCATTATGTGTAGCCATATGCGATGGATCTTTTTGCTTCATATGCTTTCTCTGGAAATTTGAGTGAATATATCTATATATTTACTTAATAAGGAAGAAGTATGAAACATTTGAAAATTGTTCAAAGACTTTCAAGATAAAGTGAAAAATTATTGTAACAATAAAATAAAAGAGTTTATGATTTGATCATAAAGGAAGATATTTGAGTTATAGGTTTAGCAAAACTCCTAAGATTTCAGGAATTGTTCCCTGAATTTGCACTTCCCGATAAACCACAGGAGTATGGTATGTTCGAGAGATCAAATCAAACCTTTTTTGACATGGTAAGATCAAAGGTGTCATTTATAAAACTGCCATTATGTTTTAAGGATTAAAGCTTTAGAGACTACCGCTTTTACACTGAAAAGAGCACCATCGTGATCCGTTGAAATGACACCATATGAGTTATGGTGTGGGATAAAACCTGAATTGTCTTTTCTTAAATGTTGGTATGCTATGCATAAGTAAAATGTTTACAACCAAAGTCGGATAAGCACGTCTTTGTAGGTTATCCCAAAGAATTTGTTGGGAATTCCTCCTTAACACCGAGGACAAAAGAGTTTGTCGCTTGGAACATCAAGTTTCTTCAGAAGGAATTTTTCGTGAAAAGTTAAGTGGGAGGACAATAGGACTTTGATAAGGTTGTTGAACCTTAGCTATATGTGCTCAGTAGCGCAGCGCCGGAAAGTGTCCCGGTGGCGGCCACAATGCTCATGGCTCCCATGATTACAAAGGGTGTGATCTTGGAGATTAGAGTTCCTATTGAACCATGTGGGTCGGTAAGAATCAAATAGTAAGATTTGAACAAAAGTCGTTATTGTTTTGACAATGATGAACCGACTGCATGCAAAGAAGCGATGATGGGCCCTGACTCCATAAAATGACTAGAACTCATAGAATCCGTGATAGTATCCATACACAAGAAATCAAGTTTCTGAACTTGGAAGACCCTCCGGAAAGGCGTGAAGCCTATCGGTTGTGTTTGGATCTATAAAGAAATAGACATGGATGTTTAACATCTATGAAATAGTCGACATGTCAGAAAGAAGTTTACGGCAATGTTCAAGGAGTTGACTATGACAAGATTTGATCTTTCATAGCGATATTTAGTCTTGACGGATTAATGTAGCAACCAATACATATAATTTGGTATATGGTAGTTGAATAAACAAAAACAAGGTTCTTATAATAGAATGGTTACCTAGGACGTGTACATGACATGGTCTGAAGGGTTTTGTTAATTCAAAGGGTGCTAAAAGGGCATGCAAACTTCAATAGTTTAAGTGAGCATAGTGGAGTTGGAATCTTCACCATATTGAAAATGTTAAAGGAGTTTAATTTCATCGGAGATGATGAAGATGCTTGCATTTGCAAGAAATTAAGTGGGAGCGCTGAGACAAATTTCCAATACATTATGCAGAGTACATATTGTTGATTGGAAATGATGTATCTTTTATTGACACAAGTTAAGAATTTCATTAAAATAGGGTTTCGATGAAAGACTGGGGAAAAACCGGAATATTTGGCATCAATGTCTATATGGATAGATTGAGGCACTAATATGGTTATGCTAGACGTACATATATGAGATATTGAAATGGTTCAATATGGAAACAACAAGAAAGGTTCTTGCTGCATGGAAAGGATTGTATCAAGATTCAAGTGTTTCAACACTTGGTGAGTAAAATCACATGAATATTTTGATCAATTATACTATGATATGTATATATCCAGATATGTCCTATGCTCTAAATGTTATGAGCACATACCAGAATGATTCATAAGATGATCATTGGACGATAGTAAAGATATTCTTATGAGCTTTGGAAGAACTAAGAATATATCATGTATAAGTGACAAATAGTTAAAGGTAGTTCATTGTAAAGTGTTACATTGATACTAGTTTTGTCACAACATACAAATTAAATTTATCTCAATTTAGACTATGGGTGGCACAATGTAATGGAAAGGATGTTCCATGATGGATTTGGATGAGTTCCAAAGTTGAAACATTGTGACGGATACTACAACAAAACGCTAAGTATATGACTGCTATAGTAGCAGTAAAGGAGGGCATTTGTGTTAAGTAGTTTGTTATCAAACTAGGTGTGGTTCAAAGTGGGCTAATACTATGAAGATATATTGTATGACAATAATATCAACATATTTTAACCCAAACAAACTAAATGTCTCACCAAAGGACCAAATTTATACAATCCCATCTCATTTGAGAATGAGTGATGCATAGAGACGCAAAGACATGCAAATACACACGGACCTGAAACTGCCAGATCCGGAGATTATGTTAACCACTAGCAATCGTGTATATGCAACACCAGAAAGCCATAGGTGTTCAATACGCAAAGTTTTTCAAACTATATTATTGACTCTAGTGCAAGTGGGACACTGAAGGGAATATGCCCGAGAGGCAATAATAAAGTGGTTATTATCTTATTCCATGTTTATGATAAATGTTATTTTGCATGCTATAATTGTATTAATTGGAAACATTAATACATGTGTGTTTAATAAACAAAATACAAAGTTCCTAGTAATGCCTCTCATATAAAATAGCTCGTTGTTTAACAAGATGATCAAGGTTTTCTGATCATGGACATTGGATGTTGTTCATAACGAGGTCACAACATTGGTGGAATGATGTGATGAACATTCATCCGAAGTATAGAATTACGATCAAAATCATTATGTTTATATTGTTATAACATCATACGAAGTAATCTTAGTCCTTAGACCATGAGATCATGTTAATCACTAACACCGGAAGAGTATCTTGATAACATCAAACGTCACACGTAACAGGGTGACTATAAAGGTGGGTTCAGTGCTACGAAGGTGTTATGTTGAGGCTCATGGATCAAGAGTAGGATTTGTCCATCCTGATGACGGGTAGATATACTCTGGGCCCTCTCGGTGATATCACATTGAAATAGCTTGCAAGCAAGTGATGTGATCACTAGAATGTTATATCACGGGAACGAGAAAAGAGTGCATGTTGGTAACTGATACATTGCAAATGTATCTATAATTTTTGATGTTCCATGCTTGGTTTTATCTACTTTCTTGTGTTTTGTCCACACTTTGGAGTACTTTTCATATGATTTCTTGGACTAACCTATTAACAAGAGCCACAGTGTCAGCTGCCTGTTTTCTGCTGTTTTTGGTTCCAAGAAAGTCAGAAAATGAATATTCTCGGAATTGGACAGGACAAAAGCCAAAAATCCTATTTCACCAGAAGACTCCTGGAGCCAGAATATGAGAAGGAGTGGGGATGGGGCCCAGCCACACCACCTGGCCGCGCGGGTTGGGCCTAGCCGCGCCAGGGGGTGGTCTGGCCGCCCCAGACACCCCCTCGGTCTCCCTCTTCGCCTATAAGATGCCTTCTGACCTAAAAACTTAGGGGGGTTCGACGGTTTTCCAGAAGGAGTTCCGCTCCACCGCCACCACCAGATTCCACGAAACAACACCAGAATCTCCGTTCTGGCACCCTGCCGGGACGGGGAATTGGAGGAGATCATTGCCATCATCATCACCATAGCTTCTCCATCGACCATCCATGTTTCCCCCATCTATGAGTGATTAATCCCCCGCTGTAGGCTATGGGGATGGTAGGGATTGGATGAGATCGTTCATGTAATGGCATCAGATTGTTAGGGCATGGTGCCTAATATCTTTTCTTGGTGCTTTATGACTTTGTTGCAACTTGTTATGCTTAATGCTTGTCACTAGGGCCAGAGTGCCATGATTTCACATCTAAACATGTTATTGATTCATTATGATAGTATTGTTTTTGGTCTTACCTGCAAGTTGTATACACAAGTTGTTGTCCGGAACCGATGGCCCCGAAGTGACAGAAATCGGGATAACCGGAGGGAATGGCTTTGATGTGAGGATCACATGTGTTCACGGAGTGTTAATGCTTTGCTCCGGTGCTCTATTAAAAGGAGAACCTTAATTGCCAGTAGTTCCCTTGAGGCCCCGCTGCAAACGGGCTGGCAGGACAAAAGATGTTGTGCAAGTTCTCATTGCGAGCATGTATGACTATATATGGAACACATGCCTAGGATTATCTAGTACTTGGATGCTTTATCTTATTTATCTGCAATTGCCCTATGTTTTGATTCCTATGTGAATTGTCTTGTCCATGCAACGCCCGTCCATCCATCCCTATGCCTACTGCACTCCAATCCTACTATTTACTGCTATTGTTACTACTGTCTTTACTTTACTATTGCTGCTACTTTACTATTCCTACTACAAAACTGTTGCTACTGATAAACTGCTGGGAGCAAGATTGTTTCCAGGTGCAGCTGAATTGACAACTCAGTTGTTAAGGCTTATAAATATTCTTTGGCTCCCCTTGTGTCGAATCAATAAATTGGGTTTCACTTCCCTCGAAAATACTGCGATACACCCCCTATACTTGTGGGTCATCAAGACTATTTTCTGGCGCCGTTGCCGGTGAGCATAGCTTTATTTATCAAGTCCACTTGGAATCACTATTGTTCAAGCTTAGTTTATTTCCACCTTGTTTTCTTGTTTCTTTATCAAAAATACAAAAAAATTAGTTCCTACTCTAGTTGTTATTTTTGTTGGTCTGTTATTGTCTTGCTTTATCATGCTTTTTATCAATGGTTGTTTTCTTTGAAACTGAATCTTATTGGCAAGGTGGGTTCACGGAAGATCAAAAATATTATTATAAGGAACACTTCTTGTGACAAAAATGGAAACACTTATGGGAACAAATTGATAAATTGTATACCATTGCTAGAAATGTGTGCTCTACTTATAATGTTACTTATTGCTTTGATAAATCTTGTTGCTGCAAGAGGTATAAACACCTTCCTTTTCAATGTGAGTATAATGATAATGTTACCATATCTTCTTATGTTAAAGGAAATTATGACTTTTATGATGTGGAACAAATTGAAGAATTTATTGCTTGGAAGGGTGCATTTGAACTTGCTAGTTTGCTTGAAAATATTGATGATTCACCTTATAAATATGAGGTTTATGACATACTTAGATTTTGCTTTGATAATTACAAGGAAGAAAATGGCTATATTCTTAAATATATTAATAGATGCTTTCCACAAATGGAAGAGACTAATGCCTTGCAGGATCCTATGGAAGAAGAAATTGATGAACCTGAAAGCTCATTAGATGAAAAATACAAGGAGAGTGATGAACAAAAGGAGGAAGAATGGATTACCTACCCATGCCTACCTTCTAATGAGAGTAACTCTTTATCCCTTATATTATTTGATTGTCCCCCATGCTTACCAAAGGAGGATGAATGTTATGCTCATGTTATCTGTGATAATCCTTTATTTGTGCCTAACTTCGAGATGCATGGTACTAAAGAATTTTGCTTAGAAATTGGTTATGATAAAGCTCTAGACGATAGTCCTATATTGAATGATCAGTCATCTTGTTATAGAATTGTTAAAAGTGGGTTTGAAGGCTTTAATACCACTATTTTTGAGCTTGATAAAAAATATGTTTTTGTAGAACATGAAAAGCATGCTTTATGTGATAGTTATATTGTTGAGTTTATTCATGAGGCTACTGAAAATTATTATGAGAGAGGAAAATATGGTTGTAGAAGTTTTCATGGTATTGAAACACCTCTCTATGTGCTGAAAGTTTTGAAGTTACTCTTATTTTATCTTCCTATGCCTGTCACTTTGTTCTTTGCGAATTTATTTGCATACAAGATTCCTATGCATAGGAAGTGGGTTAGACTTAAATTTGTTTTGAATTTGCTTCTTGATGCTCTCTTTTACTTCAATTCTTATTTCTTATGTGAGCATCCTCTCAAACTATCATGCCTAACTTAAAGGCGTTAAAGAAAAGTACTTATTGGGAGATAACCCAAAAGTTTTAGACGAGTCTTGGAAGTTATTACTTCAGAATAACCGCTCCTTATCCTTTTTATTTGTTTTTTGTGCCAAGAGTAACCTCTAATGAGAGAGAAGTAATGATTGGGAAAGTTGCTGTCCCGAAAGATATTTCTATGATTCACCATAAAAATTCGTGTAAAATCTCTGAATGTCTTTTTGAGGCGTGAATTTATGTGCTTATGCCCCAGGTTGTTATCTAACTTTCGTTAGTTCAACACTTTGTGATTTGAGCAACAGAAGGTCTTCGAAAAAATTCGTCTTTACCTGCTGGTCTGTTTTGACAGATTTCTGCCATTTTCTGCATTTGCTTCTTGTTGGTTCCTTTTTGAGTTCTTTTGGGGAATTGAGATTTTTGAGGGAAGTGCTCCAGTAGATAGTGTTCTAATGGAAGTTTATTGGTGTTAGAACTGAACCTAAAGACTTATTATCTTGAGTGCACTAATGTTGCTAATAAAGATTGTGTGAAGTTTTGTATGAAGGAAAAATTTCAGGTGTATGGAAGGAATGAGTAATGAGATGAAGGATGGAATAAAGCTCAATCTTGGGGATGTCACGTGTCTCACCCAAAGAAATATCCAAGAAGTACAAGCATCAAAGCTTGGGGATGCCCAAGGCATCCCCCTCTTCATCAATAAAAATCCCAGGTTTCTTCCAAACGCTTCATTTTTATTGTTTCATGCACAGTTGTGTTGTTCTTGGAGCGTCTTCTTTTTCGTTTTCTTGGTTTGCTTAGTTTGCTGAATAAATTGGTTGGACCCCCTCTTTCATATATTGGTTTTCAAATAGTTTGGTTTGGTTTGGAAAAGACTAGGAAAGTTCATGCTTAAGTGGTAAAGAGAGCTTGTTTTTGACTGTGGCCTATGCTTTGTCATGCCATGCTTGATATTGTTTTGGCTTTATGCTTAGTATTCTTTGCTGTGGCATGACTTGTTATAAACAATTGAGATTTCTTAATGTGCCTTGGATGAATCATGCGTTGTTTTAGCATATTAAAGCATAGTATAGTGGTAATCTCCTTTGATGCTTTATTTGGGTTAACTTGGCACATGCTCACACCATGTTATAGCATTTATGATCCTTTAGTTTTCAACTTGTAGTATCACTTTATGCTTTGATCAATGATGTCTTGTTGCTCTACATGATTATGGCCATTATTGCTCTCTTAGTTTGTTGCTCCCAGTCTTTTTCTATCCTCCACAACCAAGTATGAGTTTCACTCATGCATCCAAATCCCTAAACCAAGTTATTCCAAAGAGTCCACCATACCTACCTATTAGCACATGCTATTCCAAGTATATTCATGCTTTTTTTATCTTCCAAATTAAACTTGTTATGAGAAAACTAGTGATTAAAGCTCTCACGAACTTGATGGCACACTTTACTTTTTTGCATCTAATAAACTTGAACCATTGGGTCCTTCTTTGTTGTGTATATGCTTGGACTTTATAAGTTGAAGTTAGCAGAACCATGTATCATGGGGAACGCTTTCAACATTGCACTTGTACTTTGTACCCCGTTGATATCATGTTCTTTTGCTTATGGATCCCGGTGGTGTGAAATAAAAGTGGAACTTGTAAGATCATGGAGTTTGTATGTGTGTTAGAGAAACGCTTGGGCCGCTAGCCTAAGCCATGCCTAATCATGGTGGAAACCTGCAGCATCACCATAATGAGCACTCTATGAAGCATCCTCAATAAAAACCTATGCAAATAGCAAATAAAAAGATTGCTCAGATGCTCATTGTCTGCTTGCCTTGTCATTTTGATTATGGGATAACTCCTGTATCATGTGCAAGGGGTACCCTGTTAGCGGTTCTTTATGATACATATGTACTTACAATGACAAGAGCTTACTTGTGACTAAATTTGAGTAGCATGAGGATCTTTCTTCGTAAGTAAGGGGCATGAGATTTTGGTTTATAACTTGTCAAGCATATCCTCTTAGTTGTGTCACTTTAACCTTAATCACCTAAAGATGCTTATGATAGGGGCAATGAGAGCTGAAAGCTATAAGTACCATAATTTTTGGAAGCTCTTTATGAAACTTGAATCTCTGCTTCCTTCTATGAAGGCCTTTCTTCCACTTATATATTGAGTCTCCACCTTCTACCTTTATGCACCTACTTTGAGAGCATAGTGGCCATTCTTAGTTCTATGTGCATTGTCCCAAGACTAGTTGATTGATGCATACCTTGATATTGCTTGTTTTAAACTATTTGTATCTAGTCACTCTTGTAAACTTTGAAGGTGTCCTATGCATTTATGTTTGCTACTCTATGAGGGACAAGCTGAATGCTATTATGCTATGTTTTCTTTATGTGAAACAAACAAACGTCTTGCAAAGCATTGTTATTCATGAATATTTTGTTTGTGCCCTTTCATGTTGCATCATAGTTTCTTTGTCTTATTGCTAAAACTTTGTCTTTCACGTTATGATTGAAGTACTATGATCCCAGCTTTGAATGTTTTACAAATACTTTGATCAAGTTTATGATGGTGCATGTCACCTCAAAAATTATTCTTTCTTTTTATCACTTACCTACTCGAGGACGAGTAGGAGTTAAGCTTGGGGATGTTGATACATTGCAAATGTATCTATAATTTTTGATGTTCCATGCTTGGTTTTATCTACTTTCTTGTGTTTTGTCCACACTTTGGAGTACTTTTCATATTATTTCTTGGACTAACCGATTAACAAGAGCCACAGTGCCACTGCCTATTTTCTGCTGTTTTTGGTTCCAGGAAAGTCAGAAAATGAATATTCTCGGAATTGGACGGGACAAAAGCCAAAAATCCTATTTCACGAGAAGACTACCGGAGCCAGAATATGAGATGGAGTGGGGCTGGGGCCCAGCCACACCACTTGGCCGCACGGGCTGGGCCTGGCCGCTCCAGGGGGTGGTCTGGCCGCCCCAAACACCTCCTCGGTCTCCCTCTTCGCCTATAAGATGCCTTCTGACCTAAAAACTCAGGGGGGGTTCGACGTTTTTCCAGAAGGAGTTCCGCTCCGCCGCCACCACCAGATTCCACGAAACAGCACCAGAAACTTCGTTTTGGCACCCTGCCGGGACGGGGAATTGGAGGAGATCATTGCCATCATCATCACCATCGCTTCTCCATCGACCATCCATGTTTCCCCCATCTATGAGTGAGTAATCCCCCACTGTAGGCTATGGGGATGGTAGGGATTGGATGAGATCGTTCATGTAATGGCATCAAATTGTTAGGGCATGGTGCCTAGTATCTTTTATTAGTGCTTTATGACTTTGTTGCAACTTGTTATGCTTAATGCTTGTCACTAGGGCCTGAGTTCCATGATTTCAGATCTGAACATGTTACTGATTCATTATGATAGTATTGTTTTTGGTCTTACCTGCAAGTTGTATACACACGTTCCGGAACCAATGGCCCCGAAGTGACAGAAATCGGGACAACCGGAGGGAATGGCTTTGATGTGAGGATCACATGTGTTCATGGAGTGTTAATGCTTTTCTCCGGTGCTATATTAAAAGGAGCACCTTAATTGCCAGTAGTTCCCTTGAGGCCCCGCTGCAAACGGGCTGGCAGGACAAAAGATGTTGTGCAAGTTCTCATTGCGAGCACGTATGACTATATATGGAACACATGCCTAGGATTATCTAGTACTTGGATGCTTTATCTTATTTATCTGCAATTGCCCTATGTTCTGATTGTTATGTGAATTGTCTTGTCCATGCAACGCCCGTCCATCCATCCCTATGCCTACCGCACTCGAATCCTACTTTTTACTGCTATTGTTACTACTGTCTTTACTTTACTATTCCTACTACAAAACTGTTGCTACTGATAAACTGCTGTGAGCAAGATTGTTTCCAGGTGCAGCTGAATTGACAACTCAATTGTTAAGGCTTATAAATATTCTTTGGCTCCCCTTGTGTCGAACCAATAAATTGGGTTTCACTTCCCTCGAAAATACTGCGATACACCCCCTATACTTGTGGGTCATCAGTAATGAGATCAAACTAGGTATTTGGATACCGATGATCGAATCTCGGACATGTAATATATCACGAGACAAAGGGATTTAGTTACGACGTTAAAGGTTCACACGATCACAAGAGTCATCGTTGAATATGTGGGAGTCGGTACGGATCTCCAGGTCCCGCTGCTGATTATTGATCGGAGAGGGGTCTCGATCATGTCTGCATTATTCGCGAACCGTAGGGTGACACACTTAAGGGATACCAACACCATTTGGGAGCAAATATGTTTCAGATAAAGATTAAGAAAGCGCTGGAATCATTTCGATGGAAACTGGAATTGTTTCGGGTGAAATTGCAGAAACTGGTTTTGCATGTGATATTGAAATATTTCAGGGGATTTTATGTGAATGTTTGTTAATTAATGTAATTGAAAAAATTCTGAATAAAATAAATAAAATAGTTTTATTTAATGAGAGCTTGCATTAAATTTGGTGGAAATTTAATGCATGTGAGTGGAAGTGTGAGTGGAGGCATATTTATGTGAGTGGAGCATCCACCACATGAATGATGGAAGAGGTGGGGGCACCACCATGGTTGCCACGCCATGGACCTTGGTTGCCCCCCTCTACCCTATAAAAGCCCCCCCTCTCCTCCTCACAACACACACATCCTCGTGAACAATCTCTCTCCCCCTATAGTTATTCCCCATGGTCTCGGATTAGCGAGATACATGTTCCCGGTGGCTTTATCTGGAAAGGAGTTGCTTCTTCCGCTGCTTTGCTGGAGCGAGGGACGGAGGTTGTTGAGGTACTGGATGTGTGTGCGATCACGGATGCACCGCTAATTTCCGGTGCTGGACTTGGTGGTGCTGGACTTGCTAGAGCTGGATCTGATGGACGTGCTAGAGCTAGACCTGCTGGACTTCATCACGATCTTGAGATCGGCAAGTGTACGACTACATCATCCACGAGTTCCATCTCATTAACAAAGCTTTGTTGTCTTCAAGGGTAAGTTCTCTATGGATGTATATCCACCCGTTGCTTCTATCTAGTAGATAGATGTTGGCATATAGTTCCCATCATAGGAATTTTTTTGTTTTCTATGCTGCGAACCCAACAATTAAGAGAAATGATTTATCTTTCTTTCAGCATTATGGGGGGAGGGTTAGCCCAATTAATTGTTGGGTCCGCAGCATAGAAAACAAAAAATTTCCTACGGTGTGAACTACACGCCAAGATCTATCTACTAGGTACAAAGCAAACGGGTGGACATACATCCATAGAGAACTTACCCTTGAAGACAACGAGCTTTGTTAACGAGTAGGAACTCGTGGTTGATGTAGTCGTACACTTGCCGATCTCGAGATCGTGAGGAAGTCCGAGCGCCGCAACTCAGCAGCGCATCCGCACTCGCACACACGTTCAAGCCACCGAACAACCTCCACCTCCTCGCTCTAGCGATCCAGCGGAAGAAGCAACTCCTTCCAGACGAAATGCCACCGGGAACATGTATCTCGCTAATCCGAGACCATGGGAGAATAATTCTAGAGGGGGAGAGAGATCCTTCACAAGGAGGTGTGTGGATGAAGGAGGGAATGGGTGGCCTTTTATAGGAGGAGGGGGGGTGCCCCCTCTCTCCATGGCCGGCGCATGGGGGGGTGACCCCTCACCTCCCCCATTCATGTGGTGGTAACTCCTCCACATTAAAATGCCTCTTCACATTCCCTTTTAAAGTCTCCACTTTAAATGCATTAAGTTTCTCCAAATTTAATGCTCTCTCATTTAATAAAACTCTTTTATTAAATTTATTCATAATTTTGTTAATTACTTTAATTAACAAACATTCACATATAGCCCCTTGCAATATTTCAATATCACATGCAGAACCACCTTCTGCAATTTCACCCGAAACAATTTCCGGTTTCTATTGAAACAATTCCTGCGCTTTGCAATTCTTTCGTCTGAAACATATGTGCTCCAAAATGGTGTCCGGTAACTCTTAAGTGTGCCACCCTACGGTTCGCGAATAATGCAGACATGATCGAGACCCTTCTCCGATCAATAATCAGCAGCGGGACCTGGAGATCCGTACTGACTCCTACACATTCAACGATGACTCCTGTGATCGTCAGAACCTTTAACGCTTGTAACTAAATCCCTTTGTCTCTCGATATATTACATATCCGAGATTCGATCATCGGTATCTCCATACCTAGTTTGATCTCGTTACCGACATGCACTCTTTTTCTCGTTCCCGTGATATAACATTCTAGTGATCACATCACTTGCTTGCAAGCTATCCTAATGTGATATCACCGAGAGGTCCTAGAGTATATCTATCCGTCATCTGGATTGACAAATTCCACTCTTGATCCATGAGCCTCAACATAATACCTTCGTAGCACTGAACCCATCTTTATAGTCACCCTGTTACGGTGTGACGTTTGATGTTATCAAGATACTCTTCCGGTGTTAGCAATGAACATGATCTCATGGTCTAAGGATAAAGATTACTTCGTATGATGTTATAGCAATATAAAAACAATGACTTGATCGTAATGCTATACTTCGGATGAATGTTCATCACATCATTCCACCAATGGTGTGACCTTGTTATTAACAACATCCAATGTCCATGATCAGGAAACCTTGATCATCTTGTTAATCAACAAGCTAGTCTATAAGAGAGGCATGACTAGGAACCCTTTTTGTTTATTAAACACACATGTATTGATGTTTCCTATCAATACAATTATAGCATGTAAAATAAACATCTATCATATACAAGGAATACATAATAACAACTTTATTATTGCCTCTCAGGGCATATTCCTTCAGTCTCCCACTTGCACTAGAGACAATAATCTAGTTCACATAGTGATATATCTAACACCCATGGAGTTCTGGTGTTGATCATGTTTTGCCCTAGGGAGTACTTTAGTCAATGGATCTACTACATTCAGGTCCGTGTGCACTTTAAAAATCTTTATATCTCCATCCTTGACATGCTTGCGGATGGAGTGAAACCGGCGCTTAATATGCTTGGAATTCTTGTGAGACCTTGGTTCCTTTGCGTTGGCTATGGCTCCATTGTTGTCACAATAGATCACCATCGGGTCCAACACACTGGGAACCACACCCAGTTCCGTTATGAACTCCTTCATCCAAACCGCTTCTTGCGCCGCTTCTGAAGCAGCAACATATTCCGCCTCCATTGTTGATCCAGCCACCACAGGTTGTTTGGAGCTCCTCCAACTAACTGCTGCTCCGTTTAAGAGAAATATGTATCCAGATTGGGACTTAGAGTCATCCGGATCAGTGTCAAATCTAGCATCGACATAACACTTAGCGACTAGCTCTTCTTCACCTCCGTATACAAGAAACATATCATTAGTTCTTCTCAAGTACTTAAGAATATTCTTGACCGCTATCTACTGTTCTGAACCTGGATCAGATTGGTACCTACTAGTCAAACTAATAGCATGTGCCACATCCGGTCTTGTACATAGCATGGCATACATTATAGAGCCTATGGCTGAGGCATAGGGGATCCTATCCATTATCTCTCTTTCTTCCGTCGTAGCCGGACTTTGAGTCTTACTCAATGTCTTGCCTTGCAACATAGGTAAGAACCCCTTCTTACTTCCGTCCATATTAAACTTCTTTAATATCTTATCAAGGTATGTACTCTGCGATAACCCAATTAGGCGTCTTGATCTATCTCTATAGATTTTAATGCCTAATATATATGAAGCTTCACCAAGGTCCTTCATCGAAATTTTGCTGTTTAGATAACTTTTAACACTGTTTAAAAGATCTAAATCATTTCCAATCAATAATATGTCATCCACATATAATATCAGAAATGCCACATTGCTCCCACTCACTTTCTTGTAAATACAAGCCTCTCCATAAGTTTGGACAAATCCAAACTCTTTGATCACCTCATCAAAGCGGAGATTCCAACTTCGTGATGCTTGCTTCAGTCCATAGATGGATCGGTGAAGTTTGCACACCTTATTAACATCCTTAGGATCGACAAAACCCTTAGGTTGTATCATATACAACTCTTCTTCAATCTTACCATTGAGGAACGTAGTTTTGACATCCATCTGCCATATTTCATAATCGAAATATGCAGCAATTGCTAACATAATCCTAACCGACTTAAGCATCGCTACGGGAGAGAATGTCTCATCGTAGTCAACTCCTTGAATTTGTCGAAACCCCTTTGCGACAAGTCGAGCCTTATAGATGGTCACATTACCATCAGCATCAGTTTTTCTTTTGAAAATCCATTTATTCTCAACGGCCTTTCGGTCGTGAGGTAAGTCCACCAAGTTCCAAACTTGGTTCTCGAACATGGATTCCATCTCGAATTTCATGGCTTCTAGCCATTTGTTGGAATCCGGGATCATCATCGCTTCTTCATATGTCGCAGGGTCATCCATTTCATCAATCATGAAATTCATAACAGGATTGCCATACAGTTCAGGAGCTGCACATGTCCTGCTTGACCTGCGAGGTTCGGTAGTGTCCTCTTTTGGAGTTTCATGATCAATATCATTAGCTCTCTCTTCATTAGGTGAAGTCAACTCCGAAACAACTTCTGGAGCTGCGCTACTCGCCATTTCATGAAGAGAAGGTTCAATAACCTCTTCGAGTTCTACCTTCTGACTACTCACACCTTTCGCGAGAAACTCCTTCTCAAGAAAGGATCCATTCTTGGCAACAAAGACCTTGCCCTCGGATCTGTGATAGAAGGTATACCCAATCGTTTCCTTAGGGTATCCTATGAAGACGCATTTTTCCGCTTTGGGTTCAAGTTTATCCGGTTGAAGTTTCTTCACATAAACATCGCATCCCCAGACTTTAAGAAATGACAGCTTAGGTTTGTTTCCAAACCATAATTCATACGGTGTCTTTTCAACAGATTTAGATGGTGCCCTATTTAAAGTGAATGTAGCGGTTTCCAGTGCATAACCCCAAAATGACAGTGGCAAGTCAGTCAGAGACATCATAGATCGAACCATATCCAATAAAGTACGATTACGACGTTCTGACACACCATTACGTTGTGGTGTTCCGGCAGGCGTGAGTTATGAAACTATTCCACAGTCTTTCATATGTGTGCTAAATTCGTAACTAAGATACTCTCCTCCATGGTCGGACCACAGAAATTTGATCTTTCTGTTATGATGATTTTCCACTTCATTCTGAAATTCTTTGAACTTTTCAAAAGTTTCAGACTTGTGTTTCATCAAATAGATATACCCATATCTACTCAAATCATCCGTGAAAGTAACAAAATAACGATATCCACCTCGCGCCGACACACTCATTGGTCCACACACATCAGTATGTATGATTTCCAATAGATCTGTCGCCCGTTCCATTGAACCGGAAAAACGACGTTCTAGTCATCTTGCCCATAAGGCATGGCTCACATGTATCAAATGATTCAAAATCAAGTGATTTCAAAAGTCCATCAGAATGGAGTTTCTTCATTTGTTTAACGCCAATATGACCTAGACGGCAGTGCCACATATATGTAGATATATCATTATCAAGTTTAATCCTTTTAGCATCAACATTATGAATATGCGTAATACTACTATCGAGATCCAACAGAAATAAACCATTCAACATAGGTGCATGACCATAAAAGATATTATTCATATAAATCGAACAACCATTGTTTTCAGACTTAAATGAATAACCACTTTGCATCAAACACGATCCGGATACAATGTTCATGCTCAGTGTAGGCACCAAATAACAATTATTTAGGTTTATAACTAATCCCGATGGCATATGGAGAGGCAGTGTTCCGATGGCGATCACATCAACTCTTGATCCATTGCCGACCCGCATTGTGACCTCATCCCTTGCTAGTTGTCGCTTGTTCCGCAGCCCCTGAACTGAGTTACATATATTAGCAACTGATCCGGTATCAAATACCCAGGTGCTACTGCGAGTACTAGTCAAGTACACATCAATAACATGTATATCACATATACCTTTGTTTGCCTTGCCGGACTTCTTGTCCGCCAAATACTTGGGGCAGTTGCGCTTCCAATGGCCAGTCCCCTTGCAATAGTAGCACTCAGTATCAGACTTCAGCTCGGGGTTTCTTTTCAGGCGTGGCAACAGACTTGCCACCCTTCTTTCCCTTGTGCTTTCCTTTCTTGTCCTTCTTGAAACCGGTGGTCCTATTGATCATCAACACTTGATGTTCTTTCCTAATCTCCACTTCTGCAGTCTTAAGCATTGCCAGAAGCTCGGGAAGAGACTTCTTCATGCCCTGCATATTATAGTTCATCACGAAGCTCTTGTAGCTAGGTGGCAGATATTGGAGAACACGATGTATGCCTAAGTCAATGGGAATCGTTATTCCCAAGGACACAAGCTTATCGGCGTACCCAGACATTTTGAGTACGTGCTCACTAACGGAGCTGTTTTCCTCCATCATGCAGCCAAAGAACTTTTCTGTAGCATTATAACTCTCTACGGCAGCATGGGTATCGAAAATCATTTTCAATTCTCCCATGGTATCAAAGGCATTGCCATTTTCGAAACACTTACGAAGTTCTGGCTCTAGCCCATACAATATGCCGCAATGAACTACGTTGTGGTCCTCCTGACGAGTTATATAGACGTTCTTTTCCTCGTCAGGGGCATCAGGAGCTGGTGGGGGGCCTAGTGGCGCATCTAGCACATATTGCTTTTGTGCAGAAGTGAGGAGAATCCTCAAATTCATAGCCCAGGTGGTGAAGTTGCTACCATTCGCAGCAAGTTTCTCTTTCTCCATGAACACATTGAAATTAAAAGCAGGTGGTGCCATCTACAATAGAATTTGTAAAGTATATTTAGACTAATTTTATGATAGATTGAGTTCAACTAATCCAAATTACTAATGAACTCCCACTCAAAAACGACATCCCTCGTGTCCTTTTGGTGATTACATGAACCAAATCCACTACACCAAGTCCGATCATCACGTGAGTCAGTGTAGCTTCAAAGGCGAGCATCTATATGGGCATCATATCAACTATATGACTCATGCTTAACATTTCGGTCCGTGTTCCGAGGCCATGTCTGTACATGCTAGGCTCGTCAAGTAAGAACCTTAGTATTTGCGTGTGTAAAACTGTCTTACACCCGTTGTATGAAAGCGTAGAGTTGAAAAACACCCGATCATCACGTGATGCCTCAAAACACGATCCACAAAACGGTGCATACTGAAGGAAGAACACATTTTATCTTGATATCTAAATGAGGGATCATCTTATAATGCTACCAAACGCGCCAAACTAGCAATATAAGATGCTAACATCTAATGTGTGAAGTGAGGTGATATGGTCCATGCATTTGATCTCTATCATTTGCATCGTGGTATGATCTCTATCATTCCTTTGTGTGTAAGGCCAAGGTCTATGGAACTTACACGTTAAGTGAGTTGTAAGAGTATCTATTATACATCTACTTACAACAATACCATATCAAAACACTAGCCCAGCAACGATCTAAACTAGACGCCTCTAATTTATCAATTGCAAGTTTTACGTGGCTTAGGGCTTTCGGAGATAGAACCTGTATAACCTACGAACATGAACCACAACGAGGATAACTAAGTTATTAGCAACTCATTGTAAATCATATATTGACTATAGTAGGAGAGACAGACACCCGCCAGCCACTTATGCAAAACAAGTTGCATGTCAGTCGTGGAACTGGTCTCATGTACGATGATATGTAAGGTTGGTCCGGGCCGCTTCATCCCACTATGCCACCAATATCCAAAGTACATAGAAGATGCAATAACATGATCATCATCGCCCAGATATAAACATATGTGTACTACCCGTGCAAAGCACCTACGCATAGATCAGGCCCTGATACCACTGTTGGGTCCGCAACATAGAAAACAAAAAATTTCCTATGGTGTGAACTACACGCCAAGATCTATCTACTAGGTACAAAGCAAACGGGTGGACATACATCCATAGAGAACTTACCCTCGAAGACAACGAGCTTTGTTAACGAGTAGGAACTCGTGGTTGATGTAGTCGTACACTTGCCGATCTTAAGATCGTGAGGAAGTCCCAGCGCCGCAACTCAGCAGCGCATCCGCACTCGCACACACGTTCAAGCCACCAGACAACCTCCACCTCCTCGCTCTAGTGATCCAGCGGAAGCAGCAACTCCTTCCAGACGAAATGCCACCGGGAACATGTATCTCGCTAATCCGAAACCATGGGGGAATAATTCTAGAGGGGGAGAGAGATCCTTCACAAGGAGGTGTGTGGATGAAGGAGGGAATGGGTGGCCTTTTATAGGAGGAGGGGGGGTGCCCCCTCTCTCCATGGCCGGCGCATGGGAGGGGGTGACCCCTCACCTCCCCCATTCATGTGGTGGTAACTCCTCCACATTAAAATGCCTCTTCACATTCCCTTTTAAAGTCTCCACTTTAAATGCATTAAGTTTCTCCAAATTTAATGCTCTCTCATTTAATAAAACTCTTTTATTAAATTTATTCAGAATTTTGTTAATTACTTTAATTAACAAACATTCACATATATCTCCTTGCAATATTTCAATATCACATGCAGAACCACCTTCTGCAATTTCACCCGAAACAATTTCCGGTTTCTATTGAAACAATTCCCGCGCTTTGCAATTCTTTCGTCTGAAACATATGTGCTCCAAAATGGTGTCCGGTAACTCTTAAGTGTGCCACCCTACGGTTCGCGAATAATGCAGACATGATCGAGACCCTTCTCCGATTAATAATCAGCACCGGGACCTGGAGATCCGTACTGACTCCTACACATTCAATGATGACTCCTGTGATCGTGAGAATCTTTAACGCTTATAACTAAATCCCTTTGTCTCTCGATATATTACATGTCCGAGATTCGATCATCGGTATCTCCATACCTAGTTTGATCTCGTTACCGACATGCACTCTTTTCTCGTTCCCGTGATATAACATTCTAGTGATCACATCACTTGCTTGCAAGCTATCCTAATGTGATATCACCGAGAGGGCCCAGAGTATATCTATCCGTCATCTGGATTGACAAATTCCACTCTTGATCCATGAGCCTCAACATAACACCTTCGTAGCACTGAACCCATCTTTATAGTCACCCTGTTACGGTGTGACGTTTGATGTTATCAAGATACTCTTCCGGTGTTAGCAATTAACATGATCTCATGGTCTAAGGATAAAGATTACTTCGTATGATTTTATAGCAATATAAACACAATGACTTGATCGTAATGCTATACTTCGGATGAATGTTCATCACATCATCCTTGTGTGCTGTACCGGATTGTACGCAATTTTGATTGCACTTTCATTATCACATAAAAGAGGAACTTTATCACAATTGACACCGTATTCCTTTAAAGTTTGCCTCATCCATAATAACTGAGTGCAGGCACTAGCAGCAGTAACATATTCAGCTTCGGCGGTGGAGAGAGAGATACAATTCTGCTTTTTAGATGACCAACACACTAGAGATCTTCCCAAGAATTGACAAGCTCCAGAAGTGGATTTCCGATCATCCTTATCACCAGCCCAATCTGAATCAGTATAACCACAAAGAGAGAAATTGGAGCCCTTGGGATACCATAGACCAAAGTTAGGGGAATGAACCAAATATCGAAAGATCCTCTTGACTGCCACTAAGTGACTTTCTTTAGGATCTGCTTGATACCTTGCACACACCCCCACACTCAACACAATATCGGGTCTAGATGCGCAGAGGTAAAGAAGAGAGCCGATCATGGACCGGTATACCTTTTGGTCCACATCTTTACCATGGGGATTAAGTTCAAGATGACATTTTGTTTGCATCGGAGTGGCGACACCATTAAGATCCGTCATCTTGAATCTCTTGAGCATGTCTTGGACATACTTAGCTTGATTGATGAAGGTTCCTTCTCTAAGTTGCTTGATCTCGAATCCAAGAAAGAACCATAATTCCCCCATCATAGACATCTCAAACCTGTCAGTCATAAGCTTTGAAAATTCATCATTAAAAGCTTTATTAGTAAAACCAAAGATGATGTCGTCTACATATAGTTGGCATACGAAGAGCTCCCCCTTAACCTTCTTAGTAAAAAGAGTGGGATCGATTTTCCCAACTTCGAAGCCATGGTCTAGCAAAAGCTCTTTAAGGTGCTCATAGCATGCACGTGGGGCTTGTTTAAGGCCATAGAGTGACTTATCGAGTTTGTAGACATGGTTCGGGAAGTTAGGATCCTCAAATCCTGGGGGTTGCTTTGCATATACCAAGTCATGTAGAGGACCATTAAGAAAAGCACTCTTGACGTCCATTTGCTGCAATTTAAAATTGTTATGGGCAACATCAGAAAGAAGGATACGGATGGACTCAAGCCGAGCCACAGGAGCATAGGTCTCGCCAAAGTCAATGCCCTCAACTTGGGAATAGCCTTGTGCCACAAGTCTCGCCTTATTCCTCACAACAATGCCATTCTCATCTTGCTTGTTTTGAAATATCCATTTAGTGCCGATAACATTGCGGCAATCCTTGGGCTTCTCCACGAGTTTCTAGACCTTGTTGTGCTCGAAATTATTCAATTCTTCATGCATAGCAACAACCCATTCCGGATCTTCAAGGGCTTCAAATACTTTCTTGGGTTCCACCATTGAGATGTGAGCTTGATGCTCACCAAAACTTGCCAATTCCCTTCTTGTGGAAACCCTTTGACGAAGATCACCTACAACTTTGTCGAGAGTATGACCCCTTAACTCAAGGTTCCGATCAGCATGAGCCTTGCGACTAAGTTCAATAAGTTTGTTGTCTCTTGGTGGAATAGTTTCATCACTTGAGTCTTTGTTGGAATTATTTGCTTGACCTTGATTAGAATTCTGAGTATCAATAAAAGGAGATGATGAAGCATGCCCTTGAGGTGGGTCAGCAGCCGTAACAGGAGGCTGTTGATCACCAGGAGTTACAGGGACGGATAATCCGGCCGAAGGTGGGGCCGGATAATCTGGCCTGGGAGAACTAGTTGCAACTTCATCAGGCTGCCTAGGACTTGTTTGAATTGGCGAGAGGCCGGATAATCCAGGGTCAGCCGGAATATCCGGCCTGGAGCTTGCAGCGATTTCTTCAATACAAGGAGCAGTTTGGTCGTTAGGGCCAGACAATCCGGTGTCGACCGGATAATACGGCCTAGAGCTTTCTGGAGTAGTTGCTTGATCTTCAGCAATTGATGGAGATGGTGTAGAAGTTACTCCCGTGGTTGGAGCATGTTGAGTCTGTGTAGATGAGGGCTCTTCATGAGTAGAGCATTGTCCTTCCCGATCCGCCACAAGGGGTTCCCCAATGGGGCGGAAAAATCCCACACCCATTCTTCTTATGGCATCTTGGGGTATTTCAACATCTGCATCACAAACATTAACTTGCCCCGCACGGGAGCCGTCATTTTCTTCGAACACCACACTACAAGATTCTACAACAGTTCCGGAGAGCTTATTATAGACTCTATAAGTGTGGGATTCGGCACCATAACCAACAAAAATACCTTCTAAATCCTTAGACTCAAATTTAGATAAACGAACTCCCTTTATGAGAAAGAAATACTTACACCCAAATACCCAAAAGTATGAGATGTTTGGCTTATTACCGGTAAGTATTTCATACGGAGTCTTGTCCAAGTTTTTACGGAGGTATAACCGGTTGGATGAAGGACAAGCGGTAGAGATTGCTTCAGCCTAGAAGTTATATGGAGAATTGAATTCGGCTAGCATAGACCTTGCCAATTCCATTAGAGTCCGGTTCTTCCTCTCGGCAACACCATTTTGTTGAGGGGTGTATGCAGCGGAATATTGATGTCTTATCCCCTCTTCACTTAGGAACTCATTTAAGGTGTAGTTCTTGAACTCCGAGTTGTTATCACTTCTTATAGCCAGAATAGAGACGTTGTGTTGACGTTGAACCTCGTTGGCGAAGTCGATGA
Organism: Avena sativa; assembly: GCA_916181665.1. Classification (NCBI taxonomy): domain Eukaryota; kingdom Viridiplantae; phylum Streptophyta; class Magnoliopsida; order Poales; family Poaceae; genus Avena; species Avena sativa. The sequence goes on from OV702290.1 coordinate 468,489,297, forward strand.
CCGTTTGTTGAGTTTCGCTCTTCAACTTGAAGAAATAGACCCAAGTGTATCTTGAGTAATCATCAATGATCACAAGACAGTACTTCTTCCCACTGAGACTTGCATGAGATGGAGGTCCAAAGAGGTCCACATGAAGGAGCCCTAAGATCCTTTTTGACGAAATAATATTCTTCCTTCGATGAGGAGAGTCATGCATTTTCTCTTCAAAACAAGCCCTGCAAACACGATCTTTGGAAAAGGAGACATTTTCTTTTAGTCCAAGGATGTGGCCACCCTTGTGGAGACTTTGCAAAGTTCTCATATTGACGTGGAATAGTTGGCAATGCCATAACCAACCCACGTCAGCCTTTCTGAAAAGACACATCGGGCCTGTAGTGGTTTTCTCCGAAAAGTCCACCATGTACAGGTCATTTTCGACATATCCCACGAAAGCGACTTTTAGAGACTTGCTCCACAAAAGTACCACCAAATCAGCATCAATAAAAAATGCAAATCCCATCTTACCAAGGGCGCGAACTGAAAGAAAATTGTATCCGAGGGTCTCAACAAGCATGACGTCCACGAGAGAGATATCTTGAGCCACCACGACTTTGCCGAGACCCAATACCTCAGATTTTGACTTGTCACCATAGGAGACGGTTATATGATCATGATTTGGCCACATCTCTGTGATGATCTCCTTGCTTCTGGTCATGTGACTTGTGCATCCGCTATAGAGTACCCATTTAGACCCACCGGAAGCATAGCCCTGCAAGAAATCTTGGTTTTAGGTACCCATTTTTCAATGGGTCCTCTCATGTTAGTGACAAGGGTCTTGGGGACCCAAATAGACCAAGGAATGTAACAATCATAAGGACCTACATAACTAGCATAAACATCACCATAATGATCGCAATATAACTCAAAGTTAGGATTGTTAGCCCCTGCAAAACCATCATAATTAGACTTGTCATTGGTGGTGGTGCTAGTCTTTGGTTAAGTATTCTTGCTCTTCTTCTTCTTCTTCTTGTTCTTTGTCTTGGGAACGTAACCAAGACCCTCTTTTCCATTGTTTGATCTTTGCTTGCCAGGTATCTCATCTAGAACTTCTTTACCTTTGTGTTGATATCCTTTTGCAAGTTCTTCTTTTTCATACGATGATGTGGAGGTGTTGGGCACATCATACTTCCTCAATTGAGTTTGGAGCTGGTCATGAGACTCATTTAAATTGGAGTGTTCACTCTCCAATGCCTTGTGAGCAATGTCAAGTTTCTCCAACTTCTCCGAGAGTCTAGCATGAACAGCCCCAAATTCAATCTTTTCCTTCTTTAATTTCTTTACCTTGGCAAGAGCGTTGTCACGATCTTTGATGAGCTGAGCCACAACTTCTTCATGTGACTCCTCAATGGATTCAAGTCTCTCTTCTAGAGATACTCGAGCTTCCTCTTCTTCTTCCAAGGCATTCTTCAAAGAGGCTATCTCCAAGGCATCTTCTCTTTCAATTCTACCCTTTTCTTCAAGAAGATCTTCGGCTTGTGCAAGTTGACTCATAAGAGCATCAAAGTGAAGTTTGTGCTCACCTTGCAGGTTAGTGAAAAAGTTGTCCAAAGAAATAACTTCTTCTTTCATTTTAAGACTAGTATGATCATCCATATCCAAATTTATGTTAGTCTTAGGAAATGAAGAGCTAGAAGTTGATACCTCGGACCCTCTCGCCATAAGGCAAGTGACGTTGTTGTTGATGACATTCTTTTTTGGCGAGTCAAAGAGAGATGATGGAGTCGATGTGGTGGCTATAGCAGCCACCTCGCGAGAACTATCTTCATCCCGTTCATCTTCACTTGCAGATGAGTATTCTTCTTGTGCCACCAATACAATCTTGGGTTGCTTCTTGTAAGGGCCATTCTTTTTGATAAATGGCTTCTTCTTAGGTGCCTTGGATTTTTCTTTAAGGATGATCCTGTCACCATTGTCTTCTCTATTTTGATATGGACACTCAGCCACAAAGTGCAGCCTATCTCCACAATTGTAGCATGTCCTCAGTTTTGGGCCACTTTCTCTTCTTCCACTTGACCCATTCTTGCGCTCGAGTTCCGACTTGGCCTTGGCAGGATATTTCCAAAAGTTTCTTGCGTAAAACGCCATGTATTCACCATGAGCACGTTTGACTTCATCGGGGCAGTCCATGGAGGCACCCTCGAAAGCTCTTTCTTCCTCATCTTGCTCAACAAAATTAGCCTTTAGAGCAACATTGACCCCTTTTTGCATTCCAATGGCACGGGCACGGGCATCTTCAGCGTTCTTTGCAGCAACTTTGAATGACGCCATTTCTTGCATGACTTCATTGGATGTCATTTGATGGTAGTTGTGTCTACCTTGCAAGCTCTTCAAGTCCGTTGGCTCAAAAGGCATTAAAGCACTCACACATTTCCTTTTTATCCAAGCATCATCAATGTGAGTGGCTCCATGCTTTCTAAATGTTGTTGCAATGCCCTTGAGTCTTCTATACATGTCTTCATGGTTTTCACCATCCAACATGTAGAATCCTTCAGCTTCATTACTAAGGGAATCATACCTATTCCTTATCATGCTTTCATTCCCAATGAAGAGATCGGTGAGGGCATCCCAAGCTTCTTTAGATGTGTTGAGATGTTCAATGTGGGGCATGTCCTTGGGACCCACTCCGAGCTGTATCATGTGGAGAGTCGTAGCATTCAATTGGTTGTCCACAACTTCTCTTCTTGTCAGGTTGGTATGATCTCCAATATGAAGACCCTCTTCGATAATCCTCCAAAGTTCAATAGAGGAGCTGCAAACATGAGACTTCATTAAGAATTGCCATTGATTAAAAGAAGATGCAGTAAGCTTGGGTGGATCACCCCTATTGTTTATATGAGGATGAGGAATAGGTGGGTCAGGGGAATATAAGTGATGAACCTCACTATATTCCTCCTTACCACTTCCCTTCTTGGAGGTGGAACCATTATGTTTTTCACCTACCACTTCATCTTCCTTGGATGCGGTGTTAGCCTTATCCTTGGATGAGGGAGTGGAAGCCTTAGAGGAGGATGGAGATGGGGCTACGGATGATGTGAGGCGAGCAATCATTTGATCCATCTCCTCCATCTTAGTCTCAAAGGATTTCAACAAGGTTGTTTCCAACGTCTTGAGGTCATTAGTTGTGACCTTATCCACAACATCATTCCCATTCTCCTTGGTACCCAGATCCATCTCCTCCATCTTAGTCTCAAAGGATTTCAACAAGGTTGTTTCCAACGTCTTGAGGTCATCAGTTGTGATCTTATCCACAACATCATTCCCATTCTCCTTGGTACTCATACTTCTCTTAGGCGGTTAAGCCCGAATAAAGTGCCGGGGCTCTGATACCAATTGAAATGGATGGTATGGGCACCTAGAGGGGGGGTGAATAGGTGCTACTTCAAATTTTAATGCCTTTTCAATTTTAGGCTTAACATAAAGGGTAAATTCTCTAGATAAACTATTAGGAGGAATTTCCCTATATGCAAACCTATCTACTAGCGGGTAAAAGGCGAGTGGAAGAGGAACGAGTGAACCGTAGTGAAGCACGCGGAGACACAAGATTTTTTTTACCACAGTTCCTTCCTTGTTAAGGGAAGTACGTCTGCGTTGGAGGGGTGGGCGGTACTAAGACCACCACGCCACAATAGGCCTCACCCTGTTCTCCGATGGATCCCGCCACCAAAGGCCTGATCCACCTTTCCACTATAAACCCTTCAAGGCGGGTACCGATGCCTTTACACAACTAGCGGGGAACAACTCCAAAATCAACTTGGAGGCTCCCGTGATGACAACAAGCTGCTAAGAACAAGTTTATCAATAACAAAGAACAAGATCTAGATATTGACAAGAACACTAGATCAGGGATTTCTCCAAATAAATGGAGAGGAGTTGATGAGCTTGATTCGTGATGACGATGACGATTCTCTCCTCCTTCAATTCCCCCAAAGATCGAAGCCTTCGGGTGGTTGAAGTGGGAGATCTAGAGAGTGAGCTCTTGCAAAGGGTCTGATGTTTTTCGAATGAATCAAGATTTCTGCTCGTTGGGGAAGAAGGGATATTTATACCCCCTTCCAAATCCAAGCCATTGGAGCCTTTGGGGGCCGGATTATCCGGCCCAAGTGAGGGCCGGATTATCCGGTCTAGGGGAAAATTCTGCCCCGAACTCGGATTATCCGGCAGATAAGCCGCCCCCACTCTGAGTGACGCGCCGAGCCTGCCCTTGATCGCCTCCTGGGGGCCGGATTATCCGGCCCCATGCGAAGGCCGGATTATCCGGCCAAGGGAGGAAAAACCGCCCCTGTTCAGATTTTCTGGAAGATCATCTGACCGCACTCCGAGCGACGCGCATTGGTAGCCTTTGATTGATTTCTGGGGGCCGGATTATCCGTCCTAGGGAGGAAAAACCGCCCTAGTTTGGATTTTCCGGGAGAAAATCCGAACCCACTCTGAGCGTCGCGCCTTGGCTGCCTTTGATCGATGAGTTAGGCCGGATTATCCGACCCTTGGTGGGGTGGATAATCTGCCCCCCCAAAACACCAGAACAGTCCCTGCACACTTAGCACACATGAGAAAACTCTACGGTATTGTTATCTAACACTCAAAACACAGGGAACCATGAAATGTTTTTTCAACATCCAAACAAAGATCAACGTTTTCTAACTCGAACAGATACTCTAGCAAAGCATGATGTAAATAGAAGGAGAAGGAACTGAAATTATCTTGGAGTAGACGACAAAAGAATACTCCGTCATTCTCGAAATATAAGGTGTATAACTCTTTCCATAAGCCAAACGGTTTTTGACTGGGTTTATAGAAAAAGTACTAACATTACTGTGAACTTTGTTTCCATATTTTATTTGTTCGATACTACATATATTGGTACTCTCTTGTATAAACTTGGCCAAAACATGCAACATAAATCAAATTAATTAGATGCTAAAGATGCCCTTGGCAACATCCCGTAAGTTTTTTAAGGTAATAAGTAACATTTATAAATTCGATTCTATTACTCGTTCCGTCCAGAAATAAGTAACTCTGATCTATCTACTAGATTCTCATATATCTTTACATATTTTAGTGTGTAGATATATGCGAATTTAGAAAAATCCATGACTTATTTTGTGGAATGAGTAAGTACAATTTTAAGTTGTTCGTTAGCCTTTTCATCTAATTCGCACTACATGCGTCAAGTTATTTAATGTGTTGCCTTACAAACGCTAAGCACATTAGGCCTTCAATTTGCTTATATGACACTATATTAAATGAGAAAATATATTGGGGTTGTATCTTAGCTGAGATAGCCCAATCTCATGCATGCATGTATTTAAAAAAATTAAATATAGATACAACTTTTAAATAAAATATTTGGGTGATTTTCTCTTAAGATACACCATTATATAAGATGCCACGCTAAGATATAACACATTTTGAAAGCCCTTATAGTCGTATACTATTGAAACTCCCCATCAGTGTCTACAGAACAGAAGACTAAACTTACGAACCTTCGAATAGATCAAGTCTCTTCATATTGCCTTGCAAACTCAATAGTGTTTGCCCTTACTCACATTTACAAGAGGGACCAATTTACTATACATTTGAAGAAAATTTTCTACCGTGCATATGACTCATAAATAATTATGAATCAGACTTCATTTTCAGCAAAATATATCAGTAGTACTATGTTTTTACATAAACAACTAAAGAATCAAATGGAACCAGTCTATACAATATAGTCTTTGTTTTGCAATGTTGCGCGGTCAACACACATTTGTCTATAGCAATTCATTTCTACCTGCTTCTTCTCGTGAACTTCCGATTGTCCTAGTCAGAATCATCCACTGTAGAACTTCTACAGAATAAATCAAATATGAAACGAGCCACTTTGAATCCAATAAACCCAATCTTTACTCGTACCAATATGTGCCTCCAAACCAAGATCCATGTGTTCTAACTCGAACAGATGCTCTAGCAAAGAGTGATGTAAATAGAAGGAGAAGTAACCAGAATTATAAGGGGGAAGATGACAAAAGAATACTCCGTCATTCTCAAAATATAAAGTGTATAACTCTTTCCATAAGCCAAACAGTTTTCAACTAAGTTTATAGAAAAAAATACTAATATCACTATGAACTTTGTTTTCATATTGCATTTGCTTGACACTGTATAAATTGATACTTTCTTGTATAAACTTGGCCAAAACATGTACCATAAATTGAATTAATTAGAGGGTAACGATGCCCTTGGGGACATCCCATAAGTTTGTCAAGGTAATAAGTACATTCATAAATTCAATCTCCGAGTAACTCCGTCCAAAAATAAGTAAGTCGGATTTTTCTAGATTTGAATATATCTAGACGGATTTTAGTGTGTATATACATGCGAATCCAGAAAATTCTAAGGTACATATTGATGTCTACGCACTTCTATTCTTGTAGACAATTGTTGGGCCACCAAGTGCAGAGATTTGTAGAACAACAACAAGTTTTCCTTAAGTGGATCACCCAAGGTTTATCGAACTCAGGGAGGTAGTTCTCAAAGGTATCCCCTCTCAAGCAACCCTACAATCAAGATACAATAAGTCTCTTGTGTCCCCAACACACCCAATACACTTGTCAGGTGTATAGGTGCACTAGTTCGGAGAAGAGATAGTGAAATACAAGTGGTATGGATATAAGACAACAGTGCCAGAAAATAGCTTGATGGCGTGGAAGAGACTAGGCAATCTGAAATAACGATAGCAGCAAGCAAACATGTAACAAATCTAGTTGCAAACTGTGTTTCAGTGTTTAGAAATAAGGCCTAGGGATCATACTTTCACTAGTGAACACTCTTATATAAATGTATTCTCTTTATGATACCACTCTTAACTACTCTCCGGTTGGACACTCTAATCCATGGTAGGGCTATAACAACACACCTCAAAGTTCGCTTTTCCCATTTAGATAACCCCACACTATCACCTTGAGCTCTAGATGGTTCCAACAAACACCACAATTTCATAGAAACATCCAACTCCAAATATAACTCATAACAAGTATTTGTAATCTCTAGCCTAAGTGCCACCATGGTGTGCACGCTGTCACTTTCACACACATGGGGAGAGCAGAGATATATTAAAGCACTTGAGTAGCAAAGTAGATCTACTTGATTACAAAGCTCATGATCACGCATAGAGAGAGATGAACACATAGCTACCAGTAGAACCCTTAGCCTCGAGAGAGAACTACTCCCTCCTCATCATGGGAATCAGCAACGACGATGGAGATGGTGGTGGAGATCGAGGGAGATGGCTCCAGGGGCACTTCCCTGTCCGGGAAGGGTACCGGAATAGAGACTTTCTATCACCCGAATCTCCTCTTCGGTGGCGGCAGCGCTGTGGAACTTTTCGTGGCTGGAGGCTCAATCTTTTAGGGTTTTCGTCCCGGGGGGATTTTATAGGCGAAGGGGCAAGGTCGGTGGCCGGCCATGGGGGCCACACCATGCCCTGGAGCAGCCTAGGGCTGCCCGCGCCAAGGGGGGGTGGTCGCCCTGTGGCCCCCCTTCGTCTCTCCTTCGGACTCCATGTGCCTTCCGGTAAAATATCGACTTTGGCTTTTGTCCGGTCCAATTTCGAGAATATTGATTTTCTGCCTTTTCTGGAACCAAAAACAGAAGAAAATAGGCAACTGGCACTATGGCATCTTGTCAATAGGTTAGTTCCAGAAAATGTGTAAAAAGTACTCCAAAGTGTGGACAAAACATAAGAAATTAGATATAAAACAAGCATGGAACATCAAAAATTATAGATACGTTAGCAACGTATCAACATCCCCAAGCTTAACTCCTGCTCGTCCTCGAGTAGGTAAGTGATAAAAAAGAATAATTTTTTAGGTAACATGCTCCATCACAATCTTGATCAAGGTATTTGTAAAACATTGATAGCTGAGATCAAAGTACTCTAAACATGAGCATGAAAGATATAGTTCTAACAATAAGACATAGCAACTATGTTGTAACATGAAAAGTCACAAACAAAAGATTCATGAATAACAATGCTTTGTAAGACGTCTGTTTGTTTCACATAAAGAAAACATAGCATAGTGGCATTCAGCTTGTCCCTCATAAAGTAGCAAACATAAATGCATAGGACACCTTCAAAGTTCATAAGGGTGACTAGATACAAATAGTTTAAGAACAAGCAATGTCAAGTTATGCATCAATCAACAAGTCTTGGGACAATGAACATTAAACTAAGAATAGACACTAAGCTCTCTCAATATGTGCATAAAGATAGAAGATGGAGACTCAACATAAAAGTAAAAGAAAGGCCTTCATAGAAGGAAGCAGGGATTCAAGTCTCATAAAGAGCTTCCAAAAATTATGGTACTTATTAGCTTTCAGATCTCATTGCCCCTATCATAAGCATCTTGAAGTGATTAAGGTTAAAGTGGAGAAACTATGGAGTATATGCTTGACAAAGTATAAGTTGGCAATCTCATGTCCCTTGAATGTGAGGGCTGCTCCTCATGCTACTCAAATTTAGTTATCGATAAGTTCTTGTCATAGTAAGTACATGTGTATCATAGAGAACCGCCAACGGGGTACCCTTTGCCCGATGATATGGAAGAATCCCCATATCAAAATGACGAGGCAAGCAGACAATGAGCATCTCAACAATCTTCTTATTTACCATGGGAAAATTGTGCTTTTTTCTCTCTTTCCTCTTTTCTCATCTTTTTTTTTCTTTTTCTGTTTTTCTCAATCTATATCTCTTTTTTATAAGAAAAATGCTTCATAGATTGTTCATTATGGTTACGCTGCAGGTTTCCACCATGATTAGGCATGGATTAGACCGGCGGCCCAGGCGTTTCTCTAACACACATACATAACTCCATGGACTTACAAGCTCCCCTTTCATTTCACACCGACGACATCCATAAAAAAAGAGCATGATATCAACTGGGTACAATGTACAAGTGTAATGTTGGAAGCGTTCCCCATGACAGCATGGTTCTGCTAATCCCCAACGTATAAGTGCAAGCATATACAACATAGATGACACAATGGTTCAAGTTTATCAGGGGCAAGAAAAGTAAAGTGTTCCATCAAGTTCGTGAGAGCTTTAATCACTAATTTTCTCATAACAAGTTTAATTCAGAAGATAGATAAAAACATGAATATACTTGGAATAGCAAATGCTAATAGGTAGGTATGATGGACTCTTTGGAATAACTTGGTTTTATTTGGAGTTGGATGCATGAGTGGAACTCATACTTGGTATGGAGGCTAGCAAAAGACTGGGAGCGACTAACTAAGAGAGCAATAATGGCCATAATCATACAAAGTGACAAAACATCATTAATTAAAGCATAAAGTGATATTACAAGTCAAAACTAAAGGATCATAGAGGCTATGGTGACTTGGCATAGTCTTAACATGGTGTGAGCATGTGCCAAGTCAACCCAAATAAAGCATCAAATGAGAATACCACAATACTATGCTTTAATATGCTAAAACAACGCATGATTCTTTCAAGGCACATTAAGCAATCTCAATTGTTTATAACATGTCATGCTACAGAAAAAATCACTAAGCATAAAGCCAAAACAATATCAAGCATGACATGACAAAGCATAGGCCACAGTCAAAAACAAGCTCCTCTTTACCAGTTAAGCATGAACTTTCCTACTCTTTTCCAATCCAAACCAATCTTATTTAAAAAATAATGCATGAAAGAGGGGTCCAACCAATTTATTCAAGCAAACTAAGCAAACCAAGCAAACAAAAACAAAGACGCTCCAAGAACAACACAACTGTGCATGAAACAATAAAAATGAAGTGTTTGAAAGAAATCTGAGATTTTTATTGATGAAGAAGGGGATGCCTTGGGCATCCCCAAGCTTTGACGCTTGTACTTCTTGGATATTTCTTGGGGTGACACGCGTGGAATCCCCAAGCTTGAGCTTTAGTCCATTCTTCATCTCATTACATCATTCTCTCCATACACCTGAATTTTTTTCCTTCATACAAAACTTCACACAATCTTTATTAGAAACATTAGTGCACTCAAGATAATAAGTCTTTGGATTTAGTTTCAACACCAATAAAACTTCCAATAAAACACAAGCTACTGTTGCACTTCCCTTGAAAAGCTCAATTCTCCAAAGAGAACCCAAAAAGGAATCAGCAAGAAGCAAATGCAAATAATGGCAGAAATCTGTCAAAACAGACCAGCAGGTAAAACCAATTTTTGCAAAGACCTTCTGTTGCTCAAATATAAAAGTGTTAAACTAACGGAAGTTAGATAACAACCTGGGGCAGAAGCACAAAAAAATACATCTCAAACCGACGAACAGAGATTTTTCAAGAATTTTTACAGTGAAGCACAAAAATCTGTTTCAGGACAGCAACTTTCCCAAATCTTTCTTCTCTCTCATTAGAGGTTATTCTTGGCACAAAAATCAAATAAAAAGGATAAGGAGAGGTTATTACAGAAGTAATAACTTTCAAGACTCAAGAAAACTATTGGGTTATCTCCCAAGAAGTACTTTTATTTAATGCCTTTAAGTTAGGCATGATAGTTTGAGAAGATGCTCACATAAGAAATATGAATTGAAGTAAAATAGAGCATCAAGAAGCAAATTCAAAGAACATTTAAGTCTAACCCACTTCCTGTGCATAGGAATCTTGTAAAGAAACAAGTCATGAAAGCACAAAGCAACAAGCATAGGAAAGCAAAACAAGTGCAACTTCAAAAAAATTAACATAAAGAGGGGAAACTTAATATTGTTGAGATACATAAAACCATGTTTCTCTCTCTCATAATAACTTTCAGTGGCATCATGAATAAAATTAACAATATAACTATTACATAAAATATTCTTATCATGAGCCACATGCATAAAACAATTATTATTCTCCTTATAAGAATAGTCATTATTATTAATTGTAGTGGGAGTAAATTCAATAAAATAGCTATCATTATTATTCTCATCACCATAATCATCAAATATAGGAGGCATATTGTAATCATAATTAATTTTCTCCATGATAGTAGGTGGACTGAAAATATCATATTCATCATTGCAATCATCATATATTGGAGGTAGAATATCATCATAAGCAATAAAATAGTTATCTTCCAAAGTGTGTTCATTTGTAAACATATCAGCATTGGAAGAAACATGGATAACACTAATAGTACAGAAATTATTAATATCATCATTTTCAGAATTGGTACCGAAGAGATTTTCAATATCAAAAGTAGTGTGTTTTTCCCAATCATGATCACTACTATAGGTAATAGGCATAGGAACATCATGGAGTTCAGACTCATCAAAAACTATAATAGGAGCAACATGCTTAGGGGAAAATACCGTTTCCTCTCTCCTTTTACTCCTCCTTTTCTTCTTTTTCTTCTTCTCTTTAGGAGGGAGAGGCTTGAAAGGAAGCTTCTCCATATACCCTGGTTTATTATTAGAGACAATAGAAGAAACTTTGAAGGATTCCTTCTTTTCATTAATAAGATCAAAACACATATTAGTCCTGTCATATTTTGGTAAAATCTCATCTTCTATAATATTTTGTATGTAAGTATTTGTGTGGCAATTATCAACACAATAAAGATGACAACCATGCAGGACACTATTCATATCAAAAGCACCCATATCTACCAAAGAGCTTTTTCTTGATAACTCTTCACACCCCAAAAATAATGTAAGTTCATCATGCCGATTAGGAGTGATCATGTCATCACAATACAAACTTGCAGTACTCATTGGATTAGAAGGGCTATTATTATGGCCTGAGCATTGAAAATTGAAATGACCCACTTCAAAGCAAAGTTCACAAATAAAAGGATAGAGGGCACAAACTTTTTTACCAAGATCATTTAGAGTCCTATACCACGTTCTAGTTTTTTCATTCCTGTGGGCGATACAATATTCTTCTTCAATTTGATTATTCTCACAAGGTCTATGTATTCCACAAAAATTAACATGCTTATAAGAAATAGTACTTTCAGAGGTTTGAGCATGTTTATTGCTATCATTAATAACAATTTCATTTTCCATGCAAGTGTCTTTAAAAGGCTCATGATACATGTCCCATTTTTCTTTAGGAGAATTAATATGAGAAGCAAAGGCTCTAAAACAATCAATAATAATTTGAGGATCAAGACCATATTTAGCACTAAGCTCTTGAAAATTAGCAGTTTCAGCGAAAGACTTAATGCAATTATACTCATAGTTTATACCTGGTTCTTTACCTTTGTCGTTATCCCAATCTTTGGTATTGGTTTGAATTGTTTCAAGAAGATCCCACTTAGCTTTGACCTCCTTACTTGTGAAGGATCCCTCTAAACAAGTATCTTGATAGTCCTTGTAATGTCCTGAAAGCCTTGCATAAAAATTATTAATAACAATATTACTGGGGATCTCATGAATGGGACATTTGAGCATTAATGACTTCAATCTCCCCCTTGCTTGGGCAATACTTTCTCCATCATGTGGATGAAAATTATAAATGTAATTCCTGTCTTTATGAATTTCATGAGGAGGATAAAATTTACAGTGAAAGAGAGATTCAATGTCCTTCCACTCCAAATGATGAGGATCATCTAGTAGCTCATACCACTCCCTTGCTTTGCCCTTAAGTGAAAAAGGGAATAGCTTCCTCTTAACTTGGTTCATTGAAATACCTGCACACTTGAACAACTCGCATAATTCGTGTATAAAGAGTAAATGATCACCAGGATGGACAGTTCCATCTCCAAAATAACAGTTATTCATAACATGTTCAACAATTTTTATAGGTATTTTAAAAGGGATGCTTTCAGTATGTGGATTTAAAATATCACAAGTATCATTAGAATTACCACATATGGGAGATAAAGTATCATCAGAGCAAGTTTTCTTATTTAAAGCTGGGGAACTAAAAAGATCATTTTCATAAAAACTAACTTCCCCAAGATTAGACGTGTCCATAGCATTAGTAACAAAGGTGTTCAAAAGATTCATACTAATAACATTGCTATTAGCATGCAAAGAAAGTTCCATGGGTTTTTTAATTTTCTTTTCAGACAATTCATGTTCTACCTTAGGAAAAATACTAAAAAGCTCTCTAATTTTGTTGTTGTTTTCCATTAAGCCTAATTAGTGAAAATAAAAACAAGAAACAAAAAGATATAATTGCAGAATCTAAAGGAAATAACTTCGAGCACTCACACACCAGCAACAGTGCTAGAAGATAGCTTAGTAGCCAGAGGATGTGAGTACCTTTTACCTTACCTCCCCGGCAACGACGCCAGCAAATAGCTTGATGTCTACGCACTTCTATTCTTGTAGACAGTTGTTGGGCCTCCAAGTGCAGATGTTTGTAGAACTGCAGCAAGTTTCCCTTAAGTGGATCACCCAAGGTTTATCAAACTCAGAGAGGAAGTGGTCAAAGGTATCCCCTCTCAAGCAACCCTGCAATCAAGATACAAGAAGTCTCTTGTGTCCCCACCACACCCAATACACTTGTCAGGTGTATAGGTGCACTAGTTTGGCAAAGAGATAGTGAAATACAAGTGGTATGGATATAAGACAACGGTGCCAGAAAATAGCTTGATAGTGTGGAAGAGACTAAAGGCAATCTGAAATAACGATAGCAACAAGCAAACATGTAACAAATCTAGTTGCAAACGGTGTTTCAATATTTAGAAACAAGGCCTAGGGATCATACTTTCACTAGTGAACACTCTCATATAAATATCTTCTCTTTATGATACTACTCTTAACTACTCTCTAGTTGGACACTCTGATCCATGGTAGGGCTATAACAGCACACCTCAAAGTTCGCTTTTCCCATCTAGATAACCCCATACTGTCACCTTGAGCTCTAGATGGTTCCAAAAAACACCACAATTTCATAGAAACATCCAACTCCAAATATAACTCATAACAAATATTTGTAATCTCTAGCCTAAGTGCCACCATGGTGTGCACGTTGTCACTTTCACACACATGGGGAGAGCATAGATCTATTAAAGCACTTGAGTAGCAAAGTAGATCTACTTGATTACAAAGCTCATGATCACAATATAATCACGCATAGAGAGAGACGAACACATAGCTACCGATAGAACCCTTAGCCTCGAGAGAGAACTACTCCCTCCTCATCATGGGAATCAGCAACGGCGATGGAGATCGAGGGAGATGGCTCCGGGGGCACTTCCCCGTCCCGGCAGGGTGCCGGAATAGAGAATTTCTGTCCCCCGAATCTCCTCTTCAGTGACGGCGGCGCTGTGTAACTTTTCGTGGCTGGAGGCTCCATCTTTTAGGGTTTTCGTCCCGGGGGATTTTATAGGCGAAGGGGCAAGGTCGGTGGCCGGCCAGGGGGCCCACACCATGCCCTGGCATGGCCTAGGGCTGCCCGCACCAAGGGGGGGTGGCCGCCCTGTGGCCCCCCTTCGTCTCTCCTTCGGACTCCATGTGCCTTCCGGTAAAATATCGACTTTGGCTTTTGTCTGGTCCAATTCCAAGAATATTGATTTTCTGCCTTTTCTAGAACCAAAAACAGAAGAAAACAGGCAACTGGCACTGTGGCATCTTGTTAATAGGTTAGTTCCAGAAAATGTGTAAAAAGTACTCCAAAGTGTGGACAAAACATAAGAAAGTATATATAAAACAAGCATGGAACATTAAAAATTATAGATACGTTAGCAACATATCACATATCTCGGGATAGAGGAAGTACCATTTTAAGCGGTTAGTTAGCTAGTTTCATCTGATTCTCACTATATGCATCAAGTTATGTAATGTTGTATATATCTTAGCTAGGATAGACCAATCTCATGCATGCATATCACTAAAATCATTAAATATAAATACAACCCTTAACACACAATTCATTAGCGTGATTTTCCCTTAAAATACACCATTGTATAAGATATCGCGCTAAGATATAATGTAATGTGAAATCCCTTATACATGTACACTGTCGACACTCTCCATGAGCGTCTACAGAACAAAAGACTGAACTTATGAACCTTCGAGATAGACTGAGTCACGGTAAGTGCTTTGTATCACTTTGCAAACTGAATGGTGTTTTCCGTTGCTCACATTTACAAGAGGGACCAATTTACATATATAATTTTCTACCACTCTTGTCAACTGTAATAGAAAACTATAATTAAAATCAAACATTTAATAAGCAAAAAATAAGAAAATGAGTTTAGAAATACCACCCCATATGCTATAGGAGGAAGACAAAGAATGTAAGTAGAAGCGAAAATCACAGAAAAACACATAATAAAAAAACATGGGGAAAAACTTATACCATTCATCACTTTACAGAAGTATAAACAAAAGCACTTATATTCAGGTGAAATGCTTTAGAGTCATTACATGTTCGATACATAGGTATTAAACCATATGCTTTAGAGTCATTACATGTTTAATACAGAGGAAGACCTATGTGAATGAATACTTTTATGAACACTCAAGAGTAAAACAGGGCCTTCCGTTATTTTCACTCATAAAAAGATATGTAGCCAAGTTGAAACTATACGTATTAACAATTTAGTACAAAATAAAACAACTAAATCAAAGATCACACTATACCGAGATTTGTGGGGATCACAACATGAAACAGCTAATATGCCCGTAAAGTAATATCAAGCAACAACTTGCTGATGGAACTTAGTTTACCTACCTCCAACACTATACACATCTTATGTCTTAGAAAGGAGTGAATAGCATTTTTGCATGAATAGCCATATTTTTTTGTATTGTTTGAATTATGGTGAACATAATTATTAACTTCATTGCACAATGAAAAGAATGGGTTTTGCAATGATCCAATGATAATTGATTTCATACTTAAAAAAACCATACCGATTGCTGATTGAACAAAGTTATAAAACTACTTGTTTGTACATCAGGCTAAATCGATGACCTTATCGATTCATTTGTAACTTCCTGAAAGAATGAGCAAAAAGAACGTATTATATTCACAAAACCTATATGAACAAATAATTACATGAAAGAAGTGGCATTCAATAAAACGTATAATGTGACATTAGACTCACATTTTAGCACTCCTCTCCTCGATCTTTAATCTTCGTAAACAGACCAATCACATCATCATTCTTGATGGTAGAAAATATATTTTTTGTCCATATAGAAAACCAAAGAATCACTCATCTAGATTACATCAAGAGATAAATTGTATGAAAATAAAGAATAGCAATGCTTGTTATATGCCTTTTCATAATAACTCACAATTTCTTTCTGACGGTGCCAAAGTTTCTTCAATTGGCATGGGCATAATTTTTGAGAATTATGCACCGTATACGCTGTGGAGGGCCTAAGAGGTCCCGTTGTAGCAATAGTCACACAATGTTCTAACTAATCACAAAACATGCATCCGGTTCAGAAAAAAAGTTAGTACTACATAATATATCTTGAGTGATCTTGACACAGTCCACACAAAGCATGCATCAGGCACATTAACCATTCTCGTCCACAGAGATGAATCTGATTTTTATAGTTGATACATGATAATCAACACAGACTCGATAGGCCAGGTAATCTAGATGGTCAGGCTCGCGATGCACAGATTTCTTAAGAATTGAATGTATCTAATACGCCCTGCAGGCTCACTAACTAATACTACGTACATAATGCAGACTTGGCACCGCCGCAGAACCAGGCCACTGCCTCTGACTTGCAAGCTGCCGCCGCATACGACAAGAATGAACTTTTGGTGAGATGGACGTTTGGTGGATCTCAAGGCATACGACCAGGCCATTGTCTGTCTCACCGCGTGAGCAGGCCCCAGTATTGGCATGTTATTTTTGTGCAAAGGAAATAATCAAATACGATTTGGTGTTGGCATGTTATGGTCGCTCTTGTCTTACATATTGTCATCCATATAGGAGATCGACTAATATTTCAAATTAGAGGGCAGACAAGTACACCTTATATATCAAAACCCGTGACTCCTTATTGAATGTTGCCGGCCTTCACTATCTAAATGCCGCCGTCGAATCTCATAGTATATGCAGTTAAGCACAATGATTCAACAATACTTTTCATTATTATCCGTGCCAAGTTCAAATAGTGATATTCTCAAATCGTGCAAAATAAATAACAAAATGGAAACTGTAGTGATTTTAAAAGAATTATTTGTGATCAATTGGCGAACTGGCCATGGATTCACTAGCTAGCTAGCTAGGTATTGCAGCCAATGCTAGCGATCGACGTCTTGAGTATCGGTATGTTTTTTTTAACAAAAAAGGAACTAATGGATGGAGTACTCTTCTTTTTTTTACCTCACAGCATTTCATTTTACTAGAGTTGCATTGAGCTTCTGAATTATCATTACACTTATGCCGCAAATCGTTCGTCGGACTTTGAAAAATCAGGTAGCTGGTGGCCGGCCGGAGCCGGCATAAAGCGGAAGTTCGGCGGGTAGGGAAGTCAAATCCGCAGCGGGTAGAGCCGCCCCTCTGTCGTGTTGCTCACCGATCGACGGTCCACGCAAACGCACGCGCGCTGAGGTTGTTCGTCAATCGTCCCATGACAACTAATAATAAAATGAAATGGCACAGACCATCGTCGAACTTTCTGGATGAAACTTACTCTTAACAACACCTTGCCGTCCTGCCCAGGAAGCTGTTCCCTGGCTTCACAAGGCTCCATTTGACTGGTCCACCGCCCTGCTGCAGCCTACAGCTCGTCGCGTCCGCGACGGCGACGTCAACAACACCCGTGCGCAGCAACGGCACGCCTCATTTGTCTCATCCTCGTCCCATTCCGCTGAAACCGGCTATATATATGGGTATCTTTCGTTCTCCATCACCATCTGCCACATTCAGAATCGATCATCACCAAATCAAAACTTCTTCCCCCATTTGACCAGCCATGAACACCGCCATTTCCACCCCCACCACGGCGGGGTGCATGAGCAAGGCTGCTAGCTACGGCGCCGGGCATGGCAGGAGGAGTGCTCACTGCCGGTGCAAGGTGAAGGCGGCGGCGGCAGCCACAGCTAGCATGAGCACCGAGTCTACCGACTACTACAAGGTGCTGTCGCTGGAGCACTCGGCGGACGTGGGCGCGGAGGATGTCAAGCGCGCGTACCGGCGGCTGGCTCTGCAGTACCACCCGGACGTCTGCCCGCCGTCGCGCCGGGCTGAGTCCACGGAGCTTTTCGTCGAGCTCCGCCGTGCCTACGAGACGCTCTCCGATCCTGTCACGAAGGTGCAGTACGATGCCAAGCTGAGTGAGGGCTGCCGCTACACGGCGTCGAGGCCGCGGGCGGATGGGCTCCCGAGGGACGTGTGGGAAGCGCAGCTGCGCGTGCTGCGGACGAGGTCCGAACGGCGGCAGAATGCAAGGAGGTGAAGCGGCAACCGTTTCTAGGCATCTGTTTATACTTGGTGTTTAAGTTGAGCATATGAGTTCATTATGCCAAAAAAAAGAAGATGTGTAACACTGTAGGGCGATTGTTATAGTGTTGAATTCATTTTTTTTTAGCGGTAAAGGTTGTTTCATTTATTCAATCCCCAAGTCAGCAGACAACGCCGACTGAATGCAGTCCGGCGCCTCAGTGAACCAAGTTTTACAAATTTTATTCTTACAACCTTCCCTAGCTAGCTTAATCACTTCGCAGAACAAGCAATCCCGCATCATTCTCTTCACTTCTTCAATGATCGGTCCCAAAGTTGAGAGGTCTTTTGCCTCTTCCTTTAGCTTAGCTGCAACGTTTGTACTGTCTGTCTCCAGGATAAATTTGTTGAAAGTTTGTCTGTAGAGTCTTTGTTCAGCGATGATGAACTACATATGTAGTTTTTTTTCTCCGAATAACTACATATGTAGTGTTGATGATCTTAATACTCCATCCGATTCATAATGAGTTCATCTTACACTTACATGGATCAGAGAGAGTAGTAAATTTATTGCGTATATACATGTGTTAGTACGTGTCACATCAACTTGCCCTTAGTCGTCGTGTATGTTAGAGTTGCATTTGTATACGCCATGTATAATTTCGGTATTGTACTACCGTTGTAATTCTTGTTGTACAAGTTGATCATCTAATATAAAGTATATGCCTGCCGGTTGGGGCAACCACGGCAAACAACTCTTTTTGACTTGGTATCAGAGCGGGTCGATCCACCTAGGATTTCGCCTGTCCCTCTCTTCTGCCGCCGTCCTCCCACGCCGCCGCCGCCCGCGCCCTGCGCGCGCCACTGCCGCGATCTCAAGCGATGACTTCTTCCGCTTTGCAAGTCCCCACCGCCGACGCGTTGGCCTCGCCCTCCATCCCCTCCATCCCCGCCGGCACCATCATCTCTGCCCACACTGGCCAAGCCTCCAACACCATCACGGTATGCCGCGACCACACCAACTTCCTCCTCTGGAAGATGCAAGTCGTCCCCAACATCGCCGGCTAGGGATGGTACGGCTTTCTCGACGGCTCCTGCAAAGCGCCGCCGGCTACGGTCAGCGAAGGAGACAAGACCAACGTCGTGACCAAGGCCAACCCAGACTGTGCCCTGTGGTTTTACACAGATCAACGTGTTCTCAGCATCCTCGTCAGCTCCATGACAGAGGAGATCCTCGGCCATCTCATCGGCTGCACCACCGCGTTGTCCGTATGGGCGTGCCTTCTGTCCATGTTCTCGGCGCAGAACAAGGCAGGGGTGCGCCATATGCGGCGTCAGCTCACGTCGCTGAAGAAGAACGACCTCACAACCGGGCGTGTTCGTCTGCGGTACCAAAGTTGGCAGGCCAGCGCATGACGGTACCTAAGTTGCCTGAAATTACCGCGTTTCGAAAAGTTGGGCCGCCAACTACTGAGAGGGGCCATTTCGAGACAAACTCATCTCACCCCTGCCAAATTCAAACATTCCGTTAAACTGCCCCGTGAAGTAGACGGTCGGGACCCTCATGTCGGTCATCTGTCCGTGACGCGGGCGTCAACGCGGCAACCTCTTAGGCAAATCGAGCAGCTAAGTGGATTGGATGCGTTGACCAATTTCAGAAATCCATTCCCAGCTTTCCCCTAGCACCGGCGGCGTCGGAATCCACCCTCCAGGCAGGACGATCCCTTCGGACATTTGACTTCCGGCGCCAAGTTGCTGCGCCCAGTTGCTGCGCCAAGTCGCTGATCCCGAGCTCCAATGGCGCATGCCGTAGCCGCCGTTGCGAGGATCTAGCCCGCCTCCGCCGCCGACGAGCCGAGCTACTCGGAGGATGGCAGATCCTACTATAAAGAAAGAAGAAGTTATGTCTACAAGTGGGTGATCTACCCTTCTCTTTGCTATTCGCACTAGTTACAACTGCTAGCTGGCTACTAAACCTCAAATTGTTTGTTAGCCCAACGCTGACAAACATATTTTGTCTATAGTTTTCTGTCAAGTGGGATCTGCGCGGACCCCCCTTACCTGGTTACGGTAGTCATCTATAGGTACGACTCTAAGGGCAAGAGGTATGGACACCATTGTTTCACGATGGAAGAAGCGCCTGCGCAGATCTGCACTATATCTGGTATGGTTGCCGCTCTACGTAATCATGTTAAATTATGGCTGAAGCAGACTGCAAAGTTCAGCTTCATGGATGAACGTGGCATCATGGTTCCTATAACGTGTGATAGTCAGCTATTTGGGTTGATGAAAAGGTATGTTTCGGCTGCCATGTTTGAGCTGAAATGTGATATACTGAATGTGGAAGTTGCTGCAACTGGGAGTCGCCCTTCTATTCTTGGACAGGGTGGTTGCTCGAACCCAATTAGCTCCTAGTAAGCAAAGGTCTTTTAGGGTTCGCATGTTTGTGCTGAATTATAATTTTTGTTTTATTTACTCTGTAGATATTGGATAGTTATGCAACTGTCTTGTTTCTTTGACAGGAAGCGCCGCAAGGTTAGAAACATGACTGCCGGGTCAGATATTTTGCTGCCCGAAGAAATTAAAAACGAGTGAAAAGATGTCATTTTGCTGCCCGAAGAAATTAAAAACGAGTGGAAAGATGATGTTGGACACAATTCTGGTGCACATTCTCCCGGCGATGCAGAGTACGTGAAGCTAAGAAAATTGGCACCGAGGAAGAGGAAGAAGGTAGGAAATGAAGAAGCCATTGGACGTGAAGGCTTGGCACCCAGGCTGCGGAAGAAGGCTGCTGGCAATGAAGATGCATAGTAATGTGTTGAACTTTAACCTATATATGTAATTCTGTTAAATTCTGATCGCTCTGTGTGTGGCACGTTGCTGGGCGAAACAATCTACCCACGTTCTCTGAGTAAAATGTACCGCGACTTAGGGTTTGGAAATGCCCGAGTCAGTAGTTGAATCCGAAATTGTGATTGTGCCACTGCTATCTGAAAACAAGGATCCACCGGTTCCACGATTGCTGAGGGGCAGGAGGTCTCGAAATACGATAGAATGTAAGTGGCACATAAATAAATTATTTAAGCTGCCACACTCCACGGAGCAGCAACTTATTTCAGATGCTGCACAACAACGTGGCAACATAAACAACAATGTTCTCACCGATAATGCCCAGATGAGTAGGAAATGGGTACCACTTTCTGGCCTAATCTTGAGCCCGTCTATCTCACCGCCTCTCTGCTCCTGCATCCCCTGCATCTGGCGAAGCTCCCGGATCTCCAGTAACTGGGTGTATGTGCTTCCACTTTATAAATTGTGGTTGTGCCATTTGCATGCGGCACAATCCACGTAGATTACGTTTAAACAAACCACCAATGTCAAAATACACTAGTAGAAAAGGTGTCTTTGTCCACGGTCACGTGCCCAATCCGAGACAGAGATCTAAATCGAGGCAGAAATTGATCTAAATAACAAATTCTTCCATAAATTAATCGAGACAGAGATCTAAATCGAGGCATTTCATTACTTGAACCACAAATTCTTCTAAACAAAGGTGCGATTTCACATCCTACATTAATTCAACCACTAGTCAACAATTTCACTTCCGCTGCCACTATCCTCCGAGCCGCCGGCTTCCTCGTCGACGTCGGACGGAACCTCCACGATGTCCGCATTGTTCGCGAGACGGAGCACCTCTTCGCGTCGAGCGGCGGCGATGACGATGTACTTGGTCTGTCCAGGGACGGACCAGAACCTCTCCCGCCCTTCTCGGTTGCGGAGATCCTGGTGCACCACGCGCCCGTCAACGATGCGGTTGCCAATCTTGGCCTTCCGCTCCTTCTTGAACAGCGCCGGCCAGTACGGGCTGGCCGCCGTGTACCGGGGCAGCGCCCTCTTCCACGCGGGCATCTGGCGGCGGCGCGCCGTGATTTCGCTCTCCATCTCGGCTCGGCCAGGTAGCGGAGCCACCGGCACCCCCGTAGAGCTGATGCGCCATCCGTGGGGCACCTTCGCGGTTGGCGGCGCGAGGATGTCGAAGTTCACGAACATCACCGCCTCGTACAAGTTTAGATCGGGCATCTCCATGGCGGCGTGGTGGAGATTGGAGAGGACAAGGGGATGGACGACGAAGCGACGCGCTGTGGTGCCTCCTATTTGTACACGAGGACGACGAAGCGAGAGTCAGACAAAAGAAGTAATGCAGGGTCAGAGCAATTTTTTTCCTCCCTGGAATCCGGGACCAATAGTTCAGACCGCTAGGTCAACAAGTACAAATATTACAACTTAAAAAGGCACGGAGCTTAAGCTAAATAGAACTAGTTATCACACATCTCCTTGATCTTCCTAATCTTGGCCCGATGCACATCTTCCTGCGAGAGCAAGGATCGAATTGTCTGCTCCTTCCTTTTAGCATCTTCCTTGCACAGCTTCAATTGTTTCTCTGTATTTTTCCTCATGCACTTGTCAATACTCGTAGTTGTGTACTGCAGGACTTTGGCCTGGTGGAGATCATTCCTTGCTTGAGCCAGTTCTTGCTCTGCGTTAGCCTTCAGGGCCAACGCCGCGTCCCTCTCCTTCTCGACTTTGATAACCTTGTCTTGCACCCACCTAAGATCTCGCTTATGCTTGGTCGTGTCAACTGGTTCCCATAGCTTCGTCTCAACGCTGTCAAGAAGTGAGCTGAATACGGATTCTTTCAACTCGACAGTCATTTCCCATAGTTTGTCCAACGTTTTCTGCATCGATTTGGGCCACTCTGGATCTACCCATTTGACAACACCGCAACTTCCGCCTTGCATCATTGCACGATGTCCTTGACACCGTAGAAACCTCCTACCTGCATTTCGTCCTTCGAAGGCTACAAATTTAGCGAGCACATATCCATGTTTACATACCAGAGGACTGTCTTCATCCTTTAAACTCTGATAGTCGGAGTCATACATCGTCTGGTTGGTCTAACACATCATACGCGCATGAGTAAACATATTAGATCTAGCTCAAAAAATAGATAACTGGCCACAGATGATAGAAATAGAGATGAGACGACTCACATCGAAATCACCGTCCCTGTCGTCACGACGCGTTTCCTCGCCGTCTCTCCTTGAACCCATGGCGAGAGGGAAGGGGGTGGCTGCCGGAGAGGGGATTGGGATGGAGGCGCCGTCGGCTTGTGGCTACGGCAGGATGGGAGTGAAGTGGGGAAGGTGGCTTCGAGGGTAAGGAAGAGAAGTATGTGGAGGAAGAGAAGTAATGGGGACGTGACACTGGGATGTGGCCCACTGAACTCGTGAGACGTGACACTGATACATTGCAAATGTATCTATAATTTTTGATGCTCCATGCTTAGTTTTATCCACTTTCTTATGTTTTGTCCACACTTTGGAGTACTTTTCATATGATTTCTTGGACTAACCTATTAACAAGAGCCACAGTGCCAGTTGCCTGTTTTCTGCTGTTTTTGGTTCCAGGAAAGTCAGAAAATGAATATTCTCGGAATTGGACGGGACAAAAGCCAGAATACGAGACAGAGGAGGGCCAGGGGCTGGCCACAAAACCCCCAGGCGCGGCCTGGGCCTGGCTGCGCCAGGGCATGGTGTGGTGGCCCCAGGCACCCCCTCGGTCTCCCTCTTCGCCTATAAGAAGCCTTCTGACCTAAAAACTCCGGGGGGTTCGATGTTTTTCCACGAAAAGTTCCACTGTGCCGCCGCCACCGAAGGGGAGATTCGGGGGACAGAAAGTCTCTGTTCCGACACCCTGTCGGGATGGGGAAGTGCCCCCGGAGCCATCTCCATCGATCTCCACCATCATCTTCATCGACCATCCATGTTTCCTCCATCTATGAGTGAGTAATCCCCTGCTGTAGGCTATGGGGATGGTAGGGATTGGATGAGATCGTTCATGTAATGGCATCAGATTGTTAGGGCATGGTGCCTAGTATCTTTTATTAGTGCTTTATGACTTTGTTGCGACTTGTTGTGCTTAATGCTTGTCACTAGGGCCCGAGTGCCATGATTTCAGATCTGAACATGTATTCATTCATTATGATAGTATTGTTTTTGGTCTTATCTACAAGTTGTTTACACACGTTGTTGTCCGGAACCTATGGCCCCGAAGTGACAGAAATCGGGATAACCGGAAGGGAATGGCTTTGATGTGAGGATCACATGTGTTCACGGAGTGTTAATGCTTTGCTCCGGTGCTCTATTAAAAGGAGCACCTTAATTGCCAGTAGTTCCCTAGAGGCCCCGCTGCAAACGGGCTGGCAGGACAAAAGATGTTGTGCAAGTTCTCATTGCGAGCACGTATGACTATATATGGAACACATGCCTAGGATTATCTAGTACTTGGATGCTTTATCTTATTTATCTGCAATTGCCCTATGTTCTGATTGCTATGTGAATTATCTTGTCCATGCAACGTCCGTCCATCCATCCCTATGCCTACCGCACTCGAATCCCTATGCCTATGACATGCAGTGACACGGGGTGTGGTTCATGAAAAGAACAGACATGCAATGACATCGGTGGATCCATGTGTGGTTTATGGAAGTAATAGACATGCAATGACTCTAGATGTGGTTAATGAAAAGAACACGCATGCAATGACACTGGGTGTGGTTCATGAAAAGAATAGACACGCAATGACACTGGTGGATCCTTATGTGGTTTGTTTAGAGTAACAAACATGCAATGACACCGGTGGATCCACGTGTGGTTCATGAGAATAACACACATCCAATGACACTGGTGGATCCTTATATGGTTTGTTAGAGGAACAGACATGCAATGACACCGGTGGATCCTTATGTGGTATGTCTAGAGGAACACACATGCAATGACACCGGGTGTGGTGTATGAAAAGAATAGACATGCAATGACTTATGTGGTTTGTTTAGAAGAACACATTTGCAACGACACTGGGTGTGGTTCATGAAAAGAACCGATAGGTAATGACACTGGTGGATCCTTATGTGGTTTGTTTAGAAGAACACACATGCAATCACACTGGGTGTGGTTCATGAAAATAAAAGACACGCAATGACACTAGTGGATCCTTATGTGGTTTGTTTAGAGGAACAGACATGCAATGACACCGATGGATCCATGTGTGGTTCATGAGAAGAACACACATCCAATGATACTGGTATATCCTTATGTGGTTCATGACAAGAACAGACATGAAGTGACACTAGGTGTGGTTCATGAAAAGAACAGACATGCACTGGCACTGGGTGTGGTTCATGAAAAGAACAAACATGCAATGACACTGGTGGGCCCATCCTTATCTGGTTCATGAAAAGAACAAACATGCAATGACACTGGTGGATCCTTATGTGGTTTGTTTAGAAGAACACACATGCAATGACACTGGGTGTGGTTCATGAAAACAACACACATCCAATGACACTGGTGGATCCTTATGTGGTTTGTTTAGAGGAACAAACATGCAATGACACCAGTGGATCCACGTGTGGTTCATGAGAAGAAGACACATCCAATGACACTGGTAGATCCTTATGTGGTTCATGAAAAGAACTGACATGTAGTGACACTGGGTGTGATTCATGAAAAGAACAGACATACACTGACACTAGGTGTGGTTCATGAAACGAACAGACATGCAATAACACTGGTTGATCCTTATGTGGTTTGTTTAGAGGAACATACATGCAATGACACCGGTGGATCCATGTGTGGTTCATGAGAAGAACACACATCCAATGACACTGGTAGATCCATATGTGGTTCATGAAAAGAACAGACATGAAGTGACACCGGGTGTGTTTCATGAAAAGAACAAACATGCAATGACACTGGGTGTAGTTCATGAAAAGAACAGACATGCAATGACACTGGTGGATCCTTATGTGGTTCATGAAAACAACAGACATGGAATGACATTGGTGGATCCTTATGTGGTTCATGAAAAGAACAGACATGCAATGACACTGGTGGATCCTTATGTGGTTCATGAAAACAACACACATCCAATGACACTGGTGGATCCTTATGTGGTTTGTTTAGAGGAACAGACATGCAATGACACCGGTGGATCCACGTGTGGTTCATGAGAAGAACACACATCCAATGACACTGGTAGATCCTTATGTGGTTCATGAAAAGAACAAACATGCAGTGACACCAGGTGTGGTTCATGAAAAGATCAGACATGCAATGACACTGGGTGTGGTTCATGAAAAGAATAGACATCCAATGACTCTAGCTGTGGTTCATGAAAAGAACACACATGCAATGACACTAGGTGTGGTTCATGAAAAGAACAGACATGCAATGACACTGGTGGATCCTTATGTGTGGTTCATGAAAAGAACGTACATGCAATGACACTGGTGGATCCTTATGTGGTTCATGAAAAGAACAGACATGCAATGACACTGGTCGATCCTTATGTGGTTCATGAAAAGAACACACATCCAATGACACTGGTGGATCCTTATGTGGTTTGTTTAGAGGAACAGCCATGCAATGACACCGGTGGATCCACGTGTGGTTCATGAGAAGAACACACATCCCATGACACTGGTAGATCCTTATGTGGTTCATGAAAAGAATAGACATGCAGTGACAACGGGTGTGGTTCATGAAAAGAACAGACATGCAATGACCCTGGGTGTGATTCATGAAAAGAATAGACATCCAATGACTCTAGCTGTGGTTCATGAAAAGAACACACATGCAATGACACTGGGTGTGGTTCATGAAAAGAACAGACATGCAATGACACTGGTGGAGCCTTATGTGTGGTTCATGAAAAGAACATACATGCAATGACACTGGTGGATCCTTATGTGGTTTGTTTAGAGGAACCAACATGCAATGACACTGGTGGATCCATGTGTGGTTCATGAGAAGAACACACATCCAATGACACTGGTGGATCCTTATGTGGTTTGTTTAGAGGAACAGACATGCAATCACACTAGGTGGATCCATATGTGGTTTATGGAAGTAACAGACATGCAATGACTCTAGCTGTGATTCATGAAAAGAAAAGAAATGAAGTGGCACTGGTGGATCCATGTGTGGTTCATGGGAAGAACACACATCCAATGACACTGCTGGACTCTAGCTGTGGTTCATGAAAAGAATAGACATGCAATGACACCGGTGGATCCATATGTGGTTTGTCAGGAGAACACACATGCAATGACATTCGGTGTGGTTCATGAAAATAACAGACATGCAATGACACTAGTGGATCCTTATGTGGTTTGTTTAGAGGAACACACATGCAATTACATTGGGTGTGGTTCATGAAAAGAACAAACATGTAATGACACTGGTGGATCCTTATGTGGTGTGTTTAGAGGAACAAACATGCAATGATATTGGGTGTGGTTCATGAAAAGAACAGACATGCAATAACATTGGTGGAGCCTTGTGTGTGGTTCATGAAAAGAACAGACATGCAATGACATTGGTAGATCCTTATGTGGTTTGTTTAGAAGAACACACATGCAATGACACTGGGTGTGGTTCATGAAAAGAACACACATCCAGTGACACTGGTGGATCCTTATGTGGTTTGTTTAGAGGAACAGACATGCAATGACACCGGTGGCTCCACGTGTGGTTCATGAGAAGAACACACATTCAATGCCACTGGTAGATCCTTATGTGGTTCATGAAAAGAACCGACCTGCAGTGACACTGTGGTGTGATTCATGAAAAGAACAGACATGCACTGAAACTGGGTGTGGTTAATGAAAAGAATAAACATGCAATGACACTGGTAGATCCTTATGTGGTGTTTTAGAAGAACACACATGCAATGACACTGGGTGTGGTTCATGAAAAGAACAGACATGCAATGACACTAGTGGATCCTTATGTGGTTTGTTTAGAGGAACATACATACAATGACACCGCTGGATCCACGTGTGGTTCATGAGAAGAACACACATCCAATTACACTGGTAGATCCTTATGTGGTTCATGAAAAGAACAGACATGTAGTGACACTGGGTGTGTTTCATGAAAAGAACAGATATGCAATGGCACTGGGTGTGGTTCATGAAAAGGACAGACATGCAATGACACTGGTGGATCCTTATGTGGTTCATGAAAAGGACAGACATGCAATGACACTGGTGGATCCTTATGTGGTTCATGAAAAGAACAGACATGCAATGACACTGGTCGATCCTTATGTGGTTCATGAAAAGAACACACATCCAATGACACTGGTGGATCCTTATGTGGTTTGTTTAGAGGAACAGACATGCAATGACACCGGTGGATCCACGTGTGGTTCATGAGAAGAACACACATCCCATGACACTGGTAGATCCTTATGTGGTTCATGAAAAGAATAGACATGCAGTGACAACGGGTGTGGTTCATGAAAAGAACAGACATGCAATGACACTGGGTGTGATTCATGAAAAGAATAGACATCCAATGACTCTAGCTGTGGTTCATGAAAAGAACACACATGCAATGACACTGGGTGTGGTTCATGAAAAGAACAGACATGCAATGACACTGGTGGAGCCTTATGTGTGGTTCATGAAAAGAACATACATGCAATGACACTGGTGGATCCTTATGTGGTTTGTTTAGAGGAACCAACATGCAATGACACTGGTGGATCCATGTGTGGTTCATGAGAAGAACACACATCCAATGACACTGGTGGATCCTTATGTGGTTTGTTTAGAGGAACAGACATGCAATCACACTAGGTGGATCCATATGTGGTTTATGGAAGTAACAGACATGCAATGACTCTAGCTGTGATTCATGAAAAGAATAGACATGCAATGACACTGGTGGATCCATGTGTGGTTCATGGGAAGAACACACATCCAATGACAATGGTGGACTCTAGTTGTGGTTCATGAAAAGAACAGACATGCAATGACACTGGTGTATCCATATGTGGTTTCTTAGGAGAACACACATGCAATGACATTGGGTGTGGTTCATGAAAAGAACAGACATGCAATAACACTGGTGGATCCTTATGTGGTTTGTTTAGAGGAACACACATGCAATGACATTGGGTGTGGTTCATGAAAATAACAGACATGCAATGACACTGGTGGATCCTTATGTGGTGTGTTTAGAGGAATAGACATGCAATGACATTGGGTGTGGTTCATGAAAAGAATAGACATGCAATGACACTGGTGGATCCTTATGTGTGGTTCATGAAAAGAACAGACATGCAATGACACTGGTGGATCCTTATGTGGTTTGTTTAGAAGAACACACATGCAATGACACTGGGTGTGGTTCATGAAAACAACACACATCCAATGACACTGGTGGATCCTTATGTGGTTTGTTTGGAGGAACAGACATGCAATGACACCGGTGGATCCACGTGTGGTTCATGAGCAGAACACACATCCAATGACACTGGTAGATCCTTATGTGGTTCATGAAAAGAACTGACATGTAGTGATACTGGGTGTGATTCATGAAAAGAACAGACATGCACTGACACTAGGTGTGGTTCATGAAAAGAACAGACATGCAATGACACTGGTGGATCCTTATGTGGTTTTTTTAGAAGAACACATATGTAATGCCACTGGGTGTGGTTCATGAAAAAAAAACACATCCAATCACACTGGTGGATCCATATGTGGTTTGTTTAGAGGAACATACATGCAATTACACTGGTGGAACCACGTGTGGTTCATGAGAAGAACACATAGCCAATGACACTGGTAGATCCTTATGTGGTTCATGAAAAGAACAGACATGAAGTGACACCGGGTGTATTTCATGAAAAGAACAGACATGCAATGACACTGGGTGTGGTTAATGAAAAGAATAAACATGCAATGACACTGGTAGATCCTTATGTGGTGTTTTAGAAGAACACACATGCAATGACACTGGGTGTGGTTCATGAAAAGAACAGACATGCAATGACACTAGTGGATCCTTATGTGGTTTGTTTAGAGGAACATACATACAATGACACCGCTGGATCCACGTGTGGTTCATGAGAAGAACACACATCCAATTACACTGGTAGATCCTTATGTGGTTCATGAAAAGAACAGACATGTAGTGACACTGGGTGTGTTTCATGAAAAGAACAGATATGCAATGGCACTGGGTGTGGTTCATGAAAAGGACAGACATGCAATGACACTGGTGGATCCTTATGTGGTTCATGAAAAGGACAGACATGCAATGACACTGGTGGATCCTTATGTGGTTCATGAAAAGAACAGACATGCAATGACACTGGTCGATCCTTATGTGGTTCATGAAAAGAACACACATCCAATGACACTGGTGGATCCTTATGTGGTTTGTTTAGAGGAACAGACATGCAATGACACCGGTGGATCCACGTGTGGTTCATGAGAAGAACACACATCCCATGACACTGGTAGATCCTTATGTGGTTCATGAAAAGAATAGACATGCAGTGACAACGGGTGTGGTTCATGAAAAGAACAGACATGCAATGACACTGGGTGTGATTCATGAAAAGAATAGACATCCAATGACTCTAGCTGTGGTTCATGAAAAGAACACACATGCAATGACACTGGGTGTGGTTCATGAAAAGAACAGACATGCAATGACACTGGTGGAGCCTTATGTGTGGTTCATGAAAAGAACATACATGCAATGACACTGGTGGATCCTTATGTGGTTTGTTTAGAGGAACCAACATGCAATGACACTGGTGGATCCATGTGTGGTTCATGAGAAGAACACACATCCAATGACACTGGTGGATCCTTATGTGGTTTGTTTAGAGGAACAGACATGCAATCACACTAGGTGGATCCATATGTGGTTTATGGAAGTAACAGACATGCAATGACTCTAGCTGTGATTCATGAAAAGAATAGACATGCAATGACACTGGTGGATCCATGTGTGGTTCATGGGAAGAACACACATCCAATGACAATGGTGGACTCTAGTTGTGGTTCATGAAAAGAACAGACATGCAATGACACTGGTGTATCCATATGTGGTTTCTTAGGAGAACACACATGCAATGACATTGGGTGTGGTTCATGAAAAGAACAGACATGCAATGACACTGGTGGATCCTTATGTGGTTTGTTTAGAGGAACACACATGCAATGACATTGGGTGTGGTTCATGAAAATAACAGACATGCAATGACACTGGTGGATCCTTATGTGGTGTGTTTAGAGGAATAGACATGCAATGACATTGGGTGTGGTTCATGAAAAGAATAGACATGCAATGACACTGGTGGATCCTTATGTGTGGTTCATGAAAAGAACAGACATGCAATGACACTGGTGGATCCTTATGTGGTTTGTTTAGAAGAACACACATGCAATGACACTGGGTGTGGTTCATGAAAACAACACACATCCAATGACACTGGTGGATCCTTATGTGGTTTGTTTGGAGGAACAGACATGCAATGACACCGGTGGATCCACGTGTGGTTCATGAGCAGAACACACATCCAATGACACTGGTAGATCCTTATGTGGTTCATGAAAAGAACTGACATGTAGTGATACTGGGTGTGATTCATGAAAAGAACAGACATGCACTGACACTAGGTGTGGTTCATGAAAAGAACAGACATGCAATGACACTGGTGGATCCTTATGTGGTTTTTTTAGAAGAACACATATGTAATGCCACTGGGTGTGGTTCATGAAAAAAAAACACATCCAATCACACTGGTGGATCCATATGTGGTTTGTTTAGAGGAACATACATGCAATTACACTGGTGGAACCACGTGTGGTTCATGAGAAGAACACATAGCCAATGACACTGGTAGATCCTTATGTGGTTCATGAAAAGAACAGACATGAAGTGACACCGGGTGTATTTCATGAAAAGAACAGACATGCAATGACACTGGGTGTGGTTCATGAAAAGAAGAAACATGTAATGACACTGGTGGATCCTTATGTGGTTCATGAAAAGAACAGACATGCAATGACACTGGTGGATCCTTATGTGGTTCATGAAAAGAACAGACATGCAATGACACTAGTGGATCCTTATGTGGTTCATGAAAAGAATACACATCCAATGACACTGGTGGATCCTAATGTGGTTTGTTTAGAGGAACAGACATGCAATGACACCGGTGGATCCACGTGTGGTTCATGAGAAGAACACACATCCAATGACACTGGTAGATCCTTATGTGGTTCATGAAAAGAACAGACATGAAGTGACACCGGGTGTGGTTCATGAAAAGAACAGACATGCAATGACACTCGGTGTGGTTCATGAAAAGAATAGACATCCAATGACTTTAGCTGTTGTTCATGAAAAGAACACACATGCAATGACACTAGGTGTGGTTCGTGAAAAGAACAAACATGCAATAACACTGGTGGATCCTTATGTGTGGTTCATGAAAAGAACATACATGCAATGACACTGGTGGATCCTTATGTGGTTTGTTTAGAGGAACAAACATGCAATGACACTGGTGGATCCATGTGTGGTTCATGAGAAGAACACACATCCAATGACACTGGTGGATCCTTATGTGGTTTGTTTAGAGGAACAGACATGCAATCACACTAGGTGGATCCATATGTCGTTTATGGAAGTAACAGACATGCAATGACTCTAGCTGTGATTCATGAAAAGAAAAGACATGCAGTGACACTGGTGGATCCATGTGTGGTTCATGGGAAGAACACACATCTAATGACAATGGTGGACTCTGGCTGTGGTTCATGAAAACAACAGACATGCAATGACACCGGTGGATCCATATGTGGTTTGTCAGGAGAACACACATGCAATGACATTGGGTGTGGTTCATGAAAAGAACAAACATGCAATGACACTGGTGGATCCTCATGTGGTTTGTTTAGAGGAACACACATGCAATGACATTGGGTGTGGTTCATGAAAAGAACAGACATGCAATGACACTGGTGGATCCTTATGTGGTTTGTTTAGAGGAACGGACATGCAATGACATTGGGTGTGGTTCATGAAAAGAATATACATGCAATGACACTGGTGGATCCTGATGTGTGGTTCATGAAAAGAACAGACATGCAATGACACTGGTGGATCCTTATGTGGTTTGTTTAGAAGAACACACATGCAATGACACTGGGTGTGGTTCATGAAAAGAACACACATCCAATGACACTGGTGGATCCTTATGTGGTTTGTTTAGAGGAACATACATGCAATGACACTAGTGGATCCACGTGTGGTTCATGAGAAGAACACACATCCAATGACACTGGTAGATCCTTATGTGGTTCATGAAAAGAACAGACATGAAGTGACACCGGGTGTATTTCATGAAAAGAACAGACATGCAATGACACTAGGTGTGGTTCATGAAAAGAACAGACATGCAATGACACTGGTGGATCCTTATGTGGTTCATGAAAAGAACAGACATGCAATGACACTGGTGGATCCTTATGTGGTTCATGAATGAACACACATCCAATGACACTGGTGGATCCTTATGTGGTTTGTTTAGAGGAACAGACATGCAATGACACCGGTGGATCCACGTGTGGTTCATGAGAAGAACACACATCCAATGACACTAGTGGATCCTTATGTGGTTCATGAAAAGAACTGACATGCAGTGACACTAGGTGTGGTTCATGAAAAGAACAGACATGCACTGACACTGGGTGTGGTTCATGAAAAGAACAGACATGCAATGACACTGGTGGATCCTTATGTGGTTTGTTTAGAAGAACACACATGCAATGACACTGGGTGTGGTTCTTGAAAAGAACACACATCCAACGACACTGGTGGATCCTATGTGGTTTGTTTAGAGGAATAGACATGCAATGACACCGGTGGATCCACGTGTGGTTCATGAGAAGAACACACATCCAATGACACTGGTATATCCTTATGTGGTTCATGAAAAGAACAGACATGCAGTGACACCGGGTGTGTTTCATGAAAAGAACAGACATGCAATTACACTGGGTGTGGTTCATGAAAAGAACAGACATGCAATGACACTGGTGGATCCTTATGTGGTTCATGAAAAGAACAGGCATGCAATGACACTGGTGGATCCTTATGTGGTTCATGAAAAGAACAGACATGCAATGACACTAGTGGATCCTTATGTGGTTCATGAAAAGAACACACATCCAATGCCACAGGTGGATCCTTATGTGGTTTGTTTAGAGGAACATGTTGGGTCCGCAGCATAGAAAACAAAAAATTTCCTACGATGAGAACTACATGCCAAGATCTATCTACTAGTTACAAAGCAACGGGTAGACATACATCCATCAAGAACTTACCCTCGAAGACAACGAGTTTTGTTAACGAGTAGGAACTCATGGTTGTTGTAGTCGTACACTTGCCGATCTCATGATCGTGAGGAAGTCCGAGCATCGCAACTCAGTAGCGCATCCGTACTCGCACACACGTTCAAGCCACCAGACAACGTCCACCTCCTCGCTCCAGTGATCCAGGGGAAGCAGCAACTCCTTCCAAACGAATTGCCACCAGGAACATGTATCTCGCTAATCCGAGACCATGGGGGAATAATTCTAGAGGGGGAGACAGATCCTTCACAAGGAGGTGTAAGGAAGAAGGAGGAAGAGGGTGGCCTTTTATAGGAGGAGGGGGGGTGCCCCTCCTTCATGGCCGGCGCATGGGGGGAGGTGCCTCTTCACCTCCTCCATTCGTGTGGTGGTAACCCCTCCACATTAAAATGCCTCTTCACATTCCCCTTTAAAGTCTCCACTTTAAATGCATTAAAATTCTCTAAGTTTAATGCTCTTTCATTTAATAAAACTCTTTTATTAAATTTATTCAGAATTTTGTTAATTAATTTAATTAACAAACATTCACATATAACCCCCTGCAACATTTCAATATTACATGCAGAACCAATTCCAGCAATTTCACCCGAAACAGTTTCGGTGTCTATTGAAATAATTCCACCGCTTTGCAATTCTTTCGTCTGAAACATATGTGCTCCAAAATGGTGTCCGGTAACTCTTAAGTGTGTCACCCTACGGTTCGTGAATAATGCAGATATGATTGAGACTCCTCTCAGATCAATAATCAGAAGCGAGACCTGGAGATCCATACTGACTCCTACATATTCAACGATGACTTTTGTGATCGTGAGAACCTTTAACGCTAGTAACTAAATCCCTTTGTCTCGCGATATATTACATGTCCGAGATTCGATCATCGGTATCTCCATACCTAGTTTGATCTCGTTGACGACATGCACTCTTTTATTGTTCCCGTCATATAACATTCTAGTGATCACATCACTTGCTTGCAAGCTACCTTAATGTGATATCACCGAGAGGGCCTAGAGTATATCTATCCGTCACCGAGATTGACAAATTCCACTCTTGATCCATGAGCCTCAACATAACACCTTCGTATCACTGAACCCATCTTTATAGTCACCCTGTTACGGTGTGACATTTGATGTTATCAAGATACTCTTCCGGTGTTAGCAATTAACATGATCTCATGGTCTAAGGATAAAGATTACTTTGTATGATGTTATAGCAGTATAAACATAATGACTTGATCATAATGCTATACTTCGGATGAATGTTCATCACATCATTCCATCAATGTTGTGACCTCGTTATTAACAACATCCAATGTCCATGATCAGGAAACCTTGATCATCTTGTTAATCAACGAGCTAGTCTATAAGAGAGGCATAACTAGGAACCCTTTTTGTTTATTAAACACACATGTATTGATGTTTCTGATCCATACAATTATAGCATGCAAAATAAACATTTATCATAAACATGGAATAAGATAATAACCACTTTATTATTGGCTCTCGGGCATATTCCCTTCAGTCTCCCACTTGCACTAGAGTCAATAATCTAGTTTGAAAAACTTTGCGTATTGAACACCTATGGCTTTCTGGTGTTGCATATACGCTATTGCTAGTGGTTAACATAATCTCTAGATCTGACAGTTTCAGGTCCGTGTGTATTTGCATGTCTTTGTGTCTCTACGCATCACTCATTCTCAAATGAGATGGCATTGTATAAATTTGGTCCTTTGGTGAGACCTTTAGTTCGTTCGGGTTAAAATATGTTGATATTATTGTCACACAATATATCTTCATAGTATTAGCCCACTTTGAACCACACCTAGTTTGATAACAAACTACTTAACACAAATGCCCTCCTTTGCTGCTACTATAGCAGTTATATACTTAGCCTTTTGTTGTAGTATCCGTCACAATGTCTCAACTTTGGAACTCATCCAAATCCATGATGGAACATCCTTTCCATTACATTGTGCCACCGATAGTCTAAATTGAGATAAATTTAATTTGTATCTTGTGACGAAAATAGTATCAGTGTAACACTTCACAATGAACTACCTTAACTATTTGTCACTTGTACATGATATATTCTTAGTTCTTCCAAAGCTCATAAGAATATCTTTACTATCGTCCAATGTTCATCTTGTGAATCATTCTGGTATGTGCTCATAACATTTAGAGCGTAGGACATTTTGGATATATACATATCATGGTATAATCGATCAAAATCTTCATGTGATTTTACTCACCAAGTGTTGAAACACTTGAATCTTGATACAATTCTTTCCATGCAGCAAGAACCTTTCTTGTTGTTTCCATATTGAACCCTTTCAATATCTCATATTCAACCCTTTCAATATCTCATATATGTATGTCTGGCACAACCATATTAGCGCCTTAATCTATCCATATAGATATTGATGCCAAATATTCTGGGTTTGCCCAAGTCTTTCATCGAAATCTTTTTTTAATGAAATTCTTAACTTGTGTCAATACAAGATACATCATTTCCAATCAACAATATGTCCTCTACATAATGTATTAGAAATTTGTCTCAGCGCTCCCACTTAATTTCTTGCAAATGCAAACATCTTCATCATCTCCGATGAATTTAAACTCTTTTAACAATTTCATCACGGTGAAGATTCCGACTCCGCTATGCTTACTTCAACTATTGAAGTTTGCATGCCCTTTTAGCACCCTTTGAATTAACAAAACCCTTCGGACCGTGTCTTGTACACATCCTAGGTAACCATTCTATTAGAAGAACATTGTTTTGTTTGTTCAACTACCATACATCAAATTATATGTAGTGGTTGCTACATTAATCCGTCAAGACTAAATATCACTATGAAAGATCAAATCTTGTCATAGTCAACTCCTTGAACATTTTTGTAAACTTCTTTCCGACATGTCGACTGTTTCATAGATGTTAAACGTCCATGTCTTATTTATTTATAGATCCAAACACGATCGATAGGCTTCACGCCTTTCCGGAGGGTCTTCCAAGTTCAGAAACTTGATTTCTCGTGTATGGATACTATCACAGATTCTATGACTTCTTGTCATTTTATGGAGTCAGGGCCCACCATCGCTTCTTTGCATGTAGTCAGTTCATTATTGTCAAAACAATAACGATTTTCTTATCAAATCACACTATTTGATTCTTACCGACCCACACGGTTCAATAGGAACTCTAATCTCCGAGATCACACCCTTTGTAATCACGTGAGCCATGAGCATTGTGGCTGCCACGAGGACACTTTCTGGCGCTGCGCTACTTAGAACATATAGCTAAGGTTCAGCAACCTTATCAAAGTTCTATTGTCCTCCCACTTAACTTTTCGCGAAAAATTCCTTCTCAAGAAACTTGACATTCCAAGTAACAAACTCTTTTGTCCTTGGTGTTATTGAGAAATTCCCAACAAATTCTTTGGGATAACCTACAAAGACGTGCTTATCCGACTTTGGTTGTAAACATTTTACTTATGCATAGCATACCAAAATTTAAGAAAAGACAATTCGGTTCATATCCCAAACCAAAACTTATATGGTGTCATTTCAACGGATCACGATGGTGCTCTTTTCAGTGTAAAAGTGGTAGACTCTAAAGCTTCAATCCTTAAAACATAATGGCAGTTTTATAAATGACACCTTTGATCTTACCATGTCAAACGTGGTTTGATTTCATCTCTCTAATATACCATACTCCTATGGTTTATCGGGAAACACAAATCATGGAACAATTCCTCAAACCTTAAGTGTTTTGCTAAACAAGTAACTCAAATATATTATTTTATGATCAAATCATAAACTCTTTTATTTTCTCGTTACAATGATTTTTCACTTCATCTTGAAAGACTTTGAACAATTTTCAAATGTTTCATACTTCTTCCTTATTAAGTAAATATATAGATATATTCACTCAAATTTCTGGAAAAAGCATATGAAGCAAAAAGATCCATCGCATATGGCTACATATAATGGACTATATACATCAATATGTATAATATCCAATAAGTTAGTCATCCGTTCCTCTTTGGCCTATGGACGGAGTTTCAATTATCTCGAGGAAAGTTTCACAAGCGTCAATTGATCAAAATCAAAGACTCCAAAAATCCATCAACATGGAGTTTCTTCATGTTTTCTTTCCAGTATAATTTAAACAGCGATGTCACTTCATAAGTGATCTTTCAATCATTTGTCTTGTGACATTTTAGCAATAGTGTTTATGGATGTGATTTCTCCCACTAGACTTGTAAAAGTTCATCCATCCTTTATGGAATACGGTAATTATTTGAACAACCATTGTTCTCATAATACCGGAACAAAATAACAATTATTAAAACAAATCTTGAAGGCTAGGTTTGATGACAACGAAAAAACACAATAACACTTTATTTGTTTTCGATGAACATCATCACTTATTCTCTTGCCAGTTACTTAGGCCATTGCAGTTCATGAATTGCGTTGTCCTGTATGACACTTCATACCAACCAATTCGGTATCCAATACCGGTATCCAATACCTAAGAGCCACATTGTTTAACAAGCAAGGAATACTACTATAACATGTATACCTTCTATATACCTAAGCTGGACATTTCCAACTTTTCGTTTCTGCCAAATATTTTATAGATTCTCTTTCAGCAATTCCTTTTCCTTTTAAAAGAATCTATCAACATCAATAGTGGTGTCATTCACATGACACATGGTACATAGCTTGTATATAGTCAAATACTAATACCTTTGGACTTGCACTTTGAAGTGGATCACCATCATCAAATGTTTGGCATTCTTTCAAAAATCCATTCTTTAGTAATCTTTTAGTGTAGTAAACATTTTACTTACATCTTCTATTCATCCTTATCATGACAAATTTCATGATCAAGCTACTATAGCCTATAAGGAAGAATGATGAGCATAATTTTAGTTCCCAAAACCTTTTGGGAGATTCGGATGTCTAGCATCTCCATCCTTCACAAATTCTCATACATTATGAGAACATGTATTTTGCTAAATTATACTCTATCATAATGCAACCACAAACATTGTTTCAGATATCACAATATCTTTCACACATGATGGTTTCTGAAACAATTTTCAGCTCCTATATAATCTTGATATTAAAACAACTTTTGAATATCAATAATCATGGAGGCAAACATGATACTTTAGATACTAAAATTGGAATTCTTACTCTTGATTTAATACTACTTATTAAACTTCATGGAGTAAATAGAGTTTGCTGAAAGTTTGCAGTAGGACTTATAAACTTTAAATGGACATTCAAAACAATACGATACCAGTTCGTAAAGTAAATATCCAGAATTCTATAGTTCTATTATCTCAATTAAAACTAAGCATAAGGTAGTGAACAGACGCCAATGACTACAACAAATTATGCAAATTCACTTCGATTTAGTTTATGACAAATTTAGTTCGACTAATCCAAATTAGAAATGAACTCCCACTCAAAAACGACATCCCTTGTGCCTTTTTGGTGATTACATGAACCAAATCCACTACACCAAGTCCGATCATCACGTGAGTCGGTGTAGCTTAAAAGGCGAGCATCAATATGAGCATCATATCAACTATACGACTCATGCTTAACCTTTCGGTCCGTGTTCCGAGGCCATGTCTGTACATGCTAGGCTCGCCAAGTAAGAACCTTAGTACTCGCGTGTGTAAAACTGTCTTACACCCGTTGTATGAAAGCGTAGAGTCAAGTACACCCGATCATCATGTGATGTCTCGAAACACGATCCATAGAATGGTGCATACTTAAGGAAGAACACATTTTTATCTTGATATCTAAATGAGGGATCATCTTACAATGCTATAGAAAGCTCCAAACTAGAAGTATAAGATGCTAACATCTAATGTGTAAAGTGAGATGATATGGTTCATGCATTTGATATCTATCATTTGCATCGTGGTATGATCACTATCATTCCTTTGTGTGTAAGGCCAAGGTCTATGGAACTTACACGTTGAATGTGTTGTAAGAGTATCTATCATACATCTACTTACAACAATACCATATCAAGACACTAGCCCAGCAACGATCTAAACTAGACGCCTCTAATTTATCAATTGCAAGTTTTACGTGGCTTAGGGCTTTCAGAGATAGAACCGTTCTTACCTACAAACATGAACCACAACAAGGATAACCAAGTTATTAGCAACTCGTTGTAAATCAGATATTGACTATAGTAGGAGAGACAGACACCCGCCAGCCACTTATGCAAAACTAGTTGCATGTCAGTCGTGGAACCGATCTCATGTACGATGACATGTAAGGTTGGTCCGGGCCGCTTCATCCCACTATGCCACCAATATCCAAAATACATAGAAGATGCAACAACATGATCATCATCGCCCACATATAAACATATGTGTACTACCCGTGCAAAGCACCTACGCATAGATCAGGCTCTGATACCACTGTTGGGTCCGCAGCATAGAAAACAAAAATTTCCTACGATGAGAACTACACGCCAAGATCTATCTACTAGGTACAAAGCAACGGGTGGACATACATCCATCGAGAACTTACCCTCAAAGACAACGAGTTTTGTTAACGAGTAGGAACTCGTGGTTAATGTAGTCGTACACTTGCCGATCTCAAGATCGTGAGGAAGTCCGAGCGCCGCAACTCAGCAGCGCATCCGTACTCGCACACACGTTCAAGCCACCGGACAACCTCCACCTCCTCGCTCCAGCGATCCAGCAGAAGCAGCAACTCCTTCCAGACGAAATGCCACCGGGAACATGTATCTCGCTAATCCGAGACCATGGGGGAATAATTCTAGAGGGGGAGAGAGATCCTTCACAAGGAGGTGTAAGAAAGAAGGAGGAAGAGGGTGGCCTTTTATAGGAGGAGGGGCGGTGCCCCTCCTTCATGGCCAGCGCATGGGGGGAGGTGCCTCTTCACCTCCTCCATTCATGTGGTGGTAACCCCTCCACATTAAAATGCCTCTTCACATTCCCATTTAAAGTCTCCACTTTAAATGCATTAAAATTCTCTAAGTTTAATGCTCTTTCATTTAATAAAACTCTTTTATTAAATTTATTCAGAATTTTGTTAATTAATTTAATTAACAAACATTCACATATAACCCCTGCAACATTTCAATATTACATGCAGAACCAATTCCAGCAATTTCACCCGAAACAGTTTTGGTGTCTATTGAAATAATTCCACCGCTTTGCAATTCTTTCGTCTGAAACATATGTGCTCCAAAATGGTGTCCGGTAACTCTTAAGTGTGTCACCCTACGGTTCGCGAATAATGCAGATATGATTGAGACTGCTCTCAGATCAATAATCAGAAGCGAGACCAAGAGATCCATACTGACTCCTACATATTCAACAATGACTTTTGTGATCGTGAGAACCTTTAACGCTAGTAACTAAATCCCTTTGTCTCGCGATATATTACATGTCCGAGATTCAATCATCGGTATCTCCATACCTAGTTTGATCTTGTTGCCGACATGCACTCTTTTCTCATTCCCGTGATATAACATTCTAGTGATCAGATCACTTGCTTGCAAGCTACCTTAATGTGATATCACCGAGAGGGCCCAGAGTATATCTATCCGTCATCGGGATTGACAAATTCCACTCTTGATCCATGAGCCTTAACATAACTCCTTCGTAGCACTGAATCCATCTTTATAGTCACCCTGTTACAGTGTGATGTTTGATGTTATCAAGATACTCTTCCGGTGTTAGCAATTAACATGATCTCATGGTCTAAGGATAAAGATTACTTCGTATGATGTTATATCAATATAAACATAATGACTTGATCGTAATGCTATACTTCAGATGAATGTTCATCACATCATTCCATCAATGTTGTGACCTCGTTATTAACAACATCCAATATCCATGATCAGGAAACCCTGATCATCTTGTTAATCAACGAGCTAGTCTATAAGACAGGCATAACTAGGAACCCTTTTTGTTTATTAAACACACATGTATTGATGTTTCCGATCAATACAATTATAGCATGCAAAATAAACATTTATCATAAACATGGAATAATATAATAACCACTTTATTATTGCCTCTCGGGCATATTCCCTTCATAACATACATGCAATGGCACCGGTGGATCCACGTGTGGTTCATGAGAAGAACACACATCCAATGACACTGGTAGATCCTTATGTGGTTCATGAAAAGAACATACATGCAGTGACACCGGGTGTGGTTCATGAAAAGAACAGACATGCAATGACACTGGGTGTGGTTCATGAAAAGAATAGACATCCAATGACTCCAGCTGTGGTTCATGAAAAGAACACACATGCAATGACACTGGGTGTGGTTCATGAAAAGAATAGACATGCAATGACACTAGTGGATCCTTATGTGGGGTCCATGAAAAGAACATACATGCAATGACACTGGTGGATCCTTATGTGGTTTGTTTAGAGGAACAAACATGCAATGACACTGGTGGATCCATGTGTGGTTCATGAGAAGAACACACATCCAATGACACTGGTGGATCCTTATGTGGTTTGTTTAGAGGAACATACATGCAATCACACTCGGTGGATCCATATTTGGTTTATGGAAGTAACAGACATACAATGACTCTAGCTGTGATTCATGAAAAGAACAGACATGCAATGACACTGGTGGATCCATGTGTGGTTCATGGGAAGAACACACATCCAATGACAGCGGTGGACTCTAGCTGTGGTTCATGAAAAGAACAAACATGCAATGACACTGGTGGATCCATATGTGGTTTGTCAGGTGAACACACATGCAATGACATTGGGTGTGGTTCATGAAAAGAACAGACGTGCAATGACACTGGTGGATGCTTATGTGGTTTGTTTCGAGGAACGCACATGCAATGACATTAGGAGTGGTTCATGAAAAGAACAGACATGCAATGACATTGGTGGATCCTTATGTGGTTTGTTTAAAGGAACAGACATGCAATGACATTGGGTGTGGTTCATGAAAAGAACAGACATGTAATCACACTGGTGGATCCTTATGTGTGGTTCATGAAAAGAACACACATGCAATGAGACCGGTGGATCCTTATGTGGTTTGTTTAGAAGAACACACATGCAATGACACTGGGTGTGGTTCATGAAAAGAACACACATCCAATGACACTGGTGGATCCTTATGTGGTTTGTTTAGAGGAACAGACATGCAATGACACCGGTGGATCCACGTGTGGTTCATGAGAAGAACACACATCCAATGACACTAGTAGATCCTTATGTGGTTCATGAAAAGAACTGACATGCAGTGACACTTGGTGTGGTTCATGAAAAGAACAGACATGTACTGACACTAGGTGTGGTTCATGAAAAGA
Organism: Avena sativa; assembly: GCA_916181665.1. Classification (NCBI taxonomy): domain Eukaryota; kingdom Viridiplantae; phylum Streptophyta; class Magnoliopsida; order Poales; family Poaceae; genus Avena; species Avena sativa. The sequence continues at coordinate 468,533,317 of OV702290.1, forward strand.
ACAGACATGCAATGACACTGGTGGATCCTTATGTGGTTTATTTAGAAGAACACACATGCAATGACACTGGGTGTGGTTCATGAAAAGAACACACATCCAATGACACTGGTGGATCCTTATGTGGTTTGTTTAGAGGAACAGACATGCAATGCCACCGGTGGATCCACGTGTGGTTCATGAGAAGAACACACATCCAATGACACTAGAAGATCCTTATGTGGTTCATAAAAAGAACTGATATGCAGTGACACTGGGTGTGGTTCATGAAAAGAACAGACATGCACTAACACTGGGTGTGGTTTATGAAAAGAACAGACATGCAATGACACTGGTGGATCCTTATGTGGTTTGTTTAGAAGAACACACATGCAATGACACTGGGTGTGGTTCATGAAAAGAACAGACATGCAATGACACTGGTGGATCCTTATGATGTTTGTTTAGAGGAACAGACATGCAATGACACCGGTGGATCCACGTGTGGTTCATGAGAAGGACACACATCCAATGACACTAGTAGATCCTTATGTGGTTTATGAAAAGAACAAACATGCAGTGACACCGGGTGTGTTTCATGAAAAGAACAGACATGTAATAACACTGTGTGTGGTTCATGAAAAGAACAGACATGCAATGACACTAGTGCATCGTTATGTGGTTCATGAAAAGAACAGACATGCAATGGCACTGGTGGATCCTTATGTGGTTCATGAAAAGAACAGACATGCAATGACACTGGTGGATGCTTATGTGGTTCATGAAAAGACACACATCCAATGACACTGGTGGATCCTTATGTGGTTTGTTTAGAGGAACAAACATTCAATAACACCGGTGGATCCATGTGTGGTTCATGAGAAGAACACACATCCAATGACACTGGTAGATCGTTATGTGGTTCATGAAAAGAACAGACATGTAGTGATACCGGGTGTGGTTCATGAAAAGAACAGACATGCTATGACACTGGGTGTGGTTCATGAAAATAATAGACATCCAATGACTCTAGCTGTGGTTCATGAAAAGAACACACATGCAATGACACTCGGTGTGGCTCATGAAAAGAAAAGACATGCAATGACACTGGTGGATCCTTATCTGTGGTTCATGAAAAGAACATACATGCAATGACACTGGTGGATCCTTATGTTGTTTGTTTAGAGGAACACACATCCAATGACACTTGTGGATCCTTATGTAGTTTGTTTAGAGGAACAGACATGCAATCACACTAGGTGGATCCATATGTGGTTTATGGAAGTAACATACATGCAATGACTCTAGCTATGATTCATGAAAAGAATAGACATGCAATGACACTGGTGGATCCATGTGTGGTTCATGGGAAGAACACACATCCACACTGGTGGACTCTAGATGTGGTTCATGAAAAGAACAGACATGCAATGACACTGGTGGATCCATACGTGGTTTGTCAGGAGAACACACATGCAATGACATTGGGTGTGGTTCACGAAGAGAACAGTCATGCAATGACACTAGTGGATCCTTATGTGTGGTTCATGAAAAGAACAGACATGCAATGACACTGGTGGATCCTTATGTGGTTTGTTTACAATAACACACATGCAATGACACTGGGTGTGGTTCATGAAAAGAACACACATCCAATGACACTGGTGGATCCTTATGTAGTTTCTTTAGAGGAACAGACATGCAATGACACCGGGTGTGGTTCATGAAAAGAACAGACATGCAATGACACTAGTGGATACTTATGTGGTTTGTTTAGAGTAACAGACATGCAATGACACCGGTGGATCCACGTGTGGTTCATGAGAAGAACACACATCCAATGACACTGGGTGGATCCTTATGTGGTTTATGAAAAGAACTGAGATGCAGTGACAGTAGGTGTGGTTCATGAAAAGAACAGACATGGAATGACATCGGTGGATCCACGTGTGGTTCATGAGAGGAACACACATCCAATGACACTGGTAGATCCTTATGTGGTTCATGAAAAGAACAGACATGAAGTGACACTGGGTGTGGTTCATGAAAAGAACACACATGCACTGACACTAGGTGTGGTTCATGAAAAGAACAGACATGCAATGACACCGGTGGACTCTAGCTGTGGTTCATGAAAAGAACAGACATGCAATGACACTGGTGGATCCATATGTGGTTTGTCAGGAGAACACACATGCAATGCCATTGGGTGTGGTTCATGAAAAGAATAGACATGCAATTACACTGGTGGATCCTTATGTAGTTTGTTTAGAGGAACACACATGCAATGACATTGGGTGTGGTTCATGAAAAGAATAGATATGCAATGACACTGGTGGATCCTTATGTGGTTTGTTTAGAGGAACAGACATGCAATGACATTGGGTGTGGTTCATGAAAAGAACAGACGACACCGGTGGATCCCTATGTGTGGTTCATGAAAAGAACAAACATGCAATGACACTGGTGGATCCTTATGTGGTTTGTTTAGAAGAACACACATGCAATGACACTGGGTGTGGTTCATGAAAAGAACACACATCCAATGACACTGGTGGATCCTTATGTGGTTTGTTTAGAGGAACCGACATGCAATGACACCGGTGGATCCACGTGTGGTTCATGAGAAGAACACACATCCAATGACACTAGTAGATCCTTATGTGGTTCATGAAAAGAACTGACATGCAGTGACAATGGGTGTGGTTCATGAAAAGAACAGACATGCACTGCCACTGGGTGTGGTTCATGAAAAGAACAGACATGCAATGACACTGGTGGAAACTTATGTGGTTTGTTTAGAAGAACACACATGCTATGACACTGGGTGTGGTTCATGAAAAGAACACACATCCAATGACACTAGTGGATCCTTATGTGGTTTGTTTAGAGGAACAGACATGCAATGACACCGGTGGATCCACGTGTGGTTCATGAGAAGAACACACATCCAATGACACTGGTAGATCCTAATCTGGTTCATGAAAAGAACAGACATGTAGTGACACCGGGTGTGTTTCATGAAAAGAACATACATGCAATGACACTGGGTGTGGTTCATGAAAAGAACAGACATCCAATGACACTGGTGGATCCTTATGTGGTTCATGAAAAGAACATACATGCAATGACAATGGTGGATCCTTATGTGGTTCATGAAAAGAACAGACATGCAATGACACTGGTGGATCCTTATGTGGTTCATGAAAAGAACACACATCCAATGACACTGGTGGATCCTTATGTGGTTTGTTTAAAGGAACAGACATGCAATGACACCGGTGGATCCATGTGTGGTTCATGAGAAGAACACACATCCAATGAGACTAGTAGATCCTTATGTGGTTCATGAAAAGAACAGACATGCAGTGACACCAGGTGTGGTTCATGAAAAAAGAATAGACATGCAATCACACTAGGTGTGGTTCATGAAAAGAATAGACATCCAATGACTCTAGCTGTGGTTCATGAAAAGAACACACATGCAATGACACTGGGTGTGGTTCATGAAAAGAACAGACATGCAATGACACTGGTGGATCCTTATGTGTGGTTCATGAAAAGAACATACATGCAATGACACTGGTGGATCCTTATGTGGTTTGTTTAGAGGAACAAAAATGCAATGACACTGGTGTATCCATGTGTGGTTCATGAGAAGAACACACATCCAATGACACTGGTGGATTCTTATGTGGTTTGTTTAGAGGAATAGACATGCAATCACACTAGGTGTATCCATATGTGGTTTATGGAAGTAACAGACATGCAATGACTCTAGCTGTGATTGATGAAAAGACATGCAATGACACTGGTGGATCCATGTGTGGTTCATGGGAAGAATACACATCCAATGACACTGGTGGATCCTTATATGGTTTGTTTAGAAGAACACACATGCAATGACACTGGTGGATCCATGTGTGGTTTATGAGAAGAACACACATCCAATGAACTCTAGTGGATCTATCTTGGCATAATTTGATGTATTCCACGATGTATTTCATTGTACAAGACACTTTCCATTTTTATACTACTCAGTTTTGCCTTTGGTTTTATGTGGTACTACTTAGTTTTCCCCCTCTCTATCTTTCGTAGAAGCCCAAACTTGTGCTCACCCTATCTGCTACTCCCTGATTGGTTGTCACAGTTGTCACGCGGATCGTGCACACCAACTGTTGATTCTGTGCGATCCAACGATGATCGTTGCACACGTCATGCCCTTCACAGTACAACGTGAGACAACACGGACGTCTCCCTCTATGAGACTTCTACAGGAAGGAACACGATGCCGTCCATGGAAAAAGTCGTCGAGCGGTCATGTCAAGTTTAATCAAGTCTGAAAAGCCTACTACTGCTACTACAACTCATGCACAGGGCAACGGGGTCATCGAGTGCACGGTTGTCGACAGGACGCTGCAATTTATTGCCACTTGATTTTAATCAGACATATCCCATTTTTACGCAGCGCTCTCAATCTCACTTCAAACTGGGCCCTACCACTAGTAAATTTCATGAGTCAAGGGCCCCCCTCAAGTAGATCTAATGTTGCTAGAAATTAGTTCCGCGCCACTTGCATGCAGTGGAATCGAGGTCTGCCTAGAGCGTGTTTTCAATGCAGCTCTAAAGTGGAGACCGTGGCTGTTTCAAAAAAAAGGGAACCGAAAAAAAGGGTGGAGATCATGGTAGCCCCCCGCCCACCACACGTGTCCACTCGAGGACTACGAACGGTCCAGTGTTTATAACCCCCTCGACCTTCTTCTTCCATGAGCTCGTGTCATTTGCCCCTAGTCTGTTTAGTCCCAAGACCCCAATCTACACCTGCCGCGCATGCCGAAGCTCCCTCGTTTGCACTACCTCCTTCCCTTGGTGGGCCATGAAGCGTATGCGTGGAGACGATCCGGAGGTGAAGCCAGTTGAAGGCACATCAGTAGATGGCTCGGTCGTCGCCAAGCAGGTGGAGGCGTCTTCTCTGGGCACGAACGCCGCTCGTCGCCGTGCCGTCGAGGGTGCGAACTCATCCGTCTAGCCAGTAGTCGTCGCTGCCGAGCAGTAGGTGGTAGCCATCGCTGCCGAGCAACAGGTGGTAGCTATCGCCGCCGAGCAGCAGTTGGTAGCCGTCGCCGCCGAGCAGCAGGTGGTAGCCATCGCCGCCGAGCAGCAGGTAGTAGCCGTCATTGCCGAGCAGTAGGTGGCCGACAACATCATGGCTGACAACGTCGTGGTGCTAGCGACAGATCTGGATGGGGGCAGGCGGCAGGCGGAGGCAATCCGGTGATCTACATCGACGACCGCATCACTGTTTAAGAAATCTTCGACGCAATCCCGGAGAATGATGAGTTCGAGGAGGAGGTCCCTGATGAGGAGTCCGAGGTACTACATTGCTAGCTTCTCTAGTTGCAGCCGCAGTTTTCACTGTTCATACATAGGATTTGCTCAATCGTGTACAGATTCTTTTGCTCTTAAAGTAGGGTAGTATATATATGATTCGATCGGTTGATTGATGCATCTGCCATCTAGTCACAAAACCCCAATCCGTCTAGTCACAAAACCCCAATCTGCTCATCTGCCATCTAGTTGAGTGTTGATTTCGATACACAGCAGGCCTATAACATTACATTTCTATTCCTTACTGAGCCCAATGATTCAATTTTGCCCCAAAATAGTGCAAGGGCATCTGATGGTCTCGTTTTCTTAGGGATGGTTAGTGGCCCTGAGGCAGCATTGCACATAAACAATATAAGTTGTGCTGTTGGTATTTTGGTTCTCCGACTCCATCGCTGAAAAAAATGAGGCCCTAATTTTTTCTCTCATATGGAACCTAAATATATAATATTTGTATTGTTTCTGATCTATGAATGCGTTGTATGATGCATTTGTATATCCCTGAATATTTTTTTGTACGATTACATTTCAATTTCTTATTGTGGCCAATGATTCAAATTTGCCCCAAAGAGAGGCAGACACATTGGTGTCAAATTTTTACAGGGATGAGTGAGCGAACCTGGGGCCATGTACAAGATCAATATAAGCTGTGCAATTGTTACTTGGTTCGCTTACGCCATCTCTGTAGAAACTTATGAGGCTACACTCTTTATTCTACATTCATAGAACTATGATATTTGAATTATCTATTCCATGCATTCATAGTGTATAAGAATTATATTTTAGTTTGTCACCGAGGCTGATGATTGAAATTTGCCCCAAAAGAGTTCAAGGGGAGACACGTATGATGGTGTCGTGTTTTAGGGATGGGTTGGTGAACCTGAGGCAGCAATGCACACAAACAATATAGGTTGTGCTGTTGGTACTTTGGTTCCCCAACTCCATCTCTGAAACAAATTATGTGGCCCTTGATTTATTCTCATATGGAACTACATATATGATCCTTGAATTGTTTCTGATCTTTTAATGATTGGTATGATGCATATGTATATGAATGGTTTTGATCATAAGTATTTTTAACATGTACCTAAAGTTAATTGTTTGGTTTTTATTTATAATTACAATATTTGGGTTGTTTTTGTACCTGACTATGTATATCCCTGAATAATGTTTTGTACGATTACATTTCAATTTCTTATTGTGGCCAATGATTCAAATTTGCCCCAAAAGAGAGGTAGACACATTGGTGTCAGATTTTTTCAGGGACGAGTTAGTGAACCTGGGGTGATGTACAAGAACAATATAGACTATGCAATTGTTACTTGGTTCACTTATGCCGTCCCTGTAGAAATTTATGAGGCCTTAATCTTTATCCTACATTCATAGAAGTATGATATTCGAATTACCTATTCCATGCATTCAGTGTATACGAATTACATTTTAGTTTGTCACTGAGGCCGATGATTGAAATTTGCCCCAAAAGAGTTCAAGCGGAGACACGTATGATGGTGTCATGTTTTAGGGATGGGTCGGTGAACCTGAGGTAGCAATGCACACAAACAATATAGGTTGTGCTGTTGGTACTTTGGTTCTCCAACTCCATCTTTGAAACAAATTTTGAGGCCCTAGATTTATTCTCATATGGAACTACATATATGATCCTTGAATTGTTTCTGATCTTTTAATGATTGGTATGATGCATATGTATATGAATGGTTTTGATCATAAGTATTTTTAACATGTACCTAAAGTTAATTGTTTGGTTTTTATTTATAATTACAATATTTGGGTTGTTTTTGTACCTGACTATGTATATCCCTGAATAATGTTTTGTACGATTACATTTCAATTTCTTATTGTGGCCAATGATTCAAATTTTCCCCAAAAGAAAGGCAGACACATTGGTGTTAGATTTTTTCAGGGACGAGTTAGTGAACCTGGGGCGATGTACAAGAACAATATAGACTATGCAATTGTTACTTGGTTCACTTATGCCATCCCTATAGAAATTTATGAGGCCTTAATCTTTATTCTACATTCATAGAACTATGATATTCGAATTACCTATTCCATGCATTCAGTGTATACGAATTACATTTTAGTTTGTCACTGAGGCCGATGATTGAAATTTGCCCCAAAAGAGTTCAAGCGGAGACACGTATGATGGTGTCATGTTTTAGGGATGGGTTGGTGAACCTGAGGTAGCAATGCACACAAACAATATAGGTTGTGCTGTTGGTACTTTGGTTCTCCAACTCCATCTTTGAAACAAATTTTGAGGCCCTAGATTTATTCTCATATGGAACTACATATATGATCCTTGAATTGTTTCTGATCTTTTAATGATTGGTATGATGCATATGTATATGAATGGTTTTGATCATAAGTATTTTTAACATGCACCTGAAGATTAATTGTTTGGTTTTTTATTTATAATTACAATATTTAGGCTTTTTTTTTACCTGACTATGTATATCCCTGAATAATGTTTTGTACGATTACATTTCAATTTCTTATTGTGGCCAATGATTCAAATTTGCCCCAAAAGAGAGGCAAACACATTGGTGTCAGATTTTTTCAGGGACGAGTTAGTGAACCTGGGGCGATGTACAACAATAATATAGGCTGTGCAATTGTTACTTGGTTCACTCACGCCGTCCCTGAATAAACTTATGAGGCCTAATCTTTATTCTACATTCATAGAACTATGATTTTCTAATTATCTATTCCATGCATTCATAGTGTATAAGAATTACATTTTAGTTTGTCACCGAGGCCGATGATTGAAATTAGCCCCAAAAGAGTTCAAGGGGAGACACATATGATGGTGTCGTGTTTTAGGGATGGGTTGGTGAACCTGAGGCAGCAATGCACACAAACAATATAGGTTGTGCTGTTGGTACTTTGGTTTGCCAACTCCATCTCTGAAACAAATTATGAGGCCCTAGATTTATTCTCATATGGAACTACATATATGATCCTTGAATTGTTTCTGATCTTTTAATAATTGGTATGATGCATATGTATATGAAATGATATATGAACCGATCAAAATATTGCTGAGATGCTTTATCTTTGATATCCACGGATATATTGTCTTACATATACATGTTGTCAATTCTTGAGTTGTAATACAATTCAATCATATGTATGAGTTCTAAGTTATGTTCTTAAAAATCAATAGGAGGATGATGATGAAGTGGACGATAGCAAGGTATCCAGGGACAACAAGAGCCGCTACGTGCTGAAGCGGTTACGGTGTGGGCTAATCCGTTTCCACCATAGGGGGAGACTGTTTTGCCCATTCTGTGGTAGAGCAATCAACGTGGACCTCAACAGCATGATCCAGCATGCAGAGGGCGTTGGCAGAGGCGGAGGCAGAAGCCATAGGCCAATTACCTTGGCGCGGCACGCAGCCTATGGCAAATTCCTCCAGGAGTATGTCAGGACTGACCTGTATCCCATCGACTAGGCTATCGCTGCCTCCTGCTGATAAACCCCTGGCCTGCTAGGCGTCTCCGTGTCCCGGCCTCCTGCTGTAGCCCCTGCTTTTATTTTGTTCTAGTTAATTATTACCTGTGTGTGGCATGTAAGACAATATATCCGTGGTGTCTCTAATGAACCTTCTATATTAATCTACTCCTTTATATGGAGTTCCTTAAAGTTTCTAGTGTTCAATTATATTTACTGATCATGCTCATGCACACTACAAAATATTTTTAGTGCTCGATTATATTATAATTGTTAAGAAATACATCAACAAGTTGAATTGGTCGAAATTTTGTATTGAAGTAACTAAATGTATCACACACATAATAAACTAGAAACTAAAATCTAGTTCAAACACATAATGTATCACCGCCACTTGTTGTCGTCCTTGACTTGCTTCCCCTTCAGCTGCTTGATATCGCCACCGTCCCAAGATCCCTGCTTGCCCTGAAACCGCTTTCTGTCCTCCTCGCGCTTCTTCTCCTGGGCTAGCTTGCAACCAGGGCATAACTCTCTTGCGAAAAACCCCGCCTTAACCATCCCATCTTTCATGGTAATGAGCTTACTGTACAACTCGTACGCCATGTAGGCGTCTCTGGCTGCATACTCGAGGCGCATCTGGCTCATCGGCTTCCACTCCCAGTAGTCGTGATCGAGTCGCTTCAATTTCTTCAGTTTTTCATAGGATTTATCAATGATTTCTGCTGCCAGATCACCCATGCCATTCTTCGCTGGGTATGATTTGATCTTGTACAGATTTTGGATGTCGATGTGGTGCCCCTCTGGGATTTTTATCAACGCACGAGAAAGCATAATTGTGTCATTTGTGATAGCCATGCTAGTGAAAGTTATCCCATTCCTACACAAGAACTCGACCAGAGCCGGACAATGCATCTCAGTTGGTTCACTCCTGCACTTAGATGGTTCTAGGGATGTAAGGGAACAAGTGATGCAGAAGTGGTGATCTCAAATTTAAATTTCACATACCTACAGAAGTGGTAAACGAGGACCTCCTCATGTATGGCGATTTGCACGACATCGATCTCTTGTGGAGGATTTTTTCGCTTATTTGCACGGGTGTACTCCAAGTCTAGCCCCACAAACTTGTGCTTCTCTTTCTCAAACAATTGCTCAAACCTGGCGAGAGTTGTCTCCACAGTCGCTTCATCATTTGTGTACACCACTGTCAAAGTCGTGGTGCCATGGGCAGGGACCAAGTGGGTCTCTGTTGTTCGTTTCCCATCGTCCATGCCTGCAAGGAAATGGGTGAAAGGAAATGCCTGCAAGGAACTACCTGCGAGAGATAGAAGAAGATGAACCGACGGTTCTAGAATAGAGGAAGAAGAAGCGCCCAGGAAAACCTGCAGAGGAATGACTGCAGAAGAAACGTGGTAACTGCAACTTTCGGTTCGATAACTCTCCATGGTTACGTGGAGATCGTGGCAGTGTCATCGGTTCAACAAGTGGGGCCAGTTCCTGCGAGAATATGAAATTAGCTGTGCATTTTTCTATGCGAGAAATTGAGAGAAATCATTTATATTTTGTCTTTCATAATTAAACACAATGAAGTTGGTACTGCCCAAGATATTTGAACAAAAGAGATTTTCTAGTTTAACATAGAACAACACTTATAGGCCCAACATGGCAGAACTTGGAGAGCCCTAGAACTTGAGCTACCACAGAGACCTCGGTAGAGGTGGAAGAATTGGTGCGGGTGCAACCACGGCGATGGCAAGCTCGGATTCTAGAGGAGGAAAACAGAACCGAGCATGGTCGACAAGGTGATAGATATCACCGGGAACCAATTCTCGTCCCTGCATCGTGCCATGGGTGCGTCCACGGTGAGGGCGAGCTCCGACTTGGGATGGGGAGGAGACCGGGGCCGAGCAACTTCGTCACGTCCTAGCTCTGCACCATGGCCGCGACCACAGATTGTCGCTCCGGGGAAGAAGACGCGTAATGGATGCAGGCGCCAACACTGCAAGCCTACAGGGAGGAGAGCTGGGCCAAGCAGGTTCGTCCACGTCCCAGCTCCACGCCATGGCTGCGATGCCCCACAGATTGCCGCTCCGGGGAAGAAGAAGACGCGTAATGGATGCAGGCGCCAACGCTGCAAGCCTAATTGACACCTAAGTGACGGGAGCGACAAGAGCGACTTAACAACGAGAACTGACAGGGGGCCCAACTTGATGGCCGTTAGCCTGATTTTTTGTATTGAAACGTAAAGTTGAATTCGTGCTGAAAAAGACCCTCTAAGTATTTGGCACACCAATTGTAGTCACCGCGGATGATTTCAGGGAACTTGGGTACCGTGTTGCCTGGACACCCCAGCTTTCGGGCCACAAAATGCTATTCTCCTCACAGCCGCCGCCTACTTCCACAAGATGAAGGGGTTCGCGGATGCCATGGCCACGATGGGGTCACCCATCCCTGATGATGAACTAATCGACTACATTGTCGTTGGTCTCGGGCCTACATACGAGCCCCTTCAGCACTCTCTTACAGTACTTTCCACAGGCGGTGTTGATGACCTCAGCCTGTCGTACTTTTACGTGATGCTCCTCTCATGAGAGTCTCTCAAGGAGAAGAACAACCAGGCCCCTGAGTTCTCCACTTCCACCAACGTTGTGGTGTGTCAAGGCGATGCCCATGGAGGACGGCGCCCCCTCATCGACACCAATAGCGGTCGCTCCGGGGGTAGTTGTCCCTCTGGCCAGCAAGGCGGCGGCCAGTACATCGGTAGCCAGCAGAAGCAGGTCCCCCGTGGCAACCACTCCAATCAGGGAGCAATGATAGAGGAGGCCACGGTGGTGGCGGCGGCGGCCGCAACAACCGCAATGACAAGCTTCCGTGCTGCTAGATCTGCAAGTACTTGTGACATGACGCGCTCCAGTGCAAAAACCGCTTCAACCAGTCGTTCTAGTACGAGGACACTCGTGATAGCAATGCTACCGCCGCTACCAGGCGGCCCCGGCTAGCCCTGGCTTTTCAACACAGGCGCCACCGACCATCTCACCAACGACATGAGGCGGATGAACTTCTAGGAATGCTACTCTAGCATAGATCAAGTGCAAGTCGCCAACGGTGCAGGTTTGTCTATTACACATGTTGGTCACTCTCATTTACCTGGTACATCGTCTCCAATTGAACTTAAAAATATCCTTCATGTTCCTGGTCTTAGCAATAATTTCCTTTCCGTGCATCGCCTTGTTTATGAAAATACTATTTTCATCGAGTTTCACAAACATTTTTCTTTATCAAGGACAAGGTCACGAAGAAAATTCTTCTTCACGGTAGGAGTCGTGGCAGTCTCTACCCCCACCGTTTAGTCGAGCCATAGCATCTAGGAATCATGCGTCATACGATGTTCGACTGTCTTCTAAGCAGTGGCATCAGCGTCTTGGTCATCCTTGAAATAAAATAGTTTATACCATTGTTAGTTTGAATAATCTGTCATGTTCCCCAAACATCGAGTCTTCCGTGTGTGATGCTTGTTAGCGTGCTAAAAGTCACCAATTACCTTATAATTATTCTACTCGTGTTTCTCAGTCTCCTCTTGAGCTTGTTCATACTGATGTATGGGGTCCTGCTTACCTTCTTTTGGGGGTTTTAAGTATTATGTCAGTTGAAAGATCGGTATAAGCGACTAGAGGGGGGGGGGTGAATAGGCACTACTCAATTTTTAGCTTCTTTTCAAATTAAGGCTTAACACAAAGTAAGTTATCTAGATATGAAACTAGGTGAGAGAACCTATATGACAAGCAAGCATGCAACAACAAGTAAAGAGTAAAGGATAGAAATAACCGAGAGTAGACACGGAGATGTTTTTCGAAGTTTCTTCCTTTTGAGGGGAAGTACGTCTACGTTGGAGGGGTGGGTGGTACTAAGACCTCCAGCGCCACACAAGTCCTCACCCTATTCTCCCAAGCACCCGCCTCACGACAAGCACTCGATCCACAATGCGGTGACCTTGAAGGAGGCGACCGAAACCTTTACAAACTTGTTGAGTAGACCTCCACCACATGTGGAGACTACCAACACGATCCCGAAGCTTTACAACCAATGCTCGAGCTCTAAGACTGACCTCTTACGTCTAGGGTTCAAAGAACCCAAGAGTAACAAGATCCACAAAGGCAAATAAGGGAGGATCAACTTTCTTTGGTGAAACCCTAGATCTAGACCTCCTCCACCAAATCCCAAAGAATCAAGTAGATTGGAACACTAGGAGAGTAGATCTAGGGAAATTACAGCTCAAGAACAATGGAGGAGAGATATAAAAGAGGAAACCTTCTCGTTGAATAAGAAGGGCCCTTTTATACCAAGGGAGAGAATCTGCCCGTTGCTGAATGTCCTGACTGGTGCTACCAGAACCAGAAGTGGTAGTAGCAGAAACTACCTGTACTACTGGACTGGTACCGAAAGCGGTACCAGGCGAGGACACGAGAAGGCGCGATGCCTCTTTCTCCTTTGGCAGTGGATGGCTGCAATAGCCGGTAGTACCGCTGAGCGGTAGTACCGGGTGTAGTAGCGGTACTACCGGACAAGGTGGTAGTGCCGGGCGGAGGTATCGGACCAGGTAGAGGACGAGCCCACACTTGCAAAAGTGTTCATGCCTATATGGTACAGCCAGGCGGTACTACCGTTGGCGAGCGGTAGTACCAGATGAAATTTTTGGTACTACCGGATGCCACAAACAGTGCAGGTTGCAACAACAGGGGCAGAAAACTTCTAGTCTCAACCGTTGAGGGAAAGCTGGATGGGCTATAAAGAAGGAGTTGATTCCACCCAAACTTTCCGAAGTGGACCCCCTCTTGATAGTATGGTTTTTCCTACGACTCAAATAAAAGATCTAGGAAAAACTAAGTCTTGCTATTGACCTTTGAGGGAAACCGAATGCTTTGCAAACATAGTTGGCATGAAAAACACTTAGAAAACGATTAGTCTGACACGTGTGTTATCATCAAACATCAAAACCACTTAGGGAGGGAAATGCCCTTTCAACCTCCCCCTTTTTGGTGTTTGATGACAACACACACATTTGCGTAACAAATATTATGATAGCGCACAAGGTTTGAAAAATAGAGACGGGATCCCCCTAGACATGTGCAATATCATGCATATACTAGGATCAACACTCCCCCTCAATTTTTCAAACCAACCAAGGGTGCAAGGAAAATAAAACTATGACTTGAAACTCATACCTTTGCACAACATTATGTGATGGGAAATAAGCGGGCAACAATTAGATATCATCATCACATAAGATGGATCCACATAACCACATAGTCTCCACCTACATAGAGCATACATAGTTCACACATAGGTAGCACATAGAGTTCATAAATAATAAGAGGCGGAAAAAGTTCACAAGCAACCAAAGATCAAAGAAAGAACGATCTTGTGACTTTCCCATGCAAATCCTCGCATACCCTATATTGCAACTTCTCTCTATTTGGCATAAAGACGCCAAAAAGGGACAAGAGCAAGACTAACGTCCCAATGATCACTCATCATCATCATCACCAACATGGAAGCCTGGGGCACGGAAAGAGGAGGAGGTATCATCGTCATCCTAGTTGCTATGCTTGGAGATCCATTGCTCTTCAGGGGTGATGTTGTTCTATGAGCCTTCAGAGATAGTCAAACCTTGAGATTCCATCAACTCTTTATGATGAGAGCAAGCTTTCTTAGCATAGACATGAGTTTCATACATGCGCTTTTGATTGTCGATTTGAAGGCAGGAAAATTTCTTGAGCTTAGCTTCAAACCTCTTGGCCCATGAGGGCGGAGCATCCGCGCGACGAGACACAACAAAAGAATGTCCACCATGACCAATCCCTTCTTCTTCGCAACCTTCTTCAACCATGTTACCTTCCTCATCAACCTCTTGGCCAGCTGCGTTGCGAGGTTTAGAATGCTTCTTGATCAATCGTTGCTTGAGCTTGCACTACAAGAAATATGCTCACTAGTGACCTTTTAATAACGACCATGGATTTTTTAGTCATAGATCTATGACCATTCTGAACTAGCTGGCCGTAAGACATTTGGGAGGGTCCAAACCTTTAAAAATTACGACCAATTTTGTTAAGAAGGTCATATTTTCCAAGCACGAAAAGGTCATAGATGGATTGCACTAGTTTATACCCTTATATTTAGCTCACTATGACCAATTTAAATGGTCATGACCACTGATTCTTGATGGTTTAAAATGGTTGGTTGCCACATCAACAATTTTGTCTACATGTTATTTCCACATGTCAACTTCTGCTGACGTGTCCGCACAAGTGTCATGTGAAGCTGTCTAGGACCTCGGGCCGACTAGGACAAATACATGACATGTGGGACCCACCTGTCATACAACTGTCTAGCCAAATTGGACATGTTGACCAGGTTGGCCTGACATATGGGCTCCACAAACTGACATTAGGGACCCACCAAAGACTTGCCACATGGACCCAGCGAACTAACAGGAGTCAACTCCGCGCGTGCTCGATTAATATAGCAAAAATAGGAGCTCTAGCAATCGAACCCACCACCTCCTCCATTAAAACTAGTCCCCTGAACCACCACACCATTGTGTGTTTTGTGTCAAACAACCCCCCCCTTACCTATTTAAAACCTAGTGCAACTACACCTCCTATACACTGCGGCCCGCGAACCCCACCGTACCAGGTCTGAATATAATGAGGAAAAAGAGGGGGAACAAGAGTTGAACCCGCGACCTCTAGAAGTAGAACTATACCGCTAACCACTGTGGTGCTTATCCATTCGTGTTAGATATGTGCATCGTGGCCCTATTTAAAGATATTATCGTTAATGGGCTTGGGCTTGGGTGGAACGAGCCTCTCGCGATTTTTTTTCAGATAGTTTTCTCTACAGACTGACGAGGACAAGGCCCATAGGCCAATACAAGGCCGATATAGGTGAAAAATTTGGCCTTCTATTAGTTTAAGTCCACGTGAATGGAAGGATTTTAATTGTTTTATGAGAAGTCTATTAACAAAACTTTCCCGTCATTCGTGCATAATACCTCAGATCAAGATAATACACAAATTAGTTTGTTTCATCTCAAATAGATTTATAACTTACGTGTTGGTGAATTTCTCATTTTACATCGTGCATGACCTAATTTTTCGATTTTTTAATGAGTTACACGAATTTCAAACGAGGCCAAAATTACGGGGGTGACAGTCTTCGTTTAGTGGCCGACTCTTGCTAAATTTTTATTGGCTCTCTGATAAAGTGGCATCTTAGGAACCTAAAAAATATTTTTTCAAAAATTCACGATCTACAAATCATGTACCTGTAGTTCAAATCAGACTCACTTCCTATCGATTCGGCTGGAATTTGTCTTTTTTGTGAGGGGTGGACGGAAAAGTTTTAGATACCCCGGTTTGGAAATTCGCCATGTATCATGGTCTAGTATTTTTGAAAAATAGGGTGGTACCATTTTGAAACTTTCACTTGGTAGTTGCTTAACAAAACGCCCCGTTTTTTGGCACTCGGAAAATAGAAACCCGCTTTTCTCTGCAACAAAAAGGAACACTTCCTCCTACAATATTGTTCGCTATCCCAAGATACACATGTGTGCACAATACTAGGCACATTATCAAAAACTATGTCGTGATTTTTTCCATAACATTGGTCGTTTGACCTGAAAGCTATGAAACCTCGAACATGATAGGTCATTTCTAAGAAGGTTTTTTTGAGATATCTACAATATACCAGGTTTGGTATTTTTCCTTGCAACTATGTCACATAATATTACACCACGTGAAGGATTCACCTTGTTTGGACCGTATTTGAATTTCTTATGTCCGTTTCAAAATTTTCTTATTTCAAACTATGGTCAGAACGGCAGGCATGAAGATAGGGGATGATCCGCGCTAAACTTGCATTGGATCTCTGATAAAACAACATATTGCGAGTCTAAAAATGATTTTTGTAAAAAATCATGAGCATTAGATAATGTACATGTAGTTCAAATCGGACCCACTTCCTACAGATTCGGTAGGAATTTTTCTTTTTCTCCAGGGGTGGAAGGAAAGGTTTTAGATACCCCAGTTGGGACATTGGCCATGTAACATGTTATAGTATTTTTGAAAAATAGGGTGGTACCATTTTGAAACTTGCGCTTGGTAGTTGCTTAACAAAACGCCCCGTTTTTGGCACTCGAAAAATGGAAAATGTTTTTCTGTGCGGCGAAAAGGAAAACTTCCTCCTACAACATTTCTTGCCATCCCAATATACATGTGTGTGCACAATATGGGCACATTATCACAAACTATGTCGTGATTTAGGCCATAACATTGGTCTTTTGACCTGAAAGCCATGAAACCTCGAACATGATAGATCATTTCTATGAATGTTTTTTTGAGATGCAATCGATATACCAAGTTTGGTATTTTTCCTTGAAACTATGTCACATAATATGACACCACATGAAGGATTCACCTTGTTTGGACCGTCTTTGAATTTCTTATGCCCATTTTCAAAAAAAATCTTATTTCAAACTATGGTCAGAATGGCAGGCATGAAGATAGGGGATGAGCCTCGCTAAAATTGCATTGGATCTCTGATATAACAACATATTGTGAGTCTGAAAATTATTTTTGTAACAAATCATGAGCATTAGATAATGTACATGTAGTTCAAATCGGACCCACTTCCTACTGATTCGGCAAAAAATTGTCTTTTTCGCCAGGGATGGAAGGAAAGGTTTTAGATACCCCAGTTGGGACATTGGCCATGTAACATGTTATAGTATTTTTGAAAAATAGGATGGTACCATTTTGAATCTTTCACTTGGTAGTTGCTTAACAAAATGCCCCGTTTTTGGCACTCAAAAAATGGAAAATGCTTTTTCCGTGTGGCGAAAAGGAAAACTTCCTCCTACAATATTGTTTTCCATCTCAAGATACATGTGTGTGCACAATATGGGCACATTATCACAAACTATGCCACGATTTAGGCCATAACATTGGTCTTTTGACCTGAAAGCCATGAAACCTCGAACATGATAGGTCATTTCTGTGAAGGTTTTTTCGAGATGCAATCGATATACCAAGTTTGGTATTTTTCCTTGCAACTATGTCACATAATATGACACCACGCGAAGGATTCACCTTGTTTGGACCGTCTTTGAATTTCTTATGCCTGTTTCAAAAATTTCTTATGCTAGGAGTGGTGAACACTCCCAGGAGTGGTAGCAAAGAGGCGAAGATGGCCAGCACGGAGGCTACCACACCCAGTGGGAGCAGAAAAAACACTAATTTGGAGCGGAACACGCCGCTGTCAGGGAATTATGCCAGCACGAAGGAGAACACGCCCAATAATAGCAGCAAAAGGGCTAATTTGGAGCGGAACATGCCGCTGAGGTCAGGCAATAATGCCATCACGAAGGAGAAGACGCCCAATAGTAATAGCAAAAGGGCTAATTTGGAGTGGAACACGCCGCTGGGATCAGGCAATAATGCCAGCACAAAGGAGAACACGCCCAACAGTAGCAGCAAAAGGGATAGTTCGAAGAAGAACACGCCACAGAGGTCAGGCAATAATGCCAGCACCCTAGAGCCAACACCCGTGAGGGGAGGCAGTAAGGAGATCACACCCAAGAGCGGCAGCAAAAGGCCTAGTTCGATGGGGAATGGAATGCGGATGTCAAGCCCTACTAATACCATCCGGAAAGATTACATCAGGAAGGAGGATGTACACAGGAAGAGAAAGAGGGTTCTATACACTCAAGATAAAATTGATTTCGACTGCTATTTGTGCACTGAAGTACCTGGGATGCGTGCAAACGTAAGACCACCCCATGTGGTTGTAGCAGAACCAACCGAGTGTCTTGGAGAAAATAGAGTTGCCGATGAGGTGGACTGGGGCAATGTTCCTGTCCATCCGGGTGGAGACGATGGGGCAGCCCCACCCATGGGAGTCAATATGATGTGTGCAGTACTAGGCATTAGAGACAATGGCGAATATTCTGAATCATATGAAGAAGCAGGCACTATAGAGGATCAAGAATCTGGTGATGATGAAATAGATGAGGAATTTAACGATGAGGCTGGTATTCCAGTCGAAGATTTGGGTGTTGAAGTAGAGGAAATGAAACATGACCACGAGTATCCTATAATTTCGGTCGGCACCGAGTTCAGGAGAATGCATGAGTTCAGGATGTCGTTCCGGCATTTTTGTATCAAGAGGGAGTTCGACGTTTATCGACTGAAGAACTCTGCCGAGAGGTATGAGGCTGTTTTTTTACAAGTTAACATGGATGAATGGACGGGCCGAGGTACATTGTCCATGGAGGATCACAGCAAGATCCTTACCTGCGTCGATTGCAATTAGGGTATTGGGGCAATGAATGCAGCAAACCATTAGAACTCTCTCTCTCTTTTCACTCTATAACTACAATTGATGTGCGATATCTTTCTGGCAACTAGTCGACTCTGCTTATCTTTTAAATGAATTTGTGTTGTAGGTGAACAAAATGGGCCCTCCACACATGTGTCTGACAGGCAGCAAACTGAAATCCTCAGTGGCTGATACGGAGTGGGTGGCTATGCAATCTATGTCCATACTAAAGGATAACCCTAAGGAGACCGCGAAGAATATTTAGACTAGCCTCGGTTCTAAATACAACACTGTCCTTCCGTATTACACGGTTTGGAAAGGTAAAGAGAAAGCTCTGGGGGTCTTGAACGGGGATTGGACCAATAGCTTCAGGATGCTGTACAACTTCAAGGCGGAGGTACAAGCTAGATGTCCGGGGAGTGTTGTGGAGATTGACACCGAATCAGAAGGTGGTAAAATATATTTCAAAAGATTGTTCATGGCGCTTAAACCTTGCATCGATGGATTCAAGGACGACTGTAGGCCGTATATGAGTGTAGACAACACTGTCCTAACTGGCAAATGGAAAGGCTGCCTGCCATCTGCCACAACACTTGATGGTCACAACTGGATGTTCTCAGTGGCATTCGGGCTGTTTGAAACAGAAACGGAGGAAACCTGGGTCTGGTTTATGAGGCAGCTCAGGAGATCAATAGGCCACATGGATCCATTGGCTATATCCACGGATGCATGCAAAGGGCTGACGAATGCAGTGAAGCAGGTGTTCCCACGAGCTGAAGGTAGAGAATGCCATGCCCATATGATGCTCAACTTGTACTCACACTATGCAGGCAGCGTATTTCTTTACATGTTTCCTGCTGCTAGAGTTTACAAACCTAGTAGCAGCGATTATTTCATGAGCAAGATTTTTGCCGAAGCCCCTGAACTTCCAGAGTACTTAGACATCCATCATTCGCAGTTATGGAAGAGGAGTCAATTCAACCCTGACATCAAAGTTGATTACATAAACAACAACCTTGCAGAATGCCTGAATAACTGGGTGAAGGACATAAAAGTGTGTCTTGTTTATATCTTGATGGACAGCATACGTGGTATGATCATGAAGCTGTTAAATATAAGGAGAGAGATTGGTAGGAGACTTCGAGGACATATGCTACCGCCAGTTGTACAACAACTGCACAAGAGAAGCCGAGGACTTGCTCATCTTAAGGTTCTCCCATCAACTAGTAGAAGCTGTGAGGTAGACGATATGTCCAAGAGTGGCAAAAGGGATGTTGTGAACATCCAGCTGCGAGAATGCACCTGCTTAGAGTGGCAGCATACCGGGAAACCTTGCGACCATGCCTTGGCCTTCTTGGTGAAGAAAAGAACTCTACCACATTTGGATCAGTATTTGTCAGACTACTACTCTATGGAAAAGTTCAGAGCTGCGTACGCTGGATCCGTCGAGCCATGTACAGACCCATCTTAGTGGCCTCAAGTCCAACTATCTTTTGAGCTTTGCCAGCCAGTTCAACTATCTTAGTGGCCTCAAGACCCCAGGTGAATAGGTTTAAGCATTTTCTCGAGAAGAAGGGTTCAGCTTTCTGTGCTACAAAGAAGGGCAAAAACAGATGCAAGACCTGCCATCTTATAGGCCATAGAGCAGCTGGATGTCCCCTTAATGCTCCCAAACCTAGGTATGAGATGGTACATTCACAAAAAAAAATTGTTTATAGTCTGTAGATATAAGGTAGTAATCCATGTACTGTTTTTTTACAGAAAGCACAAGGTAAGAAACAAGACAGCCGACTCAGTGATTTTGCTGCGGGAAGAAAACCAAAACGAGTGGAGTGATGATGCCGGACAAGATTCTGGTGCTGATTGGCCTGACTTCCCTCGGCTCGGAGATGCAGGGTACGTGAAGGTAAGAAAATTGGCACCCAGGAAGAGGAAGAGGGCAGGAGATGAAGATGCCAGTGAACGTGAAGGAAAGAGGAAGAAAGTTGGCACCCAAGCAGAGAAAGAGGGCTAGCAGTGTAGCAGCCTAATGATGTATTGAACTTGAACCTATATATGTAGTTCGGTTAAACTCTGGAGCTGTGTGCATGGAACTTGTCGGGCGAAACAATCTGCCTCCCGTACTCGGAGTAAAATGTATCGCGACTTTAGGATTTGATACGGCCGAGGCCACTAGTTGAATCCAAAACTGTGACTGTGCCACTACTATCTGAACAATCGCGATAGCTGAGCGGTTAAATCCTCTCCAAAATCGATGGGTGTTAGTGGCACAAACATGATTTATTTATAGGCGCTTAATAAATCCCTGTTGTTGGCATTACACTTATGATAAGTTTCTGGGCTGCAATACAATTTCCTAAGCTGGCCGCTACACTCCACGAAGCAGCAACTTATTTCAGCTGCTGGAGAATGACATGGCAACATAAACTGCAAATGCAACAGATAATGTCCAGATAATGAGGAAATTGTGGCCACTATCTGGCCGAATCTTGAGCCCGTCTGTCTGACCACCTCCTTGCCCCTGCCTCCCCTGCACCTGGCGAAGCTCCCGGATCTCTCGCTCCATCGCACGAATCTCCTCTTTCTTGTCCCACACAGCATCACGCAGATCCTGAACAAGCTCTCTGTGAAAACCTGTCAGTGGCTTTTCAATCCACACAAACTTGTCACAGCCAGTCCCCCTCCCTTCCTGCGTAGTAGATCGAAGGAAACAAAAAAAAGAATTACATTACGCTTTTCGGATCCGGGTTACCATTATACCTACAGTAGGTACTTACTGCTCTGATGCTGCAGTTGCTCAATTTTCCTGCAGTATTTTCATCGGTCCATGAAATCCATCTCGGCATCTTCTCACCACACAAACATAGCATATCAGGGTAGTAATCGTAGGGCGCCCTCCGGTACGTAATGGGGGCACCCGCCTGATGGCGTTGAGCCGACCCTGATTCCACCTGAGACGAACTACACGAGCTGCGAGCCATGAGCGAGGGGAGCGAGGACAGAGGAAAGAGGAGCCTTTGGATGTCAGGGTAGTGGTGAAGCGTGATTTATCCCTACTTAATAACTCGGGTAGAATTCTATCATCCACATTTGGCTGACAGGTGGGGGACCTAGCGTGTGGACTTGTCAAAAAAACTCGCGCCTTCGTGGCTCAAAAGCCCTGTCGCGCGCATTGGATGAAATTTTTTGGCACCTTGCCCGCGTACATATCACTGGGAGGTCTTGCTCAGGAACCAGACATGCCTGGCCCACAATCTTACTCCCTCCTAGGAACTTGTCATGGCTCGCGCCGACAGATCCATCCGCTCCACCGCTTCCGGTAGGGCTCCCCGTGGCGGATCCACCCCAAGATCCTACCGTCGTAGTATCAAATGGCCATGGTTTCTTGAGAGGAGCGACGATGCTACGTATGCGAACTCGGCCCCTCCTACCTGTAGAAGGACTGATGCAGCGTCAAGCTCGAGCAGGAGCCGCCAGGCGCGATGGCGCTCGGTCCACGCCAACCCCGTCACCTTTGTCATTGTCAATTCCGATGTGGAGGACAACAGGGACGAAGCTGTGCAGAATGCCATTGTTGCCTCCTTGGCGAAGGGCAAGCCACGGGCGGGAGTGGATGTCGCCGGGAAGGGCACGGCGGTGTCACTAATCGAGGTGGACTCCGACGACAGCAGTGTGATGTGGGTTTAGATGTTGTTTAGGATGGTTGCAATTTCGGTTGTGTTTAATGCGAGTACAATTATTGTAATGTGTTTGTCGAGCTATATTGAGAAATATGTGCAATAGCAGCGTGTGAGTGCTTCCACTTTAGAAATTGTGTCTGTGCCATTTGCATGATGCATTATCAATGTAGATTACTTGTAAACAATCCAACGAAAATCATCAGATTACAACCATCAAACGGGAGTGGCAGGATGGAAGAGAAGTTGGGACAGTGGCTTCGAGGGGAAGGAAGAGGAGGGGGCGTGACACTGGCAGGTGGGCCCTCGGAACACGTGACACTGACATGCGGGAGCGGGAGCACACGGTATTGCCGGTCTGTTCAGAGCAAGCGGACTTTGCAACGTGACAACAGCAAGATGATTGGACCAATATAATAACTCGTCGAAGTATTAAGGAGTACTGAAAACTACAACTGGGGTACATTCGCACAACACGTATGCTCTAAGCACCTGAGAAGCATCGCTTAAGTCTAACAGTAACGATAGCACAAGTACTACATTTGACTGTCGGTCTTCTCGATACAAATGTAGAAATGCATCTGCCTGTTTGGTCTAGCACCGACAAGGTACTGAGATGGCACGTATAGGATCGACCTTAGGTCCACATACTCCACCTCCCGCGGCACCGGGCAGCTCGGCGCCTCAGCTAGCACAAGAATGCTATCTGACGACGGCGGCTAGGCGTTCGCCCACATGCGCACCGTGTATGAGGGCCAGGCGCACGAGACCGACCTGACGCATACGACACCCATGATGGTGGGCGCGGCTCTGGTTCCCGGAACACCGGCGGTGATGGTCAGGACGAAAACAGAGCCATCCCCCTGGAAAATTAGCAGGCGGCGTGCCGAGTCAGTGAACGGCACCTACTCTTGGAGAAGTTGGGCTTGCCCATACGAGATCCTAATCACTTCGATCAAGTGCCCATCTGCAAGGTGGACGTCAAGCTCTACCGGCGGGCCGGTGTAGTTGCAGCCTGGCTCTGTGCAGGCGCACGCGCTGTGCTAGCACGCGAGCTCGTGGAGCGGGAGCTCGCGGTAGGAGTAACGGCGAAAGCATCCTGAGTGGGAGCACACGAGCGGGAACACCGCTGCAAAGTTGCACGCGAGGATCTCCAGATTCTTGGGCTGCAACATCTGCCACATCTGAAGTTCGTCGAGAAATCAAAAAAAGATCAGCATTTAGATTGGCGAATAGCAGGAATGTGTAGGATAAGTTCAAAAGCTTGTAAAATGATTTCTTACCATGAAGGTAGCGACCGAAGAATTGGAAGATGTCGTCGGCTTGCAGCTACGGCAGGATGGAAGTGAAGTGGGGAAAGTGGTTTCGAGGGGAAGGAAGAGAAGTACGGGGAGGGAGAGAAGTAACAGGGACGTGACACTGGGATATGTCCCACTGAACTCGTGAGTCATAACACTCGAAACATGCCAGTTTATCCAGAGCAAGCATGGCCAATCATGCCGCAGAACAGCCTACTCGAGGATCGCTCTCGCGAAGACCATCCCAATCGTCCAAGCGCCCCAATCGAACGGTATGTAACAATTGTCAAGCAGAACAACTGTGTTATGGCGTGCCTTCTAGAAGACTCGGTTTAACGATGGATCCATTGGGGGGGCAGTGCTAGTTTTAGTATAAGAACAAGCATGAAATGACTCAAATGTATCCATGTGTGGTTTGTGGAAATAACACGCATGCAATGACTCTAGTGGTTTATCCATGTGTGGTTTGTGGAAATAACACACATGCAATGACTCTAATGGTTGATCCATGTGTGGTTTGTGGAAACAACACACATGCAATGACTCTAGTGGTTGATCCATGTGTGGTTTGTGGAAATAACACACATGCAATGACTATAATGGATCCATAAGTGGTTTATGGAAAAGAACACACATGCAATGACCACTGGTGAATCCATGTGTGGTTTGTGGAAAAGAACACACATGCAATGACCACTGGTTGATCCATGTGTGGTTTATGGAAAGAACACACATGCAATGACAGTGGTGAATCCATATGTGGTTTGTGAAATGAACACACATGCAATGACTCTAGTGTTGGTTTTAGTATAAGAACACACATGCAATGACTCTAGTGGTTGATCCATGTGTGGTTTGTGGAAATAACACACATGCAATGACTCTAGTGGTTGATCGATGTGTGGTGTGTGGAAACAACACACATGCAATGACTCTAATGGTTGATCCATGTGTGGTTTGTGGAAATAACACACATGCAATGACTCTAATGGAACCATAAGTGGTTTATGTAAAAGAACACACATGCAATGACCACTAGTTGATCCATATGTGGTTTTTGGAAAGAACACACATACAATGACCACTTGTTGATCCATGTGTGGTTTGTGGAAAGAACACACATGCAATGACAGTGGTGGATCCATGTGTGGTTTGTGGATAGAACACACATGCAATGACTCTAGTGCCAGTTTTAGTATAAGAACACACATGCAATGACTCTGGTGGGTCCACATGTAGTTTGTGAAAAGAACACACATGCAATGACCACTGATGGATCCATCAGTTGTTTGTGGAAAAGAACACACATGCAATGAGTCTAGTGGATCCATGTGTGGTTTGTGGGAAAGAACACACATGCAATGACTCTAGTGCTGGTTTGTGGTTTTAGTATAAGAACAAACATGCAATTAGTCAAATGGATCCATATGTGGTTTGTGGAAAGAACACACATGCAATGACTCTGGTTGATCCATATGTGGTTTGTGGAAAGAACACACATGCAATGACCACTGGTGGATCCATGTGTGGTTTGTGGAAAAGAACACACATGCAATGACCACTGGTTGATCCATGTGTGGTTTGTGGAAAGAACACACATGCAATGACAGTGGTGGATCCATATGTGGTTTGTGAAAAGAACACACATGCAATGACTCTAGTGTTGGTTTTAGTATAAGAACACACATACAATGACTCTAGTGGTTGATCCATGTGTGGTTTGTGGAAATAACACACATGCAATGACTCTAGTGGTTGATCGATGTGTGGTGTGTGGAAACAACACACATGCAATGACTCTAATGGTTGATCCATGTGTGGTTTGTGGAAAGAACACACATGCAATGACAGTGGTGGATCCATGTGTGGTTTGTGGATAGAACACACATGCAATGACTCTAGTGCTAGTTTTAGTATAAGAACACACATGCAATGACAGTGGTGGATTCATGTGTGGTTTGTGAAAAGAACACATATGCAATGACTCTAGTGTTGGTTTTAGTATAAGAACACACATGCAATGACTCTAGTGCTCGTTTTAGTATAAGAACACACATGCAATGACTCTGGTGGGTCCACATGTAGTTTGTGAAAAGAACACACATGCAATGACCACTGGTGGATCCATCAGTTGTTTGTGGAAAAGAACACACATGCAATGAGTCTAGTGAATCCATGTGTGGTTTGTGGAAAAGAACACACATGCAATGATTCTAGTGATGGTTTGTGGTTTTAGTATAAGAACAAACATGCAATTAGTCAAATGGATCCATATGTGGTTTGTGGAAAGAACACACATGCAATGACTCTGGTTGATCCATATGTGGTTTGTGGAAAGAACACACATGCAATGACCACTGGTGGATCCATGTGTGGTTTGTGGAAAAGAACACACATGCAATGACCACTGGTTGATCCATGTGTGGTTTGTGGAAAGAACACATATGCAATGACAGTGGTGGATCCATGTGTGGTTTGTGAAAAGAACACACATGCAATGACTCTAGTGTTGGTTTTAGTATAAGAACGCACATGCAATGACTCTAGTGGTTGATCCATGTGTGGTTTGTGGAAATAACACACATGCAATGACTCTAGTGGTTGATCCATGTGTGGTTTGTGGAAACAACACACATGCAATGACTCTAGTGGTTGATCCATGTGTGGTTTGTGGAAATAACACACATGCAATGACTGTAATGAATCCATAAGTGGTTTATGGAAAGAACACACATGCAATGACCACTTCTTGATCCATATGTGGTTGGTGGAAAGAACACACATGCAATGACCACTTGTTGATCCATGTGTGGTTTCTGGAAAGAACACACATGCAATGCCAGTGGTGGATCCATGTGTGGTTTGTGGATAGAACACACATGCAATGACTCTAGTGCTAGTTTTAGTATATGAACACACATGCAATGACTCTGGTGGGTGCACATGTGGTTTGTGGAAAGAACACACATGCAATGACCACTAGTGGATCCATGTGTTGTTTGTGGAAAAGAACACACATGCAATGAGTCTAGTGGATCCATGTGTGGTTTGTGGAAAAGAACACACATGCAATGACTCTAGAGCTGGTTTGTGGTTTTAGTATAAGAACAAACATGCAATTACTCAAATGGATCCATATGTGGTTTGTGGAAAGAACACACATGCAATGACTCTGGTTGATCCATATGTGGTTTGTGGAAAGAACGCGCATGCAATGGCCACTGGTGGATCCATGTGTTATTTGTGGAAACGAACACACATGCAATGAGTCTAGTGGATCCATATGTGGTTTGTGGAAAATAACACACATGCAATGACTCTAGTGCTGGTTTGTGGTTTTAGTATAAGAACAAACATGCAATTACTCAAATGGATCCATATGTGGTTTGTGGAAAGAACACACATGCAATGACTCTGGTTGATCCATATGTGGTTTGTGGAAAGAACACACATGAAATGACCACTAGTGGATCCATGTGTGGTTTGTGGAAAAGAACACACATGCAATGACCACTGGTTGATCCATGTGTGGTTCGTGGAAAGAACACACATGCAATGACAGTGGTGGATCCATGTGTGGTTTGTGAAAAGAACACACATGCAATGACTCTAGTGTTGGTTTTAGTATAAGAACACACATGCAATGACTCTAGTGGTTGATCCATGTGTGGTTTGTGGAAATAACACACATCCAATGACTCTAGTGGTTGATCCATGTGTGGTTTGTGGAAACAACACACATGCAATGACTGTAATGGATCCATATGTGGTTTATGGAAAAGAACACACATGCCATGACCACTGGTTGATCCATATGTGGTTTGTGTAAAGAACAGACATGCATTGACCACTTGTTGATCCATGTGTACTTTGTTGAAAGAACACACATGCAATGACAGTGGTGGATCCATGTGTGGTTTGTGGATAGAACACACATGCAATGACTCTACTTCTAGTTTTAGTATAAGAACACACATGTAATGACTCTGGTGGGTCCACATGTGATTTGTGGAAAGAACACACATGCAATGACCACTGGTGGATCCATGTGTTGTTTGTGGAAAAGAACACACATGCAATGAGTCTAGTGGATCCATGTGTGGTTTGTGGAAAAGAACACACATGCAATGACTCTAGTGCTGGTTTGTGGTTTTAGTATAAGAACAAACATGCAATTACTCAAATGGATCCATATGCGGTTTGCGGAAAGAACACACATGCAATGACTCTGGTTGATCCATACGTGGTTTGTGGAAAGAACACACATGCAACGACCACTGGTGGATCCATGTGTGGTTTGTGGAAAAGAACACACATGCAATGACCACTGGTTGATCCATGTGTGGTTTGTGGAAAGAACACATATGCAATGACAGTGGTGGATCCATGTGTGGTTTGTGAAAAGAACACACATGCAATGACTCTAGTGTTGGTTTTAGTATAAGAACACACATGCAATGACTCTAGTGGTTGAACCATGTGTGGTTTGTGCAAATAACACACATGCAATGACTCTAGTGGTTGACCCATGTGTGGTTTGTGGAAACAACACACATTCAATGACTCTAGTGGTTGATCCATGTGTGGTTTGTGGAAATAACACACATGCAATGACTGTAATGGATCCATAAGTGGTTTATGGAAAAGAACACACATGCAATGACCACTGATTGATCCATATGTGGTTTGTGGAAAGAACACACATGCAATAACCACTTGTTTATCCATGTGTGGTTTGTGGAAAGAACACACATGCAATGACAGTGGTGGATCCATGTGTGGTTTGTGGATAGAACACACATGCAATGACTCTAGTGCTAGTTTTAGTATAAGAACACACATGCAATGACTCTGGTGGGTCCACATGTAGTTTGTGAAAAGAACACACATGCAATGACCACTGGTGGATCCATGTGTTGTTTGTGGAAAAGAACACACATGCAATGAGTCTAGTGGATCCATGTGTGGTTTGAGGAAAAGAACACACATGCAATGACTCTAGTGCTCCTTTGTGGTTTTAGTATAAGAACAAACATGCAATTACTCAAATGGATCCATATGTGGTTCGTGGAAAGAACACACATGGAATGACTCTGGTTGATCCATATGTGGTTTGTGGAAAGAACACACATGCAATGACCACTGGTGGATCCATGTGTGGTTTGTGGAAAAGAACACGCATGCAATGACCACTGGTTGATCCATGTGTGGTTTGTGGAAAGAACACACATGCAATGAAAGTGGTGGATCCATGTGTGGTTTGTGAAAAGAACACACATGCAATGACTCTAGTGTTGGTTTTAGTATAGGAACACGCATGCAATGACTCTAGTGGTTGATCCATGTGTGGTTTGTGGAAATAACACACATGCACTGACTCTAGTGCTGGTTTTAGTTTAAGAACACATATGGATCCATAGGTGGTTTGTGGAAAAGAACACACATGCAATGACCACTGATTGATCCATAAGTAGTTTGTGGAAAGAACACACATGTAGTGAACACTGGTTGATCCATGTGTGGTTTGTGAAAAGAACACACATGCAATGCCATTGGTTGATCCATATGTGGTTCGTGGAAAGAACACACATGCAATGACACTGGTTGATCCAAATGTGGTTCATGACAGGAACACACATGCAATAACTCTTGTGGATACATATGTGGTTTGTGGAAAGAACACACATGCAATGAACTCTAGTGGATCTATCTTAGCATAATTTGATGTATGCCACGATGCACTTCATTGTAAAAGACACCCACTTTCCATTTTTATACTACTCAGCTTTGCCCCCTCCCCTCTCTCTCTCTCTCTCTCTCTCTCTCTCTCTCTCTCTCTCTCTCTCTCTCTCTCTCTCTCTCTCTCTCTCTCTCTCTCTCTCTCTTTCGTAGAAGCCCAAACCTGTGCCCACTCTGTCTGCTACGCCCTGATTGGTTGTCACAGTTGTCACAGTTGTCATGCAGATCGTGCGCACCAACCGTTGATCTTGTGTGATCCAACGAGGCTCGTTGCACACGACGTGCGCTTCACAGGACAGCGCGAGACAACACGGACGTCTCCCTCAAGAGGACTTCTACAAGAAGGAACATGATGCCGTCCATGGAAAAAGTGGTCGAGTGGTCATGTCATGTTTAATCTAGTATGCAAAGGCTACACGTCTACTACACGCCAACTGGTCATCCACGGACCATCGGCTATACCATTTTTACTATGCAGCGTGCCTGCACTCTCACTTCCGTTAGGCCCCCACCACACGAACCTTCCATGCGGTAGCCGCAGCCGGAAGAGCTGCCAACCGGGGCCTCAAGGAGGCCTAAACGTCCCCGCATTAAAAACCCAGCCTATCGGGTCCTCCATTCGCACTCATCCACTACTCTCTCTTCCCTATCCAGCAAAACACCACAATCTTGAACATACTTGCACGAACCTTCTCCATGAAACTAGTGCGTGGGGGTGAGTGTCCGGGCATCACGGCCGGGGTGGTTCTTCATGCGGCAGATCTGGAGGAGCATCACACAGCACAGGCCGAGGAGGACGTGCAGTTCAACCCCTTGGGGGACCATGTGCACGCCGGTGCTGACGACTTTGGAGGCGCCGATGAGGGCATGGAGTTCGACGAACATGCTCCGCTCGTGTACTCAGAGGTATATCTATTTCTACATGTTTCATATTTTCTGCTCGAGCTTAATCTATCCAGGCGTCATAAAAAAATCTAGTCCTAATGATTAGATGCAACGTACGAACCAGTACATGGAGAGATCTAGTCTGTTCTGAATGGATCCACATTATTTATTTATTAATAAGTTACCAAGAACACAAACCACATTAATTTAGGAGCGAGCTGGGGAGACGGCCGTAATGAACTGCTAAACCTGTATAGACATGTTATTGCATCGAAAGTAACTTGGAATGGTGGAAGGAATATATATTTATTATTTTGCTCATTTCGGTTTGTATTCCATATATTACAGGTGTATTCAAGTGAGATGGACTCTGACAAGGAGACTAGGGACAACAAGAGCCGCCATGTCATGAAGAAGCTCAAGAGCAGGATAATCCCTTTCCGCACTCGACTTGGGGAGCTCAAGTGCCCTTTCTGTAAGAAAGGAGTCAACCCGAGGATTGCCAGCTTGATTCCGCATGCGGTTGGCATCGGTAAAAGCCCGGGTAGTAAACACAAGTCGGCGACCAAGGCTAAGCACGCTGCTTATGGCAAGTTCCTGAGGGAGTATGTCAATACCAGCCTAGTGTCCCCTTACTTAGGAATCAGCAAATCCTAGCCGACCAACCCCGTCACTGTGTTGGCCCGGCCACTAATAATATTTAGTTCTCTTACCGTATCTAGACCCTTAAACTATGGGGATTTCTATTTTCGTACCCTTCAAAATATATTCAAGTTCATCTGTTTATGTTGTTAAAGTTCCGGCGGCATACTCGTTATTTTACATGGATAGAGGGGTGCCCCCGACAGATATAAGGGTTATCCTGTCCGCTAGATCACAGAGGATCAACGGTTGGTGGGAAAAATTGAGTACAACTGAATCACCATGGTTAGACACGAGGGAAAAAAACGTGACTCACGGTACGCGTGTGCGGTGCACGGGGCAGTAGCGGACACGTGTGGCCGTGCACGGTGCATTAGCGTACGCGGTGCACGGTAGTGCAATGAAACGCCGCTTCCCTTCTCCTTTAATAGAGGCCTCCCCACTCCCACTCATCACGCACTCGCTCACTCAACCATCTCCACCGTCCCATCACCTTCTGCAAATGCCCAACAAAACCCCAACCACGCCGGCGATGGAGAAGATCGGCACGGTGGCCATCGGCGCCTCCAAGGCAGCCGGCAAGGAGCCCCCTGTCCTTGTCCCCGCATCCGCCGTAGCCGCCGGCGAGGAGGCCCTTACGGTCTCGGACAGATCCCGCTCGGCTGGGACCCCTACGAGGAGGTTGTCTACATCAGGCCGGAGAACCCCTATGACACCAGCGTCGCCGACCCGTGGTCTGAGGTAACCAGGGTTTTCTCCCCTTCCCTTGTTCTTCCCCCGTTCCCATCGTTGGATGCTAGATCGTATGTTATTAGGGCTCGGCTATTCGTATTTTTTATAGTAGCTAATCCTATTGTGTTAGATCTTGATTTTCGATGAATCCCCCTGTTCGTAGTTGGGATCAGTATTCGATTTGGTTTGAGATTTGGGGAATAATCGGGAGATCTCATTTGGTTAATTTATGCAAAAAATCAATCCCGATAATCAAAGTATCTCAATCATGTCCTTATTTCACTCTACTGTTGTTTTCCAACAGGAGGATAGCAGCGACCTCCGCAGCGATGATGAGTCACAGGACACCAAGACTCGTCATGTGCTGAGGAGGCTAAAGTCCGGTCAGTACAACAACTTCTTCGCTGGCGACGTGTACAGGTGCCCCTTCTGCCCCACCAAGAGGCTCCGTGGCACGGACTTCAACTCCCTCGTGAAGCATGCCGAGGACGTGAGGACCTGCGGTGAGTCCGTGAACGTCCACGGCTTCAGGGCCAAGCACCAGGCGCTCGGTCTTCACCTCCGCAACCTCCAGAAGGTGGCTATCGAGGAGGATCGCATGCCCTCGATCAGACCCAAGGTGCCCAAGGTCAAGGTGCTGGGCAGCAAGAAGTGGAGGAGGCGCCAGAGGGAGGAGGCAGATGCCCGCCTGGCAGAGGCCACGAGGGGCCACTGATCAGCTGCTGCTGCTGTAAAGTAGCTTCTTTTGTCTTGTCTGTGTTGAAGCAGTCTGCTGCTGCTGAGCAGCCTAATTGTCGAACCTCCTTAAGTACCGTACTATATAACCTATATTAGCTACTTTATCTACATCTGCTATGTTTACTGAATTTATTTATGGTGCTGGTTTGTTTTGCTGCTCTAGATTTGCTACCAGATTGGGGAAAAACGATCACAAAAGGAACAATGAATGAAGAGAGAAGCTTCTCTAGATTCCCTACCTTTTTGGGCAAAAAAACACAACTGTTAGAGAGAGAGAGAGGGGAAAATGCGCTCTTAAAAAGGCCAAATGACAAAAAAACCTTCCACTTTAGGCGTCATGGCGCACGTAACGACCAAACCTTTGACCAGACGGCACCCCCCTCTGAGCGCATGTGAGGTCTTCGGAATATCAGGAGGACAAAAGTGAGGACAAACGAGACACAATGTTGCCATAGCTAAATCTGACAAAAAGCTGAATTTGGCTTTACCATGCAATTTGGCTAGAGCTCCACAATGTAGCTATTCTAAATCCCTAAACTATGTGGTGCGTTGAAACCTAATGCTTTTCCACCGACACTTGTGTTGCAAAGTTGCTTGATCGTTCATGCTTACACAAGTGGCCTACAGAGAAACTTATAGAAGCATAGGCAAACGAGCTTCAATTTGGCCAATTCGGGACAAGCTTTGTACAATCGGCAGGCCTGATCGGCTGGGCGGATGCCCCGGGGTGCAGGGATGCTAGGTCCATGTCTATTCTTACACTTCTTAAACTTGTTAGAAATTAATAATAAATATACACTTCCTTCTATCCTGTCACGTTACGTCGTGTCAGCACCGCGCACCCGCTGTGGATCGGCAACGGGATGGTGGTCTACGTGACCGGTCTCTGCCACGCCAAAGCCACGTCGCACACCCGTCCCATCGCCTACCGGGACAGACGCCGAATTTAATCGCTAGGATTGGAAACCATCGGTGCTCGCCCGATCAAACTTGCTTCCGCATGGCTATGAACGGAATATTGGTAAACGGAATTTAAGCATCACCTTCTGTCTCCTTAGCACATCACTGTGCAAAAATCCCCAACTCATTCCTTCCGTCGGCGCCGCCACCGCAAGAACCATCGACGCTGCCGCAGGCACCGCCTCCGCCTGGCCATACCACCGCAACAGATCACTCCACCTCCACGCCCAGTCCTAGCCACCGCTACCGACCCTAGGCCACCGCCGCCGCATTAGCTGCTGCCATGGATGCAGAGTACGGCGTGTTCGGCGACAGGAGCGACTACACCGATGAGTACACCATCACCGCCCATGGCATCACCAAGCTGACGGTCGTCCACACAAATGCGTCAGCGGAGGTGGCCAAGGTCATCGCAATGTACGAGCGGTGGCTACAGGAGCCGATGGACAGGTACAAGATCATCGGCCTTGACCTCGAGTATACCAGAGATAGGAAGAGGACGGCGCTTTTGTAGCTGTCCATGCACAACCACTTCCTACTATATCACATATGTAGGGCCAAATCTGTATGCCCGGAGCTTCGCGAGTTCCTACACAGGAGGGAGATCTACTTCGCCAGCGTCGACATCAAGAACGACACTCCGAAGCTAGAACGAGATCTCCTCGTTCATGTCGTCAATCACGTCGATCTCCAACGTTTGTGGAGGTACCCGGATGGCGGTACGGGGAAAGCCAGCATGGCTAGACTCGCTTCCGACATCATCGACCGCGAGTACGCCAGCATGAAAATCGAGTTCCCGAAGCACCTGCACGAGTGATGGGAGTGGAGGCACCTGGATTATGATGCGATCAAGTTCGCAGCCAGGGACACGTATGTCTGCTACGAGATGCTCAACAGGATCTGGCGGGTGGGTGAGTGTGCTGTTTACCACTACTAGTTTCGCATTTCGTTCCTAGTTTTATCTCGCCTGTATTTTATCTCGCATCTATTTTCTAAGCATTCTATGTGTAAGAACCAAGCTCGTATGATCCCTGTGCTATTAGCTACTTAACCTGTATGAATTACACCCCCCCTTTTGTATGCTCAACATTCATTCTTAAAAATTATGTCTGTGCCATTTGCATGCGGCAGAATCCAGGACTGACATGCATAAGGTGTGATACGGTGATAAGTCATAACCAAACCCAGATTATACAGAAGGATACAGTCATAAACTAGATTATAGTTTGACAAAGGTAATACACAACAGTTCATAATTTCTCACATAGTGTACTTATGAAATAACATGTTTTCATAAACATAACAATCATACACTAATAGTCTACATCCCAGCGTGTTGGAGAAGGTAACCGATCCTAGGATGCCTTCGGTCGCTTGCCCAGGTTTGTAG
This sequence comes from Avena sativa, assembly GCA_916181665.1. Classification (NCBI taxonomy): domain Eukaryota; kingdom Viridiplantae; phylum Streptophyta; class Magnoliopsida; order Poales; family Poaceae; genus Avena; species Avena sativa. The sequence goes on from OV702290.1 coordinate 468,568,581, forward strand.
ATTCATCTACACTCCGGCATCTGGGACAAACAACTTGCCTTGGTGGTGGTTCAATGATGCGATGCCTGGAACGAGATTTTACAACCTGGCGATACAGCTCGTGGCTAACATACCCGTCAATTGCATCGTACTTCAGATTAGGTTCAGAAAGTGGCTTATCCTCCCAGTAATCGTGCCCTAAACGCCTCCACGAACATCTCGGCAATCTGTCCTTCATGTCAGCGTACCACGGGTCTATGAGTTCGGAGGAAAGAGCGGCCATCCCAGTCTTGCCGCCCTTCGTCCCTGGGATCCAGTAAATTTCCTGGATGTACACTCTGCACTCCTTTGGGATTCTAATGTTGACAGTCGGGCTTTCAAGCAGTTTACTGTCATTCGTGATGTCAACACTGGTAAATGTTATGTCCTGGTTCACGAGAAAGACATGAAACAGATCCCTAATGTTTTCGCCCCACCTGCATGAAAATGAATTCAGATAAATAATATAGCAATAACTTTTGCAAATAGACGGTTCAGGAACAAAAAGACAGCAAAGTCTACCAGATCCCGTGAGCCCCTTCTCGCAAAAAGACTGGTATACGAGGACGTGCCCCTTCATGGAGAGTTGCACCACGGCGATCCTACGGTGATCGCGGCTGTACTCGAGGTCGAGACCTACGAACCTATTTTCTTCCAACTGCAGCCAACTCGTGTAATTATTCAGAGTGTTCCTCACCGTCCGAGGGTTGGTGGTGTAGACAACATCGATCTTCTTCCCGCCATGTACTTCGATGTCGAAGTGCGCAGTTTCTTGCCCGTCATCGTTTCGAACGTCCAGAGCGTCCATGCCTACAGGCAAGAGGGAAAGGATACGAAGGAAGAGGGTGATGCGGTGGTGGAGGAAATGGATGAGGCCGTGGAGGAGAAAGAGGATGAGGCCATGGAGGAGGAAATGAGACGGAGAAGTGAAAGATTGGAACCGCCCTTACCAATATCTGGAATGGTGCACGACCATTCGTAGTAGGGTGAAGGTGGCGAAAAATGGCGGTTTTACACGTCGACGCTACCACTTCCTAAAAAAAAATCTGCGCCACTTGCATGCGGTGGAATCAATTCAAACGTAGGCACGTTTGTGTGTGCCGACCTTCACTCACTGACAGGCGGGCCGCATATTTCCCTTTTATGATTTATTTTTTCACTTCCTCTAGACGGTTCCGGTGCCCGCCCTCAATAATTACGCCCCCTTCTTTTTCTTCCACGCGGACGAGAACCGGCGGCGGCGGCGGTTCCTTGCATATTCACTTCACTCGAACAACTACCCCCATCCCTGATTCCACCCCCTCTCGAATCCATCTGACTCCTTATCACAACGCCTCCATTAATCTACCGGATTCTAGACTCCATTTGCCGCTATGGGTAGAGCTTGGGGTAGAAGCAGGCTGAAGCGAAAGGCATGCGACGACGACGCGGATGGCCAGGGCGACCGCTACAGCAAGGATTGGGGATGGCCGAACCTCAGCACCACGAACGTGCACAAGATCGCCTCGGAGCTGGACATCTTCTCAGTCGGCCGCCTCGCTCGCTGCATCCCTGGCTACCGCGTGACAATGCGGAACATGGACGGACAACCGTTCGGCACGCCAGGCCTTGTTTACCCCGATAACAGCAAATGGCCAGACGACCGCGATGGCCACGTAAGTTCCAGTATCTAGCTTATTCGTTCAGTCATATCGTTGATTCATATGTGATGAACTCTCATCGGAATCCTATGTTCCTTTCATCGAACGTGTTGTGTGCACGCGCAGTTTGAACAAATCGAACCATTTAAGATTATTTTTTACATCGGAAGCTCTGCTCGTACCTGATATTCTGGTATTTTCGTAGTGACACATTCTTACTTTAGGTGATAGACGAGTTGTCAATTTCGATTTTGCAATGGAATGCCTGCTAGGTGCTATTCTGTTTCCTAAAATAAAAACAAACAAATTAGACGATTTAATGCTTTTATGCCCCGAGCTGTTTAATTATGATCATCGTCAGGAGTTCGTTCTGGGGGCTCTGCTACTACTCCATATATTGAGCATCTTCGTAGTGACATAGACACAATTTAGGCGATATCTGAGGAGACACTCGTATTTAGGCGATATTTTGTGTACTTTAATCTGAAGGCCCAGTTGTCAAATTGTATCTGCAATGGAATCCATGCTAGTTTATTGTACCAACTAACAACAAACTCTGCAGAATATTCATGCAAAACTGATGCTGCTGGGTAAGTGGTCCGAATCAGTAGTGGTGAATATCAAGGAAGAAGAAGAGACGGAAATGGAAGATGACCAGAACTGGGTGGGTGGCAACAGCGAGTGGCTGATCCTTTTATCACAGGATGGCAGTACTTAGACTCTAAAAAATGGCTATAGATCGGTGAGACTTGTAGTGCCATATTTGATGGGTGTCGGCATTACTGCTTTCAACAGCGGGTGGCCGCCGCCCATTTCCGAATTCGCTTACAGGTTCAACATGGCAGAACTTGACCTCGTGAAGGTACAACTCCCACATAGACCGCGGGAGGGGGCGTGGAAGAACTGGGAGTACGACCTCTTAGCGGTGTTCGACAAGGTAATCACATTCATTAGATGCCTAGAAGACAAGGAATGGACAGTCTTGCGCGACGACTTCCTGCGGCCGGAGAAGTATGACGACGCCGTCTTCACCTACAACCACTCTTCGTACAAACCACAACGCATTTATGCGGTCACTGAACCTAGCAGCGACGTGCGTGTTTGGGAGCCGTCCATTTGGGGTGATTCATGGTGTCATATAGCATGTAAAATCCCATTCAAATTTCTGCTTACTAACTGTTAGTAACATGCAGGTATCCACGCAGCCCCGCGCGTCATTCTAGCTCCGGTCATCGAAGATGCAGTAGCAGATGCTGAACTTGGGACACGGCGCTGGTTCCTAGCACCTCTCAGAGACAACACGGAACAGGATGATGAACTCTTGTGGATTCATATCAGGGGAGCACTAAATAGCATTGGTGATACAATAGAACATATGGGGACACAACTTTCTTCATACCCATCGCTGCGGTGTCACGTTTTCTCGAGGTCTGCATGCCCATCCGAGGACCCAGTAGAGCAAGTCTGGAGCAGAGTGAGCAATCTGAAGGGACAATCTGTGTTTCTTGGGATCAACTACCCTTTCTTTGTTAGAGCCCCTGGAGTTGTTGAACCTGTAATTGCTCAGGCAGCCCTGGCCCCTGATGCTGCTGCTGCTGGTGGTGATGGTGTTGGTGGAGCTGATGAAGAACTAGCTGCTGCTGCTCCTGGTGAAGCTGACGAAATACTTGGTGATGCTGCTGCTGGTGAAGCTGACGAAATACTTGCTAATGATGTTGCTGGTGAAGCTGATGAAATACCTGCTGAGGCTACTGCCGGAGTCCAGGAAGAACATGCTGGTGTTGTTGCGGAGGTGCCAGCACTTCCAGTGTTGATAGCAGACAGTGTGTTTGCTGCACACTCACGCACCTATCATGTTGACACTCCAGATCCGACCTGGAGCCGAATCCACGTCCGGGGGAGGGGGCCTACAATTGGCTCATCAGCGGGGTCGTACTATTTGAAGGAGAATGAAAGACGGCCAAACACAGCATTCTAGTTCGTTCCGATGGTACCACCAGCTCCAGGGACCTAGTGCTCATACTGGCAGATCCGATGAACCATTTGTATTTATCTTTATCATTAGTTACGCTTATGTGTGTAAAGACTAAGCTGTGCTTATTTGTGTAAGACTAAGTTAGGCCTAACTGCGTAATATTCAGTGAAGCCCAACTTTTCTTTCCACGCCCATAACAACAGAATTGCATCATAGAACATACAAATGTAATGTGCATTCCAGGCATTTTTGCTCAGGATAACAACCACTTCAAGCAAATGATACATCGTGTACGCATTTGAACGCATCACTAGAATGTGCCACCTATTGATGATTGATGACATGGATCTAGCTTTTCTGCGCTTATTTGCATTGAATCGCTCATTGATTTATTCACATATTTTTGGCAATGGCTGATGAACTCCACTCTCTTGGTAACTTGCTTTGGGGTTCGGAGAGGAAGGCGCCGTGGCTGGTGCGTGTGCGACCATGGCGACAGCGAGCTCGGATTCTAGAGGAGGCCAACAGGACCGAGCATGGTCGGCATGGTGACAGATCTCACCCGGGAATGAATTCCCTTCCCCGCGCTGTGCCATGGGTGCGGCCATGGTGAGGGCGAGCTCCGATTCGGGATGGGGAGGAGAGCTGGGCCGAGCAGGTTCGTCCAAGTCCTAGATCCGCACCATGGCCGCGACCACAGATTGTAGCCCCGGAGGAAGAAGAAGACGCGTAAAGGATGCATGCGCCAACGCTGCAAGCCTACATGGCAGCGACATAACGGTGAAAGCTGACAGGAGGGGCCCAACTTGACGGCCGTTAGCCTGATTTTTTGTATTGAAACGTAAAGTTGAATTCATGCCGAAAAAGACCCTCTGAGTATTTGGCACGCCAACTTTGGGCAATGCAGCTGATTGTAAGCAACTTGGGTACCGTGTTGCCGGGCCACCCGAACTTTCGGGCCGCAAAATGATATTCTCGAGCTGTGGACAACATGGGGATGATCCAAAAAGGACGTCCCTCAAATCGAGTGTAGAAGGCCATCACTCGCCAAGTCAACTTAGCGATAAACTCCCTACCTTCCACCCCTGAGTACCTCAGTGGAAGTGACTCCTGCATCACCTTCGACAGGCGTGACCACCCGCGCCAAGTTCCTCGTCCAGGCCACTGTCCCCTTGTACTCGAGGCATAGATCGGAGGCTTCGACATGAGTCGCGTCTTCATGGACGGCGGCAACGGCATTAACCTCATGTTCGCGAGTACCTTGCGTGCGATGAGGATCCCTCTGATGTGTCTGGAAGTTTCAGACACGACATTCCACGGCATCGTCCCAGGGAAAGTCATATATCCCCTAGGAAAAATCAACCTTGACGTCATCTTTGGCACGCCACAAAATTTTCGGCGAGAGATCATCAACTGGCCTTCACAATACCACTACATCCTTGGACGTGTCGTGTTCGCAAGGTTCATGGCAGTGCCGCACTACGCCTACTTGCAGATGAAAATGCCAGGTCCAAACGGTGTAATCACAATCAACGGCAACTTTGTGAGGTCCGACAGCTGCAACAGGGAATTCAACAGAATCTCCCAGTCTTTCGGCATGCAGGAGGAACTCGTAAGATTAAAGGAGTCCACAGACAACAGTCTGCCTCCCCTGAGCAAGCCTAGTTCACCCGACCTGTCCTTTGACTCGTCGGTGCACACGAAGAAAGTCCAGGTCCACACAACGGACCCGACCAAGACGGCCCTCATTGCCAACAACTTGAGTTCCACATAGGAACTAACGCTCGTCGAATTCCTCCATGAGCACTGGGAGATCTTCACCTGGTGTCCAGCGGACATGCCGGGAGTCCCCAAGGAATTCGCCGAACACACACTCAACGTAAATCCAGACGCATGGCCAGTCAAGCTGACAATTCAGCGACTGTCTGAACTAAGAGCAAAGGCAGTCGGAATGGAGATCAACAGACTCCTCGACGTAAAATTCATATGCGATATCAAGGAAAGAACTTGGCTCGCTAACACAGTGCTTGTGCCTAAAAAAGACACGGATATCCTGCTGTGGATGTGCGTGGACTTCACCTCCTTGAATAAGCACTGCCCAAAGGATCACTTCCCATTGCTGCGAATCATCCAAATCATCGACTCCACCGCGGGATGTGAGCGTCTCTACTTCCTTGACGCCTACTCAGGCTATAATCAGATTCGAATGAAGGAGTAAGATCAGGAGAAAATGGCGTTTACGACGCCCTTTGGTGTGTTCTGCTACAACACGATGCCCTTCGGGCTAAAAAACGCAGGAGCCACCTATCAGCGATGCATGCAGGCTTGCCTCAAGAATCAACTTGGTCGCAACATCCAAGTCTATGTTGACGACATCGTCATCAAAACCAAAGAGGAAGCCTCGCTAATCGACAATCTATGTGAGACCTTTGCCAACCTCAACCTCTACCGGATCAAGCTCAATCCGGACAAATACGCCTTCGGCGTGCCATCTGGGCAGTTACTCGGGTACCTCATCTCCGCAAGAGGGACCGAAGCAAACCGGAAGAAAATAAAGGCCATACTGGCCATGGAGAAGTCGAAGAACGTGAGAGGCCTCCAGCAGCTGGCCGGGCGAATTGTGGCGCTCAGTCGATTCATCAGTCGCATGGGCGAAAAGTCACTGCCCTTCTATCAACTTCTCCACAAAACTAACAAATTCAAGTGGACAGACGAGGCGCAAGAAGCATTCGAGGACCTCAAGTGTTTACTATCCACCTCGCTAGTACTGGTGACTCCACGCGAAAAAGAGTCGCTGTTGCTCTACATCTCCGCCACCAACCAGGTGGTTAGCACGGTGCTTGTGGTGGAACGAGCCGAAGAAACCAAGGTCCACGGAGTCCGGCGCCCAGTCTACTACCTCAGCGAGTTGCTCACGCCAACAAAACAACAGTACCCGCACTACCAGAAGCTGGCGTACGACGTCTTCATGACAGCCAGGCGACTGCGCCACTACTTCCAGGAGCACTCAATCGTGGTGGTCAATGACGCCCCACTCGGGCATATACTCAATAACCCTGATGCCACTGGGCGAGTCACGCTTTGGGGAATCGAACTGTCTCCACGAGACATCACGTACGAAAAGCGCGACGCGATCAAGTCACAAGTCCTCCCTGATTTCCTCGTACACTGGATGGAGAACCAGCTCCTCGATAAGCCAGATATGTCCTACCTCTGGACAATGCACTTTGATGGGTCCAAACGAAAGGACGAAGATGGCGCAGGTGTCATACTGACATCGCCCCAGGGAGACAAGCTGAAATACATTCTGCGAATGCAGTTCACCGCCTCCAATAATGAAGCTGAGTATGAAGCTCTGATCCATGGGATGCGGATGGCGAAAGCCTGCAGCGCCAAAATGCTCATCATCTATGGTGACTCCAAACTGGTGGTCGACCAAATGATGCACGAGTGCGACGCACTAAACGACAACATGATCGCCTATCGTGACCTCTACGACACACTCGAAGGGGACTTCGACGGCTATGAGCTGCAACATGTGGGTCACGAAAGCAATGAAGAGGCGGATCTCCTCGCCAATATTAGCTCCACCTGCGCCCCCATACCACCCGGGGTATTTCTCGAGCACATTTGCGAACGCTCCATCAAGCCAAAGGATCCAGAGAAGAAAGCAAGCGCGTCAACGGACTCGGGGGCTATGCCACCCAATGAGCCAATGGCACTCGACGACCTGGAGCTTGATACAGGACTCAAAGGACCAATGGGCGTCATGATGATCGAGCCATCTTGGACATAACCCTACATCACATATATACTCAACAAGAGGCTGCCAGATGATCCGACGCACGCCCGACACATCGCGTGACGATCCAAGGCATTCGCCGTCATCAACGGTGAACTGTACAAGCGTAGCATCACAGGAGTGCTCCAACGGTGCGTCTCCAACAGGGACGGAAGGGCCATCCGTGTAACGCCCTAGTTTTAGCTAATCCTAATTAGGGCTTTGTTTGTGCATTCATGGGCATCATATCTTAAAATCCATGAAACAAGAAAAGAATGCAAAACCCTAACCCTAGCTATTTTTCCCTATCTCTCTAAAGCAATTCAAAATGGTTCTGAATTTTGAAAACTACCTAAAGTGTGGAGACCAATTTGAATAAAGGGGCCCACAATATTTGATATGTTTACAAATGTTCTAGTATTTTTGAAATGAACCAAAAAAAAATTTGAAATGGATTTATAAATGGAAAATAGGAAACAGAAATGGAAAAACATTTTCTGTAAAAAAAAGAGAGCAGCAGAGCCAGAACCAGGCCGACCCAGCCTTCTTCCTCATCTATCTGCCGCACAGAGCAGGCCGCAGCGACCCAGCAAGCCTGTTCTCGGCCTGGTACCGCTTCGACGTTTTATCCGCGTTATCGTCAACCTCCGTCCGGTGAACCTCCTGCGTGTCGTTGTCCCGTCAGCCGCCGTGCTCCAAGATGACCGTCGCTGTCACGCCGCCCTCTAGAAGGGGATAAGAAGCACTCCCTTACGCCTCTCTCTCCCTAGCCTCTTTCCCCCTCGCGCGCTGTCTTCCTCTCTCCCAGCGGGCCGAAACCCTAGCTTTGGCTGCTGCGTCGCCCCGCCGTCTCCGGTCACCCCGGGTCAAGCTGAGGCCTCCGTCAAGATCACCTTGCTGGCCTTGTTCTTCTGCCCTAGCCAATGCAAGCGGAGGAGCTTCCAGGTGCCCCAATCGGATCCTCCATCCCCGACAAGCTCCGCCACCATTGCCGTCGATTCCGGTGCCTTCCGACCACTCTATGCCTCGTCGACCCCCTCTTCACACTCCCGGTGAGCTTGTGGTCCTCCCGAACCCCTCCACCCTCTCCCTCTCGCTCCGGTTAGAGCTCGCGTCGCGCGCCGTCGTCTGCCTTCGCCGCTCACCGTTGTTGTCGTGTCTCTGGCGACCATGAACCAACGGCGCCGCCCTCTTTAGGCTCCTCTCGTTGCGCCGGTTTGAACAAGCTAGCTCCCTCAGCCCCGCACACCCTCTAGCGCCACCCCGTCATTGATCTGAGAGCTCCTGCCAATGTGACGTCATGCTGATGTCACCCGTGCGTCAGCAGAGCGCGGGTCAGCCCGGTCAAACAAGGGTGGGTCCTGTTTGCTGGCGTGGCAGCTGGGGTGGCCTAGGGCCCCTCTATCAGCTGCAGTGGGTAGCTTCTGCCCGGTGAAAAACAGCCCTACCATGTGCTGATGTCAGCCTTATGTCATGCTGACGCAATAAAAGGTTTCTAATTGTTTCATAATTCAGAAAAAGTTTTAAATCTTATAAATTCAATAAGTAATTATTTATAAGTCAGAAAAATATGTATAATATATCAAAATGTCCAAAAAAATTGAGATCTATCTGTTTAAGCTATAATCATGCATTGTTAAGCAACTTAAATGACAAGTTTAATTAGAGAACTAAATCAACCCCCCATAGGTGTTCCGGGGTTCCCCTGTTCTAGGGTTGATACCCTTCGGACCCTGTTTAAATTGCCAAGCATGCCTTAGGGTTCTATTTAAATACAATTTAACTTGTCATATCATCATCCCTGCTTGAGCATTGCATCGATGCCATGTGTTGATTGTTGTTTCCCCTTTCTTTCCGGTGTTTGGTTCTTCCCGGTAGAATACGATATCGATATCAAGATCGAAGACCGAGATCAACACCATCGAAGATCGACGAACAATACTTGACCAACTGTAATCAAGTCAAGTACAAGGCTTCCGAAGATCTGCTTTTTGGTTGTCAACAAACAAGGCAAGCATAGCCCCACCATGATACAATCTTATGATTTCGAAAGTATTTCATTCTTGCCATGATGCATACGATTCTACTATTGTCTTTTATCGATAGATAGAGTATCCTATCGATCTGTTGCATTACTCCCTTTGAGCTTATATTACCTGACCCACTGCTCCTAGCCTAACTAGGTTTGGCTTATGTACACTGCTAGAGCTTATATCTGTGTCTTGCTTAGCCATGCTTAGCTGTCAGTACTGGTTCATCCAGATGATGTACCAAATGCAGAGAATCTAGTATGACAGGAGAACGAGGTATACTGATGAGGTAAGATCAGTGGCAAAGGTTAAACATGCTAAGGCGTGTATGAGAGGCCACGGTGGGATGTGGTTTTTCTAGTCCCAGGCTCGCAACTACTAGGAACCGAGTTCTTTCCTTTGGAACCAAGACGAGCGTACAGCCACACGGGGCTTGGGAACCCCTCCGCTGATTAACTTGCCTAGTAGATTCCATGAGTCACGTAGTTCGGGCGTTCCATTCGACATGCATTCTGGATCTTCTCGAAGGCGGTGTAGGAGGTGCATTCATACAGGTAGGTAAGCGTGGCCGAGGTTGGGAAGGCGGTTCCTCTGGGTAAACTAACCTCGACTCACATCTCTAGGGACCGGCTTCAGGATTTGACCAGTTACAGCAGAAGCATCCTTAGGGCGTGACTCATGGTCTCGGCGAAAGAAAGGTAAAGGTCGTGGCCAACCACCCTCTGCCGGCCTTCCAAGGAAGAGGGCGAATGATCTGGCATTAAGAGTCGGTTGGTACATGTGGGTAAAGTTGTACACCCCTACAGGGTTAAATCTTTTCGAAAAGCCGTGTTCACGGTTATGAACGCTTGGTGACCGAATTCTAAGATCATAGAGAACATTAACCTAATCGTAAAACTTGGCAGATCAACGTGTGCTTAAGGATGCTTCCTCATGGGTACGAGGGGGTGATCCTAGTTGTGAGATGAGGATTACTTTGGTGGATATCAAAAGATGATGATCAATTCTTTAGAGATGTCGCTCTCTTATCCCCTTATAAAATATTCTGAGTAGACGAGCTTCTTCTCCCTCTTGTTTTACAAACAAAAATGGCTTTATGCAAAATAACCCCACCAGCCATAAGTCTTGCGGAGTATGCCCTGTACTCACCCTTTCTTTGTTGATACTTTTGTAGAAGAATAAGTGTTCCCTTGAAGACAAGTTTGGTATGACATCGACATCGACAAGTAGCTTGGGGTTCCCGGCCGGCAGCCTGGAATCTATGGGCTGGGACGTCATCGTTATGCTTCAGGCCTCTTAGGCCATTTGTTAATTTTGTTATACTTAATAGCATAATTTGCCTTCCGTTGTTTGATGTTTGTGGTCAGTGACCTCTGCTTGTAATATTTTGGTTCTTCGCTCGGTTATGAGCTTGCTGTAATATTTTTTGTGTCGCAGGGTTACTGTTGTGTTACCGATTTCTCACTGGATATCCTCGAGGTCTAGGTTAAGCTTATATCAGGCTAAGGTCTGGATTTGTTTAACCCTGATCCCGGGGGTGTCACAGGTTTTGGTATTAGAGCAGTACCGACCGTAGGAAAACCTTGCTATTGGTCGATGTTGAGTCTAGTGCTTGTGAAAACTATTTCAAAGATGAAAAGTATTTGTGAAAACTCTAGTATGCTTCTTTTTCTCCTTATCTAGTTTCGCTCTATTTCTGGGTCATCTTACCTTGTGTTGATTTGGAAAAGGTTTTAATATCTCTTCTAGTCTTTCAAAACTTAGGTGCCTTATGGGCATGACATTTCTTAGCCAGTTAACCTAGTGTTGATTTCTCTAGAGTTGCGTGTGTTGTGAATTCCTTGTTTCCTCTTGCTCTGCTTCAATCGAGAGATTCCTTTCTATCGTGATCTCTCTATCTTAGGGGTCCACAACATCATGTTGATGGTTCCACAATATTCTGTTCTAGGTCTCGAGGTTTCCTTTCGCCTCGTGTGCCTCCCTTTTGTTTGTTAGGGTACTTCAGAAGTTATTTCTTCTCTTGGAAGCTACCTCGTGATTACTATCTTGCAGTGTACGCTATGTCACTCAAGTAGTAGTTACTTCTTTCTCGTGTTTTAACCCTTGGACTTGAACCGAAGATCCCGGATTGTGCTGGATTCTAGTGTTGTGAATCTTGTACATGAAGCTGATCTTTAACCCAAGATCCATTTCTTTGACCCCTATTGTTAATGTTGACACATTACCTCAGGATGGCTACTTTTAAAATATAGCCTTCAAGCTTGTGGTTATTGTCGCGATTGAATCTTGACAATTAAGGACTTCCCCTACCACTAGGTACGGCAGATGTTCTTTAATGGAACCAAATAGATCACGACCGGAGTACTCCTCATGAGTCTCACATCTATAATCGTGACTCTGCCACACCTTCCCACCTATGCATTGGTTTTCGGAAGAATGTTAATCTATGCATCCACATCTAGGGATTCCCTCCTGAGCATGTTCTTCTCCCCTTGTTGTTTTCGACCTTTGTCTATTATTTGGTAGCCAAGTAATAAATGTGCATTGGTGTTTCCCGATGCAAGATACTCTTGTGGTCCGTTATGACAAACCATTTCAGAATGTTAGGAGAAACAAACTCCCGTACCTCGTCATATCTAGGACCAGGTCAAAGTGTTGTAGTCCACAGATTAAGAGGCATGATTAGCTTTTGTTCTGTTCCACCTTAGAGTATCACACTCTTATATACTAAGAGGTCGTGCTAAGTTTCATAACCCTCTTAATGAAGTGATGCTCTTACACATATTTACCCACCCTTCTTCCGAGCGTTCGTGCGAGTGAATGATGTGAGTGAGTAATAATGTGGCCATCTCAGATTCTTAGCAAACCTTATTGCTTTGAACTCTAAGGACATTTGTGTCATCTTTAGCGTGATTGGTTACCCCTATCACTAAGCAAAGGATGATTGTGCTACCAAGTCTGTTACCCTAGTACACTCTCCTCGGTCAAAGAGTAAGGCTTGTGCTGAAACTCTAATACTATGTCTTCTTGCCTTACCAAGAAAGTTTCCTCTCGAACTAAGTGACATATCGGTGGTTCGTGATATTCTAGATGTCTTTCTAGAGGTATTTTCATGTTGCCACATGACCGTGTTGTCAAGTTCTTGAGCAAGCAAGTTCTCCGAACTGCTCCTTTCTCCAAGGATCCATACTGGATACCCCTGAACTAGTTGGTTGAGATTAAACAACAACTTGGAGAGTTGTAAGACAAAAGTTCTACCTGACTTAGTTTATCTTAAAGGGATGTCTAGTTTTGTTCGTGCTGAAGAAAGATAGTGTTTCCTTCGTGGATATGTTATCTTCCCCCGCCTTTGATTTGATTTGGGTTATCGTCAAATCAAACTCAGGTCCACGGAAATCTCGATGATGTTGCACTTGGGTACATCCTCATGTTGTTTGGTCTGACCAATACGTATGCCTTGTTTATGCAACATATGAGTTCATCTCCCTGGAGTATCTCGATGAGTTTGTTATTGAGCCCATCGATAACATCCTTATCCTCTCCACGCTAGAATAGATTCAAATGGAACCTTTGGCATTAATGTTGGGAACCTTTGAGAACCATCTTCGGGTTATCTTGAAGTATGTGTTCTGGATGTTAGAAGTAACCTTCTCCGATTCATGTGCAATGGTAGAAAGGTGTTGCCGTGGATTTGAGTAGAATATCTTTGTACCTCAAGGACACATTTGCTTTTTGTTGCAAGTACTTCATGTAGGTGCAATTGTCCTTCGACAAGTTACTAATACATGGGTCTAGAAATCTAGCTCAGTCTATTGGAGATTGATACTGAAGTCCACGTCTTGAGAATCTAGTAACTTTACCTTTGTGGTAAATGTTGCAAGTTTTCTATTCTGACATGCTGAGTCTGAAGTATCATTCCACTTAACCGAATCTGAATCTCAAGCAGATATATGGTTGGTGTTCCTCAAGGTGTTGGCAAGAATCTAGTCATGCCAAGTAATTGAAGTCTGAGAATGAATTTTCTTTTTCCTCGTGCCACCAGGAATCCTCCTATATATATTCATCTTAGTGGTATGAAGTGATACCATGATCCCTGGCAAAGATTTTGATAAACCTGGATGAATAAAGAGTTCCCTTTGGTTCCTCTACCATGTTCATAGAGTAACTATGATTTTGGTAATCAGAAGTTTCTATTGTTACATGTTCCTTGTGACTCTTATGAGTCCTCGCCACAAAACAACCTTTCTATCTTAACCTTCTGTTGAATGAAGAGTGATCCTTCTGCATCAAAAGTAGTTCAACAACTTGGTTATGTGTATCTCTTTAACCCCTAAAGCCCTACTTAAGCCATTTAGTAGAGGTTCATTTCTCGAAGTCTGTGGTTATGTTCTTCTGTTGTAAGTTTTCCTTTTCAGAAGCTTAAACTCTTCTAAAGCTCCATGGTCTCAATCCTTATGAAGACCATCCATCTAACAACTTGAAACCATCTCCTCTCGTTTCCTTTGTTACCTTGATGTGTTTCATGTCGTCATCTTAGAGTCGTTTCTGAACACTCCTTTCATGAGTTGACCATGAGATACTCTGTGTGTTGTTAGTGTGTTTCCTTCTTATCCTTAGAAGTGACCCTGTTTTCTTCCTTCTTCCTACCTGCAGAATCTCGAGTCGAGATTCTCGTAAGGGGGATAGAGCTGTAACGCCCCAGTTTTAGCTAATCCTAATTAGGGCTTGTTTGTGCATTCATGAGCATCATATCTTAAAATGCATGAAACAAGAAAAGAATGCAAAACCCTAACCCTAGCTATTTTTCCCTATCTCTCTAAAAGCAATTCAAAATGGTTTTGAATTTTGAAAACCACCTAAAGTGTGGAGCACAATTTGAATAAAGGGGCCCCACAATATTTCATATGTTTACAAATGTTCTAGTATTTTTGAAATGATCCAAAAAAAATTGAAATGGATTTATAAATGGAAAATAGAAAACAGAAATGGAAAAACATTTTCTGTAAAAAAGAGAGCAGCAAAGCTTGAACCTAGCCGGCCTAGCCTTCTTCCTCGTCTATCTGCTGCACAAAGTAGCCTGCAGCGACCCAGCCTTGGCCCATCTGCAGCCCGTTCCCGGCCCGGTACCGCTTCGACGTTTTGTCCGCGTAATCGTCAACCTCCGTCCGGCGAACCTCCTGCGTGTCATCGCCCCGTTGGCTACCGCGTGCCAAGATGACTTCCGCCGCCACGCCGCCCTCTAGACGAGGATAAGGAGCACTCCCTTATGCCTCTCTCTCCCCTGGCCTATTTCCCCCTCGCGCGCTGTCTTCCTCTCTCCCAGCGGGCTGAAACCCTAGCTTCGGCCGCCGCGTTGCCCCGCCGTCTCCAGCTGCCCTGGGTCAAGCTGAGACCTCTGTCGAGATCACCTTGTTGGCCTTGTTCTTCTGCCCTAGCCAGTGCAAGCGGAGGAGCTTCTAGGTGCCCCAATCGGATCCTTTGTCCCCGACGAGCTCCGCCACCGTTGCCATCGATTCCGGCGCCCTCCGACCACTCTATGCCTCGTCGATCGCCTCTTCATGCTCCCAGTGAGCTTGTGGTCCTCCCGGACCCCTCCACCCTCTCCCTCTCGCTCCGGTTAGAGCTCGCATCACCTTCGCAGTCACGTATCCAGCGATCATTAACCAGCGGCGCCGCCCTCTTTAGGCACCCCTCGCTGTGCCGGTTTGAATAGGCTAGCTCCCTCAGCCCCGCACACCCTCTAGCCGCCCCGTCGCTGATCTGAGAGCTCACGCCGGCGTGACGTCATGCTGACGTCACCCATGCGTCAGAAGAGCGCGGGTCAGCCCGGTCAAACACGGGTGGGTCCCGTTCGCTGGCGTGGCAGCTGAGGTGGCCTAGGGCCTCTCTGTCAGCTACAGTTGGTAGCTTTTGCCCGGTGAAAAACAGTCCAACCCTATGCTGATGTCAGCCTTATGTCATGCTGACACAATAAAAGGTTTTTAATTGTTTAATAATTCAGAAAAAGATTTAAATCTTATAAATTCAATAAGTAATTATTTATAAGTCAGAAAAATATGTATAATATATCAAAATGACAAGTTTAATTAGATAACTAAATCAAACCCTCATAGGTGTTCCGGGGTTCCCCTGTTCTAGGGTTGATACCCTTCGGACCCTGTTTAAATTGCCAAGAATGCCTTAGGGTTCTATTTAAATACAATTTGACTTGTCATATCACCATCCCTGCTTGAGAATTGCATAGATGCCATGTGTTGATTGTTGTTTCCCCTTTCTTTCCGGTGTTTGGTTCTTCCCGGTAGAATACGATATCGAGATCGAGATCGAAGACCGAGATCAACACCATCGAAGATCGACGAACAATACTTGACCAACTGTAATCAAGTCAAGTACAAGGCTTCCGAAGATCTGCTTTTTGGTTGTCAACAAACAAGGCAAGCATAGCCCCACCATGATACAATCTTATGATTTCGAAAGTATTTCATTCTTTCCATGATGCATACGATTCTACTATTGTCTTTTATCAATAGATAGAGTATCCTATCGATCTGTTGCATTACTCCCTTTGAGCTTATATTACCTGACCCACTGCTCCTAGCATAACTAGGTTTGGCTTGTGTACACTGCTAGAGCTTATATCTGTGTCTTGCTTAGCCATGCTTAGCTGTCAGTACTGGTTCATCCAGATGATGTACCAAATGCAGAGAATCTAGTATGACAGGAGAACGAGGTATACTGATGAGGTAAGATCAGTGGTAAAGGTTAAACATGCTAAGGCGTGTATGGGAGGCCACGGTGGGATGTGGTTTTTCTAGTCCCATGCTCGCCACTACTAGGAACCGAGTTCTTTCCTTTGGAACCAAGACGAGCGTACAACCACACGGGGCTTGGGAACCCCTCCGCTGATTAACTTGCCTAGTAGATTCCATGAGTCACGTAGTTCGAGCGTTCCATTCGACATGCATTCTGGATCTTCTCGAAGGCGGTGTAGGAGGTGCATTCATACAGGTAGGTAAGCGTGGCCGAGGTTGGGAAGGCGGTTCCTCTGGGTAAACTAACCTCGACTCACATCTCTAGGGACCGGCTTCAGGATTTGACCAGTTACAGCAGAACCATCCTTAGGGCGTGACTCATGGTCTCGGCGAAAGAAAGGTAAAGGTCGTGGCCAACCACCCTCTGCCGGCCTTCCAAGGAAGAGGGCGAATGATCTGGCATTAAGAGTCGGTTGGTACATGTGGGTAAAGTTGTACACCCCTACAGGGTTAAATCTTTTCGAAAAGCCGTGTTCACGGTTATGAACGCTTGGTGACCGAATTCTAAGATCATAGAGAACATTAACCTAATCGTAAAACTTGGCAGATCAACGTGTGCTTAAGGATGCTTCCTCATGGGTACGAGGGGGTGATCCTAGTTGTGAGATGAGGATTACTTTGGTGGATATCAAAAGATGATGATCAATTCTTTAGAGATGTCGCTCTCTTATCCCCTTATAAAATATTCTGAGTAGACGAGCTTCTTCTCCCTCTTGTTTTACAAACAAAGATGGCTTTATGCAAAATAACCCCACCAGCCATAAGTCTTGCGGAGTATGCCCTGTACTCACCCTTGCTTTGTTGATACTTTTGTAGAAGAATAAGTGTTCCCTTGAAGACAAGTTTGGTATGACATCGACACCGACGAGTAGCTTGGGGTTCCCGGCCGGCAGCCTGGAATCTATGGGCTGGGACGTCATCGTTATGCTTCAGGCCTCTTAGGCCATTTGTTAATTTTGTTATACTTAATAGCATAATTTGCCTTCCGTTGTTTGATGTTTGTGGTCAGTGACCTCTGCTTGTAATATTTTGGTTCTTCGCTCGGTTATGAGCTTGCTGTAATATTTTTTGTGTCGCAGGGTTACTGTTGTGTTACCGATTTCTCACTGGATATCCTCGAGGTCTAGGTTAAGCTTATATCAGGCTAAGGTCTGGATTTGTTTAACCCTGATCCCGGGGGTGTCACAGGTTTTGGTATTAGAGCAGTACCGACCGTAGGAAAACCTTGCTATTGGTCGATGTTGAGTCTAGTGCTTGTGAAAACTATTTCAAAGATGAAAAGTATTTGTGAAAACTCTAGTATGCTTCTTTTTCTCCTTATCTAGTTTCGCTCTATTTCTGGGTCATCTTACCTTGTGTTGATTTGGAAAAGGTTTTAATATCTCTTCTAGTATTTCAGAACTTAGGTGCCTTATGGGCATGACGTTTCTTAGCCAGTTAACCTAGTGTTGAGTTCTCTAGAGTTGCGTGTGTTGTGAATTCCTTGTTTCCTCTTGCTCTGCTTCAATCGAGAGATTCATTTCTATCGTGATCTCTCTATCTTAGGGGTCCACAACATCATGTTGATGGTTCCACAATATTCTGTTCTAGGTCTCCAGGTTTCCTTTCGCCTCGTGTGCCTCCCTTTTGTTTGTTAGGGTACTTCAGAAGTTATTTCTTCTCTTGGAAGCTACCTCGTGATTACTATCTTGCAGTGTACGCTATGTCACTCAAGTAGTAGTTACTTCTTTCTCGGGTTTTAACCCTTGGACTTGAACCGAAGATCCCGGATTATGCTGGATTCTAGTGTTGTGAATCTTGTACATGAAGCTGATCTTTAACCCAAGATCCATTTCTTTGACCCCTATTGTTAATGTTGACACATTACCTCAGGATGGCTACTTTTAAAATATAGCCTTCAAGCTTGTGGTTATTGTCGCGATTGAATCTTGACAATTAAGGACTTCCCCTACCACTAGGTACGACAAATGTTCTTTAATGGAACCAAATAGATCACGACCGGAGTACTCCTCATGAGTCTCACATCTATAATCGTGACTCTGCCACACCTTCCCACCTATGCATTGGTTTTCGGAAGAATGTTAATCTATGCATCCACATCTAGGGATTCCCTCCTGAGCATGTTCTTCTCCCCTTGTTGTTTTCGACCTTTGTCTATTATTTGGTAGCCAAGTAATAAATGTGCATTGGTGTTTTCCGATGCAAGATACTCTTGTGGTCCGTTATGAAAAACCATTTCAGAATGTTAGGAGAAACAAACTCCCGTACCTCATCATATCTAGGACCAGGTCAAAGTGTTGTAGTCCACAGATTAAGAGGCATGATTAGCTTTTGTTCTGTTCCACCTTAGAGTATCAACTCTTATATACTAAGAGGTCGTGCTAAGTTTCATAACCCTCTTAATGAAGTGATGCTCTTACACATATTTACCCACCCTTCTTCCGAGCGTTCGTGCGAGTGAATGATGTGAGTGAGTAATAATGTGGCCATCTCAGATTCTTAGCAAACCTTATTGCTTTGAACTCTAAGGACATTTGTGTCATCTTTAGCGTGATTGGTTACCCCTATCACTAAGCAAAGGATGATTGTGCTACCAAGTCTGTTACCCTGGTACACTCTCCTCGGTCAAAGAGTAAGGCTTGTGCTGAAACTCTAATACTATGTCTTCTTGCCTTACCAAGAAAGTTTCCTCTCGAACTAAGTGACATATCGGTGGTTCGTGATATTCTAGATGTCTTTCTAGAGGTATTTTCATGTTGCCACATGACCGTGTTGTCAAGTTCTTGAGCAAGCAAGTTCTCCGAACTGCTCCTTTCTCCAAGGATCCATACTGGATACCCCTGAACTAGTTGGTTGAGATTAAACAACAACTTGGAGAGTTGTAAGACAAAAGTTCTACCTAACTTAGTTTATCTTAAAGGGATGTCTAGTTTTGTTCGTGCTGAAGAAAGATAGTGTTTCCTTCGTGGATATGTTATCTTCCCCCGCCTTTGATTTGATTTGGGTTATCGTCAAATCAAACTCAGGTCCACGGAAATCTCGATGATGTTGCACTTGGGTACATCCTCATGTTGTTTGGTCTGACCAATACGTATGCCTTGTTTATGCAACATATGAGTTCATCTCCCTGGAGTATCTCGATGAGTTTGTTATTGAGCCCATCGATAACATCCTTATCCTCTCCACGCTAGAATAGATTCAAATGGAACCTTTGGCATTAATGTTGGGAACCTTTGAGAACCATCTTCGGGTTATCTTGAAGTATGTGTTCTGGATGTTAGAAGTAACCTTCTCCGATTCATGTGCAATGGTAGAAAGGTGTTGCCGTGGATTTGAGTAGAATATCTTTGTACCTCAAGGACACATTTGCTTTTTGTTGCAAGTACTTCATGTAGGTGCAATTGTCCTTCGACAAGTTACTAATACATGGGTCTAGAAATCTAGCTCAGTCTATTGGAGATTGATACTGAAGTCCACGTCTTGAGAATCTAGTAACTTTACCTTTGTGGTAAATGTTGCAAGTTTTCTATTCTGACATGCTGAGTCTGAAGTATCATTCCACTTAACCGAATCTGAATCTCAAGCAGATATATGGTTGGTGTTCCTCAAGGTGTTGGCAAGAATCTAGTCATGCCAAGTAATTGAAGTCTGAGAATGAATTTTCTTTTTCCTCGTGCCACCAGGAATCCTCTTATATATATTCATCTTAGTGGTATGAAGTGATACCATGATCCCTGGCAAAGATTTTGATAAACTTGGATGAATAAAGAGTTCCCTTTGGTTCCTCTACCATGTTCATAGAGTAACTATGATTTTGGTAATCAGAAGTTTCTATTGTTACATGTTCCTTGTGAATCTTATGAGTCCTCACCACAAAACAACCTTTCTATCTTAACCTTCTGTTGAATGAAGAGTGATCCTTCTGCATCAAAAGTAGTTCAACAACTTGGTTATGTGTATCTCTTTAACCCCTAAAGCCCTACTTAAGCCATTTAGTAGAGGTTCATTTCTCGAAGTCTGTGGTTATGTTCTTCTGTTGTAAGTTTTCCTTTTCAGAAGCTTAAACTCTTCTAAAGCTCCATGGTCTCAATCCTTATGAAGACCATCCATCTAACAACTTGAAACCATCTCCTCTTGTTTCCTTTGTTACCTTGATGTGTTTCATGTCGTCATCTTAGAGTTGTTTCTGAACACTCCTTTCATGAGTTGACCATGAGATACTCTGTGTGTTGTTAGTGTGTTTCCTTCTTATCCTTAGAAGTGACCCTGTTTTCTTCCTTCTTCCTACCTGCAGAATCTCGAGTCGAGATTCTCGTAAGGGGGATAGAGCTGTAACGACCCAGTTTTAGCTAATCCTAATTAGGGCTTGTTTGTGCATTCATGAGCATCATATCTTAAAATGCATGAAACAAGAAAAGAATGCAAAACCCTAACCCTAGCTATTTTTCCCTATCTCTCTAAAAGCAATTCAAAATGGTTTTGAATTTTGAAAACCACCTAAAGTGTGGAGCACAATTTGAATAAAGGGGCCCCACAATATTTCATATGTTTACAAATGTTCTAGTATTTTTGAAATGATCCAAAAAAAATTGAAATGGATTTATAAATGGAAAATAGAAAACAGAAATGGAAAAACATTTTCTGTAAAAAAGAGAGCAGCAAAGCTAGAACCTAGTCGGCCCAGCCTTCTTCCTCGTCTATCTGCCGCACAGAGTAGCCTGCAGCGACCCAGCCTTGGCCCATCTGCAGCCCGTTCCCGGCCCGATACCGCTTCGACGTTTTTTCCGCGTAATTGTCAACCTCCATCCGGCGAACCTCCTGCGTGTCATCGCCCCGTTGGCTGCCGCGTGCCAAGATGACTTCCGCCGCCACGCCGCCCTCTAGACGAGGATAAGGAGAACTCCCTTATGCCTCTCTCTCCCCTGGCCTATTTCCCCCTCGCGTGCTGTCTTCCTCTCTCCCAGCGGGCTGAAACCCTAGCTTCGGGCGCCGCGTTGCCCCGCTGTCTCCAGCTGCCCTGGGTCAAGCTGAGGCCTCTGTCGAGATCACCTTGCTGGCCTTGTTCTTCTGCCCTAGCCAGTGCAAGCGGAGGAGCTTCTAGGTGCCCCAGTCGGATCCTTTGTCCCCGACGAGCTCCGCCACCGTTGCCATCGATTCCGGCGCCCTCCGACCACTCTATCCCTCGTCGATCGCCTCTTCATGATCCCGGTGAGCTTGTGGTCCTCCCGGACCCCTCCACCCTCTCCCTCTCGCTCCGGTTAGAGCTCGCATCACCTTCGCAGTCACGTATCCAGCGATCATTAACCAGCGGCGCCGCCCTCTTTAGGCTCCCCTCGCTGTGCCGGTTTGAATAGGCTAGCTCCCTCAGCCCCACACACCCTCTAGCCGCCCCGTCGCTGATCTGAGAGCTCCCGCCGGCGTGACGTCATGCTGACGTCACCCATGCGTCAGAAGAGCGCGGGTCAGCCCGGTCAAACACGGGTGGGTCCCGTTCGCTGGCGTGGCAGCTGAGGTGGCCTAGGGCCTCTCTGTCAGCTACAGTTGGTAGCTTTTGCCCGGTGAAAAACAGTCCAACCCTATGCTGATGTCAGCCTTATGTCATGCTGACACAATAAAAGGTTTTTAATTGTTTAATAATTCAGAAAAAGATTTAAATCTTATAAATTCAATAAGTAATTATTTATAAGTCAGAAAAATATGTATAATATATCAAAATGACAAGTTTAATTAGATAACTAAATCAAACCCTCATAGGTGTTCCGGGGTTCCCCTGTTCTAGGGTTGATACCCTTCGGACCCTGTTTAAATTGCCAAGCATGCCTTAGGGTTCTATTTAAATACAATTTAACTTGTCATATCATCATCCCTGCTTGAGCATTGCATAGATGCCATGTGTTGATTATTGTTTTCCCTTTCTTTCCGGTGTTTGGGTCTTCCCGGTAGAATACGATATCGAGATCGAGATCGAAGACCGAGATCAACACCATCGAAGATCGACGAACAATACTTGACCAACTGTAATCAAGTCAAGTATAAGGCTTCCGAAGATCTGCTTTTTGGTTGTCAACAAACAAGGCAAGCATAGCCCCACCATGATACAATCCTATGATTTCAAAAGTATTTCATTCTTTCCATGATGCATACGATTCTACTGTGGTCTTTTATCGACAGATAGAGTATCCTATCTATTGCATTACTCCCTTTGAGCTTATATTACCTAATCCACTACTCCTAGCATAACTAGGTTTGGCTTGTGTACACTGCTAGAGCTTATATCTGTTTCTTGCTTAGCCATGCTTACCTGTCAGTACTGGTTCATCCAGATGATGTACCAAATGCAGAGAATCTAGTATGACAGGAGAACAAGGTATACTGATGAGGTAAGATCAGTGGTAAAGGTTAAACATGCTAAGGCTTGTATGGGAGGCCACGGTGGGATGTGGTTTTTCTAGTCCCATGCTCGCCACTATTAGGAACCGAGTTCTTTCCTTTGGAATCGAGACGAGCGTACAGCCACACGGGACTTGGGAACCCCTCTGCTGATTAACTTGCCTAGTAGATTCCATGAGTCACATAGGTCGGGCGTTCCATTCGACATGCATTCTAGATATTCTCGAAGGAGGTGTAGGAGGTGCATTCATATAGGTAGGTAAGTGTGGCCGAGGTTGGAAGGCGGTTCCTCTAGGTAAACTAACCTCGACTCACATCTCTAGGGACTGGCTTCGGGATTTGACCCGTTACGACGGAACCATCCTTAGGGCATGACTCATGGTCTCGGCGAAAGCAAGGTAAAGGTCGTGGCCAAGCACCCTCTGCCGGCCTTCCAAGGAAGAGGGCTAATGATCTGACATTAAGAGTGAAGGAAATATGCCCTGAGAGGCAATAATAAAGTTGTTATTATGTATTCCTTGTATATGATAGATGTTTATTTTGCATGCTATAATTGTATTGATAGGAAACATCAATACATGTGTGTTTGATAAACAAAAAGGGTTCCTAGTTATGCCTCTCTTATAGACTAGCTTGTTGATTGACAAGATGATCAAGGTTTCCTGATCATGGACATTGGATATTGTTAATAACAAGGTCACAGCATTTGTGAAATGATGTGATGAACATTCATCCGAAGTATAGCATTACGATCAAGTCATTATGTTTATATTGCTATAAGATCATACGAAGTAATCTTTATCCTTAGACCATGAGATCAGGTTAATTGCTAACACCGGAAGAGTATCTTGATAACATCAAACGTCACACCGTAACAGGGTGACTATAAAGATGGGTTCAGTACTACGAAGGTGTTATGTTGAGGCTCATGGATCAAGAGTGGAATTTGTCAATCCATATGACGGATAGATATACTCTGGGCCCTCTCGGTGATATCACATTAAGATAGCTTGCAAGAAAGTGATGTGATCACTAGAATGTTATATCACGGGAACGAGAAAAGAGTGCATGTCGGTAACAAGATCAAACTAGGTATGGAGATACCGATGATCGAATCTCGGACATGTAATATATCGAGAGACAAAGGGATTTAGTTACAAGCGTTAAAGGTTCTCACGATCACAGGAGTCATCGTTGAATGTGTAGGAGTCAGTACGGATCTCCAAGTCCCGCTGCTGATTATTGATCGGAGAAGGGTCTCGATCATGTCTGCATTATTCGCGAACCGTAGGGTGGCACACTTAAGAGTTACCGGACACCATTTTGGAGCACATATGTTTCAGACGAAAGAATTGCAAAGCGCAGGAATTGTTTCAATAGAAACCGGAAATTGTTTCGGGTGAAATTGCAGAAGGTGGTTCTGCATGTGATATTGAAATATTGCAAGGAGATATATGTGAATGTTTGTTAATTAAAGTAATTAACAAAATTCTGAATAAATTTAATAAAAGAGTTTTATTAAATGAGAGAGCATTAAATTTGGAGAAACTTAATGCATTTAAAGTGGAGACTTTAAAAGGGAATGTGAAGAGGCATTTTCATGTGGAGGGGTTACCACCACATGAATGGGGGAGGTGAGGGGTCACCCCCCATGCGCCGGCCATGGAGAGAGGGGGCACCCCCCTCCTCCTATAAAAGGCCACCCATTCCCTCCTTCATCCTCACACCTCCTTATGAAGGATCTCTCTCCCCCTCTAGAATTATACCCCCAAGGTCTCGGATTAGCGAGATACATGTTCTCGGTGGCATTTCGTCTTGAAGGAGTTGCTGCTTTCGCTGGATCGCTGGAGCGAGGAGGTGGAGGTTGTCCGGTGGCTTGAACGTGTGTGCGAGTGCGGATGCGCTGCTGAGTTGCGGCGCTCGGACTTCCTCACGATCTTGAGATCGGCAAGTGTACGACTACATCAACCACGAGTTCCTACTCGTTAACAAAGCTCGTTGCCTTCGAGGGTAAGTTCTCCATGGATGTATGTCCACCCGTTGCTCTGTATCTAGTAGATAGATCTTGGCGTATAGTTCTCATCGTAGGAAATTTTTTATTTTCTATGCTGCCGACCCAACAGTGCTAGCAGAGCCTGAGCTATGCGTAGGTGCCTTGCACGGGTAGTACACATATGTTTATATGTGGGCGATGATGATCATGTTATTTCATCTTCTATGTACTTTGGAAATTGGTGGCATAGTGGGATGAAGCGGCCCGGACCAACCTTACATGTCATCGTACATGAGACCGGTTCCACGACTGACATGCAACTTGTTTTGCATAAGTGGCTGGCGGGTGTCTGTCTCTCCTACTATAGTCAATATCTGATTTACAACGAGTTGCTAATAACTTGGTTATCCTCCTTGTGGTTCATGTTCGTAGGTAAGACCGGTTCTATCTCCGAAAGCCCTAAGCCACGTAAAACTTGCAATTGATAAATTAGAGGCGTCTAGTTTAGATCGTTGTTGGGCTAGTGTTTTGATATGGTATTGTTGTAAGTAGATGTATGATAGACACTCTTACAACTCACTCAACGTGTAAGTTCCATAGACCTTCGCCTTACACACAAAGGAATGATAGAGATCATACCACGATGCAAATGATAGAGATCAAATGCATGGACCATATCACCTCACTTCACACATTAGCATCTTATATTGCTAGTTTGGCGCTTTTGGTAGCATTATAAGATGATCCCTCATTTAGATATCAAGATAAAATGTGTTCTTCCTTAAGTATGCACCATTTTGTGGATCGTGTTTTGAGGCATCACGTGATGATCGGGTGTTCTCGACTCTACGCTTTCATACAACGGGTGTAAGACAGTTTTACACACGCAAATATTAAAGTTCTTACTTGACGAGCCTAGCATGTACAGACATGGCCTCGGAACACGGACCGAAAGGTTAAGCATGAGTCATATAGTTGATATGATGCCCATATAGATGCTCGCCTTTGAAGCTACACCGACTCACGTGATGATCGGACTTGGTGTAGTGGATTTGGTTCATGTAATCACCAAAAGGACACGAGGGATGTCGTTTTTGAGTGGGATTTCATTAGTAATTTGGATTAGTTGAAATCAATCTACCATAAACTTAGTCTAAATATACTTTACAAATTCTGTTGTAGATGGCACCACCTGCTTTTAATTTCAATGTGTTCATGGAGAAAGAGAAACTTGCTGCGAATGGTAGCAACTTCACCAACTGGGCTATGAATTTGAGGATTCTCCTCACTGCTGCACAAAAGGAATATGTGCTAGAGGCGCCGCTAGGTCCCCCCACCAGCTCCTGATGCCCCTGACGAGGAAAAGAACGTCTATATAACTCGTCAGGAGGACCACAACTTAGTTCATTGCGGCATACTGTATGGGCTAGAGCCAGAACTTCGAAAACGTTTCAAAAATGGCAATGCTTTTGATACCATGGGAGAATTGAAAATGATTTTCGATACCCATGCTGCCGTAGAGAGTTATAATGCTACAGAAAAGTTCTTTAGCTACATGATGGAGGAAAACAGCTCCGTTAGTGAGCACGTACTCAAAATGTCTGGGTACGCCGATAAGCTTGTATCCTTGGGAATAACGATTCCCATTGACTTAGGCATACATCGTGTTCTCCAATCTCTGCCACCTAGCTACATGAGCTTCATGATGAACTATAATATGCAGGGCATGAAGAAGTCTCTTCCCGAGCTTCTGTCAATGCTTAAGACTGCAGAAGTGGAGATTAGGAAAGAACATCAAGTGTTGATGATCAATAAGACCACCGGTTTCAAGAAGGATAAGAAAGGCAAGCAGAAGGGAAAGAAGGGCGGCAAATCTGTTGCCGTGCCTGAAAAGAAACACCGAGATAGCCCTAAGTCTAACACCGAGTGCTACTATTGCAAGGGGACTGGTCATTGGAAGCACAACTGCCCCAAGTATTTGGCGGACAAGAAGGCCGGCAAGGCAAACAAAGGTATGTGTGATATACATGCTATTGATGTGTACTTGACTAGTACTCGCAGTAGCACCTAGGTATTTGATACGGGATCGGTTGCTAATATATGTAACTCGGTTCAGGGGCTGCGGAACAAGTGACAACTAGCAAGGGATGAGGTCACGATGCGGGTCGGCAATGGATCAAGAGTTGATGTGATCGCCGTCAGAACGCTGCCTCTCCATATGCCGTCGGGATTAGTTATAAACCTGAATAATTGTTATTTGGTGCCTGCACTGAGCATGAACATTGTATCCGGATCGTGTTTGATGCAAAGTAGTTATTCGTTTAAGTCTGAAAACAATGGTTGTTTGATTTATATGAATACTATCTTTTATGGTCATGCACCTGTGTTGAATGGTTTATTTCTGTTGGATCTCGATAGTAGTATTACGAATATTCATAATGTTGATGCTAAAAGGATTAAACTTGATAATGATATATCTACATATATGTGGCACTGCCATCTAGGTCATATTGGCATTAAACGCATGAAGAAACTCCATTCTGATGGACTTTTGGAATCACTTGATTTTGAATCATTTGATACATGTGAGCCATGCCTTATGGGCAAGATGACTAGAACACCATTTTCCGGTTCAATGGAACGGGCGACAGATTTATTGGAAATCATACATACTGATGTGTGTGGACCAATGAGTGTGTCGGCGCGAGGTGGATATCGTTATTTTGTTACTTTCACGGATGATTTGAGTAGATACAGGTATATCTATTTGATGAAACATAAGTCTGAAACCTTTGAAAGGTTCAAAGAATTTCAAAATGAAGTGGAAAATCATCATAACAGAAAGATCAAATTTCTGCGGTCTGACCATGGAGGAGAGTATCTTAGTTACGAGTTTAGCACACATATGAAAGACTGTGGAATAGTTTCACAACTCACGCCTGCCGGAACACCACAACGTGATGGTGTGTCAGAACGTCGTAATCATACTTTATTGGATATGGTTCGATCTATGATGTCTCTAACTGACTTACCTCTGTCATTTGGGGGTTATGCACTAGAAACAGCTGCATTCACTTTAAATGGGGCACCATCTAAATCCGTTGAAAAGACACCGTATGAATTATGGTTTGGAAACAAACCTAAGCTGTCATTTCTTAAAGTTTGGGGATGCGATGTTTATGTGAAGAAACTTCAACCGGATAAACTCAAACCCAAAGCGGAAAAATGCGTCTTCATAGGATACCCTAAGGAAACGATTGGGTATACCTTCTATCACAGAACCGAGGGAAAGGTCTTTGTTGCCAAGAATGGATCCTTTCTTGAGAAGGAGTTTCTCGCGAAAGGTGTGAGTAGTCGGAAGGTAGAACTCGAAGAGGTTATTGAACCTTCTCTTCATGAAATGGCGTGTAGCGCAGCTCTAGGAGTTGTTTCGGAGTTGACTTCACCTAATGAAGAGAGAGCTAATGATATTGATCATGAAACTCCGAAAGAGGAAACTACCAAACCTCGCAGGTCAAGCAGGACACGTGCAGCTCCTGAACTGTACGGCAATCCTGTTGTGAATTTCATGGTTGATGAAATGGATGACCCTGCGACGTATGAAGAAGCGATGATGAGCCCGGATTCCAACAGATGGCTAGAAGCCATGAAATCCGAGATTGAATCCATGTATGAGAACCAAGTTTGGACCTTTGTGGACTTACCTCACGATCGAAAGGCCGTTGAGAATAAATGGATTTTCAAAAGAAAAACTGATGCTGATGGTAATGTGACCATCTATAAGGCTCGACTTGTCGCAAAGGGGTTTCGACAAATTCAAGGAGTTGACTACGATGAGACATTCTCTCCCATAGCGATGCTTAAGTCGGTTAGGATTATGTTAGCAATTGCTGCATATTTCGATTATGAAATATGGCAGATGGATGTCAAAACTGCGTTCCTCAATGGTAAGATTGAAGAAGAGTTGTATCTGATACAACCTAAGGGTTTTGTTGATCCTAAGGATGCTGATAAGGTGTGCAAACTTCAGCGATCCATCTATGGACTGAAGCAAGCATCCCGGAGTTGGAATCTCCGCTTTGATGAGGTGATCAAAGAGTTTGGATTTGTCCAAACTTATGGAGAGGCTTGTATTTACAAGAAAGTGAGTGGGAGCAATGTGGCATTTCTGATATTATATGTGGATGACATATTATTGATTGGAAATGATATAGATCTTTTAAACAGTGTTAAAAGTTATCTAAACAGTAAATTTTCGATGAAGGACCTTGGTGAAGCTTCATATATATTAGGCATTAAAATCTATAGAGATAGATCAAGACGCCTAATTGGGCTATCACAGAGTACATACCTTGATAAGATATTAAAGAAGTTTAATATGGACGGAAGTAAGAAGGGATACTTACCTCTGTTGCAAGGCAAGACATTGAGTAAGACTCAAATCTAGCTACGGCGGAAGAAAGAGAGATAATGGATAAGATCCCATATGCCTCAGCCATAGGCTCTATAATGTATGCCATGCTATGTACAAGACCGGATGTGGCACGTGCTATTAGTTTGACTAGTAGGTACCAATCTGATCCAGGTTCGGAACACTGGATAGCGGTCAAGAATATCCTTAAGTACTTGAGAAGAACTAAGGATATGTTTCTTGTATACGGAGGTGAAGAAGAGTTAGTCGCTAAGTGTTATGTCAATGCTAGCTTTAACACTGATACGGATGACTCTAAGTCTCAATCCAGATACGTATTTCTCTTGAACGGAGCAACAGTTAGTTGGAGGAGTTCCAAACAACCTGTGGTGACTGGATCAACAACGGAGGCGGAATATGTTGCTGCTTCAGAAGCGGCACAGGAGGCAGTTTGGATGAAAGAGTTCATTACGGAACTAGGTGTGGTTCCTAGTGCGTTGGACCCAATGGTGATCTATTGTGACAATAATGGAGCCATAGCCAACGCCAAGGAACCAAGGTCTCACAAGAATTCCAAGCATATTAAGCGCCGGTTTCACTCCATCCGCGAGCATGTCAAGGATGGAGATATAAAGATTTGTAAAGTGCACACGGACCTGAATGTAGCAGATCCGTTGACTAAAGTACTCCCTAGGGCAAAACATGATCAACACCAGAACTCCATGGGTGTTAGATTTATCACTATATAAACTAGATTATTGTCTCTAGTGCAAGTGGGAGACTGAAGGAAATATGCCCTGAGAGGCAATAATAAAGTTGTTATTATGTATTCCTTGTATATGATAGATGTTTATTTTGCATGCTATAATTGTATTGATAGGAAACATCAATACATGTGTGTTTAATAAACAAAAAGGGTTCCTAGTTATGCCTCTCTTATAGACTAGCTTGTTGATTAACAAGATGATCAACGTTTCCTGATCATGGACATTGGATGTTGTTAATAACAAGGTCACAGCATTTGTGAAATGATGTGATGAACATTCATCCGAAGTATAGCATTACGATCAAGTCATTATATTTATATTGCTATAACATCATACGAAGTAATCTTTATCCTTAGACCATGAGATCATGTTAATTGCTAACACCGGAAGAGTATCTTGATAACATCAAACGTCACACCGTAACAGGGTGACTATAAAGATGGGTTCAGTACTACGAAGGTGTTATGTCGAGGCTCATGGATCAAGAGTGGAATTTGTCAATCCAGATGACGGATAGATATACTCTGGGCCCTCTCGGTGATATCACATTAGGATAGCTTGCAAGCAAGTGATGCGATCACTAGAATGTTATATCACGGGAACAAGAAAAGAGTGCATGTCTGTAACGAGATCAAACTAGGTATTGAGATACCGATGATCGAATCTCGGACATGTAATATATCGAGAGACAAAGGGATTTAGTTACAAGCGTTAAAGGTTCTCACGATCACAAGAGTCATCGTTGAATGTGTAGGAGTCAGTACGGATCTCCAGGTCCCGCTGCTGATTATTGATCGGAGAAGGGTCTCGATCATGTCTGCATTATTCGCGAACCGTAGGGTGGCACACTTAAAGAGTTACCGGACACCATTTTGGAGCACATATGTTTCAGACGAAAGAATTGCAAAGCGCAGGAATTGTTTCAATAGAAACCGGAAATTGTTTCGGGTGAAATTGCAGAAGGTGGTTCTGCATGTGATATTGAAATATTGCAAGGGGCTATATATGAATGTTTGTTAATTAAAGTAATTAACAAAATTATGAATAAATTTAATAAAAAGAGTTTTATTAAATGAGAGAGCATTAAATTTGGAGAAATTTAATGCATTTAAAGTGGAGACTTTAAAAGGGAATGTGAAGAGGCATTTTAATGTGGAGGGGTTACCACCACATGAATGGGAGAGGTGAGGGGTCACCCCCCCTCCTCCTATAAAAGGCCACCCATTCCCTCCTTCATCCTCACACCTCCTTGTGAAGGATCTCTCTCCCCCTCTAGAATTATTCCCCCATGGTCTCGGATTAGCGAGATACATGTTCCCGATTGCATTTCGTCTGGAAGGAGTTGCTGCTTCCGCTGGATCGCTGGAGCGAGGAGGTGGAGGTTGTCCGGTGGCTTGAACGTGTGTGCGAGTGCGGATGCACTGCTGAGTTGCGGCGCTCCGACTTCCTCACGATCTTGAGATCGGCAAGTGTACGACTACATCAACCACGAGTTCCTACTCGTTAACAAACCTCGTTGTCTTTGAGGGTAAGTTCTCCATGGATGTATGTCCACCCGTTGCTCTGTATCTAGTAGATAGATCTTGGCGTATAGTTCTCATCGTAGGAAAAATTTTGTTTTCTATCCTGTGGACCCAACAAAGTGTCGATTGGTACGTGTGGGTAAAGTTGTACACCCCTGCAGGGTTAAATCTTTTCGAAAAGCCGTGTTCACGGTTATGAACGCTTGGTGACTGAATTATAATATCATAGAGAACATTAACCTAATCGTAAAACTTGGGAGATCAACGTGTTCTTAAGGATGCTTCCTCATGATAGTTGTGAGATGAGGATTACTTTGGTGGATAGCAAAAGATGATGATCAATTCTTCAGAGATGTCGCTCTCTTATCCCCTTATAAAATATTCTGAGTAGACAAGCTTCTTCTCCCTCTTCTTTTATAAACAAAGATGGCTTTATGCAAAATAACCCCACCAGCCATAAGTCTTGCAGAGTACACCCTGTACTCACCCTTGCTTTGTTGATACTTTTGTAGCAGAATAAGTGTTCCCTTGAAGGCAAGTTTGGTATGACATCGACACCGACGAGTAGCTTGGGGTTCCCGGCCGGCAGCCTGGAATCTATGGGCTGGGACGTCATCATTATGCTTCAGGCCTCTTAGGCCATTTGTTAAGTTTGCTATACTTAATAGCATAATTTGCCTTCCGTTGTTTGATGTTTGTGGTCAATGACCTCTGCTTGTAATATTTTGGTTCTTCGCTCGGTTATGAGCTTGCTGTAATATTTTTTGTGTCGCAGGGTTACTGTTGTGTTACCGATTTCTCACTGGATATCCTCGAGGTCTAGGTTAAGCTTATATCAGGCTAAGGTCTGGATTTGTTTAACCCTGATCCTGGGGGTGTCACAGTTCTCCTCGACATCCACGAAGGCACCTGCGGGCACCATGCTGGCAGTCGTGCCCTCATCGCCAAAGCTCTACGAGCTAGATTCTACTGGCCCACGGCCATGCGTGACGCTAAGGACATCGTCCAGCGCTGCAACGCTTGCCAGTGATTCACGGACAAGCCGCACGCACCTGGCGTGGAACTCCGACCAATACCATTTGCTTGGCCCTTCGCGCAATGGGGACTCGACATGGTCGGCAAGCTCCCGAAATCCTCGCGAGGAGGTTACGTCTACCTCTTGGTCGCAGTCGACAAATTCACCAAGTGGATCGAGGCCATGCCGGTAACAAATCAATCAGGGGCCAGCGTTGTTAAGTTTTTCGAGTCCATTGTCTACCGTTTTGGAGTGCCACACAACATCATCATGAACAATGGGACGAACTTCACCTCCAAAGAGTTCCATGAATTCTGCGAAAACCTGGGAATCAACATAAGCTACGCCTCGGTGGCTCACCCGCAGACCAACGGTCAAGTCAAAAAGGCCAACGGCCTCGTCTGCGGAGGAATCAAGAAACGACTCCTTCAGCCACTCGAACAAGCCGTCAGGTGCTAGCCAGACGAGCTGCAATCCGTACTCTAGAGCTTACGCACAACTCCAAACAACGCCACTGGATACACCTTGTTCTTCATGGTGCACGGTGCTGAAGCGGTGCTACCCACAGAAGTACGCTACAAAGCTCCATGGGTGGTCGCTTATAGCGAGCAGGAGTCAACTCTTGCACTCGAAGACTCCGTCGACCTCCTTGATGAGGCACGAGAAATCGCAGCGGAGAGAACAACGATTTACCAACAAAACCTCTACAACTACCATAGCAGAAAGCTACGCCCAAGATCCTTCATCAAAGTAGATCTGGTCCTGCGACTCAAGCAACAAGGTCATCTCAAGCTCAAGTCCCCTTGGGAGGGACCTTACGTGATTACAGAAATAATCCCAGGTGGCGCCTATCGCCTTAAAGATTTCGAGACAGGAGTCGCATACTCCAACCCCTAGAACGTCGCGCAACTGTGCCGCTTCTACCCCTAGTCATTTTTTTACATTTACCAATAAGGCTATTCAGCCAGGCTACTTAGCCACACATTGTACCTCGTACTATTCTACGAATAAATAAAGCTAAGTGCCCCAAAACGCTGTATTCCTTATTTTCTTGCAAATTGATCACTCGGGGGCTGCACCACCCTTTACACTTTCGTTCTACGAACAAATCGCAGTTTCCTGAGTAGCTGATGCAACATTAATCAAACCCTTGATAAACACCAACCCAGTTGCAACGCACCTGACAGGTTGGCAAGGAGCTGAGGTAGCACAAGTCAGGCTAACAAAAAGGAACTGCAGAGTACAGATACACTCGCAAAATATAAAATCTAGCAAGCTCTTCACATATCAATAAGTATAAATTACATCCAACATATTCATATGAACTTTACAACACTTGTACAATTATATGCAGGATACAAGTCATGCTTGAAGGGAATATGCCCGAGAGGCAATAATAAAGTGGTTATTATCTTATTCCATGTTTATGATAAATGTTTATTTTGCAAGCTATAATTGTATTGGTCGGAAACATCAATACATGTGTGTTTAATAAACAAAAGGGGTTCCTAGTTATGCCTCTCTTATAGACTAGCTTGTTGATTAACAAGATGATCAAGGTTTCCTGATCATGGACATTGGATGTTTTTAATAACAAGGTCACACCATTGGTGGAATGATGTGATGAACATTCATCCGAATTATAGCATTACGATCAAAGTCATTATGTTTATATTGCTATAACATCATACAAAGTAATCTTTATCCTTAGACCATGAGATCATGTCAATTGCTAACACCGGAAGATTATCTTGATAACATCAAACGTCACACCGTAACAGGGTGACTATAAAGGTGGGTTCAGTGCTACGAAGGTGTTATGTTGAGGCTCATGGATCAAGAGTGGGATTTGTCCATCCCGATGACGGATAGATATACTCTAGGCCCTCTCGGTGATATCACATTGAAATAGCTTGCAAGCAAGTGATGTGATCACTAGAATGTTATATCACGGGAACGAGAAAAGAGTGCATGTCGGTAACGAGATCAAACTAGGTATGGAGATACCAATGATCGAATCTCGGACATGTAATATATCGCGAGACAAAGGGATTTAGTTACTAGCGTTAAAGGTTCTCACGATCATAGAAGTCATTGTTGAATGTGTAGGAGTCAGTATGGATCTCCAGGTCCCGCTGCTGATTATTGATCGGAGAGGGGTCTCGATCATGTCTGCATTATTCGCGAACCGTAGGGTGACACACTTAAGGGATACCGACACCATTTGGAGCAAATATGTTTCAGATAAAGATTTAAGAAAGCGCTGGAATTATTTCAATAGACACCAAAACTGTTTCGGGTGAAATTGCTGAAATTGGTTCTGCATGTAATATTGAAATGTTGCAGGGGGTTTTAAGTGAATGTTTGTTAATTAAAGTAATTAAAAAAATTCTGAATAAAAATAATAAAAGAGTTTTATTAAATGAGAGAGCATTAAATTTGGAGAAATTTAATGCATTTAAAGTGGAGACTTTAAAAGAGAATGTGAAGGGGCAAATTTATGTGGAGGGAGTTACCACCACATGAATGGAGGAGGTGAAGAGTCACCTCCTCCATGCGCCGGCCATGAAGGAGGGGCACCCCCTCCTCCTATAAAAGGCCACCCCTCCTCACTTCTCACACACACCTCCTTGTGAAGGATCTCTCTCCCCCTCTAGTATTATTCCCCCATGGTCTCGGATTAGCGAGATACATGTTCCCGGTGGCTTTATCTAGAAAGGAGTTGCTGCTTCCGCTGCTTTGCTGGACTGAGGGACGGAGGTTGTCGGGGTACCCGACGTGTGTGCGATCATGGATGCGCCGCTGCTTTGCGGTGCTGGACTTGGTGGTGCTAGAGCTGGATCTGATGGACGTGCTGGAGCCGGACCTGCTGGACTTCATCACGATCTTGAGATCGGCAAGTGTACGACTACA
Organism: Avena sativa; assembly: GCA_916181665.1. Taxonomy (NCBI): domain Eukaryota; kingdom Viridiplantae; phylum Streptophyta; class Magnoliopsida; order Poales; family Poaceae; genus Avena; species Avena sativa. The sequence continues at coordinate 468,603,849 of OV702290.1, forward strand.
TCAACCACGAGTTCCTACTCGTTAACAAAGCTTGTTGTCTACGAGGGTAAGTTCTCGTTGGATGTATGTCCACCCATTGCTTTGTTCCTAGTAGATAGATCTTGGCGTGTAGTTCACACCGTAGGAAATTTTTTGTTTTCTATGCTGCAGACCCAACAGTGGTATCAGAGCCTGATCTATGCGTAGGTGCTTAGCACGGGTAGTACACATATATTTATATGTGGGCGATGATGATCATGTTATTGCATCTTTTATGTATTTTGGATATTGGTGGCATAGTGGGATGAAGTGGCCCGGACCAACCTTACATGTCATCGTACATGAGACCGGTTCCACGACTGACATGCAACTTGTTTTGCATAAGTGGCTGGCGGGTGTCTGTCTCTCCTACTATAGTCAATATCTGATTTACAACGAGTTGCTAATAACTTGGTATCCTTGTTGTGGTTCATATTCGTAGGTAAGAACGGTTCTATCTCCGAAAGCCCTAAGCCACATAAAACTTGCAATTGATAAATTAGAGGCGTCTAGTTTAGATCGTTGCTGGGCTAGTGTCTTGATATGGTATTGTTGTAAGTAGATGTATGATAGATACTCTTACAACACATTCAACGTGTAAATTCCATAGACCTTGGCCTTACACACAAAGGAATGATACAGATCATACCACGATGCAAATGATAGAGATCAAATGCATGGACCATATCATCTCACTTTACACATTAGATGTTAGCATCTTATACTGCTAGTTTGGTGCTTTCTGTAGCATTGTAAGATGATCCCTCATTTAAATATCAAGATAAAATGTGTTCTTCCTTAAGTATGCACTGTTCTATGGATCGTGTTTTGAGACATCACATGATGATCGGGTGTTCTAAACTCTACGCTTTCATGCAATGGGTGTAAGACAGTTTTACACACGCGAATACTAAGGTTCTTACTTGGCGAGCCTAGCATGTTCAGACATGGCCTTGGAACACGGACCGAAAGGTTAAGCATGAGTCATATAGTTGATGTGATGACCATATTGATGCTCGCCTTTGCAGCTACACCGACTCACGTGATGATCGGACTTGGTGTAGCGGATTTGGTTCATGTAATCACCAAAAAGGCACGAGGATGTCGTTTTTGAGTGGGAGTTCATTTCTAATTTGGATTAGTCGAACTCAATTTGTCATAAACTAAATTGAAGTGAATTTGCATAATTTGTTGTAGTCATTCGCATATGTTCACTACCTTATGCTTAGTTTTTATTTGAGATAATAGAACTACAGAATTCTAGATATTTACTTTATGAACTAGTATCGTATTGTTTTGAATGTCAATTTAAAGTTTATAAGTCCTATTGCAAACTTTCAGCAAACTCTATTTACTCCATGAAGTTTAATATGTAGTATTAAATAGAGAGTAAGAATTCCAATGTTAGTATCTAAAGTATCATGTTTGCCTCCATGATTATTGATATTCAAAAGGTTGTTTTAATATCAAGATTATATTGGAGCTGGAAATTGTTTCAGAAACCATCATGTGTGAAAGATATTGTGATATCTGAAACAATGTTTTTGGTTGCATTATGATAGAGTATAATTTAGCAAAATACATGTTCTCATATTGTATGAGAATTTGTGAAGGATGGAGATGCTAGGCATCCGAATCTACCAAAAAGGTTTTGGGAACTGATATTATACTCGCGATTCTTCCTTACAGGCTATAGTAGCTTGATCATGAAAGTTGTCATGATAAGGATGAATAGAGGATGTAAGTAAAATGTTTACTACACTAATAGATTACTAAAGAATGGATTTTTGAAAGAATGCCAAACATTTGATGATGGTGATCCACTTCAAAGTGCAAGTCCAAAGATATTAGTATTTGACTATATACGCTTTGTACTATGTGTCATGTGAATGACACCACTATTGATGTTGATAGATTCTTTTAAAAGGAAAAGGAATTTCTGAAAGAGAATCTATAAAATATTTGGCAGAAAAGAAAAAGTTGGAAATGTCCAGCTTAGGTATATAGAAGATATACATGTTATGGCGGTATTCCTTGCTTGTTAAACAATGTGGTTCTGAGGTATTGGATACCGGTATTGGATACCGAATTGGTTGGTATGAAGTGTCATACAGGACAACGCAATTCATGAACTACAATGGCCTAAGTAACTAGCAAGAGAATAAGTGATGATGTTCATCGAAAACAAATAAAGTGTTATTGTGTTTTTCGTTGTCATCAAACCAAGCCTTCAAGATTTGTTTAAATAATTGTTATTTTGTTCCGGTATCATGAGAACAATGGCTGTTCAAATAATTACTGTATTCCATAAAGGATGGATGAACTTTTACAAGTCTAGTTGGAGAAATCACATCCATAAACACTATTGCTAAAATGTCGCCAGACAAATGATTGAAAGATCACTTATGAAGTGACATCGCTGTTTAAATTATATTTGAAAGAAAACATGAAGAAACTCCATGTTTCTGGATTTTTGGAGTCTTTGATTTTGATCAATTGACGCAAGTGAGACTTTCCTCGAGATAATTGAAACTCCGTCCATAGGCCAGAGAGGAACGAATGACTAGCTTATTGGAAATTGTGCATGCTGATGTGCATAGTCCATTATGTGTAGCCATATGCGATGGATCTTTTTACTTCATATGCTTTCTCCGAAAATTTGAGTGAATATATCTATATATTTACTTAATAAGGAAGAAGTATGAAACATTTGAAAATTGTTCAAAGACATTCAAGATGAAGTGAAAAATCATTGTAACAAGAAAAAAAAGAGTTTATGATTCGATCATAAAGGAAGATATTTGAGTTACATGTTTAGCAAAAACACCTAAGACTTGAGGAATTGTTCCATGATTTGTGTTTCCCGATAAACCATAGGACTATGGCATATTCGAGAGATAAAATCAAACCATGTTTGACATGGTAAGATCAAGGGTGTCATTTATAAAACTGCCATTATGTTTTAAGGATTGAAGCTTTAGAGACTACCGCTTTTACACTGAAAAGAGCACCATCGTGATCCATTGAAATGACACCATATGAGTTATGGTTTGGGATAAAACCCGAATTGTCTTTTCTTAAATTTTGGTATGCTATGCATAAGTAAAATGTTTACAACCAAAGTCGGATAAGCACGTCTTTGTAGGTTATCCCAAAGAATTTGTTGGGAATTCCTCCATAACACCGAGGACAAAAGAGTTTGTCGCTTAGAACGTCAAGTTTCTTGAGAAGGAATTTTTCGTGAAAAGTTAAGTGGGAGGACAATAGAACTTTGATAAGGTTGTTGAACCTTAGCTATATGTGCTAAGTAGCGCAGCAAAGGAAAGTGTCCCGGTGGTGGCCACAATGCTCATGGCTCTCGTGATTACAAAAGGTGTGATCTCGGAGATTAGAGTTCCTATAGAACCGTGTGGGTCGGTAAGAATAAAATAGTAAGATTTGATAAGCAAGTCGTTATTGTTTTGACAATGATGAACCGACTACATGCAAAGAAGCGATGATGGGCCCTGACTCCATAAAATGACTATAAGTCATAGAATCCGTGATAGTATCCATACACGAGAAATCAAGTTTCTGAACTTGGAAGAACCTCCGGAAAGGCGTGAAGCCTATCGGTCGTGTTTGGATCTATAAAGAAATAAGACATGGATGTTTAACATCTATGAAATAGTCCACATGTCGGAAAGAAGTTTACGGCAATGTTCAAGGAGTTGACTATGACAAGATATGATCTTTCATAGCGATATATAGTCTTCACGGATTAATGTAGCAACCACTACATATAATTTGGTATATGGTAGTTGAATAAATAAAACAAGGTTCTTCTAATAGAACGGTAACCTAGGACATGTACATGACATGGTCTGAAGGGTTTTGTTAATTCAAAGGGTGCTAAAAGGGCATGTAAACTTCAATAGTTGAAGTAAGCATGATGAAACTCTTAAAAGAGTTTAAATTCATCGGAGATGATGAAGATGCTTGCATTTGCAAAAAATTGAATGGGAACACTGAGACATATTTCTAATACATTATGTAGAGGACATATTGTTGATTGGAAATGATGTATCTTGTATTGACACAAGTTAAGAATTTCATTAAAATAAGATTTCGATGAAAGACTTGGGCAAACCCGGAATATTAGGCATCAATATCTATATGGATAGATTAAGGCGCTAATATGGTTGTGCCAGACATACATATATGAGATATTGAAAGGGTTCAATATGGAAACAACAAGAAAGGTTCTTGCTGCATGGAAAGGATTGTATCAAAATTCAAGTGTTTCAACACTTGGTGAGTAAAATCACATGAAGATTTTTGATCTATTATACCATGATATGTATATATCCAGAATGTCCTATGCTCTAAATGTTATGATAATATACCAGAATGATTCATAAGATGATCATTAGACAATAGTAAAGATATTCTTATGAGCTTTGGAAGAACTAAGAATATATAATGTATAAGTGACAAATAGTTAAAGGTAGCTCATTGTAAAGTGTTACATTGATACTAGTTTTGTCACAAGATACAAATTAAATTTATCTCAATTTAAACTATGGGTGGCACAATGTAATGGAAAGGATGTTCCATGATGGATTTGGATGAGTTCCAAAGTTGAGACATTGTGACGGATACTACAACAAAAGGCTAAGTATATGACTGCTATAGTAGCAGCATAGGAGGGCATTTGTGTTAAGTAGTTTGTTATCAAACTAGGTGTGGTTCAAAGTGGGCTAATACTATGAAGATATATGTGTGACAATAATATCAACATATTTTGAGCCAAACGAACTAAAGGTCTCACCAAAGGACCAAATCTATACAATGCCATCTCATTTGAGAATGAGTGATGCGTAGAGACGCAGAGACATGCAAATACACACGGACCTGAAACTGTCAGATCCAGAGATTATGTTAACCACTAGCAATAGCGTATATGCAACACCAGAAAGCCATAGGTGTTCAATACGCAAAGTTTTTCAAACTAGATTATTGACTCTAGTGCAAGTGGGAGACTAAAGGGAATATGCCCGAGAGGCAATAATAAAGTGGTTATTATCTTATTCCATGTTTATGATAAATGTTTATTTTGCATGCTATAATTGTATTGATCGGAAACATCAATACATGTGTGTTTAATAAACAAAAGGGGTTCCTAGTTATGCCTCTCTTATATACTAGCTTGTTGATTAACAAGATGATCAAGGTTTCCTGATCATGGACATTGGATGTTGTTAATAACAAGGTCACACCATTGGTGGAATGATGTGATGAACATTCATCCGAAGTATAGCATTACAATAAAAGTCATTATGTTTATATTGCTATAACATCATACGAAGTAATCTTTATCCTTAGACCATGAGATCATGTTAATTGCTAACACCGAAAGAGTATCTTGATAACATCAAACGTCACACCGTAATAGGGTGACTATAAAGGTGGGTTCAGTGCTACGAAGGTGTTATGTTGAGGCTCATGGATCAAGAGTGGGATTTGTCCATCCCGATAACGGATAGATATACTCTGGGCCCTCTCGGTGATATCACATTGAAATAGCTTGCAAGCAAGTGATGTGATCACTAGAATGTTATATCACGGGAACGAGAAAAGAGTGCATGTCGGTAACGAGATCAAACTAGGTATGGAGATACCGATGATCGAATCTCGGACATGTAATATATCACTAGACAAAGGGATTTAGTTACTAGCATTAAAGGTTCTCACGATCACAGAAGTCATCGTTGAATGTGTAGGAGTCAGTATGGATCTCCAGGTCCCGCTGCTGATTATTGATCGGAGAGGGGTCTCGATCATGTCTGCATTATTCGCGAACCGTAGGGTGACACACTTAAGGGATACCTACACCATTTGGAGCAAATATGTTTCAGATAAAGATTTAAGAAAGCGTTGGAATTATTTCAATAGACACCGAAACTGTTTCGGGTGAAATTGCTGAAATTGGTTCTGCATGTAATATTGAAATGTTGCAGGGGGTTTTATGTGAATGTTTGTTAATTAAATTGATTAAAAAAATTCTGAATAAAAATAATAAAAGAGTTTTATTAAATGAGAGAGCATTAAATTTGGAGAAATTTAATGCATTTAAAGTGGAGACTTTAAAAGAGAATGTGAAGGGGCAAATTTATGTGGAGGGAGTTACCACCACATGAATGGAGGAGGTGAAGAGTCACCTCCTCCAGGCGCCGGCCATGAAGGAGGGGCACCCCCTCCTCTTATAAAAGGCCACCCCCTCCTCACTTCTCACACACACCTCCTTGTGAAGGATCTCTCTCCCCTCTAGTAATATTCCCCCATGATCTCGGATTAGCGAGATACATGTTCCAGGTGGCTTTATCTGGAAAGGAGTCGCTGCTTCCGCTGCTTTGCTGGAGCGAGGGACGGAGGTTGTCGGGGTACCGGACGTGTGTGCGATCACGGATGCACCGCTGCTTTGCGGTGTTGGACTTGGTGGTGCTGGAGCTGGATCTGATGGACGTGCTGGAGCCAGACCTGCTGGACTTCATCACGATCTTGAGATCGGCAAGTGTACGACTACATCAACCACGAGTTCCTACTCGTTAACAAAGCTCGTTGTCTACGAGGGTAAGTTCTCGTTGGATGTATGTCCACCCGTTGCTTTGTACCTAGTAGATAGACCTTGGCGTGTAGTTCACACCGTAGGAAATTTTTTGTTTTCTATGCTGCGGACCCAACAATGCTACTACTGCAATAGGAGAATGTTCATTTGTTCCTCAAAGAAGTCGACAATTTCTTCCGCTGGACAATCAACCGCTTGGTAGTGCGGAACCATGTCCCAGGTCATACCCTCTGGTGGAGGTGGCGGCCCAGCGGCAATAGCCGCAACATCTACATCCCTACTATGCAGTCGCATCAGTGACAACGCAACCTTAGAACCAGCTACTAACTGCTATCGCACGCACTCGCGAACCGCACTCAAATCCTGGAACTTCGCCAGAAGAGCCAACAGGCTTGAAGGGACGGCGTCCAATGGAAACATCGTTTGATAGATACGCCTAAGGCACGACTGCGCCTTCTTCAAAAAGTGAAGTACTCGAGAAGTGCGATCCTGCAGGGTCGCAAGCACGATCACACGATCGTGGTTCACCCAAAAGGACCCACTCACCTGTAGTTGCTCTTGGGTCAGATCGTTCATTCGAATGGTAATCGGGTCTTTCTCATCCTACGGATGACGAGCGCTGACAACTACACCAAACAAAAAGGGCAAAGTATGAAGACAAGGCATCACCACGTCTGACTAAAAGAAAAGATAAGAGGGCAGAAAGCTAACATTTGAACTGCTCAGTCAGCTACGCCACCTCCTCCAAGAGATACTTCTCGCAGGCGGTAGCCTTCTCTGCCTTCGACTTCCATACATCTGCGCTACCACGGAGGATGGGAAAATCATGCTCCAGTTGCTTAATGCGATCGTGCAGTCGCAAAAGCAAGGACAATTCCTCCACCTTTGAGTGCGGTTGTGCCAAGGTTTCATCGGTGGGTGGAGGATCAAGAGGATCACTCGACATACCCTATCACAAACCAAGCAAGGGAAAATAAGGGACCAAGAATACATTGATAAAAGGCTCAAATGCATTCAGGAACGGCAAAGTCTCGACATGGATGCTCCCACAAAAGCATGGTTTCAACATGAAAGTAAACTATATTACAGAATAGCTACTAAGGAGCAGTCTGCTTCTTCGACTTCGACTTGGTCTTCGGGGGCCTCGTCGAATCCGTGGCGGTCTCTGACGGCATAGAATTTCCAGTGCCAGCCCCTGATGCCACAGTCTTCGCCGCATTCTTCGCTCGCTGCATCTCTTCGGAGTATTTGGCGATTGTATTGATGAGCTGCAGCCTATACTTACCACAGCCAGTAGCGAAGGGAGCAAACACTACCTGTTGGCCATCTGCGCCGACGAGCATCGCCTTGGAGATCGCAGCAGGGTCCACCTCCACGCCATGGGCTTGCACCATCGTGAGTGCCATGGTGGCACCAACAAACCGCTGGGAGTTCCTGAAGTCCATGGGAATACCCCCAGCAAGGGATTCCACCAAGTCCTCAAGGTTGTCAATTAGCTCAGCCTTGGGGGTCAGATCCTTGTGTATGCGACTGAGCACACCCTTGGCCTTCGTCAGCGTCCCCTGAAGGGAAGCGCTGCGGTCTTCGACTACGGCGACAGCACCAGCCAACGCATCTTCGCGGCGAAGGGCCTGGGCGTCAAAGCTCAGGCCGCTGGCGTCTGCATACAACAAAGTATTAGCACAATAACACGATGTTGAGGCAAGAAACAACGAAAATTCAGCTAAAAGAATACCTGAGAGGGACTTAGCAATCGAGAAAAGTTGCTCCTCGAGCAACTTCTCCCTCTCGGCATTGGAGGCACGCAAGTCCTCTTCGCGCTTTCGCAAGTCTTCTTCGCACTTTTGCGACTCCTCCAGGGCCGCGATTGCCTCGTCATGACTCTTCGCTGCCGCGGCAAGCGCCTTTTCAAGGGAAGCAGCATGACGAAGAAGTTCATTATGTTCTACTGCAAAGCACAAGACGTATCATCAATCGAATCTAGAAACTTCATGAAGACAAAGACAAAGCCAATACTAACCTTCAACAACGCGATGGCGATTGTCCAGCCGCGCATGCTATCGACCCATGTCAAGGACTTGCCCCGCCAGGCGAGCAACTTCCTTCATGATGAGCTACATCAGAAGAAAACAAAGTTCATCAAACAGCACCAAGTGTATATTCAACTGCCAAAACAGCAAAAGGATGCTTACATGATCCTCCAGATACTCCGAAGATGACTGTTGCGCAGTCATCTGGGCAACTACCTGGTGCTCCCCAGCATGTGGGGAACTCGACAAGTTGTGCCCGAAGTGGGCCGCCAATGGAGGAGAGGAAGATCATTCAGACACTTCCTTAGCCTTGGAGTCTGTGACTCTGGATTCCTTTACAAATTGGACGTCAACAGAAGACAACAATGTCGCTTGACTACAAAACACATCTAGCAAAAACTTCAGGGAAAGCAGCTCCAAAAAGAAACCAATACAAAGTCGCAAATGCAGAACTCACCATCATATCTATCAAGGTCGAAGGATTGCTCCTCCGACTCCGATGACTCCTTCGGTAGTCGCATCTTCTTCCGGGCAGAAGGAGCCATGGAACGCACAGGAATAGCAGGGATTGGTTCCTCTATAGCAGCAGAAGGACCTTCCGGCATTGTCGGAGAAGTAGCATCAGAATCCTTGTTGCGAGAACGCTTGTGAGTGTCCTGGTTGCTGGACTCGGGGGCTCCCTCCTCCTCTTCGATTGGGACGGTCGACTCCGACTCGGCCTCTTCATCCACTTCGCGAGGAATAACCCCTTCAGGACAAGGAGGCTAATTGGAAGACACCTTCCAATCCTGCATTCAGAAGATACATTATTATACATCAAGTACTTAAGGACAATCGACAAAGAAAGCTACTTCATAGTAAAATTCTACCTCAGGAGGAGGGTTTGAGGCATCGAAAGGAGGCACGACTGGTTTGCCTGGGAGAACCTCCTTGGTGGTGTATTTGGTCACCAGTCGCACCCTCTTATCAACCTCACCCGCAGAAATGCCATCGGCAGATACGCGAGTGGCATCGTTCACACCGGCCCAGTGGAACATGGGATGGACTCTGGCCTGCAGAGGCTGGACACGGTGGCATAGCCATGTGCGAATGAGGGCAGCGCCTCCCTCTTCTTTGCCTATGCGACTCTCGAGGTCGTAGACACGCTTATACAGCACCTCCGTTTCCTCAGACTCACTAGACATCACGATATTCCTCCAAGAGCGCCTCCTCTTGCACAGCGTCACGGGATCAAAGGGCGTGAGTCCGTAGTGCTCTCCATCAGCCTTATGGTCGCAGATGTAAAACCAATTGTCTCTCCACTCTTGGACGGACGCAGTGAGCTTGATATCAAAGTAGGTGATAGAGGAGTCGACATGGATTCCGCAGCCTCCTATGTCGTAGACTACCGAACCGGATGCCGACTGGCGTGTCAGCTTAAAAAGCCTCTTGAAGAGGCCAAAGTGCGGCTCGACTCCGAGCCAGCACTCGCAAAGAGTAATGAAGCAGGAGATGTGGAGAATATAATTTGGGGACAGCTGATGCACCTGGAGCCTGTAGAAACAAAGGAGACCCTTGAAGAAAGGATGCAGGAGGAGAGAAAGACCTCGGATGATGAACGCACGGAACATCACCCAGAAACTAGGAGGAGGACAAGGGATTACCTCCTCGCCGGGCACTCGTGAGTTGTCCTCCACGAACGGAAGAACTGCATCTCCACAAGGAAGATGTAGCTCGGAAGGCTTGATGATGGACGCACACCAAGCGCCATTGGTAACGCGGGTGCCCACACCCTTCTTCTTCCCAGTGCCGGCAGCGCTAGTTCCCACTGCGGTGGTACCGCCCTTTTTCCTGGTGGCGGCAATGGTTTCCGCGGACCCAGCGGTGGCTCCTCCCTTCTTCTTGGCCATCTTCCGATGGCGGTGAGAACGGAGGAAGTAACTGGGGAAGACACGGAGCTGGTCTAGTGCCGCAAAGAGAAAGTGCACAGGGAAGCAGAGAGCAGCAGTAATTACGATGGAGGCACGAGCAAAGAATACAGATGGGGAATTTACCGCAGCTACGCTGCTACTTAACCTCCTCACGGACACCATCCAACGGCCAGCAGAAACCCTACTACATGCGTGGCGCACATCGCCATCGACACGTGGCGAAGCTGAAGCACGAACCATCTCCCCACTATTCCCATTACATGCGGAAATCGAGGAGATGCTGTTAAAACAGAAGATTACGCACGCCCGGTCAAATCGAAGTCAGAAAGTGGGACCCACCACTCGTCACGTCCCGTCAAAGCCGCTCACGCGACCAACCGAGGTCATCACATCGTTAGCACTGACATCATTGATTTCAGCAGCAGAAGATTTCGACTACTTTAGTCCTCGCTCGAGTCTTCGACTCAACCGAGCACTCAGGGGCTACTCCCATAGGGAGCGCTGGTCGTGCACCCTACGATTATCTTTATGCAGATATATGAAAATTCAGGACATACCCACCACTCGAATCTACGATTCGATTGTGAATTATCGGTTACTCCCATAGGGAGCGCCAGAAGCAAATTCGACTGAAACAAGCAGCAAAAGACAACAGCTGTAACATCCCAGCATTAGAGCTTAGAAATAAGCTAAGATAAGGTGTCTGCATTGCATTCATTAAAAGAAAATCAGCGGAATTTTCGTGCCAAACTAAAAGAGTAGAGTAAATCAAAGTTCTCTTGCTCTGATGAATTAGGTTTAGGTCATCTGAGCTGAGTGAGGTGAATTTTGACATGATCTCTAATTTTTTATGATTTATGAGGGAAGAAGTTTGAGTTTTGAATACGAATAAACAATTTATATAACTAAAAGGAAATAAATAATAAAAATAGATTTCAAATAAATAAAGAATATTTTATATTACATGTAATAAATAAAATAAATTGAATACAAATAAGAAAGTAGTATTCTTTAATTATAATCCATATAAATATGGGATTAAGGAATTGTTTATAATAATCCAATTACAAGTATAAAACAAATTGAAATACAAGGAAAGATTAAGTTTTTTAATTGAAACAAGTATTATAACAATCTTTTACAATAAAAGAATCGAGGTAAACAGTAAGGTAATGTAATTAAGAAATGAAACAAAGAAAAGAATTCTTATTTACAAGAATCTATCTATTACATTGTTTTCTACAAATAAGTAAATGAATAAAGAAAGTTACAGAAGGATAAAAGGAAGTCCTAGACTATTTCTCTGAGTTAAGTCGTAAGCTATTCTTTCATTTCTTAGAATGATCTGGGTTCCTGCAAAATACCAACATGTAACACCCTCAGAATTGGACCTATGCAAGTTTTAGCGAAACCCGCCAAACCCGCATAGAAACGATTCAAAGGTGCCCACCAGGCACTTTCGTGCGGGTGGACGAAGTAATAACATTACACAACAGTCCTCAATGGGACCCACAGAACAGATATATATACAACAGCGACTCCATGAGTCAAGAATACAGAGATAATATACAAAGATCCAAATCACCTTGAAAATGATAGAGCGTCCAGCTACGGACAAGATGCAAATGGGGCTAAGAGCCCTGAAGAATAACCAATGGCGTCCATAACCCTGCCCAGGCCAAGCCGGAAGGGTAACCCTGCTAACGACGTCGATCTCAAAACCTGCTTAAACAAAAGGGGTGCCGACAAAGGGCAAAGGAAAAAGAGGAGCGTAAGTACTGAGGCCAGTACACGGCGAGACTAGAATTCGGCGGTCCTCGCCTACATAGGTATGGTGGACTGAGCGGCAGCGGCAGCATGCACTAAACAACCTATAGAGACTCGATACAACTGGCGGTTACCAGAAAAGGGATAAGAATGACCTATTCGGATCCAACCTGAAGCTAACACCAAACAAACCCATCCTGGTGTTTCCCCCTCGAGACCAAACGAGGAAGTCCACCGAGGAACTCACACCGTTGGCAGATTTAGTTATTCGGTTATCGTTGCAGTAATTACTAGTCAGGTATAGATAATCGTCCTGATAAAATAAACAGTGGGCAATTTTAGGTAACCATTCCGTGATAGTTGCGACACTTACTAGTCAGATACATTTAGCATGAGATAACCCAAAACCCAGTAGTTGTTGGTACTTTTATTTAGCCATTCCGTTGTAGTTGTAATACTTACTAGTCAGATACAATTGTCGCAAGCGACAAACCTAACAAGCAATTGTGGGCAGTTTTAGTTAGCCATTCCATTATAGTGAAGCTGATTACTAGTCATTATAAAGTCAAATTTATAGCACTACTTTAGTTATGCTTGTCTATGGTCGAGATACTGTGCTCCAAGTCGTCCATAACCGCGGACACGGCTTTCAGAAAGTTTTAACCCGGCCGGGGTGCACAAATAGCAACACACACTCGATCAACCTCGGAAAAACCAAATCAAAACCCAACGAGGCTTTCACGACAAAGCAATCACAGGATTCAGAAATATTTCAGGGGGCCACCCCTTGGAGTACACCCGCAACGAAGTAAGCTAGCTCCGAGACGGACCCGAGGTTTGTGGGGCCGGCTGTAAACGACTGGGAACCCGAAAACTCGAGGTGTCGATACCGCGAAAACGGGTCACAATTCCTAAACAGTACAGTGTGCTCCTCGCATAATCGTAAATAAAGCAGTAGCATGGCATAAGTACAGGATCGTAAATAAAACCTCAAACTAGTTTGTGGCCCCAAGAAATAAGACTGAATCAAGCTCTGGCTAAGGGGGGTCCCATAAGCCTCCCGGATGTGGATAGCGCGATAAATCAAGGAACAGGTATCAAGTACTCGGGGTCCTACGGGACACAAGTGGGCGGTCGGAAACCAAATATTATCTATCACCCACCGATGCCTCTGCTTACTTACTTCAATTTTAGTTGTTAAACAGGAATTAAAGTGAACGATAAGTAAAACTATGATCACCTCCAACATCAACATGCGGCAAAACATCAACAACTGTGGCACTGGACGACACGCAACAGCACTTGAGCAAGCGACTACGACGCGCAAGTCCAACTATCTACCAAACAACAGGTAATAGGATGTGTCCAAGGCAATATAGGGCTGCACGGGATATCACCGGTACGGGAACTAGAGCATCGCAAACTCAGATAGCAAAAGATCAACAGGAGGGAATAAATACTATAAAAGTAAGATAGGTAGAAAGGGGGAGATGCTCGCCTGAAAAACATTGTCGAAGGTTCAACCGAAGATCGGGTCGACACTCGCATCAACTCAACGGCCTTATCCGCGAAGAAGCAAAACACTAGCAGAAACATCGTATGCACTATTTAATACAACGGCAGAAGATCGGCATGATGCATGTATGATGTATGGCATGGCAAGGTGCGATGCAATTAGGTCATATTAAGCGGAACCGGGGTCCCGACAATTAATTAAATGATTCATGTTGTTTAGATACCCCACAATTTAAATGTTGTATTAGCATGGCAAAAGATGGCACCGGGTTCGCTACACAACTTTAAATGAGGCCAATATAAGGCTAGATTTGCCCGCATATGGGCCCCATATTTAATTATAAGGTGAATCGGCGTAAGGCCCCCAAACCACATGATTATGCATGCAAGTATGGCAATTAATATGCAACAAGTTGTTATATATGATAAAATAGGGTTTCGGGGAGGGGTTCACACATTAGGGGTCTTGACAGTCTTGGTTTCCGGGGTTCGGGGTCGGTCTCAGGGTTCGGATCTGGGGTTCGGTCTCGGCGGAAGCGTCCTCAGATAACGGGGTAGATCTTGGCGCAGCCGGGATGAAGGGCTTGGTTCCGTGCCGGGGCGCATCGGGTTCGTTTCGGTCGGTGCCGTTCTTGTCGTCGCGACGATCTTGTCGGGTCCGCGCCATCGAGTCGGTCTTGGCATTCAGGATGAAGTACTTGTCGTTCTCGTGGCGATCTTGGCGGTCATCAGGTCCGGGCTCGGCGTCCGAGGGAAGGAGTACTTGTCGCACGGTGTCCGGTTAGGCAAAATTGTCGGTTCCGGCTTCGATTGTCGGTGTCGGACTTGAGTCTCGGCGTCAGGAGATCTTGGCATCTGTGTGGCGAACTCCGGGTTCGGTGTGCTTGGCTTCCATGAAGGAAAACTTGGACTCCGACTTTGTTGTCGATGGCAAACTCGTGTGGGTGTCGGGGATCTTGGTGGGGGTCGATGCACTCGTCACGGGGTCGGTCTTCGGTTCATTGGGTCCACGTGGAAGAACTTGGCGGGCCCCGGAGTCCGATAACGTGTCTTGGCGGAACTTGGCGTTGATCTGTACTTGGAAGATCTTGGCGACATTGTGATATGGTTTTGCCACGGGAGACGCTTGAGCGGATCAGACCCTCACACACAGGACAAGGACGGTTGGTGACGGGAAGGTGCCTGGCCGGAGACGTTCATGACTGCAGCTCGACGCGGGAAGGTGCTCGCGGGGAGGGACAGTAGCACGCACGCGGCTAGGGGCTCCCAGCTGCGGCCGACGGCGAGACGGCCGAGGCCGGCCGGAGGGGAACCGGCGAGGCAGAGGCCGACGGAGGGTCGAGGCGGACCGCTGGCTGCGAGAAGGAGACGAGCGGGGGGCACGTCGTGCTCGGGCCGCGGCTGGAAGAGGGTCGGGGAGGAGAGGTGGCCGCGGTGAACGGCGGCGGCGCAGTCGGGTCGGGGACGAGCGCGGCGACGGGGAGGCTCGGGAACGGGCGCGGCGACGGGGAGGCTCGGGGGCGGCGCGGGGCGGCTCGAGCGGCCGGAAGGCGAGGGGGCGCGACGGAGGGGACGTCGGTGCGGGCAGGCCGGTGCAGAGGCGAGGGGGCGGCGCCGGCGGAGAGCGCGGGCGGCGGCGGCGGCCGTCACGCGCGGAGGAGGGGGCCGTGCGGCGAAGCTCTGCTTGGCGGCAGCGGCGCGGAGGAGATGGGTGGCCGGCGGTGGAGCGGAGGTTGGAGCACGCGGGCGGCGCGGCGAGGTGGGCGAGCGCGCGGTGAGGGAAGGAGGCGGGCGCGCGGCGCCGGAGAGACGAGGGAGAGGATGGTGGAGAGGTGGGCTTGGGCACGCGGAGGGGCGGCGCTCGGAGGCGGGCCGAGGCCGGGGAAGGGGAGGAGCACGGCGGCGCCGGAGGAGAGGGAGGAAGAGGAGAGGGGCGAGCGGTGCGGGGAGAGAGGACGGGGCCGCGGCTGCGCGCAGGAGAGAGAGAGGGGGACGCGTGGGGGGAGAGCCGGTCGTGGTGGGCCAGGTGGGGTTGGTGGGGATCGGGTGTGGTGTGCGTGTGTGCTTGTGTGGGTGTGGCCCAGGGTGTGCCTGGTGAGTGCTGTGTGGTGTGTGTTGGGAGAGAGAGTGGTGTGGGTGGGGAGAGGGGGCTGAGTTGGCATTGTGTGGTTGGGTGAGAGATGGAGCAGGGTGACGTGTCGGGTGGGGATTGGCCGGGGTGAGGTGGCCGGTGGGCGTGGGTAGATAGGTTGGTAGCTTTAGGATTTAGAGGGGGCTGATTAGGTGGACCGTTTTTGGTTCTGGGGTGGTCGTTCAGGTCGATTCGGCCCATTCGACTGCCCCACTAAAAATAATTCAATATTTTATTTGTTTAAAACTGACCGTTTGCAAAACATAGTTAGTCAAAACAAAATATTCCGGAGACCCGGTTTTAGGTTTTGAATAAAGATGAGGCGTTTTAGGGAACACAAAATAGGTTTTTCTGCAAATAGTCTTCTACAAGCAAATGCAAGATGATGACGATGCCCAAATGCAATGTGGCATGATGACATGAGCATGCGGTCATGATGATGCAATGCACAAAAACAACGCGATTTTCTAGTAGTGGTTTTGCGGGATGCCACACAACAGTAGATAAAACAAGAGAAAGGGGGTTAGTGTGTTAGCTACACTCTCAGATTGGGCATAGAAGTGCTATGCCAATATCATCATTGAGTCTTAATAAAAAGGGCTAAATGTAGCAGTATATGTTCTTATCTAGATTTTTTCCTCAGTTCAACATCATAGGCCTTAAGGGACAAGTTTCACCAACATAGTAAACAGGTAAAAGTAAAAATGTAACAACAGCCAGAAAAGATCTTCATAGCTCATCTGATCCTCAAGTCCAGCAAGACAAGCCTTGTAACTTGTACACAGCAGGGGCCACCTACAAGCATCTTACACATCCTGCATGTGGAGTGTGCTATCACCATGTGGAGTGTGCTATCACCATAAGAGGAGCAACTGCAGTCTCCTTAGAATATCCCAGTTCATTTCACCACACTCCATATCCACCATCAGCAATCCCAATTCCACATGTTCTAGACATGTCCAAAGAAGAAACACAGGCAGCAGTAGCAATGAAAGGTGGATAAAGGTGGGGAATGCCACAAGGACAAGTTGGTCTCTAAGCAAAGCAGATCAAGTGAACAATTAAGGGTAGTGGACCAAGATCCACCACCACAAGAGCCACAACCAAACCATCTGTCCATACTACAACCAGCAGGTTGACCATTCAACTCATGTATATTTGTTCTTCTTCTCAAGAAATGAGCATGAGTGTTGTAGCAGGAGGCAATTCCTCAGAACTGCACCCAAATGGAGTGCAAGTTCATCACTGGATGAATTAAGGCCAACACAGTATAGATATTATTCATAATATGGCCATTGGCCTGTGCATCCTTAGCAGGGACAACCAGCTTAGCAACAGATCATACCATTACAAACTATTGTTGTGCACACTCCACATGGGAGGCACCACAACAACAGATTTAATAGTAGTAGACACTAAGTTGTTCAACATCAAACATCAAGCATAATATTTGTTCTTATCAGTTTATAAAAAGAGATAGCAATACAAGGCCAAAAGGAAGGCAGAATCAAATCCAAGGCTACCACAAGCCAAGAAGTAAAAGGCAACACCAGCACAAGACTACCTAGGTAGTTACCAAAACCTTTTGATCCAATAATTGATCATGAGCATGTTCATATCTGTACTCATGAACATATCCATATATGCTCATGCAAGGGCATGATAAATCATGAGTAGTTAGACAATAAGTAAAAACAAGTGGTTTTTACTTTAGAAGGATCTCAGACCAGCATCATAGACCAAAGAGGATCTAGTCTTAACTAGATGACAATAAATCACAGCTGCTAGCATACATGGCACATTCCTAGAAGGGTAGCACCTCTCTACCTAGCAGGTTCATTTGTGCTTGAGTACAAGCTCAAGTACACTTTCTTAAACACAAATAATCATCTTCCTCAAAGATTTTAGGAATCATCTATCCACTTTAGTTAGAAAGAATAGCAAGGGTTAACACTGTCTAACACCAGGCTACAATATTGAGAACCCCAGAAATCAAGGAAAATAAATCATCTTCCTACAAACATATAGGAATCATTCTTCTACAAGATCAATCCAATAATCATCACAGAGAGTAGAATAAATATTATTCACCATGGTTCTACACAATATCAAGATAGATTCCTGAGCAAAGCCATATATCATAGGGTACTTCATAGAAGAGTACCAAGACAATTAACCAAGGAACATTAGTTCAGCAGAGAGGCATCCCAACTCAAGCCATAGTAGTGAATCTACTAGCAATAACAATAATAACTAGGGAATCCATACAATACTAACCATGCATTTGCATAGTGTTCTCTGATAGAGAACATGACCATAGAATATGATCAACAGAGTTTAGCAATACACATCAGTAGGTCATCTGCAAGAGTATTGCCCAGGAAACTAACCAAGAGGCTAAACTAAACACCACTATAGGGGATGAACCCTAAAATTTAGGGATGATCCCTAAATGAGGAATTCATGCAGTAATCACGTGGCATGGAGCAGAGAGAGATAGAGAGCATAGTGTAACATCCCAAAACTTTAATCCAAGATTATTAAGATCCAAATCACCAAAATTAGGGTTAACAAAAACTTTTCCAAACAAAATTATTAAAGCATTCATATGTGTGTGCATTTAAAATAGGAGTTGTTTGAATTGCCATGATTAAGTGATACATTGCATGTAAAATGATTCTTAGGTGAAATAAACATCATCTAAATCATTCCCAAACAAATCCCAAAGAAAATCAAATCAAAATGAATAAAAGAAGTGAATGGTCATTTGTGCCATTTAATCAACATACCTACTTTGGCTATTCCTAGAACTCAAAACCTAACAGAAACAAATGTGGATCTTTACACCCCTTGATAGTACACATAATGATGTACCAAGGCCCACTTTGTGATCTGCCAAAAACATTCAAACACTAAATTTAATTGGCATTTGAAAATTGAATCTATTTCATATGGGAAGATCCCACTATTTCAAAAACCACTCAAATGAGCTCAATTTTCAAAACCCAAGCACCCACAAAGTCTCAAGCTTATGCCTAGCACACCCACCAAAAATCTTTTCAAAATTCAAAAATAATGTTCTTGCGGCCATTTCCACAAACACTTGGCAGGCAGGTTTTACACCTAATATCTAGCTTACTGTTTTGTACAGGGTTTTGCCCCCATTTGATCCCCATTTAATCCCTTTGTCCCCTCTTGATCCAACCACAGACTAAGCACCCATCCCCTACCCCTCTAACAGCAAGGCCATGCCATCCCGAGCACCAACTTGCCAGCCAAACCTTGCCACGCTGCAGCCAGGACCTCACCGCCACTCTCTGTCCCCTCCCTGAGCCGAGCCAGACCGTGGACCACTACTAATGCGTCGCGTCCAGTGCGTCTGCACCATGCCGAGCACGCGCCAGAGCGCTGCGCCTGACACGTGTGCACGCACCGCCCCTCGACCGCAGCCCGCGTCCACCGCTCCGCCACGACCCCAGGAACACGCCAGACATGCCCGTTCGCCGCCCAACGCACCACAGCCACCGCTCACCGTTGAGACCGACGCCTCTGCCGCTCAGAGCACGCGCACCGCCCGACCAATTGCCTAGGCCTGCATTTACTCCGTAGAGCACCGCCAGGAGACCAGCCACCGTTCCCTACCTCGAGCCACGCCGCTAGCGTGTTGTGCAGCCCTCGTCGGAGCCGCCCGCCCTCGTCGTCCTATAAATATAGGCCTTTCCCAGCCATTCTCTGCACACCACTCACCTCCCCTCACCCCACTGAGCCTTCCCCACTTCTCCCTGGAGCAAGGCGAGCAGCCGTTGGCCGGAATTTCACCGGAGCTGGCTGCCTCTGGAGGAGAAGGGCCCCGTTGATTGCGACCACCCCTGGAGCTGCCTCGACCGTCCCTGAGTTCGCCGTCAACCACCAGTCAGTTTGCCCGCCTCTCCATCGTCGCTAGAGCCCTGGTATGCCCCCTGAGCAGCCCCACCGAGCCGCTAGGGTTAGAGTTCGTCGACGACCTATTCGTCGTCGACGACGAGCCCCAGCCGTTGATCCTCGTTCGAATCTAACGGCCCACATCGCCCCATACCGCTTCGCGTGTAATTAGCCGCTGACCGGTGGACCCCCCTGTCAGCTGTGCCCCGCGCCGCGTGGTGTCACTGGGCCGGCCCGTTAGCTTTCCCGCGCGACCCATTTAGTTTGAATTAGGATTTTTCTATTTAGTTTAAACCTAGTTCTGTCCCCTAGTTTGAAATTCAATTCAGAGAGATTTATAAATCCAAATGGAGTGATTACAATTTTGTTAGAAAGCTACTAAAAAGATATACCCAAGCCCGTTGGATTTAATTCAATCAGAGTTAGAGATCTCTCCTAGTAAAGATAATAAGATAGAAGCATTTGCACCTTGCAACATTTTTATAAAATCAACCAAGATAGATTTTGAGTTGATTCCAACTCTCAAAAATCACATTTCACCATACCTATCTGAATATGTAATAATATTAAGGTTTACATGCAGTGACTTTGGACTAGTACCAAAATAATGCTATATAGGCATTTCTAGTCACTTTAAATCATTAAATAATGAACTTAAACCAAAGTAATTATGATCCAACCCTTAAATCACATTCCCACATGTTAGAATATGTGGTGATGACATGTGTCCACATGATCCCATATTTTAAGTGGTGAATATTAAATCTTAGTTAATTTTTCAATGAGTAGAAATTACTTTTCTAAAATAAAAAGAAGGAAACTAGTTAATAAAACCTTGTGATGCTTGCGATGATAATAGATCATCAAATGTGTGCCTTAGAATGCTAATTAGACTAGTTAAGTATTGTTTGGTGATTGTGTACTCCGTATGTATTTATAGACGATAGTACCGACCAAGCTTTCGAGGAGGAGGAGATCTATCAAGAGGAGGAAGAAAACTTCAACCACTGCACCAACCAAGGAAAGCTATTGTTAGCAAGCTAGAATTAAGCTAGATGACTTGAGCAAAGATGCTTTAGGCATGCTTTGGTTATACCACTTTGACTAGTATTTACCCCAAGTATTAATTTCAAGCTTTACTTCCTTTACTTTACTCAAAGTCCCTTACTTGTTTTGAAGGTAGCATAAAAAGTATAAAACTTGACCCATTTAGATAACTTTAGATGTCATTCTATGGCATGAGATTGATCCCATCTTTCCACCTTAGTGAACACTCTTAACTTAGTAGTTTAGAGCAAATAAAAACTTGAGTCACTTTAGATGGGAATACTTAGTGAAAATGAATTATGAAAACCTTGGAATGATGAGTCATTCTATTGAGATGTTTTGACATGTGTTGAGAAACACAAATGGTTTATGATGATGAAAATGTTGAGGCATGAGCCTTAACCCTTTTGCAAAACTGATGGTTGGATTCAGATGCGATACCATTCCAAATTTACCGTACAACCACAATACCTGAATTGGGTAAGGCTTAGCCGGAAGTTTATATGCATTAGTATTAGTTCCCTCGCGGGAGAGGTCTAAGCTGAGGCTACCTCTCAATGTTTTCCACCTATGCAGTGCCCAAGATGACAGATGGTCATGGTTGGGAGGCCATGCTCATAGGAGAGGTTCTTATACTAGGGTGTGTAAAGGAAAGGTTATGTTTGATTATCTGCATACTAAGTATGATGATTCAGGGTTATCCCTGACAGATGTATCGAATCTTGTGGTGAAAGTGTACCACCTCTGCAGAGTGTCAAACTATTCGAATAGCCGCGTCCGCGGTTATGGACAGTTGGAATGGCCATATTGTTTCGTTGTCAGATGTTTTCAAAATGACTTATGAAATGAATAATGAATCTTGACTTGACCACAACAGGGTTGTGTTTATGACACTAACTTCACAACTTATGTGATTCTAGAAATTTCTTTTATCTTTCTTTGCTTCAGAACTCAGCTTAGGTTTCAAACTTAACTTTATAGTTAAACTTAGAGTTAGCACTTTAACTTAGAACTATACTACTTGTTAGTGGTAGCTTGCGAGTACTTAAAGAGTACTCATGGATTTTGTCCCTGGCTATTCTCATGGCCAGACTATGAAGGAGACTACCAAGATGATGGTCAGCAGGACGGCTATGATAACTAGGACTATCTGCCTTCGTCAGCATTGCCTGTGCCCCTAAAGATGGACCCCACCGCTATGCTTATCTTTTATTTCCACTGCTTGTTGTATTAAGACTGGATCATGATATCCTTATTTGTGTAAGACCTTATGTATGGTTTGTAATGGATGATGTGCTGTGATATCCAATCTCACAAAAATGGTAATCCTGGGATTGCGATGGATGACATAACATGCATCTGGGATTAAAAATCCGGGTGTTGACATGTAGTGAGAGGAGTAGGAGAACTTACTCGAGGTCCTCGCAATTATACAGAAGAGGAAGTAGAGGAGGAGGCTGGTGGCGATGAGGAGCACGGTGGCACGGGGAGCACCCCAGAGGGGGCGCTGCAACCCACACCAGCCGTGATAGAGGTGGCCAAAGGAGGAAGAATAGCACCGCAGCATCGTCACAGGGTGGGGTCAACACGGCCAGCTGAGAGCGCCAAAGCCCGATCAAGCTGGATAGCATCATGTGGCATTGTCGTCCACATCGTCTTGCACCACGACAACGGTCGCGGTAGCCTGGGGCGGCCGGAATCGAGCGTGCGATGGCGATGGCATTGAGTGGACCAGAGAGTAGCGTCACGAGAGAGAGAGATGAGAGGAAGGAGAGAGAGTGTGGGGGTACTGGGCCGGGTAAGGCTAGCCCAGTACGACCCAGGTGCATCTGAACAGCCCCACTGGGCCGAGTCGGGTCAAAACGGGTCAGCTTAGTGGATCAGGCTTGTATTTTAAAAGAAGGACTTGTTTAAAATTACTAATTACAAACATGCCCCTGAGATAAGCCAAGCTCTAGGAAAATAAATAAATAAAAATCCTAAAAATACAAATAATATATTATGAAATCACAAAAATATCTTCTACCCAAAAAAAATAATAGATAATAATTTTGAGTAATTAAATTGAGATCTATTATTATAATTGTATTTTAGTTAACTTGTATTTTAGTTAAGTAAAGTAAGTTTGCATAAAATAAAATCTTTAAGAAAATATTAACAAGAGTTAAAATTAACTAAAATTAATTTTTGAACTCTTAGAATAGTATTAGTTATCATAAAAATACTAATTATATTATTCCAACACATTCTAAAGTTATTAAGAAATAAATCCTTATTTATTATCTAGTTGGTAAGTTCTTCAAGAACATTCTTAAATAAGAAATAATCACAATTCTATCTCTAATATCTTAAATCCCTAACAAACTAAATGCTTAGTCCAAAGCTATCACTTGGATCTACAATAAAACTTAAGTGTAACTTATTAACCTTATAAAACTCTTTTAAAATTATAAATCCAAACTAAACCAACAATTTTATGTAAGATTTGAACATCATAAAAATAAATACTATTTATGTCTTAACTATTCTTAAACATGATTCTAGCTTTAACAGATTATTCAAAGTATCTAAATTTACTTTCTTTAACAAGATAAACTATATTCAAAATAACAAATCACATTTAAACTCATCATTCATTTAAGATGAAAGTAAATGATCCTATACCTTCAAACATGCTTGTTATAAGATTTAACATTTAGTAATACTTTTAAACACATCACACCCTAGATCTACTTATGTTTTATATTTAACTTTTGTCTGTTCCAAATTAAGTCATAAGGCATCTCAAATCCAAACATATCGAGTAAACGCAAATGACATCGATCACCTTTTACTAACCATAAAGATTGATTAAACCTTATCAAAAAAACCTTCCCTTCAAAAGTTATTCGTTTTGCCACTTCGAACTACAATCTCGTCCACCTAAACCATGAACTTCTTTAATAAATACATAATATCAAAGAACTCTAAGCATGTGTTGTTATAATTACTTTATATCATACATGTTAGTCTTAAGTTCCTTATATATGTATATTAACTTGTAATGTAAACTTATAGACTAACTAAATCTTAAGGAAATAACTTAAAATTTAACTAATTCACCATATTGGGGTATTACTATAGGGTTTTCCACATCGCATTACATTACTTATGCATAATTGCATTCTACTTCTTTAAACATTAGTCCTTATCGGACCAATGATGTTGTTTACAGAATTTGTATCTTCTAATGTCTTGAAGACCGTGAGTACATAATCTTGCAATCACAAAAGGCAAGTTCACAACTTGCTCATGTCCTTTGATTATTTTCTATCAAATGCTTATAACTCAAATGTTGTCATCACCTGCATTTCAAAAAGGTCAGAAAACACTATCTTCATAATAATGTGGTTATGGATTATTTACTACATGGTAATAATCTATTTATATAGTTCCAGTGGAAAGGAACATAATATCTAGGACTTAACAACCAATATCGCCAGTGATTCTAGCACCATATAATACGCGTTAACCATGAGATTTGGAATGGGACAGATAAGTCAGCTGTATCTTATTCCTTTCATATAGAGTCAAGATGACCTTATCGTGACATTGTGATTCCTTGTGTGGATCCAGCATATGGGCGGGCACCCTTAGGCCCCATGATTTTGGTATCTAGATTATCTATGAGTGGCTGTCGGAGGTATAGTCGGACCTTTATTGTGACACCCCCGGAATCAGGGTTAAACAAATCCCAGACCTTAGCCTGACATAAGCTTAACCTAGAGCTCGAGGATATCCAATGAGAAATCGGTAACACAACAGTAACCCTGTGAAGAAAAGATTATTACAGCAAGCTCATAACTGAGCGAAGAACCAAAATATTACAAGGAGAGGTCACTGACCACAAACATCAAACAACGGAAGGAAAATTATGCTATTAAGTATAGCAAACTTAACAAATGGCCTAAGAGGCCTGAAGCATAATTATGACGTCCCATCCCGTAGATTCCAGGCTCTCGGCCGGGAACCCCAAGCTACTCGTCGGTGTCGATGTAGTACGGAACTCGTCTTCAGAGAACACTTATTCTGCTAAAAAGTATCAAAAAAGCAAGGGTGAGTACTAGGTGTACTCCTCAAGACTTATGGCTGGTGGGGTTATTTTGCATAAAGCCATCTTTGTTTTGTAAAACAAGAGGGAGAAGAAGCTCGTCTAATCAGAGTATTTTAAAAGGGGATAAGAGAGCGACATCTCCAAAGAATTGATCATCATCTTTTGATATCCACCAAAGTAATCCTCATCTCACAACTAGGATCACCCCCTCGTACCCATGAGGAAGCATCCTTAAGCACACATTGAACTACCAAGTTTACGATTAGGTTATAGTTCTCTATGATCTTAGAATTCGGCCACCAAGCGTTCATAACCATGAACACGGCTTTTCGAAAAGATTTAACCCTGCAGGGGTGTACAACTTTACCCACACGTACCAACCGACTCTTAATGCCACTAGTAATAGCCCTCTTCCTTGGAACGCCGACAGAGGGTGGTTAGACACAACCTTTACCTTGCTTTCGCCGAGACCATGAGTCATGCCCTAAGGATGGTTCCGCCGTAACGGGTCAAGTCCCGAAGCCGGTCCCTAGAGATGTGAGGCGATGTTGGTTTACCAGGGGCGCCATCTACCCCAAGCAACCCTGGCCACACTTACCTACTTGTATGAATGCACCTCCTTCACCTCCTCTTTCGAAAACATTTTCTATGCATATGCCGAATGGAACGCCCGAACTATGTGACTCATGGAATCTACTAGGAAAGTTAGTTACTCGTGAGGTTTTCTAGGCCCCGTGTGGCTATACACTCGTCTCGGTTCCAAAGGCAAGAACTCGGGTCCTAGTAGTGGCGAGCATGGGACTGCAAAAATCACATCACACCGTGGCCTCCCATACAAGCCTTAGCTTGTTTAACCTTTACCACTGATCTTACCTCATCAGTATACCTCATTCTCCTATCATACTAGATTCTCTGCATTTGGTACATCTTCTGGATGAACCAGCACTGACAGCTAAGCATGGCTAAGCAAGACACAGATAGTAGCTCTAGCAGTGCACACAAGCCAAACCTAGTTATGCTAGGAGCAGTGGATCAGGTAATATAAGCTCAAGGGAGTAATGCAATAAATATGATACTCTATCTATCGCTAAAAGACCATAGTAGAATCGTATGCTTCATGGCAAGAATGAAATACTTTCAAAAGCATATGATTCTTTTATGTGTGGGGCTATGCTTGCCTTGTTTGTTGATACCCAGATATAGATCTTCAGAAGACTTGTACTTGACTTGATTATAGTTTGTCAAGTATTTTTCGTTCGCCTTCGATCTCGATCTCGATATCGTATTCTACCGGAAAGAAGCAAACACTAGAAAGAAAGGGAAACAATCAACACATGGCATCGATGCAATGCTCAATCAAGGATGATGATATGATAAGTTTAATAGAATTGAAATGAGACCCTAAAGCATGCCTGGCAATTTAAGCGGGATCCGAGGGGTCCAAACCCTAAAACAGGAGAGACCCCGGAATCACCTACGGGGGTTCATTTAGTTCTCTAATTATACTTGTCTTGAAAGTTGTTGAAAAATGCATGATATTGATGCTAAAGTGTAGGTCTTGTTTTTCTGAACATTTTCATATATTATACACATTTTTCTGACTTGTAATTAATTAGATATTGATTTTTTTAAGATTTATAAAAATTTATTAAACTTTATCAAAACTAGGAAAACCTTTTTACATCGAGGCCATTTCTAGCCGCAATGGCTGATAGATGGGCCCCATGGCCACCTCAGCACCCACGCGTGCAGGTGGAACCCGGAGGGGGTTGACTAGGCTGACCGCGCTGGGGGTGATGTCACGACGACATCACAGCCACGTCAGCAGGCCACTGACCGGCGGACGGTGATCACCGTCGGCGATCTAGGACAAGTCATGAAGCACCGGGTAGACCTTTAGAACGAGCGTGACGACGCGAGCAATAATATAGCGGCGCCGCCCGGTAAAGGTCACCGGAGCAACAACCACGGCGGAGTCCGATGACGGCAATTGGTGGCGCTCGGCACAAGGACGAAGCAGAAATATGGGGTCGCGGAGAGGGCAGCGATTGGCTTGGATCACCTACTGGGCCCCACAACAAGGAATTGTGGACGGGAAAGATCGCCTAGTTGTGCAACAAAGAGTTGGTCTTTCATGGGTAAAGCAACGCACCTCTGTAGAGTGTAAGAATTGTGACATGTTACTCCCTGTTCCGAGCAGGAGCTACGAACGCAGCAGGAAAGGAACTCCATGAAGTTCTGGTCAACCTGTGAAGGCTGTCGGACATAGTTTTCAGAATAAAAGCAACCTTTGAAGAAATGTTTACGAAAACCTGCATTGCCTACAACCTTTGGTCTTTGGTTGTAGAGATAGTGCATCATATACTCCTTTTTAGTGAACTTGCTGAGTACGCTTGTACTCAACCATACCTTCTTAACCCTTGCTAGATTCTAAGCCATTGAATGTAGCGTCAACATCAATTTCTGCTCAAGAAACCATCATCGACAACTCAAGTTCTTCAATAAAGTTAATAAAGTCAATATATACATCAGCTGAAGTGAAGATAAAGTGTCAGTTTAGATAGGAGTAGATTCTTTAGCCATAAAACCTACTTCTGTAGAGCATTGCAATAGCAGCCATGGCAAGACAAATAGTTAAGTGCTAGTCTTAGTTACTAGATATTTCTGAGTTATTATTTCTGGTTCTTCTTTGTAAGAAGTTTCTTTCTCTCACTTTAACCTAAAGTGTTCTCTGGATCTTTTGTAAAGAGTCGAGTTGTAATCTATAGTCATGTCTTGGACCTGCTGTGTTTTCGTTGTACCACTCTAAGGGATGTAATACTAGTGAATAGTGTTTCATTGGTGTTATGTCAACAGCTATAGTGTACTACATCATGCAGTGGTATGCTGGGTCACCGCAGCTGGTATCAGAGCATATGCTTTGACCTTAGGTTGGTAAACCTAGTAAATGGGTAGAACCTATAGGAAGGATGTTAGCAACCATAAAGAGTTCTCTAGAAATATGGTGGATATTCAATTGGGAATAATCGCAACATGTTGCTAGTGCGATGATCCTTTATTATGCCATATTAAATGAGTACCATGAGTTTTAACTTGAGATGACTGATGATAATTTCTTATCTACAGTACAAGAATGGCACCTAGGTATCCATCTCAGAATGTTCAAGTGTTGAACAAGACCTTAGATGATTATAAAGATGCCTGGAAAATCACTCTAAGCCAACTTCTATGGAGTCTGGATTGTGAGTCTCGACTTCTGGTCAAGGTTTACAGTTTCTATGACGGATGGATATTGGCCAAATATCGTATCCTGATCATGTTACCCAAGAAGTTGGGAGTGCGTGGAGAAATGCCATCGGGAGAAGCAAGATGTATGGCAACAGCCTATCAGATTGCAGTAGTAGCAGCCATAACCAAGATAAGGGAACAGAATTCCAAGGCATTGGAAGGTCCTACCTATACTGCTATACCTCATGAAACTCCTAGTTCTGATCTAGAGTTAGATCATTCTTCTCTGGTAAGGACCAAACCCACTCTGGCAATAGAGTATATGGATCGTTATAAGTCTTTACTAGACACGTTCCATAACACTCATCAACTGCTAGTTCAAGAGTTGGACACTGTCATTGAGGATTTCACTGATCCTGCAAAGGCACGTAGAAAGAAGTTTGTTAGAGAAGAAAAACACTCAAAGCCAATCTTTTACGGAGAGGTGTTTGAAGAAATAGAGTTTAATGACCCACACTCTGAAGTCTATGCCTATTACCTAGTCGAACCTCAGCAACCAGTAGACCCATGGACCAAATACGAGGAGGAACAGAGGATATGGAATGCACCCAACCCCAATAATGTTGTTGGAGATTCTACCGGATGGGAAGGACAGTCCTATGATGAAGTCATGGGACGAGCTACACTTCATGAATCAGGTAAGGGAGTAGAAACCAATTATAATCCTATAGAATCATATGGACCATATGGGGGTAATAACATTCCCATTGAGCTGGAAGAGTGTCCTGGTAGTTACTACACCCATATGTATGACTGGATTGTGGAAAAAGCAAAGTATACTTCTTGCTTTGAAGATGCGCTCGGAGGAGGATAGAAGAATACTGAAGAAGGTAATGAGTTTGATAGTCATTTTTCAATGGCTAATCTCACTCTTGGTACTTCTACTCAAGGTTACGCACCTGCTAGATGTTCTGATGCACCAGAAGGCAGTCGTCGAACTTCGGGTCATCATGGACGAAAAATCTGGAAGCCCAGAAGTGAGTGAAGAAAGTAAGAATGGACGTAATCTAGGTAGTATCATGCTTGAATAATGTACATATTGGGTACTGCATATTGTAGTGCTTGTGAGGCTTGCTGAAATAAGTGAGGGTATGCTCACATAAGCAAGAAATCCCTTGTAATATAAGGAGGAAGTGTACAACGGCAGTGTCTTGCTGTGGTTGGGAGATGTAAAATTTAGAAGACATATGTTTAATACATGGTATATGTTTAAGTATTTCTTGGTTTTTCTTGGATCTTCTTGATTGCCTAGATCTGTGCATGAAGTTTGGCTTGGTGTGCAAATGCATGTGCATCATCAAGTTATTACTTGATGTTATAGACCTATATGGAAAAGGGAATTCATGTACGGGAATGACGAGTTCCGAAGACCAAGATGAAGACTTGCAAGAAGAAGGAAGCCAAATATAAGGTGTATTAACACTATTTTGAAGGATGGATTAATTCCAACTTACTATTAGTTAAGTAACAAGGAATACTAGTACAGAAAAGGTGTGGAGCAACATGAAGGAATAAACTAGAGTTCACTCAAGATAGGTGATGTTGCTCAGGAGTTAATAAAGTAGTCGTTCCAAGTTCATGGAAATATCATGAATTAGTGCAAAGGAGAAATTTTGAAACTGTAGCTGGTATTCAAGCTCTGACAATTTAGAGAGAATGCCAGTAGTAAATCCGGAACCTATAGGGTAATTTATACACCAAGGAGGATCCGCAGCTGGTATCCGTAGCTGGTATCCTAGCAGTGTAATGAAGTGGGTTATCTTCGTATAATATAGAGAGTATAAAACTTGGCCTAAGTTAAGATAGACCTAAGAAGTTTAGAATTTAAAGCGAAATGGCTTTCGAGACGCTTCGCGAAATCCGGCCTACAAAGCGAAAATGTCCAAAAGGTGAGGAATAAGACAAATCATGTTGGAAGATTTAGTACGAAGATCCACTACTATGTGGGTGTACCGTAAATTCTATCGAGATACCTTATATAGGTATGATATAAGCTGGACAGAGACCAATACCTTAACTAATGGATATTATACATGAAGTTTAGAGACCAGTAGGAAACCCCAAGGGGGAGAGTAAACAATAAACACTCAAGTGTTGTTGTCTAACTTTTTGACTAAAGGTGGAGGAGAAGTACTAAACTATGATGAGATCAAGCCTTATTCTCATAAGGTTATAAGAAGTCATCATTATAAATCATTTCCAAGAGTATGTCTGGATGAATGATCGAAGGAGATATAATATATTAAATCTAGTGGACTAGTTGTAAGAGGGAAACAGCTGGTAAGTTGTCCCTAAGAAGGACGAGAGCCTACTGAAAAAGTCTAGTGTATCGTAGTAGAAAGTTCATATCGGAAGGGACAAAATGTGTCCTAAACCAATTCTGAATAGAACTGTAAGAACATAATCCAAGGGATTATCATAACAGAACTCATAGGATAAATTAGAATGATAGTTTGAAGTTGCCAAGTAAGAAGATAATTCAAGGAAACAAACCTGGATATGGGAGACCACAATTATTTCCAATTGGGATCACAATGGAATTTGAGAGATGGTGTGATCAATACAAGGCAATTCCTCATTTGGAAACGCAAGAGAGTACGAACTTCGGGGACGAAGTTTATTTTTAGAGGGAGAGTCTGTAACATCCCAGCATTAGATCCTAGAAATAAGCTGAGATAAGGTGTGCGCATTGCATTCATGCATACAAAATCCGGGGAATTTTCACGCCAAACTAAAAGAGTAGAGTAAATCATAGTTCTCTCGCTCTGATGAATTAGGTTTAGGTCATCTGAGCTGAGTGAGGTG
Source organism: Avena sativa (assembly GCA_916181665.1). Lineage (NCBI taxonomy): Eukaryota > Viridiplantae > Streptophyta > Magnoliopsida > Poales > Poaceae > Avena > Avena sativa. Next base: position 468,634,981 of record OV702290.1, read on the forward strand.
AATTTTGACATGATCTCTATTGTTTTATGATTTATGAGGGAAGAAGTTTGAGTTTTGAATACGAATAAACAATTCATATAACTAAAAGGAAATAAATAATAAAAATAGATTTCAAATAAATAAAGAATATTTTATATTACATGTAATAAATAAAATAAATTGAATACAAATAAGAAAGTAGTATTCTTTAATTATAATCCATATAAATATGGGACTAAGGAATTGTTTATAATAATCCAATTACAAGTATAAAACAAATTGAAATACAAGGAAAGATAAAATTTATTAATTGAAACAAGTATTACAACATTCTTTTACAATAAAAGAATCGAGGTAAACAATAAGGCAATGTAATTAAGAAATGAAACAAAGAAAAGAATTCTTATTTACAAGAATCTATCTATTACATTATTTTCTACAAATAAGTAAATGAATAAAGAAAGTTACAGAAGGATAAAAGAAAGTCCTAGACTATTTCTCTGAGTTAAGTCGTAAGCTATTCTTTACTTTCTCAGAATGATCTGGGTTCTGCAAAATACCAACAATAGATAAAACAAGGGAAAGGGGGTTAGTGTGTTAGCTACACTCTCAGATTGGGCATAGAAGTGCTATGCCAATATCATCATTGAGTCTTAATAAAAGGGGCTAAATGTAGCAGTATATGTTCTTATCTAGATTTTTTCCTCAGTTCAACATCATAGGCCTTAAGGGGCAAGTTTCACCAACATAGTAAACAGGTAAAAGTAAAAAATGTAACAACATCCAGAAAAGATCTTCATAGCTGATCTGATCCTCAAGTCTAGCAAGACAAGCCTTGTAACTTGTACACAACAGGGGACACATGCAAGCAGCTTACACATCCTGCATGTGGAGTGTGCTGTCACCATGGCAGGAGTACCTCAACAAGGAATAAGAGGAGCAGCTGTAGTCGCCTTAGCATATCCCGGTTCATTTCACCACACTCCATATCCACCATCAGCAATCCCAATTCGACATGTTCTAGACATGTTCAAAGAAGAAACACAGGCAACAGTAGCAATGAAAGGTGGATAAAGGTGGGGAATGCCACAAGGACAAGTTGGTGTCAAAGCAAAGCAGATCAAGTGAACAATTAAGGGTAGTGGACCAAGATCCACCACCATAAGAGCCACAACCAAACCATCTATCCATACTACAAGCAGCAGGTTAACCATTCAACTCATGTATATCTGTTGTTCTTCTCAAGAAATGAGCAGGAGTGTTGTAGGAGGAGGCAAATCCTCAGAACTGCACCCAAATGGAGTGCAGATTCATCACTAGATGAATTAAGGCCAACACAGTATAGATATTATTCATAATATGGCTTCAGCCTATGCATCCTTAGTAGGGCAACCAAATTAGCAACAGATCATACCATTACAAACTACTGTTGTGCACACTCCACATGGGAGGCACCACAACAACAGATTTAATAGTAGTAGCCACTAAGTTGTTGAACATCAAACATCAAGCATAATACTTGTTCTTATCAGTTTATAAAAAGAGATAGCAATACAAGGCCAAAAGGAAGGCAGAATCAAATCCAAGGCTACCACAAGCCAAGAAGTAAAAGGCAACATGAGCACAAGACTACCTAGGTAGTTACCAAAACCTTTTGATCCAATAATTGATCATGAGCATGTTCATATCTGTACTCATGAACATATCCATATATGCTCATGCAAGGGCATGATAAATCATGAGTAGTTAGACAATAAGTAAAAACAAGTGGTTTTTACTTTAGAAGGATCTCAGACCAGCATCATAGACCAAAGAGGATCTAGTCTTAACTAGATGACAATAAATCACAGCTGCTAGCATATATGGCACATTCCTAGAAGGGTAGCACCTCTTTACCTAGCAGGTTCATTTGTGCTTGAGTACAAGCTCAAGTACACTTTCTTAAACACAATAATCATCTTCCTCAGAGATTTTAGGAATAATCTATCCACTTTAGTTAGAAAGAATAGCAAGGGTTAACACTGTCTAACACCAGGCTACAATATTGAGAACCCCAAAAATCAAGGAAAATAAATCATCTTCCTACAAACATATAGGAATCATTCTTCTACAAGATCAATCCAATAATCATCACAGAGAGTAGAATAAATATTATTCACCATGGTTCTACACAATATTAAGATAGATTCCTGAGCAAAGCCATCGATCATAGGGTACTTCATAGAAGAGTACCAAGACAATTACCCAAGCAACATTAGTTCAGCAGAGAGGCATCCCAACTCAAGCCATAGTTGTGAATCTACCACCAATAACAATAATAACCAGGGAATCTGTACAATACTAACCATGCATTTGCATAGTGTTCTCTGATAGAATATGATCAACAAAGTTTAGCAATACACATCAGTAGGTCATCTTCAAGAGTATTGCCTAGGAAACTGACCAAGAGGCTAAACTAAACACCACTACAGGGGATGAACCCAAAAATTTAGGGATGATCCCTAAATGGGGAATTCGTGCAGGAATCACGTGGCATGGAGCAGAGAGAGAGAGCATAGTGAGAGGAGTAGGAGAACTTACTCGAGGACCTCGCAATTATACAGAAGAGGAAGTAGAGGAGGAGGCCGGCGGTGATGAGGAGCACGGTGGAACGGGGAGCACCCCAGAGGGGGCGCTGCAACCCACACCAGCCATGACAGAGATGGCCAAAGGAGGAAGAATAGCACCACAACATCGTCGGGGAAGAGCCAGAACGCGGCCGACCCTAACCCTAATGACAGGGTGGGGCCAGCACGGCCAGCTGAGAGCGCCAAAGCCAGATCGAGCTGGATAGCGTCGTGTGGCGTTGTCGTCCACATCGTCTTGCACGACGACAATGGTCGTGGTGGCCTAGGGCGACCGGAATCGAGCGTGCAGCGACAGCAGCATTGAGCGGACCAGAGAGTAGCGTCGCGAGAGAGAGATGAGAGGAAGGAGAGAGAGTGGGGGGTACTGGGCCGGGTAAGGCTAGCCCAGTATGACCTAGGGGCATTTGAACATCCCCATTGGGCCGGGTCGGGTCAGGCCGAGTCAGCCTAGTGGATCAGGCATGTATTTTGAAAGAAGGACTTGTTTAAAATTACTAATTACAAACATGCCCCTGAGATAAACCAAGCTCTAGGAAAATAAATAAATAAAAATCCTAAAAATACAAATAATATATCTATGAAATCACAAAAAATATCTTCTACCCAACAAAAATAATAGATAATAATTTTAAGTAATTAAATTGAGATCTATTATTATAATTGTATATGTTCCTTTTGGAATTTTACAAAAATAAATAAAATACTTAAAATTGAATAAAATTCACTTTTAAGATCCTAAATGGATATAATAAGCTATAAAAATATTAACTTGTATTTTAGTTAAGTAAAGTCAGTTTGCATAAAATAAAATCTTATTTCCTTAATAGAATTTTAAGAAAATATTAACAAGAGTTAAAATTAAATAAAATTAATTTTTAAACTCTTAGAATAGTATTAGTTATCATAAAAATACTAGTTATATTATTCCAACACATTCTAAAGTTATTAAGAAATAAATCCTTATTTATTATCTAGTTGGTAAGTTCTTCAAGAACATTCTTAAATAAGAAATAATCACAATTCTATCTCTAATATCTTAAATCCCTAACAACTAAAAGCTAAGTACAAAGCTATCACTTGTATCTATAATAAAACTTAAGTGTGAGTTATTAACCTTATAAAACTCTTTTAAAATTATAAATCCAAACTGAACCAACAATTTTAAGTAAGATTTAAACATCATAAAATAAATACTATTTATCTCTTAACTATTCTTAAACATGATTCTAGCTTTAACAGATTATTCAAAGTATCTAAATTTACTTTCTTTAATAAGATAAACTATATTCAAAATAATAAATCACATTTAAACTCATCATTCATTTAAGATGAAAGTAAATGATCATATACCTTCAAACATGCTTGTTATAAGATTTAAAGTTTATTAATACTTTTAAACACATCACACCCTAGATCTACTTATGTTTTATAGTTAACTTTTGTCTGTTCCAAATTAAGTCATAAGGCATCTCAAATCCAAACATATCGAGTAAACGCAAATGACATCGATCACATTTTACTGACCATAAAGATTGATTAAACCTTGTCAAAGAAACCTTCTCTTTAAAAGTTATTCGTTTTGCCACTTCAAACTACAATCTCATCCACCTAAAACATGAACTTCTTTAATAAATACATAATATCAAAGAACTCTAAGCATGTGTTGTTATAATTACTTTATATCATACATGTTAGTCTTAAGTTCCTTATATATGTATATTAACTTGTAAAGTAAACTTATAGACCAACTAAATCTTAAGGAAATCACTTAAAATTTAACTCATTCACCATATTGGGGTATTACTATAGGGTTTTCCACACTGCATTACATTACTTATGCATAATTGCATTCTGCTTCTTTAAACATTAGTCCTTACCGGACCAATGATGCTATTTACAGAATTTGGATCTTCTACTGTCTTGAAGACCATGAGTGCATAATCTTGCAATCACAAAAGGCAAGTTCACAACTTGCTCATGTCCTTTGATTATTTTCTATCAAATGCTTATAACTCAAATTTGTCATCACATGCATTTCAAAAAGGTCAGAAAACACTATCTTCATAATAATGTGGTTATGGATTATTTACTACATGGTAATAATCTATTTATATAGTTCCAGTGGTAAGGAACATAATATCTAGGACTTAACAACCAATATCGCCAGTGATTCTAGCACCATATAATACGCGTTAACCATGAGATTTGGAATGGGACAGATAAGTCAGCTGTATCTTATTCCTTTCATATAGAGTCAAGATGACCTTATCGTGACATTGTGATTCCTTGTGTGGATCCAGCATATGGGCGGGCACCCTTAGGCCCCATGATTTTGGTATCTAGATTATCTATGAGTGGCTGTCGGAGGTATAGTCGGACCTTTATTGTGACACCCCCGGAATCAGGGTTAAACAAATCCCAGACCTTAGCCTGACATAAGCTTAACCTAGAGCTCGAGGATATCCAATGAGAAATCGGTAACACAACAGTAACCCTGTGAAGAAAAGATTATTACAGCAAGCTCATAACTGAGCGAAGAACCAAAATATTACAAGGAGAGGTCACTGACCACAAACATCAAACAACGGAAGGAAAATTATGCTATTAAGTATAGCAAACTTAACAAATGGCCTAAGAGGCCTGAAGCATAATTATGACGTCCCATCCCGTAGATTCCAGGCTCTCGGCCGGGAACCCCAAGCTACTCGTCGGTGTCGATGTAGTACGGAACTCGTCTTCAGAGAACACTTATTCTGCTAAAAAGTATCAAAAAAGCAAGGGTGAGTACTAGGTGTACTCCTCAAGACTTATGGCTGGTGGGGTTATTTTGCATAAAGCCATCTTTGTTTTGTAAAACAAGAGGGAGAAGAAGCTCGTCTAATCAGAGTATTTTAAAAGGGGATAAGAGAGCAACATCTCCAAAGAATTGATCATCATCTTTTGATATCCACCAAAGTAATCCTCATCTCACAACTAGGATCACCCCCTCGTACCCATGAGGAAGCATCCTTAAGCACACATTGAACTACCAAGTTTACGATTAGGTTATAGTTCTCTATGATCTTAGAATTCGGTCACCAAGCGTTCATAACCATGAACACGGCTTTTCGAAAAGATTTAACCCTGCAGGGGTGTACAACTTTACCCACACGTACCAACCGATTTTTAATGCCACTAGTAATAGCCCTCTTCCTTGGAACGCCGACAGAGGGTGGTTAGACACGACCTTTACCTTGCTTTCGCCGAGACCATGAGTCATGCCCTAAGGATGGTTCCGCCATAACGGGTCAAGTCCCGAAGCCGGTCCCTAGAGATGTGAGGCGATGTTGGTTTACCAGGGGCGCCATCTACCCCAAGCAACCCTGGCCACGCTTACCTACTTGTATGAATGCACCTCCTTCACCTCCTCTTTCGAAAACATTTTCTATGCATATGCCGAATGGAACGCCCGAACTATGTGACTCATGGAATCTACTAGGAAAGTTAGTTACTCGTGAGGTTTTCTAGGCCCCGTGTGGCTATACACTCGTCTCTGTTCCAAAGGCAAGAACTCGGGTCCTAGTAGTGGCGAGCATGGGACTGCAAAAATCACATCACACCGTGGCCTCCCATACAAGACTTAGCTTGTTTAACCTTTACCACTGATCTTACCTCATCAGTATACCTCATTCTCCTATCATACTAGATTCTCTGCATTTGGTACATCTTCTGGATGAACCAGCACTGACATCTAAGCATGGCTAAGCAAGACACAGATAGTAGCTCTAGCAGTGCACACAAGCCAAACCTAGTTATGCTAGGAGCAGTGGATCAGGTAATATAAGCTCAAGGGAGTAATGCAATAAATATGATACTCTATCTATCGCTAAAAGACCATAGTAGAATCGTATGCTTCATGGCAAGAATGAAATACTTTCAAAAGCATATGATTCTTTTATGTGTGGGGCTATGCTTGCCTTGTTTGTTGATACCCAGATATAGATCTTCAGAAGACTTGTACTTGACTTGATTATAGTTTGTCAAGTATTTTTCGTCCGTCTTCGATCTCGATCTCGATATCGTATTCTACCGGAAAGAAGCAAACACTAGAAAGAAAGGGAAACAATCAACACATGGCATCGATGCAATGCTCAATCAAGGATGATGATATGATAAGTTTAATAGAATTGAAATGAGACCCTAAAGCATGCCTGGCAATTTAAGCGGGATCCGAGGGGTCCAAACCCTAAAACAGGAGAGACCCCGGAATCACCTACGGGGGTTCATTTAGTTCTCTAATTATACTTGTCTTGAAAGTTGTTGAAAAATGCATGATATTGATGCTAAAGTGTAGGTCTTGTTTTTCTGAACATTTTCATATATTATACACATTTTTCTGACTTGTAATTAATTAGATATTGATTTTTTTAAGATTTATAAAAATTTATAACTTTATCAAAACTAGGAAAACCTTTTTACATCGAGGCCATTTCTAGCCGCAATGGCTGATAGATGGGCCCCATGGCCACCTCAGCACCCACGCGTGCAGGTGGAACCCGGAGGGGGTTGACTAGACTGACCGCGCTGGGGGTGATGTCACGACGACATCACAGCCACGTCAGCAGGCCACTGACCGGCGGACGGTGATCACCGTCGGCGATCTAGGACAAGTCATGAAGCACCGGGTAGACCTTTAGAACGAGCGTGACGACGCGAGCAATAATATAGCGGCGCCGCCCGGTAAAGGTCACCGGAGAAACAACCACGGCGGAGTCCGATGACGGCAATTGGTGGCGCTCGGCACAAGGACGAAGCAGAAATATGGGGTCGCGGAGAGGGCAGCGATTAGCTTGGATCACCTACTGGGCCCCACAACAAGGAATTGTGGACGGGAAAGATCGCCTAGTTGTGCAACAAAGAGTTGGTCTTTCATGGGTAAAGCAACGCACCTCTGTAGAGTGTAAGAATTGTGACATGTTACTCCCTGTTCCGAGCAGGAGCTACGAACGCAGCAGGAAAGGAACTCCATGAAGTTCTAGTCAACCTGTGAAGGCTGTCGGACATAGTTTTCAGAATAAAAGCAACCTTTGAAGAAATGTTTACGAAAACCTGCATTGCCTACAACCTTTGGTCTTTGGTTGTAGAGATAGTGCATCATATACTCCTTTTTAGTGAACTTGCTGAGTACGCTTGTACTCAACCATACCTTCTTAACCCTTGCTAGATTCTAAGCCATTGAATGCAGCGTCAACATCAATTTCTGCTCAAGAAACCATCATCGACAACTCAAGTTCTTCAATAAAGTTAATAAAGTCAATATATACATCAGCTGAAGTGAAGATAAAGTGTCAGTTTAGATAGGAGTAGATTCTTTAGCCATAAAACCTACTTCTGTAGAGCATTGCAATAGCAGCCATGGCAAGACAAATAGTTAAGTGCTAGTCTTAGTTACTAGATATTTCTGAGTTATTATTTCTGGTTCTTCTTTGTAAGAAGTTTCTTTCTCTCACTTTAACCTAAAGTGTTCTCTGGATCTTTTGTAAAGAGTCGAGTTGTAATCTATAGTCATGTCTTGGACCTGCTGTGTTTTCGTTGTACCACTCTAAGGGATGTAATACTAGTGAATAGTGTTTCATTGGTGTTATGTCAACAGCTATAGTGTACTACATCATGCAGTGGTATGCTGGGTCACCGCAGATGGTATCAGAGCATATTCTTTGACCTTAGGTTGGTAAACCTAGTAAATGGGTAGAACCTATAGGAAGGATGTTAGCAACCATAAAGAGTTCTCTAGAAATATGGTGGATATTCAATTGGGAATAATCGCATCATGTTGCTAGTGCGATGATCCTTTATTATGCCATATTAAATGAGTACCATGAGTTTTAACTCGAGATGACTGATGATAATTTCTTATCTACAGTACAAGAATGGCACCTAGGTATCCATCTCAGAATGTTCAAGTGTTGAACAAGACCTTAGATGATTATAAAGATGCCTGGAAAATCACTCTAAGCCAACTTCTATGGAGTCTGGATTGTGAGTCTCGACTTCTGGTCAAGGTTTACAGTTTCTATGACGGATGGATATTGGCCAAATATCGTATCCTGATCATGTTACCCAAGAAGTTGGGAGTGCGTGGAGAAATGCCATCGGGAGAAGCAAGATGTATGGCAATAGCCTATCAGATTGCAGTAGTAGCAGCCATAACCAAGATAAGGGAACAGAATTCCAAGGCATTGGAAGGTCCTACCTATACTGCTATACCTCATGAAACTCCTAGTTCTGATCTAGAGTTAGATCATTCTTCTCTGGTAAGGACCAAACCCACTCTGGCAATAGAGTATATGGATCGTTATAAGTCTTTACTAGACACGTTCCATAACACTCATCAAGTGCTAGTTCAAGAGTTGGACACTGTCATTGAGGATTTCACTGATCCTGCAAAGGCACGTAGAAAGAAGTTTGTTAGAGAAGAAAAACACTCAAAGCCAATCTTTTACGGAGAGGTGTTTGAAGAAATAGAGTTTAATGACCCACACTCTGAAGTCTATGCCTATTACCTAGTCGAACCTCAGCAACCAGTAGACCCATGGACCAAATACGAGGAGGAACAGAGGATATGGAATGCACCCAACCCCAATAATGTTGTTGGAGATTCTACCGGATGGGAAGGACAGTCCTATGATGAAGTCATGGGACGAGCTACACTTCATGAATCAGGTAAGGGAGTAGAAACCAATTATAATCCTATAGAATCATATGGACCATATGGGGGTAATAATATTCCCATTGAGCTGGAAGAGTGTCCTGGTAGTTACTACACCCATATGTATGACTGGATTGTGGAAAAAGCAAAGTATACTTCTTGCTTTGAAGATGCGCTCGGAGGAGGATAGAAGAATACTGAAGAAGGTAATGAGTTTGATAGTCATTTTTCAATGGCTAATCTCACTCTTGGTACTTCTACTCAAGGTTACGCACCTGCTAGATGTTCTGATGCACCAGAAGGCAGTCGTCGAACTTCGGGTCATCATGGACGAAAAATCTGGAAGCCCAGAAGTGAGTGAAGAAAGTAAGAATGGACGTAATATAGGTAGTATCATGCTTGAATAATGTACATATTGGGTACTGCATATTGTAGTGCTTGTGAGGCTTGCTGAAATAAGTGAGGGTATGCTCACATAAGCAAGAAATCCCTTGTAATATAAGGAGGAAGTGTACAACGGCAGTGTCTTGCTGTGGTTGGGAGATGTAAAATTTAGAAGACATATGTTTAATACATGGTATATGTTTAAGTATTTCTTGGTTTTTCTTGGATCTTCTTGATTGCCTAGATCTGTGCATGAAGTTTGGCTTGGTGTGCAAATGCATGTGCATCATCAAGTTATTACTTGATGTTATAGACCTATATAGAAAAGGGAATTCATGTACGAGAATGACGAGTTCCGAAGACCAAGATGAAGACTTGCAAGAAGAAGGAAGCCAAATATAAGGTGTATTAACACTATTTTGAAGGATGGATTAATTCCAACTTATTATTAGTTAAGTAACAAGGAATACTAGTACAGAAAAGGTGTGGAGCAACATGAAGGAATAAACTAGAGTTCACTCAAGATAGGTGATGTTGCTCAGGAGTTAATAAAGTAGTCGTTCCAAGTTCATGGAAATATCATGAATTAGTGCAAAGGAGAAATTTTGAAACCGTAGCTGGTATTCAAGCTCTGACAATTTAGAGAGAATGCCAGTAGTAAATCCGGAACCTATAGGGTAATTTATACACCAAGGAGGATCCGCAGCTGGTATCCGTAGCTGGTATCCTAGCAGTGTAATGAAGTGGGTTATCTTCGTATAATATAGAGAGTATAAAACTTGGCCTAAGTTAAGATAGACCTAAGAAGTTTAGAATTTAAAGCGAAATGGCTTTCGAGACGCTTCGCGAAATCCGGCCTACAAAGCGAAAATGTCCAAAAGGTGAGGAATAAGACAAATCATGTTGGAAGATTTAGTACGAAGATCCACTACTATGTGGGTGTACCGTAAATTCTATCGAGAGACCTTATATAGGTATGATATAAGCTGGACAGAGACCAATACCTTAACTAATGGATATTATACATGAAGTTTAGAGACCAGTAGGAAACCCCAAGGGGGAGAGTAAACAATAAACACTCAAGTGTTGTTGTCTAACTTTTTGACTAAAGGTGGAGGAGAAGTAGTAAACTATGATGAGATCAAGCCTTATTCTCATAAGGTTATAAGAAGTCATCATTATAAATCATTTCCAAGAGTATGTCTGGATGAATGATCGAAGGAGATATAATATATTAAATCTAGTGGACTAGTTGTAAGAGGGAAACAGCTGGTAAGTTGTCCCTAAGAAGGACGAGAGCCTACTGAAAAAGTCTAGTGTATCGTAGTAGAAAGTTCATATCGGAAGGGACAAAATGTGTCCTAAACCAATTCTGAATAGAACTGTAAGAACATAATCCAAGGGATTATCATAACAGAACTCATAGGATAAATTAGAATGATAGTTTGAAGTTGCCAAGTAAGAAGATAATTCAAGGAAACAAACCTGGATATGGGAGACCACAATTATTTCCAATTGGGATCACAATGGAATTTGTGAGATGGTGTGATCAATACAAGGCAATTCCTCATTTGGAAACGCAAGAGAGTACGAACTTCGGGGACGAAGTTTATTTTTATAGGGAGAATCTGTAACATCCCAGCATTAGATCCTAGAAATAAGCTGAGATAAGGTGTGCGCATTGCATTCATGCATAGAAAATCCGGGGAATTTTCACGCCAAACTAAAAGAGTAGAGTAAATCATAGTTCTCTCGCTCTGATGAATTAGGTTTAGGTCATCTGAGCTGAGTGAGGTGAATTTTGACATGATCTCTATTGTTTTATGATTTATGAGGGAAGAAGTTTGAGTTTTGAATACGAATAAACAATTCATATAACTAAAAGGAAATAAATAATAAAAATAGATTTCAAATAAATAAAGAATATTTTATATTACATGTAATAAATAAAATAAATTGAATACAAATAAGAAAGTAGTATTCTTTAATTATAATCCATATAAATATGGGACTAAGGAATTGTTTATAATAATCCAATTACAAGTATAAAACAAATTGAAATACAAGGAAAGATAAAATTTATTAATTGAAACAAGTATTACAACATTCTTTTACAATAAAAGAATCGAGGTAAACAATAAGGCAATGTAATTAAGAAATGAAACAAAGAAAAGAATTCTTATTTACAAGAATCTATCTATTACATTATTTTCTACAAATAAGTAAATGAATAAAGAAAGTTACAGAAGGATAAAAGAAAGTCCTAGACTATTTCTCTGAGTTAAGTCGTAAGCTATTCTTTACTTTCTTAGAATGATCTGGGTTCTGCAAAATACCAACAATAGATAAAACAAGGGAAAGGGGGTTAGTGTGTTAGCTACACTCTCAGATTGGGCATAGAAGTGCTATGCCAATATCATCATTGAGTCTTAATAAAAGGGGCTAAATGTAGCAGTATATGTTCTTATCTAGATTTTTTCCTCAGTTCAACATCATAGGCCTTAAGGGGCAAGTTTCACCAACATAGTAAACAGGTAAAAGTAAAAAATGTAACAACATCCAGAAAAGATCTTCATAGCTGATCTGATCCTCAAGTCTAGCAAGACAAGCCTTGTAACTTGTACACAACAGGGGATACATGCAAGCAGCTTACACATCCTGCATGTGGAGTGTGCTGTCACCATGGCAGGAGTACCTCAACAAGGAATAAGAGGAGCAGCTGCAGTCGCCTTAGCATATCCTGGTTCATTTCACCACACTCCATATCCACCATCAGCAACACCAATTCGACATGTTCTAGACATGTTCAAAGAAGAAACACAGGCAACAGTAGCAATGAAAGGTGGATAAAGGTGGGGAATGCCACAAGGACAAGTTGGTGTCAAAGCAAAGCAGATCAAGTGAACAATTAAGGGTAGTGGACCAAGATCCACCACCATAAGAGCCACAACCAAACCATCTATCCATACTACAAGCAGCAGGTTAACCATTCAACTCATGTATATCTGTTGTTCTTCTCAAGAAATGAGCAGGAGTGTTGTAGGAGGAGGCAAATCCTCAGAACTGCACCCAAATGGAGTGCAAGTTCATCACTAGATGAATTAAGGCCAACACAGTATAGATATTATTCATAATATGGCTTCAGCCTATGCATCCTTAGCAGGGCAACCAAATTAGCAACAGATCATACCATTACAAACTACTGTTGTGCACACTCCACATGGGAGGCACCACAACAACAGATTTAATAGTAGTAGCCACTAAGTTGTTGAACATCAAACATCAAGCATAATACTTGTTCTTATCAGTTTATAAAAAGAGATAGCAATACAAGGCCAAAAGGAAGGCAGAATCAAATCCAAGGCTACCACAAGCCAAGAAGTAAAAGGCAACATGAGCACAAGACTACCTAGGTAGTTACCAAAACCTTTTGATCCAATAATTGATCATGAGCATGTTCATATCTGTACTCATGAACATATCCATATATGCTCATGCAAGGGCATGATAAATCATGAGTAGTTAGACAATAAGTAAAAATAAGTGGTTTTTACTTTAGAAGGATCTCAGACCAGCATCATAGACCAAAGAGGATCTAGTCTTAACTAGATGACAATAAATCACAGCTGCTAGCATATATGGCACATTCCTAGAAGGGTAGCACCTCTTTACCTAGCAGGTTCATTTGTGCTTGAGTACAAGCTCAAGTACACTTTCTTAAACACAATAATCATCTTCCTCAGAGATTTTAGGAATAATCTATCCACTTTAGTTAGAAAGAATAGCAAGGGTTAACACTGTCTAACACCAGGCTACAATATTGAGAACCCCAAAAATCAAGGAAAATAAATCATCTTCCTACAAACATATAGGAATCATTCTTCTACAAGATCAATCCAATAATCATCACAGAGAGTAGAATAAATATTATTCACCATGGTTCTACACAATATTAAGATAGATTCCTGAGCAAAGCCATCGATCATAGGGTACTTCATAGAAGAGTACCAAGACAATTACCCAAGCAACATTAGTTCAGCAGAGAGGCATCCCAACTCAAGCCATAGTTGTGAATCTACCACCAATAACAATAATAACCAGGGAATCTGTACAATACTAACCATGCATTTGCATAGTGTTCTCTGATAGAGAACATGGCCATAGAATATGATCAACAGAGTTTAGCAATACACATCAGTAGGTCATCTTCAAGAGTATTGCCTAGGAAACTGACCAAGAGGCTAAACTAAACACCACTACAGGGGATGAACCCAAAAATTTAGGGATGATCCCTAAATGGGGAATTCGTGCAGTAATCACGTGGCATGGAGCAGAGAGAGAGAGCATAGTGAGAGGAGTAGGAGAACTTACTCGAGGACCTCGCAATTATACAGAAGAAGAAGTAGAGGAGGAGGCCGGCGGCGAAGAGGAGCACGGTGGCACGGGGAGCACCCCAGAGGGGGCGCTGCAACCCACACCAGCCATGACAGAGATGGCCAAAGGAGGAAGAATAGCACCACAACATCGTCGGGGAAGCGCCAGAACGCGGCCGACCCTAACCCTAGTGACAGGGTGGGGCCAGCACGGCCAGCTGAGAGCGCCAAAGCCAGATCGAGCTGGATAGCGTCGTGTGGCGTTGTCGTCCACATCGTCTTGCACGACGACAATGGTCGTGGTGGCCTAGGGCGACCGGAATCGAGCGTGCAGCGACAGCAGCATCGAGCGGACCAGAGAGTAGCGTCGCGAGAGAGAGATGAGAGGAAGGAGAGAGAGTGGGGGGTACTGGGCCGGGTAAGGCTAGCCCAGTATGACCTAGGGGCATCTGAACATCCCCATTGGGCCGGGTCGGGTCAGGCCGAGTCAGCCTAGTGGATCAGGCATGTATTTTGAAAGAAGGACTTGTTTAAAATTACTAATTACAAACATGCCCCTGAGATAAACCAAGCTCTAGGAAAATAAATAAATAAAAATCCTAAAAATACAAATAATATATCTATGAAATCACAAAAAATATCTTCTACCCAACAAAAATAATAGATAATAATTTTAAGTAATTAAATTGAGATCTATTATTATAATTGTATATGTTCCTTTTGGAATTTTAAAAAAATAAATAAAATACTTAAAATTGAATAAAATTCACTTTTAAGATCCTAAATGGATATAATAAGCTATAAAAATATTAACTTGTATTTTAGTTAAGTAAAGTCAGTTTGCATAAAATAAAATCTTATTTCCTTAATAGAATTTTAAGAAAATATTAACAAGAGTTAAAATTAAATAAAATTAATTTTTAAACTCTTAGAATAGTATTAGTTATCAGAAAAATACTAATTATATTATTCCAACACATTCTAAAGTTATTAAGAAATAAATCCTTATTTATTATCTAGTTGGTAAGTTCTTCAAGAACATTCTTAAATAAGAAATAATCACAATTCTATCTCTAATATCTTAAATCCCTAACAACTAAAAGCTAAGTACAAAGCTATCACTTGGATCTATAATAAAACTTAAGTGTGAGTTATTAACCTTATAAAACTCTTTTAAAATTATAAATCCAAACTGAACCAACAATTTTAAGTAAGATTTAAACATCATAAAATAAATACTATTTATCTCTTAACTATTCTTAAACATGATTCTAGCTTTAATAGATTATTCAAAGTATCTAAATTTACTTTCTTTAATAAGATAAACTATATTCAAAATAATAAATCACATTTAAACTCATCATTCATCTAAGATGAAAGTAAATGATCATATACCTGCAAACATGCTTGTTATAAGATTTAAAGTTTATTAATACTTTTAAACACATCACACCCTAGATCTACTTATGTTTTATAGTTAACTTTTGTCTGTTCCAAATTAAGTCATAAGGCATCTCAAATCCAAACATATCGAGTAAACGCAAATGACATCGATCACATTTTACTGACCATAAAGATTGATTAAACCTTGTCAAAGAAACCTTCTCTTTAAAAGTTATTCGTTTTGCCACTTCAAACTACAATCTCATCCACCTAAAACATGAACTTCTTTAATAAATACATAATATCAAAGAACTCTAAGCATGTGTTGTTATAATTACTTTATATCATACATGTTAGTCTTAAGTTCCTTATATATGTATATTAACTTGTAAAGTAAACTTATAGACCAACTAAATCTTAAGGAAATCACTTAAAATTTAACTCATTCACCATATTGGGGTATTACTACAGGGTTTTCCACACTGCATTACATTACTTATGCATAATTGCATTCTGCTTCTTTAAACATTAGTCCTTACCGGACCAATGATGCTATTTACAGAATTTGGATATTCTAATGTCTTGAAGACCATGAGTGCATAATCTTGCAATCACAAAAGGCAAGTTCACAACTTGCTCATGTCCTTTGATTATTTTCTATCAAATGCTTATAACTCAAATGTTGTTATCACCTGCATTTCAAAAAGGTCAGAAAACACTATCTTCATAATAATGTGGTTATGGATTATTTACTACATGGTAATAATCTATTTATATAGTTCCAGTGGTAAGGAACATAATATCTAGGACTTAACAACCAATATCGCCAGTGATTCTAGCACCATATAATACGCGTTAACCATGAGATTTGGAATGGGACAGATAAGTCAGCTGTATCTTATTTCTTTCATATAGAGTCAAGATGACCTTATCGTGACATTGTGATTCCTTGTGTGGATCCAGCATATGGGCGGGCACCCTTAGGACCCATGATTTTGGTATCTAGATTATCTATGAGTGGCTGTCGGAGGTATAGTCGGACCTTTATTGTGACACCCCCGGAATCAGGGTTAAACAAATCCCAGACCTTAGCCTGACATAAGCTTAACCTAGAGCTCGAGGATATCCAATGAGAAATCGGTAACACAACAGTAACCCTGTGAAGAAAAGATTATTACAGCAAGCTCATAACTGAGCGAAGAACCAAAATATTACAAGGAGAGGTCACTGACCACAAACATCAAACAACGGAAGGAAAATTATGCTATTAAGTATAGCAAACTTAACAAATGGCCTAAGAGGCCTGAAGCATAATTATGACGTCCCATCCCGTAGATTCCAGGCTCTCGGCCGGGAACCCCAAGCTACTCGTCGGTGTCGATGTAGTACGGAACTCGTCTTCAGAGAACACTTATTCTGCTAAAAAGTATCAAAAAAGCAAGGGTGAGTACTAGGTGTACTCCTCAAGACTTATGGCTGGTGGGGTTATTTTGCATAAAGCCATCTTTGTTTTGTAAAACAAGAGGGAGAAGAAGCTCGTCTAATCAGAGTATTTTAAAAGGGGATAAGAGAGCGACATCTCCAAAGAATTGATCATCATCTTTTGATATCCACCAAAGTAATCCTCATCTCACAACTAGGATCACCCCCTCGTACCCATGAGGAAGCATCCTTAAGCACACATTGAACTACCAAGTTTACGATTAGGTTATAGTTCTCTATGATCTTAGAATTCGGTCACCAAGCGTTCATAACCATGAACACGGCTTTTCGAAAAGATTTAACCCTGCAGGGGTGTACAACTTTACCCACACGTACCAACCGACTCTTAATGCCACTAGTAATAGCCCTCTTCCTTGGAACGCCGACATAGGGTGGTTAGACACGACCTTTACCTTGCTTTCGCCGAGACCATGAGTCATGCCCTAAGGATGTTTCCGCCGTAACGGGTCAAGTCCCGAAGCCGGTCCCTAGAGATGTGAGGCAAGGGTGGTTTACCAGGGGCGCCATCTACCCCAAGCAACCCTGGCCACGCTTACCTACCTGTATGAATGCACCTCCTTCACCTCCTCTTACGAAAACATTTTCTATGCATATGTCGAATGGAACGCCCGAACTATGTGACTCATGGAATCTACTAGGCAAGTTAGTTACTCGTGACGTTTTCTAGGCCCCGTGTGGCTGTACGCTCGTCTCGGTTCCAAAGGCAAGAAATCGGGTCCTAGTAGTGGCGAGCATGGGACTGCAAAAATCACATCCCACCGTGGCCTCCCATACAAGCCTTAGAAATTTTTAACCTTTACCACTGATCTTACCTCATCAGTATACCTCATTCTCCTGTCATACTAGATTCTCTGCATTTGGTACATCTTCTGGATGAACCAGCACTGACAGCTAAGCATGGCTAAGCAAGACATAGATAGTAGCTCTAGCAGTGCACACAAGCCAAACCTAGTTATGCTAGGAGAAATGGATCAGGTAATATAAGCTCAAGGGAGTAATGCAATAAATATGATACTCTATCTATCGCTGAAAGACCATAGTAGAATCGTATGCATCATGGCAAGAATGAAATACTTTCAAAAGCATAGGATTCTTTTATGTGTGGGGCTATGCTTGCCTTGTTTATTGATACCCAGATAAAGATCTTCAGAATCCTTGTACTTGACTTGATTACAGTTGGTCAATTATTGTTCGTCGGTCTTCGATCTCGATCTCGATATCGTATTCTACCGGAAAGAAGCAAACACTAGAAAGAAAGGGAAACAATCAACACATGGCATCAATGCAATGCTCAATCAAGAATAATGATATGATAAGTTTAATAGCATTGAAATGAGACCCTAAAGCATGCCTGGCAATTTAAGCGGGATCCAAGGGGTCCAAACCCTAAAACAGGAGAGACCCCGGAATCACCTACGGGGGTTCATTTAGTTCTCTAATTAAACTTGTCTTGAAAGTTGTTTAACAATTCATGATATTGATGCTAAAGTGTAGGTCTTTTTTTTTGAACATTTTCATATATTATACACATTTTTCTGACTTGTAATTAATTAGATATTGATTTTTTAAGATTTATAACAATTTATTAAACTTTATGAAAACTAGGAAAACCTTTTTACACTGAGGCCATTTCTAGCCACAATGGCTGATAGATGGGCTCCATGGCCACCTTAGCACCCACGTGTGCAGGTGGGACCCGGAGGGGGTTGACTGGGCTGACCCCACTAGGGGTGACGTCACGACGACATCACAGCCACGTCAGTAGGCCGCTGACCGGCGGACGGTGATCACCGCCGGCGATCTAGGATGAGCCAAGATGCGCGTGGTAGACCTTTAGAACGAGCGTGACAGTGCGAGCAATAATATAGCGGCATCACCCGGTAAAGGTCACCGGAGCAACAACCACGGCGGAGTCCGATGATGACGGTTGGTGGCATTCGGCACGAGGATGAAGCAGGGCGAAAGGGAGGGAGCGAAGAGGTCCATAGGAACCATGAGCTCACCCTGAGCGTGTAGGTATCGACGGTGAGGCTGGAGATGGACGGTGGTGATGACACGGACGGCGGCCGGAGTCAAGGAAGGAGGGTCCGATTGGGGCATAGGAGCATGTTGGCTCGCGCAAGTGGGGGCAATCGAACTAGTTGAGCAAGGCGGATCTTATGGCAAGGTCGGCGGCGCTTGGTGAGGCTCGGAACGTCAGTGACTTGGAACTAGGGTTTCGGTCTCCAAAGGGGAATGAGAGAGGGCGAGCTGGCGAGGGAGAGAGAGGCACAGGGGAAGAGAAGGAGGGCACGTCACAGCATTCTTATCTTCTCCCCTGGAGCGGCAACGACGATCTTGGCGCACGACGGCATCCGCTGCGACACGCAGCTGCTTCAGCTCGGCGTCACGAGTAACAAGGAAAGGGAGAGACGGCGAACGGGTACGCAGGATGTGGTTGGGCCGCACATGGACTCTGGCTGGGCTGAGGCTACTGCACGTGGGCGGCAGGTAGAGAGAAGGGGAGATGGGCCAGCTGGGCTGCGGGCTGCTTTGCTGGTCTGGTTATTTTTATTTGCCAAAAGTTTTCTCTTTTCTAATTCAATTTCAGACTTGTTTTGGGTATTTCAAAAATACCAGAGGCTTTTATAGAACTAGTAAAATATTGTGGGACCCCCTTAGTCCATTTGGGCTCCATAATTTTGACACTTTTCAAAATACAAAACCTTTTTGAATGCATTTCAGAAAGAGAGGGGAGGATTAGGGTTTGGGTTTTATTAATTTCCTCTTTGCATGCATTTTAAGAAATGATGCTCATGAATGCACAAACAAAACCTAAATACTATTTAAGTAAAACTAGGGTGTTACATTTATGGAGCTTGCCAGTGGCATCACCAGCTCATAGAGTCTTCGGGAACTCACCAGTGTTGTAGCTTGCCCAAAAAGGGGGCTTAACGTAGGTGTAGTCAGCCCCGGAGGATCGTGCAGACATATGGGGTCGCGGAGAGGGCAGCGATTGGCTTGGATCACCTACTGGGCCCCACATCAAGGAGTTGTGGACAGGAAAGATCGCCCGGTTGTGCAACAAGGAGTTGGTCTTTCATGGGTAAAGCAACGCACCTCTGTAGAGTGTAAGAATTGTGACATGTTACTCCCTATTCCGGGAAGGAGCTATGAACGCAGCAGGAAAGGAACTCCATGAAGTTCTGGTCAACCTGTGAAGCCTGTCGGACATAGTTTTCAGAATAAAAGCAACCTTTGAAGAAATGTTTAGGAAAACCTGCATTGCCTACGACCTTTGGTCTGTGGTTGTAGAGATAGTGCATCATATACTTCTTTTTAGTGAACTTGTTGAGTATGCTTGTACTCAACCATACCTTCTTAACCCTTTCTAGATTCTAAGCCATTAAAGACGATGTCATCATCAATTTCTGCTCAAGAACCATCATCGACAACTCAAGTTCTTCAATAAAGTTAATGAAGTCAATATATACATCAGCTGAAGTGAAGATAAAGTGTCAGTTTAGATAGGAGTAGATTCTTTAGCCATAAAACCTACTTCTGTAGAGCACTGCAATAGCAGCCATGGCAGGCCAAATAGTTAAGTGCTGGTATTAGTTACTAGATATTTCTGAGTTATTATTTCTGGTTCTTCTTTGTAAGAAGTTTCTTTCTCTCACTTTAACGTAAAGTGTTCTCTGGATCTTTTGTAAAGAGTCGAGTTGTAATCTATAGTCATGTCTTGGACCTGCTGTGTTTCTGTTGTACCACTCTGAGGGATGTAATACTAGTGAACAGTGTTTCATTGGTGTTTTGTCAACGACTATAGTGTAATACATCATGTAATGGTATGCTGGGTCACCGCAACAGCAGTCGCAAAAAGTTCTTAGTCCCCGCTTGAGTGTTCGACTCAACCAGGCACTCGGGGGCTACTCCCATAGGGAGCGCTAGTCGCGCACCCTATGATTATTCGTACATCGTACTGTGTGTTGATAATATCCACCCTCAAATGCTATGGCGACTCTACCTCATACTATCCCTACAAAGAGACTGTACCTCCTGGGCCACTCGAATCATCTCTGTGATGACAAAAATTCGGATGCCGCGCTTATAGTGTGAAGATACGACCTGAATAAGGCCTGGCAACGCATCTGCTGCACACTACCAGAAACATATCCGTGCCTGCAGGTACAATGAACATGCCTTGACGGACGTGTCGAGTGCTCACACTTATACACTAGAATTCGACTCCTGTAAGACCTCCATGGCCCGAGTCGAATTATGTCAGCATTTTTCCAAATTCGAGTCTGGGGACTCGAGTTTGAGTAGATTACGTTGTTTTGCCCTAAGGCAGTTAACTGATATAGATACGTCGGATAAATCATGCACGTATATCAACAATCCCTATGACATAAACAGAACACTCGAAAAATGCTCAGTCATGCACTCGAAAGACTTCATAAAGTGCCCAGTCGAATATGTGATTCCACTGGACACTCGGGGGCTACTGACATGGGTATACCCTACAGGTACTCGAGTTTGGTATATACGGTCCAGATATGGAAGAAGCCCACGGCGTTGCCAAGGCCCAGTGGAGAATTCGAGTGGCCCATGGACTCTCGATTGCTTGCGAGACAAGAAGAAGCTTAAGATAGAAAGTTCAAAGGGAAAACCCTAATATGTAACCGACTCGACCTGCTACCCGAGACCTAGCCTATCTATATAGAGGCTAGGAGGGGCGGCGAGGAGGAAAATCACCACCCTAGTTTCCACAACTCTCGCCAGATTGCACCTGCGCGCCCCTGTAATCTTCGATTCCTTCGTTAATTCCAAGAGCAGACAAGCAGGAGTAGGGACCTCTACGAGGCCTGAACCTAGGTAAAACTTGCATCCCTGTGTGCTTGTTTGCTAGCCGATTTATGCCTCCAACGCTCCCTCCTTCTCCAAAACCCAAGTCCATAACTATGGGCATTGACGAGTTAAACCCTCGTCACAAAGCTTTTTGGGCAATCAAGAACCTAAATTATGATCTTAAAGCAGCATGGGAGAAGTGTTTATTAGATATTCATGCTTTAGACGAGTTTAGAAGTGAAGCCTATGAGAATGCTAGGTTGTTTAAGGAAAAAGTGAAAACATGGCATGATAGAAAATAGAGAATAAGACTTTTAAAAGTGGGGATAAAGTGTTGAACTATAATTCTTGTCTTAACTTGTTTCCAGGAAATCTCAGATCAAAGTGGGAAGGCCCATATAGTTGAAGAAGCTTATTGATCAGGAGCAGTGAAGCTCCAAGGAAAAACACCCTCTCTTGCATGGGTGGTAAATGGACAACTCTTGAAGCATTATCGAGTAAAAGAAGATATAAGTGTAGTCACCATAGAAGTAATTACCCCAGAAGAAGTGATTAAGCAATGGTATACAAGGAATGGCAACTGCAAAAAGAACAGACTCGAGACAGAATGAGCAATACTACGGTCAAGTTATTGACAATAAAAGATCGCTTCATGGAAGGCAACCCATGTGAAATGAAGGTTTGAGTAAGTTTTTAAATTTTCAATTAAAGTTTTATTTGAATATTGTGTTAAAATAAGAAACATTTGATGCTCTAGCAAAGAAGAAGAAAGATTGATAAGGACAAAATTGGTCGAAAATCTAACCTGACATTTTTCTGTCAAAACTTGATATTTCATTAAGTTTCAGATTAATAAAGAATCCTTGGAGAAGCAGAAATTATTTTGGTGGACACAGAAGGTTTAACGACCAACTATACGGTGGGAATAAAAATTTCGGCCATATAGTTACGGTCGTATAGTTGTTGCGACATCACCCCTTCCATCCACAAAAGGTACTGAGAGTTTAACGACCAACTATATGGCCGGAATTAAAAATTCCGCCCGTGTAGCTGGGTCATATAGATATCAACGCGTTTGACAAAATATTTTCCTGAGTACTGAGAGTTTAACGACCAACTATACGGACGCAATTAAAAATCCCGCCAAATACTTGTGGTCGTATAGTTATCGATCCATCTCCAAAAAAAATATTCAGAGTCCAGAGAGTTTAACGATCAACTATACGGAAGGAATTTCCCGGCCGTATAGTTCGGCCGTATAGTTGGATCTACCATAGATATAATCAATAGTCGGTTCATAACTATACGGCGGGAGATATACGGGCCATGCCCGTATAGTTTCTCATTACAACATGTGGCTAGGGTTTTTGACCTCTTCTTTTAAAGCTAATCGCATCTAACCTTTTTCATTAAGTTTTCACAGAGAAACAGCCTCCAGCCTTGAAAAATTCTCGCCATCCCTATACAAGCCCCTCTAACAACATCCGTGTAGCGAAGCCATGCAACCCTTCCATGTCAACAAGATCTGGAAGAAGAAAGAAGAGAAGCCCGTGAAGAGGATCAAAGAAGTAGAACCTAAAGGATCGTCATCATCATCTAGCCCAGAGATCAAGCCTCTCCCAAATTGGGAGGACATGTTCCCGCAAAGGATGGAGATGATGAGGCAAGCTGAGCAGGGAAGGAACAAGGATGAGTATCTCCCTAATCCTTATCGTTACACCATAGGATCCTATTATAAACCTCCTCTTGGTCCATCACCTCTTAAACCTAAGAAGGTGCAGCAAGATGAGATTCATGATAAGATTTATGAGTTAGAAATGGCTTTGAAGGCATGTGTGGAGAAGGGATTGACTCCTACTGGATGATGAGCAAAGATCTTGAGAAAAAGGTCGATGGCATTGATGGTAGAGTTGGTTTCTTAATTAAAACTGTCTTTGAGTTGATAGATGAGAAGAAATTCCTCAAGAAGAAAATGTTGAAGCTCCAATATGACATGGCCAAGCTCAGCATCCGCTTTGCAAGAATAGTTAAAAGATGGCAACGCAAAAGAAGAGGGCGATGCTATTTCTATCCAGGAGGAGGAATAGGTACCAACAAGGAGTTATTTGATCCCACCTGGCTTGATTCCAAGCTTGGGGAGATCTCTAAAGACCCTGTAATCTATCTTATAAGTTTTATATCGCTATTTTGCTTTGCATTAGCTCAAACTAGAAATAAATTTTCCATCATTAGAATTCCCTTCAGGAATAGTCGATCCCTTTTGTGAAATTCCGAGTTTATTATATATGGAGCAATATTGAGTCTATGTTTACTTTATTGGATATATGAATGGCTTGAGTATAATTTTACTCGCACTTGATGATAGCAATAGGAGTCTTCCACACCATTAGTATTAATAGATCACATAAAGATAATTTGGTTAATATGTTATAAGTACATGGTTTGATTTACAAAGAAAGAGAAATTATCTATACAGTTAAGTTGAAAAAGAAACCTTGAACAAAGGAAAATGAAAGTGCTATCAAAATAGAGTGAGAACAAGTCGAGGTAGAATCTTCAAGTCATAAGAATGCTTCATATACAATTGGAATTTGATAATTGATATTGTTAAACTTTGAATTCCTACATAAAGTGGAATGTATGGCTAGCTCCTTTGCACAACACTTAAACAAAAGTGTGAGCATATATATAAATAGAAGAAAAGAAAGAAGAAAAAGCGCGAGTGTGCAAAGAGCAAATAGGCATATACCACTATATTGTAGTATGACAAAGAGACACTTTTGAGATTTTGAATCCCAAGTGAATATGTTAATCCTAAAACACTTGGGACTACCTCGTTAACTCATTAGGTTGAACCGGATACTTTTACATTATGTTGAGATTCATCTTTTATGAACTATTGATCACTAAGGTGTGGAAGCCTGCTAATACTATTCAGATGGTTCGAGTAAGGTACTATTCATGAACTTATTCCTATGTATCATATATGATAAACACATGCTACAACTGCCTCATTTATTTAATCGACCCAGCTTCATGAATATGAAGATCACATCCATTAAGCTAAAATTGCTTGGGACGAGCAAGAGTCTAAGCTTGGGGAAGTTGATGAGTGCATATTTGCATCATGTTTTACATTATTATTTTGCATTGTAGATGTAGGATCTTGGTATTTTACAGCGCTCACGCGCATATTTTATGTCTATTTTCACCAAGATCAGGACAGATGATGGATCCAATGGCTACCTCAGAGCAGTTGTACCGAGGAGACAAGGAGTCCAAAACAACGTAAATCGCTTATTTGGGAAATATTAATAATACTAGAAGAAAACCAGAAGCGAACAAAGGAGACAAAGGGTTCAACGACCAACTATACGACCGGAGCAAATTTTCCGGCCGTATAGCTCCGGCTGTATAATTGGCGCCGCCTCCGCCTCCTCAAATAGTTTCACCCCGTGTAACTGGATGGAGGAGACGACATACAGAACACCACGAAATCACCGAAACCTCAGCTCCGGAAGGCATCTGGAGGGGTAACTCATCCACAAGGGATCCATCTTTGCCCTATGCAGATCTAGGAGGCTAAGGCATCGATCTTCATCATCCATCGCTGCATCACCACCATCTCCATCCATCCCATCTACATCTCGTCTAGATCTTGTTGTAATTCCCGTACTCGTTGTGGATTTATACAAGTACTATTCATCTATGATTGTTCCCATTACCATTGCTATGATGTTTATTGCCTCCATGTCTGAGTAGATCTCTAGTTCTTGGGGAGATGCAGAAACCCTAGCATATGATTGAGATGAGATAGAGATTATTATGTTATACATCATTATGTGTATGTGTTAATTGTCTTCATCCTGATGTTGGGAGTTATGCACCTCCTTAATATTTGCCTCATATGGTGACTCAATGAAGGGGATTACTTGTTGGTAGACGGAGGGATGATAGCACTTACTATGACTATAAAGTTGTTGTCATTCCTTACGTGCTAACTTGGGGAATCAAGGAGAACTCATTAAGCCATGTCCATGCCGCGGGAGAAATCCCTTAATAGTGGGATAATACGATTGATGGCGTTTATTTGTCAGCTGTGGTTATGAAGGATGATGTGAGCAGCGGTTGCTGCCTATTTGTCCATATATGGAGCTCCTCCCACATACATACATGTTATGATAATATTCGTTATAATAATCTTGATTGCTTAGTCCAAATTGCTAGCGGTGTATCCACCACTCCCTGGGAACGCCTTTTCCCTATTGTAGTTCCAAAGTTCTATTACATACGCGATTCTCACTTTCTGCATTAAGTTTTGCTTTACTTTAAATTACCTCGTTCAACCAAACACCAAAAACAACTTTACTTTTCTTGCATCTTAAGGACATTTCTTAAGTACTTCATTTAGTTATAGTTAAAAGCATTTTAGTCTTTCGCCTATTGCTCCCTATGAGATCGATATCTTTATATCGAAACTAGCTACAAATGATCTGTGCACTTGCAGTCATCAGTCATTGCCAATAAAGGTGCACTTGCGGATGATAAGAGCCATAACATAGGGAGCAAAAGGGGCACCATTCTAGTGTGCACGACAATGACCATCTTATTCCAAATGAAGTCCATCACATCAAGTGGGGTACCGGAGTCACGGTTGACATAGGAGTTGAAAATGAGGTCAACCATATAGCCATGCATCTCATCATAGTTGCCCACACGAGGAGCAACAGTCTTACGAATGATGCGGTCAAAAATGTCATAGGTGGGTAAAAGATCCTTGATCTTGCCACAAACACCTCGGCCTCAAATATAGAGAGGCACAAGAACTTCCTTCTTCTTGGATCTACCAATAGAGTGATAGCGAAATCCACAAGGGTCGCCCAAGCCATGGTCCTCATACCCAAGAATGTTCCCAAACTCGGCCAAAGTTGCTTCCTTGATAACGCCATGAGTCATCCATGTCATTTTACTTGTCTGAGATGTGCCAAAGTGCACGGTGGCATAGAACTGATCCACAAGTTGGGGGTGAAAGTCTTGCTTGAACTCCATGAGAGGAAGCAAACCAATGTTGGTGCAGATCTCCTTGGCCTCTCTAAAGTATTCAAGATTCCTGTTCACATGAGCCATATCAATCAAGTTCTGAGGCACAAACAACTTGTCATTGTGCAAAAGAACCTCCTTGTACACCCTTTCCTAGAAGTCGGTGAAGAACAAGCTATCTTCATGGCCGAGGTCACGAGCACGAAGGTATGGGTTCTCTTTCCTCAAGGCAACAAAATCATCCTCAGAGAGATCAGACGGAAGCTTTGGCCCTGCCAGCCTAGAAATCACACTCTTGGAGTGCCCAGTAGGAGGGGGAGGTGGAGGAGAGCACGACCACGACTAGAGGACCGCTTGGTAGCCTCTCCATGACCACCACGACTGGACTTGAGCTTATACGGTTGATTGGCTAGGGAATGACCTCCTCTTCAAACTCAGAGTCTTCCTCGATCTCATGACTAGCCTTGGACCATTTCCGTGCACCCAAGCCACCTGCACTTGTGAAATCAGTAGGGAGAAAAGCATAGAGATGGGGCACAATATCCCGAAACAAAGAGACGTAAGAAATCCCAGTTTTCACAAGTTTTTGGGTTCTGTTGGGTCCGATAGTACCAGATGGCGCAACCGGTAGTACCGGAAACAAATTCCGGTACTACCGGAGATGCGGGACAGCGTGCAGATCCGGTATGGAAGGACCTTAAACTGAGCACAAATCCAAGGAAAATAGTGATTCCCAGGTACAATGAGGTGGATATTAGCGAGATATGTGAAGAAAAACCATCTAAAGGCGATTTTGACCATGAATCTAAACAAGATTTAGATTCAAGGTAAAAAAAGATGATAGGAGAGGAAGAGCCGTTGTACCGGAGTCCATGGTGGAAGGAATTGAAGGGGAGGACACACGGAGGCCGGATCTAGGACGAATTCGGTGGAGAGGGGCAGAGGCGCGGCTCCCAGCAGCGAGATTGCTCAGGGAGACAACGGTGTTAGGTGGGGGACAAGGAAAGTGAGGCGCTGAAGGGTGCCTCCCCATGCGACCCCCTGATAACTAGATACCGCAGTTCGATAGTACCGGGTTGGGTCCGGTAGTACCAGACACTGGTAGTACAACATGGTAGCCTGGTACAACCGGACCTGGGGCAGTTTCTAGGATTGGTCCTGGGAAATGGCCCGGTCCAGTAGTACCGCATCTACTCCGGTAGTACCGGTGAGGCCAGAAGCAAAATCGATAGGAAAAACAAGGGGATAGGATGGGATCTTGTGTGGACAAGGGGATAAGAGATTTGAGAGAAAAGGTCTTAGGATAAGATGTCCAAGCTGATTGTGGGAACCATGCACTGGAACAAGTTAAGAATCAACAAGCAACACCCAATGGGAGTGCATGTCCCCAAAACGCCAAACAAAATCAAAAAGGATGACAAACATGAGGAAAGATCAACCTCTCGTGAGAGAGAGTGTTGGTGGCCAAGGCCACCATGTTCGGGTATACTTGGCTTGGCACTGCGAAGATATATTTTGAGTCCATTACCAAAACTCATCATTGAAGCTCACATATCACAGAATGATATTAAGAGGATGATTTTCTTACTTTGGGCATAATGAGGGGAGGGATAGCCTAATCAATTAGTACCGCACTCCCATATGTCCATGCATACATCTAGATAGGATAACATATGAAAGCATGGGTATGGGTGCAAGGTCTCAAGCCACATTGCTCGAATCGATGATATTTAGCTCATTCCTTAACTCTTAGAATCTCTTCTCATCAAGGGGCTTGGTGAACAAATCTGCTAGATTCTTCTCGGTAATCACATATGAGAGGTCAATATCTCTTTCTAGTGTTCACATGCTCCCGGATGAAGTGATGGCAGATATCAATGTGCTTCGTTCTTGTGTGTTGCGCCGGGTTGTATGCGATCTTGATAGCACTTTAATTATCACAAAAAGAGGAACTTTTTCACAACTGACACTGTAATCCTTTAAAGTTTGCCTCATCCATAATAATTGAGCACAACAAATAGCGGCCGCAATATACTCGGCTTCGGCGGAGGATAAGGAGACACTATTTTGTTTCTTTGGCGACCAACACACCAAGGACCTGCTAAGGAATTGGCAAGCCCTGTAGGTTGACTTCCTTCCAACTTTGTCTCCCGCACAATCCGAGTCCGTGAAACCATGAAGAACAAATCTTGAGCCCTTGGGATACCATAAGCCAAATTTTGGGGTATCAACTAAAAATCAAAAGATTCACTTGACCGCCACAAGGTGGATTTATTTTGGGGCGGCTTGAAACCATGCACAAATACCCACACTCAACATGATATCTGGTCTAGATGCACAAATATAAAGCAAATAACCAATCATAGATCAATATACCTTTTGATCCACATATTTACCCTTAGTATCGAGAGTGAGATCACACTTGAGAGGCATGGGAGTCTTGGCTGCATTTAAATCCAACAACTTGAGCCTCTTGATCATATCTTGAATGTATTTGGCTTGATTAATGAAGATACCTCCAATCAATTGCTTCACTTCAATCCAAGAAAGAATTGCAATTCTCCCATCATAGACATTTCAAACTCATCGGTCGTTAGCTTAGTAAAGACATCATTGAAAGCTTTGTTAGGAGAACCAAAAATAATATCATCAACATAAATTTGGCAAATGAAGAAGTTACCTCTAACTCTATTAGTAAAAAGAGTGGGGTCGATTAGCCCAACTTCAAAACCACGGTCTACTAACAACTTTCTAAGGTACTCATACAACGCACGTGGAGCTTGTTTAAGTCCATAGAGCACCTTATCAAGTTTATAAATGTGGTTTGGAAACTTGGGATCCTCAAAACCTCGAGGTTGCTTGACATACACCAACTCATTTAAGGGACCATTAAGAAATACACTCTTAACATCCATTTGTTGTAACTTAAAGTTATGATGAGATGTATATGCAAGCAAGATACAAATGGATTCAAGATGGGCAACAGCGACAAAAGTTTCACCATAGTCGATACCCTCGACTTGGGAGAAGCCTTGAGCCACCAATCTTGCCTTGTTGCGAATGACCATCCCATTTGCATCTTGCTTGTTCTTGAAGATAAACTTCGTCCCAATGACATTATGGCACTTCTTGGGTCTCTCCACCAATGACCACACTTTGTTGCGCTCGAAGTTGTGAAGCTCTTCATGCATGGCATCAATCCAATCCGGGTCCTCAAGAGCTTCATACACCTTTTGGGACTCTACACAAGAAATGAAACTATTGTGGCCAACAAAGTTAGACACTTGGTTGCGTGTAGTAATGACCCTTTCAAGATCACCAACTACATTTTCAATAGTAAGACCTTCTCGTATGAGCTTGGCGATCCTCCTTGCTTCATGACGAGCATGAGCTTCCTCAATGGATTCTTGAGAAGCTACTTGGTCATCACCACTATTTTGATCCTTGTCTTGACCTTGAAATTTAGCTTGCTCCTCTCCTTGAGCTTGCTAGACATTTTGACTTTGTCCATCTTCATGAGATTGACCTTGGTCCATATGGGATGAAGCACACCCATCATTCACTTGAGCTTGACATTGGTCATGAACTATATCTTCATTTATGGTATATTGATGGCTTTGAAGTAGATCTTGAGTAGGCGAGGGCTCCACTTGAGTAGAGCATTGCCTTCTCCTTCCACCACAAGGGGTTCCTCAACAGGGCGGAAAAATCCCACACCCATTCTTCTTATGGATTGGGGATGAATTTCATCACCTACATCACCAAGATCAATTTGCCCCACTTGGGAGCCATGATGCTCATCGAACTTCAAATTAGAGGAAACTATAACTTGCCCGGTGGACTTTTATAGATCCTATAAGTGTGAGAGTACGATGCATAGCCAACAAAGATACCTTCAATAGCATGAGGCTCGAATTTAGATAACCGGTTACCTTTCTTGAGAATATAGCACTTACACCCAAACACTCGAAGATAGTGGATACTCAGCTTCTTGCCGGTAAGGATCTCATATGGAGTCATATCCAAGTGCTTGTGAAGATAAACCCGGTTGGTAATATGACAAGCGATAGAGATAGCTTCGGCCCAAAAGTTATATGGAGACTTGAACTCCACAATCATGGTTCTAGCCATATCCATAAGAGTCCAGTTCTTCCTTTCTGCCACACCATTTTGTTGAGGGGTATATGGATCAGAATATTGATGCTTCATTCCCTCATCACCAAGAAACTCATCTAAGGTGTAGTTCTTGAACTCGGTACCATTGTCACTTCTAATGGCCAAGGTCTTCTTGTTATGTTGACGTTGTACCTCATTGGCAAAGTTGATGACGGTTTGTTGAGTTTCACTCTTCGTCTTAAAGAAATATACCCATGTGTATCTTGAGTAGTCATCCACAATAACCAAACAATACTTCTTCCCCCAAGGCTATCAAAGTATGGAGGACCAAAGAGGTTCATGTGTAGGAGCTCCAAGATCCCATCGGAATAGATGGTTATTGTGTGTGGGGGGTGTCGTCTCATGGAGCTTACCTTCAATACAAGCCCTACATGCACAATCTTTGACAAAGCGCACATTATCTTTAGTCCAAGGATGTGAACTCCCATGTGAAGACTTTGCAAATACCTCATGTTGATGTGGGCAAGATGGTGATGACAAAGCCATCCCACGTCACCTTTAGCCATTAGGCATGTAGCAGTAGGTGTGGGCTTCTTATCGAAATCTACCACATACAAACCATCGTTGTCATACCCAACAAAGGCTATAGAGAGAGTCTTGCTCCACATGAGAACCACAACCTTAGGGGTAAAGTAGGCTACAAAGCCCATAAGCATGAGTTGATGAACGGAAAGTAAATTGTATGAAAGGGTTTTGATAAGCATAATGTACACAATGGATATATCCGGTGTGACCACTACCTTACCCAAACCCAATACCTTAGAGGTTGGTCCATCTCCATAAGTGACACACATGTTGGAAGTATTAGGTTTAGTCTCATCAAGCATCTCCTTGCTTCTAGTCATGCGACTCGTGTTGGGTTTGCAGCATAGAAAACAAAAAATTCCTATGATGGGAACTATACGCCAAGATCTACTAGATACAAGCAACAGGTGGATATACATCCATAGAGAACTTACCCTCGAAGACTACAAAGCTTTGTTAACGAGATGGAACTCGTGGATGATGTAGTCGAATGCTTGCCGATCTCAAGATCGTATGGAAGTCCTAGCGCCACAAATCCGCAGCGCATCCGTCCTCGCACACACATTTAGGCCACCGAATAACCTCCACATCCTTGCTCTAGTGAATCAGCAGAAGCAGCAACTCCTTCTAGACAAAATGCCACCGGGAACATGTATCTCGTTAATCCGAGACCATGGGGGAATATATCTAGAGGGGGAGAGAGATCCTTCACGAGGAGGTGTGCTTTGTGAGGAGGAGAGGGGGGCAGCCCCCTCCCATGGCCGGCGCCATGGGAAGGTGCCCCCACCTCTTCCCTCATTCATGTGGTGAAGCTCCACTCACATAAATCTAGCCTCCACTCAAAATCCCACTCACATGCATTAAATTTCACCAAATTTAATGCAACTCTCATTTAATAAAACTCTTTTATTTATTTTATTAAGAATTTTTTTAATTATTTTAATTAACAAACATTCACATAAAACCCTCTACAATATTTCAATATCACAAGCAGAACCAATTTCAGCAATTTCACCCGAAACAATTCCGGTGTCCATTGAAATAATTCCAGCGCTTTGCAATTCTTTTGTTTAAAACATATTTGCTCCAAATGTTGTTTGGCAACCCTTAAGTGTGTCACCCTATGGTTCGCAAATAATGCATACATGATCGAGACCCCTCTCAGATCAATAATCAAAAGCGGGACCTAGAGATCCATTCTGACTCCTACACATTCAACGATGACTTATGTGATTATGAGAACCTTTAACGCAAGTAACTTAATCCCTTTGTCTCGCGATATATTACATGTCCAAGATTCGATCATCGGTATCCAAATACCTAGTTTGATCTCGTTAATGACATTCACTCTTTTCTTGTTCCCGTGATATAACATTCTAGTGATCACATCACATCACTTGCTTGCAAGCTATTCTTAATGTGATATCACCGAGAGGCCCTAGAGTATATCTATCCGTCATTGGGATGGACAAATATCACTCTTGATCCATGAGCCTCTACATAACACCTTTGTAGTACTGAACCCACTTTTATTGTCACCCTTTCACGATGTGACGTTTGATGTTATCAAGATACTCTTCCGGTGTTAGTTATTAACATGATCTCATGGTCTAAGGACTAGGATTACTTTGTATGATGTTATAGCAATATAAACATAATGACTTTGATCGTAATGCTATACTTTGGGTGAATGTTCATCACATCATTTCACAAATGTTGTGACCTCGTTATTAACGGCATCCAATGTCCATGATCAGGAAACTTTGATCATCTTGTTAATCAACGAGCTAGTTTAAAGAGAGGCATAACTAGGAACTTTCTATTTGTTTATTAAACACACATGTATTAACATTTCCATATTAATACAATTATAGCATGCAAAATAAACATCTATCATATACTTGGAATATACATAATAACAACTTTATTATTGCCTCTCAAGGCATATTCCCTTCAACTCGTGGCACCACTATCAACCACCCATTTTCTTCCACCAGAAGCATAGTCCTAGAAGAAATCAATGCTTGTTTTTAGGTACCTATTGTTGAATGGGTCCTCTTCTGTTAGTCACAAGTATCTTAGGAACCCAAATGGCCTAGTGGTAATCATCACCATAAGAGGTGCCTACATATTTAGCATAGACATGACCATCATAAGATTTCATAAGAACATAGGATGGGTTGTATTTTCCCACAAATTCATTATGATAGGGTTCATCACCACTCTTAATGAAACTTGGTTCCTTCTCTTTTGCCTTCTCCCCCTCCTTCACAAAGGTAATCATTTTGGAAGGGGGACTGGGCACGTTCTTCTTCTTCTTTCCCTTGCTTTTCTTCTTTGACTTGGATGCTAATCCAAGTCCTTCCCTAGCCACATTGTCTCTTTGATTACTCAAGAGATCATTTAGGCTTTTCTCACCTTGAATGCATGAGACAAGGCCTTTACCAATTGTAGCTTTCAACCTCTTATTCTCCTTGAGAAGATCTTCATGCTCACAACAAAGGTTAGTAGAACATGAAGCAATACTAGTTGACAAGGTTGAAATAGATTTGTCACTTGAGTTTGAAGTTGTTCATGTGACTTTGAAATAATAGAGAATTTCCTCAACAAGGCCTCATGTTCCTTCTTGAGTTTCTCGAAGCCTTCATTTAGTCTATCATGACCAACCCCAAACTTGAGCTTTTCCTTTTTAAGAACATTATTTAAAGAAAGAGCATGGTCACATTATTTAACAAGTTTAGATATATTCAAGTTGAAAGATTCTTCATGGGCACTATAGGTTTCCTCAATAGTAACTCTTTTACTTTGCTCTTCCTCAAGAGCGTTGGTCAAGGCGGCAATCTCCATCGCGTCCTCATGTGCATGCCCAAACATCTCTGAGATGGTGTGAGACCCTGGCGCATGGCTTAATAGGATTGATAAAATACCCATATCTACAAGTTGCAACTTATTTACCGGTAGATCATCTAAAAAGAACTCTGAGGTTAAGCATTCTTAGCCTAGAGCAATTTGAGGATGGGTGACTGACCGGGAATTAGGACTCGGGTGCACACGAGTGAGGATAAAGTGTGCAAAAAAGACTAGTGTTGGTCTGTGGGGCCATTCTAGATATCCTATTAAGCTATCAGGAGTGACAGACCGGGCACAAAGAGTCCGGGGTGTTACAACTGGTATCAGAGTCGATCCTCATGGTTACACGGGTGTGTGCGGGTCAGTGGCGGGCATGTGGAGCATGGAGCGTGTGGCCCAGAGTGGACACGGCATGGCACATGTGGCGGCACTGGATGCACAGACGTGTGCCAAGAGGGGATGTTCTTGGCTCGTGATTGATCGACAAGGGCGTCGACCTTCTAAGGGTGGGTGTATGTGAGACCCTGGCGCATGGCTTAACATGATTGATAGGATACCCATATCAACAAGTTGCAACTTCTTTTCCATAAGCTCATCTAAAAAGAACTTTGAGGTTAAGCATGCTTGGCCTAGAGCAATATGAGGATGGGTGACCGACCGGGAAGTGAGACCTGGGTGCACACGAGTGAGGACAAAGTTTGTAGAACAGACTAGTGTTGGTCTGTGGGGCCATTCTAGATATCCTATTAAGCTGCCAGGAGTGACGGCCCGAGCATGGAGAGTCTGAGGTGTTACAGATGGAATCATCCCTCTCGTTGATGATATAACGTGCTTCACCTAGTTGGCTCATAAGAGCCTCAACACACATCTTGGATTGTCCTTCTAAGCTATCCAAGCAACTAGTGGATTTCACTATCTCCTTCTTAATCTTCAAACTCATATCATCATCATATGAGGATGTATTAATAGGAGATTGGGAGAGTTGAAAAGAGATGTAAGTGAGTAGGTTGAGGAAGTAGTTGACATTAGACATGTAGACTTGGTGACGCGCTTGTTCTCACCGGGAGAGTCGAAGAGGGATGTCGGTGAGGATGTTGTGGTTGGAGTAGCGGAGGCGGTGGAAATTGTGGCAATGGCAGCCATACCCACAATCTCTCCATCATCTTCATCATCACTATCATTCTCATTGTTCTCTTCGTATTCTTCATAAGCCACCAACACATATTTTGTGACTCCTTCTTGTTGGGGTAGTTCTTGTTTCCAAAGTTCTTGTTTTGGACTTTCTTGATGAAGTTCTTGTTTGGAGTGGGCTTGAACTTTGATTTCAATATAAGCCTTCCTCCATGGTCTTCTCTGTT
This sequence comes from Avena sativa, assembly GCA_916181665.1. NCBI lineage: Eukaryota > Viridiplantae > Streptophyta > Magnoliopsida > Poales > Poaceae > Avena > Avena sativa. The sequence goes on from OV702290.1 coordinate 468,670,697, forward strand.
CTCATATGGGCACTCAGCGATGAAGTGGTTGGTTTCTCCACAATTGTAACATGATCTCAACTTGGGTCTTGAGCTAGGTGTGGTAATCTTTGATGGATTACCCTTCCCTTGGTTCTTCCAAAACCTTCTTGAGACTAAAGCCAATTTCTCATGTAAGGCACACTTGATGTCTTCGTCATCACCTTCTATCATTCCCATTGAGTCAACTTCTTCTTCATAAACGTGAGCTTTGGCCTTTAAAGTAAGATTTTGAGAATCCATTTTCTGAGTACGAGCGAGAGCATCATCGGTAGTCTTGTTCATGATTCCAAGAGCCACAAACTCATTTAACACTTCATTGGAGGACATGGCATAGAAGTCCGCCCTTGAGCGGATATTGTTGGTCATTTCTCTTCGGAAGGGCAAGATGTCATGCATGAACTTGCGCTTGATCCACTTATCATCCACATCCCTACTACCATGGTCGATCATCCTAATCGAAAGGGCCGTGACCCTTCGATAGAGGTCTTCGGGGGTCTCATCTTCCTTTCCAATGAAGGCATCGACTTCATAATGCATTTCTTCAAACTTGGAGTTTTGAATGCTTTCATTGCCAAGATAGACTCTTTTAAGAGAATTCCAAGCTTCCTTGATGGTGTCATATGAGCGAATGTGGGTCATTTTCTCATGAGTCAAAGCATCTTAGAGAATGGCCATGGCGGTGGCATTGAGTTGATTGTTGATTTCCTCGGTTGGTGTGATGTTGTAGGGGTCGCGCGGATAGAAGCCAAACTCCACAACCTTCCAAAGATGAACACTAGAACTTTTAAAGTGAGGGCGTATTAGATATTGTAAATTGGCGAAATTAGATTCATCAAGCTTAGGTGGTGGACCATGATGGTTTATATGAGGTGTGAGGATGGACGCGGCATATATTGTAGCTAGGTGGTGGTGGAATGTTTCCCATAGCCTTAGCTTTATCCTTGTTGCTACCTTCACTGGTGGAGGGATCCTTGAGGGGATCTTCCACCAGTTTGGCACCACTTGATTGATTAACAATGGCATCAGCAACAACAACTTCCTTCTTACCTAGATATAGCTCAAACATGGCTCTCATATCTTGACGGACTGTATCCATCGATTCGTCAAGCTCTCTCTCTTAGTGATGGGTGATTCTTCGGGAGTGGTTTCACTCCCCTTTGAGTCGTTCATACTTCTCTTAGGCGGTTAAGCCAAAGAAGAGAACCTTGATCTGATAACAATTGAAAGATCAGTATAAGCGACTAGAGGGGGTGAATAGGCGCTACTCAACTTTTAGCTTCTTTTCAAATTAAGGATTAACACAAATTAAGTTCTCTAGATATGCAACTAGGTGAGAGAACCTATATGACCAGTAAGCATCCAACAACAAGTAAAGAGTAAAGGATAGAAATAACCGAGAGTAGACACAGAGAATTTTTCCCGAAGTTCCTTCCTTTTGAGGGGAAGTACATCTCCGTTGGAGGGGTGGGTGGTACTAAGACCACCAGCACCACACAAGGCCTCGCCCTATTCTCCCAAGCACCCGCCTCACGGCAAGCACCCAATCCACTATGCGGTGACCGAAACCTTTACAAACTTGTTGAGTAGACCTCCACCACACGTGGAGACTCCCAACATGATCCCGAAGCTTTACAACCAATGCCTGAGCTCCGAGACCGACCTCTTCCTTCTAGGGTTCAAAGAACCCAAGAGTAATAAGATCCACAAATGAAAACAAGGGGGAATCAACTTTGCTTTGGTGGAACCCTAGATCTAGACCTCCTCCACCAAATCCCAAAGAATCAAGTAGATTGGAGCACTAGGGGAGGAGATCTAGGGAAATTACAGCTCAAGGACAATGGAGGAGAGATATAAAAGAGGCAACCTTCTTGTTGGAGAAGAAGGGCCCTATTATACCCCAGGGAGAGAATCTGCATGTTGCTAACTATCCAGACCGGTACTACCGGAACCAGAAGCGGTAGTACCGAAAATAACCGGTACTACCGAACTGGTACCAGAAGCGGTACCGGGTGAGGACACGAGGCCTTTGTCTCCTTCGGTAGCGCATGGCTGTAACAACCGGTAGTACCGCTGAGCGGTAGTATCAGGAGTAGGAGTGGTACTACCAGACAAGGCGGTAGTGCTGGGCGGAGGTATCGGACCAGGCAGAGGATGATCCCACGCTTGCAAGCGTCTAGGCCTATATAGTACTCCAAGGCGGTACTACCGGTGGCGAGCGCTAGTGCCAGATGAAATTTCAGGTACTACCGGATGCCACAGACGGTGCAGGTTGCAAAAACAAGTGCAGAAAAACTTCTAGTCTCAACCATTGAGGGAAAGTTGGATGGGATATAAAGAAGGAGTTTATTTCACCCAAACTTTCCAAAGCAAACTCCCTCTTGATAGTACGGTTTTTCCTACGACTCAAATAAAAGATCTAGGAGAAACTGAGTCTTGCTATTGACCTTTGAGGGAAACCGAATGCTTTGCAAACATAGTTGGCCTAAACACTTAGCAAACGATTAGTCCGACACGTGTGTTATCATCAAACATCAAAACCACTTAGGAGGGAAATTCCCTTAGAATTTTATTGCTAACTAAAGTCGCTATTGCTAGATTTATTTGATTAAACATAAATCTGATGTTGAGAGCATCTTTTATACTTTTCAAACCCATGTTGAGCGTCTTTTGAGTGCTAAAATTTGTGTTGTTCAGTCCGACTGGGGTGGTGAGTATCATCGCCTCTAGCTTATTTTCAGCGCATCAGGATATCTCACCATGTCTCCTGCCCCCATACATCTCAAACAAATGGTATCGCCGAACGCAAGCACCGTTATCTTCTAGAGACAGGCTTAGCCCTCCTAGCACATTCCTCGCTGCCCCTTTGTTTTTGGGATGAGGCTTTTCTTAGTGCTTGCTATCTTATTAACAGGATGCACACTCCCGTCATTAACAATGCCACACCCGTTTTTCGGCTTCTCAACATGCCCCCTGAGTACTCGTTTCTTTGCACTTTTGGCTGTGCCTGCTGTCCTAGTTTGCGTAAGTATAATTCATGCAAGCTCGAGTTTCGCTCCCGGATGTGTGTTTTCCTTGGGTATAGTCCCATGCATAAAGGCTACAAGTTCCTCGATCATTCCATTGGTCGTATTTATATCTCTTGTGATGTTGTCTTTGATGAGCAGGTGTTTTCTTTCGCCACCCCAGGTGTCGTTGTTGATATGTCTAAAGTCCTCCCTATGTTGTTTCCGTCTCATGAACCAGTTACTCAGAGTATCGACACACGTAGTTAAGACATTACCTTGTTACCAGCTAATGCACCTGGTTCTATTGTTTATCTTCCTGTGTAGGTTCCTTTGGAGTTAGTCTTCTTGTGCAGCTAATGCAACCTGTAGTTTAAAAATCTGCAGGGTTAATTCTCTGCACTTTAAAAGTTACACTATCAGTGATTTTTCTTGTGTTTGATTTTTATTTTGGTATAGCTAAACTTGAATGATTGTAAACATCGGTAATGTGTAAGCATGTCTGATTGTGTGTGTTGTAGGGAAAGAAAGAACGATCTCAAACATTTATGAAGTTATGGTGGCTACTGGTGAGGCACTCCTATATCATTTGTGAATACTGCATGTCGAATAAATAAGCAGATTATTGGGCTAGGCCCATTTAAAAGGCCGAACTAGACCTAAATTTGCTGCCACATCAGATTCCACGTAGGATTCGCTGGCATGGACAGGGCAGATTGTCCATGACCAAAATTTTGTTCATAGAGTTTATGACCATCTATATTGGTCATAATATCCATGACCAATTCAAAAAAGTCATATATTGTTATTAGTGACGCTTAGTATGTGACCTATTAATTTGGTCATAAAAAGATCATAGATGGACAAACCTTTCTATGACCAAAATTTGGGGTCACCGGGTAGCACATTTCTCGTAGTGAATGGTTAGAAGCTTCAAATTATAAGAAAGCAAACTTTGCATATGTGAACTTTTAACTAAAATACTGTGAAACACACCTATTTAGAAAAAGGAACTTTTTGACTCAAGAACTTCCGATTATCTAGTTGGAGTCATCTACTCTAGAACTTCTACAGAATAAATCAAATCTTGAAACTAGTAGCCATTTTGAATCCAACAAACCCAATTTTTATTCATACCAATGTGAGCATCCAAACAAAGATCCATGTTTTCTAACTCGAATAGCTACTCTAGCAAAGCATGATGTAAATAGAAGGAGAAGGAACTGAAATTATCTTGGAGTAGATGAAAAAAGAATACTCTGTCATTCTTGAAATATAAGATTTATAACTCTTTCCATAAGCCAAACGGTTTTTGAATGGGTTTATAGAAAAAGTACTAACATCACTATGAACTTTGTTTCCATATTGTATTTGTTCAATACTACATATATTGGTACTTTCTTGTATAAACTTGGCCAAAACATGTACCATAAATCAAATTAATTAGATGGTAAAGATGCCATTGGCAACATCCCATAAGCTTTTAAGGTAATAAGTAACATTTATAAATTCGATTCTATTACTCATTCCGTCCAGAAATAATTAACTCTGATTTATCTACTAGATTCTCATATATCTTTACACATTTTAGTGTGTAGATATATGCGAATTTATAAAAATCCAAGACTTATTTTGTGGAATGAGGAAGTATAATTTTAAGTTGTTAGTTAGCCTTTTCATCTCATTATCACTACATGCATCAAGTTATTTAATGTGTTGCCTTACAAACGCTAAGCACATTATGCCTTCAATTTGCTTATATGACACTATATTAAATAAGAAAATATATTGGTGTTGTATCTTAGTTGAGATAGCCCAATATCATGCATGCATGTCTTTAAAATCATTAAATATAGATACAGCTCTTAACAAATAATATATTTGGGCGATTTTCTCTTAAGATACACCATTATACAAGATGCCACGCTAAGATATAACACATTGTGAAAGCCCTTATAGTCGTATACTGTTGACACTCCCCATCAACGTCTACAGAACAGAAGACTAAACTTACGAACCTTCGAATAGACCGAGTCATGAGAAGCTCTTCATATTGCCTTGCAAACTCAATAGTGTTTGCCCTTACTCACATTTACAAGAGGGACAAATTTACTATACATATTTGAAGAAAAATTCCTACGGTGCATATGACTCATAAATAATTATGAATCAGACTTCATTTTCGGCAAAATATACTAGTAGCACTATGTTTTTACATAAAAAACTAAATAATCAAATGGAACCAGTGTATATAATATAGTCTTTGTTTTGCAACGTTGCGCGGTCAACACACATTTGTCTGTAGCAATTCATCTCTATCTGCTTCTTCTCGTGAACTTATGATTGTCCTAGTTGGAGTCATCCACTGTAGAACTTTTACAGAATAAATAAAATATTGAAACGAGCCATTTTGAATCCAACAAACCCAAGATTTACTCGTACCAATCTGGGCCTTCAAACCAAGATCCACGTGTTCTAACTCGAACAGATTCTCTAGCAAAGCGTGATGTAAATAGAAGGAGAGGTAACCATAATTATAAGGGGGACAACGACAAAAGAATACTCCGTCATTCTCAAAATATAAAGTGTATAACTCTTTCCATAAGCCAAACAGTTTTCGACTAAGTTTATAGAAAAATTACTAATATCACTATGAACTTTGTTTTCATATTGTATTTGCTGGATACTGTATATATTGATACTTTCTTGTATAAACTTGGCCAAAACATGTACCATAAATTAAATTAATTAGATGGTAAAGATGCCATTGGGGACATCCCATAAGTTTGTCAAAGGTAATAAGTACATTCATAAATGCAATCTTTGATACTCGCTCCGTCCGAAAATAAGTAAGTCAGATATTTCTAGATTTGCATATATCTAGTGGGGTTGTAGATACGTGCGAATCTAGAAAAATCTAAGTTACTTATCTCGGGATAGAGGATTCTCACTATATGCGTCAAGTTATGTAATGTTGTATATATCTTAGCTAGGATAGACCAATCTCATGTGTGCATATCATTAAAATCATTAAATATAAATACAACCCTTAACACACAATTCATTAGGGTGATTTTCTCTTAAAATACGCCATTGTATAAGATATCGCGCTAAGATATAATGTAATGTGAAAGCCCTTATAGATGTACACTGTCGACACTCCCCATCAGTGTCTACAGAACAAAAGACTGAACTTATAAACCTTCAAGATAGATTGAGTCACAATAAGTTCTTTGTATCACTTTGCAAACCGAATGGTGTTTGCCATAGCTCACATTTACAAGAGGGGCCAATTTTTTATATAATTTTCTACCACTTTTGTCAAATGTAATAGAAAAATATAATTAAAATCATACATTTAATAAGCAAAAAATAAGAAAATGAGTTTAGAAATACCACCCATATGCTATAGGAGGAACACAAAGAATGTAAGTAGAAGCGAACATCACAAAAAAGCACATAATAAACAAAACATGGGGAAACTTATACCATTCATCACTTTACAGAAGTATAGAAAAAACACTTAAATTCGGGTGAAATTCTTTAAAGTCATTATATGTTTAATACAAAGATATTAAACCATATGCTTTGGAGTCATTACATGTTTAATACAGAGGTATACCTATATGAATGAATACTTTTATGAACACTCAAGAGTTAAAAAGAGAGCCTTCCGTTATTTTCACTCATAAAAAGATATGTAGCCAGGTTGAAACTATACCATGTATTAACAATTTAGTACAAAATAAAACAAAACAACTAAATCAAAGATCACACTGTACCGAGATTTGTGGGGATCACAACATGAAACACTAATATGCTCATAAAGTAATATCAAGTAGCAACTTGCTGATGGAATTTAGTTCACCTACCTCCAACACTATACACACCTTATGTCTTAGAAAGGAGTGAGTAGCATTTTCGCATGAATAGCCATATTTTTTGTATTGTTTGAATTATGGTGAAAATAATTATTAACTTCATTGCACAATGAAAAAGAACGGGTTTTGCAAAGATCCAATGATAGTTGATTTCATATTTAAAAAAATCATACGGATTGCTGATTGAGCAAAGTTATAAAACTACTTGTTTGTACATCAGGCTAAATCGATGACCTTATCCATTCATTTGTAACTTCCTGAAAGAATGAGCAAAAAGAACGTATTATATTCACAAACCTATATGAACAAATAATTACATGAAATAAGTGACATTCAATAAAACGTATAATGTGACACGAGACTCACATTTTAGCACTTCTCTCTTTTGATCTTTAATCTTCGTAAACAGACCAATCAGATCATCATTCTTGATGGTAGAAAATATATTTTTGTCCATATAGCAAACCAAAGAATCACTCAAGATTACATCAAGAGATAAATTGTATGAAAATAAAGAATAGCAATGCTTGTTATATGCCTTTTTATAATAACTCACAATTTCTTTCTAACGGTGCCAAAGTTTTTTCACTTGGCACGGCATAATTTTTGGAATTTGGCACCGCATACGCCGTGGAGGTCCTAAGATCGAGCTTCCGTTGTAGCAATAGTCACACAATGTTCTAATTAATTACAGAACATGCATCCGCTCCAGAAAAAAAGTTATTAGTACATAACATATCTCGAGTGATCTTGACACAGTCCACACAAAGCATGCATCAGGCACATTAACCATTCTCGTCCAGGAGATGAATCTGATTTTTATAGTTGATACATGATAATCAACACATACTGGATATGGACGGACATCAAATGGTCAGGGTAAAGAGGAAATTAACCTTCAGGCTCGCGATGCGCAGATTTATTAGGAATTGAGATCTAATACGATCCGCAGACTCACTAACTAATACGTAATGCAGGCTTGGCCTGCATGAAAGGGGAATAAGCACCGCCGCAGAACCAGGCCACTGCCTCTGACTTGCAAGCTTCTGCCGCATACGACAAGAATGAACTTTTGGTGAGATGGACGTTTGGTGGATCTCAAGGCCACTACGTGAGCAGGCCTGTATTGCACCACCTGCACTAGGATTGTTTTCGTGCCAAAGAAATATTCAGATACGATTTGGTGGTGGCATGTATCGTCGCTCTTGTCCTACATATTGTCATCGTTGGCCGCAGCCTACCCTGTCTCAGGCCCTGCCCCTGCGCCCCCCCCCCCCCCCCCCCCCCCGCTGCTGCCGGCGGGAGCTGCTGGGCTAAGCCCGGGCGGCGCTGCCGGTGGCGGCTCCTCCCCTTCCCCCTCGAGTGGAGGGCCCGACGGGGCGGTGTCGTCCTGGCCGCGGGGAGGCTCGCCGGCGCGTCCCTGGCGGAGGTTCGCGGCATCGTGGTGGGGGGCGAGGCAGGGCACCGGCGTCTTGGGCGACCTGGCCTCGCTGACACGATGTTGTTTGGTGGAGACGGCGGTAGTCTGCCGAGATCTGCTACGGGAGCGGGCGGGCGGGCCCCCTTGTGCAGCGGCCGGGCCTGGTGGCCTCGCAGCGCTCGCCGGGTGGCTCTCGGCGCGCTACCCCTGCAGGGTTGGTGGCCGGCGGCGGCCAGATCTGGGCCCACGGGCCTAGGTCTGGGCCGGGTTGGGCCTACGCGTTGTCCCTACGTCTCCATCCTGGGCCCGTCGCCCTGTTTTGGGCCGCTGCTGCTGTTGGGCAATGGCCGGGCGTCATGCCTGCTGGTTGCTGGGAGGGGTTCCCGGGGCCGGCCCATGCTTGCCGGGTAGGCAGCATGTTTCCCCTTCGACCCGTGGGTGGGTCGGTGGTGCGGTAGTGATCTCTGTTAGGTCCACTCAGCGGCCTCGTGTCGGCGTCCGGTTTTGGGTTTGGGCTGGATCTCGGCGAAAGCTTGGCTTTGGCTAATGCCGGTGATGGCGTCACCTCCGGGTGTCGTTCCCTTGTTGAAGGCGTCCCGATGATGATCCCCTGGGCCAGCTTGCTGGATTCCGACCCTTCGCCCTAAGTTGTTACTTTGGGTGGCCTCACTTCGGACTAGCCTCACTAGCAGTGTCCTCTGGATCACCCTGTGACCTCCCGCTGGTGTTCCAGCCCTCGCATACCATCGGCCTGGCGGAATTACCCATTTGGGTTGCGGTAGCTGACGTCTCCTCTAGTGCCTTGGGGGGCTCTGTTAGGGCGGTCGTCTGGTCATAGTCGATACTGGTGGGCTATTCCCAATGCCAGGGGAAGATGCTATGTTTTAGGTCTGGACCTAGCCCGAGCTCTAGGGGTGGGGGTTCCGGGTCTGGGTGAAAGCTTTGCAGGACCTCGGTTCCAGCCGATGACAATGACGTGTTCTTGTGCCATTCACCTTCTTGGAGGCGTCGCCGCAAGACCCCCCCCCCCCCCTCCTTTGGCTCCTTAGGTGCTGCTAGGTTGTTGATCCGGCGATGAGTTCCTCATGGGCTATAGTCTTGGTGTGGTGGAGGCTTGTTGGTGTGAACTTGGTCGAGATTGCTCCGGTACATCAGAAGACAAGGTTCCCTTATCTGAGACCAAGCTGGCGCTCTGGCTTGACGTTTTCTTTATTGTCTTTTGTTGTGTGTTTTGGGCGCGTGTGTGTTGTAACTCATGGTGTAACTCCTAGCCGGTTGTTGACTTCGTTAATTCAAAGCCCCTGCATATATATTTCTAATTAGGGGGCAGACAGATACACCCAATCAAACCCGTGACTCGTTATTGAAGGTTGCCGGCCTTCACTGTCTAAATGCTGCCATTGAATCTCATGTAGTACAAGTATACATATGCAGTTATGCTTATGCACAATGATTCAACAATGGTGTTCATTAATATTCGTGCTCAAACTGTACAAAATAACAAAATGGAAGCGGCAGTCATTTAAAAGGAACCGTGTGTTACCCATTGGCGAACTGGCCATGCATGATTCACTAGTTAGCTAGGTGTCGCAGCTGATGCTAGCGACGTATTGAGTATGAGTATTGGTATGGTTTCATATTATTGTTCTCAACTTTATCTAGACTCGGGTGTACCTAGTTAATGATTTAGACTAGATTTATCCGAATCTAGATAAAATTAAGAATATTACTATTATGAACCAGAGGGAGTAATAAAAGAACTAACGGATGGTCGTTGCGGGGATGAAATGCACTTTTATTTGTTAACAAAAGAGTTGCACTGAGCTTCTGAATTATCATTACGCTTATGCCCCAGATCGGTTCGCCGACGGTGAAAATTCAGGTAGACGGCGGCCGGCCGGAGCCGGCATGAAGCGAAAATTCGGTGGAAGACGCAATGGTAGTAGTGAAGTCAAATCTGCTTATCGTAAACAGCGGGCAGCCGCCGCTCTGTCGTATTGCTCACCTTCACCGTCCACGCACACGCACGCGCGCTAGGTTGTTCGTCAGTCGTTCCATGACACCATGGGTCCAGAGTAATAGTAATATACTCCCTCTGTTTCAAATTACTTCTCGCCGGCGTGCTTATGTAGGTGGACTAGTACTCCGTTATTTTTTATTAAAAAAAATTCTGAGATTTTTTAAATAGATAGTACGAAATGTATATTACGTATACCAAAAATCGTAGAATTTTTTTGATAAAAAATAAGAGAATACTAAACCACCTAGGTAAGCGTGCGCGCGGAGTAATTTGAAACAGAGGGGGTACAAATGGCACGGACCCATCGTCGAACTTTTCGGACGAAACTCTTAGAGCACCTTGGATGTAACATTCGGCGTTGTAACACTCGCGTTTCTAGACTAAGTTTTCGTCTTTGGCCAAGTTTGAATAAACACTGTGTAACTTACATTAAAATATAGGTGAATTCGTATATATTATATCAAATTCGGTTGGTACCCGAATTTTGACAGAACTAGGCTAAATAAACCTTAAAAAACACCGAAATAACTAATAAACTAGGGGTGCCGATGTCGACTCCGACGGGCGCGCCGTTCACATGCAGAAGTGGCGGTAGAAAGACATTTTAGTCGGCGTCCTGGTCCCGTCGTCTTTGCTCGGCCAATGCGGTGACCGGGAGCTGCCCTGCCCGGCGTCGTCGCTGCGCCATGGCTGCGCTGAGGGCCTTGCCTCGTCTTTGTCATCGTTATCGAGGACAACGAATGGCGCGCCCTGGTAGGCGCTCTGGCGGCGAACACCGCGTGTGGCCTGGCGCTTGGCCCTGATCGTGCAGCCGGATGCGCTCGGCCTCCTCCCACTCTCAGTCCGCCCTGGACCAGGCGCATGCATCGGGGCCCTGCATTGGCGGCACGTCGTTGAGCGACGCCTCCATCGCCATCTTGAGGAGGAACGTGTCCTCGTCGACAGGCACAGCCCAGTCCGCTGGCTCCTCCTTCAGTGCGTGTAGTTTCGGCCTTGCCAGCCAAAGATGACCGGTCAGCGACGACAACGCGCGGCGTTCGTTTATCACGATGTCGCGTGAACGCGCGCGGTGCCGAGCGGGGTGGCGATGCAGCCTCCCGCTTCACAGGCCAGAGTGGCGCAGAACCGGACGAGCGAGACGCCAAGGCCGACGACGAGCCAGACGAACCACTCGCCATCCTCCTCGGCATCCAGCTGCTCGCCCCGCGGCGTCGGGAGATCGTCGGCGGCGACCACGAGGAATAGCCTAGGTGTGGGCTGTTCCCCGCGCTAATGTGCTACAGGACGGCGACCAATGTGCGGCCGTGTGCGCTCCACCACCGTCGCCGCCCCTCCGAGTTGTTCCTCGCCGACGGCGGGCCTACGCTGTCGTAGGAGAGCTGCTGCTGCTCCTGCCGGTCGGTGAAGTACTGGTCCCAGTACATGAGGTTTCCCCGGTCCTCGGCGAGTTCGGGGTCATCCTCCATGCCGGCGATGGCGGCCTGGATCTCGTCGACGAGCTCCTCACCCTCCGGCACCAGCGGCACAGGCACGCCGCCCGCGCTGAGCCTCCACGTCGGTGGGCAGCAGAAGTCGGGCGGTGCCGGGTAGCCGGCATCGTGGAGCAGCCGTGCCTGCCACGGCTGCAGGGATCGCTGGCCGAAGCCGTTCGCCGCCGTCGGGTCGCCTGGGTATCGCTCTACCATTGGTCTTCTTCTCGCTGTTGGAAGGTGAAGCTTGTGGGTTGGGGGAATGGGGAAGAGAGTGTGCGGCTTGGTGTCGGCGAGGGCGGCCGGAATTTATAGCCGAAAGAGGAAAGAAGAAAGAGCAGCGAGTGCGGGAGGGGTGTAGCGGCGTGGGCGAAAAAAGTGGAAACGTCGGGAAGGTTTGCGGGCGGTGACACCATTACGGTGACGCGTGTTAGCCGAGTACACGCGGTGCGGGTCGTCGCGAGCCGGGGCGATGGGATGAGGACGACTCAATTCACTCGTTGACAGGGTGGATTCACCGCGCGGTTTTTTCTTTCTCGCCGATTCCGTTTTATTCGGCGTTTCCAGGCAACTCCCGGCGCCCTGGATTCGGCCTAAAAATCCCGGTTTTATGTAAAATGGGACGAATCTAACGAAAACTGGACGTTTGAAAACAAGACGAGATAAATTTTTGCTGTGCGGATAAAAAAAACAGCCCGGGAGACCAATGCTAGCGGACTTGCCGTCCGGCATAGGAGGATGTTCCCTGGCTTCACAAGGCTCCATTTGACTGGTCCACCCGCCCTGCAGCCTATACAGCTCGTCGCGTCCGCGACGGCGACGTCAACAACCACCGTGCGCACCGGCCCGTACGTGCAAATAAACGCGTACAGCAGTAACGGCACGCCTCGTCTACCCCCCGACCCCGGCTATATATACGGGTATCTTCATTCTCCATCACCATCAGCCACCTTCCAAATCGTTCAGCATTACCAAATCATAACTTCTTCCCCCGTTAGATCAGCCATGAACACTGCCATTTCCACCCCCACCACTGCGGGATACACGAGCAAGGCTGCTAGCTGCGGCACCGGGTACGCCAGGGGGAGTGGCCGCTGCCGATGCAAGGTGAAGGCGGCGGCGGCGGCGGCGGCCACAGCTAGCATGAGCACCGAGTCTACCGACTACTACAAACTGCTGTCGCTGGAGCACTCAGCGGACGTGGGCGCAGAGGAGGTGAGGCGCGCGTACCGGCGGCTAGCTCTACAGTACCACCCGGACGTCTGCCCGCCGTCGCGCCGGGTCGAGTCCACGGAGCTGTTCGTCGAGCTCCGTCGTGCCTACGAGACGCTGTCCGACCCTGTGATGAGGGTGCAGTACGATGCCAAGCTGAGGGCGGGCTGCCGCTACACCGTGTCGAGGCCGCGGGCGGATGGGCTCCCGAGGGACGTGTGGGAGGCGCAGCTGTGCGTGCTGCGGACGAGGTCAGAACGGCGGCAGAATGCGAGGAGATGCAGCGGCAATCGAATATAGCATATCTATATAGCGTATCTGTTTCTAATTCTATATACAGTACCTACTTGGTGTTTAAGCTAGTGTAAAGGTCATTCTCAAAATAAAACAGAATGGGTAAAAGACTAAAAGTGTAGGGCGATTGCAATAGTGTTAAATTGATTTGTTGAAAGTTTGTTTTGTAGTCCTTGTTCAAAACTATATATGCACCGTTGATGAGTTTAACTAATACTCCCTCCGTTTCTTAGCTTAGGGCGTAAAAAAAATTCAACTTTTTGTCATTGCATAAGGCGCAGCATCCAATATTTTTTTATTACCATCTTGTTATGACACAACTAGCTAACTAGGATATTGTTATGAGGATGTTTCAAAAAAATGATATTGTTACGAGGACGGTACCTGGGCTGCTAGGGTAGGCCCGCGGCACGAGGATGACGGAGGCTGGGGGTGGTGGTGGTGTGACCTCCTCCTCCGCTGAAATTAAAGTGGTTGGCCAACTGGTTGTGGTGGATCCCTCAATCCCACATCTAATCTCGACAGCGAGTTGGGGAGGCGTGACTGCCGGTGAAAACCATGCTCCGACTCCGGTCATGGCGGGCAATTTTGGTGCCTACGTGTTGTTACCTTGTCGAAGGCATTGCCGTTGCAGCCAGCATCTCACTCGCTGTGCTCCGGGTTTCTCGATTGGACGATGATGGCGCTATGATGAGTGCCGGTCTCCCTCATGGGGTATTGCTTTTGGAGGAACTGCTGGGTGGAGGAGGCAATAGATGGAGCGGTGTGCATCTACCACGTGACGACGGCGATTCTCAGTGGCGTGATGCAGCGGGGTCTCGGTGACATGATGGACTCACGCAGGTCGGTGGCGTTGTCTGGGGTCAACGGCAGGACCGGTAAAGACTATGCAAATAAATATTTACCCTGAAGTTTGCTCTCGGGTATTCGACGGCGGTGAGGATTCAATAGCGTGTGCATGAGGTGCTCGTTAAGAGTCTCCTAGACCGGATGTACTTTCATGTTTCACATAGAGGATATCTCGGGGTATGCGATGTTCCCGATTCCTAGTTGGTGGTGGTAGGGGTAGGGGAGGGGGACTCATGTTTTCACGGCATAAGGCCATGTTGATGCTCATCCATTGTCAGGTTTGTAGGTCCTACATGATGACTTTGGATTTTTTGATATGTGCTCTTTGAAAACCATTGTTGCATAATATAATAAAGAGTGCCCATATGCATCTTTTTGATGCCTGGGCCGGGTCTCATCCTCCATTTTAAAAAATTAAGATAATGTTGGTATGGGGCACATCATTTTTTCCTTAGTCACCGTGCACACCATCATCTCTTCGCCTCCTGGTCAGATGAATGAGGTTGTCACTCGTGATCCACCTTTCTCCTTTCACATATTGGGCTACCAACTTTCAACCAAATGGTTGCAGGCTTCCCTATGTATGAAACCAAAGTTCGAAGATATGATAACTTTTAACTATATGATTGTATCAGCCGCCTCCTCCTCCTCCAAAAAAAATCCTAGCCGCCACCTCCTCCCCACGGGCGATCGACGGTTCCTCGCCTCCTCCGCTTCTGCTCACGCGGGCGGGAGGGGGTGGGGACCTAGGACCTATGCTCGACGTTCATCAAGGTCCCTAATCTTAGCTTTTTGTGGTGTCGTGGTGTCGCATCTCAGATGGCGGTGGATGTGCTACATCAAATAATGGTACCCCGGCTTCAACCCTATCTCGGAGACGTCTACGTGTCGAGAAGCTTGTGGGATTGTGTCTTCGCCGATCATGTGCTCCGACTTCGTGTGGTGTTGATCTCGTCGCCGATCTGGTCCTGACGGCCTTGGAGTGCAGCGGTGCGGATTGCTGCTGGTTTGTGGTGAATGGTGAAGGATCCGCCCGCTTGATAAGCGGGGTGGCGCTGGCCCCGTATCCGGCGGTGAATATGATCGTAGGGCTCCTTCGGATGATTTTACATAGCAACACGCTAGATCCAGTCTTACGAGGCCGGTGGTTATTGTGGCTCATTGACGCCTTTTGCCTAGGGGCTTCTTCAGTGCCAATGTGTGGACCGACTGCTAGTGATCTTCTTCTTCTCCAACGACGGCGAAGGATTTGGGTCCTTAGTAGGTGCGGTAATGATGTTTTGCAGCTGTTCAACCGTTTGCGTTCTCCTTGTTTTCTATTACTTGTATGTGTTTCATCTTTGTATTGCTTTTTTTTGCGAAATTCCCCCGATCTATTAATAATCATCAACAATGGTACAAGAAGGCCCAAAAGTAATAAAAATTACAAATAGATCATTAGACCACCTAGCGACGACTACAAACGCTAGCACGAGCCGAAGACGCGCCACCATCCTCGCCCCTCCATCACCGGAGTCCGGCAAAGCTTGTCGTAGTAGAGCTTGTTGTAGTAGATAGACGGAAAGTCATCGTGCTAAGCCCACAAAGGACCAGCGGACTAAAGCAGCAACCACCGCCAATGACGACAACCGTAGATCGGAAGAGAGGACCTGAAAACGAACCAACAGAGAGGAAAATGGACAGAATCTCGGGAGATCCGCCGGACACACGACTCCATGCACTCTCCATCGGCGCTAGATGCACAATCAAAGCGAGGATAGAGCGAGAGGACATTATTCTGACTTCAAGACGTAGCTGTCGCCTCAACGTCCCAAAAAACACTAAAAACAGGCTAAAAAGTTTACGGAAAACCTCCCGCCGGCGAGAGGGTGTTGTCCGCCACAGAGCAGACCGGCGATGTTGCCGACGAGGGGTGCGGAAACCCTAGATGGGTTTTTAGTCTGGTCGCCTCTCCCTGGAGGCCCCCGTACGTATAACTTAGCCTAACATTGGATCTTTGTATTACTACAGGTATAAATACAAATAATATATGCCTACGAACATACATATTTAAAAATACTAAAAATTTACATAGAATCGATTGTACAATAATCTTTGCTTTGCAATGATGCCCGGTCCATTTTGAACAAAGATTTGTCTCTAGCAATTCATCCCCGTATGCTTCTTTTCCTCGGGTCTCATGGACTTACTTATACTTGTGTGATATACCATGCAGGCTGCAGTAGAGGACATTCTTCTTATAGACCAAGTACGGAGTCAGAAGTGCACATACAGGTAAATTTTTTGGAGCCTCTGCATCGACTGATGCATATGACCTTTTATTTTAATTTGCACATTCAAGTTAAGGAAAGGGTCAATTAATTGACCGTTCAAACAGACACACGCACCTACGTATACCTCCTGATCCATCAATGGAATCCTAAACTAAACGTTGGACTGTATATATGATGTATCCGGTGTGTATCTACTCGTTCACCTATTTGGCTCATGTATCGGACGTACTCATTTTGAGTACAGACCCGGTACCCGAAGAGTATATGCGTAGTCAACGCGTGGTGTGCAGACCGGGTAAACCAAAGGAAAACTGGCTAGCAACGCGCGGGCATATGCAACTGCATATGGCCGGCCTTGCACACTGTCCATCGAGGCGTCGATCTGTCGGTTTGAACGCACGTTTTGCAGCCACCAGATCTTATTATATATCCGTTTGACGTCAATGTAAGCCAACCCGTACTGTCGTCCGGCAGCCGAAGATCAGGTTGCTGCTTTGCAAGATCTAGTGAACATCATCCTTGTATTTGTCTCCAGCGCTTGTCGTATGAGTAAGATGATATTTCCATATATATGTTAGGTGGCGTCGTTAGTGTAAGTCGTTGTACACACGGTCACACTGGAAACCTTCTACATACGGGGACGTGTTAACTTATTAGAGTGATTTATTTGGGCACTGAGTTCATAATAACTTTAATTTGATGATAGGAAAACTCTCAATGTAAAGTTCCTACAACAAAACTGTTACTTCTGATTTAAGCCGAGTAATATCTTTGACAGACTTATGTTTTGAGTCGAGCCAGAAAAAACAGCAATATAAACATATTAATAGGAAGATACAAATCAACTACATCCAGTATATACAACAACATGATGACTAGAACAAGTTTAGAGTAGAGCCAAAAAACAGTAATATAATTATTATTTTTTATGAAATTCCACCGATCTATTAATAATCATCAACAGTAGTACAAAGAGCCTCAAAAGTAATAGAAATTACAAATAGGTCATTAGACCATCTAGCGACGACTTCATACACTAGCACAAGCCGAAGGCGAGTCGCCGTCCTCGCCCCTCCATCACCATAGTCGGGCAAAGCTTGTCATAGTAGAGCTTGTTGCAATAGACAGCCAGGAAGTCGTCGTGCTAAGGCCCCATAGGACCAGCGCACCAGAGAAGCAACCATCGCTGAAGATGACAACCGTAGATCGGAAGAGACTGACCTCAAATCACACCAAAGAATACAGAAAACGACCGGATCCCAAGAGATCCGCTGGACATAAAACTCCAAGCGCCCTTTGTTGGCTACTAGGATCGTCTAGATGTAGATCTTGTGGTAGTCCCCGTCTATGAATCAATACATGTCAGAAGAGAGAGAGAGAGATCAGAGAGGGGAGAGGATAACCAAACCTTCTCCTTGGCTCGAAGATCCCGAGGCGTTGGCCATGGGGGCGACGGCGAGGGCGCGGTGCGATGACCCAGCATACTACTGCATGATGTAATACACTATTAGTCGTTGACATAACACCAATAAATAACCGTTCACTAGTATTACATCCCTCAGAGTGGTACAACAGAAACACAGCAGGTCCAAGACATGACTATAGATTACAACTCGACTCTTTACAAAAGATCTAGAGAATACTCTAGGTTAAAGAGAGAGAAAGAACTTCTTACAAAGAAGAACCAGAAATAATAACTCAGAAATATCTAGTAACTAAGACTAGCACCTAAACTATTTGGCTTGCCATTGCTGCTATTGCAATGCTCTACAGAAATAGGTTTTATGGCTAGAGAATCTACTCCTATCTAAACCGACACTTTATCTTCACTTCTGCTGATGTATATGTTGACTTCATTGACTTTATTGAAGAACTTGAGTTGCCGATGATGGTTTCTTGAGCAGAAATTGATGTTGACGTCGTCATCAATGGCTTAGAACCTAGCAAGGGTTAAGAAGGTACGGTTGAGTATGAGCGTACTCAGTAAGTTCACTAAAAAGGAGTGTATGATGCACTATCTCTACAGCCACAGACCATAGGTCGTAAGCAATGCAGGTTTTCGTAAACATTTCTTCAAAGGTTGCTTTTATTCTGAAAACTATGTCCGACAGCCTTCACAGGTTGACCAGAACTTCATGGAGTTCCTTTCCTGCCGCGCTCGTAGCTCCTTCCCGGAACAGGGAGTAACATGTCACAATTCTTACACTCTGCAGAGGTACGTCACTTTTCCCATAAGAGACCTTAGCCTTGTTGCACAACCAAGCCGCGAGCTTGTCCACACTTCTTTGGTATGGGGCCCAGTCTAAGATCCAAGCCAGTACTACCCTCTCCGCGACCCCATATGTCTGCATGATCCTCCGGGACTGACTACACCTCCGTTAAGCCGCCAACTAGGGCAAGCTATAACCATGGGGAGCTCCCGAAGACTCTATGAGCTGGTGATGCCCCTGGACGTTCATACCTCTGGCAACCACTCATAAATAATCTAGACACCAAAATCGTGGGGCCTAAGGGTGCCCACCCATATGTTGGATCCACACCGGGAATCCAAACGTCACGATAAGGTCATCTTGCCTCCATATGAAAGGGAGCAGATACAGTTGACTTTCCCGTCCCATTCCAAGTCTTATGGTTGACGCATAATATACGGTGCTAGAATCATTGGCGACATTGGTTGTTAAGTCCTAGATATTATGTTCCTTCACCACTGGAGCTGTATCAATAGATTATTACCATCTGGTAAATAATCCATAATCATATTATTATGAAAATAGTGTTTTCTGACCTTTTTGAAATGCAGGTGATAACACAGTTGAGATAGAAGCATAGAAACTAATCAAAGGACATGAGTAAGTTGTGAACTTGCCTTTTGTGATTGCAAGATTATGCACTCACAGTCTTCAAGACAATAGAAGATCCAAATTCTGTAAATAGCATCATTGGTCCGGTAAGGACTAATGTTTAAAGAAACAAGATGCAACGATGCATATGTAATGTAATGCAGTTTGGAAAACCCCGAAGTAATACCCCAATATGGTGAATGCGTTATACTTAAGTGATTTCTTTAAGATTTAATTTGTCTACAAGTTTACTTTACAATCCAATATACATATACAAGGAACTTAAGACTAATATGCATGATATAAAGTGAATATAACAACACATGCTTACAGTTATTGGATATTATGTATCTATTATGGAAGTCCATGTTTTAGGTTGATAAGAGTTGAAGAACTTATAATGAGATTTTTGTTTGAAGTGGCAAAATGAATAACTTTTGAAGAGAAGGTTTCTTTGATAAGGTTTAACCAACATTTATGGTTAATCGAATGTGATCGATGTCGTTTACGTTAATCCAATAATTTTGGACTTTGAGATGCCTTATGACTAAATTTTGGAATAGACACAAGTTAACTATAAAAACATAATATAATTTGGTCCTTATGCTTTATAACTTTGGTAGAGCAAAATTAACTTTTAAAGGAACATAAATAGACTTAGGGTTCTGATGTGTCTAGATTATTATTGAATTCTAGGGTTAATGTAAAGATGGTTAAGAGTGTGAATTCATTCATTTCTAATTTAAGTGAATGAGAAGTTCAGGGGTGATTTGTTATTATGGAAATACTTTAACTTATTAATGAAAGCAAATTTAAATGATCTCATTAAAGGGTTAAGGTTTAAAACCATATTAAACATGATTAAGAATTGGATAGCATTCACCTTTATTATGAGTGAATGATGATTAAAATTTATTCAAATGTTTGGTTTATCTTGTAGTTATGCTTTTAAAGAGTTTCCTAGATGTTAATAGTTTTACTCTTAAATATTATTATAGACTTAAGTTATGGTTTTGGAAGTAGTATTTAAATGTACAAGATTTAGGGTTTTATATCAAATTGTGATTATTTCTTATTTAGGTATGTTCTTGAAGAATTTACCAACTAGATAATAAATAAGTATCTATTTCTTAATAACCTTAAAATATGTTGGAATAATATAATTAGTTTTTTTCTAGTAAAACATACTTACTTAAGATCTTAGAAGTGAATTTTATTTGATTTTAGGTCTTATCCTTATTTTCTAGTAAAACATACTTACAAAGGATTATATAACTTTAAATATTGTCTTCAAATTTTATTTGTAAACAATTAAGTTAGTATTTTTATAAAATCGTGGGCTCATTTTTGTATGTAAAAATGATTTTTATTTAATTTTATGTCTTTGGTTTTATTTTATAAAACTTCTTTTAGGTCCTAATGATATTAATATTTATTTATGTTTTATTTAACTCAAACAAGTCATGTTATATTTTTCTTAGGTATATATTATTTTTGTGATCAATTTGATATATTATAACTATTTTAAAGTTTTTTCTATATTTTTCTATAGCTAAAACAATTTGAGGGGTACTTTGGTAATTTTACATTTGGTTTATTATTTCTTTTACAATATTTATTTTTTTCTATTTCCTATACAATTACTCTGGCCCGTGGGCTGGTTAAGACCAACTCGGCCCAGTTGGGCATGGGGTCATTCCCTACCCTAGCCCAACCCCTTCTCCTCCTCTCACTCACACACACGCACACGACACCGCCTCGCACCCCTCCTCTCGCGCGTCTGCATCGCCGCCAGCATCGCCTCTCGCTTTCCCGGCCACCACCGTCCGTCTCCACCGACGCCGTTTGCTGGTGCCGCCTCTCCATGGTCTTCTCTGCCAGTTCCCCTATCCTTGAAGCCAGCCAGCTCTCGCACAGGCCCCTACCCCCGGCTAACCCTAGTCATGTGGTATGGGTGTGTCGGCGCACACCTCCGGCTACTACCTGGGCTCCGGCTGCCCTCTGCTGCTTCCTAGGCCTTCCTTGTGTTGACCACGATCTGCTATTGCCGTCCTTCACGAGGTGGCGGGGTACGGCGACTGCTGTTGCCTACACCATGGTTGGCCGCTACCTCCTGGTGCTCTCCGTCGACCTGGACCTCGCCTTCCTCAATTCGACGCCGGTGAGAAGGTGCACAAGGCGCAACCCTGACGTCTCCTGCTCCTGATATCGGCGGGACGACACTGACAGGAAAAACCCCGGTGTCGGTCTTTTCGTCTAATCCATCTATCCTGCTCCCAGTATTGACTCTTGCATCAACCTCTACTCCAGACCAGGTAATTCTTTTGTGACCGACCTTCGAGTCGATGAACAACTCTAGGCGTAGGATTTAGGTTCAGGTGTTGGAAATTGTATATTTTGGGTTGTGGTGATGAGCTCTTGCTCCTCACGATTTGATAAACAGGAGGGTATGGTCTGCTAGCTGTGTAGATGGTTTATGGGTGTGTGTACCTCCTGGACATGTACTATAGTGTATCAATTTGATAAAAATAGCTACTTGCTACACTTAATCTTGTCCTAGATAATTCTTTGGAAGTGTCAATTATTGTGATGCTCCAAGAAACAATTTGGTAGTGTATCCATAGAGGGTTTATTGGAGATCTAATAATGCACATGCATGATCTTGGACAGTTTAATGTTATGCGTGTGCAAAGTGACCCCTTGATCTCCTCGAAAATTTATAGATGTACATTAGTGGAATTTGCTTGCTTGAACCCCTTTGTACAAAATTTATTGTTTGTTGCTTCCTTCTTATGGTTAACTTGGATAAGTTCAGATACATAGCTTAAATTCTTAGCTCTAATTGTGTTGCAAAGGCTGAAGCATTGATTTGTTATAAGAACAGATGCTATATTGATTTCTTATTGATAATCTGTATTTCCTTTACTACATTAGCTGAGAGGAATATATGGTGTTGGATTTAATTAGAAGTGTAAGTGATGTGCAATGATGAACATAAATAAGGTATATGGGATATTTATCAAACTAGGGTTATGTGAAAAGCTGGGAATCCTAGAATAGGTATGGGTTGTGTGTAAATCAACTTGTTAGTTTTCTGGATGTGTGGTAGAATAATTTCTGGATCAAGTGGATATATGTACTTGTATATATAAGCTCCACCGATGATGCCAAGGTTGAGGTTAGGATCTGTAGTAAGAACAGATACTACAATTGCCTTACAAGCTCTATGATGAGGCTAGCATAGTTTTCCTATGCTATACTGAGAGCTCCTTTTCTTTCCAAATCCTTTTCTAAAACAAGAACATATATTATTTGTCCCTACAACCTTTATGATGAACTGCATAGCATCTTTGCATTCTGAGAGCCCTCTCTCACTCCAAACTCCTCTCTTTAAATAAAAGATCAAAAACAGATGCTATATTTGGTTTGGGAGAGATAACTACCTGCCATTGTGTTGTGACTCTTCTTGCTATTAGATATAACTGGATCTTGATATCCAGCTCCACTTGTCTCACCTCTTGGATGGCTTCTTAGAGCAACCAGGATGCAAGAGATGTGTGGTTGAGACAGTTGATTGTTTCTGATGCTTGATCTTCTCTTTGCTTGAGCTACTCCTCCCTGATTTGCTGGCCTTCTCCTCCTCTTAATCTAGCTTATGATCCTATCCTGATCCTCTTGGTGCTTCTTGTGCTAAATCTTGATCTAGAAATCCATGTGATATTGGTTGGTGATTTGTGTGGACAGATCAGTAGTAAACCCATGGTTTCTTAGCTGTGTGGTGGAACAAGCTTGTGATGAAACAATGAGCAGAGAGAGAGGGTGCTACGGTTCCCTCCTCTTACTATCCATCCCTTGGCTGCTTCCTGTGTTGACAGCTCGTGCCATGCAGTTAGGTGTGTGTGCTGCTTGCACTGTTCTGGATGAGTGCAAGACCAAATATCTTCATACTCCTCCATTTTACTTCTACTACTCTAGTGAACTTGCCCCATAATTTACTGCCAATGATGTTGTACTGAGGCAACTATCTGATTAAGAACAGATACTATGATTTGGTGAAACTTGCCCCTTCAATTTAAGCTCAATGATGAGACAAAATAGTGCACTTCACTGTTGATATCTGAGGGCAGTCAAAACTAACCCCTTCACATATTATATTTTTCTTTTTGTTTGTTGGCAGATATAATATCATGAATATAAAGAAAAGATTTAGAAGATGGAGAAAGTGAAGATGAATTTAGTTTTAGGTTTTACTTTATTCTTTTGTAACTTACTTATTCCTTTGTAAAGGACATTGTAATATATATTGTTTTTTAGTAAAGAATTCTTTTTGTTATTTCATTTCTGTAATTCCCTTTTTCTACTTATTTGTTTCCTGTACTTTATTTTCATTCTTTTATTGTAAAAGAACAATAATACTATATGTATATATGTGACAATAAAGATTATCATTTTCCATTATTAAGTCTTATACATATTCATTTTATTTATTCATTGTAATATCTATATAACATTAATGAATTCAATAACTTATTTCTTTATTTATAATCTAATTCAAATTTCTTTTGAATTCAACTTAATCCTTTGTATTTTCAAATATGAAATGATTCCCCTCAACACAAAGATACAGTATAGGTCTTGTCGGAGTCTATAGCACTTGCCCAAATGTTTCCATCCGAACAAGAGAGATCCTGATCCCTCACTAGCT
The DNA here is from genome assembly GCA_916181665.1 of Avena sativa. NCBI lineage: Eukaryota > Viridiplantae > Streptophyta > Magnoliopsida > Poales > Poaceae > Avena > Avena sativa. Next base: position 468,694,683 of record OV702290.1, read on the forward strand.
TCTGTAGTTTTGCGTGAAAATTCCCTGGATTTTCTATGCATGAATGCAATGCACACACCTGTGTTCAGCTTATTTCTAAGCTCTAATGCTGGGATGTTACATACTCTCCCCCTTAAAATAAACTTCGTCCCTGAAGTTCGTACTCTCTTACATTTCGGAATGAGGAGTTGACTTGTATTGATGACAACCTTTCTCAAAATCCAGTGTGATCGCAATTGGGGATAATTGTGGTATCCCGTATCCACATCTTTTTCCTTGAATCCTCTTCATACTTGACCATATCCACTATCAGTTCTAACTTATCCTACAGTTTCTTCTAATATAATCTCTTGGATTATGACCTTACATTCATATTTAGGATTGGTTTAGGACACATTTAGTCCGTTCCAATTAGGCTTTCCTACTACCATACACCGGTTTATTGTGGAATACTCTCTTTACACTAAAGGATAACTTTACCAGCTATTTCCCCTTATAACTAGTCTACTCGGTTTAGTCTGTTATATCTCCTTCGATCTTTCATCTAGACATACTCTAGAGAGTACTCTTATATAGATGATTTCTTATGATCTTATGAGAATAAGGCTTAATCTCACCATAATTTTGTACTTCGCCAACCTTTAATTAGAAAGTTAGACAACCACACTTCAACGTTTATTGTTTACTCTCCCCCTTGGGGTTTCTTGATGGTCTCTAAACTGCATGTATAATACCTGTTAACTCAATGGTAAGGATATTGGTCTCAGTCTAGCTTATAGTTTATCTCTATAAGGCTTCACGAAAGAAATTGCGGTACACCCAAACAGTTGTGGATCTCCGAAATTAATCTTCCAACACTGCTTGTCTTACTCTTAAGCTTCTGGACATTCTCGCTTTAGTAAACCAGATTTCATGGAGTGTCACGAAAGACGATCTTTTAATTTCATACTTCCTTAGGTCTAACTTAACTTAGGCCAAGTTTTATACTCTATAAATTACACAAAGATGACTTACTTCACTACACCGTTAGGATACCAGCTACGGATGCCAGCTGCGGATCCTCCTTGGTGCATGAATTACCCTACGGGTTTTCAACTTCTTACTGGCATTCTCTCTGAATTGTCAGAGCTTGAATACCACTTTTGTTTCAAGACTTCTTCTTTGCACTTATTCATGATAATTCCATGAACCAGGTACAACTACTTCATTAGCTTCTTAGCAACATCACCTATCTTAAGTGAACTTAAATTCATCCTTCATGTTGCTCTCCCCCTTTTCTGCACTAATAATCCTTCTTATTGCCAGCTCATAGTGAGTTGGAATTGATCCATCCTTCAAAATAGTGTTGATACACCTTATATTCGGCTTCCTTCTTCAGAAAATCTTCATCTTGATCTTCGAAACTCGTCACTCCCTTACACGAATTCCCTTTTCTATCTAGGCCTATAACATAAAGTAATAACTTGGTGATGCAACATGCATTTGCACATCAAGTCAAACTTCATGTACAAATCTAGTCAATAAAGAAGATGCAAGAAAAACCAAGAAATAAAAATGTGGTTGATGGCCCACAAGTATAGGGGGTGTATCGCAGTATTTTCGATAAGTAAGAGTGTCGAACCCAACGAGGAGCAGAAGGTGATGGCTAGTGGTATGGATTAGGAATTCTCTGCAAATACTTCGCAAACAGATTTTTAGGGGTTTTTGATAAAGCAAGTAAACAAAGTACGAGTAAATAAAAGACAGTAGGAATAAATACAGCAAGTGGCCCAATCCTTTATGCAGCAAAGGACAAGTCGGTTGTATTACTTAAGATGACCAAACGTTCTCGAGGATACATGGGAAGACTGTCAAGTGCTTACGCTTCATATAGTTGATTAATCTTCTTTAGCTTGCTAAGTGTTGTGTGGGTGAACCTGTGCTAATGTACTGACTTTCCTAGGACTAATACATACTTGTGATTATACCCCTTGCAAACATCCGTAAGTACAAGAAAGTAATTAAGGTAGAAACGTTACCACAACTTTAAACTCTAAGACCCTTATGTCCCTTGTGCAATGGTTTCCTAATGGGGGTTCAGGTTTTTGTCACTCCGGCAACCCCTACGATTAGTAGACAAATACACAATGCATTCCCCTAGGCCCATATAGGTGAAATGTCGTGTAGTCGACGTTCACATGACACCACTAGAAGAAGTACACCACAACTTAAATATCAAACTATTGAATCTTTCTCAACACAACTCCACTACTAACAACATGTCTTCTCCCATGTCCTCAAGAACAAAACGAACTACTCACAAGACATCATATGGATCATGATCAGAGATGGAATAATGATGCATAACAATCTGAACATAAACAATAATTCAATGGTTCACTCAATAGCATCAACTACAAAGAGTAATCAACACCGGGAAAGTTTCCCCTATGAACTATGCAAGATTCAACCCAATTGTTACAACAGTATAGATATGGTGATGGTGGTGCTGATGGTGATGATGATGATCCTGATGAAGTCCAGCTTGATGGTGGTGTTGATGGTGACGATCTCCCCTCTCTGGGAAGGAATTCCCCCGACAGAAATCTGTCTGCCAGAGAGATCTTTCTCTCTCGGTGTTTTCCGCCCCACAGAGGCGGCGGAATCTTTCCGTGGTCGCTCCCCGAGTCTTAGGGTTTCGGGAGGATAATATATGCCAGAGGGGAGTGCCAGGGTGGACCAGGGTGGCCACACCACCTGGTGGCGCGACCTAGGCTGGCACGCGCCAGGGGGTGGTGTGGGCCCCCTATGGCCCATCTCCAACCCCCTTCTGGCTTCCTTCGTCTTCTGGAAAAATAGGATTTTCCGTATATTTTCCGGATTTTCTGATCTTCGTGAATTTTGCCTCCAAACAGCACCTTTTCCAACAGAATCCTGACTGCAGCAGTCCATGCTCCAAAAGTCATCAAGCATGCAAAAGCAGATAAAATAACATAAGTATCACCTCTCAATATGAAATATATCAATGAATAACAGTGAATTATGACATAGAATAGTGATGCAAAATGGACGTATCAGTGGTACATATAACTCACATCATTCTAAGGCCGGAATATATTAGTTGAGTATAATACCTCTAGAATTCAGGCTTAGCTGTGTAGTATATGACACCTCCTATTATAGGTTTACCTCGTGATACTTAGCACTTAGGATTTAAACTACTCTTTGTCTCATTATTTTACCCAAACTGCCCAATTGCAATAGGATAATTTTGAGCAAAGTGGTCTCACTTTGGTTTTCACTAACCTCTTACCTTTCTTTCGGGACTACTAAAGACTACCAATTTTCCATTCTATCATAAACTATCCACCATAAACTCTCAAAACTACTACAAAATTGTAGTTACTGTCTTAATCCAAAAATTATTGTAATATTATGACACCTATGACTTCTATCATAGACCTTCATTGTTCTTTACTTACTGTTATTACCAGATTATTTACTAAGTACTCGTCCTAATTACATACCTATCATGGTCTCGGAGCTATTCTCACCATGAACTTGCTAAGATTTACCTAGTCATCATGATTAAAGAGCTAATCTCACCATGACGACTCTTTTTCTTAACTTACTATTAATGATTCTTAACAAAACTCTACTCCATCACATGGAATTCTCAAGTGAATGCCACATGATTTATTTCCAATTGTATCAATACATACTCTGATGGTCTACCTTATATGGTATAGTAGTATCAACTAGTGATAAGATTCTGCTACTTCGCAGGGGTTATAAATATAGACTCCATCACTAATACTACTCCACATGGTATCCTGATCTTAGTCCTAATCTTACTTGATATTTTATATTACTTAAGAATCTTAGTGTATGATGCACTATCTCTACAGCCACAGACCATAGGTCGTAGGAAATGCAGGTTTTCATAAACATTTCTTCAAAGGTTGCTTTTATTCTGAAAAATATGTCCGACGACCTTCACAGGTTGACTAGAACTTCATGGAGTTCCTTTCCTGCCGCGTTCGTAGCTCCTTCCCGGAACAGGGGGTAACATGTCACAATTCTTACACTCTGCAGAGGTACGTCACTTTTCCCATAAGAGACCTTAGCCTTGTTGCACAACCAAGCCGTGAGCTTGTCCACACTTCCTTGGTATGGGGCCCAGTCTAAGATCCAAGCCAGTACTACCCTCTTCGCGATCCCATATGTCTGCATGATCCTCCAAGGCTGACTACACCTCCGTTAAGCCGCCAACTAGGGCAAGCTATAACCATGGGGAGTTCCTAAATACTCTATGAGCTGGTGATGCCCCTGGAGGTTCATACCTCCGACAACCCCTCATAAATAATCTAGACACCAAAATTGTGGGGCCTAAGGGTTCCCACCCATATGTTGGATCCACACCGGGAATCCCAACATCACGATAAAGTCATCTTGCCTCCATATGAAAGGGAGAAGATACAACTGACTTTCCCGTCCCATTCCAAGTCTTATGGTTGACGCGTAATATACGGCGCTAGAATCACTGGCGACATTGGTTGTTAAGTCCTAGATATTATGTTCCTTTACCACTGGAACTGTATCAATAGATTATTACCATCTAGTAAATAATCCATAATCATATTATTATGAAAATAGTATTTTATGACCTTTTTGAAATGCAGGTGATGACACAGTTGAGATACAAGCACTCACGGTCTTCAAGATTATGCCTTTTGTGATTGCAAGATTATGAAAGGACATGAGTAAGTTGTGAACTTGCCTTTTGTGATGGCAAGATTATGCACTCACGGTCTTCAAGACAATAGAAGATCCAAATTCTGTAAATAACATCGTTGGTCCGGTAAGGACTAATGTTTAAAGAAACAAGATGCAACGATGCATATGTAATGTAATGTAGTTTGGAAAACCCCGAAGTAATACCCCAATATGGTGAATGCATATTATTATGAAAGGACATGAGTAAGTTGTGAACTTGCCTTTTGTGATTGCAAGATTATGCACTCACGGTCTTCAAGACAATAGAAGATCCAAATTCTGTAAATAACATCGTTGGTCCCGTAAGGACTAATGTTTAAAGAAACAAGATGCAACGATGCATATGTAATGTAATGTAGTTTGGAAAACCCCGAAGTAATACCCCAATATGGTGAATGCGTTATACTTAAGTGATTTCTTTAAGATTTAATTTGTCTACAAGTTTACTTTACAATCCAATATACATATACAAGGAACTTAAGACTAATATGCATGATATAAAGTGAATATAACAACACATGCTTACAGTTGTTGGATATTATGTATCTATTATGAAAGTCCATGTTTTAGGTTGATAAGAGTTGAAGAACTTATAATGAGATTTTTGTTTGAAGTGGCAAAATGAATAACTTTTGAAGAGAAGGTTTCTTTGATAAGGTTTAACCAACATTTTGGTTAATCGAATGTGATCGATGTCGTTTACGTTAATCCAATAATTTTGGACTTTGAGATGCCTTATGACTAAATTTTGGAATAGACACAAGTTAACTATAAAAACATAATATAATTTGGTCCTTATGCTTTATAACTTTGGTAGAGCAAAATTAACTTTTAAAGGAACATAAATAGACTTAGGGTTCTGATGTGTCTAGATTATTATTGAATTCTAGGGTTAATGTAAAGATGGTTAAGAGTGTGAATTCATTCATTTCTAATTTAAGTGAATGAGAAGTTCAGTGGTGATGTGTTATTATGGAAATACTTTAACTTATTAATGAAAGCAAATTTAAATGATCTCATTAAAAGGTTAAGGTTTAAAACCATATTAAACATGATTAAGAATTGGATAGCATTCACCTTTATTATAAGTGAATGATGATTAAAATTTATTCAAATGGTTAGTTTATCTTGTAGTTAAGGTTTTAAAGAGTTTCCTAGATGTTAATAGTTTTACTCTTAAATATTATTATAGACTTAAGTTATGGTTTTGGAAGTAGTATTTAAATGTACAAGATTTAGGGTTTTATATCAAATTGTGATTATTTGTTATTTAGGTATGTTCTTGAAGAATTTACCAACTAGATAATAAATAAGGATTTATTTCTTAATAACCTTAAAATATGTTGGAATAATATAATTAGTATTTTTCTAGTAAAACATACTTGCTTAAGATCTTAGAAGTGAATTTTATTTGATTTTAGGTGTTATCCTTATTTTTACAAAATTCCACAAAGGATTATATAACTTTAAATATTTGCTTCAAGTTTTATTTGTAAACAATTAAGTTAGTATTTTTATAAAATAGTGGACTCATTTTTGTATGTAAAAATGATTTTTATTTAATTTTAGGTCTTTGGTTTTATTTTATAAAACTTCTTTTAGGTCCTAATGATATTAATATTTATTTTTGTTTTATTTCACTCAAACAAGTCATGTTATATTTTTCTTAGGTATATATTATTTTTGTGCTCAATTTGATATATTATAACTATTTTTAAGATTTTCTATATTTTTCTATAGCTAAAAAAATTTGAGGGGTACTTTGGTAATTTTACATTTGGTTTATTATTTCTTTTACAATTTTTTTCTATTTCCTATACAATTACTCTGGCCCATGGGCTGGTTAAGACCAACTCGGCCCAGTTGGGCCTGGGTCATTCCCCACCCAGCCTAACCCCTTCTCCTCCTCTCACTCACACACACGCACACGACACCGCCTCGCACCCCTCCTCTCGCGTGACTACATTGCCGCCAGCGCCGCCTCTCGCTTTCTCGGCCACCACCGTCTGTCTCCACCGACGTTGTTTGCTGGCGCCGCCTCTCCATGGTCTTCTCCACTAGTTCCCCTATCCTTGAAGCCAGCTAGCTCTCGCACAGGCCCCTGCCCCCCACTAACCCTAGCCATGTGGTATGGGTGCACCGGCGCGCGCCTCCGGCTGCTACCTGGGCCTCGGCTGCCCTCCGCTGCTTCCTAGGCCTTCCTTTTGTTGACCACGTTCTGCTATTGCCGCCCTTCACGAGGTGGCGGGGTATGGCGACTGCTGTTGCCTACACAATGGTTGGCTGCTACCTCCTGGTGCTCTCCGTCGACCTAGACATCGCCTTCCTCAATTCGACACCAGCGAGAAGGTGCACAAGGCGCAACCCCGGTGTCTCCAGCTCCTAATACCAGCAGGATGGCGCTGACAGTGCAACCCCGGTGTCGGTCTTTTTGTCTAATCCATCTATCCTGCTCCCAGTATTGACTCTTGCATCAACCTCTACTCTAGACCAGTTAATTCTTTTGTGACCGACTTTCGAGTCGATGAACAACTCTAGGCGTAGGATTTAGGTTCAAGTTTTGGAAATTGTAGATTTTGGGTTGTGGTGATGAGCTCTTGCTCCTCACGATTTGATAAACAGGAGGGTATGGTCTGCTAGCTATGGAGATGGTTTATGGGTGTGTGTACCTCCTGGACATGTACTATAGTGTATCAATTTGATAAAAATATCTACTTGCTACACTTAATCTTGTCCTAGATAATTCTTTGGTAGTATCAATTATTGTGATGCTCCAAGAAACAGTTTGGTAGTGTATCCATAGAGGGTTTATTGGAGATCTGATAATGCACATGCACGATCTTGGACAGTTTAATGTTGATGCGTGTGCAAAGTGACCCCTTGATCTCCTCAAAAATTTATAGATGTACATTAGTGGAATTTGCTTGCTTGAACCCCTTTGTACAAAATTTATTGTTTGTTGCTTCCTTCTTATGGTTAACTTGGATAAGTTCAGATACATAGCTTAAATTCTTAGCTCTAACTGTGTTGCAAAGGCTGAAGCATTGATTTGTTATAAGAACAGATGCTATATTGATTTCTTATTGATAATCTGTATTTCCTTTACTACATTAGCTGAGAGGAATATATGGTGTTGGATTTAATTAGAAGTGTAAGTGATGTGCAGTGATGAACATAAATAAGGTATATGGGATATTTATCAAACTAGGGTTATGTGAAAAGCTGGGAAGCCTAGAGTAGGTATGGGTTGTGTGTAAATCAACTTGTTAGTTTTCTGGATGTGTGGTAGAATAATTTCTAGATCAAGTGGATACAAATAAATGATCTATTGCTGTTATACTTGCTGTGATTTATATCTGATTGAGTGTTTTGGAGTTTTTAGTGGTCATATGATCACCTAGATCTATGTAGTATGGCTCTAGGTCAAGTAGATGCTTTTCTAGATGGTTTGGTACTGTTTTAGTGCCCTATGGTTGATTTGCTTGCTCCTGTACAAATCTGGTTGCTATCCAGCAACACAAATTTTGTACAACACCCCTCTCATATCCTCTACAACTTTCTCTTACGTAGTTGTTCTTCTAAAATTCAATATTAGCTTTGCAGATGCCTTTGAATAGATAAACAATTATATGATCATGCATAGGAATGATCTTGAGCAGGTATGTGGTGTGTGGTTCAAGTGACCTCCTCTGATCTCCTAGAAATCCTCTAGTTGCAGATCAGTGGAATTTGGTTGGTTATACCATTGTGCATAATCACTTGTGTGGCTATCAATCTTTGTGAAATATGACTTGACAAGATTAGATGTTGTACTTGTATATATAAGCTCTGTCGATGATGCCAAGGCCGAGGTTAGGATCTGTAGTAAGAGAAGATACTACAATTGCCTAACAAGCTCTATGATGAGGCTGACATAGTTTTCCTATGCTAGACTGAGAGCTCCTTTTCTTTCCAAATTATTTTCTAAAATAAGAATAGATATTATTTGTCCCTACAACCTCTATGATGAACTGCATAGCATCTTTGCATTCTGAGAGCCCTCTCTCACTCCAAACTCCTCTCTTTAAATAAAAGATCAAAAACAGATGCTATGTTTGGTTTGGGAGAGATAACTACCTACCATTGTGTTGTGACTCTTCTTACTATCAGATATAACTGGATCTTGATATCCAGCTCCACTTGTCTCACCTCCTAGATGGCTTCTTAGAGCAACCAAGATGCAAGAGATGTGTGGTTGAGATAGTTGATATTTGCTGATGGGTGATCTTCTCTTTGCTTGAGCTACTCCTCCCTGATCTGTTGGCCTTCTCCTCCTCTTAAGCTAGCTTATGATCCTGTCATGATCCTCTTGGTGCTTCTTGTGCTAAATCTTGATCTAGAAATCCATGTGATATTGGTTGGTGATTTGTGTGGACAGATCAGTAGTAAACCTATGGTTTCTTGGCTGTGTGGTGGAACAAGCTTGTGATGAAACAATGAGTAGAGAGAGAGGGTGCTACGGTTCCCTCCTCTTATCTATCCATCCCTTGGCTGCTTCCTGTGTTGACAGCTCGTGCCATGCAGTTAGGTGTGTGTGCTACTTGCACTGTTCTGGATGAGTGCAAGACCAAATATCTTCATACTCCTCCTTTTTACTTCTAGTACTCTAGTGAACTTTCCCCATAATTTACTGTCAATGATGTTGTACTGAGGCAACTATTTGATTAAGAACAGATACTATGATTTGGTGAAACTTGCCCCTTCAATTTAAGCTCAATGATGAGACAAAACAGTGCACTTCACTGTTGATATCTGAGGGCAGTCAAAACTAACCCCTTCACATATTATATTTTTCTTTTTGTTTGTTGGCAGATATAATATCATGAATATAAAGAAAAGATTTAGAAGATGGAGAAAGTGAAGATGAATTTAGTTTTAGGTTTTACTTTATTCTTTTGTAACTTACTTATTCCTTTGTAAAGGACATTGTAATATATATTGTTTTTTAATAAAGAATTCTTTTTGTTATTTCATTTCTGTAATTCCCTTTTTCTACTTATTTGTTTCCTGTACTTTATTTTCATTCTTTTATTGTAAAAGAACAATAATACTATATGTATATATGTGACAATAAAGATTATCCTTTTCCATTATTAAGTCTTATACATATTCATTTTATTTATTCATTGTAATATATATATAACATTAATGAATTCAATAACTCATTTCTTTTATTTATAATTTAATTCAAATTTCTTTTGAATTCAACTTAATCCTTTGTATTTTCAAATATGAAATGATTCCCCTCAACACAAAGATACAGTATAGGTCATGTCGGAGTCTATAGCACTTGCCCAGATGTTTCCATCCGAACAAGAGAGATCCCGATCCCTCACTGGCTTCTGTAGTTTTGTGCGAAAATTCCCCATATTTTCTATGCATGAATGCAATGCACACACCTGTGTTCAGCTTATTTCTAAGCTCTAATGCTGGGATGTTACACGTGGTGTGCATGGGCAAAGCAGCGGCGGAGCTTCCCGTCGGCCTAGAGCTAACCCTAGATCGGTAGGGGTGTCAGTGGGGTTTGCGGTGCATGGTCAACCTCGTACCGCGTGCAGTCGCCCCCCACCTCTTTATATAGCACTGGCGACAGGGGCCCACCAACCATATGAGGGTTGGGCGGCGCCGTTCAGGGCGCTGTCAAAGGGGGGCCGTTGAGCTGTTGGGCTCAAACGGGAGATCAATCTAACATCCCCCCTTGATCTCAACTTTACTTTTAACTTTATACTTTATGCTTTACTAGTTTTCATCACAGAATAGTACATAGATCATGTTTCATTGTCACAGCTCAATTGTCGATAGAATCAGACAGCTACAATATACCTCTCTGTTTTGAAACAAGTTATGTTCCTTTTGGGCCTCTTAGGATCCAGGAATCATAGGGTTTTCCTAAAACCCATGCTAGCTAAGTGTTCCTTCAATACATTGGGTGGTAAGCCTTTTGTTAGCGGATCCGCAAGCATATCCTTTGTTCTTATATGCTCAAGACTTATAGTCTAATCTTGGATTTTATCTTTCACAACATAATACTTTATCTCTACTAGTTTGGATGCATTACTCGAGTTGTTGTTGTGAGTATATAATACTGCGGGACTAGTTGTCACAGTACATCTTTAGTGGTTTTTTAATGCAATATACCAATTTCAAGTTGGGTAAAAATTTCTTTAACCATATCGCCTGCTCCGTGTCCTCATAACATGCTACAAATTCGGCATACATCGTGGATGATGCAACTATCGACTGTTTGGAGCTTTTCCACGAAATAGCACCGCCTGCAAGATTGAAAATGTATCATGTCGTGGATTTTCTATCATCTCTGTCTCCCGCAAAATCTGCATATGAATACCCTCTTATTTCTAGGAAACTAGACCTTCTATATGTTAGCATGAGGTCTTTTGTGCCTTGTGCATAATGCAATGCTTTCTTTACCATCTTCCAGTGATCTATGCCTTGATTCTCTTGATATCTACCGAGTACCCCGGTGATAAAATCTAAGTCAGGGCGAGTGCACACTTGTGCATACTGTACGCTTCCAACAACCGAACATATGGTATTTCTTTCATTTGATCAATCTCGTATTGACTCTTAGGACATTAAAATTTCCCAAAACTGTCGCCCTTGATTATTGGAGCAGGTGTAGTATTACACGCATGCATACTATATTTCTTTTGATTTTTCTCTAAGTATGCCTTTTGTGATAGTCCTACAACCCCATTTTTCCTATCTTGGTGAATTTCTATGCCCAAAACATATGAAGCTTCACCAAGATCTTTCATATCAAAATTTGAGGACAAGAACTTCTTTGTTTCTAGTAATAGACTGACACCACTGCTAGCAAGCAAGATAGCATCCACGTATAAAATTAGGAAAATGTATTTCCTACTTTTAAACTTTGCAAAAACACAGTTGTTCTCAACATTCTCTTTAAATCCAAATTTCTTAATGGTCTCATTAAACTTTAGATACCACTATCTAGAAGTTTGCTTTAATCCATACATGGATTTCTTTAGGCGGCATCCCATATCTTCCTTGCCTTCCATGATAAATCCCTTGGATTGTTTCATGTAGAACTTTCTTCTAAATCCCCATTTAGCAATGTCTCCTTCACATGCATTTGATGTAGCTCTAAATCGAAATGTGCAACTAATGCCATTATGATTCTGAAGGAATCCTTACATGATACTAGAGAAAATGTCTCATGTGTAAATCCTTTTGCCACAAGTCGAACTTTATACTTTTCTACATTCCCTCTAGAGTCGTATTTTGTTTTGTAGACCCATTTTAGCCTACTATTTTGGATCCTTTAGGAATTTCCTCTAAGTTCCAAACTCTATTGGTACTCATTGATTTCATATCATCTTCCGTGGCCTCCAGCCACTTCGATGAGTGAGGGCTACTCATGGCTTCTTCATATGAAGTGGGATTATTCTCCATATGAACTCTTTATGTATTATAAACTTTATAATTAGTATAAATGGCTGATCTTTTAACTCTCAGAGACCTTCTCGGGGCCTCATATACTGGCACATCATGTGTTTCAACATGTGGTGCATCTTCTGGAGGTGGCTGCTGCTGCTCCCGTTCATGCTCAACAGTGGGTTCAATCGGCTCCTAACGGACAGGTTCCGGATCTTCACTCACTATTGTCATGGGTGGAGTTATAACAGGTGCTTGCATCACAACCTCAGGAATTGTTGATGCAGGAACAACATGTAGTGAAAAGAATGGTTTATGAGTCATCGGATTTGGTGCATGCACCCTCTTCTCCTCAATATCAATTTCCCGAGATACCATGCTCCCCCTCATCATTTTGTCCTCCAAGAAGACTGCATGTCTTCTTTCTACAAACTTTGTGTATCTATCTGGATAGTATAAACGAAAACCTTTTGATCTTTCAGGATAGCCAATGAAATGGTAACTGACTGTTTTAGCATCTAGATTTGCAATGTTTGGATTAAACACTTTGGCCTCAGCTAGGCTCCCCCAACCCACAAGTGTTGTAGATAGGGTACTCTTGCCGTTCACAACTCGTACGGTGTTTTGGGAACTGACTTGCTTGGTACTCTATTGAGAATATGAATGGTGGTTTTTAATGCATCCATCCACAATCCCAAAGGTAAGGTGGAGTAACTCATCATGTTGCGCACCATATCTATAAGTGTACGGTTACGCCTTTCAGCTACTCCATTTTTTTGAGGCTCGCTGGGCATTGAATACTGGGCCACTATGCCAGTCTCTTGTAAGAACATTGCAAAAGGTCCAGGGACTTGGCCATATGGGATGTGCCGACCGTAGTACTCCCCTCCACTATCAGATCTTACTATCTTTATTGTTTTACTGTGCTAATTCTCAACTTCAGCTTTTAATATCTTAAATTAATCCAACACTTCTGATCTTTCTTTAATTGGATAAATATAACCATAACGGGAGTAATCGTCTGTGAATGTTATGAACGAGTCATAACCATCCACACTTTTCACAGGAAACGGTCCGCAAATGTCAGTGTGAATGATTTCTAGTGTTTTGGTGCTTCATTTTGCACCCTTTTTGATTTGCTTTACATACTTTCCTTTAACGCAATATATGCATTGCTCTATGTCAGAGAACTCTAATGGAGGAAGAATATCGACGAATCATGAGTTCATTTATTTTTCTTTTGATCTTTGTCCGACGCGGGAACATGTTCATTCACATTATACACAGAATATGCTTTTTCACAATGGGATAATAAATAAAGCTCATTGTGAAGGAAAGAAACACCCACACAATCATTATTATACCATATGGCACACTTGCAATGTCCAAAGAGACACTAATAATAAACTTTGTCCAAACGTGATAAACTTATTAAGTTTTTGTGTAATTGATGACCCACAAGTATAGGGGGTGTATCGCAGTATTTTTGATAAGTAAGAGTGTCGAACCCAACGAGGAGTAGAAGGTGCTGGCTAGTGGTATGGATTAGGAATTCTCTGCAAATACTTAGCAAACAGATCTTTAGGGTTTTTTGATAAAGCAAGTAAACAAAGTACGAGTAAATAAAATACAGTCGGAATAAATGCAGCAAGTGGCCCAATCCTTTATGCAGCAAAGGACAAGCCGATTGTATTACTTAAGATGACCAAATGTTCTCGAGGACACATGGGAAGACTGTCAAGTGCTTTCGCTTCATATAGTTGATTAATCTTCTTTAGCTTGCTAAGTGTTGTGTGGGTGAACCTGTGCTAATGTACCGACCTTCCTAGGACTAATACATACTTGTGATTATACCCCGTGCAAACATCTGTAAGTACAAGAAAGTAATTAAGGTAGAAACCTAACCACATCTTTAAACTCTAAGACCCTTACGTCCCTTGTGCAATGGTTTCCTAACGGGGGTTCAGGTTTCTGTCACTCCGGCAACCCCTACGATTAGTAGCCAAATACACAATGCATTCCCCTAGGCCCATATAGGTGAAGTGTCATGTAGTCGATGTTCACATGACACCACTATAAGAAGTACACCACAACTTAAATATCAAACTATTGAATCTTTCTCAACACAATTTCACTACTAACAACATGACTTCTCCCATGTCCTCAAGAACAAAACGAACTACTCACAAGACATCATATGGATCATGATTAGAGATGGAATAATGATGTATAAGAATCCTAACATAAACAATAATTCAATGGTTCACTCAATAGCATCAACTACGAAGAGTAATCAACACCGGGAAAGTTTCCCCTATGAACTATGCAAGATTCAACGCAATTGTTATAGCAATATGGAGATGGTGATGAGGGTGCTGATGGTGATGATGGTGGTGATGATGATGATCCCGATGAAGTCCAGCTTGATGGTGGTGTTGATGGCGACGATCTCCCCTCTCCGGGAAGGAATTCCCCTAGCAGAAATTTGTCTGTCAGAGAGATCTTTCTCTCTTGGTGTTTTTTGCCCCGCGGAGGAGGCGGAATCTTTCTGTGGTTGCTCCCCAAGTCTTAGGGTTTTGGGAGGAATATATACTCCAGAGGGGAGAGCCAGAGGTGGGCCAGGGCGGCCACACCACCTGGTGGGGCAGCCTAGGGTGGCCCGCGCCAGGGGGTGGTGTGGGCCCCATGTGGCCCATCTCCACTCCCTCTTCTGGCAGCCTTTGTCTTCTAGAAAAATAGGAATTTCCGTATATTTTCCCGGATTTTCTGATCTTCGCGAATTTTGCCTCCAAACAATACCTTTTCCATCAGAATCCTGACTGCAGTGGTCCATGCTCCAAAAGTCATCAACCATGCAAAAATAGATGAAATAACATAAGTATCATCTCTTAATATGAAATATATCAATGAATAACAGTGAATTATGCCATAGAATTGTGATGCAAAATGGATGTATCAACTCCCCTCAAGCTTAGACTTCGCTTGTCCCCAAGCAAAACTGAGCTCAATAAACATGGCCTCGGGTTTATGGAGTGAAGAGTCGATAAAATAATATGGACAAGAAGCATCACATTCATCAATACATAGATCATAATAGAAGACAATTCACTATTATATAACTCAACTTGCAATAAGTAAAAGAAACACAATAAAGATACATGAAGTAAATCATAATTGGTAATGGCAAACTTAGCTCTTGGTCGAAGAATAGTTGATAATTCGCTGGAGTTGACAAATAACTGGTTTTCAATGATAGCTTTCAAAGTAGTAAACATCAAGATAAGAGCAATGTGCAAAACAAGGAACATAAGAAACATGATTGAATAAATCATCATATGAATGAATGAAACACAACAACTCAAAATACTTGCTGAGATAGAAAGGAATAGGTTTACTAACTCAACTAAAAGGTAAAAGAAAGGCCCTTCGCAGAGGGAAGCAGGGATTGCAAGTTTCATAAAGAGCTCCCAAAAATTATGATACTTACTAGCTTTCAGCTCTCATTGCACATATCATAGGCATCTTTAGGTGATTAAGGTTAAAGTGATCAAATATGAGGATATGCATTGACAAGTTGTAAATTGAGAATCCCATGTCCCTTGAATACGAGGGCCGCTCCTCATGCGACTCAAGTTTAGTCACCGGTAAGTTCTTGTCATCGTAAGCATATGTGTATCATAGAGAACCGCCAACGGGGTACCCCTTGCCCGATGATACGGAAGAATCCCCATATCAAAATGACAAGGCAAGCAGACAACAAGTATCTCAGCAATCTTCTTATTTACCATGGGAATATGGTGCTTTTTTCACTCTTTCCTCTTTTCATAATATCTCTTTTTTTTCTTTTTCTCCTTTTCTCAATATCGGACTCTCTTTTTTTTATAAGAAGAATGCTTCATAGATACTCGTTATGGTTATGATGCAGGTTTCCACCATGTCAGCATGGATTAGACCAGTGGCCTAGGCATTTCTCTAACACACATGCATAACTCCATGGACTTACAAGCTCCCCTTTCTTTTCACACCGACGACATCCATAGACAAAAGAACATGATATCAACTAGGTACAAAGTACCAGTGCAATGTTGAAAGCATTCCCCATGACAGCATGGTTCTGCTAATTCACAACTTACAAAGCGCAAGCATATACGCAAGATAGATGGGCACAATGGTTCAAGTTTATTAAGTGCAAGAAAGTAAAGTGTGCCATCAAGTTCGTGAGAGCTTTAATCACTAATTTTCACATAACAAGTTTAATTTGGGAGGTAGATAAATACAAGAATTTACTTAGAATAGCAATAATGCTAATAGGTAGGTATGGTGGACACAAATGACATGGGTTTGATTTAAAGGATTGGATGTACGAGAAGAATTCTCTCTCAGTACAGGTTTTTGGCTAGCAAGGCTGGGTAGCAAGTATAAGAGTTGAAGGAAACAAACAAACATACAAGTGATAAAAACAAACATGCAATCTTCCTTGGAAGCACAAAAGATCTTAACTAGAGAATACTAAACTTATGAGCAAATCAAGAAAGAAAGATGATGAAATTATTTTTTCTTTAGAGTACTTTTATCTTTTTCATTCAACTCTCAAAAATAGTGTTGCCACTGACCGAGCCAGGTTTGCCAAAACCAACTAAATTAACTCAACGATCCCAAAGTGATACCAATACTAATAACAAGATAAATCATATAACCATGAATTAAAAACTAATATAAGCTATGCAAAAGAGTAAATGACATAACTTCTCATTAATATTCCATAACGGCAACTCACACCAAAGGATACATATCTAACGAGATAGGGGACACTTCCATAATGCAAACCATCCTACACGATAACTTCTCTATTCATGATATGACTCTACTAAAAAGGTAAAAAGATATAAGATAGTGATGTTACACCACGGCACTCCCCCAAGATTGAAACAAGCCAAGGGGATGCCAAACCTGATGACGAATTACTCCTTCGGTGGTGGTGGTAATATTTTCTTAGTTGACGTGAGGAAATCTTCGAGCATCTTGCGAAGCCTATTATTCTCCCATTGAAGCATGTCCACCTTCCTCCTCAAGTCTCAATACTTATCGCAGAACTCCTTAGTGACTCGTAGGGCTTCTGTTGATGCAGGGCATGTGACTAAAGGTACCAGCCCCTGCTTGGGGTCTTGGAGGTCCTCCTCCATAAGCTCCTTTCCTTTATCCTTGGCAGGCACCATTGTGCTTCTAAGCTTTCAAAGATAGTTCCTGGCAGAAACAGATCGAAACAAAAACACGACAAAAACACGATATACGAACCTTGGAGGATCCGGGGGATTATATATTGTGAAGTTTCATAACAAAAGGAAGGTACTGGGAGAAAACGGGTCGGAGACGGAGTCCGGGGTGACCTCACCACCTGGTGGCGCGGCCAGGGGTGGGCCCGCGCCACAGGCTGGTGTGAGCCACCCTGGCTCCGTTTTCGTCCCTTTTTCACTTCATAACTTTCCTTATTGACTAAAAACTGCAAAAATATAGTTGGATAGTATTTTTGCGGAACATTTCTTACCAGAACTGTTACCCATTTGAAAACGGATTCTGCAGGTCTCTGAATTTGGTATTTAGTGGGTTCTTATGGAGTCACCACTTGAATAACATCAATATATTCATCTTCATACACTTATTGTGAGTCATGAAACCTTTATCTTCCTTACTACACCATTACCTCCACTACCTGGAAATTTCTTTCACACAAAACTTCACACAGTTCTCATTAGCAACATTAGTATAAGTGAAGAGATAAAACCTTTTGAGTTCAACTTCAACCGAAAACCATCAAAACATAAGCTACTGTAGCAACTCCTTCCGAAAACCCAAAAATAATTCAAAAAGAAAATCGAATAAAGAAGCAAATGCAAAAGTGGCAAAATCTGTCAAAACAGACCAGCAGGTAAAGATCAATTTTTTCGAAAATCTTCTGTTGCTCAAATCAAAAATTGCAAAACTAACGAAAGTTAAATAACGACCTGGGTCAGAATAACAAAAAATTACAGCTCATTCCGACATACAGAGATCTCTCACGAATTTTTATGGTGAAGCACAAAAATCTGTTTCGGGACAGCAACTTCCCCAAATCTTACTTCTCTCTCATTAGAGGTTGATCTTGACACAGAAACCAAACAAAAAGGATAAGGATAGGTTATTACTGAAGTAATAACTTCCAAGACTCAAAGAAACAAAAACAAACTGAAAGAAAAAACAAATTGGGTTGCTTCCCAAAAAGCTCTTTCTTTATAGCCATGAAGATGGGCATGATATTTTTTGAAGATGCTCACATAGGAATATGAATTGAAGTGAAAGAGAACATTAAGAAGCAAAAATTCACACATTTAAGTCTAACCCACTTCCTATGCAAGGGAATTTTATAAACAAACAAGTTGTTGAAACCAAAAGCTACTAGCATAGGAAGGCAAAACAAGTGCAACATAAAAACTTTCAGCATAAAACGAGGAAACTTGATATTATTGAGATGAAAAAGAACACTTTTCCCTCTCTCATAGTAACTTTCAGTATCATGCATAAACTTAACAATATAACTATCACAAGGTCCATCGTAACAATGATCACTTATTATAACAGAAAACACAAGAATACTAGCTCTCATAACACTACTTTGTGAAACAACATTAGAGGTATTCTTACAAAGGATAGTTTGTCCCCCTTCTACATATTTAGTAACAAAGTCTTTCACATTTGCTATTATAGGCTCATCAACCATTTGTTTATAAGGTTCAACAGCTTCATTCATACTTTCATCAACCATACTAGCTATCATAGAATGTTCCTTTATCTTAACTGGGAAATGCATTTTCTCAATATAAGGTTCAGGTAAAACATGATTAGCAGTATAAACTTCAGTATTTATTGCAGGAACACTCTTAGCAACATCTTTATAAGGTTCATGATACTTATTCCACTTCTTTTTAGGCACTTCAATGTAGGAAGCAAAAGCCTTAAAATAAGAAGCAATAGCTTGAGAGTCTAGACCATAAGCATTTTTAATATTTTGAAAATCATCAGTTCCCATAAAAGATTCAATGCATTCATAATCATAATTTATACCTGACTTTCTACCTTTGTCATTCTCCCAAGCTTCAGCATTGTCTTGAATACGGTCCATAAGATCCCATTTAGCTTCTTCTTCCATGCGAGTGAATGATCCAGCACAAGAAGCATCCAATAAATCCTTATCATGAAGAGAAAGCCTTGCATAAAAGTTATTGATAATAATATTGTTGGGGAGCTCATGAATGGGACATTTGAGCATTAGTAACTTCAATCTCCCCCAAGCTTGAGCTGTACTCTCTCCATCAAGAGGCTAAAAGTTGTATATTTCATTCCGATCTTTATGAATCTCACTAGGAGGATAAAACTTTGAATAAAAGAGAGGTACTATTTCCTCCCATTCCAGAGCTTGACCATTCTTCAACAGCTTATACCATTCCTCAACTCTTCCTTTCAGTGATAATGAGAATAACTTCTTCTTGACTTGATCTGTAGTAATACCTGCACACTTGAAAAACCCGCATAATTCGTGTATAAAGAGTAAATGATGACCGGGATGGACAGTTCCATCCCCAATATAGTAGTTATCCATAACACGATCAATAATTCTTGTAGGTATTTTAAAAGCATCATTCTCAGCAGGTAGTGGTTCATCTGCTACCTTAGCAGTGGTAGTAGCATTACCAAATAAGAAACTCAGCGAATTATCCATAACAAAAATAAAGCAACTAACAGAAGTAAACAATACTCACAGTAGAAGTTTCCTTTACCAGTTCCACTCTCCAATAGCGCTTCACTCCCCGGCAGCGGCGCTAGAAAATAGTCTTGATGACCCACAAGTATAGGGGGTGTATCGCAGTATTTTCGACAAGTAAGAGTGTCGAACCCAACGAGGAGCAGAAGGTGCTGGCTAGTGGTATGGATTAGGAATTCTTTGCAAATACTTAGCAAACGGATTTTTAGGGGTTTTTGATAAAGCAAGTAAACAAAGTACGAGTAAATAAAAGACAGTAGGAATAAATGCAGCAAGTGGCCCAATCCTTTATGTAGCAAAGGACAAGCCGGTTGTATTATTTAAGATGACCAAACGTTCTCGGGGACACATGGGAAGACTGTCAAGTGCTTTCGCTTCATATAGTTGATTAATCTTCTTTAGCTTGCTAAGTGTTGTGTGGGTGAACCTGTGCTAATGTACCGATCTTCCTAGGACTAATACATACTTGTGATTATACCCCTTGCAAACATCTGTAAGTACAATAAAGTAATTAAGGTAGAAACCTAACCACAGCTTTAAACTCTAAGACCCTTACGTCCCTTGTGCAATGGTTTCCTAACAGGGGTTCAGGTTTCTGTCACTCCGGCAACCCCTACGATTAGTAGCCAAATACACAATGCATTCCCCTAGGCCCATATAGGTGAAGTGTCATGTAGTCGACATTCATAGGACACCACTAGAAGAAATACACCACAACTTAAATATCAAACTATTGAATCTTTCTCAACACAACTCCACTACTAACAACATGACTTCTCCCATGTCCTCAAGAACAAAACGAACTACTCACAAAACATCATATGGACCATGATCAGAGATGGAATAATGATGTATAACAATCTGAACATAAACAATAATTCAATGGTTCACTCAATAGCATCAACTACAAAGAGTAATCAACATAGGGAAAGTTTCTCCTATGAGCTATGCAAGATTCAACGCAATTGTTACAGTAATATGGAGATGGTGATGAGGGTGCTGATGGTGATGATGGTGGTGATGATGATGATGATGATCCCGATGAAGTCCAGCTTGATGGTGGTGTTGATGGCGACGATCTCCCCTCTCCGGGAAGGAATTTCCCCAGCAGAAATCTGTCTGCCAGAGAGATCTTTCTCTCTCGGTGTTTTCCGCCCCGTAGAGGCGGTGGAATCTTTATGTGGTCACTCCCCGAGTCTTGGGGTTTTGGGAGGAATATATACTCCAGAGGGGAGAGCCAGAGGTGGGCCAGGGCGGCCACACCACCTGGTGGCGCGGCCTAGGGTGGCCCGCGCCAGGGGGTGGTGTGGGCCCCCTGTGGCCCATCTCCACTCCCTCTTCTGGCAGCCTTTGTGTTTTGGCAAAATAGGAATTTCCGTATATTTTCCTAGATTTTCTGATCTTCGCAAATTTTGCCTCCAAACAACACCTTTTCCATCAGAATGCTGACTGCAGCGGTCCATGCTCCAAAAGTCATCAACCATGCAAAAAAACATGAAATAACATAAGTATCATCTCTTAATATGAAATATATCAATGAATAATAGTGAATTATGACATAGAATAGTGATGCAAAATGGACGTATCAGTAATGAAGGAACATATAAAACATCTGTAAGAAGGATCGTGAATCCATCAGCTAGTTCCAAGGAGATGTTGCCAATAGCTTCAACGTCTGCTTGGACTCCATTTGCAACTTCAATGCATCTTTCGCTTCTTTGTATAGTCTGCGTCGAATGGAATCCCTATAAAGAATTTGCAACATGAACAGTTGCACTTCAGTCAATCCACCAAGTAGATTTCAAAAACTGTGTATACAAGGATTCATTTACAAAGGAAACAATGTTGTTACCTCTCTAGGCCAACATGGCAATCTTTCTTGTAATGCCCTGTCTTCTTGTAGTGGAGACAAGTATCTTTGTCCACTGGGAGAGGCCTCTGCTGATGCTGATAGTGCATGGGAGGTTTTCCATGTGGCTTTGAAGGGGAACCTTGATTGCTTTGAGTGAAGTTTATTTTCTTATTGTCCTTCACATAGTTCAAGGAACCACCATTTGAGGTTTTAAGCCTCTCCTCTTCTTGCACACACATGGCTATAGTATTTTTAATGTCCCACTTTTCTGGCAACATGTTGTAGTTGACAATAAAGGTGTCAAACTCTTTTGGTAGTGAAGCCATGATCAGGTGAACAAGTAGTGCAGGCTTGAGCTCCAGATTAGCATCCATGGGATTCAACTTAGCAGCCATGTTGCTCATCTCGAGGATGTGCTCCCTTATGCCATGTTCACCTCTAGTGTACTTTTCTGTCACCAACTGCTTCAACAGTTGGGTAGCATATGTCTTTGAAGGGCCAGTGAACTGGCTCTTTATCTTTTCAAGGTACTCCCCTATGGAAGCACACTCTGCAATTGAGCCCACAATGGACTGCTCAGTTGTGTTCTTTATAAAAGCCATGCACTTTTTATTAGCGGTTTGCTCCTTTTTGTTCTCTAAGGAGTATGCCATATCCAATGGAGCATTGTCAACACCCGGATTTTTAAGTCCAGATTCCTGTTATGACATACATCGCAATCTAGGATTACCATTTTTGCGAGACATAATAGAAGTGGTACCATAGTACATCATCCATTACAAACCATAATAAAGGTCTCACAAATAAAGGATCTCATGATCCAGTCTTAATACAATCAAAGCAGCGGAAAGTAAACATAGTGCGGCTTCATCTTTACGGTCACAGGCAATGCTGACGATGGGAGATGATCCTAGTTGTCATAGAACTCCTATTGTCCATATTCCGGGTAATCCTCCTCATAGTCTGGCCATGGGAATATCCAGGGACAAAGCCATGAGTACTCTTTAAGTACTCGCAAACTACCACTATTATAATTAAAAGTAAAGCTAGCAGGAATCATAAGCTCTAGGTTTGTTTGCAAAAAGCCAGGTTTATTTCATAAAGCTTTAGAAGTAAAGACCTAATTTAGTTCTCTACATCACTTAAGTGGGAACTTAGATCTCATGTCCACAACTCTGTTGTGGTCAAGTCAAGGTCATCCTTCAAGTCACAAATCATTTTGAAAACATCTGACAATGGAACAATATGGCCATTCCAACTGTCCATAACAGCGGACGCGGCTATTCGAATAGTTTGACACTCTATAGAGGTGGTACACTTTAACCACAAAATTCGATACATCTGTCAGGAATAACCCTGAATCATCATACTTAGTATGCGGATAATCAATCTTAACCTTTCAATTACACACCCTAGTATAGGCACCTCCCCTATGAGTTTGGCCTCCCAGCCATGGCCATTTGCCATCCTCGGTACTGCATAGGTGGACATTCATCACGAGGTAGCCTCATCTTCACCTCTTCTGCAAGGGAACCCATACTAAGATATATAAACTTCCAGTTAAGCCCTGCCCAACTCAGGTATTGTGGCTATACGGTAAAATTGGAATGGTATCGCATCCGGACCCAACCATCGGTTTTTATTAAAGTCAAGGCTCATGCCTCATCAGTTTCATCATCAAACCATTGTGTTTCACAACACATGTCAAAACATTTCAATAGAATGAATCTTCATTCCAAGGTTTTCATAATCATTTTCACCAAGTATTCCCATCTAAAGTGATCCAGTTTTATGCTTAGCACTAGCCACTAATATTGAGGGTATCACTATTGGGGGTGCTAATAAAGTATAAGTATCCAAGACTAATCCTCTAATATTGATAGGATCCAATCTAGTTTACACTAATAGCAATTTATTAACTAGGTAAGAAACTGTAATAAAGGGGAAAGTAAAACTTGGAGTAAAACTGGGAATTGGTAAAGTTGCGTCTCAAAATGGGTATATGATATCTGTACAAGTTAGATTGCATGGTTAACTTGCATGGATATCTTGCATAGTGGGCTTGCTTAGATAGCATATATGGTGCTAGCTTGCCTTGAGCAGTGCAGTTGTTGCAGTCGTTGAAGTTCTCTTCTTCTTCCTCGAAGTAGTCCTACTCGTTGTAGCCCGGGTCGGTACTAGCGTCTACAAATACAATCAATCTACACAATCACCAAACAACACTTCACTACTTCTATTTATCACACAAGGGCTCATACTAGATGATCTAGCATCATCTCAATCATCATTTATTAACACTCTCTTATTATTCTTATTTTAGAAAAGTAATTTCTACTTATTTTAAATCCTTAAGGTTTAATATTCTCCAATTAAAATAGTGGATCAAGTTCACACATGTCATCACCATCTATTCCAATACTTGGGAATGTGATTTAAATTGTGATCATATATTACAAGATTTAATATTACAATTTAATAATATTAAAGTGACTAGAAATGCCTATATAGCACTCTTTTAATACTAAGCCATTTTTCATATTTGTGAAACCAAATATTTTTACATGTTCATGTAGAGAATGGAAAATGTGACTTTTGAGAGGTGGAATCATCTCAAAAACATTTATAGTTTATTTTAGAAAAATGTTTGAAGTGTCAAAAGTCTCTGTCTTGTTATTTTATGTATAGGTGATCTATAATTCTAAATGGTTTGAATCTAACTGGAGTGACGAGATAATTTCAATACCTTTCCAAAAAAATTGGAATCATGCATTTTGGTTCATTGAATCTCTTTGAATTGAATTTTGAATCTACTGATAGAATCTGGTTTTAACTAAAATGGAAAAATCCTATTTGAATCAACGGGTTCTGCGCGAGAAACTAATTGGGCCAGCCCAACTGCACAGCGTTGGCGCAGCGGGCTGCTAACAGAATGGTCCCACGTGTCAGCGACTTAACTAAACCGAAATGGTATCTAGAAATCCTAGCCCTACGATTAGAATAGGATCTACGGCTGAGGTTTGTCATCTCCGTCGAACTGCTCCGGTGAGACGCGAACCCTAACATGGCGGTGGGGGTCGCTGGGGACTTATCGGGGCTCCAACTAGGGTCGGTGATGGGGGCGAATGGGGTGGTCGTCGACGGTGGTTCGATTGGCAGTCACGACAGCTCCTGGGGTGGCTACAATCAATGGCTTCCTTCCTCGATTGCAGCGGCGGACTCCGGCCAAATCCCGGTGTCGTGGTGCTCGCCTTGCTCTAGGGAAAGGTCGGTGAGGTTCCTGGGTGAGTGGGGAGTGGAATGGTGTGGAGAATGAGGGTTGGGGTGGCCTCTATTTATACCCCAGGGGTGGAGACAGTGCGGCATGGTCTGGCTTCTCAGGCGACATTGCTACAGGTCGCGTTCGTCACGACGGAAGGCATGGGTCAATGTAGTGGACTATGGCGATTGTCAAGCAGTGATGGCATGGCAATGGGCGATCTCCATCGTTCGGACGATGTCAGTGCTTTGTTCCAGTACGCGAGCATTCGTCACGCGGTACGGTGGTCACGGGGCACACGACGGCGAACGGTCATGTCTGGGAGGTCACTGGTCCTACTGCGATCACGGGTACGGGCAGAGAGAGCAAGGCGTGGCGTGTGCATGTGAGGTAGAGGCGGTGCTCCATCATGCGCTCGGCATGGCAGAGGTTTAAATGGGCGTGGCTAGTATGGCTCATTCTCGCCTCGCCGTTGGTCAAGGGATGGACAGGGGGTGGCGGTGAGGTCACGGCTGCTTGCTGGAAATCGTGGGAGAGGGCTGTGCGGCGTGCTGCGAGTGGTTCGTGCTCGACCGGCATGGCCGGCTCGGTACGGGCGTGGCACTGGTCAATGTGGCCAGTGATGCCTCTCCTTTGCACAGCCAAGTACCAGGGATGATCTAGGACAATTGAATGTGTTGATTGCAGTACAAGAGCTGAGCAATTGATAGCTCAAAACAGTGTATAGTTGGTGAGGTTGTACTATGCCTTCCAGGTGCTCGGTCAAATGGCCGCATGAATTCAACTTTCAAACTTTTGAATGAATTTTGGTGAGTGATCTTGTTACTTGCATAGTAGTTTGTGGTTGCTAGGAATTGTCAAGGGGAATTGATTTGAATGGTTTTTGAAAAATGATGATCTAGGCATATGAACTTGATTCAATTTTGC
This sequence comes from Avena sativa, assembly GCA_916181665.1. Lineage (NCBI taxonomy): Eukaryota > Viridiplantae > Streptophyta > Magnoliopsida > Poales > Poaceae > Avena > Avena sativa. The sequence goes on from OV702290.1 coordinate 468,720,702, forward strand.
AATGCCTCTTAAATAGATTTGAAAATAGTTTCTACCACTTTGTAAAGTTTGCTTGTATTCACTTTTACTTGATCTAGCAAGGGGTGAAAAGAATTGGAAAAGTTTCTGTTGGAAATCTTTTACTAGGAACACTCAAAGTGGTCTAGTGGATAAGTTTGGCCAAAAATGACCATTTGGTCATATGACTTATATTTGATTTTCTTGTCATTTGATTCTGCTTGGAAATGATCTAGATGATGTTGTATTCATTTTTAAACTAAGCCTTATCATTTGTAACAATCAATCATGGCAATTGCAAATATTCATGCATTAATACAAATCACACATGCACTCTTATTAAGTTTAATAATAAAAGTTTTTGTTAACCCTAAACTTGGGTGATTAGAGCTTGATAAGCTTGATTAATATGTTTGGGATGTTACAAACCTTCCCTCCTTAAACAGAATCTCGTCCCGAGATTCAGGAAAAACTAGGAACTAAAGAGATTTGGAAACTCAGTCCTAATATAATCTTCTCGTTCCTAGGTGGCTTCTTCTTCAGTATGGTTACTCCACTGGATATTGAGAAACTTGATACTTCTGGTCCGGGTGGTTCTAAATGCTTCTTCCAATATACAGATGGGCACTTCATGATAAGTTAGATCCTTGTCGATATCTATGGCTCTATGATCGATGTTCTTGAAAACTTCGGTCTTCTCCGGAACTTCTAAGCATTTGCGAGGTAATGAGATATGGAACACATTATGCACGGCTGACATCTCCTTAGGCAGTTACAGTTGATATGATACTTCTCCTCAGCGATTCAAAATCTTGAAGGGTCCAATATATTTGGGGGCTAGCTTTCCTTTCAGACGAAAATGCTGCATTCCCTTCAAGGGTGATACTTTGAGATACACAAAATCTCCGACATTGAAGGTCAAGTCTCGACGTCGTTTATCTGCATAACTCTTCTGTCTGGATTGAGCAGTCTTGAGGTTCTCACGGACTTTGTGAACCTTCTCTTCAGCTTCTCGTAGAATGTCGGGTCCGAAGATCTGACTCTCTCCTACTTGTGACCAATTCAATGGGGTACGACACTTTCTTCCATACAGAAATTCAAATGGGGCCATTTGCAAACTGGCTTGATAACTATTGTTGTATGAGAATTCCACGAAAGGCAGACAATCTTCCCACTTAGATCCATATTATAACACACAATCTCTCAACATATCTTCTAAGATCTGGTTGACTCTTTCAGTTTGTCCATCGGTTTGAAGGTGATAAGCTGTGCTAAAATTCAGTTTGGTTCCTAATCTTTCTTGGACTTTCTGCCAAAATCTTGAGGTAAATTGGGTTCCTCAATCCGACACTATGGTCTTAGGGGTTCCATGCAAACTGACTATTCTAGCGATATACCACTCCGCTAGCTTCGAACTTTGGTAGGTTGTCTTGATGGGTATGAAATGGGCTACCTTAGATAGTCTGTCTACTATGACCCAAATAGAGTCATTTCCCCTACTAGATGTAGGCAAACCTGTGATAAAGTCCATTCCGACAGAATCCCATTTCCATTCCGGAATTTGGAATGGTTGCAAAAGTCCTGCAGGTCTCTGTTGTTCCACTTTGACACTCTGAAAGATATCACACTTGGCTATGTAGCTTCTGACTTCTCTCTTCATTTTGTGCCACCAAAATTGCTCCTTCAAATCCTGATACATCTTGTTCCTCCCAGGTGGATAGAATAAAGAGTATCATGAGCTTCTTGCATAATGACTTGTTTTAACTCTGAATCTGCTGGAACACAGATACGTCCTTTGTACCACAAAACTCCTTCTTCGTCTTCGGTGAATCCGGGTACCTTCCCTGTTCTGATACGATGCTTGATTCCATCAATACTTGTGTTTCCTTTCTAGGCCTCTTTTATCTTACTAATCAAAGTTGGTTGGAGTTCTATGCCAGCTAAGAATCCTTCGCTAACTAGCTCCACTCTGAAATTTTCAATCTCCTCATGCAGACTTGGCTGGGCTTCCTTTATCATGGTATTTAATCTACATGGCAATCTGCTAAGAGCATCCGCTACCACATTGGCTTTGCTGGGGTGATAGTGAATGTCAAGGTCATGATCCTTGATTAACTCAATCCATCTCCTTTGCCTCATATTTAGCTCCTTCTGGGTGAAGATATACTTCAGACTCTTGTGATCAGAATAAATCTCACAGCCTGTTACCCATAAGGTAATGACGCCATGTATTCAAAGCTAAAACTACGGCTGCTAGTTCTAGGTCATGACTTGGGTAGTTCTGCTCATGCTACTTCAGTTGTCTGGACAGATAGGATATAACTTAGCCTTCTTGCATCAATACACATCCGAGACCAATCTTGGATGTGTCACAATACACATCAAAAGGCTTCTTGATATCGGTCATGATCAAAATTGGGCCTGAAATCAATCTCTTCTTGAGGTCTTGCAAACTTGCTTCACATTTGTCAGTCCATTCAAACTTCTTATCTTTCTTCAACAACTGGGTCATTGGTCTTGCGATGCTCGAAAATCATTCAACAAACTTGCGGTAGTATCCGGCTAATCCAAGAAATGCACAGACTTCTGTTTGGGTGGTTGGGGCTTTCCATTCTTCAACATCTTTGATCTTGGCAAGATCAACAACGACTCCTCCTACCGACAGGATATGGCCTAGGAATCCTACTTCTTTTAACCAGAATTCACACTTGCTGAACTTGGCATATAATTGATGCTCTCTAAGGGTTTCAAGGATGGTTCTTAGATGTTGCTCATGGTCCTCTTCTGATTTGGAGTAGATTAGAATGTCCTTGATAAACACAACGACAAACTTATCTAGAAAATTCATAAAAATCTTATTCATGAGATTCATGAAATAAGCGGGGGCATTGGTTAATCTAAAACACATGACATTGTACTCATACAATCCATATCTGGTGGTGAAGGCAGTCTTCAGGATATCTGTTGCACGAATCTTTAGTTGGTGATAACCAGTTCTAAGGTCAATCTTAGAAAACACTCTGGCTCCAGTCAGTTGATCAAACAAATCTTCTATCTTCGGCAAAGGGTACTTGTTTTTGATGGTGACGTCATTCAACTTCCGATAATCCGTACAAAGACGGTTGGCACCATCCTTCTTATCAACAAACAAAACGGGGGATCTCCATGGCAATGCACTTGGTTGAATCAGTCCTTTTCCCAGCATATCAAGTTGCTTCTTCAGCTCCACTAGTTCAGATGGGTTCATACTATAGGGTCTCTGAGCTATGGGTCCAGTTCCAGGGATTAGTTCAATGATAAACTCGATATCTCGATCTGGGGGCATACCGGGCAATTCAACTGGGAACACGTCGGAGTATTCACAGACTACTATGACTTGGTCAATGGTGGTCTTGGCTAGTCTCTTGTTGCACTTGAATTGACGGGGCAAAGTCTTAGATACATGGTCTACTGATACTCCGGTGCTACTAGTCATGGTTATGGCTTTCTTAGCATAGACGATTAATCCTTGATGTTTCAACATCCAATCCATCCCTAGCACTACTTTCAAACCTTTGGTTCCAAGTACTATTAGATTGGCATAAAAATATATCCCATGTATTCTGATAGGTAAGGCTTTGCAAACTTTTCTAGCTTTGGTGGTTGAACCAGGGATTTGAACGATCATAACATCCTCCAGATTTGTTGGTTGAATCTTACTAGTGTATTCAAATTCTTCTGTAACAAACGAGTGCGATGCTCCAGAATCAAACAACACTCTTGCTAGAACTGAGTTAACAGAAAACATACCCAGCACGACATCTGGCGCTTCCTGGGCTTCTTCAGCATTCATGTGGAACATACGGCCATTACGGTTGTTCGAGTTTCCTGGGGCGAATCTCTTTCTAGGATGGACACGGTGTTGCAGTTGGGCAGGGGCATTCACATTGGCTATTGCGGCAAGCTTCTCGGGGAACTCGTTGGAGTAGTGACCCGTGACTCCGCACTCAAAACAAGTAATCATTGACTTGTCTTTCCCTGCGATAGGCACAACATTGCTTCCAGTCCTTGGGGCAGTATTATTATTGTTGCTGTTGTTGTTGGACTTTGACGGTGCATGGTTAAAATTATTGGAGTTGCCGGGGTTGTTGTTTTGGTTTCCTCCAGGCCTTGGGTTTCCTCCTCCATGGTTGGGATAGTTCGGATGGTTCATTGGGGGTCTGTTGTTTCTGGGTGCATAACTTGCAGACGGGTTGGAGCGATACTTCGGGTATGGTGGGGTCCTGGTTGATGCATCATCCTGCGCTTGCGGTTCTCACTGGCCTGGTTGATCTTGCATTCCATCTGAATTGCAGAATCCACTAAGGCTTCAAGGTCATCAAATGGAATGTTGACTAGCACTGTCTGCATCTCATCATGCAGACCATTCAGGAATCTTTCCTTCTTCTTGGCTTCATTGTCAATCTCATCAGGTGCATACCTAGCTAGTGACAGAAATTTGTCATGGTACTCAACCACAGTCATCCTTCCTTGCTTCAAGTCTCTGAATTCATCTCTCACCTTTTGATTAGACCCGAGGGCACATGGGTCCTGCTGAACTTGAGTTTGAACTCCTCCCAAGTCATCATCTGACCTCCGTTCATCGTATGGGTACTATTACACCAAGATCTTGCATAGTCGGACAGATAGTGGGTGGCAAAAAGCACCTTCTCATTAGCATCAACTCCTGCAACTTCTAGATTGTTTTCCATGGTTTGCATCCAATCATCAGCATCTAGAGGCTCCTCGGACTTACTAACATGGGTGGGTTGGTATTCTGGAAGTTCTTAAGTCTAGATCCATGGTGATCTTGATTTCCATGGCCTTGATTATTGTGGGCCATCTGGGCTATCTATTGAAGAGTGGCTAAGTTGGCTTGACATTCATCTCTTCTAGCTTCACGGTCAGAAACTAACATTTGCAAAATCTACAGCATTGGGTCCTAAGATGAACTGCTTCCTCCGGGATTTCCGCGAGTCATCTGAAGATTGAGATAGATAGTGAGACAAGAGGGAAATTTCTAGGGTTCATGGGTTTGTTTTTAAAAACCTTAAATTTTGAGTATGACTCGGGTTTTGCAAACTAACAACTTTCTTTTCATTCATTCATTCATTCATAGCACACAATACAAACACACACACCACAACAAGGAAACATATGGTTTTAACAACCATTTTGTGAAGCTACGATACAGTGGGATCATGTACAACTCACACCTAAAATAGTGCTCAAGTGCGACTAATCATCATCAATGAAGGTAGCATCATCCTCATCAGTGTTGTCCTCCATGGCTTCATCCTCCAGGTAGTCATTGTCATCACTGAGGTAAGAGTGAATATCCCCACGGATGTCTTCACCTTCCTCCTCTTGCTATTCCTCCAGCTGGATCTCCTGGTCGTGGATGGTCTCCTCCAAGGTGGCTATCTTTTGACGAAGATGGGTGATGATGCAATCCTTCTTGTCACACTAGCTGCGAAGTGACTTGCGTTCCTTGGCGAGGATGGTGATGGTTTCCTTCCTTTCAACAACTGCAGCATTGCTTTGGTTGACGTGATCACGTGCATTGTCCAACTCCTTTTGTGTCTCATGTAGCATGAAGTCCATGTGGTCCACGTGATGCTTCAACTCTGGATGGAGGCTATCCCATTGAGTCACGTCTTGCATAGTGAAAAAAATGGGTGACGATGATCTGGTTGATGTTCTGAGCACACAAGCGAGCAAGAGCTTCTTGCATAGACCTGGCTAATCCATCTAGCCAGTTTTTCTCCTGAATGCTGAACTGAATATTGTCAGAAAGAGGTGGCTCCATTCTGCCTCTCAGGTCAGCAACAATCAGCCACTATAGCTCCCCTCCAGCATGGTCCTTGAGCTGTGCTCCGAAGAACTCCGGGTGCGGGCGCTCAAGATACTCTGAGAGCGAATCCATATCCCTCTCAAAGATAAGCTGTCCTCCATTGCCCAACTGGTAAAACTTGGTGTATTTGACCTGCATCTATAAGAATTTCAGATGAGTAAGTTAGTAAGGTGATTAAGTGTGTCAAGTTTTATGCAGAGTTGTAAGAGTTTTGAGGAATAGGTGATCTCTTTTTGAAAGAATCTCAAGGATAAGAATGAGAATAGGTTTTTGTAAATACTCACTTTCTTTGTCTTGAAACTAGGTTTTTGCAGGCGTCCACTCTAACGAGGGTCTCCTATGGTCAGGATGGCTCTGATACCAACTTGTCAACACCCGGATTTTTAAGTCCAGATGCCTGTTATGCCTACATCGCAATCCCAGGATTACCATTTTTGCGAGACATAACAGAAGTGGTACCACAGTACATAATCCATTACAAACCATAATAAAGGTCTTACAAATAAAGGATCTCATGATCCAGTCTTAATACAATCAAAGAAGCGGAAAGTAAACATAGTGGGGCTTCATCTTCAGGGTCATAGCCAATGCTGACGATGAGAGATGATCCTAGTTGTCATAGAACTCATGTTGTCCATCGTCCGGGTAATCCTCCTCATAGTCTGGCCATGGTAATAGCCAGGGACAAAGCCATGAGTACTCTTTAAGTACTCATAAACTACCACTAGTATAAGTAAAAGTAAAGCTAGTAGGAATCATAAGCTCTAGGTTTGTTTGCAAAAATCCAAGTTTATTTCATAAAGCTTCGGAAGTAAAGACCTAATTTAGTTCTCTACATCACTTAAGTGGGAACTTAGATCTCATGTCCACAACTCTGTTGTGGTCAAGTCAAGGTCATCCTTCAAGTCACAAATCATTTTGAAAACATCTGACAATGGAACAGTATGGCCACTCCAACTGTCCATAACCGCGGACACTGCTATTCGAATAGTTTGACACTCTGTAGAGGTGGTACACTTTCACCAAAAACTTTGATACATCCGTCAGGAATAACCCTGAATCATCATACTTAGTATACGGATAATCAATCTTAACCTTTCAATTACACACCCTAGTATAGGCACCTCCCCTATGAGTTTGGCCTCCCAGCCATGGCCATCTGCCATCCTGGGTACTGCATAGGTGGACATTCATCACGAGGTAGCCTCAGCTTCACCTCTTCCACAAGGGAACCCACACTAAGACATATAAACTTCCAGTCAAGCCCTACCCAACTCAGATATTGTGTTTATACGGTAAAATTGGAATGGTATCGCATCCGAACCTAACCATCAGTTTTTATTAAAGTCAAGTCTCATGCCTCATCAGTTTCATTATCAAACCATTTTGTTTCACAACACATATCAAAATATTTCAATAGAATGAATCTTCATTTCAAGGTTTTCATAATCATTTTCACCAAGTATTCACATCTAAAGTGATCCATTTTTATGCTTAGCACTAGCCACTAATATTGACGGTATCGCTATTGGGGGTGCTAATAAAGTATAAGTATCCAAGACTAATCCTATGATCTTGATAGGATCCAATCTCGTTTACACTAATAGCAATTTATTAACTAGGCAAGAAACTGCAATAAAGGGGAAAGTAAAGCTTGGAGTAAAACTAGAAATTGGTAAAGTTGCGTCTCAAAGTGGGTATTTGGTATCTGTACAAGTTAGCTTGCATGGCTTAACTTGCATGGATAGCTTGCATAGTGGGCTTGCTTAGATAGCATGTATGGTGCTAGCTTGCCTTGAGTTGTGTAGTTGTTGCAGTCATTGAAGTTCTCTTCTTCTTCCTTGAAGTACTCCTCTTCGTTGTAGCCCGGGTCGGTACTAGCGTCTATAAATACAATCAATATACACAATCACCAAACAACACTTCACTACTTCTATTTAGCACACAAGGGCTCATACTAGATGATCTAGCACCATCTCAATCATCATGTGGAATATTAACACTCTCTTATTATTCTTATTTTAGAAAAGTAATTTCTACTCATTTTAAATTCTTAAGATTTAATATTCTCCAATTAAAATAGTGGATCATGTTGACTAATACGTCCATAACGTATCTATAATTTTCGATGGTTTTATGCTAATAATATGGTTTTGACACTCCTTTTTGTATAAAGTTTATGATTTATTTGGACTAACCTACTAATAGTTACAAAAGTGCACAATGTTCTTGTTTTACACTTTGATGTGTAGGAATTAGCAAGAATACAAGTGGAAACCTTGTTGGAGTCAAATTAGGATTTTTCCAGAAATCTGTGTCAGAACTCTTTTTGGAGATGGCCATGTTTCGGGTCAACGACGGTGTCAAACGGAGAACTCTTAAACTACAAAGTTGTTGGAAATTTCACGACAAACATTGCGGACATATAATTTAGCTGATTTCGAGTCTGGACAAGCCCTTTAGGCCCGATTTACTACAGCCCAAGATGAGGTGACGGGAATCCGAGAAGCTATATAAAGGGAGGAAACCTAATTCGCCCAGGGCATCTCCACTCATTAATTTGCAGCCACCAAAGCCATGTTTTTGCCTCCCCCATGGATCGCATCTCCATGGGGGAGTGCTCCTAAGAAGCCATGAAGGAAGGGGGCTAAGGGGCGGTGCTCCCCCATGATACCGGCGGCGGGGAAGGAGTTCCCCACGCCACCGCCGCCGCCCTCTTCACCATCTTCACTGCCATCTCCATCACCTAATCCTCCTAGTATGCAGTGGTTCATCCTCCCACACACACCTCTGTACCGTCCTATGTAAATATGGTGTTTGATGCTATAAGTTATAATCCTATGATCTATGTCATGTTTGCGTAGTTTCTTTGTTCTTAGATCGAATGGTTGAACGTCTTTGGTTCATTAGAGTTGTATGTTGATATGGTACAGTCCTTTGGTGTCCATTATATTTGTGCACGCATGGATTAAACATTATAGGGTTTGTAGTATGTGTAAGAGGAAGGGGGAAAGTTCTGCCGGAGTGACAGAAACCTGAGGACGTGAACCGGAACGTTGCACGTATGGTAGTAAGAGGACCATTAAACTTAAGGCTATGGTTGGGGAAACCTTAATGCATTGATTAGTACTTACGGATGTTTGCTAACAATCCAATCATATAGTACATGTAATTCCAAGTAGTGAAGCGCATGTATATTTAGCCTCTCCCACATAGAAAACTGTATCGAAGACAATGAACCTGATCTATTCGCTATTTAAACTTGGACAGAGACACCAAAATTACCACCACTATTCCATACTCATGGTTCTGTTAGTTTAGTATATTTTATTACTACAGCAACTAGCTTTACTTTCTTGTTATTTATTATCATACAAATCTATCTCTATTACTCGTATTGTTGCTCTAGTTTTAATTCTTAGATAATGCAAACGTTTAGTGTGCGTAGAGTTGTATCAGTGGTTGATAGAACTTGAGAGAATATTTATCCTACCTTTAACTTCTCGTTGGGTTCTATACTTATCGAAAAGGCTACACACGATCCCCTATACTTGTGGGTTATCATTGACACATGTCATCACCATCTATTCCAATACTTGGGAATGTGATTTAAATGGTGATCATATATTACAAGATTTAATATTACTATTTAATAATATTAAAGTGACTAGAAATGTCTATATAGCACTCTTTTAATACTAAGCCATGTTTCATATTTGTGAAACCAAATCTTTTTACATATTCATGTAGAGCATGGAAAATGTGATTTTTGAGAGGTGGAATCATCTCAAAAACATTTATAGTTTATTTTAGAAAAATGTTTGAAGTGTCAAAAGTCTCTATCTTGTTATTTTTGGTATAGGTGATCTATAATTCTAAATGGTTTGAATCCAACGGGAGTGACTAGATAATTTCAATACCTTTCCAAAAAAATTGGAATCATGCATTTTGGTTCAGTGAATATCTTGAATTGAATTTTGAATCTACTGACAGAATCTGGTTTTAACTAAAATGGAAAAATCCTATTTGAATCAACAGGCTCTGCGCGGGAAACTAATTGGGCCGGCCCAACTGCATAGCGCTAGCGCAGTGGGCCGCTGACAAAACAGTCCCACGCGTCAGTGACTTAACTAAGTCAAAATGGTATCTAGCAATCCTAGCCCTACGATTAGAACAAGATCTATGAATGAGGTTTATCGTCTCCGTCAAACTGCTCCGGCGAGACGCGAACCCTAACGCGGCGGTGGGGGTCGCTGGGGACTTACCGGGGCTCCAGCTAGGGTCGGTGATGGGGGCGAATGGGGTGGTCGTTGACGGCAGTTCGATTGGCGGTCACGGCAGCTCCTGGGGTGGCTGCAATCAATGGCTTCCTTCCTCGACTGTAGCGGCGGACTCTGACCAAATTCCAGCGTCGTGGTGCTCGCCTTGCTCCGGGGAAAGGTCGGTGAAGTTCCTGGGTGAGTGGGGAGTGGAATGGTGTGGAGAATGAGGGCTAAGGTGGCCTCTATTTGTACCCCAGGGGTGGAGGCAGTGCGGCATGGTCTGGCTTCTCCGGTGACATTGCTACATGTCGCGTTTATCACGGTGGAGGGAATGGGTCGGTGAAGTGGACTATGGCGATCGCCACGCGAGTGACAGCATGGCAAGGGGCGGTCTCCATCGGTCGGACGACTTCGACGCTCTGTTCCAGTACGCGGGCGTTCGTCACGCGGTACGGTGGTCACGGGGCGCGCGGCGGTGAACGATCATGTGTGGGAGGTCACTGGTGCTACTGCAGTCGCGGGTATGGGCGGAGAGAGCGAGGCACATCGTGTGTGTGTGTGCGAGGCAGCTGCGACGCTCCGTCGTGCGCTCGGCATGGCAGAGATTTAAATGGGCATGGCTGGTCTGGCTCCTTCTCGCCTCGCCGTTGGTAAAGGGATGGTAGGGGTGGCGGTGAGGTCACGACTGCTTGCTGGACATCGTGGGAGAGGGCGGTGCAGCGTGCTGCGAGTGGTTCGTGCTCGACCGGCATGGCCGGCTCGCTACGGGCATGTCACTGGTCAATATGGCCAGTGATGCCTCTCCTTTGCATGGCCGAGTACCAGGGATGATCTAGGACAATTGAATGTGTTGATTGCAGTACAAGAGCTGAGAAATTGATAGCTCAAAACAGTGTATAGTTGGTGAGGTTGTACTGTGCCTGCGAGGTGTTCGATCAAATGGCCGCATGAATTCAACTTTTAAATTTTTGAATGAATTTTGGTGAGTGATCTTGTTACTTGCTTAGTAGTCTGTGGTTGCTAGGAATTGTCAAGGGGAATTGATTTGAATGGTTTTTGAAAAATGATGATCTAGGTATATGAACTTGATTCAATTTTGCAATGCCTCTTAAGTAGATTTGAAAATAGTTTCTACCACTTTGTAAAGTTTTCTTGTATTCACTTTTACTTGATCTAGCAAGGGGTGAAAATAATTGGAAAAGTTTCTGTTGGAAATCTTTTACTAGGAACACTCAAAGTGGTCTAGTGGATAAGTTTGGCCAAAATGACCATTTGGTCATATGACTTATATTTGATTTTCTTGTCATTTGATTCTGCTTAGAAATGATCTAGATGATGTTGTATTCATTTTTAAACTAAGGTTATCATTTCTAACAATCAATCATGGAAATTGCAAATATTCATGCATTAATACAAATCACACATGCACTCTTATTATGTTTAATATTAAAAGTTTTTGTTAACCCTAAACTTGGGTGATTAGAGCTTGATAAGCTTCATTAATATTTTTGGGATGTTACAAGCATAATCCCTTTTCTTTTTGTTCCATGCAGCATCATCATTTGTATCGGCTCGGAGTGGCTCTGTCGGTTTGGTGGGTTGCGGAGTCTCGAGAACCCAATCCACCTAAACATAGACAAATGCCAAGTCCACTTTTTTTGTCCTTTCAGAGTAGTTATCATCTCTGAGGGTGGGAACGTCCTTGATGCAGCTCATCAAGTAGTACCCTCCTGAAAACCACAAATAAGTGAGAACATAACAATAACTGCATGTATTAATCCAACGTTGATCAAAACTAAAACATATAACTGTTTATGCAATTAATTATATATAACCACCGGACAGAATATAGAACTAAATGCACACAAAGTAACCACTTTAAACCAAACCACTAATCATGATCATGCTATTTACAACATTGGTAAGAAGAATAACATGAACATAACCAGAATAAATACTTTGACATGATCTCAAAATTTAATTCTCACTTTTGTCTTATTAAATTTAAAGAGCACTTTTTAACTATTTGTAGCGGAAGAAATGAATAAAGTTCATTAAACATTATACTTTTCAGAAGCATTTTTTATACTTTTGTATTTCTTAAAAATCTTTTTGTTGGTTTAGTTTGAATAGGAAAAACTAGGCCAAAAAATATCAAAACTAGACAAGATTCATTAAGAAACACTTTTGTGAAAGGAAAAATGACACTGTGTGGAAACAAATGGCCCACCACCACTGTGCGGCACGTACCGCCCTATGGCCTGGTCGCGGCCTGCTGCCTGCACTGTTGTGCACGCTGTTGAGCACCTCCCTGAGGCCCGACGCCTCATCGCACTATGACCCGCTCTTGGCCGAAAACAGCCCATCGGCCCAACGCCACCCTTCGGTCACGCGAGCTCGCCTCTTGGACGTTCGATGCTGCATCACTCCATCGGACGGACGCGCACCACTCTCGCTAGGTGAAAACCAGCCCTGCGGCCCCCAGCGAAAACCCTAGACCCAGAATGACTCCTTCCCATTTCTCTCGTGGGCTCTCTGGTGGCGGAGAGAAAACCTCGCTCTATCGCTCACCAGCGACGGGGAGTGGCGCTGCCGCCAACACAAGGCTAGCACTTAGCCCTCCCCCTTTCCTTTTCCCCTGTCCCCTTCCCCTGAAAACCCGACGCTAGGCAGCGAGCTCGAGAGGAAGGACCGGCAGCGAGCTACAGTAGAAGGGTGATGACGCCCCTCCCTGCCCCCTTGGCGGTGCGCGCATCCACCCGAGGGTAGGTACGTCGCTGTCAAGTGGCGCAGGTGGTGGCGCCCTTTGCTGGCGGCGGCTGGTGCTCTTTCTTTTATGTTTGGGGATTTTGTTTTGTTTGGGAAAGAACTAGCGTTAGGGTGGTGGTGTTCTTTGCCTCGTGAGGGGTATGTTCTTCTTCCCGATGCCTCGGCTTGACGATGCGCATTGAGATCGAGAGAAACGGCGTGGCCTTGCGGCGGCGCACTTTGCCGGCACTGCTGGTTATTTTCTTTTGCTGTTTTCTTTCTAGCCGAAAAATCTACACACTAGTTTGTGCTCTGATACCATTGTTGGCTACTAGGATCGTCTAGATGTAGATATTGCGGTAGTCTTTGTCTATGAATCAATACATGTCGGAATATAGAGAGAGAGAGAGATTAGAGAGGGAAGAGGAAAACCAAACCTTCTCCTTGGCTCGAGGATCCCGAGGTGTTGGCCATGGGGGAACCGGCGAGGGGTGGTGTGCATGGGCAAAGCAGTGGTGGAGCTTCCCGTCGACCTATCGCTAACCCTAGATCGGCAAGGGGGTGCCGGTGGGGTTTGCGGTGCACGGTCAACCCCGTACCGTATGCAGCCGGCCCCACCCACCTCTTTATATGGTGCAGGCGACAGGGGCCCACCAACCGTATGAGGGTTGGGGCCCCCGATCAGGGCGCAGTCAAAGAGGGGTCCGTTGGGCCATTGGGCTCAAACGGGAGATCAATATAACACCCTCCGCCCGCACAAACGCACCACAAGAGCGACGATAGGGAGGGGAGGATCTTATTCTGACTTCAGGATGTAGCCGCTGCCTCAGCATCCTGAAGAAGACAGTAAAAAGGCTAAACAAAACCGTAAACCCTCCTACCAGTGAGAGGCCATGGTCCGCCACACCTCCAAGCCCCTAAGGGTAATGGAGACAGAACGGACCAGCGTTGTTGGCGAGGGGACGGAACCCTAGATGGGTTTGGCTTGTTGCTTCTGGGCTGCCTCACATATGTACTCCCTCCGTTCACAGATATAAGAGATTTTAGGTTTGTGAAATAAATGTATCTAGATATCTTTTAGTGTATAGGTTCACTCTGAACATCTACGAACCTATATACTAAAAGACGTTTAGATACCTTCCATTCACAAAGCTAAAACGTCTTATATTTCCGAATGGAGGGAGTGCGAGATTACTAGCATGTAGGTACAAATCAAGTAGCTGTCTGAGAAAAGTGTACTGATCCCTGAGTCCGGTTGTCGATAGTGAATAGTGGTGGAGGTTGGCCTGAGGGCGGTGATCCGGAAGAGCGCGGGTGGAATTTTTTGAGATGAAATTGGGTGCGATTGAAGTCCAGGCGAAATTATTAAAGTGAAAAATTCGTTTAGCGAACCGAAACTCCCTAGCTAGACGACGCGCAGCCTCAACTCGGTCATGTTGCACTTACTTAATTTGCCCTTAGCCTCACCTTCCTGGAACTTTCCCAAAGAAACTGCCTCGAACGCGAGAATGTCATTTTGCGGCCCGAAAGTTGGGGTGTCCAGGCAACGCGGTACCCAAATTCCCTAAAATCATCCGCGATGACTACAGTTGCTGTGCAAAATACTTAGAGGGTCTTTTTCGGCACGAATTCAACTTTATGTTTAAATACAAAAAATCAGGCTAACGGCCATCAAGTTGGGCCCCTCCTGTCAGTTCTCGCCGTTATGTCACTCCTGTCGCTCCCGTCACTTAGGTGTCAATTAGGCTTGCAGCGTTGGCGCCTGCATCCATTACGCGTCTTCTTCTTCCCTAGAGCGGCAGTATGTGGGGCGTCGCAGCCATGGCGCGGAGCTGGGACGTGGACAAACCTGCTCGGACCAGCTCTCCTCCATGTAGGCTTGCAGCGTTGGCGCCTGCATCCATTACGCGTCTTATTTCCCGGAGCGGCAATCTGTGGTTGCGGCCCCGCTCTCCTCCCCATCCTGAGTCGGAGCTCGCCCTCACCGTGGACGCACCCATGGCATGGTCGGGGACGAGAATTGGTTCCCGGTTAGATCTGGCAGCGGAAATCATCGATAAATCCTATGAAAAACTGAAGAAATTGAACCGACTCGATCACGACTACTAGGAGTGGAAGCCGATGAGCCAGGTGCGCCTCGAGTATGCAGCCAGAGACGCCTACATGGCGTACGAGTTGTACAGTAAGCTCATTACCATGAAAGATGGGATGGTTAAGGCGGGGATTTTCGCGATAGAGCTATGCCCTGGTTGCAAGCTAGCCTAGGATAAGAAGCGCGAGGAGGACAGAAAGCGGTTTCAGGACGAGTAGGGATCTTGGGACAGTGGCGACATCAAGCGGCTGAAGGGGAAGTAAGTCAAGGACGACAACAAGTGGTGGTGATACATTATGTGTTTGAACTAGATCTTAGTTTCTAGTTTATTATGTGTGTGATACATTTAGTTAGTTCAATACAAAATTTCGACCAATTTAACTTGTAGTGTGTATGAGCATGATCAGTAAATATAACTGAACACTAGAAACTTTAAGGCACTCCATATAAAGGAGTAGATTAAAAAAGAAGGTTCACCAGAGACACCACGGTTATATTGTCTTACATGCCACACACAGGTAATAATTAACCAGAACAAAATAAAAGCAGGGGCTACAGCAGGAGGCCGGGACACGGAGACGCCTAGCAGAGCAGGGGTTTATTAGCAGGAGGCAGCGACAGCCTAGTCGATGGGATACAGGCCAGTCCTGACATTCTCCCGGAGGAATTTGCCGTAGGCTGCATGCCACGCCAAGGTAATCGGCCTATGGCTTCTGCCTCCGCCTCTGCCAATGCCCTCCGCGTGCTGGATCATGCTGTTGAGGTCCACATTGATTGCTCTGTCACAGAATGGGCAAAACAGTCTCCCCCTATGGTGGAAACGGATTAGCCCACACCGTAACCGCCTCAGCACGTAGCGGGTCTTGTTGTCTCTGGATACCTTGCTATCGTCCACTTTATCATCATCCTCCTGTTGATTTTTAAGAACATAACTTAGAACTCATACATATGATTGAATTGTATTACAACTCAAGAATTGACAACATGTATATGTAAGACAATATATCCGTGGATATCAAAGATAAAGCATCTCAGCAATAGTTTGATCGATTCATATATCATTTCATCTCAACACAATGACAAATAATTGCATCAGAGTGAATGTAGGATAAAGATTACTGCCTCATAAGTTTCTTTAGGGATGGAGTCAGCGAACTAAGTAACAATTGCACAACCTGTAATGTTGTTGTACATCGCCACAGGTTCACTAACTCATCCCAGAAAAAATCTGACACCAATGTGTCGGCCTCTCTTTTGGGAGAAATTTGAATCATTGGCCACAATAAGAAATTGAAATGTAATCGTACAAAATATTATTCAGGGATATACATAGTCAGGTACAAAAACAAGCCTCAATATTGTAATTATAAATAAAAAACCAAACAATTAATCTTCAGGTGCATGTTAAAAATACTTATGATCAAAACCATTCATATACATACGCATCATACCAATCATTAAAAGATCAGAAACAATTCAAGGATCATATATGTAGTTCCATATGAGAATAAATCTAGGGCCTCATAATTTGTTTCAGAGATGGAGTTGGCGAACCAAAGTACCAAGAGCACAACCTATACTATTTGTGTGCATTGCTGCCTCAGGTTCACCAACCCATCCCTAAACCACGACACCATCATACGTGTCTCCCCTTGAACTCTTTTGGGGCTAATTTCAATCATCGGCCTCGGTGACAAACTAAAATGTAATTCTTATACACTATGAATGCATGAAATAGATAATTCGAATATCATAGTTCTATGAATGTAGAATAAAGATTGTGGCCTCATAAATTTATTCAGGGACGGCGTGAGTGAACCAAGTAACAATTGCACAGCCTATATTGTTGTTGTACATCGCCCCAGGTTCACTAACTCGTCCCTGAAAAAATCTGACACCAATGTGTCTGCCTCTCTTTTGGGGCAAATTTGAATCATTGGACACAATAAGAAATTGAAATGTAATCGTACAAAACATTATTTAGGGATATACATAGTCAGGTACAAAAACAAGCCTAAATATTGTAATTATAAATAAAAAACCAAACAATTAATCTTCAGGTGCATGTTAAAAATACTTATGATCAAAACCATTCATATACATATGCATCATACTAATCATTAAAAGATCAGAAACAATTCAAGGATCAAATATGTAGTTCCATATGAGAATAAATCTAGGGTCTCATAATTTGTTTCAGAGATGGAGTTGGTGAACCAAAGTACCAACATCACAACCTATATTGTTTGTGTGCATTGCTGCCTCAGGTTCACCAACCCATCCCTAAAATACGACACCGTCATACGTGTCTCCCCTTGAACTCTTTCGGGGCAAATTTCAATCATCGGCCTCGGTGACAAACTAAAATGTAATTCTTATATACTGAATGCATGGAATACGTAATTCGAATATCATAGTTCTATGAATGTAGAATAAAGATTAAGGCCTCATAAGTTTCTACAGGGACGGCGTAAGTGAACCAAGTAACAATTGCACATCCTATATTATTCTTGTACATCGCCCCAGGTTCACTAACTCGTCCCTAAAAAAATCTGACACCAATGTGTCTGCCTCTCTTTTGGGGTAAATTTGAATCATTGGCCACAATAAGAAATTGAAATGTAATCGTACAAAAAATTATTCAAGGATATACATAGCCAGGTACAAAAACAAGCCCAAATATTGTAATTACAAATAAAAAACTAAACAATTAATCTTCAGGTACATGTTAAAAAATACTTATGATCAAAACCATTCATATACATATACATCATACCAATCATTAAAAGATCAGAAACAATTCAAGGATCATATATGTAGTTCCATATGAGAATAAATCAAAGGCCTCATAATTTGTTTCAGAGATGGAGTTGGGGAACCAAAGTACCAACAACACAACCTATATGGTTTGTGTGCATTGCTGCCTCAGGTTCATCAACCCATCCCTAAAACACGACACCATCATACGTGTCTCCCCTTGAACTATTTTGGGGCAAATTTCAATCATTGGCCTTGGTGACAAACTAAAATATAATTCTTATACACTATGAATGCATTGAATAGAGAATTCAAATATCATAGTTCTATGAATGTAGAATAAAGATTGCAGCCTCATAAGTTTCTACAGAGATGGCGTAAGCGAACCAAGTAATAATTGCATAGCTTATATTGATCTTGTACATGGACCCAGGTTCGCTCACTGATCCCTGTAAAAATTTGACACCAATGTGTCTGCCTCTCTTTGTGGCAAATTTGAATCATTGGCCTCAATAAGAAATTGAAATGTAATCGTACAAAACAATATTCAGGGATATACAAATGCATCATTCAACACATTCATAGATCAGAAACAATACAAATATTATATATTTAGGTTCAATATGAGAGAGAAAATTAGGGCCTCATTTTTCAGCGATGGAGTCGGAGAACCAAAATACCAACAACACAACCTATATTGTTTATGTGCATTGATGCCTCAGGGCCACTAACCATCCCTAAGAAAACGAGACCATCAGATGCCCTTGCACTATTTTGGGGGAAAATTGAATCACTAGGCTCAGTAAGGAATAGAAATGTAATGTTATAGGCCTGCTGTGTATCGAAATCAACACTCAACTAGCAAACTCAACTAGATGGCAGATGAGCAGATTGGGGTTTTGTGGCTAGACGGATTGGGGTTTTATGACTAGATGGTAGATGCATCAATCAACCGATCGAATCAATATATACTACCCTACTTCAAGAGCAAAAGAATCTGTACACGATTGAGCAAATCCTATGTATGAACAGTGAAAACTGCGGCTGCGACTAGAGAAGCTAGCAATGTAGTACCTCGGACTCCTCATCAGGGACCTACTTCTCGAACTCATCATTCTCCACGATTGCGTCAAAGATTTCTTGAACGGCGATGGGGTCGTCGATGTAGATCACCAGATTGCCTCTGCCTGCCGCTTGCCTCCCATCCAGATCTGTCGTTGGCACCACAACATTGTTGGCCACAATGTTGTTGGCCACCTGCTGCTCGGCAGCGACGGCTACTACCTACTGCTCGGCGGCGATGGCTACCACCTGTTGCTCGGCAGCGACGGCTACCAACTGATGCTCGGTGGCGACGGCTACCACCTGCTGCTCGGCGGCGACGGCTATTGGCTGGACAGATGAGTTCGCACCCTCAACGGTGCGGTGACGAGCGGCGTTCGTGCCCGGAGAAGACGCCTCCGCCTCCTTGGCGACGACCGAGCCATCTGCTGATGCGCCTTCAACTGGCTTCACCTCTGGATCGTCTCCACGCGTACGCTTCATGGCGCACCAAGGGAAGGAGGTAGTGCAAACGAGGGAGCTTCGGCGCGCGCGGCAGGTGTAGATTGGGGTCTTGGGATTAGACATACTGGGGGGAAATGACACGAGCTCATGGAAGAAGAAGGTCGAGGGGGGTTATAAACACCGGACCGTTCGTAGTCCTCGAGTGGACACGTGTGGTGGGTGGGGGGCTACCACGATCTCCACCCTTTTTTTAGGTTCCCTTTTTTTGAAACAGCCACGGTCTCCACTTTAGAGCTGCATTGAAAACATGCTCATGGCAGACCTTGATTCCACTGCATGCAAGTGGCGCAGAACTAATTTCTAACAACGTTAGATCTACTCGAGGGGGCCCTTGACTCATGGAATTTACTAGCGGTAAGGCCCAGTTGGAAGTGAGATTGAGAGCGCTGCGTAAAAATGGGATATGTCTGATTAAAATCAAGTGGCAATAAATTGCAGCGTCCCATCGACAACCATGCACTCGATGACCCCGTTGCCCTGTGCATGAGTTGTAGTAGCAGTACTAGGCTTTTCAGACTTGATTAAACTTGACATGACCGCTCGATGACTTTTTCCATGGACGGCATCATGTTCCTTCATGTAGAAGTATCGCGGAGGGAGAGGTCCATGCTGTCTCATGCTGGACTATGAAGGGCACGACGTGTGCAACGATCATTGTTGGATCACACAGAATCAATGGTTGGTGTGCACGATCCGCGTGACAACTGTGACAACCAATCAGGGAGTAGCAGACAGGGTGAGCATAGGTTTGGGCTTCTACGAAAGATAGAGAGGGGGGCAAAACTAAGTAGTACCACATAAAACCAAGGGCAAAACTGAGTAGTATAAAAATGGAAAGTATCTTATACAATGAAATACATCGTGGAATACATCAAATTATGCCAAGATAGATCCACTAGAGTTCATTGGATGTGTGTTCTTCTCATAAACCACACATGGATCCACCAATGTCATTGCATGTGTGTTCTTCTAAACAAACCACATAAGGATCCACCAGTGTCATTGCATGTATGTTCTTTTCATGAACCACACCTAGTGTTGGTGCATGGTTGTTCTTTTCATGAACCACACACAGTGTCACTGCATGTCAGTTCTTTTCATGAACCACATAAGGATCTACCAGTGTCATTGGATGTGTGTTCTTCTCATGAACCACACGTGGATCCACCGGTGTCATTGCACGTCTGTTCCTCTAAATAAACCACATAAGGATCCACCAGTGTCATTGCGTGTATGTTCTTTTCATGAACCACACCTAGTGTCATTGCATGTGTGTTCTTCTAAACAAACCACATAAGTCATTGCATGTCTATTCTTTTCATGAACCACATCCGGTGTTATTGCATGTGTGTTCTTTTCATGAACCATATCTAGAGTCATTGCATGTCTATTCTTTTCATGAACCACACCCGGTGTCATTGCATGTGTGTTCTTTTCATGAACCATATCTAGAGTCACTGCATGTCTGTTCCTCTAAACAAACCACATAAGGTTCCACCAGTGTCATTGCATGTTTGTTCTTTTCATGAACCACACCTAGTGTCATTGCATGTCTGTTCTTCTAAACAAACCACATAAGGATCCACCAGTGTCATTGCATGTCTGTTCTTTTCATGAACCACACATAAGGATCCACCAGTGTCATTGCATGTCTGTTCTTTTCATAAACCACACCCAATGTCATTGCATCTGTGTTCTCCTGACAAACCACATATGGATCCAGCAGTGTCATTGCATGTCTGTTCTTTTCATGAACCACAGCTAGAGTCCACCAGTGTCATTGGATGTGTGTTCTTGCCATGAATCACACATGGATCCACCGGTGTCATTGCATGTCTATTCTTTTCATGAATCATAGCTAGAGTCATTGCATGTCTGTTACTTCCATAAACCACATATGGATCCACCTAGTGTGATTGCATGTATGTTCCTCTAAACAAACCACATAAGGATCCACCAGTGTCATTGGATGTCGCTTCTTCTCGTGAACCATACATGGATCCACCAGTGTCATTGCATGTTTGTTCCTCTAAACAAACCACATAAGGATCCACCAGTGTCATTGCATGTCTGTTCTTTTCATGAACCACACATAAGGATCCACCGGTGTCATTGCATGTCTGTTCTTTTTATGAACCACACCTAGAGTCATTGGATGTCTATGATTTTCATGAACCACACCCAGTGCCATTGCATGTCTGTTCTATTCATGAACCACACCCAGTGTCACTGCATGTATGTTCTTTTCATGAACCATATAAGGATCTACCAGTGTCATTGGATGTGTGTTCTTCTCATGAACCACACATGGATCCACCGGTGTCATTGCATGTCTGTTCCTCTAAACAAACCACATAAGGATCCACCAGTGTCATTGGATGTGTGTTCTTTTCATGAACCACACCCAGTGTCATTGCATGTGTGTTCTTCTAAACAAACCACATACGGATCCACCAGTGTCATTGCATGTCTGTTCTTTTCATGAACCACACCCGGTGTCAGTGCATGTAAGTTGTTTTCATGAACCACATAAGGATCCACCAGTGTCATTGGATGTGTGTTGTTCTCATGAACCACACGTGGATCCACCGGTGTAATTGCATGTCTGTTTTTTTCATGAACCACACATAAGGATCCACCAGTGTCATTACATGTCTATTCTTTTCATGAACCACATAAGGATCCACGAGTGTCATTGCATGTCTGTTCTTTTCATGAACCACATAAGGATCCACAAGTGTCATTGCATGTCTATTCTTTTCATGAACCACACCCAGTGTCATTGCATGCGTGTTCTTTTCATTAACCACAGCTAGAGTCATTGCATGTCTGTTACTTCCATAAACCACACATGGATCCACCGATGTCATTGCATGTCTGTTCTTTTCATGAACAACACCCAGTGTCATTGCATGTCTGTTCTTTTCATGAACCACATAAGGATCTACCAGTGTCTTTGGATGTGTGTTCTTCTCATGAACCACACGTGGATCCACCGATGTCATTGCATGTATGTTCCTCTAAACAAACCACATAAGGATCCACCAGTGTTATTGCGTGTCTGTTCTTTTCTTGAACCACACCAAGTGTCATTGCATGTGTGTTCTTCTAGACAAACCACATAAGGATCCACCAGTGTCATTGCCTGTCTGTTCTTTTCATGAACCACACCCAGTGTCATTGCATGTGTGTTCTTCCAAACAAACCACATAAGTCATTGCATGTCTGTTATTTTCATGAACCACACCCGGTGTCATTGTATGTCTGTTCTTTTCATGAACCATATCTAGAGTCATTGCATGTCTGTTCCTCTAAACGAACCACATAAGGATCCACCAGTGTCATTGCATGTCTGTACTTTTCATGAAGCACACCCAGTGTCATTGCATGCGTGTTCTTTTCATTAACCATAGCTAGAGTCATTGCATGTCTGTTACTTCCATAAACCACAAATGGATCCACCGATGTCATTGCATGTCTGTTCTTTTCATGAACAACACCCAGTGTCACTGCATGTCAGTTCTTTTTCTGAACCACATAAGGATCCACCTAGTGTCATTGGATTTGTGTTCTTCTCATGAACCACACGTGGATCCACCGGTGTCATTGCATGTCTGTTCCTCTAAACAAACCACATAAGGATCCACCAATGTCATTGGATGTGTGTTCTTTTCATGAACCACACCCAGTGTCATTGCATGCGTGTTCTTCTAAACTAACAACATAAGGATCCACCAGTGTCATTGCCTGTCTGTTCTTTTCATGAACCACACATAAGGATCCACTAGTGTCATTGCCTGTCTGTTCTTTTCATGAACCACACCCAATGTCATTGTATGTGTGTTCCTCTAAGCAAACCACATAAGGATCCACCAGTGTCATTGCATGTCTACTCTTTTCATGAACCACGCCTAGTGTCATTGCACGTGTGTTGTTTTAAACAAACCACATAAGGATCCACCAGTGTCATTGCATGTCTGTTCTTTTCAGGAACCACACATAAGGATCCATCAGTGGCATTGCATGTCTATTATTTTCATGAACCACACCCAATGTCATTGCATGTCTGTTCTTTTCATGAACCACCTAAGGATCTACCAGTGTCATTGCATGTCTGTTCTTTTCATGAACCACATAAGGATCCACCAGTGTCATTGCATGCCTGTTCTTTTCATGAACCACATAAGGATCCACCAGTGTCATTACATGTCTATTCTTTTGATGAACCACACCGAGTGTCATTGCATGTCTGTTCTTTTCATGAAACACACCCGGTGTCACTACATGTCTATTCTTTTCATGAACCACATAAGGATCTACCAGTGTCATTGGATGTGTATTCTTCTCATGAACCACACGTGGATCCACCGGTGTCATTGCATGTATGTTCCTCTAAACAAACCACATAAGGATCCACTAGTGACATTGCATGTTTGTTCTTTTCATGAACCACACCTAGTGTCATTGCATGTGTGTTCTTCTAAACAAACCACATAAGGATCCACCAGTGTCATTGCATGTTTGTTCTTTTAATGAAACACACCCAGTGTCATTGCATGTGTGTTCTTCTAAACAAACCACATAAGGATCCATCAATGTCATTGCATGTCTGTTCTTTTCATAAACCACATAAGGATCCACCAGTGTCATTGCATGTCTGTTCTTTTCATGAACCACACCCAGTGTCATTGCATGCGTGTTCTTTTCATTAACCACAGCTAGAGTCATTGCATGTCTGTTACTTCCATAAACCACACATGGATCCACCGATGTCATTGCATGTCTGTTCATTTCATGAACCACACCCAGTGTCACTGCATGTCTGTTCTTTTCATGAACCATATAAGGATCTACCAGTGTCATTGGATGTGTGTTCTTCTCATGAGCCACACATGGATCCACCGGTGTCATTGCATGTCTGTTCCTCTAAACAAACCACATAAGGATCCACCAGTGTCATTGTGTGTCTGTTCTTTTCATGAACCACACCTAGTGTCATTGCATGTGTGGTCTTCTAAACAAACCACATAAGGATCCACCGGGGTCATTGCCTGTTTTTGTTCTTTTCATGAACCACACCTAGTGTCATTGCATGTGTTCTTTTCATTAACCACAGCTAGAGTCATTGCATGTTTGTTACTTCCGTAAACCACACATGGGTCCACCAATGTCATTGCGTGTGAGTTCTTTTCATGAACTAGACACAGTGTCACTGCATGTCAGTTCTTTTCATGAACCACGTAAGGATCCACCCAGTGTCATTGGATGTGTGTTCTTCTCATGAACCACACGTGGATCCACCGGTGCCATTGCATGTCTGTTCCTCTAAACAAACCACATAAGGATCCACCAGTGTCATTGGATGTGTTTTATTTTCATGAACCACACCCAGTGTCATTGCATGTGTGTGCTTATAAACAAACCACATAAGGATCCACCAGTGTCATTGCATGTCTGTTCTTTTCATGAACCACACCCGGTGTCACTGCATGTAAGTTCTTTTCATGAACCACATAAGGATCCACCAGTGTCATTGGATGTGTGTTTTCTCATGAACCACACGTGAATCCACCAGTGTCATTGCATGTCTGTTCTTTTCATGAACCACACATAAGGATCGACAAGTGTCATTGCATTTTTGTTCTTTTCATGAACCACATAAGGATCCACCAGTGTCATTGCATGCCTGTTCTGTTCATGAACCACACCCATTGTCATTGCATGCATGTTCTTTAAATTAACCACAGCTAGAGTCATTGCATGTCTGTTACTTCCATAAACCACACATGGATCCACCGATGTCATTGCATGTTTGTTCTTTTCATGAACAACACCCAGTGTCACTGCATGTTTGTTCTTTACATGAACCATATTAGGATCTACCAGTGTCATTAGATGTGTGTTCTTCGCATGAACCACACGTGGATCCACCGGTGTCATTGCATGTCTGTTCCTCTAAACAAACCACATAAGGATCCACCAGTGTCATTGCCTGTCTGTTCTTTTCATGAACCACACCCAGTCTCATTACATGCGTGTTCTTCTAAACAAACCCCCAAAAGTCATTGCATGTATACTATTTTCATGAACCACACCCGGTGTCATTGCATGTCTGTTCTTTTCATAAACCATATCTAGAGTCATTGCATTTATGTTCCTCTAAACAAACCACATAAGGATCCACCAGTGTTATTGCATGTCTGTTCTTTTCATGAACCACACCCAGTGCCATTGCATGCGTGTTCTTTTCATTAACCTCAGCTAGAGTCATTGCATGTATGTTACTTCCATAAACCACACATGGATCCACCGATGTCATTGCATGTCTGTTCTTTTCATGAACCACACCTAGTGTCACTGCATGTCAGTTCTTTTCATGAACCACATAAGGATCCACCCAGTGTCATTGGATTTGTGTTCTTCTCATGAACCACATGTGGATCCACCGGTGTCATTGCATGTCTGTTCCTCTAAACAAACCACATAAGGATCCACCGGTGTCATTGCATGTCTGTTCTTTTCTTGAACCACACCCAGTGTCATTGCATGTGTGTTCTTCTAAACAAACCACATAAGGATCCACCAGTGTCATTGCCTGTCTGTTCTTTTCATGAACCACACATAAGGATCCAGCAGTGTCATTGCATGTTTGTTCTTTTCATGAACCACACCCAGTGTCATTGCATGTGTGTTCTTCTAAACAAACCACATAAGGATCCACAAGTGTCATTGAATGTCTATTCTTTTCATGAACCACACATAAGGATCCACCAGTGTCATTGCATGTTTGTTCTTTTCATGAACCACACATAAGGATCCACCAGTGTCATTGCATGTCTGTTCTTTTCATGAACCACATAAGGATCCACCAGTGTCATTGCATGCCTGTTCGTTTCATGAACCACACCCATTGTCATTGCATGCGTGTTCTTTAAATTAACCACAGCTAGAGTCATTGCATGTCTGTTACTTCCATAAACCACACATGGATCCACCGATGTCATTGCATGTTTGTTCTTTTCATGAACCACACCTAGTGTCACTGCATGTCTGTTCTTTTCATGAACCATATAAGGATCTACCAGTGTCATTGGATGTGTGTTTTTCTCATGAACCACACATGGATCCACCGGTGTCATTGCATGTCTAGTCCTCTAAACAAACCACATAAGGATCCACCAGTGTCATTGCGTGTCTGTTCTTTTTATGAACCACACCCAGTGTCATTGCATGTCTGGTCTTCTAAACAAACCACATAAGGATCCACCAGTGTCATTGCCTATTTGTTCTTTTCATGAACCACACCCAGTGTCATTGCATGTGTGTTCTTTTCATTAACCACAGCTAGAGTCATTGCAAGTTTGTTACTTCCATAAACCACACATGGATCCACCAATGTCATTGCATGCCTATTCTTTTCATGAACCACACCCAGTGTCACTGCATGTCAGTTCTTTTCATAAACCACATAAGGATCCACCCAGTGTCATTGGATGTGTGTTCTTCTCATGAACCACACGTGGATCCACCGGTGTCATTGCATGTCTGTTCCTCTAAACAAACCACATAAGGATCCACCAGTGTCATTGGATGTGTGTTATTTTCATGAACAACACCTAGTGTCATTGCATGTGTTTTCTTCTAAACAAACCACATAAGGATCCACCAGTGTCATTGCATGTCTGTTCTTTTCATGAACCACACCCGGTGTCACTTCATGTAAGTTCTTTTCATGAACCACATAAGGATCCACCAGTGTCATTGGATGTGTGTTCTTCTCCTGAACCACACGTCGATCCACCAGTGTCATTGCATGTCTGTTCTTTTCATGAACCACACATAAGGATCCACCAGTGTCATTGCATGTCTGTTCTTTTCATGAACCACACATAAGGATCCACCAGTGTCATTGCATGTCTATTCTTTTCATGAACCACATAAGGATCCACCAGTGTCATTGCATGTCTGTTCTTTTCATGAACCACACCCAGTGTCATTGCATGCGTGTTCTTTTCATTAACCACCGCTAGAGTCATTGCATGTCTGTTACTTCCATAAACCACACATGGATCCACCGATGTCATTGCATGTCTGTTCTTTTCATGAACCACACCCAGTGTCACTGCATGTCTGTTCTTTTCATGAACCACATAAGGATTTACCAGTGTCATTGGATATGTGTTCTTCTCATGAACCACACGTGGATCCACTGGTGTCATTGCATGTATGTTCCTCTAAACAAACCACATAAGGATCCACCAGTGTTATTGCGTGTCTGTTCTTTTCATGAACCACACCCAGTGTCATTGCATGTGTGTTCTTCTAAACAAACAATATAAGGATCCACCAGTGTCATTGCCTGTCTGTTCTTTTCATGAATCACACCCAGTGTCATTACATGCGTGTTCTTCTAAACAAACCCCATAATTCATTGCATGTCTATTATTTTCATGAACCACACCCGGTGTCATTGCATGTTTGTTCTTTTCATAAACCATATCTAGAGTCATTGCATTTATGTTCCTCTAAACAAACCACATAAGGATCCACCAGTGTCATTGCATGTTTGTTCTTTTCATGAACCATACCCAGTGCCATTGCATGTGTGTTCTTTTCATTAACCTCAGATAGTCATTACATGTATGTTACTTCCATAAACCACACATGGATCCACCGATGTCATTGCATGTCTATTCTTTTCATGAACCACACCCAGTGTCACTGCATGTCATTTCTTTTCATGAACCACATAAGGATCAACCCAGTGTCATTGGATTTGTGTTCTTCTCATGAACCACACGTGGATCCACCGGTGTCATTGCATGTCTGTTCCTCTTAACAAACCACATAAGGATCCACCGGTGTCATTGCATGTCTGTTCTTTTCATGAACCACACCTAGTGTCATTGCATGTGTGTTCTTCTAAACAAACCACATAAGGATCCACCGGTGTCATTGCCTGTCTGTTCTTTTCATGAACCACACATAAGGATCCACCAGTGTCATTGCATGTCTGTTCTTTTCATGAACCACACCCAATGTCATTGCATGTGTGTTCCTCTAAACAAACCACATAAGGATCCACCAGTGTCATTGCATTTTGTTCTTTTCATGAACCACACCCAGTGTCATTGCATGTGTGTTCTTCTAAACAAACCACATAAGGATCCACAAGTGTCATTGAATGTCTGTTCTTTTCATGAACCACACATAAGGATCCACCAGTGTCATTGCATGTGTGTTCTTTTCATGAACCACACATAAGGATCCACCAGTGTCATTGCATGTCTGTTCTTTTCATGAACCACATAAGGATCCACCAGTGTCATTGCATGTCTGTTCTTTTCATGAACCACATAAGGATCCACCAGTGTCATTGCATGCCTGTTCTTTTCATGAAGCACACCCATTGTCATTGCATGCGTGTTTTTTAATTAACCACAGCTAGAGTCATTACATGTTTGTTACTTCCATAAACCACACATGGATCCACCGATGTCATTGCATGTCTGTTCTTTTCATGAACCACACCTAGTGTCACTGCATGTCTGTTCTTTTCATGAACCATATAAGGATCTACCAGTGTCATTGCATGTGTGTTCTTCTCATGAACCACACGTGGATCCACCGGTGTCATTGCATGTCTATTCCTCTAAACAAACCACATAAGGATCCACCCGTGTCATTGCGTGTCTGTTCTTTTCATGAACCACACCCAGTGTCATTGCATGTGTGGTCTTCTAGACAAACCACATAAGGATCCACCAGTGTCATTGCCTATTTGTTCTTTTCATGAACCACACCCAGTGTCATTGCATGTGTGTTCTTTTCATTAACCACAGCTAGAGTCATTGCATGTTTGTTACTTCCATAAACCACACATGGATCCACCAATGTCATTGCATGTCTATTATTTTCATGAACCACACCCAGTGTCACTGCATGTCAGTTCTTTTCATGAACCACATAAGGGTCCACCCAGTGTCATTGGATGTGTGTTCTTCTCATGAACCACACGTGGATCCACCGGTGTCATTGCATGTCTGTTCCTCTAAACAAACCACATGAGGATCCACCAGTGTCATTGGATGTGTGTTCTTTTCATGAACCACACCCAGTGTCATTGCATGTGTGTTCTTCTAAACAAACCACATAAGGATCCACCAGTGTCATTGAATGTCTGTTCTTTTCATGAACCACACCCGGTGTTACTTCATGTAGGTTCTTTTCATGAACCACATAAAGATCCACCAGTGTCATTGGATGTGTGTTCTTCTCCTGAACCACACGTGGATCCACCAATGTCATTGCATGTCTGTTCTTTTCATGAACCACACATAAGGATCCACCAGTGTCATTGCATGTCTGTTCTTTTCATGAACCACACCCAGTGTCATTGCATGTGTGTTCTTTTCATTAACCACAGCTAGAGTCATTGCATGTCAGTTACTTCCATAAACCACACATGGATCCACCGATGTCATTGCATGTGTGTTCTTTTCATGAACCACACCCAGTGTCACTGCATGTCTGTTCTTTTCATGAACCACATAAGGATCTACCAGTGTCATTGGATGTGTGTTCTTCTCATGAACCACATGTGGATCCACCAGTGTCATTGCCTGTCTGTTCTTTTCATGAACCACACATAAGGATCCACCAGTGTCATTGCATGTCTGTTCTTTTCATGAACCACACATAAGGATCCACCAGTGTCATTGCATGTCTATAATTTTCATGAACCACATAAGGATCCACCAGTGTCATTGCATGTCTGTTCTTTTCATGAACCACACCCAGTGTCATTGCATGCGTGTTCTTTTCATTAACCACAACTAGAGTCATTGCATGTCTGTTAGTTCCACAAATCACACATGGATCCAGCGATGTCATTGCATGTCTGTTCTTTTCATGAACCACACCTAGTGTCACTGCATGTCTGTTCTTTTCATGAACCACATAAGGATTTACCAGTGTCATTGGATATGTGTTCTTCTCATGAACCACACGTGGATCTACCGGTGTCATTGCATGTATGTTCCTCTAAACAAACCACATAAGGATCCACCAGTGTTATTGTGTATCTGTTCTTTTCATGAACCACACCTAGTGTCATTGCATGTGTGTTCTTCTAAACAAACCACATAAGGATCCACCAGTGTCATTGCCTGTTTGTTCTTTTCATGAACCACACCCAGTGTCATTACATGCGTGTTCTTCTAAACAAACCCCATAAGTCATTGCATGTCTATTATTTTCATGAACCACACCCGGTGTCATTGCATGTCTGTTCTTTTCATAAAACATATCTAGAGTCATTGCATTTATGTTCCTCTAAACAAACCACATAAGGATCCACCAGTGTCATTGCATGTTTGTTCTTTTCATGAACCATACCAGTGCCATTGCATGCTTGTTCTTTTCATTAACCTCAGATAGTCATTACATGTATGTTACTTCCATAAACCACACATGGATCCACCGATGTCATTGCATGTCTATTCTTTTCATGAACCATACCCAGTGTCACTGCATGTCAGTTCTTTTCATGAACCACATAAGGATCAACGCAGTGTCATTGGATTTGTGTTCTTCTCATGAACCACACGTGGATCCACTGGTGTCATTGCATGTCTGTTCCTCTTAACAAACCACATAAGGATCCACCGGTGTCATTGCATGTCTGTTCTTTTCATGAACCACACCTAGTGTCATTGCATGTGTGTTCTTCTAAACAAACCACATAAGGATCCACCGGTGTCATTGCCTGTCTGTTCTTTTCATGAACCACACATAAGGATCCACCAATGTCATTGCATGTCTGTTCTTTTCATGAACCACACCCAATGTCATTGCATGTGTGTTCCTCTAAACAAACCACATAAGGATCAACCAGTGTCATTGCATGTTTGTTCTTTTCATGAACCACACCCAGTGTCATTGCATGTGTGTTCTTCTAAACAAACCACATAAGGATCCACAAGTGTCATTGAATGTCTGTTCTTTTCATGAACCACACATAAGGATCCACCAGTGTCATTGCATGTGTGTTCTTTTCATGAACCACACATAAGGATCCACCAGTGTCATTGCATGTCTGTTCTTTTCATGAACCACATAAGGATCCACCAGTGTCATTGCATGTCTGTTCTTTTCATGAACCACATAAGGATCCACCAGTGTCATTGCATGCCTGTTCTTTTCATGAAGCACACCCATTGTCATTGCATGCGTGTTTTTTAATTAACCACAGCTAGAGTCATTACATGTTTGTTACTTCCATAAACCACACATGGATCCACCGATGTCATTGCATGTCTGTTCTTTTCATGAACCACACCTAGTGTCATTGCATGTCTGTTCTTTTCATGAACCATATAAGGATCTACCAGTGTCATTGGATGTGTGTTCTTCTCATGAACCACACGTGGATCCACCGGTGTCATTGCATGTTTATTCCTCTAAACAAACCACATAAGGATCCACCCGTGTCATTGCGTGTCTGTTCTTTTCATGAACCACACCTAGTGTCATTGCATGTGTGGTCTTCTAAACACACCACATAAGGATCCACCAGTGTCATTGCCTGTTTGTTCTTTTCATGAACCACACCCAGTGTCATTGCATGTGTGTTCTTTTCATTAACCACAGCTAGAGTCATTGCATGTTTGTTACTTCCATAAACCACACATGGATCCACCAATGTCATTGCATGTCTATTATTTTCATGAACCACACCAAGTGTCACTGCATGTCAGTTCTTTTCATGGACCACATAAGGGTCCACCCAGTGTCATTGGATGTGTGTTCTTCTCATGAACCACACGTGGATCCACCGGTGTCATTGCATGTCTGTTCCTCTAAACAAACCACATGAGGATCCACCAGTGTCATTGGATGTGTGTTCTTTTCATGAACCACACCCAGTGTCATTGCATGTGTGTTCTTCTAAACAAACCAC
The DNA here is from genome assembly GCA_916181665.1 of Avena sativa. Taxonomy (NCBI): domain Eukaryota; kingdom Viridiplantae; phylum Streptophyta; class Magnoliopsida; order Poales; family Poaceae; genus Avena; species Avena sativa. Next base: position 468,752,957 of record OV702290.1, read on the forward strand.
ATAAGGATCCACCAGTGTCATTGAATGTCTGTTCTTTTCATGAACCACACCCGGTGTTACTTCATGTAAGTTCTTTTCATGAACCACATAAAGATCCACCAGTGTCATTGGATGTGTGTTCTTCTCCTGAACCACACGTGGATCCACCAGTGTCATTGCATGTCTGTTCTTTTCATGAACCACACATAAGGATCCACCAGTGTCATTGCATGTCTGTTCTTTTCATGAACCACACCCAGTGTCATTGCATGCGTGTTCTTTTCATTAACCACAGCTAGAGTCATTGCATGTCAGTTACTTCCATAAACCACACATGGATCCACCGATGTCATTGCATGTGTGTTCTTTTCATGAACCACACCCAGTGTCACTGCATGTCTGTTCTTTTCATGAACCACATAAGGATCTACTAGTGTCATTGGATGTGTGTTCTTCTCATGAACCACATGTGGATCCACCAGTGTCATTGCCTGTCTGTTCTTTTCATGAACCACACATAAGGATCCACCAGTGTCATTGCATGTCTGTTCTTTTCATGAACCACACATAAGGATCCACCAGTGTCATTGCATGTCTATAATTTTCATGAACCACATAAGGATCCACCAGTGTCATTGCATGTCTGTTCTTTTCATGAACCACACCAAGTGTCATTGCATGCGTGTTCTTTTCATTAACCACAGCTAGAGTCATTGCATGTCTGTTAGTTCCACAAATCACACATGGATCCACCGATGTCATTGCATGTCTGTTCTTTTCATGAACCACACCTAGTGTCACTGCATGTCTGTTCTTTTCATGAACCACATAAGGATTTACCAGTGTCATTGGATATGTGTTCTTCTCATGAACCACACGTGGATCTACCGGTGTCATTGCATGTATGTTCCTCTAAACAAACCACATAAGGATCCACCAGTGTTATTGTGTATCTGTTCTTTTCATGAACCACACCCAGTGTCATTGCATGTGTGTTCTTCTAAACAAACCACATAAGGATCCACCAGTGTCATTGCCTGTTTGTTCTTTTCATGAACCACACCCAGTGTCATTACATGTGTGTTCTTCTAAACAAACCCCATAAGTCATTGCATGTCTATTATTTTCATGAACCACACCCGGTGTCATTGCATGTCTGTTCTTTTCATAAACCATATCTAGAGTCATTGCATTTATGTTCCTCTAAACAAACCACATAAGGATCCACCAGTGTCATTGCATGTCTGTTCTTTTCATGAACCACACCTAGTGCCATTGCATGCGTGTTCTTTTCATTAACGTCAGCTAGAGTCATTGCATGTATGTTACTTCCATAAACCACACATGGATCCACCGATGTCATTGCATGTATGTTCTTTTCATGAACCACACCCAGTGTCACTGCATGTCAGTTCTTTTCATGAACCACATAAGGATCCACCCACTGTCATTGGATTTGTGTTCTTATCATGAACCACACGTGGATCCACATAAGGATCCACCTAGTGTCATTGATTCCACGGCCGGCTGTGATTTGTTGTCTTTTCGAGATTGTTATTCTAGGTACAATCAGATCCGGCTAAACCCGGCTGATCAGATTAAGACATCATTTATCACCCGCTACGGGGCTTTCTGCTATGTAACCATGCCTTTCGGCCTAAAGAACGCAGGCGCCACTTATCAGCGATGCATGCAGAAATGCTTGCACTCGCAGATAGGCCGAAACGTGCACGCTTACATTGATGACGTAGTCATCAAAACCAAGGAGAAGCGCACCCTCCTCGAAGATCTGAGAGAGACATTCGGCAACCTCCGCTAGTACCAGATGAAGCTAAACCCGGAAAAGTGCGTCTTCGGAGTACCATCCGGCCAGCTACTCGGTTTCCTCGTATCTCAGCAAGGCATCGAGGCAAATCCGGAGAAGATCGCGGCCATCAAGAGGATGCAGCCGCCCAAGAACCTACTTGGAGTCTAGAAGTTCACCGGATGCCTGGCTTCCCTCAGTCATTTCGTCAGTCGGCTGGGGGAGAAGGAACTCCCGTTGTACCAACTGATGAAAAAGACGGACAAGTTCTCCTGGACTTCGCAGGCCGACACCGTGTTTCACGACCTTAAGCGCATGCTATCCACACCGCTGGTTCTAGCCACGCCGGCTAGCAAGGAGCCGATGTCGCTTTATATAGCAGCCACCAGCCGGGTCGTCAGCGTCGTCCTGGTGGTGGAGTGCCCTGAGGAAGGCAAGGCTCAGCCGGTTCAGAGACCCGTCTACTACCTCAGCGAGGTTCTCTCCCTCTCCAAGCAGAACTACCCCCGCTACCAAAAGATGTGCTACAGCGTGTACCTGGCATGCAAGAAGCTCAAGCACTACTTCCAGGAGCATCCGATCAAGGTCGTGTGCACTGCACCCCTTTCGGAAATCATCGGCAACAAGGACACCACCGGCCGAGTCGCCAAATGGGCCATCGAGCTCGCTGCCTACTCCATCTAGTACGAGCCCCGGCTCACGATCAAGTCACAGGCATTGGCGGACTTCCTCGTCGACTGGGCCGAGACCCAGTATCTCCCACCGGTGCCGGATTCAGACCACTGGCGGATGCACTTCGACGGGTTGAAGATGCTCGGGGGCTTGGGAGCCGGCATCGTTCTCACCTCGCCCAAGGGAGACCGGCTGGAGTACGTGTTGCAGATCCACTTCAAGGCCTCCAACAACGTAGCCGAATACGAGGCACTGGCGCATGGGCTCCTGCTAGCCAAGGAGATCGGTGTCAACCGGATCCTGTGTTTTGGTGATTCGGACTTGGTCGTGCAACAGGTGTCCGGGGAATGGGACGCCAGAGATGCCAACATGGCCCTCTACCGGTTCCACATCCAGAAGCTCAGCGCCTCCTTCGACGGGTGCGAATTTCATCACGTCCCCTGCACCAACAACGAGGCAGCCGGCGCGCTCTCCAAGATAGGGTCCACCAGGTAGGCCATCCCACCGGGGGTCTCCCTGGAGCATCTGCGCAAGCCATCCATCAACCCGTCGCCGGAATCAGATTCCATCGTCTGGGCGGGAAGCGTTCAGGCGGCCGGAGCAGCGGACGCGGAGCCGGCAGAACCGCCAAAGAAGAAAACTCGCGCCAACTCCGGCCAGGCGGTGCCCTCCGGCTCGCAGGACCCGGGGGCTGCCGTCTCGCCCAGTGGCTCGGGGGCTGCCGTCCCGGATATCCCACCCGGACGGCCCCCTGACACCCGTCAGCCGGAGGGCAGGAGCATCCTCGTCATCCGGGAAGTGCCATCCTGGGCGCAACCCTTCATGAACTACATCGCCAATAGCGAACTCCCGGACAACGAGGTAGAGGCCAGGCAAATCCGACGCCGCACGCATATATACACCATCATAAACGGCGAGCTATACAAGCGCAGTGTATCTGGTATCTTCCAACGATGTGTCGATGTAGACACAGGCTACCGGCTACTCAAGGACATCCACCAGGGTGAGTGTGGGCACCACGCTTCGTCAAGGGCGATAGTCGCCAAGGCATTTCGCCATGGTTTCTACTGGCCCACCGCCCTCGAGGATGCCAAGCAGCTGGTCCGCGCGTGCAATGGGTTCCAATGCTTCGGGCAGCTCAGGCACATGCCAACCTTGGTGCTCAAGACCATACCGATCACCTAGCCCTTTGCAGTTTGGGGCCTCGACATGGTCAGGCCCTTCAAGCGAGCTCGCGCGGGAATGACCCACCTGCTGGTAGCGGTGGACAAGTTCACAAAGTGGATCGAGGCCAAGCCTATCCAGAAGCTGGATGGAGCGACGGTTGTTACCTTCTTCACCGACATCATCAACTGCTTCGGCTACCCCAATAGCATAATCACCGACAACGGCACGAACTTCGCCAAGGGGGCCTTCGCCCGGTTCTGCAGCAACAAGGGCATCCGGCTAGACCTCGCCTCCATTGCACATCCGCAGTCCAACGGGCAAGTCGAACGAGCAAACGGCTTGGTGCTAGCCGGCATCAAACCACGTCTCATCGAGCCGTTGGAGCGGTCACCCGGATGCTGGATCGAAGAACTTCCGGCTGTGCCGTGCAGCCTCCGCAGCACACCGAATAGGTCAACCGGCTACACGCCATTCTTCCTGGTCTATGGATCGGAAGCCGTCCTCTCCGCCGACATCGAATTCGACTCCCCTCGCAAGCTCCTCTACGACGAGCAGGCCAACAAGGAGGCGCGGGAGGACGGGGTGGATCTCCTGGAGGAGGCCCGCGAGTTGGCCCTGTCCAGATCTGCCCTGTACCAGCAGCGACTACGCTGCTACCATTCAAGCCGGATTCGCCCAGTCGCATTCCGCGAGGGCGACCTAGTTCTCCGGCTGGTGCAAGACACGAAGGGCATGCACAAGCTAGCACCACCCTGGGAGGGCCCCTTCATCATCAGCTGGGCGCTGCCCAACGACTCGTACTACCTCATCGATGCACAGCAGCCACGCAAGAACAAGATGGACAAATCGGACGAGGAGACCGAACGTCCCTGGAACGCGGCCCTGCTGCGCCCGTTTTACACCTAGTCGCCAGGCAGTGTATGTATCCCGAAAACCTCATGAATAAAAATGCGGACTCCCACGAGAATCTCGGGGGCTCCTTTTAGAAATGTGTACGCACCTGTTCTTCGATTCAAGTTTTCCGGCTCCGGCAACCCCCTACCCGGGGGCTCGCCAGCTGGCCCGGCCTGTTAAGCCAACAAACCGGCTGAGTAGTGTGCGATGATGCCAGAGGCCCACTATTCGTCTCAGCTACAGACCGCAACCCGGCTGTCCGGCTAGCAAGAGCAAAAGCCCGAGGCATCCCACACGAAAAACAGGGAGGAGGCGTGACAGATCGGGCGTCCCGACCCCGCAACTAGCTCAAACCAATCCAGCTGCTAAGCCGCTAGTACCGTGCGTAATGTACTATCAGCTCCCTTCGATTCCGGCTGCAGACCGCAACCCGGCTACCCGGCAAGGACGCAGCGAAAACAGCAGAACACACGAGAAGGCGACTAAGTGTCTAGAAAGGAGCAAGCCAGTTTTTGAAAAAATAAGCCGTTTTCCGGCTATGATTTGACAGACTAACATATTAACCTGTGAAGATGTATGTGTATGCATATGTGCGTTCTTGTCCGACTACTTAGAGTCAGAATTCAGGAGAAGGAAAGAAGATTCGAAGCCCTTGCCTTCATTAAGCGCTCCGAATCTCGGGGGCTACACCCACTAGGTGCGCTCGCGCGCCCCCAGTGGAATCTTGTAGTTCCTGACCGGCTAAGGGCGTTTAGCCGGCCGTTCGGAGCCCAGGTGAGGGCAAGGGCGGGAGCAAGAAAAGACAAGAAAGATTCGAAGCACCTGGCTACGCCAGCTACTCGGAATCTCGGGGGCTACACCCAGTGGGTGCGCTCGTGCACCCCCACTAGAATGTTAGTTCCCCCGGCTGAAGGCGTCCAGCCGATGAAAGCAGCCGACTGGGACGAGGCCAGTCGGATAAAGTTAGAAGAGTGAAAGAAAAAAACAAGGAAGATTCGAAGCACCTGGCTACGCCAGCTACTCCGAATCTCGGGGGCTACACCCAGTGGGTGCGCTGGCGCGCCCCCACTGGAGGTGTAGTTCGTCCGGGTAAAAGTGTGTAGCCGGACGAGGTTAGCCGGGCGAAGTGAGCCGACAAAATATCAAAAGAAGATTCAAGACACAAGGAAGACTCAAGAATTCAACATTAACAAGCAAAAGGGAGACGAAGCTCCCATAAGTTACCCGGCATCAAAGATAACTGGTACAGACAGACAAGTTTCACGAATAATCTAAGACAAGACAAATACACCCGGCATCCTGGGGTAGCAGCTAAATGGCAGGACCTTTGCCGTGGGGGGGTTCTCAGCCGGCAGAAGCTGGGGGCAGGGGTGGAGCCGCAGTGCTCGTTCCGGCTCTGGCGCTGGCAGGCGGCAGCACCGGGGACTCCACATCCGAAGTGTCGGGGGACTCCGAGTCGGTGAGCACCTCGTCCGGATCCACGTAGTCGGCGATCTTGATGGCGGACCCGCGAAGCTCCGGATGGGCTTGGCGGATGGCGGCAAGATCAGCTCCGGCATGGAAGCCCCCGTCGATCTTCTCGACACGAGCATCCTTATACCAGGAAAGCATCAGCACCATGGCCATCTCCGCTCCACCCCGCGCCGCCAGGTCCCACAGCCGGTACCTCTCCTACCTTCGCCGCCAGCTGTGCCATCGTCTCCGGAACCAGAGCCTCTGGCCACATGAAGGAGAAGACGTCCCGTGCCGCCTGACGAAGCTTCGCAGCTTCCTCGCCAAGAAGGACGACGAGCTCCTGAGCCGTCGGCTATGCTCCTGGCCAGTTCTCCTGAAGCCGGTTGTAGGCCAGCAGGTCTATGCCGGGGTAAAAGGCTGTCAAAAAAGAGGAGTCAAATTCGGCTACCAGATCCGGAAAGAAAAGAAGATGGAAGAAGGAACTCACCTTTGGCAGTGTGGCCGACCTGCATCAGCTCCTCCACCAGCGCCTTTTCCTTGACCGCTAGCCGTTTTATCTCTTTCTCTTGGTCCTTGTTCTGGGCCTCAAGAAGGGAGACGGCTTCGGCCCGGCTAGCAAGCGAGGCGTCGCGTTCCTTGACGGTGGCCTCCAAGCCGTCTACTCGCGCGTGCAAGTCCTTGTTCTGCAAGCGCAGTGTGGAGTTGGACCTGCTCAGCCGGTCGTTCGCTTTCTTCAAGCGATCGATCTCGTGCTGGGCGCACACAAGGACAGCTGCAACGAAGCCGGCTATTAAAAAAAAAGAGAGAGCCAGACGGATAAAGCGAACTTACTCTGGGAGGTCCCGTTGGCGGCAGCAAGCTTCTTCTCCAGGGTCCGGTTCCCACCGGCTGTGGCCTCAAGCAGCCGGATCTCCTTCACCGCCAGCTCGAGCATGGCGGCAAGATCCGACAGTGAAGCAGCGGAGGAGGCGTCGTCGTCCACGGTGTTGACAGCCAAGGACTCCTTCGCCGCGAGCACCGCTGTCCGCCACTCCTCCCCGAGCTCCTCGTCGGAGTTGTCGTCGCCAACAACGATGAGCTCCTTGCCAGCAGCCCCCCGCGTGCCCGTGGAGGAACCTTCCGGCTTGGAGTGATCCGCTTCCGGCTGGGGACCCTCCGGCTGGGAGGGGGCAGCCGGTTCAGCTTGAGGAGGAGAAGGAGGCTACGCCTCAGAGGAAGGAGAGGCACCGGTTGGATCAGTCGGGGCGCGAGGCGGCGACCCGGCTGGCGTCCGAGCCGGGCTCGCGGCGCCGAAAGAAACCAGCGCGCTAAAGGGAAAGAGGAAAAGGCAAGAGCAAAACAAGCTAAAGTCAGAAAAGCAAGGAAGAGGACAAACAAATAGAAAGCACTAAAGGATGGGGGAGAAAAACGTACCCCGGCACGACCAGGGGCGGCCCTTTCTTCCGGCCAAGACGGCTTGGCGGCAGGGCGCTAGTCCGGCCCCTCTTCGGAGCCGGCTCCTCCGCCGCAGGCCGGCGGGAGCCGGAATGGCTGGAGCCGCTCCTTCCTGCTTCACCGTCCGTCGCGGAGCGCGTCACCGGCTCCGCAGTCGGCCCGGCCTCCTCCTCCTCGTGCACCTCCGCGTGCGGGTCGGCGACCGGCCCATCGTTCCGGCTGGGGAAGGCGTCGCCATCCCCATCTGATTCCTCGCTGGATCGCCGAGCGCGCGGCTCGGGCAAGTCCGGTGCGAATACCTCGAGGGGAGCATCGCCCTCCTCGCGAAGGATGCAGGCGAAGATCTGGCGAATGCAAAAGGTCAACCAGACAGAACAAGGAGATAACACAGAGGGAATAAGCAAAATTTCTGGCTACGAGAACTTACCCGGGGCACGCGGTTCTCCCGGCTGTAGGGCGCCAGGCTGAACTTCCAGTTCTCCGGCAGCCGCTCCTTGCTGATCGTCCACAACCACTCCTTCAAGTTGTGGTAGCGGGGATCGCGGCGCGACAGCCGGGTCGGGTCCAGCTGGCCAGAGTAGAAGCACATCTTGTGCGCCCGCTGCTGCAGTGGCATCATCAGTCGGGACATCCAGCTAAGGGTGATGTCCCGACCGGTTAGCTAGCAGGTGACAAGGGAGCGCATGCGCGCCAGCATCGCCTCCGTCTCCGCCTTGTCGCCATAGATCTTCAGATCCCAGTGTTGCCGGCTGGACTCGATGTCTTGGAAGGCCGGCAGGTTTATCCGGTCGACGTTAGTGACGTTCTTGACATAAAAATACGACTGCTGCCACAGCCGTACCGTGTCCTGGAGCAAGAATTTCGGGTAGCCGGATTGGGCGCGGGAGTATATGGAGGCGCTGCCGCAGACGACCAGCGGACCCTTCGTGTACTGCACCTGCGGCCGAACTCAGAAGAGCCGACAGAAGAGCCCGAGATCCGGATGGATCCCGAGGTAACTCTCGCAGAACGCCATGAAGTGCGCCAGCGTTCCGATTGCGTTGGCGCCGAGGTGGTGGAGGCGGAGGTCGAAGAAGGCTAGAAACGTGAGAAAGAAGGGATCCAGCGGCAGCCCCAAACCCGCGCGCCAGGTGCGAGAGGAAGATGACATGCTCCCCCTCCACCGGATGCGGCAACACTTCCCCCACCGGTGCCAACCGCACCGCCACCTCCTCCGCCGGCGGGAGGACGCGGGTCGCGCGATACTTCGCGATCTGGTCCTCGGTGACGGAGGAGCCGCACCAGGCTCCGCGGTCAGCGGCCATTTCTGGCTGAGGGAGAGGAGCGGCAACGGAGGAGTGACGGTGGCCCGTAACGTAGACGACGGCGAGCGGGTGGCGCAAAAGGCAAGAGCGCAGGAGCAAGAGCATGCGAGGGAGAAGAAGATTGCAGCGAGGGAGCGAAGGAAAAGAACTGCCTCCCCCACGGCGTCCCTTTAATGGATCAGAAGGGCATCCGTCGGCAGGGCCACGTGGCGTGCATCCGGGCAACCCACATCCCAACCGTCGCCTAGATCTTGTGTGCCAGGACGGGATGCGCAGAAGATCCTGGAGCGAGAACCGAAGCGCCGGACAGCAGTTCCCCAAGGCGATGTGCGACGGGACGTTACTCCGCCCGCCGCAGAGAAATGATGGCGTGTGCGCGCGTGGCCGGCGTCAGCACTGACATCACGGGTATTGCAACCGCCAGGCTCAGCCGGATGAAAATTCGAAAAGCAAGAAGGAGCGCGCGCACATTTCGCCTAAAGGGCGGAATCCACACGCGCTCGGGGGCTAGTGTCAGGGGGATGATCCCCGGGTACCCCACCCGAATAAGAAACAGGACAGTCGGATCGCGTCCGGCTGACCAGATGCAGCCGGACAGGATAGGATGGGCCGACTACCACCCAGTAGCCGGATCATGAAGAGGCAGCCGAATACGACGATGTAGCCGGATCCAATCAGAGAGACAGGACGACGTGCGTATCAGTGCACGGTACGCCCTGTATGATGACAAGACGGGCAACCACCTGCCCATACCGAAGACTTTGCGTGGCTGACGCTGGAACAGTGGCTTGTGCTGACGACGGGCTCGCACGGCGTCCATTGTGCCTACGACACCCATACCGCTCATACACCGAAGGGACAAGCCATGCTGGACACTATAGATGACTAGTCGGCTGGGACCCGCCTATGGGGCCCGCTAGTCGGACTAGCCAGTGAGATCCTTGCCTCTCTTCCTATATAAGGAGAGGCAGGGCCTCAGTAGAAAGGGTTGGCCTCAGTGCATTTAAGGCGATAGCTAGAGAATACAGCTCGAGGAGCACTTGTAGCTCGTGTATTCCACATAGTCAGATCAGGCAGGAGTAGGGGCTTTACCTCATCACGAGGGCCCCGAACCTGGGTACTTCTTGCGTCCCTCTACGGTCGCTTGTATCCAATCCCGCCTGTGGACGCCGTCGATAGCTTCCCTGCTAGTCCCCACACCTCTATCTAACCTCCTCAGGTACTGTCGTTCCCAATACAACGACATGTTATTTTCATGAACCACACCTAGTGTCATTGCATGCTTATTCTTTTCATTAACCACAGCTAGAGTCATTGCATGTCTGTTACTTCCATAAACCACACATGGATCCACCAATATCATTGCATGTCTGTTCTTTTCATGAACCACACCCAGTGTCATTGCATGCGTGTTCTTTTCATTAACCACAGCTAGAGTCATTGCATGTCTGTTACTTCCATAAACCACACATGGATCCACCGATGTCATTGCATGTCTGTTCTTTTCATGAACCACACCCAGTGTCACTACATGTCTGTTCTTTTCATGAACCACATAAGGATCTACCAGTGTCATTGGATGTGTGTTCTTCTCATGAACCACACGTGGATCCACCGGTGTCATTGTATGTATGTTCCTCTAAACAAACCACATAAGGATCCACCAGTGTTATTGCGTGTCTGTTCTTTTCATGAACCACACCCAGTGTCATTGCATGTGTGTTATTCTAAACAAACAACAAAAGGATCCACCAGTGTCATTGCCTGTCTGTTCTTTTCATGAACCACACCCAGTGTCATTGCATGTGTGTTCTTCTAAACAAACCACATAAGTCATTGCATGTCTATTATTTTAATGAACCACACCCGGTGTCATTGCATGTCTTTTCTTTTCATGAACCATATCTAGAGTCATTGCATGTCTGTTCCTCCAAACAAACCACATAAGGATCCACTAGTGTCATTGCATGTCTGTTATTTTCATGAACCACACCAGTGTCATTGCATGCGTGTTCTTTTCATTAACCACAGCTAGAGTCATTGCATGTCTGTTACTTCCATAAACCACACATGGATCCACCGATGTCATTGCATGTCTGTTCTTTTCATGAGCCACACCCAGTGTCACTGCATGTCAGTTCTTTTCATGAACCACATAAGGATCCACCCAATGTCATTGGATTTGTGTTCTTCTCATGAACCACACGTGGATCCACCGGTGTCGTTGCATGTCTGTTCCTCTAAACAAACCACATAAGGATCCACCAGTGTCATTGCCTGTCTGTTCTTTTCATGAAACACACATAAGGATCTACCAGTGTCATTGCATGTCTGTTCTTTTCATGAACCACACCCAATGTCATTGCATGTGTGTTCCTCTAAACAAACCACATAAGGATCCACAAGTGTCATTGCATGTCTGTTCTTTTCATGAACCACACCCATGTGTCATTGCATGTGTGTTCTTCTAAACAAACCACATAAGGATCCACCAGTGTCATTGCATGACTATTCTTTTCATGAACCACACATAAGGATCCACTAGTGGCATTGCATGTCTGATCTTTTCATGAACCACACCCAATATCATTGCATGTCTGTTCTTTTCATGAACCACATAAGGATCTACCAGTGTCATTACATGTCTGTTCTTTTCATGAACCACATAAGGATCCACCAGTGTCATTGCATGTCTATTCTTTTCATGAACCACATAAGGATCTACCAGTGTCATTGCATGTCTATTCTTTTCATGAACCACACCTAGTGTCATTGCATGTCTATTCTTTTCATGAACCACATAAGGATCCACCAGTGTCATTGCATGTCTATTCTTTTCATGAACCACACCTAGTGTCATTGCATGTCTGTTCTTTTCATGAAACACACCCAGTGTCACTGCATGTCTGTTCTTTTCATGAACCACATAAGGATCTACCAGTGTCATTGGATGTGTGTTCTTCTCATGAACCACACGTGGAGCCACCGGTGTCATTGCATGTACGTTCCTCTAAACAAACCACATAAGGATCCACCAGTGACATTGCGTGTCTGTTCTTTTCATGAACCACACCCAGTGTCATTGCATGTGTGTTCTTCTAAACAAACCACATAAGGATCCACCAGTGTCATTGACTGTCTATTCTTTTCGTGAACCACACCCAGTGTCATTGCATGTGTGTTCTTATAAACAAACCACATAAGTCATTGCATGTCTGTTATTTTCATGAACCACACCCGGTGTCATTGCATGTCTGTTCTTTTCATGAACCATATCTAGAGTCATTGCATGTCTGTTCCTCTAAACAAACCACATAAGGATCCACCAGTGTCATTGCATGTTTGTTCTTGTCATGAACCACACCCAGTGTCATTGCATGCGTGTTCTTTTCATTAACCACAGCTAGAGTCATTGCATGTTTGTTACTTCCATAAACCACACATGGATCCACCAATGTCATTGCATGTATGTTCTTTTCCTGAACCACACCCATTGTCACTGCATGTCAGTTCTTTTCATGAACCACATAAGGATCCACCAAGTGTCATTGGATTTGTGTTCTTCTCATGAACCACACATGGATCCACCAGTGTCATTGCATGTTTGTTCCTCTGCACAAACCACATAAGGATCCACCGGTGTCATTGCATGTCTGTTCTTTTCATGAACCACACATAAGGATCAACCAGTGTCATTGCATGTCTGTTCTTTTCGTGAACCACATAAGGATCGACCAGTGTCATTGCATGTTTGTTCTTTTCATGAACCACATAAGGATCCACCAGTGTCATTGCATGCCTGTTCTGTTCATGAACCACACCCATTGTCATTGCATGCGTGTTCTTTAAATTAACCACAGCTAGAGTCATTGCATGTCTGTTACTTCCATAAACCACACATGGCTCCACCGATGTCATTGCATGTTTGTTCTTTTCATGAACAACACCCAGTGTCACTGCATGTTTGTTCTTTACATGAACCATATTAGGATCTACCAGTGTCATTAGATGTGTGTTCTTCTCATGAACCACACATGGATCCACCGGTGTCATTGCATGCCTGTTCCTCTAAACAAACCACATAAGGATCCACCAGTGTCATTGCGTGTCTGTTCTTTTCCTGAACCACACCCAGTGTCATTGCATGCGTGTTCTTCTAAACAAACCACATAAGGATCCACCAGTGGCATTGCCTGTTTGTTCTTTTCATGAACCACACATAGTGTCATTGCATGTGTATTCTTTTCATGAACCACAGCTAGAGTCATTGTATGTATGTTACTTCCATAAACCACACATGGATGCACCGATATTATTGCATGTCTGTTCTTTTCATGAACCACACCCAGTGTCACTTCATGTCAGTTCTTTTCATGAACCACATAGGGATCCACCTAGTGTCATTGGATGTGTGTTCTTCTCATGAACCACACGTGGATCCACCGGTGTCATTGCATGTATGTTCCTCTAAACAAACCACATAAGGATCCACCAGTGTCATTGCATGTCTGTTCTTTTCATGAACCACAGCTAGAGTCCACCAGTGTCATTGGATGTGTTTTCTTCCCATGAACCACACATGGATCCACCAGTGTCATTGCATGTATGTTCTTTTCATGAATCACAGCTAGGGTCATTGCATGTCTGTTACTTCCATAAACTAGATATGGATCCACCTAGAGTGATTGCAGGTCTGTTCCTCTAAACAAACCACATAAGGATCCACTAGTCTCATTGGATGTGTGTTCTTCTCATGAACCACACATGGATCCACTAGTGTCATTGCATGTTTGTTCCTCTAAACAAACCACATAAGGACCCACCAGTGTCATTGCATGTATGTTCTTTTCATGAACCACACCAAGTGTCAGTGCATGTGTGTTCTTTTTAAGAACCACAGCTAGATTCATTTGATGTCTATTCTTTTCATGAACCACACCCAGTGTCATTGCATGTCTGTTCTGTTCATGTACCACACCCGGTTTCACTGCATGTCTGTTCTTTTCATGAACCACATAAGGATCTACCAGTGTCATTGGATGTGTGTTCTTCTCATGAACCACACGTGGATCCACCGGTGTCATTGCATATCTGTTCCTCTAAACAAACCACATAAGGATCCACCAGTGTCATTGGATGTGTGTTGTTTTCATGAACCACAGAAGTATCCACCAGTGTCATTGCATGTATGTTCTTTTCATGAACCACATAAGGATCCACTAGTGTCATTGCATGTCTGTTCTTTTCATGAACAACACCTAGTGTTATTGCATGTCTGTTCTTTTAATGAAACACACCCGGTGTCACTGCATGTCTGTTCTTTTCATGAACCACATAATGATCTACCAGTGTCATTGGATGTGTGTTCTTCTCATGAACCACACGCGGATCCACCGGTGTCATTGCATGTCTGTTCCTCTAAACAAACCACATAAGGATCCACCAGTGTCATTGCATGTCTTTTCTTTTCATGAACAATACCCAGTGGCATTGCATGTGTGTTCTTCTAAACAAACCACATAAGGATCTACCAGTGTCATTGCCTGTCTGTTCTTTTCATGAACCACACCCAGTGTCAGTGCATGTCTGTTCTTTTCATGAACCACACCCAGTGTCACTGCATGTCAGTTCTTTTCATGAACCAATAAGGATCTACCGGTGTCATTGGATGTGTGTTCTTATCATGAACCACACGTGGATCCACCGGTGTCATTGCATGTTTGTTCCTCTAAAAAAACCACATAAGGATCCACCAGTGTCATTGGATGTGTGTTCTTTTCATGAACCACAGCCAGTCTCATTGCATGTGTGTTCTTCTAAACAAACCACATAAGGATCCACCAGTGTCATTGCATGTATGTTCTTTTCATGAACCACATAAGGATGGGCCCACCAGTGTCATTGCATGTCTATTCTTTTCATGAACCACACCCAGTGTCAGTGCATGTCTGTTCTTTTCATGAACCACACCCAGTGTCACTGCATGTCTATTCTTTTCATGAACCACATAAGGATCTACCAGCGTCATTGGTGTGTGTTCTTCTCATGAACCACACGTGGATCCACCGGTGTCATTGCATGTTTGTTCCTCTAAACAAACCACATAAGGATCCACCAGTGTCATTGCATGTCTGTTCTTTTCATGAACCATACCCAGTGTCATTGCATGTGTGTTCTTCTAAACAAACCACATAAGGATCCACCAGTGTCATTGCATGTCTGTTCTTTTCATGAACCATACCCAGTGTCAGTGCATGTCTGTTCTTTTCATGAACCACACCCAGTGTCACTGCATGTCAGTTCTTTTCATGAACAATTAAGGATCTACCAGTGTCATTGGATGTGTGTTCTTCTCATGAACCACACGTGGATCCACCGGTGTCATTGCATGATTGTTCCTCTAAAAAACCACATAAGGATCCACCAGTGTCATTGGATGTGTGTTCTTTTCATGAACCACACCTAGTGTCATTACATGTGTGTTCTTCTAAACAAACCACATAAGGATCCACCAGTGTCATTGCATGTCTGTTCTTTTCATGAACCACATACGGATGGGCCCACCAGTGTCATTGCATGTCTGTTCTTTTCATGAACCATACCCGGTGTCAGTGCATGTCTGTTCTTTTCATGAACCACACCCAGTGTCACTGCACGTCTGTTCTTTTCATGAACCACATAAGGATCTACCAGTGTCATTGGATGTGTGTTCTTCTCATGAACCACACGTGGATCCACTGGTGTCATTGCATGTCTGTTCCTCTAGACAAACCACATAAGGATCCACCAGTGTCATTGCGTGTCTGTTCTTTTCATGAACCACACCCAGTGTCATTGCATGTGTGTTCTTCTAAACAAACCACATATGGATCCACCAGTGTGATTGCATGTCTGTTCTTTTCATGAACCACACATAAGGATCCACTAGTGTCATTGCATGTATGTTCTTTTCATGAACCACATAAGGATCCACCAGTGTCATTGCATGTCTGTTCTTTTCATGAACCACACCCAGTGTCAGTGCATGTATGTTATTTTCATGAACCACACCCAGTGTCATTGCATGTGTGTTCTTCTAAACAAACCACATAAGGAGCCACCGGTGTCATTGCCTGTCTGTTCTTTCCATGAACCACATAAGGATCCACCAGTGTCATTGCATGTCTGTTCTTTTCATGAATCACAGCTAGAGTCATTGCATGTATGTTACTTCCATAAACCACATATGGATCCACCTAGTGTGATTGCATGTTTGTTCCTCTAAACAAACCACATAAGGATCCACTAGTGTCATTGGATGTGTGTTCTTCTCATGAACCACACGTGGATCCACCGGTGTCATTGCATGTCTTTTCCTCTAAACAAACCACATAAGGATCCACCAGTGTCATTGCATGTCTGTTCTTTTCATGAACCACACCCAGTGTCATTGCATGTGTGTTCTTCTAAACAAACCACATAAGGATCCACCAGTGTGATTGCATGTTTGTTCTTTTCATGAACCACACATAAGGATCCACCAGTGTCATTACATGTCTGTTATTTTCATGAACCACACATAAGGATCCACCAGTGTCATTGCATGTCTATTCTTTTCATGAACCACACCCAATGTCATTGCATGTGTGTTCTCTTGACAAACCACATATGGATCCACCAGTGTCATTGCATGTCTGTTCTTTTCATGAACCACAGCTAGAGTCCACCAGTGTCATTGGGATGTGTGTTCTTCCCATGAACCACACATGGATCCACCAGTGTCATTGCATGTATGTTCCTTTCATGAATCACAGCTAGAGTCATTGCATGGCTGTTACTTCCATAAACCACATATGGATCCACCTAGAGTGATTGCAGGTCTGTTCCTCTAAACAAACCACATAAGGATCCACTTGTCTCATTGGATGTGTGTTCTTCTCATGAACCACACATGGATCCACCAGTGTCATTGCATGTTTGTTCCTCTAAACAAACCACATAAGGATCCACCAGTGTCATTGCCTGTCTGTTCTTTTCATGAACCATACCCAGTGTCAGTGCATGTCTGTTCTTTTCATGAACCACACCCAGTGTCACTGCATGTCAGTTCTTTTCATGAACAATTAAAGATCTACCAGTGTCATTGGATGTGTGTTCTTCTCATGAACCACACGTGGATCCACCGATGTCTTGCATGTTTGTTCCTCTAAAAAAACCACATAAGGATCCACCAGTGTCATTGGATGTGTCTTCTTTTCATGAACCACACCTAGCGTCATTACAGGTGTTCTTCTAAACAAACCACATAAGGATCCACCAGTGTCATTGCATGTCTGTTATTTTCATGAACCACATAAGGATGGGCCCACCAGTGTCATTGCATGTCTGTTCTTTTCATGAACCATACCCGGTGTCAGTGCATGTCTGTTCTTTTCATGAACCACACCCAGTGTCACTTCACGTCTGTTCTTTTCATGAACCACATAAGGATCTACCAGTGTCATTGGATGTGTGTTCTTATCATGAACCACACGTGGATCCACCGGTGTCATGGCATGTCTGTTCCTCTAGACAAACCACATAAGGATCCACCAGTGTCATTGCGTGTCTGTTCTTTTCATGAACCACACCCAGTGTCATTGCATGTGTGTTCTTCTAAACAAACCACATAAGGATCCACCAGTGTGATTGCATGTATGTTCTTTTCATGAACCACACATAAGGATCCACTAGTGTCATTGCATGTATGTTCTTTTCATGAACCACATTAGGATCCACCAGTGTCATTGCATGTCTGTTCTTTTCATGAACCACACCCAGTGTCAGTGCATGTATGTTCTTTTCATGAACCACACCCAGTGTCATTGCATGTGTGTTCTTCTAAACAAACCACATAAGGATCCACCAGTGTCATTGCCTGTCTGTTCTTTCCATGAACCACATAAGGATCCACCAGTGTCATTGCATGTCTGTTCTTTTCATGAATCACAGCTAGAGTCATTGCATGTATGTTACTTCCATAAACCACATATGGATCCACCTAGTGTGATTGCATGTTTGTTCCTCTAAACAAACCACATAAGGATCCACCAGTGTCATTGGATGTGTGTTCTTCTCATGAACCACACGTGGATCCACCGGTGTCATTGCATGTCTTTTCCTCTAAACAAACCACATAAGGATCCACCAGTGTCATTGCATGTCTGTTCTTTTCATGAACCACGCCCAGTATCATTGCATGTGTGTTCTTCTAAACAAACCACATAAGGATCCACCAGTGTGATTGCATGTTTGTTCTTTTCATGAACCACACATAAGGATCCACCAGTGTCATTACATGTCTGTTATTTTCATGAACCACACATAAGGATCCACCAGTGTCATTGCATGTCTATTCTTTTCATGAACCACACCCAATGTCATTGCATGTGTGTTCTCCTGACAAACCACATATGGATCCACCAGTGTCATTGCATGTCTGTTCTTTTCATGAACCACAGCTAGAGTCCACCAGTGTCATTGGATGTGTGTTCTTCCCATGAACCACGCATGGATCCACCAGTGTCATTGCATGTATGTTCCTTTCATGAATCACAGCTAGAGTCATTGCATGTCTGTTACTTCCATAAACCACATATGGATCCACCTAGAGTGATTGCAGGTCTGTTCCTCTAAACAAACCACATAAGGATCCACTAGTCTCATTGGATGTGTGTTCTTCTCATGAACCACACATGGATCCACCAGTGTCATTGCATGTTTGTTCCTCTAAACAAACCACATAATGATCCACCAGTGTCATTGCATGTATGTTCTTTTCATGAACCACACATAAGGATCCACAAGTGTCATTGCATGTCTGTTCTTTTCATGAACCACACCAAGTGTCATTGCATGTGTGTTCTTTTTAAGAACCACAGCTAGATTCATTTGATGTCTATTCTTTTCATGAACCACACCCAGTGTCATTGCATGTCTGTTCTGTTCTTGAACCACACCCGGTGTCACTGCATGTCTGTTCTTTTCATGAACCACATAAGGATCTACCAGTGTCATTGGATGTGTGTTCTTCTCATGAACCACACGTGGATCCACCGGTGTCATTGCATGTCTGTTCCTCTAAACAAACCACATAAGGATCCACCAGTGTCATTGGACGTGTGTTGTTTTCATGAACCACATAAGGATCCACCAGTGTCATTGCATGTATGTTCTTTCATTGAACCACATAAGGATCCACTAGTGTCATTGCATGTCTGTTCTTTTCATGAACAACACCTAGTGTCATTGCATGTCTGTTCTTTTCATGAAACACACCCGGTGTCACTGCATGTCTGTTCTTTTCATGAACCACATAATGATCTACCAGTGTCATTGGATGTGTGTTCTTCTCATGAACCACACGTGGATCCACCGGTGTCATTGCATGTCTATTCCTCTAAACAAACCACATAAGGATCCACCAGTGTCATTGCATGTCTTTTCTTTTCATGAACAATACCCAGTGTCATTGCATGTGTGTTCTTCTAAACAAACCACATAAGGATCTACCAGTGTCATTGCATGTCTGTTCTTTTCATGAACCACACCCAGTGTCAGTGCATGTCTGTTCTTTTCATGAACCACACCCAGTGTCACTGCATGTCAGTTCTTTTCATGAACCAATAAGGATCTACCGGTGTCATTGGATGTGTGTTCTTCTCATGAACCAAACGTGGATCCACCGGTGTCATTGCATGTTTGTTCCTCTAAAAGAACCACATAAGGATACACCAGTGTCATTGGATGTGTGTTCTTTTCATGAACCACAGCCAGTCTCATTGCATGTGTGTTCTTCTAAACAAACCACATAAGGATCCACCAGTGTCATTGCATGTCTGTTCTTTTCATGAACCACATAAGGATGGGCCCACCAGTGTCACTGCATGTCTGTTCTTTTCATGAACCACACCCAGTGTCAGTGCATGTCTGTTCTTTTCATGAACCACACCCAGTGTCACTTCATGTCTGTTCTTTTCATGAACCACATAAGGATCTACCAGTGTCATTGGATGTGTGTTCTTCTCATGAACCACACGTGGATCCACCGGTGTCATTGCATGTCTGTTCCTCTAAACAAACCATATAAGGATACACCAGTGTCATTGCATGTCTGTTCTTTTCATGAACCATACCCAGTGTCATTGCATGTGTGTTCTTCTAAACAAACCACATAAGGATCCACCAGTGTCATTGCCTGTCTGTTCTTTTCATGAACCATACCCAGTGTCAGTGCATGTCTGTTCTTTTCATGAACCACACCCAGTGTCACTGCATGTCAGTTCTTTTCATGAACAATTAAGGATCTACCAGTGTCATTGGATGTGTGTTCTTCGCATGAACCACACGTGGATCCACCGGTGGCATTGCATGTTTGTTCCTCTAAAAAAACCACATAAGGATCCACCAGTGTCATTGGATGTGTGTTCTTTTTCATGAACCACACCTAGTGTCATTACATGTGTGTTCTTCTAAACAAACCACATAAGGATCCACCAGTGTCATTGCATGTCTGTTCTTTTCATGAACCACATAAGGATGGGCCCACCAGTGTCATTGCATGTCTATTCTTTTCATGAACCATACCCGGTGTCAGTGCATGTCTGTTCTTTTCATGAACCACACCCAGTGTCACTACACGTCTGTTCTTTTCATGAACCACATAAGGATCTACCAGTGTCATTGGATGTGTGTTCTTCTCATGAACCACACGTGGATCCACCAGTGTCATTGCATGTTTGTTCCTCTAGACAAACCACATAAGGATCCACCAGTGTTATTGCGCGTTTGTTCTTTTCATGAACCACACCCAGTGTCATTGCATGTGTGTTCTTCTAAACAAACCACATAAGGATCCACCAGTGTGATTGCATGTTTGTTCTTTTCATGAACCACACATAAGGATCCACTAGTGTCATTGCATGTATGTTCTTTTCATGAACCACATAAGGATCCACCAGTGTCATTGCATGTTTGTTCTTTTCATGAACCACACCCAGTGTCAGTGCATGTATGTTCTTTTCATGAACCACACCCAGTGTCACTGCATGTCTGTTCTTTTCATGAACCACATAAGGATCTACCAGTGTCATTGGATGTGTGTTCTTCTCATGAACCACACGTGGATCCACCGGTGTCATTGCATGTCTGTTCTTTTCATGAACTACACCTAGTGTCACTGCATGTCAGTTCTTTTCATGAACCACATAAGGATCCACCCAGTGTCATTGGATGTGTGTTCTTCTCATGAACCGCACGTGGATCCACCGGTGTCATTGCATGTCTGTTCCTCTAAACAAACCACATAAGGATCCACCAGTGTCATTGCATGTCTGTTCTTTTCATGAACCACACCTAGTGTCATTGCATGTGTGTTCTTTTAAACGAACCACATAAGGATCCACCAGTGTCATTGCATGTATGTTCTTTCCATGAACCACACCCAGTGTCAGTGCATGTGTGTTCTTGTAAACAAAACACATAAGGATCCACCAGTGTCATTGCATGTATGTTCTTTTCATGAACCACACATAAGGGTCCATGTTGGGAGGATACCCCCGGGTAGGGTCACTCCGGGGTATAAAGGCCGAATTAGCCTAGGTTCGGCAGGGTCAAAGCGGATGCTGGTCGGATCACCTCAAGGCAGGCTGGATCACGGAGTAACCCGGACCAGGCGGGGGGGGTCGCCTAACATTGTCTCAGCCGACTTAAGAAGTAAGTCGGAAGTGCTTGTCTAACTTATATGCAGGAACAGGTATAGCCAGATCTACTATGATCCGGGTCCCGTTTAGCTTCTGGGAGAAGGAAGGAATCTCGCTAGTAAAAAAGAAGGCCCGGTATGCACTGCATGAGCGAAGCAGACAAGGGCAGGACCACCTGGTCATGGCCGACAAGGGTGACGACGCCCGTGTCGGCTGACGCGGGCGCTGCAGAGGCTCACGTAGCTAAAGCATGTGTGACGCGGGGGAAAAGCACCCCGGTGGGGTTACCACTTTGAGAGGAGGCATATTCTTAGGAATATGCCTCCATGTATGCCCTAGGCAGAGACCAAGCCCCCTCTATATAAGGGGGGTTAGGGTTTCAGTAGAGGGGGGTTAGGTTCTCTTCTATACTGATTTGGCTAAGGTTTTGGGTGTGAATTGTGGGTGAGAGTAAGAGAGCTTCTTCTTCCTCCTCTCGCCAATACAGCTCTAGGAGCGCTTGTAATCTTGAAAGGAAAGCAATACAAACTTCAGTGTGGAGAATCACTTCACTATCCCTCCCTGGATTCCCCTAGCGTATATTAGTCCCCACCTTTAGCCTATCCATGGCATCTGCCGTGACAGCACCACGACAGTTGGCGCCCACCGTGGGGCTAGCGGCGTTAGCAGGGGTCAAGATCCGGAAAGGAAACTTCATCTCCACCGGCGAGCGCGTCGTCTCCGGGCTCGTTCAGCACTTTGGAGCGCTGGACTTCGTCAGCGACAACGCAGGCTGCTTCGGCACGCGCCCACTTCCGCGCAACGGCCTCTTCGTCAATCTCGGCGCGCACAAGGTCTACGTTGCCGTGGACGTAACGTGCGCTCATCCGCGCCGCGTCGTCGAAGCAGGGGAACCACCCCTCACTTTGGCTCGCGGGGCGCGTATCGTTCGCTCCCCGGACCATGCGGAGGTGATGATGACCGTGTCGGGTGCGGGCACAAACAAGGATCCGGTGCCAGATCCGGAGGTAACGCCTAAGGCACCAAGGAAAGCTAGAGGTCCTCCACTAGAGAGGCCGGGAAATGTGCTGAGAGAGGCGATGAATAGCTTGGCAAACCCTGTAGTAGCAACAGTAGATCCGACTCGGGCACAGGCCGAGCTGGAGGAAACTAGGCAAAAGATACTAGAAGGCGCAAAGAAAATAGCCGCGGCTCAGCAGTCGTTGAACATGACACTGCGCGAATATGCAAAAGCAAACAAAGTTAACACGGTAAAAGTAAAAGGGAGAAATCTCATGAGTGAGATGAATAGAGAAGGTGAAACTAGGATTGAGGAGTCAGAGAACTGTTTGTCCGTTGGGCTGCCGAAGTATAGTACCCCAGCAAAGAACCTCAGAGCAGCGGATGCGGCTGCATCCGAGTTAGAGGGTCTGACGGGTGAAGCCCGTCAAAGACAACAAGATAGGGTTAACCAGCTAGTTCGGATCGCGAACAGACAGAACGAAGAGCTACTCAGAGCTAACCTGGAGAGAGCTGGAGCTTCCAGAATCGTCCATTCGGGAATGGGTAACCCGGAGAAATCCGCTGGAGCCGCATCGTCTCCTCATGGTGGTCCAAGGAGAGAAGAAGTAGTAACCTAGGCCAGACAGAACAAACAGATTGTCCCGTACGACCCGACACGGGCAGGAAAAGGAAAAGAAGCACAGAAAAATGATGATCGATGAAGTGTGAGCCGAGGAGAAGCTGGCCGAGGTAACCACGACCAAGGCAATGCCAGTCAAGGGAACGCTACCAACGGCAATGCCGGACAGCGAAACTCGGCAGGAGCAGGACAACCACAGCAGCGGAATATACCAAGGCAAGAGCAAAGTGCCGGCCGAGGTATGCAATAGAGAGGTGCGCCGCAAGAGCAAAACCGATACAACGACGGCGATTCGGAGATGGTGAACGCGGGGTACCCAAGACCGGACTATCATGTGATAGGGTCAAGGTTGGGAAGCAGGGACTTGATGCCGGATGATGCCAGGTTAAAACTGGATCGCCTGTATAGGTCGGAACAGATCGAATGTCAAGGTCCACCGGGTCCAGCAAGCTTTGGACCCAGGATCATGAAGAAGCCACCGGTACCCAACTTCCAGCTGCGCAGGGGCACGAAGACGTATGACGGCAGTACCAAGCCGGAGGATTGGCTGATAAACTATGCTACGGCTGTGATAATTACCACTGGCAACTTGAGATGGGCTGTACGATACGTACCCCAGATGTTGGAAGGGCCGGCGAGAGTATGGCTGAGCAATTTACCACCAGGAAGCATCAACTGCTGGATAGATTTTGAGGAAATGTTTATTAGCAATTTCTCAAGTACATATCAGAGGCCAAATAGGCCGCAGACCCTAGAAATGTGTAATCAAAGACCTAATGAGACAGACCGAGAATTCTTGACCCGGTGGTGTACCGTGAGAAACTCGTGTGTTCTTCTAAACAAACCACATAAGGATCCACCAGTGTCATTGACTGTCTATTCTTTTCGTGAACCACACCCAGTGTCATTGCATGTGTGTTCTTATAAACAAACCACATAAGTCATTGCATGTCTGTTATTTTCATGAACCACACCCGGTGTCATTGCATGTCTGTTCTTTTCATGAACCATATCTAGAGTCATTGCATGTCTGTTCCTCTAAACAAACCACATAAGGATCCACCAGTGTCATTGCATGTTTGTTCTTGTCATGAACCACACCCAGTGTCATTGCATGCGTGTTCTTTTCATTAACCACATCTAGAGTCATTGCATGTTTGTTACTTCCATAAACCACACATGGATCCACCAATGTCATTGCATGTATGTTCTTTTCCTGAACCACACCCATTGTCACTGCATGTCAGTTCTTTTCATGAACCACATAAGGATCCACCAAGTGTCATTGGATTTGTGTTCTTCTCATGAACCACACATGGATCCACCAGTGTCATTGCATGTTTGTTCCTCTGCACAAACCACATAAGGATCCACCGGTGTCATTGCATGTCTGTTCTTTTCATGAACCACACATAAGGATCAACCAGTGTCATTGCATGTCTGTTCTTTTCATGAACCACATAAGGATCGACCAGTGTCATTGCATGTTTGTTCTTTTCATGAACCACATAAGGATCCACCAGTGTCATTGCATGCCTGTTCTGTTCATGAACCACACCCATTGTCATTGCATGCGTGTTCTTTAAATTAACCACAGCTAGAGTCATTGCATGTCTGTTACTTCCATAAACCACACATGGCTCCACCGATGTCATTGCATGTTTGTTCTTTTCATGAACAACACCCAGTGTCACTGCATGTTTGTTCTTTACATGAACCATATTAGGATCTACCAGTGTCATTAGATGTGTGTTCTTCTCATGAACCACACATGGATCCACCGGTGTCATTGCATGCCTGTTCCTCTAAACAAACCACATAAGGATCCACCAGTGTCATTGCCTGTTTGTTCTTTTCATGAACCACACATAGTGTCATTGCATGTGTATTCTTTTCATGAACCACAGCTAGAGTCATTGTATGTATGTTACTTCCATAAACCACACATGGATGCACCGATATTATTGCATGTCTGTTCTTTTCATGAACCACACCCAGTGTCACTTCATGTCAGTTCTTTTCATGAACCACATAGGGATCCACCCAGTGTCATTGGATGTGTGTTCTTCTCATGAACCACACGTGGATCCACCGGTGTCATTGCATGTATGTTCCTCTAAACAAACCACATAAGGATCCACCAGTGTCATTGCATGTCTGTTCTTTTCATGAACCACAGCTAGAGTCCACCAGTGTCATTGGATGTGTTTTCTTCCCATGAACCACACATGGATCCACCAGTGTCATTGCATGTATGTTCTTTTCATGAATCACAGCTAGGGTCATTGCATGTCTGTTACTTCCATAAACTAGATATGGATCCACCTAGAGTGATTGCAGGTCTGTTCCTCAAAACAAACCACATAAGGATCCACTAGTCTCATTGGATGTGTGTTCTTCTCATGAACCACACATGGATCCACTAGTGTCATTGCATGTTTGTTCCTCTAAACAAACCACATAAGGATCCACCAGTGTCATTGCATGTATGTTCTTTTCATGAACCACACCAAGTGTCAGTGCATGTGTGTTCTTTTTAAGAACCACAGCTAGATTCATTTGATGTCTATTCTTTTCATGAACCACACCCAGTGTCATTGCATGTCTGTTCTGTTCATGTACCACACCCGGTTTCACTGCATGTCTGTTCTTTTCATGAACCACATAAGGATCTACCAGTGTCATTGGATGTGTGTTCTTCTCATGAACCACACGTGGATCCACCGGTGTCATTGCATATCTGTTCCTCTAAACAAACCACATAAGGATCCACCAGTGTCATTGGATGTGTGTTGTTTTCATGAACCACAGAAGTATCCACCAGTGTCATTGCATGTATGTTCTTTTCATGAACCACATAAGGATCCACTAGTGTCATTGCATGTCTGTTCTTTTCATGAACAACACCTAGTGTTATTGCATGTCTGTTCTTTTAATGAAACACACCCGGTGTCACTGCATGTCTGTTCTTTTCATGAACCACATAATGATCTACCAGTGTCATTGGATGTGTGTTCTTCTCATGAACCACACGCGGATCCACCGGTGTCATTGCATGTCTGTTCCTCTAAACAAACCACATAAGGATCCACTAGTGTCATTGCATGTCTTTTCTTTTCATGAACAATACCCAGTGGCATTGCATGTGTGTTCTTCTAAACAAACCACATAAGGATCTACCAGTGTCATTGCCTGTCTGTTCTTTTCATGAACCACACCCAGTGTCAGTGCATGTCTGTTCTTTTCATGAACCACACCCAGTGTCACTGCATGTCAGTTCTTTTCATGAACCAATAAGGATCTACCGGTGTCATTGGATGTGTGTTCTTATCATGAACCACACGTGGATCCACCGGTGTCATTGCATGTTTGTTCCTCTAAAAAAACCACATAAGGATCCACCAGTGTCATTGGATGTGTGTTCTTTTCATGAACCACAGCCAGTCTCATTGCATGTGTGTTCTTCTAAACAAACCACATAAGGATCCACCAGTGTCATTGCATGTATGTTCTTTTCATGAACCACATAAGGATGGGCCCACCAGTGTCATTGCATGTCTATTCTTTTCATGAACCACACCCAGTGTCAGTGCATGTCTGTTCTTTTCATGAACCACACCCAGTGTCACTGCATGTCTATTCTTTTCATGAACCACATAAGGATCTACCAGCGTCATTGGATGTGTGTTCTTCTCATGAACCACACGTGGATCCACCGGTGTCATTGCATGTTTGTTCCTCTAAACAAACCACATAAGGATCCACCAGTGTCATTGCATGTCTGTTCTTTTCATGAACCATACCCAGTGTCATTGCATGTGTGTTCTTCTAAACAAACCACATAAGGATCCACCAGTGTCATTGCATGTCTGTTCTTTTCATGAACCATACCCAGTGTCAGTGCATGTCTGTTCTTTTCATGAACCACACCCAGTGTCACTGCATGTCAGTTCTTTTCATGAACAATTAAGGATCTACCAGTGTCATTGGATGTGTGTTCTTCTCATGAACCACACGTGGATCCACCGGTGTCATTGCATGATTGTTCCTCTAAAAAACCACATAAGGATCCACCAGTGTCATTGGATGTGTGTTCTTTTCATGAACCACACCTAGTGTCATTACATGTGTGTTCTTCTAAACAAACCACATAAGGATCCACCAGTGTCATTGCATGTCTGTTCTTTTCATGAACGACATACGGATGGGCCCACCAGTGTCATTGCATGTCTGTTCTTTTCATGAACCATACCCGGTGTCAGTGCATGTCTGTTCTTTTCATGAACCACACCCAGTGTCACTGCACGTCTGTTCTTTTCATGAACCACATAAGGATCTACCAGTGTCATTGGATGTGTGTTCTTCTCATGAACCACACGTGGATCCACTGGTGTCATTGCATGTCTGTTCCTCTAGACAAACCACATAAGGATCCACCAGTGTCATTGCGTGTCTGTTCTTTTCATGAACCACACCCAGTGTCATTGCATGTGTGTTCTTCTAAACAAACCACATATGGATCCACCAGTGTGATTGCATGTCTGTTCTTTTCATGAACCACACATAAGGATCCACTAGTGTCATTGCATGTATGTTCTTTTCATGAACCACATAAGGATCCACCAGTGTCATTGCATGTCTGTTCTTTTCATGAACCACACCCAGTGTCAGTGCATGTATGTTATTTTCATGAACCACACCCAGTGTCATTGCATGTGTGTTCTTCTAAACAAACCACATAAGGAGCCACCGGTGTCATTGCCTGTCTGTTCTTTCCATGAACCACATAAGGATCCACCAGTGTCATTGCATGTCTGTTCTTTTCATGAATCACAGCTAGAGTCATTGCATGTATGTTACTTCCATAAACCACATATGGATCCACCTAGTGTGATTGCATGTTTGTTCCTCTAAACAAACCACATAAGGATCCACTAGTGTCATTGGATGTGTGTTCTTCTCATGAACCACACGTGGATCCACCGGTGTCATTGCATGTCTTTTCCTCTAAACAAACCACATAAGGATCCACCAGTGTCATTGCATGTCTGTTCTTTTCATGAACCACACCCAGTGTCATTGCATGTGTGTTCTTCTAAACAAACCACATAAGGATCCACCAGTGTGATTGCATGTTTGTTCTTTTCATGAACCACACATAAGGATCCACCAGTGTCATTACATGTCTGTTATTTTCATGAACCACACATAAGGATCCACCAGTGTCATTGCATGTCTATTCTTTTCATGAACCACACCCAATGTCATTGCATGTGTGTTCTCTTGACAAACCACATATGGATCCACCAGTGTCATTGCATGTCTGTTCTTTTCATGAACCACAGCTAGAGTCCACCAGTGTCATTGGGATGTGTGTTCTTCCCATGAACCACACATGGATCCACCAGTGTCATTGCATGTATGTTCCTTTCATGAATCACAGCTAGAGTCATTGCATGGCTGTTACTTCCATAAACCACATATGGATCCACCTAGAGTGATTGCAGGTCTGTTCCTCTAAACAAACCACATAAGGATCCACTTGTCTCATTGGATGTGTGTTCTTCTCATGAACCACACATGGATCCACCAGTGTCATTGCATGTTTGTTCCTCTAAACAAACCACATAAGGATCCACCAGTGTCATTGCCTGTCTGTTCTTTTCATGAACCATACCCAGTGTCAGTGCATGTCTGTTCTTTTCATGAACCACACCCAGTGTCACTGCATGTCAGTTCTTTTCATGAACAATTAAAGATCTACCAGTGTCATTGGATGTGTGTTCTTCTCATGAACCACACGTGGATCCACCGATGTCTTGCATGTTTGTTCCTCTAAAAAAACCACATAAGGATCCACCAGTGTCATTGGATGTGTCTTCTTTTCATGAACCACACCTAGCGTCATTACAGGTGTTCTTCTAAACAAACCACATAAGGATCCACCAGTGTCATTGCATGTCTGTTATTTTCATGAACCACATAAGGATGGGCCCACCAGTGTCATTGCATGTCTGTTCTTTTCATGAACCATACCCGGTGTCAGTGCATGTCTGTTCTTTTCATGAACCACACCCAGTGTCACTTCACGTCTGTTCTTTTCATGAACCACATAAGGATCTACCAGTGTCATTGGATGTGTGTTCTTATCATGAACCACACGTGGATCCACCGGTGTCATGGCATGTCTGTTCCTCTAGACAAACCACATAAGGATCCACCAGTGTCATTGCGTGTCTGTTCTTTTCATGAACCACACCCAGTGTCATTGCATGTGTGTTCTTCTAAACAAACCACATAAGGATCCACCAGTGTGATTGCATGTATGTTCTTTTCATGAACCACACATAAGGATCCACTAGTGTCATTGCATGTATGTTCTTTTCATGAACCACATTAGGATCCACCAGTGTCATTGCATGTCTGTTCTTTTCATGAACCACACCCAGTGTCAGTGCATGTATGTTCTTTTCATGAACCACACCCAGTGTCATTGCATGTGTGTTCTTCTAAACAAGCCACATAAGGATCCACCAGTGTCATTGCCTGTCTGTTCTTTCCATGAACCACATAAGGATCCACCAGTGTCATTGCATGTCTGTTCTTTTCATGAATCACAGCTAGAGTCATTGCATGTATGTTACTTCCATAAACCACATATGGATCCACCTAGTGTGATTGCATGTTTGTTCCTCTAAACAAACCACATAAGGATCCACCAGTGTCATTGGATGTGTGTTCTTCTCATGAACCACACGTGGATCCACCGGTGTCATTGCATGTCTTTTCCTCTAAACAAACCACATAAGGATCCACCAGTGTCATTGCATGTCTGTTCTTTTCATGAACCACGCCCAGTATCATTGCATGTGTGTTCTTCTAAACAAACCACATAAGGATCCACCAGTGTGATTGCATGTTTGTTCTTTTCATGAACCACACATAAGGATCCACCAGTGTCATTACATGTCTGTTATTTTCATGAACCACACATAAGGATCCACCAGTGTCATTGCATGTCTATTCTTTTCATGAACCACACCCAATGTCATTGCATGTGTGTTCTCCTGACAAACCACATATGGATCCACCAGTGTCATTGCATGTCTGTTCTTTTCATGAACCACAGCTAGAGTCCACCAGTGTCATTGGATGTGTGTTCTTCCCATGAACCACGCATGGATCCACCAGTGTCATTGCATGTATGTTCCTTTCATGAATCACAGCTAGAGTCATTGCATGTCTGTTACTTCCATAAACCACATATGGATCCACCTAGAGTGATTGCAGGTCTGTTCCTCTAAACAAACCACATAAGGATCCACTAGTCTCATTGGATGTGTGTTCTTCTCATGAACCACACATGGATCCACCAGTGTCATTGCATGTTTGTTCCTCTAAACAAACCACATAATGATCCACCAGTGTCATTGCATGTATGTTCTTTTCATGAACCACACATAAGGATCCACAAGTGTCATTGCATGTCTGTTCTTTTCATGAACCACACCAAGTGTCATTGCATGTGTGTTCTTTTTAAGAACCACAGCTAGATTCATTTGATGTCTATTCTTTTCATGAACCACACCCAGTGTCATTGCATGTCTGGTCTGTTCTTGAACCACACCCGGTGTCACTGCATGTCTGTTCTTTTCATGAACCACATAAGGATCTACCAGTGTCATTGGATGTGTGTTCTTCTCATGAACCACACGTGGATCCACCGGTGTCATTGCATGTCTGTTCCTCTAAACAAACCACATAAGGATCCACCAGTGTCATTGGACGTGTGTTGTTTTCATGAACCACATAAGGATCCACCAGTGTCATTGCATGTATGTTCTTTCATTGAACCACATAAGGATCCACTAGTGTCATTGCATGTCTGTTCTTTTCATGAACAACACCTAGTGTCATTGCATGTCTGTTCTTTTCATGAAACACACCCGGTGTCACTGCATGTCTGTTCTTTTCATGAACCACATAATGATCTACCAGTGTCATTGGATGTGTGTTCTTCTCATGAACCACACGTGGATCCACCGGTGTCATTGCATGTCTATTCCTCTAAACAAACCACATAAGGATCCACCAGTGTCATTGCATGTCTTTTCTTTTCATGAACAATACCCAGTGTCATTGCATGTGTGTTCTTCTAAACAAACCACATAAGGATCTACCAGTGTCATTGCATGTCTGTTCTTTTCATGAACCACACCCAGTGTCAGTGCATGTCTGTTCTTTTCATGAACCACACCCAGTGTCACTGCATGTCAGTTCTTTTCATGAACCAATAAGGATCTACCGGTGTCATTGGATGTGTGTTCTTCTCATGAACCAAACGTGGATCCACCGGTGTCATTGCATGTTTGTTCCTCTAAAAGAACCACATAAGGATACACCAGTGTCATTGGATGTGTGTTCTTTTCATGAACCACAGCCAGTCTCATTGCATGTGTGTTCTTCTAAACAAACCACATAAGGATCCACCAGTGTCATTGCATGTCTGTTCTTTTCATGAACCACATAAGGATGGGCCCACCAGTGTCACTGCATGTCTGTTCTTTTCATGAACCACACCCAGTGTCAGTGCATGTCTGTTCTTTTCATGAACCACACCCAGTGTCACTTCATGTCTGTTCTTTTCATGAACCACATAAGGATCTACCAGTGTCATTGGATGTGTGTTCTTCTCATGAACCACACGTGGATCCACCGGTGTCATTGCATGTCTGTTCCTCTAAACAAACCATATAAGGATCCACCAGTGTCATTGCATGTCTGTTCTTTTCATGAACCATACCCAGTGTCATTGCATGTGTGTTCTTCTAAACAAACCACATAAGGATCCACCAGTGTCATTGCCTGTCTGTTCTTTTCATGAACCATACCCAGTGTCAGTGCATGTCTGTTCTTTTCATGAACCACACCCAGTGTCACTGCATGTCAGTTCTTTTCATGAACAATTAAGGATCTACCAGTGTCATTGGATGTGTGTTCTTCGCATGAACCACACATGGATCCACCGGTGGCATTGCATGTTTGTTCCTCTAAAAAAACCACATAAGGATCCACCAGTGTCATTGGATGTGTGTTCTTTTTCATGAACCACACCTAGTGTCATTACATGTGTGTTCTTCTAAACAAACCACATAAGGATCCACCAGTGTCATTGCATGTCTGTTCTTTTCATGAACCACATAAGGATGGGCCCACCAGTGTCATTGCATGTCTGTTCTTTTCATGAACCATACCCGGTGTCAGTGCATGTCTGTTCTTTTCATGAACCACACCCAGTGTCACTACACGTCTGTTCTTTTCATGAACC
This sequence comes from Avena sativa, assembly GCA_916181665.1. Classification (NCBI taxonomy): domain Eukaryota; kingdom Viridiplantae; phylum Streptophyta; class Magnoliopsida; order Poales; family Poaceae; genus Avena; species Avena sativa. The sequence goes on from OV702290.1 coordinate 468,785,334, forward strand.
ACATAAGGATCTACCAGTGTCATTGGATGTGTGTTCTTCTCATGAACCACACGTGGATCCACCAGTGTCATTGCATGTTTGTTCCTCTAGACAAACCACATAAGGATCCACCAGTGTTATTGCGCGTTTGTTCTTTTCATGAACCACACCCAGTGTCATTGCATGTGTGTTCTTCTAAACAAACCACATAAGGATCCACCAGTGTGATTGCATGTTTGTTCTTTTCATGAACCACACATAAGGATCCACTAGTGTCATTGCATGTATGTTCTTTTCATGAACCACATAAGGATCCACCAGTGTCATTGCATGTTTGTTCTTTTCATGAACCACACCCAGTGTCAGTGCATGTATGTTCTTTTCATGAACCACACCCAGTGTCACTGCATGTCTGTTCTTTTCATGAACCACATAAGGATCTACCAGTGTCATTGGATGTGTGTTCTTCTCATGAACCACACGTGGATCCACCGGTGTCATTGCATGTCTGTTCTTTTCATGAACTACACCTAGTGTCACTGCATGTCAGTTCTTTTCATGAACCACATAAGGATCCACCCAGTGTCATTGGATGTGTGTTCTTCTCATGAACCGCACGTGGATCCACCGGTGTCATTGCATGTCTGTTCCTCTAAACAAACCACATAAGGATCCACCAGTGTCATTGCATGTCTGTTCTTTTCATGAACCACACCTAGTGTCATTGCATGTGTGTTCTTTTAAACGAACCACATAAGGATCCACCAGTGTCATTGCATGTATGTTCTTTCCATGAACCACACCCAGTGTCAGTGCATGTGTGTTCTTGTAAACAAAACACATAAGGATCCACCAGTGTCATTGCATGTATGTTCTTTTCATGAACCACACATAAGGGTCCATGTTGGGAGGATACCCCCGGGTAGGGTCACTCCGGGGTATAAAGGCCGAATTAGCCTAGGTTCGGCAGGGTCAAAGCGGATGCTGGTCGGATCACCTCAAGGCAGGCTGGATCACGGAGTAACCCGGACCAGGCGGGGGGGGGGGGGGGGGGGTCGCCTAACATTGTCTCAGCCGACTTAAGAAGTAAGTCGGAAGTGCTTGTCTAACTTATATGCAGGAACAGGTATAGCCAGATCTACTATGATCCGGGTCCCGTTTAGCTTCTGGGAGAAGGAAGGAATCTCGCTAGTAAAAAAGAAGGCCCGGTATGCACTGCATGAGCGAAGCAGACAAGGGCAGGACCACCTGGTCATGGCCGACAAGGGTGACGACGCCCGTGTCGGCTGACGCGGGCGCTGCAGAGGCTCACGTAGCTAAAGCATGTGTGACGCGGGGGAAAAGCACCCCGGTGGGGTTACCACTTTGAGAGGAGGCATATTCTTAGGAATATGCCTCCATGTATGCCCTAGGCAGAGACCAAGCCCCCTCTATATAAGGGGGGTTAGGGTTTCAGTAGAGGGGGGTTAGGTTCTCTTCTATACTGATTTGGCTAAGGTTTTGGGTGTGAATTGTGGGTGAGAGTAAGAGAGCTTCTTCTTCCTCCTCTCGCCAATACAGCTCTAGGAGCGCTTGTAATCTTGAAAGGAAAGCAATACAAACTTCAGTGTGGAGAATCACTTCACTATCCCTCCCTGGATTCCCCTAGCGTATATTAGTCCCCACCTTTAGCCTATCCATGGCATCTGCCGTGACAGCACCACGACAGTTGGCGCCCACCGTGGGGCTAGCGGCGTTAGCAGGGGTCAAGATCCGGAAAGGAAACTTCATCTCCACCGGCGAGCGCGTCGTCTCCGGGCTCGTTCAGCACTTTGGAGCGCTGGACTTCGTCAGCGACAACGCAGGCTGCTTCGGCACGCGCCCACTTCCGCGCAACGGCCTCTTCGTCAATCTCGGCGCGCACAAGGTCTACGTTGCCGTGGACGTAACGTGCGCTCATCCGCGCCGCGTCGTCGAAGCAGGGGAACCACCCCTCACTTTGGCTCGCGGGGCGCGTATCGTTCGCTCCCCGGACCATGCGGAGGTGATGATGACCGTGTCGGGTGCGGGCACAAACAAGGATCCGGTGCCAGATCCGGAGGTAACGCCTAAGGCACCAAGGAAAGCTAGAGGTCCTCCACTAGAGAGGCCGGGAAATGTGCTGAGAGAGGCGATGAATAGCTTGGCAAACCCTGTAGTAGCAACAGTAGATCCGACTCGGGCACAGGCCGAGCTGGAGGAAACTAGGCAAAAGATACTAGAAGGCGCAAAGAAAATAGCCGCGGCTCAGCAGTCGTTGAACATGACACTGCGCGAATATGCAAAAGCAAACAAAGTTAACACGGTAAAAGTAAAAGGGAGAAATCTCATGAGTGAGATGAATAGAGAAGGTGAAACTAGGATTGAGGAGTCAGAGAACTGTTTGTCCGTTGGGCTGCCGAAGTATAGTACCCCAGCAAAGAACCTCAGAGCAGCGGATGCGGCTGCATCCGAGTTAGAGGGTCTGACGGGTGAAGCCCGTCAAAGACAACAAGATAGGGTTAACCAACTAGTTCGGATCGCGAACAGACAGAACGAAGAGCTACTCAGAGCTAACCTGGAGAGAGCTGGAGCTTCCAGAATCGTCCATTCGGGAATGGGTAACCCGGAGAAATCCGCTGGAGCCGCATCGTCTCCTCATGGTGGTCCAAGGAGAGAAGAAGTAGTAACCTAGGCCAGACAGAACAAACAGATTGTCCCGTACGACCCGACACGGGCAGGAAAAGGAAAAGAAGCACAGAAAAATGATGATCGATGAAGTGTGAGCCGAGGAGAAGCTGGCCGAGGTAACCACGACCAAGGCAATGCCAGTCAAGGGAACGCTACCAACGGCAATGCCGGACAGCGAAACTCGGCAGGAGCAGGACAACCACAGCAGCGGAATATACCAAGGCAAGAGCAAAGTGCCGGCCGAGGTATGCAATAGAGAGGTGCGCCGCAAGAGCAAAACCGATACAACGACGGCGATTCGGAGATGGTGAACGCGGGGTACCCAAGACCGGACTATCATGTGATAGGGTCAAGGTTGGGAAGCAGGGACTTGATGCCGGATGATGCCAGGTTAAAACTGGATCACCTGTATAGGTCGGAACAGATCGAATGTCAAGGTCCACCGGGTCCAGCAAGCTTTGGACCCAGGATCATGAAAAAGCCACCGGTACCCAACTTCCAGCTGCGCAGGGGCACGAAGACATATGACGGCAGTACCAAGCCGGAGGATTGGCTGATAAACTATGCTACGGCTGTGATAATTACCACTGGCAACTTGAGATGGGTTGTACGATACGTACCCCAGATGTTGGAAGGGCCGGCGAGAGTATGGCTGAGCAATTTACCACCAGGAAGCATCAACTGCTGGATAGATTTTGAGGAAATGTTTATTAGCAATTTCTCAAGTACATATCAGAGGCCAAATAGGCCGCAGACCCTAGAAATGTGTAATCAAAGACCTAATGAGACAGACCGAGAATTCTTGACCCGGTGGTGTACCGTGAGAAACTCGTGTGAGGGTGTCATATAGTCACAGGCCATAGCATGGTTTGCGCAAGGGTGCAGATATGGCAGCAAGTTGTGGATGAAGTTGCAAAGGAAAATGCCAATTACCTTGGCAGAGATGATCTGGATTGCCGATACGTATGCTTTGGGTGATCCGGCTCAAGCTAGACTCGTGTCAAACGAGTCGAACGAGGAATACTATCAGAGGGATGGAGCCGGGTCATCTCAGAGGAATGACTACAAAGGAAAAAGAAGAGACGATAGACTAGATCATCGCTATGGTTCGCAACAAGTTGCGGCTGTGAATCAAGATCAACCTGGAGCAGGGAGCAATCAGCGTAAGAAAACTGGAGGGCAATGGACTCCAAGAAATGATGGCAAGAAAACATGGACGCCGGAGCAAAAGAGACAGTGGAAAGAGAAGAAAGACCGTCCGAGGTATACCTATGAGTCGATGTTGGACCAGCCGTGTAAGTTTCACACACCAAACCCGAGTAATCCAGCGGGTCATACGACGAGGCAATGTGAGTGGATGCGCAAGATTGAACAAGGTGGTTCGGGGAATGCTCAGGCACCCCGGAATGATCAGCCTCGGCAGGAGTTACCCCGGCAGCAATTGCCCTCCGGAGCGAACACGCAACAGCTAATGTTGCCTCCCCCTCCGCCGAGGTATGATAACATTGAGAGAAGGGATGCGGTGCATCAAGTGGAAAACCAACATCAGCCGGATCAGAGGTACCCCGGAAATGAGGGGAGAAATGAGTACAGGGAGCACCATCAGAGCTATTGCGTGTTCACCATAGAGGAAGCTGATAGAAAATCTTGCAGCGTAGGCATATGGAGGTGAATGCAGTGATGCCGGTAGTGACGAGGTACATGCCTTGGTCAGACCAGGAAATCACCTGGAGCATAAAGGATCATCCCAAGCTTATGCCAAGCCCTGGCTCGTATGCGTTAGTGCTGGACCCGACATTCATTGGGCCTAACATTAATGTGAGGTTCTCCAAGGTACTGATTGACAATGGTAGTAGCATCAACATTATGTATGCGGATACAATGCGCAAGTTGGGTATCTCGAATAACATGCTCCAGGCTACAAGGACAACTTTCCATGGTATTGTACCAGACATTTCTTGTGAGCCCATAGGCAAAGTCCGGGTCGACGTATTGTTCGGCACGAGAGATAATTGCCGAACTGAGAATCTGGAGTTTGAGGTGGTGAACTTGGAAAGTGCGTATCACGCATTACTCGGTAGGCCAGCATTGAACAAGTTCATGGCAAGCTACCACATCAGTTATCTGAAGATGAAATTGCCTGGGCCAAATGGAGTGATTACCATTGCAGGAGATTTCCGACGTTCCATTGAGTGTGCCTCAGTCGGGTCTAACTTAGCCTAATCGCTTGTGATCGTGTAGGAGAAAAGGAAAATTCAAGAGGTGGCAGCTTTGGCTCAGTCCGCGCAGCAGTATATGCCGGCGCTGAGTAACCCACATGGATCTGTCTCTTTCCAAGCCGCGAAAGATACCAAGAAGGTTCCAGTTGATGACATGTTCCTGGAGCGCACTGTAACAATTGGTGTCGGGTTAACTGATAAATAGGAAAGCGAGCTCGTCAGCTTCCTCCGTGAGAATCGGGACATTTTTGCTTGGTCCACACAGGACTTGCAAGGTGTTCCGAGGGAGTTGGCCGAGCACTCTTTGAACGTAAGACCCGGAGCAAGGCCAGTGAAGCAACCTCTCCGCCGCTTCGCCGAGGATAGGAGAAAAGTCATTGGAGACGAAATAGCTCGGTTGCTAGCAGCAGGATTTATCATGGAAGTACTGTATCCGGATTGGCTCTCTAATCCGGTGCTAGTAGAAAAGAAAAAGGATGATCCGAACATGGCAGTAGTTTGGCGTATGTGTATCGATTACACGAACCTGAACAAGGCATGTCCAAAAGATCCATTTCCACTGCCGAGGATAGATCAGGTCATAGACTCAACCGTGGGATGTGAACTGTTGTCGTTCATTGATGCATATTCTGGTTTCCACCAGATACCTCTGAATCCGGATGATCAAATAAAGACCGCATTTATCACCCCGTACGGGGCTTATTGCTATCGCACTATGCCGTTTGGTTTACGAAATGCAGGTGCAACGTACCAAAGATGTATGCAAAAATGCTTGCACGACCAAATAGGTCAAAACGTACAAGTATACATGGATGATGTGGTTATCAAGACCAAGGAAAGCAAAACGCTCCTTGACGACATCAGGCAGACATTCGCAAACTTGAGAAGGTTCTGAATGAAGCTTAACCCGGAAAAATGTACCTTCGGTGTCCCGGCTAGGAAATTACTCGGATTTCTCGTCTCCAGCCGAGGTATCGAAGTCAATCCAACTAAGATCCGGGCCATTGAACGAATGGAGCTGCCGAAGTGTCTTAACGATGTCCAGAAGTTCACTGGGTGCTTGGCATTGTTGAGTCGGTTTGTATGTCGGTTGGGAGAAAAGGCACTGCCTCTCTACCAACTCATGAAAAAGTCGGATAAGTTCGTTTGGATGCCACAGGCCGATGAAGCCTTTGCCCACCTAAAAAAGATGTTGGCCACTGCCCTAGTGTTAGCCTCTCCACTATCAAAGGAGCCAATGTTGCTCTACATAGCCGCAACCAACCGAGTTGTAAGTGCAGTGATTGTAGTAGAGCGCAATGAAGAGGGTAAGTCGGTGCAGTGGCCAGTGTATTAATTGAGCGAGGTATTATCTGCCTCAAAACAGAACTACCCGCACTTTCAAAAGGTGGCATATGGTGTCTATATGGTGGCAAAGAAGTTAAAGCATTACTTTGAGGAGAACCCCATCAAAGTAATATGTGAGGCTCCCATATCCGATATAATGGGTAACAAGGATGCGAGTGGTCGTATCGCAAAATGGGCAATTGAACTAGCTCCTTATGCGCCACAATATGACAGAAGAGAAGCAATCAAGTCTCAGGTTGTGGCGGACTTTTTTGTAGATTGGGCCGAGGTACAATACGAACCACCGCCACCAGATCCGAACTACTGGAGGATGCACTTTGACGGGTCAAAAACAAAAACTAGACTAGGCGCCGGAGTTGTGCTTACCTCGCCAAAAAAGGACCAGCTAAAATATGTGTTGCAGATCCATTTCGTGGCATCAAACAATGTCGCAGAGTATGAAGCACTTGTGCATGGGCTCAAAGTGGCAAAAGAGATTGGGATACGTCGGATCATATGCTTTGGCGACTCAGATTTGGTGGTGCAGCAAGTGTTCGGAGTGTGGGACGCCCTAGATCCAAACATGGCACTGTACAGGTTTCATGTGCAGAAGATATCTGGTTACTTTGAGGGATGCGAATTTCACCATGTACCCTGGGTGGAAAACGAGGCTGCCGACATACTATCGAAGCTCGGATCAACCCGACAGGCAATTCCACCGGGTGTAGCATTGGAACACCTTAGAAAACCATCTATCAGGCCATCCCCAGGAACTGACTCGATCTATGTCCCGGAAGATACAGAATCCGGAGCTGAGCCCATGGACATTTACATGGGAGGTAGTGCGCGAAATCCGGGGATTGCATCAGCAAACCCGATGACTGCCTCAGCAAACCCGGGGACAACCTCGCTGGACCCGGGGACTGCTCAGTGTGATCCGGCTGAAGTTATGCCGGTGGATCAGATGGAAATTGATGAGGACGTGTTCCCTGCACGAGCAATACCAGCTTGGGCACGGCCTATATTCCAATTCTTGAAAGATGGAACGTTACCCACTGAGGAGGTGTTAGCCAGGAAAACTCAGAGGAGAGCGAACACATACATGATTATCAATTCCGAGCTGTACAAACGGACTGTAACCAATGTCCTCCAGCGATGCGTTGACCCAGAAGAAGGGCTCGACATCCTCCGAGATATACACCAAGGAGAGTGCGGGCATCATGCCTCATCCCGAGCCTTGGTGGCAAAAGCGTTCCGGCATGGATTCTACTAGCCAAGTGCCTTAGAACAAGCAGAAGATCTGGTGAGAAAATGCAATGGTTGTCAGAGGTACGCTACCAAGACACATATGCCAATGTCGGAACTCAAGACCATACCCATTACGTGGCCATTTGCCGTATGGTGCTTGGATATGGTTGGCCTGTTCAAACCAGCAAGGGGAAACATGACTCACATTTTGGTCATGGTGGATAAGTTTACAAAATTGATTGAAGTGAAGCCTATAAGAAAATGTGATGGAGCTACGGCCGTAACATTTCTCAAAGACATTATCTTGAGATACGTTTATCCTCACAGTATCATAACTGATAATGGCACAAATTTTGCGGAAGGAGCATTTGCGCGCTTCTGCCGGGACAAGAAGATCCGACTCGACGTAGCCTCGGTAGCTCACCCCGCATCGAATGGACAAGTGGAAAGATCCAACGGATTAGTATTATCCGGGATAAAACCTCGGCTCATTGAGCCGCTGCAAAGATCAGTGGGGTGCTGGATAGAAGAACTACCAACGGTACTGTGGAGTTTAAGAACAACTCTGAATCGATCAATAGGCTATACGCCATTTTTTCTGGTGTATGGGGCAGAAGCTGTATTACCAGCCGACATAGAGCATAATTCTCCTAGGGTCACCCAATACACCGAGGCCGAAGTGCAAGAAGCCCGGCAAAATGATGTTGATCTGCTGGAAGAAGCAAGAGAACTGGCACTGTCCAGATCCGCCATATATCAGCAAAATCTCCGACGCTACCATAACCAGAAAGTGTGCCCTCGAGTCTTTCGGGAAGGCGATCTGGTGCTCCGGTTGGTACAACGTACAACCGGCATGCATAAATTATCCCCCCCATGGGAAGGGCCATTCATCGTGAGCAAAGCATTGCACAATGATTCTTATTATCTTATAGATGCAAAGCCACAAGAAAAGAACAAGGCGGACAGGTCCGGAGAGGAATCTAAGCGACCATGGAATGTAGCACTACTTCGTCCTTTCTACACTTAGCTAAGAAGTGTATGTATCCGAGTCGTCTCATATGTCGGTATGTATGTCGGCAATGAGCTTATCAATGACATGTTAGCACCTCGAGCAGTAACTCGGGGACTGCCTTAATAATTTTTGTTGTTTCCTCTTGTGCGTTAGCTGGAATAAGTTGTTCTACTTAACTCAGATTAGTAATGTGTGGGCACCAAAAACCCAACTCTTCGACTTGCTGCTGTCCAACAAGAATTGGCTTCATGGTAAGCAAGAGAACAAGTTTGGAATTGCGTAGCACATGAAAAGCGACTAAGGAAACGAATTTATTCGAGCTAACGTTTGTTTTTCGGACTAACCCTGTATTTATTTTCAAGTTATTATGCAGATTTATTTTTGAGCTAAGTCTGAAGTTTCTTAGTATTGTTAAGACAATTTTTGAAGCTCGGATTCGTAAGTCATAAAACCAAATCAAGGTAGACACGACCCGAGCCAAAAGATTGGACGAACAAGAAAAAGAAACTCGGGGACTACGCCCAAGTTAATCCGGCATAAGAACTTAGTAGCAAAATATCACGTATACACAGGATACAGTTCCGCCCGGCATATCGAGGGTCTGATAAATTTTCAAGTTTTTTGACCTAAGGAGCAGCAGGAGGAGGAAGTTCGGCGTCGTCTTTGCTGTCTTCAATATCCCTTCTTCGTCCTCATCCGACCCGTCTTCAGCGTTCTTAGCGTTCTCGTCCCCAGCGGATTCCAGGAAGCTCGGTCCTTCAACCCATTCATGGATAGGAGAATATTCGATGAGGCTGTAGGCGCAAGCCTGGCGCCGAGCTACCCACTCTGGGTCATTAGTCCATCTGGATCCGGTGCGCCGGCGTGTAAGGAGGCTGAGGTCGATCTTCTCATACCATGTGAGTATGTGGTGAAGGATAGTATCAGCTGCGGCACGCCCAACGGACTCACTCCAGAGATCGAGCTAGGTCTCATTCTCCATTAGCTTCTCGACGAGAATTGCGGTGGTCTCCAGGCTATCCTCTCTGGGCCAGAACGTATTGAATATGTGAACTGCAACGTCAAGGATATCCTTGCCATAATTCTTGATGAGTTCCACGCAAGATGACAAGCTGACCAACAGGTCCTCCATGTCGTAAGGAACCTCCTCACCAGCAGGAGCGGCAGGAGTACCCCTCGCTCGGCGAAAATCTGCAACTGCCGTGCTTGCAATAGTGATGCTCTCAGGAAATTTGCCTGGAAGCAAGACAAGGGAAGAAGGTAAAGAAAAAACATATGAAGCAACCCGGAAAAGTATGTCGGAAGAAACTTACGTGATGTATGGCTGAGGATCCGGGTCAACTCCTTGATGCAGTCATCACGTCTCTTGCGAAGTTGCTCAAGCTCAGCGTTTGCCGATCCAAGCTGGATGTCGGATTCTTTGAGTAGGTCCTAGTCCTTGGAGATCTGGAGAGTAAGGCGCTCGCGCTCTTCTGTGAAGTTCTGGCCAACCTTTGGGAGCTCGGTTTGGTGATGGGCCTTCATCTTCTCCATCTCAGCCTTGAGCCTAGCAATCTCATTGTCCTTGGTCCGAAGGAGAGCGAGTTCATCATCTTTTTTCTTCAGCTCGGCTTGATGCTGCCCTGCTTGTTCGAGAAAATGTAGCATCATATCAGGCACAGGCACACTATCCTCAAGCGATGCTGAAATAGTATGTTGATCCGGCAGAGCCGAGGAATAAATGTTCGCCGAGCCAAGGAGAAAAGGAAATGGAAAACACTACAAGGTGGGACAAAAAGGACATACCTTTGATTTGATCCAAGTTCTTCCGCATAATCTTGTTCTCAGCCTCCACCCTAGCTGCAGAAACCAAATGATGAGATTAGTTCGGCAGAAGAAGATGAAGAAAAACGGAAAAGCCCTAAGGGAGAAACTTACCGCTTTTTTCATGTTCTACGATAAGTGCAACGTGCTTAGCGCATAGCATCTTGTGGGTATCCAGCAGGCGTTGGAATTCAGCACTCCAGCGATTGGTGGTTACCTAAAAAAAGTATAGAAGCATAAATTAGCTTGGTGCATATTCAAAGTGTACAAGATCCGGGCCAAGTGGAACTTAACCCAGCTCTAGGTGTGTGCATATTCGAAGTGTGCAAGATTCGGGCCAAGTGGAACTTAACCCGGCTCTAGGTGTGTGCATATTCCAAGTGTACAAGATCCGGGCCAAGTGGAACTTAACCCGGCTCTAGGTGTGTGCATATTCGAAGTGTGCAAGATCCGGGCCAAGTGGAACTTAACCCGGCTCTAGGTGTGTGTATATTCGAAGTGTACAAGATCCGGGCCAAGTGGAACTTAACCCGGCTCTAGGTGTGTGCATATTCAAAGTGTGCAAGATCCGGGCCAAGTGGAACTTAACCCGGCTCTAGATATGTGCATATTCGAAGTGTACAAGATCCGGGCCAAGTGGAACTTAACCCGGCTCTAGGTGTGTGCATATTCGAAGTGTGCAAGATCCGGGCCAAGTGGAACTTAACCCGGCTCTAGATGTGTGCATATTCGAAGTGTACAAGATCCGGGCCAAGTGGAACTTAACCCGGCTCTAGGTGTGTGCATATTCGAAGGGTGCAAGATCTGGGCCAAGTGGAACTTAACCCGGCTCTAGGTGTCTGCATATTTGAAGTTCTCATAGAGCTACGTTAGTAGTCTAATGATCATCCAGCCGAGTAACAAGTTACTCCACCGGAGGCTCGGGGACTAATGGTTATTATCTACAGCATGTAATGGAGAAGTGACATACCTCCATCATCCGCCCCGCGAGGTTAATTTCCTTAGCGGCTGTGTTCATTTGGGCGGAAAATTCTGCGGGGCCAAACTTTTCCGGGAGATCGTCGTTGTGGACGAACTCCGCCTTGTTCCAGTTCATGACGAACTCAATCAGGCTCGGAGGGTACCGCTCACCGATGGGCATATGGGGTGCCACCAAGCCCTTCGCATGCGCTTCTTTCCTCTCAACCAAGGCAAGGGCTGGGCTAGTATGCAGAACCATTTGCTGCGCATCAGTTGACTCGGCAGGGGCATCCTTCACTACTGGAGCTTTCTTGGGAAGCATTGACGCCAGGGTTCGCTGCCCAGCCTCGACGAATGGTGACTTGGTAGCGTCCGGAGCCTTTTTGCCCTTGGCTTGCTGGGAAGAAGTAATTGCAGCGGATTTCCCCTTAGGAGTTGCTGGGATAGTTCCTCGCCGAGGTTGAGATGACTCGGACGAGGCGGAAGAACTTGGCGCTAGAGCTCTTATAGCTGGACTTGGAGTGGTTGTTGATTTTCTCGGTGCCGGAACAGGTGCTGGTGCTGGTTCGGTCACTGGTACTGGAACTGCTGCTGGTGCTGGGGCCGGTGCTGGTGTCGAGGTAGTCTCGGTGGCTGCTAGTTGCGGCGATGCGGAAGTTGTGGACGCCGTCGCCTCGGCTGGGCCGGTCTCTCCCGCTCCGAGGTTGCATTCCTCTCGACGAGGCAGTGCGGAACCCGGAGCAGCCGCAGAACCCTCTGGAATAGGGCTTAGCGGACGTGACTCGTCGTCACGAGGGGGAGAAGGGCTAGATCGAAGCGGTGAAGAGATGCTAGATCCGCTCTGAGGGACCTCCACCGGAGCCCTGCAGAAGAGAATAATATCAGAAGAGAAATTACAACAATGCAAGGAAAAGTGAGTTACGCAAGGAAAAATGACTTACGCATCCGAGGTTTGGGCCTCCTTGGGTTTCCGAGCCCTTCGTGCCGGGGCTTTGCCTGTCGGCTTGGAGGCAGTTTTGTCTCTGGCCTTCTTTCGCCTTTTTGTGGGCTGAGAAGGCCCGGAGGAGGAACTTGGTGCGGCTCCGTGCTTCTTCTTCGGCGCCACCAGAACCGGTTCGCCCGTAGCAAGCGGAGGATCCTCGTGGATATGCCCACCGGGGTTAGCTGATGTCGGAAAGGCAAAAGAAAGAGGGACAGCCTCAACAGGTTCAATCACGTCGACATCCGAGTCATCCTCATCATCGGGCCAGTCTCTAAGAGAAGAGAATTTACCGCTGGGTCATTTTGTAGCGTCGGTCATAGGGAGAAACATCTCCTGGTCCGGCTCCTCCTCATCCGGGGTTTCTCGGTCCGGCGCCCACTTAAGGGTCGGATCCGTGCCATCCTGAAGGGTTTGCTAAAGGAATAGCTGAGAAAAAGAATGAAGAACAGAGTCAAAAATACAATAGAAACCGACATATGTTTAATCCAAAATAACTTTGCCCCGCGAATCTTACCGCGGGAGGGAGCCTGTCACGACAAAAGTGCTCAATTCCCCACGTCCACTCGGCAGAGAAATCCTTATGGGTGGTGAAGAGAGCCTTAACCCGGCGATAAATCTCCATGTTGCTCAGCTCGAAGGAGGAGGTCCGGTTGGGGTCGCGGCCAAAACTCATGTGGCATACCTTGTGGGTGCGCTTCTAGAGGGGAGAGATTCGGTTGCGCACGAATGTGATCATGGCATCCTCGTTGCGCAATCCGAGCTTCTTCAGTTCCGCGAACCTCTTGTTAACCTGGTTGACCAAGGCCGTGGGCTTCTTGGAGATCTCCTCCCAAAATTCCGGGTTAGGTGGACCCAGAGTATACGGGAGCAACCGAATCAAATCTTCAGTGCCCGTATTCCAGACATAGAAGAAGGTCCGGGCCCATCCTTTGCAGGGGTCAAGCCCGGTGACCCGGGGGAAAACGGAAGTCCTCTAGGGTGAGATGGACGCAGCTCCGAATTGGGTGAGCTGCTTGTCCTCCGACTGAACTTGGATGTTGGGGATGACGTTACGACGAAGGCCAAAAAACCGGATCCACAGCTCCTCCGTGGGCCACAGTCCGGTGTAGCCTTCGATCGTAGAAGCAAAAGCAGAGAGAGAAGTGATAGCGTTGGCTGGAAGGTGGTGCGGCTGCAGCTTGTAGGTGCTAAGCCAGTCCCGGAAGAAGTCGCTCACCGGCAAGCCGAACCCCCGTTGGAAGTGGGACAAGAACACGACGAACTCACCCGGATTGGGTGAGGGGGCCAGTTCGGCGGAGGGGAGACGAGCGTCGACGCCGGCAGGGATGCGTCTGGTCCGGTAAAGCCAGTCAAGGTCATCTTGATAGACCCAAGACCCGGCCGACGCGCCGCGGTCCGCCGCGGTGGCGTCCTCCTCCATTTCTTGCTCGGCGACAACGAGCTCCTCCTCCGTCATCTCGTACTCGCTACCCTTGCTGGCGCTAGCGGTGGCGGGGGTCAGAAACCTGGATTGGCGAGGACCCGTGGCGAGGGAGCTGCGCAGCGGTGGCCGCGACACAGTGGCACGGGGAAAAGTGCGGCGGCGGCGCTGCTGCTAGGAGCACTGGCGGCGGAGCGGTCACGAGGAATACGAAGAAGAATAGCAACGGGCAGAGGGGCGCAGAAGAGGAAAAAATCCTAAGGGGTGCGCCTGTCCACTATTTAACCACTCCCTAAAGGGGTGAGTGGGATCGCACCCTGCAAATGAGCCACATGGTGTGGCCGTGTATCACTTGCCTCAGCCAATTAGTGAGGAGCCACACGGAGGGCCACAGGGCAGAGGCGATCCCGTGACGTGACGCACAGATGCGGTAAACGAGGAGGCAGGCGTGACGTGACCCTCGCACAGTGATAACTGACAATTACTGCGGCGGTTACTGTGCTGGCCCTTAAAATAAGACAACGTAATGATTGGCCTCCACGTGGGTTGGCATATGAAATAAGGAAACAAGGCCCGGATCGAACCATGGAAACCCGGACAGCTACTAAAAACTTAGAATGTGCAGAGGGAAGTGAGATCCGAGTCAAGGTGGTAACCTGGCCGGCAAGTGAATACTTGGAACATGCGAAGGGAACGTAAATCCATATAATCCGAGCTAACCCGGAAATAACGTCCAAGGCTCAAACATAAATGAACCTGATGTGGCCTTAGCGGCCAAGGCAGCTAAGACCGCACCAGCTTCGGGGACTAATGTTGGGGGGATACCCCGGGTAGGGTCACTCCGGGGTATAAAGGCCGAATTAGCCTAGGTTCGGCAGGGTCAAAGCGGATGCTGGCCGGATCACCTCAAGGCAGGCCGGATCACGGAGTAACCCGGACCAGGGGGGTCGCCTAACATTGTCTCAGCCGACTTAAGAAGTAAGTCGGAAGTGCTTGTCTAACTTATATGCAGGAACATGTATAGCCGGATCTACTATGATCCGGGTCCCGTTTAGCTTCTGGGAGAAGGAAGGAATCTCGCTGGTCAAAAAGAAGGCCCGGTACGTACTGCATGAGCGAAGCAGACAAGGGCAGGACCACCGGGTCATGGCTGACAGGGGTGACGACGCCCGTGTCGGCTGACGCGGGCGCCGCAGAGGCTCACGTAGCTAAAGCATGTGTGACGCGGGGGCAAAGCACCCCGGTCGGGTTACCACTTTGAGAGGAGGCATATTCTTAGGAATATGCCTCCACGTATGCCCTAGGCAGAGACCAAGCCCCCTCTATATAAGGGGGCTAGGGTTTCAGTAGAGGGGGGTTGGGTTCTCTTCTATACTGATTTGGCTATGGTTTTGGGTGTGAATTGTGGGTGAGAGTAAGAGAGCTTCTTCTTCCTCCTCTCGCCAATACAGCTCTAGGAGCGCTTGTAATCTTGAAACGAAAGCAATACAAACATCAGTGTGGAGAATCACTTCACTATCCCTCCCTGGATTCCCCTAGCGTGTATTAGTCCCCACCTTTAGCCTATCCATGGCATCTGCCGTGACACCACCACGACAATCCACCAGTGTTATTGCATGTCTGTTCTTTTCATGAACCACACCCAATGTCATTGCATGTGTGTTCCCCTCACAAACCACATATGGATCCACCAGTGTCATTGCATGTCTGTTCTTTTCATGAACCATAGCTAGATTCCACCAGTGTAGTTGGATGTGTGTTCTTCCCATGAACCACACATGGATCCACCAGTGTCATTGCATGTCTGTTCTTTTCATGAATCACAGCTAGAGTCATTGCATGTCTGTTGCTTCCATAAACCACATATGGATCCACCTAGTTGTTGGGTCCGCAGCATAGAAAACAAAAAATTTCCTACGGTGTGAACTACACGCCAAGATCTATCTACTAGGTACAAAGCAACGGGTGGACATACATCCAACGTGAACTCACCCTCGAAGACAACGAGTTTTGTTAATGAGTAGGAACTTGTGGTTGATGTAGTCGTACACTCGCCGATCTCAAGATCGTGAGGAAGTCCGAGCGCCGCAACTCAGCAGCGCATCCGTACTCACAGACACGTTCAAGCCACAGGACAACCTCCACCTCCTCGCTCCAGCGATCCAGCGGAAGCAGCAACTCCTTCCAGACGAAATGCCACCGAGAACATGTATCTCGCTAATCCGAGACCATGGGGGAATAATTCTAGAGGGGGAGAGAGATCCTTCACAAGGAGGTGTGAGGATGAAGGAGGGCATGGGTGGCCTTTTATAGGAGAAGGGGGTGCCCCTCCTCTCCATGGCCGGCGCATGGGGGGTGACCCCTCACCTCCCCCATTCATGTGGTGGTAACCCCTCCACATTAAAATGCCTCTTCACATTCCCTTTTAAAGTCTCCACTGTAAATGCATTAAAATTCTCCAAGTTTAATGCTCTCTCATTTAATAAAACTCTTTTATTAAATTTATTCAGAATTTTGTTAATTAATTTAATTAACAAACATTCACATATAGCCCCATGCAATATTTCAATATCACATGCAGAACCACTTTCTGCAATTTCACCCGAAACAATTTCCGGTTTCTATTGAAACAATTCCTGCGCTTTGCAATTCTTTCGTCTGAAACATATGTGCTCCAAAATGGTGTCCGGTAACTCTTAAGTGTGTCACCCTACGGTACGCGAATAATGCAGACATGATCGAGACCCTTCTCCGATCAATAATTAGCAGCAGGACCTAGAGATCCGTACTGACCCCTACACATTCAACGATGACTTCTGTGATCGTGAGAACCTTTAACACTTGTTCGAGATTCGATCATCGGTATATCCATACCTAGTTTGATCTCGTTACCGACATGCACTCTTTTCTCGTTCACGTGATATAACATTCTAGTGATCACATCACTTGCTTGCAAGCTATCTCAATGTGATATCACCGAGAGGGCCTAGATTATATCTATCCGTCATCGGGATTGACAAATTCCACTCTTGATCCATGAGCCTCAACATAACACCTTCGTAGTACTGAACCCATCTTTATAGTCACCCTGTTACGGTGTGACGTTTGATGTTATCAAGATACTCTTCCCGTGTTAGCAATTAACATGATCTCATGGTCTAAGGATAAAGATTACTTCGTATGATGTTATAGCAATATAAACATAATGACTTGATCGTAATGCTATACTACGGATGAATGTTCATCACATCATTCCACCAATGGTGTGACCTTGTTATTAACAACATCCAATGTCCATGATCAGGAAACCTTGATCATCTTGTTAATCAACAAGCTAGTCTATAAGAGAGGCATAACTAGGAACCCTTTTTGTTTATTAAACACACATGTATTGATGTTTCTGATCAATACAATTCTAGCATGCAAAATAAACATCTATCATATATAAGGAATACATAATAACAACTTTAGTATTGCCTCTCAGGGCATATTTCCTTCAGTCTCCCACTTGCACTAGAGACAATAATCTAGTTCACATAGTGATAAATCTAACACCCATGGAGTTCTGGTGTTGATCATGTTTTGCCCTAGGGAGAACTTTAGTCAACGGATCTGCTACATTTAGGTCCGTGTGTACTTTACAAATCTTTATATCTCCATCCTTGACATGCTCGCGGATGGAGTGAAACCGGCGCTTAATATGCTTGGAATTCTTGTGAGACCTCGGTTCCTTTGCGTTGGCTATGGCTCCATTGTTGTCACAATAGATCACCATTGGGTCCAATGCACTAGGAACCACACCTCGTTCCGTAATGAACTCTTTCATCCAAACCGCTTCCTACGCCGCTTCTGAAGCAACAACATATTCCGCCTCCGTCGTTGATCCAGCCACCACAGGTTGTTTGGAACTCCTCCAACTAACTGCTGCTCCGTTCAAGAGAAATACGTATCCGGATTGAGACTTAGAGTCATCCGGATCGGTGTCAAAGCTAGCATCGACATAACACTTAGCGACTAGCTCTTCTTCACCTCTGTATATAAGAAACATATCCCTAGTTCTTCTCAAGTACTTGAGGATGTTCTTTACCGCTATCCAGTGTTCCGAACCTGGATCAGATTGGTACCTACTAGTCAAACTAATATCATGTGCCACATCCGGTCATGTACATAGCATGGCATACATAATAGAGCCTATGGCCGAGGCATAGGGGATCTTATCCATCATCTCTCTTTCTTCCGCCGTAGCCGGAATTTGAGTCTTACTCAATGTCTTGCCTTGCAACATAGGTAAGAACCCCTTCTTACTTTCGTCCATATTAAACTTCTTTAATATCTTATCAAGGTATGTACTCTGCGATAGCCCAATTAGGCGCCTTGATCTATCTCTATAGATTTTAATGCCTAATATATATGACGCTTCACCAAGGTCTTTCATCGAAAATTTGCTGTTTAGATAACTTTTAACACTGTTTAAAAGATCTATATCATTTCCAATCAATAATATGTCATCCACATATAATATTAGAAATGCCACATTCCTCCCACTCACTTTCTTGTAAATACAAGCCTCTCCATAAGTTTGGACAAATCCGAACTCTTTGATCACCTCATCAAAGCGGAGATTCCAACTCCAGGATGCTTGCTTCAGTCCATAGATGGATCGCTGAAGTTTGCATACCTTATCAGCATCCTTAGGATCGACAAAACCCTTAGGTTGTATCATATAGAATTCTTCTTCAATATTACCATTGAGGAACGCAGTTTTGACATCCATCTGCCATATTTCATAATCGAAATATGCAGCAATTGCTAACATAATCCTAACTGACTTAAGCATCGCTATGGGAGAGAATGTCTCATCGTAGTCAACTCCTTGAATTTGTCGAAACCCCTTTGCGACAAGTTGAGCCTTATAGATGGTCACATTACCATCGGCATCAGTTTTTCTTTTGAAAATCCATTTATTCTCAACGGCCTTTCGATCGTGAGGTAAGTCCACAAAGGTCCAAACTTGGTTCTCATACATGGATTCCATCTCGGATATCATGGCTTCTAGCCATCTGTTGGAATCCGGGCTCATCATCGCTTCTTCATACGTCGGAGGGTCATCCATTTCATTAACCATGAAATTCACAACAGGATTGCCGTACAGTTCAGGAGCTGCACGTGTCCTGCTTGACCTGCGAGGTTTGGTAGTTTCCTCTTTCGGAGTTTCATGATCAATATCATTTGCTCTCTCTTCATTAGGTGAAGTCAACTCCGAAACAACTTCTGGTGCTACGCCACTTGCTATTTCATGAAGAGAAGGTTCAATAACCTCTTCGAGTTCTACCTTCCGACTACTCACACCTTTCGCGAGAAACTCCTTCTCAAGAAAGGATCCATTCTTGGCAACAAAAACCTTGCCTTCGGATCAGTGATAGAAGGTATACCCAATTGTTTCCTTAGGGTATCCTATGAAGACACATTTTTCTGCTTTGGGTTCGAGTTTATTTGGTTGAAGTTTCTTCACATAAACATCGCATCCCCAAACTTTAAGAAATGACAGCTTAGGTTTGTTTCCAAACCATAATTCATACGGTGTCGTTTCAACGGATTTAGATGATGCCCGATTTAAAGTGAATGCAACTATTTCTAGTGCATAACCCCAAAATGACAGTGGCAAGTCAGTCAGAGACATCATAGGTCGAACCATATCCAATAAGGTACGATTACGATGTCCCGACACACCATTAAGTTGTGGTGTTCCGACAGGCGTGAGTTGTGAAACTATTCCACACTCTTTCATGTGTGTGCTAAACTCGTAACTTAGATACTCTCCTCCATGGTCAGACCGTAGAAATTTGATCTTTCTATTAGGATGATTTTCCACTTCATTCTGAAATTTCTTGAACTTTTCAAAAGTTTCAGACTTGTGTTTCATCAAATAGATATACCCGTATCTACTCAAATCATCCGTGAAAGTAACAAAAAAAGATATCCACCTCGCGCCGACACACTCATTGGTCCACACACATCAGTATGTATGATTTCCAATAGATCTGTCGCCCGTTCCATTGAACCGGAAAATGGCGTTCTAGTCATCTTGCCCATAAGGCACGGCTCACATGTATCAAATGATTCAAAATCAAGTGATTCCAAAAGTGCATCGGAATGGAGTTTCTTCATGCGTTTAACGCCAATATGACCTAGACGGCAGTGCCACATATATGCAGATATATCATCATCAAGTTTAATCTTTTTAGCATTAACATTATGAATGTGCGTAATATTACTATCGAGATCCATTAGAAATAAACCATTCAACACAGGTGCATGACCATAAAAGATATTATCCATATAAATCGAACAACCATTGTTTTCAGATTTAAACGAATAACCACTTTGCATCAAACATGATCCGGATACAATATTCATGCTAAGTGCAGGCACCAAATAACAATTATTTAGGTTTATGACTAATCCCGATGGCATATGGAGAGGCAGCATTCCGACGGCGATCACATCGACTCTTGATCCTTTGCCGACCCGCATTCTGACCTCATCCCTTGCTAGTTGTCACTTGTTCCGTAGCCCCTGAATCGAGTTACATATATTAGCAACCGATCCCATATCAAATACCTAGGTGCTATTGCGAGTACTAGTCAAGTACACATCAATAACATGTATATCACATATACCTTTGTTTGCCTTGCCGAACTTCTTGTCCACCAAATACTTGGGGCAGTTGCACTTCCAATGGCCAGTCCCCTTGCAATAGCAGCACTCGGTATCGGATTTAGGGCCAGCTCGGGGTTTCTTTTCAGGCGCGGCAACAGATTTTCCACCCTTCTTTCCCTTGTGATTGCCTTTCTTGTCCTTCTTGAAACCGGTGGCCCTATTGATCATCAACACTTGATGTTCTTTCCTAATCTCCACTTCTGCAGTCTTAAGCATTGACAGAAGCTCGGGAAGAGTCTTCTTCATGCCCTGCATATTATAGTTCATCATGAAGCTCTTGTAGCTAGGTGGCAGAGATTGGAGAACACGATGTATGCCTAAGTCAATGGGAATCGTTATTCCCAAGGACACAAGCTTATCGGCGTACCTAGACATTTTGAGTACATGCTCCCTTATAGAGCTATTCTCCTCCATCATGCAGCTAAAGAACTTTTCAGTAGCATTATAACTTTCTACGGCAGCATGGGTATCGAAAATCATTTTCAATTCTCCCATGGTATCAAAGGCATTGCCATTTTCGAAACGCTTTCGAAGTTCTGGCTCTAGCCCATACAGTATGCCGCAATGAACTAAGTTGTGGTCCTCCTGACGAGTCACATAGACATTCTTTTCCTCGTTAGGGGCATCAGGAGCTGGTGGGGGGCCTAGCGGCGCATCTAGCACATATTGCTTTTGTGCAGCAGTGAGGAGAATCCTCAAATTCATAGCCCAGTTGGTGAAGTTGCTACCATTCGCAGCAAGTTTCTCTTTCTCCATGAACACATTGAAATTAAAAGCAGGTGGTGCCATCTACAACAGAATTTGTAAAGTTTGTTTAGACTAAGTTTATGATAGATTCAGTTCAACTAATCCAAATTACTAATGAACTCCCACTCAAAAACGACATCCCTCGTGCCTTTTTGGTGATTACATGAACCAAATCCACTACACCAAGTCCGATCATCACGTGAGTCAGTGTAGCTTCAAAGGCGAGCATCTATATGGGCATCATATCAACCATATGACTCATGCTTAACCTTTCGGTATGTGTTCCGAGGCCATGTCTGTACATGCTAGGCTCGCCAATTAAGAACCTTAGTACCTGCGTGTGTAAAACTGTCTTACACCCGTTGTATGAAAGCGTAGAGTCGAGTACACCCGATCATCACGTGATGTCTCGAAACACGATCCATAGAACAGTGCATACTCAAGGAAGAACACATTTTATCTTGATATCTAAATGAGGGATCATCTTACAATGCTACCAAAAGCGCCAAACTAGCAGTATAAGATGCTAACATCTAATGTGTAAAGTGAGATGATATGGTCCATGCATTTGATCTCTATCATTTACATCGTGGTATGATCTCTATCATTCCTTTGTGTGTAAGGCCAAGGTCTATGGAACTTACATGTTTAATGTGTTGTAAGAGTATCTATCATACATCTACTTACAACAATACCATATCAATACACTAGCTTAGCAACGATCTAAACTAGACGCCTCTAATTTATCAATTGCAAGTGTTACGTGGCTTAGGGCTTTCGGAGATAGAACCGTTCTCACCTACGAACATGAACCACAACGAGGATAACTAAGTTATTAGCAACTCGTTGTAAATCAGATATTGACTATAGTAGGAGAGACAGACACCCGCCAGCCACTTATGCAAAACAAGTTGCATGTCAGTCGTGGAACCGGTCTCATGTACGATGACATGTAAGGTTGGTCCGGGCCGCTTCATCCCACTATGCCACCAATATCGAAAATACATAGAAGATGCAATACCATGATCATCATCGCCCACATATAAACATATGTGTACTACCCGTGCAAAGCACCTACACATAGATTAGGCTCTGATACCACTGTTGGGTCCGCAGCATAGAAAACAAAAAATTTCCTACGGTGTGAACTACACGCCAAGATCTATATACTAGGTACAAAGCAACGGGTGGACATACATCCAATGAGAACTTACCCTTAAAGACAACGAGTTTTGTTAACGAGTAGGAACTCGTGGTTGATGTAGTCGTACACTTGCCGATCTCAAGATCGTGAGGAAGTCCGAGCGCCGCAACTCAGCAGCGCATCCGTACTCGCACACACGTTCAAGCCACCGGACAACCTCCACCTCCTCGCTCCAGCGATCCAGCGGAAGCAGGAACTCCTTCCAGATGAAATGCCACCGGGAACATGTATCTCGCTAATCCGAGACCATGGGGGAATAATTCTAGAGGGGGAGAGAGATCCTTCACAAGGAGGTGTGAGGATGAAGGAGGGAATGGGTGTCCTTTTATAGGAGGAGGGGGTGCCCCTCCTCTCCATGGCCGGCGCATGGGGGGTGACCCCTCACCTCCCCCATTCATGTGGTGGTAACCCCTCCACATTAAAATGCCTCTTCACATTCCCTTTTAAAGTCTCCACTTTAAATGCATTAAAATTCTCCAAGTTTATTCAGAATTTTGTTAATTACTGTAATTAACAAATATTCACATATAGCCCCTTGCAATATTTCAATATCACATGCAGAACCACTTTCTGCAATTTCACCCGAAACAATTTCCGGTTTCTATTGAAACAATTCCTGCGCTTTGCAATTCTTTCGTCTGAAACATATGTGCTCCAAAAAGGTGTCCGGTAACTCTTAAGTGTGTCACCCTATGGTTCGCGAATAATGCAGACATGATTGAGACCCTTCTCCGATCAATAATCAGCAGCGGGACCTAGAGATCCGTACTGACTCCTACACATTCAACGATGACTTCTGTGATCGTGAGAACCTTTAATGCTTGTAACTAAATCCCTTTGTCTCACGATATATTACATGTCCGAGATTTGATCATCGGTATCTCCATACCTAGTTTGATCTCGTTACCGACATGCACTCTTTTCTCGTTCCCGTGATATAACATTCTAGTGATCACATCACTTGCTTGCAACCTATCTCAATGTGATATCACTGAGAGGGCCCAGAGTATATCTATCCGTCATCGGGATTGACAAATTCCAATCTTGATCCATGAGCCTCAACATAACACCTTCGTAGTACTGAACCCATCTTTATAGTCACCCTGTTATGGTGTGACGTTTGATGTTATCAAGATACTCTTCCGGTGTTAGCAATTAACATGATCTCATGGTCTAAGGATAAAGATTACTTCGTATGATGTTATAGCAATATAAACATAATGACTTGATCGTAATGCTATACTTCGGATGAATGTTCATTACATCATTCCACCAATGGTGTGACCTTGTTATTAACAACATCAAATGTCCATGATCAGGAAACCTTGATCATCTTGTTAATCAACAAGCCAGTGTATAAGAGAGGCATAACTAGGAACCCTTTTTGTTTATTAAACACACATGTATTGATGTTTCTGATCAATACAATTCTAGCATGCAAAATAAACATCTATCATATATAAGGAATACATAATAACAACTTTAGTATTGCCTCTCAGGGCATATTTTCTTCAGTCTCCCACTAGTACTAGAGACAATAATCTAGTTCACATAGTGATAAATCTAACACCCATGGAGTTCTGGTTTTGATCATGTTTTGCCCTAGGGAGAACTTTAGTCAACAGATCTGCTACATTTAGGTCCATGTGTACTTTACAAATCTTTATATCTCCATCCTTGACATGCTCGCGGATGGAGTGAAACCGGCGCTTAATATGCTTGGAATTCTTGTGAGACCTCAGTTCCTTTGCGTTGGCTATGGCTCCATTGTTGTCACAATAGATCACCATTGGGTCCAATGCACTAGGAACCACACCTAGTTCCGTAATGAACTCTTTCATCCAAACCGCTTCCTGCGCCGCTTCTGAAGCAGCAATATATTCCGCCTCCGTCGTTGATCCAGCCACCACAGGTTGTTTGGAACTCCTCCAACTAACTGCTGCTCCGTTCAAGAGAAATATGTATCCGGATTGAGACTTAGAGTCATCCGGAATGGTGTCAAAGCTAGCATCGACATAACACTTAACGACTAGCTCTTCTTCACCTCCGTATATAAGAAACATATCCCTAGTTCTTCTCAAGTACTTGAGGATGTTCTTTACCGCTATCCAGTGTTCCAAACCTGGATCAGATTGGTACCTACTAGTCAAACTAATAGCATGTGCCACATCCGGTCTTGTACATAGCATGGCATACATAATAGAGCCTATGGCGGAGGCATAGGGAATCTTATCCATCATCTCTCTTTCTTCCGCCATAGCCGGACTTTGAGTCTTACTCAATGTCTTCCCTTGCAACATAGCTAAGAACCCCTTCTTACTTTCGTCCATATTAAACTTCTTTAATATCTTATCAATGTATGTACTCTGCGATGTGTGTTCTTCTCATGAACCACACGTGGATCCACTGGTGTCATTGCATGTCTGTTCTTTTCATGAACCACACCCAGTGTCACTGCATGTTAGTTCTTTTCATGAACCGCATAAGGATCCACCCAGTGTCATTGGATGTGTGTTCTTCTCATGAACCACACGTGGATCCACCGGTGTCATTGCATGTCTGTTCCTCTAAACAAACGACATAAGGATCCACCAGTGTCATTGCATGTCTATTCTTTTCATGAACCACACCCAGTGTCATTGCATGTGTGTTCTTCTAAACAAACCACATAAGGATCCACCAGTGTCATTGCATGTATGTTCTTTTCATGAACCACACCCAGTGTCAGTGCATGTGTGTTCTTCTAAACAAACCACATAAGGATCCACCAGTGTCATTACATGTCTGTTCTTTTCATGAACCACACATAAGGATCCACCAGTGTCATTGCATGTCTGTTCTTTTCATGAACCACACCCAATGTCATTGCATGTGTGTTCTCCTGACAAACCACATATGGATCCACCAATGTCATTGCATGTCTGTTCTTTTCATGAACCACAGCTAGATTCCACCAGTGTCGTTAGATGTGTGTTCTTCCCATGAACCACACATGGATCCACCAGTGTCATTGCATGTCTATTCTTTTCATGAATCACAGCTAGAGTCATTGCATGTCTGTTACTTCCATAAACCACATATGGATCCACCTAGTGTGATTGCATGTTTGTTCCCACATAAGGATCCACCAGTGTCATTGGATGTGTGTTCTTCTCATGAACCACACATGGATCCACCAGTGTCATTGCATGTTTGTTCCTCTAAACAAACCACATAAGGATCCACCAGTGTCATTGCATGTATGTTTTTTTCATGAACCACACATAAGGATCCACCAGTGTCATTGCATGTCTGTTCTTTTCATGAACCACACCCAGTGTCATTGCATGTGTGTTATTTTCATGAACCACAGCTAGAGTCATTGGATGTCTATTCTTTTCATGAACCACATCCAGTGCCATTGCATGTCTGTTCTTTCCATGAACCACATCCGGTGTCACTGGATGTCTGTTCTTTTCATGAACCACATAAGGATCTACCAGTGTCATTGGATGTGTGTTCTTCTCATGAACCACACGTGGATCCAGAAGTGTTATTGCATGTCTGTTCCTCTAAACAAACCACATAAGGATCCACCAGTGTCATTGGATGCGTGTTCTTTTCGTGAACCACATAAGGATCCACCAGTGTCATTGCATGTCTGTTCTTTTCATCAACCACATAAGAATCCACCAGTGTCATTGCATGTCTGTTCTTTTCATGAACCACATAAGGATCCACCAGTGTCATTGCATGTCTGTTCTTTTCATGAACCAGACCCAGTGTCATTGCATGTCTGTTGTTTTCGTGGAACACACTCGGTGTCACTGCATGTCTGTTCTTTTCATGAACCACATAAGGATCTACCAGTGTCATTGGGTGTGTGTTCTTCTCATGAACCACACGTGGATCCACCGATGTCATTGCATGTATGTTCCTCTAAACAAACCACATAAGGATCCACCAGTGTCATTGCATGTCTGTTCTTTTCATGAACCACACCCAGTGTCATTGCATGTGTGTTCTTCTAAACAAACCACATAAGGATCCACCAATGTCATTGCATGTCTGTTCTTTTCATGAACCACACCCAGTGTCATTGCATGTGTGTTCTTCTAAACAAACCACATAAGTCATTTCATGTCTGTTCTTTTCGTGAACCACACCCGGTGTCATTGCATGTGTGTTCCTCTAGACAGACCACATAAGGATCCACCGGTGTGATTGCATGTCTGTTCCTCTAACAAACCACATAAAGATCCACCAGTGTCATTGCATGTCTGTTCTTTTCATGAACCACACCCAGTGTCATTGCATGTGTGTTCTTCTAAACAAACCATATAAGGATCCACCAATGTTATTGTCTATATGTTCTTTTCATGAACCACACCCAGTGTCAGTGCATGTCTGTTCTTTTCATGAACCACACCCAGTGTCACTGCATGTCAGTTCTTTTCATGAACAACATAAGGATCTACCAGTGTCATTGGATGTGTGTTCTTGTCATGAACCACAGGTGGATCCAACGGTGTCATTGGATGTTTGTTCCTCTAAAAAACCACATAAGGATCCACTAGTGTCTTAGGATGTGCGTTCTTTTCATGAACCACACCTAGTGTCATTGCATGTGTCTTCTTCTAAACAAACCACATAAGGATACACCAGTGTCATTCATGTCTGTTCTTTTCATGAACCACATAAGGATGGGCCCACTAGTGTCATTGCATGTCTGTTCTTTTCATGAACCACACCCAGTGTCAGTGCATGTCTGTTCTTTTCATGAACCACACCCAGTGTCATTGCATGTCTATTCTTTTCATGAACCACATAAGGATCTACCAGTTTCATTGGATGTGTGTTCTTCTCATGAACCACACGTGGATCCACCGGTGTCATTGCATGTTTGTTCCTCTAAACAAACAACATAAGGATCCACCGGTGTCATTGTGTGTCTATTCTTTTCATGAACCACACCTAGTGTCATTGCATGTGTGTTATTCTAAACAAACCACATAAGGATCCACCAGTGTCATTGCCTATCTATTCTTTTCATGAACCACACCCAATGTCATTGCATGTGTGTTCTTCTAAACAAACCACATAAGTCATTGCATGTCTGTTCTTTTCATTAACCACACCCGGTGTCATTGCATGTGTGTTCCTCTAGACAGACCACATAAGGATCCACTGGTGTCATTGCATGTTTATACCTCTAACAAACCACATAAGGATCCACAAGTGTCATTGGATGTGTGTTCTTCTCATGAACCACACGTGGATCCACCGGTGTCATTGCATGTCTATTCCTCTAAACAAACCACATAAGGATCCACCAGTGTCATTGTGTGTCTGTTCTTTTCATGAACCACACCCAGTGTCATTGCATGCGTGTTCTTTTCATTAACCACAGCTAGAGTCATTGCATGTCTGTTACTTCCATAAACCACACATGGATCCACTGATGTCATTGCATGTCTGTTCTTTTCATGAACCACACCCAGTGCCACTACATGTCAGTTCTTTTCATGAACCACATAAGGATCTACCAGTGTCATTGGATGTGTGTCCTTCTCATGAACCACACATGGATCCACTGGTGTCATTTCATGTCTATTCCTCTAATAAAACCACATAAGGATCCACTAGTGTCATTGGATGTGTGTTCTTTTCATGAACCACACCCAGTGTCATTGCATGTGTGTTCTTCTAAACAAACCACATAAGGATCCACCAATGTCATTGCATGTATGTTATTTTCATGAACCACATAAGGATGGGCCCACCAGTCTTATTGCATGTCTGTTCTTTTCATGAACCACACCCAGTGTCAGTGCATGTCTGTTCTTTTCATGAACCACACCCAGTGTCACTGCATGTCTGTTCTTTTCACGAACCACATAAGGATCTACCAGTGTCATTGGATGTGTGTTCTTCTCATGAACCACACGTGGATCCACCAGTGTCATTGCATGTCTGTTCCTCTAAACAAACCACATAAGGATCCACCAGAGTCATTGTGTGTCTGTTCTTTTCATGAACCACACCCAGTGTCATTGCATGTGTGTTCTTCTAAACAAACCACATAAGGATCCACTAGTGTCATTGCCTGTCTGTTCTTTTCATGAACCACACCCAGTGTCATTGCATGTGTGTTCTTCTAAACAAACCACATAAGTCATTGCATGTCTGTTCTTTTCATAAACCACACCCGGTGTCATTGCATGTGTGTTCCTCTAGACAGACCACATAAGGATCCACCGGTGTGATTGCATGTCTGTTCCTCTAACAAACCACATAAGGATCCACCAGTGTCATTGGATGTGTGTTCTTCTCATGAACCACACGTGAATCCACCGGTGTCATTGCATGTCTGTTCCTCTAAACAAACCACATAAGGATCCACCAGTGTCATTCCGTGTCTGTTCTTTTCATGAACCACACCTAGTGTCATTGCATGCGTGTTCTTTTCATTAACCACAGCTAGAGTCATTGCATGTCTGTTACTTCCATCAACCACACATGGATCCACCGATGTCATTGCATGTCTTTTCTTTTCATGAACCACACCCATTGTCACTGCATGTTAGATCTTTTCATGAATCACAGCTAGAGTCATTGTATGTCTGTTACTTCCATAAACCACATATGGATCCACCTAGTGTGATTGCATGTCTGTTCTTTTCACAAACCACGCATGGATATACCAGTGTCATTGCATGGGTAGCCGTTAGACCGAGTCTTCTAGAAGGCACGCCCTAACACAGTTGTTCTGCTTGACGATTGTTACATACCGTTCGATTGGGGCGCTTGGACGATTGGGATGGTCTTCGTGAGAGCGATCCGCGAGTAGGCTGTTCTGCGGCATGATTAGCCACGCTTGCTCTGGACAAACTGGCAACACCGGGCGCTCCCCTATTGCGAGTGTCACGTCTCACGAGTTCAGTGGGCCACATCCCAGTGTCACGTCCCCATTACTTCTCTTCCTCCCCGTACTTCTCTTCCTTACCCTCGAAGCCACTTTCCCCACTTCACTCCCATCCTGCCGTAGCCGCAAGCCGACGGCGCCTCCATCCCAATCCCCTCTCCGGCAGCCACCCCCCTCCCCTCTCGCCATGGGTTCAAGGGGAGACGGCGAGGAAACGCGTCGTGACGACAGGGACGGTGATTTTGATGTGAGTCGTATCATCTCTATTTCTATCATCTGTGGCCAGTTATCTATTTTTTGAGCTAGATCTAATATATTTACTCATGCGCGTATGACTCTGACTATCACGGTTTAGAGGATGAAGACAGTCCTCTGGTATGTAAACATGGATATGTGCCCGCTAAATTTGTAGCCTTCGAAGGACGAAACGCAGGCAGGAGGTTTCTACGGTGTCAAGGACATCGTGCAATGATGCAAGGCGAAAGTTGCGGTGTTGTCAAATGGGTAGATCCAGAGTGGCCCAAATCGATGCAGAAAACGCTGGACAAACTATGGGAAATGACTGTCGAGTTGAAAGAATCCGTATTCAGCTCACTTCTTGATAGTGTTGAGACGAAGCTATGGGAACCAGTTGACACGACCAAGCATAAGCAAGATCTCAGGTGGGTGCAAGACAAGGTTATCAAAGTCGAGAAGGAGAGGGACGCGGCGTTGGCCCTGAAGGCTAAAGCAAAGCAAGAACTGACTCAAGCAAGGAATGATCTCCACCAGGCCAAAGTCCTGCAGTACACAACTACGAGTATTGACAAGTGCATGAGGAAAAATGCAGAGAAACAATTGAAGCTGTGCAAGGAAGATGATAAAGGAAGGAGCAGACAATTCGATCCTTGCTCTCGCAGGAAGAGGCGCATCGGGCCAAGATTAGGAAGATCAAGGAGATGTGTGATAACGAGTTCTATTTAGCTTAAGCTCCGTGCCTTTTTAAGTTGTAATATTTGTACTTGTTGACCTAGCGGTCTGAACTATTGGTCCCGGATTCCAGGGAGGAAAAAATTGCTCTGACCCCGCATTACTTCTTTTGTCTGACCGTCGCTTCGTCATCCTCGTGTACAAATAGGAGGCGCCACAGTGCGTCGCTTCGTCATCCATCCCCTCGTCCTCTCCAATCTCCACCGTGCCTCCATGGAGATGCCTGATCTGAACTTGTACGAGGCGGTGATGTTCGCGAACTTCGACATCCTTGCGCCGCCAGCCGCGAAGGTGCCCCACGGATGGCGCATTAGCTCTGCGGGGGTGCCGGTGGCTCCACTACCTGGCCAAGCCGAGATGGAGAGCGAAATCGCGGCGCGTCGCCGCCAGATGCTCGCGTGGAAGAGGGCGCTGCCCTGATACACGGCGGCCAGCCCGTACTGGCCGGCGTTGTTCAAGAAGGAGCGGAAGGCCAAGATTGGCAACCGCATCGTTGATGGGCGCGTGGTGCACCGGGATCTCCGCAACCGAGAAGGGCGAGGTTCTGGTCTGTCCCTGGACGGACCAAGTACACCATCATCGCTGCCGCTCAACGCGAAGAGGTGCTCCGTCTCGTGAACAATGCGGACATCATGGAGGTTCCGTCCGACAGCGACGAGGAAGCCGGTGGCTCGGAGGACAGTGGCAGCAGAAGTGAAATTGTTGACTAGTGGTTGAATTAATGTAGGATGTGAAATCGCACCTTTGTTTAGAAGAATTTGTGGTTGAAGTAATGAAATGCCTCGATTTAGATCTCTATCTCGCTTAATTTGTGGAACAATTTGTGATTTAGATCAATTTCTGCCTCGATTTAGATCTCTGTCCCGGATTGGGAACGTGACCGTGGACCAAAGACACCTTTTCTACTAGTGTATTCTGACATTGGTGGTTTGTTTAAACGTAATCTACGTGGATTGTACCGCATGCAAATGGCACAACCACAATTTATAAAGTGGAAGCACGTACACCCGATTACTGGAGATCCGGGAGCTTCGCCAGATGCAGGGGATGCAGCAGCAGAGAGGCGGTGAGATAGACGGGCTCAAGATTAGGCCAGAAAGTGGTACCCATTTCCTCCTCATCTAGGCATTATCGGTGAGAACATTGATGTTTATGTTGCCACGTCGTTGTGCAGCATCTGAAATAAGTTGCTGCTTCGTGGAGTGTGGCAGCTTAAATAATTTATTTATGTGCCACTTACATTCCGTCGTATTTGGAGACATCCTGCCCCTCAGCAATCGTGGAACCGGTGGATCCTTGTTTTCAGATAGCAGTGGCACAATCACAATTTCGAATTCAACTACTGACTCGGGCGTTTCCAAACCCTAAGTCGCGATACATTTTACTCAGATAACGTGGGTAGATTGTTTTGCCCAGCAACATGCCACACACAGAGCAACCAGAATTTAACAGAATTACATATATAGGTTCAAATTCAACACATTACTATGCATCTTCATTGCGAACAGCCTTCTTCCGCAGCCTGGGTGCCAAGCCTTCACGTCCAATGGTTTCTTCATTTCCTGCCTTCTTCCTCTTCCTCGGTGCCAATTTTCTTAGCTTCATGTACTCTGCATCGCCGGGACAATGGGCACCAGAATCGTGTCCAGCATCATCTTTCCACTCGTTTTTAATTTCTTCGGGAAGCAAAATGACATCTTTCCACTCGTTTTTAATTTCTTCGGGCAACAAAATGACTGACCCGGCAGTCATGTTTCTAACCTTCCGGCGCTTCCTGTCAAAGAAACAAGACTATTGCATAACTGCCCAATATCTACAGAGTAAATAAAACAAAAATTACAATTCAGCACAAACATGCGAACCCCAAGAGACCTTTGCTTACCAGGAGCTAATTGGGTTCAAGCAACCACCCTATCCAAGAATAGAAGGGCGACTCCCAGTTGCAGCAGCTTCCACATCCAGTACATCACATTTCAGCTCAAACATGGCAGCCGAAGCATACCTTTTCATTAACCTAATTAGCTGACTGTCACACATTATAGGAACCATGATGCCACGTTCATCCATGAAGCTGAACTTTGCAGTCTGCTTGGCCATAATTCAACATGATTACGCAGAGCAGCAACCATACCAGATATAGTGCAGATCTGCGCAGGCGCTTCTTCCATCGTGAAACAATGGTGTCCATACCTCTTGCCCTTAGAGTCGTACCTATAGAGGACTACTGTAACCAGGTAAGGGGGTCCGCACAGATCCCACTTGACAGAAAACTATGGTACAAAATATGTTTGTTAGCGTTGGGCTAACAAACAATTTGAGGTTCAGTAGCCAGCTAGCAGTAGTAACTAGTGCGAATAGCAAAGAGAAGGGTAGATCACCCGCTTGTAGACAGAACTTCTTCTTTCTTGATAGTAGGATCTGCCATCCTCCGAGCTGCTCGGCTCGTCGGCAGCGGAGGCAGGCTAGAGCCTCGCAATGGCGGCTACGGCATGCGCCATTGGAGCTCGGGATCAACGACTGTGTGCAACAACTGGGCGCAGCAACTTGGCGCTGGAAGTCAAATGTCCGAAGGAATCGTCCTACCTAGAGGGTGGATTCCGACGCCGCCGGTGCTAGGGGAAAGCTAGGAATGGATTTGTGAAATTGGTCAACGCATCCAATCCACTTAGCTTCTCGATTTGCCTAAGAGGTTGCCGCGTTGGCGCCCGCGTCACGGACAGATGACCGACATGAGGGTCCCGTATAGCACCCCGATAAAACCACTACTAGAAAATCGCTTGCTATTTCTGTTTTGTGCATCATCATGACCGCATGCTCATGTCATCATGCCACATTGCATTTGAGCATCGTCATATCATCATGCATCTTTGTGCCTAAAACTATTTTCCAAAATCCTATCTTTATTTTCTAAATACCCTCTCTCTATTTCAAATGTAAAACCCTGGTCTTCTCCGAGTCTTTTATTTGTCTAAAAACTATTTATAAAATATTTTAAAAGTTAAATAAAAATAAAATATTTTTAGTGGGGGAGGCAGCCACCGGTCAGGCCCAACAGGCCTAATCGGTAGCCACCTACCACCCCACCTCTAAAACCAGACCCTATAAACCCTAACCCCAACTACCTACTCCCTCTCTCTCCCCCGGCTCCACCTGGCCACCTGCCGCCACCCCCACACACTGCATGCAGCCACCAGCCCTCGCGCAGCCAAACTCCTCCCACCCCATCGCCACCTCACCCCGTCGAATCCCAGCCAGTCACCTCATCTTCCTTGGTCCCACCCCCACCTGCCTTTCCTCGCGAGAGAGAGCCACGCACGCCACCCCGTGCCGACATGCCTCGCATGGGGGTCTCCGCCCGTGGTCACCCGGCCCCACCCGCGTGGCCCCGTGCCCTTCCTTCTCTTCCCTCAATCCCCGACCGCCCCAGGATCCCGCCACCTTCTCAGACGCCGGCCGCCACAGAGCGCCCGCGGACGAGCTCCTCGGCCGCCCTGCCCTTGGTGTTCCTCTCTGCCGCCGCGCGGGACCTCGGCGTCTGCCGCCTTCACCTGGGCCACATCCCCAGGCCCGAGCTCCGCACTTCCGCTGCAGCGCCACCCTCTGCTTCCCTGCGTCGGCGGCCCTATCCCTAGTATCGCCGGGCGCGACCTCATCTGCCTCCGCCGGTGCTCCTTCGTCCCACGCCGCCCGGTGACCTCGCATCTTCTGAAGCGTCGTGCACGACCACCTCGTCCACCTTGCTGCGGCCCCGCATGCCGGTAGCCCCCTGCGTCACGCCGCCGCCAGGGCAAGCACCCCCGGCCTCCCGCCTATCTCCCCACCTCCGCATCTGGGAGGCCCGGTCCTCCTCTACATGTCCTGCAGGCTACCGTCGACCCTGCCGCCTCCGACGGCTCTCCTCCGTCGTCCCTGTCTGCTCGCCTCCTCCCGCAAAGCCGCCGCCGTACCCCGGCCTTCCCGGCGCCGTCCTCGCCCCTGGCCACGCGCCTTCCCAGGCAGAGTACCCCAGCGTCGCCGCCCTTGAACAACACCTAATCCTCCCGCCTTGTCCGTCCCCTCCGGCGCCGGTTGGCAGGGAGCTGACCGCCGCCGTCTGTTTTCATCCTCCGCGACCCGCCCTGCTCCTCCGAGCCTTCACCTGGACTAGGCTTCGGCTGCTGCTCCGGTCCCGTCCCGAGCTCGCCATCCTCGACTTCCAGCCCCAATCGCCCCGAGCATGACCCTCGACCAGAGTCTCTTTCTGTAGGCAGTGGTCCTTTTGTCCCTTCGGGTGTGGATCCGTTGAAGTGGTGGTGATGTGGTACTACATGTGTGGCGTTTGATGCACAGTTGACAAATTCCCAACACGGATTCGACATTGTCGAAGATCTACCACATGGAGCTGTCAGGCCACGCAAGACCATCGGCGCCACACCCGCGTCCGGCACCGACACCCGAGAACCTCAACAAGTGACGCCAAG
This sequence comes from Avena sativa, assembly GCA_916181665.1. Classification (NCBI taxonomy): domain Eukaryota; kingdom Viridiplantae; phylum Streptophyta; class Magnoliopsida; order Poales; family Poaceae; genus Avena; species Avena sativa. Next base: position 468,819,975 of record OV702290.1, read on the forward strand.
ATCTACATCACGGATCCACCGGGCGAGACCTCGAAGGCCATCGACGCGTGAAGACGTATCCTCGGAATTCCGAGGAGATCGGCAAGAACTCCTACAAGAACGCCAAGTTCTACATCCCACACGCCAAGACCGACTCGATGGCACGGACCCGACAAGATCTTCGCGATGACAAGATCGACACCGACCAGGGAAGATCCGATGATCCTCCGACGCAAAACCAAGTTCTTCACCCGAACGCCAAGACCTCCTTCCGAACCCGAGTTCTTCGTCATAGGCGTCAAGATCTTCTACACTAACCGGAAGACAACCGGTACCCGGTCCACTCAAGTTCGCCATCGACGACAAGATCGACCGCTTGGAACCCAAGTTCTCCATCTTGTATTTGAACCTCGTATCCCCATCGATCCCAGAGTCCGAACCCCGAACCCCCGAAACCCAAGATCTTCCGAACCCAGATGTGTGCCGATCTCCTATTTTTATAATATGACATTATCAACTGTCGCATATTAAATTGTTCATGCTTGCATACATGTCATCTGGTGGGTTGGGTTAAATAGTCGATTCACCTAAATTAAATATGGAGTCTATATGCGAGCTATTCTAGTCTTATTTCGGACTCCATTTAAATTTGTGTAGCGAACCGATACCATGTTCTGCCTTGTTAAGACAACATTTAAATTGCGGGGTATCTAAATAACTGGAACCTATTAATTAATTGTTGGGACCCCGGTTCCGCTTAATACTTCCTAATTGCATCGCATCTGCATCATATCATAGCATGTCGGATCTTCTGCCATAGTATTAAATATTGCATCCGGTGTTTCTTTTAATGTTTGCTTCTTCGCGGATTAGGCCGATGAGTTGATGCGAGTATCGACAAGTTCTTCGGATATGATCCTTCGGCAGTGTTTCCCAGGCGAGCATCTCTGCCCCTTCTACCTATTTTGCATTTATAGTCTTTATTTCCTCCTGTTAATCTATTGCTATCTGTGTCACGATGCTTTAGTTTCCGTGCACCAGTTATATCCCGTGCAGCCTCTATATTGCCATGGACACCTCCTAATACCTGTTGTTTGGTAGATAGCTGGCCTTGCGAGTCGTGGTTGCTTGCTCAGGTGCGATCTCGTGTTGTCGAGTACCACAGTTGTTGGTATGCTGGCAGATGTTTATGGTGGAGATGATCATGACTTTAAATACAACTATTAAATTGCTGTGATAACTAATGAAAGAGGCACCGGTGGGCAATATATGTTATTTGGTTTTTCATGCCCACTTGTGTCCCGTAGGCCCTGAGTACTTGATACCTGTTCCTTGACTATTTCGCACTATCCACATCCAGGAGAGTCTATGAATCCCCCTTAGCCAAAGTTTGATTCATTTCTTATTTCTTGGGGCCACAAACTAGTTTGGGGCTTTATTACTATCATGTACTTATGCCATGCTTTACTGCTTTATTTAAGATTGTGCGTGGAGCACCTGTACTGTTTTGGATCGTGACACGTTTTTGCTGTATCGACAAGCCCAGTCACACTTTCGGGTTCCCAGTCGTTTACCGTCGTCCACACAAACCCTGGGTCCGTCTCGGAGCCGGCCAACTTCGTCGTGGGTAGCTTAGTGTGGTGGCCCCCTGAAAAATTTTATGAATCCTATGATTGCTTTATCGTGAAGGCCTCGTTGGGTTTTGAGTTGGTTTTTCCGAGGTTGATCGTGTGTGTGTTGCTATTTGTGCACCCCTGCAGGGTAAATCTTTCTGAAAGCCGTGTCTGCGGTTATGGATGACTTGGAGCACAGTATCTCGATCATAGACAAGCATAACTAAAGTAGTGCTATAAATTTGACTTAATATGTGACTAGTAATCAGCTTCACTACAATGGAATGGATAATAAAAGTACCAACAACTGGTGGAACTGGGGTGTATCGTGTCATATTATATCTGACTAGTAAATGTTCCAACTATAACGGAATGGTGATTAAAACTGCCCACTACTTATGCTTGAGGATGACTCATGCTATCTATATCAGATTAGTAAGAGCTTCAACTAAAATGGAATGAATAAAACTGCCAACCGTGTGAGTTCCTCGGTTTTGACTTCCTCGTTTGGTATCGAGGGGGAAATGCCAGGATGGGTATGTTTGGTGTTAGTATCAGGTTGGATCCGAATAGGTCTTTCTTATCCCTCTCTAATAGCCGCCAGTTTTACTGAGTCTCTATAGGTTGTTTAGTGTTGTTGCGCTGCCGCTTCAGTCCACCATACCTATGTAGGCGAGAGCCGCCGAATTCTAGCCTCGCCATGTACTGGCCTCAGTACTGACGCTCCTCTTTTTCCTTTGCCCTTTGTCGGCACCCCTTTTGTTTTAGCAGGTTTGAGATCGACGTCTTTAGCAGGGTTACCCTTCCGGATTGGCCTGGGCAGGGTTATGGACGCTATTGGATATTATTCAGGGCTCTTAGCCCCATTTGCATCTTGTCCGTACTCGGACGTTGTATCGTTTTCAAGGTGATTTGGATCTTTGTATTGTATATATGTATTCTTGGCTCATGGAGTCGTTGTTGTATATATATGTTCTGTGGGTTCTATCATGGACTAATGTGTAATGGCATTACTTCATTTTCCACCCGCATGAAAGTGCCTGGTGGGCGTCCTTGAATCATTTCTATGCAGGTTTGGCGGGAAGCGCTAAAACGTGCATAGGGCCAATTCGAGGGTGTTACATCCCGACTGTCTACTTCACGGGGCAATTTATCGGAATGTTTGAATTTGGCAGGGGTGAGATGAGTTTGCCTCGAAATGGCCCCTCTCAGTAGTTAGCGGCCCAACTTTTCAAAATGCGGTAATTTTAGGCAACTTAGGTACCGCCATGCGCTGGCCTGCGAACTTTGGTACCGCAGACAAACAAGCCCCTCGAACGCCCGTCTGCCGCCCATAGACTCACGAGACTCCATTCCACAGGTCGTACACTCAGCCGACAGTTGATCGTCCGCGACGGCAACGGGCGACGGCAAAACCACAGCCCATGCAAACCTGGTGCAGCCTTGTTCACAGCCACCTCCAATTCATAGCAGGGTCGGCTATATATATGGGCCACATTCTCCATTACCATCTTCCACACCACCAGCCGCTCTCACAAATCACAGTCACCTGTAAACCAAAGCTTCTTCCCCCGTTTGATCATCAGCCATGAACACCACCAGCTCTAGCTCCACCACGCTGGGATGAACGAGCAAGGTTGCTACTAGCTACGGCAGCTGGAAGAGCGGTCACCGCCGCTGCATGGTCAAGGCGGCTGCGACGGCCACGACTAGCAGGTCAACTGACTACAATGTTGGAATTTTTTCCTAATAAAGGCCCATCCCATTTATACTATTCATCAATTCCTGAAATTCTAGAGGTCCACTTGGCCCATTCATGCAAGGCAAAGAGGTGGGACAAGAGTTTAGTCCTACATTGCTAGTTGAGTGGAAGTTGGACTAGCTTATAAGGAGAGCTCTTCCACCACTTGTACGAGCTTGAGAAGAGAAGACATATACACGTGTGATCCTCCTCCTCCGCCGCCCGCCTCGTCACGACGTGCGTTGTGGATTGCCTCGAGCCGAGAGCTTCTCTTTCTTTTTGCCACGCATAAATGGATAATAATTCGAACAGTCTGCGTGAGTGTATTTTTAATACGAACTCAGTGGAAATTTAATTCGACTTAATACGAACTCAATGGAGATTTAATTCGAGCTTAGTGGAGGTTGTTCGGCTTCGGTCGATGCCTGTTCGTTTCCTCTGCACCGCGAGCTGGGACAGTAGGCCTCCAAGACCCTGCTGCTTCGAGTCCTGTACGGGAGAAGGACGATAAGGTTTTTGGAGAGCGCTACTAGCGCGACTACTGGCTTCATCACGGACTCCTTCACGGATAGTGACTGCACTGCCGTCTTCCCCAACGACGACTTCTTCCTCGACATCAACAACCTTTTCCTCGACAACATGGCTGACGATGGTGCCAACGCTAACGGGAACACCGGCGGTTCTTCTACCGTGATGTATATCATCTTCTAGTCTTTTTCTATTATTCTGCCTGTGCTTTATCTGTCTTTTACTATGGTTAAATCTCTTGGAAAATTGCTCTATTTCTCAACAATCCAAAAACCTTATTATAGGCAATTTGCTCCAAGTGGTTTTGTTGCTTCTGTGAAGCCACCTGTCTTTGAGGGTATGCATTATAAGAGGTGGCGCGTGAGAGCAGTTCTATGGTTTCAGAACATGAACTGCTATGACGCCACTCTTGGCAAGCCTGAGGGAGAGCTTACTCCTGCTCAGGAACAAGTTTTCCAAAAAACTGATACCCTATTCAAGGCTGCTTTGTTGTCCATTCTCGGGGAGAACATTATTGAACCCTATATGTCATTTGATAATGGCAAGGACATGTGAGCCACGCTCGAGGCCAAGTTTGGGGTCTCAGACGCTGGCAGTGAACTGTATGTCATGGAACAACTCTATGACTACACGATGATGTATGACCGCTCCGTGGTTGAGCAGGCTCATGAAATACAGTCACTGGCTAAGGAGCTTGAGCACTTCCCTTGCGTGTTACCAGACAAGTTCATTGCCGGGGGCATTATTGCCAAACTTCCCCCTTCATGAAGGAACTTTGCTACTTCCCTAAAACACAAGAGACAAGAGTTTTCCGTATCGGATCTCATTGGAACTCTTGATGTGGAAGAGAAGGCAAGAGCAAAAGACACATGTGCTCGAGGTGCTGAGGGAGGTTCAAGTGCCAATCTGGTACAAAAAATAACTTCCGGTCTCACAAGTCCAAGAATAAGGGAAAGTTTGATGGAAAAGGAAAGTTCGATGGAAAGAACAAAGCCTCACAATCTACTAGTTTCAAGAAGAAGACTGATAAGAAGAAAGGTGTTTGTCATGTGTGCGGTGATCCTGATCATTGGGCTCCTGCTTGCCCTAACCGCTTTGATAAACGCCAGCATGGAAAAGACAGCAAGACTACTAATGTTGTCATGGGCGATGTTGAGATGAAAGATGTTGGGTATGGTATATTACCTACTATTCTTTAATTATGTCGTTCTCCTGATTGGTGGATTGACACGGGCGCTAATGTACATGTTTGCTCTGATGTTTCCATGTTTTCTTCGTATCAGGTCAGAGGGACTCAGTCCATGCTGATGGGGAATGACTCGCATGCTTCTGTTCATGGTATTGGTACGGTCGATCTGAAGTTCACTTCGGGAAAGACCGTGCGCCTGAAGAACGTGCATCATGTTCCCTCAATAAATAAGAATCTTGTTAGTGGATCACTTCTATGCCGTGATGGCTACAAGATTGTGTTTGAGTCTAATAAATTTGTACTGTCTAAGTTTTGAATACTTATTGGTAAAGGCTATGAGTGTGGAGGTTTGTTCTGCCTATCACTATCAGATATGTGTAGTGAAGTCGTGAATCATGTTTCATCTGATCTTGTATCAAATGTATGGCATTCACGTCTTTGTCATGTTAATTTTGGTTGCATGACACGGTTGGCTAAAATGAATGTAATCCCAAAATTCACTATTGTGAAGGGATCTAAATGCCAAACTTGTGTGCAAGCGAAGCAACCTCGCAAGTCACATACGACTGTAGAGGTGAGAGATTTGGCACCACTAGAGCTCATACATCCAGATCTTTGTGAGATGAATGGTATGTTGACAAAAGGTGGAAAGAAATATTTTATGACATTGATCGATGACTCTATGAGATATTGTCATGTGTATCTTCTGAAATCAAAAGATGAGGCTTTGAGTTACTTCAAAATCTATAAAGCTGAAGCACAAAACCAACTTGATCGAAAGATTAAGAGGCTTAGGTCTAATCGTGGTGGAGAGTACTTTTCCAACGAGTTTGATTCTTTTTGTGCGGGACATGGTATAATCCATGAGAGGACGCCTCCCTACTCGCCCCAGTCAAACGGGGTAGCCGAAAGAAAGAATCGTACTCTAACAGATTTGGTTAACGCCATGTTAGACACATCGGGTCTCTCCAAGGAATGGTGGGGGAGGCATTACTGACTACATGTCATGTACTAAACCGAGTTCCCACTAAGAACAAAGAGATTACTCCATTTGAAGAATGGGAAAAGAAAAGATTAAATCTTTCTTACTTGTGAACTTGGGGCTGTCTGGCAAAGGTTCATGTGCCAATCCCAAAGAAGAACAAACTTGGACCAAAAACTATGGACTATGTTTTTCTAGGATATGCTTTTCATAGCATGGCTATAGATTCTTGATAGTAAAATCTGGAGTACCAGACATGCATGTTGGTACAATCATGGAGTCAAATGATGTGACTTTCTTTGAGGATAATTTTCCCATGAAGGATATACCTAGATTATCAAATTAGGAGATACCTGACTCATTGAATCAGGAAATACCCACAATTCCTGAACATACCATTCCTATTGAACACTCGAAAAAACCTAAGGAAGATGATAATGAAATTCCTAAGAGGAGTAAGAGATAGAGGACTGCAAAGTCCTTTGGTAATGATTTCATTGTGTACCTTGTGGATGATACTCCTACTTCTATATCAGAAGCCTATGCATCTCCTGATGCTGACTACTGGAAGGAAGCCGTTTGTAGTGAGATGGATTCCATCTTAGCGAATGGAACATGGGATATCACCAATCGTCCTTATGGGTGCAAACCTGTAGGATGCAAATGGGTGTTTAAGAAGAAACTTAGGCCTGATGGTACTATTGAGAAGTACAAGGCAAGACTTGTAGCCAAGGGTTATACCCAAAAAGAAGGTGAGGACTTCTTTGATACTTACTCACCTGTAGCCAGATTGACCACCATTCGCGTAATACTATCTTTGGTCGCCTCACATGGTCTTATCGTTCATCAAATGGACGTTAAGACGGCTTTCCTAAATGGAGATTTGGACAAAGAAATATATGGATCGGTCAGATGGATTTGTAGTGAATGGCCAAGAAGGAAAAGTGTGTAAGTTGTTGAAGTCTTTATATGGCCTTAAACAAGAACCTCAGCAGTGGCACGAGAAGTTTGAGATAACCCTAACACTACAGGTTTTGCTGTAAACGAAGCTGACAAATGTGTGTACTATTGCTATGGTGGGGGCGAGGGAGTAATTCTTTGTTTGTATGTTGATCACATACTAATTTTTGGGGCCAATCTTAATGTGATTAAGGAAGTCAAGGATTTCTTATCTCAGTCTTTTGAGGTGAAGGATCTAGGAGTAGCTGATGTTATTTTGAACATCAAGCTATTGAGAGATGATAATGGTGGGATCACACTGCTTCAGTCTCAGTATGTGGAAAAGATCTTGAGTCGCTTTGGGTATAGCAACTGCAAGTCTTCTCCAACACCGTATGATCCTAGTGTGTTACTTCGAAAGAATAGAGGCACTACTACAGATCAATTGACATATTCTCATATTACTGGGACGCTTATGTATTTAGCTAGCGCTACGAGGCCTGACATCACTTTTGCTGTAAGCAAACTCAGTCGGTTTGTTCAAATCCTGGAGATGATTGATACGCCCATTTTGCATCACTATTCTATGTCATAATTCACTGTTATTCATTAATATATTTCGTATTGAGAGGTGATACTTATGTTATTTCATCTGTTTATGCATGGTTGATGACTTTTGGAGCATGGACCGCTGTAGTCAGGATTCTGATGGAAAAGGTGTTGTTTGGATGCAAAATTTGCGAAGATCAGAAAATCCGGGAAAATATACGGAAAATCCTATTTTTCCAGAAGACGAAGGAAGCTAGAAGGGGGGCTAGAGATGGGCCACAAGGGGCCCACACCACCCCCTGGCACGGGCCAGCCCAGGCCACGCCACCAGGTGGTGTGGCCGCCCTGGTCCACCCCTGGCACTCCCCTCTGGCGTATATTATCCTCCCGAAACCCTAAGACTCGGGGAGCGACCACAGAAAGATTCCGCCGCCTCTGCGGGGCGGAAAACACCGAGAGAGAAAGATCTCTCCGGTAGACAGATTTCTGTCGGGGGAATTCCTTCCCGGAGAGGGGAGATCGTCGCCATCAACACCACCATCAAGCTGGACTTCATCATCATCACCACCATCATCCCCATCAACACCCTCATCACCATCTCCATATTGCTGTAACAATTGTGTTGAATCTTGCATAGTCCATAGGGGAAACTTTCCCGGTCTTGATTACTCTTTGTAGTTGATGCTATTGAGTGAACCATTGAATTATTGTTTATGTTCAGATTGTTATACATCATTATTCCATCTCTGATCATGATCCATATGATGTCTTGTAAATAGTTCGTTTTGTTCTTGAGGACATGGGAGAAGTCATGTTGTTAGTAGTGGAGTTGTGTTGACAAAGATTCAATAGTTTGATATTTAAGTTGTGGTGTATTTCTTCTAGTGGTGTCATGTGAACATCGACTACATGACACTTCACCTATATGGGCCTAGGGGAATGCATTGTGTATTTGGCTACTACTCGTAGGGGTTGCCGGAGTGATAGAAACCTGAACCCCCTTTAGGGAACCATTGCACAAGGGACATAAGGGTCTTAGAGTTTAAAGTTGTGGTTCGGTTTCTACCTTAATTACTTTCTTGTACTTACGGATGTTTGCAAGGGGTATAATCACAAGTATGTATTAGTCCTAGGAAGGTCGGTACATTAGCACAGGTTCACCCACACAACACTTAGCAAGCTAAAGAAGATTAATCAACTATATGAAGCGAAAGCACTTAACAGTCTTCCCATGTGTCCTCGAGAACGTTTGGTCATCTTAAGTAATACAACTGGCTTGTCCTTTGCTGCATAAAGGATTGGGCCACTTGCTGCATTTATTCCTACTGTCTTTTGTTTACTCGTACTTTATTTACTTGCTTTATCAAAAACCCCTAAAAATCCGTTTGCTAAGTATTTGCAGAGAATTCCTGATCCATACCACTAGCCAACACCTTTTTCTCCTCGTTGGGTTCGACACTCTTACTTATCGAAAATACTGCGATACACCCCCTATACTTGTGGGTCATCAAGACTATTTTCTGGCGCCATTGCCGGGGAGTGAAGCGCTATTGGAGAGTGGAACTGGTAAAGGAAACTTCTACTGTGAGTATTGTTTACTTCTGTTAGTTGCTTTATTTTCGTTATGGATAATTCGCTGAGTTTCTTATTTGGTAATGCTACTACCACTGCTAAGGTAGTAGATGAACCACCACCTGCTGAGAATGATGCTTTTAAAATACCTATAAGAATTATTGATCGTGTTATGGATAACTACTATGTTGGGGATGGAACTGTCCATCCTGGTGATCATTTACTCTTTATACACGAATTATGCGGGTTGTTCAAGTGTGCAGGTATTACTACAGGTCAAGTTAAGAAGAAGGTATTCTCATTATCACTGAAAGGAAGATCTGAGGACTGGTATAAGCTGATGAAGAATGGTCAAGCTCTTGAATGGGAGGAAATAGTGCCTCTCTTTTATTCAATGTTTTATCCTCCTAGTGAGATTCATAAAGATCGGAATCAAATATACAACTTTTGGCCTCTTGATGGAGAGAGTACAGCTCAAGCTTGGGGGAGATTGAAGTTACTAATGCTCAACTGTCCCATTCATGAGCTCCCCAACAATATTATTATCAATAACTTTTATGCAAGGCTCCCTCTACATGACAAGGATTTATTGGATGCTTCTTGTGCTGGATCATTCACTCGCATGGAAGAAGAAGCTAAATGGGATCTTCTGGACCGTATTCAAGACAATGCTGAAGCTTGGGAGAATGAAAAAGATAGAAAGTCAGGTATAAATTATGATTATGAATGCATTGAATCTTTTATGGGAACTGATGACTTTCAAAGTATTAATAATACTTATGGTCTTGATTTACAAGTTATTACAAATTTCTTTAAGGCTTTTGCTTCTTATATTGAAATCCCTAAAAGGGGATGGAGCAAGTACCATGCACCTTATAAAGATATCGTTGACTGTGTTCCTGTTGGGAGTACTGAGTTTTACACTATTGATCACATCTTACCTGAACTTTATATCGAGAAACCCTTCCCGGATAAGGTAAAGGACCATCCTATGATAACTAGTGTAATCACTAAAAGTGCAAAGAGAACTGTAAAACCTGATGAACAAATAAAAATTGAACCTGTTGTAGCAATTGTGAAAAACCTTGTCACTAAAAGCGTAGAGGATGGACACATAGTCTTTTGTGAGGATGCTTCTAACATTGTTTCACATCCTAATAGAACTAAAAAAGCTAGTGTCCTGGTGCTTTCTGTTAGAATTGGTGATCATTGCAATTATGGTTTATGTGATATTGGTGCAAGTTTTAGTGCTATTCCTTATGAGCTTTACAGAGAAATTATGCATGAAATCAGTCCCTGTGAATTGGAAGAGATTGATGTGGTTATTCACCTTGCTAATAGAGAGACCATCTCTCCAATTGGTATTGTACGAGACGTGGAAGTTCTTTGTGGTAAGATTAAGTACCCTGCTGATTTTCTAGTACTTGGTTCAGCTGCTAGTAAAACTTATCCTATTATTTTTGGTAGACCTTTCTTGAGTACTTGTGGAGCTATTATAGATTGCAAAAGGGAGAAAATCTTGACTAAGTTTGATGGGGAATATTATGAGTTTAATTTCTCAAAATTCACTAAAGAACCTTGTGAAAAGGAAACCCATAATGAGGATTTTAGAGTTGAACAACTTGCTTCTATTTCTCTTGCTCCTAACAATGCTTTGCAGCAATTTATGGAAGATCATGAAAGTGAAATCTTCATGGAACAAAGGAATGAGATTGACGAGATTCTCCGTAATCAGCCTAAGATGCTTAAGCATAACTTGCCTGTAGAAGACTTGGGTACCACGTTGCCACCTAAAAAGGATCTAGTTTTCGATCTAAAACCTCGCCCTGATGATCTTAAATATGCTTATATTGATGATAAAAAGATATATCCTGTTATTATTAGCTCTAAACTTTCAGGGAAGGAAGAAGAAAGGTTATTGGAGGTTTGAAGAAACTCCGAGGAGCTATGGGCTATACTCTGGATGATTTAAAAGGGATTTCACCTACTATATGTCAACATTCTATCAATATAGAACCAGATGCAAAACCAGTAGTAGAGCACCAACGATGTTTAAATCCTAAGATGAAGGAAGTGGTAAGAAATGAGGTATTGAAATTCCTTGATGCTGGTATTATTTACCTTATTGCTGATAGTGAATGGGTTAGTCCTGTTTATTGTGTTCCTAAAAAAGGAGGTATTACCGTTGTTCCTAATGATAACGATGAGCTTATTCCCCAAAGAATAGTAGTAGGCTATAGGATGTGCATCGATTTTAGGAAAGTCATCAAAGTTACTAAGAAAGATCACTACCCGCTTCTTTTTATTGATCAAATGTTGGAAAGGTTGTCTAAAAAGACCCATTTTTGTTTTCTTGATGGCTATTCTGGTTTCTCTCAAATTGCTGTTAAACAACAAGACCAAGAAAAAACTACGTTTACTTGCCCTTACGGTACTTATGCTTATAGACGTATGCCTTTTGGTTTATGTAATGCCCCTGCTACTTTTCAAAGATGTATGTCTGCTATCTTTCATGGCTTTTGTGAGGAAATTGTGGAAGTGTTCATGGATGACTTTTCTGTCTATGGAACTTCTTTTGATAATTGTCTACACAACCTTGATAAAGCTTTGTAGAGGTGTGAAGAAACTAATCTTGTTCTTAATTGGGAGAAATGCCACTTCATGGTTAATGAAGGGATTGTCCTTGGGCATAAAGTTTCTGAAAGAGGCATAGAAGTTGATAGAGCTAAGGTTGAGGCAATTGAGAAGATGCCATGTCCAAGACACATCAAAGGTATTTGTAGTATCCTTGGTCATGCTGGTTTCTATAGAAGGTTTATTAAAGACTTTTCTAGGATATAAAAACCCCTCACTAATCTTCTTCAAAAAGATGTACCCTTCGTTTTTGATGATGATTGTAAGGAAGCTTTTGAAACTCTTAAGAAGTCTTTAACTACAACCCCTATTGTTTAACCACCTGATTGGAGTTTACCCTTTGAAATAATGTGTGATGCTAGTGATTTTGCTATAGGTGCTATCCTTGGGCAACGAATTGATAAAAATCTAAACGTTATTCATTATGCTAGTAAGACTCTAGACGTTGCTCAAAGGAATTATGCTACTATTGAAAAAGAATTTCTAGCTGTCGTTTTTGCTTCTGATAAGTTTAGACCCTATATTGTAGACTCAAAAGTCACCATTTATACTGATCATGCTGCTATTAAATACCTTATGACAAAGAAGGACGCTAAGCCTAGGCTTATTAGATGGGTGCTGCTTTTACAAGAGTTTAATCTACATATAGTAGATAGGAAAGGTGTTGAACACCCTGTAGCTGATAATTTATCTCGATTGGAAAATATCTCTTTTGACCCTATGCCTGTTAATGATAGTTTCCCAAATGAACAGTTGGCTGCAGTAGGGGTAAGCTCGCGAGGGAGCCCTTGGTACGCTAATTATGCTAACTTTATTGTCTCCAAGTATTTTCCTCCAACTTTTACAGCTCAGCAAAGAAGGAAGTTCTTCTATGATTTGAGGCATTATTTTTGGGATGACCCACACTTATACAAAGAAGGAGTGGATGGTATTATGTGAAGAAGTGTTCCAGAATATGAACAAAAAGAGATATTGCATAAATGTCATGGTAGTGCTTATGGAGGACATCATGTAGGAGATAGAACTGCACAAAAGGTTCTACAATCAGGTTTCTACTGGCCTACCCTTTTTAAAGATGCAAGAAAATTTGTTTTATCTTGTGATGAATGTCAGCGTGTAGGTAATATTTCTAGACGCAATGAAATGCCTATGAACTACTCTCTAGTTATTGAACCCTTTGATTGCTGGGGATTTGACTTTATGGGTCCTTTCCCTCCCTCGAAAGGTTATACTCATATTCTTGTTGCCGTTGATTATGTTACTAAGTGGGTGGAAGCCATTCCTACGAAGAGTGCTGACGGGAAAACTTCTCTAAAAATGCTTAAGGATGTTATCTTTCCTAGGTTTGGAGTGCCTAGGTATCTCATGACTGATGGGGGTTCTCATTTCATTCATGGTGGTTTTAGAAAGACCCTTGCTAAATATGATGTTAATCATAGAATTGCTTTAGCTTATCACCCCCAAACTAGCGAGCAAGTAGAGTTATCAAATAGAGAAATTAAATCCATCTTGCAAAAGACTGTTAATAGATCTAGAAAAAACTGGGCTAAAAAGTTGAATGATGCTTTATGGGCTTATAGAACTGCCTACAAAAATCCTATGGGGATGTCTCCTTATAAAATGGTTTACGGGAAAGCTTGTCACCTACCTTTAGAATTAGAAAACAAAGCTTACTGGGCAGTTAAAGAACTAAATAGAGATTGTAAGCTCGCTGGTGAGAAAAGGTTATTTAACTTAAGTTCTTTAGATGAATGGAGGAGTGAAGCCTATGAAAATGCTAGGATCTTTAAGGAAAAAGTTAAAAGATGGCATGACAAGTGAATACTTAAGAGAGAATTTCATGTTGGTGAGAAAGTTCTATTGTATAGGTCTCGTCTCAGATTTTTTGCAGGAAAGCTACTATCAAAATGGGAAGGACCTTTCATTATTGAAGAAGTATACCGTTCAGGAGCAATAAAAATTTCTTCTTTAAAAGATAATACTACACAAGTAGTGAATGGGCAGCGACTCAAACGCTATATTTCTGGGGATTCCTACAATGAAGATGTTGATGCCTTTCAAGTTATAACTCCGGAAAATATTATCAAGGACCAAATTCAGAGACCTACAGAGTCCGCTTTCAAATAGGTAACAGTTCTGGTAAGAAAAGTTCCGCGGAAACACTATCCAACTATATTTTTGCAGTTTTTAGTTAGTATGGAAAGCTACAAAGCAAAAGGGGGACGGAAACGGAGCCAGGGTAGCTCACACCACCCTATGGCGCGGGCCCACCCTAGGCAGCGCCACCAGGTGGTGAGTCCACCCCGGACTCCGCCTTCGACTCGTTTTCTCCCAGTACCTTCCTTTTGTCATGAAACTTCGTAATATATAACCCCCGGCTCTCCCGAGGTTCGTATATCATGTTTTCGTTGTGTTTTCGTTTCGATCTGTTTCTGCCAGGACACTCTTTGAAGGTTTAGAAGCACAGTGGTGTCCGCCAAGGATAAAGGGAAGGAGCCTATGGAGGAGGATCTTCAAGACCCCAAGCAGGGGCTGGTACCTTTAGTCTATTGCCCTGCATCAGCGGAAGCCCTACGAGTCACTAAGGAGTTCTGCGATAAGTATCGAGACCTGCAGAGGAAGGTGGACATGCTTCAATGGGAGAATAATAGGCTTCACAAGATGCTGGAAGATTTCCTCACGTCAACTAAGAAAATATTGAAGGTAATATGCCCAAGAGGCAATAATAAAGTGGTTATTATCTTATTCCATGTATATGATAAATGTTTATTTTGCATGCTATAATTGTATTGATCAGAAACATCAATTCATGTGTGTTTAATAAACAAAAAGGGTTCCTAGTTATGCCTCTCTTATAGACTAGCTCGTTGATTAACAAGATGATCAAGGTTTCCTGATCATGGACATTGGATGTTGTTAATAACGAGGTCACAACATTGGTGGAATGATGTGATGAACATTCATCTGAAGTATAGCATTATGATCAAGTCATTATGTTTATATTGCTATAACATCATACGAAGGAATCTTTATCCTTAGATCATGAGATCATGTTAATTGCTATCACCGAAAGAGTATCTTGATAACATCAAACGTCACACCGTAACAGGGTGACTATAAAGATGGGTTCAGTGCTATGAAGGTGTTATGTTGAGGCTCATGGATCAAGAGTGGAATTTGTCAATCCCGATGACGGATAGATATACTCTGGGCCCTCTCGGTTATATCACATTAAGATAGCTTGCAAGCAAGTGATGTGATCACTAGAATGTTATATAATGGGAACGAGAAAAGAGTGCATGTTGGCAACGAGATCAAACTAGGTATGGAGATACCGATAATCGAATCTCGGACATGTAATATATCGCGATACAAAGGTATTTAGTTACTAGCGTTAAAGGTTCTCACGATCACAGAAGTCGTCGTTGAATGTGTAGGAGTCAGTATGGATCTCCAGGTCCCGCTTCTGATTATTGATCTGAGAAGGGTCTCGATCATGTCTGCATTATTCGCAAACCGTAGGGTGACACACTTAAGGGATACCGACACCATTTGGAGCAAATATGTTTCAGATAAAGATTTAAGAAAGCGCTGGAATTATTTCAATAGACACAAAAACTGTTTCGGGTGAAATTGCTGAAATTGGTTCTGCATGTAATATTGAAATGTTGCAGGGGGTTTTATGTGAATGTTTGTTAATTAAAGTAATTAACAAAATTCTGAATAAAAATAATAAAAGAGTTTTATTAAATGAGAGAGCATTAAATTTGGAGAAATTTAATGCATTTAAAGTGGAGACTTTAAAAGAGAATGTGAAGGGGCAAATTTATGTGGAGGGAGTTACCACCACATGAATGAGGAGGTGAAGGGTCACCCCCATGGGGCGCCGGCCATGGGGAGGGGTACCCCCCCTCCTCCGATAAAAGGCCCCCTCACTCCCCTTCTTCCTCACACCTCCTCATGAAGGATCTCTCTCCCCCTCTAGTATTATTCCCCCATGGTCTCGGATTAGCGAGATACATGTTCCCAGTGGATTTATCTAGAAAGGAGTTGCTGCATCCGCTGCTTTGCTGGAGCGAGGGATGGAGGTTGTCGGGGTACCGGACGTGTGTGCGATCACGGATGCACCGCTGCTTTGTGGTGCTAGACTTTCTGGAGCTGGATCTGAAGGACGTGCTGGAGCCGGACCTGCTCGGACTTCCACATGATCTTGAGATCAGCAAGTGTATGACTACATCAACCACGAGTTCCTACTCGTTAACAAAACTCGTTGTCTTCGAGGGTAAGTTCTCGATGGATGTATGTCCACCCGTTGCTTTGTACCTAGTAGATAGATCTTGGCGTATAATTCTCATCATAGGAATTTTTTTGTTTTCTATGCTGTGGACCCAACACTGGTATCAGAGCCAGATCTATGCATAGGTGCTTTGCACGGGTAGTACACATATGTTTATATGTGGGCGATGATGATCATGTTATTGCATCTTCTATGTATTTTGGATATTGGTGCCATAGTGGGATGAAGCGGCCCGGACCAACCTTACATGTCATCGTACATGAGACCGGTTCCACGACTGACATGCAACTAGTTTTGCATAAGTGGCTGGCGGGTGTCTGTCTCTCCTACTATAGTCAATATCTGATTTACAACGAGTTGCTAATAACTTGGTTATCCTCGTC
Source organism: Avena sativa (assembly GCA_916181665.1). Lineage (NCBI taxonomy): Eukaryota > Viridiplantae > Streptophyta > Magnoliopsida > Poales > Poaceae > Avena > Avena sativa. The sequence goes on from OV702290.1 coordinate 468,836,381, forward strand.
ATGGTTCCATGTTCGTAGGTAAGAACGGTTCTATCTTCGAAAGCCCCAAGCCACGTAAAACTTGCAATGGATAAATTAGAGGCGTCTAGTTTAGATTGTTGCTGGGCTAGTGTCATGATATGGTAATGTTGTAAGTTGATGTATAGTTGATACTCTTACAACACACCTAACGTGTAAGTTCCATAGACCTTGGCCTTACACACAAAGGAATGATAGAGATCATACCGCGATGCATATGATGGTGATCAAATGCATGGACCATATCATTCCACTTTACACATTAGATGTTAGCATCTTATACTGCTAGTTTTGCGCTTTTGGTAGCATTGTAAGATGATCCCTCATTTAGATATCAAGATAAAATGTGTTCTTCCTTAAGTATGCACCGTTCTATGGATCGTGTTTTGGGACATCACGTGATGATCGGGTGTACTCGACTCTACGCTTTCATACAACGGGTGTAAGACAGTTTTACACACGCGAGTACTAAGGTTCTTACTTGGCGAGCCTAGCATGTACAGACATGGCCTCGGAACACGGACCGAAAGGTTAAGCATGAGTCATATAGTTGATGTGATGCCCATATTGATGCTCGCCTTTGAAGCTACACCGACTCACGTGATGATCGGACTTGGTGTAGTGGATTTGGTTCATGTAATCACCAAAAGGGCATGAGGGATGTCGTTTTTGAGTGGGAGTTCATTTCTAATTTGAATTAGTCGAACTCAATTTGTCATAAACTAAATCGAAGTGATATTGCATAATTTGTTGTAGTCACTAGGGTCTGTTCACTACCTTATGCTTAGTTTTAATTGAGATAATAGAACTATAGAATTCTGGATATCTACTTTACGAACTGGTATCGTATTGTTTTGAATGTCAATTTAAAGTTTATAAGTCCTATTGCAAACTTTCAGCAAACTCTATTTACTCCATAAAGTTTAATAAGTAGTATTAAATCAAGAGTAAGAATTACAATGTTAGTATCTAAAGTATCATGTTTGCCTCCATGATTATTGATATTCAAAAGTTGTTTTAATATCAAGATTATATAGGAGCTGAAAATTGTTTCAGAAACCATCATGTGTGAAAGATATTGTGATATCTGAAACAGTGTTTTTGGTTGCATTATGATAGAGTATAATTTAGCAAAATACATGTTCTCATATTGTATGAGAATTTGTGAAGGATGGAGATGCTAGACATCCGAATCTCCCAAAAGGTTTCGGGAACTAAAATTATACTCGTCATTCTTCCTTATAGGCTATAGTAGCTTGATCATGAAAGTTGTCATGATAAGGATGAATAGAAGATGTAAGTAAAAATTTTACTACACTAATAGATTACTAAAGAACGGATTTTTGAAAGAATACCAAACATTTGATGATGGTGATCCACTTCAAAGTGCAAGTCCTAAGGTATTAGTATTTGACTATATACGCTTTGTACTATGTGTCATGTGAATGACATCACTATTGATGTTGATAGATTCTTTTAAAAGGAAAAGGAATTGTTGAAAGAGAATCTATAAAATATTTGGCAGAAAAGAAAAAGTTGGAGATGTCCAACTTAGGTATATAGAAGATATACATGTTATGGCTGTATTCCTTGCTTGTTAAACAATGTGGTTCTGAGGTATTGGATACCGAATTGGTTGGTATGAAGAGTCATACAGGACAACGCAATTCATGAACTACAATGGCCTAAGTAACTAGCAAGAGAATAAGTGATGATGTTCATCAAAAACAAATAAAGTGTTATTGTGTTTTTCGTTGTGGTCAAACCTAGCCTTCAAGATTTGTTTTAATAATTGTTATTTTGTTCCGGTATTACGAGTGCAATGGTTGTTCAAATAATTACCGTATTCCATAAAGGATGGATGAACTTTTACAAGTCTAGTTGGAGAAATCACATCCATAAACACTATTGCTAAAATGTCACAAGACAAATGATTGAAAGATCACTTATGAAGTGACATCGTTGTTTAAATTATATTGGAAAGAAAACATGAAGAAACTCCATGTTGATGGATTTTTGGAGTCTTTGATTTTGATCAATTGACGCTTGTGAAACTTTCCTCGAGATAATTGAAACTCCGTTCATAGGCCAAAGAGGAACGGATGACTAACTTATTGGATATTATGAATGTTGATGTATATAGTCCATTATTTGTAGCCATATGCGATGGATCTTTTTTCTTCATATGCTTTCTCCAGATATTTAAGTGAATATATCTATATATTTACTTAGTAAGGAAGAAGTATGAAACATTTGAAAATTGTTCAAAGACTTTCAAGATGAAGTGAAAAATCATTATAACAACAAAATAAAGAGTTTATGATTCGATCATAAAGGAAGATATTTGAGTTACATGTTTAGCAAAACATCTAAGATTTGAGGAATTGTTCCATGATTTGTGTTTCCCGATAAATCATAGGAGTCTGGCATATTCGAGAGATGAAACCAAACCATGTCTGACATGGTAAGATCAAAGGTGTCATTTAGAAAACTGCCATTATGTTTTAAGGATTGAAGCTTTAGAGACTACCGCTTTTACACTGAAAAGAGCACCATCGTGATCCATTGAAATGACACCATATAAGTTATGGTTTGGGATAAAACCTGAATTGTCTTTTCTTAAATTTTGGTATGCTATGCATAAGTAAAATGTTTACAACTAAAGTCGGATAAGCACGTCTTTGTAGGTTATCCCAAATAATTTGTTGGGAATTTCTCCATAACACCGAGGACAAAAGAGTTTGTTACTTGGAATGTCAAGTTTCTTGAGAAGGAATTTCTCGTGAAAAGTTAAGTGGGAGGACAATAGAACTTTGATAAGTTTGTTGAACCTTAGCTATATGTGCTAAGTAGCGTAGCGCCGGAAAGTGTCCCGGTCGCAGGCACAATGCTCATGGCTCCCGTGATTACAAAGGGTGTGATCTCGGAGATTAGAGTTCCTATTGAACCGTGTGGGTCGGTAAGAATCAAATAGTGTGATTTGATAAGCAAGTCATTATTGTTTTGACAATGATGAATCGACTACATGCAAAGAAGCGATGATGGGCCCTGACTCCATAAAATGACTAGAAGTCAAAGAATCCGTGATAATATCCATACACGAGAAATCAAGTTTCTGAACTTGGAAGACCCTTCGGAAAGGCGTGAAGCCTATCGGTCATGTTTGGATCTATAAATAAATAGACATGGATGTTTAACATCTATGAAATAGTCGACAAGTCAGAAAGAAGTTTACGGCAATGTTCAAGGAGTTGACTATGACAAGATTTGATCTTTCATAGCGATATTTAGTCTTGACGGATTAATGTAGCAACCACTACATATAATTTGGTATATGGTAGTTGAATAAACAAAACAAGGTTCTTCTAATAGAATGGTTACCTAGGACGTGCACATGACACGGTCCGAAGGGTTTTGATAATTCAAAGGATGCTAAAAGGGTATGCAAATTTCAATAGTTGAAGTAAGCATAGCGGAGTTGCAATCTTCACCATGATGAAAATGTTAAAAGAGTTTAAATTCATCGGAGATGATGAAGATGCTTCCATTTGCAAGAAATTAAGTGGGAGCGCTGAGACATATTTCTAATACATTATGTAGAGGACATATTGTTGTTTGGAAATGATGTATCTTGTATTGACACAAGTTAAGAATTTCATTAAAATAAGATTTCGATGATAGACTTGGGAAAAACTGGAATAGTAGGCATCAATATCTATATGGATAGATTGAGGCGCTAATATGGTTGTGCCAGACATACATATATGAGATATTGAAAGGGTTCAATACGGAAACAACAAGAAAGGTTCTTGCTGCATGGAAAGGATTATATCAAGATTCAAGTGTTCCAACACTTGGTGAGTAAAATCACATGAAGATTTTGATCGATTATACCGTGATATGTATATATCCAGAATGTCCTATGCTCTAAATGTTATGAGCACATACCAGAATGATCCATAAGATGATCATTGGACAATAGTAAAGATATTCTTATGAGCTTTGGAAGAACTAAGAATATATCATGTATAAGTGACAAATAGTTAAAGGTAGTTCATTGTAAAGTGTTACATTGATACTATTTTTGTCACAAGATACAAATTAAATTTATCTCAATTTAGACTATGGGTAGCACAATGTAATGGAAAGGATATTCCATGATGAATTTGGATGAGTTTCAAAGTTGAGACATTGTGACGGATACTACAACAAAAGGATAAGTATATAACTGCTATAGTAGCAGCAAAGGAGGGCATTTGTGTTAAGTAGTTTGTTATCAAATTAGGTGTGGTTCAAAGTGGGCTAATACTATGAAGATATATTGTGTGACAATAATATCAACATATTTTAACCAGAACGAACTAAAGGTCTCACCAAAGGACCAAATTTATACAATGCCATCTCATTTGAGAATGAGTGATGCGTAGAGACGCAAAGACATGCAAATACACACGGACCTGAAACTGTCAGATCCGGAGATTATGTTAACCACTAGCAATAGCGTATATGCAACACCAGAAAGCCATAGGTGTTCAATACGCAAAGTTTTTCAAACTAGATTATTGACTCTAGTGCAAGTGGGAGACTGAAGGGAATATGCCCGAGAGGAAATAATAAAGTGGTTATTATCTTATTCCATGTTTATGATAAATGTTTATTTTGCATGCTATAATTGTATTGATCGGAAACATCAATACATGTGTGTTTAATAAACAAAAAGGGTTCCTAGTTATGCCTCAATTATAGACTAGCTCGTTGATTAACAAGATGATCAAGGTTTCCTGATCATGGACATTGGATGTTGTTAATAACGAGGCCACAACATTGGTGGAATGATGTGATGAACATTCATCCGAAGTATTGCATTATGATCAAGTCATTATGTTTATATTGCTATAACATCATACGAAGTAATCTTTATCCTTAGACCATGAGATCATGTTAATTGCTAACACCGGAAGAGTATCTTGATAACATCAAACGTCACACCGTAACAGGGTGACTATAAAGATGGGTTCAGTGCTACGAAGGTGTTATGTTGAGGCTCATGGATCAAGAGTGGAATTTTTAAATCCTGATGACGGATAGATATACTCTGGGCCCTCTCGGTGATATCACATTAAGATAGCTTACAAGCAAGTGATGTGATCACTAGAATGTTATATCAGGGGAACAAGAAAAGAGTGCATGTTGGCAACGAGATCAAACTAGGTATGGAGATACCGATGATCGAATCTCGGACATGTAATATATCGCGAGACAAAGGGATTTACTTACTAGCGTTAAAGGTTCTCACGATCACAGAAGTCATCGTTGAATGTGTAGGAGTCAGTATGGATCTCCAGGTCCCGCTTCTGATTATTGATCTAAGAAGGGTCTCGATCATGTTTGCATTATTCGCGAACCGTAGGGTGACACACTTAAGGGATACCGACACCATTTGGAGCAAATATGTTTCAGATAAAGATCTAAGAAAGCGCTGGAATTATTTCAATAGACACCGAAACTATTTCGGGTGAAATTGCTGAAATTGGTTCTGCATGTAATATTGAAATGTTGCAGGGGGTTTTATGTGAATGTTTGTTAATTAAAGTAATTAACAAAATTCTGAATAAAAATTGAAAATAATAAAAGAGTTTTATTAAATGAGAGATCATTAAATTTGGAGAAATTTAATGCATTTAAAGTGAATACTTTAAAAGAGAATGTGAAGGGGCAAATTTATGTGGAGGGAGTTACCACCACATGAATGAGGAGGTGAAGGGTCACCACATGGGTCACCGGACATGGGGAGGGGTACCCCCCCTCCTCCTATAAAAGGCCCCCTTCACTCCCCTTCTTCCTCACACCTCCTCGTGAAGGATCTCTCTCCCCCTCTAGTATTATTCCCCCATGGTCTCGGATTAGCGAGATACATGTTCCGAGTGGCTTTATCTGGAAAGGATTTGCTGCTTCCGTTGCTTTGATGGAGCGAGGGACGGAGGTTGTCAGGGTACCGTACGTGTGTGCGATCACGGATGCACCGCTGCTTTGCGGTGCTGGGCTTGCTGGTGCTGGATCTAAAGGACGTGCTGGAGCCGGACCTGCTCGGACTTCCACACGATCTTGAGATCGGCAAGTGTACGACTACATCAACCACGAGTTCCTACTCGTTAACAAAACTCGTTGTCTTCGAGGGTAAGTTCTCGATGGATGTATGTCCACCCATTGCTCTGTACTGTAGCATCCCATCTGTCTAACATCTGTAATGCTACATGGTCTAATAATAAAATGCTACTTCCTACATATAATTGTTGCATCATAATTATATCATGCTCATGTCATCATGCCTCCTTACATTTGAGCATCATATAAAACCTTTATCCTTTTGGTTCTTCTCTCATATGCATTATTATTGTATTTGGCTCTTGGTAAATTGTATTTGATTTTGATAAATGCTTGGTGCCTAAATTGAGTTGGGGGCATATCTTTTATTCCACTCCACCATCTCTCTTTGTCACCACCTTTTAATTCCACCACCTTAATTACCCATGGGCTTTTATTTTTTTTGGCATTTACTCTAGCTCATGTGGGTTGGGATGGATTCAATTCTAAATTATTTTGCTTGGTCTTTATTTCCTCATTTTTGGTAATGCATGGGAATCATGCCATGTTATATTATTATTGTTTTCACAAAATAAAACATGGCATTCAATGCCTTTGCATGGGCCATGCAACCATCACCACCATGTGTCCTCCTTTGGTTTTTATTTGATTTTTGAGTGGATCATATTATTGAGCTCTCTCTTCCTCTCAATCCTTTCCACCTTGATCTTGTATCCTTGCCATGTGCATCAAGCTCTCCTTCCTCTTTTTCTCTCACAAGTGCATGTACCCATGTATGGTCATATGAGATCATTTTTCCTCACCACCTTTTTCTCTCATCCCTATCTCCATGACATAACCACACCCTTGGTGGAGCTTGTTTTTATTCATGCTAAAACCCTTCACCATGTCCTTCCCTTCCTCTCCTTCTCACCTTCATCCATGTATGACCAAGGTTGTTTATAACCAAACCCTAATACCTAGCCCCTCTCTCTATCTCTCTCTACACCTTAGCCGAGCCACCCCCTCTAGTGTACACCCTACCTGAGCCTGCCATGCTGGCCCCACACCCCAGCTACCCTCTCTATCTCTAAACAAAACCCTAAACCGAGCTACCCTCCCTCCTCCAACCCTAGCTCCTACCCGAGCTTCCCCCTCTCTCTCTCCCTTCTCTCTCGCTACAGCTCGACCCCACCCGATCCTGGCCCTCTCTCCTCCCTGCCTGGTCCCTCCTGCAGTCCCAGCCGAGCCTTCCCTAGCCCCCCACGACCTGCACGTGAGGGAGAAGCAAAGGTGGCCAAGGCCACCTTTTTGCCCTTCTCCACATCCCCACGGCATATCCCCTCTCGGCTCGCCTTTATCTTTTTCCCTCCTTACTCTGCAGCACCAGAGAACACCCCTGGCCTCGCGCCACATCCCTCTCCCCTTCTCCCGCTACCTTTCTCTCCATCGGTCGGCGAACTGTCGGTCTCCACCGTCCCCTCCTCGTACAGCCGGCGGCGTGGGTTTTCCGGGTGTTGGGGAAGCAGTAGAGGCCCTCGGCGACGTCCCTGCACGCCCCAGCTAGCGAAGCCGGCCCTCTGCACCGCTGCACGACGGCGGCCACCAAACCCTAACACCGACGGGATCGTCTGCATAGTCGCCACCCTGCTGCGCCTCGCCCTGATCCGCCACCGGCAACCTCTCTGCGGTGAGCCCTTTAACCTCCCTGACATCCTTGTTTCCTCCGTCGCACGCTAGCCTCGACGGGCGTTTAACCGAGCGCTCTCGGTGCGCGGCGGCCGCCGGCGTTCGCTCATCACCGCGCCGCGATACGACATACCTAGGCCCCAACCACCCTCCTATCAACTCCCCTAACCCAGCCGAACTGGTTCCACCCCTTAGCGCGCGCCCCGCGTCGCGGCTTCGAATCCCTGCACTGCGCCCCGCCCTGTCGAGCACCAACCTATCGACAGAGAATTCAGAGAAGAGAAACAGTAGCAAAGCGAATCTTATAGAAAACCCCCTAGCTTTTTATCTCGTCAACCCGTGCTTCCCTCCGACCCCACCTGTCAGCCGCCCTGGCAATCTTGTAGATAGGGCCCCAGCTCTTAGGCCCTCAACCCATGCTCCCCTGCCGCGCCACGTGGTCTACCCACACCCCCTCGCTGGCACGTGGGCCCCGTTGCCTCACGGACCCACAGATCAGTCTCTCGGGCTGGCTATCGCCGCAGTGAGAAAAATCCTTCGGTGCGCCTGTTACCGCTAGATCAGCCCGGGCCCACTTGGCGGTGTCCGTGGCTAGGTATGTGTGAGTACAAAATGGTTTTCTGCTTTGCTGTTTGAATTAAACCTTATTTCAAAATTGATTTAAATTCAAATTCAAATCTGTTTTTCATATCTTTCAAATCATAATTCCAAATAATGCATGTAATATATGTTTTTGAATCAGGCAAATGTGTGGAATTCAAATATGCCATTCAATATATTATTTGAGCACTTTAATTGTAACATCCCTAAAATCATATTTCAAAACTCATTCATATCATCCTTGCATCCTTCATTCATTTAGGGTTTTTCTCAAAATCATTTAGAAACAGAAGTTTGTGCTATGATTTCATGTGAGCAAATTTACCTCAATTGGCCATCACCCTTGAGACTTGAATGTTTAGGAACTTGTTTGCTTGCCTCCATTGTTGGAAAGTTTAGGTGTAGCAATTTAACCAAAGTTTTCAACTTGGAATTAATTTCAAAACCCCTAGTTCAAACAATTGCAAAATAGAAGCAAAGTCTCTGTTTGTTTGAAATCCAAGTTGACCAAGCCCTTGCAGGGTAACTACTTGTTAAATAACTGGTTTTTGAAACCTCAGTACCCTACAAAAATCCCCAATTTGTTTGAATTCAAAAAGGATTTGAATTCATATCAAAATCATTCCAGAAAACAGAATTAGAAAAAGAAAAGAGTTAAACAAAGGAAAAAAGGCCGCGCGCCCGAAATCTGGCCCAGTAGTGAAACGAGCCCAACAAGCCCACCCGGGGAGTTTCCTTTTCTTCTCTCACGCGCGAGCGCACGCAATCAGTCGCTGACAGTCAGACCCCACCTCCACCTCGCGCACTTCGCTGACGAGCGGGCCTCCTCCACGTCAGCATCGTCTTCCCCCTGAATCCGCGCACGATCTCCGCCGCTGACCGTTGCCGTAGTGATACCGAGCTTAATTGGGCATTAATCCATGAGCGTTTCCTGTCGAGCCTCTGGCTATAAGATCCTCTCTGTCTCGCGAGCATTTCCCCCCAAACACCTCGCTCACTCCGCCACCAGGCTGCCCTCAATCAACCCCACACCGCCGCAGACAGAGCCCACTCCGGCGGTCAATTCTGGTGAGCCTCGTGTTCCCCTCTGCCTCTCACTCTTGCTATCTGATTCAGTGAGTCTTTGCGCACCTCCTGACACCACTAGTTCATCCTGTACTTCCCCCAGGTCGCCGTTTCCGCTCGACGCCGCAAGCACCGACGACCACCTCGACTCCGGTGACCAAATTCCGTAAGTCCCGTGCGCCCCTTCACTTCTGACTCACACGAGTTTGTTCGCAATGTTATTGCGCATCTCCTAAACCCTCTGGCTCGTGTTAGGGCGACGCTGAACCTCGGCAACGACTCCGACAACATCCACCTGACGCCAGACGCAACTCCGACGAGATCCAGAGTCCATCTCCGAGCGCCCCTCCACAATCCAGTACCACGTCGAGCTTCAGCAAGTCTTCGCGGATCTGGTAAGCACCTTCTTGTTTCCTGGGAAGATCTAGAACGCCGCCGCCACCGTAGTCAGACGCGCCGCCGCCAGTCAGCGCCGCTAGCGCCGCCCGAGTGTGGTCAGGGTGATTAGGAACGTTGGATCTAGATCCTGTGGCGTAGAATAGAAGGAGGACGAAGAGGTACGCGTGCGTCTGAGCCGCCAGATCTCATTTAAATCCTGCGGCTGTGGAGCTCGATCCAGTGCGAACCGGTACGCACCAGTGAGGTTGCGACGCGTGGCTAGGACGAATTCAAAAACAGAATTTAAACCAGAATTTGATCCAAACTTCAAACTGCCATAACTTTTGAATGCCACGTTAGATTTCTGCAAACTTTATACCGTTGGATTCAGTGAAACAAGACCTTTCTGAATATCCAATGTGTTTAGCAAACAGTAACCATTAGAATGTCTTTATTTGTAGAAACTTGTTTAAGGCTATTTTGAGTATAGTTTTAGTTTAGTATTTTGTTTTAGGGTTAAATAAGTTTAGTTGGCAAACTTGTGGCTTGTTAAGTTTCTGTAAACATGCACTTGCTTGGTAGAGTTTTCAAAATCACCACTTAGTAAATTCATGCATGCATGCATTCATATTATTTTTGATTGTATATGAATTGTGTGTAAATGTGTGCTACAATTTTGTGTGTAGATTTTGCTAGTGATTGTGACTGTGAAGAGTGCTACTCTCCCCGTTACCAAGGCAAGTGATGCTTCATATCTTTTGTCCCATTATTTTCACTATGCATTAGTGTTTTTGCTAAGTAAATCTTGCATGGATTTTAATTGCTAAGTATAGACCTTGCTATGGGAAAACCTAGTAGATGAAACCTTAGTGAAAATTACCTAAGTCAGGATTCCTATTACTATCATGCTTAGCTAGCTAATAGAAAACAAGGGTGGAATATATATTCATGCTATGGAAAATCTCTAAGTCTAAGGACTTGTGTTTTGTTTAATAAAACAACTAAGTTAATGAATCACCTGAGTGGAATGGGACTTGCTTGGTGGTTTTTGGTTGAGTGGTTCACAAGGCCCATTTTTATGGTTTACCTTAGTGTATCTCACTTGTGGATGGCCACCCAGGAACAAAGAGATTTGAGATGTCAAATGTTGAGAAGCTTCAAGTGCAACCACTTGGCAATATGGGCTCTGCCATGATCATATAGGTTGCTAGAACTTAGTCTCTTGGACAGTTGGTGGTAGAGGGAATGATAGGTTGGAACGCGTCCATTTGACTAAGGAAAGGCTTCTGAAAGATCTTGTCTTGGGAAACCAAGTCTTGTGGGGAAAGTGCACCACCTCTGCAGAGTGTAAAACCTAAGTACTTAGCCATGTCCCTATTAAAGGACAATTTGAGCATCAAGACATGGAAGCTTCAAGAATCTCATCACTCCAACTTCTGAATAAAACTTGTGGGTGAACAAGGGTTAAAGGATCTTCAGTCTTTGATTGGTAGATGCCTTGGAAAGGATCTTCAGTCTTTGATTGGTAGATGCCTTGGGAAGGATTTTGTCAAACAAAAACTTAGTGTTTTCAAATGATAAGGAAAAATCTATTTTGAGCAATGCAAGCCTAAGCTCCACCTAGCCAAATGCATATAGTATTATAGTCCACTTTAGATAAGCTAAGGTATCACTTGCCAATACTATTCCAAAGTATTGACCCTCTGTGGCTGTAACTTGTAATGTTGCAGGTTACTCCGATGATGAATAGGAGTCATGAGTCTACACTCAACATGCTTGCATGTGGCACATGAAGATGAAGACTTATGTTTATTTACTTATTCCATAAACTCTTGTATTAGGCCTTTGGCCCTGAGTTATAAAAGACTATATTTTATCTCTGGAATGACTGTAATAAACGACCTTTGTATCTGTGTACTTCATCTTAAACTGTGGATGCTAGCATTGATCCAGGGACTAGCATTGCAATCACAGGGATCCTTTCCTTTAATAAGGAGGGATCTGACAGATGGTATCAGAGCACTGTGTTGCCTGTAGGATTATGACCCTAGGATTGGAAACCACTAAGGAAAATTTTTAACTACTTCTACACTTGTCTATTCTTCTCGTAAACTTTTCTAATCTTCTCATTCTCATCTCTATTTGTAGATGAACTCCATCAACGAAGCCGTGAAGAGAGGACCACTCATGACCATGACCTTGGAGTGTGAGACTGAGTTTCCCAAGATTCTCAAAGACCTCATGGAGACAATGGAAGTACATGGTGCAGCTGTGTACAAGGGCTTTCCAGTGATGGAGGAAGGAGTGGAGTATTGGTGGGTGCAACTTCACTTGTACAAAAACAAGGAAGACAACCACAAAGAAAGAGGCTTCTGCATGTACACCAACACTTTTATGCACACCACATTCTTTGAGTCAGCAAAAGAAGCAGCTTGGAAGACTATCAAAGAACTAAGTGCTAGAGTCAAGTGCAGGATGCTCAACCTCCAAAAAGACTTAGATAAGGAGAAGGAACATACCCAAGAGTTGGAAGTCACCAACCAAACCTTAAGGGGAGACATTATAGACTTAGTGATAGAAGCATGTGAACAAGATAGGCTGATTGCCTCTAGGAACATTGTGTTAGCCACCAGATCCAGTGAGATAGGTTTGTAAACGCACTTCGTTAGTTGGACCACCACCTATCACCTTATTTTCCAAATGATACCTTAAATAAGTTTGAACCTTGGTTGATGTAATGGATTCTTGTATGCATGACTTGTGTGAATTTTGTGTTTCATGGATATGTAAGAATGTTTGTCTTGTTTATTTTAAATTGTGTTGTTCTAACTTTTTCAATCTTATAAATAGATGCCTATTGCCATCAGCACTATTGAGGAGTTCCAGGTTACCCGTTTTGGTCCCCGTATCGTAGAGCTTACTACCTTGCTCGATCTCCCTCTTCCCACCATTACGGTGCACCCACTCACCAAGTTTGAGAGGAAGGACCTATGGGGCTTCAAGGTGAACCAGCCAGGACGCCAGACAGAGCCTACTACGGAGGCCATCGTCTTCAAGCTTATGCACAATGACAGGGAGAGAGGCATGGAGGTTGTCATGTAGGACCTGCTAGGACGACTGTTAGGCCGTCACTCCCGACAGGTTAGAGGCACTCACTTCCACGCCTTCGGAAGGCGTGATGATGACGGAGAGTCCATCGACTTTGAGGACGACTCGAGGGCCACAACAGAGCCGATACGCCTGTACCTCCAGGACTTAGAGACTCTTATTAGGCACGTGGATACTGACAGGACCAACGTCATGCTTAGCAATGACGAGCTCCAGGTGCAGCTTCACGAGAAGGACAAACTCTTCGCGCAGCAGGACGAGGTAGTCAAGGAAATGGAGGCGAAGTTCGAGACCCAAGACCGTAAGTTCAAGAGTCAAGAGAAACGTGTCCAGGATAGGAACAAGAGGATTCGGGACATGACCGAGGAACTGCAGTCCAAGGACTTCGAGTTAGAGTAGCAGCAGACAGTGATTGAGAGACTTCGTTCCCAGAATAGGGCTCTCAAGACCAAGATCGACTCCTTGACCACTACTATCGAGGAGAACAAGACCGCAATGGAGAACGCAGGTCTTACCTTTGTCGAGGAGGAGATTGATGCTGACGAGTAAACTTGACTACTCAGTTATCTTTATTTATCGTACTTGTTATTTGTGAACTTATTATTGGACCATCCGACATGTGGATGGCTTGCCACTTGTGTGTTTTTACTTTGAGACTTTTGTTATCTTGTTGTTGAGCTTTTATCCTTGTGTTGCATGTTATGTGTTTGCTTGTGTGATGTATTGTGCATGTATCATGTAAGGGTATCTCATTCTTATCTCTATATGATTAAACCACAGATGCCTCCCCGTCGCGCAAACCCCAACCCCAACCCAAACAACATTACCCCGGAAATGCAACAGATGATGAATGCGCAGACATAGCTTATGCAAATGATGACGACATTCATCCAAAACCAGAACAACAACAACCCCAATAACAACAACAACAACCCCAATAACAACAACAACAACCCTCCGGGTTTTGATATGCTCACCAGATTTCTGCGTCTGAGGCCAGCTAAGTTTTCAGGAACGACTGATCCCATGGTGGACAATGATTGGCTACGATCTGTGAACAAAGACTTAGTGACCGTGGGCTGCACGGATGCGGAAAAAGTCAGGTTCGCGGCACATCTGTTGGAAGGACCAGCCGCCGCATGGTGGGACAACTTCCAGATCACCACTCCTATTGATGAAGTGACTTGGGCTATCTTTGAAGATGGTTTTCGCACTACTCATATCTCACCAGGAATGATGAGCCTGAAAAAGAAGGAGTTTCACAACCTGAAGCAGCACCACCACAGCGTGGCTGAATATATTGAAGAGTTCAACAATCTAGCGCGCTATGCACCAGATGAGGTTGACACAGATGCCAAAAGAAAGGAAAAGTTTCTGGAAGGCTTGAATGATGAGCTGAATCTGCAGCTGTCTGTGGCATATGTTCCAACTTATCAGTCGCTGTGTGACAAGGCTGTTATTGTGGAGAATAAAATGAAGCAAGTCGAGAGTAGAAAGAGGAAACACTCCGACAAACACAGCTCGGGATCGTCTCATAAACGATCTCACTATGATGATAGTGTCAGCTCAGGATCCCACAAGCATGAGAAATTTAACAAGCACCACAACCACAACCGTCATGACAGCAAGCATCATCGTAGTCATGACAATGATAAGTACAAGAATCACAAGAGTGGACATAAGAGCCACCACAGTGGAAGTGGAAGTGGAAACCAGCCTAAAAGGGACATCAGTCAAGTTGAATGCTTCAAATGCAAGAAGCTGGGGCATTATGCTAATGAGTGCCCTGAGAAGAAAGTTGAAGGACCTAACAAGCCCAATCCTTTTCAGAAAGCACAGGTTAACCACATCAATGTGGAGGATGTCTATGAAGAGCCTGATGCCGTTGCTGGTAAGTTCAGACTCAATTCCATCTCAGCATTTGTACTCTTTGATACCGGTGCATCTCATTCATTCATATCAAAAGCATGTGTCGAAAGAAATGAACTACCAGTAGAAACCATTGGGTGTCCTATAAGAGTAAGTTCTCCTGGTGGAGAAATGATAGTAAACTCAGGATGTCATGACTTAGTCATAGAGTTTGGAAAACATAAGTTTCCAGTGAACCTAATAATCCTAAATTCCCAAGGATTGGATGTGATTTTGGGAATGGATTGGATGGCTAAGTATGAGGGAGTATTAGATTGTGCCAATCGTACAGTTGCACTCACAACCCCTGAAGGTAAGAGGATAAAATTCAAGTCCAATTTTAAATCTAAAGGAAGTAAGCTGAATTCTCTTAAGGGGGTTAGCATGGACAGTGTGCCAATTGTGTGTGAATATCCGGATGTGTTTCCGGAAGAGTTACCGGGAATGCCACCAGATAGAGATGTAGAGTTTATAATAGATTTGGTACCAGGTTCTGGACCAAGAGCAAAGAGGCCTTATAAAATGTTAGTTGACGAACTAAAGGAACTCAAGAAACAACTTGGAGAACAATTGCAGAAAGATTTATCCAGCCAAGTTCTTCATCTTGGGGAGCTCCAGTTTTATTCGTGGAAAAGAGAGATAGAACTCAAAGATTATGCATAGATTACCGTTCTCTCAACGAGGTAACCATCAAAAACAAATATCCTTTGCCAAGAATCAATGACTTGTTTGATCAGCTAGAAGGAGCATGTGTATTCTCGAAGATTGATCTTCGGTTAGGCTATTTTCAACTCAAGATAAGAGAGCAAGACATACCTAAAACAGCATTCACCACAAGGTATGGATTGTATGAGTACACTGTGATGCCTTTTGGTTTAACCAACGCTCCAGCATACTTCATGAATATGATGAACAAAGTGTTCATGGAATTTCTCGACAAGTTTGTTGTCGTTTTCATCGATGACATCTTAGTCTACTCCAAGAGCAAGGAAGAGCATGAAAGACATCTACGCTTGATACTTGAGAAACTGAGGGAACATAAGCTTTATGCCAAATTCAGCAAGTGTGAGTTTTGGTTAGAGGAAGTTGGATTTCTTGGTCACGTTATGACAAAAGATGGTGTAGCAGTTGATCCTGCTAAAGTTTCAGCTGTGACAGAATGGGAATCTCCTAAGAACGTAAAAGAGGTTCGTAGTTTCCTTGGTCTAGCAGGTTACTACAGAAGATTCATTGAAAAAATTTCAAAGGTTGCTAAACCAATGACAGAATTGTTAAAGAAAGATAAGAAATTTGCTTGGTCTGAAGGTTGTGAACTCAGCTTTCAGGAATTAAAGAAGAGGCTTGTGTCAGCACCTGTTCTGTGCCTACCAGACTTGGAAAAGGATTTCCAAGTGTATTGTGATGCTTCGCATCAAGGATTAGGTGTTGTACTTATGCAAGGCGGAAAAGTTGTGGCTTATGCCTCGAGACAACTCAAAACTCATGAAGTAAACTATCCTACTCATGATTTAGAGTTAGCCGTTGTTGTCCATGCACTCAAAACATGGAGACACTACCTTTTGGGAAAACGTTGTGAAGTATTCACCGATCATAAGAGTTTGAAGTATATCTTCACCCAGAAGGAAATCAATATGAGACAAAGGAGATGGCTAGAACTTATCAAGGATTACGACTTGAGTTTGCAATACCATCCTGGTAAAGCAAATGTAGTAGCAGATGCTCTAAGTCGTAAGGCGTTTGTAAATGGCCTTACCAAAGGTGAATTGCCAGATGACTTGTGTAAGCAATTCAAGGAACTCAGGTTGGAGATTGTGCCAGAAGGACATCTTATGTCTTTGGATGTTCAACCCACTCTGTTGGATAAAATTAAAGAAGCCCAAAAGACGGATAAAGAAATCGAAGAGATTAAGGAAAGGATTAGCCAAGGGAAAGCTAAAAGTTTCCACATAGACGAACAAGGTACTTTATGGCACGGGAAACGTATTTGTGTTCCACAAGATCCGGGATTGCGGAAACTGATTCTACAAGAAGCCCATAACTCTCCATATTCTATTCACCCGGGAAACACCAAAATGTACATGGATATGAAAGAAAGATTTTGGTGGAACAATCTCAAAAGGGACATCGCCGAACACATTGCTTTGTGTGATGTGTGTAGTAGAGTCAAAGCGGAGCATCAGAAACCAGCAGGTTTGCTTCAACCAATGCCTATTCCTGAATGGAAGTGGGAAAATATTGGTATGGATTTCATTACCGGATTACCAAGGACCAGGTCAGGGTATGATTCCATATGGGTAGTAGTGGATCGCCTAACTAAAGTGGCTCATTTTATACCCGTAAAGACAACTTATACCAGTACCAAGTTAGCCAGAATCTACATGAGCAGAATTGTATGCCTTCACAGTGTACCTAAGAGTATTGTGTCTGATAGAGGAACTCAGTTCACTTCTCACTTTTGGAGACAGCTTCATGAATCTTTAGGAACGAGGTTGGAATTCAGCACTGCCTTTCATCCTCAAACGGATGGACAAACGGAAAGGACTAACCAAATTCTTGAAGACATGTTGAGGGCATGTGCCCTAGACTATGGAGCAAGTTGGGATGAAAGTCTGCCTTACGCAGAGTTCTCTTACAATAACAGTTACCAATCTAGCATTGGGATGGCACCATTTGAGTTTCTCTACGGAAGGAAGTGTACCACCCCATTGCAATGGAATGGTGTGGGAGAAAGAAGTTTGTTTGGACCAGATCTTATCAAAGACGCCGAAGAAAAGGTTAAATTGGTTAGGGACAGGTTGAAGATAGCACAGTCTCGACAGAAAAGCTACGCGGATTCTAAGCGTAGAGAAGTCACCTACGAAGTTGGGGATAGAGCTTATCTTAGAGTATCGCCACTTCGTGGAGTGAAAAGATTTGGAGTCAACGGAAAGTTGGCACCAAGATATGTTGGACCATTCAACATTCTAAGTCGCAAGGGAGAAGCTGCATATGAAATCAAACTGCCAGCATCTTTATCAGCAGTCCATAATGTTTTTCATGTGAGTCAGCTCAAGAAATGTCACCCAGAAATGGAAGAATCTTCTTTGAAGGATACCATATCTTTGGAAGAAGTTCAGCTGGAAAGTGATCTCACCTATGAAGAAAAGCCTGTCAAGATTATTGAGACCGCAGAAAGAGTCACAAGGACAAAGACTATCAAGTTTTGCAAAGTGCAATGGAGTCATCACTCCGAAGAGGAAGCAACATGGGAAAGAGAAGATGATCTTCGGAAAGACCACCCACACCTATTTGCTAGCCAATACGAATCTCGAGGGCGAGATTCATCTTAAGGGGGTTAGATTTGTAACATCCCTAAAATCATATTTCAAAACTCATTCATATCATCCTTGCATCCTTCATTCATTTAGGGTTTTTCTCAAAATCATTTAGAAACAGAAGTTTGTGCTATGATTTCATGTGAGCAAATTTACCTCAATTGGCCATCACCCTTGAGACTTGAATGTTTAGGAACTTGTTTGCTTGCCTCCATTGTTGGAAAGTTTAGGTGTAGCAATTTAACCAAAGTTTTCAACTTGGAATTAATTTCAAAACCCCTAGTTTAAACATTTGCAAAATAGAAGCAAAGTCTCTGTTTGTTTGAAATCCAAGTTGACCAAGCCCTTGCAGGGTAACTACTTGTTAAATAACTGGTTTTTGAAACCTCAGTACCCTACAAAAATCCCCAGATTTGTTTGAATTCAAAAAGGATTTGAATTCATATCAAAATCATTCCAGAAAACAGAATTAGAAAAAGAAAAGAGTTAAACAAAGGAAAAAGGCCGCGCGCCCGAAATCTGGCCCAGCAGTGAAACGAGCCCAACAAGCCCACCCGGGGAGTTTCCTTTTCTTCTCTCACGCGCGAGCGCATGCAATCAGTCACTGACAGTCAGACCCCACCTCCACCTCGCGCACTTTGCTGACGAGCGGGCCTCCTCCACGTCAGCATCGTCTTCCCCCTGAATCCGCGCACGATCTCCGTCGCTGACCGTTGCCGCAGTGATACCGAGCTTAATTGGGCATTAATCCACGAGCGTTTCCTGTCGAGCCTCTGGCTATAAGATCCTCTCTGCCTCGTGAGCATTTCCCCCCAAACACCTCGCTGACTCCGCCACCAGGCTGCCCTCAATCAACCCCACACCGCCGCAGACAGAGCCCACTCCGGCGATCAATTCCGGTGAGCCTCGTGTTCCCCTCTGCCTCTCACTCTTGCTATCTGATTCAGTGAGTCTTTGCGCACCTCCTGACACCACTAGTTCATCCTGTACTGCCCCCAGGTCGCCGTTTCCGCTCGACGCCGCAAGCACCGACGACCACCTCGACTCCGGCGACCAAATTCCGTAAGTCCCGCGCGCCCCTTCACTTCTGACTCACACGAGTTTGTTCGCAACGTTATTGCGCATCTCCTAAACCCTCTGGCTCGTGTTAGGGCGACGCTGAACCTTGGCAACGACTCCGACAACATCCACCTGACGCCAGACGCAACTCCGACGAGATCCAGAGTCCATCTCCGAGCGCCCCTCCACAATCCAGTACCACGTCGAGCTTCAGCAAGTCTTCGCGAATCTGGTAAGCACCTTATTGTTTCTTGGGAAGATCTAGAACGCCGCCGCCACCGTAGTCAGACGCGCCGCCGCCAGTCAGCGCTGCTAGCGCCGCCCGAGTGTGGTCAGGGTGATTAGGAACGTTGGATCTAGATCCTGTGGCGTAGAATAGAAGGAGGACGAAGAGGTACGCGTGCGTCTGAGCCGCCAGATCTCATTTAAATCCTGCGGCTGTGGAGCTCGATCCAGTGCGAACCGGTACGCACCAGTGAGGTTGCGACGCATGGCTAGGACGAATTCAAAAACAGAATTTAAACCAGAATTTGATCCAAACTTCAAACTGCCATAATTTTTGAATGCCACGTTAGATTTCTGCAAACTTTATACCGTTGGATTCAGTGAAACAAGACCTTTCTGAATATCCAATGTATTTAGCAAATAGTAACCATTAGAATGACTTTATTTGTAGAAACTTGTTTAAGGCTATTTTGAGTATAGTTTTAGTTTAGTATTTTGTTTTAGGGTTAAATAAGTTTAGTTGGCAAACTTGTGGCTTGTTAAGTTTCTGTAAACATGCACTTGCTTGGTAGAGTTTTCAAAATCACCACTTAGTAAATTCATGCATGCATGCATTCATATTATTTTTGATTGTATATGAATTGTGTGTAAATGTGTGCTACAATTTTGTGTGTAGATTTTGCTAGTGATTGTGACTGTGAAGAGTGCTACTCTCCCCGTTACCAAGGCAAGTGATGCTTCATATCTTTTGTCCCATTATTTTCACTATGCATTAGTGTTTTTGCTAAGTAAATCTTGCATGGATTTTAATTGCTAAGTCTAGACCTTGCTATGGGAAAACCTAGTAGATGAAACCTTAGTGAAAATTACCTAAGTCAGGATTCCTATTACTATCATGCTTAGCCTAGCTAATAGAAAACAAGGGTGGAATATATATTCATGCTATGGAAAATCTCTAAGTCTAAGGACTTGTGTTTTGTTTAATAAAACAACTAAGTTAATGAATCACCTGAGTGGAATGGGACTTGCTTGGTGGTTTTTGGTTGAGTGGTTCACAAGGCCCATTTTTATGGTTTACCTTAGTGTATCTCACTTGTGGATGGCCACCCAGGAACAAAGAGATTTGAGATGTCAAATGTTGAGAAGCTTCAAGTGCAACCACTTGGCAATATGGGCTCTGCCATGATCATATAGGTTGCTAGAACTTAGTCTCTTGGACAGTTGGTGGTAGAGGGAATGATAGGTTGGAACGCGTCCATTTGACTAAGGAAAGGCTTCTGAAAGATCTTGTCTTGGGAAACCAAGTCTTGTGGGGAAAGTGCACCACCTCTGCAGAGTGTAAAACCTAACTACTTAGCCATGTCCCTGGTAAAGGACAATTTGAGCATCAAGACATGGAAGCTTCAAGAATCTCATCACTCCAACTTCTGAATAAAACTTGTGGGTGAACAAGGGTTAAAGGATCTTCAGTCTTTGATTGGTACATGCCTTGGAAAGGATCTTCAGTCTTTGATTGGTAGATGCCTTGGAAAGGATTTTGTCAAACAAAAACTTAGTGTTTTCAAATGATAAGGAAAAATCTATTTTGAGCAATGCAAGCCTAAGCTCCACCTAGCCAAATGCATATAGTATTATAGTCCACTTTAAATAAGCTAAGGTATCACTTGCCAATACTATTCCAAAGTATTGACCCTCTGTGGCTGTAACTTGTAATGTTGCAGGTTACTCCGATGATGAATAGGAGTCATGAGTCTACACTCAACATGCTTGCCTGTGGCACATGAAGAAGAAGACTTATGTTTATTTACTTATTCCATAAACTCTTGTATTAGGCCTTTGGCCCTGAGTTGTAAAAGACTATGTTTTATCTCTGGAATGACTGTAATAAACGACCTTTGTATCTGTGTACTTCATCTTAAACTGTGGATGCTAGCATTGATCCAGGGACTAGCATTGCAATCACAGGGATCCTTTCCTTTAATAAGGAGGGATCTGACATTAATTTTCGAGATGATTAAAATTACAATAAAATGCCCTTTTTCTTAATTAATTAATAACTTTAGTTTTATAACTCCAAATTTGACAAATAATATGTCTAAATCTATCAGCGTGACGAGCCCGTTCTAACTATGCATTCCATGTTCTGAATTGCAGCATGCATCATATAAATCATAAGTATACAGCAAGTGTTATGAGAGCAAACCGGACTAAAAACTTAATAAAATGCTTTAATCTTGTACCCCACACCTCACCCATGCCATGCTACTTTATTGCCATGCAATTGTGCATCATTCATCATGGCATGCTTATTTGCTTGTCGCATTTCAATACATATGCTTGTGCACTTTATTTATGTTGGCCCTTGTTTGTTTGGTTCTTCTTCGAATAGACGCTGAGCAGGGGATATATCAGGAATCCCAGGAGCACTACCCAGATCCGACTCTCGCTTCAACTGAGCTGCCAGGCAAGCACTACCACATGCTTGCATACATATAGTACCTATTGCCTCTATCTTATTCTTGCATCATTGAGTCGCGATTGCATTAAATTGAATCCCAAGTACTGCACAGCCTTTACTTTTAAACCCCACCGAAGCTTGCTCCTCCATCCCATGAGCCTTTACTACAGGAGTTGCTTGAGCCATGCGGGTCGTAGAACAGCATGTGTAGGGTATGTGAGTGTCTGATGGATAACGAGGTACCTAAACAACTTAACCTGAGTAGTAATGGGATAACTAATGAAAGTGGAACCGGTGAGCAATATCTGCTATTTGGTTCTTCATGCTCACTTGTGTCCCGTAAGACCCCGAGTACTTGATTCCTGTTCCTTGACTATTCGCACTATCCATATTCGGGAGGCCTTATGGACCCCCCCTGAGTCAGAGCTTGATTCATTCTTATTTGTTGGGGCCACAAAGTAATTTGGGGCTTTATTACTATCATGTACTTATGCCATGCTTTACTGCTTTATTTAAGATTGTGCGAGGAGCACCTGTACTGTTTAGGATTGCGGAGTGTTTTCGCGGTATCGACAAGCCTAGTCACACTTTCGGGTTCCCAGTCGTTTACAGCCATTGGCGCAAACCTTGGGTCCATCTTGGAGCCGGCCAACTTCGTTGTGGGTAGCTTAATGGGGTGGCCCCATGAAATATTTCTGAATCCTGTGATCGCTTTGTCGTGAATGCCTCGTTGGGTTTTGAGTTGGTTTTTCCGAGGTTGATCGAGTGTGTGTTGCTATTTGTGCACCCCCTGCAGGGTAAATCTTTCTGAAAGCCGTGTCCGCGGTTATGGACGACTTGGAGCACAGTTTCTCGATCATAGACAAGTATAACTAAAGTACCGCTTTTAAACTGACTTAGTACCTGACTAGTAAATAGTGCAACACTCATGGAATGGTTAATAAAACTGCCAACGGATGGGGGGGTTGTTCGTCCGCTTTCTCGTTGGTAAGCGAGAAGGAGGATGGATCTGTTAATTATACTGTTATAACTGTTGTTACTAATTAACGGACATCCGTCTATCATTGGTTAGGCGGATGGTTAGCGAGTATCTATAGAATTGTTAGTTATTATCTTTTGTTGCAATTGCATCACACCAGGTTATGTCCCCTTAGAGGCATAAAGACTTGCTGAGTACCCCTAGGGTCTCACACGATATATTGTTTGATTCAGATGAATAGGTATACTCGCAAGATGGATACTGGGTGGAGGAGACGGATGATGTGGGCAACGATCACTCGGTGTAGAGATTCTGGGAACGGGGATCCGTGAGACCTGTGGGCAGGATGTGTTTATTTATGTGGCATCTTATGCCGATTTGCTTCTTATCCGTACTCGGATCTTGTTTTCCGCTTCCGCCTGATACTCTGATGTTTGATGTATGAGGAGATATCCTAAACTATTATATCTATCTAGGATAGTTGGATCTTGCTGTATGGCGTTGCAATATTTCTATTTCTTTTAGATGGAATGGCTCTGAGGACTGTTGTATGTGGCTTGCATACATACTCACTTATGTATGTAGTTGATCCCTTCGTCTGCCGATTACGCCGCTCGTTCTTGTCCCGATGTTCTGAAAGTGGTTAGGACGGCCGAAAGGTCTACCTGTGAGTGGCCCCTGGGCCCCACCATACTATTTTAACCACTTTTGCTCATCCAGGCATGTAACTAAGAGCGTAATTCACCGAGGTAGTTACATGTACCTAGTAGATAGATCTTGGCGTATAGTTCTCATCGTAGGAAAATTTTTGTTTTCTATGCTACGGACCCAAGTAATATTACCACCACCTCCAAAGGAGTAATTCGTCATCAGGTTTGGCATCCCCTTGGTTTGTTCTAAGCTTGGGGGAGTGCCGCGGTATCTCATCACTATCTTCTATCTTTTTACCTTTTTAGTAGAGTCATATCATGAATAGAGAAGTTATTATGTAGGATGGTTTGCATTATGGAAGTGTCCCCTCTCTTGTTAGATATGTATCCCTTGGTGTGAGTTGCCTTTATGGAATATTAATCAGAAGTTCTATCATTTACTCTTTTGCATAGTTGATATTAGTTTTCAATTCGTGGTTGTATGATTGATCTTGTTGTTAGTATTGGTATCACTTTGGGATCATTGAGTTAATTTAGTTGGTTTTGGCAAACCTAGCTCGGTCAGTAGCACACTATTTTTGAGAGTTGAATGAAAAAGATAAAAGTACTCTAAAGAAATATAATTTCATCATCTTTCTTTCTTGATTTGCTCATAAGTCTAGTATTCTCTAGTTAAGATCTTTTGTGCTTCCAAGGAAGATTGCATGTTTGTCTTTATCATTGTATGTTTGTTTGTTTCCTTCAACTCTTATACTTGCTACCCAGCCTTGCTAGCCAAAAACCTGTACTGAGAGGGAATTCTTCTCGTGTATCCACCTCCTTAAACCAAAACCCACGCCATTTGTGTCCACCATACCTACCTATTAGCATTATTGCTATTCCAAGTAAATAATTAAACTTGTTATGTGAAAATTAGTGGTTAAAGCTCTCACGGACTTGATGGCACACTTTACTTTCTTGCATTTAATAAACTTGACCCATTGTGCTCACCTATGTTGTGTATATGCTTGCGCTTTGTAAGTTGTGAATTAGCAGAACTATGCTGTCATGGGGAACGCATTCAACATTGCACTGGTACTTTGTACCTAGTTGATATCATGTTCTTTTGTCTATGGATGTTGTCGGTGTGAAATGAAAGGGGACCTTGTAAGTCCATGGAGTTATGCATGTGTGTTAGAGAAACGCCTAGGCCGCTGGTCTAATCCATGTTGACATGGTGGAAACCTGCAGCGTAACCATAACGAGCATCTATGAAGCATTCTTATTATACAAAAAGATATAGAGATTGAGAAAAAGAGAAAAAGGAAAAAAAGAGATTATGACAAGAGGAAAGAGAAGAAAAAGCACCATATTCCCATGGTAAATAAGAAGATTGCTGAGATGCTTGTTGTCTGCTTGCCTTGTCATTTAGATATGGGGATTCTTCCATATCATCGGGCAAGGGGTACCCCGTTGGCGGTTCTCTATGATACACATATGCTTACGATGATAAGAACTTACCGGTGACTAAACTTGAGTAGCATGAGGAGCGGCCCTCGTATTCAAGGGACATGAGATTCTCAATTTACAACTTGTCAATGCATATCCTCATATTTGATCACTTTAACCTTAATCACCTAAAGATGCCTATGATAGGGGCAATGAGAGCTAAAAGCTAGTAAGTATCATAATTTTTGGGAGCTCTTTATGAGACTTGCAATCCCTGCTTCCCTCTGTGAAGGGCCTTTCTTTTACTTTTTAGTTGAGTCAGTTAACCTACTCCCTTCTATCTCAGCAAGTATTTTGAGTTGTTGTGTTTCATTCATTCATATGATGATTTATTCAATCATGTTGCTTATGTTCCTTGTTTTGCACATTGCTCTTATCTTGATGTTTACTACTTTGAAAGCTATCATGGAAAACCAGTTATTTGTGAACTCCAGCAAATTATCAACTATTCTTCGACCAAGAGCTAAGTTTGCCATTACCAATTATGATTTACTTTATGTATCTTTATTGTGTTTCATTTACTTATTGCAAGTAAGTTATATAATAGTGAGTTGTCTTCTATTATGATCTATGTATTGATGAATGTGATGCTTCTTGTCCGTATTCTTTTATCGACTCTTCACTCCATAAATCTGAGGCCATGCTTATTGAGCTCAGTTTCACTTGGGGACAAGCGAAATCTAAGCTTGGGGTGAGTTGATACGTCCATTTTGCATCACTATTCTATGTCATAATTCACTGTTATTCATTGATATATTTCCTATTGAGAGGTGATACTTATGTTATTTCATCTGTTTTTGCATGGTTGATGGCTTTTGGAGCATGGACCGCTGCAGTCGGGATTCTGATGGAAAAGGTGTTGTTTGGAGGCAAAATTTGCGAAGATCAGAAAATCCGGGAAAATATACGGAAAATCCTATTTTTCTAGAACACGAAGGAAGCCAGAAGGGGGGCTAGAGATGGGCCACAGGGGGGCCACACCACCCCCTGGCGCGGGCCAGCCCAGGTCGCGCCACCAGGTGGCATGGCCGCCCTGGTCTACCCCTGGCACTCCCCTCTACCGTATATTATCCTCCTGAAACCCTAAGACTCACGAAGCGACCATAGAAAGATTCCACCGCATCTGTGGGGCGGAAAACACCGAGAGAGAAAGATCTCTCCGACAGATAGATTTCTGCCGGGGGAATTCCTTCCCGGAGAGGGGAGATCGTCACCATCAACACCACCATCAAGCTGGACTTCATCGGGATCATCATCATCATCATCACCACCACCATCATCACCATCATCACCCTCATCACCATCTCCATATTGCTGTAACAATTGCGTTGAATCTTGCATAGTTCATAGGGGAAACTTTCCCGGTGTTGAATACTCTTTATAGTTGATGCTATTGAGTCAACCATTGAATTATTGCTTATGTTCAGATTGTTATACATCATTATTCCATTTCTGATCATGATCCATATGATGTCTTGTGAGTAGTTCGTTTTGTTCTTGAGGACATGGGAGAAGTCATGTTGTTAGTAGTGGAGTTGTGTTGAGAAAGATTCAATAGTTTGATATTTAAGTTGTGGTGTATTTCTTCTAGTGGTGTCATGTGAACGTCGACTACATGACACTTCACCTATATGGGCCTAGGGGAATGCATTGTGTATTTGGCTACTAATCGTAGGGGTTGCCGGAGTGATAGAAACCCGAACCCCCGTTAGGAAACCATTGCACAAGGGACGTAAGGGTCTTAGAGTTTAAAGTTGTGGTTAGGTTTCTACCTTAATTACTTTCTTATACTTATGGATGTTTGCAAGGGGTATAATCACAAGTATGTATTAGTCCTAGGAAGGTCGGTACATTAGCATAGGTTCACCCACACAACACTTAGCAAGCTAAAGAAGATTAATCAACTACATAAAGCGAAAGCACTTGACAATATTCCCGTGTGTCCTCGAGAACGTTTGGTCATCTTAAGTAATACAACCGGCTTGTCCTTTGCTACATAAAGGATTGGACCACTTGCTGCATTTATTCCTACTGTCTTTTGTTTACTCGTACTTTATTTACCTGCATTATCAAAAAACCCTAAAAATCCGTTTGCTAAGTATTTACAGAGAATTCCTGATCCATACCACTAGCCAGCACCTTCTGCTCCTCGTTGGGTTCGACACTCTTACTTATCGAAAATACTGCGATACACCCCCTATACTTGTGGGTCATCAATGATCATTGGCAAGCTCTTGAGAGAGTCATGCACTATCTAAATGGCACTGCGAGCTACGACATTCACTATACTGGGTACCCAAGGGTGCTAGAGTGATATAGTGATTCAAATTGGATATCTGATGCTGATGAGATAAAGGCCATGAGTGGATATATATTTATACTTGGTGGTTGTGCTGTTTCTTGGAAGTCTTGCAAGCAGACCATCTTAACGAGGTCAACTATGGAAGCAGAACTCGCAGCATTAGGCACAGCCACTGTTGAAGTAGAGTGGCTTCAAGAACTCTTGATGGACTTACCTATGGTTGAGAAACCTATACCCACAATCCCAATGAACTGTGATAGTCAAACTGTGATTGTTAAAGTAAATAGTTCTAAGGATAACATGAAGTCCTCAAGACATGTGAAGAGGCGATTGAAATCTGTCAGAAAAATCAAAAACTTCGGAGTTATTGCGTTGGATTATATCCAAACACCTAAGAATCTGACAGATCCCTTCACAAAGGGTCCATCACGTAACGTGATAGAAAATGCATCAAAGGAGATGGGAATGAGACCCACAATATAAGTTTTCCACAGTGGTAAACCACTATATGTGATCGGAGATCCCGTAAATTAGAATTGGGAGACAAGCTGTTGGTTAACTGAGAGGAAAGTATCCCTACTTTAATCACCACTCCGTGAAGATGCAATACTTTCCTATTCTGCATGACAGGTTGATTTATCTTAATGTGTTCTAAGTGGATTAGTTTAAGCAGAGATGTTGTCCTGCAGAACATCTTTTGAAGAATACACCTATATGAGTCTGACTGTTAAACGTCGCAATCTATGAGAGTTGGGTGCTCTCTAATAAACTCATGAAAGGCTATAGAGTATGACGCATAAGCTCCACCCGAGGGGAAGTCCCACGGCAACCCAGTATTAGTTAAGGCTTTGTGTCAAGCTAGAATGCAGCAAACTTGCAGTTCAAAGCATAGTCCACTGTACAAGTTGCAAACTAGTGTAGCATAGAGTTTTAGGTGGAAGTTCAACTTAACAGTCTCCACTAGTACCAATATATAAACAATGGTTTGGAACCATAGGCAAATTTATGTGTGCCTCTGGGATCTGGTGAGGGATTGTTGGAATTTTTGTCTAATAAAGGCCCAACCCATTTATACTATTCAACAATTCCTGAAATCCTAGAGGCCCACTTGGCCCATTCATGCAAGGCAAAGAGGTGGGACACGAGTTTAGTTCCACATTGCTAGTTGAGTGGAAGTTAGACCAGCTTATAAGGAGAGCTCTTCCACCACTTGTACGAGCTTGAGAAGATAAGATATATACACGCGCGCTCCTCCTCCTCCGTCGCCTGCCTCGCCACGCCTCGTCACGACGCGTGCGCCGCGGATTGCGGGAATGCCTCGAGCCAAGAGCTTCTCTTTCTTTTTGCCACACATAAATAGATAATAATTTGAACAGTCTGCGTGAGTATATTTTTAATACGAACTTAGTGGAAATTTAATTCGATTTAATACGAACTCAGTGAAGATTTAATTCGAACTTAGTGGAGGTTGTTCGGCTTCGGTCGATGCCTGTTTGTTTCCTCTCCCGACGCCGACCGTTCGCCTGCCTACCCGTGCGTATAAGAGTGAGAGGTCGCTCCTCTCCTCGGATACACGAACGCACACACCTTGCGCCTCCAGTTTCAGAGCATTGTGCTGCTTAGATCTTCCTCATCCCGTCTTGTGTCGTACACCGCGAGCTGGGACAGTAGGCCTCCGAGACCCCGCTGCTTCAAGTCCTGTACCGGAGAAGGGCGATAAGGTTTTTAGGGAGCGCTACCGGCGCGACTACTGGCTTCATCACGGACTCCTTCACGGATAGCGACTGCACCGACGTCGTCCCTAACGACGACTTCTTCCCCGACATCAACAACATTTTCCTCGACAACATGGCTGCCGACGGTGCCAAGGCTAACGGGAACACTGACGGTTCTTCTACCGTGATGTATATCATCTTCTGGTCTTTTTTTATTATTCTGTCTGTGCTTTATCTGTCTTTTACTATGGTTAAATCTCTTGAAAAATTGCTCCATTTCTCAACAACTATAAGGTGCTGTCGCTGGAGCACTCGTCAGACGTGGGCGAGGAGGATGTGAAGCGCGCGTACCGGCGTCTGGCGCTGCAGTACCACCCGGACGTGTGCCCGCCGTCTCGCCGGGCCGCGTCAACGGAGCTCTTCGTCGAGCTCCGGCGTGCCTACGAGATGCTGTCTGACCCTGCCACGAGGGTGCAGTACGACACCGAGCTGAGGACGGGCACGGCAACGAGGCGACTGGCGGACGAGTTTCCAAGGGACGTGTGGGAGGCGCAGCTGTGCGTGCTGCGGGCGCGTTCCCAGCGGCGCCAGAGCGCAAGAGTCGCGTGACCACGCATGTTCTGAACTTCTCTTTCTTTCTCATGTTCTGAACTTCTGACTGACTTTTTACGTGGCAACTGTTTGTGCTGGTGTGCAAGTTGTGTAAAAGTGTAGATCGACTGATATAGTGTACTCTTAAATTAAATTGATTTGTTGGAAGTTTACTTCATAGAGCTTTAGTTTATGGCTGAACTATGGGATTATTTTGTATAGTATATGATGATCTTATGCGGCGAATGTTAATACTAGCTGCCCCTTCTGATCTGCACATCTGCTCTAGCACATGGACGTCGTCAGCCATCAGAGGGTAGCAGAGAAAGACTAGAGAAAACAGCTTTCACAAATTTTGCAACCAACTTTTAACCATATATGATTACAACTTCAAATAATACAAGATCAAACTTGGGGATATATATAAACATTCAACTAAATGACTACAAAATTTACATTTCTTGAATTAAATTTTATATAAACATTCAATAATATGCTAGTGAAATACAAACTTCTTTGCTAGTGGATGACCAAGTATTAGCATCTTTTCACATGAATGAACATTATGTTTTTGCATTATTAGTGCACGTAAGTCCAAGTTATTTTTCTTTGAGTTATATCGAAAACAATAACCTGGTGACAAAACATGTAAAACGCTTCAACCAGTATACAAAATTTGACGATCAAGGCCTCCATCTCAGAACATCCATTAATATGGTCAAGGCAACCAACCAAACAATTATAAATTCGGTTCATACTTAAGGAAGTTGTGTGTAACTATTTACCATCTTTAAAATGCATATAAGTTAGTCTTTGTTAACGATAAACTAACTTATTATTGGATCATCAATTTTCCTACTAGAGTTATTTACATGTGTTTAGCATTATCATGACTTATTTATACTTTCATAGTCAATCTTTTGTCTATTTTATCGCTTGTCCAACTCCAACCCACTTATCCCTTTTTGTCAAGTATTTTTCTCACGAAAGATTTTAACATCAGTTCATCCAAAGACTGCAGTGAAGCGACACATGTTGCTATCATTTTTTATCTAAGTTTCTTTACAATCAGAATACATGTAGTGCTATCCGTCAGGATGCTTCTCTTCAGTTTTGCTCAACCAACTAGCTTTCTTTACAGAATGCCTTTGTCTTACAAAGCTAGGGCATATCATGTATCACTGACCAGATACAGAAAACTTGGCCAGCTAGGAGGATGACATGTGGTAAATTAATTTGTACAAATAGTGTAGATATGAATGTAAATAGTCGATTTTTGATGGAGTGACATTTGGAGTGCATTTTATCACCTTATATGTATAGACTTGATCCCCTTAAAAACGTGACTAAGGACAAATGCCATCGGGTTCTTTCGTTCTAGTTGAGAGAGACCAGGAGAAGAAATCAAGGATGCAAACTAAGCAAATGATTAATGACCTGTCACCAATATCTTAGAATCTCCAGATCAAGTGGCCACCTAATGCGTAGACTATGTGTGCACTATATATATATAAAAAAGGGCGTGCAGCGCATGCTCCGTATTGATTAGGATACGCTTTGGGTCGAATCTTATCCTGCAGTTTTTATCTTATTTTTTCGTCTCAAGTATTGGCCTCATGTCATCCGAACAATAGCAACCCTCCAAAAAAAAAGAAGTCTGAACATTATATGGCTACGTAGATGTATAGTTTACTATAATTTGAAGAAGACTATGCTTCTAACAAGAAAATCAAGTATACCTAACCCCTCATCCACTAACGAAGATTGCCGGCCTTCACTGTCACGATGGAGCCATGGAATCCTATAATATAAGCCAAAGTAATCAAAACTGACCGCATCTTCACCCTTCCCTACCACGCCAAAACCGTGTCTTCTCTAGTTCACCATGTTAGAGTATTAGGTATATACGGTTGTTATAGTAGTTTAGATAGAGTTAGGATCTGTTTACGTATGGTTCTAACTTGACTCGTACTTCAAGATAATCTTATGTACACCTATATATACTCGTCCATGAGGCTCAATAATTTATCCATCATATTCCGCCAAACTCATACGCTTTCATGGTATCAGCCTAATCGGTCCAAATCCTAGCCGCACGCTTTCGCCGCGCCGCCCCTGGGGGATCGATCTCCATGATCTCCGCCGACAACCGCGCGATCCGTACGCAGGGTTCGTCCGCCGATTCGTGATCGGCTGTCCTGTAAGTCTTTTTTCTGATCTCTTGATCGGTTTTCTTTTTTTGGTTTACCGATCTTAGATCGGATTGAGTCGCCCACCGCCGTCGTCATCGCCGTGCCTCTACTCCGACCATCGGCATCGAGGATCTACACCACGCCCGTGTGTTTGCCTCCTCTGCTGTTGCGCCTACCTCGGCAGGCTGTCGCGGCCTCAGGGCAGGCTGTCGCGCACCGCGGACGGCTGCTACGCCTTCCTTGGAACGCTGTCGCGGCCGCCCCCACTCGGATCGTCTTTGTCGTCATCGTCCGGGACTTCACCGACAACGCCGCCATCGAATCCGATCTACGCGTCGTCCACGCCATGGCGCATACGGTGCACTGTCGGCCTGATCAACCGATCTCGCGTCTGTCTACGCCAAGCACGTCCTCGAGCACGCGCCTACCATCGATCGAGCTACGGGCTGCTGTTGTGTCGCCACGTCGGGCCGTAGCGCCGCCGCTGTTGGTCCATGCTACCGGCTTCCAACGCGCCTTCCTTGGCGTGTACATCGTTGGTGGTCTTCCAGCCGCTGCACCGACTTGCGTCCTGCAGCTATGCCGCCTCCTCGGGTCGTAGCGTGGCTGCATGCAGTCTACTTCGCTGTCCTCGTGCATCGACGGCCTCGGCTTTCACCGCGCCATCTCCTATAGCGCGGATCGCCACCGTCTGCACATGGTCTTCGTCACGTCGCCGGGTCTTCCTCGCCTACTTCGAGCACCGCCGCCGCTCTTCACAAGGTAACCTGCCGGGCGCCCTCTCGCCGTCGCAGGTCCCGCCGACTACCCCATCGCCACTCCAGGCATCTAGCATGACTACCCTAGGTCGCCGTTGTTTTCGCCGCCTTCTACGTCTTCGTCCACTACAACTTTGCCGCCAGCGTCATCGTCTCATCCCCGACTACACCACCTGCCACTCTACTCCGACAACCGCGGACAGTGTCGGCATCTCTCCCTTTGCCGCTCTGCGTGTCGTAACCGCTCTGGAGGCTTCCACTGCTAGTCTTTCTAACATGGCGACAAGTTCATGATGGTCCCTGCTCCCGCACGCCTGGTACTAGCAACACCGGGAGTGCCTTCGTCTCCGACGCATTCCCGAGTCTGGCAAATTCGGATCGGCGCCTCGTCTTCATCAGCTTCGACAACGTCTTCTTCGGCATCGACCCCTCTACGACTGCCTCGACCGCGTCACCGACGATTTCTTCCTTCCATACTCGGTTTTGGCAAAACTGGAATGTGCGTTTGTCCCCGACGTGCGCCTAGTTCTGGCAAAACTATGGCCGCACCTCGTCCTCGATGGCTCGGATTGCATTGACTTCGGCATCGACACCCTCAACGACTGCCTCAACGTGTCTCCGTCATCCTCCTCGCGCGATATGCGCATGCGGCTTCACGTGCGGCTACCTCGACACCGGCATCCCCGACCACGACATCGACCACGGCGACCCGTTGCACGGCTACCTCGACCATGGCACCGCCTCACGCTCTCGGCTCCCTCGACATCGGCACACGGGCTATCACCTCGCCTGAGAATCTCACCAGCTTCCTCTACAGTCCAAGCTACCATGACGCGACACCGTCCACGATGTTCCTGAAGGGAATATGCCCGAGAGGCAATAATAAAGTGGTTATTATCTTATTCCATGTTTATGATAAATGTTTATTTTGCATGCTATAATTGTATTGATCAGAAACATCAATACATGTGTGTTTAATAAACAAAAAAGGTTCCTAGTTATGCCTCTCTTATAGACTAGCTCGTTGATTAACAAGATGATCAAGGTTTCCTGATCATGGACATTGGATGTTGTTAATAACGAGGTCACAACATTGGTGGAATGATGTGATGAATATTCATCCGAAGTATAGCATTACGATCAAGTCATTATGTTTATATTGCTATAACATCATATGAAGTAATCTTAGTCCTTAGACCATGAGATCATGTTAATTGCTGACACTGGAAGAGTATCTTGATAACATCAAACGTCACACCGTAACAGGGTGACTATAAAGGTGGGTTCAGTGCTACAAAAGTGTTATGTTGAGGCTCATGGATCAAGAGTGGTATTTATCCATCCCGATGACGGATAGATATACTCTGGACCCTCTCAGTGATATCACATTAAGATAGCTTGCAAGCAAGTGATGTGATCACTAGAATGTTATATCACAGGAATGAGAAAAGAGTGCATGTCAGCAACGAGATCAAACTAGGTATGGAGATACCGATGATCGAATCTCGGAGATGTAATATATCGCGAGACAAAGGGATTTAGTTACTAGCGTTAAAGGTTCTCACGATCACAGAAGTCATCGTTGAATGTGTAGGAGTCAGTATGGATATCCAGGTCCCGCTTCTGATTATTGATCTGATAGGGGTCTCGATCATGTCTGCATTATTCGCGAACCGTAGGGTGATAAACTTAAGGGATACCGACACCATTTGGAGCAAATATGTTTCAGATAAAGATTTAAGAAAGCGCTGGAATTATTTCAATAGACACCGAAACTGTTTCGGGTGAAATTGCTGAAATTGGTTCTGCATGTAATATTGAAATGTTGCAGGGGGGTTTATGTGAATGTTTGTTAATTAAAGTAATTAACAAAATTCTGACTAAAAATAATAAAAGAGTTTATTAAATGAGAGAGTATTAAATTTGGATAAATTTAATGCATTTAAAGTGGAGACTTTAAAAGAGAATGTGAAGGGGCATTTTAATGTGGAGGGGTTACCACCACATGAATGGGGGAGGTGAGGAGTCACCCCCCATGCGCCGGCCATGAAGGAGGGGCACCCCCCCTCCTCCTATAAAAGGCCACCTTCTTCCTCCTTCTTCCACACACCTCCTTGTGAAGGATTTCTCTCCCCCTCTAGTATTATTCCCCCATGGTCTCGGATTAGCGAGATACATGTTCCGAGTGGCTTTATCTGGAAAGGATTTGCTGCTTTCGTTGCTTTGCTGGAACGAGGGACAGAGGTTGTCGGGGTACCGGACGTGTGTGCGATCACGGATGCACCGCTGCTTTGCGGTGCTGGACTTGGTGGTGCCGGAGCTGGATCTGATGGACGTGCTGGAGCCGGACCTGCTGGACTTTATCACGATCTTGAGATCGTCAAGTGTACGACTACATCAACCACGAGTTCGTACTCGTTAACAAAACTCGTTGTCTTCGAGGGTAAGTTCTCGTTGGATGTATGTCCACCCGTTGCTCTGTACCTAGCAGATAGATCTTGGCGTGTAGTTCACACCGTAGGAAATTTTTTGTTTTCTATGTTGCGGACCCAACAGTGGTATCAGAGCCTGATCTATGCGTAGGTGCTTTGCACGGGTAGAACACATATGTTTATATATGGGCGATGATGATCATGTTATTGCATCTTCTATGTATTTTGGATATTGGTGGCATAGTGGGATGAAGCGGCCCGGATCAACCTTACATGTCATCGTACATGA
This sequence comes from Avena sativa, assembly GCA_916181665.1. Taxonomy (NCBI): domain Eukaryota; kingdom Viridiplantae; phylum Streptophyta; class Magnoliopsida; order Poales; family Poaceae; genus Avena; species Avena sativa. Next base: position 468,871,683 of record OV702290.1, read on the forward strand.
GACCGGTTCCACGATTGACATTCAACTAGTTTTGCATAAGTGGCTGGCGGATGTCTGTCTCTCCTACTATAGTCAATATCTGATTTACAACGAGTTTCTAATGACTTGTTTATCCTCGTTGTGGTTCATGTTCGTAGGTAAGAACGGTTCTATCTCCGAAAGCCCTAAGCCACGTAAAACTTGCAATTGATAAATTAGAGGCGTCTAGTTTAGATCATTGATGGGCTAGTGTCTTGATATGGTATTGTTGTAAGTAGAGGTATGATAGATACTCTTACAACACACTCAATGTGTAAGTTCCATAGACCTTGGCCTTACACACAAAGGAATGATAGAGATCATACCACGATACAAAAGATAGAGCTCAAATGCATGGACCATATCATCTCACTTTACACATTAGATGTTAGCATCTTATACTGCTAGTTTGGCGCTTTCTGTAGCATTGTAAGATGATCCCTCATTTAGATATCAAGATAAAAATGTGTTCTTCCTTAAGTATGCACTGTTTTGTGGATCGTATTTCGAGACATCACGTGATGATCGGGTGTACTCGACTCTACGCTTTCATACAAACGGGTGTAAAACAGTTTTACACATGCGAGTACTAAGGTTCTTACTTGGCGAGCCTAGCATGTACAGACATGGCCTCGGAACACGGACCGAAAGGTTAAGCATGAGTCATATAGTTGATATGATGCCCATATAGATGCTCGCCTTTGAAGCTACATCAACTCACGTGATGATCGAACTTGGTGTAGTGGATTTGGTTCATGTAATCACCAAAAAGGCATGAGGGATGTCGTTTTTGAGTGGGAGTTCATTAGTAATTTGGATTAGTCAAACTCAAATTTGTCATAAATTAAATCAAAGTGAATTTGCATAGTTTGGTGTAGTCATTGGCATTTGTTTTCTACCTTATGCTTAGTTTTTCAATTGAGATAATAGAACTATAGAATTCTGGATATTTACTTTATGAACTGGTATCGTATTGTTTTGAATGTTAATTTAAAGTTTATAGGTCCTATTGCAAACTTTTAGCAAACTCTATTTACTCCATCAAGTTTAATAAGTAGTATTAAATCAAGAGTAAGAATTCCAATGTTAGTATCTAAAAGTATCATGTTTGCCTCCATGATTCTTGATATTCAAAAGTTGTTTTAATATCAAGATTATATAGGAGCTGAAAATTGTTTCAGAAACCATCATGTGTGAAAGATATTGTGATATCTAAAACAATGTTTTTGGTTGCATTATGATAGAGTATAATTTAGCAAAATACATGTTCTCATATTGTATGAGAATTTGTGAAGGTTGGAGACGCTAGGCGTCCTAATCTACCAAAAAGGTTTTGGAAACTGATATTATACTCGCGATTCTTCCTTATAGGCTATAGTAGCTTGATCATGAAAGTTGTCATGATAAGGATGAATAGAAGATCTAAGTAAAATGTTTACTACACTAATAGATTACTAAAGAATGGATTTTTGAAAGAATGCCAAACATTTGATGATGGTGATCCACTTCAAAGTGCAAGTCCAAAGGTATTAGTATTTGACTATATACAAGCTTTGTACCATGTGTCATGTTGATGACACCACTATTGATGCTGATAGATTCTTTTAAAAGAAAAGGAATTGCTGAAAGAGAATCTATAAAATATTTGGCAGAAAAATAAAAGGTTGGAGATATCCAACTTGGGTATATAGAAGATATACATGTTATGGTTGTGTTCCTTGCTTGTTAAACAATGTGGTTATGAGGTATTGGATACCGGTATTGGATACCGAATTGGTTGGTATGAAGTTTCATACAGGACAACGCAATTCATAAACTACAATGGCCTAAATAACTAGCAAGAGAATAAGTGATGGTGTTCATCAAAAACAAATAAAGTGTTATTGTGTTTTTCGTTGACGTCAAACCTAGCCTTCAAGATTTGTTTTAATAATTGTTATTTTGTTCCGGTATTATGAGAACAATGGTTGTTAAGATAATTACCGTATTCCATAAAGGATGGATGAACTTTTACAAGTCTAGTGGGAGAAATCACATCCATAAACACTATTGCTAAAATGTCGCAAGACAAATGATTGAAAGATCACTTATGAAGTGACATTGTTGTTTAAATTATATTGGAAAGAAAACATGAAGAAACTCCATGTTGATGGATTTTTGGAGTCTTTGATTTTGATCAATTGACGCATGTGAGACTTTCCTCGAGATAATTGAAACTCCGTCCATAGGCCAGAGAGGAACGGATGACTAGCTTATTGGAAATTATGCATGCTGATGTGCATAGTCCATTATGTGTAGCCATATGTGATGGATCTTTTTGCTTCATATGCTTTCTCCGAAAATTTGAGTGAATATATCGGTATATTTACTTAATAAGGAAGAAGTATGAAACATTTGAAAATTGTTCAAAGACTTTCAAGATGAAGTGGAAAATCATTGTAACAACAAAATAAAGAGTTTATGATTTGATCATAAAGGAAAATATTTGAGTTACATGTTTAGCAAAAACACCTAAGACTTGAGGAATTGTTCCATGATTTGTGTTTCCCGATAAACCATAGGAGTATGGCATATTCGAGAGATGAAATCAAACCATGTTTGACATGGTACGATCAAGGGTGTCATTTATAAAACTGCCATTATGTTTTAAGGATTGAAGCTTTAGAGACTACCGCTTTTACACTCAAAAGAGCACCATCGTGATCCGTTGAAATGACACCATATGAGTTATGGTTTGGGATAAAACCCGAATTGTCTTTTCTTAAATTTTGGTATGCTATGCATAAGTAAAAAATTTACAACCAAAGTCGGATAAGCATGTCTTTGTAGGTTATCCCAAAGAATTTGTTGGAAATTTCTCCATAACACCGAGGACAAAAGAGTTTGTCGCTTGGAACATCAAGTTTCTTGAGAAGGAATTTTTCGTGAAAAGTTAAGTGGGAGGACAATAGAACTTTGATAAGGTTGTTGAACCTTAGCTATATATGCTAAGTAGCGCAGCGCCGGAAAGTGTCCCGGTGGCGGCCACAATGCTCATGGCTCTCGTGATTATGAAAGGTGTGATCTCGAAGATTAGAGTTCCTATAGAACCGTGTGGGTCGGTAAGAATCAAATAGTAAGATTTGATAAGCAAGTCGTTATTGTTTTGACAATGATGAACCGACTACATGCAAAGAAGCGATGATGGTCCCTGACTCCATAAAATGACTAGAAGTCGTAGAATCCGTGATAGTATCCATACACGAGAAATCAAGTTTCTGAACTTGGAAGACCCTCCGGAAAGGCGTGAAGCCTATCGGTCGTGTTTGGATCTATAAATAAATAAGACATGGATGTTTAACATCTATGAAATAGTCGACATGTCAGAAAGAAGTTTACGGCAATGTTCAAGGAGTTGACTATGACAAGATTTGATCTTTCATAGCGATATATAGTCTTGACGGATTAATGTAGCAACCACTACATATAATTTGGTATATGGTAGTTGAATAAACAAAACAAGGTTCTTCTAATAGAACGGTTACATAGGACATGTACATGACATGGTCCGAAGGGTTTTGTTAATTCAAAGGGTGCTAAAAGGGCATGCAAACTTCAATAGTTGAAGTAAGCATAGCGGAGTTGGAATCTTCACCATGATGAAACTGTTAAAAGAGTTTAAATTCATCGGAGATGATGAAGATGCTTGCATTTGCAAGAAATTAAGTGGGAGCACTGAGACATATTTCTAATACGTTATGTAGAGGAGATATTGTTGATTGGAAATGATGTATCTTGTATTGACACAAGTTAAGAATTTCATTAAAATAATATTTCAATGAAGGACTTGGGCAAACCCGGAATATTGGCATCAATATCTATATGGATAGATTGAGGCGCTAATATGGTTGTGCCAGACATACATATATGAGATATTGAAATGGTTCAATATGGAAACAACAAGAAAGGTTCTTGCTGCATGGAAAGAATTGTATCAAGACTCAAGTGTTTCAACACTTGGTGAGTAAAATCATATGAAGATTTTGATTGATTATACCATGATATGTATATATCCAAAATGTCCTATGCTCTAAATGTTATGAGCACATACCAGAATGATCCATAAGATGATCATTGGACAATAGTAAAGATATTCTTATGAGATTTGGAAGAACTAAGAATATATCATGTATAAGTGACAAATAGTTAAAGGTAGTTCATTGTAAAGTGTTACATTGATACTAGTTTTGTCACAAGATACAAATTAAATTTATCTTAATTTAGACTATGGGTGGCACAATGTAATGGAAAGGATGTTCCATGGTGGATTTGGATGAGTTCCAAAGTTGAGACATTGTGACGGATACTTCAACAAAAGGCTAAGTATATAACTGCTATAGTAGCAGCAAAGGAGGGCATTTGTGTTAAGTAGTTTGTTATCAAACTAGGTGTGGTTCAAATTGGGCTAATACTATGAAGATATATTGTGTGACAATAATATCAACATATTTTAACCCGAACAAACTAAAGGTCTCACCAGAGGACCAAATTTATACAATGCCATCTCATTTAAGAATGAGTGATGCGTAGAGACGCAAAGACATGCAAATACACACGGACCTGAAACTGTCAGATCCGGAGATTATGTTAACCACTAGTAATAGCGTATATGCAACACCAGAAAGCAATAGGTGTTCAATACACAAAGTTTTTCAAACTAGATTATTGACTCTAGTGCAAGTGGGAGACTGAAGGGAATATGCCCGAGAGGCAATAATAAAGTGGTTATTATCTTATTCCATGTTCATGATAAATGTTTATTTTGCATGCTATAATTGTATTGATCGGAAACATTAATACATGTGTGTTTAATAAACAAAAAAGGTTCCTAGTTATGCCTCTCTTATAGACTAGCTCGTTGATTAACAAGATGATCAAGGTTTCCTAATCATGGACATTGGATGTTGTTAATAACGAGGTCACAACATTGGTGGAATGATGTGATGAACATTCATCCGAAGTATAGCATTATGATCAAGTCATTATGTTTATATTGCTATAACATCATACAAAGTAATCTTAGTCCTTAGACCATGAGATCATGTTAATTGCTGACACCGGAAGAGTATCTTGATAACATCAAACGTCACACCGTAACAGGGTGACTATAAAGGTGGGTTCCGTGCTACAAAGGTGTTATGTTGAGGCTCATGGATCAAGAGTGGGATTTGACCATCCCGATGACGGATAGATATACTCTGGGCCCTCTCGGTGATATCACATTAAGATAGCTTGCAAGCAAGTGATGTGATCACTAGAATGTTATATCACGAGAACAAGAAAAGAGTGCATGTCGGCAACGAGATCAAACTAGGTATGGAGATACCGATATTCGAATCTCGGACTTGTAATATATCGCGAGACAAAGGGATTTAGTTACTAGCGTTAAAGGTTCTCAAGATCACAGAAGTCATCGTTGAATGTGTAGGAGTCAGTATGGATCTCTAGGTCCCGCTTCTGATTATTGATCTGAGAGGGGTCTCGATCATGTATGCATTATTCGCAAACCGTAGCGTGACACACTTAAGGGATACCGACACCATTTGGACCAAATATGTTTCAGATAAAGATGTAAGAAAGCGCTAGAATTATTTCAATAGACACCGAAACTGTTTCGGGTGAAATTGCTGAAATTGGTTCTGCATGTAATATTGAAATGTTGCAGGGGGTTTTATGTGAATGTTTGTTAATTAAAGTAATTAACAAAATTCTGAATAAAAATAATAAAAAAGTTTTATTAAATGAGAGAGCATTAAATTTGGAGAAATTTAATGCATTTAAAGTGGAGACTTTAAAAGAGAATGTGAAGGGGTATTTTAATGTGGAGGGGTTACCACCACATGAGGGGAGGTGAGGAGTCACCCCCCCCATGCGCCGGCCATGAAGGAGGGGAACCCCCCTCCTCCTATAAAAGGCCACCCTCTTCCTCCTTCTTCCACACACCTCCTTGTGAAGGATCTCTCTCCCCCTTTAGTATTATTTCCCCATGGTCTCGGATTAGTAAGATACATGTTCCCGGTGGCTTTATCTGGAAAGGAGTTGCTGCTTCCGCTGCTTTGCTGGAGCGAGGGACGGAGGTTGTCGGGGTATCGGACATGTGTGCGATCACGGATGCACCGCTGCTTTGCGGTGCTGGACTTGGTGGTGCCGGAGCTAGATCTGATGGACGTGCTGGAGCCGGACCTGCTGGACTTCATCACGATCTTGAGATCGGCAAGTATACGACTACATCAACCACGAGTTCCTACTTGTTAACAAAACTCGTTGTCTTCGAGGGTAAGTTCTCGTTAGATGTATGTCCACCCGTTGCTCTGTACCTAGTAGATAGATCTTGGCGTGTAGTTCACACCGTAGGAAATTTTTTGTTTTCTATGCTGCGGACCCAACAGTTCCCGCTCGGACTACGGGGGATGTCAGTCTACTGGATGCTACTTCGGTTTATCTCCAGTGTAACCGTCCGCAACATTCCAGTTGTTTATGATGCTACCGCTACGACTGCGGGGGAGTGTTAGAGTATTAGGTATATACAATTGTTATGGTAGTTTAGATAGAGTTAGGATCTGTTTACGTACAGTCCTAACTTGACTCATACTACAAGATAATCCTTTATACGCCTATATATACTTGTCCATGAGACTCAATAATATATCCATTATAATTCGCCAAACTCATGCTCTTTCACACCAAAGGCTGTTTTTGTTACTCAAATAGAAATGGTGGCGGCATTTGCGAATCCAGCGGCAAGAATGGAACCGCCGGCTTTGGACGTGGTGTCTTGGCTCAGGTCTAAATGCGCTCATTATAAAAAAATACATTTTAAAATGTAAAAAAAAATTGAAAAAGTCTGCATGTATATCCAGTCATCCTATGTTCGCATACAAACGGCAAAACAGTTGTCTCATGAAAAGTTATTTTAGAGCACGGGAAAATTAATTTTCTACATAAGTCACAAAAAATGCCTTTTTTCCACGAAGTTTGTGTGTGAACATAGAATGTCTGCAAGTATACTTAGATATATTTTTCTGAATTTTCAAACATTTTGGAGTACCTTTTTTGGGCTGTGGGTGCATCTACACATAGGAGCCAAAGTGAACTCCCGGTTTTATGAGTACTAACAATGTGATTCAGAGAAACAAAAAGTGAAAGAACACATCAGTAAGAGCAGTCTCAAATTGATAGATTGGGCTAAGGTTATGTTTGTTTGGGCTTCTGTTTCTGCTTTTGGGTTTCAAAACAGCCACAATATCAGAAAGCGCTTCGGCTCCGAAGTGTTGTGGATGAATTAACTGGGTGATGGACAATATCGAAAAGCAGCTCGGGAGGTGCTTTCCTCAGCTTTTCCTGCTTCTCGAGTTGGGCTGGACCGAGCTGCTCTCGTTGATTCCCGATATTTACAACTAAGTTGCCACCCCGAACCAGCGACCTTTCCCCGTCAATCTCCTCGTCCCGAACCAGTGCTTTTCCCCCATCGATCTCCTTCCTCGTCCTGTAGCTATGGAGGCCTACATTTAGGTTTCACCAGCCGCCGCCGTTCCCCGCCGTCGACGCCACCGTTCCCCGCCTCCGTGGTGCAGGCTCTCCTCCCCTTACCCCATTCCCAACCTCCTCCAACTCGCGCCATCCTCGAATTGACCGGGTCGAGCTCATACCCGTCGGCCGCTGGAGACGGAAGCTAAGCCGTCGCCGTCTCGCCATTTCCCATCCGCCGCCATGTGCTCGTGCTCGTCCCCAAGCCCCAATTTCTGCAAATCCCCATCCGCTCGACTCCTGCCCTCATGCTCGTTCCCAAATCCCCAATTTCTCTCTTTCTTCATGCGTTCATGTGGTGTTCAACAGGGGTCTGTCCAGCACGTTGGGCTGGGCGTATGTATGGTATATGATCGTGTATTTGCAGGGATCTGTTCAACAGGGATCTGTCAGTGCGTGTCAAAATAACTGAATTTGTGGATGTATCTTATGAGATGGACGTATGTATGGTATATGGTCTGTATTTGCAGAATATCTTTCAAAAATTATTTGGTAAAAAAGCATGTTTACTCTACTTTTAGACAGAAAAATAGACCAAAAAATATATTTAGGTTGCTTTTGGGCATGTTCTGATAAAAATATGTTTATAATTATTTTAGACCGAAAATAGACAATTTAAGATAAATCAGCCACTAAACATGGTATTTAAGTAAAAAATGGTCAAAAACAGCTAATTCATTTCAAAACAACAATTATGTAACATCTTCTGCACTCGAGGTCATTTCAGACATTTCAGTTCGGAAACTAGCCGCAACAGCCATCAAAAGCATTTTTGTCAAACACAAAATCTCTGATTCCATCAACTGCTTTTCACGGCTGATTTTCCATGGCTGATTTTTAAAAGCTACAGCCCAAACAAATAGGGCCTAAGGCCGGCTGATATGTATCTGCAAATTTCCTTTTTGATCATCCATATGTGGATAAGCCAAGTCTTCTGGACAATCCTTTGGTCAAACAGGCGAACACCAGTTTCTCCCACCTTCCGCGTGCATGCTTCTTTGTCGACTCTGTACAGAATCATCTAAGGCCATCTACAATGGGGCTCTTACACTTGCGCTAGGGATTTAATCCTGTTCTTTATGTGTAGTCCCCGGTCCTTTTCTTGACATCGACGAAAATGTAGGAGTCCGGCGTTTGAAATAGCCAGCAAAATATGTCTCTTGGGTGGCCGGGGCTTGCAACATAGAGCAACCAACTACTTAAGCGTCCCATGTAAAAGGCGAACGGTATACATGCCCTAAGAGCATCTCTAGCAGATCCCTAAAAACGGTCTCGGTGCTAAAAAAAATAGATTTTTAGGGCGCTGACACAACTTTTTGCTGCTCTAGCAGATGTCGATGCCCTAAAAAAATTTGGGCACGCTGAAAAAAAAAAGTCCGGCACTGCAGATGATGGCGCTGAGTACATCGCTAACGCCATGTGTTATGTGAATTTCACACGATAGGATATGAATACCAACAAAGCAAGGTGGGCATATTTTGGTCCATTATTAAACTTTTAGCGTATAATAAATGGGGACAGTTTTATTTAGAGCTGTTAGACTGATATTTTCTCATTGTGGAGTTTTCTATTTATTGTGATCTCCACAATAATCCGCTGTTATGGTATTGACCGTATAGTTATGACAATTGATTGTAATAGTAATGCCTAGGATTGTAATCTTGTCTATTTATAGACGTGGAATGGAATGATACAAGTGTGGTCAATCTTCTCACATGGTATCAGCCAAAAATTCCTGACAACGCTTCCGCTCTCCTCTCCTCCCTAGTCGCCGTCTCCTATAGCCTCTGGCCCGCCGCACCTCCTCCTCCCCTCCTCCCATGGCTGCCCCTGGTCCCAGCCTGCTTGGCCCTCGCCCGGGTCCTCGCGCCTACGTGGCGACCCCCCACGCCGGTCACGGCGCCGGCTACGGCGCCCCCACGGCGCTGGATACGGCGCCTCCTACGGCGTCGTCACCCACGTGGGATCCCGCCGCCCTCGCGCAGCACTTCAACGACATGACGCTACAGCAGCCCGCTCCAGAGTGGGTCATGGACAGATGTGCCACCGCCCACCTCTCCAAGGACGCCGGTATCCTCTCCTCTCTCTCTCTCTCCACATCCTATGTATCGTTACGACACTGTTGGAGACGGTTCCTCTGTCCCCGTCTCCACGTCGGGGCATGCCTCTCTTCCTTCTTTTTTCTCTAATCGTCCTCTTCATCTTCGTGATGTCCTAGTTACATCTCGCATTATTCAAACCTTATTTATGTACGTCAGTTTATTACAGATAATCAGTGCATAGTCGCGTTTGACCTTTTTGGTTTTTCTGTGAAGGACCTTCTCACTTGGCGTGAGCTGCTTCGATGCAATAGTACGGGGAGCTTTGTTCCTTTCAGTGCTCGGCGCCCCGTGCCTCACCGCGACCACCACCTCCCATGATATTTGGCATCGCCGTCTCGGTCATCCCGGTCATGACGCTTATCGTCGTCTCTCGCAACATATTTCTTTGCCGTGTAATAAAAATACCCATAGTACTTGTCACCCATGTCAGATTGGTCGTCATATACGTTTGTCATTTTCTTCTTCCACCACTAGTACTACTCGTCCATTTGAGTTAATTCATTGTGATCTTTGGACATCACCAATCTCTAGTATTTCTGATAATAAATATTTCTTAGTAATTCTTGATGATTTTACTCATTTTTATGGACCGTTCCTTTACGGCAAAAATCCGATGCTTACGCCGCGCTTACTTCTCTTCCCGCTTTCACTCACACTCAGTTTAATTTGCTTCTTGCGTCCATACAGTGTGACAACGGTCGTGAGTTCGACAACGCCAAACTTCACTCCTTCGCCGCCGAACACGGCATACACATTCGCTTCTAGTGTCCATACACCTCCCAACAAAATGGTAAAGTCGAGCATATTATTCGTACGGTGAACGATATAGTGCGTTCTTTTCTTTTTCAGACTAGTTTACCGCCTCGTTTTTGGGTAGAAGCTCTTAATTACACCACTCACGTCCTTAATTGTCTCCCCACCAAAACCATCCTTATTTTGCACTTCATCATAGTCATCCTGATTACTCGTCTCTACGTGTTTTTGGTTGTCTTTGTTATCCCAACACCGCCTCTACCATGCCTCATAAACTCACCCCCCGGTCTAGTGCTTGTTTTTTCCTTGGTCATTCTCCTCACCACAAAGGTTATCGCTACATGGACCTCACCACTCATCGCATTATCATCTCTCGCCATGTTATTTTTGACGAGTCCACTTTTCTCTTTGCATTACCACAGCAACCCTCTGATGCCACCTACGACTTCCTCGACGCCGACTCTCCTCCTATCATCGTTCCTCCGGCACCTCCCGTGCCACGCGCCCCCTCCCCACCTCCTTTGCCCCATGCGCCGCCAGCACCGCATGTGCACCGCACGCGCAGCTTCTCTGGCATCCATGTCGGACCCTGTGAGCGGCTTAACTTGTCTGCTTCTGTCAACAGGTATTCATCGGCTCCCACCTCTGCTCGTGCTGCTCTCAAGGACCCCAACTAGCTCGATGCCATGACCGTGGAGTACCGCGCTCTTCTCGGCAACGACACTTGGGATCTCGTGCCTTGTCAACACGCGGGTTTTTCATCCCAGATGCCCGTTATGCCATACTTTGCAATCCCAGGATTACCATTTTTGCGAGACATAACGGATTGGATATCACAGTACATCATCCATTGCAAACCATACATAAGGTCTTACACAAATAAGGATCTCATGATCCAGTCTTAATACAACAAGCAACGGAATAAAAGATAAGTGTAACGGTGGGGTCCATCTTCAGGGGAACAGGCAATGCTGACGAAGGCAGATAGTCCTAGTTATCATAGTTGTCCTGCTGGCCATCATCTTGGTAGTCTCCTTCATAGTCTGGCCATGAGAATAGCCAGGGACAAAGCCATGAGTACTCTTTAAGTACTCGCAAACTACCACTAACAAGTAGTATAATTCTAATGTAAAGTGCTAATTCTAAGTTTAACTATAAAGTTAAGTTTGAAACCTAAGCTGAGTTCAGAAGCAAAGAAAAATAAAATAAAGTTCTAGAATCACTTAAGTTGGGAAGCTACTTTCATAAACACAACCATGTTGTGGTCAAGTCAAGATTCATCATTCCTTTCATAAGTTATTTCGAAAACATCTGACAATGAAACAGTATGGCCATTCCAACTGTCCATAACCGCGGGCGCGGCTATTCAAATAGTTTGACACTCTGCAGAGGGGTACACTTTCACCACAACATTCGATACATCTGTCAGGGATAACCCTGAATCATCATACTTAGTATGTAGATAATCAAACATAACATTTCCTTTACACACCCTAGTATAAGCACCTCTCCTATGAGCATGGCCTCCCAACCATGACCATCTGTCATCTTGGGCACTGCATAGGTGGACAACATTGAGAGGTAGCCTCAGCTCAAACCTCTCCCGCGAGGGAACTAATACTAATGCATATAAACTTCCGGCTAAGCCTTACCCAATTCAGGTATTGTGGTTGTACGGTAAATTTGGAATGGTATCGCATCCGAATCCAACCATCAGTTTTGTAAAATGGTCAAGGCTCATGCCTTAACATTTTCATCATCATAAACCATTCATGTTTCTCAACACATGTCAAAACATCTCAATAGAATGACTCATCATTCCAAGGTTTTCATAATTCATTTTCACCAAGTTTTCCCATCTAAAGTGACTCAAGTTTTTATCTACTCTAAATTACTAAGTTAAGAGTGTTCACTAAGGTGGAAGGATGGGATCAATCTCATGCCATAGAATGACATCTAAAATTATCTAACTAGGTCAAGTTTTATACTCTTTATGCTACCTTCAAAACAAGTAAGGGACTTTGGTAAAGTAAAGAAAGTAAAGCTTGGAAAGTAATACTTGGGGTAAGTAATAGTCAAAGTAGTGTGACCAAAGCATGCCTAAAGCATCTTTGCTCAATCATCTAACTTAATTCTAGCTTGCTAAGCATTATACTTGCAAGTGTTAGCTTGCATTGTTAATGGTGGCTTGCTAATATAATTCTTGCAAGGGTTAGCTTGCCAATAGTAGCTTGCCTTGGTTGGTGCAGTGATTGAAGTTTTCTTCCTCCTCTTGGTAGAACTCCTCCTCCTCAAAAGCTTGGTCGGTACTATCGTCTATAAATACATATGAAGTACACAATCACCAAACAATACTTAACTCTTCTAATTAGCACTCTAAGGCACACATTTGATGATCTATTATCATCATAAGCATCACAAGTTTTATTAACTAGTTTCATTTCTTTTATTTAAGAAAAGTAATTTCTACTCATTGAAAATTAACTAAGATTTAATATTCACCACTTAAAATATGGGATTATGTAGACACATGTTATCACCACATATTCTAACATGTGGGAATATGATTTAAGGGTTGTTTCATCATTACTATGGTTTAAGTTCATTATTTAATAATTTAAAGTGACTAGAAATGTCTATATAGCATTATTTTGGTACTAGTCCAAAGTCATTGCATGTAAACCTTAATATTATTACATATTCAGATAGGTATGGTTAAATGTGATTTTTGAGAGTTGGAATCAACTCAAAATCTATCATGGTTGATTTTATAAAAATTTTGCAAGGTGCAAATGCTTCTGTTTTATTATTTTTACTAGGAGAGATCTCTAACTCTAATTAAATTAAATCCAATGGGCTTGGGTATATCTTTTTAGTAGCTTTCTAACAAAATTGGAATCACTCCATCTAGATTTGTAAATCTCTCTGAATTGAATTTTAAACTAAGGGACAGAACTAGGTTCAAACTAAAATAGAAAAATCCTAATTCAAAGTAAATGGGTTCGCGGGTACGCTAACGGGCCGGCCCAGTGACACTACGCGGCGCGGGGCACAGCTGACAGGGGGTCCACCGGTCAGTGGCTCATAACACGTGAAGCGGTACGGGGCGATGTGGGCCGTTACATTAGAACGGGGATCAACGGCTGGGGCTCGTCGTCGATGACGAACAGGTCGCCGGCGAACTCTAACCCTAGCGGCTCGGTGGGGGTGCTCAGGGGGCGTACCAGGGCTCCAGCAACGACGGCGAGGCGGGCAAACGGACTGGTAGACGACGGCGAGCTCAGGGGTGGTCGAGGTGGCTCCAGGGATGGTCGCAATCAGTAGGGCCTTCTCCTCCTCTGTTGCGGGATCCTCCGGCCAAATTCCAACGAGCAAGTGCTCGCGCTGCTCCGGCTAGAGGTGGGGAATGGTCAGTGAGGTGAGGGGAGGTGAGTGGTGTGCCGAATGGGGCTGGGGGTGGCCTCTATTTATAGAACGACGACGCGACCGAGAGGCATGGGCGGGCGGCTCCGGCGAGGGCTGCACAGCGTGCTAGCGGCGTGGCTCGAGGTAGGGGCGGTGGCTGGTCTCCTGGCGGTGCTCTACGGAGTAAATGCGGGCTTAGGGGCGGTGGTATGCGGTCGGGCGGTGCGCATGCTCTGAGCGGTAGAGGCGGCGGTCTCAACGGCGAGCGGTGGCTATGGTGCGTTGGGCGGCGAACGGGCATATCTGTGGTGCTCCTGAGGTCGTGGCGGAGCGGTGGACGCGGGCTGCGGTCGAGGGGCGACGTGTGCACGCGTGTCCGGCGTGGCGCTCTGGCGCGTGCTTGGCATGGTGCAGACGCATTGGGCGCGGTGGTTCCTCGGTGGTCCATGGCTTGGCCTGGCTCGTGGAGGGACAGAGGGTGGCGGTGAGGTGTGAGCTAGCTCGTAGACATGGTGAGAGGGAGAGGGATTGTCTGCTGCGGCGGTTGCAAGGTTTGGCCGGCGGCATGGGCTCGGGTTGGCATGGCATTGCTGCTAGGGGGTAGGGGATGGGTGCTAAGAGCCTGGTTAGATCAAGAGGGGACAGAGGGATTAAATGGAGATCATTTGGGGGCAAAACCCTGTTGCAAACAGTGAGCTAGGATTAGAGTGTAAATCATGCCTGCCATGTGTTTGTGGAAATGGCCGCAATAACTAAGCTTGAGACTCTGTGGGTGCTTGGGTTTTGAAATTGGAGCTCATTTGTGTGGTTTTTGAAATAATGGAATCTTCTCATATGAAATAGATTCAATTTTCAAATGCCATTTAAATTTAGTGTTTGAATGTTTTTGGCAGATCATAAAGTGGGCCTTGGTACAACATTATGTGTACTAGCAAGGGGTGCAAAGCTCCACATTTGTTTCTGTTAGGTTTTGAGTACTAGGAATAGCCAAAGTAGGCATGTTGATTAAAATGGCACAAATGACCATTATCTTCTTTTATTCATTTTGGTTTGTTTTTCTTTAGGAATTGTTTGGGAATGATCTAGATGATGTTTATTTCACCTAAGAATTATTTTACAAGCAATGAATTACTTAATCATGGCAATTCAAATCAACTCCTATTTAAATGCACACACATATGAATGCTTTAATATTTTTAATTGGAAAAGTTTTTGTTAACTCTAATTTTTGATGATTTGAATCTTAATAAACTTGGATTAAAGTTTTGGGATGTTACATGCCTCCTCCCCACAACGCCAACATCGTCTTCGGCAAGTGGGTCTTCCGCCACAAGCTTAAGCCTGACGGCTCCCTCGGCCGCTAAAAAGCACGTTGGGTGCTTCACGGCTTCTCCCAAGAGCAAGGTGTCGACTTCGACGAGACGTTCAGCCCGGTTGTCAAACCGGCCACGGTCCGCGTCATCCTCTCCCTCGCGCTCTCCTTTAAATGGGAGACTCGCCAGCTCAACGTCAAGAACGCCTTCCTCCACGGCAAGCTTGCCGAGGTCGTCTACTGTCGATAACCCACGGGCTTCATCGACTCCACCCGCCCCGAGCACGTCTGTCAGCTGAACCGTTCTCTATACGGTCTCAAGCAGGCTCCTCGCGCATGGTACCAGCGCTTCGTGACCGTCATCACCTCGACCGGCTTCACGTGTTCGCGCTCGGACACCTCGATGTTCGTTCTTCAGTGTAATGAGGGCACGGCTTCCTCCTCCTATACGTGGACGACATCATTCTCACTACTTCCTCGCCGCGCCTACTCGATAGGATCACGGCCTCTCTCCGCTCTGAGTTCGCCATGATGGACATGGGAAGCCTTCACTACTTCCTTGGCATTGCGGTCACCCGCGATCCCTCCGGCATGCATCTCTCGCAAGCCAAGTACCCCGCGGAAATTCTGGACAAAGCCGGCATGACTGCCTGCAAGTCCGCAACGACACCGGTCGGCACGTCACCGAAGCTCGCCGCCACCGTTGGTGCTCGTGTCACCGACCTGACTAAGTATCGGAGTCTCGCCGGGGCTCTCCAGTACCTCACCTTCACACGCCCTAACATCAC
The DNA here is from genome assembly GCA_916181665.1 of Avena sativa. Classification (NCBI taxonomy): domain Eukaryota; kingdom Viridiplantae; phylum Streptophyta; class Magnoliopsida; order Poales; family Poaceae; genus Avena; species Avena sativa. The sequence goes on from OV702290.1 coordinate 468,887,627, forward strand.
GTACGCCGTTCAGCAGGTGTGTCTTCACATGCACGACCCTCGCGAGCAGCACCTGGCGGCCATCAAGCGCATCTTGCGCTACATCAAGGGCATGATCTCTGATGGACTCCAGCTTCACTCCTCATCGCCGGACTCCATGGTCACCTACACCGACGCCGATTGGGCCAGCTGCCCCGACACTCGACGCTCCACACGTCGGGCTTTTGCGTCTACCTCGGTGACAACCTCGTCTCCTAGTCTTCGAAGTGGCAACATACGGTATCTCGAGCACTGAGGCTGAGTACCGCGTTGTGGCTAACACCATCGCTGAGGCTAGTTGGATTCACCAACTCCTTCACGAGCTTCGTCGACCATCTCCTCCCGCCACGGTTGTGTTCTGTGACAATGTTAGCGCCGTCTACATGTCCATGAACCCCGTTCAGCATCAGCATACCAAACACATCGAGATCGACCTCCACTTCGTTCGTGGTCGTGTTGCCCTGGGCCAGGTCCGCGTCCTCCACGTCCCCTCGTCCCGCCAGTTCGCCGACATCCTGACAAAGGGTCTTCCATCACCGCTGTTTTCTGGACTTTCGGTCCAGTCTCAACGTCCGTCCTCTTTCCGTTGTGACTGCGGAGGAGTGTTAGACTGATATGTCACGTAACGTGACATATCTTCCTATTATGGAGTTTCCCTATTTGTTGTGATCTCCACAATAATCCGTAGTTATGGCATTGTTCGTATAGTTATGACATTGATCGTATAGTTATAGCATTGATTGTAATAATAATGCCTAGGATTGTAATCTTGTCTATTTATAGACGTGGAATAGAATGACCCAAGTGTGATCAATCTTCTCACAAGAGCAACACATGTATTTTATTAATAAAAAATCAAGTTACTCGACGCAACATATTGCAGATAAAATCCTAAGAGATCGAGAAATACAAAATAGTACGATAGCCAGCGGCCGTCGCCCAACTCTAGCGCCGCCAAGGCGGACGCTGAGAGAGACATCAAACCTCCACCATTGCAAGATCCAAAACTGCACCATCGCCAACGAGGCTTTGAGAGTCGATGAATAGGCCTGCTGCACGCAGCGAGGCACATGTCGCTGTGGCACGCCGTTGTGTTGTCTTGAACCAAGATCCGCCGCCTCCCATCGACAAAGTCGGAGAAGAATGATAAATCCACCACCTCTGGACCAACATCCTCGCTCTAGAAGAACCACCTCGTCCCAGCTACCACCGCCGTCGCGCATAACAATGAACGTCGGTGACACAACGAAAAACTGTTCTCGCCAGATCTGAAGAACGGCGAGAAGACCAAGTTATCGATCTAAAGGACCGATCAGCACACGTTAACATCAACTCCGAGGCGCCGCTTCGAAGGTCGTCGCCGGTGTGGGAGTAGGCGCCGCTCCCACCATCCCAACTGCGCACCAGAGAAGACAAATCTAACCCTAACAACTAGGCTAGAACGGAGGAACAAGGTCCCCCTCCCTCCTGCCGGCGCCGGAGCGGCAAGCAGAGAGAGAGGGGACCAAGACCAATGCTCTGGCCGGATGAGATCGGGAGGAATTTTTTTTGCCGCCGCCGCCGCTCGTGAGAGGAAACCGCTCCGCAAAAAAACTGTACACTTGGGTCAATAGTTGTGAGAAAGGTGTACAGTGGGTCGGTCTTGGACAGCGAACAGTTGTGGAGGCCGGCCAGAGGGCGGTGATCCGGAAGCACGCGGGTGGAATTTTTTGGGATGAAAGTGGGTCGTGGGTGGGATTGATGTCGAGACGAAGATTAAAATTCGTTTAGCGAACCGAAACCTCCTAGACGGCTTACTTAATTTGGCTGCACATAGCCCTAACCTTCGGTTAGAAACTGCCTCCAAATGCCGTCTCCAGCCCATAGACTCACGAAACTCCATTACACAAGTCGTACACTCAGCCGACAGCTGATCGCCCGCGACGGCGACGGCAAAACCACAGGGCGTGCGTGCAAACCCGGTGCAGGCTCGTTTGTCCCGTCCTGGTATCACGCGTTCACGCCCCCAGTCGGGCGTCGGATATATATATGGGATCCCCACATTCTCCATCGCCATCTTCCACACCACCAACCTCTCTCACAAATCACAGCCACCTGCAATTCAACGCTTCTTTTCCCGTTTGATCATCAGCCATGAACACCGCCAGCTCCAGCTCCACCTCGCTGGGATGCACGAGCAAGGTTACTACTAGCTACAGCTCCGTCTTCGGCTGGAAGAGCGGTCACCGCCGCTGCACAGTCAAGGCGGCGGCGACGGCCACGGCGAGCAGAAGTACGGACTACTACAAGGTGCTGTCGCTGGAGCACTCGTCGGACGTGGGCGAGGAGGATGTCAAGCGCGCGTACCGGCGTCTCGCGCTGCAGTACCACCCGGACGTGTGCCCGCCGTCTCGCCGGGCCGAGTCAACGGAGCTCTTCGTCGAGCTCCGGCGCGCCTACGAGACGCTGTCCAACCCTGCTACGAGGGTGCAGTACGATGCCGAGCTGAGGACGGACACGGCGGCGAGGCGGCCGGCGGACGGGTTTCCCAAGGACGTGTGGGAGGCGCAGCTATGCGTGCTGCGGGCGCGTTCCCAGCGGCGCCAGAGCGCCCGGAGGAGCGGCGACAACTGGTTCTAGCCATGGGCGCGCATGAGTCGCGTGATCATATTCTGAACTTCTGACCGACTTTGTAGATGGCAAGCTGTTTCTGTGTAGAAGTGTAGATCGGTTTGATAGAGTCTATATCTATAATCTATAATCTATATCTATCTATACTATTAAAAGACTTATGGTCTTGATGGTTGGTACGTTTTTTATTTCCGATTGTACCCTTATTAGCTGAGAAATATTACCCTTGCCACCGCCAATTGAAAGTACCGGTTCAGTCCGCCCCGTTTTGGAAAAAAATAGCGATCGAGCAGTTCATATGGAAAAGAACTCCAAGCATTGCCGTCCTGAACTCGAACAAGAAACTGAACTCGACTCCTACTCCATTATAAGATCGGCTTGATTTCGATTTAATTTCTCGCTAACAAAAATCTTAGAAGTCTGCTTCGTCGGTCCGCTTGATTCCACAACTTACCTTACCATGCCGGATCCGAATTTGGGCTCACCACCATCTCAGGCATCCACGGCCTGCGTTGAGTGCATCTCCGGCCAGCTGTCTCGTTTCATGAGGTTTGCGTAGTCGTCATGGCCATCGTCGTTCGCGCTGGATGTGGAGGTCAAGATGAAGGATTGGGTTACGATACGACCACGGTTGTGGTGGCAGCAGATTGTTCCTTCTTCTTGCAACACTACAATCAGCTAGGTGGCAGCAGCTGGGGACATCCGTACTAAGTTTATAATACTCAGAACGGCTCCCATCATGAAAGGTACTGAAGCTGATTTTGTGTTGCAGGTTGTTCCGCGCCTACACACGATGGAGAGGGCCGGTACAGTTTTTTTTGCCTACTCCATGTTTTTACTGCTCAGCTCCATGATATATTGTGCAAGTAATCTCGATCCTCTGTTCAGTTTGTTTTTCCATGTATCAGTAAGTCAGTATCCCGCCTCCATGGCTGCCCGGCTCCACCATGATATCCAGCGTGCACCAACTCCATTGAGCCAGGTCGGCACAGAGAAATCTATCTATACTATTAAAAGACTTATGGTCTTGATGGTTGGTACGTTTTTTATTTTCGATTGTACCCTTATTAGCTGAGAAATATTACCCTTGCCACCGCCAATTGAAAGTACCGGTTCAGTCCGCCCCGTTTTGGAAAAAAATAGCGATCGAGCAGTTCATATGGAAAAGAACTCCAAGCATTGCCGTCCTGAACTCGAACAAGAAACTGAACTCGACTCCTACTCCATTATAAGATCGGCTTGATTTCGATTTAATTTCTCGCTAACAAGAATCTTAGAAGTCTGCTTCATCGGTCCGCTTGATTCCTCAACTTACCTTACCATGCCGGATCCGAATTTGGGCTCACCACCATCTCAGGCATCCACGGCCTGCGTTGAGTGCATCTCCGGCCAGCTGTCTCGTTTCATGAGGTTTGCGTAGTCGTCATGGCCATCGTCGTTCGTGCTGGATGTGGAGGTCAAGATGGAGGATTGGGTTACGATACGACCACGGTTGTGGTGGCAGCAGATTGTTCCTTCTTCTTGCAACACTACAATCAGCTAGGTGGCAGCAGCTGGGGACATCCGTACTAAGTCGTGGCTACATCGACCTTTGAGGCGTCAAGCGACGCAGTGGACGGCTGGACACCTTGGTCGAGCGCATCAACAATGCGGTCAACTAATGTGGCGATTAGCGCTATTCTCCTTTGTCTAAGTTTGTGATTTTGATTTGGGGATTTTACCGGTTAGACCTTTGGCAATGCCTACTGGTTACCTCTACATGATGCTCTAACTTTCTCAAATCACACGACGTTGTGAAAAGAGAGAGATGAAGGTAAACTGGCAAACGGCAGCTGGACGAGAGAACAAACTAGATTAACGATTTTGGCTTCTTTTTATCTGCCATCCCTTTCTAGAGCTTACTTAAGCTAACAAACGTTGTGAAAAGAGAGAGAGACGAAGGTAAACTGGCGAACGGCAGCTGGACGAGAGAACAAACTAGATTAACGATTTTGGCTTCTTTTTATCCGCCATCCCTTTCTAGAGCTTTTACTTTTGACTTAAGCTAACAATGGACTGAGCATGACCTCCAATGTTCAGTTAGTTCTTTTTCATTTCTTTGATGACTAGGTTAGATATGTATATGTATTTGTACATTTAATTTTTGAATTTTTGGAAGCAAAATAACAAAGTTTAAAAAAAAAAACTGAGATCAGTGGAGCTCGGGAGCCAAAACAATTTTCTATTTAATATCATCATATTCTAGAATGCAGATGCCAAAACAATATTTACATGAAAATTGGAATTGTGGCGGTTTTGTATGGTCTCCTGGAAACAAGGGAATTGATGACAATTCTCGTTCTGCGTATTTCACTCTAGCCACTCTAGCGACAATAAGGGTGTTATTTTCTATTTTTCAGTCAAATATTTTTGCTTTTTTGCAGCAACGCGCGGGCATACAGCTAGTACCTAATAATAAAGGACGGATTGTTTCTTCCGGTCCAACACCTTTTTAGACCGTTTTACCCCAGCAGTTCAATCAAAATTACTACTTGTGCCACCTCTGAGTAACGGTTGGAGGATGGAAAAACTTCCACCGATGCCTTCGTCGCCCGCGAGAGCTACTTCCCGAGCCGAACTGGGTCTCGGTCCTAAAAGGCTGGGCTTTTCATCCATATAAAGGGCTATTTGATAAAACGCCCTACTTTACTTTGCCATTTGATCCAAAAGGCACATTTACTTTGACATAGATAAAATGACCCGCTTTACATTGCCCCTTTGCTAAAATGACCCATTTAGGTGATTTACCGATACTAGTTGAAAAATCTCCTTTTAATCTAATTTCTAACCTGCAAGTGGATTGATCGAAAGCTCCCTGAGGTTATCTGTCTGTCGCTTTTGTTTTTCCTGTACGAACAGAGGAAGTCTACGCCGGCGATGGTGACGAACCGGCTGACTGCCACGCCGCCCTCTCTCTCTCCCCCGCCGCGGCGTTCCTCTTCGCTCCTCTCTCCCTTTCCCTCTTTCGCTGATTGTGCCGAGAAGGGCGGGAAAGACCAGCAAGTCACCGTTCCTCGTCCAAGATCGCCAAGCTTGAGGCCCGCATGGCTGCAAGGCCGTCTCGGTGAAGCCCCCGATGCCACTGCACCAACCGGTTGCTCGGAGACGGACTGCAAGTCGCCGGGAGGCGGTGACGCCGCCGGGTCGCCGGCGAGGTCACCCTAGCACAAGGACGTGGAGGAAAGGGTGGAGAGGGACGCGACTAGGAAAAGAGAGCGTGCTATTGGGGCTTGGTCGCGGCGGCCGGCCGGTCGTCGCCGCTGCTGGCGTCACCTGTGTATTCGTATACGAGAGAAAGAAACAGAGATGCACTTGTACGGGTGCGCAGCTATCCACTCTAGAGCAGAGGGGTAATTGCATGTTAGAGATTAGATTAGATAGACTAAGAGGAGATTTTCCAATTGGTACCGGTAAATCATTGAAATGGGGCATTTTAGCAAATGTGCAATATAAAGCAGGGCATTTCATCTATGCCAAAGTAAATGTGCCTTTTGGGGCAAATGGCAAAGTAAAATGGGGCATTTTATCAAATAGCCCAATATAAACTAGGCCAGCGCGTCCAGGTGATAGCTCCTCTCTGGCAAACCAAAAAACGTTCGCTCCCTTTAGAAAACATAAATCATGACTGCATCGATGAGATAGTCCCACCTCGCTCCTTTATGCCGAATCCAACCAGTTCATATACCATCTCAAGGTGACTGGAATCAGGGAGCCGTTCGAGAAACAGATAAGCAATACCGCCCCGGCGATTGATCTCTGAAAATCAAATGATGGAAAGGAAATAAACTCCCATGAGACCAAACGGAGAGAGTGCAAACCGCCTACACAGACAGAGGGGAGTGAGGTTGGGGCGGCGGGGCAGGAGCCCTGGTGACGGTGGTCTCTCGAACCGCCTACACAGACAGAGGGGAGCGAGGTTGGGGCGGCGGGGCCGGAGACCTGGTGACGGTGGCCTCTCGTGAGAGGGAGAGAATTCGAGGGGCACGACAGAGGAGAACTTGACGGGCAACCATGGCGAGTAGGGAGCGCGAGCGTGGAGGTGCTTGTGGCGGCGTGATGGGGGATCGAGAAGGGAAGGACTTCAGGAGATGAACAGCGACCAAAAGGGCCTTGGGCTTGCGTTTGTGTTAGTCTCGGACTGGGCCTGTCTAGACTCGCCTTGACATTGCTTTTCTGGTCCACGTCTCCACAGGATCCTTTACTATTATTCTAAAAAAAATCTGCCATTTTTCGGCCCTATACAAGATTTGACCGGTACATTAAGTAAAGAGTAAGAGCACGGTCGGATTTTGGACAATTTGCTACACTCAGAGATTAGAACAGATAATCGACTTGTTGCAGATCCTGAACCCGAGAAAGCACGATCCCCGCGGAAGAAGTCTGATAGGAGGTTTATAAGCTGATATTTTTTAAAAAAAAATAGGTTAATTTAAATGAAAAATTCGTTTCGGCCCGTTAGTAAAAACTGATTTTGAGTAGTGAAATTCTTTATGATGCAACACGCATGCATAACATTTTTCTATACCGATGTTTGCTTCTCATGGCATAGCTTGTTTCTCTTCCAATGCAACACACAAGCATTTTCCTACGATCTACAAAGGTTTAAGTCGTTATTCGCAGCAACACGCAGGCATTGTGCTAGTCTATACCTAATAATAATAAAAAACGGATTGTTTCTTCCGGTCCAACACTTTTTTAATCCCTTTTGCCCTCTTATAAAACAACTTATTACCCACGACTGCCGCCGGAAAAAAATAAAAGTTGATTCCATACCGATTTGTTTCCACGCGAGCGACCACAACGAAAAAAAGTAACCAAATCTACGCACGCCAACATCGCAGGAACGACTTGATGCATTAGTACCATTATTTTCATGGGCCAGACTACATGTGCGTCCAGGCCTGGTACACCAACGTCAAAGGAGGCCCTGCTTGTTTCTACCGTCATTTGATTCACGTTCGTTTAGTACCACATTGATGCCTTACAATAGTTCTCACCGGTTTATATAGGTTCCGAGTCGATAATATACAAACAGCATGACCGTTGGTTTGGTTTGAAGATATATATGGTTGCATGATTGAAGGAGGATGTGGGCTAACTCTGCTGCACGGTGCATGATTGACGGAGGATGTTTGGGCTTTACTAGCTAATTATAAACGGGATTGTTGCAGGCTGCTGCCGATCGAAGACACAACAGTCGAGGGAAGAAAGAGGCAGAGGAGTTTTAGATGTGCGGCCAGATGAAGGAGGGTGGAGACCGGCGGCGGATAGCAGTGGCGCTGGGCTCGGGGTCGGATCGCTTCCTTATTTTTTCCCATCCTCTTCCTTAGTATGTATAAAAACCAGTCCTTAATTTGAATGAAAAAGAATGACATAGCTGTCCAAGTCCATCTCATCTCATGTTAGTTTATTTTTGTTTTTATGATGAGTCGACACATACTCCCTCCTTTTTTATTTACTTTACGTTCTGGGTTTAGTCAAAGTCAAACTTGGTAAAGTTTGAAGTATTTGTGAACGGAGGAAGTAAGAGACGTTCCCTGTGTACCGCTGAACAAAGGGGCGGGGTCACCCCATGGCGATCCGCGAGAGAGGCAGGGCCGGGGGCAGCGGCAGGAGGGAATCGTGAGGGCGACGGCTTGAGGTGCACATCCAACTGCCGCCTAGAACTTATACCGGGAGAAGAGCAGACAAGAGTGATGGGGGATTTTGTGGAATTTGTTTCGTTCTAGGTGATAAGCAATTGGAAACGCAGCTGGCCCCAAAAGACACTGTTAATCATCCTAGGTGCTTGAATTTGCTCTAGATGTGTTGGCCTCTACTTTGAGATTAAAGATGCCTTTAGGCCGGCCGACGGCACAGGTTGTCCACATCCACAGCTAGAGACCTGACTATCAAATCAAAAGCGGACGAAAGCGGCTACAGAGGCCAGCGGCGCCTTCCCGGCGGCCGCCTATGGGCGCGTCTGTGGTAGAACCCGTGGCTACCCTGCAGGAAGAATCACACCTGCAGCTGGAGGAGGCGAGCACTGGGACCGCGTCTCGATCTGGTCCGAGGGGTGCACGGGACCTCGAGCTCCGTGCAGGCTGGGGCTGGACGGGGATCGGGGTGGCAGCCGGAGGAGTTGGTGGTGCACCTACAACTGGAGGCGGCGAGCGTGGGATCGTGCATGAATCTGGTCGGGGCTCAAGACTTCGTGGTCAGTGCAGGAGGGGGCGCAGCTCGGGACAGGGCTAGCTGGGGGTCGGGTTGGCAGCCGGATCAGTTGACGGCGGGAAGCCGTATGTTAGAGGCATCGGGGTCGAGAGAATATGCAGGCTTACGAGTTACTACTACGAGGTTGAGAACCCACTTCTCCCCGCAGTGTCCCTTGGTCTTCACAATGCAAAACCATGTCTGACTGAAAAAACGGATGGCTACAAATCTCCTGCAGTACGATGTTGTTCAGCAGGGCTTGTCTTTGCTAATTGATGTGTAAAATGTGTTATCACATGATTTATTGCATGGCCACAAGTCTGGGGCTGCAGCCTGCAACGGCAGATTTCGGAGAAGGCGACAGCATGCAGCGGCATCCGTGCAGGAACAAGCTATCAGCGGAGCAAATCCAGCAGCGACAAGCAATAACAACAGGGACGAGGTGAGGAAGAATCATTGAATAAGTAGCAAGCTCGAGCATGGACAAAAATACAGAGCAAACTTTAGTTAGGGAACGAATTCTTTAGCATGTACAGAGCTTGATTCCTGAGCTGACTATTGCTGCACTGAAAGAAATAACGATCTAGCGGCTAGAGCTGTTTGGTTATCTGATGTAATTCATTATTAATGTTTGTGCAGCTTTATAATCTTATCATGTAAAAAAAAGTCTTATAATCTTATTACTATTTTTTCGCTCGCAAGTTCTTTGCAAATAATGAAAATAATGATGGTGGAAACCAAGTGTTTCTGTGATGTGTCATTATCTTTTCCTTACGTGCAGTCTGAACCTATCTATCCTGACCGAGCAAGCAAGGGGAATCCCGATGGGAAGAAGGAAAGAAAGATCAAGCGAAGAAGCAGGGTAGAGGAATTGGTCTGACTTATCAGGCTCATGGCCCGAAGATTGCAGGATCGGATCCTGGCTCCTCCTAATCACTCCTAATCACGTAAGATATTTGTACGAGTCTTGATCTTCTGGGTAGGCACAACCAAACTGACAAGTAAGTTTTGAGGACTTTCACCTACTTGCTGCTTGTCTCATCGTAAGTTATTGACCAGTACCAAATATGACAACCTTCAATTCAAGTTAGTCATGTTACGACATATTGAAGAGCTTTGCCATGGCCTATTATTTTGGATTTATTTTGTGTCTGCATCAACTTAACTTACGGAGTAGTTTATTTATGCTTGTTCAACTTACTGTTTGCATTAATAACCATAGCAGCGCGTTGCCATGTGTCGCTGTTGTACCTTTTTTATATGTAGTAGCGAAAATAAAATTCAGAAATGATGTACTCCTCTGTCCTAAAAAGTAAGTATGTCTCAACTTTCTATAAATATACATGTATCTTTCTTCCGTTGCTTAGGTCTGGGCTTGTAATATTCTTTCTTCCGTTGCAACACACGGACACGTTTCCTAGTGTACTCTTAAATTAAATTGACTTGTTGGAAATTTACTTCATAGTGCTTTAGCGGTTATTGAATTGATTTTGTGACTTGGCCACCGACCCCTCCTCTTCTGCCCTGAACCCGTGCGGCCGCCACCGGGCCGCACCGGGCGGAAATCACCGCACCGTCTCCCCGCCCCTTCCTTCGGCAACCACCGCACCGTCGCTGGCCAAAGCCCCCGCGGCACGACGGAGGCGGTCTTAGTCCTCGCGCCCCACGTCCTACCAGATGGCGGTGGTGGCCCAGGATCGATGGGCGGCGGTGGCCTGCCCTTAGATCCCCGGCGGTGATGGCGGTGGCCGGGGTCCGATGTTAGCGGATCTGAGGCGACGTGGCTGGTGGAATTGGTGGTGGTTATTCTTGAATTTATCCAGGGATCGGCCCATATCCAATTACGACCATCTTCGTCGGCGACCGGTGAAGTCGCGCGGCGGCCTTATGGGTACTGCTCCGCATCATGAGGACGCATGGGACGGAGGCCCTAGGCTTGGTGGTGGTGGTCATCTTCTATGTCGAAGGTGATCGGCCTGAGGCTAGTTCGGCGGGTCCCGAGATCCGTCATCTAGTCCCAGCAGCGAGGCAGGGAGACCTAGGTGCTGGTGAAAACTGAGCCGTTGGTGGGTGATGGTGGCGTTACCACGTCGTTATCTTGATGAAGGCATCGTCGTGCACCTGTGTCGACCTAAATCGTGTTACTCCCGAGGAAACCCTAAGATCTTCGAATTGGGCGATGGCGGCGTAGCGGTGTCGCGTTCTCTCTTGGGAGCATCGTTTGTGGAGCAGCGCTGGATGGAAGAGGCAGGAGAGGTGGAGGGGCTTTGTCTTGCACGGAGCTTCGGAAGCGATGTCAAGTCATACTTGACCGACAGGTGCTACGCTGAGTCATGCCTGTTTGGTAGGTGCTACGCATGATAGTTCCTCTGGAGACTTCAAACTGTGTTTTCTGGTGGTACTTGGTGGCATGGTGTTGCAGGGTACCGGTGGCTACCAGCGTGTGCGTTGGAGATAGTGCGCAGGAAGGTGGTGCTACTTAGCACCGTGGTGGTGTGGAGAGAGTCTGCACATCGATATACATGCTGATGATGGTTTGGCGGAAGATAGTGGAGGCGGCGACATCCGGAGTGTGTGTGTGGGCGCCGTTTTGTGGATAGGCTGGGCGGATCTGGACTCCTGGAGTGCATGAGGCAGCTATGTGTTTGCTAGAAATCTTCGGGAAGCTGGCGATACAGTTATCGTTTTTCTCGGTATTTTAGTTTGGCGGTTCCGATTTATATGATTTTTGTAATGGCTTTTGCCACACTTTGTTGCTCTAATAATAAATAAAGGTTGTGTGCATCGCTTGATGCAGAGATCGGGTCTTGGTTCCCCATTTTTAAAAATAGAGCTTTAGGTTATTGTTGCTGAACTATGGAATTATGTATATATAAGTTAATAATTATTAATAGACCGGTGGAATTTAAAAAAAAATGGGGTTGATGATCATACGTGGCGAACGTTAATACTAGCTGTCCCTTATCATCTGCACTTCTCCTCTAGCACGTGGCGTTGTCAACCATCGAAATAGTAGACAAAGACTAAAGAAAATAGCTTTCACAAAGTTTGGTACCAATTTGTAACCTTATGATTACAAACTTCACATAGAGATCAAACTTCACTATATATACAAACGTTCAACTATATGACTACAAATTTCATATTACTTAAATTAAATACTATGATTTATATAAACATTAAATTATATGCTAGTGAAATACAAACTTGTGGGCCGGTGGATGACCAAGTATTAACATTTTCGAAATGCTAATACTTGTAGATTGATGATAAAAGAAAGGACCGGGGTCCATAGTTCACTAGTGGTGGTTCTCCTTAATATAGATGACATGTTGATGAACAAATTACAACGAGGCAATTGACAAACATCGAGAAAGCATACATGCATATATTACTCATCTTGACTCCTTTAAGATTTGATTGGGCATTACAACATTATACATAGATCGTAATCCAACTGCATCTATGACTAATAATCCACCTTCAGGTTATCATCTGAATCCTCTCCAGTATTAAGTTGCAAGTAACAGATAATTGTATTACGCATTGCGTGTAAAGTAAACAATACGATTGTTCTATAAACAAATGATTGTTGTTTTCTCCCTAGTAGCAACAGTACATCTAGTACCTTAGAGATTTTTTTCACTTCCCCAGATTATTAGAGGCATGAACTCACTATCGAGCATAAATACTAACTCTTGAAGTTGCTAGCATCTACTTGGCCAAGATAGCTACTAACAACGAAAAGCATGCAAGATCAGAAATAACAAAGACATGATAGAATCAATAATCAATCTGAAATAGCATCTCAATATCCATCGGATCCCCGCAAACACAACATGTAGGATTACAAATAGATGATCTTGATTATGAACAGAGCTCACAAGATCTAGACATGGTAGCACAAAGGAGTAGAACCAACCATCTAGCTACTACATGGACCCGTAGTCCAAGGATAAACTACTCACGCATCACACCGGAGGCTTGCATGGTGATGAAGAAGGCCTCCAGCGTGAATTCCCCTCCGGCAGGGTGCCGGGAAGAGCTTCAGATCCCTCCCGATCTAGGGATGGAGATGACGGCGGCTACAGACTCTTTCGTGGACTTTTGATCGGGTACTTAGGATTTCTGTATCGGAGGCGATATATAGGCAAAAGGGGAGGCCGAGGGGGTGCCCTAGGTGGCCAGACCACCCCCTGGTGCGGGCCAGGCCTGGACGCGTGGCTAGGTGGTGTGACCGGCCCCTGGCCTCTCTCCGTCTCGTATTCTGGCTCCGTGTCCCTCTCAGTGAAAAACTGACTTTGGCTTTTGTCCCGTCCAATTCCGAGAATATTCATTTTCTGACTTTCCTGGAACCAAAAACAACAGAAAACAGGCAACTGGCACTGTGACATCTTGTTAATAGGTTAGTCCAAGAAAGTGTATAAAAAGTACTCCAAAGTATGGACAAAACATAAAAAAGTAGATAAAAACCAAGCATGGAACATCAAAAATTATGGATACGTTAGCAACGTATCAACATCCCCAAGCTAACTCCTGCTCGTCCTCGAGTAGGTAAGTGATAAAAAGAAAGAATAATTTTTGAGGTGACATGCACCATCATAAACTTGATCAAAATATTTGTAAAACATTGATAGCTAGGATCATAGTACTTCAACATAACATGAAAGATAAAGTTCTAACAATAAGATATAGCAACTATGTTGCAAGATGAAAAGGCAGAAACAAAAGATTCATAAATAACAATGCTTTGCAAGACGTTTGTTTGTTTCACATAAAGAAAACATAGCATAGTAGCATTCAGCTTGTCCCTCATAGAGCAGCAAACATAAATGCATAGGACACCTTCAAAGTTCATAAGAGTGACTAGATACAAATAGTTTAAGAACAAGCAATATCAAAGTTATGCATCAATCAACAAGTCTTTGGACAATGCACATAGAACTAAGAATGGCCACTATGCTCTCAAAGTAGATGCATAAAGATAGAAGGCGGAGACTCAACATAAAAGTAAAAGAAAGGCCTTCATAGAAGGAAGTAGGGATTCAAGTTTCATAAAGAGCTTCCAAAAACTATGGTACTTATTAGCTTTCAGCTCTCATTGCCCCTATCATAAGCATCTTGAAGTGATTAAGGTTAAAGTGAACAAACTATGGAGTATATGCTTGACAAAGTATAAGTTGAAAATCTCATGTTCCTTGAATACGAGGGTCGCTCCTCATGCTACTCAAGTTTAGTTACCGGTAAGTTCTTGTCATAATAAGTACATGTGTATCATAGAGAATCGCCAACGGGGTACCCCTTGCCCGATGATACGGAAGAAGCCCCATATCAAAATGACAAGGCAAGTAGACAACGAGCATCTCAACAATCTTCCTATTTACCATGGGAAAATGGTGCTTTTTCTCTCTTTCCTCTTGACGAGGGTTTAACTCATCAATGCCCATTGTTATGGACTTGGGTTTTGGAGAAGGAGAGAGCGCTGGAGACATCTATCGGCTAGCAAACAAGCACACGTGGAACAAAGGATTTACCCAGGTCCAGGCCTCGTAGAGGTCCCTACTCCTACTTGTCTGCTCGTGGAATTATTGAGGGAGTCGAAAGTTACAATGGTGCGCAGATGCAATCTGGCAAGGGTTGTGGAAACTAGGGTTGCGTGTGTCCTTCTCGCCGCCCCTCCTAGCCCTTATATAGATAGGCTAGGTCTCGGGTAGCAGGTCGAGTCGGTTACAAGTTAGGGTTTTCCCCATTCAAACTTTCTATCTTCAGCTTTCTCTTGATCTTCAAGCAATCGAGAGTCCGCAGGTTACTCGAGTCCTTCTATCTGGGCCTTGGCGACACCGTGGTCCTATACGTATTTGGACCATATATACCAAGTTCAAGTACCTGCAGGGTATACCCATGTCAGTAGCCCCCGAGTGTCCAGTGGAATCGCAGATTCGACTGGAGACTTTTTTGAAGTCTTCGAGTGCCTGATTGAGCACATTTTTGACTGCCTTTATTTATGTCATAGGGATTGTTGATATACGTGCCTGATATAACCGAAGTATCGGTATCAGTTAACCACCTTAGGGTGAAACAACGCAATCTACTCAAATTCGAGTCCCAAGACTCGAATCCGGAAAAGTGCTGGTGTAATTCGACTCAGGCCACGGAGGTCTTACAGGAGTCGAAAACCAGTTATATGGGTGTGAGCACTTGCCACGTCTGTCAAGGCATGTTCATCGTGCCTGTAGGCACGGATATATTTCTGGTAGTGCGCAGTTAAATGCGTTGCCAGGCCTTATTCAGGTCTTACCTTCACGCCGTAGGCGCGGCATCTGAATTTTATCATCGCGGAGACGATTCGGGCGTCCCAGGAGATGTAGTCTCTTTGTAGGGAAAATTTGTGAGGCGATGTCGCCAAAGGTTGCGAGTGTGGATGTCATCAATACACAGTTTTTGTGCAAATAATCATAGGGTGCGCGACCAGCGCTCCCTATGGGAGTAGCCCCCGAGTGCCTGGTTGAGTCGAAGACTCAGGCAGGGACTAAAAAACTTTTGCGACTACTGTCGTCTTTTTTGCTTACTTGTTTCAGTCGATGACTCAGGCAGGGACCAAAAAACTTTCGTGACTGCTGTCGTCTTTTGCCTGCTTGTTTCAGTCGAATTTGTTTCTAGCGTTTCCTATGGGAGTAACCCATGTCCATGATCGAACTGTGTTTCGAGTGGTTGGGTTTGCTTTTGTGATTGTCCATGTTCCTGCAACAAGAAAAAGGAAAAGTCGTAGGGTGCGCGGCCAGCGCTCCCTATGGGAGTAGCCCCCGAGTGCTTGGTGGAGTCGAAGACTCCAGCAAGGACTAAAAATAGTCGAAGTTTTCCACTGCGTAGCCTTGATGACGTCAGTGCTGACGCTTGTATGACCTTGGTTGCCCGCGTGAGCGAGTTTGACGGGACGTGACGAGCGGTGGGTCCTACTATCTGACTTTGATTTGACTGGGCGTGCGTAATATTATTTTTAACAGTGCCTCCTCAATTTCCGCGCGTAATGGTAGAAGTGGGGGGATGGTTCGCGCTTCCTCTTCTCCACGTGTCCAACGCGATGCGTGCCACGCGTCCCGTAGGGTTTTTGTCAGGCGTTGGATTGCATCTCCCAGGGGTTAAGTAGCGGCGCTGCGGCGGTAATTTTCCATTTGCGCTCTTTCTCTCTTGCTGCCATCACCATTGCTGCTGCTTTTCTGCTTTCCCCTGCGCCCATCTTCTCCATGACGCTGGACCAGCTCCGTTCGTTCCCGAGCTACTTCCTTCGCTCACATCGCTGCCGCGCAATGGGGAAGAAGAAGGGAGGCGCTGCCGCTGATTCCGCGGCCACCGTCGCTGTGGCGAAGAAGAAAGGTGGCTCCGCTGCTGCGGGCACCAGCACCGCCGGCGGCGGGAAGAAGAAAGTCGCGGGCACCCGCGTGACAAATGGTGCATGGCGTCCTTCCATCATCAAGGCGTCGGATCTCCGTCTTCTTCGCCAAGATGGAGTGATCTCCGCAGCAGTCGCCGATGCGCGCATCCCCAGCGGTGAGACCATTCCTGCTCCTCCCGCTGGTTTTCGAGTGATGTTTCTTGCATTCATCATTCGCGGTCTTTCCTTGACTCTTCACCCCTTTCTTAGGGGTATTGTTTGTTTCTATGGGCTCCAGCTCCATCAGCTGTCCCCAAATTCGATCCTCCACATCACTTGTATCATCACTCTCTGCGAGTGCTGGCTCAGAATCGAGCCACACTTTGGTCTTTTCAAGCGCATCTTTAAATTGAAGCGTCAGTCCGCATCTGGCTCTTTAGTTTATGACGTAGGTGGTTGCGGAATCCACGTCGACCCATCCGCCACCTACTTCGACATCAAGCTTACCAAGTCCGTCCAGGGATGGAGGGACAAATGGTTCTATGTTCGTGACCAGAAGGCCAAGGACGAGCACTCTGGACTCGCGCCTTTTGATCCCACGACTCCTTGCAAGAAGACGCGTTCTTCGAAGAACGTGATCATGCCTTCCGAACTCACGGAGACAGACGTGCTATATCACGTTCTTCTGTCTCCGCGAGTTCGAAAGGCATGATCACGTTCTTCCAAGAATGCATCTTCTTGCAGGGAGTCGTGGGATCGAAAGGCGCGAGTCCAAAGTGCTCGTCCTTGGCCTTCTGGTCGCGAACATAGAACCATTTGTCCCTCCATCTCTGGACGGACTTGGTAAGCTTGATGTCGAAGTAGGTGGCGGATGGGTCGACGTGGATTCCGCAACCACCTACGTCATAAACTAAAGAGCCAGATGCGGACTGACGCTTCAATTTAAAGATGCGCTTGAAAAGACCAAAGTGTGGCTCGATTCCAAGCCAGCACTCGCAGAGAGTGATGAAACAAGTGATGTGGAGGATCGAATTTGGGGACAGCTGATGGAGCTGGAGCCCATAGAAACAAGGAAGGCCCCTAAGAAAGGGGTGAAGAGGCAAGGAAAGACCGCGAATGATGAATGCAAGAAACATCACTCGAAAACCAGCGGGAGGACCAGGAATGGTCTCACCGCTAGGGATGCGCGCATCGACGACTGCTGCGGAGATCACTCCATCTTGGCAAAGAAGACGGAGATCCGACGCCTTGATGATGGAAGGACGCCATGCACCATTTGTCACGCGGGTGCCCGCGACTTTGTTCTTCCTGCCGCCGGCGGTCCTGGTGCCCGCAGCAGCGGAGCCACCTTTCTTCTTCGCCACAGCGACAGTGGCCGCGGAATCAGCGGCAGCGCCTCCCTTCTTCTTCCCCATTGCGCGGCGGCGATGTGAGCTAAGGAAGTAGCTCGGGAACGAACGGAGCTGGTCCAGCGTCGTGGAGAAGATGGGCGCAGGGGAAAGCAGAAAAGCAGCAGCAATGGCGATGGCAGCAAGAGAGAAAGAGCGCAGATGGAAAATTACCGCCGCAGCGCCGCTACTTAACCCCTGGGAGATGTAATCCAATGCCTGACAAAAACCCTACAGGACACGTGGCACGCATCGTGTTGGACACGTGGAGAAGAGGAAGCGCAAACCATCCCCCCACTTCTACCATTACGCGCGGAAATCGAGGAGGCACGGTTAAAAATAAGATTACGCACGCCCAGTCAAATCAAAGTCAGAAAGTGGGACCCACCGCTCGTCACGTCCCGTCAAACTCGCTCACGCGGCAACCAAGGTCATACAAGCGTCAGCACTGACGTCATCAAGGCTACGCAGTGGAAAACTTCGACTATTTTTAGTCCTTGCTGGAGTCTTCGACTCCACCAAGCACTCGGGGGCTACTCTCATAGGGAGCGCTGGCCGCGCACCCTACGACTTTTCCTTTTTCTTGTTGCAGGAACATAGATAATCACAAAAGCAAATCCGACCACTCGAAACACAGTTCGATCATGGACATGGGTTACTCCCATAGGGAATGCCAGAAACAAATTCGACTGAAACAAGCAGGCAAAAGACGACAACAGTCGCGAAAGTTTTTTGGTCCCTGCCTGAGTCATCGACTGAAACAAGTAAGCAAAAAAGACGACAGCAGTCGCAAAAGTTTTTTAGTCCCTGCCTGAGTCTTCGACTCAACCAGGCACTCGGGGGCTACTCCCATAGGGAGCGCTGGTCGTGCACCCTATGATTGTTTGCACAAAAACTGTGTATTGATGACATCCGCACTCGCAACCTTTGGCGACATCGCCTCACAAATTATCCCTACAAAGAGACTACATCTCCTGGGACGCCCGAATCGTCTCCGCGATGATAAAATTCGGATGTCGCGCCTATGGCGTGAAGGTAAGACCTGAATAAGGCCTGGCAACGCATTTAACTGCGCACTACCAGAAATATATCTATGCCTACAGGCACGATGAACATGCCTTGACGGACGCGTCAAGTGCTCACACCCATATAACTGGAATTCGACTCTTGTAAGACCTCCGCGGCCTGAGTCGAATTACACCAGCACTTTTCCGGATTCGAGTCTGGGGACTCGAATTTGAGTAGATTGCGTTGTTTCACCCTAAGGTGGTTAACTGATACCGATACTTCGGTTATATCAGGCACGTATATCAACAATCCGTATGACATAAATAAAGGCAGTCGAAAATGTGCTCATTCAAGCACTTGAAGACTTCAAAAAGTCTCCAGTCAAATCTGTGATTCCACTGGACACTCGGGGGCTACTGACATGGGTATACCCTACAGGTACTCGAACTTGGTATATACCGTCCAAATACTTATAGGCCCACGATGTCGCCAAGGCCCAGATAGAAGGACTCCAGTAACCTGCGGACTCTCGATTGCTTGAAGATCAAGAGAAAGCTGAAGATAGAAAGTTTGAAAGGGGAAAACCCTAACTTGTAACCGACTCGACCTGCTACCCGAGACCTAGCCTATCTATATAAGGGCTAGGAGGGGGCGGCGAGGAGGACACACGCAACCCTATTTTCCACAACCCTCGCCAGATTGCATCTGCGCACCATTGTAACTTTCGACTCCCTCAATAATTCCACGAGCAGACAAGCAGGAGTAGGGACCTCTACGAGGCCTAAACCTGGGTAAATCCTTTGTCCCTTGTGTTCTTGTTTGCTAGCCGATAGATGTCTCCAGCGCTCCCTCCTTCTCCAAAACCCAAGTCCATAACAATGGGCATTGATGAGTTAAACCCTCGTCAACTATGCTTTAATATGCTAAAACAATGCATGATTCTTCCAAGGCACATTAAGCAATCTCAATTGTTTATAACATGTCATGCTATATCAAAGATCACTAAGCATAAATCCAAAACAATATCAAGCATGGCATGACAAAGCATAGGACACAGTCAAAAACAAGCTCTCTTTACAACTTAAGCATGAACTTTTCCTACTCTTTTCCAATCCAAACCAAACTATTTGAAAACCAATGCATGAAAGAGGGGGTCCAACCAATTTATTCAGCAAACTAAGAAAATCAAGCAAACGAAAACCAAAAACAAAAAAACAAAGATGCTCCAAGAACAACACAACTGTGCATGAAACAATAAAAATGAAGTGTTTGGAAGGAACCTTGGATTTTTATTGATGAAGAAGGGGATGCCTTGGGCATCCCCAAGCTTTAACGCTTGTACCTCTTGAATATTTCTTGGAGTGACACGGGGTGGCATCCCCAATCTTGAGCTTTAGTCCATTCTTCATCTCATTACATCATTCTCTTCATACACCTGAAAATTTTCCTTCGTACAAAACTTCACACAATCTTTATTAGCAACATTAGTGCACTCAAGATAATAAGTCTTTAGGTTCAGTTTCAACACCAATAAAACTTCTATTAAAACACAAGCTACTGTAGCACTTCCCTCAAAAAGCTCAATTCCCCAAAAGAACTCAAAAAGGAACCAACAAGAAGCAAATGAAAATAATAGTAGAAATCTGTCAAAACAGACCAGCAGGTAAAAACCAATTTTTTCGAAGACCTTTTGTTACTCAAATGGAAAAGTGTTGGCCTAACTAAAGTTATATAACAACCTAGGGCAGAAGAAAAAACATTCACGCATCAAAATGACATACAGAGATTTTACACGAATTTTTACGGTGAAACACAAAAATCTGTTTCGGGACAGCAACTTTCCCAATCATTACTTCTCTGTCATTAGAGGTTACTCTTGGTACAAAAATCAAATAAAAAGGATAAGGAGAGGTTATTACTGAAGCAATAACTTCTCAAGACTCATCTAAAACTTTTGGGTTATCTCCCAATAAGTACTTTTCTTTAACGCCTTTAACTTAGGCATAAGAAGCAAGAAAAAGAATCAAGTGTTCTCAAATGAAGAAGCATTAAGAGCAAATTTTGTTTTCATAGGAGAGGCAAAAGAAATCTTCTCTCTCTTCTTAGGGAAGTGTTCTATACCTTTCTTGAGTGGAAGTTGATATTTAATGGTGCCTTCTTTCATATCAATAATGGCACCAACAGTTCTAAGAAAAGGTCTTCCCAAAGTAATAGGACAAGAAGCATTGCATTCAACATCCAAAACATAGAAATCAACAGGGACATAGGCATTGTTAACCATAATAAGAACATCATTAATACTCCCCATGAGTTTCTTTTTAGCATTATCATCAAGTGGGACATTCAAATAACAATCTTCCAATGATGGCAAATCAAGCATATCATAAATCCTTCTAGGCATAATAGAAACACTACTATCAAGATCACATAGAGCTTTGAAATCAAAATCATTCACTTTCATATTAATGATGGGTTCCCAACCATCTTCTTGTTTTATAGGAATAAAAGCTTTATGTTTCATCTTTTCTTCTTTAATTTTTATGAGAGCATCAGTAATGTGTTTTGTAAAGGCCATATTCATAGCACTAGCATTAGGACTTTTAGCAAGCTTTTGTAGGAACTTAATAACTTCAGAGATATTACAACCATCAAGATCAAATCATAATTATCATCTAAAGTAGTAGAGCTATTACTAGCCTCAACACTAGTGGTAGTGATAGTAGAAACACTAATGTTTCTAGAAATTTCATCTTCTCTTTCCCACTTAGCATGTAATTCAGCTAATAGTCTAACATTTTCATCAATTCTAACTTGTATGGCATTAGTAGCAGCAAAGGGATTATCAATAGTTTCAGGTTTAGCGGACATTTTATTAATCAAAGAGGATTGTGCTTCAGACAAAGATGATATATTTCTTTCAGCATTAGAAAGTTTCAATTGCAAACTAGGAATTTTCCTATTTAAACTCTCAAGTTGATGGATAATATTCTTCAAAATGGTAGATTGTTCCTCCATAGTTTTAGTAAATAGTTTATTTTGTTCATATTGCATTTGCCTGAAGTTTTTAGTGGCTCTTTCAACTTCTAAAATTCTTCATTCACTAGGTATTCTAGGTTTCCCATTATAACCATAAGTATTATTAGGAGTGTAGGGCCTATAATTGTTATTACCATAAGCATTGTTGCCAAAATTATTATTTCTTATAAAGTTCACATCAATTTGCTCTTCTTGAGCAACCAAAGAGGCTAAGGGAACATGATTTGGATCAATATGAGCCTTCCTATTAACAAGCATAGACATAATAACATCAATTTTATCACTCAAGGAAGAGGTTTCTTCAACATAATTTACCTTCTTACCTTGTGGAGCTCTTTCAGTGTGCCATTCAGAATAGTTAATCATCATATTATCCAAAAGCTTTGTTGCAGCACCCAAAGTAATGGTCATAAAGGTACCTCCCACAGCAGAATCCAATAGGTTTCTTGAAGAATAGTTCAATCCTACATAAAAGGTTTGGATAATCATCCAAGCAGTTAGTCCATGAGTGGGACAATTCTTTACCAAAGATTTCATTCTTTCCCAAGCTTGAGCAACATGTTCATTATTAGATTGTTTAAATTTCATTATTTCACTTCTCATAGATATAATCTTAGCAGGAGGATAGTATTTTCCAATGAAAGCATCTTTGCATTTAGTCCAAGAATCAATACTATTTCTAGTTAGGGATTGCAACCATTCTTTAGCTTTTCCTCTCAAAGAGAAAGGAAACAATCTAAGCTTAATAATATCTCCATCTATATCCCTATGCTTTTGCATCTCACAAAGTTCAACAAAGTTATTTAGATGAGAAGCAGCATCTTCATTAACAATACCAGAAAATTGTTCTCTCATAACAAGATTGAGTAAAGCAGGTTTAATTTCAAAGAAAGTAGCTTTAGGAATAGGTGGAGCAACAGGTGTGCACATGAAATCATTGTTGTTGGTGCTAGTGAAGTCACACAACTTAGTGTTTTCAAGATTAGTCATTTTTTTGTGTTTTCTAATAAAGAAAGCAAAGTAGTAAAACATCGAGAAAGCATACATGCATATACTACTCATCTTGACTCCTTTGAGATTAGATTGGGCATTACAACATTATACATAGACCGTAATCCAACTACATCTATGACTAATAATCCACCTCCAGGTTATCATCTGAACCCCCTCTAGTATTAAGTTGTAAGCAACAGATAATTGCATTACACATTGCGTGTAAAGTAAACAATACGATTGTTCTATGAACAAAGTATTGTTGTTTTCTCCCTAGTATCAACAGCACATCTAGTACCTTAGAGATTTCTGTCACTTCCCTAGATTACTAGAGGCATGAACCCACTATTGAGCATAAATACTAACTCTTGGAGTTGCTAGCATCTACTCGGCCAAGATAGCTACTAACAACGGAAAGCA
The DNA here is from genome assembly GCA_916181665.1 of Avena sativa. Classification (NCBI taxonomy): domain Eukaryota; kingdom Viridiplantae; phylum Streptophyta; class Magnoliopsida; order Poales; family Poaceae; genus Avena; species Avena sativa. The sequence continues at coordinate 468,910,703 of OV702290.1, forward strand.
TGCAAGATCACAAATAACAAAGACATGATAGAATCAATAATCAATCTGAAATAGCATCTCAATATCCATCGGATCCCCACAAACACAACTTGTAGGATTATAAATAGATGATCTTGATCATGAACGAAGCTCACAAGATCTAGACATGGTAGCACAAAGGAGAAGAACCAACCATCTAGCTACTACATGAACCTGTGGTCCAAGGATGAACTACTCACGCATCACACCGGAGGCTTGCATGGTGATGAAGAAGGCCTCCAGGGTGAATTCTCCCCTCCGGCAGGGTGCCGGGAAGAGCTTCAAATCCCTCTTGATCTAGGGATGGAGATGACGGTGGCTACAGACTCTTTCGTGGAATTTTGATCGGGTACTTAGGGTTTCTGTATCGGAGGCAATATATAGGAGAAAGGGGAGACCGAGGGGGTGCCCTTGAAGGAAATATGCCCTGAGAGGCAATAATAAAGTTGTTATTATGTATTCCTTATATATGATAGATGTTTATTTTGCATGCTAGAATTGTATTGATCGTAAACATCAATACATGTGTGTTTAATAAACAAAAAGGGTTCCTAGTTATGCCTCTCTTATAGACTAGCTTGTTGATTAACAAGATGATTAAGGTTTCCTGATCATGGACATTGGATGTTGTTAATAACAAGGTCACACCATTGGTGGAATGATGTGATGAACATTCATCCGAAGTATAGCATTACGATCAAGTCATTATGTTTATATTGATATAACATCATACGAAGTAATCTTTATCCTTAGACCATGAGATCATGTTAATTGCTCACACCAGAAGAGTATCTTGATAACATCAAACGTCACACCGTAATAGGGTGACTATAAAGATGGGTTCAGTACTACGAAGGTGTTATGTTGAGGCTCATGGATCAAGAGTGGAATTTGTCAATCCCGATGACGGATAGATATACTCTGGGCCCTCTCGGTGATATCACATTGAGATAGCTTGCAAGCAAGTGATGTGATCACTAGAATGTTATATCACGGGAACGAGAAAAGAGTGCATGTCGGTAATGAGATCAAACTAGGTATGGAGATACCGATGATCGAATCTCGGACATGTAATATATCGCGAGACAAAGGGATTTAGTTACAAGCGTTAAAGGTTCTCACGATCACAGAAGTCATCGTTGAATGTGTAGGAGTCTGGATTAGCGAGATACATGTTCCCGGTGGCATTTCGTCTGGAAGGAGTTGTTGCTTCCGCTGGATCGCTGGAGTGAGGAGGTGGAGGTTGTCCGGTGGCTTGAACGTGTGTGCAAGTACGGATGCGCTGCTGAGTTGCGGCGCTCAGACTTCCTCATGATCTTGAGATCGGCAAGTGTACGACTACATCAACCACGAGTTCCTACTCGTTAACAAAACTCATTGTCTTCGAGGGTAAGTTCTCGTTGGATGTATGTCCACCCATTGCTTTGTACCTAGTAGATAGATCTTGGTGTGTAGTTCACACCATAGGAAAAAATTTGTTTTCTATGTTGTGGACCCAACAGTGGTATCAGAGCCTGATCTATGCGTAGGTGCTTTGCACGGGTAGTACACATATGTTTATATGTGGGCGATGATGATCATGTTATTGCATCTTCTATGTATTTTGGATATTGGTGGCATAGTGGGATGAAGCGGCCCGGACCAACCTTACATGTCATCATACATGAGACCGGTTCCACGACTGACATGCAACTTGTTTTGCATAAGTGGCTGGCAGGTGTTTGTCTCTCCTACTATAGTCAATATCTGATTTACAACGAGTTGCTAATAACTTAGTTATCCTCGTTGTGGTTCATGTTCGTAGGTGAGAATGGTTCTATCTCCGAAATCCCTAAGCCACGTAAAACTTGCAATTGATAAATTAGAGGCGTCTAGTTTAGATCGTTGCTAGGCTAGTGTATTGATATGGTATTGTTGTAAGTAGATGTATGATAGATACTCTTACAACACATTCAACGTGTAAGTTCCATAGACCTTGGCCTTACACACAAAGGAATGATAGAGATCATACCACGATGTAAATGATAGAGATCAAATGCATGGACCATATCATCTCACTTTACACATTAGATGTTAGCATCTTATACTGCTAGTTTGGCGCTTTTGGTAGCATTGTAAGATGATCCCTCATTTAGATATCAAGATAAAATGTGTTCTTCCTTGAGTATGCACTGTTCTATGGATCGTGTTTCGAGACATCACGTGATGATCGGGTGTACTCGACTCTACACTTTCATACAACGGGTGTAAGACAGTTTTACACACGCGAGTACTAAGGTTCTTACTTGGCGAGCCTAGCATGTACAGACATGCCCTCGGAACACGGACCGAAAGATTAAGCATGAGTCATATGGTTGATATGATGCCCATATAGATGCTCGCCTTTGAAGCTACACCGACTCACGTGATGATCGGACTTGGTGTAGTGGATTTGGTTCATGTAATCAGCAAAAAGGCACGAGGGATGTCGTTTTTTAGTGGGAGTTCATTAGTAATTTGGATTAGTTGAACTCAATCTATCATAAACTTACTCTAAATAAACTTTACAAATTCTGTTGTAGATGGCACCACCTGCTTTTAATTTCAATGTGTTCATGGAGAAAGAGAAACTTGCTGCGAATGGTAGCAACTTCACCAACTGGGCTATGAATTTGAGGATTCTCCTCACTGCTGCACAAAAGCAATATGTGCTAGATGCACCGCTAGGCCCCCCACCAGCTCCTAATGCCCCTAACGAGGAAAAGAATGTCTATGTGACTCGTCAGGAGGACCACAACTTAGTTCATTGCGGCATACTGTATGGGCTAGAGCCAGAACTTCGAAAGCGTTTCGAAAATGGCAATGCCTTTGATACCATGGGAGAACTGAAAATGATTTTCGATACCCATGCTGCCGTAGAGAGTTATAATGCTACTGAAAAGTTCTTTAGCTGCATGATGGAGGAGAACAGCTCCGTAAGGGAGCATGTACTCAAAATGTCTAGGTACGCCGATAAGCTTGTGTCCTTGGGAATAACGGTTCCCATTGACTTAGGCATACATCGTGTTCTCCAATCTCTGCCACCTAGCTACAAGAGCTTCGTGATGAACTATAATATGCAGGGCATGAAGAAGACTCTTCTCGAGCTTCTGTCAATGCTTAAGACTGCAGAAGTGGAGATTAGGAAAGAACATCAAGTGTTGATGATCAATAGGACCACCGGTTTTAAGAAGGACAAGAAAGGCAAGCACAAGGGAAAGAAGGGTGGCAAATCTGTTGCCGCGCCTGAAAAGAAACCCCGAGCTGGCCCTAAATCCGATACCGAGTGCTACTATTGCATGGGGACTGGCCATTGGAAGCACAACTGCCCCAAGTATTTGGCGGACAAGAAGTCCGGCAAGGCAAACAAAGGTATATGTGATATACATGTTATTGATGTGTACTTGACTAGTACTTGTAGTAGCACCTGGGTATTTGATACGGGATCGGTTGCTAATATATGTAACTCGATTTAGAGGTTGGGGAACAAGCGACAACTAGCAAGGGATGAGGTCACAATGCGGGTCGGCAATGGATCAAGAGTTGATGTGATCGTCGTCGGAACGCTGTCTCTCCATATGCCATCAGGATTAGTCATAAACCTAAATAATTGTTATTTGGTGCCTGCACTTAGCATGAACATTTTATCCGGATCGTGTTTGATGCAAAGTGGTTATTCGTTTAAATTTGAAAACAATGGTTGTTCGATTTATATGGATAATATCTTTTATGGTCATGCACCTGTGTTGAATGGTTTATTTATGATGGATCTCGATAGTAATATTACGCACATTCATAATGTTAATGCTAAAAAGATTAAACTTGATGATGATATATCTGCATATATGTGGCACTGCCGTCTAGGTCATATTGGCGTTAAACGCATGAAGAAACTCCATTCTGATGGACTTTTGGAATCACTTGATTTTGAATCATTTGATACATGTGAGCCATGCCTTATGGGCAAGATGACTAGAACGTCGTTTTCCGGTTCAATGGAACGGGCGACAGATCTATTGGAAATCATACATACTGGTGTGTGTGGACCAATGAGTGTGTCGACGCGAGGTGGATATCGTTATTTTGTTACTTTCACGGATGATTTGAGTAGATACGGGTATATCTATTTGATGAAACACAAGTCTGAAACTTTTGAAAAGTTCAAGAAATTTCAGAATGAAGTGGAAAATCATCCTAATAGAAAGATCAAATTTCTACGGTCTGACCATGGAGGAGAGTATCTAAGTTACGAGTTTAGCACACACATGAAAGAGTGTGGAATAGTTTCACAACTCATGCCTGCCGGAACACCACAACGTAATGTTGTGTCGGAACATCGTAATCGTACCTTATTGGATATGGTTCGACCTATGATGTCTCTGACTGACTTGCCACTGTCATTTTGGGGTTATGCAGTGGAAACAGCTGCATTCACTTTAAATCGGGCACCATCTAAATCCGTTGAAACGACACCGTATGAATTATGGTTTGGAAACAAACCTAAGCTGTCATTTCTTAAAGTTTGGGGATGCGATGTTTATGTGAAGAAACTTCAACCGGATAAACTCGAACCCAAAGCGGAAAAATGCGTCTTCATAGGATACCCTAAGGAAATAATTGGGTATACCTTCTATCACAGATCCAAGGGCAAGGTTTTTGTTGCCAAGAATGGATCCTTTCTTGAGTAGGAGTTTCTCGCGAAAGGTGTGAGTAGTCGGAAGGTAGAACTCGAAGAGATTATTGAACCTTCTCTTCATGAAATAGCGAGTGGCGCAGCACCGGAAGTTGTTTTGGAGTTGACTTCACCTAATGAAGAGAGAGCTAATGATATTGATCATGAAACTCCGAAAGAGGAAACTACCAAACCTCGCAGGTCAAGCAGGACACGTGCAGCTCCTGAACTATACGGCAATCCTGTTGTGAATTTCATGGTTGATGAAATGGATGACCCTGCGACGTATGAAGAAGCTATGATGAGCCCGGATTCCAACAAATGGCTAGAAGTCATGAAATCCGAGATGGAATCCATGTACGAGAACCAAATTTGGACCTTGGTGGACTTACCTCACGATCGAAAGGCCGTTGAGAATAAATGGAGTTTCAAAAGAAAAACGGATGCTGATGGTAATGTGACCATCTGTAAGGCTCGACTTGTCGCAAAGGGGTTTCGACAAATTCAAGGAGTTGACTACGATGAGACATTCTCTCCTGTAGTGATGCTTAAGTTAGTTAGGATTATGTCAGCAATTGCTGCATATTTCGATTATGAAATATGACAGATGGATGTCAAAACTGCGTTCCTCAATGGTAATATTGAAGAAAATTTGTATATGATACAACCTAAGGGTTTTGTCGATCCTAAGGATGCTAATAAGGTATGCAAACTTCAGCGATCCATCTATGGACTCAAGCAAGCATCCCGGAGTTGGAATATCCACTTTGATTAGGTGATCAAAGAGTTTGGATTTGTCCAAACTTATAGAGAGGCTTGTATTTACAAGAAAGTGAGTGGGAGCAATGTGGCATTTCTGATATTATATGTGGATGACATATTATTGATTGGAAATGATATAGATCTTTTAAACAGTGTTAAAAGTTATCTAAACAGCAAATTTTCGATGAAAGACCTTGGTGAAGCGTCATATATATTAGGCATTAAAATCTATAGAGATAAATCAAGGCGCCTAATTGGGCTATCACAGAGTACATACCTTGATAAGATATTAAAGAAGTTTAATATGGACGAAAGTAAGAAGGGGTTCTTACCTATGTTGCAAGGAAAGACATTGAGTAAGACTCAAAGTCCGGCTACGGCGGAAGAAAGAGAGATGATGGATAAGATCCCCTATGCCTCGGCCATAGGCTCTATTATGTATGCCATGCTATGTACAAGACCGGATGTGGCACATGCTATTAGTTTGACTAGTAGGTACCAATCTGATCCAGGTTCAGAAAACTGGATAGCGGTAAAGAACATCCTCAAGTACTTGAGAAGAACTAGGGATATGTTTCTTATATACGGAGGTGAAGAAGAGCTAGTCGCTAAGTGTTATGTCGATGCTAGCTTTGACACCAATCCGGATGACTCTAAGTCTCAATCCAGATACGTATTTCTCTTGAACGGAGCAGCAGTTAGTTGGAGGAGTTCCAAACAACCTGTGGTGGCTGGATCAACGACGGAGGCGGAATATGTTGCTACTTCAGAAGCGGCGCAGGAAGCGGTTTGGATGAAAGAGTTCATTACGGAACTAGGTGTGGTTCCTAGTGCATTGGACCCAATGGTGATCTATTGTGACAACAATAGAGCCATAGCCAACGCAAAGGAACCGAGGTCTCACAAGAATTTCAAGCATATTAAGCGCCGGTTTCACTCCATCCACGAGCATGTCAAGGATGGAGATATAAAGATTTGTAAAGTACACATGGACCTAAATGTAACAGATCCGTTGACTAAAGTTCTCCCTAGGGCAAAACATGATCAACACCAGAACTCCATGGGTGTTAGATTTATCACTATGTGAACTAGATTGTTATCTCTAGTGCAAGTGGGAGACTGAAAGAAATATGCCCTGAGAGGCAATAATAAAGTTGTTATTATGTATTCCTTATATATGATAGATGTTTATTTTTCATGCTAGAATTGTATTGATCGGAAACATCAATACATGTGTGTTTAATAAACAAAAAGGGTTCCTAGTTATGCCTCTCTTATAGACTAGCTTGTTGATTAATAAGATGATTAAGGTTTCCTGATCATGGACATTGGATGTTGTTAATAACAAGGTCACACCATTGGTGGAATGATGTGATGAACATTCATCCAAAGTATAGCATTACGATCAAGTCATTATGTTTATATTGATATAACATCATACGAAGTAATCTTTATCCTTAGACCATGAGATCATGTTAATTGCTAACACCAGAAGAGTATCTTGATAACATCAAACGTCACACCGTAACAGGGTGACTATAAATATGGGTTCAGTACTACGAAGGTGTTATGTTGAGGCTCATGGATCAAGAGTGGAATTTGTCAATCCCGATGACGGATAGATATACTCTGGGCCCTCTCGGTGATATCACATTGAGATAGCTTGCAAGCAAGTGATGTGATCACTAGAATGTTATATCACGGGAACGAGAAAAGAGTGCATGTCGGTAACGAGATCAAACTAGGTATGGAGATACCGATGATCAAATCTCAGACATGTAATATATCGCGAGACAAAGGGATTTAGTTACAAGCGTTAAAGGTTCTCATGATCACAGAAGTCATCGTTGAATGTGTAGGAGTCAGTACGGATCTCTAGGTCTCGATGCTGATTATTGATCGGAGAAGGGTCTCGATCATGTCTGCATTATTCGCGAACCGTAGGGTGACACACTTAAGAGTTACCGGACACCATTTTGGAGCACATATGTTTCAGACGAAAGAATTGCAAAGCGCAGGAATTGTTTCAATAGAAACCGGAAATTGTTTCGGGTGAAATTGCAGAAAGTGGTTCTGCATGTGATATTGAAATATTGCAAGGGGCTATATGTGAATGTTTGTTAATTAAAGTAATTAACACAATTCTAAATAAATTTAATAAAAGAGTTTTATTAAATGAGAGAGCATTAAACTTGGAGAATTTTAATGCATTTAAAGTGGAGACTTTAAAAGGGAATGTGAAGAGGCATTTTAATGTGGAGGGGTTACCACCACATGAATGGGAGAGGTGAGGGGTCAACCCCCCCCCCCATGCGTCGGCCATGGAGAGGAGGGGCACCCCCTCCTCCTATAAAAGGCCACCCATTCATTCCTTCCTTCATCCACACACCTCCTTGTGAAGGATCTCTCTCCCCCTCTAGAATTATTCCCCCATGGTCTCGGATTAGCGAGATACATGTTTCCGGTGGCATTTCATCTGGAAGGAGTTGCTGCTTCCGCTGGATCGCTGGAGCGAGGATGTGGAGGTTGTCCGGTGGCTTGAACGTGTGTGCGAGTACGGATGCGCTGCTGAGTTGCGGCGCTCGGACTTCCTCACAATCTTGAGATCGGCAAGTGTACGACTACATCAACCACGAGTTCCTACTCGTTAACAAAACTCGTTGTCTTCGAGGGTAAGTTCTCGTTGGATGTATGTCCACTCGTTGGTTTGTACCTAGTAGATAGATCTTGGCGTGTAGTTCACACCGTAGGAAAATTTTTGTTTTCTATGCTGCGGACACAATAGCCCTAGGTGGCTAGACCACCCCCTGGCACGGGCCAAGCCTGGCCGCACGGCCAGGTGGTGTGGCCGGCCCCTGGCCCCTCTCAGTCTCGTATTCTGGCTCCGTGTCCCTCTCAGTGAAAAACCAACTTTGGCTTTTGTCCCGTCCAATTCCGAGAATATTTATTTTCTGACTTTCCTAGAACCAAAAACAGCAGAAAACAGGCAACTGGCACTGTGGCATCTTGTTAATAGGTTAGTCCAAGAAAATGTATAAAAATTACTCCAAAGTGTGGACAAAACATAAGAAAGTAGATAAAAACCAAGCATGGAACATAAAAAATTATGGATACATTAGCAACGTGTCAATGGCTTTCTACAGTAAAAGTTGTTATAAATAATGAAACTTTTCATGCTCGCTGTGATATCATGTCTAAATTCTGTCTTATGCCTAAAGATATCTATGAATCTTTGAATCTTTGGGGTCTTCCTGAAGGGGGAGAAGCAATATCTCTTGCTAATAATGCCACAATATTACCATTGGAATAGCTGAAGGAGTGTTTACAAAGATTCTAGGGAAAGTGGTGTCTACTGATTATCTTGTTATTGAATGTGTAGGAAAAGGACAAATCACACTTGGAAGATCCCTACTTAAACTTCTTGGAGCAACAATAGATGTGGAAAAGGGCATCATGCACTTTGCTTCCCCATCGAACAATCATACGTTCCCCAAGTATAAGAATAAAAGTAAGAGAGGTAAGGGCAAGAAATTTGGTCTTAATGCTTCTTCATTTGAGAATACTTGATTCTTTTCTTGCTTCTTATGCCTAACTTAAAGGCGTTAAAGAAAAGTACTTATTGGGAGATAACCCAAAAGTTTTAGTTGAGTCTTGGAAGTTATTGCTTCAGTAATAACCTATCCTTATCATTTTTGTGTGGTTTTTGTGCCAAGAGTAACCTCTAATGAGAGAGAAGTAATGCTTGGGAAAGTTGTTGTCTGAAACAGATTTTTGTGCTTCGCTGTACAAATTCGTGAAAAATCTCTGTACTTCGGTTTGAGCTGTAATTTTTTGTGCTTCTGCCCCAGGTTGTTATCCAACTTTCGTTAGTTCAACACTTTTAGATTTTAGCAATAGAAGGCCTTCGAAAAAATCAGTTTCTACCTGCTGGTCTGTTTTGATAGATTTCTGCCATTATTTGCATTTGCCTCTTAATCTCTTTCTCTTTGAGTTCTCTTTGATCATTTGAACTTTTTAAAGGAAGTGCTATAGTAGCTTGTGTTTTAATGGAAGTTTTACTTATGTTGAGACTGAACCAAAAGGCTTATTATCTTGAGTACACTAATATTGCTAATGAAGATTGTGTGAAGTTTTGTATGAAGGAAATTTTTAGGTGTAGAGAAAGAATGATGTAATGAGATGAAGAATGGACTAAAGCTCAAGCTTGGGGATGCCACCCGTGTCACCCCAAGAAATATCCCAGAAGTACAAGCGTCAAAGCTTGGGGATGCCCAAGGCATCCCCTTCTTCATCCATAAAAATCTCAGGTTTCTTCCAAACACTTCATTTTTATTGTTTCATACATAGTTGTGTTGTTCTTGGAGCGTCTTCGTTTTGTTTTTAGTTTTTGTTTGCTTAGTTTGCTTAGTTTGCTTGAATAAATTGGTTGGACCCCCTCATTCATACATTAGTTTTCATATAAGTTGGTTTGGATTGGAAAAGAGTAGGAAAAGTTCATGCTTAAGTGGTAAAAAGGAGCTTGTTTTCGACTGTGGCCTATACTTTATCATGTCATGCTTGATATTGTTTTGGCTTTATGCTTAGTGATTTTTGCCGTAGCATGACATGTTATAAATAATTGAGATTGCTTAATGTGCCTTGAAAGAATCATGCGTTGTTTTAGCATAGTAAAGCATAGTATTGTTGTATTCTCCTTTGATGCTTTATTTGGGTTGACTTGGCGCATGCTCACACCATGTTATGACTATACCAAGTCACCATAGCCTCTATGATCCTTTAGTTTTCGACTCGTAATATCACTTTATGTTTTAATTAATGATGTTTTGTCGCTTTGCATGATTATAGCCATTATTGCTCTCTTAGTTGGTCGCTCCCAGTCTTTTGCTAGCCTCCATACCAAGTATGAGTCCCACTCATGCATCTAAATTCAAATAAAACCAAGTTATTCCAAAGAGTCCACCATGCCTACCTATTAGTATTTGATACTCCAAGTATATTCATGTTTTTTTCTACCTTCCGAATTAAACTTGTTATGTGAAAATTAGTGATTAAAGCTCTCACGAACTTGATGGCACACTTTACTTTCTTGCACTTAATAATATTGAACCATTGTGTCCATATTTGTTGCGTATATGCTTGCGCTTTATAAGTTGAAGTTATCAGAACCATGTATTATGAGGAACGCTTTCAACATTGCACTTATTATTCCGTTGATATCATGATTCTTTTGCTTATGGATCCCGACAGTGTAAAATAAAAGGGGAACTTGTAAGATCATGGAGTTTTTATGTGTGTTAGAGAAACGCATGGGCTGCTAGCCTAAGCCATGCCTAATCATGGTGGAAACTTGCAGCATAACCATAATGAGCACTCTATGAAGCATCCTTAATAAAAACCTATGCAAATAGCAAATAAAAAGATCACTGAGATGATCATTGTCTGTTGCCTTATCATTTTGATATGGGATAGCTCCTGTGTCATGGGGCAAGGGGTACCCCGTTGGCGGTTCTCTATGATACATATGTACTTACAATGACAAGAGCTTACTTGTGACTGAAGTTGAGTAGCATTAGGTTTGGTACTCATAAGCAAGTGGCATGAGATTTCAACTTATAACTTGTCAAGCATATCCTCTTAGTTGTGTCACTTTAACCTTAATCACTTGAAGATGCCAATGATAGGGGCAATGAGAGCTGAAAGCTAATAAGTACCATAATTTTTGGAAGCTCTTTATGAGACTTGAATCCCTGCTTCCTTCTATGAAGGTCTTTCTTTTACTTTTATGTTGAGTCTCCATCTTCTATCTTTATGCACCTATTGAGAGAGCATAGTGGCCATTCTTAGTTTAATGTGCATTGTCCCAAGACTTGTTGATTGATGCATAACTTTGATATTGCTTGTTCTTAAACTATTTGTATCTAGTCACCCTTATGAACTTTGAAGGTGTCCTATGCATTTATGATTTGCTACACTATGAGGGACAAGCTGAATACCATTCTCATTATATTTTCTTTATGTGAAACAAACAAACGTCTTGCAAAGCATTGTTCTTCGTGAATCCTTTGTTTGTACCTTTTCATGCTACAACATAGTTGCTATGTCTTATTGTTAGAACTATATCTTTCATGCTATGTTAAAGTACTATGATCCCAGCTATCAATGTTTTAAAAATACTTTGATCAATATTATGATGGTGCATGTCACCTCAAAAATTATTCTTTTTATCACTTACCTACTCGAGGACGATCAGAAGTTAAGCTTGGGGATGTTGATACGTTGCTAACGTATCTATAATTTTTGATATTCCATGCTTGTTTTTATCTACTTTCTTATGTTTTGTCCGTACTTTGGAGTATTTTTATACACTTTCTAGGACTAACCTATTAACAAGATGCCACAGTGCCAGTTGCCTGTTTTCTGCTGTTTTTGGTTCCAGAAAAGCCAGAAAATGAATATTCTCGGAATTGGACGGGACAAAAGCCAAGTCAATATTTCACCGAGGGGAACATGGAGCTAGAAGACAAGACGGAGAGGGTCCAGGGGCCGGCCACACCACCTGGTCGTGCGGCCAGGCCTGGCCCGTGCCTGGGGGTGGTGCAGCCGCCTCAGGCACCCCCTCGGCCTCCCCTTTCGCCTATAAGAAGCCTCCGATACAGAAACCTTAAGTACCCAATCAAAATTCCACGAAAGAGTTTGTAGTCGCCGTCATCTCCATCCCTAGATTGGGAGGGATCTGAAGCTCTTCGCTGCACCCTGCCGGAGGGGAGAATTCACCCTGGAGGCCTTCTTCATCACCATGCATGCCTCTGGTGTGATGCATGAGTAGTTCATCCCTGGACTACGGGTCCATGTAGTACCTAGATGGTTGGGTCTTCTCCTTTGTGCTACCATGTTTAGATCTTGTGAGCTCCGTTCATGATCAAGATCATCTATTTGTAATCCTACATGTTGTGTTTTCGAGGATCTAATGGATATTGAGATGCTATTTCAGATTGATTATTGATTCTATCATGTCTTTGTTATTTGTGATCTTGCATGCTCTCCGTGGTTAGTAGCTATCTTGGCCGAGTAGATGCTAGCAACTCCAAGAGGGAGTATTTATGCTCGATAGTGGGTTCATGCCTCTAGTAATCTGGGGAAGTGACAGAAATCTCTAAGGTACTAGATGTGCTGTTGCTACTAGGGAGAAAACAGCAATCTTTTGTTCATAGAACAATCGTATTATTTACTTTACATACTTTGCTTAATGCAATTATCTGTTGCTTGCAACTTAATACTGGAGGGGGTTCGGATGATAACCTGAAGGTGGATTATTAGTCATAGATGCAGTTGGATTACGGTCTATGTATAATGTTGTAATGCCCAATCAAATCTCATAGGAGTCAAGATGATTAGTATATGCATGTATGCTTTCTAGATGTTTGTCAATTGCCCCGCTGTAATTTGTTCACCCAACATGTCATCTATCTTAAGTAGAATCACCACTAGTGAACTATGGACTCCGGTCCATTCTTTTACCATCAATCTACAAAGCTATTTACTATTTTATGTTTACTTTCTGCAAGCAATTACTATCTTCTACACAATACGTTTAATCATTTGTTTTCAGCAAAACCGGTGAGATTGACAACCTCACTGTAAGTTGGGGGCAAAGTTCTGTGATTGTGTTGTTGAGAATTCCAAGTTGGAAACAACACCTTGGAGGTGTTTCCTTGCTCATACTGGTTCGATAACCTTGGTTTCATAACTGAGGGAAAACTTGTTGTTGTACTCATCATACCTTCCTCTTGGGGTTCCCCAACGAGCTCAACATATTGAGTAAGCAGTGGCGGCTAGTTCTGGTACGGGAATAGTGGCGCCGCAGCCTGCCTATTGCAGTAGGGCGGCAGGGGCTTTACGGGCCCGTCTGGGTCCGGCCGGGCCTACTTGGGCCTGGTGTGCCTCCGTTGCTCTGCCCGGTCGATGACTGCCTCTCAGCAGTGGAGGTGGGTCCCTCCCGCGTGGCTGTGAGGCTGTTGTTTCTCGTCCCGGCGAGGTCGTGTGCCTCCATCATATAGGCTGCATGCTAGTGTCTCGAAGAGATTGGTGATGGTGACTACAAGATCGTGGTGGCACATGCTGGTGGGTGGCAAAGCTGGGTGGTGGTGCTCTGTGGCGTCCGAGTTTTTTTATGGATAGGGGTCGGGAGAAATCCTTGTCGGCTAGTCTGACCTTAACGCGGTGCCTCCTCGAGTGGCACCATTCCTTCTTGGAGGGCGCCGTAGGAATCCCCTGTCCACTGTACTCTGCATGCCGAGGGAAACCCTGGGACCTGTCTGGTCTGGGCAACAGCGTCGTGTCGACGATGCTTGGCACTGGGCGCTTCGGGGTGCCAGGAGTGTGGTGGGCAAAAGTTGGAGGGTGCAGCGGTTGCGGGTCATCACCGCTTCGTCGATTCACCATTGTCTTCATTTTCTCTTTTGGGCATGTCCATGCTGCTGCCCCAGCATTTTTTGGGGTTTGAACTCTTGTATCGATGTGGTTGCTATATTAATATAGCAGGACGAAATCCTATTTTGAGGAGAACAAATACCATCGGGCTCTTTATCCAAGTTGAGAGAGACCCTGAGAGGAAATCAAGGATGCAAACTATATAAGCAAATGATTAATGACCTGTTAACCATATCTTAGAATCTCCAGATCAAGTGTCCAACTAATGCTTAGACTATTCGTGCACTATAAAAAAAGAGGGCGTGCACAACGTGTTGGTTAGGATACGATTGGGTTGAATCCTATCATGTATTTATCTTTATTTTTCGTCTCAAGTATTAGCCTCATGACTTCCAAACAACAGCAAGCCTCCAAAGAAACAAGTCCAACATTATATGGCGACATAGATGCATAGTTTACTATACTTTGAAGAAGACTATGCTTCTAACTAGAAAATCAGGTATACCTAACCCGCCCTGATCCACTAGCGAAGATTGCCGGTGTTCACTGTCACGATGCAGCCATGGAAACTCCGCCGGCACTCTTGGAACCATTCACCTTCGAAGATTAATGGTTGTCGATTGACGGCCCCAAGTTCGTGCATCATGACTCCTGACTCTCGATGAATTCCAATACGGGGGGAAAAGATGGAGCATGGCAACACACGACATTTAGCTATATCAATAAATAAAATTACGGGACCGTAGTAACGCACGGGCATTCAGCTAGTAAATTATAATATGCGCCTAAGTAATCAAAGCTAACATCTTCCCTCCTTCCCTACCACGTCAAAGGTGTCTTCTCTAGTTCACCAAAGGCTATTTTTATTACTCAAACAGAAATATTGTCCGCATTTGCGTGCAAGAATGGAACCACTGGTTGTGGACGTGGTGTTTTGGCTAAGGTCTAAATATTTTTTTTTGGCTAAGGTCTAAATATACTCATTACAAAAAAATACATTTTAATGTATTTTAAAATATCAAGAACCAACCAAGCTGGGACTCGTCAACAATTTCTGGCCAGAGTGGCAGAAAGTTTCGGACGAAGAGAACCATAGCATGTCCTTAACCTTTCTCCCCGACGACCTGGACTGGGTTCTCCAACATACCAAAACTGGCATCGCTCCAGGACCGGATGGCCTCCCTGTGCCTTTTTTAAAGCTTTTTGGCCCTTCCTGAAACTTCTTGTCCTGCATATTCTGAATGATTTTTCCTTGCGGAGGGTTGATGTTTCTAGACTTAATTTTGTCATTCTACCGCTCATCCCTAAGGCTCCGGGAGTGGATTCTATCAAATCGTTGTCCTATAGCTCTGATTAACGTTATCTTCAAATTAATCTCAAAAGCCTGTGCGATTATACTATCACTGATAGTGCATTGTATGATAGCTCTATCACAAACAGTATTCATCAAAGAAAGATTTATTCATGACAGAGTCTTGTATGATAGCTCTATCACAAACAGTATTCATCAAAGGAAGATTTATTCATGACGGAGCCCTGGTCTTATACGAAATTCTACATGAGATGAAAAAGGAAAACGCAAGAGTCGTGATCCTGAAATTGGATTTCGAAAAGTGTATGATCGAGTCAGTTGGGAGTTCATGAAAGAGGTACTGACCAAAAAAAGGTTTTGAACCAGGGGTGGTTCATTGCCTAATGCAGCTGGTGCAGCTGGTGACTGGAGGTAAAACGGCAATCACAATCAATGGAGAGGTGGGGCCTTTTTTCAGGAATAAGAGAGGGGTCCAGCAGGGTGAGCCCATCTCCCCTATCCTTTTTTACGACATCACAGATGCCTTAGCTAGACTACTTGACGCTGCAAACCAATCTGGCCACATTAAAGGTGTCATTCCACACCTAATCCTAGGAGGAGTGACACATCTGAAGTATGCGGATGATACTATCATGTTAGTGCAACTAGATGATCTGGTGTTAACAAACTTGAATTCATTCTTATCTGCTTTGAAATCCTATCTATGCTTAAGATTAACTTCACAAAAAGTGAAGTCATTGTAATAGGAGTGCCCCGGAACTAACAAGATCGTGTGGCAAATATTCTCAACTGCGAAATAGGAACTTTCCCCTTCACGTATCTTGGCTTCCCCATGGAAAATAGAAAGCTGACTCTTAACGACCGGGAACCCTTGGTCAACACGGTAGGGCACCGTGTCGATCCTTGGCAAGGTAGATTTACATCATCTACTTCCCGGCTGGTGCTCATCAATTCTTCACTCTCGAGTTTGCCAATCTTTTGCATGGGGCTATTCCTTCTTGAGGAAGGAACGCACACAGGTTTCGATAAGCACTTAGGACGTTTCTTCCGGAAGGGAGTTGGGCATAAAAGGAAATACCATTGGCTTAGCTGGCAAGAGTTCTGCCACCCAAAAGATATGGGAGGGCTTGGGGTCATGAACTCTCGCCTTCTTAATATTGCACTGATGTACAAATGGATGTGGAGATTACTCACACAACCTGAGGACCAAACCTTATGGGCGAGAATCATTTGAGCTAAATGTGCAAATGCCAACAACATCCTTGTCTCAAACAACCAGTGTGGCTCGCAGTTCTGGAAGAGCTTAAACAAGATCAAACCATACTTCAAATTAGGCACCAAATTCTCGTTGGGAGATGGAAACACGATTATTTTCTGGACAGACAGGTGGACCGGGCCTCATCCTTAGCTGACAGATTCCCACACATGTTTGAGATTTGCTTAGACCCCACCGTTAGGGTTGCTCAAGCCTTTTCGCCTTAAGGGTGAAACTTATCCTTTCGCTGAACCTTTGGTCCCAAGGAACTTGCCCTATGGCCAAGGTTTTGCCAAGAGTTGAAACCAATCATACCTAGTGGTGGGTCAGATGCGGTCTCCTGGGCTTTAGAACCATCAGGGTTGTTCTCGATGGCCTCCCTCTATCGCAGGCTCTCGCTCCAGGAACATGTTTCCTTTGCCAAGAGAATCTGGAAAACCCCAATTCCGCTTAGGGTGAAAATTTTCACTTGGCAATTGGCAAAAATAGGCTTCCCACCCGGAAACAAATCAACTACAGACATGGCCCATCAGATGGCAAATGCTCCTTATGTGGATCATTAGAAACGACCTCCCATATCTTCTTTAGGTGTCACTTGGCGATGTTTGTTTGGATTGCCTTCCATGCCATTCTTGGGATCCAGTGGAATCCATCATCTTTCGAGCACCTCTTGGTTTTACTTAACTCTATTTTCAAAAAAGCAGCGTGTTGCATTTGGATTTTCTTTGCAGCCCAGAGTTGGGCTCTTTGGCAAATTCGTAACAAGTACTCTATGAAGCAATCTTTTCTCGTCAACCTGCTGACTGTCTGTTTAAAACAATTATTATCTTGTAGTAGCGGCGAAGGTTGTTTAGGAATGAAGATCGCGAGGCACTGGACCTGGTGGCGGAGCTCCTACAACAAACCTTCCAACAACATCACACGCCAGCCAGGACAAACTAGCTTAAAGTTCCTTGCTTTTCTGTTTCAAATATGTAATGTATCGACTCGATGTGAGCAAGTGTTGCTCTCAAACTTGTTTTAGTCTATTACCTCTTGTAATCATGAACTCGTTGTGGGCTTTATTAAAGTCAGACATAAATGCCTTTTATCTAAAAAGATATCAAAAATCAAAAACAATTCCAGGTGTATAACTGCACATCCTATGTTTTCACACAAAATTTTGTGGTAAAGAGACATATTTGCGGCCTATGTAAGACGACAAGAAAATATTTCGTAAAAACTATTTTGGAGCACCGAAAATTGTCTTTTTACACAAGTCACAAAAATGTTTTTTTTTTTTTGCAAAATTGTGTGAACATAGAATGTCTGCAAGTATACCTGGATATTTTCAGAATTTTTAAACATCTTGAAGTTTTTTGGTCACTTGGTGCATCTACGTATGAGCCAAAGTGGATTTCTGGTTTTATAGGCACTACAGTGTGATTCAGAGAAACAAAGAGTGAAAGAACATGTTGTAAGAGCAGTTTCCCAACTGAAATTGCTAGCTTGGGCTAAGGCCAGCATGTATCTGTAAAAATTCCTTTTCGCTAAATCTTCTAGACGACACCAGTTTCTCGTGCCTTCCGCGCGCACTCTTTGTCGTCTCAGTCCAAATGGTGCACAATTATCTAAGGCCACCTACAATGGGGCTCTTACGCTAATGCGCTGGGGATTTAATCCAATAATCCTTGTCATTTTCTTGGCATGAACGAAAAACTAGTAGTCCGGCGCTTGAAACTACCCGACAAAATACGTCTCACGGGTGGCCGTGGCTTGCTACATAGAGTAACCAACTACTTAAGCGCCCCCCGTTCAAAAAAAAAAAAAAATACTTATGCGCCCCCCGTTTAGACGCCATTTACATCCCTTACACCCTCATAAGCCTGCCACTTTCCAAAGCTTCCAGTCATTCAAGATCTGATCCACTAGCCCTTGTGCAGAGTATTGGCGAGTATTGGCCTAACAGGTTCTGAAACGTCAGGGCATTTCGCATACTAGGATAGTCAGCGTATCAGAACATCTTTAATCCTTCTTTTTGAATGAAATCCTCTTCTAGCTGCAGACCACCACTCTTGTACTGAAACATTGATCGCCGGGATGGCAACCGGCAACCCTAGCAGCTGGAAGCAGCTACACCATACCTGCCTAGCGTATGACAGAGCTAACTCAAGTTTTTCTGTAAACCATGATAGATATAAATATTTTGTCATAAATCAGTATCGACTTAATCGTTAAATACTAAGTAGTACAAGCAACATACTGCCCTCACTGCTGATGCAACAAAGCACGCTACCTATCTAGCAATACAAAATGACTTGACTTTGAATAACAATCAATAAACGTACAAACTACACTGTACCAAGAAGCTACAAATAAGCCTCCTTGCATATGTCTCTGAACTTAGATGCAGTCCCTGCTTTAGTTTCATACATACAGCAGCCAGAAGCCGGTCAACTCATTATTTGCCAACCCAAATACAAAAATGCCACTTTTGTCTCCCTTGTTCTCTTGCTGTATAACCATGCACAAATATCTAGTCTTCCACGTGATTTCCTTCCGTGAAACTCTGAAACGGACTTCAGATTGATGAAGCATATTGAGGCTGAATAGGAAGCTCTGATCATTACCTCGATGTAAGCTCCATTACAGGAACAAAAGTTCCAACCTTAGGCCCAAAATTGTCCAAAAATTTGACTGAGGTATGCACATTATGACCAGCCACTGATCATGAATGGAGTTGCACATCACCCAAACTCAATCCCTAGTTGCTGATTTTCTTGAAAAGGATTTGGTGGCAAACTGCTCTCATCTTTCATCTCGATGTCAATGGTTTCTGTGTTAATGACCACCTTGCACAGTCCAAGATACCCTCCATTGAATAGCTCACAGTTTTCATAGAAACCGTCAGCCGGTGGCATGTTCAACATGCAAGATTTAGGGATTGTAATATTTTTCCGTTCCTTGAGGCTGTATTCTCTCACTGTTAGAACAAGCCGGTGTTTTCTCCCAAGTAACTTGGAGACGTATTCCATTTCACCAACCGACAAAGCATGGCGAACACGACTGGAAGACACCTGTCCTTTATCACTTGAATTTACAGCGGGTGTTGCTCCATTATAAGATCTTTTTGCTGTGTCCATGACAGAACGTACGATGAAGGCACTTAAACCGAATTCTTCACATAGTTTCACTAACTCAGCAGCATCACCAGATGCTTTGTAGCCGAATCTGTAATTTTCACCTGTCATAGTAAATGGAGAAACTTATTAGAAGTATGATGCCGCAGATCAGTACTGAGTCTGCAAGACAAAATAATATGTTTGTACCTGCTACAACACCTTTTATTCTAAGATCCGTTGATAACTTCTCAACAAACTGGTGTGGAGTTAGGTACCTGACCTTTGAAAACTCAACTTGATATTCAACAGGCACCACATTTCTACAATACGTAGCCCAAGAAGAAAGGACTCGTTTCCGATCACAATGAGCAACTATCGGAGGCCTGTACAAACGGAAACCAGTAAGGATTTTGCTACAACTTACAATGCCCTCCTTGAGGTTAGACTACTGTGCCAAGGGTAAGTCTATTTCAGAAGTTACTGAAAGTTTCCTCGAGGCTCACCTATACTCCCAGCCAAGTACTTCAGCCATTCCCACAAAAGAAAGAAGAAAAGGATTTCCTGATTTCGAAGCATGCATTGCTAGTTCCCGATGGCCAATGTGAAGGGCATCAAACTTTCCCAATGCGACTATCCCATCTGAAATATGCATGTGCACTGAATATTCAGTGAAACTGTACTAACAGATGAAACAAAAAGGCTGTAAAGGACAACACTGATTAGTGCAACAGAAAGTCATATAGAGAGTGAAAATCAGTGATCTAGCTACAACAGCACTGAGAACATCCATTACAATGTTCAATTCCCAGCAGTAGCAAGTGTAAAAGACGAAAGCAGTACAGAAATATTGCAACTTATAGTATGGAACTTCAAATATGTTTTGAGGGAACATTGGAACTTTATAAGATATTTGGTTGCAGTTGTTTTTTTCTTTTCCCTCCTGTTTAAGATGCAAAGTTTGTCAAATTATATTTTTCTGTCCTCTGATGTACACAGTCAAATTATATCTTTCTGTCCTCTGATGTACACAAGTGTAATTTTGGGAAGGAGTAACATGTATAGTACGGGTCCCGTAATTATGAACATACTCCCTCCGTTTCAAAATATAAAATGTTTTAGCTTTGTGAAAGGAGTGTATCTAGACCTCTTTTAGTGTGTAGGTTCACTCCAAAGCTAGATGAACCTACACACTAAAAGGGGTCTAGATGCACTCCATTCACAAGGCTAAAACATCTTATATTTTGAAATGGAGGGAGTAGCTTCTATCACAGGTGAGTCCAAAGTACAAACATGTCAACGTCTGCACTATATGACTTCAAAAACTCCGTATAATTAGTCAACCAGGGTCGTTGACGTGAAACTGGCAAGCACCAAGATTAAAGTGCAAAGCTAAGGAAGTACCGCATACTAGTGCATAGCTAACAAATATATCGCTCAACTCAGCTGTTTTTCAGTGCTCTTCCAGGGAAACTTGCCAAGACAAAGCATTTTCTCTTAATTATTCTCAGGGTTAATTATGCAAGTCAATGTTCTATGGGCCGGTAACTGTAGCAGTCCAGGTTAAGATTCAGCATTTGTCATATCCCACGGTGCTTCAGGCGTTGATATGCTCCCAACAGCATGTCATGAGCAATGGTGCACCTTGATTCCTCGATGACATGGCACGGCACAAAGACGCTAAGTGCAACAAGGGACGGCTCTCATATAAAGATGTGCTTTTGAAGGATACAATTGGAGGAGCAGAGACTGGTTTTACATTAAAAAATAGAGATGCTGGAGATGGGCAAACCAAACAAACGATGTAAACGGAAGATATATAATGTATAGTCAAGCAATATGAACTGGAGGCAGAATCACAGAGATGAACAAAGGCTGGGTTTGGCTTTTGAATGGCCAAATTTCTCTGCTGGAGCCTGTAACCTCCAAACCATCCTTAGTAAATAGCATGTGAACACTGTTACTTGGAAAGAATCAGACTAGGTCCTTAGTTATGGAATAGGCTGTTTGTGAGCTGCCAAAACAATTTTGAATGAGATGGCCATTACCAGCACACAAGGGTTTATGGTATTGGATTTACACATGTAATAAAAGCATATTTTTTTAGCTTGAATGTACAAAAATAGAAAGCCATACAGAACTTACCAAGCACACAGTCTTGATCATCTCCACAGTCTATTAGGAGCTTATCTTTCACCAAATCTTCATCGTTCAGACTAACCCCTGGCCGTCCAAACAGGCTGGTTGTCGACAATGAGAAGCTTTTAAGCCCCTTGCTTGTGTCTAAAAATCTTTTTTGACTGTCGTAGCTAGAAGCACAAACTTAAGTTAAAACATTTGGGAAAAAAAATGTTAAATAACAAAGCTCAAAATTCACACTATGTTCGCACAAAAATGATTTGTATGCCGACAGGGGGATAAAATTCATGGTCGCCTAGCAGGATAATGGCAATGTTTGCACATATCACTTAAGATTAATCAATTTGAATAAATGGTAGGTTGATTATATGTTTTCATAATCTGATTTTTGTTACAATCTTATAGGACATGAACAACTTTAAGGAGCTATTTATGTTAGGGCTACCTGTTTGCACCACAGCATTAGCAAACAGTAAGTTAATTGTGAACCTGGCTCAAACATGTCAGTTCTGTTCTAGCATATGCTTATTTCGAAATCCCAATCCCCTTTACCCCCATCTTCTTTTGTTGACTTCACCTGCCAAACAACCTAGCTTGTCTTTAGTCGCGACAACCTAGCTTGAGCCGGTCTCTTAATAAGTTAATATATCAACAACATGAAAAATGGCTACATAGTACATACAAGCTCCTTAGCGCTATAAAATTGTAAATGAAAGAGGCTAACTTCGACTCGCTGAACCTTACCCCAAATTCTTATTCTATCCCATCTACTACTAGAATTCCAGGCATACTGGCATAGTGATTCTTCGTCTTTCAACTGCTTGGTTATGGATCATCATGAACGATAGTAAGTTTGTTAGTCCATAACCCCAACCCTAAACAACCGCAAACTAGTCAAGTCCTGCCTAAGCTACCACTGCCTCCAGAGTCCAAAAATTCACCAGCACCCATCCTAGCCTATAGATATAAAATGTGCAATAGGATTCTAGTCTAGTCAAACGGCGAAGGTGTCAACACCTGTCCCGAACGCCTGACCGTTGAAACGTTCCGTCGAACAGCTTCCGAGCGCAGACGCAGGGGAAGCGACACCACATCACAGGCCAACGCAAAGGACGGGAGAAGCAAGCTACTAGCTACCGCAAAGAGATCACAAGGAAGCTATACCGATACCTGCAGCGCCGGCCGGTGGTTGGTAGGAGAAAGTGAGGAGCCCTGGGGGCTGCGGACGGACGGCGGTGGGACCGGAGGAGAGGCGGCCAGTGGGAAACCTGAGAAGGGGAGGAGGAGCGGAAGGTGCAGGCGAGCGCGGCGGCGCCGCCCCGCTCCATTCCACCACGCGGGTCCGACCCCCTCCCGTGTTCTCTCGCCGGCTCGCCGCCGGTGTCGTGGCTGCTTCGTTGCTCGCTGGCTGGCTTTGCCTCTCTGTCCTTTGCCCGTTAGATGAGGACAGGACTTACCCTGCAGGAAAATACGCATCTGGGCCCCTGATCATTTACTCTATCGCAATAACAACACAATTCCATTTGTCTTATTCCCCATGGCAGTGCAGAGCAGGAATGACACGTAGATTGGTAGCAGCCCCCTGCAGGCCTGTTTCCAACAAAATAGATCAGTTTGGTTGTATGCAGGTCTCTCACGTTTTTTTTTTCAAATTCCACCGATCTATTAATAATCATCAACAGTAGTATAAAGAGTTCCAAAAATAATAAATTTATAAATAGGTCATTGGACCATCTAGGGATGACTACAAACACTCGCACGAGCCAAAGGCGTGCCGCCGTCCTCGCCTCTCCATCACCGGAGTCGGGCAAAGCTTATCGTAGTAGAGCTTGTTGTAGTAGATGGGCGGAAAGTCGTCATGCTAAGACTCCAAAGTACCAGCGCACTAGAGCAGCAACATCGCCGAAGATGAACAACATAGATCGGAAGAGACTGACCTCAAAACACACATACGAAAAACGATCGGACCTTAGGAATTCATCGGACACATGACTCCATGCGCCCTCCACTGATGCTAGACGCATAAGGCGGAAAGAACCTTATTCTGACCTCAGGACGTAGCCGTTGTCTCAACATCCTGAAGAAGACACTGAAAATAGTCTAAACAAAACACTGGAACCTCCCGCCGGCGAGAGACCGTGGTCCGCCACGCCTCCAAGGACCTAAGGCCGCCGGAAACGGAACAGACCGGTAGCTTCGCTGGCAGAGAGAAGGAACCCTTCGCCGCCGCCTCTCCTTCTCTCGTCTCGTACGTACCCTTTCGGTACGATCAGGCTCTCATGTTGTGTCCAGCGCATTAATCCGAGCAGAGAGATGCTTGAATCGAGCGTTTCATGGAGCGTGTCCGAGCGCGAACTTTAAACCGGTCCATCGAGCCCATCGTTGCGCGCATCTCCTCCCAATCACTTGTAATTAGCATAAAAACACTTGGAATCAAATCAAGCTCTACATAAAAAAATATGCATATCGATGGGACGGTTCCATTCTGACCAGCCATCGGCATCGAGTTTCATTAAATGTATCTTCTCAAATTTATAGTCAAAGTCAGAGATTTTTGGAGCGAATTTTGTCAAATTCGCCGCACACAAGGTGAAGTGTTCAAACCAAGTGCGGGAGATTGCTTAAGGCTATAGAGAGAACGGCAAAGACGACAGAGCACAGGGCAAACAGAAAGTAACCTCCCTTCGTCCCAAAATAGTTGTCGCAAATTTGGCAAAATTTGGATGAATCTATTACTATTTAGTATATGGATTCATCCAAATTTTGATAAACCCGCGACATCTATTTTAAGACTGAGGGAGTAGTTGTTACTTGATAGAGTAAATTAAGCATTCAACAACAATATTTAATTATTTAACTGGCAGATCCCTTTTCGACCAAATACTACAACATACGGTGTACCCCATATTCATAAACAGTTCTTTTATGGCCATGGTCAACGGCTACTCATAGAGAAATTAGAGTAAATTTAATTAACCGAAACTTGGGTTCTATATATCTGCAAGACAGAAGGGACATGGAAAAGAAATTCCATTGATACTAAATTTCTTAGTGTATAATGTTGAGAAAATTATATCAGGTTTTTTCGGAGGCTTGTCTTGAAATTTGCCACACTAAATCTGAATTTCTGTACCCCTCCGGTTCATATTAATGGACACAACTTTATCTAAATTCGTATGTATCTAGTGAAGTATTTAGATTAGATGAATCCGTATCTAGACAAAGTTAATGCTATTAATATGGACCGAATGGAGCAGTTGAGCCAACTACTCTTTTGGTGATGAACCAATCAAGGGGCTATGATCATGTTGCATGCTACTCCCTCAATTCCAAATTAATTGAAGCAACTTCGATATATCTAGATAAAGTTGCGTCGATTAATTGGAACAGAGGGAATATAATTTATGTGGCTTGTTTTGGTCATAACACAAATATAGTTTCTGGGAGTTAAGTCTTACAGAAGTTCCAATTAGCCCAAACGGACGTAGCTCACACAACCCAACTTAGCTCAGATGTAGCTGATTGATGAACTACATTACGCTATCCAAATGACGTGTCACTATGTCATTAGTACCTTTTAATACTTTCTCAGGTTTATATTAATGGTCTCAACTTTATTAAGATTGTATATACTATACCTAGTTAAGTATTTAGATTAGATACATTCGTATCTAGACAAAGTAAGTACAGTACACTTATTCTTTCACCCAAAGCAAACACTGAAGAACGGGCTTTCAGGGGTTCTTTTCCAATTGAGAAAAGGTAGCCTGTACTTCTAGTTCCAACTCCAAGTAAATCGACTCAGCATCAGCCGTACCGTACGATTTTCTAACAAACACATGCGATCTCAAAACAAAGAATAGTTATGAACGACCATTCGGACCAACTTCAATGCTCAGGAAAACTATATGCTCACGAAACATCTTTATTTTTTCAGTTTGTGAAGAGCATAGCCGCGAAATAATCCAGCTCATGGTTGTGCAACTTCCAGCAACAAACAGTACGTAGAGGAAGCGTGCAATCAACGCCATGTTTATGCATAAGACACATAATAAATCAGCAGAACTAAGATTCTGAGAGAGCATTGCTCAGGCCTTCCTCAGATCAAGTGTTCTGCTCATGCTTTTCTGCACCTCAGTATCTCCACCCCCAAGTAGTCGACCACGCCTTGCACCGCGACATGAGGTTTCTCGACCTTCACTCGAACGGAGGAGATCTGAGGGAACTTGAGCAGCGTGGAGTTGGCGATCGACTGAGCCACCGACTCCAAAAGGTTATGTGGCGGGCCTTCTACTATACCCTTCGCTATCCTGCAGAGTGATATACTTTGGCATCATGAAAGCCAAAAAAGAAAGGAGTAGCTTGCAAGAGATCATTCAGCAGTTGTACACTATGCTGATCGATCAATCTGATTACACCTCTAACTAAATTATAGAAAAATAACGGCATTGGACTTGGCCTATGCCAAACTAGTCCCACCGCAGTTACACTATCCGGTATGATCGGTTGCACATTAGGCATAATCAATCCTTTTGTAGTGGAGGTATAAAACGAGGACCATATTTAAGCTTGTTTTGTTCAGAGCAACAATTTGTTGGATCTGGAAATACGTATAATAATGGCCTAATTTCAGTTCGAAGATATGAAACCCCCAACCAGCTTGATGGCAACTGCAGAGAATCGTACTGAGGTGCATATCAGTCGCAACTTTTTGCAACAAATGTGGCAGAACACAAGATAATATTCTGAAATAAAGGTGATTAAATCCCACCGTTGAATTCCAATTGCAGCTGAAGATATGCAGCAACACCAAGCAGGTCGATCGGGGAGCAGTGAGAAGGAGAAGCGAAACCTTCTCCAAACTGTAACACTGAATAATATCGTGCACCCTTGTCGCTGCATAATGGCTCCCTAAAATACTGGAGATAACCATGCCATCCTTGCTCCTCAAAAAACCGGGGGAAACGTGGCATCACCATGTGAAGCAATGCAAGGAAAAAAGAACAGAGAGGACCTCTTCCAAGTTAGGTTCCCTATATAAAAAATAGCCACCTTCCCCTGACTCTAACCTATAGGTCACTGCCGTCTCCTCCGCAGATTGCTGCGGTCCTCTTCATGCAGGCTGCGTCCGTGCTGTCCTTGACGATATCTTCCATGGAAGCCACTTCCTCCAGCACATCGCCGCTGCCTCCTCTCCGTACTCCACCGGACTGCTGCCTCTTGTTAGACAAGGCACAAATCAGCGATGGCACTCTCAGATGTCACTGCTGGTCGTGCCCCCCTGCTTGACCGGCCCCAAACACTTCATCAGAAGGGTTCTGTCATCGCCAGCATTTCTCCAACCTTGATCCCTCGCAACATGTCGAGATCTCAAAGAAAGTTGCACCACACCCTCCCTCCCTCCAAGATGTAAGAGCATTCCTTCTTTTCTCATACCCAGAATTTATTTTGCCATTCCTATTTAATGTCGCTTGGGAAAAATCACAGAACTTCTAGATTTAACAAAGGGACCATTAATTCATAGGAAACTTGTGCTTACATGATTTGATCATGCCTTCACCAAATGAACAGACACAAGTTGTTCAATTATCTACAGCCCATGACAAATAAAGCTTACTCTTCTTTCATGAATTAATTGATTAAAAGAATTTTTCATGGCTTCACCAAATGAACAGGCTGATCTAGTTCAGTTTTAACTCCTGGATAACAAATCTTTCTATTCTCACATTAATGAATTCAGTGGAGCCCTACAGACCTATTGAGGGGA
This sequence comes from Avena sativa, assembly GCA_916181665.1. Taxonomy (NCBI): domain Eukaryota; kingdom Viridiplantae; phylum Streptophyta; class Magnoliopsida; order Poales; family Poaceae; genus Avena; species Avena sativa. Next base: position 468,938,174 of record OV702290.1, read on the forward strand.
TGCATAATTGTTGAATAAATTTTGATGAGCAAGGAGCCAAAAGCAGCTTTTGTATGATTATGAGGAGACAGCTACCAGTCATATTTAGTTTTCACTGTAAATTCCATCGGTTCATCTGTTCTGCAGGAGCAGTTCCCTATATGCTACTACCGTGGTACAGGATTTTGTATTCTCAGGGGTTCCTAGGTGTTAAATGAAATTCCCATCTATGCAAAAAAAAAATTATGGAGGTGAAATTGGAGAAGTTGTGTTCGAGCCTCGACTTCCCATATACATTCATAGGGGACGCAACCGATATGATGAATTTGCTTGAGCTAGAAAATGATGTGCATTCAGAAGTAACAAGACACGATCAACAGTTCTGAGAGATAGCAATAGTACGTGGTGTGTGCACTAAAAAGATGTATGTATTGATTGTTCATGCTGATCATCAGGTTGGTTAGTGATTTGCTATTGAAATAGGAAAAACACTAGAGAAGAATCCTAATTTGCATGTACACCGAGAATTCAGAGGCTGTTGTTTGCATTAAGGTTTTGGATTTTTTTCTCAAGTTTGAAGCTGATTAGAGATGATTTGATCTCGGCGGGTCTTAACAGTTGACACGTCATGCGAGACCACCTTCCAGCAAACTGTGTTAGCTATCTGTCGTGTTTCTCTGCATTAGCTTGTTTTTGAGATTTGCTGCGCTGCTTCGGTAAGTTGACTATTGTTTAGTGAGATTTGGGCCTTTCTAGATGTAACTCTGTTTTGCTTCTTCAGCAAATCAAGAGTATTTACCTGGTGAATGCACTTTAGATGAAAACAAATAAATTGGATTCGTTCTGGTTTGCCTGGACGAGACTGAGATGGGGCGGAGGTGGAGCACCGCACCTGTAGATGTCGACGTAGCTGACGGTGTGGGAGATGTCGTCGGAGTCCCCGGCGGCGGCGAGGTCCATCCAGGCGTCGACGTCGATGACGAACTTCTGGCCGAGCTTCTTCTCCTCCTGCAACACGCCGTGGAACCCGTGGAACTGCATTCCCCGCAGGATCAGCTTGTCGCCTCCGCCCGTGCCCATCGCCTTCGGCTCCTCCTCCCCGTCCCCCGCCATGGCTGCTCCTTCCTAACGGACTCGATCGATCGTGCGCAGCCGTGCGCTCACCCGCCTCCTCCTTTAGAGCTGCCGCAAGTGGGAGCTGGTGGAAGATTGGGTGAGATTTGGGCGTATGCAGCCTACAGTCAGGAGGCGATGCCTCATCTGATACTCCTATTATTGGATAGATAGAATATTATAGGATGTTAAAACCCTCATGCCTGCAGGAGCCACAACCGACGATCAAGCGTTTGATTGACAGAACCACGAGCAAGACGGTGGGCCTCGCCATTCGAGCGTGCCGGAACGCCACCTTCGAAAAAGCTTAGTGTCATCTCTTTGATCTCTCGGATGATCGCACCATGAACCTCCTGCAAGTTGTTAGAGCAACTCCAACGGACGCGCAAAATCCCGGCACTGTAAAAGTGGTTTCTGGCACGCGCGATCCTTGTTTAGCGCGCGGCGTCTGTTTCTTCTCCGCCGAAGGCGCTAAACCTCGTGCGCTAAAATAGAGCAAAAGACGTCCCTCTACCAGACGCGCTATAAATACAGCGCGTGCCGACGCAAACAGCTATCACCAAGTTCACACTACATTAACAAGATTAAACAAAACAAAATAAATAGAAGAACAAACGACTCTCAACAATCACCAAATACTTGTCTCACACAACCAAGTTCAACACAAATTAAAAGACATAGTTCAAATGAAAATAATAAATTCACACAACCAAGTTCAAGACTATGTTGACGCATCATTTGTCAGCAGCATCATAGTCATTGCCATTGCCACTTCCATCTTGTGGTTCTTCTTCTTGGGAGTCTTGGACGGTGGTGTGGGTAGGGTTGGCATGTGACGAATCTCCGTAGCCATCAACATTGATAGTAGGTGATGGATTCCCCATGAAGGCCATGTCATAGGCATCAATATGAATCCTAGATGATGGATTCACCATGGATGCCATGAACCCCCCCCCCCCCCCCGCCCCCGCTGTTGCTCCCATGCCACCGAAGCCACCCATACCACCGAAGCCACCCATGTTTCCGAGCCCCATGCCACCATAACCTCCAAATGCCCCCGGTGTTGCTCCCATGCCTCCAAAGCCACCCATACCTCCAAATGCATTCATTCCTTCACTTTGGGCCTTGAAGTGGTTTGCCGCTATTTTTTTTGCCAACACTTTATCACGAGCAAGGTTTATGTACTCCTTTTGTCTTTCATCCATGTTAGACGTGTCAATGGTAAAGAGCTTTCTCTCTTCTTCCAATAGGCGCTCTTGCTCGGCGGCGGACACCTTCTTCTCCTCTAAAGCCAACTTCCTCTCCTCGGTCGCTGCAATCATCTCCTCCAAAGCTACCCTACGCACCTCGGCCTCGGCCTCCAATGTCCTTGCCACCTTTTTATCTTCGTTGTACTCCAACCTTGCATTGGCCATCCTATCCATAGCTTTTGCTATGTCATCATCACTGGCCTTCTTCCCCCTCATCAACTCCTTGGCGTCCTTCCTTCCAAGCACGCGTCTCTTCGTGAATGCAACCGAGTGAGGAGTGGAGCTTCTCTTCTTGTTTTTATCACTTGATGCATCATCATCTATGATTGTGGTGACTTTTGCTTCGGTGGCATTCATCCCTAAGTTGTGAACATCTAACCTATCACAGCTTTTCCACTTCTCCTTGTTTGACAGCTCGTCAAAGCAATGGTGGAGCACAAATGACTTGCCAATAATCTTCTTCCCCTTCTTGTCTTTCCTCCCTTGATCCTTGAACAAATTTTGGGCAATGGTGTTCTACATGGTGGACATAAAGAGAAGAATGAGTCACAAATATGAACAAACATATGTGCATAAACATGAGATATAATCACCCAATGAACTTACCCTATCATCCAAAGACGTGTCACTTGGATTGATTTTGTCGACCGCCACCAAAGCACTAGCCCATTTTTGACAATCGGTGTTTATGATCGACCACCAAGACCAAAGAGAACGATCTGTGCGCTCATTGCCACTAGTGTTGCGTGCATCGAAGAACTCCTTCATTCTTGCCCAATAGGTGCCTCTTGATTGATCGGTGCCAACTACCGGGTCCATGGCAACCGCCAACCATGCTTTGCATAGCAACCTATCCTCCTCGGTGGTGTAGTTCACCGTCCTACCAACCGGTGGCTCAATCAAACCTTCACCATGCTCGTCCACCACATAATCTTCTTCTTCATCGCCATTGTCATGCTCGGCGGCAAAAGATGAGCCAACATCCATGTGTGCCATGAATGTCTCATCGTCAACACTACAATGTAAAGTGACCACATATGAATATAGCAATGCTACAATTCATGGCAAATGCATCGACCACACTGAAAAGACGAGTTTTTACCTTGTTGTCAATGTGTCGAGCAGTAGGCACATGCTCATCTGCGGAGCCGGCACCGGCGGCGGTGTTGGCGGTGGTTGCTGGCGGGGAGCTGGTGTAGGCGCCTGTGCACGCGCGGCTGCGGGAGGACTGCGTGAGTTGACCCGTTTTGCCGGCTTGCCCGGTGCCGCCTGCCGCGGTCGTGGATGCGTGCTTGCCGGTGTTAGCCTTTCCTTTCGGTGGTGGACGCACAACGGTGCTGGTGGCGGCGGCGGTCGTGGTCGCGCGCGGCGGAACGAAGTTGAAGAGCTAGCGAGCGCTGGAGCTCGTGGCGGCACCGGCAGCGGCGCCCGCGGTAGGGTTAGGATTCGCCGCCGCCGCCGGAACTTCCGCGCCGACTGTGCCGCTGCCGGGGACCAAGTACTGCGGAGAGTTGGATGGATCCATCATCGGAAAGTCGCCGGCGGGCGTGCAGTCGAGGAAGAAATCGCGGCGCGGGGGGAAATTTCAGCGGTGGTTAATTCTTCGCATGCGAGCGGAAGAGATAGAGCGCGCTGGTGACGGGGCACCAAATTTGGGGCATGCAGGTGGGCAAATTGACGCGCGCTAAAGCACGCCGGATTTTTGCGCGCCTGCTGGAGGACGAAAAAGTGTCAGGCGCGCTATATCGGCGGTTATTTTTACAGCGTCGGGATTTTGCGCGTTTGTTGGAGTTGCTCTTAATAACCTCCGGGTAATCCGAGGCGACACACAGATGAGAGCTGTAAGAGGGATCTCCACTCGTCCTCGTACGGCGTCCGGTGCAGGCTGCAGCCATTTGTTGGGATGTACGGGGAACCCGTCGGCGCGGGTGTTGAAATGGGTGCCCCTGGCTTCCAGCCGTGGCCCCATATAAAAAGTTCTGAAACTCAGACACTCGGTGATATTTTACAATTTAAAAAAGTAAAATAAACTAGTCGTATTCCTGTCGTTTCCCTATAGTAGATGTCTTCGTCATCATCGTCTTCGTAGTCGTCGTCATCGCTCAGCGCATGCGGTTGGAACCTCTCACCTGCTCCAGCACGCTGTGGAACCGGTTGCCATCGCAAATCTGCGCACACTGGGACCGGTGGTTGTAGCCCTGGCTGTTGTCGCCGCTGCGCGCACGGTCGGCCTTCTCCCACCAGGACAACCCGTAGTCCACCGATGACGGCAGCAAGGGCTCCAAGGAGGCACGCATGGCAGCATGCTAGCCCGGATACTACTCTGTGTCGCCGGCTCACCCAAACTAGTGCACGGCCAAGACATACTCCGGAGGTACCTGCCGCTTCCGCCCTACTTCTGGCTCCATAGCGGTGGCTGAAAGTGTGGGTATCACAGCCGATGGTAATCGCTCGTGGATATGTGGTCCATCACACTAGCGAGAGTCCGATGACCCCACCAAAGCTGGTTGTCGGACTCGCTGTTGTTCACAAGAGGCGGGTTATCCCCCTCGTAACTGGCGAGCTCCCTATCCCACCGATTCGCGAAGAAGGTGTTCCAGGTCGTGTTGCAGCTAGGATCCCACAGGGGATCCATGCGATGCTCCATCGTGAGCTCGTGGTAGTAGTGGTTTGTGATGGACGCCCGACGAGAAGCACCTTGAGGCACGAGAGGGACCGACACTCCTCCGGCGCTCAGCCCCAAGTCGTGGGGGCATCGATAGCCCGGTGAGCAGGGGTAGTTGGAGGCGTGCAGTGCCTCTGCCCACTACAAAATACCCCCTCCCCATACCCGACAGATTTTTGGGGCGGCATAAGCAAAAAGAACCAGCAAAAGTTGTTACACAGGGGATGAGATATCGCGGTACCATTTTGTCGTGGCGGCCAACTAGATGGCGTGGTACACAGGGTACCGGCGGATTTATATGTCGTGGTACGTGGCACGTAAGAGAGGCAATTTTTCATGCCGCAACTAGGCAACATTGACATTCTCTCGATACACCGTCCAATGCAAGTGTCGTTAATTGGGTAGTTGATAGGTGCGGCCCACTACTACCCACCCGAGCATTGCCTTTTATGTATGGGCATTTTGTGCAATTCGGCCCACGTGGCTGGTCGTACTTGTTTTACAGCCCAAGTAACAAAACCTAGATCTCACCAATCTTGTTTCTATATAATACACGGACCCCTTAGTGCCCACACTCCACTAACCTCCCTTCGTATGACATCGCACTCCCACTCTTTACACTAATTAGCAACTCTCACAACACTAGATTTCACAAACTACTCGGGCCCATTTCATATGTTGCACTGCCTTGGAAGCTGAAGACCTACATGTTGCATACTTGCGACCAATCTGATGTAGCCTTCGCACCGGACTTCTCCCAGTAAAGGGTATCTTCATCTAATCGATCTTATTCTTGGTTTTTGCCACCATCATGCATATTGTGCTTTCTCTAATGGATATGTTGTCTCTTTCAGATCCATGTCGCGGCGGTCGTCAGAGTGAGGCACCTAGAGGATAGCGATCGTGCCGCTATGGCCTTCTGAGTGAGGCGCGCGCAGGCTAGCGGTCGCGCCGCTTCGGCCGGCGGAGTGAGGCGCGCGGAGGAGGACCGGCCTCACAGTACCCGGCCTAGAGGATGGAAGGCGCATTAGGATAGTGGCGTGCATGGATGGCATGGCCATCTCCCTAGTGCAAGAAGAATAGATATGCCCTCAATATTAAGGAGTAGTATTAAGGATAGGCGGAGAAAAGGTTTCTACACTTATCCTTAATTAGTTTAGTTTTAATTTTTTTTCCCTTTGGAATGAACTCCAAAGGAATGTAATGAAAAGAGAGGGGCTCAAGAAATCTTATAAATCAAATATAATTATATCTTAATGTTATGGTAATTTTTGATTTTTCAAATTGTAATTGATTATTAGCAACCTAAATCAGTTATTGTTAAGGTAATTAATTGTCACTAATACTAGAAGGTGTAACATGGCAAATAATTCGCGGTTACACGACACTAAAGTTCCTTCCTCTTCATTAATGTAACGAGACACATCCTATGTTGCGCCATGAAAGCGCTATGTCGGCGGATCACATTGTGTCGAGCCAAAAAATCGGCCGCGGATGCACTTTCCCTGACGCAGTTATCTCTAGCGGCTTTTTTTTGCCGCGCCAGCACGAGCGCGACGACTAGGATTGTGCCTTGGCATCTATAAGCGCTAGGCCCAAGCTCCATGTTGTAGTGGCATCCGTGTTACTGAGAGTTACTCGGAGAGGAGAGGCCATGGTGAGAGAGAAAATGGTAGATATGCAATAGCAATGTGTGAGATCCTGGCGCATGGCTTAACATGATTGATAGGATACTCATACCAACAAGTTGCAACTTCTTTTCCAAAAGCTCATCCAAAAAGAACCTCTAAGTTAAGTGTTCTTGGCCTCGAGCAATTTTAGGATGGGTGACTGACCGGAAAGTTGTCAGGTGCGCACGAGTGAGGACAAAGTGCGTAGAAAAGACAAGTGTTGGTTTGTGGGGCCAGTCTAGAGATCCTAGTAAGCTGCCAGGAGTAACACTCTCGGGGCCTAGTGCACGGGGTTTGACGAGGGGTAACCTTGGCAATGCCCATGGTGATGGACTTGGGGTTTCACGAAAAAGAAAATGCTAGGAATTTCATCGGATATCAAGGAAAACAATGGAATCAAAGTCACCTGAATATTGGAAAAAATATTCTATTATAAGTTGTCCTGTAGATTTCTGGGTGACCTCTCTTGGGCTTCTCCCGTCCTATATATAATAGGCCGGATCTCAAAGTTGTGTGCGCATAGGTTTCATACATGCGTGTACAATACCAACATAATATCGGTTCGTGGTTTCTTTCCTAATACAGTAAAAGTCTCCGTTGTTTGCTTCCTTAGGCTGTTATCTGGAATCTTTATGGGCCATAGGCCTTGTACCCAATGTAGGGTAGTGAATAATGAGCATCCGGGTAATCATACCCATGTCAGTATCCCCCGAGACTCTATCTGAATCCGCAGTTTTCAGGTTGAGTCTCAAAGTTCTCTTTCTTCTTTCTCTCATTTTATTTGATTTTCATTTTTGTAGGGACTTTGGTACAACGAGTCTGATGCTTCCGACAGATCAGGAATCAGTTAATTTCTCCTGGGCAAAAACAAGATTGACCTACATCAGACTCAAGTCCCCAGGCTCGAATCCGGAATTTGTAACTGGTGTAATTCAATTCGAGCCACTGAGGTCTAACCGAATACTAAATTCTAGTTTCTATTTTATCGGGTATCCAACGCGTCCGTCGGGATTTTTCATCATTTTGTTTATACGGATATTTTACTAGCAGAGCGCATTCTTGTGCGATTACCAGGCCACACAGGACGAATCCTGGGGTCTTACCTTCATGTTTCTGAACATGGCATTCAGATTTTTGTCGCGTCGGGTGCGATCCGAGAGTTTTATTTTATTTTCTATAATCTGCTCCTGATAGGAGTATCTATCGTCGAATGCGTCCTTTGTTTTTCTTTATCAGGTGCGCGCCAACGCTCCTGATAGGAGTAGACCCCGAGGCTATGTTTGGATATATGTATCAAAACATAGGCTCAAAAAATGCGTCAACTTTTTCTGTAAGTTTTTGTCGGGTGCACGACCAATGCCCCATAGGAGTAGCCCCGAGGGTACAATCGTAATATTATATATTCGAATGTAGTCTCAAATCTTCTTCTGGAGGAATTTACTTCGACTCCGATTGAATTTCTTCGGGTCATACCCTAAAAAAGGCGCAATTTTTGCTGTAGTGCGTCTTTTGTGACGTCAGTGATGACGTATATGATGCTGTTAATTTCCAGAAAAACACGCCATGACGGGACGTGTCAAACATGCGCCCATGCAGCAGTAATGATGACGCGTGTGTAACTACCTCGGACCCTACACTCTAAGTTCAAGCCTGGATGAAACGGAAGTGGTTAAAATAGTACAGCGGAGGCCCAGAGGACCGCCCACGTGTAGACCCGTCGGCCATCCTAACCACTTCCAAGACATCGGGACAAGAGCGAGCGGCGTAGGCAACAGACGAAGAGATAGAAATATTGCAAGCTACCATACAACAGTTCTTAGAGCCATTGCATCTAAAAGAAATAGAAATATTGCAACGCCATACGGCAAGATCCAAATATCCTAGATAGAGATAATAGTTTAAAATAGCTCCTCATACATCAAACATCAGAGTATCAGGCGGAAGCGGAAAACAAGATCCGAGTATGGATAAGAAGCAAATCGGCATAAGATACCACATAAATAAACACATCCCGTCCACAGATCTCGTGGATCCCCATCCCCGGAATCTCTACACCGGGTGATCGTTGCCAACATTATTTGTCTCCTCCACCCAGTATCCATCTTGCGAATACACCTGTTCATCTGAATCAAACAATTTATCGTGTGAGACCCTAGAGATACTCAGCAAGTCTTTATGCCTCTAAAGAGGACACAAAAGATAATAACTAACAAGTCTATAGATACTCGCTAACCATCCGCCTAACCAAAGATAGACAGATGTCCGTTAATTAGTAACAACAGTTATAACAGTATAATTAACAGATCCATCCTCCTTCTCGCTTACCAACGAGAAAGCGGACGAACAACCCATCCGTTGGCAGTTTTATTAACCAATCCATGAGTATTGCACTATTTACTAGTCAAGTACTTAGTCAAATTAAAAGTGGTACTTTAGTTATACTTGTCTATGATCGAGAAACTGTGCTCCAAGTTGTCCATAACCGCAGACACGACTTTCAGAAAGATTTACCCTGCAGGGGTGCACAAATAGCAACACACACTCGATCAACCTCGAAAAAACCAAATCAAAACCCAACGAAGCATTCACGACAAAGCGATCACAGGATTCAGAAATATTTTAGGGGGCCACCCTATTAAGCTACCCGCAACGAAGTTGGCCAGCTCCGAGAAGGACCCAAGGTTTGCGTCAATGGCTGTAAACGACTGGAAACCCGAAAGTGTGATTGGGCTTGTCGATACCGCGAAAACACTCCGCATCCAAAATAGTACAGGTGCTCCACACACAATCTTAAATAAAACAGTAAAGCATGGCATAAGTACAGAATAGTAACAAAGCCCCAAACTACTTTGTGGCCCCAAGAAATAGAAAAGAATCAAGCTCTGGCTCAGGGGAGTCCATAAGGCCTCCCGGATGTGGATAGTGCGAATAGTCAAGGAACAGGAATCAAGTACTCGGGGTCCTACGGGACACAAGTGAGCATGAAAAACCAAATAGCGGATATTGCTCACCGGTACCACTTTCATTAGTTATCCCATTACTATTAGGTTAAGTGGTTTAGGTACCTCATTATCCATCAGACACTCACATACCCTACACATACTGTTCTACGACTCGCATGGCTCAAACAACTCCTGTAGTAATGGCTTATGGGATGGAGGAACAAACTTCGGTGGGGTTTAAAAGTAAGGCTATGCAGTACTTGGGATTCAATTTAATGCAATCGCGACTCAATGATGCAAGAATAAGATAGAGGCAATACGTACTATATGTATGCAAGCATGTGGTAGTGCTTGCCTGGCAGCTCAGTTGAAGCGAGAGACGGATCTGGATAGTACTCCTGGGATTCCTGGTATTTTTCCTGCTCGACGTCTATTCGAAAAAAGAACCAAACAAACAAGGGCCAACATAAATAAAGTGCGCAAGCATATGTATAAAATGCGACGAGCAAACAAGCATACCATGATGAATGATGCACAATTTACATGGCAATAATGTAGCATGGCATAGGTGAGGTGTGGGGTGCAAGAATAAAGCATTTTATTAAGTTTTAGTCATGTTTTGCTCTCATAACACTTGCTGTCTACTTAATATTTATATGATGCATGCTGCAATTCAGAACATGAAATACATAGTTAGAACGGGCTCGTCGCGCTGATCGATTTAGACATATTATTTGTCAAATTTGGAGTTGTAGATTTAAAGTTATTAATTAATTAAGAAAATGCATTTTATTGCAATTTTAATTATCTCGAAATTTTAAATTGCTCAAATAATATTTTCAATGGTATATTTGAAATCCTCACATTTTTCTGATCCAAAAACATATATTATTTCTATTATTTGGAATTATCAAATAAAAGATAATAATTTCCGGATTTAAAAACATATTAAACATTTTCTAGAATTTTATTATTTTAGAAAAAGAGGGCTGGGACTTTTTGCACCGAGACGTTCTCTAACCGCACACACTGCCTCACGGGGCCGGGCTGAGTCAGCGCGGTGGAACGGCGACAGCATTGAAACCTCTGCTACCGCCGGGTCGTCCAGCCGCGGTCACAGACAGGTGGGGTCAAGGGTGTTGCGGACCCACGCGCGAGCGGGCGACTGGGGCGGCGACACGTGGCCAGGTGGAGGGCTACGGGTTGAGGTGGGAAAAACTGCAGGGGCCTATTTATAAAAGGTTCTGGCAGGTGATATTAACTGAATTTTTAAGACAGATTTTCCGGAGAGTTTTACCGATCTTTGAAAAAAGATTAGGACCTCGTTCGAACTCCGATTTAAACAATTATTGTTTATGTATGAAGCTGGTACAAAGGAGAATAACTGAGAATCCATAGGTTTTCCGGAGATCCATCGAGGCGGAAGGGAGAAATTCAAGAACATGACCGAAACAGACTGTTTCGCACGTTCGTTGATTGTTAGTGTGATTGAGCGATTTTGCACGGAAGATTGCGCGCATTGTGGAGCGCCTATTTGTGTGAGATTTGAACCTACGTTAAGATGGTACTAACGAGAAGATATATACATGATTCTTGGCGCCGGAAATCCATTGTGGGTGACGCTAGATTGAAGGGAACATAGGCAAAAGAAATGGTGTTGCGCTGTCAGACTGTACCGGTGGTAACAGTTTTAACAGCGAGATCAACCTGACTTTCGAGGATGGTTGCGAGCACGCTGATTCTCCGTTTAGGGAGAGGTTTGTTGTGTTCGGAAGCTGGATATGCCGAGATTGTAAAAGGGGTGAATAGCTACACCTGAGAGGAGCTGAGACGGCCGGAAAAATATGCGAAAACAGAGAGAAAATGGCTGCGCGCTGTGCTGCAGACGCGCGCGTGCGTGCATGGCCAGAGCGCTGCGGCACGACGACGTTGCTCCGGTGTGCGTCGGGTTGCTGCAGCGTGCAAGGAGAATGGCGAGGTGACGATGGGTTGACACCGGGCGTGCTCGCAGACATGACGGAAATACGTGCGTCCTCCACAAGCGAGGGGCTCGAGTTCAAGTCCGGCGTCCATGGTGGAGCAGTGTCGGGTTCAGACATGGTGGCAAAACTATGGAGTAGAAAAAAATGGAGGAGGAAGGGAAGGGAATGACTAGCTCACCAGGAGGTTTTGCACGTGCTCGCGGTCGCCGGAGGAGGCCGGGAGAGGCCTCGACGGTCGTGGTCACCGCTGCAAGCACGGCCATGGCGTCCAGGAAGGAGAGCTTCGTCCCGTGCAGCTCCGGCGCTCCAGCTTGCTCCGCTTGACGAGGTCGACGAGGTGAGGAGGAAGATGTAGATCGGGATTCAGATGGGGAGGAGTGGATGAGGATGACCTCTGCCGCTGCTATTTCTTTTTGCACGGAGAGGGGAAGGGAGCACGCGCGAGGCGTTGTTAAGACGGTCACGTGCTCTCGCCGGAAGAAAAACAGTGCGACGCAGTTTGCTCGTTATCCACCGGGTTCGGTCGAGCCAGATCAAAGGAGGGATCAGCCGGTGCACCAAGGCTAGCTGGGCATCCAGAAGGCTCGGTTCAGGTTTGCACAAGAAATAGAGAGATAGAACTAGCTTGGACATCCTGTGTGTGCGATGCACATGTGCATGCATGGTGGTGTAAAATAGGTGTAGGTGTGGTCTTCCTACACACATGGTAAGATACATAGAGGAGTGTATATGTGTGTAGATTATGTGTAGATGATTTGTTTAGCTAGGATTTCATTTGAAAAGAGCCCAAGCCAAAAGGTTTGAAGAGGTTTTTTTTTAAATAATAATAATAATAATCAAATAGAAGAACTAGAGTAAGATAGGAATGTGGGGTTTATATTTCATGTGACATCAAATAATGGTAACCACACATATGATACATGCACAAGGAATTAGCACATGGTTTGGTTTAAAACCATATGTTCAAGAGTTGATGAAATTAAAAAGGAACCCATATATTTACATGTGAGGTAGAGTTATGAAGCTAAAAGAATTCAATTTCTCACATATAAAATATGGTTGTATCAGAATGATAGATGGTATCGTGTGGACTTGATGTTGTCAAGTTAGTAAGGTGGAAGGATTTGTAAAAGAGATGCCCTCACTCAAATTGGGCATTTAACAATTTATCAAGAACCAACTACAATGTATCAAGAGGCAAATACAATTAATAAATGCATATGAGATAAGAACCAAATGAAAAGGGTTTTATATGATGCTCAAATGCAAGGTGACATGATGACATGAGCATGATATAATGATGATGCAATCTACACATGTAGGAAGGTAGCATAATATAGACTAGGCTAGTAGCATTGCAATTGTTAGACAATTGGGATGCTACAGCGTGATAGCGTATTCAGCGGAGATTCTTGACCCCATGTTCCCTCTCTGCGCGAAAATCGAGGCGTCACGCGCTGTTCTCTGTTTTTACAGCAGCCATAATCTTTCTTTAATTTTTTCTTCCACGGAATCTTTGCAACACGTGTCATCATCGTGCGCCCTTCTGCCAGTTCGGTTTTGGATTGAACAGTTTAGTCCTCTCGCTGTTGCTCTTTATAAGGGAGGAGGGGTGTGTTTTACTGTTTTACCTCACCTTCCCTTGCCTCATCTTCCTCCTCGCACTCTTGCCCCCTTGCGGACTACTGTTCTTGCTCCCCTACAAAATCCATGGTTCTTGTGCTCTTGCTCCTCTTTGCTGCCATGGGCAAAAGCAAAGCTACTGGAACTTCTGCTGCCACCGCCAAGGCCACCAGGAAGAGGGCTGTCGGATGGGTCCCCACCAAGTGCACGGCGCGGGAACTCTGTGAGGCGCGGAAATCTGGTCATCTGACGGAGGGTTCCTTCAAGCTTCTTGGGGACGAGGCTGCTCCCATCCCCGAGCCTGGCTGGAGGGTAATGTTCCTCTCTTTCCTCTTCCGCGGTCTTTCCCTTCCTGTCCATGAATTTCTTTGGGGCCTTCTGTTTGTTTATGGCATGCAGCTGTATCAGCTCACGCCCAACTCTATTCTCCACATCGCTTGTTTTGTCACTCTTTGCGAGTGTTTTCTTGGGATTCATCCCCATTGGGGCCTTTGGAAACACTTCTTCTACATTCGTCGCAACACCACTGACACCATTGTCCATGATGTTGGTGGTGCTATTTTCTCTGTCCGATTCGACGTTGATTACTTTGATTTCAAAATCAAGGATTCTGTCCAAGACTAGAAGTCCAAGTGGTTTCATGTCAAAGATCAACTACTCGAAGGTCAATCTTTCGGGTTAGCCCCCTTTAACCCAAAGAAAACCTGCCGTAAACTTGATTCCTAGGACCAACGTCCTTCTGCCGAAGAAATGGCAGAAATCCAGCCTTTTGTTGATCGTATTTCCGAGCTGTGGCACGAGGTTGGCAAAGAATTGTCGGGTCTCCAAATCCTGGCGTATTTTTTGCGGATCCGCGTCCAGCCGCTCCAAGCTCGGTTATCTGGTATGTGGGCGTATACCGGGAAGAAGGACCCGATGAGGATTTCCTTGGAGGAGCTCACCCTTAAGGTGTATGAGAAGAGAGTTCAGAGCTTCACAACTTTGATAGCAAAAAGCCCGGTTCCTTCAACTTGCCATGTCGAGCCCTATGGAAAGAAAAAAACGGCTTCCCGAGGTACATTTCCTTCGCCTTTGTCTTTTTCTTGTCTTCTGCTTGTAGATACATTTTTCAATTCTTCCGCTTTCTGTAGGATTTTGATCACCTAAGCTCACTTCCTTCCCTTCCCAGAAGTGGTGAGCCCCCTGTCCACCCCTCTGCATCAGACGATCTCCCTATGACTGGGACTGTCGCGGATGAGGAGGGGGAATTTTCTACATCTGATTCTTCGTCGAAGACGCAATCACTCCCTTCGGCTGGCTCCAAAGATTTTCGCGTGGAGCGTATTGGTGAAAAGAGGAAACACCCTTGTGCCATGGAAAGGGTCGAGGATTCTGATGACTCGACTGTGTCCAAGCCTTTTGGCACTTCTCCGATCGCAGCTGCTCCTGCCCAGATGAACTTGTTTCGTCTTGCGCAGGATGTGTCTTCGTAAGTGTTTGCTTTCTTCTTTTTCTGTTTCATCGAGTGATTTTACTGCTGATGCTTACTATTGGTCGTGTTGTTTGTAGTGATGACAAAGATCTTCCCGCTTCTCCTCTTCCCACATCTGTGGGCTGCTCCACAAGAAAAAACCCCTTCGCCCGGCAGAGCCGAAAGAGAAAATTTTGTCTCCTATGGAGAAAAACGTCCAGAAGGATGTCGCCACTTCATCCAAGCCGCCACAGCAAAAAAGGAGGAAAATGGCGGGTAAAGGGGTGGTGATATATGAAGAACCCGTTGATGTGGACACGAAGGATGTAAGTCACTTTTGATGTCGGAATTTTTCCTTCCCCGTATATTTAGTCTGCCTTTATATCCATTTGCAGTGTTTTACCTTTGCTCATCCTTTGATGCACGAGATGGTCGGTATGGCCACTCGTTTTATAAGGATCCGCGATGATGCCAAAGAGCTAAAAGGTATGTGCTGATCATTTTTGTAATCTCCTTGTAAATATGTTCATCCTCATTTTTGCGTTTCGCTCCTACAGCCATTGCTAAGCAATCCGAAATTATTCGGGATGAGGCGATGAAGCATGCCGATGATCTAGAAGTCAGGCTCTGAGCTGCTGAAGAGGCCAATCAGAAGGAGGAAGCCGATGCTGAGGAAGTGGCCAGGCAAGTCGCTGCTCGAGATGCGAATCTGCGGCAGCGCCTGGAGGCCCTAAATAACTTGCTGACCTGTAAGTTTTTATCTGTGCGTGTTTTTTGTTTCTTTCTTTTGTTTGTCAACCTCTTCTTCTCTCTTTTTGTTTATCAGAGCTCGCTGGCCAGAACCTGGCGCTGGATAATGATAAGAAGGTTGATCCTTTATCAGATGTTGTTAGCACTTCGGAGGCTAACAACGTTTGTGGGTGCAATCTTCTTGTCCATTCACGCAGTGCCTTCAAGAAGCTCCATGCCGAAGTATTTCCAACACGGATGTGCCAGAGGACCTGAATGATCTTGTTGCCATTTTTGGTGCTGATCTCGACCCCCTTGTTGGTTATAGTTTGACGCAGTCAAGGAGCGGTGTCGAAACTTTGATGGCCCTGGCGATGGCGCACGGTGAGAAGTTGTCTGCGAGAAGGTTAGCTCCTCTGTCCCGGTCACCCCTAGTGGAAAAGCAGTTGACCTGAAGCCGCATATTAAAAAGGCCAGAAAATATTCTCGGCTGCTCCTGGGTCTAGTCTCGGGTTCAAGGAAACTGGCTGCCCCTTCCTCAGCTGCTCTTACTGCGACGGGCGCTCCTTCTTCGGCTACTCCTGACGCTGCTGTAGCTAGTGCTCCTTCTGCTAGCGCCACCTTGTCTTTAAAGGACACGGCCTCATAGGCCCTGTTTTGTAATCATTTGTCATGTCTCTTTGTAATGAACCTTGACTTTATCCAGCTTTCCCTTGCTTCTTTTTGCAAGGAGGCAACTTTTGAATATATGTGTTCGAGCTTGCATTTGTATGCTGAATGTTTCACATCTTTTTGTCTTGTCATATCTTGAATGATTCTTTGGCTCCTTCTGGACCCGTGAAATTGTCGGATGTTGTTCCGTCTTCTGCTGTACTAGGCGGAACTAGTTCCGCCATTGTGTGTACGATGGACCCGCCATTGTATGCTGAGAAGATAGAGCAGGTGAAAAAACTCGAAGGAAAACTTCGGGTTGTTCAATTGATGGTGGATGTTTCCTAGTTAAAAACACACCAAGCTCTCAACCGTGAGGCTTTTTTCTTGGAAGAGATCTCTAGGGCAAGCGAGAGGGTATTATGTATGTACTCGTCCTCTCTCTTTTTTTCCTTTGGTTGCCTTTCTCGTCTTGCGGGAAATTGATATTTTGTCTTCTTGATTTATAGGCATTCGATTATGCGAGAGGGATGAGACCCAACGTCTGCGCAACCGAATGCAAGCTCTTGTGGCTGCTTCCCGAAATTCTGAGACAGACTTTTGGACTTATCATCGCTGTGCCTATACTGTAGCATTGCTTCAGGATCGCCTATCTGAGTTGGAGCAATTCGTCGAGTGTTGTCGCAGGTCTCTGGCCATTACTTATAATGCCATGTTTCCTCGGGATCCTCAACCTCAAACCTTGGCGGACTTGATCGCGAAGTTTCAACAGGGTGAGAAGATCCATCATTTTGTGAAGCTTCAACTTGTGGCGGGTGCTAAGCTTGCGCTTTCCTAGGTGCATGTGCATCATCCGACGCTGGACTTGGAAGATGTATCTTCATGGCTACCTTCTCCTCCTGATGATGGTCTGATTGATATGGTGCTTTATTACGCTGTTGCTCGTAGACCTGCCATTAGAATTGTCCGAAAATGTTTGGAAGCAGACGAAGAGTTTTTTATAAACTTCCCTATCTGATTATTTACTTGCTTCGCCTTTGTACTTTGTATAGAACTACTTTATACTTGTCAAAAATTTCATATGTTTTATACGAGATTTTGATTGTGTGCTGTATTATCTTGCAGGGGATCTAGCGAACTGATGTGCCATAGAAGATTTTTGTCGCGGAATACTCTCTTTAGTTATTCATAATAATGGGTGAGAGTATATTGCGGTGGCGCGATCGCTTGGCCGTTGGCCTTTATTGAAATTAAGGTGTATCTAAATAGGTATTTTCTGAAGGGACTTCGGCTTCAATCAGTGGGCCTTCTTATGCGGGACCGTGATTAGAGGCCGCATACGTTGCTTTTTGCGAGGCTGCTGCGTGCTTGCTCTTCTGATATTTCTTCTTGCGGGTGTGCCCTTCGAGTGTCGACTCTTTATCCGCCAATTTTAGCTTCCCAAGCTCCGCCTCCATCCCAAAAGACTCCAAGATTTAGTTGAATTCTCGATCGCAGCTGTCTGCGTGGCTGAAGCTTCCTTTGACTGTTATGACCCCGTTGGGGGCTGGCATTTTCAGAACTAGGTATGCGTAGTGAGGTACTGCCATGAACCTGCAAAAGCTGGTCGTCCCAGGATCGCGTGGTATTGAGATGGCCATTCCATAACTTCGAATTCCAGCTTTTCTCGTCTGAAGTTACTTTTTTATCCAAAAACTACATCGAGGTGGACTTTGCCAAATGGGATTTCGACTTTCCCAGGAACTATCCCGTGGAAGGTTGTGTCGGTTGGTGTTAGGTTTGTTATGGACCAGTTCATGGCCCGCAGAGTTTTAGCGTAAATCAGATTGATGCTGCTTCTTGCATCCAAGAAAACCTTGCTCATGTCGAACCCGCCGATTTGCGCTTCCACTATTAGCGCTGACTGGCCTGGCTGAGGGACCCGTAATGGATGGTCAGCTCTGCTGAAAGTAATTTCCTGTTCTGACCAATGGAGATACTCCGGTGTAGGAGGTGGCTTTGTTACCGCCAAATTTACTTGCCTGGTGATCAATTTCTGTGTTCTATTAGAGGGTGGCCCCTTCTGGATCATTGAGATCGCTCATTTTGACCTGGGATATTCGTTGACTTGGTATGTTGTATTTTGCGGTTGTCCCGCTGGTGGAGGTGGAGCACCAATGGCCAAAGTGTCACGCATATGGGTGTAGTTTCTGTTTGTTGCTTCGGCTGCCTTTGCATTGCATAGTTCTTGCATCTTTAGGAATGTCCACCAGTCTTTTAGGAGGTGATTTGATCGCCTTTTCCCTGTTGAGTCGACGTAGTAATGCATATTGCAGGGTCCTTCCAACATTTGTCCTGCTTACATTGGTGGGTCTTGGTTCGTCGGCTGGTATCATTGTCGTAGCTGGCTTTCCCTGATGTTGTCCCTACTGCCACGATATCCGCGGTTGTGGTCATCACTTCATCGGTTGTCTGTTCTAGAAAAACCCGCTGCGACGTAACCGGGTGTATGGTATCCATCATTGGTTCGTCATCTCCGATCGTTGTTACGCCAGTCTCTATCGTTGGGTGAACGAGCCCTTTTGTTGTGTACTGCGTCCTCTCCGCTGGCCCAACGATTGGCTATTTCCATCAGCTACAAAATTAACTTTGGCTTTGTTCGTCCTAGTTCTTCGATGAACTCCTGTCGACAGAGACCATCATTGAAGGCGTCGATTGCTCTTTCATCGAATATTGCTTCAGCCGAATTTTTGGTAATGTTCCATCATTGGATGAAGGCTCGTATTGATTCTCCTGGCTTTTGCTTGCAGGCACGCAATTGCTCTAAAGATGCGGGTCGCTTGAATGTAGATTGAAAGTTTCTGATGAATTTGTCTTCAAGATCATTCTAACTGTTGATGGAATCTTCTGGTAGTTGCTTTAGCCAGGAGTGTGCCGCACCGGTCAGGTGGAGCTGCAGGCTTTGCATTGCCATGGCTTTGGATCCACCTTGTAATCTGACAGTCGCCAGATAATTTGTCAGCCAAGCTTCGGGTTCTTGGAGGCCGTCATATTTTTGTCGATCTTGGGGTAGCTTAAAATCTTTCGGCACCGGAGTTTTGCGAACCCATTGGGTAAAGGAGCCGGCTCTGCATAATTCTTGTTCGTCCTCACTTTCGCCATCACGGTACCCTCGGGTGCTGAGCTCTTCTCGTGATCGATCAATCCTTCGCTAGGTGATGTCATTTCTTGCATCGTTGCGTGGTTCTCGTTCGGAAAAGTGGACCTGATGTGGCGACCGCGATCGTTGGGTGTGACCTCCCTGCCGAGGGCTATTGCGACGGCGTGGGGACCGGTCATGTTGCCTCGTGGTTTCTTTATCTGCTTGCGCAAGAGTTTCTCCCACCAAGCCGAGGTTCATCAAGGCAGATCGGTGGAGGGCTGCACGAGGATTGTCGGGTGCAGGTTGTGTTGTGATTAGGTATGTTTGTGCAGCCACAATAGCTGCCTGGGCTGTCTTTGCCTTGATATTTCCATCTTGATTTATCGACATAAATGAGAGATTGAGGTCTTGAATTAATCCTCTTCCCTCTTCTTCGGGTTTATCTCATAATCTAGATGTTCCTCTTCTTGGCGATGCTCCTCCTGTTATGCTCCTTGATCCTCAGGTGGGGCTTAGCTGTGCCCGCCGTAAGCTAGATTCATCGGCTATCCTTTTCCTTTCATCGAGCTGCCTTTGCATCCTGAGGATTTCCCTCTTTTTGCAGTGTAGCAGGTATTGGTATGCCAAGAGATCTTTGTGGGTGGCATCCATTGTCATTGGGACCGCACCCGAGATTGCTGCTCTCGCTTTTTCCCATGCACTTGCTGGTAGGCTAAGGGTTCGCCTCTCATCTTCACATGGTTGGTCTTCTTCCCGATTTTCCCGGTTGATTGTTGGGTCTGCCCCATTTCCTTGACTTCCTTCGTTGTCATTACTTCCTGCACTATGGCTTGAAAGAATATCATCGAGGTTAAGAATTGGGTTACCGTTGGAGTCTTGCTGGGTCGTGGTGTCTCTGATGATCACGCACACTTGGTGCTGAGTGGTGTATGGGCTGGTAACGTCGCCGTTTTCGCCGATGGAGACACTATCGGATGAGCCAGTGAAGTCCATCGGTTTTTGCTCTGGATAGATTTTCGCCATCCGAATTCCAAAGTCGATGCTTTCACTATTTTCTTTCGGTTCTGAATTGGATGGGTTTGCTTCACGTGGTGGTGTGAACGGCGGGGTCTATCAAAAGGAGAGATTGTCATAGAGACCATCAAGATCCCTCGGATTCGTGTCGATTTGCCCTCTTTTGTTGCCTTCTTCGATCTGTTCTTCGACTTCCATTGAGGGTTTGGTAGAAGTTTCCTGAACTTATGTTGGCGTAGTTGTTCGAGTGGGAGGGCATGGATTTGCTTTCGTCGAGTTGATGCTTGGTGGAGAGTGTTCCGCCAAATCCGTGCTTCTAGCGTTCAGATTTCCCACAGACGGCGCCAATTGACGAGGGGTAACCTCGACAATACCCATGGTGATGGACTTGGGGTTTCACGGAAAAGAGAATGCTGGGGATTTCGTCGGATGTTAGGGAAAACAATGGAATCAAAGTCACCTGAATATTGGAAAAATACTCTATTACAAGTTGTCCTCTAGATTTCCGGGCGACCTCGCTTGGGATCCTCCCGTCCTATATATAATAGGCCGGGTCTCAAAGTTTTATGCGGATAGGTTTCATACACGCGTGATCACAATACCAACATAATGTCGGTTCGTGGTTTCTTTCCTAATACAGTAAAAGTCTCTATCGGTTGATTCCTTGGGCTGTTATCTAGAATCTTTATGGGTCGTAGGCCTTTTACCCAATGTAGGGTAGCGAATGATGAGCATCCGAGTAATCATACCCATGTCAGGGTGTTACAAGTTGTATCAAAGCCGATCCTCGCGCTTACACGGGCATGTGCGGGTCAATGGTGTGAAAATGTGGAGCATGGCGTGTGTGTCCTAGATTGGACATGACATGACACATGTACCAACACTGGATGCACAAACGTGTGCCAAGAGGGGACGTTCCTAGCTTGTGCTTGATCGATGAGGGCGTCGATCTTCTAAGGATGTGTGTTTGTGAGATCCTGACACATGGCTTAATAGGATACTCATACCAACAAGTTGCAACTTTTTTCAGAAGATCATCCAAAAAGAACTTGCAGGTTAAGCATGCTTGGCCTAGAGAAATTGGAGTATGAGTGACCGACCGGGAAGTTGTTCCCGGGTGCGCGCGAGTGAGGACAAAGTGCGCAGAAAAGACAAGTGTTGGTCTGTGGGGCTAGTCTAGAGATCCTATTAAGCTGCCAGCAGTAACACCCCCGGGACCTGGTGGACAGGGTGTTACACAATGGCGCACATGCCTAGATATAGCGGGAAAGAGCTGGAAGCGGTGGAAAGGGCGGGAAGGAAATGGCGGGAACACGGTGGCGCACAAATTCACCGTCGTGTGGCTATCGACAGTGCCACATCATCTGAACGGCAGGTCTCGGGAGACGAGTTCATTTCTCTCACTACTAGGGAGGGTCGGGTCATTCTACCTGTTTATCGCCCATCCGGTGCCCCCGCTACCCTCATGGGTTGTGTTCGGCCAGCCTAGGGACATTGGGTAACTAAATGGAGTGTGTCGGTGCCATTTTGGTATTGGGGGCCACTGGGCACGATTTTGAGTGCCGGAACCCCCATGTCCATTTGGGGGGCCTTTAGGGCCCCCAAGTGGAGACACTCAAGTCTTGCGCTAACATGAGTGCCTCTCGGTAGTCCGTCGACTCAAGCGTGGCTGGTTGGTTAACGTGGGGTATCCACGACAATGCCCATGGATGATGGACTTGGGTTTAGGGAAATAGGTGCACTAGTAGATTCATCGGCTGACAAACTACGAAGAAGGCGAGGTTTACCCACGGTCATCCCCCCAAAGGGTAATACCCTACTCCTGCTTATCTGATCTTAATCATTGATAGGGATTACAATATCGCCAAAATGGCTATGGTGGTGTAGATTGGATCTTGCCTAGGGCATATTATGCGTGAGTTGGAGAGTCCTCCATGCGGCCCCTCCTAGACTTTATAAAGGCTAGGTCTCAGGTACCATGACCGAGTCGGTTACAGGTTAGGGATGGATCCTAGGGTTTCCTAATCTTGGGCTTGTTCTTATTCCAAATGCCAGATATATGGGCTTCTAATGCTCCACAACTGATATCTTATCTTGGGCTTTGTAGTCCCTAGCAAACCATCACATGGGCCTCTAGTTGGTTCTAACTAGGTATACTAAAAGTGGTACCTAATGGGTTATACCCACGTCAGTAGCCCCCGAGTGTCTAGTTGAGTCTTAAACTCGAGTAGAGACTCAAAGTCACATGTCGTATATCGTGCAGTCGTAGTCGAGAATTACGCGAGAAGAAAACACTAACTCAAAAGTGCATCGAGTCAGTGTCTTGCGTGTTTTTGATGTTTAGTAGTCATAGGGATGATGTCTTAACGTGCCTGGTGCTCTCAACGGATCAGGACCAGTTCATTGCTCTCGGGCAAAAGTATCACTAACTTTCTCAAGCTTGAGTCCCAGAAATTGAACCTGCACTGGTATATACTAGGGGTAGCTCGACTCGTGTCGTGGAGGCCTTATTATCGTGGTGGTGGCACGGCAAATGCCATGTATTGTCTAAGAGTGGGGCAAATCTG
This sequence comes from Avena sativa, assembly GCA_916181665.1. NCBI lineage: Eukaryota > Viridiplantae > Streptophyta > Magnoliopsida > Poales > Poaceae > Avena > Avena sativa. The sequence goes on from OV702290.1 coordinate 468,960,930, forward strand.
CACTAGAGGAATCCTGGGAGGGATAGTGTGGTGATTCCACACACTGAAGCTTGTATTCTTTCTTAATCGATGGTGGATTACAAGGGCTCCTCAAGCTATTCGTGGGAAGGACACTATGCTCTTACTACCCACACACTACTCTCTAGGGTTTTCCCTTAGTAAAAATGGCCGACCTTCTCTATGGAGGTCCTGGTGGTCCTTATATAGGGGATCCCAGGTTACAAATCTAGGGCTTACGTGGAGGCATATCCTCCAAATATGCCCCTTGGTAAAGCAAGATGCCTCTTTTCCTCTTTAACAGGCTAGTCCGGACCATGGGCGTAAGCCTCTCTGCGGCGTAGCATCATCCGACATGGGTGGCGTCAGCTGACATTGGCTATGTCACCCTTGTAGACCACTTATCGCTGGTCCTCTCCTCGGTCTGCTTCGCTCATGCTATAGTGGAAAGAGGCCTCTTTTGACCAGCGAGATTCCTTCCTTCTCCTGTAAGCCAAATGGTAACCCAGCTAGCGCCTGGTTAACTCGGCCTCGTGGGTACCTACGAACAAGATAAATCAACCTAGCCGACTTAGGTTTTATGTCAGCTGGATTAATGTTAGTTGAACACCCACCAGGCTGGGTCTTCCCTTAAGTCGGCCCGACTTGAGGTAACTCGGCCAGCTATCGCTTTGGCCTTGCCGTACCTCGGCTACCATGGCCATTATACCCCGGCGTGACCCTACCTGGGGTTATCCCCCCAACATTAGTCCCCGAAGCTGGTGTGGTCTTAGCAACTTCAGCTGATAAGGCCATAGCAGGTTCAACCCACAAGCTCATATGTTCGTTTGCCGAGTTATGCAATGACTTGGCTTGTTCACTGTTGATTTCCCTTGGCTCATTCCGAGTTATTCCTCGTTTGCCGGGTTATGATGCTATATCCGGGTTATCCGTTGGATCTCTTCCTTCTCTCGTACGCTTCCCCACATCCTACATGGAGGGTAATCATTGTCTTGCCTTATTTTAAGGGCATGCGCCTGTTATTGTATTCACTATTAGGATAACTGCTGCAAACGTCCCATCATGACGGCCTCCTCGTTAACTATATCAGCACGTCGTGTCGTGGGATCTTTTGCTCCATGTGGCCTTTCCTGTGGCCTGCTCCTGATTGGCTGACTCGGCGAATACACGGCTACACCATGTGGCTCCGCCGCACCGGAAGATCCCACTACCACGTTCAAGGGCGTGGTTAAATAGGGGTGAGGGACACCCCTTGGTCGTTTCCCCCCACTTCCTTCCTATTCCTGCCTTTGTTCTTCCTCTTTCTCCTTCACAAAAACAGTGCCACCGCCGCCGCTTCCATTTAGCATAGCGCTGCCGCCGCCGCGCCCTGCTGCCTTGCTTCTTTTCCGTAGCCACGTTGCCTCCTCCGCGTAGCCACGCCGCCACGGGACCTTGCCGGTCCAGACAACTGTCCCCCTTCTCAGATTCGTTCTGTGAAGATAGCGACCTAGAGATGACTAATGAGGAAATCGCCATTGTCGAGGAAGAGGAGGAGGGTGGAGAGGTGCACGAGCGCGGCGCCTGGGCTGGCTCCTGGGTCTGTCAAGATGACCTTGACTGGCTCTACCGGACCCGCTGCATCCCCCAAAGGTGTGACCTGCCGCCTCCCTACCAGGAAATCTCTCCCTCACCCAATCCGGGTGAGTTCGTCGTTTTCTTGTCTCACTTCCAGCGGGGTTTCGGTCTCCTAGTTAGTGATTTCTTCCACGACTTCATCAACACCTATGAGCTCCAACCACATCATCTTCCAGCCAATGCCATTACTTCATTGTCCTCCTTTGCTGTCGGGTTAGAGGGGTACCTTGGCCTCTATCCTACCATCACACTCTGGTACAAATTCTCCGGCCTCCGCAAAAACATTATTCTAGATCCTATGGATGCCCTACTGATAAATAGTTAACCTAGTGCGGTGGGGCCTCTATCTCTCCCCGCAAAAACATTGCGCTCCGCTGAGTCACCGGCCTTGAATCTTGCAAGGGCTAGGCCTGGACCTTCTTCTACGCGAGGAACAACACAAACAAGGACCTGATACGGCTGCGCTCCTTCCAACTGGGTGTGCCTGACATATCTCTGTGGGGCCGAATCCCGAGGAAGGCCACCGCCTTGGCGCTCTAGGTGGAGAAGCAGATCAAAGAGCTGGATTTGCTGGGGCTGTGCAATGAAGATGTGATGATCACCTTTGTTCGTAGCCGGATCTCCCCCTCCAGAAGCATGCTCACAAGTTGTGCCATATGATTGGCCACCTTGACCTGAACCGGACCTCCTCTTTCGAGCTTACGAACACCGAGATCTTCCACCGGGTCAAGGCTATTTTCAAGATAGAAAAGGAGTTCACCGAGGAGTGGGAGTGGGGGATGGAACATTTCTGCCGTGATAGGTTGCCTCCCGCGGTATGTTCCTCTTTTAATCCTGATTCCGAGTCTTGTCGTATGTCGGATTGTACCTTTACTTGACCCTTTCGTATTTTTTGCCTTCATCTCTTTCTTCAGCAAACTGTTGAGGATGGTTTGGAGTCGTACCTTAAATGGGGGACAGACCGATTCTTCTCTAATACGGAGGAGCCAGATCCATAAATGTTCCTGCCAGCTCTGGATAGCTCCAAACGCACCTCTGGTAAGGCCTCTTCTCTAAGGGATTGGCCTGATGATGATGAAGATGATGATTGTGAGATTTTAGAGGTACTTGATCCGGTGCCCATCTCTTATGCATTTCTGGTTGCCTTGGCTTCAGCTAATCTGGCCGGGTAGGTCCACACCGATCTGCCTCTTGCGGTGGGTGAACCTGCACTTGTCCCAACAAGGAAGCGAGCCGCAACTTCGGCTCCCCCGACCGAACCTGCCCTAGCCAAAAAAGACAGAAGAAGGCCGCTGACAAGACCGCCACCAAGACTATCCCCCGAACCAAGGCTCCAGTCTAATGAGCGCCAAGGGCACCACCAACTTCCTCCGAGTAAGCTTGTTGAGGGCAAACCTCTAGAGTGGCCTGATCTTTCATGAATCCCGTTCAAATCGAGGGAGGAGTGTGGGGGAAGGAGAGGCGGATGAACACGATGAACTCACGCATGAAGAACATGATGAACACACTCACAGAAAACCACGATACACACCAATAGCTCACGCTGGCGGTGACCGGTCTGGTGTAATCCGTAGGATCGGCGTCGGGCGGAGGACTCTCTCTCTCGAACCGGCACGACGAGTAGGGTGTCTCGGTGAGATCTTGATGTCTAGGCAAAGGGACTCCGATGCCTAGGCCTTGTACAACACAGAGGCACAATGCAAACTCCAACGAGGTTTGGGATATTTGGTGCTCCTTTGTCAAGGAGCATGAGGCAAGAACTAGATAGATCCACAAGGGGTTTCCACTAATTCAAATATCATGCCTAGGGCTTACAATAGAGGTGGGGGAATATATATAGGGTAGCCACAAGTTCAGGGGTAATTTAGGCAACTAAAATATTAAAAGGGTGCCTTACAAGGCCAAAGGGCTGAGCTGGGGACACGCAGGCTCTGGGCCGACCGGTAGTACCGGGTCTGATGACCGGTAGTACCGATAAGTCGCGGTAGCACCGCTTGCAGGTACCGGTGTGGGTAGAGGCTGTGGCGGGGTCTTCAAACGCGGGCGGTAGTACTGCTCGATGAATGCGGCAGTACCGGTTGAAGGCGGTGGTACCGCTCGCAGGTACCAGGTAGGTCTAGGGCGGCTGATGGAAGCTCTCTATCTGGGGCGGTAGTACCGGGTTCTCTAGGCGGTAGTACCGCTTGGACGGTAGTACAACTCCTCGAGGCCAGTAGTACCGCTTGCTCCTGGCAGCTATTGGCTGCTATCTTGCTCCACTAGCTCGTGTCTTCATACCTAATGATGCATAGTGTCGGGGCATGAAGTAGCAAGCCATCCAGGGGTGTATCGAAGTTACATGAGTATAGGAGTGAGTTCACCTTAGCTTGGAGGAGCTTGGCTCGAGCGCGAGGTATCGGTCCACTTGGGGAACTTGGTGGTCTAGATGTAGAGGCGTCCGTAGGACGGGCTACATCAGCTCCCCCCTTGGGAAAGAGTCGTCCTCAACTCTTCATGGTTATCATCTTGAACATCTCCATGGTAGGGTGAAAGGTCCTTGACATTGAATGTATTGCTTGCAAGGTACTTAGAGGTCGGAATGTCGATGATGTAGGCGTTGTTGTTGATTCTCTTTAGGACCTTGAAGGGACCATCTCCTCGAGGCATGAGCTTGGAATCGCGTTCTTTGGGGAAATGGTCCTTGCTTAGGTGTATCCACATAAGGTCATCTTCTTCAAAGATGATCTCCTTCTTATCCTTGTTTAACCTTGAAGCTTGGCGAAGGACTTGTTGCTTGATAGTAGCTCCTGTTTCTTCGTGAAGCTTCTTCATAGCGTTGGCGCGCTTGTCAACGTCCATGTTGGTGCGCTCATGAAGATCTAGTGGTAGGATGTCGAGCGCGGTGAGGAGTTCGAAACCATAGACGATCATGAATGGACTCATCTTTGTTGTGGAGTGCTTTGCATGGTTGTAGGTGAACTTGACATGGGGAATGCATTCCTCCCAATCCTTGAGGTTTTTCTTGATCAACACATGAAGGAGAGTCCCGAGGCTTCGGTTGACAACTTTGGTTTGGCCATCGGTTTGAGGATGCGATGCGGATGAAAAGAGGATCTTGACGCGGAGCTTGGCCATGAGGGTCTTCCATAAGTAGCTCATGAATTTGATGTCACGGTCGGAGACGATTGTTCTTGGCACACCGTGAAGACGGACGATTTCCCTGAAAAACAAGTTGGCAATATGTGAAGCATCATCGGTCTTATGACACGGTATGAAGTGTGCCATTTTGGAAAAGCGATCCACGACAACAAATGTAGAATCATGACCATTCTTAGACCTAGGCAATCCTAACACAAAATCCATGCTAATGTCAGACCAAGGTGAGTGAGGAATAGGCAATGGCATATAAAGACCATAAGGGTTAGCTTGCGACTTAGCTTGAACACATGTCGTGCATCGTTGAACGTAGTGCTCCACGTCGCGCTTCATCTTGGGCCAAAAGTAGTGAGTGGATAGCATGTCCAATGTCTTGTCGCGGCCAAAGTGACCCATTAGGCCTCCACCATGAGATTCTTGGAGTAGCAAAAGTTGGAGGGATGACTTCAGGATGCAAAGCTTGTTTCGTTTAAAGAGAAAGCCCTTATGCAAATAGAAATCATCAACTCCTTTTTCAATGGAGCACTTTGTGAAAATTGTTTCAAAGAACGGGTTGGAAGCATACAAAGTTTTTATTTCCTCAAGACCCAACACGTTGATTTCAAGTCTCATAAGAAGGCTTGAGTGCTTGCGAGACAAAGCGTCTGCAACTACATTATCTTTGCCCTTCTTATACTTGACAATGTATGGAAAAGACTCCATAAACTCAACCCACTTAGCGTGTCTCTTTCTCAAGTTTGCTTGGCCTTTGAGATATTTCAACGACTCATGGTCGGAATGTATTATAAATTCTTTAGTCCATAGGTAGTGTTGCCAAACTTGAAGAACACGAACTAAGGCAAAAAGCTCTTTGTCATAAATTGGATAATTAAGGCGAGCACCATCAAGTTTCTCTCTATGGTAGGCTATAGGACGTCCATTTTGCATAAGGCCTCCTCCAATGCCAATACCACTAGCATCACACTCTATCTCAAAAGTTTTAGTGAAATCCGGTAACGCAAGAAGAGGTGCTTCGGTGAGCCTCTTTTTAAGTTCATCAAAAGCTTTTTGTTGTGCCTTGCCCCACACGAAGGTGACATTCTTTTTGGTTAATTCGTTTAGAGGACAGGCAATGGTCGAAAAGTCTTTCACAAAGCGACAATAGAAACCAACCAACCCATGAAAACTTCGGAGTTCACTCACATTTATTAGGATGGGCCAATCTCATATGTCCTTTACCTTGGACACATCAACTTCAATGCCTTTCGAAGAAACGACAAATCCAAGAAAAATCAACTTGTCTTTAGCAAAAGTGCACTTGGGAAGATTAGCATAAAGCTTTTCATGTCGAAGGATTTGCAAGACTTCCTTGACATGTTTAATATGGTCCTCAGGTGACTTGCTATAAACAAGTATATCATCAAAATAGACAACAACACTTTTTCCAATGAGAGAACGCAAGATATGATTCATAAGGCGCATGAAGGTGGATGGGGCATTACATAAACCAAAGGGCATAACCAACCATTCATAGAGACCAAGTTTGGTCTTGAAGGCGGTTTTCCACTCATCACCTTCAGCCATGCGTATTTGATGGTAACCACTACGAAGATCAATTTTTGAAAAAATAGTGGCTCCACACAACTCATCAAGCATGTCATCGAGACGTGGTATGGGATGTCGATAACGCACGGTTATAGCATTGATTGGATGATAGTCCATGCATAACCATAACGTATCATCCGTTTTTGGAACAAGAATCACTGGTACGACACTTGGACTAGTGCTAACTTGGATCAAACCTTTGGAGATGAGTTGGTTGATTTGACGTTCGATCTCCTTTGTCTCCTCCGGGTTCATGTAGTAGGCGGCGCGGTTTGGAAGGGGTGCGTTGGGGATGAGGTCAATGCGATGTTCGATGCCACGAAGAGGAGGTAGTCCATGTGGGAGCTCTTCGAGGAACACATCCTTGAATTCCTGCAAAACAATCATCAAAGATGGAGGAACACTGGTTAATTCATTAGTTCCTTGCGCTAGTCCCTTGCAAATGAGGACATAGTGCAAGATGGATGGGTTGTTCCGCACATATCTCATCTCACTTTTGGTGGCAAGGAGAACACTCTTAGTTGTTTCACTCGAGTTTGGCTTGTGGCTCTCACTCACTATGAGGTGGTTCTCTCGCTCACCGCTTTTCTCAAAAGGAGGTGTTGTGGTTTGCGCCCTTGCTAAAGCCTTTGCATTATCCGCAATTATTTGGCTAGGAGTCATCGGTTGCAAAACACATGTTTTGTTGAGCCATTTGAAGGTGTACACGTTGGTGTGACCATCATGTAGAGCAGCCTTGTCGAATTGCCATGGTCAACCAAGTAGCATGTGGCAAACTGTCATAGGAACCACATCGCACTCCAACGTGTCTTTGTAAGGACCAATGGCAAAGGAGACTGATACGGTATGGTTGATCTTCACGGACCCTTGGTCACTTAGCCATTGCGCATGGTAGGGGTGCTTGTGCGGATGGAGGGTGAGGTTTAGCTTCTCACACAACTTGGTGCTAGCAAGGTTGTGGCAACTCCCTCCATCGATGATCACTTTGATAGATTTTCCATTGATGTCGGCTCGTGTTTGGAAGATATTTGAGCATTGGTTTTCATGCTCTTGTGCTTGAGTGGTCAAGATCCTTGTGACGACAAGCGATGGACTTGCGTCATGTTCACACATGAGGAGTTCTTAGTCATCTTCCACTTGTTGCCTCACCATTGCTTCATTGACCCGGGCATCAAATTCATCTTCACTCAAGTACTCTTCGTCACCATTGTCATGGATGAACAATACTTTCTTGTTTCCACACTCGGCTAACTTGTGTCCTTTGCCTCCACACTTGTAGCATTCACCGTTGAAAGGTGTATCACTCTTTGCTTGTTTGCCACTTGGGGGCAATTTTCCTTTAGGAAGTGTGGGCTTGAAGGAAGGCTTGGAGGTACTTGAGGAGCTTCCATTGAAGGTTGTTGGCATAGCCATTGAAGCTTGCTTGTGTGTGAAATACTTCTTGGGCTTGTTGTACTTGATGTCCTCTTTCACTTGACGTTCGGCCTTTGTGGTGATGTGCACAAGCTCAACCATGTTGTTGTATGTTTGGAACTCGACGATGCGCTTGATTGGGTGATTCAAGCTAATAAGGAAACATGCCATATTTTGCTCCGTGCGCTCTTCAATGTTGGCGTGGATCAAATTGAACTCCATTTCCTTGAAGTATTCTTCCATAGTCTTTGTCCCTTGACGAAGCGATTGAAGGTTGTTGAAGAGGTCACACATGTAGTGCGCGGGGACAAAACGGGATCTCATGTGAGACTTCATGTCATTCCAAGTTGTAATTGGTGGCTCTTGCCTTGCGTCACGAGCAACTTGAACTTGTTCCACCAAAGGTTGGCGTAATCATCAAACTCAAGCAAAGCCATGGCGACCATCTTCTCGTTGCTATAATTGTGCATGCGGAAGATCTTGTCTACTTTGAGTGCCCATGAGAGGTATTCTTCGGGGTCATTGGATCCGATAAACTTGGGCATTGTGAACTTGAGCTTGCCGAAAGTTTCTTCATCATTGTGGTCATTGCGATGAGATTGGTGACCTTGTTGATGATCTTGTGGTTGGGGATGTGGAACTTGGTTCTCGCGTCCTTGTTGAGGAGCTTGCTCTTGCTCTTGGCGCGGTTGTTGACGGGGTTGAGGCGCTTGGGCCTCATGATGGTGTTGAGGATGTGGAGCCTCATGATGCGGTTGATGACAAAGAGGAGGCTCGTGCCTCGGTTGGTGATGTTGATTAGGCACATGGGCCTCACGGCGAAGATCATGGTCTTGAGCCTCATGACGTGGTGGGCGTCGCTCAACATGTACCACTTGACGCTCCAAATTTTGTTGGTGTGGAGGAGGCGCCTCGTGATGACCATGGTGTCAGTGCGTACGTTCCTGACGTCGATGACAAAGATGAGGATCTTGGCGAGCTTCATCCTCCAAATTGGAGTCATCACTTGTAGTTGCAAGAATGTCACAGTGACGATGGTGATGTAGTTGAGGTTGGGCTCGAGGTTCCACTCGCGGTTCTTCTTGTGGTTGCGCTTGTTGGATAACTAGTGCCCTTGCATGATGATGGTGTGCTTCTCGCCTTGCTTGTGGCCTTGAAGAGAAATCACCATCATAGCTTGACGTTGTGGAGTGCCGTGGGGAAGGTACATAGTTCGAAGAGGTTCCATCTTCAACCACGGGGGCATCATTGCATCTTGGAGCACTTGGATGAAGATCTTGTTGAAGAGGTGCATGACGACATGAAGAACTTGAAGAGCTTGAAGCACGTGAACATGGTATTGCCATTCTGTCGATGAGGACACGAAGCTTATCATTTGTTTCGGCGACGGAGCATTGGAGCGCTTCATTTTGGTGGCCAAAGTTGTGATGCATTGCATGCATTTGCCTTTCAAGGCCGTCTAAGCGGTTTTCGATGTTCTTGAACTTGGCTTGCGTCTCGCCAAATTGTTCGTATTGACGCGTCTCGAGAGCTTGGCAACGATCACAGAACTCTTGTCGGAAGATGGAATGGCTTCTGCGCGTCATGTACTGTCCATGTTCTTATTCTTGTGAAGGTGGTTGGCTCGATTCACCGTGCCTATCCATCATGCAAAACACAAAGGGTTGTCTATGGAGAGCAATATGTGGTGGGGGAACCTTCAACCTTACCTTGGGGATTGCACTGAACTAGAAACCAGAAGCGAGAGCTATAAGCGTGCAAAGTGAAATCGCAAAGAAACTTCACACTAAAGAAAGAACTAACTCTGAAAAGCTTTTGGTGGAAGGTTAGGGTTGTGGAAAACCAAATGAAACGATCAAAAGAAAAGGTTATTGTCAAAAGTGGTAGAGAACCAAAGATCAAAAGCAAAAAGGAAACTATCTACAAAACATAAGGATACACACACGTGAGGACGGATGTGGTTAGCATGACTATAAAATGAGCACAAAAGGTCCTTACGAAGACTGCGCTCGGTGTCATGCCAACGCAATGGGAGACCACAACTCGTTCACCAAAAGAGAAATAAGCAACAGATTTGTGCACTTGCCTTGGTCCCGCTCTATCTCTCTCTGTTTGCTTACAAGCTTGGGACTCTCTTTGTATTTGAGACTTTGTATCTTTTCTATTTTTCTTTTTCTTTATCTCTTTTTTTGATTCTTTTTCTCCCTTTCTATACTACTATGTTAACTTTTGTATTTGCTTCAACACTCTCACTTCTCCAAGGGCAAGTGCACAATGCTTAGGCAAACACAAAATGAGTTGCTCTCATAGGATAGGTACACACGAAGGAAGAAGGGTTAACAAGGTGGATCAAGTTATACCTTTGGTATTGTTGACGACTTGTTACTGGTGTTTGGGATGGTGTTCAGGTGCCGCAGTGTCAAGGAGCACGGAGAGTATAGCAGATGCGGAAGCTTGCTGTTAGGAAGGCGACACACATGCAAAACATGAATAAACCAATACTTAAAAGTTATTAAACAAAATTGGGGGAAATTTCTTGTTTGACAGGGGCGGTAGTACCGCCCAAATTGGTCGGTAGTACCGGTGACTACCGCTCAGATCAGCCGGTAGTACCGCTCGCCAGTAGTACCGCTCATTCGGCGGTAGTACCGCTTCGCAGATTCCTAGGCGTGTCGATCTCGAACTTTAGTGCAAACACGGCCCAAAAATCCTCAAATCGGCAGAACTCTGAACAAAATTGGGGTTAGGAACACACAAACAAGGTAGATCGATACCCCAAGCAACAAATCTATGGAACAAAACCCAAAAAAACTCACCAAATCAAGAGATCGATCCGAAGGCAATATTGGGGCTATATTTTTTGGGGATTTCAAATTTTTTGGTGGATAGAAGAAAATTTTGTGGGCAAATTCGTGAGCAATGAAGCTCTTGATACCAATATGTTGAGGGAAAACCTCTAGGGTGGCCCGATCTTTCATGAATCCCGTTCAAATCGAGGGAGGAGTGTGGGGAAGGAGAGGCGGATGAACAAAACGAACTCGCGCATGAAGAACACAATGAACACACTCATGCAAAACCACGATACACACAAATAGCTCACGTCAGCGGTGAACGGTCCGGCGCAATCCCTAGGATCGGCGTCGGGCGGAGGACTCTCTCGAACCAGCACGACGAGTAGGGAGTCTCGGTGAGATCTTGACATCTAGGCAAAGGGACTCCAATGCCTAGGCCTTGTACAACGTGGAGGCACGATGCAAACTCCAACGAGGTTTGGGATATTTGGTGCTCCTTTGTCAAGGAGCATGAGGCAAGAACTAGATAGATCCACAAGGGGTTTCCACTAATTCCAAATATCATGCCTAGGGCTTACAATAGAGGTGGGGGACTATATATAGGCCAGCCACAAGTTCAAGGGTAATTTAGGCAACTAAAATATCAAAGGCTTGTATTACAAGGCCAAAGGGCCGAGCTGGGGACACGCAGGCCCTGGGCCGACCGATAGTACCGGGTCTGATGACCGGTAGTACCGGTAAGTCGCGGTAGCACCAATTGCAGGTACTGGTGCGGGAAGAGGCTGTGGCGGGGTCTTCAGACGCGGGCGGTAGTACCGCTTGATGAATGCGGCAGTACCGGTTGAAGGCGGTGGTACCGCTCGCAAGTACCGGGTAGGTCTAGGGCGGCTGGCGGAAGCTCTCTGTCCGAGGCATTAGTACCGGGTGCTCCAAGCAGTAGTACCGCTTGGATGGTAGTACCGCTCCTTAGGGCCGGTAGTACCGCTTGCTCCTAGTAGCTGCTAGCTGTTGTCTCGCTCCACTGTCTCGTGTCTTCATACCTGATGATGCATAGTGTCAGGGCATGAAGTAGAAAGCCATCCAGGGGTGTATCGAAGTTACATGAGTATAGGAGCGAGTTCACCTTAGCTTGGAGGAGCTTGGCTCGAGCGTGAGTCATTGGTCCACTTGGGGAACTTGGTGGTGTAGATGTAGAGGCGTCCGTAGGACGGGCTGCATCAAAGCTCCTCTTTGTTTATCCTTTGGTTTACCTGACATTGTCTTCATATATTCTTGCTTCTAATTTGCATTTGCTTTCCGTTTGATTCAGCAGGGCTGCCAGGGAGATCCCCTAGAGTGGTTCTAGCATTGCTTCGCCCATCCGAGATGCCCCTCCTTCTCCTCGCAACAACAATACGCGTCCCCCGAGCCCCATTTTGGAGAGCTCAATGGCCTCTCCAAAAGTTAGCCCACCTCGTCAAGAGAGGGGCAATGTCGACACTGAGGGAGGTGGCGTCTCCGAGGATGTGGCAATGCTAGATCAACCCAGCTCCTCTTCGGCTCAGTCGCAACCAGATACTGAATACGCCAAGCCGAACCTGTTGTTTCCGAGGTTCCGGTAACCCCGACACCGTCCCAAGATCAAGTTCCTCCATTTCCAGTACCATCGCAGTCACTAGCACCAGCACAAGCTCCAACATTGTCACCAACACTAGTACCAGCACCAGCTCCTCCTGCCTCGTCCGAGTATCCCTAGACTTGGCGAGAAAAGACACCCAAGAGACCTCATGCAGCTCCTTCCAGATTAACTCCTTCTATTAAGGATATCTTTCAGCCAGTAACTCAGGCCCAACCCGAGGCACAAGCCTCGGCTCCTCAGCAGTGGCCCAAGACTGGCAATAAGGCCAAGAAAGCTACCGAGGTTGCCAAGGACCAAGCTCCCAAAGGCACCAACATTGAATCTGGACAACGCACTCTCGCATCCATGATGAAGAAGGTAGCGCTTCCTCTGGGTCATCTGCCACTGAGGTAAACCTCTTCGTCATGCCTTTACATACATGCAAGTACTTAGATATATATCCACTAGTCCTCGAGCCTCCAGGGGAGTAACTTGTTACTCGGCTGGATGCTCTTAGAAAACTAGCGTAGCTCCTTAGTAGCTTCGAATATTCACATACCTAGAGTCGGGTTAAGATCCACTTGGACCGAATCTTGTAAACTTTGAGTATTCACACACCTAGAGCCGGGTTAAGTTCCACTTGGCCCAAAGGTTGTAAACTTCGAATATTCACACACCTAGAGCCAGGTTAAGTTCCACTTGGCCCGGATCTTGTAAACTTCGAATATTCACACACCTAGAGTCGTGTTAAGTTCCACTTGGCCCGGATCTTGTAAACTTCGAGTCTTCACCCTGAGCTAACACTGTTATTTTTCATATCACAATGAACCATCGCACCGCCGAGTTCTAGAGGCTTCTGGATACATACAAAGATCTTCGCTCAAAGCACGTGAAACTAATCGTTGAGCTGAAGAAGAAATGTAAGTGATTTCACTTAGGATCTTTTACTCTTACTTCTCTGCATCATTTGTTGTTTGTACTAACTTGTTATCCGGATTGCATAGTTGAAGATGAAGCTGAGAACATCATCACGAGGAAGAACTTGGCCGACATCAGAGGTAACTCATCTTGGTCATTTAGCCTTTGTCCATTTTCCTTCTGACTCAGCAGATAATTATACCTCGGCTCTACCGGGTCAACCAACTATTTGCAGTGTCTCTCCAAGATAGTGTGCCTATGCCTAACATGATGCTTCACTTTATCGAACAAGCAGGGCAGCACCAGGCCGAACTTAAGAAGAAGGATGATGAGATCTCCAAGCTTCTCCTCAAAGATGATGAAATAACTTGGCTGGACGCTGAAATTCAGAAACTCAAGGATCTTCATAAGGCTGATCTGGATAAGGCTGACTAGGACTTCTCCGAGGAAAAGGAGCGGCTGAAAACTCAGCTAGAAAAGAACCAAGATTTACTAAAGGAATCCGACATCAAGTTTACGTTGGTGAACGTAGAATGCGAAATTCTCAAACATAGAAACACTGCTTCACTTGCTGAACTAGGTCGGATCCTTGGCCATAAGGAACGTGAGTTTCCCCTCCTTTGCTGTCAATTCTTTGTTCGGGTTTGGCTCCTGTATTTGTGTTGAATTCACTTGCTTGTCCCATTTTTAGGCAAATTTCCCGAATCTGATGCCATTGTCGGCGCTGTGGTTGATAAGTTTCGCGTGCAGCGAGGCACTTTGGTTGATCCTTCCGCTGATCCAATTCCTTATGACATGGAGGACATGCTGGTGAGCCTCGCGGCACGAGCAGAAGTCATGAAGAACTACGGCGCAAATATTATTCTCGTAGCTATTCGGATCTTCAATGCCTTGTGGCCCAATGATGATACTCCTAAAGGTTCGAAAGCCTTTCTTGCAAAACTAATGGAGTGTGAGACCCAGCTAGACCTCTAGAGAGAATCTGCCGCATGTGATGGGGCTAATACGGCGCTAAGCTTCATACTTTCGTGGTATGAAGGCTTGGATTTGAAGGTGCTTAACCGCATGCATCGGATCACGGTGGACCAATGATCCGGAGTGCATCTCTCAACACAAATCTTGCGCCTACAACCTCATCTAGTATGCCTTCTACCACAGTTGGAACAAAGGTCCAAGCTTCCTTGGCCTCATTGATGATGAGTACATTTAAGATGGCTCGAGCGATGAGGAAGAAGAAGGTTCGGAGTTTGGCGAAGAACGTGAAGATCCAGAGAGCGCTAAGGCCAACCCAACTGATGAGGCAGAGACTAAGGCTCCCCCACTAACACCGAATTACCTCCTCCGACTACTGATGGTTCGGATGTCGCTGCTCCTTGAGCAAAAAACACTTGAAATTCATTAAATCCCCAGTATGCCGGGTGCAGATGTATCATGCACAATGGTTATGTTCTTTTGCTACTAAGTTTTTAGTGTCAGATTAACTTGGTCGGAGTCCCCGAGTTTCCTTTTCTTGTTCCCCCCCATTTCATGATTCGGCTCGCGTCTACCTTGATTCGGTTTTTGACTTGCGAGTCCAAAGTTTGAAAAATTGACTTAACAATACTTAGAAACTTAGGAATAGCTCAAACTAATTCAACATAGCATAAGTAAAGTAAATACAGGGGTTAGTCTGAGAAATAAATGTCAGCTCGATTATGTTATTTTTCCTTAGACATTTTTCATATGTTCTGCAATTCCAAACTTGTTTTCTTGCTTGCCATGAAGCCAATTCTTGTTGGACAGCAGCAAGTTGAAGAGTTAGCTTTTGGTGCCGACATACTACAAATCCGGCTAAGGTGTAAGCAACTTAAGCGAGCCGATATATAAAAAGTAAATGCAGAAAATACAATTATTATTAAGGCAGTCCCCGAGTTTATGCTTAGGGTGCCGAGGTTTCATTCATGAACTCATTGCCGACATACATACCGACATATGAGAGATTCGGATACATACACTTTTCGCTAAGTGTAAAATGGACGGAGTAGAGCTACATTCCATGGACGCTTAGATTCCTCGTCGGACCTGTCTGCCTTGTTCTTCTCCTATGGCTGTGCATCTATAAGATAATAGGCGACATTGTGCAATGCTTTGCTTACAATGAATGGCCCTTCCCATGGAGGTGATAGCTTATGCATGCCAGTAGTTCGCTGCACCAACAAAAGTACCAGATCACCTTCCCGGAAGACTCGGGGGTTTACTTTTTGGCTATGATAGCGTCGGAGATTTTGCTGATAAATGGCGGATCTAGACAATGCCAATTCTCTCGCTTCTTCTAGCAGATCAACATCATTTTGCCAGGCTTCTTGCACTTCGGCTTCTGTGTATTGGGTGACCCTAGGCGAATCATGCTCTATGTCGGCTGGTAATACACTTTCAGCCCCATATACCAGAAAGAATGGCGTATTGCCTATTGATGGATTCAGAGTCATTCTTAAGCTCCATAATACGGCTGGTAGTTCTTCTATCCAGCACCCCGCCAATCTTTGAAGTGGCTCAATGAGTTGGGGTTTTATCCTGGAGAAAACTAGTCTGTTGGATCTTTCCACTTGTCCGTTCGATGTGGGGTGGGCAACTGATGCAATGTCTAGCCGAATCTTCTTTTCTTGGCAAAATCTAGCAAATGCTCCTTCAGTGAAGTTGGTACCGTTATCAGTTATAACACTATGAGGATAACCGTATCTCAAGATAATATCTTTGGGGAATCTAACGGTCGTAGCTCCATCACATTTCCTTATTGGCTTAACCTCAATCCATTTGGTAAATTTATCCACCATGACCAAGATGTGGGTCATGCCTCCTTTTGCCGGCTTAAATGGTCCCACCATATCTAGGCACCATACAACAAATGGCCATGTAATGGGAATAGTATTGATCTCCAACATTGGCACGTGAGTCTTGGTGGCGTACCTTTGATAACCATTGCATTTCCTTACTAGATCCTCAGCTTGCTCTAAGGCACTCGGCCAATAAAATCCATGCCAAAAAGCTTTTGCTACTAAGGCCCTAGACGGGGCATGGTGACCACATTCCCCTTGATGGATATCTCAGAGGATGTCTAGTCCTTCTTCCAGGTCAACACATCGCCGCAGGACATTTGTAACACTTCTCTTGTATAATTCGGCATTGATTATGGTATATGCCTTGGCTCTTCTTTGGATTTTCCTTGAGGATATCTCATCATCCGGCAAGGTTCCATCTTTCAAGAACTCAAATATTGGCTTTACCCACGATGGTATCTCACAAACAGGAAAAAGCTCTTCATCAATTTCCATGGCATCCATCGATATAACTCCCGCCGGATCAGACTGACCAGTCAGCGGGTTTTGCGAGGCAGTCCTCGGGATTGGTGAGGTGTTTCCCCAATATATGTCCATTGGGGTAGGTCCTGATCCGGGGGGGCTCCGGGATATATATTGACTCAGATTCTAGCGAGGGAATGATGGATGGCTTTTTTAGATGCTCCAAGGCAACTCCTGGCGAGATAGCTTGCCTGGATGAGCCCAATTTTGATAACACGTCAGCTGCTTGGTTGCCGTCTCTTGGCACATGATGGAATTCACATCCCTCAAAGTACCCACATATCTTCTGGACGTGAAATCTGGAAAGGGCCATGTTTGCATCCAAATGATCCCAATGACCAGATACTTGTTGTATCACCAAGTCTGAATCCCCAAAGCATTCAATCCAACGTATGCCTATCTCCTTTGCCACCTTTAAGCCATGCACGAGCGCTTCATACTCGACAACATTGTTCAATGCACGAAAATGGATCTACAGAACGTATTTTAGCTGATCTTTCTTGGGCGAGGTAAGGACTACCCCGGTCCCTAATCCGTCCTTCAATTTCAACCCATCAAAGTGCATCCTTAAATAGTTCGGATCCAGCAAAGGTGGTTTGTATTGCATCTTGGCCCAGTCCACAAAAAAGTCTGCCATAGCTTGTGACTTGATTGCATCTCTTCTATCGTATTGTGGTGCATAGGGGGCTAACTGTATTGCGCATTTTGCAATCCGGCCACTAGCATCTTTGTTGCTCATTATCTCAAATATTAGCACTTCACAGATTACCTTCACAAGATGTTCTTAAAAGTAGTGTTTAAGCTTCTTGGCCGACAAATAGACGCCATACGCCATCTTCTGATAATGAGGATAGTTTTTCTTTGAGGTAGACAATACTTCACTTAGGTAATATACTGGCCTCTACACCGACTTACCATCTTCGTCACGCTCCACCACTATCAGTGCACTTACGACTCAGTTGGTCGCTGCTATATAGAGCAACATTGGCTCCTTGGATAGATGTGAGGCTAACATAGGTGCAGATGCTAGCATCTTTTTGAGTTCAAGAAAGGCGCTATCTGCCTATGGTGTCCACACAAATTTGTCTGATTTCTTCATCAGCTGATAGAGAGGCAACGCCATTTCTCCCAGCCGACATACAAACCGACTCAGCGATGCTAGGCATCAAGTGAATTTCTGGACATCATTGAGACACTTCGGCAGTTCCATCCTTTCAATGGCCCGGATCTTGGTTGGACTCGCCTCGATACCTCGGCTAGACACGAGGAATCCGAGTAATTTTCCTGTCGGGACACCAAAGGTGCACTTCTCTGGGTTAAGTTTCATCCGGAACCTTCTTAAGTTTGCAAATGTCTGCCAGATATCCTCAAGGAGCATTTTGCTTTCCTTGGTCTTTATAACCACATCATCGATATACACCTGCACATTTCTACTAATTCGATCATGAAGACATTTCTGCATACATCTTTGGTACGTTGCACCAGCATTTTGTAACCCAAATAGCATAGTCTTGTAGCAGTAAGCCCCATAAGGGGTGATAAATGCAGTTTTTATTTGATCCTCGGGATTCAAAGGTATCTGGTGGAAGCCAGAATAAGCATCAATGAAAGACAACAGTTCACACCCGGTAGTAGAATCTATGACCTGGTCTATCCTAGGTAGTGGAAATGGATCTTTAGGACACGCCTTGTTCAGGTTCGTGTAATCGATACACATTCTCCATACCACTGCCACATTCGGATCATCCTTTTTCTTTTCGACGAGCACCGGATTAGAGAGCCAATCCGGATACAGTACTTCCATTATGAACCTGGCTGCAAGGAGCCGAGCCAACTCATCACCAATGATTTTACTTCTATCTTCAGGGAAGCGGAGGAGAGGTTGCTTCACCGGCTTAGCCCCGAGTCTCACATGTAAAGAGTGCTCGGCCAACTCCCTCAGAACACCTTGCAGATCCTATGTGGACCAAGCAAAAAATATCCCGATTCTCACGGAGGAAGTTGATGAGCTCGCTTTCCTATTTATCGACGAGCCCGACACCAATGGTTACAGTGTGCTCTAGAAACTGATCATCAATTTGAATCTTCTTTTTGTCCTTTGCATCTTGAAACGAAACACTCCCATGTGGGTTGCTTAGCGCTGGCATATGCACTTGCGTAGATTGAGCCAATGCTGCCACCTCTTTGATCCTCTTCTCCTGTGCAATCACCAGTGATTCGGCCAGGTTAGACCCGGCAGAAGCACACTCTATTGAGCACCTGAAGTCCCCAATTATGGTAATTGGACTGTTTGGTCCAGGCATCTTCATTTTCAAGTAGCTGATGTGCGTACTTGCCATAAACTTGTTCAGAGCAGGTCTGCCGAGTAACGCATGATACGCTCTCTCCAAATTCACCACTTCAAACTCTAGATTCCTAGTCCAACAATTGTCCCTTGTGCTGAATAACATGTCAACCCAGACTTTGCTAATGGGCTCACATGAAATACCTGGCACAATACCGTGGAATGTAGTATTTGTTGCTTGGAGCATGTTCTCCGTTATTCCCAACTTGTGCATTGTGTCCATGTACATAATGTTAATGTTGCTCCCATTGTCAATCAACACTTTGGAAAATCTCACGTTGATATTCGGCCCGATAAATGTCGGATCCAACACCAATGCATATGATCCAAGACTTGGCATGAGACGGGGATGGTCCTTGATACTCCAAGTGATCTCTTGCTTTGCCCAAGGCATGTACCTCGTCACTGCTAGCATAATCGCATTCACCTCCATATGTCAGTGCTGCAAACTTTTCCTATCAGTTTCCTCAGTTGTGAACACACAGTAACTTTGGGGATGCTCCCTATATTCATTTCTCCCGTCGTTGCCAGGGTACCTCTAGTTCGGTTGTTGCTGCTACTGATTATCTACTTGATGCATCGACTCCCTTCTCTCTTGATTCTCATACCACGGCGAAGGCGGTGGCAACATCAGTTGCTGTCCATTCGCCCCAGTGAGTTGTGGTTGCCGAGGTATGTCATTTTGAGGTGCATCTTGCCGAGGTGTCTGAGCATTCCCCGAACTGCCCTGCTCTATCTTTCTCATCCACTCACATTGCCAAGTTGTGTGGTTTGCCGGATTACTCGGATTCGGCATGTGAAACTTGCATGATTGGTCCAACATTGACTCATACGTGTACCTTGGCCTATCTTTTCTCTCCTTCCATTGCTTCTTCTGCTTTGGGGTCCAAGGCTTCTTGCCCTCACCCTTTTGCTGCCACTGTTGCCCACCAATTTTCTGACGCTGGTTCGCGCCAGCATTGTTGTGATCTTGATCCACTGCAGCAACTTGTTGCGAGTTGTACCGGAATCCGGCCTGTCATCTCTCCTCTTACCCTAGAAATCATTGCGCCGGGATACTCCGTCACCTTCTCGAGGGTAGTACTCATCATTGGACTCATTCGACATCATCCGAGGTTGTGTTGGATCACCCAAAGCATACGAATCAGCGATCCGGATCGTCTCAGCCAACGTTGTTGGCATATTGATGGCTCAAAATATATCGAGCTTGTTGGGAATACCAAGAGGAAGGTATGATGAGCACAACAACAAGTTTTCCCTCATTTATGAAACCAAGGTTATCGAACCAGTAGGAGCAAGGAAAAACTACAAGGTATTGCTAGTAACTTGGAATCCTGCACAACACAACCATAGAACTTTGCTCCCAACTTACAGTGAGGTTGTAAATCTCACCGGTTTTGCTGAAAATAAAGGATTAAACGTATTGTGTGGAAGATAGTAATTGCTTGTAGAAAGTAAACAGTAAATAGTAGATGGTTTATCAATGGTAAAAGAATGGACCAGGGTCCATAGTTCACTAGAGGTGATTCTCCTTAAGATATATAACATGTTGGGTGAACAAATTACAACAGGGCAATTGACAAACTCGAGAAAGCATACCATGCATATACTAATCATCTTGACTCCTACGAGATTTGATTGGGCATTACAACATTATACATAGACCGTAATCCAACTGCATCTATGACTAATAATCCACCTTCAGGTTATCATCCGAACTCCCTCTAGTATTAAGTTGCAAGCAACAGATAATTGCATTAAGCAAAGTGTGTAAAGTAAACAATTCAATTGTCCCATGGACAAAGGATTGTTGTTTTCTCCCTAGTAGCAACAACACATCTAGTACCTTAGAGATTCCTGTCACTTCCCCAGATTACTAGAGACATGAACCCACTATCGAGCATAAATACTCCCTCTTGGAGTTGCTAGCATCTACTTGGCCAAGATAGCTACTAACAACGAAAAACATGCAAGATCACAAATAACATAGACATGATAGAATCAATAATCAATCTGAAATAGCATCTTAATATCCATCGGATCCCCGCAAACACAACATGTAAGATTACAAATAAATGATCTTCATCATGAACGGAGCTCACAAGATCTAAACATGATAGCACAAAGGAGGAGAACCAACCATCTAGCTACTACATGGACCCGTAGTCCCGGGATGAACTACTCACGCATCACACCGAAGGCAGTAATGGTGATGAAGAAGGCCTCCAGGGAGATCTCCCCCCTCCGGCAGGGTGCCGGGAAGAGCTTCGGATCCCCCTGATCTAGGGATCGAGATGGCGGCGGCTACAGACTCTTCCGTGGATTTCTATGGGATTTTTGATCGGGTACCTAGGGTTTTCGTCCTGGGAGACTTTTATAGGCGGAAGGGCAAGGTCGGTGGAGCACCAGGGGGCTCACACCCCCTGGTGGCATGCCCCCCAGGCCGCGCCGCCACCAGGTGTGGCCGCCCTGGTGCGCCACTTCGTCTCCCTCCGGACTCCGTGTTGCTTCGGGTAAAATATTGACTTTGGCTTTTGTCCGGTCCAGTTCCGAGAATATTTCCTTACTAGGTTTTCTAAAACCAAAAATATCAGAAAACATGCAACTAGTATTGTGGCATCTTGTTAATAGGTTAGTTCCAAAAAATGTATAAAAATACCTCAAAGTATGAACAAAACATAAGAAAGTAGATACTAAACAAGCATGTAACATCAAAAATATAGATACGTTTACGACGTATCACATATCTCTTTGCAATCTTTGCCATATCATACTTGCATATCTGCATCCTTGGGCGAACCACGCAATAGCTTGTGATTCAATCACCCCTTCGCAAGAATTGCGCACATTGCACCAGCGAGTCAAGAACTCCCGGTCTGTCTCATTCGGTCTTTGCTTGCACAACATAAGGGCTTGTGGCCTATTTGGCCTCTTGTAGGTACTCGAAAAGTTACTGACAAAATCCTCCTCAAAGTCAATCCAGTTGTTGATACTCACAGCCGGCAAATTGTTTAACCAGACTATTGCTGGCCCTTCCAACATCTGTGGCACATATCTAACCGCCCATCTCAAATTGCCTATGGCAATGTGTACTGCAGTGGCATAGTCAATCAGCCAATCCTCCGACTTTGTGCTGCCATCATATGTCTTTGTGCCTCTGGCTAATTGGAAGTTTGCCATAGGTGCTTCCCTCATAATTCGAGGTCCAAAACAGGCAGGACCCATAGGCCCCTGCAGCTCAATCATTTCCGACCTATGGATCCTGTCCAACTTCAGCATGTTATCATCTGGCTACAAATTTCTATTTCCCAATCTTGAGCCAATCACATGGTGATCCGGTCTTGGAAATCCGGTATCGACCATGGCCGAGTAACCATCATTGTATCGATCTTGACCCGGATGTGCATATTGTTGCTGCATTGCTAGACTAGCACTTCTCTCTTGCCGAGGTTCATATTGTTGCGGTTGTTGCCGAGGTGGGTTTTTCCCTACTCCCACCGAGTTACGCTGGCCGGCATTGCCATTCCCAATGTTTCTCTGACTGACATTGCCTTGGTCACGGTTACCTTGGCCAGCTTCACCTCGGCTGGCAGTGTGACGATCCTCATCAATATGCACTACTTTGCCTTTCCCCACCTTTGCTGGATCATATGGCACTATCTGCTTGTTTCTTCTTGCCAAGGTTACCACCTCTTCTCTTCGGAGATGACTATGTGGAGAAGATGTTGCTCTGGCGGAACTAGCCGGGTTATTCTTTGCCGAATGAACTACGCGCGAAGCTCCAGGTTGCGCCGGGTTTTCCTTGTTTATTTCCTTGTTCTGCTCACATGCTACCCTCAGCAAATGGTTAACTCTCTCCCGCTGCCTATATCGGGCCTCCCTGGTCAAACCCTCTAACTCGGATGCGGCTGCATTGGCAACCCTAAGGTTTTTCGCCGACATGCTATATCTCTCCAGCCCTGCTATCACTAGAGTAGTTGTCTGACCCGGCTTAGGGACATACTCCTTGTCTATCTCAGTGCTCAAGTTTCTACCTCTAATCTTTATCCCATCCTTCCGGGTTAGGATAATCCGGTTTGCCTTTGCGTACTCACGCAGAGTGATGTTCAGTGACTATTGCAGCTCAGCTACCTTTTTTGCCCCCATTAGCATTTTAAGCCTAGTTTCCTCCAATTCGGCCTGTGCCTGAGCCGGATCTACCACAAGTGCTATGGGAGTAGCTAAGATATCTATCGCCTGCTGCAGTACATTCCCATGCCTCTCTAGAGGGGGAAATCTAGACCTTGTTGCCTTTGGTGTAGCATCCGGATCTAGCACCGGATCTTTGCCCTTCGCAGCATCTGGCGCGGTCATCATGACCTCAACGCTGCTAGCGGGGCGAGTGATACGCACTCCGCGAGCTGCGCTGAGAGGTGGCTCGCCTCCCTCGACGGCGTGTCGTGGGTGAACGCAGGACTCGTCCATGCTGACATAGATCTTGTGGGTGCCAAGGTTGATGAAGAGGCCGTTCCTCTGTGGGGGATGGTTACCAAAGCTATGAGCATTGTCGCTAACGTAGTCCAGCGCTCTGAAGCGCTGAACGAGCCCGGAGACAATGCGCTTGCCGGTGTTGATGAAGTTTCCCATCCGGATTTTCACTCCTAGTAGCACTGCTAGCCCCACGGTGGGCGCCAACTGTCGTGGTGGTGGCACGATAGATGCCATGTATAGGCTAAGAGTGGGGAACATCTGCCCTAGAGGAATCCAGGGAGGTATAGTGTGGTGATTCCACACACTGAAGTTGTATTCTCTCGTAATCTATGGTGGATTACAAGGGCTCCTCGAGCTGTTCGTGGGAAGGAGACTATGCTCTTACTACGCACATACTACTCTCTAGGGTTTTCCCTTAGTAGGCCGACCTTTTTCTATGGAGGTCCTGGTGCTCCTTATATAGGGGAGCCCAAGTTACAAATCCAGGGCTTACATGGAGACATATTCTTCGAATATGCCCCTCGGTAAAGCAAGATGCCTCTTTTCCTCTTTAACAGGCTGGTCCGGACCATGGGAATAAGCCTCTCCGTGGCGCAGCGTCATCCGACATGGGTGGCGTCAGCCGACATTGGCTATGTCATCCTTGTCGGCCACTTCTCGCTGGTCCTCTCCTCTATCTGCTTCACTCACGCTATAGTGGAAAGATGCCTCCTTTTGACCAGCGAGATCCTTCCTTCTCCTGTAAGCCAAATGGTAACCTAGCTAGTGCCTGGTTAACTCAGCCTCGTGGGTACCCGCGAACAAGATAAATCAACCTAGCCGACTAAGGTTTTATGTCGGCCGGATTAATGTTAGTTGAACATCCACCAGGCCTGGTCTTCCCATAAGTCAGCCCGCCTTGAGGTAACTCGGCCAGCTATCGCTTTGGCCTTGCCGTACCTCGGCTACCATGGCTATTATACCCCGGCGTGACCCTACCTGGGATTATCCCCCCAACACTTATCGAGTCGAACACCAGCCTATGAATGGATACCCAACCCGTCCGTCGGCATTTTTCGTCATGCTGTATGAATGAAAATTATCGGGTAGAGTGCATGGGATGCGATTTTAAGACCGGTAGATTTGATCTACGGGTCTTATCCTCACATCGTAGACGTGGCATCCAGACACATTTTCGTAGCGAATGTGATCTAGGAAGTCGAGGAGATATTGTTTCACGCACTCGACCTCATTTCAGTTGCAGTGGATGGAGTTAATGTGGAAAGTGAAGCCAGGAGTCGACGTTGCGGACAAAGTCAACGAAACATACAAGTTGTGTGGTCACTTTTGTCGGGTGTGCGACCAGCGCTCCCGTTGGGAGTAGCCCTCGAGGCTATGATCAGCTACTTCTAGTCGTGCATAGGCTCGTTTTGTTACAACATCAAGCGATATTATCATCCAAGGAGGTACTTGACTTGGGGCATGCACCTGTGGGCATGAGTAACTGCTTTCGACTCCTTCGGAGGACCCAAAAAAGTGGCTCGGTGTAGCTGATACCATGGGTGACATAACGATGTACTCAAGTGTTGAACTGTGCAGCTGATGGGATGTGTCGATGGCGGCCCCGTGGTAAATGCTAACCGGTGTGTGTGACGACTGAGGCCAATTTGACCGCACGATGCGCGAAAACCGGAGCACAACCTCGATCTCCTCGATTTTCGCACGGCCGGAGGTAATGGGGGCGCGAAGGTTTGCTTTCCATGCCGCCACATGCCATGATGGATGTGATCCACGGAGTGACGAAGTAGATCGGACAGCCTCGGGCAGCCGCGATAGTGCTATAGAAGACAAGGAAAGGGGCCGCACGACTTATTCCTCCTAGCGCACATCGCCATTGACGCCTAGAGGCCCAAGCTTTTGCGCGCTCGCTTATACTTAGGGAAAGATTCTAGCTTGCATCCATGGGGAAAGAAAAGGGCACCAGCTCCTCTTTGGATGTTGTCGGGCTGGAGAAGAAACGGACGCCTGGGAGAAATCCTCGTTCTCCTCAAGAGATCTCAATACACTGAGGAAGGCCGAGTTTTTGTCGGTGAGCGACGATAAGGTGCGGCTCCCTAGCAATGAGGCAACCCTGTGCCTCGATGTAATGCCCCAACATTTAGGACAATTCGAACTGCAGAAGTGAGTGTGTGCATTTGGATTCATGCATCCGAAAATCTGGGTAAATTTTTCGCGAATTATTATAAACACAAAGTGACTGAGGTCCCGCTTATGTTGATGAATAGAATTAGGCCATCGATGTGTGCGCGAAATATTTCTACATGAGCTTTGCTAAATTCTTTGGTTTTGAGAGGAAATAATTCAAAATTTGAAAATATTCAAAACAGAATATTTGACATCAAATCAAAATGAATTGAACTACTAATAATAAAGTAATCACAAAATTGAAATACAATTACTGATAAAGAATGGTATTCTTTATTACAGAAATGGGAATGTAAGAACTTACAAGTCTAAAATAATAAAGATTTATTACAATAAGTAAAAGAATTAACAAATATAAAAGATTACAATAAAGAATAAATGACATCTTTATTGGATAATACAATGTTACATTGTTCTTTATAACCAAAATAATAAAAAATAAATTACAAAAGTAATAAAAATAAAAAGGATTTAATAAGAAGGGAATAAAATAATTCTTTATTATATGTATATACAAATTACATTGTCTTTCCAATTTTGAATAAAAGGGAAAACAACAAAGATAACTTGAAATTCCTAATACTAAAATCCTAAGACTAATTATTTTGTTGACCTTTCTTTCTTGTACTTGTTCCTGCAAAAAGAAAAGACAAACATAAAGTAAAAGAAGATGTTATTTGGTGAAATTGCTCTTAGTACGGCAATGAATTACATTGCTAGCACATCATTGAGCTTAAGCAAAGCAGGGCAGGTTAGTAATTGCTCTTATCAAGATTAGTGCTTCAGGCTTAGCATCCTTAGCTGTAGGCACAAGTTTCATCAAAGTTAGATAAAGGGCAAAAGTGTAAAATATCAGGAAAATATCAGGTTATCACCTGATCTCATCCACAACCAGAAGTTACCAGCTTTGAAACTTGCACCAACAACAGGTCCACAAGCAAGCAACACACACAACTTCATGCAGCTGTGTGTTGTCTACATAGGCATAGAAGCCAAAGATAGATAAGGAGAAACCAACCATAACACTCACACAATCACAACTACACTACATTCATTTCTCCATCTCACTCCACACCATCCACTCATCCATATCCAATAAACCTCAGGAACATGACCAGATCTCAGCAGCACAAATCACCACTATGATCATGTAGTAGAGTTTAGGAAGCAAATCAAGAAGAAGGCTAATGAGGAGCAGGCAACAACTCAAGGAGGAGCAGTATAGACGTACAAGAAGAATTTTTGTAAGCAAAGCATCAGGATCTCATGCCCAACCACATATCAGCAACTTTACAAGCCTCATGTTGTTAAACCTCAACCATCATAGTATCTGTTCTTACCAGTATACATATATAAAAATAGAGGAGGTTGGGAAGAAGTATTTCCCCCTGACTTACATAAAAGTGTCATGCGGAATCATCATAGAAAAATTGGAAATCATATACTAGTATCTGTCATTGTTCAACACAATATGATCCTCAGACTTTGCATCACTGGCCAGAGACTTCCACTTAAAAATTCACCTACTTAATCATCCCAACAAAAAGAAGATAGTTGTATTCCAATAGTTGAGTAGCTGGTCATGCTAGCTCGGTATGTCTCTATGTACATTCCACAACTAGAGGCACCACAGTGATAACCTCAATAGCAGAAGCCATAATAACATATTCTTCAAGGCACGAAACCATCTTTAGTTCATTGTCATGTTGGCAGTAAGAATAAGACAAGCAAGATCTACTTGCGAGGTAATTATTTCTAATCACTTTCCTAGTTAGGAATAAATAGGAATTATATTTCATTCAAGTTTTACAAGTATTTCCCTATTCATATCTCACTGAGTCATGGGATTCAGTTAAGCATCAGTAGTGGCACAAACATACCAGAAACCTAATCCGCTGAATTTTAGTTCACACATATATGCACATGCATTCTAATTAACTGAGAGTACTTTGCTGATTGAGGATAAACATTAGTACTTTGCTGATTGAGGCTAAAATTACTCACTACAACATCCCGAAAGTTTGGCTGGTTCATGATAATGTTGAAGGAATCTGCACTCCTATTTGAACGGACACGGTTCTGCACTGTCTTTGTGACAACGCGTTAGATCTCCATCAGGACGTGTCCTAGCTTGTTTCTGCGCATTGAAAGAAGAAGATGATTGGATAATAAATTGAGAATGAACTGCAGAGAAAACCCTCTATGTACATTAGACGAAGTGGGGAAAACGCAGAGCAAGAAAATCTCATCGTCGATCTGGAGAATAGCACTCTGATTCCGCGTATGAACAATCGACGAATGATTAAAGTAAATCCAGAGAAAGAAATCAAATAGAAATAAGTGTACTAGAGAAGGAAGAACGTGTGGCGGAGTTCTGTACACACTGCCGTTGGAACTGCCTGTCGAGTCCGTCGATTCAGTTTTCCCTCCTCTTAATCTGGAAGACGGTTCAAAAACATAACCACCTCCTGGTGACCACTCTTAGAGGCGATTCTTATTAGCACCCGTCTCAGGTCCATTCCCCGGGACTATACATCCGGTTTTGCTATAACTGCCCGTGTCAGGCCAACCCTTAGAGGCGACTTCTAATAAAGACCTTATACTTAGAGACGGTGGTTATTAGTGCCCATCTAAGGTCCTAGGATGAGCCGATTTTCCATACTAGCCGTCTCCCTTAGGGTTATTTGTGGAGCCAATTTCCATTCTAGCCGCCTCCCTTAGGTTATTTGTGGAGGCGGTTCTTATTTGTGGAGCCCGTAGGTCTAGCATTATTATTGCTTTTACGTAGATAGTAGAAAATATAAATATAAGTCAAAGCACACCAACATAAAGAAAATTCTTTTGACATCTGCACCGATTGGCACACACGTCTATACCTACCTAATCTTTACTATTAATTTCAAAAGCGTGGTGAATGCCTGGTGTCACACTCCATATAATTACAAATAGAATGCCACCGCTAACAGATTTGGCAAAAAAAACTCTCGAAGTGCTACGGTCCCAACAAATTTACCCTATCCTAACAAATTTTATAACAACCTGATCCCAATCTTTAGTATTATCTTTGGACATAATTACTTGGAAAATGCCATCCCGCTTGACTTATCCTCTGTTCTCCCAGCGCACCATCCCAACGCCATACTTGAAAATCGGAAAAGATAAACAACCACCCTTGAGTCTCTCTCGTTGGTAACAATAAATAACAACCACGACCAACATTCCCGTGGGTGAACAAACAGGAAAAGAACGAAGCTTATACTCGTCAAGCTCCTTCCTCAACAAATAGCATGCCAACTTTCTCTCACCACCATCATCCAGGATGGGGTTGAGGTTATTGAAAGGCACCACCACGCCATGAATCGCACGATGTGCTCGGGACCAGGGCAGTTAGATTTGGTTGGCTCCAGGACAATGTCTGAGCTTCCATGACTTCACGCACGGCCAACGCGAGCGTCGTGTAGTCCTGGCCCTACTGCCGGTACCCCGGTGCGATCCCCAATCGTCGCCACCGCGGAGAACGTCGACGAGTCGGATGGCAAGGGTGAGCTGGCGAGATCTTGGCCATAGATGCATAGGTATATCGTACGACCTAGGACTTGGTGATGTATGAGGAATTAGAAGGAAGATGATACCATTCGAAAAAAAGAAGGAAGACGACGGGTCCGGCATGGGAAGTGCGTGCGATGTCGAAACATGCCTCGAGGGAGATCACCCAAAGCCGTACTACTACGGGGAAAGAGGAGGGCATGAGGATGACGTTGTTGGCGGGCTCTACGACGATGCATGGGCGAGGTACGGCATGTGCCGACGATGGGCAGCCGGCAGACGTCTCGAAGGTCGAGAGCGACAATTATGTCCAATTTCTCCACCGGCGGTGGCGGGGGCTGGTGCCACCAATGCAGACTGATATCTCCGGTGGTGGCTGTGGGCGGTTGCGGTACTACAGGGAACAACAACCGGCATGGGCACGGCTATGGTCAAAGTTGCGGAAGGCGCGACCTGCGGTACTTTCCGATTCTACAACTGAAAAATAGTGTAACCGGCTTTCTTAATAATCAGCTTAAAACTTGTTTCCACTGATGGCTAAAACTCAGTATCCAAACAACCAGGAACCCTTCTCACAAACTCACAATGTATCAATCCCCAATCGCCTCTACTTGGTGTCGCTGCACACCCTATACCTCACGTCGTCGATCGTCATCCTCGAAGGTTTAGTTGTGTTGGAATCGTCATGCAGCGCCATCAAGCTCTTCCTCTCATCAGAGATGGACGTTGTTGAGCTGATCAATCCTCCTTAATTATTCAAGAAGGGCCTCAATGTAGAGAGATGGAGTGGTTGTTGTCGGACTCCCTGGCCACTACGCATGGCAACGTACGTGCACGTGCAGCGTTGGTTGTTGCCCGTCATCGCGCCCGTGGCCGTGAGGCTGGACCACTATGTGTGCACGATCGACCTCCTATGACAAGCCAGGAGGCTCAACAAGAGCATGGACCTGCTCAGGCGAACCATGACGAGGCTGGAGGCCCGCCATTATGTGGAAGGTGCTGCAAAATTCTTTCACCACATGAGGGATGATACCTGTTCGAGTGGTGACTACTGGTAACTTTCAGTGCGAATATGTACGAGCCTTTGGTCTATTTTTTAGATACATAGATTCAGCGTAGGCATCTGTATAACAGAGAAACACTAGGCGCTTCTTCGAGCATCAGTTGATTATGCACAACATTTATTTCTAAACACTTCCCAATTGAATACTATTTTATTTTTATAATTTAATTTTGGACAGAACATGGAAATACTATTGCAAAGCAAGTAAATTCGTACGCATTTGTTCTTGGACACTTCCAAGTTGATGATGGGCCTAAAGCATGCAACATGCATAAGAACTTCCTCCATACCGCAAGATCAGGAAAAGCAATATGCGTAGGAGATATGTGACCAGATAGAATACTGCCACATACCAGGATCATCCAAAGATAATATATGGATCAAATTGAATAATTTTGGTTAGTTTATCACCAACTATGTCGAACCGCATCTTAATTTTATTTCATGTTTTGAGAATCCTTATTAGCATTCTAAAGTAATCTGCACATCGTCCATATTTCTTGATCTCAGATCGCGCGGTTAGGAAAGATATGCAGTTACTTCACATAGTGAAGAGCGTTGTTCCGACCAAACCGTTCAAATTTTTAGGTAGTTAAATTAAGTAAAGTGGTCTTTTATTGTATTTAAAATATTAGATGTAGTTATTTGTACCTCTGTATAAGCGGATATGCATATGAATTTTAAAACAACTTAAACACCGTGGCAACGCACGGGTATTTAGCTAGTAGTAATAGTAAAGGAAGTAGTGTTTCTGTCCTTCGTCCGTTTTTTGGACTTTTTTACCCCTGACTTTTCAGAGTTATTACATCCCCTGCCACCGTTGAGTAACCCGAACGGTTTGTCTGGATAGAAAAAATCCCCAACCACCGGCTCCTCCACGAGGCCATCGCGGGGCGCCTCCGCCGCTTGCTCCGACCACGCCTCCGACAAAACTCCAGCACCCCTCTACACCGCTTCGTCCTCTGTGGGTTCCATAACCACCACACAGATCCTAATCTTCCGTGCTCCCGTCTGCCGGCCAGAGTCACGCATCCCTATTTTTTGGGAGAGAGAGCGACAGGAGAAATCGAGGCCCAGATCTAGGTACTGATTCCGGCCGCTGTCTGCCGTTGCGTTTGTGGGGGAGAGATACGGGGAAGGGACGAGGCGTAGATGGAGTTTTGGTGGGGTGAAGACGTGAGGGCGTCGAGATTGGGTGAAAGAGGTGGGCAGCCGCGCGTCCCGGCCACGCCGTCTCGCCTCTAGGCTGTCGCGCGTCTTGTGCCCCCCGGGAGAAGAACTGGAGCCAGTGGAGAGATAGTGATGTGGGAGAGATAGGAGGGCGGCGAGATGGAAGGGTATAGGGATGGCAGCACTTGCTCGATGCTGGGCAGAGAGATGGGAGTTTTGGGGATCAACACGAGTTCGCTGCTGCTATTCTGCAGACTATTGCTGCTTTTTTTACTGAATATTTCTCCCGTATAAACTGAAGATTGCTGCTGAATATTGATATCTCAAATGGAAGTTAGTACTGAATCCTGGGAGGATTAACTGCAGCTGGAACTTTCTTTGTACATTGCACAACCTGAAAATCTGGGAGGGGCTACCAAAACATGGTACGTTCTTCTCTCGCTTGCAGTGTGTTCTGCCTGCAAACTGCAAAGAGTTCACATCAGGAGTTCTACTCAAGGCATTGGTCTTCTCGGACGAGCTGTACGATTTTACTGAAAATTGGAGATAGTTCTGATGAGATTTTTTTTAGGAATTCTCATGAGAAGTTCTGCTCAAGACCTTGCTATTCTCGGATGAGCTGTCAATTTTCTTGCAAATTGGGGACAAGTCTCATTGGAAGTTTTGTTCAAGACCTGACTCTTCTCTGATGGGATGTAGTCCATTCTAAGTGCGAGTTGTGCTAAGACCTTGCTCTTTTTGGATGGGTTGTCCATTCTGACTGCGAATTGAAGAGTGCTATCATCAGGTGTTGTGCATGCGACGTTGTCTTCTCCGGTAGGCTGTACCTTGTGGCAGCAAATTGAAGAGTGTTGTTAACTGGAGGTCTGATCATGATCTTGCTCTTATCACATAGGCTTTCTATTTTTCTTGCAAATTGACCACTGTTCTCATAAGTTGTTCTCACAACATTGGTATTCTCAGATAGGATGTCCGTTCTGTAGAAAATTAGCACATGCAGTGTGCTACTCTATGTAATTTTTTGAATTGATGCTCTATCATTTTTACTATTACATGGAACCGTAAATTAAGGCATCCATGTTATTTTTACTCCTTAAACACATGATCTAAACATATGAAAGGAGTTCATTTTATTTTATGTCATGCCGTTGCAACGCACGGGCTTTGTGCTAGTACATATTTATGAAGACAACATCCAATAAAACCCCTGAGCCTAGCCACGACTCATCTGTGTGTATGGGTTTTAATCTATTATATTACCCGGTTCTTTGAAATGTTAGGGAACGTTTTGCAATTCAGGGGGAACTTGTATATTATAGCAGTGTGTCTAGCAGTCGTCGGTCCTAGCTAATTTCTTGCTGTGTATAGAGCATGCACAACATGATGTAAGCACGGAGAGTTAAACCCCGTGAGACTTAGCGCTGCGCTTACGCACCAGGTCTTAATATATTGCTAATGAAATAAGAAACATCAAGGTCTTAGCTGGGGCTACGAGAGACCGGAGATGGTCCGAGAGAAACAAGGAACAATGTGATATTCTAACGGAGATGCGCGTTAGAGCTGTCGCTCGTCTGGACTTTTGCCACCGTTGCACGTACGGGGTGAATCTCGCATAAACTATGATCTCCGTGACAACTACACGGTCAAACAGGCGAATCTACGTGCAGGTTGGCACATTCCGGCTATAGCTTCTTTGCCTCCGTCCAAATGGCACATAGTACCTTCACCACCAGTTTACCCAAGCCAAAACTGAAACGCGTTGGCCTGGCATACTGTTTGTCTCCTCCTCGCGTACACCGCTCCGGTCGGACTATATATACGTGGGTGTATGCATTTTTCTGTTCTTCACCGCCACACATCGCTCTCAATCACGTACGTACGTGCGCAGGACTCCTTTTCTTCGTCTGCTTGATAGCCATGAACGCTACGGGTAATGTCGTTGCCATCGGTGTCGTCTTCCGCCAGAGGAGCCACCGCACGGTCAAGGTGAAGGCGGCGGCGGCTGCGAGCGCTGGTGTCCGCCGCGCGGCGAGCGACTACTACAAGGTGCTGTCGCTGGAGCACTCGGACGTGGGCGAGGAGGAGGTCAAACGCGCGTACCGCCGGCTGGCGCTGCAGTACCACCCGGACGTGTGCCCGCCGTCGCGCCGGGCCGAGTCCACGGAGCTCTTCGTCGAGCTCCGCCGCGCCTACGAGACCCTGTCCGACCCGGCCACGAGGATGCGCTACGATGCTGAACTGAGGATGGGCTACACGGCGGCGGCGAGGCCGGCGGCGGCAGATGGGTTCACGAGCGACGTGTGGGAGGCGCAGCTGTGCGTGCTGCGGGCGAGGTCCGAGCGGCGGCACAAGGCGAACACGAACAGCGGAAGCTAACGGTTTTAGGCGATGGCCGATGGGCGATCTGATGACGTTTGAACGTAGACACCGGCAGACTCGTAGCATCTGTTTTTATTTGGGTGTTTGAGTTGAGTGTAAAATGATGATGGTACAAATAACTTGATTCTTAGAAAGTTTGATTGACGAGAACATGCACTTCCATTTAGTGATATGCTTGTTTTTTCAGTGAATATTGAGATTACGTAACAAAAGTTACTTTTTCATCTTTAGTAATATACTACTCAAGGTTAACCGATTCCTTATTTTCCTAGACGGGGAGAGATGATTATCTTTTCTAAGTCCGCCAAGTTACACATTTGCAACATTCATATACATCACAATTCCGTATAGATTACTCACCCTTCTAGAATTCTAGTCCAAAGCGTCTGCTCACTTCGTCAAAAAGAAAAAAAAAGCGAACCAAAACTAGCCCCGAAGCTAAGGGCATCTCCAGTGGCATGACCCAATTTTGAAAACCCAATGTGTTCAAAATGGTACGTCTGGGCCGGCCCAAGGATAGGAAATGAGTCCTTGTCCGGCACGCTAGGCCAGTGCACCCAGCGGCGAGCCTCATTTGGTCTAGATGGCCATTTTGGCCAGACGGTGTGACCACTGCCGCCGACACCGCAGTTTTGGCCGAGTTCCCCTGTGCCACCCCCATTTCCCTCCTCGCTGCCCTCCTTTCCTGCCTCGCCGCTCTGTTTCCCGCCGATTCTGGCAAGTTACTCCCGCATCTAGCCGATGTCTATAAAAGGAGAGGCGACCTGCGGTGGAAACGGTGCACACAACGCCTACCATGCCTCACAACCTAGGTGGAGGAGAGCCGCTGAAGGCGTTGCCGGTTGCGCAGGTTGACACCACCGCCGAGGAGGAGGAGGACGGCGATGACGACGCCTTCGACTTCGATGACGAGGTGGAGCCGCCAGTCGACCAGCGGGAGACCCTCTCCTCCATCCAATTGGCACATAAGCGGAGAAGCGGTAGGGGATCTCCTTGAGGCCGGAGGAGGGTCCCTTCCGGAGGCCGGCATGGCCGTATCAAGTGCTAGTCAACTGGACCACAATCCAACGTTTCGGGTGGGATGTCCTGAACAACGTTATGTAGCCGTCGAAACTCCAGCGACATGAACTCATCGAGGCTCAATCGAGACGATGGTACTCGGGTACTCCCACATAGGACCAAGTAGGCCCACCAGGTGTAGGGCAGCCCAACACGATGACCAGTGTCTATGTAAAAACCAAGATGTTGCATCATCTTGTAGTACACAGCAAGTCAAGATAGCTATTCTGGAATCACCGAAATATGATTGTAATCAACTCAGATCAAATCTAGATACTATATGTCAACCAACTCGGCAGTTCTGTAACCCTATACCCGATCAAGTATATATATGTTGGGGCAAAAGAAGCGTGGTCTCCTTTTTGTGTTGATCAAGTAGCTCTTGCTACAAAATGAATATGGAAGTGTCGACTTGCATTTCGCTTCTTTGGTCACTTTTCAGAGCCTAGACAATGTTAGTTAGATGCTATTTTATAGCGGGGATCATTTTTTGCGAAGGCTAATATGCATGGTTTGTGTTCCATGCTACTAGCCTAACTGGATAATCTTAACCAAGAGTGTGGCTGAATGCCACTATTTGTAAACGACTTGTATTAAGCAACTAGAATGGTATGACATTAAGCAATCAGATTCAAACGTATGATTTACATGCTTTGTGCAACGTTTCATGTATAATTGTTACTACTAATTAATTATATATGCACAAATCAGATACTAATATGTGATACTTATAAAACTATTATATATCACTATTCCTTAGGGTTTCTAAGCCCAAGGGGATGTATGTAACGGTGACTTCGTTACACGTGTTTACCTAGAGTCTACAGCAAACCCAAAGAAAACATACTTTACATGTCAGCAGGTGTGGTCGCAGGCTATTTGGTTCCCTAGGGCTCATAACCCAAGGGAAACATACTGTTACCTAGGGTACTGATCTGGGAACCCAAGGGAAAACGCGATTCCCCCACCAATGGGACCCTAGGGTTCATTCCTTAGGGTGTACCCTAGGGAAACCTTTTCCCCTAGAGTTTTAGCCCCTTTGCTTAGGGTATCCGGCCCTAGGGCTATTTGCAAATTCTAGTAGTGATATAAGGTGGAGTAGTGGTTTCCTGAGCGGTGCCATGAATCATCTTCAACACATCCACTATATGGTTTAACCTGATCGCCACCGAACCGGTATACTGCTTCACAGGAGAGAGGCGGCGGCCGAAAAAACCCATCTAGGGTTCCTTCACTCCGCCGGCGACGCCGGTGGTCCGTTCCGTCTTTGACGGTCTTAGGGCCTTGGAGGTGTGGCGGACCACGGTCTCTCGCCGGCGAGAGGTTTTTGTTCTTCGCTTAGGCTATTTTCTTATGTCTTTTTCAGGATGTTGAGACGACGGCTACGTCCTGAAGTCAGAATAAAGTCCTCCCAGCTCTATCCTCGCTCCGGTGGTGCGCCTAGCGCTAACGGAGGGCGCGTGGCGTATTGTGTCCGGCTGATCTCCTGGGATCTAGTCGTTTTTCGTATTAACTTCAGGTCAGTTTCTTCCAATCTACTGATGTCATCATTGACGATGGTTGCTGCTTTAGTGCGCTAGTTCTTTGGGACCTTAGCACGATGACTTCCCTGTCTACTACGACAAGCTTTGTCCGGCTCCGGTGATGGAGGGGCGAAGACGGCAGCGCGCCTTCGGCACGTGCTAGTGTTTGTAGTCTTCGCTAGGTGGTCCATCGTCCTATTTGTAATTTTTATTACTTTTAGGCCTCTTTGTACTACTGTTGATGATTATTAATAGATCGGTGAAATTTTCGCAAAAAAAACACATCTACTATATAGCGTAACTGAGACTCCCCTCTCAAGATCGCATCCGGGGACCAGATGAGATAATAGGCAAGAAGCCACATATATGCATAGGATTTTATAGGACAGTGTTTCCCAGGGTCCAAACATGTATGAATCTTTTCTTCAGTGCTTCTATTGAGTTCTGATAGGCACGTACAAATTCATCTTTGTCCTCTGAGTAACACCTTCCTAAGGGCATCTCCACCGGGCCGACTCAACCTGTCCGGGCGCATTCGAACGCGTCCACGCGGACGCGCGGGACGTGCGCAGCCTTCCAGCGGTCCGACCCATCCGGCTCGACGCGTCCGGCTCGATCCATCCGTGCACCTAATATAAGCAACGGTTGGGTCAGCTCGGACAGCGCGCGCATCCTCCCGTGTTCGACCATGACCTTTGGCGCCCCTCCCGCCAGTGGCACACAGACCACTCCACTTCTCCCTCCAAAAAAACCTCTCCCAAATTTTCACTGGCGGGAGCGGTGGGAAAGGCGATGGATCCCGCCGCCATGGCCGAAGCTGCACCCTCCGGCGTTCCCGCCGCCAAGAAGCGCGGTCGGCCGAAGAAGCTTGCCAAGGACATGACGCCGGAGGAGTGGAAGAGTGAGACGGAGAAGCGTGCAGGCCGGCGGCTTGCGGCGCGGACTCGACTCGCTGCAGCCAAGCTCAACAAGGAGCGTCGGGAGGAGAACGAGCGCTTCCTCGCCGCGCGAAATAGGGCCAACCACAACGAGCTGGTGGTGGATGCAGCCAAGCACGCCATGAACATGATAAAGCACGAGGCGCTAACCGCCGATTTCGGTGGCACCGTGCCCTTCGGTGCCGGCGACGCTATCCCCGGCCTGTCCATGGCCGGCACGTCCTCTACCAGCTCCGTCACGTACACCCCTTGCGGACAGCCCAGGACGCCATGCCCGCGCACACCTTCGCTCGGAGGCCA
Organism: Avena sativa; assembly: GCA_916181665.1. Classification (NCBI taxonomy): domain Eukaryota; kingdom Viridiplantae; phylum Streptophyta; class Magnoliopsida; order Poales; family Poaceae; genus Avena; species Avena sativa. The sequence goes on from OV702290.1 coordinate 468,998,297, forward strand.
CACTAGGAACATTGCCTGGCTCTCCCGGTTCGTCCATCCCCGCACGACATCGCCAGAAGCGGGAGAGCCAGTCATTGACCTAGACCACACTCCAACGACCACGAACACCACCCCGGAGGCTTCGAAGAAGCAACAACACATCTCCATTGCGTACATGCCAGCGCTAGTCAACCTATTCGGTGGAATGACCGACGCGCCGCCGACCGACGACGCCACGTTATGATGTCGACATTTCTCTGCCTTTGCCTGCACACCGCTCCCATTTGTTTATCGCGGCCAAATTGGGTGTAGGGATTCATGGCCATCGATGCCGAGGGCGCCATGCACGACATGATCAACGAGGGTGGCAACGGCCATGGTGACAGCTATGGCGACGGCTATGGCGAGGACGCAGAGACGCAGCAGCAGGAGACGCAACAAGATGCCTACAACATTGCGGATGAGTCATTGTTCGGAAACGATGGCGCTTCCATGGGCGTGGGGGTCACTGTCGCATCGCTGGCTGCTTCACTTGCGGCATCGCTCGTGGACAGCAAGAAGTTGAGCCAACGAGCCGCGAGCTACACCACTGAGGAGGAAAAGGTCCTATGCAATGCATGCATGGAGGTTTCGCAAGATCCTTTATGCGGCACCGAGCAAAAGAGCTTTGCCTATTGGAAAAAGATGGGAAGGTTCTTCCATGAGAGCAGGAAATTCTGCAAGGACGTTTTCTACAGCGATCGAAATGATGTCTCTCTCTCCAAGCGATGGGGTACCATTCATGCCGAGTGTAGCAAGTTCCAAGGCTCTTACAAGATGGTGATGCAAAGGAAAATAAGATAATGTTGCCGGTTGACATGGTAAAACCCCTTACTCTCCTTGTCGATGTCTTGCATATGCATTGAGCCATTGTCTGCATCCATATGTGTAGGTCATGAAAGCAATGGAGCACTTCAAGAAGGTGAATGACAACAAGGCCTTCACGTTGACGCATTGTTGGACGTTGATCAAAGACTGCAAAAAATGGGAGACTAGCTATGCCCTTTGGAAAGAACTCGACAAGAAGAAGAAGGGCAAGAGCAATGCTTCTACGGGCGGTGTCATCGACCTAGACGACAGAGGCAATAACGAAGGCTTCGCCAACCCTGTAGGCGCCCGTGCCCGCCGGCCTAGAGGCCAAAAGGCTACGAAGGGCGACATCGCCCGCCAGGCTGGTTCGTTGGCATTCCAGGAGACGTTGACGAAGATCCTGGAGAACAAGGAGGAGGCCATCGCCGAGAGGGAAGAGAGGTGGCACAAAGAGAAAGAGGCCACCGCCAAGACCTTTGTGGAGCTCCAGACAAGGTCTATTGAGGTGTATGAGGCCAACGCCAAGGCCAGGCTAATGGAGATCGAGGTGAAGGCAAAGGAGATGGAGGCCAAAGCCAAGGCCAAAGAGGCCGAGGCCAGGTCTAGGGTGGTGGAGGCAGAGGCCAAGGCCAAGGAGGCTGAAGCCAAGATCATGTCCGAAGAGAATGCCATCATGCTCACCGACCTGGACACCATCTCCGACCCTGATCGCAGGGCTTGGATCGCTCACAGGCAGCAGGCCATTCGTGCTCGCGATGCTTGAATGGCAATGGCGACGGCGGCTGCAGCTTTTTGGGCAGAGAATCTACCATTCTTTTGGACATTGTGTATGATATTACCCTCTTTTGCACATTTCAGAATCACTAGCCACTAGTTGGCGATGCCCAAAGGACGATGGCCAATTTATCTGATAGTCAGATTCTCTGCTTTTGCCTGTGAAATCAACTATTCGACCGTTGGCAAAGCCTTGGCCAGCCATGGCACCCAGAAACGCCAGGCGCAGACATTTGAGTCGTGCTGCTAGGCACAGTCGGCCGGACAAGCCGGACCGCCGCTCCAAAGTGACCACGGGCCGACCCAAACGGAGAGAAACGGACCGTTTTGGTCGCGCGTGTCGGCCCGCTAGTGGAGATGCCCTAAAGGGGGATGGACACACCTCGTGCTGCCATACCTAGGCCCAATGAGGATTTGTATCCTTTAGATCTAGGTTCAAACAATCACTATAAGAATCCGGACGATCCATAACGTTTTTTCAGGACGGTGCATAAAAACGTCACGGATCTGTGACGGTCTATTTTTTCATTGGGAGGGGCTCGAAGGGCCTCTGACCCGGTCATTCATGATGTTTCCTTATTTCGTCGCTGTGAAATCATCGCAGAATTCGTCCCCGGTCCTGAAGCCTAGTTAGCCAATTCGTCTCGCGTATAATCGTCATGGATATCGTCACGCCACATGTTTGAATCTATTTTTTCCCCACGACCGCGTCATCCGTGAACTAACCCCACCTGTCAGAGCACTATGCACGGTAGCACTTTATGGAATCTAGGGGTGGTTCTTTGGTCGGTCCCACATGTCAGACTCTTTGATCCAAACTTGCATGCAGTGCATGGCTAGTTCACGCGCTAGTGCAGTGGTAGTTCCCGCTTCTTCTCCCTCGTCTCCTCGCAGTGGCAGTTCTACTTCGTATCCCTTGTCTCTTCTCCTCTTCTTCTTCTCCTTGTCTCTCCATGTTCTTCTTTCTTCCTCGATCAAAACTTTCCTGCATGTAAGCCATGGCCAACAGCCGGATGAAGAGGAACTGGTCCAATCTCCCGGCCGACCCACTTCGCAAGATCGCCGACTACTTGCTAGAGAAAGAGGAGTACGTCGACACCTATGCTGCTTGTCGGGAAGTCTGCACCGATTGGCGCCGCAGTTTAAAAGTGCCCGGATTCCATCTTAACAACTGGATCATGATAGATCACATACTTCCACACGTCGATGACTTCACCTTCCTCAACCTCTCCACTGGTCATTGCTTCACGATGAATCTAATGAACGTCCATCGCAGGTTCACATTCACATCCGATATATATATAACATTCATTTATTTGTATTTTCCATTGTAAACATCTTAGTGCTAATTGTCCTCTTCTTCCAAAGATTCTACTTCGTCGATGTTTCTCGTGGCGTCATCGTGCTTGCTCAGAGGGTGGAGCCGTACAAGATTCGGCTTTTGAACCCAATCACTGGTAAGTCCAACACTGAGTTTCAAGCACAAATACCATCTCATATGCTGCTACCTGTCGTCGTGAGAGCACCCCAACGGGGCAATTCAATGAATCATTTGGAGAAGGAATGTATTCGCCACCACCCTATGTTCTTTTGGTCTACATGATGGCATTCCGAGGGGAAGTATATGCATTACTTGAGAATGAAGACATCATGTCGACCAACATCCAGTTAGAGCAGCACGCGAGCACTGTCATGATGGACAAAATAATTTCAGCCCAAGTCTTTTAACAAATACATGGAACCTACAAATTTTACCTAGTGGAGTCAGATGGTGATCTGCTTCTTGTGTTGAACGGGGATTTCGCCAAAGGTTAATCGGTGTTGTACCGGGTGGACACGGAGAACCGCTCTCTCGAGGTCGTCGGTGACATTCGAAGTCGTGCTCTTCTTTGATTTCCACCGGTATATCTCCATCGACACTAGGTTGCACACCATAGTAAAACCTGGTTGCATATACTACACAAATTTTATCAGACTGTACAATCATGATGATCAAGCCTGGGAAGAGGAACCAACAATGGTTTTTCATGGCTTAGGTCATCATCAGCTGGAACGTATGCCGAGGCCTTATCGTCTGGACGAGATACTAGTAGCACATTGCAGACGAAGAGAGTTCAATGAATATGTGATGCAACACTCGGGAGCCGGCGACAATGTAATATATAGGGCAGAATGAATCCTATATTCATCCTAGGTTATTTGCCAGTATTTTTAGGTCTATTCGAAGTAGAAATTTGTATTGGGTTTATATTATTTCGATCAGCAGTATGCATATTACCTTTCAGATAAAATTGTAATGTATTTAATTTTAGTACTTTTAGAATTCAAAGTATTTATTTTTAGAAGCTTCTTTCAGAATTCTCTGTGTTAGCTTTCAGAATTATGTGAAAGTACTATCTTTCAACTTTTACAATCATAGTACTCAAGTTATAATTACTGATTCAAAAAATCTAACAGAGATCAGAGTCTCATGGAAATCTCTCGAACTCACGACGAGGGACCCTCTCGCGAGCAGCTCAAACGACCGGAATGCATGTGGATAGGAAATCTTTCAGAATTCTTTTGTACTAGTAGCTTCCATATAATTCTTTGTAGTAACTTCTAGTTCACACAATTATAACCATACCTGGAAAAATCTTCCAAAAGTAGACTAAACAGGCAAATATATTATATATATACACTAGGTTCCAAATGACTAATTAATTGTTCCAGACTACGTCGTACTAGTTAAACTTAACAGTTCCCAACCACAACTACACTCTAGATGGTCTCCAACACAAACTTCGCGTCCAACATCTCTTCTATGGTCTTCCTGCCAGTGATTAGCACGACTGGTCGTCCAACCTTTAGATCATCTTCACTCTGGTGGAATTTCTTCCACCCCTGATTGCTGAAGACAGCATGACCATCTAGGTTAGTCTTGTATGCAATTGGGGTGATGTCAAAATCTCCTAGCTGTACTCTAGCCATGCCATCATCAGGGATGCCCATGGAGGAAACCACTTTCGTAGGTAATCTCTGCGATGTCGCACCGTGGATTAAAAAGAAGAAGCAATCATGTCAGATGACGACCACCACAAGTTACATATGGAGCCATACAAGGAACAAACAAAAGGTAGTTGCCATACCATATTATGTTGGACAAGATTTTTCCTTGTCAAATGGGTCACAAATGGAACCCCGATGAAGGTGTTGATTGGCGGTAGGGTAGCTAGGAGGTGTTCCTTCTCATCATCGGTAAGGTGGCATCTTTGGGCGACAACTTTAGATTCATATACATCTTCCTCGCCACCAATACCACAGATATAGAGAACAGTTATCCTCGGCACGGGTCCTATCAAATAAAAACATAATATTTCTTCCCCGGTAAGATCATTCTGTGTAATGAATTGCTTCCATCCTTCACCTCCCATGATAGTCATGTTCTTTGTTTTCTCAAGGTTAATCTTGTAGGTGCGCCCAAGCACCTTGAAGGGCACACTCTCACATTCAGCTATGGCTAGATTGAACATGAACCATGAATTTCATGGCACAGTCTGTACACCAAAAACAAAAGAATTAGACATTAAACAAATGGTTACAGACCTATAGTGTAGTTTGAAAGAAAATTGCTTGTTACCACTTACCACTGAGTTCTGGAACCCCTCTAACTCTGACAAGTAGATACAAAAGGACATGCCCGATGACAACCTGGATTCGCAATTTCTCTTGTATACTAGACACGACGCCAGATCCTGTTAGGCAAAAATGATGAATGTCTAAATAATATATGGAACTAAACTCCCAAAAGAAATAGACTGTATATACATTAAACGTGTTATAATTTAAACACCTAAGTTGGGATCCTAGTTTTCTTAGCTTTGGCGATTCTAGCAACCATAGCATCAAGTGCTCTGAACCTCGCTTTCTTAGGTCTCTTGACTAGTTGCTTCACATCATCATCAGATGTTGTGAACCTTGCTTTCTTAGGTCTCTTGACTACAGGTTGCTTCACATCATAATCATCATCATCGGATGTGACATCGATTAAGCCAGCATTGGTTTTAGAAACCTAAATGGACATTGTAGTAATTAGAATGTTTTGTTTTGCTGCTGTACAATAGGTTTAACTACTATCTTAGAGTCAGTAGCAACAATTTTAAAACCTGCATTTCGATGCTATGTTGTACAGTAGGCTCCTTCTGCATCAACCATTCCATTTTGCAGTATGCACAATTTCTACAGGCGCCTCTTTCTAATTCTTCCCTTGACAATGCAGCCATTCAGAGACTTGCTAACTAGAAGAATCAAATAATAATTAGTGAACTATAAAAATCAAATTTAAAAGCATATGGTTTGGTCACAACTACAAGCATCGTCCAATGAGATGAATTTGTATATATACCAAGGAGCATGTACAACCATAGTAGCCATGCAAAGACAGTAAGTAGATGCCTATCATCCCATCAACAGTCAAAGTGCCACATTTTCATCATTGACCAGTTGTAAACAGTGAAAATCATAAGATTATCCCTTAGCACTAACATAGCTATGAAAAACATCAATTTGGGCCTCATACTAACAAAGCACAAATAAATCAACGAGATAATCGAACATATAGCAAGACGCATGCACAACAAATGTGTTTGTATAGAACACATGCTATATGCACATTATCCCATGGACACAGATAGTGCCACCCTTTAATCATTGGCCAAATGCATGTGAAGAGAATACAATGACCTACATCAATATATAATGTGGGACCCATAGTAAGATAGCACAGACAAGTCAATGAGATGAATCTGCATCTACCAAGGAAATGTAGAGCGATAGTGGTTGTACAAAGACACTAAGTAGATGGAGATCATCCCATCAACATGCTAAGTGCCACATATTAGTCATTGGCCAGTTGTAAACAGTTAATATCATAAGATTATCCATCAGCACTAACATATAGCTATGAAAAACATCAATTTGGTGGGCCTCATACTAACAAAGCACACATAAATCAATGAGATAATCGAGCATATAGCAAGAAGCATGCACAACAAATGTGTTTGTACAGAACACATGCTATATGCACATTATCCCATGGATATAGATAGTGTCACACTTTAATCATTGGCCAAATGCATGTGAAGAGAAGACAATGGCCTACATCAATATATAATGTGGGATCCATAGTAAGATAACACACACAAGTCAATGAGATGAATCTGTATCTACCAAGGAGATGTAGAGCCATAGTGGTTGTACAAAGACACTAAGTAGATGGAGATCATCCCATCAACATGTTAAGTGTCACATATTAGTCATTGTCCAGTTGTAAATAGTTAATATCCTAAGATTATCCATCCGTACTAACATATAGCTATGAAAAACAACAATTTGGGGCATTAATTTGGCGACTACTTCAAGATCATCCAGTGACATAGATAGCAAGGCCGTCGCTCTGCCCTAGAACAAGGCGGTGACACTGAGGCCAAGATCCATCGCCTGTGACCTAGATGGAGCACTAACACGGTGAACCTAGAACGAGGAGGTGACGCGGTGAAGGAAGGTAGATCGAGGAGCACTTACGTTGCAGCCATCGGCGTCGGGGAGGGGAGGGTGGTTGGTCATTGCCGACAAGGGGAGGGGAGGTGATTTGGCCATCGCAGGGGAGGAGATTTGGTAGTTGCTGGGGAGCGTACGAGAGGGGAGGGGATTTGTTCGTCACCGGGGAGGGGAGGGGATTTGTCCATCGCCGGGGAGGGTCGAGGAGGGGATTCGATCATTGCTGGAGAGGGTTTTCCCAGTGCTGGGAGGTGAGTGGATTTGGGCGAGCGTGGAAGGGACCCGTAATACGGAACGACAAGTGGGGCCCACGCTGGAGCTGACGGGTGCCCCCATAATGAGCCGTTGCCTCGACCGCACCGCACCAGACCGCACCACACTATGCCGCACCACACTGTCGTCATCACTACCATCACATCTCCACCACCATTGCTGCCGTCGCTGCGACATCTCGGCTGCCATGGGGATGCGTGAACCGGCAGGAGAGGGCGACGTTGTGACCAGGTAAATTAGGTCTTGCTCCGTCCCTAAATCTGTTCTAGCTAGGGTTCTAGAAGTTAGAGGAATTTAAGAGTTTCCATGACTTGTTCTGCAGAGTTGGGTTGGAATCGATGGGGAGCTGCCAATTTCCATCCTAGATCAAGAGATTGGTGGGAAGGAGCTAGATCCTAGTTGGAGATGCTAGTGTAACCATGTTCCTGCTAGGAAGGTTGCCTCCTATGGCGCAGACATTGGTAGAAAAAATTTAGGTTGTCTAGATGAGGTGTGTTGTTACTTGTACTAGATGGACAACCCATGGCCAGCACATATGCATAGTGTGCTTTCCCAGCTATGTAAGAAGGCAGATGATAAGATGATGATTGAGCTGAGGATGGCAGATAGAGACACGGATCTATAGATATCTAAACTGAGGTTGAAGAAAATGAGAAAAGAAATGGAATGCAAGCATGTTTGGTTCATGATGATGCTTAGTGTGGCAGTGACTTTAGGGTGTTCTTCTTTTTGTTGTTGGCAATTGTGGAAATAAGTATTGAATTATGGATGTATTCTGCTTCCTCTTGGTTTTGACATTTTAGAAATCAGTATGAGAAATGAGTTTGTTGGATGTTTAGTTAGCTAGCTAGCTAGTCAGTTGTTTTTAGTATTCATGAGATGTATTTAACTTATTGTACCAAACTTGTTGCAACTAGGAAAAATCGTGGTTGCAAAAGTAATGTGTATTTATCTTTTGTTGATTTCAAACATGGTGCAACCAGGAACAATAACCATGGATTTTATATATTGTTGCAAAACCAGGAACAATCACGTGTGTGTTTCTCAAAGATTCACACTAAAAAATATTTTGAAATGTCAGAAATATGTGCAACCAGGAACAATCATAACAAACGACTTAAAAAGTACTGACAATATATAGAGGTACTATTTAAATAGGTTTGATCACAACCACCACATACTACTAGTAGTATTTAATTACACAACCCAAATGATATACTATAACAGTACGCCAATTACATAAACAAAAGGCAACAACATGCAATAGGCAACAGGAGGCAGCAGAGGCAACACGAGGCGGCAGCAGGAGGCAGCTAAGGCAACATGAGCTAGCAATTAGGGCCACAGAGCAATGTGACCAAGGTTTGCATACTTGCTCAGGTAAATCATGAAGGCAACGTGCTTGGCCTTCGTATGATTCGCACGCCGCTGTCCTCCACGGGCAATGCCCCCGGCATGCTGCACGATGTTGTTCAGGTCTTCCACAATCGTTCTTGCATAGAAGGGGCACTTGTACTTGTTTGCACCTCGGCGGAAGGGGAACCTCCCATTCCTCATATGCTTCAGGATGTGGCAGATTTTTGCATGCCTGGACCACATACTTTCACCGACATCGCTATCTCATTCCTGTGAATTAGCAAGTAGAGAGAAGAAGTCAATGAATGAAAAAAAATACTCTCCCAAAATCATGAGATCAAACTAGCAAAGGGCTGTGTTGAGAGATTAATTTTCGCATGTGCGCACAAGCTGAACCAACTTTTGAACAAACTAGTCCATCAAACATATATCTGTTTGCATACATATATGATGAAACAAGGATATATAAAATTATACTGTTCTTTCAAATAATTTGAAAGAATCTATACAAGTTTTAGTATATAAAGACAGATCCAAATTTTAACAAAACTGAGACATCTTTTTTTAGGACAGATGGAGTAATTCTTTCTATTTATCTTATTAGTAAATTGGTAAAACAAAAAGAAGTTATGACTAGCTAGTTTTGTTCAGTTTGAACATGGTATAAATAGGAATTTGTTTTCTCCTAAATATATACTCAATGTATTATGAATTTAACAATTTGTTTCCCTAAACAAATAATAGAGATGGACTACATAGAGAAATTTAATTTATCAGCATTATTTTAATGCATCTGTTCATATAAATACACAACTTACTATAACAAAGATTGAATAACATGCATGATACAGTATTTAACATATACACTCCACTTAAGATAAAATTTAAACTCATACTGTTCTTTCAAATAATTTGAATGGATATCTATACAAGTTTCAATATATATATAGATACATCCAAATTTTAATAAGAAAACTGAGACAACCTTTTTTTTAGGATAGATGGAGTAATTATTTCCACTCATCTTATCAGTAAATTGGCAAAACAAAAAGAAGTTATGACTAGAACATGGTACAAATAGGAATTTGTTTTCTCCTAAATATATTCAGTTAATTAGGAATTTAACAATTTGTTTCCCTAAATATAACAGAGATGGACATTTATCTGCATTTTAATGCATCTGTACATATACATACAGAACTTACTATAAAACTGAGACGAACTTTCAGTTATGGAATATTAAATTTCTATTAATGTAATCAGGAGCTCGTATGATTACTATATATATGTGACTTTTATCATACAAATCAAACTATACATTGGACATCATGGACACAACCTAGATAAGAGATCTGAACTCTAAATGAAATTATATCACTAGAAAATATCCATCAAAACAACCAACAAAAGTTGATCATATATAGAACTACTAGGCGCCAAGAACTACTAGGGGCAGATCAAATCAAACTAGAAAATGTGCGACTAGAATGACTAGGGGCAAATCAAAACGACCAACAAAAGATGAGCATAGAAGTACTAGGTAGAGAATAAATTAATTAATCAAACTCTACAAGATCAGAAAACTCTATAAATTAAAATATGAATAATAAAATCAGAAAACCCTATTCACAATTTAGATCTAATTACCTCCGGTTCTCCGTTGCTGGGTTCTTGCTCGAACGCGAACGGATCTGTAGGTTCTTCATCCTTGCTGTCGTCGAAGTAATCCTAGTCCACCTGCACTGCCATTGGATCTACAACCGCTTCCTCTTTGACCTTGTTATCTGCCGTCTTCTCGATGATGGCATTGGCTACCTCCTTGTCGATGATGACCTTGGCGTCCTCGGTGACCACCAGTCTTGATCTCTTCATCTTTGTGAAAATTATCTCGTACTTGTTGCTAGGGTTTTCTTCTGTTCTTTGGAGAGCAGAGGGAAGAGTGGGATGGTGTGTGGAGAAATGACTAGTAGACGATGGGGAGACTGTGTGGCTGATGTCTTTTAAATGACCGGGAGACGATGGGGCAGTTGGGTGGTGGGAGCACATGCAGGGTGGGAAACGTGTACATCGCACGTGTCAATGCAAAATGCACGAGTGGGAAACAGTGTATACACAACTCGATTTCTTTTGCAGTTAATCATTTTTAGGCATGTCAATGGAAAATGTAAAACCCACTTGAGTTCTTCTAATTTTTCAGTAAATCATTTTTACTCTAGATACTCCATGCATGCATGCGGACCAAAAATCTTTCCTACGTGTTTTTGGTCTTTGTACACCATGGTTTGACACATGGATCCCCTAGAGTCATTGCACATTGATATCCACTAGTCATTGATCCACATGACCACATTGAATTGTTCTTTTTCAAAACCACATTGATATATATATATATATCTACACATGACCACACATATGTACACTCTAGTGGATATTTTGTGATGCAACTTTTGTCACGGTACTGGTGCAAACATGAAGTGTGGAAAAGCTGCTTTAATTTGCTATGTGTTTTTGGTGTCTATGACCATGATGGTTTGACACATATGGATCCCTAGAGTGGTTGCATGTGTTATTTTCCTAAACCACACATTGATATCTCCACTAGAGTCATTGATGATCCACATGACCACATTACATGTGTTCTTTTCCAAAACCACATAGATATCTACATGACACACCTACTCCAATGATTCCATAATACAACTTCTGTCACACTGGTGCATGCAATGTGAAAGTTGTTTTCCTATGTGTTTTTGGTCTTCTACACCATGTTTTATCAATTGGATATCCCCTAGAGTCATTGCACATTGCATGTGTTCTTTTCCAAAACCACATTGATGTCTACATGACCACACACACCAAGTGGATTCTGTGAGATGCAACTTTTGTCACACTGGTGCAACATGCAATGTTGGAAGCTGCTTTCCTATGTGTTTTTGGTCTCTATGACCATGATGTGGTGGTTTGACACATATATATGGATCCCCTAGAGTGATTGCATGTGTTCTTTTCCTAAACCACATATTGATATCTCCACTAGAGTCATTGATGATCCACATGACCACATTACATGTGTTCTTTTCCAAAACCACATTGATATTGATCCACATGACCACACACACTCTAGTGGATTTTTCTTTGTCACACTGGTGCATTGAAATGTGTGGAAGTTGCTTTCCTATGTGTGTTTTGCTTCTACACCATGGTTTGCCACTTGGATCCCCCTAGAGTCATTGCACATTGCATATGTGCTCTCTTACAAAACCACATTGATATCTACATGACCACACACACTCAAGTGGATTCTATGATGCAACTTCTTTGTCACACACTAGTGCATCACAATGTGTGGAAGTTGCTTTCCTATGTGTGTTTTGATTCTACACCATGGTTTGCCACTTGGATTCCCCTAGAGTCATTGCACATTCCATATGTGTTCTTTCCAAAACCACATTGATATCTACATGACCACACACACTCTAGTGGATTCTATGATGCAACTTCTGTCACACTAGTGTATTTTTGGTCTCTATGACCATGATGGTTTGACATATATATATATATATATATGGATCCCCTAGAGTGACTACATGTGTTCTTTTCCCTAAACCACACATTCATATCTCCACTAGAGTCATTATTGATGATCCACATGACCTTGCATGTGTTATTTTCCAAAACCACATTGATATATAGACCACACACACACCCTACTGATCCAATGATTCTGTGATGCAACTTTTGTCACACTGGTGCATTGCAATGTGTGGAAGTTGCTTTCCTATGTGTGCTTCTACACCATGGTTTGCCACTTGGATCCCCTAGAGTCATTGCACATTGCATATGTGTTCTTTTCCAAAACCACATTGATATCTACATGACCACACACACTCCAGTAGATTCTGTGATGCAACTTCTGTCACACTGGTGTGTTTTTGGTCTCTATGACCATGATGGTTTGACACATATATATGGATCCCCTAGACTGATTCCATGTGTTATTTTCCCTAAATCACACATTGATATCTCCATTAGAGTCATTATTAATGATCCACATGACCTTACATGTGTTCTTTTCCAAAACCACATTGATATATAGACCACACACACACCCTACTGATCCAATGATTCTATGATGCAACTTTTGTCACACTTGTGCATGCAATGTGGAAGTTGCTTTCCTATGTGTTTTTGGTCTTCTACACCATGGTTTGCCACTTGGATCACATTGATATATACATGACCACACACACCCCAGGGGATTCTGTGATGCAACTTCTGTCACACTGGTGCACCATGCAATAATGTTGGAAGTTACTTTCCTATGTGGTTTTTGGTCTCTATGACCATGATGTGTTGGTTTGACACATATATATGGATCCCCTATAGTGATTGCATGTGCTCTTTTCCTAAACCACACATTGATATCTCCACTAGAGTCATTGATGATCCACATGACCACATTGCATGTGTCCTTTTCTAAAACCACATTGATATAGACCACACACACCAATGATTCTATGATGATGCAACTTCTGTCACACTAGTGCATGCAATATGGAAGTTGCTTTCCTATGTGTTTTTGGTCTTCTACACCAATGGTTTGCCACTTGGATCCCCTAGAGTCACACATTGCATGTGTTCTTTTCCAAAACCACATTGATATTGACCACACACACTAGAGTGGATTCTGTGATGCAAATTCAGTCACACTGGTGCAACATGCAATGTGGAAGTTGCTTTCCCTATATGTGTTTTTGGTCTCCTATGACCATGATGGTTTGACACATAGATCCCCTAGCTAGAGTGATTGCATGTGTTCTTTTCCCTAAACCACACATTGATATATCTATATGACCATGTACTCTAGTGGATTCTGTGATGCAACTTCTATCACACATTATTGGTGCAACATGCAATGGTGGAAGATGCTTTTTACTATATATGTGTTGGTCTCTATGAACACCATGGTTTGGACACATGGATCTACCCCCTAGAGTAGTCACTATTAATTGCATGTGTTCTTTTTAATTTCCTAAACCACACATTGATATCTCCACTACTGGAGTCATTGAGATCCACATGACTGTGTACACCATGCGTGGTTTGACACATGGTGGAGTCATTTGCATGTGTTCTTTTACAAAACCACACATTGATATATATATATATATATACATGACCACATACACTACTGTCAAAACACTGGTAAAAAAGAAACACATATAAATATGCAACTACACCATGATAGGGAAGTTGCATTTGAGAACAGGCTCACCCAGGGGTGGGTTCTGCCTATATCAACATCCCACCACACTTTAATAAATATGGTAATGCCATATATGCAAGATTCCACAAGTTTTTCCCATCTGGTTCACCTGTAAAGAGATTTTTCATACCACACTTTGGATCTCACCTATACCAATATTTTGGCAAAAATCAGCATAACAATTTTTTCCTGATTTTTGGGATTAGTAATTGCTAATTTCTTCAAAAGGTACCATTTTAACAAGTATCCTATATGATTAATTTATTTGAGCCACTCATCATGCAATATACAGCCAAGATACGCCATCAAAAAATTTGACCAACACACCCCGCTCAAATTTCATGCGTAGGAGTTAAATTTCGTGCCTAGAAATTTCGTCCCTCGGATAGACCGATCATCCCTTCAGCACATCGCCACACATCATTCGCGCAGAGGGCATTTAGATAATCTAAAAGAAACCCTCCTTATTCCCTCCCCCGCTGAAAGTGGACGAGATCCATTTTTTCCTCACATCGCCGTCCTCTGCCTCCTCCCTCGCCCTCACCCTCGCCACCGTATGTTCCTCCTCCACTCTCCGTCGTCCTTCCCTCCGCCCCTCGCCGCCCTATGCCCCTCCTCACCATGCCACCGTCCTTCATTCCAGTAGACAGCTAGCCGTCAACGTAGCCCAAACCCTAGCCTGTCGTCACCTTCACGGTTTCCCACCATGCTGTGTCAATTTTCAAGCTCGCAGGTCTACAACCTCACTCTCAACCTCACCCACAAGATCCTCCACCTCTACGTGCACCTCTTTGTAAAGATCTCCCCACTCGTCGTGCATCTCTCCGTCAAGGTCTGCTCCCTGGACTCCAAGGTCTGCCCACCCGCGGTCAAGGTCTGCTCACTCGACGTGCACCTCGCTGACAAGGTACGTCACCTCGCCATGCACCTCATCGACAAGGCCTGCCACCTCGCCGTCAAGGTCTTTGCACTATCCATGCACGTCGCCATCAAGATCTGCCCACTCGTGGTAAAGGTCTGCTCACTCGACGTGCACCTCGAGTACAAGGTACGCCTACTCGTAGTGCACCTCGCCGTCCACCTAGTTGACACGGTCTGCCACATCACCGTCGACAAGGTCTGCCTACTCGCCGTGCACCTCGTCCACATAGTCTGCTACCAAGGTCCGCTGACAAGCCTCGATGCCACGATTTAAGAGTTCCGCCAGGAATAGCAGTAAGAAAAAGGCCCCATAGCCTGAAGGCAAGGAAACACTTACCTTGATTTTCTTATATTTGGTTATATTGTTTGTTGTAGATAAAGTCTGCATTATCTTGTTTGTTGCAATATTTTGGATGCTTCATAAACATCTTATGATCAGAGTATAACTACAAATTGTTCATAGTGGAATGTTTTACACTTGTGACTACTATTGGACAATCAATAATATATGTTATATTCTGCCTACTTGTCTATTTAGTGGCAAGATATAGATGCATATACTGCTCATGTTGAATTTTCTTACCCTCCTTATTATTGCAACCAATTGGTGAATTGTCCAGCTTCTAAACTATTAGGCTTATGATTAGTTTGCGTGTGATAAAGGTTGCATTATCTTATTTTTTGCAATATTTTGGTTGCTTCATCATATGTCTTATGATTAGAGTATAAATACAAATTGTTCATAGTGGACTATTTTACACTTATGATTAATATTGTACAATGAACAACATATTTTATATTCTACCTACTTGCCTATTTAGTGGCAAGATATAGATGCATGTACTGCTCATGTTTAATTGTCCTGACCTCCTTATTATTGCCACTAATTAGTGAATTGCCCAGCTTGTAAACTATTAGGCTTATGATCAGTTTGCGTGTGATAAAGGTTGCATTATCCTGTTTGTTGCATATGTTTAGTGATATGTCTTATATTCATCGTATAAGTAGTTCATAGTTTACTATTTTACATGATGGTTACTATAGGACAATGAGCACCATAGGTTATACTTTGCTTAATTGTCTATTTAATTGCATGGTAGATGCTTGTATTGCTTATGTTTAATCGTCTTGGCCTGCTTATTATTGCAATGTATAATACTACGTCTGGTCATAGTGGGGAGTAATATAGCATGTTACTAGGCTATATTACTCCTCACTATGACTGATCTTAATATTATATCCATAGTGAGCAGTGTCATAGGTCTTATAACATAGATACCATCATTTAGGTTGGTCATAGTGGGAAGTTTGTATGTGTACAATACTAGTGTATAATACCAACTAGGCTACCCATAGTAGGACTATCATGCAATCCATGTTGCATTTGTTTTGCTGTTTCGCCGTATGTCTTATGATCAGAGTATGAATTGGTCATAGCGGACTGTTCCACCCCATATGTTATATATCGAGCCATATTTGGAGTTCCCTATACATGTTAGAAACACATATGTACAATGGAATGTGCTTGGGGTGTTGCTTAGAAAAATAATCCAAGCTTTTTCGTAAGAAACGGTGCTGAAAGGATACAGATGTCGCCTAGAGGGAGGTGAATAGGCGATATAAAACTTTTATGAGAGGGGCTCAACAAAGGCGGAATTAAACTAGCATTTACTTTGTCAAGCACAAACCTATAACAACTAGGGTTCACCTATGTGCACCAACAACTTATGCTAAGCGAGACAAGCAACTATGTGATAGCTAGATATAGACTTCAAGCACGAAGGCTATCACAAAGTAAAGTGCATAAGTAAGAGCTCGGGTATAGAGATTACCGAGGCACATAGAGACGACGATGTATTACCGAGTTCCTCCCAACAATGGAGTACATCTCGTTTGGAGAGGGGGTGGTATCAAACCACCAATGCCACAAAAGGCCTCCCTTGTTCTCCAATGAATCTCACCCCAACGGGTTCGTTTCACCTCTTCCACTATACGGCAACCTTCGAGGTGGAAGTCGGCACCTTTACAACGAGTTCGGGGCACACATCCACAACTTAATTGGAGGCTCCCGAAAACAAGCAAGCTGTCAAACAATCAAAGATAAGCTTGTAAGAATCAAATCAACCAAAACAAGGCTTAGGGTTTCAAATGAAACCCTAGAGCAAGGGACCCTCAAGTGAATGAGGGGGAAATGAAGATCTCTCTTGGTGAAGCTGTAGATCAAGGCCTCCTCCTTCGATTCCCCAAAAATCAGGGACTTTGGGTGGTGGGAGAGGGAGATCTTGGAGTTTTGGTGGCTCTCAAATGGTGTTCATCTTTTTAGAACGAGCAGCTTGAGGTTGAAGAAGAGGTCCCCTATTTATAGGCCCACTGATTTCTGACCGTTTTCTGACCGTTGGAGAAGAGTCAGACCGGAGACTCCGGCCTGCACACCGGAGACTCCGGTGTACACCGGAGATTCTGGCCCATCTCCGGACCAGCCTCCGGACCACCAAACAGAATGACCCAGCCCTTCTGTGGGCCAAGTGGACCGGAGACTCCGGTCAGGGGCTTGGACCGGAGACTTCGGCCAGTCTCCGGACCTTGCTCCGGACCACCAATCTGGCTGACCCAGGTCTTCAACTTCGATCCACTCCGGAGACTTGTGGGGAAACTCCGGACCACACCAGAGACTCCGGTGTCTACATACCGGAGACTCCGGTCTGAAAAACCTGCCAAAGACAAAAACTGATGGAAACAACAAAACTATAACGATCATAACATTTGCATCCGGACTCCGATTGACCCGAAACCAATTTTGTTGGAAAGGGGGTGACAAGAGCCACCCAAAAAAAAGTCGAAATATTGGATACCACCAAGAGAGAACATTTCATGTATTATGATGTGAGATACCTCTCTTGGTGAGAAACCGGAAAAACCTCCAAGATAAAAAACGCACTAAGGTATAAGGGGAAATCCGTTTTTGATGAACTAAATCTTGTTATGAATATTACCACATGCTCTAGGACCTCACATGGATAAGATCCAAATAACAACCAAGAAAGATGATGCCAAGAATGCAAAGGTTTGAGCTCTCTCTCCGAAGGATATGATCAAGTTACTCACTCGAGAGCCCCTCTTGATAGAACGGTTATCTATACTACAAACCGGTCTCTCCAACTAGCACCACGAGACCGGTAAGAAGGAAACCCTATCAAGACCATAACTTTGCCTTGCTCAAGATGGAACACCTTTCTTTATTAGTTGCGCTAGCTTGGGGAAGACTTGCAAATTTCTCCCCATACTCCACTATGGTAGAGCTTCTCTTTTGGGCATATCATCTTCCCATATCCATGACCACCATAGGATGACAAGCTTCAAGCAAATGATCTCTTCAAGATGACTCAACTTGAACTTGCACATCATTTCTTCTTTCTTCATTATGTTGGTGTCTTGAAGGTACATAAGAGATATCACTCCAACTTTATTCTTCAAGACACACTTGCTATAGGTCCAAATCTTACTTGACCAATCTCCGAATCACTCATTGAAACCTTGGTCAACACTTGATCTTCTCTACTTTCTTCTTATCCCAACCTTGAAGCCAACAAATGGTTCAAGCATTGCCTATGGACAAATCCTACAAGTAAAACTCAATGCAAACATAAGTCCATAAAGATTGTCATTAATTACCAAAACCACACATGGGGGCACACATGCACTTTAAGGTGCTTATTTGTATTCGAGAGGTGCCAATTTAGACATCATCCTGTTATAAATAAGCACCATTTCTTAACCAAAAACTGGTTTATTTCACTAAGAACTTCTCTAAGCGTCTTGCATTGTACATGCTCTTAGGTTCTTAGCATACGTTGTTGCATCGCCAAGTGTATTCACCTACCTAGACCCCTAGAAGTAGCAAAAGGAAGGTTGTAGACCAGGTTACATTATCCCGTGTATTGCATTAGTTTGGCAGCCTACGATCTTTTTGTTTAAATTGCTCATGGCGACCTGTTAAATGATGTGTCGTGGTGGTGTCACGGCAGATGCCATGGATAGGCTAAAGGTGGGGACTAATATGCACTAGGGGAATCCAGGGAGGGATAGTAGAGTGATTCTCTACACAGAAGCGTTGTATTGATGTTCAATCTCTAAGATTACAAGTGCTCCTCGAGCTGTATTGACAAGAGGAGGAAGAAGAAACTCTCTTACTCTTGCCTACTAACTAGCCCAAGAACCCTAGATCCACTAGTGCTCAACTGACTAGGAGTCTCCTTGCTCTGTATCAGAAAACATCCAACCCCTTACCAGAACCCCAACCCCCCCTTATATAGAGATCATCCAGTATGCACCGGGCCTTCTTTTTGACCAGAGAGATTCCTTCCTTCTCCTAGAAGCCAAGCGAGGATCCGGATCACAGTTGATCCGGCCACGCCTGTTCCTGCATATAAGCTAGACAAGTATCTCCGACTTACTCCTTGAGTCAGACGAGACAATGTTAGGCGTCCCCCCGGTCCGGGTTACTCCGTGATCCGGCCAGTCTTGAGGTAACTCGGCCAGCACCCGCTTTGACCTCGCCGAACCTCGGCTAACTCGGCCCTTATACCCCGGAGTGACCCTACCCGGGGTTATCCCCCCAACATTAGTCCCCGAAGCTGGTGCGGCCTTAGCGGCCTCGGTCGCTAAGGCCACATTAGGTTCATTCGTATCTAAGCTTTGGACGTTTAGTTCCGGGTTGACTTCTTGTCTCGGATTATATGGGTTTACGTTCCCTTCGCACGTTCCAAATTTTCCCGGCCGGGTTACCATTGTAGCTCGGATCCTATGGTTTTACTTTCCCTCTGCACATTTCAAGTTTTCACTTGTCGGCCGGGTTACCACGGAGGCTCGGATCCGGACCTTGCTTCCTTCTCTCATACACCAACCCACGTAAGGGTTAATCATTGCGTTGCCTCATTTTAAGGGCCTGCACAGTAACCGCCATAGTAAATGTCAGTGATTACTGTGTGGGGGTTACGTCACGTCTGTCTCCTCGTTTACCGCAACTACGCATCATGTCATGGGATCATATTTACTCTGCGGCCCCCGGTGTGGCTTCTCTCTGATTGGTCGATGCTGGGGATACACGGCCACACCGTGTGGCTCTCCAGCGCAGCACGATCCCACTTGTTGATTACTGGGGGCGGTTAAATAGGGGAGGGGCACGCTCCTTAGCACTTTTCCATCTCCGCGCCCCCTTGCCCGTTCCTCTTCTTCTTCCTCGCGACCGCGCCGCCGCCAGTGCCCGTTGCAGCAGCGCCGCCGCCGCACCTTCTCCGTGCCTCCGCACCGCAGTCACCGCTGCACCACTGTTTAGCCATGGGTCCTCGTCAATCTAGACCGCAGAGCCCCGCCGCCGCCAGCTCCAGCGAGGACAGCGGAATCGAGATGACGGAGGAGGAGCTCATCGTCGTCGAGCAGGAGATGGAGGAGGACGCCGGCGCGGTGGACCGCGGCGCGTGGGCCAGCTCGTGGGTCTGCGAGGACGACATCGACTGGCTCTACCGGACCCGGCGTATTCCCGCCGGCGTCGCCGCTCGTCTCCCCTCCTCGGAATTGGCCCCCTCACCCAATCCGGGTGAGTTCGTTGTTTTCCTTTTCCATTTCCAACGGGGATTTGGCCTTCCGGTGAGTGATTTCTTCTGGGACTGGGTCCGGACCTATCACCTGCAACCACATCATCTCCCGGCGAACGCCATCACCTCTCTGTCCGCTTTCGTTTCCTCGATCGAAGGCTACACCGGACTATGGCCCACGAAGGAGCTGTGGATCCGGTTCTTCGTCCTCTGTCGCAACATCGTCCCCAACATCCACGTTGAGTCGGAGGACAAGCAGCTCACTCAGTTCTAAGCTACCTCGATCTCGCCCCGGAGGTTTTCGATCTTTCCCCGGGTCACCGGGCTTGACTCCTGCAAAGGATGGGCCCGGACCTTCTTCTACGTCTGGAACGAGGGCACCGAAGACTTGATCCGGTTGCTGCCCTACGCTCCGGGTCCCCCGGACATGAATTTTTGGGAGGAGGTCGACAGAAAACCTACAGCTCTGGCCAACCAAGTAAACAAAAGGTTTGTGGAGCTGAAGAAGCTCGGATTGCGCAACGAGGATGCCATGATCACATTCGTGCGCAACCGAATCTCTCCCCTTCAGCGGCGCACTCACAAGTTGTGCCATATGAGCTTCAGTCGCGACCCCAACCGAACCTCCTCGTTCGAGTTGAGCAACACGGAGATCTTCCGCCGGGTCAAGGCTCTTTTCACCACCCATAAGGATATTTCCGTCGAATGGACGTGGGGAATCGAGCATTACTGCCACGACAGGCTCCCTCCCGCGGTAAGTTTCACGGAGTAAACTTGCTTCAGATCAATTACGTGTCGGTTGTTATCGTATTTTTGACTCTGCTCCTTGTGCTTTTTCCTCAGCTCTCCAGCAAACCCTCGAGGATGGTACTGATCCGACCCTTAAGTGGGCCCCGGACCGAGAAATCCCGGATGAGGAGGAGCCGGACCAGGAGATGTTCCTCCCCACAACCGACGCTACCAAACGACCCAGCGGTAAATTCTCTTCTCTTAGAGATTGGCCCGACGATGAGGATGACTCGGATATCGATGTGATTGAACCCGTTGAGGCTGTCCCTCTTTCTTTTGCCTTCCCGACATCAGCTAACCCCGGTGGGTACATCCACGAGGATTCTCCACTTGCCACGGGCGAGCCTGTTCCGGTGGCGTCAAAGAAGAAGCACAGATCCGCGTCAAGTTCTTCTTCCGAACCTTCTCAGCCTTCCAAAAGTCAAAAGAAGGCCGGAGACAAGACTGCCTCCAAACGGGCAGTCAAAGCCCCAGCACGGAGGGCCCGGAAACCTAAGGAGTCCGAGACCTCGGATGCGTAAGTTCTTTTTCACTGCGCAACACACTTCTCCCTGCATCGGGGTAATTTCACTCCTGACATTATTTTCTCTTGCAGGGCTCCTGTGGAGGTCCCTCAGAGCGGATCGAGCATCTCCTCTCCTCTTCGGTCCAGTCCTTCCCCTCCCCGTGACGACGAGTCATGCCCGCTGAGCCCTATTCCAGAGGGCTCTGCGGCCGCTTCGGGTTCCGCAGTACCTCCTTCAGAGGAACGCGACCTTAGATTGGGAGGGGTCAGATCGGCCGAGGCAACGGCGTCCGGCACTTCGGCATTGCCGCAACCAGCAACCACCAAGTCTACCGCAACTCCAGCACCAGCAACAGCTCCAGCACCAGCCACCGAACCAACGCCTGTCCCGGCTCCGAAGAAACCAACAGCAGCTCCAGCACCAGCCACCAAAGCTCCCGTGCCAAGTTCATCTGCCTCGTCCGAGTCATCCCAAGCTCGGCGAGGAACCACTCCAGCGGCTTCCAAGGGCAAATCCACTGTGGTCACATCCTCCCAGCAAGCCAAAGGCAAGTCCACCTCTGTCGAGGCTGGGCAGCGAACCTTGTCGTCGATGCTTCCAAAGAAATCACCAGCAGCGACGGATCCTCCTGCCGAGCCAGCCGATTCGCAGCAGATGGTTCTTCACACTAGCCCAGATCTTGACCTGATTGAAAGGAAAGAAGCTCACGCAAAGGGCTTGGTGGCACCTCACATGCCCACTGGCGAACGGTACCCTCCGAGCCTCATCGAGTTTGTCATGAACTAGAACAAGGCGGAGTTCGTCTACAACGACATCTCCCGGAAAAGTTCGGCCCTGCTGAATTTTCCATCCAGATGAATACCGCCGCCAAGGCCATTAACCTCGCTGGGCGTATGATGGAGGTACGTCGTTTCTTCTTTACATGCTGTAGATAATAACCATTAGTCCCCGAGCCTCTGGCGGAGTAACTTGTTACTCGGCCGGATGCTCCTTAGAAGATCAACGTAGCTGCATGTAAACTTCAAATATGCACACACCTAGAGCCGGGTTAAGTTCCGCTTGTCCCGGATCTTGTATACTTCGAATATGCCCACACCTAGAGCCGGGTTAAGTTCCGCTTGGCCCGGATCTTGTACACTTCGAATATGCACACACCTAGAGCCGGGTTAAGTTCCGCTTGGCCTGGATCATGTACACTTCGAATATGCACACACCTAGAGCCGGGTTAAGTTCCGCTTGGCCCGGATCTTGTACACTTCGAATATGCACCGAACTCATATTACCCGCCTGTACCTTTGTCAAGTAACCACTAATCGTCGGAGCGCCGAGTTTTAGCGCCTGCTTGATACCCACAAGATCTTGCGCGCAAAACATGTTGCACTTGGCACGGAGCATGAAAAGAGGGGTAATTTCCTCTCTTAACACCTCACTGTTTCGCTTGTTTCTGCCGGACTAACCTCCTTATTCGGTTTTTTGCAGCTGGGGTGGAGGCTGAAAACAAGATTATGCGGAAGAACTTGGAGGAAATCCGAGGTATCTCCTCTTTCGGCCAACGTCGTTGTGTTTTCCATTCTTACTTCTCCTTGGCTCGGCAAACATTCACTCCTCAGCTTTGTCGGGTCAACACACTATTTCAGCATCGCTTGAGGATAGTGTGCCCGTGCCTGATATGATGCTGCATTTTCTCGAACAAGCAGGACAGCATCAAGCCGAGCTGAAGAAGAAGAACGATGAGCTCGCCCTCCTCCGGACCAAGGACGACGAAATAGCCAAACTTAAGGCCGAGATGGAGAAGATGAAGGCCCAACACAAAACCGAGCTCCAAAAAGTTGGCCAGAACTTCACCGAAGAGCATGAGCGCTTTACCCTCCAGATCTCCAAGGATCAGGACCTGCTCAAGGAATCCGAGGTCCGGCTTGGGTTGGCGCTTGCCGAGCTTGAACAACTTTGCCAGAGACACGACAGTTGTATCAAGGAGTTGACCCGGATCCATCGCCATATCTCACGTAAGTTTCTTCCCCTTGTCCGACCTAGTTTTCCGGGTTAGCTCATATGCCTTTGCTTCAGCATGTTTCCTTTCCTTATTTTTAGATAACTTTCCGGAGGGTACTGCCATCGCCAGTGCTGCCGTTGCCAAATTCCGCCAAGAGAGGGGTACTCCCATCGCTCCTGATGGTGAGAGCGTCCCTTTAGACATGGAGGACCTATTGGTCAGCGTGTCAGCTCGGGTGGAAACTATTAAGAACTATGGGAAAGATCTCCTCGATGTTGCGGTCCGGATCTTCAACACATTCTGGCCAAGCGAGGACGCTCCGGAAAGGATCACGCTCCTCGCCGACAAACTGATGGAGATTGAGACTCAACTTGACCTCTGGAGGGAATCCGCCGGGCGTGCCGCAGCAGATACCCTTCTCCATCATATCCTTTCATGGTATGAGAAAATCGATCTGAGCCTCCTCACCCGTCGGCGCACCGGATCCAAATGGACCGATGATCCATAGTGGGTAGCTCGGCGCCAGGCTTGCGCCTATAACCTCGTCGAATATTCTCCAGTCCATGACTGGGTTGAGGGGCCGAGCTTTCTGGAATCCAGCGAGGAGGAGCAGATGGAGAACGTGGAGGATGGGTCGGGCGATGATGGAGAAGATGTTGCTTCAGATATTGAAGACAGTGATGATGACGCCGAACTTCCTCCTCCTGACGCTCCTTAGTTGAAAAAACTTCAGAATTTATCAGATCCCCGGTATGCCGGGTGCAATTGTATGCTAAATACATGATATTTTGCTACTATGCTTGTATGCCGGATTAACTTGGGCGTAGTCCCCGAGTTTCATTTTCTTGTTCGTCCAACTCTCCGGCTCGATCCGTGTCTACCTTGATTCGGTTTTACGACTTACGAATCCGAGCCTCAAGAATCGTTTTAACAATACTAAGAAACTTTGAGGATTGGCTCAAAATAATTCAACATAATAGCTTGAAAGTAAATACGGGGTTAGTCTGAAAAAACAAACGTTAGCTGGAATAGGATCGTTTCCTTAGTAGTTTTTCATGTGCTACGCAATTCCAAACTTGTTCCCTTGCTCGCCATGAAGCCAATTCTTGTTGGACAGCAGCAAGTCGAAGGGTTGGTTTTTTGGTGCTCACACATTACTAATCCGGGTTAAGCGAAACAAGTCATTCCAGCTAACGCATAAAAAGTAACAACAATCATTTATTAAGGCAGTCCCCAAGTTACTGCTCGAGGCTCCGCTATTTCATTGATAAGCTCATTGCCGACATACATACCGACATATGAGGATGACTCGGATACATACACTTTTTAGCTAAGTGTAGAAGGGACGAAGTAGTGCTACATTCCACGGTCGCTTGGATTCCTCTCCGGACCTGTCCGCCTTGTTCTTTTCCTGTGGCTTTGCATCTATGAGATAATAAGAGTCATTGTGCAATGCTTTGCTCACAATAAATGGTCCTTCCCATGGGGGGGATAATTTATGCATGCCAGTGGTACGCTGTACCAACCGGAGCACCAGATCGCCTTCCCGAAAGACTCGGGGGCACACTTTTCGGCTATGATAGCGTCGGAGATTTTGCTGATATATGGCGGATCTGGACAGTGCCAGTTCTCTCGCTTCTTCCAGCAGATCAACATCATTTTGCCGGGCTTCTTGCACTTCGGCTTCTGTGTATTGGGTGACCCTAGGCGAATCATGCTCTATGTCGGCTGGTAATACAACTTCTGCCCCATATACTAGAAAGAACGACGTGTAGCCTGTTGATCGATTCGGAGTTGTTCTTAAACTCCACAATACCGCTGGTAGTTCTTCTATCTAGCACCCCGCTGATCTTTGCAGCGGCTCAATGAGCCGGGGTTCTATCCCGAATAGCACTAATCCGTTGGATCTTTCCACTTGTCCGTTCGATGCGGGGTGGGCTACCGAGGCTATGTCGAGTCGGATTTTCTTATCTCGGCAGAATCGTGCAAATGCTCCTTCAGCAAAATTGGTGCCGTTATCAGTTATGATACTATGAGGATAACCGTATCTCAAGATGATGTCTTTGAGAAATGTCACAGCCGTAGCTCCTCACATTTTCTTATAGGCTTCACTTCGATCCATTTTGTAAACTTGTCCACCATGACCAGAATGTGCGTCATGTTTCCTCTTGCTGGTTTGAACGGGCCAACCATATCCAAGCACCACACAACAAATGGCCATGTAATTGGTATGGTTTTGAGTTCCTACATAGGCATATGTGTCTTGGTGGCGTACCTTTGACAACCATTGCATTTTCTCACCAGATCTTCTGCTTGCTCCAAGGCACTTGGACAATAGAATCCATGCCGGAACGCCTTTTCCACTAAGGCCCGGGATGAGGCATGATGCCCGCATTCTCCTTGGTGTATATCTCGGAGGATGTCAAGTCCTTCTTCCGGATCAACACACCACTGGAGGACATTGGTTACACTCCGCTTGTACAGCTCGGAATTGATGATTGTGTAAGCTTTGGCTCTCCTCTGAGTTTGCCTGGCTAGCACTTCCTCAGTGGGTAACGTTCCATCTTTCAAGAACTGGTATATAGGCAGTGCCCAAGCTGGTACTGCTCGCGTAGGGAACATCTCCTCATCAATTTCCATCCGATCCACCGGCATAACTTCAAACCGGATCACGCTAAACAGTCCCCGGGTCTAGCGAGGTAGTCCCCGGGTTTGGCGTACTACCTC
The DNA here is from genome assembly GCA_916181665.1 of Avena sativa. Lineage (NCBI taxonomy): Eukaryota > Viridiplantae > Streptophyta > Magnoliopsida > Poales > Poaceae > Avena > Avena sativa. The sequence continues at coordinate 469,024,862 of OV702290.1, forward strand.
CCATGTCAATGTCCATGGGCTCATCTCCGGATTCCGCGTTTTCTGGGACATAGATTGAATCGGTTCCTGGGGACGACCTGATAGATGGTTTTCTGAGGTGCTCCAATGCTACGCCCGGTGGAATTGCCTGTCGGGTCGATCCGAGCTTCGACAGCATGTCGGCAGCTTTGTTTTCCACGCGAGGTACATGGTGAAATTCGCATCCCTCAAAGTAACCCGAGATTTTCTGCACATGAAACTTGTATAGCGCCATGTTTGGATCCAGGGCGTCCCATACTTCGGACACTTGCTGTATTACAAGATCCGAGTCGCCAAAGCATATTATCCGACGTATGCCAATTTCCTTCGCCACTTTGAGACCATGCACAAGGGCCTCGTACTCAGCGACATTGTTTGATGACGCGAAATGGATCTGTAATACGTACTTGAGCTGATCCTTCTTTGGCGAGGTAAGCACAACCCCAGCACCTAACCCGGTTTTGGTTTTCGATCCGACAAAGTGCATCCTCCAGTAGTTCGGATCTGGCGGCGGTGGTTCGTATTGTACCTCGGCCCAATCCACAAAAAAGTCCGCCACAGCCTGGGACTTGATCGCTTCTCTCCTATCATACTGGGGTGCGTATGGTGCTAGCTCAATTGCCCATTTCGCAATTCTGCCATTCGCATCTTTGTTACCCATTATCTCGGATATGGGGGCTTCGCATATCACTTTGATGGGGTGCTCCTCAAAGTAGTGCTTTAACTTCTTTGCCGCCATATAAACTCCGTATGACACCTTTTGAAAATGCGGGTAGTTCTGTTTTGAAGCAGACAATACCTCGCTTAAGTAATACACTGGCCTCTGCACCGACTTACCCTCTTCATCTCGCTCCACTACAATCACTACACTTACAACTCGGTTGGTTGCGGCTATGTAGAGCAACATTGGCTCCTTCGATAGTGGAGAAGCTAACACTGGTGCAGTGGCCAACATCTTTTTCAAGTGGGCAAAAGCTTCATCGGCCTACGGCGTCCAAACGAATTTATCTGATTTTTTCATGAGTTGGTAGAGAGGCAGTGCCTTTTCCCCTAACCGACATACAAACTGACTCAATGATGCCAGGCATCCAGTGAACTTCCGGACGTCGTTGAGACACTTCGGCAGCTCCATTCGTTCGATGGCTCGGATCTTAGTTGGATTAACCTCGATACCTCGGCTGGAGACGAGAAACCCGAGTAACTTCCCAGCCGGGACACCGAAGGTACATTTCTCCGGGTTAAGCTTCATCCGGAATCTCCTCAAGTTCGCGAATGTTTGCCTTATGTCGTCAAGGAGCGTTGTGCTTTCCTTGGTCTTAATAACCACATCATCCACGTAGACTTGTACATTTTGACCTATTTGATCGTGTAAACATTTTTGCATACATCTTTGGTACGTTGCTCCTGCATTTCGTAAACCAAACGGCATAGTGCGATAGCAATAAGCCCCGTACGGGATAATAAAGGCAGTTTTTATTTGATCATCTGGGTTCAGAGGTATCTGGTGGAAACCAGAATAGGCGTCAATGAATGACAACAGTTCACATCCCGCGGTAGAGTCGATGACCTGATCTATCCTCGGCAGTGGGAATGGGTCTTTTGGACACGCCTTGTTTAGGTTCGTGTAATCGATACACATACGCCAAACCACTGCCACGTTCGGATCATCCTTCTTCTTTTCTACCAGCACCGGATTAGAGAGCCAATACGGATACAACACTTCCATGATAAATCCTGCTGCTAGCAACCGAGCTATCTCGTCGCCAATGACCTTTCTCCTATCCTCGGCGAAGCATCGGAGAGGCTACTTCACTGGCCTTGCTCCGGGTCTTACGTTTAAAGAGTGCTCGGCCAACTCCCTCGGAACACCCTGCAAGTCCTGTGTGGACCAAGCAAAAATATCCCGATTCTCACGGAGGAAGTTGATGAGCTCGCTTTCCTATTTGTCAGTTAACCCGGCACCAATTGTTACGGTACGCTCCGGAAACATGTTATCCACTGGAATTTTCTTGGTGTCCTTCGCGGCTTGAAACGAAACACTTCCATGCGGGTTGCTTAACGCCGGCATATACTGCTGCGCGGACTGAGCTAATGCCGCCACCTCTTGAATTTTTCTTTTCTCTTGGGCAATTACGAGTGACTCGGCTAGGTTAGACCCAGCTGAGGCGCACTCAATAGAACGTCGGAAATCCCCAGTGATAGTAATTGCTCCATTTGACCCGGGCAACTTCATCTTCAGATAACTAACGTGGCAACTTGCCATGAATTTGCTCAGTGCTGGTCTCCCGAGTAATGCATGATACGCGGTCTCCAAGTTCACCACCTCAAACTCTAGATTTTCAGTTCGGCAGTTATCCCTTGTACCGAATAGCACGTCGACCCGGACTTTGCCTGTGGGCTCATAGGATATTCCTGGTACGATACCATGGAAAGTTGTTCTTGTAGCCTGGAGCATGTTTTCCGAGATGCCCAATTTGCGCATCGTATCCGCATACATGATGTTAATGCTACTGCCATTATCGATTAGTACCTTGGAGAACCTCACATTAATGTTTGGTCCAATGAACGTCGGATCTAACACCAGTGCATACGAGCCCGAACTTGGCATAAGCTTGGGGTGATCTTTGACGCTCCAGGTAATTTCCTGGTCCGACCAAGACATGTACCTCGTCACTGCAGGCATAACCGCGTTAACCTCCATATGTCGATGCTGCAAGCTCTTCCTATCTGTTTCCTCTGTCGTGAACACACGATAGCTCTGATGATGTTCCCTGTACTCATTCCTTCCCTCGTTTCCGGAGTACCTATGATCCGGTTGTTGCTGGTTTTCCACCTGATGCACTGCATCCCTTCTCTCACTGTTGTCATACCTCGGCGGAGGGGGAGGCAACATCAGTTGCTGCGTGTTTGCTCTGGAAAGCAATTGCTGCCGGGGTAACTCCTGCCGAGGTTGATCATTCCGGGGTGCCTGAGCATTCCCCGAACCACCTTGTTCTATCTTACGCATCCACTCACATTGCCTCGTTGTGTGACCCGCCGGACTGTTCGGATTAGGCGTGTGAAATTTACACGGCTGGTCCAACATTGACTCATAGGTATACCTCGGACGATCTTTCTTTTCTTGCCATTGCTTCTTCTGCTCCGGAGTCCATGTTTTCTTGCCATCGTTTGGAGGAGTCCATTGCCCTCCTGTTTTCTGGCGTTGGTTGCTCCATGCTCCGGGCTGATCTTGATTCATGGCTGCAACTTGTTGCGATCCATATCGATGGTCTGGTCTATCGTCTCTCCTTTTTCCCCTGTAGTCGTTCCTCCGGGATGACTCGGCTCCGTCCCTCGGATAGTACTCCTCATTTGACTCGTTCGACGCGATCCTAGGTTGAGTCGGATCACCCAAAGCATAAGAATCCGCGATCCGTCTCTGCCAATGTGACTGGCATTTTCCTTTGCAGTTTCATCCACAACTCGCTGCCATATCTGCACCCTTGTGCGAACCATGCTATAGCCTGTGACTCTATGACTCCCTCACACGAGTTTCTCACGGTACACCACCGGGTCAAGAATTCACGGTCCGTTTCGTTAGATCTCTGCTTGCACATTGCCAGGGTCTGTGGTCTATTCGGTCTCTGATATGTACTTGAGAAGTTACTGATAAACATTTCTTCAAAATCTATCCAGCAATTGATGCTTCCGGGTGGCAAATTGTTCAGCCACACCCTAGCCGGACCTTCCAACATTTGGGGTACATATCGTACAGCCCGTCTCAAGTTGCCAGTCGCAATTTTCACAGCTGTTGCGTAGTTTATCAGCCAATCCTCCGGCTTTGTACTGCCGTCATACGTCTTCGTGCCCCTGGGTAATTGGAAATTAGGTACTAGCGGTTCCTTCATGATCCGGGGTCCAAAGCACGCTGGACCCAGAGGACCTTGACATTCGATCTGTTCCGACCTATACAGGCGATCCAGTTTTAGCCTGGCGTCATCGGGCATCAAATCTCTGCTTCCCAATCTCGACCCTATCACATGATAGTCCGGTCTTGCGTATCCCGCATTCATCATCTCCGAGCGCCATCATTGTATCGGTCTTGCTCTCGTTGTGCTCCTCTCTGTTGCATACCACGGCCGACACTTTGCTCTTGCCTTGGTGCATTCCGCTGCTGCGGTTGACCCGCTCCTGCCGAGTTTTGCTGTCCGGCATTGCCGTTGGCAGCATTCCCTTGACCGGCATTGCCTTGGTCGTGGTTACCTCGGCCAGCTTCACCTCGGCTCACACTTCGTCGATCGTCATTTTTTCGCATCTCTTTTTCTTTTCCCGCACGTGTTGGGTCGTACGGAACGATCTGCTTGTTCCGTCTGGCCGAGGTTACTACCTCTTCTCTCCTTTGGCCACCATGAGGTGACGATGCGGCTCCAGCGGATTTTTCTGGGTTACCCATCGCCGAATGGATGATCTTAGAAGCTCCAACTCTCTCCGGGTTACCTCTCAGCAGCTCCTCGTTTTGCCTGTTCGCGATCCGAACCAGCTCGTTAACCCGGTCTTGCTGTCTTTGACGGGCTTCACCCGTCAGACCCTCTAGTTCGGACGCCACGACATCTGCTGCTCTGAGGTTCTTCGCCGGGGTACTATACTTCGGCAACCCTACAGACAGATAGTTTTCCGACCCTTCTGGTCCATCATCACCTTCTCTGTTCATCTCACTTATGAGATTTTTCCCTTTTACCCTTACTGCATCAACCTTGTTTGCCTTCGCGTACTCACGCAGCATCATGTTCAACGACTGCTGAGCCGCTGCTATCTTCTTTGCGCCCTCCAGTATCTTTTGCCAGGTCTCCTCTAGCTCGGCCTGTGCCTGAGCCGGATCTACCACTGCTGCCACTGGGTTCGCCAAGCTATCCATAGCTTCCCTCAGCACGTTCTCAGGCCTCTCTAGCAGAGGACCCCTAGCTTTCCTCGGTGCCTTGGGCGTTACCTCCGGGTCTGGCGCTGGATCCTTGCTCATGCCCGCGCCTGGCGTAGTCATCATCACCTTTGCATGGTCCGGGGAGCGAGCGATACGCGCCTCGCGAGCCACAGTGAGGGGTGGTTCTCCGGCATCGATGACACAACGCGGATGAACACAAGACACGTCCACAGCAACGTAGACCTTGTGCGCGCCGAGCTTGACGAAGACGCCATTGAACGGAAGGGGGCGCGTGCCGAAGCAGCCAGCGTTGTCGCTGACGTAGTCCAGCGCTCCGAAGCGCTGAACGAGCCCAGAGACGATGTGTTCGCCGGTGCCGATGAAATTTCCCGTCCGGATCTTCACTCCTGCTAGCGCCGCTAGCCCCACGGTGGGCGCCAACTGTCGTGGTGGTGTCACGGCAGATGCCATGGATAGGCTAAAGGTGGGGACTAATATGCACTAGGGAAATCCAGGGAGGGATAGTAGAGTGATTCTCTACACAAAAGCGTTGTATTGATGTTCAATCTCTAAGATTACAAGTGCTCCTCAAGCTGTATTCACAAGAGGAGGAAGAAGAAACTCTCTTACTCTTGCCTACTAACTAGACCAAGAACACTAGATCCACTAGTGCTCAACTGACTAGGAGTCTCCTTGCTCTATATCAGAAAACATCCAACCCCCTTACCAGAACCCCAACCCCGCCTTATATAGAGGTGGTTCGGTCCTGGTCTAGGGCATACGTGGAGGCATATTCTTCCCAAAGTAGTAACCGGACAGGGGTGCTTTTCCCCCGCGTCACACTTGCTTTAGCGACGTAGCCTCTGCGGCGCCCGTGTCAGCCGACGTGACGTCGTCACCCTTGTCGGCCACGATCCGGTGGTCCTGCCCTTGCTTTATTCGCTCATCCAGTACGCGCCGGGCCTTCTTTTTGACCAGAGAGATTCCTTCCTTCTCCTAGAAGCCAAGCGAGGATCTAGATCACAGTTGATCCGGCCACGCCTGTTCCTGCATATAAGCTAGACAAGTATCTCCGACTTACTCCTTGAGTCGAACGAGACAATGTTAGGCGACCCCCCGGTCCGGGTTACTCCGTGATCCGGCCAGTCTTGAGGTGACTCGGCCAGCACCCGCTTTGACCTCGCCGAACCTCGGCTAACTCGGCCCTTATACCACGGAGTGACCCTACCCGGGGTTACCCCCCCAACATGATGAGTACTATATACTATATAACACAGGCTGGTATCGCACCCATTTTTATATTTCTAGATTAATTGGAATTCTTTATTCATGTTAGAACCATAAATACTACCGATGGAAGAAAGTCGGATGAAAACCATCATGAGAAAGAGTCCATGGATGCAACGACTTGGTATTAGATTTGTAGCTAGTGCTGTTACATCCCCAACTGTATTCTCCCCTAAAAAGAGAAACAATGATCCCTCTGGACCTCGGTATGATCCCGAGGGGGGGGGTATCAGTGAAGGTGACATATCACGTGATGAAACACTAGTCACCGAGGAGACTAGGCTTCAGGTAGTCCCCTTACCTGCTAGCTCACCATCTTGTCATGATTTCTCCACAATTAAGGTGCTGCCAAATCATCTTTTGTGGAATTTTTTGCTTACTCTTGTTGCCATATGTTTTGTTCCTCTTTATTTCCCCCAATTGACTGTTACATGTAAAATGTGTAGCTTAAGCAGAGAAAATTCAAGAAGACAACTCCTAGGCGAAGGATGCCTCCTAGTGGTGGATCATCTTGCAAGCGCATTGTGGCATCAGTACTATCTCCAGACATAGAAAATGAGAGACACATGAGGTCCAAGGGGAATCCGCTAAAAGCAGGACTTCGACCTCCAGGTTCCACACGGCGAACAACAAAAGCGGCAAGTCCTGCGACCCATTCACAAGAAACTCGAAGTGCAACCCAAAAGATTGCCAAAGCCGAACTACCTGATGCCCGACAAACAACCAAAGCCGAACTTCTTGATGCTAGGCAAACTGCCAAAGCTGCACTTCCTAATGCCCTGGAGGTGGCTAGAGCTGCACTTCATTTTCCTCTGCTGGTGACCGATGATGCATTACCTAATGGTAACCTAGTGGCCAAATCTGTAGTTCCCGATGCCTGGCAAGTAGCTAAACCTTCAGTTCCTGATGCCGGCCATTTGGCCAAAGCTACAGTTCCTGATGCTAGCCAAGTGGCTAAAGCTGCAGTTCCTGATGCTAGCCAAGTGGCTAAAGTTGCAGTTCCTGATGCTAGCCAAGTGGCTAAAGCTGCCGTTCCTGATGCCCACCAAGGCGAGAAGCCAGTAGCCGTCAATCTACCACCTACCCAAGCCAAGAAGGCAGCAGCCCAAGGCAAGCAACCAGCTGCCCAATGCGAGCTAGCAGCTGTCCAACATGAGCAACATTGTGCCCAAGGCGACCTCCCCACTCCCTCCGACACGCTGGTATGCCGTCCGACACCTCCCCAAAGCTAGCAGCCACCTCCCTAAAGCTAGAATGCACCCCCAAAGCCAGCAGCTAGTGTTGGACAGCATGTACCCAAGGTGTGGAACCCCAACCCACATCCTGTCGTCCTCTAGCACCTCCTAAAGCCAACCTACCACCTCCACAAATCAAGAAGCCACCTTCCCAAGTGATAAAGTCCGCATCCTTTTGCCCATGGGTATCCCCCAAAGGTGACTTGCCACCTCTCCAAATCCATAAGCCACCTCCCAGCTGTCTACAGGCACCTCGCCGAAGCGGTCGTGCACCGTCCCAAACCGATGGGTTAGGTACCTAAGGTACTGCGTCAGCTACCCAACATCTGTGTTGAGCTGCCGAGGGCGAGGACTCTGGTACCTAGTTTGAGGGTTAGGGGTCAGCTACCCAATACAATGAGTCAGCTACCGAATATGGGGAATCAGATCCTAGTCATGAAGTTGAAAGGGCATGTATGCCCCATGTGTGGTTTTGGTAATTAATGACAATACCTATGGACTAATGTGCAAATTGAGTTTCACTTGTAGGTTTGTCTGTTGGCATCGCTTGGACCATGTGTTGGTTTCAAGGATGAAAAAGAAGAAGCATCGTCCAAGGGCTTTGTGCCTATTGGAATCTAGTAGATGAAGAAGATCAAGTGTGTCTTGAAGAAGAAGAAGAAGAAGAAGAAGAAGAAGAAGAAGATGGAGTACCTCATGTATATCTTCAAGACATCATCAAGAATTGAAGTGCAAGCTCAAGATGCGTCATCTCTAGAAGATATCATGCTTGGAGCATGCCATCCTCGGCAATCATGGAATGATGAAGACAAGTTGGAAGAAGAGGCTTCCCCATGGAGTATGGGGGAGCATTTCTCAAGTCTTCATCAAGCAAGTGCAAGCACGTGTAATCAAGAAAGGTGTTCCATCTTGAAGGTGACAAGATCGTCTACATCAAGCTCAAGTGGGATGCTCAAGTCAAAGGTATGATCTTGATAGGGTTTCTATTTTACCGGTCTATTGTAGTGTTCTTGTAGTGTTGGGAGACTCGGTTTAGGATAGATAGCCGTACTATCAAGAGGGGCTCTCGAGTGGGTGACTCGTTCGTATCTTTCGGAGAGAGCTCAAACCTTTGCATACATAGCATCATCTTTCTTGGTTGTTGTTTGGTTCTTGTCCATGTGAGGATCTAGAGCTTGTGGTTATGTTCATAACAAGCTCTAGTTCATCAAAAACGGATTTCCCTTGCATATCTTATTGCGTTTTTGATCTTGCGGGTTTTCCGGCTCCACACCTTGGGAGGTATCTCACATATATATTCATGGTATTTTCTCCCTTGGTGATACCTAATATTTCCAACAAAATTGGTTTCATCTCGTTTGGAGTTCGGATGCAAAAGTTGTGGCATTTCTGGTTCTGGAGTTTTTGCCTGGCCGGTAGTTCCAGCGGGGCACCGGTAGTACCGCTAGGGCAGTTTGCCGCCGGTAGTACCGGTGTTAATTCCGGCCCAATTTCCGGTAACCCCGTTTTTGCTTTAGTATGCTCTCTACCTGGTCTGCGCTATTTGACGGAACTTCGGTCGGAATCTTGGGCGGTAGTACCGGCCCAGGCGGTAGTACCGGTGACCCACCGGTAGTACCGGCCGGCCTCCTTTTTGTGTTCGTTTGCACCTTGTTTTTGGACCGTTGGCTGAGTGCCACCGGTAGTACCGGCCGTGCGCAATTCTTTGGGTAACGGGCAGATCGGGGAGCCCTTTAAAAGGAGATCCCCTTTCCCCTCCGGCCCTAACTTGCTCTTTCTTGGTTCTTGCTCTCTCTCTCCTCCATTGTTGACCTTGAAGAGCTTGCCCTCTCCCCTTTCCCTTCCTATGATTCTTGCATCTTGTTGAGGGATTTGAGAGAGGAGATCTAGATCTACAAGCCCCACCAAGCAAAATCCCTTCTTTGTGAAGGAATCCTTGGGATCTAGATCTTGGAGAGTTTTGTGTTCTCCTCTTGTGTTCTTCCTCCCTTATTCCCCCAATAGCTTTTGTAGCTTTGGTGGAATTTGAGAGTGAAGGACTTGCCTCTTGCATTTGGTGCATAGGTTCGAGTTCTCCTCGAAGATTCGGCGAGTTCAAGCCCTTGGGCTTGTTTATCTTGGGTTCTTGGAACCCTAGACGGTTGTGTGGTTGGATAGTTGACCTTTTGTGGTCTTGTAGCCTTTTGTGGCCTTGTTGCCTTTTGTGGCTTTGTAGCCTTTGTGGCATTGTTCTTGGGGCTCCAATTGAGTTGTGGAGGTTCCCAAGCTTGTTGGCCTTTTGTGGCATTGTAGAGCCTTTGCGGCGTTTCTTGGGAGCCCTCCAATTGAGTTGTGGAGATTGCCCCAAGCCTTGTACGGGTTCGGTGACCGCCCTCAAGTGTCCCATAGTGGAACGTGAGTAGGCCTTTGTGGTGAGCTCACGGGAGAATAGGGTGAGCCTTTTGTGGCGTCGGTGAGTTGCGTGGCTTCGCATCCTTGGTGAGGCATTGTGTGGCGTTGGGTGAGCATCGAGCCACCACACCTCGAGGTGAGCCATTTGTGTCGTTCGAAGTACATTGCGCCCCCGCACTTCTCCAATGGAGACGTAGCTTCTTTGGAAGTGAACTTCGGGAAACAAATCATCGTCTCCGCGTCCATCGGTTATCTCTCAACCGACCCCTTTACCTATGCAATTTACATTGTGATAGCCTTCGTGCTTGAAGTACTATATCTTGCTATCACCTTGTTTCTTGTCTTGCTTAGCATAGGTTGTTGGTGCACTTAGTGAAACTAGTGGATATAGGTTTTGGCTTGATAAATTAAACGTTAAGTTTTATTCCGCATTTATTTGAGCCTAGACCGTAATATTTTTAAAACGCCTATTCACCCCCTCTAGGCGACGTCCATTTCCCTTTCAGAAGTACCGTGCCAAGACTGGAGTGACTGGTCTCAACGTAGTAATGCGTTAAACCGACTGCTTGCTCTACAGTAATCCATTTAATCCCATCATATTACTGTGGAACACTAAATCAACACATTATATTCTTGTAGATGATAATGGCTACTAGATGTCTCAAGACTTTGATGCACCTTGTTCTTAAGATGCCGAAATGCAGAATTCTGAAGATATAGTTCTGCATACTGGTTAAGCTCTGGTGGTGAGGGGGAAACATGGGGAAGAGGCTTGACAAGTTGTCCAAAGGAGGGATGCTTTCACTTAATGTTCTTCCAAGAATAACTAGACCAGAGGAGCCGGGTGTTGCTGCCAGGTTTGCTAGTGAGTGTGCATTCACAGTAAGGACTAGCATGCCTATATTACCCCACTGGAAAGAGTAAAAGAAGAGGGTTGATGTCCAATCATACTTCATAGGCAAAGTTTCTGTTTGTTCTATAACTTAGTTATCCTTTACCTTTCCATTTCTGTGTTCATGCAAATGTTGATGCTCCATGTTTTATTTCAGCAAAAGTTTGCCATGGACACAAATAACCCTGATGTGTGGAATGCTTGCACAAATCAATTTATGAGGCATGTAAGGAATGAGCGGTATATTCTGAAGAAGAAGTATTTTGATCCCTACCCTCTGAACCAAGTTACAAGGAAATGTCCTGATGAAGTGAAACACATGACCGACGAGGAATGGTGCAATCTTGTTGATACTTGGTCTGACCCGAGGAAATATTGAAGGGAATATGCCCGAGAGGCAATAATAAAGTGCTTATTATCTCATTCCATGTTTATGATAAATGTTTATTTTGCATGCTATAATTGTATTAATTGGAAACATTAATACATGTGTGTTTAATAAACAAAATACAAAGTTCCTAGTAATGCCTCTCATATAAACTAGCTCGTTGATTAACAAGATGATCAAGGTTTCCTGATCATGGACATTGGATGTTGTTAATAACGAGGTCACAACATTGGTGGAATGATGTGATGAACATTCATCCGAAGTATAGCATTACGATCAGAGTCATTATGTTTATATTTCTATAACATCATACGGAGTAATCTTAGTCCTTAGACCATGAGATCATGTTAATTGCTAACACCGAAAGAGTATCTTGATAACATCAAACGTCACACCGTAACAGAGTGACTATAAAGGTGGGTTCAGTACTACGAAGGTGTTATGTTGAGGCTCATGGATCAAGAGTGGGATTTGTCCATCCAGATGACGGATAGATATACTCTGGGCCCTCTCGGTGATATCACATTGAAATAGCTTGCAAGCAAGTGATGTGATCACTAGAATGTTATATCACGGGAACGAGAAAAGAGTGCATGTCGGTAACGAGATCAAACTAGGTATTTGGATGCCGATGATCGAATCTCGGACATGTAATATATCACGAGACAAAGGGATTTAGTTACGACATTAAAGGTTCACACGATCACAAGAGTCATCGTTGAATATGTGGGAGTCAGTACGGATCTCCAGGTCCCGCTACTGATTATTGATCGGAGAGGGGTCTCGATCATGTCTGCATTATTCACGAACCGTAGGGTGACACACTTAAGGGATACCAACACCGTTTGGAGCAAATATGTTTCAGATAAAGATTGAAGAAAGCGCTGGAATCATTTCGATGGAAACCGGAATTGTTTCGGGTAAAATTGCAGAAACTAGTTCTGCATGTGATATTGAAATGTTGCAGGGGGTTTTATGTGAATGTTTGTTAATTAATGTAATTGACAAAATTCTGAATAAAATAAATAAAATATTTTATTTAATGAGAGCTTGCATTAAATTTGGTGGAAATTTAATGCATGTGTGAGTGGAATTTTGAGTGGAGGCTTTTTATGGGAGTGGGAGCTCCACCCACATGAATGTGGAAGAGGTGGGGGCACCACCATGGCTGCCACGCCATGGCCCTTGGGTGCCCTACTCTCCCCTATAAAAGGCCCCCCTCTCCTCCTCACAAACCACACCTCCTCGTGAAGGATATCTCTCCCCCTCTAGTTATTCCCCATGGTCTCGGATTAGCGAGATACATGTTCCCGGTGGCTTTATCTGGAAAGGAGTTGCTGCTTCTGCTGCTTTGCTGGAGCGAGGGACGGAGGTTTTCGGGGTACCGGACGTGTGTGCGATCATGGATGCACCGCTGCTTTGCGGTGCTGGACTTGGTGGTGCTAGACTTGCTGGAGCTGGATCTGATGGACGTGCTGGAGCCGGACCTGCTGGACTTCATCATGATCTTGAGATTGGCAAGTGTACGACTACATCATCCACGAGTTCCAACTTGTTAACAAAGCTTCGTTGTCTTCGAGGGTAAGTTCTCTATGGATGTATATCTACCCGTTGCTTGTATCTAGTAGATAGATCTTGGCGTATAGTTCCCATCGTAGGAAATTTTTTGTTTTCTATGCTACGAACCCAACAAACATGTCACTTTTTGTTTACTCTTATACCGTTATTGCATGTGTTTGAATTGTTTGATTGGAACTGCCTCTTATACTATATGGTTTCTGCTTGGGTAGAGTACTTGTGTAAAAAACAAGCTCAACATGACCAAAGTCTTGTACCCTGCCACAGGTTCTTGTAGCTATGAGGTTGTGTGCAACGGTGAGGACGGTGCCTTCGAACTCTTCAAAAAGACATTGCAACCCCAAAAATGGCTACACTCAGAATGTGAAGGAAGAAATTGTAAGTCCTATTGAATACTTTTCATCTTCGTAAAATTCAATGCTATCTTCATCTCTCAATTGTATACGATATGATTGTAGTTTGCTTGCTATTTTTTCTAATGTTCGCTTCTATTCCTAATACTGTAGGAAATCATGGAAAAGAAGATGGCTCCGCATGTCCAGGGGGAAGTACCACTTTCTTCCACCGAGGCTGTGCATTTTGCACTCACGTTGGACAGCAGAAAGCCAACGTTCCTGAAGAACATCGGCATCCATCCAAGTACATCAAGACGAAGCAGGTCTGGCCTTGAAGCGAAACTTTTGGCTGAGAGAGCAGGGAGTGACAAACTACGCTGTACTATAGAGGAATTGCAGATGGCGAAAGAAGCTGTCGAGGCAGAGAGGATGCAGTATGCTAAAGACATGACAAATGCATAAGAAGAAAGAAGAGATGCAGGATAAACAAAACCATACAAACGACTTACTTCAACAAGTGTTGTCTCAGATGACTCAGCAGAAGCAGCAGTAGCAGCAGCAACAGCAGCTTCAGCTGTTGCAAGGTAAGTGAACTCGTGGTTGACACTTGTGAGTTCTTGGGCTAGGAAAGTTAACTGGTGTGGAAACTTGTGAGTCTTCTAGGCAGGGAAACTTGTGAGGCTTTTGTCTCATAAACTGTTGTGGAAAGTTTTTGGTTGTGAAAGCTTGTGAGGCTTTTGGCTCAGAAACAGCTGTGGAAATTTATGTGAAAACTTGTCCTAAAATTTATTGTCAAATTCTATTATTTGATGCATGTGGTGTGAAATGGGTCACAAACGATTAGGGCTAGTAGAAATTTACATGCACAAATGGCCCCTTGATCTCATGGTGACGCCAGCCCACATCCGCGACGAAAACGAAATCGTCTCAGTTGTTCTTGACGAAACATTTCTGTCACAGGTAAACGCCGATGTGGCCGCCTTTCATTGGCCAACTATCTAGACGAAACAGAAACGTCACGGCCAACGATGACGACATCACACATAATTCATCGTCGGTAGGTGATACATGTCCCATTTTGATTTGTCAACATGGCGTTCTGCGGCTTGCCCACGTGGCCTCGTCCGATTGACGCAAGCTTGGCCGTGCCAATCGTCCACGTGTCAGCATGACGTCGAAAGGTGGCAACGAACAAAATTCGTCATGTCACGTGTGACATCATAAACGGGATGTATGGCATCATGAACGGGTTGGATGACGTCACGGATATGGAGACAACGGAATCAGGTCGTGACGGAAAAAAGTCAGGAAGTCTATGATGTCATAGATGGTGAACATGACGTCAGCAAACATCGCTGACGGCCACCCGTGGTGCCGTCTGCCACGTGGCCACGGTCGTGGCGAAATAAAAATGTCATGAACGATCGGGCCTGGGCTAGGCCGGTCCAGTTCGCTGCGATGAAATTACAGGAACGTCGCGATCGGGCGTGGCGTTTTCAGACAGAAAAAGCATCACAGATTGAATTATGACGTGTGGTCCGTGACCTATTTTTTTCGTTGCAGAATTCGTCACGGATAGCCATCTATGACGTTTTGACCCTCATCCATGACGATATCAGATCGTCATACACCGCTCATATTCTTGTAATGAATGAGATCTAGACCGTCCACCTTGAGAGTATATCTGCATTCGAGATATCATGTACATGCTTGTCATCACTGGATTTGGCTAGTGAAAGACATGTTTTGGGTTTTCAAACATGGAAAAGCACGAAGTGATGTTTATGGCACCAACTTTTATTGTTGAATCCTATATTTGAAGATCATATCGCATGCGCCACCCTAGCCTCCGCTTGAAACGACCACTATGTCATGAGTGATTAGCCTTTTTTTTTTGGCAAGCCACCACCAGAAGTCCACCAGTTTGCAAATCTGGTAGCAGCCCAACCAAGACAACAAAGATAGAGGCACTTCACAAGCCACAACAGTGTTGCACACCTACCCGTAAAGCAGCCGCGTTGTCACACCTGACCAACAAGGACCGCCACTCGTGTGCCCTCTTCCCTCATGGCATCTTCACGAGGCCAGCCTCCGAGCCAACGTATACCGTTGGATCTTCTCTCGGATCCCTGGCGTTGCGCAGATGCGACGAGGGAAGAGGGCACATTATGCTGTCCTATTTGCTCCGCCGAGAAAAACCTTGAGGGGATGTTTGATTCGTAGGATTCTAAGGACATAGGAATAGGAAAACCGCACGATTAGAATGTCATGTTCAGTTGAATCCTAGAGGATTTGAAATCTACATGAATTTTCTTTAGGTAGCGTTTGACTCACGGGAAAGACAAAGGAATTAACATGAGGTTTGAGTGGATGGAAATTTTTCTGCAAAATTAGTGCAATGCAATCCTATCAATAATTCTTATGCATTCCTAAGGATTCCAAGCCTACAATCGGTACGGTGCACACAAAAAAATTCTTAAGCACAAAATCCTACGAAATTCATATATCATTCCTTTGAATCAAACGAGCTCTGAGACTTTTCTCCGCGCTTACGTATCAGGTCATAATATATTAGACCCCCTGTCCCACACAAGAAGAAAAGAAGGTTCTGAGCTGGGGGCTATGCGACCGGAGATGGTCCGAGAGAAACAAGAAACAGTGTGATTCCGAGCGCGTTAGACTAATTCACCTGCACGTACGGTGGATCTTGCATAAATTAATATCTCCGTGACAACCCAAGCAGTTGAATCTGCGTCTTCTGGCTTCCGCGCGCGCGGGAAGCTTCTCTTGCCTCCGTCCAAATGGCACTTGCCTTCGCCACCAATTCACCCAAAACCTAAAACGCGTTAGAGAACCGGCCGGACGGATGGACCTCCAAACTATTTGTCTCGCCCTACGGCCGTTTCCCGTACACCCCCTACAATCGCCCTATATATACGTGGGCATATATACTCTCTTCTTCCGCACCGCCACATCTCGCACCGCTCTGAATCACCTACATACAGACACCTGTTTTTCTTGTTCCGTTTCACGATCAGCCATGAACAGCACGAGAAATGTCTCCGTCGGCGCCGTCCTCGACCGGAGGACCACCCGCCGCACCGTCAAGGTGAAGGCGGCGGCGTCTACCAGCGCTGGTGTCCGCCGCACGGCGAGCAGGAGCAAAGACTACTACAAGGTGCTGTCGCTGGACCACTCGGCGGCCGTTGGCGAGGAGGAGGTCAAGCGCGCGTACCAGCGGCTCGCGCTGCAGTACCACCCGGACGTCTGCCCGCCGTCGCGCCGTGCCGAGTCCACGGAGCTCTTCGTCGAGCTGCGCCGCGCCTACGAGACGCTCTCCGATCCGGCTACGAGGATGCAGTACGACGCTGAGCTGACTACGGGCCGGGCGGCGAGGCCACTGGCGGGTGGGTTCGCGAGGGACGTCTGGGAGACGCAGCTCTGCGTGCTGCGGGCGCGGTCTGAACGGCGGAAGAGTGCGAGCAGCTGGTACAGCGGCAACCGGTTCTAGGCACGCGACGGCCGGTATGGTGTTTGGGCGTGGCCAGCTCAAGTTTATTTATTCGTTGTGTTGATCTGACTGATTACTCGTTTGACTCGTGGCATCTGGTTTTATTTGGGTGTTTGAGTTGTGTGTAAGGTGTAACTTGTAAGATGATGATACAAATAACTTGATTCTTTAAACGTTTGATACGAACATGCAGCACTCCATTTAGTGTTTAGCATTTTTATTTACTGAATATTGAACGCGTGACTGAAGTTTGGTTTTTTGTCTAAATCGTGTACTATTTCAATGTAATTTTGATTATGTTTGGTGTGTCTTATACTTCTTGTGATCTCTTGGAATAGATCTAGATCTTTCTTGCAAAAAAGCTGTGCTATTTTAACCGGCTTGGTATCTTTATTCTGGGATAACGGGTTTGGTATCTTCAAAACGAAGAGAAATTGCTGTTCTAATAGTCACTGTCATTTCACGCAAAATACTCAAAATACCATCCTTCTAATCTCGAGCCTTCACCTGCATCATTTTCTCCTAACATGTTGGCGTCACGGCCTCTCTATTCTCCTACGTCTTCTTCCCCATCTATCAATGCAGGCATCACCACCCATATTTGCCTCTTGCCTGGTGGCGTCTTCTTGGCATACTACAACTACCCTTTGATTGATCATAGCATGGCCAAGACAATGCTATGTTGTTGCATAATGAAAGCAAGTGTACCTTCACGTTCCACTCCTTTTCTTTAAGCTTAGGAGTTGAGTAGATAGAGGAGGTGTGTCACTGTCAAAATAATCCTACCATGCAGGAATCAAAAGGAGATCTAGGGTTTGACCCTAGCTAACGCCATTCCTTCACCCACTCTCCTTTGTCCCCGGCTATCAATCGACGAGTCCGCACATCCTTTGCTTGCTTCTCCATCGGTTGGTGGGGGTGGGGACGCAGGTCCTACGCTCGACGCTATAGATTGGTACTTAAATTAAGGTTTGGTCAATAGACAACAAGCTATGGTGGTGATGATGGGAATTGTTTGTTGGTTATGTCTTCGTGTTCCGCAGTTATCTATGTGTCTTGGTATGCTGGCGACTTTCCTAGTCGGCAAGATTTGGCCAGTTATGGCTTTGTTACGGTTTTAGTGAGGTAATTATCAGCGTGGGCGAAAACAATGATCCTTTGGGGTCTCGTGTTACGTGTTATACTAGACCATAATAGCGCGTCATGCCGCGCCCGTCCATTTTTACAATAGAACTATAGAAATTTCAATAATAAATATATATAGACATGAAAAATGAAATTTCAATTTATATCATCTACCTCGTATATCTGTCTCTTAAAGAAAAAAGATTACACATATGAATTTTAACCGTCATAGTATTTAATAGGATGAGTAGTAAACTATAGTGCCTCGATGTAGGGATATATCTCAAGTTTGAAGTATAGAATCACAAAAATCAATGCACTAATAAATAAATAAATCATTATTGGCTGCTCCATTGCACAAAAGTATCAAAGAGATGTATTCTGAGACATATAAATACTCCAGTTACAACATAGTGACTACAAAAGCTTGTCCATAAGGGGGCTTAATACAACCAACCCATATGGAGATTATCTCCCAGTGCTAGCATTGCAAGATTTTTTCAATCCACGGAGTCAAAGGTGATGAAATTATCACTTGAAACTAATAGTGTGAATCAAACAGCATTCTTCACCATACCAACTTGCTAAGATGAACTAACAAATATAAGTTTTCTCTACCTTGCGTCGGTTAAAACCTTTCTACTGTCAGCCATCAAAGCATCTTCAATCCCAAATTATGCATTAGATTGTAGATTTAACCTGCGCACAACATACTCAACATAAAATTACCGAACTTCGGAAAATATCTCTGCACAAAGACTTAATTAAGGAGGTTGTAAGCCTAGCTATATGAACACGCCACCTTACAAAATGGCATAATTAAGCAAGCCAAACAATAGTGGTATCGACATAATTGATATACTTCAAATAAATGTGTTTATTACATGTTATCTACACTACAGTTCATAAAAAAGAGAATATGCCAAAAATGGACAAAAACCTAATTCTTTTGTTATTGTGTACCGGCTCATGAGAAGGGAAGATACATGTATGTATACATTTTGATGACCAGTTAAACGAATACCTGAGATTATGAATCCAAAAATCTAAGAAGTATAAAATTCCACAATAATCATCACTGATATATACTCATATATTGTGGCTTTTACATGTGCTCCATACTATAGTTCATCAGAAGAGAATATGCAAAAGCTGAGCACAACAATCTGTGTTCTTTTGTTGATGAGTATCTGTTCATGAGAAGGAAATATACAAATATGCATACAGATTACAGTCAGATGACCAGATATATAAACACACGTGTCATGAAGCATGAAATCTGAGAACATGTAGAAGTCAACAATAATCATATCTACCTAGGTTCATATGAGATACTCCCTCCGATCCATATTAATTGTTGTGAAAATAGATGTATCTAGACATGTTTTAGTGCTAGATACATTCATTTTAGCGACAAGTAATATGGGTCGGAGGGAGTAGCAGATTTCAAAGATAATTAGCTCAGTGTAGCAGGGTAGGCAAAGTTCATTACAAATAGTGCAAAAATGTTGTTTTCTAACATAAGGGCTCAACAAATGATAGGCATGGAATGTCTAGTATTGTGTTTTATAGTGAAGGCAAGCACACTTTGTGTGCAAAATTAGACATGTGTTCTCTTAAAAAGGGAAATACCGTAGTACCTTTAAAATCTCTTAAAAATTACACAGGTGCACAATAACAGAGTAATGGTCCCTGCTACCTTGGCTATCAGAGGAATCAAAACAGGAGGTAGAAACATTGCAACATAAATTGATGCAAACAAGGAGGATTAGCTAACAAAGACCGATTGATTTGTCATGGGTTTTACCCTTTTTCGGATTGAGTAGCAACGACTGGAGTCACAGAACAGAACTATGATGACTGAAATTTCAAACACAAGAATGTAGTCCTACCATTTGGAATCCACCATCGACACATCATCAAAAGTAGTTACTGACTGGGATCACGTGTAACTCAATTTTCCAAAATAAAGAGTCTTGTTGTTCCTGATGGCTTGGTTGAACTCCGCATTGATGTTTGTAGCACCTTGTCTTGGTGAATGTGTGCTTCCCCTTGATTAATCAGTTAATTGGATGGTCCTGATAATATTTAGGAAAACAGATCAAGGTGGCAATTGTATATCCTAGAAAAGGGAACAAAGAACAAGTCTGAATGTCAAAATGAAATTTTAGGAAGAGAGTGGGATCGGAGCAAGGTGTGCTCACGTGGGTAGGAGTGAGACACCACCAGCCATGGACGCCTATGTGGCCGAGCAGACGCACTGCTCCCCTCATTGTCATTGCAGTAAATCACAGGTACACAAACATCGAGAGGTATTCCAGATCTGTATTAGCAGCCTAAGGCTGAGATGATTTTTCAACTCCTATATGCTTCAATTAAAAAAGTCAAGTACGAATTATGAGCCCAGCAAACATTTGAGAATAGTTTGAGCACACTTTCAGACAAAACAAATATCCACTTATGCTTCCGTTTCCCATGACATTATCTCCCAAGTGTTTTCCTGAGCTGCAAAAATCTTAATCCCCCATTATCCTATATTATATTGCAAACACATTAAGATCTATGAATGTCACTAAATGACCTATCCTAGATTTATGCATGGGATAAATATGAATTAGACTCTTCTTATTGGTGGAACTATTTCAATTCCAAAACAGGAACAAAGCAAAAGTTTGTGTCTTAATTCAGTAAAAATGATCTGTAGCCTACTTGTACTGATCAAACAGCTTTTATACAGAAATTTAAAGGCTACAATACAGATCGGTCAATCTAAATTTGAAATGGTGGCTGATTTCATATCAAGAAGAAAATCCATTCCATCACTAGCCTTAAGAATATGTAAGATAAAAATAATTACAATAAAGAAGATGTAATACTCAGTAGTACAAAAGTCTTATGTACCTTGCTATCAGGAATAATGATGCGAATGATAGATGAGTGCAGCGTGTGATGATTTCCAAAAGGTTTCCAAGGGCGCAGACTTGTAAATGAATTGTGGTAAACCATGTGATGCGTTCAATCTGTTGCAAGATATTTAGTCAAAGGAAGCGTGCAGCCTGCACTTAATTTCTGGCCTTCAACACCGTGTGCGGTTTCCTGATGAAGTCAATAGCACCGTCGATAATGGATATGGCCACATCCCTTGATGCAGAAGGCCGGTATAAGGGGCTGGAGCACCGATTCAGGTGGTCGCTCGTCCTCCGCCGCCAGCTCCACCAGAAGAGGGCGTGAACCAGGCTGGGTAACTTCCACTAAAAGAGAGAGGCGAGCAGTACCTGCGGGGAAGTCATGGATGGCGTCGAGGAAGTACAGAAGTTGTGGTCTCCGTCCATATCGCCCCTGTGGATGCCGGTTTTGGTTGCGCCCCCTCCGAGGCATGTCTCGAGGACATCGGATCTGGAGGTTGAAATCGGTAGAGGGATGCATCTGCTGAAGGCCGGATCAAGAAGGGGCGCTGCAGCTCGAAGGGCGGTGTAGGATCGCTCATGTTTCCTGGAAAGAGGAAAGGTCGGGGAGGGGAGGAGGCGTTGGGACGGAGAGAAGGTAAGAGAGGCCGAGCGTGGCTGGAATATGGGCTTCGTGCGGTCGAGGGCCCTATTAACCACGAAATGCGTAACTCGGCCTGTGGAGTAGCAGCCCGGTGGACTGGCCCGTGTGACACGAATTGTTGATCATGAGCTGCTTCGCCTAACGTTTTGGCCACTTAGGACGATTTCGTGCGTCAAATAGCTGGATCCGACGGTTAAGAGCGCAAAGTCGCTGCGGTAGTCCGTGGGTGGTTGAGTTATACTGAATAGGGGGGTGAGAAGAGTCCTCATTGTGGCATACAAAGGAGCCCTATACGGACGGTGTACTACACCGTACCGTATAGGGGCATTGCATCTAACATCACCCCTTTATCTGAACTTTGAAGAAGATATAAATTACGTCTAAACTCATGTAACCCTCTTATAGGAAAAGACTTTGTAAAGCAATCAACAACTTTATCTTTACTAGACACAAACCCAATATCCAGATGTTTATTGGCTACTCTTTCTCTAACAAATGAAAATCAATCTCTATGTGTTTTGTACGAGCATGAAACACATGATTTGTTGATAAGTATGTAGCACCAAGATTGTCACACCATAAATAAGGATTTTGCTTGAGAGTAGTACCAAGCTCATCAAGTAGTTCTTCTACCCATATCAATTATGCTGTAGCATTGGCCAACGATTTGTATTCCGCTTCGGTGTTGCAGGGTGACAGGGTGGCTTGTTTTCTGGCACTCCAAGATACCAGATTTGGACCAAGAAAGATGGAAAAACCACCTATAGAGCGTCTATCATCAAGACATGTCCAATATGCATCTGAAAAGACACTCAGGAGAGTAGAGGAAGAGTGCTGAAAAGTTATTCTAATGTCTACAATATCTTTAACATAATGTAATATGCGCTTGACTGTTGTCCAGTGTATAGTTGTAGGAGCATGTAAATATTGACAGACCTTATTAACAGAGAAAGATAAATCTGGACATGTCAATGTAAGATATTGGAGGGCACCAACAATACTACGGTGCCTTGTACTGCCTTCAGGACCAAGTGGCTCTCCAGCAGCAAGAGAGAGCGGTTCTGAAGATAATAATGCTGTGGGGGTAGACTTACATTGCACCATACCATCTTTCTGAAGCAAATCTGAAGCATATTTCTGTTGAGTTAAAATTAACCCATCATTTATTTTTTCACTTCAATCCCCAAGAATTAGTGTAATCTCCAAGATCTTTGATAGAAAATTCATCATTAAGATCTCGAAGTAACGCATGAATGGCCTATTCTGAAGAACTTGTAACTATAATGTCATCAACATATATCTAGACAAACATAGTTATTCCTGACTTTTCATAGAGGAACAAAAATGTGTCAGCCTTGGAGGATGTAAAACCAAGCTCGTGCAGTTTGGAACTAAGACAGGAAAACCATGATCATGGGGCTTGTTTCAAACCATATAATGCTTTATCAAGTTTGTGAATGCGATGTGGACAATTAGGATCTTCAAAACTAGTAGGTTGTTTCATGTAAACCTGCTCTTACAGAACACCATGCAAAAATGCGTTGTTGACATCTAACTGCCGCAAATTCCAACCATGAGAAACTGAGACAACTAACATAGTTCTGATGGTGGCTACTTTAACAACAGGACTAAAGGTGTCCTTATAATCAATGTCATACCTTTATTCGAATCCTGTTGCAACCAGGCGAGCTTTGTATCTATCAATTGCACCATCAACATGTTTCTTGATACGATAAACCCATTTACAGTCAACGGGATTTTTGTTTGAACTTGGTGAAACAAGATGCCATGTTTTGTTTTGGAGTAAAGCACTATGCTCTTCCTCCAATGCTTTGCGCCAGTTGGGATCATAAAAAGAGACTCAGAGAGAGAACTAGGTTCACTTGTAGAGACTGATAATCCATAGCGAATGGTTCCATCTGTATAAATTTTTGGATGTTTAATACTTTTTGTATGCGTGTTCGAACGCCAGGAGGTGATGGTTGTGGCACATCTGGGGGGCTTGTTCGTCTGCGGTACCAAAGTTGGCAGGCCAGCGCATGGCGGTACCTAAGTTGCCTGAAATTACCGCATTTCGAGAAGTTGGGCCGCCAACTACTGAGAGGGGCCATTTCGAGGCAAACTCATCTCACCCGTGTCAAATACAAACATTCTGTTAAACCGCCCCGTGAAGTAGATGGTTGGGACCCACATGTCGGTTATCTGGCCATGACGTGGGCGCCAACACGGCAACCTCTTAGGCAAATCGAGCAGCTAAGTGGATTGGACGCGTTGACCAATTCCACAAATCCATTCCCAGCTTTCCCCTAGCACCGACGGCATCGGAATCCACCCTCTAGGCAGGACGATCCCTTCGGACATTTGACTTCCGGGGCCAAGTTGCTGCGCCCAGTCGCTGATACCGAGCTCCAATGGTGCATGCCGTAGCCGCTGTTGTGAGGCCCTAGCCCGCCTTCGCCGCCGATGAGCCGAGCAGTTTGGAGGATGGCAGATCCTACTATCAAGGAAGAAGAAGTTCTGCCTACAAGCGGGTGAGCTACCCTTCTCTTTGCTATCCGCACTAATTACAACTGCTAGTTGGCTACTGAACCTCAAATTGTTCGTTAGCCCAACGCTGACAAACATATTTTGTCCACAGTTTTCTGTCAAGTGGGATCCATGCGGACCCCACTTACCTGGTTACGGTAGTCCTCTACAGGTACGACTCCAAGGGCAAGTGGTATGGAAGCCATTGTCTCACGATGGAAGAAGCGCCTACGCATATCTGCACTATATCTGGTATGGTTGCTGCTCTGCGTAATCATGTTGAAGTATGGCCGAAGCAGACTGCAAAGTTCAGCTTCATGGATGAACGTGGCATCACGGTTCCTATAACGTGTGACCGTCAGCTAATTGGGTTGGTGAAAAGGTATGCTTCGGATTGCATGTTTGACCTGAATTGTGATGTACTGGATGTGGAAGCTGCTGCAACTAGGAGTCGCCCTTCTATTCTTGGACAGGGTGGTTGCTCGAACCCAATTAGCTCCTGGTAAGCAAAGGTCGCTTGGGGTTCGCATGTTTGTGCTGAATTGTAATTTTTGTTTTATTTACTCTGTAGATATTGGGCAGTTATGCAACAGTCTTGTTTCTTTGACAGGAAGCGCCGCAAGGTTAGAAACATGACTGTCGGGTCAGTCATTTTGCTGCCCGAAGAAATTAGAAACGAGTGGAAAGATGATGCTGGACACGATTCTGGTGCCCATTGTCCCGGCGATGCAGAATACGTGAAGCTAAGAAAATTGGCACCGAGGAAGAGGAAGAAGGCAGGAAATGAAGAAGCCAGTGGACATGAAGGCTTGGCACCCAGGCTACGGAAGAAGGCTGCTGGCAATGAAGATGCATAGTAATGTGTTGAACTTGAACCTATATATGTAATTCTGTTAAATTCTGGAGCTCTGTGTGTGGCACGTTGCTGGACAAAACAATCTACCCACGTTCTCTGAGTAAAATGTACCGCGACTTAGGGTTTGGAAACGCCCGAGTCAGTAGTTGAATCCGAAATTTTGATTGTGCCACTGCTATCTGAAAACACGCAGCACCGGTTCCACGATTGCTGAGAGGCAGGAGGTCTCCAAATACGACGGAATGTAAGTGGTACAGAAATAAATTATTTAAGCTGCCACACTCCACGAAGCAGCAACTTATTTCAAATGCTGCACAACGACGTGGCAACATAAACAACAATGTTCTCACCGATAATGCCCAGATGAGGAGAAAATGGGTACCACTTTCTGGCCTAATCTTGAGCCCGTCTATCTCACCGCCTCTCTGCTCCTGCATCCCCTGCATCTGGCGAAGCTCCCGGATCTCTAGTAACCGGGTGTACGTGCTTCCACTTTATAAATTGTGGTTGTGCCATTTGCATGTGGTCAAATCCACGTAGATTACGTTTAAACAAACCACCAATGTCAGAATACACTAGTAGAAAAGGGGTCTTTGGTCCACGGTCACGTTCCTAATCCGGGACAGAGATCTAAATCGAGGTAGAAATTGATCTAAATCACAAATTCTTCCACAAATTAATCGAGACAAAGATCTAAATCGAGGCATTTCATTAATTCAACCACAAATTCTTCTAAACAAAGGTGTGATTTCACATCCTACATTAATTCAACCACAAATTCTTCTAAACAAAGGTGTGATTTCACATCCTACATTAATTCAACCACTAGTCAACAATTTCACTTCCGCTGTCGCTGTCCTCCGAGCCGATGGCTTCCTCGTCTTCGTCGGACGGAACCTCCATGATTTCCGCATTGTACGCGAGACGGAGCACCTCTTCGCGGCGAGCGGCGGCGATGACGGTGAACTTGGTCCATCCAGGGACAGACTAGAACCTCTCCCGCCCTTCTCGGTTGCAGAGATCTCGGTGCACCACGCGCCCGTAAACGATGTGGTTGCCAATCTTGGCCTTCCGCTCCTTCTTGAACAGCGCCAGCCAGTACAGGCTGGCCGCCGCGTACCGGGGCAGCGCCCTCTTCCACGCGGGCATCTGGCGGCGGCGTGCCACGATTTTGCTCTCCATCACGACTCCACCGGGGACGAGGAGCAGAGCCACCAGCACCCCCGCATAGTTGATGCGCCATCCGTGGGGCACCGTCGCGGCCGGCGGCGCGAGGATGTCGAAGTGCGTGAACATCACCGCCTTATAGAGGTTTAGCGAGGGCATCTCCATGGCGGCGCGGTGGAGATTGGAGAGGGAGCGAGGGGGTGGACGGCGCGGTGGAGATTGGAGAGGGCGAGGGGATGGGCGACGAAGCGACGAGCTGTGGCACCTCCTATTTGTACACGAGGACGACGAAGCGACGGGCGGAATATCCAAGGGGCATTGGTCAGACAAAAGGAAGTAATGCAGGGTTAAGACAGATTAACGGGCGACCAATTTTTTTACTCCTAGGACTCCGGGGCCAATAGTTCAGACCGCTAGGTCAACAAGTACAACTATTACAACTTAAAAAAAGGCACGGAGCTTAAGCTAAATAGAACTAGTTATCACACATCTCCTTGATCTTCCTAATCTTAGCCCTATGCGCATCTTCCTGCGAGAGCAAAGATCGAATCGTCTGCTCCTTCCTTTTAGCATCTTCCTTGCACAGCTTCAATTGTTTCTCTGCATCTTTTCTCATGCACTTGTCAATACTCGTAGTTGTGAACTACAGGAGTTTGGCCTGGTGAAGATCCTTCCTTGCTTGAGTCGGTTCTTGCTCTGCTTTAGCCTTCAGGGCCAACGTCGCGTCCCTCTCCTTCTCGACTTTGCTAACCTTGTCTTCCACTCCCATGAGATCTCGCTTATGCTTGGTCGTGTCAACTGGTTCCCATAGCTTCATCTCAACACTGTAAAGAAGTGAGCTGAATGCGGATTCTTTTAACTCAACAGTCATTTCCCATAGTTTGTCCATCGTTTTCTGCATCGATTTGGGCCACTCTAGATCTAATCATTTGACAACACCGCAACTTCCGCCTCGCATCATTGCACGATGTCCTTGACACCGTAGAAACCTCCTGCCTGCGTTTCGTCCTTCGAACGCTACAAATTTAGCGGGCACATATCCATGTTTACATAGCATAGGACTGTCTTCATCCGCTAAACCGTGATAGTCGGCCTAACACATCATACGCGCATGAGTAAACGGAGTAGATCTGGCCCAAAAAATAGATAACTAGCCACAGATGATAGAGATAGAGATGAGACGACTCACATCGAAATCACCATCCCTGTCGCCACGACGCGTTTCCTTGTCGTCTCCCTTGAACCCATGGCAAGAGGGGAGGGGGGTGGTTGCCGGAGAGGGGATTGGGATGGAGGCGCCGTCGGCTTGCGACTACGGCAGGATGGGAGTGAAGTGGGGGATGTGGCTTCGAGGGGAAGGAAGAGAAGTACGGGGAGGAAGAGAAGTAATGGGGACGTGACACTGGGATATGGCCCGCTCAACTCGTGAGTCGTGACACTCGCAACATGGGAGCCCCCGGTGTTGCCAGTTTGTCCAGAGCAAGCGTGGCCAATCATGCCGCAGAACAGACTACTCGCGGACCGATCTCATGAAAACCATCCCAATCGTCCAAGCACCCCGATCGAACAGTATGTAACAATCGACAAGTAGAACAACTGTGTTAGAGCGTGCCTTCTAGAAGACTCGAGTCTAACGCTAAGGTTAGGGCTCTCCTAAGGTTAATTAGTATCCATATGCGGTTTATGAAAAGAACATGCATCCAATGACACTGGTGGATCTAGCTGTGGTTAATGAGAAGAACACACATGCAATGACACTAGGTGTGGTTCATGATATGGTTTGTGGGAAGAACACACATGCAATGACTCTAGTTGTGGTTCATGAAAAGAGCAGACATGCAATGACACTGGTGGATCCATGTGTGGTTCATGGGAAGAACACACATGCAATGACACAGGTGGATCCATGTGTGGTCTGCGGGAAGAACACACATGCAATGACACTGGTGATATGTGGTCTGTGAGAAGAACACACATGCAATGACTCTAGCTGTGGTCCATGAAAAGAGCAGACATGCAATGACACCGGTGGATCCATGTGTGGTTAATGAGAAGAACACACATGCAATGACACTAGGTGTGGTTCATGATATGGTTTGTGGGAAGAACACACATGCAATGACTCTAGCTGTGGTTCATGAAAAGAGTAGACATGCGATGACTCTAACTGTGGTTCATGAAAAGAGTAGACATGTGATGCCACTAGTGGATCCATGTGTGGTCTATGAGAGGAACACACATGCAATGGCACCGGTGGATCCTTACGTGGTTTGTGAGAATAACACACATGCAATGACACTGGTGGATCCATATGTGGTTCATGGGAAGAACACACATGCAATGACTCTAGATGTGGTTCATGAATAGAGCAGACATGCAATGACACTGGTGGATCCACGTGTGGTTCATGAAAAGAACACACATGCAATAACTCTAGTTGTGGTTCATGAAAAGAGCAGACATGCGATGACTCTAACTGTGGTTCATGAAAATAGCAGACATGCGATGCCACCGGTGGATCCATGTGTGGTATATGAGAGGAACACATATGCAATGTCACCGGTGGATCCTTACATGGTTTGTGAGAATAACACACATGCAATGACACTGGTGGATCCATGTGTGGTTCATGGAAAGAACACACATGCAATGAAACTGGTGATATGTTGTTTGTGAGAAGAACACACATGCAATGACTCTAGTTGTGGTTCATGAAAAGAGCAGACATGCAATGACACTGGTGGATCCATGTGTGGTTCATGGGAAGAACACACATGCAATGACACTGGTGGATCCATGTGTGGTCTGTGGGAAGAACACACATGCAATGACACTGGTGATATGCGGTGTGTGAGAAGAACACACATGCAATGACTCTAGCTATGGTTAATGAGAAGAGCAGACATGCAATGACACCGGTGGATCCATGTGTGGTTAATGAGAAGAACAAACATGCGATGACACTGGGTGTGGTTCATGATATGGTTTGTGAGAAGAACACACATGCAATGACTCTAGCTGTGGGTCATGAAAAGAGCAGACATGCGATGACTCTAACTGTGGTTCATGAAAAGAGAAGACATGCGATGCCACCGGTGGATCCATGTGTGGTCTATGAGAGGAACACACATGCAATTACACCGGTGGATCCTTACGTGGTTTGTGAGAATAACACACATGCAATGACACTGGTGGGTCCATTTGTGGTTCATGGGAAGAACACACATGCAATGACACTGGTGATATGTTGTTTGTGAGAAGAACACACATGCAATGACTCTAGTTGTGGTTCATGAAAAGAGCACACTGATACGTCCATTTTGCATCACTATTCTATGTCTTAATTCACTATTATTCATTGATATATTTCATATTGAGAGGTGATACTTATGTTATTTCATCTATTTTTGCATGGTTGATGACTTTTGGAGCATGGACCGCTGCAGTCAGGATTATGATGGAAAAGGTGCTGTTTGGAGGCAAAATTCGCGAAGATCAGAAAATCCGGGAAAATATACGGAAAATTCTAGTTTTCCAGAAGACTCAAGATTCCAGAAGATGGAGTGGAGGTGGGCCAAAGGGGCCCACACCACCCCATGGCACGGGCAGGCCTAGGCCGCGCCAGGGAGTGGTGTGGCCACCCTGGCCCACTCCAGCCTCTCCCCTCTGGCGTATATCTTCCCACCGAAACCCTAAGACTCGGGGAGCGACCACAGAAAGATTCCGCCGCCTCTACGGGGCGGAAAACACAGAGAGAGAAAGATCTCTCCGGCAGACAGATTTCTGCCGGGGGAATTCCTTCCCGGAGAGGGGAGATCGTCGCCATCAACACCACCATCAAGCTGGACTTCATCGGGATCATCATCATCATCATCACCACCATCATCACCATCAGCACCCTCATCACCATCTCCATATTGCTGTAACAATTGCGTTGAATCTTGCATAGTTCATAGGGGAAACTTTCCCGGTGTTGATTACTCTTTGTAGTTGATGCTATTGAGTGAACCATTGAATTATTGTTTATGTTCAGATTGTTATACATCATTATTCCATCTCTGATCATGATCCATATGATGTCTTGTGAGTAGTTCGTTTTGTTCTTGAGGACATGGGAGAAGTCTTGTTGTTAGTAGTGGAGTTGCGTTGAGAAAGATTCAATAGATTGTTATTTAAGTTGTGGTGTACTTCTTCTTGTGGTGTCATGTGAACGTCGACTAAATGACACTTCACCTATATGGGCCTAGGGGAATGCATTGTGTATTTGGCTACTAATCGTAGGGGTTGCCGGAGTGACAGAAACCTGAACCCCCGTTAGGAAACCATTGCACAAGGGACGTAAGGGTCTTAGAGTTTAAAGCTGTGGTTAGGTTTTACCTTAATTACTTTCTTGTACTTACGGATGTTTGCAAGGGGGTTTAATCACAAGTATGTATTAAGTCTTGGATGGGACGGTACATTAGCACAGGTTCACCCACACAACACTTAGCAAGCTAAAGAAGATTAATCGACTATACGAAGCGAAAGCACTTGACAGTCTT
This sequence comes from Avena sativa, assembly GCA_916181665.1. Lineage (NCBI taxonomy): Eukaryota > Viridiplantae > Streptophyta > Magnoliopsida > Poales > Poaceae > Avena > Avena sativa. Next base: position 469,055,158 of record OV702290.1, read on the forward strand.
CCCATGTGTCCTCGAGAATGTTTGGTCATCTATAGAAATACAACCGGCTTGTCCTTTGCTGCATAAAGGATTGGGGCACTTGCTGCATTCATTCTTACTGTCTTTTATTTACTCATACTTTGTTTACTTTCTTTATCGAAAACCCCTAAAAATCCGTTTGCTAAGTATTTGCAGAGAATTCCTGATCCATACCACTAGCCAGCACCTTCTGCTCCTCGTTGGGTTCGACACTCTTACTTATCGAAAATACTGCGATACACCCCCTATACTTCTGGGTCATCAAGACTATTTTCTGGCACCGTTGCCGGGGAGTGAAGCGCTATTGGAGAGTGGAACTGGTAAAGGAAACTTCTACTGTGAGTATTGTTTACTTCTGCTAGTTGCTTTATTTTCGTTATGGATAATTCGCTGAGTTTCTTATTTGGTAATGCTACTACCACTTCTAAGGTAGTAGATAAGCCACCACCTGCTGAGAAAGATGTTTTCAAAATACCTACAAGAATTATTGATCGTGTTATGGATAACTACTATGTTGGGGATGGAACTGTCCATCCTGGTGATCATTTGCTCTTTATACACGAATTATGCGGGTTGTTCAAGTGTGCAGGTATTACTACATATCAAGTTAAGAAGAAGTTATTCTCATTATCACTGAAAGGAAGAGCTGAGGACTGGTATAAGCTGCTGAAGAATGGTCAAGCTCTGGAATGGGAGGAAATAGTGCCTCTCTTTTATTCAAAGTTTTATCCTCCTAGTGAAATTCATAAAGATCGGAATCAAATATACAACTTTTGGCCTCTTGATGGAGAGAGTACAACTCAAGCTTGGGGGACATTGAAGTTACTAATGCTCAAATGTCCCATTCATGAGCTCCCCAACAATATTATTATCAATAACTTTTATGCAAGGCTCCCTCTACATGATAAGGATTTATTGGACGCTTCTTGTGTTGGATCATTCACTCGTATGGAAGAAGAAGTTAAATGGAACCTTCTAGACCGTATTCAAGACAATGCTGAAGCTTGGGAAAATGACAAAGGTAGAAACTCAGGTATAAATTATGATTATGAATGCATTGAATCTTTTATGGGAACTGATGACTTTCAAAATATTAAAAATGCTTATGGTTTAGACTCTCAAGCTATTGCTTCTTATTTTAAGGCCTTTGCTTCTTATATTGAAGTGCCTAAAAAGAAGTGGCATAAGTATCATGAACCTTATAAAGATATTGCTAAGAGTGTTCCTGCAAGAAATACTGAAGTTTATACTGCTAGTCATGTTTTACCTAAACCTTATATTGAGAAAATGCCTTTCCCAGTTAAGGTAAAGGAACATTCTATGATAGCTAGTATGGTTAATGAAAGTATGAGTAAGGCTGCTGAACCTGATAAATAAATGATTGATGAACCTATTGTAGCAAATGTGAAAGACTTTGTTGCTAAATATGAAAAAGGGGGACACACTATCCTTTGTAAGGATACCTCTAATATTGTTTCGCATAGTAGTGTTATGAGAGCTAGTATTCATGTGTTTTCTGTTAGAATAAGTGATCATTGCTATGATAGTCCTTTTGATAGCTATATTGTTAAGTTTATGCATGATACTGAAAGCTATTATGAGAGAGGGAAAAGTGTTTTTGTGCATCTCAATAATATCAAGTTTCCTCGTTTTATGCTGAAAGTTTTTATGTTGCGCTTCTTTTGCCTTCTTATGCAAGTTTCCTTTGGTTTCAATAACTTGTTTGTTTACAAAATCCCCTTGCATAGGAAGTGGGTTAGACTTAAATGTGTGTGTGTTTTTGCTTCTTAATGCTCTCTTTCACTTCAAATCATATCCCTATGAGAGCTTCTTCAAAATTATCATGCCCATCTTAATGGCTATAAAGAAAGAGCTTTATGGGAGACAACCCAATTTGTTTTTGCTTTCAGTTTGTTTTTGTTTCTTTGAGTCTTGGAAGTTATTACTTCGGTAATAACCTCTCCTTATCCATTTTGTTTGGTTTTTGTGTCAAGATCAACCTCTAATGAGAGAGAAGTAAGATTTGGGAAAGTTGCTGTCCCGAAACAGATTTTTTGTGCTTCACCGTAAAAATTCGTGAGAGATCTCTGTATATCGGATTGATCTGTAATTTTTTGTGCTTCTGCCCCAGGTTATTATTTAACTTTCATTAGTTTTGCACTTTTTCATTTGAGCAACAGAAGATTTTCGAAAAAATTGATCTTTACCTGTTGGTCTGTTTTGACAGATTTTGCCAATCTTGCATTTGCTTCTTTATTCGATTTCCTTTTTGAATTCTTTTTGGGTTTTCGGAAGGAGTTGCTACAGTAGATTTTGTTTTGATGGTTTTCAGTTAAAAATTGAACTCAAAAGGTTTTATCACTTCACTTATACTAATGTTGCTAATAAGAACTGTGTGAAGTTTTGTGTGGAAGAAATTTCCAGGAAAGTGGAGATAATGGTGTAATAAGGAAGAGAAAGGTTTTATGACTGAAGTAATAAGTATATGAAGATGAAGATATCGATGATATTCAAGTGATGACTCCAGAAGGATCCACTAGATACCAAATTCAGAGACCTGTAGAGTCCGTATCCAACTAGGTAACAGTTCTGGTAAGAAAAGTTCCGCGAAAATACAATCCAACTATATTGTTGCAGTTTTCAGTCAATAAGGAAAGATACGAAGCGAAAAAGGGACGGAAACGGAGCCAGGGTGGCCACACCACCCCATGGCGCGGGCCCACCCCTGGCCGCGCCACCAGGTGGTGAGTCCACCCCGGACTCCGCCTCCGACTCGTTTTCTCCCAGTACCTTCCTTTTGATATGAAACTTTATAATATATAACCCCCCCCGGATCTTCCGAGGTCCGTATATCGTGTTTTCGTCGTGTTTTTGTTTTGATCTGTTTCTGCTAGGACATATTTTTTGAAGGTTTAGAAGCACAATGGTGTCCGCCAAGGATAAAGGGAAGGAACCTATGGAGGAAGACCTCCAAGACCCCGGGAAGGAGAAGGAGATCAAGAGTGAAGGTGAAGAGGAGGCAAAGCACACCGGCACTACCGTTGCAAGCATCGGAGTGGTGGAAAATCTAGCCATTGGAGGAAAGCCTTCTCATAACCGTTCAGATCCCTGGTCATCTCCTCCACGGACCAAGAATCCTTTCCACACTCTTATCCATGAGCATCAATACCAGAATATGCCCAAGGAGAAATTACCGTCCAATTGGGATTTGCCTCGTTCTAACCATGCAGTAAAAGAAGACTTCAAGAGGAAGAGTGGGGAAAGAATAGCAAGAGCTGGAATTCTCAACACGACATGATCATGAGCCGCATTGAGCAAAATTCACAGCTGATTCGCAATCTCACCTTCGAGATTGAGGACTTGGGGAAACTGATCAGAGAGCTCATCGAGAGGATACCACCACCACCAAAGGAGTAATTCGTCATCAGGTTTGGCATCCCCTTGGTTTGTTCCAAGCTTGGGGGAGTGTCGCGGTATCATATCACTATCTTCTATCTTTTTACCTTATTAGTAGAGTCATATCATGAATAAAGGAGTTATTGTGTAGTATGGTTTGCATTATGGAAGTGTCCCCTCTCTCGTTAGATATGTATCCCTTGATGTGAGTTTCAGTTATGGATTATTAATGAGAAGTTCTATCATTCACCCTTTTGCATAGCTTATATTAGTTTTCAATTCGTGGTTATATGATTGATCTTGTTGTTAGTATTGGTAGCACTTTGGGATCATTGAGTTAATTTAGTTGGTTTTGGCAAACCTGGCTCGGTCAGTAGCATACTATTTTTGAGAGTTGAAAGAAAAGATAGAAGTACTCTAGAGAAAAATAATTTCATCATCTTTCTTGATTTGCTTATAAGTCTAGTATTCTCTAGTTAAGATCTTTTGTGCTTCCAAGGAATATTGCATGTTTATTTTTATCACTTGTATGTTTGTTTGTTTCCTTCAACTCTGATACTTGCTACCCAGCCTTGCTAGCCAAAAACCTGTACTGAGAGGGTATTCTTCTCGTGCATCCACCTCCCTTAAACCAAAACCTTTGCCATTTGTGTCCACCATACCTACCTAGTAGCATTATTGCTATTCCAAGTAAATTCTTGTTTTGTCTACCTCCCAAATTAAACTTGTTATGTGAAAATTAGTGATTAAAGCTCTCACGAACTTGATGGCACACTTTATTTTCTTGCATTTAATAAACTTGAACCATTGGGTCCTTCTTTGTTGCGTATATGCTTGCGCTTTATGAGTTGAAGTTAGCAGAACCATGTATCATGGGGACCGCTTTCAACACTTCATTGGTACTTGTACCTAGTTGATATCATGTTCTTTTGCTTATGGATCCCGGCGGTGTGAAATAGAAGTGGAACTTGTAAGATCATGGAGTTTATATGTGTGTTAGAGAAACGCCTGGGCCGCTAGCCTAAGCCATGCCTAATCATGGTGGAAACTTGCAGCATAACTATAGTGAGCATTCTATGAAGCATCCTCAATAAAAACCTATGCAAATAGGAAATAACAAGATCGCTGAGATGCTCACTGTCTGCTTGCCTTGTCATTTGGATTATGGGATAGCTCCTATGTCATGTGCAAGGGGTACCCCGTTGGTGGTTCTCGATGATACGCATGTATTTACAATGACAAGAGCTTACTCGTGACTGAAGTTGAGTAGCATGAGGATCGGTACTCATAAGTAAGGGGCATTAGATTTCAACTTATAACTTGTCAAGCATATCCTCTTAGTTGTGTCACTTTAACCTTAATCACCTAAAGATGCCTATGATAGGGGCAATGAGAGCTGAAAGCTAGTAAGTATCATAATTTTTGGGAGCTCTTTATGAGACTTGCAATCCCTGCTTCCCTCTGCGAAGGGTCTTTCTTTTACTTTGTAGTTGAGTCAGTAACCTATTCCCTTCTATCTCAGCAAGTATTTTGAGTTGTTGTGTTTCATTCATTCATATGATGATTTATGCATTCATGTTTCTTATGTTCCTTGTTTTGCACATTGCTCTTATCTTGAAGTTTACTACTTTGAAAGCTTTCTTTGAAAACCAGCTATTTGTGAACTCAGCAAATTATCAACTATTCTTCGACCAAGAGCTAAGTTTGCCATTACCAATGATGATTTACTCTATGTATCTTTATTGTGTTTCCTTTACTCATTGCAAGTTGAGTTGTATAATAGTGAGTTGTCTTCTATTATGATCTATGTATTTGATGAATGTGATGCTGCTTGTCCGTATTCTTTTATCGACTCTTCACTCCATAAACCTAAGGTCATGTTTATTGAGCTCAGTTTTGCTTGGGGACAAGCGAAGTCTAAGCTTGGGGGGAGTTGATACATCCATTTTGCATCACTATTCTATGTCTTAATTCACTATTATTCATTGATATATTTCGTATTGAGAGGTGATACTTATGTTATTTTATCTATTTTTGCATGGTTGATGACTTTTGGAGCATGGACCGCTGCAGTCAGGATTCTGATGGAAAAGGTGCTGTTTGGAGGCAAAATTCGCGAAGATCAAAAAATCCAGGAAAATATACGGAAAATTCTAGTTTTCCAGAAGACTCAAGATGCCAGAAGATGGAGTGGAGGTGGGCCACAGGGGGCCCACACCACCCCATGGCGCGGGCAGGCCTAGGCCGCGCCAGAGAGTGGTGTGGCCACCCTGGCCCACTCCAGCCTCTCCCCTCTGGCGTATATCTTCCTCCCGAAACCCTAAGACTCGGGGAGCGACCACAGAAAGATTCCACCGCCTCTTCGGGGCGGAAAACACCGAGAGAGAAAGATCTCTCCGGCAGACAGATTTCTGCCGGGGGAATTCCTTCTCGGAGAGGGGAGATCGTCGCCATCAACACCACCATCAAGATGGACTTCATCGGGATCATCATCATCATCATCACCATCAGCACCCTCATCACCATCTCCATATTGTTGTAACAATTGCGTTGAATCTTGCATAGTTCATAGGGGAAACTTTCCCGGTGTTGATTACTCTTTGTAGTTGATGTTATTGAGTGAACCATTGAATTATTGTTTATGTTCATATTGTTATACATCATTATTCCATCTCTGATCATGATCCATATGATGTCTTGTGAGTAGTTCGTTTTGTTCTTGAGGACATGGGAGAAGTCTTGTTGTTAGTAGTGGAGTTGCGTTGAGAAAGATTCAATAGATTGTTATTTAAGTTGTGGTGTACTTCTTCTAGTGGTGTCATGTGAACGTCGACTACATGACACTTCACCTATATGGGCCTAGGGGAATGCATTGTGTATTTGGCTACTAATCGTAGGGGTTGCCAGAGTGACAGAAACGTGAACCCCCGTTAGGAAACCATTGCACAAGGGACGTAAGGGTCTTAGAGTTTAAAGCTGTGGTTAGGTTTTACCTTAATTACTTTCTTGTACTTACGGATGTTTGCAAGGGGGTTTAATCACAAGTATGTATTAAGTCTTGGATGGGATGGTACATTAGCCAAGGTTCACCCACACAACACTTAGCAAGCTAAAGAAGATTAATCGACTATACGAAGCGAAAGCACTTGACAGTCTTCCCATGTGTCCTCGAGAATGTTTGGTCATCTATAGAAATACAACCGGCTTGTCCTTTGCTGCATAAAGGATTGGACCACTTGCTGCATTCATTCTTACTGTCTTTTATTTACTCGTACTTTGTTTACTTGCTTTATCGAAAACCCCTAAAAATCCGTTTGCTAAGTATTTGCAGAGAATTCATGATCCATACCACTAGCTAGCACCTTCTGCTCCTCGTTGGGTTCGACACTCTTACTTATCGAAAATACTGCGATACACCCCCTATACTTGTGGGTCATCACACACATGCAATGACACTGGTGGATCCATGTGTGGTTCATGGGAAGAACACACATGCAATGACACTGGTGGATCCATGTGTGGTCTGTGGGAAGAACACACATGCAATGATACTGGTGATATGTGGTATGTGAGAAGAACACACATGCAATGACTCTAGCTATGGTTAATGAGAAGAGCAGACATGCAATGACACCGGTGGATCCATGTGTGGTTAATGAAAAGAACACACATGCAATGACACTGGGTGTAGTTCATGATATATTTTGTGAGAAGAACACACTTGCAATGACTCTAGCGGTGGGTCATGAAAAGAGCAGACATGCGATGACTCTAACTGTGGTTCATGAAAAGAGCAGACATGCGATGCCACCGGTGGATCCATGTGTGGTGTATGAGAGGAACACACATGCAATTACACCGGTGGATCCTTACGTGGTTTGTGAGAATAACACACATGCAATGACATTGGTGGATCCATGTGTGGTTCATGGAAGGAACACACATGCAATGACACTGGTGATATGTTGTTTGTGAGAAGAACACACATGCAATGACTCTAGCTGTGGTTCATTAGCCAATGTTCACCCACACAACACTTAGCAAGCTAAAGAAGATTAATCGACTATACGAAGCGAAAGCACTTGACAGTCTTCCCATGTGTCCTTGAGAATGTTTGGTCATCTATAGAAATACAACCAGCTTGTCCTTTGCTGCATAAAGGATTGGACCACTTGCTGCATTCATTCTTACTGTCTTTTATTTACTCGTACTTTGTTTACTTGCTTTATCGAAAACCCCTAAAAATCCGTTTGCTAAGTATTTGCAGAGAATTCATGATCCATACCACTAGCTAGCACCTTCTGCTCCTCGTTGGGTTCGACACTCTTACTTATCGAAAATACTGCGATACACCCCCTATACTTGTGGGTCATCACACACATGCAATGACACTGGTGGATCCATGTGTGGTTCATGGGAAGAACACACATGCAATGACACTGGTGGATCCATGTGTGGTGCACGGAAAGAACACACATGCAATGACACTGGTGATATGTTGTTTGTGAGAAGAACACACATGCAATGACTCTAGCTATGGTTAATGAGAAGAGCAGACATGCAATGACACCGGTGGATCCATGTGTGGTTAATGAAAAGAACAAACATGCAATGACACTGGGTGTCGTTCATGATATATTTTGTGAGAAGAACACACTTGCAATGACTCTAGCTGTGAGTCATGAAAAGAGCAGACATGCGATGACTCTAACTGTGGTTCATGAAAAGAGCAGACATGCGATGCCACCGGTGGATCCATGTGTGGTGTATGAGAGGAACACACATGCAATTACACCGGTGGATCCTTACGTGGTTTGTGAGAATAACACACATGCAATGACATTGGTGGATCCATGTGTGGTTCATGGGAAGAACACACATGCAATGACACTGGTGATATGTTGTTTGTGAGAAGAACACACATGCAATGACTCTAGCTGTGGTTCATGAAAAGAGCAGACATGCAATGACACTGGTGGATCCATGTGTGGTTTATGGGAAGAACACACATGCAATGACACTGGTGGATCCATGTGTGGTCTGTGGGAAGAACACACATGCAATGACACTGGTGATATGTGGTCTATGAGAAGAACACACATGCAATGACTCTAGCTGTGGTTAATGAGAAGAGCAGACATGCAATGACACCGGTGGATCCATGTGTGGTTAATGAGAAGAATGCACATGCAATGACACTGGGTGTGGTTCATGATATGGTTTGTGAGAAGAACACACATGCAATGAATCTAGCTGTGGGTCATGAAAAGAGAAGACATGCGATGACTCTAACTGTGGTTCATGAAAAGAGCAGACATGCGATGCCACCGGTGGATCCATGTGTGGTCTATGAGAGGAACACACATGCAATGAATCCAATGGATCCTTACGTGGTTTGTGAGAATAACACACATGCAATGACACTGGTGGATCCATATGTGGTTCATGGGAAGAACACACATGCAATGACTCTAGTTGTGGTTCATGAAAAGAGCAGACATGCAATGACACTAGTGGATCCATGTGTGGTTCATGAAAAGAACACACATGCAATGACTCTAGTTGTGGTTCATGAAAAGAGTAGACATGCGATGACTCTCACCGTGGTTCATGAAAACAGCAGACATGCGATGCCACCGGTGGATCCATGTGTGGTCTATGTGAGGAACACACATGCAATGACGTCGGTGGATCCTTACGTGGTTTGTGAGAATAACACACATGCAATGACACTGGTGGATCCATATGTGGTTCATGGGAATAACACACATGCAATGACTCTAGTTGTGGTTCATGAAAAGAGCAGACATGCAATGACACTGGTGGATCCATGTGTGGTTCGTGAAAAGAACACACATGCAGTGACTCTAGTTGTGGTTCATGAAAAGATCAAACATGCGATGACTCTAACTATGGTTCATGAAAAGAGCAGACATGCGATGCCACCGGTGGATCCATGTGTGGTCTATGAGAGGAACACACATGCAATGACACCGGTGGATCCTTACATGGTTTGTGAGAATAACACACATGCAATGACACTGGTGGATCCATGTGTGGTTCATGGAAATAACACACATGCAATGACACTGGTGATATGTTGTTTGTGAGAAGAACACACATGCAATGACTCTAGCTGTGGTTAATGAGAAGAGCAGACATGCAATGACACTGGTGGATCCATGTGTGGTTAATGAGAAGAACACACATGCAATGACACTGGTGGATCCATGTGTGGTTCATGGGAAGAACACACATGCAATGACACTGGTGGATCCATGTGTGGTCTATGGGAAGAACACACATGCAATGACACTGGTGATATGTGGTCTATGAGAAGAACACACATGCAATGACTAGCTGTGGTTAATGAGAAGAGCAGACATGCAATGACACTGGTGGATCCATGTGTGGTTAATGAGAAGAACACACATGCAATGCCACTTGGTGTGGTTCATGATATGGTTTGTGAGAAGAACACACATTCAATGACTCCAACTATGGGTCATGAAAAGAGAAGACATGCGATGACTCTAACTGTGGTTCATGAAAAGAGCAGACATGCGATGCCACCGGTGGATCCATGTGTGGTCTATGACAGGAACACACATGCAATGACACCGGTGGATCCTTACGTGGTTTGTGAGAATAACACACATTCAATGACACTGGTGGATCCATATGTGGTTCATGGGAAGAACACACATGCAATGACTCTAGTTGTGGTTCAGGAAAAGAGCAGACATGCAATGACACTGGTGGATCCATGTGTGCTTCATGAAAAGAACACACATGAAATGACTCTAGTTGTGGTTCATGAAAAGAGCAGACATGCGATGACTCTAACTGTGGTTCATGAAAAGAGCAGACATGCGATGCCACCGGTGGATCCATGTGTGGTCTAGGAGAGGAACACACATGCAATGACACCGGTGGATCCTTACGTGGTTTGTGAGAATAACACACATGCAATGACACTGGTGGATCCATATGTGGTTCATGGGAAGAACACACATGCAATGACTCTAGTTGTGGTTCATGAAAAGAGCAGACATGCAATGACACTGGTGGATCCATGTGTGGTTCGTGAAAAGAACACACATGCAATGACTCTAGTTGTGGTTCATGAAAAGAGCAAACATGCGATGACTCTAACTATGGTTCATGAAAAGAGCAGACATGCGATGCCACCGGTGGATCCATGTGTGGTCTATGAGAGGAACACACATGCAATGACACCGGTGGATCCTTACATGGTTTGTGAGAATAACACACATGCAATGACACTGGTGGATCCATGTGTGGTTCATGGAAATAACACACATGCAATGACACTGGTGATATGTTGTTTGTGAGAAGAACACACATGCAATGACTCTAGCTGTGGTTAATGAGAAGAGCAGACATGCAATGACACTGGTGGATCCATGTTTGGTTAATGAGAAGAACACACATGCAATGACACTGGTGGATCCATGTGTGGTTCATGGGAAGAACACACATGCAATGGCACTGGTGGATCCATGTGTGGTCTATGGGAAGAACACACATGCAATGACACTGGTGATATGTGGTCTATGAGAAGAACACACATGCAATGACTAGCTGTGGTTAATGAGAAGAGCAGACATGCAATGACACTGGTGGATCCATGTGTGGTTAATGAGAAGAACACACATGCAATGCCACTGGGTGTGGTTCATGATATGGTTTGTGAGAAGAACACACATTCAATGACTCCAACTATGGGTCATGAAAAGAGAAGACATGCGATGACTCTAACTGTGGTTCATGAAAAGAGCAGACATGCGATGCCACCGGTGGATCCATGTGTGGTCTATGACAGGAACACACATGCAATGACACCGGTGGATCCTTACGTGGTTTGTGAGAATAACACACATTCAATGACACTGGTGGATCCATATGTGGTTCATGGGAAGAACACACATGCAATGACTCTAGTTGTGGTTCATGAAAAGAGCAGACATGCAATGACACTGGTGGATCCATGTGTGCTTCATGAAAAGAACACACATGAAATGACTCTAGTTGTGGTTCATGAAAAGAGCAGACATGCGATGACTCTAACTGTGGTTCATGAAAAGAGCAGACATGCGATGCCACCGGTGGATCCATGTGTGGTCTATGAGAGGAACACACATGCAATGACACCGGTGGATCCTTACGTGGTTTGTGAGAATAACACACATGCAATGACACTGGTGGATCCATGTGTGGTTCACGGAAAGAACACACATGCAATGACACTTGTGATATGTTGTTTGTGAGAAGAACACACATGCAATGACTCTAGCTATGGTTAATGAGAAGAGCAGACATGCAATGACACCGGTGGATCCATGTGTGGTTAATGAAAAGAACACACATGCAATGACACTGGGTGTCGTTCATGATATATTTTGTGAGAAGAACACACTTGCAATGACTCTAGCTGTGAGTCATGAAAAGAGCAGACATGCGATGACTCTAACTGTGGTTCATGAAAAGAGCAGACATGCGATGCCACCGGTGGATCCATGTGTGGTGTATGAGAGGAACACACATGCAATTACACCGGTGGATCCTTACGTGGTTTGTGAGAATAACACACATGCAATGACATTGGTGGATCCATGTGTGGTTCATGGGAAGAACACACATGCAATGACACTGGTGATATGTTGTTTGTGAGAAGAACACACATGCAATGACTCTAGCTGTGGTTCATGAAAAGAGCAGACATGCAATGACACTGGTGGATCCATGTGTGGTTTATGGGAAGAACACACATGCAATGACACTGGTGGATCCATGTGTGGTCTGTGGGAAGAACACACATGCAATGACACTGGTGATATGTGGTCTATGAGAAGAACACACATGCAATGACTCTAGCTGTGGTTAATGAGAAGAGCAGACATGCAATGACACCGGTGGATCCATGTGTGGTTAATGAGAAGAACGCACATGCAATGACACTGGGTGTGGTTCATGATATGGTTTGTGAGAAGAACACACATGCAATGAATCTAGCTGTGGGTCATGAAAAGAGAAGACGTGCGATGACTCTAACTGTGGTTCATGAAAAGAGCAGACATGCGATGCCACCGGTGGATCCATGTGTGGTCTATGAGAGGAACACACATGCAATGACTCCAATGGATCCTTACGTGGTTTGTGAGAATAACACACATGCAATGACACTGGTGGATCCATATGTGGTTCATGGGAAGAACACACATGCAATGACTCTAGTTGTTATTCATGAAAAGAGCAGACATGCAATGACACTAGTGGATCCATGTGTGGTTCATGAAAAGAACACACATGCAATGACTCTAGTTGTGGTTCATGAAAAGAGTAGACATGCGATGACTCTCACCGTGGTTCATGAAAACAGTAGACATGCGATGCCACCGGTGGATCCATGTGTGGTCTATGAGAGGAACACACATGCAATGACACCGGTGGATCCTTACGTGGTTTGTGAGAATAACACACATGCAATGACACTGGTGGATCCATATGTGGTTCATGGGAATAACACACATGCAATGACTCTAGTTGTGGTTCATGAAAAGAGCAGACATGCAATGACACTGGTGGATCCATGTGTGGTTCGTGAAAAGAACACACATGCAATGACTCTAGTTGTGGTTCATGAAAAGAGCAAACATGCGATGACTCTAACTATGGTTCATGAAAAGAGCAGACATGCGATGCCACCGGTGGATCAATGTGTGGTCTATGAGAGGAACACACATGCAATGACACCGGTGGATCCTTACATGGTTTGTGAGAATAACACACATGCAATGACACTGGTGGATCCATGTGTGGTTCATGGAAATAACACACATGCAATGACACTGGTGATATGTTTTTTGTGAGAAGAACACACATGCAATGACTCTAGCTGTGGTTAATGAGAAGAGCAGACATGCAATGACACTGGTGGATCCATGTGTGGTTAATGAGAAGAACACACATGCAATGACACTGGTGGATCCATGTGTGGTTCATGGGAAGAACACACATGCAATGACACTGGTGGATCCATGTGTGGTCTATGGGAAGAACACACATGCAATGACACTGGTGATATGTGGTCTATGAGAAGAACACACATGCAATGACTAGCTGTGGTTAATGAGAAGAGCAGACATGCAATGACACTGGTGGATCCATGTGTGGTTAATGAGAAGAACACACATGCAATGCCACTGGGTGTGGTTCATGATATGGTTTGTGAGAAGAACACACATTCAATGACTCCAACTATGGGTCATGAAAAGAGAAGACATGCGATGACTCTAACTGTGGTTCATGAAAAGAGCAGACATGCGATGCCACCGGTGGATCCATGTGTGGTCTATGACAGGAACACACATGCAATGACACCGGTGGATCCTTACGTGGTTTGTGAGAATAACACACATTCAATGACACTGGTGGATCCATATGTGGTTCATGGGAAGAACACACATGCAATGACTCTAGTTGTGGTTCATGAAAAGAGCAGACATGCAATGACACTGGTGGATCCATGTGTGCTTCATGAAAAGAACACACATGAAATGACTCTAGTTGTGGTTCATGAAAAGAGCAGACATGCGATGACTCTAACTGTGGTTCATGAAAAGAGCAGACATGCGATGCCACCGGTGGATCCATGTGTGGTCTATGAGAGGAACACACATGCAATGACACCGGTGGATCCTTACGTGGTTTGTGAGAATAACACACATGCAATGACACTGGTGGATCCATGTGTGGTGCACGGAAAGAACACACATGCAATGACACGGGTGATATGTTGTTTGTGAGAAGAACACACATGCAATGACTCTAGCTATGGTTAATGAGAAGAGCAGACATGCAATGACACCGGTGGATCCATGTGTGGTTAATGAAAAGAACACACATGCAATGACACTGGGTGTCGTTCATGATATATTTTGTGAGAAGAACACACTTGCAATGACTCTAGCTGTGAGTCATGAAAAGAGCAGACATGCGATGACTCTAACTGTGGTTCATGAAAAGAGCAGACATGCGATGCCACCGGTGGATCCATGTGTGGTGTATGAGAGGAACACACATGCAATTACACCGGTGGATCCTTACGTGGTTTGTGAGAATAACACACATGCAATGACATTGGTGGATCCATGTGTGGTTCATGGGAAGAACACACATGCAATGACACTGGTGATATGTTGTTTGTGAGAAGAACACACATGCAATGACTCTAGCTGTGGTTCATGAAAAGAGCAGACATGCAATGACACTGGTGGATCCATGTGTGGTTCATGGGAAGAACACACATGCAATGACACTGGTGGATCCATGTGTGGTCTGTGGGAAGAACACACATGCAATGACACTGGTGATATGTGGTCTATGAGAAGAACATACATGCAATGACTCTAGCTGTGGTTAATGAGAAGAGCAGACATGCAATGACACTGGTGGATCCATGTGTGGTTAATGAGAAGAACACACATGCAATGACACTGGTGGATCCATGTGTGGTTCATGGGAAGAACACACATGCAATGACACTGGTGGATCCATGTGTGGTCTATGGGAAGAACACACATGCAATGACACTGGTGATATGTGGTCTATGAGAAGAACACACATGCAATGACTAGCTGTGGTTAATGAGAAGAGCAGACATGCAATGACACCGGTGGATCCATGTGTGGTTAATGAGAAGAACGCACATGCAATGACACTGGGTGTGGTTCATGATATGGTTTGTGAGAAGAACACACATGCAATGAATCTAGCTGTGGGTCATGAAAAGAGAAGACATGCGATGACTCTAACTGTGGTTCATGAAAAGAGCAGACATGCGATGCCACCGGTGGATCCATGTGTGGTCTATGAGAGGAACACACATGCAATGACTCCAATGGATCCTTACGTGGTTTGTGAGAATAACACACATGCAATGACACTGGTGGATCCATATGTGGTTCATGGGAAGAACACACATGCAATGACTCTAGTTGTGGTTCATGAAAAGAGCAGACATGCAATGACACTAGTGGATCCATGTGTGGTTCATGAAAAGAACACACATGCAATGACTCTAGTTGTGGTTCATGAAAAGAGTAGACATGCGATGACTCTCACCGTGGTTCATGAAAACAGCAGACATGCGATGCCACCGGTGGATCCATGTGTGGTCTATGAGAGGAACACACATGCAATGACACCGGTGGATCCTTACGTGGTTTGTGAGAATAACACACATGCAATGACACTGGTGGATCCATATGTGGTTCATGGGAATAACACACATGCAATGACTCTAGTTGTGGTTCATGAAAAGAGCAGACATGCAATGACACTGGTGGATCCATGTGTGGTTCGTGAAAAGAACACACATGCAATGACTCTAGTTGTGGTTCATGAAAAGAGCAAACATGCGATGACTCTAACTATGGTTCATGAAAAGAGCAGACATGCGATGCCACCGGTGGATCCATGTGTGGTCTATGAGAGGAACACACATGCAATGACACCGGTGGATCCTTACATGGTTTGTGAGAATAACACACATGCAATGACACTGGTGGATCCATGTGTGGTTCATGGAAATAACACACATGCAATGACACTGGTGATATGTTGTTTGTGAGAAGAACACACATGCAATGACTCTAGCTGTGGTTAATGAGAAGAGCAGACATGCAATGACACTGGTGGATCCATGTGTGGTTAATGAGAAGAACACACATGCAATGACACTGGTGGATCCATGTGTGGTTCATGGGAAGAACACACATGCAATGACACTGGTGGATCCATGTGTGGTTCATGGGAAGAACACACATGCAATGACACTGGTGGATCCATGTGTGGTCTGTGGGAAGAACACACATGCAATGACACTGGTGATATGTGGTCTATGAGAAGAACACACATGCAATGACTCTAGCTGTGGTTAATGAGAAGAGCAGACATGCAATGACACTGGTGGATCCATATGTGGTTAATGAGAAGAACACACATGCAATGACACTGGGTGTGGTTCATGATATGGTTTGTGAGGAGAACACACATGCAATGACTCTAGCTGTGGGTCATGAAAAGAGAAGACATGCGATGACTCTAACTGTGGTTCATGAAAAGAGCAGACATGCGATGCCACGGGTGGATCCATGTGTGGTCTATGAGAGGAACATGCATGTAATGACATCGGTGGATCCTTACGTGGTTTGTGAGAATAACACACATGCAATGACACTGGTGGATCCATATGTGGTTCATGGGAAGAACACACATGCAATGACTCTAGATGTGGTTCATGAAAAGAGCAGACATGCAATGACACTGGTGGATCCATGTGTGGTTCATGAAAAGAACACACATGCAATGACTCTAGTTGTGGTTCATGAAAAGAGCAAACATGCGATGACTCTACCTATGGTTCATGAAAAGAGCAGACATGCGATGCCACCGGTGGATCCATGTGTGGTCTATGAGAGGAACACACATGCAATGACACCGGTGGATCCTTACGTGGTTTGTGAGAATAACACACATGCAATGACACTGGTGGATCCATGTGTGGTTCATGGAAAGAACACACATGCAATGACACTGGTGATATGTTGTTTGTGAGAAGAACACACATGCAATGACTCTAGCCGTGATTAATGAGAAGAGCAGACATGCAATGACACTAGTGGATCCATGTGTGGTTAATGAGAACAACACACATGCAATGACACTGGGTGTGGTTCATGATATGGTTTGTGAGAAGAACACACATGCAATGACTCTAGCTGTGGGTCATGAAAAGAGAAGACATGCGATGACTCTAACTGTGGTTCATGAAAAGACCAGACATGCGATGCCACCGGTGGATCCATGTGTGGTCTATGAGAGGAACACACATGCAATGACACCGGTGGATCCTTACGTGGTTTGTGAGAATAACACACATGCAATGACACTGGTGGATCCATATGTGGTTCATGGGAAGAACACAGATGCAATGACTCTAGTTGTGGTTCATGAAAAGAGCAGACATGCAATGACACTCGTGGATCCATGTGTGGTTCATGAAAAGAACACACATGCAATGACTCTAGTTGTGGTTCATGAAAAGAGCAGACATGCGATGACTCTAACTGTGGTTCATGAAAAGAGCAGACATGCGATGCCACCGGTGGATCCATGTATGGTCTATGAGAGGAACACACATGCAATGACACCGGTGGATCCTTACGTGGTTTGTGAGAATAACACACATGCAATGACACTGGTGGATCCATGTGTGGTTGATGGAAATAACACACATGCAATGACACTGGTGATATGTTGTTTGTGAGAAGAACACACATGCAATGATTCTAGCTGTGGTTAATGATACGGGCAGACATGCAATGACACTGGTGGATCCATGTGTGGTTAATGAGAAGAACACACATGCAATGACACTGGTGGATCCATGTGTGGTTCATGGAAAGAACACACATGCAATGACACTGGTGGATCCATGTGTGGTCTGTGGGAAGAACACACATGCAATGACACTTGTGATATGTGGTCTATGAGAAGAACACACATGCAATGACTCTAGCTGTGGTTAATGAGAAGAGTAGACATGCAATGACACCGGTGGATCCATGTGTGGTTAATGAGAAGAACACACATGCAATGACACTGGGTGTGGTT
Organism: Avena sativa; assembly: GCA_916181665.1. NCBI lineage: Eukaryota > Viridiplantae > Streptophyta > Magnoliopsida > Poales > Poaceae > Avena > Avena sativa. The sequence goes on from OV702290.1 coordinate 469,073,272, forward strand.
CATGATATGGTTTGTGAGAAGACCACACATGCAATGACTCTAGCCGTGGGTCATGAAAAGAGAAGACATGCGATGACTCTAACTGTGGTTCATGAAAAGAGCAGACATGCGATGCCAATGGTGGATCCATGTGTGGTTTATGAGAGGAACACACATGCAATGACACCGGTGGATCCTTACGTGGTTTGTGAGAATAACACACATGCAATGACACTGGTGGATCCATATGTGGTTCATGGGAAGAACACACATGCAATGACTCTAGTTGTGGTTCATGAAAAGAGCAGACATGCAATGACACTGGTGGATCCATGTGTGCTTCATGAAAAGAACACACATGCAATGACTCTAGTTGTGGTTCATGAAAAGAGCAGACATGCGATGACTCTAACTGTGGTTCATGAAAAGAGCAGACATGCGATGCCACCGGTGGATCCATGTGTGGTCTATGAGAGGAACAGACATGCAATGACACCGGTGGATCCTTACGTGGTTTGTGAGAATAACACAAATGCAATGACACTGGTGGTTCCATGTGTGGTTCATGTAAAGAACACACATGCAATGACACTGGTGATATGTTGTTTGTGAGAAGAACACACATGCAATGACTCTAGCTGTGGTTAATGAGAAGAGCAAACATGCAATAACACTGGTGGATCCATGTGTGGTTAATGAGAAGACCACACATGCAATGACACTGGGTGTGGTTCATGATATGGTTTGTGAGAAGAACACACATGCCATGACTCTAGCTGTGGTTCATGAAAAGAGCAGACATGCGATGACTCTAACTGTGGTTCATAAAAAGAGCAGACATGCGAGGCCACCGGTGGATCCATGTGTGGTCTATGAGAGGAATACACATGCAATTACACCGGTGGATCCTTACGTGGTTTGTGAGAATAACACACATGCAATGACACTGGTGGATCCATGTGTGGTTCATGGGAAGAACACACATGCAATGACACTGGTGGATCCATGTGCGGTCTGTGGGAAGAACAGACATGCAATGACACTGGTGATATGTGGTTTGTGAGAATAACACACATGCAATGACTCTAGCTATGGTTCATGAAAAGAGCAGACATGCAATGACACTGGTTGATCCATGTGTGGTTCATGGGAAGAACACACATGCAATGACACCGGTGGATCCATGTGTGGTTCATGGGAAGAACACACATGCAATGACACTGGTGGATCCATGTGTGGTCTGTGGGAATAACACACATGCAATGACACTGGTGATATGTGGTTTGTGAGAAGAACACACATGCAATAACTCTAGCTGTGGTTCATGAAAAGAACAGTCATGCAATGACACCGGTGGATCCATGTGTGGTTAATGAGAAGAACTAACATGCAATGACACTGGGTGTGGTTCATGATATGGTTTGTGGGAAGAACACACATGCAATGACTCTAGTTGTGGTTCATGAAAAGAGCAGACATGCGATGACTCTAACTGTGGTTCATGAAAAGAGCAGACATGTGATGCCACCGGTGGATCCCTTTGTGGTCTATGAGAGGAACACACATGCAATGACACCCGTGGATCCTTACGTGGTTTGCGAGAATAACATACATGCAATGACACTGGTGGATCCATGTGTGGTTCATGGAAAGAACACACATGCAATGACACTAGTGATATGTTGTTTGTGAGAAGAACACACATGCAATGACTGTAGCTGTGGTTCATGGGAAGACCAAACATGCAATGACACCGGTGGATCCATGTGTGGTTCATGGAAAGAACACACATGCAATGACACTGGTGGATCCATGTGTGGTCTGTGGGAAGAACACACATGCAATGACACTGGTGATATGTGGTCTATGAGAAGAACATACATGCAATGACTCTATCTATGGTTAATGAGCAGAGCAGACATGCAATGACACCGGTGGATCCATGTGTGGTTAATGAGAAGAACACACATGCAATGACACTGGGTGTGGTTCATGATATGGTTTGTGAGAAGAACACACATGCAATGACTCTAGCTGTGGGTCATGAAAAGAGCAGAAATGCGATGACTCTAACCGTGGTTCATGAAAAGAGAAGACATGCGATGCCACTGGTGGATCCATGCATGGTTTGTGGGAAAAACACACATGCAATGACACTGGTGATATGTGGTCTGTGAAAAGAACACACATGCAATAACTCTAGCTGTGGTTCATGAAAAGAGCAGACATGCAATGACACCGGTGGATCCATGTGTGGTTAATGAGAAGAACACACATGCAATGACACTGGGTGTGGTTCATGATATGGTTTGTGGGAAGAACACACATGCAATGACTCTAGTTGTGGTTCATGAAAAGAGCAGACATGCGATGACTCTAACTGTGGTTCATGAAAAGAGCAGATATGTGATGCCACCAGTGGATCCATGTGTGGTCTATGAGAGGAACACACATGCAATGACACCCGTGGATCCTTACGTGGTTTGTGAGAATAACACACATGCAATGACACTGGTGGATCCATGTGTGGTTCATGGGAAGAACACACATGCAATGACACTGGTGATATGTTGTTTGTGAGAAGAACACACATGCAATGACTCTAGCTGTGGTTCATGAAAAGAGCATACATGCAATGACACTGGTGGATCCATGTGTGGTTCATTGGAAGAACACACATGCAATGACACTGGTGGATCCATGTGTGGTCTGTGGGAAGAACACACATGCAATGACACTGGTGATATGTGGTCTGTGAGAAGAACACACATGCAATGACTCTAGCTGTGGTTCATGAGAAGAACAGACATGCAATGACACCGGTGGATCCATGTATGGTTAATGAGAAGAACACACATGCAATGACATTGGGTGTGGTTCATGATATGTTTTGTGAGAAGAACATACATGCAATGACTCTAGTTGTGGTTAATGAAAAGAGCAGGCAAGCGATGACTCTAACTGTGGTTCATGAAAAGAGCAGACATGCGATCCCACTGGTGGATCCATGTGTGGTCTATGAGAGGAACACACATGCAATTACACCGGTGGATCCTTACGTGGTTTGTGAGAATAACACACATGCAATGAGACTGGTGGATCCATGTGTGGTTCATGGGAAGAACACACATGCAATGACACTGGTGATATGTTGTTTGTGAGAAGAACACACATGCAATGACTCTAGCTGTGGTTAATGAGAAGAGCAGACATGCAATGACACTGGTGGATCCATGTGTGGTTAATGAGAAGAACACACATGCAATGACACTGGTGGATCCATGTGTGGTTCATGGGAAGAACACACATGCAATGACACTGGTGGATCCATGTGTGGTTCATGGGAAGAACACACATGCAATGACACTGGTGGATCCATGTGTGGTCCGTGGGAAGAACACACATGCAATGACACTGGTGATATGTGGTCTATGAGAAGAACACACATGCAATGACTCTAGCTGTGGTTAATGAGAAGAGCAGACATGCAATGACACTGGTGGATCCATGTGTGGTTAATGAGAAGAACACACATGCAATGACACTGGGTGTGGTTCATGATATGGTTTGTGAGGAGAACACACATGCAATGACTCTAGCTGTGGGTCATGAAAAGAGAAGACATGCGATGACTCTAACTGTGGTTCATGAAAAGAGCAGACATGCGATGCCACCGGTGGATCCATGTGTGGTCTATGAGAGGAACACGCATGCAATGACACCGGTGGATCCTTACGTGGTTTGTGAGAATAACACACATGCAATGACACTGGTGGATCCATAGGTGGTTCATGGGAAGAACACACATGCAATGACTCTAGATGTGGTTCATGAAAAGCGCAGACATGCAATGACACTGGTGGATCCATGTGTGGTTCATGAAAAGAACACACATGCAATGACTCTAGTTGTGGTTCATGAAAAGAGCAAACATGCGATGACTCTACCTATGGTTCATGAAAAGAGCAGACATGCGATGCCACCGGTGGATCCATGTGTGGTCTATGAGAGGAACACACATGCAATGACACCGGTGGATCCTTACGTGGTTTGTGAGAATAACACACATGCAATGACACTGGTGGATCCATGTGTGGTTCATGGAAAGAACACACATGCAATGACACTGGTGATATGTTGTTTGTGAGAAGAACACACATGCAATGACTCTAGCCGTGGTTAATGAGAAGAGCAGACATGCAATGACACTAGTGGATCCATGTGTGGTTAATGAGACCAACACACATGCAATGACACTGGGTGTGGTTCATGATATGGTTTGTGAGAAGAACACACATGCAATGACTCTAGCTGTGGGTCATGAAAAGAGAAGACATGCGATGACTCTAACTGTGGTGCATGAAAAGACCAGACATGCGATGCCACCGGTGGATCCATGTGTGGTCTATGAGAGGAACACACATGCAATGACACCGGTGGATCCTTACGTGGTTTGTGAGAATAACACACATGCAATGACACTGGTGGATCCATATGTGGTTCATGGGAAGAACACAGATGCAATGACTCTAGTTGTGGTTCATGAAAAGAGCAGACATGCAATGACACTCGTGGATCCATGTGTGGTTCATGAAAAGAACACACATGCAATGACTCTAGTTGTGGTTCATGAAAAGAGCAGACATGCGATGACTCTAACTGTGGTTCATGAAAAGAGCAGACATGTGATGCCACCGGTGGATCCATGTATGGTCTATGAGAGGAACACATGCAATGAACCCAGTGGATCCTTACGTGGTTTGTGAGAATAACACACATGCAATGACACTGGTGGATCCATGTGTGGTTCATGGAAATAACACACATGCAATGACACTGGTGATATGTTGTTTGTGAGAAGAACACACATGCAATGACTCTAGCTGTGGTTAATGAGAAGGGCAGACATGCAATGACACTAGTGGATCCATGTGTGGTTAATGAGAAGAACACACATGCAATGACACTGGTGGATCCATGTGTGGTTCATGGAAAAAACACACATGCAATGACACTGGTGGATCCATGTGTGGTCTGTGGGAAGAACACACATGCAATGACACTTGTGATATGTGGTCTATGAGAATAACACACATGCAATGACTCTAGCTGTGGTTAATGAGAAGAGTAGACATGCAATGACACCGGTGGATCCATGTGTGGTTAATGAGAAGAACACACATGCAATAACACTGGGTGTGGTTCATGATATGGTTTGTGAGAAGACCACACATGCAATGACTCTAGCCGTGGGTCATGAAAAGAGAAGACATGCGATGACTCTAACCGTGGTTCATGAAAAGAGCAGACATGCGATGCCAATGGTGGATCCATGTGTGGTCTATGAGAGGAACACACATGCAATGACACCGGTGGATCCTTACGTGGTTTGTGAGAATAACACACATGCAACGACACTGGTGGATCCATATGTGGTTCATGGGAAGAACACACATGCAATGACTCTAGTTGTGGTTCATGAAAAGAGCAGACTTGCAATGACACTGGTGGATCCATGTGTGCTTCATGAAAAGAACACACATGCAATGACTCTAGTTGTGGTTCATGAAAAGAGCATACATGCGATGACTCTAACTGTGGTTCATGAAGAGAGCAGACATGCGATGCCACCGGTGGATCCATGTGTGGTCTATGAGAGGAACAGACATGCAATGACACCGGTGGATCCTTACGTGGTTTGTGAGAATAACACAAATGCAATGACACTGGTGGATCCATGTGTGGTTCATGGAAAGAACACACATGCAATGACACTGGTGATATGTTGTTTGTGAGAAGAACATACATGCAATGACTCTAGTTGTGGTTAATGAAAAGAGCAGGCAAGCGATGACTCTAACTGTGGTTCATGAAAAGAGCAGACATGCGATCCCACTGGTGGATCCATGTGTGGTCTATGAGAGGAACACACATGCAATTACACCGGTGGATCCTTACGTGGTTTGTGAGAATAACACACATGCAATGAGACTGGTGGATCCATGTGGGGTTCATGGGAAGAACACACATGCAATGACACTGGTGATATGTTGTTTGTGAGAAGAACACACATGCAATGACTCTAGCTGTGGTTCATGAAAATAGCAGACATGCAATGACACTGGTGGATCCATGTGTGGTTCATGGGAAGAACACACATGCAATGACAGTGGTGATATGTTGTTTGTGACAAGAACACACATGCAATGACTCTTGCTGTGGTTCATGAACAGAGCGGACATGCAATGACACTGGTGGATCCATGTGTGGTTCATGGGAAGAACACAGATGCAATGTCACTGGTGGATCCATGTGTGGTCTGTGGGAAGAACACGCATGCAATGACACTGGTAATATGTGGTCCGTGAGAAGAACACACATGCAATGACTCTAGCTGTGGTTAATGAGAAGAGCAGACATGCAATGACACCGGTGGATCCATGTGTGGTTAACGAGAAGAACACACATGCAATGACACTAGGTGTGGTTCATGATATGGTTTATGAGAAGAACAGACATGCAATGACTCTAGCTGTGGGTCATGAAAAGAGCAGACATGCGATGACTCTAACTGTGGTTCATGAAAAGAGCAGACATGTGATGCCACCGGTGAATCCATGTGTGGTCTATGAGAGGAACACACGTGCAATTACACCGGTGGATCCTTACGTGATTTGTGAGAATAACACACATGCAATGACACTTGTGGATCCATGTGTGGTTCATGGGAAAAACACACATGCAATGACACTGGTGATATGTTGTTTGTGAGAAGAACACACATGCAATGACTCTGGCTGTGGTTCTTGAAAATAGAAGACATGCAATGACACTGGTGGATCCATGTGTGGTTCATGGGAAGAACACACATGCAATGACACTGGTGGATCTATGTGTGGTCTGTGGGAAGAACACACATGCAATGACACTGGTGATATGTGGTCCGTGAGAAGAACACAGATGCAATGACTCTAGCTGTGGTTAATGAGAAGAACAGACATGCAATGACACCAGTGGATCCATGTGTGGTTAATGAGAAGAACACACATGCAATAATACTGGGTGTGGTTCATGATATGGTTTGTGAGAAGAACACACATGCAATGACTCTAGCTGTGGGTCATGAAAAGAGCAGGCATGCGATGACTCTAACTGTGGTTCATGAAAAGAGCAGACATGCGATGCCACCGGTGGATCCATGTGTGGTCTATGAGAGGAACACACATGCAATTACATCGGTGGATCCTTACGTGGTTTCTGAGAATAACACACATGCAATGACACTGGTGGATCCATGTGTGGTTCATGGTAAGAACACACATGCAATGACACTCGTGATATGTTGTTTGTGAGAAGAACACACATGCAATGACTATAGCTGTGGTTCATGAAAAGAGTAGACATGCAATGACACTGGTGGATCCATGTGTCGTTCATGGGAAGAACACACATGCAATGACACTGGTGGATCCATGTGTGGTCTGTGGGAAGAACACACATGCAATGACACTGGTGATATGTGGTCTGTGAGAAGAACACACATGCAATGACTCTAGCTGTGGTCCATGAAAAGAGCAGACATGTAATGACACCGGTGGATCCATGTGTGGTTAATGAGAAGAACACACATGCAATGACACTGGGTGTGGTTCATGATATGGTTTGTGAGAACAACACACATGCAATGACTCTAGCTGTGGGTCATGAAAAGAGCAGACATGCGATGACTCTAACTGTGGTTCATCAAAAGAGCATACATGCGATGCCACCGGTGGATCCATGTGTGGTCTATGAGAGGAACACACATGCAATTACATCGGTGGATCCTTACGTGGTTTGTGAGAATAACACACATGCAATGACACTGGTAGATCCATGTGTGGTTCATGGGAAAAACACACATGCAATGACACTGGTGATATGTTGTTTGTGAGAAGAACACACATTCAATGACTCTAGCTGTGGTTCATGGGAACAACACACATGCAATGACACCGGTGGATCCATGTGTTGTTCATGGGAAGAACACACATGCAATGACACTGGTGGATCCATGTGTGGTCTGTGGGAAGAACACACATGCAATGACACTGGTGATATGTGGCCTGTGAGAAGAACACACATGCAATGACTCTAGCTGTGGTTCATGAAAAGAGCAGACATGCAATGACACCGGTGGATCCATGTGTGGTTAATGAGAAGAACACACATGCAATGACACTGGGTGTGGTTCATGATATGGTTTGTGGGAAGAACACACATGCAATAACTCTAGCTGTGGGTCATGAAAAGAGCAGACATGCGATGACTCTAACTGTGGTTCATGAAAAGAGCAGACATGTGATGCCATCGGTGGATCCATGTGTGGTCTATGAGAGGAACACACATGCAATGACACCGGTGGATCCTTATGTGGTTTGTGAGAATAACACACATATATTGACACTGGTGGATCCATTTGTGGTTCATGGGAAGAACACACATGCAATGACACTAGTGATATGTTGTTTGTGAGAAGAACACACATGCAATGACTCTAGCTGTGGTTCATGAAAAGAGCAGACATGCAATGGCACTGGTGGATCCATGTGTGGTTCATGGGAAGAACACACATGCAATGACACTGGTGGATCCATGTGTGGTCTATGGGAAGAACACACATGCAATGACACTGGTGATATGTGGTCTGTGAGAAGAACACACATGCAATGACTCTAGCTGTGGTTAATGAGAAGAGCAGACATGCAATGACACTGGTGGATCCATGTGTGGTTAATGAGAAGAACACACATGCAATGACACTGGGTGTGGCTCATGATATGGTTTGTGAGAAGAACACACATGCAATAACTCTAGCTGCGGGTCATGAAAAGAGCAGGCATGCGATGACTCTAACTGTGGTTCATGAAAAGAGCAGACATGTGATGCCATCAGTGGATCCATGTGTGGTCTATGAGAGGAACACACATGCAATAACTCTAGCTGTGGGTCATGAAAAGAGCAGACATGCGATGACTCTAACCGTGGTTCATCAAAAGAGCATACATGCGATGCCACCGGTGGATCCATGTGTGGTCTATGAGAGGAACACACATGCAATTACACCGATGGATCCTTACGTGGTTTGTGAGAATAACACACATGCAATGACACTGGTAGATCCATGTGTGGTTCATGGGAAGAACACACATGAAATGACACTGGTGATACGTTGTTTGTGAGAAGAACACACATTCAATGACTCTAGCTGTGGTTCATGGGAAGAACACACATGCAATGACACCGGTGGATCCATGTGTTGTTCATGGGAAGAACACACATGCAATGACACTGGTGGATGCATGTGTGGTCTGTGGGAAGAACACACATGCAATGACACTGGTGATATGTGGCATGTGAGAAGAACACACATGCAATGACTCTAGCTGTGGTTCATGAAAAGAGCAGACATGCAATGACACCGGTGGATCCATGTGTGGTTAATGAGAAGAACACACATGCAATGACACTGAGTGTGGTTCATGATATGGTTTGTGGGAAGAACACACATGCAATGACTCTAGCTGTGGGCATGAAAAGAGCAGACATGCGATGACTCTAACTGTGGTTCATGAAAAGAGCAGACATGTGATGCCATCTGTGGATCCATGTGTGGTCTATGAGAGGAACACACATGCAATGACACCGGTGGATCCTTACGTGGTTTGTGAGAATAACACACATATAATGACACTGGTGGATCCATGTGTGGTTCATGGGAATAACACACATGAAATGACACTAGTGATATGTTGTTTGTGAGAAGAACACACATGCAATGACTCTAGCTGTGGTTCATGAAAATAGCAGACATGCAATGGCACTGGTGGATCCATGTGTGGTTCATGGGAAGAACACACATGCAATGACATGGTGGATCCATGTGTGGTCTGTGGGAAGAACACACATGCAATGACACTGGTGATATGTGGTCTGTGAGAAGAACACACATGCTATGACTCTAGCTGTGGTTAATGAGAAGAGCAGACATGCAATGACACTGGTGGATCCATGTGTGGTTAATGAGAAGAACACACATGCAATGACACTGGGTGTGGCTCATGATATGGTTTGTGAGAAGAACACACATGCAATAACTCTAGCTGCGGGTCATGAAAAGAGCAGATATGCGATGACTCTAACTGTGGTTCATGAAAAGAGTAGACATGCGATGCCACCGGTGGATCCATGTGTGGTCTATGAGAGGAACACACACGCAATTACACCGGTGGATCCTTACGAGGTTTGTGAGAATAACACACATGCAATGACACTGGTGGATCCATGTTTGGTTCATGGGAAGAACACACATGCAATGACAGTGGTGATATGTGATCTGTGAGAAGAACACAAATGCAATGACTCTAGCTGTGGTTCATGAGAAGAACAGACATGAAATGACACCGGTGGATCCATGTGTGGTTAATGAGAAGAACACACATACAATAACACTGGGTGTGGTTCATGATATGGTTTGTGAGAAGAACACACATGCAATGACTCTAGCTGTGGTTCATGAAAAGAGCAGACATGCGATGACTCTAACTGTGGTTCATGAAAAGAGAAGACATGCGATGCCACCGGTGGATCCATGTGTGGTCTATGAGAGGAACACACATGCAATTACGCCGGTGGATCCTTACGTGGTTTGTGAGAATAACACACATGCAATGACACTGGTGGATCCATGTGTGGTTCATGGGAAGAACACACATGCAATGACAGTGGTGATATGTTGTTTGTGAGAAGAACACACATGCAATGACTCTAGCTGTGGTTCATGAAAAGAGCAGACATACAATGACACCGGTGGATCCATGTGTGGGTAATGAGAAGAACACACATGCAATGACACTGGGTGTGGTTCATGATATGGTTTGTGAGAAGAACTCACATGCAATGACTCTAGCTATGGGTCATGAAAAGAGCAGACATGCGATGACTCTACTGTGGTTCGTGAAAAGAGCAGACATGTGATGCCACCGGTGGATCCATGTGTGGTCTATGAGAGGAACAAACATGCAATTACACCGGTGGATCCTTTTGTGGTTTGTGAGAATAACACACATGCAATGAGACTGGTGGATCCATGTGTGGTTCATGGGAAGAACACACATGCAATGACACTGGTGATATGTTGTTTGTGAGAAGAACACACATGCAATGACTCTAGCTATGGTTCATGAAAATAGCAGACATGCAATGACACTGGTGGATCCATGTGTGGTTCATTTGAAGAACACACATGCAATGACACTGGTGGATCCATGTGTGGTCTGTGGGAAGAACACACATGCAACGACACTGGTGATATGTGGTCCGTTAGAAGAACACACATGCAATGACTCTAGCTATGGTTAATGAGAAGAACAGACATGCAATGACACCAGTGGATCCATGTGTGGTTAATGAGAAGAACACACATGCAATAACACTGGGTGTGGTTCATGATATGGTTTGTGAGAAGAACACACATGCAATGACTCTAGCTGTGGTTCATGAAAAGAGCAAACATGCGATGACTCTAACTGTGGTTCATGAAAAGAGTAGACATGCGATGCCACCGGTGGATCCATGTGTGGTCTATGAGAGGAACACACATGCAATGACACCGGTGGATCCTTACGTGGTTTGTGAGAATAACACACATGCAATGACACTGGTGGATCCATGTGTGGTTCATGGGAAGAACACACATGCAATGACACTGGTGATATGTTGTTTGTGAGAAGAACACACATGCAATGACTCTAGCTGTGGTTCATGAAAAGAGCAGACATGCAATGACACTGGTGGATCCATGTGTGGTTCATGGGAGGAACACACTGTTGGGTCCGCAGCATAGAAAACAAAAAATTTCTTATGGTGTGAACTACACGCCAAGATCTATCTACTAGGTACAAAGCAACGGGTGGACATACATCCAACGAGAACTTACCCTCGTAGACAACGAGCTTTGTTAACGAGCAGGAACTCATGGTTGATGTAGTCGTATACTTGCCAATCTCAAGATTGTGATGAAGTCCAGCAGGTCCGGCTCCAGCACGTCCATCAGATCCAGCTCCAGCACCACCAAGTCTAGCACCGCAAAGCAGCGGTGCATCCGTGATCGCACACACGTCTAGTACCCCGACAACCTCCGTCCCTCGCTCCAGCAAAGCAGCGGAAGCAGCAACTCCTTTCCAGATAAAGCCACCGAGAACATGTATCTCGCTAATCTGAGACCATGGGGGAATTATACTAGAGGGGGAGAGAGATCCTTCACAAGGAGGTGTGTATGAGAAGTGAGGAGGGGATGGCCTTTTATAGGAGGAGGGGGGTGCCCCTCCTTCATGGCTGGCGCATGGAGGAGGTGACTCTTCACCTCCTCCATTCATGTGGTGGTAACTCCCTCCACATAAATTTGCCCCTTCACATTCTCTTTTAAAGTCTCCACTTTAAATGCATTAAATTTCTCCAAATTTAATGCTATATCATTTAATAAAACTCTTTTCTTATTTTTATTCAGAATTTTGTTAATTACTTTAATTAACAAACATTCACATAAAACCCCTGCAACATTTCAATATTACATGCAGAACCAATTTCAGCAATTTCACCCTTAACGCTTGTAACTAAATCCCTTTGTCTCGCGATATATTACATGTCCGAGATTCGATCATCGGTATCTCCATACCTAGTTTGATCTCGTTTCCGACATGCACTCTTTTCTTGTTCCCGTGATATAACATTCTAGTGATCACATCACTTGCTTGCAAGCTATTTCAATGTTATCACTGAGAGGGCCCAGAGTATATCTATCCGTCATCGGGATTGACAAATTCCACTCTTGATCCATGAGCCTCAACATAACACCTTCGTAGCACTGAACCCATCTTTATAGTCACCCTGTTACGGTGTGACGTTTGATGTTATCAAGATACTTTTCCGGTGTTAGCAATTAACATGATCTCATGGTCTAAGGATAAAGATTACTTCATATGATATTATAGCAATATAAACATAATGACTTTGATCGTAATGCTATACTTCGGATGAATGTTCATCACATCATTCCACCAATGGTGTGATCTTGTTATTAACAACATCCAATGTCCATGATCAGGAAACCTTGACCATCTTATTAATCAATAAGCTAGTCTATAAGAGAGGCATAACTAGGAACCCTTTTTGTTTATTAAACACACATGTATTGATGTTTCCGATCAATACAATTCTAGCATGCAAAATAAACATTTATCATAAACATGGAATAAGATAATAACCACTTTATTATTGCCTCTCGGGCATATTCTATTCAGTCTCCCACTTGCACTAGAGTCAATAATCTAGTTTGAAAAACTTTGCGTATTGAACACCTATGGCTTTCTGGTGTTGTATATACGCAATTGCTAGTGGTTAACATAATCTCCGGATGTGATAGTTTCAGGTCCGTGTGTATTGCATGTCTTTGCGTCTCTACGCATCACTCATTCTCAAATGAGATGGCATTGTATAAATTTGGTCCTTTGGTGAGACCTTTAGTTTGTTCGGCTCAAAATATGTTGATATTATTGTCACACAATATATCTTCATAGTATTAGCCCACTTTGAACCACACCTAGTTTGATAACAAACTACTTAACACAAATGCCCTCCTATGCTGCTACTATAGCAGTCATATACTTAGCCTTTTTGTTGTAGTATCCGTCAGAATGTCTCAACTTTGGAACTCATCCAAATCCATCATGGAACATCCTTTCCATTATATTGTGCCACCCATAGTCTAAATTGAGATAAATTTAATTTGTATCTTGTGACAAAACTAGTATCAATGTAACACTTTACAATGAACTACCTTTAACTATTTGTCACTTATACATTATATATTCTTAGTTCTTCAAAAGTTCATAAGAATATCTTTACTATTGTCCAATGATCATCTGATGAATCATTCTGGTATATGCTCATAACATTTAGAGCATAGGACATTCTGGATATATATATATATATATCATGGTATAATCGATCAAAATATTCATGTGATTTTACTCACCAAGTGTTGAAACACTTGAATCTTGATACAATCCTTTCCATGCAGCAAGAACCTTTCTTGTTGTTTCCATATTGAACCCTTTCAATATCTTATATATGTATGTCTGGCACAACCATATTAGCGCCTTAATCTATCCATATAGATATTGATGCCTAATATTCTGGGTTTGCCCAAGTCTTTCATCGAAATCTTATTTTAATGAAATCCTTAACTTGTGTCAATTCAAGATACATCATTTCCAATCAACAATATGTCCTCTACATAATGTATTAGAAATATGTCTCAGCGCTCCCACTTAATTTCTTGCAAATGCAAGCATCTTCATCATCTCCGATGAATTTAAACTCTTTTAACAGTTTCATCATGGTGAAGATTCCAACTCCGCTATGCTTACTTCAACTATTGAAGTTTACATGCCCTTTTAGCACCCTTTGAATTAACAAAACCCTTCGGACCATGTCATGTACATGTCCTAGGTTACCGTTCTATTAGAAGAACCTTGTTTTGTTAATTCAATTACCATATACCAAATTATATGTAGTGGTTGCTATATTAATCCGTCAAGACTATATATCTCTATGAAAGATCAAATCTTGTCATAGTCAACTCCTTGAACATTGTCGTAGACTTCTTTCCGACATGTTGACTATTTCATAGATGTTAAACATCCATGTCTTATTTCTTTATAGATCCAAACATGACCGATAGGATTCACGCCTTTCCGGAGGGTCTTCCAAGTTCAGAAACTTGTTTTCTTGTGTATGGATACTATCACGGATTCTATGACTTCTAGTCATTTTATGGAGTTAGGGCCCATCATCGCTTCTTTGTATGTAGTTGGTTCATCACTGTCAAAACAATAACGACTTGCTTATCAAATCTTACTATTTGATTCTTACCGACCCACACGGTTCTATAGGAACTCTAATCTCTGAGATCACACCTTTTGTAATCACGAGAGCCATGAGCATTGTGGCCGCCACCGGGACACTTTTCGGCACTGCGCTACTTAGCACATATAGCTAAGGTTCAATAACCTTATCAAAGTTCTATTGTCCTCCCACTTAACTTTTCACGAAAAATTCCTTCTCAAGAAACTTGACGTTCCAAGTAACAAACTCTTTTGTCCTCGGTGTTATGGAGAAATTCCCAACAAATTCTTTGGGATAACCTACAAAGACGTGCTTATACGACTTTGGTTGTAAACATTTTACTTATGCATAGCATACCAAAATTAAAGAAAAGATAATTCGGGTTTTATCCCAAACCATAACCCATATGGTGTCATCTCAATGGATCATGATGGTGCTCTTTTTAGTGTAAAAGCAGTAGTCTCTAAAGCTTCAATCCTTAAAACATAATGGCAGTTTTATAAATGACACCCTTGATCTTACCATGTCAAACATGGTTTGATTTTATCTCTCGAATATGCCATACTCCTATGGTTTATCGGGAAACACAAATCATGGAACAATTCCTCAAGTCTTAGGTGTTTTTGCTAAACATGTAACTCAAATATCTTCCTTTATGATCGAACCATAAACTCTTTATTTTCTTGTTACAATGATTTTCCACTTCATCTTGAAAGTCTTTGAACAATTTTCAAATGTTTCATACTTCTTCCTTGTTAAGTAAATATACAGATATATTCACTCAAATTTTCGGAGAAAGCATATGAAGCAAAAATATCCATCGCATATGGCTACACATAATGGACTATGCACATCAGCATGCACAATTTCCAATAAGCTAGTCATCCGTTCCTCTCTGGCCTATGGACGGAGTTTCAATTATCTCGAGGAAAGTCTCACATGCGTCAATTGATCAAAATCAAAGACTCCAAAAATCCATCAACATGGAGTTTCTTCATGTTTTCTTTCAAATATAATTTAAACAGCGATGTCACTTCATAAGTGATCTTTCAATCATTTGTCTTGCGACATTTTAGCAATAGTGTTTATGGATGTGATTTCTCCAACTAGACTTGTAAAAGTTCATCCATCCTTTATGGAATACGGTAATTATTTGAACAGCCATTGTTCTCATGATACCGGAACAAAATAACAATTGTTTAAACAAATCTTGAAGGCATGGTTTGATGACAACGAAAAACACAATAACACTTTATTTGTTTTCGATGAACATCATCACTCATTCTCTTGCTGGTTTACTTAGGCCATTGTAGTTCATGAATTGCGTTGTCCTGTATGACACTTCATACCAACCAATTCGGTATCCAATACCGGTATCCAATACCTAAGAACCACATTTTTTTAACAAGCAAGGAATACAACCATAACATGTATATCTTCTATATACCCAAGTTGGACATCTCCAACCTTTTGTTTTCTGCCAAATATTTTATAGATTCTCTTTCAGCAATTCCTTTTCTTTTAAAAGAATCTATCAACATCAATAGTGGTGTCATTCACATGACACATAGTACAAAGCATATACAGTCAAATCTTAATACCTTTGGACTTGCACTTTGAAGTGGATCACCATCATCAAATGTTTGGCATTCTTTCAAAAATCCATTCTTTAGTAATCTATTAGTGTAGTAAACATTTTACTTACATCTTATATTCATCCTTATCATGACAACTTTCATGATCAAGCTACTATAGCTTATAAGGAAGAATCACGAGTATAATATCTGTTCCCAAAACCTTTTTGGTAGATTCGGATGCCTAGCATCTCCATCCTTCACAAATTCTCATACAATATGAGAACATGTATTTTGCTAAATTATACTCTATCATAATGCAACCAAAAACATTGTTTCAGATATCACAATATCTTTCACACATGATGGTTTCTAAAACAATTTCCAGCTCCAATATAATCTTGATATTAAAACAACTTTTTGAATATCAATAATCATGGAGGCAAACATGATACTTTAGATACTAACATTGGAATTCTTACTCTTGATTTAATACTACTTATTAAACTTCATGGAGTAAACAGAGTTTGCTGAAATTTTGCAATAGGACTTATAAACTTTAAATTGACATTCAAAACAATACGATACCAGTTCGTAAAGTAAATATCCAGAATTCTATAGTTCTATTATCTCAATTAAAACTAAGCATAAGGTAGTGAACAAATGTGAATGACTACAAAAAATTATGCAAATTCACTTCGATTTAGTTTATGACAAATTGAGTTCGACTAATCCAAATTAGAAATGAACTCCCACTCAAAAACGACATCCCTCGTGCCTTTTTGGTGATTACATGAACCAAATCCACTACACCAAGTCCGATCATCACGTGAGTCGGTGTAGCTTCAATGGCGAGCATCAATATGGTCATCACATCAACTATATGACTCATGCTTAACCTTTTGTTCCGTGTTCCAAGGCCATGTCTATACATGCTAGGCTCGCCAAGTAAGAACCTTAGTATTCGCGTGTGTAAAACTGTCTTACACCCGTTGCATGAAAGCGTAGAGTTGAGAACACCCGATCATCACGTGATGTCTTGAAACACGATCCATAGAACGGTGCATACTTAAGGAAGAACACATTTTATCTTGATATTTAAATGAGGGATCATCTTACAATGCTACAGAAAGCGCCAAACTAGCAGTATAAGATGCTAACATCTAATGTGTAAAGTGAGATGATATGGTCCATGCATTTGATCTCTATCATTTGTATCGTGGTATGATCTCTATCATTCCTTTGTGTGTAAGGCCAAGGTCTATAGAACTTACACGTTGAGTGTGTTGTAAGAGTATCTATCATACATCTACTTACAACAATACCATATCAATACACTAGCCCAGCAACGATCTAAACTAGATGCCTCTAATTTATCAATTGCAAGTTTTACGTGGCTTAGGGCTTTCGGAGATAGAACCGTTGTTACCTACGAACATGAACCACAACGAGGATAACTAAGTTATTAGCAACTCGTTGTAAATCAGATATTGACTATAGTAGGAGAGACAGACACCCGCCAACCACTTATGCAAAACAAGTTGCATGTCAGTCGTGGAACCGGTCTCATGTACGATGACATGTAAGGTTGGTCCGGGCGGCTTCATCCCACTATGCCACCAACATCCAAAATACATAGAAGATGCAATAACATGATCATCATCGCCCACATATAAACATATGTGTACTACCCATGCAAAGCACCTACGCATAGATCAGGATCTGATACCACTGTTGGGTCCGCAGCATAGAAAACAAATTTTTTCTTACGATGTGAACTACATGCCAAGATCTATCTACTAGGTACAAAGCAACGGGTGGACATACATCCAACGAGAACTTACCCTCGTAGACAACGAGCTTTGTTAACGAGTAGGAACTCGTGGTTGATGTAGTTGTACACTTGCCGATCTCAAGATCGTGATGAAGTCTAGCAGGTCCGGCTCTAGCACGTCCATCAGATCCAGCTCCAGCACCACCAAGTCCAGCACCACAAAGCAGCGGTGCATCCGTGATCGCACACACGCCCGGTACCCCGACAACCTCCGTCCCTTGCTCCAGAAAAGCAGCAGAAGCAACAACTCCTTTCCAGATAAAGCCACCGGGAACATGTATCTCGCTAATCCGAGACCATGGGGGAATAATACTAGAGGGGGAGAGAGATCCTTCACAAGGAGGTGTGTATGAGAAGTGAGGAGGGGATGGCCTTTTATAGGAGGAGGGGGGTGCCCCTCCTTCATGGCCGGCGCATGGAGGAGGTGACTCTTCACCTCCTCCATTCATGTGGTGGTAACTCCCTCCACATAAATTTGCCCCTTCACATTCTCTTTTAAAGTCTCCACTTTAAATGCATTAAATATCTCCAAATTTAATGCTCTCTCATTTAATAAAAATCTTTTATTATTTTTATTCAGAATTTTGTTAATTACTTTAATTAACAAACATTCACATAAAACCCCCTGCAACATTTCAATATTACATGCAGAACCAATTTCAGCAATTTCACCCGAAACAGTTTCGGTGTCTATTGAAATAATTCCAGCGCTTTCTTAAATCTTTATCTGAAACATATTTGCTCCAAATGGTGTCGGTATCCCTTAAGTGTATCCCCCTACGGTTCACGAATAATGCAGACATGATCGAGACCCCTCTCCGATCAATAATCAGCAGCGGGACCTGGAGATCCCTACTGACTCCTACACATTCAACGATGACTTCTGTGATCGTGAGAACCTTTAACGCTAGTAACTAAATCCCTTTGTCTCGCGATATATTACATGTCCGAGATTCGATCATCGGTATCTCCATACCTAGTTTGATCTCGTTTCCGACATGAACTCTTTTCTCGTTCCCGTGATATAACATTCTAGTGATCACATCACTTGCTTGCAAGCTATTTCAATGTGATATCACCGAGAGGGCCCAGAGTATATCTATCCGTCATCGGGATTGACAAATTCCACTCTTGATCCATGAGCCTCAACATAACACCTTCGTAGCACTAAACCCATCTTTATAGTCACCCTGTTACGGTGTGACGTTTGATGTTATCAAGATACTTTTCCGGTGTTAGCAATTAACATGATCTCATGGTCTAAGGATAAAGATTACTTCGTATGATATTATAGCAATATAAACATAATGACTTTGATCGTAATGCTATACTTCAGATGAATGTTCATCACATCATTCCACCAATGGTGTGACCTTGTTATTAACAACATCCAATGTCCATGATCAGGAAACCTTGATCATCTTATTAATCAACAAGCTAGTCTATAAGAGAGGCATAACTGGGAACCCTTTTTGTTTATTAAACACACATGTATTGATGTTTCCGATCAATACAATTCTAGCATGCAAAATAAACATTTATCATAAACATGGAATAAGATAATAACCACTTTATTATTGCCTCTCGGGCATCTTCCCTTCACACACATGCAATGACACTGGTGGATCCATGTGTGGTTTGTGGGAAGAACACACATGCAATGACACTGGTGATATGTGGTCTGTGAGAAGAACACACATGCAATGACTCTACTTGGGGTTAACGAGAAGAGCAGACATGCAATGACACCGGTGGATCCATGTGTGGTTAATGAGAAGAACACACATGTAATGACACTGGGTGTGGTTCATTATATGGTTTGTGAGAAGAACACACAAGAAATGACTCTAGCTGTGGGTCATGAAAAGAGCGGACATGCGATGACTCTAACTGTGGTTCATGAAAAGAGAAGACATGCGATGCCACCGGTGGATCCATGTGTGGTCTATGAGAGGAACACACATGCAATTACACCGGTGGATCCTTACGTGGTTTGTGAGAATAACACACATGCAATGACACTGGTGGATCCATGTGTGGTTCATGGGAAGAACACACATGCAATGACACTGGTGATATGTTGTTTGTGATAAGAACACACATGCAATGACTCTAGCTGTGGTTCATGAAAAGAGCAGACATGCAATCACACTGGTGGATCCATGTGTGGTTCATGGGAAGAACACACATGCAATGACACTGGTGGATCCATGTGTGGTCTATGGGAAGAACACACATGCAATGACACTGGTGATATGTGGCCTGTGAGAAGAACACACATGCAATGACTCTAGCTGTGGTTCATGAAAAGAGCAGACATGCAATGACGACGGTAGATCCATGTGTGGTTAGTGAGAAGAACAAACATGCAATGACACTGGGTGTGGTTCATGATATGGTTTGTGGGAAGAACACACATGCAATGACTCTAGCTGTGGGTCATGAAAAGAGCAGACATGCGATGACTCTAACTGTGGTTCATGAAAAGAGCAGACATGTGATGCCACCGGTGGATCCATGTGTGGTCTATGAGAGGAACACACGTGCAATTACACCGGTGGATCCTTACGTGGTTTGTGAGAATAACACACATATAATGACACTGGTGGATCCATGTGTGGTTCATGGGAAGAACACACATGCAATGACACCAGTGGATCCATGTGTGGTTAATGAGAAGAACACACATGCAATAACACTGGGTGTGGTTCATGATATGGTTTGTGAGAAGAACACACATGCAATGACTCTAGCTGTGGGTCATGAAAAGAGCAAACATGCGATGACTCTAACTGTGGTTCATGAAAAGAGCAGACATGCGATGCCACCGGTGGATCCATGTGTGGTCTATGAGAGGAACACACATGCAATGACACCGGTGGATCCTTGCGTGGTTTATGAGAATAACACACAAGCAATGACACTGGTGGATCCATGTGTGGTTCATGGGAAGAACACACATGCAATGACACTGGTGATGTGTTGTTTGTGATAAGAACACACATGCAATGACTCTAGCTGTGGTTCATGAAAAGAGTAGACATGCAATGACACTGGTGGATCCATGTGTGGTTCATGGGAAGAACACACATGCAATGGCACTGGTGGATCCATGTGTGGTTTGTGGGAAGAACACACATGCAATGACACTGGTGATATGTGGTCTGTGAGAAGAACACACATGCAATGACTCTAGTTGTGGTTAACGAGAAGAGCAGACATGCAATGACACCGGTGGATCCATGTGTGGTTAATGAGAAGAACACACATGCAATGACACTGGGTGTGGTTCATGATATGGTTTGTGAGAAGAACACACATGCAATGACTCTAGCTGTGGGTCATGAAAAGAGAAGACATGCGATGAATCTAACTGTGGTTCATGAAAAGAGAAGACATGTGATGCCGATGGATCCATGTGTGGTCTATGAGAGGAACACACATGCAATTACACCGGTGGATCCTTACATGGTTTGTGAGAATAACACACATGCAATGACACTGGTGGATCCATGTGTGGTTCATGGGAAGAACACACGTGCAATGACACTGGTGATATGTTGTTTGTGAGAAGAACACACATGCAATGACTCTAGCTGTGGTTCATGAAAAGAGCAGACATGCAATGACATTGGTGGATCCATGTGTGGTTCATGGGAAGAACACACATGCAATGACACTGCTGGATCCATGTGTGGTCTGTGGGAAGAACACACATGCAATGACACTGGTGATATGTGGTCTGTGAGAAGAACACACATGCAATGACTCTAGCTGTGGTTCATGAGAAGAACAGACATGCAATGACACCGGTGGATCCATGTGTGGTTAATGAGAAGAACACACATGCAATGACACTGGGTGTGGTTCATGATATGGTTTGTGAGAAGAACACACATGCAATGACTCTAGCTATGGTTCATGAAAAGAGCAGACATGCGATGATTCTAACTGTGGTTCATGAAAAGAGCAAACATGCGATGCCACCGGTGGATCCATGTGTGGTCTATGAGAGGAACACACATGCAATTACACCGGTGGACCCTTACGTGGTTTGTGAGAATAACACACATGCAATGACACTGGTGGATCCATGTGTGGTTCATGGAAAGAACACACATGCAATGACACTGTTGATATGTTGTTTGTGAAAAGAACACACATGCAATGACTCTAGCTGTGGTTAATGAAAAGAGCACACATGCAATGACTCTAGTTGTGGTTCATGAAAAGAACAGACATGCGATGAACTGTGGTTCATGAAAAGAGCAGACATGCGATGACACCGGTGGATCCATGTGTGGTCTATGAGAGGAACACACATGTAATGACACTGGTGGATCCTTACGTGGTTTGTGAGAATAACACACATGCAATGACACTGGTGGACCCATATGTGGTCTGTGAAAAGAACACACATGCAATGACACTGGTGGATCCATGTGTGGTCTGTGGGAAGAACACACATGCAATGACACTGGTGATATGTGGTTTGTGAGAAGAACACACAACCAATGAACTTTAGTGGATCCTTATGTGGTTTATGAGAAGAACACACATCCAATGAACTCTAGTGGATCTATCTTGGTATAATTTGATGTATGCCATGATGTATTTCATTGTATAAGACACTCACTTTCCATTTTTATACTACTCAGTATCACCCTTGATTTTATGTGGTACTACTCAGTTTTGCGCCCCCTCTCTCTCTCTTTTTCGTAGAAGCACAAACCTGTGCTCACCCTGTCTGCTACTCCCTGATTGGTTATCACAGTTGTCACGCGGATCGTGCGCACCAACCATTGATTCTATGTGATCCAACGATGATCGTTGCACACGTCATGCCCTTCACAGTACAGCGTGAGACAACACAGACGTCTCCCTCTACGAGACTTCTACAAGAAGGAACACGATGCCATCCATGGAAAAAGTCGTCGAGCGGTCATGTCATGTTTAATCAAGTCTGAAAAGCCTACTACTGCTACTACTACGCCACAACGCATGCGTCATCGAGTGCACAGTCGTCGATGGACAGCTGCAATTTATTGCCACTTGATTTTAATAAGACATATCCCTTTTTTACGCAGTGGCTCTCAATCGCCAATTTTAGGGCCGTGTCAAACTTCATACATAGAAATTGTGTGTGTGTCCTTTGCATGCGGCTCATTACAGAACTGCCATGCATGACTCGGGGAAAATCTTGACATACCGTGCGCGTGTCGCGGTGCATGGTGCAGTCGACTGCGCGGCGCGTTGTACGGTGGTGCAACGAAACGTGCCTTGCTTCTATCCACCTTAACTATTGAGCTCACTAACCCCACGCAACCCTCTCCACTGTCCCACCAGCATCCGCAAACTCCCGAGAATACCCCGTCCGTGTCGGCGATGGCCGAAGAGGATATGGTGGCCATCGTCGCCTCCGTGGCCGCCGGCGAGGAGGCCCCCGTCTCCTGGCTATATCCTATTTCTAGCTGAATGCATCGAACCTCGTTAAGCAACCTACTTTCTATCGCTATATCCTATTTAGCTGCGCACAGCTATATCTACATTTGTTTTGTTTTCTGAATGAATGTATTCTGCCTGGTGTGATTTGCTGCTCTAGATTTGCTACCTGATCGGAGGCAAAAAGAGGTCCAAAAGGGAACGAAATATCAAAGTGAGAATCTTCTCTAGATTTGCTACCAATTTGGGAAAAATGAAACATATCTGTTTAGTGAGAGAGGAAAAGGGTACTCTTTCAAACTGCTAGTTAACGAGCTACCATCTTGACAAGATACAAGACACATACATAAACATAACACGAAGAGGGTTAAATTTATTTTACTACTCTCACTTGAGGCGCTAGCCATCTTGACAAGCTAACTCAGTTCCACAAAATAGAAACATAACACTAAGAAGTAAAATTTAATTCACTTCTTATTAGACCACTTGAGGCACTTGCCATCGTTCCTAGGCGACCAACTGCGATCATTCCAGGTGGATCTTACATTATTGGCCCTCCATAGCTCACGAAATGCAAGTTCGTCCAACTTGGCATCTGACTTGGCTTTCAAATGTTCAGCGTCCTGGGGCATAATTAGCGGTGCATCACAGGCCTGATTGTTGCCGCTAGAAGATGCCGCCTCTCTATTTGCCGCTTCAGCTGCAGCCTCTCTATCAGCTGCTTCTTCAGCTGCAAGCTCTCTTTCAGCTGCTTCTGCAGCCTCTCTGTCAGCTGCTTCATATGCAGCCAATTGTTTTTTGCATATTCAGCTTCAAACTCAGCTATTCTGCATTTTCTACAAAGGGCTCCCCTATGCTCGTCTTCCCTCTTGCAAATAGGGCAAAACACGAGGTAACATAGAAAAAATGGATCTTCTTGTATAGCTGGTAGGTCACGTAAGCATCTATGGCTGCATACTTCAGGTTTATATCAGACAACGACCACTTGTCCCAGAAATCGTGCCTATCCATAGGGAAATCTTCCTTCATTTTGTCGTACGACTCATCGAGGATTCTAGTTGCGAGTGATGCCATTCCATCCTTCTTCGAGCCCCCTAGTGAAGGGAATATGCCCGAGAGGCAATAATAAAGTGGTTATTATCTTATTCCATGTTTATGATAAATGTTTATTTTACATGCTAGAATTGTATTGATTGGAAACATCAATACATGTGTGTTTAATAAACAAAAAGGGTTCCTAGTTATGCCTCTCTTATAGACTAGCTTGTTGATTAACAAGATGATCAAGGTTTCCTGATCATGGACATTGGATGTTGTTAATAACAAGGTCACACCATTGGTGGAATGATGTGATGAACATTCATCCGAAGTATAGCATTACGATCAAAGTCATTATGTTTATATTGCTATAATATCATACGAAGTAATCTTTATCCTTAGACCATGAGATCATGTTAATTGCTAACACCGGAAGAGTATCTTGATAACATCAAACGTCACACCGTAACAGGGTGACTATAAAGGTGGGTTCAGTGCTACGAAGGTGTTATGTTGAGGCTCATGGATCAAGAGTGGGATTTTTCCATCCCGATGACGGATAGATATACTCTGGGCCCTCTCGGTGATATCACATTGAAATAGCTTGCAAGCAAGTGATGTGATCACTAGAATGTTATATCACAGGAACGAGAAAAGAGTGCATGTCGGTAACGAGATCAAACTAGGTATGGAGATACCGATGATCGAATCTCGGACATGTAATATATCGCGGGACAAAGGTATTTAGTTACTAGCATTAAAGGTTCTCACGATCACAGAAGTCATCGTTGAATGTGTAGGAGTCAGTATGGATCTCCAGGTCCCGCTGCTGATTATTGATCGGAGAGGGGTCTCGATCATGTCTGCATTATTCGCGAACCGTAGGGTGACACACTTAAGGGATACCGACACCATTTGGAGCAAATATGTTTCAGATAAAGATTTAAGAAAGTGCTGGAATTATTTCAATAGACACCGAAACTGTTTCGCGTGAAAATGCTGAAATTGGTTCTGCATGTAATATATTGAAATGTTGCAGGGGGTTTTATGTGAATGTTTGTTAATTAAAGTAATTAACAAAATTCTGAATAAAAATAATAAAAGAGTTTTATTAAATGAGAGAGCATTAAATTTGGAGAAATTTAATGCATTTAAAGTGGAGACTTTAAAAGAGAATGTGAAGGGGCAAATTTATGTGGAGGGAGTTACCACCACATGAATGGAGGAGGTGAAGGGTCAACTCATCCATGCGCCGGCCATGAGGGAGGGGCACCCCCTCCTCCTATAAAAGGCCACCCCCTCCTCACTTCTCACACACACCTCCTTGTGAAGGATATCTATCCCCCTCTAGTATTATTCCCCCATGGTCTCGGATTAGCGAGATACATGTTCCCGGTGGCTTTATCTGGAAAGGAGTTGCTGCTTCCGCTGCTTTGCTGGAGCGAGGGACGGAGGTTGTCGGGGTACCGGACATGTGTGCGATCACGGATGCACCGCTGCTTTGCGGTGCTGGACTTGGTGGTGCTGGAGCTGAATCTGATGGACGTGCTGGAGTCGGACCTGCTAGACTTCATCACGATCTTATGATCGGCAAGTGTACGACTACATCAACCACGAGTTCCTACTCGTTAACAAATCTCGTTGTCTACGAGGGTAAGTTCTTGTTGGATGTATGTCCACCCGTTGCTTTGTACCTAGTAGATAGATCTTGGCGTGTAGTGCACACCGTAGGAAATTTTTTGTTTTCTATGTTGCGGACCCAACAGTGGTATCAGAGCCTGATCTATGCGTAGGTGCTTAGCACGGGTAGTACACATATGTTGATATGTGGGCGATGATGATCATATTATTGCATCTTCTATGTATTTTGGATATTGGTGGCATAGTGGGATGAAGCGGCCTGGACCAACCTTACATGTCATCGTACATGAGACCGGTTCCATGACTGACATGCAACTTGTTTTGCATAAGTGGCTAGCGGGTGTCTGTCTCTCCTACTATAGTCAATATATGATTTACAACGAGTTGCTAATAATTTGTTTATCCTCGTTGTGGTTCATGTTCGTAGGTAAGAATGGTTCTATCTCCGAATGCCCTAAGCCACGTAAAACTTGCAATTGATAAATTAGAGGCGTTTAGTTTAGATCGTTGCTGGGCTAGTGTATTGATATGGTATTGTTGTAAGTAGATGTATGATAGATACTCTTACAACACACTCAACGTGTAAGTTCCATAGACCTTGGCCTTACACACAAAGGAATGGTAGAGATCATACCACGATGCAAATGATAGAGATCAAATGCATGGACCATATCATCTCACTTTACACATTAGATGTTAGCATCTTATACTGCTAGTTTGGCGCTTTCTATAGCATTGTAAGATGATCCCTCATTTAGATATCAAGATAAAAATGTGTTCTTACTTAAGTATGCACCGTTTTGTGGATCGTGTTTCGAGACATCACGTGATGATCGGGTGTACTCGACTCTACGCTTTCATACAAACGGGTGTAAGATAGTTTTACACACGCGAGTACTAAGGTTCTTACTTGGCGAGCCTAGCATGTACAGACATGGCCTCGGAACACGGACCGAAAGGTTAAGCATGAGTCATATAGTTGATATGATGCCCATATAGATGCTCGCCTTTGAAGCTACATCAACTCACGTGATGATCGAACTTGGTGTAGTGGATTTGGTTCATGTAATCACCAAAAAGGCACGAGGGATGTCTTTTTTGAGTGGGAGTTCATTTCTAATTTGGATTAGTCGAACCAAATTTGTCATAAATTAAATCAAAGTGAATTTGCATAGTTTGTTGTAGTCATTGGCATTCGTTTTCTACCTTATGCTTAGTTTTTATTTGAGATAATAGAACTATAGAATTCTTGATATTTACTTTACGAACTGGTATCGTATTGTTTTGAATGTCAATTTAAAGTTTATAAGTCCTATTGCAAATTTTCAGCAAACTCTGTTTACTCCATGAAGTTTAATAAGTAGTATTAAATCAAGAGTAAGAATTCCAATGTTAGTATCTAAAGTATCATGTTTGCCTCCATGATTATTGATATTCAAAAAGTTGTTTTAATATCAAGATTATATTAGAGCTAGAAATTGTTTCAGAAACCATCATGTGTGAAAGATATTGTGATATCTGAAACAATGTTTTTGGTTGCATTATGATAGAGTATAATTTAGCAAAATACATGTTCTCATATTGTATGAGAATTTGTGAAGGATGGAGATGCTAGGCATCCGAATCTACCAAAAAGGTTTTGGGAACTGATATTATACTCGTGATTCTTCCTTATAAGCTATAGTAGCTTGATCATGAAAGTTGTCATGATAAGGATGAATAGAAGATGTAAGTAAAATGTTTACTACACTAATAGATTACTAAAGAATGGATTTTTGAAAGAACACCAAACATTTGATGATGGTGATCCACTTCAAAGTGCAAGTCCAAAGGTATTAGTAGTTGACCATATACGCTTTGTACCATGTGTCATGTTGATGACACCACTATTGATGTTGATAGATTCTTTTAAAAGAAAAGGAATTGCTGAAAGAGAATCTATAAAATATTTGGCAGAAAATAAAAGGTTGGAGATGTCCAACTTAGGTATATAGAAGATATACATGTTATGGCTATATTCCTTGCTTGTTAAAAAAATGTGGTTCTTAGGTATTGGATACCGGTATTGGATATCGAATTGGTTGGTATGAAGTGTCATACAGGACAACATAATTCATGAACTACAATGGCCTAAGTAACTACCAAGAGAATGAGTGATGATGTTCATCGAAAACAAATAAAGTGTTATTGTGTTTTTCATTGTCATCAAACCAAGCCTTCAAGATTTGTTTAAATAATTGTTATTTTGTTCCGGTATTATAAGAACAATGGCTGTTCAAATAATTACCGTATTCCATAAAGGATGGATGAACTTTTACAAGTCTAGTTGGAGAAATCACATCCATAAACACTATTGCTAAAATGTCGCAAGACAAATGATTGAAAGATCATTTATGAAGTGACATCGCTGTTTGAATTATGTTTGAAAGAAAACATGAAGAAACTCCATGTTGATAGAATTTTGGAGTCCTTGATTTTGATCAATTGACGCATGTGAGACTTTCCTCGAGATAATTGAAACTCTGTTCATAGGCCAAAGAGGAACGGATGACTAGCTTATTGGAAATTGTGCATGCTTATGTGCATAAGTCCATTATGTGTAGCCATATGCGATGGATCTTTTTGCTTCATATGCTTTCTTCAAGAATTTGAGTGAATATATCTGTATATTTACTTAATAAGGAAGAAGTATGAAACATTTGAAAGTTGTTCAAAGACTTTCAAGATGAAGTGAAAAATCATTGTAACAAGAAAATAAAGAGTTTATGATTCGATCATAAAGGAAGATATTTGAGTTACATGTTTAGCAAAAACACCTAAGACTTGAGGAATTGTTCCATGATTTGTGCTCCCCGATAAACCATAGGAGTATGGCATATTCGAGAGATGAAATCAAACCATGTTTGACATGGTAAGATCAAAGGTGTCATTTATAAAACTTCCATTATGTTTTAAGGATTGAAGCTTTAGAGACTACCGCTTTTACACTGAAAAGAGCACCATCATGATCCATTGAAATGACAATATATGAGTTATGGTTTGGAATAAAACCCGAATTGTCTTTTCTTAAATTTTGGTATGCTATGCATAAGTAAAATGTTTACAACCAAAGTCGGATAAGCACGTCTTTGTAGGTTATCCCAAAGAATTTGTTGGGAATTTCTCCATAACACCAAGGACAAAAGAGTTTGTTACTTGGAACGTCAAATTTCTTGAGAAGGAATTGTTCGTGAAAAGTTAAGTGGGAGGACAATAGAACTTTGATAAGGTTGTTGAACCTTAGCTATATGTGCTAAGTAGCACAGCGCCGGAAAGTGTCCAGGTGGCGGCCACAATGCTCATGGCTCTCGTGATTACAAAAGGTGTGATCTCGGAGATTAAAGTTCCTATAGAACCGTGTGGGTCGGTAAGAATCAAATAGTAAGATTTGATAAGCAAGTCGTTATTGTTTTGACAATGATGAACCGACTACATGCAAAGAAGCGATGATGGGCTCTGGCTCCATAAAATGACTAGAAGTCATAGAATCCATGATAGTATCCATACACGAGAAATCAAGTTTCTGAACTTGGAAGACCCTCCGGAAAGGCGTGAAGCCTATCGGTCGTGTTTGGATCTATAAAGAAATAGACATGGATGTTTGACATCTATGAAATAGTCGACATGTCGGAAAGAAGTTTACGGGAATGTTCAAGGAGTTGACTATGACAAGATATGATCTTTCATAGCGATATATAGTCTTGATGGATTAATGTAGCAACCACTACATATAATTTGGTATATGGTAGTTGAATAAACAAAACAAGGTTCTTCTAATAGAACGGTAACCTAGGACATGTACATGACATGGTCCAAAGGGTTTTGTTAATTCAAAGGGTGCTAAAAGGGCATGTAAACTTCAATAGTGGAAGTAAGCATAGTGGAGTTGGAATCTTCACCATGATGAAACTGTTAAAAGAGTTTAAATTCATCGGAGATGATGAAGATGCTTGCATTTGCAAGAAATTAAGTGGGAGCACTGAGACATATTTCTAATACATTATGTAGAGGACATATTGTTGATTGGAAATGATGTATCTTGAATTGACACAAGTTAAGGATTTCATTAAAATAAGATTTCGATGAAAGACTTGGGCAAACCTAGAATATTAGGCATGAATATCTATATGGATAGATTAAGGCGCTAATATGGTTGTGCTAGACATACATATATAAGATATTGAAATGGTTCAATATTAGATATTGAAAGGGTTCAATATGGAAACAACAAGAAAGGTTCTTGCTGCATGGAAAGAATTGTATTCAGATTCAAGTGTTTCAACACTTGGTGAGTAAAATCACATGAAGATTCTGATCGATTATACCATGATATGTATATATCCAGAATGTCCTATGCTCTAAATGTTATGAGCATATACCAGAATGATTCATAAGATGATCATTGGACAATAGTAAAGATATTCTTATGAGCTTTGGAAAAACTAAGAATATATCATGTATAAGTGACAAATAGCTAAAGGTAGTTCATTGTAAAGTGTTACATTGATACTAGTTTTGTCACAAGATACAAGTTAAATTTATCTCAATTTAGACTATGGGTGGCACAATATAATGGAAAGGATGTTCCATGATGGATTTGGATGAGTTCCAAAGTTGAGATATTGTGACGGATACTACAACAAAAGGCTAAGTATATAACTGCTATAGTAGCAGCAAAGGAGGGCATTTGTGTTAAGTAGTTTGTTATCAAACTAGGTGTGGTTCAAAGTGGGCTAATACTATGAAGATATATTGTGTGACAATAATATCAACATATTTTGAGCCGAACGAACTAAAGGTCTCACCAGAGGACCAAATTTATACAATGCCATCTCATTTGAGAATGAGTGAAGCGTAGAGACGCAAAGACATGCAAATACACACGGATCTGAAACTGTCACATCCGAAGATTATGTTAACCACTAGCAATAGCGTATATGCAACACCAGAAAGCCATAGGTGTTCAATGCGCAAAGTTTTTCAAACTAGATTATTGACTCTAGTGCAAGTGGGAGACTGAAGGGAATATGCCCGAGAGGCAATAATAAAGTGGTTATTATCTTATTCCATGTTTATGATAGATGTTTATTTTACATGCTAGAATTGTATTGATCGGAAACATCAATACATGTGTGTTTAATAAACAAAAAGGGTTCCTAGTTATGCCTCTCTTATAGACTAGCTTGTTGATTAACAAGATGATCAAGGTTTCCTGATCATGGACATTGGATGTTGTTAATAACAAGGTCACACCATTGGTGGAATGATGTGATGAACATTCATCTGAAGTATAGCATTACGATCAAAGTCATTATGTTTATATTGCTATAATATCATACGAAGTAATCTTTATCCTTAGACCATGAGATCATGTTAATTGCTAACACCGGAAGAGTATCTTGATAACATCAAACGTCACACCGTAACAGGGTGACTATAAAGGTGGGTTCAGTGCTACGAAGGTGTTATGTTGAGGTCATGGATCAAGAGTGGGATTTGTCCATCCCGATGACAGATAGATATACTCTGGGCCCTCTCGGTGATATCACATTGAAATAGCTTGCAAGCAAGTGATGTGATCACTAGAATGTTATATCACGGGAACGAGAAAAGAGTGCTGTCGGTAACGAGATCAAACTAGGTATGGAGATACCGATGATCAAATCTCGAACATGTAATATATCGCGGGACAAAGGGATTTAGTTACTAGCGTTAAAGGTTCTCACGATCACAGAAGTCATCGTTGAATGTGTAGGAGTCAGTATGGATCTCCAGGTCCCGCTGCTGATTATTGATCGGAGAGTGGTCTCGATCATGTCTGCATTATTCGCGAACCGTAGGGTGACACACTTAAGGAATACCGACACCATTTGGAGAAAATATGTTTCAGATAAAGATTTAAGAAAGCGCTGGAATTATTTCAATAGACACCGAAACTGTTTCGGGTGAAAATGCTGAAATTGGTTCTGCATGTTATATATTGAAATGTTGCAGGGGGTTTTATGTGAATGTTTGTTAATTAAAGTAATTAACAAAATTCTGAATAAAAATAATAAAAGAGTTTTATTAAATGAGAGAGCATTAAATTTGGAGAAATTTAATGCATTTAAAGTGGAGACTTTAAAAGAGAATGTGAAGGGGCAAATTTATGTGGAGGGAGTTACCACCACATGAATGGAGGAGGTGAAGGGTCACCTCCTCCATGCGCCGGCCATGAAGGAGGGGCACCCCCTACTCCTATAAAAGGCCACCCCCTCCTCACTTCTCACACACACCTCCTTGTGAAGGATCTCTCTCCCCCTCTAGTATTATTCCCCCATGGTCTCAGATTAGCGAGATACATGTTCCCGGTGGCTTTATCTAGAAAGGAGTTGCTGCTTCCGCTGCTTTGCTGGAGCGAGGGATGGAGGTTGTCGGGATACCGGACGTGTGTGCGATCACGGATGCACCGCTGCTTTGCGGTGCTGGACTTGGTGGTGCTGGAGCTGGATATGATGGACGTGCTGGAGCCGGACCTGCTGGACTTCATCACGATCTTGAGATCGGAAAGTGTACGACTACATCAACCACGAGTTCCTACTCATTAACAAAGCTCGTTGTCTACGAGGGTAAGTTCTTGTTGGATGTATGTCTACCCATTGCTTTGTACCTAGTAGATAGATCTTGGCGTGTAGTGCACACCGTAGGAATTTTTTTGTTTTCTATGCTGCGGACCCAACACCTAGGATCTTGACAAGACGCTGAATATCGATCCAGTTGTGCGCAGGAATTATAATTTCCTCTTGATACAATTTCAAAAAATCAGTTGTTATGTCGATAGTGCAGAAAAAATTCCCTTTTTTACAAGGAACTGGCGCAGCGCCGGACATTTCCTGTCAGTCCTGAAAGTAGATAGTTTGTCATCACCAAAATTGTAACTACAAATATTTTGTCAATGCAAGATCATCATCTCAATATAATTTTGAAAAGTTTAGTAAATGCAAGATCAAGACTCTCAACATTGTATTGTCATAATTTATTCGGTTTTGCTATTTCTCAGTCAACTGAACGAGTTCTACATTTCTTTTAACTACGGTTGCACTTTTCTTAGGTGATTGAGACTAAAGAAAATCTCAGTCAATTGAGACATAGGCAAACCCTAATTTATTTGGTCCTAAGTAAAATCCAGTAGTTGCAAGATGAGAAAGTGGATAAAGAACAAGAGGAGAAAACCCTAAAAGCAGTTAGCTACAGAGAGCAGATCTACAAACCGAGAGAGGTGGTAGACGAGGACGTGTTTCTGCATGGCCAGTTGAACGACGACTTCGCTCCCTTCATATGGGTGCTCCGGGGTGTATTCGAGGTCCAATCCCACAAACTCGTCATCGTCTATCCCAAGCCAACCCTCGTACATCCTCAGGACACACACCACTGTCTCCTCCTCGTTGGTGTAGACAACGTCTAGCTTCTTGTTGTCATGGGTAGTGAAGCTTGTCTCTAGAGTGCGTAGATCTTCCATGGCGGCAAGGAGAATATGGGAAGAAGAAGAGTGGTTTCTGCGAGGCAAGGGAACGGTGGAACCATCAATGCGCTTTTATGGTAGGGGTTAACGATTGGGACGGAAGTCCAAGGAGAGACGCGTGGCGGTGGCCGTTCCAGCTTCTGAGTAAACAAAAAATAATTATAACGCTGATACATGGGCCCTGTTTTGTCACGTCAATACACTGGGTAGGGGGTGTTGTCCTATCCACTGTGCCAACGCTGCAAGCCTACGTGACAGCCACCCCGCCTAAGCGACGGGAGCGACATAACAGCGAACTGGCAGGGGGGCCTAACTTGACGCCCGTTAGCCTGATTTTTTGTATTGAAACGTAAAGTTGAATTCGTGCCGAAAAAGACCCTCTGAGTATTTGGCACACCAACTGTAGTCATCCTGGCTGATTTCAAGGAACTTGGGTACCGCGTTGCCTGTACACCCCAACTTTCGGGCCGCAAAATGATATTCTCACATCTGGGGCTGCACCTTAGGCGGGAGCAGCCGATCCGCTAGGGGTAGCGCGCCTGCCAGGATATCCGTGGGGACGTGAGTGTGCGCGCCTACCCCTCTTGGGAGTTGGCGACGCGGAGCGGGAGCGGTCTGCCCCAACAAGAGCCGTGTCAGTGGAGGACACGTGTCGACCAGGAGACGGGGTACGCCCGGGGGACGCGGGGCGACGTGGAGAGGTCCAAGCGGGGGACGTCAACACATGCGAGGGCGACAGTGACCGAGTGAGGGTCCGTGCACGTGGAGACGCAGGACGAGGCGCAGAGGTCGAGCCAAGCAGATTCGCTTCGGTATGAGCGCCTGCTGTTTCCGAACTGGCAGGAGGATCGGCATCGGATTTGGCGCTAGATTCGTTGTTGTCTGGTATTTATTGTTCTTCACTGTTTTCAGTTGTTTGAGAGCCGTTTTCAGTAGGATTTTCTTCTGTACTTCCATCTTCAAAAGAGCTATCATTTGAAAGATTATTTTCTGCAGTATGTCGAATGAAATTAGTAGCAATAGGTATGATTGGTATAGTCATAGTGTCATTAGTATATGCATCCCCAACATGTGATGGTGTGGAAGGAGTATCATGTGGAAGAAGGAGAATATCATGGCAAAGGCGCGTACCAACATTTGGATGTAGGGACACAAAAGGAAACATATTTTCATCGAAAACAACACCTCTTGATATGTAGACACAACCAGTTTTAGTATCAAGGAATTTTACACATTTGTGACGAGGCCTAAAACCTAGGAACACACACTGAGTTGAATGAAACGTAAGTTTTATTTTGTTATAGGGACGAAGATTAGGCAGTAGGCACACCCAAAAATGTGCAGGGAGTCATAGTTTGGTATAGTATGGAGGAAGGCATTGGACATGGGTTTCAAAATTGATAACATTGCTAGGCAGCATGTTGATTAAAAAGGTAGTTGTAAGAACAACTTCATCCCAAATTAAGAGGAATAGAAGCATGAGAAAGCAAGGCTAAGACAACTTCAACAATATGACGATGTTTGTGCTCAGCTGAACCATTTTATTGGTGTGCATGAGGACAAGAAATATGATATGTGATACCAATTTTCTAGAAGAAACTGTGGAGTTTTTCATATTCACCTCCCCAATCGCTTTGCATTATGATGATTTTCCTATTAAATTTGCATTCAACCAGTTGTTGGAAATTAATAAAGACTTGAACATAAAAATGCTTTTTAAGAAAATATATCCAAGTAAATTTACTGAAATCATCAATGAAGCTTACATAGTATGAATGCTTGCTAGCCAAAACAGGAGCTGGTCCCACACATCAGAAAATATTTGCTCCAAAGGAACAGTGGAAACACTAGTGGAGACAAGATATGACAATTGATTGCTCTTAGCTAGTTGACAAGAGTCACATAAATAAGGATTTTTTTTCGGAGTAAAAGAAATATTCTTCTTTCTAAGAACTTGTTGCACGACAAGCAATGAAGGATGTCCTAAACGACGATGCCATGTAGATGATGATGGCTTTATTGTAACAAAATCATGCTTGGAAGATCCAGTGGACATAGAGACTAATGGGTAGAGACCACAATGGCAGGGACCTTTAAATTTAGTTCTCCTTGTGACCTGGTCCTTCATAATAAACAAAAATGGGTGAAATTCAATAAACACATTATTGTCAAGAGTAAGTTTGTGAACATATATGAGGTGTTTAGTGGCACTAGGAACATGCAAGATATTTTAAGTTGTAAAGAATCATATGTGGTGCAAATAACTAAATGACCAATATAACTAATGTGCATATCGTTACCATCAACCGTGTGAACAAGGTCGTGACCCTTGTACTTTGTCGTGAGTCGAGAGCTTGCTCAGCTCCCATGTGAGATGGTTGGTGGAGCCCGAGTCCGGGTACCATTTTGTGTCCATGCCATAAGAGACATGGGCACCCTTCTCCTCTCTGTCATCATCACTGTCTGAGTTGTTTTGATTGCACCACCAGCAGTCTAAGGCGGGGTGGCAATGTATCTTGCATATTTGGCAGGTCACATCGATGAAGGGGGTAGGGGCACGATCATGGCGGTGACGGTGCTGCCCCCATCATCTTTGCGCCCACCGTCATCACGACAGTGGTCGCCGTCATCACGACGGCCACAATGATCACGACGGCGGTCACCATCATCACGACGCTTCCTACCATCACGGCGATCATAGACGTGGTCTCTATCATATCCACGATCACGGTCGTAGCGCGGTCGCGGTCACCGCGATACCCGTGGTAGCGATCTCCTCTTTGATCAGAAGAGCTCCCATGATCGCCGCGTGGATGGTAATCACGGCCATTATCGTTGCCACAAAGAGTGGTGGCGTTGGCGGAGGAGGTGAAGACGTTCTCATGTCCTAATTCGGCAAGCATATCTCGACGCAAATCGTGAGCACAAATCTGATTGAATAAATCATCAAGAGTAGTACTAGGGTTTGCATTGACCGAAGAGACGAGGTCGCTGTAGGTAGAATCAAGGCTGTTGAGGATGTAGACGATCATCTCATTCTCTTCGATGGTGTTTAGCGCAGAGCGAGTTCCGAGGAGAACCCTTTCATCTTGGCAAAGAACTGCGTGACAATCATGTCGTTTTCTTGGTGGAGTTTGGTTCCCCCCTAAGATGGTTGATCCGAGTCTGAGAGGGAGTGGAAAACATGTTGGTTATGACCCTCTGATGACCCACAAGTATAGGGGGTGTATTGCAGTATTTTCGATAAGTAAGCGTGTCGAACCCAACGAGGAGCAGAAGGTGCTGGCTAGTGGTATGGATCAGGAATTCTCTGCAAATACTTAGCAAATGGATTTTTAGCGGTTTTTGATAAAGCAAGTAAACGAAGTACGAGTAAATAAAAGATAGTAGGAATAAATGCAGCAAGTGGCCCAATCCTTTATTCAGCAAAGGACAAGCCGGTTGTATTACTTAAGATGACCAAACGTTCTCGAGGACACATGGGAAGACTGTCAAGTGCTTTCGATTCATATAGTTGATTAATCTTCTTTAGCTTGCTAAGTGTTGTGTGGGTGAACCTGTGCTAATGTACCGACCTTCCTAGGACTAATACATACTTGTGATTATACCCCTTGCAAACATTCGTAAGTACAAGAAAGTAATTAAGGTAGAAACCTAACCACGGCTTTAAACTCTAAGACCCTTACGTCCCTTGTGCAATGGTTTCCTAACGGGGGTTCAGGTTTCTGTCACTCTGGCAACCCCTACGATTAGTAGCCAAATACACAATGCATTCCCCTAGGCCCATATAGGTAAAGTGTCATGTAGTCGACGTTCACATGACACCACTAGAAGAAGTACACCACAACTTAAATATCAAACTATTGAATCTTTCTCAACACAACTCCACTACTAACAACATGACTTCTCCCATGTCCTCAAGAACAAAACGAACTACTCACAAGACATCATATGGATCATGATCAGAGATGGAATAGTCATGTATAACAATCTGAACATAAACAATAATTCAATTGTTCACTCAATAGCATCAACTACAAAGAGTAATCAACACCGGGAAAGTTTCCCCTATGAACTATGCAAGATTCAACCCAATTGTTACAGCAATATGGAGATGGTGATGAGGGTGCTGATGGTGATGATGGTGGTGATGATGATGATGATGATCCCGATGAAGTGCATCTTGAGGGTGGTGTTGATGGCGACGATCTCCCCTCTCCAGAAAGGAATTCCCCCAGCAGAAATCTGTCTGCCGGAGAGATCTTTCTCTCTCGATGTTTTTCGTCCCGCAGAGGCAGCGGAATCTTTTTGTGGTCGCTCCCTGAGTCTTAGGGTTTCAGGAGGATAATATACGCCAGAGGGGAGTGCCAGGGGTGGACCAGGGCGGCCACACCACCTGGTGGAACGACCTAGGCTGGCCCGCGCCAGGGGGTGGTGTGGGCCCCCTGTGGCCCATCTCTACTCCTCCTTCTGGCTTCCTTCGTCTTCTGTAAAAATAGGATTTTCCATATATTTTCCCGGATTTTCTGATCTTCGCGAATTTTGCCTCCAAACAACACCTTTTCCATCAGAATCCTGACTGCAGCGGTCCATGCTCCAAAAGTCATCAACCATGCAAAAACAGATGAAATAACATAAGTATCATCTCTTAATATGAAATATATCAATGAATAACTTTAAATTATGACATAGAAAAGTGATGCAAAATGGACGTATCACCCTCCACACCTCGGTGCGGTCTATATCCCAACCACGTGGGCGACGATTTCTGGAGAGATCGAGTTGACGAGGAACCCGAGCACCATGCGGCGTAGGCAGGATTAGGGACTATGGTTTTCTTGTCGTTGGCGTTTTTGACCTCCATGGTTTTTTCCGGTACGGTCTCGGTGCCGTCAAGCAGCCCGTAGGCCTAAGCACCCCTAATCGGCGGGAGCACTAGGGTTTTCCAGAAGAGGAAGTTGGCCCTGGTGAGTTTTGTGGAGGGAGGGGATCCAATCTCCGAGGCAAAGGGCACTGATACATTGCAAATGTGTCTATAATTTTTGATGCTCCATGCTTGGTTTTATCCACTTTCTTGTGTTTTGTCCACACTTTGGAGTACTTTTCATATGATTTCTTGGACTAACCTATTAACAAGAGCCACAGTGCCAGCTGCCTGTTTTCTGCTGTTTTTGGTTCCAGGAAAGTCAGAAAATGAATATTCTCAGAATTGGACGGGACAAAAGCCAAAGTGCCTATTTTTCCAGAAGACTCCAGGAGCCAGAATACAAGACCAAGGAGGGCCAGGGGCTGTCCACACCACCCCTAGGCGCGGGCTAGGCCTAGCCGTGCCAGGCCATGGTGTGGTGGCCCCAGGCACCCCCTCGGTCTCCCTCTTCGCCTATAAGAAGCCTTTTGACCTAAAAACTTTGGGGGTTTCGACGTTTTTCCAGAAGAAGTTCCGCAACGCCTCCACCACCGAAAGGGAAATTCGGGGGATAGAAAGTCTCTGTTCTGGCACCCTGCCGGGATGGGGAAGTGCCCCCGGAGCCATCTCCATCGATCTCCACCATCATCTCCATCAACCATCCATGTTTTCCCCATCTATGAGTGAGTAATCCCCCGTTGTAGGCTATGGGGATGGTAGGGATTGGATGAGATCGTTCATGTAATGGCATCAGATTGTTAGGGCATGGTGCCTAGTATCTTTTATTGGTGCTTTATGACTTTGTTGCGACTTGTTGTGCTTAATGCTTGTCACTAGGGCCCGAGTGCCATGATTTCAGATCTGAACATGTTATTGATTCATTATGATAGTATTGCTTTTGGTCTTATCTGCAAGTTGTATACACACGTTGTTGTCCGAAACCTATGGCCCTGAAGTGACAAAAATCGGGATAACCGAAAGGGAATGGCTTTGATGTGAGGATCACATGTGTTCACGGAGTGTTAATGCTTTGCTCCGGTGCTCTATTAAAAGGAGCACCTTAATTGCCAGTAGTTCCCTAGAGGACCCGCTGCAAACGGGCTGGTAGGACAAAAGATGTTGTGCAAGTTCTCATTGCGAGCACGTATGACTATATATGGAACACATGCCTAGGATTGTCTAGTACTGGGATGCTTTATCTTATTTATCTGCAATTGCCCTATGTTCTGATTGCTATGTGAATTGTCTTGTCCATGCAACGCCCGTCCATCCATTCCTATGCCTACCGCACTCGAATCCCACTATTTACTGCTTTTGTTACTACTGTCTTTGCTTTACTACTGCTGTTACTTTACTATTCCTACTACAAAACTATTTCTACTGATAAACTGCTGTGAGCAAGATTGTTTCCAGGTGCAGCTGAATTGACAACTCAGTTGTTAAGGCTTATAAATATTCTTTGGCTCCCCTTGTGTTGAATCAATAAATTGGGTTTCACTTCCCTCGAAAATACTGCGATACACCCCCTATATACTTGCGGGTTATCAAGACTATTTTCTGGCGCCGTTGCCGGGGAGCATAGCTTTATTTATCAAGTCCACTTGGAATCACTATTGTTCAAGCTAAGTTTATTTCTTCCTTGTTTGCTTCTTTCTTTATCAAAAATACAAAAAAAGTAGTTCCTACTCTAGTTGTTATTCTCGTTGGTCTATTATTGTCTTGCCTTATCATGCTTGTTGTCAATGGTTGGTTTCTTTGAAACTAAATCGTATTGGCAAGGTGGGTTCACGGAAGATGAAAAATATTATTATAAGGAACACCGCTTGTCACAAAAAGGGAAACACTTATGGGAACAAATTGATAAATTGTATACCATTGCTAGAAATGTGTGCTCTACTTATAATGTTACTTATTGCCTTGATAAATCTTGTTGCTGTAGGAGGTACAAACACCTCCCTTTTCAATGTGAGTATAATGATAATGATACCATATCTTCCTATGTTAAGGGAAATTATGATCTTTATGATGTGGAACAAATTGAGGAATTTATTGCTTGGAAGGGTGCATTTGAACTTGCTAGTTTGCTTGAAAATATTGATGATTCACCTTATAAGTATGAGGTTTATGGTATACTTAAATTTTGCTTTGATAATTACAAGGATGAAAATGGCTATATTCTTGAATATTTAATAGATGCTTTCCACAAATGGAAGAGACTAATGCCTCGCAGGATCCTATGGAAGAAGAAATTGATGAACCTGAAATCTCATTAGATGAAAAAGAGAAGGAGAGTGATGAACAAAAGGAGGAAGAATGGATTAGCTACCCATGCTTACCTTCTAATGAGAGTAACTCTTTATCCCTTACATTATTTTATTGTCCCCCATGCTTACTAAAGAAGGATGAATGTTATGTTCCTAAGGATTCTTTTGAAGATGTTTATGATAAAGCTCTAGTGCTTGTAGATCATGAAGAGCATGCTTTTGGTGATAGTTATATTGTTGATTTTATTCATGAGGCTACTAAAAATTATTATGAGAGAGGAAAATATGGTTGTAGAAGTTTTCATGGTATTGAAACACCTCTCTATGTGCTGAAAGTTTTGAAGTTACTCTTGTTTTATCTTCCTATGCCTGTCACTTTGTTCTTTGTGAATTTATTTGCATACAAGATTCCTATGCATAGGAAGTGGGTTAGACTTAAATGTGTTTTGGATTTGCTTCTTGATGCTCTCTTTTACTTCACTTCATATTTCTTATGAGAGCATCCTCTCAAACTTTTATGCCTGAAGATGATAATATGTCTATTATTCTTGGGAGACCTTTTCTTAATACTGTAGGAGCTGTTATTAATTGTAATCAAGGGAAGGTGACCTTCAATGTTAATGACAAGGAACATACTGTCTATTTCCCCAAGAAGATTGATAGGACTTATGGTTTAAATTCAAGTGAACATGTTGAGGGCATTCAAGTTGGAGAAATATATTGTCCCATACCAAGAGAAAAATTTGAAGCTATTATGATTGGGACCATTGCTATCAAGGTTGAGGTAACATAATCATAAGTGGAATACAAAGTTTTGTCTCATATGAAATTGTTTTGGTAACAAGACCTGATCAACCTTGTTATCAAAAGGATTTCATTAAACAAAACAATGTTTTCACCATGATTATCTCCGCTTACTTCTATTCTATCCATTTTAGTTT
The DNA here is from genome assembly GCA_916181665.1 of Avena sativa. Taxonomy (NCBI): domain Eukaryota; kingdom Viridiplantae; phylum Streptophyta; class Magnoliopsida; order Poales; family Poaceae; genus Avena; species Avena sativa. The sequence goes on from OV702290.1 coordinate 469,115,377, forward strand.
TTGCTTATGCCTAACTTAAAGGCGTTAAAGAAAAGTACTTATTGGGAGATAACCCAAAAGTTTTAGATGAGTCTTGGAAGTTATTACTTCAGGAATAACTGCTCTTTATCCTTTTTTATTTGCTTTTTGTGCCAAGAGTAACCTCTAATGAGAGAGAAGTAATGATTGGGAAAGTTGTTGTCCCGAAACAGATTTCTGTGCTTCACCGTAAAAATTCGTGTAAAATCTCTGAACGTCTTTTTGAGGCATGAAGTTTTGTGCTTCGGCCCCAGGTTGTTATCTAACTTTCGTTAGTTCAACAATTTTTTATTTGAGCAACAGAAGGTCTTCGAAAAAATTCTTCATTACCTGCTGGTCTATTTTGACAGATTTCTGCCATTTTCTGCATTTGCTTCTTGTTGGTTCCTTTTTGAGTTCTTTTGGGGAACTGAGCTTTTTGAGGGAAGTGCTATAGTATTTAGTGTTCTAATGGAAGTTTATTTGGTGTTATAACTGAACCTTAAGACCTATTATCTTGAGTGCACTAATGTTGCTAATAAAGATTGTGTGAAGTTTTGTATGAAGAAAAAATTTCAGGTGTATGGAAGGAATGAGTAATGAGATGAAGGATGGACTAAAGCTCAAGCTTGGGGATGCCACGCGTGTCACCCCAAGAAATATACAAGAAGTACAAGCGTCAAAGCTTGGGGATGCCCAAGGCATCCCCTTCTTCATCAATAAAAATCCCAGGTTTCTTCCAAACGCTTCATTTTTATTATATCATGCACAGTTGTGTTGTTCTTGGAGAGTCTTCTTTTTCGTTTTAATTTTGGTTTTTAGTTTGCGTGGTTTTCTTAGTTTGCTGAATAAATTGGTTGGACCCCCTCTTTCATACATTGGTGTTCAAATAGTCTGGTTTGGATTGGAAAAGAGTAGGAAAGCTCATGCTTAAGTGGTAAAGAGAGCTTGTTTTTGACGGTGGCCTATGCTTTGTCATGCCATTCTTGATATTGTTTTGGCTTTATGCTTAGTATTCTTTGCTGTAGCATGACTTCTTATAAACAATTGAGATTGCTTAATGTGCCTTGGATGAATCATGCGTTGTTTTAGCATATTAAAGCATAGTATAGTGGTATTCTCCTTTGATGCTTTAGTTGGGTTGACTTGGCACATGCTCACACCATGTTATGACTATCTCAAGTCACCATAAGCCTTTATGATCCTTTAGTTTTCAACTTGTAGTGTCACTTTATGCTTTGATTAATGATGTTTTGTCGCTCTACATGATTATGGCCATTATTGCTCTCTCGTTTGTCGCTCCCTTACTATTGCTAGCCTTCACTTACACCGGGTGTTTTCCTCATGTTTACAACTCCCTTAAACCAAATATTGCCAAAGTGTCCACCATACCTACCTATTAGCATCATTTGCTACTTCCGTGCATATTCAATATGCCTTGTTTTCTTCCGAATAAAATGTTTGCTTGTTATGAGAAAGTTAGTTAGTAAAGCTCTCACGAACTTGATGGCACACTTTATTTCCTGCACTTAATGAACCTGAACCATTGTGAACTCTCCATGAAAGTTATATGCTTGCTAATTATAGGCTGGGGATTAGCAGAATCGTGTTGTCATGGGGAACGCTTTCAACACTTGTAAATATATACCCAGTTGATACCTTGTTCTTTTGTTTGCGGATGTTGTCGGTGTGAAATAAAAGGGGAGCTTGTAAGTCCATGGAGTTATGTATGTGTGTTAGAGAAACGCCTGGGCCGCTAGTCTAATCCATGCTGACATGGTGGAAACCTACAGCGTAACCACAATGATATCTATGAAGCATTCTTCTTATAAAAAAGAGAGAGAGATAGCTATTGAGAAAAGGAAAAAAAAGAGATTTATGAAAAGAGGAAAGAGAGAAAAAAGCACCATTTTCCCATGGTAAATAAGAAGATTGCTAAGATACTCATTGTCTGCTTGCCTTGTCATTTTGATATGGGGATTCTTCCGTATCATCGGGCAAGGGGTACCCCGTTGGCGGTTCTCAATGATACGCACATACTTACGATGACAAGAACTTACCGGTAACTAAAGTTGAGTAGCATGAGGAGCGGCCCTCGTACTCAAGGGACTTGGGATTTTTAGTTTATAGTCTGTCAAGCATATAACTCAGATTGGACCTCACTTTAACCTTAACCACATTAAAGATGCTTATGGTAGGGGCAATGAGAGCTCAAAGCTAATGAGTACCATACTTTCAGCATTTGGAAGCCTTTCAATTTTTTCAAAAACCTGTTCATTTCCTTGTTGAGTCTCCACACATTCTATGAGCACTTTCTTGAGAGCATAGTGGCCATTCTTAGTTCTATGTGCATTATCCTAAGACTTGTTGATTGATGCATACCTTGATATTGCTTGTTTTAAACTATTTGTATCTAGTCACTCTTGTAAACTTTGAAGGTGTCCTATGCATTTATGTTTGCTACTCTATGAGGGACAAGCTGAATGCCATTATGCTATGTTTTCTTTATGTGAAACAAACAAACATCTTGCAAAGCATTGTTATTTATGAATCTTTTGTTTGTGCCTTTTCATGTTGCATCATAATTTCTTTGTCTCTTTGCTAGAACTTTGTCTTTCATGTTATGATTGAAGTGCTATAATCCCAGCTTTGAATGTTTACAAATACTTTTGTCAAGCCTTTGATGGTGCATGTCACCTCAAAAATTATTCTTTCTTTTTATCACTTACCTACTCGAGGCCGAGCAGGAGTTAAGCTTGGGGATGTTGATACATTGCAAATGTATCTATAATTTTTGATGCTCCATGCTTGGTTTTATCCACTTTCTTGTGTTTTTCCACACTTTGGAGTACTTTTCATATGATTTCTTGGACTAACCTATTAATAAGAGCCACAGTGCCAGCTGCCTATTTTCTGCTGTTTTTGGTTCCACGAAAGTCAGAAAATGAATATTCTCGGAATTGGACGGGACAAAAGCCAAAGTGCCTATTTTTCCAGAACACTCCAGGAGCCAGAATACGAGACGGAGGAGGGCCAGGGGCTGGCCACACCACCCCCAGGCGTGGGCTGGGCCTGGCCGCGCTAGGGCATGGTGTGGTGGCCCCAAGCACCCCCTCAGTCTCCCTCTTCGCCTATAAGAAGCCTTCTGACCTAAAAACTTCGGGGGTTTCGACGTTTTTCCAGAAGAAGTTCTGCAGCACCGCCACCACCGAAGGGGAGATTCGGGGGATAGAAAGTCTCTGTTTCGGCACCCTGTCAGGACGGGGAAGTGCCCCCGGAGCCATCTCCATCGATCTCCACCATCATGTCCATCAACCATCCATGTTTCCCCCATCTATGAGTGAGTAAACTCCCGCTATAGGCTATGGGGATGGTAGGGATTGGATGAGATCGTTCATGTAATGGCATCAGATTGTTAGGACATGGTGCCTAGTATCTTTTATTAGTGCTTTATGACTTTGTTGCGACTAGTTGTGCTTAATGCTTGTCACTAGGGCCTGAGTGCCATGATTTCAGATCTGAACATGTTATTGATTCATTATGATAGTATTGTTTTTGGTCTTATCTGCAAGTTGTATACACACGTTGTTGTCCGGAACCTATGGCCCCGAAGTGATAGAAATCGGGATAACCGGAAGGGAATGGCTTTGATGTGAGGATCACATGTGTTCACGGAGTGTTAATGCTTTGCTCCGGTGCTCTATTAAAAGGAGAACCTTAATTGCCAGTAGTTCCCTAGAGGCCCCGCTGCAAACGAGCTGGCAGGACAAAAGATGTTGTGCAAGTTCTCATTGTGAGCACGTATGACTATATATGGAACACATGCCTAGGATTGTCTAGTACTTGGATGCTTTATCTTATTTATCTGCAATTGCCCTATGTTCTGATTGCTATGTGAATTGTCTTGTCCATGCAACGCCTGTCCATTCATCCCTATGCCTACCGCACTTGAATCCCACTGTTTACTACTTTTGTTACTACTGTCTTTGCTTTACTACTGCTGTTACTTTACTATTCCTACTACAAAACTGTTGCTACTGATAAACTGCTGTGAGCAAGATTGTTTCCAAGTGCAGCTGAATTGATAACTCAGTTGTTAAGGCTTATAAATATTCTTTGGCTCCACTTGTGTCGAATCAATAAATTGAGTTTCACTTTCCTCGAACATACTACGATACACCCCCTATACTTGTGGGTCATCAGGCACCGCCGAGGAGGACGATGTGGCCATCGCATCTGCAATGGAGTTTGTAGGTTGTTTTTAGGGTTTTGTTTTCTAGATTGGTTTCGGCGGCGGCTAGAGGTGGAAGAGGCAAGGCTTTGATACCATATCAGCGTGGTCGGAAATGATGATCCTTTGGGGTCCCATGTTACTGTTATATAGAGGGTGAGAAGAGCCCTCACCGTGGTGTACGAAGGAGCCCTATACATCGGTGTATTATACCGTACCGTATAGGGGTATTACATCTAACAGTCATGTCTCTCTAGATCTATTTGGTTGGATATGTGGTGGTCACCCATGTCTCTTCGTTGTTTTTCTCTCCAGGATGACAATATGTCTCTCATCACTCTCATGGGCGTCTTCTGGCTCCGACTGTTAATTACTGGTTCCGATGTGGTACAAAGGTCCAGAGGAAGGATCGAGCTTAACTCATGCCACGCAACCGATGACCGCATGAGGAAGATGGTGTCGTTTTTCTCTAGGGAGTTGTGTGTAACTTTCATGTTATCCAAGGATGGTTCTATAAGAGTTGGTTGATCTTAATATATGACTTTTGGCCTTTTCACAAAAAAAAGGGAGGTGTGATAGCAACTCGGGGCGTGCTAGAAATAAAAATAAACATTTCAGAAGAAAATGAGTAAAAAAATGAAACACATATTTGTATTCCCAAGAGATCCACGTGAGCTCAGTTTTTCCATGTAGTCAAAGCTTCGACCCACGCCGGCGTCGGCGTGGCGTAGGCAAACACCAACCCAATCGCTCCAACGGCAATGGCAGCCATCCGCTTGACTGCTTCGCTGCAGTTTTGGCAGCCGGCGGAGGGCGAGTACTAGAGTACTTTACTTGACGTGCGGTCAATGCATAAATCCGAGCTGACCTCGTTTTACCCGGACAATAGTTGTCCGTCATTAGGGCATGTACAATGATGGATAAGACAGTCTTATCTTATATATGCCACATAATTTGATATGATAATAAAATATGACATATAATGGATTCTTTTTTTTGTCTTATCTCTAGCACTAGATGTTCCTAAATATGTGGTGAGACATATTGTTGCTAAGAGATGATCCTTTAGCCAAGATAAGGCAGACGTCTTTTTTCTGTTTTTCTCTTCTCCAAGTCAGCAATGATCCTATGTGGCATTGCTATCATAAGACCATTGTACGTGCCCTTAGAGTACGCGTCGATCGTCCGGGTCTATGGAAAGCCGGCTTAGCCAAGGTTTCGTGCACATATAACCATGCTTTTGGACCTGTTTATAAATGTTTCTCGTTGTGTTGGATAATTAGACACAATTTTCGTGATTAATTCCAGAATATTAAACATGATAATACCAGCTACTCGCACATGTAACTCGAACATACTAGATGTACTAAACAACAAGATGAATGGAAACATGCAGTAGCTAAACATGTACTCGCAGAACATGATTAATAACCAAACAGCAGCACGTCGCACGTACCGTTCGAGTGCAGTAATCGCAGCAGTAGCCTTGGGAAAGATTGGTCGAAGCAGACGGCGGCGAAGACGACGATAGGCAACACCGCCCGACTTAGATGGAAGATGAGCCGTGATGCAGAACTTGAGCAGTCGCGTATGGCGCTTCCTAAAAACCTTATTCGCCCTCTTCCGTACAGGATCGCAGAGGCGAGTGGTTTCGGAGACCTGCTCTCCTGTCCGCCGGTGCACGCCGGCAAGCGGGATGGAGTAGACTACGGTGGCGGCGCAAGCAGAGAGGTTGGCAAACCCTAGATTGGTTTTCGGTTTGTGCGTGGAAGCCGCACTGGAGTTTATATAGAGCCGCTCGGGAATCCCGCATAGGGCACGTCGTGGACCAAGCCCATGTTGCGCACGTTCGGGTCGGTTACAGATAGCCCACGATCCGGAAGCGACCCGAATAGGCTAACTGTTGACACGTCTGTCAAAACCGCACAAGTTTTCCCAAGCAGCAAAAATAAAGCTCGGCTCGACGAGATTCCCGCAACCCGCAACCCGCGGCGCGCGCGTCGCGTCGCGTCGCGTCGTCGAAGGAGGAGCGCGCGTGTAGTTCTCCTCTTCTCATTCACTTTACTAAGTGGTGAACCACTCCACCTTATAAGGTGGTGTAACTCTCCTCCAACTTTCTATGTGGGACTAAACTTTAGCTCCCACTCCACTCATATGTGAGCTGCCACCAAATTGGGCCAAATCACACATGGGATTCCACACACATGGGCTTTGAGATTTAGGAAAAATCTAAAATCTATATGGGCTTATTTATTTAGCCCATTATTTCTAACAATCCCCCACCAGATCTCAAATGCCCATTTGAAGATTTGCCAATTCTCGCTACTTGTTTATATACCAGCGTTTCAGCAGAGACTGTTAAGTTGAACTTCTGCCTAGAACCTTGAGCTACGTCTATCAGCAACTTGAACAATGGATGAACCTTGAATTGCAAGTTTGGTGCTTTTAGATTTCACACAAAGTCATAACTAGTACCTGGCTGCCAGTAGCCTACCCCGCGGGTGTAGCATATGCGTCATACTACTTGGTCTCTTCATGAGTTTACTAGAGATCACCCAAATCTCATAAATTGTAACGTTTAACAATTGAAACTCGTATAGGTGTGTTCTTTCAAGAATGCTCTGTAGGACAACATCTTTGCTAATCATAGCCAACAGAAACACATTAAGGCATGTTGCCAACCTGCCTTATAGCTTTGAGAGTTGTACATCTTCACATAGAGAGGGTTGTCTAATACTCTCCTCCGTCACACCACTAGCTTGTTTTTTCCAGGTCCTAATTCACGGGATCTCCGATCAAAAAGGTTGGGTTACCACTACTATGTAACATCCATGGGTCTCAAACCCATCTCTCTCGATGCACTTTCTATCACGTTTCGTGATAGTCCCTTTGTAAAGGGATCTGCCAAGTTTTTGTCAGTTTGAATATACGTAACAGTAATTACTCCGGAGTTTCTCAATTTCCTGACAGACTTCAAACGTCTCTTGACGTGTCTTGATGACTTCACGTTATCCTTAGAATTGTTCACTTTGACAATAACAGTTTGATTATCACAATTCAAGAGGATGACCGGTATAGGTTTCTCAACCACCGGCAAGTCCATCAAGAGTTCACGCAGCCATTCTGACTCTACAGTGGCTGTGTCTAAAGCAGCAAGTTCTGCTTCCATAGTCGACCTTGTCAATATGGTTTGTTTGCAAGATCTCCATGATACCGCGCCACCTCCAAAGGTAAATACATACCCACTAGTGGCGTAGAGTTCATCTACATCCGAGATCCAGTTCGCATCACTATATCCTTCAAGCACCACTGGATGCCCCGAATAGTGTATCCCATAACTCATTGTACCACATAGATAGCGCATGACCCTTTCAAGTGCACACCAATGTTCAGTACCCAGGTTAGGCATGAACCTACTCAACTTGCTCACAGCAAAAGAGATGGCGGGTCTTGTCGCGCTAGCTAAGTACAAGAGTGAGCCAACAATTTGAGAGTATCTCAATTGTTCTTTCGGCTCTTTCTTGTTTTTCCGTAATGTCACACTGGAATCATAAGGTGTTGGGGAAGACTTGCCATCAACGAAACCGAAACGGATCAAGATCTTCTCAACATAGTGTGATTGCGTCAAAGTAATCCCACTCTCGTGCTTAATCAGCTTGATATTCAGAATAACATCAGCTTCTCCCAGATCTTTCATATCAAAGCTCTCTGACAGAAAGGACTTAACTTCATTTATCACATTCATGTTTGTACCAAAGATAAGGATATCATCCACGTACAAACATAATATAACACCTTCGCCCCCACCATGGCGATAGTAGACGCACTTGTCAGCCTCATTAACGACAAAGCCAACAGAAGTTAATGTTCTGTCAAACTTCTCATGCCATTGCTTAGGTGCTTGCTTCAAGCCATATAAAGATTTTAACAACTTGCACACCTTTCTCTCTTCACCTTTTACCACAAACCCATCAGGCTGATCCATATAGATCTCCTCTTCCAACTCTCCATTGAGGAAAGCTGTCTTAACGTCCATTTGATGAACGATAAGACCATAAGAGGCAACCAGGGATAGTAGTACTCGAATGGTGGTCAGTCTAGCAACGGGTGAATAGGTGTCAAAGTAATCTTCACCTTCTCTCTGGGTGTAGCCTTTTGCTACAAGTCGAGCCTTGTACTTTTCAATAGTACCATCAAGCCTTAGCTTCTTCTTGAACACCCACTTGCAACCCACAGGATTACATCCATGGGGTCGTTCTGATAGTTCCCAAGTTCCATTAGAAAGAATCGAGTCCATCTCATTATGAACAGCTTCTTTCCAATCATCTGCATCAGGAGATGCATATGCCTCTGCAATGGAAGTGGGAGTATCATCCACAAGGTACAGAATGAAATCATCTCCAAAGGATTTTGCAACCCTCTGTCTCTTACTCCGTGTAGGAGCTTCATTGTCATCCTTCTCTAGGACTTCTTCCTCACGTGGTTGCTCAAAATTCTCACTAGATGCACTAGTTTCAGGAAGTATTTCAGAAGAAATTCTAGCAGTGCTATGCATGTCTTTCATAGGAAACATATTCTCAAAGAATGTTGCATCACGAGATTCCATTATAGTATCAACATGCATATCAGGAACCTCAGATTTAATTACTAAAAATCTATAGCCTACACTCCGCGGAGCATATCCTAGAAAGATGCAATCCACTGTCTTTGGTCCAAGTTTGCGTTTCTTAGGAATCGGTATGTTGACCTTAGCCAAACACCCCCAAGTGCGCAAGTAAGAAAGTGATGGTTTTCTCCCAGCCCACTCCTCATAAGGGGTTTTATCTTTATTCTTGTTAGGAACTCTATTTAGGACATGACACACTGTCAACAAGGCCTCCCCCCAACATGCCTTAGATAAACTAGCGGTGGCTAACATGGAATTCACCAAGTCAGTCAGCGTGCGGTTTTTCCTCTCGGCAACCCCGTTTGATTGAGGCGAGTAGGGAGGCGTCCTTTCATGACTAATGCCATGTTCCTCAAAGTTCATCGAAGATTTTGGGGAAATATTCACCACCACGGTCCGACCTAAGACGTTTGATCTTTCTCTCTAGTTGATTTTCAACTTCAGCTTTATAAATTTTAAAGTAGTCTAAAGCTTCATCTTTTGTGCGCAACAAATAAACATAGCAGTATCTAGTCGCATCATCAATCAAAGTCATGAAATATCTCTTTTCACCTTTTGTCAACACACCATTCATCTCACAAAGATCAGAATGTATGAGCTCCAGAGGTGCCAAGTTTCTCTCCTCGGCTGCCTTGTGAGGGTTTCGAGGTTGCTTTAATTGCACAACTATGGCACTTGGAACCTTTGGCAATAGTGAAATTTGGAATTAAACTCATATTGGACAACTTGGACATCAAACCAAAATTAATGTGACATAAACGAGAATGCCAAACACTGGTATCATCATTAACACCGCCACAAATATGGTTTACGGACTTATTACAAAAATCTGAAAGTGAAAAGCAGAACAACCCTCCTCACTCATATCCTTTACCAATAAATTGTCTATGTCTCGACACAATGACTTTATTAGACTCAAAAACAACCTTAAACCCATCTCTGCATAGAAGGGAGCCGCTAACGAGATTCTTGTTCATAGAAGGGACATGCTACACGGTCTTCAGCTGCACGATCTTTCCCGAAGTGAACTTCAGATCCACCGTGCCAACACCATGAACAGAAGCATGTGACCCATTCCCCATTAGGACGGATGAATCCCGAGCGACCTGATAAGAAGTGAACATAGAGATGTCAGCACACACATGAATATTAGCACCCGTATCAATCCACCAACATGGTGATTGAAAAACTAAAAGAACAGTAAATAGATTACCATACCCATCAGCATTGCTAGCAGTCACGACGTTGATAGTCTTCCCCTTTTTCCCTTTACGATCTGCACGTTCTGGGCAGTCCTTGGAAAAGTGCCCGAGCTCTCCACAGGTAAAGCAACCTAGCTCGGCCTTGTTCGGCTTCTTCTTCTTAAAGGTTGTAGTCTTTTCAGGCTTGTTGAAGGAGGGCTTGTAGTTCCCTTTGTTCTTGCCGAAGGTCCTCTTCTGCACCATGTTGGCGCTAGACTGACCCTCGCCTCCTTTCTCAGTAGTGTCCTTAGCCCGAGCCTTCTCCTCAACATCAAGAGACGCTATTAGGTTTTCAACCGATATCTCTTGTCTCTTATGCTTGAGAGTTGTGGCGAAATTCCTCCATGAAGAAGGCAACTTTGCAATGATGCACCCAGCCACAAACTTGTCAGGTAAGTTACACTTAAGGATTTCAAGCTCCTTGGCAAAGCACTGTATCTCATGAGCTTGTTCGACTACAGAACGATTGTTAACCATCCTGTAATCATGAAAGTGCTCCATGATGTACAGTTCACTGCCAGCATCTGTTACACCGAACTTAGCGTTCAGTGCCTCCCAGAGCTCTTTGCCATCTTTGAAGTGCATGTACACATCAAACAGCTTCTTGTCAAGAACACTCAGAATGCATCCCACAAAGGCAAGATTGATTTCCTTGAACTTGTTCTGATCTTGTTCAGATATAGTTCCTTCAGGTAAACCCTCACTAGCCTCGAATACTTTCAGATTTTGCAGCCACATAGTGGTCTTATACTGCCACCTCTTAAAGTGAACACCGGTAAAATTTTCCGGCTTCATCGCATCGGCCAAGTGTCCCATGTGTATCTCGGAAAATTGCCTATAATAAGGTTTTTGGATTGTTGGATAATTAGACACAATTTCCGTGATTAATTCCAGAATAATAAACATGATAATACCAGCTACTCGCACATGTAACTCGAACATACTAGATGTACTAAACAACAAGATGAACAGAAACAGGCAGCAGCTAAACATGTACTCGCAGAACATGATTAATAACCAGACAGCAGCACGTCGCACGTACCGTTCGATTGCAGTAATCGCAGCAGTAGCCTTGGGGAAGATTGGTCAAAGCAGACGACGGCGAAGACGACGATAGGCAACACCGCCCGACTTGGATGGAAGACGAGCCGTGATGCAGAACTTGAGCAGTCGCGCATGGCGCTTCCCAAAAACCTTATTCGCCCTCTCCCGTACAGGATCGCAAAGGCGAGTGGTTCCGGAGACCTCTCCCGTCCGCCGGTGCACGCCAACAAGCGGGATGGAGTAGACTACGGTGGCGGCGCAAGCAGAGAGGTTGGCAAACCCTAGATTGGTTTTCGGTTTGTGCGTGGAAGCCGCACTGGAGTTTATATAGAACGGTTCGGGAATCCCGCATAGGGCACCTCGTGGACCAAGCCCACGTTGCGCATGTTCGGGTCGATTACAGATAGCCCACGATCCGGGAGCGACCCGAATAGGCTAACTGTTGACACGTCTGTCAAAACCGCACAAGTTTTCCCAAGCAGCAAAAATAAAGCTCGGCTCGATTCCCGCAACCCGCGGCGCGCGCGCGTCGTGACGAGACGGACGGGCGGGTGTGCGTGCGAGCGGCGGCGGCGTCAGAGAAGGAGCGCGCGCGTAGTTCTCCTCTTCTCACTCACTTTACTAAGTGGTGAACCACTCCACCTTATAAGGTGGTGTAACTCTCCTCCAACTTTCCATGTGGGACTAAACTTTAGCTCCCACTCCACTCATATGTGAGCTGCCACCAAATTGGGCCAAATCACACATGGGCTTCCACACACATGTGCTTTGAGATTTAGGAAAAATCTGAAATCTACATGGGCTTATTTATTTAGCCCATTATTTCTAACACGTTGTTTGGTTTCTAGGGATAAAACACCTATTGAAATGTATGACGAGACATTTGGCACTCAGTTTATATTTGAAGAAAAATCCGTTGGGTTCTAACTTCATTTAACTTTCCCTAGTAAACTTTTTTTTAGAATAGGACCCTGGCACTAAAAGAAATATCGAACGGTACAAAGCACCCCAATAAAAACAAAAATTACAACGAGATCCTTGAGAAACCCTTCATCTTCAACCTTCAGACCGTGTCAACAACGCGCCGCCGCTGCCGCACCTCCCTGTGTCGGCCTGACATTGTTGGTTGCGGACAGGAAGTCATCGAACGGGTCGAGAAGACCGCATCCGTCCCGAAGACGAAGAAGAAGGATGAATTGTCGATGAAGCTCTTTGACGATCCGAAGATCCCCATAGCCAGACGAAGTCCTCGAATACCACACCACTCCCACAAGCTTTTCGATGTCACCATCGAGATAGGGTTGAAACCGGGGAGACCTTATTGGAAGAGATGCCGTCACCACTACGTGAGCGCCGCCCCACCAAATTTGATCCCTAAAAAACAAGGAACGGGAGCCCTCCCACCGACGGGAGCCAAGATCCACCCCACCACCATGGCCCGAAGGCCACAGAAGTGAGGTGGATTGGCGGCGCCATCGACGGGAGGCAACAAGATCTAATCACCTAGGTAGGAGAGTGAGAGGAGGAACGGTTCTAAACAGATAGTAACACCAACTTTCCTCAGTTAACTATTAAGTAAACAAGGGTACTTTGATGGCATCCTTGAGATTGCTCACGGATCGGTATTTATCTATCTTTCGCCCTGGACCTTATCCTCTCCTCCTCACTCCCGCTACAGTAACTCCCCCTTATTCTCCCTACGCCACGCTGCCCCGAGGCCTTGCTCGCCAGCACCGCCGGCTGAGCGGGGCTGAGGAGGGGGAGGCTCTGTAAAATAGGTGTAGTTTAGTGGTGGGGCTTCGTCCCTGGGTTTGGCGGCTGCGGTCCGCTAGATTTCCGCCCTCTTTTTGGCCGAGATGGGGCGGAGGCTGTGGTGGCTTGATCTCCGCCGTGTGGTGCTCCGGTGGCCGGATACGGAGGTGGAGGGTAGCTCCAGCCCCCTTGAATAAGACCTGGGCCTCGTCCAGTTGTTGTGCTCACTCCCTCTCTTCCTTCATTGTCGGCCGGCCATGGCGGCAGGGGGCGGACGGGTGAGGTGTGGAGTTGGGCGCCGTCTAGATGCGGGCCGGGATGGCTTCCCTGGGTAGTGCTTGCGCGGCGCCAAGGGTTGCCTCCGAAGCCTCGTGCGGTGCCTTCTTGGTGGAGGATGGCGGCGTGGTTCTCGATGGCGAGCCCTCCCTAATAAGCGCCTCCACTACCTTCTTTGTCGCCTGTTTGTCGACTTTGCTCTCTTGGTCGGCCGTGGTGGCGAGGGAGAGGGTGAAGTCAACAATGGTGCGGCAGGATTTCGGTGGCGGCTGACGTCGAGTTACTCCCGGTGTGCTGGAGCAGCGCCTGGAGGTTGCATCGTTTTGCAGCTCGGTTGATCTGCTGGAACTTCTCGGAGGGTACTTCTAGTTTAGCTTCTTATCCTGGCTTGCGGCTGGCCATGGCGGCGAGGGCGAGCTGGGATGAGATGATGTGTTTGAGGTTCCGCTCGGTTCTGCGCCGATGTCGATTGATGCGGGTGTGAGCTGTGTTGCAGCTGTCCCTGTCCTGCCGAGGTGGCGAGGAGGGTGGCTGCCGTGGTTCTGCTTCGTTCTGCATCGATCTTCATTGGACTCTGCCTAAGTGGTGCTATGATGTTGTGTGTCTTCCCAGGAGCTTCTCTCTGGCAGTTTCTTGGCGATTCGTCTGACATCGCGCCGGACTTAATGGCAGTAGGGTTGCCGCTCCGCCGCTGCTCTTCCTCTGTGCCGGTGCTCGTCATCGCTTCTCCGCTAAGTGGTTCGTCCCTGGTGGCTTGGTGGTGGCCGGTTGCGAGGATTTTATCGCCGGTTCGAGTGTGGTCAAGCCCTTTCTTAGACCTCGTCGATGGCGCGCCTCCAAGGTCGCCGGCAATGGTGGCAGAGGCGTCTAGGGCTTGATTGCTTTGCTTCTTTTCTTTAGGGTGCGTTCTGTATGTATGGAGGTCCTTATCTTCGAATTTGCAGGTCATTTTGCGAGTATTGCGTGGACCTCCTGTATATTATACCTGCCACGGGTTCCCTTTGCACCCTTAGATCGATCAAATAAAAGAGATCGCTCACGGATCAAAGGGTTGAGGCAGTAGTTGTAGCACTCCTAGCAAACTTGCAACCAAAAAACATGTTTTTTGTGGAGGTTTGTGTAAAAAAAAACGTACTAGTATATTTTGGACGGAGAAAAGAAAATAGGTTCTGAGCTGAGGCTGTGAGACCGGAGATGGTCCGAGAGAAACAATGAACTGCTTGATTTAGAGCGCGTTATAGAGCTATTGCTCACCCGGGATTTTTCGCACCGTTGAGCTTGCACGTACGGGTGGATGAATCTTCCATAAACTACGATATCCGTGACAACCTGAACAAGCGAATCTACGTCTTCCGGCTTCCGCACGCGCAGGGAGCTTCTTTGTCTCCGTACAAATGGCACCTGCCTTCGCCGCCAATTCACCATAACCTAAAACGCGTTAGAGCACCGGCCGGACGGATGGACCTCCAAACTACTTATCTGTCCTCTCCTCCGTACGCCCTACGATCGGTCTATATATATACGTGGGCACACATTCTTTTCTTCTATACCACCACTCTGAATCATCTGCAACTGCAAACACTTGTTTCTTGTTCCGTTACGATCAGCCATGAACACCACCAGCAATGTTTCCATCGGCGCCGTCCTCGGCCGTGGTATATGGTGATCCAAATTCTATAAAGTAAAGGCCAACTGACGGAGCGGAGCGAGGCCCGTCGCCGGAGGCTTAGGCCGATGCGGATCGTTGATGACCTAGGTTATCACCGCTATATATACTTCTTATAAGCCGTCGGTTGGGATAAGTTGCATCTGTGAAATCTCCGGCGTTGTGAAAACACTCTCCGATATAGTGAAGTTTCGCTGGCTGGCGCTCGTGGTTTTTTCTCTCTCTTTATTGGAGAGGGTTTTTCACGTTAAATCTATGTCCCCCTCACTATAATTTTATTTTTATTCTTCGTTATTTACTTATCGCAAAGCTAACAGGCCGGAGGAGCACCCGCCGCACCGTCAAGGTGAAGGTGGCGGCGTCTACGAGCGCTGGTGTCCGCCGCGCGGCGAGCAGAGCAAGGACTACTACAAGGTGCTGTCGCTGGATCACTCGGCGGCCGTTGGCGAGGAGGAGGTCAAGCGCGCGTACGGACGGCTCGCGCTTCAGTACCACCCGGACGTCTGCCCGCCGTCGCGCCGTGCCGAGTCAGCGGAGCTCGTCGTCGAGCTCCGCCGCGCCTACGAGACGCTGTCCGACCCGGCCACGAGGATGCAGTACGATACTGAGCTGACGACGGGCCGGGCGGCGAGTCCACCGGCGGGTAGGTTCGCGAGGGACGTCTGGGAGTCCCAGCTGTGCGTGCTGCGGGCGCGGTCCGAGCGGCGGAAGAGTGCCAGCAGGTATAGCAGCAACTGGTTCTAGGCGATGGCGCGGCGGGTCTGGTGTTTGGGCGATACCAACTCTAGTTTATTCGCTGTGTTGATCTGACTAATTACTCGTTTGACTCGTGGCATCTGTTTTTGTTTGGGTGTTTGAGTTGTGTGCAAGCTGTAAGATGATGATACAAATAACTTGATTCTTTAAACGTCTAATACGAACATGCAGCACTCCATTTTGTGTTTTGCATGTTTTTTACTGATTATTGCAACCGTTTTTGGTTTATAAATAAAATTCCTCAAGATGATCTCAAATAAAAAAGTATCCAATACGAAAGTTGTACGGCTCATCGAAACAAACAACTTTGCTTTCAGGGGTCAAGCTCAGCTGAGCAAGTACACAACCTCCAGAATTAAAATACGAACGATTTTTCGTTCGGTAAAAAATCCGAGTTTGAGACGAAAATAAGGGAAAAAAATGTCAAAATCAGCTCCTATGAAAACGTGTCCAACATTATAGTTTTTCATTTTTTAAGACGAACATTTTGATTTTTACGAGATTTTGATCCGAGCTCGTTTACTACATCAAAAACGGTCGGCAAGGTATAGTCAAGTTTTTCACCAAACAGTTACGCAAATTTCGCGTTTATCTGTTCGAGTTAGACCCCAACTAGAGTTTTGGATGTAAATCCAACCCTCTTTCTTGCACAAAAAGTCCAGTCACTCTGTATATACATGATGGGTGACAGCCGATTGAACAACAACGCACAACCACAAAAGTCAATCTAGAAACCACTACCCTGCCCTACTTTTCTCCTTCTCGTTAGCCGAGTTCTTTGTGTTGGAGAGCTTTGATCGACGAGGTCCTAGGGGCGAGTTAACCGACCTAGGGCATCCCATCACCGTCATGCGTCTAGAAAAGGTCTCTCCCGGCCACGTAGGTTTTCGGGTTCCAAAAGCACTCGTCGGATTGTCCTGCGTATCACATTTCCGGTGAGTCTCCTTTAACGTCGTGTCTTGTGTATCACGCTCAATGCCGGAGGTACACGTGACGTGTTCGTGTGCGAACACACTTTTTAGCGACTCCACTATGGACAAAGCTCTGAACAGTCTCCAGTCCGTTCTTGCTACGGAGAGAGTGTCATCAAGTGGCTGCAATCTACAACCGTATCAGATGCATATTACTCTTATGTTGATGTTGCTAGATCTTTTGATATGTGTACTATATCGGCTAGCCCTAGTTTTTACTATATGCAAAAGATGATGCAAAATAATCTACATGCTTCAACTTATCCTAGTAACTTGCAACATGTAAATTCGAATCTCATGCATCGGGAACCCTATAAATTCATATACCGATGAACAACATGATGAATTATGTTAATCCAGATGAAACACACGATGTTACAAATTTTAATAGCATGCAACCAAGTGTTTCACCTTTATATTCATCGGCAAATAACTCACAGTCACTAGATTCACCTTCAAACATGACGATGGATAGGGAAATTGGACATGCTACAACTAGTTATTCGCCCAATTACCCTGAATCATTATATGCTACACCTTATGTTAGTAATGTTTCAACATGTGAAACTAGTGATAGTCATAATTCGGCACCACGGCTTTATAATGGTTATAGATGAATAAATATAAATTCAATAAGAGCTCGTGTGATTTCATCTAGTACTTTAGCATATGGTATGTCCCTTGCACAATTGCAGAATTCATAGACATGGAATTGCCGGAAGAGACAAAAACATTGGGCAACATTCTTATGCAGGAACAAATGATTGAGTTCAGGATGCTTAATTCTCTTCACCAAGACCTGGAAGAGAGGCCCCATGATCGTGCTACAATACAAGCTTATGAGGCATACAATAAGAAGCATGAAGTGGAGTGTAAGGCAAACAAGATCAGTTTTTCCTCTTCTCAATTGCTAAGTTTCAGCATCACTACATTGCCGAAAGAAACTAAAAGCATCGGGGGACAATCTGTGCAGTTGAGGTTAACGAATGTCATTACATTTGATGATTTATCAGAGAAACATCTCCAACTATTCGAGACAATCAAAAAGAAGTGTGAGGAGTATTTTGATGCTCTCGAAAATAAGCTCAAAGAGGATCATGAAGCATATAAGAAAAAACTTGAAGAGGAAAAACTGCAGTAGTTTCTTGCAAGTATTGAAAAGGACTGCAAATACAATACTACTCAAGTTAAAGGAATCAATTCATCTCCTCCACGCATCAATCAAGTTGAACCCTCACTGCAATGAGGCAAAAAATAAAAAGCTCTGCGAAGAGATGAAATATGTGAAGATAAGAAGAATGATTCAGCTAATATGGTTAATTTGGTTATTGAAAATGCTGAATCAAAAAGTACATGTGCTAAATCTATCGAATCAAAAGAAGCAAGCTTCGTTGGTCAAGAGCATGGCAAGTCTAGTGATACAACCATGCATGATGTTTTTGGTTCTAGGGGAGTTTATAGTCTACCCTATGAATTCTGTGCCAAAATGATCTGTGAACATAAACAACAATAACATATAGCCGAACAATGTTCGGTTGAAGAAGAGCATCAAAGTAAAGAGGCACGAGAACCAGAAAATAAAGAAGACAAGGCATTAGAGAATTATGTAGAGGCCGAGCAAGATATTATCTAGGTCATGCAACAATCATGCTCTTCCAATGTCTTTAAAGAGATACATCTAGCAAATAATTTACTTATATTCCAATTTGGTCAAAACTTTATTATTGATTCACCTATTAACAAAATTCTCATAAGATATGAAGGACCTATTGTAACATCCCAAAACTTTAATCAAGATTATCAAGATCCAAATCACCCAATTTAGGGTTAACAAAAACTTTTTATTATTAAAACAATTAAGAATGCATATGTGTGTTGCATTAATATGGAATTGTTTTGAATTGACATGTTTGTTTGTTCTAATGGTTGTAAAATGATTCTAAGGTGAATTCCACATCATCTAGATCATTCCCAAGAAAAATCCCAAGGAAAAGAAATCAAATAAGATTAACAAATGCAAATGGTCATTTGTGCCATTTTAATCCACTAGTTCACTTTAGGTGTTCCTAGGAGTCAATTCTTAACAGAAACAATTCTAACTCTTTGCACCCCTTGCTAGTACAAGTAAAGATCTACCAAGGCCCACTTTGAAATCTTACAAAAACATTTAAACACTAAATTTAAATGGCATTTGAAAATGGAATCCATTTCATATGCATAGATCACACTTTTCTAAAAACCACTCAAATCAGTTCACTTTGACAATCCCAAGCAACCACAGATGCTTAAGCATATGACTAACACACCCACCAAAAATCTTTTCAAAATTCAAAGTTTGATCTCTTGCGGCCATTGTGTCGAACAGTTGATAGGCAGAGAAATTATGGCCTAACTAATACTATTGCAAATTGAATTCTTGTCCCCCTCTGGCCACTCTCATCTCTCCTTTGTCCCCTTCTACACTCACCCAGCCCTAGACAACACCCCCTCCTACCCCGCAGCGCCAGTAACGCGCCGCCCGTTTTTGGTCACCGTCGGCCGAGCGTGGGCAACGCGCCAGCGATAGCGCCGCGCCAATCCAGCTTGCCCCTTAGCTCCGCCACACCCTACCGTGACCCCCTGTCCCTTCCCTGAGCCTTGCCAGCCCCTGGACCATCGAGGAACGCTCGCACCCACCGCCTCTACACCGTGCACAGCTCACGCCAGAGCGCCATCCCCGATAGGCCCGCACAAACCGCGCCTCGACCCCAGCTTGCGCGTGCACCACTCCCCCATAACCCCATCACCTCCCCAGACACGCCCTTTTCCCGCCACGCGATCAGCAGCCACCGTGAACCACGTTGAGCACTGCCTCTGCCGTGCAGAGCATCGCCCTTTCCCGACCAAATGCCACAGCCCCTAGCATCACCATCAAGCCGTAGCTGACCGCCAGGAGGCAAGCCACCGCCCGCCTACACCGCCCATGCCTCTAGAGCCCTGTACCGTCGTCTTCGACGAGCCGCGCCCATGCTTCTTTGACGCCTCGTCGAGCCTATATAAGGAGCCCTCCCCAGCACCATTTCCTCACACCACTCAACTCCCCTCTCACCACTGATCCTTCCCACCTCTCGCCGGAGCCGCTCGAGCAGCCATTCGCTGGAATTGCGTCGGAGTTCGCCGTAGTAGAGAAGAAAGGGGGCCGACGATTTTGTCCACCCCAGGAGCCGCCACGACCTCGCCTGAGTCCGCCGTTGTCTCCTCGTTCAATCGCCCCCATTGCCGCACTAGCTGGATCCCTGGTATGCCCCCATTGCACCATCACCGAGCCGCTAGGGTTCCGTCTCGCCGGCGACCTCTCCGTCATCGACGACGAGCCACCACCGTCGATCTAGGATCTAATCGTGCGGTCCACATTGCCACGTACCGCTTCGTGTTAGAAGAGCCGCTGACATGCGGGACCCCCCTATCAGCTGTCCTCTGTGCTGTGGAGTGTCACTGGGCCGGCCCATTTAGTTTCCCGCGCTGGCCCTAAAATTCAAATATAGGTTTTTCTATTTAGACTTAAAATCAATTCTATCCACTAGTTTAAAAATCAAGTCAGAGAATTCTACTAAACCAAATTGAATGATTAATTTTTTTTAGAAAGGTAATTAAAATCTCTATCCAAGCCTGTTGGATTTAAATCCATTGGAGTTAGAGATCACATATAGCAAAAATAACAAAACAGAGACTTTTCTACATTCAAACATTTTTCAAAAATCAACCATAATAGCCTTTGAGTTGATTCCAACTCTCAAAAATCACATTTGACAATACCTATCTGAATATGTAATAATATTTAGGTTTGCATGCAGTGACTTTGAAATATTACCAAAAAATGCTATATAGGCATTTCTAGTCACTTTAAATCATTTAAATATAAATCTTAGACTTTATAAAATGTGATCCAACATTTAAATCACATTCCCATGTATTATAATATGTGGTGATGACATGTGTCCACATGATCCCATATTTTAATTGGAGAATATTAAATCTTAGTTAATTTCAATGAGTAGAAATTACTTTTCTCAAATAAAATAAATGAAACTAGTTCATTAAATCTTGTGATGAATGTGATGATGCTAGATCATCAAGTGTGTGCCTTAGTGTTCTAAATAGACTAGTTAAGTATTGTTTGGTGATTGTGTATTTCTGTATATATTTATAGACGATAGTACCGACCAAGTCTACGAGGAGGAGTTCTACCCCGAAGAAGAAGAGGAGAATTTCAACCACTGCACCAACCAAGGCAAGACATCATTAACAATGCAAGCTAAACCTTGCAAGCTAGATAACCTAAGCAAAATGCATTAGGCATGCTTTGGTTATACCCTTCCTGATTTATACCAATCCAAAGTTTTACTTACAAGCTTTACTTTCGTTTACTTTACTAAAGTTCTTTACTTGTTTATAGATAGCATAAAGAGTATAAAACTTGGCCTAGCTAGTTAGACTTAGATGTCATTCTACGACATGAGATTGAGATTAGCATCCCACCTTAGTGAACACTCTTAACTTAGTGATTAGAGCTAAACCAAAAACTTGATCACTCTAGATGGGAATACTTGGTGAAAATGACTTGTGAAAACCTTGGAATGATGAGTCATTCTATTGAGATGTTTTGACATGTATTGAGAAACACAAATGGTTTATGATGATGAAAATGTTAAGGCATGAGCCTTAGCCCTTTTATAAAAACTGATGGTTGGGTTCAGATGCGATACCATTCCAATTTTACCGTACAACCACAATACCTAAATTGGGTAAGGCTTAGCCGGAAGTTTATATGCATTAGTATTGGTTCCCTCGCAGGAGAGGTTTGAGCTAAGGCTACCTCTCAATGTTGTCCACCTATGCAGTGCCCAGGATGGCAGATGGCCATGGCTGGGAGGCCAAGCTCATAGGAGAGGTGATTATACTAGAGTGTGTAAAGGAAAGGTTATGTTTGATTATCTACATACTAAGTATGATGATTAAGGGTTACCCCTGACAGATGTATCGAATTTTGTGGTGAAAGTGAACCACCTCTGCAGAGTGTCAAACTATTCGAATAGCCGCGTCCGCGGTTATGGACAGTTGGAGTGGCCATACTGTTCTGTTGTCAGATGTTTTCAAAATGACTTATGAAACGAATTGTGACATGACTTGACCACAACATGGTTGTGACTATGATAACTAAGTTCCCACTTAGGTGATTTCAAACTTTATTTTATCTTTCTTTGTTTCTGAACTCAGCTTAGGTTTCAAACTTAACTTTACAAATAAACTTAGAACTTAGCATTCCTACTAGAACTACCTTACCTGTTAGTGATAGTTTGAGAGTACTTAAAGAGTACTCATGGCTTTGTCCCTGGCTATTCCCGTGGCCAGACTATGAGAAGGACTATCCGGAAGGAGGACAACAGGACGGCTACGACAACTAGGATCATCTCCCATCGTCAGCATTGCCTGTGTTTACTGAAGATGGAGCCTACCGGTACGCTATTTATTCCGCTAGTTGTTTGTACTATGACTGGATCATGAGATCCTTTATTTGTGTAAGACCTTATTATGGTTTGTAATGGATGATGTACTATGATATCCAATCTGTTATATCTCACAAAAATGGTAATCCTGGGACTGCGATGTATGTCATAACAGGCATCTGGGATTAAAAATCCGGGTGTTGACAAGTTGGTATCAGAGCCATCCTGACCATAGGAGACCCTAGTTAGAATGGACGTCCGAACAAAAACTTAGTTTCAAAACCAAAGTGAGTATTTGTGAAAATCTATTTCCCCTCTTACCCTTGAGATTCTTTCAAAAAGATACATGTTCCTAAAAATTCTTACATTACTCCATAAAATTTGACACACTTGATCACCTCACTAACTTTCTCATCCTAAAATCTTATAGATGGAAGTTCAGTACTGCAAGTTCTACCAGTTTGGCAACGGAGGCCAACTGATCTTCGAGAGGGATCTTGATGCACTGTCTGAGTACCTTGAGCGACCGCATCCGGAATTCTTCAGAGCTCAACTCAATGGTCCCACAGGAGGAGATTTACAATGACTAGTAGTTGTTGATCTTCGAGGAAAGATAGAAGCACCACTTTCCGAGAAGATTCAATTCACCGTGAGAGAGAACAACTGGCTAGATGGATTAGCCAGGGCAATGCATGAAGCTCTCGCTCGTCTTTGCGCACGGAATGCCAACTTGATCCAGGGAACTTGCTTTGCTCACTATGCAAGGCGTGATTCTATGGGAGTGCCTCTGGAGATGCCAAGTCACCCGGAGTTGAAGCGTCAAGTGGAGAACCTCGACTTCCTACTATACGACAGACAGAAGGAATTGGACAATGCTCAAGAGTTCGCCAACCACAACCTCGCCATTGCCGCCCAGAAGGCCCAAACTTTCTCACTGCTCGTCAAGGATCGTCAGTCACTTCGCTGTCAATGCACAAAGAAGGATCGCTCCATCAACCGTCTTTGCAAGAAGGTGGCCAACCTCAAGAAGACCATCAAGGAGAAAGAAGCTCAGCTTGCAGCAAACGAAGAATAGGAAGAAGGTGAAGACATCCAGGGGATATCCACTCGTACCTCAGCAATGATGATGACTACCTGGAGGATGATGCCATGGACTTCTACACCAACGATGATGACTCTGACTTCATCGATGATGAGTAGATGCACTAGAGCACTATCGTAGGAGTGAGAAGTATCGATCCCATTGTATCCTAGCTTACAAAATGGTTCCTAAAACCATATGTTTTTCCTTTTATTGAGGTGTGTGAGTTTGTATCGTGTGCTTTGCTTGAATGAATGAAAAGAAGTTAGTTGCAAAACCTGAGTCAAACTCAAAGTTTTAGCTTTGAAACCAAAACCATAAACCTTAGAACTTTCCCTCTTACCCCATTATCTACCTCAATCTTCAGATGACTCGTGGAAACCAAGGAGGGAGTAGCTTGATGTCTACGCACTTCTATTCTTGTAGATAGTTGTTGGGCCTCCAAGTGCAGAGGTTTGTAGAACAGCAGCAAGTTTTCCCTTAAGTGGATCACCCAAGGTTTATCGAACTCAGGGAGGAAGTGGTCAAAGGTATTCCCTCTCAAGCAACCCTGCAATCAAGATACAAGAAGTCTCTTGTGTCCCCAACACACCCAATACAGTT
Organism: Avena sativa; assembly: GCA_916181665.1. NCBI lineage: Eukaryota > Viridiplantae > Streptophyta > Magnoliopsida > Poales > Poaceae > Avena > Avena sativa. Next base: position 469,139,147 of record OV702290.1, read on the forward strand.
GTTAGGTGTATTGGTGCACTAGTTCGGCCAAGAGATAGTGAAATACAAGTGGTATGGATAATTATAAGTGGTAACGGTGCGAGAAAATAGCTTGCTGGCGTGTGGTTGACGTGGGAAAATACTAAAGGCAAACTGAAATAAAGATGGAAGCAAGCAAACATGTAACGGATCTAGTTGCAAACAGTGTATCAATGCTTAGAAACAAGGCCTAGGGATCATACTTTCACTAGTGAACACTCTCATATAAATATATTATCTTAATGATACTACTCTGAACTACTCTCCGGTTGGACACTCTAATCCATGGTAGGGCTATAACAGCACTCCTCAATGTTCGCTATCCCCATCTAGATAACCCCACACTGTCACCTTGAGCACTAGATGGTTCAAACAAACACCACAATTTCATAAAGACATCCAACTCCAAATATAAATCATAACAAGTGTTTGTAATCTCTAGCCTAAGTGCCACCATGGTGTGCACACTATCAACTTCACACACATGGGGAGAGCAGAGATCTATTAAAGCACTTGAGTAGCAAGGTAGATCTATAGATTACAAACTCATGATCTCAATAAGATCATGCATAGAGAGAGAGATGAACACATAGCTACCGGTAGAACCCTTAGCCTCGAGAGAGAACTACTCCCTCATCATCATGGGAATCGGCAATGGTGATGGAGATGATGGTGGAGATCGATGGAGATGGCTCTGGGGGCACTTCCCCGTCCCGACAGGGTGCCAGAATAGAGACTTTCCTTCCCCCGAATCTCCCCTTCGGTGGCGGCGGCGCTGCGGAACTTTTCGTGGCTGGAGGCTTGACGATTTAGGGTTTTTGCATCGGGAGGCATCTTATAGGTGAAGAGGCAAGGTCGATGGGAAGCCAGGGGCCCACACCACCTGGTGGCGCGGCCAGGGCTATCCCGCGCCACCATATGGTGTGGCCACCCTGTGTCCCCTCTTCGTCTCATCTTCTGGCTCTGTGAGTCTTCCGATAAAATATCGAATTTGGCTTTTGTCCGGTCCAATTCCGAGAATATTGATTTTCTGACTTTCCTAGAACCAAAAACAGAAGAAAACAGGTAACTGGCACTATGGCTCTTGTTAATAGGTTAGTCCAAGAAATCATATGAAAAGTACTCCAAAGTGTGGACAAAACATAAGAAAGTAGATAAAACCAAGCATGGAACATCGAAAATTATGGATACGTTTGCAACATATCAACATCCCCAAGCTTAACTCCTGCTCGTCCTCGAGTAGGTAAGTGATAAAAAGAAAGAATAATTTTTGATGTGACATGCACCATCATAAACTTGATCAAAGTATTCGTAAAACATTGATAGTTGGGATCATAGTACTTCAATCATAACATGAAATACAAAGTTCTAGCAATAAGACAAAGAAACTATGATGCAACATGAATAACAATGCTTTGCAAGACGTTTGTTTTTTCACATAAAGAAACCATAGCATAGTAGTATTCAGCTTGTCCCTCATACAGTAGCAAGTATTAATGCATAGGACACCTTCAAAGTTCATAAGAGTGACTAGATACAAATAGTTTAAAACAAGCAATATCAAGGTATGCATCAATCAACTAGTCTTGGGACAATGCACACAGAACTAAGAATGGCCACTATGCTCTCAAAGTAGGTGCATAAAGATAGAAGGTGGAGACTCAATATATAAGTGGAAGAAAGTCCTTCATAGAAGGAAGTAGGGATTCAAGTCTCATAAAGATCTTCCAAAAATTATGGTACTTAATAGCTTTCAGTTCTCATTGCCCCTATCATAAGCATCTTGAAGTGATTAAGGTTAAAGTGAACAAACTATGGTGTACATGCTTGACGAAGTATAAGTTAGAAATCTCATGTCCCTTGAATACGAGGGCCGCTCCTCATGCTACTCAAGTTTAGTCACCGGTAAGTTCTTGTCATCGTAAGTACATGTGTATCATAGAGAACCGCCAACGGGGTACCCCTTGCCCGATGATACGGAAGAATCCCCATATCAAAATGACAAGGCAAGCAGACAACGAGCATCTCAGCAATCTTCTTATTTACCATGGGAATATGGTGCTTTTTTCTCTCTTTCCTCTTTTATCATATCTCTTTTTTTCTTTTTCTCTTTTTTCTCAACATCTGACTCTTTTTTATAAGAAGAATTCTTCATAGACAACTCATTATGGTTACGCTGCAGGTTTCCACCATGACAGCATGGATTAGACCAGCGGCCCAGGCATTTCGCTAACATACATACATAACTCCATGGACTTACAAGCTCCCCTTTCATTTCACACCGATAACATCCATAGACAAAAGAGCATGATATCAACTAGGTACAAAGTACAAGTGTAATGTTGAAAGAGTTCCCCATGACAGCATGGTTCTGCTAATCCCCAACATATAAGTGAAGCATATACAACATAGACGACACAATGGTTCAAGTTTATTAAGGGCAAGAAAAGTAAAGTGTGCCATCAAGTTCGTGAGAGCTTTAATCACTAGTTTTCTCATAACAAGTTTAATTCGGAAGGTAGATAAAAACATGAATATACTTGGAATAGCATATGCTAATAGGTAGGTATGGTGGACTCTTTGGAATAAATTGGTTTTAGGAGTTGGATGCATGAGTGGAACTCATACTTGGTTATGGAGGCTAGCAAAAGACTGGGAGCGACCAACTAAGAGAACAATAATGGCCATAATCATGCAGAGCGACAAAACATCATTAATCAAAGCATAAAGTGATACTACAAGTTGAAAACTAAAGGATCATAAAGGCTTATGGTGACTTGGGATAGTCATAACATGGTGTGAGCATGTGCCAAGTCAACCCAAATAAAACATCAAAGGAGAATACCACAATACTATACTTTAATATGCTAAAACAACACATGATTCTTCCAAGGCACATTAAGCAATCTCAATTTTTTATAACAAGTCATGCTACAGCGAAGAATACTAAGCATAAAGCTAAAATAATATCAACCATGGCATGACAAAGCATAGGCCACAATCAAAAACAAGCTCTCTTTACCACTTAAGCATGAACTTTCCTACTCTTTTCCAATTCAAACCAAACTATTTGAAAACCAATGTATGAAAGAGCGGGTCCAACCAATTTATTCAGCAAACTAAGAAAACCAAGTAAACTAAAAACCAAAACAAAAGCGAAAAACAAGACGCTCCAAGAACAACACAACTGTGCATGAAACAATAAAAATGAAGTGTTTGGAAGAAACCTGAGATTTTTATTGATGAAGAAGGGGATGCCTTGGGCATCCCCAAGCTTTGATTCTTGTACTTCTTGGATATTTCTTGGGGTGACACGCGTGGCATCCCCAAGCTTGAGCTTTAGTCCATTCTTCATCTCATTACTCATTCCTTCCATACACCTGAAATTTTTCCTTCATACAAAACTTCACACAATCTTTATTAGCAACATTAGTGCACTCAAGATAATAAGTTTTTGGGTTCAGTTTCAACACCAATAAAACTTCCATTAAAACACAAGCTACTGTATCACTTCCCTCAAAGAGCTCAATTCCCCAAAAGAACTCAAAAAGGAACCAACAAGAAGCAAATGCAAATAATGGCAGAAATCTGTCAAAACAGACCAGCAGGTAAAGACGAATTTTTTCGAAGACCTTCTGTTGCTCAAATCGAAAAGTATTGAACTAACGAAAGTTAGATAACAACCTGGGGCAGAAGCACAAAAATTTACACCTCAAAAAGACATACAGAGATTTTACACAAATTTTGACAGTGAAGCACAAAAATCTGTTTCGGGACAGCAACTTTCCCAATCATTACTTATCTCTCATTAGAGGTTACTCCTGGCACAAAAATCAAATAAAAAGGATAAGGAGAGGTCATTACAGAAGTAATAACTTCTAAGACTCATCTAAAACTTTTGGGTTATCTCCCAATAAGTACTTTTCTTTAACGCCTTTAAGTTAGGCATGATAATTTGAGAAGATGCTCACGTAAGAAATATGAATTTAAGTAAAAGAGAGCATCAAGAAGCAAATTCAAAGCACATTTAAGTCTAACCCACTTCCTATGCATAGGAATCTTGTAAAAAACAAGTCATGAAAGCACAAAGCAATAAGCATAGGAAAGCAAAACAAGTGCAACTTCAAAATTTTCAATATAAAGAGGGGAAACTTAATATTATTGAGATGCATAAAATCATGTTTCCCTCTCTCATAATAACTTTCAGTAGCATCATGAATAAAATTAATAATATAAGTATCGCATAAAACATTCTTATCATGAGCCACATGCATAAAATAATTATTACTCTCCACATAAGCATAGTCATGCTTATTAATTGTAGTGGGAGCAAATTTAACAAAATAGCTATCATTATTATTCTCATCACCATAATCATCAAATATAGGAGGCATATTGTAATCATAATTAATTTTCTCCTCAATAGTAGGTGGAATGAAAATATCATATTCATCATTGTAATCATCATAGATTGGAGGCATAGTATCATCAAAGTAAACTTTCTCCTCCATGCTTGGGGGACTAAAAAGATCATTTTCATCAAAACCAGCTTCCCCAAGCTTAGACTTTTCCATAGCATTAGCAATAATAGTGTCCAAAGAATTCATACTAACAACATTGCTATTAGCATGCAAATAAAGTTCCATAGGTTTTTTAATTTTCTCTTCAAACACTTCATGTCCTAACTCAAGATAAATACTATAAAGCTCTCTATTTTGTTGTTGTTTTCCATTAAGCCTAACTAGTGAAAACAAGAAACAAAAAGACAAAATTGCAGAATCTAAAGGAAATAACTTCGAGCACGCACACCAGAGGATGTGAGTACCTTTTACCTTACCTCCCCGGCAAGGGCGCCAGAAAATAGGCGTTTGTCGTGGGAGGTTCTTCTTCTTTAATCCTCCGGTGTGAATACCTTTTACCTTCCCTCCCCGGCAACGGCGCCAGAAAAATAGCTTGATGTCTACACACTTCTATTCTTGTAGACAGTTGTTGGGCCTCCAAATGCAGAGGTTTGTAGAACAGCAGCAAGTTTTCCCTTAAGTGGATCACCCAAGGTTTATCAAACTCAGGGAGGAAGTGGTCAAAGGTATTCCCTCTCAAGCAACCCTGCAATCAAGATACAAGAAGTCTCTTGTGTCCCCAACACACCCAATACACTTTTCAGGTGTATAGGTGCACTAGTTTGGCGAAGATATAGTGAAATACAAGTGGTATGGATAATTATAAGTGGTAACGATGCCAGGAAATAGCTTGCTGGCGTGTGATTGACGTGGGAAAAGACTAAAGGCAAACTGAAATAAAGATGGAAGCAAGCAAACATGTAACAGATCTAGTTGCAAATGGTGTATCAATGCTTAGAAACAAGGCCTAGGGATCATACTTTCACTAGTGAACACTCTCATATAAATATATTATCTTCATGATACTACTCTGAACTACTCTCCGGTTGGACACTCTAATCCATGGTAGGGCTATAAGAACACTCCTCAAAGTTCGCTATCCCCATATAGATAACCCCACACTGTCACCTTGAGCACTAGATGGTTCAAACAAACACCACAATTTCATAAAGACATCCAACTCCAAATATAGCTCATAACAAGTATTTGTAATCTCTAGCCTAAGTGCCACCATGGTGTGCACACTGTCAACTTCACACACATGGGGAGAGCAGAGATCTATTAAAGCACTTGAGTAGCAAGGTAGATCTATAGATTACAAGCTCATGATTAATAAGATCATGCATAGAGAGAGAGATGAACACATAGCTACCGGTAGAACCCTTATCCTCGAGAGAGAACTACTCCCTCGTCATCATGGGAATCAGCAATGGTGATGGAGATGGTGGTGGAGATCGATGGAGATGGATCCGGGGGCACTTCCCCGTCCCGGCAGGGTGCCGAAACAGAGACTTTTTGTCCCCTGAATCTGCCCTTCGGTGGCGGCGGCGCTGTGGAACTTTTCGTGGTTGGAGGCTTGACGATTTAGGGTTTTTGCATCGGGAAGCATCTTATAGGCGAAGAGGCAAGTTCGGTGGGAAGCCAGGGGGCCCACACCACCTGGTGGCACGGCCAGGGCTAGCCCGCGCCACCATATGGTGTGGCCACCCTGTGGCCCCTCTTCGTCTCGTCTTCTGGCTCCATGAGTCTTCCGATAAAATATCGACTTTGGCTTTTGTCCGGTACAATTATGAGAATATTGATTTTCTGACTTTCCTGGAAGCAAAAACAGCAGAAAACAGGCAACTGGCACTATGGCTCTTGTTAATAGGTTAGTCCAAGAAATCATATGAAAAGTACTCCAAAGTATGGACAAAACATAAGAAAGTAGATAAAACCAAGCATGGAACATCGAAAATTATGGATACGTTTGCAACATATCACAGCTCATCGCAGGACCCAATGCTGCAGATTCTGCAGACGCTCATTGCAGTATGTGAAGCTAGTAGGGCAGAGCGCCAAGCAAATCTAGCCACACTACAGCAGATTGCCCAGATGGCTCACAACAATCAGGGCCATGGAAATCAGGATCATCATGGATCCAAACTCAAAAACTTCTAGAATACCAATCCCCCAATCTTTAGCAAGTCTGAAGAAGCGCTGGATGCTGATGATTGGTTACAGACCATGGAGAATAACTTAGAAGTCGCCGGAGTGGATGCCAACGAGAAAGTTTTGTTTGCCACCTACTATCTGGCAGGAGATGCAAGAGCATGGTGGAACAACACCCGCACGATGAACGACGGTCAAGTGATGACGTGGGAAGCCTTCAAAGTCAAGTTCAACCGCACCCATGTGTCGCAGGCTTTAGTCACCAGAATGAGAGATGAATTCAGAGAACTAAAGCAAGGCAGAATGACTGTAGTGGAGTACCGTGACAGGTTCTTGTCCCTCGCCAGGTATGCACCTGATGAGATCAACATGGAGGCCAGGAAGAAGGAGAGATTCCTGAATGGACTGCATGATGAGATGCAGACGGTGCTAGTCAACATCCGTTTCGAGGATCTCGAAGAGCTAGTCGACTATGCCATTCAGATGGAAGGGAAGATTAATCAAGCGAATGACAACCGCAAACATCGGATGATGCACCAAGCTGGATCCAACAGTCACCAGAAGTATCGTCCCAACCCGTCTGCTGGATATGCCCCACGAAACAATTGACCCCCAATGTCTCGTCCGAGCTACCCCAACGCAGCAGAGGAAATGTGAAGACCGGAGGAAACAACAACAACCACCCCGGCAACTCCAACAATTTCAGCCGTGAACCGCCCAAGTCCAACAACAACAACAACAACAATACTTCACCTAGAACTAGAAGCAATGACGTGCCCGTGGCAGCAAAATACAAGTCTCAGATTACTTGTTTTGAGTGTGGAGTGAAGGGTCACTACTCCAATGAGTGTCCCAAGAAGATTGCCGCCACTGCCAATGTGAATGCCCTAGCTCAACAGCAGCGTCGTGTTCAGCCCGGAAGAAGATTCGCCCTAGGAAATCCTCACAACCGCAACGGCCGTCTCTTCCACATGAATGCCGAAGAAGCCCAAGAAGCGCCAGATGTCATCCTGGGTATGTTTTCTGTTAACTCAGTATTAGCAAGAGTGTTGTTTGATTCTGGAGCATCGCACTTGTTTGTTACTGAAGAATTTGCATGCACTAGTAAGATTCACCCAACCAACTTGAAGCATGTTATGATAGTTCAAATACCCGCTTCAACCACCAAAGCTAGAAAAAATTTGCAAAGCTGTGCCTATTAGAATACATGGGATAGATTTTTATGCCAATCTAATAGTACTTGGAACCAAAGGTTTGGAAGTAGTACTAGGAATGGATTGGATGTCGAAGCATAAATGATTGATTGACTGTGCCAAGAAAGCCATCACCATGACCAGTAGCTTTGGAGTATCAGTGGAGCATATATCTGAAACCTTGCCCCGTCAATTCAAATGCAACAAGAGTCTAGCCCTACCAACCATAGACCAAATCAGTGTAGTCTATGAATACCCCGACGTATTCCTAGATGAATTGCTCGGTATGCCCCCGGATCGGGATATTGAGTTTATTATTGAACTGATTCCTAGAACCGGACCCATAGCTCAGAGACCCTATAGCATGAACCCATCAGAGTTAGTAGAGCTAAAGAAGCAACTGGATGCTATGCTGGAGAAAGGCTTGATTCAACCAAGTGCATCGCCATGGAGATCGCCCGTGTTGTTCGTCGACAAGAAGGATGGAGGCAACCGTTTGTGCACCGATTACAGGAAGCTGAATGATGTCACCATCAAGAACAAATACCCATTGCCAAAGATAGAGGATCTATTTGATCAGTTGACTGGTGCTACAGTGTTATCTAAGATTGATCTTAGGACTGGTTATCACCAACTTAATATTCGTGCAACGGATATTCCAAAGACCGCCTTTACCAGTAGATATGGATTATATGAGTATATGGTCATGTCTTTTGGATTAACCAATGCTCCCTCTTATTTCATGAATCTCATGAATAAGATCATTATGAATTTTCTGGATAAGTTTATCGTTGTGTTTATCGAAGATATCCTTATCTACTCCAAGTCAGAAGAAGACCATGAGCAACATCTGAGAATCATCCTTGAAACCCTTAGAGAGCATCAGTTGTATGCCAAGTTTAGCAAATGTGAGTTTTGGCTGAAAGAGGTAGGATTCCTCGGACATATTGTGTCGGCGGGAGGAGTCGCTGTTGATCCCGCCAAGATAAAAGATGTTGAAGAATGGGAAGCCCCAACCACTCAAACCCAAGTCCGTGCATTTCTCGGATTAGCGGGATATTACCGCAAGTTCGTTGAAGGATTTCCAAGCATCACAAGACCCATGACCCAATTGTTGAAGAAGGACAAGAAGTTTGACTGGACTAACAAATGTGAAGCAAGTTTCCAAGAGCTCAAGAAGAGATTGATTTCAGCCCCAATATTGATTATGCCAGATATCAAGAAGCCGTTTGATGTGTATTGTGATGCATCCAAGATTGGTCTCGGATGTGTATTGATGCAAGAACGCAAAGTCATAGCATATCTGTCTCGACAACTGAAGCAGCATGATCAGAACTACCCCACCCATGATCTGGAGTTAGCAGCTGTAGTTTTAGCCTTGAAGACATGGCGTCATTACCTCATGGGTAATCGCTGTGAGATTTACTCAGATCACAAGAGTATATTTTCACTCAGAAGGAGCTGAATATGAGGCAAAGGAGATGGATAGAGTTAATCAAGGATTATGACCTTGACATTCACTATCACCCCGGCAAAGCCAATGTGGTAGCGGATGCTCTTAGCAGATTGCCTTGTAGGTTAAACACCATGATCAAGGAGAAGCAGCCAAGTTTGCATGAGGAGTTGGAGAAGTTTAGAACTGAGCTAGTTAGCAAAGGATTTTTAGCTAGCATTGAACTTCAACCCACTTTGATTAGCCAAATCAAAGAAGCACAAAAGGGAAATGCAAGTATCGATGGAATCAAACATCGTATTGGTACAGGAAAGGTACCTGGCACCAAAGACGAAGAAGGAGTTCTATGGTACAAAGGACGTATCTGTGTGCCAGCAGATTCGGAGCTGAAGCAAGTGATCATGCAAGAAGCTCATGATACTCTTTATTCTATCCACCTCAAAGGAACAAAGATGTATCAGGATTTGAAGGAGCAATTTTGGTGGCACAAGATGAAGAGAGAAATCGGAAGCTACATCGCTAAGTGTGATATCTGTCAGAGAGTTAAAGCAGAACATTAGAGACCCACAGGACTTTTGCAACCATTGCAGATTCCGGAATGGAAATGAGATTCTATCGGGATGGACTTTATCACCGGTTTGCCTACTTCTTGTAGGGGAAATGACTCAATCTGGGTCATAGTTGATAGACTATCCAAGGTAGCCCATTTCATACCTGTCAAGACAACCTACTAGAGTTCGAAGCTAGCAGAGTTGTACATTGCTAGGATTGTCAGTTTGCATGGAACCCCCAAGACCATAGTTTCAGATCGAGGAACCCAATTTACCTCGAGATTTTGGCAGAAAGTCCAAGAAGGATTAGGGACCAAGTTGAATTTCAGCATAGCTTATCACCCGCAGAGCGATGGATAGACTGAAAGAGTTAACCAAATCCTAGAAGATATGTTGAGAGCTTGTGTGTTAGAGTATGGATCAAAATGGGAAGATTGCCTGCCTTTTGCAGAATTCTCATGCAACAACAGTTATCAAGCCAGTTTGCAAATGGCCCCATTTGAGTTCTAGTCAGATTTTCGGACCCGACATCCTACGAGAAGCCGAAGAGAAGGTTCACAAAGTCCGTGCGCACCTCAAGACTGCCCAATCTAGACAGAATAGTTATGCTGACAAGAGAAGGAGAGACCTAACTTTCAATGTCGGAGATTTTGTGTATCTCAAAGTTTTGCCATTGAAGGGAACACAACGTTTCAGTCTAAAAGGAAAGTTAGCCCCCAGATATATCGGACCCTTCAAGATTCTAAATCGTCGAGGAGAAGTATCGTATCAACTGGAACTGCCCGAGGAGATGTCAGCCATCCATGATGTGTTCCACATCTCGTTACTTCGCAAATGCCTAGAAGTGCCGGAGAAGACCGAAGTTTTCAAGAACATCGATCACCGAGCCGTTGATATCAACAAGGATCTGACGTATCGTGAAGTGCCCATCCATATCTTGGAGGAAGCTTACAGAACCACCAGGACCCGGAGTATCAAATTTCTCAAGATCCAATGGAGCAACCATACCAAAGAAGAAGCCACTTGGGAGAGAGAAGATTACATTAGGACTGAGTTTCCAGAGCTCTTTAGTTCCTAGTTTTCTTTCTTAAATCTCGGGACGAGATTTTGTTTAAGGGGGGAAGGTTTGTAACATCCCAAAACTTTAATCAAGGTTATCAAGATCCAAATCACCCAATTTAGGGTTAACAAAAACTTTTTATTATTAAAACAATTAAGAATGCATATGTGTGTTGCATTAATATCGAATTGTTTTGTATTGCCATGTTTGTTTGTTCTAGTGGTTGTAAAATGATTCTAAGGTGAATTCCACATCATCTAGATCATTCCCAAGCAAAATCCCAAGGAAAAGAAATCAAATAAGATTAAGAAATGCAAATGGTCATTTGTGCCATTTTAATCCACTAGGTCACTTTAGGTGTTCCTAGGAGTCAATTCTTAACAGAAACAATTCTAACTCTTTGCACCCCTTGCTAGTAAAAGTAAATTTCTACCAAGGCCCACTTTGAAATCTTACAAAAACATTTAAACACTAAATTTAAATGGCATTTGAAAATGATATCCATTCAATATGCATAGATCACACTTTTCTAAAAACCACTCAAATGAGTTCACCTTGACAATCCCAAGAAACCATAGATGCTTAAGCATATAACTAACACACCCACCAAAAATCTTTTCAAAATTCAAAGTTTGATCTCCTACGGCCATTGTGTCGAATGATGACCCACAAGTATAGGGGGTGTATCGCAGTATTTTTGAGGGAAATGAAACCCAATTTATTGATTCGACACAAGGGGAGCCAAAGAATATTTATAAGCCTTAACAACGGAGTTGTCAATTCAGCTGCACCTGGAAACAATCTTGCTCACAACAGTTTATCAGTAGCAACAGTTTTGTAGTAGGAATAGTAAATTAGCAGCAGTAGTAAAGTAAAGACAGTAGTAACTATAGCAGTAAACAGTAGGATTCGAGTGCGGTAGGCATAGGGATGGATGGACGGGTGTTGCATGGACAAGACAATTCACATAGGAATCAGAATATAGGGCAATTACAGATAAATAAGATAAAGCATCCAAGTACTAGATAATCCTAGGCATGTGTTCCATATATAGTCATACATGCTCGCAATGAGAACTTGCACAACATCTTTTGTCCTGCCAGCCCGTTTGCAGCGGGGCCTCAAGGGAACTACTGGCAATTAAGGTGCTCCTTTTAATAGAGCACCAGAGCAAAGCATTAACACTCTGTGAACACATGTGATCCTCACATCAAAGCCATTCCCTCCGGTTATCCCGATTTCTGTCACTTCGGGGCCATTGGTTCCGGACAACAACGTGTGTAAACAACTTGTAGATAAGACCATAAACAATACTATCATAATGAATCAATAACATGTTCAGATCTCAAATCATGGCACTCGGGCCCTAGTGACAAGCATTAAGCACAACAAGTCGCAACAAAGTCATAAAGCACTAATAAAAGATACTAGGCACCATGCCATAACAATCTGATGCCATTACATGAACGATCTCATCCAATCCCTACCATCCCCATAGCCTACAACGGGGGATTACTCACTCATAGATGGGAGAAACATGGATGGTTGATGGATAAGCGATGGTGATGATGATGGCGATGATCTCCTCCAATTCCCCGTCCCGGCAGGGTGCCAGAACGGATTTTCTGGTGCTATTTCGTGGAATCTGGTTGTGGCGACGGAGCGGAACTCCTTCTAGAAAAACGTCGACCCCCCTGAGTTTTTAGGTCAGAAGGCAACTTATAGGCGAAGAGGGAGACCGAGGGGGAGTCTGGGGCGGCCAGACCACCCCCTGGCGCGGCCTGGGCTTGCCCGTGCGGCCATGTGGTGTGGCCTAGGCCCAGCTCCCCTCCGTCTCGTATTCTGGCTCCTGGAGTCTTCTGGTGAAATAGGATTTTCAGCATATTTTCCGGGATTTTTCCTGATAGTTGATTTTCTGCACAGAAAGTAGACACCAGGGTAATTCTGCTGAAAACGGCGTCAGTCCGCGTTAGTTGCATCCAAATCACACAAGTTTAGAGGAGAAACAATAGCAAAAGTGTTCGGGAAAGTAGATACGTTTTGGACGTATCATCGAACAGTTGGTAGGCAGAGAAATTGTGGCCTAACTAATACTGTTGCAAATTGAATTCTTGTCCCCCTCTGGCCACTCTCATCTCTCCTTTGTCCCCTTCTACACTCACCCGCCCCAGATAACACCCCCTCCTACCCCGCAGCGCCAGTAACGCGCCGCCCGTCTTTGGTCACCGCCGGCCAAGCGTGGGCAACACGCTAGCGATAGCGCCGCGCCAATCCAGCTTACCCCTTAGCTCCGCCGCACCCTACCGCCACCCCCTGTCCTTTCCCGGAGCCTTGCCATCCCCTGGACCACCGATGAACGCTCGTGCCCACCGCCTCTGCACCGTGCACAGCTCACGCCAGAGCGCATCCCCGACAGGCCCGCACAAACCATGCCTCGACCACAGCTTACACGTTGGCCGCTCCGCCATAACCCCATCACCTCCCTAGACATGCTCTTTTTCCGCCGCGTGACCAGCAGCCGCCGTGAACCACGTCCAGCACCGCCTCTGCCGCTCAGAGCATCGCCCTTTCCCGACCAAACTCCACCGCCGCTAGCATCACCATCAAGCCGTAGCTGACCACCAGGAGGCAAGCCACCGTCCGCCTACACCGCCCATGCCTCTAGCGCCATGTACCGTCGTCTCCGACGAGCCGCGCCCATGCCTCTTTGCCGCCTCGTCGAGCCTATATAAGGAGCCCTTCCCAGCACCATTTCCTCACACCACTCAACTCCCCTCTCACCACTAATCCTTCCCCACCTCTCGCCGGAGCCGATCGAGCAGCCATTCGCCGGAATTGCGCCAGAGTTCGCCGCAACAAAGAAGAAAGGGGGCACCGATTTCGTCCACCCCAGGAGCCGCCACGACCTCGCCTGAGTCCGTCGTCGTCTCCTCGTTCGATCGCCCCCATCGCCGCACTAGCTGGAGCCCTGGTATGCCCCCATTGCACCCTCACTGAGCCGCTAGGGTTCCGTCTCGCCGGTGACCTCTCCGTCGTTGACGACGAGCCACCACCGTCGATGTAGGTTCTAATCGTGCGGTCCACATCGCCCCGTACCGCTTCGTGTTAGAAGAGCCGCTAACATGCGGGACCCTCCTATCAGCTGTCCTTTGCGCCGTGGAGTGTCACTGAGCCGGCCCGTTTAATTTCCCGTGCTGGCCCTAAAATTCAAATAACGGTTTTTCTATTTAGACTTAAAATCAATTTTGTCCACTAGTTTAAAAATTAATTCAGAGAATTCTACTGAACCAAATTGAATGATTCAAATTTTGTTAGGAAGGTAATTAAAATATCTATCCAAACCCGTTGGATTTAAATCCATTGGAGTTAGAGATCACATCAAGCAAAAATAACAAAATAGAGACTTTTCTACATTCATTTTTTTTTCAAAAATCAACCATAATAGCCTTTGAATTGATTCCAACTCTCAAAAATCATATTTGACAATACCTATAAGAATACGTAATAATATTTAGGTTTGCATGCAGTGACTTTGGACTAGTACCAAAATAATGCTATATAGGCATTTCTAGTCACCTTAAATCATTTAAATATAAAACTTAGACTTTATAAAATGTGATCCAACATTTAAATCACATTCCCATGTATTAGAATATGTGGTGATGACATGTGTCCACATGATCCCATATTTTAATTGGAGAATAATAAATCTTAGTTAATTTCAATGAGTAGAAATTACTTTTCTCAAATAAAATAAATGAAACTAGTTCATTAAATCTTGTGATGAATGTGATGATGCTAGATCATCAAGTGTGTGCCTTAGTGTGCTAAATAGACTAGTTAAGTATTGTTTGGTGATTGTGTATTTCCGTATATATTTATAGACGATAATACCGACCAAGTCTACGAGGAGGAGGAGTTCTACCCTGAAGAAGAAGAGGGGAATTTCAACCACTGCACCAACCAAGGCAAGCCATCATTAACAATGCAAGCTAAAACTTGCAAGCTAGATAACCTAAGCAAAATGCATTAGGCATGCTTTTGTTATACCCTTCTTGATTTATACCAATCCCAAGTTTTACTTACAAGCTTTACTTTTGTTTACTTTACTAAAGTTCTTTACTTGTTTATAGATAACATAAAGAGTATAAAACTTGGCCTAGCTGGTTAGACTTAGATGTCATTCTACGGCATGAGATTGAGATTAGCATCCCACCTTAGTGAACACTCTTAACTTAGTGATTAGAGCTAAACCAAAAACTTTATCACTCTAGATGGGAATACTTGGTGAAAATGACCTGTGAAAACCTTGGAATGATGAGTCATTCTATTGAGATGTTTTGACATGTGTTGAGAAACACAAATGGTTTATGATGATGAAAATGTTAAGGCATGATCCTTAGCGCTTTTATAAAAACTGATGGTTGGGTTCGGATGCGATACCATTCCAATTTTACCGTGCAACCACAATACCTGAATTGGGTAAGACTTAGCCGGAAGTTTATATGCATTAGTATTGGTTCCCTCGCGGGAGAGGTTTGAGCTGAGGCTACCTCTCAATGTTGTCCACCTATGCAGTTCCCAGGTGTAACATCCCAAAACTTTAATCCAAGTTTATTAAGATCCAAATCATAAAAATTAGGGTTAACAAAAACTTTTCCAATTAAAATTATTAAAGCATTCATATGTGTGTGCATTTAAAATAGGAGTTGTTTTGAATTGCCATGATTAAGTGATCCATTGCTTGTAAAATGATTCTTAGGTGAAATAAACATCATCTAGATCATTCCCAAACAAATCCCAAAGAAAGACAAATCAAAATGAATAAAAGAAGAGAATGGTCATTTGTGCCATTTTAATCAACATGCCTACTTGGGCTATTCCTAGGACTCATTTTTTAACTGAAATAAATGTGGATCTTTGCACCCCTTGCTAGTACATGTAATGATGTACCAAGGCCCACTTTGTGATCTGCCAAAAACTTTCAAACACTAATTTTAAATGGCATTTGAAAATTGAATCTAGTTCATATGGGAAGATCCCACTTTTTCAAAAACCACTCAAATGAGCTTTATTTTCAAAACCCAAGCAACCACAGGTGATTAAGCTTATGACTACCACACCTACCAAAAATCTTTTCAAAATTCAAAACTAATTTTCTTGCGGCCATTTTCACAAACACTTGACAGGCAGGAATCAAACTCTAATCCTAGCTCACTGTTTTCTATAGTGTTTTGCCCCCAGAGCGCCGCGCCCGACAAGCGTGCACACGCCGCCCCTCGACCGCAGCCCGTGCTCACCGCTTTGCCACGACCCAGGGAACCCCCAAACATGCCCGTTCACCGCCATTTGAACCACAGCCACCACACGCCGTGAAGACCGCTGCCTCTGCCGCTCAGAGCATGAGCACCGCCCGACCAAACGCCACCGCCCTAGTCCCGCATTCAAGCCATAGCGCATCGTCAGGAGGCAGGCCACCATCCCCTACCTCGAGCCACACCGCTAGCATGCTGTGCAGCTCTCGCCAGAGCCGCCCGCCCATCACTCTCGGTCGCCTTGTCGAGCTATAAATAGAGGGCACCCCAGCACAAACCACTCACACCATTCCACTCCCCTCTCCTCACTGGTCCTTCCCCACCTCTAGCTGGAGCAGCGCGAGCACTTGTTCGCCGGAATTTGGCCGGAGGAGCCCGCTGCAGAGGAGGAGAAGGCGATGTTGATTTCGTCCACCCCCGGAGCTGCCTCGACCATCCCTGAGCTCGCCGTCGTCCACCAGTTCGTTTGCCCCTACCGTCGTCGTTGTTGGAGCCCTGGTACGCCCCCTGAGCACCCCCACCGAGCCGCTAGGGTTAGACTTTGCCGGCGACCTGTTCGTCGTTGACGACGAGCCCCAGCCGTCGATCCTAGTTCTAATATTGTTGGGGGGATAACCCCGGGTAGGGTCACTCCAGGGTATAAGGGCCAAGTTAGCCGAGGTTCGGCAAGGTCAAAGCGGTTGCTGGCCGAGTCACCTCAAGGCAGGCTGGATCATGGAGTAACCCGGACCAGGGGGGTCGCCTAACATTGTCACGTCCGACTCAAGGAGTAAGTCAGAAATGCTTGTCTAACTTATATGCAGGAACAGGTGTGGCCGGATCTAGTGTGATCCGGATCCTCGCTTGGCTTCTAGGAGAAGGAAGTAATCTCTGTGGTCAAAAAAGAAGGTCTGGTGCGCACTGGATGAGCGAATAAAGTAAGGGCAGGACCACCGGATCGTGGCCGACAAGGGTGACGACGCTCACGTCGGCTGACGCGGGCGCCGCAGAGGCTACGTCGCTAAAGCAAGTGTGACACGGGGGAAAAGCACCCCTGTCGGGTTACTACTTTGGGAGGGGGCATATTCTTAGGAATATGCCTCCACGTATGCCCTAGACCAGGACCAAACCACCTCTATATAAGGGGGTTGGGGTTCTGGTAAGGGGGTTGGGTCTTTTCAGATACATAGCAAGGAGAACACTAGTGGATCTAGGGTTCTTGGGCTAGTTAGTAGGCAAGAGTAAGAGAGTTTCTTCTTCCTCCTCTTGTCAATACAGCTCGAAGAGCACTTGTAATCTTGGAGATTGAACATCAATACAAAGCTTCTGCGTAGAGAATCACTCTACTATCCCTCCCTGGATTCCCCTAGCGTATACTAGTCCCCACCTTTAGCCTATCCATGGCATCTGCCGTGACACCACCACGACAGTTGGCGCCCACCGTGGGGCTAGCGGCGCTAGCAGGGGTGAAGATCCGGACGGGAAACCTCATCAGCACCGGCGAACGCATCGTCTCTGGGCTTGTTCAGCGCTTCAGAGCGTTGGACTACGTCAGCGACAACGCTGGCTGCTTCGGCACGCGCCCCTCCCGCGCAACAGCATCTTCGTCAGGCTCGGCGCGTACAAGGTCTATGTTTCTATGGACGTGTCTTGCGTTCATCCGCGTCGCGTCGTCGATGCAGGAGAACCACCCCTCACTACAGCTCGCGGGGCGCGTATCGCTCGCTCCCCGGACCATGCAGAGGTGATGATGACTGCACCAGGCGTCAGCATGAGCAAGGATCCAGCGCCAGACCCGGAGGTAACGCCCAAGGCACCGAGGAAAGCTAGGGGTCCTCCACTAGAGAGGCCTAAGAACGTGTTGAGGGAAGCTATGGATAGCTTGGCAAACCCGGTGGCAGCAGTGGTAGATCCGGCTCAGGCACAGGCCGAGCTAGAGGAGACCCGACGAAAGATACTGGAGGGCGCAAAGAAAATAGTAGCGGCTCAGTAGTCGTTGAACATGACGCTACGCGAGTACGCGAAGGAAAACAAGGTTGATGCAGTAAGGGTCAAAGGGAAAAATCTCATGAGTGAGATGAACAGAGAGGGTGATGATGGACCAGAAGGGTCGGAAAACTATCTGTCTGTGGGGTTGCCGAAGTACAGTACCCCGGCGAAGAACCTCAGAGCAGCAGATGCCGCGGCATCCGAGCTAGAGGGTCTGACGGGTGAAGCCCGTCAAAGACAGCAAGACCGGGTTAACGAGCTGGTTCGGATTGCGAACAGGCAGAATGAGGAGCTATTGAGAGGTAACCCGGAGAGAGTTGGAGCTTCTAAGATCGTCCATTCGGTGATGGGTAACCCGGATAAATCCGCTGGAGCTGCATCATCGCCTCATGCTGGCCCTAGAAGAGAGGAGGTAGTAACCTCGGCCAGACGGAACAAGCAGATCGTTCCGTACGACCCAACGCATGCAGGAAAAGAAAAAGAGATGCGGAAAAACGACGATCGACGAAGTGTGAGCCGAGGTGAAGCTGGCCGAGGTAACCACGACCAAGGCAATGCCGGTCAAGGGAATACTGCCAACGGCAATGCCGGACAGCGAAACTCGGCAGGAGCAGGTCAACCGCAGCAGCGGAATGTACTAAGGCAAGAGCAAAGTGCCGGCCGTGGTATGCAACAAAGAGGAGCACAACGAGATCAAGACCGATACAATGACGGAGACTCGGAGATGATGAATGCGGGATACGCAAGACCGGACTATCATGTGATAGGGTCGAGGTTGGGAAGCAGAGATTTGATGCCGGATGACGCCAGGCTAAAACTAGATCACCTGTATAGGTCGGAACAGATCGAATGTCAAGGTCCTCCGGGTCCAGCGTGCTTCGGACCCCGGATCATGAAGGAACCACCAGTACCCAATTTCCAATTACCCAGGCGCACGAAGACGTATGATGGCAGTACAAAGCCGGAGGATTGGCTGATAAACTACGCAACAGCTGTGAAAATTGCGACTGGCAACTTGAGATGGGCTGTGCGATATGTACCCCAAATGTTGGAAGGTCCGGCTAGGGTGTGGCTGAACAATTTGCCACCCGGAAGCATCAATTGCTGGATAGATTTTGAAGAAATGTTTATGAGCAACTTCTCAAGTACATATCAGAGACCGAATAGACCGCAGACCCTGGCAATGTGCAAGCAGAGATCTAACGAAACGGACCGTGAATTCTTGACCCGATGGTTTACCGTGAGAAACTCGTGCGAGGGAGTCATAGAGTCACAGGCTATAGCGTGGTTCGCACAAGGGTGCAGATATGGCAGCGAGTTGTGGATGAAATTGCAAAGGAAAATGCCAGTCACTTTGGCAGAGATGATCCGGATCGCGGATTCTTATGCTTTGGGTGATCCGACTCAACCTAGGATCGCGTCGGACGAGTCAAATGAGGAGTACTATTAGAGGGACGGATCCGGGTCATCCCGGAGGAACGATTACAGGGGAAAAAGGAGAGATGATAGACCGGACCATCGATATGGTTCGCAACAAGTTGCAGTCGTGAATCAAGATCAGCCCGGAGCAGGGAGCAACCAACGCCAGAAAACGGGAGGGCAATGGACTCCTCGAAACGATGGCAAGAAGACGTGGACTCCGGAGCAGAAGAAGCAATGGCAGGAAAAGAAAGATCGTCTGAGATATACCTATGAGTCAATGTTGGACCAGCCGTGTAAGTTTCACACGCCAAATCCGAACAGCCCGGCGAGTCCCACGACGAGGCAATGTGAGTGGATGCGCAAGATAGAACAAGGTGGTTCGGGGAATGCTCAGGCACCCCGGAATGAACAACCTCGGCAGCAACTGCTTTCCGGAGCAAACACGCAGCAACCGATGTTGCCCCCCCTCCGCCGAGGTATGACAATAGTGAGAGAAGGGATGCAGTGCATCAGGTGGAAAACCAGCAACAACCGGATCAGAGGTACTCCGGAAACGAGGGAAGAAATGAGTACAGGGAACATCACCAGAGCTATTGTGTGTTCACAACAGAGGAAACAGATAGGAAAAGCTTGTAGCGCCGACATATGGAGGTTAACGCGGTTATGCCTGCAGTGACGAGGTACATGTCTTGGTCGGACCAGGAGATTACCTGGAGCGTCAGAGATCATCCCAAGCTTATGCCAAGTCCAGGCTCGTATGCACTGGTGTTAGATCCGACGTTCATTGGACCAAACATTAATGTGAGGTTCTCCAAGGTACTAATCGACAATGGCAGTAGCATTAACATCATGTATGCGGATACGATGCACAAGTTGGGCATCTCGGAGAACATGCTCCAGGCTACAATAACAACTTTCCACGGTATCGTACTAGGCATATCATGTGAGCCCATAGGCAAAGTCCGGGTCGACGTGCTATTCGGTACGAGGGATAACTGCCGAACTGAAAATCTGGAGTTTGAGGTGGTGAACTTGGAGAGCGCGTATCATGCATTACTCGGAAGACCAGCACTGAGCAAATTCATGGCAAGTTGCCACGTTAGTTATCTGAAGATGAAGTTGCCCGGGCCAAATGGAGCAATTACTATCGCTGGGGATTTCCGACGTTCTATTGAGTGCGCTTCAGCCGGGTCTAACCTAGCCGAGTCACTCGTAATTGCCCAAGAGAAAAGAAAAATTCAAGAGGTGGCGGCTTTAGCTCAGTCTGCGCAGCAGTATATGCTGGCGTTAAGCAACCCGCATGGAAGTGTTTCGTTTCAAGCCGCGAAGGACACCAAGGAAATTCCAGTGGATAACATGTTTCCGGAGCGTACCGTAACAATTGGTGCCGGGTTAACTGACAAATAGGAAAGCGATCTCGTCAACTTCCTCCGTGAGAATCGGGACATTTTTGCTTGGTCCACGCAGGACTTGCAAGGTGTTCCGAGGGAGTTGGCAGAGCACTCTTTGAACGTAAGACCCGGAGCAAGGCCGGTGAAGCAGCCTCTCCGACGCTTCGCCGAGGATAGGAGAAAGGTCATTGGTGACGAGATAGCTCGGTTGCTGGCAGCAGGATTTATCATGGAAGTGTTGTATCTGGATTTGCTCTCTAATCCGGTGCTAGTAGAAAAGAAGAAGGATGATCCGAACGTGGCAGTGGTTTGGCGTATGTGTATCGATTACACGAACCTGAACAAGGCGTGTCCGAAAGATCCATTTCCGCTGCCAAGGATAGATTAGGTCATTGACTCTACAGCGGGGTGTGAACTGTTGTCATTCATTGACGCTTATTCTGGTTTCCACCAGATACCTCTGAACCCGGATGATCAAATAAAAACTGCCTTTATTACCCCGTACGGGGCTTATTGCTATCGCACTATGTTGTTTGGTTTACGAAATGTAGGAGCAACGTACCAAAGATGTAT
This sequence comes from Avena sativa, assembly GCA_916181665.1. Taxonomy (NCBI): domain Eukaryota; kingdom Viridiplantae; phylum Streptophyta; class Magnoliopsida; order Poales; family Poaceae; genus Avena; species Avena sativa. Next base: position 469,160,642 of record OV702290.1, read on the forward strand.
GCAAAAATGTTTGCACGATCAAATAGGTCAAAATGTACAGGTCTACGTAGATGATGTGGTTATCAAGACCAAGGAAAGCGCAACGCTCCTTGATGACATAAGGCAAACATTCGCGAACTTGAGAAGATTCCGGATGAAGCTTAACCCGGAGAAATGTACCTTCGGTGTCCCGGCTGGGAAATTACTCGGTTTTCTCGTCTCTAGCCGAGGTATTGAGGTTAATCCAACTAAGATCTGAGCCATCAAACGAATGGAGCTGCCGAAGTGTCTCAACGACGTCCAGAAGTTCACTGGATGCCTGGCGTTGTTGAGTCGGTTTGTATGTCGGTTAGGGGAAAAGGCACTGCCTCTCTACCAGCTGATGAAAAAATCAGATAAATTCGTTTGGACGCTGCAGGTCGATGAAGCTTTTGCTCACTTGAAAAATATGTTGGCCACTGCACCAGTGCTAGCTTCTCCACTGTCAAAGGAGCCAATGTTGCTCTACATAGCCGCAACCAACCGAGTTGTAAGTGCAGTAATTGTAGTGGAGCGAGATGAAGAGGGTAAGTCGGTGCAGAGGCTAGTGTATTACTTGAGCGAGGTATTGTCTGCCTCAAAACAGAACTACCCGCATTTTCAAAAGGTGGCATACGGAGTTTATATGGCGGCAAAGAAGTTAAAACACTACTTCGAGGAGCATCCCATCAAGGTGATATCCGAAGCCCCCATATCCGAGATAATGGGTAACAAAGATGCGAATGGCAGAATTGCGAAATGGGCAATTGAGCTAGCACCATACGCACCCCAGTATGATAGGAGAGAAGTGATCAAATCCCAGGCTGTGGCGGACTTTTTCGTGGATTGGCCCGAGGTACAATATGAACCACCGCCACCGGATCCGAACTACTGGAGGATGCACTTTGACGGATCGAAAACCAAAACCGGATTAGGTGCCAGGGTTGTGCTTACCTCGCCAAAGAAGGATCATCTCAAGTACGTATTGCAGATCCATTTCGCGGCATCGAACAATGTCGCTGAGTACGAGGCTCTTGTGCATGGTCTCAAAGTGGCAAAGGAGATTGGCATACGTCGGATAATCTGCTTTGGCGACTCGGATCTAGTAATACAGCAAGTGTCTGGAGTGTGGGACGCCCTGGATCCAAACATGGCACTATACAGATTTCATGTGCAGAAAATCTCGGGTTACTTTGAGGGATGCGAATTTCATCATGTACCTCGCGTGGAAAACGAAGCTGCCGACATGCTATCGAAGCTCGGATCGACCCGACAGGCAATTCCACCGGGCGTAGCATTGGAGCACCTCAGGAAACCATCTATCAGGCCGTCCCCAGGAACCGACTCAATTATGTCCCGGAAAACGCGGAATCCGGAGTTGAGCCCATGGACATTGACACGGGAGGTAGCACGCCGAACCCGGGGACTACCTCGGCGAACCCGGGGACTACCTCGCTAGACCCGGGGACTGTTCAGCGTGATCCGGCTGAAGTTATGCCGGTCGATCGGATGGAAATTGATGAGGAGATGTTCCCTGCGCGAGCAATACCAGCTTGGGCACTGCCTATATACCAGTTCTTGAAAGATGGAACGTTACCCACTGAGGATGTGCTAGCCAGGAAAACTCAGAGGAGAGCCAAAGCTTACACAATCATCAATTCCGAGCTGTACAAACGGAGTGTAACCAATGTCCTCCAGCGATGTGTTGATCCGGAAGAAGGACTTGACATCCTCCGAGATATACACCAAGGAGAATGCGGGCATCATGCCTCATCCCGGGCCTTAGTGGCAAAGGCATTCCGACATGGATTCTACTGGCCAAGCGCCTTGGAGCAAGCAGAAGATCTGGTGAGAAAATGCAATGGTTGCCAAAGATACGCCACCAAGACACATATGCCTATGTCGGAACTTAAAACCATACCAATTACATGACCATTTGCTGTGTGGTGCTTGGATATGGTTGGCCCGTTCAAACCGGCAAGAGGAAACATGACACACATTCTGGTCATGGTGGACAAGTTTACAAAATGGATCGAAGTGAAGCCTATAAGAAAATGTGATGGAGCTACGACTGTGACATTTCTCAAAGACATCATCTTGAGATACGGTTATCCTCATAGTATCATAACTGATAACGGCACCAATTTTGCTGAAGGATCATTTGCACGATTCTGCCGAGATAAGAAAATCCGACTCGACATAGCCTCGGTAGCCCACCCCGCATCGAACGGATAAGTGGAAAGATCCAACGGATTAGTGCTATCCGGGATAAAACCCCGGCTCATTGAGCCGCTGCAAAGATCAGCGGGGTGCTGGATAGAAGAACTACCAGCGGTATTGTGGAGTTTAAGAACAACTCCGAATCGATCAACAGGTTACACGCCGTTCTTTCTAGTATATGGGGCAGAAGCTGTATTACCAGCCGACATAGAGCATGATTCGCCTAGGGTCAACCAATACACAGAAGCCGAAGTGCAAGAAGCCCGGCAAAATGATGTTGATCTGCTAGAAGAAGCGAGAGAACTGGCACTATCCAGATCCGCCATATATCAGCAAAACCTCCGACGCTATCATAGCCGGAAAGTGTGCCCCCGAGTATTTCGGGAAGGCAATCTGGTGCTCCGGTTGGTACAACGTACTGCTGGTATGCATAAATTATCCCCCCCATGGGAAGGGTCGTTCATTGTGAGCAAAGAATTGCACAATGATTCTTACTATCTTATAGATGCAAAGCCACAGGAAAAGAACAAGGCGGACAGGTCCGGAGAGGAATCCAAGCGACCGTGGAATGTAGCACTACTTCGTCCCTTCTACACTTAGCTAAGAAGTGCATGTATCCGAGTCGTCTCATATGTCGGTATGTATGTCGGCAATGAGCTTATCAATGAAATAGCGGAGCCTCGAGCAGTAACTCGGGGACTGCCTTAATAAATGATTGTTGTTACTTTTTATGCATTAGCTGGAATGACTCGTTTCACTTAACCCGGATTAGTAATGTGTGAGCACCAAAAACCCAACTCTTCGACTTGCTGCTGTCCAACAAGAATTGGCTTCATGGCAAGCAAGGGAACAAGTTTGGAATTGCGTAGCACATGAAAAACTACTAAGGGAACGATCCTATTCCAGCTAACGTTTGTTTTTTTGGACTAACCCTGTATTTACTTTCAAGCTATTATGTTGAATTATTTTGAGCCAAGCCTCAAAGTTTCTCAGTATTGTTAAAACGATTCTTGAGGCTTGGGTTCGTAAGTCGTAAAACCGAATCAAGGTAGACACGAATCAAGCCAGAGAATTGGACGAACAAGAAAATGAAACTCGGGGACTACGCCCAAGTTAATCCGGCATACAAGCATAGTAGCAAAATATTATGTATTCAGAATACAATTGCACCCGGCATACCGGGGATCTGATAAGTTTTCGAGTTTTTTCAACTAAGGAGCGGCAGGAGGAGGAAGTTTGGCGTCATCATCACTGTCTTCAATATCTGAAGCAGCATCTTCTCCATCATCGCCCGACCCATCCTCCACGTTCTCCATCTGCTCCTCCTCGCCAGATTCCAGAAAGCTTGGCCCCTCAACCCAGTCATGGACCAGAGAATACTCGACGAGGCTGTAGGCGCAAGCCTGGCGCCGAGCTACCCACTCTGGATCATCGGTCCATTTGGATCCGGTGCGCCGACGGGTGAGGAGTCTCAGATCGATCTTCTCGTACCATGAAAGGATATGATGGAGAAGGGTATCTGCTGCGGCACGCGCGGCGGATTCCCTCCAGAGGTCAAGTTGAGTCTCAATCTCCATCAGTTTGTTCCGCAAGGAGCGTGATCCTTTCCGGAGCGTCCTCGCTTGGCCAGAATGTGTTGAAGATCCGGACCACAATGTCGAGGAGATCTTTCCCATAGTTCTTAATAGTTTCCACCCGAGCTGACACGCTAACCAACAGGTCCTCCATGTCTAAGGGGATGCTCTCACCATCAGGAGCGATGGGAGTACCCCTCTCTTGGCGGAATTTGGCAACGGCAGCACTGGCGATGGCAGTACCCTCCAAAAAGTTATCTGAAAATAAGGAAAGGGAGGATGCTGAAGCAAAGGCATATGAGCTAACCCGGAAAACTAGGTCGGACAAGAGGAAGAAACTTACGTGAGATGTGGTGATGGATCCGAGTCAACTCCTTGATACAACTGTCGCGTCTCTGGCGAAGTTGTTCAAGCTCAGTGAGCGCCGACCCAAGCTGGACCTCGGATTCCTTAAGCAGGTCCTGATCCTTGGAGATCTGGAGGGTAAAGCGCTCACGCTCTTCGGTGAAGTTCTGGCCAACTCTCTGAAGCTCGGTTTTATGTTGGGCCTTCATCTTCTCCATCTCGGCCTTGAGTTTAGCTATTTCGTCGTTCTTGGTCCGGAGGAGGGCGAGCTCATCATCCTTTTTCTTCAGCTCGGCTTGATGCTGTCCTGCTTGTTCGAGAAAATGCAGCATCATATCAGGCACGGGCACACTATCCTCAAGCGATGCTGAAATAGTGTGTTGACCCGGCAAAGCCGAGGAGTGAATGTTTGCCGAGCCAAGGAGAAGAAAGAATGGAAAACACAACGACACTGGCCGAAAGAAGACATACCTCGGATTTCCTCCAACTTCTTCCGCATAATCTTGTTTTCAGCCTCCACCCCAGCTGCAAAAAACCGAAGAAGGAGGTTAGTCCGGCAGAAACAAACGAAACGGTGAGGTGTTAAGAGAGGAAATTACCCCTCTTTTCATGCTCCATGCCAAGTGCAACATGTTTTGCGCGCAAGATCTTGTGGGTATCAAGCAGGCGCTGAAACTCGGCGCTCCGACGGTTGGTGGTTACCTGACAAAGGCACAGGCGTGCAAAGTTAGTTCGGTGCATATTCGAAGCCTACGAGAGCCGGGCCAAGCGGAACTTAACCCGGCTCTAGGTGTGTGCATATTCGAAGTGTACAAGATCCGGGCCAAGCGGAACTTAACCCGGTTCTAGGTGTGTTCATATTCGAAGTGTACAAGATCCGGGCCAAGCGGAACTTAACCCGGCTCTAGGTGTGTGCATATTCGAAGTGTACAAGATCCGGGCCAAGCGGAACTTAACCCGGCTCTAGGTGTGTGCATATTCGAAGTGTACAAGATCTGGGCCAAGTGGAACTTAACCCGGCTCTAGGTGTGTGCATATTCGAAGTGTACAAGATCTGGGCCAAGCGGAACTTAACCCGCCTCTAGGTGTGTGCATATTCGAAGTGTACAAGATCCGGGACAAGCGGAACTTAACCCGGCTCTAGGTGTGTGCATATTCGAAGTGTACAAGATCCGGGCCAAGCGGAACTTAACCCGGCTCTAGGTGTGTGCATATTTGAAGTTTACATGTAGCTACGTTGATATTCTCAGGAGCATCCGGCCGGGTAACAAGTTACCCCGCCAAAAGCTCGGGGACTAATGGTTATTATCTACAGCATGTAAAAAAGAAATGACGTACCTCCATCATACGCCCAGCGAGGTTAATGGCCTTGGCAGCGGTATTCATCTGAGCGGAAAATTCAGCTGGGCCGAACTTTTCTGGGAGAACGTCGTTGTAGACGAACTCCGCCTTATTCCAGTTCATGACGAACTCGATGAGGCTCGGAGGGTACCATTCGCCAGTGGGCATGTGGGGCGCCACCAAGCCCTTGGCATGAGCTTCTTTCCTTTCGATCAGGGCAAGAGCTGGGCTAGTGTGAAGAACCATCTGCTGCGATTTGACTGGCTCAGCAGGAGGATCCGTCGCTGTTGGTGACTTCTTTGGAAGCATTGACGACAAAGTTCGCTGCCTAGCCTCGACGGAGGTAGACTTGCCTTTGGCTTGCTGGGAGGATGTGACCACAGTCGATTTGCCCTTGGAAGCCGCTGAAGTGGGTCCTCGTCGAGCTTGAGATGACTCGGACGAGGCAGATGAACTTGGCACGGGAGCTTTGCTGGCTGGCGCTGGAGCTGCTGTTGGTTTCTTCGGAGCCGGGACAGGCGCTGGTTCGGTGGCTGGTGCTGGAGCTGCTGCTGGTGCTGGAGTTGCAGTAGACTTGGTAGTTGCTGGTTGCGGCAATGCCGAAGTGCCAGATGTCGTTGCCCCGGCCGATCCGACCCCTCCTGATCCGAGGTCGCGTCCCTCTGAAGGAGGTACTGCGGAGCCCGGAGCGGCCGCAGAGCCCTCCGGAATAGGGCTCAGCGGGCGTGACTCGTCGTCACGGGGAGGGGAAGGATTGGACGGAAGAGGAGAGGAGATGCTCGATCCGCTCTGAGGGACCTCCACAGGATCCCTGCAAGAGAAAATAATGTCAGGAGTGAAACTACCCCGATGCAGGGAGAAGTGTGTTGCACAGTGAAAAATGACTTACGCATCCGAGGTCTCGGCCTCCTTAGGTTTCTGGGCCCTCCGTGCCGGGGCTTTGCCTGCCCGTTTGGAGGCAGTCTTGTCTCCGGCCTTCTTTTGCCTTTTGGAAGGCTGAGAAGGTTCGGAAGAAGAACTTGCCATGGATCCGCGCTTCTTCTTTGACGCCACCGGAACAGGCTCGCCCGTGGCAAGTGGAGAATCCTCGTGGATGTGCCCACCGGGGTTAGCTGATGCCGGGAAGGCAAAAGAAAGAGGGACAGCCTCAACGGGTTCAATCACATCGATATCCGAGTCATCCTCATCGTCGGGCCAATCTCTAAGAGAAGAGAATTTACCGCTGGGTCATTTGGTGGCATCGGGTGTGGGGAGGAACATCTCCTGGTCCGGCTCCTCCTCATCCGGGATTTCTCGGTCCGGGGCCCACTTAAGGGTCGGATCCGGGCCATCCTCGAGGGTTTGCTGGAGAAACAGCTGAGAAAAAAGCACAAGGAGCAAAGTCAAAAATATGATAAGAACCGACATGAAATTGATCCGAAATAAGGTTACCCTCCAAAGCTTACCGCGGGAGGGAGCCTGTCACGGCAGTAATGCTCGATTCCCCACGTCCATTCGGCGGAGAAGTCCTTATGGGTGGTGAAAAGAGCCTTGACCCGGCGGAAGATCTCCGTATTGCTCAACTCGAACGAGGAGGTTCGGTTGGGGTCGCGACTAAAGCTCATATGGCACAACTTGTGAGTGCACCACTGGAGGGGAGAGATTCGGTTGCGCACAGATGTGATCATGGCATCCTCGTTGCGCAATCCGAGCTTCTTCAGCTCCGCAAACCTTTTGTTTACTTGGTTGGCCAGAGCTATAGGTTTTTTGTCGACCTCCTCCCAGAAATTCGTGTTCGGGGGACCCGGAACGTAGGGAAGCAACCGTATCAAGTCTTCGGTGCCCTCGTTCCGGACGTAGAAGAAGGTCCGGGCCCATCATTTGCAGGAGTCAAGCCCGGTGACCCGGGGAAAGATCGAAAACCTCCGGGGCGAGATCGAGGAAGCTCCGAACTGAGTGAGCTGCTTGTCCTCCGACTCAACGTGGATGTTGGGGACGACGTTGCGACGGAGGCCGAAGAACCGGATCCACAGCTCCTTTGTGGGCCATAATCCGGTGTAGCCCTCAATCGAAGAAACGAAAGCGGACAGAGAGGTGATGGCGTTCGCCGGGAGATGATGTGGTTGCAGGTGATAGGTCCGGACCCAATCCCAGAAGAAATCACTCACCGGAAGCCCAAATCCCCGTTGGAAATGGGATAGGAAAACAACAAACTCACCCGGATTGGGTGAGGGGGCCAACTCCGAGGAGGGGAGACGAGCAGCAACGCTGGCGAGAATGCGCCGGGTCCGGTAGAGCCAGTCGATGTCATCCTCGTAGACCCACGAGCCGGCCCACGCGCCGCGGTCCACCGCGCCGGCGTCCTCCTCCATCTCCTGCTCAACAACAATGAGATCCTCCTCTGTCATCTCGATTCCGCTGTCCTCACTGGAGCTGGCGGCGGCGGGGCTCTGCGGTCTAGACTGACGAGGACCCATGGCTAAACAGTGGTGCAGCAGTAACTGCGGTGCGGAGGCACGGAGAAGGTGCGGCGGCGGCGCTGCTGCAACGGGCACTGGCAGCGGCGCGGTCGCGAGGAAGAAGAAGAGGAACGGGCGAGGGGGCACGGAGACGGAAAAGTGCTAAGGAGCATGCCCCTCCCCTATTTAACCGCCCCTAGTCATCAACGAGTGGGATCGTGCTGCGCTGGAAAACCACACAGTGTGGCCGTGTATCACCAGCATCGACCAATCAGAGAGAAGCCACACCGGGGGCCGCGGAGTAAATGCGATCCCATGACACGACGTGCAGTTGCGGTAAACGAGGAGACAGACGTGACGTAACCCCCGCACAGTAATCACTGACATTTACTGTGGCGGTGACTGCATAGGCCCTTAAAATAAGGCAACGTAATGATTAACCTTTACGTGGGTTGGCGTACGAGAGAAGGAAGCAAGGCCCAGATCCGAGCCACGATGGTAACCCGACCGGCAAGTGAAAACTTGAAATGTGCAGAGGGAAAGTAAAACCATAGGATCCGAGCCAAAATGCTGACCCGGCCGGCAAGTGAAAATTTGGAACGTGCGAAGGGAACGTAAATCCATATAATCCGAGACAAGAAGTCAACCCAGAACTAAAACGTCCAAAGCTTAGATATGAATGAACCTGATGTGGCCTTAGCGACCGAGGCCGCTAAGGCCGCACCAGCTTTGGGGACTAATGTTGGGGGGGGATAACCCCGGGTAGGGTCACTCCGGGGTATAAGGGCCGAGTTAGCCGAGGTTCGGCAAGGTCAAAGAGGTTGCTGGCCGAGTCACCTCAAGGCAGGCCAGATCACGGAGTAACCCGGACCAGGGGGGTCGCCTAACATTGTCACGTCCGACTCAAGGAGTAAGTCGGAAATGCTTGTCTAACTTATATGCAGGAACAGGTGTGGCCGGATCTAGTGTGATCCGGATCCTCGCTTGGCTTCTAGGAGAAGGAAGGAATCTCTCTGGTCAAAAAAGAAGGTCCGGTGCGTACTGGATGAGCGAATAAAGCAGGGGCAGGACCACCGGATCGTGGCCGACAAGGGTGACGACGCTCACGTCGGCTGACGCGGGCGCCGCAGAGGCTACGTCGCTAAAGCAAGTGTGACGCGGGGGAAAAGCACCCCTGTCGGGTTACTACTTTGGGAGGGGGCATATTCTTAGGAATATGCCTCCACGTATGCCCTAGACCAGGACCGAACCACCTCTATATAAGGGGGGGTTGGGGTTCTGGTAAGGGGGTTGGGTCTTTTCAGATACATAGCAAGGAGAACACTAGTGGATCTAGGGTTCTTGGGCTAGTTAGTAGGCAAGAGTAAGAGAGTTTCTTCTTCCTCCTCTTGTCAATACAGCTCGAAGAGCACTTGTAATCTTGGAGATTGAACATCAATACAAAGCTTCTGCATAGAGAATCACTCTACTATCCCTCCCTGGATTCCCCTAGCGTATACTAGTCCCCACCTTTAGCCTATCCATGGCATCTGCCGTGACACCACCACGACAAATATAACGGCCCACATCGCCCCGTACCGCTTCGCGTGTTAAGAGGCGCTGACTGGTGGACCCCCTGTCAGCTGTGCCCCGCGCCGCGGAGTGTCACTGGGCCAGCCCGTTAGCTTTCCCGCGCGACCCATTTAATTCAAATTAGGATTTTTCTATTTTAGTTTGAACCTATTTTTGTCCCTTAGTTTGAAATTCAATTCAGAGAAATCTACAAATCCAAATGGAGTGATTCCAATTTTTTTAGAAAGCTACTGAAAAGATCTATCCAAGCCCATTGGATTTAGTTCATTTAGAGTTAGAGATCTCTCCTAGTAAAAATAACAAGACAGAAGCTTTTGCACATTCAAACATTTTTATAAAATCAACCATGATAGATTTTGAGTTGATTCCAACTCTCAAAAATCACATTTAACCATACCTATCTGAATATGTAATAATATTAAGGTTTACATACAGTGACTTTGGACTAGTACCAAAATAATTCTATATAGGCATCTCTAGTCACTTTAAATCATTAAATAATGAACTTAAACCAAAGTAATTATGAACCAACCCTTAAATTAAATTCCCACATGTTAGAATATGTGGTGATGACATGTGTCCACATGATCGCATATTTTAAGTGGTGAATATTAAATCTTAGTTAATTTTCAATGAGTAGAAATTACTTTTCTTAAATAAAAAGAATGAAACTAGTTAATAAAACTTGTGATGCTTATGATGATAATAGATCATCCAATGTGTTCCTTAGAGTACTAATTAGACTAGTTAAGTATTGTTTGGTGATTGTGTACTCCGTATGTATTTATAGACGATAGTACCGACCAAGCCTTCGAGGAGGAGTTCTATCAAGAGGAGGAAGAAAACTTCAACCACTGCACTACATAAGGCAAGCCATCATTAACAATGCAAGCTAATACTTGCAAGTATAATGCTTAGCAAGCTAGAATTAAGCTAGATGATTGAGAAAAGATGCTTTAGGCATGCTTTGGTCATAGCACTTTGACTATTACTTACCGCAAGTATTACTTTCCAAGCTTTACTTCCTTTACTTTACCAAAGTCCCTTACTTGTTTTGAAGGTAGCATAAAGAGTATAAAACTTGACCTATTTAGATAACTTTAGATATCATTCTATGGCATGAGATTGATCCCATCTTTCCATCTTAGTGAACACTCTTAACTTAGTAGTTTAGAGTTAAATAAAAACTTGAGTCACTTTAGATGGGAACACTTGGTGAAAATGAATTAAGAAAACCTTGGAATGACGAGTCATTCTATTGAAATGTTTTGACATGTGTTGGGAAACATAAATGGTTTATGATGATGAAAATGTTGAGGCATGAGCCTTGACCCTTTTACAAAACTGATGGTTGGATTCGGATGTGATACCATTCCAAATTTACCGTACAACCACAATACCTGAATTGGGTAAGGCTTAGCCGGAAGTTTATATGCATTAGTATTAGTTCCCTCTCGGGAGAGGTTTGGGCTGAGGCTACCTCTCAATGTTGTCCATCTATGCAGTGCCCAAGATGACAGATGGTCATGGTTGGGAGGCCATGCTCATAGGAGAGGTGCTTATACTAGGGTGTGTAAAGGAAAGGTTATGTTTGAATATCTGCATACTAAGTATGATGATTCAGGGTTATCCCTAATAGATGTATCGAATCTTGTGGTGAAAGTGTACCACCTCTTTAGAGTGTCAAACTATTCGAATAGCCGCGTCCACGGTTATGGGCAGTTGGAATGGCCATACTGTTTCGTTGTCAGATGTTTTCAAAAGAACTTATGAAATGAAAGATGAATCTTGACTTGACCACAACAGGGTTGTGACTATGACACTAGCTTCCCAACTTAAGTCATTCTAGAACTTTATTTTATATTTCTTTGTTTCAGAACTTAGCTTAGGTTTCAAACTTAACCTTATAATTAAACTTAGAGTTAGCACTTTACTTTAGAACTATACTAATTGTTAGTGGTAGTTTGCGAGTACTTAAAGAGTACTCATGGCTTTTGTCCCTGGCTATTCTCATGGCCAGACTATGAAGGAGACTACCAAGATGATGACCAGCAGGACGGCTATGATAACTAGGACTATCTGCCTTCGTCAGCATTGCATGTGCCCCTGAAGATGGACCCCACCGCTACGCTTATCTTTCATTCCGCTGCTTGTTGTATTAAGACTGGATCATGAGATCCTTATTTGTGTAAGACCTTATGTATGGTTTGTAATGGATGATGTATTGTGATATCCAATCTGTTATGTCTCGCAAAAATGGTAATCCTAGGATTGCGATGAATGACATAACAGGCATCTGGGATTAAAAATCCGGGTGTTGACAAGTTGGTATCAGAGCCATCCTGACCATAGGAGACCCTAGTTAGAATGGACGTCCGAAACAAAAAACTTAATTTCAAAACCAAAGTTAGTATTTATGAAAAACTATTTCCTCTCTTACCCTTGGGAATTCATTCTTTCTCAAAAATTAATGTTCCTCAAAATTCTTACATTACTACTTAAAATTTGACACACTTGATCACTTCACTAACTTCCTCATCCTTAATTCTTGTAGATGGAGACTCAGTTCAGCAAGTTCTACCAGTTGGGAAACAGAGGTTAGCTGATCTTCGAGAGGGATCTGGATTCACTGTCGAAGTTATTGGGACGCCCACATCCGGAGTTTCTTGGAGCTCAACTTCTAGGACCCCCAGGAGGAGATTTGCAGTGGCTGGTCACCGCTGATCTTAGAGGAAGCATTGAAGCACCAACGTCCGTGAGAATCCAGTTCTCCATGAGAGAGAACAACTGGCTAGATGGATTAGCCAGGGCAATGCATGAAGCTCTCGCACGTCTGTGTGCCCTCAGTGTCAACCAACTCCAGGGAAGCCGTTTTGCTCACTATGCAAGACGTGACTTCATGGGGATGCCAATGGAGATGCCAAGTCACCTAGAGCTGAAGCGTCAAGTGGAGAACCTTGACTTCCTGATGTACGATCGCCAGAAGGAATTGGACAATGCTAGGGAGTTCGCTAACCACAACCATGCCATTGCCGCCCAGAAGGCCTAGACTTTCTCACTGCTAGTCAAGGATCGTCAGTCTCTTTGCCTCCAGCACGAGAAGAAGGATCGCACCATCGCCCGTCTTTGCAAGAAGGTGGCCGACCTCGAGAAGACCGTCAAGGAGCAAGAAGCTCAGCTTGCCACAAAGGAGGAAGAAGAGGAGGGTGAAGACATCCAGGGAGACATGGATTCTTACCTCAGCAATGATGATGACTTTCTGGAGGAGGATGCCGTGGACTTCTACACTAACGATGAGGACTCCGACTTCATCGACGATGAGTATATGCACTAGAGCCCTGTCGTAGCATGAGATGTATCGGTCCCACTGTATCGTAGGTCACAGAATGGTTCTTCAAACCATCTGTTTTCCCTTATTGTTGTGGTTTGTGTTTGTATCGTATGCTTATTTGCATGAATGAAATGAAGTTAGTTGCAAAACCTGAGTCAAACTCAAAGTTTTAGACTTGAAACCAAAACCATGAACCTTAGAACTTTCCCTATTACCCCTTTATCTACCTCAATCTTCAGATGACTCGTGGAAACCAAGTAGGGAGCAGCTCGTCGCAAGACCCAATGCTGCAGATCTTGCAGAATCTCATCGTAGACAGAGAAGCAAGGAGGGCAGAACGCCAAGCTAATCTAGCAACACTGCAACAAATTGCCCAGATGGCTCTCAACAACCAAGGGCATGGAAACTAGGATTCACCATGGATCCAAACTCAAAAACTTCCAGAATACCAATCCCTCAATCTTCAACCAAGCTGAAAACCCACTAGATGCTGACGACTGGTTACAAACGATGGAAAATAACTTAGAAGTTGCAGGAGTTGATGACAACGAGAAAGTTCTCTTCGCCACCCACTATCTGGCGGGAGATGCAAGAGCTTGGTGGACTAGTATCCGTAATATGAACCATGGTCAAGTGATGACATGGGAAGCTTTCAAAACCAAGTTCAGCCGCACCCACGTGCCGCAAGGTCTAGTCACCAGACTAAGAGATGAGTTTCGTGACTTGAAGCAAGGCAGAATGACTGTGGTGGAATACCGTGATAGATTCCCGTCGCTTGCAAGGTATGCCCCGGATGAGATCAACACAGAGGTCAAGAAGAAGGAGAGATTCCTGAACGGACTGCATGATGAGATGCAGACTGTCCTCGTCAACATCCGTTTCGAGGATCTCGAAGAACTAGTCGACTTTGCCATTCAGATGGAAGGGAATATTAATCAGGCAAATGACAACCACAAACATCGTATGATGCAGCAATCTGGATCTAGCAGTCACCAGAAGTACCTTCCCAACCCCTCACCAGGATATGCACCAAGGAACAATCGACCCCCAATGTCTCGCCCAAGCTACCCCAACCATAGCGGAGGCAATGTGAAGTCTGGAGGAAAGAATCACAACTCCGGCAACACCAACAATTTCAACCGTGCCCCTCCCAAGAAGAAGAAGAAGAAGAAGAACAACAACACTGCACCCAGAACTGGCAGCAATGTCGTGCTCGTCGCAGCAAAAGACAAGTCCCAGATCACTTGTTTCGAGTGTGGAGTGAAGGGTCACTATTCCAATGAGTGTCCCAAGAAGACTGCCGGCACTGCCAATGTGAATGCCCCAGCTCAACAGCAGCGTCGTGTTCAACCAGGGAGAAGATTTGCCCCAGGAAACCCTCACAACCGCAACGGCCGTCTCTTCCACATGAACACTGAAGAAGCCCAAGAAGCGCTAGATGTAGTGCTGGGTATGTTTTCTGTCAACTCAGTTTTAGCAAGGGTATTGTTTGATTCAGGAGCATCGCATTCATTTGTCACCAAAGAATTTGCATGCACTAGTAAGATTCACCCAACCAACTTGAAGCATGTCATGATAGTTCAAATCCCCGGATCAACTACAAAAGCTAGAACAATTTGCAAAGCTGTGCCTATCAGAATACATGGGATAGATTTTTATGCCAACCTAATTGTACTTGGAACCAAAGGATTGGAAGTAGTACTAGGTATGGACTGGATGTCAAGGCATAAAGGAATGATAGACTGTGCTAAGAAAGCCATCACCATGACCAGTAGCTCTAGACTAACAGTAGAGCATATATCTAAAACCTTACCTCGTCAATTCAAGTGCAACAAGAGTCTAGCCCTGCCCACCATAGACGAGGTAAGAGTAGTCTGTGAATACCCCGACGTATTCCCAGATGAATTGCCAGGTATGCCCCTGGATAGGGATATTGAGTTCATTATCGAACTAATCCCCGGAACCGGACCCATAGCCCAAAGACCCTATAGCATGAACCCCTCAGAGTTGGTGGAACTGAAGAAGCAGTTAGATGCCATGTTAGCAACAGGCTTGATTCAACCAAGCGCATCGCCATGGAGATCACCAGTGTTATTCATTGACAATAAAGATGGAGGCAACCGTCTGTGCACAGATTACAGAAAGTTGAATGATGTCACCATCAAAAACAAGTACCCCTTGCCAAAGATAGAGGATCTATTTGATCAGTTGACTGGAGCCCAGGTATTCTCAAAGATTGATCTTAGGACTGGTTATCATCAACTTAAGATTCGTGTAACGGATATTTCGAAGACCGCCTTTACTACTCGCTATGGTTTATACGAGTATACGGTTATGTCTTTTGGATTAACCAATGCCCCTGCTTATTTCATGAATCTCATGAATAAGATCTTTATGAATTTCCTAGATAAGTTTGTCGTTGTGTTTATCGACGATATCCTCATCTACTCCAAGTCAGAAGAAGAGCATGAGCAACATCTGAGAATCATCCTAGAAACCATGAGAGAGCATCGGTTGTATGCCAAGTTCAGCAAGTGTGAGTTTTGGCTGAAAGAAGTAGGATTCCTAGGACATATTGTGTCTGCTAGAGGAGTCTCTGTTGATCCTGCCAAGATCAGAGATGTCGAAGAATGGGAAGCCCCAACCACTCAAACCCAAGTCCGTGCATTCCTCGGATTTGCAGGATACTACCGCAAGTTCGTCGAAGGATTTTCCAGCATCGCCAGACCCATGACCCAATTGTTGAAGAAAGACAAGAAGTTTGAATGGACCGACAAGTGTGAAGCCAGTTTTCAGGAGCTGAAGAAGAGATTAATATCAGCCCCAATATTGATCATGCCAGATATCAAGAAGCCGTTTGATGTGTATTGTGATGCATCCAAGATTGGTCTTAGATGTGTATTGATGCAAGAAGGCAAAGTCATAGCGTATCTGTCTCGACAACTGAAGCAGCATGAGCAGAACTATCCGACCCATGATCTTGAGCTAGCAGCCATGGTTTTAGCATTGATGACATGGCGTCATTATCTGATGGGTAATCGCTGTGAGATTTACTCAGATCACAAAAGCTTGAAGTATATTTTCACTCAAAAGGAGCTGAATATGAGGCAAAGGAGATGGATAGAGTTAATCAAGGATTATGACCTTGACATTCACTATCACCCCAGCAAAGCCAATGTGGTAGCGGATGCTCTTAGCAGATTGCCGTGTAGACTAAACACCATGATCAAGGAGAAGCAACCAAGCTTGTATGACGAGTTGGAGCAGTTTAGAACTGAGCTAGCTAGCAAAGGATTCTTAGCTAGCATTAAACTTCAACCCACTTTAATCAGCCAAATCAAGGAAGCCCATAAGGGAAATGAAAGTATCGACGGAATCAAATGTCGTATTGGTATAGGAAAGGTACCAGGATTCACTGAAGACGAAGAAGGAGTTTTGTGGTACAAAGGCCGTATCTGTGTGCCAGCAGATTCGGAGTTGAAGCAAGTTATCATGCAGGAAGCTCATGATACTCTTTATTCTATCCACCCCGGAGGAACAAAGATGTATCAAGACCTGAAAGAGCAATTTTGGTGGCACAAGATGAAGAGAAATCGGAAGCTACATCGCCAAGTGTGACATCTGTCAAAGAGTCAAAGTAGAGCATCAGAGACCCGCAGGACTGTTGCAACCATTACAGATTCCGGAATGGAAATGGGATTCCATCGAGATGGACTTTATCACCGGTTTGCCTACTTCCAGTAGGGCAAATGACTCAATCTGGGTCATAGTTGATAGACTGTCCAAGGTAGCTCACTTCATACCTATCAAGACTACCTACCAGAATGCGAAGCTAGCAGAGCTGTATATTGCTAGGATCGTTAGTTTGCATGGAACCCCCAACACCATAGTATCAGATCGATGAACCCAGTTTACCTCGAGTTTTTGGCAGAAAGTTCAGGAAGGATTAGGCACCAAGTTGAACTTCAGCACTACTTATCACCCGCAAACTGATGGACAGACTGAGAGAGTCAACCAGATCCTAGAGGATATGTTAATAGCTTGTGTGTTAGAGTACGGATCAAAATGGGAAGACTGCCTTCCTTTTGCAGAATTCTCATATAACAACAGTTATCAAGCTAGTTTGAAAATGGCACCATTTGAACTCCTATACGGAAGAAAGTGTCGTACCCCATTGAATTGGTCGCAAGTAGGAGAGAGTCAGATCTTTGGACCCGACATTCTCCGAGAAGCCGAAGAGAAAGTTCACAAAGTCCGTGAGCACCTCAAGACCGCCCAATCCAGACAAAAGAGTTATGCTGACAAGAGAAGGAGAGACCTGACTTTCAATGTTGGAGATTTTGTATATCTCAAGGTTTCGCCATTGAAAGGAACCCAACGCTTTAGTTTGAAAGGAAAGTTAGCCCCTTGGTATATCGGGCCCTTCAAGATTCTGAATCATCGAGGAGAAGTATCGTATCAACTGGAACTACCTGAAGAGATGTCAGCCATCCACAATGTGTTCCATATCTCGTTACTTCGCAAATGCCTGGAAGTGCCAGAGAAGACTGAAGTGTTCAAGAACATCGATCACAAAGCTGTGGAGATCAACAAGGACCTGACATATCGTGAAGTGCCCATCCGTATCTTGGAGGAAGCTTACAGAACCACCAGGACCAGGAGTATCAAGTTTCTCAAGATTCAATGGAGCAACCATACCGAAGAGGAAGCCACTTGGGAGCGAGAAGATTACATTCGGACAGAGTTCCCAGATCTCTTTAGTTCCTAGTTTTCTTTGTAAATCTCGGGACGAGATTTTGTTTAAGGGGGGAAGGTTTGTAACATCCCAAAACTTTAATCCAAGGTTATTAAGATCCAAATCATCAAAATTAGGGTTAACAAAAATTTTCCAATTAAAATTATTAAAGCATTCATATGTGTGTGCATTTAAAATAGGAGTTGTTTTGAATTGCCATGATTAAGTGATCCATTGCTTGTAAAATGATTCTTAGGTGAAATAAACATCATCTAGATCATTCCCAAACAAATCCCAAAGAAAAACAAATCAAAATGAATAAAAGAAGAGAATGGTCATTTGTGCCATTTTAATCAACATGCCTACTTAGGCTATTCCTAGGACTCAATTTTTAACAGATATAAATGTGGATCTTTGCACCCCTTGCTAGTACATGTAATGGTGTACCAAGGCCCACTTTGTGATCTGCCAAAAACTTTCAAACACTAATTTTAAATGGCATTTGAAAATTGAATCTAGTTCATATGGGAATATCCCACTTTTTCAAAAATCACTCAAATGAGATTTATTTTCAAAACCCAAGCAACCACAGGTGATCAAGCTTATGAATAACACACCCACCAAAAATCTTTTCAAAATTCAAAACTAATTTTCTTGCGGCCATTTTCACAAACACTTGGCAGGCAGGAATCAAATTCTAATCCTAGCTCACTGTTTTCTACGGGGTTTTGCCCCCATTTGATCTCCATTCACTCCCTCTGTCTCCACTTGATCTAACCAGGCCATAAACACCCCATCCCCTATCCCCTAGCAGCAGTGCTGAGCCACCCCGAGGACATGCCCGCCGGCCAAACCTTGCCAACACAGCAGCAGACCGCCCCTCTCTCTCGCCATGTCTATGAGCTAGCCCAGACCGCACCACGACCCTCTGACCCCTCCCCGAGCAGAGCCAAGACGTGGACCACCCGCAGCGCGCCGTGCCCAGAGTGTCTGCGCCATGCCGAGCATGCGCCAGAGCGCCGCGCCCGACAAGCGTGCACACGCCGCCCCTCGTCTGCAGCCTGTGCTCACCGCTTAGCCACGACCCAGGGAACCCCCAGACATGCCCGTTTGCCGCCATTTGAACCACAGCCACCGCACGCCGTGAAGACCGCCGCCTCTGCCGCTTAGAGCGTGAGCACCACCCGACCAAACGCCACCGCCCCTAGTCCCGCATTCAAGCCATAGCGCACCGCCAGGAGGCAGGCCACCGTTCCCTACCTCGAGCCATGCCGCTAGCATGCTGTGCAGCCCTCGCCGGAGCCGCCCGCCCATCACTCTCGGTCGCCTCATCGAGCTATAAATAGAGGCCACCCCAGCACAAACCACTCACACCATTCCACTCCCCTCTCCTCACTGGTCCTGCCCCACCTCTAGCCGGAGCAGCGCAAGCACTTGTTCGCTGGAATTTGGCCAGAGGAGCCCGCTGCAGAGGAGGAGAAGGCGACGTCGATTTTGTCCACCCCCAGGGCTGCCTTGACTACCCCTGAGCTCATCATCATCCACCAGTTCGTTTGCCCCCACCGCCGTCATCGCTGGAGCCCTGGTACACCCCTTGAGCACCCCCACCGAGCCGCTAGGGTTAGACTTCGCCGACGACCTGTCCGCCGTCGACAACGAGCCCCAGCCGTCGATCCTAGTTCTAATCTAACGGCCCACATCGCCCCGTACCGCTTCGCGTGTTAAGAGCCGCTGACCAGTCGACCCCCCTGTCAGCTGTGCCCCGTGCCACGGAGTGTCACTGGGCCGGCCTGTTAGCTTTCCCGCGCGACCCATTTAATTCAAATTACGATTTTTCTATTTTAGTTTGAACCTAGTTCTGTCCCTTAGTTTGAAATTCAATTCAGAGAAATCTACAAATCCAAATGGAGTGATTCCAATTTTGTTAGAAAGCTACTGAAAAGATCTATCCAAGCCCGTTGGATTTAGTTCATTTAGAGTTAGAGATCTCTCCTAGTAAAAATAACAAGATAGAAGCTTTTGCACATTCAAACATTTTTATAAAATCAACCATGATAGCTTTTGAGTTGATTCCAACTCTCAAAAATCACATTTAACCATACCTATATGAATATGTAATAATATTAAGGTTTACATACAGTGACTTTGGACTAGTACCAAAATAATGCTATATAGGCATTTCTAGTCACTTTAAATCATTAAATAATGAACTTAAACCAAAGTAATTATGAACCAACCCTTAAATTACATTCCCACATGTTAGAATATGTGGTGATGACATGTGTCCACTGTTGGGTCCGCAACATAGAAAACAAAAATTTTCCTACGGTGTAAACTACACGCCAAGATCTATCTACTAGGTACAAAGCAACGGGTGGACATACATCCAACGAGAACTTACCCTCGAAGACAACGAGTTTTGTTAACGAGTAGGAACTCGTGGTTGATGTAGTCGTACACTTGCTGATATCAAGATCATGAGGAAGTCCGAGCGCCGCAACTCAGCAGCGCATCCGTACTCGCACACACGTTCAAGCCACCGGACAACCTCCACCTCCTCGCTCCAGCGATCCAGCGGAAGCAGCAACTCCTTCCAGACAAAATGCCACCGGGAATACGTATCTCGCTAATCCGAGACCATGGGGGAATAATTCTAGAGGGGGAGAGAGATCCTTCACAAGGAGGTGTGAGGATGAAGGAGGGAATGGGTGGCCTTTTATAGGAGGATGGGGTGCCCCCTCTCTCCATGGCCGGCGCATGGGGGGTGACCCCTCACCTCCCCCATTCATGTGGTGGTAACCCCTCCATATTAAAATGCCTCTTCACATTCCCTTTTAAAGTCTCCACTTTAAATGCATTGAATTTCTCCAAATTTAATGCTCTCTCATTTAATAAAACTCTTTTATTAAATTTATTCAGAATTTTGTTAATTACTTTAATTAACAAACATTCACATATAGCCCATTGCAATATTTCAATATCACATGCAGAACCACTTTCTGCAATTTCACCCGAAACAATTTCCGGTTTCTATCGAAACAATTCCTGCGCTTTGCAATTCTTTTGTCTGAAACATATATGCTCCAAAATGGTGTTTGGTAACTCTTAAGTGTGCCACCCTACGGTTCGTGAATAATGCAGACATGATCGAGACCCTTCTCCGATCAATAATCAGCAGCGGGACCTGGAGATCCGTACTAACTCCTACACATTCAATGATGACTTCTGTGATCGTGAGAACCTTTAACGCTTGTAACTAAATCCCTTTGTCTCTCGATATATTACATGTCCGAGATTCGATTATCGGTATCTCCATACCTAGTTTGATCTCGTTACCGACATGTACTCTTTTCTCGTTCCCGTGATATAACATTCTAGTGATCACATCACTTGCTTGCAAGCTATCTTAATGTGATATCATCGAGAGGGCCCAGAGTATATCTATCCGTCATCAGGATTGACAAATTCCACTCTTGATCCATGAGCCTCAACATAACACCTTCGTAGTACTGAACCCATCTTTATAGTCACCCTGTTACGGTGTGACGTTTGATGTTATCAAGATACTCTTCTGGTGTTAGCAATTAACATGATCTCATGGTCTAAGGATAAAGATTACTTCGTATGATGTTATAGCAATATAAACATAATGACTTGATCGTAATGCTATACTTCGGATGAATGTTCATCACATCATTCCACCAATGGTGTGACCTTGTTATTAACAACATCCAATGTCCATGATCAGGAAACCTTGATCATCTTGTTAATCAACAAGCTAGTCTATAAGAGAGGCATAACTAGGAACCCTTTTTGTTTATTAAACACACATGTATTGATGTTTCCTGATCAATACAATTCTAGCATGTAAAATAAACATCTATCATATATAAGGAATATATAATAACAACTTTATTATTGCCTCTCAGGGCATATTTCCTTCATCCACATGATCCCATATTTTAAGTGGTGAATATTAAATCTTAGTTAATTTTCAATGAGTAGAAATTAATTTTCTTAAATAAAAAGAATGAAACTAGTTAATAAAACTTGTGATGCTTATGATAATAGATCATCCAATATGTGCCTTAGAGTGCTAATTAGACTAGTTAAGTATTGTTTGGTGATTGTGTACTCCGTATGTATTTATAGACGATAGTACCGACCAAGCCTTCGAGGAGGAGGAGTTCGATCAAGAGGAGGAAGAAAACTTCAACCACTGCACTGCACAAGGCAAGCCATCATTAACAATGCAAGCTAACACTTGCAAGTATAATGCTTAGAAAGCTAGAATTAAGCTAGATGATTGAGCAAAGATGCTTTAGGCATGCTTTGGTCATACCACTTTGACTATTACTTACCCCAAGTTTTACTTTCCAAGCTTTACTTCCTTTACTTTACCAAAGTCCCTTACTTGTTTTGAAGGTAGCATAAAGAGTATAAAACTTGACCTATTTAGATACCTTTAGATGTCATTCTATGGCATGAGATTGATCCCATCTTTCCAGCTTAGTGAACACTCTTAACTTAGTAGTTTAGAGTTAAATAAAAACTTGAGTCACTTTAGATGGGAACACTTGGTGAAAATGAATTGAGAAAACCTTGGAATGATGAGTCATTCTATTGAAATGTTTTGACATGTGTTGGGAAACATAAATGGTTTATGATGATGAAAATGTTGAGGCATGAGCCTTGACCCTTTTACAAAATTGATGGTTGGATTCGGATGCGATACCATTCCAAATTTACCGTACAACCACAATACCTGAATTGGGCAAGGCTTAGCCGGAAGTTTATATGCATTAGTATTAGTTCCCTCTCGGGAGAGGTTTGAGCTGAGGCTACCTCTCAATGTTGTCCACCTATGCAGTGCCCAAGATGACAGATGGTCATGGTTGGGAGGCCATGCTCATAGGAGAGGTGCTTATACTAGGGTGTGTAAAGTAAAGGTTATGTTTGAATATCTGCATACTAAGTATGATGATTCAGGGTTATCCTTGACAAATGTATCGAATCTTGTGGTGAAAGTGTACCACCTCTGCAGAGTGTCAAACTATTCGAATAGCCGCATCCGCGGTTATGGACAGTTGCAATGGCCATACTGTTTCGTTGTCAGATGTTTTCAAAAGAACTTATGAAATGAATGATGAATTTTGACTTGACCACAACAGGGTTGTGACTATGACACTAGCTTCCCAACTTAAGTGATTCTAGAACTTTATTTTATCTTTCTTTGTTTCAGAACTCAGCTTAGGTTTCAAACTTAACCTTATAATTAAACTTAGAGTTAGCACTTTACTTTAGAACTATACTAATTGTTAGTGGTAGTTTGCGAGTACTGAAAGAGTACTCATGGCTTTTGTCCCTGGCTATTCTCATGGCCAGACTATGAAGGAGACTACCAAGATGATGGCCAGCAGGACGGCTATGATAACTAGGACTATCTGCCTTCGTCAGCATTGCCTGTGCCCCTGAAGATGGACCCCACCGCTACGCTTATCTTTCATTCCGCTGCTTGTTGAATTAAGACTGGATCATGAGATCCTTATTTGTGTAAGACCTTATGTATGGTTTGTAATGGATGATGTACTGTAATATCCAATCTGTTATGTCTCGCAAAAATGGTAATCCTGGGATTGCGATGAATGACATAACAGGCATCTGGGATTAAAAATCCGGGTGTTGACACCAGGATGGCAGATGGCCATGGCTGGGAGGCCAAGCTCATAGGAGAGGTGCTTATACTAGAGTGTGTAAAGGAAAGGTTATGTTTGATTATCTGCATACTAAGTATGATGATTAAGGGTTACCCCTGATAGATGTATCGAATTTTGTGGTGAAAGTGTACCACCTCTGCAGAGTGTCAAACTATTCGAATAGCCACGTCCGTGATTATGGACATTTGGAGTGGCCATACTATTCTGTTGTCAGATGTTTTCAAAATGACTTATGAAATGAATTGTGACATGACTTGACCACAACATGGTTGTGACTATGATAACTAAGTTCCTACTTAGGTGATTTCAAACTTTATTTTATATTTCTTTGTTTCTGAACTCAGCTTAGGTTTCAAACTTAACTTTACAAATAAACTTAGAACTTAGCATTCCTACTAGAACTACCTTACCTGTTAGTGATAGTTTGCGAGTACTTAAAAAGTACTCATGGCTTTGTCCCTGGCTATTCTCGTGGCCAGACTATGAGGAGGACTATCTGGAAGGAGGACAACAGCACGGCTACGACAACTAGGATCATCTCCCATCGCCAGCATTGCCTGTGACACTGAAGATGGAGCCCACCGCTATGCTATTTATTCCGCTACTTGTTTGTACTAAGACTGGATCATGAGATCCTTTATTTGTGTAAGACCTTATTATGGTTTGTAATGGATGATGTACTATGATATCCAATCTGTTATTTCTCGCAAAAATGGTAATCCTGGGATTGCGATGTATGGCATAACAGGCATATGGGATTAAAAATCCGGGTGTTGACACCTATCGAGAGAAGTAATTCATTTGTTAGAAATATAATTTTCATAGAACATATCGGTCAACATGTTGTACCTTTTAGAGAGACCGATAGTAACAAATTATCATAGCCTAAGTTTTCCCTAGTGTTTCATATCCATTTTATATCTACATGGGTAGCTTTGCTTATTTCATACTTGGATTAAATTTGGAATCAACTGAGACATATGTGTTTTAATTATTTTGGTTTCAGAAACCGAAAGCCAAGTTTAGAGTCTTGCAAGAAATACGATGCTAGTATAATTGTGTATTCAAAGACATTAGAAAAGAAGTGCAGAAAACAATGCATAGCCAAATTTGGTGATGTAAAATATGAACCATTTGGTTGCTTAATTCCAAAGCCGTTCTCACAACATGATCGGCTAGAAGATAAAAAGTATGCCTTCAATTTGAGTATGTGTGATCATATCTTTGATATATTGTTGAAATTTGATAATATTAGAATTCTTGATCACAATGTTGTGCCATCATTACAAGGACGAATATATTGCAAGTTGCATGATTCATTTGAGCATAGTTTTTGAGAACTACAACATGTTTCATAGAATGGTACAATTAGCTATTAATAAAGGACGATTGAAGCTTGTTGAAACACAAATATATGACCAATCTATTTCGATTGGTCTTGATATACAAAAGATACTGCATCGGCTACCTCTTGCCTATTCATGAAATGATGATAAGGTACACACTAAAGATGATGATATCAAGTCTAGAAGTAAAGCAATTTTCAAGAGCATGTGGAAGATATTCTTGAAGGCGAGAGTTCCATTGAAGCTACATCAAAGATATCAAGCACTAGGGGCAACAAGAAAATTTTAAGATTTATACATGTCAAACTAGAGACAAAGGCGGTAATAAGCACAAGGGCAAGGAGTCAAAAGTCACTTTCGCAGAGCTGTTGGAAAAATATCAAAAGGAGAGTGAAGCAAAAAGTGCTTATCGGCCAAGTAATACAAAAGCATCAAGATCACTCCTAATGCAAGAATCTAAAGACAAGGATTTGTGTAAGGAGAGATTTAATGCAAAAAAAATTATATCCTCCTTTTGGGCCACCAATTTCAGTGTCATGGATACCTCCCTATGCTGATTCTTATTCGTATCCACCATAGAAAAGGTATGATTCATGGCAATGTTATCCATCTAATTCTAGATCATCTCACCCAAACTATGCAACTCCAAGGAGACCAACATTTGATCAACAATCACATGTCAAAGACCGTTTCAATCAAAAAGAATCGGCGTGGTGTTCATGGGTAAAGAAAGAAGTGATCAAGTAAGTTTACCGAGTCAAAAAGGATGTTCGCAAGTGTGTTGTTTCTGATTCAAATCCAAATAATGAAAAACCAGCTGAGTTGATGTTGGATACTATAGGAAAGAAAGTGAGAAGCGAGTAACTTTTAAAGAGTCAATTGCCGAGTCTAAACAAGCCAAGTGAAAAGTGCCCAAGATCAGCAAAGGCATGTCATTTTGTGAAACAAAACTACAGCCGATATGCCCACTCGGCTTATCACATTGTTAAGAGAGAAAACAATATCGCCTTAAGGCCGAGGAGCTGAAGGAAAGAAACATGCCATGGGTTCCCAAGGGAAACCCTCAAGGAAAGGAAGATGTGCAAGATCCGGTTGCGAGAAGAGTGATAAGGGTGGAGAACATAAAGAATACATCCAACAAGTGACTAGGCCAACGATTTCCATCTCAACATCAAGGACTCTGGCCATCACATCATCCATATTATTCAACCTCGCCATTAATGCCTATGTCAGGGAGTTCATCCACAGGTATGATTGGTTGTCCTCTGTGGGTTCATTTTGATCCATGGATGCATCATAATTATTTACATCATG
Organism: Avena sativa; assembly: GCA_916181665.1. NCBI lineage: Eukaryota > Viridiplantae > Streptophyta > Magnoliopsida > Poales > Poaceae > Avena > Avena sativa. The sequence goes on from OV702290.1 coordinate 469,186,572, forward strand.
AGAGGGTATTACTAAACCATTATTCATATGATTAGTTGCAACATTTTTTCTAATCCAAGAGGTCGAAATATTAGGAGTCTACAATCAGATTTATTGTTTTATTTATTTCCGATATTTATACTTTGGTGGATGTATTATACATGCCCCTTATGTCAAATACATATGTCCAATATCACTTTTAATCGCCATGAGGCCATTATCTAATCATGGCCAATGTGATGTTCTAACATCATTCTTAGTGTCACTGGAGATCGAGACAAGGTAAGCATTCATTTGAAATTGTGCTTAAGTTTTGATGATTTGGCTTATAAATCTTTGAAACTTATGAAAAGCCAAATTGTTTTTAATTTCATTGTTGGTGCATTAGTGATGAGAATGATATTGATATTTATCTTGTCTCTCTAGTACCATGGAGATTGTATTTCTATTGTTCAATCTTAAAAGCAATATCCAATGCTCTAGTATTGCTTATTTATCTCTTTATGGTACTGTTTTATGAAGTCTCATGCTGCTTATAATATTTTTTTAAACAATCAAGACGAATATAACTTTGTCATTCGTGCTAGAAATTTATACGTCTATAGGTGCTACACATATTGAGGCTTCTAGTGATTTATTATGAGTAGTGCAACAATATCCATGGTCTACCAATGTTTCAACGAATCACTTGCTATTTATCTTGCTACATGTTTAGATGTGAATTTAATCTTGGATTAATTTATAGTAGCTCATATATCTATACATGAAAACTTAAGTGCAAATTAGTTGGATCATTAAACATCTAGCTATTGTGTTATTCATGGCATACTTCATATTCCACAAGAGCCAATACTTTGTTTTCCCAACATAGGTAAGGCCGAATTGGATACCACCGCTTCGGCCACTGATGAAAGATCTAGTGCGAGTGAAGATGAAGACTAGAGGAACCCCATTATTTATTACATGTAAAATCTTAACTAAAGGGTGAACATGACAGTTCGGGTGCTCTTCAAATACTCATTAATAGGTAATGACCTTTATTGTTGAATGGTTGGTGATATTCTTCTTGATCACATAAATAAAGACTAGCCGAGGATCATTGTGGGAGTTGTTCATGAAGGTATCATTGTATCCTTCAATCATCAAGATGAAGTGGTTGTTCTTAAAGCCAAACATTTGTAGAAGTTATACCTAAGTTACAACAAGCCTGGACATAGAAATGGCCGATATATGCTTATCGTCCTCAACACATATGGCCAATATAGATTTATCGCCCTAAGAATCAATGGCTGATGGAGTGTTGACATCGTCGTTAGATGAAACGTGGAGCAAGTTTTTTTCTGGCACGCAAGTTCTGCCAGAAAACATGGGGCATGTGTTGACACTCGTTTTGGACCGATGGCCTATTAAGAATGGTGAAAATTTGTGTCATTATTGGTCATTGAAGATGCATCATGACCATCACAATCAAGTCATGGCATGATAGAGCTTCATAGCCGATTGTGCTAGAATTCAGAGAAGACTCAGCAATTGACATATGGTCGTTTCCACTATGACACCTTCAAGACGATCTCAGATGAAAAAGTGTACAACATGAGATTTGTGTGTCTCGTCCAGACAAGCAACTTTTCTTTTTGAGTCATCGTGATCCCAGATAATATGAAAATTTTAGATCCAACATACTACTAGACACTGAATTACCACATGTCGCTAGTGTGTTTGCCGGACCTAAGATGGTATCTACCCTTGAGCGCGAGCAACGGATCCGAGCGACCCAAAAAAACTACTGATTTGATTTATCTTCTTACGACCTGAAATAAGCAGCCAAGATCAACTCAAATGAAAAAGTGCTAAACATGAAAGTTCTTTATTTTTGCGAGATGAACAACCTTGCTTTTGATACATCTTCATTGGAGCAAGTATACAAACTCCGAAATTAAAATACAACCAAACATAACTAAAATCATTCGGTCAAAATCCGATTTTGAGACACAAACAAGGGTAAAAAACAATGAATATCAGGTCGGATGGAAAAGTAACATCAAAGTTCTTTGTTGTTTTAAGGCGAACAACTTTGATTTTTACGAGATTTAGATCCAAAGTTGTTTACTGCTTCAAAAGTGGTTGGGAAGGTATATATAAGTTTTTGACCGAACAGTTACACAAAGTTTGGGTTTGGGTTTTGGACGTGTACCCATTCGTTCGTTTTCGGAGGCCGCCGCCCCCTCAACTGCCCCAACTCCTGATGCCGGCGGCAGTGTCACCCCAAACTCCGTTTTTCTAGCGATAAGGGAGGCGACCGTTTTTTCTCTCTCCCCCGCCGGCGAGGTGTGGTTTCCCTCCCCCTCCGTCCGCCGCTCCGGCGACGGAGGGGTAGGGGGAACTAGTGCTCCTTGCTTGGCTGTAGGTAGGGCTAGAATATCTGTGTCCCACGGCGGCGATTTGATGGCGGCGGCGCCGGCGGTTGGAATAAATTTTCCCCAGTCCCAGCCCCATCTCGGCAGCGTCCATGGCGGCGAGGTCGAGGGACTCGTGGGACATATTTTCCGTCTCTCCGGTGGTGAGGCGGATGTGTTGTTCTGTGGTGTGGTGGTCGTCGTCTCCGACGGCGGCGCCGATGTGCAAGGGTGGACAACGGTCCAGGAACATGGAAAGAGGCTTGATGGCGGCGGATCCGGTGGTTTGATTCGACGCGGTCAACGGCAATCGACGGATCTAGGTCTCGAGGAGCACGGGGATGATCCCCGGTCGATGCGCCACAGCGATTTAGGCTCCACTTTTGGTGGACCTCTTCTTCGACTCAAAAAGCCCGTGAGGGCGATGGTGCTTCTTCGTTTCCATCGATGGCGAGTGGTGATGATGGTAGTTGCAGAATTTTTTCTGCAAATGTTCCTAGATATATGTCCACTTCCGATGTGTTTCATTTGTTTCCGTTGTCTGTCTTGTAATTTGACATATGTTTAATGAATGTACGGGAATTTCAAAAAAACTACGGTTTTGGACTTGAATCCAATCCTATTTCTTGCACAAAAAGTCTAGCCGCTCCTTATACACATGAGGTATGAAGGCTGATTGAAACAACACCAATCGAACAAGCACATCTACCGCTTTTTCATGTTCATCTACTTTTTATCCCTCTCCCTTGTACCTTTATTTGCGTTCTTCCGCAATTCTTCGTACCGGAGGATCACGAATCCACGAGTCTTTAGGGTTGTTCAGGCAGACCAAGGGCAGCCCATAGTCGTTGTGCCACCATGACAGTGTCCCTCCTAGGCGAGCGGGGTTTCGAGTCTACAAAAGCACCCGACAGACTGTCTTACGCACCGCGCTTATGGTGAGCCTCCCTCGACACGTGCTGCCGCGCATCATGCTCGGCGCCGAGGGTGCACGGTGATGTGTTCGTGTGTAAACAGAACGTGTGATTGAAGTTTGGTTTTTGGTCCAAGTAAACATGTACTATTTGAACTGGTTTGGTATCTTTATTCTAGGATGTCGGGTTTGGTATCTTCAGATCGAAGAGAAATTACCAATTCTAAATCGACCCTCTACAACAATTAGATCTACATCTAATAGCCATCACCATTTCTTAGAAATTACTCCAAATGCAATCCTTCTAATCTCGAGTCATCACCGACATTATTTTCTCCTACCATGTCACCACCACCTCCTCTCTATTCCCCTTCATCTTCTTCCCCCATCTGTAGATGCGGGAACTATCCCCACATATTTTCCTCATGCCCGAACAAATTCGGTGGCATCTTCTTGGCGTACTACAACTACACTCCAATCGATCATAGCAGGGCCAAGACAGTGCCACATTGTTGCATATTGAAAGCAAGTGTGCCTTCATGGTCCTCTCCTTTTGTTTATGATTAGGGTTTAGGATAGATTTTTTTCGAAATGCAGGTGATACCCCCGGCCTCTATGCCAAAATGATACACACAACCTTCTTTACTTATTATTCAATGAAGCCTTGAAATATAATACAAAGATCTACTTGAAGCCACCTCTCTAGCGATAAAGTCACAACTCCTACAACTTGATGATAGGGATTTAGGGTAGATAGAGGAGGTGAGTCATTGTCAAAACAATCCTCATGCGGGACTCAAAAGGTGATCTAGGGTTCGCCCCAACCTACCGTCCTTCCTTCACCCACTCTCCCTAGCGCCAGCCACCAATCAACGAGTCCTCGCCTCCTCTAGGAGGGGGTGGGGACGTTGGACCGGCTCTTGGCACTACATATTGGTCCTTATATTAAGGTTTGGTCAACTAATAACAAGCTATGGTGGAAATGTTTGGAATCATTTGTTGGCGTCGTAGATCTAGTTATGTGTTCGTGTTTTGTAGTTGTCTATGTGTCTTGATTTGTAGTTGACTTTCCTAGTCGGCGAGGTTTGGCCATCTATAGTTTTGTCATAGTTTTAGTCAGTTCATGTCTCTCTAGATATGTTTGGTTGGCTCTGTGGTGGTCACCCATCCATCTTCCTTGTTTTTTCCTCCAAGATGGTGATATGTCTCTCAAATCACCATCATGGGTGTCTTCTGGCTCTAACGGTTCCTGGCTCTGATGTGGTATGGAGCTCCAGAGGCAACATCGAGCTTCTCTCATGGCATGCAACCGATGAGTGCATGAGGATGATGGGGCCATTTCCCTAGGGACTTGTTTGTAACCTTCATGTTATTCATGGATGGTTCTATAAGGGTTGGTTGATCTTAATATACTATGGCTTTTGGCCTTTTCACACAAACATATAGTGGATGAGGTGTGATAGTAACAAGTGGCGTTCTAGAAATGTAAAATAAATATTTTACAATAAAAAGAGTAAAATAAAATGAAACACATATTTGTGCTCCCAATAGACCCACAAGATATCAGTTTTTCTAGGTAGTAGAAAAAATTGGCCAGACCATTAGAAATAATTCGCCCAAAAATCGATTATGCAAAGCACAAGCATTGTTTGCGAGACCACAAATATGTCGTGTGTGTTGGGGAATGCGCTACGGAAAAAAATTCTAGTGCATAACCAAGATCCAATGTGAGGAATGAGGTAACATATCATACCTTCAAAGATCGAACTAGCAGAAGTTTGTCGATGATGAGGTTGATCGTGCGTCGATCCTTGCAACAAGCCTTAGCAAGTCGTGAGGAGATGTATTATCCCACAGACAGCTCCAATGATCTAGTGCTCCAAGTGTTGCACTTCCACCGGTATCCACATGTGAAACGAGAACGGCACCGTGTTGGCAAGATCAAGAACTCACGGACGAAGCGGGAACATGTCGATGAAGATCCGGCAGCACTCCATCGTCTGGCTAGATTGAATCTAGACAGGGTAGAAGATGAGCAGCTCGGGGTGTTGATGAAGATCTCCTCCATGCAACGATGACGACAATGCGAGAAAGAGGGTGAGGACGTGCGCTGGAGGCCAAGGCGGCAGCAGCGGCTTGGGGTTGGCTTCCTTAGTACGTGTATGTTGTTTCCTTTCCCTCTCCCTTCATGTATATAGGTGGCCTCTCCCCTCCCAAGGGGGTAGTAGGAGGAGGACTTTGTGTCCTACATGGATTCAACCAATGCCTCCTACACCGATGAGAGAGAGAGTAGGAGAGGAGGAGCTCGACTTTGCTACGGAGTCCTCCTCCCTATCCTCTCCTCCAAATGACTTGGGGGAGTCAGAGTCTGGGGATGACTCCTCCCCCCACTGCCTCACCCGTCCCCCCCCCCCCCCCGCCGGCCATGGGGGGAGCTCTGGCAGATTCAGCTAGGGACTCCTCCCCCATGTGTGGACCAGTGGGCCCATGCGACCCTCTAGTCCATGGGACCCACCGGATAATAAATAGTAATAATTACTACTTATTAATTATTTAATATGAATATTTATTCCGAAGCGTCCCAAATTAAATCCCGGACACCTTCGAATTAATTCGGAACCTTCCTAAAGTATTCCTAGCATCCTCTTTTAATGTTTGGAAAAATTCTATCCACTCTTGGTGATATCCTGGACACCTCTAGAATATCCCAAGACATTCTGAAACATGTTTTTGGGATTACTTCATTGAACTATCTTATTCGTACTCACGTTCTAAAATACCAAAAACATCTCAAGTCTGTGACCCTGTGGGTTCGGATATTTGCGGACATGTCTAGAACTCATTTCATGACAATAATTACTATCAATGTCTTGATACAAGTAGTAACCCCTGCAAATAACACGAAGATATTTATCGTGTGAACCGTAGTATTGAGTATGATACATATCGTATTGATTCGTCATTACTTTATATTACCCGAGATGAAGCACTAGGTTATTCTCGGTACCTATCATGTACTCTTTACTCATGCCATACTGATGAGTGCATATTTGCATCATGTTTTATTTTATTATTTTGCACTATAGATGTAGGATCTTGGTATTTTACGGCGTTCACGCACATATTTTATGTCTATTTTCACCAGGATCAGGACAGATGATGGATACAATGGACACAATTTTTGAAGCAGTTGTATTAGGGAGAAAAGGAGTAAAAAAGAACATAAATCGCTTATTTGGGAAATATCAATAACACCAGAAGAAAACCCGAAGCGATCAAAGCATACAGACGGTTCAACGACCAACTATACGGCGGGAATAAATTTTCCGGCCGTATAGTTCATGTTGTATAGTTGGCGCCACCGCCGCCTCCTAAAATAGTTTCACCCCGTGCAACCAAATCGGAGAGACGACATACAGAACAACCAGAAATCACCGAAACCTCACCTTCGGAAGGCATCTGGAGGGGGAACGCGTCCACCGGGGATCCATCTTCACCCTGCGCAGATCCGGGAGGCTAAGGCATCAATCTTCATCATCAAGTGCTGCATCACCACCATCTCCATCCATCCCATCTACATCTTGTCTAGATCTTGTTGTAATTTCCGTACTCGTTGTGGATTTATACAAGTACTATTCATCTATGATAGATTCCATTGCTATTTCCATGATGTAGATTGCCTCCATGTCTGAGTAGATCATTAGTTCTTGGGGAGATGGAGAAACCCTAGTATGAGATTGAAATAAGATAAAGTTTATTATGGTATTTATCATTGTGACCATGTGTTAGATTGTCTTCATCTTGATGTTGAGAGAAGTCGGCCTCTCAATATTTGCCTCTCATAGGGACTTGATGGAGGGAACTACTTTTTGATAGACGAAGGTGTGTTAGCACTTATAATGACTATAAAGCTGTTGGCACTCCTTACATATCAACTTGGGAACCGAGGAAACTCACGGAACACTATCCATGCCATAGGATACGTCCTACGGGATTAAGTCCCTTAATAGAACAGTAATTCGATTAATGTTGATTGTTGTCTGTTGTGGTTATGAGGATGATGTGAGTACTGGTTGCTGTCTATTTGTCCAAATACGGAGTTCCTCCCACACATACATAGTTGAGAATGTTCATGATAATAATCTTTACCTTAGCTCTTTATAATGCTAGTGGTGTATCCGCTACTCCCTGATAACACTTTTTCTCCATTGCAGTTTCAAATCTATTTTACATACGCGATACTTACTTTATGTGTTTAGTTATTTTACTTTACTTATTATTCTCTTATACCAAAAACCCAAAAACACCTTTTTACACAATACTCGCATTTTATCTTGTTATTTAGAACTTTTTTATTTAGCATTTCTATTATAGTATTTAATTCGAGTTATTAGACTTTAGACTCCTGCTCCCTGTGGGATCGATATCTTTATTTCAAAACTAGCTACAAACAATCTGTGCACTTGCAGTCATCAAGCTATTTTCTGGTGCTGTTGCCGGGGAGCTAAGCGCTGTAGGTCTTTTAGTTTTTGCTTATTTATTTTTGTCTTTCTAAGTTTTGTTTGAATTACAGGTTTCCACCAACATGATGGAGTTTGAGCATATGGCTAGTGCTAACCCACTCAGCCACTTTGGGAAGCCTTATGATATTAATAAAAGAGACAACTCCAACGAGAAGACAAGGGGGTTTGAAATAAATCCTCTACTACTTGGTATTCTACACAAGTAGCAATTTACTGGAGATGAAGAAGATCCTGATCCATATGAGCATATTGCATATTTCAAAGATTATGTGACACTTTCCAGTTGACGGGATATACTACTACTGAGGTAAGGGTTAAACTTTTTAGTCACACTTTGACTAGTACAACTCTCTCATGGTATATATCTCTACCCCTGAAGCCACTACTACTTGGGATAATTTAGCCTATGAGTTTTTAGCAAAATATTATCCATTATCAAAAACTTTTGGAATCAAACGTCTTATAATGACTTGGAGGAACCATCCTAATGAAGGACTAGTAAGAGCTTATATCAGATTTAAAGATTTACTTCATCTATGTCCTCATCATGATTTGCATGAATTCTATTTATTGCATATCTTTTATGGCGATTTAATTGAACCTAATAAAATTAAGCTAGATTCTTTCACGCAAGGAGCCTTTATAAATCTTCCTATAACTAAATCTTGGGATTTACGTAATAGAATTCACGATCATAGAGTTTTATGGAATTTTGGTCTAGGAAGCGAAGGAGACGTAGAAATAGATCATGATTGTATTCATGACTAGAATAAAAAGGGCCATGTTAAAGAATTATCTAAAGAACTTTATCTGGATTCAGATCTTGTGTTGCAAGTTGTAAAAGCTTTTATAGAACCCATCAAAGCTCCAAAAGAGGGTTTGGTCAAGTATGATCCACCACCGAACCTGAGAAGAAAAGAGAAGTTAAAGCAACACTAGCCTCCCTAGAACCAACATATGAGATACCTTTTCCTAACACTACACAGAAGCATATTTTTGAATATGAATAGGTCAAAGCAGTATAGGAAAAGAAGGAAGAGGAAAGTATGCCAGAAGCTGAGGAACATCCGGAGGAAACCCAAGATGAAGAGGTAACCAAGGAAGCAATTATGGCTATGTATGCACATTGTAACATAGTTGAACTTGATAAAGAGATTTCCGTATTGGTTGAAGGTAAAACAAAGGTAAAATATGTGGGTAAGCCTATTCTTCCCCGTATATTTAAGGAAACCTCGCATTATAGTTTATGTGACCTTGGCACCGAAGTTATTGGTATATCTTATGATTTCTATTTAGAAATAAAAGAATAAATAGAACCGGCTATAATTGAAAATACTGATATGACAATCATGTTAGCTAATAAAACTCTCAGAATTCCAATGGGAGTAGTTGAAGATGCAACTTTCACAATTGGCAATAAAAACTTTCCTATCGATTTTGTAGTTGTTGATATGCCAGCTGCCACTCTTTTCCCAATTATATTTGGAAGAAACTTTTTGAGAGATGTAGGTGCCAATGTTGATTTCAAAAAGGAGATTGTGTCTCTTAAGCTTGGGGAAGCGGAAAAAGAATTCCACTTTTCCAAATTTAAAGATAGACCTCCACAAATACAACAAGAAGACAAAGAAAATACTATTGAGGAAATGGAAGCTCTGTTCTTTAGTAACCAAGAAGAAGAAATAAATGAAGACTTAAATTATGAAGAAATAGTTATGGAGGACAAGTCCCTAGAAGAACTAGAGATGAATTCGATTCACTTCCCATTATAGGGCCTCTAACTAATGAGGCTTTCGAAGAGCCAGAAAAGCGAGGGGACGAGGAATTACCACCCCAGAGTTGAAGACTCTACCAGATAATCTTAAATACAGATTTTCAGATGATACAAATAAATTTCCTGTTATTATTAGTGCTAAACTCTCAGGGGATGAAGAAGAAGAACTCATGAAAATACTTAAGGAGCATCGCAAGGCCTTTGGGTAATCAATTGATGATTTGAAGGGCATTAGTCCCATGATAACCGTCCATCGAATATTCATGGAGGAAGGTGCTAAACCAGTTGCGGAATTTAACCGACTAATCAAGCCTGAAATGAAGGAAGTGTTAAGAAAAAAGTGTACGCCTATTGGACGCAGGTATAATCTATCCTATAAAAGAAAGTGAATGGGTAAGTCTTGTTCATTGTGTCCCTAAGAAGGGAGGTTTTACCGTTGTTCCTAATGAAAACAATGAATTGATACCTACTAGAACTATTGTTGGACATAGGATGTGTATAGATTTCAGGAAATTGAATAAAGAAACTAGGAAAGATCATTAGCCTTTACCGTTCATAGATCAAACTTTAGAGAGGTTAGCAAAGCACACTCATTTTTGCTACTTGGATGGATACTCTGGTTTTTCCCAAATAGCTATTCATCCTTATGACCAACTTAAAACAACTTTCATTAGTCCTTACGATTTACGCTTACCATTGTATGCCTTTTGGTTTATGTAATGCTCCAACTACTTTTTAAAGATGCATGACTGCTATTTTTACAGATTTTATAGAACTGATAATGGAAGTATTTATGGATGACTTTTCTGTCTATGGAACTTCATTTACTAGTTGCTTGAATAATCTCAAAAGAGTTTTGCAGCATTGCGAAGAGACCAATCTTGTTCTAAACCGAGAGAAGTGCCATTTTATGGTTAAAGAAGGTATAGTCCTTGGACATAAGGTATCAGGTAAGGGAATTGAAGTGGATAGATCTAAGGTTGAGGCCATAGAGAGAATGCCACAACCTAGGGATATAAAAGGTATAAGAAGTTTCCTTGGTCATGTGGGTTTTTATAGAAGGTTCATTAGGAATTTCTCTGGAATATCTAAACCTTTGACTAACCTTCTGAAAAAGGGAGTAAGATTCAACTTTGATGATAAATGTCTTGTATCCTTTGATAAACTTAAATATGCTTTATCCCATGCTCCTATCATTAAACCACCTATCTGGATATGACTTTTGACTTAATATGTGAAGCTAGTGATGATGTTGTAGGAGTAACTCTGGGACAACATATAGGTCGCAGATTTAATATTATACATCATGCTAGTAGAACTCTTAATAGTTCTCAAAAGAATTATCCTAAGGAAGAAAGAGAACATTTGCTGTATTTTTCTCTCGCAATAAATTTCGTTCTTACATAGTTGATGCAAAAGTAAGAGTTCATACTGATCATGATGGTTTAAAAGAACTCCTAGAGAGGAAAAAACATAAGCCAAGACGGATCCGTTGGATCCTTTTACTTCAAGAATTTGAGTTACAGATTATGCAGAGGCAAGAAATAAAGATGCTGGATGCAGTGTCCTATTTGCCCAGCAAGACACCAATCTTATAGTGAAGAACTTTAGTCCTGATGATTTTCGTTTGCGAGAATTATTAAATGAACTAAGGTTAATTCCTCCAAAAGAGAAGAAGTCTTTATTGTTGGAGGAGTCTGTCATCCCCAACTAAGTAAATGGTAAGTGCAAGGTAAGTGTTCTTACTCAAATAAGTGATTGGTTTTCACAGATTTTACTTCTGAAATTTTTGTCTTTGAATTCCTCGTGTTTTTCTGAAGTTTCTGAAGGTTTTTATCAATTATATGGGTGCAACTATACGACCCGAGAAAATATTCCAGCCGTATAATTGGTCGTTAAACCTTTTGTATCTTCTGTGCGAAATTGTTTTCGATGTCTGGATCTATACGGTCGCAACTATAAGGCGGAAATAAATATTCCGGCCGTATAGTTGGTCATTAAACTCTTAGACATTTTCGATTTTTGATGTCTGTATCTATACGGTCGCAACTATTCAGCGGGAATAAATTTTCTGGCCGTATAGTTGGTCGTTGAACTCTCAGACATTTTTGTTTACTTTTTCATTTTTCCGAGTAAAAAAAGGGTATTGGCGATTCCGAGTCGTAACTTAATCGATCTGGACTCGAGATATTTGGAAATATCTGCCCGAAACCAGCTATACGGCCAGAGCTATACGGGCCATTGATGGCTCTGAAATATAGCCATCTATGTCCATATTTAAACTGGATATTATTCATATTTTTGATGAAATATCTCTCTAAACCCTGCCACTAATGACTAATAATCAAAGGGGTATGCAATCCTTTCTTTTCCATTTTTTCATGCGCAAATAATGACGTTTGATGATGGGAATCACTACATTAGAGTCAAAGATACGAGATTTTCAACAACCAGAAGAAACTAGGAGTCATGAGTCGGAGGCAGACACTTTAACGACCAACTATACGACCGGAATAAAATTTCGGCTGTATAGTTCTGACCATATAGTTGCCAACAACACCGCTAGGTCAAACAGAACAACTTTTATGAAGGGACCCCTATATAAAGAAGCCCCGGGCAACGAGAAAAGAACCTCGAGAGTCCCTTGCCCAGATCATCAGCCGCCTCCAGATCTCCATCCACCATACCGAAGAGCCGCCGGAAGAATAGACTTAGATCTAATCTCCAAAGCCCTTTTCTACCACCATAGCCATATTCCACCACTTGTAATAGTAGATCTCATCTTCGATTGGCGACATTGTAAGACTATTTGCTATCAATCTCATGATTTCTATTACAATGTTTGTGATTGTTGATCTTATCTCTATATGTGAGTAATTCTTCTTGGGCTAAGGGCTTTGGCCTAGCCATGTAGTATTTGTGCATGTTATTTATCATAGATGGGATCATGTATTAGTTTGTATGACATGATGATTATTATATCCTCTCTTGCCTCAGTCTAAGGACTTGTCAGGTACCCAAGACCCCGAGGATTGAGCTAGGTATGGGGAGTATGAGTAATGACTAATCTGCAGGTTGGGAACTCTAGTGATAGAAGGGATAGTATGGCTGCATGTGAGGGATTACTTGGGATTAACGATGATGTCACTATGCATATCATTAGTTCTCTTTCTTCTATGGATGAGACTAGTAGGTTATTGCTATAACCGGTTGCGGAGGCAATAGAAATTATGGATGCACTGCCCATATATAATTTATCTTGCTCTAACAATTACATGCATACTTTATCTCTATCTTTTATTCCCATCAGATGTTTTGCACAGCTACAGGTGAAACCGAACGCCCTAGGCCCTCTCTCTCCATCATCGACAACAACAAAAAGACGCAAACTCTTGGTCTGATAAAAACACAAAAGGAATTCTAAAACTCCCGAAAGTCCGTTAAAGCAACTTCACTATGCATCTGCTTCCCAAGGATTCGATAACCTAGGTCTACTAGGAAAAAAGAGTTATCCTACATCCGTAATCCGGATCGAACGTATCAACCCTTTTCCTGGCGCCGTTGCTGGGGAAGCAATAGCTACCCTGGTGAGGTTAGTAGGAACCTTGCTAGTTTTAATTCTTGTTTTAAATTTTAGTTTGCTTTCAGTCTTTATTTGAAAAACCAAAACAAATAGTTAGTCTTTAAATTCTTGCTTTTACTATTATAAGTCTCTGTTTAAGAAAATCCAAAAACATAGGAAATATGACTGAAAAGAAGCTTGGGGAGTTCGCTACTTCCAACAATTATTATTTGCGTACTCCTATTACTCAACCATAAATTGTTGCTGATGACTATGAAATTAAGCCCCATTATTTAAGTTTGGTTTAACAGAATCAATTTGGAGGCTCTGTTGTTGAGGACACAGGTATGCGCTTGAATACTTTCACTGAAATATGTGATATGATGCGTATAAAAGACATTGACCCTGAAGCGGTCAAATTGCGTTTATTTTCTTTCTCTCTTAGAGGAAGAGCAAAAAAATGGTTGCTATCTTTGCCTAGAAATACTATTACATCATGAGTGGAGTGCACTTCTTTATTTATGACTAAATTTTTCCCACCTACAAAGACTATGCAACTAAGATCTAATATTACTGGTTTTAGACACGAAGAGCGTGAACCACTAGCGCTTGCATGGGAGAGGATGAAAGAATGCATGAGCAACTATCCTAGTCATGAGATGGAAGACTGGTTAATTCTCCATCTATTTTATAATGCTCTTAACCCTATGTCTATGTCTATGCTTGATATTGCAGTTGGATAAACATTTATGTGTAAACATATTACCAAAACAAAGCAGCTGCTAGACAATATGCAAGACAACCATGCCCAATGGCATGTGGATAGATCAAACACGAAGAAGGTGAACTTCGTCTCATCACAAGAAAATGAAGAACTCAATGCTAAGTTGGTTGAGCTCATACTAGCCATAAAAGGTAAGGAAATTTAGGTAAGAGCTATCCCAGAAACAAATATTAAAGAAATAGACTTCATAGCTTGTAATGATTATAACCCTGCTTGGAAGAAGAATTATAATTCCAATTTTCAAAAACACTATTCTAATTCTGCAGGCAACTCTAATAATAATATGAGAACTAGTAATGGTAGTCTCCATGAAACACTTAAGTCTTTTATAGACTCACAAAATGAACAAAACAATATTCTTGTTAAAATAGCGGAGAACCATGATGTTATACTTGGTAAATTATCTAACTAAGTTGTAAGTTTGAGAAATGATTTGCAGGCCCTCCAAGAAAGAACGAGGATCATTGAGACACAGCTAGGGAAGATAACCGAGAGTCAAACTCTCATTCTAGCTAAATTTGCAGGAAAAGTTGAGCCTAATTCTGTTGAAGACCTTAAGATGATGAGAATCTAAAGAAAAGAGCCTGAAGAATATGATTATAGTAATGCTTCTTCACCAAGTTACACCGTGAAAGATCTCGTAAAAAGGATCAACGTTAAGATTCCGGTAAGTGAAGGAAATGAGAAAGCTATGTACCAACACTTCGTTAATCAGGTAGCAATAAAGGTACATGAGCTTGAGGAAGAATATAAGAAAATTGCTGAAAAATTACCTGTGAAGCTTGATTTCGGTGGCATATTTTGAATTTCAAAGTTCGATAATTGGAGTGGTATATTTCGAATACGCATGAATTGGAGTGGCGTACATCCAATTAACCCAAATAAAATAGCCTTCTCTTATTTCATAAGAGATCAACCCTTATCTAAGAAAAGACAATCTTTTTTCTTTTTTCTCTTTCCTCGAACTTAGCAAAAATCTCACACGATAGCTCTGAAAGAAGGCTGACTTGACCCCGTTCTGCATACCTGAGAACATTTGCGACGTGCACGGGATCCATTCACGTGCCGAACCGACGAGGCAACAAGTGCTATTTAGCAGTTCCAGCTTTTCAGTACTCCCTCCGATCTAAAAAAAGTTGACTTGAATTGTTTAAATTTAGATGTATCTAGTATTAAAACATACCAAGTCAATTAATTTAGGTCGGATAGAGTAGCGAAATTTACTTGAAAGAAACAAATTATCGCTCGATCCTATTTGATTGTGAGAAAAAAGGGTGAGACGGCCGGTGCTAGAAGTAGCCCAAGCAGTGAGCGGCAAGCACAAACTCGCCCCCTCCCCCCCCCCCCCCCCCCCCCCCCCCCCCCCCCCCCCGGACCGCCCGCGCCGGGCGCGCAACAGATTATGTGATTTGACCACTGGGGCACATGCGGAGCATAATCGGCGCTGGATTAGAGTCGAGCGCCGGCGATGGCTTAGGCAAAGCTCCAACTCACGCCGGCGACGGCGTGGATATGCTTGACCAACCCAATCGCTGCAATGGTCAATACAGGCAGCCATCTGCTTGACTGCTTCGCTGCAGCTTTGGCGGCCGGCGGAGGTCGAGTAGAGTACTTGACGTACGGTTAATGCATAACTTCGAGCTGACCTCGTTTTACCCGGACGACAGTTGTCCGTAACGAGAGGACGCGTCGATCGATCGTCCGGGTGTATGGAAGGCCGGCTTAGCAAACTTTCATGCCCATATGACCCTAGCAGTAATCGATCAACCGTAGTCTTTTTTTCTTTCTGAATTCCAAGCTGACCACAAACAAACAAACTGATCAAGATCACATGCATGACTGGAAACAGAGAATAACTGAATCGTATCTGGCCTGGAATCGTGAGCATTTTTTTTTTCGAAATGGGGAGCGAAATCCTGGCCTCTACATCAAGCGATGCATATAACCTTTATTCATTATTAAAATCATATTGTTTAGGAAAGGCCATTACAAAGATCGTACAAACCGGAACCGCCAAAACAAAATACTAAGAAAAACGATAACCGTATCACCAACTCTCCAACGAAATCTAGCAAACACCTAGTTGCCTCTTCCGACCCCGCCCCACGGTCACTCTCACTGTTGCCACTCGCCAAGAGAAGCTAGAGTGTCTGGGCGCGGCGGCTCGAACTCAAGCATAAGGAGCCATAGAACCGCAAAACATATCCACGGAACGGCGCCCACGCATACGCTCCGGATGTGGCCTTCACTATCTTCCGCCAAACCGTCTTCAGCATGTAGATCGATGTGCAGACTCTCGCAACACCAGCCACCGAGACCACCGCCGTGCCAAGTAGCACCACCTCCCTGCTGCTCCACCTCTCTTGCCTCTTCCATCCATCGTTGCTCCACAAATGATGCTCCCGAGAGAATGCGACACCACAATGTCGCCATCGCCCGATCCGGAAACAGATCACCGGTGACTATGACTCCCTGACTCGCCGCCGGGACTAGACGACGGACCGAGATCCGCCCCTCTAGCCGCAAATCACGGCCGGCCACTTCCGGCGAAGGAAACGACCACCACCGCCAAACCTAGGGTCACTGCCCCGGGCCTCCTCGTGATGCGGACCCAAAGCCAGGTCCTCCTCCACAGCGCCGCTGCTGCTGGTCCAACGAAGAATCTGGCCACCGCCAGCTCCGCCGCCTCCAGCCCAGGACGGCCACGACCAAGGGTGGGGGCCTGCCGCCGTTCGTCCGCCCCCACGGTCGAGGATGTGCAAGACGCGCCGCTGCACGCCATTGAAACCCCGGCAAGGACGCTACCGACGCCGGCCGCCCAAGCTTTGCCCTGGCGTTATCGCCGGCGGCGGCGGAGGGGATGGGGAGGCGAGGGAGGGGACGAGCGCGGGGAGAGGCGGTGCCCTGGTGCGGCGGCGCCACACGAGGACGGGGGAGAGTTAGGGTACTTAGCTGAAATACAATTTGCGGCGGCGGCGCCGCACGAGGACGGGGAATCGTGAGCATGCATGGTTAAGAACAGAAGAATCTTACCCGCCAAAAAACAAAAGAAAATCATGTGTTAGGGTTAGGTATGTTGGACATACTAACCTGGCTAGTAGGAATGCAAACGGCGTCCGGGTTCATCCTGCAAAACTCAGCAATCGGTTCATAATTAACTCTTCATGGGTATAAAATTAACACTATTCCCCGCGATCCATATTATTATTCTCAGATTTATCTAGATTGAAATGTATCTAATATATTTTAGTGTTAGATACATCTGAATCTAGATAAGTCTATAGATATTAATTTGGATCAGAGAAAATATATTTATTTACTGTGCTATTGTCCGCCAGCCCATCCCACTTGAATTCCTACTGGCTAGCTATTTATATTCCTTAGAGCGCCAAGAGTTCGATGTTGCACCTAGTTTTTCTCTGAACCAAATTATGAAGGCTTTGGATTATACGAGCTGCACATGAAAAAGACGACACTATGATCGGTGGTGAAGCTTAACTTACATGATAGAAGGGACAAAAAGAGATTAAAAGAGAGCTAATTTTGTCAAATTTACTACTCCCTCCATTCCAAATTATAAGATGTTTTACCTTTTTTTTCTAAAACATATGTATCTTGATTTTTTTCACAGAGAAAAACACATGTATCTAGATAACTTATAGTGTGTAGGTTTTCTCATTTTGGTCTGTATCTAGACTACAATGAAATATCTAAAACATCTTACTCCCTCCGTCTTAAAATAGATGTCTCAAACTTTTCTAAATTTAAAAGTATCTAATTCTAAATAGTGTGTAGATACATTCGAATTTAGACAAATTTTCGACATCTATTTTTGTGTCGGAGGAAGTACGGAAGGAGTAGTACAAAAGTATATGTGAAATACGTAGTACAAAAAATATATTTGAGCTGGGGGCCCATGCCCCCTGTACTCTTTCTTTCCTTCCTTTGCAACTGATTTAGACCCGCACTGTGGTTGATCAGCAACGCCATGGAACTGGATTTCGAAACTCCACTTATGATATTTCAGGCCACCTGAACTGGGACTGTCCCCTGCACAAGAACTGGGACTGTCCCAACAAGTATGAAATCAGGTGTACCAATGTTTGGCTGAACATGTTATTCCGTTTGAATTCTGATGGGAGTCGAACCAACCAACAATGTTTGATCTTCGGTACTAACAAGCCAACCATATTGTAAAATAGCAGATTTATTTATTTACATTTTCACTGTCTTGATTAATAGCTGCAGGACCCAGGGCTTTCGCAAACAAACAACAAATACATGCAGGTAGGTAAATGCCCCTTGGCGAATGACTAACCAATACAGGCTTGCATGATCGGCTGGAGATTTGAACTCTGGGTCATCCGATATCCATCTCTTAGTTCCCGGCCCCAAAGGCATAACATGGAGAATACCAAGTACTTTTTTTTTTAGATAACTAGAAAATACCCCGTGCGTTGCAGCGAAAATCTCTTCAAATACTATATTATATAAATAAAAAGGTATAATACGTACAGAACTTGAAGTTTTTTAAAAGAATTTATAGAGAAAGATTGAATTTGTTCAAATTAGTTGAAATCGTAAATTAAATTGATATAAAATTATCATGTATTTGACGAACATAAATTTGTGATGTGAATAGTTGGATGCAAGAAAATAGATGACGTGGATTGGTTTGCATGTAAAATACACTATTATAAATGATTGTTAGTGGGATGACATGGAATTTTGAGTGGCTATTAAAGTAGGTGATGTGGATAGCTTGCATATTAAGATAGAATAGTTAGTGGGGGTCTACTTTATAAGAAGATATAGATAGGCATCACTGCCCTGCTTTAAATTTATAAAGCCACTACGGTTCACATAGACGCATACAACTTAACAGAAGACAGAAAGTTGAGGCCTACAGTTTAGCCAAACAGAAAGGTAAAACAGGAAGGTCCTACAGGGTCGGCCTCCCACCGAAGCCGAGGACACAGAGAAGCCTAAGAGGACTAATCATAAGCGTTTCCAGGCGCGAGCTTGAGGTATAACTGCCTGAGCTCGTTGGCCATCCATGAAATGCCCTCCTTGTCCTTCTCCTTAGCATTTATCTTCCATAGCTGCAAGTGAATAATTATTTTATAGAGTAAGTCAGCAGGATGGTGTATCACTTTTGCTTCAATCGTCAACTTATTTGGTATAAGCCACGGCGACCAAGATTGCGCAAATAAGAAGCCGAAGTCGGATTATTCCGATTGTGCCTGCAGCGTGCCCGGGCACTGTGGCACTCCGAAGCTGCCGCGGCTGCCCAGAGAAAACCCGATAAAATAGCAAAAAAATGAGCGAAGCTAGCGGGGTACCAATTGCACTCGAGGATCTGGCATAGCGCTCCCCAAGTGAACCTTGCCAGAGAGCACGTAAAGAACATGTGGGAGGCATTTTCCCCTGCCCCACACAGCGCACACTCCCTGTTGGACGGTCCGTGCTGCGAGGCGATGAGTTCGTTCGAAGGGAGCCTGTCAAGGGCCAGTTGCCACGAGAAGATCTTGTTTTTAAGGGGGATTTTGGATTTCCATATGTCTCGGCAGTGCGCTACAAAAACCCCTTGTGTCAGTAGGCCATACATAGATTTTACCGAGTAAACCCAAGATGACTCTGGGTGCCATCGAATCCTATCATTACCGGTGCAGAGGGTTATCGGCTCGAGCGCATCAACCAGCGCCAGCCAGGCGGCAGCCCCCCTGGTCTAGGGCCCTGCGAAAATGGAGATTGATTTTGGTAGGCAAGCACACTTCTGCAACCAACACGGATGGGTTGTCACAGATGGAAAACAGCCCTGGGAAGCTGTAACACAAAGGGCTCTCCCCCAGGCACCAGTCTAGCTAAAACGACGTTCTAGCTCCGTCAGCCACCTCATGTTTGGCCCCCGCCTTGAAGTAGTATTTGACCTTGCGAAGGCTCTTCCAGAATTGGGACCCTCCCTGGCCCGAGCCCACAAAAATATCTCTAGCATCACCATATTTGGCGCGGATGATGTTGGCCCAGATTGAATCACCGTCTTGGTACAATTTCCAAACCCATTTCAAGAGAAGCGCAATGTTCATCTTCTTGGTATTAATCAGACCCAACCCCCCTTGCTCCTTGGGCCTACAAATTGTGGGCCAGTTCACAAGGTGGTATTTACGCTTTGGGCCTGTCCCCTCCCAAAAAAACTTGGATCTGACGGAGTCGGAATTCTCGTGAATGCCGTCCAGTAGCAGGAACAGCCCCATCGCAAATAAGGGGAGCTTGTCCAGACATGAGTTAGTCAGAATGAGTCCCCCCCCCGAGGAGACAAAGCGGCTGAGCCACGGTTCGATTCGAGCCCCCAATTTCCTCACTAGGAACAACCATTGTTCCATCGTGAGTTTGCGGTCAGAGATAGGGAGGCCGAGATAGGTAAAAGGGAATGACCCAAGCTTGCAGTTGAGGAGGTTCGCGACTCTCTGTTGTTCCTCAAGTGGTTGACCCATCACCACAACCTCGCTCTTGTGGTAATTTATCTTTAAGCCGGACATCTCCTCGAAGCACATGCGGAGAAACTTGAGGTTAGCGAGTTCACGGTCATCCTGTTGGATCATAATGAGTGTGTCATCCGCATATTGTAGGTGAGAGATTCCCCTGGAATCAGGTGAGGTACCACTCCTCGGATGTGGCCGGACCGGTTATCTGCGGATAGGATGGCCGAAAGAGCCTCACCAATGAAGTTAAAGAGCAACGGCGAGAGAGGGTCCCCTTGACGCACCCCCGCCTGTTGCGGAAATAAGGCCCCACCTCGCCGTTGATAGAAATCGTAGTTTGTCCACCAGAAATGAGTTGGGAGATTCTGTGAATGTATCCGGACTCAAATCCCCATTTAGCCGAAGCAACTCGAGGAGGAAGTCCCAGTTTACTCGATCGCATGCCTTCTCGAAGTCCAATTTCAACAAAACCCCTCCCAACCGCTTCTTCCTGAGCTCATGGATGATTTCCATCAGGGCTAGAGAACCGTCAAGAATAAAATGGCCTTTGATGAAGGCGGTCTGGTTCGGGCTAATGATCCGATTGGCAACAGGGTCAAGGCATGAGGCGAAGGCTTTCGAGATGATTTTCAAGATCACATTTATCAACGCAATAGGACGATACTAGGAGATCGAGTCCGCACCCTGGACCTTAGGGATACGCGAGAGAATGTCAAAGTTAAGGCGGGAGACATCAACACGCCTAAGAATGAAGTCATTAAGAATGAGCAAGACCCCATGTCGAAGCTGAGGCCAAAAGAACTTGAAGAAGGGCACAGGAAAGCCATCCGGGCCAGGTGACGTGTCAGATTTCATATCCTTAACAATCAGATAGCGTTCCTGCATCGATAACGTGATGGTTAGCGCAAGGTTCTCCTCCTCCGAAACCTGTCCGTCCAGACCCCATGTGGACGGAGACAGGCCGCAGCACCTGGGCTGCGAGGACCCCAGGAGCTCGCGGTAGAAGTCATAGATGTGAGCCTGAATGGCTGCATTGTCCGTAATGATCCTGACGAGGGTTTAACTCATCAATGCCCATTGTTATGGACTTCGGTTTTGGAGGAGGAGGGAGCGCTGGAGACATCTATCGGCTAGCAAACAAGCACACAGGGGACTCGAAGATTTACCCAGGTTCAGGCCTCGCAGAGGTCCCTACTCCTGCTTGTCTGCTCGTTGAATTATCAAAGGAATCGAAGATTACAATGGTGCGCAGATGGAATCTGGCGAGAGTTGTGGAAACTAGGGTTGCGTGTGTCCTCCTCGCCGCCCCTCCTAGCCTTTATATAGATAGGCTAGGTCTCGGGTAGCAGGTCGAGTCGGTTACAAGTTAGGGTTTTCCCCTTTGAACTTTCTATCTTTAGTTTCTTCTTGTTCTTCAAGCAATCGAGAGTCCGTAGGCTACTCGAATTCTTCATTTGGGCCTTGGCAACACCGTGGGCCTCTATGTATTCAGGCCGTATATACCAAGCTCGAGTACCTGTAGGGTATACCCATGTCAGTAGCCCCCGAGTGTCCAGTGGAATCGCAGATTCGACTGGAGACTTTATGAATCCTTTCGAGTGCATGACTGAGTATATTTTTCGACTGTTCCGTTTGTGTCATAGGGATTGTTGATGTGCGTGCCTGATTTAATCGATGTATCGGTATCAGTTAACTACCTTAGGGTAAAACAACGCCATCTACTCGAACTCGAGTCCCCGGACTCGAATCCGGAAAAGTGCTGGTGTAATTCGACTCAAGCCACGGAGGTCTTACAGGAGTCGAATTCCAGTGTATGGGTGTGAGCACTCGACGCGTCCATCAAGGCATGTTCATCGTACCTGTTGGCACGGATATATTTCTGGTAGTGCGCAGAAAATGCGTTGCCAGGCCTTATTCAGGTCTTATCTTCACGCTGCAAGCAAGACATCCAAATTTTGTCATCGGCGAAGATGATCCGGGTGACCCAGGAGACACAATCTCTTTGTAGGGAAATGTCATGAGGCGGTGTCACCATAAGTTTCGAGTGTGGATGCCATCAACACATAGTATGATGTACGAATAATCATAGGGTGCGCGACCAGCGCTCCCTATGGGAGTAGCCCCTGAGTGCCTGATTGAGTCGAAGACTCGGGCAGGGACTAAAGAACTTTTGCGACTGCTGTCGTCTTTTGTTTGCTTGTTTCAGTCGAATTTTCTTCCGACGCTCCCTATGGGAGTAACCCATGTCCATAATCGAATCGTGCTTCGAGTGGTTGGGTTTGCTTTGATTGTCCATGTTCCTGTAAATAGAAGAAGAAAAAATCGTCGGGTGCGCGACCAGCGCTCCCTATGGGAGTAGCCCCCGAGTGCTTGGTGGAGTCAAAGACTCGAGCAAGGATTAAAGTAGTCAAAGTCTTCTGCTGCGTAATTTTTAATGACGTCAGTGTTGTCGATCCATGACCTCAGTTGTCCACGTGAGCGAGTTTGACGGGACGTGATGAGCGGTGGGTCCCATTTTCCGACTCTAATTTGATTGGGCATGCGTAATCTTTTGTTTTAACTGCACCTCCTCGATTTCCACGCGTAATGGGAGTAGTGGGGGACGGTTCGTGCTTCAGATCCTCCACGTGTCGAGCGCGACGAACGCCACGCGTCTGATAGGGTTTTTCTTAGCCGTTGGATTGCATCTTCCAGGGGGTTAAGTAGCGATGCGGTGACGGTAAATTTCACATCTACTTCTTCTCTGCCTTTGCCTCCGTCGCCATTGTCGCTGCTCCTCTGCTTCTTTGCGCTCCTTTCCTTCGCGGCACTGGACTAGCTCCGCGTATTTCCCAGCTACTTCCTCTGGTCACACCGCCGCCACGGAATGGGGAAGAAAAAGGGAGGTGCTGCGTCCGATTGCGCTGCTGTCGCGGCTGCTTCGAAGAAGAAGGGAGGCTCCGCCGCTGCGGGCACCAGCACCGCCGCCACCGAAAAGAAGAAGGGCACGGGCACTCGCGTCACCAATGGTGCGTGGCGCGCGTCCATGATAAAGTCTTCTGAGCTTCGTCTTCTGCGCCAGGACGGAGTTTTGTCTTCCGCAATCGCGGATGCGCGTGTCCCTAGCAGCGAGGTAATCCCCTCTCCTCCTGCTGGCTTTCGGGTGATGTTCTTAGTGTTCATCATCTGTGGTCTATCGTTGCCCCTACATCCTTTCTTCAGGGGCCTTCTCTGCTTTTACGGGCTCCAGCTCCATCAGTTGTCCCCAAACTCCATCCTTCATGTAGCTTGCTACATTACCCTTTGCGAGTGCTGGCTCGGAATCGAGCCACACTTCAGCCTCTTCAAGAGCCTCTTCAAGTTGAAGCGCCAATCGGCATCTGGCTCCGTAGTCTATGATGTAGGCGACTGTGGTATCCACGTCGACCCCTCCGTCACATATTTTGACATCAAGCTAATGATGTCCGTCCAAGGGTGGAGGGACAAGTGGTTCTACGTCCGCGACCAGCAGGCCGACGGAGACCACTACGGACTCGCGCCCTTCGACGCCACGATGCCGTGCAGGAGGAGGCGCTCCTAGAAGAACGTGATTATGCCTGGTGAGTCTGCGGAGACAGATGTGCTATACGAGCGGGTCTGCGACCTCGAGAGTCGCATGGGCAAGGAGAAGGGAGGATGCGCCCTCATTCGCACATGGCTGCGCCGTCGCTTCCAGCCCCTGTAGGCCAGAGTCCACCCCATGTTCCAATGGGCTGGCGCGGACGATGTCACTCGCGTGACTGTCGATAGCATGTCCGCGAGTGAGGTGGACAAAAGGGTGCGACTGGTCACCAAGTACACCGTCAAGGATGTGCTCCCCGGTGAATCAGTCGTTCCTCCGTTCAATGCTGCTAACCCTCCTCCTGAGGTACAGTTGTGCTACGTAGTAGCTTTGTTTGTCGATTGCTTCTTTGCTATTTCTTGACTTTGTGCTAAATTATTTTCTGTATGCAGGATTGGGCGGTATCACCTTGTATGCCCCCTCTTCCTGAGGGGGTTATCCCTCGTGAAGCCTTGGAAGAGGACGAGTCGGAGTCGACCGTCCCATCTGATGTGGAGGAGGAACCCCCCGAGTCGAGTAGTCCGGATACTCGCAAACGTTCGTGCAGCGAGGATTTGGATGCGTCGTCCCCTTCGACTCTGGAAGGTGCAGGTGTTGGTGCAGAGTCGCCGATCCCTGCCGTTCCTGTGAGTGCCATGGTGCCATCCTCTCGCAAGAAGATGCGGCTGCCAAAGGAATCGTCGTTAGAGTCGGGATATCAAACCTTCAACTTTGATAAGTTTGATTGGTAAGTATTCGAGTCTTCCTTTTTGGTTCTTCTTTGGAATTGCCCTTTCTTGACATTGGTTTTGTTTTGCAGCCAACAAGCGTCGTCATCTTCTGGCGACGTACAATTTTTGAAAGAATCTGGAGTCGCGACCTCCAAAGCCAAGAAAGTGGCTGAGCGTACTCCTTCTCATCCATTGGCGGCCCACTCCGGCCATAATTCACCGAGTTCTCCGCATGATGTGGAGAACCAGATGGTTATCCGGACGACTACGAATTCATCGGCTTTGGAGTCTTTGGAGGATCATGTAAGTGTGTTATTTTGTTTCCTCTATTTTTGCAGTCGAATGTACCATTTTCTGTCATCTTGCTTATCCTTTTGTTGTTGTTTTCCTATTGCAGCTTATTGTGAAGGAAGCCGCTCGCTTAGCGGAGCAATTTCTTGCGATGGGTCACCAGCATGCAATGTTGGATACTCGTCACCGCGCAGTTGAAAGTAAGTATCTTTCTTCTTCGTCGTCCTCTTTGTGATATATTCGACTGATAGCCCATTTTTGTTTGTTTCGTAGCTAAGCATAATGCACTCCTCCGCGACGCCGCTTCCCTTGAAAAGGCGCTTGCCGCAGCGGTAAAGAGTCGCGATGAGGCAATCACGTCACGTGATGAGTCGCGGAAACGCAAGGAGGACCTGTGCGCCTCCATTGCGGCTAGAGAGAAGTTGTTCGAGGAACAGCTTTTCTCGATTGCCAAGGCTCTCTCAGGTATTTCCTTGTCTGGATTTTCATTGTTCTTCTTCTTTTGAGTTTGTTGTTGGTGCTAACCTTCACGCCCATGCTTGGGTTCTGTATAGATGCTGGCGATTTGAGCTTCGATCCTCAGGCCCTTTGCCGTGACGATGCCTTGGCGGGTGCTCTTTCAGCAGTCGAGGACCACAATGCCGCCGTTCAAGGGATGCTCTCTAAGGCCAAGGGTGTGCTCAGTCGCCTCCGGGAAGAGCTGGCGCCCAAGGCTGAGCTGATCGAGAATATGAACGAGCTGGTGGAGTCTCTTGCTGGGGGTGTCCCTGCAAGCTTCAAGAACTCGCTCTGTGCGGCAGGTGCTTTAATGTCACTCGCCATGGTTCAAGCCCACGGAATCGAAGTTGATCCTGCGGCGGTCTCCAAGGCAATGCATGTCAGCGCCGATGGCCAGCAGGTAGTCTTTTCTCCCTTCGCAACTGCTTGTGGCAAGTACGGCCCGCAGCTGATCAATACAATTGTGAAGTACTCTGAGGAGCTTCAGCGCACCAAGAAAGCTGCGAAGGCTGCGACGTCAGGGGCCGGTGGGAAGTCTGTGGCATCTGATACTGCCACAGACTCGATGAGGCCCCCAAAGCCGAGGTCAAAGTCTAAGAAGCCAATCGCTCTGCAGTAGTCGCATCTTGTAATAGTTAAATGCCTTATGTCTTTTGTCAAGAACATGCCTGTTGGCGAGTGTATCTGCTGATACTTTTATTAATCTTGAATGCACTCGAATCTTTTGTCTATGCCTCGCCTTAGTCCTCTTATTGTCCCTTGCTTGATTTGTGATAGGGCACATCGAGTGACCCCTTGAGGGAGCCTCGGGATTCGCTGCCCCTTGACGACACTTTGGCACCTCCGTGCTCAAGGGTGGATGAGCTTTCTTTGCTCTCGCGACTGCGTGATCGCATGAAGCAATTGGAGCGTGAATTGCCCGTACTTCACGGAAATGCGGACATATGGAAGTCGAAAGCGGAAAAAGCTGCCGCCTGAGAGTAGTATCTGCTAGGGGAGGTGACCCAGTTGGGTGGCCAGTTCAAATGTCAGTCTTCTTCCCTCCTGTCGTTTCCTTGTAGTCACTCGCAGTAGTTTGTTGTTCACATATTTCCCTTTTCCTTGTATAGTTGTCAGCGCGCGACATCCGCAGGATGAGAAGGACCTAATTGCTATTCGCATGAATGATCTGACCCAAGAGTAGCTTTAGGCGAGTGTGTACTTCTGGGTAGATCATGATCGCACAATCGCATTGGCGACCCTACTGGATCGCGCGTCGCGAGTGCTTTATTTCTTGAAGAAGTCGCAGTCATGCTTGATAAATATTTACCAGACGATGTTCCCGTTGGACGTCGTTCCATCGAGCCTGCTGGCCCTTCTCTCTAGATTCCAGGACTTGAGTGCGGTCCGCGAGTGTGTGCGGCAACAGTTAGTGGCTGGTGTCAAAACTGCGTTGTCGCTGGTGCGACTGCATAGGACTGATGTGGACGTTGCAGCAATTGCGGCTGGATCATCGGCACCGCCAGTGGGTTCTTCTTGGAACATGGTGCCGCACTACCAGGCAGTGGATCGCCCAGCAGAGGAGATCGTCGACTTCTTCGAAGAGCAGACCAATGTTCCCTTGCTGTAACAGTAGTTTTAGTTGGTATCCTGCACATAGTTGTACCAGTGTTGTAAAGTTCGTATATATGCTGTGTATAATTGATTGACGTTGATGTAGAAAATAGCTTGTTAGCGTGTATGTTTTGTGAGTGCGTTGCACTATGCGATTCCTTTTCGTTAGCCTGGCTTTGTGTTTATCTTAGTCCCTTGTCAACCTGTCAGGTGCGTTGCAACTGGGTTGATGTTTTGTCAAGGGTTTTGATTGGTGTGCCAGCTACTCAGGATATCGTGTTTTTAGTTCGTAGAACAGATGTGTGTAGGGTGGCGCAGCCCCCGAGTGTATGATTTGCAAAAAAATAAAGGAAAACACAGAGTTTTGGGGCACTTAGCTTTATTTATTCACGGGATAGTACGAAGTACAATGTGTGGCTAAGTAGCCTTGGCTGAGTAGCCTTATTTGCAATGTAAAAGTAAAAAGCGACTAAGGGTAGAAGCATCACAACTGCGCGACGTTCCAGGGGTTGCGGTATTCGACTCATGTCTCGAAATCTTGCAGGCGATAGGCGCCACCTGGGATTACTTCTGTAATCACGTATGGTCCCTCCTAGGGGGACTCGAGCTTGAGATGCCCTTGCTACTTCAGTCGCAGGACCAGGTCGCCTTCGACGAAGGATTTGGGGCGTAACCTCCTGCTGTGGTAGTTGCGCAAGTTCTGCTGGTAGATCGTTGATCTCTCCGCGGCGATTTCCCTTGCCTCGCCGAGGAGGTCGACGGAGTCTTCGAGTGCCAGAGTTGACTCCTGCTCGCTGTAAGCGACCACGCGCGGTGCTTTGTATCGTACTTCGGCGGGTAGCACCGCTAACGACCCACAAGTATAGGGGGTGTATCGCAGTATTTTCGATAAGTAAGAGTGTCGAACCCAACGAGGAGCAGAAGGTGCTGGCTAGTGGTATGGATCAGGAATTCTCTGTAAATACTTAGCAAACGGATTTTTAGGGGTTTTTGATAAAGCAAGTAAACAAAGTACGAGTAAATAAAAGACAGTAGGAATAAATGCAGCAAGTGCCCCAATCCTTTATGCAGCAAAGGACAAGCCGGTTGTATTACTTAAGATGACCAAACATTCTCGAGGACACATGGGAAGACTGTCAAGTGCTTTCGCTTCATATAGTTGATTAATCTTCTTTAGCTTGCTAAGTGTTGTGTGGGTGAACCTGTGCTAATGTACTGACCTTCCTAGGACTAATACATACTTGTGATTATACCCCTTGCAAACATCCGTAAGTACAAGAAAGTAATTAAGGTAGAAACCTAACCACACCTTTAAACTCTAAGACCCTTACGTCCGTTGTGCAATGGTTTCCTAACGGGGGTTCAGGTTTCTATCACTCCGGCAACCCCTACGATTAGTAGCCAAATACACAATGCATTCCTGTAGGCCCATATAGGTGAAGTGTCATGTAGTCGATGTTCACATGACACCACTAGAAGTACACCACAACTTAAATATCAAACTATTGAATCTCTCTCAACACAACTCCACTACTAACAACATGACTACTCCCATGTCCTCAAGAACAAAACGAACTACTCACAAGACATCATATGGATCATGATCAGAGATGGAATAATGATGTATAACAATCTAAACATAGACAATAATTCAATGGTTCACTCAATAGCATCAACTACAAAGAGTAATCAACATCGGGAAAGTTTCCCCTAAGAACTATGCAAGATTCAACCCAATTGTTACAGCAATATGGAGATGGTGATGAGGGTGTTGATGGTGATGATGATGATGATGATGATGATCCCGATGAAGTCCAGCTTGATGGTGGTGTTGATGGCGACGATCTCCCCTCTCCGAGAAGGAATTCCCCCGGCAGAAATTTGTCTGCCGGAGAGATCTTTCTCTCTCGGTGTTTTCCGCCCCGTAGAGGCGGCGGAATCTTTCTGTGGTTTCTCCCCGAGTCTTAGGGTTTCGGGAGGATAATATACGCTAGAGGGGAGAGCCTGGAGTGGGCCAGGGCGGCCACACCACCTGCTGGCGCGGCCTAGGGCTGCCCGCACCAGGGGGTGGTGTGGGCCCCCTGTGGCCCATCTCCAGCCCCCCTTCTGGCTTCCTTCGTCTTCTGGAAAAATAGGATTTTCCGTATATTTTCCCGGATTTTCTGAACTTCGTGAATTTTGCCCCCAAACAGCGCCTTTTCCATCAGAATCCTGACTCCAGCGGTCCATGCTCCAAAAGTCATCAACCATACAAAAACAGATGAAATAACATAAGTATCACCTCTCAATACGAAATATATCAATGAATAACAGTGAATTGTGACATAGAATAGTGATGCAAAATGGACGTATCAACTCCCCCAAGCTTAGACTTCGCTTGTCCCCAAGCGAAACTGAGCTCAATAAACATGGCCTCAGGTTTATGGAGTGAAGAGTCGATAAAAGAATACGAATAAGAAGCATCACATTCATCAATACATAGACCATAATAGAAGAAAACTCACTATTATATAACTCAACTTGTAATAGGTAAAGGAAACACAATAAAGATACATAAAGTGAATCATAATTGGTAATGGCAAACTTACCTCTTGGTCGAAGAATAGTTGATAATTTGCTGGAGTTCACAAATAACTGGTTTTCAATGAGAGCTTTCAAAGTAGTAAACATCAAGATAAGAGCAATGTGCAAAACAAGGAACATAAGAAACATGAATGAATAAATCATCATATGAATGAATGAAACACAACAACTCAAAATACTTGTCGAGATAGAAGGGAGTAGGTTTACTGACTCAACTAAAAAGTAAAAGAAAGGCCCTTCGCAGAGGGAAGCAGGGATTGCAAGTCTCATAAAGAGCTCCCAAAAATTATGATACTTACTAGCTTTCAGCTCTCATTTCCCCTATCATAGGCATCTTTAGGTGATTAAGGTTAAAGTGATCAAATATGAGGATATGCATTGACAAGTTGTAAATTGAGAATCTCATGTCCAATGAATACGAGGGCCGCTCCTCATGCTACTCAAGTTTAGTCACCGGTAAGTTCTTGTCATCGTAAGCATATGTGTATCATAGAGAACCGCCAACGGGGTACCCCTTGCCCGATTATACGCAAGAATCCCCATATCAAAATGACAAGGCAAGCAGACAACAAACATCTCAGCAATCTTCTTATTTACCGTGGGAATATGGTGTTGTTTTTCTCTCTTTCCTATTTTCATAATCTTTTTTTATTTTTCTCTTTTTCTCAATCTCTATCTCTCTTTTTTATAAGAAGAATGCTTCATAGATGCTCGTTATGGTTACACTGCAGGTTTCCACCATGTTAGCATGGATTAGACCAACGGCCCAGGCGTTTCTCTAACACATATGCATAAATCCATGGACTTACAACCTCCCCTTTCATTTCACACCGACGACATCCATAGACAAAAGAACATGATATCAACTAGGTACAAAGTGCCAGTGCAATGTTGAAAGCGTTCCCCATGATAGCATGGTTCTGCTAATTCACAACTTACAAAGCGCAAGCATATACGCAACATAGGTGAGCACAATGGTTCAAGTTTATTAAATGCAAGAAAGTAAGGTGTGCCATCAAGTTTGTGAGAGCTTTAATCACTAATTTTCACATAACAAGTTTAATTTGGAAGGTAGATAAAACAAGAATTTACTTGGAATAGCAATAATGCTACTAGGTAGGTATGGTGGACACAAATGGCAAAGGTTTTGGTTTAAAGGAGTGGATGCACGAGAAGAATTCCCTCTCAGTACAGGTTTTTGGCTAGCAAGGCTGGGTAGCAAGTACAAGAGTTGAAGGAAACAAAGAAACATACAAGTGATAAAGACAAACATTCAATCTTCCTTGGAAGCACAAAAGATCTTAACTAGAGAATACTAAACTTATGAGCAAATCAAGAAAGAAAGATGATGAAATTATTTTTCTTTAGAGTACTTTTATCTTTTCTTTCAACTCTCGAAAATAGTGTGCTACTGACCAAGCCAGGTTTGCCAAAACCAACTAAATTAACTCAATGATCCCAAAGTGATACCAATACTAATAACAAGGTCAATCATACAACCGTGAATTGAAAACTAATATAAGCTATGAAAAAGAGTGAATGATATAACTTCTCATTAGTATTCCATAACGGCAACTCACACCAAGGGATACATATCTAACGAGAGAGGGGACACTTCCATAATGCAAACCATACTACATAATAACTCCTCTATTCATGATATGACTCTACTAAAAAGGTAAAAAGATAGAAGATAGTGATGTGATACCGCGACACTCTCCCAAGCTTGGAACAAACCAAGGGGATGCCAAACCTGATGACGAATTACTCCTTAGGTGGTGGTGGTATCCTCTCGATGAGCTTCTTGATAAGTTTCCCCAAGTCCTCAATCTCAAAGGTGAGATTGCGAATAAGCTGCGAGTTTTGCTCAATGCGGCTCATGATCATGTCGGGTTGAGAATTCCAGCTCTTGTTATTCTTTCAACACTCTTCCTCCTTGAAGTCTTCTTTTCCTGATGGCTAGAACGAGGCAAATCCCAATTGGAGGGTAATTTCTCCTTGGGCATATTCTGGTATTGATGCTTATGGATAAGGGTATGGAAAGGATTCCTGGTGCATGGAGGAAGTGACCAGGGATCTGAACGGTGATGAGGAGGCTTCCCTCCAATTGACATAGTCCTGGCAGGGTTTGTCACCACTCCAATGATTGCAATGGTACTGCCGGTGTGCTTTGCCTCTTCTTCACCTTCACTCTTGATTTTCTTCTCCTTCTCGGGGTCTTGGAGGTCTTCCTCCATAGGCTCCTTCCCTTTATCCTTGGCGGACACCATTGTGGTTCTAAGATTTCAAAGATAGTTCCTGGCAGAAATAGATCGAAACAAAAACATGGCGAAAACACGATGTACGAACCTCGTGGGCTCCGGGGGATTATATATTACGAAGTTTCAGAACAAAAGGAAGATACTGGGAGAAAACGAGTCGGAGGCAGAGTCCGGGGTGGACTCACCACCTGGTGGCGTGGACAGGGGTGGGCCCACGCCACAGGGTGGTGTGAGCCACCCTGGCTCCGTTTCCGTCTCTTTTTCGCTTCGTAGCTTCCCTTATTGACTGAAAACTGCAAAAGTATAGTTGGATTGTATTTTCGTGGAACTTTTCTTACCAGAACTGTTACCTATTTGGAAACGAACTCTGCAGGTCTCTGAATTTGGTCCTTGATAAATCTTTCCGGAGTCATCACTTGAATATCATCGATATCTTCATCTTCATACACTTATTACTTGAGTCATAAAACCCTTCTCTTCCTTATTGCACCATTATCTCCACTTCCTGGAAATTTCTTTCACACAAAACTTCACACAATTCTCATTAGCAACATTAGTATAAGTGAAGTGATAAAACCCTTTGAGTCCAACTTCAACTAAAAACCATCAAAACATAAGCTACTGAAGCAACTCCTTCCGAAAACCCAAAAATAATTCAAAAAGGAAATAAAATAAAGAAGCAAATGCAAGAATGGCAAAATCTGTCAAAACAGACCAGCAGGTAAAGATCAATTTTTTCGAAAATCTTCTGTTGCTCAAATCAAAAAGTGCCAAAACTAACGAAAGTTAAATAACAACCTGGGGCAGAAGCACAAAAAATTACAGCTCAATCTGACATACAGAGATCTCTCACGAATTTTTACGGTGAAGCACAAAAATCTGTTTCGGGATAACAACTTCCCCAAATATTACTTCTCTCTCATTAGAGGTTGATCTTGACACAAAAACCAAACAAAACGGATAAGGAGAGGTTATTACCGAAGTAACAACTTCCAAGACTCAAAGAAACAAAAACAAACTGAAAGCAAAAACAAATTGGGTTGTCTCCCAAAAAGCTCTTTCTTTATAGCCATTAAGATGGGCATGATAATTTTGAAGATGCTCACTCAGGAATATGAATTGAAGTGAAAGAGAGCATTAAGAAGCAAAAACACACACACATTTAAGTCTAACCCACTTCCTATGCAAGGGAATTTTGTAAACAAACAAGTTGTTGAAACCAGAGGCTACTTGCATAAGAAGGCAAAAGAAGTGCAACATAAAGACTTTTAGCATAAAACGAGGAAACTTGATATTATTGAGATACATAAGAACACTTTCCCTCTCTCATAATAACTTTCAGTATCATGCATAAACTTAACAATATAGCTATCACAAGGACCATCATAGCAATGATCACTTATTCTAACAGAAAACACAGGAATACTAGCTCTCATAACACTACTTTGTGAGATAATATTAGAGGTATCCTTACAAAGGATAGTGTGTCCCTCTTTCTCATATTTAGTAACAAAGTCTTTCACATTTGCTATTATAGGTTCATCAACCATTTGTTTATCAGGTTCAACAGCTTTATTTGTACTTTCACTAAACCATACTAGCCATCATAGAATGTTCCCTTATCTCAACTTGGAAAGGCATTTTCTCAATATAAGGTTCAGGTAAGACATGATTAGCAGTATAAACTTCAGTATTTCTTGCAGGAACACTCTTAGCAACATCTTTATAAGGTTCATGATACTTATTCCACTTCTTTTGAGGCACTTCAATGTAGGAAGCAAAAGCCTTAAAATAAGAAGCAATAGCTTGAGAGTCTAGACCATAAGCATTTTTAATCTTTTGAAAGTCACCAGTTCCCATAAAAGATTCAATGCATTCATAATCATAATTTATACCTGACTTTCTACCTTTGTCATTCTCCCAAGCTTCAGCATTGTCTTGAATACGGTCCAGAAGATCCCATTTAGCTTCTTCTTCCATGCGAGTGAATGATCCAGCACAAGAAGCATCCAATAAATCCTTGTCATGTAGAGGGAGTCTTGCATAAAAGTTATTGATGATAATATTGTTGGGGAGATCATGAATAGGACATTTGAGCATTAGTAACTTCAATCTCCCCCAAGCTTGAGCTGTACTCTCTCCATCAAGAGGCCAAAAGTTGTATATTTGATTCCGATCTTTATGAATCTCACTAGGATGTTAAAACTTTGAATAAAAGAGAGGTACTATTTCCTCCCATTGCAGAGCTTGACCATTCTTCAGTAGCTTATACCATTCCTCAGCTCTTCCTTTTAGTGATAATGAGAATAACTTCTTCTTAACTTGATCTGTAGTAATACCTGCACACTTGAACAACCCGCATAATTCGTGTATAAAGAGTAAATGATCATCGGGATGGACAGTTCCATCCCCAACATAGTAGTTATCCATAACACGGTCAATCATTCTTGTAGGTATTTTGAAAACATCATTCTCAGCAGGTGGTGGCTTATCTACTACCTTAGAAGTGGTAGTAGCATTACCAAATAAGAAACTCAGCGAATTATCCATAACGAAAATAAAGAAACTAACAGAAGTAAACAATACTCACAGCAGAAGTTTCCTTTACCAGTTCCACTCTCCAATAGCGCTTCACTCCCTGGAAACGGCGCTAGAAAATAGTCTTGATGACCCACAAGTATAGGGGGTGTACCGCAGTATTTTCGATAAGTAAGAGTGTCGAACCCAACGAGGAGCAGAAAGTCCTGGCTAGTGGTATGGATCAGGAATTCTCTGTAAATACTTAGCAAACGGATTTTTAGGGGTTTTTGATAAAGCAAGTAAACAAAGTACGAGTAAATAAAAGACAGTAGGAATAAATGCAGCAAGTGGCCCAATCCTTTATGCAGCAAAGGACAAGCCGGTTGTATTACTTAAGATGACCTAACATTCTCGAGGACACATGGGAAGACTGTCAAGTGCTTTCGCTTCACATAGTTGATTAATCTTCTTTAGCTTGCTAAGTGCTGTGTGGGTGAACCTGTGCTAATGTACCGACCTTCCTAGGACTAATACATACTTATGATTATACCCCTTTCAAACATCCGTAAGTATAAGAAAGTAATTAAGGTAGAAACCTAACCACAGCTTTAAACTCTAAGACCCTTACGTCCCTTGTGCAATGGTTTCCTCACGGGGGTTCAGGTTTCTGTCACTCCGGCAACCCCTACGATTAGTAGCCAAATACACAATGCATTCCCCTAGGCCCATATAGGTGAAGTGTCATGTAGTCGACGTTCACATGACACCACTAGAAGAAGTACACCACAACTTAAATATCAAACTATTGAATCTCTCTCAACACAACTCCACTACTAACAACATGACTACTCCCATGTCCTCAAGAACAAAACAAACTACTCACAAGGCATCATATGGATCATGATCAGAGATGGAATAATGATGTATAACAATTTGAACATATACAATAATTCAATGGTTCGCTCAATAGCATCAACTATAAAGAGTAATCAACACCGGGAAAGTTTCCCCTAAGAACTATGCAAGATTCAACCCAATTGTTACATCAATATGGAGATGGCGATGAGGGTGCTGATGGTGATGATGGTGGTGATGATGATGATGATCCCGATGAAGTCCAGCTTGATGGTGGTGTTGATGGCGACGATCTCCCCTCTCCGGGAAGGAATTCCCCCGGCAGAAATCTGTCTGCCGGAGAGATCTTTCTCTCTCGGTGTTTTCCACCCCGCAGAGGCGGCGGAATCTTTCTGTGGTCGCTCCCTGAGTCTTAGGGTTTCGGGAGGATAATATACGCCAGAGAGGAGAGCCTGGAGTGGCCAGGGCGGCCACACCACCTGCTGGCGCGGCCTAGGGCTGCCCGCGCCAGGGGGTGGTGTGGGCCCCCTGTGGCCCATCTCCAGCCCCCCTTCTGGCTTCCTTCATCTTCTAGAAAAATAGGATTTTCCGTATATTTTCCCGGATTTTCTGAACTTCGTGAATTTTGCCTCCAAACTTTACCTTTTCCATCAGAATCCTGACTGCAGCGGTCCATGCTCCAAAAGTCATCAACCATGCAAAAATAGATGAAATAACATAAGTATCACCTCTCAATACGAAATATATCAATGAATAACAATGAATTATGACATAGAATAGTGACGCAAAATGGACGTATCAACCGCTTCAGCCCCGTGCACCATTAAGAACGGGGTGTACCCTGTAGCATTGTTTGGAGTTGTGTGTAGGCTCCAGAGTACTGATTGTAGTTTGTCTGGCCAGCAACCCGCGGCCTATGCGAGTGGCCGGAGGAGCCGCTTGTTGATGCCGCCGCAGACGAGCCCATTAGCTTTTTCGACCTGACCGTTGGTCTGTGGGTGTGCCACCGAGGCATAGCTGACGTTGATTCCCAGATTCTCGCAGAGTTCTTGGAACTCCTTGGATGTGAAGTTCGTCCCATTGTCCGTGATGATGCTGTGTGGCACTCCGAAGCGGTAGATGATGGACTCGAAGAACTTGACTGCGCTATGCCCTAATTGATTGGTCACTGGCATGGCCTCTATCCACTTGGTGAATTTGTTGAATGCGACCAGGAGGTAGACGTAGCCTCCTCGTGAGGACTTTGGGAGCTTGCCGACCATGTCGAGTCCCCATTGCGCGAAGGGCCAGGCCAATGGAATTGGTCGGAGCTCCGCGCCCGGTGCGTTCGGCTTGTCCGCGAATCGCTGGCACATGTTGCATTTCTGGACGATGTCCTTGGTGTCGCGCATGGCCGTAGGCCAGTAGAATCCAGCTTGTAGAGCTTTGGCAACGAGGGCACGACTGCCGGCATGGTGCCCACAAGTCCCCTCATGGATGTCGAGGAGAACAGCTCTTCCATCGGCCGTGGAGATGCATCGTTGGAGCACTCCTGTGATGTTATGCTTGTATAGTTCGCCGTTGATAATTGCGAATGCCTTGGATCGCCGTGCGATGTGCCGTGCATCAGTCGGGTCGTCCGGTAGCCTTTTTCTAAGAAGGTACGTGATGTACGGTTGACTACATGATGGCTCGATCATCATGACGCTCATTGGTCTTTCGAGTCCTGTATCCCGCTCCAAGTCGTCGAGTGCCATTGGCTCATTGGGTGGCGTAGCCCCCGAGTCCGTTGCTGCACTTGTTTTCTTCTCTGCGGCCTTTGGCTTGATGGAGCGTTCGTAGAAATGCTCGAGAAATACCCCAGGTGGTATGGGGGCGCAGGTAGAGCCTATGTTGGCGAGTGCGTTCGCCTCTTTATTGCTTTCGCGACCTATGTGCCGCAGCTCGCAGCCGTCGAAATCCACTTCGAGTGTGTCGTAGAGGTCACGGTAGGCGATCATGTTGTCGTTCAGTGCGTCGCACTCGTGCATGTCTGGTTGACGACCAGCTTGGAGTCGCCGTATATTATGAGCCTTTTGGCGCCGCAGGCTTTTGCCATCCTCATCCCGTGTAGCAGGGCCTCGTATTCAGCTTCGTTGTTGGAGGCGGTGAACTGCATTCGCAGGATATATTTCAGCTTGTCTCCCTGGGGTGATGTCAGTATGACACCTGCACCGGCTCCATCCTTCCGCTTGTATCCGTCGAAGTGCATTGTCCAGAGGTAGGACATATCTGGTTTTTCAGGGAGCTGGTTCTCCATCCAGTGCACGAGGAAGTCAGGGAGAACTTGCGACTTTATGGCGTCACGTTTTTCATATGTGATGTCTCGTGGAGACAGTTCTATTCCCCAAAGTGCGACTCGTCCGGTGGCGTCGGGATTGTTGAGGATGTGCCCAAGCGGGGCGTCATTGACTACCACGATTGGGTGTTCCTGGAAGTAGTGGCGCAGTCGTCGAGCCGTCATGAAGACGTCGTACGCCAGTTTCTGGTAGTGCAGGTACTGCTGTTTTGTTGGCGTAAGTACCTCGTTGAGGTAGTAGATTGGGCGTTGTACCCCGTGGACCTTGTTTTCTTCGGCTCGTTTGACTACAAGCACTGTGCTGACCACCTAGTTGGTGGCAGAGATGTATAGCAACAATGTCTCCCTTTCGTGTGGGGTCACCAGTACTGGCGAGGTGGATAGCAGGCGCTTGAGGTCTTCGAATGCTTCCTGCGCCTCATTGGTCCACTCGAACTTGTTAGCTTTGTGGAGGAGTTGGTAGAAGGGTAGTGCCTTTTCACCCATCCGACTGATAAATCGACTGAGAGCCGCGATTCGCCCAGCCAACTACTGGACGCCCCTTATATTTTCGGCTTCTCCATGGCCAGTATAGCTTTTATTTTCTTCAGGTTTGCTTCGATCCCTCTCACGGAGATAAGATACCCGAGTAGTTGCCCAGATGGTACGCCGAAGGCACACTTGTCTGGATTGAGTTTGATCCGATAGCGATCGAGGTTGGTGAAGGTTTCGCGCAAATCGTCGATTAGTGAGGCTTCTTATTTGGTCTTGATTACTATGTCATCGACATAGACTTGAATGTGCGACCAAGCTGGTTTTTGAGGCAAGCCTGCATGCATCGTTGATAGGTGGCCCCTGCGTTCTTTAGCTTGAAGGGCATTGTGTTGTAGCAGAACACACCAAAGGCGTTGTAAACGCTGCTTTTTCTTGGTCTTCCTTCTTCATTCGAATCTGATTATAGCCTGAGTAGGCATCGAGGAAATAGAGGTGCTCGCATCCTGCGGTGGAGTCGATGATCTGGTCGATTCGCAGTAGCGGGAAGTGGTCCTTCAGACAGTGCTTATTCAAAGAGGTGAAGTCCACGCACATCCGCAGGATATCCGTGTTCTTTTTTGGCACTAGCACCGTGTTGGCGAGCCAAGTGCTTTCCTTGATCTTGCGTATGAATTTGGCGTCGAGGAGTCTGTTGATCTCCATTCCGACTGCCTTTGCTCCTAGTTCAGATAGTCGCTAAATTGTTTGCTTGACTGGCCTTGCGTCTGGGTTGACGTTGAGTGCGTGCTCGGCGAATTCCCTGGGAACTCCTGGCATGTCCGCTGGACACCAGGCGAAGATTTCCCAGTGCTCACAGAGGAATTCGACGAGAGCGAGTTCCTATGCGGGACTCAAGTTGTTGGCGATGAGAGCCGTCTTGGCGGGATCCGATGGGTGGACCTGAACTTTCTTCGTGTGCACCGATGAGTCGAAGGATAGATCGGGTGAACTTGGCCGGCTCAGGGGAGGCAGAATGTTGTCTGTCGACTCCTTTAATCTCGCGAGTTCTTCCTGCATGCCGAAGGACTGGGAAATTCTGTTGAATGCCCTATCGCAGCTGTCAGACCTCTCGAAGCTCCTGTTGATTGTGATGATGCTGTTAGGTCCTGGCATTTTCATCTGCAGGTAGGCGTAGTGTGGCACTGCCATGAACCTAGCGAACGCGACACGTCCGAGGATGCAGTGGTACTGCGAGGGCCAGTCGACGACCTCGAAGTCGATGCGCTCATGCCAAAAGTATTTCGGTGTGCCAAAGATGACGTTGAGGTTGATTTTGCCAAGGGGATATACACCCTTGCCTGGGACGATGCCATGGAATGTTGTGTCTAAGGCCTCTAGGCAGGTTTGAGGGATCCTCATTGCTCGCAAGGTACTTGCGAACATAAGGTTGATGCCGCTTCCACCGTCCATAAAGACGCGACTCATGTCGAAGCCTCCAATTTGTGCCTCGAGGACAAGGGGACAATGGCCTGGGCGAGGTACTTGGCGCGGGTGGTCACGCTTGTCGAAGGTGATGCAGGATTCGCTTCCTCTGAGGTACTCAGTGGTAGATGGTGGCGAGTTTGTGGCCAAGTTGACTTGGCGAGTGATGGCCTTCTGCACCCTATTCGAGGGGCGTCCCTTTTGGATCATCATGGTACCCATGGCCCGTGGGTATGGTTCGCCTCCCTGGTGCTGGTCTATTGCTGCTGCATTTGGGGGTAATCCAGGTGGTGGTGGCGGAGCGCCATGTGCCACGGCACCTGGAGCGGCTCCATAGCCCCTTTCGACTGTGCTGCGATTCATCCAAACCAGTCCCTCATGTAGTTTGAGGAACTCGCGGCAGTCCTTGAGGAGGTGGCTGGACTTCTTCTTTCCATCATGCTTGTCGATATAGAAGTGCATAGTGCATGGCCCGGACAGTTTATCTTCAATGGATGTTGCGGGTGCCTCATCACGATTGCGGCGCTGCCACACTTGCGTGGTCTTTCCGAAGTCGCGGTATCCACCGTTGCGGTAGCCTC
This sequence comes from Avena sativa, assembly GCA_916181665.1. Lineage (NCBI taxonomy): Eukaryota > Viridiplantae > Streptophyta > Magnoliopsida > Poales > Poaceae > Avena > Avena sativa. The sequence goes on from OV702290.1 coordinate 469,226,706, forward strand.
TGTTACGGTTGTCGTCGCATCTGTCGGCGTAGCCGGCTGCGACCATGTTGACGTCGTCGCGCTCATCATAGATGCGCATGCGGCGTTTGCTTCGGTGGTCGCGTCTGCGCTCGAGCTCTGCCTCGTTGTCGGAGTGAACGTGATTTTTCACCGAATCTTCTCCATCTGCCCAGCGATTCGCGATTTTCATCAGGTGGTCGATGGTTTTGGGCTTTGAGCGACCCAGCTCCTCCCTGAGCTCTATGCGACGTACGCCGCCGTTGAATGCGTCAATCGCGTGATCCTCCGAGATGTTCTCTGCGGAGTTCTTGACAATGGACCACCTTTGGATGTAGGAGCGTAGCGATTCGCCCGATCTTTGCTGGCAGCATCTCAGTTCTTCGATTGATGTGGGCCGTTTGTATGTGCCCTTGAAGTTGCGCACGAAGCTGTAAACCAGCTCTTCCCAACTGCGAATGGATCCGCGTGGGAGGTTGTTGAGCCATGCTCGGGTGGAGCCTTGCAGCTGTAGCTGTAGGCATTGCATGGTCATGCTTCGACTTCCGCCGTGAAGTCTGACGAAGGAGATGTGGTCCTCCAACCAGATCTTCGGGTCCTGTAGGCCGTCAAACTTCGGGTTCTCCAACGGTAGTTTAACCCCTTGGGCATTCGCTTTTGCCTGATGGCCCTGCTGAAGCATCTGGCGCCACAGAGCTCCACATCTTCGTCTTCTGATTCAGTCGACCGAGCACGTTGCGCCCTTGATTTGTCGATCTTGCGCTGCGTGAGGTCATCGCGCGCATCATAGTCATGGTCGTGTCGCCGTGAACGGCAACGTCGAGACAGATCATGACTGTCGTCGCTGGATGAGGGCGAAGAGTAGCGCTTTGCCTTTCTTCGGCTCCGGTGTAGGCTCCTTGTCGAGGGCGGCCTCGATTAACCCCAAGCCTGCGATCGTAGATCTGTGCATGGCGGCCCGAGGATCTCCGGCCGGCGGTTGATTGTTGAGGAGGTACATGGTGGCTGTTGTTACCGTAGCTTGCGGTGTCTTCGGGACCACGTTGCCCCGCGTGTCAACTGTCATAGAGCTGAAGTCGAGGACCTTTGTAGCTTCTATGCATTCTTGCTCGGTAAGATGGGCCATACGAGATCGTCTTTTGTTTGCGATGTGCTCGTTGCCCTTTGAAGAGGATCCTCCGTGGGAGGAGAGCCCAGCACGTCGAAGACTCGACTCATTTGCCGCCTTTTTGCGTGCTTCGAGTTGCGCGAGTGTATGCACTTGGCGCCTGTATTCCTCCTTTAGGAGCCAATGGTAGTCCATCAGCATGTTCTGCGGGGAGTCGAGAGGCAGGGGATTGCCTTGTAGGGCTTCTCGGCAGCGGGCCCACTCGTTGTCGTTGAGCTTGATGACAACGCGCTCTCTCGTATTTTCATTCACCATGGTTGGTGGTTCAATTGCTCCTCTGTTGTTGACGGGGGCGCCGTTGCCACCGTTGCCGCCATTGGGTATGCCGCCGTTAGGCGGGTCGGTTTCATTGCCACGGTTGCCCGTGTTGTCACGATTGGCAGAGGTGTCGCCCGCGTTGATGACGGCGCACATGAAGTGGTTGGGGAAGCTGCTGCTCCCGCAACTTTCAGATCCGGAACCGTAGGATCCATCTTGAGTTGCTAGATCGCTTAGATCGGATTCGCGACTGCTATTGCTGACCGTATTCTCGACTGTTGTCGAGGCGTTGAGCTCGCTGAGGACGCCGATCGGTGGAGGGAACCACGACACTGGAGCAATCGATGGCACCATCGGCTGGTCAGGCATGCAAAGCGTGCCCATCTGACCAACTTGGAAGCGGAAGCTCCCGGTCGCCAAACTGATTCCATCGCCCACGGACTCAAAAGCCGGGCGAGTGGTCGGCGCGTGGACAGTGAAGTCAAACGCGCCAAAGAGCTGGCGAATCTCCGCTATTGCGGAGTTGTAGATCGCGGTTGATGGGGCCGAAGAAGCCGCAACATCAGCACTCCCAATTCCCACAGGCGGCGCCAATTGACGAGGGTTTAACTCATCAATGCCCATTGTTATGGACTTGGGTTTTGGAGAAGGAGGGAGCGTTGGAGACATCTATCGGCTAGCAAACAAGCACACAGGGGACTCGAAGATTTACCCAGGTTCAGGCCTCGAAGAGGTCCCTACTCCTGCTTATCTGCTCATGGAATTATCAAAGGAATCAAAGATTACAATGGTGCGCAGATGCAATCTAGCGAGAGTTGTGGAAACTAGGGTTGCGTGTGTCCTCCTCGCCGCCCCTCCTAGCCTTTATATAGATAGGCTAGGTCTCGGGTAGCAGGTCGAGTCGGTTACAAGTTAGGGTTTTCCCCTTTGAACTTTCTATCTTTAGTTTCTTCTTGTTCTTCAAGCAATCGAGAGTCCGTAGGCTACTCGAATTCTTCATTTGGGCCTTGGCGACACCGTGGGCCTCTACGTATTCAGGCCGTATATACCAAGCTCGAGTACCTGTAGGGTAAACCCATGTCAGATCCCCTCCGCCGCGGACAGGGAGACGATGTGGCATTTCCGCCTTCTCCCATTGGCTACGGCGTGAAAATAGCCCGTATGAGCATCACCCTGGAGTGTCCAGTGCACCCGACCACGCTGGCGCCAATACTCATCTTCCTGCCGATAGATATGACAGAGTTGCTCTTCTAGGTGATAACGATGGGCCCATCCCTCTTTGTCCAACCCTGATGAGTCGGCCTGCATATCTAACTGAGTAATCTGGCTGAGTAACAGACCCTTGCTACGATGAGCCTCTTTTCCCTGATTCCGACTCCACCCGCAAAGAAATTGACGCAGGCTCGTAGAAAGATCCTGCCACCAGTCGACGCTATCACGGTGGGACGCCGAGCCTGCTAACGAAACCCATTTCGTAAGCATGAGCTCCTGGAACCCTTGAACTTCGAACCACCCGGCTAGAAGTCAGGATATGTGAAGTTCTGTTACCAAACCAACTGCTAGCACAAGCAAGACCAACGCAGGTGTAATGGTGACTGATCCAAATACAACGTACATGAGATAATCAAACATATGAGCATGGCACATGAGATAATCAAACATATGAGCATGGCAACATCCATGAAGTATCCAACAACACACTGGGGTTTCACAAGCTGCTGACTGAGAGAGCCAACACAAGTAATGATTTGGGCGTATGAATATAAATATATATACATTGTCAGAGGTTCGCTAAAGCAATAGATGGGGGGAAATGGCCCTCCTATATCTACGAGAATATGATCACTATTAGGCTTAAATTTCAAAGAACATTCGACTTCAAGTATAGTTTTACCTTCTACTCCCTCTCTTCCCTTTTAGGGCCCGTTCGCTTCACGGGGAATTGTGGAGGAATTTTACGGGACCGGTATCCTTAGGAAAATTTTCCTGTGAGACCATTCGGTTCCAAGGAATGTAGTTGAGATATTCCAGAGGAAAGTCTTTCTCTCCCGTACTTTTTGGAGGAAAATGAACATCCACCCAGACCAGAGGAAACGTCAGCGGCACAACAACCTACGGATCGAACACCCCTCTTTTCTTTATTCCTACTGTGTTTAGATAACCTCCAGTTTTGCCTTGTACAACTAACCTAATTCCTGTACATGTTTAGATTCCTTTGTTTTGCAAACATGCAAACCGAACGGGGTCTTGCTCTGCGCATAAGAGCTGATCCAGATACCAAGGAGAGCAAGTGGATGGCTCTGTTTCCTTTTGTTTCTTACTATTTTGCCCCATCGTTTGAATGCAATGTGTGGTCCGTATTCTGCACCAGATGCATGCAATCAGTAGTAGAGGGATACATTCGAAAACCTGTCCCATCGCCCAGACTATTGTGAAAAAACAGCAAAAAAAAACTTATACGCAGAGTAAAACGAAACAGAGGGAGTATATGCATCGTCTAAGGACAGACCCACCAGCCAATAGACCATCGATGCCATTTCAGATGCAACATAAAGTTTTTGGCAACAAAAACTGCTTGCCAAATGGAAACATTTTGATGGATTCAAAGCAAGCAAGGATAGGGCCGCATACAGCAACAAGACATCTACGATGATAAATACAATTTTATGCCTCCAACTATGCTCCATGACATATACATAGCTTGCCTAAATAGAAGGAACAACAGAACAAGAAAAAAAATCAAAGTAGCGGTCGATGATCATGGCGTAGATGCAGAGCAACATGAAATGGTATAATCTCAGGTAAATTGTTACTATCACCATAAAGAATATGAAATTCTCTCACCGCAAGGGCGATAGGTGAAAATTCTCTCTCAAATAAACCAGTAACTACCAATGTATCATAAAACCCCTTCATTGCTGGACTAACCGGTGGCCATTGGGCACCGCCATGAATCACATGAACCCATAGTCACGAAGAAGATAAACCCTTGTGTATATATCCCGAGTTGTACATGATTTATTTTTACAAGCTTCATGTGGGGGTAAAGGATGAGAATGGATTTCCCAAGGGCCATATTCCCGTGGGGTGAAGATCAAGGGATCGGGAAGTATCACCTGGTGAATTGGCAGTTTGTTTGCACTCCTAAGGAATGTGAGGGATTTGGGTGTCCTGGATTTGAATTGTATGAATATAGCTTTGATGGGAAGATGGCTTTGGAAGATGGAAATATAATAAAGCTCATGGGATGATTTGTTACAAAAGAAATACTTGCACTGGGATGTGTTTCGGGGGTGAGATTGAGACATGGGGATTCATGCTTCTAGTAGAGCCTAATGAGCGTGAGAGATTGCTTTTATTCTTGTTGCTCAAGGATGGTTGGGAACGGAAGAAAACGAGGTTTTGGGAAGATAGATCGATGGCTTTTGACTTCATCTTTTGTTGTCAAATTTAAACAACCATATGTGATTTTCTTTATTGTTGATGTGACAGTAGAATGTTTTCGTTGGGTTTTGATTTCTTACATTTCAGGTGGACACTTACTCAACAAGTGCAAGAAAATTGGGTGGAATTTAGAGAAATATGTCGTAGTTTCTCTTTGTCATAATATGCCCAGCAACCTGAAATGGCTACTGGACTCTAGAGGTTTCACTGTGAAATCCTTTTACGAGATGTTGAATTGGGAGAGACTAAGATTTCCATATAAATTTCTATGAAACCTAAGTTCTCTGCAAAAAACACGAAGTTTTTTGGCTAATCACAAAGAAAAGCATTTTGACTAAAGATGTCTTATGGAAAAGGGGATGGAAATACGAACATTGTGAATTCTATGGGTGGAAGAGACTATTAAACATCTTTTCTTCATGTGCCCGTTGACGAGATTTGTTTGGAATGTTGCATGTTGTGTGTTTAATTTTATATACAAACCCGTATCAGTTTATGATTTTACTTGACTCTTGGCTACCCACATTTTTGGGTAGCTTCACACATGTGGTTTGGAGTTGCTGCAATACTTTGGTTGATATGGAAAACACGTAACGATGCATGTTCCCGAGATACTAGGATTTATAACGTTGTGATGGTAACTCACATGATTCGGTTTTGAATTTCTACTTGGTCTGAATCATAGAGAAAACAGACAAGGCGAGAGAAGCTCTCAACTAGGGAGCCAAATTGTTCATGTGGCTATGAAGTGAAGTATATTGTGTGGGGAATGGATGGAGGCCGACAACAAGATGATTACCTAGATGAAAAAAGAATAACTGGGATGATGCCTAGAGGAACGGCTTGTGATGCAACGAGTTTTTTTAAGGCAAGGCGCCGGTGGTGCCAAATTCATTCGGCTCATATGCAGTTTACGCAATGAATTACAAGGTCCTGCGATCGTATCTATTGACTTACATAAAAGATAGGACAGAGAGAGTTCCTATGAGCTAAACTAGAGCAACTGAATATAGGCATAGACACATTTTGTCTTATCGCCTGATTAGCACAATTGTGGGCGACTACGTTGATGTATCGTTTGATGTGGTACACTTATGTGTTGGATGATTGAGTTAAACAGGTGTACTCCGCTATGTGCCTCATGATCTCCCAAGGTGCCTGAGGTTGTGAAGCTAGCGTAGCCACCGCAGCTTTAGACAAACTTGATGTAAGGGTAATTGTTCTATGTATGGTTTTGGTAACTAATGACAATCCTTATGATCTAATATTTTCATTTGAGTTTTATATGTAGGAATATTCCATAGGTCATGCTTATACTCCATGTGTTGGGTTCGAGTATGGATTCCATGAAGATAAAGATATATCTTGATATTAGCATCAAGATCATTGCGTTGTAGATAAGAATATGATATGATCAATATCTTGAGAGTTTGATCAAGAAAAGAATTCAAGATATGGCTCTAAGTAGGTGTCATGATAGCCTCACGACTTGAGCTATGGTTGACTAAGATTTAGTGAATGCAATCAAATGAAGAATTATTTATGTACCCCAAGATATTGAGATAGAGCATAAGAAGATACATGTTTGACCAATACAAAGAATGAAGATTGAATTAAAGTTGGTCAACACATGAAGCATAATAATGTACCACATGGATATTATGGTATGATGTGACTTAATGAAGCTTCCCATAGTGGTGTATGGGGGAGCAGATTATGAGTCTTCATGAAGCAACATCGATCAAGTGAGGCATTCCGGTTTTAATGGAGCTTGAAGTATTGTCATCAAGATCAAGCGGTATGCTGAAGGAAAAGGTATGATCTTGATAGGTTTTCCTTTTACCAGTCTCAAGGTGATTGTTGGAAGACCGGGTTATAGGATAGATAGCCACACTATCAAGAGGGGCTTTAGGTTGGGTAACTTGATCAGATCGTCTTAGAGAGCTTAGTCCTTTGCATACGTTGTATCTCCCTATTTTGTTGCTTCTTTGTGGTTCTCTGTGTGATGTTCTTGAGCTTGTTGCTAGCTCTTCAATAACCCCAAGTTCATCAAAAATGAAATTTATATGCATCTTTTATTGTGTTTCCGAGTTTGGTGGTTTTACCGGTTCTTTAGTTAAGAAGGTTTCATACCTCTCCTTATTTGGTATTTTATATAGGGATTTCTATTTTCATGCCCCTGGTTCGTTAGTTGTACTCAGTTTTTCCCAACCGCTTAGTTTTTTCTTACTTTTGCCCTCCCTCCATTCTGAAACCCTCACATGTTCTCGGGCGGGGGATGCCGTCTGGGTCAAAGGCTTGACCGTTACATGCTGACCGGTGGGACCTCATTGGGGCGGGTTGTGTGTTGAGCATTACGTTACGTCGCCTCGACTGTTAGATGCTGACAGGTGGAGCCAGGATACACAGCGGACCATCCATCATCTCTCGCTGATTATTGGGGACGTGGTGTGGGACCATGTGGGGCGCGTTTGGTGGTTATGTTCACCCTGTCGTCTAAATTGGAAGTTTTATTTTTCGTTTTTTTTATGATTGGCATTTTTAAGAGCGTCTTTTCCCCCTCTCTCGCTAACAGTTGTGTTTTTTTCCCAAAAAGGTAGCGAATCTAGAGCAGCTTCTCTCTTTATTCATTGTTCCTTTTTCCCTCGTTTTTTCCCAATCTGATAGCAAATCTAGAGCAGCAAAACTAACCAGCACCATAAATAAATTCAGTAAACAGAGCAGATGTAGATAAAGCAGCTAATATAGGTCATATAGTACGGTACTTAACGAGGTTCGACAATTAGGCTGCTTAGCAACAACAATGGACAAGTTCAACACAGACAAGACAAAAAAGCTGCTTTACAGCAGCATCAGCAGATAAGTGGCCCCTCATGGTCTCTGCCAGGAGGGCCTCCGCCTCCTCCCTCTGGCGCCTCCTCCACTTCTTGCTGCCCAGTCCCTTGGCCTTGGGCGCCTTGGACTTGATCGGGGACATGCGACCCTCCTCGATAGCCACCTTCTAGAGGTTGCGGAGGTGAAGACTGAGCGCCTGGTGCTTGGCTATGAAGCTGTGGACGTTCACGGACTCGCCACATGTCCTCACGTCCTCGCCATGCTTCACGAGGGAGTTGAAGTCCATGGCGTGGAGCCTCCTGGTGGGGCAGAAGGGGCACCTGTACACGTCATCATGCGAAGAAGTTGTTGTACTGGCCGGACTTCAGCCTCCTCAGCACATGACGAGTCTTGGTGTCCTTGGACTCGTCGTCGCCGCGGACGTTGCTGCTATCCTCCTATTGGAAAAATCACTAGAGTGCAATAAGGACATGATTGAGATACTTTGATTATCGGGATTGATTATTCCCCAAATCCCAAACCAAATCGAATACTGATCCAAACTACGAATAGGGAGGTTGAAATAGGAACAGGGGATTCATCGAAATATGAGATCTAACACAAGAGGATTAGCTACTGTAAAAATACGAACAGACGAGCCCTAATAACATAAGATCTAGCATCCAACGAAGGGAACGGGGGAAGAATAAGGGAAGGGGAGAAAAACCTGGTTACTGATGTCTACGCACTTCTATTCTGGTAGACAGTTGTTGGGCCTCCAAGTGCAGAGGTTTGTAGAACAACAACAAGTTTTCCCTTAAGTGGATCACCCAAGGTTTATCGAACTCAGGGAGGAAGTGGTCAAAGGTATCCCCTCTCAAGCAACCCTGCAATCAAGATACAAGAAGTCTCTTGTGTCCCCAACACACCCAATACACTTGTCAGGTGTATAGGTGCACTAATTCGGCGAAGAGATAGTGAAATACAAGTGGTATGGATAAAAGACAACGGTGCCAGAAAATAGCTTGATGGCGTGGAAGAGACTAAAGGAAAACTGAAATAAAGATAGAAGCAAGCAAACATGTAATAGATTTAATAGCAAACGGTGTTTCAGTGCTTAGAAACAAGGCCTAGGGATAATAAATATATTCTTCTTTATGATACTATGCTGAACTACTCTCCGGTTGGACACTCTAATCCATGGTAGGGCTATAACAGCACACCTCAAAGTAAGCCTTTCCCATCTAGATAACCCCACACTGTCACCTTGAGCACTAGATGGTTCAAACAAACACCACAATTTCATAAAGACATCCAACTCCAAATATAACTCATAAAAAGTATTTGCAATCTCTAGCCTAAGTGCCACCATGGTGTGCACACTGTCAACTTCACACACATGGGGAGAGCAGAGATCTATTAAAGCACTTGAGTAGCAAGGTAGATCTATAGATTACAAGCTCATGATCTCAATAAGATCATGCATAGAGAGAGAGATGAACACATAGCTACTGGTAGAACCCTTAGCCTCGAGAGAGAACTACTCCCTCCCCATCATGGCAATCGGCAATGGTGATGGAGATGGTGGTGGAGATCGATGGAGATGGCTCCGGGGGCACTTCCCCGTCCCATCAGGGTGCCGGAACAGAGACTTTCTATCCCCCGAATCTCCCCTTCGGTGGCGGCGGTGCTGCAGAATGGCTGAAGGGTTGACGATTTAGGGTTTTTGCATCGGGAGGCATCATATAGGCGAAGAGGCAAGGTCGGTGTGCGGCCAGGGGGCCCACACCACCTGGTGGCGTAGCCAGAGCTAGCCCACGCCACCATATGGTGTGGCCACCCTATGGCCCCTCTCCGTCTCGTCTTGTTAATAGGTTAGTCCAAGAAAGTGTATAGAAAGTACTCCAAAGTTGGAACAAAACACAAGAAAGTAGATAAAACCAAGCATGGAACATCAAAAATTATGGTTATGTTAGCAACATATCAACATCCCTAAGCTTAACTCCTGCTCGTCCTCGAGTAGGTAAGTGATAAAAAGAAAGAATAATTTTTAAGGTGACATGCACCATCATAAACTTGATCAAAGTATTTGTAAAAGATTGATAGCTGGGATCATAGTACTTCAATCATAACATGAAAGACAAAGTTCTAACAATAAGGCAAAGCAACTATGTTGCCACATGAAAAAGCATAAGCAAAAGATTCATGAATAACAATGCTTTGCAAGACGTTTGTTTGTTTCACATAAAGAAAACATAGCATAGTGGCATTCAGCTTGTCCCTCATAGAGTAGCAAACATAAATGCATAGGACACCTTCAAATTTCATAAGATTGACTAGATACAAATAGTTCAAAACAAGCAATATCAAAGTTGTGCATCAATCAACAAGTCTTGGGACAATGCACATAGAACTAAGAATGGCCACTATGCTCTCACAGTAGGTGCATAAAGATATAAGGTGGAGACTCAACAAAAAAGTAAAAGAAAGGCCTTCATAGAAGGAAGTAGGGATTCAAGTCTCATAAAGAGCTTCCAAAAATTATGGTACTTTTTAGCTTTCAGCTCTCATTGCCCCTATCATAAGCATCTTGAAGTTATTAAGGTTAAAGTGAACAAACTATGGTGTATATGCTTGACGAAGTATAATTTGGAAATCTCATGTCCTTGAATACGAGGGCCGCTCCTCATGCTACTCAAGTTTAGTCACCGTAAGTTCTTGTCATCGTAAGTACATGTGTATCATAGAGAACCGCCAACGGGGTACCCCTTGCCCAATGATACAGAAGAATCCCCATATCAAAATGACAAGGCAAGTAGACAACGAGCATCTCAGCAATCTTATTATTTACCATGGGAATATGGTGTTTTTTTCTCTCTTTCCTATTTTCTCATATTTTTTTATTTTTCTCTTTTTTCTCAATATCTGACTCTTTTTTTATAAGAAGAATGCTTCATAGACAGCTCATTATGGTTACGGTGCAGGTTTCCACCATGACAACATGGATTAGACCAACGGCCCAGGCGTTTCTCTAACACATATACATAACTTCATGGACTTACAAGCTCCCCTTTCATTTCACACTGATGACATCCATAGACAAAAGAGCATGGTATCAACTAGGTACAAAGTACAAGTGCAACATTGAAAGCGTTCCCCATGACAGCATGGTTCTGCTAATCCCCAATAAATAAGTGCAAGCATATACAACATAGACGACACAATGGTTCAAGTTTATTAAGGGCAAGAAAAGTAAAGTGTGCCATCAAGTTCATGAGAGCTTTAATCACTAGTTTTCTCATAGCAAGTTTAATTCGGAAGGTAGAAAAAAACATGAATATACTTGGAATAACATATGCTAATAGGTAGGTATGGTGGACTCTTTGGAATAACTTGGTTTTATTTGGAGTTGGATGCATGAGTGGAACTCATACTTGGTTATGGAGGCTAGCAAAAGACTGTGAGCGACCAACTAAGAGAGCAATAATGACCATAATCATGCAGAGTGACAAAACATCATTGATCAAAGCATAAAGTGATACTATAAGTTGAAAACTAAAGGATCATAACGGCTATGGTGACTTGGGACAGTCATAACATGGTGTGAGCATGTGCCAAGTTAACCCAAATAAAGCATCAAAGGAGAATACCACAATACTATGCTTTAATATGCTAAAACAACGCATGATTCTTCAAAGGCACATTAAGCAATCTCAATTGTTTATGACAAGTCATGTTATAGCAAAGAATACTAAGCATAAAGCCAAATCAATATCAAGCATGGCATGATAAAGCATAGGCCGCAGTCAAAAACAAACTCTCTTTACCACTTACGAATGAACTTTCCTACTCTTTTCCAATCCAAACCAAACTATTTGAAAACCAATGCATGAAAGAGGGGGTACAACCAATTTATTCAGCAAACTAAGAAAACAAAGCAAACGAAAAACCAAAACGAAAACGAAAAAGAAGACGCTCCAAGAACAATACAATTGTGCATGAAACAATAAAACTAAAGCTTTTGGAAGAAACCTGGATTTTTATTGATGAAGAAGGGGATGCCTTGGGATCCCCAAGCTTTGACCCTTGTAACTCTTGGATATTTCTTGGGGTGACACGCGTGACATCCCCAAGCTTGAGCTTTAGTCCATCCATCATCTCATTACTCATTTCTTCCATACACCTGAAATTTTTCCTTCATATAAAAATTCACACAATCTTTATTAGAAACATTAGTGCACTCAAGATAATAGGTCCTTAGGTTCAGTTCCAACAACAATAAAACTTAGATTAGAACACAAGCTACTGTAGCACTTCCCTCAAAAAGCTCAATTCCCCAAAAGGACTCAAAAAGGAACCAACAAGAAGCAAATGCAAATAAAGGCAAAAATCTGTCAAAACAGACCATCAGGTAAAGACGAATTTTTTCAAAGACCTTCTGTTGCTCATTAGAGGTTACTCTTGGCACAAAAAGCAAATAAAAAGGATAAGGAGCGATTATTACTGAAGTAATAACTTCCTGATCATGGACATTGGATGTTGTTAATAACAAGGTCACAACATTTATGAAATGATGTGATGAACATTCATCCGAAGTATAGCATTACGATCAAAGTAATTATGTTTATATTGCTATAACATCATACGAAGTAATCTTAGTCCTTAGACCATGAGATCATGTTAATTGCTAACATCGAAAGAGTAACTTGATAACATCAAACATCACACCGTAAAAGGGTGACTATAAAGGTGGGTTCAGATACTCCGAAGATGTTATGTTGAGGCTCATGGATCAAGAGTGGAATTTGTCAATCCCGATGACGGATAGATATACTCTGGGCCCTCTCGGTGATATCACATTAAGATAGCTTGCAAGCAAGTAATGTGATCACTAGAATGTTATATCACGAGAACAAGAAAAGAGTGCATGTCAGTAACGAGATCAAACTAGGTATTTGGATGCCGATGATCGAATCTCGGACATGTAATATATTGCGAGACAAAGGAATTTAATTACTAGCGTTAAAGGTTCTCACGGTCACATAAGTCATCGTTGAATGTGCAGGAGTCAGAATGGATCTCCAGGTCTCGCTTCTGATTATTGATTTGAGAGGAGTCTCAATCATGTCTGCATTATTCGTGAACCGTAGGGTGACACACTTAAGGGTTGCCAAACACCATTTTGGAGCACATATGTTTCAGACAAAAGAATTGCAAAGCGTTGGAATTATTTCGATGGAAACCGGAATTGTTTCTGGTGAAATTGCAGAAACTGGTTCTGCATGTGATATTGAAATGTTACAAGGGGTTTTATGTGAATGTTTGTTAATTAAAGTAATTAACAAAATTCTAATAAAATAAATAAAAGAGTTTTATTAAATGAGAGTTGCAATAAATTTGGTGGAAATTTAATGCATGTGAGTGGAACTTTGGGTGGAGGCTAAATTGATGTGAGTGGAGCTTCCACCACATGAATGAGGAAGAGGTGGGGGCACCCCCCATGGACGCCGTCCATGGGAGGCGAGGACCCCCCCACCTCTCCTATAAAAGGCCCCCCTCTCCTCCCTCACAAATCACACCTCCTCGTGAAGGATCTCTCTCCCCCTCTAGATATATTCCCCCATGGTCTCGCATTAGCGAGATACGTGTTCCCGGTGGCATTTCGTCTAGAAGGAGTTGCCGCTTCTGCTGATTTGCTGGAGCGAGGAGGTGAATGTTGTTCGGTGGCCTGAACGTGTGTGCGAGGACGGATGCGCTGCTGATTTGCGACGCTAGGACTTCCACACGATCTTGAGATCGGCAAGCGTACGACTACATCATCCACGAGTTCCAACTCGTTAACAAAGCTTTGTTGTCTTCAAGGGTAAGTTCTCCATGGATGTATATCCACCTGTTGCTTGTATCTAGTAGATAGATCTTGGTGTATGTTCCCATCGTAGGAAAACTTTTGTTTTCTATGCTGTGAACCCAACATCGGGTATCCACATTTTGTATACCTGGTACAAATCCATGACAAGGTCCATAAGGAGCCGAAGGTTCTGTATGCACCCGAAGCCTAGGAACCAGACATGATGATCAAGGCAGCATTCCAAGGTGTATTCGACATAGTCATAGAGTTACCTTTCAATCTGTAAACCGACCCAAACTGGACTGCGATACCCGGCTTCTCATATAAAGGCTGGGAGGAGCCAACAAGGAGGGTACTATATTGTGAGTTTAGCCATAGCAACCCGCTATAAGCTAGATCGTATCTAGCAACCCGGAGACTTTGTACTCTCCATCAATAAATATCAGAGAAGTAGGATAGGGTTTCTTCTACGAGGGCCTGAACCTGGGTAAATCTCGCCTCCCTTGTTTGTCTGATAAGCCAACGAAATCACCCACACACCTCTTTCCCTATAACCCAAGTCCATAACGATGGACATTACCGAGGTTACCCCTCGTCACCAGGCTTCTCCTTCAAGGAGCTTGTGAAGTGGTTATGGAGCTTGCCATCACCAGAGTGGAGGAAAAGCTAGCCATAAGGAAAGTGCTTATTCCTTCATCGGGATAGCCTAGGAGATAAGGTTCCCTTCGTGGCTTGGGGAAATCCTTCGTGGGATCTCACACCTCTCCAAACGTGACGTGCCTTACTTATAAGGGAACACAGGAATATATCTTCGTATCCACGTGACTCGGTTATCTCTATACCCGAGTTTACTTTCCTTGTGATAGACATCGAGCTTGAAGTACTTATATCTTGCTTATCACTTGTGTTATATATCTTGTGCTATCTTGCATAGCTTAACTTGTTGTTGGTGCACTTAGTTGAGCCTAGTGTATTTAGGTTATGTGCTTGTAAAATAAACATTAGTTTAATTCTGCATTCTTTCAGGCCAAAACTAAAATAGTTTTGAAATTGCATGTTCACCACCCCCTCTCTAGGCGACATATCTAACATTTCCATTGGTATCAGATCAAGGTCTCTCCTTGTTTAGGATTCACCACCTAGAGTGTAAAGATGTCGGCTAGTAGTATAGTGTACAATGGCATAATTATCTTTGATGGCACAAATTATATTTTGTGGAGAAATCGCTTACTTTGTAATCTCTAGACCTTGTACCCAAATATAGAGCGATTTCTAGATGTAGGGTTTTCTCCTCCGATGAATCTTCAAAACCTATCTTTAGAGGATGAGAAAAATTTACATCTTGAAGCTCAAGTATCTAATGATCTTATTTTTTCCTTGAGCCCCATAGTTAATTTGTTCTTGACGATTGCAAAGCGCAAGTCGTCTCATGAGATGTGTACTAAGCTTAAAGAAATATTTGGTGGGTCCATTTCTCATAAGGTCGGTGGTATCTCCGAGGAGCTCTCTTCTCCTTCACATCATGAAGATCTCCAAGTTGCTTCCACCTCCAGCCACAATGAGTTTTCAATTCCTTACACTTCACCTACATGTGACAAGTCACAAGGTAATGGCATGGTGAGTGGAGAAGTCATATGTGATGATGGTAGTGTTTCTCTTTACACCGAGGATTCATGTTCTATAAATGCTAATGGTCTAGAGAGTTTGTACTTAAGAACTTCTTGCAACAATGATTCTATATCCTCTTGTGTTGCTAGTCCTTGAATATTGTATAGAAATTATTTGAGTACTAGTGTAGATGATATTCTCGATTTTTATTGTTCCATAACCAAAATGCTTCTATTTCCTCTAGTTGCTTATCTAACAATGTAGAGGAAATAAAACACTCTATGGAGCAATACAATCATGAATAAAGATTCAAGAATATCCTCATATTCATTCTCATGTGCTCACATGTGCCTTATGGCAAGAGGGTCAAAGGTATCTCCTACTTTGAATCCAATATATCCTCTAATGATGATAGCGGTTATGATGCTGATGAGGATACTAGTACCATAGCAAGTGTATTGTTGAAAGGTATCTAGAAGCATAGATGATATACCCAAAGAGGGAGCACAACTCAAAGCTTGAGGAAGCATGAGACCCCACAAAGTCAAAATAAGATAGAATAAACCACTTACGAGAATAGTCCTTCCATTGTTAGCACTTGTAGAGGCAAAGATAGATCTAAAGTAGTTAACAAAAGTACTGATAATCCTGTCCAGCATGAATTGCAACACATCATTTTCGTATTTGACAAACATAATGGTGTTTCCCCTTCTTCTTGTTTTGATAATGGCATGATGAAAGCAAGAAGTGTTTTTGTCACTGTCCTTTATCTACTGCTTCTTTGCTCACTGCATGTAAGAGTCGGTCAGTTTTTTCATTGTCTATTCATACCTAGTAATTAGGGATGCCTCCAGATTGTGGTCCTGGTTGGCTAGTGGCTGCATCTGAATCTGTTTGATTTGTTCTTATAAATTGTTGAGTTCCTGCTGCAATGGCTTCTTCTGTTTACACCAAATCTTGAGTATTCATGTGAGATGGTTAGTTCTGGACACAAAAGGTTTGTTCGCAATAGCGAACCAAGCAGATTTTGAATGATCTTCAAAATCTTGCTCTTTTA
Organism: Avena sativa; assembly: GCA_916181665.1. Lineage (NCBI taxonomy): Eukaryota > Viridiplantae > Streptophyta > Magnoliopsida > Poales > Poaceae > Avena > Avena sativa. The sequence continues at coordinate 469,242,900 of OV702290.1, forward strand.
TCCACCAATTTTCAAATTTAAAATAGCGCTTAATTCTACGAACAGGTCCTCCAGTAGAAAGTAATATAGCAGCATGGTCACTAAGACTATGAATAATAGGTATGTTATACACATTAGAAATAGGAAAAGTAGCACACCATTCAGCATTAGCCAAGCATCTATCCAGCCTTTTGAAGGTGGGATGTGAATAAAATATTTTATTTGTCCAGGTATAGGTCGGGCTACTATACCCGAGATCAAACAAACCACATTGTTTGACAAAAGAACAAAAGGCACACATGCGAGAGTGATTAATAATAGGGGAGTTTCTGTCCATATCATACAAAGGATCATTCATACCCCTAATACAAAGCATCGGCGGGCTAGAGTTATCACACACAAAAGTAGCTACCTCATTCCAGATCTGACTAGTTTGATGATACATGTCACCATATATACAAACTAAGCCAACTTTTTTATTAGTAGTTGTATTAATGACACTAGCTAAGATAACATGGAAACTAGCCTTACGTACATTGACTTGAATATCATCTATCCACATTAACCATAAGCCACCAGAACAAACCGAGAAGGAACTATAATGTTATCAGCTATATTAAAACGAGTAGTAAGATCAGAAGGTTTTACCTTAGAAGATTTAATTTCAGAAACGAAGATGATTTGTGCTTTCGTGGAGTACATCATCCTAGCAAGGTGGGACATTTTTGTACCGGCAAGGCCCTTTCCCATGCCTTGTAAGTTCCATCCCATGGCCTTCATCCAAACAATTTCTCCTTCTTATTGGTCTCGTAGCACACAACCCATAGGTTGTTGCTGCCACGGGATGACGAGGCACTAGATTGAGGGATTGAAGGGGGAATCAGTCCCGGTTAGGTTGATTGGAGACGGAGAGATGGGGAGAAAAGTTGGGGATCTTGGTTGGATTCATGGAGGAGATGAAAAAATCATGGATTCGATCTGGCTTCTTGGGGAGAAGAGTTAGATTCGATCTGGATTCATGGGGAGAAGAGTTGGAAGGAGGAAGAAAAGTCTAGTATGGCATTTCGCCAGTCAACACAGAGGCACATGTATCAATCGGTCTCATGATGCGGCGAGTTAGGGATATGATGGAAAAAGAAGACGAATGATTTCCTTTAGTTTATCTTGATACTAGGTCTAGTCGTCTGATGTTTTGTTAGCGTATCTCCTGGGCAGGTTTCTACTTACATATGGATGTCCTATATGGCTAGCTTTTTATGCTAGTTGATGCTGCTTTATTTTTTGTTTCGCCGCTTTGAACTTTGTAATCACTATGATGGTTTCTTTAATAGAAATTAGGGGTCTATCCGAGTAGTTTTTTGCTTCAATTCTGATCATACATTTCAGCCTATCTTCTCTTTTCTACATGCACTCATAACGAAGGTCCCTTGTTGAGCCATTGGACTTTAGATTCCAATTTTTAGCAAAGGGCAATTGCCTAAAACCAAGACCAAGGTGCCGTATGAAAGAATGGAAAAATTGTATTGCGAGGCTAGCAAAGGACAGCCATCTGTAGCCTCCCTTTAAGATTCATCTCCCTTGTTGTTTGCATGCATCACCTGAATCACAATCCTTGCAATATTTTTATTTCGCAAGTATTTAGAATATTTTTAAAAAGGCAGGACTATGTGGCGACTGATAACCCACAAGTATGGGGGGTGTATCGCAGTATTTTCGATAAGTAAGAGTGTCGAACCCAACGAGGAGCAGAAGGTGCTAGCGAATGGCTAGGAGCAGGAATTCACTATAAATACTTAGCAAACAGATTTTTAGGGGGTTTTGATAATATAGGTAAATAAAGTACGAGTAAATAAAAGACAATAAGAATAAATGCAGCAAGTGGCCCAATCCTTTTTTTAGTAAGGACAAACCGGTTGTATACTTAAGATGACCAACTGTTCTCGAGGACACATGGGAATATCGTCAAGTGCTTTTGCTTCATATAGTTGATTAATCTTCTTTAGTTTGCTAAGTGTTGTGTGGGTGAATCTGTGCTAATGTACCGACCTTCCTAGGACTAATACATACTTGTGATTATACCCCTTGCAAGCATCTACAAGTACAAGAAAGTAATTAAGGTAGAAACCTAACCACAGCTTTAAACTCTAAGACCCTGACGTCCCTTGTGCAATGGTTTCCTAACGGGGGTTCATGTTTCTGTCACTCCGACAACCCCTACGATTAGTAGCCAAATACACAATGCATTCCCCTAGGCCCATATAGGTGAAGTGTCATGTAGTCGACGTTCACATGACACCACTAGAAGAAGTACACCATAACTTAAATATCAAACTATTGAATCTTTCTTAACACAATTCCACTACTAACAACATGACTTCTCCCATGTCCTCAAGAACAAAACGAACTACTCACAAGACATCATATGGATCATGACCAGAGATGAAATAATGATGTGTAACAATCTGAACATAAATGATAATTCAATGGTTCACTCAATAACATCAGCTACAAGGAGTAATCAACACCGGGAAAGTTTCCCCTAAGAACTATGCAATATTCAACCCAATTGTTATAGCGGTATGAAGTGGTGATGATGGTGCTGGTGGAGATGATGGTGGTGGTGATGATGATGATCCCGATGAAGTCCATCTTGATGGTGGTGTTGATGGCGACGATCTCCCCTCTCCGGGAAAGAATTCCCCCGGCAGAATTCTGTCTGCTAGAGAGATCTTTCTCTCTCGGTGTTTTCTGCCCCGCAGAGGCGGCGGAATCTTTCTATGGTTGCTTCCCGAGTCTTAGGGTTTCGGGAGGATAATATATGCCAGAGGGGAGAGGCTGGAGTGGACCAGGGCAGCCACACCACCTGGTGGCGCGGCCTGGGGTGGCCCGCTCCAGGGGGTGGTGTGGGCCCCCTATGGCCCATCTCCACTTCCCCTTCTGGCATTCTTCGTCTTCTGGAAAAATAGGATTTTCCATGTATTTTCCCGGATTTTCTAGTCTTCGCGAATTTCGCCTCCAAACAGCACCTTTTCCATCAGAATCCTGACTGCAGCGGTCCATGCTCCAAAAGTCATCAACCATGCAAAAACAGATGAAATAACATAAGTATCATCTCTTAATATGAAAAATATCAATGAATAACAGTAAATTATGATATAGAATAGTGATGCAAAATGGACGTATCAACTCCCCCCAAGCTTAGACTTCGCTTGTCCCCAAGGGAAACTGAACTCAATAAACATGACCTCAGGTTTATGGACTGAAGAGTTGATAAAAGAATACGGACAGGAAGCATCACATTCATCAATACATCAGTCATAATAGAAGACAACTCACTATTATATAATTTTAACTTGCAATAAGTAAAGGAAACACAATAAAGATACATAAAGTAAATCATAATTGGTAATGGTAAACTTAGCTCTCGGTCGAAGAATAGTTGACAATTTGCTGGAGTTCAAAAATAACTGGTTTTCAATATAGCTTTCAAAGTAGTAGACACTAAGATAAGAGCAAAGTGCAAAACAAGGAACATAAGAAACATGATTGAATAAATCATCATATGAATGAATGAAACACAACAACTCAAAATACTTGCTGAGGTAGAAGGGAATAGGTTTACTGACTCAATTAAAAAGTAAAAGAAGGGCCCTTCGCAGAGAGAAGCAGGGATTTCAAGTTTCATCAAGAGCTTCCAAAAATTATGATACTTATTAGCTTTCAGCTCTCATTGCCCCTATCATAAGCATCTTTAGGTGATTAAGGTTAAAATGACACAACTAAGAGGATGTGATTGACAAGTTATAAGTTGAAATCTCATGCCCCTTACTTACGAGTACCGAACCTCATGCTACTCAACTTCAGTCACAAGTAAGCTCTTGTCATTGTAAATACATATGTATCATAGAGAACCGCCAACGGGGTACCCCTTGCACATGAAACAGGTGCTATCCCATAATCATAATGACAAGGCAAGCAGACAATGAGCATCTCAGCGGTCCTTTTATTTGCTATTTGCATAGGTTTTTATTGAGGACGCTTCATAGAGTGCTCATTATGATTATGCTGCAAGTTTCCACCATGATTGGGCATGGCTTAGGCTAGCGGCCCAGGCGTTTCTCCAACACACATATAAACTCCATGATCTTACAAGTTCCCCTTTTATTTCACACTGTCGCGATCCATAAGCAAAAAAATCATGATATCAACGGAATATAAGTGCAATGTTGAAAGCGTTCCCCACGATACATGGTTCTGCTAACTTCAACTTATAAAGCGCAAGCATATACGCAACAAAGGTGGACACAATGGTTCAAGTTTATTAAATGCAAGAAAGTAAAGTATGCCATCAAGTTCGTGAGAGCTTTAATCACTAATTTTCACATAACAAGTTTAATTTGGAAGGTAGATAAAAACATGAATTTACTTGCAATAGCAATAGTGCTAATAGGTAGGTATGGTGGACACAAATGGCATAGGTTTTGGTTTAAGGATTGGATGCACGAGATGCATTCCCTCTCAGTACAGGTTTTTGGCTAGCAAGGCTGGGTAGCAAGCATAAGAGTTAAAGGAAACAAACAAACATACAAGTGATAAGAACAAACATGCAATCTTCCTTGGAAGAACAAAAGATCTTAACTAGAGAATACTAAACTTATGAGCAAATCAAGAAAGAAAGATGATGAAATTATATTTTTTTAGAGTACTTTTATCTTTTTCATTCAATTCTCAAAATATTGTTGCTACTGACCGAGCCAGGTTTGCCAAAACCAACTAAATTAACTCAATGATCCCAAAGTGATACCAATACTAACAACAAGATCAATCATATAACCATGAATTGAAAACTAATATAAGATATGCAAAAGAATGAATGATAGAACTTCTCATTAATATTCCATAACGGCAACTCACACCAAGGGATACATAGATATCTAACGAGAGGGGGGACACTTCCATAATGCAAACCATCCTACATGATAACTTCTCTATTCATGATATGACTCTACTAAAAAGTTAAAAAGATAGAAGATAGTGATGTGATACCGCGGCACTCCCCCAAGCTTGGAACAAACCAAGGGGATGCCAAAACCTGATGACGAATTACTCCTTCGGTGGTGGTGGTATTCTCTCATGATTGTCCGACTTCCAAGGTAAGGGCTCCCCATCAACGAAAGACATCCTGGTCTCCATCATCCTGAAACTAGCAGCAACACATGTGTTTAAACCTAACCTCATACTCACAGTTTTGATTTTGAACATCGTAGGGTTGTGCTTGCAATTGGTTGGTTGTTTGGTGGAGTGAGAGAATTTCATCCTTGAGCTCAGCAGTCTCCTTTTGATGCTCGGTGATGAGTTTGGTACAAATCTTGTGGATGATATCCACTTCGCGTTCCGCCATCTTCTTGTACCTAAAGACTTCTTGCTCCAGCGCTTCCATCCTGTCCTCCAGACTTCCTTCACCTTTAGGGCCTTGAACCTCTTTTATCTGTATCTCCCCATCTTCAAGCAACAACTCCTTGGGATGAATCTTCAACTCTCGCATGTATGGGTTGATGATATCTGCTGACGAATCTTCCTTGGCTGATCCAGTGGAAGACACTGTGGCTCCAAATCTGGGACTCTACCTGTCAGAAATAGATCGAAACGAAAACATGACGAGAACACGATATACGAACCTCGGGGATCCGGGGGATTATATATTACGAAGTTTTACAACAAAAGGAAGGCACTGGGAGAAAACGGGTCGGAGACGGAGTCCGAGGTGCCCACACCACCTGCTGGCGCGGCCAGGGGGCCGCGCCAGCGGGTGGTGTGAGCCATCCTGTCTCCGTTTCCGTCCGTCTTTCGCTTCGTAGCTTTCCTTGTTGGATAAAAATTGCAAAAATATAACTGGATAGTATTTTCGTGGAACTTTTCTTACCAGATCTGTTACCTATTCGAAAACAGACTCTGCAGGTCTCTGAATTTGGTCTTTGATAAATTTTTCTAGAGTTACAACTTGAATAGCATCAACATCTTCATTGTAAGAATCTCCAGCAATATAGTGCTTGAGTCGCTGACCATTCACCACTTGTGTAGTGTTATCTTTTAAATAAGAAATTCTTATTGCTCCTGAACGATACACTTCTTCAATAACAAAAGGTCCTTCCCATTTTGACAGTAGTTTCCCTGCAAAAAATCTGAGACGAGACCTATACAATAGAACTTTCTCACCAACATGGAATTCTCTCTTAAGTATTCGCTTGTCATGCCATCTTTTAAATTTTTCCTTAAAGAGTCTAGAATTCTCATATGCTTCACTCCTCCATTCATCCAACGAACTTAAGTCAAATAATCTTTTTTCACCAGCAAGCTTACAATCTCTATTAAGTTCTTTAACTGCCCAATAAGCTTTGTGTTCTAATTCTAAGGGCAGGTGACAAGCTTTCCCATAAACCATTTTATAAGGAGACATCCCCATAGGGTTTTTATAGGTAGTCCTATAAGCCCATAAAGCATCGTTCAACTTTTTAGCCCTATTTTTTCTAGATCTATTAACAGTCTTTTGCAAGATGGATTTAATTTCCCTATTTGATAACTCTACTTGTCCACTAGTTTGGGGATGATAAGCTGGAGCGATTCTATGATTAACATCATATTTAGCGAGGGTCTTTCTAAAACCACCATGAATGAAATGAGAACCTCCATCAGTCATAAGATACCTAGGTACTCCAAACCTAGGAAAGATAACATCCTTAAGAATTTTTAGAGAGGTCTCCCCATCAGCACTCTTCGTAGGTATGGCTTCTACCCACTTAGTGACATAAGCAACGGCAACAAGAATATGAGTATAACCTTTTGAGGGAGGAAAAGGACCCATAAAGTCAAATCCCCAACAATCAAAGGGTTCAATAACTAGAGAGTAATTCATAGGCATTTCATTGAGTCTAGAAATATTACCAACACGCTGGCACTCATCACAAGATAAAACAAATTTTCTTGCATCTTTAAAAAGGGTAGGCCAGTAGAAACCTGATTGTGGCACCTTTTGCGCAGTTCTATCTCCCGCATGATGTCCTCCATAGGCACTACCATGACATTTCCGCAATATCTCCTTTTGCTCATATTCTGGAACACATCTTCGCATAATACCATCCACTCCTTCTTTATATAAATGTGGGTCATCCCAAAAATAATGCCTCAAATCGTAAAAGAACTTCCTTCTTTGCTGAGCTGTGAAAGTTGGAGGCAAATACTTGGAGACAATAAAGTTAGCATAATCAGCATACCAAGGGCCCCCTCGCGAGCTTACCCTACTGTAGCCAACTGTTCATTTGGGAAACTATCATTAATAGGCATAGGATCAAAACAGATGTTTTCCAATCGAGATAAATTATCAGCTACAGGATTTTCAGCACCTTTCCTATCTACAATATGTAGGTCAAACTCCTGTAAGAGTAGCACCCATCTAATAAGCCTAGGATTAGCATCTTTCTTCGTCATAAGGTACTTAATAGCAGCATGATCAGTATGAATGGTAACTTTTGAGTCAACAATATAAGGTCTAAACTTATCACAAGCAAAGACGACAGCTAAGAATTCTTTTTCAGTAGTAGCATAATTCCTTTGAGTAGTGTCAAGAGTCTTACTAGCATAATGGATAACATTTAACTTTTTATCTATTCATTGCCCAAGGACAGCACCTACAGCAAAATCACTAGCATCACACATTGTTTCAAAGGGTAAGCTCCAATCAGGTGGTTGAACGATAGGAGCAGTAGTTAAAGCCTTCTTTAGAGTTTCAAAAGCTTCCTTACAATCATCATCAAAGACAAAGGGTACATCTTTTTGAAGAAGATTAGTGAGGGGTTTTGATATCTTAGAGAAATCTTTAATAAACGTTCTATAGAAACCAGCATGACCAAGGATACTACGAATACCTTTGATGTCTCTTGGACAGGGCATTTTCTCAATTGCCTCAACATTAGCTCTATCAACTTCTATGCCTCTTTCAAAAACCTTATGTCCAAGTACAATCCCTTCATTCACCATGAAGTGGCATTTCTCCCAATTAAGAACAAGATTAGTTTCTTCACATCTCTGCAAAACTTTATCAAGGTTGTATAAACAATTATCAAAAGAAGTTCCATAGACGGAGAAGTCATCCATGAATACTTCCACAATTTCCTCACAAAAACCATGAAAGATAGCAGACATGCATCTTTGAAAAGTAGCAGGAGCATTACATAAACCAAAAGGCATTGATGACCCACAAGTTTATGGGGTGTATTGCAGTATTTTCGAGGGAAGTGAAACCCAATTTATTGATTCGACACAAGGGGAGCCAAAAATATTTATAAGCCTTAACAACTGAGTTGTCAATTCAGCTGCACCTGGAAACAATCTTGCTCACAACAGTTTATCAGTAGCAACAGTTTTGTAGTAGGAATAGCAAAGTAACAGCAGTAGTAAAGCAAAGACAATAGCAACAAAAGCAGTAAACAGTGGGATTCGAGTGTGGTAGGCATAGGGATGGATGGACGGGCGTTGCATGGAAAAGATAATTCACATAGCAATCAGAACATAGGGCAATTGCAGATAAATAAGATAAAGCATCCAAGTACTAGACAATCCTAGGCATGTGTTCCATATATAGTCATACGTGCTCGCAATGAGAACTTGCACAACATCTTTTGTCCTGCCAGCCCGTTTGCAGTGGGGCCTCTAGGGAACTACTGGCAATTAAGGTGCTCCTTTTAATAGAGCACCGTAGCAAAGCATTAACACTCCGTGAACACATGTGATCCTCACATCAAAGCCTTTCCCTTCCGGTTATCCCGATTTCTGTCACTTCAGGGCCATAGGTTCCGGACAACGACGTGTGTATACAACTTGCAGATAAGACCAAGAACAATACAATCATAATGAATCAATAACATGTTCAGATCTGAAATCATGGCACTCGGGCCCTAGTGACAAGCATTAAGCACAACAAGTTGCAACAAAGTCATAAAGCACTAATAAAAGATACTAGGCACTATGCCCTAACAATCTGATGCCATTACATGAACGATCTCATCAAATCACTACCATCCCCATAGCTTACAGCGGGGGATTACTCACTCATAGATGGAGGAAACATGGATGGTCGATGAAGATGATGGTGGAGATCGATGGAGATGGCTCTGGGGGCACTTCCCGGTCCCGGCAGGGTGCCGGAACAGAGACTTTCTGTCCCCCGAATCTCCCCTTCGGTGGCGGCGGCACAGCGGAACTTTTCGTGGAAAAACGTCGAACCCCCGAAGTTTTTAGGTCAGAAGGCTTCTTATAGGCGAAGAGGGAGACCGAGGGGGTGCTTGGGGCCACCACACCATGCCCTGGCGCGGCCAGGCCCAGCCCGCGCCTAGGGGTGGTGTGGCCAGCCCATGTCTCTCCTCCGTCTCGTATTCTGGCTCCTGGAGTCTTCTGGAAAAATAGGCACTTTGGCTTTTGTCCCGTCCAATTCTGAGAATATTCATTTTCTGACTTTCCTGGAACCAAAAACAGCAAAAAAGAGGCAGCTAGCACTGTGGCTCTTGTTAATAGGTTAGTCCAAGAAATCATATGAAAAGTACTCCAAAGTGTGGACAAAACACAAGAAAGTAGATAAAACCAAGCATGGAGCATCAAAAATTATAGATACATTTGCAATGTATCAACATCCCCAAGCTTATCTCCTACTCGTCCTCGAGTAGGTAAGTGATAAAAAGAAAGAATAATGTTTGAGGTGACATGCACCATCAAAGTTTTGACCAAAGTATTTGTAAACATTCAAAGCTGGGATCATAGCACTTCAATCATAACATGAAAGACAAAGTTCTAGCAATAAGACAAAGAAACTATGATGTAACATGAAAAGGCACAAACAAAAGATTCATGAATAACAATGCTTTGCAAGACGTTTGTTTGTTTCACATAAAGAAAACATAGCATAATAGTATTCAGCTTGTCCCTCAATAGAGTAGCAAATATAAATGCATAGGCCACCTTCAAAGTTCATAAGAGGGACTAGATACAATAGTTTAAAACAAGCAATATCAAAGTATGCATCAATCAACTAGTCTTGGGACAATGCACATAGAACTAAGAATGGCCACTATGCTCTCAAAGTAGGTACATAAAGATAGAAGATTGAGACTCAATATAATGGTGGAAGAAAGGCCTTTTGTAAAAGGAAGTAGGGATTAAAGTCTTATAAAGAGCTTCCAAAAATTATGGTACTTATAGCTTTCAACTCTCATTGCCCCTATCATAAGCATCTTGAAGTGATTAAGGTTAAAGTGACACAACTAAGAGGATATGCTTGAAAAGTTATAAACTGAAATTTCATGCCCCTTACTTACGAAGACCGATCCTCATGCTACTCAACTTCAGTCACGAGTAAGCTCTTGTCATTGTAAGTACATGTGTATCATTAAGCACCGCCAACGGGGTACCCCTTGCACATGATACGGGAGCTTTCCCATAATCAAAATGACAAGGCAAGCAGACAATGAGCATCTCAGCGATCTTTTTATTTGCTATTTGCATAGGTTTTTATTGAGGATGCTTCATAGAGTGCTCATTATGGTGATGCTGCAAGTTTCCACCATGATTAGGCATGGCTTAGGCTAGCGGCCCAGGCGTTTCTCTAACACACATACAAACTCCATGATCTTACAAGTTCCACTTTTATTTCACATCGCCGGGATCCGTAAGCAAAAGAACATGATATCAACGGGGTACAAAGTACAAGTGCAATGTTGAAAGCGTTCCCCATGAAACATGGTTCTGCTAATTTCAAATTATAAAGCGCAAGCATATACGCAACAAAGAAGGACCCAATGGTTCAAATTTATTAGAGGCAAAAAGTAAAGTGTGCCATCAAGTTCGTGAGAGCTTTAATCACTAGTTTTCTCATAACAAGTGGAAGGTAAACAAAAGCATGAATATACTTGGAATAGCATAAGCTAGTAGGTAGGTATGGTGGACTCTTTGGAATAACTTGGTTTAGGGAGTTGGATGCATGAGTGGAACTCATACTTTGTTGTGGAGGCTAGCAAAAGACTGGGAGCGACAAACTAAGAGAGCAATAATGGCCATAATCATGCAGAGCGACAAAACATCATTGATCAAACCATAAAGTGATACTACAAGTTGAAAACTAAAGGATCATAAAGGCTATGGTGACTTTGGATAGTCATAACATGGTGTGAGCATGCGCCAAGTCAACCCAAATAAAGCATCAAAGGAGAATACCACTATACTATGCTTTAATATGCTAAAACAACGCATGATTCATCCAAGGCACATTAAGCAATCTCAATTGTTTATAACAAGTCATGATACAGCAAAGAATACTAAGCATAAAGCCAAAACAATATCAAGCATGGCATGACAAAGCATAGCCACAGTCAAAAACAAGCTCTTTTTACCACATAGGCATGAACTTTCCTACTCTTTTCCAAACCAAACCAAACTATTTGCAAACCAAATGTAAGAAAGAGGGGGTACAAACAATTTATTCAGAAAACTAAGCAAACCAAGAAAACTAAAACCAAAACGAAAACGAAAAATAAGACGCTCCAAGAAAAACCCAACTGTGCATGAAACAATAAAAATGAAGCGTTTGGAAGAAACCTGGGATTTTTATTGATGAAGAAGGGGATGCCTTGGGCATCCCCAAGCTTTGACGCTTGTACTTCTTGGATATTTCTTGGGGTGACATGCGTGGCATCTCCAAGCTTGAGCTTTAGTCCATCCTTCATCTCATTACTCATTCCTTCCATACACCTGAAAATTTTCCTTCATACAAAACTTCACACAATCTCATTAGCAACATTAGTGCACTTAAGATAAATAAGTCTCAAGGTTCGGTTCTAACACCAAATAAACTTCCATTAGAACACTATATACTGTAGCACTTCCCTCAAAAAGCTCAATTCCCCAAAATAACTCAAGAAGGAACCAACAAGAAGCAAATGCAAAAAATGGCAGAAATCTGTCAAAACAGACCAGCAGGTAAAGACGAATTTTTTCGAAGACCTTAAGTTGTTCAAATTAAAAAGTGTTGAACTAACGAAAGTTAGATAACAACTTGGGGCAGAAGCACAAACAATTACAGATAAATCCGACATACAGAGCTCTCTCAGGAATTTTTACAGTGAAGCACAAAAATCTGTTTCGGGACAGCAACTTTCTCAATCATTACTTCACTCTCATTAGAGGTTACTCTTGGCACAAAAAGCAAATAAAAAGGATAAGGAGCGGTTATTACTGAAGTAATAACTTCCAAGACTCAACTAAAACTCTTGGGTTATCTCCTAATCAGTACTTTTCTTTAACGCCTTTTAAGTTAGGCAAAAGCAAAAACTAAAAATGGATAAAATGGAAGTAAGCAAAGATAATCATGGTGGAAACATTGTTTTGTTCAATGAAATCCTTTTGTTAACAAGGTTGATCAGGTCTTGTTACCAAAACAATTTCATATGATACGAAACTTTGTATTCCACTAATGATTATGTTACCTCAACCTTGATAGCAATGGTCCCAATCATAATAGTTTCAAATTTTTCTCTTGGTATGGGACAATATATTTCTCCAACTTGAATGCCCTCAACATATTCAATTGTATTCAAACCATAAGTCCTTTCAATATTCTTGGGGATAGACAGTGTGTTCCTTGTCATTAACATTGAAGGTCACCTACCCTTGATTACAATTGATAACAGCTCCTGCAGTATTTAAGAAAAGGTCTGCCAAGAATAATAGACATATTATCATCTTCAGGCATAATAGTTTGAGAGGATGCTCTCATAAGAAATATGAGTTGAAGTAAAAGAGAGCATCAAGAAGCAAATTCAAAACACATTTAAGTCTAACCCACTTCCTATGCATAGGAATCGTGTATGCAAATAAATTCGCAAGGAACAAAGTGGCGGGCATAGGAAGATAAAACAAGAGTAACTTCAAAACTTTCAGCACATAGAGAGGTGTTTCAATACCATGAAAACTTCTACCACCATATTTTCCTCTCTCATAATAATTTTCAGTAGCCTCATGAATAAACTCAACAATATAACTATCACATAAAGCATGCTCTTCATGATCTACAAGCACTAGGGCTTTATTATAAACATTTTCAAAAGAAACCTCGGGAACATAACATTCATCCTCCTTTAGTAAGCATGGAGGACAATCAAATAATGTAAGGGATAAAGAGTTACTCTCATTATAAGGTAGGCATGGGTATCTAATCATTTCTTCCTCCTTTTGTTCATCACTCTCCTCCTCTTTTTCATCTAATGAGATTTCAGGTTCATCAATTTCTTCTTCCATAGGATCCTGCAAGGCATTAGTCTCTTCCATTTGTGGAGAGTATCTATTAAAATACTCAAGAATAGGGCCATTTTCATCCTTGTAATTATCAAAGCAAAATTTAAGTATACCATAAACCTCATACTTATAAGGTGAATCATCAATACATTCAAGCAAACTATCAAATTCAAAAGCACCCTTCCAAGCAATAAATTCTTCAATTTGTTCCACATCATAAAAGTCATAAATTCCTTTAGCATAAGAAGATATGGTATCATTATCATTATACTCACATTGAAAAGGGAGGTGTTTATACCTCTTTCTGCAACGATATTCATCACAGCAATAAGTAACATTATAAGTAGAGCACATGTTTCTAGCAATGGTATACAATCTATCAATTTGTTCCCATAAGTGTTTCCCTTTTTGTGACAAGCGATGTTCCTTATAATAATATTTTTGATCTTCCATGAACCCACCATGCCAATAAGCTTCAGTTTCAAAGAAAGCAACCATTGACAACAAGCATGACAAAGCAAGATAATAATAGACCAACGAAAATAACAACCAGAGTAGGAACTAATTTTTTTGTATTTTTGATAAAGAAACAAGAAAACAAGGAGAAAATAAACTTAGCTTGAACAATAGTGAATCCAAGTGGACTTGATAAATAAAGTTATGCTCCCCGGCAACGGCGCCAGAAAATAGTCTTGATGACCCACAAGTATAGGGGGTGTATCGCAGTATTTTCGAGGGAAGTGAAACCCAATTTATTGATTCGACACAAGGGGAGCCAAAAATATTTATAAGCCTTAACAACTGAGTTGTCAATTTAGCTGCACCTGGAAACAATCTTGCTCACAGCAGTTTATCAGTAGCAACAGTTTTGTAGTAGGAATAGCAAAGTAATAGCAGTAGTAAAGCAAAGACAATAGCAACAAAAGCAGTAAATAGTGGGATTCGAGTGCGGTAGGCATAGGGATGGATGGACGGGCGTTGCATGGACAAGACAATTCACATAGCAATCAGAACATAGGGCAATTGAAGATAAATAAGATAAAGCATCCAAGTACTAGACAATCCTAGGCATGTGTTCCATATATAGTCATACGTGCTCGCAATGAGAACTTGCACAACATCTTTTGTCCTGCCAGCCCGTTTGCAGCGGGGCCTCTAGGGAACTACTGGCAATTAAGGTGCTCCTTTTAATAGAGAACCGGAGCAAAGCATTAACACTCCGTGAACACATGTGATCCTCACATCAAAGCCTTTCCCTTCCGGTTATCCCAATTTCTGTCACTTCGGGGCCATAGGTTCCGGACAACGACGTGTGTATACAACTTGCAGATAAGACCAAGAACAATACTATCATAATGAATCAATAACATGTTCAGATCTGAAATCATGGCACTCGGGCCCTAGTGACAAGCATTAAGCACAACAAGTTGCAACAAAGTCATAAAGCACTAATAAAAGATACTAGGCACTATGCCCTAACAATCGGTGGCGGCGGCGCAGCGGAACTTTTCATGGAAAAACATCGAACCCCCCGAAGTTTTTAGGTCAGAAGGCTTCTTATAGGCGAAGAGGGAGACCGAGGGGGTGCCTAGGGCCACCACATCATGCCCTGGCACGGCCAAGCCCAGCCCGCGCCTAGGGGTGGTGTGGCCAGCCCTTGGCTCTCCTCCGTCTCGTATTCTGGCTCCTGGAGTCTTCTGGAAAAATAGGCACTTTGGCTTTTGTCCCGTCCAATTTTGAGAATATTCATTTTCTGACTTTCCTGGAACCAAAAACAGTAGAAAATAGGCAGCTGACACTGTGGCTCTTGTTAATAGGTTAGTCCAAGAAATCATATGAAAAGTACTCCAAAGTGTGGATAAAACACAAGAAAGTAGATAAAACCAAGCATGGAGCATCAAAAATTATAGATACATTTGCAATGTATCAGGCATACATCTATAGGCATAGGTTCCATAAGGGCATGTAAAAGTAGTTTTTTCTTGATCTTGTTGTTTAACAGCAATTTGATAGAAACCAGAGTATCCATCAAGAAAACAAAAATGGGTCTTTTTAGACAACCTTTCTAATATTTGATCAATAAAAGGAAGTGGGTAATGATCTTTCGTAGTAACTTTGTTAACTTTCCTGAAATCAATGCACATCCTATAACCTACTACTATTCTTTGGGGAATAAGCTCATCATTATCATTAGGAACAACGGTAATGCCCCCTTTTTTAGGGACACAATGAACAGGACTAACCCATTCACTATCAGCAATAGGGTAAATAAAACCAGCATCAAGGAGTTTCAATACCTCGTTTCTTACCACTTCCTTCATCTTAGGATTTAAACGATGTTGGTGCTCTACCACTCGCTTTGCATCTGGTTCTATATTGATAGCATGCTGACATATAGTAGGAGAAATCCCTTTTAAATCATCCAGAGTATAGCCCATAGCCCCTCGGTGTTTCTTCAGTACATCCAATAACCTTTCTTCCTCCTTCCCTGAAAGTTTAGAGCTAATAATAACATGATATATCTTATTATCATCAATGTAAGCATATTTAAGATTGTTGGGTAAAGGTTTTAGATCGAAGACCGGATCCTTTTTAGGTGGCAATGTGGTACCCAAATCTTCTACAGGCAAGTTATGCTTAAGCATCTTAGGTTAACGACGGAGAATCTCGTCAATCTCATTTCTTTCTTCCATGAAGTTTTCACTTTCATGATCTTCCATAAATTGCTGCAAAGCATTGTTAGGATTAATAGAAATAGAAGCAAGTTGTTCAACTCTAAAATCCTCATTATGGGTTTCATTTTCACAAGGTTCTTTAGTAAATTTCGAAAAATTAAACTCATAAGATTCCCCATCAAATTTAGTCAAGATATTCTCCCTTTTGCAGTCTATAATAGCTCCACAAGTACTCAAGAAAGGTCTACCAAAAATGATGGGATAAGTTTTACTAGCAGCTGAACCAAGTACTAGAAAATCAGTAGGATATTTAATCATACCGCAAAGAACTTCTACATCCTGTACAATACCAATTGGAGAGATGGTCTATCTATTAGCAAGGTGAATAACCACATCAATCTCTTCCAGTTCGCTGGGACTGATTTCCTGCATAATTTCTTTGTAAAGCTCATAAGGAATAGCACTTGAACTTGCACCAATCTCACATAAACCATAGTAGCAATGATCAACAATTCTAACAGAAAGCACAGGGACACTAGCCTTTTTAGTTCTATTAGGATGTGAGACAATATTAGAAGCATCCTCAAAAAATACTATGTGTCCATCTTCTACACTTTTAGTGACAAGGTCTTTCACAATTTCTACAACAGGTTCAATGTTTATTTGCTCATCAGGTTTTATAGTTCTCTTTGCACTTTTATTGATTACACTAGTTATCATAGGATGCTCCTTTACCTTATCCAGGAAGGGTATTTTCTCGATATAAGGTTCAGGTAGGATGTGATCAATACTGTAAAATTCAGTGCTCCCAACAGGAACACAATCAACAATATATTTATATGGTGCATGATACTTGTTCCATCCCTTTTTCGGAATTTCAATATAAGAAGCAAAAGCCTTAAAACAATTTGTAATAACTTGAGAATCAAGACCATAAGCATTACTAATATTTTGAAAGTCATCAGTTCCCATAAAAGATTCAATGCATTCATAATCATAATTTATACCTGACTTTCTTCCTTTGTCATTCTCCCATGCTTCAGCATTGTCTTGAATACGGTCCAGAAGGTCCCATTTAGCTTCTTCTTCCATGCGAGTGAATGATCCAGCACAAGAGGCATCCAATAAATCCTTATCATTAAGAGAAAGCCTTGCATAAAAGTTATTGATAATAATATTGTTGGGGAGCTCATGAATGGGACATTTGAGCATTAGTAACTTCAATCTCCCCCAAGATTGAGCTATACTCTCTCCATCAAGAGGACAAAAGTTGTATATTTGATTCTGATCTTTATGAATCTCACTAGGAGGATAAAACTTTGAATAAAAGAGAGGTACAATTTCCTCCCATTCAAGAGCTTGACCATTCTTGAGCAGCTTATACCATTCTTCAGCTCTTCCTTTTAGTGATAATGAGAATAACTTCTTCTTAACTTGATCTGTAGTAATACCTGCACACTTGAACAACCCGCATAATTCGTGTATAAAGAGAAAATGATCATCGGGATGGACAGTTCCATCTCCAACATAATAGTTATCCATAACACGATCAATAATTCTTGTAGGTATTTTAAAAGTATGTTTCTCAGCAGGTGGTGGTTCATCTACTACCTTGGCAGTGGTAGTAGCATTACGAAATAAGAAACTCTGCGAATTATCCATAATGAAAATAAACCAACTAACAGAAGTAAACAATACTCACAGTAGAAGTTTCCTTTACCAGTTCCACTCTACAATAGCGCTTCACTCCCCGGCAACGGCGCCAGAAAATAGTCTTGATGACCCACAAGTATAGGGGGTGTATCGTAGTATTTTCGATAAGTAAGAGTGTCAAACCCAACGAGGAGCAGAAGGTGATGGCGAATGGCTAGGAGCAGGAATTCACTGTAAATACTTAGCAAACAGATTTTTAGGGGGTTTTGATAATGCAGGTAAATAAAGTACAAGTAAATAAAAGACAATAAGAATAAATGCAGCAAGTGTCCCAATCCTTTCTTTAGCAAAGGACAAGCCGATTGTATTACTTAAGATTACCAAACGTTCTCGAGGACACATGGGAATATCGTCAAGTGCTTTCGCTTCATATAGTTGATTAATCTTATTTAGTTTGCTAAGTGTTGTGTGGGTGAACCTGTGCTAATGTACCAACCTTCCTAGGACTAATACATACTTGTGATTATACCCCTTGCAAGCATCCGCAAGTACAAGAAAGTAATTAAGGTAGAAGCCTAACCACAACTTTAAACTCTAAGACCCTGACGTCCCTTGTGCAATGGTTTCCTAACGGGGGTTCAGGTTTCTGTCACTCCGGCAACCCCTACGATTAGTAGCCAAATACACAATGCATTCCCCTAGGCCCATATAGGTGAAGTGTCATGTAGTCGACGTTCACATGACACTACTAGAAGAAGTACACCACAACTTAAATATCAAACTATTGAATCTTTCTCAACACAATTCCACTACTAACAACATGACTTCTCCCATGTCCTCAAGAACAAAACGAACTACTCACAAGACATCATATGGATCATGATCCAAGATGAAATAATGATATGTAACAATCTGAACATAAACGAGAATTCAATGGTTCACTCAATAGCATCAACTACAAGGAGTAGTCAACACTGGGATTGTTTCCCCTAAGAACTATGCAAGATTCAACCCAATTGTTACAGCGGTATGAAGTGGTGATGATGGTGCTGGTGGAGATGATGGTGGTGATGATGATAATCCCGATGAAGTCCAGCTTGATGGTGGTGTTGATGGCGACGATCTCCCCTCTCCGGGAAGGAATTCCCCTGGCAGAATTCTGTCTGCCAGAGAGATCTTTCTCTCTTGGTGTTTACTGCCCTGCAGAGGCGGCGGAATCTTTCTGTGGTCGCTCCCCGAGTCTTAGGGTTTCGGAAGGATAATATATGCCAGAGGGGAGAGGCTGGAGTGGACCAGGGCGGCCACACCACCTGGTGGCGCGGCCTGGGGTGGCCTACGCCAGGGGGTGCTGTGGGCCCCCTGTGGCCCATCTCCACTTCCCCTTATGGCATTCTTTGTGTTCTAGAAAAATAGGATTTTCCATGTATTTTCCCGGATTTTCTGGTCTTCGCGAATTTTGCCTCCAAATAGTACCTTTTCTATCAGAATCCTGACTGCAGCGGTCCATGCTCCAAAAGTCATCAACCATGCAAAAACAGATGAAATAACATAAGTATCATCTCTTAATATGAAAAATATCAATGAATAACAGTAAATTATGATATAGAATAGTGATGCAAAATGGACGTATCAGCGACCTTTAATTATATAACCTGGCTAGATACCCAACATGCTAATCATATATAATTAGCTTCTTCCCTACTTGTGATCCTCTTGAGCCAACATTTCATTGCATGGATGCATATAGGACAAAAATGCTAATGTTAGGGGATATTGTCTTATGTTTCAAAATTCAAAATGTTTACTCCCAAACGATGGAAAATTCTTAAGATCTATTCTCACCATTAAATTGGCCACGACAAAATCTTTGAAACTAAATCTCATGTTGATATGTTTTGATAACTTTTTCGAGCTAAAAGTTACCATCTTTAAAACTAAATCTTTGAAACTAAATCTCATCTTTAATTACATCACCACTAAATAGCTATTTACTAAACACCTTGATAAGTTGGTAATTATATCATCATCATGGTCATAACTTTATCATCATGGTCGTAACTTCACTGTCACCTGGTAACTACATCATGAACATGATGTTAAGTTTTATTTGGCACCTTATGAACTACATGAACATTGTGTTGGTAAAATCACTCAGTAGTGTGGCAACTATATTATCACTACAATGATAACTTCTCAATTGACACCTTGGTAGCTCTATTATAACCACATTGGTAACATTTCACTTGATACCTTTTGGTAACAACATTAACACCATATTGGTAAAATTTTACTCGATCCATGAGTAACTACATCAGAACTAAGTATGTAACTATTTACTCCACACCTGAGTGACTACATCATTACCGATGTGGTAACTATTTACTCGACACATACTTAAATACATCATTATGATGCTAGTAAAATTTTACTCGGCACCCTAACTATATCATCACTATCGTTGTAATTATTTATTCAACACCTTGATAACTACGTTAACACCATGTTGGTACACCCTAATACTTCTAAGTGCACTGCATGTGCATGTGTACTTACCAGTACAATGTTGATACTTCCAAGTCAAGTACACATGTACTTACCCACACGTCATCATGCACCACTAGTACTTTTTAGGGTGAGTATACCTACCAGTATAGTAAACCATTTTACACATACACTAAAAAGGAAATACTTGATGATATACACGTGCGGTGACCCAGCATACCACTTCATGATATAGTACACTATAGTCGTTGACATAACACCAATGAAACACTGTTCACTAGTATTACATCCCTTAGATTGGTACAACAGAAACACAGCAGGTCCAAGACATGATTATAGGTTATAACTCAACTCTTTACAAAAGATCCAGAGAACACTCTAGGTGAAAGAGAGAGAAAGAAACTTCTTACAAAGAAGAACCAGAAATAATAACTCAAAACTATCTAGTAACTAAGAGTAGTGTCTAAACTATTTGGCTTGCCATTGCTGCTATTGCAATGCCCTACAAAAGTAGGTTTTATGGCTAGAGAATCTACTTCTATCTACTTATGAACTTTGTCTTCACTTTGGTTGGTGTATATGTTGACTTCATTGACTTTATTGAAGAACTTGAGTTGTCGATGATGATTTCTTGAGCAGAAATTGATGTTAACGTCATCTTCAACGACTTAGAATGTAGCAAGGGTTAAGAAGGTACGGTTGAGTACGAGCTTACTCAGAAAGTTCACTAAAAAGGAGTGTATGATGCACTATCTCTATAGCCACAGACCAAAGATCATAGGCAATACAAGTTTTCGTAAACATTTCTTCAAAGGTTTCTTTTATTCTGAAAACTATGTCCGACAGCCTTCACAGGTTGACCAAAACCTTCATGGGGTTCCTTTCATGCCGCGTTTGTAGCTCCTTCTCGGAACAGGGAGTAACATGTCACAGTTCTTACACTCTGCGGAGGTGCGTTACTTTACCCACAACAGACCTTAGCCTTGTTGCACATTCGAGTTGCATTCTCATCCACACTTCCTTAGTGTGGGGCCTAGTCTAAGATCTAAGCCAATCATTGCCCCCTTCGTGACCCTGCATGTCCCCTTGGTGTACGCCATTCCACATCTTGAATTACGGCAATGGTTAGTACAAACCGTCAGATGCTAGAACTATTATGGGACGTTGAGGGCTCCCACCCATATGCTGCATATCCTCTACGAATTACCAATTAATGCACGCTACGAGGATAATAGCCACGACATGTTGATACGTTCAAAACGTATCTACTTTCTCGAACACTTTTGCTATTGTTTTTTCTCTAAACTTGTGTGATTTGGGTATAACTAACACAGACTGACGCTATTTTCAGCAGAATTACCTTGGTGTCTAGTTTTTGTGCAGAAAATCAACTATCAGGAAAAATCCCAAAAAATATGCCAAAAATCCTATTTCACCAGAAGACTCACGGAGCCAGAAGACGAGGCGGAGTAGGGCCACGAGGGGCCCACACCACCTAGCCGCGCGGGCCAGGCCAGGCCACGCCTGGGGGTGGTGTGGCCGCCTTAGCTGCCCCCTCGGCCTTCCTCTTCGCCTATAAGTCGCCTCTTGACCTAAAAACCAAGGGAGGTTTGATGTTTTTCCAGAAAGAGTTCCGCTACGCCGCCACCACCAGATTCCGTGATTCGGAACCAGAAACTCCGTTCTGGCACCCTGTCGGGACGGGGAACTGGAGAAGATCATTGCCATCATTATCACCATCGCTTCTCCATCGACCATCCATGTTTCCCCCATCCATGAGTGAGTAATCCCCCACTGTAGGCTATGGGGATTGTAGGGATTGGATGAGATCGTTCATGTAATGGCATCAGATTGTTAGGGCATCATGCCTAGTATCTATTATTAGTGCTTTTTGACTTTGTTGCAACTTGTTATGCTTAATGCTTGTCACTAGGGCCCGAGTGCCATGATTTTAGATCTGAACATGTTATTGATTCATTATGATAGTATTGTTTATGGTCTTACCTGCAAGTTGTATACACATATTGTTGTCCGGAACCAAAGGCCCTGAAGTGACAGCAATCGGGATAACCGGAGGGAATGGCTTTGATGTGAGGATCACATGTGTTCATGGAGTGTTAATGCTTTGCTCCGGTGCTCTATTAAAAGGAGCACCTTAATTGCCAGTAGTTCCCTTGAGGCCCTGCTGCAAACGGGCTGGAAGGACAAAAGATGTTGTGCAAGTTCTCATTGCGAGCACGTATGACTATATATGGAACATATGCCTATTATTATTTAGTACTTGCATGCTTTATCTTATTTATCTACAAATGCACTATGTCTTGATTGCCATATGAATTGTCTTGTCCATGCAACGCCCGTCCATCCATCCCTATGCCTACCACGCTTTAATCCTACTGTTTACTGAAATTGTTACTACTGTCTTTACTTTTACTACTCCTATTACTTTACTATGGCTACTACAAAACTATTGCTACTAATAAACTGTTGTGAGCAAGATTTTTCCAGGTGCAGCTGAATTGACGACTCAATTGTGAAGGCTTATAAATATTCTTTGGCTCCCCTTGTGTCAAATCAATAAATTGGGTTTCACTTCCCTCGGAAATACTATGATACACCCCCTATACTTGTGGGTCATCACCTGTCCATCCGGATGCATGCGAGAGGAAGAAGATATAGCTAACTTCTCCTTCCCATTCCAAATCTCATGGTTAACGTGTAATATACGGCGCTAGAATCACTGGCGACATTGGTTGTTAAGTCCTAGATATTATGTTCCTTTACCACTGGAACTGTATCAATAGATTTTTACCATTTGGTAAATAATCCATAATCATATTATTATGAAAATAGTGTTTTCTGACCTTTTTGAAATGTAGGTGATGACAACATTTGAGTTACAAGCATTTGATAGAAAATAATCAAAGGACATGCGCAAGTTGTGAACTTTCCTTTTGTGATTGCAAGATTATGCACTCACGGTCTTCGAGATAATAGAAGATCCAAAAGTTGTAGATAGCATCATTGGTCCGCTAAGGACGAATGATTAAAGAAGCAAGATGCAATAATGCATAAGTAATGTAATGCAGTTTTATAAATGCGAATCCCCAGAATAATTGTATCTGATCTAGAGTTTGAAAGCTTGTGGTGATATGTTTAGAATGTGTTCCACTTTTATACTAGCTTCACACTTGTGCTTATTGTTAAGGCTTGTGAGAGTGTGTGAAACAATATGTAAATATAATAAGTATCATACAATACTAAAGCACTCAAATGGGGCATGGTATCTAAAAGATTTCTTGAGCAAGATTACTAATCAATTAGAGCTTTTTAAAGAAGTGCTTAAGGATTACTTTTAATGTTTCTTAAAGAATAACTTTTTAGGAAAAGATTACTTTATAAGGACAAAGCATTTAAGTGTTTAACATGCAAAGTATAAAAGTAGAGTATAAAAACATTCTAAGATTGAGGTGAATTACTATCTGGTAATTATGATGGGAATTATTATGTTAAGTTGTTAAGAGTTAAAGGACTTATTATAAGATTGTTGTTTGAAGTGGAAAAACGAATAGCTTTTGAAGAAAAGATTTCTTTGTTAAAGTTTAAGCAATCTTTGTCGTTAATCGAATGTGGTCAATATCATTTACGCTTATCCGACAAGCATGGGTTTGAGATGCCTTATGATTTAATTTGGAACAGACAAAAGTTAACTGTAAAACTTAAGTAGACTTACGTGTGATGTGGTTAAACTAGTATCAAGTTTTTAGGGTTATGATAGGTATGCTAAAAATGTGAGATCATTTACTTTCAATTTAAGTGAATGATGAGTTTAAATGTTATTTTCTATTATGGAATACTAGATTATTCTTAAACAAGGCATAGTTGAATGATCTTTTAATTTGTTAGGGTTTGAAGTCATGTTAAAAATGGTTAAGAGATAAAGAGCATTCACTTTTATTATAAGTGAATTATGTTTACTTAAAATTGTTGGTTTAGTTTGGATTTATGGTTTTAAAAGAATTATATAAGGTTAATAAGTTAAACTTAAGTTTTATTATAGACTCAAGTCATGGTTTTGGAATTGGTATTCAGATATAAAGGACTTAAGGTTTCATATAGAATTGTGATTATTTCTTACTTAAGAAATGTTTTTAAAGAATTTACAGGAGAGGAATTTTATAAAATTGATAAGGATTTCTTACTTTAAAATGTTAAAAACTTTTGGAATAATATATTTAGTATTTTTCTAGTAAACATAGTTATTCAAGTTCTTAAAATGGTTTTTTATTTATTTATAAGAAGTGTTCTTATTTTTGTAAAAATCCACACAGGATTTAATGTTCTTGGATATTAGTTTCAAGTTTTATTTGAAAAAAATAAATTAGTTTTTTTCGAAAATAGTAGATTTATTTTTATATACAAAAATGATTTTTATTCATTTTTAGAACTTCTCCTTATTTTATTAACTTTTAATTAGAGTTTTAGTGTCCTTAACATTTATTTGTATTTTATTTAACTTAAACAAGTAAGGTTATATTTTTCTTAGGTAGATATTATTTTTGTGGTGTTTTTGATATATTATATATATTTTTAGGATTTTTCTATGTTTTTTCTAGAGCTTAATTAACTCCATGGGTGTATTTATAATTAGATATTTTAAATAAGCCCTCTTATGAAACACGGGCCTGGACCACTAGGCTGGCTCGGCCTGATCCGGCCCACTGGGTTGTGTCAAACCAACCTAGGGTTACTGGACCACCCCCACCGGCCCAGTCGCTACCCTCTCTAGCTCGCTCGATCTTAGCCTCTCCTCTCTCGGTCACTCGGGCGACCGTGGCTCGCCTCGTCGCCGCCACCGATTCTGGCCGCCATGGACCTCCGCGGTTGTCGCCGCTGTGCAGGGCGACGTTGTCGATGGCGCTACGTCACTCTACCCTCTTCGATTCGTGGCTCGTGCCCTCTGTTGGTGGTGCTTCTGCTCCCCCTGGCAACTAGGGTTAGGAGCTCCCCAGTGATTTGGCGCTCCGGTGCCCTTCTGACGCCGCTCTAGTGCCTTGGTGATGGTGGGGTGTCGTCCTATCCTATGGTCGCCGTGGTTGCGGCTCGGCGCGGGTCGCAGTGCCCCTCTGGGGTGCTCCTCATGCCGCTATGTGCTGCCTCGACTTTGGCCTCTATTTCCTCTTCTGTATACTCGCGAGGACCTCGAGTAAGTTCTTCTAATTTTCTCTCTGTGCTCTCTCTTCCCTCTACTCAGTGCCATGTGACTACTGCAATGAATTCCCCATTCAGGGTTCATCCCTCTTGTAGTGATGTTGAAGGGAATATGCCCGAGAGGCAATAATAAAGTGGTTATTATCTTATTCCATGTTTATGATAAATGTTTATTTTAGATGCTAGAATTGTATTGATCGGAAACATTAATACATGTGTGTTTAATAAACAAAAAGGGTTCCTAGTTATGCCTCTCTTATAGACTAGCTTATTGATTAACAAGATGATCAAGGTTTCCTGATCATGGACATTGGATGTTTTTAATAACAAGGTCACACCATTAGTGGAATGATGTGATGAACATTCATCCGAAGTATAGCATTACGATAAAAGTCATTATGTTTATATTGCTATAACATCATACGAAGTAATCTTTATCCTTAGACCATGAGATCATGTTAATTGCTAACACCGGAAGAGTATCTTGATAACATCAAACGTCACACCGTAACAGGGTGACTATAAAGGTGGGTTCAGTGCTACGAAGGTGTTATGTTGAGGCTCATGGATCAAGAGTGGGATTTGTCCATCCCGATGACGGATAGATATACTCTGGGCCCTCTCGGTGATATCACATTGAAATAGCTTGCAAGCAAGTGATGTGATCACTAGAATGTTATATCACGGGAACGAGAAAAGAGTGCATGTCGGTAATGAGATCAAACTAGGTATGGAGATACCGATGATCGATCTCGGACATATAATATATCATGGGACAAAGGGATTTAGTTACTAGCGTTAAAGATTCTCACGATCACAGAAGTCATCGTTGAATGTGTAGGAGTTAGTATGGATCTCCAGGTCCCACTGCTGATTATTGATCGGAGAGGGGTCTCGATCATGTCTGCATTATTCGCAAACCGTAGGGTGACACACTTAAGGGATACTGACACCATTTGGAGCAAATATGTTTCAGATAAAGATTTAAGAAAGTGCTGGAATTATTTCAATAGACACCAAAACTGTTTCGGGTGAAATTGCTGAAATTGGTTCTGCATGTAATATTGAAATGTTGCAGGGGGTTTAATGTGAATGTTTGTTAATTAAAGTAATTAACAAAATTCTGATTAAAAATAATAAAAGAGTTTTATTAAATGAGAGAGCATTAAATTTGGAGAAATTTAATGCATTTAAAGTGGAGACTTTAAAAGAGAATGTGAAGGGGCAAATTTATGTGGAGGGAGTTACCACCACATGAATGGAGGAGGTGAAGAGTCACCTCCTCCATGCGCCGGTCATGAAGAAGGGGAACCCCCTCCTCCTATAAAAGGCCACCCCCTCCTCACTTCTCACACACACCTCCTTCTGAAGGATCTCTCTCCCCCTCTAGTATTATTTCCCCATGGTCTCGGATTAGCGAGATACATGTTCCCGGTGGCTTTATCTGGAAAGGAGTTGCTGCTTCC
Source organism: Avena sativa (assembly GCA_916181665.1). Taxonomy (NCBI): domain Eukaryota; kingdom Viridiplantae; phylum Streptophyta; class Magnoliopsida; order Poales; family Poaceae; genus Avena; species Avena sativa. The sequence goes on from OV702290.1 coordinate 469,269,721, forward strand.
ACTGCTTTGCTGGAGCGAGGGACGGAGGTTGTCGGGGTACCGGACGTGTGTGCGATCACGGATGCACCGCTGCTTTGCGGTGCTGGACTTGGTGGTGCTGGAGCTGGATCTGATGGACGTGCTGGAGCCGGACCTGCTGGACTTCATCACGATCTTGAGATCGGCAAGTGTACGACTACATCAACCACGAGTTCCTACTCCTTAATAAAGCTCGTTGTCTACGAGGGTAAGTTCTCGTTGGATGTATGTCCATCCGTTGCTTTGTACCTAGTAGATAGATCTTGGCGTGTAGTTCACACCGTAGGAAAATTTTTGTTTTCTATGCTGCGGACCCAACAGTGGTATCAGAGCCTGATCTATGCGTAGGTGCTTAGCGCGGGTAGTACACATATGTTGATATGTGGGTGATGATGATCATGTTATTACATCTTCTATGTATTTTGGATATTGGTGGCATAGTGGGATGAAGCGGCCCGGACCAACCTTACATGTCATCGTACATGAGACCGGTTCCATGACTAACATGCAACTTGTTTTGCATAAGTGGCTGGCGGGTGTCTGTCTCTCCTACTATAGTCAATATCTGATTTACAACGAGTTGCTAATAACTTAGTTATCCTCGTTGTGGTTCACGTTCGTAGGTAAGGTCGGTTCTATCTCCGAAAGCCCTAAGCCACGTAAAACTTGCAATTGATAAATTAGAGGCGTCTAGTTTAGATCGTTGCTGGGCTAGTGTATTGATATGGTATTGTTGTAAGTAGATGTATGACAGATACTCTTACAACACAGTCAATGTGTAAGTTCCATAGACCTTGGCCTTACACACAAAGGAATGATAGAGATCATACCACGATGCAAGTGATAGAGATCAAATGCATGGACCATATCATCTCACTTTACACATTAGATGTTAGCATCTTATACTGCTAGTTTGGCGCTTTCTATAGCATTGTAAGATGATCTCTCTTTTAGATATCAAGATAAAAATGTGTTCTTCCTTAAGTATGCACCGTTTTGTGGATCGTATTTCGAGACATCACGTGATGATCGGGTGTACTCGACTCTACGCTTTCATACAACCGGGTGTAATACAGGTTTACACATGCGAGTACTAAGGTTCTTACTTGGCGAGCCTAGCATGTACAGACATGGCCTCGGAACACGGACCGAAAGGTTAAGCATGAGTCATATAGTTGATATGATGCCCATATAGATGCTCGCCTTTGAAGCTACATCAACTCACGTGATGATCGGACTTGGTGTAGTGGATTTGGTTCATGTAATCACCAAAAAGGCACGAGGGATGTCGTTTTTGAGTGGGAGTTCATTTCTAATTTGGATTAGTCGAACCAATTTTTTCATAAATTAAATCAAAGTGAATTTGCATAGTTTGTTGTAGTCATTGGCATTCGTTTTCTACCTTATGCTTAGTTTTTATTTGAGATAATAGAACTATAGAATTCTGGATATTTACTTTACGAACTGGTATCGTATTGTTTCGAATGTTAATTTAAAGTTTATAAGTCCTATTGCAAACTTTCAGCAAACGCTATTTACTCCATGAAGTTTAATAAGTAGTATTAAATCAAGAGTAAGAATTCCAATGTTAGTATCTAAAGTATCATGTTTGCCTCCATGATTATTGATATTCAAAAAGTTGTTTTAATATCAAGATTATATTGGAGCTGAAAATTGTTTCAGAAACCATCATGTGTGAAAGATATTGTGATATCTGAAACAATGTTTTTTGGTTGCATTATGATAGAGTACAATTTAGCAAAATACATGTTCTCATATTGTATGAGAATTTGTGAAGAATGGAGATGCTAGGCATCCGAATCTACCAAAAAGGTTTTGGGAACTGATATTATACTCGCGATTCTTCCTTATAGGCTATAGTAGCTTGATCATGAAAGTTGTCATGATAACGATGAATAGAAGATGTAAGTAAAATGTTTACTACACTAATAGATTACTAAAGAATGGATTTTTGAAAGAACACCAAACATTTGATGATGGTGATCCACTTCAAAGTGCAAGTCCAAAGGTATTAGTATTTGACTATATACGCTTTGTACCATGTGTCATGTTTATGACACCACTATTGATGTTGATAGATTCTTTTAAAAGAAAAGGAATTGCTGAAAGAGAATCTATAAAATATTTGGCAGAAAATAAAAGGTTAGAGATGTCAACCTTAGGTATATAAAAGATATACATGTTATGGCTATATTCCTTGCTTGTTAAACAATGTGATTCTTAGGTATTGGATACCGGTATTGGATACCGAATTGGTTGGTATGAAGTGTCATACAGGACAATGCAATTCATGAACTACAATGGCCTAAGTAACCAGCAAAAGAATGAGTGATGATGTTCATCGAAAACAAATAAAGTGTTATTGTGTTTTTCGTTATCATCAAACCAAGCCTTCAAGATTTGTTTAAATAATTGTTATTTTGTTCCGGTATCATGAGAACAATGGCTGTTCAAATAATTACCGTATTCCACAAAGGATGGTTGAACTTTTACAAGTCTAGTTGGAGAAATCACATCCATAAACACTATTGCTAAAATGTCGCAAGACAAATGATTGAAAGATCACTTATGAAGTGACATCGCTGTTTAAATTATATTTGAAAGAAAACATGAAGAAACTCCATGTTGATGGATTTTTGGAGTCTTTGATTTTGATCAATTGACGCATGTGAGACTTTCCTCGAGATAATTGAAACTCCGTTCATAGGCCAGAGAGGAACGGATGACTAGCTTATTGGAAATTGTGCATGCTGATGTGCATAGTCCATTATGTGTAGCCATATGCGATGGATCTTTTTGCTTCATATGCTTTCTCCGAAAATTTGAGTGAATATATTTGTATATTTACTTAATAAGGAAGAAGTATGAAACATTTGAAAATTGTTCAAAGACTTTCCAGATGAAGTGGAAAATCATTGTAACAAGAAAATAAAGAGTTTATGATTCGATCATAAAGGAAGATATTTGAGTTACATGTTTAGCAAAAACACCTAAGACTTGAGGAATTGTTCCATGATTTGTGTTTCCCGATAAACCATAGGAGTATGGCATATTCGAGAGATAAAATAAACCATGTTTGACATGGTAAGATCAAGGGTGTCATTTATAAAACTGCCATTATGTTTTAAGGATTGAAGCTTTAGAGACTACCGCTTTTACACTGAAAAGAGCACCATCGTGATCCATTGAAATGACACCATATGAGTTATGGTTTGGGATAAAACCCGAATTGTCTTTTCTTAAATTTTAGTATGCTATGCATAAGAAAAATGTTTACAACCAAAGTCGGATAAGCACGTCTTTGTAGGTTATCCCAAAGAATTTGTTGGGAATTTCTCCATAACACCGAGGACAAAAGAGTTTGTTACTTGGAATGTCAAGTTTCTTGAGAAGAATTTTTCGTGAAAAGTTAAGTGGGAGGACAAGAGAACTTTGATAAGGTTGTTGAACCTTAGCTATATGTGCTAAGTAGCGCAGCGCCGGAAAGTGTCCCGGTTGTGGCGCCCCGCAAAAACCACTACTAGAAAATCGCGGTGTTTTTGTGCATTGCATCATCATGACCGCATGCTCATGTCATCATGCCACATTGCACTTGAGCATGGTCATCATCATGCGTGGTTTGTCTCAAAACTATTTCTGAAAAACCTGGTTTTGTTTTCTAAACTCCCCGTCTTTATTTCAAATTAAAACCCCGGTCCTCCGGATTATTTTATTTCGTCTAAAATTGGATTCTAAGTCTTGTTGTGACAAATAAAATAATTATATTTTTAGGGGGCAGCCCGCCAGGCCCGAAAGCCCAGCCGACCACCCCCAAAACCCTATCTACAAACGCCCTACCCTGCCGCCACCACACTCCCGCACCCCTCCACCAATCGCCCCACGCCAGCCGCCACCTGCCACCTGGCCCAGCCACCCCGGGACTCCCCCAGCCCCACCTGGGCACGCCACCCATCCCACCTGCCTCCACCCAACCCGCCTGGCCCACCACCTGCCAAATCTCCCCTACACCCACACGCGGTACACCCCCACCCAGCCCCGATCCCCACGCCACCGCCCGCTCCAGGCCCACCCCTGCACGCCACCTACCCCGCGCCCTTCCTCTCTCCTCCTAGCCCCATCCCTCTCCCCGCCACCCGTCGACCCCGGCTCTGCCCGCAATGCCGCCTCCCTCATCCTCCCCGCCGCCAGGTCCCGTGACCTCGCCGGCCCATCCTCGACCTCCTTCCCCCTCACCTTTCTCCCCGCCACCGCGCGTGCCTCCCGAGCCGCGCCTGCCGCCCAGCTCGGCACCGCCGCATCCTCTGCCTGCGATGAACCGCGCGCCCGCCGATGGTCGTCGTCGTGCCTTGCCTCCTCTTCTCTGAGCTCGTCCACCGCAGCGCGGTCCCGCCTTCCCCACCAACCGTCGTCCTCACACGCCGACCCCCTCCCTCCTCTGCCTGTGACCTCGTCTACAACCACCGCCGCCACGGGAGGCCCCCGACCCGACCTTGCTGCCAGCAGCGCGCCTCCACCTCCGTGCAGCCCGTCGTCAGCCGTCGCCGCGGCCTTCCCTCTTCTCCGCGTCAAGCTCGCCACCGCCTTTCTCCGCCGCCTCACCCTCTGCGTCTTCGGTCGTCCCGCATGCCCTCGTGCCGCCGCCCGCGTCTCACGGTGCCGCATCCTTGATCTTCCCGCTGTCCTCGCCGGTGACAGCCTCCTCCATGACCGTTACCCCAAGTTCGTCTATCGCCGTCATCAGCGTCTCAAGCAACCGATGCCGGTCCTCTTTGTTGTTGTTGTCAATCCTTTGTTGTAGTGTGAAGTTGCACGGCAAAAGATGTGTTAGCCGTGCGGTGCTGCTGTAGGAGTTCGGTAAACAAGTTTGACATGCACTTCGTGCACCGCTCAGATCTACATCGGCGTCTTTGACCGAGACCGAGACCTACTTCGTGGACCCAAGGGCGAAAACTCGACGAACCCGAAGACCACCGAATACAAAGATCTTCTTCATGTTTCACCAAGGACCTCGTCATGGATTCCAAGATCTTCGCCCTAGAACCCCAAGATCGACACCGATGCTCGAGGACCGAACGCTAAGACCTGGACCCGATGATGCCAAGTTCTCCATCCCGGATACGCTAAGTACTTCCTCGAGGACGCCAAGTTCTTCACCCCGGACGCCAAGACCGACTCGTTGGCGCGGACCCGACAAGATCTTCATGACAACAAGATCGACCCCGACCAGGGCGAATCCGACGAGCCGCCGACGCCGAACCAAGTCCTTCGACAACCTCCGAAGACCGATCTCATCAAACCGAACCTTGCCTTCCCGTCGAACCCTGTCAAGCCCCGAACCCTCGGAACCAAGATCTTCCGAACCCAGATGTGTGACCCTAAGCCTCTATTTTTATAATATGACATTATCAACTGTCGCATATTAAATTATTCATGCATGCACACATATTTTGTGGGTGCGGGTTATTTAGTCGATTCACCTCATAATTAAATATGGAGTGTTTATGCGGGATATCTTTGTCTTATTCCGGACTCCATTTAAATTGGTGTAGCAAACCGATGCCATGTTTCTCCCTGTTAATACAACATTTAAATTGCGGGGTTTCTAAATAACTCGAACCTATTAATTAATTGCCGGGACCCGGTTCCGCTTAATATTGACTAATTGCATCGCATCTTTGCCATGTCATGCATCATACCTGCATCATGCCCGATCTTCTGCCGTAGTATTAAATAGTGTCCCCGATGTTTCTTCTAGTGTTTGCTTCTTCGCGGATTAGGCCGATGAGTGGATGCGAGTACCGACAAGTTCTCCGGATATGATCCTTCGGCAGTATTTCCCATGCGAGCATCTCTTCCCCTTCTACCTATTTAGCATTTATAGTCTTTATTCCCTCCTGTTGATCTATTGCTATCCGTGTCGCGATGCTTTAGTTTCCGTACACCAGTTATATCCCGTGCAGCCTCTATATTGCCTTGGACACCTCCTATTACCTGTGTTTGGTAGATAGCTGGCCTTGCGAGTCGTAGTTGCTTGCTCAGGTGCGATCTCGTGTTGTCAAGTACCATAGTTGTTGGAAGGTTGGCAGATGCTTAATGGTGGAGATGCTTAATGGTGGAGATGCTTAATGGTGGAGATGATCATGACTTTAATTACAACTATTAAATTGCTAGATATAACTAATGCAGAGGCATCGGTGGGCAATAGATGTTATTTGGTTCTTCCATGCTCACTTGTGTCCCGTAGGACCCCGAGTACTTGATACCTGTTCCTTGATTTTTCGCACTATCCACATCCGGGAGGCCTTATGGACCCCCCTGAGCCAGAGCTTGATTCATTTCTATTTCTTGGGGCCACAGGTTGTTTGGGGCTTTATTACTATCCTGTACTTATGCCATGCTTTACTGCTTTATTTAAGATTGTGCATGGAGCACCTGTACTGTTTAGGATCATGACACGTTTTCGCTGTATCGACAAACCCAGTCACACTTTCGGGTTCCCAGTCGTTTACAGCCGTCCACACAAACCCTGGGTCCTTTCCAGAGCCAGCCAACTTCGTTGCGGGTAGCTTAGTGGGGTGGCCCCCTGAAATATTTCTGAATCCTGTGATTGCTTTGTCGTGAATGCCTCGTTGGGTTTTGAGTTGGTTTTTCCGAGGTTGATCGAGTGTGTGTTGCTATTTGTGCACCCCTGCAGGGTAAAACTTTCTGAAAGTCGTGTCCGCGGTTATGGACGACTTAGAGCACAGCATCTCGATCATAGACAAGCATAACTACAGTAGTGCTATAAATTTGACTTAATATGTGACTAGTAATCAGCTCAAGTATAACGGAATGGATATTAAAAATGCCAACAGCTGGTGGATCTGGGTTGTTTTGTGACATGCTATATGCCTAGTAAGTATTGCAACTCCAATGGAATGTGATAAAAGTGCCAACAACTGCTGGGTTTTGGGATTCCTCAGGAAAAAGATATCTGGCTAGTAACTGTTCCAACTACAACGGATTAACTAATTAAAACTGCCCACTACTTATGCTTCAGGATGACTCATGCTATCTATATCTGATTAGTAATTGCTACAACTATAAAGGAATGAGTAAAATTGCCAACTGTGTGAGTTCCTTGGTCCGACTTCCTCGTTTGATCTCGAGGGGGAAATATCAGGATGGGTTTGTTTGGTGTTAGCTTCAGGTTGGTTCTGAATAGGGCTTTCTTATCCCTCTCTGATAACCGCCAGTTGTATCGAGTCTCTATAGGTTGTTTAGTGCCGCTGTGCTGCCGCTTCAGCCCACCATACCTACGTAGGCGAGAGCCACCGAATTCTATCCTCGCCGTGTACTGGCCTCAGTACTGACGCTCCTCTTTTTCCTTTGCCCTTTGTCGGCACCCCTTTTGTTTTAGCAGGTTTGAGGTCGATGTCGTTAGCAGGGTTACCCTTTCGGCTTGGCCTGGGCAGGGTTATGGACACCATTGGTTATTCTTCAGGGCTCTTAGCCCTATTTGCATCTTGTCCGTAGTCGGACGCTCTATCGTTTTCAAGGTGAGTTGGGCCTTTGTATTGTATATCTGTATTCTTGACTCGGGGAGTCGCTGTTGTATATATATATATGTTATGTGGGTCCCATCGAGGACTGTTGTGTAATGTTATTACTTCGTTTTCCACCCGCATGAAAGTGCCTGGTGGGCGTCCTTGAATCGTTTCTATGCGGGTTTGGCGGGAAGCGCTGAAACTTGCATAGGGCCGATTTGAGGGTGTTACAGAGTGGTATCAGAGCTAAGTAGTTGCGATACCCCACAAGTCCAGCCTGTAGGATAACCTAGCTAACGGCCGAAGTAGCGTGTCAAAACTATTTCGCAAAATCGGTTGGATAGATCTGATTAGGTCTGATTTTACTCCTTACCCCTCTGCTATTCTCCTCTCACCTCAGCGTGTTTTGAATCTGCTCTCTTACCTTTTCTTCGAGTCCAGGATTTCTCGTGGTTGGGTTTTCTGTCATACCTTCAGGATTTCGCTTCGTCCTTTGGCAACGGTGTTTCTACCTCCAGACTTTATGCTATCTGAGTAATCCTTTATCTGTGGTACCATCCTCTGTTCCTTGTTTGTGTCTTCTGGTGTTTTTCAACGCGACGACATCCTCTACGCCAGATCCGATGTAGAGCCTGCATCACTCCTTTGTTTCCGAACCTCGATTGTGGAGATCTTCAGTCTGATTCCGAGAATGGTTGCACGTTTTCCTACTGATTGTGCAGAGTAATAGTTTGGGTGCGTGATGGATTGGCCCCCATGCCGACTACTCACTCTATTTGCTCGTGTAAATTGAAGTGGATGAGAATGCATCGGTTCACTCTTTCTATCGAAGCTAGAAGTGGCTTTTTTTGTTGATACCTCTGCCTTCGCCCTTTGTTCCCGGAGTGTTCCCTCGACGATCACGGACAGCGACCTCTTGTTAGTGGTGTCGTGAGGATCTATACGAAGCGAGAAGATGCAGATCGCCGACCTTCTTTCCGGTACCATGAGGCAGATCTCGAGGGCGAGATCCATTGTTAGTGGTGTCGAATTGTGGCGCCCTGCAAAAACCACTACTAGAAAATCGTGGGGTTTTTGTGCATTGCATCATCATGACCGCATGCTCATGTCATCATGCCACATTGCATTTGAGCATCGTCATCATCATGCGTGGTTTGTCTCAAAACTATTTCCGAAAAACCTGGTTTTGTTTTCTAAACGCCCCGTCTTTATTTCAAATTAAAACCCCGGTCCTCCGGATTATTTTATTTCGTCTAAAATTGGAATCTAAAAGTCTTGTTGTGACAAATAAAATAATTTTTTAGGGGGCAGCCCGCCAGGCCCGAAAGCCCGGCCGACCACCCCCAAAACCCTATCTACAAATGCCCTACCCTGCCGCCACCACACTCCCGCACCCCTCCACCGATCGCCCCACCCCAGCCGCCACCCGCCACCTGGCCCAGCCACCCCGGGACTCCCCCAGCCCCACCTGGGCACGCCACCCATTCCACCTGCCTCCACCCAACCCGCCTGGCCCACCACCTGCCCAATCTCCCCTACACCCACACGCGGTACACCCCCACCCAGCCCCGATCCCCACGCCACCTCCCGCTCTAGGCCCACCCCTGCACGCCACCTACCCCGTGCCCTTCCTCTCTCCTCCTAGCCCCATCCCTCTCCCCGCCGCCCGTCGACCCCGGCTCTGCCCGCAACGCCGCCTCCCTCATCCTCCCCGCCGCCAGGTCCCGCGACCTCGCCGGCCCATCCTCGACCTCCTTCCCCCTCACCTTTCTCCCTGCCACCGCGCGTGCCTCCCGAGCCGCGCCTGCCGCCCAGCTCGGCACCGCCGCATCCTCTGCCTGCGACGAACCGCGCGCCCGCCGACGGTCGTCGTCGCGCCTTGCCTCCTCTTCTCTGAGCTCGTCCACCGCAGCGCGGTCCCGCCTTCCCCATCAACCGCCATCCTCACACGCCGACCCCCTCCCTCCTCTGCCTGCGATCTCGTCTACAACCACCGCAGCCACGGGAGGCCCCCGACCTGACTTCGCCGCCAGCAACGCGCCTCCGCCTCAGCGCAGCCCGTCGTCAGCCGTCGCCGCGGCCTTCCCTCTTCTCCACGTCAAGCTTGCCACCGCCTTTCTTCGCCGCCTCGCCCTCTGCGTCTTCGGTCGTCCCGTATGCCCCCGTGCCGTGTCCTTGGTCTTCCTGCTGTCCTCGCCGGTGACACCCTCCTCCATGACCGTTACCCCAAGTTCGACCGTCGCTGTCATCAGCGTCTCAAGCAACTGATGCCGGTCCTCTTTGTTGTTGTTGTCAATCTTTTGTTGTAGTGTGAAGTTGCACGACAAAAGATGTGTTTGCCATGCGGTGCTGCTGTAGGCGTTCGGTAAACAAGTTCGACATGCACTTCGTGCACCGCTCAGACCTACATCGGCGTCTTTGACCGAGACCGAAACCTCCTTCGTGGACCCAAGGGCGAAAACTCGAGGAACCCGAAGACCACCGAATACAAAGATCTTCTTCACGTTTCACCAAGGACCTCGTCATGGATTCCAAGATCTTCGCCCTGGAACCCCAAGATCGACACCGATGCCTGAGGACCGAACGCCAAGACCCGGACCCGATGATGCCAAGTTCTCCATCCCGGATACGCCAAGTACTTCCTCGAGGACGCCAAGTTCTTCACCCCGGACGCCAAGACCGACTCGTTGGCGCGGACCCGACAAGATCTTCATGACGACAAGATCGACCCCGACCAAGGCGAATCCGACAAGCCGCCGACGCCGAACCAAGTCCTTCGACAACCTCCAAAGACCGATCTCATCGAACCGAACCTTGCCTTCCTGTCGAGCCCCGAACCCCCGGAACCAAGATCTTCCGAACCCAGATGTGTGACCCTAAGCCTCTATTTTTATAATATGACATTATCAACTGTCGCATATTAAATTATTCATGCATGCACACATATTTTGTGGGTGCGGGTTATTTAGTCGATTCACCTCATAATTAAATATGGAGTGTTTATGCGGGATATCTTTGTCTTATTTCGGACTTCATTTAAATTGGTGTAGCGAACCGATGCCATGTTTCTCCCTGTTAATACAACATTTAAATTGCGGGGTTTCTAAATAACTCGAACCTATTAATTAATTGTCGGGACCCGGTTCCGCTTAATATTGACTAATTGCATCGCATCTTTGCCATGTCATGCATCATACCTGCATCATGCCCGATCTTCTGCCGTAGTATTAAATAGTGTACGCGATGTTTCTTCTAGTGTTTGCTTCTTCGCGGATTAGGCCGATGAGTGGATGCGAGTACCGACAAGTTCTCCGGATATGATCCTTCGGCAGTATTTCCCAAGCGAGCATCTCTTCCCCTTCTACCTATTTTGCATTTATAGTCTTTATTCCCTCCTGTTGATCTACTGCTATCCGTGTCGCGATGCTTTAGTTTCCGTACACCAGTTATATCCCGTGCAGCCTCTATATTGCCTTGGACACCTCCTATTACCTGTGTTTGGTAGATAGCTGGCCTTGCGAGTCGTAGTTGCTTGCTCAGGTGTGATCTCGTGTTGTCAAGTACCATAGTTGTTGGAAGGTTGGCAGATGCTTAATGGTGGAGATGATCATGACTTTAATTACAACTATTAAATTGCTAGATATAACTAATGCAGAGGCATCAGTGGGCAATAGATGTTATTTGGTTCTTCCATGCTCACTTGTGTCCCGTAGGACCCCGAGTACTTGATACTTGTTCCTTGATTTTTCGCACTATCCACATCCGGGAGGCCTTATGGACCCCCCTGAGCCAGAGCTTGATTCATTTCTATTTCTTGGGGCCACAAGTAGTTTGGGGCTTTATTACTATCCTGTACTGATGCCATGCTTTACTGCTTTATTTAGGATTGTGCGTGGAGCACCTGTACTGTTTAGGATCGTGACACATTTTCGCTGTATCGACAAGCCCAGTCACACTTTCGGGTTCCCAGTTGTTTACAGCCATCCACACAAACCCTGGGTCCGTTCCGGAGCCGTCCAACTTCATTGCGGGTAGCTTAGTGGGGTGGCCCCCTGAAATATTTCTGAATCATGTGATCGCTTTGTCGTGAATGCCTCGTTGGGCTTTGAGTTGGTTTTTCCGAGGTTGATCGAGTGTGTGTTGCTATTTGTGCACCCCTGCAGGGTAAAACTTTCTGAAAGCCGTGTCCGCGGTTATGGACGACTTAGAGCACAGTATCTCGATCATAGACAAGCATAACTAAAGTAGTGCTATAAATTTGACTTAATATGTGACTAGTAATCAGCTCAAGTATAACGGAATGGATATTAAAAATTCCAACAGCTGGTGGATTTGGGTTGTTTTGTGACATGCTATATGCCTAGTAAGTATTGCAACTCCAATGGGATGTGATAAAAGTGCCAACAACTGCTGGGTTTTGGGATTCCTCAGGACAAAGATATCTGGCTAGTAACTATTCCAACTACAACGGATTGACTAATTAAAACTGCCCACTACTTATGCTTCAGGATGACTCATGCTATCTATATCTGATTAGTAATTGCTACAACTATAAAGGAATGAGTAAAATTGCCAACTGTGTGAGTTCCTTGGTCCGACTTCCTTGTTTGGTCTCGAGGGGGAAATACCAGGATGGGTTTGTTTGGTGTTAGCCTCAGGTTGGTTCCGAATAGGGCTTTCTTATCCCTCTCTGATAACCGCCAGTTGTATCGAGTCTCTATAGGTTGTTTAGTGCCGCTGCGCTGCCGCTTCAGCCCACCATACCTACGTAGGCGAGAGCCGCCGAATTCTAGCCTCGCCGTGTACTGGCCTCAGTACTGACGCTCCTCTTTTTCCTTTGCCCTTTATCGGCACCCCTTTTGTTTTAGCAGGTTTGAGGTCGACGTCGTTAGCAGCATTACCCTTCCGGCTTGGCCTAGGCAAGGTTATGGACACCATTGGTTATTCTTCAGGGCTCTTAGCCCCATTTGCATCTTGTCCGTAGTCGGACGCTCTATCGTTTTCAAGGTGATTTGGGTCTTTGTATTGTATATCTGTATTCTTGACTCAGGGAGTCGATGTTGCATATATATCTGTTCTGTGGGTCCCATCGAGGACTGTTGTGTAATGTTATTACTTTGTTTTCCACCCGCACGAAAGTGCCTGGTGGGCGTCCTTGAATCATTTCTATGCGGGTTTGGCGGGAAGCGCTAAAACTTGCATAGGGCCGATTTGAGGGTGTTACACCGGTGGCGGCCACAATGCTCATGGCTCTCGTGATTACAAAAGGTGTGATCTCGGAGATTAGAGTTCCTATAGAACCGTGTGGGGCGGTAAGAATCAAATAGTAAGATTTGATAAGCATTCGTTATTGTTTTGACAATGATGAACCGACTACATGCAAAGAAGCGATGATGAGCCCTGACTCCACAAAATGACTAGAAGTCATAGAATCCGTGATAGTATCCATACACGAGAAAACAAGTTTCTGAACTTGGAAGACCCTCCAGAAAGGCGTGAAGCCTATCGGTCGTGTTTGGATCTATAATGAAATAAGACATGGATGTTTAACATCTATGAAATAGTCGACATGTCGGAAAGAAGTTTACGACAATGTTCAAGGAGTTGACTATGACAAGATTTGATCTTTCATAGCGATATATAGTCTTGACGGATTAATGTAGCAACCACTACATATAATTTGGTATATGGTAGTTGAATAAACAAAACAAGGTTCTTCTAATAGAACGATAACCTAGGACATGTACATGACATGGTCCGAAGGGTTTTGTTAATTCAAAGGGTGCTAAAAGGGCATGTAAACTTCAATAGTTGAAGTAAGCATAGCGGAGTTAGAATCTTCACCATGGTGAAACTGTTAAAAGAGTTTAAATTCATCGGAGATGATGAAGATGCTTGCATTTGCAAGAAATTAAGTGGGAGCGCTGAGACATATTTCTAATACATTATGTAGAGGACATATTGTTGATTGGAAATGATGTATCTTGTATTGACACAAGTTAAGAATTTCATTAAAATAAGATTTCGATGAAAGACTTGGGAAAACCCGGAATATTAGGCATCAATATCTATATAGATAGATTAAGGCGCTAATATGGTTGTGCCAGACATACATATATGAGATATTGAAAGGGTTCAATATGGAAACAACAAGAAAGGTTCTTGCTGCATGGAAAGGATTGTACCAAAATTCAAGTGTTTCAACACTTGGTGAGTAAAATACATGAAGATTTTGATCGATTATACCATGATATGTATATATCCAGAATGTCCTATGCTCTAAATGTTATGAGCATATACCCGAATGATTCATAAGATGATCATTGGACAATAGTAAAGATATTCTTTTGAGCTTTGGAAGAACTAAGAATATATAATGTATAAGTGACAAATAGTTAAAGGTAGTTCATTATAAAGTGTTACATTGATACTAGTTTTGTCACAAGATACAAATTAAATTTATCTCAATTTAGACAATGGGTGGCACAATGTAATGGAAAGGATGTTCCATGATGGATTTGGATGAGTTCCAAAGTTGAGACATTGTGACGGATACTACAACAAAAGGCTAAGCATATCACTGCTATAGTAGCAGCAAAGGAGGGCATTTGTGTTAAGTAGTTTGTTATCAAAGTGGGCTAATACTATGAAGATATATTGTGTGACAATAATATCAACATATTTTGAGCCGAACGAACTAAAGGTCTCACCAAAGGACCAAATCTATACAATGCCATCTCATTTGAGAATGAGTGATGCGTAGAGACGCAGAGACATGCAAATACACACAGACCTGAAACTGTTAGATCCAGAGATTATGTTAACCACTAGCAATAGCGTATATGCAACACCAGAAAGCCATAGGTTTTCAATACGCAAAGATTTTCAAACTAGATTATTGACTCTAGTGCAAGTGGGAGACTGAAGGGAATATGCCCGAGAGGCAATAATAAAGTGCTTATTATCTTATTCCATGTTTATGATAAATTTTTATTTTACATGCTAGAATTGTATTGATCGGAAACATCAATACATGTGTGTTTAATAAACAAAAAGGGTTCCTATTTATGCCTCTCTTATAGACTAGCTTGTTGATTAACAAGATGATCAAGGTTTCCTGATCATGGACATTGGATGTTGTTAATAACAAGGTCACACCATTGGTGTAATGATGTGATGAACATTCATCCGAAGTATAGCATTACGATCAAAGTCATTATGTTTATATTGCTATAACATCATACGAAGTAATCTTTATCCTTAGACCATGAGATCATGTTAATTGCTAACACTGGAAGAGTATCTTGATAACATCAAACGTCACACCATAACAGGGTGACTATAAAGGTGGGTTCAGTGCTATGAAGGTGTTATGTTGAGGCTCATGGATCAAGAGTGGTATTTGTCCCCGATGACGGATAGATATACTCTGGGCCCTCTCGGTGATATCACATTGAAATAGCTTGCAAGCAAGTGATGTGATCACTAGAATGTTATATCACGGGAACGAGAAAAGAGTGCATGTCGGTAACAAGATCAAACTAGGTATGGAGATACCGATGATCGAATCTCGGACATGTAATATATCACGGGACAAAGGGATTTAGTTACTAGCATTAAAGGTTCTCACGATCACAGAAGTCATCGTTGAATGTTTAGGAGTCGGTATGGATCTCCAGGTCCCGCTGCTGATTATTGATCGGAGAGGGGTCTCGATCATGTCTGCATTATTCGCGAACCGTAGGGTGACACACTTAAGGGATACCGACACCATTTGGAGCAAATATGTTTCAGATAAAGATTTAAGAAAGCGCCGAATTATTTCAATAGACACCGAAACTGTTTCGGGTGAAATTGCTGAAATTGGTTCTGCATGTAATATTGAAATGTTGCAGGGGGTTTTATGTGAATGTTTGTTAATTAAAGTAATTAACAAAATTCTGAATAAAAATAATAAAAGAGTTTTATTAAATGAGAGAGCATTAAATTTGGAGAAAGTTAATGCATTTAAAGTGGAGACTTTAAAAGAGAATGTGAAGGGGCATTTTAATGTGGAGGGGTTACCACCACATGAATGGAGGAGGTGAAGGGTCACCCCCTCCATGCGCCGACCATGAAGGAGGGGCACCCCCCTCCTCCTATAAAAGGCCACCCCCTCCTCACTTCTCACACACACCTCCTTGTGAAGGATCTCTCTCCCCCTCTAGTATTATTTTACCATGGTCTCGGATTAGCGAGATACATGTTCCCAGTGGCTTTATCTAGAAAGGAGTTGTTGCTTCCGCTGCTTTGCTAGAGCGAGGGACGGAGGTTGTCGGGGTACCGGACGTGTGTGCGATCACGGATGCACCGCTGCTTTGCGGTGCTGGACTTGGTGGTGCTGGAGCTGGATCTGATGGACGTGCTGGAGCCGGACCTGCTGGACTTCATCACGATCTTGAGATCGGCAAGTGTAAGACTACATCAACCACGAGTTCCTACTCGTTAACAAAGCTCGTTGTCTACGAGGGTAAGTTCTCGTTGGATGTATGTCCACCGGTTGCTTTGTACCTAGTAGATAGATCTTGGCGTGTAGTTCACACCGTAGGAAATTTTTTGTTTTCTATGCTGCGGACCCAACAGATGTTTAGCTGGGCTCCTTGGTTAACCTTGTCTATGGAAATCCTTTATGGTGTCCTACGGTTGGTGTACTACCAACCACTGTTGATTATGATCTGTTACTCTCCTCTCTGTCAGATAGCCACTCTGTTGTGCATGTTTTATCACTCTGTTCTCTGTTAGAGAACATTCTGTAATTGCCTAGTTGGTATTGTGTGGATTCATTCTTGTTGTGGTTCACTACTATGGCTTGAGTTGGGATGCTTCTCTGCTGAACTGGTGTTGCTTGGTTAATTTACTAATGCTTGCCTGTGAAGCACCTTTGTGATCAGTCTCAGGATTCAATCCTGATGCTATGTAGAGCTATGGTTAATAGTGCTTAATCCCTACTCTGGGATAGTTATTGAGATGATTTATAAAATAATGATTCCTATCTGCTTGTAGGAAGATGATTTAACTTAATGGTTTCCTGAGGGCTTGCATATTGTAGCCTAGTGATGGACAGTGTTGACCCTGTTTGTGATGCTTGCTACTGGACAAAAGTTATTTAGCTTATTAATGTTCTTCCTCTACTACAGGACAAATAACAGTAATGAACTTGTGGTTGTTCTTTTACATGATTTCTAAGAATGAAATGATTCCTAGATTGGGGACTAGGAAGATGATTTATGTATATGTGCTATTACTTGTAGATGGAATTGTTTGACATATTTGGCTGCCAACATGGCAGTAAGCTTTACTTGGAATGATTCCTAGTGGTTTACCCTAGGATAATGATTTAATTTAATTAGTACATTGTGAGGTTGGTTCTCTGAGTTGTTGGCTAGTCCCTGTGTACAATGTTTGTGGCTTGTGTCTTTCATAGATGATCTTGCTACGATTTGTCCCGACCAAGGATAAATGGACTGACACTCAATCTTTAATAAGATCGCATACTGGTGTGCTTCAAAGCTCTATGATGATTTGCATAGCATCTATGCATTTTGAGAGATCCGTTTCTTTCCAAACCCTTTTTGTAAAATATACTGATAAGAATAGATGCTATATTTGGTTTTTGGAGTTAATCACCTGCAGTTTTGTGGAGGCTACACTTTCTAGGGATCTAGTTCAGCTACTGTTGTGTCTCGGTATCCTACTCCACCTCTCCTTCTACAACCTGATCTAATTCAACAGCTCCATCCTGGCCTTTTCCTCCTGGAACTACTGCTGGCGTTGACCTTCTCCTTTGTTGCTGGCTTGATCTAGATCTCCTCCTTGTCCTGCCTATTGGATGGCTTTTCTAGCAACTAGATGCTGGTGATAATTTGGTGGGATGGTATGCTTTCTTGTTGAAGTAAAGATGGTGTGGATCAAATATGGAAGGATTTATTTGGCTAAGAACCAAATCTTGAGTCATCCCAGATGTGGTCTAGTGTTTTGGGTGATTTATCTTGTGCTGCTCTAGGATAGTATGGATGTGTGAGCGACACCTCTCCCAGTGGTGGCTGCAGTTTCCTTTTCTACCTTGGTCACTTCCCCTGATTGCTTGACAACACAACACATGCAGATGTGTGTGTAAGCTGCTTGGGTGCTTGACTCACCCAAATGGATCAGATCAAGTAAAACTTGATATTTTTTGATTGTTTATCCTTTTACTATTTCTGATTTGGTGAAATTTTCCCCTTATCTTATGATGCTTAGTCTGAAGCTTGCTTTCATGATAAGAACAGATCCTCCACTTGCCTCCCTCTTTAGATTACTCAATGATGAGTGTAAGCATACCATTTGTATGCTAAACCTGAGAGTAAAACTAACACTGTAACCCTTTCTTTTATCCTTTAATATGTATTTATCTCTTGTTTTCTGCAGGTATCAAAGCTTAGGAGGAGAATCTTTAGGACAGGAAGATTTAGGGAAATGATTAAGAATTAGTTTAAGACTTCCCCTTTTTATTGATCCTGATTGTAATCTTTATTTTTGATTCTTTTGTAATTCCTTTATTCTTTTATTTATCTGTAAGGACAATGTATTATTATTTGTTTGAAATAATAAAGTTGAATTTCCGTTTTATAGTTCAAATTCATCCTTTAATATTATTCTGATTAAAATCTTCTTTTTATTAATTATATAGGAACAATGGAATATTACATTCCTTATTTAATAAAGTTATATTCCTTCTCCCTTTGGAGTTTGAGACTTGTTGTTACTTGTACTTTTATTTTCTTGAATTCTCATTTATTAATGTAATCTTTCATTTGTCTTAAGATACCTTTATTATAAAGGGTAATGTATTATATATTCATATAAAGTGTACTTTATTCTATTATGGCAATTTCTTTTTGAAGGAAATATGCCCTGAGAGGCAATAATAAAGTTGTTATTATGTATTCCTTATATATGATAGATGTTTATTTTACATGCTAGAATTGTATTGATTGGAAACATCAATACATGTGTGTTTGATAAACAAAAAGGGTTACTAGTTATGCCTCTCTTATAGACTAGCTTGTTGATTAACAAGATGATCAAGGTTTCCTGATCATGGACATTGGATGTTGTTAATAACAAGGTCACACCATTGGTGGAATGATGTGATGAACATTCATCCGAAGTATAGCATTACGATCAAGTCATTATGTTTATATTGCTATAACATCATACGAAGTAATCTTTATCCTTAGACCATGAGATCATGTTAATTGCTAACATCGGAAGAGTATCTTGATAACATCAAACGTCACACCATAACAGGGGACTATAAAGATGGGTTCAGTACTACGAAGGTGTTATGTTGAGGCTCATGGATCAAGAGTGGAATTTGTCAATCCCGATGACGGATAGATATACTCTGGGCCATCTCGGTGATATCACATTGAGATAGCTTGCAAGCAAGTGATGTGATCACTAGAATGTTATATCAGGGGAACGAGAAAAGAGTGCATGTCGATAACGAGATCAAACTAGGTATGGAGATACCGATGATCGAATCTCGGACATGTAATATATCACGAGACAAAGGGATTTAGTTACAAGCGTTAAAGGTTCTCACGATCACAGAAGTCATCGTTGAATGTGTAGGAGTCAGTACGGATCTCCAGGTCCCGCTGCTGATTATTGATCGGAGAAGGGTCTCGATCATGTCTGCATTATTCGCGAACCATAGGGTGACACACTTAAGAGTTATCGGACACCATTTTGGAGCACATATGTTTCAAACGAAAGAATTGCAAAGCGCAGGAATTGTTTCAATAGAAACCGGAAATTGTTTCGGGTGAAATTGCAGAAAGTGGTTCTGCATGTGATATTGAAATATTGCAAGGGGATATATGTGAATGTTTGTTAATTAAAGTAATTAACAAAATTCTGAATAAATTTAATAAAAGAGTTCTATTAAATGAGAGAGCATTAAACTTGGAGAATTTTAATGCATTTAAAGTGGAGACTTTAAAAGGGAATGTGAAGAGGCATTTTAATGTGGAGGGGTTACCACCACATGAATGGGGGAGGTGAGGGGTCACCCCCCCATGCGCCGGCCATGGAGAGGAGGGGCACCCCCCTCCTCCTTAAAAGGCCACCCATTCCCTCCTTCATCCACACACCTCCTTGTGAAGGATCTCTCTCCCTCTCTAGAATTATTCCCCCATGGTCTCGGATTAGCGAGATACATGTTCCCGATGGCATTTTGTCTGGAAGGAGTTGTTGCTTCCGCTGGATCGCTGGAGCGAGGAGGTGGTGGTTGTCCGGTGGCTTGAACGTGTGTGCGAGTACGGATGCGCTGTTGAGTTGCGGCGTTGGACTTCCTCACGATCTTGAGATCGGCAAGTGTACGACTACATCAACCACGAGTTCCTACTCGTTAACAAAACTCATTGTCTTCGAGGGTAAGTGCTCGTTGGATGTATGTCCACCCGTTACTTTGTACCTAGTAGATAGATCTTGGCGTATAGTTCACACCATAGGAAAAATTTTGTTTTCTATGCTGCAGACCCAACACTTTTCCATATTCATTTCAAATTCTATTTGAATTCGAACATAACTATTGAATGTTCAAATTTGAATGGCTACTTCCCTCAAAAGCAAGGATACAGTAGAGGTCTTGTCGGAATCTGTCGCACTTGCATGGGTGTTTCCATTGGAGCAAGAGAGATCCCGATCCCTCACTGGCTTCTTTAGTATTGCGCGAAAATTATCCAAATTTTCTATGCACGAATGAAATGCACACACCTGAGCTCAGCTTATTTCTAAGCTCTAATGCTGGGATGTTACAGACTCTCTCCCTTAAAATAAACTTCGTCCCCGAAGTTCGTACTCTCTTACGTTTCGGGATAAGGTAACTTGTATTGATCACAACATTTCTCAAATTCCATTATGATCACAAATGGGGAGAATTATGGTGTCCCTCATCCAGATTATTTTCCTTGAATCCTCTTCATCCACTTGTCGTTTCCAATTCATCCTATGGTTTTTTTACTATAATCACTGGGATTATATCCTTCAGTCCTATTTAGAATTGGTTATGGACACGTTTTGTCCATTCCAATCAGGTTTTCCTACTACTATACCCTAGGCTATTTTGGAATACTCTCTTTACTCTAAATGACAACTTACTAGTCGTTCCCTTTTAAACTAATTCGCTAGGTTTAATCTATTATATCTCCTTCGATCTTTCATTCAGACATATTCTTGAGAGCACTCTTTATACACATGACTTCTTATAACCTTATGAGAATAAGGCTTAATCTCATAATAACTTTGTACTTCTTCTCCAACCTTTAGTCAGAAAGTTAGACAACAACACTTCAGTGTTTATTGTTTACTCTCCCCCTTGGGGTTTCCTAATGGTCTCTAATCTGTATGTATAATATCCATTAACTCAGTCTCGCGAAAGAATCTGTGGTATATCCACATAATTGTGGATCTCTCAAATGATTCTTCAGACATTACTTGTCTTACTGTTAACCTTTTTGGGCATTGTTTCTCACTGATTACACTGATTTCACGAAAATGTCTCGAAAGCCGTTCGCTTAAATTCTATACTCCTTTCGGTCTTTCTTAGCTTAGGCCAAGTTTTATTGTCTTTAAACCACACAAAGATGACTTAACTAGCTAACCCGCTAGGGTACCAGCTATGGATACCAGCTACAGATCCTCCTAGGTGTATGGATTAGCCTACAGTTTTCCTACTTCTCACTGGCATTCTCTCTGAGTTGTCAGATCTTGAATACCACTTTTTTTCCAAGACTTCTTCTTTGCATTGATTCATGATACTTCCATGAACTTGGTTCAACTACTTCCTTAACTTCTTAGCAACATCACCTATCTTGAGTGAACTTAAGTTCATTCCTTCATGTTGCTCCACACCTTTTTTGCACTGATATTCCTTCTTATTGCCAGCTCATAGTGAGTTGGATTGATCCATCCTTCAAAATAGTATTGATACTCCTTATATTCAGCTTCCTTTTTCGTGCAAATCTTCATCTTGATCTTCGAAACTCGTCACTCCCTTACACGAATTCCCTTTTATATCTAGGTCTATAACATCAAGTAATAACTTGATAATGCAACATGCATTTGCACATCAAGTCAAACTTCATGCATAGATATAGTAAATCAAGAAGATCCAAGAAAAACCAAGAAATCCAAATGTGGTATATATAACACACATCATTCTAAGCCCGTAATATATTAGTTGAGTATAATACCTCTAGAACTCAGGCTTAGCTGTGTAGGATATGGCACCTCCTAGTATAGGTTTACTTTGTGATACTTAGCACATAGGGTCAAACTACTCTTTGTTTCAAGATTTACCCAAATTGCTCAGTTGCAATTGGATAATATTGAGCAGAGTGGTCTCACTTTGGTTTTGACTAACCTCTTACCTTTCTTTAGGGACTACTAAACACTACCAACCTTGCATTCTATCATAGACTACCCTCACATGATCTCTCAAGACTACTAACAAAATTGTAGTTACTACCTTAATCCTAAAAATTATTGTAATATTATAATACCTATGACTTCTATCATAGACCTACATTGTTCTTTACTTACTGTTATTACAAGATTTATTATTGAGTACTTGTCGTAATTACAGACTTGTCATGGTCTCGGAACTATTCTCACCATGAACTTGTTAATATTTACCTAGTCATCATGATTGAAGAGCTAACTTCACCATGACGACTCTTCTTCTTAGCTTACAATTAATGATTCTTAACAGAATTCTACTCCATCACATGGAATTCTCAAGTGAATGCCACATGATTTACTTCCAATTGTATCTATACATACTCTACTGGTCTACCTTATGGGGTATAGTGGTATCAACTAGTGATAAGGTTCTTCGAATTTACAGGAATTCTAAATATAGACTCCATCCCTAATACTACTCCACATGGTACACTAATCATGGTCGTAATCTTCTTTGATATTTTAACTTACTTAAGATATCTTAGTGGTGTTATACCTATTTAGAACTACACTAAAATGGCTTTTCTCTAGAGAATACATATAACTAATCCTTAAGAAAGATGAAAAAAGTACCCAACTTAAGTGTGACAAGGTTTATCCTCAAGTGGATATCCATCACAAGTCTTGGTTTAGATAAGATGGCTCCTATAGTCACTATCCAACCTACAGATCTTCTTAAAAGGGTTTTAATCCTAAGGTCAAAGCATATGCTCTGAAACCATCTACGGTGACCCAGCATACCACTGCATGATGTAGTACACTATAGTCGTTGACATAACACCAATGAAACACCGTTGACTAGTATTACATCCCTCAGAGTGGTACAACAGAAACACAGCAGGTCCAAGACATGACTATAGGTTACAACTCGACTCTTTACAAAAGATCCAGAGAACACTCTAGGTGAAAGAGAGAGAAAGAAACTTCTTACAAAGAAGAACCAGAAATAATAACTCAAAACTATCTAGTAACTAAGACTAGTGTCTAAACTATTTGGCTTGCCATTGCTGCTATTCCAATGCCCTACAGAAGTAGGTTTTATGGCTAGAGAATCTACTTCTATCAACTTAAGAACTTTGTCTTTACTTCAGTTGGTGTATATGTTGACTTCATTGACTTTATTGAAGAACTTGAGTTGCCGATGATGATTTCTTGAGCAGAAATTAATGTTAACATCGTCTTCAATGGCTTAGAAGCTAGCAAGGGTTAAGAAGGTACGGTTGAATACGAGCGTACTCAGCAAGTTCACTAAAAAGGAGTGTATGATGCACTATCTCTACAGCCACAGACCAAAGATCGTAGGCAATGCAGGTTTTCGTAAACATTTCTTCAAAGGATGCTTTTATTCTGAAAACTATGTCCGACAGCCTTCACAGGTTGACCAGAATCTTCGTGGGGTTGCTTTCCTGCCACGTTCGTAGCTCCTTCACGAAACAGGGAGTAACATGTCACAGTTCTTACACTCTGCAGAGGTGCGTTACTTTACCCACAAGAGACCTTAGCCTTGTTGCACATCCGAGTTGCATTCTCGTCCATGCTTCCTTGGTGTGGGGCCTAGTCTAAGATCCAAGCCAATCATTGCCCCCTTCGCGACCCCACATGTACCCTTGGTGTACGCCATGCTCACATCTTGAATTATGGCAATGGTTAGTACAAACCGTCAGATGCCAGAACTATCGTAGGACGTTGAGGTATCCCACCCATATGCTGCATATCCTCTATGAATTACCAATTAATGCAAGCTATGAGGATAACAGCCATGACCAGGCCATCCAGATGCATGCGAGAGGAAGAAGATACAGCTGACTTCTCCGTCCCATTCCAAATCTCATGGTTAACGTGTAATATACGGCGCTAGAATCGCTGGAGACATTGGTTGTTAAGTCCTAGATATTATGTTCCTTTACCATTGGAACTGTATCAATAGATTATTACCATTTGGTAAATAATCCATAATCATATTATTATGAAAATAGTGTTTTCTGACCTTTTTGAAATGCAGGTGATGACAACATTTGAGTTACAAGCATTTGATAGAAAATAATCAAAGGACATGAGCAAGTTGTGAACTTGCCTTTTGTGATTGCAAGATTATGCACTCACGGTCTTCGAGATAATAGAAGATCCAAAAGTTGTAGATATCATCATTGGTCCGGTAAGGACGAATATTTAAAGAAGCAAGATGCAATAATGCATAAGTAATGTAATGCAGTTTTATAAATGTGAATCCCCGGAATAATTGTATCTGATCTAGGGTTTGAAAGCTTGTGGTGATATCTTTATAATATGTTCCACTTTTATACTAGCTTCACACTTGTGCTTCTTGTTAAGGCTTGTGAGAGTGTGTGAAACAATATGTAAATATAGCAAGTATCATACAATACTAAAGGACTCAAATGGGGCATGGGATCTAAAAGATTTCTTGAGCAAGATTACTAATCAATTAGAGCTTTTTAAAGAAGTGCTTAAGGATTACTTTTAATGTTTCCTAAAAGAATAAGTTTTTAGGAAAATATTACTTTATAAGGACAAAGCATTTAAGTGTTTAACATGCAAAGTATAAAAGTAGAGTATAAAAACATTCTAAGATTGAGGTGAATTACTATCTGGTAATTATGATGAGGATTATTATGTTAAGTTGTTAAGAGTTAAAGGACTTATTATAAGATTGTTGTTTGAATTGGCAAAACGAATAACTTTTGAAGAAAAGATTTCTTTGTTAAAGTTTAAACAATCTTTGTGATTAATCTAATGTGGTCGATTCGTTTACACTTATCCGATAAGCATGGGTTTGAGATGCCTTATGATTTAATTTGGAATAGACAAAAGTTAACTATAAAACTTAAGTAGACTTACGTGTGATGTGGTTAAACTAGTATCAAGTTTTTAGGGTTATGATAGGTATGCTAAAAATGTGAGATCATTTACTTTCAATTTAAGTGAATGATGAGTTTAAATGTTATTTCTATTATGGAATACTAGATTATTCTTAAACAAGGCATAGTTGAATGATCTTTTAATTTGTTAGGGTTTGAAGTCATGTTAAAAATGGTTAAGAGATAAAGAGCATTCACTTTTATTATAAGTGAATTATGTTTACTTAAAATTGTTGGTTTAGTTTGGATTTATGGTTTTAAAAGAATTATATAAGGTTAATAAGTTACACTTAAGCTTTATTAT
The DNA here is from genome assembly GCA_916181665.1 of Avena sativa. Taxonomy (NCBI): domain Eukaryota; kingdom Viridiplantae; phylum Streptophyta; class Magnoliopsida; order Poales; family Poaceae; genus Avena; species Avena sativa. The sequence continues at coordinate 469,295,013 of OV702290.1, forward strand.
AGACTCAAGTCATGGTTTTGGAATTGGTATTCAGATATAAAGGACTTAAGGTTTCATATAGAATTGTGAATATTTCTTACTTAAGAAATGTTTTTAAAGAATTTACAAGAGAGGTATTTTATAAAATTGATAAGGATTTCTTACTTTAAAATGTTAAAAACTTTTGGAATAATATATTTAGTATTTTTCTAGTAAACATAGTTATTCAAGTTCTTAAAATGGTTTTTTATTTATTTATAAGAAGTGTTCTTATTTTTGTAAAAATCCACACAGGATTTAATGTTCTTGGATATTAGTTTCAAGTTTTATTTGAAAAAAATAAATTAGTATTTTTTGAAAATAGTAGATTTATTTTTATATACAAAAATGATTTTTATTCATTTTTAGAACTTCTCCTTATTTTATTAACTTTTAATTAGAGTTTTAGTGTCCTTAACGTTTATTTGTATTTTATTTAACTTAAACAAGTAAGGTTATATTTTTCTTAGGTAGATATTATTTTTGTGGTGTTTTTGATATATTATATATTTTTAGGATTTTTCTATGTTTTTTCTAGAGCTTAGTTAACTCCAGGGGTATATTTGTAATTAGATATTTTAAATAAGCCCTCTTATGAAACACGGGCATGGCCCACTCTGTTGTGCATGTTTTATCACTCTGTTCTCTGTTAGAGAACATTCTGTAATTGCCTAGTTGGTATTGTGTGGATTCATTCTTGTTGTGGTTCACTACTATGGCTTGAGTTGGGATGCTTCTCTGCTGAACTGGTGTTGCTTGGTTAATTTACTAATGCTTGCCTGTGAAGCACCTATGTGATCAGTCTCAGGATTCAATCCTGATGTTGTTTAGAGCTATGGTTAATAGTGCTTAATCCCTACTCTGGAATAGTTATTGAGGTGATTTATAAAATAATGATTCCTATTAGGAAGATGATTTAACTTAGTGGTTTCCTGAGGGCTTGCATATTGTGGCCTAGTGATGGACAGTGTTGACCCTGTTTGTGATGCTTGCTACTGGACAAAAGTTATTTAGCTTATTAATGTGCTTCCTGTACTACAGGACATATAATAGTAATGAACTTGTGGTTGTTCTTTTACATGATTTCTAAGAATGAAATGATTCCTAAATTGGGGACTAGGAAGATGATTTATGTATATGTTCTATTACTTGCAGATGGAATTGTTCGACATATTTGTGTTGCCAACATGGCAGTAAGCTTTACTTAGAATGATTCCTAGTGGTTTACCCTAGGAAAATAATTTAATTTAATTAGTACATTGTGAGGTTGGTTCTCTGAGTTGTTGGCTAGTCCCTGTGTACAAGGTTTGTGGTTTGTGTCTTTCATAGATGATCTTCCTATGATTTGTCCCTGCCAAGGATAAATGGATTGAGGCTCAATCTTTAATAAGATCACATACTGGTGTGCTTTAAAGCTCTATGATGATTTGAATAGCATCTATGCATTCTGAGAGCTCCTTTTCTTTCCAAACCCTTTTTGTAAAATATACTGATAAGAACAGATGCTATATTTGGTTTTTGGAGTTAATCACCTGCAGTTTTATGGAGGTTGCACTTGCTAGGGCTCTAGTTCAGCTGCTGCTATATCTCGGTATCCTACTCCACCTCTCCTTCTACTACCTGATCTACTTCAACGGCTCCAGCCTGGCCTTTTCCTCCTGGAACTACTGCTAGCGTTGAGCTTCTCCTTTGTTGCTGGCTTGATCTGGATCTCCTCCTTGTCCTAGCTATTAGATGGCTTTTCTAGCAACCAGATGCTGGTGATAATTTGGTGGGATGGTATGTGTTCTTGTTGAAGTAAAGATGGTGTGGATCAAATATGGAAGGATTTGTTTGGCTAAGAACCAAATCTTGAGTCATCCCAGATGTGGTCTAGTGTTTTGGGTGATTTATCTTGTGCTGCTCTAGGAGAGTATGGATGTGTGAGCGACACCTCTCCCAGTGGTGGCTGCAGTTTCCTTTTCTACCTTGGTCACTTCCCCTGATTGCTTGACAGCACAACACATGCAGATGTGTATGTAAGCTGCTTGGGTGCTTGACTCACCCAAATGGATCAGATCAAGTAAAACTTGATATTTTTGATTGTTTATCCTTTTACTATTTCTGATTTGGTGAAATTTTCCCCTTATCTTATGATGCTTAGTCTGAAGCTTGCTTTCATGATAAGAACAGATCCTCCACTTGGCTCCCTCTTTAGATTATTCAATGATGAGTGTAAGCATACCATTTGTATGCTAAACCTAAGAGTAAAACTAACACTCTAACTCTTTGTTTTATCCTTTAATATTTGTTTATCTCTTGTTTTCTGCAGGTATCAAAGCTTAGGAGGACAATCTTCAGGACAGGAAGATTTAGATTAGGAAATGATTAAGAATTAGTATAAGACTTCCCCTTTTTATTGATCCTGATTGTAATCTTTATTTTTGATTCTTTTGTATTTCCTTTATTCTTTTATTTATCTGTAAGGACAATGTATTATTATTTGTTTGAAATAATAAAGTTGAATTTCCTTTTTATAGTTCAACTTCATCCTTTAATATTATTCTAATTATAATCTTCTTTTTATTAATTGTAAAGGAACACTGGAATATTACATTCCTTATTTAATAAAGTTATATTCCTTCTCCCTTTGAAGTTTGAGACTTGTTGTTACTTGTACTTATATTTTCTTGGATTCTCATTTATTAATGTAATCTTTCATTTGTCTTAAGATACCTTTTTATAAAGGGTAATGTATTATATATTCATATAAAGTGTACTTTATTCTATTATGGCAATTTCTTTTCCATATTCATTTCAAATTCTTTTTGAATTAGAACATAACTCTTGAATGTTCAAATTTTAATGGCTACTTCCCTCAAAAGCAAGGATACAGTAGAGGTCATGTCGGAATCTGTCGCACTTGCCCGGGTGTTTCCATTGGAGCAAAAGATATCATGATCCCTCGCTGGCTTCTTTAGTTTTGCGCGAAAATTATCCAGATTTTCTATACATGAATGCAATGCATATACCTGAGCTCAGCTTATTTTTAACCTCTAATGCTGGGATGTTACAACACGTATACTAGTTTTTCAAGTACAGAAAAATTCATAGAAATACTAGTTTTTCAAGTACAGAAAAATTCATAGAAATCTATCAACATGGGATCTAATTTTAAAGGTCTCGAAAAAACAACTATAATGGTCAAAACGATTCGTAATTCAGACGAATGGTTCTAAATATACTTTGTTAAATTTAGAATCCTAAAAATGTACATACACCATCCCCGGCTTCTCAAGTAGAAAAATTTCACCAAAACTATCTCAGGGTGACAAATCTCAAGCATGCCACGCGCCACTTGTCATAAAACAAAAGGAAATACAAAATAATTTGGAAATATAGACATTTTTCAGAGAATGAGACCGACCTAGAAATGTGTGTTACGCATTTACTCGTTATGTTCCATAATGTTGTATGAGAGTATTTTCGTGTTCCTGCTGCTCTACCAAAGAATCTTGCTTAGCTCCCGCCGAATTGATCGCCCCACCGGCGTTCGTCGCGATAGCTGGCAGATCCATGCTCGCCCCGAACACGCTAGGACGTGAACGCTACATTGTTCAAGAGCTCAGCCATAGAGAACCATGTCGTAGTTGGTTGTTGCAATCGGTGCTCCGCGCTCGACTATCTCTCGTTGCCTCCAAGTTGGCGGTCGTCCTTTGCCATGCCTCTTCCTTTTCTAGGTGCTTGTTTGCTTTCATGCCAACTTTGCATATCAAATTCTAGATGTTTATTTGTTGAGGGTTAGTCGATTAGGAAGAATTTGATTTCATTTAAACTAATTACATAGACAAATAAGATGAACAGGACAATCAGGTCGAAGGCTTTCTCTTCAAGACTGGTGTCCTCTTATTTTTCACGAGGGTCCTAATCAGCCAAATCCAGCCAATTTTCTCCTATAACCATTGAGGAAATGATCGGCTAGGATGAGAGCACGTCTTATTTATTTAATTATAATTAGGTACTCAAAACATGTCCTCACTATACAATTATGTAATCAACGTTTTCTCTCGTTATGGTTTTTGGCTTTACACAATGAGCTTATGTATCGTGTAAAAATATCATCTAGGTATTTGTGGTGTACTTCTATTTACATGCATGTTATGTTTTGTTTGGCGGGGGTAGCTAGAATTTACAATGTTTCATCGTTTTTGGACATTAGAGTTTACGTTACGAATATCGTGTATTTGCACTGAAGGAAGTAAATGCGAGAAAAATCGGAAGAATAGAAATAAATACTAAAAATTTTTACTTAGTAAAGATGATGTTTTTGCATTTGTCGAGGACCACCATGCTAGATTCTACAAATATTACAACCTGGAGTTGGGCGCTGGCATTTATAGACGCCGAGGCACAATCTTAGTCGCCTCGCTCGCGCTGACGCGGCAAAAAGGCGTTAGGGATAACTGCGTCGGGAGGATTTTTGGCGCGGCACAACGTGATCTGCCGAGATAGCGCTTCCACAGTGCGCAGAGGAAGTGCCACGTTACATTACAGAAGACGACGAAAATTTAGTGCCACGTAATCGCGTATTATTTGTCGTGTTACACCATCCAACATCACTGAAAGTTAATTACATCAACAATAACTAATTTACATTGCTAATCTCATTGCAATTCGAACATTTCAGTTTATTCATATATAAAATATTCATTACATCATATCATATTACACTAGATTTGAGCCCCTCTCTAATCATTTAAGGCATCATCTACTGCAAAGTAGGTCTTGAGCCTCTCTCTATTTAGCAGAGATACATCTAAAACCTAAAACTACACCTAATTAGGAGAAAAAAACCTATCTAATCCTAGACTTTTTGAGCGTCTCTCTATTCCGATTGACATCAACATCATGTCGGCTCTGAAGAGTCTATGCTCACCAACATCATCAAAACGGATCTGACTTTGTGCACACGTCATATGCTGGTAACTTCGTTGGAACTGAAAGAAGAAGAATAAAGATGATTAAGGGGAGAAAGAGCAAAGCAACAGATCTAAAAGAGCAAGTCAACGAAGATGTGTAAAGAAGATGAGGACCAAACCTGCGAATCCAACAAGACAATGGCAGGACCGTGCAAGATCCGGCGAGCCAACGCTCGCGCAAGATCTGGGATGGTACGGCCGTGCTAGATCATGCGCTACCCGGTTGAGTAGCTGTGCGTGGAGTTTTTGAGTTGGAGGTGTCTGCGTGAGGTGGAGACTGATAATGGGATTAGTTGTTAGGGTTCATCTATATTATATAGAATGGGGAGTAGGGGGAGCAAGTCTAGGCCATTTGAGCAAGTGCGGTACAGGTATCTAGCTTTTTGGGCCACATTCGCAAGGGCCCATAAAAAAATGCATAACACTTACCTTCTCTCCAGTAGCCACACACGATGAGGATTGGAGTAATCTAAAAACAAAAAGACGAGAAGGATTGGAGGAGCCCGACAGTCTTGCTTTAATTGCTTCAAACATACAAATCACGAGTCGCATAAAGTCTCCACATGAATCAGCCATCTAAAAAGGGGAAGCAACAAACATGCAATACCTATGCATCAACATGTCAAACACTGATCAAGACGCTAGCTGTACCAGCTGTATATATCCCGTGCTACCATTTCCATACGTATTGCACCCAATATCCATAGCTTTGCGCTATTCCTCCGGTTGGAGAAAAGACCACATGTGGATCCAAGGTAGTCAAGAGAATAACCTAATCAGGAACCCATGTCCTTAGCTTGCACGATTTGTTGAGCTCTTTCCATTTGTGATGCGTCAGCATTGGGCTGCGTGCAAATATGGTCACTGGATCGAACATATATCTAAGAGCAAGGGTAATAGTAGAGCAAGATGTTGGCTATAAGCCATGTCCATGTCATCTAGAGTTAATCTAATAGCTAATATGTACAATAGTTAGAGGTCAAAATATACTACTTTATTAATGTATGATCCACTTTTCACTCTCACATAGTGCCTAGGAGCACGTGCTGCAGCTGGCTCTTAACTAAGCACCCACTCCTCTTCTCTCTCATCCAACTAAGTACAAATATACTATTTTTTAGGTTGTGAAATTCAGTGATGTCTCTGCGGCTTAGAGCAAGTACAATAAGGTCCAGTCAGCAGACTATAGGAGTAGGTGCAGGAGATGCGCTCGAGCCTGCCCTCCTCCTGGGGTCCGAAGTGAGCCTCCATCCGAAGACAATCGGGTTGTTATTAATTACTAGCACAATGTCCGCGCGTTGCTGCGAGAGAACAAGTTTATTGACCAAATTAAAAAAAAAAGCCTTACCTATTTGTTTCCCAATCGTATTCCTACTTTGTTAGTAAATAACTGTCAAATTTCAAAGTAGAATCCTATTTCAAGCAATACACAGACAAGTGTGTTGCCACGGGTTGTTCAGAATTGAATATTACCAGCCGGCGACACCAGGTTGTCAAATTTCAAAATAACTCGTTCTTCTTCTCCTCCTTGTACTCGTACGTCAGTCTTCCCCGAGATGCAGAGCACGATTAGGCGTTCCGGTCTCTTCGAGAAGTTGGTCGAGGTGGCACCTAGAGCGAATCGATTGCCGCAGCATGCAGACACGCCTCATGTTCCATAGTATGCAGCGTATGTAATTCCTCACGGAACCGTCCCAAACACGATAGATCCCCATCGCCCCACCACCCCCCCCCCCCCCCCCCCCCGCGCGTTCGGTCTCCACCCCCGGCTCCCGCCGCCACCGCGCCCTCCTCTCGCACGAGCGCCACCACTCTCGCCTCTCTCTCCCGCAGACAGAAGCGATAGGTAAAAAGTGCAAGGAGCTTGTTAATTCAAAAATAGCAATTGTGGTGCTTTACCTCATTTGGGCCAATTTCCCATCGCCGCGTTTTTTGTCGACTGATTGTAATTCTTATGTGTATTCCCGTGCTGCCCATAGAGAGAGATTAGCCAAATAACAAACGATTTAATTCATGTACATAATTTTAAAAAAAATCTGAAATAATCACATAAAATTCAGATGGAGAAATCTAAAAAAGACAAATGTAAATTTTTCATTGAGACATAAGGTAGTGCGTACCAATTCATCGGCATGCCCGTTGTTTTTAGTTCTCGGAGACTTGGACCTAATCAAAGGAGCCCTGCACAAATAGAAAGTGAAATATAAATTTCTCTATGAGACCAATACCCCTCATACGAATAAATAAAATTAGGACAAAGAGATGGAATTTGCTTCAAGAATAACACGTTTCCAGCACACGTGGCTTAGAAATTAATCAAAGTACTCTTCATGTCCTCTACGGGGAATTGTTTTCGAGCTGCCAAAGTGCAAGGTGCAGGGCACCGTGGACAAAAATAGGCATCTTCTGAACGCGCTCAGTATCACGCCGCTCTCCTCGCTAAAGAAGAGATGCCTGATGACGAGGAGGAGGAGTTCAGCCTCGGCTCCCAATCCCCGTACAGAGCGCCCCGCTGGTTCCTCTCTGTTCTGGAGTTCTTCTCGCTGGCTGAGGTACTTGGAGGTCGTGGGTTTACTTGGAGGTCGTGGATTTGGTCCTGATTTGTGCAGGCTATGGAGTCATGAAGGATGGCAGTGAGAAGGACCGGGAGAGTAGGCCGGACGGCCGCAACACAGGCAGTGAGCACGGGGTGGCCCCTAGTTTCCTGCTTGCCGGCGGTACAGATCGGCGCAGTGGTTGTTCCCATCATCGAGCTCTATCAGATCGGCGCTACGGCCGTCCTTCCGGCCGCCGCTGCTTGTCGTCCGTTATCGAACGATTAGGGAAGGAATCGAGATCGATACAAACTCCTGAGGCTGGATCGATGCGGGAGTAGTTCGGCAGGGGGTCGAGATCTTTTTTTACTTACCGGTGGTGCTAAGGATAATAAGTGGTTTAGTGGAAAGGTAAATCTGTCAAAAAAAAGTGTTGGACCGGAAGAAATAATCCGTCTTTTATTATTAGGCAGGGCCGGCCCACGGGCCGGGCAAATGGTGCGCCCGCACTGGGCCCCGCGAGCCAAGGGCCCCAGCCCAGGTATTAGTTCTACTACTTCTAGTTGAAATTTATAGTTGTTGGCCTAAAAGAATGTCAAAGGCCCATGTTCATCCCAGACAGGTCAGCGCGTACGGGAGCATAGCAATCGATCATTGCTTAGGTAAAAAACCAATCGTTCGAGTATGTGTGTTCTTTTCTCCTCTAACCTCTCAACCGCTCCACCGAATGAGACGACATCTGTTCCTTCCCAAACGACACGGCGGTGGCCGTGCCTTTGTGAAATTAATAAATGCCAAAGGCGCATCTCCGTCGTTCCCCAAATTTTCCCCCTTCAATTTTCAGCGGTTCTATTGTTTGCCGATCAAATAGCCATTTGAGACTAGATTCTAGACAAAGGTAAATTTGTGTCCACCCTTACTGCTACTCCACAGACCTCAATCCTATTAAATTGCTCCCATCAAGCAGTCAAGAATCAAGGTCTCCGTAGGCAAAACGAAAAGCTATGGGGTGTGGTTTTGATTGGATCTGATAGACTGAGAGTGCTAATTGCTGAAGAGAAAGGAGAATAATTCTTTATTTCATGAAGGTGTGGTCTTCTTGTTCATGCTAAAGATCAAGTTTACATCTGAATCAAGCCAACTGCTTTTGTTCCCTATTTTGTTCTTTTTTATGCAACTTGTATTTTGGTGATATGTCTATTAGAAAGAAGTTATCTGATTCCTTCCTTACATGATTAGTCCACTTGATCAAGATAAGTAATGTTATTTTTAGAGTTAAAAGATTAGTTTGTGCTATCATTTGAGAGTTAAAAAATCATGGATCTATGATATGTACTAAATATTACTTTGTTATAATGAAATATGACTTTTTTTTGCTTGAAATATATTATTTTAATAGTCTTTTTTTGTGTGAATAAGGGTCCTTGCTATCATTTTGCACCTGGGCCCCGTATAAGTATGGGCCGGCCCTGTTATTAGGTATAGATGAGTACATATTAGCCATTTTCTTAGAGGTTATATTTTATTTATATGGTGTTGGCTCAGAGGTTCGATTTGTTATACCGAGCCGGTGGTCGATCGCACGTGTCGTAGTGGAGTCGACCCTGTGAAAACCAGGAAACACTTCGACCATATCACTCTAGAACATGAGATGAGACTACCACAAAATAACATGTATAACACGTCTTTCTCTACTCTATTTATGTTCTCGCTCATCCCATGCCTTTCTTCCTCGCCTTCTCTTCTCCACGTCTCATAGCTTCCACAATCCCGCTTCATGCCTCTCTCTCATCGTAGCCAGCTTCACTACATTTTCCCTCACCCGGTGTCGTGTATGTCCTCCATTTGTATGATGGACTGGCACCAGAGGAGGCGATTGGGGAAGGGTGGCCACAACGACTCACAAAGATGGGGCAGGTGGGTGTGTCACGTATGAGCAAGATGATGGGGTTGGTGCCTTGCCCTCCCTTTGGACAACAAGATGCGAAGAAGGCCATGACCTTGGAGGACTTCTCTAGGGTCTGACTACGGATCATCACAGTGATACCCGGTAAAGTTACGGGACCCAAACATTTTATCCCTCGCGTCGTCCGTTCGGGGCGACTCGGGGAGCCCCAATCCTCCGCTGCCGGTCCTCACCTCACCGTCGATCCACTCCGCCGCCGCCGCCCCGAGCCGTCACTGCGGCGGCGGCGGGCGCCCTCACCTCCAAAGAGGCTGGGGGAGCTCGCCGTGGAGGCGCTCACCGCGGAGTCGAGCGGTGCTGCTCGACGCGGATCAGGAGGATGTGGTGGCGTGGGCGGCTCAGGCTGGCGCTTGGCGACGGCACTCGAGGCATGGAGGAGAAGACGGGGCGAGGCGGCGTGGTGTGCCGGCGGCGCCCGTGCGCGCGGGCCCAGATGGGTTTCTGTGGGCCAAGATGGGCTTCTACGGGCCTCGCTCCAGGTCGCGCCGGCTCGGTTTTGGATCTGCGGAGGACGGCCAAGGTGATCCTCCTCCAACGGCGGTGGTAGCCGGAGCAGTTGCTCCGATGGCGGCAACATCCCACTTTGCCGGGATCAGACCATCTCGGTCTCGTTCTGGGTGAGTTTGGGGCGATTGCTGCGGTGGTGCGGTGGACTTCGCTCTCCTCCGCCGGCAACGTGCTCCTGTGGTGGTAGTTCAGGTCGGCATCTTCATGTTTGTCTCCGTCTTGCTGGGGGAGCGATCATTGGGCCTGGTGAAAACCATGCTCGGTGCTTCCGTTGCGGATCACGCTGACGCCCGCGGGCGCCATTTCCCTCCTTGGAGGCGTGATCTTGGGTCTGCCCGTTTCTTCCCTCGACAGTCGGGAAAACCTTAGGTCTGCCTTGTCGGACCGGGCAGCGGCGCATTCACGTCGTTTCCCTTCTTGAAGGCGTTGCTTACACTGCGAGGGATGTCCCCAATTTGGCACTCGGAGATGATGGCCTCGCCGGTGTTAGCTACTACCCTAGGTGTGAGTCTCTGGGGCATAATGTACGTCATCGCCAACACTCGGTAGCCGACTCATTTCCAAGTTCGGTCGGTCCCTGCCATTCGCTCGCTTCATCTTCTAGGCGCGCATGCAGTGGTACGTTGGTCTCGGCAACTTCGGAGTTTTGTTGTACTACGGTGGTGTTTGGCAAAGACTGTGACACGGTCTAGAGGCTCGATGTGTTGGGTCCGCAGCATAGAAAACAAAAAATTTCTTACGATAAGAACTATACGTCAAGATCTATCTACTAGATACAGAGCAAGGGGTGGACATACATCCATGGAGAACTTACCCTCGAAGACAACGAGTTTTGTTAACGAGTAGGAACTCGTGGTTGATGTAGTCGTACGCTTGCCGATCTCAAGATCGTGTGGAAGTCCGAGCGCCGCAAATCAGCAGCGCATCCGTCCTCGCACACACGTCCAAGCCACCGGACAACCTCCACCTCCTCGCTCCAGCGAATCAGTGGAAGTAGCAACTCCTTCCAGACGCAAGGCCAAAGGGAACATGTATCTCGCTAATCCGAGACCATGGGGAATCTCCAGAGGGGGAGAGAGATCCTTCACGAGGAGATGTGCTTTGTGAGGGAGGAGAGGGGGGCCTTTTATAGGAGAGGGGGGACTCCTCCCCTACCATGGCCGGCGGCCAAGGAGGGACCCCCCTCCTCTTCCTCATTCATGTGGTGGAACCTCCACTCACATCAATTCAAGCTCCACCCAAAGTTCCACTCACATGCATTAAATTTCCACCAAATTTAATGCCACTCTCAATTAATAAAACTCTTTTATTTATTTTATTCAGAATTTTGTTAATTACTTTAATTAATAAACATTCACATAAAACCCCTTGCAACATTTCAATATCACATGCAGAACCACTTTCTACAATTTCACCCGAAACAATTCTGGTTTCTATCGAAACAATTCTTGTTTCTATCGAAACATTTCCTGCGCTTTGCAAACCTTTTGTCTGGAACATATGTGCTTCTAAATGGTGTTCAGCAACCCTTAAGTGTGTCACCCTACGGTTCGCGAATAATGCAGACATGATTGAGACTCCTCTCAGATCAATAATCAAAAGCGGGACCTGGAGATCCATACTAACTCCTGCACATTCAACGATGACTTCTATGATCGTGAGAACCTTTAACGCTAGTAATTTAATCCTTTTGTCTCATGATATAATACATGTCCGAGATTCGATCATCGGTATCCAAATACCTAGTTTGATCTCGTTATCGACATGCACTCTTTTCTCGTTCCCGTGATATAACATTCTAGTGATCACATCACTTGCTTGCAAGCTATCTTAATGTGATATCACCGAGAGGGCCTAGAGTATATATATTCGTCATCGGGATTGACAAATTCCACTCTTGATCCATGAGCCTCAACATAACACCTTCATAGCACTGAACCCACCTTTATAGTCACCCTGTTACGGTGTGACGTTTGATGTTATCAAGATACTCTTCCGGTGTTAGCAATTAACATGATCTCATGGTCTAAGGACTAAGACTACTTCATATGATGTTATAACAATATAAACATAATGACTTGATCGCAATGCTATACTTCGGATGAATGTTCATCATATCATTTCAAAAATGTTGTGACATTGTTATTAACAACATCCAATGTCCATGATCAGGAAACCTTGATCATCTTGTTAATCAACAAGCTAGTCTATAAGAGAGGCATAACTAGGAACCCTTTTTATTTATTAAACACACATGTATTGATGTTTCCTATCAATACAATTATAGCATGCAAAATAAACATCTATCATATACAAGGAATACATAATAACAACTTTATCATTGCCTCTCAGGGCATATTTCCTTCAGTCTCCCACTTGCACTAGAGACAATAATCTAGTTTACATAGTGATAAATCTAACACCCATGGAGTTCTAGTGTTGATCATGTTTTTCCCTAGGGAGAACTTTAGTCAACGGATCTGCTACATTCAGGTCTATGTGCACTTTACAAATCTTTATATCTCCATCCTTGACATGCTCGCGGATGGAGTAAAACCGGCGCTTAATATGCTTGGAATTCTTGTGAGATCTTGGTTCCTTGGCGTTGGCTATGGCTCCATTGTTGTCACAATAGATCACCATTGGGTCCAACGCACTAGGAACCACACCTAGTTCTGTTATGAACTCCTTCATCCAAACCGCTTCCTGTGCCGCTTCTGAAGTAGCAACATATTCCGCCTCCGTCGTTGATCCAGCCACCACAGGTTGTTTGGAACTCCTCCAACTAACTGTTGCTCCGTTCAAGAGAAATACGTATCCGGATTGAGACTTAGAGTTATCCGGATCAGTGTCAAAACTAGCATCGACATAACACTTAGCGACTAGCTCTTCTTCACCTCCGTATATAAGAAACATATCCCTAGTTCTTCTCAAGTACTTAAGGATATTCTTGACCGCTATCCAGTGTTCCGAACCTGGATCAGATTGGTACCTACTAGTCAAACTAATAGCATGTGCCACATCCGGTCTTGTACATAGCATGGCATACATTATAGAGCCTATGGCTGAGGCATAAGGGATCTTATCCATTATCTCTTTCTTCCGCCGTAGCCGGACTTTGAGTCGTACTCAATGTCTTGTCTTGCAACATAGGTAAGAACCCCTTCTTACTTCCGTCCATATTAAACTTCTTTAATATCTTATCAAGGTATGTACTCTGCGATAGCCCAATTAGGCGTCTTGATCTATCTCTATAGATTTTAATGCCTAATATATATGAAGCTTCACCAAGGTCCTTCATCGAAAATTTGCTGTTTAGATAACTTTTAACGCTGTTTAAAAGATCTATATCATTTCCAATCAATAATATGTCATCCACATATAATATTAGAAATGCCACATTGCTCTCACTCACTTTCTTGTAAATACAAGCCTCTCCATAAGTTTGGACAAATCCAAACTCTTTGATCACCTCATCAAAGCGGAGATTCCAACTCCGGGATGCTTGCTTCAGTCCATAGATGGATCGCTGATGTTTGCATACCTTATCAGCATCCTTAGGATCGACAAAACCCTTAGGTTGTATCATATACAACTCTTCTTCAATATGACCATTGAGGAACGCAGTTTTGACATCCATCTGCCATATTTCATAATCGAAATATGCAGCAATTGCTAACATAATCCTAACCGACTTTAGCATCGCTACGGGAGAGAATGTCTCATCGTAGTCAACTCCTTGAATTTGTCGAAACCCCTTTGCAACAAGTCGAGCCTTATAGATGGTCACATTACCATCAGCATCAGTTTTTCTTTTGAAAATCCATTTATTCTCAACGGCCTTTTGATCGTGAGGTAACTCCACCAAGGTCCAAACCTGGTTTTCGTACATGGATTCCATCTCGGATTTCATGGCTTCTAGCCATTTGTTGGAATCAGGGCTCATCCTCGCTTCTTCATACATCGCAGGGTCATCTATTTCATCAATCATGAGATTCATAACAGGATTGTCGTACAGTTCAGGAGCTGCACGTGTCCTGCTTGACCTGCGAGGTTCGGTTGTGTCCTCTTTCGGAGTTTCATGATATATCATTAGCTCTCTCCTCATTAGGTGAAGTCAACTCCGAAACAACTTCCAGTGCCGCGCTACTCGCCATTTCATGAAGAGAAGGTTCAATAACCTCTTCGAGTTCTACCTTCCGACTACTCACACCTTTAGCGAGAAACTCCTTCTCAAGAAAGGATCCATTCTTGGCAACAAAAACCTTGCCCTCGGATCTGTGATAGAAGGTATACCCAATCGTTTCCTTAGGGTATCCTATGAAGACACATTTTTTCCGCTTTGGGTTCGAGTTTATCTGGTTGAAGTTTTTTCACATAAACATCGCATCCCCAAACTTTAAGAAATGACAGCTTAGGTTTGTTTCCAAACCATAATTCATACGGTGTCTTTTCAACGGATTTAGATGGTGCCCTATTTAAAGTGAATGCAGCGGTTCCTAGTGCAGAACCCCAAAATGATAGTGGCAAGTCAGTCAGAGACATCATAGATCGAACCATATCCAATAAAGTACGATTATGACGTTCTGACACACCATTACGTTGTGGTGTTCCGGCAAGTGTAAGTTGTGAAACTATTCCACAGTCTTTTATATGTGTGCTAAACTCGTAACTAAGATACTCTCCTCCACGGTCAGACCGCAGAAATTCCACATTCTTTCTGTTACGATGATTTTCCACTTCATTCTAAAATTCCTTGAACTTTTCAAAGGTTTCAGACTTATGGTTCATCAAAAAAATATACCCGTATCTACTCAAATCATTCGTGAAAGTAACAAAATAACGGTATCCACCTCGCGCCGACACACTCATTGGTCCACACACATCAGTATGTATGATCTCCAATAAATCTGTCACCCGTTCCATTGAACCGGAAAACGGTGTTCTAGTCATCTTGCCCATAAGGCATGGCTCACATGTATCAAATGATTCAAAATCAAGTGATTCCAAAAGTCCATTAGAATGGAGTTTCTTCATGCGTTTAACGCCAATATGACCTAGACGGCAGTGCCACATATATGTAGATATATCATTATCAAGTTTAATCCTTTTAGCGTCAACATTCTGAATATGCGTAATACTACTATCGAGATCCAACAGAAATAAACCATTCAACACAGGTGCATGACCATAAAAGATATTATTCATATAAATCGAACAACCATTGTTTTCAGACTTAAACGAATAACCACTTTGCATCAAACACGATCCAGATACAATGTTCATGCTTAGTGTAGGCACCAAATAACAATTGTTCAGGTTTATAACTAATCCCGATGGCATATGGAGAGGCAGCGTTCCGACGGCGATCACATCAACTCTTGATCCATTGCCGACCCGCATCGTGACCTCATCCCTTGCTAGTTGTCGCTTGTTCCGTAGCCCCTGAACCGAGTTACATATATTAGCAACCGATCCCGTATCAAATACCCAGGTGCTACTGCGAGTACTAGTCAAGTACACATCAATAACATGTATATCACATATACCTTTGTTTGCCTTGTCGGCCTTCTTGTCCGCCAAATACTTGGGGCAGTTGCGCTTCCAATGGCCAGTCCCCTTGCAATAGTAGCACTCGGTATCAGACTTAGGGACAACTCGGGGTTTCTTTTCAGGCGCGGCTGATACGTCCATTTTGCATCACTATTCTATGTCATAATTCACTGTTATTCATTGATATATTTCGTATTGAGGGGTGATAATTATGTTATTCCATCTGTTTTTGCATGGTTGATGATTTTGGGAGCATGGACCGCTGCTGTCAGGATTCTGATGGAAAAGGTGTTGTTTGGAGGCAAAATTCGCGAAGATCAAAAAATCCGGGAAAATATAAGGAAAATTCTATTTTACCAGAAGACGAAGGAAGCCAGAAGGGGGGGCTGGAGATGGGCCACAGGGGGCCCACACCACCCCCTAGCACGGGCCAGCCTAGGTCGCGCCACCAGGTGGTGTGGCCACCCTGGTCCACCCCTAGCACTCCCCTCTGGCGTATATTATCCTCCCGAAACCCTAAGACTCGGGGAGCGACCACAGAAAGATTTTGCCGCCTTTGCAGGGCGGAAAACATCAAGAGAGAAAGATCTCTCCGGTAGACAGATTTCTGCCGGGGGAATTCCTTCCCGGAGAGGGGAGATCGTCGCCATCAACACCACCATCAAGCTGGACTTCATCGGGATCATCATCATCATCACCACCACCATCATCACCATCAGCACCCTCATCACCATCTCCATATTGTTGTAACAATTGGGTGGAATCTTGCATAGTTCATAGGGGAAACTTTCCCGGTGTTGATTACTCTTTGTAGTTGATGCTATTGAGTGAACAATTGAATTATTGTTTATGTTCAGATTGTTATACATCACTATTCCATCTCTGATCATGATCCATATGATGTCTTGTGAGTAGTTCGTTTTGTTCTTGAGGACATGGGAGAAGTCATGTTGTTAGTAGTGGAGTTGTGTTGAGAAAGATTCAATAGTTTGATATTTAAGTTGTGGTGTACTTCTTCTAGTGGTGTCATGTGAACGTCGACTACATGACACTTTACCTATATGGGGCTAGGGGAATGCATTGTGTATTTGGCTACTAATCGTAGGGGTTGCCAGAGTGACAGAAACCTGAACCCCCGTTAGGAAACCATTGCACAAGGGACGTAAGGGTCTTAGAGTTTAAAGCCGTGGTTAGGTTTCTACCTTAATTACTTTCTTGTACTTACGAATGTTTGCAAGGGGTATAATCACAAGTATGTATTAGTCCTAGGAAGGTCGGTACATTAGCACAGGTTCACCCACACAACACTTAGCAAGCTAAAGAAGATTAATCAACTATATGAATCGAAAGCACTTGACAGTCTTCCCATGTGTCCTCAAGAACGTTTGGTCATCTTAAGTAATACAACCGGCTTGTCCTTTGCTGAATAAAGGATTGGGCCACTTGCTGCATTTATTCCTACTATCTTTTATTTACTCGTACTTCGTTTACTTGCTTTATCAAAAACCGCTAAAAACCGTTTGCTAAGTATTTGCAGAGAATTCCTGATCCATACCACTAGCCAGCACCTTCTGCTCCTCGTTGGGTTCGACACTCTTACTTATCGAAAATACTGTGATACACCCCCTATACTTGTGGGTCATCAAGACTATTTTCTGGCGCCGTTGCCGGGGAGTGAAGAGCTATTGGAGAGTGGAACTGGTAAAGCAAACTTCTACTATGAGTATTGTTTACTTCTGCTAGTTGCTTTATTTTCGTTATGGATAATTCACTGAGTTTCTTATTTGGTAAAGCTACTGAAGGGAATATGCCCAAGAGGCAATAATAAAGTGGTTATTATCTTATTCCATGTTTATGATAAATTTTTATTTTACATGCTAGAATTGTATTGATCGGAAACATCAATACATGTGTGTTTAATAAACAAGAAGGGTTCCTAGTTATGCCTCTCTTATAGACTAGCTTGTTGATTAACAAGATGATCAAGGTTTCCTGATCATGGACATTGGATGTTGTTAATAACAAGGTCACACCATTGGTGGAATGATGTGATGAACATTCATCCGAAGTATAGCATTACGATCAAAGTCATTATGTTTATATTGCTATAACATCATACAAAGTAATCTTTATCCTTAGACCATGAGATCATGTTAATTGCTAACACTGGAAGAGTATCTTGATAACATCAAACGTCACACCGTAACAGGGTGACTATAAAGGTGGGTTCAGTGCTACGAAGGTGTTATGTTGAGGCTCATGGATCAAGAGTGGGATCAAGAGTGGGATTTGTTCAGTGCTACTATAGTCAATATCTGATTTACAACGAGTTGCTAAAAACTTAGTTATCCTCATTGTGGTTCATGTTCGTAGGTAAGAATGGTTCTATCTCCGAAAGCCCTAAGCCACGTAAAACTTGCAATTGATAAATTAGAGGCGTCTAGTTTAGATCGTTGCTGGGCTAGTGTATTGATATGGTATTGTTGTAAGTAGATGTATGATAGATACTCTTACAACACACTCAACGTGTAAGTTCCATAGACCTTGGCCTTACACACAAAGGAATGATAGAGATCATACCACGATGCAAGTGATAGAGATCAAATGCATGGACCATATCATCTCACTTTACACATTAGATGTTAGCATCTTATACTGCTAGTTTGGCGCTTTCTGTAGCATTGTAAGATGATCCCTCTTTTAGATATCAAGATAAAAATGTGTTCTTCCTTAAATATGCACCGTTTTGTGGATCGTATTTTGAGACATCACGTGATGATCGGGTGTACTCGACTCTACGCTTTCATACAAACGGGTGTAAGACAGTTTTACACATGCGAGTATTAAGGTTATTACTTGGCGAGCCTAGCATGTACAGACATGGCCTCGGAACACGGACCGAAAGGTTAAGCATGAATCATATAGTTGATATGATGCCCATATAGATGCTCGCCTTTGAAGCTACATCAACTCACGTGATGATCGTACTTGGTGTAGTGGATTGGGTTCATGTAATCACCAAAAAGGCACGAGGGATGTCGTTTTTTAGTGGGAGTTCATTTCTAATTTGGATTAGTCGAACCAAATTTGTCATAAATTAAATCAAAGTGAATTTTCATAGTTTGTTGCAGTCATTGGCATTCGTTTTCTACCTTATGCTTAGTTTTTATTTGAGATAATAGAACTATAGAATTCTGGATATTTACTTTACGAACTGGTATCGTATTGTTTCGAATGTCAATTTAAAGTTTATAAGTCCTATTGCAAACTTTCAGCAAACTCTATTTACTCCATGAAGTTTAATAAGTAGTATTAAATCAAGATTAAGAATTCCAATGTTAGTATCTAAAGTATCATGTTTGCCTCCATGATTATTGATATTCAAAAAGTTGTTTTAATATCAAGATTATATTGGAGCTGAAAATTGTTTCAGAAACCATCATGTGTGAAAGATATTGTGATATCTGAAACAATGTTTTTTGGTTGCATTATGATAGAGTATAATTTAGCAAAATACATGTTCTCATATTGTATGAGAATTTGTGAAGGATGGAGATGCTAGGCATCCGAATCTACCAAAAAGGTTTTGGGAACTGATATTATACTCGCGATTCTTCCTTATAGGCTATAGTAGCTTGATCATGAAAGTTGTCATGATAAGGATGAATAGAAGATGTAAGTAAAATGTTTACTACACTAATAGATTACTAAAGAATGGATTTTTGAAAGAACACCAAACATTTGATGATGGTGATCCACTTCAAAGTGCAAGTCCAAAGATATTAGTATTTTACTATATACGCTTTGTACCATGTGTCATGTTGATGACACCACTATTGATGTTGATAGATTCTTTTAAAAGAAAAGGAATTGCTGAAAGAGAATCTATAAAATATTTTGTAGAAAATCAAAGGTTGGATATGTCCAACTTAGGTATATAGAAGATATACATGTTATGGCTATATTCCTTGCTTGTTAAACAATGTGGTTCTTAGGTATTGGATACCGGTATTGGATACCGAATTGGTTGGTATGAAGTGTCATACAGGACAACGCAATTCATGAACTACAATGGCCTATGTAACCAGCAAAAGAATGAGTGATGATGTTCATCAAAAACAAATAAAGTGTTATTGTGTTTTTCGTTGTCATCAAACCAAGCCTTCAAGATTTGTTTAAATAATTGTTATTTTGTTCCGGTATCATGAGAACAATGGCTATTCAAATAATTACCGTATTCCATAAAGGATGGATGAACTTTTACAAGTCTAGTTGGAGAAATCACATCCATAAACACTATTGCTAAAATGTCACAAGACAAATGATTGAAAGATCACTTATGAAGTGACATCGCTGTTTAAATTATATTTGAAAGAAAACATGAAGAAACTCCATGTTGATGGATTTTTGGAGTCTTTGATTTTGATCAATTGACGCATGTGAGACTTTCCTCGAGATAATTGAAACTCCGTCCATAGGCCTGAGAGGAACGGATGACTAGCTTATTGGAAATTGTGCATGCTGATGTGCATAGTCCATTATGTGTAGCCATATGCGATGGATCTTTTTGCTTCATATGCTTTCTCCGAAAATTTGAGTGAATATATCTGTATATTTACTTAATAAGGAAGAAGTATGAAACATTTGAAAATTGTTAAAAGACTTTCAAGATGAAGTGGAAAATCATTGTAACAAGAAAATAAAGAGTTTATGGTTCGACCATAAAGGAAGATATTTGAGTTACATGTTTAGCAAAAACACCTAAGACTTGAGGAATTGTTCCATGATTTGTGTTTCTCGATAAACCATAGGAGTATGGCATATTTGAGAGATAAAATCAAACCATGTTTTACATGGTAAGATCAAGGGTGTCATTTATAAAACTGCCATTATGTTTTAAGGATTGAAGCTTTAGAGACTACCGCTTTTACACTGAAAAGAGCACCATCGTGATCCATTGAAATGACACCATATGAGTTATGGTTTGGGATAAAACCCGAATTGTCTTTTCTTAAATTTTGGTATGCTATGCATAAGTAAAATATTTACAACCAAAGTCGGATAAGCACGTCTTTGTAGGTTATCCCAAAGAATTTGTTGGGAATTTCTCCATAACACCAAGGACAAAAGAGTTTGTTACTTGGAACGTCAAGTTTCTTGAGAAGGAATTTTTCGTGAAAAGTTAAATGGGAGGACAATAGAACTTTGATAAGGTTGTTGAACCTTAGCTATATGTGCTAAGTAGCGCAGCACCGTAAAGTGTCCCGGTGGCGGCCACAATGCTCATGGCTCTCGTGATTACAAAAGGTGTGATCTCGAAGATTATTCCTATAGAACTGGGTGGGTCGGTAAGAATCAAATAGTAAGATTTGATAAGCAAGTCGTTATTGTTTTGACAATGATGAACCGACTACATGCAAAGAAGCGATGATGGGCCCTGACTCCATAAATGACTAGAAGTCATAGAATTCGTGATAGTATCCATACACGAGAAAACAAGTTTCTGAACTTGGAAGACCCTCCGGAAAGGCGTGAAGCCTATCGGTCGTGTTTGGATATATAAAGAAATAAGACATGGATGTTTAACATCTATGAAATAGTCGACATGTCGAAAAGAATTTTACGACAATGTTCAAGGAGTTGACTATGACAAGATTTGATCTTTCATAGCGATATATAGTCTTGACGGATTAATGTAGCAACCACTACATATAATTTGGTATATGGTAGTTGAATAAACAAAACAAGGTTCTTCTAATAGAACGGTAACCTAGGACATGTACATGACATGGTCCGAAGGGTTTTGTTAATTCAAAGGGTGCTAAAAGGGCATGTAAACTTCAATAGTTGAAGTAAGCATAGCGGAGTTGGAATCTTCACCATGATGAAACTGTTAAAAGAGTTTAAATTCATCGGAGATGATGAAGATGCTTGCATTTGCAAGAAATTAAGTGGGAGCGCTGAGACATATTTCTAATACATTATGTAGAGGACATATTGTCGATTGGAAATGATGTATCTTGTATTGACACAAGTTAAGAATTTCATTAAAGTAAGATTTCGATGAAAGCTTTGGGCAAACCCGGAATATTAGGCATCAATATCTATATAGATAGATTAAGGCGCTAATATGGTTGTGCCAGACATACATATATGAGATATTGAAAGGGTTCAATATGGAAACAACAAGAAAGGTTCTTGCTGCATGGAAAGGATTGTATCAAAATTCAAGTGTTTCAACACTTGGTGAGTAAAATCACATGAAGATTTTGATTGATTATACCATGATATGTATATATCTAGAATGTCCTATGCTCTAAATGTTATGAGAATATACCAGAATGATTCATAAGATGATCATTGGACAATAGTAAAGATATTCTTATGAGCTTTGGAAGAACTAAGAATATATAATGTATAAGTGACAAATAGTTAAAGGTAGTTCATTGTAAAGTGTTACATTGATACTAGTTTTGTCACAAGATACAAATTAAATTTATCTCAATTTAGACTATGGGTGGCACAATGTAATGGAAAGGATGTTCCATGATGGATTTGGATGAGTTCCAAAGTTGAGACATTGTGACGGATACTACAACAAAAGGCTAAGTATATGACTGCTATAGTAGCAGCAAAGGAGGGCATTTGTGTTAAGTAGTTTGTTATCAAACTAGGTGTGGTTCAAAGTGGGCTAATACTATGAAGATATATTGTGTGACAATAATATCAACATATTTTGAGCCGAACGAACTAAAGGTCTCACCAAAGGACCAAATCTATACAATGCCATCTCATTTGAGAATGAGTGATGCGTAGAGACGCAGAGACATGCAAATACACACGGACCTGAAATTGTCAGATCCAGAGATTATGTTAACCACTAGCAATAGCGTATATGCAACACCAGAAAGCCATAGGTGTTCAATACGCAAAGTTTTTCAAACTAGATTATTGACTCTAGTGCAAGTGGGAGACTGAAGGGAATATGCCCGAGAGGCAATAATAAAGTGGTTATTATCTTATTCCATGTTTATGATAAATGTTTATTTTACATGCTAGAATTGTATTGATCGGAAACATCAATACATGTGTGTTCAATAAACAAAAAGGGTTCCTACTTATGCCTCTCTTATAGACTAGCTTGTTGATTAACAAGATGATCAAGGTTTCCTGATCATGGACATTGGATGTTGTTAATAACAAGGTCACACCATTGGTGGAATGATGTGATGACCATTCATCCGAAGTATAGCATTATGTTCAAAGTCATTATGTTTATATTGCTATAACATCATACGAAGTAATCTTTATCCTTAGACCATAAGATCATGTTAATTGCTAACACCGGAAGAGTATCTTGATAACATCAAACGTCACACCGTAACAGGGTGACTATAAAGGTGGGTTCAGTGCTACGAAGGTGTTATGTTGAGGCTCATGGATCAAGAGTGGGATTTTTCCATCCCGATGACGGATAGATATACTCTGGGCCCTCTCGGTGATATCACATTGAAATAGCTTGCAAGCAAGTGATGTGATCACTAGAATGTTATATCACGGGAACGAGAAAAGAGTGCATGTCGGTAACAAGATCAAACTAGGTATGGAGATACCGATGATCGAATCTCGGACATGTAATATATCACGGGACAAAGGGATTTAGTTACTAGCGTTAAAGGTTCTCACGATCACAGAAGTCATCGTTGAATGTGTAGGAGTCAGTATGGATCTCCAGGTCCCGCTACTGATTATTGATCGGAGAGGGGTCTCGATCATGTCTGCATTATTCGCGAACCGTAGGGTGACACATTTAAGGGATACCGACACCATTTGGAGCAAATATGTTTCAGATAAAGATTTAAGAAAGCGCTGGAATTATTTCAATAGACACCGAAACTGTTTCGGGTGAAATTGCTGAAATTGGTTCTGCATGTAATATTTACATGTTGTAGGGGGTTTTATGTGAATGTTTGTTAATTGAAGTAATTAACAAAATTCTTAATAAAAATAATAAAAGAGTTTTATTAAATGAGAGAGCATTAAATTTGGAGAAATTTAATGCATTTAAAGTGGAGACTTTAAAAGAGAATGTGAAGGGGCATTTTAATGTGGAGGGGTTACCACCACATGAATGGAGGAGGTGAAGGGTCACCCCCTCCATGCGCCGGCCATGAAGGAGGGGCACCCCCCTCCTCCTATAAAAGGCCACCCCCTCCTCACTTCTCACTCACACCTCCTTGTGAAGGATCTCTCTCCCCCTCTAGTATTATTTCCCCATGGTCTCGGATTAGCGAGATACATGTTCCCGGTGGCTTTATCTGGAAAGGAGTTGCTTCTTCTGCTGCTTTGCTGGAGCGAGGGATGGAGGTTGTCGGGGTACCAGACGTGTGTGCGATCACGGATGCACCGCTGCTTTGCGGTGCTGGACTTGGTGGTGCTGGAGCTGGATCTGATGGACGTGCTGGAGCCGGACCTGCTGGACTTCATCACGATCTTGAGATCGGCAAGTGTACGACTACATCAACCACGAGTTCCTACTCATTAACAAAGCTCGTTGTCTACGAGGGTAAGTTCTCGTTGGATGTATGTCCACCGGTTCCTTTGTACCTAGTAGATAGATCTTGGCGTGTAGTTCACACCGTAGGAAAAGTTTTGTTTTCTATGCTGCGGACCCAACAGCTACTACCACTGCTAAGGTAGTAGATGAACCACCACCTGCTGAATGATGTTTTTAAAATACCTACAAGAATTGTTGATCTTGTTATGGATAACTACTATGTTGGGGATGGAACTGTCCATCCCGATGATCATTTACTCTTTATACATGAATTATGTGGGTTGTTCAAGTGTGCAGGTATTAGTACAGATCAAGTTAAGAAGAAGTTATTCTCATTATCACTGAAAGGAAAATCTGAGGAATGGTATAAGCTGTTGAAGAATGGTCAAGCTCTGGAATGGGAGGAAATAGTGCCTCTCTTTTATTCAAAGTTTTATCCTCCTAGTGAGATTCATAAATATCGGAATCAAATATACAACTTTTTGCCTCTTGATGGAGAGAGTACAGCTCAAGCTTGGGGGAGATTGAAGTTACTAATGCTCAAATATCCCATTCATGAGCTCCCCAACAATATTATTATCAATAACTTTTATGCAAGGCTCCCTCTACATGACAAGGATTTATTGGATGCTTCTTGTGCTAGATCATTCACTCGCATGGAAGAAGAAGCTAAATGGGATCTTCTGGACCGTATTCAAGACAATGCTGAAGCTTGGGAGAATTACAAAGGTAGAAAGTCAGGTAAAAATTATGATTATGAATGCATTGAATCTTTTATGGGAACTGATGACTTTCAAAATATTAAAAATGCTTATGGTCTAGACTCTCAAGCTATTGCTTCTTATTTTAAGGCTTTTGCTTCCTATATTGAAGTGCCTAAAAAGAAGTGGAATAAGTATCATGAACCTTATAAAGATGTTGTTAAGAGTATTCCTGCAAGAAATACTGAAGTTTATACTACTAATCGTGTCTTACCTAAACCTTACATTGAGAAAATCCCTTTCCCATGTAAGATAAAGGAACATTCTATGATAGCTAGTATAGTTAATGAAAGTACACATAAAGCTATTGAATCTGATAAGCAAAAGGTTGATGAACCTATTATAGCAAATGTGAAAGACTTTGTTACTAAATATGTAGAAGAGGGACACACTATCCTTTGTAAGGATACCTCTAATATTATTTCATAGAGTAGTGTTATGAGAGCTAGTATTCCTGTGTTTTCTGTTAGAATAAGTGATCATTGCTACGATGGTCCTTGTGATAGTTATATTGTTAAGTTTATGCATGATACTGAAAGTTACTATGAGAGAGGGAAAAGTGTTCTTATGTATCTCAATAATATCAAGTTTCCTCGTTTTATGCTGAAAGTTTTTATGTTGCACTTGTTTTGCATTGTTATGCAAGTAGCCTCTGGTTTCAACAACTTGTTTGTTTACAAAATTCCCTTGCATAGGAAGTGGGTTAGACTTAAATGTGTGTATTTTTGCTTCTTAATGCTCTTTTTCACTTCAATTCATATTCCTATGTGAGCATCTTCAAAATTATCATGCCCATCTTAATGGCTATAAAGAAAGAGCTTTTTGGGAGACAACCCAATCTATTTTTGCTTTCAGTTTGTTTGTGTTTCTTTGAGTCTTGGAAGTTATTACTTTGGTAATAACCTCTCCTTATCCGTTTTGTTTGGTTTTTGTGTCAAGATCAACCTCTAATGAGAGAGAAGTAAGATTTGGGGAAGTTGTTGTCCCGAAACAGATTTTTGTGCTTCACCGTAAAACTTCGTGAGAGATCTCTGTATGTCGTATTGAGCTGTAATTTTTTGTGCTTCTGCCCCAGGTTGTTATTTAACTTTTGTTAGTTTTGCACTTTTTGATTTGAGGAACAGAAGATTTTCGAAAAAATTGATCTTTACCTGCTGGTCTGTTTTGACAGATTTTGCCACTCATGCATTTGCTTCTTTATTCGATTTCCTTTTTGAATTATTTTTGGGTTTTCGGAAGGAGTTGCTACAGTAGCTTATGTTTTGATAGTTTTCAGTTGAAGTTGGACTCAAAAGGTGTTATCACTTCATATATACTAATGTTGCTAATGAGAACTGTGTGGAGTTTTGTGACAAAGAAATTTCTAGGTAATGGAGATAATGGTGTAATAAGGAAGAGAAGGGTTGTATGACTCAAGTAATAAGTGTATGAAGATGAAGATATCGATGATATTCAAGTGGTGACTCCGGAAGAATCTACTAGATACCAAATTCAGAGACCTGCAGAGTCCGTTTTCAAATAGGTAACAGTTCTAGTAAGAAAAGTTCCGCGAAAACACTATCCAAAACCATATTTTTGCAGTTTTTAGTCAATAAGGAAAGCTACGGAGCGAAAGAGGGACGGAAATGGAGGCAGGGTGGCTCACACCACCCTGTGGCGTGGGCCCACCCCTGGCTGCGCCACCAGGTGGTGAGTCCACCCCAGACTCCCCCTCCGACTCGTTTTCTTCCAGTACTTTCCTTTCATCATGAAACTTTGTAATATATAACCCTCCAGATCTCCCGAGGTTCGTATATCGTGTTTTCGTCGTGTTTTTGTTTCGATCTGTTTCTGCCAGGACATACTCTTTGAAAGTTTAGAAGCACAATGGTGTTCGCCAAGGATAAAGGGAAGGAGCCTATGGAGGAAGACCTCCAAGACCCCAGGAAGGAGAAGGAGATCAAGAGTGAAGGTGAAGAGGAGCAAGGCCAACATCCGCACACCGGCACTACCATTGCAAGCATTGGAGTGGTCACAAAACCTGCCAGGGTTAGAAGGACTGCACGGATGCAGACTAGGGGAAAGCTCCTCTTCACTGTTTGGCTCCACGGTCACTTCCTCCGCGCACCAAGAATCCTTTCCATACTCTTATCCATGAGCATCAATACCAGAATATGCCCAAGGGGAAATTACCCTCCAATTGGGATTTGCCTCGTTCTAGCCATGCAAGAAAAGAAGACTTCAAGGAGGAAGAGTGGGGAAAGAATAGCAAGAGCTGGAATTCTCAACCCGACATGATCGTGAGCCGCATTGAGCAAAACTCACAGCTGATTCGTAATATCATCTTTGAGATTGAGGACTTGGGGAAACTTATCAGAGAGCTCATTGAGAGTATACCACCACCATCGAAGGAGTAATCCGTCATCAGGTTTGGCATACCCTTGGTTTGTTCCAAGATTGGGGGAGTGCCGCGGTATCACATCACTATCTTCTATATTTTTACCTTTTTAGTAGAGTCATATCATGAATAGAGAAGTTATTATGTAGTATGGTTTGCATTATGGAAGTGTCCCCTCTCTCGTTAGATATGTATCCTTTGGTGTGAGTTGCCGTTATGGATTATTAATGATAAGTTCTATCATTTACTCTTTGGCATATCTTATATTAGTTTTCAATTCATGGTTATATGATTGATCTTGTTGTTAGTATTGGTGTCACTTTGGGATCATTGAGTTAATTTAGTTGGTTTTGGCAAACCTGGCTCGGTCAGTAGCAACACTATTTTTGAGAGTTGAATGAAAAAGATAAAAGTACCTCTAAAGAAAAATAATTTCATCATCTTTCTCTCTTGATTTGCTCATAATTCTAGTATTCTCTAGTTAAGATCTTTTGTGCTTCCGAGGAAGATTGCATGTTTGTTTTTATCACTTGTATGTTTGGTTGTTTCCTCCAACTCTTATACTTGCTACCTAGCCTTGCTAGCCAAAAACCTGTACTGAGAGGAAATTCTTCTCGTGCATCCACTCCTTTAAACCAAAACCTTTGCCATTTGTGTCCACCATACCTACCTATTAGCATTATTGCTATTCCAAGTAAATTCTTGTTTTATCTACCTCCCAAATTAAACTTGTTATGTGAAAATTGGTGATTAAAGCTCTTACGAACTTGATGGCACACTTTACTTTCTTGCACTTAATAAACTTGAACCATTGTGCTCACCTATGTTGTGTATATGCTTGCGTTTTGTAACTTGTGAATTAGCAGAACCATGTTGTCATGGGGAACGCTTTCAACATTGCACTGGTACTTTGTACCTAGTTGATATCATGTTCTTTTGTCTATGGATGTCGTAGGTGTGAAATGAAAGGGGAGCTTGTAAGTCCATGGAGTTATGCATGTGTGTTAGAGAAACACCTGGGTCGTTGGTCTAATCCATGCTGACATGGTGGAAACCTGCAGCGTAACCATAACGAGGATCTATGAAGCATTCTTCTTATAAAAAAGAGATAGAGATTGAGAAAAATAGAAAAAGAAAAAAAAGATATTATGAAAAGAGGAAAGAGAGAAAAAAGCACCATATTCCCATGGTAAATAAGAAGATTGCTGAGATGCTTGTTGTCTGCTTGCCTTGTCATTTTGATATGGGGATTCTTCCGTATCATCGGGCAAGGGGTACCCCGTTGGCGGTTCTCTATGATACACATATGCTTACGATGACAAGAACTTACCGGTGAGTAAACTTGAGTAGCATGAGGAGCGGCCCTCGTATTCAAGGGACATGAGATTCTCAATTTACAACTTGTCAATGCATATCCTCATAACGACCTAAAGATGCCTATGATAGGGGCAATGAGAGCTGAAAGCTAGTAAGTATCATAATTTTTGGGAGCTCTTTATGAAACTTGCAATCCCTGCTTCCCTCTGCGAAGGGCCTTTCTTTTACTTTTTAGTTGAGTCAGTAAACCTACTCCCTTCTATCTAAGCAAGTATTTTGAGTTGTTGTGTTTCATTCATTCATATGATGATTTATTCAATCATGTTTCTTATGTTCCTTCTTTTGCACATTGCTCTTATCTTGATGTTTACTACTTTGAAAGCTATCATTGAAAACCAGGTATTTGTGGACTCCAGCAAATTATCAACTATTCTTCGACCAAGAGCTAAGTTTTCCATTACCAATTATGATTTACTTTATGTATCTTTATTGTGTTTCCTTTACTCATTGCAAGTTAAGTTATATAATAGTGAGTTGTCTTCTACTATGATCTATGTATTGATGAATGTGATGCTTCTTGTCCGTATTCTTTTATCGACTCTTCACTCCATAAACCTTAGGCCATCTTTTATTGAGCTCAGTTTCGCTTGGGGACATAAGCTTGCGGGGAGTTGATACGTCCATTTTGCATCACTATTCTATGTCATAATTCACTGTTATTCATTGATATATTTCGTATTGAGGGGTGATACTTATGTTATTTCATCTTTTTTTGCATGGTTGATGATTTTTGGAGCATGGACCGTTGCAGTCAGGATTCTGATGGAAAAGGTGCTGTATGGAGGCAAAATTCGTGATGATCAGAAAATCCGGGAAAATATACGGAAAATCCTATTTTTCTAGAAGACGAAGGAAGCTAGAAGGGGGGCTGGAGATGGGCCATAGGGGGCCCACACCACCCCCTAGCGTGGCCAGCCTAGACCGCGCCACCAGGTGGTGTGGCCACCCTGGTCCACCCCTGGCACTCCCCTCTGGCGTATATTATCCTCCCGAAACCCTAAGACTCGGGGAGCGCCCACAGAAAGATTCTGCTGCCTCTACGGGGCGGAAAACACTGAGAGAGAAACCATTGCACAAGGGACGTAAGGGTCTTAGAGTTTAAAGCTGTGGTTAGGTTTCTACCTTAATTACTTTCTTGTACTTACGGATGTTTGCAAGGGGTATAATCACAAGTATGTATTAGTCCTAGGAAGGTCGGTACATTAGCACAGGTTCACCCACACAACACTTAGCAAGCTAAAGAAGATTAATCAACTATATGAAGTGAAAGCACTTGACAGTCTTCCCATGTGTCCTTGAGAACGTTTGGTCATCTTAAGTAATACAATCGTCTTGTCCTTTGCTAATAAAGGATTGGGCCACTTGCTGCATTTATTCCTACTGTATTTTATTTACTCGTACTTCATTTACTTGCTTTATCAAAAAACCCTAAAAATCCGTTTGCTAAGTATTTGCAGAGAATTCCTGATCCATACCACTAGCCAGCACCTTCTGCTCCTCGTTGGGTTTGACACTCTTACTTATCAAAAATACTGCGATACACCCCCTATACTTGTGGGTCATTAGCGGCAATAGATTTGCCGCCCTTCTTTCCCTTATGCCTGCCTTTCTTGTCCTTCTTGAAACCGGTGGGCTTATTGATCATCAACACTTGATGTTCTTTCCTAACCTCCACTTCTGCAGTCTTAAGCATTGACAGAAGCTCGGGAAGAGACTTCTTCATGCCCTGCATATTATAGTTCATCACGAAGCTCTTGTAGCTAGGTGGCAGAGATTGGAGAACATGATGTATGCCTAAGTCAATGGGAATCGTTATTCCCAAGGACACAAGCTTATCGGCGTACCTAGACATTTTGAGTAAGTTCTCACTAATGGAGCTGTTCTCCTCCATCATGCAGCTAAAGAACTTTTCAGAAGCATTATAACTCTCTACGGCAGCATGGGTATCGAAAATCATTTTCAATTCTACCATGGTATCAAAGGCATTGCCATTTTCAAAACGCTTTCGAAGTTCTGGCTCTAGCCCATACATTAGGCCGCAATGAACTAAGTTGTGGTCCTCCTAACGAGTTATATAGATATTCTTTTCCTCGTCAGGGGCAGCAGGAGCTGGTGGGGGGCCTAGCGGCGCCTCTAGCACATATTTCTTTTGTGCAGTAGTGAGTAGAATCCTCAAATTCATAGCCCAGTTGGTGAAGTTGCTACCATTCGCAGCAAGCTTCTCTTTCTCCATGAACACATTGAAATTAAAAGCAGGTGGTGCCATCTACAACAGAATTTGTAAAGTATATTTAGACTAAGTTTATGATAGATTGAGTTCAACTAATCCAAATTACTAATGAACTCCCACTCAAAAACGACATCCCTCGTGTCCTTTTGGTGATTACATGAACCAAATCCACTACACCAAGTCTAATCATCACGTGAGTCGGTGTAGCTTCAAAGGCGAGCATCTATATGGGCATCATATCAACTATATGACTCATGCTTAACCTTTCGGTCCGTGTTTCGAGGCCATGTCTATACATGCTAGGCTCGCCAAGTAAGAACCTTAGTATTTGCGTGTGTAAAACTATCTTACACCCGTTGTATGAAAGCGTAGAGTCGAGAATACCCGATCATCATGTGATGCCTGAAAACACGATCCACAAAACGGTGCATACTTAAGGAAGAACACATTTTATCTTGATATCTAAATGAGGGATCATCTTATAATGCTACCAAAAGCGCCAAACTAGCAATATAAGATGCTAACATCTAATGTGTGAAGTGAGATGATACGGTCCATGCATTTGATCTCTATCATTTGCATCGTGGTATGATCTCTATCATTCCTTTGTGTGTAAGGCCAAGGTCTATGGAACTTACACGTTAAGTGAGTTGTAAGAATATCTATCATACATCTACTTACAACAATACCATATCAAGACACTAGCCCATCAACGATCTAAACTAGACGCCTCTAATTTATCAATTGCAAGTTTTACGTGGCTTAGAGCTTTCGGAGATAGAACCGGTCTTACCTACGAACATGAACCACAACGAGGATAACCAAGTTATTAGCAACTCGTTGTAAATCAGATATTGACTATAGTAGGCGAGACAGACACCCGCTAGCCACTTATGCAAAACTAGTTGCATGTCAGTCGTGGAACCGGTCTCATGTACGATGACATGTAAGGTTGGTCCGGGCCGCTTCATCCCACTATGCCACCAATATACAAAATACATAGAAGATGCAATAACATGATCATCAACGCCCACATATAAACATATGTGTACTACCCGTGCAAAGCACCTACGCATAGATCAGGCTCTGATACCACTGTTGGGTCCGCAGCATAGAAAACAAAAAATTTCCTACGATGAGAACTATACGCCAAGATCTATCTACTAGATATAGAGCAACGGGTGGACATACATCCATGGAGAACTTACCCTCAAAGACAACGAGTTTTGTTAACGAGTAGGAACTCGTGGTTGATGTAGTCGTACGCTTCCGATCTCAAGATCGTGTGGAAGTCCGAGCGCCGCAAATCAGCAGCGCATCCGTCCTCACACACACACGTCCAAGCCACCGGACAACCTCCACCTCCTCGCTCCAGCGAATCAGTGGAAGCAGCAACTCCTTCCAGACGCAAGGCCACCGGGAACATGTATCTCGCTAATCCGAGACCATGGGGAATATCTAGAGGGGGAGAGAGATCCTTCACGAGGAGGTGTGCTTTGTGAGGGAGGAGAGGGGGGCCTTTTATAGGAGAGGGGGACTCCTCCCCTACCATGGCCGGCGGCCAAGGAGGGAGCCCCCTCCTCTTCCTCATTCATGTGGTGGAAGCTCCACTCACATCAATTCAAGCTCCACCCAAAGTTCTAGTCACATGCATTAAATTTCCACCAAATTTAATGTCACTCTCAATTAATAAAACTCTTTTATTTATTTTATTCAGAATTTTGTTAATTACTTTAATTAACAAATATTCACATAAAACCCCTTGCAACATTTCAATATCACATACAGAACCACTTTCTACAATTTCACCCGAAACAATTCCGGTTTCTATCGAAACAATTCCTATTTCTATCGAAACATTTCCTGCGCTTTGCAAACCTTTTGTTTGGAACATATGTGCTCCTAAATGGTGTCCGGCAACCCTTAAGTGTGTCACCCTATGGTTCGTGAATAATGCAGACATGATTGAGACTCCTCTCAGATCAATAATCAGAAGCGGGACCCGGAGATCCATACTAACTCCTGCACATTCAACGATGACTTCTGTGATCATGAGAACCTTTAATGCTAGTAATTTAATCCCTTTGTCTCATGATATAATACATGTCCGAGATTGGATCATCGGTATCCAAATACCTAGTTTGATCTCGTTACTGACATGCACTCTTTTCTCGTTCCCGTGATATAACATTCTAGTGATCACATCACTTGCTTGCAAGCTATCTTAATGTGATATCACCGAGAGGGCCCAGAGTATATCTATCCGTCATCGGGATTGACAAATTCCACTCTTGATCCATGAGCCTCAACATAACACCTTCATAGCACTGAACCCACCTTTATAGCCACCTTGTTACGGTGTGACGTTTGATGTTATCAAGATACTCTTCCGGTGTTAGCAATGAACATGATCTCATGGTCTAAGGACTAAGACTACTTCGTATGACTCTATAGCAATATAAACATAATGACTTGATCGCAATGCTATACTTTGGATGAATGTTCATCACATCATTTCACAAATGCTGTGACCTTGTTATTAACAACATCCAATGTCCATGATCAGGAAACCTTGATCATCTTGTTAATCAACAAGCTAGTCTATAAGAGAGGCATAACTAGGAACCCTTTTTGTTTATTAAACACACATGTATTGACGTTTCCTATCAATACAATTATAGCATGCAAAATAAACATCTATCATATACAAGGAATACATAATAACAACTTTATTATTGCCTCTCAGGGCATATTTCCTTCACGATGCCCCATCTCCTCTTCATTCTTGGCTGGAGGTTGGGCTAATCATGCTTGTCATCGTTGTAGGAGTATGATGTAAGCCGAATGGCAAGTGTGGATTTGTAGCCATTCTATGGCGTTCTTGTCAGCTTAATACCAAGACGCACACGTCCGTTGTGGGTTCTCGAAAATACCCGGTAAAGTTACACAAATACTATTTACATGGCACACATTTATTTCCTCAAAACAGGCTTCCGTCCCGCTTTATAAATAAATCTAAATCCATATAGAGTACAACCAAATCATCGACGCTAGAGCATCAAAGAAAAATAAAAAAACAAGTCTGCTGGGGCAACAGCACATCAAAGCCCAAGGCACTGGAAAAAGGGGAAAGGAGTTGATGAGGAGCTCGCACTAGGATGCCGAAGGGGCAGGAGCAGGAGTCGCGAAGCCCTGCGCCGACACCCTGAGAGACTGCATGATGTCGTCCACGCTCTCCCGGTTCCGCTACCTAGACAATGGATACCACTACTATAGGTAGGCAAGCAAAGAAAAAACAAAGTCAGACGCACTTCGAGAAAAGATCCTCTCTATCACTATATTATTATGAATGTTCCAAAGCGTCCATGTAATGGCCGCAAACACCCACCAGAAGAGGTGGCACCTCCTTCCGGTATGGTTTGCCTCAGTCTCTAGGATCTCACCGAGGTCTTGGGCCTGCCAAGCCGGCCCAAGCGCTTCTCGGATGAAGTTCCACAGAAACTGAGCGGTAGGACACATGAACATAATGTGGGTGCACGTCTCGGGCGTCCCACATAGAGGGAACATCCCATTGCCCGGGCCGTTATGTTTTGACACCTCTATCCCCGAAGGCAGGCGATACCGTAGCAGTTGCCACACGAAAATATACAAGCTCAGGGGTAAGGGTGACTTCTAGATATGGGATGTCCAGGGTAGATCCGGACCCTAGAAGATGGTCCTGTAAGACGAACTAACTGAGAAAGCTTCTGAGGGATACTGTCTCTCCTCTGAGAGGGCCAGGGGCAGAGAGCCCCGCAGCCTCAAGAAGTCAACAGCCTCAAAATCATTGAAGGTCCTTCAGAACGGGATGTTCCAGTGGCCTCCCTGAGTTGCCTCGGCCCTAACATCATGGGACTTGTGCAGACGGCGAACAAATCCGGGAATTCCTAGCACAGGGGGACTCCATGTAACCAGGGATCTAGCCAGAAAAGGACTTCCCAGCCATTGCCCACCACAAATAGTGCACCCATGTGGATGAAATGTTTAATGTCTTTTAGGGCCCACCAGTATTAGGACCCCTCTCGGCGCTCACACGCCAATAGGGGGCGGCCCCAGAGATACTTGTCCTTAATGAATTATAGCTAGAGACCCCTTCGTCCAAGAGGATTCACCACACCCACTTTAGCAAAAGGGCCACACTGAAGCAGTGTGAGTCAAGAACTTCTAAACCCCCAAGGATTTTGGGGGTGTATATATCCACCCACTTCACCATATGGTATTTCTGATGCCCATCTTTGGCCACCCAAAATAACCTAGACAGCTCTTTAGCAAAGTCTGCATGGGTCCCCTCAGGCAGCAGATAGAGGCACATCTGATACATGGTGAGGCTGGACATGCACACGTTGATCAGGATCGTCTTACTCCCCTTGGATGTGAGGTGTGCCTTCCACGGTTCGACCTTAGACCGGACCTTTATGACCATGGGAGCAAGGTCCTTGATCAGCACCGGAGATTCTCTCATGGGCATCCCCATGTATGTAATAGGGAAGTCAGTCAATCGACAGTTTAGTTGATCCGCAATACGTTGCATGCCCTCATCTGAGAAGCCCATTATCATAACCTCGCTCTTGTCAAGTTGATCTTGAGCCCCATCATGGATTGAGTGGGAACTTGAGGTTAATGATGTCAAGGTCTAAGCCATGCACCATGATGATATTATCATCCGCATATTGGAGGTGGGTAATTCCACCTCCGGGGATCATATGCCCTACCACACCCGAGATGTGGCTAGCCATCTTGGCCTTATGCAGGATCTCATCCAGTGCATCCACCACGGAGTTAAAGAGGAGGGGAAAAATTGAGTCCCCTTGTCTAACTCCTTAGGCGATCTCTTATCCTCAACGGAGAGAATAAGTTTGAAGTCCCTTGCTACAATGACAGGGGTCTCCGTCTGCTCCACCTTAGATTTGAGCTCGTGTAAGAACTTAGGGGACCTCCTATGGTCCGCGGGGCCATAAACAATGATCACCTCCCATTTGAGGTTTGATTGTCTATGGGTGAGGGCCATGCTCACAAATAATTCCCCGCGATCCATATCCTCTACCGCGAAGGTATCCTCCTTGATGCCAAGGAGGATTCCACCTAAATGGCCACACGTTAGGAGCCAGGTCCAAAAGAACTTGTGGCGGGACAGGCCCTCTAACTCCACTATCGACAAGTCCTGACAGATCGTCTCCTGAAGCCCCACGATATCCACATCTTCTTGGTGTAAGTACTCCTTAATATAACGACACCGACCGTCCAGCCCGAACCCCGGGATGTTCCAAATGAATGCTCAGATTGCTCTAAGAATGTTAATGAGGGCTATCACTTGGTCGAGGCCCCCTTACTAGGGGCAAAACGGGCGCAACCAGCCGGGGGTTGGCGAGTAGGAGCCTTGGGTGGCCTCCCGCATGGTCTCCCTGTCAGGGGAGTCTTCATAGGAGCCCCACCACTATCAGGCCTAAGAGGTGGAGACATGCTAGACCCAGGTTTGCTTGAACCAGGTACTGCTAGCATAAGGGCCCGTTCTCGCTCCCGTGCATCACGAGCACGGGTTGTGGCGATATGGCCCTCGTACACTTCTCTAGCCTTGATGGACGCTATCTGTTCAACCCGGGGACCCTTCTCTTCTTGGAAGACAATGCTGGTGTCTAAAGCACCCGCACCCAGGTGTTCTAGTGGAACCTCCTCCAGAACTGAGAACCGGGACGCAGAAGCAAATGCGAACCAAAATTGGGTAAAGGTAGGACAGAAGTATTACTTGATAACTGATACCATTGATCTGGATTACGGATGTAGTACAGCTCTTTTTCCCTAGTAGACCTAGGTTATCGAATCCTCGGGAAGTACAAAGCGTAGTGAAGTTACTTTAACGGACCTTCGGGAGTTTTAGAATTGTTTTTGTGTTTTACCAGACCAAGAGTTTGTTGTCTTTTGTTGTTGATGATGATGGAGAGAGGGCCTAGGGCTTTCGGTTTCACATGTAGCTGTGCAAAACATCTGATGGGAATAAAAGATAATAATAAAGTATGGATGTAATTGTTAGAGCAAGATAATTATATGTGAGCAGTGCATCCATAATTGCTATTGCCTCTGCAACCGCTTATAACAATAACCTACTAGTCTCATACATAGAAGAAAGAGAACTAATGATATGCATAGTGATGTCACCGTTAATCCCAAGTAAATCCCTCACATACAGCCGTACTACCCCTTCTGTTCATGGGGTTCCCAACCTACAGATTAGTCATTACTCATACTCCTTATACCTGGCTCAATCCTCGGGGTCTTGGATACCTGACAAGTCCTTAGATTGAGGCAAGAGAGGGTACAATAATCATCATGTCATACAAACTAATACATGATCCCATCTATGATAAATAACATGCACAAAAGCTACATGGCTAGGCAGAAACCCTTAGCCCAAAGAAAATTACTCATGCATAGAGATGAAATCAACAATCATAAACATTGCAATGGAAATAATGAGATTGATAGAAAATAGTCTTACAATGTCACCAATTGAAGATGAGGTCTACTATTACAATTGGTGGAATATGGCTATGGTGGTGGATAAGGATTTGGAGATTAGATCTAAGTCTATTCCTCCGGCTGCTCTTCGGTGTTGTGGATACAGGTTTCTGGGGTTCTGGGGGCGCCATTTCTCATTGCCTGAAGCCTCTTTATATAGGGGTACCTTCATGAAAGTTGTTCTGTTTGACCTAGCGGTGTCGATGGCAACTATACGGCTAGAATTTTATTCCCGTCGTATAGTTGGTCGTTAAAGCTTCTATCACCACTTCACGACCCCTAGTTTCTTTGGGTTGTTGGAAATCTCGTATCTTTGACTTTAATGTTGTGATTCCCATCATCAAACGTCATTATCCGCGTAGGGAAAAATAGAAAGAAAGGATTGCATACCCCTTTGATCATTAGGCATTAGTGGCAGGGTTTAGAGATATTTCATCAAAAATATGAATAATATCTAGTTTAAATGTGGTTGTAGATGGCTATATTTCAC
This sequence comes from Avena sativa, assembly GCA_916181665.1. Classification (NCBI taxonomy): domain Eukaryota; kingdom Viridiplantae; phylum Streptophyta; class Magnoliopsida; order Poales; family Poaceae; genus Avena; species Avena sativa. The sequence goes on from OV702290.1 coordinate 469,332,893, forward strand.
ACCCATCAACCTCCCCAAGCTTAAACTTGATCATCCTCGAGCAAGAAAACCAAAATCAAAAAGGAACTCAGCATTTAAACTAAAATAACGAGATGATGATCTTACTCATGATTGGTAGTCTCATGTTTCCTCCACTTTATTAATCTGAAAAACTTTAGCATATATAGAGTAATGGCAAGCATATCATACGAGTTTTTATGCATCCTTATAGCGCAGAAAAATTATTGTTAATATGGATGATTCAAATGAGTAAACCTTATTCCATGTCATGTAATCAACTCATAAGCTTGCCTTTGAACAATAAAGTATAATCATGTAAAATTGAGAGTGTGATAGTTTGTCGTGAAAAACATATACACTAGAGTATCTCAATTATCCCACATCAATAAGTCAAGACTTTTCAAGCACTACTTTTCTGTTCATTATCCTTCAAGAATTCCAGTTCTTAAGTAATCGAGAGCATGCCAAAAAAATTAGTTTATCGGGCTGTGAGGGACACTCATGGCACCACCAAGGTTTTTGTTCCTTTTGGACAATGATTACTCATATCAGCCAGAGGAGTGATTCCATCATGAACATAGCTACCCGAGAATGCCAAGAATCTTACCCATTATAGCATTGCAGCTATATATGTTTAATCAACTCATAGCCGAAATCTAAGAGTTTCCTCCATGAAGATCATTCGTAGGCTAGCGGGGTTGTTGGCATCCCATGAAGTTTGACACGCATAAAGCTATATCATTCTTATGATTCACAAGTTAAACTTTGGCATGCTCACCAAAATCGCTAAACATTAATTCAATTGAACAAATCCTTTTAAAGAGACTTATCAAGTCAATCATTATTTTCTGTGGTGTCGAGTGTCTCTAGAAATAAGCCTTCAAGACTAAATAGTACAACACCCAAGCCTTTAATTGTGAGACTTTTTCTTATTACAATTTTTTAGAAAAAAATTAGGCAAGACTTGGTTAACTACAAGACCTGGAACAAAACATACCCAACTAAATACCCATGCAAACAAAATTTTACTACAATATAAAGACTCACTCCACCAATATAATATATTAACATTTACTACTAACTAGCATGGGTTTCTCATTTCCTTCACTTACCAGAATCTTGATATTGATCATTTTTACAAGAACTTCAATGGTGTAATTTGGTGAAGGAGCATTACTATAATCAAGTTCTTCAAGCTCCTCCCTTTGGATTCTCATCATCTTGAGGTCTTCAACAGGATTGGGCTCAGCTTTACCTGCAAATTTAGCTAGAATGAGAGTTTGACTCTCGGTTATCTTACCTAGCTGTGCATCAACAATCCTTGTTCTTTCTTGGAGGGCCTACAAATCATTCCTCAAACTTACAGCTTGGTTAGATAATTTACCAAGCATAGCATCATGGTTCGCCATTATTTTAACAAGGATATTGTTTTGCTCATTTTGTGAATCTATAAAGGACTTAAGTGTTTCTTGGAGACTACCATTACTTGTTCCCATATTATTATTAGAGTTACCTACATGACTAGAATAATGTTTCTGAAAATTGGGATTATAATTCTTCTTCCAAGCAGGGTTATAATCATTACGAGCTATGAAGTCTATTTCTTCAATATTTGATTCTGGGATAGCTCTTATCTGGTTTTTCTTACCTTTTACGGCTAATATGAGCTCATCCAGCTTAGCATTGAGTTCTTCATTTTCTTGTGGTGAGACGGAGTTCACCTTCTTCGTGTTTGATCTATCCGCGTGCCACTAGGCATGGTTGTCTTCCATATTGTCTAGCAGCTGCTTTGCTTCAGTAATATGTTTGCCTATAAATGTTCCTCCAACTGTAGTATCAAGCATAGACTTAGACACAGGGTTAAGAGCATTATATAATAAATGGAGAATTAACCAATCTTCCATCCCATGACTGGGACAGTTTCTCATGCATTCTTTCATCCTCTCCCATGCAAGCACTAGTGTCTCACGCTCTTCCTGTCTAAAACCAGTAATATTAGATCTTAATTGCATAGTCTTTGCAGGTGGAAAACATTTAGTCATAAATAAAGAAGTACACTCCACCCATGATGCAATAGTATTTCTAGGCAAAGATAGAAACCATTCTTTTGCTCTTCCTCTAAGAGAGAAAGGAAATAAGCACAATTTGACCGCATCGGGGTCAACATCTTTAATGCACATCTTATCACATATTTCCGTGAAAGTGTTCAAGTGCATACCTGCGTCCTCAACGACAGAGCCTCCAAATTGATTTTGTTGAACCAAACTTAAATAGTGGGGCTTACTTCCCAAGCTCCCCAAGCTTCTTAAACAGCAACGCAAATAATCATTGTTGGGAGTTGCAAACTCCCCAAGCTTCTTTTCAGCCATATTTCCTATGTTTTCGGGGTTTTTTAAACAAAGACTTATGATAGTAAAAATAATAATTTAAAGACTAACTAATTTTTTTTGGTTTTTCAAATAAAGACTGAAAGCAAACTAATAAAATTAAAAACAAGAATTAAAACTAACAAGGTTCCTACTAACCTCACCAGGGTAGCTATGGCTTCCCTGGTAACGGCGCCAGAAAAAGGGTTGATACCTTCAATCCGAATTACGGATGTAGTATAGCTCTTTTTCCCTAGTAGACCTAGGTTATCGAATCCTCGGGAAGCAGAAATCATAGTGAAGTTACTTTAACGGACCTTCGGGAGTTTAGAATTCTTTTTGTGTTTTACCAGACCAAGAGTTTGCTCTCTTTTGTTGTTGTCGATGATGGAGAGAGAGGGCCTAGGGCTTTCGGTTTCACCTGTAGCTATGCAAAACATCTGATGGGAATAAAATATAACAATAAAATATGCATGTAATTGTTAGAGCAAGATAATTATATGTGAGCAGTGCATCCATAATTGCTATCGCCTCCGCAACCGCTTATAGAAATAACCTACTAGTCTCATCCATAGAAGAAAGAGAACTAATGATATGCATAGTGATGTCACCGTTAATCCCAAGTAAATCCCTCACATATAGCTGTACTACCCCTTCTATCATTGGGGTTCCCAACCTGCAGATTAGTCATTACTCATACTCCCTATACCTAGCTCAATCCTCAGGGTCTTGGGTACCTGACAAGTCCTTGGATTGAGGCAAGAGAGGATTTATACGTTGCTAATGTATCCATAATTTTTGATGTTCCATGCTTGGTTTTATCTACTTTCTTATGTTTTGTCCACACTTTGGAGTACTTTTCATATGATTTCTTGGACTAACCTATTAACAAGAACCATAGTGCCAGTTGCATGTTTTCTGCTGTTTTTGGTTCTAGAAAGTCAGAAATTGAATATTCTCAGAATTGGACCGGACAAAAGCCAAAGTTGTTATTTTCCCGGAAGATTCACGGAGCCAGAAGGAGAGACGAAGGAGGGCCATAGGGTGTCCAAACCACCCCTAGCCGCAGGTCCCCCCAGGCCGCGCAAGGGCATGGTGTGGGCCTCCTGGCTGCCCACCGACCTTGCCTCTCTGCCTATAAGATGCCTCCCGATGCAAAAACCCTAAGGAGTCAAGCCTCCAGCCACGAAAAGTTCCATAGCGTCGCCGCCACCGAAGGGGAGATTCGGGGGACAGAAAGTCTCTGTTTCGGCACCCTGCCGGGACGAGGAAGTGCCCCCGGAGCCATCTCCGTCGATCTCCACAGCCATCTCCATCGCCGTTGCTGATTCCCATGATGAGGAGGGAGTAGTTCTCTCTCGAGAATAAGGGTTCTACCAGGGAGTAGTTCTCTCTCGAGAATAAGGGTTCTACTGGTAGCTATGTACTCATCTCTCTCTATGCATGATCTTATTGAGATCATGAGCTTGTAATCTATAGATCTACCTTGCTACTCAAGTGCTTTAATAGATCTCTGCTCTCCCCGTGTGTGTGAAGTTGACAGTGTGCACACCATGGTGGCACTTAGGCTTGAGTTATATTTGGAGTTGGATGTCTTTATGAAAAAAATGTGGTGTTTGTTTGAACCATCTAGTGCTCAAGGTGACAGTGTGGGGTTATCTAGATGGGAAAGGCTTACTTTGAGGTGTGTTGTTATATCCCTACCATGGATTAGAGTGTCCAACCGGAGAGTAGTTCAGCATAGTATCATAAAGAAGAATATATTTATATGAGAGTGTTCACTAGTGAAAGTATGATCCCTAGGCCTTGTTTCTAAGCATTGAAACACTGTTTGCAATTAGATCTATCACATGTTTGCTTGCTTCTATCTTTATTTCAGTTTTACTTTAGTCTCTTCCACACCATCAAGCTATTTTCTATCACCATTACCACTTATAATTATCTATACCACTTGTATTTCACTATCTCTTCGCTGAACTAGTGCACCTATACACCTGACAAGTGTATTGGGTGTGTTGGGGACACAAGAGACTTCTTGTATCTTGATTGCAGGGTTGCTTGAGAGGGAATATCTTTGACCACTTCCTCCCTGAGTTCGATAAACCTTGGGTGATCCACTTAAGGGAAAACTTGCTGCTGTTCTACAAACCTCTGCACTTGGAGGCCCAACAACTGTCTACAAGAATAGAAGTGCATAGACATCAAGGATACAATAATAATCATGTCATACAAACTAATACATGATCCCATCTATATATAACATGCACAAAAGCTACATGGCTAGGCCGAAGCCCTTAGCCCAAAGAGAATTACTCACGCATAGAGATGAAATCAACAATCATAAACATTGCAATGGAAATCATGAGATTGATAGCAAATAGTCTTACAATGTCGCCAATTGAAGATGAAATCTACTATTACAAGTGGTAGAATATGGCTATGGTGGTGGAGAAGGGTTTGGAGATTAGATCTAAGTCTATTCCTCCGGTGGCTCTTCAGTGTTGTGGATGCAGGTTTCTGGGGTTCTAGGGGTGCCATTTCTCATCGTCCGAAGCCTCTTTATATAGAGGTCCCTTCACGAAAGTTGTTCTGTTTGACCTAGCGGTGTCGATGGAAACTATACGGTCAGAATTTTATTCCCGTCATATAGTTGGTCGTTAAAGCTTCTGTCTCCACTTCACGACCCCTGATTTCTTTAGGTTGTTGGAAATCTTGTATCTTTGACTTTAATGTTGTGATTCCCATCATCAAACGTCATTATCTGCGTAGGGAAAAATAGAAAGAAAGGATTGCATACCCCTTTGATCATTAGGCATTAGTGGCAGGGTTTAGAGATATTTCATCAAAAATATGAAAAATATCTAGTTTAAATGTGGATGTAGATGGCTATATTTCATAGCCATCAAGAACTCGTCGTGAGATATCACCCTCCGGGTCTCCCTCTCGGCCACCGTTTGCTCCAGACCAGTCCCACTGACCCGGGAGCCGGTGATGCGCATGGTGTGGCGTGACAAAGGTGGAGGGGCCTGACGAGGACCCAGAGTGTGCCGCCCCTGGGGCCAACCATGGTAGGTGTGGTGTCAACCATGGATGACTCCCCAGCATCGAGGTCTGGCATGTCGGGGACGAAGGAGTAGCACACCAACCCTAGGGAGCGAGGTAAGGAGTAGGGGAACATGTCGAGCCCCACACTCCCCGAGGTATCCTCAGGTGACAACGACAGCTGGGAAGGAGTGTGGCACCACCTCCACCCTCGACTGCGCAGCTCCTAGAAACAGTTGGGTCTTGTCGAAGTTGGTACTGTACTGAGCGATGTCAAAGTCAAGCAGCGCATGTTGAATGGGCCGGGAACAACGGGGGACGTCCACCAGAGCCAGCTTGGTGAGTGCACTTCGAGAGAGGGGTCTCCTATCTGGGAAGAAGGGCCATGCAGCCGCAATGGTGAGCCCCAAGGACGTGTGAGACATGCCGCCTCCAGAGCCCTGCGCCATCTGCTGAGGGGGTGGAGGGGTCGCCTCCAGCGACGGGGACTTGTCGCCTCAACAGACTCCTTACCCGAGGACTCGTCCTCAGATGCCCGCTGCCCCGTCCCTCGGCCATCAGCCGAGAGTAGGGAGGGTGGTGGAGAGACTGCCCCAGGTGGGACAGGGGGTCGTCAAGCTCCATCTGGAAGTCCTTACCTGTGTTGTCGAAGAAGAAGCATGGAATCATCACTAGGAACATGGAGGGTCCGGGCATAGGATGCACAATCGGATCACCCCGTGTGCCAAGAGGGAACGAGAGTGCACCTCCAGGAACTTGCCCACTATCTGGGTAATGAGGGCAACAATCCCCTCCCGCCTCGCTTCCGTCGGAACCCTGAACAGGCGAATCCAGACCTCAGAGAGTGTGGCGGTAGCCTCTTGATCTGCATAAGAGGGCCTGATCAGAACCTTCAGCTGGTGGATGGGCAGGGTGAAGGAGGACCCGAAGGCACACATGCAAAGTTGCCACCGAAGGAAACAATACTGCAAACTCTGTGGCCGAGACCCGCCTCACTAGCCACTCGTGGCCCAGGAGAACCTCACAAAGCTCCTGGTGGATCAGCTCCTCCATCGCCTTAAACTTCAGCAGATGGTCCTGCTCCAGAATCGTCACCATCGCTAGGGTCTATGAGACCATCATATGGATGCCCCCATATAAATGTAGTAAAAGCCCCCCATTCACCACATGGCGATAATACTCGAGGCACTCACGACTATGACGAGGTGCTGGGGTCGAAACCACCCCAATGGGTGCACTGGACAATGGCGCGACCACACCCAGGACGATCGATTGTGCCGCGGGAGCCTTCTTCTTCTTCTTAGGCTTCTTCTTCTTCTTTTGTGGCCCCACGGGGCTCGCTCCGGCCGACGCCGATTGGTCCGGGAGGGACCGGATAGGATGCTAACCCTATCCATCACGCCATGACGCCACGTCAGATCGGCTAGGTTCCCCCCAGCCACCCTGGCTCCCCTGCGGGCTATGAGGTCCTACTTCTGGAGATGGACCTCATGCCGGGTGGCCTTCAGGGATGACTGCCTGCCCGCCAGCTCCTAAGATGGCCCTTGCTCCCTCTGATGCTGACGAGGAGGGGAGTAGGATGCCCTATAGTAGGCAGGAACACGGGTCGGGGAAGGATATCGATGAGGCTGTTGCTGGTAGGAACCAATCTCGCCTCGGGCTGGGGGTTGGTGTCGTGCGGAGTGCGCGGGATGGTCATGAGGGGCGCAGGGAGAATTCCCTACAGCGTGGCGAGGACTCCCTGGGGGAGGGGGCGGGGGGGCGCTTAGGCACCATCATCCCATCTTTGTAATGCACCGATGACAGGAAGGGCGATGGTAGCAGGCAGGACGGTGGCGGCGCACTGGACTGGGGATGTGACGCAGAGGAGGTAGACAGGAGCAATAGTTGTGGCCTGGGGTCGTGGGGGAGCAGGGTCAGGCCAAACCCTAGATCACCCCGAGACTGAGGGATCTTGGGCCAAGGCCTGACGATGGCTCATGGCCCCCTAATAGATTGTGACCCATCCGAGGCCCATAACCCATGCGCTGGTTGGCCCACTTTGCATGCTCCTGTGCGAGTTGCCCTTGGAGCGCCACCGGAGACCGCCGACAAGGACACTGAGAGTGCACCGCCATGAGCGATCTAGGCTGTCATCTAGCCCATGCGGGCCGTGTCAGGGAGATGAAGTCTCCCAGCAAAGACCGACGGAGGGCAGACAGGCAGCACGGGGTGGCTACGCCTCTCTCCGGCACCTCAAAGTCCCAACTTGCCAGGATTGGGGAAGAGGAGGGCACCTGCGGCAGCGGGACCTCCCCGCCCAATTCCTCCTCGACATCACCCCCAGCGCCGCCCTTGCAAGTTCCCTAAGGCGGCCATCTCTTCAGGGAGAAGGTAGGACTAGTAGTTGTTGCGTCGCTGGCGCTGGCCTAGTCCTCCGCGGCAATGACCTGCACAAGGAACAAGGAGGGTTAGGTCTTACCTGCCGTCCTACCTAGACGCGGTGGGCAGGGAAGTGGATGGCCTCTCCCTCGCGGACGAGCTCACCACGGTCGAGGTCCCGCGCATCAATCACCACGTCTGCTCCGTTGAGCAGGACAAGCCTCTAGGCCTCCAATCGAAGCACAAGGAAGGTTGGTGCCGGTGTCGTCCAGCAGCCCAGGAAGACGGAGGTTACCGATGCTCGCCACCTGAGAGGGGGGCCTAGTCCCGAGGCGGCCAAGCTTCCATGAGGACGGGAGAGCAGGGGGGACGAGGTCTAGGAGGGGGCGCGCAGCGACGGGGTGGCGGCAGCCCGCGGCGGCACAGGCGCACGGGGAGTTCAAAATCGCCCCGCTCCATCCCATCCCTCTAGACCTTTTTTTCCATGTAACTAAATCGGAATTGAGGTTTAGTTTTGGCTAACAATTTGATTAGAAAATATGGAGTATGTATTATGTACTACTCAAATCTCTATGTTATAATGTCCATGCACATGTCTTATATATTGTTGGTCAAAATTAAATCACTAAAAGCAAGAATGTAAATAGGGATGTGATACGTTGCAAACGTATCTATAATTTTTGATGTTCCATGCTTGGTTTTTATCTACTTTCTTATGTTTTGCCCACACTTTGGAGTATTTTTATACACTTTCTTGGACTAACCTATTAACAAGATGCCACAGTGCCAGCTGCCTGTTTTCTGCTGCTTTTGGTTCCAGGAAAGTCAAAACATGAATATTCTCGGAATTGGACGAGACAAAAGCCAAAGTGAGTTTTTCACCGAGGGGGACACAGAGCTAGAATACGAGACGGAGAGGGGCCAGAGGGCCGCCACACCACTTGGCCACGCGGCCAGGCCTGGCCCGCGCCAGGGGGTAGTGTGGCTGCCTAGGGCACCCCCTCGGCCTCCCCTTTCGCCTATAAGATGCCTCCGATACAGAAACCTAAGTACCCGATCAAAATTCCACGAAAGAATTTGTAGCCGCCGTCATCTCCATCCCTAGATCAGGAGGGATCTGAAGCTCTTCCTGGCACCCTGCCAGAGGGGAGAATTCACCCTGGAGGCCTTCTTCATCACCATGCAAGCCTCCGGTGTGATGTGTGAGTAGTTCATCCTTGGACTACGGGTCCATGTAGTAGCTAGATGGTTAGTTCTTCTCCTTTGTGCTACCATGTTTAGATCTTGTGAGCTCCGTTCAGGATCAAGATCATCTATTTGTAATCCTACATATTGTGTTTGCGGGGATCCGATGGATATTGAGATGCTATTTCAGATTGATTATTGATTCTATCATGTCTTTGTTATTTGTGATCTTGCATGCTCTCTGTTGTTAGTGACTATCTTGGCTGACTAGATGCTAGCAACTCCAAGAGGGAGTATTTATGCTCGATAGTGGGTTCATGCCTCTAGTAATCTAGGGAAGTGACAGAAATCTCTAAGTTACTAGATGTGTTGTTTCTACTAGGGAGAAACCAGCAATCCTTTGTTCATAGAACAATCGTATTATTTACTTTACAAGCAATGCATAGTGCAATTATCTGTTCTTGCAACTTAATACTGGAGGGGGTTCGGATGATAACCTGAAGGTGGATTATTAGTCATAGACGCAGTTGGATTACGGTCTATGTATAATGTTGTAATGCCCAATCAAATCTCATAGGAGTCAAGATGATTAGTATATGCAAGATTGCTTTCTTGATGTTTGTCAATTGCCCTGCTGTAATTTGTTCACCCAACATGTCATATATCTTAAGGAGAGCCACCACTAGTGAACTATGGACCCCGGTCCTTTCTTTTACCATAAATCTACAATTGTTTCATGTTTTCTGTTTACTTTCTGCAAGCTTTTACTTTCTTCCACACAATACGTTTAATCCTTTGTTTTCAGCAAAACCGATGAGATTGACAACCTCACTGTAAGTTGGGGGCAAAGTTCTGTGGTTGTGTTGTGCAGGATTCCAAGTTGGCAACAACACCTTGGAGGTGTTTCCTTGCTCCTACTGGTTCAATAACCTTGGTTTCATAACTGAGGGAAACTTACTGTTGTGCTCATCATACCTTCCTCTTGGGGTTCCTCAACGAGCTCGACATTAACCATGAGCCAGCAAGTATTTTTCTGGCGCCGTTGACGGGGAGTCAAGGACATCTTCACAAGGGGAGTCCCTCATAACCAATCTCTTTACTTTGTTTTATTTGTTTTGCTTAGTTTATTTCTTCTTTGTTTGCTTGTTTCTTTATCAAAAACACAAAAAAAATAGTTTTACTAGTTTGCTTTCTTTATTAAAAACACAAAAAAATGACTACTCTTGAAAACACTAAGTTGTGTGACTTCACTAGCACCAACAACAATGATTTCATGTGCACACCTATCGCTCCACCTGTTCCTGAAGCTACTTTCTTTGAAATAAAACCTGCTTTACTCAACCTTGATATGAGAGAACAATTTTCTGGTATTGGTAATGAAGATGTTGCTGCTCATCTAAATAACTTTGTTGAACTTTGTGAGATGCAATAGCATAGGGATATAGATGGAGATATTATTAAGCTTAAATTGTTTCCTTTCTCTTTGAGAGGAAAAGCTAGGTTGCAATCCCTAACTAGAAATAGTATTGATTCTTGGAATAAATGCAAAGATGCTTTCATTGGAAAATACTATCCTCCTGCTAAGATTATATCTATGAGAAGTGCAATAATGAAGTTTAAACAATCTGATAATGAACATGTTGCTCAAGCTTGGGAAAGAATGAAATCTTTGGTAAAGAATTGTCCCACTCCTGGACTGACTGCTTGGATGATTATCCAAACCTTTTATGTAGGATTGAACTATTCTTCAAGAAATCTATTGGATTCTGCTGTTGGAGGAACCTTTATGACCATTACTTTGGGTGCTACAACAAAGCTTCTGGATAATATGATGGTTAACTATTCTGAATGGCACACTGAAAGAGCTCCACAAGGTAAGAAGGTAAATTCTGTTGAAGAAACCTCCTCCTTAAGTGATAAAATTGATGTTATTATGTCTATGCTTGTTAAGGGGAAAGCTCATATTGATCCAAATCATGTTCCCTTAGCCTATTTGGTTGCTCAAGAAGAGCAAGTTGATGTGAACTTTATAATAAATAATAATTTTGGCAACAATGCTTATGGTAATAACAATTATAGGCCTTACCCTCCTAATAATACTTATGGTTATAATGGTAAACCTGGAATACCTAGTGAAGGAAGAATTTTAGAAGTTGAAAGAGCCACTAAAAACATCATGCAAATGCAATATGAACAAAATAAATTATTTACTAAAACTATGGAGGAACAATCTACTATTTTGAAGAATATTAGTTATCAACTTGAGAGTTTAAATAGGGAAATTCCTAGTTTGCAATTGAAACTTTCTAATGCTGAAAGAAATATATCATCTTTGTCTGAAGCACAATCCTCTTTGATTAATAAAATGGTTGTTAAACCTGAAACTATTGATAATCCCTTTGCTGCTACTAATGCCATACAAGTTAGAATTGATGAAAATGTTAGACTATTAGCTGAATTGCATGCTAAGTGGGAAAGAGAAGATGAAATTGCTAGAAACATTAGTGTTTCTACTATCACTACCATTAGTGTTGAAGCTAGTAATAGCTCTACTACTTTAGATGATAACTATGATTTTGATCTTGATGGTTGCAATATCTCTGAAGTAATTAAGTTCCTACAAAAGCTTGCTAAAAGTCCTAATGCTAGTGCTATGAATATGGCCTTTACAAAACACATTACTGATGCTCTCATAAAAATTAAAGAAGAAACGATGAAACATAAAGCTTCTATTCCTATGAAACAAGAAGATGGTTAGGAAATCATCATTAATATGAAAGTGAATGATTTTGATTTTAAAGCTTTATGTGATCTTTATAGTAGTGTTTCTATTATGCCTAGAAGGATTTATGATATGCTTGATTTGCCACCATTGGAAGATTGTTATTTGAATGTCCCACTTGATGATAATGCTAAAAAGAAACTCATGGCGAGTATTAATGATGTTCTTATTATGGTTAACAATGCTTATGTCCCCATTGATTTCTATGTTTTGGATGTTGAATGCAATGCTTCTTGTCCTATTACCTTGGGAAGACCTTTTCTTAGAACTGTTGGTGCCATTATTGATATGAAAGAAGGCCCCATTAAATATCAACTCCCACTCAAGAAAGGTATAGAACACTTCCCTAAGAAGAGAGAGAATATTTATTTTGCCTCTCCTATGTAAACAAAATTTGCTCTTAATGCTTCTTCATTTGAGAATACTTGATTCTTTTTCTTGCTTCTTATGCCTAACTTAAAGGCGTTAAAGAAAAGTACTTATTGGGAGATAACCCAAAAGTTTTAGATGAGTCTTGGAAGTTATTACTTCGGTAATAACCGCTCCTTATCCTTTTTATTTGCTTTTTGTGCCAAGAGTAACCTCTAATGAGAGAGAAGTAATGCTTGGGAAAGTTGTTGTCCCGAAACAGATTTTTGTGCTTCACCGTAAAAATTCGTGTAAAATCTCTGTACGTCTTTTTGAGGCGTGAATTTTTGTGCTTCTGCCCCAGGTTGTTATCTAACTTTCAAAGTTCAACACTTTTTGATTTGAGAAACAGAAGGTCTTCAAAAAATTGGTTTTTACCTGCTGGTCTGTTTTGACAGATTTCTGCCATTATTTGCATTTGCTTCTTGTTGATTCCTTTTTGAGTTCTCTTTTGGGAATTGAGCTTTTCAAGGGAAGTGCTACAGTAGCTTGTGTTTTATTGGAAGTTTTATTGGTGTTGAAACTGAACCCAAAGACTTATTATCTTGGGTGCACTAATGTTGCTAATAAAGATTGTGTGAAGTTTTGTATGAAGGAAAAAATTCCAGGTGTATGGAGAGAATGATGTAATGAGATGAAGAATGGACTAAAGCTCAAGCTTGGGGATGCCACCCCGTATCACCCCAAGAAATATCCAAGAAGTACAAGTGTCAAAGCTTGGGGATTCCCAGGGCATCCCCTTCTTCATCAATAAAAATCCCAGGTTTCGTCCAAACACTTCATTTTTATTGTTTCATGCACAATTGTGTTGTTCTTGGAGCGTCTTTGTTTTTGCTTTTGGTTTTCGTTTGCTTGGTTTTATTAGTTTTCTTGAATAAATTGGTTGGACCCCCTCTTTCATACATTAGTTTTCAAATAGTTTGGTTTAGATTGGAAAAGAGTAGGAAAAGTTCATGCTTAAGTGGTAAAAGGAGTTTGTTTTTGACTGTGGCCTATGCTTTGTCATGCCATTCTTGATATTGTTTTGTCTTTATGCTTAGTGATCTTTGTTGTAGCATGACATGTTATAAACAATTGAGATTGCTTAATGTGCCTTGGAAGAACCATGCGTTGTTTTAGCATATTAAAGCATAGTATTGTGGTATTCTCCTTTGATGCTTTATTTGGGTTGACTTGGCGCATGCTCAAACCATGTTATTACTATCCCAAGTCACCATAAGCCTTTATGATCCTTTAGTTTTCGACTTGTAATATCGCTTTATGCTTTAATTAATGATGTTTTGTCGCTCTGCATGATTATGGCCATTATTGCTCTCTTAGTTGGTCGCTCCCAGTCTTTTGCTAGCCTCCATAACAAAGTATGAGTTCCACTCATGCATCCAACTCCTAAAAACCAATTTATTCCAAAGATTCCACCATACCTACCTATTAGCATTTGCTATTCCAAGTATATTCATGTTTTTATCTACCTTCTGAATTAAACTTGTTATGTGAAAATTAGTGATTAAAGCTCTCACGAACTTGATGGCACACTTTACTTTCTTGCACTAAATAAACTTGAACCATTGTGTCCATCTTTGTTGCGTATATGCTTGCGCTTTATAAGTTGAAGTTAGCAGAACCATGTATCATGGGGAACGCTTTCAACATTGCACTTGTACATTGTACCTAGTTGATATCATGTTCTTTTGCTTATGGATCCCGACGGTGTGAAATAAAAGGGGAACTTGTAAGATCATGGATTTTGTATTTGTGTTAGAGAAACGCCTGGGCCGCTAGCCTAAGCCATGCCTAATCATGGTGGAAACTTGCAGCATAACCATAATGAGCATTGAAGCATCCTCAATAAAAACCTATGCAAATAGCAAATAAAAAGATTGTTGAGATGCTCATTGTCTGCTTGCCTTGTCATTTTGATTATGGGATAGTTCCTGTATCATGTGCAAGGGGTACCCCGTTGGCGGTTCTCTATGATACATATGTACTTACAATGACAAGATCTTACTTGTGACTGAAGTTGAGTAGCATGAGGTTCGGTACTCGTAAGTAAGGGGCATGAGATTTCAACTTATAACTTGTCAAGCATATCCTCTTAGTTGTGTCACTTTAACCTTAATCACCTAAAGATGCTTGTGATAGGTTCAATGAGAGCTGAAAGCTAATAAGTACCATAATTTTTGGAAGCTCTTTATGAAACTTGAATCCCTACTTCCTTCTATGAAGGCCTTTCTTTTACTTTTATGTTGAGTCTCCACCTTCTATCTTTATGCACCTATTAAGAGAGCATAGTGGTCATTCTTAGTTCTATGTGCATTGTCCCAAGACTTGTTGATTGATGCATAACTTTGATATTGCTTATTCTTAAACTATTTGTATCTAGTCACTCTTATGAACTTTGAAGGTGTCCTATGCATTTATGTTTGCTACTCTATGAGGGACAAGTTGAATGCCACTATGCTATGTTTTCTTTATGTGAAACAAACAAACGTCTTGCAAAGCATTGTTATTCATGAATCTTTTGTTTTTGCCTTTTCATGTTGCAACATAGTTGCTATGTCTTATTGTTAGAACTTTATATTTCATGCTATGTTGAAGTACTATGATACCAGCTATCAATGTTTTACAAATACTTTGATCAAGTTTATGATGGTGCATGTCACCTCAAAAAATTATTCTTTCTTTTTATCACATACCTACTTGAGGACGAGCAGGAGTTAAGTTTGGGGATGTTGATACGTTGCAAACGTATCTATAATTTTTGATGTTCCATGCTTGGTTTTTATCAACTTTCTTATGGTTTGCCCACACTTTGGAGTATTTTTATACAGTTTCTTGGACTAACCTATTAACAAGATGTCACAGTGTCAGCTGCCTGTTTTCTACTATTTTTGGTTCCAGGAAAGTCAGAAAATGAATATTCTCGGAATTGGACGGGACAAAAGCCAAAGTTAGTTTTTCACCGAGGGGGACACGGAGCCAGAATACGAGACGGAGAGGGGCCAGAGGGCCGCCACACCACCTGGCCGCGTGGCTAGGCCTGGCCCACGCCAGGGGGTGGTGTGGTCGCCTAGGGCACCCCCTCGGCCTCCCCTTTCGCCTATAAGATGCCTCCGATACAAAAACCCTAACTACCCGATCAAAATTCCACGAAAGAGTCTGTAGCCGTTGTCATCTCCATCCCTAGATCAGGAGGGATCTGAAGCTCTTCCCGGCACCCTGCCGGAGGGGAGAATTCACCCTGGAGGCCTTCTTTATCACCATGCAAGCCTCCGGTGTGATGCGTGAGTAGTTCATCCTTGGACTACGGGTCCATGTAGTGGCTAGATGGTTGGTTCTTCTCCTTTGTGATACCATGTTTAGATCTTGTGAGCTCCATTCATGATCAAGATCATCTATTTGTAATCCT
Organism: Avena sativa; assembly: GCA_916181665.1. Classification (NCBI taxonomy): domain Eukaryota; kingdom Viridiplantae; phylum Streptophyta; class Magnoliopsida; order Poales; family Poaceae; genus Avena; species Avena sativa. The sequence continues at coordinate 469,348,443 of OV702290.1, forward strand.
ACATGTTGTGTTTGCGGGGATCCGATGGATATTGAGATGCTATTTCAGATTGATTATTGATTCTATCATGTCTTTGTTATTTGTGATCTTGCATGCTCTCTGTTGTTAGTGACTATCTTGGCCGAGTAGATGCTAGCAACTCCAAGAGGGAGTATTTATGCTCGATAGTGGGTTCATGCCTCTATTAATCTGGGGAAGTGACAGAAATCTCTAAGGTACTAGATGTGTTGTTGCTACTAGGGAGAAAACAACAATCCTTTGTTCATAGAACAATCGTATTGTTTACTTTACATGCAATGCGTAATGCAATTATCTGTTGCTTGTAACTTAATACTGGAGGGGGTTCGGATGATAACCTGAAGGTGGATTATTAGTCATAGACGCAGTTGGATTACGGTCTATGTATAATGTTGTAATGCCCAATCAAATCTCATAGGAGTCAAGATGATTAGTATATGCATGATTGCTTTCTCGATGTTTGTCAATTGCCCCGCTGTAATTTGTTCACCCAACATGTCATCTATCTTAAGGAGAGCCACCACTAGTGAACTATGGACCCCGGTCCTTTCTTTTACCATCAATCTATAATTGTTTACTGTTTTCTGTTTACTTTCTGCAAGCTTTTACTTTCTTCCACACAATACGTTTAATCCTTTGTTTTTAGCAAAACCGGTGAGATTGACAACCTCACTATAAGTTGGGGGAAAAGTTCTGTGGTTGTGTTGTGTAGGATTCCAGGTTGGCAACAACACCTTGGAGGTGTTTCCTTGCTCCTACTGGTTCGATAACCTTGGTTTCATAACTAAGGGAAACTTACTGCTGTGTTCATCATACCTTCCTCTTGGGGTTCCCCAACGAGCTCGACATCAACCACGAGCCAACATGATGGAAGTACACTGATTCACACTACCGAGTTTCTAATTATACTATAGCTTAAGCTTGAGCAAAAGAGAGCCATCTGAGGCCATCTGCCCGTGCGCGCATTTCTGGCCATCTGATCTTCACTCAGAATAATCTCAACCGTGCAGTTTCAGGTGTTGACCGAAATCTTATGAGTTGGTCCCTCCAGTCCCCGTTCTCACCCCCATCCCATCTCGATCCCGTTTCCCTCCACCCGAGCTCCTGTCCATCCCAGCCCCTCCTCCGTCTCCCTAGCAACATGTGCCTCCCCCTCCACCCCCGATCTCTCTCTCTTACCTCCGCTCCCTCCGTCTCCACCACTCACGAGGCCACCGTCTCTCATCCAGCTCCCGCATTTAGCATCGGCCGCCACTTCTTCCCCGCCTTGAACCTTCCCAGTACCGATCCAACATCTCCCTCGACCTCATGCACCCATCCACCGACACGCTTTGCCGGTGGTGAAGAAGATAAGGAGGAGGTGAGAGAGTGGGACGATGGGGGTGAGAGAGAGGGGCGGCGTGGGTAGAGATGCTCCTATGCGAAACTATGTGAAGATGTCGCATCATCCTCACCACTTTGATTGGAAAAATCAGGGATGGATGGTGGAAAAAAGAAATTGAAAAGGAGAAGGCCCCTCTGCTCCCGAGCTCTCACTCTCACCTTCGCTCCCTTCGTCCCATCCACTTACTAGGCCACCACCTCCTGTCTAGCTCCCGCATCTAGCATCGTACGCCTCTGCTTTCCCACCACAAACCTGCCAGTACCGATTCAACATCGCCCCCGACCTCACGCACTCGTCCGCCGCCACGCTTTGCCAGTGGTAAGGAATATAAGGAGGAGGTGAGCGCATAGGACAGTGGGGGTGACAGAGAGGGGGACGCACGTAGATACGCTCCTATGCAGGACTACGTGAATATATCGTATCAGCATCACCGCTTTGACCAGAAAATTGAAAAGGAGAAGAAAATTGAAAAGGAGAAGACTCGTGAGGCATGCGATGACTCGACGCAGAGCGATTGGCCAGAACCTAGAATCTACAGTAGCTGAACGGAAGAATCGCTAAACAGAAAGCGTGGAGCGCTAACGTGCGAGAAATGGTCGTGCCTTGTGAGAAACGGTCGTGTTTCATGTCACTTCAATAATTAACATGTACATATATTTCTGAAAAAAAGTAGAACAAGCTGATGTTGGCCCCTCTTAGGCTCTGCAACAAAATTTGCTTTTGAATATATTAGCATATCTCGAGAATACATGAGATGCTTGTGTAAATTGGTACGTGTTCTACGTTGTTCTACAATTTCTATATGAGTTAACAAAAATTTCAGTGCCCTTGACTTGAAGCATGCTCTATGATTAATGAACAAGCGGGTTCCATCGACTAGTGGGTCCAAAAAAATGTCATAACTTCTATTTTTCATTTTGATATACAGAAATTATCAAACTTGATTACATATTAGATCTTGCTTTTATGTAAAGATTCATGGAAACTTCCAGCCATACCTTCTCTTTTAAATTTTATTGTACTAGTGAATAATTTGAAAAATATCAAGTATAACTCCTACATAGAATTAGTATATATGTAATCTGATTTCTATATTAACTAAACTAATCATTTAATAATTCAGTCACTTATAAATGTTGAATACAAAGTTGTGCCTTTTCTTGGAGCTCTACAATCGAAATAGTTGCAAGCATCGATTTTGAGGTAGTCGCACAAGGTTACCGTGTGATCTTCATAAGTTAGCTTGTTTTAACATCATTAGTTTTTTACCTTGATCATGTAATGTACCAGTTTCTTATGGTACTGAATTTGTCTATTGCTCAATGTACCTTTTTGTTTACTTGAAGAAATACTGGTACCCCTATGTTGCTTATGAGCTTCAATATGAAATATGGGCCCGCTTCTTGCGTCTAAGGTCAGATCTCTCAGTTTTAGACATGTGTAACACGTAAATGATATATTTATCTACCGATTAAAACACTCAACCCTGCATATGCTCATATATTTAATTTATAGGGTTACCAGCAGTGAATACAACACACCTACCATACTCTGACAAATAGTCTATAGACAGCGCGGTGAAACGCGTATGTCCACCTAGTATATGAGAATAGGGTGGGTTGGCAAGGCCTGCGGGAGCGCAACCTGAGTTCGAGTGTTGGACTCAGCGGGGTGATTAGAGATTTTCTTCTATAAAGATATGCCCCTTGTTGGTCTTTTTTTTAGTTCCAAATATATGTTAGAGGTATGTAAACAAAGGTCGAAGCCTAAAAGAACCATCTGGCTGCTGCCTGGCTTATTTCCACCGAGAAGATTTCTCCCTCTCGTCTCTCGAGTCGCTCCTCCCTCGGGCGACTCCGGAGGCTCCCTGCCTCCCTCCCGCCTCCCCCCGATCCCTATCTCCCGGCCGTCGCTGCTGCCGGCTCCGGTGGCAGTGGCGGCGCCCATCTCGTCGGAACTGACGGTGGGAAGGGGAGGTGTCTCAGGCGGTGCCGCATGAGGGATGGTGGGGCGCCGGCGGTGGGCACTAGGCGGCATGGCCGGGAGGCCAGAGCCTGAGGCCCTCCAGCGGAGAGGAGACATGGAGGCGGCGACGCATCGCCCTGTAGCCGTTCCGACGAGGAGGTGGCGGCGCGATCTGTTCCTGGATGACCAAGATCTGGTCAGATCTGGGTCATTCGGTCCAGCGAGGGCTTCGGCAGTGGGTTCCGGCGGTACACGCCGGTGATTCTGCAGCCAAGTACTTGTTGGACCCTCCTATGTTGCCCTCTCCTGGATGGTGGCTGGCGGCGTGGGGGCTACGAGTCTTGCGAACAATGGCGGGCGGTCCTAGGGTTCCTTCTGCGACAAGACGAAGATTTGCTTGTTACTTGCCCTCGTTCATCTGATCTAGACCGGCGTGTTCCGGAAGGCTCCGCCGGCGAACTCTCATGGACGAATATGTCTGGAGATTGCTAGATCGAAAGGTATTCGGTCGTGCGCACCCATGTTTTTCTGGCCGTTTGGTTTCAGCGGGAGCGTTGCGAAGCTCTGCTATCTGTTACCATCATGCGTCATGTCTTCGACGATCCATGGTGAAGTAAGAGGCGGAGAATGTCAGGAAAGGAGGAAGATGAGGGCTGTGATGGTGGTTTGAGTCTTTGTGGCGTCGAGGAACTGACTGCGTGATCTGTGACTCGCAGCAGTGACTGTTTGTGGGGGCGACAACACAGGAGGAGTTTCTAGTCTTACCTTGCAGGGTGAAAATCCAAGATCTGGCCTTAATTGGTTGTGCCTGGCAATGGGCTTACTGGAGGCATTGTTTTGCGAGAAAGGACTTTCTACAGGGTGAAAACCTATGATCTTTGATCGGGCGACGACGGCGCTTGTGCACTGTTTCCTTCCTGAAGGCGTTGCTATTGGAGTGGTTGGACGACTAATGTTGTTCTGGTGGTGTTAGTGTCGTTGCTTTGAGGAATAGTTCTCTGTAGCGGGACTTTTCTTTTTTGTTATTTTTCTTCCTTTTTCTGGGTTGTGTGCATCCGTAAGGCCGCTAGGGCATGCGTTGTTGTAGAGGCTGCGTGTAATTGGTATCTCCGTGATATTAATATATACTTCTTTCCAAATATATATATATGTTAGACTTTTTCCCAACTGCATAGGCTTGCAAGGAAAACTACATATAGTTAAAGTTGCTCAATTTGCAGCCGAGACGTAAAAATGTGTCAATTTTTTTTGGAAAGTAAATAATACATGTATGTAAAAGAAATCCCTGAAAAAACCTCAAATGCAAAGCTTGTTTAGAGGAATTGAACCCCAAATTACGTGAAGCATCACTCTTTGCTAAAAATACACCAGCCAAGTCTACAGAATAATCACGCAAAGCTTTCCATTTCCTGCTACTAGTAAAAAAGATCTCGCAAAGACCAAAATCTTTCAACATCAATGCCCACACCTTACCGCCCACCGGCTGACGGGTGGGTCAATGCGGCGCGCTTTATGACGCATGCCTCCCCACCCCCTTCCTCTGCTGGAACTATGTCAGGTTGCTCCTGTGGGGCCCGCATTCCCGATTTCCACTTCATCAATGAGGCCCGGCCTGGCCTCTCCCTCCCTCTGTCTCTGTCTCTCTCTCTCTCTCTCCTCACGCGGAGCAAACAAGAAACGGAAGAGGCAGCAGCAGGCAGGGCAAAGGCAACGGGCAGCGAGCGAGAGCCACCGGCGCAAGGACGCCGTTGCGTCACACGCGGTACATGCAGGGGGGCGATGATTCGGCACCACATTGCGCTCCCTCCGCACCGCTGCGCACCAAGAGGGACAAACCTAGAGAGAGAAACGGCTCGGCGGCGGCTCAAGGAGAGGGGAGGGGTGGGGTGGGGTGGGATCAATGTACTACTCTCTTTCTCTCTCCTACTTGTCCTCTTCTTACCTTTAGTGGAGGGGCGGGCGCTCTGGGCGGCTTTGCTTTGCCCTCGCCTCGCCTCGCCAAGGGACACAGTCTTGGCCTTCGTCTTTTACCCTCCGGTTCTCCGGCCTCGGCGTTGGAACGGGGCTTGCTTTTTTGGGTTGCCTTTTGGTGTGCCTGGAAAGGTGCGATCTTCGGCCTCGGTTCTTGCTCCGCCGATTGCTCCCTGATATCCCAAGGGGATTTGGGTAAGGATGGGGGGAGCCCTGGGGTTTTGGGGTTTGCGTTCTTTTTGGTTTTCTCTGATTGGAATTCTGACCCTTGTTCGTCTGGTCGTGGCGTGTTCCCAGGATGCTCAAGTGAGTGCTCTGTTCCGGAGGTGATTGACCAGTCGGTTCAGGTGAGTGTTCGTCCATGGAGGGATGGAGCTCGATTTCGTACCTTCATCCTCCTCGCGTAGTTCTTGTCTTCCCCCTGCCGCGTCGTGTGGCTTTTAAGTCTACTCTGCTTGATGAACTAATCATTGTGCGTCCGTGCGGTCTCCAGTCGTCTAGGTAGCCTGAATCGATTGGTTGGTTCAAATGATGACATTTCTGTGGTAAAATAGGCTAGTCTTTATTCTACAGTACATTATTATTTCCTATACGTACTTCAGAAAGTGCTATTGTGAGGGTTTCGAGTCTTCCAATATGTGTTCTTTTTTTTTTGGTCGATTAGAGCTTTCCTGTTGCTGCCTGGGTTCTTTTATGTCGATGATTACTTGGTGGGCACAATCCTTGCTCACACGTACCTTGAAACCATGGATTTTTGCATAAAGAAACCTCACCTGCTTTAGTAATCACCTGACACCGCAAAATCCCACAGTTTCAATGAACATGCATAGGTTGTATTTTCGATCAACGTGCTTTTATGGATGCAAATGATTAGTCCCTTTGACCACCATGAAGAATTCCAAGGCCATGATGATAACTTGTTTTCCCTGTTCTGACTGTAAGTCAATTTTTGTTGTCAGGAAGTGAGCCATGGGGTCATCTGCCTCGAAGCAAGACCGCAACACTGCAATGCAGCTCTGCAAGGGCCGGCTGAAACACGTTGAACAGGCAATTGATGCAAGGTATGCCCTTTCCGCTGCTCAGCTAGCGTACGAGCAATCCCTGCGCAATGTCGGCGTTGCGTTGAGGCAGTTTGTAGAGTCACAGCACGAGGGTGATCCGGAGAAGACTCCTCGCTCCTCGTCTGCTTTATCATCCTCATTGCCACCTGCAGACAGTGCTAGCACTCCACCACCACCAGTACCTCGGCGTTCCGATGTTAGTCGCTTGAGGTCTGCGGTAAGCACATCCTTGACTGTGACTGTCAACCCGAGCAATGCTAGCTTTGTCAAAGAAGGGCAGCCCATTTCTACTTCCTTTTCACCACCGCTGTCGTCCGAGGTTTGCTCCTCATGGGATTTCTTTGATCCAAATGTTGTGGTTCAAAATGTTGCTGCATCCCATGTCTCAGATGATTGCCAGAGCATTTGCATGGGAAATTTGGAGGACTGTGTCCATGGAGGTGAAAAGGATTTAGCTTCACCGATCAGCAACACAAGTCCAGTAGTTGAGGTGCAAGAACAGCTGGGAACATATGGATGTAAAGAAGTCGATGACAATTTAAACCATCATAAGTTGAATCACAATGATTGTAATGAAATTGAGATTGCTGATGTGCATTTACCAAATGACTCAAACTTAGAGGAAGGACCTGATCAAGTTCAGGAACAGGTTGTAGAGGGGAAGAATCCTACAAGTATGAGCAATAATGAGATAAATGAAGCCCACTATGTAGACAAGGTTGATGATATACATTTACCAAATGACTCAAACTTAGAGAAAGGGTCTGATCAAGTTCAGGAACAGGTTGCAGAGGGGCAGAATCCTACAAGTATTAGCAATGATAAGATAAATGAAACCCACTGTGTAGACAAGGTTAATGTACCCAAACAATCACACAGTGAAGAAGACAAGGGCAGCTTTGTCACCAGCGGATCAGAAGGGTTTTTATCCGGTGTGAAAAAACTTGAGCATCAGTTTACTAGGGCAGCTGAATCTTGCCATGAGGTCTCAAGGATGCTTGAGACAAGGAGGATTCGACTTGGCGTTTCTTCTCAGATAACAGGTGAGGACAATGTTTTTCAGTGATACTGTTCTGCTGAACTTCTACAGTTTTGCTTGCTTAATTGTGGTGCTAATTATTCCAGGGAAATCGTCAGGTGTGCTTTCTCTGTCAGCATCCTTGATCTGTTGCAATGCTGGAAATGTAGCATCCCATGGTACATTTTTTTCATATCAAATACATTATTTTGTGAAGTGTGGCCTATTTTAACTTAAACTTCTTTTGTGCAGAATCAGAGCAGCATGTCACAAAAGTGATCACTTGGAATCGCTCGCTTTCATCGCGATCATCCTCATCTAAGAATCCATTCATTTCAGCTCAAAAGGAGGAGGATGACCCTCCAGATAGCTGCAGCGATTTTGTTGAAGAGTTCTGTATGATTTCAGGAAGCCATGCATCCTCTTTAGATAGACTCTATGTTTGGGAAAGGAAGATTTATGATGAGTTAAAGGTGAGCTAACATATGCTGTTCAACAAATGCTTATAGAATTATGTACGCTGAAATTGGAAATTTACAGTATCGGTACAGAACCATGAGACTGCTTATCCTGTGTTTTATATTTGACCTTTAGCATATAGAGCTGACCAAACTTCTGTTTATGGTATTTATCCAGTTGTGCAGTGACCTTTACATAGGTGCTACCACTTACCACTACTTCCAATAATTTTTGAAGCTATAATGCATAGAGCAGAGTCGTAATAAGGCTACAATGTATATTTAGAAGTTTTGTGGACATGATTTTGGTATGTACGCTATCATGTATCGGAAACTAACCTATTACACCATCGCCTTGGTGCAAAACCAATATAATTTTACTAGAGAGCTGTTGGGCCTTTTCAGGACTTGGATATAGTCTCAATTTGTATTATGATGTCTATTTATTTTGTAATATTATCTATAGCTAAATGTTGTGTACTTAAATAAAAGTATGTTCCTGCAACTCGCCTGGTCGAAAGAGTTTAGAACATCTTCCCATCTTCATGGAGATGCTCTTTGCACGGATGAGCTATGATCATGCTAAGCGGGATATTTGTGTCTCGACAAAATCTGTACTTGTGTTGTCCTTATTTTCTAGTAATGTTTTTAGACATTTTCCAGTAGGACAGCTTACAGGAATTATCGAGCTCTAAGTAGTAAACAAATTATCCGTACCGACAATCTTCCGAAAAAATTATGTTTCTTGTCCTAAGTTCAATTTACCCACACGTCATTGCATTTCTTTATAAAATGCCTATATTTGGCTTCTAATTCTCATGCGCAACTTTTGGTTTTACTGAATTTACTTTTTGAGTAATAAACCCACCAGCATATTTAGATCCGTCATGTCCAGCACCTAAGGAACTTCCACGGGTTCTCCAAATAAACAAGTTGTCTTCTGGAATTGAAGTCGAAGTTAACGACCGAGGCTACGGAAGTGCCACCAAATTTGTGTTGATGTTTCGATTTTTTATTGAACAAACAAAACTTGTATGATGCTCAGAGTACAATGTTTAGACCGACTGACAGTCGCTGCTGTGTAGTTTGACATTTTTGTCTTATGAGAATGCCTTGCACTCTGTATCAGTAGTACTAGATAAGTACATAGTGTGATATCCAACATATCGTGTGGTACTTCAGGTCAATTCCGGCTAACTTAATGCTTAACATCTAAATTCACGAAAAAGAAACATCTTGGTAATATTAAACAAGTGCACTGCAATATGGGTTTGAGACAAAAAAATTGTACATTCTCTAAAGCATCACGAGTCGATTCTTGAAAAAAAATGTGATACGAAACAGAACTTCCCATGTTATGCCTGAGGTGTTGGTAGAAACAATCAAGTCAGGTTATCATTTTGTGTAATACTGACCAAACCAATGTCACCATGATTGTTGTATGTCTGAACTGGGGTTGTGTGTGTACATGTTTTCCTCCCAAAAATTACCAGGGGAACCATACCTTTTCAGCGAATCAACTTGTAGTACAACGAAATGGGTAATTGCGGTACATATACTTTTAACATAAGAATTACAATAGAGCAATTAATTTGGTTATTTTCTTTCTGAATCAATGTTTCCGTTAACGAGTAATTGTCACTTTTTTGCCTCTTTCAATAATTTAATTTCTTTTGGTTTTCTATTTAGAGTTGCTTTGGTTTTAGGACAGAACTATATTTTGTCGGTTGCGTTCTATGTTTTTGTTTGTCGTTGCATTCTTTTGCAATAACATTTCACTTTGATGATGCCCGCTACACGCCAGAAAAAGAATACTCACATGCACGTTGTCGGCGAGTGGGCCAATGCTAGTATGTACAGTATTAGGCTTATGTACTCGCTCTAGATCTAATCTATTTGACGATGACTTACCGGCCCAAACTGAAAGCTACAACAGCTAATTGCAATTTAGGAAGGGCTAAAAATCGCCTAGAATTTACAGAAAAGTAGGGTCTGGATGTGCGATAAAGCGCCATGGAGGATTCACAACTTATAGACTGAAGGTGGGGGCTCAGGGTAAAAAATTAGGGATGATGCATATAGAGCTAAAGGGTTATGCTTTTTTCTGCAATTCGCCTTTACTTTTATTTTGTTGAGTTTGGACATGTGTCGGCTGTGTGCATCCCAAATACAGAGACCGGGTGTAATACTTAAATCATTTAAGTAATAAAGCGCCCTTTATAAAAAAAAAAGAGCTAAACGGTTAGTTTTTTAAAATAAAAAAGAGGATGTTTAATACTATGTGGTTCCGTATCTTAAACCAAATATTTAGTAACATCCCTTATATTTTGTAGTGTTCAAAATATCTGACATAAGTATTTGTATTTATCTAATACTAAAAATGCCTATGGAATTCATAAATTGCCTTGGGATAACCTCTCATGGGCGTGTTGATATTCTTACATTACAAAGTATCTTACTACTGTTAAAAGTTTTCAGCTACATGTGTTATTCGTAATGTTCATATGTAAATGCAAATGCTATTTTCTGTTTGATTTGCTACGCTCTGACCTAACTGCTTCTACGGTGTTATTTACAGAATAGTGAATCAATCAAGCAGATATACGACAAAAAATGTGCTCAGTTAAGCCATCAGTTTGCAAGGGATGCGAATGCCAGGCAAGTTGACAGAACTCGGGCTACTATCAAAGAGTTGCATTCGCGACTCATGGTTGGTATTGAAGTACTATACTCAAATTCAAAAATAATTGAGAAGTTACGAGATGAAGAGTTACAGCCCCAACTTCTTGAATTACTGCAAGGGTAAAGCCTTTATTTGCTTCCTAGTGCTATATACAAATAATTGCATACAAGGACTTTAGAACTGTTTTTGCACCTGTTACAGTTAAATAATGTTTCCATTTGATGGAGTATCCGTATATGCAGCAAAGATTGAAGATATCATACTTACTAAAGTTCATGACACTATGACAGGCAGACACGCATGTGGAGAATGATGCAGGAAGTTCACCAAATGCAGCATGCCATTATCTCTCAGGCAGATGCAAAGATGTCATCTATATCTCCTCCAAGCGAGTCTTACAAACATACCTTGATGAGCCTTATCACTGAACTGGAATTCCTCTACTCAAGTTTGTCAAGCTGGGTTGATGCTTACAAGAACTACGTGGGCGGTCTCCACTCCTGGCTGCAGAAATGTGTGGTGCAACCACGAGATCGCTCCCGGGGACGAAGGTTGATCCTCTCACCTCGCCAGCATCTTGCTCCACCGCTATTTGTTCTCTTGGGAGATTGGTCTGAAGGAATGTCATCCCTCCCGTCTGAAGAATCATGTGATTCCATCAAGAACCTTGCAGCCGACCTCAAGAAAATGCACAAGCAGCAGGCAGCGAAGAAGAGGCCTTCAGACACTGGGGCAGAGGATAAAGCTGCAGAGCATGCCAAATCTGAGACTGAATTGAAGCTGGCAACCCTGCAGGGCGGTCTAACCACAATGTTCGATCGCCTCTCGAAGCTCTCAGGTGCCATGGCCAGCCTGTCTGAAAATGTGAAACGAGAGACGGAGATTGCCCGGGAGGCGTATACGACCGATTGGCGGGCAGGGTAAGTTACAAGATCATACCGGGTCATTTGAGTTCAGGTGTTAGCTTATATCATAGGACAAAGAAAGAAGTTTCTTCAGAAAAGAATGATGGTGATATTTTGTTTTTGGTATTACCGTGAAACTGTACATTCCCTTGCCTGGGTGTAATATCTTGGGTGTTGGTGGTTGGGACGCAGTCCAGCTTTTGTAACCAAATGGTTCTGGGTAAAGTTTGTCAAAAGCACCGATGATGATTGTTTGGCGTTTTGACCATGCCTTTTCTGGGTTTACGCTTGCCTGTTTGTTAGCTGCTGCTGCTGAACCTGAGCTTTGGTGATCTGCAACAATCTTTAGCACCGACAGGTCCTGACCTGATGGGTTCAGGTGCTTTCGGTTTTATTGAGTTTCTACTGCGGATGTCTAGGCTCTAGCAGTGCCGTACAGGGCATTCTTCAGCTGGAATTAAAATCTACAAAGGGCTGGTAATTTCCTTTTTATGTGCTCTGAGGTGTATCAACAGCAAAATAGAGATGTGCAGCCAGGTCATGTTCTTTTAAGTTTTAAGTGGAGCAGCTAGGTCCTCTACGTAGCTGCTTTTGCACTGAAATATTTGGACCTCGGATGTGCCCAGCTTTCATTCGATAATAATAGAACCGTGGATGCGATCCTGATCTGAAAACGTGCTTTGCCCCTGCTACTTTTGCTGATGCTCGGAGCATCTCCAGCCGCGGTTTGGATGGTCACCAAACGGCTATTGGGCATGCTGGACAGAAAGGCGCGCCCAGTCGTGCTCCGAGGGTCTTTTTTCTGTTTGGCATAGCCGAATATGTGCCAGGTGCGTCCAGGCCGTCCCTGCTCCACAGGGCTCCTTGCGTGTACGCCGGACAGAAACGGTGATGGCGTGGGCCGCCCTTGTCATTGACACAACCATTTTATCACAATTCCTTTCTTCCCTTACCATTTCCTGCGGCCATCTCCCGCCGACAGCCAATTTCTCCTGCATGTCAACACAGGCCGTCACAACCATGGCGCCGAAACAAAGCAGATTTCCCACATGTAGGAGGGGCCTCCGGCATCTTCTGTACCACAGGATTAGTTGGAGATTCGTGCAAGTCAACACAGTCCTCGCCGATGCACTTTTGCATTTTAGCCCTCCCACTTTTTCGGATTTAGCCAGCTGTCCTGGGGCATAACCCACACGACCCAGACCCACCTCGACCCATCACGCTCCCAGCCGCGTGGCCCGCCGCCCGCGTCTCGCTCCCAGCGCTCGCGTCGCCCATCGCCGACCGCCCAGGAGCGCTCCCAGCCATCGCCCCACCCCCACCTCGTCGCCCCCCACCTCTCCCCCGTGCTCCCCACCTCCCATGTGCGCTGGGTCGCGCTTGGGGCCACGACGGGCCGCGCTCGGGGCCGCGCCGACCTGCCCGTCCAAGCCAGTCAACCGGCGGCCGCGATTCCTGGTCGCACATCGGCGAGTCGACGACGCGACGCGCTCCAGCCACTGGTCGACCCCAGCGCTACATCTGGCCATGGAGGATGGCGCCACATCTGGCCATGGCGACCACACGCGGCCGTCGCCGCAGCCTCGTCGCTCTCCACCCCAGCGTCTGGCCATGGCGACCACGCGCTCCAGCCACTGGTCCATCCAGATCCGGCCAGGAAGACGACGACCAGCGCCGGCCTGGAGTGCCCTGATCCATCTCCCCCTCTCCGTTCTTTCTTTTCAAATTTTTTTGGCAAGATCCAGATCTAGTTGATGTTTTTGGCTGGATCTTGGTTGAATCCGAGATCTAGATCAAGTTTTGGCTGGATCTTGATTGAATCCAAGATGAAAATATGAGTGAATCTTGAAACATTTTTGAACAAATCTTTGATGGATCTTGAAAAAAAGTGTGATTTTGTGTATCTTTGATGGACGAATTTGTGTATCTTTGGATCTTTGATTTTGTTCTGGACGAATATGTGTATCTTTGGATCTTTGTATCTTTGATTTTGTGTATCCTTGGATCTGTGTATATGGACGAACCTGTGATGGAACAAAAAAAAGTGGATCTTTGATTTTGGACGAATCTTTGATGGACGAAACTTGTTATCTTGTTCTAGATTCTGTATGGATCATGTATGGATATATCTGTGTGATTTTGTTCTAATGATTCTTGGATGAATCTTGACTGAATCTTGAATAAATTCTTGGATGATTATTATTGTCTATGAATCTTGAATGAATCTGTGTTGAAAAATGTATGATTCTTGGATTATCTTGAATGAATCTGTGTTAAAAAATGTATGATTCTTGGATTATCTTGAATGAATCTGTGTTGAAATATGTATGATTCTTGGATATCTTGAATGAATCTGTGTTGAAAAATGTGAAACACCTGTGAAATTATTCGGTGAAGATTCATACATGTTTCTATGAAATGTAAAGCTTGTGAAAACTAATCTTCCAGATTAAAGTCCTATACGAATCAGTGAATCCTTTATGTACCGTCATCGGAAAAAAATAGAATATCTGAAAACGCTAGGAGCTGGACAGAAAAACTACCAGGACCCAAAAGGTGAGGTGGGAGGATTATTCTGTCAAACTGTCCGCACGAATCTCCAACAAACTGACGGTAAAGATAGTGCTGAGGACCCAACTTACGGGGGTTTTGCATTTTTGGGCGCTGAAAGCTCCGAAAGGGAAGCGAAAAAAGGCAACTGGCCCGAGGACCTTCCAGCAGCCACGCAAGGCGCCGCACCGAAGACAAAGCCAGACTAGATGACAGAGGATGGGTTGGGGCAGAGACGTGGTGCAGTGGCGGTTCGCGATAGCTAGCGCTAGCAGGGTGCGAGCGGGCGTTGCGGCGACACACATCGTCATGCTCAACTCTGTCCATAATGGTGTCTGCGGTAGCCAAGGGAGCGCCACTACCGAGCCTCGATCCAGGAGCGGCTCGCCGTCTTCGCTGGCGTCTTCCATGATAATCCTTCCTCGATGCCGCTATCAAGGCTCTCGCCCGATTACGGAGATGGGCAAGACGCCGACGGCCCCAAAGACGGTACCACGCGCCGACGCCCCAATCGCTCGATCCAGCGCCGATCCCGGTCACCGTTTGGGCGACGTGGCTGGAGATTCTATTGATATGCCCCCGACAGACAACATTTTGTGGCCTTGTGCCTTCCACCTTCCTCTTTCCCCGACCCAAGTGCCACCCAGGATGCATGGTTGGCGTACCTGAGAATTGGGCACCGGTATTAACAGGCCGACGTTCCGGTGCTAAGGGCATGTACAATGCTAGAAGAGAAGACTAGCCTTTTCTTAGCACTCCACATCATCTAAAGAATGCAATACATATAACTAGTAGGAGTACAATACATTATAACGTCTCTAGTAATTAATGAGAACACATTATTTTTAGTAGGTAATTATATAGCTAAGAGAAGACATGTGGTACAATGGTGAAAATAGTCTTCTCTTATTTTTAAAAAGATTATCTCTTACTTAAGGGAAGGCAGTCTTCTCTTTCTTCATTCTCACTCCTCCAACTAAGCATAAATCTGATGTGGTAGATTCAAGGGACGACTGACGTCACCCCATTGTGCACACCCTAACACGTGCCAGCCACACGGCGGGTGTCTTCGCGTGACCATGGCCGTATTTCTAAGAGCACCTCCACTCTTGGGCGTTCTCAGACCGAAATTGGGAGCTAATTTTCACCGGATAGATGTAATTTTCGGTCTGAAAATAGCCAAATTTCCACTCGCCTTCCTAGGTTTTGTTTGCGGAATTTTGAAAATCCGTCCAAAATTTGATAGAACTCAGCAGATATGATACTAATTCAGACGATTGCATGGAGTTCGTACAAATTGTATAAAATTCGGACATATATCCAAATTCGACTTACAGTAAGCTAAAAAACATAAAAAATCCGCCGCCGCCCGATTCAGCCGCAGCCAGCCACGCGCACCTGCCCGCCGCCGCGCCCCCAACTTGCCCGCACCTATCCATCGTCTTCTAGCTCGCTTCCGCGCCCCACCTGCCTGAATCGAGGATGAACTCGGGGGAGGCATTCGATTTGGCCGACCTATCTGATTCCTCCTCCTCGGATGATTTGGACATTAAGGATCTACTCCACGACGACAAATACGAGATCACTATCCTCCTCCTCGCCATCAAGGAGCTGGAGGACCGCGTGAGGATGCTGAATCGTAGGTGCGGCTCGGTGATGGGCCACACCTACATCTGCCTCAACCGTGCCCCCAACCACGCCACCCTCATGGACGACTATTTCACGGAGGTACCTACCTATCCGGCACATCTCTTTCGTAGGCGGTTCCGCACGCGCCGTAGTTTGTTCGTGAAAATAGTCGAAGATTGAGAGAGAAATTCAAGGTATTTCAAGCAACGTAGAAACACGGGGGGTCCTTGGATATAGCCCCTATCAAAAAATTGTGGCTGCCATGTGGGTGATTGCATATGGGGTTCTCGTCGATTATACGGACAAGTATCTTCGAATTGGTGAAGATACAACCACGGAGACCGTGCGTAGGTTTGCTAGGATGATTATCAAGTTGTACGACCCAACCTATTTTCGAGCTCCCAATGAGGAAGATACAAAAAGATTGATGGGGGAAAATGAGAAAAGAGGGTGGCCTAGAATGCTTGGTAGTGTTTATTGTATGCATTGGACATGAAAAAATTGTCCAAAGGCATGGCATGGCAATGTAATGTGGCAAAATCAAGGATCCTACAATTGTTCCTGAGGCAGTTGCATCACAGGATCTATAGATTTGGCATTGTTTTTTTGATTTGCCGGGAACACTCAATGACATCAATGTTTTGCATAGATCTCATTTGTTTGCAAAACTAGCAACCGTTGATGCACCCACTTGCAATTACAAAGTGATGAATCATGACTACACAATAGGGTACTATCTAGCCGACGGCATATATCCAGAGTGGGCAACTTTTGTGAAGTCCATTAAAGATCCTCGAGAGAAAATAGATGATGTGTTTGCAAAGGCACAAGAGGTAGCCCGTAAGGACATTGAGGAGCTTTTGGTGCATTGCAAGCAAGGTTTGGAATTGTTCGAGGTCCTGATCGGTTTTGGGACAAGAAAACCCTAGTGAACATCATGACTTGTTGTGTGATTCTTCACAACATGATCATCGAAGATGAAAGAGGGTTAAGATGCTCTATTTCTACGACAATGTTGGTGCTCGAGTTTGACCCGAAAGGAATCCTAATCACATTCAAGCTTTTCTTCAAACACATAGGGAAATTGAAGATGGCAATGTTGGGCCACACAGAGATAAATAAAAAAAATTCCCTAACGCGGTACACCCAAGATCCAGCTCAGGTTATAGTCCACAAGATTACCGCTAGACGCGCAGATGCGTAAGTTGATGTAGCGCGTCGAAGCAGTGCCGAACGATCCACGGACAGCCCTCCGAATCCCACGAACTCCTTCGTCAGATCCCCACGAGCTTCCCCGTCTCCAGCGCCGCACGTGCAACGCCTCTACCGGTATCCACACATACAGGAAGGTGCTTCGGACAGAGGATTGCTAGATCCTGTCTAGCCCGAAATGGAAGTGGAGAAAGTGACGGCTAGGTCAGAGACTATACCTTGTCACTCCACTTATATACACTCCTAGTTGGGCTCAACGCTTGAGGTCCATCTAGGTTGTACTCTAATCTCCATATGGATCTAATCCACATGGTCTCCTTACCTTAAGTGTGTGACCCTGTAGGTTCAAGTACACCTGGACACGACATGAGCGACTCCTCCAAGTATCCCGTCATGGCTTTGAGTCCAACTCACTCCTATGAACACTCGGTCTCAAGTCGATAGATGGTAGCAGCCTCTAGCAAGACGTGCCAACTTCCAAGTGTCGTGAAGTCAGAAGACGAACCTTCAATGTGACTTTCGTCCAAGTCCCTTTGCCTCACGATATACCTATTAAGCTATAGGCGAGTAGTTGCCATCCCTTTAATAGCTTAACTCTCTTCTCGTACCATGATATGTGATTCACTGGACTAAAACTTAGTCTGACTCCTCAGTTAACACTTAACTGAGTAGCGCATGGCCATGCTTCCGAATCATATCACACGAGAGGGCCCAGAGAATATCTCTCCATTATGGAGGGGCAAATCACATCTTGGTAATCCACGTCACGCAGCTTGCTTCACAACCAACCCGAACTCTACCTTTATAACTACCCATTTACGAAATAGCGTTTGATAGAACCTAAGTTGGTGATCCACAACTCGGATCATGCAATCACCTCAGGTCGAAGGATTCCATTGCTTCAGACTATAAATGACAACATGCTCGTTGCATCTCAACTGTGGGTCAGTCCGACTCGCTAAACTCTTTAGCCGAATCAGTGTAAATCGGAATAGCATCACCATGCCCATGACAAGTGGAACTGTGTCATCATCCGACTTGCACATTGGTCTAAGTTGTGTGCCTAGCACAACCTCAACGACCAAGGACAATCTAATATGAATAATCATGAATACATAGTTCCACAACTGAATCACGCATTCAATGATATATATCTGATGTTCATATAGGGACAACTTTACTTTATGAATACTTTGGGAAATATCATCAACCATGATTGCCTCTAGGGCATATTCCCAACAGTCTCCCACTTGCACTAGAGTCAATCATCCGACATCACATGTCTAGGCATCTAATGCCCATGGCTCTTACGTGTGCCTCATGCTTAGGTTGTGGAAGTGGCTTTGTCGACGGATCTGCAACGTTTGCATCTATGTGTACCTTACATAACCTGATATCACCTTGATCCACGAACTGGCGAATGAAGTGGTATCGCATGAGTATATGCTTGTTCTTCTGGTGTTGTCTAGGTTCCTTGGCTTGTGCAATAGCACCATTGTTGTCACAATACATGTCTAACGGATTGGACGAGCCTTGAACCACACCGAGATTAATCAGGAAATTCCTGATCCAAACAGCTTCCTTTGCTGCTTCCGAGGCAGCAATATACTCAGCTTCTGTTGTAGATGTAGACACAGTCTCTTGCTTGGAACTCTTCCAGCTCACAGACCCTCCGTTCATTATGAACACATACTCAGATTGCGAACGAGAATTATCTGAGTCAGTAAGGTAACTCGCATCCGTGTAACCCCTTACACTGAGTTCAACCTCACCTCCATAAACTAGGAACACATCCTTAGTCCTTCTCAAGTACTTAAGAATGTTCTTAACTGCTGCCTAGTGGATTTCTCCAGGGTTAGCCTAGTATCTTCTCACAACACTAAGAGCATAGGAAACATCCGGCCTAGTACAAATCATGGCATACATGATGGACCCGACTGCAGAAGCATACGGAATCATACTCATCCTACTTCGCGCATCAGTCGTCGAAGGACACTAGGTCTTGCTAAGTCTCATGCCATGGGACATCGGTAAGAACCCCTTCTTAGACGATTCCATGTTGAATTTCTTCAACACTTTGTCCAAATATGTACTTTGGCTCAATCCAATGAGCCGCCTAGATCTATCTCTATAGATCCTGATTCCTAGTATATAAGTTGCCTCACCCAAGTCTTTCATTGAGAAACTCCTTTCCAATGATTCCTTGGTTTCTTGCAACATCTGGACATCATTTCCAATCAATAATATGTCATCCACATATAAGATCAGAAAGTTTACTTTGCTCCCACTAAACTTCTTGTATAAAAAAGAATCATGATCACTTTTGATGAAGCCAAACGATTTGACTACCTCATCAAAGAGAATATTCCAACTCCGAGATGCTTGCTTTAATCCATAAATGGATTTATGAAGTTTGCATACCTTGTCAGCATTAGCCGGATCGACAAAACCCTCGGGATGTATCATATACACATCCTTGGTTAATTTTCCATTAAGGAAAGCCGTTTTGACATCCATCTGCCATATCTCATAGTCGAAATAGGCTGCTATAGCTAACATGATCCGAACTGATTTAAGCATCGCTACGGGTGAGAAAGTCTCATCGTAGTCAATTCCTTGCACCTGCTGGAACCCCTTCGCGAAAAGCCGTGCTTTATAGATAGAAACATTTCCATCCATATCAGTTTTCCTTTTAAAGACCCATTTGCACTCGACGGGTCTTGCACCGTCTGGCAGATCAACCAAGTTCCAAACTTGATTATCATCCATGGACTTTAACTCGGATCTCATGGCTCCAAGCCACGACTCAGAATCATAACCCGCCATTGCTTCCGAATAAGTTGCCGGCTCATTACTGTCTAACAGTAATACATCACGAACACTTCGCAATATTGCCGATCTTCGTAGTGGAGGTGCAGTTGTCAGCTCAGCTACCACGACTAGCTCAACCTCCAAGGCTTTTACCAAATCGCTATTGACCGGTTCCTCTCAAACTTCTTCGAGCCGCACCATACTCCCACTGACTTCTCGACTGAGAAACTCTTTCTCAAGGAAGACACCGTCTCGAGCGACAAACACTTTGCCCTCTTCTCGGTTGTAGAAGTAGTAACCCAAGGTCTCCCTTGGATACCCAATGAAAATGCACTTATCCGACTTGGCTGCAAGCTTGTCCGACTGAAGTCGCTTGACAAATGCTTCACAACCCCAAATCTTAAGAAAAGACAAACTCGGCTTCTTGCCTGTCCACATCTCATGTGGTGTCTTCTCTACCGATTTTGATGGTACTCTGTTTAGTGTGAACGCTGCCGTTTCTAGACAATAACCCCAAAATGATAAAGGTAGATCTGTTCGACTCATCATTGATCGTACCATGTCCAACAAGGTCCGATTCCGCCATTTTGATACACCGTTCCTCTGCGGTGTACCCGGCGGAGTGAGCTGAGGAACTATTCCACAACTCTTCAGATGGTCATCAAACTCGTGGCTCATGTACTCGCCTCCTCGGTCCAACCGAAGAAACTTTATTTTCTTGCCAAGTTGATTTTGTACTTCATTCTGGAGTTCTTTGAACTTTTCAAAGGCTTTCGACTTATGTTTTATCAAGTAGACATATCCATATCTACTCAAATCATCAGTGAAGGTAATGAAGTACTCATAACCACCCCTGGCTATCGCACTCATTGGACCACATACATCACTATGTACTAGTCCCAACAAGTCAGACGCCCTTTCACAACTCCTTGCAAAAGGTGTCTTGGTCATCTTGCCTAGAAGGCAGGATTCGCATGTCTCAAACGACTCCAAGTCGAACGAAGTTAGGAGTCCATCATCATGGAGCTTCTTCATGTGTTTCCAACTTATATGACCAAGTCGACAGTGCCAAAAGTAAGTCATATTCAGATCATTTGGTTTCAACCTTTTCACATTTATGTTATAGACCGACCCACCATCAAGATTCAAAATAAATAACCCGTTCTGAATGGGTGCAAAGCTGTGAAACATATCATTCAAATATAAAGAACAACCATTGTTCTTAATATTAGACTCATAGCCTTGCCTCGTCAAACATGAGGCAGAAATGATGTTTTGACTAAGCACTGGAACATAATAACAATTATTTAGTTCCATTAAGAATCCTGAAGGTAAATGAAGTTGCATCATGCCGACTTCCAACGGAGCAACTCTTGCTTTGTTACCGACCCAAATGTCAACCTCGCCTCTTGCTACGCTCCTAGTTCTTACCAGTCCCTACAACGAGTTGCAGATATGAATGACTGATCCGGTATCATATACCCAAGAACTACCGGGTGCATCAACAAGATAAAGGTCTATAACATTGCAAACAAGTGTACCTGAGTTGGAAGTCACACCTCCACTCTTGGCTTTATCCGCCAAATACTTGCTGCAATTCCTCTTCCAGTGGCCATCCACCTTGTAATAGAAGCAAGCGGAACCGGCTGAAGGAGATGACTTAGTCCCTGAGGAAACACTTGGGATCTCATCCTGAGCATTACCTCCTGACTTAGCCTTCTTCTTCTTAGTCCAAGAACTCTTCTTAAACTTAGCCTTATTTTGTACCACCAACACTTGGCTAGTACCTTTCTTGAGATCAACCTCTGCCTGCTTAAGCATCCCATGTAATTCAGTGAGCTTCTTATCCATACTATGCATGTGGTAGTTCGATATGAACTGACCATACACACTAGGAAGAGAGTTCAGAATTATATCAGTAGCGAACTCTTCGCTAATGTGGTAGCCAAGATTTTCCAGAGACTGCACGTAACCAACCATCTTGATGACATGCGGACTCAGTGGATCACCATCCTTAAGCTTACAACTCAGCAAAGCTTGAGAGACTTGATATCTCTCGGTCTTTGCCTGAGCCTGGAACATACTTTTGAGGCTTTCGATCATATCGTAAGCCTCAACGTTCTCGAACTGCTACTGCAAGTCCGGCTCTATGTGAGCAAGCATAAGACAACTAATTTCTGTAGACTCATCACATGTTCTACAATAGGCATTGGTTGCTGCGACACTCGCATTCTCATCCGGCACATCTAGAAGCGGGTTGTCTAGAACATGGTCCCTCTTTTCTTGTTTGAGAACAATTCTCAGATTACGATACCAGTTGGTGAAGTTTGTTCCATTAAGTTTATCTTTCTCTAGGATGGTCCTGAAAGCAAAACTGGACAACTGAGGGAGACTGCTACTAGGTGCCATTATCTACAACAGAAATATGCAAAACACTTAAGACAAGTATTCATAAAAGAGCAGGTGTATTAAACATTTTAATACTTATGCTCCCACTAGAACCAACATCCCTCTGATGGTTACTTAGTGATTCAGGACCCTAAATAAGCAAGCCGACTAGTGAGCTTTAGCATCACCGCTAGCCGTCAAGTGATCTAGGTAGGCAACTCCTTGCCAATTGCATCTCATGCGACTCTTGTTGGTCGGGTGGCATCTCATGCCCTAGCTCCCGACCGCCCTCTCCCCGAGCCCCACAAGTGTTGTGATAGACCCATCTAGCTTACCAAGTGCTTCCGATGTAAGAGTCCGCCTCGAACCCATCTAGTCAGAAAGAATTGGCAGCACCTCAATTTTATGAGCCCACTACCAAGAATCTTCGACTTGTGATGGTGCAGCACTGGTGGGGAGACCGACTAGACCTTCTTTGAGGGATTAAAGTTTAACCACTATCTCATAGATGTAAAACTAGAGACATAACAATCACACAAAATAATCCAATTATAATGTGAAATGGTATGGCTCTCTTCATGCTGATCTCCATCTCCATGAACCTGTTCGTCATGCCTTTGGCTGCAGTGTTCTTCAAGTCCTCCAAACATGCTACACCAGCACTAAGGAATATACAAGAAGATGGCATCTCATGCCAACACGCAGGTCGTTATACAATAACAATGACAGCACTTTGGCTCCAGCCGGCTGACAAACCCGTGATTCGCAGATCACATATGGATTACACACATCACATGCACATAAGCCATACCATTCACAACTTCCTACAAAAACGAGTTATGCATAGATATGATATCTACCGGTGTTGTGAACCTCACAACGACATCTAATGCGCTACGACAGGGCGAAGACGGCGTTTTCGAAATCGCAGATCTAATCTGCATTCCGAACCATGGATTCCTTCATTAGATAAAACACTTTTACCCAAATCTGATCCCTATGCAGATTTGACCAATCTCATTGATCATCCACACCTGATCTTCCATGCACCCCCGAGTGCGATTGATCCAATCAATCTTGCACAAAACCGATCTATCTCATAGATCAACCACTGAAACCCTAAGTGGATCTCATCCACCACCTCGTGCATATCACATACGTGAAGGAAATATGCCCTAGAGGCAATCATAGAGATGGTTGTATTTCATGTGTATCCATGAGTTATTATAATGTTCCTTGAATATCCATATACCAGACAACTTGTATTGATTGGCAATTATGTGAATTGTTTGTGAAACTCTTTACTTATATGGTTATCTAATAATTGTCCCTAGTCGGAGTTCATGTGAGGACACACGTGAATATTAGACTAGCACATCGATTGGTTGATGACTATGTTTCGCAAGTCATAGACATGGAGATGTCAAACCAATGATGTGGACACATGTTATGAACATGGGGTTGGACTGACCCAACTTGAGACTAGCAATAATACTTGCAGCTCTCTCTACACATCGTGTACGTTTTGTCCTTAGACCTGAGATTGTCACATGTACTTGAGATATGGATCGACCTA
The DNA here is from genome assembly GCA_916181665.1 of Avena sativa. Classification (NCBI taxonomy): domain Eukaryota; kingdom Viridiplantae; phylum Streptophyta; class Magnoliopsida; order Poales; family Poaceae; genus Avena; species Avena sativa. The sequence goes on from OV702290.1 coordinate 469,372,072, forward strand.
CTTTGGGGCTATCAAACACTACTCCGTAGCTGGGTAGTTATAAAGGTAGCTTTCGGATTTGTCCTGATACATGCTGCAAGGCATCGGTCAATCAAGATGGGATTTGCCCCTCTCTACTTGAGAGAGATATCTCTGGGCCCCTCGAGTGATCGGATCCAGAAATGCATGGTCGTGCTACATATGGTTAAGATTTAACCTAGTAAAGGGATTCTGAATCACAGTATCGAGAAAGAGAGGTCAGCTTGGAGCTAGACCAAATATCGTGAGGCAAAGGGAAAGACATGTACTCAACCTTGTGATGGTTCGTCCGAATGATCTTTATATGCGTTTAGGAGTTGGCACGTCTTGCTAGAGGCCACTACCAACTATTGACGGAGTAAGTGTACTCGTGTGATGACTATATGTGTATGAACCTATAGGGTCACACTGAAGGGTTTCGCAGCATAGTAAATCAAAATTTTCTACGGAAGCGAACAGAGGGAAAGCCAAGATCTAATCTAGGAGATGCAAACAACGAGAGAGATTGGATTAGATCTTCATACCCTTGAAGATTCGCACAGCGGAACGTTCGTCGGAACGTGGGTGATGTAGTCGTACTCGCTTCTCCTCCTCGCGATCCGATCCGATCTAGCACCACAAGTGGTGGTGCCTCCGTGAGATGCACACGTGCAGCACCTCGACGTCTCCTCCTTCCTCGGACCAGCAAGTAGGATGGAGAGATAGATTGGATCTACAACACGACGGCGTGGTGTATATGATGGAGAATTTCTGCAGCAGGGCTTCGCCTACAAACAGTCGGGAGGGAGAGAGGAGGGCAGCAGGGCAACTAGGGTTTGGAGGAAGGTGTGTAGGGAAGGGGGCGCCCTAGCCCTCTATATATAGAGGGGGAGGGGGCGGCTAACCCTAGCCCCTCCTCCAAGACTTGGGCCGACGGCCAAGGGAGGGAGGAGTGGGGGGCTAGGGCTCTATCTCTAGTTTAAACAATTTAAACTCTCCCTTATCTAGAAATTCTATCTCTAGATTTAAACGAGTTAAATCTCTCTAGAATCGGCTGGGCCCTATGGGGCCTTGTGCCCCTGGCCCAATGTGGCCAGGACACTCCCTCATAGGCCCATGCCCCCTCCCGGAAGGTGGGACCACGTTGGCCCCCCTTCCGGAAGGTTCTAGAAGCTTCCGGTACAATACCGATTAACCCGAAACAATTCCGAACTCCAAAAACTGCACTGCCTTATATGAATCTTATTCTCCGGACCATTCCGGAACCTCTCGTGATATCCCGGATCCCATCCGAGACTCCGAAAAAAAATTCATAAACCAAGTATCTAATCTATCCTAGCGTCGAGACACGTTAAGTGTGTGACCCTGCGGGTTCGAGAATATGCAGACATGATCTTCTATCAATAATCAACAGCGGGGTCTGGGCACCCATATTGACTCCCACACATTCATCGATGATCATATCGGATGAACCACGATGCCAGGATTCAATCAATCCCATATATATATTCCCTTCGTCTCGCGATATTTTACTTGCCCGAGATTCGATCGTCGGTACCGTCATACCTAGTTCAATCTCGTTCACAGCAAGTACTTTACTCGTTCCGTAATCCGATATCACTTTGTGATTAACTCCTTAACCACATGCTTGCAAGCGGTGTTGATATCGATTACCGAGTGGGCCCGAAGTATATCTCTCCGACTTGGGAGGGACAAATCCCATCTCGATACATACAACCCAACAGATACTTTCCGATCACCTGAGAGACACCTTTATGATCACCCTATCATAGGATGACGTTTGATGACCTCAAAGCTTTCTTCCGATACCAGGGAGTTGCATTATCTCATGGTCTAAGGAATACAATATTTGACATAGGAAAAGCTTCGCAAAGATGAACACAATGACACGATCTAATTGCTTCGCTTAGTTTGGGTTTGTCCACCATATCATTCTCCCAATGATATGATCTCATTATCAATTGACAACTCATGTCTATGGTTAGGAAACCTTAACCATCATTGATCAATGAGCTAGTCCATAGAGGCGTACTAGGGACACGGTGTTGTTCACAAACCACACAAGTATTAATGTTTCCGCTTAATACAATTCTAGCATGGAATATAAACTTTATCATGAACAAGAATTATAATAATAACATCTTTATTATTGCCTCTAGGGCATAATTCCAACAGTCTCCCACTTGCACTAGAGTCAATAATCTAGTTTACATTTGGCAACAATCTCACACCCATGGCACTGAGGTGCTGATCATGTTTTACACGTGGAAGAGGTTTAGTCAATGGATCTGCGACATTCAGATCTGTATGTACTTTGCTAATCTTCAGATCTCCATCTGCTATATAATCTCGGATTATATGAAACTTGCGGTTGATATGCTTGGTCTTTGGATGATATCTTGGTTCCTTAGCGAGTGCTATGGCGCCAGTGTTGTCACACAATATCTACAGTGGGTCCAATGCACTTGGAACCACGCCAAGCTCAATGATGAAGTTTCTGATCCAAACTCCTTCACTTGACGCTTCTGCAACAGCCATGTATTCCGCTTCTACTGTAGATCCCGCGATCACGCTTTGCTTGCAGCTTCTCCAGCTCACAGCTCCTCCATTCAAAATATACACGTATCCTGTCTGAGATTTAGAATCATCCTTGTCGGTGTCGAAACTAGCATCGACGTAACCTTTTACGACAAGCTGTTCATCACCCCCATAGACTAAGAACATTTCTTTAGTCCTATTTAGGTACCTTAGGATGTTCTTCACGGCTGTCCAGTGTTCCACTCCTGGATCACTTTGATATCTGCTCGTCAAACTAAGAGCATTGGACACATCCGGTCTAGTACACAGCATGGCATACATTATGGAACCTATGGCCGAGGCATAAGGCACTTTGCTCATAGCTTCCCTATCATTTACCGTAGCTGGACACTGAGCCTTGCTCAATATCTTACCTGACAACATAGGCACTGAACCTTTCAATGCCTTATCCATTCTGAACCTTTTCAGAACTTTGTCTAGGTATGTACTCTGGCTTAAAGCTATCAGGCGTCTTTGTCTATCTCTATAGATTTTGATGCCCAATATATAAGCAGCTTCACCTAGGTGTTTCATTGAAAAACACTTGTTCAAATAACTCTTCACATCGTTAAGCATGTCGATGTCATTTCCAATAATCAATATGTCATCCACATATAGTACCAGAAACGTCACCGAGCTCCCACTCACTTTCTTGTAGATGCAAGCTTCGTAGCAATTTGGAACAAATCCAAAGCTCTTGATCACTTGATCAAAACGAAGGTTCCAACTCCGAGACGCTTGCTTCAGTCCATAAATGGAACGCTGAAGTTTGCATACTTTATCAGCATCCTTAGGATCGACAAAACCTTCGGGTTGCATCATATACAACTCTTCATCAATGTTGCCATTGAGGAAAGCAGTCTTGACATCCATTTGCCATATTTCATAATCATGAAACGCAGTAATTGCTAATAAAATCCGAATGGACTTAAACATCGCTACGGGAGAGAAAGTCTCATCGTAGTCAACACCTTGAACTTGTCGAAAACCTTTCGCAACAAGCCGTGCTTTATAGACGGTAACATTACCATCCGCGTCCGTTTTCTTCTTGAAGATCCATTTGCACTCAACGGCCTTTCGGTCGCTAGGAGGGTCCACCAAAGTCCATACTTGGTTTTCGCTCATGGATCCCAATTCGGATTTCATGGCTTCTAGCCATTTCTCAGAGTCTGAGCTCATCATCGCTTCCTCATAGTTCGTAGGTTCGCTGTCTTCTACTAACAAGACAGTCAAGACAGGGTTGCCGTACCACTCAGGAGGGGCACGCGACCTTGTCGACCTGCGATGTTCAGTAGCGGCATCGTCCGAAGCTTCATGATCCTTGTCATTAGCTTCCTCTATTGTTGGTGCAGGCGGCACTGGAATAATTTCAGGTGCTGCGCTACTCTCCAATTCAAGAGAAGGTTCAATAACCTCGTCTAGCTCTACTTTCCTCCCACTCACTTCTTTCGAGAGAAACTCCTTCTCAAGAAAGGAACCGTTCTTTGCGACAAACACTTTGCCTTCGGTTCTGTGATAGAAGGTATACCCAATAGTTTCCTTAGGGTATCCTATGAAGACGCATTTCTCCGCTTTGGGTTCGAGCTTGTCCGGCATCAACTTCTTGACGTAAGCTTCGCATCCCCAAACTTTAAGAAACGACAACTTAGGTTTAGCACCAAACCACAGTTCATACGGTGTCATCTCAACGGATTTAGATGAAGCCCTATTTAAAGTGAATGCAGCGGTTTCTAATGCATAACCCCAAAATGATAACGGCAAATCAGTAAGAGACATCATCGATCGGACCATATCTAATAGGGTTCGATTCCGGCGTTCATACACACCATTGCGTTGTGGTGTTCCGGGTGGCGTGAATTGTGAAACGATTCCACTTGCTTTGAGATGCGTGAGAAAATCATAACTCAAATATTCGCCCCCACGATCGGATCGTAGAAACTTAATCTTTCTGTTACGATGGTTCTCCACTTCATTCTGAAATTCTTTGAACTTTTCAAACGTTTCAGATTTATGTTTCATTAAATAGATATACCCATATCTACTTAAGTCATCGGTAAAAGTGAGAAAGTAGCGATATCCACGGCGCGTCGAAACACTCATCGGTCCGCATACATCGGTATGTATGATTTCCAACAAGTCCGTTGCTCGCTCCATCATACCGGAGAACGGGGTTTTGATCATCTTGCCCATGAGGCATGGTTCGCATGTGTCAAATGATTCAAAATCAAGAGACTCCAAAAGTCCATCAGAATGGAGTTTCTTCATGCGCTTTACACCAATATGACCTAGACGACAGTGCCACAAATAAGTAGTATTATCACTATCTACTTTGCATCTCTTAGCCTCAATGTTATGGATGTGTGTTTCATTCCTTTCGAGATTTAGAAGAAATAAACCATTCACAAGAGGTGCATGACCATAAAAGATGTTACTCATACAAATAGAACAACCATTATTCTCCGATTTAAATGAATAACCGTCTTGCAATAAACACGATCCAGAAATAATGTTCATGCTCAACGCAGGCACATAATAACATTTATTAAGGTTTAAAACTAATCCCGAAGGTAAAACTAAGGAGAGCATGCCGACGGCCATCACATCAACTCTTGATCCGTTGCCAACGCGCATCGTCACCTCATCCCTCACAAGCCGCCGTCTATTCCGTAGCTCCTGTTTCGAGTTACAAATATTAGCAACTGAACCAGTATCAAATACCCAAGCACTACAACGAGGGCTAGTAAGGAAAACATCAATAACATGTATATCAGATATACCTTTGATGGTGCCAGCCTTCTTGTCCGCTAAGTACTTCGGACAGTTGCGCTTCCAGTGACCCTTGTCCTTGCAATAGAAGCACTCAGTGTCCGGCTTAGGACCAGACTTGAGCTTCTTCTCAGCAGGGGCAACGCGCTTGCCGCCGCTTTTCTTGAAGGGCTTCTTTGCACCCTTACCTTTCTTAAAGGAGGGCTTGTTGACCATCAACACATGATTATCCTTCTTGATGTCCACCTCCGCAGCCTTTAGCTTTGCGAAGAGCTCGGTGATCGTATCAGTGGAACCAATCTGATTATGAGTCACTACAAAACTTTTGTAGCTGAGAGGGAGTGATTGCAGAACCCTGTCAATCTTGAGCTCCTCTGGAATCTTGCAGTCCAGTTGCTCAAGGCGTTGAGTGTAGCCCGACATCTTAATGGCGTGCTCACTAACGGAACTCCCTTCCTCCATCTTGCAGTTAAAGAACTTCTCGGAGATCTCATATCTCTCAGAACGGGCCTGAGTCTGAAACATGGTTTTCAGCTCTTCGAGAATCTCAAAGGGCCCGGGATAGTTTTCAAAACGATTTTGAAGTTCCGGTTCCATAGCAAACAACATGGTGCTCTTAATCACACCATAATCATCTTTGCGCGACTGATAGACAGCTTTCTCATCAGCCGGCGCAGTTGCAGCGGGGGGGTTACCTAACGCTTTCTCAAGGACATAGTCCTTTTGACCGCCAGAGAGAATGATTCTCAGATTGCGGAACCAGTTGGTGAAGTTAGACCCATTGTTCTTAAGCTTTTCTTTCTCAGCAAAAACGTTGAAGTTGAAGTTGGACTTAGCCATGTGATCTACAATATTTGCAAGTACAAATTAGACTATGTTCATGATAACTAGTTCAACTTTTAATCAAATTACTAGATGAACTCCCACTAAATTCAACATCCCTCAAGTTGTTTAGTGAACATGATCCAAATTCACCACACCTAATCCGATCTTCACGAGAAGAGATGTGGTTTAAATGGTGGACAACGAAGTGTCGATCATATCATTCATATGACTCATGCTTAACCTTTCGGTTCATGTGTTCCGAGGCCATGTCTGTACATGCTAGGCTCGTCAAGTTAGACCCAAGTATTTCCGCGTGTGCAAAACTGGCTTGCACCCGTTGTATGTGAGCGTAGAGTCTATAGCACCCGATCATCACGTGATGCTTGGACACGACGAACTTTCGCAACGGTGCATACTTGGGGAGAACATAGTTTTTATCTTGATCTTTAAGTGAGGAATCATCTTATAATGCTACCGTCGCGATCTAAGCATGATAAGATACATAAAAGGATAAACATCACATGCATATAACTTTATGTGACATGGTATAGCCAATCTTCGCGCAATGATCTCCATCTTGTGCGTTCCGGCATGATCTCCATCACTCCACCATGATTGCCTCCACCACGAACATCAACTACAACTATTGCTAACTACTTAGAGATAAAGTAAAGCTATTACATGGCGTATAAGAAGTTGACTCGCAGGTCATACACAATTATAAAGACAACCATATGGCTCCTGCCGGTTGTGTACTCATCGACATGCAAGTCGTGAAACATTACAAAACATGATCATCGCATACAATATACACATCACATCTTGGGCCATACCATATCACAGAAAACACTCCCTGCAAAAACAAGTTAGACGCCTCTACTTTGTTGTTGCATGTTTTACGTGGCTTATGGGAGTAGATGCTAAGAACGATTCTTACCTACGGAAAGCCACAACGGTGATATTATGGTTGCCAAACTCCGGTGTTAATCCCATGACAACTATAGTGAGAGAAACTGACATCCACCAGCCGCATGTATGGTACAAGCCACACGTCAAGTGCGGAGCCGGTCTCGCGAACGACGTCGCGTAAGGTTGGCCTGGACCGCTTCAATCTCACTATCCCGCACCATAAGAAGAACACAAACAAGAGGCTTGCAACAGAAAACATCAACGCCCGCAACAACCATGTTGTGTTCTACTCGTGAAACACATCTACACATATATCTAGCTCTGATACCACTGAAGGGTTTCGCAGCATAGTAAATCAAAATTTTCTACGGAAGCGAACAGAGGGAAAGCCAAGATCTAATCTAGGAGATGCAAACAACGAGAGAGATTGGATTAGATCTTCATACCCTTGAAGATTCGCACAGCGGAACGTTCGTCGGAACGTGGGTGATGTAGTCGTACTCGCTTCTCCTCCTCGCGATCCGATCCGATCTAGCACCACAAGTGGTGGTGCCTCCGTGAGATGCACACGTGCAGCACCTCGACGTCTCCTCCTTCCTCGGACCAGCAAGTAGGATGGAGAGATAGATTGGATCTACAACACGACGGCGTGGTGTATATGATGGAGAATTTCTGCAGCAGGGCTTCGCCTACAAACAGTCGGGAGGGAGAGAGGAGGGCAGCAGGGCAACTAGGGTTTGGAGGAAGGTGTGTAGGGAAGGGGCGCCCTAGCCCTCTATATATAGAGGGGGAGGGGGCGGCTAACCCTAGCCCCTCCTCCAATCCTTGGGCCGGCGGCCAAGGGAGGGAGGAGTGGGGGGCTAGGGCTCTATCTCTAGTTTAAACAATTTAAACTCTCCCTTATCTAGAAATTCTATCTCTAGATTTAAACGAGTTAAATCTCTCTAGAATCGGCTGGGCCCTATGGGGCCTTGTGCCCCTGGCCCAATGTGGCCAGGACACTCCCTCATAGGCCCATGCCCCCTCCCAGAAGGTGGGACCACGTTGGCCCCCCTTCCGGAAGGTTCTAGAAGCTTCCGGTACAATACCGATTAACCCGGAACAATTCCGAACTCCAAAAACTGCACTGCCTTATATGAATCTTATTCTCCGAACCATTCCGGAACCTCTCGTGATATCCCGGATCCCATCCGATACTCCGAACAAAAATTCATAAACCAAGTATCCAATCTATCCTAGCGTCGAGACACGTTAAGTGTGTGACCCTGCGGGTTCGAGAATATGCAGACATGATCTTCTATCAATAATCAACAGCGGGGTCTGGGCACCCATATTGACTCCCACACATTCACCGATGATCATATCGGATGAACCACGATGCCAGGATTCAATCAATCCCATATATATATTCCCTTCGTCTCGCGATATTTTACTTGCCCGAGATTCGATCGTCGGTACCGTCATACCTAGTTCAATCTCGTTCACAGCAAGTACTTTACTCGTTCCGTAATCCGATATCACTTTGTGATTAACTCCTTAACCACATGCTTGCAAGCGGTGTTGATATCGATTACCGAGTGGGCCCGAAGTATATCTCTCCGACTTGGGAGGGACAAATCCCATCTCGATACATACAACCCAACAGATACTTTCCGATCACCTGAGAGACACCTTTATGATCACCCTCTCATAGGATGACGTTTGATGACCTCAAAGCTTTCTTCCGATACCAGGGAGTTGCATTATCTCATGGTCTAAGGAATACAATATTTGACATAGGAAAAGCTTCGCAAAGATGAACACAATGACACGATCTAATTGCTTCGCTTAGTTTGAGTCTGTCCACCATATCATTCTCCCAATGATATGATCTCATTATCAATTGACAACTCATGTCTATGGTTAGGAAACCTTAACCATCATTGATCAATGAGCTAGTCCATAGAGGCGTACTAGGGACACGGTGTTGTTCACAAACCACACAAGTATTAATGTTTCCGCTTAATACGATTCTAGCATGGAATATAAACTTTATCATGAACAAGAATTATAATAATAAAATCTTTATTATTGCCTCTAGGGCATAATTCCAACACACACACTTTAGGGTCTGGAAGCCTAATGAGGATTGGATCCGAATTAGACCAGGCTTAGGCTGCTAATGGGCTGCTATTGTAGAAGCCCACTAGGGATGCCTATATAAGAGAGAGTGAGGCGAGCTGAATAGGGTTGAGCATTCCACCCAGCCGCCACTCCTCTTCCGTCTGTGTTGCACGTGCAGACGTAGCAGTCTGGCGTGTGACGGCTTCCACTCCGGACGTGTGGATACCTCAGAGGTGCTGCAGCTGTATCACTTAGACGAGCCGCGCAAAGGGGAGCTGCTCGTGGGACGAGGACGAGGAGGAGACGTAGAACATCTACACTGCCCCAACGTGCTTCATCGAGTTCCGCAACTGCGTGTCTAGTGGTAATCCCGTGATCTATGACAATAGTATTCCTGGTTGACGCGGTAGAAAATTTTGATTTTACGCTAGTGTAGCCTACCCATTTCCCTACAATACGCATAGATCTAGAGCCTAAAACCAGAAGCTTTCGCTCTGATACCACTGTTGGGCCACGCAGAGATAAAGAAAACTTTTTACCTAACGCGGTACACCCAAGATCCAGCTCAGGTTATAGGCCACGAGATTACCGCTAGACGCGCAGATGCGGAAGTTGATGTAGCGCGTCGAAGCAGTGCCGAACGATCCACGGACAGCCCTCTGAATCCCACAAACTCCTTCGTCAGATCCCCACGAGCTTCCCCGTCTCCAGCGCCGCACATGCAACGCCTCTACCGGTATCCACACATACAAGGAGCTTCGGACAGAGGATTGCTAGATCCTGTCTAACCCGAAATGGAAGTGGAGAAAGTGACGGCTAGGTTAGGGAGTATCCATTGTCACTCCACTTATATACACTCCTAGTTGTGCTCAACGCTTGAGGCCCATCTAGGCTGTACTCCAATCTCCATATGGATCTAATCCACATGGGCTCCATATGGATTTCCATATGGATCTAATCCAATCTCCATATGGATCTAATCCACTCGGTCTCAAGTCAATAGATGGTAGCGGCCTCTAGCAAGACGTGCCAACTTCCAAGTGTCGTAAAGTCAGAAGACAAACCTTCAATGTGACTTTCGTCCAAGTCCCTTTACCTCACGATATACCTATTAAGCTATAGGCGAGTAGTTGCCATCCCTTTAATAGCTTAACTCTCTTTTCGTACCATGATATGTGATTCACTGGACTAACTCTTAGTCCGACTCCTCAGTTAACACTTAACTGAGTAGCACATGGCCATGCTTCCGAATCATATCACACGAGAGGACCAAGAGAATATCTCTCTATTATGGAGGGGCAAATCCCATCTTGGTAATCCACGTCACGCAGCTTGCTTCACAACCAACCCGAACTCTACCTTTATAACTGCCCATTTACGGAACAACAACGTTTGATAGAACCTAAGTTGGCGATCCACAACTCGGATCATGCAATCACCTCAGGTCGAAGGATTCCATTGCTTGAGACTGCAAATGACAACATGCTCGTTGCATCTCAACTTGGGTCAGTCTGACTCGCTAAACTCTTTAGCCGAATCAGTGTAAGTCGGAATAGCATCACCATGCCCATGACAAGTGAAACCGTGTCATCAGCCGACTTGCACATTGGTCTAAGTTGTGTGCCTAGCACAACCTCAACAACCAAGGACAATCTAATATAAACAATCATGAATACATAGTTCCACAACTGAATCACGCATTCAATGATATATATCTGATGTTCATATAGGGACAACTTTACTTTATGAATACTTTGGGAAATATCATCAACCATGGTTGCCTCTAGGGCATATTCCCAACAGGCAAAACTCATAACCAGCTCCTCGAGGATCTGAAACAACACCACTGGCAGCTTCATGGCCGTCGCCACCCCAATGCATGATCTTGTCCTGTTTTCCTTCTATGTGTGAGATGAACTATTATTTGTTTGTTTGTTGATTTATCGGGAACTATTGTTATAATTTGGTTGAGATATTGGATGATTTTATTGTGTGCTTGGAACTATTATTTGATTATATTCCCCCGGTTGTTGTATGTGTTTACATTTGTGTTTTATCAATTTGCAAATAGGATTTGTCAAAAACCTTGTGTTTACGGGTTCGAAAGTGGCTGGCACGGATAAGTCCCCGCAAATAAAAATTATGAAATAGACATGCAAAACCTGTTTACGGCGGTGTACTCGTGGTTTCAGTTTTCGCGAGTAAAGAAACTACTAGAGATGCTCTTACGATGCGCACACCTTTGAAGGATACAAAAGCAGACAGGACAAAAAAAGGAACATACTACTCCTAAAGTTTTTTTTTTTTTTGAATTCCGACTAGGCCGCGTCGCGGCGAGACAACCGTATGTTGGCGTACGCCGGCCTGAGATGCCCGGATCACGCGACTGGGCTGCGCCTGCCGGAGTCCTGCAAGTGGCGCGACATCGTGGTCCGCTCTCCCTGTACAGTGGCGCTCACGCTGTGACCGTGTCCTCGAAAGCCCACAAGCTGGGCGCCACCGTCAGGACAGGACGCGCCACGAGCCCACGAGTAGGTTGCCACGGCCGGCCTATAGCCCAGAATAGGAGAGGAGGAGGGAAATTGTCCCTGTATCGTCTCATCCTCCTTGCTGCCCACAGATCATGACTTGAAGCGGCGGCAACGTGCGCGTGCTTCATGGTTGGACCAGCGAAACTGTTCCCGGCGGCGACATGCCACGCCGAGGCAAACCACAGTTCGAATCGTAGGCCCCATTTTCTTCGAGATTTCACTATGGGGATCGATCCGGTTCACAAGACATTTTGCGTTGTGACCCGACCCTAGAGGTACGTCAGGATGGCCTGGCTTGGCCGGTTGGCTGGGCGGGATGGGATCGTTCTGGCACGTCGATAACCTGTGCTTCGCGACCAAAACACGTCTCGACGACGTGCACCGCAGCTCGCCTCGCCTCGCCTGCGTGAATATGTGCTGAGAGATCGAGCCAGAGATGAGAAGAAAGATACTCATGTGTCTCGCCAGAATGGGATGCTCAAACAGGAACGGCACAGTTCGCAGCAGTCGCAAGCGTGAAGGAACGAAAAGGTGTTTACAGGGACAGTCACGGCCGGATGCTCCTGTCTCATAGCTAGCCGCACCGAGCCGTCTCGTCCCCGTAATAAGAAGAAAGAGGACCCGTCTCGGCGTCTCCACACGGAACACACCGCACTTGCCCCGGCCCGTTGGTCTCGCTCTCACCTTTCCAGAGCGTTCAGTACTACGAATATCGTCTGCGTGCGCGTGTGCATCGGGCCAATGGCACCACACGTGCGCTCCATGCTCCCCCCGTAGTCCCATACCACGCATATCGATCCTGCAGCTGCAGGTGCAATGAACGATCAGCGCGCACGACTAGCAAGAAACGGGAGTACTACTCTGCCGACATACACAACGTCTACAGATTAGCACCACCTCTCACTCAGCTGGAAAAGAAAAGAAAAATGAAAAGATGCTGCCGTTTTGTCGCCCGGCGTTAAAAAGAAAAATCTGATCCCATCTGTACCTTCCAGTAATGACAAACCTAAACTAGGAAGCGAATAGTAAAATAGCGATTGCTTCAACGGAGACCCAGCAACGCGCAGGAAAGCATTCCCCTTTGTACGTACTACGTGCCGATAATATACTCTAGTACTTAGTACTAGTACCAGTTACGTACAAAAAGAGAGCTGCGAAACCAAGGCGCGATCGCGATTAAACTTGCGCGAATCGCAAGAACCAGGTGCGTGCACGCACACTGGCTCGTCCGTCTGGCGCGCGATCGTGGAGTAAATCGAATATCCAAGCGCGAAGCGAGCGGCAGCGCATGTGGCCTGGGCCAGAGCCCCCAGGCAGGCTAAGAGGCCCCGTCGATCTCCTGAACGCCACAGCCGCGCACATGGCCTGGGTCGTGGATCGTGGCCATGGATGGGCGTGAAAGAAAGTCTTGGCTTCTACCCGAGATCGCGCAGGAAAGAGAAACGGACCGGACCAACCGACGCGCATTCAAGGCGCCCGCTGTTTTTCCTTGCTTGTTCAACCAACATGTAACTGCCGGCTGCTGTTGGACCAGCCAAGCTCACTGGTCACGGGCAATGTGTGCCTGCTGCTGCCTGCGTGCTCGCGTTTCTGTTTGGGGTCGGTTCAGTTGGAGTAAATTGCAGATTACTATCACGATTCGGGCATCACTTACGAGTTAGTACCAACATTCGTAATTTTTTCGAGTCAGTACCAAGTTTGGGACACAACATTGTGAATCGGACTAATTCGTGGTTAATACTATTTTGACAGCAACCCTGACTGTTGGGGCCCAGCTGTAAGTGCCGAGTTGGCAGCACATGTCTAGGAGGAGCTGAGGTGGAAGTGGTACCCACTTGTCAACCCTTCATATTTTCACCTCTCCTTCCTCCTCCCATCTCTCTCTAGCTAGATAAACTGAAGCACCACCACGCGCGTCTTCCCTGGCCACACACCGACGAACTGGAGCACCACCGTGCGCGCCCATGCTCCTCTCTCCACCGGCGAGCGCCGCCCCTGCTCCTCTCCCCTACCAGAGGGAGGCGCCCCTGCTCCTCCCCCTATCGAAGAGAGGCATTTGCGTCGCCCGTGCTCCTCTACCCCATGGAGGGAGGCGCCACTTCTCCCCTCCCTAACCAGCTGGATGCCACCACGAGTGCCCGTGCTCCTCTCCCCCACCGGCTAGAGGCCACCCCACCCCCTGCTCCTCTCCCCAGCCGTCTCGCTCCATCCATGCTGGTCCGATCTGGTCTCACTGCTGTTGTTCTACTTTTCCATGAACCAAGACGAAGCTCCTTGGAGCTCCGCTCTCCGTGTTGATCATCTAAGCCAATGGAATCGAATAATGGAGCCGTTTATCATCGGGAATCATCGGCATTCTTGTCCCAGGCGACCACCTTCTCTAGACGATTTCGTCGCCATTAAGCCGCCTCAGGTCGGGGCTAGCCGTCCTGTGTCTCTCCATCCGCCAGCACTCCGGGTCTCTGTTGCAAGCCGCCTAGGACCTTCGCCGCCGGCTGCCCGCATCATTCAGGCGGTCCCGCTTGTAACCTTCGCAGAGAGAGAAAGGGGATGAGGCCAAAGACGATGTGGCTGACAGGTGGAACCCACGTCCAGCTCAGCTAATCCTCCACATATGCTGCAAACTCAGCATTTACAGCTAAGCCCCAGCAGTCAGGGTTGCTGTCAAAATACTATTAGCCACGAACGCTATGTCCCAAACTTGGCACTGACTCGCAAAAATTACGAATGTTGGTACTCACTCGTAACTTGTGTCCAAATTGTGGTAGTTATCTGCAATTTACTCGTTCAGTTGCTCTCATTTGGCAAGTTTCTTAGTGTAACATACTCCTACGATTCTTAGGAATGCAGTTACAGATTAATGTACTCTCGATCTGTCCGAATAAGGTCACGCTTTGATCCGCATGATAGGAAACACGCAGGAATAGAAAAAACACAAGTGCCATGTCCGGCTGAATTATACATGATTTGGAACATATGGGGATTTCCTTCAAGCAGTGTTCGAATCACATGAAAAATAAAAAAATTGTAACATGAGATTTGACTGGACGAAAACTTTCCTCCAAAACACAGTGCAATATAGATATAAAAAAGTACCGGTTGGCTAAGTAGAATGCGATTTGGTGTCCAAAATACCAAGGGGGATTGGGTATTCATGACCTCAAAGTCAAGAACAATGCTCTCCTAGGGAAATGGATTTTTAAGCTACTATGGTAAGATGTGTATGACAAACTCTTCTAAGGAGAAAATATGTTGGTTTAAAAGCAGTGTCCCGGGTATATTGGAAACTAGGTGACTCACACTTTTGGGCTAGATTAATGGCTACAAAGAAACATTTCTTTTGCTATGGGTCTTTCTCTATTAATGATGGATCGGAGATTAGGTTCTGGGAGGATAAAAGGTTAGGTAATGCCACACTCTAAGAACAATATCCAGACTTATACAACATTATGCGCCACAAAGACGATACTATTTTCAAGGTTCTAGAATATTTTCCTCGAGACACGACGTTCATAAGAGATTTGTTCTGTTCCAGAATGGTATCGTGAAATGCTTTGTTACAACGGTTATCCATGGTACACCTCTCCAGGGGGCGATGAATTTCGTTACATGAGAGCGGTAAGTTCTTGGTGGATTCCATGTATAAGGTGTTGGTCTAGTCAGATGTGCAAGTCGATAATAATAAGAAGATTTAGAAGATGAAGATATATCTCAAAAATAAAATATTTGCGTGGTATCTTCATTAAGGAGTCATTCTTATAAAGGACAACCTTATTAAGAGAAATTGCCAGAAAGTAAACATTGTGTTTTCTGTCATCATGATGATACAATAAAATATTTATTCTTCCAATGCAAATTAGCTCGTTCTATATGACTGGTCATCCAAGTAGCTTCTATTTTGTATCCACCATTGACGAGGGTTTAACTCGTCAATGCCCATTATTATGGACTTGGGTTTTGGAGAAGGAGGGAGCGCTGGAGACATCTATCGGCTAGCAAACAAGCACACAGGGGACAAAGGATTTACCCAGGTTCAGGCCTCGTAGAGGTCCCTACTCCTGCTTGTCTGCTCGTGGAATTATCGAAGGAGTCGAAAGTTACAATGGTGCGCAGATGCAATCTGGCGAGGGTTGTGGAAACTAGGGTTGCGTGTGTCCTCCTCGCCGCCCCTCCTAGCCTTTATATAGATAGGCTAGGTCTCAGGTAGCAGGTCGAGTCGGTTACAAGTTAGGGTTTTCCCCTTCAAACTTTCTATCTTTAGCTTCTTCTTGTCCTTCAAGCAATCGAGAGTCTGTAGGTTACTCGAGTCCCTCCCTCTGGGCCTTGGCGACACCGTGGGCCTGTATGTATTTGGACCATATATACCAAGCTCGAGTACCTGTAGGGTATACCCATGTCAGTAGCCCCCGAGTGTCCAGTGGAATCGCATATTCGACTGGGGACTTTTGAAGCCTTCGAGTGCCTAAATGAGTACATTTCGATTGCTTTTATTTGTGTCATAGGGATTGTTGATATATGTGCCTGATATAACCGAAGTATCGGTATCAGTTAACCACCTTAGGGTGAAACAACGCAATCTACTCAAATTCGAGTCCCCGGACTCGAATCCGGAAAAGTGCTGGTGTAATTCGACTCAGGCCGTGGAGGTCTTACAGGAGTCGAATTCCAGTTATATGGGTGTGAGCACTTGACGCGTCCGTCAAGGCATGTTCATCGCGCCTGTAGGCACGGATATGCTTCTGGCAGTGCGCAGTTAAATGCGTTGCCAGGCCTTATTCAGGTCTTACCTTCACGCCGTAGGCGCGGCATCCGAATTTTATCATCGCGGAGACGATTCGGGTAACCCAGGAGACGCAGTCTCTTTGTAGGGAAAAATTATGAGGCGGTGTCGCCATGAGTTTCGAGTGTGGATGTTATCAACATACAGTTTTTCTTGCACAAATAATCATAGGGTGCGCGGCCAGCGCTCCCTATGGGAGTAGCCCCCCGAGTGCCTGGTTGAGTTGAAGACTCAGACAGGGACTAAAGAACTTTTGCGACTGCTGTCGTCTTTTGCTTGCTTGTTCAGTCGATGACTCAGACAGGTACTAAAACACTTTCGCGACTGCTGTCATCTTTTGCCTGCTTGTTTCAGTCGATGACTCAGGCAGATACTAAAATATTTTCGTGACTGCTGTCGTCTTTTGCCTGCTTGTTTCCGGTGCTCCCTATGGGAGTAACACATGTCCATAATCGAACTGTGTTTCGAGTGGTTGGGTTTGCTTTTGTGATTGTCCATGTTCCTGCAACAAGAAAAAGAAAGTCGTAGGGTGCGCGGCCAGCGCTCCCTATGGGAGTAGCCCCCGAGTGCTTGGTGGAGTCGAAGACTCCAGCAAGGACTAAAAATAGTCGAAGTTTTCCACTACATAGCCTTGGTGACATCAGTGTTGACGCTTGTATGACCTTAGTTGCCCGCGTGAGCAGTTTTGACGTGACGTGACGAGCAGTGGGCTCCACTTTCTGACTTTGATTTGACTGGGCGTGTGTAATCTTATTTTTAACTGTGCCTCCTCGATTTCTGCGCGTAATGGTTGAAGTGGGGGGACGGTTCGCGCTTCCTCTTCTCCACGTGTCCTACGCGATGCGTGCCACGCGTCCAATAGGGTTTTTGTCAGCCGTTGGATTGCATCTTCCAGGGGTTAAGTAGCGTTGCTGCGCCGGTAATTTCCCATCTGTGCTCTTTCTTCCTTGCTGCCATCACTATTGCCGTTTGCTTTTTTGCTTTCCTCTACGCTCATCTTCCCCACGACGCTGGACCAGCTCCGTTCGTTCCCAAGCTATTTCCTTCGTTCTCATCGCCGCCACGCAATAGGGAAGAAGAAGGGAGGCGCTGCCGCTGATTCCGCTGCCACCCTCGCTGCAACGAAGAAGAAGGGTGGCTCCGCTGCTACGGTCACCAGTGCCGCTGCCGCCGGGAAGAAGAAGGTCGCGGGCACCCGTGTGACCAATGGCGCATGGCGCCCCTCTATTATCAAGGCATCGGATCTCCGTCTTCTTCGCCAAGACGGAGTGATTTCTGCAGCAGTCGCCGATTCGCGCGTCCCTAGCGGTGAGACCATTCCTGTGCCTCACGCTAGTTATCGAGTGATGTTTCTTGCATTCATCATTCGCGGTCTTTCCTTGCCTCTTCACCTCTTTCTTCGGGGTCTTCTTTGTTTCTATGGGCTCCAGCTCCATCAGCTGTCCCCAAATTCTCTCCTTCACATCACTTGTTTCATCACTCTCTGCGAGTGCTGGCTCGGAATCGAGCCGCACTTTGGTATTTTCAAACACATCTTTAAATTGAAGCGTCAGTCCGCATCTGGCTCTTTAGTTTATGACGTAGGTGGTTGCGGAATCCATGTTGACCCTTCCGCCGCCTACTTCGATATCAAGCTCACCAAGTCCGTCCAGGGATGGAGGGACAAATGGTTCTATGTGCGCGACCAGAAGGCCAAGGACGAGCACTTTGGACTCGCGCCCTTCGATCATGCAACTCCCTGCAAGAAGATGCATTCTTGGAAGAACGTGATCATGCCTTCCGAACTCGCGGAAACAGACGTGTTATATCAGCACGTCTGCGACCTCGAGAGTCGCATAGGCGCAGAAGAGGGAGGCTACGTCCTTGTCAGAACTTGGCTGCATCGTCGCGTCTAGCCTCTCCAGGCCAGGGTCCATCCCATGTTCCAATGGGGTGGCGCTGATGATCCCACTCGTGTGTCTGCTGATGGCATGTCCGCGAGTGAGGTAGATAAGAGGGTGCGACTGGTCACGAAGTATACCCTCAAGGATGTGCTTCCGAACGAGCCAGACATTCCTCCTTTTGATGCTTCGAATCCTCCTCCTGAGGTATGGTTGTGCTACGTAGTAGCTTATTTTCTCGATTGCGTCTTCTGTTCCTATCTGTTTTACTTTTTGTATGCAGGAGTGGGCGGTGTCGCCTTGCATGCCTCCCCTTCCTGAGGGGATTATTCCTCGTGAAGCTTTGGAAGAGGACGAGTCTGAGTCGACTGTCCCTTCTGATGTGGAAGAGGAAGCCCCCAAGTCTGAAAGTCCGGATACTCGCAAGCGTTCGCGTAGCGGGGATTCCGACGCGTCGACTCCTTCAACTCTGGGAGGCGCGGCTGTTGGCGCAGAGTCGCCAATTCCTGCCGTTCCTGTGAGGGCTGTGGCACCGTCTTCTCGTAAGAAGATGCGATTGCCCAAGGAGTCTTCGTCGGAGTCGACGGAGGCCACATTTGATCTTGACAGATTTGACTGGTAGGTTTGCTAGTGCGTTCATTCTTCTCTTGTTTTCTTCTTGTTGGCTTTGCCCTGGAGTTTGCCCTTTCTGAATGCGGATTTTGTCTTGCAGTCAAGAGGCGTCGTCATCTTCTGGCGACGTCGAATTTCTGAAGGAATCAGGAGTCGCGACCTCAAAGGCCAAGATAGAGGTCGAGCGCGCTCCTTCTCCTCCGGCGGCGGCCTACTTCGGGCACAATTCTTTGAGCTCTCCTCACGTAGGGGAGCATCGAGTAGTTGCTCGGATGACGGTTCGGCAATCTTCTTCGGAGTCGCTAGAGGACCATGTAAGTATATCTTTCTTTCTTTTATAATTTGTCAATCTGCTGACTCCTTGTTTTGTGCGACAGCTCCTTGTAAAGGAAGCCGCGCAGGTGGCGGAGCAGGTGATGGCGATAGGTCGCCAGCATGCAATGCTGGAGACGCGCCACCGCATGGTTGAGAGTGAGTGTTCTATACTTATTCTTTTCGTCTTCTCTGTATTTTGGTATAATCGACTGATAGCCAAATTTTTGACTGCCCTGTAGCCAAGCATAATGCTTTACTGCGTGATGTCGCCACGTTGGAGAAGACGCTGGCCGCAGCTGTGAAGGGGCGCGACGAGGCAATCACGGCTCGTGATGAAGCCCAGAAGCGCGAAGAGGATCTACGTGCCTCCTTTGCGGCCAGGGAGAAGTTGTTCGAAGAGCAACTGTTCTCAGTCACCAAGGCCCTCTCAGGTACCTTTACTTAGTAGATATTTTATTGATGTTCTTCTCTTCCTCTGTAGTGCCGGTGGCATTAGAAGTTTGATCCGTGTGTGATTTTTGGTGTAGATGCTGGCGGCTTGAGTTTTGATCCACAAGCCCTTGGTCATGATGACGCTCTGGCGGGCGCGGTATCTGCGGTCGAAGATCGTAGTGCCGCTGTCCAAAATAGGTTGTCCAAAGCCAAGGCTACCCTGAGTCGCCTCCCGGAGGAGCTGATGCCGAAGGCAGAGCTGGTCGGCAATGTGGAGGAGCTGGTGGAGTCGCTCGTTGGGGGTGTGCCTTCCACGTACAAGAATTCCCTCCGCGCAGCTGGCGCGACCATGTCACTTGCCATGGTGCAAGCCCACGGAGTCGAAGTGGATCCCTTTGCGGTGTTGAAGATGATGCCTGTTGGCGCGGATGGTCAGCAGGTAGTATTCGCTCCCTTTGCGACTGCCTGTGCCAAATATGGCCATTCCTTGATAAACACTGTTGCCAAGTATTCGGAGGAGCTCAATCGCGCAAAGAAGGCGGCGAAAACTTCGGCCTCAGGGGCCGGCAGAAAGTCAGTGGCATCTAATACTGCCACGTACTTGATGAAGCCCCCGAGGTCATCGAAGTCGAAGAAGCCAGCTGCTCCGTAGTTAGTTCCTTGTAATAGCTGATGAACTTGCTCTTTTGATTGGAGAACATGCCTGTTGGCGAATGTGTTTGTAGATACTTTTATTGATCCTGAATGCACCTGTTACTTTTGACTTTTGAGTTGGTCGCCTTATTTTGCCTCTAGCTTGATTTTTGGTAGGGTACGTCAAGTGGCCCTGTGGGGGGAACCTCGGACTCGCCATCTCTTGAGGATACAATGGCACCATCCTGCTCCAGGGTAGAGGAGCTTTCCTTGCTTTCGCGACTTCGTGATCGCGTTAAGCAACTGGAGCGTGAGTTGCCCTTGATCCGTGGTAGCACAGACGTGTGGAAGTCAAAGGCTGAAAAAGCCGCCGTCCGCGAGCAATATCTGCTTGGCGAGGTGACACAGCTGGGCGACCAGTTTAAGTGTTAGTTTGCTCATCCTCGTCTTTTCCTTTGTAGTTAATCGCAATGGTACGTTGTACTCATGCTGTTGATGCTGCTTCGTGTAGTTGTTAGCGCACGCCGTCCGCAGGAGGAGAGGGATAGGATTGCCATCCGCCTTCATGATCTCACCCAAGAGCAACTTTAGGAGAGTGGATACTTCTGGGTAGACGACTGCGCTAGCGACCCTGCAGGATCGTGCCTCGCGAGTGCTGCTCTTTTTGAAGAAGTCGCAGTCGTGTTTGAAGAACATCTACCGGGCGATGTTCCCACTGGATGATACTCCATCAAGCCCGCTGGCCCTTCTGACGAAATTTCAAGATATGTCCGCGGTTCGCGAGTGCGTGAGGCAGCAGTTGGTGGCTGGTGCCAAGGCTGCCCTCTCCGTGGTGCGTTTGCACAGGCCTGACGTGGATGTCGCCGCTATTGCATCTGGGCCACCGGTGCCACCAGCAGGATCTTCCTGGAACATGATGCCGCACTATCAGGCAGTGGATCGTCTAGCCGAGGAGATCGTCGACTTCTTCGAGGAACAGACTAATGTTCTTCTGTTGCAAGGGTAGCCAAATATGTATCCTGCATATAAGTGTACTGGTGTTGTAAAACTCATATATATTTGCAGATAACTTATTGTTGAGTGTATACAAAATAGCTTTATAAGCGTGGGGTGCGTTGCACTTATGCGAGTCCTTTTCGTTAGCCTGGCCATCCTTGTATCGTTACCTTGTCAACCTGTCAGGTGCGTTGCAGCTGGGTTGAGTTTGTGTTAAGGGGTTCGATTGATGTGCCAGCTACTCAGGATGTCGCGTTGTTGTTCGAAGAACATATGTGTATAGGGTGGCGTAGCCCCCGAGTATGAAAGTTGACAAAAGAAAGGAGAATACGGAGTTTTGGGGCACTTAGCTTTTATTAATTCGGAGAACAGTACGTAGTATAATGTGCGGCTAAGTAGCCTTGGCTGAATAGCCTCATTTGCGATGCAAAAGTAAAGGAAAACGACTAAGGGTAGAAGCATCGCAGTTGTGCGACGTTCCAAGGGTTGGAGTGTGCGACTCCTGTCTCTAAATCTTGAAGGCGATAGGCGCCACATGGGATTACTTCTGTAATCACGTACGGTCCTTCCCAGGGGGACTCGAGCTTGAGATGCCCCTGCTGATTCAGTCACAGGACTAGGTCACCTTCGACGAAGGATCTTGGGCGAAGCCTTCTGCTATGGTAGTTGCGTAGGTTCTGCTGGTAGATCGTAGATCTTTCTGCAGCGATTTCTCTTGCTTCGTCAAGGAGGTCGACGGAGTCTTCGAGTGCGAGGGATGACTCCTTCTCGCTATAGGAGACTACGCGAGGCGCTTTGTACCGTACCTCGGCGGATAGTACTGCCTCTGCTCCATGTACCATAAAGAATGGTGTGTAGCCGGTGGCGCTGTTTGGAGATGTACGCAGGCTCCAAAGTATGGATTGTAGTTCGTTTGGCCAGCAGCCCGCGGCTTGTTCGAGTGGCCGGAGAAGTCGCTTCTTGATGCCGCTGCAGACGAGCCCGTTTGCCTTTTCCACCTGACCGTTGGTCTGCGGATGTGCGACTAAGGCATAGCTGATGTTGATCCCCAGGTTCTCGCAGAAATCTTAGAACTCCTTGGATGTAAAGTTCGTTCCGTTGTCGGTGATGATGCTGTGTGGCACGCCGAAGCGGTAGACGATGGACTCGAAGAACTTGACTGCGCTGTGTCCTGATTGCTTGGTCACTGGCATGGCCTCGATCCACTTGGTGAATTTGTCGACTGCGACCAAGAGGTAGACGTAGCCTCCTTGCGAGGACCTTGGAAGTTTGCCAACCATGTCGAGTCCCCACTGGGCGAAGGGCCAGGCTAATGGGATAGGCCGGAGTTCTGCGCCTGGTGCGTGTGGCTTGTCTGCGAATCGCTGACAAGCATTGCACTTTTGGACTATGTCTTTGGCGTCGTGCATGGCAGTGGGCCAGTAAAATCCAGCTCATAGAGCTTTGGAAACGAGGGCGCGACTGCCGGCATGGTGTCCGCATGTCCCTCATGGATATCGAGGAGTACTGCTTTTCCATCGTCTAGGGAGACGCATCGCTGTAACACGCCTGTGATGCTGCGTTTATACAGTTCGCCGTTGATAACGGCGAATGCCTTGGAGCGTCGCGCGATGTGTCGTGCGTCTGTTGGGTCATCCGGTAGGCGCTTACTGAGGAGGTACATAATGTATGGCTGCGTCCAGGATTGTTCGATCATCATGACGCTCATTGGTCCCTCGAGTCCTGTGTCGAGCTCCGACTCATCGATTGTCATTGGCTCATTGGGTGGCGTAGCCCCCGAGTCCGTTGCTGCGCTTGTTTTCTTCTCTGCGGCCTTTGGCTTGATTGAGCGTTCACATATGCTCTCGAGAAATACCCTAGGTGGTATGGGTGCGCAGGTGGAGCCTATGTTGGCGAGTGCGTCTGCCTCCTCATTGCTTTCGCGACCTATGTGTCGCAACTCGCAACCATCGAAGTCTCCTTCAAGTGTGTCATAGAGGTCGCGGTATGCGATCATGTTGTCGTTTAGTGCGTCGCACTCGTGCATTGTTTGGTTGACGACCAGCTTGGAGTCGCCATATATGATTAGCCTCTTTGCGCCGCAGGCTTTTGCCATTCTCATCCCGTGTAATAGGGCCTCGTATTCAGCCTCGTTGTTTGAGGCGGTGAACTGCATTCGCAGGACGTACTTCAGCTTGTCCCCTTGAGGCGATGTCAGTATGACACCTGCTCCTGCTCCATCTTTCCTCTTGGACCCATCGAAGTGCATTGTCCAGAGGTAGGACATGTCTGGCTTGTCCGGGAGTTGGTTTTCCATCCAATGTACGAGGAAGTTAGGGAGAACTTGCGACTTGATTGCGCTGCGCTTTTCGTATGTGATGTCTTGTGGAGACAGTTGGATTCCCCAAAGCGCGACTCGTCCTGTGGTGTCAGGGTTATTGAGGATATGTCCCAATGGGGCGTCGTTGACTACCACGATTGGGTGTTCCTGGAAGTAATGGCGCAGTCGCCGGGCGGTCATAAAGACGCCGTACGCCAGCTTCTGGTAGTGCGGGTACCGCTGTTTTGTTGGCGTGAGAACCTCACTGAGGTAGTATACCGGGCGTTGTATGCCATGGACCTTGTTTTCCTCGGCCCGTTCGACGACGAGCACTGTGCTAACCACTTGGTTGGTGGCGGAGATGTACAGCAGCAGTGGTTCCCTTTCTCGTGGAGTTACCAATACTGACGAGGTGGATAGTAGGTGCTTGAGGTCCTCGAATGCTTCTTGCGCTTCGTTGGTCCACTCGAATTTGTCAGCTTTGCGGAGGAGCTGAAGGGCAACGCCTTTTCTCCCATTCTACTGATAAATCGACTGAGGGCCGCGATTCGCCCGGCTAGTTGCTGAACGCCTCTTATGTTCTTTGGATTCTCCATGGCCAGTATGGCCTTTATCTTTTTCGGGTTTGCCTCAATCCCTCTCGCGGAGATGAGATACCCGAGCAGTTGCCCAGAGGGTACGCCGAAGGCGCATTTGTCCGGATTGAGCTTTATCCGGTAGCGATCGAGATTGGCGAAGGTTTCGCGCAAGTCTTCGATTAGAGAGGCTTCTTCCTTGGTCTTGATTACTATGTCGTCGACATAGACTTGGATGTTGCGACCAAGTTGCTCCTTCAGGCAGGCCTGCATGCACCGCTGGTACGTGGCTCCTTCGTTTTTTAGCCCGAAGGGCATTGTGTTGTAGCAGAACACACCGAAGGGCGTTGTAAACGCGGTCTTCTCCTGGTCTTCCTCCTTCATTCGAATTTGGTTATAGCCTGAGTAGGCGTCGAGGAAGCAGAGGCGCTCGCATCCAGCAGTGGAGTCAATGATTTGACCGATCCGTGGTAGCGGGAAGTGATCTTTTGGGCAGTGCTTGTTTAGAGAAGTGAAGTCCATGCACATCCGCAGAATATCCGTGTCCTTTTTTGGCACCAGCACCGTATTGGCGAGCCAAGTGCTTTCCTTGATCTCGCGTATGAATTTGGCCTCGAGGAGTCTATTGATCTCTATTCTGACTGCCTGTGCCCGTGTCTCAGACAGTTGCCTGATTGTTTGCTTGACTGGTCTTGCGTCGGGTTGACGTTGAGTGCGTGCTCGGCGAATTCCCTGGGAACTCCTGGCATGTCCGCAGGACACCAGGCAAAAATTTCCCAGTGCTCACGGAGGAATTCGACGAGCGCGAGTTCCTATGCGGGACTCAAGTTGTTGGCGATGAGGGCCATTTTAGCGGGATCTGATGGATGGACCTGCACCTTCTTTGTGTGCACAGATGAGTCGAAGGAGAGGTCAGGTGAGCTTGGCCTACTCAGGGGGGGGGGCAGACTGTTGTCTGTCATTTCCTTCAATCACGCGAGTTCTTCCTGCATGCCGAAGGACTTGGAGATTCTATTGAATTCCCTGTCGCAACTGTCAGATCGCTCGAAACTCCCGTTGATCGTGATGACGCCGTTTGGACCTGGCATTTTCATCTGCAGGTAGGCATAGTGAGGTACTGCCATGAACCTAGCGAACGCGGCGCGCCCGAGGATGCAATGGTATTGTGAGGGCCAGTCGACAACTTCAAAGTCGATGCGCTCGTGCCGGAAGTTCTTCGGCGTGCCGAATATGACGACGAGGTTGATTTTTCCCAGGGGGTATACGCCTTTTCCTGGGACGATGTCATGGAACATTGTGTCCGATGCCTCCAAGCAGGTTAGAGGGATCCTCATTGCTCGCAAGGTACTCGCGAATATGAGGTTGATACCGCTTCCGCCATCCATGAAGACACGACTCATGTCGAAGCCTCCAATTTGCGCCTCGAGTACGAGGGGGCAATGACCTGGGCGAGGTACTTGAGGCGGGTGGTCGCATTTGTCGAAGGTAATGCACGACTCACTACCACTGAGGTACTCAGTGGTGGATGGTGGCGAGTGCGTGGCCAAATTGACTTGGCGAGTGATGGCCTTCTGCACCCTATTGGAGGGGCGTCCCTTTTGGATCATCATGGTACCCATGACCCGTGGGTATGGTTCGCCTCCGTGATGCTGGTCCGGTGCAGCTCCGATCGGGGGTGGCCTAGGTGGTGGTGGTGCGCCATGTGCCACTGCGCCTGGAGCGGTTCCGTAGCCTCTTTCGACTGCGTTGCGGTTCATCCGAACCAACCCCTCATGTAGCTTGAGGAACTCGCGGCAGTCCTTGAGGAGGTGACTGGACTTTCTCTTGCCGTCATGCTTGTCGATGTAGAAGTGTACCGTGCATGGTCCGGACAGTTTGTCTTCGATGGAGGTCGCGGGTGCTTCATCGCGAGTGTGGCGTTGCCATACTTGCGTGGTTTTCCCGGAGTCGCGGTATCCGCTGTTGCGATTATCGTCGCGTCTATCGGCGTTGCCGGCTGCGACCATGTTGACGTCATCGCGATCGTCGTAGACGCGCATACGCCGTTTACTCCGGCGGCCGCGTCCTCGTTCGAGTTCTGCCTCCTCATCAGAGTGAACGGGATTCTTCAGCGAATCTTCTCCATCAGCCCACCGATTGACGATTTCCATCAGGTGGTCGATGGTCTTGGGCTTTGAGCGGCCTAGCTCCTCCCTGAGTTCCATGCGGCGGACACCACCGTTGAATGCATCAATCGCGCGGTCTTCCGAGATGTTCTCCGTGGAGTTCTTGATGATGGACCATCTTTGGATGTAAGAGCGCAGCGATTCGCCAGATTTTTGCTGGCAGCATCTCAGTTCTTCGATTGAAGCGGGGCGTTTGTACGTGCCCTTAAAGTTGCGTACGAAGCTGTAGACCAGCTCATCCCATCTGCGAATGGATCCGCGTGGGAGGTTATTGAGCCATGCCCGGGCGGCGCCCTGCAGCTATAGCTGCAAGAATTGCATGGCAGTACTTCGACTACCTCCGTGCAGCCTGACGGAGGAGATGTGATCCTCCAGCCAGATCTTGGGGTCCTGCAGACCGTCAAATTTCGGGTTCTCCGATGGGAGTTTGAACCCTTTAGGCATTCGCTTTTGCCTGATGGATCTGCTGAAGCATCTGGCGCCGCAGAGCTCCCTATCTTGTTCTTCCGAATCAGTCGACCGAGCACGTCGTGCCCTTGACTTGTCGATCTTGCGCTGCGTGAGCTCGTCGCGTGCATCGTAGTCGCGATCGTGTCGTCGTGAATGGCGGCGTCGAGACAGGTCATGACTATCATCGCCTGACGAGGACGAGGAGTAGCGTTTTGCTAACGCTTTGCCCTTTTTTGGGTCTGGTACTGGTTCTTTGTCGAGGGCGGCCTCGATTAGCCCAAGGCCCGCGATCGTAGATCGGTGCATGGCCGTTCAGAGATCTCCAGCCGGTGGCTGGTTATTGAGAAGGTACATGGTGGCCGCTGTCACTGCGGCCTGTGGCGTTCTGGGAACCACGTTGCCTCTCGTGTCGACTGTCATAGAGCCAAAGTCGAGGACTTTCGCGGCGTCTATGCGTTCTTGTTCGGTGAGGTGAGCCATCCGCGATTGCCTCTTCCTGGCGAGATGCTCGTTGCCTCTTGAGGAGGATCCTCCGTAGGAGGAGAGCCTAGCGTGACGAAGGCTTGATTCGTCCGCCGCCTTTTTACGCGCCTCAAGTTGCGCGATTGCCTGTTTCTGGCGCTTGAACTCCTCTTTTAGGAGCCAGTGGTAACCCATCAGTAGTTCCTGAGGGGACCCGAAGGGTAGAGGTGCACCTCGTAGGGCTTCGCGACAGCGTTCCCACTCTTGCTCGTTGAGCCTGATCACGACGCGTTCGCCGGTTTGCTCGTTGATTATGCTGGGGGGTTCGACTGCTCCTCCATTGCCGCCGTTGCCGCTGTTGGCGGCGTTGGGCGGGTCGGTGCCGTTGCCGGTGTTACCACCGTTGCCGCGGTTGGCGGAGGTGTCGCCTGCGTTGATGACAGCGCACATGAAGTGATTTGGGAAGCTGTTGCTTCCACAACTTTCAGATCTGGAACCGTAGGTTCCATCTTCAGTGGCCAGATCGCTTAGATCGGAGTCGCGACAACTGTCGCTGATCATGTTCCCGACTGCCGCTGGAGCATTGAGCTCGCTGAGGGTGCCGATCGATGGAGGGAACTATGATGCTGGGGCAATCGCCGGTGCTGTCGGCTGATCGGGCATGCGAAGCGTGCCCATCTGACCAACTTGAAAGCGGAAGCTCCCAATTGCTAGGCTGATTCCGTCGCCCACGGACTCGAAGGCCGGGCGAGTAGCCGGCGTGTGGACGGTGAAGTCGAAGGCGCCGAAAAGCTGGCGAATCTCTGCTGTTGCAGAGTTGTAGATCACGTTTGATGGGGCCGAAGAAACCACAACATCAGCACTCCCAGTTCCCATAGACGGCGCCAATTGACGAGGGTTTAACTCGTCAATGCCCATTGTTATGGACTTGGGTTTTGGAGAAGGAGGGAGCGCTGGAGACATCTATCGGCTAGCAAATAAGTACACAGGGGACAAAGGATTTACCCAGGTTTAGGCCTCGTAGAGGTCCCTACTCCTGCTTGTCTGCTCGTGGAATTATCGAAGGAGTCGAAAGTTACAATGGTGCGCAGATGCAATCTGGCGAGGGTTGTGGAAACTAGGGTTGCGTGTGTCCTCCTCGCTGCCCCCTCCTAGCCTTTATATAGATAGGCTAGGTCTCAGGTAGCAGGTCGAGTCGGTTACAAGTTAGGATTTTTCCCTTCAAACTTTCTATCTTTAGCTTCTTCTTGTCCTTCAAGCAATCGAGAGTCCGTAGGTTATTCGAGTCCCTCCCTTCGGGCCTTGGCGACACCGTGGGCCTGTATGTATTTGGACCGTATATACCAAGCTCGAGTACCTGTAGGGTATACCCATGTCAACCATATAGTGTTGCTAATATATTTGACAACTGGTTACATGTGACTTCTCAGGATCGGAGCATTTGTCATTATTTGATCGTTATGGCTATGTAGAAATGATAAGGTTTTTAATAATTATTCTTCTATTATGCAGGTTATTTATCCGTGCATAGTTACGCTCCGTTTGTGATTATCTCTTCAGTGTGCGCAGAATCGAGACATGTTTACAGATATGTGCATGTACTTGGAGGAGACGTCAAAGACTAATTTTATCTATACGGTGTCAGCAAGATATCAGGATCGGCTCTCCTCTAGCATAGGTGTCTTACAGTTTCTACATAATCACATGTATTTCGTCTTTTATACTGTTTGGTGTTTGGATTTTGGTTCGGCTACGTGCATCCTAGTTATGTAAAGATCGAGTGTAATACTTAAACTTTCTAAATAATAAAACGTTCTTTATAAAAAAATAGTGCAATACAATCCTAAGGGAAAATTTCTAAGAAGCTAATCCTACGAATCAAACGATGCTCATAGAAAAAATTACTAAGGATCAAAATTCATATGGAATTTCTTTGAATCAAATGAGCCCTAAGAAGAACAGGCGTGGAGAAAAAAGGTCCTAGTATGAGTAAATACACAATGTAATATTTGGTACAACGCTCTCTTCACTATAAAAATCAAGGAACCGAAAGAGACCGCTACCTTCCTCATAGAAGAAGAGTTGCCCGGTTAATTAGCGCTGAATCCAAGGACTATCGTGTCACCAAACAATCCAATATACATGTGAATACTTTTGAAGGAAAACCTATGTCGCCCAAGGAACAAGGAAACTTCGAGAAGCACAACACCACACGCCGCCGCCAAAGAGAAGCGGAGGGGGGGGGGGGGGGGGGACAAAACCACAAAGAGGAGCAATATAGGGTGACCCGACAATGGAGGCGAAGGACAAGGTCCTCAATAACAAAGTGTCGTTAGCAACCCAAACACTTTGACAATCGCCACCTAAACTGCCACATTCTCGGAGGCTGCGTAGTTTATGTCAGCCAAGCAACATGATCCCAACAGACACACAATTTTCGACCCAGGGAACCTCCTCGAGCCGCCACTCCAATTTTCGACCTCCTCCAACAGGCACACACTTCTACCCTGCCACCTCGGGGTCACACACACCATCCGAGTCGACAAACATGCCACCTAAGCAACCGGAACTACCACAAGCAACATGACAACAATCTCCAGAGCCACTGCATTGAACAACTTGACTCCACAAGAAATTGAACAAGATGCATCTTAGCTAGGTGGAACCAATACCATCTATAGATGTGAGCAGTGGCTTTGCAGATTGTCGTGTGGAGTTGTGTGTCCAAGGGGGAGCACGTGGAGCTATGTGTCCGGCGGTCCTCTTGGATTCTGGTTGATTTTTGTGTTCGTTGGCATGGTTACATGTTTGTATAAGGACCTCATCATTGACTTTCTACTATAACACGCTCTACTATGACAAGATTTGTCTAACTCCAATGAGAGAGGACAAGGGTCGCGGCGTGTTTTATGCTCGCTCAAATACTTGTAGTCGCTACTAGGTGGTCAAGGATCTATTTGTGATTTGTATTAGTCTTGGGATTCTTTGTACTACTTTCTCTGATCAAATTAGACACATTCGAATCTAGACAAATCAGAGTCAACTAATTTGAATCGAAGAAAGTACTATTTATTTATGATTATCAATGGATGATTTTTTTTGAAGAAAATAAGTTGTTCAATGCATATCTAGAGGTTATGGTCAAACTTGGTCGCATTCGGGGAGATAGGATTGCACATGCAACAGCTCTAAGTCCCAGTCCCAAATTAAGATTAAGCTCAGCTTCCAAATAGTCAAGGCGTTGGTGTGCCTCCCACTTCCGGTTTGATGATGATTGATCGGTGGGCTGTCACGGTTGTAATTAGGGGTAATCATTTTGATTGGGGCACGCATATCTGAACCCATAAAGCGGCCGGCGACGATGATGTATTTGCGGCGTCCCTTGAGCACAACACGTTGGAACACCACGCCTAGCTCATGGTCATGGGCGCTCGTAGTCGTAGCAGAAAGCAAAGGGTGGTTATGGCGTCATGTGACGGGAGATGGGCAACGACGAGGACGTGAGAGCGTGACATGATGAGGAACGGCGTGGTGACCCCGAGAGCGACGCCAGACAAAGTGGCCATACACGATGTTGGTGTACCAACTATATCGGCATGAATAGGTGAGAGTGGAATGTCCGTGGTGGAGCCCAAGACAAGTGGAGGAGACGCGCACGATGCGTGTTTTATAGCTGTGATGTGATACGGAGAACGGAAATGGGAGCAAACTGATTGGTAAAATGGCTATTGGTCTACGCGGAATACATGGCAGATTTACAGGCAAGTCAAGCAACGAATACCTTTGCGTGGGTTTTATTTATACGAACACTGGCCCTGGACACAGCTCACCGATTAGTACTCGCTGATGATGGAGCGGGGTAGAATATTTGCTTTGGTTTTGCTTTACTTGTAAGGCCAGAGCAGGATTAATTAGTGGATCGGGTACTGTTTCCAGCTAAGTAAGATGCTTCAGCTTTTCGATGTTGAGCTGTTCATTGAGGATCTAAAGGTCGGGTCAACTTCCTTACGTTTGCGGAGATGCGAGAACGAATAGTTTGTCTGTACCGTCATGGATGTATTATTGAGCCTTATTATACATTGAAGTATAAGACGTGAAGGCTAAGAAGTAACTTCTAGAGATAAGGTAAGAGACATATTATAAATTCTAAGCTAACAAACACGAGTACAATCGAATATATATACTCTAACATCCCCGCAGTCATAGTGATGGCGTTGTGCACAACATAAACGCCACAAGCGGTTAGACTGGAGAGAAACCGAGGTAGAATCCACTGGGGTGACACCCCGCGGTAGTAGCGAAACATCGTGGACGGCGTGATGTTACGGAAGTTTGTTCTCTACATTGATGAGCTTCTTAAGCGAGGTGATAGCCCTTAGTGGCTTAGTGTCGATGTCGAGGTAGCCGAGAGCGTTGGGCGGTGGAGCCTTGGTCAAGGTATCCGTGCGGGGATCATCGTTGTTGATATCGTGGTCAGATGCCGGTGTCACGATAGCCGTACATGAAGTTGCGCGCGCATAGTGCGCAAGGAGAATGATGGAGGCACGTCGAGAGAGTCATCGAGGACGTCGATGCCGAACGCGATGCAGTCCGAGTCATTAAGGATGATGTGCAGCCATAGTTTTGCCAGAACTAGGCGCACATCGGGGACGAGAGCATACACTGGTTCTGCAAGAACCGAGTATGTATAGAAAATATCGTGGTGACACGGTCGAGGCAGTCTTAGATGAGGGTGTTGATGCCAAAGAAGACGTTGTTGTAGTCGATGAAGACGAGACGCTAATTCGAGCTTGCAAAACTTGGGGATGCATCAGAGACGAAGGCACGTACCAGTGTTACCAGTATCAGGCGTGCAATGGTAGGGTCCATCATGAACCATGCGCCAGTGTCGCAGGGTCTTTTTTTTGAATGAGAGAGGGGTCTGGAAGGACCCCAGGAGCTGCAATTGAAACACGTGGTGGCTACAAGATTACAAAGAAGCCCGTTTACATCACTCGCACTAAGAACCTAGTATTTGAGGATAAGGGATTTAGAATTACAGAAAACACCCCAGAACAAAAGATAGAAAAGCAATCAAGTCCTTAGGCGCCACCACCATCAGTCGCTGGTGACCTCAAGGTGCGAGCCGAGGTCGGAGAGGATTCTGCTCAAGACACTCTCAAAGCCGACAACGAGCCACTGTAGCCGGCCATCTCGCCTTCTCTAGGGACAAACCACTTGTCGACGACGAGCTGTCGAGCTCTAGCACTAGACTCCATTGAAGGGCCTCCGAAGGAGGTTGAAACCCTAGGTCACCATTCGACCAGAAAAAGCAGCAGCCTAGCGGCATCATCGCCACCATCTGACCACTTTGAGTGACACTAGAGATGACACAACATCGCTACCTAGGGACACCAGGAAGTCCCATCCTTCGCCAACAGCATCTTTCGGCCCTTCCCCCTTATCTCCCTCGCCACCATAGTAGGTCGAGAGCTGGAAGGAGAGCTAGTCACCGTCGATGCCACGAAGAAACTCACGAGCTTTATGGCGGAGCCGCCATGGCTGCTCCTCTCGCCAGTAGTTCCATCCACTACAGTGCCAAGAAGGAGGAGGCCTAGTGACCTCCTAGCGCCACTCATCAGCGCCAAAGAGTAGCACGGAGACGTGGTGCCTCACTGCCGCCCACCAGAAGCAGGCCATCTCCCCCTTCCGCCACGGCCGGCCAGAGAGGGCCTCAGATCTGAAGGAAATATGCCCTGAGAGGCAATAATAAAGTTGTTATTATGTATTCCTTGTATATGATAGATGTTTATTTTACATGCTATAATTGTATTGATAGGAAACATCAATACATGTGTGTTTAATAAACAAAAAGGGTTCCTAGTCATGTCTCTCTTATAGACTAGCTTGTTGATTAACAAGATGATCAAGGTTTCCTGATCATGGACATTGGATGTTGTTAATAACAAGGTCACACCATTGGTGGAATGATGTGATGAACATTCATCCAAAGTATAGCATTACGATCAAGTCATTGTGTTTATATTGCTATAACATCATACAAAGTAATCTTTATCCTTAGACCATGAGATCATGTTAATTGCTAACACCGGAAGAGTATCTTGATAACATCAAACGTCACACCGTAACAGGGTGACTATAAATATGGGTTCAGTGCTACGAAGGTGTTATGTTGAGGCTCATGGATCAAGAGTGGAATTTGTCAATCCAGATGACGGATAGATATATTCTGGGCCCTCTCGGTGATATTACATTAGGATAGCTTGCAAGCAAGTGATGTGATCACTAGAATGTTATATCACGGGAACGAGAAAAGAGTGCATGTCGGTAACGAGATCAAACTAGGTATGGAGATACCGATGATCGATTCTCGGACATGTAATATATCGAGAGACAAAGGGATTTAGTTACAAGCGTTAAAGGTTCTCACGATCACAGGAGTCATCGTTGAATGTGTAGGAGTCAGTACGGATCTCCAGGTCCCGCTGCTGATTATTGATCGGAGAAGGGTCTCGATCATGTCTGCATTATTCGCGAACCGTAGGGTAGCACACTTAAGAGTTACCGGACACCATTTTGGAGCATATATATTTCAGACGAAAGAATTGCAAAGCACAGGAATTGTTTCAATAGAAACCGGAAATTGTTTCGGGTGAAATTGCAGAAGGTGGTTCTGCATGTGATATTGAAATATTGCAAGGGGCTATATGTGAATGTTTGTTAATTAAAGTAATTAACAAAATTCTGAATAAATTTAATAAGAGTTTTATTAAATGAGAGAGCATTAAATTTGGAGAAACTTAATGCATTTAAAGTGGAGACTTTAAAAGGGATTGTGAAGAGGCATTTTAATGTGGAGGAGTTACCACCACATGAATGGGGGAGGTGAGGGGTCACCACCCCATGCGCCGGCCATGGAGAGAGGGGGCACCCCCCTCCTCCTATAAAAGGCCACCCATTCCCTCCTTCATCCACACACCTCCTTGTGAAGGATCTCTCTCCCCCTCTAGAATTATTCCCCCATGGTCTCGGATTAGCGAGATACATGTTCCCGGTGGCATTTTGTCTGGAAGGAGTTGCTGCTTCCGCTGGATCGCTGGAGCGAGGAGGTGGAGGTTGTCCGGTGGCTTGAACGTGTGTGCGAGTGCGGATGCGCTGCTGAGTTGCGGCGCTCGTGTTGGAGATATGCCCAAGTGGAAATAATAAAAGTGGTTATTATTATATCTTTGTGTTTATGATGAAAGTTTGCATCCCATGCTGTAATTGTATTATAAGGAAACACTAATACATGTGTGTTTTGTAAACATAAAAGGGTCCCTAGTAAGCCTCTTGTTAAACTAGCTTGTTGATTAATTGATGATCATGGTTTCC
Source organism: Avena sativa (assembly GCA_916181665.1). Taxonomy (NCBI): domain Eukaryota; kingdom Viridiplantae; phylum Streptophyta; class Magnoliopsida; order Poales; family Poaceae; genus Avena; species Avena sativa. Next base: position 469,406,771 of record OV702290.1, read on the forward strand.
TGATCATGGACATTGGATGTCATTAATAACAAGGTTGTATCATTAGGAGAATGATGTAATGGACACACACACCCATAGTAAGCGTAGCATAAGATCAAGTCATTAAGTTCACATTGCTATAAGATTTCGATACATAGTAACCTAATCCTTCGACCATGAGGTTGTGTTAATCACCATCATCGGATGGGTACTTTGATGACATCAAACACCACTTCGTAACTGGGTGGTTATAAAGGTATCATTGGGTATTCTGAAAGTATGTGTTGAAGCGCATGGACCAAGATTGGGATTTGTCCATCCATATGACGGATAGATATGCTCTGGGCCCTCTCGGTGGAATGTCATCTAGTTAGCTTGCAAGCATGTGACTAGGTCACAAGGGATGGCATAACACGGAACGAGTAAAGAGTGCTTATCAGTAACAAGGTAGAACTAGGTATGGAGATACCGATGATCAAACCTCGGATAAGTAGAGTATCGCGTGACAAAGGGAATTGGTTTCGTATGTTAATGGTTCTATCGATCACGAAGTCATCGTTGAGTATGTGGGAGCCGTTATGGATCTCCAGATCCCGCTGATGGTTATTGATCGGAGAGGTGTCTTCATCATGTCCACTTATTCACGAACCGTAGGGTGACACACTTAAGGTTCGAAGTTGTTTTAAGTAGATATTGAATGTGCGTTGGAGACCGAATGTTGTTCGGAGTCTCGGATTGGATCCGGGACATCACGAGGAGATCCAGAATTGTCCGGAGAATAAGATTCATATAATGGGGATCATTTTCTAAGTTAGGAAATGTCCCAGAGTGTTTGTATGGGGATTCTAGAAGGTTTCGGAATGTTCCGAAAGGTTCTAGAAGATATCTTGGAGTTTATTTGAAAACCGAGATAAGATAAGATAAGATAAGATAAGATAAGGGAGATTTAAAGGGAAACTTGGGGGGGAAGGACTCTTCCCCAAGCCTCCCTGGTGCGCCGGCCCTAAGGGGTGGGCCTAGGGGTGGGAACCCTAGGCCACACCCCTCCCTCTATATATAGAGGGGTGGAGGCGCCACCCCTCCTGGCCCCTCCCCACTCCAAACCCTAGCCGCCTCTCTCTTCCTCCTTCCATCTGCTCCGGCTTAGGAGAAGCCCTGCAGAATTCTCTACTCCACCACCACCACCACACCGTCGTGCTGCTGGGATTGCGTGGAGAAGATCTACTACCTCCGTTGCTCGCTGGAACAGGGAGAGGAAGGTCTGCTTCGACTCCGCACGTGTGACCGTCTGCGGAAGCGCTGCCGGAACGCGGCGCCGGAAGGATCATCTACTTGATCTTGAGATCGGCAAGTGATCGACTACATCAACCACGAGATCCGATCTCGAACAAGGCTTTGGAAACTACAAGGGTTAGTACAAATCTATCTCGTTGCACTTGTCTAATAGATTAGATCTTGGCTTTTATCTAGATTAGATCTGGGTTTTGTTCGTTCTTGCGGTAGAAATTTTTTGTTTTCCATGCTACGAACCCATCAGCTCGGACTTCCTCACGATCTTGAGATCGGCAAGTGTATGACTACATCAACCACGAGTTCCTACTCGTTAACAAAGCTCGTTGTCTTCGAGGGTAAGTTCTCTATGGATGTATGTCCACCCGTTTGCTTTGTACCTAGTAGATAGATCTTGGCATGTAGTTCACACCGTAGGAATTTTTTTGTTTTCTATGCTGTGGACCCAACAGTGGTATCAGAGCCTGATCTATGCGTAGGTGCTTTGCACGGGTAGTACACATATGTTTATATGTGGGCGATGATGATCGCGTTATTGCATATTCTATGTACTTTGGATATTGGTGGCATAGTGGGATGAAGCGGCCCGGACCAACCTTACATGTCATCGTACATGAGACCGGTTCCACGACTGACATGCAACTTGTTTTGCATAAGTGGCTGGCGGGTGTTTGTCTCTCCTACTATAGTCAATATCTGATTTACAACGAGTTGCTAATAACTTGGTTATCCTCGTTGTGGTTCATGTTCGTAGGTTAGACATGTTCTATCTCCCAAAGCCCTAAGCCACGTAAAACTTGCAATTGATAAATTAGAGGCGTCTAGTTTAGATCGTTGCTGGGCTAGTGTTTTGATATGGTATTGTTGTAAGTATATGTATAATAGATACTCTTACAACTCACTTAACGTGTAAGTTCCATATACCTTGGCCTTACACACAAAGGAATGATAGAGATCATACCACGATGCAAATGATAGAGATCAAATGCATGGACCATATCACCTCACTTCACACATTAGATGTTAGCATCTTATATTGCTAGTTTGGCGCGTTTGGTAGCATTATAAGATGATCCCTCATTTAGATATCAAGATAAAATGTGTTCTTCCTTAAGTATGCACCGTTTTGTGGACCGTGTTTTGAGGCATCACGTGATGATCGGGTGTTTTCAACTCTACACTTTCATACAACGGGTGTACGATAGTTTTACACACGCAAATACTAAGGTTCTTACTTGGCGAGCCTAGCATGTACAGACATGGCCTCGGAACACGGACCGAAAGGTTAAGCATGAGTCATATAGTTGATATGATGCCCATATAGATGCTCGCCTTTGAAGCTACACCGACTCACGTGATGATCGGACTTGGTGTAGTGGATTTGGTTCATGTAATCACCAAAAGGACACGAGGGATGTCGTTTTTGAGTGGGAGTTCATTAGTAATTTGGATTAGTTGAACTCAATCTATCATAAACTTAGTCTAAATATACTTTACAAATTTTGTTGTAGATGGCACCACCTGCTTTTAATTTCAATGTGTTCATGGAGAAAGATTAACTTGCTGCGAATGGTAGCAACTTCACCAACTGGGCTATGAATTTGAGGATTCTCCTCACTGATGCACAAAAGCAATATGTGCTAGATGTGCCGCTAGGCCCCCCACCAGCTCCTGATGCCCCTGACAAGGAAAAGAACGTCTATATAACTCATCAGGAGGACCACAACTTAGTTCATTGCGGCATACTGTATGGGCTAGAGCCAGAACTTCGAAAGCGTTTCGAAAATGGCAATGCCTTTGATACCATGGGAGAATTGAAAATGATTTTCGATACCCATGCTGCCGTAGAGAGTTATAATGCTACAGAAAAGTTCTTTAGCTGCTTGATGGAGGAAAACAGCTCCGTTAGTGAGCATGTACTCAAAATGTCTGGGTACGCCGATAAGCTTGTGTCCTTGGGAATAACGGTTCCCATTGACTTAGGCATACATCGTGTTCTCCAATCTCTGCCACCTAGCTACAAGAGCTTCGTGATGAACTATAATATGCAGGGCATGAAGAAGTCTCTTCCCGAGCTTCTGTCAATGCTTAAGACTGCAGAAGTGGAGATTAGGAAAGAACATCAAGTGTGGATGATCAATAGGACCACCGGTTTCAAGAAGGACAAGTAAGGCAAGCACAAGGGAAAGAAGGGTGGCAAGTCTGTTGCCACGCCTGAAAAGAAACCCCGAGCTGGCCCTAAGTCTGACACCGAGTGCTACTATTGCAAGGGGACTGGCCATTGGAAGCGCAACTGCCCCAAGTATTTGGCGGACAAGAAGTCCGGCAAGGCAAACAAAGGTATATGTGATATACATGTTATTGATGTGTACTTGACTAGTACTCACAGTAGCACCTGGGTATTTGATACGGGATCAGTTGCTAATATATGTAACTCGGTTCAGGGGCTGCGGAACAAGCGACAACTAGCAAGGGATGAGGTCACGATGCGGGTCGGCAATGGATCAAGAGTTGATGTGATCGCCGTCGGAACGCTGCCTCTCCATATGCCATCGGGATTAGTTATAAACCTAAATAATTGTTATTTGGTGCCTGCACTGAGCATGAACATTGTATCCGGATCGTGTTTGATGCAAAGTGGTTATTCATTTAAGTCTGAAAACAATGGTTGTTCGATTTATATGAATAATATCTTTTATGGTCATGCACCTATGTTGAATGGTTTATTTCTGTTGGATCTCGATAGTAGTATTACGCATATTCATAATGTTGATGCTAAAAGGATTAAACTTGATAATGATATATCTACATATATGTGGCACTGCCGTTTAGGTCATATTGGCGTTAAACACATGAAGAAACTCCATTCTGATGGACTTTTGGAATCACTTGATTTTGAATCATTTGATACATGTGAGCCATGCCTTATGGGCAAGATGACTAGAACGCCATTTTCCGGTTCAATGGAATGGGCGACAGATCTATTGGGAATCATACATACTGATGTGTGTGGACCAATGAGTGTGTCGGCGCGAGGTGGATATCATTATTTTGTTACTTTCACGGATGATTTGAGTAGATATGGGTATATCTATTTGATGAAACACAAGTCTGAAACTTTTGAAAAGTTCAAAGAATTTCAGAATGAAGTGGAAAATCATCGTAACAGAAAGATCAAATTACTGCGGTCCGACCGTGGAGGAGAGTATCTTAGTTATGAGTTTAGCACACATATGAAAGACTGTGGAATAGTTTCACAACTCACGCCTGCTGGAACACCACAACGTAATGGTGTGTCAGAACGTCGTAATCGTACTTTATTGGATATGGTTCGATCTATGATGTCTTTGACTGACTTGCCACTGTCATTTTGGGGTTATGCACTGGAAACCGCTACATTCACTTTAAATAGGGCACCATCTAAATCCGTTGAAAAGACACCGTATGAATTATGGTTTGGAAACAAACCTAAGCTGTCATTTCTTAAAGTTTGGGGATGCGATGTTTATGTGAAGAAACTTCAACCGGATAAATTCGAACCCAAAGCAGAAAAATGCGTCTTCATAGGATACCCTAAGGAAACGATTGGGTGTACCTTCTATCACAGATCCGAGGGCAAGGTCTTTGTTGCCAAGAATGGATCCTTTCTTGAGAAGGAGTTTCTCGTGAAAGGTGTGAGTAGTCGGAAGGTAGAACTCGAAGAGGTTATTGAACCTTCTCTTCATGAAATGGCGAGTAGCGTAGCTCCAGAAGTTGTTTCGGAGTTGACTTCACCTAATGAAGAGAGAGCTAATGATATTGATCATGAAACTCTGAAAGAGGACACTACCGAACCTCGTAGGTCAAGCAGGACACGTGCAACTCCTGAACTGTACGGCAATCCTGTTATGAATTTCATGATTGATGAAATGGATGACCCTGCGACATATGAAGAAGCGATGATGAGCCTGGATTCCAACAAATGGCTAGAAGCTATGAAATCCGAGATGGAATCCATGTACGAGAACCAAGTTTGGAACTTGGTGGACTTACCTCATGACCAAAAAGCCGTTGAGAATAAATGGATTTTCAAAAGAAAAACTGATGCTAATGTTAATGTGACCATCTATAAGGCTCGACTTGTCGCAAAGGGGTTTCGACAAATTCAAGGAGTTGACTATGATGAGATATTCTCTCCCGTAGCGATGCTTAAGTCGGTTAGGATTATGTTAGCAATTGCTGCATATTTAGATTATGAAATATGGCAGATGGATGTCAAAACTGCATTCCTCAATGGTAAGATTGAAGAAGAGTTGTATGATACAACCTAAGGGTTTTGTCGATCCTATAGGTGTGCAAACTTCAGCGGTCCATCTATGGACTGGAGCAAGCATCACGAAGTTGGAATCTCCGCTTTGATGAGGTGATCAAAGAGTTTGGATTTGTCCAAACTTATGGAGAGGCTTGTATTTACAAGAAAGTGAGTGGGAGCAATGTGGCATTTCTGATATTATATGTGGATGACATATTATTGATTGGAAATGATTTAGATCTTTTAAACAGTGTTAAAAGTTATCTAAACAACAAATTTTCGATGAAGGACCTTGGTGAAGCTTCATATATATTAGGCATTAAAATCTATAGAGATATATCAAGACGCCTAATTGGGCTATCGCAGAGTACATACCTTGATAATATATTAAAGAAGTTTAATATGGATGGAAGTAAGAAGGGGTTCTTACCTATGTTGCAAGGCAAGACATTGAGTAAGACTCAAAGTCTGGCTACGACGGAAGAAAGTGAGATAATGGATAGGATCCCCTATGCCTCAGCCATAGGCTCTATAATGTATGCCATGCTATGTACAAGACCGGATGTGGCACATGCTATTAGTTTGACTAGTAGGTACCAATCTGATCCAGGTTCGGAACACTGGATAGCGGTCAAGAATATTCTTAAGTACTTGAGAAGAACTAAGGATATGTTTCTTGTATACGGAGGTGAAGAAGAGCTAGTCGCTAAGTGTTATGTCGATGCTAGCTTTGACACTGATCTGGATGACTCTAAGTGTCAATCCGGATACGTATTTCTCTTGAACAGAGCAACAGTTAGTTGGAGGAGCTCCAAACAACCCGTGGTGGCTAGATCAACAACGGAGGCGGAATATGTTGCTGCTTCAGAAGCGGCGCATGAAGCAGTTTGGATGAAAGAGTTCATTACGGAACTGGGTGTGGTTCCCAGTGCGTTGGACCCGATGGTGATCTATTGTGACAACAATGGAGCCATAGCCAACGCCAAGGAACCAAGGTCTCACAAGAATTCCAAGCATATTAAGTGCCGGTTTCACTCCATCCACGAACATGTCAAGGATGGAGATATAAAGATTTGTAAAGTACACACGGACCTGAATGTAGCAGATCCGTTGACTAAAGTACTCCCTAGGGCAAAACATGATCAACACCAGAACTCCATGGGTGTTAGATTTATCACTATGTGAACTAGATTATTGTCTCTAGTGCAAGTGGGAGACTGAAGGAAATATGCCCTAAGAGGGAATAATAAAGTTGTTATTATGTATTCCTTGTATATGATAGATGTTTATTTTACATGCTATAATTGTATTGATAAGAAACATCAATACATGTGTGTTTAATAAACAAAAAGGGTTCCTAGTCATGCCTCTCTTATAGACTAGCTTGTTGATTAACAAGATGATCAAGGTTTCTGATCATGGACATTGGATGTTGTTAATAACAAGGTCACACCATTGGTGGAATGATGTGATGAACATTCATCCGAAGTATAGCATTACGATCAAGTCATTGTGTTTATATTGCTATAACATCATACGAAGTAATCTTTATCCTTAGACCATGAGATCATGTTAATTGCTAACACCGGAAGAGTATCTTGATAACATCAAACGTCACACCGTAACAGGGTGACTATAAAGATGGGTTCAGTGCTACGAAGGTGTTATGTTGAGGCTCATGGATCAAGAGTGGAATTTGTCAATCCAGATGACGGATAGATATACTCTGGGCCCTCTCGGTGATATCACATTAGGATAGCTTGCAAGCAAGTGATGTGATCACTAGAATGTTATATCACGGGAACGAGAAAAGAGTGCATGTCGGTAACGAGATCAAACTAGGTATGGAGATACCGATGATCGAATCTCGGACATGTAATATATCAAGAGACAAAGGGATTTAGTTATAAGCATTAAAAGTTCTCACGATCACAGGAGTCATCGTTGAATGTGTAGGAGTCAGTACGGATCTCTAGGTCCCGCTGTTGATTATTGATTGGAGAAGGGTCTCGATCATGTCTGCATTATTCGCGAACCATAGGGTGGCACACTTAAGAGTTACCGGACACCATTTTGGAGCACATATGTTTCAGACGAAAGAATTGCAAAGCGCAGGAATTGTTTCAATAGAAACCGGAAATTGTTTCGGGTGAAATTGCAGAAGGTGGTTCTGCATGTGATATTGAAATATTGCAAGGGGCTATATGTGAATGTTTGTTAATTAAAGTAATTAACAAAATTCTGAATAAATTTAATAAAAGAGTTTTATTAAATGAGAGAGCATTAAATTTGGAGAAACTTAGTGCATTTAAAGTGGAGACTTTAAAAGGGAATGTGAAGAGGCATTTTAATGTGGAGGAGTTACCACCACATGAATGGGGGATGTGAGGGGTCACCCCCCATGCGCCGTCCATGGAGAGAGGGGCACCCCCCTACTATAAAAGGCCACCCATTCCCTCCTTCATCCACACACCTCCTTGTGAAGGATCTCTCTCCCCCTCTAGAATTATTCCCCCATGGTCTCGGATTAGCGAGATACATGTTCCCGGTGGCATTTCGTCTGGAAGGAGTTGCTGCTTCCGCTGGATCGCTGGAGCGAGGAGGTGGAGGTTGTCCGGTGGCTTGAACGTGTGTGCGAGTGCGGATGCGCTGCTGAGTTGCGGCGCTCGGACTTCCTCACGATCTTGAGATCGACAAGTGTACGACTACATCAACCACGAGTTCCTACTCGTTAACAAAGCTCGTTGTCTTCGAGGGTAAGTTTTCGATGGATGTATGTCCACCCGTTTGCTTTGTACCTAGTAGATAGATCTTGGCGTGTAGTTCACACCGTAGGAAATTTTTTGTTTTCTATGCTGCGGACCCAACAATATCTAGTTGCTGCAACTCAACACCAGCATCCAACGCAGCTTTATTCAAGAGGACGGTGGTCTCCGCCATCACCTCCCACCCACCATGGACGAAGAGGACCCCGAGGAGGAACCCTAGGACACCAGGGATCTGGCTGCTCAGAACCCTAGCTCCGCCTCCAACTACGTGCATCCAGCCTGAAACCGGCATGAGGCCAAAACACCTAAACCTACTTATTTTCAGCCGCCAGTATCGCCTACCTCATTCTCTCCAGTCGGAGCCAGAGAAGGAGGGGACAACTCTTAAGGAAGGAGGGAGAGGATAGAGGAGGAAAGAGCGGTACTAAAGGGACCTAACCACATATCTCCCCATGTCGTAGGGACTAGTGGAGGAGGCTTCCTAGACATTTGCGAGGCGCAGGGTAACCGACAGAGAGAGGTGTCAATGTGGTATGTAGTTGTCAGAGTAGACGAACAAGTCGGGGACGATATGGAGTTGGCAGCACGAGGAGGTAGAAGGTGGAAAAACCAGCAATGACCTGGAGTGATCTTGCTAGACGCCTCGACAAACTTGGGGGTAGTTGGCGGGACCTACGACAGCCTAAAGTGGCCATGCAGGTTACCTAGGATAGAACGGTGACAGTGCTCGAAGTAGGCGAGGAAAAACCCAACTACATGACAAAGACCATACATGGATGTTGGAGAACTGTGACGCGGGAGGTGGCATAGTGGAGCCAAGGATATCGGTGTGCAGGGACAGAGAAGTTGACCGCGTGCAGTGATGCCACTACCTAAGGGTGTGGCATAGTTGTAGGGCGCGAGTCGGTGCATCAGAATACCACCAATGGAGTACACGGCTAGGATGTTGTGTTGGGAGCTGGTAGCGTCAAACAAGGGTGGCAACATTGCAGCCTGAGGGAGCGATGTAGCGACATCCCAATGCTCTATCAATGGTAGTAGTGTGCTTGGAGTCGAAGACATGTTCATGGAAGATATGTGCGAAGTTGGTAGATCAGACCGACGCGATGATGTACCTACCTTGACGAGGGGTATCCTCGGCAATGCCCATGATTATGGACTTAGAGTTTTGTGGAAAAGAGAATGCTAGGGATTTCATCGGCTGATTAGACAAATAAGGAGTCGAAGTCGTCAGATTGTTTATGAATAATATGGTTACAAATTGCTGAAGGATTTTGGTACCTCTCCGTTGGCTCCTCCTAGCCTTTATATAATAGGCTGGGTCCTGAGGCCGTATATGGATAGGTTACAAGTTACAATTACAATACTAATACAATGTTGGTTCCTATTTCTTTCCTTGATCGCCAAGACATGCTTTCGATCTGTCGAATGCTTCCTGCACCTTCCTATACTTCTTATGGGCTTCATGGGCCGCAAGACTTTAAGCATCTAGGGTAACTAATCGTAGGAACCCGATTAGTCATACCCATGTCAGTAGCCCCCGAGATTCCACCCTAATCACAGATTTTGGTTGAATCTCAAAGAAAATTTCTACCGTTTAGCTAACGATTTTCATAACAAATGATTTTAATATTCTTTTATTTAATTGTCGTAGGGATTTGGTATAATGGGTCTGATGCATCCTACGGATCAGGAATCAATTAATTGCTCCTGTAAAAAAACACCGTGAACCTACATCAAATTCAAGTCCTAGGACTGAACTCGATATTTGCTGGCATAATTCAGTTCGAGCCGTTGAGGTCTTATCGAATACTGAATTCCAATACTATTATTTCGGGTACCCAATGTGTCCGTCAGGATTTTTCATCGTATCATGGATAAGAATAATTTTCTGGCAGAACGCATTCTTGTGCGGTTAGCGGGCCACAAAGGACGGATCCTGGGGTCTTACCTTCATGTCGTGGACACGGCATTCAGACGTATTATCGCAGTGGATACGGTCTTAGAATTTGTTTGGTTTTTTGTCGACTGCCTTGTATGGCTTTTGGAATAGCTGAAGTTTATCAGTTTATCGGATAACATATATGCGCTCCTGATGGAAGTAACCATCTGAGGTTACAAAGATGTAATACTCATAGGTTCATATGTTTTTTCGGCTTCGTTGGTGTCGCGGTGTGGAACACGAAAGTGCCATCGATGATGGCTTAAGAGGGGATAATCAGGATGCTATCGGTGGCTATTGCAACGGGTTGGGCATAGATACTGCAAACACAACGATGTACCCAGGTTTGGGGCCCTCTCGGCGAGATAACACCCCTACTCCTGCAAGGATCCTCTATATCAGGGGCGACCGCCCAATACAAGTGCTCCTAGAGCTATTTCCTTAGGAACTATCGAGAGCTAGAGGAAGAAGATGAACTTGTGGTCTCTGAGAATCTACCTAGAACCCCAGCTCTACCCTTCCTTATATACTGGCTAGAAGAGGTAGGCTACAATATGGGTTCTAGGGTTTACTATTTGGGCTTTGGGTTACAAAGCGAGCTGGCTGATAGGGCCCAACCAGTGGACCAGGACCTAGTTAGCCCTTCAGTACAAGGGGGACATCGCTACAGTGTCCCAACGCCAGTGCTTTGGGCATCACCCGATGCTTTAATGGTCAGCCAACAATGCTCTCCTCATCTTCCATCTTTGGTGCTTTGGTGCAGCTGTCTTCTAGCGCTGGCAGGGCGGTGCACCAGCCTGTCTGGTGATGCGAGGAGCCAGAGGCGCGCTCAGCAAGGAGCATCATCCCCTCCATATCCTTGCTACCGAATCCGAGGTGGCCGGATGGAAGCGGCCACATAGCCCGGTTCATTTGGTCATCCGGCTAGACGGGCCAGCCAGGGAAGCTTGAGGGTGGGTCGGCTGGAGCGGTCCACCCGGTTGTGGTTCTCTGTCTTGTGGCCATCCGGCCAGATACTTCTGGAGCCGGCCGATTAGGGTTTGCTTGCTCCACCCGGGGGTCACTCCCCGACACTTGTCCCGGGGCGCATTGGGACTTCGCCTTGCGGAGAAGTCCTTGCATGCTCATTTGTTGAATTTAAAAAGGTTGGTGACGAAAATCCGGCTATGGATTCTGCTCGAGGTGCATGTAGCTTCTCGGCTGGAGTTTGTCGGCTACAAAATCGGTGGCCACCCACTGGGTGTGAGCAGTGATTTTACCGACTGACTAGCGCAACCGGAACGAGGGAGATGAATTGTCTGGTCACTGAGGTCAGTGCTTACGCTAGCCACACCTGGCGGCTGTGATGCACGTCGCGTCACTTTGACCATTAACTCTGCGGCGGTAGTTTTTGGCAACTGCGCGCACATCTGTCTGCTGCAGTTTCTTGGGGGGAGTGTGCATGCCTTGCACCCCACGGTAACGCCTGCGGGATCTTCTGTGGGGAAAGCGTCGGCGCATTTGATCTGTAACTGAACCTGAAGGGAATATGCCCGAGAGGCAATAATAAAGTGGTTATTATCTTATTCCTTGTTTATGATAAATGTTTATTTTGCATGCTATAATTGTATTAATTGGAAACGTTAATACATGTGTGTTTAATAAACAAATAAAGGGTTCCTAGTTATGCCTCTCTTATAAACTAGCTCGTTGATTAACAAGATGATCAATATTTCCTGATCAAGGACATTGGATGTTGTTAATAACGAGGTCACAACAGTGGTTGGATGGTGAACATTCATACAAAGTGTAGCAATACAATCAAAGTCATTGTGTTTAAATTACTATAACAACATACGAAGTAATTCTAGTCCTTAGACCATGCTATCATGTCAATCACTAACACTAGAAGAGTAACTTGATAACATCAAACATCACACCATAACTGGGTGATAGTAAAGGTGGGGTTCAGATACTCCGAAGGTGTTATATTGAGGCTCATGGATCAAGAGTGGGATTTGTCCATCCTGATGATGGATAGATATACTCTGGGCCTTCTCGGTGATATCACATTGAGATAGCTTGCAAGCAAGTGATGTGATCACTAGAATGTTATATCACGGGAACAAGAAAAGAGTGCATGTCAGTAATGATATCAAACTAGGTATGGAGATACCGATGATCGAACCTCGGACATGTAATATATTGCAAGACAAAGCGATTTAGTCATGGCGTTAAAGGTTCACACGATCGCTAGCGTCATCATTGAATGTGTGGGGGTCAGTACAGATCTCTAGGTCCCGCTGCTGATTATTGATCGGAGAAGGGTCCCGATCATGTATACATTATTCACGAACCATAGGGTGACACATTTAAGGGATACCGCCACCATTTGGAGCAAATATGTTTTAGATAAAGATTTAATAAAGCGTTGGAATCATTTCAATGGAAACCAGAATTGTTTCGGGTGAAATTGCAAAAACTGGTTCTGCATGTGATATTGAAATATTGCAGGGGGTTTTATGTGAATTTTTATTAATTAATGTAATTAACAAAATTCTGAATAAAATAAATAAAATGTGTGAGTGGAATTTTGAGTGGAGGTCTTAGTGATTGGGTGCTCCACCCACATGAATGAGGAAGAGGTGGGGGAACCAACCATGGCTGCGATGCCATGGCCTTTGGCTTCCCCTCCTCCTATAAATGGCACCCCTCTCACTCCATCACACTCACACCTCCTCATGAAGGATCTCTCTCCCCCTCTAGAAATTATTCCCCATGGTCTCAGATTAGCGAGATACATGTTCCTGGTAGATTTATCTGGAAAGGAGTTGCTGCTTTGCAGTGCTGGACTTGCTGGACTTCATCACGATCTTAAGACCAGAAAGTGTATGACTACATCATCCACGAGTTCAAACTCGTTAACAATGCTTTGTCGCTCTTCAAGGGTATGTTCTCTATAGATGTTTATCCACCCATTGATTGTATCTAGGTAGATAGATCTTGGTGCTTAGTTCTTCACATTGAAGGATTTTTTTTTCTATGCTGTGAACCCAATAGTGGTATCAGAGCCTGATCTATGCGTGGATGCTTTGCATGGGTAGAACACATATGAGTTTGTGGGCATTGATGATCATGTTATTGCCTCTTCTATGTATTTTGGATATTGGTGGCATAGTGGGATGAAGCGGCCCGGACTAACTTTACATGTCCTCGCACATGTGACCTATTCCACGCTTGACATGCAACTAGTTTTGCATAAGTGGCTAGCAGGTGTCTGTCTCTCCTACTATAGTCAATATCTGATTTACAACGAGTTGCTAATAATTTGATTATCATCATTGTGGTTCCATGTTTGTAGGTAAGACCGGTTCTATCTTCGAAAGCCCTAAACCACGTAAAACTTGCAGTTGATAAATTAGAGGCGTCTAGTTTAGATTGTTGCTGGGCAAGTGTCATGATATGGTAATGTTATAATTTGAAGTATAGTTGATACTCTTGGAAATTATAGCATAGCTAACGTGTAAGTTTCATAGACCTTGGCCTTACACATAAAGGAATGATAAAGATCATACAACGATGAACATGATAGTGATCAAGTGCAAGAACCATATCATTTCACTTTTTGCATATGATGTTTGCATCTTATATTGCTTGTTTGGCATTTTAGTAGGATTACAAGATGATCGCTCTTTTAGATATCAAGATAAAAATATGTTCTTCCTTAAGTATGCACCGTCCTATGGATCATTGTTTCGCGACATCACGTGATGATCGGGTATACTTGACTCTACACTTTCATACAATGGGTGTAAGACAGTTTTACACACGCGAGTACTAAGGTTCTTACTTGGCGATCCTAGCATGTACATACATGGCCTGAGTGAAAGGGTTTCGTAGCAAAAAACAAAAAGTTCTAACTAAGTGAACACTAATACCCGGATCTATACTATGTAGACATAAGTAACGGAAGAGAGAGACGGTATTCATACCTTTGAAGACCGAGGCACGCCTTACGCATGAAGTTATATATTGATGAAGACGAGGGGGACCTCAAGTGTGGTGCCTCCAAAGTTCGTCACACGTCCGGTGTAGGTGACGTCTCCTAGACTCTGATCCAGTCGAGCAGCGGAAGAAGTAGATACCGGATCGATGATCACACGACGGTGGTGTGAAGGTGGAGAACTCACAACCCAAGAGGTCCTCCCCAATATTACAGAGAAGTCCTCAATGGATGAGAGAGGGAGAATGAGAGAATGGATGATTCCAAAGGGGGAGGGGAGACCCCTATATGTAGTGGGAGGGGGCGCACCACCCAGGGGCCAGGCGGCGTGCGACTAATGGCCACACCCGCCGGCCCTAGGTGGGCCCCACTTGGGTGGCCCACTAAGCCTAGGACGGTTGGCCCCCTCTCCCTAGGCTCCTTGCCCCTTGGGCCTCCCCTTTGGGTGAGGCCCATTAGCATTGGGCTGCCTTTAATAATAAAATAAAATATATATTTAATATTAATTCTCCAATTAACATTCAAATACACATATTATCTTATTCCTTCACTCTGGAACACCTTCCAAACCCCTTCCGGTCTTCATCGGATGTTACTCAGAACTATTCCGGTTTCTCTTTCTCTATTTCTCCTACGATACCGCATCTACCCTGAGCGTCCCCACCCTTTAGCGTGACATCCTTTGGTTCGGAAACACTTCGGACATGATCGAGACTACTCTCACATCAATGATCAACAGAGGGACCTGGATGGCCATGTAACCCCCATGCGTTTCACGAATATAATCGCTCAAACTGTGAAGTAGTCGTTTCCTGTTCCCTTTGTCATTTGATACCTAATTCATCCGAGACATGATCTTTGATATCCCCATACCATCGTTCAGTCTCGTTACCGATGAACTTGTTTACTCGTTCCAATGTCGTTGCATTCCGTGACCAACTCACATGCTTGCAAGCTTCGTTAATGCAACGTCACCGAGATGGCCACATGGATCTATCTGTTACATGGATTTGACAAATCCTGGTCTTGATATGTACTCCTCTATGCGTCCCTTTGGAAAACCTGAGTGGCACCTTTTTGATCACCCTTTTATGAGATGATACTTGATAACCATCAAAGCTTCCTCCAGAACAGTGATTTACATTACCTCACAGTTAAAGGATCAGGTCGTGAGGTTTTTTGTGTTTATCATCAATGGTGAACTTTGTAACTAGATCTCGTTAAGATACAACTGTCGGATGTTTGTCTATCACATCATTCAACTAATGACATGACCTCATTATCAATTGGCATAAATGCCCATGATCTTGAAACCCAGATCATCCTCATGACCAATGAACTAGTTCGCTAGAGATAACTAGAGACACTGTTTGTTTACATACCACACGTGTATTAATGTTTTGTATTAACATAGTTATAGCACTATATGAAACGTATTATGAACATATAGGAGATATATCAAACAATACACTTTATTATTTTCCTCTAGGGCATAACTCCTTCACTCGGAACATGGACTGAAAGGTTAAGCATGCGTCATATGGTAGATATGATGTCCATATAGATGCTCGCCTTTGAAGCTACACCGACTAACGTGATGATCGGACTTGGTGTAGTGGATTTGGTTCATGTAATCACCAAAACAACTCGAGGCATGTTGGTTTTGAGTGGGAGTTCATTTGTAATTTGGATTAGTCGAACTCAATTATCATAAACCATTAAATCAAAGTGAATTTGCAGAGTTTGCTGTAGTCATTGGCATCCATTTAGTACCTTATGCTTAGTTTTAATTGAGATAATAGAACTATAGAATTCTGGATATTTACTTTACGACCTGGTATCTTATTGTTTTGAATGTCAATTTAAAGTTTAGAAGTCCTATTGCAAACTTTCAGCAAACTCTATTTACTCCATGAAGTTTAATAAGTAGTATTAAATCAAGAGTAAGAATTCCAATGTTAGTATCTAAAGTATCATGTTTGCCTCCATGATTCTTGATATTCAAATGTTGTTTTAATATCGAGGTTTCTGGGAGCTGAAAGAATTGTTTTAGAAACCATCATGTGTGGAAGATATTGTGATATCTGAAATAATGTTTATGTTTGCAGTATGATAGAGTATAATTTGACAAAATACATGTTCTCATATTGTATGATAATTTGCGAAGGTTGGAGACGCTAGGCGTCCTAATCTCCCAAAAAGGTTTTGAGAACTGACATTATACTCACGATTCGTCCTTATAGGCTATAGTAGCTTGATCATGAAAGTTTTCATGATAAGGATGAATAGAAGATGTAGGTAAAATATTTACTACACTAATAGATTACTAAATAATGGATTTTTGAAAGAACGCCAAACATTTGATGATGGTGATCAACTTCAAAGTGCAAGTCCAAAGGTATTAGTATTAGACTATACACGCTTTGGACTATGTGTCATGTGTATGGTGCCACTATTGATGTTGATAGGTTCTTTTAAAAGAAAAGGAAATGCTGAAAGAGATTCTATAAAATATTTGGCAGAAAAGAGAAAAGACTGGAAATGTCTCCCACTTGCACTAGAGTAATAATAAAACTAGTTTCCAATTGGCAGGAACCTAACACCAATGGAATCTCAATGTTGTTCATTCTTGTCTTTTAGGAGAGCTTTAGTCAAAGGATCTGACACATTCAAATCCATGTGTACTTTGCAAATCTTGATTTCACCTTCGTCAACATTCTGCCGGATGACGTGAAACCTAAGCTTGATGTGTTTGGCTGAGGAATGAGTCCTTGGTTCCTTTGCGTTTGCAATAGCTCCCATGGTTTCACAATAGATCGTCACGGGGTCTTGCGCACTTGTAATGACTCCTAGTTTGATGATGAAATTCCTTAGCCAAACAGCTTCATTCGCCGCATCAGCCGCAACAATGTATTCAGACTCCATTGTAGACTGCGCCACCACCGGCTGCTTCTTGCTCTTTCAGCTTACCGCCCCACCATATACTAGGAACACAAATCCTGTCGGAGACTTCGAGTCATCATGATCCAAGTTCCAGCTCACATCCACATAACCCGTTACGTTTAGAGGTTTATCACTTCCTCCATAGATTAGGAACATATCCTTTGTTCTTTTGAGATACTTCAGGATATTCTTCACAGCTATCCAGTGATCTGGTCCTAGATTACTTTGGTACCGGCTCGTCAAACTAAGAGCCAATGCCACATCAGGTCAAGTACTTAACATTGCATACATGATAGATCCTATGGCTGAAGCATAGGGGATGTAAGACATCTTTTCTCTATCATCATCTGTTACTGGACATTGAGTCACACTCATTTTGCAATTCTTCATCATTGGCACAGAGCCCTTTTTGGCATTGTCCATTTTGAACCTCTTCAAAATATTTTTGATGTAAGTACTTTGACTTAACGCAATCAGGCGTCTTGATCTATCTCTATAGATCTTGATTCCTAATATGTATGCAGCTTCACCTAGATCCTTCATGGAAAATTGACTACTCAAATATGCTTTCACGTCGTTTCCCATGAGCAATATGTCATCCACATATACTACTAGGAATACAACTGAGCTCCCACTCGCTTTCTTGTAAACACAGAACTCTTGTTGATTTTGGACAAATCCAAAACTCTTGATCACTTGATCAAAACATTAGTTCCAACTCCGAGATGCTTGCTTCAGTCCATAAATGGACCGCTAAAGCTTGCACACATTTCCAGCCTCCTTAGGATCAACAAAACCTTCCGGTTGCATCATATACAACTCTTCATCAATGTGACCAATCAGGAATGCGGTCTTGACATCCATCTACCAAATTTCATAGTCGAAATGAGCAACAATTGCTAGTAAAATCCGGACAGCCTTAAGCATCACTACGGGAGAGTAAGTCTCATAGTAGTCGACTCCTTGAATTTTTTGAAACCCCTTTGCAAAAAGTTGAGATTTGTGAATGGTTACATTACCATCCGCATCTGTCTTTTTCATAAAGATCCACTTATTTTCCACAGCCTTGTGGCCTTTCAGAAGATCTACCAAGGTCCAAACTTGGTTTTCATACATGGATCCTATTTCGGATTTCATGGCTTCTAGCCATTTCTCGGAGTCAGCACTATCCATAGCTTCTTTGTAGTTTCTAGGTTCTTCCTGTTCATCTAGGATGATAGACATCACAAGGCTACTGTACAAATCATGAGTGGCATGAACTCTTATAGACTTGCGAACCATAGAAGTTTCGATGTCGTTATTTTGATCATCATCATTGGGTTCTTCTTCCATATTGGAGAGCGGTTTCGGAATAGCTTCCATTGTGCTAATCGGAATTTGGAAAGAAGGGTCAACAACTTCATCTAACTCAATTTTCCTTCCACTAACTCCTTTAGCGAGAAACTCTTTCTCGAGAAAGATGTCGGCTTTCACGACAAACATTTTGCCTTTGGCCCGGTTGTAGAAAGTACACCCAACAATTTCCCTTGGGTATCCCACAAAGATACATTTTTCTGATTTGGGTTCGAGTTTGTCAGGCTGTAGTTTCTTGATGTAAGCCTCACATCCCCAAACTTTCAGAAATGACAACATTGGCTTCTTGCCATACTATATCTCATATGGGGTTGTCTCCACGGATTTGGACGGTGCTCGGTTTAAAATAAAAGCAGTGGTTTCTAACGCATATCCCCAAAATGACACAGAGAAATCAGTTAAAGACATCATGGACCCAAACTATCCAATAGAGTTCGGTTACGTCGTTCTGACACACCATTACGCTGTGGTGTTCTGGTTGGCGTAAGATGTGGGATAATCCCACAGTCTTTTAAGTGCATGTTAAACTCATAGCTCAAATACTCGCTTCCTCGATCCGATCGAAGATGCTTGATTCTCTTGTTAAATTGATTCTCTACTTCCTTCTGAAATTCCTTGAACTTTTCAAAGGTTTCAGACTTGTGTTTCATTAAGTAGATATATCCATATCTACTGAAATCGTTAGTAAAGGTAACAAAATAATGATAACCATTGCGTGTTGAGACACTCATTGGTCCACATACATCCATATGTATGATTCCCAGTAGGTCTGCAGCTCTCTCTCCATTGTGCCAGAGAATGGTGTCCTAGTCATCTTGCCCATAAGGCATGGCTCACATGTATCAAGGGATTCGAAATCCAATTATCCAAGAAGTCCTTCTGAATGAAGCTTCTTCATGCACTTTATGCCAATGTGACCAAGACAACAATACCACATAAACATGGAATTATCATCATTATGTTTGCAACGTTTAGCATCAGCACTATGGATGTGAGTATTACAATCAAGATCAAGTAAGAATAAACCATTACACACATGCGCATGAACATAGAAAATATCATTCATATAAACAGAACAACCATTTGTTCCGGATTTAAACGAATAATGATCTTGCAACAAGCAAGACCCACTCACAATATTCATACTCAATGCGGGTACATAGTAGTATTTATTCTAAACCAAAAATAATCCTGACGGTAGACGTAGATGCAGAGTGCTGACGGCCATCACTTCAACTCTCGAACCATTGCCGACGCGCATCATCACCTCGTCCTTCCTCAGGCGCCTCCTACTATGCAGTTCCTGTTGAGAGTTACAAATGTGAGCAACAGATCGGGTATCAAATACCCATGTGTTACTCCTGGCGCTAGTAAGGAAGACATCAATAACATGTATATCACATATACCTTTGTCCTTGGCTGCTATCTTGCCGGTTTTCTTGTCTTCAAGGTACTTGGGGAAGTTGTGTTTCCAGTGCCCATCCCCTTTGCAGTAGTAGCATGTAGTGTCGGGATTAGGGCCAGGCTTGGGAGTCTTAGAGGTGCTGGCAATGAACTTGCCATCCTTCTTGGGCCTCTTGCCCTTGCCTTTTCCCCTTTTTCCCCGGCTTCTTAAAGTAGGTGGTCTTATTGACCATCAACACCGTTGAAAGGGAAATGGACGTCGCCTAGAGGGGGGGGTGAATAGGCGTTTTAAAATTAAAACGGTTTAGGCTCTAATAAATGCGGAATAAAACTTAACGTTTAATTTATCAAGCCAAAACCTATATTCACTAGGTTCACTAACTGCACCAACAACCTATGCTAAGCAAGATGAACAACAAGGTGATAGCAAGATATAATACTCCAAGCATGATGGCTATCACAATGTAAATTGCATAAGTAAAGGGCTCGGTTGAGAGATAACCGATGGACGTGGAGACGATGATTTGTTTCCCGAAGTTCACTTCCAAAGAAGCTACGTCTCTGTTGGAGAGGTGCAGGGGCGCAATGTACTTTGAACGCCACAAGTGGCTCACCTCGAGGTGTGGTGGCTCGATGCTCACCCAACGCCACACAAAGCCTCACCCCAAGATGCGAAGGCACGCAACCTACCTACGCCACAAAAGGCTCACCCTATTCTCCCGTGTGCTCGCCACAAAGGCCTACTCACGTTCCACTATGGGACACTTGAGGGCGGTCACCGAACCCGTACAAGGTTGGGGCAATCTCCACAACTCAATTGGAGGCTCCCAACAACAATGCCACAAAGGCTATAAAGCCACAAAAGGCAACAAGGCCACAAAAGGCTACAAGACCACAAAAGGTCAACAAACCAACTACACAACCGTCTAGGGTTCCAAGAACCCAAGAGAAACAAGCCCAAGGGCTTGAACTCGCCGAATCTCCGAGGAGAACTCAAACCTATGCACCAAATGCAAGAGGCAAGTCCTTCTCTCTCAAATTCCACCAAAGCTACAAAAGCTATTGGGGGAATAAGGGAGGAAGAACACAAGAGGAGAACACAAAACTCTCCAAGATCTAGATCCCAAGGATTCCTTCACAAAGAAGGGATTTGGTTTGGTGGGGCTTGTAGATCTAGATCTCCTCTCTCAAATCCCTCAAAAAGATGCAAGAATAATAGGAGGGAGAAGGGAAGAGGGCAAGCTCTTCAAGGTCAACAATGGAGGAGAGAGAAAGCCATAAACCGAGAAGAACTAGAGTTGGGGCCGAAGGGGAAAGGGGAGCTCCTTTTAAAGGGCTCCCCGATCTTCCTGTTACTCACAAATTTGCACACGGCCGGTAGTACCGGTGGGTGGCCAGTACTACCGGTGGCACTCAGCCAACGGTACAAAAACGGTGATGTGAACGGACACAAAACCAGGACGACCGGTACTACCGGTGGTCACCGATACTACCGCCTGGGCAGTACTACCGCCCAAGATTCCGACTGAAGTACCGACAAATAGCGCAAACCAGCTAGAGAGAGTACTGAACCAAAATTGGGTTTACCGGAAGTTGGGCCAGAATTAACACTGGTACTACCAGCGGCATTTCTGCCCTAGCGGTACTTCTAGCGCCTGGCCGGTACTTCCGGTCAGAGAAACTTCAGAACTAAAACTGCAAGAACTTTTGCATCCGAACTCCACACGAGATGAAACCAATTTTTTTGGAAAGATAACGATGTGTAGAATACAAGGGAGAAAATACCATGAATATATATGTGAGGTACCTCCCAAGGTGTGGAGCCGGAAAACCCGCAAGATCAAAAAACGCAATAATATATGCAAGGGAAATCCGTGTTTGATGAACTAGAGCTTGTTATGAAGATAACCACAAGCTCTAGATCCTCACATGGACAAGAACCAAACAACAAACAAGAAAGTGTAGGGGTTCGTAGCATGGAAAACAAAAATTTTCTATCGCATACAAACAAACAAGCCAAGATCTATCTACTAGATTGTAGCAACGAGTCGATGGAATAACTCACCCTCGAAGATTCCAAAGTGTTTAACGAGAGCAGATTCTCGTGGGTGATGTAGTCGTACTCTTTCCGATCTCAAGATCGCGTAGACGATCCTTCCGGCGCCGCGTTCCCGCAGCGCTCCCGCAGTCGGTCACACGTTCGGTACTCGACGAAGACCTTCCTCTCCCTTGTTCCAGCAGGCAGCGGAGGTTGTAGCACTCTCCTCGTGATTCCGGCAGCACAACGGCGTGGTACCGGAGGTAGAGGGGAGATCCCGCAGGGCTTCGCCTTAAGCCGGTGCGAGTATGGTGGAGCTTATGAGAGAGGCTATTAGTGGTCTAGTAATTAGACACACCAATTAGAGGGCTCTAAACCAATTAGAAGGCTCTAAACCGAAACAGCTCTAAACCGGGGTCTAGGTCTAGTTTCTAGTTTAGAGGATAGGAACTTGTGTGTGTTGGGAGGGGAGCCCTGCCCCTCCCTTTATAGGTGGGAGGGCTGGCGCGCTAGGGGAGGGAGGGAGTCCCTCCCCAACTCGGCCTAGGGCTGGCCGCCGGCTTGGGGACTCCTTCCCCAAGTCGGTCTCCTCTTCTCCTCCTCTTCCCACTTTCCAAAACTGGCAGTTTGACTTTCAAACTAGCCGTTTGACTTTTCCAATTTAGGAATTAAATAAACCCTTTATTTTGGACAGCGAGAACACTTAGTACATGATGCAATCATTCCATCTTGCAATGACACATTCATGTACCCCTTCCCCCCCGGAGTGCCGGACATTCCGGGACCTTCTAGAATGTTCCCGATGAAAACACCGGAACCATTCCCCAACTCCGAAATGGGACTTTCCTTATATGAATCTTATTCTCCGGACCATTCCGGATCACCTCGTGATATCCCGGATCCCATCCGAGACTCCGAACAACATTCGGTCTCTTTCTCATAATACCATAACTACTCAAACAACGTCGAATCCTTAAGTGTGTCTCCCTACGGTTCGTGAATTATGCGGACATGATCGAGACACTTCTCCGAACAATAACCAATAGAGGAATCTGGAAATTCATATGGCTCCCACATATTTCTACGATTACTTTGCGATCGAATGAACCACTTACATACGATACCAATTTCCCTTTGTCTCACGATATGTTACTTATCCGAGGTCATGATCGTCGGTATCTCTGCATACCTAGTTCAACCTCGTTACTGATAAGTACTCTTTTCTCGTTCCCGTGATATGTGATCCCTTGTGACCAAGTCACATGCTTGCAAGCTAATTGGATGACATTTCACCGAGAGGGCCCAGAGAATATCTATCCGTCATGTGGATGGACAAATCCCACTCTTGATCCATGTGTTTCAACCAATACTTTCCGAACACCCAATGCCACTTTTATAGCCACCCTGTTACGGTGTGGTGTTTGATGACATCAAAGCATCCATCCAGTAAAGGCAATATGCATGATCTCATGGTCGAAGGAATTAGGTTACTATGTATCAGAAAGCATATAGCAATTGAACTATTGAAATGACTTGATCTTTATGCTACGCTTGTCTATAGGAGTATGTCCACCATATCATTCTCCTAACGATATGATCTTGTTGTTGATAACATCTCAATGTTCATGACAAAGAAACCACATCATCAATCAACCAACAAGCTAGTGAAGTATAGAGGCCATACTAGGGACTTCAAATTAAGTTTACAAATCACACAAGTATTAATGGTTTCCTTGTTAATACTATTATAGCATGAATGTAAACATTTATCATAAACACAAAGATATATAATAATAACTACATTTATTATTACCTCTAGGGCATATCTCCAACAGTCTCCCACTTGCACTAGAGTCATCTAATCTAGATTACATGGTAATATACCGAACACCCATGGCAGTTTGGTGTTGGTCATGTTTTGCCCTCGGGAGAGGTTTAGTCAACGGATCCGCCACATTCAGATCTGTGTGTACTTTGCAAATCTTTATATCCCCATCCTGGATATGTTCTCGAATAGCGTGGAAACGCAGCTTGATATGCTTCAGCTTCTTGTGTGACCTTGGTTCTTGCGCATTGGCTATGGCGCCCATGTTATCACAGTAGATAGACATTGGGTCCAGCGCACTTGGAACCACACCCAGCTCTGTAATGAACTCTTTCATCCATATCGCTTCTTGTGAAGCCTCCGAAGCAGCCATGTATTCCGATTCAGTTGAAGATCTCGCCACAACGCTTTGCTTTGCACTCCTCCAGCTAACTGCTGCACCATTCAAAATAAATACGTATCCAGATTGTGATTTAGAATCATCCGGATCGGTGTTCCAACTAGCATCGGTGTAACCATTAACAACGAGCTGTTCATCACCTCCATAAGAAAGAACCATATCCTTAGTTCTTCTCAAGTACTTAAGGATGTTTTTGACCGCTGTCCAATGATCCACTCCTGGATCACTTTGATATCTGCTAGTTAGACTAACAGCATATGCGATGTCGGGTCTAGTACATAGCATGGCATACATTAGAGATCCTATGGCTGAGGCATAGGGAGTCTTACTCATCTTTTCTCTATCTTCTGCCGATGTCGGACTTTGAGTTTTACTCAAGGTCGTATTGGGCAACATGGGCAAGAACCCTTTCTTGCTATCTTCCATTCCAAACCTCTTTAGAACTTTGTCCAAATATGTACTTTGTGACAATGATATTTGGCGTTTCGATCTATCTCTATAAATCTTTATGCCTAATATGTAAGCTGCTTCGCCAAGATCCTTCATTGAAAAACTATTATTCAAATATTCCTTGACACTATTAAGAAGGTCTACATCATTCCCAATCAACAATATGTCATCCACATACAGTATTAAGAATGCTACAGAGCTCCCACTCACTTTCTTGTAAATACAAGCTTCTCCATAAGTTTGTATAAAACCAAAACTTTTGATTACCTTATCAAAACGTTGATTCCAACTTCGGGATGCTTGCTTCAATCCATAGATGGACCGTTGAAGCTTGCATACTTTGTTAGCATCTTTAGGATCGACAAAACCTTTGGGTTGTATCATATACAACTCTTCATCAATGTCTCTATTGAGGAATGCTGTTTTGACATCCATCTGCCATATCTCATAATCATAATATGCAGCGATTGCTAACATAATCCTCACAGACTTTAGCTTCGCTACTGGTGAGAAAGTCTCATCGTAGTCAACTCCTTGAATTTGTCGAAACCCTTTTGCGACAAGTCGAGCTTTATAGACAGTAACATTACCATCAGCATCTGTTTTCTTCTTGAAAATCCATTTGTTCTCGACAGCCTTCCGGCCATCCGGTAAGTCCACCAAAGTCCATACTTGGTTTTCGTACATGGATCCAATCTCGGATTTCATGGCTTCTTGCCATTTATTGGAATCTGGGCTCATCATCGCTTCCTCATATGTCTCGGGATCATCGGTGTTGTCCACCAACATGACATTCATAACGGAATCATACCAATCTGGAGTGGTACGAGTTCTCGTTGACCTCCGAGGCTCTTGTAGTAACTTCAACCGAAGTTTCATGATCACCATCATTAGCTTCCTCTCTTATTGGTGCAGGCACCACAGGAACTTCTTCCGGTGCTGCGCTACTCGCAATTTCGAGAGAAGGTTCGACAACCTCGTCGAGTTCTACTTTCCTTCCAGTCACTTCTTTCGAGAGAAATTCCTTCTCTAGAAAGGATCCATTCTTAGCAACGAAGATTTTGCCTTCGGATCTATGATAGAAGGTATACCCAACAGTTTCCTTCGGGTATCCTATGAAGACGCATTTTTCCGCTTTGGGTTCAAGCTTGTCCGGCTGTAACTTCTTTACATAGGCTTCGCATCCCCAAACTTTAAGGAACGACAATTTAGGTTTCTTCCCAAACCATAATTCATACGGTGTCGTTTCAACGGATTTAGACGGTGCCCTATTTAAAGTGAATGCGGCTGTTTCTAATGCATAACCCCAAAATGATAGTGGCAAATCTGTAAGTGACATCATAGAACGAACCATATCTAAGAGAGTTCGATTACGACGTTCAGACACACCATTACGCTGTGGTGTTCCCGGCGGTGTCAACTGCGAAAGTATTCCACATTTCTTCAAATGCTCGCCAAACTCGTAACTTAGATATTCACCTCCACGATCAGATCGTAGAAATTTAATCTTCTTGTTACGTTGATTCTCTACCTCACTTTGAAACTCCTTAAACTTCTCGAAAGTTTCGGACTTATGTTTCATAAAATAGATATACCCATATCTACTCAAGTCATCCGTGAAGGTAAGAACATAACGATAACCACTGCGCGATGCTACACTCATTGGACCACACACATCGGTATGTATGATTTCCAATAAGTCTGTAGCTCGCTCCATCATACCAGAAAATGGAGTCTTAGTCATTTTACCCATCAGACATGCTTCGCATCTTTCAAGTGATTCAAAATCAAGTGATTCAAGAAGTCCATCGGAATGGAGTTTCTTCATACGCTTCACTCCAATGTGACCAAGACGACAGTGCCACATATAGGTCAAATTATCGCTTGATTTCAAACGTTTAGCCTCAATGTTATTAATATGTGTATTTCTACTATCGAGATTCAATATGAATAGACCATCTATCAAAGGTGCATGTGCATAAAACATATTACTCATATAAATCGAACAACCATTATTCTCGGATTTAAACAAGTAACCGTCTCGCAATAAACAAGATCCCGATATAATGTTCATGCTCAACGCAGGCACCAAATAACAATTATTTAAGTATAAAACTAATCCCGATGGTAGATGAAGAGGTAGTGTGCCGACCGCGATCACATCAACCTTTGATCCGTTTCCCACGCGCATCGTCACCTCGTTCTTCACTAGCTTCCGTTTATTCTGCAGCTCCTGTTTCGAGTTACATATATGAGCAACCGAACCAGTATCAAATACCCAGGCACTACTACGAGTACTAGTGAGATACACATCAATAACATGTATATCAGATATACCTTTCTTCTTGATGTTGCCGTTCTTCAAATCCGCCAAGTACCTTGGGCAATTCCGCTTCCAGTGACCTTCTCCCTTGCAGTAAAAGCACTCAGTATCAGGCTTGGGTCCAGCCTTGGTCCTCTTCGTCGGCGTGGTAACTTTCTTACCACCCTTCTTGAAGTGTCCCTTCTGCTTAGACTTGCCTTTCTTGAATTTGGTGGTCTTATTGACCATCAACACTTGGTGCTCTTTCTTGATCTCCACTTCTGCAGATTTTAACATAGCAAATAGTTCTGGCAACTCTTTGTTCATGTTCTGCATGTTGTAGTTCATCACAAAGTTCTTGTAACTTGGTGGTAGTGATTGGAGGATGCGGTAAACTCCCAAAGTATTAGGAATCACTATACCCAAACTTTGAAGTTTATTTGCGTGCCCAGACATTTTAAGCACATGCTCACTGACGGAGCTACCCTCTTCCATCTTGCAGTTAAAGAACTTTTCAGAAGCTTCATAACTTTCAATTGCCGCATGGGTCTCAAAGATTAATTTGAGATCCTCGACAATATCATATGGATCTGACTCTTCAAACCTTTTCTGAAGCTCCGATTCTAAACCATACAAGATAGCACACTGAACTATGGAGTACTGATTCTTCCGAGCGAGGTAAACATTCTTTACTTCATCGGTAGCATCAGCTGCAGGTGGGTCACCTAGCGGTGCATCCAGCACATAGGTCAAATTACCAGCTGTGAGGACAATCCTCAAATTTCGGAACCAATCCGCGAAGTTGCTTCCATTGTTTTTCAACTTTTCTTTCTCTAGGAACGCATTAAAATTGATGGTAGGGGCTGCCATTGATCTACAACATATTTGCAATAGTTTAGACTAAGTTTATGACAAATTGAGTTCAAATTAATTAATGAAATTAAACTAGGTGAACTCCCACTCAAAACAACATCCCTCACATTGTTTTAGTGATCACACGAACCAAATCCACTACATCAACACCGATCATCACGAGAGCTGATATAGTTTTAATGGCGAACAATCATCATGTTCATCATATCTACTATATGATTCATGCTTTGCCTTTCGGCGATCCGTGTTCCTGAGGCCATGTCTGTACATGCTAGGCTCGTCAAGATCAAACCTTAGCTTCCGCATAAGCAAATCTGGCTTGCTTACGTTGTAGTCACCCGCGGAATCAAAGACACCCGATCATCACGTGGTGCTTCGAAGCAGCAAGCTTTGGCAACGGTGCATACTAAGGGTGAACACTTTTAGAACTTGAAATTTATGTGCATGAGGGATCATCTTATAATGCTACCGTCGTCTACTAAGCAATACAAGATGCATAAAGGATTAACATCACATGCAATTCATAATATGTGATATGATATGGCCTTTCTTCTTTGTGCTTCCGATCTCCATCTTCAAGCACGAACATGATCTCCATCATCACCGGCATAGCATCAAGGTCAATGACGCTTCTTCATGGTTGTCGTCCGCCAACTTCAACTATTACAACTATTTTGAATAGACACGCAGGCCTTAACAGAAATTAAAGACAACCATATGGCTCCTGCCGGTTGCCAACTTACAATAAGGATCATTGCATACATCAAATATAATCACAATCATGGCCATATCACATCACTGCACACCCCTGCAAAACAAAGTTAGACGCTTCTACTTTCTTTGCATATTTTACGTGGTTTGGGGCTTTCCATAAGTGTCGTTCTAACTTACGAACAAGAACCACAACATTGATACTAGCATTGTTGATCACCCGTTGTAAATTGGATCTTTACTATGCTAGGAGAAACAGGCACCCGCAAAGCCACTTATGCAAAACGAGTTGCATGTCAAGCGTGGAGCAAGTCTCATGAACGATGTCATGTAAGGTTAGCCCGGGCCGCTTCATCCCAACATACCGCAAGATGCAAAGTACACAAAAAGCAATCTACAATAAAAGCATCAACGCCCACAATGACCATTGTGTTCTACTCGTGCAACAGATCTACATATAGACACGGCTCTGATACCACTGTAGGGGTTCGTAGCATGGAAAACAAAAATTTTCTATCGCATACAAACAAACAAGCCAAGATCTATCTACTAGATTGTAGCAACGAGTCGATGGAATAACTCACCCTCGAAGATTCCAAAGTGTTTAACGAGAGCAGATTCTCGTGGGTGATGTAGTCGTACTCTTTCCGATCTCAAGATCGCGTAGACGATCCTTCCGGCGCCGCGTTCCCGCAGCGCTCCCGCAGTCGGTCACACGTTCGGTACTCGACGAAGACCTTCCTCTCCCTTGTTCCAGCAGGCAGCGGAGGTTGTAGCACTCTCCTCGTGATTCCGGCAGCACAACGGCGTGGTACCGGAGGTAGAGGGGAGATCCCGCAGGGCTTCGCCTTAAGCCGGTGCGAGTATGGTGGAGCTTATGAGAGAGGCTATTAGTGGTCTAGTAATTAGACACACCAATTAGAGGGCTCTAAACCAATTAGAAGGCTCTAAACCGAAACAGCTCTAAACCGGGGTCTAGGTCTAGTTTCTAGTTTAGAGGATAGGAACTTGTGTGTGTTGGGAGGGGAGCCCTGCCCCTCCCTTTATAGGTGGGAGGGCTGGCGCGCTAGGGGAGGGAGGGAGTCCCTCCCCAACTCGGCCTAGGGCTGGCCGCCGGCTTGGGGACTCCTTCCCCAAGTCGGTCTCCTCTTCTCCTCCTCTTCCCACTTTCCAAAACTGGCAGTTTGACTTTCAAACTAGCCGTTTGACTTTTCCAATTTAGGAATTAAATAAACCCTTTATTTTGGACAGCGAGAACACTTAGTACATGATGCAATCATTCCATCTTGCAATGACACATTCATGTACCCCTTCCCCCCCGGAGTGCCGGACATTCCGGGACCTTCTAGAATGTTCCCGATGAAAACACCGGAACCATTCCCCAACTCCGAAATGGGACTTTCCTTATATGAATCTTATTCTCCGGACCATTCCGGATCACCTCGTGATATCCCGGATCCCATCCGAGACTCCGAACAACATTCGGTCTCTTTCTCATAATACCATAACTACTCAAACAACGTCGAATCCTTAAGTGTGTCTCCCTACGGTTCGTGAATTATGCGGACATGATCGAGACACTTCTCCGAACAATAACCAATAGAGGAATCTGGAAATTCATATGGCTCCCACATATTTCTACGATTACTTTGCGATCGAATGAACCACTTACATACGATACCAATTTCCCTTTGTCTCACGATATGTTACTTATCCGAGGTCATGATCGTCGGTATCTCTGCATACCTAGTTCAACCTCGTTACTGATAAGTACTCTTTTCTCGTTCCCGTGATATGTGATCCCTTGTGACCAAGTCACATGCTTGCAAGCTAATTGGATGACATTTCACCGAGAGGGCCCAGAGAATATCTATCCGTCATGTGGATGGACAAATCCCACTCTTGATCCATGTGTTTCAACCAATACTTTCCGAACACCCAATGCCACTTTTATAGCCACCCTGTTACGGTGTGGTGTTTGATGACATCAAAGCATCCATCCAGTAAAGGCAATATGCATGATCTCATGGTCGAAGGAATTAGGTTACTATGTATCAGAAAGCATATAGCAATTGAACTATTGAAATGACTTGATCTTTATGCTACGCTTGTCTATAGGAGTATGTCCACCATATCATTCTCCTAACGATATGATCTTGTTGTTGATAACATCTCAATGTTCATGACAAAGAAACCACATCATCAATCAACCAACAAGCTAGTGAAGTATAGAGGCCATACTAGGGACTTCAAATTAAGTTTACAAATCACACAAGTATTAATGGTTTCCTTGTTAATACTATTATAGCATGAATGTAAACATTTATCATAAACACAAAGATATATAATAATAACTACATTTATTATTACCTCTAGGGCATATCTCCAACAGAAAGATGATGCTATGAATGCAAAGGTTAGAGCTCTCTCCGAAAGATACGAATGAGTCACCCACTCGAGAGCCCCTCTTGATAGTACGACTATCTATCCTAAACCCAGTCTCCCAACACTACAAGAGACTGGTATAGTAGAAACCCTATCAAGATCATACCTTTGCCTTGAGGATCCCACTTGAGCTTGATGTAGACGATCTTGTCACCTTCAAGATGGAACACCTTTCTTGATTGCTCTTGCTTGCTCTTGCTTGATGAAGACTTGCGAATGGCTCCCCCATACTCCATGGGGAAACCACTTCTTTGACCTTGTCTTCATCACTCCATGAACGCTGAGGAAGGCAAGCTCCAACCATGGGATCTTCTAGAGATGGCGCACCGTGAGCTTGCACATCAATTCTTGATGATGATGTCTTGAAGAAAGCCATGAGGAACTCCATCTTCTTCTTCTTCAAGACATACTTGATCTTCTTCTTCTACTTGATTCCAATAGGCACAAAGCCCTTGGACAATGCTTCTTCTTTTTCATCCTTGAAACCAACACATGGTCCAAGCGATGCCAATGGACAAACCTACAGGTGAGACTCAATTTTCACATTAGTCCATAGGGATTCTCATTAATTACCAAAACCACACATGGGGGCATACATGCCCTTTCAACTGTGTGCTCCTTCTTGATTTCCACCTCAGCAGTTTTGAGCATGGCGAACAGCTCAGCAAGGGTCTTACTCATCCCTTGCATGTTGTAGTTCATCACAAATATCATAGCTAGGGGCAGCAAGTGCAACACCCTATCGATCGCGAGATCCTCCGGGATTTTGCAATCCAGGGTGTTCAAATGCTTAACATAGCCAGACATTTTGCCTACGTGCTCACTAATACTATTGTGCTCTTCCATTTTAGGAGAGAAGAAGAGCTCGGAAGCATCATACCTCTCTGCACAAGCCTATGGAGCAAAGACAACCTTGGGATCTTCAATGATCTCAAAAGCATTGATCTCAAAATTCTTTTGAAGCTCCAGCTCCATGCAATAGAGCATTCCACTTTGGATGAGGGAGAAATCATCTGCCTTGGACCGCCAGACATTCTTTTTGTCCTGGGAGGCGGAATCTGCAGGCTTAGCTGGAAGCTCAGCCTCGATGACATAAGTCAACTTGTAGGGGACTAGGAGGATCCTAAGATTGCGGAACCATGTGGTGAAGTTGGTTCCATCAGCTTTCAGCTTGTCCTTCTCGAGGAAAGTGCTAAGGTTGAAGGTGGGTGGGCGAGACATCTATAATGGATTTGCAAAGTGTTTAGACCATGTTCATAATAATGAGTTCAAGTTTTAATTATAATATCGTACTTAAAACGAAAAGAACTCCCACTCAAACGAACATCCCTCCACTCATGTAGTGATCACATGATCCCAATCCCCTGCACCTCCTCTGATCGTCACGGCCATCAGTGCAGTATCAAAGGTAGACATTCCCTAATGTCAATCACATCATCCATGTGACTCATGCTCGACCTTTAGGTCTCTTGTATTCCGAGGCCATGTCTGCACATGCTAGGCTCGCCAGTTCTAACTTGTGTGTATTCGCAGTGCAACATGGCTTACACCCACTGTATGCAAACGTAGATATGTCTGACACCCGATCATCATGGCCTGCCTCATACCTAAGAACTTTCTTGGTGGTGCACACACAAGGGGAATACGATAACTGGAATACTGTGAGGGATTATCTTATTATGCTACCATCAAATATATAATAATACTAGCATAATAAGTAATACATCATAAAGTAAAGTGTTATGACGTGGTTATAGCATCTTGATCATCATCAATAGCTTCAATGAAAGTTTCACAAACTTATCAATGCCATGTCTCAACACATGCCCCTATGCAACAATAAAGATAGACACCTCTATATTATCTATTGCAAGTTTTACATGGCTTTAGGGCTTTCGCGGTAGAACCCCTTCCCACCTACGAACTGTTGGGTCTGCAGCATAGAAAACAAAAATTTTCCTACGATGAGAACTACACGCCAAGATCTATCTACTAGATACAGAGCAACGGGTGGACATACATCCATGGAGAACTTACCCTCGAAGACAACGAGCTTTGTTAACGAGTAGGAACTCGTGGTGGATGTAGTCGTACACTTGCCGATCTCAAGATCGTGAGGAAGTCCGAGCGCCGCAAATCAGCAGCGCATCCGCACTCGCACACACGTTCAAGCCACCGGACAACCTCCACCTCCTCGCTCCAGCGATCCAGCGGAAGCAGCAACTCCTTCCAGACGAAATGCCACCGGGAACATGTATCTCGCTAATCTGAGACCATGGGGGAATAATTCTAGAGGGGGAGAGAGATCCTTCACAAGGAGGTGTGAGGATGAAGGAGGGAATGGGTGGCCTTTTATAGGAGGAGGGGGGGTGCCCCCTCTCTCCATGGCCGGCGCACGGGGGGGTGACCCTTCACCTCCCCATTCATGTGGTGGTAACCCCTCCACATTCAAATGCCTCTTCACATTCCCTTTTAAAGTCTCCACTTTAAATGCATTAAATTTCTCCAAATTTAATGCTCTCTCATTTAATAAAACTCTTTTTATTAAATTTATTCTGAATTTTGTTAATTACTTTAATTAACAAACATTCACATATAGCCCCTTGCCATATTTCAATATCACATGCAGAACCACCTTCTGCAATTTCACCCGAAACAATTTCCGGTTTCTATTGAACCAATTCCTGCACTTTGCAATTCTTTCGTCTGAAACATATGTGCTCCAAAATGGTGTCCGGTAACTCTTAAGTGTGCCACCCTACGGTTCGCGAATAATGCAGACATGATCGAGACCCTTCTCCGATCAAGAAT
This sequence comes from Avena sativa, assembly GCA_916181665.1. Classification (NCBI taxonomy): domain Eukaryota; kingdom Viridiplantae; phylum Streptophyta; class Magnoliopsida; order Poales; family Poaceae; genus Avena; species Avena sativa. The sequence goes on from OV702290.1 coordinate 469,440,578, forward strand.
CAGCAGCGGGACCTGGAGATCCGTACTGACTCCTACATATTCAACGATGACTCCTGTGATCGTGAGAACCTTTAACGCTTGTAACTAGATCCCTTTGTCTCTCGATATATTACATGTCCGAGATTCGATCATCGGTATCTCCATACCTAGTTTGATCTCGTTATCGACATGCACTCTTTTCTTGTTCCCGTGATATAACATTCTAGTGATCACATCACTTGCTTGCAAGCTATCCTAATGTGATATCACCGAGAGGGCCCAGAGTATATCTATCCGTCATCTGGATTGAAAAATTCCACTCTTGATCCATGAGCCTCAACATAACACCTTCGTAGTACTGAACCCATCTTTATAGTCACCCTATTATGGTGTGACGTTTGATGTTATCAAGATACTCTTCCGGTGTTAGCAATTAACATGATCTCATGGTCTAAGGATAAAGATTACTTCGTATGATGTTATAGCAATATAAACATAATGACTTGATCGTAATGCTATACTTCGGATGAATGTTCATCACATCATTTCACAAATGTTGTGACCTTGTTATTAACAACATCCAATGTCCATGATCAGGAAACCTTGATCATCTTGTTAATCAACAAGCTAGTCTATAAGAGAGGCATAACTAGGAACCCTTTTTGTTTATTAAACACACATGTACTGATGTTTCCTATCAATACAATTATAGCATGCAAAATAAACATCTATCATGTATAAGGAATATATAATAACAACTTTATTATTGCCTCTCAGGGCATATTTCCTTCAGTCTCCCACTTGCACGAGAGACAATAATCTAGTTTATATAGTGATAAATCTAACACCCATGGAGTTCTGGTGTTGATCATGTTTTGCCCTAGGGATTACTTTAGTCAACGGATCTGCTACATTCAGGTCCGTGTGCACTTTACAAATCTTTATATCTCCATCCTTGACATGCTCGCGGATGGAGTGAAACCGACGCTTAATATGCTTGGAATTCTTGTGAGACCTTGGTTCCTTGGCGTTGGCTATGGCTCCATTATTGTCACAATAGATCACCATTGGGTCCAACGCACTAGGAACCACACCTAGTTCTGTTATGAACTCCTTCATCCAAACCGCTTCCTGCGCTGCTTCTGAAGCAGCAACATATTTCGCCTCCGTCGTTGATCCAGCCACCACAGGTTGTTTGGAGCTCCTCCAACTAACTGTTGCTCCGTTCAAGAGAAATACGTATCCGGATTGAGACTTAGAGTCATCCGGATCAGTGTTAAAGCTATCATCGACATAACACTTAGCGACTAGCTCTTCTTCACCTCGGTATACAAGAAACATATCCTTAGTTCTTCTCAAGTACTTAAGGATATTCTTGACCGCTATCCAGTGTTCCGAACTTGGGTCAGATTGGTACCTAGTAGTCAAACTAATAGCATGTGCCACATCCGGTCTTGTACATAGCATGGCATACATTATAGAGCCTATGGCTGAGGCATAGGGGATCTTATCCATTTTCTCTCTTTCTTCCGCCGTAGCCGGACTTTGAGTCTTACTCAATGTCTTGCCTTGCAACATAGGTAAGTACCCCTTCTTACTTCCGTCCATATTAAACTTCTTTAATATCTTATCAAGGTATGTACTTTGCGATAGCCCAATTAGGCGTCTTGATCTATCTCTATAGATTTTAATGCCTAATATATATGAAACTTCACCAAGGTCCTTCATCGAAAATTTGCTGTTTAGATAACTTTTAACACTGTTTAAAAGATCTAAATCATTTCCAATAAATAATATGTCATCCACATATAATATCAGAAATGCCACATTGCTCCCACTCACTTTCTTGTAAATACAAGCCTCTCCATAAGTTTGGACAAATCCAAACTCTTTGATCACCTCATCAAAGCGGAGATTCCAACTTCGTGATGCTTGCTTCAGTCCATAGATGGATCGCTAAAGTTTGCACACCTTATTAGCATCCTTAGGATCGACAAAACCCTTAGGTTGTATCATATACAACTCTTCTTCAATATTACCATTGAGGAACGTAGTTTTGACATCCATCTGGCATATTTCATAATCGAAATATGCAACAATTGCTAACATAATCCTAACCGACTTAAGCATCGCTACGGGAGAGAATGTCTCATCGTAGTCAACTCCTTGAATTTGTCGAAACCCCTTTGTGACAAGTCGAGCCTTATAGATGGTTACATTACCATCAGCATCAGTTTTTCTTTTGAAAATCCATTTATTCTCAACGGCCTTTCGATCGTGAGGTAAGTCCACCAAGGTCCAAACCTGGTTTTCGTACATGGATTCCATCTCGGATTTCATGGCTTCCAGCCATTTGTTGGAATCAGGGCTCATCATCGCTTCTTCATACGTCGCAGGGTCATCAATTTCATCAATCATGAAATTCATAACAGGATTGTCGTACAGTTCAGGAGCTGCACGTGTCCTGCTTGACCTGCGAGGTTCGGTAGTGTCCTCTTTCGGAGTTTCATGATCAATATCATTAGCTCTCTCTTCATTAGGTGAAGTCAACTCCGAAACAACTTCTGGAGCTGTGCTACTCGCCATTTCATGAAGAGAAGGTTCAATAACCTCTTCGAGTTCTACCTTCCGACTACTCACACCTTTCGCGAGAAACTCCTTCTCAAGAAAGGATCCATTCTTGGCAACAAAGACCTTGCCCTCGGATCTATGATAGAAGGTATACCCAATCGTTTCCTTAGGGTATCCTATGAAGACGCAATTTTCCGCTTTGGGTTCGAGTTTATCCGGTTGAAGTTTCTTCACATAAACATCGCATCCCCAAACTTTAAGAAATGACAGCTTAGGTTTGTTTCCAAACCATAATTCATACGGTGTCTTTTCAACGGATTTAGATGGTGCCTTATTTAAAGTGAATGCAGCGGTTTCTAGTGCATAACCCCAAAATGATAGTGGCAAGTCAGTCAGAGACATCATAGATCGAACCATATCCAATAAAGTACGATTACGACGTTCTGACACACCATTACGTTGTGGTGTTCCGGCAGGCGTGAGTTGTGAAACTATTCCACAGTCTTTCATATGTGTGCTAAACTCGTAACTAAAATACTCTCCTCCACGGTCGGACCGTAGAAATTTGATCTTTCTGTTACGATGATTTTCCACTTCATTCTGAAATTCTTTGAACTTTTCAAAAGTTTTAGACTTGTGTTTCATCAAATAGATATACCCATATCTACTCAAATCATCCATGAAAGTAACAAAATAACGATATCCACCTCACACCGACACACTCATTGGTCCACACACATCAGTATGTATGATTTCCAATAAATCTATCGCTCGTTCCATTGAACCGGAAAACGGCGTTCTAGTCATCTTGCCCATAAGGCATGGCTCACATGTATCAAATGATTCAAAATCAAGTGATTCCAAAAGTCCATCAGAATGGAGTTTCTTCATGCGTTTAACGCCAATATGACCTAGACGGCAGTGGCACATATATGTAGATATATCATTATCAAGTTTAATCCTTTTAGCATCAACATTATGAATATGCATAATACTACTATCGAGATCCAACAGAAATAAACCATTCAACACAGGTGCATGACCATAAAAGATATTATTCATATAAATCGAACAACCATTGTAATCAGACTTAAATGAATAACCACTTTGCATTAAACACGATCCGGATACAATGTTCATGCTCAGTGCAGGCACCAAATAACAATTATTTAGGTTTATAACTAATCCCGACGGCATATGGAGAGGCAGCGTTCTGACGGCGATCACATCAACTCTTGATCCATTGCCGACCCGCATCGTGACCTCATCCCTTGCTAGTTGTCGCTTGTTCCGCAGCCCCTGAACCGAGTTACATATATTAGCAACCGATCCTGTATCAAATACCCAGGTGCTACTGTGAGTACTAGTCAAGTACACATCAATAACATGTATATCACATATACCTTTGTTTGCCTTGCCGGCCTTCTTGTCCGCCAAATACTTGGGGCAGTTGCACTTCCAATGGCTAATCCCCTTGCAATAGTAGCACTCGGTGTCAGACTTAGGGCCAGCTCGGGGTTTCTTTTCAGGCGCGGCAACAGATTTACCGCCCTTCTTTCCCTTCCGCTTTCCTTTCTTGTCCTTCTTGAAACCGGTGGTCCTATTGATCATCAGCACTTGATGTTCTTTCCTAATCTCCACTTCTACAGTCTTAAGCATTAACAGAAGCTCGGGAAGAGACTTCTTCATGCCCTGCATATTATAGTTCATCACAAAGCTCTTGTAGCTAGGTGGCAAAGATTGGAGAACACGATGTATGCCTAAGTCAATGGGAATCGTTATTCCCAAGGACACAAGCTTATCGGCGTACCCAGACATTTTGAGTACGTGCTCACTAACGGAGCTGTTTTCCTCCATCATGCAGCTAAAGAACTTTTCTGTAGCATTATAAGTCTCTACGGCAGCATGGGTATCGAAAATCATTTTCAATTCTCCCAAGGTATCAAAGGCATTGCCATTTTCGAAACGTTTTCGAAGTTCTGGCTCTAGCCCATATAGTATGTCGCAATGAACTAAGTTGTGGTCCTCCTGAAGAGTTATATAGACATTCTTTTCCTCGTCAGGGGAATCAGGAGCTGGTGGGGGGCCTAGCGGTGCATCTAGCACATATTGCTTTTGTGCAGCAGTGAGGAGAATCCTCAAATTCATAGCCCAGTTGGTAAAGTTGCTACCATTCGTAGTAAGTTTCTCTTTCTCCATGAACACATTGAAATTAAAAGCAGGTGGTGCCATCTACAACAGAATTTGTAAAGTATATTTAGACTAAGTTTATGATAGATTGAGTTCAACTAATCCAAATTACTAATGAACTCCCACTCAAAAACGACATCCCTCGTGTCCTTTTGGTGATTACATGAACCAAATCCACTACACCAAGTCCGATCATCACGTGAGTCGGTGTAGCTTCAAAGGCGAGCATCTATATGGGCATCATATCAACTATATGACTCATGCTTAACCTTTCGGTCCGTGTTCCGAGGCCATGTCTGTACATGCTAGGCTCGTCAAGTAAGGACCTTAGTATTTGCGTGTGTAAAACTGTCTTACACCCGTTGTATGAAAGCGTAGAGTTGAGAACACCCGATCATCACGTGATGCCTCAAAACACGATCCACAAAACGGTGCATACTTAAGGAAGAACACATTTTATCTTGATATCTAAATGAGGGATCATCTTATAATGCTACCAAAAGCGCCAAACTAGCAATATAAGATGCTAACATCTAATGTGTGAAGTGAGGTGATATGGTCCATGCATTTGATCTCTATCATTTGCATCGTGGTATGATCTCTATCATTCCTTTGTGTGTAAGGCCAAGGTCTATGGAACTTACACATTAAGTGAGTTGTAAGAGTATCTATTATACATCTACTTACAACAATACCATATCAAAACACTAGCCCAACAATGATCTAAACTAGACGCCTCTAATTTATCAATTGCAAGTTTTATGTGGCTTAGGGCTTTCAGAGATAGAACCGGTCTTACCTACGAACATGAACCACAACGAGGATAACCAAGTTATTAGCAACTCGTTGTAAATCAGATATTGACTATAGTAGGAGAGACAGACACCCGCCAGCCACTTATGCAAAACAAGTTGCATGTCAGTCGTGGAACCGGTCTCATGTACGATGACATGTAAGGTTGGTCCGGGCCGCTTTATCCCACTATGCCACCAATATCCAAAGTACATAGAAGATGCAATAACATGATCATCATCGCCCACATATAAACATATGTGTACTACCCGTGCAAAGCACCTACGCATAGATCAGGCTCTGATACCACTGTTGGGTCCGCAGCATAGAAAACAAAAAATTTCCTACGGTGTGAACTACACGCCAAGATATATCTACTAGGTACAAAGCAAACGGGTGGACATACATCCATGGAGAACTTACCCTCGAAGACAACGAGCTTTGTTAACGAGTAGGAACTCGTGGTTGATGTAGTCGTACACTTGCCGATGTCAAGATCGTGAGGAAGTCCGAGCGCCGCAAATCAGCAGCGCATCCGCACTCGCACACACGTTCAAGCCACCGGACAACCTCCACCTCCTCGCTCCAGCGATCCAGCGGAAGCAGCAACTCCTTCCAGACGAAATGCCACCGGGAACATGTATCTCACTAATCCGAGACCATGGGGGAATAATTCTAGAGGGGGAGAGAGATCCTTCACAAGGAGGTGTGAGGATGAAGGAGGGAATGGCTGGCCTTTTATAGGAGGAGGGGGTGCCCCCTCTCTCCATGGCCGGCGCATGGGGGGTGACCCTTCACCTCCCCCATTCATGTGGTGGTAACCCCTCCACATTAAAATGCCTCTTCACATTCCCTTTTAAAGTCTCCACTTTAAATGCATTAAATTTCTCCAAATTTAATGCTCTCTCATTTAATAAAACTCTTTTTATTAAATTTATTCAGAATTTTGTTAATTACTTTAATTAATAAACATTCACATATAGCCCCTTGCAATATTTCAATATCACATGCAGAACCACCTTCTGCAATTTCACCCGAAACAATTTCCGGTTTCTATTGAAACAATTCCTGCGCTTTGCAATTCTTTCGTCTGAAACATATGTGCTCCAAAATGGTGTCCGGTAACTCTTAAGTGTGCCACCCTACGGTTCGCGAATAATGCAGACATGATCGAGACCCTTCTCCGATCAATAATCAGCAGCGGGACCTGGAGATCTGTACTGACTCCTACACATTCAACGATGACTCCTGTGATCGTGAGATCCTTTAACGCTTGTAACTAAATCCCTTTGTCTCTCGATATATTACATGTCCGAGATTCGATCATCGGTATCTCCATACCTAGTTTGATCTCATTACCGACATGCACTCTTTTCTCGTTCCCGTGATATAACATTCTAGTGATCACATCACTTGCTTGCAAGCTATCCTAATGTGATATCACCGAGAGGGCCCAGAGTATATCTATCCGTCATCTGGATTGACAAATTCCACTCTTGATCCATGAGCCTCAACATAACACCTTCGTAGTACTGAACCCATCTTTATAGTCACCCTGTTACGGTGTGACGTTTGATGTTATCAAGATACTCTTCCGGTGTTAGCAATTAACATGATCTCATGTTCTAAGGATAAATATTACTTCGTATGATGTTATAGCAATATATACATAATGACTTGATTGTAATGCTATACTTCGGATGAATGTTCATCACATCATTTCACAAATGCCGTGACCTTGTTATTAACAACATCCAATGTCCATGATCAGGAAACCTTGATCATCTTGTTAATCAACAAGCTAGTCTATAAGAGAGGCATAACTAGGAACCCTTTTTGTTTATTAAACACACATGTATTGATGTTTCCTATCAATACAATTATAGCATGCAAAATAAACATCTATCATGTATAAGGAATATATAATAACAACTTTATTATTGCCTCTCAGGGCATATTTCCTTCACGAACGTGGAGCCACATCATGGATTCAATGATTGCCGTTTTACTTCCCTTTTTAGGGCCCTCCAGTTTCGATGCCATATCAACTACCGTAGAGAGATAGACACCCCCCTAAGCCACTTTGATATGTGCACCAGTCTCGTGAATCACCACGTGAGGTTGGTTCGGGGCCGGTCCATCAAACTAGCGCGATATGAACAAGAACATAAAAGAGGGTAGCAACTAGATAATCAATGCCCACATATTGCCATGTGTTCTATCCGTATGACATGTCTACCCATAAACCTAGCTCTAATACTACTGAAATGGTTCTGTAGCAGAAAACAAAAAATTCTAACTAAGCGAGCACTAATACCAGGATCTATACTATGTAGACATAAGTAACGGAAGAGAGAGACAATATTCATACCTTTGAAGACCGAGGCACGCCTTATGCAGGAATGCGTATATTGATGAATACGAGCAGCACCTCAAGTGCGATGCCTCCGAATTCATCACAAGTCCGGTATAGGTGATGTCTCCTGGACTCTGATCCATCCGAGCAGCGAAAGAAGTAGATGCCGGATCGATCATCACATGACGATGGTGTGAAGGTGAAGAACTCACAACCCAAGAGGTCCTCCCCAATATTACGGAGAAGTCCTCAATGGATGAGAGAGAGAATGGGAGAATGGATGATTCCAAGGGGGAGGAGAGACCCCTATATATAGTGGGAGGGGGGCGCACCACCTAAGGGCCAGGCGGTGTGGGACTAATGCCCACACCCTCCGGCCACCAAGGGGAAGCCACCGGCCCTAGGTGGGCCCCACTTTGGTGGCCCACTAAGCCTAGGTCGGTTGGCCCCCTCTCCCTAGGCGCCTTGCCCCTTGGGCCTCCCCTTCGGGTGAGGCCCATTAGCATTGGGCTGCCTTTAATAATAAAATAAAATATATATTTAATATTAATTCTCCAATTAACATTCAAATACACACATTATCTTATTCCTTCACTCTAGAACACCTTCCGATCTTCATCGGATGTTACCCGGAACTATTCCGGTTTCTCTTTCTCTATTTCTCCTACGATACCGCATCTACCTTGAGCATCCCCACCCTTTAGCGTGACATCCTTTGGTTCAGAAACACTCCGGACATGATCGAGACTACTCTCACATCAATTATAAACATAGGGACCTGGATGACCATGTGACCCCCGTGCGTCTCACGAATATAATCACTTGAACCGTGAAATAGTCGTTTCCCATTCCCTTTGTCATTTGATACCTAATTCATCCGAGACTTGATCTTAGATATCCCCATACCTTTGTTTGGCCTCGTTACCGATGAACTAGTTTACTCGTTCCCATGTCCTTGCATTCCGTGACCAAGTCACATGCTTGCAAGCTTCGTTAATGCAATGTCACTGAGATGGCCACATGTATCTATCCGTTACATGGATTTGACAAATCCTAATCTTGATATGTACTCCTCTATGTGTCCCTTTGGAAAACCTGAGTGGTACCTTTTTTATCATCCTTTTACGAGATGATACTTGATAACCATCAAAGCTTCCTCTAGAACAATGATTTGCATTACCTCGTAGTCAAAGTATCAGGTCCCGAGGTTTTCTGTGTTTATCATCAATGGTAAACTTTGTAACTAGATCTCATTAAGATACAACTATCGAATGTTTGTCTATCACATCATTCAACTAATGACATGACCTCATTATCAATTGGCATAAATGCCCATGATCTTGAAACCTAGATCATCCTCATGACCAATGAACTAGTTCGCTAGAGATAACTAGAGACACGGTTTGTTTACATACCACACGTGTATTAACATTTCGTATTAACACAGTTATAGCACAATATGAAACGTATTATGAACATATAGGAGATATATAAAACAATACACTTTATTATTTGCCTCTAGGGCATAAATCCTTCACTCGGAACACGGACCGAAAGGTTAAGCATGATTCATATGGTAGATATGATGCCCATATCGATGCTCATCGTTGAAGCTACACCAACTCACGTGATGATTGGACTTGGTGTAGTGGATTTGGTTCATGTAATCACCAAAACAACTCAAGGGATGTTGGTTTTGAGTGGGTATTCATTTGTAATTTGGATTAGTCAAACTCAATTTATCATAAACCATTAAATCAAAGTGAATTTGCATAGTTTGTTGCTGTCATTGGCATCCATTTACTACCTTATGCTTAGTTTTAATTGAGATAATAGAACTATAGAATTCTTGATATTTACTTTTCGACCTGGTATCGTATTGTTTTGAATGTTAATTTAAAGTTTAGAAGTCCTATTGCAAACTTTCAGCAAACTCTATTTACTCCATGAAGTTTAAGAAGTAGTATTAAATCAAGAGTAAGAATTCCAATGTTATTATCTAAAGTATCATGTTTGCCTCCATGCTTCTTAATATTCAAGTGTTGTTTTAATATCGAGGTTTTCTAGGAGCTGAAAGAATTATTTTAGAAACCATCATGTGTGGAAGATATTGTGATATCTGAAACAATGTTTATGGTTGCAATATGATAGAGTATAATTTGGCAAAATACATGTTCTCATATTGTATGAGAATTTGCGAAGGTTGGAGACGCTAGGCATCCTAATCTCCCAAAAAGGTTTTGGGAACTGACATAATACTCACAATTCGTCCTTATAAGCTATAGTAGCTTGATCATGAAAGTTGTCATGATAAGGATGAATAGAAGATGTAGGTAAAATGTTTACTACACTAATAAATTACGAAAGAATGGATTTTTGAAACAACACCAAACATTTGATGATGGTGATCAACTTCAAAGTGCAAGTCCAAAGGTATTAGTATTTGACTATACATGCTTTGGACTATGTGTCATGTGTATGGCGCCACTATTGATGTTGATAGATTCTTTTAAAAGAAAAGGAAATGCTGAAAGAGAATCTATAAAATATTTGGCAGAAAAGAGAAAAGACTGGAAATGTCTAGCTAAGGTATATAGATGATATACATGTTATGGTTGTATTCTTTGCTTGTTAAACAATGTGGTTCTTGGGTATTGGATACCGAATTGGTTGGTGTGAAATGTCATACAGAACAACGGAATTCATGAACTACAATGGCCTAAGTAACTGGCAGGAGAATATGTGATGATGTTCATTGAAAACAAATAAAGTGTTATTGTGTTTCCCATGGTCTCGGATTAGTGAGATACATGTTCCTAGTGGCTTTATCTAGAAAGAAGTTGCTGCTTCCGCTGCATCGCTGGAGCGAGGACGCGGAGGTTGTCGGGGTACCGGACATGTGTGCGATCACGGATGCACCGCTGCTTTGCGGTGCTGGACCCACTAGTGTTGGACCTGCTGGACTTGCTAGACTTCATCACAATCTTGAGATCGGCAAGTGTATGACTACATCATCCACGAGTTCAAACTCGTTAACAACGCTTTGTCGCTTTTCAAGGGTATGTTCTCTATGGATGTATATCCACCCGTTGATTGTATCTATGTAGATATATCTTGGTCCTTAGTTGTTCACATCGTAGGAATTTTTTGTTTTCTATGCTGCAAACCCAATAGAACCGTCGTGGGGAGGGGAAGCGGTTGCTCACCACATGGTGGAGGGGAGCGGAAGGAGCCCTCTCGGTCCGTGGTGATAAATAGGGCTGCGGGAATGGGGTTTTCCCCACTTCGCCTTCTTCCTACTCTCGCCCTTCTCGCTCTTGCGCTTCGCCTTCTTTCTACTCTCCCGCCACCATATTTTGGTCGCCGGCACCGCCGCGTTTTCTCGCAATGGCAGGACCCCGCTTTTCTGCCACGACCACCGCGGAGGAAGACATGCTACCGAAGTAGAGCGGAGGGTGGTGTGGCTCTTACGTTATGAAGGATCTCATCTAAAAGTACAGGCGGGTGAAATTCCTCCTATCGGAACGGTTGGTGAAGCACCGCCTTGCGCTGGAGGGGGAGCACATCCCTCACCCCTGGCCCAGTGAGGCTGTTGTTTTTCTTGCTCACTTCGCCCGCGACTTCGGCTTGCCGGCGAGCAACTTCGTCCTGGAGCTCTTCGCCATGTTCGACCTCCAGCGTCATCATCTAAGGGTGAACACCATCGTGCAGCTGTTGCATCACGTGGCCTGCTACGAGTCGTACCTATTGGTTCACTGGACGCGACGAACTTCCTCAAGTTCTTCAATTTCAAGGCCCAAACGGTGCAGAAGGACGGGCCGCTGGTGGAGGCTGGCTACTGTGCAATCTATCCGTTCCTGACATCTCTGATTCTGCGGTTCGGCCTTCTTGACACGGTGAAGCTCTGGCAGTGCTCGTATTTTTACGTGAGAAATGTCACCAACATCGACTGGATCTGGCTCCCGGTCTTTGCCAACATCCCCTCCACCCGGAAGGCCTAGGTGGACATCAATCGGATGGCCGCCTGGGTGAAGGTGTTGGTGGGCACGGAGTGGTTGACCGCCCAGGACATCACCTTGTCCTGGATAGTTTGCCGAGTGATCCTGCTGCAAAAGCGATCACACAAGATGTGCCACCTGTCCGGCCTCACCGAGCCCATGCGGACCTCCCAGTTGGACGTGCCTTACGAGGCCCTCCGAGACTGGCTTGCCACGATCTTGAAGGAGGCCCTGGAGGAAGGTTGGCGCTACTCCTGCTAGCCATATCACCGGGTCCGCCTGCCACCTAAGGTTAGTCTTATGTCCTTACTGGGTGGATTCTTCCCGAAGGGTTTCTTATTGTTTCTTATCTGCCCTTTTGAGTAGATTTTTATGGCACAACTAGCGGAGGATGGTATGGGTGACCACGAGCTCCCCAACTTCTTGGCTGACTTCCAGCCGCCGAAGTACCCTCCAATGGAGCCGGAGCGCCTCCCTAGCCGGGGTGACGAGGGATCGTCGGACCCGCCTGGTAAGTGTTTTATCCTTGCACTCGTTCGCCGGTCTGTTTTCTTCAGCCGGATGCTGAAGTTTGCTTGTGTTCATGTAGCTGCGTACGGCGACGACGGCCCTCCTGCTCCTGGCACCGCGGCTAGGGTCAAGGGGAAGCGGGCGGCATCCAGCACCATTCCAGGCGATGGCAGCGTGAGGAAGCCTCACCGACAAAAGGCAGTGGTGATCATGCCAACCGTCGCCGGGAACGTGCATTGCTAATCTCTTCAACCTGTTGCCTTGTTTGATTTGCCACCTTTTTGCTGAGTTTCCTTTGCTCTTTTAGCAAGGCAATGTCATTGGACGATGCTGGAGCTATCGTTACCGTGCCCGCCCTAGCTCCGTCTATGGAGCCGGCTGCGCTCGCCTCGATTGCGCCGGTTGGCGCTGATGTGACCGCGTCGGAGGCGTCACTGCCGGCCGCGTCAGCGCCTCTGCATCATGCCCCGACCGCCTCCAAGCTTGCTGATACATTGCAAATGTATCTATAATTTTTGATGTTCCATGCTTGGTTTTATCTACTTTCTTATGTTTTGTCAACACTTTGTAGTACTTTTCATATGATTTCTTGGACTAACCTATTAACAAGATGCCATAGTGCCAGTTGCATGTTTTCTGCTGTTTTTGGTTCTAGGAAGTCAGAAAATGAATATTCTCGGAATTGGACGGGACAAAAGCCAAAGTTATTATTTTCCCGGAAGACTCACGGAGCCAGAAGGAGAGTCGGAGAGGGGCCACAGGGTGGCCATACCCCCCTTGGCACGGGAAACCCTAGGCCGCGCCAGGGCATGGTGTGGGCCCCCTGGCCGGCCATCGACCTTGCCTCCTTCGCCTATAAGAGCCTCCCGATACCAAAACCCTAGAAAATCAATCAGAAATCCACGAAAAGTTCCGCAGCACCGCCGCCACCGAAGGGGAGATTCGGGGGATAGAAAGTCTCTGTTCCGGCACCCTGCCGGGACATGGGAAGTGCCCTTAGAGCCATCTCCATCGATCTCCACCGCCATCTCCATCACCATTGCTGATTCCCATGATGAGGAGGGAGTAGTTCTCTCTCGAGGCTAAGGGTTCTACCGGTAGCTATGTGTTCATCTCTCTCTATGCATGATCTTATCGAGATCATGAGCTTGTAATCTATAGATCTACCTTGCTACTCAAGTGCTTTAATAGATCTCTGCTCTCCCCATGTGTGTGAAAGTGACAGCGTGCACACCATGGTGGCACTTAGGCTAGAGATTACAAATACTTGTTATGAGTTATATTTGGAGTTGGATGTCTTTATGAAATTGTGGTGTTTGTTGGAACCATCTAGTACTCAAGGTGACAGTGTGGGGTTTTCTAGATGGGAACGTTGAACTTTGAGGTGTGCTGTTATAGCCCTACCATGGATTAGAGTGTCCAACCGGAAAGTAGTTCAGCGTAGTATCATAAATAGAATATATTTATATGAGAGTGTTCACTAGTGAAAGTATGATCCCTAGGCCTTGTTTCTAAGCACTGAAACACCGTTTGCTACTAGATCTGTTACATGTTTGCTTGCTTCCTTCTTTATTTCAGTTTGCCTTTAGTCTCTTCCACGCCATCAAGTTATTTTCTATCACCATTACCACTTATAATTATCCATACCACTTGTATTTCACTATCTCTTCGCCGAACTAGTGCACATATACACCTGACAAGTGTATTGGGTGTGTTGGGGACACAAGAGACTTCTTGTATCTTGATTGCAGGGTTGCTTGAGAGGGGATACCTTTGACCACTTCCTCCCTGAGTTCGATAAACCTTGGGTGATCCACTTAAGGGAAAACTTGCTGCTGTTCTACAAACCTCTGCACTTGGAGGCCCAACAACTTTCTACAAGAATAGAAGTGCGTAGACATCACTTGCTCAGATGTTCGTGGTCAAGGGAGACGCCACCACTCCTCCGCTCCTGCTAACGGCCAAAGCGAACCCGGACTACAGTGATGCTCAGACGAGTCTGACCGCTTGCCGGGTCGATGAGCCAGAGGAGCTAGCACTATATGCCTCCGCGCCGCTGGCTGTAGGTGACAGCAGGCGAGCGACTGCCTCCAACTCTGGCGGCACAGGTGGCGGAACCAAGGTGGTCGTGGCAGGGGCTCTGTGGGCCACTATCGATGACGAGGATGAGGTACAGGTGACCGGCTATAAGCCAGCCTCGCTCGGCCAGGAACGCCGCCTGGTGGAGGTGATGGAGCAGTGGCTTGGCGAGGCCAAGGCGCTGGGTGTTTCTTTGGAGGTAAGTGTCTCCTCGGGCTTTTGCTTCTTTGCCTTAGTTGTTTTGCTTGTTCTCTTTTTCACTTCTTTCCTTTTTCCGCAGAAAGCTTTTTCTGAGGTGGAGAAGAACACGCAAGACCTGGAGCGTAAGATTTCTCGCTCTAACATGTCTTCCCGATTGCGTGATTTTTCGCTGTTTTTGTTGACTATCGGGTATCATCTTGCAGCCATGATAGTGGACAACGAAAAAGAGGTAGGCCGGCTGAAAGAGGAGGTGACCCGGCTGCAGAACTCCAACAACACGCGCCATGGTCAAATCGACAACCTAGTGACGCAACAGAAGAAAATGGAGGGTGCAGCTGGCTAGGCCAAGAAAACTGCTGATATCCGCGCCGACGATCTCAAGAACCTCGAGGGCCTTTACATAGAGAAGGAGGAGCAGATGAAGAGGGTCCAGGCTCAAGAGAAGGCTGTGTATGTGCAGTTGGAGCGCATCGCCGAGATGGTCGTCAGTAAGTGATTCTTCTCCTTTGCTAAACTTTCTCCGTTTGCTGTAGTCGGTTTGTAATAGTTTCCGTCTTGTTGGTTGCATCTCATTACCCTGAGGCGATCGACCAGGCCCTTGCGCGTGTGCCCGAGGTGGAGGTCGGACACGACCTGTGCCCTGAGGAGCTTGTCACTGTGGTCAGCGAGGAGGCCAACCGGCTGCGCCAGGTGGGCCTAGAGATCTTCACCTATCTCTGGCCCCTTGTCGCTCCTCCTGCCAACATTGACGCGCTGGCCGACGGACCCGGGACCGCCCTTGACATTGTTGAGACGGGGTGAGAGTGGGCTGCGCGTGGAGGCGTGGAAAGGGCACTTGCTCTGCTCAATTCCTGGTACCCGGGTGCGGACCTTCGGAGCCTTGCTCGAGGATTTCGGCAAGGGACCGGCGACGACAGCCTTCGCGCCAAAGTTCCTGAAATCCGCTCTTATAGTGTTAAGATCGTGAGCTACTTACAGCTGGACCGGGACTTAAGCGACCCGGCAGGGATGGAGCCGTTCAGCTGGACCGCGACATCCGTTCTGCCATAGACTGTTGCTCTGCCTGTGCTAGCCTCCGCTTCGGCCATCATAGATGTCACCTCTTGCAGCCAAACTTCAGCGGACGCCTCTCACCCTTCTACTGAGCCTCAGGCCTGATCCTCGGGATGCCAAGAGTAGTTGTGACATGGGCATACCTTACAAGTACTCGAGCTTGGCATATCCGGTCCAGGTCTGGCAGAATCCCACGGCGTTACCAGGGCCCAATCCAGGATTCGGGTGACCCACGGAGACTCCGACTGCTTGCGACACAAGGCAAGATTAAAGTTAGAAAGTTTAAAGGGACAAACCCTAACCTGTAACCGACTCGACCTGCTACCCGAGACGTAGCCTATCTATATAAAGGCTAGGAGGGGTGGCGAGGAGGACAATCACAACCCTAGTTTCCACAACCTCGCTAGATTGCATATGCGTGCCCCCTGTAACTTTCGACTCCCTCAATAATTCCAAGAGCAGACAAGCAGGAGTAGGGTCCTCTACGAGGCCTGAACCTGGGTAAACTTTGCGTCCCTGTGTGCTTGTTTGCTAGATGATTGATGCCTCTAGTGCTTCCTCCTTCTCCAAAACCCAAGTCCATAACAATGGGCATTGATGAGTTTAACCCTCGTCAATTGGTGCCGTCTGTGGGAACTAGGAGTGCTGATGTCGCCGCTTCTTCGCCCCCATCAACCGCGATCTACAACTCTACAACAACAGAGATTCGCCTCCTCTTCGGCGCTTTCGACTTCACCATACACACGCCGGCCTCTCGCCCGGCTTTCGAGTCTATGGGCGATGGGATCAGCCTGGTGATTGGGAGCTTATGCTTCCAAGTTGGTTAGCTGGGCACACTTTGCCCCCCTGATCAGCCGACGGTCTCCGCGATTGCTCCAGCATCATGGCTTCCACCACTGATCGGCACCCTGAGCAAATTCAACGCCCTGACAACAGTCAGGGGCACGGACAGCGACAATAGTCGCGAATCCGATCTGGGTGATCTGGCCACACAAGATGGACCCTACGACTCCGAATCTGAAAGTTGTGGGAGCAACAGCTTACCCAATCACTACATGTGCGCCGTCATCAATGCAGGCGACACCGGTGTCAATCGTGACAACACCGGTACTGGTCCGTCGAACAGTGGCATCCAAGTCGAAAACAGTGGTCCCGCCAATGGCGCACCCACCAACAATGGGACGGGAGGAGACCCGCATCTCACGGCGAATGAGCGCACTAAAGAGCACGTGCTGATCAAGCTCAGTGACAACGAGTGGGCCCGCTATCGAGAAGCTCTGCAGGGCAATCCCCTGCCCCCAAACTCATCACAAGACATGCTGATGGGTTACCATTGGCTGCTCAAGGAGGAGCACAAGTGCCAACAAGAAGTAATCGCGCAGCTCAACGCGCGCAGAAAGGCGACAGACGAGTCGAGCCTTCGGCGGGCTCAACTCTCTTCCATGGGAGAATCCTCCTCCAAGGGCAACGACTATGTGGCCGCCAAGAGGCGCTCTCGACTGGCCCACGTCACTGACAAGGAGCAAGAAGAAGCCGTGCGAGTCCTCGACTTTGGCTCCATGACGGTGGATACACGGGCAACGTGCTCCCAAAGACACCTCAAGCAGCGGTGACAGCGACCACCATGTACGTCCTCAACAAACCAGCCACCGGCTGGGGATCCACGAGCTGCCATGCACCAATCTACGATCGCGGTCTTGGGGCTAGTCGAAGCTGCCTCACCAAGGACCCAACACCGGAGCCGAAGAAAAACAAAGCTCCGGCCAGGCGCTATTCATCGCCCTCCTCTAGCGATGACATCCATGACTTGTCTCGGCGGCGTCGCTCACGGCGGCACGACCGTGACTACGACGCATGTGATGACATCACGCAGCGCAAGGTCGACAAGATGGGCGTGAGGCGTACCCGTTCGACTGACTCGAAGGATGATGAGATCGAGCTCTGCGGCACCAGCTGCTTCAGCAGAGCCATCCGGCAGAAGCGAATTCCTAAGGGGTTTAAACTCCCATCAGAGAACCCGAAAGTCGACGGCCTATAGGACCCGAAGATCTGGCTAGAGGATCACATCTCCTCCGCTAGCCTCCACGGCGGTGAAGGGAATATGCTCGAGAGGCAATAATAAAGTGGTTATTATCTTATTCCATGTTTATGATAAATGTTTATTTTACATGCTAGAATTGTATTGATCGGAAACATCAATACATGTGTGTTTAATAAACAAAAAGGGTTCCTAGTTATGCCTCTCTTATAGACTAGCTTGTTGATTAACAAGATGATCAAGGTTTCCTGATCATGGACATTTGATGTTGTTAATAACAAGGTCACACCATTGGTGGAATGATGTGATGAACATTCATCCGAAGTATAGCATTACGATCAAAGTCATTATGTTTATATTGCTATAATATCATACGAAGTAATCTTTATCCTTAGACCATGAGATCATGTTAATTGCTAACATCGGAAGAGTATCTTGATAACATCAAACGTCACACCGTAACAGGGTGACTATAAAGGTGGGTTCAGTGCTACGAAGGTGTTATGTTGAGGCTCATGGATCAAGAGTGGAATTTGTCAATCCCGATGACGGATAGATATACTCTGGGCCCTCTCGGTGATATCACATTGAAATAGCTTGCAAGCAAGTGATGTGATCACTAGAATGTTATATCACGGGAACGAGAAAAGAGTGTATGTCGGTAACGAGATCAAACTAGGTATGGAGATACCAACGATCGAATCTCGGACATGTATTATATCGCGGGACAAAGGGATTTAGTTACTAACGTTAAAGGTTCTCACGATCACAGAAGTCATCGTTGAATGTGTAGGAGTCAGTATGGATCTCCAAGTCCCGCTCCTGATTATTGACCGGAGAGGGGTCTCGATCATGTCTGCATTATTCACGAACCGTAGGGTGACACACTTAAGGGATACCGACACCATTTGGAGCAAATATGTTTCAGATAAAGATTTAAGAAAGCGCTGGAATTATTTCAATAGACACCGAAACTATTTCGGGTGAAATTGCTGAAATTGGTTCTGCATGTAATATTGAAATGTTGCAGGGGGTTTTATGTGAATGTTTGTTAATTAAAGTAATTAACAAAATTCTGAATAAAAATAATAAAAGAGTTTTATTAAATGAGAGAGCATTAAATTTGGAGAAATTTAATGCATTTAAAGTGGAGACTTTAAAAGAGAATGTGAAGGGGCAAATTTCTGTGGAGGGAGTTACCACCACATGAATGGAGGAGGTGAAGAGTCACCTCCTCCATGCACCGGCCATGAAGGAGGGGCACCCCCTCCTCCTATAAAAGGCGACCCCCTCCTCACTTCTCACACACACCTCCTTGTGAAGGATCTCTCTCCCCCTCTAGTATTATTCCCCCATGGTCTCGGATTAGCGAGATACATGTTCCCGGCGGCTTTATCTGGAAAGGATTTGCTGCTTCCGCTGCTTTGCTGGAGCGAGGGACGGAGGTTGTCGGGGTACCGGACGTGTGTGCGATCACGGATGCACCGCTGCTTTGCGGTGCTGGACTTGGTGGTGCTGGAGCTGGATCTGATGGACGTGCTGGAGCCGGACCTGCTGGACTTCATCACGATCTTGAGATCGGCAAGTGTACGACTACATCAACCACGAGTTCCTACTTGTTAACAAAGCTCGTTGTCTACGAGGGTAAGTTCTCGTTGGATGTATGTCCGCCCGTTGCTTTGTACCTAGTAGATAGATCTTGGCCTGTAGTTCACACCATAGGAATTTTTTTGTTTTCTATGCTGCGGACCCAACAGTGGTATCAGAGCCTGATCTATGCGTAGGTGCTTTGCACGGGTAGTACACATATGTTTATATGTGGGCGATGATGATCATGTTATTGCATCTTCTATGTACTTTGGATATTGGTGGCATAGTGGGATGAAGCGGCCTGGACCAACCTTACATGTCATCGTACATGAGACCGGTTCCACGACTGACATGCCACTTGTTTTGCATAAGTGGCTAGCGGGTGTCTGTCTCTCTTACTATAGTCAATATATGATTTACAACGAGTTGCTAATAACTTGGTTATCATCATTGTGGTTCATGTTCATAGGTAAGACCAGTTCTATCTCCGAAAGCCCTAAGCCACGTAAAACTTGCAATTGATAAATTAGAGGCGTCTAGTTTAGATCGTTGCTGGGCTAGTGTCTTGATATGGTATTGTTGTAAGTAGATGTATGATAGATACTCTTACAACTCACTTAACGTGTAAGTTCCATAGACCTTGGCCTTACACACAAAGGAATGATAGAGATCATACCACGATGCATATGATGGTGATCAAATGCATGGACCATATCATCTCACTTTACACATTAGATGTTTGCATATTATATTGCTAGTTTGGCGCTTTTAGTAGAATTGTAAGATGATCCCTCATTTAAATATCAAGATAAAATGTGTTCTTCCTTAAGTATGCACCGTTCTATGGATCGTGTTTTGAGACATCACGTGATGATCGGGTGTTCTCAACTCTACGCTTTCATGCAACGGGTGTAAGACAGTTTTACACACGCGAATACTAAGGTTCTTACTTGGCGAGCCTAGCATGTACAGACATGGCCTCGGAACACGGACCGAAAGGTTAAGCATGAGTCATATAGTTGATGTGATGACCATATTGATGCTCGCCTTTGAAGTTATACCGACTCACGTGATGATCGGACTTGGTGTAGTGGATTTGGTTCATGTAATCACCAAAAAGGCACGAGGGATGTCGTTTTTGAGTGGGAGTTCATTTCTAATTTGGATTAGTCGAACTCAATTTGTCATAAACTAAATCGAAGTGAATTTGCATAATTTGTTGTAGTCATTGGCATCTGTTCACTACCTTATGCTTAGTTTTAATTGAGATAATAGAACTATAGAATTCTGGATATTTACTTTACGAACTGGTATCGTATTGTTTTGAATGTCAATTTAAAGTTTATAAGTCCTATTGCAAACTCTGTTTACTCCATGAAGTTTAATAAGTGGTATTAAATCAAGAGTAAGAATTCCAATGTTAGTATCTAAAGTATCATGTTTGCCTCCATGATTATTGATATTCAAAAGGTTGTTTTAATATCAAGATTATATTGGAGCTGAAAATTGTTTCAGAAACCATCATGTGTGAAAGATATTGTGATATCTGAAACAATGTTTTTGGTTGCATTATGATAGAGTATAATTTAGCAAAATACATGTTCTCATATTGTATGAGAATTTGTGAAGGATGGAGATGCTAGGCATCCGAATCTACCAAAAGGTTTTGGGAACTGATATTATACTCGTGATTCTTCCTTATAAGCTATAGTAGCTTGATCATGAAAGTTGTCATGATAAGGATGAATAGAAGATGTAAGTAAAATGTTTACTACACTAATAGATTACTAAAGGATGGATTTTTGAAAGAATACCAAACATTTGATGATGGTGATCCACTTCAAAGTGCAAGTCCAAAGGTATTAGTATTTGACTATATACGCTTTGTACCATGTGTCATGTTGATGACACCACTATTGATGTTGATAGATTCTTTTAAAAGAAAAGGAATTGCTAAAAGAGAATCTATAAAATATTTGGCAGAAAATAAAAGGTTGGAGATGTCCAACTTAGGTATATAGAAGATATACATGTTATGGCTATATTCCTTGCTTGTTAAACAATGTGGTTCTTAGGTATTGGATACCGGTATTGGATACCGAATTGGTTGGTATGAAGTGTCATACAGGACAACGCAATTCATGAACTACAATGGCCTAAGTAACTACCAAGAGAATGAGTGATGATGTTCATCGAAAACAAATAAAGTGTTATTGTGTTTTTCGTTGTCATCAAACCAAGCCTTCAAGATTTGTTTAAATAATTGTTATTTGATTCCGGTATTATGAGAACAATGGCTGTTCAAATAATTACCGAATCCATAAAGGATGGATGAACTTTTACAAGTCTAGTTGGAGAAATCACATCCATAAACACTATTGCTTACATGTCGCAAGACAAATGATTGAAAGATCACTTATGAAGTGACATCGTTGTTTAAATTATATTGGAAAGAAAACATGAAGAAACTCCATGTTGATGGATTTTTGGAGTCTTTGATTTTGATCAATTAACGCATGTGAGACTTTCCTCGAGATAATTGAAACTCCGTCCATAGGCCACAGAGGAACGGATGACTAGCTTATTGGAAATTGTGCATGCTGATGTGCATAGTCCATTATGTGTAGCCATATGCGATGGATCTTTTTGCTTCATAAGCTTTCTCCGAAAATTTGAGTGAATATATGTGTATATTTACCTAATAAGGAGGAAGTATGAAACATTTGAAAGTTGTTCAAAGACTTTCAAGATGAAGTTGAAAATCATTGTAACAAGAAAATAAAGAGTTTATGATTCGATCATAAAGGAAGATATTTGAGTTACATGTTTAGCAAAAACACCTAAGAATTGAGGAATTGTTCCATGATTTGTGTTTCCCAATAAACCATAGGAGTATGGCATATTCGAGAGATGAAATCAAAACATGTTTGACATGGTAAGATCAAAGGTGTCATTTATAAAACTTACATTATGTTTTAAAGATTGAAGCTTTAGAGACTATCGCTTTTACACTGAAAAGAGCACCATCGTGATCCATTGAAATGACACCATATCAGTTATGGTTTGGGATAAAACCCGAATTGTCTTTTCTTAAATTTTGGTATGCTATGCATAAGTAAAATGATTAAAACCAAAGTCAGATAAGCACGTCTTTGTAGGTTATCCCAAAGAATTTGTTGGGAATTTCTCCATAACACCAAGGACAAAAGAGTTTGTCGCTTGGAACGTGAAGTTTCTTGAGAAGGAATTTTTCGTGAAAAGTTAAGTGGGAGGACAATAGAACTTTGATAAGATTGTTGAACCTTAGCTATATGTGCTAAGTAGCACAGCGCCGGAAAGTGTCCTGGTGGCGGCCACAATGCTCATGGCTCTCGTGATTACAAAAGGTGTGATCTCAGAGATTAGAGTTCCTATAGAACCATTTGGGTCGATAAGAATCAAATAGTAAGATTTGATAAGCAAGTCGTTATTGTTTTGACAATGATGAACCGACTACATGCAAAGAAGCGATGATGGGCCCTGAATCCATAAAATGAATAGAAGTCATAGAATCCGTGATAGTATCCATACACGAGAAATCAAGTTTCTGAACTTGGAAGACCCTCCGGAAAGGCGTGAAGCCTATCAGTCGTGTTTGGATCTATAAAGAAATAAGACATGGATGTTTAACATCTATGAAATAGTCGACATGTCAGAAAGAAGTTTATGACAATATTCAAGGAGTTGACTATGACAAGATTTGATCTTTCATAGCGATATATAGTCTTGACGGATTAATGTAGAAACCACTACATATAATTTGGTATATGGTAGTTGAATAAACAAAACAAGGTTCTTCTAATAGAACGGTAACCTAGGACATGTACATGACATGGTCCGAAGGGTTTTGTTAATTCAAAGGGTGCTAAAAGGGCATGTAAACTTCAATAGTTGAAGTAAGCTTAGCGGAGTTGGAATCTTCACCATGATGAAACTGTTAAAAGAGTTTAAATTCATCAGAGATGATGAAGATGCTTGCATTTGCAAGAAATTAAGTGGGAGCGCTGAGACATATTTCTAATACATTATGTAGAGGACATATTGTTGATTGGAAATGATGTATCTTGAATTAACACAAGTTAAGGATTTCATTAAAATAAGATTTCGATGAAAGACTTGGGCAAACCCAGAATATTAGGCATCAATATCTATATGGATAGATTAAGGCGCTAATATGGTTGTGCCAAACATACATATATATGATATTGAAAGGGTTCAATATGAGATATTGAAAGGGTTCAATATGGAAACAACAAGAAAGGTTCTTGCTGCATGGAAAGGATTGTATCAAGATTCATGTGTTTCAACACTTGGTGAGTAAAATCACATGAAAATTTTGATCGATTATACCATGATATGTATATATTCAGAATGTCCTATGCTCTAAATGTTATGAGAATATACCAGAATGATTCATAAGATGATCATTGGACAATAGTAAAGATATTCTTATGAGCTTTGGAAGAACTAAGAATATATCATGTATAAGTGACAAATAGTTAAAGGTAGTTCATTGTAAAGTGTTACATTGATACTAGTTTTGTCACAAGATACAAATTATATTTATCTCAATTTAGACTATGGGTGGCACAATATAATGGAAAGGATGTTCCATGATGGATTTGGATGAGCTCCAAAGTTGAGATATTGTGACGGATACTACAACAAAAGGCTAAGTATATGACTGCTATAGTAGCAGCATAGGAGGGCATTTGTGTTAAGTAGTGTGTTATCAAACTAGGTGTCGTTCAAAGTGGGCTAATACTATGAAGATATATTGTGTGACAATAATATCAACATATTTTGAGGCGAACGAACTAAAGGTCTCACCAAAGGACCAAATCTATACAATGCCATCTCATTTGAGAATGAGTGATGCGTAGAGACGCAGAGACATGCAAAGACACACGGACCTGAAACTGTCAGATCCAGAGATTATGTTAACCACTAGCAATAGCGTATATGCAACACCATAAAGCCATAGGTGTTTAATACGCAAAGTTTTTCAAACTAGATTATTGACTCTAGTGCAAGTGGGAGACTGAAGGGAATATGCCCGAGAGGCAATAATAAAGTGGTTATTATCTTATTCCATGTTTATGATAAATGTTTATTTTACATGCTAGAATTGTATTGATCAGAAACATCAATACATGTGTGTTTAATAAACAAAAAGGGTTCCTAGTTATGCCTCTCTTATAGACTAGCTTGTTGATTAACAAGATGATCAAGGTTTCCTGATCATGGACATTGGATGTTGTTAATAACAAGGTCACACCATTGGTGGAATGATGTGAACATTCATCCGAAGTATAGCATTACGATCAAAGTCATTATGTTTATATTGCTATAATATCATACGAAGTAATCTTTATCCTTAGACCATGAGATCATGTTAATTGCTAACACCGGAAGAGTATCTTGATAACATCAAACATCACACCGTAACAGGGTGACTATAAAGGTGGGTTCAGTGCTACGAAGGTGTTATGTTGAGGCTCATGGATCAAGAGTGGAATTTGTCAATCCCGATGACGGATAGATATACTCTGGGCCCTCTCGGTGATATCACATTGAAATAGCTTGCAAGAAAGTGATGTGATCACTAGAATGTTATATCATGGGAACGAGAAAAGAGTGCATGTCGGTAACGAGATCAAACTAGGTATGGAGATACTGATGATCGAATCTCGGACATGTAATATATCGCGGGACAAAGGGATTTAGTTACTAGCGTTCAAGGTTCTCACGATCACAGAAGTCATCGTTGAATGTGTAGGAGTCAGTATGGATCTCCAGGTCCCGCTGCTGATTATTGATCGGAGAGGGGTCTCGATCATGTCTGCATTATTCGCGAACCGTAGGGTGACACACTTAAGGGATACCGACACCATTTTGAGAAAATATGTTTCAGATAAAGATTTAAGAAAGCGCTGGAATTATTTCAATAGACACCGAAACTGTTTCGGGTGAAATTGCTGAAATTGGTTCTGCATGTAATATTGAAATGTTGCAGGGAGTTTGATGTGAATGTTTGTTCATTAAAGTAATTAACAAAATTCTTAATAAAAATAATAAAAGAGTTTTATTAAATGAGAGAGCATTAAATTTGGAGAAATTTAATGCATTTAAAGTGGAGACTTTAAAAGAGAATGTGAAGGGGCAAATTTATGTGGAGGGAGTTACCACCACATGAATGGAGGAGGTGAAGAGTCACCTCCTCCATGCGCCGGCCATGAAGGAGGGGCACCCCCTCCTCCTATAAAAGGCCACCCCCTCCTCACTTCTCACACACACCTCCTTGTGAAGGATCTCTCTCCCCCTCTAGTATTATTCCCCCATGGTCTCGGATTAGCGAGATACAAGTTCCCGATGGCTTTATCTGGAAAGGAGTTGCTGCTTCCGCTGCTTTGCTGGAGCGAGGGATGGAGGTTGTCGGGGTACCGGACGTGTGTGCGATCACGGATGCACCGCTGCTTTGCGGTGCTGGACTTGGTGGTGCTGGAGCTGGATCTGATGGACGTGCTGGAGCCGGACCTCCTGGACTTCATCACGATCTTGAGATCGGCAAGTGTACGACTACATCAACCACGAGTTCCTACTTGTTAACAAAGCTCATTGTCTATGAGGGTAAGTTCTTGTTGGATGTATGTCCACCCGTTGCTTTGTACCTAGTAGATAGATCTTGGCGTGTAGTTCACACCGTAGGAATTTTTTGTTTTCTATGCTGCGGACCCAACAGGCGGAAGCATGAGTACGGTGATGCAATGCCTATAGCTACAGCTGCAAGGCGCTGCTCGTGCGTGGCTTAACAACCTCCCGCACGGATCCATTCGCAGCTGGGAAGAGCTGGTCTACAGCTTCATGTGAAACTTCAAGGGCACTTCTAAAAGGCCCGCATCAATCGAAGAACTGCGAGGCTGCTACAAGAAGACGGGCGAGTCGCTGCGCTTGTACATCCAGAGATGGTCCATCATCAAGAATTCCGCAAAAGACGATGGCTCTGAAATATAGCCATCTACGTCCACATTTAAATTGGATATTAATCATATTTTTGATGAAATATCTCTCTAAACCCTGGCACTAATGCTAATATTCAGAGGGGTATGCAATCCTTTGTTCTTGTATTTTTCCTACACAGATAATGTCATTTAAAGGAGGGAATCACAACATTCAAGTCGAAGATACGAGATTTCCTTCAACTAGAAGAAACCAGGAGCCGTCCAACGAAGGCAAACGCCGTAACAACCAACCATATGGCCGGAGCAAAAATTCCGACCGTATAGCTCCGGTCGTATAGTTGGCGCCGCCACCATTAGGTCAAACAGAACAACTTTCGTGAAGGGACCCCTATATAAAGAAGCCTCAGGAGATGGGAAAACATCTCTCGCTCGACCCTAGAACTCCCAAAGAAGCCATACCTCTCTAGAAAGCCGCCTCTAGATCTCCAAACCCTTCTCCATCTCCATAGCCATCTTCCACCACTTGTAATAGTAGATCTCTTCCTTGATTGGCGACATTGTAAGACTATTTCTATCAATCTTATGATTTTCATTACAATGTTTATGATTGTTGATGTCATCTCTATGTGTGTGTAATTCTCCTTGGCTAAGGGCTTCGGCCTAGCCATGGATCACATAATGCATGTGATCTATCATTCATGGGATCATGTATTAGTTTGTATGACATGATGATTATTGTATCCTCTCTTGCCTCAATCCAAGGACTTGTCAGGTACCCAAGACCCCGAGGGTTGAGCCAGGTATAGGGAGTATGAGTGATGATTGATCTACAGGTTGGGAACCCTAGTGACAGAAGGGGTAGTACGACTGTATGTGAGGAATTTGCTTGGGATTAACGGTGACATCACTATCAATATCATTAGTTCTCTTTCTTCTATGGATGAGACAAGTAGGTTATTGCTATAAGCGGTTGCGGAGGCAATAGCAATTATGGATGCACTGCCCACATATAATTTATCTTCCTCTAACAAGTACACGCATACTTTATTTCTATCTTTTATTTCCATCAGATGTTTTTGCACAGCTACAGGTGAAACCAAACGCCCTAGGCCCTCTCTATCCATCATCAACAATAACAAAAAGATGCAGGCTATTGGTCTGGTAAAAACACAAAATGAATTCTAAAACTCCCGAAGGTCCGTTAAAGTAACTTCACTATGCATTCGCTTCTCGTGGATTCGATAACCTAGGTCTACTACGGAAAAAGAGCTATACTACATCTGTAATCCGGACCGATGGTATCAACCCTTTTGCTGGCACCGTTGCCGAGGAAGCAATAGCTACCATGGTGAGGTTATTAGGAACCTTGCTAGTTTTAATTCTTGTTTTTAATTTTGTTAGTTTGATTTCAGTCTTTATCTGATAAACCAAAAAAGTATTTAGTCTTTAAATTCTTTATATAATTTTTAATATAAGAAAACCCAAAAACATAGGAAGTATGGCTGAAAAGAAGCTTGGAGAGTTTGCTACTCCCAATAATGATTATTTGCGTACTCCTATTACTCAGCCAGCAATTGCTGCTGATGACTATGAAATTAAGCCCCATTACTTAAGTTTGGTTCAACAGAATCAATTTGGAGGCTCTAATGTTGAAGACGCAGGTATGCACTTAAATACTTTCACTAAAATATGTGATATGATGCGTATAAAAGACGTTGACCCTGATGCGGTCAAATACGTCTATTTCCTTTCTCTCTAAGAGGAAGAGCTAAAGAATGGTTGATATCTTTGCCTAAAAATACTATTACATCATGGGTGGGATGTACTTCTTTATTTATGACTAAATTTTTCCCACCTGCAAAGACTATGCAACTCTGATCTAATATTACTAGTCTTACACATGAAGAGTGTGAGCCACTAGCGCTTGCATGGGAGAGGATGAAATAATGCCTAAGAAACTGTCCTAGTCATGGGATGGAAGATTGTTTAATCCTCCATTTATTTTATAATGCTCTTAATCATGTGTCTAAGTCTATGCTCGATACTGCAGCTGGAGGAACATTCATGAGTAAACATATTACCGAAGCAAAGCAACTGCTAGACAATATGCAAGACAACCATGCACAATGGCATGTGGAAAGATCAAACACGAAGAAGGTGAACTCTGTCTCACCACAAGAGAACGAAGATCTCAATGCTAAGTTGGATGAGCTCATACTAGCCTTAAAAGGTAAGGAAACTCAGGTAAGAGCCACCCCTTAAACAAATATACAAGAAATAGACTTCGTAGCTCGTAATGATTACAATCCTCCTTGGAAGAAGTGTTACAATCCTAATTTTCAGAAACATTATGTTAGTCCTACAAATAACTCTAATAATAATATGGGAACTAGTAATGGTAGTCTCCAAGTAACACTTAAGTCTTTTATAGACTCATAGAATGAACAAAATAATATTCTAGTCAAAATTACGGAGAACCATGATGCTATGCTTGGTAAATTATCTAACCAAGCTATTAATTTGAGAAATGATTTGCAGGCCCTTCAAGAAAGAACAAGGATCGTTGAGGCACATCTAGGTAAGATAACCGAGAGTCAAACTCTCATTCTAGCTAAATTTGCAGGTAAAGCTGAGCCTAGTCCTGTTGAAGAACTCAAAATGATGAGGATCCAAAGGGAGGAGCCTGAAGAACTTGATTATAGTAATGCCCCTTCATCAAGGTACACTATCGAAGATCTCGTAAAGAGGATCAACGTCAAAAATCTGATAAGTGAAGGTAACGATGAAGGCATGTATCAACACTTTGTTGATCAAGTAGCAATTAAGGTACACGAGCTTGAAGAGGAATTCAAGAAAATAGCTAAAAAGTTACCAGTTAAACTAGATGACATATTTGAGCTTACTATTAAGATAAAGATTGGAACCAATGAGATAGCTGCACTTTATGATCTAGGTGCAAGCGTCTCAACAATTCCAAAGAGTCTTTTTAATAAGTTAAATTTTGGCTCATTTGAAATTACTGAATTAAAATTGTATCTAGCAGATTCGACCTACAAACAAGCTGTAGGGATCATCAAAGGGTGTCCTGCTCTCATTTATTTCATTATTTTTGACATGCCTGAAGATACGGTTGCTCCTATAATACTAGGCCGTCCTTTCTTGAGAACTATAAAGGCATTAATTAACCTTCATAAAGGGAACGTGAAGCTGCAATTGACTTCACGGGATCCTTTTGTTATTCATTACCCCAGGAAGAAGAAAGCCAAACATGACGAGAAGGAGGCTATCAATTTGAAGGCCAATTACTTTGGAGTGGGTGTTCCACTTATCTGGCCCAAGTGAGTATCATCAAGGTCAAGCTATTGATCATAAAAGAGTGCTCCATGGGAGGCAACCCATGTTAAATTAAGGTTTGAGTTAAGTTTTTAGTTTTAGTTTAAGTTCTTGTTCAATAAAGAGTGCTAGAAAACTCCATTTGAGGAGAAGAAATTTGGTAGTACTTCAAATTCTGCATTATTCATGCTATTGTTGGTCGACAATATTTTCTGTCACAAACAAGGTATATCACTAAGTTACAGGAAAAGAAATAGTTTACGAAGAAACAGAAAATTTTGATGCACACAGACGGTTTAACGACCAAATATACGGCGGGAATAAAAATTCCGGCCGTATAGCTCCGGTCGTATAGTTATCTTTACCATTAATTTTTTTCTGCAATATATACTGAGAGTTTAAGACCAACTATACGGCGGGAATAAAAATTCTAGCCGTATAGTTCCGGTCGTATAGATATCAATGCCTCCGTACAATTTGTTTTCATATGTACTGGGAGTTTAAATACCAACTATACGGCAGGAATAAAAAATACGGCGTATAGTTTCGGCCGTATAGTTCTGGTCGTATAGATATCGAGGTGTTTTGCAAATTTTCTTTCACTGGGACAGACAGTTTAACGACCAACTATACGGCCGGAACATTTTGTTCCGCCTGTATAGTTGCGTCCGTATAGCTGCACCGCCAGGAGGAAGACCTAATATTTTGACAGTACGCCAACTATACGGCCGGAACGCATGTTTCGCCCGTATAGTTGCGCCCGTATAGTTGTGTCCGACCACAAAATCACACAGGAAGGTACTCCCAACTCCAAAACTTCAATCCTTTTTCCTTCTTCTACCTCCAAACTCTCTCAAAACCTCAAGGGATCTTCATCTCTACTCAATTTCGTTTGATTTCCTCGCACACAAGTGATCTACGGTATGTTTCTCCTCCGATCCTCCAATTACTTTTTGCAAATTCATCTTTGATCTATTGTCATTATCAATCTAGGGTGAGACCTACTATGAACCAATTGCCATGATTTTCTTGCCTAGATTATTTTCTTGAGGAGAATCTTTAGTGTTCTTAGATGAGGAACATATTATACTTACTGTTGTTGGATCAAAAAGTTTTATTTTTTCCTTTCTTAAATGTTTTAGAAGATGAACACAAGGATCCAAACTCGTGATCGTGCCACCGCTAGCACTTCTCAGGCTATCACCCAGGAACGCATGGGGATACGTTTCAGGGATGAGGCCCATCGTGAACGCTTCAACAAGATCAAGAACTGCAAAGTGAAGGCCACCAAGTGGGCTTGCCCCATTATATTGAACCAACTCGGTATTTCTGATGACTTTAATTTACTTTGCAATAGAGCTGGCCTGCAAAACTTTGTGTACAATGATGTACCTACTTATCGCCGCTTAACCATTGAATACCTTAGTTCGTTGCAAAGCACCGTTAAACTATGGCAAGGAGAAGATACTATTTCTTTCTGTCTGATGAACAACAACTACACTTTAACATTATATGAATAGTGCGCATGCTTTAATTTGCTAAACAATGATGTTCATGCTTTACGCGCATCCTTTACTGGCTTAATTCCTTCCCCCGATCAATACTATAATGGAATGAGTTTCAATAGTAGAGTGAACAAGGGGAAGAATATTCAACATCCTACAATTTGCTATTTGTTCTATGTTATTGCTAACACCTTGTAGGAACGCAATGAGTTCACGAGACTCAACAAGGAGGACATCCTAGTCCTCGCAAAGGCTGCTTACATCAACTGCAACCTATCACTCAACTTGGGCGCCATCCTTGTGCGCTACCTGGAGTAGCAAGCCTCCCAAAGCCAAGGGCCAATCACAGGAGGAGGCATCATCACCGTGCTTGCCAGTGCCCTAGATATCGATCTAGGTGAGTTGCAACCCATACTAGGTGAGACGCGTGTTGGTTTCTCCACCTTGAGGTCCTGTGGAATGCTCACTAGGAGAGGTGGTGTTTATTACCTGCATATTGCTGGAGCTGGGCGTATCTACCCCGCTCCTTTGCCTAATGGTCTGTTCTCTATCAAGGAAGGACGTTTGATATATGATGTGCAGGTTGAGCAGCACCAACCCGAGGAGAAGATTCCTGAAGAGGATGAGGACCCAGAGGAGGAGCAAGAAGTTCCTCACCAAGAAGAGCAGCCACAAACCTGGTTCGCCACATACCAAGATTTCCAAGGACTTGGAGGGAGTATGGAGAGGATGCACAACCTCTCTTTGAACCTCCGAGAATCAACAAGTAACCTCTCCACTCAATTCGTGAACTGGAGTAACGACTTTTTCTCGCCACCACAATGATTTGAAGGGCTTGCAAAAGCCTAAGCTTGGGGAAGTTTCCTCATGTATCTTTATTTGGCGTTCATTTGCTTTTATTTTATTTCGAGGTTACATTTTTATTTGAGTTTATAAGCACCCGTGTTGGTTTCACCAACACTTTATCTTTAGTTCTTTATATTTGCTTTCGAAATTTTCTAGCCGAGCTTTGCCGCCAATTTTATATTCTTTTAATTCCCTCTCTTAAAAAATCACAAAAAGATTCTCCATTTTTCCTTATTTTCCCTCTTTCTTTTCTTTCCGCCTCGAGGTCTTCGTATATTTCTAGGAGAGTGATCGACTTCAAGTTTCCAAGAAACAAATAAAAAGGAAGAGAGAAGTGGAACCAAACATGAGATGTATGCCTTATGACTTCCCACTTTTGAAGTTTGAGAAACCCATGCTAGTTAGTAGTGAATGTTGAGAAATTATATTGGTGGAGTGAGTCTTTGTATCAAAGTAAGATTGTCGTTTGCATGGGTATTTAATTGGGCTCATTTTGTTCCAGCTCTCGTAATTAACCAAGTCTTGCCTCAAAATTACTAAACAATTGTAATAAGAAAAATTCTCACAATTGAAGGCTTGGGTGTTGTAGTGCAGTCTTGAAGGCTTATTTCTAGAGACACTCGACGCCACTGAAAAGTTGATTGACTTGATAGCTCTCTTTGAAAGGATTTGTTCGATTGAATTAATGTTTAGTGGTTTTTGTGATCATGCGAAAGTTTGACTTGTTAATCATAAGAATGATATAGATTTACGTGTGTCAAACTTCCCCAAGAAGCCTAGATTTTCATGGAGGAAACTGCTAGATTTCGGCTATGAGTTGATTAAACACTTGTAGCAGCAATGCTATAGTGGGTAAGATTCGTGGCACTCCCGGGTAGCTGTAATCATGATGGAATCACTCCTCTGTCTATTATGAGTAATCATTATGAAAAAGGAACAAAAACCTTAGTGATGCCACAAGTGTCCATCACAGCCCAATAAACTAATATTTTTTTTGGCATGCTCTCAATTACTTAAAAAGTGAAATTCTTGAAGGACAATGAATAGAAAAGTAGTGCTTGCAAAGTCTTGATTCATTGATGTGGGAGAATTGAGATACTTTAGTATATATGCTTTTCATGATAACTCTCACACTCTTAATTTACATGATTATACTTTACTATTCAAAGGCAAGTCTATGAGTTGATTACTTGACATGGAATAAAATTTACTCATTTGAATCATCCATGTTCACAAAATTTTTGCTGCGCTATAAGGATGCATGAAACCCGTATGATATGCTTGCCATTACTCTATCTATGCTGAAGTTTTTCAGATTTATGAAGTGGAGGAAACATGAGACTATTAATCATGAGTAAGATCACCATCTCGTTATTTCAGTTTAAATGCTGAGTTCCTTTTTGATTTTGGTTTTCTTGCTCGGGACGATCAAGTTTAAGCTTGGGAGGTTGATGGATCTGAAATATAGCCATCTACGTCAACATTTAAACAGGATATTAATCATATTTTGATGAATTATCTCTCTAAACCCTGCCACTAATGCTAATATTCAGAGGGGTATGCAATCCTGTGTTCTTGTATTTTTCCTACGCAGATAATGTCGTTTAAAGGAGGGAATCACTACATTAAAGTCGAAGATATGAGATTTCCTTCAACCAGAAGAAACCAGGAGCCGTCCAACAAAGGCAGACGCTGTAACGACCAACTATACGGCCGGAGCAAAAATTCTGACCATATAGCTCTGGTCATATAGTTGGCGCCGCCACCATTAGGTCAAACAGAACAACTTTCGTGAAGGGACCTCTATATAAAGAAGCCTGAGGCAACGGGAAAACATCTCTCGCTTGACCCTAGAACTCACGAAGAAGCCATACCTCTCCAGAAAGCCGCCTCCAGATCTCCAAACCCTTCTCCATCTCCATAGACATCTTCCACCACTTGTAATAGTAGATCTCTTCCTCGATTATCGACATTGTAAGACTATTTCTATTAATCTTATGATTTTCATTACAATGTTTATGATTGTTGATCTCATATCTATGTGTGAGTAATTTTCCTTAGGCTAAGAGCTTCGGCCTAGCCATGTAGCAATTGTGCATGTGATTTATCATAGATGGGATCGTGTATTAGTTTGTATGACATGATGATTATTGTATCCTCTCTTGCCTCAATCCAAGGACTTGTCAGGTACCCAAGATCCTGCGGGTTGAGCCAAGTATCGGAAGTATGAGTGATGACTGATCTGCAGGTTGGGAACCCTAGTGGCAGAAGGGGTAGTACGGCTGTATGTGAGGGATTTGCTTGGGATTAACGGTGACATCACTATGCATATCATTAGATATATTTCTTCTATGGATGAGACTAGTAGGTTATTGCTATAAGCGGTTGCGGAGGCAATAGCAATTATGGATGCACTGCCCACATATAATTTATCTTGCTCTAACAAGTACACGCATACTTTATTTCTATCTTTTATTTCCATCAGATGTTTTTGCATAGCTACAGGTGAAACCGAACTCCCTAGGCCCTCTCTCTCCATCATTGACAACAACAAAAAGACACCAGCTACTGGTCCGGTAAAAACACAAAAGGAATTCTAAAATTCCCAAAAGTCCGCTAAAGTAACTTCACTATGCATTCACTTCCCGTGGATTCGATAACCTAGGTCTACTAGGGAAAAAGAGCTATACTACATCCGTAATCCGGATTGAAGGTATCAGAAGACATCTCCGAAGATCGTGCAATTGACGCGTTCAATGGTGGCGTGCGCCACTGAGAGCTCAGAGAGGAGCTGGGCCGCTCGAAGCCCAAGACAATCGACCACCTGATGGAGATCGCAAATCGGTGGGCCGATGGAGAGGACTCGGTAAAAAACCGTGTCCATTCTGATGATGATGACGACCTTAGCCGCAGGTGCGACCATCGAGGAAAACATTGAATGTGCATCTACGAGGACCGCGAAGAGGTTGACATGGTCGCGGCCTGCTACGCAGACAAACACGGCGACAACCGCAACAACGGATACCGTAGCGATGGATACCATGACAGCGGAAAAACCACGCAAGTGTGGCAGCGCCGCACTCGCGATGATACACCTGGAACATCCATCTAGGACAAACTATCCGGACCGTGCAACGTACACTTCTACATCGACAAGCATGACGACAAGAAAAAGTCCAGTCACCTTCTCAAGGACTATCGCGAGTTCCTCAAGCTCCAGGAAGGCCTGGCCTAGATGAATCGCGACGTGATAAACCAGGGCTACGGAGCTGCACCGGGTGCTGTGGCTCATGGAGCACCTCCACCACCACCCGGGCCACCACCACCTACGGCTGCGCCAGTCTAGAACCACGGAGGCTAGCCATACCCACGAGCGCTAGGGAATATGGGGATGGTCCAAAAGGGACGCCCCTCAAATTGAGTACAGAAGGCAATCACTCGCCAAGTCAACCTGGCGATAAACTCTCCTCCCTCCACCACTGAGTACCTCAGTGGAAGCGAGTCATGCATCACCTTGGACAAGCGTGACCACCTGCTCCAAGTACCTCGCCCAGGACACTATCCCTTGGTGCTCGAGGCGCAGATCGGAGGCTTCGAGATGAGTCGCATCTTCATGGACGGCGGAAGCGGCATTAACCTCATGTTCGTAAGTACCTTGCATGCAATGAGGATCCCTCTGACATGTCTGGAAGTTTCAGACACAACATTCCAAGGCATCGTCCCAGGGAAGGGCGTGTACCCCTTGGGAAAGATCAGCCACGATGTCATCTTTGGCACGCCGCAAAACTTTCGGCGAGAGTGCATTGAATTTGAAGTCGTCGAATGGCCCTCACAATACCACTGCATCCTCGGACGTGTCACGTTCGCGAGGTTCATGGCAGTGCCACACTACACCTACCTGCAGGTGAAAATGCCAGGCCCAAACAGCATCATCCGAGTCAACGGAAGCTTCGAGAGATCTAATAGCTGCAGTAGGGAGTTCAACAGAATCTCCCAGTCTTTCGGCATGCAGGAGGAATTGGCGAGGTTGAAGGAGTCGACAGACAACAGTCTGCCTCCCCCGAGCTAGTCGAGCTCACCCGCTTTCGACACGTCGGTGCACACCAAGAAAGTCCAGGTACATCCAACGGACCCAACCAAGATGGCCCTCATCACCAACAACTTGAGTCCCGCATAGGAACTCATGCTCGTCTAATTCCTCCGTGAGCGTTGGGAAATCTTTGCTTGGTGTCCAACGGACATGCCAGGAGTCCCTAGGGAATTCGCCGAGCACGCACTCAACATGAATCCTGAAGCAAGGCCAGTCAAGCAAACAATCCGGCGACTATCGGAGCCAAGGGAAAAAGCGGTCGGTATGGAAGTCAACAGACTCCTCGAGTTAATTTCATACGCGAGATCAAGGAAAGCACCTGGGTCACAAACCCCGTGCCCGTTCCCAAAAAACACACGGATATCCTGCGGATCTGCATGGACTTCACCTCTCTGAACAAGCATTGCCCGAAGGACCACTTCCCGTTGCCATGGATCGATCAAATAATCGACTCCACCGTGGGATGCGAGCGTCTCTACTTCCTCGTTGCCTACTCAAGCTATCATTAGATTCGAATGAAGGAGGAGGACCAAGAGAAAACAGCATTCATCATGCCTTTCGATGTCTTCTGCTACACAACGATGCCTTCTGGGCTGAAAAACGCAGGAGCCACCTGCCAATGGTGCATGAAGGCATGCCTCAAGAGCCAACTTGGTCGCAACATCCAAGTCTACATCGACGACATCATCGTCAAAACCAAGGAGGAAGCCTCGTTACTCGACAATCTCCGCGAGACCTTCGATAACCTCGACCGCTACCGGATCAAACTGAATCTAGACAAATGTGCCTTCGGCGTACCATCTGGGGAGCTTCTCGGGTATCTCATATCCACGAGAGGGATCGGGGCAAACCCGAAAAAAATAAAGGCCATACTGGCCATGGAGAAGCCAAAGAACGTAAAAGGTGTTCAACAGCTAGCTGGGTGAATCACGACGCTCAGTCGATTCATCAGTCACATGGGCGAAAAGGCACTGCACTTCTACCAACTTCTCCGCAAGGCTGATAAATTTGAGTGGACAAACGAAACACAAGAAGCATTCGAAGACGTCAAGCGTCTACTGTCCACCTCGCTGGTGTTAGTGACATTCCGTGAAAAAGAGCCGCTATTGCTATACATCTCCGCCACCAACCAGGTGGTAAGCACTATGCTCGTGGTGGAACGAGCCAAAGAAAACAAAGTCCACGGGGTACAATGCCCAGTCTACTACCTTAGCAAGGTGCTCACGCCAACCAAACAGTGGTACCCGCATTATCAGAAGATAGCATACGGCGTCTTCATGACAACCAGGCGACTGCACCACTACTTCCAGGAGCACCCAATCGTGGAAGTGAACGACGCCCCGCTTGGGCACATACTCAACAATCCTGGCGCCACTAGACGAGTCGTGCTCTGGGGAATCGAACTGTATCCATGAGACATCACATATGAGAAGCGAGATGCGATCAAGTCGCAAGTTCTGCCGGACTTCCTCGTACACTGGATGGAAAACTAGCTCCTCGACAAGCCAGTCATGTCCTATCTATGGACAATGCACTTTGAGGGGTCCAAGCGCAAGGAGGGAGCTGGCGCGGGCGTCATCCTGACATTGCCACAAGGTGACAAGATGAGATATGTTCTATGAATGCAGTTCACCGCCTCCAACAATGAAGCCGGATATGAAGCCCTACTCCATAGGATGTGAATGACAAAAGCCTAAGGCGCCAAGCGACTCGTTATCTACGGCGACTCCAAGCTGGTGGTCAATCAAACGATGAATGAGTGTGATGCTCTAAGCGACAAC
Source organism: Avena sativa (assembly GCA_916181665.1). NCBI lineage: Eukaryota > Viridiplantae > Streptophyta > Magnoliopsida > Poales > Poaceae > Avena > Avena sativa. The sequence continues at coordinate 469,478,491 of OV702290.1, forward strand.
ATGATAGCCTACCATGACCTCTACGACACACTCGAGGGAGACTTTGATGGCTGCGAGCTACGACACATCGGTCGCGAGAGCAACAAGGAGGCAGACACATTCGCCAACATCAGCTCCACTTGTACCCAAGTGCCACCCGAAGTATTTCTCGAGCTCATCTGTGAGCGCTTGATACATTGAAAACGTATCTATAATTTTTGATGCTCCATGCTTGTTTTATATCATTTGTCCTATTCTTTGTCTACACTATGAGGTATTTTTATACACTTTCTGGAACTAACCTATTAACAAGATGCCACAGTGTCTGCTGCTTGCTTTCTGCTGTTTTAGGTTACAAGAAAGTCAGAAAATGAATACTCTCGGAATTGGACGGGACAAAAGCCAAAGTTCATATTTATCGGAAGACACATGGAGTCCGAAGGAGAGACAAAGGGGGCCACAGGGCGGCCACACCCCCCTTGGCGTGGGCAGCCCTAGGCCATGCCAGGGCATGGTGTGGGCCCCCTTGCCGGCCACCGACCTAGCCCATTCGCCTATAAGAAGCCCCCGATGCAAAAACCCTAAATCCTGGAGCCTCTAGCCACGAAAATTTACGCAGCACCGCCGCCACCGAGGAGGAGATTCGGGGGACAGAAAGTCTCTGTTCCGGCACCCTGTCGGGACGAGGAAGTGCCCCCGAAGCCATCTCCATCGATCTCCACCACCATCTTCATCGTCGTTGCTGATTCCCATGATGATGAGGGAGTAGTTCTCTCTCGAGGCTAAGGGTTCTACCGGTAGCTATGTGTTCATCTCTCTCTATGCATGATCATATTATGATCATGAGCTTTGTAATCAAGTAGATCTACCTTGCTACTCAAGTGCTTTAATAGATCTCTACTCTCCCCATGTGTGTGAAAGTGACAGTGTGCACACCATGGTGGCACTTAGACTAGAGATTACAAATACTTGTTATGAGTTATATTTGGAGTTGGATGTTTCTATGAAATTGTGGTGTTTGTTGGAACCATCTAGAGCTCAAGGTGACAGTGTGGGGTTATCTAGATGGGGAAAGCAGACTTTGAGGAGTGCTGTTATAGCCCTACCATGGATTAGAGTGTCCAATCGGAGAGTAGTTAAGAGTAGTATCATAAAGAGAAGATATTTATATGAGAGTGTTCACTAGTGAAAGTATGATCCCTAGGCCTTGTTTCTAAACATTGAAACACCGTTTGCAACTAGATCTATTACATGTTTGCTTGCTTCCATCTTTTTGCCTTTAGTCTTTTCCTAGCGTCAAGCTATTTTCTGGCACCATTGTCTTATATCCATACCACTTGTATTTCACTATCTCTTCGCCGAACTAGTGCACCTATACACCTGACAAGTGTATTGGGTGTGTTGGGGACACAAGAGACTTCTTGTATCTTGATTGCATGGTTGCTTGAGAGGGATACCTTTGACCACTTCCTCCCCGAGTTTGATAAACCTTGGGTGATCCACTTAAGGGAAACTTGTTGTTGTTCTACAAACCTCTGCACTTGGAGGCCCAATAACTGTCTACAAGAATAGAAGTGCGTGTACATCAAGCTATTTTCCGGTGTCGTTGCCAGGGAGGTAAGGTAAAAGGTACTCACATCCTCTAGCTACTAAGCTATCTTCTAGTACAGTTACTAGTGTGTGAGTGCTCAAAGTTATTTCCTTTAGATTCTGCAATTATATCTTTTTGTTTCTTGTTTTCATTTTTCACTAGTTAGGCTTAATGGAAAACAACAACAAAATTAGAGAACTTTTTAGTATTTTTCCTAAGTTAGAACATGAATGGTCTGGAAAAAATAAAAAAAACCCATGGAACTTTCTCTACATGCTAATAGCAATGTTATTAGTATGAATCTTTTGAACACCTTTGTTAACAATTCTATGGAAACATCTAAGCTTGGGGAAGTTAGTTTTTATGAAAATGATCTTTTTAGTTCCCCAGCTTTAAAGAAGAAAATTTGCTCTGATGATACTTTATATCCCATATGTGGTAATTCTAATGATACTTGTGATATTTTAAATCCACATACTGAAAGCATCCCTTTTAAAATACCTATAAAAATTGTTGAACGTGTTATGAATAACTGTTATTTTGGAGATGAAACTGTCCATCTTGGTGACCATTTACTCTTTATACACGAATTATGCGAGTTGTTCAAGTGTGCAGGTATTTCAATGAACCAAGTTAAGAGGAAGCTATTCCCTTTTTCACTTAAGGGCAAAGCAAGGGAGTGGTATGAGCTACTAGATGATCCTCATCATTTGGAGTGGAAGGAACTTGAATCTCTCTTTTACTCTAAATTTTATCCTCCTCATGAAATTCATAAAGATAGAATTACATTTATAATTTTCATCCTCATGATGGAGAAAGTATTGCCCAAGCATGGGGGAGATTGAAGTCACTAGTGCTCAAATGTTCCATTCATGAGCTCCCCAGTAATATTGTTATTAATATTTTTTATGCAAGGCTTTCAGGACATTACAAGGACTATCTAGATATCTGTTTAGAGTGATCCTTCACAAGTAAGGAGGTCAAAGCTAAGTGGGATCTTCTTGAAACAATTCAAAGCAATACCGAAGATTGGGATAACGACAAAGGTAAAGAAGCAGGTATAAACTATGAGTATGATTGCATTAAGTCTTTCACTGAAATTACTGATTTTCAAGAGCTTAGTGCTAAATATGGTCTTGATCCTCAAATTATTGTTGATTGTTGTAGAGCCTTTGCTTCTCATATTAATGCTCCTAAAGTAAAATGGGACATGTATCATGAGCCTTTTAAAGACACTTGCATGGAAAATGAAATTGTTATTAATGATAGCAATAAACATGCTCAACCCTCTGAAAGTACTATTTCTTATAAGCATGTTAATTTTTGTGGAATACATAGACCTTGTGAGAATAATCAAATTGAAGAAGAATATTGTATCACTCACAGGAATGAAAATACTAGAACATGGTATAGGGCTCTAAATGATCTTGGTAAAACAGTTTGTGCCCTCTATCCTTTTATTTGTGAACTTTGCTTTGAAGTGGGTCATTTCAATTTTTAATGCTCAGGCCATAATAATAGCCCTTATAATCCAATGAGTACTACAAGTTTGTATTGTGATGACATGATCACTCCTAATCAGCATGATGAACTTACCTTATTATTGGGGTGTGAAGAGTTATCAAGTAAACCTTCTTTGGTAGATATGCGTGCTTTTGGTATGAATAGCATCCTGCATGGTTGTCATCTTTATTGTGTTAATAATTGCCACACAAATACTTAGATACAAAATATTATAAAAGATGATATTTTACCAAAATATGACAGGACTAATATGTGTTTTGATCTTATTAATGAAAAGAAGGAATCCTCCAAAGTTTCTTCTATTGTCTCTAACAATAAACCCGGGTATATGGAGAAGCTTCCTTTCAAGCCTCTCCCTCCTAAAGAGAAGAAGAAAAAGAAGAAGATGAGGAGTAAAAGGAGAGAGGAAACGGTATTTTCCCCTAAGCTTATTGCTCCTATTATAGTTTTTGATGAGTCTGAACTCGATGATGTTCATATGCCTATTACCTATAGTAGTGATCATGATTGGTAAAAGCACACTACTTTTGATATTGAAAATCTCTTCGGTACAAATGCTGAAAATGATGATATTAATAATTGTTGTACTATTAGTACTATCCATGTTCCTTCCAATGATGATATGTTTACAAGTGAACACACTTTGGAGGATAACTATTCTATTGCTTACGATGATACTATACCTCCAATATATGATGATTGCAATGATGAATACGATATTTTCAGTCCACCTACTATTGAGGAGAAAATTAATTCTGATTACAATATGCCTCCTATATTTGATGATTATGGTGATGAGAATAATAATGATAACTATTTTGTTGAATTTGCTCCCACTACAATTAATAAGAATGACTATGTTTATGTGGGGAGTATCAATTCTTTTATGCATGTGGCTCATGATAAGAATGTTTTATGCGATAGTTATATAATCTTATTCATGTTGCTTCTGAAAGTTATTATGAGAGAGGGAAACATGATCTTATGTATCTCAACATTATTAAGTTTCCCCTCTTTATGTTGAAAGTCTTGAAGTTGCACTTCTTTTGCTTTCCTATGCTTGTTGCTTTGTGCTTTCATGACTTGTTTCTTTACAGGATTCCTATGCATAGGAAGTGGGTTAGACTTAAATGTGTTTTGAATTTTCTTCTTGATGCTCTATTTTACTTCAATCCATATTTTTTATGTGAGCATCTTCTCAAACTATCATACCTAACTTAAAGGCGTTAAAGAAAAGTACTTATTGGTAGATAACCCAAAAGTTTTAGTTGAGTCTTGGAAGTTATTACCTCTGTAATAACCTCTCCTTATCCTTTTTATTTGCTTTTTTTGCCAAGAGTAACCTCTAATGAGAGAGAAGTAATGCTTGGGAAAGTTGCTGTCCCGAAACATATTTTTGTACTCCGCTGTAAAAAATTCTTGTAAATCTATGTACGTTGTTTTGAGTCGTGAATTTTTGTGCTTCTGCCCTAGGTTGTTATCTAACTTTCGTTAGTTCAACACTTTTCGATTTGAGCAACAGAAGGTCTTCGAAACAATTGGGTTTTACCTGCTGGTCTGTTTTGACAGATTTCTGCCATTATTTGCATTTGCTTCTTGTTGATTCCTTTTTGAGTTCCCTTTGGGGAATTAAGCTTTTTGAGGGAAGTGCTACAGTAGCTTGTGTTTCAATGGAAGTTTTATTGGTGTTGAAACTGAACCCAAAGACTTATTATCTTGAGTACACTAATGTTGCTAATAAAGATTGTGTGAAGTTTTGTATGGAGGAAAAATTTCACGTGTATGGAGAGAATGATGTAATGAGATGAAGAATGGACTAAAGCTCAAGATTGGGGATGCCACGCGTGTCACCCCAAGAAATATCCAAGAAGTACAAGCGTCAAAGCTTGGGGGTGCCCAAGGCATCCCCTTCTTCATCAATAAAAATCTCAGGTTTCTTCCAAACACTTCATTTTTATTGTTTCATGCACAAGTTGTGTTGTTCTTGGAGCGTCTTCATTTTTGTTTTTAGTTTTTGTTTGCTTGGTTTTCTTAGTTTGCTTGAATAAATTGGTTGTACCCCCTCTTTTATACATTAGTCTTCAAATAAGTTTGGTTTGGATTGGAAAAGAGTAGGAAAAGTTCATGCTTAAGTGGTAAAAGAGCTTGTTTTGGACTGTGGCATATGCTTTGTCATGTCATGCTTGGTATTGTTTTGGCTTTATGCTTAGTGATTTTTGCTGTAGCATGACATGTTACGAACAATTGAGATTGCTTAATGTGCCTTGAAAGAATCATGCGTTGTTTTAGCATATTAAAGCATAGTATTGTGGTATTCTCCTTTGATGCTTTATTTGGGTTGACTTGGCACATGCTCACACCATGTTATGTATCCCAAGTCACCATAGCCTTTATGATCCTTTAGTTTTCGACTTGTAATATCACTTTATGCTTTAATTAATGATGTTTTGTCACTTGTAATATCCATACCACTTGTATTTCACTATCTCTTCGCCGAACTAGTGCACCTATACACCTAACAAGTGTATTGGGTGTGTTGGGAACGCAAGGGACTTCTTGTATCTTGATTGCAGGGTTGCTTGAGAGGGGATACCTTTGACCACTTCCTCCCTGAGTTGATGCGCATCATATCGCACGACGATCCAAGGCATTCACCCTCATCAATGGCGAACTATACAAGCGCAACATCACATGAGTCCTTCAGCGGTGCGTCTCCAACAGGGACGGGACAACAATCCTCCTCGACATACATGAAGGCACTTGCGCCCACCACACCGGTGATGGCTCAATGCACGGCGCCCAGAAAAATGCTTGATGGCGGTGTTGATGTAGAGCTCGTTGGGAACCCCAAGAGGAAGGTATGATGAGCACAGCAGCAAGTTTCCCTCAGTTATGAAACCAAGGTTTAATCGAACCAGTAGGAGCAAGGAAACACCCCAAAGATGTTACTAGCTGAGCTTTGGCAGGGCGCACTACCGGTGCTAGTAGCAACATGGAGACCTACACAACACAACCGCAGAACTTTGTCCCCAACTTGCGATGAGGTTGTCAATCTCACCGTGTTTTGCGGTAAACAAAGGATTAAACGTATCGAATGGAAAGAAGTAAAAGTTTGCAGAAAGTAAACACAAAGAAGTAAACAGTTGTAGATTGTATGTAAAGAAAAGAGGATCGGGATCCATAGTTCACTAGAGGTGGCTCTCCTTAGATAGATAACATGCTGGGTAAACAAATTACAGTAGGGCAATTGACAAACACCGAGAAAGCAATACATGCATATACTAATCATCTTGACTCCTTTGAGACTTGATTGGGCATTACAACATTATACATAGACTGCCATCCAACTGCATCTATGACTAATAATCCACCTTCAGGTTGTCATCTGAACCCCCTCCAGTATTAAGTTGTAAGCAACAGATTATTTCTTTACGAATTGCGTGTAAACAATACGATTGTTCTATGAACAAAGGATTGTTGTTTTATCCCTAGTAGCAACAGCACATCTAGTACCTTAGAGATTTCTGTCACTTCCCCAGATTACCAGAGGCATGAACCCACTATCAAGCATAAATACTAACTCTTGGAGTTGCTAGCACCTACTTGGCCAAGATAGCTACTAACAATGGAAAGCATGCAAGATCACAAATAACAAAGACATGATAGAATCAATAATCAATCTGAAATAGCATCTCAATAACCATCGGATCCCCGCAAACACAACATGCAGAATTACAAATAGATGATCTTGATCATGAACGGAGCTCACAAGATCTAGACATGAAAGCACAAAGGAGGAGAACCAGCCATCTAGCTACTACATGGATCCGTAGTCCAAGGATGAACTACTCACGCATCACACCGAAGGCTTGCATGGTGATGAAGAAGGCCTCCAGGGTGAATTCCCCTCTCCGGCAGGGTGTCCGGAAGAGCTTCAGATCCCTCCCGATCTAGGGATGGAGATGATGGTGGCTACAGACTCTTTCGTGGATTTTTGATCGGGTACTTAGGGTTTACGCCCCGAGGGCATCTTATAGTCGGAAGGGGAGGCCGAGGGGGTGCCTGGGCTGGCCACACCACCCCCTGGAGCGGGCTAGGCCTGCCCGCGCGGCCAGGTGGTGTGGCCGCCCTCTGGCCCCTCTCCGTCTCGTATTATGGCACTTGATGACTTCCGGAAAAATAGGCATTTTGGCTTTTGTCCCGTCCAATTCCAAGAATATTCATTTTCTGACTTTCCTGGAACCAAAAACAGCAGAAAACAGGCAGCTGGCACTGTGGCTCTTGTTAATAGGTTAGTCCAAGAAATCATTTGAAAAGTACTCCAAAGTTGGAACAAAACACAAGAAAGTGGATAAAACCAAGCATGGAACATCAGAAATTATAGATACATTTGCAATGCATCAACATCCCCCAAGCTTAACTCCTGCTCATCCTCGAGTAGGTAAGTGATAAAAAAAGAATAATTTTTGAGGTGACATGCACCAAGAAAGACTTGATCAAAGTATTTGCAAAACATTCAAAGCTGGGATCATAGTACTTCAATCATAACATGAAAGACAAAGTTCTAGCAATAAGCAAAGAAACTATGATGCAACATGAAAAGGCACAAACAAAAGATTCATGAATAACAATGCTTTGCAAGACGTTTGTTTGTTTCACAGAAAGAAAACATAGCATAATAGTATTCAGCTTGTCCCTCAATAGAGTAGAAAATATAAATGCATAGGACACCTTCAAAGTTCATAAGAGTGACTAGATACAATAGTTTAAAACAAGCAATATCAAGTTATGCATCAATCAACTAGTCTTGGGACAATGTACATAGAACTAAGAATGGCCACTATGCTCTCAAAGTAGGTGCATAAAGATAGAAGGTGGAGACTCAATATAATGGTGGAAGAAAGGCCTTTTTATAAAAGGAAGTAGGGATTCAAGTCTCATAAATAGCTTCCAAAAATTATGGTACTTATAGCTTTCAGCTCTCATTGCCCCTATCATAAGCATCTTTAAGGTGATTAAGGTTAAAGTGACACAACTAAGAGGATATGCTTGACAAGTTATAAACCGAAATCTCATGCCCCTTACTTACGAAGACCGATCCTCATGCTACTCAACTTCAGTCAGGAGTAAGCTCTTGTCATTGTAAGTATATGAGTATCATTAAGAACCGCCAACGGGGTACCCCTTGCACATGGTACAGGAGCTTTCCCATAATCAAAATGACAAGGCAAGCAGACAATGAGCATCTCAGCAATCTTTTTATTTGCTATTTGCATAGGTTTTTATTGAGGATGCTTCATAGAGTGCTCATTATGGTGATGCTGCAAGTTTCCACCATGATTAGGCAAGGCTTAGGCTAGCGACCCAGGCGTTTCTCTAACACACATACAAACTCCATGATCTTACAAGTTCCACTTTTATTTCACACCGCCGGGATCCGTAAGCAAAAGAACATGATATCAACGGGGTACAAAGTACAAGTGCAATGTTGAAAGCGTTCCCCATGGTACATGGTTCTGCTAATTTCAACTTATAAAGTGCAAGAATATACGCAATAAAGAAGGACCCAATGGTTCGAGTTTATTAGAGGCAAGAAAAGTAAAGTGTGCCATCAAGTTCGTGAGAGCTTTAATCACTAGTTTTCTCATAACAAGTTTAATTTGGAAGGTAAAAAAAGCATGAATATACTTAGAATAGCATAAGCTAGTAGGTAGGTATGGTGGACTCTTTGGAATAACTTGGTTTAGGGAGTTGGATGCATGAGTGGAACTCATAATTTGTTGTGGAGGCTAGCAAAAGACTGGGAGCGACAAACTAAGAGAGCAATAATGGCCGTAATCATGCAGAGCGACAAAACATCATTGATCAAAGCATAAAGTGATACTACAAGTTGAAAACTAAAGGATCATAAAGGCTATGGTGACTTGAGATAGTCATAACATGGTGTGAGCATGCGCCAAGTCAACCCAAATAAAGCATCAAAGGAGAATACCACTATACTATGCTTTAATATGCTAAAACAACGCATGATTCATCCAAGGCACATTAAGAAATCTCAATTGTTTATAACAAGTCATGCTACAACAAAGAATACTAACCATAAAGCCAAAACAATATCAAGCATGGCATGACAAAGCATAGGCCACAGTAAAAAACAAACTCTTTTTACCACATAAGCATGAACTTTCCTACTCTTTTTCAAACCAAACCAAACTATTTGCAAACCAATGTATGAAAGAGGTGGTCCAACCAATTTATTCATCAAACTAAGCAAACGATAACCAAAACTAAAACGAAAAAGAAGACGCTCCAACAAAAACACAAATGTGCATGAAACAATAAAAATGAAGCGTTTGGAAGAAACCTGGGATTTTTATTGATGAAGGGGATGTCTTGGGTTTCCCCAAGCTTTGACGCTTGTACTTCTTGGATATTTCTTGGGGTGACACGCGTAGCATCCCCAAGCTTGAGCTTTAGTTCATTCTTCATCTCATTACTCATTCCTTCCATACACCTAAAAATTTTCCTTCATACATAACTTTACACAATCTTTATTAGCAACATTAGTGCACTTAAGATAAATAAGTCTTAAGGTTCAGTTCTAACACCAAATAAACTTCCATTAGAACACTAGCTACTGTAGCACTTCCCTCAAAAAGCTCAATTCCCCAAAAGAACTCAAAATGGAACCAACAAGAAGCAAATGCAGAAAATGGCAGAAATCTGTCAAAACAGACCAGCAGGTAAAGACGAATTTTTTCGAAGACCTTATGTTGCTCAAATCAAAAAGTGTTGAACTAACGAAAGTTATATAACAACCTGGGGCAGAAGGACAAAACATTACAGCTCAATCCGACATACAGATCTCTCTCACGAATGTTTACGGTGAAGCACAAAAATCTGTTTCGGGACAGCAACATTCCCAATCATTACTTCTCTCTCATTAGAGGTTACTCTTGGCACAAAAAGCAAATAAAAAGGATAAGGAGAGGTTATTACAGAGATAATAACTTCCAAGACTCATCTAAAACTTTTGGGTTATCTCCCAATAAGTACTTTTCTTTAACGCCTTTAAGTTAGGCATAAGAAGCAAAGAAAGAATCAAGTGTTCTCAAATGAAGAAGGATTAAGATTAATACCAGAAATATCTTCAACAAGGCAAGGTATATCATCCAAATAAGTTCTAGAGGATCCTCTCTCAATGCTCTTAGGTTCACTATTCTCATCAAAAGGGTTTGCAGGAACAATCCAATCAAGATTCTTTTCTATCGCATCATGTATTGCTATTAGTTTAAAGGGTGTTGGTATCTTAGGTTCCTCCCCATTAGGTTCGGTTTTGTTCATCTTCTCTCGTGTACCAACAACATCTACACATGAGCCTAGCATATTGAAACGTTCAAAGACTTTCCTAGCTTCTTGGCAACATCATAGAACTCCTTAAACAAAGTTTCTAAAATGAAATCCCTCTTTTCAGGATCCTCAATTTCTTTAAGCTTAAGAAACATTACTTACATTAAGGGGTTGAGGTTAACAAACCTAGCTTCTAACATGTGAATTAAATAAGCTGCAGCAATCTCGTAGTTTGGAGCAAGTTCTACAAGGGATCTATCCTCAGTATCTTCATGCTTACTAACATGATTAAAGAATTCTTCAATGTTATCTTTCCCAATTATAGAACCACTACCAATTGGAAGGTCTTTCAGGGTGAATGTAGGGATCAACATGGTGAGCTAAGGAAGAGGTGACTACTAAAGGAGAATTAATTTTTTTTGTGTTTTTGAAGAACAAAACAAGCAAACAAAGCAAAAAGAAACTAAGCAAAACAAAAACAACAAAGTAAAGAGATTGGTTATGAGGTACTCCCCTTGTGAAGATGTCCTTCACTCCCTGGCAACGGTGCCAGAAAATCGCTTGATGGCTCAATGCATGGCGCCCAGAAAAATGCTTGATGGCGGTGTTGATGTAGAGCTCATTGGGAACCCCAAGAGGAAGGTATGATGAGCACAGCAGCAAGTTTCCCTCAGTTATGAAACCAAGGTTTAATCGAACCAGTAGGAGCAAGGAAACACCCCAAAGGTGTTACTAGCTGAGCTTTGGCAGGGCGCACTACCAGTGCCAGTAGCAACATGGAGACCTGCACAACATAACCACAGAACTTTGTCCCCAACTTGCGATGAGGTTGTCAATCTCACCGTGTTTTGCGGTAAACAAAGGATTAAACGTATCAAATGGAAAGAAGTAAAAGATTGCAGAAAGTAAACACAAAGCAGTAAACAGTTGTAGATTGTATGTAAAGAAAAGAGGACCGGGATCCATAGTTCACTAGAGGTGGCTCTCCTTAGATAGATAACATGTTGGGTAAACATATTATAGCGGGGCAATTGACAAACACCGAGAAAGCAATACATGCATATACTAATCATCTTGACTCCGTTGAGACTTGATTGGGCATTACAACATTATACATAGACCGCCATCCAACTGCATCTATAACTAATAATCCACCTTCAGGTTATCATCCGAACCCCCTCCAGTATTAAGTTGCAAGCAACAGATTATTTCTTTATGAATTGCATGTAAAGTAAACAATATGATTGTTCTATGAACAAAAGATTGTTGTTTTCTCCCTAGTAGCAATAGCACATCTAGTACCTTAGAGATTTCTGTCACTTCCCCAGATTACCAGAGGCATGAACCCACTATCGAGCATAAATACTAACTCTTGGAGTTGCTACCATCTACTTGGCCAAGATAGCTACTAACAATGGAAAGCATGCAAGATCACAAATAACAAAGACATGATAGTATCAATAATCAATCTGAAATAGCATCTCAATATCTATCAGATCCCCACAAACACAACATGCAGAATTTCAAATAGATGATCTTGATCATGAACGGAGCTCACAAGATCTAGACATGAAAGCACAAAGGAGGAGAACCAGCCATCTAGCTACTACATGGATCCGTAGTCCAAGGATGAACTACTCACGCATCACACCGGAGGCTTGCATGGTGATGAAGAAGGCCTCCAGGGTGAATTCCCCTCTCCGGCAGGGTGTCGGGAAGAGCTTCAGATCCCTCCCGATCTAGGGATGGAGATGACGGCGGCTACAGACTCTTTCGTGGATTTTTGATCGGGTACTTAGGGTTTACGTCCCGAGGGCATCTTATAGTCGGAAGGGGAGGCCGAGGGGGTGCCTGGGCTGGCCACACCACCCCCTGGCGCGGTCCAGGCCTGGACACGCGGCCAGGTGGTGTGGCCGCCCTCTGGCCCCTCTCCGTCTCGTATTTTGGCACTTGATGACTTCCGAAAAAATTGGCACTTTGGCTTTTGTCCCGTCCAATTCCGGGAATATTCATTTTCTGACTTTCCTGGAACAAAAAACAGCAGAAAACAGACAGCTGGCACCGTGGCTCTTGTTAATAGGTTAGTCCAAGAAATCATATGAAAAGTACTCCAAAGTTGGAACAAAACACAAGAAAGTGGATAAAACCAAGCATGGAACATCAAAAATTATTGATACATTTGCAATGTATCAACCGGCAGTCGCGCTCTCGTCACCAAAGCTCTACGAGCAGGATTCTACTGGCTAATGGCCATGCGCGACACTAAGGATATCGTCCAGTTTTGCAACGCCTGCCAGCGATTCGCGGACAAGCCGCATGCACTTGGCGCGGAGCTCAGGCTTATACCCGTGGCTTTGCCTTTCGTGCAATGGGGACTCGACATGTTCGGCAAGCTCCAGAGATCCTCACGAGGAGGATACGTCTACCTCCTAGTCGCGGTTGACAAATTCACCAAATCGATTGAGGCCATGTCGGTGACAAACCCATCGGGAGCCAGCGCCGTCAAATTCTTCGAGTCCATTGTCTTCCACTTCAGGGTGACACATAGCATCATCACGGAAAATGGGACGAACTTCACCTCCAAGGAGTTCTAGGATTTCTGTGAAAACCTGGGAATCAACATTAGCTACGCCTTTGCGGCGGGATCAAGAGAAGGCTCCTTTGGCCACTCGAAAAAGCTACCTGATGCTGGCCAGATGAGTTGCAATCAGTACTATGGAGCCTACGCACAACTCCAAATAGCGCTACAGGCTACACTCTGTTATTCATGGTACATGGTGCCGAGGCGGTACTACCCGCAGAGGTGCGCTACAAGGCCCCATGGGTAGTAGCATACAGCGAGGCGGAATCAACCTTCGCACTCGAAGACTCTATCGACCTCCTCAATGAGGCATTCAAGATTGTAGCGGAGAGATCCACGATCTACCAGCAGAACCTCCGCAACTACCACAGCAGAAGGCTACACCCTAGATCCTTTGTCGAAGGAGATCTGGTCCTGTGACTGAAGCAACAAGGGAACCTCAAGTTCGAGTCCCCTTGGGAAGGACCTTGTGTGATTACCGAAGTAATCCTAGGTGGCGCCTATAGCCTTAAAGACTTCAAGAGCAGAGTCGCATACTCCAATCCCTGGAACGTCTACCCCTAGATGTTTTTACTTTACAAATAAGGTTATTCAGACAGGATACTTAGCCACACATTATACCTCATGATATTCTACGAATAAAAAAGCTAAGTGCCCCAAACTTTTTGTCTCTATTTTCCTTGCAATTATTTTACTCGGGCGCTGCGCCACCCTTTACACCTCGTTCCATGAACAACACAGTATCCTGAGTAGCTAGCGCACTACCAATCGAACCCTTGATAAACACCAACCCAGCTGTAACGCACCTGACAGGTTGGCAAGGCACTGAGATGAATATACGTCAGGCTAACGAAAAGGAAGTGTATATTACGATACACTCGAAGAATATACAAGCTAGCAAGCTCTTTACACATTAATGGGTATCAAACACACCTGGCACAATCGTATGAATTTTACAACACTTATACATCTATGTGCAGGGTATAAACTACACTACTTCTGTAAAAGGAGAACATTTATTTACTCTTCAAAGAAATCGACGATATCTTCGGCTGGCCGATCAACCGCCTGGTAGTGTGGCACCATGTTCTAGGTCATCCCTTCTAGCGGCGGCGACAGTCCAGCGGCAACAGCCGCGACATCCACATCTGGCCGATGCAATCGAACAAGCACCAATGCAGCCTTGGCACCCGCGACCAGTTGCTGGCGCACGCACTCGCGGACTGCGCTGATATCTTGATACTTCGCTAGCAAAGCTAGCAAGCTTGATGGCACCACGTCTAGGGGAAACATCGCCTGGAAGATATGCCTAACGCACGACTGTGCCTTCTTCAAACACTGAAGCACCCGCACGACTGCGTGGTCATGGTCCACCCAGAAGTAACCGCTAGCTTGCAGCTGCTCCTGGGTCAGATTATGCAAGCGAATGGCAACCCGATCCCTCTCATCTTGCAGATGACGAGTGCTAACAACTACAATAAATGGAGCAAAACATAAGATAGAGCATCACCGCGAATGGCCAAAGAAATGGATAAGAAGATAGAGAGCTAACACTTAAATTGCTCGTTCAGCTACGCAACTTCGTCCAGGAGATACTTCTAACGCATGTCGGCCTTCTCAGCCTTCGACTTCCATACATCCTCATTACCACGGATCACAGGAAATTCTCGCTCCAACTGCTTCACGTGATCGCGCAGTCGCGCAAGCAGCGACAGCTCCTCTACTTTTGAACGTGGTTGCACCACAGTTTCATTGGTGGGAGGAGAGTCAGGAGGACCACTCGAAGGACCCTATTACAGCCAAAAAAAGAGGCGAATAATACCAACCATACATTAACAAGGAGTGCACTCAAGTTCAACAAAGTATCAAAAGGGGTACCCCACAAAATAAGGTTCATTAAAAGGAAGGCAGCTAAGGAATGCTCTTCTTTTTCGCTTTTGACTTCAGAAGCTTCCTCGAATCCGTGGTAGACATCCGATGTGATGTCTACGCACGCTTCTATTCTTGTAGACAGTGTTGGGCCTCCAATTGCAGAGGTTTGTACAACAGCAGCAAGTTTCCCTTAAGTGGATCACCGAAGGTTTATCGAACTCAGGGAGGAAGTGGTCAAAGGTATCCCTCTCAAGCAACCCTGCAATCAAGATACAAGAAGTCTCTTGTGTCCCCAACACACCCAATACACTTGTCAGGTGTATAGGTGCACTAGTTCGGCGAAGAGATAGTGAAATACAAGTAATATGGATGATTATAAGTGGTAATTGCAATCAGAAATAAGAGTGGCAGCAAGCAAACATGTAACATGACTGATTGTAAATGGTGTTGCAATGCATAGAAACAAGGCCTAGGGATCATACTTTCACTAGCGGACACTCTCATATAAATATCTTCTCTTCATTATGCTACCCTGAACTACTCTCCGGTTGGACGATGTAGGGCTATAACAACACACCTTAAAGTTCGCATTCCCCATCTAGATAACCCCTCATTGTCACCTTGAGCGCTAGATGGTTCCAACAAACACCACAATCTCATAGAGACATCCAACTGAAATTATACTCATGATAAGTATTTCTGTAACCTTAGCCAAAGTGCCACACGGTGTGCACATTGTCAACTTCACACACGTGGGGATAAGCAGAGATTAATTAAAGCACTTGAGTAGCATAATAGATCTAGATTACAAAGCTCATGATCTCAATAAGATCACGCATAGAGTGAGAGATGAACACATAGCTACCGGTAGAGCCCTTGGCCTCGAGAGAGAACTACTCCCTCATCATCACGGGAGTCAGCAATGGCGATGGAGATGGCAATGGAGTCGATGGAGATGGCTCCAGAGACACTTCCCCATCCCGGTAGGGTGCCGGAATAGAGACTTATGTCCCCCGAATCTCCTCTTCGGTGGCGGTGGTGCTGCGGAACTTTTCGTGGAATTCTGATCTGGTATCTAGGGTTTTCATCTCGGGGGGTTTATATAGGCGAAGAGGCGATGCTAGAGGTGGGCCAGGGTGGCCACACCACCTGGTGGCACGGCCAGGGGGACCCACGCCAGGGGGTGGTGTGGCCCCCTATGGCCCATCTCCACTCCTCCTTCTGGCCTCCTTCGTCTTCTGGAAAAATAGGAATTTCGGCTTTTGTTTCGTCCAATTTTGAGAATATTTCTTTACTAGCTTTTCTGAAACCAAAAACAGTAGAAAATAGGCAACTGGCACTATGGCATCTTGTTAATAGGTTAGTTCCAGAAAATGTATAAAAATACCTAAAATTGTAAACAAAACATAAGAAAGTTGATATAAAACAAGCATGGAGCATCAACAATTATAGATATGTTTACGCCATATCACGATGCCACAGACTTCCTAGTTCTAGCCCCAAATGCCACAGCCTTCGCACTCTTCACTCGCCGCAGCTCCACCAAGTAAGCGGCGACTGTATCAATGAGCTGATGCCCATACTTACTGCAACTATTGGCGAAAGGCTGAAAGACTACCTGCTGGCCATCCGTAGAGACCGGCATCGCCAAGGAGATCTCGCGCGGGGTCCAGCTCCATGTTGTGGGCTTGCGCCATTGCGAGTGCCATGGTTGCGCCAACTGACCTATGTGTATTCTTGAAGTCCATCGGGATGCCCTCTGCGAAGGACTCCACCAAGCCATCAAAATTTTCGATCATCTGGGCCTTGGGAAGCATCTCCTCACAAAGACGACCCAGCACGCCCTTGGCCTTCTCCAGTGTATCCTTCACAGAGATGATGTGGTCTTCGACCGCGGTCACGGCACCGACCAAGGCATCCACGCGAGTCAAAGCTTGGGCATCAAAGCCTATGCCGGTGACATCTGCAAGAATACACATATGAGCACAATAATATGAAGGCAAAGCACATGACGAATACAAGCAAGACAGTATCATACCTGAGAGCGCTTTCGCGACTGAGAAGAGCTATTCTACGAACAACTTTTCCCTCTCAATAGTGGAGGAACGCAAATCTTCCTCGCGCTTCTGCGACTCCTTAAGGGCCTCAACTGCCTCATCACTTTCTTCTCCGTCGCGGCAAGTCCCTTCTCGAGGGAAGCAACGCGACGAAGAACCTCATTATGCTCCCCTGAAAAGGATATAAACATGGCAGATCACTCACCAATATCTACACAACAGAACGGAGAGAAAAGTTTCAAACTAACCTTCGAAGGCACGATGGCACTTATCCAACAAGGCATGTTGTCGACCCAAGGAAAGGATCTACTCAGCGAGGCGAGTGGAATCCTTCACAATAGGCTACAAGAAAAGAAAAGCAGTATGAGCATTAACGTAAAATTTGAGTGCCAACGGCACGAAGAAAATTCACGTGGTCCTCTAGGTACTCCGAAGATTCTTCCAGAATCGATGTCCGGGCAACAACATGATGCTCCCCTGCGTGGGGGATCTTGAGGAATTGGCACCGGAGTGGGCCGCCACCGGAGGAGAAGAACACCTCACCGCCACATCCTTGTTCTTGGAGTCTGTGACTCCGAACTCCTTGACAAAATTGGCAGTCGTCAGAGGATGATGATGCCGTTTAGCTACAAAGTACCCATCACCACTTAAGAAGGGAAAATCTTTGAGAAAGACAAGACGAACTCGCAAAAATAAAGACTTACCTGTCAAAATTCTCGAGGTCAAAGGAATCAACAGACGAATCCTTTGGCAACCTCAGCTTCTTCCGTGAGGGAGGAGCCATGACACGCACAGGAACAGTGGGTATTGGCTCCTCCATGGCAGTAGGATGATCTTTCCGCGTCGACGGTGAGGAAGCATCCGAACCCCCACTACGGGAACGTTTGCGAGTCCCGTGATCACTGGACTCGGGGGCTTCCTTCTCCTCCCCAATAGGGACGGTGGAGCCCGACTCGTCCTCTTCCTTCGCTTTGTGCGGGATAAATCCTTCAGGCTGAGGAGGCAAATTGGTGGCCACCTTCCAGTCCTAAAATCAGAAGCAGCATCAGTATATAAAGCACCTAGGACGCAATCGAAAAGTCAAGAAAACTTCAAAGAGAAATCCACCTCAGGTGGAGGATTACTGGCACAGAATGGAGGCATGACTGAGTCACTCGGGAGATCCTCCTTGGTGGTGTACTTGGTCACCAGCTGCTACCTCCTATCCACTTCACCTGAAGAAACACCCTCGCAGAGATGCGAGTGACATCACCAGTACCGATCCAGCGGAACATCAGGTGTACCCTGGCCTGCAGAGGCTGTACGCGGTGACGCATCCAAGTGCGAATGAGCTCTATGCCGCCTACTTCTTTGCCTACGCGGTGTTCGAGGTTGCAGACATGCTGATACAGGGCCTCTGTTTCTTCGACTTCGATGTGCATCACAACGTTCTTCCAGGACCTCCTCCTCTTGTAGGACGCCCCTGAATCGAAGGGTGCGAGTCCATAATGCTCTCCATCAGCCTTCTGGTCGCGGACGTAGAACCACTTATCCCTCCACCCTTGGACAGATGTAGTGAGCTTGATGGCGAAATAAGTGACATTGGAGTCGACGTGGATCCCGCAGCCTCCTACATCATAGACTACTGAACCCGACACCGACTGACGTTTGAGCTTAAATAGTTTTTTGAAGAGGCCGAAGTGTAGCTCGATTCCAAGCCAGCACTCACAAAGAGTTATGAAATAGGCGATGTGGAGGATAGAGTTCAGGGACAGCTGGTGTAGCTGGAGCCCGTAGAAGCAAAGAAGACCCCAAACAAACGGATGAAGGGGAGAGAAAGACCGTGAATGATGAACACAAGAACATCACCCGAAAACCCGCAGGAGGACTGGGGATTACCTCATCGCTGGGAACACGAGACTCATCCTCTGCAGCAGGAAGTGCGCCATCCTGGCGCTGGTTGAACACCTCGGATGTTTTGATAGTGGATGGGTGCCATGACCCATTGGTGATGCAAGTCCCCGCGCCCTTCTTCTTCCCCTCCACGCCAGCAACACTAGTGCCCGCGGTGGCGGCACTTTTCTTCTTGGCTAGTACAGCGGCAACCGCAGATCTAGCGGCAGAGCCTCTCTTGTTCTTGCCCATCTTGTGTTGGCACTGTGAGCGTAGGAAGTAGCTGGGGCAGGTACGGAGTTGGTCCAGTACCACGGAGGAGATGCGAGCAATGGAACAGCAAGAGCAGCAATGGCGGAGGTGCGCGAGTGAGAAGAAGATGTGGGGAAATTACCGCACGGTGAACCCCTACTTAACCTCACAGCAGATGCCATCCAACAGCCAGGAGAAAACCAATTCAACGTGTGGCACACATCAATGTCGATGCGTGGCAAGGGTAACCCATGAACCGTCGCCCCACTCCTCCCATTACGCGCGAGAATCGAGGATACACAGTTAAACCAGAAGATTACGCATGCCTGGTCAAGTCCAAGTCAGAAAATGGGGCCCACTACTCATCATGTCCTGTCAAAGCCGCTCACGCAGGCAACTGAGGTCATCTCACTGACAGCACTGATGTCATCAACTTCAGCAGGAGCACCTTTTGACTACTCTAGTCCTTACTCGAGTCTTCAACTCGACCAAGCACTCGAGGGATACTCCTAATAGGAGCACTGGCCGCGCACTCGAGGAAATTTTCTAAGACATTCAAGCATTATGAATAAATATTTTCTTCTCAAAAACCCTTCACTCGAATCAACGATTCGATTGTTGACTTCGGGTTACTCCCATAGGGTGCGCTGGAAGGACATTCGACTAAAACAAGCAAACACGACAACAGTCACAAAGTACTTATAGTCCCCACTCGAGTCTACGACTCAAACAGGCACTCAGGGGCTACTCCCATAGGGAGCGCTGACCGTGCACCCTATGATTTTTCTTATACATTACACTATGTGTTGATAACATCCGCACTCGAATGCTCTGGCGAATTCATCTCATATTTTCCCTACAAAGAGACTACGTCTCCTGGGTCACCCGAATCATCTCCGTGATGATAAAACTTTGGATGCCGTGCTTACAACATGAATATAAGACCGGAATAAGGCCGGGCAACACATCTGCTGTGCTCTACCAAAAATTATCCGTGCCTGCAGGTACGATGAAATATGCCTTGACGGACGCGTCGAGTGCTTACATTTATACATTGGGATTCGAACTCTATAAGACCTCCGCGGCCTGAGTCAAATTACACTAGCACTTTTCCGAATTAGAGTTCGGGGACTCGAGTTTGAGTAGATTGCGTTGTTTTCCCTAAGGCAGTTAACTGATCCCGATACATTAATAAATCAGGCACGTATATCAACAACCCCTATGATACAAATTAGAGCACTCAAAAATATTCTTAGCTATGCACTCGAAAGACTTCATAAGTCTCCGCTTGAATCTGCGATTCAAACGGACACTCGGGGGCTACTGATGTGGGCATACCTTACAGGTACTCGAGCTTGGCAGATACGGTCCAGGTTTGGCAGAAGCCCACGGTGTTACCAGGGCCCAATATAGGATTCGGGTGACCCACGGAGACTCCGACTGCTTGTGGCACAAGGCAAGATTAAAGATAAAAAGTTTAAAGGACAAACCCTAACCTGTAACCGACTCGACCTACTACTCGAGACCTAGCCTATCTATATAAAGGCTAGGAGGGGGCAGCGAGGAGGACAATCACAACCCTAGTTTCCACAACCTCGCCAGATTGCATCTGCGCGCCCCTATAACTTTCAACTCCCTCGATAATTCCAAGAGCAGACAAGCAGGAGTAGGGTCCTCTATGAGGCCTGAACCTGGGTAAACCTTGTGTCCCTGTGTGCTTGTTTGCTAGCCAATTGATGCCTCCAGCGCTCCCTCCGTCTCCAAAACCCAAGTCCATAACAATGGGCATTGATGAGTTTAACCCTCGTCAAGTTGTATCGTTTGAAACTTGTCCTTCATCTTGCGTGTGTGAACAACTTGTGGTTGGTTGAATTCTGATGGGAGCTTCGTCTCCCTTGTTCTATAATATTGCCTTGTGCTTTTGAGTTTACAATTTCTGATTGCTGGATTTGCTTTTGCCGTTTGCAGGTTTTTGTGTGGGGGCGTGGGAGCGCACCCACTGGGTGTAGTCCCCGAGGTTCAGGCTGGCTGGAGAATCCAGCCGGGTCGAAGCTCTCTTCCGCTTTTGTCGTTTGAGGGTCTTTGTATGGGGGCAGGGAGCACACCCACTAGGTGTAGGCCTCAAGGTTCAGGCCAGCTAGAGAATTCAGCCGGATCGGAGCTCCTTTCTGCCTTTTGATTGCTGGATATTTGAGCAGCGTCTAGCTGGAGCACCCAGTAAGAATTTTGGCTCATGCAAAAAACAAACACAAATTATAGTTTTTGCGTTAGGTATGCATGGAGCCAACATAGTTTGTAGTTCATTTGTTATGACGGGAAAAATTGCCATTTTGCACTGGCCCAACAACTTTGTCCTGTTCTCAGTGAGGATTGGCCATTAAGCTGTGCCATTGCCGGTCGCGAGCCGGGTTGCGGTCTGTAGCTGGAACCAATGGGGTAACTAGTAAACATACTGCACGATACTTCAGATTTCTATTACCGGTGTCGGGCAATCGAGCGAAACCGGAATGCCCAGACGTTTTTGTCCTCCTTTTGATTTTTTGTTAGGGGTCCTCAGGTTTTTTCTCTTGCCGAACTGACAGCCGGGTTGCGGTCTGCAGCCAGAACTGAAGAGTGTGCCCTTAGAGTCGCGTACAATACTTTGTCATTTGGAAAGCGCGGCCATCTGGGCTAGCCGGCGAGTCCCTAGGAGAGATCGCCGGAGCCGGGGTAAAAACAATGCAGCGAGAAATGCCAAATGTTCACGGAGTCCCCGAGACTGTGTTGAGGCTCCTCGGCTTGTTCATTCATGATACATAAAAGTAAGATACATACACTTCTTGTTCAAGTGTAAAATGGGCGGAGTAGGTTCGCATTCCAGGGACACTCAGTTTCTTCATCGGAGTGGTCCATCTTGTTCTTTGTCGGCTGTTGGGTGTCAATGAGGTAGTATGAGTTGTTCTGTAGCGCCCGGCTGATGATGAATGGCCCATCCCAAGGGGGAGACAACTTGTGCATCCCCTTGGTGCTCTGTACCAACCGCAGTACCAGGTCGCCCTCTTGGAACGAGACGGGGCGGATTCGACTGGCATGGTAGTGGTGCAGGTTCTACTGGTAGATGGTAGATCTAGAAAACTCCAGCTCGCGTGCCTCTTCTGGGATATCGATGTTGTCTTCACGTGCTTCCTTGGCTTGCTACTCCGTGTATAGCAGCTTGCGGGGTGCATCGAATTCGATGTCAGTAGGGAGGACTACCTCTGCATCATAGACGAGGAAGAATGGGGTGTAGCTGGTTGAGCGATTGGGCTTCGTGCATAGGCTCCATAGTACTGCTGGTAGCTCCTCTATCTAGCACCTGGGGGACCTGATCAGTGGTTCAATTAGCCGGGGCTTGATCGGCTAGAATCAGGTTGTTTGCTCTCTCGCACTGCCCATTTGACTACGGGTGCACAACGTACGCCAAGTCTAGGAGGATGCCCTTTTCTCCACGGAAACATGCGAAAGCCCCTTTGGCGAAGTTCGTGCCATTATCGGTGATGATACTATGGGGGTAGCCGAAGCGGTTGATGATGTCCGTGAAGAACTTGATCACTATGGGTCCATCCAGCTTCTTGATGGGTTTCACCTATATCCATTTGGTGAATTTATCCACCGCCGCTAGCTAATGTGTCATGCCGGATCACGTTGTCTTGAAGGGGCTGACCATGTCTAACCCTAGACGACAAACGGCCAGGTGATGGAGATTGTCTTGAGAGCTGTAGCCAGAGTATGCTTATGTTGACTGAAACATTGGCAACCATTGCACACTCACACCATTTGTTCAGCGTCCTCCAGCACAGTTGGCCAGTAAAAACCATGGTGAAACGCCTTAGCCACTATCACTCTTTATGACATGTGGTGACCGCATTCCCCTTGGTGAATTTCCACGAGGAGCCGGATTCCCTCTTCTTTGCTTAGGTAGCACTGGTAGAGCCTCCAACACTGCGATTGTATAGTTCTTTGTTGATGATGGTGTATGCACTTTCCTTGCGCTTGATTTGCCTTGCCTCAACCTCTTCGTCAGGGAGCTCGCCCTTGGAGATGTTGTCCATGAAGGGCTTGGCCCATGTGGGGATCTCCTGGATGGCGTGCACCACCTGCATGATTAGCTTGACTTCCTCTCGCACGGTCGGGTCGGGCTCATCGGGTGGTCTGCTGGGTGGAAGGGTGGAGCCGGCAGTCCCCGGGCTTCTTAAGCCATCCGGGGGTGTCGGGGCCTTCGACCCGGCAGTCCCCGGGATAGACACGGCAGTCCCTGGGACCTTCGCGACAGCCTCTGGTCACTTGGAGCCGACAATCCCTGGGTCCGCGTCTAGGATGATGGAGTCGGATTCCAAATATGGCATGATGGATGGCTTGCACATGTGTTCGAGAGAAACTCCATGTAGAATTGCCTGCCTTGTTGAGCCGACTCGAGCGAGTGCGTCGGTGGCCTCATTATTGGCCCGAGGAACATGGTGGAACACCCACCCCTCGAAGTAGGCACATGACTGCTGGACGAAGAAATGATATAGGGCCATGTTCGTGTCCTTGGTGTCCCAATCGCCCAACACTTGTTGCACCACCAGGTCCGAGTCACCAAAGCAGAGGATTCGTCAGATGCCGATATCTTTTGCCATCTTGAGGCCATGGACGAGCGCTTCATACTCGGCGATGTTGTTGGATGCACGGAAGTGGATCTACAACATGTATTCCAGTCGGTCTCCCTTTGGGGAGGTGATGACGATTCCGGCTCCGACCGTCCCCCCGTACATCTTGGAGCCATTGAAGTGCAGCTTCTAGTGTGTGGAATTAGGGCACGGCGGTAGGTACTGGGTTTCTGCCTAATCAACGAGGAAATCCGCAAAGGCTTGATACTTTATTGTCGTTCTTGGCTCGTACTGGATGTTGTGGGCGGTGAGATCTATTGCCCATTTTCACCACCCGGCTTGTGGCGTCCTTGTTGCTGACGATCTTCGAAAGTGGCACAAATGCCACCACCCGGATGGAATGCTCTTGGAAGTAGTGCTTCAGTTTCTTGGCGGCCATGTACACGCCGTACACCAGCTTCTGGTAGTGGGGGTAGTTCTACTTCAAGAGCGAGAGTACCTCACTCAGGTAATACACCAGGCGCTGGACTGTTTGCGCCTTTCGTTCTTCCGGCCTCTCAACCACAACCATGTACATCAGCATCGGCTCCTTTGCGGTGGGGGCCGCCAATACGGGTGGGGAGGACATCATGCGCTTGAGGTCGTGGAAGGCTTCGTCCGCCTACGCCGTCTAGACGGACTTGTCCGTTTTATTCATGAGCTGGTACAGAGAGAGTGCCTTCTTGCCTAGCCGGCTGGCAAACCGACTGAGGGAGGCCAGGCACCCCATGAACTTTTGCACGTCGTGCAGATTCTGCGGTGGCTGCATGCACTCGATTGCACCTATCTTCTCCGGGTTGGCCTCGTTCCCTCACTCTTAAACAAGGAAAACAAGGAGATGTCCGACTGGAACACCAAACACACATTTTTCCAGGTTCATCTTCATCTAGAACCGGTGAAGGTTGGCGAACATTTCCTTTAGGTCCTCGAGGAGTGTTCGTCATTCCTTCGTCTTGCCCACCACATCGTCGATATAGACATGCACGTTTCTACCGATCTGCGACTGCATGCATTTCTGCATACAACGCTGGTATGTTGCCCCTGCATTTTTCAGTCTAAATGGCATGGTGGTAGAACAGTAAGCCCCATACGAGGTGATGAATGCAGTTTTTATTTGATCAGCGGGGTTCACCTTGATCTGGTGGTAGCCCGAATAGGCATCCAGAAATGACAACAGGTCGCAGTCGGTCATGGAGTCGATCACTTGATCTATCCTTGGCAGGGCAAATGGATCTTTGGGCAGGCCTTGTTGAGGCTGGTGTAGTCGACGCATATGTGCCAAGTCTTGTTCTTCTTTAGTACCAATACCGGGTTCACCAACCATTCCAGATGGTAAACTTCCATGATGAATTCGGCTACAAGGAGCCGCGTGATTTCTTCACCAATCGTTCTCCTCTTCTCTTCTACGAAGCAGCATAGGGTCTGCTTGCCTGTCTTTGCTTTCGACCTTACATGTAAAGAGTGATCGGCGAGCTCCCTCGGAACACCCGCCATGTCCTTGGGGGACCATGCAAAGATATCCTGATTCTCATGGAGGAAGTCTACGAGCGCGTTTTCCTATTTCTATCAAGGCTGTCTTTGACCAGGACGAACTTGTCTGGCTTGGCCTCATTGGGAAAAAATCTTCTTAGTGCCCTTCGATGGCTTGAACTGTGCCTCCCCGGCTGGCTTTGGCTCGCGACCCAGCATTTCCTCTTGTAGGGCCGCCATGTTCTGCATGATGATGCGCATCTCTTCTGCGATGATCATGGCCTCGGCTAGCTTGGAGCCATCTATGGGGCACTCCACTGACCGCTTGTAGCAGCCGGCGATGGTGATTACTCCCTTGGGCATGGGGAGTTTCTTCTTGAGGTACGCGTACTGCGGTACCGCCATGAACTTGGTGAGCGTCGGGCGTTCGAGGATAGCATGGCACATGCTAGAGAGGTTGACCACCTCGAACCAGATCGGCTCGTGGCGAAAGTTGCCTTCCATGCCAAAGATGATGTCTAGCCGGATCTTGCCGATGGGCGAATGCAACGGACCCAGGATAGGTCTATGGAAGGAGGTGTTGGAGGCTTGGAGCTGAGACTCGCTGATGCTGAGCCGGTCCAACGAGCTGCGGTACATGAGGTTGATGCTACTACCTCCGTCGACGAGAACGTGTGAAAACCGGCATGAGTGCTTATTGGAGATGATGATGGGATCTAGGACCATCGTGTAGGTGCCTGGGTTAGGCAATACAGTCGGCTAGTCCTTCCTACTCCACGTGATCTCTTGCTCGGACCAGTTTAGGTACTGAGGAATGGGAGTAATGATTGTGTTCACTCCCGCCTCATGGTGCCTCTTACTGTGCTTGGTCTCTGGCTCAGTTACGGAAATGTGGTAGTTGCCCACCTAGCGAGGGTAGTCACCATCGTCCTCGTCCCGGCAGTTTTGGCGCTCGCGGTTGTCCTATGGGCCACCGGCTGGCGGCGGCGACGGCGGTGGTGGTAGTCCGCAAATCTCGGCCATCTTCTTGGTCCAGCTGCACTGGTGAGTCATGTGTGTAGCCGGCTTGTTGCCTCCACTATGGAACTTGCACGACCCATCAAGCATCAATTCAATGATATACTTGGATCGTGGCGGCCGGTCATCAGTCTGCTTCCTCCGGCTGCCTCCCACATCCGGATCCTCTTGGACTGCTGCCACCTGCTTGGTGTCGTACCAGTTATCAAGTTGGCCATCCTTCCTTTTGCCGTGGCGGTTGTCATGGTCGTGCCTCCTGGAGTTGTGTTGATGTTCACCTGACTGGCGCTGGTGAGCGGAGTTGTCCATAATGATCTACCCTTGGTTGTCCACTACGATGGATTTCTTCATTGCCGCGTCGGCGGTGGCGTACTTGTCCGTAATGGCCATGGCTTGGGCCATGGTCTGGGGGTCCACCCGGTTGAGATTATGCTTGAGCATGATGCCGTCTCTCCAGCCGTTGGTGAAGAAGTCGACCGCCTGGTGCCCGCGCACCCCTTTGCAGGAATTCTGCATGCTTGTCCACCGGGTGAGGTAGGAGCGGTCGAATTCGTCCTTGTCCTGAACACAGAGGGCGAGATTGCGGGGCCACCTAGGCCACCTATAGGTGTCGGTGAAGTTGCGGACAAATGCTTCCTCGAAGTCGTCCCAGGCGTCGATGGTGTTATCGGGGAGGCTATTCTGCCAGGTTCTATTCGAGTCGAGGAGCATGAGGGGGACGTAGTGCACCCCCACCTGCCGGTTATCGGTTGCTATGCCCATGGCGGTGACGTAATCCACCAGCCAGTCCTCTGGCTTGACTGTGACGTCATATTTTGGTGTGTCCCTTGGGAGTGAAAATCCCTTTGGAAATGGCTCATTCCGGATGTGCGGCCCAAAACATCTTGGACCAGCTGGACTTTCCTCTTCTAGAGCACGCAATTGTATCATAAGGTCGATGCGCTCGCGCGCGTCGCGCTTCTCCGGCTCGTGTGGGATGAGTTGCTTCATCAGGCAGGACTTGGGTGGCGCGAGGCTTCTTTCGGCTCCATCAGCCGGATGGTGACGTTGCCCTTGGCCGACTTCGTCAGCTGGAGCGAAGTTTCTGCTGGTGACCACTACAGCGTCATGCAGGTGATGTCCACGACCGGCTGACCCGCCACGTGGGCGGCTATTCTGCCTTGTTCCGTTTGGAAAGGAGGCCTTGCTACCGCCGGGTGCCGATGGTTCTGCCGTTTGGCGAGGTGGCTAGCTCTTACTGTTTCCCGCAAAGCTAGGACCTGCCTCAGCTTGATCCTTGTTGGCCGTGGCCACCAGGAGCTGGACGCACGCCAACTTGCGGCGTAGTTCCTCATCGTCAAGGTAGCTCAGCTCCATGGTGGCTGCCTCTGCCGCCCTCATGTTCTTGACAGGAGTGCTGTAAACTGGCTGAATCTCGGGAGTACGCGGGTCAGCAGCACGGTCTAGCTCCGAACCAAGGTCTCGGCCCTAATGTTGAATCGGCTGGTCAGCACCGGGCAGGTGGGTGAAGCCGTGGGCGTTGTTGTTCTCGTGCATGGTCGCGTTCAGCGGGCGCTGGGCGGCGGCAACCTTGTTGACCTCCTCTAGGAGTCCCTGGCGTGTAGCCTACAGCGCGGCTGTTGCCATGGCTAGATCTGCCTCGGGGGCGATGGGGTTGTGGAGGTGCTGGATGGAGGCGGTCAACAGATCATGGTCTTGCTCACGCGAGGTGGAGCCATTGCCCCCATGTTGAACCTGAGAGGTGGATGATGGCCCTCGCCTGAGCCGGACATCATGACCTCGATACTGCCACAGGCGACCCGTGGAGCGGTGAAGCCAGCCGGTGAGCCAGAGACGTGACAACTCTATGAGGGAAGGCCTCAGCGATGGTGGTGACGTAGATGCGGTGGTCGCTGAAGTGCAGGACGGAGCCATCGCTAGGGAAAGTCTCCCTGGCGAAGCACGATGCGTTGTTGATGACGCAGTCAAAGGAGCTGAGATTGAGGACGAGGCCGGAGGCGACATGCTCACTGGTGATGAGCGGAAGTCCCATGTGAAAGATGACCCTAGCCAAAGCGCTATGCCCCACGGTGGGCGCCAACTGTCATGATGTGGAACAAGGCAGTGCCATCAGGGATGGCTTAAGAGGGGACAATTGGGATGTATCGGTGGCTATCACAACAAGTTGGGCACAAATACTGCAAACACAGCGATGTACCCAGGTTCGGGGCCCTCTCGGCGAGGTAACACCCCAGATCCTTCAAGGATCCTCTATATTAGGGGCGACCGCCCAGTACAAGTGCTCCTAGAGCTATTTCCTTAGAAACTATCGAGAGCTAGAGGAAGAAGATGAACTTGTGGTCTCTAAGAATCTACATAGAACCCTAGATCTACCCTCCCTTATATACTGGCTGGGACAGGTAGGTTACAATGTGGGTTCTAGGGTTTACTATTTGGGCTTTGGGTTACAAAGTGGGCCGGCTGATAGGGCCCAACCGGTGGACCAGGACCCAGTCATCCCTTCAGTACAAGTGGGATATCCCTATAGTGTCCTAGCACTGGTCCTTTGGGCATCACCCGGCGATTTAAAGGTCACTCGGTGCTTTAGTGGTCAGCCGACAGTGCTCTCCTCAGCTTCCAGCTTTGGTGCTTTGGCGCAGCTATCTTCTAGCACTGGCAGGGCGGCACGCCAGCCTGTTTGGTGATGCGAGGAGCTAGAGGCACACTCATCAAGGAGCGTCATCCCCTCCATATCCTCACAACCGAATCCAAGGCAAGCGGGTGGAAGCGGCCACCCAGCCGGTTCTTCTGGTCATCAGGCAAGACGGGCCTGCCGGCGAAGCTTGGGGGTGGGCTGGCTAGAGCGGTCCACCCGGTTGTGGTTCCCTATCTTGTGGCCATCTGGCCAGGTACTTCTGGAGTCGGCCAATCAGGCCTGGCTTGCTCCACCAGAGGGTCATCCCCCCGACAGTTGGTTCTTTTGTTTTATCGAGTGTGCTTTCAACGCATGAGGATAATATTTCTTTGGGTCATGTTGGACTCTATTTACAGTGTTGCTTCTATTGGGTGCTCGACAGCGCTCCCGATGGGAGTAGCCATCGAGGCTTTGTTCGGATGCTTACATCGGGACATAGGCTCAGAATAATGTCCTTGACAGAAAGATTTTCCCAAGCTCAAAAATTTATCGGGTGCTCGGCGAGCGCACCCCGAGGCTATGTTCGGATGCTTGCATATGAATGTAGACTCAAAGTTTAAACCAAATAAATTATTATGAAAGTTCTTGTACGTACCCGAAGATTTCTTCATCCTTGGCCAACCACGACGTCAGTGCTAACGACGAGGGCGCGTCATGGCTTCCGAGAAACAAGACCTGATGGGACATTATATTGGTGGGTCCGTGCTGCAGTAATGATGACACTTGAGAGGCGCATTAGCAGTGATTTTTGACCACACGACACCTTTTATGCGTGAAAATAGAGGCATCGTGCAGATTTCTTCTATGTTTACCATGGTAATAACTGCCCATGATTTTTTTCCTTTTAACCACCTTACCATGTGTCCTCATCCTTTGCGTCATGACGTTCCGCTGCCCTTATCCAATGGCTGGACTTTGCGCCCCTCTCCCTTATAACCCATGGAGAATACTTTTACTATTTACTTTTCCCCTTCGCTGCACACTTCTTATTCCTCCTTGCATCGTGCCTACGCTTCTTGTGTTCTTGCATGTTCTTCCTTCCTTACATGCTCTTGTCTTCCCCTCGAGAGCCTCCATGGGCAAGTCTAAGGTAAGGTCTTCTGCTGCCGCCGCCAAGGCAACAAAGAAAAGGGCCATTGGATGGGCTCCTACGAAGTGCAGTCAGCGAGATCTGCGCGACGCTCGCAACTACTGCCTTCTGGACAAAGGTACATTCAAGCTTCCGGGAGATGAAGCAACTCCCGTTCCTAAGCCTGGGGCGGGTAATGTTTCTCTCCTTCCTCTATCGTGGACTTTCCCTTCATATTCACGAATTTCTTCGTGGCTTGCTCTATGTTTACGGCATGCAGCTTTAGCAGCTCATGCCGAATTCCATTCTTCATGTCGCTTGTTTTATCACTCTTTGCGAGTGTTTCCTTGGGATTCATCCCCATTGGGGCCCGTGGAAGAACTTTTTCTATGTTCATCGTAACACCTCCAACGCTTTTTTCCATGATGTTGGTGGTGCCATAATTTCTGTTCGCCCTAAGGTCGGCTATTTTGACTTCAAAATTTTGAATTCTGTCCAAGGATGGAAAACCAAGTAGTTTTACATCAAGGGTCAGAAAAACGAGGGTCAAAACTTCGGGTTGGCACCTTTTGAACCAAAGAAAACCTGTCGAAGACTTGACTCATGGGACCAACATCCTACTCCTAAAGAAATGAAGGAGATAAAGTCTTTGCTAAAACGACTCAAAAAACTACGCACTAAAGTTGGCCAAGAGCTATTAGGTTTGCAAATTTTGACCTACTTCCTTCGGGTGCGCATCTAGCCTATCCAGGCTAGATTGTCTGGTATGTGGCCTTATATTGGCAAGAAGGACTCCATCAGGATTTCACTGGAGAATCTTCCTCTCAGTATTCTTGAGAAAAGGGTTTGCTCGTTCACCACGCTAACGAAGAAAAGCCCCGTTCCCTCAAGTTGTCGAGTGGAGCCCTTCAGCAAGAAGAATCTTCTCCCTGATGTAAGTTTTCTTGCTTTCCTTACATGTTGTAATATATGTCATCTTATTATGTCTCCTTGTGGTGTAGGATTATGATCATCTTTCTGCTCTTACTTCCCTTCCGGAAAGTGGTGAACTGTCGGCCAGCGCCTCTCTATCCGAAGAATTTACCGGAGTTGGGACTACACCTGATGAAGAAGAGGAGGCATCCGTTGATGAGTCTTCTTTGGATACTCATTCTGTTGCTTCTGCCCAGTCCTAGGATTTTCAAAGGGTGCCTTCTACCAAAAAGCAAAAGCGCTCTGAAGTCGTCAAAACGTTCGAAGATTCTGACGATTCGACAGGTTCGAAGCCAAATTTTGTTCTTCCCGTCTCTTCTGCTCCTTGATGACCCACAAGTATAGGGGGTGTATCACAGTATTTTTGATAAGTAAGAGTGTCGAACCCAACGAAGAGCAGAAGGTGCTGGCTAGTGGTATGGATCAGGAATTCTCTACAAATACTTAGCAAACGGATTTTTAGGGGTTTTTGATAAAGCAAGTAAATAAAGTACGAGTAAACAAAAGACAATAAGAATAAATGCAGCAAGTGGCCCAATCGTTTATGCAGCAAAGGACAAGCCGGTTGTATTACTTAAGATGACCAAACGTTCTCGAGGACACACGGCAAGACTGTCAAGTGCTTTCGCTTCAGATAGTTGGTTAATCTTCTTTAGCTTGCTAAGTGTTGTGTGGGTGAACCTGTGCTAATGTACCGACCTTCCTAGGACTAATACATACTTGTGATTATACCCCTTGCAAACATCCGTAAGTACAATAAAGTAATTAAGGTAGAAACCTAACCACATCTTTAAACTCTAAGACCCTTACGTCCCTTGTGCAATGGTTTCCTAACAGGAGTTCAGGTTTCTGTCACTCCGGCAACCCCTACAATTAGTAGCCAAATACACAATGCATTCCCCTAGGCCCATATAGGTGAAGCGTCATGTAGTCGACGTTCACATGACACCACTAGAAGAAGTACACCACAACTTAAATATCAAACTATTGAATCTTTCTCAACACAATTCCACTACTAACAACATGACTTCTCCCATGTCCTCAAGAACAAAACGAACTACTCACAAGACATCATATAGATCATGATCAGAGATGGAATAATGATGTATAACAATCTGAACATAAACAATAATTCAATGGTTCACTCAATAGCATCAACTACAAAGAGTAATCAACACCCGGAAAGTTTCCCCTAAGAACTAATGGAAGATTCAACTCAATTGTTACAGCAATATGGAGATGGTGATGAGGGTGCTGATGGAGATGATGATGGTGGTGATGATGATGATGATCCCGATGAAGTATAGCTTGATGGTGGTGCTGATGGCGATGATCTCCCCTCTCCGGGAAGGAATTCCCCCGGCAGAAATCTGCGTGCCGGAGAGATCTTTCTCTCTCGGTGTTTTCCGCCCCACAAAGGCGGCGGAATCTTTCTGTGGTCGCCCCCGAGTATTAGGGTTTCGGGAGGATTATATACGGCTGAGGGGAGAGTTAGAGGTGGGCCAGGGCGGCCACACCACCTGGTGGCGCGGCCTAGGGTGGTCCGCGCCAGGGGTGGTGTGGGCCCCCTGTGGCCCATCTCCACTCCCTCTTCTGGCAGCCTTCATCTTCTGGAAAAATAGGATTTTCCTTATATTTTCACGGATTTTCTGATCTTCGCGAATTTTGCCTCCAAACAACACATTTTCCATCAGAATCCTGACTACAGCGGTCCATGCTCCAAAAGTCATCAACCATGCAAAAACAGATGAAATAACATAAGTATCACCTCTTAATATGAAATATATCAATGAATAACAGTGAATTATGATATAGAATAGTGATGCAAAATGGACGTATCAACTCCCCCCAAGCTTAGACTTCGCTTGTCCCCAAGCGAAACTGAGCTCAATAAACATGGCCTCGGGTTTATGGAGTGAAGAGTCGATAAAAAGAATACGGACAAGAAGCATCACATTCATTAATACATAGATCATAATAGAAGACAACTCACTATTATATAACTTAACTTGCAATGAGTAAAGGAAACACAATAAAGATACATAAAGTAAATCATAATTGGTAATGGCAAACTTAGCTCTTGGTCGAAGAATAGTTGATAATTTGCTGGAGTTCACAAATAACTGATTTTCAATGATAGCTTTCAAAGTATTAATCACCAAGATAAGAGCAATGTGCAAAACAAAGAACATAAGGAACATGATTTGAATAAATCATCATATGAATGAATGAAACACAACAACTCAAAATACTTGCTGAGATGGAAGGGAATAGGTTTACTAACTCAACTTAAAAAAGTAAAAGAAAGGCCCTTCGCAGAGGAAAGCAGGGATTTCAAGTTTCATAAAGAGCTCCCAAAAATTAGGATACTTATTAGCTTTCAGCTCTCATTGCCCTATCATAGGCATCTTTAGGTGATTAAGGTTAAAGTGATCAAATACGAGGATATGCTTGACAAGTTGTAAATTGAGAATCTCATGTCCCTTGAATACGAGGGCCGCTCCTCATGCTACTCAAGTTTAGTCACCGATAAGTTCTTGTCATCGTAAGCACATGTGTATCATAGAGAACCGCCAACGGGGTACCACTTGCCCGATGATACGGAAGAATCCCCATATCAAAATGACAAGGCAAGCAGACAACAAACATCTCAGCAATCTTCTTATTTACCATGGGAATATGGTGCTTTTTTCTCTCTTTCCTCTTTTCATAATCTCTTTTTTTCTTTTTTTCTCAATATCGGACTCTTTTTTTATAAGAAGAATGCATCATAGATTCTCGTTATGGTTACGCTGCAGGTTTCCACCATGTCAGCATGGATTAGACCAGCGGCCCAGGCGTTTCTCTAACACACATGCATAACTCCATGGACTTACAAGCCCCCCTTTCATTTCACACCGACGACATCCATAGACAAAAGAACATGATATCAACTAGGTACAAAGTACGAGTGCAATGTTGAAAGCGTTCCCCATGACAGCATGGTTCTGCTAATTCACAACTTACAAAGTGCAAGCATATACGCAACATAGATGGGCACAATGGTTCAAGTTTATTAAGTGCAAGAAAGTAAAGTGTGCCATCAAGTTCATGAGAGCTTTAATCAGTAATTTTCACATAACAAGTTTAATTTGGAAGGTAGATAAAAACATGAATTTACTTGGAATAGCAATAATGCTAATAGGTAGGTATGGTGGACTCAAATGGCAAAGGTTTGGTTCAAAGGAAGTGGAGGTACGAGAAGAATTCCCTCTTAGTATAGGTTTTTGGCTAGCAAGGCTGGGTAGCAAGTATAAGAGTTGAAGGAAACAAACAAACATACAAGTGATAAAGACAAACATGCAATCTTCCTTGGAAGCACAAAAGATCTTAACTAGAGAATACTAAACTTATGAGCTAATCAAGAAAGAAAGATGATGATTTTTTTTCTTTAGAGTACTTTTATCTTTTCATTCAACTCTCAAAAATAGTGTTTCTACTGACCGAGCCAGGTTTGCCAAAACCAACTAAATTAACTCAATGATCCCAAAGTGATACCAATACTAACAACAAAATCAATCATATAACCACAAATTGAAAACTAATATAAGCTATGCAAAAGAGTAAATGATAGAACTTCTCATTAATATTCCATAACGGCAACTCACACCAAGGGATACATATCTAACGAGAGAGAGGACACTTCCATAATGCAAACCATCCTACATGATAACTTGTCTATTCATGATATGACTCTACTAAAAAGGTAAAAAGATAGAAGATAGTGATGTGATACCACGACACTCCCCCAATCTTGGAACAAACCAAGGGGATGCCAAACCTGATGACGAATTACTCCTTCAGTGGTGGTGGTATTCTCTTGGATGGCGCGAGGAAATCTTCTAGCATCTTGTGAAGCCTGTTATTGTCCTCTTGAAGCATATCCACCTTCCTCCTCAAGACTCGGTACTTGTCGCAGAACTCATCAGTGACTCGTAGAGCTTCCACTGCTGTAGGGCAAGAACTGAGATCTAGAGTCGGAGGTATCAGCCCCTTCATGCCTATTGTCATGTCCTTTACTTCCTACCTGCCGTTCCGATCCATGCCTGCGCGCTCAAGATTGTGATGGAGCTCGTGGTGGTGTCGCAGCTCGTAATCCTTTGAAGATGAACCCCTGAATGACATCTGAACAAAACAGACCGAAACAAAAACATGACAAGAACACGATATACGAACCTCGGGGGATCCGGGGGATTATATATTACGAAATTTCATGCCAAAAGGAAGGTACTGGGAGAAAATGAGTCGGAGGCGGAGTCCGGAGTGGCCACACCACCTAGTGGCGCGGCCAGGGGTGGGCCCGTGCCACAGGGTGGTGTGAGCCACCCTGGCTCCGTTTCCGTCCCTCTTTCGCTTCGTAGCTTTCCTTATTGGCTAAAAACTGCAAAAATATAGTTGGATAGTATTTTCGCTGAACTTTTCTTACCAGAACTGTTACCTATTTGAAAACAGACTCTACAGGTCTCCGAATTTGGTATCTAGTAGATTCTTCCGGAGTCACCACTTGAATAACATCAATATCTTCATCTTCATACACTTAATCTTGTCTTGCGCGTTTGGGAGTCCATGTCCAAATGGGCTTCATACCAATCGAACCGTCATAGGCGTCATGGACCTTGGCAATTCGTCGAGTGCGCCTTCCATCAAGCCACACCAGGTAGGCTATAGTTGGGTGCCTATTGGGCATACCCATGTCAATTACTGACTACTCATGATTATTTATATTACTAATCTAGATGCGACGATGAATAAGATCCTCCCGTATCACCCCATGGTTCCTCTATTGCGTCTCCTTCCATATCGCCTATCCCATCGACGGACCCACAGAAGTCACCTGCGGGGAAAGCGAGTCCGAAAGATTTTGGCGATTTGCCGAAGCCTCTGCCACCAAAAAGGAGGAAACTTGCGGGTAAAGGCATGGCCATATCCAAAAACCCCGCAGAGGTCGACATGCAAGATGTGAGTGTTGTTCTCCCTTTTTTGAGTCATGACTTTCTCTCATTTATTCTCGGCATCCCAGAATTTTATCTTTGTGTTTCAGCCGCTCATGCGTGAGATGGTTGATATGGATTCTCGCCTCATAAAAATCCGCAATGAAGACAAAGAATCTAAAGGTCTATCTTGTCAACTAAAAAATATTCTTCCATGTAAATTTTGATTTCTTATAAAACGATGTAATTTTAATTGTTTAGATGCTGCCAAGGAAACCAAAGTTATTCGGCACGAGGCGTTGAGGCATGCTAAGGATCTGGAGTTCAAGTTGCGGGTCACAGAGGAGGTGCTGGAAGAGGCCAAGCAG
Source organism: Avena sativa (assembly GCA_916181665.1). NCBI lineage: Eukaryota > Viridiplantae > Streptophyta > Magnoliopsida > Poales > Poaceae > Avena > Avena sativa. The sequence continues at coordinate 469,514,755 of OV702290.1, forward strand.
AAAGTCGAATCTGATGCCGAGAAACAGGGAGACTAATGGCAACAAAGGTTACCACTTTTTTGTTGGGACTCCAAGTGCAAAGTGTTGCAGAAAGCATATTTTTCCCACAAGGGTGACTAGAGGGTTTGTATCAAACTCTCAGGGAATTGGCTATGAAGGATGTTTGTCATCTCCTCTTCAAGCAACCTATAAAGTAAAATAAAATGTCTTGTGTCCCCAACTCCACCAAGTGGTTGTCAATCACAAGGTTTCGTATTAGTAATATGAAACAAAATTCTTAAATAAACTAAAGTAAATAAAGTAAAGAAATGCAAACTAGATGATATGGAAGATAGTAGAGTTGTTTTTGGGTTTGTATGTGTGATTGCAAATAGAGAAAGTATTTTTGTATTTTCGAAATAATTAATTGCCAAAAATAAAAAGGATAGTAGATGCAAGGGAATGGTGTTTCTTACGATAAAAATCGGACCGGGATTCATGGATTCACTTGTCTACTCTCTTTTTAAGTTATAGTGATAACAAAACAAATCATAAATGATAAAGATCATGGAAACTCTATAAGTGCTTGATAAAAGGAATTAATATGGGCATCATATTCTAATATTGAGATGGAATACATCTCTATCTTATACTCCTCAAGAAAGGGAAATCTCCATGTAATCTTGATTTAAGAATAGATCAGAGTATAGCTTTAAGCAATATTATATGATGTTCGAAGTACAAAACATGCTACCTTGATTTAACAAGGTCATCACACTGTCACGTGATAACTGCAGCACATGGTTTCACTTAGCCCCTAGTGAGGCAGCAAAAGAAAGGTAAAAATCAAAGTATATCTTGAATAATATGTGTCACAATTCAATCTCCACCCCTATACTACTCCATCTAAAACACATTTCTCCCAATACAAGTTCTTGCATACAAGTTGGATCAGAACAAGCAATGAAGAATGGGGTGCATGATATGCATCTATTATAACATCTTACACAAAATAGATTCCAATCTCAAATATCAAATCATAGAACAAATATTCACCTAGCAGGAATTACAAATATGACCATAATCATGTTGGGCAGCTCATATGGTACTAGATCTACGAATAACAAGAGAGAGACAGATCAAGCTACTACCACAAACCCATAGACCGAAAGGTGGACTACTACCTCTTCATCATGGTGATGAAGTGAAAGAAGTTGGAGAGGGTGGAGATCTCCCCGGAGGTGGCTCCGTTAGAGTTTCCCCCTCCAATATTTGATGGATCTGACTCTGTTTGGTGGTGTTTTCGTCTCTAGTGGCTTCCTTCTCGAGGACACCCTGGGGGTCCTTATATAGGGGTTTTTAGGTCAAGAGAAGTCTATGGGCGAAAGAATCAAGGCGATCATACGGTTGAGGAGGGATATAACATAGGTGGCGCGCCCACCAGGCCTAGGCGTGCCACCTAGGCAATCTCGGGCATCATGTCCCTCCCGGTGGAATTCCAGCGCTCCAGATGCTTCTCGTGGATAAATATTGGCATCCCCAAAAGTATAGGTCCATTTGACTTCATTTAGGCCTGAAATATCAAAAACATTGAAAACAGGGTTTTTCTGCCCTGCAGGTTTATAACCAAAATAAAGGAGGTCATTGGTAAATCCCCAAAAATCAATATAAAATAGGGATATAACATTATATATGATGCAAATACATGGAAAAACATGTTAACATACTACAAAGTTCATGTATGCATTTTGCATGCATCAGAGACATGCCGCTTCTCTCGCCAAAAGGGACGAATATCTCCAAAAGCGACTAGAAGCTCTCAATATTTCCTTGACCACTAAGTTATCTTCTGTCGTCCCACTGTCTTGGAATTTTCCCTTGATTTTCTATCCTTATATTTGATTCCTTTGCTATCACAGAAATTACTGGCCAGTCCCTGACTTTAGATGAGGACAAGAAGACCGATCCATTATCGGATGTCGTGGGTACCTTGGAGGCAAATAGTGTCCGCGGGAGGAATCTTCTAATCCGTTCATGACACACCTTCAAGAGCCTTCATGCCGAAGTGCTTGCGGACAAGGAAGTTCCTATTGATCTCAATGACCTTGGTACCATCTTCAATGCCGACCCCAACCCTCTGGCGGGCTATAGCATGGCCTAGTCGAAGAGTGGTGTTGAGATTTCAATGGCCTTGGTAATGGCACATGGCGTGAAAGTCGAATGTAAGAAGGTTAGCTCTTCTCTTCCAGTCACCCGTGATGGCAAGGAGGTTGGTCTGACACCATATATTAATAGGGCTAAGAAATATTCGCGATGTCTGGTAGCAATAGGTACGGGTCAAGAGATGCCTACTGCCAATCCCTCGACCGGGCCTCCTTTTAATAGTACTAATCTAGTTGGTAATCCGCTCCATCAGCTAGTGCCATGCTCTCAGTCGAGAAATATGCCTTGTAATTCAGCTTTTATGTCTATTTGTGTTTGTGTTGTAATGAACTTGATGATCTGTTCTTCACTTTTCTTCGGGTTGAAGAACAATCTTAGAATGTATATATAATATTTTTGTCGCATCTATTTATCTATATTTGATCCACATGCTCCGCTAAAACCTTGCTTTTTCGTCTGTTCTATTAGAAAACTATTGACTCGACTGTTCCTTCAGAAACTCCTTAGACTTCTAATGTGCGCCCATCATTAACTGAAACTCCGTACCCGAAGGTGCGAAAACGCTAGAAAAAGTGCGCCCTTCCGTGAGATCGATCTCGCGTCGTTGCAGCTGCCAGCACATGTCACATGCGGAGTGTGTCTGGTTTTTCTACTTCCCTCGCTTGTGCAACACATGGCGAGACAGGAGTGAATGCGAGTGCCCCACGATTTCCAGTTTCCTTGGCGTATCCTTCAGACTAGCCCCAATGGGGGTATCATAGGTAGTATCATGCATGCCATGTTGGCAAAATTCTGACGTGGCATCCTAATTAATGATGAAAGAGGTTGTGTTGGTATCATAGGTAGATACCGTATCATAGCACGTAGTACTAGAAAAACTAATCTCAAATGAATCTTGTACACAATTTTGCATTGAGATTCTACAAAACAATAAATACACTAAGACTATGGTACTACTACATGATACTATGCATTGTGGAGGTGGTATCATATACTAGTATCATATGCATGATACTACTGTATGATACTTCCCATTGTGACTAGTCTCAATGCCACTAGGAGCCAATCAGTAGAGCATCCAGGACAGGACTCCCACGCGCCCATAGTCGTCTGTAAGTTTTTCCTTTTCTCTTTCCGATTTGATTACCAAAGATGTAATATATATTAAACCAGACATTTAAAATTAAATATGTTTGCACCATTAAGCTAGTTTTGTCAAGATCTACAAAACTAGATCCCATGTTGATAGGTTTTGACGAACTTTTTTTGCGCTGCCTATGATCCCTATGTTGTACTGCCTTATGTTCTGTAGTGCACGGCGCAATGTTATGGTAGTGCACAACCCATGCACTGCTTTTTATATTGTATTGCACCACCTTCGATCGTAGTATACGACGCGGTGTCATGACAGTGCACTGCCTTGTGTATATCATTGCACTACCTTCGATCGTAGTGCACCGTGCGGTGTCCCGACAGTGTTTGGACTGCGTTGCATTGCCTTATGTCCTAGTGCACAGTGCAGTGACCTGGCAGTGCATCGTTCGTGCACTGCCTCTTTATGTTGCGTTGCAATGCCTTAGGTTGTAGTGCACAGCACGGTGTCCTGGCAGTGCATCGTTCGTGCACTGCCTCTTTGTGTTGCGTTGCACTGCCTTCGGACGCAGTGCACCGTGTGGTGTCCCGGTAGTGCATCGTTTGTACGGTGCCTTGTTGTACTACGTGACACTGCCTTCGATCATAGTGCACGGCACGGTATCCTGACAGTGCAAGAATACACTGCGTCGTTGACTGTGCACTCTGATTTTATTTTTATCTTTTTGCATGATTTTACTTTTGTACATTCAAAAGTGTAGAGGGAATTGCATGTCCAATGCATGCATGAATCCTGCACTCATGCTAGCTGGTTCCTGCGTGTGGTATGGCTGGTACCCGCGCGTGGTATGTCGCGCTCGCTTGGCCTCCAGGGCACTGCTCCGTATTGGCTCACTCGCCAGGACGCTGCTCCCGTGCATCCACGTGTCAACCATGTGTCAACCATGTGTCAACCATGCAGAAGCCCGTATTGGCTCGCTCGCCCGCGTGCTTCATCGAGGGTGTGCGTCTACTAGTCGTCCTCCCGAAGGTGCTATCGTCCGTGTCGTTGATCCGTCGCTGTATGCCGAAAAAAATGAACAAATAAAGCGGCTGCAGAGCAATCTTCGAACCATGCATGCGATTGTTGATGTCTCCCAGTCAAAGATGCACAAAGCTTTGTATCTTGAAGCATATCTTGTGAAAGAAATATCCCTGGCAAGCAAAAAAATGCTTTGTAAGCTTTTCACATAGCCCCCTAGTCTTGTATTTTAGCCACTAGAATAACCCGTTGCTTCTTCCAGGTATATGATTATGTAAAATGGAGGAAATTCGGCGTCTTCGTAATCGAATGAATGCTTTGATGGCGGCTTTAGAGGATACAAGCAATGATTTCTGGTTTTACCACCGTTGTGCTTATGCATTGGCTCTTCTCCAGGATCGGGTGTCCGAGGTGGAAGAATTTGTCGAGTGTTGTTATCGTTCGCTGGCCATTGGATATAATGCCCTGTTTCCTCGGGATCCTCAACCTTAGAGTCTTGCTGATTTGATGGCGGCACTTCGGCAAGGCGAGAGGATTTATCACTTCGTGAAGCTGCAGCTTGTAGCGGGTGCCAAGCTTGCTCTTTCTTAGGTGCAAAACAAGTATATAAATTTATGTTCCATAATTGGTAAATATATACTTGTTTCGTTTTGTTTTTCTGATGATGGCTGATGCGACATTGTTTTTACGCGAGACCCTTTTGTTTGCATGATACCCTGGGTCGAGTCAGCTATTCGGGTCAAAAGCGTGTTGTGTTTTTGGTCGGTGAAGCCGAAAGTTTTAGCATGCTCTATTTGGAGAAGCCCCCAAATATCGGGTGGGTGCCTTTATTCGGATGAATGTTAATGTAGCCCCGAATATCGCTTGATGAATAAAACAGTGGAAAAGGACTGGGACTTAGTTTTGGGAACTTATCTTTTATTTTTCGATGCATGTAGGAAATACATATTTTTGCGTACCCGCCTAGCCGTTGGCCTTATTGAATGTAAATTGCAGAAAAAGTAAAATCCTAAGTGCAGAAAACACCGCGCAACATTTCCCGGGTTGGGCGCTCATCGTCATCTTTGAGTGCTTCCGAAGGGGCCCATGAATTGATTCGACTAGAGGGTGGCTTCAACGTCATGGACCAGAAGGAAGAATCGCTTCTTGCATTTGGTTGCTTGGGGTGGAGAAGTCGATGCATATTCGTAGTTCTTTGTTTCTCTTCAGGGCGAGCACTGGGTTGGCCACCCATGTTACCTTCCTTATTTCTGTGATGTACCACGAGTTAGTGAGGCGATGGAGCTTCTGTCCAATGGCCCTATGTTTTGGTTCCCTGATTTGTCAGGGTGACCGCATCTTTAATTTGGAGTCTCGGTGTGATTTGAGTGTGTGTTCGTCAAGTTCCTTGGAGATTCCTAGCATATTGTTTGGTTCCCATGCAGAAATCTCCCAGTTCTCACAGGGGAACCCGATGAGCGCACTTTCCTATGCGTGACCAATATTGGAGGCCAGATAGGTCGCATTCTTTGGGTCTGTAGGGTAGACCTGATTTTTCTTGCAATGTCTGGGGTTTGGTCGATCGAGACTTATCCTTTGGGTAGGGGCTCTGTGTCTGATATTTTTTGCTAGGTCAATTCCATTTCCATCCCGAAAGATTCGGAAAATTTGTTGAATTCTTAGTCGCATTTATTGGAGCAAGTGAAGATGCCTCTCACGACAATGATTCCATTGGGAGCTGGCATTTTTAATACCAAATATGCATAATGAGGTACTACCATAAACCTCACAAAAGATGGGCATCCCAGGATGGCGTGGTACTGTGATGGCTAATCCATGACTTCGAACTCGAGCTTTTCACGCCTAAAATTGTTCCTTGATCCGAAGACGGCGTCGAGATAAACTTTGCCTAAAGGAATCTCGGCTTTGCCTAGGACTATGCCAGTATCCGTTGGTACCAGGTTTGCCAAGGACTAATTCATTTCTCGTAGGGTTTTGGCGTAGATTAGATTGATGCTTCTCCCTGCGTCCAAGAAAACTTTACTTATGTTGAACCCGCCAATTTGGGCTTCCACTATCAGAGCCGAATGACCTGGTAGTGGGAATCGAAGTGGAAGATCAGCCCTGTTGAATGTAATTTCTTGCTCCGACCAATGAAGATATTTGGTGTAGGTGGTGGCGTTGTTTCCCCCGTGTTGACTTGTCATGTGATCAGCTTCTGGATCCTGTTGCACGGGGGCCCTTTCTAGATCATTGACATTGCGCCCCTGGACCTCAGATACTCTTCGACAAGGGGTAACCTCGGCATTATCCATGAAGAAGTACTTAGGGTTTTGCGGAAAGAGAACGCTGGGGATTTCGTCGGATGTCAGGAGAACAATGGAGTCAAAGTCGTCTAAATATTTTGTGAATCGTACTATTACAAACCGCATGGGGATTGTTCAGTGTCCTCGCCTAAGCCTCTCCCGTCCTATATATAAAGCCATGTCTCAAAGTTGTATGCGGATAGGTTACATATACATGATTGCAATGCCAACTCGACGTCGGTCCTTTTTCCTCTTTCCTAATACAACTACAGCCTTTGTCGGTTGCTCCTTTTGGACCATTATCTTGACTCTTCATGGGTTGTAATCCTTTCTTCAGGCCTGGGTAGAAAATCATAGGTACCCGAGTAATCATACCTATGTCAGTAGCCCCCGAGACTCTACTTGAACCACAGATTCGGGTTGAGTCTCAAAGATATATTTAGTTCTTTTCCTTCGTTTTTACTATTTTTGATTTCGTAGGGATTTGCTACAACGAGCCTGATTCACCCGATGGATCGGGAATCAGTTAATTGCGCATAGGCAAAAGCAAGGTTGTCCTACATCAAATTCAAGTCCCCGGCTTGAACTCGGAATTTATTACTGGTGTAATTTAGTTTGGGCCGCTGAGGTCTTACGGAATACTTAATCCTAGTTCTATTTTATCGGATACCCAACACGTCCGTCGGGATTTTTCATCGTATTGTAGATACGGATATATTACTGATAGAGAGCATTCTTGTGCGATTACGAGGCCACGTAGGACGAATCCTAGGGTCTTACCTTCATGATTTTTTTAAAACATGGCATTCGGAATTTTATCACGTCTGGATGCTTTTATTTTTGTTTCTCATAGACCCTCCTGATAGGAGCTTTCATTTTTTATTTTATCAGGTGCACGCAAGCACTCCTAATAGGAGTATCTCCCGAGGCTATGTTCGGATGTATGCATCAGGACATAGGCTCAAAGAATCTTTTATGATTGCATCAATGCTTTTTTAAATTTTTATCGGGTGCGTGACTAGTGCACCCAATAGTAGTAGCCCCCGAGGCTACAGTCGAAATTCTTCGATTGTAGTCTCAATATTTTTCATGGGGGAATTTACTTTGACTCCCAGTTTTTATTTGGGTGTGTGTCCTGTCCACTGAACCGTTTTTTGTTGTGGCGTCACTGATGACGGATTTTATTGCTGTTGATTTAAAAAATATACCCTTGACGAGACGTTTTGAACGTGGGACCGTGCAGCAGTAATGATGATGTGTGGTGGCATATGCAGCATAGTTTCCTGACTGCACGTCCTCTTTTTGCGCGGAGATCGAGGCGGCATACGCTGTGCTCCCGTTTTTACCACAGCAATAACTTTTTAAGATATTTTCCTTTACGGAATCTATTGACACGTGACACCATCACGTGTGCTTGCGACCGTTCGATTTTACATCACTCGGTTTTAACTACGTATCGTGGTCCTTTATAAAGGGGAGGAATCCCTTTTACTACTTTTTACCTCTCCTTTGCTAGCTTCATCTACTTCCTTGTTCTCCTGCCCTCTTGCGAACTCCTGCTTCGTCTTATGTCGCTCTTTCTTCGCCATGGGCAAAAGCAAGGTGGGGACTTCCACCGCGGCCACGAAGGCCACCAGGAAGAGGGCCGTCCGCTGGCCCCCTTCCAAGTGTACGATGCGGGAGCTCTGTGAGGCACGGAACTCTGGCCATCTGGCGGAGGGTACCTTCAAGCTTCCTAGGGACGAAGCTGCTCCAATCCCCGACCCGAGCTGGAGGGTAATGTTTCTCTCCTTTCTTTTCCGTGGCCTTTCTCTTCCTGTCCACGAATTTCTTTGTGATCTTCTTTTCGTCTATGGCGTGCAGCTGTATCAGCTCACGCCAAACTCTATCCCCCATGTTGCTTGTTTTGTCACTCTCTGTGAATGCCTTCTCGGGATTCATCCCCATTGGGGCTTGTGGAAGTATTTCTTTTATAGTCGCTACAATGCCACCGACACCATCGTCCATGACGTTGGTGGCGCCATTTTCTCCGTTCGCTCCAATGTAGATTACTTTGATTTTAAGTCTGCTGATTCTGTCCAAGGATGGAAAACCAAGTGGTTTTATATCAGGGATCAATCAGTCGAGGGTCAGTCTTTCGGGTTAGCCCCCTTTACCCTAAAAAAACTTTCCACAAACTTGACTCCTGGGATCAGCATCCTTCTGTCAAAGAAATGGCGGAGATCCAACCCCATCTTGACCGTATTTCAAATCTACGGCATGAGGTTGGCAAGGAATTATATGGTCTTCAGATTCTAGCGTATTTCTTGCGGATCCCCGTGGAGCCACTACAGGCCTGTCTTTCCGGTATGTGGGCATATACCAGAAAAAAGGATCCAATGAGGATTTCTTGGGACGACCTGACCCTCAAGATTTATGAAAAAAGGGTTCGTAGTCTTACGATCCTTATAGCGAAGAGTGCGGTTCCATCTGATTGTCGTGTAGAGCCTTTTGGCAAGAAGAACCGCGTTCCTGAGGTTAATTACTTTCTCTTTGTGCACTACTTTTGTTCCTTTTTGCAATTGTTCTCTTTTGTGATTGTTGGTCTTATGTTTGGACAGGATTATGGCCATCTGTCCTGCCTTCCTCCTCTTCCTGAGAACGGTGAACTTCCCGGCAGTCCTTCTGCATCTGATGATCTCCCCATGACTTGGACTACCTCTAATGAGGAGATGGATACATCTACAGTGGGATCTTCATCGAGGACCGTCGCTTCCATCAGCTCGCTCCGAAGATTTTCGCGTTGCGCCTGTTGGCGTAAAGCGGAAATGTCCTGACGCCACGGAGACCATCAAGGACTCGGATGATTCTATGGCCTCAAAACCTTTGGGTGTCGTTCCATTATCATTGGCTCCTCCTCAGAAGAACCTATTCCGCCTTGCGCAGGATGTATCTTCGTAAGTACTTTTCTTCTCTTTACTATTTTGTCAGATGACTGAACTGCTGATGCTTCTTTATTCTTCGTCCTTGCTCTTATAGTGGTGATGATGATGCGGAGGACCTGACCTTGTCTCCTCTTGGCACTTCTTTTGCTCCTGCTGCCAAGGGCCTAAAAGTTTTGCTCGCGTCTTCTGCGGATCCCCTTGTCCAGAAGGATGTTGCTGCTGTGCCGAAGCCCCAACCGCCAAAGAAAAGAAAATGGCTAGCAAAGGCGTGGTGATATCTGAGAGCCCTGCCGAGGTGGATATGCAAGATGTAAGTACACCCGTGATTTTTAATTTCATCATGGACCCTCCTTTACTTGTCTTTCCTAATGCCCTTCTTCGCAGCATGTGATGCGTGAGATGGTTGATATGGCCTCTCATTTTATCAACATCCGTAATGAAGTCGAATGTATGAAAGGTATGCTATCATTTTTTTTGATTCCTGCACTTCCTCCCTTTTTTGACTTTTTGTATTACTTTCTGATTTCTTCAGCTGCTGTCAAGGAGTCTGAGGTCATCCGAGATGAGGCGTTGGAGTGTGCCAATTATCTAGAGGCCAAACTTCGGATTGCTGAAGAAGCTTTGGAGGTGGCCAATCAGAAAGCCCGCGCTGATGCCGAGGAAAGAGCCAAACAAGCCGCCACCCGAGATGAAAATCTTCGGAAGCGCTTGGAGACCCCCAACGCTTCCTTGACTCATAAGTTTTTGTTTGGCAAGGGAATTTTTTTGTTTTAGTCCTCATTGCTTCTGTGTTCTTACTATTCCCCCCTTTTGGTATGTGTAGAGTTGTCAGGCCAAAATTTGCAGCTTGAGAAAGATAAAAAGGTTGACCCTTTAACGAATGATGTTAGTACTTTTGAGGCTACTAGTGTTCGTGTGCGCAACCTTCTTATCCGCTCGCGCCTGATACCTTTGATCCGGATTACGGATGTAGTATAGCTCTTTTTCCCTAGTAGACCTAGGCTATCGAATCCACGGGAAGTGAATGCGTAGTGAAGTTACTTTAACGGACCTTCGGGAGTTTTAGAATTCCTTTTGTGTTTTTACTGGACCAATAGCTTGCATCGTTTTGTTGTTGCCGATGAAGGAGAGAGAGGGCCTAGGGCGTTCGGTTTCACCTATAGCTGTGCAAAAACATTTGATGGAAATAAAAGATAGAAATAAAGTATGTGTGTACTTGTTAGAGCAAGATAGATTATATGTGGGCATTGCATCCATAATTGCTATTGCCTCCGCAACTGCTTATAGAAATAACCTACTGGTCTCATCCATAGAAGAAAGAGAACTAATGATATGCATAGTGATGTCACCGTTAATCCCAATATAATCCCTCACATACAGCCGTACTACCCCTTTTGTCACTGGGGTTCCCATCCTGCAGATCAGTCATCACTCATACTCCCTATACCTGGCTCAACCCTCGGGGTCTTGGGTACCTGACAAGTCCTTAGTTTGAGGCAAGATAGGATACAATAATCATCATGTCATACAAACTAATACACGATCCCATCTATGATAAATCACATGCATAATTGCTACATGGCTAGGCCGAAGCCCTTAGCCCAAGGAGAATTACTCACGCATACAGATGAGATCAACAATCACAAACATTGTACTGAAAATCATAATATTGATAGCAATAGTCTTACAATGTCGCCAATTAGAGAAGAGATCTACTATTACAAGTGGTGGAATATGGCTATGAAGATGGAGAAGGGTTTGGAGATCTGGAGGCGACTGGAGATCTATGGCAGAGACTTTTTGGCGAGGTCTGGCTTGTTTTCTCGTCACCCGAGGCTTCTTTATATAGGGGTCCCTTCACGAATGTTGTTCTGTTTGACCTAACGGTGGCGGCGCCAACTATACGACCGGAGCTATACGGTCGGAATTTTTGCTCCGGCCGTATAGTTGGTCATTAAGGCGTCTGCCTCCGTTGTTCGGTTCCTGGGTTCTTCTGGTTGTTGGAAATCTCGTATCTTTAACTTTAATATAGTGATTCCCTCCTTTAAACAACATTATCTGCGCAGGAAAAATACAATAAGAAAGGATTGCATACCCCTCTGAATATTAGCATTAGTGGCAGGGTTTAGAGAGATGTTTCATCAAAAATATGATTAATATCCAGTTTAAATGTGGACATAGATGACTATATTTCAGAGCCATCAACCTCCCCAAGCTTAAACTTGATCGTACCGAGCAAGAAAACCAAAATCAAAAAGGAACTCAGCATTTAAACTGAAATAACGAGATGGTGATGTTACTCATGATTAATAGTCTCATGTTTCCTCCACTTCATAAATCTGAAAAACTTCAGCATAGATAGAGTAATGGCAAGCATATCATACGGGTTTCATGCATCCTTATACCGCAGCAAAATTATTGTAAACATGCATGGTTAAAATGAGTAAACTTTATTCCATGTCAAGTAATTAACTCACAGGCTTGCCTTTGAACAATAAAGTATAATCATGTAAATTAAGAGTGTGAGAGTTGTCATGAAAAGCATATATACTAGAGTATCTCAATTCTCCCACATAAATGAATAAAGACTTTGCAAGCACTACTTTTCTATTCATTGTCCTTCAAGAATTTTAGTTTTTAAGTAATTGAGAGCATGCCAAAGATTTTTATTAGTTTATCGGGTTGTGATGGACACTTGTGGCATCACTAAGGTTTTTGTTCCTTTTGCATAATGATTAATCATAATAGCCAGAGGAGTGATTCCATCATGATTACAGCTACTCGGAAGTGCCAAGAATCTTACCCACTATAGCATTACTACTACAAGTGTTTAATCAAGTCATAGCCGAAATCTAGGAGTTTCCTCCATGAAGATCGTTCATAGGCTAGCGGAGTTGTTAGCATCCCATGAAGTTTGACACACGTAAAGCTATATCATTCTTATGATTAACAAGTCAAACTTTGGCATGCTCACAAAAACCGCTAAACATTAATTCAATTGAACAAATCCTTTTAAAGAGAGCTATCAAGTCAATTAACATTTTCAGTGGTGTTGGGTGTCTCTAGAAATAAACCTTCAATACTAAGCACTACAACACCCAAGTTCTCAATTGTGGGACTTTTTCTTATTACAATTGTTTAGCAATTTTTAGGCAAGACTTGGTTAATTACGAGAGCTGGAACAAAATGAGCCCAATTAAATACCCATGCAAACGACAATCTTACTATGATACAAAGACTCACTCCACCAATATAATGTCTCAACATTTACTACTAACTAGCATGGGTTTCTCAACCTTCAAAAGTGGGGAGTCATAAGGCATACCTCTCATGTTTGGTTCCACTTCTCTCTTCCTTTTTATTTGTTTCTTGGAAACTCGAAGTCGATCACTCTCCTGCAAATATATGAAGACCTCGAGGCGGAAAGAAAAGAAAGAGGGAAAATAAGGAAAAATGGAGAAATGGAGAAATCTTTTTGTGATTCTTAAGAGAGGGAATTTAAAGAATAGAAAATTGGCGGCAAAGCTCGGCTAGAAAAATTTTAAAACAAAATAGAAAGAACTAAAGATAAAGTTTTGGGGAAACCAACATGAGTGCTTATAAACTCAAATAAAAATGCAACCTCGAAATAAATAAAAGCAAATAAATGCCAAATAAAGATACATGAGGAAACTTCCCCAAGCATAGGCTTTTGCAAGCCCTTTAAATCATTGTGGTGGCAGGAAAAAGTTGTTACTCCAGTTCGCAAATTGAGTTGAGAGGTTACTTGTTGATTCTCGGAGGTTCAAAGAGAGGTTGTGCATCCTCTCCACAGCCCCTCCAAGTCTTTGGAAATCTTGGTATGTGGCGAACCGGGTTTGTGGCTGCTCCTCTTGATAAGGAACTTCTTTCTCCTCTTCTTGGTCCTCGTCCTCTTCAGGAATCTCTTCCTCGGGTTGGTGTTACTCAACCTGCGAATCATAGCAATCGTCCTTCCTCAATATAGAAAAACCATTAGGCATAGGAGCAGGGTAGATACGCCCAGCTCCAGCAATATGCAAGTAATAAACACCACCTCTCCTTGTGAGCATTCCATAGGACCTCAAGGTGGAGAAACCAACACGTGTCTCACCTAGTACGGGTTGCAACTCACCTAGATCGATGTATAGGGTAGCAGCAAGCATGGTGATGACGCATCCTCTTGTGATTGGCCCTTGGCTTTGGGAGGCTTGCTGCTCCAGGTTGCGCACAAGGATGGCGCCCAAGTTGAGTGACAGGTTGTAGTTGATGTAAGCAGCCTTTGCAAGGACTAGGATGTCCTCCTCGTTGAGTCTTGTGAACTCATTACGTGCCTGCAAGGTGTTAGCAACAACATAGAATAAATAGTGAATTACAGGATGTTGAATATTCTTCCCCTTGTTCACTCTACTAGTGAAGCTCATTCCATTATAGTATTGATCGGGGGGAGGACTTAAGCCAGTAAAGGATGCGCATAAAGCATGAACATCATTGTTTGGTAGGTTAAAACATGCGCACCATTCATCTAATGTTAAAGTCTAGTTGTTGTTCATCAGACGGAAAGAAATAGTATCCTCTCCTTGCCATAGTTTAACGGTGCTTTGCAACGAACTTAGGAATTCAATGGTTAAGCGGCGATAAGTAGGTACATCATTGTACACAAAGTTTTGCAGGCCAGCTCTATTGCAAAGTAAATTAAAGTCATTAGAAATACCGAGTTGGTTCAATATAATGGGGCAAGCCCACTTGGTGGCCTTCACTTCGTGGTTCTTGATCCTGTTGAAGCGATCGCGATGGGCCTCGTCCCTGAATCGTATCCCCATGCGTTCCTGAGCGGTAGCCCGAGAAGCGCTAGCGTTGGCACGAGCACGAGTTTGGCTCCTTGTGTTCATCATCTAAAACATTGAAGAAAGGAAAAAATAAAACTTTTTGATCCAACAACAGTAAGTGACACGGGTGTACCCTACAGGTACTCGAGTTTCGTATATACGGTCCAGATACGGTGGAATCCCACGGTGTTGCCACGGCCCAATGGAGAACTCGAGTGGCCCATGGACTCTCGATTTCTTGCGAGACAAGAAGAAGTTAAAGATAGAAAGTTTAAAGGGAAAACCCTAACCTGTAACCGACTCGACCTGCTACCCGAGACCTAGCTTATCTATATAAAGGCTAGGAGGGGCGGCGAGGAGGACAAACGCAACCATAGTTTCCACAACTCTCGCCAGATTGCATCTGTGCGCCCCTGTAATCTTCGATTCCTTCGTTAATTCCAAGAGCAGACAAGCAGGAGTAGGGACCTCTACGAGGCCTGAACCTGGGTAAACCTTGCGTCCCTGTGTGCTTGTTTGCTAGTCGATTGATACTTCCAGCGGTCCCTCCTTCTTCAAAACCCAAGTCCATAACAATGGGCATTGACGAGTTAAACCCTCGTCAATTGGCGCCGTCCGTGGGAATTGGGAGAGCTGATGTTGCGGCTTCTTCGGCCTCATCAACCGCGATCTACAACTCCGCAACAGTGGAGATCCGCCAGCTCTTCGGTGCATTCGACTTCACCGTCCACACGCCCACCACTCGCCAGGCTTTCGAGTCCGTGGGCGATGGAATCAGCCTGGCAATCGGGAGCTTCCGCTTCCAGGTTGGTCAGATGGGGACGCTTCGCATGCCTGACCAGCAAACAGAACCCACGATTGCTCCACCATCGTGGTTCCCGCCACCAATTGGCACCCTCAGCAAGCTCAACACCTCAGCAACAACCGAGAGCACAGATAGCGACAGCAGTCACGCATCCGATCTGGGCGGCCTAGCAATGGAAGATGGAGTCTATGGCTCCGGATTCGAGAGTTGCGGGGGCAACAGCTTCCCTAGCCACTTCATGTGCGTCGTCATCAACACTAGCGACTCCACCGCTAATCGCGAAAACGGTGGCAATGGATCTGCCACCGATCTGCCTAACGGTGGCATACCTAATGGTGGACCTCCCAACGGCGTCCCCCCAAACGGTGGCAATGGCGCGCCCATCAACAATGGAGGGGCAGTCGAACCTCCAACCATGGTGAACAAACACACTGGCGAACGTGTCGTGATCAGGCTCAACGATCTCGAGTGGGCCCGTTGCCGATAAGCTCTGCGAGGCAATCCTCTGCCTCCAGGCACATCGCAGGAGATGCTGATGGGCTACCATTGGCTACTTAAAGAGGAGTACAGACGCCAGCTACAAACAATCGCGCAGCTCGAAGCACGTAAAAAGGCGGCAGACTAATCGAGCCTTCGACGGGCTGGGCTCTCCTCCCACAGAGGATCCTCCTCCAAAGGCAACGAGTACGTGGCCAACAAGAGACGATCCCGAATGGCCCACCTCACCAAGAAGGAGCGCATAGAAGCTACGAAAGTCCTCGACTTCAGCTCTATGACACTCGGCACTCGAGGCAACATGGTCCCAAAGACGCCGCAAGCATCGGTGACAGCGGCCACCATGTACCTACTCAACAACCAGCCGCCGGTTGGAGATCCCCGAGCCTCCATGCACCGATCTATGAACGCGGGCTTGGGGTTAATCGAAGCCGCTCTCGACAAAGAACAGACGTTGGAGCCAAAGAAAAACAAGGCTCTAGCAAAACGCTATTCCTCACCTTTGTCCAATGACGACAGTCACGATCTGTCTCGACGTCGTCGCTCACGGTGACATGACCACGACTACGATGCGCGTGATGACATCACACAGTGAAAAATCGACAAGTCAAGGGCACGGCGTGCCCAATCGACTGACTCAAAGGACGAAGATGTGGAGCTCTGTGGCGCCAGATGCTTCAGCAGGGCCATCAGACAAAAGCGAATGCCCAAAGGGTTCAAGCTCCCATCGGAGAACCCAAAATTTGACGGCCTTCAGGACCCGAAAATCTGGTTGGAGGACCGCATCTCCTCCGTCAGACTCCATGGTGGGAGTCGAAGAACGGCCATGCAATGCCTGCAGCTACAGCTGCAGGGCGCCGCCCGAGCATGGCTAAACAACCTCCCGTGCGGATCCATTCGCAGCTGGGATGAACTGGTCTACAGCTTTGTGCGCAACTTCGAGGGCACCTACAAAAGGCCCGCGTCAATCGAAGAACTAAGGTGTTGCCAGCAAAGGTCGAGCGAATCGCTACGCTCGTATATCCAGAGGTGGTCCATCATCAAGAACTCCGCAGAAAATATCTCGGAGGATCGGGCAATCGACGCATTCAACGGCGGCGTTCGCCGCATAGAGCTCAAGGAGGAGCTGGGCCGCTCAAAGCCCAAAACAATAGACCACCTGATGTAAATCGCGAATCGATGGGCAGATGGAGAAGACTCGGTGAAAAACCACGTTCACTCTAATGACGAAGCAGAGCTTGAGCACAAACACGATCGCCGAAGCAAACATCGAATGCGCACCTATGATGACCGCGGCGACGTCAACATGGTCACGGCCGACTACGCCGACAGGCGCGATGACAACCGCAACCGCGGCTATCGCAGCGGTAGACACCACGACTCCAGGAAAACCACACAGGTATGGCAGCGCCGCACTCGTGAAGAGGCACCCATGACAACAATCGAGGACAAATTGTCCGGGCTGTGCAATGTGCACCTCTACATCGACAAGCACGACGGCAAGAAGAAATCCAGCCACCTTCTCAAAGACTACCACGAGTTCCTCAAGCTCCACGAGGGTTTGGCTCGGATGAACTGCGACGCAGTCAATAGGGGCTACGGAGTCGCCTCAGGCATTGTAGCACATGGAGCTCCTCCACCACCACCTGGAGTGCCACCACCCGCGGCCGCACTAGTCCACGATCAAGGCAGCGAGCCATACCCACGGGTTGTGGGCAACATGATGATCCAAAAGGGACGCCCCTCGAATCGGGTGCAGAAGGCCATCACTCGCCAAGTCAACTTGGCGACAAACTCACCACCATCCACTACTGAGTACCTCAGCGGAAGCGACTCCTGTATCACTTTCAACAAGTGCGACCACCCGCACCAAGTACCCCACCCAGGCCACTGTCCCCTCGTACTCAAGGCACAGATCGGAGGCTTCGACATGAGTCGTGTCTTCATGGATGGCGGAAGCGGCATTAAACTTATGTTCGCAAGTACCTTGCGAGCAATGAGGATCCCTCTGACCTGACTAGAGGCCTCGGATACGACATTCCACGGCATCATCCCAGGCAAGGGCATATACCCCCTAGGCAAAATCAACCTCGACATCATTTTTGGCACGCCAAAAAACTTTCGACGTGAACGCATCGACTTCGAAGTCGTCGACTGGCCCTCACAGTACCACTGCATCCTCAGATGCATCGTGTTCGCTAGGTTCATGGCCATACCACACTAAGCCTACCTGCAAATGAAAATGCCAGGTCCTAACAGCGTAATCACAATCAATTGGAGCTTCGAGAGGTCCGACAGTTGCGACAGGGAATTCCACAGAATTTCCCAGTCCTTCGGCATGCAGGAAGAACTCGTAAGATTGAAGGAGTCGACGGACAACAGTCTGCCTCCCCTTAGCCGGCCAAGTTCACCCGACATGCCCTTCGACTCGTCGGTGCACACGAAGAAAGTTCAGGTCCATCCGTCGGACCTAGCCAAGACGGCCCTCATCGCCAACAACTTGAGTCCCGCATAGGAACTCGCGCTCGTCGAATTCCTCTGTGAGCACTGGGAAATCTTTGCCTGGTGTCCAGCGGATATGCCAGGAGTTCCCAGGGAATTCGCCGAGCATGCACTCAATGTCAACCCAGACGCAAGGCCAGTCAAGCAAACAATTCGGTGACTGTCTGAGCCAAGAGCAAAAGCGGTCGGAATGGAGATCAACAGACTCCTCGACGCCAAATTCATACGCGAGATCAAGGAAAGCACTTGGCTCGCCAATACGGTGCTAGTACCCAAAAAGGACACGGATATCCTATGGATGTGTGTGGATTTCACCTCTCTGAATAAGCACTGCCCAAAGGATCACTTCCCGCTGCCGAGAATCGACCAGATCATCGACTCCACCGCAGGATGTGAGCGCCTCTGCTTCCTCAACGCCTACTCAGGCTATAATAAGATTCGAATGAAGGAGGAAGATCAAGAGAAAACGGCGTTTACAACGCCTTTTGGTGTGTTCTGCTACAACACAATGCCCTTCGGGCTAAAAAACGCAGGAGCAACCTATCAGCGGTGCATGCAGGCTTGCCTCAAGAACATACTTGGCCGCAACATCCAAGTCTATGTTGACAACATCGTAATTAAGACCAAAGAGGAAGCCTCGCTAATCGACGATTTACGCAAAACTTTCGCCAACCTCGACCGCTACCAGATCAAGCTCAATCCGGACAAATGCGCCTTCGGCGTACCATCTGGGCAACTACTCGGATATCTTATCTCCGCGAGAGGGATCGAGGCGAACCCGCAGAAAATAAAAGCCATACTGGCCATGGAGAAACTGAAGAACGTAAGAGGCGTACCGCAGATGGCTGGGCGAATTGCAGCGCTCAGTCGATTCATCAGTCGAATGGGTGAAAAGGCACTGCCCTTCTGCCAACTTCCCCGCAAGGCTGACAAGTTCGAATGGACCAATGAGGCACATGAAGCATTCGAAGACCTCAAGCGTCTATTCTCTACCTCACCAGTACTGGTGACCCCACATGAAAGGGAACCACTGCTGCTATACATCTCCGCTACCAAACAGGTGGTCAGCATGGTGCTCGTGGTGGAACGAGCCGAGGAAAACAAGGTCCATGGGGTATAGCGCCCAGTCTACTACCTCAGCGAGGTGCTCATGCTAACAAAGCAGCGGTACCCGCACTACCAGAAGCTGGCATACGGCGTATTCATGACAGCCAGGCGACTACGCCACTACTTCCAGGAGCACCCAATCGTGGTGGTCAACGACGCCCCACTTGGGCACATCCTCAACAACCCCAACACCACCAGACGAGTCGTGCTTTGGGGAATCGAACTGTCTCTGCGAGACATTACATATGAAAAGCGCGGCACGATCAAGTCACAAGTTCTCCCTAAATTCCTTGTGCACTGGATGGAGAATCAGCTCCCTGAAAAACCAGATATGTCTTACCTCTAGACAATGCACTTCGACGGATCCAAGCGAAAGGACGAAGCTGGCGCAAGTGTCATACTGACATCACCCCAGGGAGACAAGCTGAAATATATTCTGCGACTACAGTTCACCGCCTCCAACAACGAAGCTGAATACGAGGCCCTGTTGCACGGGATGCAGATGGCAAAAGCCTGCGGCACTAAGAGGCTAATAATCTACGGCGACTCCAAGCTAGTTGTCAACCAGACAATACACGAGTGCGACGCACTAAACGACAATATGATCGCCTACCGTGATCTCTACGACACACTCGAAGGGGACTTCGATGGCTGCAAGCTGCGGCACGTAGGCCGTGAAAGCAATGAAGAGGCAGACGCACTCGCCAAGCTGCAAGCTGCGGCACTCTACTTGCGCCCCCATACCACCTGGGTATTTCTCGAGCGTATCTGCGAACGCTCCATCAAGCCAAAGGCCGTAGAGAAGAAAACAAGCGCAGCAACGGACTCACGGGCTACACCACCCAATGAGGCAATGGCACTCGACAACCTGGAGCTCAACATAGGACTCAAAGGACCAATGGTGATCATGATGATCGAACCTTCTTGGACTCAACCCTACATCACATACCTTCTCAGCAAGAGGTTGCCGGATGACCCAACTGACACGCGGCACATCGCATGGCGATCCAAGGCATTCGCCATCATCAATGGCGAACTATACAAGCGCAGCATCACAGTAGTACTCCAACGGTGCGTCTCCAACGCTAATGGAAGGGTCATTCTCCTCGACATCCATGAGGGGACTCGCGGACACCACGCCGGCAGTCACGCCCTCGTCGCCAAAGCTCTACGAGCTGGATTCTACTGGCCCACGGCCATGCGCGACGCCAAAGACAACGTCCAAAGATGCAACGCTTGCCAGCGATTCGCGGACAAACCGCACCCACCTGGCGTGGAGCTCCGGCCACTACCATTGGCTTGGCCTTTGGCGCAATGGGAACTCGACATGGTCGGCAAGCTTCCAAAGTCCTCACGAGGAGGCTATGTCTATCTCTTGGTTGCAGTCGACAAATTCACCAAGTGGATAGAGGCCATGCCGGTGACTAACCAGTTAGGAGCCAGTGCAGTAAAGTTCTTCGAGTCCACTGTCTATCGCTTCGGAGTGCCACACAGCATCATCACGGACAATGGAACGAACTTCACCTCTAAGTAGTTCCAGGGTTTCTGCGAAAACCTGGGAATCAAAATAAGCTATGCCTCTGTAGCTCATCCACAGACCAACGGTCAAGTCGAAAAGGCCAACGGGCTCGTCTCCGGTGGAATCAAGAAGCAAATCCTTAGGCCACTCGAACAAGCCGTAGGATGCTGGCCAAACGAGATGCAATCCATACTCTAGAGCCTACGCAAAACCCCAAACAGTGCCACAGGATACACCCCATTCTTCATGGTGCATGGTGCTGAAGCGGTGCTACCCGCAGTAGTACGATACAAGGCACCGCGAGTGGTCGCTTACAGCGAGCAGGAGTCAACTCTTGCACTCTAAGGCTCCGTCGACCTCCTTGATGAGGCACGGGAAATCGCGGCAGAAAGATCGATGATCTACCAGCAGAACATGTGCAACTACCACAGCAAAAGGCTACACCCCAGGTCCTTCGTCGAAGGAGACCTGGTCCTGCGACTGAAACAGCAAGGGCACCTCAAGCTCGAGTCCCCTTCGGAAGGACCATACATGATTACAGAAGTAATCCCAGGTGGCGCCTATCGCCTCAAAGATTTCGAGACAGGAGTCACATACTCCAACCCCTAGAACGTCACACAGCTGCGACGCTTCTACCCTTAGTCGTCTTTCCTTTCTTACATTACAAATAAGGCTATTCAGCCAAGGCTACTTAGCCACACATTGTACCTCGTACTGTTCTACGAATAAATAAAGCTAAGTGCCCCAAACTCTGCGTTTTTCTATTATTTCTCGCCATCTATCTACTCGGGGGCTGCGCCACCCTTTACACATCTGTTCTACGAACCAATCGTGATATCCTGAGTAGCTGACGCATTAATCAAACCCTTTCCAAACACCAACCCAGCTGCAACGCACCTGACAGGTTAGCAAGGTGCTGAGATAAACAAAAGTTAGGCTAACGAAAAGGAATCGCACTCGCAAAACACACGAGCTAGCAAGCTCCTTACATATCAATATTTATCAATTATATACAGTATACATACGAACTTTACAACACTGGTATACCTATGTGCAGGATACAAACTAAAATATTGTTGCAACAGAAGAACATTTGTCTGCTGCTCGAAGAAGTTGACAATTTCCTCCGTTGGGCGATCCACCGCCTGGTAATGAGGAACCATATTCCAGGTCGAACCTGCCGGCGGAGTCGGCGGACCAGCAACAACAGCTGCAACATCAACATCAGGCCTATGCAGTCGCACCAGCGATAATGCAGCCTTGGCACCAGCCACTAACTGTTGCCGCACGCACTCGCGGACTCCACTCAAATCTTGAAATTTAGCAAGGAGAGCCAGCAGGCTCGAGGGAACGACGTCCAACGGAAACATTGTCTGATAGATATTCCTTAAACACGATTGCGATTTCTTCAGAAAATGAAGCACTCACAAGGCACGATCCTGCAGGGTCGCAAGTGCGATTGCGCGATCATGATCCACCTAGAAGTACCCACTTGCTTGAAGTTGTTCTTGAGTCAGGTCATTCATGTGAATGGTGATCCTGTCTTTTTCTTCCCGCGGACGGTGTGCACTAACAACTACACCAAGTACGGGGCAAAAGTATGAAGACAACGAACTACCGTGATTGGCTACAAGAAAAGATAAGGAAGCAGAAAGCTAACACTTGAATTGGTCGCCCAGCTGCGCCACCTTCCCTAGCAGATATTGTTCTCGGGCGGTGGCCTTCTCCGCCCCCGACTTCCATACATCCGTGTTACCGCGGAGGACGGGCAGTTTGCGTTCCAACTGCTTAACATAATCACGCAGTCGTGAAAGCAGGGACATCTCATCCACCCTTGAGTGCGACTGCGCTGGGGTATCACCAGCGGATGGCGGATCCCGAGGCTCACTCGAACGACCACTCGATGTACCCTACCACAAGCCAAGCAAGAGAATATAAGGGACCAAGCAACACATGGACAAAAACTCAAGTACATCCAAACATATCAAAAGTATCAACGGAGACACTTAGCAAGTGGCATGTTTTCAACAAAAAGGAGTCGCGCTATCAACTATTACAGACATCACTACTGAGGAGCAGGTTGCTTCTTCGACTTGGACTTTGGTTTCATGGGCCTCATTAAGTCTGTGGCAGTATCAGATGCCACAGACTTCCCGTCGGACCCTGACACCGCAGCCTTCGCCGCCTTCTTGGCTCGCTGCAGCTCCTCAGAGTACTTCGCGACTGTATTGATGAGTTGCGGCCCATACTTGCCACAAGCAGTTGCAAAAGGAGCAAAAACTACTTGTTGACCATCTGCGCCGATAGGCATCGCCTTGGAGACTGCAGCGGGATCCATCTCCACGCCATGAGCTTGAACCATTACGAGTGACATGGAAGCGCCAGCCGAACGAAGCGAGTCCTTGAAGCCTGCAGAAATACCTCTAGCAAGGGACTCCACCAGGTCATCTACATTTTCGATCAGCTCAGCTTTGGGCGCCAGCTCCTCGTGGAGGAGACTGAGTACACCCTTAGCTTTGGCCAGCATTCCCTGAATGGAAGCACTGCGGTCTTCGACTGCCGCGATGGCGCCTGCCAAGGCATCATCGTGATGAAGCGCCTAGGCGTCGAAGCTCAGACCACCAGCATCTACACAGAGCAAAGTGTTAGCAAAAAGTCAGCACAATACCAAAGTCAAAAGAAAAGACACAACGGAAATCCAGACGAAAGAATACCTGAAAGAGCCTTGGCAATCGAGAAGAGCTGTTCTTCGAACAACTTCTCCCTAGCAGCGATGGAGGCACGCAAATCCTCTTCGCGTTTCCGTGATTCATCAAGCACAGCGACTGCCTCATCGCGACTCTTCACCGCCGTAGCGAGCGTCTTTTCAAGGGAAGCGGCTTCACGAAGAAGCATGTTATGCTCAGCTACAAAACACACAAGATAGACCGTCAGTCGAGTATATAAAAATATCACAAGGATGAAGAAGAAGAAGCACAAGATACTAACTTTCAACCACGCGGTGGCGATTGTCCAGCAACGCGTGCTGTCGACCCATTGCAAGTACTTGCTCCGCCAGGCGAGCAACTTCCTTCACAATAAGCTGCAACAGGAGAAAAAGCAAAGGATCAGCAGATAGCATGGATGATTAATTCGACTGCAAGTAATAGCAACATAACACATACATGATCCTCCAGAGACTCCGAAGTCGATTGCCGCGCAGTCGTCCGGACAACCATCTGATGCTCCACGGCGTGTGGATAACTTGATGAATTGTGCCCGAAGTGGGCCGCCAATGGAGGGGAAGGAGTCCTCTCAGCCACTTCCTTGGCCTTGGAGTCCGCGACTCCAGATTCTTTCAAAAATTGGACGTCGCCAGAAGATGACGATGCCGGTTGACTATAGAACAAAATCAACATCAGGAAATGCAACTCCAAAAAGAACCAAGATGAGAATTGTATACTTACTAGTCAAACTTATCAAAATCAAAGGTCTGGTCCTCCGACTCTGATGACTCCTTCGGTAGCCTCATCTTCTTGCGGGCAGATGGCGCCATGGAACTCATAGGAATAGCAAGAATTGGCGACTCCGCACCAATCGCTAGGCCTCCTGGAGTCGAAGGAGAGGACGCATCCGAATCTTCGTTGCGCGAACGCTTGCGAGTGTCTAGACTGATGGACTCGGAGGCTTCCTCCTCCTCTTCAAATGGGACGGTCGACTCCGACTCATCCTCTTCATCTACTTCGTGAGGAATAACCCCCTCAGGAAGAGGGGGCAAACTAGGAGACACCTTCCAATCCTGCATACAGAAAACAAGTCAGCGCACGTCAAGAAAGTAGAAGCATTCGACAACTAAAGCTACTTCGTAGCTCAACCATACCTCGGGAGGAGGATTAGAAGCATCGAATGGAGGAACAACTGGTTCACTGAGGAGTACATCCTTGGCAGTGTACTTGGTCAGTAGTCGCACCCTCTTATCTACTTCACTCGCAGAAATGCCATCGGCAGATACGCGAGTGACATCGTCCGCACCAGCCCATTGGAACATAGGGTGGATTCTGGCCTGCAGGGGGTGGATGCAACGACGCAACCATGTGCGAATGAGGGTGCAGCCTCCCTCCTCCTTACCCATGCAACTCTCGAGGTCGCAGGCGTGCTCGTACAACACATCTGTCTCCTCAGACTCGACGGGCATCACCACGTTCTTCCAAGAGCGCCTCCTCCTGCACGGCATCGCGGGATCAAAAGGGGCGAGTCCAAAGTGGTCTCCGTCGGCCTTTTGGTCATGGATGTAGAACCACTTGTCCCTCCACCCTTGGACAGACGCCATGAGCTTGATATCGAAGTACGTGACAGAGGAGTCGACATGGATACCGCAACCTCCTACATCGTAGACTATGGAGCCAGAGGCCGACTGAAGCTTCAGCTTGAAGAGTCGTTTGAAGAGACCAAAGTGTGGCTCGACTCTGAGCCAGCACTCGCAAAGTGTAATATAGCAGGCGATGTGGAGAATAGAGTTGGGGGACAACTGGTGCAGCTGGAGCCCATAGAAACAAAGGAGGCCCTGAAGAAAGGATGCAGGGGCAGAGACAGACCACGGATGATGAACGATAGGAACATCACCCGGAAACCAGCAGGAGGACAAGGGGATACCTCACCACCTGGGACTTGCGAGTCACCAACCGCATAGGACAGAACTCCATCTTGGCACAGAAGACGGAGCTCGGATGACTTGATGATGGACGCGCGCCACACGCCATTGGTGACGCGGGTGCCCGCGCCCTTCTTCTTCCCGGCGATAGCGGTGCTAGTGCCCGCAGCGGCGGAGCCGCCCTTCTTCTTGGCATCAGCAATGGCGGCGGCGGACTCAGCGGCAGCACCTCCTTTCTTCTTCCCCATCTTGCAGTGGCGATGCGAGCGGAGGAAGTAACTAGGAAACACACGGAGTTGGTCCAGTGCCACGAAACAAGATGAACTCTAAGAGGTAGAGAGCAACAGCAATGGCGATGGAGGCACAACCCAGAGAAAGAGCAGATGAGAAATTACCACAGCTGCGCTGCTACTTAACCCCCTGGCAGATGTAATCCAACGGCCAGCAGAAACCCTATCAGACGTGTGGCGCACATCACGATCGACACGTGGAGGGCCTGAAGCACGAACCGTCCCCCACTACCCCCATTACGCATGGAAATCGAGGAGGCACAGTTAAAACGAAAGATTACACACGCCTGATCAAGTCAGGGTCATAAAATGGGACCCACCGCTCGTCACGTCTCGTCAAAGCCGCTCACGTGGGCAACTGAGGTCATCACATCATCAGCACTGATGTCATCAAAGATTGAGCACTAGAAGACTTCGACTACTTTAGTCCTTGCTCGAGTCTTCGACTCCACCAAGCACTCGGGGGCTACTCCCATAGGGAGCGCTGGTCGCGCACCCTACGATTTTATTTTCTACAGGAATATGGACATTTAAAGCATACCCAACCACTCGAATCTACGATTCGACTATGGATCATGGGTTACTCCCATAGGGAGCGCCGGAAATAAATTCGACTGAAACAAGCAAACAAAAGACGACAGCATTCGCAGAAGTTCTTTAGTCCCTGCCTGAGTCTTCGACTCAACCAGACACTCGGGGGCTACTCCCATAGGGAGCACTGGTCATGCACCCTATGATTATTTGTACATCGTACTGTGTGTTGATAACATCCACACTTGAAGTCTATGGCGACATCGCCTCATATTTTCCCTACAAAGAGACTGTGTCTCCTAGGTCACCCGAATCAACTCCGCGATGACAAATTCGGATGTTGCGCTTGCAGCGTGAAGATAAGACCTGAATAAGGCCTGGCAACGCATTTGCTGCGCATTACAAGAAATATATCCGTGCCTACAGGTACGATGAACATGCCTTGACAGACGCGTCGAGTGCTCACGCCCTTATACTGGAATTTGACTCCTGTAAGACCTCCGCGGCTTGAGTCGAATTACACCAGCACTTTTCCGAATTCGAGTCTGGGGACTCGAGTTCGAGTAGATTGCGTTGTTTTGCCCTAAGGTAGTTAACTGATACCGATACATCGGTTCAATTAGGCACGCATATCAACAATCCCTATGACATAAACAGAACACTCAAAAAGTACTCAGTCATGCACTCGAAAGGCTTTGTAAAGTCCCCAATCGAATCTGCGATTCCACTGGACACTCGGGGGCTACTGGCATGGGTGTACCCTACAGGTACTTGAGTTTGGCATATACGGTCCAGATACGGTGAAAGCCCACGGCGTTGCCACGGCCCAATGGAGAACTCGAGTGGCCCACGGACTCTCGATTGCTTGCGAGACAAGAAGAAGTTAAAGATAGAAAGTTTAAAGGGAAAACCCTAACCTGTAACCGACTCGACCTGCTACCCGAGACCTAGCTTATCTATATAAAGGCTAGGAGGGGCGGCGAGGAGGACACACACAACCCTAGTTTCCACAACTCTCGCCAGATTGCATCTACGCGCCCCTGTAATCTTCGATTCCTTCGTTAATTCCAAGAGTAGACAAGTAGGAGTAGGGACCTCTACGAGGCCTGAACCTGGGTAAACCTTGTGTCCCTGTGTGCTTGTTTGCTAGCCGATTGATGCTTCCAGCGCTCCCTCCTTTTCCAAAACCCAAGTCCATAACAATGGGCATTGACGAGTTAAACCCTCGTTAGTAAGTATAATATATTCCTCATCTAAGCACACTAAAGAATCTCCTCAAGATAATAATCTAGGCAAGAAAATCATGGCAATTGGTTCATAGTAGGTCTCACCCTAGATTGAAAATGACAATAGATCGAAGATGAATTTGCAAAAGGTAATTGGAGGATCGGAGGAGAAACATACCGTAGATCACTTGTGCGCGAGGAAATCGAACGAAATTGAGTAGAGATGGAGATCCCTTGAGGTTTTGAGAGAGTTTGGAGGTAGAAGAAAGAAAAAGGATTAAAGTTTTGGAGTTGGGAGTACCTTCCCGTGCGATTTTGTGGTCGGACGCAACTATACGAGTGGAACAAAATGATTCGGTCGTATAGTTGGTCGTTAAACTGTATGTCCTTGCGAAAGAAATTTTGCAAAGGCATCGATATCTATACGACCGGAACTATATGGCCAGAATTTTTGTTCCCGCCGTATAATTGGTCGTTAAACTCTTAGTACATATGAAAAGAAATTGTATGGAGGCATTGATATCTATACGACCAGAACTATACGGCCAAAAATTTATTCCCGCCATATAGTTGATTGTTAAACTCTCAGTACATATGAAAAGAAATTGAATGGAGGTATTGATATCTATACGACCGGAACTATACGGCCGGAATTTTTATTCTCACCGTATAGTTGGTCGTTAAACTCTCAGTACATATGAAAATAAATTGTACGGAGGCATTGATATCTATACGACCGGAACTATATAACCGGAATTTTTATTCCTGCCATATAGTTATTCGTTAAACTCTCGGTACATATTGCGGGAAAAATTCGATGGCAAAGATATGTATACGACCGGAACTATATGTCTGAAATTTTTATTCCTGTCGTATAGTTGGTCGTTAAACTCTCTGTGTGCATCAAAAAAATTTATTTCTTCGTAAAGAATTTCTTTTCCTGTAACTTAGTGATATACCTTGTTTTTGACAGAAAATTGACAGTAAATATTGTCGACCAACAATAGCATGAATGAAGCAAAATTTCAAGTACTACCGAACTTCTTCTACTCGAATGGAGTTTTCTAGCACTCTTTATTAAACATCAACTTAGACTAAAACTAAAAACTTAACTCAAACCTTTATTTAACATGGGTTGCCTCCCATGGAGCACTCTTTTATGGTCAATAGCTTGACCTTGATGATACTCACTTGGGCCAGATGAGTGGAACACCCACTCCAAAGTAATTGGCCTTCAAAGTGATGGCCACCTTCTTGTCATGTTTGGCTTTTTTCTTCCTAACAAAAGGATCCCGTGAAGGCAATTGCAACTCCATGTTCCCTTCATAAAGGTTAATTAAAACCTTTATAGTTCTCAAGAAAGGACGACCTAGTATTATAGGAGCAACAGTATCTTCAGGCATGTCAACAATAACAAAGTCAATTAGAGTAGGTAACCTTTGATGTAAATTAAAGTGTTCTCCTTAATCCCTACATCTTGTTTGTAGGTGGAATCTGCTAGATGCAATTTTAACTCAGTAATTTCAAAGGATCCAAGATTTAACTTGTTAAAAAGACTCTTTGAAATTGTTGAGGCGCTTGCACCTAGATCACAAAGTGCAACTATCTCATTGGTTCCAATCTTTATCTTAATAGTAGGCTCAAATATGTCATCTGGTTTAACAGGGAACTTTTCAGCGATTTTCTTGTATTCTTCTTCAAGCTCGTGTACCTTAATTTCTACTTGATCAACAAAGTGTTGAAACATAGCTTCATCGTTACCTTCACTTACCGGAATTTTGACGTTGATCCTCTTTACAAGATCTTCGATGGTGTAGCTTGGTGAAGGGGCATTACTATAATCAAGTTCTTCAAGCTCCTCCCTTTGGATCCTCATCATTTTGAGTTCTTCAACAGGATTGGGCTCAGCTTTACCTGCAAATTTAGCTAGAATGAGAGTTTGACTCTCGGTTATCTTACCTAGTTTTTCCTCAATGATCCTTGTTCTTTCTTGAAGGGCATGCAAATCATTTCTCAAACAAACAGCTTGGTTAGATAATTTACCAAGCATAGCATCATGGTTCTCCGTAATTTTGACTAGAATATTATTTTGTTCATTTTGTGAGTCTATGAAAGACTTAAGTGTTTCTTGGAGACTACCATTACTAGTTCCCATATTATTATTAGAGTTACCTGCAGGACTAGCATAATGTTTCTGGAAGTTAGAATTGTAACTCTTCTTCCAAGCAGGATTGTAATCACTACGAGCTACGAAGTCTATTTCTTCTATATTTGTTTCAAGGGTGGCTCTTACTTGAGATTCCTTACCTTTTACGGCTAGTATGAGCTCATCCAACTTAGCATTGAGATCTTCGTTCTCTTGTGGTGAAACAGAGTTCACCTTCTTCGTGTTTGATGTTTCCACATGCCATTGGGCATGGTTGTCTTGCATATTGTCTAACAGATGCTTTTCTTCGATAGTGTGTTTACCCATAAATGTTCCTCCAGCTGCAGTATCAAGTATAGACTTAGACATAGGGTTAAGAGCATTGTAAAATAAATGGAGGATTAACCAATCTTCCATCCCATGACTAGGACAGTTTCTTAGGCGTTCTTTCATCCTCTCCCATGCAAGCGCTAGTGGCTCACGCTCTTCCTGTCTAAAGCCAGTAATATTAGATCGAAGTTGCATAGTCTTTGCAGGTGGAAAAAATTTAGTCATAAATAAAGAAGTACATCCCACCCATGATGTAATAGTATTTTTAGGCAAAGATAGCAACCATTCTTTAGCTCTCCCTCTTAGAGAGAAAGGAAATAGACGTAATTTGACTGCATCAGGGTCAACGTCTTTTATACGCATCATATCACATATTTCAGTGAAAGTATTTAAGTGCATACCTGTGTCTTCAATAGCAGAGCCTCCAAATTGATTCTGTTGAACCAAACTTAAGTAATGGGGCTTAATTTCATACTCATCAGCAGTGATTGCTGGCTGAGTAATAGGAGTACGCAAATAATCATTGTTGGGAGTAGCAAACTCTCCAAGCTTCTTTTCAGCCATACTACCTATGTTTTTGGATTTTCTTAGATTAAAAATTATAACAGTAAAAGCAAGAATTTAAAGACTAACTATTTTTTTGGTTTATCAAATAAAGACTAAAAGAAAACTAACAAAATTAAAAACAAGAATTAAAACTAGCAAGGTTCCTAATAACCTCACCATGGTAGCTATTGCTTCCCCGCCAAGGTGCCAGAAAAAGGGTTGATACCTTCGATCCGAATTACGGATGTAGTATAGCTCTTTTCCCCTAGTAGACCTAGGTTATCGAATCCACAGGAAGCGAATGCATAGTGAAGTTACTTTAACGGATCTTCGGGAGTTTTAGAATTCCTTTTGTGTTTTTTCCGGACCAATAGCCTGCGTATTTTTGTTGTTGTCGATGATGGAGAGAGAGGGCCTAGGGTGTTCGGTTTCACCTGTAGCTGTGCAAAAATATCTGATGGAAATAAAAGATAGAAATAAAGTATGTGTGCACTTGTTAGAGAAAGATGGGCAGTGCATCCATAATTGCTATTGCCTCCGCAACCGCTTATAGCAATATCTCATCCATAGAAGAAAGAGAACTAATGATATGCATAGTGATGTCACCGTTAATCCCAAGCAAATCCCTCACATACAGATGTACTACCCATTCTGTCACTAGGGTTCCCATCCTACAGATCAGTCATCACTCATACTCCCTATACCTGGCTCAACCCTCGGGGTCTTGGGTATCTGACAAGTACTTAGATTGAGGCAAGAGAGGATACAATAATCATCATGTCATACAAACTAATACACGATCCCATCTATGATAAATCACATGCATAATTGCTACATGGATAGGCGAAGCCCTTAGCCCATGGAGAATTACTCACACATAGAGATGAGATCAACAATCACAAACATTATAATGAAAATCATAAGATTAATAGCAATAGTCTTACAAGAGATCTACTATTACAAGTGGTGGAATATGGCTATGGAGATGGAGAAGGGTTTGGAGATCTGTGGCAGAGACTTTTTGGCGTGGTCTGGCTTGTTTTCTCGTCGCCCGAGGCTTCTTTATATAGGGATACCTTCACAAAAGTTGTTCTGTTTGACCTAATGGTGGTGGCGCCAACTATATGACCTGTTGGGGGGGGGGGTACCCCGGGTAGGGTCACGCCGGGGTATAAAGGCCGAGTTAGCCGAGGTTCGGCAAGGCCAAAGCAGATGCTGGCCGGGTCACCTCAAGGCAGGCCGAATCACGGGGTAACCTGGACCAGGGGGTGTTCACCTAACTAAGTCTCAACCGACTTAAGCAGTAAGTCGGAAATGCATGTTTAACTTGTATGCAGGAACGGGTGTGGCCGGATCAACTATGATCCGGGGCACATCTAGCTTCTAGGAGAAGGAAGGAATATCGCTGGTCAAAAGAAGCCCCGGTACGCACTGCCTGAGCGAAGCAGACAAGGGCAGGACCACCGAGGCGTGGCCGACAAGGGTGACGATGCCCATGTCGGCTGACGCGGGCGCCGCAGAGCCTCACGTAGCCTCTACATGTGTGACGCGAGGGAAAAGTAACTCGGTTAGCTTACTAATTTGGGAGATGGCATATTCTTAGGAATATGCCTCCACGTATGCCCTAAGTGGAGACCTAGACCCCCCCCTATATAAGGAGGGCTAGGGCTTCTATAGAGGGGGTTCCGATTTTTCTGATTTGGCTAGGGTTTTAAGTGTGATCTGTGAACGAGAGTAAGAGAGCTCCTTCTTCCTCCTCTCACCAATACAGCTCTAGGAGCACTTGTAACCTTGGAGGCAAAGCAAATATAAACTTCTGTGTGGAGAATCACTTCACTATCCCTCCCTGGATTCCCCTAGCGTGTATTAGTCCCCACCTTTAGCCTATCCATGGCATCTTCCGTGACACCACCACGATAGTTGGCGCCCACCGTGGGGCTAGTGGCGCTAGCAGGGGTCAAGATCCGGACGGGAAACTTCATCGCCACCGGCGAACGCATCGTCTCCGGGCTCGTTCAGCGCTTTGGAGCGCTGGACTTCGTCAGCGACAACACTAGCTGCTTCGACACGTGCCCACTTCCGCGCAACGGCCTCTTCGTCAAGCTGGGTGCACACAAGGTCTACGTTGCTGTGGACGTATCATGCGTTCATCCGCGGCACATCGTCGAGGCAGGGGAGCCACCCCTTAGCGTGGTTCACGAGGCGCGTATCACTCGCTCCCCAGACCGTGCTGAAGTGATGATGACTATGCCGGGTATAGGCGCAAGCAAGGATCCGGCACCAGATCCGAAGGTAACACCTAAGGCACCGAGGAAAGGTAGAGGACCTCCATTAGAGAGGCCTGAGAATGTACTGAGAGAAGCTATGGATAGCTTGGCAAACCCGGTAGCAGCAGTGGTAGATCCGGCTCAGGCACAGGCCGAGCTAGAGGAAACTAGGCAGAAAATTCTAGAGGGAGCGAAAAAGATTGCTGCGGCTCAGCAGTCGTTGAACATAACACTGCGTGAGTACGCAAAGGCAAATAAAGTAGATGCTGTAAAAGTGAAGGGGAGAAATCTCATGAGTGAAATGAACAAAGAAGGTGATACTCGGATTGAAGAGTCAGAAAACTGTTTGTCCGTGGGGCTGCTGAAGTACAGTACCCCGGCGAAAAACCTCAGAGCAGTGGATGCAGCTGCATCCGAGCTAGAGGGTCTGACGGGTGAAGCCCGTCAGAGACAGCAAGATCGAGTCAATGAGTTGGTTCGGATCGCGAACAGGCAAAATGAGGAACTGCTTAGGGAAAACCCGGAGAGAGCTGGGGCCTCCAAGATTGTTCATTCGGCGGTGGGTAACCCGGAGAAATCCGCTGGAGCCGCATCGTCTCCTCATGGTGGTCCAAGGAGAGAGGAGGTAGTAACCTCGGCCAGGAAAACAAGCAGATTGTTCCGTATGACCCGACAAGGGCAGGAAAGGCAAAAGAGGTACAAAGAAATGACAATCGACGGAGTGTAAGCCGATGTGAAGCTGGCCGAGGTAACCGTTACCAAGGCAATGCCAGTCAAGGAAACGCTATTAATAGCAATGCCGGACAGCGCAACTCTACAGGACAACCGCAACAGCGGAATATACCAAGGCAAGAGCAGAGTGTCGGCCGAGGTATGCAATAGAGAGATGCGCCACGAGAGCGAGACCGGTACAACGATGGAGATTCGGAAATGGTAAATGCAGGGTACCCAAGGCCGGACTATCATGTGATAGGGTCGAGATTGGGAAGCAGGGATTTGATGCCGGATGATGCCAGGTTGAAACTGGATCGACTGTATAGGTCGGAGCAGATTGAAAGTCAAGGTCCTCTGGGTCCTGCGTGTTTTGGACCCCGGATCATGAAAGAGCCACCAGTACCTAACTTCCAGTTACCCAAAGGCACGAAGACGTATGACGACAGCACTAAGCCGGAGGATTGGTTGATAAATTATGCTACGGCTGTGAAAATTGCTATAGGCAACTTGAGGTGGGCTGTACGATACGTACCCCAGATGTTGGAGGGCCCGGAAAGGGTATGGCTGAACAATTTGCCACCCGTAAGCATTAACTACTGGATAGATTTTGAAGAGATGTTCATCAACAATTTCTCGAGTACGTATCAGAGGCCGAATAGGCCATAGACACTAGCTATGTGCAAGCAAAGACCGAATGAGACGGATTAGGAGTTTTTAACCCGGTGGTGTACCGTGAGAAACCCATGTGAGGGCGTGATAGAATCATAGGCCATAGCGTCGTTTGCACAGGGATGCAGATATGCAAGCGAACTGTGGCAAAAGTTGCAAAGGAAGATGCCCACCATGTTGGCTAAGATGATCCGGATTGCTGATTCGTATGCTCTAGGAGATCCGACTCAACCTAGGCTTGTGTCAAACGAGTCAAATGATGAGTATTACCAGAGAGATGGAGCCGGATCATCCCGGAGGAATGACTACAGAGGAAAAAGAAGAGATGATAGACCGGATCATCGATACGGATCGCAACAAGTTGCAGCTGTAAATCAAGATCAGCCCGGAGCAGGGGGCAGTCAACGCTAGAAAACTGGAGGGCAATGGACTCCGAGAAGCGATGACAAGAAAACTTGGACGCTAGAGCAAAAGAAACAGTGGCAAGAAAGGAAGGACCGTCCGAGGTACACCTATGAGTCGATATTGGATCAGCCGTGTAAGTTTCACACGCCAAATCCGAGTAACCCAGCGGGTCATACAACGAGGCAGTGTGAGTGGATGCGCAAGATTGAACAAGGCAGTTCGGGGAATGCTCGGGCACCCCAGAATGATCAACCTCGGCAGGAGTTACCCCGGCAGCAATTGCTCTCTAGAGCGAACACGAAACAACTAATGTTACCTCCCCCTCCGCCGAGGTATGACAACAATGAGAGAAGGGATGCAGTGCATCAGGTGGAAAATCAGCACCAGCCGGATCAGAGGTACCCCGGAAATGAGGGGAGGAATGAGTACAGGGAGCATCATCAGAGTTACTGTGTATTTACCACCGAGGAAACAGATAGGAAAAGCTTGCAGCACCAACATATGGAGGTCAATGCAGTAATGCCAGCGGTGACGAGGTACATGCCTTGGTCGGACCAGGAAATCACCTGGAACATCAAAGATCACCCCAAGCTTATGCCGAGTCCTGGTTCGTATGCGTTAGTGCTGGACCCGACATTCATTGGGCCCAGCATTAATGTAAGGTTCTCAAAGGTACTGATCGACAATGGCAGCAGTATTAACATCATGTATGCGGATACAATGCGCAAGTTGGGTATCTCGGAAAACATGTTGCAGGCCACGAGGACAACTTTCCATGGCATTGTGCCCAGCATTTCTTGTGAGCCAATAGGCAAGGTCCGGGTTGACGTATTGTTCGGCACGAGGGATAACTGCCGAACTGAGAATCTAGAGTTTGAGGTGGTAAACTTGGAAAGTGCGTATCACGCGTTACTCAGAAGACCAGCATTGAAGAAGTTCATGGCAAGCTGCCACATCAGTTATCTAAAGATGAAGTTTCTCGGGCCAAATGGAGTGATTACCATTGCTAGAGATTTCAGATGTTCCATTGAGTGTGCCTCAGCCGGGTCTAACCTAGCCGAGTCACTTGTGATTGCGCAAGAGAAAAGAAAAATCCAAGAGGTGGCGGCATTACCTCAGTCCGCGTAGCAGTATATGCCGGTGTTAAGTAACCCGCATGGTAGCATTTCGTTCCAAGCCGCAAAGGATACTAAGAAAGTGCCTGTTGATGATATGTTCCCAGAGTGCACCGTAACAATTGGTGTCGGGTTGAATGATAAATAGGAAAGCGAGCTCATCAACTTCCTCTGTGAGAATCGGGATATTTTTGCTTGGTCTACACAGGACTTGCAAGGTGTTCCGAGGGAGTTGGCCGAACACTCTTTGAACGTGATACCCGGAGCAAGGCCGGTGAAGCAACCTCTCCGCCGCTTCGCCGAGGATAGGAGAAAAGTCATTGGAGACGAGATAGCTCGGTTGCTAGCAGCAGGATTTATCATGGAAGTACTCTATCTGGATTTGCTCTCTAATCCGGTGCTGGTGGAGAAGAAGAAGGATGATCCGAACGTGGCAGTGGTTTGGCGTATGTGTATCGATTACATGAACCTGAACAAGGCGTGTCCAAAAGATCCATTTCCACTACCGAGGATAGATCAGGTCATAGACTCAACCGGGGGATGTGAACTGCTGTCATTCATTGATGCATATTCTGGTTTCCACCAGATACCTCTGAATCCGGATGATCAAATAAAGACCGCATTTATCACCCCTTATGGGGCTTATTGCTATCGCACCATGCCGTTTGGTTTACGTAATGCAGGTGCAACGTACCAAAGATGTATGCAAAAATGTCTGCACAACCAAATAGGTCAAAATGTACAAGTATATGTGGATGATGTGGTTATCAAGACCAAGGAAAGCAAAACGCTCCTTGACGACATCAGGCAGACATTCGCGAACTTAAGAAGGTTCCGAATGAAGCTTAACCCGGAAAAATGTACCTTCAGTGTC
Source organism: Avena sativa (assembly GCA_916181665.1). NCBI lineage: Eukaryota > Viridiplantae > Streptophyta > Magnoliopsida > Poales > Poaceae > Avena > Avena sativa. The sequence goes on from OV702290.1 coordinate 469,551,216, forward strand.
CCGGCTAGAAAATTACTCGGATTTCTCGTCTCCAGCCAAGGTATCGAAGTTAATCCAACTAAGATCCGGGCCATTGAACGAATGGAGCTGCCAAAGTGTCTTAACGATGTCCAGAAGTTCACTGGGTGCCTAGCATCGTTGAGTCGGTTTGTATGTCGGTTGGGAGAAAAGGCATTGCCTCTCTACCAACTCATGAAAAAGTCAGACAAGTTCGTTTGGATGCCACAGGAAGATGAAGCCTTTGCCCACTTAAAAAGATGTTAGCCACTGCACCAGTGTTAGCCTCTCGACTATCAAAGGAGCCAATGTTGCTCTACATAGCCGCAACCAACCGAGTTGTAAGTGCAGTGATTGTAGTAGAGCGCGACGAAGAGGGTAAGTCGGTGCAGAGGCCAGTGTATTACTTGAGCGAGGTGTTATCCGCCTCAAAGCAGAACTACCCACACTATCAAAAGGTGGCATATGGTGTCTATATGGCAGCTAAGAAGTTAAAGCATTACTTTGAGGAGCACCCCATCAAAGTAATATGTGCAGCTCCCATATCTGAGATAATGAGTAACAAGGATGCAAGTGGTCGAATCGCAAAATGGGCAATCGAACTAGCTCCTTATGCGCCACAATATGACAGAAGAGAAGCAATCAAGTCTTAGGCTGTGGCGGACTTTTTTGTGGATTGGGCCGAGGTACAATACGAACCACCGCCACCAGATCCGAACTACTGGAGGATGCACTTTGATGGGTCAAAAACAAAAATCGGGCTAGGCGCCGGAGTTGTGCTTACCTCGCCAAAGAAGGACCAGCTGGAATATGTGCTGCAAATCCATTTCGCGGCATCAAACAATGTCGCAGAGTATGAAGCACTTGTGCATGGGCTCAAGGTAGCAAAAGATATTGGTATACGTCAGATCATATGCTTTGGCGACTCGGATTTGGTGGTACAACAAGTATCAGGACTGTGGGACGCCCTTGATCTAAACATGGCACTGTACAGATTTCATGTACAGAAGATATCTGGTTACTTTGAGGGGTGTGAATTTCACCATGTACCCCGGATGGAAAATGAGGCTGCCGACATGCTGTCGAAGCTCGGATCAACCCGACAAGCAATTCCACCGGGTGTAGCATTGGAACACCTCAGAAAACCATTTATCAGGCCGTCCCCAGGAACCGACTCGATCTATGTCCCGGAAGATACAGAATCCGGAGCTGAGCCCATGGACATTGACATGGGAGGTGGTGCGCAAAACCCGGGGACTGCATCAGCAAACCCGGGGACTGCCTCAGTGAACCCGGGGACTACCTCGCAGGACCCGGGGACTGCTCAGCATGATCCGGTTGAAGTTATGCCGGTGGATCAGATGGAAATTGATGAGGATGTGTTCCCTGTACGAGCAATACCAGCTTCGGCACTGCCTATATTTCAATTCCTGAAAGATGGAACGTTACCCACTAAGGAGGTGTTATCTAGGCAAACTCAAAGGATAGCAAAGGCATACACAATTATCAATTTCGAGCTGTACAAACGGAGTGTGACCAATGTCCTCCAGCGATGCGTTGACCCGGAAGAAGGGCTTGACATCCTCCGAGATATACACCAAGGAGAGTGTGGGCATCATGCCTCATCCCGAGCCTTGGTGGCAAAAGCGTTCCAGCATGGATTCTACTGGCCAAGTGCCTTAGAACAAGCAGAAGATTTGGTGAGAAAATGCAATGGTTGTCAGAGGTACGCTACCAAGACACATATGCGAATGTCGGAACTCAAGACCATACTAATTACGTGGCCATTTGCCGTATGGTGCTTGGATATGGTTGGCCCATTCAAACCAGCAGGGGGAAACATGACTCACATTTTGGTCATGGTGGACAAGTTTACGAAGTGGATCGAAGTAAAGCCTATAAGGAAATGTGATGGGGCTACGGCCGTTACGTTTCTCAAGGATATAATCTTGAGGTACGGTTATCCACACAGTATCATAACTGATAATGGAACAAATTTTGCAGAAGGAGCATTTGCGCGCTTCTGCCGGGACAAGAAGATCCGACTAGACGTAGCCTCGGTAGCCCACCTCGCATCGAACGGACAAGTGGAAAGATCCAACGGATTAGTATTATCCGGGATAAAACCTCGGCTCATTGAGCCGCTGCAAAGATCAGCGGGGTGATGGATAGAAGAACTACCAGCGGTACTGTGGAGTTGAAGAACAACTCCGAATCGATCAACAGGCTATACACCATTTTTTCTGGTATATGGGGCCGAAGCTGTATTACCAGCCGACATAGAGCATGATTCGCCTAGGGTCGCCCAATACACAGAAGCCGAAGTGCAAGAAGCCCGGCAAAATGATGTTGATCTGCTGGAAGAAGCGAGAGAACTGGCATTGTCCAGATCCGCCATATATCAGCAAAATCTCCGACGCTATCATAGCCGGAAAGTAAGCCCCCGAGTCTTTCGGGAAGGCGATCTGGTGCTCCGGTTGGTACAGCGTACTGCCGGCATGCATAAATTATCCCCCCCCATGGGAAGGGTCGTTCATCGTGAGCAAAGCATTGCACAATGACTCTTATTATCTTATAGATGCAAAGCCACAGAAAAAGAACAAGGCGGACAGGTCCGGCGAGGAATCTAAGCGCCCATAGAATGTAGCTCTACTTCATCCTTTCTACACTTAGCAGAGAAGTGTATGTATCCGAGTCTTCTCATATGTCGGTATGTATGCCAGCAATGAGCTTATGAATGAAATATTGGCACCTCGAGCAGTAACTCGGCGACTGCCTTAATAATTGTTTTTTATTATTTCTACGTCAGCTGGAGTAAGTTGTTGTACTTAACTCGGATTAGTAGTGTGTGAGCACCAAAAACACAACTCTTCGACTTGCTGCTGTCCAACAAGAATTGGCTTCATGGCAAGCAAGAGAACAAGTTTGGAATTGCGTAGCACATGAAAAATGACTAAGGAAAAGAACTTAATCGAGCCGACGTTTGTTTTTCGGACTAACCTTGTATTTACTTTCAAACTATTATGCTAAATTATTTTGAGCTAAGCCTAAAAGTTTCTAAGTATTGCTAAAACAATTTTTGAAGCTCGGATTCGTAAGTCGTAAAACCGAATCAAGGTAGACATGAACCGAGCCAGAAGATTGGACGAACAAGAAATTGAAACTCGGGGACTACGCCCAAGTTAATCCGGCATACAAACTTAGTAGCAAAATATTACATAAGTACGGGACACATTTCCACCCGGCATACCGGGGATCTGATAAGTTTTCAAGTGTTTTTACTTAAGGAGCAGCAGGAGGAGGAAGTTCGGTGTCATCTTCGCCTTCTTCGATATCCGAGGCATCGTCCTCTCCATCCTCGTATGAACCATCTTCAACATTCTCGACCTCTTCGTCGCCAGCGGCTTCCAGGAAGCTTGGACCCTCAGTCCATTCGTGAATGGGAGCATATTCAATGAGGCTATGGGCACAAGCCTGGCGCCGAGCTACCCATTCCGGGTCATCTCCGTCAGCTTTTCAGCAAGAAGTGCGATTCTCTTCGGAGCGCCCTCGCCGGGCCAGAACATGTTGAAGACTCGGACTAAAACGTCGAGGAGATCCTTGCCGTGGTTCTTGATGATTTCCACGCGAGATGACAGGCTGACCAATAGGTCCTCCATGTCAAAGGGAATGCTCTCACCGTCAGGAGCGACGGGAGTACCCCTCTCTTGGCGGAAATTGGCAACAACAGCGCTCGCAATGGGAGTACCCTCTGGAAATTGGCCTGAAAACAAGGCAAAGGAAGAAGCTGAAGAAAAGACATACGAAGTAACCCGGAGAAGTATGTCGGATAAGGGAAAGGAACTTACGTGAAATGTGGCTGTGGATCCGGGTCAATTCATTGATGCAATTATCGCGTCTTTGGCGGAGCTGCACCAGTTCAGCATTCGCCGACTCAAGTTTGACGTCGGCCTCCTGGAGAAGTTCGTGGTCCATAGAAATTTGGAGGTTGAGGCACTCGCGCTCTTCGGTGTAGTCCTGGCCAGCCTTTTCAAGCTCGGTTTGGTGCTGCGCCTTCATCTTCTTCATTTCTGCCTTTAGCTTGGCAATCTCGTCGTTCTTGGTTCGGAGGAGGGCAAGCTCATCGTCTTTCTTTTTGATCTCGGCCTGATGCTGCCCTGCTTGTTCGAGAAAATGCAGCATCATGTCAGGCACGAGCACACTATCTTCAAGAGATGCTGAAATAGCATGTTGACCCGGCAGAGCCGAGGTATGAATGTTTGTCGAGCCAAGAAGAAAAGAAGATGGAAAGCAAAGTAGGGTCGGACAAAAAGGACTTACCCTTGATCTGCTCCAGGTTCTTTCGCATAATCTTGTTCTCAGCCTCCACCCTAGCCGCGGAAACCAAATAATGAGATTAGTTCGGCAGAGGAATATGAAGGAAAACGGAGAAGCGCCAAGGGAGAAACTTACCCCTTTTCTCATGCTCAGCGAGATGTGCATTGTGCTTTGCGAGCAGCATCTTGTGGGTATCCAGAAGACGCTGGAACTCAGCACTCCGGCGGTTAGTGGTCACCTGAAAAGAATACAAAAGTTTGGCTTAAGCCTTGTGCATATTCTAAGTGTACAAGATCCGGGCCAAGTGGAACTTAACCCGGCTCTAGGTGTGTGCATATTTGAAGTGTACAAGATTCGGGCCAAGTGGAACTTAACCCGGCTCTAGGTGTGTGCATATTCGAAGTGTACAAGATCCGGGCCAAGTGGAACTTAACCCGGCTCTAGGTGTGTGCATATTCGAAGTGTACAAGATCCGGGCCAAGTGGAACTTAACCCGGCTCTAGGTGTGTGCATATTCGAAGTGTACAAGATCCGGGCCAAGTGGAACTTAACCCGGCTCTAGGTGTGTGCATATTCGAAGTGTACAAGATTCGGGCCAAGTGGAACTTAACCTGGCTCTAGGTGTGTGTGCATATTTGAAGTGTTCAAGATCCGGGCCAAGTGGAACTTAACCCAGCTCTAAGTGTGTGCATATTTGAAGTTATCAGGGAGCTATGTTAGTTTTTTCTAAGGAGCGTCCGGTCGAGTAACAAGTTACTCCCCCGGAGGCTCGGGGACTAATGGTTATATCGCTAGTGCATGCTAAGGAAAAGGTGAAGTAACGTACCTCCATCATATGACCCGCGAGGTTAATCACCTTAGAGGCTGTGTTCATCTGGGCAGCGAATTCGGCGAGATCGAACTTCTCCAGGAGATCGTCATTATAGACGAACTCTGCCTTGTTCCAGTTATTCATAAACTCGATCAAGGTCAGAGGATATCGCTCACCGCTAAGCATGTGGGGCGCCACCAAGCCCCTTGCATGTGCCTCTCTCCTGTCAACCTGAGCAAGGGCCGGACTGGTGTGCAGAACAAGTTGCTGCGGACTAGTTGGCTCGGCAGGGGCGTCCTTCGGTGTTGGAGCCTTCTAGGCAAGCATGGACGCGAGGGTGCGCTGTCCAGACCCAGTGGACGCTGCCCTGGTGATGTCAGGGGCTTTCTTGCCTTTGGCTTGCTGAGAGGAGGAAGTGGTTGCGGCAGATTTCCCCTTAGGAGCTGCCTGGGTACTTCCTCGCCGAGACTGAGAAGACTCGGACAAGGCAGAGGAGCTCGGCGCTGGTGCCGGAATTGGTGTTGGTGCTGGTGCTGGTGTCGGTGCTGGTACGGAGGTAGTCTCGGTAGTTGTTGGTTGCGGTGGAGCCGAAGTTGTGGATGTCGCTGCCTCGGCTGGGTCCGTCTCCCCTGCTCCGGGGTTGCCCCCCTCTTGACGAGGTGGGTTGGAACCCGGAGCAGCCGCAGAAACCTCTGGAATAGGGCTCAGCGGGCGTGACTCGTCGTCATGAGGGGGAGAAGGGCTAGGTCGGAGCGGTGAAGATATGCTAGATCCACTCTGGGGAACATCCTCCGCAGCACTGCCAAACCAAACAATGTCAGAAGAGAGACTAAAACAATGCAAGGAAGAATAAGTTGCAGAGGGAAAAGAGGCTTACGCATCCGAGGTCAGGGGCTCCTTGGGTTTCCGAGCCCTTCGTGCTGGGGCCTTGCCTGCAGGCTTGGAAGCAGTTTTGTCTCCAGATTTCTTTCGCCTTTTGAGGGCTGAGAAGGTCCGGAGGAGGAACTTGATGCAGCTCCACGCCTCTTCTTTGGCGCTGCCGGAACAGGTTCACCCGTGGCAAGGGGAGGGTCCTCGTGGATCTGCCCACCGGGGTTAGCTGATGCCGGAAAGGCAAAAGAAAGGGGGACATCATCAACAGGTTCAATCACCTGGATATCCGAGTCACCTTCATCATCGGTCCAATCTCTAATAGAAGAGGGTTTACCGGTGGGTCGCTTCATAGCGTCAGTCATTGGGAGGAACATCTCCTGGTCCGGCTCTTCCTTGTCCGGGGTCTCCCGGTCGGGTGCCCATTTAACGGTCGGATCGGTGCCGTCCTCGAGGGTCTGCTGAAGGAATAGCTGAGGAAAAGAATGAACAACGAAGTCAAAAGTGGAACAATGACCAACATATAATTAACCCGGAGTAAATTTGCGCCACGAAGCTTACCAAGGGAGGAAGCCTATCCCGGCAGAAATGCTCAATTCCCCACATCCATTCAGAGGAGAAGTCCTTGTGGGTGGTCAAGAGAGCCTTGACCCGGCGATAGATCTCCGAGTTGCTCAACTCGAAGGACGAGGTCCGGTTGGGGTCGCGGCCGAAGCTCATGTGGCACACCTTGTGGGTGCGCCTCTGGAGGGGGAGATTCGGTTGTGCATGAATGTGATCATAGCATCCTCGTTGCGCAACCCGAGCAAACCTGTTGTTGACCTGGTTGGCCAAGGCTGTGGGCTTCTTGGGGACAACGTCCCACGACTCCGGGTTAGGTGGACCCGGAGCATAGGGAAGCAGCCGGATCAAGTCTTTAGTGCCCGCGTTCCGGACATAAAAGAAAGTCCGGGCCCATCCATTGCAGGAGTCCAGCCCGGTGACTCGAGGGAAAACGGATAGCCTCCGGGGTGAGATGGATGCAGCTCCGAATTGAGTGAGCTGCTTGTCCTCCGGATCGAGTTGAATATTCGGAATGACATTACGATGAAGGCCGAAAAACCGGATCCATAGCTCCTTCGTGGGCCATAATCTGGCGTAGCCCTCGATTGTAGAGGCAAAAGCAGAAAGAGAAGTGATTGTGTTGGCAGGAAGGTGGTGCGGCTGGAGTCTGTATGTGCTTAACCAGTCATGGAAGAAATCGTTGACCGGCAAACCGAACCCCCGTTGGAAGTGCGACAAGAACACAACGTACTCACCCAGATTGGGTAAGGGGGCGAGTTCAGCGGAGGCAAGGCGCGCGATGACGCCGGCGGGGATGCGCCTGGTCCAGTAGAGCCAGTCCAAGTCATCTTGGCAGACCCAGGACCCGGCCCATGCACCATGGTCCGCAGCGGCGGAGTCCTCCTCCATCTCTTGCTCAGCAACAACGAGCTCCTCCTCCGTCATCTGATAATCGCTGCCCTCACTGGCGCTAGCGGCAGCGGGGGGCAAAGGCCTAGATTGGCAGCGACCCATGGTGGAGGAGGCGCGTAGCGGTGGCGACGACGTAGAAATATGGGGGAAAAGATGCGGTGGCGGCGCTGCTGCTTGGGAGCACTAGCGGCGGCGCGGTCACGAGGAAGATGAAGAAGAAGAGCAAAGGGCAAAGGGGCGTAGTAAGGGGAAAAAGCCTAAGTGATGCTCCCCTCCCCTATTTAACCTCTCCCACGAGGAGAAAGTGGGATCGCGTCCTGCGGGCATGCCACACGCAGTGGCCGTGTACCACCCGCATCGACCAATCAGCAAGGAGCCACACAGAAGGCCACGGAGTGGAGTTGGTCCCATGACGTGACGCGTTGATGCGGTAAACGAGGAGGCAGGCGTGACGTGACCCGCGCACAGTGATGATTGACAATTACTGCGGCGGTTACTGTGTTGGCCCTTAAAATGAGACAACATAATGATTAGCCTCCACGTGGGTTGGCGTACGAGAGAAGGAAGCAAGACCCGGATAGGACCGTGGTAACCCGGCCAGCAAGTGAAAACTTGGAATGTGCAGAGGGAAAGTAAAACCATGAGGTCTGAGTTGAAGTGGTAACCCGGCCGGCAAGTGAAAACATGGAACGTGCAAGGGGAACGTAAATCCATATAACCCGAGGCAAGGAGGTAACTCGGAAATAACATCCAAAGGTTAAACATAATTGAACCTGATGTGGCCTTAGCGGCCGAGGCAGCTAAGACCGCACCAGCTTCGGGGACTAATGTTGGGGGGATACCCCCGGGTAGGGTCACGCCGGGGTATAAAGGCCGAGTTAGCCGAGGTTCGGCAAGGCCAAAGCGGATGCTAGCCAGGTCACCTCAACGCAGGCCGAATCACGGGGTAACCCGGACCAGGGGGCGTTCACCTAACTAAGTCTCAACTGACTTAAGCAGTAAGTCGGAAATGCATGTTTAACTTGTATGCAGGAATGGGTGTGGCCGGATCAACTATGATCCGGGGCACATCTAGCTTCTAGGAGAAGGAAGGAATCTCGCTGGTCAAAAGAAGCACCGGTACACACTGCCTGAGCGAAGCAGACAAGGGCAGGACCACCGAGGCGTGGCCGACAAGGGTGACGATGCCCATGTCGGCTGACGCGGGAGCCGTAGAGGCTCACGTAGCCTCTGCATGTGTGACGCGAGGGAAAAGTAACCCGGTCGGCTTACTAATTTGGGAGATGGTATATTCTTAGGAATATGCCTCCACGTATGCCCTAAGTGGAGACCTAGCCCCCCCTATATAAGGAGGGCTAGGGCTTCTGTAGAGGGGGTTCCGATTTTTCTCATTTGGCTAGGGTTTTAAGTGTGATCTGTGAACGAGAGTAAGAGAGCTCCTTCTTCCTCCTCTCGCCAATACAGCTCTAGGAGCACTTGTAACCTTGGAGGCAAAGCAAATATAAACTTCTATGTGGAGAATCACTTCACTATCCCTCCCTAGATTCACCTAGTGTGTATTAGTCCCCACCTTCAGCCTATCCATGACATCTGCCGTGACACCACCACGACATGACCGGAGTTATACGGTCGGAATTTTTGCTCCAGCTGTATAGTTGGTCGTTAAGGCGTCTGCCTCCATTGTTCGGCTCCTGGTTTCTTCTGGTTGTTGGAAATCTCGTATCTTTGACTTTAATGTAGTGATTCCCTCCTTTAAACGACATTATCTGCGCAGGAAAAATACAAGAAGAAAGGATTGCATACCCCTCTGAATATTAGCATTAGTGGCAGGATTTAGAGAGATATTTCATCAAAATTATGATTAATATCCAGTTTAAATGTGGACGTAGATGGCTATATTTCAGAGCCATCAGTGCCATACCTTCAAGAGCTTACATGCCAAAATCTTTCCGTCGAAGGAGATGCCTGCTGATTTGAATGACCTCGTCGCTATTTTTGGTGTTGATCCAAGCCCCCTTGTTGGCTATAGTGTGACGCAGTCAAAGAGCAGCACCAAAACTTCAATGGCATTGGCGATGGCGCACGGCGAGCAAGTCAACTGGGAGAAGGTTAGCTCTTCTGTCCCGGTCAACTCCAATGGCTAAGCAGTTGATTTGAAGCCTTTCATTAAGAGGGCCAAGAAATATTCCCGGCTACTTCTGGGCATAAGCTCAGGGCCGAAGAAAACAACTGCCCCTTCTTCGACTGATGCACCCTCTTCGACTACTTCCCCTACTATAGCTAGTGCTCCTTCTACTAGTGCGACTTTGTCCTTGGAGAAATCAGCTCCATAGCTTTTTTTGTAGTTTTCCATGCTTTGTGGTACTTTTGTAATGAATATTGAACTTGTCTTGTTGCTGGAATGCTTCCTTTTGTCGAGGAGAAAAACTTTTGTACATATGCATATGAGTGGCTCTCTTTTTTCTTAAGGTTTCTTATCTTTCGTGTGCTTTGCCAGATTCTGAGTGATTCTGTGGTTCCTCCTCCGTCTACGCAGATGTCGGATGCGACCCCGTCCACATTTGGGATGGGTGGAACCGAGACTGCCCTTGTCCGTGTAGTGGATCCGCCATTGTATGCTGAAAAAATTAAGCAGGTGAAGAAGCTTGAGAAAAAACTCTGGGTTGTTCAATCAATGGTGGATGTTGCCCAGTCGAAAACGCGCTAGGCCCTTGATCGCAAGCGTACTTCTTGGACGATATTTCTAGTGCAAGTGAGAAGATGTTGTGTAAATCCCCCCTTTTTTATTTTTTTCCCTTGATGCCCCTTCTTGCAGGGTGCCAATGTTTTCTCTTTTTGTTTTGTAGGTATTCGATTGTGCGAGAGGGAAGAGACCCAATGTCTGCGCAACCGAATTCAAGATCTTGTGTCTACTTCCCAAAATTCTAGGACAGATTTTTGGATTGATCACCGTCGTGCTTATGCCGTGGCTCTGCTTCAGGATCGCGTATCCGAGGTGGAGAAATTTGTCGAGTGTTGTCGTAGATCACTGGCCATTATTTATAATGCTATGTTTCCTCGGGATCCCCAGCCTCAGACTTTGGCTGATTCGATGCCCAAGTTTCGACAGGGTGAACGGATGCATCATTTTGTGAAGCTTCAACTTGTGGCGGGTGCTAAACTTGCTCTATCTTGGGTGCATGTGCATCATCTGATGCTGGATTTGGACATTATATCATCAGGGCTGCCTTCTCCTTCTAGTGGTGGTCTTGTTCATATGGCGCCTCACTATGCTGCCGCTCCTAGACATGCGATTAGGATTGTTTGAAGGTGCCTAGAGGCAGACGAGGAGTTTTTTATGAACTTTGCTATCTGATTGTTTCTCCTTCTATTGTGTAGATTTATACTTTTTAGAAGAAATACTATATAGAAATATCTTGTACTTCTCAAAAAGGTCGTATGCTTTATACGAGATTTTGATTGTATGTTGTATTCTTTGTTGAGGACTCGAGGAAGTGATGTATTTTTGCATATCTGCCTTCATGTGCCTTAGGTATTTTTATTGATAAGTATAAATGGATACATTGCATGGGCGTAATCGCCTGGCCGTTGGCCTTATTCGACATAAAAGTAATGAATTTTCCTAACAACTCGGTTTCTGTCTTGAGGTGCTCCATCACGTTCCTTGTTGGCTTGATGTAGGCTTTATTTTCTCGATTGGAAGTGCCATATTTGTACGACAGACCAGAGGGAGAAGTAGTTTGGTTTACTCGGTCACTTGTACTTGGAAAAAATGACGAGTGCGCCTTCTTATGCAGGACCGGAAGTGGACGCCGAATAAGTAGATTTTGCAGGTGCGTGGTGCTCCTGATTTTCTAGGGGTTGCTCGCTACGTCCTTTGTGTAGTAGCTCTTCTTCCGCTATTTTCAGCTGGCCAAATTGTGTCTCCATCCTGAAGGATTCTGATATTTTGTTGAATTCTTGATCGTAGCTATCCGAACGGCTGAAGCTTCCTTTTAATATTATGACCCCATTGGGGGCTGGCATTTTTAGCACCAGATATGCATAGTGGGATACTGCCATGAATCTAGTGAAAGTTGGTCATCCCAGGATCGCGTGGTACTGTGATGGCCAGTCCATGACTTCGAACTCTAGTTCTTCACGCCTAAAGTTGCTTCCGAAGACCATGTCGAGGTGTATTTTTCCTAGAGGAGTTTCAGCTTTGCCTAGAACTATTCCATGAAAAGTTCTATCCGTTGGTGTCGGGTTTATCAAGGACCAATTCATTGCCCGTAGAGTTTTGGCATAAATGGGGTTGATGCTGCTCCCCGCATCCAAGAAAACCTTGCTCATGTCGAACCCGCCGATTTGTGCCTCCACTATCAATGTTGATTGACCAGGTCGTGGGACCTGAAGTGGGTGGTCAGCTCTATTGAATGTTATTTCTTGTTCTGACCAATGAAGGTACTCCGGTGTAGGAGGTGGTGCTGTTTCCGCCATGTTTACTTCTTTGGTGATCAATTTTTGTGTTCTACTGGAGGGTCGCCCCTTTTGGATCATCGACATTGCTCCTTTCGATCTGGGGTACTCAACTTCTTGATTTGTTGTGTTTTGCGGCTTTCCTGCTGGCGGATGTCCTGGCGGTGGTGGTGATGCACCGATAGCAAAAGCGCCAGGTGTGGTAGCGTAGCCTCAGTTTGCTGCTTCAGTTGCCCTTGCATTGCATAACTCTTGCATTTTTAAGAATGTTCGGCAGTCCTTTAGGAGGTGATTGGATCGCGTTTTCCCTATTGAGTCAAGGTAGAATTGCATATTGCATGGTCCTTCCAACATTTGTCCTGCTAACATGGGTGGGTCTCAATTTACTGGCTGGTACCATTGCTGCGGATGGCTTCCACCAGCTCCGTCCTTGCTACTGCGGTACCCATTGTGGTGATCATCGCTTCGTCTGTTGTCACCTCCAGAGAAACCAGCTGCAACGTAACCCATTGCGCATATCCCTGACTTCTTCGGGTGAGCGGGCTCTTTTGTTGTATAATGCATCTTCTCCATCGGCCCAGCGGTTGGATATATCCATCATCTGTGAAATTGTCTTTGGTTTAATTTTCCCCAGCTCCTCAATGAATTCTTGTCGTCAAAGTCCATCGTTGAAAGCATCAATTGCTCTTTCACCAGATATGGTTTTAGCCGAGTTTTTGATGATGTTCCACCGCTAAACGAAGGCTCGTATTGACTCTCCTAGTTTTTGTTTACAAGCTCTCAATTGTTCCAGAGACATGGGTTGCTTGAAAGTGGATTGGAAATTTCGGATGAATTTGTCCTCTAGGTCGTTCCAGCTGCTGATAGAAACTTCGGGTAGTTGTCTCAACCAAGAGCGAGCTGCGCGGGTTAGGTGCAGCTGCAAACTTTGCATTGTGGTAGCCTTGGAGCCACCTTGTAGCTTAACTATGGCTAGATAATCTTTCAACCAAGCTCCGGGTTCTTGGAGGCCGTCGTATTTCTGACGATCGTGAGGTAATTTGAAATCAGTACTGGAGTCTTGCGAACCCGTCGGGTAAAGCAACTAGCTTCGCATAATTCTTGCTCTTCCTCACTTTTGCCGTCATAGTATCTACGACTGCTACGCTCGTCCCTGGATTGATCGATCCTTCGTTGTGTAATATCGTTTCTTGCATCATACCGTGGCTCTGATCCTGAGAAGTGGACCCAATGTGGCGATCATGATCGTCGGGTATGCCCTACTTGCCGAGGACTGTTGTGACGGCGTGGGGATCTGTCTGGTTGGCGTGTGATCCTTTGCTCTGCCTGTGCAAGAGATTCTCCTACCATACTGAGGTTCATCAAGGTAGAGCGATGGAGAGCTGCACAAGGATCATCGGGTGCAGGTTGAATTGTGATCAGGTATGTTTGTGCGGCTACAATTGTTGCTTGAGCCATTTTTGCCTTGACATTTCCTGCTTGATCTATTCATATAAACGATAGATCCAGATCTTGGATCAGTTCGTTTCTTTCTTTTTCGAGGATATTCTATAGTAGAGATGTTCCTCTTCTTGGCGGTGCTCCTCCTATCACGCTCCCTGATCCCCGGGTAGAGCTTAGCCTAGCCCTCCGTAAGCTGGATTCGTCGGCAAGCCTTTTTCTTTCATCGAGTTGCCTCTACATCCTTAGCAGGTCTCTTTTTTATGATGAAGCAAATATTGATATGCTAGTAGATCTTCGCGTGTGGCGTCAGCTGTCATGGGGACTACACCCGAAATTGCAGCTCTTGCTTTTTGCCATGCTTCGGATGGTAGCCGGAGAGTTTGCCTCTCACCTCCGCGTGGTTCTCCCCCTCCTGGGATTACGCAGTTATATGTTGGATCTTCCATGTTTCCGCGATCTCCTTTGTTTCCGTGGTTTCCTGCATTCTCACTTGATAGGATATCGTCAGGGTTAAAAGTAGGATTACCGTTGGAGTCTTGTTGAGCTTATGTGTCTCTGATGATCATGCAGACTTGGTGCTGAGTAATATATGGACTGGTGGCATCATCGTCTGAATTAAGGGACACACCGTTGGGTGGATCAGTGAAGTCCATTGGTTTCTGTTCTAGGTAGATTTCTGCCATCCTTATCCCAACGTCTGTGCTTTTGCCGCTTTCCACAGGTTCAGAGTTTTCTGGGCTTGTTTCACGTGGTGGAGTTAGTGGGGACTCTGACCCGAAGGAGAGATTGTTGTAAAGACTATCAAGGTCCCCCAGATCTACCTCGTCTTGCTTGTTTTCTTCTGGTGCTTCAATTTCTGTCACGACCTCCACGGAGGGCCTGAAAGATAATGATGATATCACTGTAAGTGTGGTATTTTCCACCGACGGTTCTAATGTTATCAGTGCCAAGGGGTGTGATCCTTGGAGGTCTTCTACTTGGAAGTGGAAGCTTCTGATGATTAGATCGGATCTACCGTTGAATTCGTCGGGTACTATCATAGGGGTGGGCCGGTGTGGAACTGCTTTTGTTGGGTTGCTGCTTGGAAAAGAGAGTTCCGCTGAATCCATAGTTCCAGCTTTCAAGATCCCCACGGACGACGCCAATTGACGAGGGGTAACCTCGGCAATGTCCATGAAGAAGGACGTAGGGTTTCCTGGAAAGAGAATGCTGGGGATTTCGTCGGATGTCAGGAGAACAATGGAGTTAAAGTCGCCTGAATATTTGGTGAATCGCACTATTACAAATCACTTGGGGATTGTTTGGTGTCCTCACCTAAGCCTCTCCCGTCCTATATATAATAGGCCAGGTCTCAAAGCCGTATGTGGATAGGTTACATATACATGATTACAATACCAACTCGATGTTGGTCCTTTTTCCTCTTTCCTAATACAACTATAGCCTTTGTCGGTTGCTCCTTTTGGGCCATCATCTTGACTCTTGATGGGCTGTAATCCTTTCTTCAGGCCTAGGTAGCAAATCATAGGTACCCGATTAATCATAACTATGTCACTCTTCCTCCTGGTTTCTGTTAATTACGAGTTGTGGTTACCCTGATGGTGGCTATACTAGAGGTGGTGGCGGTGCACCAAGAGCTAGGGTTCTAGGTGTGGTGGCGTATCCTTGGTTTGCTGCTTCGGCTTCCTTTGCACTACATACCTTCTGCATTTTTAGGAGAGTACGCAACTCTTCATGAGATGGTTCGATTGTCTCCTTCCTGCGGAGTTGACGTAGAAATGCATATTGCAGAGTCCTTCCGGCATATACATTGGAGACATTGGGGGCTCCCGAGTTCTTGGATGGTACCACTTTGCTAATTGGTTTCCACCAGCGTCATCTCAGTTGCTACAGTACCTTCCATTACGATCATCATTTCTTCGGCTCTCCTCTCCTGAAAAACCAGCCGCAACGTAGCTTGGCCCGCCGTATACATCATTGTTGCGCCTTCTTTTGTCATTGTTGCGCCTATCCCGATCTTCTTCGGGTGAGCACCCACGCTTGTTGTATTGCGTCTTCACCGTCGGCCTAGCGATTTTCCATGTTCATCAGTTGTGAGATTGTTTTGGGTTTGACAAATCCCAGGTCCTCAATGAATTCTCTTCGGCGGAGGCCGTCATTGAACATGTCAATTGCCCTTTCATCATATATAGATTTGGCCGAGTTTTTGATGATGTTCCACCGCTGGATAAATGCTCGTATTATTCTCCAGATTTCTGTTTGCACGCCCGCAATTGCTCCAAAGATGTGGGTCACTTGAACGTGGATGTAAAGTTTCAGATGAACTTATCTTCGAGGTCGTTCCAGCTGCTGATGGATTGTTCGTGTAGCTACCTGAGCCATGACCAGGTGGCGCCGCTTAGATGTAACTGCAAGCTCTGCCAGCCAAGCTTTGGGTTCCTGGAGACTGTCGTACTTTTGGTGATTGTGAGGAAGTTTGAAGTCCTTGGGTACAGGGTCTTGTGAACCCGCTGGGAAAAGCAACTAGCCCTACATAATTCGTACGCATCCTCGCTTTCACCATCATAATATCTTTGGCTGTTGTGCTCTTCCCTTGATCTATCGACTCTGTGATGTGTGATATCATTTCTTGCATCATCTCGTGGTTTGGAGTTTGGAAATTGTACTTGGTGTGGCGACCATGATCATCGGGTGTGTCCCACATGCCGAGGGCTGTTGCGACAACGTGGTGATTTATCGAGTTGCCTTGAATTTCCTTGTTCTCCCTGTTCGAGGGATGCTCCCACCATACCGAGGTTCATGAGAGGGGAGGGATGGAGAGCCGCTCGGGGATCGTCGGGGCGGGTTGAGTTGTAAGTAGGTAGGTCTAGGCAGCAAAAATCACGGCTTGTGCTGTTTTTGCTTTAATGTGCCCTACCAGATCTACTGACATGAAGGATAGGTATAGATCTCGAGTCATGTCATTTCTCTCGGCTTCCGAAATATTCTACAGTTGTGAGGTTCCTCTCTATGGTGCGCCTCAGGTTACGCTGCTGGATCTGCGGGTGGAACTTAGTAGTGCCTGCCAAATGCTAGATTCATCGACTTTTTCTTTTGTAGAGTTGTCTCTGCATCTTGACCAGATCCCTCTTCTTGTGGTGGAGCAAGTACTAGTATGCCATCAGATCTTCGAGCGTGGCTTCAGCCATCATGGGGACTGCACCCGATACCGCGTCCCTCGCTCTTTGCCATGTTTCTGCTGTCAGCCGAAGGGTTAGCCATTCGCCATCGCGCGTTCCTTCTCTTGCTTATATGACGCGATTGTTGGGTGGATCTCCTTCGTTTCCATGGTTTTCTGCATCATCACCCGATAGAATATCATTGGGATCAAGGATCGGGTTACCGTTGGACTCGCATGGTGTTGTTGGTTCACTGATAATCACACACACTTGATGATGCGTCATGTACGAGTTGTTGCTGTCATCATTGGATCCGCAAGAGACACTGTATGGGAATCTAGTGAAGTCCCGTGGATTCTGTTCTGGGTAGATTTCAACCATCTTGATTCCGAAGTCAATGCTTTCATCGCTTTCGTCGGGTTCAGCGTTTGCTTGACTTGAGCCATGTGGTGGCATTAACTAGGAGTCTAACCCAAAGGAGATATCGTCGTATAGGTCGGCCAGATCACCTAGATCTATGGAGTTTTCAGAATTTTGTTTGCCATTTACCGGCTAGGGTATGGCTTCTTTAGATAAACCGACAAAAGATGCAGGAATCGCCGCAGGCGCTGCTATTACGACTGATGGATCCGAATAAAGCGGAGCTGACAGGCAAAGAATGGCAAGCTCTTCCATGCGGAAGAGGAAATTTCAATTATGAGATCGGATCCGCCATTGAAGTCGACGGGAACCAAAACAGGGGTGGGTGGGCGTGGATCCGCTGTTGTCGAGCTTTTGTTTAGTGAAGAGGGGGCCGCCAAATCCATGACTCTAGCTTTTAGATTTCGCACAGACGGATCCAATTGACAAGGGGTAACCTCGGCAATGCCCATGATTATACCGACTTAGGGTTTTGTAGAAAACAGAACGTTGGGGACTTCGTGAGCTCATCAGACAAACAAGGAAGTCAAAGTTATCTGATTGCTTATGGACAATATGGTTACAAATTGCTCAAGCCTTTCAGTACCTCTCTGTTGGCTCCTCCTAGCCTTTATATAATAGGATAGGTCCTGAGGCCATATATGGATAGGTTACGAGTTACAATTACAACACTAATACAATGTCAATTCCTATTTCTTTCCTTGATCTCCAAGACGCGCTTTCTATCCGTCGGATGCTTCCTAGACTTTCCTTTACTCCTTATGGGCTTGATGGGCCGCAAGCCTTTAAGCAGCCAGGGTAACTAATCATAAGAACCCGATTAGTCACACCCATGTCACACCTCCATTGCATGGACGATGATGTGCATATTAGAGGCGATGGTGACATTGTCGGTGATGTTCCGAGCGATGACAACAAAGATGAACCGATGATGGAGACCATACAGACGAGAGCAGCCGGCAGTGACAACGAAGGCGTCCCTTGTGTGGTGTGCCTAACCTTGTGCGGTTGATAATGAGCTAGATGGTGTAAAGTTCACGCCGATGTCGGAGTAGAGGCACGTGACGACATGAAGTGGGAGACGCAATCCGATATATGATCGGCGAACCAAAAGAGGACCGACCGAGCGACCGACGAAGAGAAAAACTATTTGACGGCAGCCAATCACATGTATACCAATTCGTTGGGACTCCAAGTGCAAAGTGATGTAGCATGGGTGTTTTCCCTACTAAGGGTAACTTGGAGTTTAATATCGAACTCTTGAGAAAATATAGAACAATTTACTCTCTCTCTCTCTCTTCTAGCAACCTTCATAACAAAGCAATTTGTATTGTATCCCCAACTCTACCAACGTGGTTGTTAAGCTCACGATATCAATTAGAATTGAAAACTAAAATATAAAGAACAAGAAAACAAACTCAATATATAATTCAAGCAATAAAAGTAAACTAAATCCATATGCAATGGTTGTTTGGGGGTTATAGATAGCGAATACAAGAAGTAAAAGTATTTTGTATTTTTGGATTAAATAATTGCTGAGAACTGAAAGTGATCTTACAAGTAAAAGTTGTTTTTTACGATTAAATATGGACCGGAATTTATAGGTTGACTTGTCTACTCTCTCATAAACCTGGTGACATGGGAAACAACTTTACAAAACAAGATAATCGTCCAATTTTCTAAGTAGTGTTTCATTCACAATCATATGGGCATCATGTCCTATAATAAATATGATTTACTACATATTATTAATACTCCTTTGGAGAAAAGTCCACAAACTAGATTTAAAATAAACAGAATATTGATTTTAGTCTTTGACATGATGTTGAATAACAATATGCTACCTCTAAAAGAAGAGCTTATCTTTGTGGTCACTAGACGATAATAGCATATGAATTTATTTATCCCATGTGAGGTAATAATAGAAAGATAAAAACCTTAGTACGCTTAAATTTTCTATCACTGTCTAGTTGCTACTATAGTAGTTACTTCATCTAATACATATGTTTCTCACACGCATCCTCCCTTACTAGTTTTATCAGAACATATATGCATGAATGAGGTAGTAATATGCAAGTACAAATACAGCAAACACATTCTCAAAATTGCAAAATCATATACTCATCCTCAATAAAACAAACGATCCACCATAAATGAATTACATATGTGACCATAATAATCCCGGGAAGCTCATATGGTTCTAAAACAATGATAGCACAAGAATGAGAGAGATAGAGAGAGATCGAGCTACTCCTCCCTCCATCTAAAAAAGAATGTCGTAGATTTGTCTAAATTCATATGTATTTAGACACGTTAGTGTATAGATACATGTGAATCGACTGAGGGAGCACCATTAAATCTATAGTTCAGGGGTGGACTACTATCTCTTCATCATGGATACAATGTTGATGAAGTTGGAGAAGGTAGAGATGCAACCGGGGGTGACTCTGATACTATTTTCCCCTCCAAGCTTTGAAGGTTCTACCTCTCTTTCTCTATTCTCTATGTTTCGTATCTTTCCTGACTATCTCTCTCTTTAACGCGAAAGGGGCCATATATGGATTGTTTTAGGTCCTAAGGAGTCTAGGTGCGTGAAGATCGATGACATCAGGGGCTCGAGGCATCAGGTGGCCCCACCACGCGACAGATCCTCTTGGCGTGTCATGGGCCTCCTTCTGTTCCATGTTAGGTCCAAATTCTCCATATCTTCATTTTGGTAAAAAAAAAGTTAGTAGAAAAAAGTTCAGATCCTTTTAAGTAGGTCCAAAAAAGTCAAAAATACGCAAAACGAGTTCTTCCCGTCCTACAGAGTTATAAGACACTACAAAGAGATCTTTTAAAAAATCCTCAAAATTAAATTAAATCGTGAAAATAACAGTAAATAAAATGCAAATTTGTGAAATATGTAAAAATATACTACAAAGTTTATGGATGTATTTTACATGCACCGTCGATCTACATATCGGAAAAAACTCATCATGGCATCCGATCACGGATTGACGACCAACCTTGCTACGGGTCGTGCCGACCCCGTCTAAGATCATGGATATCGACCTTCCTGAGGGCGGTGTGGTGCGGAAGGTGTTTGGCGGCTAGGTTAAGGAACTCGCCGATATGATACTATGAGTACGAATATTTTTAGTGGTAATGCGGTGGATTTATTATTGAGCCTCAAGCGCGAGTATATACAAGACTTGGGGCAAGAAGCATCTACTAGAGATAAGGTGGGAGACGGATTAGAAACCCTATACTACCAAATATGAGTACAACCGAATATATACTCTAACAAGATGAGGCTTCCATATGAACATGGGACAACCTCTTATTAAACCATAATCCGATGTCGATCCGTTATTTTATATTTTTACAAAGATTTTTGTGTGCTTTCAACCCACTTACGACGCTGCAAAATACCATGGCAGGAAAATAAACAAGAAATAGTGCCGAAGATAAGTGATATGAATTCATAATTTTCTCAACAACCAAATTTACTGCATATGAGGTGAAATCACATTATTTTTTATTTAAACATTGGGTTTCATGAGCAACATGACTACGATAAACTTTAATTGACGTAAAGACCTCACTGAATGGAAGAATATTGTTTGCTTAGGTGAACTCATTCTATTGCTAATTCAGGAGATCAATAGATGACCTCAATCATCGTCTAGTGATGGCCAATTCTAAGGACTTTCACTCAAGGACATGTTTATATCGGTGTTGTACTTGAGTACAACTTCTATATGGTCAATACAAGCATATTGTTCTCTATTTTGTGTATGTATAACATTTTTTTCATGGTTGCGGGTTCAACATATGTAACCATTGCATAGCACATTAGTTGATCATGTTTAGTGTATGTTGTCGTCGGATTGAAGACAAGTACGCCATGAGGAGGTCCTCGGGGCATGAGAAAAGGTGGGGTATGAGACGTACGGTTCTCCGGGACAGTGAGCACAAAGCTTACCCAGGTTCAAAT
The DNA here is from genome assembly GCA_916181665.1 of Avena sativa. Classification (NCBI taxonomy): domain Eukaryota; kingdom Viridiplantae; phylum Streptophyta; class Magnoliopsida; order Poales; family Poaceae; genus Avena; species Avena sativa. The sequence goes on from OV702290.1 coordinate 469,572,121, forward strand.
CCGACTGCGGTGGAGGATCCTACTCCTACTAGCAATCCAGTATATTGGCAGATCCGGAAGTACAACAGATTACAAGAGAGGATTCGCATGTGCGAGTTGTGGTTGTAGTGCGTGCCCTAAATGCTGGTCCCTAGGACGGCTTTTATAGTCATCCGGTCTTAGGGTTATAGAAGAGTCCTATCCGGCTATGATACAGATTCGGTACAGAGTACATCTTGGACTACAAGTATTCCTACATGCCTAAGTTGGTACGTCTTCTGAGCCTTCCTGTAGCCTGATGGGCTTCCATCTTCTCTCTCTGACTGGGCCGTCCGTGAAGCATATCTCTAACCCTGAAGTGGGCAACCCTAGTCCGTGAGTCACAATGGGTATGCCCGAAAAATATATCCCCAACTGTAGCCCCGGAAGCCTCCAAGATCCAAAGTCGATTCCATCGTCTAGTTTGATACTTCTTCGGCTGTAGAATCTTGAAGGGTTCCTGAAACTTCAAAACAAAAGGTATGATCCAAGCAACAAGTGAGTTGGACTTGTTGATATCTCATCATTGCTTCCATGCTCAATTTCAAACTGAGCTAGAATTTGGTCTGTGCAAAACCTAACGACATTTCAGGTCTTGTCTTGTCATTGAAAAATATTCTATCAGTGTGACCATTTTGGTGGGTCCGCAACGCGTGGAACCGAGGTGGCGTTTCAATGTAAACACAGAGATCGAGGCAGCGGAGGCTTTGGGAGGAAGTTACCCCTCCTGTTCCATGAATGTGGTGTTAATTCCGTTCATTTAGTACTAATCTTGATGCATATGGGTTATATAAGAGGTAAACAATCCTTATTTTGTCCACTGCTTGCTCCTGTTCTTCATCCTCCTTGAAGAAACCCTGCGCTCCTTATCTCCCCTTGCTCCATCACCAAATCCACCAGCTCCGCCCATTCATGGTCAATCTCCATACGAGATGGTTGACGCATCGAGTTCTGCAGGCGCGGTGTTGTTGGCGATGGAGGACAGGAAGTACCGCAGGATTTGGATCACATGCGTTCTGAGGAACGAGAAGCTCAAATTCATGGAGGAGGAAGGTCTTCTTTGCGCTGGCACATGGCGAAGCGGCCTAGATGAGGCCCTTCCTGTACCACGCGATGGTGAACGGGTTCACTTCAGGACCCATCTAGATTGCAGCCTTAGCTTCCCACTATCGGAATTCTTTTCCGTGGTTATCTCCTACTATGGCTCCTAGCTTCATAATCTCCCCCAAATTCTCTCTTAGAGCTTAGCGCCCATGTCTCCCTTTGTGAGGGATTTCTCGAAATCAAACTGTGTCTTCTCTTTTTCTGATACTAATTTAGTACTCGAAAACACTCTATCACTATTAGTGTTTGATACAATATCGAAACTCTTAGCTTAGTTCTTAATGTTGGGTCCGTAGCATAGAAAACAAAAAAATTCCTACGATGAGAACTATACGCCAAGATCTATCTACTAGATATAGAGCAACGGGTGGACATACATCCATGGAGAACTTACCCTCGAAGACAACGAGTCTTGTTAACGAGTAGGAACTCGTGGTTGATGTAGTCGTACACTTGCCGATCTCAAGATCGTGAGGAAGTCCGAGCGCCATAACTCAGCAGCGCATTCGCACTCGCACACACGTTCAAGCCACCGGACAACCTCCACCTCCTCGCTCCAGCGATCCAGCGGAAGCAGCAACTCCTTCCAGACGAAATGCCACCGGGAACATGTATCTCGCTAATCCGAGACCATGGGGGAATAATTCTAGAGGGGGAGAGAGATCCTTCACAAGGAGGTGTGAGGATGAAGGAGGGAATGGGTGGCCTTTTATAGGAGGAGGGGGTGCCCCCTCTCTCCATGGCCGGCGCATGGGGGGTGACCCCTCACCTCCCCCATTCATGTGGTGGTAACCCCTCCACAATAAAATGCCTCTTCACATTCCCTTTTAAAGTCTCCACTTTAAATGCATTAAATTTCTCCAAATTTAATGCTCTCTCATTTAATAAAACTCTTTTTATTAAATTTATTCAGAATTTTGTTAATTACTTTAATTAACAAACATTCACATATAGCCCCTTGCAATATTTCAATATCACATGCAAAACCACCTTCTGCAATTTCACCCGAAACAATTTCCGGTTTCTATTGAAACAATTCCTGCGCTTTGCAATTCTTTCGTCTGAAACATATGTGCTCCAAAATGGTGTCCGGTAACTCTTAAGTGTGCCACCCTACGGTTCGCGAATAATGCAGACATGATCGAGACCCTTCTCCGATCAATAATCAGCAGCGGGACCTAGAGATCCGTACTGACTCCTACACATTCAACGATGACTCCTGTGATCGTGAGAACCTTTAACGCTTGTAACTAAATCCCTTTGTCTCTCGATATATTACATGTCCGAGATTCGATCATCGGTATCTTCATACCTAGTTTGATCTCGTTACCGACATGCACTCTTTTCTCATTCCCGTGATATAACACTCTAGTGATCACATCACTTGCTTGCAAGCTATCCTAATGTGATATCACCGAGAGGGACCAGAGTATATCGATCCGTCATCTGGATTGACAAATTCCACTCTTGATCCATGAGCCTCAACATAACACCTTCGTAGTACTGAACCCATCTTTATAGTCACCCTGTTACGGTGTGACGTTTGATGTTATCAAGATACTCTTCCGGTGTTAGCAATTAACATGATCTCATGGTCTAAGGATAAAGATTACTTCGTATGATGTTATAGCAATATAAACATAATTACTTGATCGTAATGCTATACTTCGGATGAATGTTCATCACATCATTTCACAAATGCTGTGACCTTGTTATTAACAACATCCAATGTCCATGATCAGGAAACCTAGATCATCTTGTTAATCAACAAGCTACTCTATAAGAGAGGCATAACTAGGAACCCTTTTTGTTTATTAAACACACATGTATTCATGTTTCCTATCAATACAATTATAGCATGCAAAATAAACATCTATCATATACAAGCAATACATAATAACAACTTTATTATTGCCTCTCAGGGCATATTTCCTTCAAATACAATTATAGCATGCAAAATAAACATCTATCATATAAAAGGAATACATAATAACAACTTTATTATTGCCTCTTAGGGCATATTTCCTTCAGTCTCCCACTTGCACTAGAGACAACAATCTAGTTTATATAGTGATAAATCTAACACCCATGGAGTTCTGGTGTTGATCATGTTTTGCCCCAGGGAGTACTTTAGTCAACGGATCTGCTACATTCAGGCCCGTGTGCACTTTACAAATCTTTATATCTCCATCCTTGACATGCTCGCGGATGGAGTGAAACTGGCGCTTAATATGCTTGGAATTCTTGTGAGACCTTGGTTCCTTGGCGTTGGCTATGGCTCCATTATTGTCACAATAGATCACCATTGGGTCCAACGCACTAGGAACCACACCTAGTTCCATTATGAACTCCTTCATCCAAACCGCTTCCTGCGCTGCTTCTGAAGCAACAACATATTCCGCCCCCGTCGTTGATCCAGCCACCACAGGTTGTTTGGAGCTCCTCCAACTAACTGCTGCTCCATTCAAGAGAAATACGTATCCGGATTGAGACTTAGAGTCATCCGGATCAGTGTCAAAGCTAGCATCGACATAACACTTAGCGACTAGCTCTTCTTCACCTCCGTATACAAGAAACATATCCTTAGTTCTTCTCAAGTACTTAAGGATATTCTTGACCGCTATCTAGTGTTCTAAACCTGGATCAGATTGGTACCTTCTAGTCAAACTAATAGCATGTGCCACATTCGGTCTTGTACATAGCATGGCATACATTATAGAGCCTATGGCTGAGGCATAGGGGATCTTATCCATTATCTCTCTTTCTTCCGCCGTAGCCGGACTTTGAGTCTTACTCAATGTCTTGCCTTGCAACATAGGTAAGTACCCCTTCTTACTTCCGTCCATATTAAACTTCTTTAATATCTTATCAAGGTATGTACTTTGCGATATCCCAATTAGGCATCTTGATCTATCTCTATAGATTTTAATGTCTAATATATATGAAGCTTCACCAAGGTCCTTCATCGAAAATTTGTTGTTTAGATAACTTTTAACATTGTTTAAAAGATCTATATCATTTCCAATCAATAACATGTCATCCACATATAATATCAGAAATGCCACATTGCTCCCACTCACTTTCTTGTAAATACAAGCCTCTCCATAAGTTTGGACAAATCCAAACTCTTTGATCACCTCATCAAAGCGGAGATTCCAACTCTGGGATGCTTGCTTCAGTCCATAGATGGATCGCTGAAGTTTGCACACCTTATCCGCATCCTTAGGATCGACAAAACCCTTAGGTTGTATCATATACAACTCTTCTTCAATATTACCATTGAGGAATGTAGTTTTGACATCCATCTGCCATATTTCATAATCAAAATATGCAGCAATTGCTAACATAATCCTAACCGACTTAAGCATCGCTACAGGAGAGAATGTCTCATCGTAGTCAACTCCTTGAATTTGTCGAAACCCCTTTGCGACAAGTCGAGCCCTATAGATGGTTTCATTACCATCAGCATCAGTTTTTCTTTTGAAAATCCATTTATTCTCAACGGCCTTTCGATCGTGAGGTAAGTCCACCAAGGTCCAAACCTGGTTTTCGTACATGGATTCCATCTCGGATTTCATGGCTTCTAGCCATTTGTTGGAATCAGGGCTCATCATCGCTTCTTCATATGTCGCAGGGTCATCTATTTCATCAATCATGAAATTCATAACAGGATTGCCGTACAGTTCAGGAGCTGCACATGTCCTACTTGACCTGCGAGGTTTGGTAGTGTCCTATTTTGAAGTTTCATGATCAATATCATTAGCTCTCTCTTCATTAGGTGAAGTCAACTCCGAAACAACTTCTGGAGCTGCGTTACTCGCCATTTCATGAAGAGAAGGTTCAATAACCTCTTCGAGTTCTACCTTCCGACTACTCACACCTTTCGCGAGAAACTCCTTCTCAAGAAAGGATCCATTCTTGGCAACAAAGACCTTGCCCTCGGATCTGTGATAGAAGGTATACCCAATCGTTTCCTTAGGGTATCCTATGAAGACGCATTTTTCCGCTTTGGGTTCGAGTTTATCCGGTTGAAGTTTCTTCACATAAACATCGCATCCCCAAATTTAAGAAATGATAGCTTAGGTTTGTTTCCAAACCATAATTCATACGGTGTCTTTTCAATGGATTTAGATGGTGCCCTATTTAAAGTGAATGCAACGGTTTCCAGTGCATAACCCCAAAATGACAGTGGCAAGTCAGTCAGAGACATCATAGATCAAACCATATCCAATAAAGTACGATTACGACGTTCTGACACACCATTACGTTGTGGTGTTCCGGCAGGCGTGAGTTGTGAAACTATTCCACAGTCTTTCATATGTGTGCTAAACTCGTAACTAAGATACTCTCCTCCGCGGTCGGACCGCAGAAATTTGATCTTTCTGTTACGATGATTTTCCACTTCATTCTGAAACTCTTTGAACCTTTCAAAGGTTTCAGACTTACGTTTCATCAAATAGATATACCCGTATCTACTCAAATCATCCATGAAAGTAACAAAATAACGATATCCACCTCGCACCGACACACTCATTGGTCCACACACATCAGTATGTATGATTTTCCAATAAATCTGTCGCCCGTTCCATTGAACCGGAAAACGGCGTTCTAGTCATCTTACCCATAAGGCATGGCTCACATGTATCAAATGATTCAAAATCAAGTGATTCCAAAAGTCCATCAGAATGGAGTTTCTTCATGCATTTAACACCAATATTACCTAGACGGCAGTGCCACATATATGTAGATATATCATTATCAAGTTTAATCCTTTTAGCATCAACATTATGAATATGCGTAATACTACTATCGAGATCCAACAGAAATAAACCATTCAACATAGGTGCATGACCATAAAAGATATTATTCATATAAATCGATCAACCATTGTTTTCAGACTTAAACGAATAACCACTTTGCATCAAACACGATCCAGATACAATGTTCATGCTCAGTGCAGGCACCAAATAACAATTATTCAGGTTTATAACTAATCCCGACGGCATATGGAGAGGCAGCGTTCCGACGACGATCACATCAACTCTTGATCCATTGCCGACCCGCATCGTGACCTCATCCCTTACTAGTTGTCGCTTGTTCTGCAGCCCCTGAACCGAGTTACATATATTAGCAACCGATCCCGTATCAAATACCTAGGTGCTACTGCGAGTACTAGTCAAGTACACATCAATAACATGTATATCACATATACCTTTGTTTGCCTTGCCGGTGTTCTTGTCCGCCAAATACTTGGGGCAGTTGCGCTTCCAATGGCCAGTCCCCTTGCAATAGTAGCACTCGGTGTCAGACTTAGGGCCAGCTCGGGGTTTCTTTTCAGGCGCGGCAACAGATTTGCCGCCCTTCTTTCCCTTCTGCTTACCTTTCTTGTCCTTCTTGAAACCGGTGGTCTTATTGATCATCAACACTTGATGTTCTTTCCTAATCTCCACTTCTGCAGTCTTAAACATTGACAGAAGCTCGGGAAGAGACTTATTCATGCCCTGCATATTATAGTTCATCACAAAGCTCTTGTAGCTAGGTGGCAGAGATTGGAGAACACGATGTATGCCTAAGTCAATGGGAATCGTTATTCCCAAGGACACAAGCTTATCGGCGTACCCAGACATTTTGAGTACGTGCTCACTAACGGAGCTGTTCTCTTCCATCATGCAGCTAAAGAAATTTTCAGAAGCATTATAACTCTCTATGGCAGCATGGGTATCAAAAATCATTTTCAATTCTCCCATGGTATCAAAGGCATTGCCATTTTCAAAACGTTTTTGAAGTTCTGTCTCTAGCCCATACAGTATGCCACAATGAACTAAGTTGTGGTCCTCCTGATGAGTTATATAGACGTTCGTTTCCTCGTCAGGGGCATCAGGAGCCGGTGGGGGGCCTAGCGGCGCCTCTAGCACATGTTGCTTTTGTGCAGCAGTGAGGAGAACCCTCAAATTCATAGCCGAGTTGGTGAAGTTGCTACCATTCGCAGCAAGCTTCTCTTTCTCCATGAACACATTGAAATTAAAAGCAGGTGGTGCCATCTACAACAGAATTTGTAAAATATACTTAGACTAAGTTTATGATAGATTGAGTTCAACTAATCCAAATTACTAATGAACTCCCACTCAAAAACGACATCCCTCGTGTCCTTTTGGTGATTACATGAACCAAATCCACTACACGAAGTCCGATCATCACGTGAGTCGGTGTAGCTTCAAAGGCGAGCATCTATATGGGCATCATATCAACTATATGACTCATGCTTAACCTTTTGGTCCGTGTTCCGAGGCCATGTCTGTACATGCTAGGCTCGTCAAGTAAGAACCTTAGTATTTGCGTGTGTAAAACTGTCTTACACCCGTTGTATGAAAGCATAGAGTCGAGAACACCCGATCATCACGTGATGCCTCAAAACATGATCCACAAAACGGTGCATACTTAAGGAAGAACACATTTTATCTTGATATCTAAATGAGGGATCATCTTATAATGCTACCAAAAGCGCCAAACTAGCAATATAAGATGCTAACATCTAATGTGTGAAGTGAGGTGATATGGTCCATACATTTGATCTCTAGCATTTGCATCGTGGTATGATCTCTATCATTCCTTTGTGTGTAAGGCCAAGGTCTATGGAACTTACACGTTAAGTGAGTTGTAAGAGTATCTATCATACATCTACTTACAACAATACCATATCAATACACTAGCCCAGCAACGATCTAAACTAGACGCCTCTAATTTATCAATTGCAAGTTTTACGTGGCTTAGGGCTTTCGGAGATAGAACCGGTCTAACGTACGAACATGAACCACAACAAGGATAACCAAGTTATTAGCAACTCGTTGTAAATCAGATATTGACTATAGTAGGAGAGACAGACACCCGCTAGCCACTTATGCAAAACTAGTTGCATGTCAGTCGTGGAACCGGTCTCATGTACGATGACATGTAAGGTTGGTCCGGGCCGCTTCATCCCACTATGCCACCAATATCCAAAGTACATAGAAGATGAAATAACATGATCATCATCGCCCACATATAAACATATGTGTACTACCCGTGCAAAGCACCTACGCATAGATCAGGCTCTGATACCACTGTTGGGTCCGCAACATAGAAAACAAAAAATGTCCTATGATGAGAACTATACGCCAAGATCTATCTACTAGATACAGAGCAACGGGTGGACATACATCCATGGAGAACTTACCCTCGAAGACAACGGGTTTTGTTAACGAGTAGGAACTCGTGGTTGATGTAGTCGTACACTTGCCGATCTCAAGATCGTGAGGAAGTCCGAGCGCCGCAACTCAGCTGCGCATCCGCACTCGCACACATGTTCAAGCCACCGGACAACCTCCACCTCCTCGCTCCAGCGATCCAGCGGAAGCAGCAACTTCTTCCAGATGAAATGCCACCGGAAACATGTATCTCGCTAATCCGAGACCGTGGGGGAATAATTCTAGAGGGGGAGAGAGATCCTTCACAAGGAGGTGTGAGGATGAAGGAGGCAATGGGTGGACTTTTATAGGAGGAGGGGGGTGCCCCCTCTCTCCATGGCCGGCACATGGGGGGTGACCCCTCACCTCCCCCATTCATGTGGTGGTAACCCCTCCACATTAAAATGCCTCTTCACATTCCCTTTTAAAGTCTCCACTTTAAATGCATTAAATTTCTCCAAATTTAATGCTCTCTCATTTAATAAAACTATTTTTATTAAATTTATTCAGAATTTTGTTAATTACTTTAATTAACAAACATTCACATATAGCCCCTTGCAATATTTCAATATCACATGCAGAACCACCTTCTGCAATTTCACCCGAAACAATTTCCGGTTTCTATTGAAACAATTCTTGCACTTTGCAATTCTTTCGTCTGAAACATATGTGCTCCAAAATGGTGTCCGGTAACTCTTAAGTGTGCCACCCTACGGTTCGCGAATAATGCAGACATGATCGAGACCCTTCTCCGATCAATAATCAGCAGCGGGACCTGGAGATCCGTACTGACTCCTACACATTCAACGATGGCTCCTGTGATCGTGAGAACCTTTCACGCTTGTAACTAAATCCCTTTGTCTCTCGATATATTACATGTCCGAGATTCGATCATCGGTATCTCCATACCTAGTTTGATCTCGTTACCGACATGCACTCTTTTCTTGTTCCCGTGATATAACATTCTAGTGATCACATCACTTGCTTGCAAGCTATCCTAATGTGATATCACCGAGAGGGCCCAGAGTATATCTATCCGTCATCTGGATTGACAAATTCCACTCTTGATCCATGAGCCTCAACATAACACCTTCGTAGTACTAAACCCATCTTTATAGTCACCCTGTTACGGTGTGACGTTTGATGTTATCAAGATACTCTTCCGGTGTTAGCAATTAACATGATCTCATGGTCTAAGGATAAAGATTACTTCGTATGATGTTATAGCAATATAAACATAGTGACTTGATCATAATGCTATACTTCGGATGAATGTTCATCACATCATTTCACAAATGCTGTGACCTTGTTATTAACAACATCCAATGTCCATGATGAGGAAACCTTGATCATCTTGTTAATCAACAAGCTAGTCTATAAGAGAGGCATAACTAGGAACCTTTTTTGTTTATTAAACACACATGTATTGATGTTTCCTATCAATACAATTATAGCATGCAAAATAAACATCTATCATACACAAGGAATACATAATAACAACTTTATTATTGCCTCTCATGGCATATTTCCTTCACTTAAGAGAGACCGAGTCTATCCCAAGGTCATAGCTAGTGATTCAGTGAAGAAGTGGCCAGGCACCTTCTTCTATCACAAGGATATGCTGGCTCCGGGAAAGCAGGAAAGCAGGAAAGCTTGCCGGTTTTCATCGACGGTGCTACTACTCCCCAAGAGTATTTGGATGCATAAGCGACGACTCTTACTAAAAGCTTGATCCGTGCTAAGAGGCGGATTGAGTTCTTGATGAAGAATAAGGGATTGAAGGGATCCGACTTAGTCCACTGCTGGCTATCTCGCCGGATTTAACCTCTTTAATACCATGGGGACTAGCTGATGCATTCAGTCACCCTTGATAAAAAGGACATCTTGAAAGTTAGCCTGACTCTGATCCCCTCCAAAGACTACAAGTCCCGGATTTAGTGGTTGATCAAGGAGCAGGTTAACCGGAAAGTTCATCAGGTCTCCATGGTGATGTATACGGCAAAGAACCCCGTGACCCCGGTAAGTTATTCGACTTTTACCTTGCTTTATTCTATCCGTCTTTTACATAATATTGCAATGTTGAGATATTTCTAGCTTTCAACTTGCTGACCTCCCTGAGTTAGAGCTTGCTCCATTCGAGGGTTATCGACCTAAAGATCTTATTCATCTTTGCGAGGATGAGGAACTTGAGGAGTTGTCAGAGACGCTTACCTAGAAGCGTAAGACTCCGGTTGTTTCGGTTGGCCCGCAAACGCTGCCAGTCGTTTAAAAAGTAAGTTCCACTTTTATCATTACTTGTTTTAGTATCATATTTCTGAGTCATAATGTTTTTATCTTCTTTATGGATCGGAGCTAAAACATTGGGAAAAGGAAAAGGGAAAACGGGAAGACTCTACACCAGGAGGAGTTGACCTTGGTTTCTCTTACTACTGCTCCCCCGACTCCTAACCCCAACCCATCGTCAGTGTCGAAGGATATTCCATCTCCACGCGATGGGGATGTTGAGGCTCATCTTGAAGAGCTAGTGAAGAACTTTGGTTCACAAATGAACGTCACCATTGGTGACTCGGGAATTTATAAGGGTGAACCCTCTAAGGGTAATGATCCCTCGGTTGATACTTTTGCTAACAACCTCATGAAGATTCCATATGCCGCCAATCTTGGCCTTACCAGGAAAAGTGCAGAAGATATTCAGAAGCTTGCATTCGTTTGTTTAGAATCTCGGAACATTTCTACCGAGGAAGAGGTACAAGAGGCCGAAAACATAAAACTTGAAGATTTCTGGGGAAAAATCATGCTCGTGATGAGCGATTGAGGGCTGGTGAGGTTCTGCCTCCACCAGTGCAACTGTTGATCTTCGTCAAGAAAGTTTCTACTAAGGTCAACTCTAGCCTTAACAAGCTGCATCGTGAGCATATTGTAAGTCTTTTTCTGACTTTTAATTGTATTTATATCATATCCTCTAGCCCCCAAGCATGAAGTTGGATGTAAGCACAATCCGAGTTTATGCTTTTATAGGATGCTGATGACTGCAAGTGCACAGATCAATTGTAGCTAGTTTCGAAGTAAAGGTATCAAACCCACAGAGAGCAATTGGTTAAGGTCTTTATGCCCCTCATTACTATCTACCAAAGAATACTTGAGAGTTGTCTTTGATCTCAAGTAAAGAGTCTTTGAATTCTTTCTGGTTGTTTGCAGAAAGTAATTAAAACAAGTAATAAGATTGAATGAAAGCGTTGTTGAACTCAATATGGCTAAACGTTCTCGGGGATGTAGGATACACAACTAGCGTGATACTATTATTATATGTAATCAAGATAACATACTTGTTATGTCATGATATGTGTGGAGAGAGCCCCATAATAAGATGTTCACGACAAGGCTCGTAGGAAGCCACTTTGTTGAGCCAAGTGTGAGGTCACCACTAAATAACCAGTGCAATGCCTGAGAGAAATCACCCATACTGGCCACCGCAATTAAGGGTTTCCCCATGGATATCGTAATTAGCTTAGGGAGTCCCTCTTGATCCCCCTTTGACCGTGTGGGTTACGAGCAAGCGTCAATCTGTCACGGGGCACTCCGGGTACGCTTCCACAACACGTCCAAAGGGTTTCTTCCTTCCTTTAGTCCCGAAGGCAAATGATATATGGTCGACTTCACATATCATATAAAGAGAGAAATCAAACACAAGTCGTAATTATAGCATAGACAAGCAAGTCATATGGACACAAGAATGGATCATCTTTATTACAAGTTCTTAGTGGTGCTAGGGTTTCTCCATCTCCCCAAGAACAAAGGAACTACTCACTCATGGAAGCAATCAACAACATCATCATAATCAAATGGATGGATTAAAGTACGAGTGTAGATCTAATGCAAACCACAATTGGATCTGGAATTACAAAGATATCTAATAGATGAAAGATGGGGTAATGGTGGTGACGAGGGTTTAACTCGTCAATGCCCATTGTTACAGACTTGGGTTTTGGAGGAGGGAGCGCTGGAGGCATCAATCGGCTAGTAAACAAGCACACACGGATGTAAGTTTTACCAAGGTTCAGGCCTCGTAGAGGTCCCTACTCCTGCTTGTCTACTCTTGGAATTAACGAAGGAATCAAAGATTACACGGGCGCTCAGATGCAATCTGGTGAGAGTTGTGGAAACTAAGGTGGTGATTGTCCTCCTTGCCGCCCCCTCCTAGCCTTTATATAGATAGGCTAGATCTCGTGTAGCAGGTCGAGTCGGTTACAGCTTAGGGTTTTGCCTTTAAACTTTCTATCTTAAGCTTCTTCTTGTCTCGCAAGCAATCGAGAGTCCACGGGCCACTCGAATTCTCCACTGGGCCTTGGCAATGCTGTGGGCTTCTGCCATATCTAGACCGTATATACCAAACTCGAGTACATGTAGGGTATGCCCATGTCAGTAGCCCCCGAGTGTCCAGTGGAATCGCAGATTCGACTGGGACTTTATGAAGTCTTTCGAGTGCATGACTGAGCATTTTTCGAGTGTTCTGTTTATGTCATAGGGATTGTTGATATACGTGCCTAATTTATCCGATGTATCGGTATTAGCTAACTGCCTTAGGACAAACAACATAATCTACTCAAACTCGAGTCCTCGGACTCGAATTCGGAAAAGTACTGGCGCAATTCGACTCAGGCCGCGGAGGTCTTATAGGAGTCGAATTCCAGTGTATAAGTGTGAGCACTCGACGCGTCCGTCAAGGCATGTTCATCATACCTGCAGGCACGGATATGTTTCTAGTAGTGCACAGCAGATGCGTTGCCAGGCCTTATTCAGGTCTTATCTTCATGCTGTAAGCGCGGCATCCGAATTTTTGTCATCGCGGAGATGATTCGGGTGGCCCAGGAGATGTAGTCTCTTTGTAGGGATAGTATGAGGCGGAGTTGCCATAGCATTCGAGTGTGGATGTTATCAACACACAATATGATGTACGAATAATCATAGGGTGCGTGACCAGTGCTCCCTATGGGAGTAGCCCCCGAGTGCCTGGTTGAGTCGAAGACTCAAGCGGGGACTAAAAACCTTTTGCGACTGTTGTCGTCTTTTGCTGCTTGTTTCAGTCGAATTTGCTTCCGGCGCTCCATGGAGTAACCCATAATTCACAATCGAATCATAGATTCGAGTGGTGGGTATGTCATGAATGTTCATATACCTGCATAAAGATAATCATAGGGTGCGCGACCAGCGCTCCCTATGGGAGTAGCCCCCGAGTGCTTGGTTGAGTCGAAGACTCGAGCGAGGACTAAAGTAGTCAAAATCTTCTGCTGCTGAAATTAATGACGTCAGTGCTGAGGATGTGATGACCTCGGTTGCCCGCATGAGCGGCTTTGACGGGACGTGACGAGTGGTGGGTCCCACTTTCTGACTTTGATTTGACCGGGCATGCGTAATCTTCTGTTTTAACTGTGTCTCCTCGATTTCCGTGTGTAATGGGAATAGTGGGGGGACGTTTCGTGATTCGGCTTCGCCACGTGTCGATGGCGATGTGCGCCACGCGTGTAGTAGGGTTTCTGCTGGCCGTTGGATGGTGTCTGTGAGGAGGTTAAGTAGCAGCGTAGCTGCAGTAATTTCCCCATCTGTCTTCTTTGCTTGTGCCTCCATCGCCATTGTTGTTGCTCTCTACTTCTTTGCGCACTTTCTCTTTGCGGCACTGGACCATCTCCGTGTCTTCCCCAGTTACTTCCTCCATTCTCACCGCCATCGGAAGATGGGCAAGAAGAAGGAAGGCGCCGCCTCTGGGTCCGCGGCCGCCATTGCCGCCACCAAGAAGAAGGGCAGTACCGCCACTGTGGGCACCAACGCCGCCAGCGCTGGGAAGAAGAAGGGTGCGGGCACCCGCGTCACCAACGGCGCTTGGCGTGCGTCCATCATCAAGCCCGTCGAGCTGCCTCTTCATCGTCGAGATGGAGTTCTTCCGTCTACAGAAGACGACTCGCGAGTGCCCGGTAAGGAGGTGATCCCTTGTCCTCCCCTGGTTTTTGGGTGATGTTCCTTGCGTTCATCATCTGAGGTCTTTCTCTCCTCCTGCATCCTTTCTTCAGGGGTCTCCTTTGCTTCTATGGGCTCCAGCTGCATCAGCTGTCCCCAAATTCTATTCTCCACATCTCCTGCTTCATTACTCTTTGCGAGTGGTGGCTCGGAGTCGAACCGCACTTTGGCCTCTTCAAGAGGCTTTTTAAGCTAAAACGCCAGTTGGCGTCCGGTTCGATAGTCTACCACGTAGGAGGCTGCGGAATCCATATCGACTCCTCTGTCACTTACTTTGATATCAAGCTCACTACATCCGTCCAAGGGTGGAGAGACAAGTGGTTCTAAATCCGCGACCAGAAGGCCGACGGAGAGCACTACGGACACGCGCCCTTCGATCCCGCGACACCCGTGCAAGAGGAGGTGTTCTTGGAAGAATATCATGATGCCTAGCGAGTCCGAGGAAACAGAGGTGTTGTATAAGCACGTCTGTGACCTCGAGAATCGCATAGGCAAAGAAGAGGGAAGCGCTTCCCTCATTCGCACATGGTTGCGTCGCCGTGTCCAGCCTCTGTAGGCCAGAGTCCATCCTATGTTCCGCTGGGCCGGTGCGAACGATGCCACTCGTGTATCTGCCGATGGCATTTCTATGGGTGAGGTTGATAAGAGGGTGTGACTGGTGACCAAATACACCACCAAGGAAGTTCTCCTAGGCAAACCAGTCGTGCCTCCTTTCGACACCTCAAACCCTCCTCCTGAGGTAGAATTGTACTACAAAGTAGCTTTCTTTGTCGTTTGCCATTAAGTACTTGATGTATAATAATGTATCTTCTGAATGCAGGATTGGAAGGTGTCTTCCAATTTGCCTCCTCGTCCTGAAGGGGTTATTACTCGCGAAGTGTATGAAGAGGACGAGTCGGAGTTGACCGTCCCAATCGAAGAGGAGGAGGGAGCCCCCGAGTCCAGCGACCAGGACACTCGCAGCGTTCTCGCAGCGAGGATTCTGATGCTACTTCTCCGACGATGTCGGAAGGTCCTTCTGCTACTGCAGAGGAGCCAATCCCCATTGTTCCTGTGCGTGCCATGGCTCCTCCTGCCCGGAAGAAGATGCGACTACCGAAGGAGTCGTCGGAGTCAGAGGAACAATCCTTCGACCTTGATAATTTTGACTGGTAAGTTCCGCATTCACGACTTTATATTAGATTCTTTTTGGAGCTGCTTTCCCTGAAGTTTTGTTGGATGTGTTTTGCAGTCAAGCGGCGTCGTCGTCTTCTGACGATGTCCAATTTGTGAAGGAATCCGGAGTCGCAGACTCCAAGGCCAAGGAAGTGGCCGAACGATCTTCTTCTCCTCCATTGGCAGCCCACTCCAGGCACAACTCGTCGAGTTACCCGCATGCTGGGGAACATCAGGTGGTTGCCCGGATGACTGCACAACGGTCATCTTCGGAGTCTCTAGAGGATCATGTAAGCATCCTTTTGCTGTTTTGGCAGTCGAATATATACTTGGTGTTGTTGCCGAACTTTGTTTTCTTCTGATGCAACTCATCATGAAGGAAGCTGCCCGCCTGGCGGAGCAAGTCCTTGACATGGGTCGACAGCATGCATGGCTGGACAATCGCCATCGCGTTGTTGAAGGTTAGTTTTGGCTTTGTCTTTGTCTTGGTGAAGTTTCTAGATTCGATTGGTGATACGTCTTGTTCTTTGCAGTTGAGCATAACGATCTTCTTCATCATGTTGCTTCCCTTGAAAAGGCGTTTGCCGTGGCGGCGAAGAGTCGCGGCAAGGCAATCGCGGCCCTGGAGGAGTCGCAAAAGCGCGAAGAGGACTTGCGAAAGCACGAAGAGGACTTGCGTGCCTCTAATGCCGAGAGGGAGAAATTGCTCGAGGAGAAACTTTTCTTGATTGCTAAGTCCCTCTCAGGTATTATTTCGGCTAAATTGTCATTGTTTATTGCCTCGACATCGTGTTATTGTGCTAACACTTTGTTGTATGCAGATGCCAGCGGCCTGAGCTTTGATGCCTAGGCCCTTCGCCACGAAGATGCGTTGGCTGGTGCTGTCGCCACAGTCGAAGACCACAACACTTCCCTTCAGGGGACGCTGACGAAGGCCAAGGGTGTGCTCAGTCGCATACGCAAGGATCTAACCCCCAAGGCTGAGCTGATTGACAAGCTTGAGGACCTAGTGGAATCCCTTGCTGGGGGTATTCCCATGGACTTCAGGAACTCCCAGCAGTCTGTCGGCGCCACCATGGTACTCGCGATGGTGCAAGCCCATGGCGTGGAGGTGGACCCTGCCGCGATCTCCAAGGCGATGCCCGTTGGCGCAGATGGCCAACAGGTAGTGTTTGCTCCCTTCACTACTGGCTGTGGTAAGTATGGGCAGCAGCTCATCAATACAGTTGCCGAATACTCCAAAGAGCTACAGCGAGCGAAGAATGCGGCGAAGGCTATGACATTAGGGGCTGGCACCGGAAAGTCTGTGGCATTAGAGACCGCCACGGATTCGACGAGGCCCCCGATGTCCAAGTCGAAGTCGAAGAAGCAGACTGCTCCTTAGTAGCTAATCTATAATACTTGTAGTTTTATTTTCAATTTGAAACCATGCTTTTGTGGGAGTATCCCTATCGAGACTTTTGCCGTGCTTGAATACACTCGAGCCTTTTATTAATGTATTCTTGGTCCCTTATTTTCTCTTGCTTGGTTTGTGATAGGGTACGTCGAGTGGTCTTTCGAGTGATCCTCGTGACCCTCCACACACCGATGAAACCTTGGCGCAGCCGCACTCGAAGGTAGAGGAGTTGTCCTTGCTTTCGCGACTGCACGATCGCATTAAGAAACTGGAGCATGAGTTTCCCATCCTCCATGGTAGCGCAGATGTATGGAAGTCGAAGGCGGAGAAGGCCACCTCCCACGAGAAGTATCTCCTGGAGGAGGTAGTGTAGCTGAGTGAGTAGTTCAAATGTTAGCTTTTTGTCCTCTTATCTTTTCTTTTAGTCAGTCGCGGTGATGCCTTGTCTTCACACTTTGCCCTTTTGTTTGGTGTAGTTGTCAAAGCTCGTCATCCGCAGGATGAGAAAGACCGGATTGCCATTCGAATGAACGATCTGACCCAGGAGCAACTATAGGCGAGTGGGTACTTTTGGGTGGACCACGATCGTGCAATCGCGCTTGTGACCCTACAGGATCGTGCTTCTCGAGTACTTCACCTTTTGAAGAAGGCGTAGTCGTGCCTTAGGCATATCTATCAAACGATGTTTCTGCTGGACGCCGTCCCTTCAAGCATGTTGGCTCTTTTGGCGAAGTTCCAAGATTTGAGTGCGGTTCGTGAGTGCGTGCGACAGCAGTTAGTAGTTAGTGCTAAGGCTGCGTTGTCGCTGGTGCGACTGCATAGACCGAATGTAGATGTTGCAGCTATTGCCGCTGGGCCGCCACCTCCGCCAGAAGGTATGACCTGGGACATGGTTCCGCACTACTAAGCGGTTGAGCGCCCAGCGGAAGAAATTGTCGAATTCTTCAAGGAACAAACGAATGTTCTTCTGTTGCAGCAGTAGCATGACTTGTATCCTGCACATAATTGTACAAGTGTTGTAAAGTTCGTATGAATATGTTGGATGTAATTAATACTCATTGATATGTGAAGAGCTTGCTAGCTTTTATATTTTGCGAGTGAATTGTACTCTACAGTTCCTTTTTGTTAGCCTAACTTATGTTTATCTCAGCACCTTGCCAACCTGTCAGGTGCGTTGCAACTGGGTTGGTGTTTATCAAGGGTTCGATTAATGTTGCGTCAGCTACTCAGGAAACTGCAATTTGTTCGTAGAACGAAAGTGTGAAGGGTGGTGCAGCCCCCGAGTGATCAATTTGCAGGAAAATAAGGAAAACACAGAGTTTTGGGGCACTTAGCTTTATTTATTCGCAGAATAGTACAAGGTAAAATGTGTGGCTAAGTAGCCTGGCTGAATAGCCTTATTTGTAAATGTAAAGGAAAAACCGACTAGGGGTAGAAGTGACGCAGCTGTGCGACGTTTCAAGGGTTGGAGTATGCGACTCATGTCTCGAAATTTTTAAGGCGATAGACGCCACCTGGGATTACTTCTATAATCATGTAAGGTCCCTCCCAAGGGGACTCGAGCTTGAGATGACCTTGTTGCTTGAGTCGCAGGACCAGATCTCCTTCGACGAAGGATCTTGGGCGTAGCCTTCTGCTGTGGTAGTTGCGGAGGTTTTGTTGGTAGATCGTTGATCTCTCCGCTACAATTTCTCGTGCCTCGTCAAGGAGGTCGACAGAGTTTTCGAGTGCAAGAGTTGACTCTTCCTCGCTGTAAGCGACCACCCGCGGGGCTTTGTAGCGTACTTCTGCGGGTAGCACCGCTTCAGCACCGTGCACCATGAAGAACGGGGTGTATCCTGTGGCGCTGTTTGGAGTTGTGCGCAAGCTCTAGAGTACGGATTGCAGCTCGTGTGGCCAGCATCCGGCGGATTGTTCGAGTGGCCGAAGGAGTCATCTCTTGATTCCACCGCAGACGAGGCCGTTGGCCTTTTTGAATTGACCGTTGGTCTGCGGGTGAGCCACCGAGGCACAGCTTATGTTGATTCCCAGGTTTTCGCAGAATTCCTGGAACTCCTTGGAGGTGAAGTTCTTCCCATTGTGCATGATGATGTTGTGTGGCACTCCAAAACGGTAGACAATGGACTCGAAAAACTTAACAGCGCTGGCCCCTGATTGATTTGTCACCGGCATGGCCTCGATCCACTTGGTGAATTTGTCGACTGCGACTAAGAGGTAGACGTAACCTCCTCGCGAGGATTTTGGGAGCTTGCCGACCATGTCGAGTCCCCATTGCACGAAGGGCCAAGCCAATGGTATTGGCCGAAGTTCCACGCCAGGTGCGTGCGGTTTGTCCGCAAATCGCTGGCAAGCGTTGCGGCGCTGGACGATGTCCTTGGCGTCACGCATGGCCGTGGGCCAGTAGAATCCAGCTCGTAGAGCCTTGGCAACAAGGGCGCGACTGCCAGCATGGTGCCCGTAGGTGCCTTCGTGGATGTCGAGGAGGACGGCCCTTCTGTCCCCGTTGGAGACGCACCGTTGGAGCACTCATGTGATGTTGCGCTTATACAGTTCGCCGTTGATGACGGTGAATGCCTTGGATCGTCGCGCGATGTGTCGCGCGTCAGTAGGGTCATCTAGCAGCCTCTTTCTGAGTAGATATGTGATGTAGGGTTGTGTCCAAGATGGCTCGATCATCATGACGCCCATTGGTCCTTCGAGTCATGTATCAAGCTCCAGGTCGCCGAGTGCCATTGGCTCATTGGGTGGCGTAGCCCCCGAGTCCATTGACGCACTTGCTTTCTTCTCTGGAGCCTTTGGCTTGATGGAGCGTTCACAGATGCGCTCGAGAAATACCCCAGGTGGTATGGGGGCGCAGATGGAGCCAATATTAGCGAGGATATCCGCCTCTTCATTGCTTTCATGACCCACATGTCGCAGCTCACAGCCGTCGAAGTCCCCTTCGAGTGTGTTGTAGAGGTCGCGATAAGCGATCATGTTGTCGTTCAGTGCATCGCACTCGTGTATCGTTTGGTTGACCACCAGTTTGGAGTCGCCGTAGATGATGAGCCTTTTGGCACCGCAGGCTTTCGCCATTCGCATCCCATGGATCAGAGCTTCGTACTCAACTTCATTATTGGAGGCGGTGAACTGCATTCGCATAATGTATTTCAGCTTGTCTCCCTAGGGCGATGTCAGTATGACACCTGCACCAGCTCCGTCCTTTCGTTTGGACCCATCGAAGTGCATTGTCCAGAGGTAGGACATATCTGGCTTGTCGAGGAGCTAGTTCTCCATCCAGTGCACGAGGAAATCAGGGAGGACTTGCGACTTGATCGTGTCGCGCTTTTCGTATGTGATGTCTCGTGGAGATAGTTCGATTCCCCAAAGCGCGACTCGCATGGTGGCATCAGGGTCATTGAGTATATGCCCGAGTGGAGCGTCGTTGACCACCACGATTGAGTGCTCCTGGAAGTAGTGGCACAGTTGCTTGGCTGTCATGAAGATGTCGTACGCCAGCTTCTGGTAGTGCGGGTACTGCTATTTTGTTGGCGTGAGCACCTCGCTGAGGTAGTAGACTGGGCGCTAGACCCCATGGACCTTATTTTCTTCGGCTCGTTCCACCACAAGCACCGTGCTGACCACCTGGTTGGTGGCGGAGATGTAGAGCAATAGCGGCTCTTTCTCGCGTGGAGTCACCAGTATTGGCGGGGTGGATAGTAAACATTTGAGGTCCTCGAATGCTTCTTGCGCCTTGTCTACCCACTCGAATTTGTCAGTTTTGCGGAGAAGTTGGTAGAAGGGCAGTGCCTTTTTGCCCATGCAACTGATGAATTGACTGTGCGCCGCAATTCGCCTAACTAGCTGCTGGACGCCTCTCACGTTCCTCGGCTTCTCCATGGATAGTATGGCCTTTATTTTCTTCGGGTTTGCCTCGATCCCTCTTGCAGAGATGAGGTACCCGAGTAACTGCCCAGATGGCATGCCAAAGGCGCATTTGTCCGGATTGAGCTTGACCTGGTAGTGGTCAAGGTTGGCGAAAGTCTTGCATAGATCGTCGATTAGCGAGGCTTCCTCTTTGGTTTTGATGACGATGTCGTCAACGTAGAATTGGATGTTGCGACCGAGTTGATTCTTGAGGCAAGCCTGCATGCACCGCTGATAGGTGGCTCATGCGTTTTAGCCCGAAGGGCATCGTGTTGTAGCAGAACACACCAAAGGAGTCATAAACGCCATTTTCTTCTGATCCTCCCCTTTCATTCGAATCTGATTATATCCTGAGTAGGCGTCGAGGAAGTAGAGACGCTCACATCCCGCGGTGGAGTCGATGATTTGATCGATTCGCGGCAACGGGAAGTGATCCGTTGGGTAATGCTTATTTAAGGAGGTGAAGTCCACACACATCCACATGATATCTGTGTCCTTTTAGGCACAAGCACTGCGTTAGCGAGCCAAGAGCTTTCCTTGATCTCGCGTATAAATTTTGCGTCGAGGAGTCTGTTGATCTCCATGCCGACTACTTTTGCTCGTGGTTCAGACAGTCGCCGAATTGTCTGCTTGACTGGCCTTGCGTCTAGATTCACGTTGAGTGAGTGCTCGGCAAATTCCCTGGGAACTCCTGGCATGTCCACTGGACACCAGGCGAAGATCTCTCAGTGCTCACGGAGGAATTCGACGAGCGCGAGTTCCTAGGTGGAACTCAAGTTGTTGGCGATGAGGGTCGTCTTGGTTGGGACCGTTGGGTGGACCTGGACTTTCTTCATATGCACCGACGAGTCTAAGGACAGGTCGGGTGAACTAGGCCTGCTCAGGGGAGGCAGATTGTTGTCTGTCGACTCCTTTAATCTTGCGAGTTCCTCCTGCATGCCGAAGGACTGGGAGATTCTGTTGAATTCCCTATCGCAGCTGTCGGACCACTCGAAGTTGCCGTTGATTTTGATTACGCCGTTTGGACCTGGCATTTTCATCTGCAGGTAGGCATAGTGCGGCACTGCCATGAACCATGCAAACACAACACGTCCAAGGATGTTGTGATATTTTGAAGGCCAGTCGACGACTTCAAAGTCGATGCGCTCTCGCCGAAAATTTTGTGGCGTGCCGAAGATGACGTCGAGGCTGATTTTTCCCAAGGGATATATGCCTTTCCCTGGGATGATGCCGTGGAACATCGTGTCTGAAACTTCCAGACACGTTAGAGGGATCCTCATCGCACGCAAGGTACTCATGAACATGAGGTTAATGCTGCTGCTGTCGTCCATGAAGATGCGACTCATGTCGAAGCCGCCGATCTGCACCTCGAGTACGAGGGGACAGTGGCCTGGACGAGGAACTTGGCGCGGGTGGTCACGCTTGTCAAAGGTGATGCAGGAGTCGCTTCCACTGAGGTACTCAGGGGTGGAAGTGAAGGAAATATGCCCTGAGAGGCAATAATAAAGTTGTTATTATGTATTCCTTGTATATGATAGATGTTTATTTTGCATGCTATAATTGTATTGATAGGAAACATCAATACATGTGTGTTTAATAAACAAAAAGGGTTCCTAGTTATGCCTCTCTTATAAACTAGCTTGTTGTTTCCTGATCATGGACATTGGATGTTGTTAATAACAAGGTCACAGCATTTGTGAAATGATGTGATGAACATTCATCCGAAGTATAGCATTACGATCAAGTCATTATGTTTATATTGCTATAACATCATACAAAGTAGTCTTAGTCCTTAGACCATGATATCATGTTAATTGCTAACACCGGAAGAGTATCTTGATAACATCAAACGTCACACCGTAACAGGGTGACCATAAAGGTGGGTTCAGTGCTATGAAGATGTTATGTTGAGGCTCATGTATCAAGAGTGGAATTTGTCAATCCTGATGACGGATAGATATACTCTGGGCCCTCTCGGTGATATCACATTAAGATAGCTTGCAAGCAAGTGATGTGATAACTAGAATGTTATATCACGGGAACGAGAAAAGAGTGCATGTCGGTAACGAGATCAAACTAGGTATGGAGATACCGATGATCAAATCTCGGACATGTATTATATCATGAGACAAAGGGATTAAATTGCTGACGTTAAAGGTTCTCACGATCATAGAAGTCATCGTTGAATATGCAGGAGTCAGTATGGATCTCCAGGTCCCGCTTCTGATTATTGATCTGAGAGGAGTCTCAATCATGTCTGCATTATTCGCGAACCGTAGGGTGACACACTTAAGGGTTGCCGGACACCATTTAGGAGCACATATGTTCCAGACAAAAGGTTTACAAAGCGCAGGAAATGTTTCGATAGAAACAGGATTTGTTTCGATAGAAACCGGAATTGTTTTGGGTGAAATTGCAGAAAGTGGTTCTGCATGTGATATTGAAATGTTGCAAGGAGTTTTATGTGAATGTTTGTTAATTAAAGTAATTAACAAAAATCTGAATAAAATAAATAAAAGAGTTTTATTAATTGAGAGTTGCATTTAATTTGGTGGAAATTAAATACATGTGAGTGGGATTTTGGGTGGAGGCCATGTTTATGTGAGTGGAGGTTCACCACATGAATGAAGGAGGGGAGGAGTCCCCCCCCCTCATGCGCCGGCTATGGGAGGGGAGGGGTCTCCCTCCCTCCTATATAAAGCCCCCCCTCTCCCCTCTCACAAACTACACCTCCTCGTCAAGGATCTCTCTCCCCCTCTAGATATTCCCCATGGTCTCGGATTAGCGAGATACATGTTCCCAGTCGCCTTGCGTCTGGAAGGAGTTGCTTCTTCCGCTGATTCGCTGGAGCGAGGAGGTGGAGGTTGTCCGGTGGCTTGAACGTGTGTGCGAGGACGGATGCGCTGCTGATTTGCGGCGCTCGGACTTCCACACGATCTTGAGATCGGCAAGCGTACGACTACATCAACCACGAGTTCCTACTCGTTAACAAAACTCGTTGTCTTCGAGGGAAAGTTCTCCATGGATGTATGTCCACCCGTTGCTCTGTATCTAGTAGATAGATCTTGGCGTATAGTTCTCATCGTAGGAAATTTTTTGTTTTCTATGCTGCAGACCCAACAGTGGTATCAGAGCCTGATCTATGCGTAGGTTCTTTGCACGAGTAGTACACATATGTTTATATGTGGGCGATGATGATCATGTTATTGCATCTTCTATGTACTTTGGATATTGGTGGCAGTGGGATGAAGCGGCCTGGACCAACCTTACATGTCATCGTACATGAGACCGGTTCCACGACTGACATGCAACTAGTTTTGCATAAGTGGCTAGCGGGTGTCTGTCTCTCCTACTATAGTCAATATCTGATTTACAACGAGTTGCTAATAACTTGATTATCCTCGTTGTGGTTCATGTTCGTAGGTAAGACCGGTTCTATCTCCGAAAGCCCTAAGCCACGTAAAACTTGCAATTGATAAATTAGAGGCGTATAGTTTAGATCGTTGCTGGGCTAGTGTCTTGATATGGTATTGTTGTAAGTAGATGTATGATAGATACTCTTACAACTCACTTAACGTGTAAGTTCCATAGACCTTGGCCTTACACACAAAGGAATGATAGAGATCATACCACGATGCAAATGATAGAGATCAAATGCATGGACCATATCACCTCACTTCACACATTAGATGTTAGCATCTTATATTGCTAGTTTGGCGCTTTTGGTAGCATTGTAAGATGATCCCTCATTTAGATATCAAGATAAAATGTGTTCTTCCTTAAGTATGCACCGTTTTGTGGATCGTGTTTTGAGGCATCACGTGATGATCGGGTGTTCTTGTCATGGTGGTGTCACGGCAGATGCCATGGATAGGCTGAAGGTGGGGACTAATATGCGCTAGGGGAATACAGGGCGAGATAGTAGAGTGATTCTCTACACAGAAGCTTCATATTGATGTTCAGTCTCCAAGATTACAAGTGCTCCTCGAGCTGTATTGACAAGAGGAGGAAGAAGAAACTCTCTTACTCTTGCCTACTAACTAGCCCCAAAACCCTAGATCCACAAGTGTTATCCTTGCTCTGTATCTGAAAAGACCCCACCCCCTTACCAGAACCCCAACCCCCCCCCCCCTTATATAGGGGTGGTTCGGTCCTGGCCTAGGGCATACGTGGAGGCATATTCCTAAGAATATGCCTCCTCCCAAAGTAGTAACCCGATAGGGGTGCTTTTCCCCCACGTCACTCTTGCTTTAGCGATGTCGCCTCTGCGGCGCCTGTGTCAGCCAACGTGAGCGTCGTCACCCTTGTCGACCACGATCCGGTGGTCCTGCCCTTGCTTTATTCGCTCATCCAGTATGCACCAGGCCTTCTTTTTGACCAGAGATATTCCTTCCTTCTCCTAGAAGCCAAACGAGGATCTGGATCACAGTTGATCCGGCCACACCTATTCCTGCATATAAGCTAGACAAGTGTCTCGGACTTACTCCTTGAGTCGGACGAGACAATATTAGGCGACCCCCCTGGTCCGGGTTACTCCGTGATTCGGCCTTCCTTGAGGTGACTCGGCCAGCATCCGCTTTGACCTTGCCGAACCTCGGCTAACTCGGCCCTTATACCTCGGAGTGACCCTACTCGGGGTTATCCCCCCAGCATTAGTCCCCGAAGCTGGTGCGGCCTTAGCGGCCTTGGTCGCTAAGGCCACATCAGGTTCATTCGTATCCAAGCTTCGGATGTTTATTTCCGGGTTAACTTTTTGTCTCGGATTATATGGATTTATGTTCCCATAGCACGCTCCAAGTTTTCACTTGCCGGCCGGGTCACCACTTTGGCTCGGATCATATGGTTTTACTTTCCCTCTGCACGGTTCAAGTTTTCACTTGCCGGCCGGGTTACCACCGTGGCTCGGATCCGGGCCTTGCTTCCTTCTGTCGTACGCCAACCCACGTGACGGTTAATCATTACGTTGCCTTATTTTAAGGGCATGTGCAGTAACCTCCGCAGTAAATGTCAGTGATTACTGTGCGGGGGTTACGTCACGTCTGTCTCCTCGTTTACCGCAGCTGCACGTCGTGTCATGGGATCACATTTACTCTGCGGCCCCCGGTGTGGCTCCTCTCTGATTGGTCGATGCTGGTGATACACGGCCACACCGTGTGGTTTTCCTGCGCAGCACGATCCCACTCGCTGATGACTGGGGCGGTTAAATAGGGGAGGGGCACGCTCCTTAGAACTTTTCCATCTCTGCGCCCCCTCGCCCGTTCCTCTTCTTCTTCTTCCTCGCAACCGTGCTGCCGCCAATGCCTGTTGCAGCAGTGCCACCGCCGTACCTTCTCCGTTCCTCCGCACCGCAGTCACCGTTGCACCTCTGTTTAGCCACGGGTCCTCGTCAGTCTAGACCGCAGAGCCCCGCTGCCAGCTCCAGCGAGGACAGCGGAATCGAAATGACGGAGGAGGAACTCATCGTCGTTGAGCAGGAGATGGAGGAGGACGCCGGCGTGGCGGACCGCAGCGCGTGGGCCGGCTCCTGGGTCTGCGAGGACGACATTGACTGGCTCTACCGGACCCGGCGCATTCCCGCTGGTGTTGCCGCTCGCCTCCCCTCCTCGGAGTTGGCCCCCTCACCCAATTCGGGTGAGTTTGTTGTTTTCCTATCCCATTTCCAACGGGGATTTGGGTTTCTAGTGAGTGATTTCTTCCGGGACTGGATCCGGACCTATCACCTGCAACCACATCATCTCCCGGCGAACGCCATCACCTCTCTGTCCGCTTTCGTTTCTTCAATCGAGGGCTACACCGGGCTATGGCCTACGAAGGAGCTGTGGATCCGGTTCTTCGGCCTCCGCCGCAACGTCATCCCCAACATCCACGTCGAGTCAGAGGAAAAGCAGCTAACTCAGTTCGGAGCTGCCTCGATTTTGCCCCGGAGGTATTCAATCTTTCCCCGGGTCACCGGGCTTGACTCCTACAAAGGATGGGCCCGGACCTTCTTCTACGTCCGGAACAAAGGCACGGAAGATTTGATCCGGTTGCTTCAGTCGCGACCCCAACCGAACCTCCTCATTCGAGTTGAGCAATACGGAGATCTTCCGCCGGGTCAAGGCTCTTTTCACCACCCATAAGGACTTCTCCGCCGAATGGACATGGGGAATCGAGCACTACTGCCGTGACAGGCTCCCTCCCATGGTAAGCTTCGTGGGGTAAACTTATTTCGGATCAATTTCATGTCGGTTCGTATCATATTTCTGACTTTGCTCCTTGTGCTTTTTTCTCAGCTGTTTCTCCAGTGAACCCTCGAGGATGGCCCGGATCCGACCCTTAAGTGGGCCCCGGACCGAGAAATTCCGGATGAGGAGGAGCCGGACCAGGAGATGTTCCTCCCCACACCCGATGCCACCAAACGACCCAGCGGTAAATCCTCTTCTCTTAGAGATTGGCCCGACGATGAGGATGACTCGGATATCGATGTGATTGAACCCGTTGGGGCTGCCCCTCTTTCTTTTGCCTTCCCGGCATCAGCTAACCCCGGTGGGCACATCCACGAGGATTCTCCACTTGCCACGGGCGAGCTTGTTCCGGTGGCGTCAAAGAATAAGCGCGGATCCGCGTCGAGTTCTTCTTCCGAACCTTCTTAGCCTTCCAAAAGGCAAAAGAAGGCCGGAGACAAGGCTGCCTCCAAACGGGCAGGCAAAGCCCCGGCACGGAGGGCCCGGAAACCTAAGGAGGCCGAGACCTCGGATGCGTAAGTTCTTTTTTCACTGCGCAACACACTTCTCCCTGCTTCGGGGTAATTTCACTCCTGACATTATGTTCTCTTGCAGGGCTCCTGTGGAGGTCCCTCAGAGCGGATCGAGCATCTCCTCTCCTCTTCGGTCTAGTCCTTCCCCTCCTCGTGACGACGAGTCACACCCGCTGAGCCCTATTCCGGAGGGCTCTGCGGCCGCTCCGGGTTCCGCAGTACCTCCTTCAAAGGGACGCGACCTCGGATCGGGAGGGGTTGGATCAGCCGAGGCAACGGCGTCCGACACTTCGGCATTGCCGCAACCAGCAACTACCAAGTCTACCGCAACTCCAGCACCAGCAGCAGCTCCAGCACCAGCCACCGAACCAGCGCCTGTCTCGGCTCCGAAGAAACCAACAACAGCTCCAGCGCCATCCACCAAAGCTCCCGTGCCAAGTTCATCTGCCTCGTCCGAGTCACCTCAAGCTCGGCGAGGACCCACTCCAGCGGCTACCAAGGGCAAATCCACTGTGGTCACTTCCTCCCAGCAGGCCAAAGGCAAATCCACCTTCGTCGAGGCTGGGCAGCGAACCTTGTCGTTGATGCTTCCAAAGAAATCACCAGCAGCGACGGATCCTCCTGCCGAGCCAGCTGACTCACAGCAGATGGTTCTTCACACTAGCCCGGCTCTTGCCCTGATTGAAAGGAAAGAAGCTCACGCCAAGGGCTTGGTGGCACCTCACATGCCCACTGGCGAACGGTATCCTCTGAGCCTCATCGAGTTTGTCATGAACTGGAATAAGGCGGAGTTTGTCTACAACAACGATCTCCCAGAAAAGTTCGGCCCAGCTGAATTTTCCGCTCAGATGAATACCGCCTCCAAGGCCATTAACCTCGCTGGGCGTATGATGGAGGTACGTTGTTTCTTCTTTACATGCTGTAGATAATAACCATTAGTCCCCGAGCCTCCGGCGGAGTAACTTGTTACTCGGCCAGATGCTCCTTAGAAGATCAACGTAGCCGCAAGTAAACTTCAAATATGCACACACCTAGAGCCGGGTTAAGTTCCGCTTGGCCCGGATCTCATATACTTCGAATATGCACATACCTAGAGCCGGGTTAAGTTCCGCTTGGCCCGGATCTTGAACACTTCGAATATGCACACACCTAGAGCCGGGTTAAGTTCCGCTTGGCCCGGATCTTGCACACTTCGAATATGCACACACCTAGAGCCGGGTTAAGTTCCACTTGGCCCGGATCTTGCACACTTTGAATATGCACACACCTAGAGCCGGGTTAAGTTCCGCTTGGCCCGGATCTTGTACACTTCGAATATGCACCGAACTAACTTCACATGCTTGTACCCTTGACAGGTAACCACCAACCGTCGGAGCACCGAGTTTCAGCGCCTGCTTGATACCCACAAGATCTTGCGCGCAAAACACGTTGCACTTGGCGCGGAGCATGAAAAGAGGGGTAATTTCCTCTCTTAACACCTCACCGTTTCGTTTGTTTCTGCCGGACTAACCTCCTTATTCGGTTTTTTGCAGCTGGGGTGGAGGCTGAAAACAAGATTATGCGGAAAAACTTAGAGGAAATCTGAGGTATGTCCCCTTTCGGCCAACATCGCTGTGTTTTCCATTCTTTCTTTTTGTTGGCTCGGCAAACATTCACTCCTCGGCTTTGCCGGGTCAACACACTATTTCAGCATCGCTTGAGGATAGTGTGCCCGTGCCTGATATGATGCTGCATTTTCTCGAACAAGCAGGACATCATCAAGCCGAGCTGAAGAAGAAGGACGATGAGCTTGCCCTCCTCCGGACCAAGGACGGCGAGATAGCCAAACTCAAGGCCGAGATGGAGAAGATGAAGGCCCGACACAAAACCGAGCTCTAGAAAGTTGGCCAGAACTTCACCGAAGAGCGTGAGCGTTTTACCCTTCAGATCTCCAAGGACCAGGATCTGCTCAAGGAATCCGAAGTCCGGCTTGGGTCGGCGCTTGCCGAGCTTGAACAACTTCGCCAGAGACACGATAGTTGTATCAAGGAGTTGACCCGGATCCATCGCCATATCTCATGTAAGTTCCTTCTCCTTGCCCGACCTAGTTTTCCGGGTTAGCTCATATGCCTTTGCTTCAGCATCCTCCCTTTCCTTTTTTCAGATAACTTTCCGGAGGGTACTGCCATCGCCAGTGCTGCCGTTGCCAAATTCCGCCAAGAGAGGGGTACTCCCATCGCTCCTGATGGTGAGAGCATCCCTTTAGACATGGAGGACATGTTGGTTAGCGTGTCAGCTCGGGTGGAAACTATTAAGAACTATGGAAAAGATCTCCTCGATGTTGCGGTCCGGATCTTCAACACCTTCTGGCCAAGCGAGGACGCTCCAGAAAGGATCACGCTCCTTGCAGAGAAACTGATGGAGATTGAGACTCAACTTGACCTCTGGAGGGAATTCGTTAGGCGTGCCGCGGCAGATACCCTTCTCCATCATATCCTTTCATGGTATGAGAAAATCGATCTGAGCCTCCTCACCCGTCAGCGCACCGGATCCAAATGGACCGATGATCCGGAGTGGGTAGCTCGGCACCAGGCTTGCGCCTACAGCCTCATCGAATATTCTCCAGTCCATGACTGGGTTGAGGGGCCGAGCTTTCTGGAATCCGGCGAGGAGGAGCAGATGGAGAACGTGGAGGATGGGTCGGGCGATGATGGAGAAGATGCTGCTTCAGATATTGAAGATAGTGATGATGACGCCGAACTTCCTCCTCCTGTCGCTCCTTAGTTGAAAAAACTTGAAAATTTATCAGATCCCCGGTATGCCGGGTGCAATTGTATGCTGAATACATAATATTTTGCTACTATGCTTGTATGCTGGATTAACTTGGGCGTAGTCCCCGAGTTTCATTTTCTTGTTCGTCCAATTCTCTGGCTCGATCCGTGTCTACCTTGATTCGGTTTTACGACTTACGAACCCAAGCCTCAAGAATTGTTTTAACAATACTGAGAAACCTTGAGGCTTGGCTCAAAATAATTCAACATAATAGCTTGAAAGTAAATGCGGGGTTAGTCCGAAAAAAAAACGTTAGCTGGAATAGGATCGTTTCGTTAGTAGTTTTTCATGTGCTACGCAATTCCAAACTTGTTCCCTTGCTCGCCATGAAGCCAATTCTTGTTGGACAGCAGCGAGTCGAAGGGTTGGGTTTTTGGTGCTCACACATTACTAATCCGGGTTAAGCGAAATGAGTCATTCCAGCTAGCGCATAAAAAGTAACAGCAATCATTTGTTAAGGCAGTCCCCGAGTTACTGCTCGAGGCTCCGCTACTTCATTGATAGGCTCATTGCCGACATACATACCGACATATGAGGATGACTCGGGTACATACACTCTTTAGCTAAGTGTAGAAGGGACGAAGTAGTGCTACATTCCATGGTCGCTTGGATTCCTCTTCGGACCTGTCCGCCTTGTTCTTTTCCTGTGGCTTTGCATCTATGAGATAGTAAGAGTCATTGTGCAATGCTTTGCTCACAATAAATGGTCCTTCCCATGGGAGGGTTAATTTATGCATGCCAGTGGTACGCTGTACCAACCGGAGCACCAGATCGCCTTCCCGGAAGACTCGGGGGCACACTTTCCGGCTATGATAGCGTCGGAGATTTTGCTGATATATGGCGGATCTGGACAGTGCCAGTTCTCTCGCTTCTTCCAGCAGATCAACATCATTTTGCCGGGCTTCTTGCACTTCGGCTTCTGTGTATTGGGTGACTCTAGGCGAATCATGCTCTATGTCGGCTGGTAATACAGCTTTTGCCCCATATACCAGAAAGAACGGCGTGTAGCCTGTTGATCGATTCAGAGTGGTTCTTAAACTCCACAAAACCGCTGGTAGTTCTTCTATCCAGCACCCCGCTGATCTTTGCAGCGGCTCAATGAGCCGGGGTTTTATCCCGGATAGCACTAATCTGTTGGATCTTTCCACTTGTCCGTTCGATGCGGGGTGGGCTACCGAGGCTATGTCGAGTCGGATTTTCTTATCTCGGCAGAATCATGCAAATGCTCCTTCACCAAAATTGGTGCCGTTATCAGTTATGATACTATGAGGATAACCGTATCTCAAGATGATGTCTTTGAGAAATGTCACAGCCGTAGCTCCATCACATTTTCTTATAGGCTTCACTTCGATCCATTTTGTAAACTTGTCCACCATGACCAGAATGTGCATCATGTTCCCTTTTGCTGGTTTGAACGGGCCAACCATATCCAAGCACCACACAGCAAAGGGCCATGTAATTGGTATGGTTTTGAGTTCCGACATAGGCATATGTGTCTTGGTGGTGTACCTTTGGCAACCATTGCATTTTCTTACCAGATTTTCTGCTTGCTCCAAGGCGCTTGGCCAGTAAAATCCATGTCGGAATGCCTTTGCCACTAAGGCCTAGGATGAGGCGTTGATGCCCGCATTCTCCTTGGTGTATATCTCGGAGGATGACAAGTCCTTCTTCCGGATCAACACACCGCTGGAGGACATTGGTTACACTCCATTTGTACAGCTTGGAATTGATGATTGTGTAAGCTTTGGCTCTCCTCTGAGTTTGCCTGGCTAGCACTTCCTCAGTGGGTAACGTTCCATCTTTCAAGAACTGGTATATAGGCAGTGCCCAAGCTGGTACTGCTCGCGCAGGGAACATCTCCTCATCAATTTCCATCCGATCCACCAGCATAACTTCAGCCGGATCACGCTGAACAGTCCACGGGTCTGGCGAGGTAGTCCCCGGGTCTGCCGAGGTAGTCCCCAGGTTCGGCATACTACCTCCCATGTCAATGTCCATGGGCTCAGCTCTGGATTCCTCGTTTTCCGGGACATAAATTGAATCAGTTCCTAGGGACGGCCTGATAGATGGCTTTCTGAGGTGCTCCAATGCAACACCCGGTGGAATTGCCTGTCGGGTCGAGCCGAGCTTTGACAGCATGTTGGCAGCTTCGTTTTCCACGCGAGGTACATGATGAAATTCACATCCCTCAAAGTAACCCAAGATTTTCTGCACATGAAATCTGTATAGTGCCATGTTTGGATCCAGGGCGTCCCACACTCCGGACACTTGCTGTATTACTAGATCCGAGTCGCCAAAGCAGATTATCCGACGTATGCCAATTTCCTTTGCCACTTTGAGACCATGCACAAGAGCCTCTTACTCAGCGACATTGTTCGATGCCGCGAAATGGATCTGCAATACGTACTTGAGTTGATCCTTCTTTGGTGAGGTAAGCACAACCCCGGCACCTAATCCGGTTTTGGTCTTCGATCCGACAAAGTGCATCCTCCAGTAGTTCGGATCCGGTAGCGGTGGTTCGTATTGTACCTCGGCCCAATCCACAAAAAAGTCCGCTACAGCCTGGGACTTGATCGCTTCTCTTCTATCGTACTGGGGCGCGTATGGTGCTAGCTCAATTGCCCATTTCGCAATTCTGCCATTCGCATCTTTGTTACCCATTATCTCGGATATGGGGGCTTCACATATCACTTTGATGGGATGCTCTTCAAAGTAGTGCTTTAACTTCTTTGCCGCCATATAAACTCCGTATGCCATCTTTTGAAAATGCGGGTAGTTCTGTTTTGAGGCAGACAATACCTCGCTCAAGTAATACACTGGTCTCTGCACCGACTTACCTTCTTCATCTCGTTCAACTACAATCACTGCACTTACAACTCGGTTGGTTGCGGCTATGTAGAGCAACATTGGCTCCCTCGATAGTGGAGAAGCTAACACTGGTGCAGTGGCCAACATCTTTTTCAAGTGGGTAAAAGCTTCATCAGCCTGCGGCGTCCAAACGAATTTATCTGATTTTTTCATGAGTTGGTAGAGAGGCAGTGCCTTTTCCCCTAACCGACATACAAACCAACTCAATGACGCCAGGCATCCAGTGAACTTTTGGACGTCGTTGAGACACTTCGGCAGCTCCATTCGTTCGATGGCTCGGATTTTAGTTGGGTTAACCTCGATACCTCGGCTGGAGACGAGAAATCCGAGTAATTTCCCAGCCGGGACAACGAAGGTACATTTCTCCGGGTTAAGCTTCATCCGGAATCTCCTCAAGTTCGCGAATGTTTGCCTTATGTTGTCAAGGAGCGTTGCGCTTTCCTTGGTCTTGATAACCACATCATCCACGTAGACTTGTACATTTTGACCTATTTGATCGTGCAAACATTTTTGCATACATCTTTGGTACGTTGCTCCTGCGTTTCGTAAACCAAACGGCATGGTGTGATAGCAATAAGCCCCATACGGGGTAATAAAGGCCGTTTTTATTTGATCATCCGGGTTCAGGGGTATCTGGTGGAAACCAGAATAAGCGTCAATAAATGACAACAGTTCACATCCCGCGGTAGAGTCGATGACCTAATCTATCCTCGGCAGTGGAAATGGATCTTTTGGACACGCCTTGTTCAGGTTCGTGTAATCGATACACATACGCCAAACCACTACCACGTTCGGATCATCTTTCTTCTTTTCTACCAGCACCGGATTAGAGAGCCAATCCGGATACAGCACTTCCATGATAAATCCTGCTGCTAGCAACCGAGCTATCTCGTCACCAATGACCTTTCTCCTATCCTCGGCGAAGCGTCGGAGAGGCTGCTTCACCGGCCTTGCTCCGGGTCTTACATTCAAAGAGTGCTCAGCCAACTCCCTCAGAACACCTTGCAAGTCCTGTGTGGACCAAGCAAAAATATCCCAATTCTCACGGAGGAAGTTGACGAGCTCGCTTTCCTATTTGTCAGTCAACCCGGCCCCAATTGTCACGGTACGCTCCGGAAACATGTTATCCACCGGGATCTTCTTGGTGTCTTTCGCGGCTTGAAATGAAATGCTTCCATGCGGGTTGCTTAACGCCGGCATAAACTGCTGTGCGGACTGAGCTAATGCCGCCACCTCTTGGATTTTTCTTTTCTCTTGGGCAGTTACGAGTGACTCGGCTAGGTTAGACCCGGCTGAAGCGCACTCCATAGAACATCGGAAATCCCCTGCGATAGTAATTGCTCCATTTGGCCCGGGCAACTTCATCTTCAGATAACTAACATGGCAACTTGCCATGAATTTGCTCAGTGCTGGTCTCCCGAGTAATGCATGATACGCGCTCTCCAAGTTTACCACCTCAAACTCTAGATTTTCGGTTCGGCAGTTATCCCTCGTACCGAATAGCACGTCGACCCGGACTTTTCCTATGGGTTCGCAGGATATGCCGGGCACGATACCGTGAAAAGTTGTTCTTGTAGCCTGGAGCATGTTCTCCGAGATGCCCAACTTGCGCATCGTATCCGCATACATCGTATCCGCATATATGATGTTAATGCTACTGCCATTGTCGATCAGTACCTTGGAGAACCTCACATTAATGTTTGGTCCAATGAACGTCGGATCTAACACTAGTGCATACGAGCCTGGACTTGGCATAAGCTTGGGATGATCTTTGACGCTCCAAGTAATTTCCTGGTCCGACCAAGACATGAACCTCATCACTGCAGGCATAACCGCATTAACCTCCATATGTCGGTGCTGCAAGCTTTTCCTATGTGTTTCCTCTATTGTGAACACACAATAGCTCTGGTGATGTTCCCTGTACTCATTTCTTCCCTCGTTTCCGGAGTACCTCTGATCCGGTTGTTGCTGGTTTTCCACCTGATGCACTGCATCCCTTCTTTCACTGTTGTCATACCTCGGCGGAGGGGGAGGCAACATTAGTTGCTGCGTGTTTGCTCCGAGAGCAATTGCTGCCGGGGTAACTCCTGCCGAGGTTGATCATTCCGGGGTGCCTAAGCATTCCCCGAACCACCTTGTTCTATCTTGCGCATCCACTCACATTGTCTCGTCGTGTGACCCGCCGGGCTGTTCGGATTTGGCGTGTGAAACTTGCACGGCTGGTCCAACATTGACTCGTAGGTATACCTCGGACGATCTTTCTTTTCTTGCCATCGCTTCTTCTGCTGCGGAGTCCACGTTTTCTTGCCATCGTTTCGAGGAGTCCATTGTCCTCCCGTTCTCTGGCGTTGGTTGCTCCCTGCCCCGGGCTGATCTTGATTCACGGCCGCAACTTGTTGCGAACCATATCGATGGTCCGGTCTATCGTCTCTCCTCTTTCCCCTGTAATCGTTCCTCCGGGATGACCCGGATCCGTCCCTCGGATAGTACACCTCATTTGACTCGTTCGACGCGATCCTAGGTTGAGTCGGATCACCCAAAGCATAAGAATCCGCGATCCGGATCATCTCTGCCAATGTGACTGGCATTTTCCTTTGCAATTTCATCCACAACTCGCTACCATATCTACATCCTTGTGCGAACCATGCTATAGCCTGTGACTCTATGACTACCTCACACGAGTTTCTCACGGTACACCACCGGGTCAAGAATTCACGGTCCGTTTCGTTAGATCTCTGCTTGCACATTGCCAGGGTCTGCGGTCTATTCGGTCTCTGATACGTACTTGAGAAGTTGCTGATGAACATTTCTTCAAAATCTATCCAGCAATTGATGCTTCTGGGTGGCAAATTATTCAGCCAAACCCTAGCCGGACCCTCCAACATTTGGGGTACATATCGTACAGCCCAACTCAAGTTGCCAGTTGCAATTTTTACAGCTGTTGCGTAGTTTATTAGCCAATCCTCCGGCTTTGTACTGCCGTCATACGTCTTCGTGCCCCTGGGTAATTGGAAATTGGGTACTGGCGGTTCCTTCATGATCCGGGGTCCGAAGCACGCTGGACCCGGAGGACCTTGACACTCGATCTGTTCCGACCTATACAGGTGATCCAGTTTTAGCCTGGCGTCATCCGGCATCAAATCTCTGCTTCCCAATCTCGTCCCTATCACATGATAGTCCGGTCTTGCGTATCCCGCATTCATCATCTCCGAGTCTCCATCATTGTATCGGTCTTGCTCTCGTTGTGCTCCTCTCTGTTGCATACCACGGCCGGCACTTTGCTCTTGCCTTGGTGCATTCCGCTGCTGCGGTTGACCTGCTCCTGCCGAGTTTCGCTGTCCGGCATTGCCGTTGGCAGCATTCCCTTGACCGGCATTGCCTTGGTCGTGGTTACCTCGGCCAGCTTCACCTCGGCTCATACTTCGTCGATCGTCGTTTTTCCGCATCTCTTTTTCCTTTCCCGCACGCATTGGGTCGTACGGAACAATCTGCTTGTTTCGTCTGGCCGAGGTTACTACCTCTTCTCTTCTAGGGCCACCATGAGGCGATGACGCGGCTCCAGCGGATTTCTCCGGATTACCCATCGCCGAATGGACAATCTTAGAAGCTCCAACTCTCTCCGGGTTATCTCTCAACAGCTCCTCATTCTGCCTGTTCGCGATCCGAACCAGCTCGTTAACCCGGTCTTGCTGTCTTTGGCGGGCTTCACCCGTCAGACCCTCTAGCTCGAATGCCGCGGCATCTGCTGCTCTGAGGTTCTTCGCCGGGGTACTATACTTCGGCAACCCCACAGACAGATAGTTTTCCGACCCTTCTGGTCCATCATCACCTTCTCTGTTCATCTCGCTTATGAGGTTTCTCCCTTTTACCCTCACTGCATCAACCTTGTTCGCTTTCGCGTACTCACGCAGCGTCATGTTCAACGACTGCTGAGCCGCTGCTATTTTCTTTGCGCCCTCCAGTATCTTTCGCCGGGTTTCCTCTAGCTCGGCTTGTGCCTGAGCCGGATCTACTACTGCTGCCACCGGGTTAGCCAAGCTATCCATAGCTTCCCTCAGCACGTTCTCAGGCCTCTCTAGCGGAGGACCCTAGCTTTCCTTGGTGCCTTGGGTGTTACCTCCGGGTCTGGCTGGATCCTTGCTCGCGCCCGCGCCTGGTGCAGTCAGCATCACCTCTACACGGTCCGGGGAGCGAGCGATACGCGCCCCGCGAGCCACAGTGAGGGGTGGTTCCCTCGCATCGACGATGCGACGTGGATGAACACAGGACACGTCCACAACAACATAGACCTTGTGCGTGCCGAGCCTGACGAAGACGCCGTTGCGTGGAAGGGGGCGCGTGCCGAAGCAACCAACGTTGTCGCTGACGTAGTCCAGCGCACCGAAGTGCTGAACGATCCCGGAGACGATGCGTTCACCGGTGCCGATGAAATTTCCCGTCCGGATCTTCACCCCTGCTAGCGCCGCATGCCCCACGGTGGGCGCCAACTGTCGTGGTGGTGTCACGGCAGATGCCATGGATAGGCTGAAGGTGGGGACTAATATGCGCTAGGGGAATCCAGGGCGGGATAGTAGAGTGATTCTCTACACAGAAGCTTCGTATTGATGTTCAGTCTCCAAGATTACAAGTGCTCCTCGAGTTGTATTGACAAGAGGAGGAAGAAGAAACTCTCTTACTCTTGCCTACTAACTAACCCCAAAACCCTAGATCCACAAGTGTTATCCTTGCTCCGTATCTGAAAAGACCCCACCCCCTTACCAGAACCCCAACCCCCCCTTATATAGGGGTGGTTCGGTCCTGGCCTAGGGCATACGTGGAGGCATATTCCTAAGAATATGCCTCCTCCCAAAGTAGTAACCCGACAGGGGTGCTTTTCCCCCACGTCACTCTTGCTTTAGCGACGTCGCCTCTGCGGCGCCTGTGTCAGCCGACGTGAGCGTCGTCACCCTTGTCGGCCACGATCCGGTGGTCCTTCCCTTGCTTTATTCGCTCATCCAGTACGCACCGGGCCTTCTTTTTGACCAGAGATATTCCTTCCTTCTCCTAGAAACCAAACGAGGATCTGGATCACAGTTGATCCGGCCACACCTGTTCCTGCATATAAGCTAGACAAGTGTCTCCGACTTACTCCTTGAGTCGGACGAGACAATGTTAGGCGACCCCCCTGGTCCGGGTTACTCCGTGATCCGGCCTGCCTTGAGGTGACTCGGCCAGCATCCGCTTTGACCTTGCCGAATCTCGGCTAACTCGGCCCTTATACCTCGGAGTGACCCTACCCGGGGTTTTCCCCCTAACAGTTCTCGACTCTACGCTTTCATACAACGGGTGTAAGACAGTTTTCCACACGTGAATACTAAGGTTCTTACTTGACGAGCCTAGCATGTACAGACATGGCCTCGGAACACGGACCGAAAGGTTAAGCATGAGTCATATAGTTGATATGATGCCCATATAGATGCTCGCCTTTGAAGCTACACCGACTCACGTGATGATTGGACTTGGTGTAGTGGATTTGGTTCATGTAGTCACCAAAAGGACACAAGGGATGTCGTTTTTGAGTGGGAGTTCATTAGTAATTTGGATTAGTTGAACTCAATCTATCATAAACTTAGTCTAAATATATTTTACAAATTCTGTTGTAGATGGCACCACCTGCTTTTAATTTCAATGTGTTCATGGAGAAAGAAAACCTTGCTGCGAATGGTAGCAACTTCACCAATTGGGCTATGAATTTAAGGATTCTCCTCACTGCTGCACAAAAGCAATATGTGCTAGATGCGCCGCTAGGCCCCCCACCAGCTCCTGATGCCCCTGACGAGGAAAAAACGTCTATATAACTCGTCAGGAGGACCACAACTTAGTTCATTGCGGCATACTGTATGGGCTAGAGCCAGAACTTCGAAAACGTTTCGAAAATGGCAATGCCTTTGATACCATGGGAGAATTGAAAATGATTTTCGATACCCATGCTGCCGTAGAGAGTTATAATGCTTCTGAAAAGTTCTTTAGCTGCATGATGGAAGAGAACAGCTCTGTTAGTGAGCACGTACTCAAAATGTCTGGGTCCGCCGATAAGCTTGTGTCCTTGGGAATAACGATTCCCATTGACTTAGGCATACATCATGTTCTCCAATCTCTGCCACCTAGCTACAAGAGCTTCGTGATGAACTATAATATGCAGGGCATGAAGAAGTCTCTTCCCGAGCATCTGTCAATGCTTAAGACTGCAGAAGTGGAGATTAGGAAAGAACATCAAGTGTTGATGATCAATAAGACCACCGGTTTCAAGAAGGACAAGAAAGGCAAGCAGAAGGGAAAGAAGGGCGGCAAATCTGTTGCCGCGCCTGAAAAGAAACCTCGAGCTGGCCCTAAGTCTGACAACAAGTGCTACTATTGCAAGGGGACTAACCATTGGAAGCGCAACTGCCCCAAGTATTTGGCAGACAAGAAGGCCGGCAAGCCAAACAAAGGTATATGTGATATACATGTTATTGATGTGTACTTGACTAGTACTCGCAGTAGCACCTGGGTATTTGATACGGGATCGGTTGCTAATATATGTAACTCGGTTCAGGGGCTGCGGAACAAGCGACAACTAGCAAGGGATGAGGTCACGATGCGGGTCGGCAATGGATCAAGAGTTGATGTGATCACCGTCGGAACGCTGCCTCTCCATATGCCGTCGGGATTAGTTATAAACCTGAATAATTGTTATTTGGTGCCTGCACTGAGCATGAACATTGTATCTGGATCGTGTTTGATGCAAAGTGGTTATTCGTTTAAGTCTTAAAACAATGGTTGTTCGATTTATATGAATAATATCTTTATGGTCATGCACTTGTGTTGAATGATTTATTTCTGTTGGATCTCGATAGTAGTATTACACATATTCATAATGTTGATGCTAAAAGGATTAAACTTGATAATGATATATCTGCATATATGTGGCACTGCCGTCTAGGTCATATTGGCGTTAAACGCATGAAGAAACTCCATTCTGATGGACTTTTGGAATCACTTGATTTTGAATCATTTGATACATGTGAGCCATGCCTTATGGGCAAGATGACTAGAACACCGTTTTCCGGTTCAATGGAACGGGCGACAGATTTATTGGAAATCATACATACTGATGTGTGTGGACCAATGAGTGTGTCGGTGCGAGGTGGATATCGTTATTTTGTTACTTTCTCGGATGATTTGAGTAGATACGGGTATATCTATTTGATGAAACATAAGTCTGAAACCTTTGAAAAGTTCAAAGAATTTCAGAATGAAGTGGAAAATCATCATAACAAAAAGATCAAATTTCTGCGGTCCGACCGTGGAGGAGAGTATCTTAGTTACGAGTTTAGCACACATATGAAAGACTGTGGAATAGTTTCACAACTCACGCCTGCCGGAACACCACAACGTAATGGTGTGTCAGAACATCGTAATCGTACTTTATTGGATATGGTCTGATCTATGATGTCTCTGACTGACTTGCCACTGTCATTTTGTGGTTATGCACTGGAAA
This sequence comes from Avena sativa, assembly GCA_916181665.1. Classification (NCBI taxonomy): domain Eukaryota; kingdom Viridiplantae; phylum Streptophyta; class Magnoliopsida; order Poales; family Poaceae; genus Avena; species Avena sativa. The sequence goes on from OV702290.1 coordinate 469,612,869, forward strand.
CCGCTGCATTCACTTTAAATAGGGCACCATCTAAATCCGTTGAAAAGACACCGTATGAATTATGGTTTGGAAACAAACCTAAGCTGTCATTTCTTAAAGTTTGGGGATGCGATGTTTATGTGAAGAAACTTCAACAGGATAAACTCGAACCCAAAGCGGAAAAATACGTCTTCATAGGATACCCTAAGGAAACGATTGGGTATACCTTCTATCACAGATCCGAGGGCAAGGTCTTTGTTGCCAAGAATGGATCCTTTCTTGAGAAGGAGTTTCTCGCGAAAGGTGTGAGTAGTCGGAAGGTAGAACTCGAAGAGGTTATTGAACCTTCTCTTCATGAAATGGCGAGTAGCGCAGCACCGGAAGTTGTTTCGGAGTTGACTTCACCTAATGAAGAGAGAGCTAATGATATTGATCATGAAACTCCGAAAGAGGACACTACCGAACCTCGCAGGTCAAGCAGGACACGTGCAGCTCCTGAACTGTATGGCAATCCTGTTATGAATTTCATGATTGATGAAATAGATGACCCTGCGACGTATGAAGAAGCGATGATGAGCCCTGATTCCAACAAATGGCTAGAAGCCATGAAATCCGAGATGGAATCCATGTACGAAAACCAGGTTTGGACCTTGGTGGACTTACCTCACGATCGAAAGGCCGTTGAGAATAAATGGATTTTCAAAAGAAAAACTGATGTTGATGGTAATGTAACCATCTATAAGGCTCGACTTGTCGCAAAGGGGTTTCGACAAATTCAAGGAGTTGACTACGATGAGACATTCTCTCCCGTAGCGATGCTTAAGTCGGTTAGGATTATGTTAGCAATTGCTGCATATTTCAATTATGAAATATGGCAGATGGATGTCAAAACTGCGTTCCTCAATGGTAATATTGAAGAAGAGTTGTATATGATACAACCTAAGGGTTTTGTCGATCCTAAGGATGCTGATAAGGTGTGCAAACTTCAGCGATCCATCTACGGACTAAAGCAAGCATCCTGGAGTTGAAAGACCTTGGTGAAGCTTCATATATATTAGGCATTAAAATCTATAGAGATAGATCAAGACGCCTAATTGGGCTATCGCAGAGTACATACCTTGATAAGATATTAAAGAAGTTTAATATGGACAGAAGTAAGAAGGGGTACTTACCTATGTTGCAAGGCAAGACATTGAGTAAGACTCAAAGTCCGGCTACGGCGGAAGAAAGAGAGATAATGGATAAGATCCCCTATGCCTCAGCCATAGGCTTTATAATGTATGCCATGCTATGTACAAGAGCGGATGTGGCACATGCTATTAGTTTGACTAGTAGGTACTAATCTGATCTAGGTCCGGAACACTGGATAGCGGTCAAGAATATCCTTAAGTACTTGAGAAGAACTAAGGATATGTTTCTTGTATACGGAGGTGAAGAAGAGCTAGTCGCTAAGTGTTATGTTGATGCTAGCTTTGACACTGATCCGGATGACTCTAAGTCTCAATCCGGATACGTATTTCTCTTGAACGGAGCACCAGTTAGTTGGAGGAGCTCCAAACAACCTGTGGTGGCTGGATCAACGATGCAGGCGGAATATGTTGCTGCTTCAGAAGCAGCTCAGGAAGCGGTTTGGATGAAGGAGTTCATAACAGAACTAGGTGTGGTTCCTAGTGCGTTGGACCCAATGGTGATCTATTGTGACAATAATGGAGCCATAGCCAACGCCAAGGAACCAAGGTCTCACAAGAATTCCAAGCATATTAAGCGCCGGTTTCAATCCATCCGAGAGCATGTCAAGGATGGAGATATAAAGATTTGTAAAGTGCACACGGACCTGAATGTAGCAGATCCGTTGACTAAAGTACTCCCTAGGGCAAAACATGATCAACACCAGAACTCCATGGGTGTTAGATTTATCACTATATAAACTAGATTATTGTCTCTAGTGCAAGTGGGAGACTGAAGGAAATATGCCCTGAGAGGCAATAATAAAGTTGTTATTATGTATTCCTTGTATATGATAGATGTTTATTTTGCATGCTATAATTGTATTGATAGGAAACATCAATACATGTGTGTTTAATAAACAAAAAGGGTTCCTAGTTATGCCTCTCTTATAGACTAGCTTGTTGATTAACAAGATGATCAAAGTTTCCTGATCATGGACATTGGATGTTGTTAATAACAAGGTCACAGCATTTGTGAAATGATGTGATGAACATTCATCCGAAGTATAGCATTACGATCAATTCATTATGTTTATATTGCTATAACATCATACAAAGTAGTCTTAGTCCTTAGACCATGAGATCATGTTAATTGCTAACACCGGAAGAGTATCTTAATAACATCAAACGTCACACCGTAACAGGGTGACCATAAAGGTGGGTTCAGTGCTATGAAGATGTTATGTTGAGGCTCATGGATCAAGAGTGAAATTTGTCAATCCCGATGATGGATAGATATACTCTGGGCCCTCTCAGTGATATCACATTAAGATAGCTTGCAAGCAAGTGATGTGATCACTAGAATGTTATATTACGAGAACGAGAAAAGAGTGCATGTCGGTAACGAGATCAAACTAGGTATTTGGATACCGATGATCGAATCTCGGACATGTATTATATCATGAGACAAAGGGATTAAATTGCTTATGTTAAAGGTTCTCACGATCACATAAGTCATCGTTGAATATGCAGGAGTCAGTATGGATCTCTAGGTCCCGCTTCTGATTATTGATCTGAGAGGAGTCTCAATCATGTCTACATTATTCGCGAACCATAGGGTGACACACTTAAGGGTTGCCGGACACCATTTAGGAGCACATATGTTCCAGACAAAAGGTTTGCAAAGCGCAGGAAATGTTTCGATAGAAATAGGAATTGTTTCGATAGAAACCGGAATTGTTTCGGGTGAAATTGCAGAAAGTGGTTCTGCATGTGATATTGAAATGTTGCAAGAGGTTTTATGTGAATGTTTGTTAATTAAAGTAATTAACAAAAATCTGAATAAAATAAATAAAAAAGTTTTATTAATTGAGAGTTGCATTTAATTTGGTGGAAATTAAATACATGTGAGTGGGATTTTGGGTGGAGGCCATGTTTATGTGAGTGGAGGTTCACCACATGGATGAAGGAGGGTAGGAGTCCCCCAACCCTCATGCGCCGGCTATGGGAGGGGAGGGGTCTCCCTCCCTCCTATATAAAGCCCCCCTCTCCCCTCTCACAAACTACACCTCCTCGTGAAGGATCTCTCTCCCCCTCTAGATATTCCCCATGGTCTCGGATTAGCGAGATACATGTTCCCGGTGGCCTTGCGTCTGGAAGGAGTTGCTGCTTCTGCTGATTCGCTAGAGCGAGGAGGTGGAGGTTGTCCGGTGGCTTGAACGTGTATGCGAGGACGGATGCGCTGCTGATTTGCGGTGCTCGGACTTCCACACGATCTTGAGATCGGCAAGCGTACGACTACATCAACCATAAGTTCCTACTCGTTAACAAAACTCGTTGTCTTCGAGGGTAAGTTCTCCATGGATGTATGTCCACCCGTTGCTCTGTATCTAGTAGATAGATCTTTGCGTATAGTTCTCATCGTAGGAAATTTTTTGTGTTCTATGCTGCGGACCCAACAGGAAGATGGGGAGTTTATCACCAAGTTGACTTGGCGAGTGATGGACTTCTGCACTCGATTTGAGGAACGTCCTTTTTGGATCATCCCCGTGTTGCCCACAGCTCGTGGGTATGGCTCACCTCCGTGATGCTGGACCGACGCAGCCGCGGGTGTTTGTGGTCCGGGCGGTGGTAGAGGAGCTCCATGTGCCACAGCACCTAGAGCAGCTCCGTAACCCCTGTTGACCGCGTCGCGATTCATCCGGGCCAGGCCCTCGTGGAGTTTGAGGAACTCGCGGTAGTCCTTGAGAAGGTGGCTGGATTTCTTATTGCCATCGTGCTTGTCGATGTAGAAGTGCACGTTACATGGCCCGGACAGTTTGTCCTCAATAGATGTTACGGGTGCCTCTTCGCGAGTGCGGCGTTGCCACACCTACGTAGTTTTTCCGCTATCGCGGTATCCACCACTGCCGTATCCGTTGTTGCGGTTGTCGTTGCGTTTGTCGGCGTAGCCGGCTACAACCATATTGACCTCATCGCGGTTGTCATAGACGCGCATCCGACATTTGCCTCGACGGTCGCGTCTGCGCCTGAGGTCGTCGTCGTCATTGGAGTAGGTGCGTTTTTCACCGAGTCTTCTCCATCAGCCCACCGATTCGCGATTTCCATCAGGTGGTCGATCATTTTGGGCTTCGAGCAGCCCAGCTCCTCCCTGAGATCTATACGGCGAACGCCGCCGTTGAACGCGTTGATTGCATGGTCCTTCGAGATGTTTTCTGTGCAGTTCTTGATGATAGACCACCTCTGGATGTACGAGCATAGTGATTCGCCCGAGCTTTGCTGGCAGCTTCTCAATTCTTCGATTGATGCGGGCCTTTTGTAAGTGCCTTTGAAATTGCACACGAAGCTGTAGACCAGCTCTTCCCAGCTGCGGATGGATCCGCATGGGAGGTTGTTGAGCCATGCGCGAGTGGTGCCCTACAGCTGTAGCTACAGGCATTGCATGGCCGTGCTTCGACTCCCTCTGTGTAGTCTGACGGAGGAGAGGTGATCCTCCAACCAGATTTTCGGGTCCTGTAGACCATCAAATTTTGGGTTCTCCGACGGGAGTTTGAACCCTTTAGGCATTTGCTTTCGCCTGATGGCCCTGCTGAAGCATCTAGCGCCGGAGAGTTCAGTCTCGTCTTCTTCTGAGTCAGTCGAACGAGCACGTCTTGCCCGCATCTTGTCGACTTTGCACTGTGTGAGGTCATCGCGTGCATCGTAGTCATGATCATGCCGCCGTGAGCGGCGACGTCGAGATAGATCGTGGCTATCATCACTGGACGAGGGCGAGGAGTAGCGTTTTGCCAGAGCCTTGCTTTTCTTTGGCTCTGGTGCAGGCTCTTTGTCAAGAGCGGCCTCGACTAGTCCCAGGCCCGCGATGAAAGATTGGTGCATGGCAGCTCGTGGATCTCCAGCTGGCGGCTGGTTGTTGAGGAGGTACATGGTGGCAGCTGTTACCGTGGCTTGCGTCATCTTTGGGAGCACGTTGCCCCACGTATCCACCATCATGGAGCCGAAGTCGAGGACTTTCGCAGCTTCTACGCGCTCCTCCTCGGTGAGGTGGGCCAGTCGAGATCTTCTCTTGTTGGCCAGGTACTCGTTGCCTTAGGAGGAGGATCCTCCGTGGGAGGAGAGCCCGGCTCGCCGAAGGCTTGACTCATCCGCCGCCTTTTTACGTGCCTCGAGTTGCACGATTGCATGTAGCTGGCGTCTGTATTCCTCCTTTAGTAGCCAATGGTAGCCCATCAGCATGTCTTGCGGGGAGTTGAGGGGCAGAGGATTGCCTCCTAGAGCTTCTTGACAGCGGGCCCACTCGTTGTCATTGAGCTTGATCACTACACGCTCTCTAGTGTGTTCGTTCACTATGGTTGGCAGTTGTCCTCCCGCTCCATTGTTGACGAGCGCGCCGTTGCCACCGTTGGTGGGGCCGCCGTTGGGCGTGCTGCCGTTGGGTGGTCCGGTGCCATTGGGCGTGCTACCGTTGGGCGGTCTGGTGCCAACGTTTTCGCGATTGGCGGTAGTATCGCCAGCGTTGATGACGGCGCACATGAAGTGGTTGGGGAAGTTGTTGCTCCCACAACTTTCAGATCCAGAGCTGTAGGCTCCGTCTTCAGTGGCTAGATCACCCAGATCGGATCCACGATTGTTGTCATTGTCCGTGCTCCCAGCTATTGCCGAGGCGTTGAGTTCGCTGAGGGTGCCGATTGGTGGCGGGAACCACGATGCTGGAGCAATCGCGGGTGCCGTCGGCTGGTCAGGCATGCGAAGCGTGCCCATCTGACCAACCTGGAAGCGGAAGCTCCCAATCACCAGGCTGATCCCATCGCCCACGGACTCAAAAGTCGGGAGAGTGACCGGCGTGTGATGGTGAAGTCGAACGCACCGAAGAGCTGGCGGATATCCGCTGTTGCAGAGTTGTAGATCGTGGTTGACACGGCCGAAGAAGCCGCGACATCAGCACTCCCGGTTCCCACAGACATTGCCAATTGATGAGGGTTTAACTCATCAATACCCATTGTTACGGCCTTGGGTTTTGGAGAAGGAGGGAGCGCTGGAGGCATCAATCGGCTAGAAAACAAGCACAAAGGGATGCAAGTTTTACCCAGGTTCAGGCCTCGTATAGGTCCCTACTCCTGCTTGTCTTCTCTTGGAATTAACGAAGGAATCGAAGATTACAGGGGCGCGCAGATGCAATCAGGTGAGAGTTGTGGAAACTAAGGTGGTGATTGTCCTCCTCGCCGCCCCCTCCTAGCCTTTATATAGATAGGCTAGGTCTCGGGTAGCAGGTCGAGTCGGTTACAGATTAGGGTTTTCCCTTTAAACTTTCTATCTTAAGCTTCTTCTTGTCTCGCAAGCAATCGATAGTTCGTGGGCCACTCGAATTCTCCATTGGGCCTTAGCAACCCCGTGGGCTTCTGCCGTATCTGGACCGTATATACCAAACTCGAGTACCTGTAGGGTATGCCCATGTCAGGTGGTGACGAAGATGCAGCGGTTGATGGTGAAGGGTATGATGCGTTGTCCTCCACTGATCCGCGAAGCAGCTGGGATTTTACCCCAGTCAAATTCCTCCTTTAGATCCCTTTTGGATGTAGTGTTTCGTGGTTTCTGGTGGCTATGAATGTCGGATCCCTCTCTCGTCTTCGCTAGGAGAAACTATTTGACGAGGCGGTCCTGATGGCGCCTAGTATGTGCGGATGGTACGGGCGGGCTCCGCCCGTACCAGTGGTCGTAATCGGTGTTGATGCCTCCTTCTTATTTGTTATTCTTCCAGGTGCGAAGGTAAATTCATAAAATGGCTTTTATCACTTAGAAATATCGTATAATTACACAATATGATAGATCTAATTAATATTTCCATCTATGGCTCCATGATTTGGGATCCCGTTGAAACAAGAACGAAATAGCGCGTGTAGGCGCAGTAAAATACAAAAATCCCTACTCTATTTATGCAAAAATAAGAGGTAAAAATGCTTCAGTTTTGGACGCATCAACTCCCTCAAGCTAGGTTCTTGCTCGTCTCCGAGCAAGATGGTGGCTTATGTACAATATCATCATGTTCATGAGACACGAAACGTTACAATAAATGAGGCAAAAATTGAAACAAGAATATAACAACGGCTGTAAAGATACATCGGGGGTATTACCATACCCTTACACATTACATAACTTAGAGGCTTTTACACCCTTTTTCTAGTATTAATGAAATTATAAGAAGCTACTAGTGATTCAACATATCATATAATCACGGAGTGTAGAGATTTATAGCTCCAAGTTTAATAGTGAAGATTCATGATCATTTTCTTTTTCTTCTTCCTCTCTTTTATATGCTTGATTCTTTTGATAGCTACTTTCTTTTTTCTTTTTCTATACTTGTATGTCTATATTTTTCCTTGCTCTCTTTTTCTTTTTAGCAAGCTATTTGATCATGCTCACTACTTCAATGGCTTTTGAAAACTCTTAATCATAATATGCTACCAGAATTCTTCTTCTCATAACTTAATCAATACTTCTAAAGGTGTGGAAGTCCCTAAAATTATGATAGTTGTACAAGTATCATAACACTCAACCTAGTTCAATCATCTAATATAATAATCATGAATCAAACACAACTTCAATTATCATAAAGTCTCATAACTCAATTTATATAATTCTTCTCTTGAACAAAGGGAACTTGAAGTTGATGCAACTAATGCAAATTCGGGAATTTAAGCCTAACCATGCGTGTAGAAAAGTAAACATGGTAAAACTATAAGATAGATTACAAGGTTCTCATGGATCCCCCAAGCTTGGTGTTAAGCCAGATGGATCAAATAATCCCTTGCAATTACTTACTCCTTTTTGGGAGTAAAGAAGTCACTATCTTCCTCTTTTTCATCTGTCTTGAGGTTGTAGGCTTGACCAATACACGCGAATCATGCAGACATCTCTATGATGCCAACACGTAATTCCTTGATTACTTTGTTTAAAGTTCTTCTATCATCTGCCATCTCCATAATGATCTTGGTGAGGAGTTGTACCCTACCGTCGATGTCATCGACCTTCTTTTCGAGGTCTTTGCCCATCATTCAGTAAGAGTTAACCCCTTCCCCAATGGTCTCAACACAAGCCTTAGAAATCTTTTCAAGGTTCTTGATCTTTTCTTGAATCTCATCTCGGTCTCCCCATTTCCTGGAAGAGGTTTCTGGAGGTGATTTAAGAGAAGATCCATGAAGGTTATACCTATAGGGGTTGAGCAGAGATTCTTCTCTGTTCCTTCCTTGCTCCACGTTCCTGAGCATCTCCAATTTCTGTGGAAACATATATTCCCAATTGGGGAGTGGAACCACACATGGAAGCGCGTGGTTTGAGGAAGACGAAGTATCCCCTTCGGATCCCTCCTTGTTGACTCGTCCTTTAGCGGCGTGCTCCTTCTTGGCCAAGATCTGCTTGATATGAAACGGTTGTACGGACCTCGAGTAACCAAGTAAGATCTAAGGTTTCATTATAGAAGGATAGGGAAAAGTTCTAGATCTGAATTGGACGAAAAAGAGCGAGAAAGAAGAAAAAATGCAGATTGGAAAGAAAAATCGGAAGTTTCAAGGAACCAGAGTTGGTCGTGGGCTATGATATGGGTGGGCTCCGCCCGTACCGCGCGCCCGTACGGATTACTTGCCAACTTCAAATTTTTTCTCTTTTCTCTCTTTTTTTATGACATAAGAATAAATTTGTCGCGAAGGAAATAGTACAGGTGACGACCACCGATACGGGCGGATCAGCCCATACCGTCCGGTCGTACCGTATTGCAAAAATTTGGAGTTGGTACTCCGAATGATTAACGACCAGTGGTACGGGCGTGTCCGACCGTACGGTCCGCTCGTACCAGGTCGAAAAACCATTCAGAATGACCAGAAAAACCAGATGAGTTTAGAACGAAAAATAGAATCATCCAAAAAGGTTTCAAAGAAACAGAACTAAGTAATTTATACTTTGTTACCTAGCCTTTGCTTGTTGTGTTCTTTAGCTGGGATCACAGAGATCAATTCCATAATGTTTACTTCACCAACTCTATAATGATTCACTCACTGCCCATTAACAATCCAGGATGAAGAAGAGGGTGTAGTATTTTTCAGTCTCACCGCTTGATACATTGCAAATGTATCTATAATTTTTTATGTTCCATGCTTGGTTTTATCCACTTTCTTGTGTTTTGCCCACACTTTGGAGTACTTTTCATATGATTTCTTGGACTAACCTATTAACAAGAGCCACAGTGTCAGCTGCCTGTTTTTTGCTGTTTTTGGTTCTAGGAAAGTCAGAAAATGAATATTCTCGGAATTGGACGGGACAAAAGCCAAAGTGCCTATTTTTCTGGAAGTCATCAGATGCCAGAATACGAGATGGACAAGGGCTGGGGGCCGGCCACACCACCTGGCCACGTGGCCAGCCCTGGCCGGCGCCAGGGGTGGTCTGGCTGACCCTAGCACCCCCTCAGCCTCTCCTTCCGCCTATAAGATGCCCTCAGGAAGAAAACCCTAAGTACCCGATCAAAAATCCACAAAAGAGTCTGTAGCCGTCGTCATCTCCATCCCTAGATCGGGAGGGATCTGAAGCTCTTCCCGGCACCCTGCCGGAGAGGGGAATTCACCCTGGAGGCCTTCTTCATCACCATGCAAGCCTCCGGTGTGATGCGTGAGTAGTTCAACCTTGGACTACGGATCCATGTAGTAGCTAGATGGCTAGTTCTCCTCCTTTGTGCTTTCATGTCTAGATCTTGTGAGCTCCGTTCATGATCAAGATCATCTATTTGTAATTCTGCATGTTGTGTTTGCGGGGATCCGATGGATATTGAGATGCTATTTTAGATTGATTATTGATTCTATCATGTCTTTGTTATTTGTGATCTTGCATGCTTTCCGTTGTTAGTAGCTATCTTGGCCAAGTAGATGCTAGCAACTCCAAGAGTTAGTATTTATGCTCGATAGTGGGTTCATGCCTCTGGTAATCTGGGGAAGTGATAGAAATCTCTAAGGTACTAGATGTGTTGTTGCTACTAGGGAGAAAACAACAATCATTTGTTCATAGAACAATCGTATTATTAACTTTACACTCAATTCGTAAAGCAATAATCTGTTGCTTCCAACTTAATACTGGAGGGGGTTCGGATGATAACCTGAGGGTGGATTATTAGTCATAGATGCAGTTGGATGGCGGTCTATGTATAATGTTGTAATGCCCAATCAAGTATCAAAGGAGTCAAGATGATTAGTATATGCATGTATTGCTTTCTCAATTTTTGTCAATTGCCCCGCTGTAATTTGTTCACCCAGCATGTTATCTATCTAAGGAGAGCCACCTCTAGTGAACTATGGATCCCGGTCCTTTTCTTTTACATACAATCTACAAACTGTTTACTACTTTGTGTTTACTTTCTGCAAACTATTACTTCTTTCCATTCGATACGTTTAATCATTTGTTTTCAGCAAAACACGATGAGATTGACAACCTCATCGCAAGTTGGGGACAAATTTCTGTGGTTGTGTTGTGCAGGTCTCCACGTTGCTACTAGCACCGGTAGTGCGCCCTGCCAAGGCTCAGCTAGCAACATCTTTGGGGTGTTTCCTTGCTCCTACTGGTTCGATTAAACCTTGGTTTCATAACTGAGGGAAACTTGTTGTTGTGCCCATCATACCTTCCTCTTGGGGTTCCCAACGAGCTCTACATCAACACCGAGCCATCAAGCATTTTTCTGGCGCCGTTGCCGAGGACTGAAGGACATCTTCACAAGGGGAGTCCCTCATAACCAATCTCTTTACTTTGTTATTTTTGTTTTGCTTAGTTTACTTTTGTTTTATTTGCTTGTTTCTTTATCAAAAACACACAAAAATTAGTTTTACAAGTTTGCTTTTTTATTTGAAAACCCAAAAAATGACTACTCTTGAAAATACTAAGTTATGTGACTTCACTAGCACCAACAACAATGATTTTATGAGCACACCTATTGCTCCACCTGTGCCTGAAGATACTTTCTTTGAGATAAAACCTGCTTTGCTCAATCTTGTTATGAGAGAACAATTTTCTGGTATTGGTAATGAAGATACCGCTGCCCATCTAAATAACTTTGTTGAACTTTGTGAGATGCAAAAGCATAGGGATGTAGATGGTGATATTATTAAGCTGAAATTGTTTCCTTTCTCTTTGAGAGGAAAAGCTAAAGAATTGTTGAATTCCTTAACTAGGAATAATATTGATTTTTGGACTAAGTGCAAAGATGCTTTCATTGGAAAATACTATCCTCCTGCTAAGATTATATCTATGAGAAGTCAAATAATGAAGTTTAAACAATCTGATAATGAACATGTTGCTCAAGTTTGGGAAAGAACGAAATCTTTGGTAAAGAATTGTCCCACTCATGGACTGACTGCTTGGATGATCATCTAAACTTTTTATGCAGGATTGAACTATTCTTCAAGGAACTTATTGGACTCTGCTGCTGGAGGTACCTTTATGACCATCACTTTGGGTGCTGCAACAAAACTTCTGGACAATATGATGGTTAATTATTCTGAATGGCATACCGAGAGAGCTCCACAAGGTAGGAAGGTAAATTCTGTTGAGGAAACCTCCTCCTTGAGTGATAAGATTGATATTATTATGTCTATGCTTGTTAATGGGAAAGCCCATATTGATCCAAATAATGTTCCTTTAGCTTCTTTGGTTGCTCAAGAAGAGCAAGTTGATGTAAACTTCATAAGAAATAATAATTTTGGCAATAATGCTTATATGAGTAATTTTGGTAACAACAATTATAGGCCTAACCCTCCTAATAATACTTATGGTTATAATGGAAAGCCTGGATTACCTAGTGAAGGAAGAATTTTAGAAGTTGAAATAGCGACTAAGAACTTCATGCAAATGCAATATGAGCAAAATCAACTATTTGCTAAAACTATGGAGGAACAATCTACCATTTTGAAGAACATTAGCCATCAACTTGAGAGTCTAAATAGGGAAATTCCTAGTTTACAATTGAAACTTTCTAATGCTGAAAGGAATATATCATCTTTGTCTGAAGCACAATCTTCATTGATTAATAAAATGGCTGCTAAACCTGAAACTAATGATAATCCCTTTGCAGCTACTAATGCTATACAAGTAAGAATTGATGAAAATGTTAGACTATTAGCTAAATTACATGCTAAGTGGGAAAGAGAAGATGAAATTGCTAGAAACATTAGTGTTTCTACTATCACTACCACTAGTATTGAGGCTAGTAATAGTTCTACTACTTTAGATGATAAATTTGATTTTGATCTTGATGGTTGCAACATCTCTGAAGTTATCAAGTTCCTACAAAAGCTTGCTAAAAGTTTTAATGCTAGTGCTATGAACATGGCCTTTACAAAACACATTACTGATGCTCTCATAAAGATTGAAGAAGAAAAGATGAAACATAAAGCTTCTATTCCTATAAAACAAGAAGATGGTTGGGAACCCATCATTAATATGAAAGTGAATGACTTTGATTTCAAAGCTTTATGTGATCTTGATAAGTGTTTCTATTATGCCTAGAAGGATTTATGATATGCTTGATTTACCTCCACTTGAAGATTGTTATTTGAATGTCCCACTTGATGATAATGCTAAAAAGAAACTCATGGGGAGTCTTAATGATGTTATTATTATGGTTAACAATGCCTATGTTTCCGTTGATTTCTATGTTTTGGATGTTGAATACAATGCTTCTTGTCCTATTACTTTGGGAAGACCTTTTCTTAGAACTGTTGGTGCCATTATTGATATGAAAGAAGACACCATTAAATATCAACTCCCACTCAAGAAAGGTATAGAACACTTCCCTAAGAAGAGAGAAAATATTTCTTTTGCCTCTCTTATGAAAACAAAATTTGGTCTTAATGCTTCTTCATTTGAGAACACTTGATTCTTTCTTGCTTCTTATGCCTAACTTAAAGGCGTTAAAGAAAAGTACTTATTGGGAGATAACCCAAAAGTTTTAGATGAGTCTTGGAAGTTATTACTTAAGTAATAACCGCTCCTTGTCCTTTTTATTTGCTTTTTGTGCCAAGAGTAACCTCTAATGAGAGAGAAGTAATGATTGGGAAAGTTGATGTCCCGAAACAAATTTATGTGCTTCACCATAAAAATTTGTGTAAAATCACTGAACGTCCTTTTGAGGCGTGAATTTTTGTGCTTATGCCCTAGGTTGTTATCTAACTTTCGTTAGTTCAACACTTTTTGATTTGAGCAACAGAAGGTGTTCGAAAAAATTTGTTTTTACCTGCTGGTCTGTTTTGACAGATTTCTGCCATTTTCTGCATTTGCTTTTTGTTGGTTCCTTTTTGAGTTCTTTTGGGGAATTGAGCTTTTTGAGGGAAGTTCTAATGGAAGTTTATTTTGTGTTAAAACTGAACCTTAAGACCTATTATATTGAGTGCACTAATGTTGCTAATAAAGATTGTGTGAAGTTTTGTATGAAGGAAAAAATTTCAGGTGTATGGAAGGAATTAGTAATGAGATGAAGGATGGACTAAAGCTCAAGCTTGGGGATGCCACGCGTGTCACCCCAAGAAATATCCAAGAAGTACAAGCCTCAAAGCTTGGGGATGCCCAAGGCATCCCCTTCTTCATCAATAAAAATCCCAGGTTTCTTCCAAACGCTTCATTTTTATTGTTTCATGCACAGTTGTGTTGTTCTTGGAGCGTCTTCTTTTTCGTTTTTGTTTTGGTTTTTTGTTTCCTTGGTTTTCTTAGTTTTCTGAATAAACTGGTTGGACCCCCTCTTTCATACATTGGTTTGCAAATAGTTTGGTTTGGTTTGGAAAAGAGTAGGAAAGTTCATGCTTATCTGGTAAAAAGAGCTTGTTTTTTACTATGGCCTATGCTTTGTCATGCCATGCTTGATATTGTTTTGGCTTTATGCTTAGTATTCTTTGTTGTAGCATGACTTGTTATAAACAATTGAGATTGCTTAATGTGCCTTGGATGAATCATGCATTGTTTTAGCATATTAAAAGCATAGTATAGTGGTATTCTCCTTTGATGCTTTATTTGGGTTGACTTGGCGCATGCTCACGCCATGTTATGACTATCTCAAGTCACCATAAGCCTTTATGATCCTTTAGTTTTCAACTTGTAGTATCATTTATGCTTTGATCAATGATGTTTTGTCGCTCTGCATGATTATGGCCATTATTGCTCTCTTAGTTTGTCGCTCCCAGTCTTTTGCTAGCCTCCACAACCAAGTATGAGTTCCACTCATGCATCCAACTCCCTAAACCAAGTTATTCCAAAGAGTCCACCATACCTACCTACTATCTTATGCTATTCCAAGTATATTCATGGTTTTGTTTACCTTCCAAATTAAACTTGTTATGAGAAAACTAGTGATTAAAGCTCTCACGAACTTGATGGCACACTTTACTTTTCTTGCCCTTAATAAACTTGAACCATTGTGTCATCTATGTTGTATATGCTTGCACTTATTTGTTGGGAATTAGCAGAACCATGCTTTCATGGGGAACGCTTTCAACATTGCACTTGGTACTTGTACCTAGTTGATATCATGCTCTTTTGTATATGGATGTCGTCGGTGTGAAATGAAAGGGGAGCTTGTAAGTCCATGGAGTTATGTATATGTGTTAGAGAAACGCCTGGGCCGCTGGTCTAATCCATGCTGACATGGTGGAAACCTGCAGCGTAACCATAATGAGCTATCTATGAAGCATTCTTCTTATAAAAAAGGGAGTCCTATATTGAGAAAAAAGAGAAAAGGAAAAAAAGAGATTATGAAAAGAGGAAAGAGAGAAAAAAGCACCATATTCCCATGGTAAATAAGAAGATTGCTGAGATGCTCGTTGTCTGCTTGCCTTGTCATTTTGATATGGGGATTCTTCCGTATCATCGGGCAAGGGGTACCCCGTTGGCGGTTCTCTATGATACACATGTACTTACAATGACAAGAACTTACCGGTGACTAAACTTGAGTAGCATGAGGAGCGACTCTCGTATACAAGGGACATGAGATTCCTAACTTATACTTCGTCAAGCATGTACACCATAGTTTGTTCACTTTAACCTTAACCACTTCAGTAAGCTTATGATAGGGGCAATGAGATCTGAAAGCTATAAGTACCATAATTTTTGGAAGCTCTTTATGAGACTTGAATCCCTACTTCCTTTTATAAAGGCCTTTCTTCCACCATTATATTGAGTCTCCACCTTCTACCTTTATGCACCTACTTTGAGAGCATAGTGGCCATTCTTAGTTCTATGTGCACTGTCCCCAAGACTAGTTGATTGATGCATAATTTGATATTCCTTGTTTTAAACTATTTGTATCTAGTCATTCTTATGAACTTTGAAGGTGTCCTATGCATTTATATTTGCTACTCTATGAGGGACAAGCTGAATACTATTATGCTATGTTTTCTTTATGTGAAACAAACAAACGTCTTGCAAACCATTGTTATTTATGAATCTTTTGTTTGTGCCTTTTCATGTTGCATCATAGTTTCTTTGTCTTATTTCTAGAACTTTGTCTTTCATGTTATGATTGAAGTACTATGATCCCAGCTTTGAATGTTTTACAAATACTTTGATCAAGTCTTTGATGGTGCATGTCACCTCAAAAATTATTCTTTCTTTTTATCACTTACCTACTCCAGGACGAGTAGGAGTTAAGCTTGGGGATGTTGATACATGGCAAATGTATCTATAATTTTTGATGTTCCATGCTTAGTTTTATCCACTTTCTTGTGTTTTGCCCACACTTTGGAGTACTTTTCATATGATTTCTTGGACTAACCTATTAACAAGAGCCACAGTGCCAACTGCCTGTTTTTTGCTATTTTTGGTTCCAGGAAAGTCAGAAAATGAATATTCTCGAAATTGGACGGGACAAAAGCCAAAGTGCCTATATTTCTGGAAGTCATCAGATGCCAGAATACGAGACGGAGAAGGGCTAGGGGCCGACCACACCACCTGGCCGCGCAGCCAGGCCTGACCCGCGCCAGGGGGTGGTCTGGCCGACCCCAGCACCCCCTCGGCCTCTCCTTCCGCCTATAAGATGCCCTCGGGACGAAAACCCTAAGTACTCGATCAAAAATCTACGAAAGAGTCTGTAGCCGCCATCATCTCCATCCCTAGATTGGGAGGGATCTGAAGCTCTTCTCGGCACCCAGCCGGAGAGGGGAATTCACCCTGGAGGCCTTCTTCATCACCATGCAAGCCTCCAGCGTGATGTGTGAGTAGTTCATCCTTCGACTACGGATCCATGTAGTAGCTAGATGGCTGGTTCTCCTCCTTTGTGCTTTCATGTCTAGATCTTGTGAGCTCCGTTCATGATCAAGATCATCTATTTGTAATTCTGCATGTTGTGTTTGCGGGGATTCGATGGATATTGAGATGCTATTTCAGATTGATTATTGATTCTATCATGTCTTTGTTATCTGTGATCTTGCATGCTTTCTGTTGTTAGTAGCTATCTTGGCCAAGTAGATGCTAGCAGCTCCAAGAGTTAGTATTTATACTCGATAGTGGGTTCATGCCTCTGGTAATCTAGGGAAGTGACAGAAATCTCTAAGGTACTATATGTGTTGTTGCTACTAGGGAGAAAACAACAATACTTTGTTCATAGAACAATCGTATTGTTTACTTTACACGCAATTCGTAAAGCAATAATCTGTTACTTGCAACTTAATACTGGAGGTGGTTCGGATGCTAACCTTTAGGTGGATTATTAGTCATAGATGCAGTTTGATGGCGGTTTATGTATAATGTTGTAATGCCCAATCAAGTCTCAAAGAAGTCAAGATGATTAGTATATGCATGTATTGCTTTCTCGATGTTTATCAATTGCCCCGCTGTAATTTGTTGACCCAGCATGTTATCTATCTAAGGAGAGCCACCTCTAGTGAACTATGGATCCCGGTCCTTTTCTTTTACATACAATCTACAAACTGTTTACTACTTTGTGTTTACTTTCTGCAAACTATTACTTCTTTCCATTCGATATGTTTAATCCTTTGTTTTCACCAAAACACGGTGAGATTGACAACCTCATCGCAAGTTGGGGACAAAGTTCTGCGGTTGTGTTGTGCAGGTCTCCACGTTGCTACTAGCACCGGTAGTGCGCCCTGCCAAGGCTCAGCTAGCAACACCTTTGGGGTGTTTCCTTGCTCCTACTGGTTTGATTAAACCTTGGTTTCATAACTGAGGGAAACTTGTTGCTGTGCTCATCATACCTTCCTCTTGGGGTTCCCAACGAGCTCTACGTCAACACCGAGCCATCACCGCTCCTGATGGATATGCTTCTTCAACATCGTATGGTCCTTCCCACCTTGATTTCAACTTCCCTGCAAAAATCTTAAGCCTAGAGTTGTAAAGTAAAACTTTATCTCCGGTTTTAAATTCCTTGCCTTCTAACTTTCTGTCATGCCATTTCTTAACTTTCTCTTTAAATATTCTAGCATTTTCATAAGCCTCATTTCTTAGTTCATCTAAAGCATGAATGTCTAAGAGTCGTTTTTCACCTACAGTTTTAAAGTCAAAATTCATAGTTTTTGATAGCCCACCGAGCCTTATGCTCGAGTTCTAGTGGAAGATGACAACTTTTACCGTAAACCATTTTGTATGGTGTCATTCCCATGGGGTTCTTGAATGTTGTGCGATATGCCCACAGTGCACCATTAAGCTTTAGAGACCAGTCTTTTCTTGATCTGTTCACCATTTTCTAAAGTATGATCTTGATTTCTCTGTTTGATAATTCCACTCGCCCACTGGTTTAAGGATGGTAAGGCGAAGCTACCCGGTGGTCTACTCCATATTTTGAAGTATCTTACCAAAAGTTCCTTTCATAAAATGAGTTCCACGCCAGTAATCAAAAATCGAGGTACTCCAAACCTAGGGAAGATGATGTCCTTAACCATCTTGATAGAAGTGGCCGCATCTGCATGAGTTGTAGGTATAGCTTCAACCCATTTAGTAACATAATCAACATCAACAAGAATATGAGTATAACCGTTAGAGGGAACGAATGGTCCCATAAAATCCATTCCCCATACATCGAATGGCTCTATTACTAAGTTATATTTCATATTCATCTCTTGTCTTTTTCCTATATTACTTATATGTTGACATGCATCACAATTTTTAACATATTCATGAGAATCTTTGACTAAGGTAGGGCAGTAGAAGCCTGGCTGTAAAACTTTGGCTGCGTTGTGATTACCAGCGTGATGCTCACCGTAGGGACTATCGTGACAGGCTTTAAGGACGTCTTTAATCTCATGCATGGGCACGCATTTCTAGATTATCCCGTCTAGACCATGTCTATATAAGTACAGATCATCCCAAAAGTAATGTTTTAAATCACTGAAGAATTTCTTCCTTTGATTATAATCCATTCCTTTTGGTAGAAACTTACCTACAAGGAAATTAGCATAATCTGCAAACCAGGGATCATGAGTTTCTACAACTACAAGATGTTCACCTAGCATAGATTCGTTAATAGGAATAGGATCTTCCATGATTCCTTCCATTCGTGATAAATGGTCGACCACAGGGTTATCCTTTCCCCTCCTATCCACTATTTGTAAATTGTACTCCTAAAGTAATAAGACCCATTTGATTAGATGGGGTTTAGCATCCTTTTTAGCTAGAAGATGTCTTAGAGCTTGATGATTAGTATGAACTATTACTTTTGACTTGATGATATAGTGTCTAAACTTATCACAAGCAAAAACAATGGCAAGGAATTCTTTCTTAGTTGTTGCATAGTGCCTTTGATCATCATTAAAGACTCGAATAGCATATTGAATAACATTAAGGTTAGGGCCATCTCTTTGTCCTAAAACAACCCCAATAGCATAAT
The DNA here is from genome assembly GCA_916181665.1 of Avena sativa. Taxonomy (NCBI): domain Eukaryota; kingdom Viridiplantae; phylum Streptophyta; class Magnoliopsida; order Poales; family Poaceae; genus Avena; species Avena sativa. The sequence continues at coordinate 469,631,868 of OV702290.1, forward strand.
CACTAACATCACACATAATTTCGAATGGTTCGTCCCAATTGGGTGCTTGAATAACCGGTGCAGAAATTAAAGCTTTCTTTAACTATTCAAAAGAATCATGGCAATCTCTATCAAAAGCGAAAAGAATATCTTTATCTAGTAGACGAGTTAAAGGGGCGGCTATTTTAGCAAAATCTTCGATAAAGCGTCTGTAAAAACAGCATGCCCAAGGAAATTCTTTACTCCTTTTATATCTTGCGGAATTGGAAGTGTTTCTAAAGTAATTAAGTTTGAACTATCTATCTTAATATTTTTCTGAGAAACTTTATGCCCCAAAACTATACCTTCCCTTACCATGAAGCGGCAACGTTCCTAGTTTAGAACCATCTTGGTTTGTTTACACCTCTACAAAACTCTATTAAGATTATATAGACATTGTTCAAAGGTGGATCCATAGACAACAAAGTTATCCATAAGAACTTCCATGGAACTCTCCACAAAACTGTCAAAGATTTTTAAAACACACTCTTGAAAAGAAGCAGCTGCATTACACAATCCAAAAGGCATTAATTGATAAGCATAGGTTCCATAGGGGCATGTGAAAGTAGTTTTTTATTGATCTTCAGGTTGGATAGCTATTTGAGAATAACCAGAGTATCCGTCAAGAAAACAAAAGTAAGAATTAGCATACATCATATCCATAATATCGTTAATGAGGGGAAGTTGCTTATGCATTTTTATGGTTTCTTTATTCAACTTCCTAAAGTCAATACACATTCTATATTCTACTATTGTTCTAACTGGAATAAGTTCATCCTTGTCATTATTAATTATTAATATGCATCCTTCCTTAGGTATGCAATGAGTTGGACTCACCCATTTGCTATCTGAAATTGGATAGATAATACCACTGTCTAACATATGGATTATTTCCTTTCTCACTACCTCTTTCATTTTGGGATTTAATATTTTTTGGTTATCAACAAATGGTTTACTATGGTCGGATCTATACCTTATATGTCATTCAGAGTATATCCAAAAGTTTCTCGTTGTTTGACAAGTACTTCTAACAACTTCGTGCTTTCATATGGAGAGATATTATTGTCAAAAATTACTGGACATTTACCTTCCTTGTCTAAGAATTCATACATGAGCCCTAGAGAGAGAGGTTTTAGAACAATAGGCGGCGGATCCTTGTCCCCTTTTCTTTCAAGCTCTTCATATTCATCCCTGAGCCCTTGTCCAGCCTTCGGTGTGTTGTTGAGAATTTCATCCAAATCTTCTTTTGCAGAGTCATTGGCAAGAGAATCATCACTTGTCAAACTTCTCTCCAATTCGGACTGTGGTGTGCAAAAGTAGATTGCTGCCGATTCTTCAATAGTCTTCTCCTCCTTAATCTCGATTTTCTCCTCATAAGGTAGTCTCGTGAATTGGCTGTAGCTTATTTCTATAGTTTCTTCACCAAGCTGTAAAGATAAAGCCTGCCTTTTGTTGTCAATATCAATATTCATAGAATTGTAAAAACGATTACCAAAGATAACTTGGCAACTGGAGTTCAAAGGTATTTCGATAATATGAAAATCAACTAGATAAACAAAAGCCCCAACAGAGATGCCAATATTGCGAAGTACTCCGCGAGTAGGATGGAAAGTTCGATTAGAGAACATAAAAGTTGCTTCTGACAGCTCAAGGTAGGATACATCAAGGTGATCGCACAATTCTTTATAAATGGATAAGGCATTATGTTTCACATAACCCTGCGTAAGTAATCCCTTCTAAACAAAAATGAATTTTCTATTGACTTTTATTCTTACTATCAAAATTTCCTCCTATCATTTCGGAGGATTCTTTACTTACCATTATAACCTCTTCCTTGAACAATTCAGGTTCCAAAAGTTCTTTTACTATCCTAATGTTTTCTTTAATGGCTCCTAAATTTCTAGTTAATCTTCCCATTCCTTTATTCCCTTCACCCCTACTATCCATTACCTTAGTAAGAATAGTTTCCTCTTCAGCTAATATTTTCTTTTGCATTTTTGAGTATCTATCATTGCGGCTAGTTTTAGATGGTTTTTCTTCCATAGGTGGTGTATAGCGTTCCCAATCTTTTGGAATTTGCAGGTAGTCAGCATATGATCTAACAATTTGAATGATTATGCGATGGTCAAGGTTAAAATTCCCAAGCAATTTTTCTACCTTTCCAGAAGCTAGAAACCTCTTTAAACAATTATACTCTATGGGGTTTTACTTTTTAAATTCTGCCTCACAATAGGCTTTCTCTATCCTATTCATCGTATCTAATAAATTCCATGCCCTCTCAATACTAAATTCGGTGAACAACCCGTTGGTCAGGGAATCGAGTTCAACTCTATTATCATCATCCAAACCTGCGTAGAAGGTGTGTATCACTAGCCAAGGTGGGAAATTATGATGGGGGCAGCGGTCAAGCAAACCCCGAAATCTTGTATACCCCTCATGCAGGCTTTCTCCAGGTTTTCCTTTAAAATTTATAATCATGCGTCTTGCGCCAAGAGTTTTTGTCCCGAGAAAGAAATCAACTAAAAATAGAGAGGCTAGGCTCTCCCAAGAATTAGTAAGCTGTGCAGAACTCCAAATATACCAAAACGAGCTTCATCAATGAGGGTTTGGGCAAAGAGAGCAAACTTAACCTCATCCTCAGTTTGTATATTAAGATGGAAAGTCCCACAAATATCTTCGAAGAACCCTACATGCTCGTACGGATCCTCCGTACCATCTCCTGCAAAAAAATTACATGCAAAAGATCTAAAAGCATGGGGTTAATATCATACCCTCTTGGGTTATTGGATTTTAAATATGCGTTCATGGGCGGACCGGAATTCCTCACAGCCTCAAGCTGAATTATATGTTGGTACTCACCCATAATGTATCACCTGAAACTAATAAACAACCTTAGTAAAATATGAGTAAAGTGAGTAACTAAGAACAAAGACCAAAAGCGCTTACCTGCCCGGCAACAGCGCCAGAAAATAGCTTGATGACTGCAAGTGCACAGATCAATTGTAGCCAGTTTTGAAGTAAAGATATCGAACCCACAAAGAGCTATTGGTTAAGGTCTTTATGCCCCTCGTTACTATCTACCAAAGAATACTTGTAAATTGTCTTTGATCTTAAGTAAAGGGTGTTTGAATTGTTTATGGTTGTTTACAGAAAAGTAATTAAACAAGTAAAATAAAACTAGTAATAAGATTGAATGAAAGCGTGGTTGAACTCAATAGGGCTAAACTTTCACGGGGATCTAGGATACACCACTAGCATGATACTATTATTATATGTAATCAAGATAACATACTTCTTATGCCATGATATGTGTGGAGAGAGCTCCATAATAAGATGTTCACGACAAGGCTCGTAGGAAGCCACTTTGTTGAGCCAAGTGTGAGGTCACCTCTAAATAACCACTGCAATGCCTGAGAGCAATCACCCATACAGGTCATCGCAATTAAGGGTTTCCCCATGGATATCATAATTATCTTAGGGAGTCCCTCTGGATCCCCCTTTGACCGTGTGGGTTATGAGCCGGTGCCAATCTGTCACGGGGCACTCTGGGTATGCTTCCACAACACGTCGAAAGGGTTTCTTCCTCCCTTTAGTCCCGAAGGCAAATGATATATGGTCGACTTTACATATCATATAAAGAGAGAAATCAAACACAAGTCATAATTATATCATAGACAAGCAAGTCATATGGACACAATAATAGATCATCTTTATTACAAGTTCATAGTGGTGCTAGGGTTTCTCCATCTCCCCAAGAACAAAGGAACTACTCACTCACGAAAGCAATCAACAACATCATCATAATCAAATGGATGGATTAAAGTACGGGTGTAGATCTAATGCAAACCACAATTGAATCTAGAAGTACAAAGAGATCTAATAGTTGAAAGATGGGGTAATGGTGGTGATGAAGATGTGTTGTCCTCCAATGATCCGCGAAGCAACTGGGATTTTACCCCAGCCAAGTTCCTCCTTCAGATCCCTTTCGGATGTGGTGTTTCGTGGTTTCTGGTGGCTATGAATGTCGGATACCTCTCTCGTCTTCGCCAGGAGAAACTATTTGACAATGCGGTTCCGATGGCGCCTGGTACGGGCGGACGGTATGGGCAGGATCTGTCCATACTAGTGGTCGTTATCGGTGCTGATGCCCCTCCTTAATTTGTTATTCTTCTAGGTGTGAAGGTAAATTCATAAAATGGCTTTTATCACTTAGAAATATCATATAATTACACCATATGATAGCTCTAATTGATATGTTCATCTATGACTCCATGATTTGGGATCTTGTTGAAACAAGAACTAAATAGTGCGTGTAGGCGCAGTAAAATACAAAAATCCCTACTCTATTTATGCAAAAACAAGAGGTAAAAATGCTTCAATTTTGGACGCATCAGATGCTAAAGAACGAAATAGTGTAGCGCCCAAGGTTCGTGCTAGAAATTTAACTTAGTTAAAATAACAGCCCGAGTCTTAGTAGACTTTTGTCTTTGGTTATTATTCCGACTTACAGAAAATTAATGTTTACAAGCAGGAATTATTGAAGAATATATGCAACAAGCAGAGAGAGAGATCAAAGCTCTCCGACTTAAAAATGCTCTATTGAAAGTAGAGAAGGATGAGGCACAAGGTACGTGTTTCCATCTCTCTGCACAAAGTTCGATTGTTGTGCTGAATATTTATTCGACTTTTCTTTTTTGTTGTTCTAGTTTTGCTGACCCAGTCCTACAAACTCGTGGAGGAGGCCTAGAATTTCAAAGTCTTGGAGGCAGAAAATGCCAGATTGTGAGATGAGCTCGATAAATTGAAGGCTGACCACGAACGTAGTGTTAGTAACATCCTCGAATCTAGCAACATGGCCACTGAAGAGCATGACCGGACCATTGCCCGCGAGGACAAAGAAATCTCTGATCTGAAGGCGGAAATGGATAGGTAGGCTGATACCACTCAAGAACTTTGGGAAGAACTCCAAAGTTTGAGGGAGGAAAGGACCAAGCTAGATGAAACTATCTTTGGTAAGTTTTGCTCCCAAAGCCATATATTTTTCCTGCTTCAATGTTTTCCAACTCAATTTTGTCATTTTTACTAAACTTTGGCTTTTCACAGCTTCCCTCAACATTCTGGATTCATCCTTGTCCAAGTCTCGCCTAGAATGACTTGTCATAGTCAGAGACCCGATCCATGATTTCCGCCAAACACTTGAAGAGGTTGGTGAAGCCGTTAATCAATCCACATGCACAAGATATCCACCTTTGAACTGCGAGACAAGGCGAAGAAATTTCTGAAGCTAGTTGAGAACTGAAAGATGTCATATGCCCGGATGGCTGCCCAGAACGCCCTTACCATGATGATGAGTCACCATGGTAGCATAGAAATCTGGCAGGTCATAAAGGGAATATCGACTATCGATGAAGACAACAATGACCAAGATATTGGAGCCATATGGGAGTCTTGCGCCGGATACACCTATCGCATGGCCGAGATGACCAACTACGAGAAGCCGTTCTTCTAGTTTATTGCTGTGCCACCAAGCCCCCTAGCAGAAGAAGCCTCCGATGATGACGAAAAGACCGAGTCTGACGTCCTCGTATCGGAGAAAAATCAGGGTGACTTGGACGCTGGCACTAGCGAGCCAAGAAATCCTCCTCCCCTTCACCTACAACATAGGATCGCAAAAACTTTTGCATTATTATGAAGCAAGTGATGTAATATTTAAACTATTTATCTGGTAGTGCCGCTTTGTAAGAACTTATGCCTTTACTCTAGCACTTGGTTATTTTTTATTATGCTTCAAAATTACTTAAGCACTTTTTGTTCATACTTATCGTTTATCTGGCTTTCTTCCTCGTCCCTTTCGTGAGTCAGAAAACCTTTAGCATGGAAGCACTATCGAGGAACAAAGCTCAATTGTTAAACCAGTTTAAACTCGGAATCAGAGTCGGCCTCCAGTACCAACAATTCACTACTCAGAAAATACTCGCATCTAAGCAATTAGACAAAAACAAAGTACAAATAGAAAATGATACTTACACTCGAAGGTAGCATTTTTAGAATCAGAAATCTAACCCGAACAAACATGGATATAAAGTACTTTCAAGTATTCTGAGATTTTTGACTATAACATGATCATTGGCAAATAAGATGGTACTTAAAACTTCCTAGAAAAATATTGAGGGAACCAATATTTTATTTCACTTTGAACATGTACATTGATATGATTACAAAGAAATAAAGTTTAAGAATAAAAGGGACGCAGCTGAGCAATATTCCATGGACGGTCTAATTCATCTCGATTTGTACTGCCTCTAGCTCTCTTTCTTTTCCTAGTAGTAGGTATTTCTTTGTATGGTCTCATGTCTATTAGATAATGTGACCCGTTGTGTAGTACTCTACTAACCAAGAAGGTTCCCTCCCAAATTGGAGAAAGTTTGTGCTTTCTTTACTGTACTAGTCGAAGAACTAGATCGCCTTTTCTAAAAGATCGATTTTTGACTTTCTTACTATGATACTTGCGTAACTTCTGCTGATAGGCTGTAGATCTCTATTCAGCAATGACGTGAACTTTCTCAAGAACATCAAGGTCATTTTGTCGAGAAACTTCGACATCCTCTTTGACGTGCGTAGCGACTCGGGGAGAAAGATGGATAAAAGCACTCAAAAGTATTACCTCTGCGTCATAGACCAAGAAGAAATGTGTGTATATTGTTGACCTGTTAGGAGCAGTTCGTAAACTCCAAATAATAGAAGGCAATTCGTCCGCCCAAGCTCCCGCAACACGATGAAATGGTGCTTCGTAGACCAAGAAGAAAGGTGTGTATATGGTTGACCTGTTAGGAGCACCATGTAATCGAAATTGTTCGCAGCTGATTAGCCAAAACCCGGGCTTGTTTGGCGTATTTTGGTAGCCTTTCTACGTCTTAACCAGCCTCTCGGCATCCATCTTAGCTGTAAGCCATAAAAATCTGTGTCTAAAAGCTTTTGCCATTAAATATTTGGCTATAGCGTGATGTCTGCATTCACGTTCGTGGATTTCCCTTAGGATTTCCACTCCTTCTTTCGGAAAAACACAGCGCTGAAAAACCCAAAATACATTCCACTTATAGAGCTCACCACTAATTATTGTGTAAGATTTCACTCGTCGGTCGATCTGTCGGCTCAGAACTTCGTCTTCGGGTAATTTTCTATCTACCAAGAAATCAAGGTAGGGTTTTGTCTAGCTGGGAATAATAGCCAGAACTGTTATAAGCGATGATTCGGATTTTGTCGGGTACTCCACATCAACTTTTGTGATAGAGGGAACTTTGAGGTGCTCCAAAAACACGCTATCCGGGACCTTTTTTCGTACAAAGCCTATTCTTGATAATGCATCCGCTTTCTCATTTTTTGTTCGGAGAATGTGTTAAACTTCAAACCCTTTGAACGATTTTGATAGTTCATCCACGACAGCTCGATATGCTGTCATGTGCTTGTTTTCTCTACAGTGATCGGATACTTGCGGAGCAACTAAATCCGAGTATCCGTAGCACATGAGTTGGCGAATGCCGATGTCTTTAGCAATTCAAATTTCATGTAACAACGCTTCATATTCGGCAACATTATCGGTCGCTGTGAAGTGTATGTGTAGCACATAGAACAATTTATCTCCTTGGTGTGACTTGAGCACCACGCTAGCCCTAAGCCCCCGAGCGCTTTCGACCCGTCAAAATGTATGGTCCAGTATTCCGACTCAGGGATGCTAGTATTTTTTGTCGTCTCTGTCCAATCAGCAACAAAGTCAGCAAAGATCTGAGATTTAATTGTTGTTCACGGTTTATACATGATGGCTCCAAAAATAGCCATCTTTCACCACATTTAAACATTGTTTTTGGTCAAGCAATTGATAAGAAACTCTCAATCATTGCCACTAATGACTAATAATTGCAAAGATATACAAAATCTTGCTTTGAATTGTGTTGTGCAGGAAATCATGCTTTTTAATACGAAATCAGGAGTCATAATGAAGGTTTTTGAGAAAATCCACACGGCCAAGTAATTGAAAAGCCATTCCCAGGAGACATCAAGCTTAACGACCACTGTTACGGGAAGGGCCCGCCCGTACTGTCCGTCCGTACCATGTGGCGACGACTTCGTCTCGTTAAACCCTACAACTTTCGTGAAGACGCTTATATATTTTGAGGCTCCAGCCGCCCGCCAGAGGACCGCCATTCTTAGATTACATCACAACACCACCAAAAGAGATCCACGCTATTGTTCATCAATTGTTCATCACTTCTATCATCCATCCCATCCATTAGATGCAGCCATTGCTTTGTACTTTAGATCTCCTTGTGATTTGGCGACCATTGTAAGAATATTCGATTTCAATCTAAGTATTTGCGCAATGTTTTCTATCTTTTATCTATTTGTTATTAGTGAGTAGTCCTTACAGGCTGCGAATTGGGGAGAAACCTCGCAACAATTATATGCATTTAATTCATGGGAGTATTAGTTTTGTTTGCAAATAGAGATTTGTATATTTTGTTTTGTCTCTTGTCTCGACCTGTGGACTTGTAGGTATCCAAGATCCCATAGATTGATAAAGGCTTGAGGTGACATACTTGGCTAGCAGCGATCTTATAGGAACCCTAATGACAGAAAGGAAAGTACGACCTTCGCATAGCAACCCATTCGGGATCACAACAACATCATCACTTAATGCTTTGATCTGTGTTCTACACTTAATAATCGTTTGTAGCCCGTTGCTTTTGTGTGCACTCGGTTAGATTAAAAGACTATTGCTATGCCCGCTGCATCACGGGGGCTCTAGTATATTAAATATGTTCCCCACAAGAGATTATCTCTATTCAACCATTACACATGACTATGCTTATTATTATCTTTTATCCCATATAATGTGCACATGCAGGCTGCAGGTGAATCTTTAACCCTGGCCTATCTCTATCCATTGTTTCAACCAATTATAAAAGTAAACTAGATTAGTCTGCTAAACTAAGATAAAACGAACAAACAAAATCTTATAGACATGTCCTTTTTATTTCCTTTTAGTATTGCTTTTCAAGGTTCGATTAAACCTAGGTTTTCTAGGGAATAAACTATTATACTATATCCGTGAATCCGGATCGAAGGTATCAACCCTTTTTCTGGCGCCGTTGTCGGGGAAGCAATTTCGCTATCCTGATGAGGTTACTAGAGACCTTATTTTTGGTTATATTATTAGTTTGTAGTTTATTTCTTGTTATTAGTTTACTTTCTTGTTATATATTTGAAAACCCCCAAAACATTAGTTACTCGTTATTTGTTTTCATTACTTAAAAATTAACAAAGATATAAGAGCCATGGATCAAAAGAGACTTGGGGAGTATACTACTCCCACTAATGATTTTATTCGTGCATCTATCACTCAGCCCGCTGTTAATGTGGAAACCTATAAAATAAAGCCTAAGTTTTTAAGTTTGATTCAACAAAACTAATTTGGGAGCTAATCTTCTCAGGATTCGGTTTGCATTTAAACACTTTTACTAAAATTTGCAACATGGTACGTGTTAAGGACGTAGATCGAAATGCTGTTAAATTAAGATTGTTTCCTTTCTCTCTTAGAGGAAAGACTAAAAATTAGTTGCTAACTCTATCAAAAAACACTATTAAATCTTAGGAGAAATGTACTAATTTATGTATAACTAAATAGACACCTAAATTTGAGCAGAACCTAGACGGTTGGGATGTACGCCACACCTCCCACCAATTTAATTAAGCCTAGATTTTTAAATTCCTTATTCCCACTTCATCACCCGTCCGCCCCTTCCAATTTCCGTAGCTAGCCGCAATGCTCTTTCCCAAATGACAAAAGTGCAAACTAACCATTTTGCCATATATGTTGGTAAACACAATGTAATTACCATCCCTCTTTAATATTTGTGTGATGTGATGCACACATTTCCCAACTTGGTGTGGTGATGCTCACATCCCACATGGACCGGGCATGTACCAACACATGTGGGTTCGTTAATGCCTCCTTCCCTGCATGTGCTGCAATTGAGCTTAACCATAATGATTTGGGATGTGTACCATTAGATTTTTTTGATCTTGATTATATTTGAGAAGTGTAAAGATGTGAAGAACATGAGTAAACCGCACGAATTACTTATTGTTTTTATATTGACATAGTAGAAAGAAACATGAGCAGCCCAAGCTAGAAAACACCTGAAGAAAATCTAAGGCGAAACCTCTCCTAGATGCTTAGCACGAGCCAAAATCCAATTCCTGCTCTCGCTATTTGTTTTTTGACTGAGAACCGGAGGCATTGAGGGTCCGTTGAAAACCCTTGCATTACGTTGCAGCTGGTTATTAAGATTTTCCTGAATTTTAGCTAGAGGGTGTTACAAAGGAAAGATTTTCATGAGAACCCTATATATGAGCATACTATAGAGTTGCTGCTCTCACAGTAAGTTTTTTTTTGAAAGAAACATGAATTAAGTAAGTTGAGTAAAAAAAACATGAATTAAGGAAATATTCCGAGTAACCAGAAATAACCGCTGGCGGTTAGTACAGTACTATATGTGCAAGTTGCGAGTGACTGACGGAAACAGGCCGTTCGCCACTTGCAGCGGCTGAGGCAGCGATGCTTGCGGAATATTCGCGGCACCGGCGACGCTGATCGCCGTCGAGCAGCAAACACCGAAGAACCTCCAGTAAGTTCCCGCCACCGTGGCTACACCGGCGACACCCGGTTCCATCACCTCACACGTGTCGGTGAGCAGGACACCTGGCCTTCTCCCAGTGGTGGAACCGGCTACACGCTGCGCCATCACGAACATCGCATCGAAGATCGTATTTAATACCCGCGCAGCAACCTAGGGTCCCACACGACAGTGTCGCAGCTCTTGCATGGTCGTCACTGAAAGTAATCAGGAGGAGGAGTAAGAGCGAAGGAACCACGAACCACAGGTCTAATTTCTAAACAACCGGGAGAGGACGGAAAAGGGCAAAATTATTATTCGTAGGCGGATAAACTACGGGTCAAGAACTCGTGGGTTTCGCAGGGGCCGGCTATAAAGGAGCTGCTTGGCCCTCCAGTCCTCCTCCCCGCCTTCCATTTCGCCCACTCCGACGCCGCCTTCATCCACACTCCACAGCCAACAACCCACCAAAAAGCCCACAAACCCACAGCAAACACCCGTGAGTTCGAGCGAGGTAAGCATAGATCCGAGCGAGTTCTTGCGTCTCCAAGGTAAGTTTCTCTGAATCTCAAACCCTCTCTCTCCCCTCCCCCTTGTTGATCTCTTCGTCTTCCTTGTCGGTCACAGAGCAGTCAGTTCCAGGGCCTTTTAGATCCCTGGCTTCAGATCTGTTCTTGTTTTCTCTTCTGTTCTAGTTTTTAGTTGCCTGCCAAGAGAGGTTCTTTTTCCACACCTCCTTGCTGCTCGTGTCTAGATCTACCACCAAAGCCATCTCTTTTTTGCTGTGGCTGTCGATCTACCTTGTTTTCCTCTGCCTGTTCTAAGTTTTGGTTTGGAAACCAGGCAGCTTTCTTTTCTTCCTTGTTCATCTTTTTTCCAAGAAGAAAAATCCAAAAAAAAAGTTTGTCCTAGATCTTTGAAGCTAGAGTAGATGGCTGCAGCTATAGATCTGTCCGGGGAGGATCTGCTGAGGGCACTCGAGCCTTTTATCCGAGACGACTCTGCTTCCCCTCCACTCCACTCCCATCTCAGTCCCACCTCGCCCTTCTCCTTCCCCCACGCCGCCTACAGTGGGTACCCGTACGGGGTGCAGGCCCAGGCCCAGGCCGAGCTCAGCCCGGCCCAGATGCACTACATCCAGGCACGCCTTCACCTCGAGCGCCAGAACGGCCAGCCGGGCCACCTCGGCCCGCGGGCCCAGCCCATGAAGCCCGCTTCCGTGGCGGCGGCCACCCCGCCGCGGCCGCAGAAGCTCTACCGTGGCGTGCGGCAGCGCCACTGGGGCAAGTGGGTGGCGGAGATCCGCCTCCCCCGCAACCGCACCCGCCTCTGGCTCGGCACCTTCGACACCGCCGAGGAGGCGGCCCTCGCCTACGACCAGGCCGCCTACCGCCTCCGTGGCGACAGCGCGCGGCTCAACTTCCCCGACAACGCCGCCTCCCGTGGCCCGCTCCACGCCTCCGTCGACGCCAAGCTCCAGACCCTCTGCCAGAACATCACCGCCTCCAAGAACGCCAAGAAGGCCGCCTCCATCTCCGCGTCCACCGCAGCTGCCACTTCGTCCACCCCCACCAGCAACTGCTCCTCCCCCTCCTCCGACGACGCTTCGTCCTCTCTGGAGTCGGCCGAGTCGTCGCCCTCCCCCACTACCACCACCACCACCGCGACAGAGGTCCTGGAGATGCAGCAGCTCGACTTCAGCGAGGCGCCATGGGACGAGGCCGCCGGCTTCGCCCTCACCAAGTACCCCTCGTACGAGATCGACTGGGATTCGCTTCTTGCCACCAATTAACACCCAGTTGCTCCATCTTCAGCTACTACTACTACTAGTACCTGTCTTTAGCGTGTCATGATGATGCTAGGTTAATGGTCAGCCGCGACGCAGATGGCATTTTAGACACTCTGCGCCGGCTTTAGCTGGATTAGCTCTAAGCCTCTAATCCTTTGGTTCATTTGTGTAGATCTCTCGGATTCGTTTTGTCGTGCTAGGGTTTGGTTAGTCCCGAAGGGAATCTAAGCCGGCGTTTTTGTGCCCGGTGCCCTCCGGTGGTCGGTCACTGGTCAGTGACTCCGGCCGGTGAAGTCTTGTGTCCATTGTTCTAGCTAGGTGCTGTTCCCTCCACTGCTCTGCAGATTGTAAACAGTGGTAGAATGTCGTGTAAAATTAGCTCCTGTCAAAACCTTGTAATATGGATCATATTATTTTCTTGTTAGTGTTGTACTATCAGTTTCTGTCTTGTACAATTCGGCAAAGTCCATGTTAATTCCTACTCGTGGTTGAAGATAAGTTGTTGAATGGTACTGTGTCTATGGGATGATTGAACTGTGAGGTACACGCAAGAGGTGCTCCTCAGCAGTTTACTTGGTAAATTTACGTAGTAGAGGTGCAGATTGATTCCGGATTCACGACTTGTCTGCTTCATTTGGGTAAAGGAAAAAAGGGAACGTATCCCTTCGACCACATCCTTGAGGAGTAATATTATGAGCTACACGCACTACGTGTTTCTCTTTGCTGTTAGTGAAATTTCATAGGAGGTACAGATTGAACAATCTTTGATTCTGGAGTCACGACTTTCGTGCTTGCGCATCGGATGCTTGAGAGATCATCTCGCTTCATTTCCAAGTTATTAATCGAAAAAAGCCAAAAAGGACGAGAAAAAGGGACACATCTCTCTCACCACATCGGCTGCTAAATAATATTTTTTTGACAACCTAGGGGAGTAGGTCGAACAGATCGCGCCGGGCTGGACATGAGCTGTACGGCACGAAGCTTCCTCAGGCGATTTTTCTAGCATTTATTTTCTTGCGATTTCGAGGAGACGCTCCTCGATGCAGACGGGTCAGATCGCGACGTGATCTCCCTTGTCACCTACTGGAGCGCCGTTGCAGAGTTGCCGTTCTGAACTGCTGCTGCATCCACGTCGTTTTCGTGAGGATCGCCCGCGCGTTCCAGAAATGCCCACGGATATCTGCAGCGCCTAAATTTGGCCATAATGATATCGATACAAACAATGAGCTGTGCAAAACACTACCCTCTAGAATTAGATGCGATTATTGTATGTATTTATACACGTCTAAATACATGCGAATCGAATCTAGATGAACCTTCGACATCTCGTTCGAGATGGAGAGAGTAGAAAATATGTTTCAACTAATATGCTCCCGGTAATAATAATACAATACTCCCTCTGCTCTTTTCTATTGTGTCTATAGTTTTTTAAGAAAAAATTTAAAATATAAGATATATTGTGTTACATAACTCATCTGAATAACTTTTTTAGGGGTTTATATAAAGTATATGGTGTTTCATGTCTCCCGCAAACTCTTCTATTTTATCACGTCAATTAGCAACGAGAAATTTCACCTAAAACTATTTTAATTTTCTCTTCACGTGCGTTTCTTAATTTCCGTGCCAGAAACTATAGGCATTATAAAATGAAACAGAGGGAGTAATACACATTGACCATTCTTAGAGCATCTCTAACCGCATCTCCCATTTGGGGTAGCAAAATCGGCAGGTGGGGTAGCAGTTTTACGGAAATTCCACCGCCGGCTCGAATCGCCATCATCTCCGGCCGCCCCAAGATCTGCTGGCCTCACGTTGAGCGTCCCCGCTTCGCCTTCTTCCTCCTCGCCGAAGGAATCAAGCCCGAGTGCTCGCAATTGGCCGCCTCAACCGCGTCTTCTTCGCCTCCGACCATGCTCCGTCGTGACCATGACGTCGCTGCAGTCCTTCTCCAGCCTCTCCATCCCGACCGTTAGCTTTAGGGTGAGCTCCGGAACCTCCCCGTGCTAAGCGTGCTTGCTGGCGTAGCCCGCACCGTGCTGCCGTCGTGCGCCGCCGCAGACGTGTTCGCCGGAGCCCCTCGGTTGCCAATAGGTAGCGGCGCCGCCTCGTTTAGGTAGCCCGCAACTCCCCGAGTAGAACACCGTGCTTCGACTGGCCGCGTGCGCTCCATAGCACCGTCGCCAGCGACCACCTGACGGTGGTCGTCGCGTGACGTCACGCCAACACGATCCTGACGTGGCCGTGGACCCGAAAACCGCCAGCTTGTCGGTGACGTGACCCTGACCCCACATGTCAGCCTCTGGGGCTAGACACAACCCTAGTGAGAAATGTCTCGACCATGTGCTGAAAGCAAAATGGCCGTGACTTCACCTGATGCCCCATTTTGCAACACCGGCTGCTCTAAAATGGGGCACGGCTGCTGCGCCACCGCTTGCAATTTTGTATACATTTGCATAATTTTTTATTTAGAATGATTCAAACTTTTAAAAAATAAACACACATGGTAAACAAACAGTAGACATCAACGAGATCCGTTAAATATGATAGCATAGAATAGTTCCACATCGCTTAAAACAAAGGTTTCATAGTTCAAAGCACAAAAGTATATGCAAATTTGACCAAATAATTTGACCACTCCTCATTGACAATGTTGGTGTTGCTTGGAACACCATGATCTTCTTGCACATTGGCATCACCATGTCCCATGCCACCACCACGGCGACTGGGAGGAGGACTTGGAAGTTGTCTCGATAGCCCGTGCGGCGGCATAGGGTTTAGCGGGGCCACTACAGATGCATCGGAGGAGGTAGGAGCCGCTCCATCGCCTGCCAGAGGGGCAGAAGGGGAAGAGAGTTCGCCGTAGGCATCGTCCATGGCGTTCTGTTGGCCGGTGGCCGGCATGCGGAGCGGCGGGAAGGCAGGACGACGCGCGTTTGGCCATGCACGCGCATCGCGAAGGCCGATGCGCGAAATGGGGCAGTCGCCTCTCTGCCGAAAATATGTAGCAAGAGCCGACACTTCTCCCCCCAAAGAATGGGGCTAGGACCACTAATGGGGCAGCTGTTGGAGCACTTTTTTGGCCCAAAGTGCCCCATTTGACAGTTTTTATAGAGCAAGCCCTTTTTTGGGGTAGCTGTTAGAGTCGCTCTTAGGCAGGAGACAACAAATAGCCGAGAGAGCAACAACCTGATCCTATTTTCATAGAGAGGCGATCTAGCGTAGTCGCCATCTCTATCGCCACCACCTCTCCCCCTTGATGGCTCTGTGTATGGCGCCCAGAAAAGTGCTGGTGCGTGGTTGATGTAGAGCTCGTTGGGAACCCCAAGAGGAAGGTATGATAGGCACAATGACAAGTTTCCCTCAGTTATGAAACCAAGGTTTAATCGAACCAGTAGGAGCAAGGAAACACCCGAAAGGTGTTACTAGCTGAGCTTTGGCAGGGCACATTACCGGTGCTAGTAGAAACGTGGAGACCTGCACAACACAATCACAGAACTTTGTCCCCAACTTGCGATGAGGTTGTCAATCTCACCGTGTTTTGCGGAAAACAAAGGATTAAACGTATCGAATGGAAAGAAGTAAAAGTTTGCAGAAAGTAAACACAAAGAAGTAAACAGTTGTAGATTGTATGTAAAGAAAAAGGACCGGGATCCATAGTTCACTAGAGGTGGCTCTCCTTAGATAGAAAACATGCTGGGTGAACAAATTACAGCGGGACAATTGACAAACACCGAGAAAGCAATACATGCATATACTAATCATCTTGACTCCTTTGAGACTTGATTGGGAATTACAACATAATACATAGACCGCCATCCAACTGCATCTATGACTAATAATCCACCTTCTGGTTATCATCCGAACCCCCTCCAGTATTAAGTTGCAAGCAACAGATTATTGCTTTACGAACTGCGTGTAAAGTAAACAATACGATTGTTCTATGAACAAAGGATTGTTGTTTTCTCCCTAGTAGCAATAGCACATCTAGTACCTTAGAGATTTCTGTCACTTCCCCAGATTACCAGAGGCATGAACCCACTATCGAGCATAAATACTAACTCTTGGAGTTGCTAGCATCTACTTGGCCAAGAGAGCTACTAACAACGGAAAGCATGCAAGATCACAAATAACAAAGACATGATAGAATCAATAATCAATCTGAAATAACATCTCAATATCCATCGGATCCCCGCAAACACAACATGCATGAATTACAAATAGATGATCTTGATCATGAACGGAGCTCACAAGATCTAAACATGAAAGCACAAAGGAGGAGAACCAGCCATCTAGCTACTACATGGACCCGTAGTCCAAGGATGAACTACTCACGCATCACACCGGAGGCTTGCATGGTGATGAAGAAGGCCTCCAGGGTGAATTCCCCTCTCCGGCAGGGTGCCGGGAAGAGCTTCAGATCCCTCCCGATCTAGGGATGGAGATGATGGCGGCTACAGACTCTTTTGTGGATTTTTGATCGGGTACTTAGGATTTTCGTCCCGAGGGCAATATATAGGCGGAAGGAGAGGCCGAGGGGGTGCCGGGAGCGGCCACACCACCTCCTGGCGCGGGCCAGGCCTGGCCGCGCGGCCAGGTGGTGTGGTGGCTCCCTGGCCCTTCCCCGTCTCGTATTCTGGCACTTGATCCCTTCCGGAAAAATAGGCACTTTGGCTTTTGTCCCGTCCAATTCCGAGAATATTCATTTTCTGACTTTCCTAGAACCAAAAACAGCAGAAAATAGGCAGCTGGCACTGTGGCTCTTGTTAATAGGTTAGTCCAAGAAATCATATGAAAAGTACTCCAAAGTTGAAACAAAACACAAGAAAGTGGATAAAACCAAGCATGGAACATCAAAAATTATAGATACATTTGCAATGTATCAACATCCCCAAGCTTAACTCCTGCTCGTCCTCGAGTCGATAAGTGATAAAAAGAAAGAATAATTTTTGAGGTGACATGCACCATCAAAGACTTGATCAAAGTATTTGTAAAACATTCAAAGCTGGGATCATAGTACTTCAATCATAACATGAAAGACAAAGTTCTAGCAATAAGCAAAGAAACTATGATGCAACATGAAAAGGCACAAACAAAAGATTCATGAATAACATGCTTTGCAAGACGTTTGTTTATTTCACATAAAGAAAACATAGCATAAAAGTATTCAGCTTGTCCTTCATAGAGTAGCAAATATAAATGCATAGGACACCTTCAAAGTTCATAAGAGTGACTAGATACAATAGTTTAAAACAAGCAATATCAAGTTATGCATCAATCAACTAGTCTTGGGACAATGCACATAGAACTAAGAATGGCCACTATGCTCTCAAAGTAGCTGCATAAAGGTAGAAGGTGGAGACTCAATATAATGGTGGAAGAAAGGCCTTTGTAAAAGGAAGTAGGGATTCAAGTCTCATAAAGAGCTTGCAAAAATTATGGTACTTATAGCTTTCAGCTCTCATTGCCCCTATCATAAGCATCTTGAAGTGATTAAGGTTAAAGTGAACAAACTATGGTGTACATGCTTGACGAAGTATAAGTCAGAAATCTCATGTCCCTTGTATACGAGGGCCGCTCCTCATGCTACTCAAGTTTAGTCACCGGTAAGTTCTTGTCATCATAAGTACATGTGTATCATTGAGAACCGCCAACAGGGTACCCCTTGCCCGATGATACGGAAGAATCCCCATATCAAAATGACAAGGCAAGCAGACAACGAGCATCTCAGCATTCTTCTTATTTACCATGGGAATATGGTGCTTTTTTCTCTCTTTCCTCTTTTCATAGTATCTCTTTTTTTTCTCAATATAGGACTCTTTTTTTTATAAGAAGAATGCTTCATAGACAGCTCATTATGGTTACGCTGCAGGTTTCCACCATGTCAGCATGGATTAGACCAGCGGCCCAGGCGTTTCTCTAACACATATACATAACTCCATGGACTTACAAGCTCCTCTTTCATTTCACACCGACGACATCCATATACAAAAGAGCATGATATCAACTAGGTACAAGTACCAAGTGCAATGTTAAAAGCGTTCCCCATGAAAGCATGGTTCTGCTAATTCCCAACAAATAAGTGCAAGCATATACAACATAGAAGACACAATGGTTCAAGTTTATTAAGGGCAAGTAAAGTAAAGTGTGCCATCAAGTTCGTGAATGCTTTAATCACTAGTTTTCTCATAACAAGTTTAATTTGGAAGGTAAACAAAAGCATGAATATACTTGGAATAGCATAAGCTAGTAGGTAGGTATGGTGGACTCTTTGGAATAACTTGGTTTAGGGAGTTAGATGCATGAGTGACACATTGCAAATGTATCTATAACATTTGATGTTCCATGCTTGGTTTTATCCACTTTCTTGTGTTTTGTTCCAACTTTGGAGTACTTTTCATATGATTTCTTGGACTAACCTATTAACAAGAGCTAGAGTGCCAGCTACCTATTTTCTGCTGTTTTTGGTTCCAAGAAAGTCAGAAAATGAATATTCTCGGAATTGGACGGGACAAAATCCAAAGTGCCTATTTTTCCGGAAGGGATCAAGTGCCAGAATACGAGACGGAGAAGGGCCAGGGAGGCACCACACCACCTGGCCGCGCGGCCAGGCCTGGCCCGCGCCAGGGGGTGGTGTGGCCGCTCCCGGCACCCCCTCGGCCTCTCCTTCTGCCTATATATTTCCCTCGGGACGAAAACCCTATGGACCCGATCAAAAATCCACGAAAGAGTCTGTAGCCGCCGTCATCTCCATCCCTAGATCGGGAGGGACCTCAAACTCTTCCCGTCACCCTGCCGGAGAGGGGAATTCACCCTGGAGGCCTTCTTCATCACCATGCAAGCCTCCGGTGTGATGCGTGAGTAGCTCATCCTTGGACTACGGATCCATGTAGTAGCTAGATGGCTGGTTCTCCTCCTTTGTGCTTTCATGTTTAGATCTTGTGAGCTCCGTTCGTGATCAAGATCATCTATTTGTATCCATACATGTTGTATTTGAGGGGATCCGATGGATATTGAGATGCTATTTTAGATTGATTATTGATTCTATCATGTCTTTGTTATTTGTGATCTTGCATGCTTTCCATTGTTAGTAGCTATCTTGGCCAAGTAGATGCTAGCAACTCCAACAGTTAGTATTTATGCTCGATAGTGGGTTCATGCCTCTGGTAATCTAGGGAAGTGACAGAAATCTCTAAGGTACTAGATGTGCTGTTGCTACTAGGGAGAAAACAACAATCCTTTGTTCATAGAACAATCGTATTGTTTACTTTACACGCAGTTCGTAAAGCAATAATCTGTTGCTTGCAACTTAATACTGGAGGGGGTTCGGATGATAACCTAAAGGTGGATTATTAGTCATAGATGCAGTTGGATGGCGGTCTATGTATTATGTTATAATGCCCAATCAAGTCTCAAAGGAGTCAAGATGATTAGTATATGCATGTATTGCTTTCTTGGTGTTTGTCAATTGCCTCGCTGTAATTTGTTCACCCAGCATGTTTTCTATCTAAGGAGAGCCACCTTTAGTGAACTATGGACCCCAGTCCTTGTCTTTTACATACAATCTATAAACTGTTTCTGCTTTGTGTTTACTTTCTACAAACTTTTACTTCTTTCCATTCGATACGTTTAATCCTTTGTTTTCCGCAAAACACGGTGAGATTGACAACCTCATCGCAAGTTGGGGACAAAGTTTTGTGGTTGTGTTGTGCAGGTCTCCACGTTGCTACTAGCACCGGTAGTGCGCCCTGCCAAAGCTCAGCTAGTAACACCTTTGGGGTGTTCCTTGCTCCTATTGGTTCGATTAAACCTTGGTTTCATAACTGAGGGAAAACTTACTGTTGTGCTCATCATACCTTCCTCTTGGGGTTCCCAATGAGCTCTACATCGAACGACGAGCACATCAAGATCTTTTCTGGTGCCGTTGCCGGGGAGTCAAGGACATCTTCACAAGGGGAGTCCCTCAAAACCAATCTCTTTACTTTGTTGTTTTGCTTAGTTTCTTTTTAATTTGTTTGCTCGTTTTGTTCTTCAAAAACACAAAAACAATTAGTTTTACTTGTTTGCTTTCTTATTTGAAAACCCAAAAAAATGACTACTCTTGAAAACACTAAGTTGTGTGACTTCACTAGCACCAACAACAATGATTTTATGAGCACACCTATTGCTCCACTTGTGGCTGAAAATACTTTCTTTGAGATAAAACCTGCTTTGCTCAATCTTGTTATGAGAGAGCAATTTTCTGGTATTGGTAATGAAGATGCTGCTTCCCATCTAAATAACTTTGTTGAACTTTGTGAGATGCAAAAGCATAGGGATATAGATGGTGATATTATTAAGATGAAATTGTTTCCTTTCTCTTTGAGAGGAAAAGCTAAAGAGTAGTTGAATTCCTTAACTAGGAATAGTATTGATTCTTGGACTAAGTGCAAAGATGCTTTTATTGGAAAATACTATCCTCCTGCTAAGATTATATCTATGAGAAGTGAAATAATGTAGTTTAAACAACTTGATAATGAGCATGTTTCTCAAGCTTGGGAAAGAATGAAATCTTTGGTAAAGAATTGTCCCACTCATGGACTGACTGCTTGGATGATCATCCAAACTTTTTATGCAGGATTGAACTATTCTTCAAGGAACCTATTGGACTCTGCTGCTGGAGGTACATTTATGACCATCATTTTGGGTGCTGCAACAAAACTTCTGGACAATATGATGGTTAATTATTCTGAATGGCATACTGAGAGAGCTCCACAAGGTAAGAAGGTAAATTCTGTTGAGGAAACCTCCTCCTTGAGTGATAAAATTGATATTATTATGTCTATGCTTGTTAATGGGAAAGCCCATATTGATCCAAATAATGTTCCTTTGGCTTCTTTAGTTGCTCAAGAAGAGCAAGTTGATGTGAACTTCATAAGAAATAATAATTTTGGCAACAATGCTTACAGTAACAATGCTTATAGGAACAATTTTGGTAACAACAATTATAAGCCATATCCTCCCAACAATGGTAATGCTTATGGAAATTCTTACAACAATAATAAGAGTGGTCCCTCTGAACTTGAAGTTATGATTAAAGAGTTTATTAGTAAACAAACTTCTTTCAACAAAACTATTGAGGAAAAACTCTCTAATGCTGAAAGAAATATAGCATCTTTTGGCTGAAACTCAATCTTCTTTGAATAAAATGGCTGCTAAACCTGAAACTAATGATAATCCCTTTGCAGCTACTAATGCCATACAAGTAAGAATTGATGAAAATGTTAGACTATTAGCTGAATTACATGCTAAGTGGGAAAGAGAAGATGAAATTGCTAGAAACATTAGTGTTTCTACTATCACCACCACTAGTGTTGAGGCTAGTAATAGTTCTACTACTTTAGATGATAAAGTTGATTTTGATCTTGATGGTTGCAATATCTCTGAAGTTATTAAGTTCCTACAAAAGCTTGCTAAAAGTCCTAATGCTAGTGCTATGAACATGGCCTTTACAAAACACATTACCGATGCTCTCATAAAGATTAAGGAAGAAAAGATGAAACATAAAGCTTCTATTCCTATAAAATAAGAGGATGGTTGGGAACCCATCATTAATATGAAAGTGAATGACTTTGATTTCAAAGCTTTATGTGATCTTGATAGTAGTGTTTCTTTTATGCCTAGAAGGATTTATGATATGCTTGATTTGCCTCCTCTTGAAGATTGTTATTTGAATGTCCCACTTGATGATAATGCTAAAAAGAAACTCATGGGGAGTCTTAATGATGTTCTTATTATGGTTAACAATTCCTATGTCCCTGTTGATTTCTATGTTTTGGATGTTGAATACAATGCTTCTTGTCCTATTACTTTGGGAAGACCTTTTCTTAGAACTGCTAGTGCCATCATTGATATGAAAGAAGGCACCATTAAATATCAACTCCGACTCAAGAAAGGTATAGAACACTTCCCTAAAAAGAGAGAAAAGATTTCTTTTGCTTCTCCTATGAAAACAAAATTTGGTCTTAATGCTTCTTCATTTGAGAACACTTGATTCTTTCTTTGCTTCTATGCCTAACTTAAAGGCGTTAAAGAAAAGTACTTATTAGGAGATAACCCAAAAGTTTTAGATGAGTCTTGGAAGTTATTACCTCAGTAATAACCTCTCCTTATCCTTTTTATTTGCTTTTTGTTCCAAGAGTAACCTCTAATGAGAGTGAAGTAATGATTGGGAAAGTTGCTGTCCTGAAACAGATTTTTGTGCTTCACCGTAAAAAATCGTGAGAGAGCTCTCTATGTCGGATTGAGCTGTAATTGTTTTTGATTCTGCCGCAGGTTGTTATCTATATTTCGTTAGTTCAACACTTTTTGATTTGAGCAACATAAGCTCTTAGAAAAAATTCTTCTTTACCTGCTGGTCTGTTTTGACAGATTTCTGCCATTTTCTGCATTTGCTTCTTGTGGGTTCCTTTTTGAGTTCTTTTGGGGAATTGAGCTTTCTGAGGGAAGTACTAAAGTAGCTAGTGTTCTAATGGAAGTTTATTTGGTGTTAGAACTGAACCTTAAGACTTATTTATCTTGAGTGCACTAATGTTGCTAATAAAGATTGTGTGAAGTTTTGTATTAAGGAAAATTTTCAGGTGTATGGAAGGAATGAGTAATGAGATGAAGGATGGACTAAAGCTCAAGCTTGGGGATGCCACGCGTGTCACCCCAAGAAATATCCAAGAAGTACAAGCGTCAAAGCTTGGGGATGCCCAAGGCATCCCCTTCTTCATCAATAAAAATCCCAGGTTTTTTTCCAAACGCTTCATTTTTATTGTTTCATGCACAGTTGTGTTGTTCTTGGAGCGTCTTCTATTTCGTTTTTGTTTTTCGTTGCTTGGTTTGCTTAGTTTTCTAAATAAATTGGTTGGACCCCCTCTTTCATACATTGCTTTGCAAATGGTTTGGTTTGGTTTGGAAAATAGTAGGAAAGTTCATACTTATGTGGTAAAAAGAGCTCGTTTTGACTGTGGCCTATGCTTTGTCATGCCATGATTGACATTGTTTTGGCTTTATGCTTAGTATTATTTGCTGTAGCATGACTTGTTATAAATAATGGATATTGCTTAATGTGCCTTGGATGAATCATGCGTTGTTTTAGCATATTAAAGCATAGTATAGTGGTATTCTCCTTTGATGCTTTATTTGGGTTGACTTGGCGCATGCTCACACCATGTTATGACTATCACAAGTCACCATAGACTTTATGATCCTTTAGTCTTTAACTTGTAGTATCACTTTATGCTTTGATCTATGATGTTTTGTCGCTCTGCATGATTATGGCCATTATTGCTCTCTTAGTTTGTCGCTCCCAGTCTTTTGCTAGCCTCCACAACCAAGTATGAGTTCCACTCATGCATCCAACTCCCTAAACCAAGTTATTCCAAAGATTCCACCATACCTACCTACTAGCTTATGCTATTCCAAGTTGAAGGAAATATGCCCTGAGAGGCAATAATAAAGTTGTTATTATATATTCCTTATACATGATAGATGTTTATTTTACATGCTAGAAATGTATTGATTCGGAAACATCAATACATGTGTGTTTAATAACAAAAAGGGTTCCTAGTCATGCCTCTCTTATAGACTAGCTTGTTGATTAACAGGATGATCAAGGTTTCCTGATCATGGACATTGGATGTTGTTAATAACAAGGTCACACCATTGGTGGAATGATGTGATGAACATTCATATGAAGTATAGCATTACGATCAAGTCATTATGTTTATATTGCTATAACATCATACGAAGTAATCTTTATCCTTAGACCATGAGATCATGTTAATTGCTAACACCGGAAGAGTATCTTGATAACATCAAACGTCACACCGTAACAGGGTGACTATAAAGATGGGTTCAGTACTACGAAGGTGTTATGTTGAGGCTCATGGATCAAGAGTGGAATTTGTCAATCCAGATGACGGATAGATATACTCTAGGCCCTCTTGGTGATATCACATTAGGATAGCTTGCAAGCAAGTGATGTGATCACAAGAATGTTATATCACGGGAACGAGAAAAGAGTGCATGTTGGTAACGAGATCAAACTAGGTATGGAGATACCGATGATCGAATCTCGGACATGTAATATATCGAGAGACAAAGGGATTTAGTTACAAGCGTTAAAGGTTCTCACGATCACAGGAGTCATCGTTGAATGTGTAGGAGTCAGTACGGATCTCCAGGTCCCGCTGCTGATTATTGATCGGAGAAGAGTCTCAATCATGTCTGCATTATTCGTGAACCGTAGGGTGGCACACTTAAGAGTTACCGGACACCATTTTGGAGCACATATGTTTCAGACAAAAGAATTGCAAAGCGCAGGAATTGTTTCAATAGAAACCGGAAATTGTTTCGGGTGAAATTGCAGAAGGTGGTTCTGCATGTGGTATTGAAATATTGCAAGGGGATATATGTGAATGTTTTTTAATTAAAGTAATTAACAAAATTCTGAATAAATTTAATAAAAAGAGTTTTATTAAATGAGAGAGCATTAAATTTGGAGAAATTTAATGCATTTAAAGTGGAGACTTTAAAAGGGAATGTGAAGAGGCATTTTAATGTGGAGGGGTTACCACCACATGAATGGGGGAGGTGAGGGGTCACCCCCCATGCGCCGGCCATGGAGAGAGGGGGCACCCCCTCCTCCTATAAAAGGCCACCCATTCCCTCCTTCATCCTCACACCTCCTTGTGAAGGATCTCTGTCCCCCTCTAGAATTATTCCCCCATGGTCTCGGATTAGCGAGATACATGTTCCCGGTGGCATTTCATCTGGAAGGAGTTGCTGCTTCCGCTGGATCGCTGGAGCAAGGAGGTGGAGGTTGTCCGGTGGTTTGAACGTGCGTGCGAGTGCGGATGCGCTGCTGAGTTGCGGTGCTCGGACTTCCTCACGATCTTGAGATCGGCAAGTGTACAACTACATCAACCACGAGTTCCTACTCGTTAACAAAGCTCGTTGTCTACGAGGGTAAGTTCTCGTTGGATGTATGTCCACCCGTTGTTTTGTACCTAGTAGATAGATCTTGGCGTGTAGTTCACACCGTAGGAAATTTTTGTTTTCTATGCTGCGGACCCAACAGTGGTATCAGAGCCTGATCTATGCATAGGTGCTTAGCACGGGTAGTACACATATGGTTGATATGTGGGCGATGATGATCTTGTTATTGCATCTTCTATGTATTTTGGATATTGGTGGCATAGTAGGATGAAGCGGCCCGGACCAACCTTACATGTCATCGTACATGAGACCGGTTCCACGACTGACATGCAACTTGTTTTGCATAAGTGGTTGGCGGGTGTCTGTCTCTCCTACTATAGTCAATATCTGATTTACAACGAGTTGCTAATAACTTAGTTATCCTCGTTGTGGTTCATGTTCGTATTAAGAACGGTTCTATCTCCGAAAGCCCTAAGCCACGTAAAACTTGCAATTGATAAATTAGAGGCGTCTAGTTTAGATCGTTGCTGGGCTAGTGTATTGATATGGTATTGTTGTAAGTAGATGTATGGTAGATACTCTTACAACACACTCAACGTGTAAGTTCCATAGACCTTGGCCTTACACACAAAGGAATGATAGAGATCATACCATGATGCAAGTGATAGAGATCAAATGCATGGACCATATCATCTCACTTTACACACTAGATGTTAGCATCTTATACTGCTAGTTTGGCGTGTTTGGTAGCATTATAATATGATCCCTCATTTAGATATCAAGATAAAAATGTGTTCTTCCTTGAGTATGCACCGTTCTATGGATCGTGTTTCGAGACATCACGTGATGATCGGGTGTACTCGAATCTACGCTTTCATAGGAACGGGTGTAAGACAGTTTTACACACGCGAATACTAAGGTTCTTACTTGGCGAGCCTAGCATGTACAGACATGGCCTCGGAACACGGACCGAAAGGTTAAGCATGAGTCATATGGTTGATATGATTCCCATATAGATGCTCGCCTTTGAAGCTATATCAACTCACGTGATGATCGGACTTGATATAGTGGATTTGGTTTATGTAATCACCAAAAGGACACGAGGGATGTCGTTTTTGAGTGGGAGTTCATTAGTAATTTGGATTAGTTAAACTCAATCTATCATAAACTTAGTCTAAATAAACTTTACAAATTCTGTTGTAGATGGCACCACCTGCTTTTAATTTCAATGTGTTCATGGAGAAAGAGAAACTTGCTGCGATGGTAGCAACTTCACCAACTGGGCTATGAATTTGAGAATTCTCCTCACTGTTGTACAAAAGCAATATGTGCTAGATGCGCCTCTAGGCCCCCACCAGCTCCTAATGCCCCCGACGAGGAAAAGAATGTCTATGTGACTCGTCAGGAGGACCACAACTTAGTTCATTGCGGCATACTGTATGGGCTAGAGCCAGAACTTCGAAAGCGTTTCGAAAATGGCAATGCCTTTGATACCATGGGAGAATTGAAAATGATTTTCGATACCCATGCTACTGTAGAGAGTTATAATGCTATAGAAAACTTCTTTAGCTGCATGATGGAGGAAAACAGCTCCGTTAGTGAACACGTACTCAAAATGTCTGGGTACGCCGATAAGCTTGTGTCCTTGGGAATAACGATTCCCATTTACTTAGGCATACATCGTGTTCTCCAATCTCTGCCACCTAGCTACAAGAGCTTCGTGATGAACTATAATATGCAGGGCATGAAGAAGTCTCTTCCCGAGCTTTTGTCAATGCTTAAGACTGCAGAAGTGGAGATTAGGAAAGAACATCAAGTGTTGATGATCAATAGGACCACCGGTTTCAAGAAGGACAAGAAAGGCAAGCACAAGGGAAAGAAGGGTGGCAAGTCTGTTGCCACGCCTGAAAAGAAACCCCGGGCTGGCCCTAAGTCTGACACTGAGTGCTACTATTGCAAGGGGACTGGCCATTGGAAGCGCAACTGCCCCAAGTATTTGGCGGACAAGAAGTCCAACAAGGCAAACAAAGGTATATGTGATATACATGTTATTGATGTGTACTTGACTAGTACTCGCAGTAGCACCTGGGTATTTGATACCGGATCGGTTGCTAATATATGTAACTCGGTTCAGGGGCTACGAAACAAGCGACAACTAGCAAGGGATGAGGTCAGGATGCGGGTCGGCAATGGATCAAGAGTTGATGTGATCGCCGTCGGGACGCTACCTCTCCATTTGCCATCGGGATTAGTTATAAACCTAAATAATTGTTATTTGGTGCCTGCACTGAGCATGAACATTGTATCTGGATCGTGTTTGATGCAAAGTGGTCATTCCTTTAAATCTAAAAACAATGGTTGTTCGATTTATAAGAATGATATCTTTTATGGTCATGCACCTATGTTGAATGGTTTATTTCTATTGGATCTCGATAGTAATATTACGCACATTCATAATGTTAATGCTAAAAAGATTAAACTTGATGATGATATGTCTACATATATGTGGCACTGCCGTCTAGGTCATATTGGCGTTAAACGCATGAAGAAACTCCATTCTAATGGACTTTTGGAATCACTTGATTTTGAATCATTTGATACATGTGAGCCATGCCTTATGGGCAAGATGACTAGAACGCCGTTTTCCGGTTCAATGGAACGGGCGACAGATCTATTGGGAATCATACATACTGATGTGTGTGGACCAATGAGTGTGTCGGCGCAAGGTGGATATCATTATTTTGTTACTTTCACGGATGATTTGAGTAGATACGGGTATATCTATTTGATGAAACACAAGTCTGAAACTTTTGAAAAGTTCAAGGAATTTCAGAATGAAGTGGAAAATCATCGTAATAGAAAGATCAAATTTCTACGGTCTGACCGTGGAGGAGAGTATCTAAGTTACGAGTTTAGCACACACATGAAAGAGTGTGGAATAGTTTCACAACTCACGCCTGCCGGAACACCCCAACGTAATGGTGTGTCGGAACGTCGTAATCGTACCTTATTGGATATGGTTCGATCTATGATGTCTTTGACTGACTTACCTCTGTCATTTTGGGGTTATGCACTGGAAACAGCTGCATTCACTTTAAATCGGGCACCATCTAAATCCATTGAAACTACACCGTATGAATTATGATTTGGAAACAAACCTAAGCTGTCATTTCTTAAGGTTTGGGGATGCGATGTTTATGTGAAGAAACTTCAACCGGATAAACTCGAACCGAAAGCGGAAAAATACGTCTTCATAGGATGCCCTAAGGAAACAATTGGGTATACCTTCTATCACAGATCCGAGGGCAAGGTTTTTGTTGCCAAGAATGGATCCTTTCTTGAGAAGGAGTTTCTCGCAAAAGGTGTGAGTAGTCGGAAGGTAGAACTCGAAGAGGTTATTGAACCTTCTCTTCATGGAATGGCGAGTGGCACTGCACCGGAAGTTGTTTCGGAGTTAACTTCACCTGATGAAGAGAGAGCTAATGATAATGATCATGAAACTCCGAAAGAGGACACTACCGAACCTCGCAGGTCAAGCAGGACACGTGCAGCTCCTGAACTGTACGGCAATCCTGTTGTGAATTTCATGGTTGATGAAATGGATGACCCTGTGACGTATGAAGAAGCGATGATGAGCCTGGATTCCAACAAATGGCTAGAAGCCATGAAATCCGAGATGGAATCCATGTACGAGAACCAAGTTTGGAACTTGGTGGACTTACCTCACGACCGAAAGGCCGTGCAGAATAAATGGATTTTCAAAAGGAAAACTGATGCTGATGGTAATGTGACCATCTATAAGGCTCGACTTGTCGCAAAGGGGTTTCGACAAATTCAAGGAGTTGACTATGATGAGACATTCTCTCCTGTAGCGATACTTAAGTCAGTTAGGATTATGTTAGCAATTGTTGCATATTTCGATTATGAAATATGGAAGATGGATGTCAAAACTGCGTTCCTCAATGGTAAGATTGAAGAAGAGTTGTATATGATACAACCTAAGGGTTTTGTCGATCCTAAGGATGCTAATAAGGTGTGCAAACTTCAGCGATCCATCTATGGACTGAAGCAAGCATCACGAAGTTGGAATCTCCGCTTTGATGAGGTGATCAAAGAGTTTGGTTTTGTCCAAACTTATGGAGAGGCTTGTATTTACAAGAAAGTGAGTGGGAGCAATGTGGCATTTCTGATATTATATTTGGATGACATATTATTGATTGGAAATGATATAGATCTTTTAAACAGTGTTAAAATTTATCTAAACAACATATTTTCAATGAAAGACCTTGGTGAAGCGTCATATATATTAGGCATTAAAATCTATAGAGATAGATCAAGGCGCCTAATTGGGCTATCGCGGAGTACATACCTTGATAAGATATTAAAGAAGTTTAATATGGACGAAAGTAAGAAGGGGTTCTTACCTATGTTGCAAGGCAAGACATTGAGTAAGACACAAAGTTTGGCTACGGCGGAAGAAAGAGAGATGATGGATAAGATCCCCTATGCCTCGGCCATAGGCTCTATTATGTATGCCATGCTATGTACAAGACCGGATGTGGCACATGCTATTAGTTTGACTAGTAGGTACCAATCTGATCCAGGTTCGGAACACTGGATAGCGGTAAAGAACATCCTCAAGTACTTAAGAAGAACTAAGGATATGTTTCTCATATACGGAGGTGAAGAAGAGCTAGTCGCTAAGTGTTATGTCGATGCTAGATTTGACACCGATCTGGATGACTCTAAGTCTCAATCCGGATACGTATTTCTCTTGAACGGAGCAGCAGTTAGTTGGAGGAGTTCCAAACAACCTGTGGTGGCTGGATCAACAACGGAGGCGGAATATGTTGCTGCTTCAGAAGCGGCACAGGAAGCAGTTTGGATGAAAGAGTTCATTACGGAACTGGGTGTGGTTCCTAGTGCGTTGGACCCGATGGTGATCTATTGTGACAACAATGGAGCCATAGCCAACGCAAAGGAACCAAGGTCTCACAAGAATTCCAAGCATATTAAGCGCCGGTTTCACTCCATCCGCGAGCATGTCAAGGATGGAGATATAAAGATTTGTATAGTACACACGGACCTAAATGTAGTAGATCCGTTGACTAAAGTTCTCCCTAGGGCAAAACATGATCAACACCAGAACTCCATGGGTGTTAGATTTATCACTATGTGAACTAGATTATTGTCTCTAGTGCAAGTGGGAGACTGAAGGAAATATGCCCTGAGAGGCAATAATAAAGTTGTTATTATATATTCCTTATACATGATAGATGTTTATTTTACATGCGAGAAATGTATTGATTCGGAAACATCAATACATGTGTGTTTAATAACAAAAAGGGTTCCTAGTCATGCCTCTCTTATAGACTAGCTTGTTGATTAACAGGATGATCAAGGTTTCCTGATCATGGACATTGGATGTTGTTAATAACAAGGTCACACCATTGGTGGAATGATGTGATGAACATTCATCCGAAGTATAGCATTACGATCAAGTCATTATGTTTATATTGCTATAACATCATACGAAGTAATCTTTATCCTTAGACCATGAGATCATGTTAATTGCTAACACCGGAAGAGTATCTTGATAACATCAAACGTCACACCATAACAGGGTGACTATAAAGATGGGTTCAGTACTACGAAGGTGTTACGTTGAGGCTGATGGATCAAGAGTGGAATTTGTCAATCCAGATGACGGATAGATATACTCTAGGCCCTCTTGGTGATATCACATTAGGATAGCTTGCAAGCAAGTGATGTGATCACTAGAATGTTATATCACGGGAACGAGAAAAGAGTGCATGTCGGTAACGAGATCAAACTAGGTATGGAGATACCTATGATCGAATCTCGGACATGTAATATATCGAGAGACAAAGGGATTTAGTTACAAGCGTTAAAGGTTCTCACGATCACAGGAGTCATCGTTGAATGTGTAGGAGTCAGTACGGATCTCTAGGTCCCGCTGCTGATTATTGATCGGAGAAGGGTCTCGATCATGTCTGCATTATTCGCAAACCGTAGGGTGGAACACTTAAGAGTTACCGGACACCATTTTGGAGCACATATGTTTGAGACGAAAGAATTGCAAAGCGCAGGAATTGTTTCAATAGAAACCGGAAATTGTTTCGGGTGAAATTGCAAAAGGTGGTTCTGCATGTGATATTGAAATATTGCAAGGGGCTATATGTGAATGTTTGTTAATTAAAGTAATTAACAAAATTCTGAATAAATTTAATAAAAATAGTTTTATTAAATGAGAGAGCATTAAATTTGGAGAAATTTAATGCATTTAAAGTGGAGACTTCAAAAGGGAATGTGAAGAGGCATTTTAATGTGGAGGGGTTACCACCACATGAATGGGGGAGGTGAGGGGTCACCCCCCATGCGCCGGCCATGGAGAGAGGGGGCACCCCCCTCCTCCTATAAAAGGCCACCCATTCCCTCCTTCATCCTCACACCTCCTTGTGAAGGATCTCTCTCCCCCTCTAGAATTATTCCCCCATGGTCTCGGATTAGCGAGATACATGTTCCCGGTGGCATTTCTTCTGGAAGGATTTGCTGCTTCCGCTGGATCGCTGGAGCGAGGAGGTGGAGGTTGTCCGGTGGCTTGAACGTGTGTGCGAGTGCGGATGCGCTGCTAAGTTGCGGCGCTCGGACTTCCTCACGATCTTGAGATCGGCAAGTGTACGACTACATCAACCACGAGTTCCTACTCGTTAACAAAGATCGTTGTCTACGAGGCTAAGTTCTCGTTGGATGTATGCCCACCCGTTGCTTTGTACCTAGTAGATAGATCTTGGCGTGTAGTTCACACCGTAGGAATTTTTTTGTTTTCTATGTTGCGGACCCAACACAAGTATATTCATGCTTTTGTTTACCTTCCAAATTAAACTTGTTATGAGAAAACTAGTGATTAAAGCTCTCACGAACTTGATCGCATACTTTTCTTTACTTGCCCTTAATAAACTTCAACCATTGTGTCATCTTTGTTGTATATGCTTGCACTTATTTGTTGGGAATTAGCAGAACTATGCTTTCATGGGGAACGCTTTCAACATTGCACTTGGTACTTGTACCTAGTTGATATCATGCTCTTTTGTATATGGATGTCGTGAGTGTGAAATGAAAGGGGAGCTTGTAAGTCCATGGAGTTATGTATATGTGTTAGAAAAACGCCTGGGCCGCTGGTCTAATCCATGCTGACATGGTGGAAACCTGCAGCGTAACCATAATGAGCTGTCTATGAAGCATTCTTCTTATAAAAAAAGAGTCCTATATTGAGAAAAAAGAGAAAAGAAAAAAAAAGGAGATACTATGAAAAGAGGAAAGAGAGAAAAAAGCACCATATTCCCATGGTAAATAAGAAGAATGCTGAGATGCTCGTTGTCTGCTTGCCTTGTCATTCTGATATGGGGATTCTTCCGTATCATCGGGCAAGGGGTGCCTCGTTGGCGGTTCTCTATGATACACATGTACTTACGATGACAAGAACTTACCGGTGACTAAACTTGAGTAGCATGAGGAGCGGCCCTCGTATACAAGGGACATGAGATTTCTGACTTATACTTCGTCAAACATGTACACCATAGTTTGTTCACTTTAACCTTAATCACTTCAAGATGCTTATGATAGGGGCAATGAGAGCTGAAAGCTATAAGTACCATAATTTTTGGAAGCTCTTTATGAGACTTGAATCCCTACTTCCTTTTACAAAGGCCTTTCTTCCACCATTATATTGAGTCTCCACCTTCTACCTTTATGCACCTACTTTGAGAGCATAGTGGCCATTCTTAGTTCTATGTGCATTTTCCCAAGACTAGTTGATTGATGCATAACTTGATATTGCTTGTTTTAAACTATTGTATCTAGTCACTCTTATGAACTTTGAAGATGTCCTATGCATTTATATTTGCTACTTTATGAAGGACAAGCTGAATACTTTTATGCTATGTTTTCTTTATGTGAAACAAACAAACGTCTTGCAAAGCATGTTATTCATGATTCTTTTGTTTATGCCTTTTCATGTTGCATCATAGTTTCTTTGCTTATTGCTAGAACTTTGTCTTTCATGTTATGATTGAAGTACTATGATCCCAGCTTTGAATGTTTTACAAATACTTTGATCAAGTCTTTGATGGTGCATGTCACCTCAAAAATTATTATTTCTTTTTATCACTTACCTACTCGAGGACGAGCAGGAGTTAAGCTTGGGGATGTTGATACATTGCAAATGTATCTATAATTTTTGATGTTCCATGCTTGGTTTTATCCACTTTCTTGTGTTTTGTTCCACCTTTGGAGTACTTTTCATAGGATTTCGTGGACTAACCTATTAACAAGAGCCATAGTGCCAGCTGCCTGTTTTCTGCTGTTTTTGGTTCCAGGAAAGTCAGAAAATGAATATTCTAGGAATTGGACGGGACAAAAGCCAAAGTGCCTATTTTTCCGGAAGGGATCAAGTGCCAGAATACGAGACGGAGAAGGGCCAGGGAGCCACCACACCACCTGGCCGTGCGGCCAGGCCTGGCCCACGCCAGGGGGTGGTGTGGCCGCTCCCGGCACCCCCTCAGCCTCTCCTTCCGCCTATATATTTCCCTCGGGACGAAAACCCTAAGGACCCGATCAAAAATCCATGAAAGAGTCTGTAGCCACCGTCATCTCCATCCCTAGATCGGGAGGGATCTGAAGCTCTTCCTAGCACCCAGCCGGAGAGGGGAATTCACCCTGGAGGCCTTCTTCATCACCATGCAAGCCTCCGGTGTGATGCGTGAGTAGTTCATCCTTGGACTACGGATCCATGTAGTAGCTAGATGGCTGGTTCTCCTCCTTTGTGCTTTCATGTTTGGATCTTGTGAGCTCCGTTCATGATCAAGATCATCTATTTGTATCCATACATGTTGTGTTTGTGGGGATCTAATGGATATTGAGATGCTATTTCAGATTGATTATTGATTCTATCATGTCTTTGTTATTTGTGATCTTGCATGCTTTCCGTTGTTAGTAGCTATCTTGGCAAAGTAGATGCTAGCAACTCCAAGAGTTAGTATTTATGCTCGATAGTGGGTTCATGCCTCTGGTAATCTGGGGAAGTGACAGAAATCTCTAAGGTACTAGATGTGCTGTTGCTACTAGGGAGAAAGCAACAATCCTTTGTTCATAGAACAATCGTATTGTTTACTTTACACATAGTTCATAAAGCAATAATCTGTTGCTTGCAACTTAATACTGGAGGGGGTTCAGATGATAACCTGAAGGTGGATTATTAGTCATAGATGCAGTTGGATGGCGGTCTATGTATTATGTTGTAATGCCCAATCAAGTCTCAAAGGAGTCAAGATGATTAGTATATGCATGTATTGCTTTCTCGGTGTTTGTCAATTGCCTCGCTGTAATTTGTTCACCCAGCATGTTTTCTATCTAAGGAGAGCCACCTCTAGTGAACTATGGATCCCGGTCCTTGTCTTTTACATACAATCTATAAACTGTTTCTGCTTTGTGTTTACTTTCTGCAAACTTTTACTTCTTTCCATTCAATACGTTTAATCCTTTGTTTTCCCCAAAACACGGTGAGATTGACAACCTCATCGCAAGTTGGGGACAAAGTTCTGTGGTTATGTTGTGCAGGTCTCCATGTTGCTACTAGCACCGGTAGTGCGCCCTGCCAAAGCTCACCTAGTAACACCTTTGGGGTGTTTCCTTGCTCCTACTGGTTCGATTAAACCTTGGTTTCATAGCTGAGGGAAAACTTACTGCTGTGCTCATCATACCTTCCTCTTGGGGTTCCCAACGAGCTCTACGTCGAACGACGAGCACATCAATGAGTGGAACTCATACTTGGTTGTGGAGGCTAGCAAAAGACAGGGAGCGACAAACTAAGAGAGCAATAATGGCATAATCATGCAGAGCGACAAAACATCATTGATCAAAGCATAAAGTGATACTACAAGTTGAAAACTAAAGGATCATAAAGGCTATGGTGACTTGTGATAGTCATAACATGGTGTGAGCATGCGCCAAGTCAACCCAAATAAAGCATCAAAGGAGAATACCACTATACTATGCTTTAATATGCTAAAACAACGCATGATTCATCCAAGGCACATTAAGCAATCTCAATTGTTTATAACAAGTTATGCTACAACAAAGAATACTAAGCATAAATCCAAAACAATATCAAGCATGGCATGACAAAGCATAGGCCACAGTAAAAAACAAGCTCTTTTTACCACATAAGTACGAACTTTCCTACTCTTTTCCAAACCAAACCAAACTATTTGCAAACCAATGTATGAAAGAGGGGGTCCAACCAATTTATTCAGAAAACTAAGCAAACTAAAAACCAAAACGAAAACGAAAAAGAAGATGCTCCAAGAACAACAGAACTGTGCATGAAACAATAAAAATGAAGCGTTTGGAAGAAACCTGGGATTTTTATTGATGAAGAAGGGGATGCCTTGGGCATCCCTAAGCTTTGATGCTTGTACTTCTTGGATATTTCTTGGGGTTACACGCGTGGCATCCCCAAGCTTGAGCTTTAGTCCATCCTTCATCTCAATACTCATTCCTTCCATACACCTGAAATTTTTCCTTCATACAAAACTTCACACAATCTTTATTAGCAACATTAGTGCACTTAAGATAAATAAGTCTTAAGGTTCAGTATAAACTTCCATTAGAACACTAGCTATTGTATCACTTCCTTCAAAAAGCACAAACAATTACAGATCAATCCGACATACAGGGCTCTCTCACGAATTTTTATGGTGAAGCACAACAATCTGTTTCGGGACAACAACTTTCCCAATCATTACTTCTCTCTCATTAGAGGTTACTCTTGGCACAAAAAGCAAATAAAAAGTATAAGGAGAGGTTATTACTGAGGTAATAACTTCCAAGACTCATCTAAACCTTTTGGGTTATCTCCCAATAAGTACTTTTCTTTAACGCCTTTAAGTTAGGCATTAGAAGCAAAGAAAGAATCAAGTGTTCTCAAATGAAGAAGCATTAAGATCAAATTTTGTTTTCATAGGGGAAGCAAAAAAAATCTTTTCTCTATTTTTAGGGAAGTGTTCTATACCTTTATTGAGTGGGAGTTGATATTTAATGATGCCTTCTTTCATATCAATGATGGCAGCAACAGTTCTAAGAAAAGGTCTTCCCAAATCCAAAACATAGAAATCAACGGGGACATAGGAATCGTTAACCATAATAAGAACATCATTAAGACTCCCCATGAGTTTCTTTTTTGCATTATCATCAAATGGGACATTCAAATCACAATCTTCAAGAGGAGGCAAATCAAGCATATCATAAATCCTTCTAGGCATAATAGAAACACTACTATCAAGATCACACAAAGCTTTGAAATCAAAGTCATTCACTTTCATATTAATGATGGGTTCCCAACCATCCTCTTGTTTTATAGGAATAGAAGCTTTATGTTTCATCTTTTCTTCCTTAATCTTTATGAGAGCATCAGTAATGTGTTTTGTAAAGGCCATGTTCATAGCACTAGCATTAGGACTTTTAGCAAGCTTTTGTAGGAACTTAATAACTTCAGAGATATTACAACCATCAAGATCAAAATCAAATTTATCATCTAAAGTAGTAGAACTATTACTAGCCTTAACACTAGTGGTGGTGATAGTAGAAACACTAATGTTTCTAGCAATTTCATCTTCTCTTTCCCACTTAGCATGCAATTCACCTAATAGTCTAACATTTTCATCAATTCTTACTTGTGTGGCATTAGTAGCTGCAAAGCGATTATCATTAGTTTCAAGTTTAGTAGCCATTTTATTCAAAGAAGATTGAGCTTCAGCCAAAGATGCTATATTTCTTTCAGCATTAGAGAGTTTTTCCTCAATAGTTTTATTGAAAGCAGTTTGCTTACTAATAAAGTCTTTAAGCATAGTTTCAAGTTCAGAGGGAGCACTCTTATTATTGTTGTAAGAATTTCCATAAGCATTACCATTGTTGGGAGGATATGGCTTATAATTGTTGTTACCAAAATTGTTCCTATAAGCATTATTACCATAAGCATTGTTGCCAAAATTGTTATTTCTTATGAAGTTTACATCAACTTGCTCTTCTTGAGCAACCAAAGAGGCTAAAGGAACATTATTTGGATCAATATGGGCTTTCCCATTAACAAGCATAGACATAATAATATCAATCTTATCCCTCAAGGAGGAGGTTTCCTCAACATAATTTACCTTCTTACCTTGTGGAGCTCTCTCAGTATGCCATTCAGAATAATTAACCATCATATTGTCCAAAAGTTTCGTTGCAGCACCCAAAGTGATGGTCATAAAGGTACCTCCAACAGCAGAATCCAATAGGTTCCTTGAAGAATAGTTCAATCCTGCATAAAAAGTTTGGATGATCATCCAAGCAGTCAGTCCATGAGTGGGACAATTCTTTACCAAAGATTTCATTCTTTCCCAAGCTTGAGCAACATGCTCATTATCAAATTGTTTAAACTTCATTATTTCACTTCTCATGGATATAATCTTAGAAGGAGGATAGTATTTTCCAATAAAAGCATCTTTGCACTTAGTGCAAGAATCAATAATATTCCTAGTTAAGGAATTCAACCACTCTTTAGATTTTCCTCTCAAAGAGAAAGGAAACAATTTCAGCTTAATAATATCACCATCTATATCCCTATGCTTTTGCATCTCAGAAAGTTCAACACAGTTATTTAGATGGGAAGCAGCATCTTCATTACCAATACCAGAAAATTGTTCTCTCATAACAAGATTGAGCAAAGCAGGTTTTATCTCAAAGAAAGTATTTTCAGCCACAGGTGGAGCAATAGGTGTGCTCATAAAATCATTGTTGTTGGTGCTAGTGAAGTCACACAACTTAGTGTTTCCAAGAGTAGTCATTTTTTTTGGATTTTCAAATAAGAAAGCAAACTAGCAAAACTAATTTTTTTTGTGTTTTTTGAAGAACAAAACAAGCAAACAAAGCAAAAAGAAACTAAGCAAAACAAAAACAACAAAGTAAAGAGATTGGTTATGAGAGACTCCCCTTGTGAAGATGTCCTTGACTCCTCGGCAACGGCGCCAGAAAAATGCTTGATGGCTCTGTGTATGGCGCCTAGAAAAGTGCCGGTGCGTGGTTGATGT
This sequence comes from Avena sativa, assembly GCA_916181665.1. NCBI lineage: Eukaryota > Viridiplantae > Streptophyta > Magnoliopsida > Poales > Poaceae > Avena > Avena sativa. The sequence goes on from OV702290.1 coordinate 469,670,459, forward strand.
AGAGCTTGTTGGGAGCCCCAAGAGGAAGGTATGATGAGCACAGCAGCAAGTTTCCCTCAGTTATGAAACCAAGGTTTAATCGAACCAGTAGGAGCAAGGAAACACCCCAAAAGTGTTACTAGCTGAGCTTTGGCAGGGCGCACTACCGGTGCTAGTAGCAACGTGGAGACCTGCACAACACAACCACAGAACTTTGTCCCCAACTTGCGATGAGGTTGTCAATCTCACCGTGTTTTGCGGAAAACAAAGGATTAAATGTATCGAATGGAAAGAAGTAAAAGTTTGCAGAAAGTAAACACAAAGAAGTAAACAGTTGTAGATTGTATGTAAAGAAAAAGGACCGGGATCCATAGTTCACTAGAGGTGGCTCTCCTTAGATAGAAAACATGTTGGGTGAACAAATTACAGCGGAGCAATTGACAAACACCGAGAAAGCAATACATGCATATACTAATCATCTTGACTCCTTTGAGACTTGATTGGGCATTACAACATAATACATAGACCGCCATCCAACTGTATCTATGACTAATAATCCACCTTCAGGTTACCATTCGTACCCCCTCCAGTATTAAGTTGCAAGCAATAGATTATTGCTTTACGAACTGCGTGTAAAGTAAACAATACGATTGTTCTATGAACAAAGGATTGTAGTTTTCTCCCTAGTAGCAACAACACATCTAGTACCTCAGAGATTTCTGTCACTTCCCCAGATTACCAGAGGCATGAACCCACTATCGAGCATAAATACTAACTCTTGGAGTTGCTAGCATCTAATTGGCCAAGATAGCTACTAACAACGGAAAACATGCAAGATCAAAAATAACAAAGACATGATAGAATCAATAATCAATCTAAAATAGCATCTCAATATCCATCAGATCCCCGCAAACACAACATGCATGAATTACAAATAGATGATCTTGATCATGAACGGAGCTCACAAGATCTAAACATGAAAGCACAAAGGAGGAGAAACAACCATCTAGCTACTACATGGATCCGTAGTCCAAGGATGAACTACTCATGCATCACACCGGAGGCTTGCATGGTGATGAAGAAGGCCTCCAGGGTGAATTCCCCTCTCCGGCAGGGTGCCGGGAAGAGCTTCAGATCCCTCCCGATCTAGGGATGGAGATGACGGCGGCTACAGACTCTTTCGTGGATTTTTGATCGGGTACTTAGGGTTTTCGTCCCGAGGGAAATATATAGGCGGAAGGAGAGGCCGAGGGGGTGCCGGGAGCGGCCACACCACCCCCTGGCGCGGGCCAGGCCTGGCCGCCTGGCCAGGTGGTGTGGTGGCTCCCTGGCCCTTCTCCGTCTCGTATTCTGGCACTTGATCCCTTCCAGAAAATAGGCACTTTGGCTTTTGTCCCGTCCAATTCTGAGAATATTCATTTTCTGACTTTCCTGGAACCAAAAACAGCAGAAAACAGGCAGCTAGCACTATGGCTCTTGTTAATAGGTTAGTCCAAGAAATCATATGAAAAGTACTCCAAAGTTGGAACTAAACACAAGAAAGTGGATAAAACCAAGCATGGAACATCAAAAATTATAGATACATTTGCAATGTATCACCCCTCCCTCCTCCCGGGTTGCCCGTGTAGCGATGTCCCCGGAGGGCAAAAAACCTAGCGCAAGATCTCCTTTCCGTGGCTCCCCTGGCGCTGCCATCTCTGGCGCCGATGCCCGGCCCCCAAAGGTAGAGCGCTAGGAGGCATATTGGGTGGATCCTCTCGGCGCGGAGGTGAAGCTCTGCTGGGTGCGCGGTGGTGGTGCTCTCACTGACAGACGCTGGCGATGGGATGCGGCGGCCTGGACCGCGGACACGCGGCGATCATTGTCGACCGGCTAGGCAGGCCTGATCTGGGCAGTGCGCTGGCCCAATCTGGTTTGCTGGGGCCATGGCTGCTTCACGTACCTCATCAGCCCAGGGGAAGATGGTTGGTTGTGCTGTGATGGTGGGTATCGTGTTGCTCATATGTCGATGGTCGGCCTATGGTTTCCTACTATGGTGGAGGTTATTGATGTCTACGCACTTCTATTCTTGTAGACAGTTGTTGGGCCTCCAAGTGCAGAGGTTTATAGAACATCAGCAAGTTTCCCTTAAGTGAATTACCCAAGGTTTATCGAACTCAGGGAGGAAGTGGTCAAAGGTATCTCTCTCAAGCAACCCTGCAATTAAGATACAAGAAGTCTCTTGTGTCCCCAACACATCCAATACACTTGTCAGGTGTATAGGTGCACTAGTTCAGCGAAGAGATAGTGAAATACAAGTCGTATGGATAATTATAAGTGGTAACGGTGCCAGAAAATAGCTTGACGGGTAGGAAGAGACTAAAGGCAATCTGAAATAAAGATGGAAGCAAGCAAACATATAACAGATCTAGTTGCAAACGGTGTTTCAATGCTTAGAAACAAGGCCTGGGGATCATACTTTCGCTAGTGAACACTCTCATATAAATATCTTCTCTTCATGATACTACTCTGAATTGCTCTCCGGTTGGACACTCTAATCCATGGTAGGGCTATAACAGCACTCCTCAAAGTTCGCTTTCCCATCTAGATAACCCCTCACTATCATCTTGAGCGCTAGATGGTTCCAACAAACACCACAATTTCATAGAGACATCCAACTCCAAATATAACTCATAACAAGTATTTGTAATCTCTAGCCTAAGTGCCACCATGGTGTGCACGCTATCACTTTCACACACGTGGGGAGAGCCAGAGATCTATTAAAGCACTTGAGTAGCAAGGTAGATCTACTTGATTACAAAGCTCACGATCACAATATGATCATGCATAGAGAGAGATGAACACATAGCTACCAGTAGAACACTTAGCCTCGAGGAATAACTACTCCCTCATCATCATGGGAATCAGCAACGGCGATGGGGATGGTGGTGGAGATCGATGAAGATGGCTCCGGGGGCACTTCCCCGTCCTGGCAGGGTGCCGGAACAGAGACTTTCTGTCCCCCGAATCTCCCCTTCGGTGGCGGCGGCGCTGCGTAACTTTTCGTGGCTGGAGGCTAGATTATTTAGGGTTTCTGCATCAGAGGCTTCTTATAGGCGAAATGGCGATGTCAGAGGGTAGACCAGGGGCCCACACCACCTGGTGGCGTGGCTAGGGGGGACTCGCGTCACCACATGGTGTGGCCAACCCCTGGCCCCTCTCTGTCTCGTCTTCTGGCTCCGTGAGTCTTCCGGTAAAATATCAACTTTGGCTTTTGTCTGGTCCAATTCCGAGAATATTTATTTTTTGGGTTTTCTGGAACCAAAAACAGAAGAAAATAGGCAACTGGCACTATGGCATCCTGTTAATAGGTTGGTTCCAGAAAATGTGTAAAAGTACTCCAAAGTGTGGACAAAACATAAAAAAGTAGATATAAAACAAGCATGGAACATCAAAAATTATAGATAGGTTTGCAACGTATGAACATCCCCAAGCTTAACTCGTGCTCGTCCTCGAGTAGGTAAGTGATAAAAAGAAAAAATAATTTTTGAGGTGACATGCACCATCATAATCTTGATCAAAGTATTTGTAGAACATTGATAGCTGGGATCATAGTACTCTAACATAGCATGAAAGATATGGTTCTAGCAATAAGACATAACAACTATGTCATAACATGAAAAGATACAAATAAAAGATTCATGAATAACAATGCTTTGAAAGACGTTTGTTTGTTTCACATAAAGAAAACATAATGAGAATGGTATTCAGCTTGTCCCTTATAGTGTAGCAAAACATAAATGCATAGAACACCTTCAAAGTTCATAAGGGTGACTAGATATAAATAGTTTAAGAACAAGCAATATCAGAGTTATGCATCAATCAACAAGTCTTGGGACAATGCACATTAAACTAAGAATGGCCACTATGATCTCTTAATAGGTGCATAAAGATAGAAGATGGAGACTCAACATAAAAGTAAAAGAAAGGTCTTCATAGAAGGAAGCAGGGATTCAAGTCTCATAAAGAGCTTTCAAAAATTATGGTAGTTATTAGCTTTCAGCTCTCATTGCCCCTATCATAAGCATCTTGAAGTGATTAAGGTTAAAGTGAACAAACTATGGAGTATATGCTTGACAAAGTATAAGTTGGCAATCTCATGTCCCTTGAATACGAGGGTCGCTCCTCATGCTACTCAAGTTTAGTTACCGGTAGGTTCTTGTTATAGTAAGTACATGTGTATCATAGAGAACCGCCAACAGGGTACCCCTTGCCCGATGATACGGAAGTATCCCCATATCAAAATGACAAGGAAAGCAGACAATAAGCATGGGAAAATGGTGCTTATTTTTCTCTTTCCTCTTTTCTCATCTTTTTTTCTTTTTTTTCAATCTCTATATGTTTTTTATAAGAAGAATGCTTCATAGATTGCTCATTATGGTTATGCTATAGGTTTCCACCATGATTAGGCATGGATTAGACCAGCCGCCCAGGCGTTTCTCTAACACACATACATAACTCCATGGACTTACAAGCTCCCCTTTCATTTCACACCAACGACATCCATAAACAAAAGAGCATGATATCAACTAGGTATAATGTACAAGTGCAATGTTGAAAGTGTTCCCCATGATAGCATGGTTTTGCTAATCCCCAACGTATAAGTGCAAGCATATACAACATTGATGACACAATGGTTCAAATTTATTAGGGGCAAGAAAAGTAAAGTGTGCCATCAAGTTCGTGAGAGCTTTAATCACTAATTTTCACATAACAAGTTTAATTCGGAAGGTAGATAAAAACATGAATATACTTAGAATAGCAAATGCTAATAGGTAGATATGGTGGACTCTTTGGAATAACTTGGTTTTATTTGGAGTTGGATGCATGAGTGGAACTCATACTTGGTATGGAGGCTAGCAAAAGACTGGGAGCGACCAACAAAGAGAGCAATAATGGCCATAATCATGCAAAGCGACAAAACATTATTAATTAAAGCATAAAGTGATATTACAAGTCGAAAATTAAATGATCATAGAGGCTATGGTGACTTGGTGTAGTCTTAACATGGTGTGAGCATGCGCCAAGTCAACCCAAATAAAGCATTTAAAGGAGAATACCACAATATTATGCTTTTAGTATGCTAAAACAACACATGATTCTTTCAAGGCACATTAAGCAATCTCAATTGTTTATAACATGTCATGCTACAGCAAAAATCATTAAGCATAAAGCCAAAACAATATCAAGCATGACATGATAAAGTCTAAGTCACAGTCAAAAACAATCTCCTTTTTACCACTTAAGCATGAACTTTCCTACTCTTTTCCAATCCAAATCAACTTATTTGAAAACTAATGCATGAATGAGGGCGTCCAACCAATTTATTCAAGCAAACTAAGCAAAATAAAACTAAAAACAAAAACAAATACGCTCCAAGAATAACATAATAGTGCATGAAACAATAAAAACGAAGTGTCTAGAAAAACCTGAGATTTTTTTTGATGAAGAAGGGGATGCCTTGGGCATTCTCAAACTTTGACGCTTGTACCTCTTGAATATTTCTTGGAGTGACACGGGGTAGCATCCCCAAGCTTGATCTTTTGTCCATTCTTCATCTCATTACATTACTCTTCCCTACACTTAAAATTTTCCTTCATAAAAAACCTCACGCAATCTTCATTAGCAACATTAGTGCACTCAATATAATAAGTCTTTTGGTTCAGTTCCAACACAAATAAAACTTCCATTAAAACAAAATCTACTGTAGCACTTCCTTTAAAAAGTTCAAATGATTAAAGAGAACTCAAAGAGAAAGAGATTAAGAGGCAAATGCAAATAATGGCAGAAATCTATCAAAACAGACCAACAGGTAAAAACCAATTTTTTCGAAGCCCTTCTGTTGCTCAAATAAAAAAAGTGTTGAACTAACGAAAGTTAGCTAACTACCTGGGGGATTTATTCAGAAAATTAAAGCTGAATCCGACATACAGAGATTGTTCACGAATTTTTACAGTGAAGCACAAAAATCTGTTTCGGGACAACATTTCCCCAAATCTTACTTCCCTCTCATTAGAGGTTATTCTTGGCAAAAAAATCAAATAAAAAGGGATAAGGAGAGGTTATTACAGAAGTAATAACTTCCAAGACTCAAGAAAACTATTGGGTTATCTCCCAAAAAGTACTTTTCTTTAACTCCTTTAAGTTAGGCATGATAGTTTGAGAAGGTGCTCACATAAGAAATATGAATTAAAGTAAAAGAGAGCATCAAGAAGCAAATTCAAAGCACATTTAAGTCTAACCCACTTCCTATGCATAGTAATCTTGCAAATAAACAAGTCATGAAATCACAAAGCAACAAGCATAGTAAAGCAAAACAAGTGCAACTTCAAGACTTTCAACATAAAGAGGGGAAACCTAATATTATTGAGATACATAAAACCATGTTTTCCTCTCTCATAATAACTTTCAGTAGTATCATGAATAAAATTAACAATATAACAATCACATGAAACATTCTTATCATGAGCCACATGCATAAAAGAATTAATACTCTCCACATAAACATAGTCATTCTTATTAATTATGGTGGGAGCAAATTCAACAAAATAGCTATCATTATTATTCTCATCACCATAATCATAAAATATAGGAGGCATATTGTAATTATAATTAATTTTCTCCTCAATAGTAGGTGGACTAAAAATATCATATTCATCATTGTAATCATCATATATTGTAGGCATAGTATCATCAAAGTAAATTTTATCCTCCATGCTTGGGGGACTAAAAATATCATACTCATCGAAACCAGCTTCCCCAAGCTTAGAATTTTCCATAGCATTAGCAATAATGGTGTTCAAAGAATTCATACTAATAACATTGCTATTAGCACGCAAATAAAGTTCCATAGGTTTTTTAATTTTCTCTTCAAACACTTCATGTCCTAACTCAAGATAAATACTATAAAGCTCTCTAATTTTGTTGTTGTTTTCATTAAGCCTAACTAGTGAAAACAAGAAACAAAAAGACAAAATTGCAGAATCTAAAGGAAATAACTTCGATCACTCACACCGAAGGATGTGAGTACCTTTTACCTTACCTCCCCAGCAACGGCACCAAAAAATAGTTTGATGTCTATGCACTTCTATTCTTGTACACAGTTGTTGGGCCTCCAAGTGCAGAGGTTTGTAGAACAGCAACAAGTTTCCCTTAAGTGGATTACCCAAGGTTTATCGAACTCAGGAAGGAAGTGGTCAAAGGTATCCCTCTCAAGCAACACTGCAATCAAGATACAAGAAGTCTCTTGTGTCCCCAACACACCCAATACACTTGTCAGGTGTATAGGTGCACTAGTTCAGCGAAGAGATAGTGAAATACAAGTGGTATAGATAATTATAAGTGGTAACAATGCCAGAAAATAGCTTGACGGGTAGGAAGATACTAAAGGCAATCTGAAATAAAGATGGAAGCAAGCAAACATGTAACAGATCTAATAGCAAACGGTGTTTCAATACTTAGAAACAAGGCCTAGGGATCATACTTTTGCTAGTGAACACTCTCATATAAATATCTTCTCTTCATGATACTACTCTGAACCAATCTCCGGTTGGACACTCTAATCCATGGTAGGGCTATAATAGCACTCCTCAAAGTTCACTTTCCCCATCTAGATAACCCCTCACTATCACCTTGAACGCTAGATGGTTCTATCAAACACCACAATTTCATAGAGACATCCAACTCCAAATATAACTCATAACAAGTATTTGTAATCTCTAGCCTAAGTGCCACCGTGGTGTGCATGTTATCACTTTCACACACGTGGGGAGAGCCAGAGATCTATTAAAGCACTTGAGTAGCAAGGTAGTTTTACTTGATTACAAAGCTCATGATCACAATATGTCATGCATAGAGAGAGATGAACACATAGTGACATGGGTATACCCTACAGGTACTCGAGCTTGGTATATACGGTCCAAATACATATAGGCCCACGGTGTCACCAAGGCCCGGATGGAGGGACTCGAGTAACCTACGGACTCTCGATTGCTTGAAGAACAAGAAGAAGCTAAAGATATAAAGATTAAAGGGAAAACCCTAACTTGTAACCGACTCGACCTGCTACCCGAGACCTAGCCTATCTATATAAAGGCTAGGAGGGGGCGCCGAGAAGGACACACGCAACCCTAGTTTCCACAACCTTCGCCAGATTACATCTGTGCACCATTGTAACTTTCGACTCCTTCAGTAATTCCACGAGCAAACAAGCAGGAGTAGGGACTTCTATGAGGCCTGAACCTGGGTAAATCCTTTGTCCCCTGTGTGCTTGTTCGCTAGTCAATAGATGTCTCCAGCGCTCTCTCCTTCTCCAAAACCCAAGTCCATAGCAATGGGCATTGACGAGTTAAACCCTCGTCAATTGGCGTCGTCTGTGGGAATTGGGAGTGCTGATGTTGCGGCTTCTTCGGCCCCATCAACTGTGATCTACAACTCCGCAACAGCGGAGATTCGCCAGCTCTTCGGCGCCTTCGACTTCACCATCCACACGCCAGCCACTCGCCCGGCCTTCGAGTCCGTGGGCGACGGAATCAGCCTAGCGATTGGGAGCTTCCGCTTCCAAGTTGGTCAGATGGGCACGCTTCGCATGCCTGATGAGCCGACAGCACCGGCGATTGCCCTGGCATCATGGTTCCCTCCATCGATCGGCACCCTCAGCGAGCTCAACGCTCCGGTGGCAGTCGAGAACACGGTCAGCGACAACAGTCGCGACTCCGATCTAAGCGATCTGGCCACTGAAGATGGGACCTACGATTCTGGATCTGAAAGTTGTGGAAGCAACAACTTCCCTAATCACTTCATGTGCGTCGTCATCAACGCGGGCGACACCTCCGCCAATCGCGGCAACGGTGGCAACACCGGCAACGGCACCAATCCACCCAATCGCAGCAACGGTGGTAACACCGGCAATGGCACCGACCCACCCAACGTCGGCAACGGTGGCAATGGCGGCAACGGTGGTAACGGTGGCAACGGAGGAGCAGTCGAACCTCCTAGCATGATCAACGAGCAAACCGGCGAACGCGTCGTGATCAGGCTCAACGAGCAAGAGTGGGATCGCTACCGCGAAGCCCTACGAGGTGCACCTCTACCCTTCGGGTCCCTGCAGGAACTGTTGATGGGCTCCACTGGCTCCTAAAAGAGGAATTCAAGCGCCAAAAACAAGCAATCGCGCAACTTGAGGCGCGTAAAAAGACAGCAGACGAATCAAGCCTTCGCCGGGCTGGGCTCTCCTCCTACGGAGGATCCTCCTCAAGAGGCAACAAGTACCTCGCCAAGAAGAGGCAGTCGCGGATGGCTCACCTCACCGAACAAGAGCGCATAGAGGCCGCGAAAGTCCTCGACTTCGGCTCTATGACAGTCGACACGAGAGGCAACGTGGTTCCCAGGACACCGCAAGCCGCGGTGACAGCAGCCACCATGTACCTCCTCAATAACCAGCCGCCAGCTGGAGATCCCCGAACGGCCATGCACCGATCTACGATCGCGGGCCTGGGGCTAATCGAGGCCGCCCTCGACAAGGAGCCGGTACTAGACCCAAAAAAGGGCAAAGCGCTAGCAAATCGCTACTCCTCGCCCTCGTCCAGTGATGACAGTCACGACCTGTCTCGACGCCACTGCTCATGGCGATACGATCGCGACTACGATGCACGCGACGAACTCACGTAGCGCAAGATCGAAAAGTCAAGGGCACGACGTGATCGGTCGACTGACTCGGAAGAGGAAGATGGGGAGCTCTGTGGCGCCAGATGCTTCAGCAGATCCATCAGGCAAAAGCGAATGCCTAAAGGGTTTAAACTCCCATCAGAGAACCCGAAATTTGATGGTCTACAAGACCCCAAGATCTGGCTGGAGGACCACATCTCCTCCGTTAGGCTACACGGAGGCAGTCGAAGTACTGCCATGCAATGCTTGCAGCTACAGCTGTAGGGCGCCGCCCGGGCATGGCTCAATAACCTCCCACGTGGATCCATTCGCAGTTGGGATGAGCTGGTCTATAGCTTCGTGCGCAACTTTAAGGGCACATACAAACGGCCTGCCTCAATCGAAGAACTGAGATGCTGCTAGCAAAGATCTAGCGAATCGCTGCGCTCTTACATCCAAAGGTGGTCCATCATCAAGAACTCCACGGAGAACATCTCGGAAGACCGCGCGATTGATGCATTCAACGGTGGTGTCCGCCGCATGGAACTCAAGGAGGAGCTAGGCCGCTCAAAGACCCAGACCATCGACCACCTGATGGAGATCGCGAATTGGTGGGCCGATGGAGAAGATTCGGTGAAGAATCGCGTTCACTCGGACGAGGAGGCAGAACTCGAACGCAGACGCGACCGCCGGGGCAAGCGTCACATGCGCGTCTACGACGATCACGATGACGTCAACATGGTCGTAGCCGGCTACGCCGATAGACGCGATGATAACCGCAATAGCGGATACCGCAGCGGCGGATACCGCGACTCCGGGAAAACCACGCAAGTATGGCAATGCCGCACTCGCAATGAGGCACCCGCGACCTCCATCGAGGACAAACTGTCCGGGCCATGCACGGTACACTTCTACATCGACAAGCATGATGGCAAGAGAAAGTCCAGCCACCTCCTCAAGGACTGCCGCGATTTCCTCAAGCTACACGAGGGATTGGTTCGAATGAACCGCAACACAGTCGAAAGAGGCTAACGAGCCGCTCCAGGCGCCGTGGCACATGGCGCACCACCACCACCACCCGGGCCACCCCCGAACGGAGCTGCACCGGACCAGCACCATGGAGGCGAACCGTACCCACGGGCCATGGGTACCATGATGATCCAAAAGGGGCGCCCCTCCAACAGGGTGCAGAAGGCCATAACTCGCCAAGTCAACTTGGCCACGCACTCGCCACCATCCACCACTGAGTACCTCAGTGGCAACGAGTCATTCATTACCTTCGACAAACACGACCACCCGCCTCAAGTACCTCGCCTAGGTCATTGCCCCCTCGTACTCGAGGCGCAAATTGGAGGCTTCGACATGAGTCGTGTCTTCATGGATGGCGGAAGCGGCATCAACCTCATATTTGTGAGTACCTTGCGAGCAATGAGGATCCCTCTAGCCTGCTTGGAGGCATCAGACACAACGTTCCACGGCATCGTCCCAGGGAAAGGCGTATACCCCTGGGCAAAATCAACCTCGATGTCATCTTTGTCATGCCGAAGAACTTCCGGCGTGAGCGCATCGACTTTGAGGTCGTCGACTGGCCCTCACAATACCATTGCATCCTTGGGCGCGTTGCATTCACGAGGTTCATGGCAGTACCCCACTACGCCTACCTGCAGATGAAAATGCCAGGTCCAAACGGCGTCATAACGATCAACGGGAACTTTGAGCGATCTGACGCTTGCGACAGGGAATTCAACAGAATCTCCCAGTCCTTCGGCATGCAGGAGGAACTCGCAAGACTGAAAGAGACGACAGACAACAGTCTGCCTCCCTTGAGTAGGCCAAGCTCACCTGATCTCTCCTTTGACTCATCCGTGCACACAAAGAAGGTGCAGGTCCATCCATCGGATCCCACCAAGACGGCCCTCATCGCCAACAACTTGAGTCCCGCATTGGAACTCGCGCTCGTCAAATTCCTCCGTGAGCACTGGGAAATTTTTTCCTGGTGTCCTGCGGACATGCCAGGAGTTCCTAGGGAATTCGCCGAGCACGCACTCAACGTCAACCCCGACGCAAGGCCAGTCAAGCAAACAATCAGGTGACTGTCTGAGCCACGAGCGCAGGCAGTTGGAATGGAGATCAACAGACTCCTCGAGGCCAAGTTCATACGCGATATCAAGGAAAGCACTTGGCTCGCCAATACGGTGCTGGTACCAAAAAAGGACACAGACATCCTACGGATGTGTGTGGACTTTACTTCTTTAAACAAGCACTACCCAAAAGATCACTTTCTGCTGCCACGGATCGACCAGATCATCGACTCCACCGCAGGATGCGAGCGCCTCTGCTTCCTCGACGCCTACTCAGGCTATAACCAAATTCGAATGAAGGAGGAAGATCAGGAGAAAACAGCGTTTACAACGCCCTTTGGTGTGTTCTGCTACAACACAATGCCCTTCGGGCTAAAAAACGTGGGAGCCACCTACCAGTGATGCATGCAGGCTTGCCTCAAGGAACAACTAGGTCGCAACATCCAAGTCTATGTCGACGACATAGTAATCAAGACCAAGGAGGAAGCCTCCCTAATCGATGATTTGCGTGAAACCTTCGCCAACCTCGATCGCTACCGGATCAAGCTCAGTCCGGACAAATGCGCCCTCGGCGTACCATCTGGGCAGCTACTCGGATACCTCATCTCCGCGAGGGGATCGAGGCGAACCCGAAGAATATAAAAGCCATACTGGCCATGGAGAAGCCAAAGAACATAAGAGGCGTCCAGCAACTGGCAGGACGAATCGCGGCCCTCAGTCGATTTATCAGTCGGATGGGTGCAAAGACACTGCCCTTCTACCAGCTCCTCCGCAAAGCCAAAAAATTCGAGTGGACCAATGAAGCACAAGAAGCATTCGAAGATCTCAAGCGCTTGCTATCCACCTCGCCGTTACTGGTGACTCCACGAGAAAGGGAACCACTGTTGCTGTACATCTCCGCCACCAACCAGGTGTTCAGCACAGTGCTCGTCGTCGAGCGAGCCGAGGAAAACAAAGTCCACGGCGTACAACGCCCGGTATACTACCTTAGTGAGGTCCTCACGCCAACAAAACAGCGGTACCCGCACTACCAGAAACTGGCGTACGGCGTCTTTATGACCGCCCGGCGACTGCGCCACTACTTCCAGGAACACCCAATCGTGGTAGTCAACGACGCCCAGTTGGGGCATATCCTCAATAACCCCGACGCCACGGGGCAAGTCGTGCTTTGGGGGATAGAGCTGTCTCCACAAGACATCACATACGAAAAACGCGACGCCATCAAGTCGCAAGTGCTCCCTGACTTTCTCGTGCACTGAATGGAGAACCAACTCCCGGACAAGCCAGATATGTCCTACCTCAGGACAATGTACTTCGATGGGTCCAAACGGAAGGACGGAGCAGGCGCAGGTGTCATATTGACATCACCTCAAGGGGACAAGCTGAAATATATCCTGCGAATGCAGTTCATAGCCTCAAACAACGAGGCTGAATACGAGGCCCTGTTACATGGGATGAGGATGGCAAAATCTTGTGGCGCCAAAAGGCTCATCATATATGGCGACTCCAAGTTGGTCGTCAACCAAAAAAATGCACGAGTGCGACGCACTGAACGACAACATGATCGCGTACCGCGACCTCTACGACACACTCGAAGGAGACTTCGATGGTTGCGAGTTGCGACACATAGGTCGCGAAAGCAACGAGGAGGCGGACACACTCGCCAACATAGGCTCTACCTGCGCCCCCATACCACCTGGGGTATTTCTCGAGCGCATATGCGAATGCTCCATCAAGCCAAAGGCCGCAGAGAAAAGAACAAGCGCAGCCACAGACTCGGGGGCTACGCCACCCAATGAGCGTCATGTTGATCGAGCAATCTTGGATGCAGCCGTACATTACGTACCTCCTCAGCAAGAGACTACCGGACGATCCGACAGATGCACGGCACATCGCGCGGCGCTCCAAGGCATTCGCCGTTCTCAACAGCGAATTGTATAAACGCAGCATCAGAGGAGTACAACGATGCGTCTCCATGGCTGACGAAAGAGCAATACTCCTCGACATCCATGAAGGGACCTGCGGGCACCACGCAGGCAGTCGCGCCCTCGTCGCCAAAGCTCTACGAGCTGGATTTTACTGGCCCACGGCCATGCGCGACGCCAAGGACATAGTACAAAAATGCAATGCTTGCCAGCGATTCGCGGACAAGCCACACGCACCAGGCGCAGAGCTACGGCCTATTCCATTGGCCTGGCCCTTCGCACAATGGGGGCTTGATATGGTTGGCAAGCTGCCAAGATCCTCGCGTGGAGGCTACGTCTACCTCTTGGTGGCAGTCGACAAATTCACCAAGTGGATCGAGGCCATGCCAATGACCAACCAATCAGGCACATCACAGTCAAGTTATTCGAGTCCATCGTCTATTGTTTCGGCGTGCCACACAGCATTATTACCGACAACGGGACGAACTTCACATCCAAGGAGTTCCAAGAATTCTGCGAGAACCTGGGGATCAACATCAGCTACGCCTCAGTAGCACATCCACAGACCAACGGTCAGGTGGAAAAAGCAAACGGGCTCGTCTGCAGCGGAATCAAGAAGCGACTCCTGCGACCACTTGAACAAGCGGCGGGTTGCTGGCCAGATTAGCTGCAATCCGTACTCTGGAGCCTACATACAACTCCAAATAGTGCTACGGGCTACACGCCATTTTTTATGGTGCACGGAGCAGAGGCAGTGCTACCAGCTGAGGTACGATAAAAAGCGCCACGTGTGGTCGCTTACAGCGAACAAGAGTCATCCCTCGCACTCGAGGATTATGTCGACCTCCTTGACGAAGCAAGGGAAATCGCCACGGAAAGATCAACGATCTACCAGCAGAACCTGCGCAACTACCACAGTAGAAGGCTTTGCCCCAGATCCTTCGTCGAAGGTGACTTGGTCCTGCGACTGAAGCAGCAGGGGCATCTCAAGCTCGAGTCCCTCTGGGAAGGACCGTACGTGATTACAGAAGTAATCCCAGGTGGCGCCTATCGCCTTCAAGATTTAGAGACAGGAGTCGCATACTCCAACCCTTGGAACGTTGCACAACTGCGACGCTTCTACCCTTAGTCGTTTTTCTTTACTTTTACATCGCAAATAAGGCTATTCAGCCAAGGCTACTTAGCCGCACATTGTACTTCGTACTATTCTTCGAATAAATAAAAGCTAAGTGCCCTGAAACTCTGTGCTCTCCTTTACTTTGTCAATTTTCATACTCGGGGGCTACGCCACCCTATACACATATGTTCTTCGAACAAAAACGCGACATCCTGAGTAGCTGGCACATCAATCGAACCCCTTAACACAAACTCAACCCAGCTACAACGCACCTGACAGGTTGATAAGGGAACGAGATAAAAAGATGGCCAGGCTAACGAAAAGGACTCGCATAAGTGCAACGCACCCCACGCTTACAAAGCTATTTGTACACATTCAACAATAAATCATCTACAAATATATATGAACTTTACAACACAAGTACACTTATGTGCAGGATACATATTTGGCTACCCTTGCAATAGAAGAACATTAGTTTGTTCCTCGAAGAAGCCGACGATCTCCTCGGCTGGGCGGTCCACCGCCTGATAGTGTGGCACCATATTCCAGGAAGATCCTGCTGGTGGCGCCGGTGGCCCAGAGGCAATGGCGGTGACATCCATGTCAGGCCTATGCAAACGCACCATTGAGAGGGCAGCCTTAGCACCAGCCACCAACTGCTGCCTCACGCAATCGCGAACCGCAGACATATCTTGAAATTTGGTCAGGAGAGCCAACAGGCTTGATGGAGTGTCATCCAGCAGGAACATCGCTCGATAGATGTTATTCAAACACGACCGCGACTTCTTCAGGAAGAGTAGCACTCGCGAGGCGCGATCCTGCAGGGTCGCCAATGCAGTCGCACGATCATGATCTACCCAGAAGTATCCACTCTCCTGAAGTTGCTCCTGGGTGAGATCATGAAGGCGGATGGCAATCCTATCCCTCTCCTCCTACGGATGGCGTGCGCTAACAACTACACGAAGTAGCATCAACAACATGAGTACAACGTACCATTGCGACTAACTACAAAGGAAAAGATGAGGATGAGCAAACTAACACTTAAACTGGTCGCCCAGCTACGTCACCTCGCCAAGCAGATATTGCTCGCGGGCGGCGGCTTTTTCAGCCTTCGACTTCCACACGTCCGCGCTACCGCGGATCATGGGCAACTCGCGCTCCAGTTGTTTAACGCGATCACGAAGTCACGAAAGCAAGGACAGCTCCTCTACCCTGGAGCGCGGTGGTGCCACTGTATCCTCAAGAGATGGCGAGTCCTGGGTTCCCCCCACAGGACCACTTGATGTACCCTACCAAAAAGTCAAGCCAGAGGCAAATAAGGCGACCAACTTAACACAAAGTCAAAAGTAACAGATGCATTCAGGATCAGCATAAACTATCCACAAACACACTCGCCAGCAGGCATGTTCTCCAATCAAAAGGACAATTCATCAACTATTACAAAAAACTAACTACGGAGAAGCTAGCTTCTTCGACTTTGACGGCTTCGGGGGCTTCATCAAGTCCGTGGCAGTATCAGACGCCACTGCCTTTCCGCCAGCTCCTGAGGCCGAAGCCTTCGCGACCTTCTTATCAAGGAATGGACATATTTAGCACAGGCAGTTGCATAGGGAGCGAATACTACCTGCTGACCATCCGCGCCAACAGGCATCGTCTTCGACACCACAGAGGGATCTATCTCGACTCCGTGGGCTTGCACCATGGCAAGTGACATGGTCGCGCCGGCCGCGCGGAGGGAGTTCTTGTATGTGGTAGGCACACCCCCGACGAGTGACCCCACCAGCTCGTCCACATTGTCGACCAGCTCCGCCTTCGGCATCAACTCCTCCCGGAGGTGACTAAGGGTGACCTTGGCCTTGGACAACGAATTTTGGACAGCGGTGCTATGGTCCTCGACTACAGACACCGCACCCGCCAGAGCGTCATCGCGACAAAGGGCATGTGGGTCAAAGCTCAAATCGCCAGCATCTGCACAGAAAACCCACACATGGATGAAATCTCTAGCGCCACTGGCAAAACTCCAGATGCAGAGAAGGACAACAATAAAATATCTACCGGCAAAGGTACCTGAGAGGGCCTTGGCGACTGAGAACAGTTGCTCCTCGAACAACTTTTCCTTAGCCGCAAAGGAGGCACGCAGATCCTCTTCGCGCTTCTGTGCATCATTACGAGCCACGATTGCCTCGTCGTGCCCCTTCACAACTGCGGCTAACGTCTTTTCCAAGGTGGCAACGTTGCGCAGTAAAGCATTATGCTCAGCTACATGGCAACCAAAAGTTGACTATCAGTCGACTATACCTAAAAAAAGGGAGGAGACGAAAAAGAATAAGTGTCGAACACTCACTTTCGACGACACGGAGACGCGACTCCGGCATTGCATGCTGGCGACCCATTGCCATCACTTGCTCCGCCACTTGTGCGGCTTCCTTTACAAGGAGCTGTCACACAAAACAAGGGATCAGAAAGGACAACAGAAAACATCGACTGCCACATTAAAAAGAAAGGAAGATATACTTACATGGTCCTCTAGCGACTCCGAAGAGGTTTGCTGAACCGTCATCCGAGCAACCATTCGATGCCCCCCTACGTGAGGAGAACTCGAAGAATTGTGCCCGGAGTGGGCCGCCGCCGGAGGAGAAGGAGCGCGCTCGACCTCTACCTTGGCCCTTGAAGCCGCGACTCCCGATTCTTTCAAAAACTCGACGTCGCCAGAAGATGACGATGCCTCTTGACTACAAGACCAAATCCACATTGAGAAAAGGGCAAACTCCAGGGCAAAACCAACAAGAAGAAAAACAGAAAAGAATGAATGACCTAGCAAACTTACCAGTTAAAGTTGTCAAGATCAAACATTGTCGCCGCCGATTCTGACAAAGACTCCTTGGGCAATCGCATCTTCTTGCGAGAAGACGGTGCCACAGCCCTCACAGGAACGGCTGGAATTGGCGACTCCGCGCCAACAGCCGCGCCTCCTGGAGTCGAAGGAGTCAACGCGTCGGAGTCCTTGCTACGCGAACGCTTGCGAGTATCCAGGCTCTCGGACTCGGGGGCTTCCTCTTCCACATCAGAAGGGACAATCGACTCAGACTCGTCCTCTTCCAAAGCTTCACGTGGAATAATCCCCTCAGGGAGAGGAGGCATACAAGGCAACACCGCCCAATCCTGCATACAAACAGAACAAGTAAGCAAACAGAAAAGCAATCGTGAAAATAAGCTACTGCGTAGCACAACTATACCTCGGGAGGAGGATTCGAAGCATCAAAAGGAGGAACAACTGGTTCGCTTGGAAGCACATCCTTGACATTGCACTTCGTAACCAGTCGAATCCTCTTATCCACCTCACTCGCGGACGTGCCATCGGCAGACACGCGAGTGGCATCATCAGCGCCACTCCATTGAAACATGGGATGGACTCTAGATTGGAGAGGCTGGACGCGACGGTGCAGCCAAGTCCTGATAAGAGCGCAGCCTCCCTCTTCTGCGCCTATGCGACTTTCGAGGTTGCAGACGCGCTGATATAGCACGTCCGTCTCCGCGATTTTGCCAGGCATAACTACGTTCTTCCAAGAACGCATCTTCTTGCAGGGAGTCGCCGGATCGAAGGGCGTGAGTCCAAAGTGCTCATCTTTGCCCTTCTGATTGCGAACATAGAACCATTTGTCCCTCCATCCCTGGACGGACTTGGTAAGCTTGATGTCGAAGTAGGTGGCGGATGGGTCGACATGGATGACGCAACCACCTACATCATAAACTAAAGAGCCAGATGCAGACTGACGCTTCAATTTAAACAAGCGCTTGAAAAGACCAGCACTCGCAAAGGGTGATGAAGCAGGTGATGTGGAGAATCGAATTTGGGGACAGCTGATGGAGCTGGAGCCCGTAGAAGCAAAGAAGACCCCTAAGAAAGGGGTGGAGAGGCAAGGAGAGACCTCGAATGACGAATGCGAGAAACATCACTCGAAAACCAGCGGGAGGAGTAGGAATGGTCTCACCGCTAGGGACGCGTGCATCGGCGACTGCCGCAGAAATAACTCCATCCTGGCGAAGAAGACGGAGATCCGATGCCTTGATGATGGAAGGGCGCCATGCACCATTTGTCACGCGGGTGCCCGCGACCTTCTTCTTTCCACCGGCAGCGGCGCTGGTGCCCGCAGCAGCGGAGCCACCCTTCTTCTTCGTCACGGTGACGGTGGCCGCAGAATCAGCGGCAACACCTCCTTTCTTTTTCCCCATTGCACGGCGGTGATGAGAGCGCAGAAAGTAGCTTCGAAACGAGCGAAGGTGGTCCAGTGCCGTGGAGGAGATGAGCGCAGGGAAAAGCAGAAGAACAGCAGCAATGGCGATGGCAGCAAGGAAGAAAGAGCGCAGATGGAAAATTACCGCCGCAGCACTGCTACTTAACCCCTGGGAGATGCAATCTAACGGCTGACAAAAACCCTATTGGACGCGTGGCACGCATCGCGTTGGACACGTGGAGAAGAGGAAGCGCGAACCGTCCCCCCACTTCTACCATTACGCGCAGAAATCGAGGAGGCACGGTTAAAAATAAGAATACGCACGCGCAATCAAATCAAAGTCAGAAAGTGGGACCCACCGCTCGTCACGTCCCGTCAAACTCGCTCATGCGAGCAACTGAGGTCATACAAGCGTCAGCACTGACGTCACCAAGGCTATGTAGTGGAAAACTTCGACTATTTTTAGTCCTTGCTGGAGTCTTCGACTCCACCAAGCACTCGGGGGCTACTCCCATAGGGAGCGCTGGCTGCGCACCCTACGACTTTTTCTTTTCTTGTTGCAGGAACGTGGACAATCACAAAAGCAAACCCAGCCACTCGAAACACAGTTCGATTATGGACATGGGTTACTCCCATAGGGAGCGCCGGAAACAAATTCGACTGAAACAATCAGGCAAAAGACGACAGCAGTCGTGAAAGTATTTAGTCCCTGCCTGAGTCATCGACTGAAACAAGTAAGCAAAAAGAAGACAGCAGTCGCAAAAGTTCTTTAGTCCCTGCCTGAGTCTTCGACTCAACCAGGCACTCGGGGGCTACTCCCATAGGGAGCGCTGGTCGCGCACCCTATGATTATTTGCACAAAAACTGTGTGTTGATAACATCCGCACTTGCAACCTTTGGTGACACCGCCTCACAAATTTTCCCTACAAAGAGACTACGACTCCTGGGATGCCCGAATCGTCTCCGCGATGATAAAATTCGGATGCCGTGCTTACGGCGTGAAGGTAAGACCTGAATAAGGCCTGGCAACGCATTTAACTGCGCACTACCAGAAATATATCCGTGCCTACAGGCACGATGAACATGCCTTGACGGACGCGTCGAGTGCTCACACCCATATAACTGGAATTCGACTCCTGTAAGACCTTCGCGGCCTGAGTCGAATTACGCCAGCACTTTTCCGGATTCGAGTCTGGGGACTCGAATTTGAGTAGATTGCGTTGTTTCACCCTAAGGTGGTTAACTGATACCGATACTTCGGTTATATCAGGCACATATATCAACAATCCCTATGACACAAATAAAAACAATCGAAATGTACTCATTTAGGCACTCGAAGGCTTCAAAAAAGTCCCTAGTCGAATCTACGATTCCACTGGACACTCGGGGGCTACTGACATGGGTATACCCTATAGGTACTCGAGCTTGGTATATATGGTCCAAATACATACAGGACCACGATGTCGCCAAGGCCCGGATGGAGGGACTCGAGTAACCTACGGACTCTCGATTGCTTGAAGAACAAGAAGAAGCTAAAGATAGAAAGATTAAAGGGAAAACCCTAACTTGTAACCAACTCGACCTGCTATCCGAGACATAGCCTATCTATATAAAGGCTAGGAGGGGGCGGAGAGAAGAACACACGCAACCCTAGTTTCCACAACCTTCGCCAGATTACATCTGCGCACCATTGTAACTTTCGACTCCTTCAATAATTCCACGAGCAGACAAGTAGGAGTAGGAACCTCTACGAGGCCTGAACTTGGGTAAATCCTTTGTCCCCTGTGTGCTTGTTTGCTAGCCGATAGATGTCTCTAGCGCTCCCTTCTTCTCCAAAACCCAAGTCCATAACAATGGGCATTAACGAGTTAAACCTTCGTCACATAGCTACCGGTAGAACCCTTAGCCTCGAGGAAGAACTACTCCCTCATCATCATGGGAATCAACAAAAACGATGGAGATGGTGGTGGAGATCGATGGAGATAGCTCCGGGGGCACTTCCCCGTCCTAGCAGGGTGCCGGAACAGAGACTTTCTGTCCCCTGAATCTCCCCTTTGGTGGCGGTGGCGTTGCGGAACTTTTCGTGGCTGGAGGCTGGATTATTTAGGGTTTCTGCATCTGAGGCTTCTTATAGGCGAAAGGACAATGTCAGAGGGTGGACCAGGGGACCACACCACCTGGTGGCGCGGCCAGGGGGACCCGCGCCACCACATGGTGTGGCCAGCCCCTGGCCCCTCTCTGTCTCGTCTTCTGGCTCCGTGAGTCTTCTGGTAAAATATCGACTTTGGCTTTTGTCCGGTCCAATTCCGATAATATTCATTTTTTGGCTTTTCTGGAAACAAAAACAGAAGAAAACAGTCAACTGGCACTATGGCATCTTGTTAATAGTTTAGTTCCAGAAAATGTGTAAAAGTACTCCAAAGTGTGGACAAAACATAAGAAAGTAGATATAAAACAAGCATGGAACATCAAAAATTATAGATACGTTTGCAACGTATCAGTTACCTGAACCTCCTTCATCGCTAGGTGGCGCATGCTGATGTGGGGGCATGCTTGTTCGCATGAAAGAATAAAGGTGGCGGTCCTAGGGTTCCTCTCAGATAAAGATCTACTGGATGCTTGTTCTCTTTGTCCTTGTCGGAGTGTCGAGTTTTCAAAGGTTTCACCGACGAACTTCCTTGGACGACCTAGGCCTAAAGATTGTTGGATTGGATGGGATTTGATCGTGTGTTCCCGTGTTTCATTTCCGACCGTTTGGTTTCTAGAGGCAGTAGTGCGAAGCTCTGTTATCTATTTCCATCATGGAACATGTCTTGTTTGTTCCATAGTGAAGTTAGAGGCGGAGAATGGCATGGAAGCTAAGTTTTGAGAACTAGTGCTAGTGGTTCGAGGCTTTGTGTCGATGGTGAACTTGCTTGGTGTTTTGCGCTTCATAACAACAGTACGCGAGTTGGAGTGTCAGCATAGAAGAAGTTCCTCCTCGAAACAGACTTTTGTCCCACTATATTAATATAGCAACCACACCTGATACAACTGTACATCTATGGGGCCTCAACACAAGCAAGCCCAAACGATAAAGAAAGAGAAACAAAAGAGAAAGCAATGCCAAAAGTGGCAGCTCGACTAAACGAAGATGGCTTGCAACCGCTGCGCCCTCCTAAGAAGACCCACCACACAACTAGAACTAATGGCCGTCGTGTACCAAGCAACACCTTCAATAAGGAAAGCGATGATGTCGACGCTGCCGCCCGGACTGACCTAGGGTTTCCCCCATATGTGGAGGTAAGTAGGAAAGGGGTACAGCCGACACCCTTCAAGAAGGAATGTTGGCACCCACAGGCATCACCCATTGGTGCTGGAAGACCGACAAGGATTTCTCCTGACCCCTAAAAAACCACTACCCCGAATGCTCCGTACACTTCCTCCCTATCGACACTGCCCACTGACATGCGCCACCATGGTCTTGGTGCCACCTATGTCATCTTACTGTGAACCGAAACGAGTCCTAGAGGAAAAAACATGGAATCAACCGGTCCGTGGATCGGTAGTGTTGCAGCTGCACGAGAGGGAACTGCCCCCACCGCGAGCGCGGTAGCCGACCGGACACGGCGGTAGGGGCACACCAAACGACCATTGGAAGCGGGAGACGACACCATCACAACCACCTGGAAGGCGTACTCCACCACCAAAGGCGGGTGTCAGCCTAACGCGGCAGCAGGGACAAACCAGACCGGGATGGTCTAGCCGGACCTAGGACGGGTCTGTAAAGTCCCTTCCGCCACGCTGCAGCACGCAGACCATCACCGCTACCCTCTACTTCGGTGCCATTGATTCGGTCAGGCCCAGGCTGGGCTCGTAAAGCTTCCGCTGCCATGTTGTAGCACCACAACTCCAACACCACCACCCAGACGAGGTCGTCTCCATGCCGCCCTCTTGGAAAACACCCAGCAGACGAGCCGCCTGGCCCGTCCGGACCGAGATCGGGCCCAAAGGGCCTAGATCTCGGCCGGTCAAAACCTACGGCAACCCGTCGCTAGTGATCTCTGATGGCCCAAAATATATCGAGCTCGTTGGGGAACCCCAAGAGGAAGGTATGATGAGCACAACAACAAGTTTTCTCTCAGCACGAAACCAAGGTTATCAATCCAGTAGGAGCAAGGAAACACCCCAAAAGTGTAGCTAGCTGAACGATGGCAGGGCGCACTACCGGTGCCAGCAGCAACGTGGAGACCTACACAACACAACCACAGAACTCTGTCCCCAACTTGCGATGAGGTTGTCAATCTCACCGGTTTTGCTGAAAACAAAGGATTAAACGTATTGAATGGAAGGAAGTAATAGTTTGCAGAAAGTAAACACAAAGCAGTAAACAGTTGATTGATTGTATGTAAAAGAAAGGATCGGGATCCATAGTTCACTAGAGGTGGCTCTCCTTAAGATAGATAATATGTTGGGTGAACAAATTACAGCGGGGCAATTGACAAACATCGAGAAAGCAATACATGCATATACTAATCATCTTGAATCCTTTGAGATTCGATTGGGCATTACAACATTATACATAGACCGCCATCAAACTGCATCTATGACTAATAATCCACCTTCAGGTTATCATCCGACCCCCCCCAGTATTAAGTTGCAAGCAACAGATTATTGCTTTACGAATTGCGTGTAATGTAAACAATACGGTTGTTCTATGAACAAAGGATTGTTGTTTTCTCCCTAGTAGCAACAACACATCTAGTACCTTAGAGATTTCTATCACTTCCCCAGATTACCAGAGGCATGAACCCACTATCGAGCATAAATACTAACTCTTGGAGTTGCTAGCATCTACTTGGCCAAGATAGCTACTAACAACGGAAAGCATGCAAGATGACAAATAACAAAGACATGATAGAATCAATAATGAATCTGAAATAGCATCTCAATATCCATCGGATCCCGCAAACAAAACATGCAGAATTACAAACATATGATCTTGATCATGAACGGAGCTCACAAGATCTAGACATGAAAGCACAAAGGACGAGAACCAGCCATCTAGCTACTACATGGATCCGTAGTCCAAGGATGAACTACTCACGCATCACACCGGAGGCTTGCATGATGATGAAGAAGGCCTCCAGGGTGAATTCCCCTCTCTGGCAGGGTGCCGGGAAGAGCTTCAGATCCCTCCCGATCTAGGGATGGAGATGACGGCGGCAACAGACTCTTTCGTGGATTTTTGATTGGGTACTTAGGATTTTCGTCCCAAGGGCATCTTATAGGCGGAAGGAGAGGCCAAGGGGGTGCTGGGGTCAGCCAGACCACCCCCTGGCGCGGGCCAGGTGGTGTGGCCGGCCCCCAGCCCTTCTCCGTCTCGTATTCTGGCATCTGATGACTTCCGGAAAAATAGGCTCTTTGACTTTTGTCCCATCCAATTCCGAGAAGATTCATGAATAACAATGCTTTGCAAGACGTTTGTTTGTTTCACATAAAGAAAACATAGCATAATAGTATTCAGCTTGTCCCTCATAGAGTAGCAAATATAAATGCATAGGACACCTTCAAAGTTCATAAGAGTGACTAGATACAAATAGTTCAAAACAAGCAATATCATGGTATGCATCAATAAACTAGTCTTGGGACAATGCACATAGAACTAAGAATGGCCACAATGCTCTCAAAGTGGGTGCATAAAGGTAGAAGGTGGAGACTCAATATAATGGTGGAAGAAAAGCCTTCATAAAAGGAGAAGTAGGGATTCAAGTCTCATAAAGAGCTTCCAAAAATTATGGTACTTAATAGCTTTTAGCTCTCATTTCCCCTATCATAAGCATCTTGAAGTGATTAAGGTTAAAGTGAACAAACTATGGTGTACATGCTTGACGAAATATAAGTTAGAAATCTCATGTCCCTTGTATACGAGGGCCGCTCCTCATGCTACTCAAGTTTAGTCACCGGTAAGTTCTTGCCATCGTAAGTACATGTGTATCATAGAGAACCGCCAACGGGGTACCCCTTGCCCGATGATACAGAAGAATCCCCATATCAAAATGACAAGGCAAGCAGACAACGAGCATCTCAGCAATCTTCTTATTTACCATGGGAATATGGTGCTTTTTTCTCTCTTTCCACTTTTCATAATCTCTTTTTTTCTTTTTTCTCTTTTTTTCTCAATATAGGACTCTTTTTTTATATAAGAAGAATGCTTCATAGACAACTCATTATGGTTACGCTGCAGGTTTCCACCATGTCAGTATGGATTAGACCAGCGGCCCAGGCATTTCTCTAACACATATACATAACTCCATGGACTTACAAGCTCCCCTTTCATTTCACACCGACGACATCCATATACAAAAGAGCATGATATCAACTAGGTACAAGTACCAAGTACAATGTTGAAAGCGTTCCCCATGACAGATGGTTATGCTAATTCCCAACAAATAAGCGCAAGCATATACAACATAGACGACACAATGGTTCAAGTTTATCAAGGGCAAGAAAAGTAAAGTGTGCCATCAAGTTCGTGAGAGCTTTAATCACTAGTTTTCTCATAACAAGTTTAATTTGGAAGGTAAACAAAAGCATGAATATACTTGGAATAGAATAAGCTAGTAGGTAGGTATGGTGGACTCTTTGGAATAACTTGGCTTAAGGAGTTGGATGCATGAGTGGAACTCATACTTGGTTGTGGAGGCTAGCAAAAGACTGGGAGCGACAAACTAAGAGAGCAATAATGGCCATAGTCATGCAGAGCGACAAAACATCATTGATCAAAGCATAAAATGATACTACAAGTTGAAAACTAAAGGATCATAAAGGCTATGGTGACTTGAGATAGTCATAACATGGTGTGAGCATGTGCCAAGTCAACCCAAATAAAGCATCAAAGGAGAATAGCACTATACTATGCTTTAATATGCTAAAACAACGCATGATTCATCCAAGGCACATTAAGAAATCTCAATTGTTTATAACAAGCCATGCTACAACAAAGAATACTAAACATAAAGCCAAAACAATATCAAGCATGGCACGACAAAGCATAGGCCATAGTCAAAAACAATCTCTTTTTACCACATAAGTTTGAACTTTCCTACTCTTTTCCAAACCAAACCAAACTATTTGAAAACCAATGTATGAAAGAGGGGGTCCAACCAATTTATTCAGAAAACTAAGAAAACAAAGCAAACGAAAAACCAAAATGAAAATGAAAAAGAAGACGCTCCAAGAACAACACAACTGTGCATGAAACATAAAAATGAAGCGTTTGGAAGAAACCTGGGATTTTTATTGATGTAGAAGGGGATGCCTTGGGCATCCCCAAGATTGATGCTTGTACTTCTTGGATATTTCTTGGGGTGACACGTGTGGCATCTCCAAGCTTGAGCTTTAGTACATCATTCATCTCATTACTCATTCCTTCCATACACCTGAAATTTTTCCTTCATACAAAACTTCACACAATCTTTATTAGCAACATTAGTGCACTCAAGCTAATAGGTGTTAAGGTTCAGTTCCAACACCAATAAACTTTCATTAGAACACTAGCTACTGAAGCACTTCCCTCAAAAAGCTCAATTCCTCAAAAGAACTCAAAAAGGAACCAACAAGAAGCAAATGCAGAAAATGGCAGAAATCTGTCAAAACAGACCAGCAGGTAAAGACAAATTTTTTCGAAGACCTTCTATTGATCAAATCAATAAGTGTTGAACTAGCGAAAGTTAGATAACAACCTGGGGCAGAAGCACAAAAATTCACGCCTCAAAAAGACGTTCAGATATTTTACACAAATTTTTACGGTGAAGCACAGAAATCTGTTTCGGGACAGCAACTTTCCCAATCATTACTTCTTTCTCATTAGAGGTTACTCTTGGCATAAAAAGCAAATAAAAAGGATAAGGAGCGGTTATTACTGAAGTAATAACTTCCATGACTCATATAAAACTTTTGGGTTATCTCCCAATAAGTACTTTTCTTTAACGCTTTTAAGTTAGGCATAAGAAGCAAGAAAGAATCAAGTGTTCTCAAATGAAGAAGCATTAAGACCAAATTTTGTTTTCATAGGAGAAGCAAAAGAAATCTTATCTCTCTTCTTAGGTAAGTGGTCTATACCTTTCTTGAGTGGGAGTTGATATTTAATGGTGCCTTCTTTCATATCAATAATGGCACCAACAGTTCTAAGAAAAGGTCTTCCCAAAGTAATAGGACAAGAAGCATTGCATTCAACATCCAAAACATAGAAATCAACGGGGACATAGGCTTTGTTAACCATAATAAGAACATCATTAAGACTCCCCATGAGTTTCTTTTTAGCATTATCATCAAGTGGGACATTCAAATAACAATCTTCAAGTGGAGGCAAATCAAGCATATCATAAATCCTTCTAGGCATAATAGAAACACTACTATCAAGATCACTTAAAGCTTTGAAATCAAAGTCATTCACTTTCATATTAATGATGGGTTCCCAACCATCTTCTTGTTTTATAGGAATAGAAGCTTTATGTTTCATCTTTTCTTCTTTAATCTTTATGAGAGCATCAGTAATGTGTTTTGTAAAGGCCATGTTCATAACACTAGCATTAGGACTTTTAGCAAGCTTTTGTAGGAACTTAATAACTTCAGAGATATTGCAACCATCAAGATCAAAATCAAATTTATCATCTAGGGTAGTAGAACTATTACTAGCCTCAACACTAGTGGTGGTAATAGTAGAAACACTAATGTTTCTAGCAATTTCATCTTCTCTTTCCCACTTAGCATGTAATTCAGCTAATAGTCTAACATTTTCATCAATTCTTACTTGTATAGCATTAGTAGATGCAAAGGGATTATCATTAGTTTCAGGTTTAGCAACCATTTTTTTGATCAAAGAGGATTGAGCTTTAGACAAAGATGATATATTTCTTTCAGCGTTAGAGAGTTTCAATTGTAAACTAGGAATTTCCCTATTTAGACTCTCAAGTTGATGGCTAATGTTCTTCAAATGGCAGATTGTTCCTCCATAGTTTTAGTGAATAGTTTATTTTGCTCATATTGCATTTGCATGAAGTTTTTAGTGGCTCTTTCAACTTCTAAAATTCCTCCTTCACTAGGTAATCCAGGTTTACCATTATAGCCATAAGTATTATTAGGAGGGTAGGGCCTATAATCGTTATTACCATAAGCATTGTTGCCAAAATTGTTATTTTTTATGAAGTTCACATCAACTTGCTCTTCTTGAGCAACCAAAGAAGCTAAAGGAACATTATTTGCATCAATATGGGCTTTCCCATTCACAAGCATAGACATAATAATATCAATCTTATCACTCAAGGAGGAGGTTTCCTCAACAGAATTTACCTTCCTACCTTGTGGAGCTCTCTCAGTATGCCATTCACAATAATTAACCATCATATTGTCCAGAAGTTTTGTTGCAGCACCCAAAGTGATGGTCATAAAGGTACCTCCAGCAGCAGAGTCTAATAGGTTCCTTGAAGAATAGTTCAATCCTGCATAAAAAGTTTGAATGATCATCCAAGCAGTCAGTCCATGAGTGGGACAATTCTTAACCAAAGATTTCATTCTTTCCCAAGCTTGAGCAACATGCTCATTATCAGATTGTTTAAACTTCATTATTTCACTTCTCATAGATATAATCTTAGCAGGAGGATAGTATTTTCCAATGAAAGCATCTTTGCACTTAGTCCAAGAATCAATACTATTCCTAGTTAAGGAATTCAACCATTCTTTAGCTTTTCCTCTCAAAGAGAAAGGAAATAATTTTAGCTTAATAATATCACCATCTACATCCCTATGCTTTTGCATCTCACAAAGTTCAACAAAGTTATTTAGATAGGCAGCAGCATCTTCATTACCAATACCAAAAAATTGTTCTCTCATAACAAGATTGAGTAAAACAGATTTTATCTCAAAGAAAGTATCTTCAGGCACAGGTGGAGCAATAGGCGTGCTCATAAAATCATTGTTGTTGGTGCTAGTGAAGTCACACAACTTAGTGTTTTCAAGAGTAGTCATTTTTTGTGTTTTCAAATAAGAAAGCAAACTAGTAAAACTAATTTTTGTGTGTTTTTGATAAAGAAACAAGCAAACAAAGCAAAAAGAAACTAAGCAAAACAAAAATAACAAAGTAAATAGATTGGTTATGAGGGACTCCCCTTGTGAAGATGTCCTTGACTCCCCGACAACGGTGCCAGAAAATATGCTTGACGGACCAAAATATATCGAGCTCGTTGGGGAACCCCAAGAGGAAGGTATGATGAGCACAGCAACAAGTTCTCCCTCAGTACGAAACCAAGGTCATCAATCCAGTAGGATCAAGGAAACACCCCAAAGGTGTAGCTAGCTGAACGATGGCAGGGCACACTACCGGTGCCAGCAGCAACGTGGAGACCTGCACAACACAACCACAAAACTCTGTCCCCAACTTGCGATGAGGTTGTCAACCTCACCGGTTTTGCTGAAAACAAAGGATTAAACGTATCGAATGGAAGAATGTAAACACAAAGCAGTAAACAGTTGATTGATTGTATGTAAAATAAAGGACCGGGATCCATAGTTCACTAGAGGTGGCTCTCCTTAAGATAGATAACATGCTGGGTGAACAAATTACAGTGGGGTAATTGACAAACATCGAGAAAGCAATACATGCATATACTAATCATCTTGACTCCTTTGAGATTCGATTGAGCATTACAACATTATACATAGACCGCCATCAACTGCATCTATGACTAATAATCCACCTTCAGGTTATCATCCGAACCCCCTCCAGTATTAAGTTACAAGCAACAGATTATTACTTTATGAATTACGTGTAATGTAAACAATACGATTGTTCTATGAACAAAGGATTGTTGTTTTCTCCCTAGTAGCAACAACACATCTAGTACCTTAGAGATTTCTGTCACTTCCCTAGATTACCAGAGGCATGAACCCACTATCGAGCATAAATACTAACTCTTGGAGTTGCTAGCATCTACTTGGCCAAGATGGCTACTAACAACAAAAAGCATGCAAGATCATAAATAACAAAGACATGATAGAATCAATAATGAATCTGAAATAGCATCTCAATATCCATCGGATCCCCGCAAACACAACATGCAGAATTACAAATAGATGATCTTGATCATGAACGGAGCTCACAAGATCTAGACATGAAAGCACAAAGGAGGAGAACCAGCCATCTAGCTACTACATGGATCCGTAGTCCAAGGATGAACTACTCACGCATCACACCGAAGGCTTGCATGATGATGAAGATGGTCTCCAAGGTGAATTCCCCTCTCCGACAGGGTGCCGGGAAGAGCTTCAGATCCCTCCCGATCTAGGTATGTAGATGACGGCAGATACAAACTCTTTCGTGGATTTTTGATCGGGTACTTAGGGTTTTCGTCCCGAGGGAATCTTATAGGCGGAAGGAGAGGCCGAGGGGATGCTGGGGTCGGCCAGACCACCCCCTGGCGCGGGCCAGGCCTGGCCGCGCGGCCAGGTGGTGTGGCCGGCCCCAGCCCTTCTCCGTCTCGTATTCTGGCATCTGATGACTTCCGGAAAAATAGGAACTTTGGCTTTTGTCCCGTCCAATTCCGAGAATATTCATTTTTGGACTTTCCTGGAACCAAAAATAGCAGAAAACATGCAATTGGCACTGTGGCTCTTGTTAATAGGTTAGTCCAAGAAATCATATGAAAAGTACTCCAAAG
Organism: Avena sativa; assembly: GCA_916181665.1. Classification (NCBI taxonomy): domain Eukaryota; kingdom Viridiplantae; phylum Streptophyta; class Magnoliopsida; order Poales; family Poaceae; genus Avena; species Avena sativa. Next base: position 469,701,176 of record OV702290.1, read on the forward strand.
TATGGACAAAACACAAGAAAGTAGATAAAACCAAGCATGGAACATCAAAAATTATAGATACATTTGCAATGTATCAATCTCCGTCACCAAGCAGCGCCGCCCCGCGGAGCAGGGGCCAGACCCGGCACGGTGCCGCCCTCCACCACCTGCAACCGGAGCCGCCTTTTGCCTAGGAGCACCGTGCGACGAGGAGCTCGCCAGCTCGCCCGAACCACCTCGCGCGTGGAAAGGAAGACCTATCGCCGTCGGTGGCGACGGGTGACCTGGGGAAGAGAGGCTGGGCCGGGGAGGGATTGGGGGCGCTTCCGTCACCCACGGGAGGGGCGACGCGAAGCGGTACGTCGTTAGGTTCTCCAACCCATGCGCTCATCGTCCTACCTTTCAGCGTGAAAATCCAATATATGGTCTTAACTGTTTGTGTGTGGCATGGTCTTGACGAAGACATTGTTTTGAGAGCGGAGACGTTCTTTAGGGTGAAAAAGTAAGATCGGGCGACGACAACCATCGTGCATTGTTTATTTTTTGTAGGCGTCGCTTTTAGAGAACTTGAACTCTATAGTGGGACTTCTTTTTTTTGGCTTCTTCTTGTTTTTTTTCCGGTTGTGTGCATTTGTACTATCGTTAGGTTATTGCGTTGTCGCAGATGCCGGTTGTAATTGATATATTCCCGATATTAATATAATGCTTTTATGCAAAAAATTCTTAGATCGGAGGTGCTAGCTTTTGGATAACATGAAGGATATACGAGAGAAGAAAATTGTGTAACGAGAGTAAGCAATGAACTTGTGTAGTTGCCCGCGGTGCATCTGCACGTACAGACAGACAAATGCTGTGCAGCAGTCCGGTTTCGGAAACGGCGGGCGGGAGACCAAGATCACCGGAGAATCGTACGGAAGTTGAAACGATGGCGCGAAAGCAATATTTTTCCCGCCGGAACCGGCGATCGCCGCACGCTCTTTCCTCTGCCTACTGCAATAGATGGGCGACTCCGCGTCCGCGTGAACGCAAAGGCGACGCGACGTGACGTCGCGGGTCCCACCCGAGGCCATTTTCGGAGGAAAGAAGGAAAGAATCGTGTGGATGGATGGATGGAGAGGCGGGGCCAGTTTGCTCTGCCCAGTCTCGTCTGCCTGTGCACGCCTGCCTGCCTGCCTCATCTCCCTGGTCAAAAGAGGAAACGGGAAGCCCATATACAGCGCGGAGGGAGGGAGTAGCAGTGGACGACGGACGGATGAGTAGCACCACGGCACCGAGTCCGATTCCCTGGATATCTTGCATTGCTTTGGCATGTGGTAACTGGCACTCGAATGGCAGAGACACGCTCCTAGTGTAGCGGTACGATCCTATCCGATCTCCTTGTTGTAAATGCAAAAGGTCAGGCACACCAACCCACTGGACAAAAGCGGGGCCGCTGCCGTACATCGGTGCCTCTCCCTGTCGGTGGGACCAGCCTATCGCGACCACTGTGTGGCTCGTTCTGGTGTCTCCTCCCGCGCCCTCGCTGCTCAGGAACCGTGTGCACGTACTACGTCTGTGTGACCGAATTAGTGGTTGGGTTACGACAAGAGCAGCAGACTGCGTGCAAACCAACCTGTGGTTGGATGCCTAGGAGGATGGTTGTATCCTAGCTCACCACAATTCAAACCCCAGGTTTAATACTATGTGTTGCATAAAATGCGGAATATTCTTTCAGTGGGAGACGACGTTTTCGTCGATAGCGAGACGTCCGTGGTGACTTCGTCAATCTCAAGACTCACTCTGCCGGAGCAGTCTATCGGAGGTGCTCATAGAGATAGGGTGTGCGTGTGTGCGTTCATAGGATGGGTGCATGTATGTATTGTGAGCGTCTACGATTATACTGTGTTTCTTAAAAAAAAAACAGTAGGCTGTGGCCATGAGTTTGCATAGGAGGAAGGACGAGAGACGGCATAGAAAACACGAAACGGGTGAAGGAGCCTAAACGGGGAGGCTGCCCGGGCGCCGCCCCACTTCACAGGCTGTAGCGTGTGCAGTGCGCACCGCTGCCAGTTCATGGACCGTGTGGCCAACCAACGAGGCAGCGCACCTTGATAGTACAAAATACGCCTTCGGGTAGAGTGATCCGTTCAACTAACCGAGCTGGAGTTTTTTTAAGGATACGGCTAGCGAGGCTTCCAAGCCCTCGGCCGAAAAGAAAAGCACCAAGCCCCATGCAGGTCCATTTTTCGGAAAGCTATACATCAACCCCTCGCTCCCAAGATCTAGCGCGCTAAATAACTAGAACCGTCACCCTCTCAAACGGGCCCACATGCCACATCCACTCTCCCTCTCCTAGCCATGTTCTTCAATCAGTACTCGTCCACTTCCTCCTCCTCCTCCTTCAGGCCTCCATGGTTCCCACGATCTGACTCAAGCTTGCAACTTCTCATCTCCTTCGTTACGTTTTCCAGTAACTTCTCCCCATAAAATTTCCCCCTCTATGGCTAAAAAAGACCGTCTGTGTTGTACTAGTTCTTTTGAATAACACCGATTAGATCATGGAAATAAAACTAATCCCTCTGTCCCAAAAAAAGTGATATGGCTTTGGCTAAATACACATGTATCTCGATACTAAAACATGTATAGATACATCTAAATCTAGACAAAATCACGTCACTTATTTTAGAATGGTGGGAGTAAAAAAAATCACAGGAACAAATCAGGACAGTTTATAGCAAAATCAACCCTGAAACTTGTAGCCCAGCAAACACGGTTTTTCCACATAGTAAACCAGAAGGATTCAAGAAAAAATCGTTTCTAGCAACTTAGTTGTCTAGCCTGACAAACCTAGGACAACAAGGAACACAAATTGCATATAATTGTATCCGTATACAACAAGTAGGATCTAGGGAAACCACAAGAAGGACATGCATGCATACAATACAACACAGACCTAGGAGTCCAGCAATTTGTTTTTTAGATACACCCCATGCAAGTAATAAAACAAGAGCCAACAACAACTTAGATCATGCAAGAACTAGTTAGGAAAAAATCTCAGGTTCAAGTAAATCATGCAAGAACTAGTTAGGAAAAAATCTCAGGTTCGAGTAAATCATGCAAACACAACTATAGGCAAGAAAAATAAAATAGGATTAGTATGCAACTTAGACTAACATGTCGAATCAACTTAATTAAGTGGCATAAGCAACTTATGTCCATGGCACGTATCAGCACGGTGATCAGTCAAAGTTACTACCTCATGAGGCCAAAAAAGGGTATCTGAACTTGTAGGGTAGCATCTGATTGAAGGAGTTATGCCCTAGAGGCAAATAATAAAGTGTATTGTTTGATATATCTCCTATATGTTCATAATATTCATACTGTGCTATAACTGTGTTAATACGAAACGTTAATACATGTGTGGTATGTAAACAAACCATGTCTCTAGTTACCTCTAGCGAATTAGTTCATTGGTCATGAGGACGATCCGAGTTTCAAGATCATGGGCATTTATGCCAATTGACAATAAGGTCACGTCATTGGTTGAATGACGTGATAGACAAACATCCGATAGTTGTATCTCAATGAGATCTAGTTACAAAGTTCACCATTAATGATAAACGCATGAAACCTCGCAACCTGATCCTTAGACTGTGAGATAATGCAAATCATCGTTCTGGAGGGAGCTTAGATGGTTATCAAGTATCATACCGTGACTGGGTGATCGAAAAGGTGCCACTCAGGTTTCCCGAAGGAGCGCGTAGAGGAGTACATATCAAGACCAAGATTTGCCAGTCCATGTAATGGATAGATACATATGTGGCCATCTCGGTGACGTTGCATTAACGAAGCTTGCAAGCATGTGACTGGGTCACAGAATGCAACAACATGGGAACGAGTAAACAAGTTCATCGGTAACGAGATCGAACTAAGGTATGGAGATACCAAAGATCAAGTCTCGGATGAACTAGGTATCAAGTGGCAAAGGGAACGGGAAACGACTATTCACAGTTCGAGCGATAAGATTCATGGAATGCACGGGGGTCATCATGGGCATCCAGGTCCCGCTGATGATAATTGATATGAGAGGATTCTCAATCATGTCCGGAGTGTTCCCGAACCAAAGGATGTCACGCTTAAGGGTGGGGGCGCTTAGGGATAGATGAGGTACTGTAGGAGAAATAGAGAGAGAGAAACCGGAATAGTTCTGGGTAACATCCGATGGTGATCAGAAGGGGTTCGGAAGGAGTTCCGGAGTAAAGGAATATGATAATATATATATATTTGAATGTTAATTGGAGAATTAATATTAAATATATATTTTATTTTATTATTAAAGGCTTCCTAATACTAATGGGCCTCACCCGAAGGGAGGCCCAATAGGGCAAGGCGCCTAGGGAGAGGGGGGCGGCCAGCCTTGGCTTAGTGGGCCGCCCAAGTGAGGCCCACCTAGGGTCGACGGCAGCCCCTAGGTGGCCGGCGGGTGTGGGGTTTAGTCCCACACCACCTAGACCCTAGGTGGTGTGCCCCCTCCTACTATATATAGGGGTCTCCCCCACTCCTTTGGAGGCATCCAATTCTCTCTCTCATTTTTCTTTGAGGACTTCTCCGTAATATTGGGGAGGACCTCGAGGGATTTGAGTTCTCCACCTTCATACTACCGTCGTGTGATCTTCGGTCCAGCATCTTCTTCTTCCGCTGCTCGGCTGGATCGGAGCCCGGGAGACACCGCCTACACCGGACGTGTGTAGTACTTCGGAAGCACCACACTTGGGGTGCTTGGAGCTGCTCGGCTTCATCAATATACGCCTTCTTGTATAAGGCGTGCCTCGTTCTTCAAAGGTATGAATACCGTCTCTCTCCTCCGTTACTTATGTCTACATAGTATAAATCCTGGTATTAGTGTTCAAGTAGATAGAATTTTTTTGTTTTCTGCTATGGAACCCATCAATGGTATCAGAGCGGGTCTATGGGTAGACATGTCGTATGGATAGAATACATAGCAATATGTGGGCATTGATTCTCTAGTTGCTATGCTCTTTTATGTTCTTGTTCATATTGCGGCACTGTTTGATGAAGCGGCCCCCAACCGACCTCACGTGGTGATTCACGAGACTGGTCCACATACCAAAGTGGCTTAGGGGGGTGTCTGTCTCTCTATGGTAGTTGATATGGCATCTACATTGGAGGGCCCTGAAAAGGGAAGTAAAACGACAATCATTGAATCCATGTTGTGGCTCTGCGTTCGTAGGTGGGAAGGGGTTCTACCACGAAAGCCCTAAAGCCACGTAAAACATGCAATAGATAAATAGAGGATTCTATATTTGATTTGCATAGGGGCTAGCGTTGTGACATGCCAATGACAAGTTTATGAAACTTCCATTGGAGCTCTCGATGATGATCAAGATGCTGCAACCACATCATGACACTTTACTTTATAAAGTACCTTTGTGTACATATTGTTATGCTGGTATGATAGTATATATGATGGTAGCATAATAGGATAATCCCCCATAGAATTCCAGTCTTTGTATTCCCCTTGTGTGTGCACCACCAAGAAAGTTCTCCGTTATGAGGCAGGCCACGACGATCGGGTGTCAGACATATCTGTGTTCGCATACGGTGGGTGTAAGCCATGTTGCAATGCGGGTACACACAAGTTAGAACTGGCGAGCCTAGCTGTTGGAAATATGCCCTAGAGACAAATAGTAATAATGACTATTATCATATTTCATATAGTTTATGATTAAGTTTTATATCATGCTATAACTGTATTGAGTGGAAACATCAATACACGTGTGATATATAAACAACCAGGGGTTCCCAGTGAAACTCTAGTCACTGGTTCATTGATCAACAGATGATCATGTTTCCTGATCATGTGGCATTTATGCCAGTTGGAAATGGAGTCAACTCATTCTGAGAATGAGATGATGAACCAATACCCAACCTAAACATCGTGACCCGATCATGTCACGAAGTTCAAAGTTATGATGATTAAAAATGGATCCTCGTAGACTATTCCTTAGACCATGAGGCTATATCAATCATTGTCTCCCGAGAGTGCTTAGATAACATCAAGCGCCACTTGGTAATACAAGTGGTTATAAAGGTGTGTTCAGGTACTCGGAGGAAACCGTAGAGGCAATATGTGTCAAGAGCGGGATTTGTCCGTCCATGTGACAGAAAGATACTCAAGGGCCCACTCGGAGAAGTTATATCCAATAGCTGCGCAACATGTGATTTGATCACAGGGATATCACTTGTCGGAACGAGTCAAGTAGCATTGTTCGGTAACGAGATTGAACACGACATGGTGATGTCATTGATCAGATCTCGGGCAATGAAAATATCGAGAGACAAAGGGAATAAGACACGACTGTCCTGGTTCAAACGATGAAAGATCTTCATGGAACGCACAGGGGTCACATGGCCATCCAGGTCCCTCTGTCGATCATTGGTCCGTGAGTGTCCTGACCATGTCTAGAGTGTTCTCAAACCGTGGGGTATCACGCTTAAGGGCTTGATGATGATTAGAGAGTGTTTATAGGATCGGTAGAATCACCAAAGAATAGTAGAGAGAAAACTGGAAGGGTTTCGGTAAGTCCGGAGTGGAGGTGGAAGTGTTCCATAGCCACGGAGGTTGAATAATATGTGAATGAATGTTAAATATTGATTTAATCATTTATTCATAATTATTTAATAAAGATAAAATCAATTTAAAAGGTCAAAAGGCTTAATGGGCCAATTCCCGAAGGGGAGAGGGCCCATTAGGGAAAGGAGAGAGGGAGAAGGGACAAATGGGGTGGCCGGCTAGGCCTAGCCCTCCCGCGCAGGGCCCACTAGGGCCGTCCGGCGGTTGCCCCTCCCCCTCCTCTCCTTTAGTCCCACCCGGGACTTTGAGGGAGGTAGTACCTTCCCTCCCCTATATATAGTGGGGGTATGTGGCTAGATAAAGACACACAATATTCAATAAAGGTCTTCTCACTTTTGGGAAGACCTCCAATTGATACTCTCTCTCTCTCTCTCGTGACTATGGTCCCTAGTTCGGACTACGTGAACGAGAGACATCTTCACCGCAAAGCGTCGTCGTGCTGCGGGATTCGGATCCAGGAGCTCTACTTCCGCAGATGCTGCTGGACCGGGGAAGCGGGAGTCATTGTCAGACACCAGACGTGTGTAACTCCCCGCGAGGTGTCGCACTTGAGGCATTCAAGTCGTTGGAGCCAAAGGAGCGCAAGGACTTCATCATGACCTTGAGGTCAGCTTCGGCTCGTCTACATCAACCACGCTCTCCTGAGCGTTGACAACGCTTTTCGGTCTTCAAGGGTAAGTTCGCTAAAAGCCCCTCCCGTTACTGTTTTACTAATAGATAGGTCCTGGCAGCATCAGGGGTTCAGGGGCGTAGGGTAAAAATTCATTGTTTTCATATGCGGAACCCCTACAGTGGTATCAGAGCTAGATCTTTACGTAGTAATGCTAGTACGGGTAGAACACACAATATGTAGCGTGTGGGCGTTGATCTTTTAGTTGTTACCCTACCACGTGTACTTGTGTATACCGCAGTAATGCTTGATGAAGCGACCCCCAACCGACTTTACGCGTTCATTCGCGAGACTGGTCCACGCTTGACATATGGCTTGTACCGTATAAAGTGGCTTAGGGGGGTGTGTGTCTCTCTCGCATTAGTTGGTATACCATTTACAACGGAGGGCCCCGAAAGGGGTGTAGTAGAGACAACTACTTGATCAGCGTTGTGCTGAAAGTTCGTAGGTAAGAACGGTTCTTGTGTGAAAGCCCATTCAGACACGTAAAACATGCAAAGATAAAGTAGAGGCGTCTAACTTTGTTTTGCAGAGGGGCATTGCTTTGTGATATGGTTGTGGCAAAGGTAAAGTGATTACCTTATGTTACGTAGTAGTAGATAGTCACGGAGGTGACGGACTACCACGCCGGAATGACACCGGTACCCTGGTGTCTACGGCGCTGGATCCCTGGCACCGGAATCCGGTGACGACGGATGGAGATCATGACGTGAAGGACCATATCACATCGCATTTACATTCAATGTTATTGTTTGTATATATTATTGTGTGCTAGTATTAGATACTCTACGGTAGCCTAATAAGATGATCCCTGTTAAAATTACCAATGATTGTGTTCCCCCTTAGTGTGCACCACCAAGAAAGTTCTTTGGTATGAGGCCGTGATGATCGGGTGTCACACATATCTACGTTCGCATACAGTGGGTGTAAGCCATGTTGCACAGCGAATACACTAAGGTTGAGTTGGCGAGCCTAGCATGTACAGACATGGCCTCGGAACATGGATGGTCTAAAGATCGAGCACGAGTCGCATGAATGATGTGACCGGCGTTTAGCATCCACCCTTGAACCCACATTGATGGCTGTGATGATCGGGGGAGATGTGGCTGATAAGGGTCGTGTTAGCACTAGGAACCCTTCTGGGGATAGGTGTTTCTGAGTGGAGTTATTATTAACTCATTTAATTATAAACTTAGTATAAATTCCTTTTTGCAATTGTAAATGTAGAAAAGTTCTCCCCGATGCCACCTTTCCTGTTGACGATTGATTGGTTAGAAGGAGAGAAGCTCAGATTAGATGGATCAAACTTCTCTATATGGGTTGCGCGTCTCCACGTTCTCCTTAGCGAGAATGACATGGTCGACTACATACTCGACGGGATGGATTTGGATCAGCCCATTGACTTAGAGACCCCAGAGCAGCGGGAAGACCGCTATATCCATCGGGAAATGGCCTCCTTCATTTCAGTTACAATGCGTTTCGGAATGGTGGACGAGCTGTGGCCTTTCGTGGGTGATGTCAACCCTCGTACGGTAATGCTACAGCATAGACACATTTCGTAAAACAAGTACGCATATGGGAGCATGAGCTGATGGGAGACTTCCTCTCCATTAAGATGGAGGAGAACTCATCACTTGACGACCACTTGGAGCGCATGCATGATGTGTACATGAGGCCTGCATACTTCCTGGATAGCTAGATGACGGGCTCTTTTGCAAATGGCGTTGTGCTGCGGTCACTGCTACCAAGCTACCAAGCACAAGTTAGGACTTGCATTATGAGAGGCGACGCGGAATCAATGGAATTCCACCGGTTCGTAACACATATCAGGAATGTGTTGGTTGAACCAAATGTCACTGAGGTCATCAATGACAAAGGTATATATTTGATATACAATTTTATAAATGTTATAATCTTGCAAACACATTTGCAGTGTTAAGTATAGTTGATACTTGTTCTATTTTGCTGAAAACAGGTCCTTCTGCATGAGGGGTGCTTGCTGGAGAGGAGGTGACGTTGCATGCTGATGGCGAGCATGATGATGATGGCCAACAACGCTCTCCCTCGACATTTATCACTTAGTTTATGTTTTTGGATAGTTATTGTAATCAAAAGATTGTGAACTTCTTTAGTGTGTCTCACACTTTGTGAGACGGTTATTCATATGAGTTTGTAACAAATAGTTGTTCCACTTTTATGAATGATTTATATTTGTGTTCATATCTTGTTTGATTATATGTGAATTATCCTTGTTGTTTGAAACTAATTGATAATGCATGAACATTTGTAAAATATTGAAATGCCTTGAAAAATACCCAACTTAATGATATTTCATTAATGAATGAAACCATTGTTTGAATTCAAAGTTATTTGACAATATGTGAAAGTCATTCAATTTCTTATCACATATAAATCATGCCTAAGTTCGGCAAAATAACTTGAGCACCGTGTATTACTTGAATACAAAGTGTTTTGATGAATTGTTAAAAGTAAATACATATTCGATGTATTATGTTTTAACGAAAATGGTAATTATCATTATATGATTGTTTAAATGTGTAAAGAAGTTTACCAAAGGAAACATGAGTATGAAACTATTTGATTTTATCAAAGTGTTTCATCAACAAAGGGTATAAATATAAAAGAAAATCTAATTACTACGATTTGATCAATAGTAATAAAATTCAACTTTATAAGATTGGCATAAAAGAAATTGTGGAATGCAAAGCGTTTTGAAACGTCAAAATGCAAAGCATCACAATGTGATATTAGATATCAAAATGGGTGTATAGATGGTACCAAATAAATTGTTGTAGTGTATATGTAGAGACCATTAGTTAGAAATAGTTAGCACTCCAATTAGAATGTAATGAACCATTTGAATTCGTGAGAACGGTTCCATATCTAGTATGGATCATCGTAAAAGTTTTTGGGGTTATTCGATATAACCAAAACAATAACGAATAAGTCCTTTTAGAGTATTCATTGGAAACTTTGAATACAAAATCCATAGCTGAAACCAAAAGAGAAGCAAAACTAGTATTGCTTGGTTTTTGGTGCATTCTTGAAAAACTTCACTTTTAGTGATATTTCTCGATTATGGAGCAAATGGAAGGTGGTGAAAAACACGATGAGGATTCAAAAACCCTGCATCAGAGTGTTGAGAAGCGCAACGCATTCCTGAATGATTCTCTTCACAAAGGAAAGAATCAACGATAATGATTATTGTGTTTTCCCCACTGGTGTTTTCACTACATGAAGTAGGATTCAAAATGTAGCCCATATGTTGTATGGAGACATTTGTGAATCATTTGTCATGATTCTTGGAATATGACATACCTACGAACTACTAAGGAAATAATGGTAATACAGAATTATGAGAAATCTCAAAGCAGAATTCCCTTGAGATTAGAAAGCAATTCATTGCTGAATCTCACAAGTAAAAGGCGTTACTTGGAATTCTCCCAAATGACTGCAAAGCCATAGTGGAAAAGGGGGTGAATGACAAAAGCACAATTTTTCAAGTATTGGACGAATTCAAATGAATTTGATTCATGTGTGCTTAATGTCCAGTGGATTTAAAACTAGTAAAAGTACTAGTATCTCATAGTAAATCTCCAAGTTTGATATTTGATCAAAGGATTTTGAAGTTGTTCAAAATAGTGAGTGGATATGCAATTTGCATGAAATTGAGTGGGAGCTATGAAAGTCTTCCTAAAACAATATGTTAATGACATATTTTTGAGTGGGAGCAATATAAGTCTCAAATTCAAATATGTAGGAACATAGTTTGAGTAATAGTAGTGACTCATACCCAAATATGTTAGGAACATATTTTGAGTGGGAGCTTATAGGAGTGATTCTTAAGTGTGTTAAGAATAAAAGCACAAGTACCAATAAATAATGATTTATGAGGTGTAGAAGTTGATAATAGGTGTATTATGATATTATGTAATATTCCTTAAGGGATTCTGAAAAGGGTTTCAGAATAGAAGTTAATTAAGGAACTGGTCCTTAATAACTCAAGTTAGGAATAGTATTAAGTTTAAACATCAATGGTTGAAAGAAAGAAAAGGATGATCATCATCCTCTATGTTGAGACATAGGTTCTATCTTAGAAAACCATGATGATAACTTAGCATAATATGTGATCCAATAAGGAACGTTTAAAAGTGATTAAGTTCGAATCACATAACGTTGAGCTAAATTTGTCCCTAGTGTCTAAATAGAGAACTGTAGACATATTTTCCAAATCCATAAAGGATGACATATCTTAAAACATAAAGGGTTATGTTATAAGGGAATATGTTGGAAACTCCTATAAATACCGATTAAAGTCAAGTAGGAAGCGAGGTGAACAAAACATCGAAAGTTGCACAGAGTGAACTAGTGTTTCGATGAATACATTTATAATAATAGATAAGGGTACCATCTAAAGTGTTGTATAATGTTATGGCGGGGCTAGTTCGCTTTTAACATAGAATGATGTGTCCCAGGGCACAGTGCCCATGAGAAAGCCCTCGAGGTTGATCTAAAGTCACTGTAGGCTCCTGGAATCAGGCCTCGTTCTGCTGCCATAGCGACGATGCATACACACAGATGTTATCATGTGATGAAAAAGTATTAATGTCAATCAAGGTGACATTAGTAAGTTGCAAAGGATTTGGGACTGTAAAGTACAGACCCAAGACTCAACCTCTTCCATGAGCAAGCATGTTCAGGGTACCGGTTATGGTGCCAATGATTAAGAACAAATGCAACTAGTATATTTGTACTCTAGTGCAAGTGGGAGACTGTTGGAAATATGCCCTAGAGACAAATAGTAATAAGGACTATTATCATATTTCATATAGTTTATGATTAAGTTTTATATTATGCTATAACTGTATTGAGTGGAAACATCAATACACGTGTGATATATAAACAACTAGGGGTTCCCAATGAAACTCTAGTCACTGGTTCATTGGTCAACAGATGATCATGTTTCCTAATCATGTGGCATTTATGCCAGTTGGAAATGGAGTCAACTCATTCTGAGAATGAAATTATGAACCAATACCCAACCTAAACATCATAACCCGATCATGTCACGAAGTTCAAAGTTATGATGATTAGAAATGGATCTTCGTAGACTATTCCTTAGACCGTGAGGCTATATCAATCACTGTCTCCCGAGAGTGCTTAGATAGCATCAAGCACCACTTGGTAATACAGTGGTTATAAAGGTGTGTTTAGGTACTCGAAGGAAACCGTAGAGGCAATATATGTCAAGAGCAGGATTTGTTCGTCCATGTGACGGAAAGATACTCAAGGGCCCACTCGGAGAAGTTATATCCAATAGCTGCACAGCGTGTGATTTGATCATAGGGGTATCACTTGTCGGAACAAGTCAAGTAACATTGTTCGGTAACGAGATTGAGCATGACATGGTGATGTCATTGATCAAATCTCGGGCAATACAAGTATCGAGAGACAAAGGGAATAAGACACGACTGTCCCGGTTCAAACGACAAAAGATCTTCGTGGAACGCACAGGGGTCACATGGCCATCTAGGTCCCTCTGTCGATCATTGGTCCGGGAGTATCCCGACCATGTCTGGAGTGTTCCCGAGCTGTGGGGTATCATGCTTAAGGGCTTTATGATGCTTAAAGAGTGTTTATAGGATCGGTAGATTCACCGAACATAGTAGAGAGAAAACCGGAAGGGTTTCGATAAGTCTGGAGGAAGTCCGGAGTGGAGGTGGAAGTGTTCCATAGACACGGAGGTTGAATAATATGTGAATGAATGTTAAATATTTATTTAATCATTTATTCATAATTATTTAATAAATAGAAAATTAATTTAAAAGGTCAAAAGGCTTAATGGGCCAATTCCTGGAGGGGAGAGGGCCCATTAGGGAAAGGAGAGAGGGAGAAGGGACAAAGGGGGTGGACGGCTGGGCCTAGCCCCCCGCGTGGGGCCCACTAGGTCCGGCCGGCGGCTTCCCCTCCCCCTTCTCTCCTTTAGTCCCACCCTGGGACTTTGAGGGAGGTAGTACCTCCCCTCCCCTATATATAGTGGGGGTATTTGTCCAGATAAAGACACACAATATTCAATAAAGGTCTTCTCAGTTTGGGAAGACCTCTAATTGATATTCTCTCTCTCTCTCCCTCTCTCGTGACCGTGGTCCCTAGTCAGACTACGCGAACGAGAGACATCTTCACCGCAGAGCACCGTCGCGCTGCAGGATTCGGATCCAGGAGCTCTAGTTCCGCAACTGCTGCTAGATCGGGGAAGCAGGAGTCATCGTCAAGCACCGGACGTGTGTAACTCCCCGCGAGGTGTCGCACTTGAGGCACTCAAGTCGTTGGAGCCAAAGGAGCGCAAGGACTTCATCACGACCTTGAGGTCGGCTTCGGCTCGTCTACATCAACCACGCTCTCCTGAGCGTTGACAACGCTTTTCAGTCTTCGAGGGTAAGTTCGCGAAAGGCCCCTCCCATTACTGTATTACTAATAGATAGGTCCTGGCAGCATCAGGGGTTCAGGGGCGTAGGGTAAAAATTTATTTTTTTCATACGCGGAACCCCTACACTAGCATGTGTAGACATGGCCTCGAAATACAAGAGACCGAAAGGTTGAGCATGAATCACATAGATGATGTGATCGACATTGGGGAATGTCCACCTTTGAAACACACTGATGGTCGTGACGATCGGGGGAGGTACGGCGGATTGGGATCATGTGATCACTAAAATGAATAGAGGGGTGTTCATTTGAGTGGGAGTTCTTTTGTTTTAGTTTAAGAACATGAATTAAAACTTGAACTCATTATTATGAACATGGTCTAAACACTTTGCAAATCCATTGTAGATGTCTCGCCCACCCACCTTCAACCTTAGCACTTTCCTCGAGAAGGACAAGCTAAAAACTGATGGAACCAACTTCACCGCATGGTTTGGCAATCTTAGGATCCTCCTAGTCCCCTACAAGTTGACTTATGTCATCGAGGCTGAGATTCCATCTAAGCCTGCAGATTCTGCCTTCCAGGACAAAAAGAATGTCTGGCAGTCCAAGGCGGATGATTTCTCCCTCATCCAAAGTGGAATGCTTTATGCCATGGAGCCGGAGCTTCAAAAACATTTTGAGAAGATGAATGCTTTTGAGATCATTGAAGACCTCAAGGTTGTCTTTGCTCCACAAGCTCGTGTATAGAGGTATGATGCTTCCGAGCTCTTCTTCTCTGCCAAGATGGAAGAGCACAACAGTATTAGTGAGCACGTAGTGAAAATGTCTAGCTATGTTAAGCGCTTGAATGCTCTGGATTACAAAATTCCGGAAGAGCTTGCGATTGATAGGGTATTGCACTTGCTGCCCCTAGCTACAAGAGCTTTGTGATGAACTACAACATGCAAGGGATGACTAAGACCCTTGTTGAAGTGTTCGCCATGCTCAAAACTGCAGAGGTAGAAATCAAGAAAGAGCACACGGTGTTGATGGTCAATAAGACCACGAACTTTAAAAGGTCGGGGCAAAAGGGCAAGGGAAACAAGCCAAAGAAGGATGGTAAACCAGTTGCCAACACCTCTAAGGCTACTAGGCCCAGCCTTAGGTCTGGAACCACGTGCTATTACTGCAAAGGGGACGGGCACTGGAAGCACAATTGCCCCAAGTACATTGAGGACAAGAAAGCCGGCAAGATAGCCACCAAAGACAAAGGTATATCTGATATACATGTTATAGATGTGTTCCTTACCAACGCCAGGAGCAACACCTGGGTATTTGATATCGGTTATGTTGCTGACATATGTAACTCCCAGCAGGAGCTGCGGAGTAAGAGGCGGCTGGGAAGGACGAGGTGATGATGCGCGTCGGCAATGGCACGAAAATCGATGTAGTGGTCATCAGCACGTTATCTCTACATCCGCCGTCAAGATTAATTCTAGTTTTGAATAAATGCTACTATGTACTCGCATTGAGTATGAATATTGTAAGTGGATCTTGCTTGTTGCAAGATTGTTATTCGTTTAAATCTAGAACAAGTGATTGTTCTATTTATATGGATAACGTTTTCTATGTTCATGCGCCTGTGGGTAATGGTTTATTCTTACTAGATCTTGATTGCAATACTCACATCCATAATATTGATGCTAAACGTTGTAAGCATAATGATGATAATTCCATGTTTATGTGGCATTGCCATCTTGGTAACATTGGTGTAAAGCGCATGAAGAAGCTTCATTCAGAAGGACTTCTTGGATCATTAGATTTCGAATCTCTTGATACATGTGAGCCATGCCTTATGGGAAAGATGACTAGGACACCCTTCTCCGGCACAATGGAGAGAGCTGTAGACCTACTGGGAATCATACATACGGATGTATGTGGACCAATGAGTGTCTCAACGCGCAATGGTTATCGTTATTTTGTTACCTTTACTGACGATTTGAGTAGATATGGATATATCTACTTAATGAAACACAAGTCTGAAAACTTTGAAAAGTTCAAAGAATTTCAGAAGGAAGTAGAGAATCAACTTAACAAGAGAATCAAGCATCTTCGATCAGATCGGGGAGGCGAGTATTTGAGTTATGAGTTTAACATGCACTTAACGGACCGTGGGATAATCCGACAGCTTACGCCAGCCGGAACACCACAACGTAATGGTGTGTCGGAACGATGTAACCGTACTCTATTAGATAGTGTGCGGTCCATGATGTCTTTGACTGATTTGTCCGTATCATTTTGGGGATATGCGTTAGAAACCGCTGCTTTTATTTTGAACCGATCACCGTCCAAATCCGTGGAGACAACCCCATATGAGATATGGTACGGCAAGAAGCCAACATTGTCATTTCTGAAAGTTCGGGGATTTGAGGCTTACGTCAAAAAACTACAGCCTGACAAACTCGAACCCAAATCGGAAAAATGCATCTTTGCGAGGTACCCAAGGGAAACAATTGGGTATACTTTCTACAACCAGGCCGAAGGCAAAACGTTTTTCGCAAAAGCTGGCACCTTTCTCGAGAAAGAGTTTCTCGCGAAAGGAATTAGTGGAAGGAAAATTGAGTGAGATGAAGTTATTGACCTTTCTCTCCAAATTCCGAGTAGCGCAATGGAAGCTGTTCCGAAACTGCTCTCCAACATGGAGGAAGAGCCCAATGATGATGATCAAAACAATGACGTCAAGACTCCTGAGGTTCGCAGGTCTACAAGAGTTCGTGCCACTCCTGATTGGTATAGTAGCGTTGTGATGTCTGTCATCCTAGATGAACAGGAAGAACCTGCAAACTACAAAGAAGCTATGGATAGTGCTGACTCCGAGAAATGGCTAGAAGCCATGAAATCCGAAATAGGATCCATGTATGAGAACCAAGTTTGGACCTTGGTAGATCTTACGGAAGGCCGCAAGGCCGTGAAAATTAAATGGATCTTTAAGAAAAAAGACAGATGTGGATGGTAATGTGACCATTCACAAAGCTCGACTTGTCACAAAGGGGTTTCGAAAAATTCAAGGAGTCGACTATGATGAGACTTACTCTCCCATAGTGATGCTTAAGGCTGTCCGGATTTTACTAGCAATTGCTGCTCATTTCGACTATGAAATTTGGCAGATGGATGTCAAGACCGCATTTCTCAATGGTCACATTGATGAAGAGTTGTATATGATGCAACCGGAAGGTTTTGTTGATCCTAGGGATGCTGGAAAGGTATGCAAACTTCAGTGATCCATTTATGGATTGAAGCAAGCATCTCCGAGCTGGAACCAACGTTTTGATCAAGTGATCAAGAGTTTTGGATTTGGCCAAAATCAACAAGAGTTCTGTGTTTACAAGAAAGCGAGTGGGAGCTCAGTTGTATTCGTAGTAGTATATGTGGATGACATATTACCCATGGGAAACGACGTGGATCTTATGAGAAGCGTGAAAGCATATTTGAGTAGTCAATTTTCCATGAAGGATCTAGGTGAAGCTGCATACATATTAGGCATCAAAATCTATAGAGATAGATCAAGACGCCTAATTGCATTAATTCAAAGTACTTACCTTGAGAAGATTTTGAAGAGGTTCAAAATGGAGGATGCCAAAAGAGGTTTAACACCTATAACAAAAGGTAGCATACTGAGTTTATCTCAATGTCTGATAACGAACGCTGATAGAGAAAGGATGTCTTACATCCCCTATGCCTCAGCCATAGGTTCTATCATCTATGCAATGCTAAGTACTCGGCCTGATGTGGCATTGGCTCTCAGTTTGGCGAGCCGATACCAAAGTAATCTAGGAATGGATCACTGGACAGCTGTGAAAAATATCCTAAGGTATCTCAGGAAAACAAAGGATATGGTCCTAGTCTATGAAGGTAATGATGAAGCTCTAAACGTAACAGGTTACGTGGATGCGAGCTGACACTCAGATCCTGATGACTCGAAGTCTCAGACAGGATTTGTGTTTTTGGTGAATGGTGGGGCGGTAAGCTGGAAGAGGAAGAAGCAATCGGTAGTTGCACAGTCTACAATGGAGTCGGAATACATCGCTGGTGCTGATGCGGTGAATGAGGCTATTTGGCTAAGGAATTTCGTCATTGAACTGGGAGTTGTTCCAAGTGCGCAAGATCCCGTGACGATCTATTGTGACAACATGGGCGCTATTGCAAACGCAAAGGAACCAAGAACTCATTCTGCAGCCAAACACATCAAGCTACGATTTCATGTCATCTGGCAGAACATTGACGAAGGTGAAATCAAGATTTTCAAAGTGCACACGGATCTGAATGTGGCAGATCCGTTGACTAAAGCTCTCATACAAGCCAAGCACGAACAACACCGGGATGCCATTGGTGTTAGGTTACTTCCTATTGTAAACTAGATTAATTTGTACTCTAGTGCAAGTGGGAGACTGAAGGAGTTATGCCCTAGAGGCAAATAATAAAGTGTACTGTTTGATATATCTCCTATATGTTCATAATTTACGTTTCATATTGTACTATAACTGTGTTAATACGAAACGTTAATACACGTGTGGTATGTAAACAAACTGTGTCTCTAGTTACCTGTAGCGAACTAGTTCATTGGTCATGAGGATGATCTGAGTTTCAAGATAATGGGCATATATTC
Source organism: Avena sativa (assembly GCA_916181665.1). Classification (NCBI taxonomy): domain Eukaryota; kingdom Viridiplantae; phylum Streptophyta; class Magnoliopsida; order Poales; family Poaceae; genus Avena; species Avena sativa. The sequence continues at coordinate 469,719,551 of OV702290.1, forward strand.
CAATTGACAATGAGGTCACATCATTGGTCGAATGATGTGATAGACAAACATCCGATAGTTGTATCTCAATGAGATCTAGTTACAAAGTTCACCATTGATGATAAACGCATGAAACCTCGCAACCTGATCCTTAGACTGTGCGATAATGCAAATCACCGTTCTGGAGGGAGCTTAGATGGTTATCAAGTATCATACCATGACTGGGTGATCGAAAAGGTGCCACTCAGGTTTACCGAAGGAGTGCGTAGAGGAGTACATATCAAGACCAGGATTTGCCAGTCCATGTAACAGATAGATACATATGTGGTCATCTCAGTGACGTTGCATTAACGAAGCTTGCAAGCATGTGACTGGGTCACAGAATGCAACGACATGGGAACGAGTAAACAAGTTCATCGGTAACGAGATCGAACTAAGGTATGGAGATACCAAAGATCAAGTCTCGGATGAACTAGGTATCAAGTGGCAAAGGGAACGGGAAACGACTATTCACGGTTCGAGCGATAAGATTCGTGGAATGCACGGGGGTCATCATGGGCATCCAGGTCCCGCTAATGATCATTGATATGAGAGGATTCTCAATCATGTCTGGAGTGTTCCCGAACCGAAGGATGTCACGTTTAAGGGTGGGGGCTCTTAGGGATAGATGAGGTACCATAGGAGAAATAGAGAGAGAGAAACCGGAATAGTTCCGGGTAACATCCGATGGTGATCGAAAGGGGTTCAGAAGGAGTTCTGGAGTAAAGAAATATGATAATATATGTATTTGAATGTTAATTGGAGAATTAATATTAAATATATTTTTTATTTTATTATTAAAGGCTTCCTAATGCTAATGGGCCTCACCCGAAGGGAGGCCCAATTGGGCAAGGCGCCTAGGGAGAGGGGGGCCAGCCAGCCTTGGCTTGGTGGGCCGCCCAAGTGGGGCCACCTAGGGCCGGCGACAGCCCCTAGGTGGCCGACGGGTGTGGGGTTTAGTCCCACACCGCCTATCCCCTGGGTGGTGTTCCCCCTCCTACTACATATAGGGGTCTCCTCCACCCCTTTGGAGGCATCCAATTCTCTCATTCTCTTTCTCATTTTTCTTTGAGGACGTCTCCGTAATATTGGGGAGGACCTCGAGGGATTTGAGTTCTCCACCTTCACACTACCATCAGGTGCTCTTCGGTCTGGCATCTTCTTCTTCCGCTGCTCGGCTGGATCGGAGCCCGGGAGACGCCGCCTACACCGGACGTGCGTAGTACTTCGGAAGCACCACACTTGGGGTGCTTGGAGCTGCTCGACTTCATCAATATACGCCTTCCTGTGTAAGGCGTGCCTCGGTCTTCAAAGGTATGAATACCGTCTCTCTTCTCCGTTACTTATGTTTACATAGTATAGATCCTGATATTAGTGTTCGAGTAGATAGAATTTTTTTGTTTTCTCCTACGGAATCCATCACTGATTGTGCTGAGCGTCGATGGCCCGGTACCATGGTACTAGCCTTCAACCACATCGCGCTCTGCCACAGGCGGCTCGACAGCTGCAGATACACCCGGTCCATGCGCAAGTCCACGTCATTGGCAAAGCCTAGAGCCTCTCCGGTAATGACACAGTCACGGCGGCCTGCAGGTAGTTCCTCTTGGTAACCAGAAAATAAAAAAGTAGTTCGTAAGGGATGATATACAACTTAGCAAGTGGTGGTAACTAATTTTTATTGAAAAGCAAAAACAACTTAACAATTTTACTAAAGCAACTTGGATCTAGAAACATGTGGACCTACACTTTCTATTTTGGCTAATCAACTTAGTTCTATGCTGAAAGCAACTTAACTACATTTACAAAACAACTAAATTGGGAAAAATGGGATAGTGAATCAAAGCAAAATAAACCCCCCTACAAAATATCAAAATACAACTTAGGTTAATATGGCTAATCAACTTAGTTTTATTCTCAAAGCAACTTAACTAGAGTGACGATGCAAATTAATTGGGAAAGTGGAAAGTGAATCTAAGTAAAAAAATTCTTCCGGAAAAAGCCAGCATGCAACTTAGGCTAATCAACTTAGTTCTATGTTGAAAGCAACTAAACTACATTCGCAAAACAACTAATTGGGAAAAGGGAGAGTGAATCAAAGCAAAACAAATCCCTCTATAAAATATCAAAATGAAATTTAGGTTAATCTGGTAAATCAACTTAGTTTTATGCTTAAAGAAACTTAACTGTGGTGACAATACAACTTAATTGAAAAAAGGGAAAGTGAATCAAAGTAAAACAATTTTTCCCGGCAAAAGTTAGAATGTAACTTAGGCTAATCAACTTAGTTATATGTTGAAAACAACTTAATTACATTTACAAAAAAAACTAAATTAAGAAAAAGGTATGGTGAATCAAAGCAAAACAAATCCCCCTACAAAATATCAAAATGCAACTTAGGTTAATGTGGCTAATCAACTTAGTTTTATGCACAAAACAACTTAACTGTGGTGACAATACAACTTAATTGGGAAAAGGAAAAGTGAATCGAAGTAAAACAATTTCTCATGACAAAAGCTAGGATGCAACTTAGGCTGATCAACTTAATTCTATTCTGAAAACAACTTAACTATATTTACAAAACAACTTAATTGGGAAAAGGGACGGTGAATCAAAGCCAAACAACTCCCCGGGAAAAAATAGAATGCAACTTACGCTAATCTGGCTAATCAATTTGGTTCTATGCCGAAAGCAACTTAACAGGACCGTGGCCATAATAGGCCATCTTGTCCCCGTGTAACATTACAAAACAAAAGCACATACCTTAGATGCCAAAGTATTGAGGAACTCAACATTAGAGAAGCTATGAGACCTTTTTGTTATGCAAAGTTCTATGGCTTGTGATAGACTTTTTTGTCTAAAACCTTCTTCTTAATTAAGGAAAATGCAAATCTTTTGCTTTGTTTCAAAAATCAAATATTGAGGAACAAAAAGAAGGCAGTACTAATATACTGAAACAGGCATTTTTAGTTGCATAATATGTTAATATTTAATATTTAAATCCTCCATTCTGCCGCAGCTGATTAAAGATCTTCATGCACAAGAAGAAACGGAGGCTTGCATCATGAAAACGAGCCGATGCCTATGGTGAGAAAATTGATGTGGTGACTCATTTGGGATTGGATGTTCTGTTTTACAACAATACGAATCTGAATATCTAGTTTAAGGGCTTCGGTGGCTTGGACTTTCTATTTTTCTACATCTGATGAGCTGGATTGTTTCAAGCTAGTACTCTAGTTGTTGAAGTTTCGAAAAGAGTTCTTTTTTTGAACTTTTGCCCATTGGATGACACCACACATAGCTTCTCAGACAGAAAAAATTTCCTACATACATGTACAACAACTTAGTAAATGGTGGTCATTAACGTGATTGTACAAAAAAGCGACTTTCATCTAGCTGGTGAAACAGTGAGCTACCTAAGCAAGCTTGAACCTACAAATTTAGGGATCTACGCATTTCTGCATGTGTGCCTTTTCTCCCCCATCTGAAAAACCCACCGAGTAGGATATTTACCACACAAAAAAAATCGGTATCCATGGCCTATGAGTGTCCAATGCACATAATCTTCTCGTGAAAAATACAGCAGGAAAAATATACATGGAAATTACATGACAAAATCGGTTCGTGTTCAGATTAAATATAAAATACATACCTAGTAACTCGTGAACTTGAATGATTCTACCATACAAAATTCAAACCACGAATTGCTTGGGATTTTGTAGGGGCTTACATCGTATTCTCGATCTAGGCACCCGAGAAAAATGGATACACCCTGCAGCCTCGTCGAACTCGCTCCTCCGCCACCACTGAGCTCCACGCCCTCGCGGGTGGCCGCTCTCCATCGCCGAGCTCCACATCCTCGTGCACGGTGAAAGGATATTGTCTTCTCCATGTATTTTGGTATGGATGACAACTTCATTTGTGATTTAACTGTGTGCCTAAGTTACAGGTTTTATCTACATACGGTTTAGTTGGTGGACTTCTCTCTAGAAGGAGCTTGAAGACAGTGGCTATTATTTGCACTTTCTCTTCTCTTTGTTTTCGGCTACCGTACTATCAAGAGGGGGTCCACCTAGGAAGGTTGTGGGAAATCACGCTTTCATGCACAAACCATATCAGCACATCCATAGCCCTCCCATGTATTCAGCAAGAGAGAGATCCCTTGAGGAGGATGAGTGGTTTCTGTCCTGACAAGTTGTACCGGCCAGACGCCGATAGTACCACCAAGAGGATTTCTGGAGCTAGTCGAGCGGTACTTCCGGCTGCTGTTCTAGCCCTAATTCCTATAAACACAAAATCGGTTCAGGAATACTTCTGTATAAAATTGCTTATTTCATGGAATTAGCGTCGGAACTAGCACCGGTAGTACCGGCCAGAAGTTTTGGTCCGGTTGGACTGGAACTTCCGGCCAGCGTGGTCTAGCCCAGCCTCGTTGAGTGGTAGTACCGCTCCCACCCGGTAGTACCGATCAGTCCCTCGCGACCCGGTAGTTCTGACCCTAGTTCCGCTCCTAGTTCCATTAAATATGATATCAGTTCAGATACTTCTTTGTTTCGAAATGTATATTTACCAGAAGTTGGATCGAAACTTGGCGGTAGTTCCGGTCAGGTCGTGGGGCCCATTGAACAGTCAATCCGACCATTTTGGGGAGCACCTTTGGACCGTTGGGAACTGCTCGCCGGAACTACCGTCCCGTCAGCAGTAGTACCGGTGGTGTCGCGGATGGACAGAATCTGCTCGGTTTGAAGAGGCCTATTTAAGGCCCTCTTCTTCCTCCTCTCCATTTATCTCTTTGTTTTCTCTCTCCTCCATTAGTACGAGAGCTTGACTTGCCTATATCTCTCTCCCTACCCACTCAACCTCTTGATCTTTTGAGAATTGGGAGAGGTGACCTAGATCTACACTACCACCAAAGGAATCGTGATTTCCCCCGCCCATTCTTAGTGGATCTTGTTACTCTTGGGTTTTTGGAACCCTAGACGGTGTAGGGCATCCTTGGAGCTGGGGCAATTGTTGTAAAGCTTCGTGGTGCCATTGAGGGCCTCCAATTGGAGTCTCCCCTCAACCTTGTTGTAAATGTTTCGGTTGGCGCCTTCAAGGTCACGGGTTAGTGGTTTGTGAGGCCACCTTTATGGTGGTTGATACGTCGTAAAAATGTATCTATAATTTTTGATGCTCCATGCTTGTTTTGTATCAGTTATCTTATGTTTTGTCTACACTTTGAGGCATTTTTATACATTTTCTGGAACTAACCTATTGACAAGATGTCATAGTGCCAGTTGCTTGTTTTCTGCGGTTTTTGGTTTTAGAAAAGCCAGAAAAGAAATATTCTGGGAATTGGACGAAAAAAAAGCTGAAGTTCCTATTTTTTCCGACATGACCCGGAGTCCAAAGGGGAGACGGAGGGGAGCCAGGAGGCAGGAACACCCTAGGATGGCGCGGGTCACCCCTAGTCGTGCCACCAGGTGGTGTGGCCACCCTAGCCCACCTCTAGCATCGCCTCTTCTCCTATATATTCCCCCCGGGACGAAAACCCTAAGTACCAGATCAGAATTCCACGAAAAGTTTCGTAGCGCCGCCGTCACCGAAGAGGAGATTCGGGGGACAGAAGTCTCTATTCCAGCACCCTGCCGGGACAGGGAAGTGTCCCCGGAGCCATCTCCATCGACTCCACTGCCATCTCCATCGCCGTTGCTGATGCCCATGATGAGGAGGGAGTAGTTCTCTCTCGAGGCTAAGGGATCTACCGGTAGTTATGTGTTCATATCTCTCTCTATGCATGATCTTATTGAGATCATGAGCTTTGTAATCTATAGATCTATTCTGCTACTCAAGTGCTTTAATGAATCTCTGCTTATCCCCACGTGTGTGAAGTTGATAGTGTGCACACCGTGTGGCACTTTGGCTAAGGTTACATAAATACTTATCATGAGTATAATTTGAGTTGGATGTCTCTATGAGATTGTGGTGTTTGTTGGAAACATCTAGCGCTCAAGGTGATAGTGAGGGGTTATCTAGATGGGGAATGCAAACTTTAAGGTGTGCTATTATAGCCCTATATCATCCAACCGGAGAGTAGTTCAGGGTAGCATCATGAAGAGAAGATATTTATATGAGAGTGTCCACTAGTGAAAGTATGATCCCTAGGCCTTGTTTCTAAGCATTGAAACACCGTTTACAATCAGTCATGTTACATGTTTGCTTGCTGCCACTCTTATTTCAGATTGCAATTACCACTTATAATCATCCATATTACTTGTATTTCACTATCTCTTCACCGAACTAGTGCACCTATACACCTGACAAGTGTATTGGGTGTGTTGGGGACAAAAGTGACTTCTTGTATCTTGATTGCAGGGTTGCTTGAGAGGGATACCTTTGACCACTTCCTCCCTGAGTTCGATAAACCTTGGGTGATCCACTTAAGGGAAACTAGCTGCTGTTCTACAAACCTTTGTACTTGGAGGCCCAACACTGTCTACAAGAATAGAAGTGTGCGTAGACATCAGTGCTGCTCACCGGAGAAGAAGGTTAGGTATTTGTGGCGCTCGGGTGACCTTGTGTGGCCCCGACACCTCTCCAACATAGACGTAGCTTCCTGGGAAGTGAACTACGGGAATTACGTCTCCGTGTCCCCTTGTTGGTTTATCCGTTCCTCTCCTTTACTTCTTCCAATTACCGTCTCGTTTACTTGTTATATCGTTTGCCATATAGGTTGTTCATCTAGTTGCATCTCTAGCGAACTTTACTTTGTGCAAAGCCTAAAATTGCAAGAAAAGAATAAAAATTGGTAGTCTCCTATTCACCCCCCTCTAGTCAACCAAAGTTGGGCCTTTCAATTGGTATCAGATCTTAGGCTCTTATTTCGGGCTTAACCGCCTAAGAGACAATGGCCGACGAAGATGGGGGTGTGGGTGCAACCACCAAGAATTTGGCCTCCATGGATGACCTCAATCTATTGGAGACATCCATTATGACCAAGTTTGAGGAAATTATGACCCTCTTGCAATCCCTTAAGCCTAACCCCATGCAAGCCACCCCTCATGATGCATCTCAAACCACCAAGGCCCCTCCCGCTATTGTGCAAGTGGTCGCCCCCGGGGTGAATCCCGCGGCTGCCCCAAAACACTTGGGCTTAGGCTTTGTGGCTCAAACCACCAAGCCCCCAAGCGAGAGCACCGAGGGGCTAGGTGACTCCTCCTCCAAAGAGGGAGACGAGGGAAAGGACTACTCGGCGGTACCACCACCGTTGAAGTACACTCCGGACCACCCATTCCCATGATGCATATCATACCTCAAGGAGAACCTCCCATGCTAGATACTCCTAACTTCGCCAATTGGCAATATATAATGCAATCTCACATTTCCAGCTCTTCTATTGAATTGATGAGGATTGTGGAAGAAGGATTTCCCCATATGATGCAAATAAGTTGACCCGGGCCAAGGTCATGGACAAGCAACTCAATGCCACCACTTTGGGCATGATCCAAAAGGCATTGACTCCCAAGGACTTTGTTCACATTCGCCAATTCTCCACCACCAAAGAAGCTTGGGATCATCTCAACGAGTTGTATGTCGGGAATGCTAGCATTCAAAGCTCCAAGTTTGATGAAGTCAACAATGTGTCCGATGGCTTTGCTATGCAAGATGATGAGACACCCGAAGGCATGTATCGTCATATCAAGGTTCTTTGTTGCACTATGAGTGACCTTGGTGCTACCTATGTTGATGACAAGTTCATGAAGAGGAAGTTTATTCAATCCCTCCTTCCCTTTGAGGAGCAAAAACTCAACTCTATCAAGGGGAGAAGCAACTACCACATCATGTCCTCTCAATATGTGTTGAGTGAAGTTATTGCCATGACTATTGCCAAGAAGAATGTGGAGTCCGCTCGTTCTCGTGCATATGGGCCTCGAAAGGTGAACCTAGCCTTGAAGGCCCAAGTGGTGGATGTTGATGAAGATGAAGACACTAGCGAGTGGTCTCAAGAGGACATCAAATATGCCTTCAATGAGCACTTGGCTCATGCATCAAAGGCCTTATGGAACAAGCCGAGCATGAAGTCAAGGTCAAGGGACAACACAAGATTCAACTCAACCATGAAGGCTCCAAAGGCAAGATCTTGCTAAAATTGCAACAACAAGAGTCACTTCGTGGCAAAATGTCCTTTCGAGAATGGAGAGGACAGTGGAGGCCGTCTTATTCGCAAGAGCAAGCCAATACCTCCTCACCCCATGAACAAGAACGTCCACAACAAGAACCCTCCAAACAAGGAGAGGGAAATGGTGGTCCATGAAGAGTACTTCTCGGGCGTGGATGATGATGAGAGTGAAGGTCAAGGTGGAGAGATCATGGGAGTTGCCGCTATTGCTACTTCTACCCCATGAGTGTCTCTCTTCGACTCGCGGAATGAGAACATCATCAACCGCAACCAAACGTGTCTCATGGCCAAGGCCACCGAGGTAACACCCAATTCCAAGTCTCCCTCAAATGAACTTCCTTTGCATGATCTAGATGGTCTAGAGGTCAAGAAAGAGATGGTAAGCATATGTAAATCCATGGAGCATCTAGAGGATGATACTAGAATGTGCTTTGAAACTCTTGTAAACCAACTTGACCATGCTAGGGAAGTGCTAGATGAGAAGGAAGATATAATTGACATGCTAGGTAAAAATGAGCGAGAGTCCACCGATGAAATTGCCTCTCTATCTCAATCCCTTGAAGATGAACATAACATGAGAATAACTCTTGAGGAAAGTGTGGCTAAACTTGTAGATGACCATAATACCGTCATATTGCAACTTGTTAAAGAACGAGATCATGCTCTTTCTTCATTGAATGTCCTTAAAAAAGAAAAGGTTGAGTTTGGTGTTAGTCATGAATGTATTAAGGACTTTGAGAAACTCAAGGAGGAACATCATGCCTTGGAGAGTAAATTCTCAAGTCTCTTTGAGGCTCATGAGTGACTTCAAACTCAATTTCATAATGAACAATCGAAGTCTTATGCTATGCCTATTATACATTTTCCTTGTTCTTCTAACCCTTGTTGCAAGCATGTGAATCTTGTTGAGGAAAACAAGGTGTTTAAAGTGAAGGGAATATGCCCGAGAGGCAATAATAAAGTGGTTATTATCTTATTCCATGTTTATGATAAATGTTTATTTTGCATGCTATAATTGTATTGATCGGAAACGCTAATACATGTGTGTTTAATAAACAAAAAAAGGGTTCCTAGTTATGCCTCTCTTATAGACTAGCTCGTTGATTAACAAGATGATCAAGGTTTCCTGATCATGGACATTGGATGTTGTTAATAACGAGGTCACACCATTGGTGGAATGATGTGATTAACATTCATCCGAAGTATAGCATTACGATCAAGTCATTATGTTTATATTGCTATAACATCATACAAAGTAAACTTTATCCTTAGACCATGAGATCATGTTAATTGCTAACACCGGAAGAGTATCTTGATAACATCAAACGTCACACCGTAACAGGGTGACTATAAAGATGGGTTCAGTGCTACGAAGGTGTTATGTTGAGGCTCATGGATCAAGAGTGGAATTTGTCAATCCTGATGACGGATAGATATACTCTGGGCCCTCTCGGTGATATCACATTGAGATAGCTTGCAAGCAAGTGATGTGATCACTAGAATGTTATATCACGGGAACGAGAAAAGAGTGCATGTCGGTAACGAGATCAAACTAGGTATGGAGATACCGATGATCGAATCTCGGACATGTAATATATCGCGGGACAAAAGGATTTAGTTACTAGCGTTAAAGGTTCTCACGATCACAGAAGTCATCGTTGAATGTGTAGGAGTCAGTATGGATCTCTAGGTCCCGCTGCTGATTATTGATCGGAGAGGGGTCTCGATCATGTCTGCATTATTCACGAACCGTAGGGTGACACACTTAAGGGATACCGACACCATTTGGAGCAAATATGTTTTCAGATAAAGATTTAAGAAAGCGCTGGAATTATTTCAATAGACACCGAAACTGTTTCGGGTGAAATTGCTGAAATTGGTTCTGCATGTAATATTAAAATGTTGCAGGGGGTTTTATGTGAATGTTTGTTAATTAAAGTAATTAACAAAATTCTGAATAAAAATAATAAAAGAGTTTTATTAAATGAGAGAGCATTAAATTTGGAGAAATTTAATGCATTTAAAGTGGAGACTTTAAAAGAGAATGTGAAGGGGCATTTTAATGTGGAGGGGTTACCACCACATGAATGGAGGAGGTGAAGGGTCACCCCCTCCATGCGCTGACCATGAAGGAGGGGCACCCCCCTCCTCCTATAAAAGGCCACCCCCTCCTCACTTCTCACTCACACCTCCTTGTGAAGGATCTCTCTCCCCCTCTAGTATTATTCCCCCATGGTCTCGGATTAGCGAGATACATGTTCCCGGTGGCTTTATCTGGAAAGGAGTTGCTGCTTCCGCTGCTTTGCTGGAGTGAGGGACGTAAGTTGTCGGGGTACCGGACGTGTGTGCGATCATGGATGCACCGCTACTTTGCGGTGCTGGACTTGGTGCTGCTGGAGCTGGATCTGATGGATGTGCTGGAGCCGGACCTGCTGGACTTCCTCACGATCTTGATATCGGCAAGTGTACGACTACATCAACCACGAGTTCCTACTCATTAACAAAGCTCGTTGTCTACGAGGGTAAGTTCTTGTTGGATGTATGTCCACCCGTTGCTTTGTACCTAGTAGATAGATCTTGGCGTGTAGTTCACACCGTAGGAAATTTTTTGTTTTCTATGCTGCAGACCCAACAGAAAGATCAACTTGCAAAAGGGCAAGTTGACAACAAGAAGAAGAAGAACAAGAAAAAGAAGAAAAGCAAGAGCTTTGCTCAAGGACCTCATTATGCTTCTACCTTTGTGCAAAGTGATAACTTTGCCAGAAGAACAACCCTTCTTACATTCTTTGCAAATCTCATGATAGTCACGTTTATGCAAAGTACATTGGCACATCTTACACTCATGATTATCATTGGACTATTTGGGTACCTAAGACCCTTGTGACTAACAAAAGGGGACCCATTGCAAAATGGGTACCTGAAACCAAAGCTTGATTTTCTTGTAGGACTTCGCTTCCGGTGGTGCAAAATGGGTGCTTGATAGTGGAGCTACAAGCCATATGACTAGAAGCAAGTCTATCATGTTGGAGATTAGGCCTAAATTTGCCAATACTATGGTCTCCTATGACGATAAAACAAGCTCTCAGTATTGCGTTTTGGTAAGGTGGTAGTAACCCCGGATGTTTCCTTGGTTAATGTCATGCTTGTCAAAACCCTTGGGTACAATCTCCTTTTTGTTCGTGCTTTAGCCATTATGGGTCTTTCGTCTTTCTTTAATGAGCATTCTGTGGTCCTCATTATAGCAAGTACAAGGATGCTATATGTCTCTATGCGAAAGCCGATGTGGGCTAGTTGTGGCATCGCCGCCTAGTCCATGTAAACATGAAATCTTTGCAAAGTCTCTACACGGGGGGCCACATCCTTGGACTAAAAGACATTTCCTTTGCCAAAGATCGTGTATGCAGGGCTTGTATTGAAGGAAATATGCATGAGAAGCCTCATAAGATCCTCAATCAAATAACCACCGAATGGTGCTTGGAGCTTCTTCACATGGATCTTTTTGGGCCTCCTTCTCATGATAGTATTGGGGGAAAGAAGTATTGTTTGGTGATTGTTGATGACTTCTCGAGATACACATGGGTCTAATTCTTCAAGTTTAAGAGAGAGACTCAACAAACCTTCATCGACTTTTCCAATCAAGTTCAATGGAAACACAATACTACTATTCTCACCATTCGAAGTGACAATGGCACCGAGTTCAAGAACGACACGTTGGATGAGTTTCTTAGTGATGAGGGGATCAAGCATCAATATTCAACTCCTTACACCCCTCAACAGAATGGCGTTGCCGAAAGGAAGAATCGTACTTTGATGGATGCGGCCCAGACCATGTTGGCGGAATTCAAGTCACCATATAACTTTTGGGCCAAAGCCATCTCAAACACTTGCCATGCAACCAATCACCTCTACCTACGCAAGAAGAAGAACATGACTCCATATGAACTTCTCACCAGATGCAAGCCAAATGTCAAGTACTTCCGGGTGTTTGGTTGCAGATGTTTCATTCTCAAGAAAAGTGTCTGCTTGTCAAAGTTTGAGGCTAGGGAACAAGAAGGAATCTTAGTTGGGTACTCAAATCAATCTCATGCCTATAGAGTCTACAATAAAGCAACGAGAAGAGTTGAAGAATCTAGCAATGTAGAGTTTGATGAAGATCATGAGTCTCTTGTGAGGCAAGATGGTGTTCATGATCCCAGTGATGAAATTCCTCCCCAAGCCATAAGAACAACAGGTGTGGGATTCTTCCACCCCATTGAGGGTCCCCTTGTGGCCGAAGGATAAGGACCAAGCTCTACTCAAGCGGAGCCTTCACTCTCACAAGACCATCTTTCCCCTCAAGGACAACTTATTGCCTCTCAAGGTTCTCTAAGCTCTTCTCAAGATCTTCATGTCCATGACTCTCCAAGCTCAAGTCTACCTCAAGTCGATCAAGCTCTACCTCACCAAGATAGTGAACCTCCTCAAGTCAATGATGATCAAGGTCGAGTTCAAGAAGGTCAAGCTAACAATGACCAAGGCCAAGCTAATGTCTCTCCACCAAATGATGATGACTCTCCTATAGTTGATGTTGATGAAGATAGTGATCAAGTTCGTGCATATAGTTAAGGCAGAGAATCATGGTGATGACCAAGTGGTTGTTCAAGAATCTCATCTTAAGACCCAAGCCCACCGTCAAGCATACCGTCTCACCAAGCTCATCAAAGATGGCCATATCTTTGATAATGTTTATGGAGATTTCAATAGGGGCTCTACTACTAGGAGACAACTAACCTCTTTTAGTTCTCATCATGCTTTTATTTCTCATGTTGATCCCCAAAAGATCTTCGAAGCACTTGAAGATGATGATTGGCTTGATGCTATGAATGAAGAACTTCACAACTTCAAGAGGAACAAGGTGTGGACACTTGTGAAGAGACCAAGAGATTATCAAAGTGTGATTGGAACCAAGTGGATCTTCAAGAACAAGAGGGATGCCAATGGTACAGTCGTCCGCAACAAGGCAAGGTTAGTTGCCCAAGGATACTCTCAAGTTGAGGGCATTGACTATGGTGAAACTTATGCTCCCGTTGCTCGTCTAGAATCCATTTGCATGCTTCTTGCTTATGCTACCCATCATAACTTTAAATTGCAACAAATGGATGTCAAGAGTGCTTTTCTTAATGGTCCCTTAAAGGAATTGGTCTATGTCAAGCAACCTCCAGGCTTTGAGGACCCCCTCTTCCCGGACCATGTCTACAAACTCGATAAGGCACTATATGGTCTCAAACAAGCCCCACGTGCATGGTATGAGTGCCTTAGAGAGCTTTTGTTAGACCGTGGTTTTGAGGTAGGCCTCATTGATCCCACTCTTTTTACTAAGAAAGTTGGAGGAAACTTATTCTTTTTCCAAATCTATGTTGATGATATTATTTTTGGGTCTACTAACAAAGCTTTTAATGAGGATTTTGCTAAGCTCATGACCGACCGCTTTGAGATGTCTATGATGGGGGAGTTGGAATTCTTTCTTGGTTTTGAAGTCGAGCAACTGAGGAAGGGAACCTTCATCAACCAAGCCAAACATGTCCAAGATATGCTCAAGAAGTTCAACCTTGATCAAGTAAATGGAGTCAAAACTCCCATGCCCACAAAGGTTAATCTTAATCTCGATCCCAAGGGTAAGGATGTGGATCAAAAACTTTATCGCTCGATGATTGATTCTTTGCTCTACCTTTGTGCATCTTGATCGGATATTATGTTGAGTATGGGTATGTGTGCAAGATTCCAAGTCGCACCAAAGGAAAGCCACATGGTGGCGGTCAAGAGAATCTTTCGATATTTGGTTCATACCCCTAACTTTGGGCTGTGGTACCCCAAGGGAGCAAGCTTTGACCTCATTGGATACACGGATTCAGATTGGGCGGGAGACAAAGTGGAAAGAAAGTCAATCTCTGGTGCTTGTCAATTTTTTGGAAGATCTTTGGTGTGTTGGTCCTCGAAGAAGCAAAACTGCGTGTCTATGTCCACCGCCGAAGCCGAGTACATATCCGCCGCAAGTTGTTGTGCTCAATTTCTATGGATGAAGCAAACCTTGAAGGATATTAGACTTTCTTTCAACAAGGTTCCCCTTCTTTGTGACACTGAGAGTGCCATTGCTATTGCTCACAACCTGGTGCAACACAACAAGACCAAGCAAATTGATATTCATCATCATTACATTCGGGATCATGTTGCAAGATGAGACATTTCAATGGAGTATGTTCCTACCAAGGCCAATCTAGCGGATCTTTTTACGAAGCCACTTGATGAAGCAAGGTTCCGGGAGTTGAGGCATGAACTAAATATCATAGATTCGAGCAATGTGGTTTGAGTATCTTGCACACCTACACGGGTCTCAAAGAATATCTTGTTTGGATGTACGCATGGATTTAGGTGGAGTGTAGTTCCTCATATGAACCAACACTCTCCCTATTATGCACACATTAATGTATTCATTATCTATGGTCTCTCAAGGAGACAAAATGAGCTTAAATGATGAGTGTTGGTAATGAAACCAAGATATATCTTCGCGGTGTCAAGCCAAATATACTCATATATGGTGGCATAGGCCACCGACATTGTGGTGTTTTATTTGTTTTTCTTTTGAAGTGTTTCTCCTTGTTTTTCCATGTTTTCGGTGTTGTTATTCGTTTTTGGATCTTTATTTGTTTTTTCACAGTTTGTGTCATCTATCCCAAGCCTTTCCTCCTCCCCTTAAACCTCTCTCTCTTGCACAAGGTCACTTCCTAGCCATTCCAAATCTAGAAAGTTTGTCTCTAGGCATCACCGGTAGTTCCGGCCGGCGTCGGTACTACTGCTCCGGGCCCAACTTCCCCGGAAGTTCCGTATAGACCGGTACTACCACTCTAGTCTTGCACTACCAGTGTCACCGGTAGTTTCAGCCCCTGGCCAGTACTAAAGGTCGAGTGCGGATCCTATAAGCTACGGGCCAGGGGGCACTGATACATTTCAAATGTATCTATAATTTTTGATGTTCCATGCTTGGTTTTATCCACTTTCTTGTGTTTTGTTCGAACTTTGGAGTACTTTTCATATGATTTCTTGGACTAACCTATTAACAAGAGCCATAGTGCCAGCTGCCTGTTTTCTGCTGTTTTTGGTTCCAGGAAAGTCAGAAAATGAATATTCTCGGAATTGGACGGGACAAAAGCCAAAGTACCTATTTTTACGAAAGGGATCAAGTGCCAGAATACGAGACGGAGAAGGGCCAGGGAGCCACCACACGACCTGGCCGCGCGGCCAGGCCTGGCCCACGCCAGGGGGTGGTGTGGCCGCTCCCGGCACCCCCTCGGCCTCTCCTTCCGCCTATATATTGCCCTCGGGACGAAAACCCTAAGTACCCGATCAAAAATCCACGAAAGAGTCTGTAGCCGCTGTCATCTCCATCCCTAGATCGGGAGGGATCTGAAGCTCTTCCCGGCACCCTGCCGGAGAGGGGAATTCACCCTGGAGGCCTTCTTCATCATCATGCAAGCCTCCGGTGTGACGCGTGAGTAGTTCATCCTTGGACTACGGATCCATGTAGTAGCTAGATGGCTGGTTTCTCCTCCTTTGTGCTTTCATGTTTAGATCTTGTGAGCTCTGTTCATGATCAAGATCATCTATTTGTAATTCATACATGTTGTGTTTGCGGGGATCCGATGGATATTGAGATGCTATTTCAGATTGATTATTGATTCTATCATGTCTTTGTTATTTGAGATCTTGCATGCTTTCCGTTGTTAATAGCTATCTTGGCCAAGTAGATGCTAGCAACTCCAAGAGTTAGTATTTATGCTCCATAGTGGGTTCATGCCACTAGTAATCTGGGGAAGTGACAAAAATCTCTAAGGTACTAGATGTGTTGTTGCTACTAGGGAGAAAACAACAATCCTTTGTTCATAGAACAATCGTATTGTTTACTTTACACACAGTTTGTAAAGCAATAATCTATTGCTTGCAACTTAATACTGGAGGGGGTTCGGATGATAACCTGAAGGTGGATTATTAGTCATAGATGCAGTTGGATGGTGGTCTATGTATTATGTTGTAATGCCCAATCAAGTCTCAAAGGATTCAAGATGGTTAGTATATGCATGTATTGCTTTTCGATGTTTGTCAATTGCCCCGCTGTAATTTGTTCACCTAGCATGTTATCTATCTAAGGAGAGCCACCTCTAGTGAACTATGGATCCCGGTCCTCTTTCTTTTACATACGATCTATAAACTGTTTACTGCTTTGTGTTTACTTTCTGCAAACTTTTACTTCTTTCCATTCGATACGTTTAATCCTTTGTTTTCCGCAAAACACAGTGAGATTGACAACCTCATCGCAAGTTGGGGACAAAGTTCTGTGGTTGTGTTGTGCAGGTCTCCACGTTGCTACTAGCACCGGTAGTGCGCCCTGCCAAAGCTCAGCTAGTAACACCTTTGGGTTGTTTTCTTGCTCCTACTGGTTCGATTAAACCTTGGTTTCATAACTAAGGGAAACTTGCTATTGTGCTCATCATACCTTCCACTTGGGGTTCCCAACGAGCTCTACATCAACACCGCCATCAAGCATTTTTTTGGGCGTCGTGCATTGAGCCATCAAGCATTTTTCTGGCGCCGTTGCCGGGGAGTCAAGGACATCTTCACAAGGGGAGTCCCTCAAAACCAATCTCTTTACTTTGTTGTTTTTGTTTTGCTTAGTTTCTTTTTAATTTGTTTGCTTGTTTTGTTCTTCAAAAACACACAAAAAATTTAGTTTTACTTGTTTGCTTTCTTATTTGAAAACCCAAAAAAATGACTGCCCTTGAAAACACTAAGTTGTGTGACTTCACTAGCACCAACAACAATGATTTTATGAGCACACCTATTACTCCACCTGTGGCTGAAAATACTTTCTTTGAGATAAAACCTGCTTTGCTCAATCTTGTTATGAGAGAACAATTTTCTGGTATTGGCAATAAAGATGCTGCTTCCCGTCTAAATAAGTTTGTTGAACTTTGTGAGATGCAAAATCATAGGGATTTAGATGGTGATATTATTAAACTGAAATTGTTTCCTTTCTCTTTGAGAGGAAAAGCTAAAGAATGGTTGAATTCCTTAACTAGGAATAGTATTGATTCTTGGACTAAGTGCAAAGATGCTTTTATTGGAAAATACTATCCTCCTGCTAAGATTACATCCATGAGAAGTGAAATAATGAAGTTTAAACAACTTGATAATGAGCATGTTGCTCAAGCTTGGGAAAGAATGAAATCTTTGGTAAAGAATTGTCCCACTCATGGACTGACTGCTTGGATGATCATCCAAACTTTTTATGCAGGATTGAACTATTCTTCAAGGAATCTATTGGATTCTGCTGCTGGAGGTACCTTTATGACCATCACTTTGGATGCTGCAACGAAACTTCTGGACAATATGATGGTTAATTATTCTGAATGGCATACTGAGAGAGCTCCACAAGGTAAGAAGGTAAATTCTGTTGAGGAAACCTCCTCCTTGAGTGATAAGATTGATATTATTATGTCTATGCTTGTTAATGGGAAAGCCCATATTGATCCAAATAATGTTCCTTTAGCCTCTTTGGTTGCTCAATAAGAGCAAGTTGATGTGAACTTCATAAGAAATAACAACTTTGGCAACAATGCTTATGGTAATAATGCTTATTGGAACAATTTTGGTAACAACAATTATAAGCCATATCCTCCCAACAATGGTAATGCTTATGGAAATTATTACAACAGTAATAAGAGTGCTCCCTCTGAACTTGAAGTTATGCTTAAAGAGTTTATTAGTAAACAAACTCCTTTCAATAAAACTATTGACGAAAAACTCTCTAATGCTGAAAGAAATATAGCATCTTTGGCTAAAGCTCAATCTTCTTTGAATAAAATGGCTGCTAAACCTAAAACTAATGATAATCCCTTTGCAGCTACTAATGCTATATAAGTAAGAATTGATGAAAATGTTAGACTATTAGCTGAATTACATGCTAAGTGGGAAAGAGAAGATGAAATTGCTAGAAACATTAGTATTTCTACTATCACCACCACTAGTGTTGAGGCTAGTAACAGTTCTACTACTTTAGATGATAAATTTGATTTTGATCTTGATGGTTGCAACATCTCTGAAGTTATTAAGTTCCTACAAAAGCTTGCTAAAAGTCCTAATGCTAGTGCTATGAACATGGCCTTTACAAAACACATTACTGATGCTCTCATAAAGATTAAAGAAGAAAAGATGAAACATAAAGCTTCTATTCCTATAAAACAAGAATATGGTTGGGAACCCATCATTAATATGAAAGTGAATAACTTTGATTTCAAAGCTTTGTGTGATCTTGGTAGTAGTGTTTCTATTATGCCTAGAAGGATTTATGATATGCTTGATTTGCCTCCTCTTGAAGATTGTTATTTGAATGTCCCACTTGATGATAATGCTAAAAAGAAACTCATGGGGAGTCTTAATGATGTTCTTATTATGGTTAAATATTCCTATGTCCCTGTTGATTTCTATGTTTTGGATGTTGAATACAATGCTTCTTGTCCTATTACTTTGGGAAGACCTTTTCTTAGAACTGTTGGTGCCATCATTGATATGAAAGAAGGCACCATTAAATATCAACTCCGACTCAAGAAAGGTATAGAACACTTCCCTAAAAAGAGAGAAAAGATTTCTTTTGCTTCTCCTATGAAAACAAAATTTGGTCTTAATGCTTCTTCATTTGAGAACACTTGATTCTTTCTTTGCTTCTTATGCCTAACTTAAAGGCGTTAAAGAAAAGTACTTGTTGGGAGTTAACCCAAGAGTTTTAGATGAGTCTTGGAAGTTATTACTTCAGTAATAACCGCTCCTTATCCTTTTTATTTGCTTTTTGTGCCAAGAGTAACCTCTAATGAGAGTGAAGTAATGATTGGGAAAGTGGCTGTCCCGAAACAGATTTTTGTGCTTCACCGTAAAAATTCCCGAGAGAGCTCTGTATGTCGGATTGAGCTGTAATATTTTGTGCTTCTTTCCTAGTTTGTTATCTAACTTTTGTTAGTTCAACACTTTTTGATTTGAGCAACAGAAGGTCTTCGAAAACATTCGTCTTTACCTGCTGGTCTGTTTTGACAGATTTCTGCCATTTTCTGCATTTGCTTCTTGTTGGTTCCTTCTTGAGTTCTTTTGGAGAATTGAGCTTTTTGAGGGAATTTCTACAGTATCTAGTGTTCTAATGGAAGTTTATTTGGTGTTAGAACTGAACCTTGAGACTTATTTATCTTAAGTGCACTAATGTTGTTAATGAGATTGTGTGAAGTTTTGTATGAAGGAAAATTTTCAGGTGTATGGAAGGAATGAGTAATGAGATGAAATGGACTAAAGCTCAAGATTTGGGATGCTACGCGTGTCACCCCAAGAAATATCCAAGAAGTACAAGCGTCAAAGCTTGGGGATGCCCAAGGCATCCCCTTCTTCATCAATAAAAATTCCAGGTTTCTTCCAAACGCTTCATTTTTATTGTTTCATGCACAGTTGTGTTTTTCTTGGAGCGTCTTCTTTTTCGTTTTCGTTTTGGTTTTTAGTTTTCTTGGTTTGCTTAGTTTTCTGAATAAGTTGGTTAGACCCCCTCTTTCATACATTGGTTTGCAAATAGTTTGGTTTGGTTTGGAAAAGAGTAGGAAAGTTCATACTTATGTGGTAAAAAGAGCTTGTTTTTGACTGTGGCTATGCTTTGTCATGCCATGCTTGATATTGTTTTGGATTTATGCTTAGTATTATTTGCAGTATGATGACTTGTTATAAACAATTGAGATTGCTTAATGTGCCTTGGATGAATCATGCGTTGTTTTAGCATATTAAAGCATAGTATAGTGGTATTCTCCTTTGACGCTTTATTTGGGTTGACTTGGCACATGCTCACACCATGTTATGACTGTCACAAGTCACCATAGCCTTTATGATCCTTTAATTTTCAACTTGTAGTATCACTTTATGCTTTGATCAATGATGTTTTGTCGCTCTGCATGATTATGGCCATTATTGCTCTCTTAGTTGGTCGCTCCTAGTCTTTTGCTAGCCTCCACCACCAAGTATGAGTTCCACTCATGCATCCAACTCCCTAAACCAAGTTATTCCAAAGAGTCCACCATACCTACCTACTAGCTTATGCTATTCCAAGTATATTCATGCTTTTGTTTACCTTCCACTTGTTATGAGAAAACTAGTGATTAAAGCTCTCAGGAACTTGATGGCACACTTTACTTTTTGCCTCTAATAAACTTGAACCTTTGGGTCCTTCTTTGTTGCGTATATGCTTGCGCTTTATAAGTTGAAATTAGCAGAACCATGTACCATGGGGAACGCTTTCAACATTGCACTTGTACTTTGTACCCCGTTGATATCATGTTCTTTTGCTTACGGATCCCGGCAGTGTGAAATAAAAGTGGAACTTGTAAGATCATGGAGTTTGTATGTGTGTTAGAGAAACGCCTGGGCCGCTAGCCTAAGCCATGCCTAATCATGGTGGAAACTTGCAGCATCACCATAATGAGCACTCTATGAAGCATCCTCAATAAAAACCTATGCAAATAGCAAATAAAAAGATCACTGGGCTCATTGTCTGCTTGCCTTGTCATTTTGATAATGGGAAAGCTCCCGTATCATGTGCAAGGGGTACCCTGTTGGCGGTTCTTAATGATACACATGTACTTACAATGACAAGAGCTTACTCGTGACTGAAGTTGAGTAGCATGAGGATCGGTCTTCGTAAGTAAGGGGCATGAGATTTCGGTTTATAACGTGTCAAGCATATCCTCTTAGTTGTGTCACTTTAACCTTAATCACTTCAAGATGCTTATGATAGGGGCAATGAGAGCTGAAAGCTATAAGTACCATAATTTTTGGAAGCTCTTTATGAGACTTGAATCCCTACTTCCTTTTACAAAAGGTCTTTCTTCCACCATTATATTGAGTCTCCACCTTCTACCTTTATGCACCTACTTTGAGAGCATAGTGGCCATTCTTAGTTCTATGTGCATTGTCCCAAGACTAGTTGATTGATGCATAACTTGATATTGCTTGTTTTTAACTATTGTATCTAGTCACTCTTATGAACTTTGAAGGTGTTCTATGCATTTATATTTGCTACTCTATTGAGGGACAAGCTGAATACTATTATGCTATGTTTTCTTTATGTGAAACAAACAAACGTCTTGCAAAGCGTGTTATTCATGAATCTTTTGTTTGTGCCTTTTCATGTTGCATCATAGTTTCTTTGCTTATTGCTAGAACTTTGTCTTTCATGTTATGATTGAAGTACTATGATCCCAGCTTTGAATGTTTTGCAAATACCTTGATCAAGTCTTTGATGGTGCATGTCACCTCAAAAATTATTTCTTTTTATCACTTACCTACTCGAGGACGAGCAGGAGTTAAGCTTGGGGATGTTGATACATTGCAAATGTATCTGTAATTTTTGATGTTCCATGCTTGGTTTTATCCACTTTCTTGTGTTTTGTTCCAACTTTGGAGTACTTTTCATATGATTTCTTGGACTAACCTATTAACAAGAGCCACAGTGCCAGCTGCCTGTTTTCTGCTGTTTTTGGTTCCAGGAAAGTCAGAAAATGAATATTCTCGGAATTGGACGGGACAAAAGCCAAAGTACCTATTTTTCTGAAAGGGATCATGTGCCAGAATACGAGACGGAGAAGGGCCAGGGAGCCACCACACCACCTGGCCGCGCGGCCAGGCCTGGCCCCCGCTAGGGGGTGGTGTGGCCGCTCCCGAAACCCCCTCGGCCTCTCCTTCTGCCTATATATTGCCCTCGGGACGAAAACCCTAAGTACCCGATCAAAAATCCACGAAAGAGTCTGTAGCCGCCATCATCTCCATCCCTAGATCGGGAGGGATCTGAAGCTCTTCCCGGCACCCTGCCGCAGAGGGGAATTCACCCTGGAGGCCTTCTTCATCACCATGCAAGCCTCTGGTGTGATGCGTGAGTAGTTCATCCTTGGACTACGGATCCATGTAGTATCTAGATGGCTGGTTTCTCCTCCTTTGTGCTTTCATGTTTAGATCTTGTGAGCTCCGTTCATGATCAAGATCAACTATTTGTAATTCATACATGTTGTGTTTGTGGGGATCCGATGGATATTGAGATGCTATTTCAGATTGATTATTGATTCTATCATGTCTTTGTTATTTGAGATCTTGCATGCTTTCCGTTGTTAGTAGCTATCTTGGCCAAGTAGATGCTAGCAACTCCAAGAGTTAGTATTTATGCTCGATAGTAGGTTCATGCCTCTGGTAATTTGGGGAAGTGATAGAAATCTCTAAGGTACTAGATGTGATGTTGCTACTAGGGAGAAAACAACAATTCTTTGTTCATAGAACAATCGTATTGTTTACTTTCCACACAGTTCGTAAAGCAATAATCTATTGCTTGCAACTTAATACTGGAGGGGGTTCGGATGATAACCTGAAGGTGGATTATTAGTCATAGATGCAGTTGGATGGCGGTCTATGTATTATGTTGTAATGCCCAATCAAGTCTCAAAGGAGTCAAGATGATTAGTATATGCATGTATTGCTTTCTCGGTGTTTGTCAATTGCCCCGCTGTAATTTGTTCACCTAGCATGTTATCTATCTAAGGAGAGCCACCTCTAGTGAACTATGGATCCCGGTCCTCTTTCTTTTACATACAATCTATAAACTGTTTACTACTTTGTGTTTACTTTTTGTAAACTTTTACTTCTTTCCGTTCGATACGTTTAATCCTTTGTTTTCCACAAAACACGGTGAGATTGACAACCTCATCGCTAGTTGGGGACAAAGTTCTGTGGTTGTGTTGTGCAGGTCTCCACGTTGCTACTAGCACCGGTAGTGCGCCCTGCCAAAGCTCAACTAGTAACACCTTTGGGGTGTTTCCTTGCTCCTACTGTTTCGATTAAACCTTGGTTTCATAACTGAGGGAAACTTGCTGCTGTGCTCATCATACCTTCCTCTTGGGGTTCCCAACGAGCTCTACATCAACACCGCCATCAAGCATTTTTCTGGGCGCCGTGCATTGAGCCATCAGGCACGCTATCTTCTTCTCCATTTGCTCCCTAACCCTCTTCTTACAAACGCGTTCGCCCAGGGAAGCTCTCCACGGTGGCGCCGCCGGCACCACTGATTCCGACTGCCCCTCTTCAGATCTACTCCATGGGAATCTTCCCTACGTCGATCTCCCGCCATGGACCCTGGTATTTGCTCCTCTCACCCTCCTTTCATGGATATCTGGCCATTCTTGTGCTTGAGTAGGGCATGCCATGTCTAGGGCTCTTCTTTGGCTAGAACTGTTTCAAGAGATCGTGGTAGGCTAGGATTCGTTGCTAGAATAGATTGCCCCAATACATTGGCTAGATTTCACCTTTTGGTGCCCTTAGATCCGACGAACTGCTCTGTTCGTGCCCGGATCGGTACTACCGGTGAGGCTCGACCGGTACTACCGGTGGGGTCCTCACCACCGGTACTACCGGTGGGGGAACGACCGATACTTCCGGTGAGCTTTGCACCACCGGTAGTTCCTGCAGTTTGGTGGAATTACCGCTGCACCGAAATTTGCAATCTGCTTCCGTATTCTGTCAATCTTTTCTCGATTGTTTTTCCTTCGACCTTGTGAACTTATATTCCATTCCCTCTCTACTCTTTGCTTTCTTCTCAGGGTAAGGTGGTTCTCGTGGTGGCTCCAAGCGGTCTTGTGCTCCCCCTCATGGTCCTTCAGAGATTGATGAATATTATCTCGAAGTTGTACGCCCTCCTGCTCAGACTACCCATCAAAGAGTTGTTGATGAGCGCCGTGTTGCTACTGCGAAAGGAAAGAGGCCTTCTCTTGCTAGCCAGAAGAATACCACCATTGGGCCTAACATCAACAAGAAGAAGATTTCTTCATGGCCACAGAATGCGTATGAGGATTTTCACAAGATTGATCCCTATATTGTTCCCCGCGATTGTCTGGTCCATGACCACTTCTTCCATACCAAGCGCCAAGAAGAAATCTATACCGAGGTGTATGCCACCAAGAAGAATGTGCTTGCCCCCCAGAAACACATAAACGTGGCAAAGATGGAAAGCAATCCTGGTTACTTTGGTGAGGCTCTCGACATGTGCATGAGGTTTGGGATCATTCGTCTTATGCAACATCATGAGAATTATGATGAGAGGGATATTGCTCAGTTTTACTCCATCCTGTACATTAATGCTGATCATCAGGATAGAACTTTGAAGTGGATGACTCAAAACAGGTTTCTGGCTGCCAAATGGTCTGAGTTTGCTGCTCTTCTTGGCTATCCCATTCTGCAAGGCCCACGCACAAATGGATGGCACATTCACAGGGGCAAGGCCTCTGAACCTGAAGTTCTGGAGCCCTTGTACATTGAGGGTTGGGGTGTCAATGGTTTTGTTGCTCATCTCCTTCCAACCTATGATATCATGCTCAAAGTCTACCAGAACACCATTGCTCCCAAGGCAGGTAACTTCGATCAGCTTCATGCCTTCTAGATTGATCTCATGTATTAGACTTATCGCCACAGAGACTCTTAGGAACGCATTGATTTTATAGACTATCTGTTTGAAGAGATTTGGTCTTCCCTGATTGAGAAGAGATCATGTCCCTATGCTCCTTACATCTAGAACCTCATCAATGCTAAGTGGCTAAAGGCCACTAGTTCCTCTTATCCTCAGGATATCTGCACTATTCATGAGGAGAATACTTTCCGTGTAATGAAGAATGTGAAACCGCATTCTCAAGCTGAGGGGGAAGCTGCTGCTGGGAGGCTGCCAGAGACGCTGCTGAGGCATCTGGCCATGCTAGTGATGGGGACCATGTTGAGGCTTCTCCTCCACCCCAACTTGATAGACAACCATCTTGGACTAAAAAGTTGCTGAGTTAAGTTAAGAAGATCTTCTGTTTCATTCAGGACCGTGAGTATCAGTCCTATGTTGCTTAGAGGCACAGTGTCAAGAGGGAGAAGGCAATCATGAGGAAGCTTGATATACAGGTATCTCCTGAGACCAGCTCCGTCACCGCGCCCAAGGATCAGTGGGTCAATTCACATTGCAGGTGGACTGACAGTGATGATGAGTCTGAGGTCACCGGTCCTTATCCACCCGCTTGGAACAATGCCTCATGGGACCCCGAGCCTCCTCCTCGGTATGTTGGTGGGTAGGGCGCTTAGATTGTCTACTTTGTCCCTTTTTGGCATCTTAATGCCAAAGGGGAGAAAGTGTTCCTTTAGGGCTATGGGATTTGCATGGGTTGTGTCACAATCTCACTCTTTCTTTGATCCTTTTATGCTCGTGCACACTTTTCTTCCGTTATGTATGCTTGTGGACCTCCGTTATTTATCTGTCTGTGGACCTCGTTTATGTATGCTACTATGTTGGTGAGATTATGTGTTGTGGTATCTATGTGATGTTCTAGTGGTTGGCTATTGTGGGCTAAGTTATCTTACGGAGGTATATTCATTTATCCAATATTGTCTCACCACATTGGTATTGGTGCAAGGTATGAGCCTCTCTCTTTCGTATTTCTTTCCTTGCACCCTTGTTGGTTTGTCTAGAGAGGGGAAGCTCTCTCGTATGTGTGCCTGTTGCTCTCCAGAAGCAATTGTTCTTATATCTGGCACACATCTAGGGGGAGCTTCTTATTTCTCTATTGCATAAGGCTTTTCCTTGTTGTTATCTTTTATGCAAATCTTGTGGGGTTGTCATCGAACACCAAAAAGGGGGAGATTGAAAGGATATTGTTTTCTCCATGTATTTTGGTGTTGATGACAACTTCATTTGTGGTTTAACTGTGTGCCGAAGTTGCAGGTTTTATCTATGGATGATTTAGTTGGTGGACTTCTCTCTAGAAGAAGCTTGAAGACGGTGGCTATTATTTGCACTTTCTCTTCTCTTTGTTTTTGGGTACCGTACTATCAAGACGGGGTCTGATACATTGCAAATGTATCTATAATTTTTGATGTTCCATGCTTGGTTTTATCTACTTTCTTGTGTTTTGTTCCAACTTTGGAGTACTTTTCATATGATTTCTTGGACTAACCTATTAACAAGATGCCATAGTGCCAGTTGCCTGTTTTCTGCTGTTTTTGGTTCCAGGAAGTCAGAAAATGAATATTCTCGGAATTGGACGGGACAAAAGCCAAAGTTACTATTTTCCAGGAAGACTCATGGAGCCAGAAGGAGAGTTGGAGAGGGGCCACAGGGTGGCCACACCCCCTTGGCGCGGGCCCGCCTAGGCCGCGCCAGGGCATGGTGTGGGCCCCCTGGCCGGCCATCGACCTTGCCTCCTTCGCCTATAAAGTCCTCCCGAGGCAAAAACCCTAGATCGTAAATCAGAAATCCACGAAAATTTCCGCAGCGCCACCGCCACCGAAGGGGAGATTCGGGGGATAGAAAGTCTCTGTTTCGGCACCCTGCCGGGACGGGGAAGTGCCCCCGGAGCCATCTCCATCGATCTCCACCACCATCTCCATCGTCATTGCTGACTCCCATGATGAGGAGGGAGTAGATCTCTCTCGAGGCTAAGGGTTCTACCGGTAGCTATGTGTTCATCTCTCTCTCTATGCATGATCTTATTGAAATCATGAGCTTATAATCTATAGATCTACCTTGCTACTCAAGTGCTTTAATAGATCTCTGCTCTCCCCATGTGTGTGAAAGTGACAGCGTGCACACCATGGTGGCACTTAGGCTAGAGATTACAAATACTTGTTATGAGTTATATTTGGAGTTGGATGTCTTTATGAAATTGTGGTGTTTGTTTGAACCATCTAGTGCTCAAGGTGACAGTGTGGGGTTATCTAGATGGGAAAGGCTTACTTTGAGGAGTGTTGTTATAGCCCTACCATCGATTAGAGTGTTCAACCGGAGAGTAGTTAAGAGTAGTATCATAAAGAGAAGATATTTATATGAGAGTGTTCACTAGTGAAAGTATGATCCCTAGGCCTTGTTTCTAAGCACTGAAACACCGTTTGCTATTAGATCTATTACATGTTTGCTTGCTTCCTTCTTTATTTCAGTTTTCCTTTAGTCTTTTCCCACGTCAACCACACGCCATCAAGCTATTTTCTACCACCATTACCACTTATAATTATCTATACCACTTGTATTTCACTATCTCTTCGCCGAACTAGTGCACCTATACACCTGACAAGTGTATTGGGTGTGTTGGGGACTCAAGAGACTTCTTGTATCTTGATTGCAGGGTTGCTTGAGAGGGAATATCTTTGACCACTTCCTCCCTGAGTTCGATAAACCTTGGGTGATCCACTTAAGGGAAAACTTGCTGCTGTTCTACAAACCTCTGCACTTGGAGGCCCAACAACTGTCTACAAGAATAGAAGTGCGTAGACATCAGGGTCCACCTAGGAAGGTTGTGGGAAATCATGCTTTCATGCACAAACGATATTAGCACATCCACAACCCTCCCATGTATTCAGCGAGAGAGAGATCCCTTAAGGAGGATGAGTGGTTTCTGTCCTGACCGGTTGTACTGGCCAGGCGCCGGTAGTACCACAAAGAGGATTTCTGGAGCTGGTCGAGCGGTACTTCTGGCTGCTGTTCCGGCCCTAATTTCTATAAACACAAAATCGATTTAGGAATACTTCTGTATCAAAGTGCTTATTTGACGG
Source organism: Avena sativa (assembly GCA_916181665.1). Classification (NCBI taxonomy): domain Eukaryota; kingdom Viridiplantae; phylum Streptophyta; class Magnoliopsida; order Poales; family Poaceae; genus Avena; species Avena sativa. Next base: position 469,747,392 of record OV702290.1, read on the forward strand.
AATTAGCGTCGGAACTAGCACCGGTAGTACCAGCCATAAGTTTTGGACCAGTTGGACTGGAACTTCTAGCCAGCACGGTCTAGCCTAGCCTCGTTGAGCGGTAGTACCACTCCCGCCCGTTAGTACCGGTCAGTCCCTCGTGACCCGGTAGTTTCGACCCTAGTTCCGCTCCTAGTTCCGTTAAATATGACATCTGTGTCGATACTTCTCTGTTTCGAATTGTCTATTTACCGGAAGTTGGATCGGTAGTTCCGGTCAGGTCGTGGGGCCCATTGAACAGTCAATCCGACCGTTCCGTGGAGCGCCTTCGGACCGTTGGGAACTGCTCACCGGAACTACCGCCCCCCACCGATTGTATCGGTGGTGTCATGGATGGACAAAATCTGCTCGGTTTGAAGAGGCCTATTTAAGGCCCTCTTCTTCCTCCTCTCCATTTATCTATTTGTTTTCTCTCTACTCCATTAATACAAGAGCTTGACTTGCCTAGATCCCTCTCCCTACCCACTCAAACCTCTTAATCTTTTGAGGATTGGGAGAGGTGACCTAGATCTACACTTCCACCAAAGGAATCGTGATTTCCCCCACCTATCCTTAGTGGATCTTGTTACTCTTGGGTTCTTGGAACCCTAGACGATGTAGGGCATCCTCGGAGCTGGGGGAATTGTTGTGAAGCTTCGTGGTGCCGTTGAGGGCCTCCAATTGAGTTGTGGAGTCTCCCCTCAACCTTGTTGTAAAGGTTTCGGTTGGTGCCTTCAAGGTCACCGGTTAGTGGTTTGTGAGGCCAACTTTATGGTGGTTCTCACCAGAGAAGAAGGTGAGGCCTTTGTGGCGCTCAGGTGACCTTGTGTGGCCTCGACACCTCTCCAACATAGACGTAGCTTCCTTGGAAGTGAACTACGGAAATTACATCTCCGTGTCCCCTTGCTGGTTTATCCATTCCTCTCCTTTACTTCTTATAATTACCGTCTTGTTTACTTGTTATATCGTTTTCCATATAGGTTGTTTATCTAGTTGCATCTCTAGCGAACTTTACTTTGTGCAAAGCCTAAAATTGTAAGAATAATAAAAATTGGTAGTCTCCTATTCACCCCCTCTAGTCAACCAAAGTTGGGCCTTTCACACGGTCGCTCCCTGCCGCTAAGCTCCACGACATTGCGCCCCTGAAATACGATGCCACCACCTCGCATGCTGATTTAGTATGAGGTCTACTGGTATCTACTGAATTATTGATTTGGATTGCTGAAGCATACACCAATCTGAGAAAACAAAAACAGCAGTGAGGCAGGTTTATTATGCCATCTACTGAAATTCGTGCTCTACAATACAAAATCTAAAAACAATATGAACTATAGCAGCGGGCTAGTGACTTAATCTTTTCTGAAATTCAGGCTTCTAGTAATACGAGCAGATAGATAGGAAGGGGAGGGGATATATACAACGACCTGAAAGATAGCCTTGCTGAACTGCGCGGGGGAAATATAGAGTGCATTAGGGACACCGTCGGCGAAAGCCAAGGTGCGGCAGACGACGGGGCACCGTGTCGCATCATCTCCAAAACCAGCGCTAGCCATCAGGAGGATATCATCCAGTAGATGTTCCAGCAGCGAAATCCCGGCCAGCGGAGGTGGAACACGACCATGCCTAGATTGTAGTTGTCGTGGATTGGTGATACTTGTGTCATGCAGTCCAGCATTTTATATGACTGCTCGCCGTTGTGCGGGAGTTCAGTGGAGAAGGCGAGTTGGCTGGTGTGGAATCCCGGAGCAACACCGGTTGAGTCCCTACATGCGAATAAGGAGGGCGGGTGCTCGGGGTGACGATGGAGTATCAGGAGCACTAAATCGGTGCGGTGACATGGACTAGGGTAGCAGCGATGCAGGAGGCTAGGCTCGGGGCGGCGGACCGTGGCTCTGGTGCTAGGCGACGGCGGACGCACGTCATGTGGAGCAAGGGATGCAACAGCCGCAATATGGAGCAGAGGACACAATGACCGCACACGATTCGAGGCCAGGGGTCGACACAGTGGAGGTAGGCGGCCTGGGAGATGCGGTGGAGAAAGGTAGCCGAGGCGGCATGGTGGATCGTGGAAGGAGCGGTGGAGGAAGGAGGTTGGAATCGGGAACGGGGGCCTCACCGTGCTTTTTTGTCGGGATGTGGCACGATGTCTAGATCCACTCGATCGGACGACCAAAAAATGGAGGCTCGATCCGTCAAACTGGCCTCCAAGCACTCTTTAGCACTTGGGTATTTTTCTCAGGCCGGTGTGAACCGTTTTCATACATGTTGCGACATTGAAAATGTTAAGTGTAACAAAAATTTCGTTGAGAAGCAAGCGGTGGCCCAACACCACTTTGCTGTGGCGATTGGAAGGGGGAGCATAGCTCCATGACTATTAATTGGGAATTCTTAAACCTTCCTTTGACAAATCTTGAGGACTTGGATGCTCCTCTCTCTCGGAGGAAGTTAAAGCGGCCACCCTAGACATTCCCTCCGACAAATCACCGGACCCGGATGGCTTCAACAATACTTTCTTCAAGGCTTGTTGGAATATCATCAAACCGTACGTTATGGTGGTGGTATATCACTTTTCACTCTTTGTACTTCCAACCTTCATTGGCTAAACTCCGCAAATATTGTCCTCATTCCAAAAAAAGATGGGGCAGAAGACATCTTCGACTTTAGGCCGATTAGCCTAATCCATGGCATTGCGAAGATTGTGGCAAAGATCCTCTCCTTGCACCTAGGTCCTCACATGGAGGTCCTTATTTCCACCACCCAAAGTGCTTTTATAAAGAAGAGAATCATCCATGAAAACTTCATGTTTGTTCGTAACTATGCTAGATGGCTCCATCGAAGGAAAAAGGCCACTCTCTTACTCAAACTTGACATCAAAAAAGCATTTGACTCCGAACGTTGGGAATACATTCTAGAAATTCTCCAACATCTTGGTTCCCCTCCTCGGTTTCGCAATTGGATCGCCGCCCTTCTGGCAACCGCCTCCTCTAGGTCCTCATTAACGACATCCCCGGTGACCCCATTAAACATGGGCGTGGACTAAGGCAAGGAGACCCGCTCTCCCTGCTCCTCTTCGTTATTTCCCTTGACCCTCTCCAACCCATTCTTCAAGTGGCCTCCGACCTTGGTCTTCTCCACCAACTTCCCGAAAAGGGAGCTCGTTTCTGTACCTTGCTTTACGCTGATGGTGCGGCTATTTTCGTCGCTTCTTTGCGGAGGGACATCTCAACTCTCGCACAAATTCTCATAGATTTCGGAAATGCTAGGGACCTTGTCACGAACTTCCATAAGAGTATGGTGGGTCCCATTCGATGCGGTGATATAAACCTTGAAGACCTTATGCAAGACCTTCCGGCTACCATTACGTGTTTCCCAATGAAGTACTTTGGTTTGCCTCTTGCGGTTGGAAGACTTAAGCGATCTCATTTCCAATACCTAGAATATAAAATGGCTAAGCCCCTCAATCCTTGGAATGGGAGACATTTCAACATCAGGGTGAGAAAGGTTCTTGTCAAGTCGGTGCTGTCCCCGCAAGCCATCTACCCCCTCACCACTCTTGATGTCCCGGTTGAACCCCTTCAAGCGATCCAAAAGATTATTAGGGGCTATTTTTGGGCGGGAACGGAAAATGCCACTAGTGGGAAATGCAAAGTAATTTGGGCGGCGGTTTGTAGTCCTACCTCCATTGGAGGCCTTGGCATCCTAAACATGAAGAAATTCACGAGAGCCCTCCGCCTAAGATGGCCATGAGTTGCTTGGACTACCCCGGAGAGACCGTGGGTGGGGTTTGAGAACCCATGTAACAAGGAGGATATGGACCTTTTCTATGCGTTAACAGAAGTGAATATTGGTGATGGAAACAAAGCTAGTTTTTTCGGACGCCCCTTGGGTGGATGGTCTTAGCCCCAAATCCATTGAGCCCTCAATTTATGAGCTTTCAAAGAAGAAAAGTTGGCTCGTCCGCATCGCCATTACTAATGACGCTTGAGTTGCTCAACTTGACATCTCAAACGGTCTCTCCGTGCAACAACTTCAAGAATTCATAAAGCTATGGTCAATCACTTTGCATTTTTTGGTTGAGGGCACCCCAGATTCGATTCGTTGGAAGCTTACCACTAACGGTGAATACTCTTGCTCCTCTGCATACAATGCGCAATTTCTTAGGGCTATTCTCTGCCCAGTGGACTCTATCGTATGGAAGAATTGGGCCCCTCCTAAGTGTAAGCTTTTCGCTTGGCTCATCATTCAAAACCGTGTATGGATAGCAGACCGGATTGATCGTCGAGGATGGCCAAATGGCAGGAGGTGCCCCTTTGCCGTGGTGCGGATGAAACAACGCCTCACCTTCTTTTCCAATGCCGCTACACCAAGCGGATTTGGAATTTGACAAATGATTGGCTTGTGTTTCTGATCCTGGACCCTTCGGCTTGGGGGCATTTCAAGGACGTATTGTCTTGGTGGACTTTCATGATCCTACCCGACGGTGGCGGACGGAGGAAGGCGACGACATCGCTAGTCATGCTCATCGCTTGGGAAGTTTGGAAGGAAAGAAATGCAAGAACATTCAATAAGAAATGCACCATGCCTTCCCTCGCATTCGCTAGGATTAAGTTAGAAGCGAAATCTTGGGTCCTCGCGGGTGCAAAGCATTTGGGTACATTGATGACGCGAGAGTAAGTGTTTTGTGCGTGCGTGGATTGTACTTTAAACTTGGAACCTCACTCTTTCTCTATTAATGAATCAAGGCAAATCTTTTGCCTTTCTTAAAAAAAATCGATTTGGATCCCAAGCTACAATGGAGCCATTTATTCTTGGGACTTTGAAAACTTGAATGCAAAGTATCAAAAATTATGAAAAAAAATTCTAGACCTATCCAATACACAAAGTCTTACCCCGAAATACTTTGTATTTTGCACTCAACAAAAATGACAACCTGACAGATTTTGGTAGTTTGAAATCTAGCTGTGTTCACAACTCCATACGCCAGATTTTGATGTTTTTGTACAGGCTAAAATACTGGGTATTTCGAGATGGGACTTTGTGTGTTAGATAGAGCATATTATTTCCTACACTTGGAATGTTTTGTCTACCCGCAAAAGAAAAGAATGTTTTGCCAACTTTTTTTGAAACTCCAAACTGACATTTGCAAACGATTCCAAAAACACGACCCATGGAGCCCGAGCTCCATATATCCGCACTCTAAGTGTAAACATTTATAATTGCACTCATTTCTCTTGTTACATTGCGAAGGGACGTATCAGTGTACGAAGTTTCCAGTACTGATGGAGTTTTTTTTTCTCCTGATGTTGCCTACTGGACCAATCTGATTCGTGGACTGCTCAACCTCCTTCCGGCCGGTTTTAAACCACACTTTTCTTCAGATGGTTTTGAAGAAGACGGTGCTGCGCTAATCTGCCTGATCATATGGGCCTGCCCTAACCCTACCTGGACGGCCTGGCATAGCCCAAAAATGTCGGGAGTCAGCTGTTGATTTATAGGATGGCATTTACTGCCCAATGCAGCAAATAGGAGGAGCGCTGCCGGGTGGGCTGGCCTGGTATGGTGTGTTGTTTTTTCTTTCTTTCTAACCCTCAATTTTTTTTTGTAGTTTTTGTGCTGCTTTGAATATACATGAGACTTATTTTTCAAGTACATGAATGCTGTTCTTGTCTAAGCGGACGTTTCTTTTGCAACACATAAATACTTCTTTATATTTTTAAAATTCAATTATAAATTTAATAGAAATAAAATTCGAAGCATTTTATAAAAATAAAGAAACTAACAGTAACGCTTAATGGCCATGCCAAATGCGGCCCGTGAGGAAATCGTTCAGACACACGAGGTTCCAAATGTAAGGCCTTGTGTCCAGAGGCGGATGCAAGTGTGTAGCTAAGGTGGTGCACTGGCTGTTGGCATCCTATTTCAGAGCCTCCCACCCTTGTCTCACTTCTCTAATCCACCCCCTTCCAACGAAAGAAAGACACAAGGACTAGGAAATGGCCATCCTTTTAGAAGAGCAACACGAGGGGCACTCTCCCAGCGACGTGGGTGGATCTAGCAGTGTTCCCACGGATCTGTTCTCTCATCGGGTGTTCTGCCTTTTCAATTTTCCATTATTTATCTATTCTAAATTTGATTTCCATTTTCTCAGTTTTCTCTATTTTAATTCGTCTTTCTCCGATTTTCTTTTTATTGGTTTATGTTTGGCGAATTTTACCGTACCTGGTACTCCAGGGAGAGTAGTGGAAGTACCATTACAATCAGACCGTCCGTTTTAGAGGGTTGTTTAGTCATTTTCTCCCCCAATTATTTTATCCCCAATCTGATTATTTCCGATCTAGCGCACTCATCTCCAATCTGATTGTTTAGTACAAACCCAACCCAACCAACTCGCATTTGGCTCGCTCACACCCCAGGCGATCGCATCTACCCGCCCAGATCTACAACCGCCGCCGGTCCCTGCCTCCTCCGTCGGCCAATCCGGCGACGTGAGGGGGTGGGGACCCTGGGCTCCGGCCTGTAGTTAGGGTAGGTCTTTGTAACACCCCGTCCACTCCTGGGCCTAGGGGTGTCACTCCTGGCAGCTTAATAGGATATCTAGACTGGCCCACAGACCAACACTAGTCTTTTCTGCGCACTTTGTCCTCACTCGTGTGCACCCGGTTACCCACTTCCCGGTCGGTCACCCATCCTAGAATTGCTCTAGGCCAAGCACGCTTAACCTTAGAGTTATTTTCGAATGAGCTTTCGGAAAAGAAGTTGCAACTTGTTGATATGAGTATCCTATCAATCCTATCAAGCCATGTGCCGGATCTCACATACACCCACCCTTTAGAAGATCGATGCCCTCATCGATCAAGCACACCCCAGGAACGTTCCCTCTTGGCACGCGTCTGTGCGTCTAGTGCCGGCACATGTGCCATGCCGTGTCCACTCCGGGCCACACGCGCCATGCTCCACATGTCCCGCCACTAACCCGCACACACCCGTGTAATCGCAAGGGTCGGCTCTGATACCACTTTTAACACCCGGTCCACTCCTGGGCCCGGGGGGTGTCACTACTGGCAGCTTAATAGGATATCTAGAATGGCCCCACAGACCAACACTAGTCTTTTCTGCGCACTTTGTCCTCACTCGTGTGCACCCGGTTACCCACTTCCCGGCCGGTCACCCATCCTAGAATTTCTCTAGGCCAAGCACGCCTAACCTTAGAGTTATTTTCGAATGAGCTTCCGGAAAAGAAGTTGCAACTTGTTGATATGAGTATCCTATCAATCCTATTAAGCCATGTGCCGGATCTCACAGTCTTCTTCTTCCTTGAGTCGTGGTTTTCATGGAGGAGACTGCTGCCGCGTCAGAATAATTTGCCCCAGTTCTTCCTCCATCTCGTCGTCGCTCTAACCGGTGATGTCGGGGGACATGTGGCCCGGTCTTCTCGCCGATCTCTGGATCCGGTGAGATTTGTGTCTGGTGGTCGACATTCGTCACTCTCGGGGCGACGGTCGCGTGATAGGTGGCCCGGTCTTCTCGCCGGTCTCTGGATCCTGTGAGATTTGTGTCTGGTGGTCGACGTTCATCACTCTCGCGGGTGACGGTCGCGTTGGCTGTTGCAGTAGTATTTGACATCTTGCAGTTGTGCGCGTGGAAGACGACAAGCGACAACGTCTCTCTTCTTCGACTGCGTCAGATGAAGACGACGATGTCGGGATCTGGTGATCACGGGGAAGATCCCTGGCCGACGTGCCACAAAGTCTCGGGTTCGTCGCTTGCGATGACTCGGTTCATCAGCTCGAAAAGCGTCCTCGTATGCGATGGTGCTCTCCCAGATCTAGGTATGAAGGTTGTTTGTCTCTTTTTTTGATGCTACTATAGTGGCGGTGGAGGACGATGGATGGCGGTTCGGCGAGGCACAAGTTTCTCCAAAGGTGGAATTGTAATTTTACTTGTGGAATCCTTTGTACAAAGTTGCTTGACAAGCATGTTTGTCTAAAGTGTTGACCATATATGCGATCTTTGGATTGTCTAATGAAATATATGGTTTAGTAAAAAAAAACTGATTGTTTAGTCGGATTTCAGAGTATGCTTATGAAGCAAATACATGGCCTTAATCGATCGGCTTGTTGTTCAATAATCGGCTTGAAGTATTCCGACACCGATTTTTAGTTTCATTTTTTTTGAAAGCACTATATATTAGGTCTGCAAGCCGCCTCATTAAAATCTTTCAGTCCCTTTCGGTACCCTGGTAAGGAAAAAGAGTGCGTCAGAAACTTGCAGCCTCTGGGTTCAACACAGTTACATCATTCCAGCGGTTACATCATGAATTACATCAGATAAAATAAACCCCGGAGGTTCCCCATCCCAAACTAAAACCTCTTTTGAAACATACGCATGTTTAGCTAGTAGATGAGCCACTCCATTTTCTTCCCGCATACAGTGATTGAAGGAGATTCCAGGTATTGTGTTTGCTTTAACAAAGCATTCCACCAAGATAGCCGAATAGGGGTTCCATACTTCCATTGTTCCATTGCAGCATTCGATCAGCTCAAGACAGTCTGATTCAATGATCACCTTTGAACATCCCTTCTCTTCAATAAACTCCAGACCTTTCAACAAACAAGTTGCTTCCGCCGCTGCAGCTGAGAGGGTGTTGTTTATAGGACAACAGAAACCTGCAATTGCCTCACCCGTATGATCTCGAAGAACACCACCTGCAGCACCAGAGCCATCAATATGGTAGGAAGCATCAATATTGAGTTTATATGAGCCAACCTCTGGTTTTACCCATCTCGGCGGCTCCATCTTCATATTTGAACTAGCTATATTATAATTGGATGTCAATGCATTAATTGCAAAAGCTGTATTCCTTGGCATATTCACGCGCTCCCCATGGACTGATTGCCGTCGTTGCCACCAAATATACCAACAACCAACCCCAATAGACTCCTGCAGTCCCAAATTTCCAAGTACAGGCGATTTCTTATTTGGGTTACACAGAAGACCTTCAAGAACCACCGAACCAGACCGATCGGTCCCCATAGCTTGATAGATGATTTCATATAAGCCTAAAGCCTTCCAAACTTGTTTCGCTCGTACACAACTGAAGAGAAGATGCTTTATATCCTCTGCTCCCTGAAAGCAAACGGGGCATACGGCCTGAACAGGGATATGTCTGTTTGCAAGGATCGCTCTTCCAGGTATAATGCCATGTAAGGCTCTCCACAAGATTTTTTTTATCTTACTTGGTATCTGCAGTTTCCAGACAATCTCCCATACCGGGTTGATCCTTGAAGAACCCTGGCCGTCACTCCTACTAGAACGAGCACCGAACTGATGTTCCTATTCCAAAAAATATACAGAGCGTACAGAGAACATATAGTTCTTAGTGAAATGCCATACGATAAAATCGTCCGTGAGATGTTCACTAAGTGGGATATTTAGAATTGGCTCCACATCTACCTACATCAGATTCTCTCTCAAGATGGCTTCATCCCAAGTACCCGTGATAGGGTTTATGAGCTCATCAACTGTCCTCAGAATACATTGGCCATGACTCGACATCACCTTTCTTGTACAACCCGTAGGAATCCAACGATCCTCCCATATATTAATAAGAGTTCCTTTACCAATTCTCCAGATGTGTCCACGCTTAAACGAATAAAGACCAGACACTATACTCTGCCAAGTAAAAGAAGATACCTTCTTTGGACCCGCTTGCAATAAGTTTCCACTTGGGTAATATTTAGCCCGGAGCACATGAGACACAAGTGAATCAGTATTGGTGATCAGCCTCCAGCTTTGCTTTGCAAGCATCGCCAGATTAAAACAATGAATATCCCTGAAGCCCATACCACCTGATTTCTTTGGGATGCTCATTTTCCACCATGAAAGCCAGTGCATTTTCTTACCTTCATCTGTATCACCCCACCAGAAGGCAGCCATAGCATCATTAATCTCCTTGCAAAGTCCCTTTGGTATCTTAAAAACAGCCATAGCATAGACTGGAATTGATTGAATAATGGCTTTAAGTAAGATCTCTTTTCCCCCTAAAGAGAGGAATTTCTCTCTCCAACCTTTCAACCGTTCAATGATTCTCTCAAGTAAGTATAAGAAACTTCCCTCCCGAGCGATCTAGGCCCACCATTGAAGGAAGACCAAGATATTTATCAGATAAAGCTTCATTCACGATATTTAACTCCTCACAAATCTGAGCTTTAACATTTACCTCAACATTTGGACTAAAGAAAATGCTGCATTTGGATTCACTCACCAGTTGTCCAGAGCTTGCACAATATTGATCCAGGACCTGTCTCAATGAGGTTGCATTAATCAAATTTGCCTTCATAAGTATAAGGGAATTATCAGCGAATAGTAAATGCGATACTGATGGTGCATTCCTGCACACCCGAACACCTTCAATGCCACGAACCTCCTCTTTATGAGCCAAAGCACTAGATAAACCTTCTGCACAAATTAAGAATAAATATGGTGATAAAGTATCGCCTTGACGGAGTCCCCTAGACGGAATAAAACCTTCCGTCTCCTGATCATTGTATCGAACTTTATATTTAACAGAACCAACACATGCCATTAGGAGTTGCACAAACTCATTCCGGAATCCTAGACGTGAGAGCATACGTTCCAGGAAAACCCACTCTACACAATCTTATGCCTTATGCATATCTAATTTCACCACACAAAAGCCTTCTTTCCCCGTCTTCTTGTTTTTTATTGTGTGCATGCTCTCATAAGCTAAAATAATATTATCTGTAATCAATCTACCGGGGACAAAAGCACTCTGGGATTGTGATATTACCTCATCCAGAATCAGCTTTAGCCTGGTCGCAATCATCTTCGAAATCACTTTATACAGAACATTGCAGAGACTGATCGGTCTATACTGAGTAATTCTTTCCGATGACTCGACTTTCGGTATAAGGACTATAACTGTATCATTCCATCCCTCCGGAATCTCCTTTCTCTCAATCGCCATTAGCACCTCATTTGTCAAGACATCACCAATAAGATGCCATCAATTTTTAAAGAAGAGTGCATGCAAACCATCAGCCCTAGGGGCTTTCATATCTCCAATTGAGAATAGAGCCTTTTTGACATCTTCAGCTGTATAAGGTTTAAGTAAAGCATTATTCATCTCATCAAAAACTCTAGGAATTACCTTATCAATTAGTTCGGGATCAGGTTCTTGCACTTCCATGGAGAAAAGACCAGCAAAGTAATCAGATATCATTGGGTTGAGATAATCACTTCCTTCTGATTTGAGTCATCTTTTAATTGTTTGATTCTATTTCTCGACCGACGTGCAGATGCAGACTTATGAAAATAGCCAGTATTTTTGTCTCCCATCTGCAACCAGTTCACACAGCTACGTTGTGACCAGTGAATCTCTTCCTGTTCCATTAATTTTTCCACTTCAAACAACAATTCTTTTTCCTTGGCAATATTTTCTAGGCTGAGTGCACTTCGAGCAAGCTCCTCTAATTCCTTTCTCACGGATTTGATTCTACGCTGGGGTGATCGCAAAACAGTACGATTCCATTGATGTAACCTTTCATGCACCAGAGCAAGTCTTCCCGCCAAATCAGAATTGTCAAAACGTTGGGCCGATGCCTCCCAAGCCCCTTCTACCACATCACCAAAGTGCTCCTCTTTCAGCCAGCGGGCTTCAAAGTGGAGGATAGCTGGGCCACGTCTATCAACTGTTGGGCTCTAACCAAAAGAGACGAGGATCGGCCGATGATCTGAACGACTGTAGTCACAGTTTTCCAAAACCGCATCCTCAAATTTATTCTGCCAAGCAAGGTTAGCTAAGCCCCTGTCAAGTCTCTCTCTGATCCCAGCTCGGTGCCAGGTAAATTTATCTCCAACATACCCAATATCAGTAAGTCCACAATCCTCAATTGTATCACGGAAACTTTTCATAAAATGATAAGGTCGTGGATTACCTCCTTCCTTTTCATAAGGGTATAAAATCTCATTAGTATCACCCATAATTAACCAGGGCATATCACAAACATCCTTCAACTCCCTAATCCTCTCCCATGTCAAGTGTTTATCAGACCATTTTGGTTCGCCGTAGAAACCAGTGAACCCCCACATAATTTCCTGTCCCGCTCCAATGAACACATCAATGTAAGTAGGAGTTTTGTATCGCAAAGATATAACAATGTTTCTCTTCCACAACAGCAACAAACCACCCTTACGTCCGTCACTTCTAACAACCTCTTTATAGTCCATCCCAAGTCGACGACGCAAACACTCGGATGGCCAATCATCTAGGTGAGTCTCCATTAAAAACAAAACATCCGGGCAATAGCGCTTATTTACCTCAACAAGCGCTGTCACAGCCGTGGCCTTCTGTAGGCCCCGGCCGTTTAGACTTAAAAGTTTTATTGCGTCCGGTCAACCTCCTCGGAGGTTGCTGATATCAGGTTTTTTGCCACTTCATTGCCAGTCCTCGATCGCTTCGCTGGTTGTGATTTACCAGGTGTTACCTGATCTTTTTCCAAATCGTTCTCCTTTGAGGATTGGTCAAAATGACAGACCAATCCAGCAACTGAGGAAGCTAGATCACTCCCAGTTTGATTTCCAGTAATGGTCAACATAGGATCAATATTCGATCTCTTACGATTCAGAGCACTTGGGTCCAGCATGTCAACGTCCTCCCCAAACGCGTTATTATCCTCTCCACCATCCTCAGCTTCGTTGTCATCATACTGATAAAAATCAGAGAGGCCACGCCCTCTTCCTCTCCCCATGGGTGAAGATCTCCCACCATGTCCACGCCCCGTGCCGCGCCCCCGGCCACGGCCACGACCACCATCTGCTAAAATAAACTCTCCCCATTGCAACTTGGATTCATCATGTTCTCCAGATCCACACTCCTGATAGTAATGGCCAAGTAATCCACACACTCCACAAAAAGTGGGTAGCTTTTCATACTTTAACTGATAGAAAACTTTCTGTTTATCCCTTGTAATAGAGACAAACCGAGAGAGCTTTTTCTTCACATCGATTTTAACTTTAACCCAGACAAATTCACCAATAAAACCAGCCGGCAGCTTTACTTGAACCTCCTTAACCTCTCCCACAGATCTACACATTCCTTTGATCACTGGTTCCTTAAGATAATTATCAGGTAGTTGCATAACCCTAACCCAAACCACCAATCTGTCAAGAACAATCGATTTAGGGTTTTGGAACCCATCATACTCTTCGAGAAGCAAAGCATAGTTCTTCCTAAATAACCAAGGACCCATGTTCATGGCCTTATTCCAATCACCAAGACAACCAAACTGGATGGTAAACAGGTTGTCCTCAATCTTCCTCCACGCCACCTCCTTTGTAGGGTTCCAAGCTGATCTCATATCAGCGTATAAAGCACTTGGGCTAAAACCTCTCAGCGTATGCACTTTGCAGATCGCAAGCCACTTCGCCTTCTCCGTTGGATCCGGAGCTTCCTCTTCCCACACGAAATCTGCTTCTTCATCCTCATGGAGATTCAGTCGGCCTATCAGATCTTCCACATCTTCCTTCCCGCGATGAGCCGGGACACTTGATTCTCCTTGTTCGGCCATGCCAGGGAGCACAGGGAACAATCCGGAGAGTAATCAGACTCTCGGCGGGTAGGCGCCGCCGGAGGACAAAAACTCTAGGTTTTTCGCTAGGGGACTAATTTACCTTATGGTACGTTCCATGACGAATGCAATCTTCGCCCTGTCCATCTAGTTTGCTCTATTCCTCACTTTTAGTTTCGTTTTGATACACATTGAGCCGGAAAGACGCCATCATCACGGGCATCGACTCGGCGGCCTCAGCTCGGGCGGGTCCGTCGTGCGCTCATTCGCTGCTAGTGACGGCGGTAACGGCGCGACCTGCAGGGCTATGCTAGAACGTTGTGTCATTGTCGTGCTCGGCCGGCCATGGTGGCCTTGCGCTACTTTCCGTGCTACGATTAGTCGAGATGGATGAAGCTGATCATCTCAACAATGGCGTTTTTTCTTGAGAACCTCAACAATGGCGGATTGATTAACAGTCCTTTCCGGTGATTAAAAAAACTTGCTAGATCCATCCACCCCGTTATTTCCTCTTTTAATTAACTTCCCAATTACGGTTTTACCCCAGGAACAAGGGTACTCCACAATACTTGTCGGTGGTACTCCATGATCTATAAGAGTATATGTTGTCTTGGAGTACAGGCAAAATCTGTCCCTTAGATGAGAAGAAACGAACGGTCTATATAAATTTGTGGGTACTGTAAAAGTGTATGCCGGTTCAAGGCGCCTTTGGTGCATTACTATCTTTATAAATCTTGAGCGGAAGACATAAGTAGGCTTCGATCAACAGTAATCCATACAAATCACAACTATTGGTAGACAAAGCTTTTTAATTAGCAACGGATATGCCGCATTACTATTTTGTTTATATGAGGGATAAGACTTGTGCACTCACTTGAAATTCATATAGGTTCGCCACCCGTACGTGCATCCTATCCGCGTACGCACAAGACAATCCCAACGTATTATTAGTAGGATCAGGAAACTCCCTACCGTACTTTTGTTGCTCAAGAAAGCTCGCTTGTACACTTGGGCTGGAGCCAGGTATGTTGCCCATATCATTTCCGTTTGTGCGGTCAATCCTGATAAGTAGTTTGAGCTTTGGTTTGCATGCTCAATTCATTATCTGTTCATTTGTTTAAGAGGCCACTAAGATTGCTCCTTTTGCAGATGCCAAGATCTAGCTTCCTAGATGCATAGGTTAGTAGCCGAAGTGCACTTGGCATGCAAATCCATATTTTTTATTATCTATTGTTCCAAACGAAAAAGGATTTAACTCTAGGAGTTGTAGTTTTATGGCCCCGTTCATCCAGGGATAATGTATCTTATCTGAAGCAAGCTACTTTCCACTAAGAAGGCTTTTTATTAGGATTTTATACATTATATCCATTGCTACTTGAAGTGGAAATCGTCTAGCTTACTCCAGAGACCAGACCAAGGCTGCAGAGAAATTGATCTTTGTTTTCCAACTTATGATGAGTGGCAAGTACTACTACAATAGAATATCCTAAGAGACCACTAAAAGGTTGGAGAAGCAGCAAGGCTCAAAGTGGAAATTTGTGTTAGATGACAGTACACGTGGTTACGCCATGTATAGATCAAACCGAACCGACTTAGACTAGCCTAGATTGACTTGTAACACAAGTTTGTAAACATGTATAAATTCTGATCAATGCAATCGGTCGCAGCCTAACCTTATAATCCTACAATTAGAATCGAGAAAATTGACCAAATTTTTTCAAGTTTCATAAAATTTAATCAATCTTTTTTTCTCAAATATGACAATTTCCCGCTTGTTACCGGTAAGGCAGGTAACGGGGTAGTTACAAAAACCCCTCGTAGTAACGAGCATTGGCATGAAGACAACCACACATAACCTCCAACAAAAAATGCTGACCAACGCAATTCAGTCGAAACATTAGATCAAAGACTTTAACTGTGTTGCATAAAAAACGAAGACTTATATTGATCTTCCTAATATGGAGGTGCAAATTGTTTGTATTGTTTGCCATATAGGAAAGGGTGTGGACTATGTCAGCTTTGCACACCATGTTACCCCAGCCAAGCTTCAAGGCATGGTAAAGGGGTGGCAGGGCTCTTCCGGGCAATTGCTCCTTGGTTCAGGCGGCGGACTAGAGCTCTCTGTCATGCCTGCTAGTCTGCTCCACACGTACTATCCGGGTGTTGGCGATGAGGTGACCGATCTTGCCTCACGGAGATGGTTCATAAGACGACACTAGATTCAATCTTCTAGAGGCGCATGATGATCTGGCTATTGTTTCGTCATGCCGCCGATCTGCCGAGCGCTGTGATGCCTACACCGGGGCGGCAGAAGATGGTGATATGGCTGCTGGGCATGTAGCGCGTTTAGCGGCGCTGCACAGGCCCGTCTGATCCGTCTGGTCAGACGGTGTGGTGGAAAACCCGGAGACATACAACTCCGAAGATGGTCACCCAAGATGGCTGCAGGGGCGGCCATATCTATTTACGTCTAATGTTCCACCATATTCCATCGACAGGATTAGCGGGCGTACAGAGAAGATACCTGATTAGGCAATGTTTGTCGACACTCGTGCTTGGTGCCCTTGACGAAGGTGGTCGCTCAATAACCGGTTTACATTTTCCTATGACCGGACTCATCATCATTGCCACACATGAGATGGACGTTTCTTGAAGGCTTTATCTAAGAGTTGTGTATTTTTTGTTTGTTCGGTCACTGTCATACGGTTTTTAAGATTGTGGAGATATTATAGGGTGACATATGGCTTTGATTTTTTGGTCAATTTGTTCGACATCGATGTCAGGCTTTGCTTCCTATAATAGTAGAGATTAATAATATGTCAGGCTTTGCATGTGGAGTCGTTTATCTGGCGGATCTCCTGAGATTTGGTCTTCTTCTTGTCCATTCATGTGAGTTTAGGCAAGTCTCTTCTCTAGTGCGTTGGTGCTTTGAAGTCTTAGAACAACGACTTTCCTTCTGTCTACTACTACTACAATAAACTTTACTACGATAAGCTTTACCCGGCTTCGATAATGGAGGGACAAGGACGACGGTGTGTCTTCGACTCGTGGTAGTGTTTGTAGTCGTCGCTACGTGATTCATGGACCTATTTATAATTTTTATTGTTCATGATTATTAATAAATCGTGGAATTTCGAGAGAAAAAAAAACCTAAACTATCTTGCTTCTCATATTCTGTTTCTAGAGGGAATGAGTTACGTCTGGCTTTGTGTATACATAATTGAGAATGAACAACATTGTACGGCATGACATTGTTCTACATTCGCTCGCGCACATGATGCGGAAATATGGATGTTGTTATGCTTTAACGATACGTTTCTCTCTTTAATTTTTAGGGTATATCTCTGTCGCGGTGGAAAGGATATTATGAGTTGAGCTAAAGACTAGACTGTCAGGCTGTAGTACCACTACCACTACCACGTATCTGATGCAACGAGCTATAGCCAAGTCATCATCATTGGACTACGTACCGCAACTTCGCAATTGGATCAGTTGCTGGAGCAATCATGTAGGCAAGTTGCACGGCTGCTTTTTTTTTTTTATCTCACTCCCTTTTCTCGGGTGCTCACGTTTCTAAGACGAGATTCTTGAAAAATTTCCAGATCAAGTGAATGTGAAGACGAAGAAGATCAATTGCTAGATCATGCATTCTCAAATTTTTTTTTGCTATATCATGAACTAGCTAGCAAAAGAGCAGCAATCATTTGGTCTAGAGGGTTCTTGGAGTAGTTTGTTTAAATATAAAGACGTTACACGTAGGGCCGGTCCTGAGTTTTCAGAACCCAGGGCGAAACTAAAATTTAAAACCCCATGCTATTTTTTAATATACATATATGAAACAATGAAAAATAAATACTTTAAGTATATCCAATTATAATATTTATATAAAAATAACAGGTATATTAAATAAGATCCGATAAGCGATAGAAATATTATCTTCTAGATCAACTTCCACACTAGCAAATTCTGTAGGAGGTGAACTAAATACAGGCTCATGATCACTCACAATGTAATGAGCTGCATTGATGTCAACGTTGTTCTTTGTATCGATATCATTTTCTCGAACAACATTACTCTGAAACTAGTGCCAAACTCATTGGATTTCTCGTAGTGCTCTTTCTACTCTTCAAAAAATTATGAAACTACCATGTGTGTGATTCTATCGGCTTCTATTCATGTATCCTCTTTTTCCTTTTCTTAGCACCCGAATCAGGCGTCATAGCCAGTTATCCACACGGAAAATAAGAAGAACTGCTACTTATCAAAAATTGAAAACTAGAATTAGGGCATAATCCGCGTACCGTATGCATAGAGAACTGGGGATTCAGGGTTTGGGATGGGACCAGCATGCTGCAGTAAACGACCGTACTTGGAAGGAATATCCTGCCTGCGAGGATGACGAGCAACGATATGTGGCATGTCTTCACTGTGATCGGTATGGAATTTAGAAAGAGTTACAAGAAGTTAGGACTCAAGAACGACCGAACAAGAATCGCTAGATGCGATCTGATCGCAGGAAACGTTTTGTCTAGAAAATAAAAAAGGCCTAATGGCCCAATGGAAAACGGTCGACTTTTATTCTCCTTTATTTTTTTGAAATTTATAATAGGCCATATATAAAGAAAATATCTAGAGAGGGCCCCTGTTTTTCTTGGGCCCGGGGCGGCCGCCCCTCCAGTCCCCCCTCAGGGCCGGTCCTGGTAACACGGCATCAATGGGATGCAAAACACGAAAAATCTCGGGTGAGCTTATGTTGCTAATCATCTGTTAAAGGAGAGATGTGACTAGGATGGCAGGTCGGTGAGGCGGGTTAGGGGGAGACCCGACTACGTCGGCCGAGGCTGGTAGGTGAGCTCGAATGACGGCCCGGTCGCTAGCAAACTTGTATTTTTCCTGGAACGGAGGTCACCAGCAAACTGAAGGATTCTCTTCCTGTCCTCGTCAGGCACCGGCTGCACGGTTAGAGCATCTCTAGCCGCCCACTCCCATACAGCATACAGCAGAGGCGTTTGACAAAGGGGGTGGGAGGTGTCTGACAAGGTTCACCTATAGAATGTCTAGAAAAGACATCGGATTAGCCTTATGGGGGGCCTGTTCGTCTGCGGTACCAAAGTTCGCAGGCCAGCGCATGGCGGTACCTAAGTTTCCTGAAATTGCCGCGTTTCTAAAAGTTGGGCCGCCAACTACTGAGAGGGGCCATTTCGAGGCAAACTCATCTCACCCCTGCCAAATTCAAACATTCCGTTAAACTGCCCCGTGAAG
This sequence comes from Avena sativa, assembly GCA_916181665.1. Lineage (NCBI taxonomy): Eukaryota > Viridiplantae > Streptophyta > Magnoliopsida > Poales > Poaceae > Avena > Avena sativa. The sequence continues at coordinate 469,766,261 of OV702290.1, forward strand.
TAGACGGTCGGGACCCTCATGTCGGTCATCTGTCCGTGATGCGAGCGCCAACGCGGCAAGCTCTTAGGCAAATCGAGTAGCTAAGTGGATTGGATGCGTTGACCAATTTCACAAATCCATTCCCACCATTCCTCTAGAACCGGCGGTGTCGGAATCCACCCTCTAGGCAGGACGATCCCTTCGGACATTTGACTTCCGGCGCCCAGTTGCTGCGCCCAGTCACTAATCCCGAGCTCCAATGGCGCATGCCGTAGCCACCGTTGCGAGGCTCTAGCCCGCCTCCGCCGCCGACGATCCGAGCAGCTCGGAGGATGGCAGATCCTACTACCAAAGAAGAAGAAGTTTTGGCTACAAGCGGGTGAGCGACCCTTCTCTTTGCTATTCACACTAATTATAACTGCTAGCTGGCTACTGAAACTAAAATTGTTTGTTAGCCCAACGCTAACAAACATATTTTGTCCACAGTTTTCTGTCAAGTGGGATCTCCGCGGACCACCCTTACCTGGTTACGGTAGTCCTCTTCAGGTACGACTCTAAGGGCAAGTGGTATGGACACCATTGTATCACGATAGAAGAAGCGCCTGCGCAGATCTGCACTATATCTGGTACGATTGCTGCTCTGCGTAATCATGATGAATTATGGCAGAAGCAGACTGCAAAGTTCAGCTTCATGGATGAACGTGGCATCATGGTTCCTCTAATATATGACAGTCAGCTAATTGAATTGATAAAAAGATATGCTTTGGATTGCATGTTTGAGCTGAATTGTGATGTACTAAATGTGGAAGCTGCTGCAACTAGGAGTCGCCCTTCTATTCTTGGACATGATGGTCGCTCGAACCCAATTAGCTCCTGGTAAGCAAATATCTCTTGGGGTTCGCATGCTTGTGCTGAATTGTAATTTTGTTTCATTTACTCTATAGATATTGGGCAGTTATGCAACAATTCTGTTTCTTTGACAGGAAGCGCCGCAAGGTTAGAAACATGACTGCCGGGTCAGTCATTTTGCTGCCCGAAGAAATTAAAAACGAGTGAAAAGATGATGCTGGACACGATTCTGGTGCCCATTGTCCCGGCGATGCAGAGTACGCGAAGATAAGAAAATTGGCACCGAGAAAGAGGTAGAAGGCAGGAAATGAAGAAGCCAGTGGATGTGAAGGATTGGCACCCAGGCTGCGGAAGAAGGCTGCTGGCAATGAAGATGCATAGTAATATGTTGAACTTTAACCTATATATGTAATTCTGTTAAATTCTGGAGCTCTGTGTGTGGCACGTTGCTGGGCGAAACAATCTATCCACGTTCTCTGAGTAAAATGTACCGCGACTTAGGGTTTGGAAACGCTCGAGTAAGTAGTTTAATCCGAAATTATGATTGTGCCACTTCTATCTGAAAACACGTAGCACCGGTTCCACGATTGCTGAGGGGTAGGAGGTCTCCAAATACGACTGAATGTAAGTGGTATAGAAATAAATTATTTAAGCTGTCACACTCCACGAAGTAGCAACTTATTTCAGATGCTGCACAACGACGTGGCAACATAAACAGCAATGGCAACCGATAATGCCCAGACGCTTGAGCCCATCTATCTCACCGCCTCCCTGCTCCTACATCCCCTGTGTCCGACGAAGCTCCTGGATCTGCATTAACCGGGTGTACGTGCTTCCACTTTATAAATTGTGGCTGTGCCATTTGCATGCGGCACAATTCACGTAGATTATGTTTAAACAAACCATCAATTTCAGAATACCACTATGATCAGAAAAAAGGAAGTGATGCAAGGTTAAGACAGACTAACGGGAGAGCAATTTTTTTCCTACCAGGACTCCAGGACCACTAGTTCAGACCGTTAGGTCAACAAGTACTACTATTACAACTTAAAAATGCACGGAGTTCAAGCTAAATAGAACTAGTTATCACACATCTCCTTGATCTTTCTAATCTTAGCCCGATGCGCATCTTCCTGCGAGAGCAAGGATCGATTCATCTGCTCCTTCCTTTTAGCATCTTCCTTGCATAGCTCCAAATGTTTTTCTGTATTTTCCCTCATGCACTTGTTAATAGACGTACTCCCTCCATTTCAAAATATAAGATGTTTTAGCTTTGTAAAGCTAATGTATCTAGACCTGTTTTACTATGTAGGTTTGGAGAGATCCGGAGTGAACCTACACACTAAAAGGGTCTATATTTATCACCTTCACAAAGCTAAAAGATCTTATATTTTGGAACGGAGGGAGTAGTTGTGAACTGCAGGACTTTGGCCTGGTGAAGATCATTCCTTGCTTGAGTCAGTTCTTGCTCTGATTTAGCCTGCAGGGTCAACACCACGTCTCTCTCCTTCTCGACTTTGCTAACCTTGTCTTGCACCCTCCTGAGATCTCGGTTAAGCTTGGTCGTGTCAACTGGGTCCCATAGCTTCATCTCAACACTGTCAAGAAGTGAGCTGACTACGGATTCTTTCAACTCAACAGTCATATCCCATAGTTTGTCCAGCGTTTTCTGCATCAATTTGGGCCACTCTGGGTCTACCCATTTGACAACACCGCAACTTCCGCCTTGCATCATTGCACGATATCCTTGACACCGTAGAAACCTCCTGCCTGCGTTTCGTCCTTCGAACGCTACAAATTTAGCGGACACATGTCCATGTTTACATAGCAGAGGACTGTCTTCATCCACTAAACCGTGATAGTCAGAGTCGTACATCGTCTGGTTGGCCTAACACATCATACATGCATGAGTAAACAGAGTAGATCTAGCTCAAAAAATAGATAACTGGCCATAGATGATAGAGATAGAGATGAAATGACTCTCATCGAAATCACCATCCCTGTCGTCACGACGCGTTTCCTCGCCGTCTCCCCTTGAACCCATGGCGAGAGGGGAGGGGGGTGGCTGCCAGATAGGGGATTGGGATGGAGGCGTCGTCGGCTTGCGGCTATGGCAGGATGGGAGTGAAGTGGGGAAAGTCGCTTTGAGGGGAAGGAAGAGAAGTACGGGGAGGAAGAGAAGTAATGGGACGTGACACTGGGATGTGGCCCACTGAACTCGTGAGTCGTGACACTCGCAACAGGGGAGCGCCTGGTGTTGCTAGTTTGTCCAGAGCAAGCGTGGACAATCATGCCGCAGAACAGCCTACTCGCGGATCGCTCTCACGAAGACCATCCCCATCGTCCAAGCGCCCCGATCGAACGGTATGTAACAATTGTCAAGCAGAACAACTGTGTTAGGGCATGCCTTCTAGAAGACTCGGTATAACGGCCACCCATTGGGGGGCTAAGGTTAGGGCTCTCCTAAGGTTAATTAGGATCCATATGTGGTTTGTGAAAAGAGCAGACATGCAATGACACTGGTGGATCCATATGTGGTTCATGAAAAGAACAGACATGCAATCTCACTTCCAACTAGGCCCCACCGTAAGAAGCTTGCACGCGTTAGCCGGAGACCAAAGAGCTGAGATCGACGAGACCTAACGTCTCCACCTTCATCGAGTCCCTCGCAGCCATCAACACATCCCTCTACCCGATCTAGCACAACCCCACAAATCTCGCCGTACAGCCACCTACCTTCCCCTCTACATTTCCACTTTTAACTATCGCCAATTTTAGGGCCGTGTCAAACTTCGTACATAGTAATTGTGTATACGCCCTTTGCATGTGGCTCAATACAGAACTGCCATGCATGGCCCGGGAAAAAAACGTGACGTATCGTGCACGTGTTGCAGTGCACGGTGCAGTAGACTGCATGTCGCGTTGCACGGTGGTGCAACGAAACGTGCCTTGCTTCCATCCACCTTAACTATAGAGCCCCTCTCCGCACATCCACTCTCACTCTCGCCCACTCTCCCCACGCAACCCTCTCCACTGTCCCACCAGCATCCGCAAACTCTTGAGAATACCCCGTCCACACCGGCGATGGCGGAGGAGGATAAGGTGGCCATCGTCACCTCTGAGGCGGCCGGCGAGGAGGCCCCCGTCTCCTCGCCGGTCCCCCTCGACACGTTGAAAGTAGCCGCCGTCCCTGCCCAGGCCCCAGTCGAGCCATCGATGACAGCCGCCGTTCGCGTCCAGGCCCCCGTCCCCGCTACCGATGGGACCGCCGAAGAGGAGCCCCCCGCCAGCGAGGAGGCCCCCGCTGGTCACAAGCATATCAAGCACTTCTTGGGCACCTACGATCTAGATAAGTACATCGCTATGCTGAATCCCTACGACACCGGCATCGATGACCCATGGTCGGAGGTAACTAGGGTTTGCTCCCCTCCCCTGGTTCTTCTACCGTTCCCATCGTTGGATGCTAGATCTTGGTTTATTAGGATTCGCTTGTTCGCATTTCGATTGCTCAGTCTTCTTACATCATCTACTCCCTCATTTTCCTTTTCTTCCAATAGGTTTCCGGCAGCGACGTCTGCAGCGATGACGAGTCCATCCACACCAAGACTCGTTAGGTGCTGAGGAGGCTACGGGCCGGCTAGTACAACGCCTTCTTCAGGGGCGGCTCCCGGTGCTGCCCCTTCTGCAAGGAGACCGCCTTCGGCTGGGTGAGTCTCCCCGGCACCGACTTCAAATCCTTACTGAAGCATGCAGAGGCCCCGGTCCCCGGCATCCACGAAGGCGGCGAGCGCGAGACCGTGAACATCAATGCCTACATCGCTGAACACCGGGCTCTCGCCATTCACCTCCGAAACCTCTAGCGGGTGGCCATCAAAGAGGGTCGCATGCCTCCAATCAGGCCCAAGGCCCCCAAGATCAAGGGACTGGGCAGCAAGAAGTGGAGGAAGCGCCGGAGGGAGGAGGCGGAGGCACGGGCGCATGAAGGGCGGGTTGGATGTGTCCTTGAATGTATCTGCATCTATGGCGGCTGCTGCTGCTAAGCAGCTTCTTTTGATTTTCTATATTTTGCTTGCATCCTATTTTTGGCTAAATGCATCGAACCTCGTTAAGCAACCTACTTTCTATTGCTATATCCTATTTAGCTGCGCACAACTATATCTACATTTGTTTTGTTTTATGAATGAATGTATTCTGCCTCGTGTGATATGCTGCTCTAGATTTGCTACCTGATCGGAGGCAAAAAGAGGTCCAAAAGGGAACGAATTATCAAAGTGAGAATCTTCTCTATATTTGCTACCAATTTGGGCAAAATGAAACATATCTGTTTAGCGAGAGAGGAAAAGGGCACTCTTTCAAACTGCCAGTTAACGAGCTACCATCTTGACAAGCTACAAGACACATACATAAACATAACACAAAGAGGGTTAAATTTATTTTATTACTATCACTTGAGGCGCTAGACATCTTGACAAGCTAACTGAGTTTCACAAAACAGAAACATAACACTGAGAAGTAAAATTTAATTCACTTCTCATCAGACCACTTGAGGCGCTTGCCATCGTTCCTAGGCGACCAACTGCGACCATTCCAGGTACTCCACAGCTCACGAAATGCTTCGTCCCACCTGGGATCTGACTTGGCTTCCCTATCATCAGCATCCTGCGGCACAATTAGCGGTGCATCACATGCCTAATTGTTGCCGCTAGAAGATGCTGCCTCTCTATTTGTTGCTTCAGCTATAGCCTCTCTGTCAGCTGCTTCTGCTTCAGCTGCAAGCTCTCTTTCAGCTGCTTCTGTAGCCTCTCTGTCAGCTGCTTCAGATGCAGCCATTTCCTTTGCATATACAGATTCAAACTCAACTATTCTGCATTTTCTACAAAGGGCTCTCCTAAGCTCGTCTCCCCTCTTGCAAATAGGGCAAAACACGAGGTAACATAGAAAAAATGGATCTTCTTGTACAGCTGGTAAGCCACGTAAGAATCTATGGCTGCATACTTCAGGTTTATATCAGACAACGACCACTCGTCCCAGAAATTGTGCCTATCCGTAGGGAAATCTTCCTTCATTTTGTCGTACGACTCATCGAGGATTCTAGTTACGAGTGATGCCATTCCATCCTTCCTCGAGCCCCCTAGGATCTTGACAAGACTCTAAATATCGATCCAGTTGTGTGCAGGAATTATAATTCCCTCTTGATAAAATTTCGAAAAATCAGTTGTTTTGTCGACAGTGCAGAAAACAATTCCCTTTTCTACAAGGAACTGGCGCACGCCGGATAATTCCTGTCAGTCCTGAAAGTATGTAGTTTGTCATCACCAAAATTTGTAACTACAAATATTTTGTCAATGCAAGATCATCATCTGAATATAATTTTGAAAATTTTAGTAAATGCAAGATCAAGGCTCTCAACATTGTATTGTCATAATTTATTTGGTCCTAAATAAAATCCAATAGTTGCAAGATGAGCAAGTGGATAAAGAACAAGAGGAGAAAACCCTAAAGCGGTTAGCTATAGAGAGAAGATCTACAAACCAGGAGAGGTGGTAGATGAGGACGTGTTTCCGCATGGCCAGTTGAACGACGGCGACTTCACTCCCTTCATATGGGTGCTCCGAGGTGTACTCGAGGTCCAATCCCACAAACTTGTCCTCGTCTATCCCAAGCCAACCCTCATACATCCTCAGGACACGCACCACTGTCTCCTCTTTATCGGTGTAGACAACGTCTATCTTCTTATTGTCATGGGTAGTGAAGCTTGTCTCTAGAGTGCGACAACCTTCCATGGCGGCAAGGAGAAGACGGGAAGAAGACAGATGACAGGAAGAAGAAGAGTAGTTTCTGCGAGACAGGGGAATGGTAGAACCGTCAATGCGCTTTTAAGGTAGTGGTTAACGACGGGGATGAAAGTCCAAGGAGAGACGCGTGGCGGTGGCCGTTCCAGCTTTTGAGTAAACAAAAAATAATTATAACACCGATACATGTGCCCTGTTTTGTCACGTCAATACACTGGGCAGGGGGTGTTGTCCTATCCACTGTGCCAACGCTGCAAGTCTACATGATAGTCACCCTGCCTAAGTGACGGGAACGACATAACTGCAAGAACTGACAGGGGGGCCTAACTTGACAGCCGTTAGCCTGATTTTTTGTATTGAAACGTAAAGTTTAATTCATGCCGAAAAAGATCCTCTGAGTATTTGGCACACCAACTGTAGTCATCCCGGCTGATTTCAGGGAACTTGGGTACCGCGTTGCCTGGACACCCCAACTTTCGAGCCGCAAAATGATATTCTCCCTTATGGGGTAGACGTCGGATTTGAAGAAAAAATAAATTGACAAGATTTACTTATAACCCACTAGATTTTATTCATGTTTGGAAGATATTTTACAAAATGGAATGAACCTCAACGAAATATAAACCGAAATCCAGTGTCGTCGTCCTTCTGGCGAGAGGGACAACCCCCCTTCTTTTACCTCTCACTTGGCCTACTTCTTAGCCCACCTCGCTATTCTTTCATCGACTGCCGACCAGTGTGCCTCGCCGCCGGTGTGCGTGGATCAGCGCCGCTGTTTGCCCCTCGCTGCTGCATGTGTTCGCCAGGCTTCCTCCTCCACCTCCACCATGGCAAGGCGTACAACCTCGCGAGAGGCGACATCGGCCTCTGGCTACTCATTGATACACAGGTCCTGGTGGTCAACCTCCATTAGCTGGCGGCCAAGCTCCCTGTGGTTGCCATCTCTCGGGAAATTTTCATGATCTCCTCAATGATGCGTGCCTCAATGTGATGCCTATTAGCCTTCTCGAGCGATTTGGAAGGGCTCGTTGTGGCTCCTCCTCCTCCGGCAGCTCCTCCTCCACCTCCGAGCTCTAGGAGAACTCGTCATCGTCTGAAGTGGGAGGGTCTAGCGACTAGACGCTGGTGCGTGTCGCCATTGAGTAGGCAAGAAGCAACGAGAAAGGGCACAAAGGCGAGGAGGAGAGGTGCAGAGCGGTGGTGCGAATGAGCATCAAGAAGGTGAGGATGGCTGGAGATGCTCGTTGCCATTTTAGCCACTTCTATATATCTACGAGAATGGACGTGCCGCTCGAAGTAGCCGGGCGGCGGGGTCGGCGGGTAAGCCATACCCTAGGATCAGAAGTCTAATACCATGTAAAATTGTATAGAATAATAATCGATGACAATATTGTGGCAATTACAAGAGGTATATATGAGGGTCTAGGTGCACCGACCTATCCCTATAAGAAACCGACTAGGACTCTTAAAACTAATAAGAGTTGTATTCTAACATCCCCGCAGTGTCAACGGTAGGCTCGATGACGTTGAGACTAAAACGAATGCCTTGAAACGGAGTAGTCGCCAGGCCTTTAGTAAAGATATCAGCAAACTGAGCTGAAGTAGGCACATGCAGAACACGAACTTGATCGAGAGCCACCATCTCTCGAACAAAATGAATGTCGATCTCTGTATGCTTGGTACGACGGTGTTGAACCGGATTCCCCGACATGCAAACAACTAAAATATTATCACAGTAAACAATAGTAGCTTGCTCAATAGGGCGATGCAGCTCCGATAGCAACTGGCGCAACCAAACCGTATCACCAACCACATGAGCCATAGCGCGATACTCACCTTCGGCTGACGAGCGAGAAACCATAACCTGCCTTTTTGAAGAATAAGAAACTAAATTGTTACCAAGAAAAATACAAAATCCGGATGTGGACCGTCGAGTATCGGGGTAACCAGCCCAGTCTGCATCAGAGTAAGCTGTCAATGAGGTAAGAGAGGATTTGTTTATATGAAGACCTAAATCTAATGTACCTTTGAGATACCGAAGAATACGTTTGACATGGTTGAAGTGAGGAACACGAGGATCATGCATGTAAAGGCAAGCTTGTTGGGCAGAAAAAGAAATTTCAGGACGAGTAAGAGTAATATATTGGAGGGCGCCGGTAAGACTATGATAAAGAGAAGGATCAGAAAAGGAATCGCCATCGGCAGAAAGTTTTGAACCTGTATCAGCAGGAGTACGAGACGGTTGACAATCAAGCATACCAGCACGAGAAAGAAGATCTAGGGTGTACTGACATTGAGATAAGAAAATACCAGATGAGTCACGGATGACAACAATACCTAAGAAGTGATGAAGAAGACCTAGATCGGACATAGAAAATTCTTTGCGAAGAAGGGAGATAATATGATCTAAAAAAGTGTTGTGAGGAAACTGTGAGAATAATATCATCAACATAGAGAAGTAGATAAGCGGTGTCGGTATTATGATGAAAGGTGAAGAGAGAAGTGTCAGAACGAGAAGGAGTAAAGCCAATTGTTTGAGCATAAGTAGAAAATCGTTGAAACCAAGCCCGTGGTGCTTGTTTTAGACCATAGAAAGATTTTAGAAGAAGAAAAACATGATTAGGATAAGAGGAATTTTCGAAGCCAAGAGGTTGTTGACAATAAACCATTTCTTGAAGGGAGCCATGGAGAAAAGCGTTTTTGACATCGAGTTGATGGATGGGCCAAAAAGAAAAAACATCGATGCTAAGAATAGTACGAATAGTGTTGGGTTTGACAACTGGAGAGAAAGTCTCATCATAATCGATGCCGTGTTGCTGAGAGTAACCACGACATACCCATCGAGCTTTACAACGTGCAAGACTTCCATCAGAATTAAATTTGTGTCAAAAAACCCATTTGCCGGAAACTATATTAGTGTTTGATGGACGAGGAACTAATTGCCATATATTATTTTGAATGAGATCATCATATTCATCTTTCATGGTTGCGGCCCAATTAGGATCTAGGAGAGCTGATTTGTAAGATTTGGGAATAGAGGAAGAAGACAAAGATGCAATGAGATTTAGACGATCTTTAGGGGGTAAACAAAAACCGGATTTGCCACGTGTGCGCATGGTATGATCATTAGTGGGAGCTGGGACGAAAATAGCATGAGGAGGAGGGACGGATGATGATGTGGAAGATGCGCCCGGTGCAGCGGAAGAAGCGGACGCAGGAGTCGGCGGCGGCAGAAAGTCTACCGTGGCAGAGTTTTCGGCAGTCGTGGCAGAGGTGGCAGCAGGAGAAGGCGCAGCAGGATCAGATGCCGACTTAGAGAATTCAGGCGGTTTTGCTGCCGCGACAGGAGCGACGACAGGAGGTGGTTGATGGCCCAAAATATATCGAGCTCGTTGGGGAACCCCAAGAGGAAGGTATGATAAGCACAGCAGCAAGTTTTCCCTCAGTTATGAAACCAAGGTTATCGAACCAGTAGGAGAAAGGAAACACCTCCAAGGTGTTGTTGCCAACTTGGAATCCTGCACAACACAACCATATAACTTTGGCCCCAACTTACAATGAGGTTGTCAATCTCACCGGTTTTGCTGAAAACAAATGATTAAACGTATTGTGTGGAAGAAAGTAAACGTTTGCAGAAAGTAAACAGAAAGCGGTAAACAATTTTAGATTGATGGTAAAAGAAAGGACCGGGGTCCATAGTTCACTAGTGGTGGTTCTCCTTAAGATAGATGACATGTTGGGTGAATAAATTACAGCGGGGCAATTGACAAACATTGAGAAAGCATACATGCATATACTAATCATCTTGACTCCTATGAGATTTGATTGGGCATTACAACATTATACATAGAACGTAATCCAACTGCATCTATGACTAATAATCCACCTTCAGGTTATCATCCGAACCCCCTCCAGTATTAAGTTGCAAGCAACAGATAATTACATTAAGCAAAGTATGTAAAGTAAACAATACGATTGTTCTATGAACAAAGGATTGCTGTTTTCTCCCTAGTAGCAACAACACATCTAGTACCTTAGAGATTTCTGTCACTTCCCCAGATTCCTAGAGGCATGAACCCACTATCGAGCATAAATACTCCCTATTGGAGTTGCTAGCATCTACTCGGCCAAGATAGCTACTAACAACGGAAAGCATGCAAGATCACAAATAACATAGACATGATAGAATCAATAATCAATCTAAAATAGAATCTCAATATCCATCGGATCCCCGCAAACACAACATGTAGATTACAAATAGATGATCTTGATCATGAATGAAGCTCACAAGATCTAGACATGGTAGCACAAAGGAGAAGAACCAACCATCTAGCTACTACATGGACCCGTAGTCCAGGGATGAACTACTCACGCATCACACCGGAGGCAGGCATGGTGCTGAAGAAGGCCTCCAGGGTGATCTCTCCCCTCCGGCAGGGTGCCGGGACGAGCTTCAGATCCCTCTGGATCTAGGGATGGAGATGGCGGCGACTACAACCTTTCGTGGAATTTTGATCTGGTCCTTAGGGTTTTCGTCCCGGAGGCAATATATAGGCGAAGGGGCAAGGTCGGTGGAGTGCCAGGGGGCCCACACCCCCTGGTGGTGCGGCTAGGGCTGGCCGCACCACCACCAGGTGTGGTCGCCCTGGTTCCCCTTTTCATCTCCCCTCCAGACTCCGTATTCCTTCTGGTGAAATATTTACTTGGGCTTTTGTCCGGTCCAATTCCGAGAATATTTCCTTACTAGCTTTTCTAAAACTAAAAACAGTAGAAAACAGACGACTGACACTACGGCATCTTGTTAATAGGTTAGTTCCAGAAAATGTGTAAAAATACTCCAAAGTGTGGACAAAACATAAGAAAGTAGATATAAAACAAGCATGGAACATAAAAAATTATAGATACGTTTGCAACGTATCAACATCCCCAAGCTTAACTCATGCTCATCCTCGAGTAGGTAAGTGATAAAAAGAAAGAATAATTTTTGAGGTGACATGCACCATCATAATCTTGATCAAAGTATTTGTAGAACATTGATAGCTAGGATCATAGTACTTTAAGATAGCATGAAAGATATAGTCTAACAATAAGACATAGCAACTATGTTATAACATGAAAAGGTACAAACAAAAGATTCATGAATAACAATGCTTTGAAAGACGTTTGTTTGTTTCTCATATAGAAAACATAATGAGTATGGTATTTAGCTTGTCCCTCATAGTGTAGTGATGTCTACGCACTTCTATTCTTGTAGATAGTTGTTGGGCCTCCAAGTGTAGAGGTTTGTAGAACAGCAGTAAGTTTCCCTTAAGTGGATTACCCAAGGTTTATCGAACTCAGGGAGGAAGTGGTCAAAGGTATCCCTCTCAAGCAACCCTGCAATCAAGATATAAGAAGTCTCTTATGTCCCCAACACACCCAATACACTTGTCAGGTGTATATGTGCACTAGTTCGGCGAAGAGATAGTGAAATACAAGTGGTATGGATAATTATAAGTGGTAATGGTGCCAGAATATGATTGTTCCATGAACAAAGGATTCCTGTTTTCTCCCTAGTAGCAACAATACATCTAGTACCCTAGAGATTTCTGTCACTTCCCCAGATTTCTAGAGGCATGAACCCACGATCGAGCATAAATACTCCCTCTTGGAGTTGCTAGCATCTACTCGGCCAAGATATCTACTAACAACGGAGAGCATGCAAGATTACAAATAACAAAGACATGATAGAATCAATAATCAATCTGAAATAGCATCTCAATATCCATCGGATCCTCGCAAACACAACATGTAGGATTACAAATAGATGATCTTGATCATGAACGGATCTCACAAGATCGAAACATGGTAGCACAAAGGAGAAGAACCAACCATCTAGCTACTACATGGACCTGTAGTCCAGGGATGAACTACTCACGCATCACACCGGAGGCTTGCATGGTCATGAAGAAGGCCTCCAGGGTGAATTCTCCCCTCCGACAGGGTGCCGGGAAGAGCTTCAGATCCCTCCCAATCTAGGGATTGAGATGACGGCGGCTACAGACTCTTTCGTGGAATTTTGATCGGGGTACTTAGGGTTTCTGTCTCGGAGGCATCTTATAGGCGAAGGGGGGGCGAGGGGGTGCCCTAGGCGGCCACACCACCCCCTAGCGTGGGCCAGGACTGGCCACGTGGCTAGGTGGTGTGACGGCCCTCTGGCCCCTCTCCGTCTCGTATTCTAGCTCTGTGTCCCCTCGGTGAAAAACTGACTTTGGCTTTTGTCCCGTCCAATTCCGAGAATATTCATTTTCTGACTTTCCTGGAACCAAAAACAGCAGAAAACTGGCAGCTAGCACTGTGGCATCTTGTTAATAGGTTAGTCCAAGAAAGTGTATAAAAAATACTCCAAAGTGTGGACAAAACATAAGAAAGTTGATAAAAACCAAGCATGAAACATCAAAAGTTATGGATACGTTAGCAACGTATCAGTGGCTGATGAAATAAGGGAAAGTTATTTGGACGAGGGGGACTAGTAGATGGAGCGGATGTTTTAGGATCGAGAGATTGACGCTCAGAAAAGGGAAAAATATTTTCAGCAAAAGTTACATGACGAGACACATGGACGCGACCACTAATAAGATCTAGACAAGGATAGCCTTTGTGTTTGTCGGAAAAACCTAGATCGATGCACGGGATAGACCAGGGTGAAAGTTTGTTAGGAGAAGTAGAGTAGGAGTTAGGAAAACTAAGTTAGTCGAAGACACGAACATCGGAGTAGTTTGGGTGAGAAAGAAATAAAGAGAAGTAGGGTGTGGTTTGAGGATTAACTTTAGATGGTTGAATATTAAGTAGATATGTGGCCGTGTGGAGAGCTTCATCCCAGAACTTCGGAGGCATAGAAGATTGAATAAGAAGGGTGCGAGTGATGTCATTAAGAGTGCGAAGAGCACGCAAGGCCTTGCCGTTTTGAGGGGAGGTATAGGGACAGGAAAAACGCAGAAGAATTCCATATTGGAGAAAGAAATTTCGTTTTTTAAAGTTGTCAAATTCATGACCATTATCGCATTGAATAAATTTTATAGGAAGGAAAAAGTGGACCAAGACATAGCACTGAAAATTAAGAAAAATATTATGAACGTCGGATTTGTTGCGTAAGGAAAGGTCCAAACATAGTGTGTAAAATCATCAAGAATAACAAGATAATACTTAAAACCAGAAACACTTTCTATTGGTGACGTCCATAGATCACAATGAAGTAACTCAAAAGAAAAAGTACTAGAGGATAGAGAGGAGCTAAAGAGGAGATGAACATGTTTTCCTAATTGACATGACTGACAAATAGAAGAATTATGAGAATCTCTATTACAAGGTATTGAAAATTCACTAAGAAGAGTAGATAACACATTATTATTGGGATGGTCGAGACGTTGGTGCCACAGATAAACAGAGGCCACCATAGACGATGGAGGGGCAGCGGCCGGAACACCATGGAGGGAATACAAATCACCAGAGCTATTGAACCGAGCGATCTCGGTCTTGGTCCAGTAATCCTTCACAAAGAAACCAAATGGGTCAAATTTGACAGAAACGTGATTGTCATTGGTGAATTGGCGAATAGAAATCAGATTTTTAATTAGTGCAGGAGCTACAAGAACATCGCGAAGAAGCAAAGGTTTGATTGGGGATTGGATTTGGGCTTGACCGACATAGTAAATAGGAATAGATGATCCGTCACCAAGAGTAATAGATGGAAAAGGCGACGGTATGCAAGAAGACAACCAATTACTTGATGCAGACATATGACTAGAAGCACCAGAATCGAAAATCCAATCCGTACCTAAGTTTCCTTGTGCAACAAAGTTGTTCATGGCTTGTAGGAAAGCAGCTTGGTCCCAGCTCGGAGTTGAAGTAGAGGCCGGTGTAGACATGGGAGCTGGCGGGTGTGGCGGCGTCGGCGTATAGATAGAGCCACCATCATTGTACTGCGACATATTGTACCGCGGCATGTAGGGTGGGGTTGTAGCGTCATATGAAGCATAAGGAGCAGCGTTGTAGATTGTTGGCGCGTAGGCGGGGGCGGCGTGGTACGCGACCGTCGGCTGTCGCGGCGCGAGTATGGGAGTGCCGGTGTGAGGGCGGGCACCGGGCTGCCAACCACCAGTGTAGGCAGGCGGGGCACCATAGGGCGTCAAGGCAGACCAAGGCATAGGCCACGCCTGGACTAGCCCGGTCCACGGATCAGGAGAAGGACGCCAGCCGGGGGGCGGCGGTGATGCGGTTGGTGGTGCAGACGGTGGAGCCAGAGCCGAGGGCGGAGGAGGAGCAGGCGCCGTACGAAACTGCAGCGGTTTAGGGTTTCGACCCCTGTAGTTGGGACTTGGACGCCAGCCTGATGGTTGAGGAGGAGCCATTGGAGGAGGTGGCGGTGGTGCAGGCAGTCGAGGAGCATCAGTGAAGACCTGAGGATGGGAGTCCTTGTTGGTTTGGGCACGATCGGCCCATTGCAGCATCGAGAAAACCTCGGCGAAGGAGGGGCGTGGATGCATCATAGGGATGAAGGAGGCTTGTTTCTCGAACCGCTCGTTGAGGCCGATGAGGAGGACGTTGATGAGCTGTCGATCGTTGATCGGATCACCGAGTTCGTGGAGTTCATCTGCGATCGCTGTAAGGCGTTGGCAGTAGACGCCGACGGGTGCATCACCTTGCACCGTGTTCCGAAGCTCGGTGTGGAGATTGTTGGCGCGAGCGTCGACATTTTCTTGGAAGAGCTGACGAAGGGCTGCCCACAGATCGGCGGTGGAGGCACCATCACGGTGTACGAGATTGAAGATTTCTGTGGAGACTCGCATGTAGATCCATAGAATAATGGCGAGATCATCCTTGACCCATTGCGGATCGTGAGGTTGAGGGCGAGCGTCGTCGGCGACGTGAGAGCGGAGGTTGCATCGCCCGAGGTGGACGTCGAAGAGGTGACGCCAATGGTAGTAGTTGTGAGCAGCGAGGTCTAGGGTTACGGGTATGTAGGGGCTAATATCGGATATGGTATCGGTGAAGGAGATTGAAGGGGCTATTGGTGGAGGTAGAGCTAAAGTAGAGGTAGAGGTAGAGGTAGAGGGGGCCGTGGCCGTGGCGACCTTGGCGGCGACGATGGCGGCGCGCCGCTCGAAGTAGTCGGGCGGCAGGGTCGACGGGGTCGACGGATAAGCCATACCCTAGGATCGAAAGTATAATACCATGTAAAATTATATAGAATAATAATCGATGACAATAATATGACAATTACAAGACATATATATATATATATATATATATATATATATATATATATATATATATATATATATATATATATATATATATATATATATATATATATATGAGGGTCTAGGTGCATTGGCCTAGTCCTATAACAACCGACTAGGACTCTTAAACCTAACCAGAGTTATATTCTAACAGTGCTATCTCACACGAGCGGCGGCGACGTCGGCGAGACAATTTTTGATCGCCCAGATACATCACAACTTTCCAACATGTACCCAATTGTCATGCATGAGACGGGAAGGGTGACATACGGCCGCCGCAACTGCACGGGTAAAATGTCGTGCATGGCCACTGCCGTTCCCGGCCGGGCGCCGGTGTTACGCTCGTAGCTGCAAATGGCATCACTGCTTAATCTGAAGCTAGGACACACCGCGCTGCATAGCATGATCTCAGCGCGATATCGACTGCAGTCCTGACGCGCACCGGCCTGCTGGACACATAGATTAGCAACACTCTCATAATAACTTTACCTGATCTCGAATTTGTGAAAAAACATTTCATTACCCTCATCATCCACTTACGATAGCCAAAGCTCGTGAGAACATTGTAAAAAGAAGGTACGAATGGGTGTGTTTTAAGCTAGATCAGGTAGCTTTGTCAGCAAGCCTCACATCACCTCCATGGTGGACAAAACTTCTTAATTAGCAACAGATATGTACTAGTGTTACCCGGAAAAATTTATTCCTTCGTCTGAAAATAATGGCTTAAATTTGTTCAGATTCATATGAGATACGCACGGATATAGACAAAATCAAAGTCACTTATTTTCAGTTAATAGACTCGTACAACTAACTTAAAATTCAGATAGCCCACGCGGCTTAATCTTTGTTGTTCAAGAGAGCCCACCTGTAGGCTTGGGCTGCAATCAGGTTCAGGTATGCTGCCCATATCATCCCGTTTGTGCAGTCAATCTTGGTAAGTGCTAGTTTGAGCCTTGGTTTGCATGCTCAATTCATTATCTTTTTATTTGTTTAAGAGGCCACTAAGACTGCTCCTTTTGCAGATGCCAAGATCTAGCTTCCTAGCTGCATAGGTTTAGCCGAAGTGCACTTGGCATGCAAATCCATATTTGTTGTTTTTATTATCTATTGTCCCAAACGAAAAAAGACATAACTCTAGGATTTGTAGTTTTATGGCCCCGTTCATCCAGGGATAATGTATCTTATCTAAAGCAAGCTACTTTCCACTAAGAAGCTTTTTTTTATTGGGATTTCATACATTAGAGTATATCCATTGCTACTGGAAGTGGAAATCGTCTAGCTTTACACCAGAGACCAGACCACGGCGAACCTATGCCTGGAGAATTTGATCTTTGTTTTCCAACTTATGATGAGTTGCAAGTACTACAATAGAACACCCTAAGAGACCACTAAAAGGATAGAAGCAGCAAATACTAAGAAGAACCACCTCTCTACATCAGCTTTCCTCACCCAGATGCAACAGATTGGTGATGAGCTCGCTTCTGCCGGGTGTCCGATTTCGACCAGGGAACATGTTTCCTTTATACTGACCGGTCTTGACTCTGGTTATGATGCTATTGTTGCTGCCCTCGGGGTGGCGACCATTCCAATCTCCTTGAGTAATCTCTATGCCCAGCTACATGCATATGATCAACGCCAAGAGATGCTACATGGCTCCGCTGACCCTACCTTTGAGACCTCCGCTAACGTGGCCTCTCGGCAGCATCGTGGCCGCACCACCAACAACCGACCACGTGGTGACTGTGGTGACTACACCGACCAGCGTGATGATCGCCACAATGACTGCTATGACCGCTACAACGACCGCCGTGATGAGCGTCGTGACGACCGACATGATGACCGTCGTCCCAATTACAGTGGCTCAGGTCGTGGTGGTGGACGAGCACCTCCGGGAGGGGGCCGTGGCCGTGGTCATGGTCACCGTCGCACCACTCCCTGAGTCGATGCCACTTGTCAAATCTGCGATAAAGAGGGCCACCTCGCCAAACACTATTGGTCCCGTTTCGATGATGATGACCGATGACCCACACGTATAGGGGGTGTATCGCAGTATTTTCGATAAGTAAGAGTGTCGAACCTAATGAGGAGCAGAAGGTGCTGGCTAGTGGTATGGACCAGGAATTCTCTGCAAATACTTAGCAAACAGATTTTTAGGGTTTTTTGATTAAGCAAGTAAACAAAGTACGAGTAAATAAAACACGGTAGGAATAAATGCAGCAAGTGGCCCAATCCTTTATGCAGCAAAGGACAAGCCGGTTGTATTACTTAAGATGATCAAATGTTCTCGAGGACACATGGGAAGACTGTCAAGTGCTTTCGCTTCATATAGTTGATTAATCTTCTTTAGTTTGCTAAGTGTTGTGTGGGTGAACCTGTGCTAATGTACTAACCTTCCTAGGACTAATACATACTTGTGATTATACCTCTTGCAAACATCCATAAGTACAAGAAAGTAATTAAGGTAGAAACCTAACCACAGCTTTAAACTCTAAGATCCTTACGTCCTTTGTGCAATGGTTTCCTAACAGGGGTTCAGGTTTCTGTCACTCCGGCAACCCCTAAGATTAGTAGCCATATACACAATGCATTCCCCTAGGCCCATATAGGTGAAGTGTCATGTAGTCCATGTTCACATGATACCACTAGAATAAGTACACCACAACTTAAATATCAAACTATTGAATCTTTCTCAACACAACTCCACTACTAACAACATGACTTCCCCCATGTCCTCAAGAACAAAACGAACTACTCACAAGACATCATATTGATCATGATCAGAGATGGAATAATGATGTATAACAATCTGAACATAAACAATAATTCAATGGTTCACTCAATAGCATCAACTACAAAGAGTAATCAACACCGGGAAAGTTTTCCCTATGAACTATGCAAGATTCAACACAATTGTTACAGCAATATGGAGATGGTGATGAGGGTGCTGATGGTGATGATGGTGGTGATGATGATGATGATCCCGATGAAGTCCAGCTTGATGGTGGTGTTGATGGCGACGATCTCCCCTCTACGGGAAGGAATTCCCTCGGCAGAAATCTGTCTGCCGGAGAGATCTTGCTCTCTCGGTGTGTTCCGTCCCGCAGAGGCGAGGAAATCTTTCTGCGGTCGCTCCCCGAGTCTTAGGGTTTCGGGAGGATAATATACGCCAGAGGGGAGTGCCAGGGGTGGACTAGGGCGGCCACACCACCTGGTGGCGCGGCCTAGGCTGGCCCATGCCAGGGGGTGGTGTGGGCCCCCTGTGGCCCATCTCTAGCCCTCCTTCTGGCTTCCTTCGTCTTCTAGAAAAATAGGATTTTCCATGTATTTTCCCGGATTTTCTGATCTTCACGAATTTTGCCTCCAATCAACACCTTTTCCATCAGAATCCTGACTGCAGCGGTCCATGCTCCAAAAGTCATCAACCAATGAAAAACAGATAAAATAACATAAATATCAACTCTCAATACGAAATATATCAATGAATAATAGTGAATTATAACATAGAATAGTGATGCAAAATGGACGTATCAACTCTCCCCAAGCTTAGACTTCGCTTGTCCCCAAGCGAAACTGAGCTCAATAAACATGGCCTCAGGTTTATGGAGTGAAGAGTCGATAAAAGAATACGGACAAGAAGCATCACATTCATCAATACATAGATCATAATAGAAGACAACTCACTATTATATAACTTAACTTGCAATAAGTAAAGGAAACACAATAGAGATACATGAAGTGAATCATAATTGGTAATGGCAAACTTAGCTCTTGGTCGAAGAATAGTTGATAATTTGCTGGAGTTCACAAATAACTGGTTTTCAATGATAGCTTTCAAAGTAGTAAACATCAAGATAAGAGCAATGTGCAAAACAAGGAACAAAAGAAACATGATTGAATAAATCATCATATGAATGAATGAAACACAACAACTCAAAATACTTGCTGAGATAGAAGGGAATAGGTTTACTGACTCAACTAAAAGGCAAAAGAAAGGCCCTTCGCAGAGGGAAGCAGGGATTGCAAGTCTCATAAAGAGCTACCAAAAATTATGGTACTTACTAGCTTTCAGCTCTCATTGCCCCTATCATAGGCATCTTTAGGCGATTAAGGTTAAAGTGACACAACTAAGAGGATATGCTTGACAAGTTATAAGTTGAAATCTCATGCCCTTTACTTATGAGTACCGAACCTCATGCTACTCAACTTCAGTCACGAGTAAGCTCTTGTCATTGTAAATACAAGTGTATCATTGAGAACCGCCAACGGGGTACCCCTTGCACATGACACAGGAGCTATCCCATAATCAAAATGACAAGGCAAGCAGACAGTGAGCATCTCAGCGATCTTTTTATTTGCTATTTGCATAGGTTTTTATTGAGGATGCTTCATAGAATGCTCACTATAGTTATGCTGCAAGTTTCCACCATGATTAGGCATGGCTTAGACTAGCGGCCTAGGCGTTTCTCTAACACACATATGAACTCCATGATCTTACAAGTTCCCCTTTTATTTCACACCGCCGGGATCCAGAGGCAAAAGAATCATGATATCAACTAGGTACAAAGTACCATGGCAGTGTTGAAAGCCTTCCCCATGATACATGGTTCTGCTAACTTCAACTCATAAAGCGCAAGCATATACGCAACAAAGAAGGACCCAATGGTTCAGGTTATTAAATGCAAGAAAATTAAAGTGTGCCATCAAGTTCGTGAGAGCTTTAATCACTAATTTTCACATAATAAGTTTAATTTGGGAGGTAGATAAAACAAGAATTTACTTGGAATAGCAATAATGCTACTAGGTAGGTATGGTGGACTCAAATGGCATGGGTTTGGTTTAAAGGAAGTGGATGTACGAGAAGAATTCCCTCTCAGTACAGGTTTTTGGCTAGCAAGGCTGGGTAGTAAGTATAAGAGTTGAAGGAAACACGCAAACATACAAGTGATAAAGACAAACATGCAATCTTCCTTGGAAGAACAAAAGACCTTAACTAGAGAATACTAAACTTATGAGCAAATCAAGAAAGAAAGATGATGAAATTATATTTCTTTAGAGTACTTTTGTCTTTTCATTCAACTCTCAAAAATAATGTGCTACTGACCGAGCCAGGTTTGCCAAAACCAACTAAATTAACTCAATTATCCAAAAGTGCTACCAATACTAACAACAAGATCAATCATATAACCACGAATTGAAAACTAAAATAAGCTATGCAAAAGAGTAAATGATAGAACTTCTCATTAATATTCCATAACGGCACCTCATACCAAGGGATACATATCTAACGAGAGAGGGGACACTTCCATAATGCAAACCATCCTACATAATAACTTCTCTATTCATGATATGGCTCTACTAATAAGGCAAAAATATAGAAGATAGTGATGTAATACCGCGGCACTCCCCCAAGCTTGGAACAAACCAAGGGGATGCCAAACCTGATGACGAATTACTCCTTCGGTGGTGGTATCCTCTCATCTTCGTCCGACTTCCAGGGTAAGGGCTTCCCATCAACAAAGGACATCGTGGTTTCCAGCATCCTGAAACTTGCAGCAGCACTTATGCGTTTAAACCTAACCTCATACTCACAGTTTTGATTTTGAACATCATAGAACTGTGCTTGCAGTTCGTTGGTTGTTTGCCAGAGTGAGAGGACTTCATCCTTGAGTTCAGCAGTCTCCTTTTGGTGCTCGGCGATGAGTTCGGAACAAATCTTATGGATGATATCCACTTTGCACTCCGCCATCTTCTTGTACCTAAAGACTTCTTGCTCCAATGCTTCCATCCTGTCCTCCAGACTTCCTTCACCTTTAGGGCCTCAAACCTCTTTTATCCGGAGTTCCCCATCTTCAAGCAACAACTCCTTGGGATGAATCTTCAACTATCTCATGTATGGGTTGATGATATACTCTAAGGAATCTCCCTTCGCTGGTCCAGAGGAAGACATTGTAGCTCCAAATCTAGGAGTCTACCTGTCAGAAACAGATCAAAACGAAAACACAACAAAAACACGATATACGAACCTCGGGGGATCCGAGGGGTTATATATTACGAAGTTTCATATCAAAAGGATGGTACTGGGAGAAAACGAGTCGGAGGCAGAGTCCGGGGTGGACTCACCACCTGGTGGCGTGGCTAGGGGTGGGCCCGCGCCACAGGGTGGTGTGAGCCACCCTGGCTCCGTTTCCGTCCCTTTTTCACTTCGTAGCTTTCCTTATTGACTAAAAACTGCAAAAATATAATTGGATAGTGTTTTCGTGGAACTTTTCTTACCAGAACTGTTACCTATTTGAAAGCAGACTCTGCAGGTCTCTGAATTTGGTCCTTGATGAATTTTTCCGGAGTTATAACTTGAAAGGCATCAACATATTCATTGTAAAAATCCCCAGCGATATAGTGCTTGAGTCGCTGTCCATTCACTACTTGTGTAGTATTATATTTTAAAGAAGAAATTTTTATTGCTCTTGAACGGTATACTTCTTCAATAATCAAAGGTCCTTCCCATTTTGATAGTAGCTTTCCTGCAAAAAATCTGAGACGAGACCTATACAATAGAACTTTCTCACCAACATGAAATTCTCTCTTAAGTATTCGCTTGTCATGCCATCTTTTATCTTTTTCCTTAAACAGCCTAGCATTTTCATAGGCTTCACTCCTCCATTCATCTAAAGAACTTAAGTCAAACAATCTTTTCTCACCAGCGAGCTTACAATCTCTATTTAGTTCTTTAACTGCCTAGTAAGCTTTGTGTTCTAATTCTAAAGGTAGGTGACAAGCTTTCCCATAAACCATTTTATAAGGAGACATCCCCATAGGATTTTTGTAGGCAGTTCTATAAGCCCATAAAGCATCATTCAACTTTTTAGCCCAGTTTTTTCTAGATCTATTAATAGTCTTTTGCAAGATGGATTTAATTTCTCTATTTGATAACTCTACTTGCCCGCTAGTTTGGGGGTGATAAGCTGAAGCAATTCTATGATTAACATCATATTTAGCAACGGTCTTTCTAAAACCACCATGAATGAAATGAGAACCCCCATCAGTCATGAGATACCTAAGCACTCCAAACCTAGGAAAGATAACATCCTTAAGCATTTTTAGAGAAGTTTCCCCGTCAGCACTCTTCGTAGGAATGGCTTCTACCCACTTAGTAACATAATCAACGACAACAAGAATATGAGTATAACCTTTCGAGGGAGGGAAAGGACCCATAAAGTCAAATCCCCAGCAATCAAAGGGTTCAATTACTAGAGAGTAGTTCATAGGCATTTAGTTGCGTCTAGAAATATTACCAACACGCTGACATTCATCACAAGATAAAACAAATTTTCTTGCATCTTTAAAAAGGGTAGGCCAGTAGAAACCTGATTGTAGCACCTTTTGTGCAGTTCTATCTCCTGCATGATGCCCTCCATAAGCACTACCATGACATTTACGCAATATCTCCTTTTGTTCATATTCCGGAACACATCTTTGCATAATACCATCCACTCCTTCTTTGTATAAGTGTGGGTCATCCCAAAAATAATGCCTCAAATCATAGAAGAACTTCCTTCTTTGCTGAGCTGTAAAAGTTGGAGGCAAATACTTGGAGACAATAAAGTTAGCATAATCAGCGTTCCAAGGGCTCCCTCGCGAGCTTACCCCTACTGCGGCTAACTGCTCATTTGGGAAACTATCATTAACAGGCATAGGGTCAAAAGAGATGTTTTCCAATCGAGATAAATTATCAGCTACAGAGTTTTCAGCACCTTTCCTATCCACTATATGTAGATCAAACTCTTGTAAAAGCAGCACCCATCTAATAAGCCTAGGCTTAGCGTCCTTCTTCGTCATAAGGTATTTAATAGCAGCATGATCAGTATGAATGGTGACTTTTGAGTCTACAATATAGGGTCTAAACTTATCACAAGCAAAAACAACATCTAGAAATTCCTTTTCAGTAGTAGCATAATTCCTTTGAGCAGCGTCTAAAGTCTTACTAGCATAATGAATAACGTTTAGATTTTTATCAATTCGTTGCCCAAGGACAGCACCTACAGCAAAATCACTAGCATCACACATTATTTCAAAGGGTAAACTCCAATCAGGTGGTTGAACAATAGGGGCTGTAGTTAAAGCCTTCTTAAGAGTTTCAAAAGCTCCCTTACAATCATCATCAAAAACGAAGGGTACATCTTTTTGAAGAAGATTAGTGAGGGGTTTTGATATCCTAGAAAAGTCTTTAATAAATCTTCTATAGAAGCCAGCATGACCAAGGATACTATGAATACCTTTGATGTCTCTTGGGCATGGCATCTTCTCAATTGCCTCAACTTTAGCTCTATCAACTTCTATACCTCTTTTAGAAACTTTATGCCCAAGGACAATCCCTTCATTAACCATGAAGTGGCATTTCTCTCAATTAAGAACGAGATTAGTTTCTTCACATCTCTGTAGAACTTTATCAAGGTTGTGTAGACAATTATCAAAAGAAGTTCCATAGACAGAAAAGTCATCCATGAAAGATAGCAGACATGCACCTTTGAAAAGTAGCAGGAGCATTACATAAACCAAAAGCCATACGTCTATAAGCATAAGTTCCGTAAGGGAAAGTAAAAGTAGTTTTTTATTGATCTTGTTGTTTAACAGCAATTTGAGAGAAACCAGAATAACCATCAAGAAAACAAAAATGGGTCTTTTTAGACAACCTTTCCAACATTTGATCAATAAAAGGAAGCGGGTAGTGATCTTTCTTAGTAACTTTATTGACTTTTCTAAAATCAATGCACATCCTATAGCCTACTACTATTATTTGAGGAATAAGCTCATCATTATCATTAGGAACAACGGTAATACCTCCTTTTTTAGGAACACAATGAACAGGACTAACCCATTCACTATCAGCAATAGGGTAAATAATACCAGCATCAAGGAGTTTCAATACCTTCCTAGGATTTACACGCCGTTGGTGCTCTACTACTAGCTTTGTGTCTGGTTCTATGATAGAATGCTGACATATAGTAGGTGAAATCCCTTTTAAATCATCCAAAGTATAGCCCATAGCTCCTCGGTGTTTCCTCAAAACCTCCAATAACCTTTCTTCTTCTTTTCCTGAAAGTTTAGAGCTAATAATAACAGGATATATCTTTTTTATCATCAATATAAGCATATTTAAGATCATCAGGGAGAGGTTTTAGATCGAAGACCGGATCCTTTTTAGGTGGCAACGTGGTACCCAAGTCTTCTACAGGCAAGTTATGCTTAAGCATCTTAGGCTAATCACGGAGAATCTTGTCAATCTCATTCCTTTCTTCCATGAAGATTTCACTTTCATGATCTTCCATAAATTGCTGCAAAGCATTGTTAGGAGCAAGAGAAATAGAAGCAAGTTGTTCAACTCTAAAATCCTCATTAAGGGTTTCCTCTTCACAAGGTTCTTTAGCGAATTTCGAGAAATTAAACTCATAAGATTCCCCATCAAACTTAGTCAAGATTTTCTCCCTTTTGCAATCTATAATAGCTCCACAAGTACCAAGAAAGGTCTACCAAAAATAATAGGATAAGTTTTACTAGCAGCTGAACCGAGTACTAGAAAATCAGCAGGGTACTTAATCTTACCACAAAGAACTTCCACGTCTCGAACAATACCAATTGGAGAGATGGTCTCTCTATTAGCAAGGTGAATAACCACATCAATCTCTTCCAATTCGCAGGGACTGATTTCATGCATAATTTCTCTGTAAAGCTTATAAGGAATAGCACTGGAACTTGCACCAATATCACATAAACCATAATAGCAATTATCACCAATTCTAACAGAAAGCACAGGGACACTAGATTTTTTAGTTCTATTAGGATGTGAAACAATATTAGAAGCATCCTCACAAAAGACTATGTGTCCATCTTCTATGCTTTTAGTGACAAGGTCTTTCACAATTGCTACCACAGGTTCAATGTTTATTTGTTCATCAGGTTTTATAGTTCTCTTTTCACTTTTGGTGATTACATTAGTTATCATAGGATGATCATTTACCTTATCTGGGAAGGGAATCTTCTCAATATAAGGTTCAGGTAAAATGGGATCAATAGTGCAATACTCAGCACTCCCCACAGGAACACAGTCAACAATATCTTTATAAGGTTCATGGTACTTGTTCCATCCCCTTTTTGGAATTTCAATATAAGAAGCAAAAGCCCTAAAGCAATTCGTAATAACTTGTAAATCAAGACCATAAGCGTTTATAATATTTTGAAAGTCACCAGTTCCCATAAAAGATTCAATGCATTCATGATCATAATTTATACCTAACTTTCTACCTTTGTCATTCTCCCATGCTTCAGCATTGTCTTGAATACGGTCCAGAAGATCCCATTTAGCTTCTTCTTCCATGCGAATCAATGATCCAGCACAAGAAGCATCCAGTAAATCCTTGTCATGAAGAGGTAGCCTTGCATAAAAGTTATTGATAATAATATTGTTGGGGAGCTCATGAATGGGACATTTGAACATTAGTAACTTCAATCTCCCCCAAGCTTGAGCTGTACTCTCTCCATCAAGAGGCCAAAAGTTGTATATTTGATTCTGATCTTTATGAATCTCACTAGGAGGATAAAACTTTGAATAAAAGAGAGGCACTATTTCCTCCCATTCAAGAGCGACCATTCTTCAGCAGCTTATACCATTCCTCAGCTCTTCCTTTTAGTGATAATGAGAATAACTTCTTCTTAACTTAATCTGCAGTAATACCTGCACACTTGAACAACCCGCATAATTCGTGTATAAAGAGTAAATGATCACCGGGATGGACAGTTCCATCCCCAACATAATAGTTATCCATAACACGATTAATAATTCTTATAGGTATTTTAAAAGCATCATTCTCAGCAGGTGGTGTCTTATCTACTACCTTAGCAGTGGTAGTAGCACTGCCAAATAAGAAACACAACGAATTATCCATAACGGAAATAAAGCAACTGACAGAAGTAAACAATACTCATAGTAGAAGTTTCCTTTACCAATTCCACTCTCCAATAGCGCTTCACTCCCCGGCAACGGCGCCAGAAAATAGTCTTGATGATCCACAAGTATAGGGGGTGTATCGCAGTATTTTCGATAAGTAAGAGTGTCGAACCCAATGAGGAGCAGAAGGTGCTGGCTAGTGGTATGGATCAGGAATTCTCTGCAAATACTTAGCAAACGGATTTTTAGGGATTTTTGATTAAGCAAGTAAACAAAGTACGAGTAAATAAAAGACAGTAGGAATAAATGCAGCAAGTGGCCCAATCCTTTATGCAGCAAAGGACAAGCCGGTTGTATTACTTAAGATGACCAAACGTTCTCGAGGACACATGGGAAGACTGTCAAGTGCTTTCGCTTCATATAGTTGATTAATCTTCTTTAGTTTGCTAAGTGTTGTGTGGGTGAACCTGTGCTAATGTACCGACCTTCCTAGGACTAATACATACTTGTGATTATACCCCTTGCAAACATCCGTAAGTACAAGAAAGTAATTAAGGTAGAAACCTAACCATGGCTTTAAACTCTAAGACCCTTACGTCCCTTGTGCAATGGTTTCCTAAAGAGGGTTCAGGTTTCTATCACTCCGGCAACCCCTACGATTAGTAGCCATATACACAATGCATTGTCCTAGGCCCATATAGGTGAAGTGTCATGTAGTCGACGTTCACATGACACCACTAGAAGAAGTACACCACAACTTAAATATGAAACTATTGAATCTTTCTCAACACAACTCCACTACTAACAACATGACTTCTCCCATGTCCTCGAGAACAAAACGAACTACTCAGAAGACATCATATGGATCATGATCAGAGATGGAATAATGATGTATAACAATCTAAGCATAAACAATAATTCAATGGTTCACTCAATAGCATCAACTACAAAGAGTAATCAACACCGTGAAAGTTTCCCTATGAACTATGCAAGATTCAACGCAATTGTTACAGCAATATGGAGATGGTGATGAGGGTGCTGATGGTGATGATGGTGGTGATGATGATGATCCCGATGAAGTCCAGCTTGATGGTGGTGTTGATGGCGACAATCTCCCCTCTCCAGGAAGGAATTCCCCCGGTAGAAATCTGTCTGCCGGAGAGATCTTTCTCTCTCGATGTTTTCCGTCCCGCAGAGGCGGCGAAATCTTTTTGTGGTCGCTCCCTGAGTCTTAGGGTTTCAGGAGGATAATATACGCCAGAGGGGAGTGCCAGGGGTGGACCAGGGCGGCCACACCACCTGGTGGCGCAGCCTAGGCTGGCCCGCGCCATGGGGTGGTGTGGGCCCCCTGTGGCCCATCTCCAGCCCCCTTCCGGCTTCTTCGTCTTCTGGAAAAACAGGATTTTCCATGTATTTTCCTGGATTTTCTGATCTTCGCGAATTTTGCCTCCAATCAGCACCTTTTCCATCAAAATCCTGACTGCAGCGGTCCATGCTCCAAAAGTCATCAACCATGCAAAAACAGATGAAATAACATAAATATCACCTCTCAATACGAAATATATCAATGGATAACAGTGAATTGTGACATAGAATAGTGATGCAAAATGGACGTATCAATGACTATGGCAACAAAGAAGTACATGCCGCCCACGGCGTAGACACAAATTGGTACCCGGATACCGGTGCCACTCATCACATCATAGGGGAGCTTAACAATTTGACGGTTCGTGACTCATATAGAGTCAGTGACAGAGTCAATACAGCCAATGGACAAGGTATGGTTATTTCACATGTTAGTCACTCCATGGTTCATATCCCTACTCAAAATTTTGGACTCCATAATATTTTACATGTTCCCACTACGTCCAAAAATTTGCTTTCCGTTCAGCGCTTTGCATACGATAATAATGTGTTCATCAAGTTTCTTCCTTTCTTCTTTTTGATAAAGGATCAGGTCACACGGAAAACAATTTATAGAGGACGATGTGTTGGTGGTCTTTATCCCCTTATTTCAACTTGGTGTCGTCTCAATCCTCAAAGCATGCCTTTGTCGCCATTAAGCCATCCCAATGATAGTGGCATAATCGTCTTGGTCATCCTGCCTTCGATATAGTTAGGAAAATCATTAGAAAAAATAAACTTCCGTGTGTTAGAGATTCTAGTAATTTCTCAGTTTGTGATCCCTGTCAGCAGGCTAAAAGTCATCAGTTGCCTTATCCTATTTCCACCAGTGTTTCTACACTTCCCCTTGAATTAGTTTATTCTGATGTTTGGGTCATGCACCTACCTCAGTTGGTCGTCATGACTACTATGTAAGCTTTATTGATGATTATAATAAATTTACTTGGATCTATTTGCTTAAGAAAAATCTGATGTCTTTGCCGTGTTTGTCAAATTTCAAAATCTCGTGGAACAAAAGTTTGATAGAAAAATTCTTACAATACAATCTGACTGGGAGGAGAATATGTTAAACTTAATTCCCACTTCTAAACACTAGGAATATCTCATCATGTGTCTTGTCCTCAAGCTCATCAACAAAACGGAGCTGCTGAAAGAAAGCATCGCCATATTGTTCAGGTCGGACTTGCACTTATTGCTAATGCTGGCATGCCTCTAAAGTTTTGGGATGACGATTTTCTCACTGCTACGTATCTTATAAACATGCTCACTAGCAAAGTCATCAACAATGACATGCCTATGCACTATCTTCTCGGCACTCATCCTAAGTATCCCTCTCTTCGTGTCTTCGGTGTGCCTGCTAGCCCAATCTTAGACCCTACAACAAAGGCAAACTAGCCTTCTAGTCCAAACAGTGTGTTTTTCTAGGCTACAGTCCTCGTCATAAAGGGGTCAAGTGTCTCGAAGTCTCCACGGGTCGTGTCTATGTTTCACGTGATGTTGTTTTTGATGAAACCGTGTTTTCCTTCAAAACTCAACATCCTAAAGCAGTTGCACTTCATAGACAACAAATTCTTTTGCTAGATTCTTCTCTTCGAAATTTTGAGCAAGGGAATGATAGTTTGGATAACTCTCATATGGAAAATAACCATACTAGTAATCCATTGTATAGACCTGTTTGTAATGTTCTACAGGACAGAGCATCAGGAATCTGAGTCAAAATGGTACTCCCTACTGCTCAAACGGATTATCTGATGTTTCAGGTGAAAACAACCACAACACACAATCCCATACGGATTTTCTGGTCGAATCATGGTCGGGGTCCACGATGGTCTCCTCGGATCTTATGTCACCTGGCCCTTGCATTGCACCCGATCTCTAGTTCCCGCCCGCAGCGCCGAGTAGCGCGTCACACGAACGTCCGCGGCCCGCGGTGCGCCACGACGCGTTGCCCGCTCGGTTCCCACCTGACGCTTATTCTCCGTGATCCTCTGCAGCTGATTCGTCCGCAACACCCTCCAGCACCTCTCCTTCGGCCACACAGTAGGCCGCTGGATCCAATATGCCCTGTTTGTCTCCCCGATAGCAACCGCATGCACCGATTCTACTAATTCTAGCAGCTCTAATTCTAGGGGATCTTTGATTTCACCAGTAATGCACCAGCCCGTGGCTTCACCAAGTCATCCAGCTACACGTGCGTCCAAAGGCATTACTCACCCAAAACAGTATAAAGATGGCACTATTCGCTAGTGTTTGTCTATTGATTGGTTCGTAGCATGGAAAACAAAAAATTTCTACCGCAAGAACGAACAAAATCCAGATCTAATCTAGATAAAAGCCAAGATCTAATCTATTAGACATGTGCAACGAGATAGATCTGTACTAACCCTTGTAGATCTGAAAGCCTTGTGCGAGATCGGATCTCGTGGTTGATGTAGACGATCACTTGCCGATCTCAAGATC
Source organism: Avena sativa (assembly GCA_916181665.1). Classification (NCBI taxonomy): domain Eukaryota; kingdom Viridiplantae; phylum Streptophyta; class Magnoliopsida; order Poales; family Poaceae; genus Avena; species Avena sativa. Next base: position 469,796,968 of record OV702290.1, read on the forward strand.
GAGTAGACGATCCTTCTGGCGCCGCGTTCCGGCAGCGCTCCCGCAGTCGGTCACACGTGCGGAGTCGATGCAGACCTTCCTCTCCCCGTTCCAGCGAGCAGCGGAGGTAGTAGATCTCTCCACGGAATCCCAGTAGCACAACGGCGTGGTGGTGTGGTGGATTAGAGAATTCTGCAGGGCTTCGCCTAAGCCTGAGCAGAAGGAAGGAGGAGGAGAGAGGCGGCTAGGGCAAGAGTGGAGGGGCAAGGGGGGGTGGCGCCTCCACCCCTCTATATATAGAGGGAGGGGTGTGGCCTAGGGTTCCCACCCCTAGGCCCACCTCCTAGGGCCGGCGCACAAGGGAGGCTTGGGGGGAGTTTCCTTCCCCCCAAGTTTCCCCTTTTTCTTTCTTGGTTTTCAAGTAAACTCCATAGAAATTTCTAGAACCTTCCGGAACATTCCGAAACCTTCTAGAACCCCCATATAAACACTCCGGGACATTTCTGAACCTAGAAAATGATCTCCATTATATGAATCTTATTCTCCGGACAATTCCGGATCTCCTCGTGATGTCTCAGATCCAATCCGAGACTCCGAACAACATTCGGTCTCCAACGCACATTCCATATCTACCTAAACAACATCGAACCTTAAGTGTGTCACCCTACGATTCGTGAATATGTAGACATGATGGAGACACCTCTCCGATCAATAACCATCAGCGGGATCTGGAGATCCATAACGGCTCCCACATACTCAAAGATGACTTCGTGATCGATAGAACCATTAACATACGAAACCAATTCCCTTTGTCACGCGATATTCTGCTTATCCGAGGTTTGATCGTCGGTATCTCCATACCTAGTTCTACCTCGTTACTGATAAGTACTCTTTACTCGTTCCATGTTATGTCATCCCTTGTGACCTAGTCACATGCTTGCAAGCTAACTGGATGACATTCCACCGAGAGGGCCCAGAGCATATCTATCCGTCATATGGATGGACAAATCCCAATCTTGGTCCATGTGCTTCAACACATACTTTCAGAATACCCAATGACACCTTTATAACCACCCAGTTACGAAGCGGTGTTTGATATCATCAAAGCACCCATCCGGTGATGGTGATTAACATAACCTCACGGTCGAAGGATTAGGTTACTATGCATTTGATAAGCTTGTAGCAATACAAACTTAATGACTTGATCTTATGCTACACTTACTATGGGTGTGTGTCCATCACATCATTCTCCTAATGATACAGCCTTGTTATTAATGACATCCAATGTCCATGATCAGGAAACCATGGTCATCTATTAATCAACAAGCTAGTTCAACAGGAGGCTTACTAGGGACTCTTTTACGTTTACAAAACACACATGTATTAGTGTTTCCTTATAATACAATTATAGCATGGGATGTAAACATTCATCATAAACACAAAGATATAATAATAACCACTTTTATTATTGCCTCTTGGGCATATCTCCAACATCTACTTCCCCTGAAGAACCAGCAAATCTTGAGTCTTCTTTGGCTGATCCAAATTGGCGAGGTGCCATGGATGAGGAGTTTCATGCACTGCTAAAAAATAAAACATGGAGGTTGGTTCCTCCACGTGCTGACAAGAATGTCGTTGATTGTCGGTTTATTTATAAAGTGAAGCGCAAGACCAATGGTTCTATTGATAGGTACAAGGCCAGACTAGTAGCCAAGGGTTTCAAACAACAGTATAGTATTGACTATGAGGATACCTTCAGCCCAGTTGTTAAGATTGCAATAGTACAACTTGTTTTGGAAATTTCTATTTCTAGGGGATGGAGTTTGCAACAGTTGTATGTCAAGAACGCGTTTCTTCATGGTGTTCTAGAATAGGAGGTCTACATGAGACAACCACCGGGATATGAAAAAAAATCCCAAACTATATTTATAAACTTGACAAGGCGTTATATGGTGTGAAGCAAGCCCCTCGAGCATGGCACTCTCGGTTGAGTTGAAAATTGGTTGATATTGGTTTTGGTGCTTCCAAGTCTGATACATGCTTATTCATATATCATAAGTCCAACTATATTATTTATATGCTTATTTATGTGGATGATATCATAGTTGCCAGTTCTTCTCAAACTACAACAAATGCTTTGTTAAAAGTTTTAAGTACATAGTTTGCCCTGAAGGATCTAGAGATCTTAATTTCTTTTGGGCATTGAGCTACAGAAAATAGATAATGGGATAGTATTAAGTCAGGCGAAAAATGCTCAGGATATTTTGACAAGAGTTAGCATGACAAATTGCACATGCATGCCTACTCCTTTGTCTTTCTCTGGGGAGGTTACAACTCATGTTGGGGACTTATTAGGTCCTGAAGATAGCACCAATTACAGAAGTATGGTAGATACTTTACAGTATCTCACATTGATAAGACCAGATATCTCGTATACAGTTAACAAGGTTTGCCAGTTTTTACATGCCTCAACTATTATTCATTGGACTGCTGCCAAACAGATTCTTAGATATGTCAAGCATACTATCACTACTAGCATGAAGTTTATGAGATCTACCTCAACACTATTAAGTGCCTTCTCAGATGCAGACTGGACATGATGTGTAGATGATCGTAGATCCACAGGAGGGTTTACTGTATTTTTTTTGGACCAAACTTGATTTCTTGAAGTGCTAAGAATCAAGCAACTGTTTCTAGGTCCAGTATAGAAGCAGAATATAAATTTGTAGCCAATGACACAACAAAAGTGATATGGATACATTCCTTGTTAGCTGAGATGGGAATTCAGATGACTCAGGCACCCTTCTTGTGTTGTGATAATTTGGGAGCAACATACTTATCAGCAAATCCTGTCTTTCATGCACGAGCCAAATATATCGAGATTGATTTTCATTTTGTCAAAGAACGAGTGTTGAAAAAGCAATTGGATATTCAATTTATTCCTTCGAAATACCAAGTTGTTGATGGTTTTATGAAGCCACTTCCACATCGAGCTTTTGAAGATTTCAAGCATAATCTCAACTTGTCGGAGTTGTGATTAAGGGAAGGTGTTAGAACTAGAGTTAGTTGTTGTTACGTATTGTAACCAAATTGGACTTCAAGGTTGAGTCTGACTCTTGTATCGCTAAGGTGCCGCATAGCACCCCTTTCCTCCTATTAATACGAGAACATGAGGCTCGGGAAAGTATCCGAGTACGCACAATAATCGCTACCTAGTTACGTTTACATGTAGTAACGAGCATTGGCATAGACAAACATACATAACCTCCAATGAAAAATCTGACCAACACAATTGAGTCGAAACGTTAGATCAAAGATTTTAACTAAGATGTTGCATAAAAAATCAAAGACTTCTATTGATCTTCCAATTATGGAGGTGCAATTTTTTGTGGGGTTTGCCATCTAGGAAAGGGTGTGGACTATGCCAGCTTTGCACATCATGTTACCCTACCCAAGCTTCAAGGCATGGTAAAGGGGTGGCAAGGCTCTTCCCAGCAACCACTCCTTGGTTCGGATGGCAGACTAGAGCTCTCTTTCATGCCTGCTAGTTGGCTCCACACATACCATCCGGGTGTTGGTGAGGAGGTGACTGATCTGGCCTCACAGAGGTGGTTTAGAAGACGATACTAGAAGCCTGCTAGTCGGCTCCACACATACCATCCGGGTGTTGGTGAGGAGGTGACCGATCTTGTCTCACGGAGGTGGTTTAGAAGACGATACTAGATTCAATCTTGTGGAGGCGCATGATGACCTCACTATTGTTTCGTCATGCCGTCGATCGGCCGAGCGATGTGATGCCTACACCGGGGCGACAAAAGATGTTGATATCGGCATATGGCTACTGGTCAGGTAGGACATTCAGCGGCGCTGCGCGGGCCTGCATGATTCGGACATTTGGGTGGTGTGGTGGAGCACCCCGATGCATACAACTCCGAAGATGGTCACACAAGATGGCTGCAGGGGTGGCTGAATCTATTTACGTCCAATGTTGCACCATCTTCCATTGACGGGATTACAAGGGCAACAACCTGTTTCTTGATTGTTCTCAAGTATCCACGCACTCCCGTGGAACCCAGAAGATATCTGATCCGGAAATGTTTGTCGACGCGCGTCCTTCGTGCCCTTGACGAAGGTGGCCGCTCGAATCTAGGTTTAGGTGTTGAAAATCGCGATATTTGCTTATGGCTAGACTCATCATCATCGCCACACGTAAGATGGACACTTCTTGAAGGCTTTATCTTAGAGTTGTGTATTTTTGTTTGTTTCGTCAGTATTCATACGATTTTTAAGATTGTGGAGATATTATCGGGAGACATATGGCCTCGGTTTTTCCTGGTCAATTTGTCCGGCATTGATGTCTGGCTTTGCTTCGTATTATAGAATAATTAATAATATGATTGTGTGTATCCTGTTTTTTTTGAAAAAAATATTACTTGCCCCGCTTTTCCTTTAAAAAATTCCTTGTTGGCAGAATTTCTAGGATCAAATCTAGCCAACCATACAAAATTCATTAGTCATTACCATTTTAATGCAGCCCTAACCCCTAAGTAGGGTTGCAAAGCGGCAACCCGCAAAAGCAAAATTTAGTTTAAACTAAAAAAAAATTGATATTTTTTTTTGAACTAAACTAACAAATTTTGCCTACGAAGCGGACGGATCGGGCGTCGCTTCACAACCCTGCCCCTAAGCTACCTTCCTTCTCGTGTTCTGTTTTTAGAGGGGATGAGTTACGTCTGGCTTTGTGTATACATAGCTGAGAACAACATTGCACGGCTCTATATTCGCCCGCGCACATGGTGCGGAAATGTGGATGTTGTTATGCTTTAACGATATGGCTCTCTCTTTAAGTTTTAGGGTGGAAAGGATATTAGAAGTTGAGCTAGAGACTAGACTGTCAGGATGTAGTACCACGTATCCGATGCAACAAGCTAGGTAGCCAAGTCATCGTCGTTGGACTACGTACCGCAACTTTGCAAGGATCAGTTGCTGGAGTAATCATGTACGCACGCAAGTTGCACGCCGGCTTTTATCCGACTCCCTTTTCTCGGGCGCTCACGTTTTCAAGACGAGATTCTCGAAAAATTCCAGATCAAGTGAATGTGAAGACGAAGAAGATCTGTTGTTAGATCATGAACTACTAGCTAACAAAAGAGCAGCAATCATTTGGGCTAGAGCATCCATGGAGTAGTTTGTTTAAATATAAAGCCGTATCACGGGCTCGCGGCATCGATCGGATGCAAAACACGAAAGATCTCGGCTAAGCTTATGTTGCTAATTGATCTGTTAAAGGAGAGATGTGACTAGCTACGATGCCAGCTCGGCGAGGCGTCAGGGGAGACCCGGCCGTGCCAGCCGAGATGCCTGTAGGTGAGATCGAATGGCGGCCCGATCGCTAGAAAACCTTGTTGATGTGACCCTACCCCTAGGCGGCGCCGGGGGGAGGAGGAGAGGAGGCGGCGGGGCTGGAGAGGCGGCGCGCAGGAGGGGGAAGGGAGAGGAGAGGCGTGGCGCGAGGGGAAGGCAGCGCTGGGGGAGGCAGCGCGTGGGATGAGAGTAGAAGAGGGGTAGTGGGAGTGAATGGGGCTATCAGTGCGGAGTGGATATAGCCGATGGTAGGTAGACGTACCGTTGGCGTACGCAAAATGTGGTATGCCACCAATAAGGATGTTACCAGACGTACCGGTGGCGTACGTAAAGCGCGGTACGCCACTAGTAAAGATATAACTCGTGGCGTACATAGGTAGCGGTACGCCACCAGTAGATTGCCGCGTCCCCATGCAACCAGCCCCACCATACCGGTGGCTTACAAATATAGTGATACGCTATCAGTAAGATAGTACTAGTGGCACGTCATGTTCTCACGTACGCCGCTGATTTTAGCGGTGACGTACATATATTTTGGTGCGCCAGTGGTACTGTTCTCTCTATAAGTTTTTTCCTACTAGTGGGAGTTGCATATTCCGCAAATCTCTAGAGATCCAATCGATTTTTGTGTTCGTTGGTGTGGTTTTAGGTCTGTCCCTTTCGATATATTGGTCTTATTTTTGGTGATGGTTGGTGCTCAGATGCGTTGGTTCTTTAGAGGTTTAATATGACAATTTTCCGTTTATCTACTACAACAAGCTCTACAACCACAAACTTTACCTTACTCTGGTGATGAAGAGGCGAGGACGGTGGCGTGCCTTCGGTTCGTTCTAGTGTCTATCCCTAACTTTTACTCCCTCAGTTTCAAAATATAAGATGTTTTACTTTGTGAAAGGAGTGTATTTAGACCTTTTTAGTATGTAGGTTCACTTTGAATCTACACACTAAAAGGGAACTAGATACATTTCTTTTATAAAGCTAAAACATCTTATATTTTGAAACAGGGGGAGTATATCTTTTGGGCTCTTTGTGCTACATCGAATGTATGATTATCAATAGATCAGTGGAATTTTTCCAAAAAAAAAGCACGGTATAGATTCATTCCTGGCAAAATTTGTAAGATTAAATCTAGTCAACTATACATTGTGAAAAAATCGCCCATTGCCATTTTAAAGCAGCACTAGCCTAAGCTATATCCCTTCCCATGTCGTTCTACGTTGCTACCTCTGTCCCAAATTATAAGACATTTAGGTAAGCAGTTACAATCTGCCAAAAATATCTCATAAGTTGGAATGGAGGGAGTATGTTTTTAGAGGGAATGGGTTACGTCTGGTGTTGTGTATGCATAGTTGAAAACAACATTGCACGGCATGACAATGCTCTATATTCGCTCGCGCACATGCATGATGCGGAGATGTGGATGTTGTTACGCTTTAGCGATATGGTTCTCTCTTTAGTTAGTTTTAGCTAGGGTATACCTCTGTCGTGGTGGAAAGGATATTACTAGGACTTAGGAGTAGTACCACGTATCTGATGCAACAAGCTAGGTAGCCAAGTCATCATCATACTACGTACCGCAACTTTGCAAGTGTGTATCGGTTGCTGAAGTAATGCTCATCATGTAGGCAAGTTGCACGGCTGCTTTTTATCTCACTCCCTTTTCTCGGGCGCTCACGTTTCGAAGACGAGATTCTTGAAAAATTCCAGATCAAGTGAATGTGAAGACGAAGAAGAAGATCCATTGCTAGATGATGAATTGGCTGACTAGAACATTAATCATTTGGGCTAGAGTATCCATGGGATTGCTAATTTGTTGTACTGCACTACAGTACTTTGATTAAATATGAATCCGCATCACGGCATCGATCAGATGCAAAACAAGAATAATCTGGAGTAAGCTTATGTTGCTAATCGATCTGTTAAAGGAGAGATGTGACTAGGATGGCAGCTCGACGAGGCGTCAGGGGAGACCCGGCCGGCCGGCCCGGCCGCGTCAGCCGAGTGGCCGGTAGGTGAGATCGAATGGCGGGCCGCCGGCCGGTCCATAGCAAACTGAAGGATTCTCTTCCAGTCCTTCTCAGGCAGGGCTCCACCCAACTGTCACTGCCCCTGGATGCACGTTAATTAGCTACTTGAGCCACTATCTGCGAGACGCTGGGCAAAGAACTTGTTGACAGCACAATATGGGGACGATCGACGACAAAGCCCAACAGAAGAAGCTTTGACGGTTTGACCAAAGTCGGCTATGGCCAAGCGCTCAAGGAAACAGGCGTCAGCCATGCCCTGTGGCGCACATAGAAGTTGGTCCCGTCGCCGGATCCATGCACGTGCGCCGGTCCTTGTAAATATGAATTTTAGAATGACGTAATTTTTGACAAAACTGATTCATTGACAGAATTAGTGTCTCATCTGATTCCGGTGAAACTATTTTGAAATTAGACCCTGAGTTCAACATTAACTAGAATGAAGTCATAGTTGTGTAGGTCGGCGTCATGAAAATTCAGCACAAAACTGCTCCAACAGTTCGCGCCAAGCGTTTTGGCGCTAGACCGTGTTGCGCCAGACCTCGCACCAGCACAGACACACATTAGCAATACTCCCATGATAAATTTATTTGATCTCCACTTAATGAAAAAGTATTTCATTAGCCTCATCATCCACTTACGATCAGCTAAGCTCGTGAGAAGATTGTAGAAAGAAGATAGAAATGGGTTTGTTTTTAGCTAGATCAGGTAGCCTTTGTTAGTAAGCCTCGATCACCACTAATTAAGAAGCAAGGCCGTGCGCCATCAACCTCTATGGCCGACACAACTTCTTAATTAGCAATAGAGATATGTATTATTGATTCGGAAAAAAAAAGACAGAAATGTATTATAAAAATGTATTATTAAATAGAGTCGGTGCAACTAACTTAAAATTCAGATAGCCCACACGACTTATTATTTTTTGTTCAAGAGAGCCCACTTGTAGGCTTTGGCTTGGGCTTCAGCCAGGTATCTTGCCCATAAACCCTAAAAAAGGGTTTCTTGCCCATATCATTCTGTTTGTGCGGTCAATCTTGATAAGTAGTTTGAGCCTTGGTTTGCATGTTCAATCCATTATCTTTTCATTTGTTTAAGAGGGCACTAAAAATGTTCCTTTTGCAGTTGCCAAGATCTAGCTTACTAGCTACTTGGATTCGTAGCAGAAGTGCATTTGGCATGCAAATCCATATCTATTGTTTTTATTATCTATTGTCCAAACGAAAAAGGATCTATTGTCCAAACGAAAAAGGATTTAACTATAGGATTTGTAGTTTTATGGCCCCGTTCATCCAGGGATAATGTATCTTATCTGAAGCCAGCTACTTCCACACCAAGAAGCTATCTTTTTTCATGGGATTTTAATATTTTATCTGTTGCTCCTAGAAGTGGAAATTGTCTGGATTACTGCTTTGTCCAGACCACCATGGACCTGTGCGAGAAACTATCTTTGTTTTCCAACTTACAAGTTGCAGCTACAATGGAACAGCCATGCAAGTAGTGGGATGAGTCTAAGAGCATCTGTACTTGTTGGTGACCCCAAGGCCGAAATCCGGATTAAGTTTTCATCAAATTGGGCGAACATCTGGAGAAACCCCCTCCCCCCCACCCCACCACCCCCCAAGACCAGGCCCACAAAAGCAACATTTTTTGAAATATGTTCTTCCCGCCAGCAAAAACACGCCCAAGAGTACAACAGTTCTGCGGCGCAAAAAACAGCCAACAGTTCGGCGATCAAGCTACATACAAACCGTGGGGATCAAACGGCGGGATCCTGCACTGTGGCGGATGGCGGCTCGTCATCATCGATGTTGGAGGTAGAACTCGGCGATGCAGTAGACGACGCTGCATGTGTAGAGCTCGGCGAGGCCGCCAGGGCAGAGCTTGGCGTCGATGTTGGCGTGGGTGCAGCGGTAGCCGTCGGTGCCATCCCGGTTAGAATCCTGTTGAGCTCCGCCATGTACCACGCCTTGACCTGGCTGTCCATCAGCACCATGTTCTCCCCCATCAAGAACGCCAGATCAGTGTTCATCGTCTTCGCCGCTATATTGGTCTTGAGTAGGTCGATCTTGACGCCCTAGTTCTGCAGAAGCACCCTCCACCTCTCGTCGGACTTCTCGTCCCTCTATGCGGCGCGGGTCTTCACATCGGCTATGCACTTCTCGATCGAAGCTTGGATCCTTTCGCCGGGCGACCCCATGACTTTGTTCAGCTTGGCCTTCTTATGGCTGCACTCCGGCCGACCCTCGGCCGCTGGTGGCGCCTAAGCGTTTGGGTTGTAGACAACGTCCTTCCCTTTGCCGAATGACATCCACACTTCCCTCCACTTCTCGCACACCGTGATCCTAGTGTAAACATGGAGGAACTTGAAATAGGTGCCATTTTAATGCAGCACTACGTTGTATGTTCCTTCACTTGTACTCTCTTTGTTTTTTGTTTCTGTTTGTTTTGGATTAGTAAAAATAAAAATTTGCAGTGTTAGATCAAATATAAATGAGGAGGTATCAACATCCACAATATCAGATCCATATAGAAATGCTACTCAACACACACGGTGCATAGTATGTTATTTTGCACCCATGTATTTTTTAGCTATTTTTTTAAAATAATACATATTTTTAATCAATTCCACGAATAATACGTGATTTGGGGTATTTACTAATCTAGCGCGGTGTCGTTTTTTGAAAAGACGACCAGTACCGGTTGATTTTTGGAAAAGCGACTGGACTGTCGGATTGTGTCAGGACAGGAGGTCGTTTTTTGAAACAACGACAAGGAGGTTCGGTTTTTGAAAAACCGACGGGCCCTATCGTCGTGTTTTGAAAAACCGACGGCCCTATTGGTTTTTGAAACACCGTGATGACCTACGATTGCACCAACGGCTGCATGGATCATGCAGCGTGTTAGGCTAATTCGTTTTCTACCCCGCCAGTAGAATCCCGCCACTATTTCGCGTCGTTATTTTTCCCGCCAGTATTTTTCCCGCTAGTATTTTTCCCGCCACTCTTTCGCGCCGTTTATCTCCCGCCAGTTCTTCTCGCCGTTTTCTCCCACCAATTTCTCATAGTTGCCCCTATAAATCCTGGCACCGAGATGGTATCTCCTCACCATGTTCTTCCTCTTTTTCTCACATTTCCTTCTCTCCCCGCCATGAGTGTGTCCTGTTCGGACCCAGAGTATAGGCCTAGGAAGATGAAAGATGCCAGGTTGCCACAAGGGATGACACACGAGCATTGTTGGTGCGACCATCTCGCGAAGGTCAAGGAGTCGATCGATTTCTCCACCTGCATGGGCATGAAGTTTTTCATGTGTCCCAACTACGACGCAAGCCCGCCCTGGCAAGCAAGTTCGTCTTACGAGAGGCCTCCGGTATGTTCCCAGAGCATGGTTAATATGAACCATTCATGTTATCATGTGTTCTTTTATTCATTCCATTGATTTGCTTGCAGTCTCCTGCTCCACTTTGCAAGTGGTACCATTGGATTGACACGGAGCAGCTAGCTTGGGCTGCGAAAGAGTGTCATGATAGGAACCGAGCTGCGTGGGCTGCCTTTCACGAAGAGGAACATGCTGAAAGGATGGCCGAAGAGGAGAAGAAGGAACGGGAGAGAGAAATGAAAGAATTCAGAGCGAAACAAGCTCAAAACCGTGAGCTGAACAAGAAGAGAAGGGAGGAAGAGGAGCGGCAGGAACATGTGCGCAAGGAGGCCCGTGAGGCGGAAAGGAAGAGATTAAGAGAAAGAGATACCGAGGCGCGGACGGCAGAGGAACGTGGGGAAAAGACCAGGAAGTACTCGCATTGGAATAAGGGGAGGTAAACGTATGTCTCAGTACTGATGTATCTGCACTTCAGTTTAGTGTCCCGATGTATCTTAATTTCAGTTGTAGTGCCTTGATGTAATTTCATTTCAGTTGTAGTGTCATGATGTATCTTAATTTCAGTTGTAGTGTCTTGATGTATCTTAAATTCAACATGTCAGTTAATTTTGGAGACAATGTATCTATAATGCTTCCTGCCAAAATGTTTCCTGCCAGAATGCTTCCCGCCAGAATGTTTCCCGCCAAAATGTTTCCTGCCAAAATATTTCCCGCCTAAATGTTTCCCGCCAGAATTTTTTCTGCCCGAATGTTTCCTGCCATTTTTGTTCGTTTATCCTATAAAACCCCCTCCTCACGCAGTTGTTTAAGCAAAGCCATCCCGTTTTTAGCCAGTATGTTTCCCGGTTTTCCCTACGATCGTAGTTTCGAGACAAACATGTCCGTCGACCTTTTCCATTTGGCTAGGAACTTTACGATAGACAACAATCCGTCCCCATTGGAGGAACTCATTGCTAGGGATTGTCTCCTCACTGAGCTGGGTGAGGGATTTCGTAGAAAAGGGTGGCCGAAGAGGACTCCAGAGGAGATACGACAAGAGCTACTTCGGATCAATGCTACATGGGGCAAGAAAAGATTCTTCAATGAAGAGGCAAGGAAGATGAAAGTCAAGCTCCCTTGGCTATGGATAGAAGAGAGTGAAGACTCCGACGAGCTCTTCATGCCGCCGGTCGGAGGTACCAGGGATAGAGCAGAGCGTGACAAGGCCTAGGCCTTGAATAGGGCGCATGCCAAGAAGAGCAATGACAAGCTAGAAGAGAGTGAAGATGAAGATGATATATTCATGATGCCTCTTGCTGGGACTAAGTGGAGAGCTGAGTGGGACAAAAGGCTGGCCAAGAAGAAGGGTAAAGGCGAGGCATCATCGGTAGATGCATCATCGAAGGATAAGGGAAAGACATCATCGGTCGAGGCATCATCAAGGGGTAAGGACGAGGAAGAAGATGATATCTTCATGCCGCCCCTTGTTGGGACCAAGGCGAGGGCTGATTGGGACAAGGCACATGCCAAGAAGAAGGCATCGTCGAAGTGTAAGGGCAAGAAGAGCAGGCCATAAAGAAGGCATCATCGAAGGGTAAGGGAACAGTCGTAGGGATAGAGAGCGCTCTTATTTATGTACCGCAAGCTATGTTGAAGTGTTTTGCAAACTATGTTGAAGTTTTGTCGAATAAAAAATGTTTATTGAAAGGTGTCTCATACATAGTTAGATACAAGTCTCATACATAGATAGATACAAGTCTCATACATAGATAGATATACCTGGCATCGGTGAAGTCCATTCGTACCTTCTAGGTGACCCCACATTATAGGGAGGCAGAGTTGACCCGTCACCCTGGGTCTGTGTATCCTGTGTGGGGAAAGATGGTGGAGTCTGCTCCATCTGGTACAGTCCAAACCAGTCAACCTGATCCTGCTGAGTCTACTGATCCTCCTCATTAGTCGCCCACGAACCCACTGAGGACATGCTTGGGTCTCCATATCCTCCTGCCATGTAAAAATATTAAGTACTCAACGATTATACGCTACATGTAACCAAAATAGATAGGAAAATGCGTACCCTCAGGACGATAGCCCATGAAGGGGACTTGCGGCTGTTGTTGGTGCTGCCAGTGGTCGAAAGTAAACTACTTCTATTGCTGCTGTTGCTGCCACGCTGAGCCTCCAGCCTGGTCTGGAGGTGGTTCTCTCGGTGTCTCCCGCTTTGAGATCCGCGGCGAGGCCCGTGGCGGATAGGTGCACTGAGTGTCTCCTGCTGCGACCGCCCCGAGCCTCGGAGTAGTGTCCGGTCTACACGCGGGGTGTCTGCACGAGGGGTGCGCTCCTGTGTGGAGTGACATGGCGGGCGAGCCTGCATGGAGTGACGCGGTGGGCGCTGTGCTGCTCGGTGCTGAACAACGTTTGAACGTTGGTGCATGTGATGGTCGCATAGATACTCTTTAGTATTTCCTCGACACGCCTGACAAAGGACTGAGCATGCTGACATGGTACAAGAGCAGCGGACGAGAGCGAACATCCCCACTGATGCACTTCAGTCTGTAGCTCCCATGTCATATCGGCCTGCATTTGTATAGTAGATAAGTACACATTATGTAGGCTACCAAGTCCAGTAACGAAGAAAAGTGTATTTACCGCTGACTGTCTGGGCTCTATAGTCGACTGGCTAGGGTATATTTTATCATCATGCGCGTGGTGGACGGGACGCAACCGTGTCATGCTCATGTACCCGTGTAAGTATGCACGGAATAGCTCGATATCAAACGCAGGAGCGATCCACACGTCAGTTGTTGCATTCTGCCAACCATGGATATAAATATTAACCCGTTGAAGCCACTGAGTTGCGCTTCTGTTAGTACCCTTCTGAGAGTACCTGCAATTACATTCTATAAGTATACAATCGTTGTAGAACTATAGATACATATTGTAAGTATACAATTAACTTACATGTGCACGGCTTTTGGAAGGGGCTTCTCCGGACGTGGAGGATCTACCATCTGGCAAAGACCGAATTGCCTCATGACCCTCTGTTGAGACATCTCCTCCACCTGACAATCGAAGATGATCTTCGATTTAGTCAGCCAGTAGTCCTCATCTCTAGTGCACATAATAGATAACCCATAGGAATATCTTGCGACTGTCTTAGCTGTCATGTACGGCTCCCAAATAACTGACTCCTCCCTCAACGTGTCGAACTACTCGCTGAACGCCGGGTAGCAGCGGGTTACTTGATCTCCCACGAAACGACACTATTGGACAAAGTAGTTGTTAGTTTCCTTCATAGTGCAATATCGACAATGCAATTAACTAAACCTTTTAACTTACCTTGCGACGTTTCCAATGTGTACCAAATATAGGCATGTCAATTCCCTCGTGGTCAAACAGCAGATCAGACTCATAGACAACGGGTGTCTGACCCTGGATGATGACCGCTTGATTCTTTGCTATCTCCGGGTGGCCGAGAGGGAACCTCTTCCATGACCATAGTTGTAGCAATAGTGGGCATCCTAGCAAGGCAGATCTTTCCTTGGTTAGCGTACTGCCCGTACACATACCTCGGTACGTTGCTGCTAACACAGCAGAACCCCAGCTCCACTGTGTGATGTCGTTCTGGCACGTCACCTCCGCGATCTCTCTAGCATAGCGGATGTAGCGCACACTAATGGTCGAGACATGGTTCTCGGTGAACATCACCTTCCCAAGTAGCCACATTAAGTACGCCTCCAGGCTGCGAGTAATTTGTGGCTCAGTCATCGGAACGGCTGGGTACCCGAACTTCCGAATCTACATTGGTTAATAGAACAAGTTTTAGCATCGTGTGATATGAAAATAGGTGTGAGGAATACGAAGATACTAAGTAGCAAACGAACCTGATAGTTCTGCAACAAATCAAATTTTGGTCCATGATTTTCATACGCGAACTCCGGCCCTCCATCACGGATGCCATAGAATCGTTGGGCCATTTCTTGGACCCAATTCGCTGGTGCATCCACCCGGCCTATTGGCACTCCAGCCAACGGTAGTCCCAGCAAGAATGAGACATCCTGCAGTGTAGGAGCCATCTCTCCCCAGCGAAAGTGGAAAGTGTGAGTCTCGGGCGGCCATCGAACCACTAAGCAAGTGAGCAACGACCCGTCGTAGTGCATGCGTGTGGTTTGGAAGCCATGTTGTCGTCCTTCTATCTCCTGCGTATGAGTGGCCTCAACTAGACGCACAAATGGTAATAGCTCTGCCCACTTCAACCTGCATACCGAGATAGAATAACATTTTTTTTACTTTGGCCCTATAATATTTGAAACCCAACTAGAAATAAATGTTTCATACCTCTGCAGCCAATCAGGGTCTATCATCCAGTTAGACATTGGAGTGCGAGTGATAAGGTGCTTCAAGCTCCCTGGTTCAACAGCCAATAAAGTTGACCGGTCCTTTCTATCTATATCAGCGTTAAGCAAAGATCCCTCCATCTGCATAATAGAAAATTAAAACATAGTTCCATACAGATTAGAAATTTAAAACTTAGATCCACACATATTACAAATATAAAACTGAGTCCATGCATATTACAAATTTAAAACAAAGTGCATACATTTTAAAACATAGTCCATACATAATACTAATTTATAACATAGTTCCATACGAATTACAAATTTATAACATAGTTCCATACGAATTACAAATTTATAACATAGTTCCATACGAATTACAAAAATCAGGTTTAATCTTTGACTTAGTCTATAATACATGCACACCGACAGTATGGGTTGGAGGGAGCCCTAAACAAGCAGATAACTAATCCTTCAACTTAGTAACGGATATTGTTTCAGGATCCTGAAGCACTTCATCAATAAAATAAAAATCGCCCAAATCAACTCCGTGCTCGTTTGTTCTGACGACACCGTCACCATAGTAGAACCTAAACACTACATTATTGGACATAACTTCCGACCTAAAAAAATACCGCAATTTGTCAAATGCTCGTACAATGGCAGATTTTAGCCCACAAATATACTTATAATCCTATAGCCAAATTATCTCGCAGCTAATAGACCACATCCAAAGCTACCAATAAACATACACAAATGACCGCAGTTAGGAAGAAAATTAGGGTTTACCCTTGAAACATGTGAAGTCCTGTCGTGCAGCAGCCTCTAGTCACCAGGTCGGCACCTTCACCGTGCAGCTGCCTCAAGCCCCAGCCCCAGCCTCCACCATAGCCATTGCTCCTCAAGAACACCACCAAATCTATCCACAAAAATGCCTCAAATCACTTCACCCGTCTATCCCATGAGTAGATCGGGAATCTACTAGCTTCCTAATGTGTTTCATCAAGAGTTTTGAGTGGAAATAACAACCAAAATAGGCTAAAACCGGTGCAGTTTTGAGTGGAAATGACAAGAGCAGAGAAGAAGCAAGCAACAAGAGGGAAGGAGAAGGCACGCGTGGGGCTATGGTCGGCGCTCGCGTGGAGATAAGAAGGCCAGCGTCATTGTTTCAAAAGGCGACAACCCGGTCGTCTTTTGAATTAAAGACGATAGTCCGGTCAGCTTTTGAATTAAAGACGAGCCGCTTTGTCGGCTGGCAGCCCAGCCGTGTGGGGCCGCTCACACCTTTCAGCGCCTCAAAAGACGACAGGGTCTCGTCGCTTTTCCAAAAACCAACCGGTACTGGTCGTCTTTTCAAAAAACGACAACGCGCTAGATTAGTAAATACCCCAAATCGCGTATTATTCGTGGAATTGATTTAAAAAATGTATTATTTAAAAAATAGCTATTTTTTATGTCGTTATATTGAGAATTTATGTTTGCAATATAAATAATTACTCTTATTGACCCACAACCAAAAATTGACACAAGAAACCCAATATATGAGTCATAATAATCACAAAAATTGCAAATTTTCCGTCGTATTTTTGTACGTCACTTTTCATGTCTCTATTTTCTTGTGTTGTTCTCAACTTACGAGTTAAGATAAAATTTATGCGATGTCGGTTGTGAAAAAATGGTGAGGGTAGAAAGAACTATTCTTCACCTTGAGAGTCAACTAGGCGCACAAAGCTCCATGGTGGTCATTTTCTAAAAAAATTGAAATTGAAATTTATAAGTTCAATTTAGAACAAAATTCTAAGGTGCAGATAATGTTGAACTCTACCAGCGTGCAAATCTCAATTCAGAACTCGTTGTCTTACGCGGTACACAAAATGATAGGTCTAGCAAATCTTCAACTTTTGAAAACATGAACCATTCTCTGCATCCAAATCCACATTTTCCTAGCTTAAATATAATGAATATTGGATTTTTTTCACACAAGTATATTTCATCATTAATATATCTAAGATTTCAAGAAAAACCTTTCTGTCATTTTCTAATGTCATTTTCTATTTTTCTGACAATATGAGCTCCCTGGAGTTTGGTAGCCATTTTTTCGTTCTTAACCCAAGATCCATATTATTAGAATTATCATGAACTAATATTTTGTAGTATATGTATTTATATTATAGATGTTGATAATTTTTTTATATACTTGATCACATTTTATGAAGTCTAACTTCGACGAAAACCAGAACAGTGCATAATTTAAAACACTAGAGGAGTTCACTGTTTTTTCCTAGAGGGAAGGACTTATGTTTTGTGGTTTCTCCTAATTTTTGATAAATAAACTTTATTACTTTAAAGGTTTAAACACTACATATGACATTTGTATAACTAGGATGCACACAGCCGTAACCAGTCCAGAACTAATAACAAAATAGAAGGAAAAGTACAAGTAATCTTGATGAAAAACGGCTGAGAAAATGGAGGTTCAACATGTAGATCACGCTACAATCAATGATGTATACAAATATTCTTCACCGTATCCTCCAAACATGTATATATCTCCGTAAACAATCATGATTCTCCACACGTTGTAGAGACGATCATAAACAGAAAGTATTGGTGCACCGGTACATAACCAACATAAGAGATGGATTTTTATCATTAAAAACATTATCATTTCTATGCCAAAGCGACCAAATAATAGCAAAACCCCTCACACCCTACTAAAAATTCTAAACCTATGTTAAATCCCGTGTAGCCAATTTCCAAATTCATTAGCAACACTACATCACTACAACAAAATCAGCTTCTGGCGACAGGTTTCCACCATGGGCGGGCGACGGTTTTGGCTTCCTACTCCCGAGGATAGTTGCTGATAAATCGACTTTTTCTGAAGGGGTTGGCCGAATCGTCTCCGATAGTATACACCTGACGGTTCATATAAAGGGCCACCTCTGTTAATATGATTTACGCGGACGGTTTAAAAATGGACCACCGGCAGCCTGGGAGACTGTCGCCATATGAACCAGCTCCTGTAGGCCAGGGCGTCCGCATTTCTACAGACGTCCCAACAAGGCTAGAGTCGGTTTCTACGACGAACCTACTCCAGGTGTTAGGAGACAGTTATAAATATAAGCCGCCTCCGCTAGACCGGGGCGTCTAGATTTCTTGGTCGGGTTTGGGTTTACGTTTTCCTGCCTGGAGCCTCCGGTATAAAATTCAGAGACCCCGGGTGGCTTTTGCACAGGTGATTCATTTCAACAAATTACAGTTGAAACTCATTACAAAGACCCACATAATTGAACTAAAGCAAACTTAATTAAGTAGATTTTCCAGTGCTTACAGTTATATTAGTACAGTAACAAAAATAAAGGACATAGTAGCTAAATAGGACTGAATTCTTCACATATCTCGCGCTTTACATACGAGGAAGCAAGCTGAATGTCAAACTCTTTAGAAGCACATATTGAAGCTACTTTCTTGCTCAGATTTTGTGATGCAGAACATGATTACCTCACCGACATTGTAACCTCTACGGTTAACAAAATCATGCCAGGTGAACTTCTCCATGACTAATCTGCCTTCTTTATCCTAAGACCAATTGGAGAACACAAGCACAACTGTGCCTCCTCACAATCAAACTTTTCTTGATGAGGTGAGGTCACACTGTCTCATAAAACCACTGCTTAGCTTCTGCAATGTAATGAACATTATGTTAGCTAGTGTCCCATATAGAAAAAATAATACGTGAAGTAAAACTGTATTTATTTTTGTTACTACTTACAAGTGTTTTATGCCCAATGTTTTTCTCCGTCAACGTATGGACGACAATTGGGCTGATACGATTATAGTTGTCTGTGGCAAAAGCAACGACACCAGCTTTCTCGATGGATGAGAGTAGCATTAATGACGTTTTATCATCGAATTAAGGATTTCATCGCGTCCTGCAAATACAGTAATATTCAAGCATTTTCTTTGTTAATAAAAAGTACAGTGCTAGCTTGTAGTTCTAAAGAAACCATATGCTTCAAACAAAAATACTTATCAGATGATGATTGTTTTATTTAGTTACCATGTATTCAGCAATTAAGGATATAGTTTCACATTGATTTCCTCATCTGCACCATACATTCAGAGTTAGTATAATATATCTCAACATACAGACGTGCACAACAAATTGTACACATAGAGTATATATGAACTAACCTGGCTTTTCAGAAAAACAAATTCTTACTACCAAGTTTGTTATATACAATAGCATTGAAGAATTTTTGGTCACCATCCAAATACACAACAATCCGATCATAGGAGCAGATATAGTAGTGGATGATAAAATTATCCCATGGCTCACCCCATATCACCGTCTTCTCCTTTTCTTTGAGCAGTTCAAAACAATACAAATATCCATCCGGCGTCACGATGTGCATCTTGTCACGAGGAGTCATTTCATTTAACTGCTTCCTGACATGGAAAGGAACATACTGACAAAAAAAAGCAACCATTTCTCTTATGCAATGCAACAATTCATAAACAACATACTAAATGTTTTGCAAATTCCTTTGTATGCTATCAATAGAAATAATTCATTTAACTCACATACCATTGTATCTTCGGTCCCCACATGCATAGTTAGTACAAAAATGAGCAACGGTTATTCTTCTGCCTGCATGGTCCCTCAATGCTCATGCAAACAGTACACCATGGAGCCTTACAAAATAAAGCTAACTGAATTATTTCCAAAAAATCTAGCGACAACTTGAGTTAGTTTAGGCACACCTTTTTGTTTTTTAGTAAACAAGGTAAAACTCTATACATAAAATAATCCATGACTAAATATGAGATTACATTGCTAGTAAGTGGAAACTAAAAAATAAAAATACACTATATATACATAGTACAATATTTTACTAGGGTAAACATAGTGGGACCGTCACAAACACTATTACACAATCACGTTTGCAAACATGACTGTATGATACCAGTACTAGGCTAGCTACAGTCATGTTTGCAAACACTAGTTAGGGAGTAGTTATAATGCACATATGATACTAGTATGTATAAATTTCCCACTACTTCTATTAGGCTAGCCAGAGCAGGAGTGTCACCCACAATGTGTAGCCAAAAGTGGTTCTATATTTGCAAAAGAGCGAACCAGAGCAAGAGGAAGCTCTGATGTCAAATGTTATTCCAGTTTGATTAGCTAACCTGTGTGTGACATGCGTCCTCTATTCCCATGTCTTAGAGAAAAATGAGGTATCAGTGGGACCCATGATGCAGGCATTTAGAATAGCTACATTGTAGAGCTCTATCCAAATTGCATGGTGAAGCCAAATTCAGCTTTTTGACAGATTTAGCTATAGCAACATTGTGGCTACCCTAACTAGTATCATACACATGATACTAGTGTATGAATTCCCATTATAACAAGCCTATATGATGATCTCTATGTTATGACACTACCCACTATGGATATAATAATAAGGCTGGTCATAGTGGAGAGTAACATATGCATGTTACTAGTTTAATAATAACATATCTATGTCACTCTCTAGTATGACCAACCTAAGTATTATATACCAATACCTAAATACAAGAACTTTTCTATCTCTATACTAAATTATTAAGGACCCAATTAAATAAGTGGAATCTAAACAAATAAGTACTCATCTGTACATGCCATATGTTTGGTAACAAAGTCTTTTGGAGTATTTCAGCAATACTATATAGTAAGTCAAAAGCCACAGTCAAAATACCACTGATGAATGCAAGTGCACAGATTGTTTGTAGCTAATTTCAAAATAAAGATATCAATCCAACAGGGAGCAGGAGTCTGAATTCTAATAACTCTTGAAATAAATATTACGATAGAAATACTAGATAAAGTTCTAAGTGATAAGATAAAATGCGAGTATTGTGTAAAAAGGTGTTTTTGGGTTTTGGGTATAAGAACAATAATAAAATAAAGTAAACAACTAAGTACAGAAAGTAAGTATCATATATATAAGAGAGATTGGAACTGTAGTAGGGAAAAAGCGTTCTTAGGGAGTAACAGATACACCACTAGTATTGTAAAGATCTAAGATAAAGATTATCATCATGAATATTCTCAACTATTTATGTGTGGGAGAAACTCCGTATTTGGACGAATAGGCAACAACCGCTGCTCACATCATCCTCATAACCACAGCAGTCAGCAATTAACATCAATCGATTTACTGTACTATTAAGGGACGTAATCCCGTAGGATGTATCCTATGGCATGGATAGTGTTCCGTGAGTTTTCTCGATTTCCCAAGTTGATACGTAAGGGGTGCCAACAACTTTATAGTCACTGTAAGTGCTAGCACACCTCCATCTACCAACTAGTAGTTTTCTCCATCAAGTCCCCACGAGAGGCAAATATTGAGAGGTCGACTTCTCTCAACATCAAGATATAGAAAATCTAACACATGGTCACAACGATGAATATCATAATAGACTTTACCTTATTTCAATCTCATACTAGGGTTTCTCCATCTCCCTAAGAACTAACAATCTACTCAGACATGGAGGCAATCAACATCATGGCAATGGTAATGGAAACATTCATAGATGAATAGTACTTCTATAAATCCACAACGAGTATAGGAATTACAATAAGAAAGAGACAAGATGTAGATGGGATGGATGGAGATGGCGGTGATGCAGCGGTGGATGATGAAGATCGATGCCTTAGCCTCCCGGATCTGCGCAGGGCAAAGATGGATACCTTGTGGATGAGTTCCCCCTCCAGATGCCTTTCGGAGGTGAGGTTTCTGCGATTTCTAGATGTTCTATATGTCATATCCTTGAACCAATTGCACGGGGTGAAACTATTTGACGAGGCGGAGGCAGCGCCAACTATACGGCCGGAGCTATACGGTGGGAAAATTTGCTCCGCCCGTATAGTTGGTCGTTGAACTCTCTGCCTCCCTTGTTCGCTTCTGGTTTTCTTCTGGTATTATTAATATTTCCCAAATAAGCGATTTACGTTGTTTTGGCTCCTTTTCTCCGCAGTACAACTGCTCCAAGAATTGTATCCATTGGATCCATCATCTGTCCTGATCCTGGTGAAAACAGACATAAAATGTGCGCGCAAATGCCGTAAAATACCAAGATGCTACATCTACAATGCAAAATAATAATATAAAACATGGTGCAAATATGCACTCATCAACTTCCCCAAGCTTAGACTCTTGCTCGTCCCGAGCAAGTTTTAGCTTATGGATGTGATCCTCATATTCATGAAGCTGAGTCGATAAAATAAATGAGGCAATTGCAGCATGTGTTTATCATGTAAGATACATAGGAACAAGTTCATGAATAGTACCTTACTTAAACCATCTGAATAGTATTAGCAGGCTTCCACACCTTAGTAATCAATAGTTCATAAAAGATGAATCTCACCATAATGTAAAAGTATCCGGTTCAACCGAATGAGTTAGCGAGGTAGTCCCAAGTGTTTTTGGATCAACGTATTCACTTGGGATTTAAAATCTCAAAGGTGTATCTTTGTCAAACTACAATACAGTGGTATATGCCTACTTGCTCTTTGCACACTCGCTCTTTTTTCTTCTTCCTTTTCTTTTATTTTATATATATGCTCACACTTTTGTTTAAGTGGTGTGCAAAGGAGCTAGCCATACATTCCGCTTCATGTAGGAATTCAAAGTCTAATGATCTCCATTATCAAATTCCAATTGTATACGAAGCATTCTTATGACTTGAAGATTCTACCTCGACTTGTTCTCATTCTATTTTGATAGCACTTTCATTTTCCTTTGTTCAAGGTTTCTTTCTCAACTTAATTATATAGATAATTTTTCTTTGTAAATCAAACCGTAGACTTACAGCATAGTGACTAAATTATCTTTAGGTGTTCCATTAATACCAATGGTGTGGAAGACTCCTATTGCTATCATCAAGTGCAAGTAAAATCATACTCAAGCCATTCATATATCATTAAAGCAAACACAAACTCAATATTGCTCCATATATAATAATAAACTCAGAATTTCATAAAAGGGATCGACTATTCCTGAAGGGAATTCTAATGATGCAAACTTTATTGCTAATTTGAACTAATGCAAAAATAGTAATAAAAACTTATAAGATAGATTACAAGGTCTTAAAGATCTCCCCAAGCTTGGAATCAAGCCAGGCGGGATAAAATAATCCCTTGCGATTATTTGATACCATGATTGTTGTAGATCACTATGGCGCCATGGCACGTGGTATCTTCTCTTCATGGGCCAGCCTGAGGCGGAGGGATTGATTGATAGCTTCTAATTCTTTGACACGCAGCTTGTAGAAAAGATTGTTCCTCTCTAGCATCTTCACTTGTTCTTTAATGAAATCATTGTTATCCTAAAGTGTTTGTAGCGCCTTAAGACTAATAGAAAAACCTGCTTCGGTTGTCCGCTTGATATCTTCATCTAGTTTATCAAGCTAAAGTCGCAGCAATCGAAGGTGTTTAGGTGTCCCTGGCTTCTCCTTGTCCAACTCTTCATTCTTCAGCTCCAGGGCCTTCAAATCCCTCTCCCGACACCCATGATTAGCGTCGATGAACTCTATAGGGATGGCCTTGATCTCCTTGCCTCGCTCGCTATTGCTCCCGGTCTCCATGGGAGCTTTTCTTCTTGACCTCTATCCCTTGGTTGAGAGTCCTTACGTGAATAAGAGGTAGATTGGTTCTTGGAGATTATGATTAGAGAGAAAGACAATAACAGTATATAAGGGGGGTTAGAGGTCGGTAAAACTCGCGAGAAACACCAAATTGTCGCCCAAGAAAAGAATCTAAACAAAACAGGGAAAGCAATCATGGATTTGGAAGTTTCCTGCCGCGTAACGACCAACTATACGGGCGCGGCTGGTATAGCTCCGGCCGTATAGTTGGTTCCGGGCAGATATTTCCAAATATCTCGAGTCCAGGTCGATTAAATCACGACTCGGAACCGACAATAACATTTTTATATATATATATAGATAAATAAACGAAAGATCAAACGAAAAAGTGTCTGAGAGTTTAACAACCAACTATAGGGCCAAATTTTTTGCTCCGGTCGTATAGTTGCGACCGTATAGATACAGATACCTAAAGCAAAACCATCTGAGAGTTTAACGACCAACTATACGGCCAGAATTTTTGGTTTCAGTCGTATAGTTGCAACCGTATAGGCCCAGATAGCAAAAACAATTTCATGAAGATGATACAGAGAGTTTAACGACCAACTATATGGTGGGAGCTTCCTCTCCGGTCATATAGTTCCGCCCGTATAGTTGGTAAAAACCTCCAGAAACTTTGGAAAAACACGAGGAATTCAAAGGAAAAAAATTCAGAAGTAAAATCCGTGAAAACAAATCACTTATTTGAGTAAGAACACTTACCTTGCACTTACCATTGTTTATTCAGGGATGAAAAGTTCCTCCCATAACAAAGACTTCTCCTCTTTTGGAGGAATTGACCTTAATTCATTGAATAATTCTCGTAAACAAAAATCACCAGGACTAAAGTTTCTCTCAATAAGATTGGTGTCTTATGGGGTAATCATGGACACTGCATCCAACATTTTTATTTCTTGCCTCTACATAATATGCAACTCAAATTCTTGAAGTGAAAGAATCTATCGGAATAGTCTTGGCTTATGGTCTTTCCTTTCAAGGAGTTCTTTCAAGCCATCATGATCTGTGTGAACTCTTACCTTTGCATCAACTATATAGGAACGAAAGTTATCACAAGAGAAAATACAGCGGAAAGTTCCTTTTCTTCCTTAGGGTAGTTCTTTTGAGCACCATTGAGAGTTCTACTAGCATGATGTATAATATTAAATCTATGACCAATATTTTGTTCTAGAGTTACTCCTACAATATCATCACTAGCTTCACATATTAAATCAAAGGTTGTATCCCAGATAGGTGGTTTAATAATTGGAGCACGCGATAAAGCATTTTTGAGTTTATCAAAGGCTTCAAGACATTTATCATCAAAATTAAATCTTACTCCCTTTTTCAAGAGGTTTGTCAAAGGTTTAGATATTCTGGAGAAATTTATAATGAAACTTCTATAAAAACCCACATGACCAAGAAAACTCCTTATACCTTTAATATCCCTAGGTGGTGGCATTCTCTCTATTGCTTCAACCTTAGCTCTATCAACTTCAATTCCCTTACCTGATACCTGGTGTCCAAGGACTATACCTTCTTTGACCATAAAATGGCATTTTTCCCAGTTTAGAACAAGATTAGTTTCTTCACAACACTGCAAAACTCTTTTGAGATTTCTAAACAACTAGTAAACGAAGTTCCATAGACAAAAAAGTCATCCATAAACTCTTCCATTATAAGTTCTACAAAATCAGCAAAAAATAGTAGTCATGCATCTTTGAAAAGTACCTGGGGCATTACATAAACCAAAAGGCATACGTCGGTAAGCATGTAAATCATAAGGACTAATAAAAGTTGTTTTAAGTTGGTCATCAAGATGAACAGCTATTTGAGAGAAACCAGAGTATCCGTCCAAGTAGCAAAAATGAGTATGGTTTGCTAGCCTTTATAAAGTTTGATCTATGAATGGTAATGGATAGTGATCCTTCCTAGTCTCTTCGTTTAATTTCCTAGAGTCTATGCACATCCTATGCCCAACAACGGTTCTAGTAGGTATCAATTCATTATTTTCATTAGGAACAATAGTAAAGCCACCCTTCTTAGGAACATAGTGAACATGACTTCCCATTCACTTTCTTTAACAGGATAAATTATACCTGCGTCCAATAGGCGTACAAGTTCTTTTCTTACCACTTCTTTCATTTCAGGCTTCAGTCTTCTATTGAATTCTGCAACTGGTTTAGCACCTTCTTCCATGAATATTCGATGGATGGCTATCATGGGACTAATGCCCTTAAAGTCATCCATTGAGTACCCAAAGGCTTGGCGATGCTCCTTAAGTATCCTCATGAGTTCTTATTTTCTTCTCCTGAAAGTCTAGCACTAATAATAATAGGGAATTTATTGGTATCATCTAAAAACCTGTATTTAAGATTTTCTGGTAGAGTCTTCAACTCTGGGGGGTGGTAACTCCTCGTCCCCTCTCTTTTCTGGCTCTTCAAACGCCTCATCGGTTGGAGGTCCCAAAACAGGAAGTAAATCGAATTCATTTTCTAGTTCTCCTAGGGACTTGTTCTCCATAACTATTTCTTCATAATTTGGATCTTCATCTATTTCTTCTTCTTGATTACTAAAGAAAAGAGCCACCATTTCCTCAATAGTTCTCTCTTCTTATTCTTCTTGTATTTGTGGAGGCCTGTCTTTAAATTTGGAAAAATGGAATTTATTTTCCGTTCCCCAAGCTTAACAGACACAATCTCCTTCTTGAAGTTAACATAGGCACCTATATCACCCAAAAAGTTCCTTCCAAATATAATTGGGCAAAGAGTGTCAGCTGGCATATCAACAACTAAAAAATCGATAGGAAAGTTTTTATTGCCAATCATGACAGTTACATCTTCAACTACCCCCATTGGAATTCTCAGATTTTTATTGGCTAACATAATTGTCATATCAGTATCTTCAACCATAATTCTCAGGTTCTATTTCTTATTTTATTTCTAAGTAGAAATCATAAGATATAATATTAACTTCGGTGCCAAGATCACATAAACCATAATGAGAGGTTTCTTTAAATATGCAGGGAAGAATAGGCTTACCCACATCTTTTACCTTTGTTTTACCTTCAACCAATATGGAAGTCTCTTCATCAAGTTCAACCATGTTACAATGTGAGTACATAGCCATACTTGCTTCCTTGGTTACCTCTTCATCTTTGGTTTCTTTCAGATGTTCCACGACTTCCGGCATACTTTCCTCTTCCCTCTTTTCCTGTACTACTTTGACCTGTTCATATTCAAAAATATGCTTTTCTGCAGTGTTAGGGAAAGGCACTTCATATATTGATTCTACGGAGTCCAGTGTTGCTCTATCTTCTATTTTCTTTTCTGGTTCGGGTGGTGGATCATACTTGACTGGACCCTCCTTTGGAGCTTTAATATGTTCTGTAAAAGCTTTAACAACTTGCAACACAAGATCTGAATCCAAATAAAGTTCTTTAGATAATTCTTTAACATGGCATTTTTATATAGTCATGAATATAGTCATGCTCTATTTCTACACCTCCTTCGCTTCCTAGACCAAAATTCCATGAAACTCTATGATCACGAATTCTATTAAGTAAAGCCCAAGCTTTAGGTATAGGAAGATTCATAAAGGCTCCTTCCGCAAAAGAGTCTAGTTCAATTTTATTAGGTTCAATTAAACCGCCATAAAAGATATGTAGTAAATACCATTCAGGAAAAACATGATGAGGACATAGTCGTAGTAAATCTTTAAATCTAATATAAGCTCTCACTAGTTGAAATAGGTATAATTACTCGGATGCTTATGATTTGCTGCCCTATGCTGGGTAAAAGGATTACGGCCCATGAAGATTTCAGATGATAACTCAAGGAAGCAACCGACAAAGTCTTTGATTGTATTAGGAAAGAATCTCTGAACTGACAATGTGTTGGTATTGTAATCACGTGTATGTAAGACCTATCCGCATACAGCTTTGAGACCCGGCCTATTATATATAGGATGGGAGAAGCCCAAGCGAGGGTACCAGAAAATCTCCCAGGCAACTTGTAATAGTACGATTTCTCAATATTTAGGCGACTTTGACTATATTGTTTTCCTGACATCCAACGAAATCCTCAACATTATATTTTTCGTGAAACCCTAAGTCCCTCACCATGGATATTGCCGAGGTTACTGATATGTCGTAAACGTATCTATAATTTTTGATGTTCCATGCTTGTTTTATATCTACTTTCTTATGTTTTGTTCATAATTTGAGATACTTTTATGCATTTTCTGGGACTAACCTATTAACAAGATGCCATAGTGCCAGTTGCCCGTTTTCTTCTGTTTTTGGATCCAAAAAAGGCAGAAAATCAATATTCTCGGAATTGGACCGAACAAAAGCCAAATTCGATATTTCACCGGAAGAGTCACGGAGCCAGAAGACGAGACGGAGAGGGGCCAGGGGCTGGCCACACCATGTGGTGGCGTGGGCCCCCTAGCCGTGCCACTAGGTGATGTGGGCCCCTGGTCCAACCTCTCACATCGCCCTTTCGCCTATAAGAAGCCTCCAATGCAGAAACCCTAAATCATCTAGCCTCCAGCCACGAAAAGTTCTGCAACGCCGCCACCACCGAAGGGGAGATTCGGAGGACAAAAAGCTCTGGTCCAGCACCCTGCCGGGACGGGGAAGTGCCCCCGGAGCCATCTCCATCGATCTCCACCACCATCTCCATCGTTGTTGCTGATTCCCATGATGAGGAGGGACTAGATCTCTCTCGAGGCTAAGGGCTCTACCGGTAGCTATGTGTTCATCTCTGTCTCTATGCGTGATCATATTGTGATCATGAGCTTTGTAATCAAGTAGATATATCTTGCTACTCAAGTGCTTCAATAGATCTCTGCTCTCCCCACGTGTGTGAAAGTGAAAGCGTGCACACCGTGGTGGCACCTAGGCTACAGATTACAAATACTTGTTATGAGTTATATTTGGAGTTGGATGTCTCTATGAAATTGTGGTGTTTGTTGGAACCATCTAGCGCTCAAGGTGACAGTGTGGGGTTATCTAGATAGGGAAAGCGGACTTTGAGGAGTGTTGTTATAGCCCTACCATGGATTAGAGTGTCCAACCGGAGAGTAGTTCAGAGTAGTATCATAAAGAGAAGACATTTATATGAGAGTGTTCACTAGTGAAAGTATGATCCCTAGGCCTTGTTTCTAAACATTGAAACACCATTTACAACTAGATCTGTTACATGTTTGCTTGCTTCCATCTTCTTGCCTTTAGTCTTTTCCTCCCGTCAAGCTCTTTTCTGGCACCGTTGTCTTATATCCATACCACTTGTATTTCACTATCTCTTCGCTGGACTAGTGCACCTATACACCTGACAAGTGTATTGGGTGTGTTGGGGACACAAGATACTTCTTGTATCTTGATTGCAGGGTTGCTTGAGAGGGACACCTTTGACCACTTCCTCCCTGAGTTTGATAATCCTTGGGTAATCCACTTAAGGGAAACTTGCTGCTGTTCTACAAACCTCTGCACTTGGAGGCCCAACAACTGTCTACAAGAATAGAAGTGCGTAGACATCAAGCTATTTTCTGGCACCGTTGCCGGGGAGGTAAGGTAAAAGGTACTCACATCATCTGGCTACTAGGCTATCTTCTAGTTCTGTTGCTGGTGTGTGAGTGCTCGAAGTTATTTCCTTTAGTTTCTGCAATTATATCTTTTTGTTTCTTGTTTTTATTTTCACTAGTTAGGCTTAATGGAAAACAATAAAAAATTAGAGAGTTTTTAGTATTTTTCCTAAGGTAGAACATGAATTATCTGAAAAGAAAATTAAAAAACCCATGGAACTTTCTTTGCATGCTAATAGCAATGTTATTAGTATGAATCTTTTGAACACCTTTGTTACTAATGCTATGGAAACGTCTAAGCTTGGGGAAGTTAATTTTTATGAAAATGATCTTTTTAGTTCCCCAGCTTTAAAGAAGAAAATTTTCTTTGATGATACTTTATCTCCCATATGTGGTAATTCTAATGATACTTGTGATATTTGAAATCCACATACTGAAATCATCCCTTTTAAAATACCTATAAAAATTGTTGAATGTGTTATGAATAACTGTTATTTTGGAGATGGAACTGTCCATCCTGGTGATCATTTACTCTTTATACACGAATTATGCAAGTTGTTCAAGTGTGCATGTATTTCAATGAACCAAGTTAAGAGGAAGCTATTCCCTTTTTCACTTAACGGCAAAGCAAGGGAGTGGTATGAGCTACTAGATGATCCTCATCATTTGGAGTGGAAGGAACTTGAATCTCTCTTTTACTCTAAATTTTATCCTCCTCATGAAATTCATAAAGATAGGAATTATATTTATAATTTTCATCCACATGATGGAGAAAGTATTGCCCAAGCATGGGGGAGACTGAAGTCACTAATGCTAAAATGTCCCATTCATGAGCTCCCTAGTAATATTATTATTAATAATTTTTATGCAAGGCTTTCAGGACATATCAAGGACTACTTAGATACTTGTTTAGAGGGATCCTTCACAAGTAAGGAGGTCAAAGCTAAGTGGGATCTTCTTGAAACAATTCAAAGCAATACCGAATATTGGGAAACAAAGGTAAAGAACCAGGTATAAACTATGAGTATGATTGCATTAAGTCTTTTAGTGAAACTGCTAATTTTCAAGAGCTTAGTGCTAAATATGGTCTTGATCCTCAAATTCTTGTTGATTGTTGTAGAGCCTTTGCTTCTCATATTAATGCTCCTAAAGAAAAATGGGACATGTATCATGAGCCTTTTAAAGACACTTGCATGGAAAATAAAATTGTTATTAATGATAGCAATAAACATGCTCAAACCTCTGAAAGTACTATTTCTTATAAGCATGTTAATTTTTGTGGAATACATAGACCTTGTGAGAATAATCAAATTGAAGAATAATATTGCATCACCCATAGGAATGAAAAAACTAGAACGTGGTATAGGTCTCTAAATAATCTTGGTAAAAAAGTTTGTGCCCTCTATCCTTTTATTTGTGAACTTTGCTTTGAAGTGGGTCATTTAAATTTTCAATGCTCAAGCCATCATAATAGCCCTTCTAAACCAATGAGTACCGCAAGTTTGTATTGTGATGATATGATCACTCCTAATCAGCATGATGAACTTACATTATTTTTGGGGTGTGAAGAGTTATCAAGAAAAACTTCTTTGGTAGATATGAGTGCTTTTGGTATGAATAGCGTCCTGCATGGTTGTTATCTTTATTGTGTTGATAATTGCCACACAAATACTTACATACAAAATATTATAAAAGATGAGATTTTACCAAAATATGACAGGACTAATATGTGTTTTGATCTTATTAATGAAAAGAAGGAATCCTCCAAAGTTTCTTCTATTGTCTCTAACAATAAACCAAGGTATATGGAGAAGCTTCCTTTCAAGCCTCTCCCTCCTAAAGAGAAGAAGAAAAAGAAGAAAAGGAGGAGTAAATGGAGAGAGGAAACAGTATTTTCCCCTAAGCATGTTGCTCCTATTATAGTTTTTGATGAGTCTGAACTCGATGATGTTCCTATGCCTGTTACCTATAGCAGTGATCATGATTGTGAAAAGCACACTACTTTTGATATTGAAAATCTCTTCGGTACCAATTCTGAAAATGAAGAAGTTAAGAATTGATGTACTATTAGTACCATCCATGTTCCTTCCAATGATGATATGTTTACAAATGAACACACTTTGGAAGATAACTATTCTATTGCTTATGATGATACCAAACCTCCAATATATGATGATTACAATGATGAATATGATATTTTTAGTCCACCTACTATTGAGGAGAAAATTAATTATGATTACAATATGCCTCCTATATTTGATGATTATGGTGATGAGAATAATAATGATAGCTATTTTGTTGAATTTGCTCCCACTACAATTAATAAGAATGACTATGTTTATGTGGGGAGTATTAATTCTTTTATGCATGTGGCTCATGATAAGAATGTTTTATGTGATAGTTATATTGTTAATTTTATTCATGATGCTACTGAAAGTTATTATGGGAGATGGAAACATGGTTTTATGAATCTCAATATTAAGTTTCCCCTCTTTATGTTGAAAGTCTTGAAGTTGCATTTGTTTTGCTTTACTATGCTTGTTGCTTTGTGCTTTCATGACTTGTTTCTTTACAATATTCCTATGCATAGGAAGTGGGTTAGACTTAAATGTGCTTTGAATTTGCTTCTTGATGCTTTTACTTCAATTCATATTTCTTATGTGAGCATCTTCTCAAACTATCTTTCCTAACTTAAAGGCGTTAAAGAAAAGTACTTCTTGGGAGATAACCCAATAGTTTTCTTGAGTCTTGGAAGTTATTACTTCTGTAATAACCTCTCCTTATCCTTTTTATTTTATTTTTGTGCCAAGAATAACCTCTAATGAGAGGGAAGTAACATTTGGGGAAGTTCTATCCCGAAATAGATTTTTGTACTTCACTGTAAAAATCGTGAAAAATCTCTGTATGTCGGATTGAGCTGTAATTTTCTGAATAAATCCCCCAGGTTGTTAGCTAACTTTCGTTAGTCCAACACTTTTTGATTTTAGCAATAGAAGGTCTTCGAAAAAATCGGTTTTCACCTACTGGTCTGTTTTGACAGATTTCTGCCATTATTTGTATTTGCCTCTTTATTGATTTGTTTTTGGGTTATCTTTGGTAAATTGAGCTTTTTGAAGGAATTGCTATAGTAGCTTGTGTTTTTAATGAAAGCTTTGCTATTTTAAAACTAAACCCCAAAGGTTTATTATCTTTTGAATGCACTAATGTTGCTAATGAAGATTGTATGAAGGAAATTTTCAGGTGTAGGGAAAGAATGATGTAATGAGATGAAGAATGGACAAAAGCTCAAGCTTGGGGATGCCACCCCATGTCACCCCATGAAATATTCAAGAGGTACAAGTGTCAAAGCTTGGGGATGCCCAAGGAATCCCCTTCTTCATCAATAAAAATTTCAGGTTTCTTCCAAACACTTCATTTTTATTGTTTCATGCACAATTGTGTTGTTCTTGGAGCGTCTTTGTTTTCGTTATTAGTTTTTGTTTGCTTAGTTTGATTGGATAAGTTGGTTGGATCCTAGCACACTTCTTTTGGAGAGATACACACTCTGATTTCATTGCCTAGAACACTCTAGTTTTCATTCTTATTGTCTTGTGAGTGTTCTCTTTTGCTAGCACTGTGTTTAGCCTTAGTTTTCTTGTGCTTTCAGCTTAGAACTTTTTAGTTCTTCTTTGTGGATTTGTGAGACAAGCTCACTGATCTTTATTGATTATTATCTTTGTGAGTTGTTTCAAATAAGTCGATTGGTGTTGGAAAAGAGTAGGAAAGTTCATGCTTAAGTGGTAAAAACGAGCTTGTTTTTGACTGTGGCCTATGCTTTGTCATGTCATGCTAGATGTTGCTTTGAACTTATGCTTAGTGATTATTGCTGTAGCATGACTTGTTCCAAACAATTGAGATTTCTTAATGTTCCTTGAAAGAATCATGCGTTGTTTTAGCACACAAAAGCATAATACTGTGATATTCTCCTTTAATACTTTATTTGGGTTGACTTGGCGCATGCTCACACCATGTTAAGACTATGAACTAGTCACCTTAGCCTCTATGATCATTTAGTTTTTGACTTGTGGTACCACTGTATGCTTTAATTAATGATGTTTTGTCGCTTTGCATTATTATGGCCATTATTGCTCTCTTAGTCGGTCGCTCCCAGTCTTTTGCTATCCTCTGTACCAAGTATGAGTTCCACTCATGCATCCAACTCCAAATAAAACCAAGTTATTCCAAAGAGTCCACCATACCTACCTATTAGCATTTGCTATTCCAAGTATATTCATGTTTTTATCTACCTTCCGAATTAAACTTGTTATGTGAAAATTAGTGATTAAAGCTCTCACGAACTTGATGGCACACTTTAATTTTCTTGCCCTAATAAACTTGAACCATTGTGTCATCTATGTTGTATATGCTTGCACTTATACGTTGGGATAAGCAGAACCATGCTGTCATGGGGAACGCTTTCAACATTGCACTTGTACATTGTACCCATTTGATATCATGCTCTTTTGTTTATGGATGTCGTCGGTGTGAAATGAAAGGGGAGCTTGTAAGTCCATGGAGTTATGTATGTGTGTTAGAGAAACGCCTGGGAAGCTAGTATAATCCATGCCTAATCATGGTGGAAACCTGCAGTGTAACCATAATGAGCAATCTATGAAGCATTCTTCTTATAAAAAAAGAGATAGAGATTGAGAAAAAAAGAAAAAAAAGATGAGAAAATAGGAAAGAGAAAAAAGCACCATTTTCCCATGGTAAATAAGATGTTGAGATGCTTATGGTCTGCTTGCCTTGTCATTTTGATATGGGGATTCTTCCGTATCATCGGGCAAGGGGTGCCCCATTGGCGGTTCTCTATGATACACATGTACTTACTATGACAAGAACTTACCGGTAACTAAACTTGAGTAGCATGAGGAGCGGCCCTCGTATTCAAGGGACATGAGATTGCCAACTTATACTTTGTCAAGCATATACTCCATAATTTATTAACTTTAACCTTAATCACTTCAAGATGCTTATGATAGGGGCAATGACAGCTGAAAGCTAACAAGTACCATAATTTTTGGAAGCTCTTTATGAGACTTGAATCCCTGCTTCCTTCTATGAAGGCCTTTCTTTTACTTTTATGTTGAGTCTCCATCTTCTATCTTTATGCACCTACTGAGAGAGCATAGTGGCCATTCTTAGTTTAATGTGCATTATCCCAAGACTTGTTGATTGATTCATAACTTTGATATTTCTTGTTCTTAAACTATTTGTATCTAGTCACCCTTGTGAACTTTGAAGGTGTCCTATGCATTTATGTTTTGCTACTCCATGAGGGATAAGCTGAATGCCACTATGCTATGTTTTCTATATGTGAAACAAACAAACGTCTTTCAATGCATTGTTATTCATGATCTTTGTTTGTATCCTTTCATGTTGCATGCATAGTTACTATGTCTTATTGTTAGAACTTCATCTTTCATGCTCATGTTTAGAGTACTTTGATCCCAGCTTTCAATGCTTGCAAATGGTTTGATCTTGATTGTGATGGTGCATGTCACCTCAAAAATTATTCTTTTTATCACTTACCTACTCAAGGACGAGCAGGAGTTAAGCTTGGGGATGTTGATACGTTGTAAACGTATCTATAATTTTTGATGTTCCATGCTTGTTTTATATCTACTTTGTTATGTTTTGTTCATACTTTGAGATACTTTTATGCATTTTCTGGGACTAACCTATTAACAAGATGCCATAGTGCCAGTTGCCTGTTTTCTTCTATTTTTGGTTCCACAAAAGGCAGAAAATCAATATTCTCGGAATTGGACCTGACAAAAGCCAACGTCGATATTTAACCGGAAGACTCACGGAGCCAGAAGACGAGACGGAGAGGGGCCAGGGGCTAGCGACACCATGTGGTGGCGCGGGTCCCCCTGGCCGCGCCACCAGGTGGTGTGGGCCCATGGTCCATCCTCTGACATCGCCCTTTCGCCTATAAAAAGCCTCCGATGCAGAAACCCTAAATCATCCAGCCTCCAGCCACGAAAAGTTCCACAGCACCGCCGCCATCGAAGGGGAGATTCAGGGGACAGGAAGTCTCTGTTCCGGCACCCTGCTGGGACGGGGAAGTGCCCCCGGAGCCATCTCCATCGATCTCCACCACCATCTCCATCGCTGTTGCTGATTCGCATGATGAGGAGGGAGTAGATCTCTCTCGAGGCTAAGGGCTCTACCGGTAGCTATGTGTCCATCTCTCTCTCTCTATGCGTGATCATATTGTGAACATGAGCTTTGTAATCAAGTAGATCTATCTTGCTACTCAAGTGCTTCAATAGATCTCTGCTCTCCCCACGTGTGTGAAAGTGAAAGCGTGCACACCATGGTGGCACTTAGGCTACAGATTACAAATACTTGTTATGAGTTATATTTGGAGTTGGATGTCTCTATGAAATTGTGGTGTTTTTTGGAACCATCTAGCGCTCAAGGTGACAGTGTGGGGTTATCTAGATGGGGAAAGCGGACTTTGAGGAGTGTTGTTAAATCCCTACCATGGATTAGAGTGTCCAACTAGAGAGTAGTTCAGAGTAGTATCATAAAGAGAAGATATTTATATGAGACTGTCACTAGTGAAAGTATGATCCCTAGGCCTTGTTTCTAATCATTGAAACACCGTTTACAACTAGATCTGTTACATGTTTGCTTGTTTCCATCTTTTTTCCTTTAGTCTTTTCCTCCCGTCAAGCTCTTTTCTGGCACCGCTGTCTTATATCCATACCACTTGTATTTCACTATCTCTTCGCTGGACTAGTGCACCTATACACCTAGCAAGTGTATTGGGTGTGTTGGGGACACAAGAGACTTCTTGTATCTTGATTGCAGGATTGCTTGAGAGGGATACCTTTGACCACTTCCTCCCCGAGTTCGATAAACCTTGGGTAATCCACTTAAGGGCAACTTGCTGCTGTTCTACAAACCTCTGCACTTGGAGGCCCAACAACTGTCTACAAGAATAGAAGTGCGTAGACATCAGTTACCCCTCGTCAATTGGCGCCGTCTGTGGGAAACCTAAACGCTGGAACCACGGATTCAGCGGACCGCTCTCCACCAAGCATCAACCCGACAAAAGCAGATCCACGCTCGCCCACCCCTGTATTGGTACCCACCGATTTCAACGGCGGATCCGATCTAATCATCAGAAGCTTCCCCTTCCAAGTAGAAGACCTGCAAGAATCACACCATTCGGCTCTGATCACATCAGAACCGTCGGTGGAAAAACCTACGCCTACGGTGGTACCAACATCTTCCGTCGGGTCCTCCATGGACGCCATAGCACAGATCGAAGCAGGCGAAGAAAGCGAGCAAATCGAAACGGATCTAGGGGACCTTGATGGTCCTTATGATAATATCTCCTTCAGCTCAGGTCACAAGCCAACCCTACCACGCGAAGCAAACCCGGCAAATTTAGAACCCGAAGAAAGCAGCGAAAACATCGACTTCGGAATTAGGATAGCGAAGATTTACCTAGAACTACAATCTCAGAATATTACCAGCGCATCCTTCGGAGCAGAAGACAATGTCACCAGCCCACGCATAACACGCCACCAAGTGTGCATGGTCAACGGGAACACCTCAACACCACGCGACTCTAACGGTAACCCTATCCTCGACCCCAATGATATTTTATCGGATGACAATGCAGGAAATCACAGCAATGAAGGAGACCACAAAAACGGAGGAGAAACGACGGATAACCGCATAGTCCAAGGAAGAGGCAGAGAGCCACATGAAGGAGAGAGGCGAACTCTTCGGCTACCTGCAGTGGAATGGCAAAGGGCAAGGGAAGCAATTTCGGGAGCAGTTCCGATGACAGCTGCTATCTACGCACTTCTATTCTTGTAGACAGTTGTTGGGCCTCCAAGTGAAGAGGTTTGTAGAACAGCAACAAGTTGCCCTTAAGCGGATTACCCAAGGTTTATCGAACTCAGGGAGGAAGTGGTCAAAGGTATCCCTCTCAAGCAACCCTGCAATCAAGATACAAGAAGTCTCTTTTGTCCCCAACACACCCAATACACTTGTCAGGTGTATAGGTGCACTAGTTTGGCGAAGAGATAGTGAAATACAAATGGTATGGATATAAGACAACGGTGCCAGAAAATAGCTTGATGGCGTGGAAGAGACTAAAGGCAAACTGAAATAAAGATGGAAGCAAGCAAACATGTAACAGATCTAGTTGCAAATGGTGTTTCAATGCTTAGAAACAAGGCCTAGGGATCATACTTTCACTAGTGAACACTCTCATATAAATATCTTCTCTTTATAAAACTACTCTGAACTACTCTCCGGTTGGACACTCTAATCCATGGTAGGGCTATAACAGCACTCCTCAAAGTTCGCTTTCCCCATCTAGATAACCCAACACTGTCACCTTGAGCACTAGATGGTTCCAACAAACACCACAATTTCATAGAGACATCCAACTCCAAATATAACTCATAACAAGTATTTATAATATCTAGCCTAAGTGCCACCATGGTGTGCATGCTATCACTTTCACACACATGGGGAGAGCAGGATCTATTAAAGCACGTGAGTAGCAAGGTAGATCTACTTAATTACAAAGCTCATGATCACACTATGATCATGCATAGAGAGAGATGAACACATAGCTACCGGTAGAACCCTTAGCCTCGAGGAAGAACTACTCCCTCATCATCATGGGAATCAACAACGGCGATGGAGATGGTGGTGGAGATTGATGGAAATGGCTCCGGGGGCACTTCCCCATCCCGGAGGGGTGCCGGAACAGAGACTTTCTGTCTCCCGAATATCCCCTTCGGTGGCGGCGGCGCTACGGAACTTTTCGTGGCTGGAGGCTGCTCGATTTAGGGTTTTCGTCCCGGGGGCTTCTTATAGGCGAAGGGGCAAGGTCTGTGGCCATCCAGGGGGCCCACACCATGCCCTGGCACGGCCTAGGGTTACCCGCGCCAAGGGGTGGTGTGGCCGCTCTGTAGCCCCCCTTCGTCTCTCCTTCGGACTCCATGTGTCTTCCGGTAAAATATCAACTTTGCTTTTTGTCTGGTCCAATTCCGACAATATTGATTTTCTGCCTTTTCTGGAACCAAAAGCAGAAGAAAACAGGCAACTAGCACTATGGCATCTTGTTAATAGGTTAGTCCCAGAAAATGCATCAAATTATCTCAAAGTATGAACAAAACATAAGAAAGTAGATACTAAACAAGCATGGAACATCAACAATTATAGATACATTAGCAATGTATCAATATCCCCAAGCTTAACTCCTGCTCGTCCTCTAGTAGGTAAGTGATAAAAAGAAAGAATAATTTTTGAGGTGACATCCACCATCTCAATCAAGATCAAACCATTTGCAAGCATTGAAAGCTGGGATCAAAGTACTCTAAACATGAGCATGAAAGATGAAGTTCTAACAATAAGACATAGTAACTATGCATGCAACATGAAAGGATACAAACAAAGATCATGAATAACAATGCATTGAAAGACGTTTGTTTGTTTCACATATACAAAACATAGCATAGTGGCATTCAGCTTGCCCCTCATGGAGTAGCAAAACATAAATGCAAAGGACACCTTCAAAGTACATAAGGGTGACTAGATACATATAGTTTAAGAACAAGCAATATCAAAGTTATGCATCAATCAACAAGTCTTGGGACAATGCACATTAAACTAAGAATGGCCACTATGATCTCTCAATATGTGCATAAAGATAGAAGATGGAGACTCAATATAAAAGTAAAAGAAAGGCCTTCATATAAGGAAGCAGGGATTCAAGTCTCATAAAGAGCTTCCAATAATTATGGTACTTATTAGCTTTTAGCTCTCATTGCCCCTATCATAAGCATCTTGAAGTGATTAAGGTTAAAGTGAACAAACTATGGAGTATATGCTTGACAAAGTATAAGTTGGTAATCTCATGTCCCTTGAATACGAGGGCCGCTCCTCATGCTACTCAAGTTTAGTTACCGGTAAGTTCTTGTCATAGTAAGTACATGTGTATCATAGAGAACCGCCAACGGGGTACCCCTTGCCCGATGATATGGAAGAATCCCCATATGAAAATGACAAGGCAAGCAGACAATATGCATCTTAGCATCTTCTTATTTACCATGGGAAAATGGTGCTTTTTTCTCTCTTTCCTCTTTTCTCGTCTCTTTTTTTTCTTTTTTTTCTCAATCTATCTCTTTTTTATAAGAAGAATGCTTCATAGATTGCTCATTATGGTTACGCTGCAGGTTTCTGCTTAGCCCAAAATATATCGAGCCTGTTGGGGAACCCCAAGAGGAAGGTATGATGAGCACAACAACAAGTTTTCCCTCAGTAATGAAACCAAGGTTATCAATCCAGTAGGAGCAAGGAAACACCCCAAATGTGTTTCTAGCTGAACTTTGGCAGGGCGCACTACTGGTGCCAGTAGCAACATGGAGACCCGCACAACACAACCACATAACTTTGCCCCCAACTTGTGACGAGGTTGTCAATCTCACCGGTTTTGCTGAAAACAAAGGATTAAACGTATCGAGTGGAAGAAAGTAATATTTTACAGAAAGTAAACAGAAAGCAGTAAACAATTGATTGTAGATTGATGATAAAAGAAAGGACCAGGGTCCATAGTTCACTAGTGGTGGCTCTCCTTAAGATAGATAATATGTGGTGTGAACAAATTACAGCGGGGCAATTGACAAACATCGAGAAAGGAATACATGCATATACTACTCATCTTGACTCCTTTGAGATTTGATTGGGCATTACAACATTATACATAGACTGTAATCCAACTGCATCTATGACTAATAATCCACCTTCAGGTTATCATCCGAACCCACTCTAGTATTAAGTTTCAAGCAACGGATAATTGCATTACACATTGCGTGTAAAGTAAACAATACAATTGTTCTATGAACAAAGGATTGTTGTTTTCTCCCTAGTAGCAACATCACATCTAGTACCTTAGAGATTTCTGTCACTTCCCCAGATTACTAGAGGCATGAACCCACTACCGAGCATAAATACCAACTCTTGGAGTTGCTAGCATCTACTTGGCCAAGATACCTACTAACAACGAAAAGCATGCAAGATCACTAATAACCAAGACATGATAGAATCAATAATTAATCGGAAATAGCATCTCAATATCCATCGGATCCCCACAAACACAACATGTATGAATTACAAATAGATGATCTTGATCATGAACGGAGCTCACAAGATCTAAACATGATAGCACAAAGGAGAAGAACCAGCCATCTAGCTACTACATGGACTCGTAGTCCAGAGATGAACTATCACGCATCACACCGGAGGCTTGCATGGTGATGAAGAAGGCCTCTAGGGTGAATTCTCCCCTCCGGTATGGTGCCGGGAAGAGCTTGAGATCCCTCCCGATCTAGGGATGGAGATGACGGCGGCTATAGACTCTTTCGTGGAATTTTGATCGGGTACTTAGGGTTTCTGTATCGGAGGCATCTTATAGGCGAAAGGGGAGGCTGAGGGGGTGCCTAGGGCGGCCAGACCACCCCCTGGTGCAGGCCAGGCTGGGCCGCGCGGCCAGGTGGTGTGGCGGCTGCCTGGCCCCTCTCCGTCTCGTATTCTAGCTTCGGGTGTCCCTCGGTGAAAAACTGACTTTGGCTTTTGTCCTGTCCAATTCCGAGAATATTCATTTTTTGACTTTCCTCGAACCAAAAACAGCAGAAAACAGGCAGCTAGCACTGTGGCTCTTGTTAATAGGTATGTCAAGAAAGTGTATAGAAAGTACTCCAAAGTTGGAACAAAACACAAGAAAGTAGATAAAACCAAGCATGGAACATTAAAAATTATGGATACGTTAGCAACATATCAACATCCCCAAGCTTAACTCTTGCTCGTCCTCGAGTAGGTAAGTGATAAAAAGAAAAAGAAAATTTCTGAGGTGACATGCACCATCAAAAACTTGATCAAAGTATTTGTAAAACATTGATAGCTGGGATCATAGTACTTCAATCATAACATGAAAGACAAAGTTCTAACAATAAGACAAAGCAACTATGTTGCAACATGAAAAGGCACAAACAAAAGATTCATGAATAACATTGCTTTGCAAGGCGTTTGTTTGTTTCACATAAAGAAAACATAGCATAGTGGCATTCAGCTTGTCCCTCATATAGTAGCAAACATAAATGCATAGGACACCTTCAAATTTCATAAGAGTGACTAGATACAAATAGTTTAAAACAAGCAATTTAAAAGCTATGCATCAATCAACAAGTCTTGGGACAATGCACATAGAACTAAGAATGGCCACTATGCTCTCAAAGTAGGTGCATAAAGATAGAAGGTGGAGACTCAACAATAAAGTAAAAGAAAGGGCCTTCATAGAAGGAAGTAGGGATTCAAGTTTCATAAAGAGCTTCCAAAAATTATGGTACTTATTAGCTTTTAGCTCTCATTGCCCCTATCATAAGCATCTTGAAGGTGATTAAGGTTAAAGTGACACAACTAAGAGGATATGCTTGACAAGTTATAAGCTGAAATCTCATGCCCCTTACTTACGAAGACTGAACCTCATGCTACTCAACTTCAGTCACAAGTAAGATCTTGTCATTGTAAGTACATATGTATCATAGAGAACTGCTAACGGGGTACCCCTTGCACATGATACATGAGCTATCCCATAATCAAAATGACAAGGCAAGCAGACAATGAGCATCTCAACGATCTTTTATTTGCTATTTGCATAGGGTTTTATTGAGGATGCTTCATAGAGTGCTCATTATGGTGATGCTGCAAGTTTCCACCATGATTAGGCATGGCTTAGGCTAGCGGCCCAAGCGTTTCTCTAACACAAATAGAAAGTCCATGATCTTACAAGTTCCCCTTTTATTTCACACCGCTGGGATCCATAAGCAAAAGAACATGATATCAACAGGGTACAAAGTACAAGTGCAATATTGAAAGCGTTCCCCATGATACATGGTTTTGCTAACTTCAACTTATAAAGCGCAAGCATATACACAATAAAGATGGACGCAATGGTTCAAGTTTATTAAATGCAAGAAAGTAAAGTGTGCCATCAAGTTTCTGTGAGCTTTAATCACTAGTTTTCTCATAACAAGATTAATTCGGAAGGTAGATAAAAACAGGAATATACTTGGAATAGCATATGCTAATAGGTAGGTATGGTGGACTCTTTGGAATAACTTGGTTTTAGGAGTTGGATGCATGAGTGGAACTCATACTTGGTTATGGAGGCTAGCAAAAGACTGGGAGCAACCAACTAAGAGAGCAACAAAACATCGTTAATTAAAGCATAAAGTGATACTACAAGTTGAAAACTAAAGGATCATAAAGGCTATGGTGACTTGGGATAGTCATAACATGGTGTAAGCATGTGCCAAGTCAACCCAAATAAAGTATCAAAGGAGAATACCACAATACTATGCTTTAATATGCTAAAACAACGCATGATTCTTCCAAGGCACATTAAGCAATCTCAATTGTTTATAACAAGTCATGCTACAACAAAAATACTAAGCATAAAGCCAAAACAATATCAAGCATGGCATGACAGAGCATAGGCCTCAGTCAAAAACAAGCTCTCTTTACCACTTAAGCATGAACTTTCCTACTCTTTTCTAATCCAAACTAAACTATTTAAAAACCAATGTATGAAACAGGGGGTCCAACCAATTTATTCAGTAAACTAAGAAAACAAAGCAAACTAAGAACCAAAACAAAAACGAAAAAGATGCTCCAAGAACAACACAACTGTGCATGAAACAATAAAAATGAAGCGTTTGGAAGAAACCTAGGATTTTTATTGATGAAGAAGGGGATGTTGTTGGGTCTGCAGCTTAGAAAACAAAAAATTCCTACGATGAGAACTATACGCCAAGATCTATCTACTAGATACAGAGCAACGGGTGGACATACATCCATGGAGAACTTACCCTCGAAGACAACGAGTTTTGTTAACGAGTAGGAACTCGTGGTTGATGTAGTCGTACACTTGCCGATCTCAAGATCGTGAGGAAGTTCGAGCGCCGCAACTTAGCAGCGCATCCGCACTCGCACACACGTTCAAGCCACCGGACAAGCTCCACCTCCTCGCTCCAGTGATCCAGCGGAAGCAGCAACTCCTTCTAGATGAAATGCCACCGGGAACATGTATCTCGCTAATCCGAGACCATGGGGGAATAATTCTAGAGGGGGAGAGAGATCCTTCATGGCAGGCGCATGAGGGGTGACCCCTCACCTCCCCCATTCATGTGGTGGTAACCCCTCCACATTAAAATGCCTCTTCACATTCCCTTTTAAAGTGTCTACCTTAAATGCATTAAATTTCTCCAAATTTAATGCTCTCTCATTTAATAAAACTCTTTTTATTAAATTTATTCAGAATTTTGTTAATTACTTTAATTAACAAACATTCACATATAGCCCCTTGCAATATTTCAATATCACATGCAGAACCACCTTCTGCAATTTCACCCGAAACAATTTCTGGTTTCTATTGAAATAATTCCTGCGCTTTCCAATTCTTTCGTCTGAAACATATGTGCTCCAAAATGGTGTCCGGTAACTCTTAAGTGTGCGACCCTATGGTTCACGAATAATGCAGACATGATCGAGACCCTTCTCCGATCAATAATCAGCAGCGGGACCTGGAGATCCGTACTGACTCCTACACATTCAACGATGACTCCTATGATCGTGAGAACCTTTAATTCTTGTAACTAAATCCCTTTGTCTCTTGATATATTACATGTCCGAGATTCGATCATCGGTATCTCCATACCTAGTTTGATCTCGTTACCGACATGCACTCTTTTCTCGTTCCCGTGATATAACATTCTAGTGATCACATCACTTGCTTGCAAGCTATCCTAATGTGATATCACCGAGAGGGCCCAGAGTATATCTATCCATCATCTGGATTGACAAATTCCACTCTTGATCCATGAGCCTCAACATAACACCTTCGTAGTACTGAACCCATCTTTATAGTCACCCTGTTACGGTGTGACGTTTGATGTTATCAAGATACTCTTCCGGTGTTAGCAGTTAACATGATCTCATGGACTAAGGATAAAGATTACTTTGTATGATGTTATAGAAATATAAACATAATGACTTGATCATAATGCTATACTTCGGATGAATGTTCATCACATCATTTCACAAATGCTGTGACCTTGTTATTAACAACATCTAATGTCCATGATCAGGAAACCTTGATG
Organism: Avena sativa; assembly: GCA_916181665.1. Taxonomy (NCBI): domain Eukaryota; kingdom Viridiplantae; phylum Streptophyta; class Magnoliopsida; order Poales; family Poaceae; genus Avena; species Avena sativa. The sequence continues at coordinate 469,841,518 of OV702290.1, forward strand.
ATCTTATTAATCAACAAGCTAGTCTATAAGAGAGGCATAACTAGGAACCCTATTTTTTTATTAAACACACATGTATTGATGTTTCCTATCAATACAATTATAGGATGCAAAATAAACATCTATCATATACAAGGAATACATAATAACAACTTTATTATTGCCTCTCAGGGCATATTTCCTTCAGTCTCCCACTTGCACTAGAGACAATAATCTACTTTATATAGTGATAAATCTAACACCCATGGAGTTCTGGTGTTGATCATGTTTTGCCCTAGGGAGTACTTTAGTCAACGGATCTGCTACATTCAGGTCCATGTGCACTTTACAAATCTTTATATCTCCATCCTTGACATGCTCGCGGATGGAGTGAAACCGGCGCTTAATATGCTTGGAATTCTTGTGAGACCTTGGTTCCTTGGCATTGTCTATGGCTCCATTATTGTCACAATAGATCACCATTGGGTCCAACGCACTAGGAACCACACCTAGTTCCGTTATGAACTCCTTCATCCAAACCGCTTCCTGAGCTGCTTCTGAAGCAGCAACATATTCCGCATCCGTCGTTGATCCAGCCACCACAGGTTGTTTGGAGCTCCTCCAACTAACTACTGCTCCGTTCAAGAGAAATACGTATCCGGATTGAGACTTAGAGTCATCCGGATCAGTGTCAAAGCTAGCATCGACATAACACTTAGCGACTAGCTCTTCTTCACCTCTGTATACAAGAAACATATCCTTAGTTCTTCTAAAGTAGTTAAGGATATTCTTGACCGCTATCCAGTGTTCCGAACCTGGATCAGATTGGTACCTACTAGTCAAACTAATTGAAGGGAATATGCCCGAGAGGCAATAATAAAGTGGTTATTATCTTATTCCATGTTTATGATAAATGTTTATTTTACATGCTAGAATTGTATTGATCGAAAACATCAATACATGTGTGTTTAATAAACAAAAAGGGTTCCTAGTTATGCCTCTCTTATAGACTAGCTGGTTGATTAACAAGATGATCAAGGTTTCCTGATCATGGACATTGGATGTTGTTAATAACAAGGTCACACCATTGGTGGAATGATGTGATGAACATTCATCCGAAGTATAGCATTACGATCAAAGTCATTATGTTTATATTGCTATAACATCATACGAAGTAATATTTATCCTTAGACCATGAGATCATGTTAATTGCTAACACCGGAAGAGTATCTTGATAACATCAAATGTCACACCGTAACAGGGTGACTATAAAGGTGGATTCAGTGCTACGAAGGTGTTATGTTGAGGCTCATGGATCGAGAGTGGGATTTGTCCATCCCGATGACAGATAGATATACTCTGGGCCCTCTTAGTGATATCAAATTGAAATAGCTTGCAAGCAAGTGATGTGATCACTGGAATGTTATATCACGGGAACGAGAAAAGAGTGCATGTCGGTAACGAGATCAAACTAGGTATTTGGATGCCAATGATCGAATCTCGGACATGTAATATATCGCGAGACAAAGGGATTTAGTTACGACGTTAAAGGTTCTCACGATCACAGAAGTCATCGTTGAATGTGTAGGAGTCAGTATGGATCTCCAAGTCCCGCTGCTGATTATTGATCGGAGAGGGGTTTCGATCATGTCTGCATTATTCGCGAACCGTAGGGTGACACACTTAAGGGATACCGACACCATTTGGAGCAAATATGTTTCAGATAAAGATTTAAGAAAGCGCTGGAATTATTTCAATAGACACCGAAACTGTTTCGGGTGAAATTGCTGAAATTGGTTCTGCATGTAATATTGAAATGTTGCAGGGGGTTTTATGTGAATGTTTGTTAATTAAAGTAATTAACAAAATTCTGAATAAAAATAATAAAAGAGTTTTATTAAATGAGAGAGCATTAAATTTGGCGAAATTTAATGCATTTAAAGTGGAGACTTTAAAAGAGAATGTGAAGGGGCAAATTTATGTGGAGGGAGTTACCACCACATGAATGGAGGAGGTGAAGAGTCACCTCCTCCATGCGCCGGCCATGAAGAAGGGGCACCCCCTCCTCCTATAAAAGGCCACCCCCTCCTCACTTCTCACACACACCTCCTTGTGAAGGATCTCTCTCCCCCTCTAGTATTATTTCCCCATGGTCTCGGATTAGCGAGATACATGTTCCCGATGGCTTTATCTGGAAAGGAGTTGCTGCTTCCGCTGCTTTGCTGGAGCGAGGGACGGAGGTTGTCGGGGTACCGGGCGTGTGTGCGATCACGGATGCACCGCTGCTTTGCGGTGCTGGACTTGGTGGTGCTGGAGCTGGATCTGATGGACGTGCTGGAGCCAGACCTGCTGGACTTCATCACGATCTTGAGATCGGCAAGTGTACGACTACATCAACCACGAGTTCCTACTCGTTAACAAAGCTCGTTGTCTACGAGGGTAAGTTCTCGTTGGATGTATGTCCACACGTTGCTTTGTACCTAGTAGATAGATCTTGGCGTGTAGTTCACACCGTAGGAATTTTTTTGTTTTCTATGCTGCGGACCCAACAGTGGTATCAGAGCCTGATCTATGCGTAGGTGCTTTGCACGGGTAGTACACATATGTTTATATGTGGGCGATGATGATCATGTTATTACATCTTCTATGTATTTTGGATATTGGTGGCATAGTGGGATGAAGCGGCTCGGACCAACCTTACATGTCATCGTACATGAGACCAGTTCCACGACTGACATGAAACTTGTTTTGCATAAGTGGCTGGCGGGTGTCTGTCTCTCCTACTATAGTCAATATCTGATTTACAACGAGTTGCTAATAACTTATTTATCCTCGTTGTGGTTCATGTTCGTAGGTGAGAATGGTTCTATCTCCGAAATCCCTAAGCCACGTAAAACTTGCAATTGATAAATTAGAGGCGTCTAGTTTAGATCGTTGCTAGGCTAGTGTATTGATATGGTATTGTTGTAAGTAGATGTATGATAGATACTCTTACAACACACTTAACGTGTAAGTTCCATAGACCTTGGACTTACACACAAAGGAATGATAGAGATCATACCACGATGCAAGTGATAGAGATCAAATGCATGGACCATATCATCTCACTTTACACATTAAATGTTAGCATCTTATACTGCTAGTTTGGCGCTTTCTGTAGCATTGTAAGATGACCCCTCTTTTAGATATCAAGATAAAAATGTGTTCTTCCTTAAGTATGCACCGTTTTGTGGATCGTATTTCGAGACATCACATGATGATCGGGTGTACTCGACTCTACGCTTTCATACAACGGGTGTAAGCCAATTTTACACACGCGAGTACTAAGGTTCTTACTTGGCGAGCCTACCATGTACAGACATGGCCTCGAAACACGGACCGAAAGGTTAAGCATGAGTCATATAGTTGATATGATGCCCATATTGATGCTCGCCTTTGAATCTACACTGACTCACGTGATGATCGGACTTGGTGTAGTGGATTTGGTTCATGTAATCACCAAAAAGGCACGAGGGATGCCGTTTTTGAGTGGGAGTTCATTTCTAATTTGGATTAGTCGAACTCAATTTTTCATAAACTACATCGAAGTGAATTTGCATAATTTGTTGTAGTCATTGGTGTCTGTTCACTACCTTATGCTTAGTTTTAATTGAGATAATAGAACTATAGAATTCTGGATATTTACTTTACAAACTGGTATCGTATTGTTTTAAATGTCAATTTAAAGTTTATAAGTCCTATTGCAAACTTTCAGCAAAATCTATTTACTCCATGAAGTTTAATAAGTAGTATTAAATCAAGAGTAAGAATTCCAATGTTAGTATCTAAAGTATCATGTTTGCCTCCATGATTATTGATATTCAAAAGGTTGTTTTAATATCAATATTATATTGGAGCTGGAAATTGTTTCAGAAACCATCATGTGTGAAAGATATTGTGATATCTGAAACAATGTTTTTGGTTGCATTATGATAGAGTATAATTTAGAAAAATACATGTTCTCATATTGTATGAGAATTTGTGAAGGATGGAGATGCTAGGCATCCGAATCTACCAAAAAGGTTTTGGGAACTGATATTATACTCACGATTCTTCCTTATAGGCTATAGTAGCTTGATCATGAAAGTTGTCATGATAAGGATGAATAGAAGATGTAAGTAAATTTTTTACTACACTAATATATTACTAAAGAATGAATTTTTGAAATAAGGCCAAACATTTGATGATGGTGATCCACTTCAAAGTGCAAGTCCAAAGGTATTAGTATTTGACTATATACGCTTTGTACTATGTGTCATGTGAATGACACCACTATTGATGTTGATAGATTCTTTTAAAAGAAAAGGAATTGCTGAAAGAGAATCTATAAAATATTTGGTAGAAAATAAAAGGTTGGAGATGTCCAACTTAGGTATATAGAAGATATACATGTTATGGCTATATTCCTTGCTTGTTAAACAATGTGGTTCTTAGGTATTGGATACCGGTATTGGATACCGAATTGGTTGGTATGAAGTGTCATACAGGACAATGCAATTCATGAACTACAATGGCCTAAGTAACCAACAAGAGAATGAGTGGTGATGTTCATCGAAAACAAATAAAGTGTTATTGTGTTTTTCGTTGTCATCAAACCAAGCTTTCAAGATTTGTTTAAATAATTGTTATTTTGTTCCGGTATCATGAGAACAATGGTTGTTCAAATAATTACCGTATTCCATAAAGGATGGATGAACTTTTACAAGTCTAGTTGGAGAAATTACATCCATAAACACTATTGCTAAAATGTCGCAAGACAAATGATTGAAAGATCACTTATGAAGTGACATTGCTGTTTAAATTATATTTGAAAGAAAACATGAAGAAACTCCATGTTGATGGATTTTTGGAGTCTTTGATTTTGATCAATTGACGCATGTGAGACTTTCCTCGAGATAATTGAAACTCCGTCCATAGGCCAGAGAGGAACGGATGACTAGCTTATTGGAAATTGTGCATGCTGATGTGCATAGTCCATTATGTGTAGCCATATGCGATGGATCTTTTTGCTTCATATGCTTTCTCCGAAAATTTGAGTGAATATATCTGTATATTTACTTAATAAGGAAGAAGTATGAAACATTTGAAAATTGTTCAAAGACTTTCAAGATGAAGTGGAAAATCATTGTAACAAGAAAATAAAGAGTTTATGATTCAATCATAAAGGAAGATATTTGAGTTACATGTTTAGCAAAAACACCTAAAACTTGAGGAATTGTTCCATGATTTGTGTTTCCCGATAAACCATAGGAGTATGGCATATTCGAGAGATCAAATCAAACCTTGTTTGACATGGTAAGATCAAAGGTGTCATTTATAAAACTACCATTATGTTTTAAGGATTGAAGCTTTAGAGACTACCGCTTTTACACTGAAAAGAGCACCATCGTGATCCATTGAAATGACACCATATGAGTTATGGTTTGGGATAAAACCCGAATTGTCTTTTCTTAAATTTTGGTATGCTATGCATAAGTAAAATGTTTACGACCAAAGTCGGATAAGCACGTCTTTGTAGGTTATCCCAAAGAATTTGTTGGGAATTTCTCCATAACACCAAGGACAAAAGAGTTTGTTACTTGGAACGTCAAGTTTCTTGAGAAGGAATTTTTCGTGAAAAGTTAAGTGGGAGGACAATAGAACTTTGATAAGGTTGTTGAACCTTAGCTATATGTGCTAAGTAGCGCAGCGCCGGAAAGTGTCCCGGTGGCGGCCACAATGCTCATGGCTCTCGTGATTACAAAAGGTGTGATCTCGGAGATTAGAGTTCCTATAGAACCGTGTGGGTCGGTAAGAATCAAATAGTAAGATTTGATAAGCAAGTCGTTATTGTTTTGACAATGATGAACCGACTACATGCAAAGAAGCGATGATGGTCCCTGACTCCATAAAATGACTAGAAGTCATAGAATCCGTGATAGTATCCATACACGAGAAAACAAGTTTCTGAACTTGGAAGACCGTCCGAAAAGGCGTGAAGCCTATCGGTCGTGTTTGGATCTATAAAGAAATAAGACATGGATGTTTAACATCTATGAAATAGTCGACATGTCGGAAAGAAGTTTACGACAATGTTCAAGGAGTTGACTATGACAAGATTTGATCTTTCATAGCGATATATAGTCTTGACGGATTAATGTAGCAACCACTACATATAATTTGGTATATGCTAGTTGAATAAACAAAACAAGGTTCTTCTAATAGAACGGTAACCTAGGACATGTACATGACATGGTCCGAAGGGTTTTGTTAATTCAAGGGTGCTAAAAGGGCATGTAAACTTCAATAGTTGAAGCAAGCATAGCTGAGTTAGAATCTTCACCATGATGAAACTGTTAAAAGAGTTTAAATTCATCAGAGATGATGAAGATGCTTGCATTTGCAAGAAATTAAGTGGGAGCGCTGAGACATATTTCTAATACATTATGTAGAGGACATATTGTTGATTGGAAATGATGTATCTTGTATTGACACAAGTTAAGAATTTCATTAAAATAAGATTTCGATGAAAGACTTGGGAAAACCCGGAATATTAAGCTTCAATATCTATATGGATAGATTAAGGCGCTAATATGGTTGTGCCAGACATACATATATGAGATATTGAAAGGGTTCAATATGGAAACAACAAGAAAGGTTCTTGCTACATGGAAAGGATTGTATCAAAATTCAAGTGTTTCAACACTTGGTGAGTAAAATCACATGAAGATTTTGATCGATTATACCATGATATGTATATATCCAGAATATCCTATGCTCTAAATGTTACGAGCATATACCGGAATGATTCATAAGATGATCATTGGACAATAGTAAAGATATTCTTATGAGCTTTGGAAGAACTAAGAATATATAATGTATAAGTGACAAATAGTTAAAGGTAGTTCATTATAAAGTGTTACATTGATACTAGTTTTGTCACAAGATACAAATTAAATTTATCTCAATTTAAACTATGGGTGGCACAATGTAATGGAAAGGATGTTCCATGATGGATTTGGATGAGTTCCAAAGTTGAGACATTGTGACGGATACTACAACAAAAGGCTAAGTATATGACTGCTATAGTAGCAGCATAGGAGGGCATTTGTGTTAAGTAGTTTGTTATCAAACTAAGTGTGGTTCAAAGTGGGATAATACTATGAAGATATATTGTATGACAATAATATCAACATATTTTGAGCCGAACGAACTAAAGGTCTCACCAAAGGACCAAATTTATACAATGTCATCTCATTTGAGAATGAGTGATGCGTAGCGACGCAAAGACATGCAAATACACACGGACCTGAAACTGTCAGATCCAGAGATTATGTTAACCACTAGCAATAGCGTATATGCAACACCAGAAAGCCATACGTGTTCAATACGCAAAGTTTTTCAAACTAGATTATTGACTCTAGTGCAAGTGGGAGACTGAAGGGAATATGCCCGAGAGGCAATAATAAAGTGGTTATTATCTTATTCCATGTTTATGATAAATGTTTATTTTACATGCTAGAATTGTATTGATCGGAAACATCAATACATGTGTGTTTAATAAACAAAAAGGGTTCCTAGTTATGCCTCTCTTATAGACTAGCTTGTTGATTAAAAAGATGATCAAGGTTTCCTGATCATGGACATTGGATGCCGTTAATAACAAGGTCACACCATTGGTGGTATGATGTGATGAACATTCATCTGAAGTATAGCATTACAATCAAAGTCATTATGTTTATATTGCTATAACATCATACGAAGTAATCTTTATCCTTAGACCATGAGATCATGTTAATTGCTAACACCGGAAGAGTATCTTGATAACATCAAACGTCACACCATAATAGGGTGACTATAAAGGTGGGTTCAGTGCTACGAAGGTGTTATGTTGAGGCTCATGGATCAAGAGTGGAATTTGTCAATCCCGATGACGGATAGATATACTCTGGGCCCTCTCGGTGATATCACATTAAAATAGCTTGCAAGCAAGTGATGTGATCACTAGAATGTTATATCACGGGAACGGGAAAAGAGTGCATGTCGGTAACGAGATCAAACTAGGTATTTGGATGCCAATGATCGAATCTCGGACATGTAATATATCGCGAGACAAAGGGATTTAGTTACGACGTTAAAGGTTCTCACGATCACAGAAGTCATCGTTGAATGTGTAGGAGTCAGTATGGATCCCCAGGTCCCGCTGCTGATTATTGATCGGAGAGGGGTCTCGATCATGTCTGCATTATTCACGAACCGTAGGGTGACACACTTAAGGGATACCGACACCATTTGGAGCAAATATGTTTCAGATAAAGATTTAAGAAAGCGCTGGAATTATTTCAATAGACACCAAAACTGTTTCGGGTGAAATTGCTGAAATTGGTTCTGCATGTAATATTGAAATGTTGCAGGGGGTTTTATGTGAATGTTTGTTAATTAAAGTAATTAACAAAATTCTGAATAAAAATAATAAAAGAGTTTTATTAAATGAGAGAGCATTAAATTTGGCGAAATTTAATGCATTTAAAGTGGAGACTTTAAAAGAGAATGTGAAGGGGCAAATTTATGTGGAGGGAGTTACCACCACTTGAATGGAGGGGGTGAAGAGTCACCTCCTCCATGCGCCGGCCATGAAGAAGGGGCACCCCCTTCTCCTATAAAAGGCCACCCCCTCCTCACTTCTCACACACACCTCCTTGTGAAGGATCTCTCTCCCCCTCTAGTATTATTTCCCCATGGTCTCGGATTAGCGAGATACATGTTCCCGGTGGCTTTATCTGGAAAGGAGTTGCTGCTTCCGCTGCTTTGCTGGAGCGAGGGACGGAGGTTGTCGGGGTACCGGGCGTGTGTGCGATCACGGATGCACCGCTGCTTTGCGGTGCTGGACTTGGTGGTGCTGGAGCTGGATCTGATGGACGTGCTGGAGCCAGACCTGCTGGACTTCATCATGATCTTGAGATCGGCAAGTGTACGACTACATCAACCACGAGTTCCTACTCGTTAACAAAGCTCGTTGTCTACGAGGGTAAGTTCTCGTTGGATGTATGTCCACCCGTTGCTTTGTACCTAGTAGATAGATCTTGGCGTGTAGTTCACACCGTAGGAAATTTTTTGTTTTCTATGCTGCGGACCCAACACTAATAGCATGTGCCACATCCGGTCTTGTACATAGCATGGCATACATTATAGAGCCTATGGCTGAGGCATAGGGGATCTTATCCATTATCTCTCTTTCTTCCGCCGTAGCCGGACTTTGAGTCTTACTCAATGTCTTGCCTTCCAACATAGGTAAGTACCCCTTCTTACTTTCGTCCATATTAAACTTTTTTAATATCTTATCAAGGTATGTACTCTGCGATAGCCCAATTAGGCGTCATGATCTATCTCTATAGATTTTAATGCCTAATATATATGAAGCTTCACCAAGGTCCTTCATCGAAAATTTGCTGTTTAGATAACTTTTAACACTGTTTAAAAGATCTATATCATTTCCAATCAATAATATGTCATCCACATATAATATCAGAAATGCCACATTGCTCCCACTCACTTTCTTGTAAATACAAGCCTCTCCATAAGTTTGGACAAATCCAAACTCTTTGATCACCTCATCAAAGCGGAGATTCCAACTCCGGGATGCTTGCTTCAGTCCATAGATGGATCGCTAAAGTTTGCACACCTTATCAGCATCCTTAGGATCGACAAAACCCTTAGGTTGTATCATATACAACTCTTCTTCAATATTATCATTGAGGAACGCAGTTTTGACATCCATCTGCCATATTTCATAATCGAAATATGCAGCAATTGCTAACATAATCCTAACCGACTTAAGCATCGCTACGGGAGAGAATGTCTCATCGTAGTCAACTCCTTGAATTTGTCGAAACCCCTTTGCGACAAGTCGAGCCTTATAGATGGTTACATTACCATCAGCATCAGTTTTTCTTTTGAAAATCCATTTATTCTCAACGGCCTTTCGATCGTGAGGTAAGTTCACCAAGGTCCAAACCTGGTTTTCGTACATGGATTCCATCTCGGATTTCATGGCTTCTAGCCATTTGTTGGAATCAGGGCTCATCATCGCTTCTTCATACGTCGCAGGGTCATCTATTTCATCAATCATGAAATTCATAACAGGATTGCCGTACAGCTCAGGAGCTGCACGTGTCCTGGTTGACCTGCGAGGTTCGGCAGTGTCCTCTTTCGGAGTTTGATGATCAATATCATTAGCTCTCTCTTCATTAGGTGAAGTCAACTCCGAAACAACTTCTGGAGCCGCGCTACTCACCATTTCATGAAGAGAAGGTTCAATAACCTCTTCGAGTTCTACCTTCCGACTACTCACACCTTTCGCGAGAAACTCCTTCTCAAGAAAGGATCCATTCTTGGCAACAAAGACCTTGCCCTCGGATCTGTGATAGAAGGTATACCCAATCGTTTCCTTAGGGTATCCTATGAAGACGCATTTTTCCGCTTTGGGTTCGAGTTTATCCGGTTGAAGTTTCTTCACATAAACATCGCATCCCCAAACTTTAAGAAATGACAGCTTAGGTTTGTTTCCAAACCATAATTCATACGGTGTCTTTTCAACGGATTTAGATGGTGCCCTATTTAAAGTGAATGCAGCGGTTTCCAGTGCATAACCCCAAAATGATAGTGGCAAGTCAGTCAGAGACATCATAGATCGAACCATATCCAATAAAGTACGATTACGACGTTCTGACACACCATTACGTTGTGGTGTTCCGGCAGGCGTGAGTTGTGAAACTATTCCACAGTCTTTCATATGTGTGCTAAACTCGTAACTAAGATACTCTCCTCCACGGTTGGACCGCAAAAATTTGATCTTTCTGTTACGAAGATTTTCCACTTCATTCTGAAATTCTTTGAACGTTTCAAAGGTTTCAGACTTATGTTTCATCAAATAGATATACCCGTATCTACTCAAATCATCCGTGAAAGTAACAAAATAACGATATCCACCTCGCGCCGACACACTCATTGGTCCACATACATCAGTATGTATGACTTCCAATAAATCTGTCGCCCGTTCCATTGAACCGGAAAACGGCGTTCTAGTCATCTTACCCATAAGGCATGGCTCACATGTATCAAATGATTCAAAATCAAGTGATTCCAAAAGTCCATCAGAATGGAGTTTCTTCATGCGTTTAACGCCAATATGGCCTAGACGGCAGTGCCACATATATGTAGATATATCATTATCAAGATTAATCCTTTTACCATCAACATTATGAATATGCGTAATACTACTATCGAGATCCAACAGAAATAAACCATTCAACACAGGTGCATGACCATAAAAGATATTAAATTCATATAAATCGAACAACCATTGTTTTCAGACGTAAACGAATAACCACTTTGCATCAAACACGATCCGGATACAATGTTCATGCTCAGTGCAGGCACCAAATAACAATTATTCAGGTTTATAACTAATCCCGACGGCATATGGAGAGGCAGCGTTCTGACGGCGATCGCATCAACTCTTGATCCATTGCCGACCCGCATCGTGACCTCATCCCTTGCTAGTTGTCACTTGTTCCGCAGCCCCTGAACCGAGTTACATATATTAGCAACCGATCCCGTATCAAATACCCAGGTGCTACTGCGAGTACTAGTAAAGTACACATCAATAACATGTATATCACATATACCTTTGTTTTCCTTGCTAGCCTTCTTGTCCGCCAAATACTTGGGGTAGTTGCGCTTCCAATGGCCAGTCCCCATGCAATAGTAGCACTCGGTGTCAGACTTAGGGCCAGCTCGGGGTTTCTTTTTAGGCGCGGCAACAGATTTGCCGCCCTTCTTTCCGTTCTGCTTGCCTTTCTTGTCCTTCTTGAAACCGGTGGTCTTATTGATCATCAACACATGATGTTCTTTCCTAATCTCCACTTCTACAGTCTTAAGCATTGATAGAAGCTCGGGAAGGGACTTCTTCATGCCCTGCATATTATAGTTCATCACGAAGCTCTTGTAGCTAGGTGGCAGAGATTGGAGAACACGATGTATGCCTAAGTCAATGGGAATCGTTATTCCCAAGGACACAAGCTTATCGGCGTACCCAGACATTTTGAGTACGTGCTCACTAACGGAGCTGTTCTCTTCCATCATGTAGCTAAAGAACTTTTCAGAAGCATTATAACTCTCTACGGTAGCATGGGTATCGAAAATCATTTTCAATTCTCCCATGGTATCAAAGGCATTGCCATTTTCGAAACGTTTTCGAAGTTCTGGCTCTAGCCCATACAGTATGCCGCAATGAACTAAGTTGTGGTCCTCCTGACGAGTTATATAGACGTTCTTTTCCTCGTCAGGGGCATCAGGAGCTGGTGGGGGGCCTAGCGGCGCCTCTAGCACATATTGCTTTTGTGCAGCAGTGAGGAGAATCCTCAAATTCATAGCCCAGTTGGTGAAGTTGCTACCATTCGCAGCAAGCTTCTCTTTCTCCATGAACACATTGAAATTAAAAGCAGGTGGTGCCATCTACAACAGAATTTGTAAAATATACTTAGACTAAGTTTATGATAGATTGAGTTCAACTAATCCAAATTACTAATGAACTCCCACTCAAAAACGACATCCCTTGTGTCCTTTTGGTGATTACATGAACCAAATCCACTACACCAAGTCCGATCATCACGTGAGTCGGTGTAGCTTCAAAGGCGAGCATCTATATGGGCATCATATCAACTATATGACTCATGCTTAACCTTTCGGTCCGTGTTCCGAGGCCATGTCTGTACATGCTAGGCTCGTCAAGTAAGAACCTTAGTATTTGCGTGTGTAAAACTGTCTTACACCCGTTGTATGAAAGCGTAGAGTCGAGAACACCCGATCATCACGTGATGCCTCAAAACACGATCCACAAAACGGTGCGTACTTAAGGAAGAACACATTTTATCTTGATATCTAAATGAGGGATCATCTTATAATGCTACCAAAAGCGCCAAACTAGCAATATAAGATGCTAATGTGTGAAGTGAGGTGATATGGTCCATGCATTTGATCTCTATCATTTGCATCGTGGTATGATCTCTATCATTCCTTTGTGTGTAAGGCCAAGGTCTATGGAACTTACACGTTAAGTGTGTTGTAAGAGTATCTATCATACATCTACTTACAACAATACCATATCAATACACTAGCCCAACAACGATCTAAACTAGACGCCTCTAATTTATCAATTGCAAGTTTTACGTGGCTTAGGGCTTTCGGAGATAGAACCGGTCTAACCTACGAACATGAACCACAACGAGGATAACCAAGTTATTAGCAACTCATTGTAAATCAGATATTGATTATAGTAGGAGAGACAGACACCCGCTAGCCACTTATGCAAAACTAGTTGCATGTCAGTCGTGGAACCGGTCTCATGTACGATGACATGTAAGGTTGGTCCGGGCCGCTTCATCCCACTATGCCACCAATATCCAAAGTACATAGAAGATGCAATAACATGATCATCATCGCCCACATATGAACATATGTGTACTACCCGTGCAAAGCACCTACGCATAGATCAGGCTCTGATACCACTGTTGGGTCCGCAGCATAGAAAACAAAAAAATTTCCTACGATGAGAACTATACGCCAAGATCTATCTACTAGATACAGAGCAACGGGTGGACATACATCCATGGAGAACTTACCCTCGAAGACAACGAGTTTTGTTAACGAATAGGAACTCGTGGTTGATGTAGTCGTACACTTGCCGATCTCAAGATCGTGAGGAAGTCCGAGCGCCGCAACTTAGCAGCGCATCCGCACTCGCACACATGTTCAAGCCACCGGACAACCTCCACCTCCTCGCTCCAGCGATCCAGCGGAAGCAGCAACTCCTTCCAGAAAAAATGCCACCGGGAACATGTATCTCGCTAATCCGAGACCATGGGGGAATAATTCTAGAGGGGGAGAGAGATCCTTCACAAGGAGGTGTGAGGATGAAGGAGGGAATGGGTGGCCTTTTATAGGAGGAGGGGGGTGCCCCCTCTCTCCATGGCCGGTGCATTGGGGGTGACCCCTCACCTCCCCCATTCATGTGGTGGTAACCCCTCCACATTAAAATGCCTCTTCACATTCCCTTTTAAAGTCTCCACTTTAAATGCATTAAATTTCTCCAAATTTAATGCTCTCTCATTTAATAAAACTCTTTTTATTAAATTTATTCAGAATTTTTGTTAATTACTTTAATTAAAAAACATTCACATATAGCCCCTTGCAATATTTCAATATCACATGCAGAACCACCTTCTGCAATTTCACCCGAAACAATTTCTGGTTTCTATTGAAACAATTCCTGCGCTTTGCAATTCTTTCGTCTAAAACACATGTGCTCCAAAATGGTGTCCGGTAACTCTTAAGTGTGCCACCCTACGGTTCGCGAATAATGCAGACATGATCGAGACCCTTCTCCGATCAATAATCAGCAGCGAGACCTGGAGATCCGTACTGACTCCTACACATTCAACGATGACTCCTGTGATCGTGAGAACCTTTAACGCTTGTAACTAAATCCCTTTGTCTCTCGATATATTACATGTCCGAGACTCGATCATCGGTATCTCCATACCTAGTTTGATCTCGTTACCGACATGCACTCTTTTCTTGTTCCCGTGATATAACATTCTAGTGATCACATCACTTGCTTGCAAGCTATCCTAATGTGATATCACCGAGAGGGCCCAGAGTATATCTATCCGTCATCTGGATTGACAAATTCCACTCTTGATCTATGAGCCTCAACATAACACCTTCGTAGTACTGAACCCATCTTTATAGTCACCCTGTTACGGTGTGACGTTTGATGTTATCAAGATACTCTTCCGGTGTTAGCAATTAACATGATCTCATGGTCTAAGGATAAAGATTACTTCGTATGATGTTATTGAAATATAAACATAATGACTTGATCGTAATGCTATACTTCGGATGAATGTTCATCACATCATTTCACAAATGCTGTGACCTTGTTATTAACAACATCCAATGTCCATGATCAGGAAACCTTGATCATCTTGTTAATAAACAAGCTAGTCTATAAGAGAGGAATAACTAGGAACCCTTTTTGTTTATTAAACACACATGTATTGATGTTTCCTATCAATACAATTATCGCATGCAAAATAAACATCTATCATATACAAGGAATACATAATAACAACATTATTATTGCCACTCAGGGCATATTTCCTTCAGATGCCTTGGGCATCCCCAAGCTTTGACGCTTGTACTTCTTGGTTATTTCTTGGGGTGACACGCGTGGCATCCCCAAGCTTGAGCTTTAGTCCATCCTTCATCTCATTACTCATTCCTTCCATACACCTGAAATTTTTCCTTCATACAAAACTTCACACAATCTTTATTAGTAACATTAGTGCACTCAAGATAATAAGTCTTTAGGTTCAGTTCCAACACCAATAAAACTTCCATTAAAACACAAGCTACTGTATCTATTCTCTCAAAAAGCTCAATTCCCAAAAGAACTAAAAAAGGAACCAACAAGAAGCAAATGCAAATAATGGCAGAAATCTATCAAAACAGACCAGCAGGTAAAGACGAATTTTTTCGAAGTCCTTCTGTTGCTCAAATCGATAAGTGTTGAACTAACGAAAGTTAGATAACAACCTGGGGCATAAGCAAAAAAATTCACGCCTCAAAAGGACGTACAGATATTTTACACGAATTTTTACGGTGAAGCTATGAAATCTGTTTCGGAATAACAATTTCCCAATCATTACTTCTCTCTCATTAGAGGTTATTCTTGGCACAAAAAGCAAATAAAAAGGATAAGGAGTGGTTATTACTGAAGTAATAACTTCCAAGAATCATATAAAACTTTTGGTTTATCTCTCAATAAGTACTTTTCTTTAACGCCTTTAAGTTAGGCATAAGAAGCGAGAAAAAGGATCAAGTGTTCTCAAATGAAGAAGCATTAAGAGCAAATTTTGTTTTCATAGGAGAGGCAAACGAAATCTTCTCTCTCTTCTTAGGGAAGTGTTCTATGCCTTTCTTGAGTGCAAGTTGATATTTAATGGTGCCTTCTTTCATATCAATAATGGCACCAACAGTTCTAAGAAAAGGTCTTCCCAAAGTAATAGGACAAGAAGCATTGCATTCAACATCCAAAACATAGAAATCAACAGGGACATAGGCATTGTTAACCATAATAAGGACATCATTAATACTCCCCATGAGTTTCTTTTTAGCATTATCATCAAGTGGGACATTTAAATAACAATCTTCCAATGGTGGCAAATCAAGCATATCATAAATCCTTCTAGGCATAATAGAAACACTACTATCAAGATCATCAAGTGGGACACTTATAGGAATAGAAGCTTTATGTTTCATCTTTTCTTATTTAATCTTTATGAGAGCATCAGTAATGTGTTTTGTAAAGGCCATATTCATAGCACTAGCATTGAGAC
This sequence comes from Avena sativa, assembly GCA_916181665.1. Lineage (NCBI taxonomy): Eukaryota > Viridiplantae > Streptophyta > Magnoliopsida > Poales > Poaceae > Avena > Avena sativa. The sequence goes on from OV702290.1 coordinate 469,857,972, forward strand.
TTTTAGCAAGGTTTTGTAGGAACTTAATAAATTCAGAGATGTTGCAACCATCAAGATCAAAATCATAATTATCATCTAAAGTAGTAGAGCTATTACTAGCCTCAACACTAGTGGTAGTGATAGTAGAAACACAAATGTTTCTAGCAATTTCATCCTCTCTTTCCCACTTAGCATGCAATTCAGCTAATAGTCTAACATTTTCATCAATTCTAACTTGTTTGGCATTAGTAGCTGCAAAGGGATTCTCATTAGTTTTAGGTTTAGCAGTCATTTTATTGAAAGAAAATTGAGCTTCAGCCAATGATCCTATATTTCTTTCAACATTAGAGAGTTTTTCCACAATAGTTTTATTGAAAGCAGTTTGTTTGCTAATAAAATCTTTAAGTATAACTTCAAGTTCTGAGGGAGAACTCCTATTATTGTTGTAGGAATTTCCATAAGCATTGCCATTGTTGGGAGGATATGGCCTATAGTTATTATTACCAAAATTATTCATGTAGGCATTGTTGCTAAAATTATTATTTCTTATAAAGTTCACATCAACTTGCTCTTCTTGAGCAACCAAAGAGGCTAAGGGAACATGATTTGGATCAATATGGGATTTCCCATTAACAAGCATAGACATAATAACATCAATTTTATCACTCAAGGAGGAGGTTTCCTCAATAGAATTTACCTTCTTACCTTGTGGAGCTCTTTTAGTATGCCATTCAGAGTAGTTAACCATCATATTATCCATAAGCTTTGTTGCAGCACCCAAAGTGATGGTCATAAAGGTACCTCCAGCAGTAGAATCCAAAAGATTCCTTGAAGAATAGTTCAATCCTGCATAAAAAGTTTGGATAATCATCCAAGCAGTCAGTCCATGAGTGGGACAATTCTTTACCAAAGATTTCATCCTTTCCCAAGCTTGAGCAACATGTTTATTATGAGATTGTTTAAACTTCTCATAGATATAATCTTAGCAGGAGGATAGTATTTTCCAATGAAAGCATCTTTGCATTTAGTCCAAGAATCAATACTATTCCTAGTTAAGGAATTCAACCATTCTTTAGCTTTTCCTCTCAAAGAGAAAGGAAACAATTTAAGATTAATAATATCTCCATCTATATCCCTATGCTTTTGCATCTCACAAAGTTCAACAAAGTTATTTAGATGGGCATTAGCATCTTCATTACCAGTACCAGAAAATTGTTCTCTCATAACAAGATTGAGTAAAGCAGGTTTTATTTCAAAGAAAGTAGCTTCAGGAATAGGTGGAGCAATAGGTGTGCTCATAAAATCATTGTTGTTGGTGCTAGTGAAGTCACACAACTTAGTATTTTCCAGAATAATTATTTTTTGTGTTTTTAATAAAGAAAGCAAACTAGTAAAACTAATTTTTTTGTGTTTTTGATAAAGAAACAAGCAAACAAAGCAAAAGTAAACTAAGAAAAACAAAAACAACAAAGTAAAGAGATTGGTTATGAGGGACTCCCCTTGTGAAGATGTCCTTGACTCCCCGGCAACGGCGCCAGAAAATCAGTTGCTTAGCCCAAAATATATCGAGCCCGTTGGGGAACCCCAAGAGGAAGGTATGATGAGCACAACAACAAGTTTTCCCTCAGTAATGAAACCAAGGTTATCAATCCAGTAGGAGCAAGGAAACACCCCAAAGGTGTGATGACCCACAAGTATAGGGGGTGTATCGCAATATTTTCGAGGGAAGTGAAACCCAATTTATTGATTCGACACAAGGGGAGCCAAAGAATATTTATAAGCCTTAACAACTGAGTTGTCAATTCAGCTGCACCTGGAAAACAATATTGCTCACAATAGTTTATCAGTAGCAACAGTTTTGTAGCAGGAATAGCAAAGTAACAGCAGGAGTAAAGCAAAGACAGTCGTAACAAAAGCAATAACAGTGGGATTCGAGTGCGGTAGGCATAGGGATGGATGGACGGGCATTGCATGGACAAGACAATTCACATAACAATCAGAACATAGGGCAATTGCAGATAAATAATATAAAGCATCCAAGTACTAGACAATCCTAGGCATGTGTTCCATATATAGTCATACGTGCTCGCAATGAGAACTTGCACAACATCTTTTGTCCTGCCAGCCCGTTTGCAGCGGGGCCTCTAGGAACTACTGGCAATTAAGGTGCTCCTTTTAATAGAGCACCGGAGCAAATCATTAACACTCCGTGAACACATGTGATCCTCACATCAAAGCCATTACCTTCTGGTTATCCCGATTTCTGTCACTTCGGGGCCATAGGTTTCGGACAACAACGTGTGTATACAACTTGCAGATAAGACCAAAAACAATACTATCATAATGAATCAATAACATGTTCAGATCAGAAATCATGGCACTCGGGCCCTAGTGACAAGCATTAAGTACAACAAGTCGCAACAAAGTCATAAAGCACTAATAAAAGATACTAGGCACCATGCCCTAACAATCTGATGCCATTACATGAACGATCTCATCCAATCCCTACCATCCCCATAGCCAACATCAGGGTATTACTCACTCATAGATGGGGAAACATGGATGGTCTATGGAGAAGCGATGGTGATGATGATGGCGATGATCTCCTCCAATTCCCCGTCCCGGCAGGATGCCGGAACGGAGTTTCTGGTGCTGTTTCGTGGAATCTGGTGGTGGCGGCGGAGCGGAACTCCTTCTGGAAAAACATCGAACCCCCCAAAATTTTTAGGTCAGAAGGCTCCTTATAGGCGAAGAGAGAGGCCGAGGGGGTGCCTAGGGGGCCCACACCACCCCCTGGCACGGCCTGGCCTGGCCCACGCCACCAGGTGGTGTGGCCACCCCTGGCTCTTCTCCGTCTCCTATTCTGGCTCCTGGAGTCTTCAGGTGAAATAGGATTTTTGGCATATTTTCCGGGATTTTTCCTGATAGTTGGTTTTCTGCACAAAAAGTAGACACCAAGGCAATTCTGCTGAAAAAAACAGCGTCAGTCTGCGTTAGTTGCATTCAAATCACACAAGTTTAGAGGAGAAACAATAGCAAAAGTGTTCGGGAAAGTAGATACGTTTTGGACGTATCAACTCCCCCCAATCTTAGCTTATTGCTTGTCCTCAAGCAATTTAGTTGAAAACTGAGTGCGATAAAAGAACTTTCACGAACACATTTGCTTCATAAGATGTAAATATTCTCAGCAATGCGATCAACTACTTAAACAGTTCATAATAAAGAGTATGCAACTGAGTCTACTTAATAGTTATTGTAAGCTATGAAGAGATTCCAACTCAAGAATAATACGTAGCATGAAGCACAAACATAAGCAACATTACAATGCTCATAAAAAGGTATGATAGAGTGGTATCTCGCTTGCCTTTGATTATGAATGCCAAGGCACCTCTGAAGTTCAAGTGATGACTAGAAGTAAATATATCAAGGATACAACCATCAAAGTCATAACACAAATAATCAAGTAATGGAACAAACACAAAGAATGACAACTATGCTCTCAAGAAGGTGCTCAAAGAATATGTGGAGACTCAACAAGTAAATAAAAAGGTTTTGAATAATTTTGAAAATCTTCCAAATGCTAAAAGTATGGTACTCGTTAGCTTTGAGCTCTCATTGCCCCTATCATAAGCATCTTTAATGTGGTTAAGGTGAAAGTGACACAACTAATAGGATATGCTTGACAAGTTATAAATCGAAGTCTCATGCCCCTTACTTACGAAGACCGATCCTCATGCTACTAAACTTCAGTCACAAGTAAGCTCTTGTCATTGTAAGTATATACGTATCATAGAGAACCGCAACGGGGTACCCCTTGCACATGACATGGGAGCTATCCCATAATCAAAATAACAAGGCAAGCAGACAATGAGCATCTTGGCGATCTTTTTATTTACTATGTGCATAGATGTTTATTGAGGATCCTTCATAAAATGCTCATTATGGTTATGCTGCAAGTTTCCACGATGATTAGGCATGGCTTAGGCTAGCGGCCCAGGCATTTCTCTAACATACATACAAACTCCATGATCTTACAAGTTCCACTTTTATTTCACACCGCCGGGATCCATAAGCAAAAGAACATGATATCAACTAGGTACAAAGTACCTATGAAGTGTTGAAAGCGGTCCCCATGATACATGGTTCTGCTAACTTCAACTCATAAAGCGCAAAAATATGCGCAACAAAGAAGGACGCAATGGTTCAGGTTTATTAAGTGCAAAAAAATAAAGTGTGACATCAAGTTTGTGAGAGCTTTACTAACTAATTTTATCATAACAAGCAAACATTTTATTCGGAAGAAAACAAGGCATATTGAATATGCACGGAGGTAGCAAATGATGCTAATGGGTAGGTATGGTGGACACTTTGGAAATATTTGGTTTAGGGAGTTGGGAACTTGAGTAAAACATACTCAGTGAAAGTGAAGGCTAGAAATAGTAAGGGAGCAATAAACGAGAGAGCAATAGCTGTCATTATCATGCTTGAAACAAAACATGACTACTCATGGCATGAAAGTGATTCAAGATGCTCAAGGCAAAATAATTCATCAAGGCTTAACTAATTATCACAGTCATGTGCATGCGTGAGCATGTGCCAAGTCAATTCAAATGAAACATTCAGAGGAGGATACCGCGGTGTCATACCAATTTATGAATAGAGAAATGCAAGCAAACATTCATAATACATGCTACAAACTATTAGCGAGCTGGAGCTAATCATAATAAAGCAAGAACTATTAAGCATCCAAAGATAACATACACCCTACTTGAACGGACTAAGCACGCTCACAATGATGAGTGTATGTACAAAATGAAAACAAATAGAGTTTGTTACCAGCCTCTTACCACGCCTCAAGTTGTCATTGATCCTCATTATTGCTCTTCACTTGTGTGGCTTGAATAATAATATGAAACCAATATCCACTGAGGACTGCCGAACCATGTAGCAAACTCGCAAAAACCAAAGAAGAACGACAAATATTTTTGGTGTTTTCGATTTTTAAACAAGAACCAAAAGGGAAAACAAGCAAAGAAAAATCTTTTTGGGTTTTTCGAAAAGTTCAAACAAAGCAGGCAAAAAGAAGAAGCAAACCAAAGAGAAACAACAGAAATATTTTTGGTCTTTTTGTGTTTTTAGAAAGCAAAAGCAAAGAAGAACGAAAACTAAAAAGAGAACAAAAACATGAATATACAAAGTATCGACGCAACATGATATGGAGATGAGTGCGGTGTCGGCGTACCTCCCCCCAAGCTTAGGCTTTTGGCCTAAGTGGGTATCAATCCCAAGCTGGCCAGGATGAAGTGTCACCCTGGTATGACGAAGAGGTCCCCTCATCTAGGTGTGAACTCGAGTACGTCCCTCCGTAATGCGCGGAGTAATCATAGGAGGGCACATCCTCCTGGTGCTGCTCGTGGAAACCCAGCAAGCTAAGCTGCTCCTCCACCTCCTCCTTGGAGCGCGACCACGGTCTCTTGTGAACACTAAACAAAGCAGGCTGTGGCAAAAGGATCTTCCTTTCATCCCCGTCAGTGAAAAGCATCCTATATACTAGATTGTTCAAAACAGAGGTAGAAGTGACAAAGTGATGAGTTTTCATGGCAACAAGGTCAAGCCTCTATGGTGCCAGCATAGCATCATATGAAGGGAATATGCCCGAGAGGCAATAATAAAGTGGTTATTATCTTATTCCATGTTTATGATAAATGTTTATTTTACATGCTAGAATTGTATTGATCGGAAACATCAATACATGTGTGTTTAATAAACAAAAAGGGTTCCTAGTTATGCCTCTCTTATAGACTATCCTGTTGATTAACAAGATGATCAAGGTTTCCTGATCATGGACATTGGATGTTGTTAATAACAAGGTCACACCATTGGTGGAATGATGTGATGAACATTCATCCGAAGTATAGCATTACAATCAAAGTCATTATGTTTATATTGCTATAACATCATACAAAGTAATCTTTATCCTTAGACCATGAGATCATGTTAATTGCTAACACCGGAAGAGTATCTTGATAACATCAAACGTCATACCGTAATAGGGTGACTATAAAGATGGGTTCAGTGCTACGAAGGTGTTATGTTGAGGCTCATGGATCAAGAGTGGAATTTGTCAATCCCGATGACGGATAGATATACTCTGGGCCCTCTCGGTGATATCACATTGAAATAGCTTGCAAGCAAGTGATGTGATCACTAGAATGTTATATCACAGGAACGAGAAAAGAGTGCATGTCGGTAAGGAGATCAAACTACGTATGGAGATACCGATGATCGAATCTCGGACATGTAATATATCGCGCGACAAAGGGATTTAGTTACTAGCGTTAAAGGTTCTCACCATCACAGAAGTCATCGTTGAATGTGTAGGAGTCAGTATGGATCTCCAGGTCCCGCTGCTGATTATTGATCGGAGAGGGGTCTCGATCATGTCTGCATTATTCGCCAACCGTAGGGTGACACACTTAAGGGATACCGACACCATTTGGAGCAAATATGTTTCAGATAAAGATTTAAGAAAGTGCTGGAATTATTTCAATAGACACCAAAACTGTTTCGGGTGAAATTGCTGAAATTGGTTCTGCATGTAATATTGAAATGTTTCAGGGGGTTTTATGTGAATGTTTGTTAATTAAAGTAATTAATAAAATTCTGAATAAAAATAATAAAAGAGTTTTATTAAATGAGAGAGCATTAAACTTGGAGAAATTTAATGCATTTAAAGTGGAGACTTTAAAAGAGAATGTGAAGGGGCAAATTTATGTGGAGGGAGTTACCACCACATGAATGGAGGAGGTGAAGAGTCACCTCCTCCATGCGCCGGCCATGAAGAAGGGGCACCCCCCTCCTCCTATAAAAGGCCACCCCCTCCTCACTTATCACACACACCTCCTTGTGAAGGATCTCTCTCCCCCTCTAGTATTATTTCCCCATGGTCTCGGATTAGCGAGATACATGTTCCCGGTGGCTTTATCTGGAAAGGAGTTGCTGCTTCCGCTGCTTTGCTGGAGCGAGGGACGGAGGTTGTCGGGGTACCGGACGTGTGTGCGATCACGGATGCACCGCTACTTTGCGGTGCTGGACTTGGTGGTGTTGGAGCTGGATCTGATGGACGTGCTGGAGCCGGACCTGCTGGACTTCATCACGATCTTGAGATCGGCAAGTGTACGACTACATCAACCACGAGTTCCTACTCGTTAACAAAGCTCGTTGTCTATGAGGGTAAGTTCTCGTTGGATGTATGTCCACCCGTTGCTTTGTACCTAGTAGATAGATCTTGGCGTGTAGTTCACACCGTAGGAATTTTTTTGTTTTCTATGCTGCGGACCCAACAGTGGTATCAGAGCCTGATCTATGCGTAGGTACTTTGCATAGGTAGTACACATATGTTTATATGTGGGCGATGATGATCATGTTATTTCATCTTCTATGTACTTTGGATATTGGTGGCATAGTGGGATGAAGCGGCCTGGACCAACCTTACATGTCATCGTACATGAGACCGGTTCCACGACTGACATGCAACTAGTTTTGCATAAGTGGCTAGCGGGTGTATATCTCTCTTACTATAGTCAATATCTGATTTACAATGAGTTGCTAATAACTTGGTTATCCTCGTTGTGGTTCATGTTCGTAGGTAAGACCGGTTCTATCTCCGAAAGCCCTAAGCCACGTAAAACTTGCAATTGATAAATTAGAGGCGTCTAGTTTAGATCGTTGCTGGGCTAGTGTCTTGATATGGTATTGTTGTAAGTAGATGTATGATAGATACTCTTACAACTCACTTAACGTGTAAGTTTCATAGACCTTGGCCTTACACACAAAGGAATGATAGAGATCATACCATGATGCATATGATGGTGATCAAATTCATGGACCATATCATCTCACTTTACACATTAGATGTTTGCATCTTATATTGCTAGTTTGGTGCTTTTAGTAGCATTGTAATATGATCCCTCATTTAAATATCAAGATAAAATGTGTTTTTCCTTAAGTATGCACCGTTCTATGGATCGTGTTTCGAGACATCACGTGATGATCGGGTGTTCTCAACTCTATGCTTTCATGCAACGGGTGTAAGATAGTTTTACACACGCGAATACTAAGGTTCTTACTTGGCGAGCCTAGCATGTACAGACATGGACTCGGAACACGGACCGAAAGGTTAAGCATGAGTCATATAGTTGATGTGATGACCATATTGATGCTCGCCTTTGAAGCTACACCGACTCACGTGATGATCGGACTTGGTGTAGTGGATTTGGTTCATGTAATCACCAAAAAGGCACGAGGGATGTCGTTTTTGAGTGGGAGTTCATTTCTAATTTGGATTACTCGAACTCAATTTGTCATCAACTAAATCGAAGTGAATTTGCATAATTTGTTGTAGTCATTGGCATCTGTTCACTACCTTATGCTTAGTTTTAATTGAGATAATAGAACTATAGAATTCTGGATATTTACTTTACGAACTGGTATCGTGTTGTTTTGAATGTCAATTTAAAGTTTATAAGTCCTATTGCAAACTTTCAGCAAACTCTATTTACTCCATGAGGTTTAATAAGTAGTATTAAATCAAGAGTAAGAATTCCAATGTTAGTATCTAAAGTATCATGTTTGCCTCCATGATTATTGATATTCAAAAAGTTGTTTTAATATCAAGATTATATTGGAGCTGAAAATTGTTTCAGAAACCATCATGTGTGAAAGATATTGTGATATCCTAAACAATGTTTTTGGTTGCATTATGATAGAGTATAATTTAGCAAAATACATGTTCTCATATTGTATGAGAATTTGTGAAAGATGGAGATGCTAGGCATCCGAATCTACCAAAAAGGTTTTGGGAACTGATATTATACTCGTGATTCTTCCTTATAGGCTATAGTAGCTTGATCATGAAAGTTGTCATGATAAGGATGAATAGAAGATGTAAGTAAAATGTTTACTACACTAATAGATCACTAAAGAATGGATTTTTGAAAGAACACCAAACATTTGATGATGGTGCTCCACTTCAAAGTGCAAGTCCAAAGGTATTAGTATTTGACTATATACGCTTTGTACCATGTGTCATGTTGATGACACCACTATTGATGTTGATAGATTCTTTTAAAAGAAAAGTAATTGCTGAAAGAGAATCTATAAAATATTTGGCAGAAAATAAAAGGTTGGAGATGTCCAACTTAGGTATATAGAAGATATACATGTTATGGCTATATTCCTTGCTTGTTAAACAATGTGGTTCTTAGGTATTGGATACCGAATTGGTTGGTATGAAGTGTCATACAGGACAACGCAATTCATGAACTACAATAGCCTAAGTAACTACCAAGAGAATGAGTGATGATGTTCATCGAAAACAAATAAAGTGTTATTGTGTTTTTCGTTGTCATCAAACCAAGCCTTCAAGGTTTGTTTAAATAATTGTTATTTTGTTCCGGTATTATGAGAACAATGGCTGTTCAAATAATTACCGTATTCCATAAAGGATGGATGAACTTTTACAAGTCTAGTTGGAGAAATCACATCCATAAACACTATTGCTAAAATGTCGCAAGACAAATGATTGAAAGATCACTTATGAAGTGACATCGCTGTTTAAATTATATTGGAAAGAAAACATGAAGAAACTCCATGTTGATGTATTTTTGGAGTCTTTGATTTTGATCAATTGACGCATGTGATACTTTCCTCGAGATAATTGAAACTCCGTCCATAGGCCACAGAGGAACGGATGACTAGCTTATTGGAAATTGTGCATGCTGATGTGCATAGTCCATTATGTGTAGCCATATGCGATGGATATTTTTTCTTCATAATCTTTCTCCGAAAATTTGAGTGAATATATCTGTATATTTACTTAATAAGGAGGAAGTATGAAACATTTGAAAGTTGTTCAAAGACTTTCAAGATGAAGTTGAAAATCATTGTAACAAGAAAATAAAGAGTTTATGATTCGATCATAAAGGAAGATATTTGAGTTACATGTTTAGCAAAAACACCTAAGAATTTAGGAATTGTTCCATGATTTGTGTTTCCCGATAATGAAGGGAATATGCCCGAGAGGCAATAATAAAGTGGTTATTATCTTATTCCATGTTTATGATAAATGTTTATTTTGCATGCTATAATTGTATTAATTGGAAACGTTAATACATGTGTGTTTAATAAACAAAATACAAAGTTCCTAGTACTGCCTCTCATATAAACTAGCTTGTTGATTAACAAGATGATCAAGGTTTCCTGATCATGGACATTGGATGTTGTTAATAACGAGGTCATAACATTGGTGGAATGATGTGATGAACATTCATCCAAAGTATAGCATTACAATCAAAGTCATTATGTTTTTATTGCTATAACATCATATGAAGTAATCTTAGTCCTTAGACCATGAGATCATGTTAATTGTTGACACCAGAACATCAAACGTCACACCATAACAGGGTGACTATAAAGGTGGGTTTAGTGCTACGAAGGTGTTATGTTGAGGCTCATGGATCAAGAGTGGGATTTGTCCATCCCGATGATGGATAGATATACTCTGGGCCCTCTCGGTGATATCACATTAAGCTAGCTTGCAAGCAAGTGATGTGATCACTAGAATGTTATATCACGAGAACGAGAAAAGAGTGCATGTCGGTAAGGAGATCAAACTAGGTATTTGGATACCGGTGATCGAATCTCGGACATGTATTATATCATGAGACAAAGGGATTTAGTTACTAGCTTTAAAGGTTCTCACGATCACAGAAGTCATCGTTGAATGTGTAGGAGTCAGTATGGATCTCCAGGTCCCGCTTCTGATTATTGATTTGAGAGGGGTCTCGATCATGTCTGCATTATTCGCGAACCGTAGGGTGACACACTTAAGGGATACCGACACCATTTGGAGCAAATATGTTTCAGATCAACATTTAAGAAAGCGCTGGAATTATTTCAATAGACACCGAAACTGTTTCGGGTGAAATTGCTGAAATTGGTTCTGCATGTAATATTGAAATGTTGCAGGGGGTTTTATGTGAATGTTTGTTAATTAAAGTAATTAACAAAATTCTGAATAAAAATAATAAAAGAGTTTTATTAAATGAGAGAGCATTAAATTTGGAAAAATTTAATGCATTTAAAGTGCAGACTTTAAAAGAGAATGTGAAGGGGCAAATTTATGTGGAGGGAGTTACCACCACATGAATGGAGGAGGTGAAGAGTCACCTCCTCCATGCGCCAGCCATGAAGAAAGGGCACCCCCTCCTCCTATAAAAGGCCACCCCCTCCTCACTTCTCACACACACCTCCTTGTGAAAGATCTCTCTCCCCCTCTAGTATTATTTCCCCATGGTCTCGGATTAGCGAGATACATGTTCCCGGTGGCTTTATCTGGAAAGGAGTTGCTGCTTCCGCTACTTTGCTGGAGCGAGGGACGGAGGTTGTCGGGGTACTGGGCGTGTGTGCGATCACGGATGCACCGCTGCTTTGCGGTGCTGGACTTGGTGGTGTTGGAGCTGGATCTGATGGACGTGCTGGAGCCGGACCTGCTGGACTTCATCACGATCTTGAGATCGGCCAAGTGTACGACTACATAAACCACGAGTTCCTACTCGTTAACAAAGCTCGTTGTCTATGAGGGTAAGTTCTCGTTGGATGTATGTCCACCCGTTGCTTTGTACCTAGTAGATAGATCTTGGCGTGTAGTTCACACCGTAGGAAATTTTTTGTTTTCTATGCTGCGGACCCAACATCATAGGGATCCACTGAAAGACCTACTACATTGACTATACGCGATAAGCATCAAACAAGCTTACAAGCCCTCATAACCAGTCACCTACAGCAGCAAAATACTCAACATATAATCCACTAAACACAAATCTACTTGGACAAGGGGAGGAGTCACGTACTAGGGAACAAATGCTCCAAATTTCAGCAAGAAAGATGGGCTGAGCAAGGAGATCGAAAAAATCGAGAGCAAGCATAGCAAGAACGCAATTTTGAGATATGAACTGGAGCTTACTCGGGAGAGAGAAGAAAGTGGCAGGTGAGAGAGTTAGTGTGGGGCCAAGGGTGGCCCACACCAGGGCATGGTGCCACCCAAGGCTGGCCACGCCACCATGTAGTGTGCCTGCCTGGTGGGCCCCCTGGTACCTCCTAGGTAATCCTCTGCCCGTTTTTCACGTAAAAATTTAATATGAATTTTCTGGAATTTTTGGAGACACTTTATTTTTGGGCATTTTTCAGAAATAGAAGAATGATTTCTGATAGATAGATTTTTTCTTTTGGAAACATGATGCAAGGACAAAACAAGGCTAGAACTACAGAAGTTCTAACATGCAAGCAACTAACAACAAAAAGAAAACTAAACAAAAGCAAAAACTAAAATGCAAAGGATAGAAATAAACGAAGATAATCATAATGAAAACAATGTTTTGTTCAATGGAATCCTTTTGTTAACAAGGTTGATCAAGTCTTTCTACCAAAACAATTACATATGAGACAAAACTTTGTACTCCACTAATTATTATGTTACCTCAACCTTGATAGTAATGGTCCCAATCATAATAGTTTCAAATTTTTCTCTTGGTATGGGACAATATATTTCTCCAACTTGAATGCCGTCAACATGTTCAATTGAATTCAAACCGTAAGTCCTTTCAATCTTCTTGGGGAAATAGACAGTATGTTCCTTAGCATTAACATTGAAGGTCACCTTTCCTTGATTACAATTAATAACAGCTCCTGCAGTAAAAGGTCTCCCAAGAATAATAGACATATTATCATCTTCAGGCATCTCTAGCACAACAAAGTCAGTTAATATCAAGCAATTGTGAGCCACCTGAACAGGTACATCCTCACATATACCCACAGGAATAGTGGTAGATTTATCAGCCATTTGCAAAGATATATCAGTTGGTATTAATTTTTCAAGTTGAAGCCTCTTATAGAGAGAGAAAGGCATAACACTAACTCCAGCTCCCAAATCACACAAAGCAGTTCTAACATAACTGTTCTTAATAGAGCAAGGGATAGTTGGAATCCCTAGGTCTCCAAGTTTCTTAGGAACCTTACCATTGAAGGAATAATTATCAAGCAAAGTAGAAATTTCTTCATTAGGGATCTTCCTTTTATTCGAGACAATGTCCTTCATATACTTTGAGTAAGGAGGCAATTTAATAGCATCAATCAAAGGAATTTGCAAGAATAAAGGCTTCATCCACTCACAAAACTTATTATAGTGTTCATCTTCCTTTGACTTGTGTTTCTTATCAGGGAAAGGCATAGGTTTTTGGACCCAAGGTTCTCTTTCACTACCATGTTTCTTAGCAATAAAATCTTCCTTGGTGTATTTAGTATTCTTAGTGTGGTTTTTAGGTTCTTCTTCAAATTTTTCTTCATTAGGAACAACATTTTCTTCATTACCACTTTCAGTTTCAGCATCAGAGATAGGTATACTATTAGGAACTATAGCAGGTTCAGAGGGTTCTACAACAGTTTTATGTTTCTTTTTTCCTTTTCTTACGAGTAGAACCAGTATTTTCAGCTTGTTGAGAATCCTGCTCAATTCTTTTGGGATGCCCCTCAGGATATAGAGCATCCTGGGTAGCGACACCACTTCTAGTTCTAATTTCATAAGCATGTTTTTCTTTAGCGGCATTAACTAGCAAGTTGTTTTGCACTTTAACGAGTTGATCTATTTGAGTTTGAACCATTTGAAAGTGTTTAACAATCATTTTAACATCATTAGAGGTTCTTTCCACAATATCTTTCAACTCAACAATAGCTCTAGTGTTTTCCATTAGATGATTTTGCACCCTTTTATTAAAGTTATCTTGCTTAACAATAAAGATATCAAATTCTTCTAAGCATTGATCAGGAGGTTTAGAGTAAGGGATATCACCTTCATCAAAGTGTTGGAGAGAGTGTACCTCAATATTGGATGAGTAGGGAATAGGCTTACATAATTCTTCTATAGGAGGTAAATTCTTGACATCTGCAGCTTTAATTCCCTTCTCCTTAAGACATTTCTTAGCTTCCTTCATCACTTCATCATTTAATTCAATAACTCCCCTCTTCTTTGATGTTGGAATAGGCACATGAATAGATGGTTCAGGTACAATTACTTCAGGTATAGCTTGTTTAGGAGGAGTCCAATCTTCATAATTCTTGCTTATTTTAGCCATTAATTCCTCAGCTTCCTTAGGAGTCCTATTCCTGAAAACACAATCAGCACAACTATCTAGGTATGTCCTAGATTCTTCGGTTAGTCCATTATAAAATATATCAAGAAGCTCATTGATGACCCACAAGTATAGGGGGTGTATCGCAGTATTTTTGAGGGAAGTGAAACCCAATTTATTGATTCGACACAAGGGGAGCCAAAGAATATTTATAAGCCTTAACAACTGAGTTGTCAATTCAGCTGCACCTGGAAACAATCTTGCTCATAACAGTTTATTAGTAGCAACAGTTTTGTAGTACGAATAGTAAAGTAACAGCAGTAGTAAAGCAAAGACAGTAGTAACAAAAGCAGTAAACAGTGGGATTCGAGTGCGGTAGGCATAGGGATGGATGGACGAGCGTTGCATGGACGAGACAATTCACATAGCAATCAGAGCATAGGGCAATTGTAGATAAATAAGATAAAGCATCCAAGTACTAGACAATCCTAGGCATGTGTTCCATGTATAGTCATACGTGCTCGCAATGAGAACTTGCACAACACCTTTTGTCCTGCCAGCCCGTTTGCAGCGGGGCCTCTAGGGAACTACTGGCAATTAAGGTGCTCCTTTTAATAGAGCACCGGAGCAAAGCATTAACACTCCGTGAACACATGTGATCCTCACATCAAAGCCATTCCCTTCCGGTTATCCCGATTTCTGTCACTTCGGGGCCATAGGTTCTGGACAACAACGTGTGTATACAACTTGTAGATAAGACCAAAAACAATACTATCATAATGAATCAATAACATGTTCAGATCTAAAAACATGGCACTCGGACCCTAGTGACAAGCATTAAGCACAACAAGTCACAACAAAGTCATAAAGCACTAATAAAAGATACTAGGCACCATGCCCTAACAATCTGATGCCATTACCTGAACGATCTCATCCAATCCCTACCATCCCCATAGCCTACAGCGGGGGATTACTCACTTATAGATGGGGGAAACATGGATGGTCAATGGAGAAGCGATGGTGATGATGATGGCGATGATCTCCTCCAATTCCCCGTCCCGGTAGGTGCCAGAATGGAGTTTCTGGTGCTGTTTCGTGGAATCTGGTGGTGGTGGCGGAGCGGAACTCCTCCTGGAAAAACGTCGAACCCCCCGGAGTTTTTAGGTCAGAAGGCTCCTTATAGGCGAAGAGGGAGACCGAGGGGGTGCCTGGGGCCACCACACCATGCCCTGGCGCAGCCAGGCCCAGCCCGCGCCTGGGGGGGTGTGGCCAGCCCCTGGCCCTCCTCCGCCTCGTATTCTGGCTCCTGGAGTCTTCTGGAAAAATAGGCACTTTGGCTTTTGTCCTGTCCAATTCCGAGAATATTCATTTTCTGACTTTCCTGGAACCAAAAACAGCAGAAAATAGGAAGCTGGCACTGTGGCTCTTGTTAATATGTTAGTCCAAGAAATCATATGAAAAGTACTCCAAAGTGTGGACAAAACACAAGAAAGTGGATAAAACCAAGCATGGGGCATCAAAAATTATGGATACATTTGCAATGTATCAACATCCCCAAGCTTAACTCCTGCTCGTCCTCGAGTAGGTAAGTTATAAAAAGAAAGAATAATTTTTGAGGTGACATGCACCATCAAAGGCTTGACCAAAGTATTTGTAAACATTCAAAGCTGGGATCATAGTACTTCAATCATAACATGAAATACAAAGTTCTAGAAATAAGACAAAGAAACTATGATGCAACATGAAAAGGCACAAGCAAAAGAATCATGAATAACAATGCTTTGCAAGACGTTTGTTTGTTTCACATAAAGAAAACATAGCATAGTGGCATTCAGCTTGTCCCTCATAGAGTAACAAACATAAATGCATAGGACACCTTCAAAGTTTACAAGAGTGACTAGATACAAATAGTTCAAGGTATGCATCAATCAACAAGTCTTGGGACAATGCACATAGAACTAACAGTAGCCACTATGCTCTCAAGAAAGTGCTCATAGAATGTGTGAATACTCAACAAGGAAATGAACAGGTTTTGAAAAGTTTGAAAGGCTTCCAAATGCTGAAAGTATGGTACTAGTTAGCTTTGAGCTCTCATTGCCCCCCTATCATAAGCATATTTAAGTGGTTAATGTTAAAGTGACACAACTAAGAGGATATGCTTGACAAGTTATAAATCAAAGACTCATTCCCCTTACTTACGAAGACCGATCCTCATGCTACTCAACTTCAGTCACGAGTAAGATCTTGTCATTGTAAGTATATGTGTATCATTAAGAACCGCCAACAGGGTACCCCTTGCACATGATACAGGAGCTATCCCATAATCAAAGTGACAAGGCAAGCAGACAATGAGCATCTCAGCGATCTTTTTATTTACTATGTGCATAGATTTTTATTGAGGATGCTTCATAGAATGCTCATTATGGTTATGCTGCAAGTTTCCACCATGATTAGGCATGGCTTAGGCTAGCAGCCCAGGCGTTTCTCTAACATACATACAAACTCCATGATCTTACAAGTTCCACTTTTATTTCACACCGCTGGGATCCATAAGCAAAAGAACAGGATATCAACGAGGTACTAAGTACCAATGCAATGTTGAAAGCGTTCCCCATGATACATGGTTCTGCTAACTTCAACTTATAAAAGCACAAGCATATACGCAACAAAGAAGGACGCAATGGTTCAGGTTTATTAAATGCAAGAAAATAAAGTGTGCCATCAAGTTCGTGAGAGCTTTACTAACTAATTTTCTCATAACAAGCAAACATTTTATTCGGAAGAAAACAAGGCATATTGAATATACACGGAAGTAGCAAATGATGCTAATAGGTAGGCATGGTGGACACTTTGGAAATATTTGGTTTTAGGGAGTTGGAAACATGAGTAAAACATACTCAGTGAAAGTGAAGGCTAGCAATAGTAAGGGAGCGACAAACGATAGAGCAATAATGGCCATAATCATGCAGAGCGACAAAACATCATTGATCAAAGAATAAAGTGATACTACAAGTTGAAAACTAAAGGATCATAAAGGCTTATGGTGACTTGGGATAGTCATAACATGGTGTGAGCATGTGCCAAGTCAACCCAAATAAAGCATCAAAGGAGAATACCACAATACTATGCTTTAATATGCTAAAACAACGCATGATTTTGCAAAGCACATTAAGCAATCTCAATTGTTTATAACAAGTCATGCTACAGCAAAGAATACTAAGCATAAAGCCAAAACAATATCAAGCATGGCATGACAATGCATAGGCCACAGTCAAAAACAAGCTCTCTTTACCACTTAAGCTTCCTACTCTTTTCCAATCCAAACCAAACTATTTGAACACTAATGTATGGAAGAGGAGGTCCAACCAATTTATTCAGCAAACTAAGCAAACCAAGAAAATGAAAAACCAAAACGAAAATGAAAAAGAAGACGCTCCAAGAACAACACAACCGTGCATGAAACAATAAAAATGAAGCGTTTGGAAGAAACCTGGGATTTTTATTGATGAAGAAGGGGATGCCTTGGGCATCCCCAAGCTTTGACGCTTGTACTTCTTGGATATTTCTTGGGGTGACACGTGTGGCATCCCCAAGCTTGAGCTTTAGTCCATCCTTCATCTCATTACTCATTCCTTCCATACACCTGAAATTTTTCCTTCATACAAAACTTCACACATTCTTTATTAGCAACATTAGTGCACTCAAGATAAATAAGTCTTAAGGTTCAGTTCTAATACCAAATAAACTTCCATTAAAACACTAGCTACTGTATTACTTCCCTCAAAAAGCTCAATTCCCCAAAAGAACTCAAAAAGGAACCAACAAGAAGCAAATGCAAATAATGTCAGAAATCTGTCAAAACAGACCAGCAGGTAAAGACGAATTTTTTCTAAGAGCTTCTGTTGCTCAAATCAAAAAGTGTTGAACTAACGAAAGTTAGATAACAACCTGGGGCAGAAGCACAAAAATTCACGCCTCAAAAAAGGCGTTCAGAGATTTTAGACGAATTTTTACGGTGAAGCACAGAAATCTGTTTCGGGACAGCAACTTTCCCAATCATTACTTCTCTCTCATTAGAGGTTATTCTTGGCACAAAAAGCAAATAAAAAGGATAAGGAGCGGTTATTACTGACTCATCTAAAACTTTTGGGTTATCTCCCAATAAGTACTTTTCTTTAACGCCTTTAAGTTAGGCATAAGCAAAAATCAAAATGGATAGAATAGAAGTAAACGGGGATAATCATAGTGAAAACATTGTTTTGTTCAATGAAATCCTTTTGTTGACAAGGTTGATCAGGTCTTGTTACCAAAACAATTCCATATGAGGCAAAACTTTGTATTCCACTAATGATTATGTTACCTCAACCTTGATAGCAATGGTCCCAATCATAATAGTTTCAATTTTTTTCTCTTGGTATGGGACAATATATTTCTCCAACTTGAATGCCCTCAACATGTTCAATTGAATTCAAAACCATAAGTCTATCAATCTTCTTGGGGAAATAGGTAGTATGTTCCCTGTCATTGACATTGAAGGTCACCTTCCCTTGATTACAATTAATAACAGCTCCTGTAGTATTTAAGAAAAGGACTCCCAAGAATAGTAGACATATTATCATCTTCAGGCATAAAAGTTTGAGAGGATGCTCTCATAAGAAATATGACTTGAAGTAAAATAGAGCACCAAGAAGCAAATTCAAAACACATTTAAGTCTAACCCACTTCCTATGCATAGGACTCGTGTATGCAAATAAATTTACAAAGAACAAAGTGACAGGCATAGGAAGATAAAACAAGAGTAACTTCAAAACTTTCAGCACATAGAGAGGTTTTTCAATACCATGAAAACTTCTACAACCATATTTTCCTCTCTCATAATAATTTTCAGTAGCCTCATGAAGAAACTCAACAATATAACTATCACATAAAGCATGCTTTTCATGATCTACAAGCACATGAGCTTTATTATAAACACTTTCAAAAGAATCCTCAGGAACATAACATTCATCCTCCTTTAGTAAGCATGGAGGACAATCAAATAATGTAAGGGATAAAGAGTTACTCTCATTAGAAGGTAGGCATGGGTAGCTAATCCATTCTTCCTCCTTTTGTTCATCACTCTCCTCCTCTTTTTCATCTAATCAGATTTCAGGTTCATCAATTTCTTCTTCCATAGGATCCTGCAAGGCATTAGTGTCTTCAATTTGTGGAAAGCATCTATTAAAATATTCAAGAATATAGCCATTTTCATCCTTGTAATTATCAAAGAAAATTTAAGTATACCATAAACCTCATATTTGTAAGGTGAATCATCAATATTTTCAGGCAAACTAGCAAGTTCAAAAGCACCCTTCCAAGCAATAAATTCTTCAATTTGTTCCACATCAAAAAAGTCACAATTTCCTTTAACATAAGAAGATATGGTAACATTTTCATTATACTCACATTGAAAAGCGAGGTGTTTGTACCTCCTACAGCAACAAGATTTATCCAAGCAATAAGTAACATTATAAGTAGAGCACACGTTTCTAGCAATGGTATACAATTTATCAATTTGTTCCCATAAGTGTTTCCCTTTTTGTGACAAGCGGTGTTCCTTATAATAATATTTTTCATCTTCTATGAACCCACCTTGCCAATAAGCTTCAGTTTCAAAGAAACCAACCATTGACAACAAGCATGACAAAGCAAGACAATAACAGACCAACGAAAATAAAAACTAGAGTAGGAACTAATTTTTTTTTGTATTTTTGATAAAGAAACAAGAAAACAAGGAGAAAATAAACTTATCTTGAACAATAGTGAATCCAAGTGGACTTGATAAATAAAGCTATGCTCCTCGGCAACGGCGCCAGAAAATAGTCTTGATGACCCACAAGTATAGGGGGTGTATCGCAGTATTTTCGAGGGAAGTGAAACCCAATTTATTGATTCGACACAAGGGGAGCCAAAGAATATTTATAAGCCTTAACAACTGAGTTGTCAATTCAGCTACACCTGGAAACAATCTTGCTCACAGCAGTTTATCAGTAGCAACAGTTTTGTAGTAGGAATAGTAAAGTAACAGCAGTAGTAAAGCAAAGACAGTAGTAACAAAAGCAGTAAACAGTGGGATTCGAGTGCGGTAGGCATAGGGATGGATGGACGGGCGTTGCATGGACAAGAAAATTCACATAGCAATCAGAGCATAGGGCAATTGTAGATAAATAAGATAAAGCACCCAAGTACTAGACAATCCTAGGCATGTGTTCCATGTATAGTCATATGTGCTCGCAATGAGAACTTACACAACATCTTTTGTCCTACGAGCCCGTTTGCAGCGGGGCCTCTAGGGAACTACTAGCAATTAAGGTGCTCCTTTTAATAGAGCACCGGAGCAAAGCATTAACACTCCGTGAACACATGTGATCCTCACATCAAAGCCATTCCCTTACGGTTATCCCGATTTCTGTCACTTCGGGGCCATAGCTTCTGAACAACAACGTGTGTATACAATTTGTAGATAAGACCAAAAACAATACTATCATAATGAATCAGTAACATGTTCAGATCTGAAAACATGGCACTCGGGCCCTAGTGACAAGCATTAAGCACAACAAGTCGCAGCAAAGTCATAAAGCACTAATAAAAGATACTAGGCACCATGCCCTCACAATCTGATGCCATTACATGAACGATCTCATCCAATCCCTACCATACCCATAGCCTACAGCGGGGGATTACTCACTCATAGATGGGGGAAACATGGATGGTCGATGGAGAAGCGATGGTGATGATGATGGCGATGATCTCCTGTAATTCCCCGTCCCGGCAGGGTGCCAGAACGGAGTTTCTGGTGCTGTTTCGTGGAATCTGGTGGTGGCGGTGGAGCAGAACTCCTTCTAAAAAAACGTCGAACCCCCCGGAGTTTTTAGGTCAGAAGGCTTCTTATAGGCGAAGAGGGAGACCGAGGGGGTACCTGAGGCCACCACACCATGCCCTGGCGCGGCCAGGCCCAGCCCGCGCCTGGGGGGGTGTGGCCAGCCCCTGGCCCTCCCCCGTCTCGTATTCTGGCTCCTAGAGTCTTCTGGAAAAATAGGCACTTTGGCTTTTGTCCCATCCAATTCCGAGAATATTCATTTTCTGACTTTCCTGGAACCAAAAACAGCAGAAAACAGGCAGCTGGCACTGTGGCTCTTGTTAGTAGGTTAGTCCAAGAAATCATATGAAAAGTACTCCAAAGTGTGGACAAAACACAAGAAAGTGGATAAAACCAAGCAGGGAGCATCAAAAATTATAGATACATTTGCAATGTATCACTCATTCTTAGGTAATGGACTTCCAGCCTGTGCATGAATCAAAGCACAAAACCTTGCCCAAGATTCGGGTAATACCTCTTTTTCTCCCTGTTTAAAATCAAAAAGTTCCTGCAAAATAGCATGTCTAGCACTGGGAGGAAATATTTCTGCAGGAAAGTACTAATTAAGCACTCAGGGCTATCAATAGATCCAGGAGGTAAATTACTAAACCAAGTTTTAGCTTCTCCTTTCAGTGAAAAGGGAAAAATCTTAGCAACAAAGTAAGTACGCATCTTAATATCATCAGAAAACAAGCCACTCATGGTAGAAAGTTCATTCATATGTGCTACCGCACTTTCATTCTTAGTCCCACAAAAAGGTTATTTCTCGACAATAGCTATGTAAGATAGATCGAGAGAGAAATCATAATCTTCATCTATAATGTTTATGGGAGAAGCAACAAACTTAGCATCAGGAGACAATTTGGGTCTAATAGTACGCCTCTCAAGGAGACTCTTAGCAGTGCTCCTATCATGGGTGTTTTTACATTCTTTAATAAATTCATCAGTCATCTCAACATAACCATCTTCAATATCATAACTCTCACTAGACTCAGGTGAGCTAACTGGTGTGGTAATGTCTTCATTAGGAGTTTCGGTATTTCCAGCTATAGTTCTAGCAATCGTAGCATCTAGGAAAGGACCTAATGAACCACTCTTATCAAGAACAGTAGAAGCAGCATCATAAGCATCAGAAGTTTCAGATTTAGCAGTAGTAGCAGTGTGTGTAGCATGTGTATCTGGTGGTGTAAGGAACTTACTCATAACAGACGGTGAATCAAGAGCAGCAGAGGTGTTTAGAACCGTACCTCTTCTTGTAGTGGATGGTAAAATAGGAAATTTGCCATCACGAGACTTACCCATGATGGATGGATAATAGCAAACAATAGAGAATCCAAGTGAACTTGATAAATAAAGCTATGCTCCCCGGCAACGGCGCCAGAAAATAGTCTTGATGACCCACAAGTATAGGGGGTGTATCGCAGTATTTTTGAGGGAAGTGAAACCCAATTTATTGATTCGACACAAGGGGATCCAAAGAATATTTATAAACCTTAACAACTGAGTTGTCAATTCAGCTGCACCTGGAAAACAATCTTGCTCACAGCAGTTTATCAGTAGCAACAGTTTTGTAGTAGGAATAGTAAAGTAACAGCAGTAGTAAAGCAAAGACAGTAGTAACAAAAGCAGTAACAGTGGGATTAGAGTGCGGTAGGCATAGGGATGGATGGACGGGCGTTGCATGGACAAGACAATTCACATAACAATCAGAACATAGGGCAATTGTGTTGGGTCCGCAGCATAGAAAACAAAAAATTTCCTACGATGTGAACTACATGCCAAGATCTAGGTACAAAGCAACGGGTGGACATACATCCAAAGAGAACTTACCCTCGTAGACAACGAGCTTTGTTAACGAGTAGGAACTCGTGGTTGATGTAGTCGTACACTTGCCGATCTCAAGATCGTGATGAAGTCCAGCAGATCCGGCTCCAGCACGTCCATCAGATCCAGCTCCAGCACCACCAAGTCCAGCACCGCAAAGCAGCGGTGCATCCGTGATCGCACACACGTCCGGTACCCCGACAACCTCCATCCCTCGCTCCAGCAAAGCAGCAGAAGCAGCAACTCCTTTGCAGATAAAGCCACCGGGAACATGTATCTCGCTAATCGGAGACCATGGGGAAATAATACTAGAGGGGGAGAGAGATCCTTCACAAGGAGGTGTGTGTATGAAGGTGTGAGAGGGGGGCCTTTTATAGGAGGAGGGGAGGGTACCCCTCTCCATGGCCGGCGCCCCAAGGGGTGACCCCTCACCTTCTTATTCATGTGGTGGTAACTCCCTCCACATAAATTTGCCCCTTCACATTCTCTTTTAAAGTCCCCATTTTAAATGCATTAAATTTCTCCAAATTTAATGCTCTCTCATTTAATAAAACTCTTTTATTATTTTTATTCAGAATTTTTTTGTTAATTACTTTAATTAACAAACATTCACATAAAACCCCCTGCAACATTTCAATATTACATGCAGAACCAATTTCAGCAATTTCACTCGAAACAGTTTTGGTGTCTATTGAAATAATTCCAGCACTTTCTTAAATCTTTATCTGAAACATATTTGCTCCAAATGGTGTCGGTATCCCTTAAGTGTGTCACCCTACGGTTCACGAATAATGCAGACATGATCGAGACCCCTCTCAGATCAATAATTAGAAGCGGGACCTGGAGATCCATACTGACTCATACACATTCAACGATGACTCTTGTGATCGTGTGAACCTTTAACGTTGTAACTAAATCCCTTTGTCTCGCGATATATTACATGTCTGAGATTCGATCATCGGTATCCAAATACCTAGTTTGATCTTGTTGCCGACATGTAGTCTTTTCTCGTTCCCGTGATATAAAATTCCAGTGATCACATCACTTGCTTGCAAGCTATTTCAATTTGATATCACCGAGAGGGCCCAGAGTATATCTATCCGTCATCGGGATGGACAAATCCCAATCTCGATCCATGAGCCTCAACATAACACCTTCGTAGCACTGAACCCACCTTTATAGTCACCCTGTTACGGTGTGACGTTTGATGTTATCAAGATACTCTTCTGGTGTTAGCAATTAACATGATCTCATGGTCTAAGGATAAAGATTACTTCGTATGAAGTTATAGCAATATAAACATAATGACTTTGATCGTAATGCTATACTTCGGATGAATGTTCATCACATCATTCCACCAATGGTGTGACCTTGTTATTAACAACATCCAATGTCCATGATCAGGAAACCTTGATCATCTTGTTAATCAACAAGCTAGTCTATAAGAGAGGCATAACTAGGAACCCTTTTGTTTATTAAACACACATATATTGATGTTTCCGATCAATACAATTCTAGCATGTAAAATAAACATTTATCATAAACATGGAATAAGATAATAACCACTTTATATTGCCTCTCGGGCGTATTCCCTTCAAATTGCAGATAAATAAGATAAAGCATCTAAGTACTATACAATCCTAGGAATGTGTTCCATATATAATCATACGTGCTCACAATGAGAACTTGCACACCATCTTTTGTCCTGCCAGCCTGTTTGCAGCGGGGCCTCTAGGGAACTACTGGCAATTAAGGTGCTCCCTTTAATAGAGCACCAGAGCAAAGCATTAACACTATGTGAACACATGTGATCCTCACATCAAAGCCATTCCCTTCCGGTAATCCCGATTTCTATCACTTTGGGGCCATAGGTTCCGGACAACAACGTGTGTATACAAGTTGCAGATAAGACCAAAAACAATACTATCATAATGAATCAATAACATGTTCAGATCTAGAATCATGGCACTCGGGCCCTAGTGACAAGCATTAAGCACAACAAGTCGCAACAAAGTCATAAAGCACTAATAAAAGATACTAGGCACCATGCCCTAACAATCTGATGCCATTACATGAACGATCTCATCCAATCCCTACCATCCCCATAGCCTACAACGGGGGATTACTCACTCATAGATGGGGGAAACATGGATGGTCGATGGAGAAGCGATGGTGATGATGATGGCGATGATCTCCTCCAATTCCCCATCCCGGCAGGGTGCCAGAACGGAGTTTCTGGTGCTGTTTCGTGGAATCTGGTGGTGGCGGCGGAGCGGAACTCCTTCGTGAAAAACGTCGAACCCCCCGAAGTTTTTAAGTCAGAAGGCTCCTTATAGGCGAAGAGAGAGGCCGAGGGGGTGCCTGGGGGGCCCACACCACCCCCTGGCGCGTCCTGGCCTGGCCCACGCCACCAGGTGGTGTGGCCACCCCTGGCTCTTCTCCGTCTCGTATTCTGGCTCCTGGAGTCTTCGGGTGAAATAGGATTTTTGGCATATTTTCCGGGATTTTTCCTGATAGTTGGTTTTCTGCACAAAAAGTAGACACCAAGGCAATTCTGCTGAAAACAGCGTCAGTCCGTGTTAGTTGCATTCAAATCACACAAGTTTAGAGGAGAAACAATAGCAAAAGTGTTCGGGAAAGTAGATACGTTTTGGACGTATCAAGGTGTTGCTAGCTGAACTTTGGCAGGGTGCACTACCAGTGCCAGCAGCAACGTGGAGACCTGCACAACCCAACCACAAAACTTTTCCCCCAACTTGCGATGAGGTTGTCAATCTCACCGGTTTTGCTAAAAACAAAGGATTAAACATATCGAGTGGAAGAAAGTAATAGTTTGCAGAAAGTAAACAGAAAGTAGTAAACAGTTGATTATACATTAATGATAAAAGAAAGGACCAAGGTCCATAGTTCACTAGTGCTGGCTCTCCTTAAGATAGATAACATGTTGGGTGAACAAATTACAGTGGGGCAATTGACAAACATCGAGAAAGCAATACATGCATATACTCCTCCTCTTGACTCCTTTGAGATTTGATTGGGCATTACAACATTATACATAGACCGTAATCCAACTACATCTATGACTAATAATCCACCTTCAGGTTATCATCCGAACCCCCTCGAGTATTAAGTTGCAAGCAACGGATAATTGCATTATGCATTGTGTGTAAAGTAAACAATACGATTGTTCTATGAACAAAAGATTGTTGTTTTCTCCCTAGTAGCAACATCACATCTAGTACCTTGGAGATTTCTGTCACTTCCCCAGATTACTAGATGCATGAACCCACTATCGAGCATAAATACTAACTCTTGGAGTTGCTAGCATCTACTTGGCCAAGATAGCTACTAACAAAGGAAAGCATGCAAGATCACAAATAACAAAGACATGATAAAATCAATAATCAATCTGAAATAGCATCTCAATATCCATCGGATCCCTGCAAACACAACATGTATGAATTACAAATAGATGATCTTGATCATAAACGGAGCTCACAAGATCTAAACATGATAACACAAAGGAGAAGAACCAGCCATCTAGCTACTACATGGACCCGTAGTCCAGAGATGAACTACTCACGCGTCACACCGGAGGCTTGCATGGTGATGAAGAAGGCCTCTAGGGTGAATTCTCCCCTCCGGCAGGGTGCCGGGAAGAGCTTCAGATTGTTGGAGATATGCCCAAGAGGCAATAATAAAAGTGGTTATTATTATATCTTTGTGTTTATGATGAATGTTTACATCCCATGCTATAATTGTATTATAAGGAAACACTAATACATGTGTGTTTTGTAAACATAAAAGAGTCCCTAGTAAGCCTCTTGTGGAACTGCTTGTTGATTAATTGATGATCATGGTTTCCTGATCATGGACATTGGATGTCATTAATAACAAGGTTATATCATTAGGAGAATGATGTGATGGACACACACCCATAGTAAGCGTAGCATAAGATCAAGTCATTAAGTTCGTATTGCTATAAGCTTTCAAATGCATAGTAACGTAATCCTTCGACCATGAGGTTATGTTAATCACCATCATCGGATGGGTACTTTGATGACATCAAACACCGCTTCGTAACTGGGTGGTTATAAAGGTGTCATTGGGTATTCTGAAAGTATGTGTTGAAGCGCATGGACCAAGATTGGGATTTGTCCATCCATATGACGGATATATATGCTCTGGGCCCTCTCGGTGGAATGTCATCTAGTTAGCTTGCAAGCATGTGACTGGGTCACAAGGGATGACATAACATGGAACGAGTAAAGCGTACTTATTAGTAACGAGGTAGAACTAGGTATGGATATACCGACGATCAAACCTCGGATAAGTAGAATATTGCGTGACAAAGGGAATTGGTTTCGTATGTTAATGGTTCTATCGATCACGAAGTCATCGTTGAGTATGTGGGAGCTATTATGGATCTCCAGATCCCGCTGATGGTTATTGATCGGAGAGGTGTCTCCATCATGTCTGCATATTCACGAACCGTAGGGTGACACACTTAAGGTTCAAAGTTGTTTTAAGTAGATATGGAATATGCGTTGGAGATCGAATGTTGTCCGGAGTCTCGGATTGGATCCAGGACATCACGAGGAGATCCGGAATTGTCCGGAGAATGAGATTCATATATTGGGGATCATTTTCTAAGTTAGGAAATGTTCCGGAGTATTTGTATCGGGATTCTAGAAGGTTTCGGAATGTTCCGGAAGGTTCTAGGAGATTTCTTGGAGTTTGCTTGAAAATCAAGAAAGGATCAAGGAGTCCTTGTGGGGCAAGACAAGGAGTCATGGGGGAGGAGGACTCCTCCCCCCTCCCAATCCGCCGGCCAAGGAAGGGAGGGGAGTCCTACTAGGACTCCCCCTCCCATGGCGCCTCCCTCCTTTAAATAGAGGGGTGGGGGCGCCACCCCCTGGCCCCCTACACATCAAACCCTAACCGCCGCCTCTCTCCTCCTCCTTCCCTCTGCTCAGGCTTAGGCGAAGCCCTGCAGAATTCTCTACTCCACCACCACCACCACCACCACACCGTCGTGCTCCTGGGATTCCGTGGAGAAGATCTACTACCTCCGCTGCTCGCTGGAACGGGGAGAGGAAGGTCTGCTTCGACTCCGCACGTGTGACCGACTACGGAAGCGCTGCCGGAACACGGCGCCAGAAGGATCGTCCACACGATCTTGAGATCAGCAAGTGATCGACTACATCAACCACGAGATCCAATCTCGTAACGCTTTCGGATCTACGAGGGTTAGTACAAATTTATCTCGTTGCACATGTCTAATAGATTAGATCTTGGCTTTTATCTAGATTAGATCTGGGTTTTGTTCGTTCTTGCGGTAGAAATTTTTTGTTTTCCATGCTACGAACCCAACAGTGGTATCAGAGCCTTGTCTATGCGTAGATCTATTGCACGAGTAGAACACAATGGTTTTGTGGGCGTTGGTGCTCGTGCCGTCTTTTGCTTTGTGTACTTTGCATCTTGCGGTATGGTGGGATGAAGCGACTCGGGCTAACCTTACATGTCATCGCACATGAGACTTTCTCCACGCTTGACGTGTAACTTGCTTTGCACAAGTGGCTTTGTGGGTGTCTGTCTCTCCCATCATAGTATAGATCCAATTTACACTTTGCACTTGATAGCACTTGTATCAACGTTGTCGTTCAGTTTCGTAGGTAAGATCTGTTCTTATTCGAAAGCGCCAAACCACGTAAAACATGCAAAGAAAATTAGAGGCATCTAACTTGTTTTTGCAGGGGTTTTGTGATGTGATATGGCCATCATGTGATTGTGATTATATTTGATGTATACAATGATCCTTGTTGTAATATGGCAACCGGCAGGAGCCTAATGGTTGTCTTTAATTCTGTTAAGACCTGCGTGTCTATTCATCTTGTAATAGCTTTATTCCAAGTAGTTGTAATAGTTGCTGGTGATGATGGACAACCATGAAGTGGCGCCACTAACCTTGACGCAATGCTGGTGATGATGGAGATCATGTCCGTGCTTTGGAGATGGAGATCAAAGGCATAAGAAGAAAGGGCCATATCATATCACACTAATTATGAATTGTCTGTGATGTTAATCCTTTATGCATCTTGTATTGCTTAGATCGCGACGGTAGCATTATAAGATGATCCCTCTCACTAAATTTCAAGTAATAAAGTGTTCGTCCTTAGTTGGCACCGTTGCTAAGACTCGTCGTCTCGAAGCATCTCGTGGTGATCGGATGTGATAGATTCTACGTGTGCATACAACGGGTGCAAGCCAGATTTGCACATGCGGAAACTAAGGTTAATCTTGACGAGCCTAGCATGTACAGACATGGTCTCGGAACACGGAATACCGAAAGGTAGAGCATGAGTCATATAAATGATATGATGAACATGAAGATTGTTCTCCGATGAAACTACATCTTCTCTCGTGAAGATCGGACTTGGTGTAGTGGACTTGGTTCGTGTAATCACTAAGACAATGTGAGGGATGTTGTTTTGAGTGGGAGTTCACCTAGTTAATTTAAGAATTAAAATTGAACTCAATTTATCATAAACTTAGTCTAAACTACTTGCAAATTTGTTGTAGATTATGGCGAATCTCTCCATCAATTTCAATGCGTTCCTAGAGAAAGAAAAGCTTAAGAACAATGGAAGCAACTTCACGGACTGGCTCCGTGGTCTGAAGATTGTCCTCAGGGCTGGTCAGATGACCTATGTGCTCGAAGCACCGCTAGGTGACCCACCTGCAGAAGATGCCACCGATGACGTAAAGAATGTTTACGCCACTCGGAAAAATCATTACTCCACAGTTCAGTGTGCCATCCTGTATGGTTTAGAAATGGAGCTTCAGAAGCGCTTTGAGCACCACGACCCGTTCGAGATCATTAAGGATCTCAAGCTCATTTTTGAGACTCACGCGGGCGTGGAGAGCTATGAGGCCTCCGAAAAGTTCTTTACCTGTAAGATGGAAGAGGGAAGCTCCGTTAGCGAACACGTGCTCACCATGTCTGGGCACGCAAACAAGCTCCAAGAGTTGGGGATAACGATTCCTAATGAGTTAGGGATTCGCTGTGTCCTCCAATCACTGCCACCGAGTTATAAGAACTTTGTGATGAACTACAATATGCACTGCATGAACAAGATGTTGCCTGAACTATCGTCCATGCTGAAAACTGCTGAAGTGGAGATCAAGAAGGAGCACCAAGTGTTGATGGTCAATAAGACCACCAATTTCAAGAAACAGGGCAAGCCTAAGAAAAAGGGCAACTTCAAGAAGGACGGCAAGAAAGCTGCCGCACCTGCTAAGAAGCCCAAGGCTGGTCCTAAGCCTAAAACAGAATGCTTCTACTGCAAGGGTGCTGGTCACTAGAAGCGTAACTGCCCCAAGTACCTGGCGGATCTGAAGAACGACAACATCAAGAAGAAAGGTATATTCGATATACATGTTATTGATGTGTACCTTACTAGTAATCGTAGTAGTGCCTGGGTATTTGATACTGGTTCGGTTGCTCATATTTGTAACTCGAAACAGGAGCTACGGAATAAACGAAGACTGGCGAGAGACGAGGTGACGATGCGCGTTGGAAATGGCTCCAAGGTTGATGTGATCTCCGTCAGCACGCTCCCTCTACATCTACCTTCGGGATTAGTTTTAAATTTAAATAATTGTTTTTTGGTGCCTGCGTTAAGCATGAACATTATATCTGGATCTTGTTTATTGCGAGACGGTTACTCTTTTAAGTCTGAGAATAAAGGTTGTTCGATTTATATGAGTAATATCTTTTATGGTAATGCACCTGAGATGGATGGTTTATTCTTATTGAATCTCGATAGTAGTGATACACATGTTCACAACATAGATGCTAAACAAATAAAATTGAATGATAATTCTACATACATGTGGCACTGTCGTCTTGGTCACATTGGAGTGAAGCGTATGAAGAAACTCCATTCTGATCGACTTCTTGAATCACTTGATTTTGAATCACTTGAAAGATGCGAAGCATGTCTAATAGGAAAAATGACTAAGACTCCATTCTCTGGAATAATGGAGCGAGCTACAGACTTATTGGAAATAATACATACCGATGTGTGTGGTCCAATGAGTGTAGCATCGCGTGGTGGATATCGTTATGTTCTCACTTTCATGGATGACTTAAGTAGATATGGGTATGTATACTTTATGAAACATAAGTCCGAAACTTTCGAGAAGTTTAAGGAATTTCAAAGTGAAGTGGAAAATCATCGTAACAAGAAGATTAAGTTTCTGCGTTCTGACCGCGGAGGTGAATATCTGAGTTTTGAGTTTGGCATGCATTTAAAGAAATGTGGAATACTTTCGCAGTTGACACCGCCGGGAACATCACAGCGTAATGGTGTGTCCGAACGTCGTAATCGAACTCTCTTAGATATGGTTCGGTCTATGATGTCTCTTACAGATTTACCGCTATCGTTTTGGGGCTATGCATTAGAGACAGCCGCATTCACTTTAAATAGGGCACCATCTAAATCCGTTGAAACGACACCATATGAATTGTGGTTTGGTAAGAAACCTAAGTTGTCGTTCCTTAAAGTTTGGGGTTGCGAAGCGTATGTAAAGAAGTTACAACCTGATAAGCTTGAACCCAAAGCGGAGAAATGCGTCTTCATAGGATGCCCTAAAGAAACAATTGGGTATACCTTCTATCATAGATCCGAAGGCAAAGTTTTCGTTGCCAAGAATGGATCCTTTCTTGAGAAGGAGTTTCTCTCGAAGGAAGTGACTGGAAGGAAAGTAGAACTCGACGAGGTTATTGAACCTTCTCTTGGAGTTGAGAGTAGCGCAGCACCGGAAGATGTTTTTATGCCGCCTGCACCAATTGGAGAGGAAGCTCATGATGGTGATCATGAAACTTCGAACAAAGTTGCTGTTGAACCTCACAGGTCAACAAGAGTTCGTACCACTCCTGATTGGTATGACTCTGCCTTGAACGTCATGTTGGTGGACAACACTGATGACCCTGCAACGTATGAAGAAGCTATGGTGAGCCCAGATTCCGACAAATGGCTAGAAGCCATGAAATCCGAAATGGGATCCATGTACAAAAACCAAGTATGGACTTTGCTGGACTTACCGGATGGCCGTAAGGCTGTCGAGAACAAATGGATTTTCAAAAGAAAAACAGATGCTGATGGTAATGTTACCGTCTATAAAGCTCGACTTGTCGCGAAAGGGTTCCGACAAATTCAAGGAGTTGACTACGATGAGACTTTCTCACCAGTAGCGAAGCTAAAGTCTGTGAGGATTTTGTTAGCAATCGCTGCATATTTCGATTATGAGATTTGGCAGATGGATGTCAAAACGGCGTTCCTTAATGGTGACATTGAGGAAGAGTTGTATATGGTACAACCCAAGGGTTTCGTCGGTCCTAAAGATGCTGACAAGGTATGCAAACTTCAGCGCTCCATTTAAGGACTGAAGCAAGCATCCCGGAGTTGGAATCAACGTTTTGATAAAGTAATCAAAAACTTTGGATTTATACAAACTTATGGAGAAGCTTGTATTTACAATAAAGTGAGTGGGAGCTCTGTAGCATTCCTAGTAATATATGTAGATGACATATTGTTGATTGGGAATGATATAGAACTTCTTAATAGCATCAAAACCTATTTGAATAATAGTTTTTCAATGAAGGACCTTGGCGAAGCGGCATATATTCTAGGAATCAAGATTTATAGAGATAGATCAAGACGCCTAATAGCGCTTTCACAAAGTACATACTTAGACAAAGTTCTAAAGAAGTTTAGAATGGAAGAGAGAAAGAAAGGGTTCGTTCCCATGTTGTCAGGTAAGACCTTGAGTAAGACTCAAAGTCCGGCTACGGCAGAAGATAGAGAAAAGATGAATAATATTCCCTATGCCTCGGCCATAGGTTCTATCATGTATGCCATGCTGTGTACAAGACTGGATATAGCACATGCTGTTAGTTTGACTAGCAGATATCAAAGTGATCCTGGAATGGAACACTGGACAGCGGTCAAGAATATCCTAAAGTACCTGAATAGGACTAAGGATATGGTTCTTTCTTATGGAGGTGATGAACAACTTGTTGTAAATGGTTACACTGATGCTAGTTGGAACACCGATCCAGATGACTCGAAGTCACAGTCTGGATATGTATTTATTTTGAATGGTGCTACAGTGAGCTGGAGAAGTGCCAAGCAAAGAGTTGTGGCAAAATCTTCAACTGAATCAGAATACATAGCTGCTTCGGAGGCTGCACAAGAAGCCATATGGATGAAGGAGTTCATTACTAAACTTGGCGTGGTTTCCAGTGCGTTGGACCCGATGGCCATCTACTGTGACAACACAGGTGCCATAGCTAATGCACAGGAGCCAAGGTCACATAGCAAGCTGAAGCACATCAAGCTACGTTTCCATGCTATTCGCGAGTATGTCCAAGATGGTGACATAAAGATTTGCAAAGTACACACTGATCTGAATGTGACAGATCCGTTGACTAAACCTCTCCCTAGAGCAAAGCATGACCAACACTAGAACGCCATGGGTGTTAGGTATATTACCATGTAATCTAGATTATTGACTCTAGTGCAAGTGGGAGACTGTTGGAGATATGCCCAAGAGGCAATAATAAAAGTGGTTATTATTATATCTTTGTGTTTATGATGAATGTTTACATCCCATGCTATAATTGTATTATAAGGAAACACTGATACATGTGTGTTTTGTAAACATAAAAGAGTCCCTAGTAAGCCTCTTGTGGAACTAGCTTATTGATTAATTGATGATCATGGTTTCCTGATCATGGACATTGGATGTCATTAATAACAAGGTTATATCATTAGGAGAATGATGTGATGGACACACACCCATAGTAAGCGTAGCATAAGATCAAGTCATTAAGTTCGTATTGCTATAAGCTTTCAAATGCATAGTAACCTAATCCTTCGACCATGAGGTTATGTTAATCAACATCACCAGATGGGTACTTTGATGACATCAAACACCGCTTCGTAACTGGGTGGTTATAAAGGTGTCATTGGGTATTCTGAAAGTATGTGTTGAAGCGCATGGACCAAGATTGGGATTTGTCCATCCATATGATGGATATATATGCTCTGGGCCCTCTTGGTGGAATATCATCTAGTTAGCTTGCAAGCATGTGACTGGGTCACAAGGGATGACATAACATGGAACGAATAAAGAGTACTTATCAGTAACGAGGTAGAACTAGGTATGGAGATACCGACGATCAAACCTCGGATAAGTAGAATATCGCGTGACAAAGGGAATTGGTTTCGTATGTTAATGGTTCTATCGATCACGAAGTCATCGTTGAGTATGTGGGAGCTATTATGGATCTCCAGATCCCTCTGATGGTTATTGATCGGAGAGGTGTCTCCATCATGTCTGCATATTCACGAACCGTAGGGTGACACACTTAAGGTTCGAAGTTGTTTTAAGTAGATATGGAATATGCGTTGGAGATCGAATATTGTTCGGAGTCTCGGATTGGATCCGGGACATCACGAGGAGATCCGGAATTGTCTGGAGAATGATATTCATATATTGGGGATCATTTTCTAAGTTAGGAAATGTTCCGGAGTATTTGTATGGGGATTCTAGAAGGTTTCGGAATGTTCCGGAAGATTCTAGGAGATTTCTTGGAGTTTGCTTGAAAACCAAGAAAGGATCAAGGAGTCCTTGTGGGGCAAGACAAGGAGTCGTGGGGGAGGAGGACTCCTCCCCCCTCCCAGTCCGCCGGCCAAGGAAGGGAGGGGAGTCCTACTAGGACTCCCCCTCCCATGGCGCCCCCCTCCTTTAAATAGAGGGGTGGGGGCGCCACCCCCTGGCCCCCTACACATCAAACCCTAGCCGCCGCCTCTCTCCTCCTCCTTCCCTCTGCTCAGGCTTAGGCGAAGCCCTGCAGAATTCTCTACTCCACCACCACCACCACACCGTCGTGCTGCTGGGATTCCGTGGAGAAGATCTACTACCTCCGCTGCTCACTGGAACAGGGAGAGGAGGGTCTTCTTGCACTCCGCACGTGTGACCGACTGCGGAAGCGCTGCCGGAACACGGCGCCGGAAGGATCGTCCACACGATCTTGAAATCGGCAAGTGATCGACTACATCAACCACGAGATCCAATCTCGTAACGCTTTCGGATCTACGAGGGTTAGTACAGATCTATCTCGTTGCAGATGTCTAATAGAGTAGATCTTGGCTTTTATCTAGATTAGATCTGGGTTTTGATCGTTCTTGCAGTAGAAAATTTTTGTATTCCATGCTACGAACCCATCACAGATCCCTCCCGATCTAGGGATGGAGACGACGGCGGCTACAGACTCTTTCGTGGAATTTTGATCGGGTACTTAGGGTTTCTATATCGGAGGCATCTTAAAGGCGAAAGGGGAGGCCGAGGGGGTGCCTAGGGCACCCAGACCACCCCCTAGCACGGGCCAGGCTGGTCCACGCGGCCAGGTGGTGTGGCGGCCCCCTGGCCCCTCTCCGTCTTGTATTCTGGCTCCGGGTGTCCCTCGGTGAAAAACTGACTTTGGTTTATGTCCTGTCCAATTCCGAGAATATTCATTTTCTGACTTTCCTGGAACCAAAAATAGCAGAAAACAGGTAGCTAGCATTGTGGCTCTTGTTAATAGGTTAGTCTAAGAAAGTGTATAGAAAGTACTCCAAAGTTGGAACAAAACACAAGAAAGTAGATAAAACCAAGCATGGAACATCAAAAATTATGGATACGTTAGCAACGTATCAGTTTCCACCATGATTAGGCATGGATTAGACCAGCGGCCTAGGCATTTCTCTAACACACATACATAACTCCATGGACTTAAAAGCTCCCCTTTCATTTCACACCGACGACATCCATAGACAAAAGAGCATGATATCAACTAGGTACAATGTACAAGTGCAATGTTGAAAGCGTTCCCCATAACAACATGGTTCTGCTAATCCCCAGCATATAAGTGCAAGCATATACGCAACAAAGGTGGACACAATGGTTCAAATTTATTAAGTGCAAGAAAGTAAACTGTGCCATCAAGTTCGTGAGAGCTTTAATCACTAGTTTTCACATAACAAGTTTAATTCGGAAGGTATATAAAAACAAGAATATACTTGGAATAGCAAATGCTAATAGGTAGGTATGGTGGACTCTTTGGAATAACTTGGTTTTATTTGGAGTTGGATGCATGAGTGGAACTCATACTTGGTTATGGAGGCTAGCAAAAGACTGGTAGCGACCAACTAAAAGAGCAATAATGGTCATAATCATGCAGAGCGACAAAACATCATTAATTAAAACATAAAGTGATATTAAAAGTCGAAAACTAAAGGATCATAGAGACTATGGTGACTTGGGATAGTCATAACATGGTGTGAGCATGTGCCAAGTCAACCCAAATAAAGCATCAAAGGAGAATACCACAATACTATGCTTTAATATGCTAAAACAATGCATGATTCTTTCAAGCCACATTAAGAAATCTCAGTTATTTGTAACATGTCATGCTACAGCAAAAATCACTAAGCGTATATCCAAAACAATATCAAGCATGACATAACAAAGCATAGGCAACAGTCAAAAACAAGCTCTTTTTTACCACTTAAGCATGGACTTTTCCTACTCTTTTCCAATCCAAACCAACTTATTTGAAAACTAATACATGAATGAGGGGGTCCAACCAATTTATTCAAGCAAACTAAGAAAACAAAGCAAACGAAAACCAAAAACAAAAACGAAGACGCTCCAAGAACAACACAACTGTGCATGAAACAATTAAAATGAAGTGTTTGGAAGAAACCTGAGATTTTTATTGATGAAGAAGGGGATGCCTTGGGCATCCCCAAGCTTTGACGCTTGTACTTCTTCAATATTTCTTGGGGTGACACGGGGTGGCATCCCCAAGCTTGAGCTTTAGTCCATTCTTCATCTCCTTACATCATTCTTTCCTTACACCTGAAATTTTTCCTTCATGCAAAACTTCACACAATCTTTATTAGCAACATTAGTGTATTCAAGAAAATAAGTCTTTGGATTCAGTTTTAACACCAATAAAACTTCCATTAAATACAAGCTACTGTAGCACTTCACTCAAAAAGCTCAATTCCCCAAAAAGAACCCAAAAAGGAATCAACAAGAAGCAAATACAAATAATGGCAGAAATCTGTCAGAACAGACCAGCAGGTAAAAACCAATTTTTCCGAAGACCTTATGTTGCTCAAATCGAAAAGTGTTGAACTAACTAAAGTTGGATAACAACCTGGGTAAGAAGCACAAAAAATCACAGCTCAAACCGAGGTACAGATATTTTACACGAATTTTTACAGTGAAGCACAAAAATCTGTTTCGGGACACCAACTTTCCCAAGCATTAGTTCTCTCTAATTAGAGGTTACTCTTGGCACAAAAACCACAAAAAAATGATAGGGAGCAGTTATTACAAAGGTAATAACTTCCAATACTCAAACAAAAAGGTTCCTAAAGAAATTTGGGTTATCTCCCAATAAGTGCTTTTCTTTAACGCCTTTGAGCTAGGCATAAGAATTTCGATGATGCTGACATAAGAAATATGAATTGAAGTAAAAGAGAGCATCAAGAAGCAAATATGTAACAAATTTAAGTCTAACCCACTTCCTATGAAAAATAATCTTGTAAAGAAAAAAGTCATGAAAGCACAAAGCAACAAGCATAGGAAAGCAAAACAAGTGCAACTTCAAGACTTTCAACATAAAGAGGGGAAACTTAATATTATTGAGATGCATAAAACCATGTTTCCCTCTCTCATAATAACTTTCAGTAGTATCATGAATAAAATTAACAATATAACTATCACATAAAATATTCTTATCATGATCCATATGCATAAAACAATTATTACTCTCCCTATAAGCATAGTCATTCTTATTAATCATAGTGGGAGCAAATTAAACAAAATAGCTATCATTATTATTCTCATCACCATAATCATCAAATATAGGAGACATATTGTAATCATAATTAATTTTCTCCTCAATAGAAGGTAGACTGAAAATATCATATTCATCATTGTAATCATCATATATTGGAGGCATAGTATCATCAAAGTAAATTTTCTCCTTCGTGCTTGGGGGACTAAAAATATCATGCTCATCAAAACCACCTTCCCCAAGCTTAGACTTTTCCATAGCATTAGCAATAATGGTGTTCAAAGAATTCATACTAATAACATTGCTATTAGCATGCAAATAAAGTTCCATAGGTTTTTAAATTTTCTCTTCAAACTCTTCATGTCCTAACTCAAGATAAATAGTATAAAGCTCTCTAATTTTGTTGTTGTTTTTCATTAAGCCTAACTAGTGAAATAAAAACAAGAAACAAAAAAATATAATTGCAGAATCTAAAGGAAATAACTTCGAGCACTCACACACCAGCAACCGCACTAGAAGATAGCTTAGTAGCCAGAGGATATGAGTACCTTTTACCTTACCTCCCCAGCAACGGCGCCAGAACATAGCTTGATGTCTACGTACTTCTATTATTGTAGACAGTTGTTGGGCCTCCAAGTGCAGAGGTTTGTAGAACAGCAGCAAGTTTCCCTTAAGTGGATTACCCAAGGTTTATCGAACTCAGGGAGTTAGTGGTCAAAGGTATCCCTCTCAAGCAACCCTACAATCAAGATACAATAAGTCTCTTATGTCCCCAACACACCCAATACACTTGTCAGGTGTATAGGTGCACTAGTTTGGCAAAGAGATAGTGAAATACAAATGGTATGGATATAAGACAACGGTGCCATAAAATAGATTGATGGCGTGGAAGA
The DNA here is from genome assembly GCA_916181665.1 of Avena sativa. NCBI lineage: Eukaryota > Viridiplantae > Streptophyta > Magnoliopsida > Poales > Poaceae > Avena > Avena sativa. Next base: position 469,896,672 of record OV702290.1, read on the forward strand.
GACTAAAGGCAAACTGAAATAAAGATGGAAGCAAGCAAACATGTAACAGATCTAGTTGCAAACAGTGTTTCAATGCTTAGAAACAAGGACTAGGGATCATACTTTCACTAGTGAACACTCTCATATAAATATCTTCTCTTTATGATACTACTCTGAACTACTCTCCGGTTGGACACTCTAATCTATGGTAGGGCTATAACATCACTCCTCAAAGTTCGCTTTCCCCATCCAAATAACCCCAGACTATCACCTTGAGCACTAGATGGTTCCAACAAACACCACAATTTCATAGAGACATCCAACTCCAAATATAACTCATAACAAGTATTTGTAATCTCTAGCCTAAGTGCCACCATGGTGTGCATGCTGTCACTTTCACACACATGGGGAGAACAGAGATCTATTAAAGCACTTGAGTAGCAAGGTAGATCTACTTAATTACAAAGCTCATGATCACAATATGATCATGCATAGAGAGAGAGATGAACACATAGCTACCGGTATAACCCTTGGCCTCGAGGAAGAACTACTCCCTCATCATCATGGGAATCAGCAATGGCGATGGAGATGGTGGTGGAGATCGATAGAGATGGCTCCGGGGGCACTTCCCCGTCCCGGCAGGGTTCCAGAACAGAAACTTTCTATCCCCCGAATCTCCCCTTCGGTGGCGGCAGCGTTGTGGAACTTTTCGTGGCTGGAGGCTGCTCGATTTATAGTTTTTGTCCAGGGGGCTTCTTATAGGAGAAGGGGCAAGGTCGGTGGCCGGCCAGGGGGGCCACACCATGCCCTGGCATGGCCTAGAGCTGCCCACGCCCAGGGGTGGTGTGGCTGCCCTATGGCCCCCCTTTGTCTCTCCTTCGGACTCCATGTGTCTTCCGGTAAAATATCAACTTTGCATTTTGTCCGGTCCAATTCCGAGAATATTGATTTTCTGCCTTTTTTGGAACCAAAAATAGAAGAAAACAAGCAACTGGCACTGTGGCATTTTGTTAATAGGTTAGTCTGAGAAAATGCATATAAGTATCTCAAAGTATGAATAAAACATAAGAAAGTAGATACTAAACAAGCATGGAACATCAAAAATTATAGATACGTTAGCAACGTATCAATAGCGGACGCTTCACAAGAGGATCCATTAGCATATCAATATCTGCTTCATCACAAGAAGAGAGACCTACTCAGGATGCAAATGCAACTCGGCGAAAGAAAGAGATTAGCCAACGAATCTAGCTTACGACGGGCACAGTTAAGCTCTACCCGAGGATCAGGGAGCATAATAGGAGGAGCACCACCTGGAAGGAGAGCATCTCGATTGGAGAATATCCCTGAAACAGAGAGAGGTGGACTCATTCGCGATCTTGATCTATCGTTCATGTCGATCGATCTAGAGGGAAACATCGAGGAAAAATGGCCCAGGCAGCCATTGTGACTGCCAAAACATATCTACTCACAACTCAGCCCGCACCCGACGATCCTCGCGCGGCCCTCAACCGCTCTTCCCTAATGAACCTTGGCATGGTGGGAGCCTCTCTCGCAGAAGTAGAGCAATGAATCACGTGACAGCTCGATAAATCCCCACACCATCGCAGCAGCCCTGGCAGGTGGGGCACACCCGACGATCTCGATCGCCACACCAGGCACACCACATAGGACACGAGCCGTGAAGCAATACAAGAAACGACAACACACCACATGAACGATGGATCAAGAGATGAAAACCGCAGCCGACGACACCATGATGAATACAACAAAGACGATTACAAGCTGTGCGGGGCCAGTTGTTTCACTCAACGGATTCGCAAAACTTTAGTGCCCAAGGACTTCAAACTTATGCATGACCGCCACAAGTACGATGGAATCCAGGAACCCGAAGCATGGTTAGCAGATTATTTGGCCACTGTCAAGTTACAAGGCGGCTCCACAACTACCGCAATGCAGAGCTTACAACTACACCTCACCGGTGCCACAAGATCATGGCTCAGACAGTTACCCAAAGATTCCATTGATAGTTGGAGCGACCTGGAAGATAAGTTCATCCGGCACTTCCAATCCACGTTTAGACGACCAACATCCTTGGAGAAGTTGTGAGCATCCAAACAAAAATCTGGGGAATCAATAAGAGCATTCATCCAATGATGGAATGTCATCAAAAACTCAGCTGAGTCCATATCCGATGAAAGGGCCATCGATGCCTTCAACGACGGCCTTTGTCGCCGAGAATTCATAGAAGAACTGGGACAGGTTAAACCCAAAACAATATCACAATTAATGGAAATAGCAAATCGCTGGGCTGATGGAGAAGACATGTTGCATAACAAGCGTACGCGCTCACCCGAAGAAGACATGGATAAATGCGGCAAGGATAGAAGGAGAAGGAACAATGATGGAAACACGAGACCAAGTTATGTCACAGTCGGTTTCTCGGGTGAAGGTAACAACAGAAGCAAGAACTACAATGGTGGATACCACCAGAACAGGGACGACGTTAGAGGAAGCCAGTCAACACAGAAGTATCAGCCAAGGGCACGAGACCCACCCATATCCGTGATGCAAATGCTGGAAGGACCCTGTAATATGCAATTTTACGTCGACTCAGCAGGCAGACGACAATCTAACCACCTCATGAAAGATTGCTGAACATTCTTGAAAATGCAGGAGCTATGTAATGCAAAAGCAACCGAAGAGGCAAACCGAGGATACGCATCTACGCCTGGCACATTAGCCATCAGCGCACCACCACCACCATCACCAATAGTGTTACCACAAAACACGACTGGTCAAAACAATCAATACCCTAGGTCAAAAGGAGCAATGTCCATGATTCAGAAAGGGCATCCATCCAAGAGAACCCAGAAGCTCATCACAAGACAAATCAATATGGCGGAAACGGCAACATCAACCACACCCAAATATCTCCACTGGTCATATAAAGAAATCACCGATCACCCACTTTAGGTCCCACGACCGGGTCACTCAGCCTTGATAGTCAAAGCACAAATCGGCGGGTTCGATATGAGCAAGGTCTTCATGGACGAGGGAAGCAACATGAATCTGATCTACGCAAAAATGCTAAGAACAATGGGCTATCCCCTGGACAATCTCGCGGCAACAGAAACAACCTTCCATGGAATAGTACTAGGTAAAGACGAAATTCCTTTAGGAAAAGTATTTTGATGTTGTTTTTGGCTCCAAAATAAATTTCAGGCGAGAAAAACTCGAATTCGAAGTCATGGACTGGCCGTCACAATATCATGCGATCCTGGGAAGACCAGCTTTCGCACGGTTTATGGCAGTACCGCATTATGCGTACCTAGTCATGAAAATGCCAGCACAAAATGGAATCATCACGGTAAAAGGAAGCTTCACAGGTGCCGACAATTGCGATCGGGAGTTCAACAAAATTTCTGAATCTTTTGGGATGGCAACAGAGTTCGAACAACTCAAAACTTCGGCAATTGCAGAACCACTAGAAGTAGCGTGTTTCAATCTCGATCAGGCTTTTGACATGGCAAAGGACACAAAAGAAGTGCAGATCCACCCCGTCGACCCTACAAAAACAGCATTTGTGGCTTCCAATCTTTGTCGCGCATAGGAAAGCATGCTCATCGAGTTCCTCCATGAGCACTAGGAGATCTTCGCATGGCTACCTTCTGACATGCCAAGAATTCCTAGGGAACTTGCTAAGCACGCATTAAATTTGGATCCAAAGGCGAAGCCAGTAAAACAACCGCTTCGTTCCTTCGAACCAAAGTGTAAAGCTATTGGAAAGGAGCTCCATCGCCTCACTGACACCAACTTTATCAAGAACTAACAAAAGCAGAGTGGGTCACAAACCCAGTATGTGTTCCAAAGAAAAATACTACAAAACTTCGGATGTGCATCGACTTTACTACATTGAACAAACATTGTCCAAAAGATCACTTCCCATTACCGCAAATTGACCAAATAATCGATGCAACCGCGGGATGTGAACATCTTTCTTTCTTAGATGCTTACTCAGGATACCACCAGATTATAATGAAGGAAGAAGATCAGGAGAAAACAACGTTTATCACGCCTTATGGTGTATTCTACTACACAACAATGCCTTTTGGCCTCAAGAATGCCGGAGCAACATATCAGCGGATGATGCAGAAACTTTTGGGAAGCCAAATAGGCACAAACATACAAGTATATATTGATGTTGTTATAGTTACAACAAGACAAGGATCCGCACTCATCAAGGACCTCGAAGAAACATTCAAAAATCTCGACAAGTTTAGCATCAAGTTGAACTCGAAGAAATGTTCCTTTGGAGTCCCAGCAGGGCAACTCCTCGGATATTTCATATCAGCAAGAGGAATCGAGGCTAATCCCAAGAAAATACAAGCAATCCTAACAATGAAGAAGCCAACAAATCTACGTGGCGTACAGCAGCTAGCAGGGCGAGTAGCGGCACTCAGTCATTCCATTGCAAGATTGGGAGAAAAACATTGCCATTTTATGCCCTCATGAGGAAATCGGAGAAATTCGAATGGACGGAAGAAGCTCAGCATGCCTTAGAAGATCTTAAATGTACACTTTCGACATCTCTTGTCGTCGTGTCATCAAAAGAGAAAGAGCCCTTACTGCTTTATATCGCTGCCACAAATCAGGTGGTCAGCATGGCCTTGGTCGTGGAGCGACCCGAAGAAGGGAAAACCCCATGGTGGGGAGAGGCCAATCTACTTCCTGAGCGAGGTATTATCGCCATCCTAACAAAGGTACCCACATTACCAAAAACTAGCATATGGGGTATTTATGACAGCATGAAAACTACGCCATTATTTTTGGAACATCCGATCATAGTGGTCAATGAAGCACCTTTGTCAAATATTCTGAACAATCCAGAAGCAACTGGGCATGTCTCTCTATGGGGCATCGAATTATCCCCTCAAGACATCATGTATGAGAAGCTCAAAGCAATCAAGTCACAAGTTTTGCCAGATTTCATCATGAAATGGACAAAGTTGCAATGTGCGGGTCCACCTGACCTTTCTAGTGCCTGGACAGTGTACTTTGATGGATCAAAAAGAACGGAAGGATCAGGAGCAGGAGTCATACTAGTATCACCGCAAGGCGACAAAATGCGCTATATACTTCGGATGAGCTTTGCAAATGCATCTAATAACGAAGCTAAATACGAGGCCTTGTTGCACGGCATGTGAATGGCCAAAGCTTGCGGTGCAACTCGCCTCAAAATCTTTGGAGATTTCAATCTTGTGGGACAGGAAGCAATGAACAAGTGCGACGCCATCAGCGATAATATGATTGCTTACCGCGATCTATATGGCATTATGGAAGCCCAATTTGATGGATGCGAAGTATCACACATAGGAAGAGCAAGCAATGAAGAAGCCGACAACCTAGCAAACATCGGATCCTTGTGCTTACCAGTATCACCTGGAGTTTTTTGGGAAGAAATAACAGAGCGATCGATCAAAGCAAAAAGAGTCTCTGAGGTTGTAGCACCAAAAACAGGAAAAAAGAGACACCCGCAAAAAGACTCGGTGGCTCCATCAGTGACCAAGAGTATAGAAGAGGCCATCAAAGAAGAAGAACAGGAAATTAGAGAGGTTATTCTAATTGAGCCTACATGGATGCAGCCGTATGTAGTATACATGACTAAGGACGAGCTACCCGAAGAAGTGATAGAAGCCCGGCAAATCACTCGAAGATCAAAGGCCTTTAGAATAATCAAAGGGGAGCTATATAAGAGAAGTATTTTGGGTATGTTGCAGCGTTGCGTAACACCTGAAGAATGAAAAATCATACTCAAAGATATACATGAACGAGTTTGTGGTCACCATGCTAGTAGCCGAGCAATTGTTGTCAAAGCATTCAGGGCGGGATTTTATTGGCTGACTTCAGTTCAAGATGCAAAAGATATCGTCAGAACATGTGAAGCGTGCCAATGATTTGCAACAAAACCTGGAGCACCCGCCGCTGAGTTAAATCCTATACCTCTGGCTTGGCCTTTTGCTCAGTGGGGACTCAACATGGTGGGAAAACTTCACAAATCATCACCAGGAGGAAACGTCTTTCTGCTAGTAGCAGTCGACAAATTTACTAAATGGATAGAAGCAATGCATGTCACCACCCAAGACAGAACTTTGACTATGAATTTCATTAAATCCATAGTATTTCGGTTCGGCATACCGAACAGCATCATCACAGACAATGGGACTAACTTTACTTCCAATGAGTTCAAGGAGTACTTCCAGGAGATGGGCATCAAGGTAAGCTACGCCTCGGTAGCTCACCCGCAAACAAATGGACAAGTAGAAAAAGCCAATGAACTAGTTACTACTGGACTCAAGAAAAGACTACTAGCACAACTTGATAGAGCAAAAGGAGCATGGGTTGATGAATTACCATCTATTTTATGGAGTTTACGTAGAACTCCAAATAATGTGACACAAGGGACTCCTTTCTTTCTGGTCCACGGCGCAGAAGCCGTGCTTCATATTGAGGTGTCACATGAATCCCCAAGAGTAGCTGCATATGATGAAGAGGAATCAAGAGAAGCACTTGAAGATGATGTGGATGCACTTAATGAAGCTCGAGATGAAGCCCTACAAAGAGCAACTATGTACCAGCAAAACTTGCACAATTACCACAACCGACGATTGCGGCCTAGGTCCTTCGCAGTAGGGGACCTAGTTCTTCGCCTCAAGCAAGATGGACACAAAAAGTTAGAATCGCCATGGGAAGGACCATACATCGTCACAGAAGTTATCCCCGGAGGAGCATATCGATTACAAGATAAGAAGACATGAGTCAAATACTTCAATCCATGCAATGTAGCGCAGCTACGACGCTTTTACGCATAAGATTACTTGCAATACAATAAGATTTACGGTTCAGCTTTTTAAGCCAGAATATCCAGGCCAACGGGTAGGCGCCATCCGCCAAAAATAATGTATCATCAGTTTTTCGCCGTATGAATAAAAGATAAGTTTTTTGTACCTTAAGTTCTTTATTGATTATGTCCATTCAAAAGATCTATATTTTCCATCAAGCTAACAGCAACTATGAGCCTATGTCTAGATACAGGCATCCGAACATAGCCTCGGGGGCTACTCCCATCGGGAGCGCCGGCGCGCACCCGATAGAAATCCAATTATGTTTGATTAAAACAAGACTGTTCATGATTGAAAATACCTATGAGTCTTACATTGATGTATCCTCAATAGGTATCTTCAAAAAGATTACTCCCATCGGAGCCGGCATAAAAGCATTAAAACTATCTGATAAAAGTTAAAAAAATTGGCAGCTCAGCAAGCCAACCGCCAGAAAACCAAAAAATCTTGGATCACACCCAAACGCGACAAAAATCCGAATGTCATGTTAAGAAACATGAAGGTAAGACCCCAGGATTCGTCCTGTGTGGCCTGGTAATCGCACAAGAATGCGCTCTGCCAGTAAAATATCTGTATCGACGACACGATGAAAAATACCGACGACCGCGTTGGGTACCCGATAAAATAAAACTGGGATTCAGTATTCGATAAGACCTCAGTGGCCCGAATTGAATTACGCCAGTAGCAAATTCCGAGTTCAGGCCTGGGGACTTGAATTTGAAGTAGGACAACCTTGTTTTTTCCTAGGAGCAATTAACTGATTCCTGATCCGTCAGAAGCATCAGACTTGTTGTACCAAATCCCTATAAAACATAAAAAGAGATGAAAATAAGGAAAATAAGGAAAAAGAAACTTTGAGACTCAACCTGAAACTACAGTTCAAGTAGAGTCTCGGGGGCTACTGACATAGGTACAATTACTCGAATGCTTATGATTTGCTGCCCTATGCTGGGTAAAGGATGACGGCCCATGAAGATTTCAGATGATAGCCCAAGGAAGCAACCAACAAAGATTTTGATTGTATTAGGAAAGAATCTCTGAACCGACAATGTGTTGGTATTGTAATCACGTGTAAAACCTATCCGCATACGGCTTTGAGACCTGGCCTATTATATATAGGACAGAAGAAGCCCAAGCGAGAGGTACTAGAAAATCTCCCATGCAACTTGTAATAGTGCGATTTCTCAATATTCAGGCGACTTTGACTCTATTATTTTCCTAACATCCGACGAAATCCCCACTGTTCTCTTTTCCGCGAAACCCTAAGTCCCTCACCATGGATATTGCCGAGGTTACCCCTCGCCACTAGTCCTTCATTAGAATGATTCTTCCAAGTCATTATAAGACGCCTGATTCCAAAAGATTTTGATAATGGATAATATTTAGATAGAAATTCACAGGCTAGATTATCCCAAGTAGTAGTGGCTTCAGGGGATAGAGATCTATACCATCAGAGAGCTGTACTTGTCAAAGTTTGACTAAAAAGCTTAACCTTTACCTCATCAGTGGTATATTCCGTCAATAGAAAAGTGTCATATATATCTTTAAAACATGCAATATGCTCATATGGATCAGGATCTTTTCGTCTCCAGTAAATTGCTTCTTATATAGAATACTACGTAGTAGAGGGTTTATTTCAAACCCTCTTGTCTTCTTAATGGAGTTGTCTCTTTTATAAATATCATAGGGCTTCCCAAAGTGGTTGAGTGGGTTAACACTATTCATATGCTCAAACTCCATCATGTTGGTAGAAACTTGTAACTCAAAACAAAATTTAGCAAGACAAAAATAAAAAAGCAAAAACTAAAAGATCTACAACGCTTAGCTCCCTGACAACGTCGCCAGAAAATAGCTTGATGATTGCAAGTGCACAGATCATTTGTAGCTAGTTTTGAAATAAAAATATCGATCCCACAGGGAGCAAGAGTCTGAAGTCTAATAACTCTTGAAATAAATATTACGATAGAAATGCTAGATAAAGTTCTAAGTGACAAGATAAAATGCGAGTATTGTGTAAAAATGTGTTTTTGGGTTTTGGGTATAAGAATAAGAATAAAGTAAAGTAAACAACTGAATTCAGAAAGTAAGTATCGCGTATGTAAGAGAGATTGGAACTGCGGTAGAAAAAGCGTTCTCAGGGAATAGCGGATACACCACTAGTATTGTAAAGATCTAAGATAAAGATTATCATCATGAACATTCTCAACTATGTATGTGTGGGAGGAACTACGTATTTAGACGAATAGGCAACAACTACTGCTCACATAATCCTTATAACCACAGCAGTCAGCAATCGACATCGATCGAATTACTGCGCTATTAAGGGACGTAATCCCGTAAAAAGTATCCCATGGCATGGATAGTGTTCCGTGTGTTTCCTTAGTTTCCCAAGTTGATACGTAAGAGGTACCAACAGCTTTATAGTCACTATAAGTGCTAGCACACCTCCGTCTACCAACTAGTAGTTTCCTCCATCAAGTCCCCACGAGAGGCAAATATTGAGAGGTCGACTTCTTTCAACATCAAGATGTAGAAAATCTAACACATGGTCACAACGATGAATATCATAATAGACTTTACCTTATTTCAATCTCATACTAGGGTTTCTCCATCTCCCCAAGAACTAATGATCTACTCAGACATGGAGGCAATCAATGCCAAAGCAATGGTAATGGAAACAATCATAGATGAATAGTACTTGTATAAATCCACAATGAGTAAAGGAATTACAACAAGATCTATACAAGATGTAGATGTTATGGATGGAGATGGTGGTAATGCAGCGGTGGATGATGAAGATCGATGCCATAGCCTCCCGGATCTGTGCAGGGCGAAGATGGATCCCTTGTGGATGAGTTCCCCCTCCAGATGCCTTCCGGAGGTGAGGTTTCTGTGATTTCTGGATGTTCTATATGTCGTCTCCTCAAACCAATTGTACAGGGTGAAACTATTTGACGAGGCGGAGACGGCGCCAACTATACGGCCGGAAAATTTGATCTGCCCGTATAGTTGGTCGTTGAACTCTCTGCCTCCCTTGTCCGCTTCTGGTTTTCTTCCGGTATTATAAATATTTCCCAAATAAGCAATTTACGTTGTTTTTGACTCTATTTCTCCGTAGTACAACTGCTCCAAGAATTGTATCCATTGGATCCATCATCTGTCCTGATCCTGGTGAAAACAGACATAAAATGTACGCGCAAACGCCGTAAAATACTAATATCCTACATCTATAATGCAAAATAATAATATAAAACATGGTGCAAATATGCACTCATCAACCACATACTAAATAAAGAAGGAACAACTCTAGAGAAGAATCTTGCTATGCATTGTACTAAATAAAGAAAAGCAAGGAAAGAAGAGAGAACATCATATCTGCAGGGAGGGCGGGCGCCGGCGGGAAGGGGGCGTGGGGGGCTGCTGTCCGAAAGGCCGCCACGACGAGTGTGGGGTAGGGAGGGGCAGAGGGCGCACCGGTAGAGAGGATGTGTTCGACGGGAGGGGGCTGAGCATGGGGTGGCCAATCTGGCAGGGGAGGGGATGATGAATCTGGCAGGGGAGAGGGGAGGGGCGGTAAATCCGGCAGGGGAGGGCCAGCGTGCGAGATGGGTAAATTTCGAATTGGAGGCGGAGGAATTCTAGGGATTTGAGCAGGGCTGAGGGAATATACCCAAATGTTTGCCCGCCAAATCGAAATGTACGGACAGTCTGTATATTTTCGAACGATCCGAAAATGTTTCTTTTTTTCTAAACAAATGTACATAGGTCAAATTCAATTAGGAAGTCACATAAAATTAAACAGAGGACAAACATAACTAGAAATCCAAAAAAAATTAAACAGAGGCCACATATTGATCTCCAGATTACAAAGTTCTACTATGAATTAATAACTGAATATTCAGATTAAACATAGGACACATTTTAGCTAATTAATCATCGCCGACGACCACCACGACGGCCTCCACCGACGCGCGATAGGTTGTCATGGTGCCCGACCACTCTAGCTCATCGCCGGGCTCGTGGATGGGCGGTGGGGGCAGGGTCAGCTCAACCAACAACGAATATGTATATGCCTCGACCTCCTCCCAGTCGATGGAGCTAGATCTTCGGACTCGGAGGGCTCTGGCTTGATGGCATTGGTGTGAACGGCCTCCAACGATGCATGATGCGTGACCATGGTGCCCGGTCACTCTAGCTCATCACCGAGCTCGTGCGATGGCGGCGATGTCTGGACCTCGAGCGAATCTACGATGGTCTCGGCGTCCTCCTCCTCCACCACGGGGTAGCTGTCCTCCTCGGGATCCGCCTTGGCATCGTCGGCAACGACTTGGGCCCAGAGTCGCCGACGCTTCGCCGACGCTTCGCCATGTTCTAGCGCGCCTATGCTTCGCCCTGGCAGGCGGAGCGACGCATGGATTTGTGCTCCTCCTTGAAAAGCTCGTCCCAATACGGGGCATCCGAGCCGTATCTGGGGTCCGCCCGTAGCACCGATAGCAAGCGCGCACAGCGGAGGACAACCTCAACGGCGTGGGCCGCGACACTCCTCGGTGGCGGTGGCACGGGGCACGGTTAGGTCAAGGTGCCACCCCTTTGGTAGGCAGCAGTCCGGTGGCGCGGGGGAACAAACTTCTGCCAAAAGGTGCGTCGTCGCCGTGATCACCCTTGTCCGGCCAGCCGCGCCGTGGCTCGAGCCAGAGTCGCTGCCATCTCCGACATAAGTGGATGATCTGCAGTAAGGGAAGGATTGAATGGTGGGGGTGGCTTGAAATTGGGGATTTTGAACGCAGCGTCTCAGCACGGGCGGGAAAATATTAGGGGAGGGAATTGACGCACAGTAAAATGGGGAATCTGAGTGAGGAGGAGCCGGATTTTAAAATAAATCCATACATTCTTTCACCAATTAGGACAGTTATGTCGTTCTTTTACAATTTGTCACAAGTTTAAAAACCTTAAAATGTGAGCGCATGCAAAAAATCTAGATTTTTTGACAAATATAAGTATTTATTTATTTTTCTTGAAAATATGTGGAAATGAGTAAATCATTATTTGGACAATAAAAAAACTGTATTAGTCATTATTAGTTCAAGTGGAGTGTATATACACAATCCCAATGAAAAAGGAGTTTAATTTGTACAAAACTTGTTTTCGATGTTTTGAAGCATGGGAGTTTACCCTCTAAACCAATAACATTTCTAGAAGATGATCACTTTTGTGGAGAAAGTTCCATTTAGGATTTCTATATCGGCTTTTACTATTTTTTCCAAAGGTTATATACTCAAAATATGAGGCAATCTAAAGAATCATACTTTTTTGACAGTCCTAAAAATGTTTGATATTTTTCCATGGATACTCGATTTTCAGAATTCTGGTAGTATCCGGACCACCCGTATACAAGCATGGATAGACCTACTGTCATAGGCCATTCTGGACGGTCGTATCTATGTTCTACTATTTATTTCAAGGATAAATTTCAAAATACAATAATAAATCTATAATTCGTAACAAGTATATAAAAAGTATCACCAAATTGATGCTGCATACAAAATTACCTAAACCCGGACTCCCAAATCTAGACACTCCGGGTTTTAGTGCATTTTCAAATGAAAACCAGCATCAACTAGTCATTGTTGATGACTTCTTGTAAGTTTTCTTCACTAACACTTCAAATCAAACTAGGCACTACATATATTAAAGTCTTGCCACTAACACTTCATACATCATCATAAGATCAAAATATGGATAGCACGAACTACTAATTAAATAAACTTCATATATACTAGATGTTAGGGAAACCAAACAGAATGACGCAATTCAGTACGGCTACGTACCAGCTACGCACCAGGTCAGAGACACACATAGCGTCAGGACGATGGTTCTTACTGATACGTGTCGACATGTGTATACAAGGCTTCTCCTTGCAAGGAGATTAAGCAGTTGTCTTCCTATTGTTCAAAGATTTACACTAACTAGGTGGACATGTGGGCTTCGCCGCGTCGTCTATGGTCTATTTGCAAAGTGTGATATATATGTTGTACTCACTCAGTGCTACTTAAATATATTATCATAAATTAATAGGTAGACAAATGTATTATTTGCGTGTTGGACATATCTGAAACTGAGAGATCTGACCTTAGATACAAGAAGCGGAGCCTAATTTCAGATTGAAGATCATAAGAAACATAGAAGTACCAGTGTTTCTTCAATTAAACAAAAAGGTACATCGAGCAAACTTCAAACAAAATGGAGGTGAGGGGGCGGGAGGGGCCACCTCGTACGACTTTGGTCGGCACCTGAAACTGCACGGCTTAGATGACTCAGAGTGAAGATCAAATGGACAGAAAAACACATGCACGGCCAGAAAGCCTCAGATGGCTCGCTTTTTCTCAGCCTTAAGTTATAGTATAGTTCTTGATTGCCACTGTAATCACAAAAGCACCCAGTTTAATACATCCATCCATCATCCCAAAAGCACCAAGTTTAATACATCCATCCATCATCCCAAAAGCTCACCAAAAGGCCAATTTAGTACTAGCAAACTTTAACAACATCTCACTAAAATTATACTACTATTAACCAGTACTACCGATCACTTCTTCTTCTTCCTCGCGCCATCATCCGAACGGACACGCTTCCTGCTAGAGGTCGCCACCTCCGGCTCGTCGTCATCGTAGACCGCAGGCCACTCCTCCGGCTTGTCGTCATCGACCACCGACCACTCGTGTTGCGCAACAGGCGCATTCTCCACCGGCGGCGCCTGCATGCTCTACTCCGACGGCGTCTGCATGCGCTGCTCCCCAGGCACCTCCTGCTCGGTAGGCGTCTTCTCCTCCTACTACTCCTTGTCCTTATCGGAATACCGCTCCAGCGGCTCCTCCCGATATTCTTGCAGAGCGACAAGCTCGAGATCATCAGACGACCCCGAACCGTACGGGACATCGACGACCCCGTCGACGGTGCTACCACCGCTGAGGCCGTCATGGCTCGATTCGGGTTTCGAATCCCAGCTCCGAGCCATGTTCTTCCTTGGGGTTTTTTGGGGATATTTGGAGAATTGATTTTACGGAGAAAGGTTGAGAAGAAGGAGATAATGTTGAGATAGAATCGGTGGTTGAATTTATAGGCCTCTTAACCGGCATTGCATATCCCCCAATAAAGCTGAACAAGGCATTGAATCACCGCCGTCGATTGCAATTCTGCAGGTTGCCGTTGTGACCTAGAGATTTCGGATTATTTATGAATGCTAGTAGTCAAACTAGCCATGGTGGGTTGGTAAAAAAACTAAAATCAAATTCGTATGCAAGTGAGTGGTTCGAAATACATTTTGATATTTCATATTTTGGAATAAATAGGAACATATCAAAGCACTATCTGATTTGCAATCAGGAATGTGCCAGGTTGTACGCGTTTCCCTATCTATTCGGCATGCAATGTACGCGTCTTCTGAAGGCTCTTAAAATATGTATATGTGATTTTTCTATCTTTAAATTATTATAAGTGCATTCATTGCACTTCAAATAACATCGATCCCTCCTATTGAAAAATTATTTATCAAGAATGCATAAGAATGCTGCGAAGTTTTTATATTTCATTGTAAGATCAACCTTCACTAGAGGGAAGTTACTTTAGATGCATGTATGATACTTCAAATATATAACATCTAAACTAGAGGGGAAATTATTGATAAATCTAAACTAGTAAAAAAAAGTTACGTGCGATCATATATAAAAAACTTAATTGGCATGATCACGAATGATTTAACTGATGTAACAAGTCACTAGAGTCATCCCCTGCTATGCTTAGGATTTAGGGTTTAGGGTTTAATTACCACTAAAACCCAAACCCTTCCCTCTAGCATTCTTATGTATATGTGATTTTACTATCTATGAATTATTGTAAGTGCATTCATCGCACTTCAAGTAACATCGATCCCTCCTATTGGAAAATTATTTATCAAGAATGCATAAGAATGCTGAAATGTTTTTACATTTCGTTGTAAGATCAAGCTTTACTAGAGAAAAGTTACTTTAGATGCATGTATGATACTTCAAATATATTATATCTAAACTAGAGGGAAAATTATTGATAAATCTAAATTAGTAAGAAAAAGTTACATGCGATCGTATATAAAAAACTTACTTGGCATGATCACATGATTTAACTGATGTAACAAGTCACTAGAGGCATCCTCTGCTATGCTAGAGTTTAGGGTTTAGGGTATAGAGTTTAGGTTTAATTACCACTAAACCCCAAACCCTAGCACTAAACCATAAACCCTAAGCACCACCGAGGACGCCGCTAGTGATTTATCATACCTATTAAATCATGTGGTTATGTTAAGTAATTTTCTTAATTTAACAATACAAAGTGCAAGTACTAGGACTTGGAATTGGGTGGGTTGGAACACCCCTCTCCACCACTAGGCTATGTCTCACTTTTTGATCAAACTTGAGTAAAATATATTATGAACAACACATGGCGGCAAGACGTGGTGTGGGAATTTTGTTTCAAAACTTTCGCAGATGGCTTATTTATCAAACCACCTCCAAAAATAAATTATAGAGGCAACCTAATCTTTAGGCCTTCGCCGCTCTGCTTATAGACGTCTCATAATTTGAACCGTTGCCAATAAGTCGGTTTTTTGGAGGTGGCCGGGTTTTCTGCCCGCCTCCCCTATTAGCATAGTAGTGTATTTGTTTGAACTGCCTCTAAAAAGGTATTATTGGAAGCAGGTGAATTATTGGTGACGGATTTTTCACAAAAACCACCTGCGGAAATGATTTTAGGAGGTGGTTCGAATTTTTAGGCAAAAGCACACTACGGGTGGATGCTACAAAGCCCGATTCTGCAGTAGTGCATGGAGGATACAAGACTGAAACCACTTGGATGACTGACCATATAGAATGACAAAATTTGCTTTGGAAAACAAATGTTTAATTGTCTCATCCCGATGACAAAAACATATCTTATACTTCCATGCCAATTCCTCTAAGAGTTAGTCCTCAATGAAGATATCACACAAAGATTTTAATGTTCAAATATATCTTCATCTTCCAATTTTGCTTATTATTATTATTATCAAATGCCACGTCTGGTTAGGACAAATCTCTATAGATGGAATCCATAGAGAATTTACTATTCCCATCAAGGCTCCAATGAAGCTCATCGACTCCTTTTGAAAATTGCACCGTTGTCAAACGTTGTAACAAAGCATTCAATGATGCAAGTCTTGGGCCAATTAAGTCTCTTATGAACATCACATTTGGTGGAAATAATTTCAACATCGTAGCGATAGTATTACCCTTGTGATGCACAACATTGTATAATTCTGGGACAAAGAATTTGAGCCTATTATTTTGAAGCATCCTCAATAAAAATGATCCAAAGCGGAAAAAATATTTCTGTGTAGGCATTAGAATAATCTAAAAGTGTGAGGCCCCGGGCTTTTATTAAACTTGTGACAAAGAATTTGAGCATACATATATATATATTTAGAAGGGTTTGCAATACACCATGTTCTGTAAGTAGCTTAAAAAGCCATTTACCGAGAAGTTTTTAACCGCAAGGTGATGAATTTCTAGCCCACCTTGGCATTTGAGACGACAAATCGTACTCCATTTAGCCAATCGATATCTCTTTTTTCATGTATCCCTTGCCAAAAGAATTTCGATCGAGAGTAATCCAATCTTTGTAAGACTCCTTTAGAAAATTGGAAGAAGGAAATCACATATAATACCATATTACTTAATACCGAGTTAATGGGAATTAATCTTCTGCCTAATGATAGAAGTTTCCCTTTCTAATTGCTTAAACTTTTTGTGGTCTCTCCTTGATGTGTTTACATTCAACATTTATAAGTCTCCGATAACATATTGGTATCTCGAAGTAGCTAACTGGAAATTGGTCTTTTTAACAACCAAAAAGTTCAACATACTGGTGGGCCTCGTCCCGAGCCTCGCTAAATAAAACAATTCACTCGTATGGAATTTTACTTTAAGACCCAAGAATTTTGTGAAATCTAACACAATCAATTTCAGATTTCTTACTATCATTAGCATAGAAGGATAGAAAGTCCACCATACACCAGATGAGTAACTATCCCGTCGATTTGGCAATCAAGTTTTGTGCGCTCAATCATGACAACCAATATGTTTGCCTAATCCGGAATTCGTGCCCTCGGGTGCGCGTGCAGCCTATATGCGTAAAAAAATATAGAATTTAGAAAACGGGACGAAAAATTCTGAAAATTTTGGGGGTCAAAGATAATCATGTATTGTAGTTTTGTAAAAAATTTGACTAAGAAATTACTCATATACAAAATTAGGCAAAAAAGTGAAATTTCTAACGTATATAGCATGTACGTAATGTTAATATACTGTTGTTTTTAGAAAATCCTTCACCCAGGTTGGAATAAAAGTCGTTTGTTAGCAAAATCTTTTATACAGGTACAATACTTGAAAACGAAAACCCGACTGAAAGTTTTGAATTTTTTGAACCTTATTTAAATTACTATTATTTTTTTGCAATATAGGGTGCGCGCGCACCCGGGTTCACTGCCGTATTTTCGCATGTTGGCCATTATATTGAATAGTATAGACGATAACGTGTCACCTTATCTCAGTCCTTCTTTCGTTTAGAAGTATCAGCCATTATATTAAATATTATAGTAATAATGGGTAGTCCTTCCGTTTAGAAGTATTACCACTGTATAGTATAGTATAGACCATAATGAGTCAACTTGTCTCGGTCCTTCTTTTGTTTAGAAGTATCAGCCAGTGTCATTTACTTTTTTTAAAGCACAGTACAATTGTAGACGTTCAAAACACGTATATGCACCTACCCCTATGAACACATACACGCACATCCTACCCCTATGAACATTTTCGAGAGACTGGGCCGGTGGATCGGTCCTTGAGATTAACGAAGTCATCACGGACGTCTCGCTGTCGATGGAAACGTCGCCTCCTGCTGAAAAATATCTCACCCTTTATGCAAGACACGGTGTTAAATCTGGATTTGAACTTTGTAGGATGAGTACAACCAACCAACTACAAGTTGGTTTGCCTAGAGAAAAAGACTTGTATTCGACTTTATGTTCCGAAGTCCTAAAACATAGTTTAGAACACGTAACACGTCACGAGACTTTTAGAATTTACTAACTAGGGAACGTGTCCCAAACTAGAGTTTAATGCGGTGCCTTAAAATTGGTAACTCAACCCACAAATCCACTTTGCATGAATGCATCTACGTGGACTCTTTTTTATTTTGAAAACTTTAAAATACTATGTGGACATGCACGTTTTCCCGTGCCGCCTACAGTATATTTTCAGAGCATGGTAGATGTGTTATATTCAATGCTGGTAACACATTTTGTTTTGTTTGTATTACTATAAATTAAATATATGAGCATGTGTAGGATTGAATGTTTTAATCAGTTGACAAATGTGTCATTACGTATTAGACATGTCTGAAACTGAGAGATATGACCTTAGACGCAAGAAGCGGTCCCTTATTTCATATTTAATCTCATAAGCAACATAGGGCATACCAATGTTTCTTCAAGTAAACAAAAAGATACATCGAGCAAACTTCAAACAAAAATACACCGAGTAATAGACCAAGATAAAAAAACTGATGATATCAAAACAAGCTAACTTATAAAGATCTCACGGTAATCTTGTTCGACTGCCTCAAAATCAATGCTTGCAACTAATTGGATTGCGGAGATCTAAGGGAAGACACAACTTGGTATTCAAAACTTATAAGTGGCTGGATTATTAAATGATTAGTTTAGTCAATATAGATAATAAGATTACATATATACTAATTCTATGCAGGATCTATCCTTCATATATTCCAAATTATTCGTTGGATCAATAAAATTTAAAAGAGAAGGTAACACTGGAAGTTGTCACAAATCTTTACATAAACAAGATCTAATATGTAATCAAATTTAATAATTTATGTACATCAAAATAAAAAATAGAAGTTATGATATTTTTTTGGACCCACTTAGTTGATGAACCCGCTTGTTCATTAATCATAGAGCATGCTCCAAGTCAATGGCACTAAATTTTTTGTTTACTCGTGTAGAAATCGTAGAACAACGTAGAACATGTATCAACTTACACAAGCATATTATATATTCTCGAGATATGCTAATATATTCAAAAGCAAATTGACTTGTAGAGTCTAAGAGGGACCAAAATTGGCTTATTCTGCCCTTTTTCAGGAATACATACATGTTAATTGTTAAAGTGACATGAAATGCGACCGGTTCTCGCAAGGAGCAACCATTTCTCGCTTATTAGGACTCCATGCTTTATGTTCAATGATTCTTCCGTTCGGTCACTGTAGATTCCGAGTTCTGAACAATCGCTCTGTGCCGCGTCATCGCATGCCTCGCGGGCCTTCTTCTTTTTAATTCCTCTTTTCCCGCCATCCATCCCTGATTTTTCTAGTAAAAGCGATGAGAATGATGTGACATCTTCGCGTAGTCCCGCATAGGAGCGTCTCTACATGCGACACTCCCTCTTTCTCACCCCCACCATCCCACATGCTCACCTCCTCATTATCTTCCTCACCACATGAAAAGCGTGGCGGCGGATGGGTGCGCGAGGTCAATGGCGATGTTGAATCGGTACAGGGCAAGTTCGAGGCGGGCAAGCAGAGTTGACCGACGCTGGATGCGGGAGCTGGACATGAGGCGGTGGTCTCGTGAGTGGATTGGGTGGAGGGAGCAGAGGTGAGAGGGAGAGCTCGGGAGAGGAGGACCTTCTCCTTTTCAATTCCTTTTTGGCCGCCATCTGTCCCTGATTTTTCCAGTCAAAGAGGTGACGATGATGCGACATCTTCGCGTAGTCCCGCATAAGAGCGTCTCTACCCGCGCCGCCCCCTCTCTCTCACATCCCACTATCCCACGGGCTCACCTCCTCCTTATCTTCCTCACCGCCGTCAAAGCGTGGAGACGGATGGGTGCACGAGGTCAGGGGTGATGCTAAATCGGTAATGGGAGGTTTGAGGCAGGGAAGTAGAGGCGGCTGACGCTGGATGCGGAAGCTAGACGGGAGGTGGTGACCTCGTGAGTGGAGGGATGGAGGGAGCAGAGGTGAGAGGGAGAGTTCGGGAGAGGAGGGAGACATGATCGAGATGGGGTAGGGTGGGGATAAGAGGGACCAACACGTAAGACTTTAGTCAACACCTAAAACTGCACGGTTGAGATGAGTCGGAGTGAAGATCAGAAGACCAGAAACGCGAGCGAGAGTAGATGGCCTCATATGGCTCGCTTTTGCTCAGGCTTAAGCTATAATATAATTCTATTTGTTGAATCGTAAATCGAAATTTAGATTAGTTTTTACGCTTGTCTTTGTTGTGACGAGATCTTTCAAATTACAAATTAGATCTCATGTTAATATGTTTTGGTAGCTTCTTTTTTATCCTAGTTATCATATTAATATCACTTGGTCATCAGGTAAAATCAACTTGGTTATCAAGTTATTGCCTCCGTGAACAATTAGATTGCATTATGGGTTTAGTCAAAGTCAAACATTTTGAAGTTTGACCAAATATTTAGCAAAAATAGAAGTATCTACGATGTAAAACTTATAGTATTAGAATCTTTATAAGTTATATTTTCATAATATGTGCATTTGGAATAATGAATATTGCGATATTTTCCTATAATTTTGGTCAAAATTGTTAAAGTTTGACTCTAAAAATCGTAAAACGTGAAGTAATAAAAACAAAGGGAGTATAATTAACAGGTTTTTGAATTACAAATGGTAACTGCATGCATGCAGACCAGTGGACTTTTTTCCTTTTCAAATTTTAAAAATATTTTATCTCTTAAATTAAATGGTAAGTAGAAATTCAAATTCATTTTCACTGTTGACTCTGTTACGATGAGATTTTTTAAACTAGACTCATCTTAATATGTTTTGATAATTACTTTTTATGCCCAATTATCATCTTAAAGTTATTTGGTCACCGGGTAGAGTCAAGTAAGCTATCAGGTTATCCAGATTTGCATATTGAATAGGTACGTATGTACTACTGCCAGGGAGAGACCGCGGAGTAGAGAAAACCTATCTAGGGTTCTGCGCCCCTCGCTGGCGACGTCGCCGGTTCGCTTTGCCTCCGGTGGTCCTAGGGCCTTGGAGGTGTGGCGAACCACGACATCTCACCGGTGAGAGGTTTTCTATTCTTTGTTTTGTCTGTTTTTAGTGTCTTTTTCGGAATGGTGAGGTGATGGCTACGAAGTTATAATAAGGCACTAGTAGGTAAAGCCTAGTGACGGTGTTTGGAAAAGCGCGTTTGTTGAGTTTAAGCCGCACGCCACTGGTAGGTCGTATTGGTGGCGTGCAGGGTGAACGTCAGTACTAAGTTAGATACTAGTAGCATGCGAACATATAACCACCAGTAAGTTAACATGTAGTGGCACTCGAGCCTTCCTGAACGCTAAATTAAAAAATACTAAAAATCTTGATTATAGCAGCAATATCAAATAACAGTATACAACAACAGGATACAACAATTAATATTGGATATCATTCAGATACAACAATTAATACAGGATATCATTCAGAATACAACGATACAACAATTAATACTGGATATCATTCATAAAACAATGATACAACAATTAACTTAGAAGACTATCTAGCACGTTCTAGCTAAGGGCATGGTATTCAAATTTAGAAGACTATAGTTCTACATAAGGGAATGATCTTTAAAGTCAGAAGATTCTGAGTCAGAGATCTCGTACGAGGAAAAGATGACTCCACAAGTTTTGTCGAGGTAGATTGTCAACCTCATCCTGGCATCCATCCCATACTTTTCTACCAATTTTATCCAAAGTGGTCCTGTAAAGTAAATTCGGTTCGCCTCGTTGACGAGTAGAATCTGGTAGGTCTTATCGAGTATTGTCTCTTTCACCAAGGTGACCTCAAATTGTTCCTGGTGATTGACATGTCTGTTCACATGGTCAAGAAAGTCCTTTCTTGTGTTGCAGGGATGATCTAAGAAAAAGTTATATCAAACAATAGTTAATTAGTTTCGATCAAACTGCATGCAAGGCTAGAAATCATAATTATGCTAAACATACTGCCATAGTCTCAAAGTCTTCGGAAAGCACTATGATAAACTTCTTATCCTGACAATTTTCATGTCCACAATTGACGCAAGGTTGCATTTGTTTCATGTTCATCTAATATATTAAATATGTTCAAGTATCCATAGCTATGTTTAAATATATAGAAAACTCAATCATAAAGGCAAGCAAATGATCTTACAAATGCAATATGTCACAACTGCACTAAAATTAGGGCCTCATACTCGCATTAGATGCAAAATAATTTTAGGAACGGCATAAGCGAACTAAGTAGGATGCATAAATTATTTATTTGTGCATCTCACAAGTCTCGCCTCACACCATCCCCGAGACACATCCTACCATTTTTAATCATCGGCCATATGGAAGTAGAAAACCAAAATTAATTGAAAGTATATTCGTATAAAAATCAACCTAAAAATAGAGCCTCATACTTGTATTGGACGCAAAATAATTTTAAGGACGACATAAGCAATCTAAGTAAGATACACAAATTATTTATTTGTGCATCTCACAAGGCTCGCTCACACCATCCCCAGATCGGATCCAACCATTTTTCGTCATCGGCCATCTGAAAGTAGAAAACCAAAATCAACCTAAATTCATCTAGATTTTATAACCCTATAATTATCTAAATTTGCTATATATCTAAAATCATCTAGATTTTGTACCCCTATAATAAAATCACCTATAATCACCTAAATTTTCTATACATCCAAAATCACCTAAAATCACTAAACTAAATACACTAACTAAGAGGGGGTGTGAGTCTATTGCGGTGGCGCAAGGTCGGGGGAGGCACGTGTCGGGGGAGAGGACAGGGTCGCCGCGGGGCCGGTGGATCCGTCATGGAGCGGACCGGTGCGGGGTTGGGACGACGGCGGCGGGGGGGGCACGGGGCGCCGGGGATGGGCAGGCGACGGCGATCTCGGGGAAGGCGCGGGTCGGTGGAGGCGGGGTTGGGCTGAACCGGTGCGAGGTTGGGCCGGCGGTGGGGATGGACCGGGGTGGGCGGGCGGCGGCGATTTCGGCAGGACGAGCGGGAAGAGGTGAGGTGCGGACTGAAAAGAGATGCAGGGAGGTAGGTGCTTTTAAGAAAATTTTGAACGACACAGTGGTGGCGTCTACGATATAATGAATACCACCACTAAATCTTAGTTGCGGCATTCGAAGGTGGAAGACGCCTAAGCTATATTTGCCCCGGCTCTCCTCGTGGTCCCCATTTAGTGCCGGCATTTCCCGTTTCTCGAACACCATGACTAAGCTATAGTGGCGGCATTCGACCTTTCCCGAACTCGCCACTACTATTTTTTCCTTACAGTAGTGGTGCGCATTTTATTTTAGACGCCACTAGAAAAATGACTGCTATAAGACTTTCCAACTAGTGAGGTCCTTCCCGCTCTATCCTCGCTTCGGTGGTGCATCTAGCACCAATGGAGGGCGTGTGGAGTCGTTTGTCCAGCGGATCTCCTGTGATCCTGTATGTTTTCGTGTTCGTCGGTTTGTTCTCAGGCCAGTCTCCTCTGATCTACGGATGTCATCTTTGGTAATGGTTGCTTCTCTAGTGCGCTGGTCCTTAGTGGCCTTAGCACGACGACTTCCTGTATGTCTACTACAACAAGCTCTACTACGACAAGTTTTGCCTGACTCCAGTGATGGAGGGGCGAGGACGGCGGTGCTCCTTCAGCTCACGCTAGTGTTTGTAGCCGTCGCTAGGTGGTCCAATGACCTATTGTAATTTGTATTACTTTTGGGTCTCTTTATAGTACTGTTGGTGATTATTAATATGTTAATGGAATTTTTTGAAAAAGTAGTCTACCAGGTTAAAATTATCCGGTTTTTAGACACAAATTAGAGTGGATTTAATTGAAGGAGATATGCCCTAGAGCCAAATAATAAATAGGTTTTTATTGTCATATCTCAATTAGTTCATAATAGTTTCATACTATGCTATAATTGTATTAATACAAAACATTAATACACGTGTGGTATGTAAACAAACCAAGTCTCTAGTTACCTCTAGCGAACTAGTTCATTGGTCATGAGGATGATCTAGAGTTTCGAGATCATAGGTGTTTATGCCAATTGACAACGAGGTCACGCCATTAGCTGAATGATATGATAGATAAACAACCCAACCAATTGTATCTTAATGAGATCTAGTTACAAAGTTCAACATTAATGATAAACTAAGGAAACCTCGCAACCTGATCCTTAGACTGTGAGATAATGCAAATCACCATTCTAGATGGAGCTTAGATGGTTATCAAGTATCATACCATGACTGAGTGATCGAAAAGGTGCCACTCAGGTTTCCCAAATGGCGCGTAGAGGAGTACATATCAACATCAGAATTTGTCAATCCATGTAACGTATAGATACATATGTGGCTATCTCGGTGGTGTTGCATTAACGAAGCTTGCAAGCGTGTGACTGGGTCACGAAATGCAACGATACAGAAACGAGAAAACAAGTTTATCGGTAACAAGATAGAACGAAGGTATGTGGATACCATAGATCAAATCTCGGGTGAACTAGGTATCAAGTGGCAAAGGAAATGGGAAAAGACTGTTTACGGTTCAAACGACATTATCATGATGGAATGCACAGGGGTCATTAAGGGCATCCCGGTCCCGCTATTGATCATTGATGGAGATCATGTCTGTGTCATTCCCGAGCCGCGGGGAAAAACGATAAGCTAGAGATCCTCTGTAAGTTGGAATCACCATATGAAAGAGAAAAGAAAATCGGAAAAGTTTCATGAGAGAATTGGAATCGTTTTGGGAAAGTTCTAAAGTCGTTCAGAGGAAATCGAAAGGGAACCGAAAGGTTTGGATCAAGTCGGATTTTGTAATATGTATTTACATGTTAATTAATGTAATCTATTATCTATTAAAAGTACATGATGGGTTTATCAGAAAAAAGAAATATACTTTAGAAAATCCCACAATAATCAGGAACATCTAGCCGTCAATTTGAGTAAATAACTAATAGCAACCGAAGGATCTTAAAAAAAAGTTACAAAAAATTACCCACCAATACCATCTATAAGTCCGACTCTTCGTCCTTTATCTACCCTAAAATACTATTCTCCTGTTCACGTATCTCTTTTTTCCCTGTTTCTGATATGTAGGCCAGCATTAGCGCCGCCGTAAAAATCATCTGCTCTATGCTGTTCGTCCACACAGCCCGTGGATGGGTACAAATCCTAAATGTGGGATTGTTCCAATTTTATATGCATGTATACATCGAGGACCAAAGAAGCATAATTAGCCGTTGATGGTCTTGCAGGGAGAATTTGGAGTTACAGCCGGCCAACGGACGCTCGCGACGGCCAGCCATGATCCGGAATTGCGTGGACACCTCGAGGGGTAAAGAGACTTCAGGGAAAATTTGGAGTTATGGGCAACCGGAATTTCTATCTACAGATCGCTCAGCCGTGCACTGTGCATCATAGGAAGTGTTGTTGTCACTCTCACCAATAGAAATCGGCAACTACCACATTATTTTATCCCGCCGTGTCTGAGTGGCTCCACTACGCGTGGTGAGATTCAGGGATTTCTATTCACTTCAGATATTTCTATTCACGCGGGTAGAGACGAAGCTGGATGGATACATAGTTCTGCTAGGGCGCCTCCCCCTCTCTCCCTTGATTAGTCCTATATGGAAAACCCAAAGAGAAAGACACACCTCCCTTCCCTATATAAAGGGGTGTCCATCGGTGGGATTTGACACACCAATATTTAGAGAAGTCCGTTTATTGACTTTCTCCTTTCATCTCTCTCTCGTCTCCATACGTTGGCATGGTTCCAAGTAAGGATCATCCATGCAAGAGACACCGCGCCTGCAGCACGCTGTTGCGCTGCAGGATTCCAAGCCGGAGATCTACTTCCGCACTCCCGGCAGGAATCAAGGAGTCGGAGGTCGTCATCATACATTGTATGTGGACGAAACCACGAGGGGCCTCACTTGAGACACCTTGGATGTCGTGAGCCAGAGTTGTTGCATGATGAAGAAGGAGCAAGGTGTGACTTGCGAGGAGCATCGAGACCTTGAGGTCGGCTACGAGTTCAACTACTTCAACCACGTTCCCCTCGGAACGTTAACCGCGTACGGTATACAAGGGTATGTATTCTTTACGCTCGGCCGTTACCGGATTACTACATAGATAGATCTTGGGCAGTTTAGGAGGTTTCAATGTAGGAATTTTTTTTACTATTGAACCCTTCAGTGGTATCAGAGCCGATCTATGCGTAGGAGTGTTGTACGGCCAGTACGCACATGAATTGTGCAGGCATTGAGCCCTTAGTTATTACCCTCTAACGTGTACTTGTTTATATCGCGGTATTGTTTGATGAAGCGGCCCGAACCGACCTTATGCGTATTCTTATGCGAGATTGGTTCCACGCTCAACATAGGCTTGTACCGTATAAGTGGCTAGCGGGTGTCTGTCTCTCATTCAATAGTTGATATCGCATTTACAATGGAGGGTCCCGAAAGGGGTATAATAAAGACAACTGTAGGATCTATGTTGTGGTTGGAAGTTCATAGATTAGAAATGATTCTATTGCGAAAGCCCTAACAACCACATAAAACTTGCAAAGATAAAGTAGATGCATCTAACTTTGTTTTGTGGGAGGGCTTGTGTTATGATATGGTATTGGTCGTTATGAAAGTAAAGTAGTTTACTTTTATGTTACTAAGTAGTGTAGTGATAGCCATCGTTCCAATGGACGGCCTGCTGGTGGCGTCGTGGACTTGGCGTCAAACGAGGAGCAAGATGAAGATCATACCAGAGCGCTCGATGGAGATCAAGTCGCAAGAAGAAGGACCATATCATATCGCAATACACATGTGATGTTGATACATGCTTTATATCTTATTATATGCTAGTATTAGATACTCAACGGTAGCAAATAAGATAATCCCTAAATAATTCCAATGATAGTGTTCCCCTTATGTGTGCTCCACCAAGAAAGTTTGCCGTTATGAAGCCGACCATGACGATCGGGGGCTAGACATATCTACATTCGCATACAGTGGGTGTAAGCCATGTTGCACAACAAATACACACAAGTTAGATTTGGCGAGCCTAGCATGTGTAGACATGGCCTCGGAACAAAAGAGACCAAAAGGTCGAGAATGAGTCACATGATTGATGTGATTGACATTGGGGAATGTCTACCTTTGATGTTGCATTGATGGTCGTGACGATTGGGAGAGGTGAAGAGGATTGGGATCATGTGATCACTAAAATCGTCTAGGGGATGACAATTTTAGTGGGAGCTAAATTATGATTGAACTCATATTATGAACTTTGTCTAGATGTCTGTTTGCAAATATCTTAGTAGATCATGACCTATCCCATTAAGGTCCTTTGCGACCATGTGAAATTTATTGCTTGATATGGAACTTAGCGAAAGGGTCCAACTTCATAGATTAATACCCACGCCTTAGGGATATCCTCGTAAAAGGTGATCTTCTCTTCTTGATACAATGACCATTAGGAGATAATCTGATGACTCTGTAATGTTTGTGTGTTCTCCGTACTCATCCAACAAGCCATTCTCCATTTGATGGACAGTTGGATTACAATCTTGTATTCTGCAAGATCAGGTACATAAAGTATGAGCCGTTGGATGAGTTTTCTTCCATGATGGATGAAAAAAGAGAATATTTGGAGAAACACTTAGCAATCTTGCATTAGAGTTATGAACTCTCAGAAGGGCTTGATTGCAATGGAGGTCATGAATGAAAAAGGGTATATGTTAGATATATGATGTCTACAAGAGCACAAATCATTTGTAGCTAGTTTTGAAGTTTAGATATCGATCCCACAGGGAGCCCAAAGGTAAGTGTCTATTGATGAAGTCTCTGTCACACCCGAAATTGTCACAGGTCTTCGAGTGAATTGACTGCAAGTGTTGAAATAAGAATGGGGTTTTGATTAAATGCGATAGATAACTAAAAGGTAAACTTCAGAAATATAAAGCATAAAAGTAAAGAACGTCTTTGCTTGTTTGTTATTTCCTGCAGATGGCGAAAGAAGGCGCGGGGAGATTCAGTTCATGGTGATAGTAACTGTGCCAGGTGGACGAGTGATGAATGTAACAATTATAATCTTATAGATATATGTGTAAGCAAGCAACCCATAATTAGCCGGAACTCCTCTTGGTAGATTTCATCCCAACTTCAATAATCCTACCAGCCTGCTACCAAAACCATGGTCACACACTAGACGATTAAGACCCTTCAGGTTGCTTAGCAATTAAGCTCATTGGATCGGACTAATGCAATAATCACAGTGGTTACTCGTTATCCTCGAGTCAACTAGCTTTCCATTGATATCCCCGTGTCACTCGGGGGTCGCATGTCCACTAGCGTATAGGATCTTATCTATGTAGAACAAAGTATCATGTTGTCTAGGCCCTTAATTGGACAACAAGCATTAGGCATCCCACAGATAGTCAAGCAAACATAATATAGTAATTAGAATCAATCACAAACTAATGGAAAGTATGAAGGCACATCACATCTCACCAATCCCCTACATCTCCCACGCCCAAGGGAATTACTCACACATGAGAGAAGAAAGGATCATCAATATAATCAAATAAAGGATATTCGTCTTGGTATTACCATGGAGATCCACAAGAAGAATAGAAAAATATCCAACACAATTCAAGATGGGAAGAAACAACCTCAAACCCTAGTCTTGCAAGGTGGAGATCCCTCTCTCTCGAGTACAAGTAGTGGCTATGGGGGTGTATTGGCTCGGAGGTTGAAGATCGTAGAGCGAGATGAAGAACATATTCTCCTTCTTCTCCAGATCTCTTCTTTATCCCTTCTGGATGGTGTGGCGGGTACTGCGTTGTGTTTTCGTCCTTAGTCCCTTCATGGAAGTTGTCCCTTTTGACAAGACAGATGCAGCGGCAACTATACGGCGGGAACTATACGGCCGGAAAAATATTCCCGTCGTATAGTTGCTCGTTAAAGCTTCTGTGAGCTCCCCTCACGTAGTTCCAAAGTGGGACTTGGTTCTTTTCTCCAGAATATTGTATTTCTCTAGTTAAATCCTTCTGTTGATGTTCAAAACCCGAAACACACATTAAAAACCAAGTTTTCTTCGCTACCGAAGTATTAGCGTTGGGTAAAACCAGAAAACGATCAAATCCGAGAGAAAACCATCAATAAAAGCCATCAAAAATGTGTCAAATCTCACAGCTATCAACTCCCCCAAGCTTAGATGTTGCTCGCCCTCGAGTAACAAGGAAATAAGGAAGAATAGCAGAGATTCGAGACTGAAAATAAAGGAACTCACAAGTTTGAATTGGTGTCAAATTCTTTTCTTCACAATCCCTGCAATATTAAATATGATCATACAAGTATTCACAAGATTGCACTGAGTCCACTTCGTAACCACGTATATCTTGTTAGCAAATAAATCATATGCCCAAGCAAGTGTCGAAAGTTTAGCTAGGAAGGTGAGACAAATTCTTTTGGTGCCTCTCTTTATTGAGAGATGAAAACTTTTTGTTCTTGTTCATTTAACCAATTAAGAGTACTCAAGTTGGCATAAAAAAAATTAATTTAAGAACAACTCATCTACTCCCATGTCAAAATTTCAAGGCTCTCTGATGTGCTCGTCGTTCGACGTAGAGCTCGTTGGGAACCCCAAGAGGAAGGTATGATGAGCACAGCAGTAAGTTTTCCCTCAGTTATGAAACCAAGGTTTAATCGAACCAATAGGAGCAAGGAAACACCCAAAGGTGTTACTAGATGAGCTTTGGCAGGGCGCACTACCGATGCTAGTAGCAACGTGGAGACCTGCACAACACAACCACAGAACTTTGTCCCCAACTTGCGATGAGGTTGTCAATCTCACCGTGTTTTGCGGAAAACAAAGGATTAAACGTATCGAATGGAAAGAAGTAAAAGTTTGCAGAAAGTAAACACAAAGAAGTAAAAGATTGTAGATTGTATGTAAAGAGAAAGGACCGGGATCCATAGTTCAGTAGAGGTGGCTCTCCTTAGATAAATAACATGCTGGGTGAACAAATTACAGCGGGGCAATTGACAAACACCGAAAAAGCAATAAATGCATATACTAATCATCTTGACTCCTTTGAGACTTGATTGGGCATTACAACATAATACATAGACCGTCATCCAACTGCATCTATGACTAATAATCCACCTTCAGGTTATCATCCCAACCCCCTCCAGTATTAAGTTGCAAGCAACAGATTATAGCTTTACGAACTGCGTGTAAAGTAAATAATACGTGTCGTGGTGGTATCACGGCATATGCCATGGGTAGGCTAAAGTTGGGGCCGATGGACGTGGAGGAATCCGGGGAGGGATGATGCGGTGAAGACCGCACTCATACGAACAAAGAGAAATGCAATGTATACATCTATTCCCACATAATCTTGCCATACATGTGGCTACAATCATGCTCCTTGAGCTATTTCCCCTATGCTTCTATCTAAGCTCTCTGTGAGAGTGGAGGAAAAGGAAGAAGGAGAGCTCCTAGTGAGCAGAAAAGGAGAGGAGCCCTTCCGGGGGCCTCCCTTAGAACGATCCCCCTGGTGCTCCTTATAAAGGGGAGCCCAGGGGACAAGACTTGTTCCCTACACTTGGCATCTATGTAGCATATTCCTGGCATCTACCTAGATGCTCAGCATATGCCTTGGCATCTTCGGAGATGCCATGGCATATTCCTTAGCATATCCTTGGTGCCAAGGGCATATTCCCTAGTATCTTCTTGATGCCAAGGGCATATACCATAGGGCCATGTGCCAGTCTGAGCCATGGGCGTCCTAAGACTGGCACGAGGCTTGTTTGTCTTGTCCTGGGTTGATGTTGAGTCGTTGTAGATGGCGTGAAGTCATCTGGAGGTGAATAAGGGGGTGTTTGGGTCCTTATATCTCGGCCCAAACGTCCTGGAGTTAGTGGTAATTCGGCCTGGCAGGGAGTTAATTCGTCCTGGGCCTGATCTGGGTCAAACCTCCACCCTGCCGAGCTAAACCATGGCCCAGCCGGGTTGAGCAGCGGCCCAGCCGGGGTTGGTGGCGTCGAACCCCGTGGTGGGCCAAGCTAAGTCGCATTCGGCCCACCCGGGCGAGGAGGTGAGGGAGCCGACGCGGTGCCGGCGGGAGTTGGCGATGCGCAGGGTCGCTGGCGACGCTTAGCGGGAGACCGCTCAACGTGGGAGTGGTTTGGTCGAGGCAGAGGGCCCGCGGTGGGCCGACTAAGGCTTAGGTAGGCCCACCCGGGGAGAGTGGCTTGAGGACTCGGTGGGGCGGACAGAACCCACGGTGGGCCGAGGTCCTCCTGACTCGGCCCATCCGGGAGATGACGGCGTGGTGTAGCAGGGTGGTGAGGCAAAGTTCGGCTGGGCCGAGGTAAGCTTGATTCGGCCCATGCGGGGAATTGGCCTGGTTCGGTTCCTGCTGCTTTTATTCGGCCCATGAGGGTGAAATTCAGTGTGGTAGTGATCTGTTTGCACCGAGTCTTCCCTAATTCGGCCCAAGTGCAGTTGTCTTCTCCTTTTCTTTATTCTATTAATATTTCCCGTCTCTTAATCTGTTAATCTAGCACCTTATCGAATAACTTGATGCACCAACTCTGGGGTACCTGGGGGTACACCCCCGACATTAGTCCCCGAGGCCATGTGGGATTCGTAGAATCGCTCATGGGCTTTATATCTAAATATCCCCAGAGTTGTTTTCTGACATACAACCTCTTCGTCATATATTTCTTGGTCGCATAATCCTTTTGGGTAAGTTTTTTGACTTCTGGCCTTCTTGGGCACTGGCCATAACCCCTTTGGGTAAGTTTGTGGACTTCTGGCCTTCATGGGCACTGGTCATAACCCCTTTGGGTAAGTTTCTGACTTATGGCCTTCATGGGCATTCGTCATAACCCCTTTGAGTAGATTTCTAGTTCCTGCCTTCTTGGGCATTGCTCTTTTAACCTCATTGGGTAAGTTAGGAGTTCCTGGCTTCTTGGGCATTGCTCTTTTAACCTCTTTGGGTAAGTTATGAGTCTTGGCCTTCTTGGGCACTGCTCTTTTAACCCCTTTGGGTAAGTTTCTGACTTCTGGCCTTCACGGGCACTCGTCATAACCCCTTTGAGTAGATTTCTAGTTCTTGCCTTCTTGGGCATTGCTCTTTTAACCTCATTGGGTAAGTTAGGAGTTCCTGCCTTCTTGGGCATTGCTCTTTTAACCTCTTTGGGTAAGTTATGAGTCTTGGCCTTCTTGGGCACTGCTCTTTTAACCCCTTTGGGTAAGTTTCTGACTTCTGGCCTTCATGGGCACTCGTCATAACCCCTTTGAGTAGATTTCTAGTTCCTGCCTTCTTGGGCATTGCTCTTTTAACCTCATTGGGTAAGTTAGGAGTTCCTGCCTTCTTGGGCATTGCTCTTTTAACCCCTTTGGGTAAATTACGAGTCTTGGCCTTTTTGGGCACTGCTCTTTTAACCCCTTTGGGTAAGTTATGAGTCTTGGCCTTCTTGGGCACTGCTCTTTTAACCCCTTTGGGTAAGTTACGAGTCTTGGCCTTCTTGGGCACTGCTCTTTTAACCCCTTTGGGTAAGTTATGAGTCTTGGCCTTCTTGGGCGCTGCTCTTTTAACCTCTTTGGGTAAGTTACGAGTCTTGGCCTTCTTGGGCACTGCTCTTTTAACCCCTTTGGGTAAGTTATGAGTCTTGGCCTTCTTGGGCGCTGCTCTTTTAACCCCTCTGGGTAAGTTATGATCCGAGTCATCTGTTTCCAAATCCGAGTTATTTTACTCAAGATTGACTTATGTCTTAAGTCTAAGTCATCTGACTCAAATCCGAGCTATATGATTCAAATCCGAGTCAACTCATCTCAATCCGAGTTACTTTACACAAAAGTGACTTTATGTCTTAAGGATGAGTCATCTGGCTCCAATCCGAGTTATATGATTCAAATCCGAGTTAACTCAACTCAAATCCGAGTTACTTTACTCAAAATTGACTTTATGTCTTAAGGATGAGTCATCTGGCTCCAATCCGAGTTATATGATTCAAATCCGAGTTAACTCAACTCAAATCCGAGTTACTTTACTCAAAATTGACTTTATGTCTTAAGGATGAGTCATCTGGCTCCAATCCGAGTTATATGATTCAAATCCGAGTTAACTCAACTCAAATCCGAGTTACTTTACTCAAAATTGACTGTCTTAAGGATGAGTCATCTGGCTCCAATCCGAGTTATGTGATTCAAATCTGAGTTAACTCAACTCAAATCCGAGTTACTTTACTCCAAATTGACTTTATGTCTTAAGGATGAGTCATCTGGCTCCAATCCGAGTTATATAATTCAAATCCGAGTTAACTCAACTCAAATCCGAGTTACTTTACTCAAAATTGACTTTATGTCTTAAGGATGAGTCATCTGGCTCCAATCCGAGTTATATGATTCAAATCTGAGTTAACTCAACTCAAATCCGAGTTACTTTACTCAAAATTGACTTTATGTCTTAAGGATGAGTCATCTGGCTCCAATCCGAGTTATATGATTCAAATCCGAGTTAACTCAACTCAAATCCGAGTTACTTTACTCAAAATTGACTGTCTTAAGGATGAGTCATCTGGCTCCAATCCGAGTTATATGATTCAAATCTGAGTTAACTCAACTCAAATCCGAGTTACTTTACTCCAAATTGACTTTATGTCTTAAGGATGAGTCATCTGGCTCCAATCCGAGTTATATGATTCAAATCTGAGTTATATGTTTGCCACGATATAACTTGATTTGGCGTGATGATGATAATTTGCCTTTGATATGGATCCGAGATATAGATCCGAGATTAAGCTTTGGGATATGATAATAGGGCTAACCGCTGAGTGATCTGATTCGAGATGTAGATATGAGATATATATTCGAGATATGATAAGCTGGCCAATAGCCATCCGAGATATGGGATAACCTGGCAAGATGGTGAGATATCAATCCGAGTCATAACATAACCTGGCAACCTGGTGAACTGAATAAAGCTTCGGCCTGAATCAGAGATATGATTAATACGCTGAGTCTGAATACCAATCCGAATTATAGTATACCCTGGCAAGTCGAATCAAATGTTAGTCCGAATCAGAGACACTCTACTGAGCTGAGTTAAAGGTTAATTCGAAGCATAAACGAATTGACTCCAAGTTAAATCTGAAACATCAATAAGCTGGCTGGTAAGCTGAGTTAAAGGACAATCCAAAGCATAAATAAACTGACTCAAATTCTATCCGACTCATAAGTAAGCTGACTCAAATTCTACCTGGATCATAAATAAGCTGACTCAACTTCTCTCCGAGTTATAAATAAGTTGGCTGGGGAGCTGAGTTAATGGGTAATCCAAAACATAAATAAACTGACTTAGAATCTATCTGAATCACAAATAAGCTGATTCAACTTATGGCCGAGTTAACTGATAAGCTGGCTGGTGTACAGATCTAAATCAACAGGATGTTCTCTTAATCCAAAGGTGACTCTAAGGATAAGTCGGCTAGTCCCCGGGTTAAGTTCTTTTCTCCCCGGGGTGAAGGATTGAGTGTAGGTGACTGAGTTATCTGGCACTTATAGTATACTTGGGGAAGTGTTTGAGTGAGTCTTGCTAAGTCATACGTGCCTTGCTGAGTTATTTGGTACTTACATTAGGCTTGGAGTAGTGCTTGAGTCCTCGCTGAGTCTTACCTGTTTTGTTGAGTCAGACTTGGAGACCCTTTTCGCTTACCTCTTTGTTCTCTGTTCGCTTGGTGAAGCTGAATGAGCCCTATGAGGAAGAAGTTGATGAAGATGTTCCCGTCCGGATGGAAACCCAACCAACGCCACTAAAGGCCCCACGGTGGGCGCCAAATGTCGTGGTGGTATCACGGCATATGCCATGGGTAGGCTAAAGTTGGGGCCGATGGACGTGGAGGAATCCGGGGAGGGATGATGCGGTGAAGACCGCACTCATACGAACAAAGAGAAATGCAATGTATACATCTATTCCCTCATAATCTTGCCATACATGTGGCTACAATCATGCTCCTTGAGCTATTTCCCCTATGCTTCTATCTAAGCTCTCTATGAGAGTGGAGGAAAAGGAAGAAGGAGAGCTCCTAGTGAGCAGAAAAGGAGAGGAGCCATTCCGGGGGCCTCCCTTAGAACGATCCCCCTGGTGCTCCTTATAAAGGGGAGTCTAGGGGACAAGACTTGTTCCCTACGCTTGGCATCTATGTAGCATATTCCTGGCATCTACCTAGATGCTCAGCATATGCCTTGGCATCTTCGGAGATGCCATGGCATATTCCTTAGCATATCCTTGGTGCCAAGGGCATATTCCCTAGTATCTTCTTGATGCCAAGGGCATATACCATAGGGCCATGTGCCAGTCTGAGCCATGGGCGTCCTAAGACTGGCACGAGGCTTGTTTGTCTTGTCCTGGGTTGATGTTGAGTCGTTGTAGATGGCGTGAAGTCATCTGGAGGTGAATAAGGGGGTGTTTGGGTCCTTATATCTCGGCCCAAACGTCCTGGAGTTAGTGGTAATTCGGCCTGGCAGGGAGTTAATTCGGCATGGGCCTGATCTGGGTCAAACCTCCTCCCTGCCGAGCTAAACCATGGCCCAGCCGGGTTGAGCAGCGGCCCAGCCGGGGTTGGTGGCGTCGAACCCCGTGGTGGGCCGAGCTAAGTCGCATTCGGCCCACCCGGGCGAGGAGGTGAGGGAGCCGACGCGGTGCCGGCGGGAGTTGGCGATGCGCAGGGTCGCTGGCGATGCTTAGCGGGAGACCGCTCGACGTGGGAGTGGTTTGGTCGAGGCAGAGGGCCTGCGGTGGGCCGACTAAGGCTTAGGTCGGCCCACCCGGGGAGAGTGGCTTGAGGACTCGGCGGGGCGGACAGAACCTGCGGTAGGCCGAGGTCCTCCTGACTCGGCCCATCCGGGAGATGACGGCGTGGTGTAGCAGGGCGGTGAGGCAGAGTTCGGCTGGGCCGAGGTAAGCTTGATTCGGCCCATGCGGGGAATTGGCCTGGTTCGGTTCCTGCTGCTTTGATTCGGCCCATGAGGGTGAAATTCAGTGTGGTAGTGATCTGTTTGGACCGAGTCTTCCCTAATTCGGCCCAAGTGCAGTTGTCTTCTCCTTTTCTTTATTCTATAAATATTTCTCGTCTCTTAATCTGTTAATCTAGCACCTTATCGAATAACTTGATGCACCAACTCTGGGGTACCTGGGGGTACACCCCCGACAATACGATTGTTCTATGAACAAAGGATTGTTGTTTTCTCCCTAGTAGCAACAACACATCTAGTACCTTAGAGATTTCTGTCACTTCCCCAGATTACCAGAGGCATGAACCCACTATCGAGCATAAATACTAACTCTTGGAGTTGCTAGCATCTACTTGGCCAAGATAGCTACTAACAACGGAAAGCATGCAAGATCACAAATAACAAAGACATGATAGAATCAATAATCAATCTGAAATAGCATCTCAATATCCATCGGATCCCCGCAAACACAACATGTATGAATTACAAATAGATGATCTTGATCATGAACGGAGCTCACAAGATCTAAACATGAAAGCACAAAGGAGGAGAACCAGCCATCTAGATACTACATGGATCCGTAGTCCAAGGATGAACTACTCACGCATCACACCGAAGGCTTGCATGGTGATGAAGAAGGCCTCCAGGGTGAATTCCCCTCTCCGGCAGGGTGCCGAGAAGAGCTTTAGATCCCTCCCGATCTAGGGATGGAGATGACGGCGGCTACAGACTCTTTCGTCGATCTTTGATCGGGTACTTAGGGTTTTCGTCCCGACGGCAATATATAGGCGGATGGAGAAGCTGAGGGGGTGTCGGGAGCGGCCACACCACCCCCTGGCACGGGCTAGGCCTGGCCGCGTGGCCAGGTGGTGTGGTGGCTCCCTGGCCCTTCTTCGTCTCATATTCTGGCACTTGATCCCTTCCGGAAAAATAGGCACTTTGGCTTTTGTCCCGTCCAATTCTGAGAATATTCATTTTCTGACTTTCCTGGAACCAAAAACAGCAGAAAACAGGCAGTTGGCACTATGGCTCTTGTTAATAGGTTAGTCTAAGAAATCATATGAAAAGTACTTCAAAGTTGGAACAAAACACAAGAAAGTGGATAAAACCAAGCATGGAACATCAAAAATTATAGATACATTTGCAATGTATCAACATCCCCAAGCTTAACTCCTGCTCGTCCTCGAGTAGGTAAGTGATAAAAAGAAAGAATAATTTTTAAGGTGACATGCACCATCAAAGACTTGATCAAAGTATTTGCAAAACATTCAAAGCTGGGATCATCGTACTTCAATCATAACATGAAAGACAAAGTTCTAGCAATAAGCAAAGAAACTATGATGCAACATAAAAAGGCACAAACAAAAGATTCATGAATAACAATGCTTTGCAAGACGTTTGTTTGTTTCACATAAAGAAAACATAGCATAATAGTATTCAGCTTGTCCCTCAATAGAGTAGCAAATATAAATGCATAGGACACCTTCAAAGTTCATAAGAGTGACTAGATACAATAGTTTAAAACAAGCAATATCAAGTTATGCATCAATCAACTAGCCTTGGGACAATGCACATAGAACTAAGAATGGCCACTATGCTCTCAAAGTAGGTGCATAAAGGTAGAAGGTGGAGACTCAATATAATGGTGGAAGAAAGACCTTTTGTAAAAGGAAGTAGGGATTCAAGTCTCATAAAGAGATTCCAAAAATTATGGTACTTATAGCTTTCAGCTCTCATTGCCCCTATCATAAGCATCTTGAAGTGATTAAGGTTAAAGTGAACAAACTATGGTGTACATGCTTGACGAAGTATAAGTCAGAAATCTCATGTCCCTTGTATACGAGGGCCGCTCCTCATGCTACTCAAGTTTAGTCACCGGTAAGTTATTGTCATCGTAAGTACATGTGGTTACGCTGCAAGTTTCCACCATGTCAGCATGGATTAGACCAGCGACCCAGGCATTTCTCTAACACATATACATAATTCCTTGGACTTACAAGCTCCCCTTTAATTTCACACCGACGGCATCCATATACAAAAGAGCATGATATCAACTAGGTACAAGTACCAAGTGCAATGTTGAAAGCGTTCCCCATGAAAGCATGGTTCTGCTAATTCCCAACAAATATGTGCAAGCATATACAACATAGATGACACAATGGTTCAATTTTATTAAGGGCAAGTAAAGTAAAGTGTGCCATCAAGTTCGTGAGAGCTTTAATCACTAGTTTTCTCATAACAAGTTTAATTTGGAAGGTAAACAAAAGCATGAATATACTTGGAATAGCATAAGCTAGTAGGTAGGTATTGTGGACTCTTTGAAATAACTTGGTTTAGGGAGTTGGATGCATGAGTGGAACTCATACTTGGTTGTGGAGGCTAGCAAAAGACTGGGAGCGACAAACTAAGAGAGCAATAATGGCCATAATCATGTAGAGCGACAAAACATCATCGATCAAAGCATATAGTGATACTACAAGTTGAAAACTAAAGGATCATAAAGGCTATGGTGACTTGTGATAGTCATAACATGGTGTGAGCATGCGCCAAGTCAACCCAAATAAAGCATCAAAGGAGAATACCACTATACTATGCTTCAATATGCTAAAACAACGCATGACTCATCCAAGGCACATTAAGCAATCTCAATTGTTTATAACAAGTCATGCTACAACAAAGAATACTAAGCATAAAGCCAAAACAATATCAAGCATGGCATGACAAAGCATAGTCCACAGTCAAAAATGAGCTCTTTTTACCACATAAGTATGAACTTTCCTACTCTTTTCCAAACCAAACCAAACCATTTGCAAACCAATGTATGAAAGAGGGGGTCCAACCAATTTATTCAGAAAACTAAGCAAACCAATCAAACCAAAAACCAAAACGAAAACGAAAAAGAAGACGCTCCAAGAACAACACAACTGTGCATGAAACAATAAAAATGAAGCGTTTGGAAAAACCTGGGATTTTAATTGATGAAGAAGGGGATGCCTTGGGCATCCCCAAGCATTGACGCTTGTACTTCTTGGATATTTATTGGGGTGACACGTGTGGAATCCCCAAGCTTGAGCTTTAGTCCATCCTCCATCTCATTACTCATTCCTTCCATACACCTGAAAATTTTCCTTCATACAAAACTTCACACAATCTCATTAGCAACATTAGTGCACTTAAGATAAATAAGTCTTAAAGTTAAGTTCTAACACCAAATAAACTTCCATTAGAACACTAGATACTATAGCAATTCCTTCAAAAATCTCAATTCCCCAAAAGAACTCGAAAAGGAACCCACAAGAAGCAAATGCAAAAAATGGCAGAAATTCTGTCAAAACAGACAAGCAGGTAAAGACGAATTTTTTCGAAGACCTTCTGTTGCTCAAATCAAAAAGTGTTGAACTAACAAAAGTTAGATAACAACCTGAGGCAGAAGCACAAACAATTACAGCTCAATCCGATATACAGAGATCTCTCACGAACTTCTACGGTGAAGCACAAAAATCTGTTTCGGGACAGCAACTTTCCCAGTCATTACTTCACTCTCATTAGAGGTTACTATTGGCACAAAAAGCAAATAGAAAGGATAAGAGGAGGTTATTACAGAGGTAATAACTTCCAAGACTCATCTAAAACTTTTGGGTTATCTCCCAATAAGTACTTTTCTTTAACGACTTTAAGTTAGGCATAAGAAGCAAAGAAAGAATCAAGTGTTCTCAAATGAAGAAGCATTAAGACCAGATTTTGTTTTCATAGGAGAAGCAAAAGAAATCTTTTCTCTCTTTTTAGGGAAGTGTTCTATACCTTTCTTGAGTGGGAGTTGATATTTAATGGTGCCTTCTTTCATATCAATGATGGCACCAACAGTTATAAGAAAAGGTCTTCCCAAAGTAATAAGACAAGAAGCATTGTATTCAACATCCAAAACATAGAAATCAACGGGGACATAGGAATTGTTAACCATAATAATAACATCATTAAGACTCCCCATGAGTTTCTTTTTAGCATTATCATCAAGTGGTACATTCAAATAACAATCTTCAAGAGGAGGCAAATCAAGCATATCATAAATCCTTCTAGGCATAATAGAAACACTACTATCAAGATCACATAAAGCTTTGAAATCAAAGTCATTCACTTTCATATTAATGATGGGTTCCCAACCATCTTCTTGTTTTATAGGAATAGAAGCTTTATGTTTCATCTTTTCTTCTTTAATCTTTATGAGAGCATCGGTAATGTGTTTTGTAAAGGCCATGTTCATAGCACTAGCATTAGGACTTTTAGCAAGCTTTTGTAGGAACTTAATAACTTCAGAGATGTTGCAACCATCAAGATCAAAATCAACTTTATCATCTAAAGTAGTAGAACTATTACTAGCCTCAACACTAGTGGTGGTGATAGTAGAAACACTAATGTTTCTAGCAATTTCATCTTCTCTTTCCCACTTAGCATGTAATTCAGCTAATAGTCTAACATTTTCATCAATTCTTACTTGTATGGCATTAGTAGCTGCAAAGGGATTGTCATTAGTTTCAGGTTTAGCAGCCATTTTATTCAAAGAAGATTGAGTTTCAGCCAAAGATGTTATATTTCTTTCAGCATTAGAGAGTTTTTCCTCAATAGTTTTGTTGAAAGCAGTTTGTTTACTAATAAACTCTTTAAGCATAACTTCAAGTTCAGAGGGACCACTCTTATTATTGTTGTAAGAATTTCCATAAGCATTACCATTGTTGGGAGGATATGGCTTATAATTGTTGTTACCATAAGCATTGTTGCCAAAATTATTATTTATTATGAAGTTCACATCAACTTGCTCTTCTTGAGCAACCAAAGAAGCTAAAGGAACATTATTTTGATCAATATGGGCTTTCCCGTTAACAAGCATAGACATAATAATATCAATCTTATCACTCAAGGAGGAGGTTTCCTCAACAGAATTTACCTTCCTACCTTGTGGAGCTCTCTCAGTATGCCATTCAGAATAATTAACCATCATATTGTCTAGAAGTTTTGTTGCAGCACCCAAAGTGATGGTCATAAAGGTACCTAAAGCAGCAGAATCTAATAGGTTCCTTGAAGAATAGTTCAATCCTGCATAAAAAGGTTGGATGATCATCCAAGCAGTCAGTCCATGAGTGGGACAATTCTTTACCAAAGATTTCATTCTTTCCCAAGCTTGAGCAACATGCTCATTATCAGGTTGTTTAAACTTCATTATTTCACTTCTCATAGATATAATCTTAGCAGGAGGATAGTATTTTCCAATAAAAGCATCTTTGCACTTAGTCCAAGAATCAATACTATTCCTAGTTAAGGAATTCAACCACTCTTTAGCTTTTCCTCTCAAAGAGAAAGGAAACAATTTCAGCTTAATAATATCACCATCTATATCCCTATGCTTTTGCACCTCACAAAGTTCAACAAAGTTATTTAGATGGGAAGCAGCATCTTCATTACCAATACCAGAAAATTGTTCTCTCATAACAAGATTGAGCAACGCAGGTTTTATCTCAAAGAAAGTATTTTCAGCCACAGGTGGAGCAATAGGTGTGCTCATAAAATCATTGTTGTTGGTGCTAGTGAAGTCATAGAACTTAGTGTTTTTAAGAGTAGTCATTTTTTTTGGGTTTTCAAATAAGAGAGCAAACTTGTAAAACTAATTTTTTTGTGTTTTTTAAGAACAAAACAAGCAAACAAAGAAAAAAGAAACTAAGCAAAACAAAAACAACAAAGTAAAGAGATTGGTTATGAGGGACTCCCC
The DNA here is from genome assembly GCA_916181665.1 of Avena sativa. Classification (NCBI taxonomy): domain Eukaryota; kingdom Viridiplantae; phylum Streptophyta; class Magnoliopsida; order Poales; family Poaceae; genus Avena; species Avena sativa. Next base: position 469,938,476 of record OV702290.1, read on the forward strand.
TTGTGAAGATGTCCTTGACTCCCCGGCAACGGCGCCAGAAAAGATCTTGATGTGCTCGTCTTTCGACGTAGAGCTTGTTGGGAACCCCAAGAGGAAGGTATGATGAGCACAACAGTAAGTTTTCCCTCAGTTATGAAACCAAGGTTTAATCGAACCAGTAGGAGCAAGGAAACACCCCAAAGGTGTTACTAGCTGAGCTTTGGTAGGGCGCACTACCGGTGCTAGTAGCAATGTGGAGACCTGCAAAACACAACCACAGAACTTTTTCCCCAACTTGCGATGAGGTTGTCAATCTCACCGTGTTTTGCGGAAAACAAAGGATTAAACGTATCGAATGGAAAGAAGTAAAAGTTTGAAGAAAGTAAACACAAAGCAGTAAAAGATTGTAGATTATATGTAAAGAGAAAGGACCGGGATCCATAGTTCACTAGAGGTGGATCTCCTTAGATAAATAACATGCTGGGTGAACAAATTATAGCGGGGCAATTGACAAACACCGAGAAAGCAATACATGCATATACTAATCATCTTGACTCCTTTGAGACTTGATTGGGCATTACAACATAATACATGGACCGCCATCCAACTGCATCTATGACTAATAATCCACCTTCAGGTTATCATCCGAACCCCGTCCAGTATTAAGTTGCAAGCAACAGATTATTGCTTTACGAACTGCGTGTAAAGTAAACAATACGATTGTTCTATGAACAAAGGATTGTTGTTTTCTCCCTAGTAGCAGCAGCACATCTAGTACCTTAGAGATTTCTGTCACTTCCCCAGATTACCAGAGGCATGAACCCACTATCGAGCATAAATACTAACTCTTGGAGTTGCTAGCATCTACTTGGCCAAGATAGCTACTAACAACGGAAAGCATGCAAGATCACAAATAACAAAGACACGATAGAATCAATAATAAATCTGAAATAGCATCTCAATATCCATCGGATCCCCGCAAACACAACATGTATGAATTGCAAATAGATGATCTTGATCATGAACGGAGCTCACAAGATCTAAACATGAAAGCACAAAGGAGGAGAACCAGCCATCTAGCTACTACATGGATCCGTAGTCCAAGGATGAACTACTCACGCATCACACCGGAGGCTTGCATGGTGATGAAGAAGGCCTCCAGGGTGAATTCCCCTCTCCGGCAGGGTGCCAGGAAGAGCTTCAGATCCCTCCCGATCTAGGGATGGAGATGACGGCGGCTACAGACTCTTTCGTCGATCTTTGATCGGGTACTTAGGGTTTTCGTTCCGACGGCAATATATAGGCGGATGGAGAGGCCGAGGGGGTGCTGGGAGCGGCCACACCACCCCCTGGCGCGGGCCAGGCCTGGCCGCGCGGCCAGGTGGTGTGGTGGCTCTCTGGCCCTTCTCCGTCTCGTATTCTGGCACTTGATCCCTTCCGGAAAAATAGGCACTTTGGCTTTTGTCCCGTCCGATTCCGAGAATATTCATTTTCTGACTTTCCTGGAACCAAAAACAGCAGAAAACAGGCAGCTGGCACTGTGGCTCTTGTTAATAGGTTAGTCCAAGAAATCATATGAAAAGTACTCCAAAGTTGGAACAAAACACAAGAAAGTGGATAAAACCAAGCATGGAACATCAAAAATTATAGATACATTTGCAATGTATCACTCTCAAAGCACCTTTTTCTTTCTTTTGTCTTTCAAAAACTTCAGATCTTTCATAGAGAAATCATGCCACTGTTTTTAATATGTTAACTGGGGTTATGTTGTGCACTCGTGACCATGCTAATAAATAATTGTTGAGTAATAATGGTCCATAGGAGTACTACAACTTCACTTGGAACGTGAAACCATGAGGAGACTAAAAAATTTATACGTCATAGCATTGCTGCTACAGAAGTTTTCATAAGTCAATAGCCAAAATCAAGTGGTTTCCCACATTTAGATTGTTTTTTTCGCCAGCGGAGTTAATAGTTTCCCATGGAGCACGACATAGTTGTAATGACACGCGTAAAGCAATACTTATGGTAATTATTAGAAAACGTAGTGGCATAATTTCTACTACTTTGAAGCATCCATTTAATCAAACAATTTGAATCAAGGGTACTATCGATTCTATTTATATTAAGCTCAAATGGGATGGAGTAGTTCTAAAATCAAATTCTTTGAGCTAAGCATGGACTCAAGTCACCTTTCATATGCGTTTTCTTATTGTAAAAATGTAGGAAGTATTTTTAACCAACTTCATTGCTCATTGTTTCAAAGCTAAAAAGGAGACACTAGCAAACGAATGAAATTTGTAGGATAACAAGCTAAGTGAGGAGAGTGCAAGCAAGTAAATAATTGTAGGATCAATTTAAGGTTGCAAAGAGTGTAATGAAAGGAATGTGATACCTCCTCTTGCTTGCTTCGTTCTCGTATTTGAGTCGAGCCTCTCCTACATTTCCATATTGCCAAATCACCTGAAATTAAGCAATCTCCGAGAGAAACAAAGAAACGAACTTGCAAATAAAATTACAACTAATTTATTTTTGTATTTTCAGTTTAGGAATGCAAAGCTGGAAATAAACATGCAATTCTGAAGAAATAAAATAAATCAAAAGAAGAAATAAAAATATGAATGCAAAGTTTGGAGGATTTCAAACCTCCCCCAAGCTTAGGCGATTGCCACGCTCAGTTGTTGCCGTCATTTGGCGGCTAGTGCGTATACTGCTAGTAGAAGTCAGGGAAGTGGGTCATGAAATGACTGAAGTTGTGAGTCAAAGTATCCACATATTTATTCATATCCTGAAGAGTGTGGTCAATCTCCCCAACGCGCTGGTTGAGCTGCTGGAACTCCTGATAGGGGACGTAGTTGTTCCCTTGTTGTGGCTGGTTGGGCCACGAGTCCCAAGCTCCTCCTTGTTGTTGCTCCTGTTGTCCCTCCCAAGCAGGGTTGTATCCCTGCTATTCCTCCTTCTCCTGCTCCTTCTCCTCATCATCCTGTTGCCCTTCATCTTCCTCTTCCTCGGGATGGAGCTTGGCCAAGATCCTTGTCACTTGGTCCTTGGTGAGGATGCAAGTGTTCTTGTCCACAATTGAGAAGGCTTGGGGGCAGGGCAACTGAACCTGCTCACTCTATGTATCATCAAGATAACTAAATTGATATGCTCGGAGCCTCTAGTTAGCATGGTAAAAACTAGGAAGCCACAAGCAGTCAAATATTTGACGTCCATGAGTTTGGAGCCATCAACAGGTTCCATGACAGGTAGTACAATGTTTAATGCATAGGCGAGGTGGGTTACCAATCCACCAATGAGAATATCACCTTTGGTCTTGTTGCTTTGGTGGCGTAAGTGCTGGATGAGTAGAGCTGCAGAGCTGGAGCTCTGCGGTGAAGTAGGGAAGAGAGCCTTGGTGATCATTTCCATGTCCGCATTGGCCATGGAGCATGTGTCACCTCTCCCCAGCAGTGTGTTGGCGAGGAACAGAGCGTAGTAGCGGATGGTTGGGTTCTGGATAGTGGAAATCTTCTTCTGATAAAAGTTCCTGCCACCATTAACAGAAATAACCTCCCAAGTCGTTCCACTTGTGACGCCATAGAGGTTAGTAACATTGGGCTCCCTAGTATGAGGGAAGCTGAAAGCATTGCAGAATTGTTCGAAGCTTACATCATAGTGTTGTTGGTTCATGGTGAAGCTTATCATGCACAAATTACCTTTCTCCCTGTGGTCGGCGTGGAAGGAGGCAAGGAACTCATGGGTGAGCTCGGCGTAGGTGTCGTGGCTTGCGAAGCCAAGCACCGCTAACCCCGCCCTGCTGCACATGAGGTCGAAATCCCCCGTCAACCCTCCCGCGGTGAGAAAGTTATGGTCAACCCAATGCGTGGGAAGCACCCTCCTCGATGAGACAATGTCCAACTTGGAGTTGCGTGGGGCTTGGGGCCCTAAGCTTGAGCGCTCGCCCCGTTGGCGCTTGCTCGAATGAAAGAGGTTACCGATTTTGTTCATAGTAATGCACTGAAAAATTTCATCATAAAACCTTAGGCATATAGTTTCTATATGATATATGAACGATTCTACGTGGAAAAATTCAATCCTAACGTGATAAATTAATAGGAAAAATGAAATAAGCTTGAGTTTATCCACTAGATCAATGTGAGAGTTTCAACCATGGAAATCTGAAAAAATAAAGTATGGATAGGGAGAGAAACATACCAATCTATTGATTTCCCAACTCAAACAAACAAAATCCGCAAAGAATCAAGAGTTCTAGGTGGATTTTGAGAGGTTTGGAGAGATAATATGAAAGAAATAATGAGGAGAGGAGGAAGACCTAGCCGCGCCGGTGCGATTTTCTGGTCGCACCGAACTATATAGCCGGAACTATACGGGCGTGTCACATCCCAAGATTTTCCAAATCTTGTAATGTGAAAAATAAATAAACAAAATAAATTTTGTTTGAAAATCAGGGTGAAAAGAAACTTTTGTTTCTAAAAGGAGACTTAAAATCCCATCTTGAACAAACTTTGGCTGAAGTTTGAATTCAACAAAATCCAAATCAAGGGAAATGCATTCCTCAATGAATGTATCTGGAAATTTGAACACTTGGAACATAAATCCAAATCCCTAAACCCTAATGGAAGGAAATCATTTTCCAAGTTATCTCCAAATCCATGGATTTGATCCATACCAAATTTGATCAACAAATAATCACAAAGGATCAAGAAAGACCTTAGAGATGGTTTCACTTAGTTTGGAACCATAGACAAAACCTTATGAATATAAAAAGATAAGGAAATTGAATTTCCAAAGCCAATAAAGCCCTTACCAAAAGCCATACCAATTGGTGAACAATTATAATCCTAAAGGGATTAAAAAGATAAACATTTAATAAAGGAAAAATAAAATTGTTTTGGAAATACTATTTGGATCTTTTAATAAAAGACTTTGTTTTCAAATGAAAAGGTGAGCCAAATTAATTTTGGCCAAGCTTTTGTAATAAAATATTTTGTTTGATAAAATGAATAAAGGTTTATTTAAATAAAATAAAAAGGATTTAAATATCCAAATTTTATTTAAGTAAAGGCTTTTTCCATTTTAAATGAACAGCAAGTATTTTATTACTACTTTGAAATCTTTTATTAAAAGGTTTTGCTTTGATTAAAATGAGTAAAGGTTTATTTAAATAAAATAATAAGGATTTAAATATCCAATTTTATTTAAGTAAAAGCTTTCCCATTTTAATTAAACACCAAAACTTATTTATTTATTTAAATAAGTTTCCAAGTATTCTTTTATTTTTCAAATAAAACCTTCTGGTTTGGTTTTGAAAATAATTGGATTTCAAATGGAAATTTTATTAAATAAATCAAACACTATTAATAAACTAAAGATCCATTTTATTTAATTATTAAATGGATCTTAAAATAAATAGAAATATTATTTTATTTTGAGATTTGGATTATGTTGAAAAACAGAACCAAATTCAAAGTAAAGTTGAGTGTTTGTTTGAATTTGTTTGTTTGTTGTTTGAATGCTTGATTAATTGTTTGAAATCCAAACAGAAAAAGAATTAGAAAAAGAAAAAGAGATTAGACAGAAAAAAATAAGAAACAGACCCAACCCACTAAGGCCCAGACCAGCCCAGTCTTCTCCCTCTTCTCCCCCCCGAAGAACCTTTTCTCACTCAGAAACAGACCCGCTGAGTCAATGACAACCCGGACCCACTCCTCCTCTCTCCCTCTCGCTGACGAGAAGACCCCACCTCTCTCTCCCACGCCCGAACCGTTTTCCTCACACTCAGGAAATTACCCGCAAGGAGACTGACAAGTGGACCTCCTCCTCTCTTCTATTCCCACTGACCGCTGGACCCCCTTTCCACTGTTCTCCTTCCCCACCCGTGCGACTAGTTCTTCCCCCTCCTCGTCGCCGTTTCCTGCTGTAACTTCGCGGCATCAATTCGCTTTAACACGGCCACCTTAACTCGCAGCGACCATGCTCCCTTAAAAACCTCCCTCTCCTCTGTCATTTCCCCCAGACGTCGCCTCCACTCTGCCCCTAGGCTGCCTCCAATTCTCTCTGTACCGCCGCCGCTCCGACGACTTCCCAAGCCAATTCCGGCAGCCCCTCACTGCCCCTCTCCTCCCCGACCAAGCTCACAGCTTCCCCACTCTCAGGCGCATCTGCTAGTGCATCAAACTCGACCGCGGGTACCCTGTAACCTCGCCTTCGACAATGACCACCGTCGCCACCGTCTGCTTCATCTCCGGCGAAGCCCACAGGTAGTATCTGACCGCCCCGCGCCTTCTCATTCACGCACACACATTCGTTGTGTCCTTGCGCATCTAACCACATCGGTTTCTTGCCCTCTGGTGGACAGCAGCCCCATCCCCGTTGTCAGGCAGAAGCTCCCGACGCCGCCACGAACTCCGGTGAGGAATTGCCGCAGAACCCGAGCGCCCCTCGTCCGACCAACACTTCTTCGAGCATCGCCGTGACCCCCTGAGCCCGGTGAGAAACCCCTCCTTCTCCCTCACCTCCTGTAGCGTTGCCTCCATCGTCGACCGACAGCTCCGCCGCCGCTAGCCACCGTCAGCGCCGCCAGCTTCTGGTCAAACCCGCGCGAGCCGTTCGATCTAGATCGGGCTGGTACGATAGATCACTTAAGCCGCGAATGGGTATGCGCCCTGTACCATGCGATCTAACTTAATCTAACGTTCCACAGAGCCGATCCGGCCGAACCGGTACCGGCCAATCACAGCGCAACGCGTGGCACTAGATCTGTTTAAAAGAGATTTGAAAACAGAAACTTTTTCCATTTTCAAACCCATGTATCTTTCGATCCACACGTCTAAATTTTACAAATTTGATGTCGTTGGAATCAGCAAGACAAGCTCTAGCCAACCCTGCCCTTAGTTTAGCAAATAGTATATGTTAACTTGTTTAACTTTGCAGATTCTTTTGTGAGCTTGCTAACATTAGAAAAATTGCTTAAAAATGTTTTTAGGGTTAAAACCTTTGCCAATTAGTTTATTGTTACCTTACTGACCCTAGGACCCAACCTTGTCTTGGAAAATGATTTTTGTAAAGGTTTAGAATGGATTAATTAGTTTAGTCCATTTCTAGCCAAACAAAACTATTGTTTTGTTTACAAAAATGTTTTTGTAAAGAAAAACTTTGAGAAAATGGTTTAGACCAAACCTACTGACCCAAACACCAAGTTTTGCAATAGCAACTCATTTGGTAAACCCTATAGGTTAATGCCTTAGTAAAAAATATTTCTACACCACAAAAAAATGACTCTTAGTTTTGAAAATGGTTTTGTAGTGAAACCCCTTTGCAAATGACTTTGCCATTTTGGTAAATGACCAATTTGGAACTTACAAAGTTTAGAAGCCTAGTGGAGACCACCTTTGCAATTAGAACCATCTTTTGCATGCTTGCATGCATTGCCTTGACTTTGTTATTTTATGTGTGTTGTTTTGCTTGATTGGTGGATTGAGTTTGTGTTTGCTTGATTGACTTGTAGTGAAGTTAGAGAAGAGTGAGACTAGCAAGATCAAGGAGTAAACCTATACCCTCTACCAAAAAGGCAAGTGATACTTCATACTATCTATCCCATTATTTTCAATATGCATTAGTGTTTTTGCCAAGTAAAACTTGCATGGTTTTTATTTTGCTAAGTATAGGCCTTGCTATAGGAAAACTAGTAGAATGAATCCTTAGAAGGATTTTCCTAAGTTAAGAATCCTATTACTATCAAGCTTAGCCTAGCTAATAGAAAACCTGGGTGGGATATATATTCATGCTATGAAAATTTCTAAGTCTATGGACTTGTGTTTTGTTTAATAAAACAACTAAGATAATGAATCACCTGGGTGGAAATGGAAGGAATGGTTTGTGTTGAGTGGTTCACAAGGCCATGGACTTGGCTTGTGTATCTCACTTGTGGATGGCCACCCAGGAACAAAGAGATTTGAGATGTCAAATGTTGAAAAGCTTCAAGTGCAACCACTTGGCAATATGGGCTCTGCCATGATCATATAGGTTGCAAGAACTTAGCCACATGGATAGTGGGTGGTAGTGATTGATAGGTTGGAGCGCGTCCATGTTGGTCTAAGGGAAAGCTTCTGAAAGATTTTGTCTTGGGAAACCAAGTCTTGTGGGTAAAGTGCACCACCTCTGCAGAGTGTAAAATCTAAGTACTTAGCCATGTCCCTGGTAAAGGACAATTTGAGCATCAAGACATGGAAGCAATCAAGAATCTCATCACTCCAATTTCTAAATTAAAACTTGTGGGTGAACAAGGGTTGTGTGAAATTCTTCAATCTTTGATGGAGAGATGGCTTGGTACAAGGATCTTGAAATCATTGATTGAGGAAAATTGTTTTTGCCAAGCAAATCTTCAGTCTTTGATTGGTAGATGCCCTGAGTGGATCTCCAGTCTTTGATTAGTAGATGTCTTGGAAAGTTTTTTGCCAAATAAAACTTAGTGTTTTCAAAATGATAGGAAAAATCTATTTTGAGCAATGCAAGCCTCAGCTCCACTTAGCCAAATGCATATAGATGATAGACTCCACTATACTACCAAAGTATCACTTGCCAATACAATTCAAATGTGTTGACCCTTGTGGCTGTAACTTGTAATGTTGCAGGTTTGATTGATTTAGTGAAGATTGATTGATTAGGATTACAAAGTCTACAACCAACATCTGCCTGTGGCACTTTGAAGATGAAGGACCCATGACTATAGTTATTCCGCTGCAATGTAATGTAATAGCTATATGAGCTATGTTTGATGTAATAAAAATTAAGTTCTTCCTGGTTATAAAGTTGTATTATGACCTTTGTTTCTTGATATTACATCTGAACTGTGGATGCTAGCTATTGATCCAGGGACTAGCATTGTAAACACAGGGGACTCAATCTTATTAAAGGTTGGGGACGCTACAGGGCGGGTGATGTTTCTCCGCCCGTATAGTTGTGGTGGTGCCGCCAACTAGGGTTTCTTTATACAGAAAACAACTATGTGGGCACAACAATATGGCCGGATCACAATGATCCCGCCGTATAGTTGGTCGTTAAACTGTATGTCTCTCGAGATAAATTTCTAAAACTGGCACCGATATCTATACGACCGGGACTATATGGCCAGAATTTTTTATTCCCGCCGTATAGTTGGTCGTTAAACTCCCAATACTTTTGAATCTATGAAGGCATCGATATGTATACGGCTGGAACTATACGGAATTTTTATTCCCGCTGTATAGTTGGTCGTTAAACTCTTAGTACCTTTCAGAAATTTTTGTACGAAGGCATCGATATCTATATGGCCAGAATTTTTATTCTTGTCGTATAGTTAGTCGTTAAACCTTTGTGCCTTCGGAAATAATTTGTTGATGGCAAAGATAACTATACGACTGGAACTATACGGACGGAATTTTTATTCCCGCCATATAGTTGGTCGTTAAACCATCAGTAGTCATCAAAAAATTTCTATTTCTTCGAGGATACCTTCTTATCTCACAACTTAGCAAAATACCAAGTTTTTAATAGAAAATTGATAGTAAAAATTGTAGACCAACATTAGCATATTAAAAGCAAAATTTTAGCTTCTGTAAATAGAAAACTCAAACTTTTATTCTTATTATTATTCTCTACTCATTCAATCGATGTTTCTACTACTTTTTGATAGCTGCATCTTCACGGCGCGCTTCCACAAGAATATCTGTGAAAAAGTGGTAGGAATGCGATGAACTTCTTATTTTCTAATCTACTTGACGAAAATGGGTTGACTCCCATTAAGAATTTATAAAGAATGGTTGAATCACACAACCTCTTCTCTCTTCTCGAATTCTTACCTTTGGTTACCCCTTATCAATGGCACTTACCACATGAACTTGTTTTGCCGGTGGAACATATCGTTCTCTTGCTTTTAACTTCTTTGGAAAATACCGGATTATTTTAGCATCATAAACATTGAAGATTATATTTCCTTCAGCACAATCTAATGATGCACGTGCAGTACTGAGGAAGGGTCTTCCAAGTATTATAGATAATCTTTCATCTTCTGGCATTTCAAGAATAATAAAATCAGTGGGAATAACATGCTCATCTATCCTAAGTAAGACATCCTTAATCATACCAACAGGTTGTTTAGTGGACTTATCAGCCATCTGTAAAGTGATAGTATTAGGAGAAATACTCCCCCAATGCTAACCTTTTATAGAGTGAGTATGGCATTACACTAACTCCTGCTCCTAGATCACACATGGCATTGTGAATATCAGTTTTACCTATTGAGCATGAAATGATTGGTATTCCAGGATCTCCAGACTTAGACAACAGCTTCCCGTTAGCAGGATAGCTAGTTACTGATACGTTGCAAACATATCCATAATTTTTGATGTTCCATGCTTGGTTTTATCTACTTTCTTATGTTTTGTCCACACTTTGGAGTACTTTTCAAATGATTTCTTGGACTAACCTATTAACAAGAGCCACAGTGCCAGCTGCCTGTTTTCTGCTGTTTTTGGTTCCAGGAAAGTCAGAAAATGAATATTATCGGAATTAGACGGGACAAAAGCCAAAGTCAGTTTTTCACCGAGGGACACCAGGAGCCAGAATACGAGACGGAGAAGGGCTGGGGCCCGGCCACACCACCTGTCCGCGCGGGCTAGGCCTGGCCGCGCCAGGGGGTGGTCCGGCCACCCCAGACACCCCCTCGGTCTCCATCTTCGCCTATAAGTTGCCTTCTGACCTAAAAACTCAGGGGGGTCGATGTTTTTCCAGAAAGAGTTCTGCTCCGCCGCCACCACCAGATTCTGCGATTCGAAACCAGAAACTCCGTTCTAGCAACCTGCCGGGACGGGGAATTGGAGGAGATCATCGCCATCATCATCACCATCGCTTCTCCATCGACCATCCATGTTTCCCCAATCTATGAGTGAGTAATCCCCCGCTATAGGCTATGGGGATGGTAGGGATTGGATGAGATCATTCATGTAATGGCATCAGATTGTTAGGGCATGGTGCCTAGTATCTACTATTAGTGCTTTTTGACTTTGTTGTGACTTGTTATGCTTAATGCTTGTCACTAGGGCCCGAGTGCCATGATTTCAGATCCGAACATGTTATTGATTCATTATGATAGTATTGTTTATGGTCTTACCTGCAAGTTGTATACACACATTGTTGTCTGGAACCAAAGGCCTCGAAGTGATAGAAATCGGGATAACCGGAGGGAATGGCCTTGATGTGAGGATCACATGTGTTCACAGAGTGTTAATGCTTTGCTCCGGTGCTCTATTAAAAGGAGCACCTTAATTGCCAGAGTTCCCTTGAGGCCCCGCTACAAACGGGCTGGCATGACAAAGGATGTTGTGCAAGTTCTCATTGCGAGCACGTATGACTATATATGGAACACATGCCTATGATTATTTAGTACTTGGATACTTTATCTTATTTATCTGCAAATGCTCTATGTTCTGATTGCTATATGAATTGTCTTGTCCATGCAACGCCCGTCCATCCATCCCTATGCCTACCGCGCTTTAATCCTACTGTTTACTGCAATTGTTAATATCGTCTTTACTTTTACTACTACTATTACTTTACTATTCCTAATACAAAATTGTTGCTACTGATAAACTACTGTGAGCAAGATTGTTTCTAGGTGCAGCTGAATTGACAACTCAGTTGTTAAGGCTTATAAATATTCTATGGCTCCCCTTGTGTCGAATCAATAAATTGGGTTTCACTTCCCTCAAAAATACTGCGATACACCCCCTATATTTATGGGTCATCAAGACTATTTTCTGGCGTTGTTGCCAGGGAGCATAGCTTTATTTATCAAGTTCACTTGGAATCATTATTGTTCAAGCTTAGTGCTGACTCGTTGATACATTGCAAATGTATTTATAATTTTTGATGTTCCATGCTTGGTTTTATCCACTTTCTTGTGTTTTGTTCCAACTTTGGAGTACTGTTCATATGATTTCTTGGACTAACCTATTAACAAGAGCCACAGTGCTAGCTCCCTGTTTTCTGCTGTTTTTGGTTCCAGGAAAGTCAGAAAATGAATATTCTCGGAATTGGACGGGACAAAAGCCAAAGTGCCTATTTTTCTGGAAGGGATCAAGTGCCAGAATACGAGACGGAGAAGGGCCAGGGAGCCACCACACCACCTGGCCACGTGGCCAGGCCTGGCCCGCGCCAGGGGGTGGTGTGGCCGCTCCCGGCACCCCCTCGGCCTCTCCTTCCGCCTATATATTGCCCTCGGGACGAAAACCCTAAGGACCCGATCAAAAATTCTTACAACAATAATAAAAGTGCTCCCTATGAACATGAAGTTATGCTTAAAGCGTTTATTAGTAAACAAACTGCTTTCAATAAAACTATTGATGAAAAACTCTCTAATGCTGAAAGAAATATAGCATCTTTGGCTGAAACTCAATATTCTTTGAATAAAATGGCTGCTAAACCTGAAACTAATGATAATCCCTTTGCAGCTACTAATGCCATACAAGTAAGAATTGATGAAAATGTTAGACTATTAGCTGAATTACATGCTAAGTGGGAAAGAGAAGATGAAATTGCTAGAAACATTAGTGTTTCTACTATCACCACCACTAGTGTTGAGGCTAGTAATAGTTCTACTACTTTGGATGATAAAGTTGATTTTGATCTTGATGGTTGCAATATCTCTGAAGTTATTAAGTTCCTACAAAAGCTTGCTAAAAGTCCTAATGCTAGTGCTATGAACATGGCCTTTACAAAACACATTACCGATGCTCTTATAAAGATTAAGGAAGAAAAGATGAAACATAAAGCTTCTATTCCTATAAAACAAGAGGATGGTTGGGAACCCATCATTAATATGAAAGTGAATGACTTTGATTTGAAAGCTTTATGTGATCTTGATAGTAGTGTTTCTATTATGCCTAGAAGGATTTATGATATGCTTGATTTGCCTCCTCTTGAAGATTGTTATTTGAATGTTCCACTTGATGATAATGCTAAAAAGAAACTCATGGGGAGTCTTAATGATGTTCTTATTATGGTTAACGATGCTTATGTCCCCGTTGATTTCTATGTTTTGGATGTTGAATACAATGCTTCTTGTCCTATTACTTTTGGAAGACCTTTTCTTAGAACTGTTGGTGCCATCATTGATATGAAAGAAGGCACCATTAAATATCAACTCCCACTCAAGAAAGGTATAGAGCACTTCCCTAAAAAGAGAGAAAAGATTTCTTTTGCTTCTCCTATGAAAACAAAATTTGGTTTTAATGCTTCTTCATTTGAGAACACTTGATTCTTTCTTTGCTTCTTATGCCTAACTTAAAGGCGTTAAAGAAAAGTACTTATTGGGAGATAACCCAAAAGTTTTAGATGAGTCTTGGAAGTTATTACCTCAGTAATAACCTCTCCTTATCCTTTTTATTTGCTTTTTGTGCCAAGAGTAACCTCTAATGAGAGTGAAGTAATGATTGAGAAAGTTGCTGTTCCGAAACAGATTTTTGTGCTTCACTGTAAAAATTCGTGAGAGAGGTGTGTATGTCGTATTGATATGTAATTTGTTGTGCTTTTGCCCCAGGTTGTTATATAACTTTCTTTAGTTCAACACTTTTTGATTTGAGCAACATAAGGTCTTCGAAAAAATTCGTCTTTACCTACTGATCTGTTTTGACAGATTTCTGCCATTTTCTGCATTTGCTTCTTGTGGGTTCCTTTTCGAGTTCTTTTGGGGAATTGAGCTTTTTGAAGGAAGTGCTAGAGTAGCTAGTGTTCTAATGGAAGTTTATTTGGTGTTAGAACTGAACTTTAAGACTTATTTATCTTGAGTGCACTAATGTTGCTAATAAAGATTGTGTGAAGTTTTGTATGAAGGAAAATTTCCAGGTGTATGGAAGGAATGAGTAATGAGATGAAGGATGGACTAAAGCTCAAGCTTGGGGATGCCACGCGTGTCACCCCAAGAAATATACAAGAAGTGCAAGCGTCAAAGCTTGGGGATGCCCAAGGCATCCCCTTCTTCATCAATAAAAATTCCAGGTTTCTTCCAAACGCTTCATTTTTATTGTTTCATGCACAGTTGTGTTTTTCTTGGAGCGTCTTCTTTTTTGTTTTTGTTTTGGTTTTTAGTTTGCTTGGTTTTAGTTTTCTGAATAAGTTGGTTGGACCCCCTCTTTCATACATTGGTTTGCAAATAGTTTGGTTTGGTTTGGAAAAGAGTAGGAAAGTTCATACTTATGTGGTAAAAAGAGCTCGTTTTTGACTGTGGCATGTGCTTTGTCATGCCATGCTTGATATTTTTTTGGATTTATTCTTAGTATTCTTTGTTGTATCATGACTTGTTATAAACAATTGAGATTGCTTAATGTGCCTTGGATGAATCATGCGTTGTTTTAGCATATTAAAGCATAGTATAGTGGTATTCTCCTTTGATGCTTTATTTGGGTTGACTTGGCACATGCTCACACCATGTTATGACTGTCTCAAGTCACCATAGCCTTTATGATCCTTTATTTTTCAACTTGTAGTATCACTTTATGCTTTGATCAATGATGTTTTGTTGCTCTGCATGATTATGGCCATTATTGCTCTCTTAGTTTGTTGCTCCCAGTCTTTTGCTAGCCTCCACAACTAAGTATGAGTTCCACTCATGCATCCAACTCCCTAAACCAAGTTATTCCAAATATTCCACCATACCTACCTACTAGCTTATGCTATTCCAAGTATATTCATGCTTTTGTTTATCTTCCAAATTAAACTTGTTATGAGAAAACTAGTGATTAAAGCTCTCACGAACTTGATGGCACACTTTACTTGCCCTTAATAAACTTGAACCATTATGTCGTCTATGTTGTATATTCTTGCACTTATTTGTTGGGAATTAGAAGAACCATGCTTTCATGGGGAAAGCTTTCAACATTGCACTTGGTACTTGTACCTAGTTGATGTCATGCTCTTTTGTATATGGATGTCATCGGTGTGAAATGAAAGGCGAGCTTGTAAGTCCATGGAGTTATGTATATGTGTTAGAGAAACGCCTGGGCCGCTGGTCTAATCCATGCTAACATGGTGGAAACCTGCAGTGTAACCATAATGAGCTGTCTATGAAGCATTCTTCTTATAAAAAAGAGTCATATATTGAGAAAAAAGAGAAAAGAAAAAAAAGACATACTATGAAAAGAGGAAAGAGAGAAAAAAGCACCATATTCCCATGGTAAATAAGAAGAATGCTGAGATGTTCGTTGTCTGCTTGCCTTGTCATTTTGATATGGGATTCTTCCGTATCATCGGGCAAGGGGTACCCCGTTGGCGGTTCTCAATGATACACATGTACTTACAATGACAAGAACTTATCGGTGACTAAACTTGAGTAGCATGAGGAGTGGCCCTCGTATACAAGGGACATGAGGTTTCTGACTTATACTTCGTTAAGCATGTACACCATAGTTTGTTCACATTAACCTTAATCACTTCAAGATGCTTATGATAGGGGCAATGAGAGCTGAAAGCTATGAGTACCATAATTTTTGGAAGATCTTTATGAGACTTGAATCCCTACTTCCTTTTACAAAGGCCTTTCTTCAACCATTATATTGAGCTCCACCTTCTATCTTTATGCACTTACTTTGAGAGCATAGTGGCCATTCTTAGTTCTGTGTGCATTGTCCCAAGACTAGTTGATTGATGCATAACTTGATATTGCTTGTTTTAAACTATTGTATCTAGTCACTTTATGAACTTTGAAGGTGTCCTATGCATTTATATTTGCTACTCTATTGAGGGACAAGCTGAATACTTTTATGCCATGCTTTCTTTATGTGAAACAAACAAACGTCTTGCAAAGCATTGTTATTCATGAATCTTTTGTTTGTGCCTTTTCATGTTTCATCATAGTTTCTTTGCTTATTGATAGAACTTTGTCTTTCATGTTATGATTGAAGTACTATGATCCCAGCTTTGAATGTTTTACAAATACTTTGATCAAGTCTTTGATGGTGCATGTCACCTCAAAAATTATTCTTTCTTTTTATCACTTACCTACTCGAGGACGAGCAGGAGTTAATCTTGGGGATGTTCATACATTGCAAATGTATTTATAATTTTTGATGTTCCATGCTTGGTTTTATCCACTTTCTTGTGTTTTGTTCCAACTTTGGAGTACTTTTCATATGATTTCTTGGACTAACCTATTAACAAGAGCCACAGTGCCAGCTGCCTGTTTTCTGCTATTTTTGGTTCTAGGAAAGTCAGAAAATGAATATTCTCGGAATTGGACGGGACAAAAGCCAAAGTGCCTATTTTTTCGGAAGGGATCAAGTGCCAGAATACGAGACGGAGAAGGGCCAGGGAGCCACCACACCACCTGGCCGCGCGGCCAGGCCTGGCCCACGCCAGGGGGTGGTGTGGCCGCTCCCGGCACCCCCTCAGCCTCTCCTTCCGCCTATATATTGCCCTCGGGACGAAAACCCTAAGGACCCGATTAAAAATCCACGAAAGAGTTTGTAGCCGCCGTCATCTCCATCGCTAGATCGGGAGGGATCTGAAGCTCTTCCCGGCACCCTGCCTGAGAGGGGAATTCACCCTGGAGGCCTTCTTCATCACCATGCAAGCCTCCGGTGTGATGCGTGAGTAGTTCATCCTTGGACTACGGATCCATGTAGTAGCTAGATGGCTGGTTCTCCTCCTTTGTGCTTTCATGTTTAGATCTTGTGAGCTCCGTTCATGATCAAGATCATCTATTTGTAATTCATACATGTTGTGTTTGCGAGGATCCAATGGATATTGAGATGCTATTTTAGATTGATTATTAATTCTATCATGTCTTTGTTATTTGTGATCTTGCATGCTTTTCGTTGTTAGTAGCTCTCTTGGCCAAGTAGATGCTAGCAACTCCAAGAGTTAGTATTTATGCTCGATAGTGGGTTCATGCATCTGGTAATCCAGGGAAGTGACAGAAATCTCTAAGGTACTAGATGTGTTGTTGCTATTAGAGAGAAAACAACAATCCTATGTTCATAGAACAATCGTATTGTTTACTTTACACGCAGTTCGTAAAGCAATAATCTGTTGCTTGCAACTTAATACTGGAGGGGGTTCGGATGATAACCTGAAGGTGGATTATTAGTCATAGATGCAGTTGGATGGCGGTCTATGTATTATGTTGTAATGCACAATCAAGTCTTAAAGGAGTCAAGATGATTAGTATATGCATGTATTTCTTTCTCGGTGTTTGTCAACTGCCCCGCTGTAATTTGTTCACCCAGCATGTTCTCTATCTAAGGAGAGTCACCTCTAGTGAACTATGGATCCCGGTCCTTTTTCTTTGCATACAATCTACAACTGTTTACTGCTTTGTGTTTACTTTCTGCAAACTACTTCCTTCCATTCGATACGTTTAAGCCTTTGTTTTCCGCAAAACACAGTGAACTTGACAAGCTCATCGCAAGTTGGGGATAAAGTTCTGTGGTTGTGTTGTGCAGGTCTCCACGTTGCTAGTAGCACCGGTAGTGCGCCCTGCCAAAGCTCAGCTACTAACACCTTTGGGGTGTTTCCTTGCTCCTACTGGTTCGATTAAACCTTGGTTTCATAACTGAGGGAAAACTTGCTGTTGTGCTCATCATACCTTCCTCTTGGGGTTCCCAATGAGCTCTACGTCGAACGACGAGCACATCACTCGTGTATTAACGAGCTCGTTGGGGAACCCCAAGAGAAAGGTATGATGAGCACAGCAGTAAGTTTCCCTCAGTTATGAAACCAAGGTTATCAATCCAGTAGGAGCAAGGAAACACCCCAAAGGTGTAGCTAGCTGGACTTTGGCAGGACGCACTGCCGGTGCCAGTAGCAACATGGAGACCTACACAACACAACCATAGAACTCTGTCCCCAACTTGCGACGAGGTTGTCAATCTCACCGGTTTTGCTGAAAACAAAGGATTAAATATATCGAATGGAAGGAAGTAATAGTTTGGAGAAAGTAAACACAAAACAGTAAACTGTTGATTGTAGATTGAAAGTAGAAGAAAGGACCGGGGTCCATAGTTCACTAGAGGTGGCTCTCCTTAAGATAGATAACATGCTGGGTGAACAAATTACAGCGGGGCAATTGACAAACATCGAGAAAGCATACAAGCATATACTAATCATCTTGACTCCTTTGAGATTTGATTGGGCCTTACAACATTATACATAGACCGCCATCCAACTGCATCTATGACTAATAATCCCCCTTCAGGTTATCATCCGAACCCCCTCCAGTATTAAGTTGCAAGCAACGGATAATTGCATTACGAATTGCATGTAAAGTAAACAATATGATTGTTCTATGAACAAAGGATTGTTGTTTTCTCCCTAGTAGCAACAACACATCTAGTACCTTAGAGATTTCTGTCACTTCCCCAGATAACCAGAGACATGAACCCACTATCGAGCATAAATACTAACTCTTGGAGTTGCTAGCATCTACTTGGCCAAGATAGCTACTAACAATGGAAAGCATGCAAGATCACAAATAACAAAGACATGATAGAATCAATAATCAATCTGAAATAGCATCTCAATATCCATCGGATCCCCGCAAACACAACATGCAGAATTACAAATAGATGATCTTGATCATGAACGGAGCTCACAAGATCTAAACATGAAAGCACAAAGGAGGAGAACCAGTCGTCTAGATACTACATGGACCCGTAGTCCAGAGATGAACTACTCACGCATCACACCGGAGGCTTGCATGATGATGAAGAAGGCCTCCAGGGTGAATTCCCCTCTCCGGCAGGGTGCTGAGAAGAGCTTCAGATCCCTCCCGATCTAGGGATGGAGATGACGGTGGTTAGAGACTCTTTTGTGGATTTTTGATCGGGTACTTAGGGTTTCCATATCATAGGCAATATATAGGCGGAAGGAGAGGCCGAGGGGGTGCCTGGGGCGGCCAGACCACCCCCTGGCGCGGGCCAGGCCTAGCCGCGCAGCTAGGTGTTGTGGCCGGGCCCCAGCCCCTCTCCGTCTCGTATTCTGGCTCTAGGTGTCCCTCAGTAAAATAATGACTTTGGCTTTTGTCCCGTCCAATTCCGATAATATTCATTTTCTGACTTTCCTAGAACCAAAAACAGCAGAAAAACAGGCAGCTGGCACTATGGCTCTTGTTAATAGGTTAGTCTAAGAAATCATATGAAAAGTACTCCAAAGTGTGGACAAAACATAAGAAAGTAGATAAAAGCAAGCATGGAACATCAAAAAATTATAGATACATTTGCAATGTATCAAAATCCCCAAGCTTAACTCCTGCTCGTCCTCGAGTAGGTAAGTGATAAAAAGAAAGAATAATTTTTGAGGTGACATGCACCATCATAAACTTGATCAAAGTGTTTGCAAAACATTCAAAGCTAGCATCATAGTACTTCAATCATAACATAAAGGACAAAGTTCTAGCAATAAGACAAAGAAACTATGTTGTAACATGAAAAGGCACAAACAAAAGATTCATGAATAACAATGCTTTGCAAGACATTTGTTTGTTTCACATAAAGAAAACATAGCATAGTGGTATTAAGCTTGTCCTTCATAGAGTAGCAAACATAAATGCATAGGACACCTTCAAAGTTTATAAGAGGGACTAGATACAAATAGTTTAAATCAAGCAATATCAAGGTATGCATCAATCAACAAGTCTTGGGACAATGCACATAGAACTAAGAATGGCCACTATGCTCTCAAAGTAGGTGCATAAAGATAGAAGGTGGAGACTCAACAAAAAAGTAAAAGAAAGGCCTTCATAGAAGGTAGTAGGGATTCAAGTCTCATAAAGAGCTTCCAAAAATTATGGTACTTAATAGCTTTCAGCTCTCATTGCCCCAATCATAAGCATCTTGAAGTGATTAAGGTTAAAGTGAACAAACTATGGTGTATATGCTTGACGAAGTATACCTTGGAAATCTCATGTCCCTTGAATACGAGGGCCGCTCCTCATGCTACTCAAGTTTAGTCACCGGTAAGTTCTTGTCATCGTAAGTACATGTGTATCATAGAGAACCGCCAATGGGGTACCCCTTGCCCGATGATACGGAAGAATCCCCATATCAAAATGACAAGGCAAGAAAACAACGAGCATCTCAGCAATCTTCTTATTTACCATGGGAATATGGTTCTTTTTCTCTCTTTCCTCTTTTCATAATCACTTTTTCTTTTTTTCTTTTTTTTCTCAATATCGGACTCTTTTTTTATAAGAAGAATGCTTCATAGACAGCTCATTATGGTTACGCTGCAGGTTTCCACCATGTCAGCATGGATTAGACCAGCGGCCCAGGCGTTTCTCTAACACACATACATAACTCCATGGACTTACAAGCTCCCCTTTCATTTCACACCGACGACATCCATAGACAAAAGAGCATGATATCAACTAGGTACAAAGTACAAGTGCAATGTTGAAAGTGTTCCCCATGATAACATGGTTCTTCTAATCCCCAACAAATAAGTGCAAGCATATACAACATAGAAGACACAATGGTTCAAGTTTATTAAGGGCAAGAAAAGTAAAATGTGTCATCAAGTTCGTGAGAGCTTTAATCACTAGTTTTCTCATAACAAGTTTAATTTAGAAGGTAGATAAAAACATGAATATACTTGGAATAGCAAATGCTAGTAGGTAGGTATGGTGGACCCTTTGGAAATAACTTGGTTTTAGGAGTTGGATGCATGAGTGGAACTCATACTTGGTTTAGAAGGCTAGCAAAAGACTGGGAGCGACAAACTAAGAGAGCAATAATGGCCATAATCATGCAGAGTGACAAAACATCATTGATCAAAGCATAAAGTGATACTACAAGTTGAAAACTAAAGGATCATAAAGGCTTATGGTGACATGGGATAGTCATAACATGGTATGAGCATGCGCCAAGTCGACCCAAATAAAGCATCAAAGGTGAATAACCATAATACTATGCTTTAATATGCTAAAACAACGCATGATTCTTTAAAGGTGCATTAAGCAATATCAATTGTTTATAACAAGTCGTGCTATAGAAAAGAATACTGAGCATAAAGCCAAAACAATATCAAGCATGGCATGAGAAAGCATAGGCCACAGTCAAAAACAAGCTATCTTTACCACTTAAGCATGAACTTTCCTACTCTTTTTCAAACCAAACCAAACTATTTGAAAACCAATGTATGAAAGAGGGGGTCCAACCAATTTATTCAGAAAACTAAGAAAACCAAGCAAACAAAAAACCAAAACGAAAACGAAAAAGAAGACACTCCAAGAACAACACAACTGTGCATGAAACAATAAAAATGAAGTGTTTGGAAGAAACCTGGGATTTTTATTGATGAAGAGGAGGATGCCTTGGGAATCCCCAAGCTTTGACACTTGTAATTCTTGGATATTTCTTGGGGTGACATGCGTGGCATCCCCAAGCTTGAGATTTAGTCCATCCTTCATCTCATTACTCATTCCTTCCATACACCTAAAATTTTTCCTTCATATAAAACTTTACACAATCTTTATTAGCAACATTAGTGCACTCAAGATAATAAGTCTTTAGGTTCAGTTCCAACACCAATAAAACTTTCATTAAAACACTATCTACTGTAGCACTTCCCTTAAAAATCTCAATTCCCCAAAAGAACTCAAAAAGGAACCAACAAGAAGCAAATACAGAAAATGGCAGGAATCTGTCAAAACAGACCAGCAGGTAAAGACGATTTTTTTCGAAGATCTCCTATTGCTCAAATCAAAAAGTGTTGAACTAAAGAAATTTAGATAACAACCTGGGTCAGAAGCACAAAATTCACGCCTCAAAAGGACGTACCGAGATTTTACACGAATTTTTACGCTGAAGCACAGAAATCTGTTTCAGGACAGCAACTTTCCCAATCATTACTTCTCTCTCATTAGAGGTTACTCTTGGCACAAAAAGCAAATAAAAAGGATAAGGAGAGGTTATTACTGAAGTAATAACTTCCAATACTCATCTAAAACTTTTGGGTTATCTCCCAATAAGTACTTTTCTTTAACGCCTTTAAGTTAGGCATAAGAAGCAAGAAAAAGAATCAAGTGTTCTCAAATGAAGAAGCATTAAGAGCAAATTTTGTTTTCATAGGAGAGGCAAAAGAACTGTTTTCTCTCTTCTTAGGGAAGTTTTCTATACCTTTCTTGAGTGGGAGTTGATATTTAATGGTGCCTTCTTTCATATCAATAATGGCACCAACAGTTCTAAGAAAAGGTCTTCCCAAAGTAATAGGATAAGAAGCATTGCATTCAACATCCAAAACATAGAAATCAATGGGGACATAGGCATTGTTAACCATAATAAGAACATCATTAATACTTCCCATGAGTTTCTTTTTAGCATTATCATCAAGTGGGACATTCAAATAACAATCTTCAAGTGGTGGCAAATCAAGCATATCATAAATACTTCTAGGCATAATAGAAACACTACTATCAAGATCACATAAAGCTTTAAAATCAAAATCATTCACTTTCATATTGATGATGGGTTCCCAACCATATTCTTGTTTTATAGGAATAGAAGCTTTATGTTTCATCTTTTCTTCTTTAATCTTTATGAGAGCATCAGTAATGTGTTTTGTAAAGGCCATGTTCATAGCACTAGCATTAGGACTTTTAGCAAGCTTTTGTAGGAACTTAATAACTTCAGAGATATTGCAACCATCAAGATCAAAATCATAATTATTATCTAAAGTAGTAGAGCTATTACTAGCCTCAACCCTAGTGGTAATGATAGTAGAAACACTAATGTTTCTTGCAATTTCATCTTCTCTTTCCCACTTAGCATGCAATTCAGCTAATAGTCTAACATTTTCATCAATTCTTACTTGTATGGCATTAGTAGCTGCAAAGGGATTATCAATAGTTTCAGGTTTAGCAGCCATTTTATTAATCAAAGAGGATTGAGCTTCAGACAAATATGATATATTTATTTCAGCATTAGAAAGTTTCAATCGCAAATTAGGAATTTCCCTATTTAAACTCTCAAGTTGATGACTAATGTTCTTCAAAATGGTAGATTGTTCGTCCATAGTTTTAGTAAATAGTTTATTTTGTTCATATTGCATTTGCATGAAGTTTTCAGTGGCTCTTTAAACTTCTAAAATTCTTCCTTCACTAGGTATTCCAGGTTTGCCATTGTAACCATAAGTATTATTAGGAGGATGGGGCCTATAATTGTTATTACCATAAGCATTGTTGCCAAAATTGTTATTTCTTATAAAGTTCACATCAACTTGCTCTTCTTGAGCAACCAAAGAGGCTAAGGGAACATTATTTGGATCAATATGGGCTTTCCCATTAACAAACATAGACATAATAATATCAATCTTATCACTCAAGGAGGTGGTTTCTTCAACAGAATTTACCTTCTTACCTTGTGGAGCTCTTTCAGTATGCCATTCGGAGTAATTAACCATCATATTATCCAGAAGCTTTGTTGAAACACCCAAAGTAATGGTCATAAAGGTACCTCCAGCAGCAGAATCCAATAGGTTCCTTGAAGAATAGTTCAATCCTGCATAAAAAGTTTGGATGATCATCCAAGCAGTCAGTCCATGAGTGGGACAATTCTTTATGAAAGATTTCATTCTTTCCCAAGCTTGAGCAACATGTTCATTATCAGATTGTTTAAACTTCATTATTTCACTTCTCATAGATATAATCTTAGCAGGAGGATAGTATTTCCCAATAAAAGCATCTTTGCACTTAGTACAAGAATCAATACTATTCCTAGTTAAGGAATTCAACCATTCTTTAGCTTTTCCTCTCAAAGAGAAAGGAAACAATTTTAGCTTAATAATATCTCCATCTATATCCCTATGCTTTTGCATCTCACAAAGTTCAACAAAGTTATTTAGATGGGCAGCAGCATCTTCATTACCAATACCAGAAAATTGTTCTCTCATAACAAGATTGAGTAAAGCAGGTTTTATCTCAAAGAAAGTAGCTTCAGGAACAGGTGGGGCAATAGGCGTGCTCATAAAATCATTGTTGTTGGTGCTAGTGAAGTCACACAACTTAGTCTTCTCAAGAGTAGTCATTTCTTTGTATTTTTAATAAAGAAAGTAAACTTGTAAAACTAATTTTTTTGTGTGTTTTTGATAAAGAAACAAGCAAAACAAAACAAAAGGAAACTAAGCAAAACAAAAATAACAAAGTAAAGAGATTGGTTATGAGGGACTCCCCTTGTGAAGATGTCCTTGACTCCCCTGCAACGGTGCCAGAAAAGTAGCTTTGATGGCGTGTTGTTGACGTGGGAGCTTCTTCTTCTTCAATCCCCAGCAACGGCGCCAGAAAAGTACTTGCTGACTCGTGTATTAACGAGATCATTGGGGAACCCCAAGAGGAAGGTATGATGAGCACATCAATAAGTTTACCTCAGTTATGAAACCAAGGTTATCAATCCAGTAGGAGCAAGGAAACACCCCAAAGGTGTAGCTAGCTGGACTTTGGCAGGGCGCACTACCGGTGCCAGCAGCAACGTGGAGACCTGCACAACACAACCACAGAACTCTGTCCCCAACTTGCGATGAGGTTGTCAATCTCACTGGTTTTGCTGAAAACAAAGGATTAAACATATTGAATGGAAGGAAGTAATAGTTTGTAGAAAGTAAACACAAAACAGTAAACAGTTGATTATAGATTGAAAGTAAAAGAAAGGACCAGGGTCCATAGTTCACTAGAGGTGGCTCTCCTTAAGGTAGATAACATGCTGGGTGAACAAATTACAGCGGGGCAATTAACAAACATCGAGAAAGCATACAAGCATATACTAATCATCTTGACTCCTTTGAGATTCGATTCGGAATTACAACATTATACATAGACCGCCATCCAACTGCATCTATGACTAATAATCCACCTTCAGGTTATCATCCGAACCCCCTCCAGTATTAAGTTGCAAGCAACAGATTATTGCTTTACGAATTGCGTGTAATGTAAACAATACGATTGTTCTATGAACAAAGGATTGTTGTTTTGTCCCTAGTAGCAATAGCACATCTAGTACCTTAGAGATTTCTGTCACTTCCCTAGATTACCAGAGGCATGAACCCACTATCGAGCATAAATACAAACTCTTGGAGTTGCTAGCATCTACTTGGCCAAGATAGCTACTAACAACGGAAAGCATGCAAGATCACAAATAACAAAGACATGATAGAATCAATAATCAATCTGAAATAGCATCTCAATATCCATCGGATCCCCGCAAACACAACATGCAGAATTACAAATAGATGATCTTGATCATGAACGGAGCTCACAAGATCTAAACATGAAAGCACAAAGGAGGAGAACCAGCCATCTAGCTACTACATGGACCCGTAGTCCAGAGATGAACTACTCACGCATCACATCGGAGGCTTGCGTGATGATGAAGAAGGCCTCCAGGGTGAATTCCCCTCTCCGGCAGGGTGTCGGGAAGAGCTTTAGATCCCTCCCAATCTAGGGATGGAGATGACGGCGGCTATAGACTCTTTTGTGGATTTTTGATCGGGTACTTAGGGTTTCCGTATCAGAGGCAATATATAGGCGGAAGGAGAGGCCGAGGGGGTGCATGGGGTGGCCAGACCACCCCCTGGCGCGGGCCAGGCCTGGCCGCGCGGCCAGGTGGTGTGGTCGGGATCTAGCCCCTCTCCGTCTCGTATTCTGGCTCCAGGTGTCCCTCGGTAAAATAATTACTTTGGATTTTGTCCCGTCCAATTCCGAGAATATTCATTTTCTGACTTTCCTGGAACCAAAAACAGTAGAAAACAGGCAGCTGGCACTGTGGCTCTTGTTAATAGGTTAGTCCAAGAAATCATATGAAAAGTACTCCAAAGTGTGGACAAAACATAAGAAAGTAGATAAAACCAAGCATGGAACATCAAAAAATTATAGATACATTTGCAATGTATCACTTAGTTTATTTCTGCCTTGTTGCTTGTTTCTTTATCAAAAATACAAAAAAATTAGTTCCTACTCTAGTTGTTATTTTTGTTGGTTTGTTATTGTCTTGCTTTATCATGCTTTCTATCAATGGTTGGTTTCTTCGAAACTGAATCTTATTGGCAAGGTGGGTTCACAGAAGAACAAAAATATTATTATAAGGAACACCGCTTGTCACAAAAAGGGAAACACTTATGGGAACAAATTGATAAATTGTATACCATTGCTATAAACATGTGCTCTACTTATGATGTTAGTTATTGCTTTGATAAATCTTGTTGCTGTAGGAGGTACAAACACCTCCCTTTTCAATGTGAGTATAATGATGATGTTACCATATCTTCTTATGTTAAAGAAAATTATGACTTTTATGATGTGGAACAAATTGAGGAATTTATTGCTTGGAAGGGTGCATTTGAAATTGCTAGTTTGCTTGAAAATATTGATGATTCACCTTATAAATATGAGGTTTATGATATACTTAAATTTTGCTTTGATAATTACAAGGAAGAAAATGGCTATATTATTGAATATATTAATAGATGCTTTCCACAAATGGAAGAGACTAATGCCTTGCAGGATCTTATGGAAGAAGAAATTGATGAACCTGAGAGCTCATTAGATGAAAAAGAGAAGCAGAGTGATGAACAAAAGGAGGAAGAGTGGATTAGCTACCCATGCCTACCTTCTAATGAGATTAACTCTTTATCCCTTACATTATTTGATTGTCCCCCATGCTTACCAAAGGAGGATGAATGTTATGCTCATGTTATCTGTAATAATCCTATATTTGTGCCTAACTTCGAGATGCATGTTACTAAAGATCTTTACTTAGAAATTGTTTATGATAAAGCTCTAGACGATGGTCCTATATTGAATGATCAGTCATCTTGTTATAGAATTGTTAAAAGTGGGTTTGAAAGTTTTAATCCCACCATTTTTGAGCTTGATAAAAATTATGTTTTTGTAGAACATGAAAAGCATGCTGTATGTGATAGTTATATTGTTTAGTTTATTCATGAGGCTACTGAGAATTATTATGAGAGAGGAAAATATGGTTGTAGAAGTTTTCATGGTATTGAAACACCTCTCTATGTGCTCAAAGTTTTGAAGTTACTCTTGTTTTATCTTCCTATGCATGTCACTTTGTTCTTTGCGAATTTATTTGCATACAGGATTCCTATGCATAGGAAGTGGGTTAGACTTAAATGTGTTTTGAATTTGCTTCTTGATGCTCTCTTTTACTTCAATTCATATTTCTTATGTGAGCATCCTCTCAAACTATAATGCCTAACTTAAAAGCGTTAAAGAAAAGTACTTATTGGGAGATAACCCAAAAGTTTTAGATGAGTCTTGGAAGTTATTACTTCAATAGTAACCGCTCCTTATCCTTTTTATTTGCTTTTTGTGCCAAGAGTAACCTCTAATGAGAGACAAGTAATGGTTGGGAAAGTTGCTGTCCCGAAACAGATTTCTGTGCTTTACCATAAAAATTCGTGTAAAATCTTGGTACATCCTTTTGAGGCGTGAATTTTTGTGATTCTGCCCCAGGTTGTTATCTAACTTTTGTTACTTAATCACTTTTCGATTTGAGGAACAGAAGGTCTTCGAAAAAATTCGTCTTTATCTGCTGGTCTGTTTTGACAGATTTCTGCCATTATTTGTATTTGCTTCTTGTTGGTTCCTCTTTGAGTTCTTTTGGGGAATTGAGCTTCTTGAGGGAAGAGATACATTATCTTGCGTTTTAATGGAAGTTTTATTGCTGTTGGAACTGAACCTAAAGACTTATTATCTTGAGTGCACTAATGTTGCTAATAAAGATTGTGTGAAGTTTTGTATGAAGGAAAAATTTTAGGTGTATGGAAGGGATGAGTAATGAGATGAAGGATGGACTAAAGCTCAAGATTGGGGATGACACGCGTGTCACCCCAAGAAATATCCAAGAAGTACAAGCTTCAAAGCTTGGGGATGCCCAAGGCATCCCCTTCTTCATCAATAAAAATCCCAGGTTTCTTCCAAACACCTCATTTTTATTGTTTCATGCACAGTTGTGTTGTTCTTGGAGCGTCTTCTTTTTAGTTTTCGTTTTGGTTTTTAATTTTCTTGGTTTTCTTAGTTTGCTCAATAAATTGGTTGGACCCCCTCTTTCATGCATTGGTTTTCAAATAGTTTGGTTTGGGTTGGAAAAGAGTAGGAAAGTTCATGCTTAAGTGGTAAAGAGAGCTTGTTTTTGACTGTGGCATATGCTTTAGCATGCCATGCTTGATCTTGTTTTGGCTTTATGCTTAGTATTCTTTGTTGTAGCATGACATGTTATAAACAATTGAGATTGCTTAATGTGCCTTGGAAGAATCATGCTTTGTTTTAGCATATTAAAGCATAGTATTGTGGTATTCTCCTTTGATGCTTTATTTGGGTTGACTTGGCGCATGCTCACACTATTTATGACTATCTCAAGTCACCATAGCTTTTATGATCCTTTAGTTTTCAACTTGTAGTATCACTTTATGCTTTGATTAATGATGTTTTGTCACTCTGCATGATTATGGCCATTATTGCTCTCTTAGTTGGTCGCTCCCAGTCTTTTGCTAGCCTCCATAACCAAGTATGAGTTCTACTCATGCATCCAATTCCTAAAACCAAGTTATTCCAAAGAGTCCACCATACCTACCTACTAGCTTATGTTATTCCAAGTATATTCATGTTTTTATCTACCTTCCTAATTAAACTTGTTATGAGAAAACTAGTGATTAAAGCTCTCACGAACTTGATGGCACACTTTATTTTTCTTGCCCTTAATAAACTTGAACCATTGTGTCGTCTATGTTGTATATGCTTGCACTTATTTGTTGGGGATTAGCAGAACCATGCTGTCATGGGTAACGCTTTCAACATTGCACTTGTACTTTGTACCTAGTTGATATCATGCTCTTTTGTCTATGGATGTCGTCGGTGTGAAATGAAAGGGGAGCTTGTAAGTCCATGGAGTTATGTGTGTGTGTTAGAGAAACGCCTGGGCCACCGGTCTAATCCATCATGTCATGGTGGAAACCTGCAGCATAACCATAATGAGCTGTCTATGAAGCATTCTTCTTATAAAAAAAGAGTCAGATATTGAGAAAAAAGAGAAAAAAAAGATATGAGAATAGAGGAAAGAGAGAAAAAAAGCACCATTTTCCCATGGTAAATAAAAAGATTGCTGAGATGCTCGTTGTCTGCTTGCCTTGTCATTTTGATATGGGGATTCTTCCATATCATCGGGCAAGGGGTACCCCGTTGGCGGTTCTCTATGATACACATGTACTTACAATGACAAAAACTTACCAGTAACTAAACTTGAATAGCATGAGGAGCGACCCTCGTATTCAAGGGATATGAGATTTCCAACTTATACTTTGTCAAGCATATACACCATAGTTTGTTCACTTTAACCTTAACCACTTCAAGATGCTTATGATAGGGGCAGTGAGAGCTAAAAGCTAACAAGTACCATAATTTTTGGAATCTCTTTATGAAACTTGAATCCCTACTTCCTTCTATGAAGTCCTTTCTTTTAATTTTATGTTGAGTCTCCACCTTCTATCTTTATGCACCTACTTTGAGAGCATAGTGGCCATTCTTAGTTCTATGTGCATTGTCCCAAGACATGTTGATTGATGCATAGCTTTGGTATTGCTTGTTTTAAACTATTTGTATCTAGTCACTCCTATGAACTTTGAAGGTGTCCTATGCATTTATGTTTGCTACTCTATGAGGGACAAGCTGAATGCCACTATGCTATGTTTTCTTTATGTGAAACAAAAAAACGTCTTGCAAAGCATTTTTATTAATGAATCTTTTGTTTGTGCCTTTTCATGTTGCAACATAGTTGCTTTGTCTTGTTGTTAGAACTTTATCTTTCATCTTATGTTGAAGTACTATGATCCTAGCTATGAATGTTTTACAAATACTTTGATCAAGTTTATGATGGTGCATGTCACCTAAAAAATTATTCTTTCTTTTTATGACTTACCTACTCAAGGATGAGCAGGAGTTAAACTTGGGGATGTTGATACATTGCAAAACGTATCCATAATTTTTGATGTTCCATGATTGGTTTTATCTACTTTCTTATGTTTTGTCCACACTTTGGAGTACTTTTCATATGATTTCTTGGACTAACCTATTAACAAGAGCCACAGTGCCAGCTGCCTGTTTTCTGCTGTTTTTGGTTCCAGGAAAGTGAGAAAATGAATATTCTCGGAATTGGACGGGACAAAAGCCAAAGTCAGTTTTTCACCGAGGGACACCAGGAGCCAGAATATGAGACGGAGAGGGGCTGGGGCCCGGCCACATGACCTGGCCGCGCCAGGGGGTGGTCCGGCCGCCCCAGACACCCCCTCGGTCTCCCTCTTCGCCTATAAGTTGCCTTCTGACCTAAAAACTTAGGGGGTCGATGTTTTTCCAGAAAGAGTTCCGCTCCGCCGCCACCACCAGATTCCGAGATTCAGAACCAGAAACTCCGTTCTGGCACCCTGCCGGGACGAGGAATTGGAGGAGATCATCGCCATCATCATCACCATCGCTTCTCCATCGACCATCCATGTTTCCCCCATCTATGAGTGAGTAATCCCCCGATGTAGGCTATGGGGATGGTAGGGATTGGATGAGATCGTTCATGTAATGGCATCAGATTGTGAGGGCATGGTGCCTAGTATCTTTTATTAGTGATTTATGACTTTGTTGCGACTTGTTGTGCTTAATGCTTGTCACTAGGGCCTGAGTGCCATGTTTTCAGATCTGAACATGTTATTGATTCATTATGATAGTATTGTTTTTGGTCTTATCTACAAGTTGTATACACACATTGTTGTCCGGAACCAAAGGCCCCAAAGTGATAGAAATCGGGATAACCGGAGGGAATGGCTTTGATGTGAGGATCACATGTGTTCACGGAGTGTTAATGCTTTGCTCCGGTGCTTTGTTAAAAGGAGCACCTTAATTGCCAGTAGTTCCCTTGAGGCCCCGCTACAAACGGGCTAGCAGGACAAAAGATGTTGTGCAAGTTCTCATTGCGAGCATGTATGACTATATATGGAACACATGCCTATGCTTATTTAGTACTTGGATGCTTGATCTTATTTATCTGCAAATGCCCTATGTTCTGATTTCTATATGAATTGTCTTGTCCATACAACGCCCGTCCATCCATCCATCCCTATGCCTACCGCGCTTTAATCCTACTGTTTACCGCAATTGTTACTATCGTCTTTACTTTTACTACTGCTATTACTTTACTATTCCTACTACAAAACTATTGCTACTGATAAACTGTTGTGAGCAAGATTGTTTCCAGGTGCAGCTGAATTGACAACTCAGTTGTTAAGGCTTATAAATATTCGTTGGCTCCCCTTGTGTCGAATCAATAAATTGGGTTTCACTTCCGTCGAAAATACTGCGATACACCCCCTATACTTGTGGGTCATCAGTTACCATAGCAATAGTTTCAGTTATTTCTTTCTTTCTACTAAGAATATCATGAAGGAATTTACAATAAGTAGGAACTTTAATTGCATCCGCAAATGGAATTTCCAGATGAAGGTCACTAAGTGCCTTTGTAAAAGAATTATAAATTACCCCATCCGGTGCTTTCTTTTTTCGATCTGGATAAGGAAGCTTTTTCTCACCTGAGTTACTCTTGTCTTTTACCTTTTGGGGGGTTCAGGCTCTTTTGTTGCTTTCTTTTGTTGTTGCTTATTGCTTTTCTTCTTTTCTACTACAACAACTTCATATTCCTTACTTATTTCTTTATCTTCTCTTGGATCAACCGTTTCTGCATCAGAGTCATAATGATCATCTTGTGCATCATTTTGGTCCTCCTTGGTTGGTTCTTGCGTTTCAGTTTCATCTTAAGGATCCACCAATGTATCATCTTCTTGGCTTGTTTCGAGCAAGGCTTTTTCCTTTCACTCTTTTTTAGCTTCATATTCCGGTGGTCCTAAGGGTCCTGTAACAACTGCACCCCTTCTTGTGACAACATTAGCAGAAATAGGAATATCTTCGTCTTCATGAAGAAACATTTGATAACAAGATGCTATTTGTTCACACTGGGTTTAAATCATACTAAGGTACTTGTGAAATAGTCTTATTTCTTGTCCAATCTCATCATAATTTTCAGTGAGTTCCGCCAAAATCTTTTTGTGTTTTTGGAAATGCTTATGCAAGTTATTATGAGATTTTACTTGTCCATGTTTTAATTCTTGAAAAACTTTTATAGTTTCATCTTCTTCAATTAAAACTTATAACAAATCTAATTTGTTTTCCTTAACAAGTTCAGAAGGTATACCTTTTTCTTTCATAGTTTTGCGTACCTCGGGCATAAGATCAGGAGTTATGTGAAGTATCCCTTTTTCTGGCTTAGTACTCCCTCTGTCCCAAAATGTAAGGTGCCTAAGCTTTAGTCAAAAGTCAACATATTTTATGTTTGACCAAATTTATATATAAAAATATAAACATTCACAATACCAAATCAATATCAATAGATTCATGAGAAAGTATAGTTTTTCAAAATGTCCATTTGATATTGTAGATATTCATATTTTTTCGTACAAACTTGGTCAAACTTAAAAGATGTTGACTTTTGTCTAAAGCTTAGGCGCCTTATATTTTGGGATGGAGGGAGTACCAAAATCAGGATTATATAAAGAATCATTCTTAGCCCTAGTAGACATTAATTCCAAACATTCTTTAATAGTCAAAGTATTTATTGATCCTCCTACTGAGAAGTCAAGTAACTATCTACATTGAGTATTGAGACCGTGGTAAAATAAATGGAAAATTGTTAGTTTATAATAGCCATAATTAGGAGTATTATTGATCATTCCAAATAATCTTTCTCAACCTTGTGGGTAGTTTTCTCCCACGTTCTGACTAAAATTGCTTATGGTCTTTCTTAGTTCAGTTACCTTTTTAAAAGGAAAAAAACCTGTTTATGAATTTAGTAATGCTGTTTTCCCAACATTTAATGTAATGGCGAGGGAGAGAATATAACCAGCATAGAGCTTTACCTTTAAGAGACCATCGAAATAATTTAAGACGAGAGAAGTCTCTTGGCAAACCTTTTGGTCCAAGCGATGTTATCACATCGTCAAACTCTCTAATATGTCTTCCTGGGTCTTCATCTTCCCTTCCACTGAAAGCTTTCTCCTGCAAAATTTTAATAATTCCACCATCAAATCGATATTCTCTAACTCCAGGATTAGGGAACTCTATTGGTTGTTTAAGAAATTCAGAACTTGGAGCACTATATTCCCTGAGAGTTTTCTCAGGTTTCATAGGAGTTGTCCTATAAATAGACATGATTTTCATAATTTCACTCAGGTTTTCAACTTCAACTTTATTTAATCTTAAAAGTTTTTCAATAATTTCTTTACGCCTCTGAGCAGGCATAATCCGGTAGGTAGGTCCTACCAGAGCGTGTTGACCCTTTGTCTCCTAAGGAGAACATTTTGTAGTAGCGACACCTGAAATGTCAAAATACAAACACTTAGCGCTTAGCTCCCTGGCAACGGCACCACAAAATAGCTTGATGTCTACAAGGGCACAGATCATTTGTAGCTAGTTTCGAAGTTCAGATATCGATCCCACAGGGAGCCCAAAGGTAAGTGTCTATTGATGAAGTCTTTGTCACACCCGAAGTTCTAACAGGTCTTCGAGTGAATTGACTGCAAGTGTTGAAATAAGAATGGGGTTTTGATTAAATGCGATAGATTTAAATAGAACTAAAATGTAAACTATAGAAATATAAAGCATAAAAGTAAACAACGACTTTGCTTGTTTGTTGTTTCCTGCATATGGCGAAAGAAGGCGTGATGTCTACGCATGCTTCTATTCTTGTAGACAGTGTTGGGCCTCCAAGTGCAGAGGTTTGTAGAACCACAGCAAGTTTCCCTTAAATGGATCACCCAAGGTTTATCGAACTCAGGGAGGAAGTGGTCAAAGGTATCCCTCTCAAGCAACCCTGCAATCAAGATACAAGAAGTCTCTTGTGTCCCCAACACACCCAATACACTTGTCAGGTGTATAGGTGCAATAGTTCGGCGAAGAGATAGTGAAATACAAGTAATATGGATGATTATAAGTGGTAATTGCAATCTGAAATAAGAGTGGCAGCAAGTAAACATGTAATAGGACTGATTGTAAATGGTGTTTCAATGCTTAGAAACAAGGCCTAGGGATCATACTTTCACTAGTGGACACTCTCATATAAATATCTTCTCTTTATGATGCTACCCTGAACTACTCTCCGGTTGGACGATGTAGGGCTATAACAACACACCTTAAAGTTCGCATTCCCCATCTAGATAACCCCTCACTGTCACCTTGAGCGCTAGGTGGTTCCAACAAACACCACAATCTCATAGAGACATCCAACTCAAATTATACTCATGATAAGTATTTACGTAACCTTAGCCAAAGTGCCACACGGTGTGCACACTGTCAACTTCACGCACATGGGGATAAGCAGAGATTCATTAAAGCACTTGAGTAGTAGAATAGATCTATAGATTACAAAGCTCATGATCTCATAAGATCACGCATAGAGAGAGAGATGAACACATAGCTACCGGTAGAGCCCTTAGCCTCGAGAGAGAACTACCCCCTCCTCATCAGGGGAGTCAGCAACGGTGATGGAGATGGCGGTGGAGTCGATGGAGATGGCTCTGGGGGCACTTCCCCGTCCCGGCAGGGTGTCGGAACAGAGACTTCTGTCCCCCAAATCTCCTCTTCGGTGGCGGCGGTGTTGTGGAACTTTTCGTGGAATTCTGATCTGGTACTTAGGGTTTTCGTCCCGGGAGGCTTTTATAGGTGAAGGGGAAAGGTCGGTGGAGGCCTGAGGGGCCCACACCCCCTGGTGGCGCGCCTGGGGGTACCCACACCACCATATGGTGTGGCCAGCCCCTGGCCATCCTCCGTCTCTGCTTTGGGCTCCGTCTCGTGTCGGAAAAAATAGGAACTTCGGATTTTGTTTCGTCCAATTCTGAGAATATTTATTTTTTGGCTTTTCTGAAACCAAAAACAGCAGAAAATAGGCAACTGGCACTGCGGCATCTTGTTAATAGGTTAGTTCCAGAAAATGTATAAAAATACCTCAAAGTGTAAACAAAACATAAGAAAGTTGATATAAAACAAGCATGGAGCATCAAAAATTATAGATACGTTTACGACGTATCAAGGCGTGGGGAGATTCAGTTCATGGTGATAGTGACTATGGCAGGTGGACGAGTGATAAATGTAACAATTATAATCTTATAGATATATGTGTAGTCGAGCAACCCATAATTAGCCGGAACTCCTCTTGGTAGATTTCATCCCAACTTCAATAATCCTACTAGCCTGCTACCAAAACCATGGTCAGACACTAGACAATTAAGACCCTTCAAGTTGCTTAGCGATTAAGCTCCTTGGATCGGACTAATGCAATAAGCACAGTGGTTACTCGTTATCCTCGAGTCAACTAGCTTTCCATTGATATCCTCGTGTCACCCGGGGGTCGCCGGACCACTAGCGTACAAGATCTTATCTATGTAGAACAAAGTATCATGTTGTCTGGGCCCTTAATTGGACAAAAAGCATTAGGCATCCCACAGATAGTCAAGCACACATAATATAGTAATTAGAATCAATCACAAACTAATGGAAAGTATTAAGGCACATCACATCTCACCAATCCCCTACATCTCCCACGCCCAAGGGAATTACTCACACATCAGAGAAGAAAGGATCATCAATATAATCAAATAAAGGGAATTCGTCTTGGTATTACCGTGGAGATCCACAATAAGAATAGAAAAATATCCAACACAATTCAAGATGGGAAGAAACAATCTCAAACGCTAGTCCTGTAAGGTGGAGATCCCTCTCTCTCAAGTACAAGTAGTGGCTATAGGGGTGTATTGGCTAGGAGGTTGAAGATCGTGGAGCGAGATGAAGAACGCCTTCTCCTTCTTCTCCGGATCTCTTGTTTCTCCCTTCTGGATGTTATGGCGGCTGATGCATTGTGTTTTCATCCTTGGTCCCTTCACGGAAGTTGTCCCTTTTGACAAGACAGAGGCGGCGACAACTATACGGCGGCGACTATATGGCCGGAAAAATATTCCCGCCGTATAGTTGCTCGTTAAAGCTTCTGTGAGCTCCCCTCACGTGCTCCAAAGTAGGACTTGCTTGTTTTCTCTAGAATATTGTATTTCTCTAGGTAAACCCTTCTGTTGACATTCATAACCTAAACACACATTAAAAACCAAGTTTTCTTTGCTACCAAAGTATTAGCGTTAGGTAAAACCAGAAAACAGTCAAATCCGGGAGAAAACCATCAATAAAAGCCATCAAAAATATGTCGAATCTCACAACTATCAACATACAAAGTTCTAAATGTAATTCTGCAAAACTCAGTGCAGTTTATATAAGTATTGGATACTTGTCCCGTTTTGTTAAAACAGGATGGTCTGTTAGAGAATTGCTGGAATTGAGGCAATGTGGCATGATGACGGCAAGCAAAATAGTTTATGGCCGACATCACCCCTTTCCTCAAAGATTATCATTTGGATTAGTGGACTTGAATATAATTTTGTAATCCTTGTTTGTATGTCTTGCTTTTAGCAAGACGATTGTTCATATGAATAAGTTACAAGACAGTTGTACTGTTCTTATGAATAATACCTTTATGGTCTCATTACGATTATAAATGAGTTATTCTCATCACTATGTTAATGATAATAGTTTAAGCATTTATAAAGGATTAGAATGCTAAAAGATATCCAAAGTTTAATTATGATATGGCACTATAGTTTAAGTCATTTTCATTATTACATGTTCTTCATTACAAATGAAGATTGGGGTCTTAGATTCTTAATCTAGAGACTTTGCAAAACCATGCCTCGTTGGGCAGAATGACTAAAACTCCGCATTCTGGTAAAACGGTGATATGCAAAGAAATGTTGAACTTTATACATAATGATGTATCATGTTTTTAACAAGATAGTGGAAATCATTATTTATACTTAATGTTGAATCTTATACATAGTGATGTATCGTAGTTTCAACAAATAGTGGAAATTGTTTCATACTTCATTGTGGATTTAAGTGAATATGAATATTTACTTAATGAAACATAAGTTTGAAACTGTTTTGAATTGTTCAAAAGATTTCAAAGTGAAGGAGGATATTGAATTAACAAGAATACAAAAGTCTCTTCGATTTGATCGACATGACTAAAGTATTTATTTTAATTTTAGCATAAAAGGACTTGTGAAAGATATTTCACAAACTATAATAATTGGACAATTTCTAAGTGTTGAAATGTCTAAATATCATAATCATTATGTATTAGATACATATGGTATAATATTATCTCTTATCAGGTTATAGTTATCGTTTAGAGTTAGAGATCGAAATGAGCAAACACTCGGTTCACATACAAAGGAACATCTAAAGATTCGTGGAAACAACACCATAAGATTTATGGCATATTTGAGTTTCTAGAGGCTTCGATAATTCAAAATCATGGCAAATAAACAAGTCTTTGTAGCGTATTCTTGGGCAACTATGAATGCATGTTCCACAAGGGGCAAACTTGTTGTTGTCCAAAGTTGATGTGTCTTGATGAAGACACATGTGGAAGAAAGTAAAAGATCAAAACAAGGTATTTGACCTTACCTCCTGATTGTTGAGTAGCGCAGCGAAATTTGTTTCGTGAAACCGAACTCCACAAGTAGAGGAGAAACTAATGATAATGATCATTAAGTTTTAGTGAATGATTTTACTAAAGAAAGTAGGATTCAACGATATATTCTGCAAATTTTGTGGAATTATATTATTGATTCAATTGTCATGTTTATGAACAAGACATACCTACAAATTACAAAGAAGCGTGATGGACCTAAGTGCAAGAAATGACTAGAAGTCATAAAATCCTATATTAAGTTACATTTAAGATTGCAAAGTAACATGTTACTTGATCTTATTAAGTAAAGAAATTTACTTGATATTTCTGTATGACTTCAAAGTCATTAGACATGAAACTTAATGAAGACATAAAGCTCAATTTGTCACAAAGTTTGGACAAATTCAAGGAGTTGACTACAATTGTAGCAATGCTCAAGTCTATTGGATTAACACTAGCAATATATGGATATTGAAGTCTCGTAATTGGAATTCTTGATTTGATGGTGATCAAATAATTTTGGAATGTCCAAAATTATCAAGAGGACCTGCATTTGAGTGGGAGCTAATTAGCTTGGCCAAATCTTAATATGTAAGAGACATATTTTGAGTGGGAGCTAAGTAGCTTGGCCAAATCTTAATATGTAGTAGACATACTTTGAGTGGGAGCTAAGTGAAGTCCCTAGATCTCATATATGGATACCATATTTGAGTGGGAGTGTGACATTATTCTGAAATATGTGAACGACATATGTGAATGATGTGATTGGTGTTAATAACATTTAAGTAGATAAATTGGGATGAACTTGAAGTTATTAAACAATGAGATCTATCGAGATAGATTGGTGAGTTTAATAAACATTGAATGTTGAATGCTTCTTGGACTTGATTTTAAAGATGTTCAGAATGTCCTAAGCAAGATTCGTAAGAAGTTCAGAATGGAACAAGGTAAGAAATAAGTTCTTACTATATGAAGCATTGTCTTGGTATTACAACGATGGTTAAAAAGGAAGAAAGAGATGTGTTACATCTCCTATGCCTCAGTCATAGGTTCGTTCATACAACCATATTGTATAATCGACGTAATGTGACCCAAAATTCTTGATGGAAAGACAAGCTCTTAACTGTAAGAACATGTCTTGAAGTTATTCTTGAGTTAATCACTGAACAAGAAATAAGTTTGTACTTAAATGGCAAGAAGCAAAGTAAGTGGAATAGTTGCATTTCATGCACTAGGATCTACATAGATATAGAAGTATAAAGGCTCCATATGATGTGATGTATATTGTTATGGTGGGACTAGTTCGTCTTTAACGTAGAATGATGTGTCCCGGGGCACAGTGCCCATGAAAAGGCCCTCGAGGTTGATCTAAAGTCACTGTAGGCTCCTGGAAACCGTCCTCATTCTACTACCATAACTGCCGTATATACACAAAGGATTGCAAAGTGTGTTTTGAAGTTTAGATGACAATAGTGAAAACAACCGTCATTATAAACACTAGAAACAAAGTCTCACTTTGTCGCCAAACGAATACTTCAACCCATTATGAGAGAATGGTATGAATGTCAAAGTTAGGAGCACATTAACGATTTGCAAAGACATAATGATCTGGTAAAACAGAACATGGACAGGATGTTTTCCATAAGCATGCATGATCAATAAACGCATATGTGATATGGTTTATGATGAGTAAAATACGAGCTAGATTATTTGTACTCTAGTGCAAGTGGGAGACTGAAGGAGATATGCCCTAGAGGCAAATAATAAATAGGTTTTTATTGTCATATCTCAATTTGTTCGTAATAGTTTCATATTGTGCTATAACTGTATTAATACGAAACGTTAATACACGTGTGGTATGTAAACAAACCAAGTCTCTAGTTACCTCTAGCGAACTAGTTCATTGGTCATGAGGATGATCTAGGGTTTCGAGATCATGGGCATTTATGCCAATTGACAATGAGGTCACGTCATTAGTTGAATGATGTGATAGACAAACAACCCAACCAGTTGTATCTTAATGAGATCTAGGTACAAAGTTCACCATTAATGATAAACTAAGGAAACCTCGCAACCTGATCCTTAGACTGCGAGATAATGCAAATCACCATTCTAGAGGGAGCTTAGATGGTTATCAAGTATCATACCGTGACTGCGTGATTGAAAAGGTGCCACTCAAGTTTCCCAAAGGGGTGCATAGAGGAGTACATATCAAGACCAGGATTTTTCAATCCATGTAACAGATAGATACATATGTGGCCATATAGGTGGCGTTGCATTAACGAAGCTTGCAAACGTGTGATTGTGTCACGTAATGCAACGACACGGAAACGAGAAAACAAGTTCATCGGTAACGAGATCGAACGAAGGTATGGGGATACCATAGATCAAATCTCAGGTGAACTAGGTATCAAGTGGCAAAGGGAATGGGAAACAACTGTTTACGGATCAAACGACATTATCATCGTGGAATGCACAGGGGTCAATATGGGCATCCCGGTGCCGTTATTGATCATTGATGGAGATCATGTCTGTGCCATTCCTGAGCCGTGGGGAACTACACTTAAGGGTACGATGATCTAGAGATCCTCTGTAAGTTGGAATCACCATATGAAAGAGAAAAGGAAACCGGAAAAGTTCCGTGAGAGAACCGAAATCGTTCCGGGAAAGTTCCAAAGTTGTTCGGAGGAAATCAAAAGGGAACCGAAAGGTGTTTCGGGTCAAGTCGGATTTTGTAATATGTATTTACATGTTAATTAATGTAATTGATATTAAATATAATATTAAAATCTAATTTGAAGGGGTATTCCACTAATGGGCCAAACTTCCTAGGGAAAAAGGGCCCATGAGAGAAAACCGAAGGAGGGAAGGGCCAAAGGCTAAAGGACCAAGCCCTAGCCGCCTCAAGGGCTAAAGAGCCATAATGCAAACCATACTACATAATAACTTCTCTATTCATGATATGACTCTACTAAAAAGGTAAAAAGATAGAAGATAGTGATGTGATACCGTGGCACTCCCCCAAGCTTGGAACAAGCCAAGGGGATGCCAAACCTGATGACGAATTACTCCTTCGGTGGTGGTGGTATCCTCTCGATGAGCTCTCTGATAAGTTTCCCCAAGTCCTCAATCTCAAAGGTGAGATTACGAATCAGCTGTGAGTTTTGCTCAATGCGGCTCATGATCATGTCGGGTTGAGAATTCCAGCTCTTGCTATTCTTTCCCCACTCTTCCTCCTTGAAGTCTTCTTTTCCTGCATGGCTAGAACGAGGCAAATCCCAATTGGAGGGTAATTTCCCCTTGGGCATTGATATATTGTAATTTATCTATAATTTTTGATGTTCCATGCTTGGTTTTATCCACTTTCTTGTGTTTTGTTCCAACTTTGGAGCACTTTTCATATGATTTCTTGGACTAACCTATTAACAAGAGCCACAGTGCCAGCTGCCTGTTTTCTGCTGTTTTTGGTTCTAGGAAAGTCAGAAAATGAATATTCTCGGAATTGGACGGGACAAAAGCCAAAGTGCCTATTTTTCGAAAGGGATCAAGTGCCAGAATACGAGACGGAGAAGGGCCAGGGAGCCACCACACCACCTGGCTGCACGGGCAGGCCTGACCCGCGCCAGGGGGTGGTGTGGCCGCTCCCGGCACCCCGTTGGCCTCTCCTTCCGACTTATTGCCCTCGGGATGAAAACCCTAAGTACCCGATCAAAAAATCCACGAAAGAGTCTGTAGCTGCCGTCATCTCCATCCCCAGATCGGGAGGGATCTAAAGCTCTTCCCGGCACCCTGCCGGAGAGGGGAATTCACCCTGGAGGCCTTCTTCATCACCATGCAAGCCTCCGGTGTGATGCGTGAGTAGTTCATCCTTGGACTACGGATCCATGTAGTAGCTAGATGGTTGGTTCTCCTCCTTTGTGCTTTCATGTTTAGATCTTGTGAGCTCTGTTCATGATCAAGATCATCTATTTGTAATTCTACATGTTGTGTTTGCGGGGATCCGATGGATATTAAGATGCTATTTCAGATTGATTATTGATTCTATCATGTCTTTGTTATTTGTGATCTTGCATGCTTTCCGTTGTTAGTAGCTATCTTGGCCAAGTAGATGCTAGCAACTCCAAGAGTTAGTATTTATGCTCGATAGTGGGTTCATGCCTCTGGTAATCTGGGGAAGTGATAGAAATCTCTAAGGTACTAGATGTGCCTGTTGCTACTAGGGAGAAAACAACAATCCTTTGTTCATAGAACAATCGTATTGTTTACTTTACATGCAGTTCGTAAAGCAATAATCTGTTGCTTGCCACTTAATACTGGAGAGGGTTCGGATGATAACCTGAAGGTGGATTATTAGTCATAGATGCAGTTGGATGGCGGTCTATGTATTATGTTGTAATGCCCAATCAAGTCTCAAAGGAGATGATTAGTATATGCATGTATTGATTTCTCGATGTTTGTCAATTGCCCCGCTGTAATTTGTTCACCCAGCATGTTTTCTATCTTAAGGAGAGCCACCTCTAGTGAACTATGGATCTCGGTCCTTTTTCCTTTACATACAATCTACAACTGTTTACTGCTTTGTGTTTACTTTCTGCACACTTTTACTTCTTTCCATTCGATACGTTTAATCTTTTGTTTTCCGCAAAACATAGTAAGATTGACAACCTCATCGCAAGTTGGGGACAAAGTTCTGTGGTTGTGTTGTGCAGGTCTCCACGTTGCTACTAGCACCGGTAGTGCGCCCTGCCAAAGCTCAGCTAGTAACACCTTTGGGGTGTTTCCTTGCTCCTACTGGTTCGATTAAACCTTGGTTTCATAACTGAGGGAAAACTTACTGATGTGCTCATCATACCTTCCTCTTGGGGTTCCCAACAAGCTCTACGTCGAACGACGAGCACATCAAGATCTTTTCTGGCGCCGTTGCCGGGGAGTCAAGGACATCTTCACAATTGCAGTCCCTCATAACCAATCTCTTTACTTTGTTGTTTTTGTTTTGCTTAGTTTCTTTTTGCTTTGTTTGCTTGTTTTGTTCTTCAAAAAACACAAAAAAATTAGTTTTACTAGTTTGCTTTCTTATTTGAAAACCCAAAAAAATGACTACTCTTGAAAACACTAAGTTGTGTGACTTCACTAGCACCAACAACAATGATTTTATGAGCACATCTATTGCTCCACCTGTGGCTGAAAATACTTTGTTTGAGATAAAACCTGCTTTGCTCAATCTTGGTAATGAAGATGCTGCTTCCCATCTAAATAACTTTGTTGAACTTTGTGAGATGCGAAAGCATAGGGATATAGATGGTGATATTATTAAGCTGAAATTGTTTCCTTTCTCTTTGAGAGGAAAAGCTAAAGAGTGGTTGAATTCCTTAACTAGGAATAGTATTGATTCTTGGACTAAGTGCAAAGATGCTTTTATTGGAAAATACTATCCTCCTGCTAAGATTATATCTATGAGAAGTGAAATAATGAAGTTTAAACAACTTGATAATGAGCATGTTGCTCAAGCTTGGGAAAGAATGAAATCTTTGGTAAAGAATTGTCCCACTCATGGACTGACTGCTTGGATGATCATCCAAACTTTTTATGCAGGATTGAACTATTCTTCAAGGAACCTATTGGATTCTGCTGCTGGAGGTACCTTTATGACCATCACTTTGGGTGCTGCCACAAAACTTCTGGACAATATGATGGTTAATTATTCTGAATGGCATACTGAGAGAGCTCCACAAGGTAGGAAGGTAAATTCTGTTGAGGAAACTTCCTCCTTGAGTGATAAGATTGATATTATTATGTCTATGCTTGTTAATGGGAAATCCCATATTGATCCAAATAAT
Source organism: Avena sativa (assembly GCA_916181665.1). Lineage (NCBI taxonomy): Eukaryota > Viridiplantae > Streptophyta > Magnoliopsida > Poales > Poaceae > Avena > Avena sativa. The sequence goes on from OV702290.1 coordinate 469,981,935, forward strand.
GTTCCTTTAGCTTCTTTGGTTGCTCAAGAAGAGCAAGTTGATGTGAACTTCATAAGAAATAACAATTTTGGCAACAATGCTTATGGTAGCAATGCTTATAGGAACAATTTTGGTAACAACAATTATAAGCCATATCCTCCCAACAATGGTAATGCTTATGGAAATTCTTACAACAATAATAAAAGTGCTCCCTCTGAACTTGAACTTATGCTTAAAGAGTTTATTAGTAAACAAACTGCTTTCAATAAAACTATTGAGGAAAAACTCTCTAATGTTGAATGAAATATAGCATCTTTGGCTGAACCTCAATCTTCTTTGAATAAAATGGCTACTAAACCTGAAACTAATGATAATCCAATTGCAGCTACTAATGCCATACAAGTAAGAATTGATGAAAATGTTAGACTATTAGCTGAATTGCATGCTAAGTGGGAAAGAGAAGATGAAATTGCTAGAAACATTAGTGTTTCTACTATCACCACCACTAGTGTTGAGGCTAGTAATAGTTCTACTACTTTAGATGATAAAGCTGATTTTGATCTTGATGGTTGCAATATCTCTGAAGTTATTAAGTTCCTACAAAAGCTTGCTAAAAGTCCTAATGCTAGTGCTATGAACATGGCCTTTACAAAACACATTACCGATGCTCTCATAAAGATTAAGGAAGAAAAGATGAAACATAAAGCTTCTATTCCAATAAAACAAGAGGATGGTTGGGAACCCATCATCAATATGAAAGTGAACGACTTTGATTTCAAAGCTTTATGTGATCTTGATAGTAGTGTTTCTATTATGCCTAGAAGGATTTATGATATGCTTGATTTGCCTCCTCTTGAAGATTGTTATTTGAATGTCCCACTTGATGATAATGCTAAAAAGAAACTCATGGGGAGTCTTAATGATGTTCTTATTATGGTTAACGATGCCTATGTCCCCGTTGATTTCTACGTTTTGGATGTTGAATACAATGCTTCTTGTCCTATTACTTTGGGAAGACCTTTTCTTAGAACTGTTGGTGCCATCATTGATATGAAAGAAGGCACCATTAAATATCAACTCCCACTCAAGAAAGGTATAGAACACTTCCCTAAAAAGAGAGAAAATATTTCTTTTGCTTCTCCTATGAAAACAAAATTTGGTCTTAATGCTTCTTCATTTGAGAACACTTGATTCTTTCTTTGCTTCTTATGCCTAACTTAAAGGCGTTAAAGAAAAGTACTTATTGGGAGATAACCCAAAAGTTTTAGATGAGTCTTGGAAGTTATTACCTCTGTAATAACCTCTCCTTATCCTTTTTTTTGCTTTTTGTGCCAAGAGTGACCTCTAATGAGAGTGAAGTAATGATTGGGAAAGTTGCTGTCCCGAAACAGATTTTTGTGCTTCGCCGTAAAAATTCGTGAGAGAGCTCTATATGTCGGATTGAGATGTAATTGTTTTTGCTTCTGCCCCAGGTTGTTATCTAACTTTCGTTAGTTCAACACTTTTTGATTTGAGCAACACAAAGTCTTATAAAAAATTCGTCTTTACCTGTTGGTCTGTTTTGACAGATTTCTGCCATTTTCTGCATTTGCTTCTTGTGGGTTCCTTTTTGAGTTCTTTTGGGGAATTGAGCTTTTTGAAGGAAGTGCTACAGTAGCTAGTGTTCTAATGGAAGTTTATTTGGTGTTATAACTGAACCTTAAGACTTATTTATCTTAAGTGCACTAATGTTGCTAATAAAGATTGTGTGAAGTTTTGTATGAAGGAAAATTTTCAGGTGTATGGATGGAATGAGCAATGAGATGAAGGATGGACTAAAGCTCAAGCTTGGGGATGCCACGCGTGTCACCCCAAGAAATATCCAAGAAGTACAAGCATCAAATATTGGGGATGCCCAAGGCATCCCCTTCTTCATCAATAAAAATTCCAGGTTTCTTCCAAACGCTTCATTTTCATTGTTTCATGCATAGTTGTGTTGTTCTTGGAGCGTCTTCTTTTTCGTTTTTGTTTTGGTTTTTAGTTTGCTTGGTTTGATTTGTTTTCTGAATAAATTGGTTGGACCCCCTCTTTCATACATTGGTTTTCAAATGGTTTGGTTTGGTTTGGAAAAGAGTAGGAAAGTTCATACTTATGTAGTAAAATGAGCTTGTTTTTGACTGTGGCCTGTGCTTTGTCATGCCGTGCTTGATATTGTTTTGGTTTTATGCTTAGTATTATTTGCTGTAGCATGACTTGTTATAAACAATTTAGATTGCTTAATGTGCCTTGGATGAATCATGCGTTGTTTTAGCATATTAAAGCATAGTATAGTGGTATTCTCCTTTGATGCTTTATTTGGGTTGACTTGGCACATGCTCACACCATGTTTTGACTGTCTCAAGTCACCATAGCCTTTATGATCCTTTAGTTTTCAACTTGTAGTATCACTTTATGCTTTGATCAATGATGTTTTGTCGCTCTGCATGATTATGGCCATTATTGCTCTCTTAGTTTGTTGCTCCCAGTCTTTTGCTAGCCTCCACAACCAAGTATGAGTTCCACTCATGCATCCAACTCCCTAAACCAAGTTGTTCCAAAGAGTCCACCATACCTACCTACTAGCTTATGCTATCCCAAGTATATTCATGCTTTTGTTTACCTTCCAAATTAAACTTGTTATGAGAAAACTAGTGATTAAAGCTCTCACGAACTTGATGGCACACTTTACTTTACTTGCCCTCAATAAACTTGAACCGTTGTGTCGTCTATGTTGTATATACTTGCACTTATTTGTTGGGAATTAGCAGAACCATGCTTTCATGGGGAACGCTTTCAACATTGCACTTGGTACTTGTACCTAGTTGATATCATGCTCTTTTGAATATGGATGTCGTCGGTGTGAAATGAAAGGGGAGCTTGTAAGTCCATGGAATTATGTATATGAGTTAGAGAAACGCCTGGGCCGCTGGTCTAATCCATGCTGACATGGTGGAAACCTGCAGCGTAACCATAATGAGCTGTCTATGAAGCATTCTTCTTATAAAAAAGAGTCCTATATTGAGAAAAAGGAGAAAAAAAGAGATACTATGAAAAGAGGAAAGAGAGAAAAAAGCACCATATTCCCATGGTAAATAATAAGAATGCTGAGATGCTCGTTGTCTGCTTGCCTTGTCATTTTGATATGGGGATTCTTCCGTATCATCGGGCAAGGGGTACCCCATTGGCGGTTCTCAATGATACACATGTACTTACAATGAGAAGAACTTACCGGTGACTAAACTTGAGTAGCATGAGGAGCGGCCCTCGTATACAAGGGACATGAGATTTCTAACATATACTTCGTCAAGCATGTACCATAGTTTGTTCACTTTAACCTTAATCACTTCAAGATGCTTATGATAGGGGCAATGAGAGCTGAAAGGTATAAGTACCATAATATTTGGAAGCTCTTTGTGAGACTTGAATCCCTACTTCCTTTTACAAAGGCCTTTCTTCCACCATTATATTGAGTCTACACCTTCTACCTTTATGTACCTACTTTGAGAGCATAGTGGCCATTCTTAGTTCTATGTGCATTGTCCCAAGACTAGTTGATTGATGCATACTTTGATATTGCTTATTTTAAACTATTGTATCAAGTCACTCTTATGAACTTTGAAGATGTCCTATGCATTTATATTTTCTACTCTATTGAGGGACAAGCTGAATACTATTATGCCATGTTTTCTTTATGTGAAACAAACAAACGTCTTGCAAAGCATTGTTATTCATGAATCTTTTGTTTGTGTCTTTTCATGTTGCATCATAGTTTCTTTGCTTATTGCTAGAACTTTGTCTTTCATGTTATGATTGAAGTACTATGATCCCAGCTTTGAATGTTTTGTAAATACCTTGATCAAGTCTTTGATGGTGCATGTCAACTCAAAAATTATTCTTTCTTTTTATCACTTACCTACTCGAGGACGAGCAGGAGTTAAGCTTGGGGATGTTGATACATTGCAAATGTATCTATAATTTTTGATGTTCCATGCTTGGTTTTATCCACTTTCTTGTGTTTCGTTCCAACTTTGGAGTACTTTTCATATGATTTCTTGGACTAACCTATTAACAAGAGCCACAGTGCCAGCTGCCTGTTTTCTGCTGTTTTTGATTCCAGGAAAGTTAGAAAATGAATATTCTCGGAATTGGACGGGACAAAAGCCAAAGTGCCTATTTTTCCGGAAGGGATCAAGTGCTAGAATACGAGACGGAGAAGGGCCAGGGAGCCACCACACCACCTGGCCGCGCGGTCAGGCTTGGCCCGCACCAAGGGGTGGTGTGGCCGCTCCCGGCACCCCCTTGGCCTCTCCTTCTGCCTATATATTGCCCTCGGGACGAAAACCCTAAGTACCCGATCAAAAAATCCACGAAAGAGTTTGTAGCCGCCGTCATCTCCATCCCTAGATAGGGAGGGATCTGAAGCTCTTCCCAGCACCCTGCCGGAGAGGGGAATTCACCCTGGAGGCCTTCTTCATCACCATGCAAGCCTCCGGTGTGATGCGTGAGTAGTTCATCCTTGGACTACGGATCCATGTAGTAGCTAGATGGCTGGTTCTCCTCCTTTGTGCTTTCATGTTTAGAACTTGAGAGCTCCGTTCATGATCAAGATCATCTATTTGTAATTCTACATGTTGTGTTTGCGGGGATCCGATGGATATTGAGATGCTATTTCAGATTGATTATTGATTCTATCATGTCTTTGTTATTTGTGATCTTGCATGCTTTCTGTTGTTAGTAGCTATCTTTCCCAAGTAGATGCTAGCAACTCCAAGAGTTAGTATTTATGCTCGATAGTGGGTTCATGCCTCTAGTAATCTGGGGAAGTGACAGAAATCTCTAAGGTACTAGATGTGCTGTTGCTACTAGGGAGAAAGCAACAATCCTTTGTTCATAGAACAATCGTATTATTTACTTTACACGCAGTTCGTAAAGCAATAATCTGTTGCTTGCAACTTAATACTGGAGGGGGTTCGAATGATAACCTGAAGGTGGATTATTAGTCATAGATGCAGTTGGATGGCGGTCTATGTATTATGTTGTAATGCCCAATCAAGTCCCAAAGGAGTCAAGATGATTAGTATATGCATGTATTGCTTTCTCGGTGTTTGTCAATTGCCCCGCTGTAATTTGTTCACCCAACATGTTCTCTATCTTAAGGAGAGCCACCTCTAGTGAACTATGGATCCCGGTCCTTTCTCTTTACATACAATCTACAACTGTTTACTGTTTTGTGTTTACTTTCTGCAAACTTTTACTTCTTTCCATTCGATACGTTTAATCCTTTGTTTTCCGCAAAACACGGTGAGATAGACAACCTCATCGCAAGTTGGGGACAAAGTTCTGTGGTTGTGTTATGCAGGTCTCCACGTTGCTACTAGCACCGTTAGTGTGCCCTGCCAAAGCTCAGCTAGTAACACCTTTTGATGTTTCCTTGCTCCTACTGGTTCAATTAAACCTTGGTTTCATAACTGAGGGAAAACTTACTGTTGTGCTCATCATACCTTCCTCTTGGGGTTCCCAACGAGCTCTACGTCGAACGACGAGCACATTAGGCATATTCTGGTATTGATGCTCATGGACAAGGGTATGGAAAGGGTTCTTGGTGCGCGGAGGAAGTGACCGTGGAGCCAAACAGTGACGAGGAGCTTTCCCCCCAGTCTGCATCCGTGCAGTCCTTCTAACCCTGGCAGGTTTTGTCACCACTCCAATGCTTGCAATGGTAGTGCCGGTGTGCAGATGTTGGCCTTGCTCCTCTTCACCTTCACTCTTTATCTCCTTCTCCTTCCCTTTATCCTTGGCAGACACCATTGTGCTTCAAAGCTTCGAGAATAGTTCCTGGCAGAAATAGATCGAAACAAAAACACGACGAAAACACGATATACGAACCTCGGGGGATTATATATTACGAAGTTTCATAACAAAAGGAAGGTACTGGGAGAAAACGAGTTGGAGGCGAAGTCCGGGGTGGACTCACCACCTGGTGGCGCGGCCAGGGGTGGGCCCGTGCCACAGGGTGGTGTGAGCCATCCTGGCTCCGTTTCCGTCCCTTTTTCGCTTCGTAGCTTTCCTTATTGACTAAAAACTGCAAAAATATAGTTGGATAGTATTTTTGTGGAACTTTTCTTACCAGAACTGTTACCTATTTGAATGCGGGCTCTGCAGGTTTCTGAATTTGGTATCTAGTAGATTCTTTCGGAGTCACCACTTGAATAACATCAATATGTTCATCTTCATACACTTATTACTTGATTCATAAAACCCTTCTCTTCCTTATTACACCATTATCTCCACTACCTTGAAATTTGTTTCACACAAAACTTCACACAGTTCTCATTAGCAACATTAGTATAAGTGAAGTGATAAAACCTTTTGTGTCCAATCTTCAAATGAAAACCATCAAAACATAAGCTACTGTAGCAACTCCTTCCGAAAACCCAAAAAGAATTTAAAAAGGAAATCGAATAAAGAAGCAAATGCAAGAGTGGCAAAATCTGTCAAAACAGACCAGCATGTAAAGATTAATTTTTTCGAAAATCTTATGTTGCTCAAATCAAAAAGTGCAGAACTAACGAAAGTTAAATAACAACCTGGGGAAGAAGCACAAAAAATTACAGCTCAATCCGACAGACAAAGATCTCTCACGATTTTTTTACGGTGAAGCACAAAAATCTGTTTCGGGATAGCAACTTCCCCAAATCTTACTTCACTCTCATTAGAGGTTTATCTTGACACAAAAACCAAATAAAACAGATAAGGAGCGGTTATTACCGAAGTAATAACTTTCAAGACTCAAGGAAACAAAAACAAATTGAAAGCAAAAATAAACTGGGTTGTCTTCCAAAAAGCTCTTTCTTTATAGCCATTAAGATGGGCATGATAATTTTGGAGATGCTCACATAGGAATATGAATTGAAGTGAAAGGGAGCATTAAGAAGCAAAAATTCACACATTTAAGTCTAACCCACTTCCTATGCAAGGGAATTTTGTAAATAAACAAGTTGTTGAAACCAGAGGCTACTTGCATAGGAAGGCAAGAGAAGTGCAACATAAAAACTTTCAGCATAAAATGAGGAAACTTGATATTATTGAGATGCATACGAACATTTTTCCCTCTCTCATAGTAACTTTCAGTATCATGCATAAACTTAACAATATAACTATCACAAGGGCCATCATAGCAATGCTTGCTTATTCTAACAGAAAACACAAGAATACTAGCTCTCATAACACTACTTTGTGAAACAATATTAGAGGTATCCTTACAAAGGATAGTGTGTCCCTCTTCTCCATATTTAGTAACAAAGTCTTTCACATTTGCTATAATAGGTTCATCAACCATACTAGCTATCATAGAATGTTCCTTTATCTTAACTGGGAAGGCATTTTCTCAATGTAAGGTTTAGGTAAAACATGATTAGCAGTATAAACTTCAGTATTTTTCAGGAACACTCTTAGCAACATCTTTATAAGGTTCATGATACTTATTCCACTTCTTTTAGGCACTTCAATGTAGGAAGCAAAAGCCTTAAAATAAGAAGCAATAGCTTGAGAGTCTAGACCATAAGCATTCTTAATGTTTTGAAAGTCATCAGTTCCCATAAAAGATTCAATGCATTCATAATCATAATTTATACCTGACTTTCTACCTTTGTCATTCTCCCAAGCTTCAGCATTGTCTTGAATACGGTCCAGAAGATCCCATTGAGCTTCTTCTTCCATGCGAGTGAATGATCCAACACAAGAAGCATCCCAATAAATCCTTGTCATGTAGAGGGAGCCTTGCATAAAAGTTATTGATAATAATATTGTTGGGGAGCTCATGAATGGGACATTTGAGCATTTGTAACTTCAATCTCCCCCAAGCTTGAGTTGTACTCTCTCCATCAAGAGGCCAAAAGTTGTATATTTGATTCCGATCTTTATGAATCTCACTAGGAGGATAAAACTTTGAATAAAAGAGGGGTACTATTTCTTCCCATTACAGAGCTTGACCATTCTTCAGCAGCTTATACCATTCCTCAGCTCTTCCTTTTAGCGATAATGAGAATAACTTCTTCTTAACTTGATCTCTAGTAATACCTGCACACTTGAACAACCCGCATAATTCGTGTATAAAGAGTAAATGATCACTAGGATGGACAGTTCCATCCCCAACATAGTAGTTATCCATAACACGATCAATAATTCTTGTGGATATTTTGAAAGCATCATTCTCAGCAGGTGGTGGCTTATCTACTACCTTAGCAGTTGTAGTAGCATTACCAAATAAGAAACTCAGCGAATTATCCATAACGAAAATAGAGCAACTAATAGAAGTAAACAATACTCACAGTAGATGTTTCCTTTACCAGTTCCACTCTCCAATAGCGCTTCACTCCCCGGCAACGGCGCTAGAAAATAGTCTTGATGACCCACAAGTATAGGGGGTGTATCGCAGTATTTTCGATAAGTAAGAGTGTCGAACCCAACGAGGAGCAGAAGGTGCTGGCTAGTGGTATGGATCAGGAATTTTCTGCAAATACTTAGCAAACAGATTTTTAGGGGTTTTTGATAAAGCGGGTAAATAAAGTACGAATAAACGAAAGACAATAGGAATAAATGCAGCAAGTGGCCTAATCCTTTATGCACAAAGGACAAGCCGGTTGTATTACTTAAGATGACCAAACGTTCTTGAGGACACATGGGAAGACTGTCAAGTGCTTTCGATTCATAAAGTTGATTAATCTTCTTTAGCTTGCTAAGTGTTGTGTGGGTGAACCTGTGCTAATGTACCGACCTTCCTAGGACTAATACATACTTGTGATTATACCCCTTGCAAACATTCATAAGTACAAGAAAGTAATTAAGGTAGAAACCTAACCACAACTTTAAACTCTAAGACCCTTACGTCCCTTGTGCAATGGTTTCCTAACGGGGGTTTAGGTTTCTGTCACTCCGGCAACCCCTACGATTAGTAGCCAAATACACAATGCATTCCCCTAGGCCCATATAGGTGAAGTGTCATGTAGTCGATGTTCACATGACACCACTAGAAGAAGTACACCACAATTTAAATATCAAACTATTGAATCTTTCTCAACACAACTCCACTACTAACAACATGACTTCTCCCATGTCCTCAAGAACAAAACAAACTACTCACAAGACATCATATGGATCATGATCAGAGACGGAATAATGATATATAACAATCTGAACATAAACAATAATTCAATGGTTCACTCAATATCATCAACTACAAAGAGTAATCAACACCGGGAAAGTTTCCCCTATGAACTATGCAAGATTCAACCAATTGTTATAGCAACATGGAGATGGTGATGAGGGTGATGATGGTGATGATGGTGGTGATGATGATGATGATCCCGATGAAGTCCAGCTTGATGGTGGTGTTGATGGCGACGATCTCCCCTCTCCGGGAAAGAATTCCCCCAGCAGAAATCTGTCTACCGGAGAGATCTTTCTCTCTCGGTGTTTTCCGCCCCGTAGAGGCGGCGGAATCTTTCTGTGGTCGCTCCTCGAGTCTTAGGGTTTCGGGAGGATAATATACGCTAGAGGGGAGTGCCAGGGGTGGACCAGGGCGGCCACACCACCTGGTGGCGTGGCCCAGGGTGGCTCGCACCAGGGGGTGGTGTGGGCCCCCTGTGGCCCATCTCCATCCCCCCTTCTGGCTTCCTTCGTCTTCTGGAAAAATAGGATTTTCCGTATATTTTCCCGGATTTTCTGATCTTCGCGAATTTTGCCTCCAAACAGCACCTTTTCCATCAGAATCCTGACTGCAACGGTCTATGCTCCAAAAGTCATCAACCATGCAAAAACAGATGAAATAACATAAGTATCACCTCTCAATACGAAATATATCAATGAATAACAGTGAATTATGACATAGAATAGTGATACAAAATGGACGTATCACCCCTCTCTCCCTTGATTAGTCCCACATGGGAAACCCAAAGGGGAGGGCACACCTCCCTCCCCCTATATAAAGGGGTGCCCATGGGTGGGATTTGACACACCAATATTTGGAGAAGTCCTTTGGTTGACTTTCTCCTTCCATCTCTCTCTCTCGTGTCCATGCTTTGGCACGGTCCCAAGTAAGGTCCCAAGTAAGAACTGTTCATGCAAGAGACACCGCACCTGCAGCATGTCGTTGCGCTGTAAGGATTCCAAGCCGGTGATCTACTTCCGCACTCCCGACAGGGATCAGTCGGAGGTCATCATCGTACACCGTATGTGTACGAAACCACGAGGGGCCTCACTTGAGGCACCTTGGATATCGTGAACTGGAGCTACTGCACGATGAAGAAGGAGCAAGGGGTGACTTGGAGGAGCATCGTGATCTTGAGGTCGGCTACGAGTTCGACTACTTCAACCACGTTCTCCTCGGAACGTTAACCGCGTACTGTCTACAAGGATGTGTATTCTGTACGCTCGGCCGTTATCGCATTACTATATAGATAGATCTTGGGCAGTTTAGGAGGTTCCAATGTATGAATTTTTTTGTTTTCTGTTGCGGAACCCTTCACTACTACTCACTTTGTGAATATACATATCATTTTTATTTAAAAAAACTACATGTGAAATTTATTTGTAACTGTTAACAACTTGTTAAGAATATTATACATGTCTAGCTTTTTCATCAGTTCGGACTTTTAGGATAGATGGCTAGTTCATAAATTTAATATGGTATCAGAGCCAAGAGGTTTCAAGTTTAAGACCCTGCTCACGCAGTATTAAAACAAGAAAAGACTCTGCGGACTGCACCGAACCCACGCTAAGGACTAAAATAGCCTAGACGTGAGGGGTAATGTTAGAAATATAATAAACGCCTAGCCTTTTTCATCAGTTCAGACTTTTGGGATAGATGGCTAGTGCATCAATTCGATAAAATTAACATGATAGTTACATTATTTTAACCTGGCAACTGGGGATGATTTTTTGTCAATACATATTGAGATGAGATCTTGTCTTAAAGTCCTCGTCGAGGCGAACACAAAAGTGAAAACAGAACATCAATCAGTCCAACAGTTTAAAAGATAATTTATTCTAAATTTTCGAATCACAAAATGATTTCATTAGTTCTTTGGCCCCTATAGGGACGCGATGTCTCTGCCGTAGGAGACTAATTCCATGGACACATGCGCTTATTAGGAAGATGGTTTATATATTTATGCATATGAATGTTTCGTAGGAAGCTTTAACACTAGGTAAGACATGGTTTTCTTTAATTTTAGAGTATATATCTCCATGACTCCGTCGCGCTGGAACCAATATTGGGAGTTGAAGTAGAGATTAGACTAGGGTGTACTCCCTGCGTTTCAAAATATAAGATGTTTTAGATCTATGAGGGTCTAGACATCTTTTAGTATGTAGATTCGTAGTGAAACTCTCCAACCTACACACATAAGGGCGTTAGATACATTATCTTCGCAAAGCTAAAACATCTTATATTATAAAAGGGAGACCCATGCATGTATCTGATGCAACAAGATCATAGGTAGCCAAATCATCATTGGACCGTTGCAACTTTGCAAGTTGATCATATCAGTTGCTCGAGTAATTGTAATGTGCGCACGCAAGTTGCTCGAGTAATTGTAATGTGCGCACGCAAGTTGCACGGCTGCTTTTCTCCCCCTGTCTCGTTGTTTAAGGCCGAGAATCTTGACGAATGTCTCAACATCAAGTGAAGGGACAAAAATAAAATCTGAAGATCCATTGCTAAACCACGAACTAGGTAGCTAGCACAAAGGCAGCAATGATTTGGGCCAGGATATCGCTGGGATTGTTGTACTTTGATTAACGAACAAAGCCTCGGCAACGATCGGATGCAAAATTACAAAAATCGCACGTCGTTGTTTATGCTAATCGATCTGTTAAAGTTGGGACCTGACTAGGATGCCAGGTCGGCGATGCGTCAGGGCCTCAGGGGGGAGAGGCCCGGCTGCGTCGGACGAGGGCGGTAGGTGAGACCGAATGACGGCCCGGTCGCTAGCAAAGCGAGGGGATTCTCTTCCGGTCCTCGTCAGGGCTCCACCAAAAACTGTCACTGGCTGCGAGACTTGGACGTGCGCTAGCGTGCCGTACGTCTAATTTTAGCCCGCCGTTGTCGTTGAAACTTTCTACTACTACGGAGTAGGAAGATTTTTAGAGCTGGTAATCGTCGTCTCTCGCAGATGTGCGGCTGCTTTCGTACGTACACGGGAGCGGCGGCGCCGTAACAAATTTGGTTCGCCCAGCCACATTTCATGTGTTGCATGTATCTAGCAAATCATCGTGCGTGTTCCGCCTCTCCTCTGTCCCACCTCTCCTCTCCGCTGCTTTGAGAGTTACCTTGGGCTTCCGAGTCCGGGCAGCGCCGCCGCTCGTGGAGGAGGAAGAGGAGGTGCTCGCCGTAGCTTTAGGATTAGGGTTGGCTTCATGCCAGTAGTTTTGAGCTGGGCAATGCATCTGTGCGGCTGGATTAGTTGTTGTTTAGGGTTCTTCGTCGGCGCGCTGCTCTGCTCTCTATCCGGCCGTGGAGGCGAGGAGAGGAAGGAGCTCGTCGCGTTGAGAAAAGTCACCGTCTCTGCAAATAAACTTGTCGCATTGGTCTGCTGTCGTCGGTGGTTGAGATGGTCTTTGTGGCGCACTCTGGCCGGCCGTGAGGGCAAGGGGGGTTGTGCTTGTGGGACGCCGTCTTGTCCTCTGCGCCGGCGGTGGAAGTTGTTGTTTAATTCTCGGGCAAATCACATGGTGGCCATGATTGCCGCCATGTTTCTGGCCGAAAGGGCGGCCTTTCCTCGACCTCTAGTGTGGAGGCCCTCATCGGAACCTGGCGCCGAAGCTCGACATCGCTACATCACCAAGTGGTTCGTCCCCGGAGATGGAGTAATGGCCGGCGGCAACAGTTCTTCACTAAAGGGGAGCTAGTCTCGAGCGTTTTGGGCTAGCTTCTCCGATCTCGGCGTTGGTGTCTCCAGTTGCGCTGACACCTGCGCCTTGAGGTCACCAGAGAGCGGTGGAGATGGATGCCAAGCACTAGATTGCTTTTTTAATCTTTCTGCTAGGGTCCTTTTTGTAAAGATGGAGGACTTACCTTTAATTTCTAGGTTTACCTGTATACTAGAGATGTTAATAGCCTCCATGGAAGTTTGTACCCGCCTTCTGATAATGGCAGCATGCAGGCCCTTTGGGGCTTTCCTTCGTGAAAAAAAAAATCGTGCGTGACACGGGATGGGTGACGTACGACCGCGCAGTCGCACGAGCAAACATCGTGCATGGCCGGCCACTGCCGTTCCCGGCCGCGCGCCGCTGCTTTCGCAGCAGCGCCGAGAGCAGGTGCCAGCGCAACTGGCGATGACAACATGCCATCACTGCTTAATCTGATGAAGCTAGGACACATGCACTGTCTGCTGTTTCTACTACTCTGGCCCAGCGGTCTTGATGTTGCAGCGATCGACCAACCTCTGTTGACTGTTTCCCTAGTAGCAGTAATGAAATGCTGTTAGGTACCGACATCATCAGCAGCCGCTCCTCCAATCTCAACGTAGTTTGCGCATATACTGAGCAAGTATAATAAGTTTTAGTCAGCTGGCTATAACGATTAAAGTATTATTTTCTTGTCTAGTTGGAAGAGAGAGAATAGAAGAGAGAAGAAGAGTAGACTCTCATGCAAGAGCCAGCTCTAGCACGTGCTCCTAGGCACTTTGAGAGAGTGAAAGATGAGTCATGTAGTGCTAAAATGGTATATATTTATATCTTACTATTGTACATGTTAGCTCTAAGTTGCCTATAGATAACATGGCACTTGGCTTATAGCTAGCAGCTAGCTATATTATTATCCTTGCTCTAATATAATTCTCCCTCCCTCCCAAAATAAATGTCAAAGATTTATAAAAAAATGATGAATCTATATACTGAATATGTCTAGATTCACCTAAATTTTAAAAAACCGAGACATTTATTTCGGCAGGGAGTATAACAATATATTAAAGCGCGCGCTCCGGCGCCCACGCACTGTTTATTGTGCCATGAACAGTGCGTGCTTCTCATCCGGCCCTCGATTTTTGATCCAACGGTCCACATCAGGTTTAGTACATTCTATTTTTGTCCGCTGAACTCGCGGCACGTTAATTTTTTCAACTGTAATTTTACATAGTAAGTCCAACAAACTTTCTACTTTTGGCCAATGGCCTCACGGCACGTCCCACCGCTGTACCTTTTTGAACCGTAATTTTACAAGGTAATTCCGACAACTACAAGTGGAACATCGAACAACTTACGCATCAGTAATTCTCCGATGGTTCATTTTTGTGTGTAACTCTTTGACAGCCTTTTCTCAACAATGCACGGACGGTAATTTTTGACAATAATTTTCTGACCTAAACCGGTATTTCACCATAAATTTATGCCGTACATATTTGTACACCAATAATTTCCACGGTCTTCCCTATGTTGCTTTTTTGCTTTTCCGTATTTCGACTAATAAATTTTCGAGACGATTTTCTGTCAGCAATTTCCTGACCACAATTATCTGTATCCCCTTGGCGATGAGTATTCTACTGTAGTTCTCTCGCAGTAATTTATTTTCATGGACTTCTATTCTATTCTTTGACAGTAATTCTGGACACATTCTCCAATTGTAATTCCCCTCTGTAGTTATTCCTAACGTAACTCCTCGACTGACAGGTCAGTGATTCTCTCACTGTAATTCACCGACAGATATTCTTCTGCGATAACTTTCCGGCACACTCTCCCGGCCATAATTTTACGGTAGCTACCCACGAGTAACTCTTTGACTGCGAGTAATTGTTAGGCTGCAATTCGCCATCGGTAATTTAGATTCTTTTGAGTTTTTAATTCTTAGACAATAATTTCATAGCCCTTCCCCTCCTTTATCAGGAAAGATAGTACAGCTATCTTCTACAGTAACTTGAGACAACAATTTACACTAAATTACATACCGGGTGATCTCAACGGTATTTCTGACCAACTACTTGATGGCGCCAAGCGCGGCATGCCGCCGCGACACATTCCCTATTAGTGTAGTAGAACTTGTCAACAATTACGACATACTTCCTCAGTTCCAAATTATAAAGTGTTTTAGATTTTTGGTCCCCAATTTCATTGAAGAAAATGGAGTTTTCAGGTATCAGAGGCTTGAGCCTTACTACTCCATCTGTCCCAAAGTTTAAGACTTATATTTTTTTGAAAAGTCAAATTATAAAAGTTTGACCAAACTTTTAGAAAAAACTATCAAGAACTATGATATTATATAGATACCATGTAAATATATGTTTTATGATGTATATCAAATAGTATGTATTTCATATTATAAATATTAGTTTATATTAATTTGTAAGCCTTAAGCCTTGCTATGGAGGTAGTATTACATAAAGGCTTGAGCCTTATTACATAAACTGCAAACTAAAAGTACCAAAGCGTCATACGCCTAAACTAGCTCAGCTATTTTTTATCAGTTTTTGCAACAACACAGCCTGAGAACACATGTAGAAGATCGCTCCACCAACTAAATTGCCTTTGTTAGAATTTTGCCTAGAATAGGCGCAACCCATTTATATGATGTGAGTCAAAAGTTCCCGCCTTGCTAGTTGAGTGAAGTTGGACCAGCTTATAAGGTGAGCTCTTCCACCACCTATACAAGCTTAGAAATCTTGCCGAGCCGAGCTTTATTTTGCCATGCAGACTAAAATCTAAACAATTTCAGCGAGTATATTTTTAAGTGGACAATGAAGAATGAATGCGAGCTCAGTGGAGGCTGTTCGGCTCCGAACACTGCCTGTTTATTTTGCCTCATGTCTCTTTGTTTCGTCTCCCCGCGCTGGTTGTTCGCCTCTACCTCTTGTGGCTATATAAGAAGAGGTCGCTCCTCTCCAGAATAATACACCACAACCCAGCACCTCCAGTTCCAAAGCATTGCGTAGTCTCCAGTCTTCCCCATCCCGCATTGCAACGTGCATGGTGAGCCAGGACAGTAGGCCTCCGAGACCCCGCTGCTTCGAGTCCTGTACAGGAGAAGGGCGATAAAGTTTTTGGGAAACTGGCTTCATCACGGACTCCTTCACGGGCAGCGACAATATCTTTCCCAATGACGACTTCTAACCCCCACCGACAACCTCTTCAACAACATGACTGATCCCAACGCCAACGTCAACGCGAGCGGTTCATCTTCTGTACCATATGCTAATTCCCTTCATCTAGTTCAGATATTTTGTCTGCAAATTATGCCTCATATGCTATGCGTACCAATCTATCTAGAATTGATGTTTACTCTATATCTGTTAGATCGCATGACTAGTTTTATTTCAGTATTATTAGTCATGTTTATGTACTGTTTTTATGAATTAAATTATATGGTAAATTACTCATATTTCCAACAGCCTTCACTAGTGGAATCAATTATTGCAGATCCTCTTCGCTCCAGATGCCCAACCATGTAGTCGACTAAAAACTTCTCTTGCCACCACGTGAAGTGTATCAGAGACTAGTTGTACCGCCTTTTGCACCTTTTCTCTCTGCAGAGTTCTCTAATCGTCCAGTAACCAACATAAAGAGTAGATAACATTACTGGGATCCCTAGGATGAATTCTTTGAAAACAAGCATTATTCTTTCTTTTCCATAAAAGACCAACAACTCCTACCATAGCAACCATTCTATGTTTTCCAGAAAACTATGGAATCTAGTTCTGGCACAAATCAAAGAAGTTTTTAGGTCTAGATTTTATATCCAGTGTACTTACTACATCGTTCCAGTTATATATAGCCATAGTATAATCAAAGATAAATGATTTAGAGACTCATGCCTGCCACAAAACTCACAAAAGATAATCCCTTTCCAACCTCGCTTAATTAAGTTATCCTTAGAAAGAACTCTATTCTTAACCAACATCTAAACAAAAGCTTTGATTTGGAGAGGTAAAGACATCCTCCAAATCATCTTGTATGGAAGAAGTACTCTACAAGCTAAGATATAAGTATACATAGGCTTAACCGAGAAACTCCCCTATTTAGTCAACAACCAACTCACTTTTCCAGGTTCCTCTGAGGATGGTCTGACAACACAAGTCCAACAAATTGTTCCACATTTCCAAGGATTCCCCATATAGGGCTCTTCTAAACCAAACTAGATCATCGATGGTGCGCGCTACCGCATCCTTCTATTTAGGCACGAGAATTTAAGTTAGTGACCTAAAGAAAATTCTAGAAGGATAAGAATTTTTAAATATAATGATGCAATACCTAAGGCCTGTTCATAACTTTATTCATAAGTTCATAAATTAATCCCCAATGTTCTTTTATTAATTATTGGAACCAACCAATATTTGAGACATGTCTGGCAAATTTAATGTACCATCAACCAAGAGCCTTAGAGTGCTTGAAACAAATTCCAAACTTGTATAGCAATCTACCTTTTTTTCAAATAAGGCGCACAATAAGTTCTACAAGCCAATAGATAAAAAAACGAAACCGATAAAAAATTGAGGACGCTATCTGAATGGTCATTGTGGTAGCCTCTTGGATGTCATTGCCGGTGCATCATGACCTAGTGCAACCGCTTACAGTAAGCACACTGCTACCATAGATCCATGTTCCCCAACGTTCGCTCCATTGATGAGCATGAGCTAGTTTGATGAAGAATCCTGATAACATAAATTAAAAATCAAATCTAATGTTAAATAACAGAAAATAGTCAAGTACTTGCATAAATAACTGGTATCCCACATTATGAAGCGTAGAAAAATAGTATGCTGAGTGCAACATTACTACTAATTGTGATTCTTGTGTGTGTGCCTATTACATTGGGCTATTATTGTGCATCAAATCTTCATCTTTGTAATTAATAGAGGTAATATATGTATATTCTACACAACAACAAATTTGGTGGATTACTAATGCTGGTAAGTAGCGTAATGCAATACAAAAGTAGAATTTCTAAGAGGAAGCTTGGTTCAATGTCCTCATTGAAACAAATTAAATTTACTTACCAAACATTGTCTCCTTATTTAGCCTCCTCGATAAAATTGTAAGAAAGCAGTTGAGCCATGACTTGATCAACCATAGAGAAAATCCATCCAAAGGAAAATTCAGTACATATCGGTTGGAGAAGTCAAAGAAATGTTTTGTTAGAAACAAAAATGGAACGATAAGCTACAAACTGATACAGATAATATCACTAACAAATTAGAGATCACCATATCCGGACCAAATTAGGTTTCCAATGGGAATGGAACAGAAGCAGCCACATGGAAAAATTACTGAAGCGTAGTAGAATAGAACAATAGTGTACGATTGAGGGCATTTCCTTGTCAGTAAATAGATTATTGTCTTAGGTTGGTATGTCTTAATCAGATGGACATGCAGCTATCTCTGGAACAAAAATGTGCACTTACAGGAAAGAAAAACCTAACTTCAACCTAACCTAAACCATAAAATAATACTGGTTGATGGAAGACTAAACTCAATTTAGGATGCACCTCATGGCAGGGGCTGAAATGATAGCAGTACTACAGAATAGTTGGAATGTTAGCTATGAAGTTACTTTGCTAGCATCAATCCAACTGGAGTAAACAAAGGTGTGCTTTTCACAAAATTAATCCATAGCTAGTCACTTTCTCGCACAATAATTAGATGGTGGGGTTAATACAATGCTTATAAGTAAATTATTAAAAATCTAGGGAAAATAATTGTTGTTTTATGTTAAAGGTACATAATCACCAATAAACAAAGGCCATAGATTTTCCATTTTGATAAATACCACCAAAGGCTAATACAGGATACAAGTTTAAAATCGGCACACAATCTATATGACAATGGTTGTTGCCCTGCTCAGCATGAATACTGAAACCTGGAACATTTTCTTATCATTTCACTAAGCATGTAAGAAAACACATGTCTAGAGCCGTACTGGTCAAAGGATGCTCTATTCATTCATCCTACATATGGCTTTTCAATTTTTTTTGAAACCAGTCCATATATTGGAAATATTTATAATTTACCAGTTACAGAACAAACCAATATTAAGAAGAGCTCAGAGATGGAGGTGCATACAGTCTAGAGTAAAGGAAGACGCCATCACAAGCTTCGTTCTCAGTATCAGCGATGCAGCTTACATATTTTTCTAGGGATGGAGGGAGCACAATATCATCAGGGACGAGCGGCCCTGGTTGGCACCAATTTGATCCAATTCTCAGGCCTAGCCAAGGGTCGGTGACGCATATTGGGGCCACATGGCTAGATGGGAAGAAAGGGTTGCAGTCGACAGCGTCGAGAAAGTGGCAACTGGAATATCTTAAGTGACCTTCACATCAAGCAAGCAAGAATTAGGGTTGAAAACAAATAATCGAGAAACTCACATCAGAGTGGAGAATTGAGCTAAGGACATGAAAGCTACACCACTGAGCTAAATTGCCTAATTAATATTCTTCATTATGCAACAAAATTGAAAATATGTACTATTGACTTCACATTGTGAAATTGATAATAATCCATGAATAACTGTAGATGTTTGTCTATTTTTTGTCCCAAATCACATGGATAGAACACAATTGAAAATTAGAGATAGAGATACAAGAGGGGCAAAAGAGGGACCTGAATTGGTAAAAGGTTGCGGCTGCATTACATGCCGAGAATCCACATTAGAGAACAGAAATCATGCAACCTGCAAAAGAAAATGTGAGCATGTGCTTTTCCACAGAGCTATAGTACAAATCATAAAATAAATATACACATGATACTCCAACCTCCTTTGTCCTCATGTCGTGCAAGAATTTGTTTTCTGCCCGCAAAAAGGGATAAATTATTGATCACCTAAGCTGAACTTTATATAACCAAAAATTTATATTTTAAGTTCAGAATACTAATTTGTTCTCCTCGAACCATTCCTCTTCTCGCATGTAAACTACCACAGGTTGATCATCTCAAGGTTGTCTTTTCTGTACTGAACTAGTGATGCTCTTCCTTGGCCTTCACTATCTGATCAACCATCCATACAAGCCATGGAGATCAGAAAGGTTCACAAAGCCTGTAGCGTGAAGCCTAAGACTTGTGCAGATGCCCATCGCGACGTGGAGGAGGTAGTGGTCGAGCGGTCGTAGATGACGGACAACAGGACGAAGATGGCACCATCTCCATCGACAACTCCAGTGTCGGGCGGGTCGTCCACCTACGCCGGCAGGGGTGCCTTGGTGCATGACACCGCATGAGAGGGAGGGAGGACCAAGGAATCGACGTCCCGGTCACTTCACCGCCCCGCCCCCTGCCGGAGGGCACTGCTTCGCTGGGAGGCGAGGGCGAATCTGCGGAGGGCCACCCTAGGATGGCGATGAGGGGATCAATTCCATAGGTATAGGCACCAAGAGGAACTGCGCAGACAAATGAAAGGATGGTGGTGCCGGCCGCCGGCGGCGGTGGTCGCTAGAAAAGAGGTATCCGGCGTCTGGTGGGGATGAGTGGAGAGATGAGGAGTCGGGGAGGGCCGAAAAGGTGTCGTACGATCCTATCTAACCGTACATACTTTGTTGGGCTTTAGCGGAAGTTTTGGGGCCTCATTAACCACGGTAGACCAATTTGATCTCCAGAGTAGCTGGCCTCCGGGATATTCGGCCCACTGCGGGACACAGGGTCATCCAACAGCCATAAACAGCAGGAAGGTTGATCGAATGGCTAAAATTGTTCAGATCGTGAGGAGTCACCTCTTTGGCTCAGTTATAATATCCCTAATGCAATTGAAATTTTGAGCAAAAACTCTAGCAACCGTAATTTGATGACAAAAAGTAAGTTTATATATTCTAGGGAAAAGCATGCAAAAGGGTTTATGCCCCACCCACACATCCTCCCAAAACCTAGTATTTCTTACATCTCCAATGATCCTTCTACAACAGCTATAAAAACATCCTTCAGTTCCGTCAATCCTGACTAGAAGTGAGAGCACCCAACATAATTCTTATCTTGAGCAATGATACTGGATTTAATATACTTAGCCATCAAAACCCTCTGCCAATCCCCATGTTCATTCTCTAGTTTCCACGACCATTTACATAGTAAGATCATATTTTTCAAATTTAAATTTGTTACACCTAAATCACCCTGATCTCTGGGATGACAGACCTCACTCCACTTAACTAGATGATATTTTCTAATCCCATCTTTTTCCTACCATAAAACTCTAGCTCTAAAGGAATCCATGTTTTGTAACAACTTGAGGAACTCTAAAGAAAGAAAGCATATAATTACGGAAACTAGTAAAGCAATTTTCAGTAAGAATAATTCTACCTCCCAAAGAAAGCGGATTACCCTGCCAACTTGGTGTTTTCTTCTCTATTTTCTCCTCTATAGGTTTCTAGTCAGAGTTACACAATCTTTTGCAATGTACAGAAATTGCTAAGTATCTAACAGAGAAATCACCAGCTTTGCAAGTTAATATATACTCATATTTTTGCTGCTTTTCTTTTTTCTCTACCAAAGCAATAAATCTCACTCTTAAGAAAATTGATCTTCAAACCAGTCAAGTGCTCAAAAGCAGAAAGAATGATTTTAAGATTTCAGGTGCTCTCTAAATCATCCTAAAACTTAAAAATCGCGTCGACCCAATACTGCAACATCGACCCCCCCCCCCTCCTCATACAACTCTGGAATTAGACCTTTAATAAACCCATTTTCAGTAGCTCTCATGATTAGAGTATCTAGAACATCTGCAGCTACTTAAAATAATTAGCAATAATGGATCACCTTGCCTTACCCCTTCCTAGTCTTAAAGTGAGCACCAACCAAATCATTAACCATAATATTTACATTTCCACCTATCACGACTTGTCTAATCCATTTAACAAAAAGTTCACGAAAACTTTCATCTCCAAGACAGAAAATATACACTCCAATTAAGCTTCTCATAAACTTTTTAAAAATGAATTTTCATGAGGACCCCAGATATCTTTTTTTATGAATGCAATGAAAAATTTTATGAAGAAGAACTATACCATCTAGAATAATTCTACCTTTGATAAAGGTAAATTGAACCTTGGAAATTACTTCATCGGCCACTAAAATGATCCTGTTATTTAGTACTGCCTCTATCCCAAAATATAAGACGCCCAAGGATTAGTTAAAAGTCAATGTTTTTAAAGTTTGACCGAGTTTATACGCAAAATATGAACATTTACAATACCAAATCAATATAAATAGATTCACCATAAAGTATATTTTACTAATATGTCTATTTAATATTATAGATGCTTTTATTTTTTAAAAAAATTGATCAAAGTTTTTTAATTGATCAAAAAAAATTAAATTGATCAAAGTTTTTTTTTAAATGATCAAAGTTTTTTAATATTGTAGATGTTTTTAAAATTTGACTTTTGACTAATCCTTAGACGCCTTATATTTTGGGACGGAGGAAGTACTTTAGTAAGAGCATCTCTAGCAGATACCGCATCCCGCGGTACTGCAAAACGCGGATGCGGTAAACTGGAAACCTGGTTTGTGGTATGGAAAACCATGGGGCGGAACAGATACACTAGTCCAAACTGCATATTTAAAAAATCATCACACATTGGAGCCAGATTACATAGAGGAGGTTTTGATCATCTAGAGCTACATATAAAGTTTAGCAGAAATTGATGTGACGCCCAGCATCTAGACTACACCTAGCATCTTCGTAGCTCTACCGGCGGTACCTACTCACCGGATCATCAACGGCGGCAGCGACACGCGCTTACTCCTCGGCGGTGTCGTCGTTGTCGTAGTCGTCGGTGGTGAAGAACTCGTCGGGTGAGTCGGCTTCCAGGGCCTCGAGCCGCCCCAGGTGTTCGCGGAGGGAGAGGCGGCTGGCACGGAGAAGGTCACGCTTCTCCGTCCTGCGCGCGTCGTGGCGGAGTTTCCGGCGCTGCACGATCTGCATGACCGCGGTACACAGTGAGTTGAACTTGGCCTTGGTGACCAATACCTCCTCCTGCTCGTCGCTGACAGCAGGCTCCGAACGACTGGCGGGAGGACGCATATTTCGGCCAACAACAGCTCATCTGCTTTGTCCATAGCATCGTCCGCGACATCGTCGGGGGGAAGCGGTGGGGTCGCGCGGGTGCGCCCACGGGCGCCGCGGCCGTGTCCCTGCACTGGGAGGCACTCGCGCTCCTCCTCCTCCAGCGGTGGCGTCGGGCAAGCTCGCACGCCGGAGCTTCCGTCGTGGCCAGGAGAAGCGACTACGCGTGCGCCCAAATCGGGGCTCGGTTGGCCGGCCATGGGAAGATGGGGCGTGGACACGGAGGTTGGCAGCGGCGATGTGTTTTTCAACGGCGGCTCGGCCGAAATCGGGGACGGGGACGGGCGACGGCGAGGGTTTCTGGACGATGGAGGAAGGGGATAATGGATGCGGTTTCCCGCATCCAGACCCTCCCCCCCCCCCCCCCCCCCCCCCCGGCGTGCACCAATGCGGGAAACCGCAAAAAAAATTATGGTATCTACCTGTTTGTGGTATCTGAAAATGTCATTTTTGACATCTATACCGTATATTGGTATAAAAATTTGCGGGCCGGCAATATGCGGTATCTGCTAGAGACGCTATAAAGAGATCAAATTACTAGCTTTGAGACTAAGGATGGCCATGGTCAAGGGGCCTCAAGGAAACAAGCACCAGCCCATTCCCGTGTGCACGGAGAAGTTGGTCCCGCCGCCGAATCCATGCATGTGCGCCGGCCCTTTGCTAGCTCGGCGTCGTGCACGGCGCCGTCGTCGATCAGATGATGGTCGCAACTACCACACTGCACAACACGATCTGCTGCCTCGAGTGCCGGCCGGTCCGCCTGTTACCCACGCCGATCTGTCTGTCGATCGGCCTATCTAGCTAATTAACCGCCTACATACCCTTGGACCAGTTCGATCTGTATCAACAACCAACAATACACACTGCACATGCATATGATCCACCGACCTAGGAACAACCTAGAACGTCGGAGGCCACCGCCTGCAGATAATTTAAGGCCGCCTCCCACAAAAGCAGTTAATTGTTCATGCTCAGGATCCATGCATATGGTGAGCTGGGTTACAACCATAGTTTAAAAAACCGGACCGGTGATCGAATCAGTGAGACTATCGGTTTAGGTTTTTATTGGTCGGACTAGTGGTTTGTTCGGTTCGATGGCGACAAATAACCGTCCCTTTTAATTAAAATTTAAGCAAAAATCGGAACAAAATGACAATAAAATATATATTAAGCATATATTTCAATATGTAATCACAAAACATGGTGTGTTCAAGTGGTATTGGGCCTTATGTGGTGCTATTTCAACCTAGGATAAGGGCTTGAGTTTGATTCCTCTTGCAACTTTTTCATTTTTCCTGGTTTTTTCTATTTGAACCGGTGCCTCTTAGAAAACCGATGAGGTCATCGGTTTAGGATTTTTTTGGTTAAATCACCGAACCGATCCGGTTTTTAAAACTATGGTTACAACAGCAGAAACCACGTGATATACTCTACGTGGTAAGCAACCCCAAAACTGAAAAAGGGTTACAACAGCAGAAGAAGTCACAGCGATCACTGGCATCTAGGGAGCTCGCGGTCGGCTACGCAAACAGCACACAGAGCAGCACGCAGCTAGACGAGTCGACGCACGCGCAACACGTGTTGGGGCGTAGTGAGTGATGAGCCTGTACGTTGTAGATGGTACACAGCAGATTATGCCTGCGGCGCACACAGAAATGATTGCAATTCAGACAGCACACGTACGGACGCAGAGAATGGTATACTACTCCGAACAGTGCCAATTAATCATGGTTAATTGACATGTGTGGCCCGTACATTTTCTTGTCCGCCCGAGTCACGTCACCGTGTGTACAATGATCAACCGCTCGATGGATACGCGTGCGCGTGTGTGTGTTTGCGCTCGAGGGATCATTTTCTTAGATTTGTTTCTTCGGAAGAAACTACGTTAGGAACGAAACTTCAATGATTCCCTTTGTCGAATATTACTTTGAATAATTTGTCCAAAGCACGAACCTATTGTTCGAGGGCGCGTGTTCCACTTTGTCTAAAGTGCGTTTTGCTTTGAATCTGTCCAAAGCTAAACCATCAAATCTCCGCGCTAACGGAACAAAGCTGTTGTTGGAGGAAGGTAGTGGTATCCCTAACTCACAAGGGATCAAACCCTAGATTTGACGCGTTGGTATCTCGTTAAAAGTCAGAATATTCTTCAATGGGACGATCCTATCGGTAACGATGCGCCCGTGCTAACTTCGTTAATCTCAAGACTCGTCGGATCAGTTTTTTGGAGGTGGAGTGTGTGCAAAAAAAAATTCCTCGCTAATAGTAGTTTCTTCTCAAAGCTTAAGATTTATATTTATTTCCAAAGGTCAAACTACATGAAGTTTGATCAAGTTTTTTTAAATATTAATATTTACAATTCAAAATGCATACCCTTTGATACACATATTTTCACATGGTATATGTATAACATTATAGTTCTTGGTAATTTTTTCTAAAAATTCGATCAAACTTTTCGTAGCTTGACTTTTTTAAAAATTATATAAGGATTAAGTTTTGAAACGGCGGTGGTACTGCAATAATCTTTTAAAAAAGGTCAAGTTGTGAGCTATAGCTCCATTATTTCAAGAGATCCAATTATTGCATGCGCTACCATGCATGCATGGAGATTGATATTTTGCTTGTTCAGCAGTACGATGACGATCATCGATCGCAACTCGATCCTCGGGCGAAGAGTCAGCTACGAGACCTAGCCAGGGAACATATTCTCCTGGTACAAACTTAACGATTGATGCAGAGCGATCGGCTGGCCATAGGATGCGTCGTCACGTACGCATGCATGTGTCCAATGTTCTTCAGGCCACGCCTAACATCACTGTCCATCCGTCTATCCCGCCGGGGGATTCCCATTCCTCTCAGCGACTCTCCCCGGCCGTCCGTTGATGGATATTCCACACGTAGGCGAGGTATATGGCACAAGCTTCACCCGGACACGACACACGAGCCGAAGCATGCCGGCACGTGAACAAAGGTTCCTAACCGCTCGGCGCCTACGTACGCAGGCCATACAGCTATGCAGAAGCGGAAGCAAAAAAAGCAACAAAAAACTGGAAGATTGACGACTCATCGCATGACCAAGAGTCGACGAGATTAACCACATGACATGAGTGGTGACTGGTGAGTGGTGAGCAACCTAAACAAAACATTATCAGAAAGAGAGTCGACAAGATTAAGGTAACGATGTGTCACCGCGTCAACCAGCTAGCGAACATGCGCGCCAGCGAGAGTGTGCGTGTATACCAGCATCAACCGGCCGGCGGGCGGCGGCTGGTTTCGATGGCGCCGACTCGCCTGACGCGCGCGGTTTCCGCGGCGGCGGCGGCCGCCGCAGTTTCGTCCCGCTCCCGCCTGCTCGCGCGCGCTTCGCCGTCGCCACCGTCGGGCCCCCGAGGGTCATGCGGCGCACCACGTACGGAGGGAACATGTGCCGTGCCGCTTAACGTATGCAGTTGCCTGGACCCTTTTCGGTACCTAATCATGTGCGCCATGCGCGGGTACCAACTCCGCTTCGTCGTGGAGGCTATTAGCTAGATTCGCGATATCCCTTTCCCGGGGCCGGACCGGTTTACCGACTGGCGCGCCGCTCTTCCAACAGATTCGGTCCCAATGTCACCTGCATTAGAGCATTCCTACTCGTTGGGCGTTCCTACGGCAAAATCCGGCGTTATTTAGCGCCGGACGGATGTAACATTCGGTCTGGAAATGGTCGTTTTTCCAGTCGCGTTCCGAAGTGGTGTTAGGCGACGCAAAATCGACGAAATATTTTGAATATTTTTGTCCTGCTGGCGAAATCTCGTCCAAAGGTGTTCGACAGAAGTACGCCCAAAATGTTTCGGCGAAAATTTATTACAAAACAGAAACGAAGATCGGCGATCAGACGTTGATGGGATGACCTCCTCCGGCATGTCAGGTGTGACGGGGATGGGCTCCTCGATCAGTACAGGGACAGATGATGGGTTGGAGGAGGTGGAGGCAGAGCTTGGTGAAGGTTCTATGGCCGAAATGGTAGGCGCAGGTCTCGGCGTGCTGGCAGGGACGTCCTCATCGAGAATGGCGGTGCGGTGCGCCATGTACCAGGCCTTGACCTGGGGGGCTCATTGTCGCCGTGGATTCTTCGTCGCCCAAGAGGAATTGGAGGTCTATATTCCTCTTCTTTGTGGAGAAGTTCGCCTTGAGGAGGTTGAGCTTCCTGTCTTGGTTCTGCAGCAGTTGCGTCCACCTCTCCTCGGCCTTCTCCTCCTTCTTCACGGCATGAGCCTTGGAGTCGGCGATGCACGTCTCGATCGACGCGTGGAGGCGTTCGGCGGGAGGTCGTATAGCTTTCAGCATTTTCGCCTTCTTCTAGACGATTTCCGGCCTCCCTTCGCCGACAGCCGGAGGGGGTGCTTCCGGGTTGTACACAACGTCCTTGTTCTTGCCCAGGCTCATGCGAGTGTCCGCCCATTTCGGGCAGTTCTGAATCTTGTCGAAGATGTGGTGGAACTTGAACTCCGTGCCCGTATCGTCCCTATACATGTCGAGCGCACGGAGGAGCTGCATGGAGAACACGAAATGTGTCAGGACAGGCATCATGTCGACAAGCTTCAAGTTTGTGACCTACTTTATTGTCCATGCTTTCGCCACTGATTGGTGTGAGCCCAATCTCTTCCATAATACCGTGCCACTTGCTGCAAACCTGCTGCACTAGTCCCTAGTGATTGGCCATGGCCTTCTCGCCGCGCTCCATATGGATCTTGTTGAACTTTGGGTCCATGAGACTGCGTTCGTCGAACGCGAACTTCACACGCTTCCAGTAATTGTACGAGTTTTGGTTTGCACCTGTGATGGGGTCCATGCTCACCAACATCCATGCCTCGACGAGACAAAGGTCCTCGAGCATCGTCCACTTGACGCGGGGCTCTACCGTCTTCGCCTTCTTCTTGCCCTTGCCTTTTGCTGCAGCCAAGGCGTCATCTTCGGCCTGCGTTTGGTCGGCGCCGACCTTGGCATGCGTTTGGCCGGCTCCGTCCTCTTCGCCAAAGTCTTGGGACTCGAGGCCATGTGCGGCAGCAGTCCGTGATTGCTCTTCGCTAAAGAAGCCGGCCGCTGCGGAACCGGAGGCGATCAATCCCGACATGAATGTCTCCCCGGGCATTCCACCGAACATGTTGTGGGCTTCTTCTTCGCCGAACCTGCTGGACGAGGAGTTGCCTCCGTCGAACGGAAGCGGGCCTCGGTGCATGGACGACGATGAGCCGTACGCCGGAGAGCTGGCATAGGGAACGTTGATGTTGACGTTGAAGGCCGGAGGGCAAGGCGCGGGGCATGGAAAGAGCACGTTCGAGTTAAACCCGCCGTTGAACTCGGGGGAGGACGAGAACCTCTGCCGCGGGTTCTCCTGGCTCTCCTGGAACACGGTGGGCGAGATCGGCGAGAACCCGGCCGGGGACCCGACACTCGGCTGGCTCCCCTAGTGAGCGGCGTACTGCGAGGCGGGCACCAGCGCCGGCGCGGTGTGCGAGGCACGCTCTGATGCTTCCCTCTTTTTCCTCATCACCACCCTCGCCGTCCGTTCCTTCTGGCTATCTGTCTCGATCTTCTTCCACCCGCACTCCTTCGCCCACTCGGCTTCTGTCCAGCCTTCTAGCCTCGGCATCGGCTTCTTTGGCTGCCTCGACTTCTTCTCCTTTGGGACATCGACGGCGGATTGGGGTTTCACGAAACCCTTGGGCGGCATGGTGGGCGTGGAGCTCGGGGAACTGGCGGGAGATGTGGCAGGGTGTGGAGAAGAAAGGCAGGAGGGGGGAGGCGGGAACTCGGCCTTCTGTCACCGATAGGGCTGGCCCACACGTATTTTCGTTGCGTCCGGCGTTCCCAGGCGATTCCCAGCGTCCTGGGTTCGGCCTAGGAACGCTGGATGAAAGTTGGGCCAAATCCAGACTAATTCGACATCCTAGGAACACGAGTGGGCAAAATTTCGCCGTCCGGATGTAAAAATCGCCCTGGGAATGCCCTCCTGGGAGTGCGAGTGGAGATGCTCTTAGCATTAGGGAGGATGGATTCCGGTTCCGTCCACCAACTAAAGGCTCTTTTGATTTGGAGGAAATGAACAGGATTATGAAATTTTTCATAGATGCTATTTTTCGCTCCTTTGATTCATAGGAATTTCATAAGTAAAAAACTAGAGGAGATTTTCCTTCAAATGTCACTTTTGAGGAAAAAACATAAATGAAATGAACTCACTCAGACCTCATTCTTTGAATCCTATGCACAAGGAACTAGCAAAGTTTTACACATGTCGTCCTTTCCTATTCCTATCTCTTTTCTATTCCATTTCTCTTTTCTATTCCTTTGGTTTTCCTATTCTATTCCTATAAATCAAGGAGGCCCTAGATTCTAGCGTTTATATTCTACGTTTTGATGCCGCAAGGGCAACTCTAATCGTCCCTGCATTTCGGGCACAGAAATTGTCCTAAATGGTCCGTTTGCGGAGGCTAAAGAAAGCCTTGCGGCGTTTGCCTGCCCAAGCAAGGTCCCCACACCCAACCGGCCGACACATTTGGGGTCCGTAGACTCAAGATGGCAGTTTTACCCGTGGGGACGGGTACCCGCGGGGAAATACCCGATAAGAAGCGGGGATGGGGGGCAAATCACCTCCACGGGGATGACAGGGCGGGTACCCGATAAGCTGGCGGGGCGGGGATGGGGAGCAAATTCCCTCCACGGGGACTCCATGGATACTCGAGACCCACCTGTCAGTCTAATAAAACAACGCATGTAGATAAAAATCCCTAAGCCCAGTAGCCTAGTTCGTTCATTCGCTCCCCTCGTCCGTTTGTTCCCCTCGTCGCTAGTCCGCCCTAGCCGCCAGTGCCCCAACCGCCAGGAGGAGCTCGTCGCTGGCTGCAAGTGCAGGGAGGAGCTCACGACCGACGTACCCCTTCATCTGCTCACATGCATTAGATTCAGTTCGATGGTGGCGTTCTCTACATTCGCCCACCTCCATCAGCTCGTCGCCACCTCATTCCTAGCATCCTACCGTGTCATCTCGTCGGCTTCCTCCTGCATCTGTCCGCCTCGACGTGGGTGGCAAGGTCCCCATGGAGACCCCGACGGGGATCGGGTACCCGTCCTTCGCGGGGATGGGGGTCATTTGCCCCCCGATAGCTTCATGGGGATTCACGGGTATGGGGATTCGCGGGGATCGGGGCGGGTATGGTGGAGCCATACCCGGCCATACCCGGCCCCGTTGCCCGTGAATCCAACCGCTCCATCCCTAGTTTCTCGCCCCCACTTCCCGTGAGGCTGCTTCCCTCTCTATTTCCCGCGCCCCATCCACCGCTGCATATAAAGAACTCATCATCATGGGTGGGGATGACAACACAACACATACGGCTATAGGCATGCATCTACCTCACCCCACGACGAGGAGCAGTGTTGGACGAATTCGAGGACGTCGTCGGAACGGTGAAGGACGAGGAGAGTGACCAGTGGTCACCGGGCGGTACTTCCTAGCGGGACTGGACACCGAAAGGATCATGGAGCTGGCAGAGGAGGCCACCCGCAAATCCGTGGTATAACGGACCCAGGAGGCGCAACGAAGTAAAGCGCAGGGAAGCGGCGCGCAAGGAAGAAGTGCGCAAGGAGGAAGAGTGCATGTATGTGTTGTGTAGGGAGGAGGCCGACAGGCAGGAGCTCTACCGCATCGTGGCCTACCTGCCAACCAGGTACCATCGTGAGGAAAGGTCCGAAGAAGACCTAGAGGCCGAGGCTTACGTGTTACGGTCGGCCCTGGAGGCGCAGGCTCCGTACCGCCTAGCGACAACAATGAGGGATCGGGTCATAGCGAACGCTAGGGGACAAATCGCAGCGATAGTGGCAGCGGAGACCACGGGGGCAGGAGCGAAGGCCCGTGAGGTGGAGGCAACAACGAGGGATCATATCCTAGAAGCGTCTAGGGAACAGGTCGCTGCAACAGAGGCAAGAGCGAGGGCCCGGGCGATGGTGGCCGTGCGAGATACTAGGGAGAGGAAACGTGCGACCCTCTCTAGGATCTGTCAGCCAGCTGCAATTGGATGGCGTGACAGGGCAAAGGCAGCCAGGGAGGCGTCCGGTTGCAACAACGGCCAGGGCAGCGGCGGTGGTGCTATGTAGATTTAGATCAATGTAATTTGACTTCTATCTAATGAAAAAATCGCTCACTAAATAGAGTGTCGGGAGAATATATGGGTGGAGATGGGCGGAAGCACGTCTTGTCCGCACTACCGCAAAGCCAACCCAAATTTGGGTCGGAATGAGGTAAAACGGACCGGTCTACGCATTCCAGTCCATTTGCTTGGCAGCGTTAGGCCTTGCCCTTTGTACGGAAAATTTTGGATGGTCCCTGTTCATTTGCAGGGGCTGTTGGAGTTACCCTAACTGAAAGGGGTGCATCATACCCCAATAAACTAAAACTAATCAATATGATCTGAAAATTTAGCAATTTATTTTGTTAATATTTCTAGAAGCACAATATGATGAGATTATACGAAAATGAAACCGCAGAAAGGTAGATTGCATAAATCTCCTCGAAATAAGTTTTCACCCCATATTACAGGTAAATCACAACTATCCAAATCCAATAGAAGGATGTTCTAATCTACCGTGAGAAGAGTTATAAATTACAAAAACGAGGATGTAGACTCAATCTTCAGATTCAAAGTCGTTGTTGGAAAAGTTCGAACACAGAGTCCAAATACCACCAAGGTCTTGGCCACTAATTCCCACATATATCTCCTTGCGCTAGGATATAGAGTCAATGCACAAGCATTCAGGGTAGATATTCACACAAAGTAGATGTTCTCTCGGCCTTTGCAAAAAAATTGGATAGTCCACAACAATTTAGAGACAACAGATGTTTCTCCATATTTTGAATGTCCACTGGTATTCTAATATCCGTAGGAGAGGTAGTGGCAAAAATCCAAACGATACCAAAGACTTAATATTCTTCTCTAAGAGCCCCACCCAGTAATGTATGATCTCTCTCACTATGGATAGCTTCTTTATCCACCCCCGAGATGGTAATCTCAACAATCACTTGAAAACCCACCTAGCATTTTCACAATTTTCGGAATGAGGTCACCATTCCAACTACCACCAAATCGTCTAGAGGCTATGGCCTCGCAGAGTAATAAGCTTCTACTCACTCTGATCAACCGACAGGCATAGCTCAAACTAATGTACAAAATGCAAAGCAAATCAACTTATGCTCAAATCTCTCACTCGGTCTCTCTCTATATGAAATCTCTGTTGGAATTATGCCCTAGAGGCAATAATAAAGATGTTATTATTATAATTCTTGTTCATGATAAAGTTTATATTCCATGCTAGAATTGTATTAAGCGGAAACTTTAATACTTGTGTGGTTTGTGAACAACACCGTGTCCCTAGTACGCCTCTATGGACTAGCTCATTGATCAATGATGGTTAAGGTTTCCTAACCATAGACATGAGTTGTCAATTGATAATGAGATCATATCATTGGGAGAATGATATGGTGGACAGACCCAAACTAAGCGAAGCAATTAGATCGTGTCATTGTGTTCATCTTTGCGAAGCTTTTCCTATGTCAAATATTGTATTCCTTAGACCATGAGATAATGCAACTCCCTGGTATCGGAAGAAAGCTTTGAGGCCATCAAACGTCATCCTATGAGAGGGTGATCATAAAGGTGTCTCTCAGGTGATCGGAAAGTATCTGTTGGGTTGTATGTATCGAGATGGGATTTGTCCCTCCCAAGTCGGAGAGATATACTTCGGGCCCACTCGGTAATCGATATCAACACCGCTTGCAAGCATGTGGTTAAGGAGTTAATCACAAAGTGATATCGAATTACGGAACGAGTAAAGTACTTGCTGTGAACGAGATTGAACTAGGTATGACGATACCGACGATCGAATCTCGGGCAAGTAAAATATCGCGAGACGAAGGGAATATATATATGGGATTGATTGAATCCTGGCATCGTGGTTCATCCGATATGATCATCGATGAATGTGTGGGAGTCAATATGGGTGCCCAGACCCCGCTGTTGATTATTGATAGAAGATCATGTCTGCATATTCTCGAACCCGCAGGGTCACACACTTAACGTGTCTCGACGCTAGGATAGATTGGATACTTGGTTTATGAATTTTTGTTCGGAGTCTCGGATGGGATTCGGGATATCACGAGAGGTTCCGGAATGGTCCGGAGAATAAGATTCATATAAGGCAGTGCAGTTTTTGGAGTTCGGAATTGTTCCGGGTTAATCGGTATTGTACCGGAAGCTTCTAGAACCTTCCGGAAGGGGGCCAACGTGGTCCCACCTTCCGGGAGGGGGCATGGGCCTATGAGGGAGTGTCCTGGCCGCATTGGGCCAGGGGCACAAGGCCCCATAGGGCCCAGCCGATCCTAGATAAGTTTAAACTCGTTTAAACTAGAGATAGGGTTTCTAGATGAGGGATAAGTTTAAATCGTTTAAACTAGAGATAGGCTTGGAGGATGGGCAAGGGCTGGCCGCACCCCCCCCTCTATATATAGAGGGCTGGTGCGCCCCCTCCCCCCCCAACCTACACCTTCCTCCAAACCCTAGTTGCCCTGCTGCCCTCCTCTCTCCCTCCCGACTGTTTGTAGGCGAAGCCCTGCTGCAGAAATTCTCCACCATATACACCACGCCGTCGTGTTGTAGATCCAATCCATCTCTCCACCATACTTGCTGGTCCGAGGAAGGAGGAGACGTCGAGGTGCTGCACGTGTGCATCTCACGGAGGCACCGCCACTTGTGGTGCTAGATCGGATCGGATCGCGAGGAGGAGAAGCGAGTACGACTACATCACCCACGTTTCGACGAACGTTCCGCTGTGCGAATCTTCAAGGGTATGAAGATCTAATCCAATCTCTCTCGTTGTTTGCATCTCCTAGATTAGATCTTGGCTTTCCCTCTGTTCGCTTCCGTAGAAAATTTTGATTTACTATGCTGCGAAACCCTTCAGTGGTATCAGAGCTAGATCTATGCGTAGATGTGTTTCACGAGTAGAACGCAACATGGTTGTTGCGGGCGTTGATGTTTTCTGTTGCAAGCCTCTTGTTTGTGTTCTTCTTATGACGCGGGATAGTGAGATTGAAGCGGTCCAGGCCAACCTTACGCGACGTCGTTCGCGAGACCGGCTCCGCACTTGACGTGTGGTTTGTACCACACATGCGGCTGGTGGATGTCAGTTTCTCTCACTATAGTTGTCATGGGATTAACACCGGAGTTTGGCAACCATAATATCACCGTTGTGGCTTTCCGCAGGTAAGAATCGTTCTTAGCATCTACTCCCATAAGCCACGTAAAACATGCAACAACAAAGTAGAGGCGTCTAACTTGTTTTTGCAGGGAGTGTTTTCTGTGATATGGTATGGCCCAAGATGTGATGTGTATATTGTATGCGATGATCATGTTTTGTAATGTTTCACGACTTGCATGTCGATGAGTACACAACCGGCAGGAGCCATATGGTTGTCTTTATAATTGTGTATGACCTGCGAGTCAACTTCTTATACGCCATGTAATAGCTTTACTTTATCGCTAAGTAGTTAGCAATAGTTGTAGTTGCTATTCGTGGTGGAGGCAATCATGGTGGAGTGATGGAGATCATGCCGGAATGCACAAGATGGAGATCATTGCGCGAAGATTGGCTATACCATGTCACATAAAGTTATATGCATGTGATGTTTATCCTTTTATATATCTTATTATGCTTAGATCGCGACGGTAGCATTATAAGATGATTCCTCACTTAAAGATCAAGATAAAACTGTGTTCTCCCCATGTATGCACCGTTGCGAAAGTTCGTCGTGTCCAAGCATCACGTGATGATCGGGTGCTATAGACTCTACGCTCACATACAACGGGTGCAAGCCAGTTTTGCACACGCGGAAATACTTGGGTCTAACTTGACGAGCCTAGCATGTACAGACATGGCCTCGGAACACAAGAACCAAAAGGTTAAGCATGAGTCATATGAATGATATGATCGACACTTCGTTGTCCACCATTGAAACCACATCTCTTCTCGTGAAGATCGGATTAGGTGTGGTGAATTTGGATCGTGTTCACTAAACAACTTGAGGGATGTTGAATTTAGTGGGAGTTCATCTAGTAATTTGATTAAGTTGAACTATTTATCATGAACATAGTCTAAATTGTACTTGAAAATACTGTAGATCACATGGCCAAGTCCAACTTCAACTTCAACGTTTTTGCTGAGAAAGAAAAGCTTAGAAACAATGGGTCTAACTTCACCAACTGGTTCCGCAATCTAAGAATCATTCTGTCTGGCGGACAAAAGGACTATGTCCTTGAGAAAGCGTTAGGTAACCCCCCTGCTGCAACTGCGCCGGCTGATGAGAAAGTTGTCTATCAGTCGCGCAAAGATGATTATGGTGTGATTAAGAGCACCATGTTGTTTGCTATGGAACCGGAACTTCAAAATCGTTTTGAAAACTATCCTGGGCCCTTTGAGATTCTCGAAGAGCTGAAAACCATGTTTTAGACTCAGGCCCGTTCTGAGAGATATGAGATCTCCGAGAAGTTCTTTAACTGCAAGATGGAGGAAGGGAGTTCCGTTAGTGAGCACACCATTAAGATGTTGGGCTACACTCAACGCCTTGAGCAACTGGACTGCAAGATTCCAGAGGAGCTCAAGATTGACAGGGTTCTGCAATCACTCCCTCCCAGCTACAAAAGTTTTGTAGTGACTCACAATCAGATTGGTTCCACTGATACGATCACCGAGCTCTTCGCAAAGCTGAAGGCTGCGGAGGTGGACATCAAAAATGATAATCATGTGTTGATGGTCAACAAGCCCTCCTTTAAGAAAGGTAAAGGTGCAAAGAAGCCCTTCAAGAAAAGCGGCGGCAAGGGCGTTGCCCCTGCTGAAAAGAAGCTCAAGTCTGGTCCTAAGCCGGACACTGAGTGCTTCTATTGCAAGGACAAGGGTCACTGGAAGCGCAACTGTCCGAAGTACTTAGCGGACAAGAAGGCTGGCACCATCAAAGGTATATTTGATATACATGTTATTGATGTTTTCCTCACTAGCCCTCGTTGTAGTGCCTGGGTATTTGATACTGGTTCAGTTGCTAATATTTGTAACTCGAAACAGGAGCTACGGAATAGACGACGGCTTGCGAGGGATGAGGTGACGATGCGCGTTGGCAACGGATCAAGAGTTGATGTGATGGCCGTCGGCACGCTCTCCTTAGTTTTACCTTCGGGATTAGTTTTAAACCTTAATAAATGTTATTATGTGCCTGCGTTGAGCATGAACATTATTTCTGGATCGTGTTTATTGCAAGACGGTTATTCATTTAAATCGGAGAATAATGGTTGTTCTATTTATATGAGTAACATCTTTTATGGTCATGCACCTCTTGTGAATGGTTTATTTCTTCTAAATCTCGAAAGGGATGAAACACACATCCATAACATTGAGGCTAATAGATGCAAAGTAGATAGTGATAATACTACTTATTTGTGGCACTGTCGTCTAGGTCATATTGGTGTAAAGCGCATGAAGAAACTCCATTCTGATGGACTTTTGGAGTCTCTTGATTGAATCATTTGACACATGCGAACCATGCCTCATGGGCAAGATGATCAAAACCCCGTTCTCCGGTATGATGGAGCGAGCAACGGACTTGTTGGAAATCATACATACCGATGTATGCGGACTGATGAGTGTTTCGACGCGCGGTGGATATCGCTATTTTCTCACTTTTACCGATGACTTAAGTAGATATGGGTATATCTATTTAATGAAACATAAATCTGAAACGTTTGAAAAGTTCAAAGAATTTCAGAATGAAGTGGAGAACCATCGTAACAGAAAGATTAAGTTTCTACGATCCGATCGTGGGGGCGAATATTTGAGTTATGATTTTCTCACGCATCTCAAAGCAAGTGGAATCGTTTCACAACTCACGCCACCCGGAACACCACAGCGCAATGGTGTGTCTGAACGCCGGAATCGAACCCTATTAGATATGGTCCGATCGATGATGTCTCTTACTGATTTGCCGTTATCATTTTGGGGTTATGCATTAGAAACCGCTACATTCACTTTAAATAGGGCTCCATCTAAATCCGTTGAGACGACACCGTATGAACTGTGGTTTGGTGCTAAACCTAAGTTGTCGTTTCTTAAAGTTTGGGGATGCGAAGCTTACGTCAAGAAGTTGATGCCGGACAAGCTCGAACCCAAAGCGGAGAAATGCGTCTTCATAGGATACCCTAAGGAAACTATTGGGTATACCTTCTATCACAGAACCGAAGGCAAAGTGTTTGTCGCAAAGAACGGTTCCTTTCTTGAGAAGGAGTTTCTCTCGAAAGAAGTGAGTGGGAGGAAAGTAGAGCTAGACGAGGTTATTGAACCTTCTCTTGAATTGGAGAGTAGCGCAGCACCTGAAATTGTTCTAGTGCCGCCTGCACCAACAATAGAGGAAGCTAATGACAAGGATCATGAAGCTTCGGACGATGCTGCTACTGAACGTCGCAGGTCGACAAGGTCGCGTGCCTCTCCTGAGTGGTACGGCAACCCTGTCTTGACTGTCTTGTTAGTAGAAGACAGCGAACCTACGAACTATGAGGAAGCGATGATGAGCCCAGACTCTGAGAAATGGCTAGAAGCCATGAAATCCGAATTGGGATCCATGAGCGAAAACCAAGTATGGACTTTGGTGGACCCTCCTAGCGACCGAAAGGCCGTTGAGTGCAAATGGATCTTCAAGAAGAAAACGGACGCGGATGGTAATGTTACCGTCTATAAAGCACGGCTTGTTGCGAAAGGTTTTCGACAAGTTCAAGGTGTTGACTACGATGAGACTTTCTCTCCCGTAGCGATGTTTAAGTCCATTCGGATTTTATTAGCAATTGTTGCGTTTCGTGATTATGAAATATGGCAGATGGATGTCAAGACTGCTTTCCTCAATGGCAACATTGATGAAGAGTTGTATATGATGCAACCCGAAGGTTTTGTCGATCCTAAGGATGCTGATAAAGTATGCAAACTTCAGCATTCAATTTATGGACTGAAGCAAGCATCTCGGAGTTGGAATCTTCGTTTTGATCAAGTGATCAAGAGCTTTGGATTTGTTCCAAATTGCTACGAAGCCTGCATCTACAAGAAAGTGAGTGGGAGCTCGGTGACGTTTCTGGTACTATATGTGGATGACATATTGATTATTGGAAATGACATCGACATGCTTAACGATGTGAAGAGTTATTTGAACAAGTGTTTTTCAATGAAAGACCTAGGTGAAGCTGCTTATATATTGGGCATCAAAATCTATAGAGATAGACAAAGACGCCTGATAGCTTTAAGCCAGAGTACATACCTAGACAAAGTTCTGAAAAGGTTCAGAATGGATAAGGCATTGAAAGGTTCAGTGCCTATGTTGTCAGGTAAGATATTGAGCAAGGCTCAGTGTCCAGCTACGGTAAATGATAGGGAAGCTATGAAAAGTGCCTTATGCCTCGGCCATAGGCTCCATCATGTATGTCATGCTGTGTACTAGACCGGATGTGTCCAATGCTCTTAGTTTGACGAGCAGATATCAAAGTGATCCAAGAGTGGAACACTGGACAGCCGTGAAGAACATCCTAAGGTACCTAAATAGGACTAAAGAAATGTTCTTAGTCTATGGGGTGATGAACAGCTTGTCGTAAAAGGTTACGTCGATGCTAGTTTCGACACCGACAAGGATGATGCTAAATCTCAGACAGGATACGTGTATATTTTGAATGGAGGAGCTGTGAGCTGGAGAAGCTGCAAGCAAAGCGTGGTCGCGGGATCTACAGTAGAAGTGGAATACATGGCTGCTGCAGAAGCGTCAAGTGAAGGAGTTTGGATCAGAAACTTCATCACTGAGCTTGGCCTGGTTCCAAGTGCATTGGACCCACTGGAGATATTGTGTGACAACACTGGCGCCATAGCACTCGCTAAGGAACCAAGATATCATCCAAAGACCAAGCATATCAACCGCAAGTTTCATATAATCCGAGATTATATAGCAGATGGAGATCTGAAGATCAGCAAAGTACATACAGATCTGAATGTCGCAGATCCATTGACTAAACCTCTTCCACGTGTAAAACATGATCAGCACCTCAGTGCCATGGGTGTAAGATTGTTGCCAAATGTAAACTAGATTATTGACTCTAGTGCAAGTGGGAGACTGTTGGAATTATGCCCTAGAGGCAATAATAAAGATGTTATTATTATAATTCTTGTTCATGATAAAGTTTATATTCCATGCTAGAATTGTATTAAGCGGAAACTTTAATACCTGTGTGGTTTGTGCACAACACCGTGTCCCTAGTACGCCTCTATGGACTAGCTCATTGATCAATGATGGTTAAGGTTTCCTAACCATAGACATGAGTTGTCAATTGATAATGAGATCATATCATTGGGAGAATGATATGGTGGACAGATCCAAACTAAGCGAAGCAATTAGATCATGTCATTGTGTTCATCTTTGCGAAGCTTTTCCTATGTCAAATATTGTATTCCTTAGACCATGAGATAATGCAACTCCCTGGTATCGGAAGAAAGCTTTGAGGCCATCAAACGTCATCCTATGAGAGGGTGATCATAAAGGTGTCTCTCAGGTGATCGGAAAGTATCTGTTGGGTTGTATGTATCGAGATGGGATTTGTCCCTCCCAAGTCGGAGAGATATACTTCGGGCCCACTCGGTAATTGATATCAACACCGCTTGCAAGCATGTGGTTAAGGAGTTAATCACAAAGTGATATCGGATTACGGAACGAGTAAAGTACTTGCTGTGAACGAGATTGAACTAGGTATGACGATACCGACGATCGAATCTCGGGCAAGTAAAATATCGCGAGACGAAGGGAATATATATATGGGATTGATTGAATCCTAGCATCGTGGTTCATCCGATATGATCATCGATGAATGTGTGGGAGTCAATATGGGTGCCCAGACCCCGCTGTTGATTATTGATAGAAGATCATGTCTGCATATTCTCGAACCCGCAGGGTCACACACTTAACGTGTCTCGACGCTAGGATAGATTGGATACTTGGTTTATGAATTTTTGTTCGGAGTCTTGGATGGGATCCGGGATATCACGAGAGGTTCCGGAATGGTCCGGAGAATAAGATTCATATAAGGCAGTGCAGTTTTTGGAGTTCGGAATTGTTCCGGGTTAATCGGTATTGTACCGGAAGCTTCTAGAACCTTCCGGAAGGGGGCCAACGTGGTCCCACCTTCCGGGAGGGGGCATGGGCCTATGAGGGAGTGTCCTGGCCGCATTGGGCCAGGGGCACAAGGCCCCATAGGGCCTAGCCGATCCTAGATAAGTTTAAACTCGTTTAAACTAGAGATAGGGTTTCTAGATAAGGGATAAGTTTAAATCGTTTAAACTAGAGATAGGCTTGGAGGATGGGCAAGGGCTGGCCGCACCCCCCCCCCCCTCTATATATAGAGGGCTGGTGCGCCCCCTCCCCCCCAACCTACACCTTCCTCCAAACCCTAGTTGCCCTGCTGCCCTCCTCTCTCCCTCCCGACTGTTTGTAGGCGAAGCCCTGCTGCAGAAATTCTCCACCATATACACCACGCCGTCGTGTTGTAGATCCAATCCATCTCTCCACCATACTTGCTGGTCCGAGGAAGGGGGAGATGTCGAGGTGCTGCACGTGTGCATCTCACGGAGGCACCGCCACTTGTGGTGCTAGATCGGATCGGATCGCGAGGAGGAGAAGCGAGTACGACTACATCACCCACGTTCCGACGAACGTTCCGCTGTGCGAATCTTCAAGGGTATGAAGATCTAATCCAATCTCTCTCGTTGTTTGCATCTCCTAGATTAGATCTTGGCTTTCCCTCTGTTCGCTTCCGTAGAAAATTTTGATTTACTATGCTGCAAAACCCTTCAATCTCACCAAAAGAAACTCATGCAATGTAGGCTGTGGAGATGAAAGGAGCAATGGAGGAGGAAAACAAATAACCCTTAAATACAACGGTTTCTTTCTCCCTCCAAAAAATGGGAGATTGAGGCTTTGGTGGAGAATTTTGGAGGTAACACCAAGGGGGGGGGCTCAAATAAAAACCACCTACCTTTTATTGCAAAGAAGACCCCCCTTATATAAGTGTTGGAAATTGTCCTAGAGGCAATAATAAACGTCGGAGATTGTCCCTGCAGGGTATCTGTCGAAGTAGGATGGAATCGAACACTAGGGATTGAACACGATCTCCACAAACCTTACTCGAGCTTGGCTAGGAAAAGAGAGACAAAGGGACGTTGAGAGTTTACCTAGGTTCAGGCCACCGTGCGGTGTAAAACCCTAATCATGCTTGCGCTGCTTGGCAAGGTTTACAATATAAGGTGTTGATCAAGCGATTAGATCTAGATTTCCTAGACAGAAGAAAGCTAGGGTTTCTAGAGGTGGAAAAGGATTGACCTCCCCTCCTATGGTGCTACCTCCCCCTTATATAGGCGCCATGGTCCTGTTCCCATGCTTTGGCGGCAAGGGTTCCCATATGGCGACAAGAGTGGGGGCAAGTAGGCTGCAGCGGTGCTCTCCCATGGACCTGGTCCACCGTAGGGTGCCATGGGTGTCTTTCCTCCTTCCTCCTGCACGCCCCTCTAATGTCAGGAGAGGAGGTGGTCCCCACATGGTGCAGGTCTTGTCGGCCACTCTTGGCTTGGTAAAAGGGAAGATTCCTTCCTTGTAGAAGGGGTAGACCGGTGGTAGCTTCCTATCCTTAGAGCTGAGATGCTGCCGCCCAAGTATGCTTCGTGAGACCCCTTGGCTTGGGCGAGCTTCTCCATGAGAAGTTCCTCCTGAAGACACCTCTCCGAGTGAATGTCTCGCATAGAGTTCTTGCTGAGGCCATGGTGCACTTTCTCCTAAACCGGGCGACCTACCGGGCTGGGCCTGGAAGTATGTGGACCATGGTACCCTAGTATCCACTGGCCGACAATAGCCCCCGGGCGCCTGGGGCACGCACATCCTGGATGTGAAGGTCTAGGGACCCCAAACAACTGTTGGGCCTGGTGATCCACACGTGGCAGCGTGGGGTCCGAACGGCTCATCCCCGCCGTGGAAGCTGAACGGTAAGCGAAGGCTATGCTGTTGGATCTAGGAACTGCCACCTTGTCGAATGTTCCTTGGAAACTACGCGGGTCACTTCAAAAGGCACCCCTGGTATTGGGGTTTTCACTTATCCATCACTCAACTGACGCTCCCCTTGCTCCAGCGTGATCGTTGTTTTCCTCCGTCCAAGCGAAGCAAGTCCACTGCGATATGCTCTGTCGTGCTGGCTGGCCCTTTTCCTCCCCTAGGGAGCTCCGAGATCATCAACGAGGAGAGCCTCGATAAGCTCCAACATCTGGTGGCCAGAGCTCACAACAAGTGGGGGCCCACTCGCGTCGGGCATGGGGCGACAGAGTGGAACACACTTCCCAGCAGCGCTTATCCCTTCTTTCTCCACTTCATCCGGGCAGGGCCGATGCCGCCTTTTCCCCTTTCTTCCTAGCGCTCCTAGAGAACTATCAAATCCTTACTCTCCACTTGGAACCTGGCCCCGTCGCTATTGCAACCATCTTCTCTTTGTTCTGCGAGGCTTTCCTCGGTGTCAAGCCCTTTGTGGCAATGTTCCAACACTTCTACCGGCTGCGTCTCATCGCACCGAACCAATGCTCCGGGTGCGTCTCCTTCTGCACCATCGAGTGGATGGAGGTCGTGTACATTCCCATGCGGTAGAGGGAGCCAGCGAGTGACTTCCGCTCCCATTGGTCCTCAATGGATATCGACACAGAGAACCTTTAGTTTGAGGCCCCATTGACCAGCTGGTGATGGAGTACAGCTCTTGCGTCACCGGCGGTTCCTGGGTGTGGAGGCTCGCGAGGTGGTGATGTGACTCAGGACCTTGAGCAACAGGGGCTTGACTAGCGGAATCATGTCAAGAAGTTCTCCTCATGTCGCATCGCACCTCTCCAAGATCACCCCTTCAGCATCTAGGGCCCAGCGATAGGATGAAGATTCACCTAGCGTCCCTCTGTTTGAATGTTGCTGTGATGATAGTGAAGATCCATATCTGCGAGGAATCAGTGCCTAATCCCC
Source organism: Avena sativa (assembly GCA_916181665.1). Taxonomy (NCBI): domain Eukaryota; kingdom Viridiplantae; phylum Streptophyta; class Magnoliopsida; order Poales; family Poaceae; genus Avena; species Avena sativa. The sequence continues at coordinate 470,025,101 of OV702290.1, forward strand.
CGGAGATAGCGAAGCCCTTGTACTGCTGGTCGGTAGTTCGGAGGGCCTAAATACTGGCAGAGATGCCCACTTTCAATGAGTTGGGTGCTCTTGGGGTGGCCAAGGAGAATCTAGCGGTGAGCTCTGCCATTGTTGCTCCGGAAGCTAGGAATACTAAAGGTGCTGGATCTTCGGGAGGTGCCACCGCGAAGGAAGAGAGGTCTCGCATGTCCTCGCGAGGATTTCGTGGTGACATGGGTGCGGCTAAATCCCATGAGGGAGGCACCACCGATGCGGATTTGGTGGTGCTGTTAGTGGTGGCCACCCTCAAGCCTGCTCCTATGAAGGAGGTGGCCTACGAGAGGGCAACCACGAGCGGGAGTAGTTCCTGCAGCTTTAGCTTCAGAAGAATGAAGCAAGGGTGTCGGGTGGCTACTGACGAGTACGTCCTCCTTTGGTTGCATGTGCATGTGTTTCCATTCTCCTTTAACTGACTCTTGTGGCCTTGCAGGGGCCTCCCGGAGGAGACGATGGAGAAGAAGCCCAAGGTGGCACATGGTGACTCTGGCTCCACTGAGAGCGACGCATCCGTTGGGACGTGCGCTGGCATCGAAGCAAAAGGGGTAGGCATATCGGTAGAGCCCGCGGTGACGGCGCAGTGGATAGCGGTCCTAGGAGGAAATGAAGCGGGTCCTCAGACCTTGTCGGTGGACCCTGAGGATGCATGTATGTTGGAGGAGGCGGAATGACTCACGGAGGAGTCTCGTCTTGCCAAAGCTCCCTGTCTCATGGAGGAGAAGCAGGCGACAGAGAGGGTGAGTGCCACTAATGCCACCCGAACCGTGGAGACGGGATGGCTCACTGAGGAAAGCTACATCGAGGAGGAACGACAGGTGTCGGCAAGGGCAAGCGTGGCCGAGGGTAAATGGGTGGCCGCTCTAGAAGACCCCTCAATAGCCGACCGACCCAAAGGACCAAGGCCTTACACGGAGGGACCGAGTGCTAGCCCTCAGCGCTTTGTGGCGGGAGAGGGGAGCGCTCGTTGTTCCAGTGAGGAAGGAGAAGAGACAGAGTGCTCGCGAAGCTCTACCAACGAGCCTCCTTCGATCTGGTGAAGGCTAATGGTTTACAGGGAGACGGTAGTCGAAGGAGTTACACTACGTTAGCCATCCGGGCCCTACATACGGGCCTAGATAGGCTCAGCGCTTTACTGTCCAATGACGAGGCTTGGCTAGAGGCGAAGCACAGCCGCTTGGCCGGGGCGAGGCAGACGCTCCATGAAGTCATGGAGCACGAGCGCTACTAGCATGACTAGGCCCTCCGGGAGCTAGAGTAGACGCAAGTGGATGTCCTTCACGAGGAGAACGAGATCCCGTGTGGCGCTCGCGAGCAGGCGGTCAACATAGCGATGAGTGAGGAGATGACCGCCTAGGAGAGGGACATGGCGGCTCGCAAAGCTGTACTGGCAGCGCACGAGATAGCATCAAACACCCGTGAGGAGTCCCTCACCATCCGTGAGCGGGACTTGGCGGTGGATGAAGAAGCGTTGGCCAGTCGTGTGATAGCCATAGATGCCGCGAGGAAGCCCTCACCCAGCAGGAGCAGGGTGTGGAGTGTAGCCACGGTGTGAATTTTCATCTTGTAAAAGACTTTTCCTCTTGCGAGGCAGACCTTGCACTATGCGAGAATGAACTAATCTTGGAGAGGGTTTTCCTTGAGCAGATGGAAGAATAGCTCGTGGAGAGCCAGTGGGAGTTTGAGCAAGGAAAGGTTAATATGAATGCCTTGGTTGACCAAGCTAACACCAAACTCGACCCGAAGGACAAGGAGACGTGCGAGTAGATCACGCAGAAGATCTCAGAGAATATCACTCAGAAGTTCACTGAGGAGTACGAGGGGAAGCTTGCGGCGGCCCCTAAGGACTACCGAGTGAAGCTTTCCTCGGGAGGTGCGCCACAACCGGAAGCAGTAGTCCTTGAAGACGTGATACATTGCGAATGTATCTATAATTTTTGATGTTCCATGCTTGGTTTTATCCACTTTCCTGTGTTTTGTTCCAACTTTGGAGTACTTTTCATATGATTTCTTGGACTAACCTATTAACAAGAGCCACAGTGCCAGCTGCCTGTTTTCTGTTGTTTTTGGTTCCAGGAAAGTCAGAAAATGAATATTCTCGGAACTGGACGGGACAAAAGCCAAAGTGCCTATTTTTCCGGAAGGGATCAAGTGCCAGAATACGAGACGGATAGGGGCCAGGGGCCGGCCACACCACCTGGCCGCGTGGCCAGGCCTGGCCCGCGCTAGGGGGTCGTCTGGCCAACCCCAGCACCCCCTCGGCCTCTCCTTCCGCCTATAAGTTGCCCTCGGGACGAAAACCCTAGGTACCCGATCAAAAATCCACGAAAGAGTCTGTAGCCACCGTAATCTCCATCCCTAGATCAGGAGGGATCTAAAGCTCTTCCCGGCACCCTGCCAGAGAGGGGAATTCATCCTGGAGGCCTTCTTCATCACCATGCAATCCTCTGGTGTGATGCGTGAGTAGTTCATCCTTGTACTACGGATCCATGTAGTAGCTAGATGGCTGGTTTCTCCTCGTTTGTGCTTTCATGTTTAGATCTTGTGAGCTCCGTTCATGATCAAGATCATCTATTTGTAATCCATACATGTTGTGTTTGCGGGGATCCGATGGATATTGAGATGCTATTTCAGATTGATTATTGATTCTATCATGTCTTTGTTATTTGAGATCTTGCATGCTTTCCATTGTTAGTAGCTATCTTGGCCAAGTAGATGCTAGCAACTCCAAGAGTTAGTATTTATGCTCGATAGTGGGTTCATGCCTCTGGTAATCTGGGGACGTGACAGAAATCTCTAAGGTACTAGATGTGTTGTTGCTACTAGGGAGAAAACAACGATCCTTTGTTCATAGAACAATTGTATTGTTTACCTTACACGCAGTTCGTAAAGCAATAATCTGTTGCTTGCAACTTAATACTGGAGGGGGTTCGGATGATAACCTGAAGGTGGATTATTAGTCATAGATGCAGTTGGATGGCGGTCTATGTATTATGTTCTATTGCCCAATCAAGTCTCAAAGGAGTCAAGATGATTAGTATATGCATGTATTGCTTTCTCTGTGTTTGTCAGTTGCCCCGCTGTAATTTGTTCATCCAGCATGTTATCTATCTAAGGAGAGCCACCTCTAGTGAACTATGGATCCCGGTCATCTTTTTCTTTACATACAATCTACAACTGTTTACTGCTTTGTGTTTACTTTTTGCAAACTTTTACTTCTTTCCATTCAATACATTTAATCCTTTGTTTTCCACGAAACACGGTGAGATTGACAACCTCATCGCAAGTTGGGGACAAAGTTCTGTGGTTGTGTTGTGCAGGTCTCCATGTTGCTACTAGCACCGGTAGTGCACCCTGCCAAAGCTCAGCTAGTAACACCTTTGGGGTGTTTCCTTGCTCCTACTGGTTTGATTAAACCTTGGTTTCATAATTGTGGGAAAATTTTCTGCTGTACTCATCATACCTTCCTCTTGGGGTTCCCAACGAGCTCTACGTCGATCGTCGAGTGCATCAAGATATTTTCTGGCACCGTTGCCGCGGAGTCAAGGACATCTTCACAAGGGGAGTCCCTCATAACCAATCTCTTTACTTTGTTGTTTTTGTTTTGCTTAGTTTCTTTTTGCTTTGTTTACTTGTTTTGTTCTTCAAAAAACACAAAAAATTTAGTTTTACTAGTTTGCTTCCTTATTTCAAAAACACAAAAAAAATTAGTTCCTTTCTTAAGTTGCCTTTATGACTAGCTCTGCTCCAATCACTATTTCATTATGGATAGCTCACTCAGTTTCCTATTTGGGAACAGTATTTGACTGCTAAGGTAATAGATGAACCACCGCCTGCTAGAACCTCCATGGAAGAAGAAATTGCTGAACCTGAAAGCTCATTAGATGAAAAAGAGGAGGAGAGTGATGGACAAAAGGAGGAAGAATGGATCTACCCATGCCTACCTTGTAATGAGAGTAACTCTTTATCCCTTATATTATTTGATTGTCCCCCATGCTTATCAAAGGAGGGTGAATGTTATGTTCCCGTGGATTCTTTTGAAAATGTTTATAATAAATCTCTAGTGCTTGTAGATCATGAAAATCATTCCTTATGTGATAGTTATATTGTTGAGTTTATTCATGAGGCTACTGAAAATTATTATGAGAGAGGAAAATATGGTTGTAGAAGTTTTTATGGTAATGAAACACCTCTCTATGTGCTGAAAGTTTTGAAGTTACTTTTGTTTTATCTTCCTATGCCTGTCACTTTGCTCTTTGTGCATTTATTTGCATACAAGATTCCTATGCATAGGAAGTGGGTTAGACTTAAATGTGTTCTGAATTTGCTTCTTGGTTCTCTCTTTTACTTCAATTCATATTTCCTATAAGAGCATCTTCTCAAATTTTCATGCCTAACTTAAAGGCGTTAAAGAAAAGTACTTGTTGGGATATAACCCAAGAGTTTAAGATGAGTCTTGGAAGTTATTACCTCTGTAATAACCTCTCCTTATCCTTTTTATTTGCTTTTTGTGCCAATAGTAACCTTTAATAAGAGTGAAGTAATGATTGGGAAAGTTGCTGTCCCAAAACAGATTTCTGTGCTTCACCGTAAAAATTCCTGAGAGAGTTCTGTACGTCGGATTGAGCTGTAATTTTTTGTGCTTCTGCCCCAGGTTATTATCTAACTTTCGTCAGCTTAACATGTTTTGATTTGAGCAACAAAAGGTCTTCGAAAAAAATCGTCTTTACCTGCTGGTCTGTTTTGACAGATTTCTGTCATTTTCTGTATTTGCTTCTTGTTGGTTCCTTTTTGAGTTCTTTTAGGGAATTGAGCTTTTTTAGGGAAGTACTACAGTATCTAGTGTTCTAATAGAAGTTTATTTGGTGTTAGAACTGAACCTTGAGACTTATCTATCTTAAGTGCACTAATGTTGCTAATGAGATTGTGTGAAGTTTTGTATGAAGGAAAATTTTCAGGTGTATGGAAGGAATGAGTAATGAGATGAAGGATGGACTAAAGCTCAAGCTTGGGGATGCCACGCGTGTCATCCCAAGAAATATCCAAGAAGTGCAAGCGTCAAAGCTTGGGAATGCCCAAGGCATCCCCTTCTTCATCAATAAAAATTTTAGGTTTCTTCCAAACGCTTCATTTTTATTGTTTCATGCACAGTTGTGTTTTTCTTCGAGCGTCTTCTTTTTCGTTTTTGTTTTGGTTTTTAGTTTGCTTGGTTTGCTTAGTTTTCTGAATAAGTTGGTTGGACCCCCTCTTTCATACATTGGTTTGCAAATAGTTTGGTTTGGTTTGGAAAAGAGTAGGAAAGTTCATACTTATGTGGTAAAAAGAGCTCGTTTTTGACTGTGGCCTGTGCTTTGTCATGCCATGCTTGATATTTTTTTGGATTTATTCTTAGTATTCTTTGCTGTAGCATGACTTGTTATAAACAATTGAGATTGCTTAATGTGCCTTGGATGAATTATGCGTTGTTTTAGCATATTAAAGCATAGTATAGTGGTATTCTCCTTTGATACTTTATTTGGGTTGACTTGGCACATGCTCACACCATGTTATGACTTTCACAAGTCACCATAGCCTTTATGATCCTTTAGTTTTCAACTTGTAGTATTACTTTATGCTTTGATCAATGACGTTTTGTCGCTCTGCATGATTATGGCCATTATTGCTCTCTTAGTTTGTCGCTCCCAGTCTTTTGCTAGCCTCCACCACAAAGTATGAGTTCCACTCATGCATCCAACTCCCTAAAACCAAGTTATTCCAAAGAGTCCACCATACCTACCTACTAGCTTATGCTATTCCAAGTATATTCATGCTTTTGTTTACCTTCCACTTGTTATGAGAAAACTAGTGATTAAAGCTCTCACGAACTTGATGGCACACTTTACTTTATTGCCTCTAATAAACTTGAACCATTGGGTCCTTCTTTGTTGCGTATATGCTTGCACTTTATAAGTTGAAATTAGCAGAACCATGTACCATGGGGAACGCTTTCAATATTGCACTTGTACTTTGTACCCTGTTGATATTATGTTCTTTTGCTTATGGATCCCGGAGGTGTGAAATAAAAGTGGAACTTGTAAGATCATGGAGTTTGTATGTGTGTTAGAGAAATGCGTGGGCCGCTAGCCTAAGCCATGCCTAATCATGGTGGAAACTTGCAGCATCACCATAATGAGCACTCTATGAAACATCCTCAATAAAAACCTATGCAAATAGAAAATAAAAAGATCGTTGAGATGCTCATTATCTGCTTGCCTTGTCATTTTGATTATGGGAAAGCTCTCGTATCATGTGCAAGGGGTACCCCGTTGCCGGTTCTTAATGATACACATATACTTACAATGAGAAGAGCTTACTCGTGACTGAAGTTGAGTAGCATGAGGATCGGTCTTCATAAGTAAGGGGCATGAGATTTCGGTTTATAACTTGTCAAGCATATCCTCTTAGTTGTGTCACTTTAACCTTAATCACCTTCAAGATGCTTATGATAGGGGCAATGAGAGCTGAAAGCTATAAGTACCATAATTTTTGGAAGCTCTTTATGAGACTTGAATCCCTACTTCCTTTTACAAAAGGTATTTCTTCCACCATTATATTGAGTCTCCACCTTCTAACTTTATGCACCTACTTTGAGAGCATAGTGGCCATTCTTAGTTCTATGTGCATTGTCCCAAGACTAGTTGATTGATGCATAACTTGTTATTGCTTGTTTTAAACTATTGTATCTAGTCACTCTTTTGAACTTTGAAGGTGTCCCATGCATTTATATTTGCTACTCTATTGAGGGACAAGCTAAATACTTTTATGCTATGTTTTCTTTATGTGAAACAAACAAACGTCTTGCAAAGCATTGTTATTCATGAATCTTTTGTTTGTGCATTTTCATGTTGCATCATAGTTTCTTTGCTTATTGCTAGAACTTTGTCTTTCATGTTATGATTGAAGTACTTTGATCCCAGCTTTGAATGTTTTGCAAGTACTTTGATCAAGTCTTTGATGGTGCATGTCACCTCAAAAATTATTTCTTTTTATCACTTACCTACTCGAGGACGAGCAGGAGTTAAGCTTGGGGATGTTGATACATTGCAAATGTATCTATAATTTTTGATGTTCCATGCTTGGTTTTATCCACTTTCTTGTGTTTTGTTCCAACTTTGGAGTACTTTTCATACGATTTCTTGGACTAACCTCTTAACAAGAGCCACAGTGCTAGCTGCCTATTTTCTGCTGTTTTTGGTTCCAGGAAAGTCAGAAAATGAATATTCTTGGAATTGGACGGGACAAAAGCCAAAGTGCCTATTTTTCCGGAAGGGATCAAGTGCCAGAATACGAGACGGAGAAGGGCCAGGGAGCCACCACACCACCTGGCCGCGCGGCCAGGCCTGGCCCGCGCCAGGGGGTGGTGTGGCCGCTCCCGGCACCCCCTCGGCCTCTCCTTCCGCCTATAAGTTGCCCTCGGGACGAAAACCCTAGGTACCTGATCAAAAATCCATGAAAGAGTCTGTAGCCGCCGTCATCTCCAACCCTAGATCAGGAGGGATCTGAAGCTCTTCCCGGCACCCTGCCGGAGAGGGGAATTCATCCTGGAGGCCTTCTTCATCACCATGCAAGCCTCCGGTGTGATGCGTGAGTAGTTCATCCTTGCACTACGGATCCATGTAGTAGCTAGATGGCTGGTTTCTCCTCCTTTGTGCTTTCATGTTTAGATCTTGTGAGCTCCGTTCATGATCAAGATCATCTATTTGTAATCCATACATGTTGTGTTTGCGGGGATCCGACGGATATTGAGATACTATTTCAGATTGATTATTGATTCTATCATGTCTTTGTTATTTGAGATCTTGCATGATTTCCGTTGTTAGTAGCTATCTTGGCCAAGTAGATGCTAGCAACTCCAAGAGTTAGTATTTATGCTCGATAGTGGGTTCATGCCTCTGGTAATCTGGGGAAGTGACAGAAATCTCTAAGGTACTAGATGTGCTATTGCTACTAGGGAGAAAACAACAATCCTTTGTTCATAGAATAATAGTATTGTTTACTTTACACGCAGTTCGTAAAGCAATAATCTGTTGCTCGCAACTTAATATTGGAGGGGGTTCGGATGATAACCTGAAGGTGGATTATTAGTCATAGATGCAGTTGGATGGCGGTCTATGTATTATGTTGTAATGCCCAATCAAGTCTTAAAGGAGTCAAGTTGATTAGTATATGCATGTATTGCTTTCTCGGTGTTTGTCAATTGCTCCGCTTTAATTTGTTCACCCAGCATGTTATCTATCTAAGGAGAGCCACCTCTAGTGAACTATGGATCCCGGTCCTCTTTCTTTACATACAATCTATAAACTGTTCCTGCTTTGTGTTTACTTTCTGCAAACTTTTACTTCTTTCCATTCGATACGTATAATCCTTTGTTTTCCGCAAAACACGATGAGATTGACAACCTCATCGCAAGTTGGGGACAAAGTTCTGTGGTTGTGTTGTGCAGGTCTCCATGTTGCTACTAGCACCGGTAGTGCGCTCTGCCAAAGCTCAGCTAGTAACACCTTTGGGGTGTTTCCTTGCTCCTACTGGTTCGATTAAACCTGGGTTTCATAACTGAGGGAAACTTGCTGCTGTGCTCATCATACCTTCCTCTTGGGGTTCCCAACGAGCTCTACATCAACACTGCCAACAAGCATTTTTCTGGGCGCCGTGCATTGAGCCATCAAGCATTTTTCTGGCGCCGTTGTCGAGGAGTCAAGGACATCTTCACAAGGGGAGTCCCTCATAACCAATCTCTTTAGTTTGTTGTTTTTGTTTTGCTTAGTTTTCTTTTTGCTTTGTTTGCTTGTTTTGTTATTCAAAAACACAAAAAAATAGTTTTACTTGTTTGCTTTCTTATTTCAAAAACACATAAAAAATTAGTTCCTTTATTAAGTTGCCTTTATGGCTAGCTCTGCTCCAATCACTATTTCATTATGGATAGCTCACTCAGTTTCCTATTTGGGAACAGTATTATGACTGCTAAGGTAATAGGTGAACCACCGCCTGCTAGAACCTCCATGGAAGAAGAAATTGTTGAACCTGAAAGATCATTAGATGAAAAAGATGAGGAGAGTGATGGACAAAAGTAGGAAGAATAGATCTACCCATGCCTACCTTCTAATGAGAGTAACTCTTTATCCCTTACATTATTTGATTGTCCCCCATGCTTATCAAAGGAGGGTGAATGTTATGTTCCCGAGGATTCTTTTGAAAATGTTTATAATAAAGCTCTAGTGCTTGTAGATCATGAAAAGCATGACTTATGTGATAGTTATATTGTTGAGTTTATTCATGAGGCTACTGAAAATTATTATGAGAGAGGAAAATATGGTTGTAGAAGGTTTTATGGTAATGAAACACCTCTCTATGTGCTGAAATTTTTGAAGTTACTTTTGTTTTATCTTCCTATGTCTGTCACTTTGCTCTTTGTGCATTTATTTGCATACAAGATTCCTATGCATAGGAAGTGGGTTAGACTTAAATGTGTTTTGAATTTGCTTCTTGATGTTCTCTTTTACTTCAATTCATATTTCCTATGAGAGCATCTTCTCAAATTTTCATGCCTAACTTAAAGGCGTTAAAGAAAAGTACTTGATGGGAGATAACCCAAGAGTTTTAGATGAGTCTTGGAAGTTATTACTTCAGTAATAACCGCTCCTTATCCTTTTTTTTTGCTTTTTGTGCCAAGAGTAACCTCTAATGAGAGTGAAGTAATGATTGGGAAAGTTGCTGTCCCGAAACAGATTTTTTGTGCTTCACCGTAAAATTCCCTGAGAGATCTCTGTATGTAGGATTGAGCTGTATTTTTTTGTGCTTCTGCCCCAGGTTGTTATCTAACTTTCGTTAGTTCAACACGTTTTGATTTGAGCAACATAAGGTCTTAAAAAAATTGTCTTTACCCGCTGGTCTGTTTTGACAGATTTCTGCCATTTTCTGCATTTGCTTCTTGTTGGTTCCTTCTTGAGTTTTTTGGGGAATTGAGATTTTCGAGGGAAGTGCTACAGTAGCTAGTGTTCTAATGGAAGTTTATTTGGTGTTAGAACTGAACCTTGAGACTTATTTATCTTAAGTGGACTAATGTTGCTAATGAGATTGTGTGAAATTTTGTATGAAGGAAAATTTTCAGGTGTTTGGAAGGAATGAGTAATAAGATGAAGGATGGACTAAAGCTCAAGCTTGGGGATGCCACGCATGTCACCCCAAGAAATATCCAAGAAGTACAAGCGTCAAAGCTTGGGGATGCTCAAGGCATCCCCTTCTTCATCAATAAAAATCACAGGTTTCTTCGAAACGCTTCATTTTTATTGTTTCATGCACAGTTGTGTTTTTCTTGGAGCATCTTCTTTTTCGTTTTCGTTTTGTTTTTTAGTTTGATTGGTTTGCTTAGTTTTCTGAATAAGTTGGTTGGACCCCCTCTTTCATACATTGGTTTGCAAATAGTTTGGTTTCGTTTGGAAAAGAGTAGGAAAGTTCATGCTTTTGTGGTAAAAAGAGCTTGTTTTTGACTATGGCCTATGCTTTGTCATGCCATGCTTGATATTGTTTTGGCTTTATGCTTAGTATTCTTTGATGTAGCATGACTTGTTATAAACAATTGAGATTGCTTAATGTGCCTTGGATGAATCATGCGTTGTTTTAGCATATTAAAGCATAGTATAGTGGTATTCTCCTTTGATGCTTTATTTGGGTTGACTTGGCACATGCTCACACCATGTTATGACTGTCTCAAGTCACCATAGCCTTTATGATCCTTTAGTTTTCAACTTGTAGTATCACTTTATGCTTTAATCAATGATGTTTTGTCGCTCTGCATGATTATGGCCATTATTGCTCTCTTAGTTTGTCACTCCCAGTCTTTTGCTAGCCTCCACCACCAAGTATGAATTCCACTCATGCATCCAACTCCCTAAACCAAGTTATTCAAAAGATTCCACCATACCTACCTACTAGCTTATGCTATTCCAAGTATATTCATGCTTTTGTTTACCTTCCACTTGTTATGAGAAAACTAGTGATTAAAAGCTCTCACGAACTTGATGGCACACTTTACTTTTTTGCCTCTAATAAATTTGAACCATTGGGTCCTTCTTTGTTGCGTATATGCTTGCTCTTTATAAGTTGAAATTAGCAGAGCCATGTACCATGGGGAACGCTTTCAACATTACACTTGTACTTTGTACCCCGTTGATATCATGTTCTTTTGCTTACGGATCCCGACGGTGTGAAATAAAAGTGGAACTTGTAAGATCATGGAGTTTATATGTGTGTTAGAGAAATGCCTAGGCCGCTAGCCTAAGCCATGCCTAATCATGGTGGAAACTTGCAGCATCACCATAATGAGCACTCTATGAAGCATCCTCAATAAAAACCTATGCAAATAGCAAATAAAAAGATCGCTGAGATGCTCATTGTCTGCTTGCCTTGTCATTTTGATTATGGGAAAGCTCCCGTATCATGTGCAAGGGGTACCCCGTTGGCGGTTCTTAATGATACACATATACTTACAATGACAAGATCTTACTCGTGACTGAAGTTGAGTAGCATGAGGATCGGTCTTCGTAAGTAAGGGGCATGAGATTTCGGTTTATAACTTGTCAAGCATATCCTCTTAGTTGTGTCACTTTAACCTTAATCACCTTCAAGATGCTTATGATAGGGGCAATGTGAGCTGAAAGCTACAAGTACCATAATTTTTGGAAGCTCTTTATGAGACTTGAATCCTTACTTCCTTTTCTAAAAGGCCTTTCTTCCACCTTTATATTGAGTCTCCACCTTCTATCTTTATGCACCTACTTTGAGAGCATAGTGGCCATTCTTACTTCTATGTGCATTGTCCCAAGACTAGTTGATTGATGCATAACTTGTTATTGCTTGTTTTTAACTATTGTATCTAGTCACTCTTATGAACTTTGAAGGTGTCATATGCATTTATATTTGCTACTCTATTGACGGACAAGCTGAATACTATTATGCTATCTTTTCTTTATGTGAAACAAACGTCTTGCAAAGCATATTATTCATGATTCTTTTGTTTGTGCCTTTTCATGTTGCATCATAGTTTCTTTGCTTATTGCTAGAACTTTGTCTTTCATGTTATGATTGAAGTACTATGATCCCAGCTTTGAATGTTTTGCAAATACTTTGATCAAGTCTTTGATGGTGCATGTCACCTCAAAAATTATTTCTTTTTATCACTTACCTACTCGAGGACGAGCAGAAGTTAAGCTTGGGGATGTTGATACATTGCAAATGTATCAACAATTTTTGATGTTCCATGCTTGGTTTTATCCACTTTCTTGTGTTTTGTTCCAACTTTGGAGTACTTTTCATATGATTTCTTGGACTAACCTATTAACAAGAGCCACAGTGTCAGCTGCCTGTTTTCTGCTGTTTTTGGTTCCAGGAAAGTCAGAAAATGAATATTCTTGGAATTGGACGGGACAAAAGCCAAAGTGCCTATTTTTCCGGAAGGGATCAAGTGCCACAATACGAGACGGAGAAGGGCCAGGGAGCCACCACACCACCTGGCCGCACGGCCAGGCCTGGCCCACGCCAGGGGGTGGTGTGGCCGCTCCCGGCACCCCCTCGGCCTCTCCTTCCGCCTATATATTGCCCTCGGGACAAAAACCCTAAGTACCCGATCAAAAATCCACGAAAGAGTCTGTAGCCGCCGTCATCTCCATCCCTAGATCGAGAGGGATCTAAAGCTCTTCCGGCACCTTGCCGGAGAGGGGAATTCACCCTGGAGGCCTTCTTCATCACCATGCAAGCCTCCGGTGTGATGCGTGAGTAGTTCATCCTTGGACTACGGATCCATGTAGTAGCTAGATGGCTGGTTTATCCTCCTTTGTGCTTTCATGTTTAGATCTTGTGAGCTCTGTTCATGATCAAGATCATCTATTTGTAATCCATACATGTTGTATTTGCGGGGATCCGATGGATATTGAGATGCTATTTCAGATTGATTATTGATTCTATCATATCTTTGTTATTTGAGATCTTGCATGCTTTCTGTTGTTAGTAGCTATCTTGTCCAAGTAGATGCTAGCAAGTCCAAGAGTTAGTATTTATGCTCGATAGTGGGTTCATGCCTCTGGTAATCTAGGGAAGTGACAGAAATCTCTAAGGTACTAGATGTGCTGTTGCTACTAGGGAGAAAACAACAATCCTTTGTTCATAGAACAATCGTATTGTTTACTTTACACGCAGTTCCTAAAGCAATAATCTGTTGCTTGCAACTTAATACTGGAGGGGGTTCGGATGATAACCTGAAGGTGGATTATTAGTCATAGATGCAGTTGGATGGCGGTCTATGTATTATGTTGTATTGCCCAATCAAGTCTCAAAGGAGTCAAGATGATTAGTATATGCATGTATTGCTTTCTCGGTGTTTATCAATTGCCCCGCTGTAATTTGTTCACCTAGCATGTTATCTATCTAAGGAGAGCCACCTCTAGTGAACTATGGATCCCGGTCCTCTTTCTTTACATACAATCTATAAACTGTTCCTGCTTTGTGTTTACTTTCTGCAAACTTTTACTTCTTTCCATTCGATACGTTTAATCCTTTGTTTTCCGCAAAACACGGTGAGATTGACAACCTCATCGCAAGTTGGGAACAAAGTTCTGTGGTTGTGTTGTGCAGGTCTCCACGTTGCTACTAGCACCGGTAATGCGCCCTGCCAAAGCTCAGCTAGTAACACCTTTGGGGTGTTTCCTTGCTCCTACTGGTTCGATTAAACCTTGGTTTCATAACTGAGGGAAACTTGCTGTTGTGGTCATCATACCTTCCTCTTGGGTTTCCCAATGAGCTCTACATCAACACCGCCAACAAGCATTTTTCTGGGAGCCGTGCATTGAGCCATCATTCACCAGTCCAGATCTTGTCTGTATTTCTCTCCCTTTACAGTCTTGTGCTTTTAGGCAATGGCATTAGCAAATGCTACGAGCTTCACTCGGGGCGAAACAACATTAGGCAAACCGTCAGTCGATGAAGTTGCTCAGATTCTTCTCAGAATTTCTCCACATCCTTGCAGCTTACTAACGGTATCTTCCATATGTTCTTATTGGAGAGGATTAATCGGAAGCAACGGTTTTAGATAGCTAACCCTGTCACACAACGGTGGAACCCCTTTGCTAGGATTTTTCTACCGAAGTAGTGACAATTCTCGTTGTTTAATCACTAGGCATCATCTTGATGGAACCATCTTGCCAAAGTATAGATGAAGACATTGTCGGCGAGATTGATAGTGATAGTGATGGTGGGGTATACGGAACCCTGCATATCCTTGCATCCCAGCATGGGCGTGTGTTACTACATTCTTTAGCTTACCCAACCCTGTTAGTCTGGCATCCAATCAGGAACAATAATGCATTTGTGTGTGAACCATTATGGGGTGGGTTCTAGAATAAGTTCAACGGAACAATTCTCTGTTCGAGCAACCATGCTGGATGATTTACCCACAATTTTCATACGAGCAATTTCCTTATTGTTTGAATAACAAGAAACACTAAACAAGTAGAGGTACAAAGGTACTCATCAGAGACACGCTGATGGGATTCAGATGCGTCCATTCCATCAATAGCAATGTCATGGGTTCGTGAATTGAGTCTGGCTACTCTAATAGGTTCTGTTTTGTACTAGGTAATGACATCCAGATATATCTTTGCATTTGACAACACTATAAAGGCTCTATGGTATGTCGAGTATCCAGAAGACACACATGATGATTTGTTCCAGTGCAGACTTCACACCTTTAAAGGGCAGCATGGAGGTGTTGGCCTTGCCATTCTAAGAGGTTCGACCCTACTGACCTGGAGCAGTGTCAGGTCAGTAGCAGGGGATCACGTATGGTCACCTGATAGAGAATCTTATTTTTCTAATCTCCTAGTCTTTGGCACATATTTGCCACATGATGGTGGATGTAAACACAAGATATTGTGCGCATTTGAAGATAGAGTTATCTTGGTTATACGGATGAAGAACTATGAGTGTGAGAAGATCTATGGTTATCTCAAAACATCCACTATATATCCTTATACTATGATAGTAGGTAATTAGCATACATTCATATATATATATATGTATGCTCGTTCTTACATCTATTATTTTTATGCTGATCATTTCTTTTATTTTTTGACAACAACAAATATGTTCAAAAGTGTACGATATGACCAAGACATGAAGGCATGTAACCGTATATAGTATATATAGTAGAATGTACACTAAACAAATGTATATGTAATGGGTCTCTCACGTGTTGATGTATCGTGTGATAAAATATATTTGCTCATTCTTTCTTTTGTTATTGATATTCTAAATCGCATATATAATATGGTTCGATGAATCTAAAATTGCTATCTGAAAAGGCCAGGAAGTATCTTTGTGCTATCGTCTCACAGTTGCCACGACATGTACGGCAGTAAGTCACACTAATTTTTATGGTATTTTTGTGTATAGTAGAACGGTAAAAACAAGACTAAAAGTAAACAAACAAAATAAAAGACAAAAAACAAGACAAACAAAATGCTTTGTAAATCAAAAAGAAACGAAAATCTCACAATGGTGTAACCTCCACAAGCTTAGGTTTGTTCACAAGTTGATGAAGATGGTGCCATAAAATGTTCTAGCAGTTGTTGTGGGAGTTTCACGACGCTACAACCACTATGATATGTCTCTTGTAATTCCCTGACAACGGTGCCAAAATATATTCTTGATGGCAACAACTCCGTGTGTACTAACTCGTTGGAACTCCAAGTGCGGAGTGTTGTACCAAGCAGTGTTTTTCCCACAAGGTGATTTGAGGGTTTATATCGAACTCTCGGGAAATTAGCTAGAGGCTTCTCCTCTTTCCTTCTCCAGGCAACGTACAAAACAAAGTATTTTCCTTATGTTCCTAACTCCACCGTGTGATTGTCAAGCACAAGGTTTTGTATTAGTAAAACTGAGATAAACTATAAAGAATAAAAGTAAAAACAATCTATAACTAGAAAAGAAAGTAAAAACAATAAGGGAAAGGTTGTTTTGCCTTTTTTGTGTTTGCTAATAGTAAAAGTGTTATTGTGTTTTAGGAATTAATGCTGAAAATATAAAAGACAATGAAAGTAAATGAAACCTGTTTCTTATAAAATAAAAGTTGGACCGGGGTTCATGAATTCACTTATTTATTCTCTCATAAGGTGTAATGGACATAAAACAATTCATAAGCAATACAATTTTGATGAAACTTCATTATGTGTATGATAAGCATTCATATGGGCATCATGTCCTATTTTAAATATGATGCAACATATCTCACTTGTACTCCTTTAGAAAGGGAACACTCCATGCAATCTAGAATTAAGAATAAACAGAGTATAGCCTTTAGGTACTTTGATATGATGTTTGAATAACATATGTGCTATCTTGAACAAACAAGATCATCTGGGTTGTCACTAGATGATATTATAACACATGCATTCACTTAATCCTTGTTGAGGTAACAAAAGAAAGGTAAAAACCATAGTGGACCTTGAATTTTGCTATCACTATCCAATCACCACCACCATATTACTCCAACTAATACACACGTTCCCCCACACATACCCTCTCATACATGTTGGATCAAAACAAGTACTTAAGAACGACGTACATAATATGGATCTGCCAATACATCTCACACATAATAGAATTCCAATCTCGAATATCAACTCATAGTATAAAGATTCATCACATAGGAATTACATAGATGACCATAATCATGTTGCGCAGCTCATATGGTACTAGAGCGATGATAAATCAAGAGAAAATAGATCAAGCTACTCCCACAAACCCATAGTCCAGAGGTGGACTACTCTCTCTTCATCATGGCGATGAAGCTAAAGATGTTGGAGAAGGTACATATCCCACCAGCTGTGACATCAGCTACATTTTCCCTCCAATTTTCGCTGGTTCTGTCTCTGTTTCGGTGTTTCTACATTTCCGCGCCACCTCCTTCGAGATCGTCCCAGGGGTCTTTTTGTACGCGTTTTTAGGTCAATAATTCGAGTCTACGATGAAGGTGGACGACTGCGAAGGCTCGAGGAGGGAACGAGCTTGGGTGACACGACATAGAGTGGGGACCATGCCACCTAGGCTCATTTGGTCCTTGGGCCTCCCCTTTGGTGATTCTTGTGCTCTAGATGCTTCTCTTCGCGAGAAAATACTCCTAAAAAATCCCCGGGTTAGGTCCCTGAAAGATTAAAAATACACAAAACAAGGTTTTTCTGTCCTACAGAGTTATAAACCAAATAAGAGGGATCATTGATTAATCCCCGTAAATCAATGTTAAAATGGATATAACATCATATAAGTTGCAAATATGTGAAAATATGTATTAATAAACTACAAAGTTCATGTATGCATTTTACATGCATCATCCGTCAGCGGTAACTCGTACATCGTGTGGTAAACCGCCAATGCTGCCTCAGAAGGTGCCTCATTTCCAGAGATCAGCCCTAACTTTCTCATGAGATTACAAACAACCTTCATCATCGTGTTTAGGCCACACGGCCATCCTGCAAACCCGTAGCTAGGTTTTTCTTGGAATTTCATGGCTAGGAGCCGGCTTCGCACGGACGGCGCACATCAGCGCATCAACGAGCTTTAGCTTGCATACAAGAATGTCCAGGTGGTTAGTTAGTTTTGGAAAATCAAACTTGAATAGGATATTGTTTGTGTGAGTTCTCTAGTATGTCTGTGTGATGTGGTGTGCCTTATGATAGTATTCAAAAAACAATTTGTATTGACTACATTTCTCGTTGATTAATAAAGCACACACATTCTCTCTCTAAAAATACATACCATTTTCTTTGGGGTGAATAGGATCTAGATTAACGACGTCATCTCAACATTTTTCACAAAATAAGTAGTCGAGGAATTATACCTTAATTTGTGCAAGATCTCTATGCTATACCTTAATTTGTGCTAGATCTTTATCTTTGGCCTAGCGTTGATGCTATGTTAAGTTTACTATATAAGTAGAAGGTGTTGGGAGGTGGTGTTTTGGCTCATAGGTGTAAACGCACTTATATAAAACATGCATAAAAACGTATGTCAAAATGTCAAAAAAGTATGCATTCGAACATTCTATGTTGGGGCAAAAAGTTTCACAACAAAATAATATTTCTTTTGTGGCTCGTGCAAAATAGACAAAAAAGTATCTTGTGAGTAGTTACATTGGAGCATCAAAATTTGTCTTTTTACATAAAATGCCCTAACGTACATAGTTTTTTTTTTGGCATTTTTTGATATTTTAAAATATGCATTATAAATGTATCTACACTTATGAGCCAAAGTGGATTTTCGTGTTGTAGAAGAAACATGCAACTATGAGGAAATACCCTAATCTCAAGTCGTGTCACCTCTATTTTTCTTCAACATCTCACCTTATTTTTAACTGTCCTTGCTAGCGTCGATTTGGATGATTTTCTCCTCGCTAGCGTCGGTTTGGATGATTTTCTGTCCATTTTAACTTTATTTATTCATACAACTCATAGTTATTAATTATGTTGTCGAGATCTAATATTATCTGTGTTGTATTTACATTCACCATGGTCATGGTTAAATACTCAGGCAGAGAATACATGCTTCATGAACAAAGACTTTCACCCTAGCCCTGTACTGAAAGCCTGACGGTCGACCAAGCTATAGCGCTAGTTTTCTGTCCAAATCTTCGCTTAAGTAGTATAAAGAAATATGTGTAGCAATAGCAATGCATACATGAATTCTGAAAATGATTAAATAGTAATATTTGAATGAACACATGAGCCTGATTCCAAGCCTGTCCCACTTTATTTCACCTCTATTCCCGAGCTTAGCACGAACAATGCGCACGAGTTTTTTTTGTCAAAAATGCGCACAAGTTTTTACTGTAACCGGAAAGCTGGATCTGAGCAACAAACAGGCTGACAGGGAAAAGGGCCTTGGCCGTCGACAAGCAGGCTAAGGTGTCACGCACTGAAGCCCCACACGTCCACTGGTGGGATCCACAGGCGGGCCCGGCACGTGCTCGCGTGCCACCACCTGGCGCCGAGTTGGGCTGCGCGACGGCGGGACGCGCTCGAGACATCGGCGGGGCCGCCCAGACCGCACCCTCCCCGCGCCTGATTCGCGTCTTCCCTCCCGCTATAAATAGCCGCCTCCCGCCTCCACTCTAACAAACACCAATCATTTCTTCACTCTCTTCTCCCCCTGCTCCTGCCGTCGAATCCCCCTCGATTCGAGTTCGATCTTCTTCCTTTTCTCGGTCGAAGCTTCCATTTCTCCTTGGGCTCTTTGGTAAGATAGTGGAGGCTGATGGCACAGACTAGCGTGGTGGTGCCGGAGGTGGGCATGGCGGCAGCAGCAGCAACGGCGTGCCCCTGCTCGGGGTCGCTGGTCCCGTACCCGCCGCCGCGAGCGGGGCCCGGAATGACCGTGCGCCGGAAGTGCCTCCGTGCGGCGCAGGCGGAGCTCGGAGCGGGGCTGCTCAACGGCCTCGTCGAGTCCATGCGGGCGTCGTCGCCCACGCACGCCAGGGCCGCCGCGGCCCTCGCCGCCGGCGTCGACGAGGAGCACGCCGCCTGGATGGTCCGTTCCATCATCCCACTGCATATATATGCCGCTTTCAAGGATTTCTTTTCTTGCTTTACGAGGAGTACGTGTATTGGTTGCTGACACGAACCGGTTTGCGTGCGCGTGCAGGCGAAGCACCCGTCGGCGCTGGGCAAGTTCGAGGAGATCGTGGCGGCGTCCAAGGGGAAGCAGATCGTCATGTTCCTGGACTACGACGGTACGCTTTCGCCCATCGTCAATGACCCCGATGCCGCCTTCATGAGCGAGACGGTGAGCCTGCCATGCCAGCCAACTCTCTCTGTCCCCTCCCTGTCCACTCTGCTTCTTACCTCGCCATGCACCTCTGCTCACCCGCATGCATGCGCACACGTAACTAACTAGTTTCTGATGACGAACTTGCAGATGCGGATGGCCGTGCGCAGCGTCGCCAAGCAGTTCCCGACGGCGATCGTCAGCGGCCGGTGCCGCGACAAGGTACATACATACATACATGCACCCAGCAATTGACTCTCATTGCCGGCCTTCACCTACAGAGCAGTGGAGTAGTTACCAACCACCAAGGAAACTTAAGCTAACCGATGACCACCTCCGATTCCTCAGGTGTTCGAGTTCGTGAAGCTGGCGGAGCTGTACTACGCCGGCAGCCACGGCATGGACATCAAGGGCCCAGCCAAATCCTCTTCCGGGCACGCCAAGTCCAAGGTGAACAGACTCTCCTCTCCCCCATCACACCGATCAAGCAAAAGCATGGTCGCTCGATCTATCTCCTTAACCATATTTATTCGCACGAATATTCTGATATCATCACACACATCCCCACTAAAGTCATATGCCTTTTGTCCCGCGCGCAGGCCAAAGGAGTCCTGTTCCAACCAGCAAGCGAGTTCCTGCCCATGATCGAGCAGGTACGTCTTCACGCGCCTTCACCCTCACGCATCGACGCTTTATTACTAACTGATCGCTTGCTTGCATCAAATCGTTCTTAATTAAATCCTAACTAATAACCAAAAAATGGTTTTCTTCAGGTGACTCAACGGCTGATAGAGGAGACAAGGCACGTCCGTGGCGCCAAGGTGGAGAACAACAAGTTCTGCGTGTCCGTCCACTTCAGATGCGTCGACGAGAAGGTACGTAGGCGACGAAACTAATTAAGCGGGTGCAAAATTAATGGCTGCCGCTTTCCTTCCCATTTATAGCTTTTCCCCCCACTGGTGTTGTGTTAGTGCCTAACTAAAACATCCCCTTTGTCCGCTAGTGGTGGTGGGGATGTTAGTTAGTTAGGCCTAATCACCTGTCAAATAGTATGCTGATGATGACGACTGACGACGGCATTGTGTTGTGTGCATTGCAGAGCTGGGCGTCGCTTGCGGAGACGGTGAAGGGCGTGGTGCGCGAGTACCCGAAGCTGCGCGTGTCGCACGGCCGCATGGTGTTCGAGGTGCGGCCCAGCATCAAGTGGGACAAGGGCAAGGCCCTGGAGTTCCTGCTGGAGTCGCTGGGCTTCGCGGAGTGCAGCAACGTGCTCCCCGTGTACATCGGCGACGACCGCACCGACGAGGACGCCTTCCGGATGCTGCGCCAGAGGACCGGCCAGGGCGTCGGGATCCTCGTCTCCAAGCACCCCAAGGAGACCAGCGCCTCGTTCTCGCTGCAGGAGCCCGCCGAGGTGATGGAGTTCCTCCTCAGGCTCGTCGAGTGGAAGCAGCTCTCCAAGGCAAGACTCAGGCTACGGCGACGGGCCGCCGACCACGGCGCCACCGCATGAACTGAGCAAAAATGTGCTGCTACGTACTACTACTTACATGAATCTTCCGGGACTGCAGATTAACAGTTCCGGCCGGTTGTCTCCGTTGATTCACGTGTAATTTTAGTTTAGCTAATTCCCCTGCTCGATCGTCCCATCGAACAAGGCCGAAGGCTGCGTACGTACGTGGATGATCATGAGAAGAAGGAACGTACGGGGCAGGGCGATGGACGAACCTGTGGAGCGCCATATGTCTCTCTGTTGTCTCCCCTCTCCCTCCCTTCTTTTTCTGGGGATATATATACCAACCGATTAAGCATGTATGTAAATCACCTTGTCTATATACAAGGAAGGAATATAAATAAGCTATATCTGAGCAATAACTAACAACTTCTTCCGTGTCCGTAATGTGTACGTAGTCCAACATTCCGTGCACCGGGTGAAGTGCAGGCAATGCAAGATTCAGCTCCATGCGTGTGCGCGAGAAAATCTAGTACTACCGGCGTCGATCAGCAGCCAGCGCACCTACCGGCTACCAGCCACCAAAGCCGAAGCCTGTGGTGGTAGTAGTATTTCCTTTCTTCAGAGTTAAGTTTACCAAGCCGGCGCGCGCATGCAGCCAACGATTGGCTTCACGTGACGGCGGTGCTACTACGGCCTCGTACGTTGTCGTTTGTCTCCTTCTCCACGATCTGTCCCGATCCCTGACGAGGCAATCCTCGTCCCTGTGCGGCTGCCTCTCAACTGTTCCGTCTACTGTGGGCGCGCGCTAACCTGTTCGCGACCGGACGCAGCTGCAAATGTTGACCGTCGTCGCACCTATCGCCACCCGGCCGGAAATATTTGGCTTACCATGAACGATCTTTGTCGTTGCTCGTGTGTGTACGGTCTCGCGAGGTACTAGCTAGCAGAGCACACAGTATAGCTGAATAAGCGGTCACTGCCTGCCGCACCTGCAAACAAAACAGGTGTCGACAGACGACAGCACAGTAGTAGGTTGCAGACTTGCAGTGCGTCGTTAGTTAAGACCGACCATTTTCTTTAACAATTCGCTAAGATCGATCGACCAACTTAACTTTAGACTGCAGATGAATCATTTGGATGGGACTCCATGGATCTGTCCACCTACCACGATCGATCGCAGGACAAAAAATAATATTCAGGCACGTGGAGAACTAGCGCCCAGAGAACCTCGTACCCTCTCGACGCCAAAACCTGTCGGATTCTTCGCGTCGCCCTGAATCTGACTCTGACAGAAAAATTAATCAAGCACAATCATGGATGGATCTACCTCCCTCCTGCTGGAGACCAATGATCCTCTCCGGTTCTTCCTAACAATCGGAAGCATGAACCAATACTGGACGAAGCGAGTGCGGCTAGCAATACAGCAACAACACACGCATCAATCATTAACGACCGCCGGCGATCGATATTTGCCAGTGGTAAAGGCGCACTAGATTTGGCGCTCCGATGGCGAAGCGGTGCGATCTCGCGCCACCATTGGCCACTCCCACATCAGAAAGGAGATAGCAGCGGACGCGCGCGCACAAGTGGCGGAATCTTGGATTAATGTACAATGCATAGTATGTCGATAGATGGAGATACATGCATACATGTTTATTTACCATATTTGGAGGATAATATCTGTGCATGCACCGAGCATGAAAGGGAGGCGCCACCACTAGCTAGCTAGCTATCTATCTACGAGGCCAAATGGAATCTACGGAGAACGCGCGTGGTGGTGATCGGTGTCGATGGTGATGTGCCTCTGCCTCTTCGGCGACGAGTTGGATTCCACATTGGGGATGGCGACGCTAGAATGGCTGCAATTGTTTTTGGTCCGCTGTGGAAAGCTGATGGTGTAGTGGAGTGGAGGGTGAACTTGGATGGGGTTTTTGGTTCATGGGTGGTGTCCGATGCCGACTTGTGATCGTTCAGACCATTGGATATTTTCGATGGTAAATTGTATGGCTCGATGAGTTATCGGAGTGTCTAGATCTCAGGTGTCTGAGAACTTCTTATGTCTAAGTTGCTGATATCATCCCAATATTTGTGCTAATTCTCTGTTGCAACCTGCAACTCATAAGATTTGTACTAATTCTTAGTTGCAACCTAGTTGCAACTTATTAAATTCTCAGTTATACCTTAGTTGCAACTCATGTGTAACTTTCACTTTGCACGAATCACGAGGTAAATCAAACGGTGAAACAGGCGACTGAGACCTAAGAAGTTCTCATGCGTCTGAGAACTAGCAAATCTGATTAACGTGCTAATTTTAAGCAGATGCACGTGTCTTTCATTGACCAGAAATTATTTGAATGGAAGAAAGTGTGCCCAGTCTTCTGGGATGGGAAGGCATATGGCCAGGAACCGTTGTCTGGGAGCTGACGACAAATGTATGCTCGATGTGTGTAGGGTCGTTGATCATGGAGTCACTGTTAGTGGGATGGCGGGATAGCAGTGCAAATACAAATCCATCCAGCTCCTCGCCCAATTGTTGTATCCATCCAAACATCTAATCGCCAAAAAGGACCGGGTGGGTATAGGCGGGGACCCTACGAGAGCTTATCAACTATCACCAAGTCTTTATCTTCAAGTAATTATCATCAAGATAAACATGCCATTGTCTCACTAATAGTTAGCCTAGAGACTTAGAAGACGCGCGAATGACCCAGGAAGGTTATATAGGTGGCTAGGTAGGTAGATCTAATCAAGGTGGCCCTTCGGTGTAGTAAATCATGCATCTATAATGATGTAGATGCGTGGTTTGGCTTTACGTAACATTGCATATGGTAGATCTTTTGTTTTCCTTTCCTGGATGTTGGTCCATCATTCCAAGAGAAAAATACCACTCCTATGTTTCAAAATATAAGATGTTTTAGCCATTTTCTAAAACACATGTATTTAGACGTCTTTTAATGTATATGTTTACTTATTTAGTTCCAAACCTACATACTAAAAGGCGTCTAGATACATATGTTTTAGAAAAAAGCTAAAACATCTTATATTTTAGTAGAGCGAAAGGAGTAACATATAATTAGTTCTTATAAGTTGTTAAATACTATCTGTCTTTCCTTTTTTACCCAGACGAGCATAAACAATAGTGTTGTGATATTTCCCCATCACGTAAATTTGTGTTCAGCCGACACATGTTCGGCATGCTCAGGTGGTAGCACATGGAGGAAGAGTTATACAGGTTCAGGCCCCTGGACGAAACACCTCCGGTAACAACCCTACTCCCTTTTGTGACGGTTTCTACTATCTTGTGTACTTGGGGACAAACTCGAGAAGGTACCAAGCCCGTATGTGGTGGTGTATGATGGGGTATGAGAGAATGTTGGGGAATGACAAGGTTACACATGCTGAGTCAACTTACAACCGAGCAAAAACCATAAGAAGTCCTATATCTGATTTGGGTCGGTTACAAATCATATGCCGTATAATCCTCACCCAGAACCTAGTGTGGCCTGCGGGCTCTAGCCACTATCCGAGTCGTTGAGATGAGGTGCCCCTTGCCAAGAGCTTCACCTTATGCATAGTGCACCTACCTGTGACCATGACGTCATCTGGAGCCACACAGCTTTAGTCTTTTTTTGCCCCCTTTGTTCTTTTTGAGCCATTGATCCATTCTCCGCCATTGTTACTAGCGGCAGCGAGATGCACCATGCCTCCCCTCTCTCCCACAATATTATGGGAGGAGGAGTAAAGGACGCGGGTTGAGTACGAAGAGCTGTAAACAAACATTGAGGCCCTTGAAGGGGCGAACAACCCACCAGAATCTTAAGTGGAAACCAAGGAGTCTAGCGAGGAGGAGATCGCCATTCCCTTAGGTGATTGGTGTGGATGCCGTCTTCCTCGGAGGAGAAGGACCTTCTTAAGCCAATGCAGCAGAGGAGGTTGCAACTCAAGACCAAATTTTAACTAAGACCGTGTCGTGGGTTGGAAGCACCGAATTTAGGAGAGGACAATGTGATCGTCATCAATCGCTTCTACATATGTGGGCTCGGTATCCCGATCAGAACTTTCTTATGCGACCTCCTCGGCTTCTACGGGATCAAGAGATACCATCTCAACAACAACTCCATCACATAGATTGCGTGTTTCGTCACACTCTACACTCTATGCGTACCTATGACGTCTTGATTTGTAATGCCATCACTGTAGCATGTTACCCGTGACGTATGTATGGAGGTACGTCACCAATGAAAAATTACCGGTGCATACGTATTGGTGTTGTAGCCCCCATCGTCGCTGATGGGCATTATGGTTTCGTCACTAGTAAGCCTTATTATAGCAGTGAGATGTCTTGACATGTGATGTCCGAGTGATTGACTCTAGTGTAAGCGATAGACTGTTACAATATGCGCTAGAGGAAATCATGTACTTCCTCCGATCCTAATTAATATTCCCAGAGATGTATATAGCTAATTAGGATCAGAGGAGCACTTATATAATTTTATTTATGAATTCATAAGTTAAAAGTGTCCTTGTATGAACATTTGTTGTACCACCGAATATGTGATTCGGTTGTGCAACTGTGCATTCATATTGTTCAAGTTAGATTATTCTTAGCCAACAAGGTTGTGATGAACACACAACCTAGATTAATATGGGAGTCGGCTGATGATCTAGTTTAACTGATTATGAGCAGGCCGAGCTCACGGGAGTGTGCCCATGCCGCCGCACATGCCTATTATTTTTGAGGGCCCAAATTTGGCACAAGGCCGTATAGGTATGCAATAGAAAAAATTGACAAGCATTGGCGCTACGAGTCTTGCCCTTGTCCGAAATGCTATTTGTCGCCCGACGTGGTGCGCCAACGCACGCATCACAATGGGCTTGCCCCAGTTTTGGGTTTCTAGGCGATTTTTGCTTTTGTCGGTTTTTAGGGTTTTCCTACTGGTTTTTGGTTTCCTTTTTTTTTGCTTCTTTTATTCATTTTTTGTTTGTTTAATTTTTTCGTTTTTCTTATTTCCTATCTCTTATTCCTTTTATTTTTGTTTATGTTTCATTTTAAAAATTCTTTTATGTGGTTTTAACAATTGTCATCAATTTTTAAAAATGTTTATTTGTTTGCACATTTTCTTTCATGACATTGAAATTTTGTTCACATTTTATAAAATTGGTTTATTGTTTTGAAAAAATATTCATGAAATTGAAAAAAATTCTTCATGATTTTTTGAAATTGGTTTATGATTTCTGAAATTTTGTTCATGGTTTTTAAATTTTGGTGCATAAATTTTCGTAATTGGTTTATGTTTTTTTTTAAATCATGATATTGAAAAATCTTCATAATTTTTAAAAACTGGTTCATGATTTTTGAAATTGTGTTCATGGTTTTTAAAATTTGGTTCATGAATTTTAGAAATTGGTTCATGATTTCCTAAAATTGTTCATTATATTTGAAATTTTTGTTCATAATTATTAAAAATGTGTTCATATTGTTTGAAAAATCTTTACGAATATTCAAAAAACCACTATTTTTAAACCGTTATTATATAAATATTTAGTGTTTAAAACAAAATATAGAAGAAAAGGAAAACTAAAATGAAAATGAAAAAAAATCACGTACATGTGATGAGTGTGCGGTGTGCACGCTTCACGGCTGAGCTTGGCCCTGCACCTCGCTGCACTCGCACGAGGGTTCTCACCTGCGACCTTGGTCACGTTCGTGCGTTCGCTGAAGCTGTTTCAACAAGCTAGCTTGGGCCAAGGCCCATTGTGAACGAGATGTATGCTGTGACGCGAACTATTGCCGCTAGAGGCGGCATATATAGCACCTCCCCCCGTGCCTGCCTGGGAGCAGGAAGTGAAAAGGCCTTGCCTGGGCCTTCCACTAGATCGGAGCAAGAAGCGAGACTGTCGATTGATCGCGACCATCTCCACTCAAAAAAAAAAAAAGATTGATCGCGACCATCGATTAGGAGTAGGGCCGGACCTATCAGCGACGTGACCAAATCTTGGGCGAGCGCCGCGAGACGCGAGCCGTCGACGCGTCAGTTCATCTTCTTGGCGAGATGCCAGTCACCGTTCTCGTTCTTCTACCGATCATCTTTTCTTCTCCCGTCTCGGCCCACTCTACTGCCCTAGGTCTCCGTTTAATTGTGTTATTTCATCATTTTGTAAGTTTTTTTTTTGACAAAAGTATATATTAATACTGCGGAGATACCAATTACACCATTTCAACAACGCATGCGCTAGCGGCCTTAGAGATACAGACAACCAGAAAAAATGAAAAAGAATTATAAAAGAAAAATCCCGCAACAACAAACTATTCTTTGGAGCAACGACACTAACACCACCAGAACAACACCAGTAGTCCAAACAATCTAATAAAAGCCTTCAAAAAGGAAACGGTACACAAGCACCATCGTTGGCCGATTAAAGATCAAATGTTTTCACACTGCAGAAAGTCCTCGCTAAAAAAATAATGTCTTCAACAAGTCAATTGCCAAGCACAACCAATTCAGGTTGGACCTGGCTTTTCACACTGCAAGGTAGGATTGTGAACTCCTCCTATGTTGACGCCTCCACAAACAGCAGTTGATGCGTATCACGCATCCAGTTCCTCATCGCCACAAAGACTCAAATCACCATCGCTAGCCCTCATGTTCCTGCTTTCAGGACATTCTCTACATCTGACTTCATAATGGATCGTCTAAGACATGATATATGATGGTAACAGATAGCAGAGCTTCACAACACTTCCTCTGAAACCAAATGGCCAGAAAAAAGCATATATACCCACCGAATACTTTTCGATCTAGCAATTTCAAAGCATGTTATGCCCATGGGAGTTCACCGACGGAGTTTTTCGGAACTCGCCTCTCCAGGCCAGAACAACGAGAGAAGACATCAAGCAGATCTTCGTCTTCGCACGGAAGAAACCCTAGGACCACCTCCTTTATTGATGTCGATGCAGCGGCACCCACACGCTGGCCGGCTTTCGGCGATCGAAACTAGTAGATCGAGCCCAAGTCTACAAGACCCCGATTAGCAGCGTCGTCGCCTAGGGGTGGACTAGAGTAGTTTGCCGCCTAGGGATCGTTTTTAAGTAGTTTTGAAGAATCAATACAGATTCACCATGGAGAAACATCAATCCGGTTTCCAAAAGCGTGAAAGATGAATCAAAACAGAGGTAGACGAACATCATTTTGATAATAACTTGAATACTTCACTTGTTGCGAATGATTATTGTTTTAAGACTGATATATTTGATCTAAGATATTGGGATTCTTAATATATCCAACTGCTATGAAAGATATTAAAGTAGGGTTAATTGGATAGATGTCACTAAATTTTTAGCTATTTGAGAAACACCACCGCAACTTTCGACTTTTGATAAATACCACTGCAATTTTATGTATGTTTCATAGATGCCATTATGCCCACTTATATACACATATCAAATGATATACGCTCGTATTTGAGTTGTATATACGTATACATGGTTGGCCCCACCTGAATCAGGACGGATGTGGTCAAACAAAGCATAAATTTTGTGACAACTGTAATTTTCGCCTACTAGCCACATTGGGATAAAACTGATAGAATATAGCTCCAGGATCAGAGTATTATGCATCCAATCGTACCGCTCCAGGTTATACACTCCTTCCTTTTTATGGACGGTAGGTACCTGCGGCCCGAAACAAGTTCCTTCATCTGATCGTTTTCTTCCCGGTGTCGTCCATAGTGGCGCCCATCACACCGTCTTTGTTAATCGACAATAATTTCTGCTCTTCCTAGGATTCCACCGGTGGTCGTCTCGCCATCTGATCCATCGCTAGAGGAGGGTGGACGCCCTTGCTTGCTTGGCTATAGACTCAGATGGACACGGTGGTTCTGATTGATAGAATATCAATTCCAATCATGGTTGGGATACAAATAGCTGAGGACGTGGATGGCTTAAGAATCGGCAAAGTCGATTTGTTAAATCAAAAAATTCAATGGAGGATGAAATCATGTAGAGGATACTTTTTTTGAACAATTATATATTAGGCATGCAAGCCGCCTCATTAAAACCTTCCAGTCCCCTTAGGTACCCTGGTAAGAAAAAAGAGTGCGTCTAAAACTTGCAGCCACTCAGACAAGAGTTACATAGTTTATGATACTAGGAAGTAAAAAGTTAGGGGGCTCATCATCCCAAATACAATCTGAATGATTTAAAAAACTATGCCTAGCTAGCTCATGTGCAACTCTGTTCGCTTCCCTTTGACACTTCTGAAATATTATTTCTCTAAATCCTGAGGAAAGAATTCTGTAGTCATCGAATATTGCTGCTAATGAAGTTGCAGAAAACCCTCCAGCTTCAATGGTTTCAATTACCAAAGCATTATCAGATTGGATAATAAATTTGTTTCCACCAAGGAGTTGAGCTAGGCTCAACCCCTCCCTTAGGGCATATGCTTCAGCCATCATCGTATCAGTGGCAAAGTGACACTCCTTGCAACTTGCCGCAATAAATTTACTTGTGAAATCTCTTGCAATAACTCCCATGGATCCCTTACCTAGATCCTCATTATATGCAGCGTCTACATTTATTTTTATAGCTCCTTCAGGTGGGCACTTCCAGGTCTCTGTTTTCCTTTCAACAGGCTTCTTTTAGCTCTCCAATAATTTGTAGCAAGCACACCAATGGACATGGCACTTCTATGTGGGCGCTGAATATTTTCACCATGTGTAAATTGTCTCCTTTCCCACCAAATATACCACGTTCCCGTTAGAATAATTTCAGAATATCCAATGTTTCCAAGCGCCAGCCACTCACCAGGGTTCATGATCATGTGCTCTAAGATAGCTGAACCCGACCGATCCACTTGGAAACTTTCAGAGATGATATTCCACATACCAAGGTTTATCCAGACTTGCTTAGCTCTAGGGCAACTAAACAGCGTATGTAAGATATCTTCACACCCTACGTTGCACATTGGGCATAGGTTGTTGTTCCCAATATGCCGATTTGCTAGAACCCCTCGACAGGGTAATAGGCCATGTAACACTCTCCATCCAAAGATCTTTATCTTAGCTGGAATATTCAAGTGCCAAAGTTTCCTCCACACTTTGTTTCCATCTGAACCTCCCAAGCTCATCACATCAGGATGTCGGCGACCGAATTGATAATCCCACTCTAGATGATATGCAGATCGCACCGAGAAAAAAAATCAGATTTTGTATAATGCCAAGCCACAAAATCTTGCATACCTGTCGGGGAGATTGGAATTTCAAGAATTCTGTTCACATCAACTGACCAAAAGTTCTCTCTAATAAGTTCCTCATCCCAAATGCCCGTAATTGGATCAATCAAGTCACTCACTCTAGTCAAAATGATGTTCCCTCTCGGTGTATACATTTTTCTTGTTGGACTTGTAAGTATCCACGGGTCTTCCCATATGTTGATCTGAGTCCCATCGCCTACTCTCCATATACACCCACGCTTAAAGATTTGTATACCATGTAGAACACTCTGCCAAGTAAAGGAACTACCACTTTTTAGCTTGGCATTTAAAAGGTTTCCATCTGGATAATATCTAGCCCTTAGTACTCTGGCGCACAGGGAATCAGGCTGCTCCATCAATCTCCAACATTGTTTAGCCAACATTGCTGAGTTAAAAGTATGAAGATCCCGAAATCCCATGCCTCCTTTCTCTTTCGGAACACACAATTTTCACCATGCTAGCCAATGCATCCTTTTGTGGTCATCATCATCACCCCACCAAAGCTGCGAAATAGCATCAGTAATTCCTTTACAATTTTTTTCGGAATCTTGAATACTGTCATCGCAAACACTGGAATGGCTTGAGCAACCGCCTTAATAAGTGCTTCTTTTCCCCCCATAGAGAGCATTTTTTCCTTCCATCCACTAATAAGAGCCAAAATCCTTTCAACCAGGTGTTTGAAGCAATCACTTCTTTGTGCACCTACCATTGCAGGTAGACCAAGGTACTTATCAGTCAGTGATTCAGTCCAAATATCCAGAACTTGGCACACCTCCACCCTTTCCTCCACACGTGTATTGGGACTAAAATAGACACTGCATTTTGCCGCACTCACCAGCTGACCAGAACTATCACAATATAAATTCAGAATTTGCTTTACAACTCTTGCATTGTCTTTAGTGGCCTCCATTAAAATCAGTGAGTCATCTGCAAACAGGAGGTGTGATACCATAGGTGCATCACGACACACTCTTACTCCTACCAAAGTCTCCTCCATTTGTGCATGGTTAAGCAGTGCAAAAAGACCTTCTGCACAAAGAAAAAAAAGATATGGCGAGAGAGGATCGCCCTGCCGAATACCTCTTGATGGCGTAAAAAATTCAGTCTCATTTGAATTAAATCAAATTTTGTATCTTACCGACGAAATACAGGCCATCATCAACCTCACCCATCGCTGATTGTTGGGGGATACCCCTGGGTAGGGTCACTCCGGGGTATAACGACCGAGTTAGCCGAGGTCCGGCAAGGTCAAAGCGGATGCTGACCGGGTCACCTCAAGGCAGTCCGAATCACGGAGTAACCCGGACCAGGGGGGTCACCTAACATTGTCTCGTCCGACTTAAGGAGTAAGTCGGGAGTGCTTGTCTAACTTATATGCAGGAACATGTGTGGCCGGATCTACTATGATCCGGATCCTCGCTTAGCTTCTGGGAGAAGGAAGGAATCTCTTTGGTCAAAAAAGAAGGTCCGATACGCACTGCATGAGCGAATAAAGCAAGGGCAGGACCACCGGGTCATGGCCGACAAGGGTGATGACGCTCATGTCGTCTGACGCGGGCGCCGCAGAGGCTTACGTCGCTAAAGCATGTATGACGCGGGGGAAAAGCACCCCGGTCGGGTTACCACTTTGGGAGGGGGCATATTCTTAGGAATATGCCTCCACGTATGCCCTAGGCCAGGACCGAACTTCCTGTATATAAGGGGGGCTAGGGTTCTGGTAGAGGGGGTTGGTTGAGCACTAGTTGGTTGGGTAGTTCCATAGCACTAGTTGATCTAGGGTTCTTGGGCAAGATAGTAGGCAAGAGTAAGAGAGCACCTTCTTCCTCCTCTCGCCAATACAGCTCAAGGAGCACTTGTAATCTTGAAGAGCTAGTAATACAAACTTCTGTGTGGAGAATCACTCCACTATCCCTTCCTGGATTCCCCTAGCGCATATTAGTCCCCACCTTTAGCCTATCCATGGCATCTGCTGTGACACCACCATGACAGTTGGCGCCCACCGTGGGGCATGCGGCGCTAGCAGGGGTGAAGATACGGACGGGAAACTTCATCAGCACTGGCGAACGCATCGTCTCCGGGCTCGTTCAGCGCTTTGGAGCGTTGGATTTCGTCAGCGACAACGCTGGCTGCTTCGGCACGCGCCCGCTTCCGCGCAACGGCCTCTTCGTCAAGCTCGGTGCGCACAAGGTCTACGTTGCTATGGACGTCTCCTGCGTTCATCCGCGTCGTGTCGTCGATGCGGGGGAACCACCCCTCACTGTGGCTCGCGGGGCGCGTATCGCTCGCTCCCCGGACCATGCGGAGGTGATGATGTCTGCGCCAGGTGCAGGCGCAAGCAAGGACCCAGCGCTAGACCCGGAGGTAACACCAAAGGCACCAAGGAAAGGTAGAGGACCTCCACTAGAGAGGCCTGAGAATGTGCTGAGGGAAGCTATGGATAGCTTGGCTAACCCGATAGCAGCAGTGGTAGATTCGGCTCAGGCACAGGCCGAGCTAGAGGAAACTCGGCAAAAGATACTAGAGGGCTCAAAGAAAATAGCCGCGACTCAGCAGTCGCTGAACATGACGCTGCGTGAGTACGCAAAGGCAAACAAGGTTGCTGCAGTAAGGGTAAAAGGGAGAAATCTCATAAGTGAGATGAATAGAGAAGGTGATGATGGAGCAGAAGGGTCGGAAAACTATCTGTCTGTGGGGTTGCCGAAGTATAGTACCCGGCGAAGAACCTCAGAGCAGCAGATGCGGCTGCGTCCGAGCTAGAGGGTCTGATGGGTGAGTCCCGTCAAAGGCAGCAAGACAGGGTTAACGAGCTGGTTCGGATCGCGAACAGGCAGAACAAGGAGCTGCTGAGAGCTAACCCAGAGAGAGCTAGGGCTTCCAAGATCGTCCATTCGGTGATGGGTAACCCGGAGAAATGCACGGGAGCCGCATCATTGCCTCATGGCGGTCCAAGGAGAGAAGAGGTAGTAACCTCGGCCAGAGGGAACAAACAGATCGTCCCGTACGACCCAACACGTGCAGGAAAAGAAAAAGAGATGCGCAAAAACGATGATCGACGGAGTGTGAGCCGAGGTGAAGCTGGCCGAGGTAATCACGACCAAGGCAATGCCGGTCAAGGGAATGCTGCCAACGGTAATACCGGACAACGCAACTCCGCAGGAGCAGGACAACCGCAGCAACGGAATATACCGAGGAAAGAGCAAAGCGCCGGCCGAGGTATGCAGCAGAAAGGTGTGCAATGAGAGCAAAACCGGTACAACGACGGTGATTCGGAGATGGTGAACGCAGGGTACCCCAGACCAGACTATCATGTGATAGGGTCAAGATTGGGAAGCAGGGATTTAATGCCGGATGACGCTAGGTTGAAACTGGATCACCTGTATAGGTCGGAACAGATCGAATGTCAAGGTCCTCCGGGTCCAGCGTGCTTTGGACCCCGGATCATGAAGGTACCACCGGTACCCAACTTCCAGTTACCCAGAGGCACGAAGACGTATGACGGCAGTACCAAGCCAGAGGATTGGCTGATAAACTATGTTACGGCGGTGAAAATTGCAATGGGCAACTTGAGATGGGCTGTGCGTTATGTGCCCCAGATGTTGGAAGGCCCGGCCAGAGTATGGCTGAATAACTTGCCACCCGGAAGCATCAACTGCTGGATAGATTTTGAAGAAATGTTTATCAGCAACTTCTCAAGTACGTATCATAGGCCGAATAGACCGCAGACCCTAGCAATGTGCAAGCAAAGACCTAACGAGACGGATCGTGAATTCTTGACCTGGTGGTGTACCATGAGGAAATCGTGTGAGGGCGTCATAGAGTCGCAGGCCATAGCGTGGTTTGCTCAAGGGTGCAGATACGACAGCGAGCTGTGGATGAAGCTGCAAAGGAAAATGCCAGTTACACTGGCAGAAATGATCCAGATTGCTAATTCGTATGCATTGGGCGATTCGACTCAACCTAGGCTCGCGTCAAGCGAGTCAAACGAGGAATACTATCAGAGAGATGGAGCCAGGTCATCCCGGAGGAATGATTACAGAGGAAAGAGGAGAGATGATAGACCGGATCATCGTTATGGTTCGCAACAAGTTGCAGCCGTGAATCAAGATCAACCCGGATCAGGGAGTAACCAACGCCAGAGAACTGGAGGGCAGTGGACTCCGAGAAATGATGGCAAGAAAACATGGACTCCGGAGCAGAAGAAACAGTGGCAGGAAAAGAAAGACTGTTCGAGGTATACCTACGAGTCAATGTTGGACCAGCCGTGTAAGTTTCACACGCCAAATCCGAATAACCCGGCGGGTCACACGACGAGGCAATGTGAGTGGATGCGAAAGATAGAGCAAGGTGGTTCGGGGAATGCTCAGGCACCCCGGAATGATCAACCTCTGCAGGAGTTACCCCGGCAGCAGTTGCTCTCCGGAGCAAACACGCAACAGCTAATGCTGCCTCCCCCTCCGCCGAGGTATGATAACAATGAGAGAAGGGATGCAGTGCATCAGGTGGAAAATCAGCAACAACCGGATCAGAGATACCCCGGAAACGAGGGAAGGAATGAGTACAGGGAACATCACCAGAGTTATTGTGTGTTCACAACCGAGGAAACATATAGAAAGAGCTTGCAGCGCCGACATATGGAGGTCAATGCGGTCATGCCCGCAGTGACGAGGTACATGCCTTGGTCGGACCAGGAAATCACCTGGAACATCAAAGATCATCCTAAACTTATGCCGAGCCCAGGTTCGTATGCGCTAGTGCTAGATCCGACATTCATTGGACCGAACATCAATGTGAGGTTCTCCAAGGTTTTGATTGATAATGGCAGTAGCATTAACATCATGTATGCGGATACGATGCGCAAGTTGGGCATCTCGGAGAACATGCTCCAGGCTACGAGAACAACTTTCCATGGCATAGTACCAGGCATTTCTTGTGAGCCCATAGGCAAAATCCGGGTCGACGTGCTATTCGGAACAAGGAATAACTGCCGAACTGAAAATCTGGAGTTTGAAGTGGTGAACTTGGAAAGTGCATATCACACGTTACTCGGAACACCAGCATGAACAAATTCATGGCAAGCTGTCACATCAGTTATCTGAAGATGAAGTTGCCCGGGCCAAATGGAGTGATTACCATTACTGGAGATTTTCGACGTTCCATGGAGTGTGATTCAGCCGGGTCTAACCTAGCCGAGTCACTTGTGATTGCACAAGAGAAAAGAAAAATCCAAGAGGTGGCGGCACTAGCTCAGTCCACGCAGCAATATATGCCGACGTTAAGTAACCCGCATGGCAGTGTTTCATTTCAAGCCGCAAAGGACACCAACAAGGTCGCAGTTGATAACATGTTGTAGCATCCCAATTGTCTAACAATTGCAATGCTACTAGCCTAGTCTATATAAATGCTACTTCCTATATAGAATTGTTGCATCATCATTATATCATGCTCATGTCATCATGCCACCTTGCATTTGAGCATCATATAAAACCCCTTTTCATTTGGTTCTTCTCTCATATGCATTGTAAATTGTATTTGCCTCTTGATATTGTATTTGGCTTTGATATATTGCTTAAATGCCCAAGTTGAGTTGGGGGCATATCTTTTATTCCACTCCACCACCTTTTCTTTCACCACCTTATAATTCCACCATTCCATTATCCATGAGCTTGCATTTGTTTTCTTTTGGTATTTAACCTAGCTCATGGGAGATAGGATGGATATACTTCTACAATTCTTTTGCTTAGGCCTTACTCCACAATTTGGAATGCATAAGAATAATGCCATGTAAATAATCTAGTTTTCACAAAAATAAGCATGGTATTAATTATTTATGCATGGCCCATGCAAGTACCACCTTTTTCTAGCCTTTTGGTTTTTATTTGAATTTTTGAGTGAATCTTTTCCCCATATCTCTCTCTACCCTCTTATGCTTGATCTTGCTTGATGTATGCAAGCATCTAACCCTAAAACCTACATCTATCTCCATCCATACCCTCACCACCTTTTTATCTCACCCTCTCTTTCCTTGTCTAGATCTTGTTGAGCTTGACATGTTCTAGCTTGGTCTTGTCAAAAGAAAGCCACCTCATCTTATCTCTCTCTCTAAACCCTAGGCCATACCACTCATCTCTCCTCTCTCTTTACCATCCTCTCTAAACCACACCCTCATCTAATCTAACATACCCCCCTCTATCCAAAACCCTAATCCCTCTATCACCATCCATCCTACCTAGCTAGACCGAGCCCATGCCATCTACCCTCCCCTCTCGGTTACCCTCTCTTCTCCTCCCCCTCACCTTGGTCCACCAGCAGCCAACCACCACACCACCACGTTACCCCCCTCCTCTACCCCTCACCACTCTTTTCTTTGGCTTCAAGACAAAGAGAAGAGAGGAAGAAACCTACCCCACACCGAGCCTTCCCTTG
This sequence comes from Avena sativa, assembly GCA_916181665.1. NCBI lineage: Eukaryota > Viridiplantae > Streptophyta > Magnoliopsida > Poales > Poaceae > Avena > Avena sativa. The sequence goes on from OV702290.1 coordinate 470,062,130, forward strand.
CTTTGCAAAAAGTAGAGACCACCCCCATGTGCTCTCCCCTCCTCCCTTATCTACCCCACCTCAGATCCATCCAGGAAGACTCAGACCCTCTCCTCCTCCCCACAACCTCCTAGCCATGGCCATGGTTTTTCCAAACCCTAGCTCCGGCCTACCTTGCTAGCTGACGATCTCGAGCGCACCAAGCGGTACGAGGAGCACGAGGAGCTTCGTCTGCTTCGTCTACCTCACCCTGCACCGGCCAAGCCTCGCCGGAGTCCTCTGGAGCTCCCTGGGCACGCCGTGGCCACCGGATCCGACGCACACGGGACCTCTGCCTCAGCTCCGATCCCCTCCACCTCCGTGCCAACGACCACACCGACGAGCACCTAGGTGAGCTCCTCTTCCCCCTAGACATGGCCCCTAACCTCCTCTCGCCGTAGAACGCCGCCGTGCTCCGTCGAGCACCCTCCGTGCTCCGCCACGCGCGTGCTCTGGCGGACAGCAGCAGCAACCGCAGCACCGTCCGCCTGTTCCCCGCCCTGCCCCGCGCGCTGTAGACCACCCCCGCGCTAGCTCTCTGAAGGAAAGATGTAGCCCTACGCTCCCTCGACGTTTTTCGTTTTTGCGGCGTGGCGAGATACGCCGTCGTTTGGTCGCCACTGTCGCCCAAACTCCGGCCTGTTCCTCTGTGCTCTGCAGATCGGCGTGCGGCGTCAGACCAGCGTCGGCGACGCTATTTCAGAAACGACCCTGCCCTTTTTCCCGCCTAAACCCGCGCTCCCCGAAGCCCACCTGTCAGCCTCGTTGCGTTTTTGCACGAGCACCCCCGGAGAAACCAGACCGTCACGGACAGACCCTTTCCCCCCGCGCAGGATCGCCCACGTGGCGTGCGCCTGCTGGACGCGCCAGCGAGTGGCCCCGTCCAGCCCCGGTCCCGCCAGTCAGTCTCAGTGGCTGGCCTAGCCCGCGGTGTAAAAACGTTTTTCTGTGCGCGGTGCTGCTGAGTCAGCCTGGCCCCACCTGTAAGTGTCTGTGGCTAGAACTGGTCTGTGTGACAAAAGATTTTCCGTTTTCTATTTTAATTCAAATCTTTTCAAATTAATTCAAATTCAAATTTTAAATCTATTTCCAAACAACTTTTAATTTATAAACCCAAATAATACAAATAATATATGTTTTCCAAATCAGAAAAATGTGAGGATTTCAAATATGCCATTCAAAATATATTTTGGACACTTTATTTTCAAAGTTAATTAAAATTACAATAAAATGCCCTTTTGCCTTAAATAATTAATAACTTTTGTTTTATAAGTCCGAATTTAACAAATGATATGTCTAAAATGATTAGCTCGACGAGACCTTTCTGTTTATGCATTCCTTGTTCTGTTTTGCAGCATGCATCATATAAATATAATGTGTACAGCAACTAATTTGAGTATAAAATATGATTAAAACCCCATAAAATGATTTAAGCTTGTACTTCACACCTCACCCATGCCATGCTACTTTAATGCCATGCAAATTGTGCATCATTCATCATGGCATGATTGTTTGCTTGATGCATTTTATTCATATGCTTGTGCACTTTATTTATGTTGGCCCTTATTTGTTTGGTTCTTCTTCGAATAGACGCTGAGCAGGGGATATATCACGAGAACCAGGAGCACTACCCAGATCCTTCTCTCGCTTCAACTGAGCTACCAGGCAAGCACTACCACATGCTTGCATACATATAGTACCTATTGCCTATATCTTACTCTTGCATCATTGAGTCGCGATTGCATTAAACTGAATCCCAAGTATTGCATAGCCTTTACTTTTAAACCCCACCGAAGCTTGTTCCTCCATCTCATGAGCCATTACTACAGGAGTTGTTTGAGCCATGCGAGTCGTAGAACAGCATGTGTAGGGTATGTGAGAGTCTGATGGATAACGAGGTACCCAAACAACTTAACCTGAGTAGTAATGGGATAACTAATGAAAGTGGCATCGGTGAGCCATATTCGCTATTTGGTTTTTCAGGCTCACTTGTGTCCCGTAGGACCCCGAGTACTTGATTCCTGTTCCTTGAATATTCGCGCTATCCACATCCGGGAGGCTTATGAACCCCCCTGAGCCAGAGCTTGATTCATTCTTATTTCTTGGGGCCACAAACTAGTCTGAGGTTTTATTTACTATCCTGTACTTATGCCATGCTTTACTGCTTTATTTAAATTGTGCGAGGTACTGCACACTGTACTGTTTAGGAAAGCGGAGTGTTTTCGCGGTATCGACAAGCCCAGTCACATTTTCGGGTTCCCAGTCGTTTACAGCCATTGGCGCAAACCTTGAGTCCGTCTCGGAGTCGGCCAACTTCGTCGCGGGTAGCTTAATGGGGTGCCCCCCTGAAATATTTCTGAATCCTGTGATCGCTTTGTCGTGACTGCCTCGTTAGGTTTTGATTTGGTTTTTCCGAGGTTGATCGAGTGTGTGTTGCTATTTGTGCACCCCTGCAGGGTAAAACTTTCTGAAAGCCGTGTCCGCGGTTATGGACGACTTGGAGCATAGTTTCTCGATCATAGACAAGAATAACTAAAGTACCGCTTTTAACCTGACTAAGTATCTGACTAGTAAATAGTGCAACACTCATGGAATGGATAATAAAACTGCCAACAGATGGGGGTTGTTCGTCCGCTTCCTCGTCGGTAAGCGAGGAGGAGGATGGATCTGTTAAGATTACCATTATAACTGTTGTCATTAATTCCCGGACATCCGTCTATCTTTGGTTAGGCGGATGGTTAGCGAGTATCTATAGAATTGTTAGGGTTTCTCTTTTGCTGCAATTGCGTCACCCCAGGTTGTGTCCCCTTTAGAGGCATAAAGACTTGCTGAGTACCCCTAGGGTCTCACACGATAAATTATTGGTTCAGATGAACAGGTACACTCACAAGATGGATACTGGGTGGAAGAGATGGACGATGTGGGCAACGATCATTCGGTGTAGAGATTCTGGGAACGGGGATCCGTGAGATCTGTGGGCGGGATCTGCTTATTTATGGGGCATCTTATGCCGATTTGCTTCTTATCCGTACTCGGATTTTGTCTTCCGCTTCCGCTTGATACTCTGATGTTTGATGTATGAGGAGATATCCTAAACTATTATATCTATCTAGGATATTTGGATCTTGCCGTATGGCGTTGCTATATTTCCTTTCTTTTAGATGGAATGGCTCTGATGTACTGTTGTATGGTGGCTTGCATACATACTCATTTGTGTATGTAGTTGATCCCTTCGCCTGCCGATTACGCCGCCCGTTCTTGTCCCGATGATTGGAAATGGTTAGGACGGCCGAAAGGTCTACCTGTGAGTGGCATTTGGGCCCCACCGTACTATTTTAACCATTTCTGCTCATCCAGGCTTGTAACTAGGAGCGTAATTCACCGAGGTAGTTACAATTGGTATCAGAGCCATCCCGCCCTTCAGGGTCTCAGCCAAATGGTTGTTGTCAGTCTAGCAAATATTTTGGTAGCTATGTATACTAGGGAAAAACAAAACGTGAGAGTAGGACTGCTTCCATTTTCTTCTTACCCACCCACCACCCTTTTCTGGTAAGGAAGTGTAACGTTTTCAATCATCTTCTTAAAATTCAAACTAGGATTCACGTGTTCTGGGTTTCTGTAGTACCATAGAAAGTGTGTGTGTGTGTGTGTGTGTGTGTGTAATTCCTTGTCTATCTGTTGCATCCAGTTTGTTATCTCTATCTGCCTTTTGGTTATCAACTGTTGGTACATTCCATACCGACAGGCTGTTTTGAAAACCGGCGCGATCTATCTGACTCCTTGTTAACCGGTGCCATCTTCACAAGGGTGTTCTTCCTTCTAGCAACTTCACGTTCTGTGAAAGCATCTGGTGCTAATCTCTATCTGCTAAGTGATTTTGCGCATCTATTGGTATTTTAATGCCGAAAAATGCGGAAAATTTTTCTTTGATACATCTGTGTTTCCACACTCCTTTTCAGTCGTGTGTGAAACATTATCTATCTCCCTTTTATCAGCATGTCCATGCTAACTCAATCTTTTGTCACCGGCGCTTAATCCTGGAGTTTCTTTCATCTCCAATTCTCTTGGGCTAATTACATAACATGTGTCGATCCGATGCTGATGATTGTAATTTGGCTCTCGGCATAGCTAGATTCCACTCATGATAAGTGTCGATTGGAATATGGAAAATGCAACCACCTCTATCCTCCAAATGGTGACGGTTATCTCCTGTGATTTTGAGTACACCGTGATCATATCTATGCATATTCAAGCATCTTTGGCAATCCGGAGTTTCTCAAAGCACTACGGCGGTCTATCGTCTGCCCATCATGCTGCACATCTTTTTGAACTCCATATCTGCAAAATTCTCTTTGAGACAAGGGAATTGCATCTTTTCGTCTCTGATAGCTTTGCTTAAGGTATGAGCTATCATCGTTTCTTATCCAAGATCTCTTTATCTTTGTAACCGGCGATCCGATCGACAATGTGAACCAGGTGACATCTCTTTTTCTTCCGAAGAACCAGATAATCTATTCTTCCAGAGCATCTTCTTCAACACGAACCCGTGCTCTTAATATTGATCTTTCTAAGAGCGTTGAGCTCAGGAAGTGTTCGAGCATTTGTTCGTTTCTCTCGTCTTTTGAACTTGGTATTCTGGGAATATCTTGTTAATCCATGGTGGTATATGTTGATAATATGCTTGCCTATTCGATATTAATGGAAGAACATGGAAGATCACCTATGTCTCTTTCTCTCAAGCTTCGTGAGCACTGCCTGTGTGCAAAGTCTCAAAGTGAGGATTCTGGCTTCTTGAAGTCACCTATCTCGACCACGTACTTCTGCTAAATACATTACTTCAACTCTGGAATCAGCAAGTCCATTGTTAATTCCATCTTCCATCTTCCATCAAACCCGGAGTTTTTCCTTGTTGGCAAGTTATCATCGTCGTTCTGCTGAAGACTTCCTCAAGACTGCTAAATCTCTCTCAATCTTTTCAAGAAGAACATGGAGTTCTTTCACCTCCATCTCGTTAAGTAATCTCTTGAAACTCTCTCGCTCTATCGTCTATTCTCAATCCACCGGAGGCCATGAAGACCTTCCAGATCTTGTTTCCCTTCTGTTCAAGTGGTGCTATCTTTTCTTCATCTGTGGAATCTTGCAGTTGTCTCCGTGATCTTCCTTCATATCTTTCCGGTGGCTGGCTACTTATGATATGACGACAACATCATCACCCTTATCTATCTATGAATCCGGCGAATCGTTTGCATCTATCCTTGTTCTCTAACGGAGTTCTATGAGTTCTTTTTGTCAATACCTTCAGTCTGTTTCGGTAGTTGGGTTGCATGGTTTTCTTATTCATGTGCGGAGTAATGCTTTGAGTGCGGGATGGAGTAGCTACCATACCACTACTCTTATCATTCGCTCTTGTACATTGAATTGGTGAATTAATGTGATTTCACTCATTCCACGGAAGTTAGAAGTGGCCTTTATCCCTCAATACTTTTACTTCCGTCTTTGTTTTTCCGGAGTGCTCTCTCGAAGGAAGTAATCAATAATCTCTTGTTGGTGATCTCGCCCTTTCTACACGGAGCAAAATCCTCAATTATCTGGTGGAAACAAACGCAAACTCTTTTCTGTCCTCGTCAGTCTACCGGTGCTCGACATCCCCAAACAAGATGAAAGGAAACTATCTCTCTCTTTGTTTCATCAATTCTTTTTCCGTGGTAAAGCCAATTATGGTTGATGCCATCAACCGCAAATCTATTGTGTTAGCCTCAAGGCTAAAGAAAGCAATAAGTATCTCTACAATAAACTCCAGATCCTCCATATTCCTTGCTTCTCGGGATCCCACCATGATCTAGTTTCACATCCGTCTCTGGAAGTTATATCCGCGCACCTCAATTGCGTGATCCTTTGGTTCTTACCGGCGCAACAAAAATCTAATCCGATGATTTCTAACTAAATCTTTCTGTTCATTTCAAGGGGCTCTATTGTCTGAAGGCAATAGTGTTTCCGGACTTCATTTCTCAAATCCGAGAGAGGATACGATGCTATTGTCATAGTGGTTCAAAACCTCTCCAATCTAGCTCTTTTCTTCCGGTGACACAAAGATCCATCCTCTCTAGTATCGGTAAATCTCTAATCTTAACGGTGTGTCTTTCTTTATCCATGATACATCATCTTGTCTTTTTCTTTCACAAGTGGCTCTGTTCTTTTATCATGTTTCTTGAGAAAACCGAAGCTATGTCCATCCTATCCTTCTTGTCTCACGACAATCCTTCAACTCTTCTAACCCGTTGTTTCTCAAGCAAAACGCAAGACTCGCAACAAGTCTAGCAAGTTTTGCAAGGTGTAGTGGTCGCACCATTCCTTGGTTCATCAACTTGGGAACGTGAGGGTCACCTTCGTTCCAACACCTGCCTCTCCTTGTGTTGTTTTCCTTTTTCCTAGGAATCTCGGGGCGAGATTCTTGTTTAGTGGGGGAGAGTTGTAGCATCCCAATTGTCTAACAATTGCAATGCTACTAGCCTAGTCTATATAAATGCTACTTCCTATATAGAATTGTTGCATCATCATTATATCATGCTCATGTCATCATGCCACCTTGCATTTGAGCATCATATAAAACCCCTTTTCATTTGGTTCTTCTCTCATATGCATTGTAAATTGTATTTGCCTCTTGATATTGTATTTGGCTTTGATATATTGCTTAAATGCCCAAGTTGAGTTGGGGGCATATCTTTTATTCCACTCCACCACCTTTTCTTTCACCACCTTATAATTCCACCATTCCATTATCCATGAGCTTGCATTTGTTTTCTTTTGGTATTTAACCTAGCTCATGGGAGATAGGATGGATATACTTCTACAATTCTTTTGCTTAGGCCTTACTCCACAATTTGGAATGCATAAGAATAATGCCATGTAAATAATCTTGTTTTCACAAAAATAAGCATGGTATTAATTATTTATGCATGGCCCATGCAAGTACCACCTTTTTCTAGCCTTTTGGTTTTTATTTGAATTTTTGAGTGAATCTTTTCCCCATATCTCTCTCTACCCTCTTATGCTTGATCTTGCTTGATGTATCCAAGCATCTAACCCTAAAACCTACATCTATCTCCATCCATACCCTCACCACCTTTTTATCTCACCCTCTCTTTCCTTGTCTAGATCTTGTTGAGCTTGACATGTTCTAGCTTGGTCTTGTCAAAAGAAAGCCACCTCATCTTATCTCTCTCTCTAAACCCTAGGCCATACCACTCATCTCTCCTCTCTCTTTACCATCCTCTATAAACCACACCCTCATCTAATCTAACATACCCCCCTCTATCCAAAACCCTAATCCCTCTATCACCATCCATCCTACCTAGCTAGACCGAGCCCATGCCATCTACCCTCCCCTCTCGGTTACCCTCTCTTCTCCTCCCCTCACCTTGGTCCACCAGCAGCCAACCACCACACCACCACGTCACCCCCCTCCTCTACCCCTCACCACTCTTTTCTTTGGCTTCAAGACAAAGAGAAGAGAGGAAGAAACCTACCCCACACCGAGCCTTCCCTTGCTTTGCAAAAAGTAGAGACCACCCCCATGTGCTCTCCCCTCCTCCCTTATCTACCCCACCTTAGATCCATCCAGGAAGACCCAGACCCTCTCCTCCTCCCCACAACCTCCTAGCCATGGCCATGGTTTTTCCAAACCCTAGCTCCGGCCTACCTTGCTAGCCGACGATCCCGAGCGCGCCAAGCGGTACGAGGAGCACGAGGAGCTTCGTCTGCTTCGTCTACCTCACCCTCCACCGGCCAAGCCTCGCCGGAGTCCTCTGGAGCTCCCTGGGCACGCCGCGGCCACCGGATCCGACGCACACGGGACCTCTGCCTCAGCACCGATCCCCTCCACCTCCGTGCCAACGACCACACCGACGAGCACCTAGGTGAGCTCCTCTTCCCCCTAGACATGGCCCCTAACCTCCTCTCGCCGTAGAACGCCGCCGCGCTCCGTCGAGCACCCTCCGTGCTCCGCCGCGCGCGCGCTCTGGCGGACAGCAGCAGCAACCGCAGCACCGTCCGCCTGTTCCCCGCCCTGCCCCGCGCGCTGTAGACCACCCCCGCGCTATCTCTCTGAAGGAAAGATGTAGCCCTACGCTCCCTCGACGTTTTTCGTTTTTGCGGCATGGCGAGATACTCCGTCGTTTGGTCGCCACCGTCGCCCAAACTCCGGCCTGTTCCTCTGTGCTCTGTAGATCGGCGTGCGGCGTCAGACCAGCGTCGGCGACGCTATTTCAGAAACGACCCTGCCGTTTTTCCCGCCTAAACCCGCGCTCCTCGAAGCCCACCTGTCAGCCTCGTTGCGTTTTTGCGCGAGCACCCCCGGAGAAACCAGACCGTCACGGACAGACCCTTCCCCCCGCGCAGGATCGCCCACGTGGCGTGCGCCTGCTGGACGCGCCAGCGAGTGGCCCCGTCGAGCCCCGGTCCCGCCAGTCAGTCTCAGTGGCTGGCCTAGCCCGCGGTGTAAAAACGTTTTTCTGCGCGCGGTGCTGCTGAGTCAGCCTGGCCCCACCTGTAAGTGTCTGTGGCTAGAACTGGTCTGTGTGACAAAAGATTTTCCGTTTTCTGTTTTAATTCAAATTAATTCAAATTCAAATTTTAAATCTGTTTCCAAACAACTTTTAATTTATAAACCCAAATAATACAAATAATATATGTTTTCCAAATCAGAAAAATGTGAGGATTTCAAATATGCCATTCAAAATATATTTTGGACACTTTATTTTCAAAGTTAATTAAAATTACAATAAAATGCCCTTTTGCCTTAAATAATTAATAACTTTTGTTTTATAAGTCCGAATTTAACAAATGATATGTCTAAAATGATTAGCTCGACGAGACCTTTCTGTTTATGCATTCCTTGTTCTGTTTTGCAGCATGCATCATATAAATATAATGTGTACAGCAACTAATTTGAGTATAAAATATGATTAAAACCCCATAAAATGATTTAAGCTTGTACTTCACACCTCACCCATGCCATGCTACTTTAATGCCATGCAAATTGTGCATCATTCATCATGGCATGATTGTTTGCTTGATGCATTTTATTCATATGCTTGTGCACTTTATTTATGTTGGCCCTTGTTTGTTTGGTTCTTCTTCGAATAGACGCTGAGCAGGGGATATATCACGAGAACCAGGAGCACTACCCAGATCCTTCTCTCGCTTCAACTGAGCTGCCAGGCAAGCACTACCACATGCTTGCATACATATAGTACCTATTGCCTCTATCTTACTCTTGCATCATTGAGTCGCGATTGCATTAAACTGAATCCCAAGTATTGCATAGCCTTTACTTTTAAACCCCACCGAAGCTTGTTCCTCCATCCCATGAGCCATTACTACAGGAGTTGTTTGAGCCATGCGAGTCGTAGAACAGCATGTGTAGGGTATGTGAGAGTCTGATGGATAACGAGGTACCCAAACAACTTAACCTGAGTAGTAATGGGATAACTAATGAAAGTGGCATCGGTGAGCCATATTCGCTATTTGGTTTTTCAGGCTCACTTGTGTCCCGTAGGACCCCGAGTACTTGATTCCTGTTCCTTGAATATTCGCGCTATCCACATCCGGGAGGCTTATGAACCCCCCTGAGCCAGAGCTTGATTCATTCTTATTTCTTGGGGCCACAAACTAGTCTGAGGTTTTATTTACTATCCTGTACTTATGCCATGCTTTACTGCTTTATTTAAATTGTGCGAGGTACTGCACACTGTACTGTTTAGGAAAGCGGAGTGTTTTCGCGGTATCGACAAGCCCAGTCACATTTTCGGGTTCCCAGTCGTTTACAGCCATTGGCGCAAACCTTGAGTCCGTCTCGGAGTCGGCCAACTTCGTCGCGGGTAGCTTAATGGGGTGGCCCCCTGAAATATTTCTGAATCCTGTGATCGCTTTGTCGTGACTGCCTCGTTGGGTTTTGATTTGGTTTTCCCGAGGTTGATCGAGTGTGTGTTGCTATTTGTGAACCCCTGCAGGCTAAAACTTTCTGAAAGCCGTGTCCGCGGTTATGGACGACTTGGAGCACAGTTTCTCGATCATAGACAAGAATAACTAAAGTACCGCTTTTAACCTGACTAAGTATCTGACTAGTAAATAGTGCAACACTCATGGAATGGATAATAAAACTGCCAACGGATGGGGGGTTGTTCGTCCGCTTCCTCGTCGGTAAGCGAGGAGGAGGATGGATCTGTTAAGATTACCATTATAACTGTTGTCATTAATTCCCGGACATCCGTCTATCTTTGGTTAGGCGGATGGTTAGCGAGTATCTATAGAATTGTTAGGGTTTATCTTTTGCTGCAATTGCGTCACCCCAGGTTGTGTCCCCTTTAGAGGCATAAAGACTTGCTGAGTACCCCTAGGGTCTCACACGATAAATTATTGGTTCAGATGAACAGGTACACTCACAAGATGGATACTGGGTGGAAGAGACGGACGATGTGGGCAACGATCATTCGGTGTAGAGATTCCGGGAACGGGGATCCGTGAGATCTGTGGGCGGGATCTGCTTATTTATGGGGAATATTATGCCGATTTGCTTCTTATCCGTACTCGGATTTTGTCTTCCGCTTCCGCTTGATACTCTGATGTTTGATGTATGAGGAGATATCCTAAACTATTATATCTATCTAGGATATTTGGATCTTGCCGTATGGCGTTGCTATATTTCCTTTCTTTTAGATGGAATGGCTCTGATGTACTGTTGTATGGTGGCTTGCATACATACTCATTTGTGTATGTAGTTGATCCCTTCGCCTGCCGATTACGCCGCCCGTTCTTGTCCCGATGATTGGAAATGGTTAGGACGGCCGAAAGGTCTACCTGTGAGTGGCATTTGGGCCCCATCGTACTATTTTAACCATTTCCGCTCATCCAGGCTTGTAACTAGGAGTGTAATTCACCGAGGTAGTTACACATGTTCCTAGAGAGCACCGTCACAATTGGTGCCGGGTTAACTGACAAATAGGAAAGCGAGCTTGTCAACTTCCTCCGTGAGAATCGGGATATTTTTGCTTGGTCTACACCGGACTTGCAAGGTGTTCCGAGGGAGTTGGCTGAGCACTCTTTGAACGTAAGACCCGGAGCAAGGCCGATGAAGCAACCTCTCCGCCGCTTCGCCGAGGATAGGAGAAAAGTCATTGGAGACGAGATAGCTCGGTTACTAGCAGCAGGATTTATCATGGAGGTACTATATCCGGATTGGCTCTCTAATCCGGTGCTGGTAGAAAAGAAGAAGGACGATCCGAACGTGGCAGTGGTTTGGCGCATGTGTATCGATTACATGAACCTGAACAAGGCGTGTCCAAAAGATCCATTTTCACTGCCGAGGATAGATCAGGTCATAGACTCAACCGCGGGATGCGAACTGTTGTCATTCATTGACGCATATTCTGGCTTCCACCAGATACCTCTAAACCCGGATGATCAAATAAAGACTGCGTTTATTACCCCGTATGGGGCTTACTGCTATCACACTATGCCGTTTGGTTTACGTAATGCAGGTGCAACGTACCAAAGATGTATGCAAAAATGTTTGCACGACCAAATAGGTCAAAACGTACAAGTATACGTGGATGATGTGGTTATCAAGACCAAGGAAAGCAGAACGCTCCTTGACGACATAAGGCAAACATTCGCGAACTTGAGAAGGTTCCGGATGAAGCTTAACCCGGAAAAATGTACCTTCGGTGTCCCGGCTGGAAAATTACTAGGATTTCTCATCTCCAGCCGAGGTATCGAAGTTAATCCAACTAAGATCCGAGCCATCGAACAAATGGAGCTGCCGAAGTGTCTTAACGATGTCCAGAAGTTCACTGGATGCCTGGCATCGTTGAGTCGGTTTGTATGTCGGTTGGGAGAAAAGGCACTGCCTCTCTACCAACTCATGAAAAAGTCAGATAAATTCGTTTGGACGCCACAGGCCGATAAAGCCTTTGCCCACTTGAAAAATATGTTGGCCACTGTGCCAGTGTTAGCCTCTCCACTATCAAAGGAGCCAATGTTGCTCTACGTAGCCGCAACCAACCGAGTTGTAAGTGCAGTAATCATAGTGGAGCGCAATGAAGAGGGTAAATCGGTACAGAGGCCAGTGTATTACCTGAGCGAGGTATTGTCTGCCTCGAAACAGAACTACCCGCACTTTCAAAAGGTGGCATACGGTGTCTATATGGCGACAAAGAAGTTAAAGCATTACTTTGAGGAGCACCCCATCAAAGTAATATGTGAGGCTCCCATATCCGAGATAATGGGTAACAAGGATGCGAGTGGCAGGATCGCAAAATGGGCAATTGAGCTAGCCCCTTATGCGCCCCAATACGACAGAAGAGAAGCGATCAAATCTCAGGCTATGGCGGACTTTTTTGTGGATTGGGCCGAGGTACAATACGAACCACCGCCACCAGATCCGAATTACTGGAGGATGCACTTTGACGGGTCCAAAACCAAAACCGGATTAGGCATCGGGGTTGTGCTTACCTCGCCAAAGAAGGATCAGCTAAAGTACGTATTGCAGATCCATTTCGCGACATCGAACAATGTCGCTGAGTATGAGGCTCTTGTGCATGGGCTCAAAGTGGCAAAGGAGATTGGCATATGTCGGATAATATGCTTTGGCGACTCGGACCTGGTGGTGCAGCAGGTGTCCGGAGTGTGGGACGTCCTGGATCCAAACATGGCACTATACAAATTTCACGTGCAGAAGATATCTGGTTACTTCGAGGGGTGTGAATTTCACCATGTACCCCGGGCGGAAAACGAGGCTGCCGACATGTTGTTGAAGCTCGGATCGACCAGACAGGCAATTCCACCGGGTGTAGCATTGGAACACCTCAGAAAACCATCTATCAGGCCGTCCCCAGGAACCGACTCGATCTATGTCCCGGAAAATATGGAATCCGGAGCTGAGCCCATGGACATTGACACGGGAGGTAGTACGCGAAACCCGGGGACTGCATCAGCAAACCTGGGGACTGCCTCGGCAAACCCGGGGACTACCTCGCTAGACCCGGGGACTGCACAGCGTGATCCAGCTGAAGTTATGTCGGTGGATCAGATGGAAATTGATGAGGAGATATTCCCTCCACGAGCCATACCAACTTGGGCACTGCCTATATTCCAATTCCTGAAAGACGGAATGTTACCCGCTGAGGAGGTGTTAGCCAGGCAAACTCAGAGGAGAGCAAAAGCATACACAATCATCAATTCCGAGTTATACAAACGGAGTGTAACCAATGTTCTCCAAAGATGCGTTGACCCGGAAGAAGGGCTTGACATCCTCCGAGATATACACCAAGGAGAATGCGGGCATCATGCCTCATCCCGAGCCTTGGTAGCAAAGGCGTTCCGGCATGGATTCTACTGGCCAAGTGCCTTGGAACAAGCAGAAGATCTGGTGAGAAAATGCAATGGTTGTCAGAGGTACGCCACCAAGACACATATGCCTATGTCGGAACTCAAGACCATACCAATCACGTGGCCATTTGCTGTATGGTGCTTGGATATGGTTGACCCGTTTAAACCAGCGAGAGGAAACATGACACACATTTTGGTCATGGTGGACAAGTTTACAAAATGGATTGAAGTGAAACCTATAAGAAAATGTGATGGAGCTACGGCCGTGACATTTCTCAAAGACATCATCTTGAGATACGGTTATCCACACAGTATTAAAACTGATAATGGAACAAATTTTGTGGAAGGAGCATTTGCGCGCTTCTGCCAAGATAAGAAGATCCGATTCGATGTCGCCTCGGTAGCCCACCCTGCATCGAACGGACAAGTGAAAAGATCCAACGGATTAGTATTATCCGAGATAAAACCTCGGCTCATTGAGCCACTGCAAAGATCAGCAGGGTGCTGGATAGAAGAACTACTAGTGGTACTGTGGAGCTTAAGAACAACTCCGAATCGATCAACAGGCTATACGCCATTCTTTCTGGTATATGGGGCAGAAGCTGTATTACCAGCCGACATAGAGCATGATTCGCCTAGGGTCACCCAATACACAGAAGCCGAAGTGCAGGAAGCCCGGCAAAATGATGTTGATCTGCTGGAAGAAGCGAGAGAACTGGCACTGTCCAGATCCGCCATATATCAGCAAAACCTCCGACGCTATCATAGCCGGAAAGTGTGCCCCCGAGTCTTCCGGGAAGGCGATCTGGTGCTCCGGTTGGTACAACGTACTACTGGCATGCATAAACTATCCCCCCATGGGAAGGGCCATTCATTGTGAGCAAAGCATTGCACAATGATTCTTACTGTCTTATAGATGCAAAGCCACAGGAAAAGAACAAGGCGGACAGGTCCGGAGAGGAATCCAAGCGACCGTGGAATGTAGCACTACTTTGTCCCTTCTACACTTAGCTAAGAAGTGTATGTATCCGAGTCATCTCATATGTCGGTATGTATGTCGGCAATGAGCTTATCAATGAAATAGCAGCGCCTCGAGCAGTAACTCGGGGACTGCCTTAATAATGTTTGTCGTAATTTCTTATGCGGTAGCTGGAATAAGTCATTCTACTTAACCCGGATTAGTAATGTGTGAGCACCAAAAACCCAACCCTTCGACTTGCTGCTGTCCAACAAGAATTGGCTTCATGGCAAGCAAGGGAACAAGTTTGGAATTGCGTAGCACATGAAAAACGACTAAGGAAACGAATTTATTCAAGCTAACGTTTGTTTTTTCGGACTAACCCTGTTTTTATTTTCAAGTTATTATGCTGAATTATTTTGCGCCAAGCCCCAAAAGTTTCTAAGTATTGTTAAGACAATTTTTGAAGCTCGGATTCGTAAGTTGTAAAACCGAATCAAGGTAGACACGGACCGAGCCAAAGAATTGGACGAACAAGAAAATGAAACTCGGGGACTACGCCCAAGTTAATCTGACATAAAAACGTAGTAGCAAAATATCACATATCCAGCATACAATTGCGCCCGGCATACCGGGGATCTGATAAATTTTCAAGTTTTTTTAGAACTAAGGAGAAGCAGGAGGAGCAGGTTCGGCGTCATCGTCGATGTCTTCAATATCTGAAGCATCATCTTCCCCGTCCTCATCCGACCCATCTTCAACATTCTCATTCTGCTCGTTCCTAGCGGATTCCAGGAAGCTCGACCCTTCAATCCAGTCATGAATAGGAGAATATTCGACGAGGCTGTAGGCGCAAGCCTGGCGCCGAGCTACCCACTCCGGATCATCGGTCCATCTGGATCCGGTGCGCTGGTGTGTGAGGAGGCTGAGGTCGATCTTCTCGTACCATGTGAGAATATGATGAAGGATGGTGTCAGCTGCGGCACGACCAGCGAACTCTCTCCAGAGGTCAAGTTGGGTCTCAACTTCCATTAATTTCTCGACGAGAGTTGCGATGGTCTCCAGGCTACTCTCTCCAGGCCAGAACGTATTGAAGATGCGCACTGCAATGTCGAGGATATCCTTGCCATAATTCTTGATGGTCTCCACGCGAGAGGACAAGCTGACCAATAGGTCCTCCATGTCCAAGGGAATGTTCTCACCATCAGGAGCAATGGGGGTACCCCTCTCTCGGCGAAATTTGGCAACAGCAGCGCTGGCAATCGCAGTACCCTCTGGAAAGTGATCTAGAAACAAGGCAAAAGAAGAAGGTAAAGAAAAGACATATGAGGTAACCCGGAGAGTTATGTCAGACAAGGGAAAGGAACTTACGAGAAATATGGCTATGGATCCGGGTCAACTCCTTGATGCAGGAATCGCGTCTTTTGCGAAGTTGCTCAAGCTCAGCGTTTACCGACCCAAGTTGGACGTCGGATTCTCTGAGTAGGTCCTGGCCCTTAGAGATCTGGAGAGTAAGATGCTCACGCTCTTCGGTGAAGTTCTGGCCAACTTTTTGGAGCTCAGTTTTGTGTTGGGCCTTCATCTTCTCCATCTCAACCTTGAGCTTGGCTATCTCGTCGTCCTTAGTCCGGAGAAGGGCAAGCTCATCATTCTTCTTCTTCAGCTCAGCTTGATGCTATCCTGCTTGTTCGAGAAAATGCAGCATCATATCAGGCACGGGCACACTATCCTCAAGCGATGCTGAAATAGTATGTTGACCCAGCAGAGCCGAGGAGTGAATGTTTGCCGAGCCAAGGAGAAGAGGAAATGGAAAACACTACGAGGTCGAACAAAAGAGGACATACCCCGGATTTCCTCCAAGTTCTTCCGCACAATTTTGTTCTCAGCCTCTACCCCAGCTGCAAAAAACCGAATGAGGAGATTAGTTCGGCGGAAGAAAGTAAAGAAAAACGGAGAGGTGCCAAGGGAGAAAATTACCTCTCTTTTCATGTTCTGCACCAAGTGCAACATGTTTTGCGCGCAGGATCTTGTGGGTATCAAGCAGGCGTTGGAATTCGGCGCTCCGGCGATTGGTTGTTACCTAAAAAAAAGTACAGAAGTGTAAAATTAGCTTGGTGCATATTCGAAGTGTGCAAGATCCGGGCCAAGTGGAACTTAACCCGGCTCTAGGTGTGTGCATATTCGAAGTGTGCAAGATTCGGGCCAAGTGGAACTTAACCCGGCTCTAGGTGTGTGCATATTCGAAGTGTGCAAGATCCGGGCCAAGTGGAACTTAACCCGGCTCTAGGTGTGTGCATATTCAAAGTGTGCAAGATCCGGGCCAAGTGGAACTTAACCCGGCTCTAGGTGTGTGCATATTCGAAGTGTGCAAGATGCGGGCCAAGTGGAACTTAACCCGGCTCTAGGTGTGTGCATATTCAAGTGTGAAAGATCCGGGCCAAGTGGAACTTAACCCGGCTCTAGGTGTGTGCATATTTGAAGTTTACATGCAGCTACGTTGGTTTTCTAATGAGCATCCGGCCGAGTAACAAGCTACTCCCCCAGAGGCTCGGGGACTAATGGTTATTATCTACAGCATGTAAACGACTTTTCCCAAACCCGGTTATTATCTATGTTGGTTTTGAAGTTTACATACCTCCATCATTCGCCCCGCGAGATTAATTGCCTTGGCGGCAGTATTCATCTGGGCAGAAAATTCTGCGGGGCCAAACTTTTCCGGGAGATCGTCGTTGTGGACGAACTCCGCCTTGTTCCAGTTCATAACGAACTCGATAAGGCTCGGAGGGTACCGTTCGCCAGTGGGCATGTGGGGTGCCACCAAGCCCTTCGCATGAGCTTCCTTCCTCTCAACTAGAGCAAGAGCTGGGCTGGTGTGCAGAACCATCTGCTGCGCATCTGTTGGCTCAGCAGGAACATCCGTCGCTGCTGGTGATTTCTTCGGAAGCATCGACGACAGGGTTCGTTGCCCGGCCTCGACGGATGTAGACTTGGCAGTATCCGGAGCCTTCTTGCCTTTAGCTTGCTGGGAAGAAGTAACCACGGTGGATTTCCCTTTGGAAGTTGCTAGAATGGTTCCTCGCCGAGGCTGAGATGACTCGAAAGAGGCAGAGGAACTTGGCACTGGAGCTGTTGTTGGTTTCCTTGGTGCCGGGGCAGGTGCTGGCTCAGTTGCTGGTACTGGAGCTGCTGCTGGTGCTGGTGGTGTGATAGACTCGGTGGTTGCTGGTTGCGGCAATGCCGAAGTGGTGGACACCGTCACCTCGGCCGAACCGACCCCTCCCGCTCCGAGGTCGCGTTCTTCTCGATGAGGTACTGCAGAACCTGGAGCAGCCGCAGAGCCCTCCGGAATAGGGCTCAGCGGGCGTGACTCGTCGTCACGAGGAGGAGAAGGGCCGGACCGAAGGGGAGAAGAGATGCTTGATCCGCTCTGAGGGACCTCCACAGGAGGCCTGAAAAAGAGAATAATGTCAGGAGTGAAATTACCGCGATGCAAGGAAAAGTGAGTTACACAATGAGAAATGAGTTACGCATCCGAGGTTTTGGCATCCTTGGGTTTCCGAGCCCTCCGTGCCGGGGCTTTGCCTGCTCGCTTGGAGGCAGTCTTGTCTCCGGCCTTCTTTTGCCTTTTTGTGGGCTGAGAAGGTCCAGAGGAAGAACTCGATGCGGCTCCACGCTTCTTCTTTGACGCCACCGGAACCGGCTCGCCCGTGGCAAGTGGAGGATCCTCATGGATATGCCCACCGGGGTTAGCTGATGCCGGAAAGGCAAAAGAAAGAGGGACAACCTCAACGGGTTTAATCACGTCGATATCCGAGTCATCCTCATCATCGGGCCAATCTCTAAGAGAAGAGAATTTACCGCTGGGTCGTTTGGTGGCGTCGGTCATAGGGAGGAACATCTCCTGGTCCGGCTCCTCCTCATCCGGGATTTCTCGGTCCGGCGCCCACTTAAGGGTCGGATCCGTGCCATCCTCGAGAGTTTGCTGAAGAAACAGCTGAGAAAAAGCACAAAGAGCAGAGTCAAAAATATGACAAAAACCAACACATACTTGATCCGAAATAAGTTTGCCCCGCGAAGCTTACCGCGGGAGGGAGCCTGTCACGGCAGTAGTGCTCGATTCCCCACGTCCATTCGGCGGAGAAATCCTTGTGGGTGGTAAAAAGAGCTTTAACCCGGCGAAAGATCTCCGTGTTGCTCAACTCGAAGGAGGAGGTTCCGTTGGGGTCACGGCCGAAGCTCATGTGGCACAACTTGTGGGTGCGCTTCTGGAGGGGAGAGATTCGGTTGCGCACGAACGTGATCATAGCATCCTCGTTGCACAATCCGAGCTTCTTTAGCTCCGCGAACCTCTTGTTAACTTGGTTGGCCAGAGCGGTAGGATTCTTGGGGACCTCCTCCCAGAAATCCGTGTCAGGTAGACCCGGAGCGTAGGGCAGCAACCGGATCAAGTCTTGTTACCCTCGTTCCGGACGTAGAAGAAGGTCCGGGCCCATCCTTTGCAGGAGTCAAGCCCGGTGACCCAGGGAAAGACTGAAAATCTCTGGGGCGAGATGGAGGCAGCTCCGAACTGGGTGAGCTGCTTGTCCTCCGACTCTACGTGGATATTGGGGACAACGTTGCGACGGAGGCCGAAGAACCGGATCCACAGCTCCTTCGTGGTCCATAGTCCGGTGTAGCCCTTGATCGTAGAGGCAAAGGCGGAAAGAGAGGTGATTGCGTTCGCTGGGAGATGGTGCGGCTACAGGTGGTATGTCCTAACCCAATCCCGGAAGAAATCGCTCACCGGGAGACCAAATCCCCGTTGGAAGTGGGATAGGAATACAACGAACTCACCCGGATTGGGTGAGGGGGCCAGTTCGGCGGAGGTGAGACGAGCGGCGACGCCGGTGGGAATACGCCTGGTCCGGTAGAGCCAGTCAATGTCGTCTTGACAGACCCACGAACCAGCCCACGCGCCGCGGTTCGCCGCGCCGGCGTCCTCCTCCATCTCCTTCTCGGCGACGACAAGCTCCTCCTCCGTCATCTCGTATCCGCTGTCCTCGCTGGATCTAGCGGCGGCAGGGATCTGAGGCCTAGATTGGCGTGGACCCATGGCGAAGAAGCTGCGCAGTGGTGGCTACGGTGCGGAGGCACGGGGAGGTGCGACAGCGGCGCTGCTGCTAGAAAGCGCTGGCGGCGGCATGGTCGCAGGGAAGACGAAGGAGAAAACACAACGGGCGAAGGGGCGCAGAGGTGGAAAAATGCTAAGGGACGCGCCCCTCCCCTATTTAACCACCCCCAGTGATCGATGAGTGGGATCGCGCTGCGCCGACGAGCCACACGGTGTGGCCGTGTATCACCGGCATCAGCCAATCAGAGAAAAGCCACATAGGGGGCCACAGACTAGATGTGATCCCATGACGCGACGTGCTGTTGCGCTAAACGAGGAGGCAGGCATGACGTGACCCACGCACAGTGAAACTGACAATTACTGCGGCGGTTACTGTGCAGGCCCTTAAAATAAGACAAGGTAATGATTAGCCTCCACATGGGTTGGCGTATGAGAGAAGGAAACTGGGCCCGGATCAAACCGTGATAACCATGGAATCTGAGCCAAAGTGGTGACCCGGCCAGCAAGTGAAAACTTGGAACGTGCGAAGGGAACATAAATCCATATAATCCGAGATAAGGAGCTAACTCGGAATTAAATGTCCGAGGCTCGAACATAAATGAACCTGATGCGGGGACTAATGTTGGGGGGATACCCCTGGGTAGGGTCACTCCGGGGTATAACGGCTGAGTTAGCTGAGGTCCGGCAAGGTCAAAGCGGATGCTGACCGGGTCACCTCAAGGCAGTCCGAATCACGGAGTAACCCGGACCAGGGGGGGTCGCCTAACATTGTCTCGTCCGACTTAAGGAGTAAGTCAGGAGTGCTTGTCTAACTTATATGCAGGAACAGGTGTCGCCGGATCTACTATGATCCGGATCCTCGCTTAGCTTCTGGGAGAAGGAAGGAATCTCTCTGGTCAAAAAAGAAGGTCCGGTACGCACTGCATGAGCGATAAAGCAAGGGCAGGACCACCGGGTCATGGCCGACAAGGGTGATGACGCTCATGTCGTCTGACGCGGGCGCCGCAGAGGCTTACGTCGCTAAAGCATGTATGACGCGGGGGAAAAGCACCCCGGTCGGGTTACCACTTTGGGAGGGGGCATATTCTTAGGAATATGCCTCCACGTTTGCCCTAGGCCAGGACCGAACTTCCTCTATATAAGGGGGGCTAGGGTTCTGGTAGAGGGGGTTGGTTGAGCACTAGTTGGTTGGGTAGTTCCATAGCACTAGTTGATCTAGGGTTCTTGGGCAAGATAGTAGGCAAGAGCAAGAGAGCACCTTCTTCCTCCTCTCGCCAATACAGCTCAAGGAGCACTTGTAATCTTGAAGATCTAGCAATACAAACTTCTGTGTGGAGAATCACTCCACTATCCCTCCCTGGATTCCCCTAGCGCATATTAGTCCCCACCTTTAGCCTATCCATGGCATCTGCCGTGACACCACCACGACACTGATGAAAACCAAGCTTCAGCATCATTCTCTCCAAGAAACACAGCTCCACACGGTCATAGGCTTTGTGCATATCAAGTTTCACTGCACAGAGCCCCTTCTTACCTTGTTTCTTTTTAAATGTATGAATACTCTCATAGGCAATAAGAATATTATCAGTTATTAAATGACCAGGAACAAATGCACTTTGGTTCTGACATATTACCTCTGGAAGAATCAACTTAAGTCTGTTAGCCAACATCTTTGAGATTACCTTGTACACCACGTTGCATAGGCTGATAGGGCGGTATTGAGTAATCTTCTCCGCACTTTCAACTTTAGGAATTAAGATAACCACCGTATCGTTCCATCCTTGTGGAATAACTCTAGAATTGATAGCCTCTAAGACCTCCTTTGTTAGCTCATCACCCAAAATGTGCCAAAATCTTTTATAAAATATGGCATGTAGTCCGTCAGGACCCGGGGCTTTTAAATCCCTGATTTGGAACAGTGCCTTTTTAACCTCTTCTCCCCTGAATGGTCGAATCAAATCCCGGTTCATCTCCTCAGTTACCCTTGTCGGGACTTTATTTAGGACTTCATCATTGGGATCAGCCACCTCTGAGGTGAATAGACCTTCAAAATAGAATTTTATTAGATTACTCATACCCTAGGGATCTTCCCATTTTGTTCCAGCGTCATCAATTAAATACTTGATCGTATTCCGTTTTTCCTTGCACTTGCAAAATTATGAAAAAAACTGGTGTTACTATCACCATGGCGCAACTAGTTTGTTCTCCCTCGTTGCACCCAATGCAACTCTTCCTGTTCTAGCAATAGCTCAATTTTCAGCAGTAGTTCCTTTTGCTCGGCAATAGAATCATCAGACAAAGGGCCACATCTCAGTTGATCTAATTCTTTTTTCAGGGCCTCAATCCGTCTTCGTGGCCCCTTCAACTCCCTCCTATCCCACGCATGCAACTTAGAGTGAATATCCTCCGTTTTGTCCATAAGTTTTGGAGACAAGCCCCTCGATGAAGCTCTATTCCATGCATTCTGGACAATGAGCTCAACTATCTCCTCTTGCAGCCAGCGCGCTTCAAACCGTTTAGATGGAGGTTTTGTTGCATGTACGCCAGCAAGATATTCGGTATCCACCGGCACCGGCCTATGATCACTCTTTGTTTGTTCTCCATTTACCACCTTAGCTTGTGTGAACAAAATGTTCCATTCCGCATTAGCTACAACCCTATCCAACCTTTCTCTCAACTTTATTGTTGGGTCCGCAGCATAGAAAACAAAAAATTTCCTACGGTGTGAACTACACGCCAAGATCTATCAACTAGGTACAAAGCAACGGGTGGACATACATCCATCGAGAACTTACCGTCGAAGACAACGAGTTTTGTTGACGAGTAGGAACTCGTGGTTGATGTAGTCGTACACTTGCCGATCTCAAGACCGTGAGGAAGTCCGAGCGCCGCAACTTAGCAGCGCATCCATACTCGCACACACGTTCAAGCCACCGGACAACCTCCACCTCCTCGCTCTAGCGATCCAGCGAAAGAAGCAACTCCTTCTAGACGAAATGCCACCGGGAACATGTATCTCGCTAATTCGAGACCATGGGGGAATAATTCTAGAGGGGGAGAGAGATCCTTCACAAGGAGGTGTGTGGATGAAGGAGGGAATGGATGGCCTTTTATAGGAGGAGTGGGGGTGCCCCTCCTCTCCATGGCCGGTGCATGGGGGGTGACCCCTCACCTCCCCCATTCATGTGGTGGTAACCCCTCCACATTAAAATGCCTCTTCACAATCCCTTTTAAAGTCTCCACTTTAAATGCATTAAAATTCTCCAAGTTTAATGCTCTCTCATTTAATAAAACTCTTTTATTAAATTTATTCAGAATTTTGTTAATTACTTTAATTAACAAACATTCACATATAGCCCCTTGCAATATTTCAATATCACATGCAGAACCACTTTCTGCAATTTCACCCGAAACAATTTCCGGTTTCTATTGAAACAATTCCTGCGCTTTGCAATTCTTTCGTCTGAAACATATGTGCTCCAAAATGGTGTCTGGTAACTCTTAAGTGTGTCACCCTACGGTTCGCGAATAATGCAGACATGATCGAGACCCTTCTCCGATCAATAATCAGCAGCGGGATCTGGAGATCCGTACTGACTCCTACACATTCAACGATGACTTCTGTGATCGTGAGAACCTTTAACGATTGTAACTAAATCCCTTTGTCTCGCGATATATTACATGTCCGAGATTCGATCATCGGTATCTCCATACCTAGTTTGATCTCGTTACCGACATGCACTCTTTTCTTGTTCCCGTGATATAACATTCTAGTGATCACATCACTTGCTTGCAAGCTATCTCAATGTGATATCACCGAGAGGGACCAGAGTATATCTATCCGTCACCGGGATTGACAAATTCCACTCTTGATCCATGAGCCTCAACATAACACCTTCGTAGTACTGAACCCATCTTTATAGTCACCCTGTTACGGTGTGACGTTTGATGTTATCAAGATACTCTTCCGGTGTTAGCAATTAACATGATCTAATGGTCTAAGGATAAAGATTACTTCGTATGATGTTATAGCAATATAAACATAATGACTTGATCGTAATGCTATACTTCGGATGAATGTTCATCACATCATTCCACCAAGGGTGTGACCTTGTTATTAACAACATCCAATGTCTATGATCAGGTCCCTTGATCATCTTGTTAATCAACAAGCTAGTCTATAAGAGAGGCATAACTAGGAACCCTTTTTGTTTATTAAACACACATGTATTGATGTTTCCGATCAATACAATTCTAGCATGAAAAATAAACATCTATCATATATAAGGAATACATAATAACAACTTTATTATTGCCTCTTAGGGCATATTTCCTTCAGTCTCCCACTTGCACTAGAGACAATAATCTAGTTCACATAGTGATATATCTAACACCCATGGAGTTCTGGTGTTGATCATGGTTTGCCCTAGGGAGAACTTTAGTCAACGGATCTGCTACATTTAGGTCCGTGTGTACTTTACAAATCTTTATATCTCCATCCTTGACATGCTCGTGGATGGAGTGAAATCGGCGCTTAATATGCTTGGAATTCTTGTGAGACCTCGGTTCCTTTGCGTTGGCTATGGCTCCATTGTTGTCACAATATATCACCATAGGGTCCAACGCACTAGGAACCACACCTAGTTCCGTAATGAACTCTTTCATCCAAACTACTTCCTGCGCTGCTTCTGAAGCAGCAACATATTCCGCCTCCATCGTTGATCCAGCCACCACAGGTTGTTTGGAACTCCTCCAACTAACTACTACCCCGTTCAAGAGAAATACGTATCCGGATTGAGACTTAGAGTCATCCGGATCGGTGTCAAAGCTAGCATCGACATAACACTTAGCGACTAGCTCTTCTTCACCTCCGTATATAAGAAACATATCCCTAGTTCTTCTCAAGTACTTGAGGATATTCTTGACCGCTATCCAGTGTTTCGAACCTGGATCAGATTGGTACCTACTAGTCAAACTAATAGCATGTGCCACATCCGGTCTTGTACATAGCATGGCATACATTATAGAGCCTATGGCCAAGGCTTAGGGGATCTTATCCATCATCTCTCTTTCTTCCGCCGTAGCCGGACTTTGAGTCTTACTCAATGTCTTGCCTTGCAACATAGGTAAGAACCCCTTCTTACTTTTGTCCATATTAAACTTCTTTAATATCTTATCAAGGTATGTACTCTGCAATAACCCAATTAGGCGCCTTGATCTATCTCTATTGATTTTAATGCCTAATATATATGATGCTTCACCAAGGTCTTTCATCGAAAATTTGCTGTTTAGATAACTTTTAACACTGTTTAAAAGATCTCTATCATTTCCAATCAATAATATGTCATCCACATATAATATTAGAAATGCCACATTGCTCCCACTCACTTTCTTGTAAATACAAGCCTCTCCATAAGTTTGGCCAAATCCAAACTCTTTCATCACCTCATCAAAGCGGAGATTCCAACTCTGGGATGCTTGCTTAAGTCCATAGATGGATCGCTGAAGTTTGCACACCTTATTAGCATCCTTAGGATCGACAAAACCCTTAGGTTGTATCATATACAACTCTTCTTCAACATTACCATTGAGGAACACAGTTTTGACATCCATCTGCCATATTTCATAATCGAAATATGCAGCAACTGCTAACATAATCCTAACCGACTTAAGCATCGCTACGGGAGAGAATGTCTCATCGTAGTCAACTCCTTGAATTTGTTGAAACCCCTTTGCGACAAGTCGAGCCTTATAGATGGTCACATTACCATCAGCATCAGTTTTTCTTTTGAAAATCCATTTATTCTCAACGACCTTTCGATCGTGAGGTAAGTCCACCAAGGTCCAAACTTGGTTCTCGTACATGGATTCCATCTCGGATTTCATGGCTTCTAGCCATTTGTTGGAATCCGGGCTCATCATCACTTCTTCATACGTCGCAGGGTCATCCATTTCATCAACCATGAAATTCACAACAGGATTGTCGTACAGTTCAGGAGCTGCACGTGTCCTGCTTGACCTGCGAGGTTCGGTAGTGTCCTCTTTCGGAGTTTCATGATCAATATCATTAGCTCTCTCTTCATTAGGTGAAGTCAACTCCGAAACAACTTCCGGTGCTGCACTACTCGCCATTTCATGAAGAGAAGGTTCAATAACCTCTTCGAGTTCTACCTTCCGACAACTCACACCCTTCGCGAGAAACTCCTTCTCAAGAAAGGATCCATTCTTGGCAACAAAAACCTTACCCTCGGATCTGTGATAGAAGGTATACCCAATTGTTTCCTTAGGGTATCCTATGAAGACGCATTTTTCCGCTTTGGGTTCGAGTTTATCCGGTTGAAGTTTCTTCACATAAACATCGCATCCCCAAACTTTAAGAAATGATAGCTTAGGTTTGTTTCCAAACCATAATTCTTACGGTGTCGTTTCAACGGATTTAGATGGTGCCCGATTTAAAGTGAATGCAGCTGTTTCTAGTGCATAACCCCAAAATGATAGTGGCAAGTCAGTCAGAGACATCATAGATCGAACCATATCCAATAAGGTACGATTACGACGTTCCGACACACCATTACGTTGTGGTGTTCCGGTAGGCGTGAGTTGTGAAACTATTCCACACTCTTTCATGTGTGTGCTAAACTCGTAACTTAGATACTCTCCTCCACGGTCAGACCATAGAAATTTGATCTTTCTATTACGATGATTTTCCACTTCATTCTGAAATTCCTTGAACTTTTCAAAAGTTTCAGATTTGTGTTTCATCAAATAGATATACCTGTATCTACTCAAATCATCCGTGAAAGTAACAAAATAACGATATCCACCTCGCGTCGACCCACTCATTGGTCCACACACATCAGTATGTATGATTTCCAATAAATCTGTCGCCCGTTCCATTGAACCGGAAAACAACGTTCTAGTCATCTTGCCCATAAGGCATAGCTCACATGTATCAAATGATTCACAATCAAGTGATTCCAAAAGTCCATCAGAATGGAGTTCTTCATGCGTTTAACACCAATATGACCTAGACGGCAGTGCCACATATATGCAGATATATCATCATCAAGTTTAATCTTTTTAGCATTAACATTATGAATGTGCGTAATATTACTATCGAGATCCATCAGAAATAAACCATTCAACATAGGTGCATGACCATAGAAGATATCATTCTTATAAATCAAACAACCATTGTTTTCAGATTTAAAGGAATGACCACTTTGCATCATACATGATCTGGATACAAAGTTCATGCTCAGTGCAGGCACCAAATAACAATTATTTAGGTTTATAACTAATCCCGATGGCATATGGAGAGGCAGCTTCCCGACGGCAATCACATCAACTTTTGATCCATTGCCGACCCGCATCCTGACCTCATCCCTTGCTAGTTGTCGCTTGTTCTAGCCCCTGAATCGAGTTACATATATTAGCAACCGATCCTGTATCAAATACCCAGGTGCTACTGCGAGTACTAGTCAAGTACACATCAATAACATGTATATCACATATACCTTTGTTTGCCTTGCCGGACTTCTTGTCCGCCAAATACTTGGGGCAGTTGCGCTTCCAATGGCCAATCATCTTGCAATAGTAGCACTCGGTATTGGACTTAGGGCCAGCTCGGGGTTTCTTTTCAGGCGCGACAACAAATTTGCCACCCTTCTTTCCCTTGTGCTTGCCTTTCTTGTCCTTCTTGAAACCGGTGGTCCTATTGATCATCAACACTTAATGTTCTTTCCTAATCTCCACTTCTGCAGTCTTAAGCATTGATAGAAGCTCGGGAAGAGTCTTCTTCATGCCCTGCATATTATAGTTCATCACGAAGCTCTTGTAGCTAGGTGGCAGAGATTAGAGAACACGATGTATGCCCAAGTCAATGGGAATCGTTATTCCCAAGGACACAAGCTTATCGGCATACCCAGACATTTTGAGTACATGCTCACTAACGGAGTTGTTCTCCTCCATCATGCAGCTAAAGAACTTTTCAGTAGCATTATAACTCTCTACGGTAGCATGGGTATCGAAAATCATTTTCAGTTCTCCCATGGTATCAAAGGCATTGCCATTTTCGAAACGCTTTCGAAGTTCTGGCTCTAGCCCATATAGTATGCCGCAATGAACTAAGTTGTGGTCCTCCTGACAAGTCACATAGACATTCTTTTCCTCGTCAAGGGCATCAGGAGCTGGTGGGGGGCCTAGCGGCGCATCTAGCACATATTGCTTTTGTGCAGCAGTGAGGAGAATCCTTAAATTCATAGCCCAGTTGGTGAAGTTGCTACCATTCGCAGCAAGTTTCTGTTTCTCCATGAACACATTGAAATTAAAAGCAGGTGGTGCCATCTACAACAGAATTTGTAAAGTTTATTTAGACTAAGTTTATGATAGATTGAGTTTAACTAATCCAAATTACTAATGAACTCCCACCCAAAAACGACATCCCTCGTGCCTTTTTGGTGATTACATGAACCAAATCCACTACACCAAGTCTGATCATCACGTGAGTCGGTGTAGCTTCAAAGGCAAGCATCTATATGGGCATCATATCAACTATATGACTCATGCTTAACCTTTCGGTCTGTGTTCCGAGTACACCCGATCATCACGTGATGTCTCGAAACACGATCCATAGAACGGTGCATACTCAAGGAATAACACATTTTATCTTGATATCTAAAAGAGGGATCATCTTACAATGCTACCAAAAGCACCAAACTAGCAGTATAAGATGCTAACATCTAATGTGTAAAGTGAGATGATATGGTCCATGCATTTGATCTCTATCATTTGCATCGTGGTATGATCTCTATCATTCCTTTGTGTGTAAGGCCAAGGTCTATGGAACTTACACGTTGAATGTGGTGTAAGAGTATCTATCATACATCTACTTACAACAATACCATATCAATACACTAGCCTAGCAATGATCTAAACTAGACGCCTCTAATTTATCAATTGCAAGTTTTACGTGGCTTAGGGCTTTCGGAGATAGAACCGTTCTCACCTACGAACATGAACCACAACAAGGATAACCAAGTTATTGGCAACTCGTTGTAAATCAGATATTGACTATAGTAGGAGAGACAGACACCCGCCAGCCACTTATGCAAAACAAGTTGCATGTCAGTCGTGGAACCGGTCTCATGTACGATGACATGTAAGGTTGGTCCGGGCCGCTTCATCCCACTATGCCACCAATATCCAAAATACATAGAAGATGCAATAACATGATCATCATCGCCCACATATAAACATATGTGTACTACCCGTGCAAAGCACCTACGCATAGATCAGGCTCTGATACCACTGTTGGGTCCGCAGCATAGAAAACAAAAAAATTCCTATGGTGTGAACTACACACCAAGATCTATCTACTAGGTACAAAGAAACGGGTGGACATACATCCATCGAGAACTTACCCTCGAAGACAACGAGTTTTGTCAACGAGTAGGAACTCGTGGTTGATGTAGTCGTACACTTGCCGATCTCAAGATCGTGAGGAAGTCCGAGCGCCGCAACTCAGCAGCGCATCCGTACTCGCACACACGTTCAAACCATCGGAAAACCTCCACCTCCTCGCTCCAGCGATCTAGCGGAAGCAGCAACTCCTTCTAGACGAAATGCCACCGGGAACATGTATCTCGCTAATCCGAGACCATGGGGGAATAATTCTAGAGGGGGAGAGAGATCCTTCACAAGGAGGTGTGTGGATGAAGGAGGGAATGGATGGCCTTTTATATGAGGAGGGGGTGCCCCTCCTCTCCATGGCCGGTGCATGGGGGGTGACCCCTCACCTCCCCCATTCATGTGGTGGTAACCCCTCCACATTAAAATGCCTCTTCACATTCCCTTTTAAAGTCTCCACTTTAAATGCATTAAAATTCTCCAAGTTTAATGCTCTCTCATCTAATAAAACTCTTTTATTAAATTTATTCAGAATTTTGTTAATTACTTTAATTAACAAACATTCACATATAGCCCCTTGCAATATTTCAATATCACATGTAGAACCACTTTCTGCAATTTCACCCGAAACAATTTCCGGTTTCTATTGAAACAATTCCTGCGCTTTGTAATTCTTTCGTCTGAAACATATGTGCTCCAAAATGGTGTCCGGTAACTCTTAAGTGTGTTACCCTACGGTTCGCGAATAATGCAGACATGATCGAGACCCTTCTCCGATCAATAATCAGCAGCGGGACCTAGAGATCCGTACTGACTCCTACACATTCAACGATGACTTCTATGATCGTGAGAACCTTTAACGATTGTAACTAAATCCCTTTGTCTCGCGATATATTACATGTCCGAGATTCGATCATCGGTATCTCCATACCTAGTTTGATCTCGTTACCGACATGCACTCTTTTCTCGTTCCCGTGATATAACATTCTAGTGATCACATCACTTGCTTGCAAGCTATCTCAATGTGATATCACCGAGAGGGCCCAGAGTATATCTATCCGTCATCGGGATTGACAAATTCCACTCTTGATCCATGAGCCTCAACATAACACCTTCGTAGTACTGAACCCATCTTTATAGTCACCCTGTTACGGTGTGACGTTTGATGTTATCAAGATACTCTTTCGGTTTTAGCAATTAACATGATCTCATGGTCTAAGGATAAAGATTACTTCGTATGATGTTATAGAAATATAAACATAATGACTTGATCGTAATGCTATACTTCGGATGAATGTTCATCACATCATTCCACTAATGGTGTGACCTTGTTATTAACAACATCCAATGTCTATGATCAGGAAACCTTGATCATCTTGTTAATCAACAAGCTAGTCTATAAGAGAGGCATAACTAGGAACCCTTTTTGTTTATTAAACACACATGTATTGATGTTTCCGATCAATACAATTCTAGCATGCAAAATAAACATCTATCATATATAAGGAATACATAATAACAACTTTATTATTGCCTCTCAGGGCATATTTCCTTCACTTATCACTGGTATACCCCAGATCTTCTAGACCACATGATGTTAAACAGTCTTGGAAAGCTGACATGTAGCATTGTGCACTGGGTGCACCTCCTTCTTTCTCCCATGAGAACAGTATTTCGTTAAAATCTTCCAGTATTAACTAGGGCATATTCATTTGTGAATGCAATTCTCTAATATACTCCCAAGACTTGTGTTTATCCTCCCACTTAGGCTCTCCATAGAACCCCGTCAACCGCCAAGGGGTATCTCCCTCAACAATCACATCGATGAAATTCTTCTCAACCCTCTTCTCAATTATTTTTATTTCCTTTTTCAAAAGAGTATAAGACCACCACTTCTTCCATTACTCTCATGGATCAGCATGCGATCAAACCTCAATTTCCTCATCAGTTTTTCTGCCTTAGCCTTTCCCAAATGCGATTAAGACAGAAACATCACATCGGGTTTTATTTGCCTCTGGATCTCTAGAAGCTCTAGAACTGTCGGGGATGTCTTCATCCCCTGACAGTTCCATCCTGAAGTTATCATTGCTCCCGGCGCTCCTCCCTTGAGGAGGCTGCCGATATCGTATCTGTCTCCATTTCCTTTACACCCTCCTCTGCTGTTCTCCTTCTTTTCGGATCATGAATCTTTTGTGGGAAGACATAAGTTTGTTTACCATTGAACTTGTAGAATTATCAAGCCGAAGAACCTTGTCCGACACTGACATAGGAGGGACTTCATGATCCTTACTATTATTTGCGTCACTAGCCCCATCTCGTTTCCTCGGGACCTGAGGTTGGTTCCCATTGAGGTCATTTGTACCGAGATCCATCTCATCATCCTCATACTCAGTCGAATTTCTAGGGGTAAAACCCCTACCGTGTCCTCCACCTCTTCCAAAGCCTCCTCGATTACCAGCACCTCTCCCGGCCCCCATGGAGGTAGGGGGTTCAAACACAACTTTTAGCCAATCTCCCCATTGGCACACATCGGCATCATGTACCCCATCGCCGCACTCCATCACTTCATGTCCTATCAACCCACAGAAATTGCAGAACTCTGGGAGTTTCTCATACTGTACCGGATACTTCTTTCTCTCCTTCAGAGTTATTGGGACAAAGCACACCAATGGTTTGTTCAAGTCCAGAAAAATCCTAGCTCGCAAATATTTTGTAGGATTAATGAAACCTTCATTAACAATGACATTAAAGGGGGGCTCACCCACCTTCTTGGCTACCCTCTCTGCTAGCTCTTTTTTCTTCATCAAACCCTCTGGGATTCCTTGGATTCATCCCATACCGGAACTTTATCCAATTTGTAATCATCAACATTAGAGAATCCATCATACTCTACCATCACAATAGCAGCTCCACGAAACAGCCATGGACCCCCCTCCATAACCCTATTCCAATCACTAAGGCATTGGAATTGCACCAAGAACGAGTTTGGTCCTTTTGCCTTGAACGTGACATCTTTCGTCGAGGCCCATGCATTCCTCATCTCCTTAAAGAGAGTTGCATGACTAAAGGGTTTTAAGGTATGAACCCTAAATAACGCCAGCCATCTCACATCCCCAACTAGTTCATCAATCTCCTCTGAAAAATCCAGTTCAGACTCTTCCTCTCCGTGGAGATCTAATCCTTTAAATCGATCCTCTAACTCTTTCTCAAAATCCATTGGGCCAGATTCACACGCCATGTTCCCCTTCTCTTCCATACTTTGATGCACCACCGAGAGCTGTTCCGTAGGTTTTTCCGCCGATGGCGGTGGCTTCAAAGGAGGTTCTACCATGCAACCTACTCCTTACCCAGGGAACTAGCTTGAGAAACCTGAAAGATCACCTCTCCTTCGCTGGGATTCCAAACAGACATCGATCACGATCAGATTGTGGTAGGATTTGGTGACTCTTGCGGGAGGCGCAAGAGGATATCGGGAACCCTAGAAACCTAGGGGAAAAAAGAGTCTTCATGTGAGTTTTCTGGCTTCACCTGGATTTGCAACTCATCCATTACCAAAAACGCTACCACACCTTCGAACTGGTTAATCTGGTTTCTGTCGTGCACTAGTTCTGCATGAGGGATAATATTGAGTTGTTGACGAACAAGCAACACCACATAACACGAAGATAAAATTCATGTTGATCTATGGAATTTTCAATCCACGCAACTGCAAGTTTCTACAAACCATTAACAAGCACACCCGACTGTAGAAGCCGTCTACAGCATTGTCTAGAGGTGGCATGGACACGTACTACAGACGGATGCTGTCTCAACAATTATACATGCCCTAAGAGCATCTCCACCGGACGGACCCAATCGCGTGACCAAAACGCTTGACCAAAACAGTCTATTTCTGTCTGTTTGGGTTGGCCCGCGGTCACTTTGGGGCCGCGGTCCGGTCTGTCCGGACGACCGCGCCTAGTGGCGCGATCTAAATGTCTGCTATCCTCTTCGTCGGTAGATAATTTTGAGACGGCACACAATTCAGTGTGTGAACAACAACAACATCAGTGCATAAATTTGAGACACAAGAGCTACAAATTAAACCTAGCGGAATACTAAATGAAACCCTAATCGACGATCTCGCTTCCGCTATCCTCTTCGTCGCCATCTTCTGCGGCTGCACCATCCTCCTCTGCCCCGTCTTCCTCTGTCGCGCAGCGCCGGCGTCCTTGCTGCCGCTGTCAGAAATCTCGACGATTCCGGCATGGAGCGCATCGTTGATGGCAGAGGAGATGGTGCATCCCGGAACCGCCCAGAATTGCACCCTCCCTTCGCGGTTGTGGTCGTCGGGGTGGACCTCACGAAGGTGTTCATGGCAAGCGCCGCCCGGCGCTCCAGCTTGAATAATCTCGCCCAATAGGAGCTTGAAGCCACGTACTGGGGCATGGCCCTCTTCCACTCCGGGAGTTCGAGGCAGCGCTCCTTGATTTGGTGTCCCAACTCGGCACTGCGCGAAACCGGCGAAACCGGGACCCCATAGTGGCGGAGCTCGAAGCCTTCCGGGATCGTCGCGCGTGGAGGAGCAAGAATGCCATGGTGGGAGAACATGGATGCCTCGTAGTAGTTCAGAGTGGGTCTCGCCATGGCTGCGCCAAGGAGGGAGGTCACGATGGGAGGGAGTGTGGCACCGACGAGGGCTAGGGCCTGTTTATGTAGAGCACGCGCGGAGGTTCTCGCGCCTTCGCCCTTCAATGTCAGCGTGGGAACTCAGGCGGCGTCCCGTCAGTCACTGGATGACACGGCGATCGACATTGATGGCGAAGGCTGCCGCGTTTGCGTCTAAATCGGTGCCGCCGGTCGGGCTGGCCTTTTGTGTCCAAGTCGGTGTCGTGGTTGCGTATGAATCGGCGCCGTTGGTGCGTCTCTCGCTGGCGGGTGGGCCACTAGCGCGCGGGTGGGGGGACACGCCCTAGCCAGCCGGTTTCCAGGCCGACCCCGTGGTCACGCAAATTAGGTGCACGGATGGATCTAAAGGGTTCCGTAGTAGAAAACAAAAAAATTCTATCTACTCGAACACTAATACCAGGATCTATAATATGTAGACATAAGAAACGGAGAAGGAATACAGTATTCATACCTTTGCAGAAAGAGGCACGCCTTACGCAGGAAGGCGTATATTGATGAAGATGAGCAGCACCCCAAGTGTGGTGCCTCCGAAGTTCGTCACACGTCCGGTGTAGGAGACGTCAACCGGACTCCGATCCAGCCGAACAGCGGAAGAAGTAGATGTCGGATCGCTGATCACACGACGGTAGTGTGAAGGTGGAGAACTCAACTACGAGGTCCTCCCCAATATTACGGGGAAGTCCTCAGCAGATGAGAGATAGAGAATGAGAGGAATGGGTGATTTCCAAGGGGGAGGGGGGACCCCTTTATATAGTGGGAGGGGGGCGCACCACCCAGGGGCAGGCGGGATGGGACTAATCCCCACACCCGCCGGCCACCTTGGGGCAGCCGCCGGCCCTAGGTGGGCCCCACTGGGGCGGCCCACCAGCCCTAGGCCGGCTGGCCCCCACTCCCTAGGCGCCTTGCCCACTTGGGCCTCCCTTCGGGTGAGGCCTATTAGCAATATAGTGCCTTCAAAAATAAAATAAAATATATATTTAATATTAATTCTCCAATTAACATTCAAATACACATATTATATTATATCTTCACTCCGGAACAACTTCCGGTCCCCTTTCCGATCTCCATCGGGTGTTACTGAAACTATTCCGGTTTCTCTTTCTATTCCTCATACGATACCTCATCTACCCTAAGCGTCCCTACCCTTAAGCGTGACATCCTTCGGTTCGAAAACACTCCGGACATGACAGAGACCACTCTCATATCAATGATCAATAGAGGGACCTAGATGGCCATGTGACCCCCGTGCGTTTCACGAATACAATCGCTCGAACCGTGAGATAGTCATTCCCCATTCCCTTTGACATTCGATACCTAATTCATCCGAGACTTGATCTTCAGTATCTCCATACCTTAGTTCGATCTCGTTACTGATGAACTTGTTTTCTCGTTCTCATGTCGTTGCATTCCGTGACCTAGTCACATGCTTGCAAGCTTCATTAATGTGACGTCACCGAGATGGCCACATGTATTTGTCCGTTACATGGACTAGACAAATCCTGGTCTTGATATGTACTCCTCTACACATTCCTTCGGAAAACCTGAGTGGCACCTTTTTGATCACCCTGTTACGAGATGATTCTTGATAACCATCTAAGCTTCTTCAAGAATGGTGATTTGCATTACCTCATAGTCAAAGGATCAAGTTGCGAGGTTCTTTGTCTTTTATCGTCAATGGTGAACTTTGTAACTAGATCTCATTAAGATATAACGGTTGGATGTTTGTCTATCATGTTATTCAACTAATAACATGACCTTATTGTCAGTTGGCATAAATGCCCATGATCTTGAAACACAGACCATCCTCATGACCAATGAACTAGTTCACTAGAGGTAACTAGAGACACGGTTTGTTTACATACCACATGTGTATTAACGTTTCGTATTAACACAGTTATAGCACAGTATGAAACGTATTATGAACATATAGGAGATATATCAAATAATATACTTTATTATTTGCCTCTAGGGAATAACTCCTTCAGGATCGAGCCGGGCGCGTCGGGACAGATGAGTCGTGCCGTTACGACACCGCGCGCGTCCGCGCGGACAAGTTCGAACATGCCCGGGCTGGTTGGGTCGACCCGGTGGAGATGCCCTAAGCTGATTTGGCTTGTTTGTCCCCCAAAAACCTGACCAGGTAGGGGTCCACCATTTATACGTATATATGACTGAATACAAGTGTATAGTGTTTGATATGTGTGTTTAAATGAGCATAATGGCATATGCGAAGAGAATTGAAGTGGTGTTTATCAAAAGTCGAAAATTATAATGGCGTTTCATAAATAGCCAGAAATTAAAGTGGTGTCGTTCCAATTAACCCATTAAAGTATGTCATATATGGTTATATATAGTGTAGTTGTTGAATAGTTTGAATTTTCTAATAATATAGGGCCTAATTTAGAGTTTTTCACAGTGCCCCGTATTTTGTCGGCTCATCCCTGATCATGGGTATGACGATGTTAATCCGACTTGCACTGACTTGGCTAAACTGTTTAGCGAGTTAGACTAACTTATTATTAAGTCGTGATGAGCAAGTTGTCATTTGTCTATGTCATGCAATGAAATCTTTAGACCTGATGTGATCAATGAGGAAAAACAGACCATGCCTGGTTCAGTTGGGTAAGTGAGAATCACTATAACAACAACAACAAAGACTTTATGTTATTTTTGGGTTCCCATTTCCAAGCAACAAGAAAATGGGATCACAAAGACACCGTCAGGATAATAATGAGGACTTCTATGGTACCCTGAAGTTAATATTGTTCGTCCATTATTTTCAATCTAATGGGTGTGATTCGGTTGTACTCCAACACAATATTACGGAGTACGATGATACGTCTAAAACGTATCTACTTTCCCGAACACTTTTGCTATTGTTTCTCCTCTATACTTGTGTGATTTGGATACAACTAATGCGGACTAACGCTGTTTTCAGCAGAATTGCCTTGGTGTCTATTTTTTGTGTAGAAAACCAACTATCAGGAAAAACCCTGGAAAATATGCCAAAAATCCTATTTCACCCGAAGACTCCAGGAGCCAGAATACAAGACGGAGAAGAGCCAGGGGGTGGCCACACCACCTGGTGGCGCGGGCCAGGCCAGGCCGCGCCAGGGGGTGGTGTGGGCCCCCCAGGCACCCCCTCGGCCTCTCTCTTCGCCTATAAGGAGCCTTCTGACCTAAAAACTTCAGGGGGTTCGACGTTTTTCCAGAAGGAGTTCTGCTCCACCGCCGCCACCAGATTCCACGAAACAGCACCAGAAACTCCATTCTGGCACCCTGCCGGGACGGGGAATTGGAGGAGATCATCATCATCACCATCGCTTCTCCATTGATCATCCATGTTTCCCCCATCTATGAGTGAGTAATCCCCCGCTGTAGGCTATGGGGATGGTAGGGATTGGATGAGATCGTTCATGTAATGGCATCAGATTGTTAGGACATGGTGCCTAGTATCTTTTATTAGTGCTTTATGACTTTGTTGCGACTTGTTGTGCTTAATGCTTGTCACTAGGGCCCGAGTGCCATGCTTTCAGATCTGAACTTGTTATTGATTCATTATGATAGTATTGTTTCTGGTCTTATCTACAAGTTGTATACACACGTTGTTGTCCGGAACCTATGGCCCCGAAGTGACAGAAATCGGGATAACCGGAAGGGAATGGCTTTGATGTGAGGATCACATGTGTTCACGGAGTGTTAATGCTTTGCTCCGGTGCTCTATTAAAAGGTTACCTAGAGGCCCCGCTGCAAACGGGCTGGCAGGACAAAAGATGTTGTGCAAGTTCTCATTGCAAGCACGTATGACTATATATGGAACACATGCCTAGGATTGTCTAGTACTTGGATGCTTTATCTTATTTATCTGCAATTGCCCTATGTTCTGATTGCTATGTGAATTATCTTGTCCATGCAACGCCCATCCATCCATCCCTATGCCTACCGCACTCGAATCCCACTGTTACTGCTTTTGTTACTACTGTCTTTGCTTTACTACTTCTGTTACTTTGCTATTCCAACTACAAAACTATTGCTACTAATAAACTGCTGTGAGCAAGATTGTTTCCAGGTGCAGCTGAATTGACAACTCAGTTGTTAAGGCTGATAAATATTCTTTGGCTCCCCTTGTGTCGAATCAATAAATTGGGTTTCACTTCCCTCGAAAATACTGCGATACACCCCCTATACTTGTGGGTCATCAAGACTATTTTCTGGCGCCGTTGCCGGGGAGCATAGCTTTATTTATCAAGTTCACTTGGATTCTCTATTGTTCGCTGCTATCCATCCATCATGGGTAAGTCTCGTGATGGCAAGGTTCCTATTTTACCATCCACTACAAGAAGAGGTACGGTTCTGAACACCTCTGTTGCTCTTGATTCACCGTCTGTTCTGAGTAAGTTCCTTACACCACCACATACACATGCTACACACACTGCAACTACTGCTAAATCTGAAACTTCTGATGCTTATGATGCTGCTTCTACTGTGCTTGATAAGAGTGGTTCATTAGGTCCTTTCCTAAATGCTACGATTGCTAGAACTATATATGGAAATATCGAAACTCCTAATGAAGACACTACCACACCTGTTAGCTCACTTGAGTCTAGTGAGAGTTATGATATTGAAGATGGTTATGTTGAGATGACCGATGAGTTTATTAAAGAATGTAAGAACACCCATGATAGGAGCGCTGCTAAGAGTCTCCTTGAGAGGCGTACTATTAGACCCAAATTATCTCCTGCTGCTAAGTTTGCTGCTTCTCCCATAAACATTATAGATGAAGATTATGATTTCTCTCTCGATCTATCTTACATAGCTATTATTGAGAAAGAACCTTTTTGTGGGACTAAGAATGAAAGTGCGGTAGCACATATGAATGAACTTTCTACCATGAGTGGCTTGTTTTATGATGATATTAAGATGCGTACTTACTTTGTTGCTAAGATTTTCCCCTTTTCGCTGAAAGGAGAAGCTAAAACTTGGTTTAGTAATTTACCTCCTGGATCTATTGATAGCCCTGAGTGCTTGATTAGTACTTTCCTGCAGAAATATTTTCCTCCCAGTGCTAGACATGCTATTTTGCAGGAACTTTTTGATTTTAAACAGGGAGAAAAAGAGGTATTGCTCGAATCTTGGGCAAGGTTTTGTGCTTTGATTCATGCACAGGTTGGAAGTCCATTACCTAAGAATGAGCTTCTTGATATATTTTATAATGGACTAACCGAGGAATCTAGGACATACCTAGATAGTTGTGCTGATTGTGTTTTCAGGAATAGGACTCCTAAGGAAGCTGAGGAATTAATGGCTAAAATAAGCAAGAATTATGAAGATTGGACTCCTCCTAAACAAGCTATACCTGAAGTAATTGTACCTGAACCATCTATTCATGTGCCTATTCCAACATCAAAGAAAAGGGGAGTTATTGAATTAAATGATGAAGTGATGAAGGAAGCTAAGAAATGTCTTAAGGAGAAGGGAATTAAAGCTGCAGATGTCAAGAATTTACCTCCTATAGAAGAATTATGTAAGCCTATTCCCTACTCATCCACTATTGAGGTACACTCTCTCCAACACTTTGATGAAGGTGATATCCCTTACTCTAAACCTCCTGATCAATGCTTAGAATAATTTGATATATTTATTGTTAAGCAAGATAACTTTAATAAAAGGGTGCAAAATCATTTAATGGAAAACACTAGAGCTATTGTT
Source organism: Avena sativa (assembly GCA_916181665.1). Lineage (NCBI taxonomy): Eukaryota > Viridiplantae > Streptophyta > Magnoliopsida > Poales > Poaceae > Avena > Avena sativa. The sequence goes on from OV702290.1 coordinate 470,101,387, forward strand.
GAGTTGAAAGATATTGTGGAAAGAACCTCTAATGATGTTAAAATGATTGTTAAACACTTTCAAATTGTTCAAACTCAAATAGATCAACTTGTTAAAGTGCAAAACGACTTGCTAGTTAATGCTGCTAAAGAAAAACATGCTTATGAAATTAGAACTAGAAGTGGTGCTGCTACCCAGGATCCTCTATATCCTGAGGGGCATCCCAAAAGAATTGAGCAGGATTCTCAACAAGCTGAAAATAGTGGTTCTACTCGTAAGAAAAGGAAAAAAGAAACATAAAACTGTTGTAGAACCCTCTGAACCTGCTATAGATTCTAATAGTATATCTATCTCTGATGCTGAAACTGAAAGTGGTAATGAAGAAAATGAAGTTTCTAATGAAGAAAAAGTTGAAGAAGAACCTGAAAACCACACTAAGAATACTAAATACACCAAAGAAGATTTTATTGCTAAGAAACATGGTAGTGAAAGAGAGCCTTGGGTACAAAAACCTATGCCATTCCCTGATAAGAAACACAAGTCAAAGGAAGATGAACACTATAATAAGTTTTGTGAGTGGATGAAGCCTTTATTCTTGCAAATTCCTTTGACTGATGCTATTAAATTGCCTCCTTACTGAAAGTATATGAAGGACATTGTCTCGAATAAAAGGAAGATCCCTAATGAAGAAATTTCTACTTTGCTTGCTAATTATTCCTTCAATAGTAAGGTTCCTAAGAAACTTGGAGACCAGGGGATTCCAACTATCCCTTGCTCTATTAAGAACGGTTATGTTAGAACTTCTTTGTGTGATTTGGGAGCTGGAGTTAGTGTTATGCCTTTCTCTCTCTATTAGAGGCTTCAACTTGAAAAATTAATACCAACTGATATATCTTTGCAAATGGCTGATAAATCTACCACCATTCCTGTGGGTATATGTGAGGATGTACCTGTTCAGGTGGCTCACAATTGCTTGATATTAACTGATTTTGTTATGCTTGAAATGCCTGAAGATGATAATATGTCTATTATTCTTGGGAGACCTTTTCTTAATACTGCAGGAGCTGTTATTAATTGTAATCAAGGAAAGGTGACCTTCAATGTTAATGAAAAGGAACATACTGTCTATTTCCCCAAGAAGATTGAAAGGACTTATGGTTTGAATTCAATTGAACATGTTGAAGGCATTCAAGTTGGAGAAATATATTGTCCCATACCAAGTGAAAAATTTGAAACTATTATGATTAGGACCATTGCTATCAAGGTTGAGGTAACATAATCATTAGTGGAATACAAAGTTTTGTCTCATATGCAATTGTTTTGGTAGCAAGACTTGATCAACCTTGCTAACAAAAGGATTCCATTGAACAAAACAATGTTTTCATTATGATTATCTCCGTTTATTTCTATCCTTTGCATTTTAGTTTTTGCTCTCGTTTAGTTTTCTTTGTGTTGTTAGTTGCTTGCATGCTAGAACTTCTGTAGTTCTAGCCTTGTTTTGTCCTTGCATCATGTTTCCAAAAGAAAAAAAGAAAAAAAATCTGTCTGTCAGAAAAATCATTCTTCTATTTCTGAAAAATGCCAAAAAATAAAGTGTCTCGAAAAATTCCAGAAAATTCATATTAAATTTTTACGTGAAAAAAGGGGCAGAGGAGTACCTGGGAGGTACCAGGGGGCCCACCAGGCAGGCACACCACATCGTGGCGGCCAGCCTTGGGTGGCGCCATGCCCTGGTGTGAGCCACCCTTGGCCCCCCACCAACTCTCTCACCTACCACTTTCTTCTCTCTCCCGAGTAAGCTCTAGTTCATATCTCAAAATCGCGTTCTTGCTGTGCTTGCTCCCGATTTTTTCGATCTCCTTGCTCAGCCCATCTTTCTTGCTAAAATTTGGAGCATTTGTTCCCTGGTATGTGACTCCTCCCCTTGTCCAAGTTGATTTGTGTTTAGTGGATTATATGTTGAGTATTTTGCTGCTGTAGGTGACTGGTTATGAGAGCTTGTAAGCTTGTTTGATGATTAGTGATATAGTTTTGATGCATGTTTAGGCCTCTTGCAAGTCCCTATGAGTAGAATCCTTCATTATATTTACTTTGCAATCACTTGTTTAATAGGTGTTTAAATTTCAGAATACCAAGCATGAACAACCATACTTTTGAGAGTGATGCACCTAGGAGGTCGAGGCCCTCAAGAACAGCCTCTCAAGCTAGGCCATCATACAATGAAGACCTCATTGCAACCCGTATTGGCAGTGAAAGGGATGATGGGGATGCTCACCCATCCTCTTTTCCTTGTTTTACTTTCTTGCAAGCTGCAGGTATTCTTGATGATTTCTTGCTACTGATCAAGAGGGTTGGTTTGACCTCTTATATGCAAGATGAGAGTGCACAATACGCTATGCTCACCAAAACTTTTGTTGAGAGCTTCGCGTTTACTAACACACCCTATCAATCTACTGTCTCTTTTAAAATCTATGATCTGCCCTTCACCATTCCTTTGGAGAGATTTTGCAGTATTGTAGGTGTGCGTATGACAGGGACCGTGAAGAAAATTCAAGGGCGACCCGCTGACTTGTTGGAGCTTTACCGAGGGGTGACCAATGATGATGACCGCGTAGCGCAGCACGGAAAGATAAGAAATATCCAACTCCCTGCTCTTAGATACTTTGCATACTATCTTGCCACTAGTGTATTGGGTAGGGAGAACACTAGTAATATCTCCAACTATCATTTAGCATTCCTTGCTGCTGCGCTTAACAATGACACTCGGTACAATCTTGGCTCGCTTATTGCTCGCCGCTTAGCTGCTAGGGGGCCTATCTATGGGGGCATCATTGCCTCACGCATAGTTAATGCATTAGGTCTTACAGTGGATCCCGATGATGCTATGCTGGCACCACAGAGGCTTGACCTTGTTGCCATGAAAACTCATCACTTTGTCATTGCTACCTCTGATTTGAACAATCTAGTATATATGATGCTTTTCATTGACGGGGATGAAAGGGAGATCCTTTTGCTACAACCTGCTTTGTTTAGTGTTCACAGGAGACCGTGGTCGCGCTCCAAGGAGGAGGTGGACGAACAGCTTCGCTTGTTGGGTTTCCACGAGAAGCACCAGGAGGATGTGCCCTCCTATGATTACTCCACGCATTACGGAGGGACATACTCGAGTTTGCACCAGGATGAGGGGACCTCTTCGTCATACCAGGGTGACACTTCATCCTGGCCAGCTTGGGATTGATACCCACTTAGGCCAAAAGCCTAAGCTTGGGGGGAGGTACGCCGACACCGCACTCATCTCCATATCATGTTGCGTCGGTACTTTGTATATTCATGTTTTCGTTCTCTTTTTAGTTTTTGTTCTTCTTTGCTTTTGCTTTCTAAAACACAAAAAGACCAAAAATATTTTTGTTGTTTCTCTTTGGTTTGCTTCTCCTTTTTGTGGTTTGTTTTTCTCTTTTTTGCTTTGTTTGAACTATTCGAAAAACCCAAAAAGATTTTGCTTTGCTTGTTTTTCCCTTTTGGTTCTTGTTTAAAAATCGAAAACACCAAAAATATTTGTCGTTCTTCTTTGGTTTTTGCGAGTTTGCTACAGGGTTCGGCAGTCCTCAGTGGATATTGGTTTCATATTATTATTCAAGCCACACAAGTGAAGAGTAATAATGAGGATCAATGACAACTTGAGGCGTGGTAAGAGGCTGGTAATGAACTCTATTTGTTTTCATTTTTGTACATATACTCATCACTGTGGGCTTGCTTAGTCCATTCAAGTAGGGTGTATGTCATCTTTGGATGCTTATTAGTTCTTGCTTTCTTATGATTAGCTCCAGCTCGCTAATAGTTTGTAGCATGTCTTATGAATGTTTGCTTGCATTGCTCTATTCATAAATTGGTATGACACTGTGGTATCCTCCTCTGAATGTTTCATTTGAATTGACTTGGCACATGCTCACGCATGCATAAGACTGTGATAATCAGTTAAGCCTTGATGAATTATTTTTGCCTTGAGGATCTTGAATCATTTTCATGCCATGAGTAGTCCTGTTTTGTTGCAAGCATGATAATCAAAGCTATTGCTCTCTCGTTTGTTGCTCCCTTACTTTTGCTAGCCTTCACTTCCACTGAGTGTTTTACTCATGTTTCCAACTCCCTAAACCAAATATTTCCAAAGTGTCCACCATACCTACCTATTAGCATCATTTGCTACTCCCGTGCATATTCAATATGCCTTGTTTTCTTCCGAATAAAATGTTTGCTTGTTATGGGAAAATTAGTTAGTAAAGCTCTCAAAAACTTGATGGCACACTTTATTTCCTTGCACTTAATAAACCTAAACCATTGTGAACTCTCCATCAAAGTTATATGCTTGCAAATTATAGGCTGGGGATTAGCAGAACCATGCTGTCATGGGGAACGCTTGCAAATATACCCAGTTGATACCTTGCTCTTTTGTTTGCGGATGTCGTCGGTGTGAAATAAAAGGGGAGCTTGTAAGTCCATGGAGTTATGTATGTGTGTTAGAGAAACGCCTGGGCCGCTGGTCTAATCCATGCTGACATGGTGGAAACCTGCAGCGTAACCATAATGATATCTATGAAGCATTCTTCTTATAAAAAAAGAGAGAGATAACTATTGAGAAAAAGAAAAAAAAAACAGATTTATGAAAAGAGGAAAGAGAGAAAAAAAGCACCATTTTCCCATGGTAAATAAGAGGATTGCTGAGATACTCATTGTCTGTTTGCCTTGTCATTTTGATATGGGGATTCTTCCGTATCATCGGGCAAGGGGTACCCCGTTGGTGGTTCTCAATGATACGCACATACTTACGATGACAAGAACTTACCGGTAACTAAAGTTGAGTAGCATGAGAAGCGGCCCTCGTACTCAAGGGACCTGGGATTTTCAGTTTATAGTCTGTCAAGTATATAACTCAGATTGGACCTCACTTTCACCTTAACCACATTAAAGATGCTTATGATAGGGGCAATGAGAGCTCAAAGCTAACGAGTACCATACTTTCAGCATTTGGAAGCCTTTCAAAATTATTCAAAACCTTTTCTTCTACTTGTTGAGTCTCCACATATTCTTTGAGCACCTTCTTGAGAGCATAGTTGTCATTTTTTGTGTTTGTTCCATTACTTGATTATTTGTGTTATGACTTTGATGCTTGTATCCTTGATATCTTTACTTCTAGTCATCACTTGAACTTCAAAGGTGCCTTGATATTCATAATCAAAGGGCAAGCGAGATACCACTCTATCATACCTTTTTATGAGCATTGTAATGTTGCTTATGTTTGTGCTTCATGATACTTATTATTCTTGAGTTGGAATCTCTTCATAGCTTGCAATGACTATTAAGTAGACTCAGTTGCATACTCTTTATTATGAATTGTCCAAGTAGTTGATCACATTGCTGAGAATATTTACATCATATGAAGCAAATGTGTTCGTGAAAGTTCTTTTATCGCACTCAGTTTTCAACTGAATTGCTTGAGGACAAGCAATAAGCTAAGCTTGGGGGGAGTTGATACGTCCAAAACGTATCTACTTTCCCGAACACTTTTGCTATTGTTTCTCCTCTATACTTGTGTGATTTGGATACAACTAATGCGGACTAACGTTGTTTTTAGCAGAATTGCCTTGGTGTCTACTTTTTGTGTAGAAAACCAACTATCAGGAAAACCCCCGGAAAATATGCCAAAAATCCTATTTCACCCGAAGACTCCAGGAGCCAGAATACGAGACGGAGAAGAGCCAGGGGGTGGCCACACCACCTCGTGGCGCGGGTCAGGCCAGGCCGCGCCAGGGGGTGGTGTGGGCCCCCCAGGCACCCCCTCGGCCTCTCTCTTCGCCTATAAGGAGCCTTCTGACCTAAAAACTTTGGGGGGTCGATGTTTTTCCAGAAGGAGTTCCGCTCCGCCGCCGCCACCAGATTCCATGAAACAGCACCAGAAACTCCGTTCTGGCACCCTGCCGGGACGGGGAATTGGAGGAGATCATCGCCATCATCATCACCATCGCTTCTCCATCGACCATCCATGTTTCCCCCATCTATGAGTGAGTAATCCCCCGCTGTAGGCTATGGGGATGGTAGGGATTGGATGAGATCGTTCATGTAATGGCATGAGATTGTTAGGGCATGGTGCCTAGTATCTTTTATTAGTGCTTTATGACTTTGTTGCGACTTGTTGTGCTTAATGCTTGTCACTAGGGCTCGAGTGCCATGATTTCAGATCTGAACTTGTTATTGATTCATTATGATAGTATTGTTTCTGGTCTTATCTACAAGTTGTATACACACGTTGTTGTCCGAAACCTATGGCCCCGAAGTGACAGAAATCGGGATAACCGGAAGGGAATGGCTTTGATGTGAGGTTCACATGTGTTCACGGAGTGTTAATGCTTTGCTCCGGTGCTCTATTAAAAGGAGCACCTTAATTCTCAGTAGTTCCCTAGAGGCCCCGCTGCAAACGGGCTGGCAGGACAAAAGATGTTGTGCAAGTTCTCATTACGAGCACGTATGACTATATATGGAACACATGCCTAGGATTGTCTAGTACTTGGATGCTTTATCTTATTTATCTGCAATTGCCCTATGTTCTGATTGCTATGTGAATTGTCTTGTCCATGCAACGCCCGTCCATCCATCCCAATGCCTACCGCACTCGAATCCCATTGTTACTGCTTTTGTTACTACTGTCTTTGCTTTACTATTGCTGTTACTTTGCTATTCCAACTACAAAACTATTGCTACTAATAAACTGTTGTGAGCAAGATTGTTTCTAGGTGCAGCTGAATTGACAACTCGGTTGTTAAGGCTGATAAATATTCTTTGGCTCCCCTTGTGTCGAATCAATAAATTGGGTTTCACTTCCCTCGAAAATACTGCGATGCACCCCCTATACTTGTGGGTCATCATACGACCATTGAAAATTGCGGAGTACCAAATTTTGAGGGTAAAATCATAAATAGGGACATTAGTTGGAACGCATGCCACCGCTTATTTAAAGTCGCCCGGAACTAATGATCTCAGAGATCCGGAATTATAGGATCTTAATTATTCTCTGTTCTCTCCGTTTCCATGTTCTTCGTTTGTCCTCGTGTTTTCCATCAGTAAACGGTTATCTACTGCATGTGTGTGATCCTTAATTAAGAATCAATCCCAATAAGTTAAAAATAAAGAATCGATCCCAATGAATTGAAAAGGAACTTCAAGATATGAGGCGAAGAAGAAGACAGTCGTACGAACCAGGTGACATTTTGTTTTTGTTTAGCATGGGATTAGACGACGGTGTCGGCCGCCAAGTTCACTTGTGTCCTCCGCTAGCTCTCCGGATGCTATCATGGTGAAGGCAGGATGGATGTTGAAATTATGGCCACGGCCACGCGAGGAGACCCACATGGCTAGGAACTACAAGTCTGCAACAATGGTCTTTGACTGCCGGAGGTGGGGTGGCGAGTATGATGATACAAATCAGTTTGATTCTTGGATAAATTGAATTAGATCTCAAGGTAGATTCTTTTCCCAGCATGACGTATATGGAGAATTGCTACGGTCGCCAGAAATCCAAATCTTTATATGTATAGTATGTAAATAAAAAGACTAAGTTGCCCTTGTGGATGGATGGCTAGATTTGCCTGGTACTCCCACGGTGTTTATGGAGTACTAGTGTAGGGGTTCCGCGCATAAAAACAATAAATTTTACTCTATGCCCCTGAGCCCCTGAAGCTGCCAGGACCTATCTATTAGTAATACAGTAACGGGAGGGGCTTTTCGCGAACTTACCCTTGAAGACCGAAAAGCGTTGTCAACGCTCAGGAGAGCATGGTTGATGTAGACGAGCCGAAGCCGACCTCAAGGTCGTGATGAAGTCCTTGCGCTCCTTCTGGCTCCAATGACTTGAGTGCCTCAAGTGCGACACCTCGCGGGGAGTTACACACGTCCGGTGCCTGACGATGACTCCCGCTTCCCCAATCCGGCAGCAGTTGCGGAAGTAGATCTCCCGGATCCAAATCCCGCAGCGCGACGGTGCTCCGCGGTGAAGATGTCCCTCGCTCGCGTAGTCCAGACTTAGGACCACGGTCACGAGAGAGAGAGAGAGAGGGGGAGAGAGAAAATATCAATTAGATGTCCTCCCAAAAGTGGGGACACCTTTATTGATTATTGGGTGTATTTTTCTAGGCCAAATACCCCACTATATATAGGGGGAGGGGAGGTACTACCTCCCCTCAAGTCCCGGGGTGGGACTAAAGGAGATAAGGGGGGAGGGGTGGCACCGCCGGCCAACCCCATGGGCCCCACGGGGGGCTAGCCCACTAGGGCGCCGGCCACCCCCTTGGCCCCCTTCTCCCTCTCTCCTTTCCCTAATGGGCCCTCTCCCCTCCGGGAATTGGCCAATTAAGCCTTTTTGACCTTTTTAGTTGATTTTCTCTTTATTTAAATAATTATGAATAAATGATTAAATCAATATTTAACATTCATTCACATATTATCTAATCTCCGTGGCCATGGAATACCTTCCACCTCCACTCCGGACATCCTGCGGACTTACCGAAACCCTTCCGGTTTTCTCCCTTCTTTTCTTCGGTGATTCTACCGATCCTATAAACACTCTCTAAGCATCATCAAGCCCTTAAGCGTGATACCCCACGGTCCGGGAACACTCCAAACATGGTCGGGACACTCCTGCACCAATGATCAACAGAGGGACCTGGATGGCCATGTGACCCCTGTGCATTCCACGAAGATCTTTCGTCGTTTGAACCGGGAAAGTCGTGTCTTATTCCCTTTGTCATTCGATACTTGCATTGCCCGAGACCTGATCAATGACATAACCATGTCGTGTTCAATCTCGTTACTGAACAACGCTATTTGACTCGTTCCGACAAGTGATATCCCCGTGATCTAATCACACGCTGCGCAGGTATTGGATATAACCTCTCCGAGTGGGCCCTTGAGTATCTTCCCGTCACATGGACGGACAAATCCCACTCTTGACATATATTGCCTCTACGGTTTCCTCCGAATACCTGAACACACCTTTATAACCACCGTTTTACCAGATGGCGTTTGATGCTATCTAAGCATTCTCGAGAGACAGTGATTGATATAGCCTCACGGTCTAAGGAATAGTCTACGAGGATCCATTTCTAATCATCAAAACTTGAACTTCGTGACATGATCGAATCATGATGTTTAGGTTGGGTATTGGTTCATCATCTCATTCTCAGAATGAGATGACCTCATTTCCAACTGGCATAAATGCCACATGATCAGGAAACATGATCATCTGTTGACCAATGAACCAGTGACTAGAGTTTAACTGGGAACCCCTAGTTGTTCGTATATCACACATGTATTGATGTTTCCACTCAATACAGTTATAGCATGATATAAAACTTAATAATAAACTATATGAAATATGATAATAGTCCTTACTACTATTTGTCTCTAGGGCATATTTCCAACAGTCTCCCACTTGCACTAGATTACAAATACACTAGCTGCATTTGTTCTTAATTATTGGTACCATATAGCCGGTACCTAAAACATGCTTGCTCATGGAAGAGGTTGAGTCTTGGGTCTGTACTTTACAATCCCAAATCCTTTGCAACTTACTATATGTCACTTTGATTGACATTAATATTCTATCATCACATGATAGCATCTGTGTGAATGCATTGTTGCTATGGCAGCAGAACGAGGCCTGATTCCAGGAGCCTATAGTGACGTTAGATCAACCTCGGGGGCTTTCTCATGGGCACTGTGCCCTGGGACACATCATTCTACGGTTAAAGCGAATTAGCCCCGCCATAACATTATACAACACTTTAGATGGTACCCTTATCTATTATTATAAATGTATTCATCGAAACACTAGTGCACTCTGTGCAACTTTCGATGTTTTGTTCACCTCGCTTCCTACTTGACTTTAATTGGTATCTACAGAAGTTTCCAACATATTCCCTTATAACATAACTCTTTATGCTTTTAAGATATGTTATCCTTTATGGATTTGGAAAAACATATCTACAGTTCTCTATTAGACTCTGTGGACAAACTTAGCTCAACATTCTGTGATTCGAACTTAATCACTTTCAAACGTTCTTTATTTGGATTACATATTATGCTAAGTTATCATCATGGTTTACTCAGACAGAACCTATGTCTTAACATAGTGGATGAAGATCATCCTATTCTTTCTTTCAACCAGTGATGTCTAACTTAATGCTATTCCTAATTTGAGTTATCAAGGGCCAGTTCCTTAATTAACTTCTATTCTGAAAATCCCTTTCAGAATCTCTTAAGGAACACTACATAATATCATAATACAATTATTATCAACTTCTACATCTTATAAATCATTATTTATAAGTATTTGCGCTTTCATCCTTAACTTACTTAAGAATTACTCCTATAAGCTCCCACTCAAACTATGTTGCTAACATATTTGGGTATGAGTCAGTACTCTTACTCAAACTATGTTCCTACATATTTGAATTTGAGTCTTATGTTGCTCCCACTTAAAATATGTCAATCACATATTGTTTAAGGAAGACTTTTATAGATCCCACTCAATTTTATGCAAATTGCATATCCACTCACTATTTTGAACAATTTCAAAATCCTTTGATCAATTATCAAACTTGGAGATTTATTATGAGATACTAGTACTTTACTAGTTTTAAATCCACTAGACATTCAGCACACTTGAATCAAATTCATTTGAATTTGTCCAATACTTGACAAATTGTGCTTTTGTCATTCACCCCTTTTCCTACAATGGCTTTGCAGTCATTTGGGAAAATTCCAAGTAACTCCTTTTACTTGTGAGATCCTATGTACTTTACAATCCCAAATCCTTTGCAACTTACTATATGTCACTTTGATTGACATTAATATTCTATCATCACATGATAGCATCTGTGTGAATGCATTGTTGCTATGGCAGCAGAACGAGGCCTGATTCCAGGAGCCTATAGTGACGTTAGATCAACCTCGGGGGCTTTCTCATGGGCACTGTGCCCTGGGACACATCATTCTACGGTTAAAGCGAATTAGCCCCGCCATAACATTATACAACACTTTAGATGGTACCCTTATCTATTATTATAAATGTATTCATCGAAACACTAGTGCACTCTGTGCAACTTTCGATGTTTTGTTCACCTCGCTTCCTACTTGACTTTAATTGGTATCTACAGAAGTTTCCAACATATTCCCTTATAACATAACTCTTTATGCTTTTAAGATATGTTATCCTTTATGGATTTGGAAAAACATATCTACAGTTCTCTATTAGACTCTGTGGACAAACTTAGCTCAACATTCTGTGATTCGAACTTAATCACTTTCAAACGTTCTTTATTTGGATTACATATTATGCTAAGTTATCATCATGGTTTACTCAGACAGAACCTATGTCTTAACATAGTGGATGAAGATCATCCTATTCTTTCTTTCAACCAGTGATGTCTAACTTAATGCTATTCCTAATTTGAGTTATCAAGGGCCAGTTCCTTAATTAACTTCTATTCTGAAAATCCCTTTCAGAATCTCTTAAGGAACACTACATAATATCATAATACAATTATTATCAACTTCTACATCTTATAAATCATTATTTATAAGTATTTGCGCTTTCATCCTTAACTTACTTAAGAATTACTCCTATAAGCTCCCACTCAAACTATGTTGCTAACATATTTGGGTATGAGTCAGTACTCTTACTCAAACTATGTTCCTACATATTTGAATTTGAGTCTTATGTTGCTCCCACTTAAAATATGTCAATCACATATTGTTTAAGGAAGACTTTTATAGATCCCACTCAATTTTATGCAAATTGCATATCCACTCACTATTTTGAACAATTTCAAAATCCTTTGATCAATTATCAAACTTGGAGATTTATTATGAGATACTAGTACTTTACTAGTTTTAAATCCACTAGACATTCAGCACACTTGAATCAAATTCATTTGAATTTGTCCAATACTTGACAAATTGTGCTTTTGTCATTCACCCCTTTTCCTACAATGGCTTTGCAGTCATTTGGGAAAATTCCAAGTAACTCCTTTTACTTGTGAGATTTAGCAATGAATTGCTTTCTACTCTCAAGGGATTTTTGCTTCTAGGATTTCTCATAATTTAGTTTACCATTATTTCCTTTGTAGTTCGTAGGTATGTCATGTTCCAAAAATCATGACAAATGATTCACAAATGTCTCCATAAAAGATATGGATTTACATTTTGAATCCTACTTTATGTAGTGAAAAACAATAGTGGAGGGAAAAACACAATGATCAATATCATTGATTCTTTCCTTCTGTGACGAGAATCATTCAGGAACATTGTTCGTTGCGCTTCTCAACACTCTGATGCAGGGTTTTGAATCCTCATCGTGTTTTACACTATTTTCCATTTGCTTCATAATTGAGAAACATCACTAGAAGTGAGCTTTCTCAAGAATGCACCAAATCCAAGCAATACAAGTTTTGCTTTACTTTTGGTTTCAGCTATGGATTTTGTATTCAAAGTTTCCAATGAATATACTACAAGGACTTATTCGCTATTGTTTTGGTTATATCGAATAACCCCAAAACTTTCACAAATTCAAATGGTTTACTAATTCTAATTGAGTGCTAACTATTTCTAAGCTAATGGTCTCTACATATACTCTACAATGATTTATTTGGTGCCTTCTATTCAACCCCTTTTGATATCTAATATCACATTGTGATGCTTTGTATTTTGACGTTTCAAAACACTTTGCATTCCACAATTTCTTTCATGCCATTCTTGTAAAGTTGAATTTTATTACTATTGATCAAATCATAGTAATTGGATTCTCTTTTATATTTATACCCTTTTATTGATGAAGTACTTTGATCAAATCAAAATAGTTTCATATTCATGTTTCCTTTGGTAAACTACTTTACACATTTAAACAATCTTTTAATGATAATTACCATTTTCGTTAAAACATAATACATCGGATATGTATATACTTTTAACAATTCATTAAACACTTTGTATCCAAGTAATACACGGTGTTCAAGTTATTTTGCCGAACTTAGGCATGATTTATATGTGAAAAGAAATCGAATGAATTTCACATATTATCACATAACTTTGAATTTAAACAATGGTTTCATTCATCAATGAAATATCATTAAGTTGGGTATTTTTAAACAAGGCATTTTAATGTTTTACAAATGTTCATACATTATCAATTAGTTTCAAACAACAAGGATAATTCACAAATAATCAAACAAGATATGAACACGAATAGAAATCATTCATAAAAGTGGAACAACTGTTTGTTACAAACTCATATGAATAACCGTCTCACGAAGTGTGAGACACACTAAGGAAGTTCACAATCTCTTGATTACATTAATCATCCTAAAACACAAACTAAGTGATAAATGTCAAGGGAGAGTGTCGTCGGCCATCATCATCATGCTCGCCATCAACACGCAACGTCACCTCCTCTCTAGCAAGCACCTCTATGCAGAAGGACCTGTTTTCACCAAAACAGAACAAGTATCAGATATACTTAACACTGCAAATGTGTTTGCAAGATTATAACATTTATAAAACTTGTATATCAAATATATACCTTTGTCGTCGACGACTCCAGCGATGTTGGGTTCATCTATCACATTTCTGAAATGTGATATGAACTCAAGGAAATCTAGTGTTTCTGTGTCACCTCTCATAACGCAGATCCTGACTTGCGCTTGGAAGCTTGGAGAAAGCGACCGAAGCATAACTCCCATCGCAAATGAGCTTGAGTACCAGTTGTCCAGGTAGTATGCCAGACTCATATACGCATCGTAGAGGTGCAATAAGTGTTCATCCAGTGAGGAGCCCTCCTCCATCTTTATGGAGAGGAAGTCCCCCATCAGCTCATACTCCCACATGCGCACTTGTTCCACGAAATGTGCTCTCAGATGTGCCATGACCATTCGGGGCTTGAGACTCCCCACCATTGGCCACAACCCATCCTCCATTCTGAGGCGCATGGTCACTGATATAAACGTGGCCATCCCACGATGACAATAACGTAGATCCCGCTGCTCCTGGGTCTCATGAGAATAGGGTGGCTCCAGATACATCTCGCAGGTCATGTAGTCAGCTACATTGTTCTCCCCAAGGAGATCAAATAGGCGTATGACCCATGCAGAAAAGTCGGATCCATCTAACTTGAGCTTTTCTTCTTTTACCCAATCGTCGATAGGAAAGGTAATCTCGGGAAGAACCATTTTTTACATTTATAATTGCAAAAGGAATTTAGACTAAGTTTATAATCAAATGAGTTAATAATAACTCCACTCAGAAACACCTATCCCCAGTGAGGGTTCCTAGTGATAACACGACCCCTATCAGCCACATCTCCCTCGATCATCATGGCCATCAATGTGGGTTCAAATGTGGACGCTAAACGTCGGTCACATCATTCATGCGACCCGTGCTCGATCTTTCGACCATCCGCGTTCCGAGGCCATGTCTGTACATGCTAGGCTCGCCAACTCAACCTTAGTGTTTTCGCTGTGCAACATGGCTTGCACCCACTGTATGCGAACATAGATATGTCTGACACCCAGGCCTGTAACCCTGGATCGCCTCATACCGAAGAACTTTCTTGGTGGTGCACACTAAGGGGGAACACAATCGTTGGTAATTTTAACAGGGATCATCTTATTAGGCTACCGTCGAGTATCTAATACTAGCACACAATAATTAATACAAACAATAACATTGAATGTAAATGCTATGTGATATGGTCCTTCACGTCGTGATCTCCATCCGCCGTCACTGGGTTCCGGCGCCAGGGTTCCGGCGCCGTAGACACCAGGGTACCGGTGTCACTCTGGCATGGTAGTTCGTCACCTCCGTGACTATCTACTACTATGCAACAAAAGGTAATTACTTTACCTTTCCCACAACCATATCACAAAGCAACGCCCCCCTGCAAAACAAAGTTAGACGCTTCTACTTTATCTTTGCATGTTTTACGTGGCTGAATGGGCTTTCGCACAAGAACCGTTCTTACCTACGAACTTTCAGCACAACGCTAATCAAGTAGTTGTCTATACTACACCCCTTTTGGGGCCCTCCGTTGCAAATGGTATACCAACTAATGCGAGAGAGACATATACCCCCCTAAGCCACTTTATACGGTACAAGCCGTATGTCAAGCGTGGACCAGTCTCGCGAATGAACGTGTAAAGTCGGTTGGGGGCCGCTTCATCAAGCATTGCTGTGGTATACACAAGTACACGTGGGAGGGTAACAACTAAAAGATTAACGCCCACACGCTACATTTCATGTGTTCTACCCGTACTAGCATTACTACGCATAGATCTAGCTCTAATACCACTGTAGGGGTTCCGCGCATAAAAACAATAAATTTTACTCTACGCCCCTGAACCCCTGAAGCTACCAGGACCTATCTATTAGTAATACAGTAACATGAGGGGCTTTCGTGAACTTACCCTTGAAGACCAAAAAGCGTTGTCAACGCTCAGGAGAGCGTGGTTGATGTAGACGTGCCGAAGCCGACGTCAAGGTCGTGATGAAGTCCTTGCGCTCCTTCTGGCTCCAACGACTTGAGTGCCTCAAGTGCGACACCTCGCGGGGTTTTACACACGTCCGGTGCCTGACGATGACTCCCGCTTCCCCGATCCAACAGTAGTTGCGGAAGTAGAGCTCCCGGATCTGAATCTCGCAGCGCGACGGCACTCCGCGGTGAAGATGTCTCTCGCTCGCGCAGTCTAGACTTGGGACCATGGTCACGAGAGAGAGGGGGAGAGAGAAAATATCAATTAGAGGTCCTCCCAAAAGTGGGGAGACCTTTATTGATTATTGGGTGTATTTTTCTAGGCCAAATACCCCACTATATATAGGGGGAGGGGAGGTAGTACCTCCCCTCAAGTCCCGGGGTGGGATTAAAGGAGAGAAGGGGGAGGGGTGGCACCGCCGGCCACCCCCATGGGCCCCACGGGGGTCTGGCCCACTAGGGTGCTGATGCGCTCGACTTTCAAAGTAGAGCTCGTTGGGAACCCCAAGAGGAAGGTACGATGAGCACAGCAGTAAGTTTTCCCTCAGTTATGAAACCAAGGTTTAATCGAACCAGTAGGAGCAAGGAAACACCCCAAAGGTGTTACTAGCTGAGCTTTGGCAGGGCGCACTACCGGTGCTAGTAGCAACGTGGAGACCTGCACAACACAACCACAGAACTTTGTCCCCAACTTGCGATGAGGTTGTCAATCTCACCGTGTTTTGCAGAAAACAAAGGATTAAACATATCGAATGGAAAGAAGTAAAAGTTTGCAGAAAGTAAACACAAAGCAGTAAAAGATTGTAGATTGTATATAAAAGAGAAGGACCGGGATCCATAGTTCACTAGAGGTGGTTCTCCTTAAGATAGATAACATGCTAGGTGAACAAATTATAGCGGAGCAATTGACAAACACCGAGTAAGCAATACATGCATATACTAATCATCTTGACTCCTTTGAGACTTGATTGGGCATTACAACATAATACATAGACCGCCATCCAACTGGATCTATGACTAATAATCCACCTTCATATTATCATCCGAACCCCCTCCAGTATTAAGTTGCAAGCAACAGATTATTGCTTTACGAACTGCGTGTAAAGTAAACAATATGATTGTTCTATGAACAAAGGATTGTTGTTTTCTCCCTAGTAGCAACAACACATCTAGTACCTTAGAGATTTCTGTCACTTCCCCAGATTACCAGAGGCATGAACCCACTATCGAGCATAAATACTAACTCTTGGAGTTGCTAGCATCTACTTGGCCAAGATAGCTACTAACAACGGAAAGCATGCAAGATCTCAAATAACAAAGGCATGATAGAATCAATAATCAATCTGAAATAGCATCTCAATATCCATCGGATTCCCGCAAACACAACATGTATGATTTACAAATAGATGATCTTGATCATGAACGGAGCTCACAAGATCTAAACATGAAAGCACAAAGGAGGAGAAACCAGCCATCTAGCTACTACATGGATCTGTAGTCCAAGGATGAACTACTCACGCATCACACCGGAGGCTTGCATGGTGATGAAGAAGGCCTCCAGGGTGAATTCCCCTCTCCGGCAGGGTGCCGGGAAGAGCTTTAGATCCCTCCTGATCTAGGGATGGAGATGACGGCGGCTATAGACTCTTTCGTGGATTTTTGATCGGGTACTTAGGGTTTTCATCCCGAGGGCAACTTATAGGCGGAAGGAGAGGCCGAGGGGGTGCCGGGAGCCACCACACCACCCCCTGGCGCGGGCCCAGCCTGGCCGCGTGGCCAGGTGGTGTGGCCGGCCCCTGGCCCTTCTCCGACTCGTATTTTGGCACTTGATCCCTTCTAGAAAAATAGGCACTTTGGCTTTTGTCCCATCCAATTCCGAGAATATGCATTTTCTGACTTTCCTGGAACCAAGAACAGCAGAAAACAGGCAGCTGACACTGTGGCTCTTGTTAATAGGTTAGTCCAAGAAATCATATGAAAAGTACTCCAAAGTTGGAACAAAACACAAGAAAGTGGATAAAACCAAGCATGGAACATCAAAAATTATAGATACATTTGCAATGTATCAGGCGCCGGCCACCCCCTTGGCCTCCTTCTCCCTCTCTCCTTTCCCTAATGGGCCCTCTCCCCTCCGAGAATTGGCCAATTAAGCCTTTGACCTTTTAATTGATTTTCTCTTTATTTAAATAATTATGAATAAATGATTAAATCAATATTTAACATTCATTCACATATTATCTAATCTCCATGGCCATGGAACACCTTCCACCTCCACTCCGGACATCCTGTGGACTTACTGAAACCCTTCCGGTTTTCTCCCTTCTTTTCTTCGGTGATTCTACCGATCCTATAAATACTCTCTAAGAATCATCAAGCCCTTAAGCGTGATACCCCATGGTTCAGGAACACTCCAGACATGGTCGGGACACTCCCGCACCAATGATCAACAGAGGGACCTGGATGGCCATGTGACCCCTGTGCATTCCACGAAGATCTTTCGTCGTTTGAACCAGGACAGTCGTGTCTTATTCCCTTTGTCATTTGATACTTGCATTGCCCGAGACCTGATCAATGACATTACCATGTCGTGTTCAATCTCGTTACTGAACAATGCTATTTGACTCGTTCCGACAAGTGATATCCCCATGATCTAATCACACGCTGCGCAGCTATTGGATATAACCTCTCCGAGTGGGCCCTTGAGTATCTTCCCGTCACATGGACGGACAAATCCCGCTCTTGACATATATTGCCTCTACGATTTCCTCCGAATACCTGAACACACCTTTATAACCACCGTTTTACCAGATGGCGTTTGATGCTATATAAGCATTCTCGGGAGATAGTGATTGATATAGCCTCACGGTCTAAGGAATAGTCTACGAGGATCCATTTCTAATCATCATAACTTGAACTTCGTGACATGATCGAATCACGATGTTTAGGTTGGGTATTGGTTCATCATCTCATTCTCAGAATGAGATGACCTCATTTCCAACTGGCATAAATGCCACATAATTAGGAAACATGATCATCTGTTGACCAATGAACCAGTGACTAGAGTTTCACTAGGAACCCTTGGTTGTTTGTATATCACACGTGTATTGATGTTTCCACTCAATACAGTTATAGCATGATATAATACTTAATCATAAACTATATGAAATATGACAATAGTCCTTACTACTATTTGTTTCTAGGGCATATATCCAACAACCAGGGTACCATAAAACTCCTCATAATAATTCCCAACTTCTCGGTTCATCCAAAGTTTTACGGATCTACTGACGATATGTTTCGTGTGCAAGTGTTTTGCGATCTCAAGTTTTACTCTAAGTACATAATAATGCATTGGTGTTCAAAGGTATCAAATTACTTCCTATAACTCCCCCGGGCTACTCGGCCTCCCACGGCTCCTCCGTGCGCGCACGCTTGAGGTCCATCCGATTCGAGTAACAGTGTAGATTTTCACTCCTGCAATTCACAACCACTGTTGTATTTACCCAGTTCCAGTTCACTTTTGTGCCAGAAACAAACGCCAATGACTGTTGGGCCCGTATACATGTGGGGGTCATGTGACAGAGGAAGAGGGATCCTGATCTGGGTCGATCGTTTCACTGAGCAGGGGTGAAAACCCTAGAGAACTAGCCGCCACCGTCGTCCTCTAGCTCGCTACCGTGTCCTCAATCCCATGGCCGTCGCCTCCATCCTCAAGCCCATGGCCGCCATCATCATCAATCCCATGGTTGCTGCCTCCGTCCTCAAGCCCATGGCCGCCGCCTCCCACTACTAGGAAACTAGCTATAGATAGAAATGTTTCCTGTGGTGCATATAAAATGGCATGCTCCACATAATTATTTATGTGGCGCATATAGACATATGCGCCACTGAAATTTGGCAATTCTGTGGCGCATGTAACCAATATGCGCCATAGAAATATGTGTTTCTGTGGCGCTTATTTTCTCGTGCGCCACAGAAAGTGATGATTATGTGGCGCATATTCCTATATGCGTCACAGAAAATTTATGGGACCTAGAACCAAATAAGGTGGGAATTTTTTTGTGGCATATGTGTCTATATGCGCCATATGTGGCACAGAAAGTGGAAAACAGATCCCACCCCTCCCCCCGCGATCGCCTTTTCAGTTTTGTAAAAAATAAATGAAAATGATACAAACTTTAAAAAAAAAATCTTTTGAGATGTAGTTATATTTTGGAGGTATAGTTTTAGGAAAAATTGAAAAATATAAATTTCGATATATTTTCCAAAAACAGGTCATGGCACGGTAAAACTTCCATAACTTTTGCATACAATGTCGAAAAAAATGTTTAACGTATCAAAATGATCGTCTTAAAATTTCCTACTCGAATTGAAGGGCCAAAGGCCGTGCTGGATTTTACAAAATCCCCAAATTTGAAAAGAGTAAAAAAATATGGCCAAAAGAGACAATTCTGGCGGGATTCGAGTTTTGAATCTCACTGGCGTCCTTCTTCCTCTCTTTTTTCCTTTTTCTCCTCCCCACTTCTCCTCCCCTCCATACTTCTCCCCTTCTCCTCCCTCCCCCTTCTCCACTCTCCGGCAACCTACACCTCCACCCAGTTGACCTCCTACTCCTCCTCCTCCCTCCTCCTCCACCACCTCTGATAACCTCCTCCTTCTCCTCCTCCTCCACCACCTTCGGTGACCCATTCCCTCCACCTTCGGCGATCTCCTCCTCCTCTTCCACCACCACCTCCGGTGGCCTCCTCCTTATCCTCCAACCATCTCCGTCGACACCTTCCTCCACCTCCGACAGCCTCCTCCTCCTACTTTGACCACCTCCTGCGGCATCCTCCTCCTCCAACCATCTCCGGTGTCACCTTCCTCCACCTCCGGCGGCCTCCTCCTCCTCCGGCCACCACCTCTGACGACCCACTCCTCCTAGCCCTCCTCTACCCACCACCACCACCTTCGGCCAGATCTAGATCTGGCCCATATTTTTTTTAATTTGAAAAAAATCCGTGGCGCTGATACATTGCAAATGTATCTATAATTTTTGATGTTCCATGCTTGGTTTTATCTACTTTCTTGTGTTTTGTCCATACTTTGGAGTACTTTTCTTATGATTTCTTGGACTAACCTATTAACAAGAGCCACAATGCCAGATGCCTATTTTCTGCTGTTTTTGGTTCTAGGAAGTCAGAAAATGAATATTCTCGGAATTGGACGGGACAAAAGCCAAAGTGGATTTGGCATCATAGTTTCTTTGTCTTATTGCTAGAGTTTTGTCTTTCATGTTATGATTGAAGTACTATGATCCCAGCTTTGAATGTTTTACAAATACTTTGATCAAGTCTTTGATGGTGCATGTCACCTCAAAAATTATTCTTTCTTTTTATCACTTACCTACTCGAGGACGAGCATGAGTTAAGCTTGGGGATGTTGATACATTGCAAATGTATCTATAATTTTTGATGTTCCACGCTTGGTTTTATCCACTTTCTTGTGTTTTGTCCACACTTTGGAGTACTTTTCATATGATTTCTTGGACTAACCTATTAACAAGAGCCATAGTATCAGCTGCCTGTTTTCTGCTGTTTTTGGTTCCAAGAAAGTCAGAAAATGAATATTCTCGGAATTGGATGGGACAAAAGCCAAAGTGCCTATTTTTCTGGAAGTCATCAGATGCCAGAATACGAGACGGAGAAGGGCTGGGGGCCGGCCACACCACCTGGCAACGCGGCCAGGCCTAGCCTGTGCCAGGGGGTGGTCTAACCGACCACAGCACCCCCTCGGCCTCTCCTTCCGCCTATAAGATGCCCTCGGGATGAAAACCCTAAGTACCCGATCAAAAATCCACAAAAGAGTCTGTAGCCGCTGTCATCTCCATCCCTAGATCGGGAGGGATCTGAAGCTCTTCCCGACACCCTACCGGAGAGGGGAATTCACCCTAGAGGCCTTCTTCATCACCATGCAAGCCTCCGGTGTGATGCATGAGTAGTTCATCCTTGGACTATGGATCAATGTAGTAGCTAGATGGCTGGTTCTCCTCCATTGTTCTTTCATGTCTAGATCTTGTGAGCTCCGTTCATGATCAAGATCATCTATTTGTAATTCTGCATATTGTGTTTGCAGGGATCCGATGGATATTGAGATGCTATTTCAGATTGATTATTGATTCTATCATGTCTTTGTTATTTGTGATCTTGCATGCTTCCGATTGTTAGTAGCTATCTTGGCCAAGTAGATGCTAGCAACTCCAAGAGTTAGTATTTATGCTCGATAGTGGGTTCATGCCTCTAGTAATCTAGGGAAGTGACAGAAATCTCTAAGGTACTAGATGTGCTGTTGCTACTAGGGAGAAAACAACAATCCTTTGTTCATAGAACAATCGTATTGTTTACATTACACGCATTTCGTAAAGCAATAATCTGTTGCTTGCAACTTAATACTGGAGGGGGTTCGGATGATAACCTAAAGGTGGATTATTAGTCATAGATGCAGTTGGATGGCGGTCTATGTATAATGTTGTAATGCCCAATCAAATCTCAAAGGAGTCAAGATGATTAGTATAAGCATGTATTGCTTTCTCGATGTTTGTCAATTGCCCCGCTGTAATTTGTTCACCCAGCATGTTATCTATCTTAAGGAGAGCCACCTCTAGTGAACTTTTGATCCCGATCCTTTCAATTACATACAATCTATAAATTGTTTACTACTTTGTGTTTACTTTCTGCAAACTATTACTTCCTTCCATTCGATACATTTAATCCTTTGTTTTCAGCAAAACCGGTGAGATTGACAACCTCATCGCAAGTTGGGGACAGAGTTTTGTGGTTGTGTTGTGCAGGTCTCCACGTTGTTGCTGGCACCGGTAGTGCGCCCTGCCATCGTTCATCTAGCTACACCTTTGGGGTGTTTCCATGCTCCTACTGGATTGATAACCTTGGTTTCGTACTGAGGGAAAACTTGTTGCTGTGCTCATCATACCTTCCTCTTGGGGTTCCCCAACGAGCTTGATATATTTTGGGCCATCAACGTGTTATGAACAACTATTATTTGGGAGATGGAACTGTCCATCCTGGTGATCATTTACTCTTTATACATGAATTATGCGAGTTGTTCAAGTCTGTAGGTATTTCAATGAACCAATTTAAGAGGAAGCTATTCCCTTTGTCACTTAAGGGCAAAGCAAGAGAGTGGTATGAGCTACTAGATGATCCTCATCATTTGGAGTGGAAGGAACTTGAATCTCTCTTTTACTCTAAATTTTATCCTCCTCATGAACTTCATAAAGATAGGAATTACATTTATAATTTTCATCCACATGATGGAGAAAGTATTTCCCAAGCATGGGGGAGATTGAAGTCACTAATGCTCAAATTTCCCATTCATGAGCTTCCTAGTAATATTGTTATTAATAATTTCTATGCAAGGCTTTCAGGACATTACAAGGACTATCTAGATACTTGTTTAGAGGGATCCTTCACAAGTAAGGAGGTCAAAGCTAAGTGGGATCTTCTTGAAACAATTCAAAGCAATACCGAAGATTGGGATAACAACAAAGGTAAAGAACCAAGTATAAACTATGAGTATGATTGCATTAAGTCTTTCGTTGAAACTACTGATTTTCAAGATCTTAGTGCTAAATATGGTCTTGATCCTCAAATTCTTATTGCTTGTTTTAGATTCTTTGCTTCTCATATTAATGCTCCTATATAAAAATGGGACATGTATCATGAGCCTTTTAAAGACACTTGCATGGAAAATGAAATTGAATGATAGGAATAAACATGCTCAAACCTCTGAAAGTACTATTTCCTATAAGCATGTTAATTTTTGTGGAATACATAGACCTTGTGAGAATAATCAAATTGAAGAAGAATATTGTATCGCCCAAAGGAATGAAAAAACTAGAACATGGTATAGGGCTCTAAATGGTCTTGGTAAAAAAGTTTGTGCCCTATATCCTTTTATTTGTGAACTTTGCTTTGAAGTGGGTCATTTCAATTTTCAATGCTAAGGCCATAATAATAGCCCTTCTAATCCAATGAGTACTTCAAGTTTGTATTGTGATGACATGATCACTCCTAATCAGCATGATGAACTTATATTATTTTTGGGATGTGAAGAGTTATCAAGAAAAACCTCTTTGGTAGATATGGGTGCTTTTGATATGAATAGTATCTTGCATGGTTGTCATATTTATTGTGTTGATAATTGCCACACAAATACTTACATACAAAATATTATAAAAGATGAGGTTTTACCAAAATATGACAGGACTAATATGTGTTTTGTTCTTATTAATGAAAAGGAGAATCCTCCAAAGTTTCTTCTATTGTCTCTAACAATGAACTAGGGTATATGGAGAAGCTTCCTTTCAAGCCTCTCCCTCCTAAAGAGAGGAAGAAAAAGAATTAGAGGAGGAGTAAAAGAAGAGAGGAAATGGTATTTTCCCCTAAGCATGTTGCTCCTATTATAGTTTTTGATGAGTCTGAACTCGATGATGTTCCTATGCCTATTACCTATAGTAGTGATCATGATTGGGAAAAGCACACTACCTTTCATATTGAAAATCTCTTCGGTACCAACTCTGAAAATGATGATATTAATAATTCCTATACTATTAGTGCTATCCATGATCCTTCTAATGATGATATGTTTACAAATGAACGCACTTTGGAAGATAACTATTCTATTGCATATGATGATACTATACCTCCAATATATGATGATTGCAATGATAAATATGATATTTTCAGTCCACCTACTATTGAGGAGGAAATTAATTATGATTACAATATGCCTCCTATATTTGATGATTATGGTGATGAGAATAATGATGATAGCTATTTTGTTGAATTTGCTCCTACTAGAATTAATAAGAATGACTATGTTTATGTGGGGAGTATTAATTCTTTTATGCATGTGGCTCATGATAAGAATGTTTTATGTGATAGTTATATTGTTAATTTTATTCATGATGCTACTGAAAGTTATTATGAGAGAGGGAAACATGGTTTTATGTGTCTCAATAATATTAGGTTTCCCCTCTTTATGTTGAAAGTCTTGAAGTTGCACTTGTTTTGCTTTACTATGCTTGTTGCTTTGTGCTTTCATGACTTGTTGATTTACAAGATTCCTATGCATAGGAAGTGGTTTAGACTTAAATGTGTTTTGAATTTTCTTCTTGATGCTCTCTTTTACTTCAATTCACATTTCTTATGTGTGCATCTTTTCAAACTATCATGCCTAACTTAAAGGCGTTAAAGAAAAGTACTTATTGGGGGTGATAACCCAAAAGTTTTATACGAGTCTTGGAAGTTATTGCTTCAGTAATAATCTCTCCTTATCCTTTTTATTTGCTTTTTGTGCCAAGAGTAACCTCTAATGAGAGAGAAGTAATGATTGGGAAAGTTGCTGTCCCGAAATAGATTTTTGTGCTTCACCGTAAAAATTCGTGTAAAATCTCTATACGTCCTTTTGAGGCGTGAATTTTTGTTCTTCTGCCCCAGGTTGTTATCTAACTTTCGTTAGTTCAACACTTTTTGATTTGAGCAACAGAAGGTCTTCGAAAATATTCTTCTTTACCTGCTGGTCTGTTTTGATAGATTTCTGCCATTTTCTGCATTTGCATCTTGTTGGTTCCTTTTTGAGTTCTTTTGGGGAATTGAGCTTTTTGAGGGAAGTGCTTAAGTAGCTAGTGTTCTAATGTAAGTTTTCTTGGTGTTTAAACTGAACCTAAAGACCTATTATCTTGAGTACACTAATGTTGCTAATAAAGATTGTGTGAAGTTCTGTATGAAGAAAAAATTTCAGGTGTATGGAAGGAATAAGTAATGAGATGAAGGATGGACTAAAGCTCAAGCTTGGGGATGCCACGCGTGTCACCCCAAGAAATATTCAAGAAGTACAAGCGTCAAAACTTGGGGATGCCCAAGGCATCCCCCTCTTCATCAATAAAAATCTCAGGTTTCTTCCAAACGCTTCATTTTTATTGTTTCATGCACAGTTGTGTTGTTCTTGGAGCATCTTCTTTTTCGTTTTCGTTTTGGTTTTTCGTTTGCTTTTGTTCGCTTAGTTTGCTGAATAAATTGTGTGGACCCCCTCTTTCATACATTGCTTTGCAAATAGTTTGGTTTGGTTTGGAAAAGAGTAGGAAAGTTCATACTTATGTGGTAAAAAGAGCTTGTTTTTGACTGTGGCCTATGCTTTGTCATGCCATGCTTGATATTGTTTTGGCTTTATGCTTAGTATTCTTTGTTGTAGAATGAATTATTATAAACAATTGAGATTGCTTAATGTGCTTTGGATGAATCATGCGTTGTTCTAGCATATTAAAGCATAGTATAGTGGTATTCTCCTTTGATGCTTTATTTGGGTTGACTTGGCGCATGCTCACACATTGTTATGACTATCTCAAGTCACCATAGGCTTTATGATCCTTTAGTTTTCCACTTGTAGTATCAATTTATGCTTTGATCAATGATGTTTTGTCGCTCTGCATGATTATGGCCATTATTCCTCTCTTAGTTTGTCGCTCCTAGTCTTTTGCTAGCCTCCACAGCCAAGTATGATTTCCACTCATGCATCCAACTCCCTAAACCAAGTTGTTCCAAAGAGTCCACCATACCTACCTACTAGCTTATGCTATTCCAAGTATATTCATGTTTTTGTTTACCTTCCAAATTAAACTTGTTATGAGAAAACTAGTGATTAAAGCTCTCACGAACTTGATGACACACTTTACTTTTCTTGCCCTTAATAAACTTGAACCATTGTGTCGTCTATGTTGTATATGCTTGCACTTATTTGTTGGGAATTAGCAGAACCATGTTGTCATGGGGAACGCTTTCAACATTGCACTTGGTACTTGTACCTAGTTGATATCATGCTCTTTTGTATATGGATGTCGTCGGTGTGAAATGAAAGGGGAGCTTGTAAGTCCATGGAGTTATGTATATGTGTTAGAGAAACGCCTGGGCCGCTGGTCTAATACATGCTAACATGGTGGAAACCTGCAGCGTAACCATAATGAGTTATCTATGAAGCATTCTTCTTATAAAAAAAGAGTCCTATTGAGAAAAAAGAGAAAAAGAAAAAAAGATTATGAAAAGAGGAAAGAGAGAAAAAAGCACCATATTTCCATGGTAAATATGAAGATTTTGCTGAGATGCTCGTTGTCTGCTTGCCTTGTCATTTTGATATGAGGATTCTTCCGTATCATCAGGCAAGGGGTACCCCGTTGGCGGTTCTCTATGATACACATGTACTTACGATGATAAGAACTTACCGGTAACTAAACTTGAGTAGCATGAGGAGCGGCCCTCGTATTCAAGGGACATGAGATTTCTAACTTATACTTCGTCAAGCATGTACACCATAATTTGTTCACTTTAACCTTAATCACTTCAAGATGCTTATGATAGTGGCAATGAGAGCTGAAAGCTATAAGTACCATAATTTTTGGAAGCTCTTTATGAGACTTGAATCCCTGCTTCCTTCTATGAAGGCCTTTCTTCCACCATTATATGGAGTCTCCACCTTCTACCTTTATGCACCTACTTTGAGAGCATAGTGGCCATTCTTAGTTCTATGTGCATTGTCCCAAGACTTGTTGATTGATGCATAGCTTTGATATTGCTTGTTTTAAACTATTTGTATCTAGTCACTCTTATGAACTTTGAAGGTGTCCTATGCATTTATGTTTGCTACTCTATGAGGGATAAGCTGAATACTACTATGCTATTTTTTCTTTATGTGAAACAAACAAACGTCTTGCAAAGCATTGTTATTCATGAATCTTTTGTTTGTGCCTTTTCATGTTGCAACATAGTTTCTTTGTCTTATTGCTAGAACTTTGTCTTTCATGTTATGATTAAAGTACTATGATCCCAGCTTTAAATGTTTTACAAATACTTTGATCAAGTTTATGATGGTGCATGTCACCTCAAAAATTATTCTTTCTTTTTATCACTTACCTACTCGAGGACGAGCAGGAGTTAAGCTTGGGGATGTTGATACATTGCAAATGTATCTATAATTTTTGATGTTCCATGCTTGGTTTTATCTGCTTTCTTGTGTTTTGTTCCAACTTTGGATTACTTTTCATATGATTTCTTGGACTAACCTATTAACAAGATGCCAAAGTGCCAGTTGCATGTTTTCTGCTGTTTTTGGTTCTAGGAAGTCAGAAATTGAATATTCTCGGAATTGGACGGGACAAAAGGCCAAAGTTACTATTTTCCCGGAAGACTCACGGAGCCAGAAGGAGAGTCGGAGAGGGGCCATAGGGTGGCCACACCACCCCTAGGCGCGGGAAACCCTAGGCCACGCCAGGGCATGGTGTGTGCCCCATGGCCGGCCACCGACCTTGTCCCTTCGCCTATATATTCCTCCCGATGCAAAAACCCTAAATCATCAAGCCTCTAGCCACGAAAAGTTCCACAGCATCGCCGCCACCGAAGGGGAGATTCGGGGGACAGAAAGTCTCTGTTCTAGCACCCTGCCAGGACGGGGAAGTGCCCCTGGAGCCATCTCCATCGATCTCCACCACCATCTCCATCACCATTGCTGATTCCCATGATGAGGAGGGAGTAGTTCTCTCTCGAGGCTAAGGGTTCTACCGGTAGCTATGTGTTCATCTCTCTCTCTCTATGCATGATCTTATTGAGATCATGAGCTTGTAATCTATAGATCTACCTTGCTACTCAAGTGCTTTAATAGATCTCTGCTCTCCCCATGTGTGTGAAAGTGACAGCGTGCACACCATGGTGGCACTTAGGCTAGAGATTACAAATACTTGTTATGAGTTATATTTGGAGTTGGATGTCTTTATGAAATTGTGGTGTTTGTTGGAACCATCTAGTGCTCAAGGTGATAGTGTGGGGTTTTCTAGATGGGAAAGATGAACTTTGAGGTGTGCTGTTATAGCCCTACCAACGATTAGAGTGTCCAACCGGAGAGTAGTTCAGCATAGTATCATAAAGAAGAATATATTTATATGAGAGTGTTCACTAGTGAAAGTATGATCCCTATGCCTTGTTTCTAAGCACTGAAACACCGTTTGCTATTAGATCTATTACATGTTTGCTTGCTTCCATCTTTATTTCAGTTTTACTTTAGTCTTTTCCACGCCATCAAGCTATTTTCTATCACCGTTACCACTTATAATCATCTATACCATTTGTATTTCACTATCTCTTCACCGAACTAGTGCACCTATACACCTGACAAGTGTATTGGGTGTGTTGGGGACATAAGAGACTTCTTGTATCTTGATTGCAGGGTTGCTTGAGAGGGGATACCTTTGACCACTTCCTTCCTGAGTTCGATAAACCTTGGGTGATCCACTTAAGGGAAAACTTACTGTTGTTCTACAAACCTCTGCACTTGGAGGCCCAACAACTATCTACAAGAATAGAAGTGTGTAGACATCAGAAACTTACTGATGTGCTCATCATACCTTCCTCTTGGGGTTCCCTAACGAGCTCGACATCAACCATGAGCCAGCAAGTATTTTTCTGGCACCATTGCCGGGGACTCAAGGACATCTTCACAATGGGAGTCCCTCATAACCAATCTCTTTACGTTGTTGTTTTTGTTTTGCTTAGTTTCTTTTGCTTTGTTTGCTTGTTTTGTTATAAAAAACACACAAAAAATTAGTTTTACTAGTTTGCTTTCTTTATCAAAAACACACAAAAATGACTATTCTTGAAAACACTAAGTTGTGTGACTTCACTAGCACCAACAACAATGATTTTATGAGCACACCTATTGCTCCACATGTTCCTGAAGCTACTTTCTTTGAGATAAAACCTGCTTTACTCAATCTTGTTATGAGAGAACAATTTCCTGGTATTGGTAATGAAGATGCTGCTGCCCATCTAAATAACTTTGTTGAACTTTGTGAGATGCAAAAGCATAGGGATATAGATGGTGATATTATTAAGCTGAAATTGTTTCCTTTCTCTTTGAGAGGAAAAGCTAAAAATGGTTGAATTCCTTAACTAGGAATAGTATTGATTCTTGGACTAAGTGCAAAGATGCTTTCATTGGGAAATACTATCCTCCTACTAAGATCATATCTATGAGAAGTGAAATAATGAAGTTTAAACAATCTGATAATGAACATGTTGCTCAAGCTTGGGAAAGAATGAAATCTTTGGTTAAGAATTGTCCCACTCATGGACTGACTGCTTGGATGATCATCCAAACCTTTTATGCAGGATTGAACTATTCTTCAAGGAACCTATTGGATTCTGCTACTGGAGGTACCTTTATGACCATTACTTTGGGTGCTGCAACAAAGCTTCTGGATAATATGATCTTAACTATTCTGAATGGCATACTGAGAGAGCTCTACAAGGTAAGAAGATAAATTCTGTTGAGGAAACCTCCTCCTTGAGTGATAATATTGATGTTATTATGTCTATGCTTGTTAATGGGAAAGCCCATATTGATCCAAATAATGTTCCTATAGCCTATTTGGTTGCTCAAGAAGAGCAAGTTGATGTGAACTTATAAGAAATAACAATTTTGGCAATAATGCTTATAGGAATAATTTTGGTAACAACAATTATAAGCCATATCCTCTCAACAATGGTAATGCTTATGAAATTTCTTACAACAATAGTAGGAGTGCTCCCTCTGAACTTGAAGTTATGCTTAAAGAATTTATTAGTAAACAAACTACTTTAATAAAACTATTGAGGAAAAACTCTCTAATGCTGAAAGAAATATAGCATCTTTGGCTAAAGCCCAATCTTCTTTGAATAAAATGGCAGCTAAACCTGAAACTAATGATAATCCCTTTGCAGCTACTAATGCCATACAAGTAAGAATTTATGAAAATGTTAGACTATTAGCTGAGTTACATGCTAAGTGGGAAAGAGAAGATGAAATTGCTAGAAACATTAGTGTTTCTACTATCACTACCACTAGTGTTGAGGATAGTAATAGCTCTACTATCTTAGATGATAATTATGATTTTGATCTTGATGGTTGCTATATCTCTGAAGTTATTAAGTTCCTACAAAAGCTTGCTAAAAGTCCTTATGCTAGTGCTATGAACATGGCCTTTACAAAACACATTACTGATGCTCTCATAAAGATTAAAGAGGAAAAGATGAAACATAAAGCTTCTATTACTATAAAACAAGAAGATGGTTGGGAACCCATCATTAATATGAAAGTGAATGATTTTGATTTCAAAGATTTATGTGATCTTGATAGTAGTGTTTCTCTTATGCCTAGAAGGATTTATGATATGCTTGATTTGCCTCCACTTGAAGATTGTTATTTGAATGTCCCACTTGATGATAATGCTAAAAAGAAACTCATGGGGGGGTATTAATGATGTTCTTATTATGGTTAACAATGCCTATGTCCCTGTTGATTTCTATGTTTTGGATATTGAATGCAATGCTTCTTGTCCTATTACTTTGGGAAGACCTTTTCTTAGAACTATTGGTGCCATTATTGATATGAAAGAAGGCACCATTAAATATCAACTCCCACTCAAGAAAGGTATAGAACACTTCCCTAAGAATAGAGAGAAGATTTCTTTTGCCTCTCATATGAAAACAAAATTTGCTCTTAATGCTTCTTCATTTGAGAACACTTGATTCTTTTCTTGGTTCTTATGCCTAACTTAAAGGCGTTAAAGAAAAGTACTTATTGGGAGATAACCCAAAAGTTTTAGATGAGTCTTGGAAGTTATTACTTCAGTAATAACCGCTCCTTATCCTTTTTATTTGCTTTTTGTGCCAAGAGTTACCTCTAATGAGAGAGAAGTGATGATTGGGAAAGTTGCTGTCCCGAAACAGATTTATGTGCTTCACCGTAAAAATTCATGTAAAATCTCTGAACGTCCTTTTGAGGCGTGAATTTTTGTGCTTCTGCCCCAGGTTGTTATATAACTTTCGTTAGTTCGACACTTTTTAATTTCAGCAACAGAAGGTCTTTGCAAAAATTCGTGTTTACCTACTAGTCTGTTTTGACAGATTTCTGCCATTTTCTGCATTTGCTTCTTGTTGGTTCCTTTTTGAGTTCTTTTGGGGAATTGAGCTTTTTGAGGGAAGTGCTACAGTATCTAGTGTTTTAATGGATGTTTTATTGGTGTTAGAACCAAACCTTAAAGACTTATTATCTTGAGTGCACTAATGTTGCTAATAAAGATTGTGTGAAGTTTTGTATGAAGGAAAAATTTCAGGTGTATGGAAGGAATGAGTAATGAGATGAAGGATGGACTAAAGCTCAAGCTTGGGGATGCCACGTGTGTCACCCCGAGAAATATCCAAGAAGTACAAGCATCAAAGCTTGGGGATGCCCAAGGCATCCCCTTCTTCATCAATAAAAATCCCACGTTCCTTCCAAACGCTTTATTTTTATTGTTTCATGCACAGTTGTGTTGTTCTTGGAGCGTCTTATTTTTCATTTTCGTTTTGGTTTTTTGTTTTATTAGTTTGCTGAATAAATTGGTTGGACCCCCTCTTTCATACCTTGGTTTTCAAATAGTTTGGTTTGGTTTGGAAAAGAGTAGGAAAGTTCGTTCTTAAGTGTTAAAGATAACTTGTTTTTGACTGTGGCCTATGCTTTGTCATGCCATGCTTGATATTGCTTTGGCTTTATGCTTAGTATTCTTTTCTATAGCATGACTTCTTATAAACAATTGAGATTGCTTAATGTGCCTTGGATGAATCATGCGTTGTTTTAGCATATTAAAGCATAGTATTGTGGTATTCTCCTTTGATGCTTTATTTGGGTTGACATGGCGCATGCTCACACCATGTTATGACTATCTCAAGTCACCATAAGCCTTTATGATCCTTTAATTTTCAACTTGTAGTATCACTTTATGCTTTGATCAATGATGTTTTGTCGCTTTACATGATTATGGCCATTATTGCTCTCTTAGTTTGTCGCTCCGAGTCTTTTTCTAGCCTCTGCAACCAAGTATGAGTTCCACTCATGCATCCAACTCCCTAAACCAAGTTATTCCAAAGAGTCCACCATACCTACCTACTATCTTATGCTATTCCAAGTATATTCATGTTTTTGTTTACCTTCCGAATTAAACATGTTATGAGAAAACTAGTGATTAAAGCTCTCACGAACTTGATGGCACACTTTACTTTTCTTGCCCTTAATAAACTTGAACCATTGTGTCGTCTATGTTGTATATGCTTGCACTTATTTGTTGGAGATTAGCAGAACCATGCTGTCATGGGGAACGCTTTCAACATTGCATGGGTACTTTGTACCTAGTTGATATCATGCTCTTTTGTCTATGAATGTCATCGGTGTGAAATGAAAGGGGAGATTGTAAGTCCATGGAGTTATGTATATGTGTTAGAGAAACGCCTAGGCCGCTGGTCTAATCCATGCTGACATGGTGGAAACCTGCAGCGTAACCATAATGATCTATCTATGAAGCATTCTTCTTATTAAAAAAAGAGTCCTATGTTGAGAAAAAGAAAAGAAAAAAAGATTATGAAAAAAGGAAAGAGAGAAAAAGCACCATATTCATTGCTGAGATGCTCGTTGTCTGCTTGCCTTGTCATTTTGATATGGGGATTCTTCCGTGTCATCGGGAAAGGGGTACCCCGTTGGCGGTTCTCTATGATACACATGTACTTACGATGACAAGAACTTACCGGTGACTAAACTTGAGTAGCATGAGGAGCGGCCCTCGTATTCAAGGGACATGAGATTTCTAACTTATACTTCGTCAAGCATATACACCATATTTTGTTCACTTTAACCTTAATCACTTTAAGATGCTTATGATAGGGGCAATGGGAGCTGAAAGCTATTAAGTACCATAATTTTTGGAAACTCTTTATGAAACTTGAATCTCTGCTTCCTTCTATGAAGGAGTTTCTTCCACCATTATATTGAGTCTCCACCTTTTATCTTTATGCACCTACTTTGAGAGCATAGTGGCCATTCTTAGTTCTATGTGCATTGTCCCAAGACTAGTTGATTGATGCATACCTTGATATTGCTTGTTTTAAACTATTTGTATCTAGTCACTCTTATGAACTTTGAAGGTGTCCTATGCATTTATATTTGCTACTCTATGAGGGACAAGCTGAATACTATTATGCTATGTTTTCTTTATGTGAAACAAACAAACGTCTTGCAAAGCATTGTTATTCATGAATCTTTTATTCGTGCATTTTCATGTTGCAACATAGTTTCTTTGTCTTTCATGTTATGATTGAAGTACTATGATCCCAGCTTCGAATGTTTTACAAATACTTTGATCAAGTTTATGACGGTGCATGTCACCTCAAAAAATATTCTTTCTTTTTATCACTTACCTACTCGAGGACGAGCATGAGTTAAGCTTGGGGATGTTGATACATTGCAAATGTATCTATAATTTTTGATGTTCCATGCTTGGTTTTATCTACTTTCTTGTGTTTTGTCCACACTTTGGAGTACTTTTCTTATGATTTCTTAGACTAACCTATTAATAAGAATCACAGTGCCAACTGCCTGTTTTCTGCTGTTTTTGGTTCCAAGAAGTCAGAAAATGAATATTCTCGGAATTGGACAGGACAAAATCCAAAGTTGCTATTTTACCAGAAGACATCTGGAGCCAGAATACGAGACAGAGAAGGGTTGGGGCCCGACCACACCACCTGGCTGCGCGGCCAGGCCTGGCCTGCGCCAGGGGGTGGTCTGGCCGACCCCAACACCCCCTCGGCCTCTCCTTCCGCCTATATATTGTCTCCGATACCAAAACCCTAAGTACCCGATCAAAAATCCACGAAAGAGTCCGTAGCCGCCGTCATCTCCATCCCTAGATCGGGAGGGATCTGAAGCTCTTCCTGGCACCCTGCCGGAGAGGGGAATTCACCCTGGAGGCCTTCTTCATCATTATGCAAGCCTCCGGTGTGATGCGTGAGTAGTTCATCTCTGGACTACGGGTCCATGTAGTAGCTAGATGGTTGGTACTCCTCCTTTGTGCTTTCATGTTTAGATCTTGTGAGCTCCGTTCATGATCAAGATCATCTATTTGTAATCAATACATGTTGTGTTTGCGGGGATCCGATGGATATTGAGATGTTATTTCAGATTGATTATTGATTCTATCATGTCTTTGTTATTTGTGATCTTGCATGCTTTCCGTTGTTAGTAGCTATCTTGGCCAAGTAGATGCTAGCAACTCCAAGAGTTAGTATTTATGCTCGATAGTGGGTTCATGCCTCTGGTAATCTGGGGAAGTGACAGAAATCTCTAAGGTACTAGATGTGTTGTTGCTAATAGGGAGAAAACAACAATCATTTGTTCATAGAACAATCGTATTGTTTACTTTACACGCAATTCATAAAGCAATAATCTGAAGGTGGATTATTAGTCATAGATCAAGTTGGATGGCGGTCTATGTATAATGTTGTAATGCCCAATCAAGTCTCAAAGGAGTCAAGATGATTAATATATGCTTGTATGTTTTCTCGATGTTTGTCAATTGCCCTGCTGTAATTTGTTCATCCAGCATGTCATCTATCTTAAGGAGAGCCACCTCTAGTGAATATGGACCCCAGTCCTTTCTTTTACATACAATCTACAAACTGTTTACTGCTTTGTGTTTACTTTCTGCAAACTATTACTTCCTTCCATTCGATACGTTTAATCCTTTGTTTTCAGCAAAATCGGTGAGATTGACAACCTCATCGCAAGTTGGGGACAGAGTTCTGTGGTTGTGTTGTGCAGGTCTCTATGTTGCTGCTGGCACCGGTAGTGCGCCCTGCCAACGTTCAGCTAGCTACACCTTTAGGATGTTTGCTTGCTCCTACTGGATTGATAACCTTGGTTTCATAACTGAGGAAAACTTACTGCTGTGTTCATCATACCTTCCTCTTGGGGTTCCCCAACGAGCTCGACATCAACCACGAGCCAGCAGGCGCATATTGGCCATATGCGCCACAGAAATTTCAGATCTGGCCCACCTTTTTTTTGAATTTTGGAAAAAAAAATATGTGGCGCATATTGGCAATATGCGCCACAGAATTTTTAGATTTCTTTGGCGTATTTCAAAGTGGCGAGGTAACAGTGACACATCTAATACGCGTCGTAGAATTCGAAAAACGTGCGCCACCGATATACCTTTTCCTAGTAGTGTCTGTCCTCAAGCCCGTGGAACAGAGGAAGTAGGAGGAGAGGTGCTCGAGCTACGAGGTTGGTCGGCGAAGGAGAGGAGCAGGCTAGAGTGGCAGCGACAATGAGAAGCATGCCAGAGGGGCGGCGACAGCGAGGCTGCAGAGGGTCAGGATCCAGAGGCCAGCTGTTCACGGGTGGTCTGCGTGCGTGTGCCAGGCCGCGTGCATGTAGGAAGTGGTTGTGGCATGAGTTCGTTCAGGTCGCGTGCATATAGGGTGTGTGTAGGCTAGATCACAACCTTCCATCGCCTTCTGCCATCAATGGATATTTTCCATGTCATCAATTGATGGCAAACATTTTCCAACAATCAGAAAACACGGTGCAAATATTTTCCAACCAATCAAAACACAGTCTTTGCCTTGTGTAATGAACCTATACAAACGACAAAGTCAAGTCTTTGCCGTGTCTATTTTTAGTACACACAGTAAAGTCTGGCCGTCATAGCTTCTCAGCGAACGGTGGCGAGAATGTATACCGTCGCACGACGGGTCTGCCGTGGTTGATTTTTTGTCATGTGTATTACTAAAACTTTGCCGTGTGTATATCTTTATTATGTGTTTTCTTGTTATTGTGCCGTGTGCTTTTCTTTGCCGTGTGTTTTTTTCTCGGCGAAGTCTTGCTTTGCCATGTTCCACGTCGCTTGACACACAGAAAAGAGTCGAAGACACGGCAATAACGATTTTTCCCTAGTGTATGTTTGTGAAGTTAAGACAATGTAGCTCATTTGTGCGGACCTCAGAACATTTATAGATGACCACCATGATATCCTCTTTAGTTGTATCACAAAAGAGTTTTGAAGAAGGCACCCATACTTGTATCAC
Organism: Avena sativa; assembly: GCA_916181665.1. Lineage (NCBI taxonomy): Eukaryota > Viridiplantae > Streptophyta > Magnoliopsida > Poales > Poaceae > Avena > Avena sativa. The sequence goes on from OV702290.1 coordinate 470,137,909, forward strand.
AAAGGAGCTTTGAAGAAGGCACCCATAGGTGTATCACAAAGGAGCCTTGGAGAAGGCACCCGTGAACGTCCGACCCCTGAGCCTTATCGTTTGGCTTTGTTGGTTATCTACAGTGGTCTTGTAACGGTAGCCTTGTGTAATCCCTACGGTGGTGTCGAGCCTTCCGTCTAACAAGACTTTTTTTAAACATAGGCAAAAGCTTTGTCTCATCCATTAATTAAAAAGAAAGTGCACGGTTTTTAAGAAGAAACCCGGACGAAAACCTACAACAATGACACACTGACAAGAGGATGAAGGACACCCAAACACCAACAACACAGGGGCAACACCCACACACACCGATAACCAAGCCTAAGAGAAGACATAAAGAGCCACACGAATGGCACACCAAACGCATCAATCCTACACCGCACTGACTACTTGCTTGATTTCTCCTTTACAAAGACCGATCTTGGCTTAGCACCACCTCTCATGTTGGATCTAGGATAGGTAGTAGCCAAGGTGGCAAGAAAATCACAAATCTCTCTAGTGACGACAACTCCAGGCATAGTAGACAACACTCCTGAATTAGCAACCCCAATACCTATGGGAACCACCAGCCTACCGAACTCAGGCGAGAGAGATACAACCGCATCGACACCACCACCCTTCTCAAAGCCAAGCGCATGAGCCATAGGCAAGCCCATGCCCTACACTCAGAGGCAGCAGACACAACATGTTTCGACGACAGGCCACGAGGAGAGAGACGGGCATAGAGTTTCTCTTCCTCAACCACATACGACTTCTGCTCAGACAAGTCAAGTGCAAGTGAATCCTGTGCTTTGGCGATCCCTGGACTATCAGAAGGGCATGCCTCCTCCAACTCCAAATAAACATCACCTCGCGCCAACAACAACCTAAGAGCTGCCACCACCTCATGAAGAGGGCGAGTCGCCTCCTTGATACGAACATCGACCAACTGAAGGAGATCCATGCGCATCAAAGCGACCTAGGACTGAAAGAGAGAGTCCAAAGTAGTGTTGATCTTGAATTGCCCGCAACACCTAGGAGAGGGTCTTGGCAGCACCACTGCAATTGCCGACGAGCGGCCCACGACCTCAGCCCAACTTCGGGGCAAGGAAGGACCACGAGGCTGAACAGAAGGAGAGCGACCCCGCTGGCAGGGAGCACGAGCGACCGGAGAACAAGGAGTGACCACCTCGTCTCCAACAGTGGCTGGAAAACGAGCACGACAAAAACGCTCCCGATGACCGGAATGACGACAATGGATACATATGAAGGGCTCACGGAAAGTGCTAACTATGTGGTCACGCTCGAGGCACCGTAAGCATATCCCACGAGCCCAACGCTTGAAAGCGAGACTACGCTCACGACCTTCCTTCTAAACCAAAGACGAAGGCTCACGGCCGGGACGGCTGCCCCGCCCCACCTGCACCCAGCCCTCCGCATCACCATCAGCAGAATCTGCAGAGCAAGCTATCTCCGCCGCATTGCCCTTGACTTCGTCGTCAATAGTAACAGTGCATAACCTGGCAGCTGGCGGCGTTTGAGGGGCTAGCTCTTCATCATAACTATCCTCATCATTCTTAGCTACAGAATCCCACAAAGAGGACTGCATCATGACTAGGGGCTGGCGGAGTCGAAGCCGAAATAGGTGGCATGGACTGAGGGTCCAACTCTTCATCGGCATCCTCGTCACCGACAATAGCGCCAGAGCCAAAGACCCAAGAAGGCATGCCAAGGAGGGCGCTTATGGAGGTAGAGAGGACAAGCTGGCCACAAAGCAGGCATCATCCTCGACAACTACAATCTCAACGGCGCGTGCCTCGCGCCCGTCATCAGTCATCAGAGAGCCACTCACCAACCTGTCCATCAACCTCTAGGAGCTGTCGGTCCGGACAATAAATAGGGGGGCCGTGGCGGCAGCTGGCCCAGATGAAGCCAATACGAGACAACGGTGCCGACAGGCCAGCCGTGGGCGACACTTTGAAGGCTGATCTCGCAGCTTGCCGCAGCCCCGACCCAGGGGACTTGAGGACGACCTCCACCGACGAGGGACAGCTGCGCAGCTGATCTGCAGGGATTGGCGACGGTGGCTGTGGAAGTAGCAAGGAGCCAGAGCAGAACCAGAGTGAGCACGACCGCCTCCACCCTCTGGCCCGACGTGAGAGCATGGCGACAACGAGGTCGCAGCGAGGCAGCGAGCGCCTCCAGGGACAACTGCAGCAGCCCTGACAAGGCACATGCGAGTGGAGCCGAGGCGGCGGGTGGCGGGGCCGGGACCCTCGCGGCCTTAGGGCGACCCACCATCTTCAGCCCCCGGATGGCTGGGTCCGACCTACGGGAGGCGAGAGCCACTGCAGTCCGCGCGGCGGCGAAGGGCGGTGAGGCCAAGGAGGCCGCCGTTGAGGCCATAGGGAAGCGGGACTGGAGCTCCGGGCGCAGCAGTGCCGTGGCGCAGCAGGCTGATGCCTTACATGCCGAGCCCGCATGCTGAGCCGAGGGACTGGAAGAGGACGTTGAGGGGAGGCGGGATCTGTTTCCAGCGGCCGGAGAGGAGGACGCTGCCGGCCAGGCCCTGGTCCATGGTCCACTCCGCGCTCAGCTATTTTCTTTCTTCCATGTTAGGGACAAGATGATCGCACACCTGCTGTCCTATGCTTAATAAAGGTCGTTTTTCCTACGAGATAAGTTCGAAGTTCCCACATTCAAAAATTGACATATCCTGTCCTGTAAGGCCGCTGTTGACCGGTGAGGCTACACGAAGTTTAGTCTCATCAGGAAGTGGACTCTCTTCTTATTGTTGGGCTGTGTGTGCATAAACATTCAGAACGTAGATTGGAAGGGCTTTTCACGATGACTGGTGAGGTGAGGTTACACCCTAGGAGGAGGTTACATCCACCTTATAAACCTTATAAGGAAGAGATATCTTCCACCTTATACGGGAGAGATACCTTTCTCGTTCTTTTTTTATTATTGGGTTCTTTTCTTATTATTGGGACACCTTTCACGTTATAAACGATCGGACCTTTTTCTACGAATTATTATGCTGATAACTGATCAAGCGAAGGGGAAAATCGTTTTTTTTTTCACTTGGTGGTTCAGCATGATAATTCTTAATTAACCACTGTGAAAAAATGCATAGCTACTAGAATGCCTAATTTTATACTATATAGATTAACATAGTATATACAGTCTCGGAGTTTATATAAAGGCTACAAAGCGAATGATTAAAGCAAGAACTTTAACATGAAAATTCTTTGGTCCTAGCACACTGCGCACTACACTAGGCATGCAACTAAGTGTACAGACTATCAAGCTAATCAACCCTGTCTCCAAATAACCTAAAACCCGTCTTAAACCCTCGTAATCTCCTCAGCTCCCCTTTGGGAGCACCTAATGCTAATACCACATCAGGAGCTTCCACAAGCACCCAGAGTGTTTCCCAGCTTCCTCTGCCTGCCGCCGCACCTTCGTCGCGCCCCGCTGCCGCCGAACGCAGCTCCCCCGCCGCCTCTGAGACCGTCGTGCCCGCCCCCGCCGTTCCCCTCGTCGCGCGGTCTCTTTGCCCCCACTCCGAGCGAAGTGGCCAGCAGCCTCCGTCCTCTCATCGCCTGGACGACTCTGAGGAGCATCATGACTCCCTCCACGTTGAGGCTCCACCAACCCGGGCCGCTGCCGCGGCGGGCTACCTCGCGGCGCGGCGCGCCCGTCCGGCACGTCTCGATGGCGTCGAGGAGATCCGACACGACGGACTTGCTCGGCAGCGCTGCAGCGAAGGCGGCGGGGAGGTGTGCGCCTGCTCCCTCGGTGCGGGCGCCGAGGGTGATCGTGAGGTGGCGTGTGGGGTGGATCGCGCCTTCGAGGAGGGAGCGGTTGAGCAGCTTGACGACGGCCGACGTGCGGACGGCGCGCTCCATCTGCCGGTTGCGGCCAGCGCGTCGGCCGTGGCATGGCCGGGCGGCGTGGTGGGTCTCCCGAGGCGCTGTATCCTAGCGTGGGTACGCACCCATGGGTTCCAGTGCTGGCTCTGCTCGTCGGCTTCCTCTGCACCTGAACGAAATCGAACAGTACAGACAAAATTAATTAGTTGCGGTTGCGGTACGGTACACACACCGAAGTAAGGAAGTCTCTAGGCGCGACACGTCTCAATATGAACATAAAGGTAGAGATTCAGGCACGCGTGTTGCTTATAATGCTAAAGTTTGGACCACATATATACGGAGGTACTATCTTGTTAAAATAAATACGTAGTAAGCAACCTAGTACGCTTGCAAATAATATTCAGCTAGCATGCTCAACACAATGCCAATGATGCTGTTACCTTGTGCATTGGAGATATCCTGGTAGGCGCAGAACCGTGAGAAGATCTCGCCCAGAGTGGCGCACTTCCTCTCCGCCGTAGCCACGCTGCCGTCCGCTTCCGGCGGCACGACAACGGCGTAGAAGAACCCCGGCAGCTCGAAGACGAAGACGCGGGCGTCGATGCGCGCGACGAGCGCGTCCCTGGCCAGCATCCACTGGTGGTCGCCGACGGCGCAGGTGGCCATGGACACCGGGTGGCCCTCGACCCGGATCATGTGCACGGACAGCTCGCCGGAGCGGAACAGCTGCGTGCCCTCGAAGCGGTCGCCGCAGAGCACGAAGAGGCTGACCGCCGGGGATCCCTCGGCGGCGAGCAGCTGCGTGTCCCTGCCCATGCGGTACTCCTTGGTCCGCCCCATCCTCAGCGGCGCCCGGCTGGCAGTAGCGGCGTGCGCTCCTCCTCCCTCCCGGGACGCCATCGGTCAGGGTGGCAATGCTGCTCGATTCAAGGGCAGCACACGTTACAATTAGGAGACATGATGAGGCGCGCGTGCACGCGAGCACGAGCCTGGCGGGGCTGACGCTACAGCGACTGCCTGCTATAATTGAGCTAACGATGTTACGATCGGTACAGTGCATCATGCTGTAACGTCTAAGATATTTTCAGGTACTACCAGTGATAGTGAGAGGCCATCCGACACATTCTGATCGTGGTCTGTTGTGGCTAATACTTGCATAATTAGCAGCAGCTAAGTACGATACTACCTAGAAGGCTAGAGAATAGTGGCGCGTGCTGCTTACCACACTAGAAGTTCGCTGCTTCGAGCTCGACGGTACCGCTTGGTAGTATGCAGTGACCTTTGAGGAGCACGAAGAAAGCCGCTAGACCGCCATGACAGGGAATCGCACAGACACTGAGAGAGAGAGCGAGCGAGAGCAAAGAAGGAAGGGAGGACGATTGTGTGTGTATGTACGAGAGGGGAGTGCAGCAAACCACTCTTAAATAAAAGACCGGAGCAAGACGCGCGCCAAGACCGGAGCAAGAATACTGGGAGACTGGGCGGAAAATAACAGAGCTAGCTAGCATGCGCAGCTCAGCTGAGGGCGGGAGAGGGAAAGGAAGACCGCGCGTACGTGGGAGGCGAGGCCTTGCATGCATGCATGCACGCGCCACGCACGCGGCGCGGGACACCTCGCACGCGCCCCGGCCTGCCTCCGCGCCACCTCGCCTGGGACCCGGCATCGGCATGGGGCCGGCAGGCGCACACGTGGCCCCCACCGCGCGACGTGGCCGTCGTCCGTCCACGCGTTGGGTTGCGCTGGCCCCCGGGCATGCCGCCTCGTAGCCTCGTACGTGCGACCGCTTCTTCTCTTGCTAGCTCCCGCCCGCGGTCTCGTTTTTCCTCCGAGACCATCAACTCAACTGTTCAGTGTGCCGTCGTGCGCGCCAAGGACCGGCAGGTTGAGTATTCGTAGATCTTCAAATCTTACCTTGCCCAATGCGTAGAAAAAGCACCCAAAACGTTGTTACCTTGCTCAATGCTTGCGTAGAAAAAGCACCCAAAACGTCTAGGCTCGAACATGTGACGCGCTCCTTTTCTTGGCGCACGACCACCTTGACGTATGTACGTCCGACGACACTGCGGACGCGTTTGGTAGCCAGACCCAGCCAGACCGGGTCTAGGCTGCGTCTGCACCAACATTAGAACACCCCATAGTCACAGGCCCGGACCCAACGACAACACTCGATTTCGAGCGTTTCCGTGGAGTGAGACTTATCGTGCACCCACCCGATGTAAAAGCGGCGATTCCCCACACGAGCATGGCCAACGATAACGATGGCGGGAGCTTTTCGGCTGCATCGAAAAGTGGGGTCGGAGAGATTCACTCACCTTCCGCTAAAACCCTCGCCTATTTCTACCCTGCCCGCTCACCGTCGGAATCCAACCCTCCATTTTCTCTCACATCGAGCACCATCTCCTGGATGGTTCGCGTGAGGTGAACAGCTCCACGTTTTCCGGTCTTCGACGGCGGCGTGAAAACTAGTTCCTCCTTGTTCGGCAGTTCTGATATGCGTCCATTACCTCCAACAATGACGTTAAGTGGCCTTACCTCCATCTGGGTTCGTCCATCTAGGGTTCACGTATCTACAATCCCTCTTGGGTTCGTAGATCATTGCTTTATTCGTAGTTTTGATCCGTAGCCTTGATGTGCTGCAGATTATACCCAGATTTCTAGCATTGATCAGCTATATATTGTAGCATGATTCGTAGCCCTGCTTTATTCTACACCGTAGCATGATTTGTAGCCTTGATATGTTGTTCATTTTATCTTGCTTCTTAGCCTTCATCTCCTATAGAATGTAGATTATTTCGTAGCCTTCTTCTACACATTATAGCTTGATTTGTAGCTACGTCTAGCGTTCACCTTTTTGTCTTACGTGATGAATGTAGGACTCGTTCTGTGATGAATTTTGCCACCCTAATAGGGACTCCCAAATCCCTTCCTATGTGGATGACAGCCAGCTCTTGACTCCCAATGTTGTGGAGCCTAGAATGACGACCCTGGTAGTGCGATTGTTCCCCTCAACCTTAATGTGCAATTTTTTTCACCATTATTGCTGCAAAAGTTGCAGCAAAGCTAGCAAATGCGTATTAGAAGGCGCATATGAAGAGGACCATGAAATAGCTTCCTACATGTCCACCTTCATGTTGAACAACATGTGTGAGATTGTTAAGAGAGGCACCAGGACTCAAAAGGGACTCAAGTTGAGGGAAGGTCGATATGTAGCCCGTCCTTCATGGAGGACTTTATTTATCTTTTGAAAAATTCAAATTTAGAGATTAAAAAATCCGAAAAAATACGGGACGTAGATAATAATTTATAATACGTATGTGCAAAAGATCATGCAAAAGATCATGTGAAAATACTTTGTATTCTGGCCTCAGCAAAAAAAGAGAATTTTAGATCTGGACATAAACAGTGGAATTTTGAATGGTTTCTATTTTCCTAGAATTATTCATATTTGTCTTTTCTGCTATGTCCGAAATACAAGGTATTTTCCATTTAAAATTTTCAGACATGTATTTCATATTGTTGGCTACACGTCGATACTTTTTCCGAAAATATTTGATACATTTTGAAAAAAATCAAAAAAGGGATCCAGTGTGGACGTACTCTAAAGTGATTTTCCGCTCAAGGTGATCCATATGAATGTCTGTGTTAAGGCTTTGTTCGAGCACTGTGAAGGTTAGGTTTTAGGAACTCATGTGTACAACCACACGAGGAAGTGGGTGGTGTGTTGGATCCAGATTAGCAAGCTATGAGACCTCAGCGGCGTGCAGTGGTGTGAGGACATCTACACGATTCTTCTTACCCGTGAGCACTATAGGGGCGTGTTCGGGTTAGCACACATCATGACAGCCTTCAGCGATTATCACACATTGTCACTGCTATGCACAACTAAAATTATCTCTTGCAATCATAGGAGCATCCCAGGGACACCGTCTGAGTGAGTCTACTCATTTTAGGAGTTACTCCCTCCGTTTTAAAATATAAGATGTTTTAGTTTTGTCAAAGGAGTGTATCTAAACTATTTTTAGTGTCTAGGTTCACTCTAAATCTAGATGAACCTAGACACTAAAAAAAGTCTAGATACACTTTATTTATAAAGCTACGTCTTATATTTTGAAACGGAGGGAGTATATGAGTAATACGATTACAACCCACACTTTAGTAAAAGGTGAAGCTTACATTGAGAAGTCATGTAGGTTTATATTGTTCTATTTGAATTACATTTCATTTATTGGGAAGAAGTGCACTACAGCAGCGCGCCGGCGCTGGCGGTTATCCTGGCACATGCTTAATCATTGTGCTTGCATTTAGGCAGCAAACAAAAATTCTCAGGAATAGTTCCATCAGGAGAGTGAACGCGTAACATTTTTTTTCTCGCGGCACATCGGATCCATCGCGCTATTTGTGGCTCGACAGGTCTGTTTGACGTCGGGCTACATTGACGGGCAGAGACAAATAGGTGTGGTGGTGTGTCAATCATGCACGACATAATTTAGTGTCTCATGTTATCTTTTTCAAAGCATATTATTTCTTTATAACGTTTTATATTATTGATTATTATAGTTACAACATGAATCTCAAAAGGCGCCCAATAAATCACCTCCGAGAAAAGCATAACACAACTACATACATCTACATGATCCTACATTTAAGATTGCAATCGCCACTAGAACTATAATACTCCGTCCGTTTCAAAATATAAGATGTTTTAGCTTTATGAATAAAATGTATCTAGACCTCTTTTAGTGTCTAGGTTTATCTAGCTTTGGAGTGACGCTAGACACTAAAAGAGGTCTAGATACACTCCTTTCACAAAGTTAAAACATCTTATATTTTGAAACGGAAGAAGTACAACACTACTATGAAATGACTTAATAGTGACGAGGCAGGTATCGATTACACTGACGATAGAGACATTTGTTAGCAATATACATTCACTAGTAACACCTTACTGCTGATGTCTTCAGAATCGTCGTCCTAACTGTTAGCGCTTACGACTATTTTTGCTTGTCGACGCTAGGTACTCTAGCTGACGAGAGGCAAATAACCATTGATATTCCGGCGGTTATGGAAAGATTGATGTGAGGATTATTTTGAGGTGCGGGGAACTCCTATGAATTTGTGGATTCAGTATGCTTCTGCCTGTTTTGATGGAGCTGCCGCTATCTGGTTGGAGTATGCTCGTCCCCGAATCCCCAAGGCAACATGGATAGAATTTTGTCATCATCTGAACACCACGTTTGGTCGCAATCAACACAGATCTTTGGTTCGTAAATTTACTTAAATTCACCAGTCATCCACTCACATGGGTACGAGTACTCGGATGCTTATGATTCGCTATCCTATATTGAGTAAAAAGCTTACGGCCTATGAAGGTTTCAGATGACAGCCCAATGAAGCAACCGACAAAAGCTTTGACTGTATTAGGAAAGAGACTACGAACCGACATCGTGTTGGTAAATACGCGTGCATGAAACCTATCCGCATACAGTTTTGAGACCCGGCCTATTATATATAGGACGGGAGAAGTCCAAGCGAGGATACCGAAATCTAGAAAACAACTTGTAATAGTGCGATCAGGCGACTTTGACTTCACTGTTTTCCTGACATCCGACAAAATCCCCAGCGTTCTCTTTTCCGTGAAACCCTAAGTCCATCATCATGGGAATTGCCGAGGTTACCCCTCGTCAATTGGCGCCGTCTGTGGGAAACCTAAACGCTGGAGCCATGGATTCGGCGCACCGCTCTTCACCAAGCATCAACCCGACGAAAGCAGTTTCACACCCGCCCACCCCTGTATTGGTACCCGCTGATTTCAATAGCAGATCCGATCTAATCGTCGGAAGCTTCCACTTTCAAGTAGAAGACCTGCAAGAATCGCACCCTTCGGCCCTGATCATATCAGAACCGTCGGTGGAAAATCTTACGCCTACGACGGTATTAGCATCTTCCATTGGGTCCTCCATGGACGCCGCAACACAGATTGAAGCAGGCGAAGAAAGCGAGCAAATCGAGATGGATCTGGGGGACCTTGATGGGCTTTACGATGATCACTCCTTCGGATCAGACCCGCAACTAACCCCACCAAGCGGAGCAAGCCCGGCAAATTCAGAACCCGAAGAAAGCAGCGAAAACATCGACTTCGAAATAAGGATGGCGAAGATTTACCTAGAACTACAATCTCAGAATAATAGCAGCGCATCCTTTGGAGCAGAAGACAACGTCACCAGCCCACGCATAACATGCCACCAAGTGTGCATGGTCAACGGGAACACCTCAACACCACGCAACTCTAATGGTAACCCTATCCTCGATCCCAATGATATTTTATCAGATGACAATGCAGGAAATCATAGCAATGAAGGGGACCACATAAACAAAGAAGAAACAACGGATAACCGCATAGTCCAAGGAAGAGGCGGAGAGCCACATGAAGGAGAGAGGCGAACTCTTCAGCTACCAGCAGCGGCATGGCAAAGGGCAAGGGAAGCAATTTCGGGAGCAGTCCCGATGATAGTGGACGCTTCTCACGAGGATTTATTAGCATATCAATATATGCTTCATCACAAGAAGAGAGATTTACTAAGGATGCAAAGGCAACTCGATGAAAGAAAGAGATTAGCAGACGAATCCAGCCTACGGCGGGCACAGTTAAGCTCCACCCGAGGATCAAGGAGCATAACAGGAGGATCACCGCCAGTAAGGAGAATATCTCGGTTAGCGAATATCCCTGAAATAGAGAGAGGCGGACTCATCCGCGATCTAGATCTATCGTTCATGTCGATCGATCAAGCAGGAAACATTAAGGCAAAAACGGCCCAAGCAGCCATCAGCGCACCACCACCGCCCTCACCAGCAGTGCCACCACAAAACACAAATGATCAAAACGGTGAATACCCAAGGTCAAAAGGGGCAATGTCAATGATTCAGAAGGAGCGTCCATCCAACAGAACCCAGAAGCTCATCACAAGGCAAATCAATATGGAGGAAACAATAACATCAACCACACCCAAATATCTCCATTGGTCCGAGAAGGAAATCACATTCAGCAAAGCTGATCACCTGCTTCGGGTCCCATTACCAGGTCACTCAGCCTTGATAGTCGAAGCACAAATTGGCGAGTTCGATATGAGCAAAGTCTTCATGGACGCAGGAAGCAACATAAATCTGATCTACGCAAAAATGTTATGAACAATGGGCTACCCCCTGGACAATCTCGCGCCAACAGAAGCATCTTTCCACTGAATAGTACCTGGTAAAGCCGAAATTCCTTTAGGCATAGTATTTCTTCATGTTGTTTTTGGTTCCAAAGTAAATTTCAGGCGAGAAAATCTTGAATTCAAAGTCATGGACTGGCCATCGCAATATCATGCGATCCTGGGACGACCAGCTTTCGCATGGTTTATGGCATTACCGCATTATGCGTACTTGGTCTTGAAAATGTCAGCACCAAAAGGAATCATCATGGTAAAAGGAAGCTTCACACGTGTCGACAGTTGCGACAGGGAGTTTAACAAAATTTCTAAATCTTTCAGGATGTCCGCAGAGTTCGAACAACTCAAAACTTCAGCAATAGCAGAACCATTGGAAGTAGCGCGTGTCAATCCCGATCAGGCTTTTTACATCACAAAAAAAGTATATATCCACCCCGTCGATCTGACGAAAAAAACATTTGTGGCTTCCAATCTTGATCCTGCATAGGAAAGCGTGCTCATCGAGTTCCTCCTGGGAAATTTTCTCATAGCTACCTTCTGACATGCCGGGAATTCCTAGGGAACTTGCTGAGCACGCATTAAATTTGGACCCAAAGGCAAAGCCAGTAAAGCAACTGCTTCGTCGCTTCGCATAGCCAAATCGTAAAGCCATTGGAAAGGAGCTCCGTCGCCTTACCGACGCCAACTTTATCAAAGAACTAACAAAAGCAGAGTGGGTCGCAAACCCAGTATGTGTTCGAAAGAAAAACACTACAGAACTTCGGATATGCATTGACTTCATTGCATTGAATAAGCATTGCCCAAAATATCACTTCCCATTGCCGCGAATCGACCAAATAATCGATGCAACCGCGGGATGCGAACGTCTTTCTTTCTTGGATGCTTACTCAGGATACCACCAGATTAAGATGAAGGAAGAAGGTCAGGAGAAAACGCCATTTATCACACCTTATGGTGTATTTTGCTACACAATAATGCCCTTTGGCCTCTAGAACGCCCGAGCAACATATCAGCGGATGATGTAGAAGTGTTTGGGAAGCCAAATAGGCACAAACGTACAAGTATATATCAATGACGTCATACTTACAACAAGACAAGGATCTGCGCTCATCAAGGACCTCGAAGAAACATTCAAAAATCTCGACAAGTTTAGCATCAAACTAAACCCGAAGAAATGCTCCTTTGGAGTCCCGGCAGGGCAACTCCTTGGATATTTGGTATCAGCCAGAGGAATTGAGGCTAATCCCAAGAAAATATAAGCAATCCTAACAATGAAGAAGCCAACAAATCTCCATGGCGTGCAGCAGCTGGCAGGACGGGTAGCGGCACTCAGTCGTTTCATTGCAATATTAGGAGAAAAGACGTTGCCATTCTACGCCCTTATGAAGAAATCGGAAAAAATTGAATGGACGGAAGAAGCTCAGCGCGCCTTTGAAGATCTCAAAAGGACACTTTCGACATCTCCTGTTGTCGTGTCGCCAAAAGAGAAAGAGTATTTACTGCTTTATATTGCTACCACAAATCAGGTGGTCAGCACGGTGTTGGTCATGGAGCGACCCGAAGAAGGGAAAACCCATGGTGTGCAGAGGCCAGTCTATTTCCTGAGCGAGGTCTTATCGCCATCCAAACAAAGGTACCCACATTGCTAAAAACTAGCATATGGGGTATTTATGACAACACGAAAACTATGCCATTACTTTTCGGAACATCTGATCATAGTTGTTAACGAAGCACCTTTGTCAAGCATGCTCAACAATCCAGAAGCAACTGGGTGTGTCTCTCTATGGGGCATCAAATTATCCCCTCGAGATATCACGTATGAGAAGCGTAAAGCAATCAAGTCGCAAGTTCGGCCGTATTTCATCATAGAATGGACAGAGTTGCAATGTGCGGGTCCACCAGATCTTTCTAGTGCTTGGACAATGTACTTCGATGGATCAAAAAGAACAAAAGGAGCAGGAGCAGGAGTCATACTAGTATCACCACAAGGCGACAAAATGTGCTATATACTTCGGATGAGCTTTGCAAACGCATGCAATAACGAAGCTGAATACGAGGCTTTGTTGCATGGCATGCGAATGGCCAAAGCTTGCGGTGCGACTCGCCTCAAAATCTTTGGAGATTCTAACCTTGTGGCAGAACAAGCAATGAACAAGTGCGACGCTTCCAATGAAAATATGATTGCTTACCAAGATCTATATGGCGTTATGGAAGCTCAATTTGATGGGTGCGAAGTATCGCACATAGGGAGAGCAAGCAATGAAGAAGCCGACAATCTAGCAAACATCGGATCCCTGTGCTTTCCAATACCACCAGGAGTTTTTTGAGAAGAAATAATGGAGTGATCCATCAAAGCAAAAAGAGTCTCCGAGATTATAGCACCAGAAACAGGAAAAAACAAGCATCTGCAAAAAGACTCGGGGGCTCCATCAAAAACCAAAAGTATAGAAGAGGCCGTCGAGGAAGAAGAGCAGGAAATTAGAGAGGTCATGCTAATTGAGCTTACCTGGATGCAGCCGTACATAACATATATGAAGGAGATATGTCCTAGAGGCAAATAATAAATAGGTTTTTATTGCCATATCTCAATTAGTTTATAATAGTTTCATATTGTGCTATAACTGTGCCAAGTAGAAACATTGGTATAGGTGTGGTATGAAACAACCAAGTCCCTAGTAGCCTCTATTCATACTAGTTCGTTGGTCATGAAGATGATATGGGTTTCAAGATCATGGGCATTTATGCCGACTGACAATAGGATCATATCATTGGAGAATGATGTGATTGGACATTCCTCGAAGGATTGCAACATGATCAAGTCATATAGTTCATTGTTGCAATAGCTATACCTAGACTCCTTCTCCTTAGACCGTGAGCTCATATTACTCACTGTTTCCCGAGGCTGCTTTGACTACATCAACCGTCATCTGGTAATACAGTGGACATAAAGGTGTATGTTGGGTATTCCAAAGGAACAGTTGATGACATGTGACTGCAAGACCGGGATTTGTTCGCCCACATGACGGGTAAAAATACATACAGCCGGCTTGGTGAGATTACATCTATAAATGTTGCAACATGTGACTCGGTCATGGGGATGTAATATCACGGTAACAAGAAAACAGAGCTTGTTGTGAACGAGATTGAACAAGGTATGGGATACCAATGATCGGATCTCAGACAAGTTGTATCGAGAAGCAAATGGAAGAGGATGTTACATTTAGCGGTTCAAATGACATTGTCATCAGGAATGCATAGGGGTCACATGGACATCCCTGGTCCCTCTGTTGATCATTGATACAGATCATGTCTAGAGCATTTCCGAGCCGTGAGAGAATACACTTAAGGGTACGATGAGAGCGATCATTCGTAAGATGGAATCACAGTAGAGAAAGAGAAAGCCGGAATCGTTCTGCGGAGAGATCCGAAGTTGTTCAGAGAAAGAATAAAGGAAAAGACCGGAAAAGTGTTTTCGGATAAATGGGAATTTAAATATATATTTATTATATGTTAATTGTGAATTAATATATTATAAATAATATTTATTATTAAGATTTATAAAGACAACTTTTTTATTAGGCCAAATCCCGGAGGGAAAAGGCGTAGAATAAAATCTATAGAAAAAGGAAAAGAAAAAGGTAAAAAACAGCCAGCCCGTGCGCGGCAGATAACTGCCACCGCACAGGGCGGCATGCAGCTGGGCTGCGCACGCGGGCGGGCGACGGATACTCCGTGACGCGTGGGGGCGGGCGCCAGCCGCCGCCCTGGGCCTGCTCAACCCCGACCCATGCGGGGCCCATGGGGGAGCGGACTGGGCGGGCGTGCTGGGTCGCGGGAGGGGGGCACTGGCCCACCCGGGCTGGCTTGCCTGGCTGCCACCGCGAGAGGCTGGAAGGCGCGAGGTGGGCCACGCCAAGGCCCACCCGGCCGCCCCTTCTCGCCTGGCTGCTGCTGGCCACTGTGGGCTGTTGGCTGGGTCCGGCGAGGTGGCCCATTCGGCCACCTATTGGCCCAGCCGGCTGCCCCTTTTATTTTTTTTCCCTTTCTCCTTTAGTTTTAGTCCCACATGGCTAACCCTTTGAGGAGGGCACACCCCCTCCGCCTATATAAAGGGGTGCCCATGGGTAGGATAAAACACACAACTTGAGAAGTCCTTTGGTTGACTTTCTCCCTCCCTCTCTCAATACCTTGTGACCATGGCCCCAAGTCTGGGTTGTGCGATCAAGGCACACCTGCAGTACGCCATTGTGTTGCACGGATTCCTAGCCGTATATCAACTTCCACACTCCCGGCGGGATCGGGGATCCGGAGGTCTCATCGTGCACCGGATGTGTACAAAGCCACGAGGCGCAACACTTGGGGCGCTTGAATGTCGTGAGCCGGAGCTGTTGCATGATGAAGATAAAGAAGGAGCAAGGGGTGACCTGCGAGGAGCTTCGCGACCTTGAGGTCGGCTACGAGTATGACTACTTCAACCACGTTCCCCGCGGAACGTTAACCGCGTACGGTCTACAAGGGTATGTATTCTCTATGCATTGGCCGTTACTGCATTACTATATAGATAGATCCTAGACAGTTTTGGGGTTACATCGTAGGAAATTTTTTGTTTTCTGCTGCGATCCCCAACAATGGTATCAGAGCCGATCTATGCGTAGGAGTGTTGTATGGCCAGTACGCACAAGTATTGTGCGGGAATTGATCCCTTAGTTGTTACCCTCTAACGTGTACTTGCTTATATCGCGGTATTGTTTGATGAAGCGGCCCGGACCGACCTTACGCGTATTCGTACGCGAGACTGGTTCCACGCTCAACATACGGCTTGTACTGTATAAGTGGCTAGCGGATGTCTATCTCTCATTCGATAGTTGATATAGCATTTACAACGGAGGACCTCGAAAGGGGTGTAGTATAGACAACTGTTGGATCCATGTTGTGGTTGGAAAGTGTTGTGTTCGCAGCATAGAAAACAAAAAAATTCCTATGATGAGAACTATACGCCAAGATCTATCTACTAGATATAGAGCAACGGGTGGATATACGTCCATGGAGAACTTACCCTCGAAGACAACAGAGTTTTGTTAACGAGTTGGAACTCGTGGATGATGTAGTCGTACACTTGTCGATCTCAAGATCGTGTGGAAGTCCGAGCACCGCAAATCAGTAGTGCATCCGTCCTCGCACACACGTTCAAGCTACCGGACAACCTCCACCTTCTCGCTCCAGCGAATCAGCGGAAGCAGCAACTCCTTCCAGATGCAAGGCCACCGAGAACATGTATCTCGCTAATTCGAGACCATGCGAGAATATCTAGAGGGGGAGAGAGATCCTTCACGAGGAGGTGTGATTGTGAGGGAGGAGAGGGGGGCTCCTCCCCTACCATGGCCGGTGGCCAAGGAGGGTGCCCCCACCTCTTCCTCATTCATGTGGTGGAAGCTCCACTCACATCAATTCAAGCTCCACCCAAAAATCCACTCACATGCATTAAATTTCCACCAAATTTAATGCAACTCTCAATTAATAAAAATCTTTTATTTATTTTATTCAGAATTTTGTTAATTACTTTAATTAACAAACATTCACATAAAACCCCTTGTAACATTTCAATATCACATGCAGAACCACTTTCTGCAATTTCACCCGAAACAATTCCGGTTTCTATCGAAACAATTCCTGCGCTTTGCAATCCTTTTGTCTAAAACATATGCACTCCAAAATGGTGTCCGGTAACCCTTAAGTGTGTCACTCTACGGTTCGCGAATAATGCAGACATGATTGAGACTCCTCTCAGATCAATAATCAGTAGCGGGACGTGGAGATCCATACTGACTCCTGCACATTCAACGATGACTTCTGTGATCGTGAGAACCTTTAACGCTAGTAAATTAATCCCTTTGTCTCATGATATAATACATGTCCGAGATTCGATCATCAGTATCCAAATACCTAGTTTGATCTCGTTACTGACATGCACTCTTTTCTCGTTCCCGTGATATAACATTCTAGTGATCACATCACTTGCTTGCAAGCTATCTTAATGTGATATCACTGAGAGGGCCCAGAGTATATCTATCCATCATTGGGATTGACAAATTCCACTCTTGATCCATGAGCCTTGATACGTCCATTTTGCATCACTATTCTATGTCTTAATTCACTATTATTCATTGATATATTTCGTATTGAGAGGTGATACTTATGTTATTTCATCTATTTTTGCATGGTTGATGACTTTTGGAGCATGGACCGCTGCAGTCAGGATTCTGATGTAAAAGGTGTTGTTTGGAGGCAAAATTCGCGAAGATCAGAAAATACGGGAAAATATACAGAAAATCCTATTTTTCCAGAAGACTAAGGATGCCAGAAGATGGAATGGAGGTGGGCCACAGGGGGCCCACACCACCCCATGGCACGGGCAGGCCTAGGCCACGCCTGGAGGTGGTGTGGCCACCCTGGCCCACTCTAGCCTCTCCCCTTTGGCGTATATCATCCTCCCGAAACCCTAAGACTCGGGGAGCGACCACAAAAAGATTCTACTGCCTCTGCGGGGCGGAAAACACCGAGAGAGAAAGATCTCTCCGGCAGACAGATTTCTGCTGGGGGAATTCCTTCCTAGAGAGGGGAGATCGCGCCATCAACACCATCATCAAGCTGGACTTCATCGGGATCATCATCAGCAACACCACCACCATCATCACCATCATCACCCTCATCACCATCTCCATATTGCTATAACAGTTGCATTGAATCTTGCATAGTTCATAGGGGAAACTTTCCCGGTGTTGATTACTCTTTGTAGTTGATGCTATTGAGTGAACCATTGAATTATTGTTTATGTTCAGATTGTTATACATCATTATTCCATCTCTGATCATGATCCATATGATGTCTTGTGAGTAGTTCGTTTTGTTCTTGAGGACATGGGAGAAGTCATGTTGTTAGTAGTGAAATTGTGTTGAGAAAGATTCAATAGTTTGATATTTAAGTTGTGGTGTATTTCTTCTAGTGGTGTCATGTGAACGTCGACTACATGACACTTCACCTATATGGGCCTAGGGGAATGCATTGTGTATTTGGCTACTAATCGTAGGGGTTGCCGGAGTGACAGAAACCTGAACCCCCGTTAGAAAACCATTGCACAAGGGACGTAAGGGTCTTAGAGTTTAAAGTTGTGGTTAGGTTTCTACCTTAATTACTTTTTGTACTTATGGATGTTTTCAAGGGGTATAATCACAAGTATGTATTAGTCTTGGATGGGGCGGTACATTAGCACAGGTTCACCCACACAACACTTAGCAAGCTAAAGAAGATTAATCAACTATATGAAGCAAAAGCACTTGAGAGTCTTCCCATGTGTCCTCGAGAATGTTTGGTCATCTTAAGTAATACAACCGGCTTGTCCTTTGCTGCATAAAGGATTGGGCCACTTTCTGCATTTATTCCTACTATCTTTTAGTTACTCGTACTTTGTTTACTTGCTTTATCGAAAACCCCTAAAAATCCGTTTGCTAAGTATTTACAGAGAATTCCTGATCCATACCACTAGCCAGCACCTTCTGCTCCTCGTTGGGTTCGACACTCTTACTTATCGAAAATACTGCGATACACCCCCTATACTTGTGGGTCATCAAGACTATTTTCTGGCGCCGTTGCCGAGGAGTGAAGCGCTATTGGAGAGTGGAACTGGTAAAGGAAACTTCTACTGTGAGTATTGTTTACTTCTGCTAGTTGCTTTATTTTCGTTATGGATAATTCGCTGAGTTTCTTATTTGGTAATGCTACTACCACTTCTAAGGTAGTAGATAAGCCACCACCTGCCGAGAATGATGTTTTCAAAATACCTACAAGAATTATTGATCGTGTTATGGATAACTACTATGTTGGGGGTGGAACTGTCCATCCCGGTGATCATTTACTCTTTATACATGAATTATGTGGGTTGTTCAAGTGTGCAGGTATTACTACAGATCAAGTTAAGAAGAAGTTATTCTCATTATCACTGAAAGGAAGAGCTGAGGAATGGTATAAGCTGCTGAAGAATGGTCAAGCTCTGGAATAGGAGGAAATAGTGCCTCTCTTTTATTCAAAGTTTTATCCTCCTAGTGAGATTCATAAAGATCGGAATCAAATATACAACTTTTGGCCTCTTGATGGAGAGAGTACAGCTCAAGCTTGGGGGAGATTGAAGTTACTGATGCTCAAATGTCCCATTCATGAGCTCCCCAACAATATTATTATCAATAACTTTTATGCAAGGCTCCCTCTACATGATAAAGATTTATTGGATGCTTCTTGCGCTGGATCATTCACTCGCATGGAAGAAGAAGCTAAATGGGATCTTCTAGACCGTATTCAAGACAATGCTGAAGCTTGGGAGAATGACAAAGGTAGAAAGTCAGGTATAAATTATGATTATGAATGCATTGAATCTTTTATGGGAACTGATGACTTTAAAAATATTAGTAATGCTTATGGTCTTGATTTGCAAGTTATTACGAATTTCTTTACAGCTTTTGCTTCTTATATTGAAATTCCAAAAAGGGGATGGAATAAGTACCATGCACCTTATAAAGATATTGTTGACCGTGTTCCTGTTGGGAGCACTGAGTGTTGCATTATTAATCATATCTTACCTGAACCTTATATCGAGAAGATTCCCTTCCCAGATAAGGTGAAGGATCATCCTATGATAACTAATGTAATCACTAAAAGTGAAAAGAGAACCGTAAAACCTGATGAACAAATAAACATTGAACCTATTGTAGCAATTGTGGAAGACCTTGTCACTAAAAGCGTAGAAGATGGGCACATAGTCTTCTGTGAGGATGCTTCTAATATTGTTTCACATCCTAATAGAACTAAAAAGGCTAGTGTTCCTGTGCTTTCTGTTAGAATTGGTGATCATTGCTATTATGGTTTATGTGATATTGGTGCAAGTTCCAGTGCTATTCCTTATGAGCTTTACAGAGAAATTATGCATGAAATTAGTCCCTGTGAGTTGGAAGAAATTGATGTGGTTATTCACCTTTCTAATAGAGAGACCATATCTCCAATTGGTATCGTACAAGACGTGGAAGTCCTTTGTGGTAAGATAAAGTATCCTGCTGATTTTCTAGTACTTGGTTCAGCTGCTAGTAAAACTTATCCTATCACTTTTGGTAGACCTTTCTTGAGTACTTGTGGATCTATTATTGATTGCAAGAGGGAGAAAATCTTGACTAAGTTTGACGGGGAATCTTATGAGTTTAATTTTTCAAAATTTACTAAAGAACCTTGCGAAGAGAAAACCCATAATGAGGATTTTAGAGTTGAACAACTTGCTTCTATCTCTCTTGCTCCTAACAATGCTTTGCAGCAATTTATGGAAGATCACGAAAGTGAGATCTTCATGGAAGAAAGGAATGAGATTGACGAGATCCTTCGTCGTCAACCCAGGCTGCTTAAGCATGACTTGCCTGTAGAAGACCTGGGTACCACGTTGCCACCTAAAAAGGATCCGGTCTTCGATCTAAAACCTCTCCATGATGATCTTAAATATGCTTATATTGATGATAAAAAGATTTATCCTGTTATTATTAGCTCTAAACTTTCAGGAAAGGAAGAAGAAAGGCTGTTGGAGGTTTTGAAGAAACACCGAGGAGCTATGGGCTACACTCTGGATGATTTAAAAGGGATTTCACCTACTATATGTCAACACTCTATCAACATAGAACCAGATGCGAAGCCCATAGTGGAACACCAACACCATTTAAATCCTAGGATGAAGGAAGTGGTAAGGAATGAGGTATTGAAACTCCTTGATGCTGGTATTATTTACCCTATTGCTGATAGTGAATGGGTTAGTCCTGTTCATTGTGTTCCTAAAAAGGGAGGTATTACCATTGTCCCTAATGATAATGATGAGCTTATTCCTCAAAGAATAGTGGTAGGCTATAGGATGTGCATTGATTTTAGAAAAGTCAATAAAGTTACTAAGAAAGATCACTACCCGCTTCCTTTTATTGATCAAATGTTGGAAAGGTTGTCTAAAAAGACCCATTTTTGTTTTCTTGATGGTTATTCTGGTTTCTCTCAAATTGCTGTTAAGCAACAAGATCAAGAAAAAACTACTTTTACTTGCCCTTATGGAACTTATGCTTATAGACGTATGCCTTTTGGTTTATGTAATGCTCCTGCTACTTTCCAAAGGTGCATGTCTGCTATCTTTCATGGTTTTTGTGAGGAAATTGTAGAAGTGTTCATGGATGACTTTTCTGTCTATGGAACTTCTTTTGATAATTGTCTACACAACCTTGATAAAGTTTTGCAGAGATGTGAAAAAACTAATCTTGTTCTTAATTGGGAGAAATGCCACTTCATGGTTAATGAAGGGATTGTTCTTGGGCATAAAGTTTCTGAAAGAGGCATAGAAGTTGATAGAGCTAAGGTTGAGGCAATTGAGAAGATGCCATGTCCAAGAGACATCAAAGGTATTTGTAGTATCCTTGGTCATGCTGGTTTCTATAGGAGGTTTATTAAAGACTTCTCTAGGATATCAAAACCTCTCACTAATCTTCTTCAAAAGGATGTACCCTTCATTTTTGATGATGATTGTAGGGAAGCTTTTGAAACTCTTAAGAATGCTTTAACTACAACCCCTATTGTTTAACCACCTGATTGGAGTTTACCCTTTGAAATAATGTGTGATGCTAGTGATTTTGCTGTAGGGGCTGTCCTTGGGCAACGTATTGATAAAAAGTTAAACGTTATCCATTACGCTAGTAAGACTTTAGACACTGCTCAAAGGAATTATGCCACTACTGAAAAGGAATTTCTAGTTGTTGTTTTTGCCTGTGATAAGTTTAGGCCCTATATTGTGGACTCAAAAATAACCATTCATACTGATCATGCTGCTATTAAATATCTTATGATGAAGAAGGACGCTAAGCCTAGGCTTATTAGATGGGTACTTCTTTTACAAGAGTTTGATCTACATATAGTAGATAGGAAGGGTGCTGAAAACCCTGTAGCTGATAATTTATCTCGTTTGGAAAACATCTCTTTTGACCCTATGCCTGTTAATGATAGTTTCCCAAATTAACAGTTAGCTGCAGTAGGGGTGAGCTCGCGAGGAAGCCCTTGGTATGCTGATTATGCTAACTTTATTGTCTCCAAGTATTTGCCTCCAACTTTTACAGCTCAGCAAAGAAGAAAGTTCTTCTATGATTTGAGGCATTATTTTTGGGATGACCCACACTTATACAAAGAAGGAGTGGATGGTATTATGCGAAGATGTGTTCCAGAATATGAACAAAAGGAGATATTGCATAAATGTCATGGTAGTTCCTATGGAGGACATCATGCAGGAGATAGAACTGCACAAAAGGTACTACAATCAGGTTTCTACTGGCCTACCCTTTTTAAAGATGCAAGAAAATTGGTTTTATCTTGTGATGAATGTCAGCGTGTTGGTAATATTTCTAGACGCAATGAAATGCCTATGAACTAATCTCTAGTTATTGAACCTTTTGATTGTTGGGGATTCGACTTTATGGGTCCTTTCCCTCCTTCGAAAGGTTACACTCATATTCTTGTTGCCGTTGATTATGTTACTAAGTGGGTAGAAGCCATTCCTACAAAGAGTGCTGACAGGGAGACTTCTCTAAAAATGCTTAAGGATGTTATCTTTCCTAGGTTTGGGGTGCCTAGGTATCTCATGACTGATGGGGGTTCTCATTTCATTCATGGTGGTTTTAGGAAGACCCTTGCTAAATATGATGTTAATCATAGAATTGCTTCAGCTTATCACCCCCAAACTAGCGGGCAAGTAGACTTATCAAATAGAGAAATTAAATCTATCTTGCAAAAGACTATTAATAGGTCTAGAAAAAACTGGGCTAAGAAGTTGAATGATGCTTTATGGGCTTATAGAACTGCTTACAAAAATCCTATGGGAATATCTCCTTATAAAATGGTTTATGGGAAAGCTTGTCACCTACCCTTAGAATTAGAACACAAAGCTTACTGGGCAGTGAAAGAACTAAATAGAGATTGTAAGCTCGCTGGTGAGAAAAGATTATTTGACTTAAGTTCTTTAGATGAATGGAGGAGTGAAGCCTATGAGAATGCTAGGCTCTTTAAGGAAAAAGTTAAAAGATGGCATGATAAGTGAATACTTAAGAGAGAATTTCATGTTGGTGAGAAAGTTCTATTGTACAGGTCTCGTCTCAGATTTTTTGCAGGTAAGCTACTATCAAAATGGGAAGGACCTTTCATCATTGAAGAAGTATACCATTCAGGAGCAATAAAAATTTCTTCTCTAAAAGATAATACTACACAAGTAGTGAATGGACAGCGACTCAAACACTATATTGCTAGAGATTCTTACAATGAAGATGTTGATGCCTTTCAAGTTATAACTCCGGAGAAATTCATCGAGGACCAAATTCAGAGACCAGCAGAGTCTGTTTTCAAATAGGTAACGGTTATGGTAAGAAAAGTTCCACGAAAACACTATCCAACTATATTTTTGCAGTGTTCAGTCAATAAGGAAAGCTACGAAGCAAAAAAGGGACGGAAACGGAGCCAGGGTGGCCCACACCACCCTGTGGCGCGGGCCCACCCCTGGCCGCGCCACCAGGTGGTGAGGCCACCCAGGACTCCGCCTCCGACTCGTTTTCTCCCAGTACCTTCCTTTTGATACGAAACTTCATAATATATAACCCCCCGGATCCCTCGAGGTTCGTATATCGTGTTTTTGTCGTGTTTTTGTTTCGATCTGTTTCTGCCAGGACATACTCTTTGAAGGCTTAGAAGCACAATGGTGTCTGCCAAGGATAAAGGGAAGGAGCCCATGGAGGAAGAGCTCCAAGACCCCGGGAAGGAGAAGGAGGTCAAGAGTGAAGGCGAAGAGGAGCAAGGCCAACATCCGCACACCGGCACTACTATTGCAAGCATTGGAGTGGTGACGAAACCTGCCAGGGTTAGAAGTACGGCACAAATGCAGACTGGGGGAAAGTTCTCCGTCACAGTTTGGCTCCAAGGTCACTTCCTCCACGCACCAAGAATCCCTTCCATACCTTCATCCATAACCATACAGGAAAAGAAGACTCAAAGAGCGAAGAACGGAAAAAGAATCATAAGAGTTGGGCTCCACAAACTGAAATGATCACGAGCCGTATTGAGCACAACTCGGAGTTGATTCGTACTCTCACTTTCGAGATTGAGGACTTGGGGAAACTGATCAGAGAGCTCATCGAGAGGATACCACCACCAAAGGAGTAATTC
Source organism: Avena sativa (assembly GCA_916181665.1). Lineage (NCBI taxonomy): Eukaryota > Viridiplantae > Streptophyta > Magnoliopsida > Poales > Poaceae > Avena > Avena sativa. The sequence continues at coordinate 470,162,265 of OV702290.1, forward strand.
GTCATAAGGTTTGGCATCCCCTTGGTTTGTTCCAAGCTTGGGGGAGTGCCGTGGTATCACATCACTATCTTCTATCTTTTTACCTTATTAGTAGAGTCATATCATGAATAGAGGAGTTATTATGTAGTATGGTTTGCATTATGGAAGTGTCCCCTCTCTTGTTAGATATGTATCCCTTGGTGTGAGTTGCCGTTATGGAATATTAATGAGAAGTTCTATCATTCACTCTTTTTCATAGCTTATATTAGTTTTCAATTTGTGGTTATATGATTGATCTTGTTGTTAGTATTGGTATCACTTTGGGATCATTGAGTTAATTTAGTTGGTTTTGGCAAACCTGACTCGGTCAGTAGCAACACTATTTTTGAGAGTTGAATGAAAAAGATAAAGGTACTCTAGAGTAAAATAATTTCATCATCTTTCTTTCTTGATTTGCTCATAAGTCTAGTATTCTCTAGTTAAGATCTTTTGTGCTTCCAAGGAAGATTGCATGTTTGTCTTTATCACTTGTATGTTTGTTTGTTTCCCTCAACTCTTATACTTGCTACCTAGCCTTGCTAGCCAAAAACCTATACTGAGAGGGTATTCTTCTCATGCATCCACCTCCTTTAAACCAAAACCCATGCCATTTGTGTCCACCATACCTACCTAGTAGCATTATTGCTATTCCAAGTAAATTCTTGTTTTATCTACCTCCCAAATTAAACTTGTTATGTGAAAATTAGTGATTAAAGCTCTCATGAACTTGATGGCACACTTTACTTTCTTGCATTTAATAAACTTGAACCATTGGGTCCTTCTTTGTTGCGTATATGCTTGCGCTTTATGAGTTGAAGTTAGCTGAACCATGTATCATGGGGACCGCTTTCAACACTTCATTTGGTACTTTGTACCAAGTTTATATCATGTTCTTTTGCTTATGGATCCCGGCGGTGTGAAATAAAAGTGGAACTTGTAAGATGATGGAGTTTATATGTGTGTTAGAGAAATGTCTGGGCTGCTAGCCTAAGCCATGCCTAATCATGGTGGAAACTTGCAGCATAACTATAGTGAGCATTCTATGAAGCATCCTCAATAAAAACCTATGCAAATAGCAAATAAAAAGATCGCTGAGATGCTCACTGTCTACTTGCCTTGTCATTTTGATTATGGGCTAGCTCCTGTATCATGTGCAAGGGGTACCCCGTTGGCGGTTCTCAATGATACGCATGTATTTACAATGACAAGAGCTTGCTCATGACTGAAGTTGAGTAGCATGAGGATCGGTACTCATAAGTAAGGGGCATGAGATTTCAACCTATAACTTGTCAAGCATATCCTCTTAGTTGTGTCACTTTAACCTTAATCACCTAAAGATGCCTATGATAGGGGCAATGAGAGCTGAAAGCTAGTAAGTATCATAATTTTTGGGAGCTCTTTATGAGACTTGCAATCCCCGCTTCCCTCTTTGAAGGGCCTTTCTTTTACTTTGTAGTTGAGTTAGTAAACCTACTCCCTTCTATCTCAGCAAGTATCTTGAGTTGTTGTGTTTCATTCATGCATATGATGATTTATTCACTCATGTTTCTTATGTTCCTTGCTTTGCATATTGCTCTTATCCTGATGTTTACTACTTTGAAAGCTTTCATTGAAAAACCAGTTATTTGTGAACTCCCGCAAATTATCAACTATTCTTCGACCAAGAGCTAAGTTTGCCATTACCAATTATGATTCACTTTATGTATCTTTATTGTGTTTCCTTTACTTATTACAAGTTGAGTTATATAATAGTGAGTTGTCTTCTATTATGATCTATGTATTTGATGAATGTGATTCTTCTTGTCCGTATTCTTTTATCGACTCTTCACTGCATAAACCTGAGGTCATGTTTATTGAGCTCAGTTTCGCTTGGGGACAAGCGAAGTCTAAGCTTGGGGGGAGTTGATACGTCCATTTTGCATCACTATTCTATGTATTAATTCACTATTATTCATTGATATATTTCATATGAGAGGTGATACTTATGTTATTTCATCTATTTTTGCATGGTTGATGACTTCTGGAGCATGGACCGCTGCAGTCAGGATTCTGATGGAAAAGGTGCTGTTTGGAGGAAAAATTCGCGAAGATCAGAAAATCCGGGAAAATATACGGAAAATCCTATTTTTCCAGAAGACTAAGGATGCCAGAAGATGGAATGGAGGTGGGCCACAGGGGGCCCACACCACCCCATGGCACGAGCAGGCCTAGGTCGCGCCTAGAGGTGGCGTGGCCACCTGGCCCACTCCAGCATCTCCCCCTGGCGTATATCATCCTCCCGAAACCCTAAGACTCAGGGAGCGACCACAAAAAGATTCCGCCGCCTCTGTGGGGCCGAAAACACCGAGAGAGAAAGATCTCTCTGGCAGACAGATTTCTGCCGGGGGAATTCCTTACCGGAGAGGGGAGATCGTCGCCATCAACACCATCATCAAGCTGGACTTCATCGGGATCATCATCATCATCACCATCATCACCCTCATCACCATCTCCATATTGCTGTAACAATTGCATTGAATCTTGCATAGTTCATAGGGGAAACTTTCCCGGTGTTGATTACTCTTTGTAGTTGATGCTATCGAGTGAACCATTGAATTATTGTTTATGTTCAGATTGTTATACATCATTATTCCATCTCTGATCATGATCCATATGATGTCTTGTGAGTAGTTCGTTTTGTTCTTGAGAACATGGGAGAAGTCATGTTGTTAGTAGTGAAATTGTGTGGTGAAAGATTCAATAGTTTGATATTTAAGTTGTGGTGTATTTCTTCTAGTGGTGTCATGTGAACGTCGACTACATGACACTTCACCTATATGGGCCTAGGGGAATGCATTGTGTATTTGGCTACTAATCGTAGGGGTTGCTGGAGTGACAGAAACCTAAACCCCCGTTAGAAAACCATTGCACAAGGGACGTAAGGGTCTTAGAGTTTAAAGTTGTGGTTAGGTTTCTACCTTAATTACTTTCTTGTACTTACGGATGTTTGCAAGGGGTATAATCACAAGTATGTATTAGTCTTGGATGGGGCGGTACATTAGCACAGGTTCACCCACACAACACTTAGCAAGCTAAAGAAGATTAATCAACTATATGAAGCGAAAGCACTTGACAGTCTTCCCATGTGTCCTCGAGAACGTTTGGTCATCTTAAGTAATACAACCGGCTTGTCCTTTGCTGCATAAAGGATTGGGCCACTTGCTGCATTTATTCCTACTGTCTTTTATTTACTCGTACTTTGTTTACTTGCTTTATCGAAAACCCCTAAAAATCCGTTTGCTAAGTATTTGCAGAGAATTCCTGATCCATACCACTAGCCAGCACCTTCTGCTCCTCGTTGGGTTCGACACTCTTACTTATCGAAAATACTGCGATACACCCCCTATACTTGTGGGCCATCAAGCCTCAACATAACACCTTCGTAGCACTGAACCCACCTTTATAGTCACCCTGTTATTTTGTGACGTTTGATGTTATCAAGATACTCTTCCGGTGTTAGCAATTAACATGATGTCATGGTCTAAGGACTAAGATTACTTCGCATGATGTTATAGCAATGTAAACATAATGACTTTGATCGTAATGCTATACTTCATATGAATGTTCATCACATCATTTCACAATTGATGTGATCTCGTTATTAACAACATCCAATGTCCATGATCAGGAAACCTTGATCATCTTGTTAATCAACGAGCTAGTCTGAAAGAGAGGCATAACTAGGAACCCTTTTTTTATTAAACACACATGTATTGACGTTTCCTATCAATACAATTATAGCATGCAAAATAAACATCTATCATATACAAGGAATACATAATAACAACTTTATTATTGCCTCTCAGGGCATATTTCCTTCAGTCTCCCACTTGCACTAGAGACAATAATCTAGTTTACATAGTGATAAATCTAACACCCATGGAGTTCTGGTGTTGATCATGTTTTTCCCTAGGGAGAACTTTAGTCAGCGGATCTGCTACATTCAGGTCCGTGTGTACTTTACAAATCTTTATATCTCCATCCTTGACATGCTCGCGGATGGAGTGAAACTGGCGCTTAATATGCTTAGAATTCTTGTGAGACCTTGGTTCCTTGGCGTTGGCTATGGCTCCATTGTTGTCACAATAGATCACCATTGGGTCCAATGCACTAGGAACCACACCTATTTCCGTTATGAACTCCTTCATCCAAACCGCTTCCTGCGCCGCTTCTGAAGCAGCAACATATTCCGCCTCCATCGTTGATCCAGCCACCACAGGTTGTTTGGAACTCCTCCAACTAACTGCTGCTCCGTTCAAGCGAAATACATATCCAGATTGAGACTTAGAGTCATCCGGACCAGTGTCAAAGCTAGCATCGACATAACACTTAGAGACTAGCTCTTCTTCACTTCCGTATACAAGAAACATATCCTTAGTTCTTCTCAAGTACTTAAGGATATTCTTGACCGTTATCCAGTGTTCCGAACCTGGATCAGATTGGTACCTACTAATCAAACTAATAACATGTGCCACATCCGGTCTTGTACATAACATGGTGTACATTATAGAGCCTATGGCTGAGGCATAGGGGATCTTATCCATTATCTCTCTTTCTTCCGCCGTAGCTAGACTTTGAGTCTTACTCAATGCCTTGCCTTGCAACATAGGTAAGAACCCCTTCTTACTTCCGTCCATGTTAAACTTCTTTAATATCTTATCAAGGTATGTACTCTGCGATAACCCAATTAGGCATCTTGATCTATCTCTATAGATTTTAATGCCTAATATATATGAAGCTTCACCAAGGTCTCTCATCAAAAATTTGCTGTTTAGATAACTTTTAACACTATTTAAAATATCTATATCATTTCCAATCAATAATATGTCATCCACATGTAATATCAGAAATGCCACATTGCTCCCACTCACTTTCTTGTAAATACAAGCCTCTCCATAAGTTTGGACAAATCCAAACTCTTTGATCACCTCATCAAAGCGGAGATTCCAACTCCGGGATGCTTGCTTTAGTCCATAGATGGATCGCTGAAGTTTGCATACCTTATCAGCATCCTTAGGATCGACAAAACCCTTAGGTTGTGACATCTATGACTCTTCTTCAATATTACCATTGAGGAACGCAGTTTTGACATCCATCTGCCATATTTCATAATCGAAATATGCAGCAATTGCTAACATAATCCTAACCGACTTAAGCATCGCTACGGGAGAGAATGTCTCATCGTAGTCAACTCCTTGAATTTGTCGAAACCCCTTTGTGACAAGTCGAGCTTTATAGATGGTCACATTACCATCAGCATTAGTTTTCATTTGAAAATCCATTTATTCTCAACAGCCTTTCGATCATGAGGTAAGTCCACCAAGGTCCAAACCTAGTTTTCGTACATGGATTCCATCTCGGATTTCATGGATTCTAGCCATTTGTTGGAATCCGGGATCATCATCGCTTCTTCATACGTCGCAGGGTAATCTATTTCATCAATCATGAAATTCATAACAGGATTGCCGTACAGTTCAGGAGCTGCACGTGTCCTGCTTGACCCGCGAGGTTCAGTAGTGTCCTCTTTCGGAGTTTCATGATCAATATCATTAGCTCTCCCTTCATTAGGTGAAGTCAACTCCGAAACAACTTCCGGTGCTGCGCTACTCGCCATTTCATGAAGAGAAGGTTCAATAACCTCTTCGAGTTCTACCTTCCGACTACTCACACCTTTCGCGAGAAACTACTTCTCAAGAAAGGATCCATTCTTGGCAACAAAAACCTTGCCCTTGGATCTGTGATAGAAGGTATACCCAATCGTTTACTTAGGGTATCCTATGAAGACGCATTTTTCTGCTTTGGGTTCGAGTTTATCCGGCTGAAGTTTCATCACATAAACATCGCATCCCCAAACTTTAAGAAATGACAGCTTAGGTTTGTCTCCAAACCATAATTCATACGGTGTCGTTTCAACGGATTTAGATGGTGCCCAATTTAAAGTGAATGCAGTGGTTTCCAGTGCATTACCCCAAAATGACAGTGGCAAGTCAGTCAGAGACATCATAGATCGAACCATATCCAATAAAGTACGATTACGACGTTCCGACACACCATTATGTTGTGGTGTTCCGGCAGGCTTGAGTTGTGAAACTATTCCACAATTTTTCATATGTGTGCTAAAATCATAACTAAGATACTCTCCATGGTCGGACCACAGAAATTTGATCTTTCTGTTATGATGATTTTCCACTTCATTCTGAAATTCCTTGAACTTTTCAATATTTTCAGACTTATGTTTCATCAAATAGATATACCCGTATCTACTCAAATCATCCGTGAAAGTAACAAAATAACGATATCCACCTCGCGCCGACACACTCATTGGTCCACACACATCAGTATGTATGATTTCCAATATATCTTTTGCCCGTTCCATTGAACCGGAAAACGGTGTTCTAGTCATCTTGCCCATAAGGCATGGCTCACATGTATCAAATGATTCAAAATCAAGTGATTCCAAAAGTTCATCAGAATGGAGTTTCTTCATGCGTTTAACGCCAATATGACCTAGACGGCAGTGCCACATATATGTAGATATATCATCATCAAGTTTAACCCTTTTAGCATCAACACAATGAATATGCATAATACTACTATCGAGATCCAATAGAAATAAACCATTCAACACAGGTGCATGACCATAAAAGATATTATCCATATAAATCGAACAACCAGTGTTTTCAGATTTAAAGGAATAACCACTTCGCATCAAACACGATCCGGATACAATGTTCATGCTTAGTGTCGGCACAAAATAACAATTATTTAGATTTATCACTAATCCCGACAGCATGTGGAGAGGCAGTGTTCCGACGGCGATCACATCAACTCTTGATCCATTGCCGACCCGCATCATGACCTCATCCCTTGCTAGCTGTCGCTTGTTTCGCAACCCCTGAATCGAGTTACATATATTAGCAACCGATCCCGTATCAAATACCCATGTGCTACTGCGAGTACTAGTCAAGTACACATCAATAACATGTATATCATATATACCTTTGTTTGCCTTGCCGGCCTTCTTCTCCGCCAAATACTTGGGGCAGTTGCGCTTCCAATGGCTAGTCCCCTTGCAATAGTAGCACTTGGTATCAGACATAGGGCCAGCTCGGGGTTTCTTTTCAGGTGCGGCAACAGATTTTCCGCCCTTCTTTCCCTTCTGCTTGCCTTTCTTGTCCTTCTTGAAACTGGTGGTATTATTGATCATCAACACTTGATGTTCTTTCCTAATCTCCACTTCTGCAGTCTTAAGCATTGACAGAAGCTCGGGAAGAGACTTCTTCATGCCCTGCATGTTATAGTTCATCCTGAAGCTCTTGTAGCTAGGTGGCAGAGATTGGAGAGCACAATGTATGCCTAAGTCAATGGGAATCGTTATTCCCAAGGATACAAGCTTATCGGCGTACCTAGACATTTTGACTACATGCTCACTAACGGAGCTATTCTCCTCCATCATGCAGCTAAAGAACTTTTCAAAAGCATTATAACTCTGTAAGGCAGCATGGGTATCGAAAATCATTTTCAAATCTCCCATGGTATCAAAGGCATTGCATTTTCGAAATGCTTTCGAAGTTCTGGCTCTAGCCCATACAGTATGCCCGCAATGAACTAAGTTGTGGTCCTCCTGATGAGTTATATAGACATTCTTTTCCTCGTCAGGGGCATCAGGAGCTGGTGGGGGGCCTAGCGGCGCCTCTAGCACATATTTCTTTTGTGCAACAGTGAGGAGAATCCTCAAATTCATAGCCCAGTTGGTGAAGTTGCTACCATTCGCAGCAAGTTTCTCTTTCTCCATGAACACATTGAAATTAAAAGCAGGTGGTGCCATCTACAACAGAATTTGTAAAGTTTATTTAGACTAAGTTTATGATAGATTGAGTTCAACTAATCCAAATTACTAATGAACTCCCACTCAAAAACAACATCCCTCATGTCTTTTTGGTGATTACATGAACCAAATCCACTACACCAAGTCCGATCATCACGTGAGTTGGTGTAGCTTCAAAGGCGAGCATCAATATGGCCATCATATCAACTATATGACTCATGCTTAACCTTTCGGTCCGTGTTACGTGGCCATGTATTTACATGCTAGGCTCGCCAAATAAGAACCTTAGTACTCGCGTGTGTAAAACTGTCTTACACCCGTTGTACGAAAGCATAGAGTCGAGTACACCCGATCATCACATGATGTCTCGAAACACGATCCATAGAACAGAGCATACTTAAGGAAGAACACATTTTTATCTTGATATCTAAGTGAGGGATCATCTTATAATGCTACTAAAATGCCAAACTAGCAATATAAGATGCAAACATCATATGTGTAAAGTGGAATGATATGGTCCATGCATTTCATCACCATCACATGCATCATGTTATGATCTCTATCATTCCTTTATGTGTAAGGCCAATGTCATGGTATCAAAGGCATTGCATTTTCGAAATGCTTTCGAAGTTCTAGCTCTAGCCCATACAGTATGTCGTAATGAACTAAGTTGTGGTCCTCCTGACAAGTTATATAGACATTCTTTTCCTCCTCAGGGGCATCAGGAGCTGGTGGGGGGCCTAGCGGCGCCTCTAGCACATATTTGTTTTGTGCAGCAGTGAGGAGAATCCTCGAATTCATAGCCTAGTTGGTGAAGTTGCTACCATTCGCAGCAAGTTTCTCTTTCTCCATGAACACATTGAAATTAAAAGCAGGTGGTGCCATCTACAACAGAATTTGTAAAGTTTATTTAGACTAAGTTTATGATAGATTGAGTTCAACTAATCCAAATTACTAATGAACTCCCACTCAAAAACGACATCCCTCGTGTCTTTTTGGTGATTACATGAACCAAATCTACTACACCAAGTTCGATCATCATGTGAGTCGGTGTAGCTTCAAAGGCGAGCATATATATGGGCATCATATCAACTATATGACTCATGCTTAACCTTTCGGTCCGTGTTCCGAGGCCATGTCTGTACATGCTAGGCTCGTCAAGTAAGAATCTTAGTACCCGTGTGTGTAAAACTGTCTTACACCCGTTGTATGAAAGCGCGGAGTCGAGTACACCCGATCATCACGTGATGTCTCGAAACACGATCCATAGAACGGTGCATACTGAAAGAAGAACACATTTTATCTTGATATCTAAATGAGGGATCATCTTACAATGCTACCAAAAGCGCCAAACTAGCAGTATAAGATGCTAAACATCTAATGTGTAAAGTGAGATGATATGGTCCATGCATTTGATCTCTATCATTTGCATCATGGTATGATCTCTATCATTCCTTTGTGTGTAAGGCCAAGGTCTATGGAACTTACACGTTAAGTGTGTTGTAAGAGTATCTATCATACATCTACTTACAACAATACCATATCAAGACACTAGCCCAGCAACGATCTAAACCAGACGCCTCTAATTTATCAATTGCAAGTTTTGCGTGGCTTAGGGCTTTCGGAGATAGAACCGGTCTTACCTACGAACATGAACCACAACGAGGATAACCAAGTTATTAGCAACTCGTTGTAAATCAGATATTGACTATAGTAGGAGAGACAAACACCCGCTAGCCACTTATGCAAAACTAGTTGCATGTCAGTCGTGGAAACGGTCTCATGTACGATGACATGTAAGGTTGGTCTGGGCCGCTTCATCCCACTATGCCACCAATATCCAAAATACATAGAAGATGCAATAACATGATCATCATCACCCACATATAAACATGTGTACTACTCGTGCAAAGCACCTACACATAGATTAGGCTCTGATACCACTGTAGGGTTCGCAACATGGAAAACAAAAAATTCCTACGATGAGAACTATACGCCAAGATCTATCTACTAGATACAGAGCATCGGGTGGATATACATCCATGGAGAACTTACCCTTGAAGACAACAGAGTTTTGTTAACGAGTTGGAACTCGTGGATGATGTAGTCGTACACTTGCCGATCTCAAGATCGTGTGGAAGTCCGAGCGCCGCAAATCAGCAGCGCATCCGTCCTCGCACACACGTTCAAGCCACCAGACAACCTCCACCTCCTCGCTCCAGCGAATCAGCAGAAGCAACAACTCCTTCCAGACACAAGGCCACCGGGAACATGTATCTCGCTAATTCGAGACCAGGGGGAATATCTAGAGGGGGAGAGAGATCCTTCACGAGGAGGTGTGCTTTGTGAGGGAGGAGAGGGGGGGTCCTCCCCTACCATGGCCGGTGGCCAAGGAGGGTGCCCCCACCTCTTCCTCATTCATGTGGTGGAAGCTCCACTCACATCAATTCAAGCTCCACCCAAAAATCCACTCACATGCATTAAATTTCCACCAAATTTAATGCAACTCTCAATTAATAAAACTCTTTTATTTATTTTATTCCAAATTTTGTTAATTATTTAATTAACAAACATTCACATAAAACCCCTTGTAACATTTCAATATCACATGTAGAACCACTTTCTGCAATTTCACCCGACACAATTCCGATTTCTATCGAAACAATTCCTGCGCTTTGCAATCCTTTCGTCTGAAACATATGTGCTCCAAAATGGTGTCCGGCAACCCTTAAGTGTGTCACCCTATGGTTCGCGAATAATGCAGACATGATTGAGACTCCTCTCAGATCAATAATCAGAAGCGGGACATGGAGATCCATACTGACTCCTACACATTCAACGATGACTTCTATGATCGTGAGAACCTTTAATGCTAGTAACTTAATCCCTTTGTCTCATGATAAAATACATGTCCGAGATTCGATCATTGGCATCCAAATACCTAGTTTGATCTCGTTACCGACATGCACTCTTTTCTTGTTCCCGTGATATAACATTCTAGTGATCACATCACTTGCTTGGAAGCTATCTTAATGTGATATCACCGAGAGGGCCCAGAGTATATCTATCCATCATTGGGATTGGCAAATTCCACTCTTGATCCATGAGCGTCAACATAACACCTTCATAGCACTGAACCCACCTTTATAGTCACCCTGTTAGGGTGTGACGTTTGATGTTATAAAGATACTCTTCCGGTGTTAGCAATTAACATGATCTGATGGTCTAAGGACTAAGATTACTTCGTATAATGTTATATCAATATAAACATAATGACTTTGATCGTAATGCTATACTTCGGATGAATGTTCATCACATCATTCCACCAATGTTGTGACCTCGTTATTAACAACATCCAATGTCCATGATCAGGAAACCTTGATCATCTTGTTAATCAACGAGCTAGTTGATACATTGCAAATGTATCCATAATTTTTGATGTTCCATGCTTGGTTTTATCCACTTTCTTGTGTTTTGTCCACACTTTGGAGTACTTTTCATATGATTTCTTGGACTAACCTATTAACAAGAGCCACAGTGCCAGCTGCTTGTTTTCTGCTGTTTTTGGTTCCAGGAAAGTCAGAAAATGAATATTCTCTGAATTGGACGAGACAAAAGCCAAAGTGCCTATTTTTCTGGAAGTCATCAGATGCCAGAATACGAGACGGAGAGGGGCCAGAGGCTGGCCACACCACCTGGCCGCGCGGCTAGGCTTGGCCCGTGCCAGGGGGTGGTGTGGTGGCCCTGGCACCCCCTTAGCCTCCCCTTCTACCTATAAGATGCCCTCGGGACGAAAACCCTAAGTACCCGATCAAAAATCCACGAAAGAGTCTGTAGCCGTCGTCATCTCCATCCCTAGATCGGGAGGGATCTGAAGCTCTTCCCGGCACCCTACCGGAGAGGGGAATTCACCCTGGAGGCCTTCTTCATCACCATGCAAGCCTCCGGTGTGATGCGTGAGTAGTTCATCCTTGGACTACGGATCCATGTAGTAGCTAGATGGCTGGTTCTCCTCCTTTGTGCTTTCATGTTTAGATCTTGTGAGCTCCGTTCATGATCAAGCTCATCTATTTGTAATCTTACATGTTGTGTTTGCGGGGATCCGATGGATATTGAGATGCTATTTCAGATTGATTATTGATTCTATCATGTCTTTGTTATTTGTGATCTTGCATGCTTTCCGTTGTTAGTAGCTATCTTGGCCAAGTAGATGCTAGCAACTCCAAGAGTTAGTATTTATGCTCGATAGTGGGTTCATGCCTCTGGTAATCTGGGGAAGTGACAGAAATCTCTAAGGTACTAGATGTGTTGTTGCTACTAGGGAGAAAACAACAATCCTTTGTTCATAGAACAATCATACTGTTTACTTTACACGCAGTTCGTAAAGCAATAATCTGTTGCTTGCAACTTAATACTGGAGGGGGTTCGGATGATAACCTGAAGGTGGATTATTAGTCATAGATGTAGTTGGATGGCAGTCTATGTATAATGTTGTAATGCCCAATCAAGTCTCAAAGGAGTCAAGATGATTAGTATATGCATGTATTGCTTTCTCGATGTTTGTCAATTGCTCCGCTGTAATTTGTTCACCCAACATGTTATCTATCTTAAGGAGAGCCACCTCTAGTGAACTATGGATCCCGGTCCTTGTCTTTTACATACATTCTATAAACTGTTTACTGCTTTGTGTTTACTTTCTGCAAACTATTACTTCTTTCCATTCGATATGTTTAATCCTTTGTTTTCCGCAAAACACGGTGAGATTGACAACCTCATCGCAAGTTGGGGACAAAGTTATGTGGTTGTGTTGTGCAGGTCTCCATGTTGCTACTAGCACCGGTAGTGCGCCCTGCCAAGGCTCAGCTAGTAACACCTTTGGGGTGTTTCCTTGCTCCTACTAGTTCGATTAAACCTTGGTTTCATACTGAGGGAAACTTGCTGCTGTGCTCATCATACCTTCCTCTTGGGGTTCCCAACGAGCTCTACATCAACATTGCTCCAACATTTTTCTGGCGCCATACACAAAGCCATCACTAGTTTATATGAGAGGCATTACTAGGAACTTTGTATTTTGTTTATGAAACACACATGTATTAACGTTTCCAATTAATACAATTATAGCATGCAAAATAAACATTTATCATAAACATGGAATAAGATAATAACCACTTTATTATTGCCTCTCAGGCATATTCCCTTCAGTCTCCCACTTGCACTAGAGTCAATAATCTAGTTTGTAAACTTGTATATACAACACCTAGGTGTTGATTATACGCATTTGCTAGTGGTTAACATAATCTCCGGATCTGGCACTTTCAGGTCCGTGTGTATTTGCATGTCTTTGCGTCTCCACGCATCACTCATTCTCAAATGAGATGGCATTGTATAAATTTGGTCCTTTGGTGAGACCTTTAGTTCGTTCAGGTTAAAGTATGTTGATATTATTGTCATACAGTATATCTTCATAGTATTAGCCCACTTCAAACCACACCTAGTTTGATAACAAACTACTTAACACAAATGCCCTCCTTTGCTGCTACTATAGCAGTCATATACTTAGCCTTTTGTTGTAGTATCTGTCACAATGCCTCAACTTTGGAACTCATCCAAATCCATCATGGAACATCCTTTTCATTACATTGTGCCACCCGTAGTCTAAATTGAGATAAATTTAATTTGTATCTTGTGACAAAGCTAGTATCAATGTAACACTTTACAATGAACTACCTTTAACTATTTGTCACTTATACATGATATATTCTTAGTTCTTCCAAAGCTCATAAGAATATCTTTACTATCGTCCAATGATCATCTTATGAATCATTCTGGTATGTGCTCATAACATTTAGAGCATAGGACATATCTGGATATATACATATCACGGTATAATTGATCAAAATATTCATGTGATTTTACTCACCAAGTGTTGAAACACTTGAATCTTGATACAATCCTTTCCATGCAGCAAGAACCTTTCTTGTTGTTTCCATATTAAACCCTTTCACTATCTCATATATGTATGTTTGGCATAACCATATTAGCGCCTCAATCTATCCATATAGACATTGATGCCAAATATTCCGGTTTTGCCCAAGTCTTTCATCGAAATCCTATTTTAATGAAATTGTTAACTTGTGTCAATAAAAGATACATCATTTCCAATCAAGTGTACTCTGCATAATGTATTGGAAATTTGTCTCAGCGCTCCCGCTTAATTTCTTGCAAATTCAAGCATCTTCATCATCTCCGATGAAATTAAACTCCTTTAACATTTTCATAATGGTGAAGATTCCAACTCTGCTATGCTCAGTTCAACTATTGAAGTTTGCATGCCCTTTTAGCACCCTTTGAATTAACAAAACCCTTCGGACTGTGTCATGTACACGTCCTAGGTAACCATTCTATTAGAATAACCTTTTTTTTTGTTTATTCAACTACCATATACCAAATTATATGTAGTGGTTGCTACATTAATCCGTCAAGACTAAATATCGCTATGAAAGATCAAATCTTGTCATAGTCAACTCCTTGAACATTGTCGTAAACTTCTTTCCGACATGTCGACTATTTCATAGATGTTAAACATCCATGTCTATTTCTTTATAGATCCAAACACGACCAATAGGCTTCACGCCTTTCCGGAGGGTCTTCCAAGTTCAGAAACTTGATTTCTCGTGTATGGATACTATCATGGATTCTATGACTTTTAGTCATTTTATGGAGTCAGGGCCCATCATCGCTTCTTTGCATGCAGTCGGTTCATTATTGTCAAAAACAACAACGACTTCTATTTCAAATCTTACTATTTGATTCTTACCGACCCACATGGTTCAATAGGAACTCTAATCTCCAAGATCACACCCTTTGTAATCACGGGAGCCATGAGCATTGCGGCTGTTTGTCAATAGGAACCCATTCTTTCTGGTGCTGCACTACTTAGCACATATAGCTAAGGTTCAACAACCTTATAAAAGTTCTATTGTCCTCCCACTTAACTTTTCACGAAAAATTCCTTCTCAAGAAACTTGACGTTCCAAGTGACAAAATCTTTTGTCCTTAGTGTTATGGAGGAATTCCCAACAAATTATTTGGGATAACCTACAAAGACATGCTTATTCGACTTTGGTTGTAAACATTTTACTTATGCATGGCATACCAAAATTTAAGAAAAGACAATTCGGGTTTTATCCCAAATCATAATTCACATGGTGTCATTTCAACGGATCACGATGGTGCTCTTTCCAGTGTAAAAGCGGTAGTCTCTAAAGCTTTAATCCTTAAAACATAATGGCAGTTTTATAAATGACACCTTTGATCTTACCATGTCAAACAAGGTTTGATTTGATCTCTCGAACATACCATACTCCTGTGGTTTATCGGGAAATGCAAATTCGTGGAACAACTCCTAAGATCTTAGGTGGTTTGCTAAATCTGTAAATCAAATATCTTCCTTTATGATCAAATCATAAACTCTTTTATTTTCTTGTTACAATGATTTTTCACTTCATCTTGAAAGTCTTTGAACAATTTTCAAATGTTTCATACTTCTGGAGAAAGCATATGAAGCAAAAAGATCCATCGCATATGGCTACACATAATGGACTATGCCCATCAGCATGCACAATTTCCAATAAGCTAGTCATCCGTTCCTCTTTGGCCTATGAATGGAGTTTCAGCTATCTCGAGGAAAGTTTCACAATCGTCAATTGATCAAAATCAAAAGACTCCAAAAATCCATCAACATGGAGTTTCTTCATGTTTACTTTCCAATATAATTCAAACAGCGATGTCACTTCATAAGTGATCTTCCAATCATTTGTCTTACGACATTTTAGTAATAATGTTTATGGATGTAATTTCTCCAACTAGACTTGTAAAAGTTCATCCATCCATTATGGAATACGGTAATTATTTGAACAACCATCGTTCTCTTAATACCGGAACAAAATAACAATTATTAAAACAAATCTTGAAGGCAAGGTTTGACGACAACGAAAACACAATAACACTTTATTTGTTTTTGATGAACATCATCACTTATTCTCCTGACAGTTACTTAGGCCGTTGCAGTTCATGAATTGTGTTGTTCTGTATGACACTTCACACCAACCAATTCGGTATCCAATACCGGTATCCAATATCGGTATCCAATACCTCAGAACCACATTGTTTAACAAGCAAGGAATACATCCATAACATGTATACCTTCTATATACCTAAGTTGGACATCTCCAGCCTTTTCTTTTCTGCCAAATATTTTATAGATTCTCTTTTAGCAATTCCTTTTCCTTTTGAAAATAATCTATCAACATCAATAGTGGTGTCATTCACATGACACATAGTACAAAAATGTATACAGTTAAATACTAATACCTTTGAACTTGCACTTTGAAGTGGATCACCATCATCAAATGTTTGGTGTTCTTTCAAAAAATCCATTCTTTAGTAATCTTTTAGTGTAGTCAACATTTTACTTACATCTTCTATTCATCCTTATCATGATAACTTTCATGATCAAGCTACTATAGCCTATAAGGAAGAATCGCGAGTATAATGTTAGTTCCCAAAATCTTTTGGGAGATCCAGATGCCTAGCATCTCCATCCTTCACAAATTCTCATACAATATGAGAACATGTATTTTGCTAAATTATACTCTATCATAATGCAACCAAAAACATTGTTTCAGATATCACAATATCTTCCACACATGATGGTTTTTGAAACAATTTTTCAGCTCCTAGATAATCTTGATATTAAAACAACTTTTGAATATCAATAATCATGGAGGCAAACACGATACTTTAGATACTAACATTGGAATCCTTACTCTTGATTTAATACTACTTATTAAACTTCATGGAGTAAATAGAATTTGCTGAAAGTTTGCAATAGGACTTCTAAACTTTAAATTGACATTCAAAACAATACGATACCAGTTCGTAAAGTAAATATCCAGAATTCTATAGTTCTATTATGTCAATTAAAACTAAGCATAAGGTAGTGAACAGACTCTAATGACTACAACAAATTATGAAAATTCACTTCAATTTAGTTTATGACAAATTGAGTTCAACTAATCCAAATTACTAATGAACTCCCACTCAAAAACAACATCCCTCATGTCTTTTTGGTGATTACATGAACCAAATCCACTACACCAAGTCCGATCATCACGTGAGTCGGTGTAGCTTCAAAGGAGAGCATCTATATGGGCATCATATCAACTATATGACTCATGCTTAACCTTTCGGTCTGTGTTCCGAGGCCATGTCTGTACATGCTAGGCTCGTCAAGTAAGAACCTTAGTATCCGCGTGTGTAAAACTGTCTTACACCCGTTGTATGAAAGCGCGGAGTCGAGTACACCGATCATCACGTGACGTCTCGAAACACGATCCATAGAACGGTGCATACTTAAGGAAGAACACATTTTATCTTGATATCTAAATGAGGGATCATCTTACAATGCTACCAAAAGCGCCAAACTAGCACTATAAGATGCAAACATCTCATGTGTAAAGTGAGATGATATGGTTCATGCATTTGATCTCTATTATTTGCATCGTGGTATGATCTCTATCATTCCTTTGTGTGTAAGGCCAAGGTCTATGGAACTTACACGTTAAGTGTGTTGTAAGAGTATCTATCATACATCTACTTACAACAATACCATATCAAGACACTTGCCTAGCAACGATCCAAACTAGATGCCTCTAATTTATCAATTGCAAGTTTTATGTGGCTTAGGGCTTTCGGAGATAGAACCGGTCTTACCTACGAACATGAACCACAACGAGGATAACCAAGTTATTAGCAACTCGTTTTAAATCAGATATTGACTATAGTAGGAGAGTCAGACACCCGCTAGCCACTTATGCAAAACTAGTTGCATGTCAGTCGTGGAACCGGTCTCATGTATGATGACATGTAAGGTTGGTCCGGGCCGCTTCATCCCACTATGCCACCAATATCCAAAATACATAGAAGATGCAATAACATGATCATCATCGTCCACATATAAACATATGTGTACTACCCGTGCAAAGCACCTACGCATAGATCAGGCTCTGATACCACTATAGGGTTCGCAGCATAGAAAACAAAAAATTTCCTACGATGGGAACTATATGCCAAGATCTATCTACTAGATACAAGCAACGGGTGGATATACATCCATAGAGAACTTACCCTCGAAGACAACAAAGCTTTGTTAACGAGATGGAACTCGTGGATGATGTAGTCGTACACTTGCCGATCTCAAGATCGTGATGAAGTCCTTCAGGTCTAGCAGTTCCAGCACCATCAGGTCCAGCACCATCAAGTTCAGCACCACAAAGTAGCGGTGCATCCGTGATCGCACACACGTTCGATCCACCGAACAACCTTCGCCTCCTCGCTCCAGCGATGCAGCAGAAGCAGCAACTTCTTTCCAGATAAAGCCACCGAGAACATGTATCTCGCTAATCCGAGACCATGGGGAATAACTAGAGGGAGAAGAGAACCTTCACGATGAGGTGGTGCAAGAGGAGAGGAGGAGGAGGTGCTCCTTATATAGGGGAGGGGTAGCCCAAGGGGGCATGGCGCCGGCCATGGTGGGTGCCCCTACTTCTCCCTCATTCATGTGGGTGGAGCTCCCACTCACATAAACACACACCTCCACTCATGTCCACTCACATGCATTAAATTTCCACCAAATTTAATGCAAGCTCTCATTAAATAAAACACTTTTATTTATTTTATTCAGAATTTTGTTAATTACTTTAATTAACAAACATTCACATAAAACTCCCTGCAACATTTCAATATCACATGCAGGACTAGTTTCAGCAATTTCACCCGAAACAATTCCGGTTTCCCTCGAAATGATTCTAGCGCTTTCTTAATCTTTATCTGAAACATATTTGCTCCTAAATGGTGTCGATATCCCTTAAGTGTGTCACCCTACGGTTCGCGAATAATGCAGACATGATTGAGACCCCTCTCCAATCAATAATCAACAGCGGGACCAAGAGATCCATACTAACTCCCACATATTCAACGATGACCCTTGTGATCGTGTGAACCTTTAACGTCATAACTAAATCCCTTTGTCTCGTGATATATTACATGTCCGAGATTCGATCATTGGCATCCAAATACCTAGTTTGATCTTGTTACCGACATGCACTCTTTTCTCGTTCCCGTGATATAACATTCTAGTGATCACATCACTTGCTTGCAAGCTATTTCAATGTGATATCACCGAGAGGGCCCAGAGTATATCTATCAGTCATCGGGATGGACAAATCCCACTCTTGATCCATGAGCCTCAACATAACACCTTCGTAGCACCGAACCCACCTTTATAGTCACCGTGTTACGGTATGACGTTTGATGTTATCAAGATACTCTTCCAGTGTTAGCAATTAACATGATCTCATGGTCTAAGGACTAAGATTACTTCGCATGATGTTATAGCAATATAAACATAATGACTTTGATCATAATTCTATACTTTGGATGATTGTTCATCACATCATTCCACCAATGTTGTGACCTTGTTATTAACAACATCCAGTGTCCATGATCAGGAAACCTTGATCATCTTGTTAATCAACGAGCTAGTTTATATGAGAGGCATTACTAGGAACTTTGTATTTTGTTTATTAAACACACATGTATTAACGTTTCCAATTAATACAATTGTAGCATGCAAAATAAACATTTATCATAAACATGGAATAAGATAATAACCACTTCATTATTGCCTCTCGGGCATATTCCCTTCAGTTTTGTAGTTTAGAAACGGTTCTAGTGCGAAAGCCCTAACAACCACGTAAAACTTGCAATAGATAAAGTAGAGGCATCTAACTTTATTTTGCAGGGGGGCATGTGATTATGATATGGCAATGGTCGTTACGAAGGTAAAGTAGTTTACTTTTCTATTACTAAGTAGTATAGTAATAGTCATCATTCCGATGAACGACCTGGTGGAGGCGTCGTGGACTTGGCGTCAAACCAAGGGCAAGATGGAGATCATGCCGGAGCGCTCGATGGAGATCAAGGCGCAATAAAGACCATATCATATCACATTATACATATGATGTTGATACCTGCTTTACATCTTATTGTGTGCTAGTATTTAGATACTCAACGGTAGCAAATAAGATAATCCCTATTGAATTCCAATGTTCCGTGTTCCCCTTGTGTGTGCACCACCAAGAAAGTTCTTCGGTATGAGGCGCCCTGCGGTGAGTAGGGGTCAGACATATCTACATTCGCATACAGTGGGTGTAAGCCATGTTGCACAGCGAATACACACAAGTTAGATTTGGCGAGCCTAGCACGTTACAGAGACGTGGCCTCGGAACACAAGAGATCGAAAGATCGAGCATGAGTCACATGGATGATGTGATTGGCATTGTTGAATGTCTACCTTTGATAATGCACTGATGGTCGTGTAACACGGGGGAGGTGCAGAGGATAGGGATCATGCGATCACTGAAGACGTCTAGGGGATGACAATTTTAGTGGAGACCAATTATAAATTGATCTCTTATTATAAACTCAGTCTAGATGTCTATTTTGCAAATATCTTAGTAGATCTTGGCCTATCCCATTGAGGTCCTTTGCGACCATGGGAATATATTGCTTAATTTGGAACTTAGCAAAAGGGTCCAACTTCATAGATCAATACCCACGCCTGAGGGATATCCTCGTAAAAGGTGATCTTCTCTTCTTGATACAATAACCATTAGGAGATAATTCGATGACTCCAGAATGTTTGGAAAAACACTTAGCGATCTTGCATTAGAGTTGAGAACTCTTGGAAGGGCTTGATTGAAATGGATGTCATGGTATATGTAATATATACAAATTATAAATGTAGTTTTGCAAAACTCGTTGCAGTTTGCAAAGTATTTGATACTTGTCCTGTTTGATGAAAATAGGAAGATCTGCTTGAGAATTGCTGGCTTTGAGGCAACGTGACTTGATGACTGCAAGCAAAACAGTTGATGGCCGACATCACCTCTTCCCTCAAAGTTTATCATTTGGATTAGTGGACTTGAATATAATTTGTAATCCTTGTATGTGTGTCTTGCTTTTGGCGAGACGATTATTCATATGAACAAGTTACAAGCTAGTTTGTACTATTCTTATGAACAATACCTTATGGTCACATTATGATTATAAATAAGTTATTCTCATCACTATGTTAATGATAATAGTTTAAACATTTATAAATGATTAGAATGCTAAAAGACATCCAAAGTTTAATAATGAAATGACCCTACAGCTTAAGTCATTTTGGTTATTGCAGGTTCTTTATGAAAGATCAGGGTCCTAGATGCTTAATCTAGAGACTTTGCAAAACCATGCCTCTTGGGCAGAATGACCAAAACTCCGCATTCGGTAAAACGGTCATATGCGAAGAAATGTTGAAACTTATACATAATGATGTATCATATTTTCAACAAGTAGTGGAAATCATTTATTGTGGACTTAAGTGAATAAGTGTATTTACTTAATGAAACATGAAGTTTGAAATGATTTGAATTGTTCAAATGAGTTCATAACTAAATGGGATATTAAATTAACTAAATTAACAAGTCTCTTCGATTTGATCGAGATGACTAAGGTATTCAAGTTAAGTTTAGCATAAAAGGAACTTGTGAAAGATGTTTCACAAATTATGATAATTGGATGAATTCAAACCATGTTGAGATATCTAAACATCATAATCATTATGTATTGGATACATATGGTATAATATTATCTCTTATCGGGGTTATAGTTGTCATTTAGAGTTAGAGATCAAAATAAGCAAACACTCACTTGAAATACAAAGGAACATCTAAAAGATTCGTGGAAACAACACCATAAGTGTTATGGCAAGTTCGAGTTTCTGGAGATTTCGACAAGTCGAAATCATGGCGAATAAACATGTCTTTGTAAAGCATTCTTAGGAAGCTATGGATGCATCTTCCACAAAAGGGGCAAACCCGTTGTTGTCCAAAGTTGACGTGTCTTGATGAAGATACAGGTGGAAGAAAGTAAAAGATCAAAACAAGGTATTTGACCTTACCTCCGAATCGTTGAGTGGCGCAGTGGAATTTGTTTTGTGAAACCAAACTCTACAAATAGAGGAGAAACCAATGATAATGATCATAAAGTTTCAGTGAATACTTTTACTAAAGAAAGTAGGATTCAACTATATATTCTACAAGTTTCTGGAATTATATTATTGACTCACTTGTCATGTTTTGAACAAGACATACCTATGAATTACAAAGAAGCGTGATGGACCTAAGTACGAGAAATGAATAGTCATTGAAATCTCGTTAGTGGAATTCTCGATTTGATGGTGATCAAGAAATTTTGGAATGTCCAAGATTATCGAGAGGACCTGGATTTGAGTGGGAGTAAATCAGCTTGGCTAATTCATAATATGTAGCTGAAATATTTTGAGTGGGAGCTAAGTGAAATCCCTTGATCTCAAACATGAATGTCATATTTGAGTGGGAGCGTGAAATCATTCTATGATATGTGGACGACATATGTGAATGATATGATTGGTGTTAATAATATTTAAGTTAGATAAATAAGGATGAAGTTGAAGTTATTAAACAATAAGATCTATCGAGATAGATTGGTGAGTTTAATAAACAGTGAATGTCGAATGCTTCCTGGACTTGATTCTGAAAGATGTTCAGAATGTCCTAAGCAAGATTCTGAAGAAGCTCAGAATGGAACAAGGTAAGAAAGTAGTTGTTACTATATGAAGCATTGAGTATTGCAACTATGGTTGAAAGAAAGAGATGCATTGCATCTCCTATGCCTTAGTCATAGGTTCTTCCACATAACCATGTTGTATACTCGACGTAAGGTGACCCTAAGTTCTGGTTGGTAGGACAAAGTCTTACCTGTAAGAGCATGTCTTTAAGTGATTCCTGAGTTGATCACTGAACCAGAATCAAGTTTCTACTTAAGTAGCAAGAAGAAATGCAGGTGGCATAGTTGCATTTTATGTACTAGGATCTACATAGATATAGAAGTATAAAAGCTCCATCTGATGTGATGTATAATGTTATGGCGGGGCTAGTTCGCTTTTAACGTAGAATGATGTGTCCCAGGGCCCAGTGCCCATGAGAAAGCCCTCGAGGTTGATCTAAAGTCACTGTAAGCTCCTGGAATCCGGCCTCGTTCTGCTCCAAGGACATGCGGGTGGGGAGGCCCCGGCCTCTGGCCACCTCCTCCACCACCTCCTCCAAAGTTTAGTCCCACCCCAGTACTTGGAGGGTGGGGTGTGCCTAGTTTTTCACTATATAATGCGGGAGCCCTCGTCCAAATCTCATCCCAATTGGCCTTTTCCATTATCTCTCTCCCTCTCGTGTATGTTCCCCAATTAGTAACGTGCGCTACGCGGTACAGACTTCTCCACCATATGCACACTGGCGTGCACTTGGATTCGGTCCGGATCTTCTTACTCCACTGCCTTGCTGGCCCGGGGCCCGGGAGACGTCTTTACATCGGATGTGTGTAAAACTTTGGAGGAACCACCATTTGTGGTGCTGGACGCTTGAAGCCTTCTCGATCTTGAGGTCGGCTACGCTTCAGGTACATCAGAAACATTTATGCAGGAACATAATCCAACTCTTGGTCTTCAAAGGTATGAACATCGTATCCCTCTTGTTACTATAAATCTGCATAGATAGATCTTGTCTATGGTGTTGATCGTTAGGAATTTTTTTGTTTTCTGCATACGAACCCCTTTAGTGGTATTAGAGCTGATCTATGCATAGATGTATTGGTACAAGTAGAACACATAGAAATATGTGGGCATTGACTTTCTAGATGCTACCCTCCCACGTGTACTTGTTCATATCACAACAACGTTAGATGAAGCGGCCTAAACCGACCTTACACGTAAGCTTATGCGAGACTGGTTCCATGACTAACATATGGCTTGCACCATATAAGTGGCTAGCGGGTGTCTGTCTCTCCAATATTAGTTGATATTGAAGGGGTTCCATGACAGAAAACAAAAAATTCCTATGATGAACGCACCTAGCCAAGATGTATCTATGCAGATGTAAGGTCACTAGTGGGGATACAATGTTCATACCTTTGAAGACCGAACATGGTTAACATTCCATGGGGAACGTGGATGATGTAGTCGTACTCGCCTGACCTCAAGGTCGTGAAGCTGGATGCAAGTCAGCCTTGTCCTTATACGACATAGCCGACCCCAAGGTCGTGTCGATGAACAAGCTCCAAGCGAAAGCACCACAAGTGATGGTGCCTCGTGGCCATACACACATACGGTGTAAAGACGTCTCCTGGCCTCTGGTCAGTAAAGCAGCGGAAGAAGATTGATCAGGACCGAGTCCAGCAGCATGACAACGTGCGTATGGTGGATAAATCCCTATCCCCGTATGCAATTCCAATCTGGGGAACCACACATGTGGGAGGGAGAGAGAATAGGCAAAGCCAATTGATGGGATGGATTTGGGGAGAGGGGTGCCCCTCTTTATATAGGTGGAAGGGAGGCACCACCTCCCTCAAAGTTCTAGGGTGGGACTAAACAAGAGGGAGGAGGTGGGAGGAGGCGGTCGGCCAGCCCTCCCACATGAGCCCCACGTTATGGGAGGCCCACTAGGGCTAGCATACACACTCTGGCCTTCCCTAGGGCACGACGCCCTCTTGGACCTGCTCCGGTGAGTCCCAATTAGGTGGGCTGCCCCATAAATCCATTTTAAATAATATTTTTTAATATTAATTCATTTAATTAATATTAAATACATATTATTTAATACATATCACTCCGAAACACCTTTCAGACCCCTCCGATCATCATTAGATATCCTCGGAACCATCCAGTATCACCCAGAATAATTCCGGAATTCTCTCTCTTCTCTCCTTCGGTCTTGAATCAATCCCTAAACGTCATCTACCCTTAAGTATGACACCCTACAGTTTGGGAATACACAGATATGATCGAGACACTCTCTGATCAATGACCAACAACAGTATCTGGAAACACATGATGGCCCCCATGCATTCCACGAATAACTTGATTGTTGAACCTTGAACATCGAGCCTAATTCCGTTTGATGTACGATACCTAGTTTGTCCAAGATCTGATCTTTGGTATCTACATACCTAGTTTGATCTTCTTACCGACAAACACATTTACTCATTCCCGTGGTATTACATCCCCATGACATAGTCACATGTTTGTAAACTTATATATGTAATCTCACCGTGTGGGCCTAGGGTATCTATCCATCACTCGGATGGGAAAATCGCGATCTTGATAGATAGGCCTCAAAAGTTCCTCTAGAATACCCAATTCACACCTTTATGGTCACCCAGTTACGGTCATGACGGTTGGTGTGATCAAAGAATCCTCAGGAGATAGTGATTAATAGATCTAATGAAGTGACCTCGTTGTTAGTTGCTGTTTTACAGTCCATGATCGAGAAACCTCGATGTTGGGGATATACTTTCTGGGTATCCTCACTGTATGTCATTGACCAGGGTGGTCCACTTCGGGTTAGAGCTATGCTTCACGGGCGGCCCAGTCAGGGAGAAGAGACGGAGTCCAGTCCGACTAGGGGAAGGCCCAGAAGACATACCAACATAGGCATGTGTAGCTACTTGTAGTCCAAGATGTACCCTGTAACCGACTCTTAGTCATAGCCGGATAGGTCTCTCCTGTAAACCCTAGGCTGGATATCTATATAAGCCATCCTAGGGACCAGCCTTAGGGCACACACAATAGTCTAAAATCTCAACTCGCATAGATGAAACCCTTGTAATCCATATTCTGGCTCTGCCGTATTACTGGATTGCTAGCAGGAGTAGGATTTGTCCACCATCGGCGGATTCGAACCTCGGTAAACTTGTGTGTTCACTGTCCCGGAACACCGTACTACTCACACCCCTCTCTTCCACAAGCCCCGAGGACCCCCTCATGGCGCACTTGTCCTCAATCCGACGACAGTTGGCGCCCACCATGGGGCAAGTGAGCTTCGGATCCACGTTCCGAGCGGAATCTGCAAGAGTTGGAATCAGTGAGACAATCGCCGTCGGTCGCATCCTCTAGTCCAGCGACGTCCCTCTCGTTCTTCTCGATGAGACTTGGATTCCAACTAGGGAGGCCGTGACTAGCTACACCATCATGTCTTTTGGCGAGATCGACGTTTACCTCGGTTTCACTGCACCTTCCCCACCCACCCCAGCGGTGATGATAGAGGCAGAAGAAGTTTCCAGGTCCACTTTGTCTGTGGAGGCGGCGGAGTTCCGGATTCAGGAAAACCCTAATCCCACCCAGCTCGCACCTGATGCGGAGATCGTCGAGAAAGCTGAGCCTGAAGCAGATCTTCCTACGGACATCGGATTTGAAGTGGATCCCTAGCGAGGTCGATTCTCAGCACGATCTCCCCAACAACATCGAATATCAAGAGGAGCAAAGAAACAACAGCTCTGGATCCGGTTCTGCTGATGCTGGAGTAGGACAATATTTCTTGAGTCACACATTGAGGCGTATGATGTTGCATGAAGCCGACATGGAGGAGATCCTTGAGACCATCAGGTGTTTCGAGGAAGCAAAAGAAGAAAGTTGCAGCTACCTCAGGACGCACACATCGCACTTTGTCGGATACGTTAGATCCGGATCTGGCTCTGCCGATGCTAGAGATAACGACGACTCGGTGCTAGAGGCGATCAGAACAGACACCGACTTACCGGCATCTTCAGTCGATTCAATGACATTGGCAGATTTCCAAAAGTTGTCTGCAGAATATGAAGAGGAGTTCAACTCCAAGACTGCAGAAGAAGGACAAGCCATGGATGAAGGATCCGGAGAAAACTCTCCCAAAGCGCAGGATGACATGGATCTCAGAGAAAATCCCAATGTCCAGATGTCTGAAAGTACTGATTAGAGCTTGACTCCAGAAAACATACCAAAAGCCATCTTTGCTACCGGCGCTGCCAAGAGGCCAAATAAGAAGAAAAACAAGACTCCAGCGAAGGACCCTCCGGCTGAGGAGGTAATCACTGAAGAGTACAATGAAGACTCGGATGGAGATCTAATCCCAGACGATCTGAAAACTACTCTGGTGGATGGACACGTAATTACACCTGGTGCTTGTAAAATCCTCAGAGAAGTGTTCACTATGCTAATCCCTACTGTTGCAGATCTTACACCTGTGGAGTTGGAAGACATGGCTCAAGCCCTAGAAGCACATCGCCATCTACTCCTGGATGAAGCTAACAATATCCTCGAGGAGAAAAAGTCATCACATCTGCGGGGCAGTCAACTCCTTGCAGCACCAGAAGACCCGGAACGGCTCTGTACGAGATAAAAAAAATCCAGAAGTCCACAAGACCCTCTTTGAAGGAGACGACGCTGTCAAAGGAGAACCTCGGCTCGATAGCAAGGGAGATATGGTGTATGGCACACCAGTGGAAAACACCGCCGCAACTCGAGATATCCTAGCAAAAAACCCAAACCCAGACCAAATTCGGTTAGGCGTAAAGCTACTTACCAAGGTCCTGGAGCAGCAGAAAGCCGCCAAATCTACAAGAGGAAAACTGGTCTCTAAATCCGATCAATGCCGCACGGATCCGGCTTGGCATGACATAAGGCTCCGACAGGACCCGGAACAATGATACTGTCCTGACTGTCGAGAAGACAACTACTCAAGAACCGGATCTTCAGGACAATGGCATAGAGCCACACGTGACTAGAGTAATGTCACTCTAGCCGCAGAGCAAGATGCGGTTGCAGCACTGGTTCCGAGACAACCTCCCCGGTGATAGTCAAATAATCGTAGGGAAGATGAAGAAGAGCGATGTCGGGAGGAGGACCATCAAAGGATGCCACCTCCTAGACACACAAGCCGTCCGGCTAAGCCTCATCACAATGATGAGAACGACGGACGAAGGAACGACGGACACCATGCTGAGTCAAGCCGGCAGGGGGCTCGTCGTAATCAAGACCCTCCCTAGAACCAAAATAATGACGCTCTGGACGGAGGCATACGTTCAGCTAGAAACAATCCACATGCACCACCCTCTTCACCAAGCAACCATCATAACGGCTCTCGAGGGAGCCATGGAGGGTGTCATGGCAGAGGAGGTGGTGGCAGAAGCAGAAGTTCGACTCTAAGACACCGCAGCCACAGTGAACAACCATGACGACATTCTCTATCACCAAGTGATGCGAGGCACCGGATCAACTCTAACATAGAGGCACAACGCTATGAGTCGGACAACATCTATGTGGGTCCAAAATTCTTTGGACCGCGCATTCGACAAAAAAACTTCCTGGAAGGATTTGCTATCTCAAGGCACATCCAGCCCTACAACGGTGTAGCTCGGCCAGACACTTGGCTCCAGGATTTTTTCCATGCTTGCTGCATCACCAAAGGAGGAAACAGTCTGGTCGCGACCCGATATCTCCTGCTTATGCTAAGGAAGACGACATGATCATGGCTCAATGAACTTCCGGAAAACACCATCCACAACTGGTATGACATGCAAAGTGCGTTCTTTCAGAATTTTGAAGGCACATATCAGAGGCCCTGTATAGTAGGAGACGTAAAGCGTTGCACCCAGAAGGCTAGAGAAACTTGCTGGGATTATCTCGGACGATGGATCAACACCAAGAACTCATGTGAAGGAGTAAACGATCAAACCACGATTGAAGCTTTCATTGTGGGACTCCAAATTGGTTTGCTGCATCACCACTTGAAGTGCGACAAAGTTACTGATCTGGGGGAGATGATAGAGATGACAAGAAAGTATGCAGATGCCAACGATGATGCAGAGGGATTGCTGAATGTTCTAGCTGTGCCACAGTCGGCAAAATAGACAAATCAGCAGACCCAGAAGTGCAAGAATACCTTGGAAGAAAAACCCACAGTGGAGGCAGCTGTAGTAAATACTACTTTCGGGTTTGGAGGACGAGGAGGGTGCGGAGGCAGCCGCGGACATGGTCGTGGAACATCAAGAGTCTAAGGTAGAGGAGACCAACAACCTGGCAAAACCTGCTCTTGGGCCGACATCGCCAATAATCAGTGTGTACACCACCCGGACGACAATAGGGGCTCATCCCACACAAATGCCGAGTGTCGTTTCAATGACGACATCAAGAAAGACGAATCCGCTAGTTACAGGGCCAAGCGACACAAATGAAAGAAAAATTCTGATAAGGATAAAGAGACCAAGGAAGATTCCGACATGGAGGAGGCAGAAGCTTCAAATCCCAAGTCGGATGGAAAAAAGACCTTCCCAACAAAGAAAGACACCTATGTCACTTTCCTTGGGTCTCAACCAGCCAAGGTCAAGAAGGCAGTAATGCACGAGCTCAATGCAACTGTTCCGACTGTCCCTCGGTTTTTGGACTAGTCAGAAGTGATAATCACCTTTGAATGCGCTGATCATTCGCCTAAGTTGCATAGGCGAGGAAAGTATGCTCTAGTCATCAATCTACTTATTGACGGCTATGGGTTCTCCAAGACCCTCATCGACGGCGACAACAGCATCAACATCCTCTATATTGAAATAATGCGTCGGATGAGGATCTTGAAGACACGGCTAAATTACAGCTCTGTGATTTTCTACGGAGTTGTCCCTGGAAGACAAGAAAATTCTCTGGCAGAGATCACTTTCGACATTACCTTTGGAACTCCAAAGAATTATCGGACGGAAGCACTTTCCTTTGAAGTGGCCCATTCAAGAGCGCATACCATGCTATCTTCGGACGTCCGGTTTACTGGGATTTTATGGCTCGTCCATGTTACATTTACAATATGATGAAAATTCCAGGTCCCAAGGGCGTGATCACCATCAGGGGAGACCCGCAGAAAGCATGATAATGCAAGGACGGAAATGCCGCCTTCGCTGAAGCCGTACTGCATGCCTAGGAGTACCAAGAGATCAAGAAGACCATCAACCCGTCCGAGATGCCTGCGACGAAGAAGGAGGTGATGAAGCCAACTTCAGAGTTCAAGGCATCGGAAGAGACGAAGACGACACCGTTGCAGGAAGGAGACCCCTCAAAGGTGACGCAGATAGGTGTAGGTTTAGACCGTGCATAGGAAAGCGTGCTCGTTGAGTTCCTCAAAGCTAATAAAGATATCTTTGCATGGCAACCTTCTGACATGACTGGAGTACCTAGGGAACTTGTCGAGCACTCTCTAAATGTACACCCAAACGCTAAACCCGTAAAATAGTCTCTACGACGGTTCAGCGATCAAAAGCAAAAAGCAATAGCTAAAGAACTAGCCCGGCTTGAGATAGCTGGATTGATAGAAGAGGTCATCCACACTGAGTGGTCGGCCAATCTTGTAATGGTCCCTAAAAGGACACCACTAATTTAAGGATGTGTGTTGATTATACCGCCTTGAACAAGGCTTGTCCCAAAGATCCATTCGCTCTGCCTCGAATTGATCAAGTAATCGACTCTATGGTAGGCTCAGAACTCCTATGCTTTCTCGACGCATATTCCGGTTATCACCAAATCCGGATGAAGAAATCAGACAAATTAAAACTTCATTCATAACCCCTTCGGAACCTTCTATTTCATTATGATGCCTTTTGGGCTAAAAAACGCAGGAGCTACGTACCAGCGCACTATGCAGCGTTGCCTCCACGATCAAATTGGTCGCAATGTACATGTATATGTGGATGATATAGCGGTAATGTCCAAAAAGAAGGAAACACTAATTTCTGACTTGGAGGAAATATTTGCCAATCTACGCAAATACAACATAGTGCTCAACCCGAAGAAGTGTTTCTTTGGAATACCAGCTGGAAAATTGTTAGGTTTCATTGTGTCTCAAAGATGCATAGAGGTGAACCGTGACAAGATTAAGGCTATACTCAACATTGAAGGGAATATGCCCTGAGAGGCAATAATAAAGTTGTTATTATGTATATTCCAAGTATATGATAGATGTTTATTTTGCATGCTATAATTGTATTAATATGGAAATGTTAATACATGTATGTTTAATAAACAAATATAAAGTTCCTAGTTATGCCTCTCTTTGAACTAGCTCGTTGATTAACAAGATGATCAAAGTTTTCTGATCATGGACACTGGATGTTGTTAATAACGAGGTCACAACATTTGTGAAATGATGTGATGAAAAATCATCCAAAGTATATCATTACAATCAAAGTCATTATGTTTATATTGCTATAATATCATACGAAGTAATCCTAGTCCTTATACCATGAGATCATGTTAATCACTAACATCGGAAGAGTATCTTGATAACATCAAATGTCACACCGTAAAGGGTGACTATAAAGATGGGTTCAGTGCTACAAAGGTATTATGTAGAGGCTCATGGATCAAGAGTGGGATTTGTCCATCCCGATGACGGATAGATATACTCTGGGCTCTCTCAGTGATATCACATTAAGAATAGCTTGCAAGCAAGTGATGTGATCACTAGAATGTTATATCACGGGAACGAGAAAAGAGTGCATGTCGGTAATAAGATCAAACTAGGTATTTGGATACTGATGCTCGAATCTCAGACATGTAATATATAGCGAGACAAAGGGATTAAGTTACTAGCGTTAAAGGTTCTCACGATCACAGAAGTCATCGTTGAATGTGTAGGAGTCAGAATGGATCTCCAGGGCCCTTCTGATTATTGAACTAAGAGGGATCTCGATCATGTCTGCATTATTCGCGAACTGTAGGGTGACACACTTAAGGGTTGCCAAACACCATTTGGAGCAAATATGTTTCAGACGAAAGAATTGCAAAGCGCTGAAATTATTTCAATGGACACCGGAATTGTTTCGGGTGAAATTGCTGAATTTGGTTCTGCATGTGATATTGAAATATTGCAGGGGTTTATGTGAATGTTTGTTAATTAAAGTAATTAACAAAATTCTGAATAAAATAAATACAAGAGTTTTATTAAATGGAGCGAGGAGGTGGAGGTTGTTCGGTGGGCTGAGCATGTGTGCGAGGTTGGATGCGCTACTGATTTGTGGTGCTAGGACTTCCACACGATCTTGAGATCGGCAAGAGTACGACTACATCATCCACGAGTTCCATCTCGTTAACAAAGCTTTGTTGTCTTCGAGGGTATGTTCTCTATGGATGTATATCCACCTGTTGCTTGTATCTAATAGATAGATCCTGGCTTATAGTTCCCATTGTAGGATTTTTTTTTGTTTTCTATGCAGCGAACCCAACAGTGGTATCAGAGCCTGATCTATACGTAGTTCTTTGCATGGGTAGTATACATATGTTTATATGTGGGCGATGATGATCATGTTATTGATTCTTTCATGTATTTTGGATATTGGTGGCATAGTGGGATGAAGCGACCCAGACTAACTTTACATGTCCTCACACATGAGATCGGTTCCACGACTGACATGCAACTAGTTTTGCATAAGTGGCTAGCAGGTGTCTGTCTCTCCTACTATATTCAATATCTGATTTACAACGAGTTGCTAATAACTTAGTTATCATCATTGTGGTTCCATGTTCGTAGGTAAGACCGGTTCTATCTCCGAAAGCCCTAAACCACATAAAACTTGCAATGGATAAATTAGAGATGTCTAGTTTAGATTGTTGTTGGGCTAGTGTCATGATATGGTAATGTTGTAAGTTGATGTATAGTTGATACCCTTACAACACACCTAACGTGTAAGTTCCATGACATTGGCCTTACACATAAAGGAATGATAGAGATCATAACATGATGCACGTGATGGTGATGAAATGCATGGACCATATCATTCCACTTTACACATATGATGTTTGCATCTTATATTGCTAGTTTGGCATTTTAGTAGCATATAAGATGATCCCTCACTTAGATATCAAGATAAAAATGTGTTCTTCCTTAAGTATGCTCTGTTCTATGGATCGTGTTTCGAGACATCATGTGATGATCGGGTGTACTCGACTCTATGCTTTCGTACAACGGGTGTAAGACAGTTTTACACACGCGAGTACTAAGGTTCTTATTTGGCGAGCCTAGCATGTAAATACATGGCCACGTAACACGGACCGAAAGGTTAAGCATGAGTCATATAGTTGATATGATGGCCATATTGATGCTCGCCTTTGAAGCTACACCAACTCACGTGATGATCGGACTTGGTGTAGTGGATTTGGTTCATGTAATCACCAAAAAGACACGAGGGATGTTGTTTTTGAGTGGGAGTTCATTTGTAATTTGGATTAGTTGAACTCGATCTATCATAAACTTAGTCTATACTTTACAAATTCTGTTGTAGATGGCACCACCTGCTTTTAATTTCAATGTGTTCATGGAGAAAGAGAAGCTTGCAACGAATGGTAGAAACTTTACCGACAGGGCCATGAATTTGAGGATTCTCCTCAATGCTGCACACAAGTTATATGTGCTAGAAGCACCGCTAGGCCCCCCACCAGCTCCTGATGCCCCTGACAAGGAAAAGAACGTCTACCTGACTCGTCAGGAGGACCACAAATTAGTTCATTGCGGTATACTGTATGGGCTAGAGACGGAACTTTGAAAGCATTTCGAAAATGGCAATGCCTTTGATACCATGGGTGAATTGAAAATGATTTTCAATACCCATGCTTCCATAGAGAGTTATAATGCTTCTAAAAAGTTCTTTAGCTGCATGATGGAAGAGAACATCTCCGTTAGTGAGCATGTACTCAAAATTTCTGGGTACGCCGATAGGCTTGTGTCTTTGGGAATAACGATTCCCATTGACTTAGGCATACATCGTGTTCTCCAATCTCTCCCACCTAGCTACAAGAGCTTCGTGATGAACTACAATATGCAGGGCATGAAGAAGTCTCTCCTCGAGCTTCTGTCAATGCTTAAGACTGTAGAGGTGGAGATCAAGAAAGAACATCAAGTGTTGATGATCAATAAGACCATCGGTTTCAAGAAAGACAAGAAGGGTAAGCAGGAGGGAAAGAAGGGCGGCAAATCTGTTGCCACACCTGAAAAGAAATACCGAGCTGGCCCTAAGTCTGATACCGAGTGCTACTATTGCAAGGGGCTAGCCATTGAAAGCGCAACTGCCCCAAGTATTTGGCAGACAAAAAGGCCAACAAGGCAAACAAAGGTATATATGATATACATGTTATTGATGTGTACTTGACTAGTACTTGCAGTAGCACCTGGGTATTTGATACATGATCGATTGCTAATATATGTAACTCGATTCAGGGGTTGTGGAACAAGCGACAACTAGCAAGGGATGAGGTCACAATGCGTGTCGGCAATGGATCAAGAGTTGATGTGATCGCCGTCAAAATGCTGCATCTCCACCTACCATCGGGATTAGTTATAAACTTAAATAATTGTTATTTGGTGCCTGCACTAAGCATGAACATTATATCTGGATCTTGTTTGATGCGAAGTGGTTATTCATTTAAGTCCGCAAACAATGGTTGTTCGATTTATATGAATGATATCTTATATGGTCATGCACCTGTGATGAATGGTTTATTTCTGTTGGATCTTGATAATAGTATTACACATATCCGTAATGTTGATGCTAAAAGGATTAAACTTGATGATGATATATCTGCATATATGTGGCACTGCCATCTAGGTCATATTGGTGTTAAACGCATGAAGAAACTCCATTTTGATGGACTTTTAGAATCACTTGACTTTGAATCATTTGATACATGTGAGCCATGCCTTATGGGCAAGATGACTAGAACGCTGTTTTCCAGTTCAATGGAACGGGTGATAGATTTATTGGAAATCATACATACTGATGTATGTGGCCCAATGAGTGTGTCGGCGCGAGGTGGATATCGTTATTTTGTTACTTTCACGGATGATTTGAGTAGATACGGGTATATCTATTTGATGAAACACAAACCTGAAACCTTTGAAAAGTTCAAGGAATTTCAGAATGAAGTGGAAAATCATCGTAATAGAAAGATCAAATTTCCGCGGTCTGACCGTGGAGGTGAGTATCCAAGTTATGAGTTTAGAATACATATGAAAGAGTGTGGAATAGTTTTGAAGGGAATATGCCCGAGAGGCAATAATAAAGTGGTTATTATCTTATTCCATGTTTATGATAAATGTTTATTTTGCATGCTATAATTGTATTAATTGGAAATGTTAATACATGTGTGTTTAATAAACAAAATATAAAGTTCCTAGTAATGACTCTCATATAAACTAGCTCGTTGATTAACAAAATGATCAAGGTTTCCTGATCATGGACATTGGATGTTGTTAATAATGAGGTCACAACATTGGTGGAATGATGTGATGAACATTCATCCGAAGTATAGCATTACGATCAGAGTCATTATGTTTATATTGCTATAACATCATACGAAGTAATCTTAGTCCTTAGACCATGACATCATGTTAATTGCTAATACCGGAAGAGTATCTTGATAACATCAAACGTCACACCGTAATAGTGTGACTATAAAGGTGGGTTCAGTGCTACGAAGGTGTTATGTTGAGGCTCATGGATCAAGAGTGGGATTTGTCCATCCTGATGACGGATAGATATACTTTGGGCCCTCTCGGTGATATCACATTAAGATGGCTTGCAAGCAAGTGATGTGATCACTAGAATGTTATATCACAGGAACAAGAAAAGAGTGCATGTCGGTAACAAGATCAAACTAGGTATTTGGATGCCAATGATAGAATATCGGACATGTAATATATCGCGAGACAAAGGGATTTAGCTACAACGTTAAAGGTTCACACGATCACAAGGGTCATCGTTGAATATGTGGGAGTCAGTACGGATCTCCAGGTCCTGCTGCTGATTATTGATCGGAGAGGGGTCTTGATCATGTCTGCATTATTCGCGAACCGTAGGGTGACACACTTATGGGATACCTACACCATTTGAAGCAAATATGTTTCAGATAAAGATTTAAGAAAGCGCTGGAATTATTTCACTAGTCACCGAAACTGTTTCGGGTGAAATTGCTGAAATTGGTTCTGCATGTAATATTGAAATGTTGCAGGGGGTTTTATGTGAATGTTTGTTAATTAAAGTAATTAACAAAATTCTGAATAAAATTAATAAAAGAGTTTTATTAAATGAGAGAGCATTAAATTTGGAGAAATTTAATGCATTTAAAGTGGAGACTTTAAAAGAGAATGTGAAGGGGCATTTTAATGTGGAGGAGGTTACCACCACATGAATGGGGGAGGTGAAGGTACACCCTCCCCTCCTCCTATAAAAGGCCCCCCTCTCACTCCTTCTTCCTCACACCTCCTTGTGAAGGATCTCTCTCCCCCTCTAGTATTATTCCCCCATGGTCTCGGATTAGCGAGATACATGTTCCCGGTAGCTTTATCTGGAAAGGAGTTGCTGCTTCCGCTGCTTTGCTGGAGCGAGGGATGGAGGTTGTCGAGGTACCGGACATGTGTGTGATCAGGGATGCACCGCTGCTTTGCGGTGCTGGACTTGGTGGTGCTGGACTTGCTGGAGCTGGATCTGAAGGACGTGATGGAGCCGGACCTGCTGGACTTCATCACGATCTTGAGATCGGCAAGTGTACGACTACATCATCCATGAGTTCCATCTCATTAACAAAGCTTTGTTGTCTTCGAGGGTAAGTTCTCCATGGATGTATATCCACCCGTTGCATGTATCTAGTAGATAGATCTTGGCGTATAGTTCCCATCGTAGGAATTTTTTTGTTTTTTATGCTGCGAACCCCAACAAGTTTCACAGCTCACACCTGCCGGAACACCACAACGTAATGGTGTGTCAAAATGTTGTAATCATACTTTATTAGATATGGTTCGATCTATGATGTCTCTGACTGACTTGCCACTGTCATTTTGGGGTTATGCACTAGAAACTTCTGTATTAAATTTAAATCGGGCACCATCTAAATCCGTTGAAACGACACCATTTGAATTATGGTTTGGAAACAAACGTAAGCTGTCATTTCTTGAAGTTTGGGGTTGCGATGTTTTTGTGAAGAAACATCAACTAGAACTCGAACCCAAAGCGGAAAAATGTGTCTTCATAGGATACCCTAAGGAAACTATTGGGTATTCCTTCTATCACAGATCTAAGGGCAAGGTTTTTATTGCCAAGAAGGGATCCTTTCTAGAGAAAGAGTTTCTCGCGAAAGGCATGTGTAGTCGGAAGGTAGAACTCGAAGAGGTTATTGAACCTTCTCTTCATGCAACAGCGATTAGCACAACACCGGAAATTGTTCCGGAGTTGATTTCACCGAATGAAGAGGGAACTAATGATAATGATCATGAAACTCCAAAAGAGGACACTACCGAACCTCGCAGGTCGAGCAGGACACGTGCAGCTCCTGAACTATACGGAAATCCTATTATTAATTTCATGGTTGATGAAATAGATGACCCAACAACGTATGAAGAAGCGATGATGAGCCTGGATTCCAACAAATGGCTAGAAGCCATGAAATCCGAGATGGAATCCATGTACGAAAACCAGGTTTGGACCTCAGTGGACTTACCTCACGACCGAAAGGCCGTTGAGAATAAATGGATTTTCAAAACAAAAACTGTTGCTGATGGTAATGTAACTATCTATAAAGCTCGACTTGTCACCAAGGGGTTTTGACAAATTCAAGGAGATAACTATGATGAGACATTCTCTCCCATAGCTATGCTAAAGTCGGTTAGTATTATGTTAGCAATTGTTGCACATTTCGATTATGAGATATGGCAGATGGATCTCAAAATTACGTTCCTCAATGGTAACATTGAAGAAGAGTTGTATATGATACAACCAAAGGGTTTTGTCAATCCTAAGGATGCTGACAAGGTATGCAAGCTTCAGCGATCCATCTATGGACTGAAGCAAGCATCCTGGAGTTGGAATCTCCGCTTTGATGAGGTGATCAAAGAGTTTGGATTTGTCCAAACTTATGGAGAGGCTTGTATTTGCAAGAAAGTGAGTGGGAGCAATGTGACGTTTCTAATATTATATGTGGATGACATATTACTGATGGAAGATATAGATCTTTTAAATAGTGTTAAAAGTTATCTAAACAGCAAATTTTTGATGAAGGACCTAGGTGAAGTGTCATACATATTAGGCATACAGATCTATAGAGATAGATCAAGGCGCCTGATAGGGCTATCACAAAGTACATACCTTGATAGAATTTTAAAGAAGTTTAAAATGGACGGAAGTAAGAAGGGGTTCTTACCAATGTTCCAAGGTGATACCTTCGATCCGGATTACGGATGTAGTATAGCTTATTTTCCCTAGTAGACCTATGTTATCGAATCCTTGGGAAGCGAATGCGTAGTGAAGTTACTTTAACGGGCCTTCAGGAGTTTTAGAATTCCTTTTGTGTTTTTACCAAACCAATAGTTTGCGTCTTTTTGTTGTTGTCGATGATGGAAAGAGAGGGCCTAGGGCATTCGGTTTCACTTGTAGCTGTGCAAAACATCTGATGGGAATAAAAGATAGAAATAAAGTATGCATGTATTTGTTAGAGCAAGATAAATTATATGTGGGCAGTGCATCCATAATTTCTATTGCCTCCGCAACCGCTTATATCAATAACCTACTAGTCTCATCCATAGAAGAAAGAGAACTAATGATATGCATAGTGATGTCACCGTTAATCCCAAGTAAATCCCTCACATACAGCCATACTACCCCTTATGTCATTGGGGTTCCCAACCTGCAGATTAGTCATTACTCATACTCCCTATACCTGGCTCAACCCTCTGGTTCTTGGGTACCTGACAAGTCCTTGGATTGAGGCAAGAGAGGATACAATAATCATCATGTCATACATACTAATACATGATCCCATCTATGATAAATAAGATGCACAATCCCTACATGGCTAGGCCGAAGCCCTTAGCCCAAGGAGAATTACTCACACATAGAGATGAGATCAACAATCATAAACATTGTAATGAAAATCATAAGATCGATAGAATAGTCTTACAATGTCACCAATCGGAGAAGAGATCTACTATTACAAGTGGTGGAATATGGCTATGGAGATGGAGAAGGTTTTGAGATCTGGAGGCGGCTGGTGAGCTATGGCAGAGACTTTTGGCGAGGGTATGGCTTGTTTTCTCATCGCCTGAGGCTTCTTTATATAGGGTTCCCTTCACGAAAGTTGTTCTGTTTGACCTAATGGTGGTGGCGCCAACTATATGACTGAAGCTATATGGCCGGAATTTTGCTCTAGCCCTATAGTTGGTCATTAAAGCGTCTGCCTCCGCTTCACGGCTCCTGGTTTCTTCTGGTTGTTGGAAATCTCGTATGTTTGACTTTAATGTAGTGATTCCCCTCTTCAAACGACATTATCTGCGCAAGAAAAATATAAAAGAAAGGATTGCATACCCCTTTGAATATTAGGCATTAGTGGCAGGATTTAGAGAGATATTTCATCAAGATTATGAATAATATCTAGTTTAAATGTGGACGTAGATGGCTATATTTCAGAGCCATCACAAGGCAAGACATTGAGTAAGACTCAAAGTCCGGCTACGGCGGAAGAAAGAGAGATAATGGATAAAATCCCCTATGCTTCGGCTATAGGCTCTATAATGTACGCCATGCTATGTACAAGACCGGATGTGGCACATGCTTTTAGTTTGACTAGTAGGTACCAATCTGATCCAGGTTCAGAACACTGGATAGTGGTCAAGAATATCCTTAAGTACTTAAGAAGAACTACGGATATGTTTCTTGTATACGGAGGTGAAGAAGAGCTGGTTGCTAAGTGTTATGTTGACGCTAACTTTGACACCGATCTGGATGACTCTAAGTCTCAATCTGGATACGTATTTCTCTTGAACGAAGCAGCAGTTAGTTGGAGGAGTTCCAAAAAACCTGTGGTGGCTGGATCAACGACAGAGGCGAAATATGTTGCTGCTTCAGAAGCGGCGCAGGAAGCGGTTTGGATGAAGGAGTTCATAACCGAACTAGGTGTGGTTCCTAGTGCATTGGACCCAATGGTTATCTATTGTGACAATAATGGAGCCATAGCCGATGCCAAGGAACCAAGGTATCACAAGAATTCCAAGCATATTAAGCGCCGGTTTCACTCCATCCGCGAACATGTCAAGGATGGAGATATAAAGATTTTTAAAGTACACATGGATCTCAATGTTTCAGATCTGTTGACTAAAGTTCTCCCTAGGGCAAAACATGATCATCACCAGAACTCCATGGGTGTTATATTTATCACTATGTAACTAGATTATTGTCTCTAGTGCAAGTGGGATACTGAAGGGAATATGGAGTAAGAGGCAATAATAAAGTTGTTATTATGTATATTCCAAGTATATGATAGATGTTTATTTTGCATGCTATAATTGTATTAATATGGAAACGTTAATACATGTGTGTTTAATAAACAAACAGAAAGTTCCTAGTTATGCTTCTCTTTGAACTAGCTCGTTGATTAACAAGATGATCAAAGTTTCTTGATCATGGACAGTGGATGTTGTTAATAACGAGGTCACAACATTTGTGAAATGATGTGATGAACATTCATCTGAAGTATAGAATTACAATCAAAGTTATTATGTTTATGTTGCTATAACATCATACGAAGTAATCCTAGTCCTTAGACCATGAGATCATGTTAATCACTAACACTGGAAGAGTATCTTGATAACATCAAACATCACACCGTAAAAGGGTGACTATAAAGATGGTTTCAGTGCTATGAAGGTGTTATGTAGAGGCTCATGGATCAAGAGTGGGATTTGTCCATCTCGATGATGGATATATATACTATGGGCCCTCTCGGTGATATCACATTAAGAATAGCTTGCAAGCAAGTGATGTGATCACTAGAATGTTATATCACGGGAACGAGAAAAGAGTGCATGATGGTAACGAGATCAAACTAGGTATTTTGATACCGATGATCGAATCTTGGACATGTAATATATCGCGAGACAAAGGGATTAAGTTACCTGCGTTAAAGGTGCTCACGATCACCGAAGTCATCGTTGAATGTGTAGGAGTCAGAATGGATCTCCAGGTCCCGCTTCTGATTATTGATCTGAGAGGGGTCTCGGTCATGTATACATTCTTCGCAAAGCGTAGGGTGACACACTTAAGGGTTTCCAAACACCATTTGGAGCAAATATGTTTCAGACGAAAGAATTGC
Organism: Avena sativa; assembly: GCA_916181665.1. Lineage (NCBI taxonomy): Eukaryota > Viridiplantae > Streptophyta > Magnoliopsida > Poales > Poaceae > Avena > Avena sativa. Next base: position 470,203,265 of record OV702290.1, read on the forward strand.
AAAGCGCTGGAATTATTTCAATGGACGCCGGGATTGTTTCGGGTGAAATTGCTGAAATTGGTTATGCATGTGATATTGAAATATTGCAGGGGTTTTATGTGAATGTTTGTTAATTAAAGTAATTAACAAAATTCTGAATAAAATAAATAAAAGAGTTTTGTTAAATGAGAGTTGCATTAAATTTTGTGGAATTTAATGCATGTGAGTGGGATTTTGAGTGGAGGCTAGATTTATGTGAGTGGAGCTTCACCACATGAATAATGAGGGAAGAGGTGGGGGAACCTCCCCATGGCGCCGGCCATGGGAGGGGTTTGCCCCTCTCCCTATAAAAGGCCCCCCTCTCCTCCTCACAAAACACACCTCATCGTGAAGGATCTCTCTCCCCCTCTAGATATATTCCTCCATGGTATCGGATTAGCGAGATACATGTTCCCGGTGGCATTTCGTCTTGAAGGAGTTGTTGCCTCTTCTTACTCGCTAGAGCGAGGAGGTGGAGGTTGTTTGGTGGCCTGAACGTGTGTGCGAGGATGGATGCGCTGCTGATTTGTGGCGCTAGGACTTCCACACGATCTTGAGATCGGCAAGCGTACGACTACATCATCCACGAGTTCCATCTCATTAACAAAGCTTTGTTGTCTTCGAGGGTAAGTTCTCTATGGATGTATATCCACCCATTGCTTATATCTAATAGATAGATCTTGGCGTATAGTTCCCATTGTAGGAATTTTTTTGTTTTGTATGTTGTGAACCCAACAAACATTTCCAGGACAACTCGCCTGAAGGACGTACAAAGACTAACTGGTTGCATTCCTACAATCAGTCGGTTTGTAAGCCGGTTCGGTGAGAGAGCTGCACCACTTTACAAGCTCCTGAAAAAGACCAAAAAATTCGTCTGGACTGATGAAGCTGAAGCTGCACTACAAGACCTGAAAACAGTATTCTTGTCCGCTCCCATCCTTGCAGCGCCGAAACCTCAAGAACCGATGTTGCTCTATCTAGCTGCAACAAATAGGGTTGTCAGCATCGTCATGGTGGTGGAACGACCAGAGGAAAAGCAGGAACACATGGTGCAGCTTCTGACCTACTACCTCAGCAAGGTCTTGACTGAATCCAAACAGCGGTATACACACTATAAAAGCTAGCCTATGGCGTGTTCTTCGCATCTAGAAAGCTACGACATTATTTCCAGGAGCACCAGATTACCATGGTGAGCACAGCTCCCATGAGAGACATAATCAATAACAGCGACGCCACCGGACGTGTCGCAAAGTGGGGAATAGAGCTCTCAGTTTTTTGACATTGAGTATAAACCTCACACAACAATCAAATCCAAAATCCTTGCTGACTTTGTCGCTGATTGGACAGAGACAACAGAGAACATGACCCTACCAGAGTCGGAATATTGGACCTTACACTTTGACGGGTCTAAAGCACTCGGGGGCTCGGGGGCTAGCATGGTGCTCAAATCACCCCAAGGAGATAAGCTTTTCTATGTGTTGTAGATCCACTTTAGGGCAACAAACAACATTGCCGAATATGAAGCACTGCTGCATGAAATCCAGATTGCTAAAGACATCGGCATCCGACGACTTATGTGTTATGGAGACTCGGATCTTGTTGCTCAACAAGTGTCAGATCACTGTAATGCAAACACATGGCAGCGTATAGGGTTGTCGTGGTTGAATTATATAAATCGTTCAATGGGTTTGAAGTTCAACACATCCCTCGAACAGAAAATAAGGAAGTAGATGCATTATCTCGAATAGGCTCTGAACGGAAAAAGGTCCCGGATGGTGCTTTTCTAGAACAACTTAAAGTTCCCTCTATTGCAGGAATTGACGAGGAGTATCCGGCCAAATCCGACTCACCATTAATAGCAGTTCTGGCTGTGATTCCCAGCTAGACAAAACCCTACCTTGATTTGTTGGTAGACGGAAAATTACCCAAAGACGAGGTTCTAAGACGGCAGATCGTCCGACGAGCAAAAACCTATATGATAGTAAATCATGAGCTTTATAAGTGGAGTGTGTCTGGGGTTTTTCAGCACTGTGTTTCTCCGGAAGAAGGAGTGGAAATCCTAAGGGAGATCCACGAAGGTGAATGCGGACATCACGCTGCAGCCAAATCTTTAGTGGCAAAAGCTTTTAGACATGGATTTTTCTGGCTTACATCCAAGGCAGATGCTGAACGGCTTGTCAAGACGTGCAAAGGCTACAAAAAATACGCCAAACAAGCTCATGTTCTGGCCGATCAGCTGCGAACAATTCTGATAACATGGCCCTTCGCGATTTGGGGGCTTGACATGGTAGGACCATTTAAACGGGCTCCAAGTGGATTTACTCACCTTTTAGTGATGGTGGATAAGTTCACAAAATGGATTGAGGCTAAACCCATCACAAGTTGTGATGGAGCAACAACCAAAAGATGCATCAAGGATGTCATAATCCGATACGACTATCCGCACAGTATTATTACAGACAACGGGAGCAATTTTTCTATGGGAGAACTTGCCGAATTATGCAACAATCAAAAAATCTAGCTTGATATTGCATCAGACGCACATCCACAAGCCAACGGACAGGTCGAAAGAGCAAATGGTTTAATCCTTCAAGGCCTCAAACCAACACTCGAAGAACCACTTCACCATGCTACGGGAGCTTGGGCGGACGAATTTCCATATGTAATATGGAGCTTGAGAACAACTCCAAATAGGTCAACAGGGTACACACCTTTTTTTCCTGGTCTAAGGCGTAGAAGCAGTCCTTCCAAGTGATTTGATCCATACTTGTCCCTGAGTTGCTGTGTATATCGAAGAGGATGCCAAGGTTGCTCGACAGGATGATCTCGATGTAATCGAGGAAGTTCGCTTCATTTCTGAGTAGAGATCAATAGCCTATCAACAAAAGTTACGCAAGTATCATAGTCAGAGAGTCAGGAATCAATCTTTTAATAAGGGCGACTTGGTTCTCCGGCTTAAAAAAGAAAGCACAAACTTTCCCCAGTTTGGGAAGGGCCCTTTTTGGTTAGTCAAGTATTGCACAATGGTTCTTACTACCTAACTGATATAAGTCTAGTCAAAGAAAGACCTGCTACTAAGAAGAGAAAGAGAGCTCGAGGCAGTACAAACCCGGAAAATTAAATAGGTTGTGGAATATTGCTCAGCTACGTCCCTTTTATTCTTAAAAATTTCTTTCTTTGTAATCATATATATGTACATGTTCAAATGAGAAATAAAGTATTGGTTGCCTCAATGTTTTACTGAGAAGTTTTATAGTACCGTCTAATTTCCGAATGATCATGACATAAGTCAAAAATCCTAGAATACTTGAAAGTACTTTATGCTCATGTTTGTTCTGGTTAGATTTCCGACTCTAAAAAATGCTACCTTCAGGTATAAGTCTAAACTTTTTCTACTTTGTACTTGGGTTTTTTATCTGATTGCTAGATGCAGATATTTCCTGAGTAGTGAATTGTTGGTACTGGAAGCCGGCTTTGATTCTGAGTTTAAACTAGTTTGGCAATTGAGCTCCGTTGCTTGGCAAAGTTTTCGTGCTGAAAGTTTGCCGGCTCATGAAAGGGACGAGGCGGAAAGCCAGATAAACAATAAGTATAGACAAAACAAACAAGTGCTTACGCTAAAAAATTTAGGCATGATAAATAAAAGCCAAAAGTGCTAAAAGGGAGTAAAGCATCAATTCGTACAAACTTAGCACTAGCAAAATAACTTACTACTTATTACAATCAGATTGTTTTAGAATAACACATTGTTTTCTCTAATACACTATGATGCAGGTGGGGAGGCAGGATTTGCCAGCTCGCTCGACACATCAGTAGTATCACCCCTATACCTTTCCGAGACAAGTAAGTCAGACGCAGTCTACACATCGTCTTCGTAAACTTCACCAACTGCTTCCTTTGGGCATGGTGGCATCGCTACAGGCATGAGAAATGATTCTTCATAGTTGGACAGCTCGGCCACATGCGAGGCATACCAGCATAGGAATCCCAGATTTCCTTGATGTTCTGCTTGTTGCCGTCTTCGTCGACAGTCGAATAACCCCTGGTAACTTGCTATATTTCCATTCTTCCATGGTGGCTCATTACCATTATCAGAGCATTATGTGTTGTTGTGCGTGCATAGCACATATTCCAATCCTTGACAAGATGGGGCATATCCTTTGCCTTGTCTCGTAGCTCAAAGGCCAAGAATGAGTCTAGGCCTGAGAGTCAGACGGATTCACCGATTTCCTCCAAAGAATGGCAGAAATCGTGGATCAGGTCCCCAACGGCCACAATCCGGCTGGTACGGGGCTCGGATGAAGATGCATCCAGAATGTTGAGAGGAACTATAAGGAAGAAAAACAAGGTCAACATTCATACATATTCGATTCTCATAATTTGGAAAAAACGACAAATCAGGGATGGAAAAATTACCAAAGATAGCATCATCTACTTTGGCCCTCTCCTCTCGAAGGCTCTGGAGTTCACTTCGGAGAGCTTCAGTGGTGTCCTTCTCCCTATCCATGGCATCTTGCAAGTCCGAGATTGTTTTGTCCTGTTTGGCGATGGTGCGATCACGCTCTTCAGTTGCGTGATTGCTGGACTCAAGAACACTTGCGATGCTGGTCTCATGGTCTACCTTGAGTTTCTCTAGTTCAGCTTGCAAGTCAGCATTCTCCACTTCCAGGACTTTATAATCTCTGGCTTGCTCGATCATCTTGCAGGATTGCTTCACAAGTTCTGGCAAGATATGGAAGTCGGATAAATATTCGGCTACAAAGATCAATAACAAACTACGCAAAGGAGGTATGAAATGTTTACCTTCAGTCGAAACTTTCAGTTGAGAATTTTCAATCCGGAGAGCTCTTATCTCTCTCCGCTTGTTGCAAATATTCTTCAGCAATTCCTGGTTATAAGCATTAACTTTCTGTAAGTTAGAATAGTAACCAGAGTCAGAAGTCTACTAAGACTCAGGGGCTATACTAGTTCATTCTTTGGCATCCTATAAAAGCATAAATTCGTACTTCCTATCCAACTTCATGCTTGGGGGTTATAGGATATGATATGAAATACAATAAAAAGAGGAGTCGGATTATGACTTACATAATGTTCATGAGTTAATTTATTGAGGCTCATGTGCACCTCAGTCGAAACCTTCTCGGTGATAGTCAGATGAATTATTGGCGGTGGCGGAGCCACACCAGCCTTCAACTTATCATCGCGGAGACAAACTTGATCAAGAAGATCGGCGAGTTTGACATCTTCAGCTTCTTGAGCTTCCTCCTCTGCTGTAATATTCTGGGTCTCCAAGCAATGGAGAGCCAGCTTCTGGATTTCTTTTTCGCTCTTCCAAGTAAGGCCAAGTTTGGCGAAACCCGAATTTTGCAGAAGATTATTTGCGAAGGTATCACCTAAGGGATCATTACCCTTTGAGGGTGACTTCGGTCTGCGAACCTAAGTTTGCTAGCTCTAAAGTGTGAGCCGAAATATCTTCAAATGCGCGGGGAAGAGGTATCCTTCGGCACTTATGATGGCCTTGCAGTAGGAGTCCGAGGCGGAACAGCAGGAGAGCCTAGAGTCAACTTCTGTTGGTGCAGGCTTTTCCTCGGTTTTCCTTGCCCCTGCCCTTGGCAAGTGTTTTGGCCCTGAACGGTAATAGAAATAAGATCGTTGCATATCTGGGAGAAAATACGAGTTAACATTTACAATAGGCACCTTCTGGGTGCCCACAACAATTGTCGGAGTCTTGCGTTTCTGGGTAAATGCATCTGGCAATGGAACACGTTCTTCATCCTCCTGAGGAGCCGATCTCTCAGGTGGATATCCCTCGAGAGGAGAAATCTCTAACTCAAGAAGGTCAGCAAGCTGAAAAGAAACATTATCTTAGTATTGCAAAAAAGCTATGACAAAGTACGGATGAGCACATATTCAAATATGAGAGTCAAAACTGAAAACTTGCTGGCATCAAAGGATTCTCAGCAGTATAGATGTCTAGAGAGAGATCTGGAATCTTACTCTCGACCTGCTCTTTAATCAACCACTTAATCTAGGACTCATATTCCTTGTCCGAGATTGGTTTTGAGCAGATCCTGAGGGAATCCGTCTTGCTATTGGTGGTCGTGTGCATGAGCCGGTCACCATGGTACTGGAGGGGTTGAATCCGGCACGCCAGCCAACCGTGGATCAATTCGGATCCTTTCAGACCCTTGTGCTTCATCAGGTACTCGATCCGTCTCTTGGCGAGAAGCAAATCATCAGAAATAGCTGGACCTTCCACATCCCAGGACTCTTGGGGCGTGGTAGCACCGTCAACAAAAGTCGGCAAAGTAGTTTCTTTGTCGGGAGCCGGTATGTCCTTATGGTAAAAGAATGTGGACGGCCATTTCTTCACGGACTCACTAGCCATAATCTTAGGGTAGACTCGGTCTCTCCTGACAGTCAGGCTAAGAGTTCCAGTAATGTAAGGATTACCGAAAGTGATGGAATTTATCCGGGTACCAAAGTAGTATCGGAACAAAATGAGACTCAGCCTAATTCCGAGATAACCCTCACACAAAGAAGCGTAAGCGCTAAGTTCTAATATTGTGTTGGGGAAGTTGTGGAGTTGAACTCCATAGTAATCTATAACCTCAGAAAAGAACTCTAAGGGGGGAAAGCTCAAACCTCTGTCGAGGTGAGTGCCAAAGTGAACCCTCTCGTCGGCGCGAGGGGTGGGGACGATCTGGTCATAGCCACTCCACTACTCGCCGGTGCAGAGGAGGCCTTCCTTATCAATGATGCGGAGCTTCTCGTTGATGAGGATGCACGAGATCCATACCCCGTGGAAGTTTTCCTTCTCTGCTGCTGCAGAGGTTACCGCCATGCTAGAAGAAGAAGCGTCAGCCATTTGGTCTAGCGCGGTGACCTAAGATGCGCGATGCTATGGAGTTTGGGGAAGGAAAAGGAGGCTGGGGAGCGTTGCGCTGCTGGACGAAGGATAAGGAAAAGACAGGTAGAGGAGAAAGAAGAAATCTCAACCCTTTATGTACCTGATCTGCATCAAGATTCGTGTATGAACACTGTGGAGTTAGCCACACGTCATGGAAGGAGCTAGGGCAACTTCCTCAAGAAGATTACGCATCCTCGATCTCCACGTATGCATTAAAACGGTGCCTCAGTTCCACATGAACCGGTCCCACCAACGGTCAAGTTGGCAGGAATGTCTATCAATGACATGACCAGACCTTGACTGATGTCATATGACGTCAGGAGAATCTTCCGGCTTAGTTTGAAATTGTCAACACCCGGATTTTTAATCCCAGATGCCTGTTATGCCATACATCGCAATCCCAGGATTACCATTTTTGCGAGACATAATAGATTGGATATCACAGTACATCATCCCTTACAAACCATAATAAGGTCTTACACAAATAAAGGATCTCATGATCCAGTCTTAGTACAAACAAGTAGCGGAATAATAAGCGTAGCGGTGGGCTCTATCTTCAGTGTCACAGGCAATGCTAACGATGGGAGATGATCCTAGTTGTCGTAGTCGTCCTGCTGTCCTTCTTCCGGATAGTCCTCCTGATAGTCTGGCCACGGAATAGCCAGGGACGAAGCCATGAGTACTCTTTAAGTACTCGCAAACTATCACTAACAAGTAAGGTTGTTCTAATAGGAATGCTAAGTTCTAAGTTTATTTGCAAAGTTAAGTTTGAAACCTAAGCTGAGTTCAGAAACAAAGAAAGATAAAATAAAGTTTGAAAATCACCTAATTGGGAACTTAGTTGTCATAGTCACAACTCTGTTGTGGTCAAGTACTCTTTAAGTACTCGCAAACTATCACTAACAAGTAAGGTTGTTCTAATAGGAATGCTAAGTTCTAAGTTTATTTGCAAAGTTAAGTTTGAAACCTAAGCTGAGTTCAGAAACAAAGAAAGATAAAATAAAGTATGAAAATCACCTAATTGGGAACTTAGTTTTCATAGTCACAACTCTGTTGTGGTCAAGTCATGTCACAATTAAATTCATAAGTCATTTTGAAAACATCTGACAACGGAACAGTATGGCCACTCCAACTATCCATAACCGTGGACGCGGCTATTCGATAGTTTGACACTATGCAGAGGTGGCCCACTTTCACCACCAAATTCGATACATCTGTCAGGGATAACCCTGAATCATCATACTTAGTATGCAGATAATCAAACATAACCTCTCCTTTACACACTCTAGTATAAGCACCTCTCCTATGAGCTTGGCCTCCCAGCCATGGCCATCTGCCATCATGGGCACTGCATAGGTGGACAACATTGAGAGGTAACCTCATCTCAAACCTCTCCCATGAGGGAACTCATACTAATGCATATAAACTTCCGGCTAAGCCTTACCCAATTCAGGTATTATGGTTGTACGGTAAAATTGGAATGGTATCGCATCCGAACCCAACCATCCGTTTTTATAAAGGGCTAAGGCTCATGCCTCAACATTTTCATCATCATAAACCATTTGTGTTTCTCAACACATGTCCAAACATCTCAATAGAATGACTCATCATTCCAAGGTTTTCTTAATCATTTTCACCAAGTATTCCCATCTAAAGTGATCAAGTTTTTGGGTTTAACTCTAATCACTAAGTTAAGAGTGTTCACTAAGGTGGGATGCTAATCTCAATCTCATGCCATAGAATGACATCTAGTATAGGCCAAGTTTTATACTCTTTATGCTATCTAAACTACTTTCTAAAATCTCCCAAAGCATTACTAAAAGTAAAGAAAACTTTGGTAAAGGAAACGGTAAAACTTGTAAGTAAAACTTGGGATGGGTATAAATAAAAGGGTATAACCAAAGCATGCCTAATGCATCTTGCTTAGGTTATCTTGCTTGCCAGGGTTAGCTTGGATTGTTAATGATGGCTTGCCTTGGTTGGTGCAGTGGTTGAAATTCTCCTCGTCTTCTTCGGGGTAGAACTCCTCCTCCTCATAAACTTGGTGGGTACTAGCGTCTATAAATACATATGGAAATACACCATCACCAAACAATACTTAACTAGTCTATTTAGTACACTAAGGCACACACTTGATGATCTAGTATCATCACATTCATCACAAGATTTTAATGAACTAGTTTCATTTATTTTATTTGAAAAAAGTAATTTCTACTCATTGAAATTAATTAAGATTTAATATTCTCCAATTAAAATATGGGATCATGTGGACACATGTCATCACCACATATTATAATACATGGGAATGTGATTTAAATGTTGGATCACATTTTATAAAGTCTAAGATTAATATTTAAATGATTTAAAGTGACTAGAAATGCCTATATAGCATTATTTTGGTACTAGTCCAAAGTCACTGCATGCAAGACTAAATAATATTACATATTTAGATAGGTATTATCAAATGTGATTTTTGAGAGTTGGAATCAACTCAAAAGGTATTATGGTTGATTTTTGAAAAATGTTTGAATATAGAAATGTCTTTGTCTTGTTATTTTTGCTATATGTTATCTATAACTTAAATTGATTTAAACCCAACGGGCTTGGATAGATATTTTAATTATCTTTCTAACAAAATTCGAATCATGCCATTTCGATTTGTAAAACTCCCTGAAATGATTTTTGAAGTAGATTACTGAACTGAGTTTTAGCTAAAATTGAAAAGGATTTATTTGAATCTACTGGGTTGCACGGAAAGAAATGGGCTGGCCCACTGCGCTCCGCGTAGCTCCCGGGCTGACTTAAGAGATGGCCCCACCCGTTAGTGGAACAGGTGATGCCGAACAAGTATCAGAGAATTTTGACCATAGGATTAGATCCCAAATCAACGGCTCACAGCCATCTTCCTAACTGGAACATGACACGATGGGGAGAAACCCTAGCAAGGTCAGTGAGGGTCGGGGGAGGCTTACCGGAGCTCCGGCGAGGGTCGGTGAGGCGGGAAAATGGATGTGTCGAGGACGGCGGTTCTCCTGGTACCGGCGGCATCCCTGGAGATGGCTTGGACCAGTGGCGCCCTTCTCCTCCTTCCACGGTGGTCTCCGGCAGAATTGGGGAGCTACGGGCAGCGGCTTGCTCTGGTGGGGCTCTGGAAGGTATCTGCGGTGGAGTGGAGATGGTGTGAAGAGTTGGTGCCAGGAGGCTCCCTTTTTATAGCGGGGCGAGGGGTGCATCACGGCATGGTCGGAGCTTGACGGGGTCGACAGCACAGCGAGCTACTGGCATGGTTCGGGGGCTAGGACGGTGGGTGGTTTCCTGGCGATCATCATGGAGGTGCTCGTGCAATGCAACGTGGTCGGGAGAAGTGGGCTTCGCGGCATGCACGCTATCTCGGTCGACGGTGAAATTCATGGTGCCCAGTGGCTACGGGGCACGATCGAGGGAACGGGCATGTCCTTTGGTCTCCTGGGACACTGGTGATCATGTAGGCTAGCGGAGGGAGCGAGGCGAGGTTGAGTGGAGTGGGGACAGGCGTGAACGGCGGGTGCGGGCGTCAACATGGCAGACACGGCTCGGGCACGCCGCTCCTAGCTTCTCCTGTCTCTGTCTTTGAGCTAGGGCTAGCCTGAAGGGGGAAGTGGAGCACGGGCAACGTGCCAGACATGGTAGGCGAGGCTGGCGATGCTTGTGCCGTGTTGCCGATGGTGGGGGTGATAAATGTACTCGGCCATGGTGGCCATGACCATTTGGTCGTGTGTATAGTGGGTGGCCGTGCAGGTACAAGGTGGGAGGTGTACTAGGAGCACTTTGGTTGCAAAATGGGAGACCAGTTTGGCAAGAACCCTGCTCACTATAGTGTTTGTGGATTTTGCCAGATTTGTGCATAGAAGGTGTTTGACAAAATGGCCGAAAGAAACTTTTATTTGAATATTGAAAAGATTTTTGTGGGTGTGTTAGTTATATGCTTAAGCATCTGTGGTTGCTTGGGATTGTCAAGGTGAACTCATTTGAGTGGTTTTTGAAAAAGTGGGATCTATGCATATGAAATGGATTCCATTTTCAAATGCCATTTAAAATTAGTGTTTAAATGTTTCTGTAAGATTTCAAAGTGGGCCTTGGTAGATCATTACTTGTACTAGCAAGGGGTGCAAAGAGTTAGAATTGTTTCTGTTTGAACTTGACTTCTAGGAACACCTAAAGTGGCCTAGTGGATTAAAATGGCACAAATGACCATTTGCATTTATTAATCTTATTTGATTTCTTTTTCTTTGGATTTTGCTATTGAATGATCTAGATGATGTGGCATTCACCTTTGAATCATTTTACAACCATTAGAACAGACAAACATGGCATTTCCAAACAATTCTATATTAATGCAACACACATATGCATCCCTAATTTTTTAATGATAAAAAGTTTTTGTTAACCCTAAATTGGGTGATTTGGATCTTGATAACCTTAATTAAAGTTTTGGGATGTTACAGAAATCAAGCAGGGAAAAGAACAAGTGAAATATTGACAACTCCGACTCAAGATTCGGATCCTACCCTTTGTTTTGGTAAGTTTCAGGAACCCTTCAAGATTCGGCAAGACGAAGAGATATCAAGCTAGGCGATGAAATCCGACTTTAGATCTTGGAGGATTTCGGGGGCTGCTATTGGGGATATACTTTCCGGGTATCCTCACTGTACCTCGCTGACCAGGGTGGCCCACTTTGGGTTAGAGCTATATTTCATGGGCGACCTAGTCAGGGAGAAGAAACAGAGTCCAGTCCGGCTACGGGAAGGCCTAGAAGACTTACTGACGTAGGCCTGTGTAGTTACTTGTAGTCCAAGATGTACTCTATAACTGACTCTTAGTCGTAGCCGGATAGGTCTCTCCTGTAAACCTAGGTAGGATATCTATATAAGACATCCTAGGAACCACCATTTAGGGCACACACAATAGTCTACAATCTCAACTCGCATAGGTGAAACCCTTGTAACCCATATTATGGCTCTGCTGTATTACTGTATTGCTAGCAAGAGTAGGATCCGTCCACTGTTGGCAGATTTGAACCTGGGTGAACTTCTGTGTTCACCATCCCAGAACACCGTACGACTCACACCCCTCTCTTCCACACGCCCTGAGGACCCCCCTCATGGTGTATTTGTCCTCAATCCGACGACACTCGATCATGAGCTTCCCAACAAACTAGTCTAGAGGATATGATGGCCCAAAATATATCGAGCTCGTTGGGGAACCCCAAGAGGAAGGTATGATGAGCACAGCAGCAAGTTTTCCCTCAGTATGAAACCAAGGTTATCAATCTAGTAGGAGCAAGGAAACACCCCAAAGGCGTTGCTAGCTGAACGTTTGCAGGGCGCACTACCGGTGCCAACAGCAACGTGGAGACCTGCACAACACAACCACAGAACTTTGTCCCCAACTTGCGATGAGGTTGTCAATCTCACCGGTTTTGATGAAAACAAAGGATTAAACGTATCGAATGGAAGGAAGTAATAGTTTGCAGAAAGTAAACACAAAGCAGTAAACAGTTTGATTGTAGATTGAAAGTAAAAGAACGGACCGGGGTCCATAGTTCACTAGAGGTGGCTCTCCTTAAGATAGATAACATGCTGGGTGAACAAATTACAGCGGGGAAATTGACAAACATCGAGAAAGCATACAAGCATATACTAATCATCTTGACTCCTTTGAGATTCGATTGGGCATTACAACATTATACATAGACCGCCATCCAACTGCATCTATGACTAATAATCCACCTTCAGGTTATCATCCGAACCCCCTCTAGTATTAAGTTGCAAGCAACAGATTATTGCTTTATGAATTGCATGTAAAGTAAACAATATGATTGTTCTATGAACAAAGGATTGTTGTTTTCTCCCTAGTAGCAATAGCACATCTAGTACCTTAGAGATTTCTGTCACTTCCCCAGATTACTAGAGGCATGAACCCACTATCGAGATAAATACTAACTCTTGGAGTTGCTAGCATCTACTTGGCCAAGATAGCTACTAACAACAGAAAGCATGCAAGATCACAAATAACAAAGACATGATAGAATCAATAATCAATCTGAAATAGCATCTCAATATCAATCGGATCCCCGCAAACACAAAATGTAGGATTACAAATAGATGATCTTGATCATGAACGGAGCTCACAAGATCTAAACATGAAAGAACAAAGGAGGAGAACCAGCCATCTAGCTACTACATGGACCCGTAGTCTAGATATGAACTACTCACGCATCACACCCGAGGATTGCATGATGATGAAGAAGGCCTCCAGGGTGAATTCCCCTCTCCAGCAGGGTGCCGGGAAGAGCTTCAGATCCCTCCCGACTAGGGATGGAGATGACGGCGGCTACAGACTCTTTCGTGGAATTTTGATCGGATACTTAGGGTTTCCATATCAGAGGCAATATATAGGCGGAAGGAGAGGCCGGGGGTGCCTGGGGCGGCCAGACCACCCCCTGGCCCGGGCCAGGCCTGGATGCGCGGACAGGTGGTGTGGCTAGGCCCCAGCCCCTCCCCGTCTCGTATTCTGGCTCTAGATGTCCCCCGGTAAAATAATGACTTTGGCTTTTGTCCCGTCCAATTCCGAGAATATGCATTTTCTGACTTTCCAGGAACCAAAAACAACAGAAACCAGGCAGCTGGCACTATGGCTCTTATTAATAGGTTAGTCCAAGAAATCATATGAAAAGTACTCCAAAGTGTGGACAAAACACAAGAAAGTAGATAAAACCAAGAATGGAACATCAAACATTATAGATACATTTGCAATGTATCAACATCCCCAAGCTTAACTCTTGCTCGTCCTCGAGTAGGTAAGTGATAAAAAGAAAGAATAATTTTTGAGGTGACAAGCACCATCATAAACTTGATCAAAGTATTTGTAAAACATTCAAAGCTGGGATCATAGTACTTCAATCATAACATGAAAGACAAAGTTCTAGCAATAAGACGAAGAAACTATGTTGCAACATGAAAAGGCACAAACAAAAGATTCATGAATAACAATGCTTTGCAAGACGTTTGTTTGTTTCACATAAATAAAACATAGCATAATGGCATTCAGCTTGTCCCTCATAGAGTAGCAAATATAAATGCATAGGACACCTTAAAGTTGATAAGAGTGACTAGATACAAATAGTTTAAAACAAGCAATATCAAGGTATGCATCAATCAACTAGTCTTGGGACAATGCACATAGAACTAAGAATGGCCACTATGCTCTCAAAGTAGGTGCATAAAGATAGAAGGTGGAGACTCAATATAATGGTGGAAGAAAGGCCTTCATAGAAGGAAGCAGAGATTCAAGTTTCATCAAGAGCTTCCAAAAATTATGGTACTTATAGCTTTCAGCTCTCATTGCCCCTATCATAAGCATCTTGAAGTGATTAAGGTTAAAGTGAACAAACTATGGTGTACATGCTTGACGAAGTATAAGTTAGAAATCTCATGTCCCTTGAATACGAGGGCCGCTCCTCATGCTACTCAAGTTTAGTCACCGGTAAGTTCTTGTCATTGTAAGTACATGTGTATCATAGAGAACCGCCAACGGGGTACCCCTTGCCCGATGATACGGAAGAATCCCCATATCAAAATGACAAGGCAAGCAGACAACGAGCATCTCAGCAATCTTCTTATTTACCATGGGAATATGGTGCTTTTTTTCTCTCTTTCCTCTTTTCATAATATCTTTTTTTTCTTTTTCTCTTTTTTCTCAATATAGGACTCTTTTTTATAAGAAGAATGCTTCATAGACAACTCATTATGGTTACGCTGCAGGTTTCCACCATGTCAGCATGGATTAGACCAGCGGCCCAGGCATTTCTCTAACACATATACATAACTCCATGGACTTACAAGCTCCCCTTTCATTTCACACCGACGACATCCATAGACAAAAGAGCATGATATCAACTGAGTAAAAAGTACTAGTGCAATGTTGAAAGCGTTCCCCATGACATCATGGTTCTGCAATCCCCAACAAATAAGTGCAAGCATATACAACATAGACGACACAATGGTTCAAGTTTATTAAGGGCAAGAAAAGTAAAGTGTGCCATCAAGTTCGTGAGAGCTTTAATCACTAGTTTTCTCATAACAAGTTTAATTTGGAAGGTAAACAAAAACATGAATATACTTGGAATAGCATATGATAATAGGTAGGTATGGTGGACTCTTTGGAATAACTTGGTTTAAGGAGTTGGATGCATGAGTGGAACTCATACTTGGTTGCGGAAGCTAGCAAAAGACTGGGAGCGACAAACTAAGAGAGCAATAATGGCCATAATCTTGCAGAGCGACAAACCATCATTGATCAAAGCATAAAGTGATACTACAAGTTGAAAACTAAAGGATCATAAAGGCTTATGGTTGCTTGGGATAGTCATAACATGGTGTGAGCATGCGCCAAGTCAACCCAAATAAAGCATCAAAGGAGAATACCACTATACTATGCTTTAATATGCTAAAACAACGCATGATTCATCCAAGGCACATTAAGCAATCTCAATTGTTTATAACAAGTCATGCTACAGAAAAGAATACTAAGCATAAAGCGAAAACAATATCAAGCATGGCATGACAAAGCATAGGCCACAGTCAAAAACAAGCTCTCTTTACCACTTAAGCATGAACTTTCCTACTCTTTTCCAAACCAAACCAAACTATTTGAAAATCAATGTATGAAAGAGGGGGGCCAACCAATTTATTCAGAAAACTAAGCAAACAAAAGCAAACGAAAAACCAAAACAAAAACAAAAACGAAAAAGAAGACGCTCCAAGAACAACACAACTGTGCATGAAACAAAAAAATGAAGCGTTTGGAAGAAACCTGGGATTTTTATTGATGAAGAGGGGGATGCCTTGGGCATCCCCAAGCTTTGACGCTTGTACTTCTTGGATATTTCTTGGGGTGACATGCGTGGCATCCCCAAGCTTGAGCTTTAGTACATCCTTCATCTCATTACTCATTCCTTCCATACACCTGAAATTTTTCCTTCATACAAAACTTCACACAATCTTTATTAGCAACATTAGTGCACTCAAGATAATAAGTCTTTAAGGTTCAGTTCTAACACCAATAAAACTTCCATTAAAACACTAGATACTGTAGCACTTTCCTCAAAAAGCTCAATTCCCCAAAAGAACTCAAAAAGGAACTAACAAGAAGAAATGCAGAAAATGGCAAAAATCTGTCAAAATAGACCAGCAGGTGAAGACGAATTTTTTCGAAGATGTTCTGTTGCTCAAATCAAAAAGTGTTGAACTAACGAATGTTACATAACAACCTGGGGCAGAAGCACAAAAATTCACGCCTCAAAAGGACGTACAGAGATTTTAAACGAATTTTTACAGTGAAGCACATAAATCTGTTTCAGGACAACAACTTTCCCAATCATTACTTCTCTCTCAATAGAGGTTACTCTTGGCACAAAAAGCAAATAAAATGATAAGGAGCGGTTATCACTGAAGTAATAACTTCCAAGACTCATCTAAAACTTTTGGGTTATCTCCCAATAAGTACTTTTCTTTAACGCCTTTAAGTTAGGCATAAGAAGCAAGAAAAAATCAAGTGTTCTCAAATGAAGAAGCATTAAGAGAAAATTTTGTTTTCATAGGAGAGGCAAAAGAAATCTTCTCTCTCTTCTTAGGGAAGTGTTCTGTACCTTTCTTGAGTGGGAGTTGATATTTAATGGTGCCTTCTTTCATATCAATAATGGCACCAACAGTTCTAAGAAAAGGTCTTCCCAAAGTAATAGGACAAGAAGCATTGCATTCAACATCCAAAACATAGAAATCAACAGGGACATAGGCATTGTTAACCATAATAAGAACATCACTAATACTCCCCATGAGTTTCTTTTTAGCATTATCATCAAGTGGGACATTCAAATAACAATCTTCAAGTGGTGGCAAATCAAGCATATCATAAATCCTTCTAGGCATAATAGAAACACTACTATCAAGATCACATAAAGCTTTGAAATCAAAATCATTCACTTTCATATTAATGATGGGTTCCCAACCATCTTCTTGTTTTATAGGAATAGAAGCTTTATGTTTCATCTTTTCTTCTTTAATCTTTATGAGAGAATCAGTAATGTGTTTTGTAAAGTCCATATTCATAGCACTAGCATTAGGACTTTTAGCAAGCTTTTGTAGGAACTTAATAAATTCAGAGATATTGCAACCATCAAGATCAAAATCAAATTTATCATCTAAAGTAGTAGAACTATTACTAGCCTCAACACTAATGGTAGTGATAGTAGAAACACTAATGTTTCTAGCAATTTCATCTTCTCTTTCCCACTTAGCATGTAATTCAGCTAATAGTCTAACATTTTCATCAATTCTTACTTGTATGGCATTAGTAGCTGCAAAAGGATTATCAATAGTTTCAGGTTTGGCAGCCATTTTATTCAAAGAAGATTGAGCTTCAGCTAAAGATGCTATATTTCTTTCAGCATTAGAGAGTTTTTCCTCAATAGTTTTATTGAAAGAAGTTTGTTTACCAATAAAGTCTTTAAGCATAACTTCAAGTTCAGAGGGAGTACTCCTATTATTGTTGTAAGAATTTCCATAAGCATTACCATTGTTGGGAGGATATGGCTTATAATTGTTGTTACCAAAATTATTCCTGTAGGCATTGTTGCTAAAATTGTTATTTCTTATAAAGTTCACATCAACTTGCTCTTCTTGAGCAACCAAAGAGGCTAAAGGAACATTATTTGGATCAACATGGGCTTTCCCATTAACAAGCATAGACATAATGACATCAATATTATCACCCAAGCATAGACATAATAACATCAATATTATTTGGATCAACATGGGCTAAAGGAGCTCTTTCAGTATGCCATTCAGAATAGTTAACCATCATATTATCCAGAAGCTTTGTTACATCACCCAAAGTAATGGTCATAAAGGTACCTCCAGCAGCAGAGTCCAATAGGTTCCTTGAAGAATAGTTCAATCCTGCATAAAAGGTTTGGATGATCATCCAAGAAGTCAGTCAATGAGTGGGACAATTCTTTACCAAAGATTTCATTCTTTCCCAAGCTTGAGCAACAGGTTCATTATCAAATTGTTTAAACTTCATTATTTCACTTCTCATAGATATAATCTTAGCAGGAGGATAGTATTTTCTAATGAAAGCATCTTTGCATTTAGTCCAAGAATAAATACTATTCCTAGTTAAGGAATTCAACCATTCTTTAGCTTTTCCTCTCAAAGAGAAAGGAAACAATTTCAGTTTAATAATATCTCCATCTATATCCTTATGCTTTTGCATCTCACAAAGTTCAACAAAGTTATTTAGATGGGCAGCAACATCTTCATTACCAACACCAGAAAATTGTTCTCTCATAACAAGATTGAGTAAAGAAGGTTTTATCTCAAAGAAAGTAGCTTCAGGAATAGGTGGAGCAATAGGTGTGCTCATAAAATCATTGTTGTTGGTGCTAGTGAAGTCACACAACTTAGTGTTTTCCAGAGTAGTCATTTTTTGTGTTTTTAATAAAGAAAACAAACTTGTAAAACTAATTTTTTTGTGTTTTTGATAAAGAAACAAGCAAACAAAACAAAAGTAAACTAAGCAAAACAAAAATAACAAAGTAAAGTGATTGGTTATGAGGGACTCCCCTTGTGAAGATGTCCTTGACTCCCCGGCAACGGCGCCAGAAAATATGCTTGATGACCCAAAATATATCGAGCTCGTTGGGGAACCCAAGAGGAAGGTATGATGAGCACAGCAGCAAGTTTTCCCTCAGTACGAAACCAAGGTTATCAATCCAGTAGGAGCAAGGAAACACCCCAAAGGTGTTGCTAGCTGAACGTTGGTAGGGCGCACTACCGGTGCCAACAGCAACGTGGAGACTTGCACAACACAACCACAGAACCGTGTCCCCAACTTGCGATGAGGTTGTCAATCTCACCGGTTTTGATGAAAACAAAGGATTAAACATATCGAATGGAAGGAAGTAATAGTTTGCAGAAAGTAAACACAAAGCAGAAAACAGTTTGATTGTAGATTGAAAGTAAAAGAAAGGACCGGGGTCCATAGTTCACTAGAGGTGGCTCTCCTTAAGATAGATAACATGCTAGGTGAACAAATTATAGCGGGGCAATTAACAAACATCGATAAAGCATACAAACATATACTAATCATCTTGACTCCTTTGAAATTCGATTGGGCATTACAACATTACACATAGACCGCCATCCAACTGCATCTATGACTAATAATCCACCTTAAGGTTATCATCCGATCCCGCTCCAGTATTAAGTTGCAAGCAACAGATTATTGCTTTACGAATTGCGTGTAAAGTAAACAATACGATTGTTCTATGAACAAAGGATTGTTGTTTTCTCCCTAGTAGCAACAACACATCTAGTACCTTAGAGATTTCTGTCACTTCCCCAGATTACCAGAGACATGAACCCACTATCGAGCATCAATACTAACTCTTGGAGTTGCTAGCATCTACTTGGCCAAGATAGCTACTAACAACGGAAAGCATGCAAGATCACAAATAACAAAGACATGATAGAATCAATAATCAATCTAAAATAGCATCTCAATATCCATCGGATCCCGGCAAACACAACATTTAGGATTACAAATAGACAATCTTGATCATGAATGGAGCTCACAAGATCTAAACATGAAAGAACAAAGGAGGAGAACCAGCCATCTAGCTACTACATGGACCTGTAGTCCAGAGATGAACTACTCACGCATCACACCGGAGGCTTGCATGATGATGAAGAAGGTCTCTAGGGTGAATTCCCCTCTTCGGCAGGGTGCCGGGAAGAGCTTCAGATCCCTCCCGATCAAGGGATGGAGATGACGGCGGCTACAAACTCTTTCGTGGAATTTTGATCGGGTACTTAGGGTTTCCGTATCAGAGGCAATATATAGGCGGAAGGAGAGGCCGAGGGGGTGCCTGGGGCGGCCAGACCAACCCCTGGCGTGGGCTAGGCCTGGCCGCGCGGCCAGGTGGTGTGGCCAGGCCCCATCCCCTCTCTGTCTCGTATTCTGGCTCCAGATGTCCCCCAGTAAAATAATGACTTTGGCTTTTGTCCCGTCCAATTCCAAGAATATGTATTTTCTGACTTTCCTAGAACCAAAAACAACAGAAAACAGGTAGCTGGCACTATGGCTCTTGTTAATAGGTTAGTCCAAGAAATCATATGAAAAGTACTCCAAAGTGTGGACAAAACACAAGAAAGTAGATAAAACCAAGCATGGAACATCAAAAACTATAGATACATTTGCAATGTATCAGGATACTAGGGACCTGGTTTGTTTATATATCACACATGTATTAATGTTTCCACTTAATATAGTTATAGCATGATACAAAATTATTACGAACTAATGAGATATACATCTTTATTTTTATCCTCTAGGGCATATCTCCTTTCAGTCTCCCACTTGCACTAGAGTCAATAATCCAATTATTGCTTCACGCAATTTAACACCTATGGAATTACGGTGTTATCCACACGCGTTGCTTGTGGTAAAGCCAATCTCCAGAACTGATACTTTCATCTCTGTGTGTATTTGCATGTCTATGCGTCACTACGCACCACTCATTCTCCAATGAGATGGCATTGTATAAATTAAGTCTTCTAGTAAGACTTCGACTCCTTGAGCCAAAACTATGTTGACACTATTGTGGTGCAATAGATCTTCATAGTATAGCCTACCTGGAACTATACCTAGTTTTGATGACAAAACTGTTTTACACAAAACCCTCTATATGTTGCTTCTAAAGCAGTCATATACTCAGCCATCGTTGTAGTATCCGTCACAATGTTATAACTTTGGAACTAGTCCAAATCCATCATGGAACGTTCTTCCATTACACTGCGCCACCTTATTTCTAAACACATATCCTAAATTGAGATAAACTTCATTTTTATATGTGACAAAAACTCGCATCAAATTAACACATTACATTGAACTATTTTGTCACTTCTGCATACATCGCATATTCTTGGTTATTCCAAACTACACAATAATATCATTACTATTGTCCAATGATCATATTATGAAACACTCAGATATATGCTCCTAACACTTATAGCATATCACTCATCTAGATATGTACATATCATGGAATTCATGATGATGTTTCACTTATCAATTGTCAACACAATTGATCTTGCTACCATGTGGCAAGAACTTCTCTTGTCATATATTGACTAGGAAACTCACATAGCTCCCACTCAAATATGCCACCATATTGAACCAATTCAATATTTCATATATGTACTTTAGCATAACCATATTAGCATTTCAATCTATCTGTATATACTTAGATGTCTAATATTCTAGTTTTGCCTAAGTCTTTCATCAAAATCCAATTTTAATGAAATTCTTAATCCACTTAAAATTAAAGATACATCATTTCCAATCAACACAATGTCTTTCACATAAAGTATTGGAAATATGTCTTAACACTCCCACTTACTTTTTTGTAAACACAAGCATCTTCATCGTTCTGATGAACTTAAACTCTCTAATAGTTTCATCATGATGAAGATTCCAAGTCCATAATGCTTATTTCAACCATTGAAGTTTGCATATTTTAGGATCCTTTGAATTAACAAACCCTTTGGATAGATTCATGTATACATCCTAGGTAACCATTCCATTAGAGGAATGTTGTTTTGTTTTATTCAACTACCATATCTGAATATGTAGTGGTTGCTTCAATAATCTGTATAGACTAAATAACATTGTGAAAGATCCAATCTTGTCATAGTAAACTTTTGAAATTTGTTGTAAACTACTTTCTGACATGTCGACCATTTCACAGATGTAAACAACCATGTCGATTTGTTTATGGATCCATTTACGTTTTGAAAATCTTCATGCCTTCCTAAGGGTGTACCAAGTTCATAACTTGATTTTTGTATATGGATACTATCATGAATTATTATGGCCTCTACCCATTTAAAGGAGTTGGGATCATTATTGCTTCTTTGCATGTAATCGGTATATCATTGTCCAACAATGACACTTTGTCCTCAAATCTTGCTATTTGATTATCACCTGATCCGCATGGTTCAATAGGAACTTAGATTCTGGAACATACAATATTTGTAGACACGGTAGCCATGAGCATTGTAGCAGCCTCCAGTACACTTTTCGGTGTTTCCCTACTCTGATCATGTCACTTAGGTTCAAATAACCACATCCAAGTTTCTATTGTCCTCCCACTTAACTTTTCACAAAAATTTCCTTCTCAAAGAACTCACCATTTTAGCGACAAACACTTTTGTCTTTAGTGTTACGATGGAGGAATTCCCAATGATTACTTTTGGGATAACCTACAAAGACGTGCATATATGACTTTGGTTTTGTAAACATTTTACATATGCCTTGCATACCAAAATTTAAGAAAAGAGAAACTGGATTTTATTCCTTGCCATTTTAATGGATCATGATGTTGCACTTTTTAGTGTAAAGCGGTATGTCACTATAGCATAATCTTTTAAATCATCATGGCAGTCTTATATTTGATCTTACCAAGTAAAACTAGGTTTGATTATATTCTCAAAACATTCCATACTCCTATAGTGCTTTGGAAAAGTCAAGTTTATGAAACAAATTTCATATGTTTGCTAAATTTCTAAGCTCTTGTTTTATGATCGAATCATAAACTCCTGATTTTCTTGTTACGATGATTTCTTTGTTTGCAATGACTTTATCAAAGTCCCTAGAAACTCGAACGTATCATAACTCTTATGGTGTTGTTTTCGCTAATCTGTATGATTTCTTCTTCATGCTAAAACCTTTGAACATGTTTCAAATGTCTTATACTTCTTCCTTATTAAACACATATACTCATATATATATATTCAAGTCCTCGATGGAAGTATATGGAGCAGAATAATCCACCACACACGGTTTCACATAATGGACCTCATACATCAATATGTATTATTTCCACTAAGTTAGCCATCCGTTCATCTTTTGCCCATGAACAGAGTTTTAGTTATCTATAGGAAAGTCCAACAAGGGTCAACTTGTTTGAAAACAACTTGACTCCTAAATTCCATCAACATGGAGCTTCTTCATGTATTTCTTTCCAATATAACTTAAACGGTGATGTCACACTTAAGTGAAATTCTAATCATTTCGTCTTGCAGCGCTTTTAGCATTTAGTTTTATGAATATTAATTCACCAACAAGATTCATAATGGTTATCCATCAACTATGGAATACAATAATTATTTGAACAACAGTTTGTTCTCACAATACTAGAACCAGATAATAATTATCAGAATAAATCTTAATGGCTTGGTTTTTTATGTAGATGAAGAACATAATAACGGCTTATTTGTTTATCAATGAACATCATTACTGTATTCTTTTGCTAGTTATTTGGACCATTGTATTTCTTATATTGAGTTGCTGTATGACATTTCATACCAACCAATTCAGTATCTAATACCAAAGAATCACATTGGTTTAACATGCAAATAAAATATTCATAATGTGTATATCTTCGATAAACCCGAGCTGGACAATTCCAGTTCATTAATTTCTGCCAATTATATTTATGGATTATCTTTCAACATTTTGCTCTCTTTCAGAAGAGTCACCCATTATCAATAGTGGCACCAACCACATGGTACTTGGTTCAAGTGTGTTAGGCAAACACTAATACCTTTAAACTCACACTCTGAAGTGGATCACAATCATCACATGATTCATGTTCTTCTGGATTCTACTTTTACCGATCTTTAGTATAGTAAACATTTTATCATGATTGAACTAAAGAACGAACATTTTTATAATTTTAATTCCCAAACTTATTTGGTGATAGGTACACCTAGCGTCACCATCATTCATAGATGCTCATCCAATAGGAGAATTTGTTTCTAACTAAATTATACTTTGTTATGTTGTAATCAAACATTGTTTCATATATCAAAATATCTTTTACACAAGATGATTTCTGAAACGAATCTTTCAGCTCCTAGATAATCTTGATTCAAAGAACTTTCTTTATAATATCAAGTATCATGGATGCAATCATGATCTTTTAGACACTAATTTATGAATCTATTACTCTTGGATTAATACACTATTAAACCTTATGGAGTAAGCAATGTTTACTTGAAAGTATGCTTTAGGACTTTTATCTTTAATTTGACACTCAAACAATACAGTAATAGTCCGTAAAGTAAGTATCTTGAAACTATAGTTCTATATCCCAATTACAACCAGGGTATTCTATAACGGATGCCAACTACAACAAATATGAAAATTCACTTAGATTATTTAGTTCATTATATAAGTACAATACAAGAAATCCCACTCAAAAAAACATCCCCTAATGTTCGTTCAGTGATTACATGATCCATTTACACTATATCATCTTCGATCGTCACGGCCTTTGATATAGTTGCCAATGTAGATATCAACATATCAATCGTCATGCTTAACCTTTCGGTCATGTATGTTATGAGGCAAAGTCTATACATGCTAGGCTCTCCAGCGTTAATCTTTAGTGTACTTGTAGTGCATACATGTCTTACACCCACCGTATGCGAACATCGATGTGTTTGCACCCGATCATCATGGCCTGGTCCACAGCGATGGACTTTCTTGATGGTGCACACTAAAGGGAGAACATGCATATTGGAATTAAGTTGAGGGATCATCTTATAATGCTACTATCATAGTCTAATACAAGAAAAATAAGATGCACAACCAATTAACATCATATGTAAATAGTTTATGCAATATGATATGGTCGTCACACCTTGATCTCCATTGAGTGCATCGGCATTGCACTAGGAACATGGTGCCACCTTGACTTCGGCTGTTCATCTTATAAACAGTTACCTTGACCATACATTTCACAAGCCCCTACAAAATAAAGTTAGACGCCTCTACTTTATCTTTGCATGTTTTACGTGGTTGTTTGGGCTTTCGCAAGAGAACTGTTTCTACCTACGAACTTCTAACCATAACATGGATTGACTATTTGCTGCTTTAAGTCGCTTTTTAGGGCCATCCTTTGTAAATGCCATATTAACTACTATGGAGAGACAGACACCCGCTATCCACTTATATGGTACAAGCCATATGTTGAGCGTGGAACAAGAACATGTGGGAAATCAATGCCCACACAATTAACATGTGTTCTACTCGTACCAAACATCTATGCATAGATCAGCTCTGATATCACTGAAGGGGTTCCGTGGAAAAAACAAAAAAAATCCTACAGTGAACACACCTAGCCAAGATATATCTATGCAGATGTAGGGTAACAAGAGGGGATTAAGTTTTCATACATTTGAAGACCAAACGGGGTTAATGTTCTGCGAGGAACATGGATGATGTAGTCATACTCGTCCGACCTCAAGGTCATGAAGCTCCTCGCAAGTCACCCCTAGTCCTTGTACGATGTAGCCAACCTCAAGGTCCTGTCGACGTCCAAGCACCAATATACAAGAAAAAGCACCACAAGTGGCGGTGTCTCGTGTCCTTACACACATATGGTGTAGAGACATCTCCCGAGCTCTTGTTCGGCAAAGCAACGAAAGAACATTGATCTAGACCGAGTCCAGCAGCACAACGACGTGCGTATGGTGGAGAAATATCTATCCCCGTATGAAATTCCAATCTTGGGAACCACACAAGAGGTAGAGAGAATAGGTAAAGCTAATTTATGGGATGGATTTGGGGATATGGGTGCCCCTCTTTATATAGGTGGAAGGGAGGCACCACCTCCCTCAAAGTATCGAGGTGGGACTAAACAAGAGGGAGGAGGTGGGAGGAGGCAGTCGACCAGTCCTCCCACATGAGCCCCATGTTATGGAAGGCCCACTAGGGCTAGCATACACCCTCTAGCCTTCCCTAGGGCGCGGCGCCCTCTCGGTCCTCCTCGGGCGAGTCCCAATTAGGTGGGCTGCCCCATAAATCCATTTTAAATAATATTTTTTAATATTAATTCATTTAATTAATATTAAATACATATTTTTAATACATATCACTCCGAAACACCTTTTAGACCCCTCCGATCATCATCAGATATCCTCGGAACCATCCGGTATCACCCCAGAATAATTCTGGAATTCTCTCTCTTTTCTCCTTCAATCTCGAATCAATCCCTAAACGTCATCTACCCTTATGTGTGACACCCTACAGTTTGGGAATACACAGATATGATCGAGACACTCTCCGATCAATGACCAACAACGGTATCTGGAAACACCTGATGGCCCCCATGCATTCCACGAATAACTTGATCGCTTGAACCTTGGATGTTGAGTCTCATTCCCTTTGCTCTATGATACCTTGTTTGTCCAATATCTGATCTTTGGTATCTACATACCTAGTTCGATCTTGTTACCTACAAACACATTTACTCGTTCCTGTGGTATTACAACCTCGTGACCTAGTCACATGTTTGCAAACTTATAGATGTAATCTCACCGAGTGGGCCTAGGGTATCTATCTGTCATGAAGATGGGTAAATCTCAATCTTGAAACATATGCCTCAACATATCCCTTTGGAATACCCAGTACACACCTTTATGGCCACCCTTCTATGATCATGACGGTTGATGTGATCAAAGAAGCCTCAGGAGACAGTGATTAATATGATCTCACGATCGAAGGACTGAACCAGTATGCTTTGCTAGATATCACAATGTTTGAACATTGTGACTGGATCACATTGAAATACTAGGGTTGGGTGTTTTCCACCACTTCATTCATCTAATGAAGTGACCTCGTTGTCAGTTATTGTGTTAAAGTCCATGATCTGGAAACCTTGATCATCAGCTGCCCAACGAACTAGTCTAGAGGATACTAGGGACCTTGTTTGTTTATATATCACACATATATTAATGTTTCCACTTAATACATTTATAGCATGCTACAAAACTATTATGAACTAATGAGATATGTCAATAAAAACATCTTTATTATTGGCCTATGGGGCATATCTCCTTCAAATATGGCATTTATAAAGGACGGCCCTAAAAAGGGACTTAAAGCTGCAACTGGTCAATCCATGTTGTTGTTGATGTTCGTAGGTAAGAAGCGGATCTTATGCGATGGTTAACTTTATTAGAGGCATCTAACTTTATTTTGTAGTGTCTCATGATATGTATGGTCAAGGTAAATGTTTATGAGATGAACTACCGAAGGCTAAGTGGCACCATGTACCTGGTGCAATACCGACACACTCGATGAAGATCAATGCGTGATGACCATGACAAATCGCATAAATTATTTACATTTGATCTTAATTACTTATCCATCTTATTCTTCTAGTACTAGACTTATGACGGTAACATTATAAGATGATCCCTCAAACATAATTCCAATGTTCGTGTTCTCCCATTAGTGTGAACCACCAAGAAAGTCCATCATTATGAAGTAGGTCATGATGATCAGGTGCTAGACATATCGACATTCGTATACAGTGGGTGCAAGTCATGTATGCACTACACCACACTAATGGTCAAAGTTGGCGAGCCTAGTATGTATAGACATGGCCTCGGAGCACATATGACCGAAAGGTTAAGCATGAGTCACATGGTGATGTGATTGATATGATTATCTACCTTTGAAGCTATATCATTAGCTGTGATGATTGGAGGTGTTATAGTGAATTAGGATCATGCAATCACTAAACAACATTGAGGGATGTTCGTTTAAGTGGGGGTTCTAGTAATTTGGTTTAACTAAATGGAACTCATATTATGAACATAAGGTTAATGGCTTTGCAAATGCCATTGTAGATGTATCTCCCTACCTTCAACCTAGTCCCTTTCCTTGAGAAAGAAAAGCTTAAAACTGATGGGTCAAACTTCATCGCCTGGTCCTACAATCTGAGGATTCTCCTTATTCCCAGAAGATCTCCTACATACTAGAAGCTGCGATAGGTAACCCACCCGCCGCCTCTACCTCCCAATCTGGTAAAAATGTTTATCAGGCGAGAGGGGGTGATGATGTCTATTTCTAGAGTGGCATGCTGTACTCCATGGAGGCCGACCAGCAAAAGTGCTATGAAAACCTTAGTGCCTTTGAGATCATCACTGATCTCAAGGACGTGTTTATGCCCTAGGCCCGGTCTAAGAGGTACGAGGTTTCAAACCTCTTCTTCTCGGCCAAGATGGAAGAGCACAATAGCTTGAGCAAGCACGTGGTCAAAATGTCTGGCTATGTTCAACGCCTAAATGATCTTGATTGCAAAATAAAATGACGAGATGGCGATCGATAGGGTTCTGCAATCGTTGGCCCTAGCTACAAGGGATTTGTCCTAAACTACAACATGCAGGTAATGACCAAAACCCTGTATGTCTGAATTGTTCACTATGCTCAAGCATGCTGAGGTGAAGATCAAGAAGGAGAAAATCATCTTGATGGCCAACAAAATTGTTGATTTCAAGAAGTCTGGCAAGAAGGCCAAAGGAAAGAAGGCAAGCCAAAGAAGAATGGCAAATCTATTATCGGCTCTTCTTAGGAGCCCAAGTCCAAGCATCACGTGCTTCTACTACAAGGGTGAGGGTCAATGGAAGCGCAACTTCTCCAAGTATCTAGAGGATAAGAAGGCCGATAAGATCGTTTCCAAAGAGAAAGGTATATATGATATACATGTTATTGATGTTTTCCTCACAAGTGCCAGCAGAAACACCTGGGTATTTGATACTGGTTCTATTGCTCATATTTGTAACTCTCAATAGGAGGTGTGGAGTAAGCAGATCTTGGTGAAGGACGAGGTGATGATGCGTGTCGGCAATGGCCACAAAGTTGTAGTGATGGTTGTCGGCACTCTCCCTCTGCGTCTTCCCTGGGGATTGATTTTGTTATTGAACAATTGTTACTATATATCGGCTTTGAGCATGAATATTGTTAGTGGATCTTGGTTGTTGCAAGATCATTATTCATTTAAATTAGAGACAAATGGTTGTTCTATTTACATGAATAGTGTGTTTTATGCTCATGCACGGTAGAGTAAAAGCTTATTCTTATTGAATCTTGACTGTGATGACATGCACATCCATAGCATTGATGCCAAGAAATGTAATCATGGTGATGATAATTCCATGTATATGTGGCATTGTCATCTGGGTCATATCGGTGTAAAATGCATGAAGAATCTCCATTCTAATGGAATTTTGGAATCGTTAGATTTTTAATCTCTCGATCGATACGAACCAAGACTTATGGGTCAGATGACTAAGACGTCGTTCACCAGTATGATGGAACGGACTACAAACCTATTGGGAGTCATACATTTAGATATATGCGGATCAATGAGTGTCTCCACTCGCAATGGTTATCGTGACTTTGTCACCTTCGCTGATGATTTAAGTAGGGGTATATCTACTTGATGAAGAACAAGTCTGAAACCTTTGAAAAGTTCAAAGAATTTCAGAGCGAACTTGAAAATCAACTTGACAAGAAAATCAAGCACCTTCATACCAATCGAGGGGGTGATTATTTGAGTTACTAGTTTGGCGCACATCTGAAGACTTGTGGTATCGTACCACAACTTAAGCCAGCTGGAACACCACAACATAATGGTGTGTCCGAGGGATGTAATCGCACCTTATTAGACAACGTGCAGTCTATGATATCTCTCACCAACTTATCTGTATCATTCTAGGGATATGCACTGAAAACAACTGCACTCATTTTAAATAGAGAGCCATCCAAGTCAGTGGAGACAACGCCATATGAGATATGGCAAGGGACAAAACCAAAGTTGTCTTTCCTAAAAGTTTGGGGATGTGGCGTGTATGTTAAGAAACTACAACCTGTCAAACTCAAACTGAAATCAGAAAAGTTCATCTTTGTAGGATATCCAAATGAAACTATTGGATATACCTTCTACAACCAAGCTGAGGTCAAAACATTTGTCACGAAAAATGGTACCTTCCTCGAGAAGAGTTCTAGTGAAAGGAATAAGTGGAAGGAAAATAGAAATGATGAGATTGTTGATCCTGATCTTAAAATACCGAGTGGCACAACGGAAGCTGTTCCAGAACTGTCCTCATCAATTGAAGTGGGAGAAAATGATGATGATCATGAACCTCATGAAGAGATAGCTATTGAACCTCAAAGGTCAACAAGAATATGTACTCCTCATGAGTGGTACAAGCAACTTGCAAACATGGTCAGGATGATTGAACTTGATGAGCCTACGACCTACAAGGAAGCAACAGAAGGCCCTGGGTCCGAGAAATGGCTTGAAGCCATGACATCTAAAATAACATCCATGTATGACAACTAGTATGGACCTTGGTAGTTTTTCCGGAAGGTCACAAGGATGTAGAGAATAAATGGATCTTCAAGAAAAAGACTAACGTTGATAGCAACTTCACCGTCTACAAAGCTGGAATTTTCGTGAAATGTTTCCGACAAATTCAAGGAAATGACTAGGAAGAGACATTCTCTCCCATAGCGAAGCTGAAGTCTATTTGGGTTTTACTAGTAGTTGTTACACATTTCAATTACGAAATATGGCAGATGGATCTAAGAACCGCATTCCTAAATGGCAACATTGAGGAAGATTTGTACATGATGCAATGGAAGGTTTTATAGATCCAAAGGATGCTGGAAAAGTATGCAAACTTCAGCATTCCATTTATGGAATGAAGCAAGCATCTCGGAGCTAGAATCTTCGATTTGATCAAGTTATCAAAGGCTTTGGATTTGTCCAAAACAAAGAAGCCTGCATCTATAAGAAAGTGAGTGGGAGCTCAGTGACATTCCTGGTACTATATGTGGATGACATATTACTAGTAGGGAATGATGTGAAACTTCTGAATAGCATAAAATATTATTTAAATAGTAACTTCTCTATGAAGGAAATGGGTGAAGCTGCATATATACTAGGCAATAAGATCTATAGAGATAGATCTAAGTGCTTACTAGCACTAGGCCAGAGCACTTACCTAGAGAAAGTTCTGAAATGGTTCAGGATGGATGGGAAAAGAAAGGTTTCTTGCCCATTATGAAAGCTAAACTGTTGAGGGCAACTCAATGCCTAGAAATTGTACATGATAAGGAAACAATGAAAGGCATACCCTATGCATCTATCATTGGTTGCATCATGTATGCTATGCTGAGCACTCGATTAGATGTGGCCATGGCTCTTAGTTTGATGAGCCGTTTCCAAAGTAACCCTATGGTGGTTCATTGGGCTACAGTTAAGAACATCCTCAAGTATCTGAGAAGAACTAAGGATATGGTTCTTGTCTTTGGAGTACGTGATGAAGAAATTGCCATAACTGGTTACATGGATGAAATCTTCAGCACTGATCTAGATGACTCGAAGTCTCAAACAGGATATGTGTTTTTGGTGAACAGTGGCACGTTAAGTTGGAGGAGTGGGAAGCAATCCTCGGTGACTCAGTCTGCAATGAAAACGAAGTACAATGTTGCTTTAGAAGTGGCAAATGAAGTTGTGTCGCTGAGGAAGTTCATCGTAGAACTTGGAGTGTTTCCAAGCATGCAAGACCATGTGTACATCTACTGCAACAACATGGGGGCCATTGCGAACGCGAAGGATTAGAGATTCCACTCCACTGCCAAGCATATACTCTGATGTTACCATGGAATAAGAGAGTTCGTTAGTGATGGTAACATTAGGGTTTGCAAAGTACATACAAATGTGAATGTAGAAAATCCATTCACAAAGCCTCTACCATGAGCTAAGGATGATCAACACTGGGATGTCATTGGTGTTAGATCATTGCCAGATGTAAACTAGTTTAATTGTACTCTAGTGCAAGTGGGAGACTAAAGGGGATATGCCCTAGATGCCAATAATAAAGTTGTCTTTATTAATATATCTCATATGTTCATAATTTTTTGTATCATGCTATAACTGTATTAAGTGGAAACATTAATACATGTGTGATATATAAACAAACCAGGTCCCTAGTATCCTCTAGACTAATGCGTTGGGTAGATGATGATCGAGGTTCCTTGACCATGGACTTTACCACAACAACTAACAATGAGGTCACTTCATTAGATGAATGAAGTGATGGACACACCCGACCATAGTGTTGCAATGTGATCTAGTCACAAAGTTCGACATTGCATATGTAGAAAAGCATAGTAACTCAATCATTTGACTGTGAGATCATGTTTAATCAATATCATCACCCACGGCTGCTTTGATCACATCAACCATCACACCATAGCAAGGTGTCCATAAAGGTGTGTATTTGATATTCCAAAGGGATATGTTGAGGCTTATGCATCAAGATCAGGATTTGCCTATCTGAGTGACAGATAGATACTCTAGGCCCACTCGGTGAGATAAGATCAACAAGCTCGCAAGCATGTGACTAGGTCACACGGATGTAATATCAAGGGAACGAGTAAATGCGTTTGTCGGTAACAATACCGAACTAGGTATTTAGAAACCAAAGATCAGGTCATGGACAAACTAGGTATCGTAGAGCAAAAGGAATGGGACTCGCCGTTTAAGGTTCAATCGATCAATTAACTCTTGGAATGTGAAGGGACCATCATGAGTTTCCAGACACCATTGTTGGTAATTGATTGGAGATATGTCTTGATCATGTCTAAACATTCCTGAACCGTAAGGATGTCACACTTAAGGGTAGAGACGCTTAGGGTTGATCTGCGATCGTAAAAGAAATAGGACAGAGAGAACCAGAATCGTCCTAGAGAGATACCGAAGTGTTTAGAAGATTGTTCAAAAGGTGTTTCGAATCACAGGGATTAAATAATAGGTAATTATTTAAATAATAAAAATGGGCAAAGCCTCCTACATGGGCTCTCCCTAGAGGGGAGAGGACCCAAGAGAGTCCGCCATCCCTTGGAGGGCCAAGGGCGCGCAGGTGGGGAGGCTTCCACCACCGTTGGCTGGCCCTAGTAGGCTTGGTGTGCAGGCAGGGTCCACCCCACACCGATGTCCGCCTTCTCCACCACCTCCTCCAAAGTTTAGTCCCACCCCAGGACTTGGAGGGTGGGGCGTGCGTAGGTTTTTCCCTATATAATGGGGGGAGTCCTCCTCCAAATCTCATCCCAATTGACCTTTGCCATTTTCTCTCTCTCCCTCTAATGTGTATTCCCCAGTTAGGAATGTTCGCTATGAGGTAGAGACTTCTCCACCATACGCACGCCATCGTGCACTTGGAGTCAGTCCGGATCTTCTTCTTCCGATGCCTTGCTGGATCAGGGCCCAGGAGACGTATTTACACTAGACATACGTAAAACTTTGGAGGCACCCCCACTTTTGGTGCTGGACGCTTGAAGCCTTCTCGACCTTGAGGTCGGGTACGCTTCGGCTACATCAACAACATTTGTGCAGGAACATAATCCCGCTCTCGGTCTTCAAAGGTATGAACATTGTATCCCTCTCGTTACTCTACATCTGCATAGATAGATATTGGCTATGGTGTTCGTCTTTAGGAATTTTTTGTTTTCTTCATATGAACACCTTCACTTTCAACACCAATTTCAGATTTATTCCTCTTGGTAACTATGATGGCATCATTGGGTTGGACTGGTTAGCTGAACATAGTCCCATGGAATTTGATTAGGCTCAAAAATGGATGAAGGTGCTTCACTGTGGTGATAAGGCTAATTTGTATGGAATTTGTCAAGGTTATGTTGCATATACTTTGGTAGAGTAATCTGCCTTATTAATTGAAGACCTCTATGCCAATTTATCCTAATATCCAATTAATCTTGGATAAACTTTATGGTGTGTTTGAATCCCCTACTGGTTTACCCCTAGCAGAAGGTATGATCGCACTATTCCTCTTGTTCATGGAGATATGCCATTTCCATTAGAACATATAGAGTACTTCCTGAACTGAAATTTGACATTGAGAAACAAATTAAAAAATTCTTAGAGATCACTAGCTATTATATGAAATTCATTAGACACTATGGAATTATCATCAAACCATTGTATAACTCAAACTAGCACTCTTCTCTCGGTAAATCTCCCTTTGAAGTCATCTATGGTTATGCCCCTCACTATTTTGGTCTCTCTTCCGATGACACAATGCCAACACATATCCAAGAGTGTTTTATCAGCACGTGCTTGTGCAAGAGTTAGTTCGTCAACATTTTCTTCATGTCAAGCAGCGCATGAAACATCAAGTTGACAAACAATGTATTGAACGTCAATTTTTAGTGGGTGATAAAGTTTCTCGAAACTCCAACCTTATGCCCAGTCATCTGTTGTTTGTCGTGCATCTCATAAGTTGCCCTTCAAGTACTTTGGTCCATATATCATTGTAAAAAAGTTGGAACTATGGCTTATGAATTGGAACTGCCAAACTCAAGTTGAATTCATCATGTATTTCATGTTTCTTGTGTTAAGAAGTCTGTGGCGCCTCCTCGTCAGGTACAATTCCATTTACCTCTCCCTGATGTTGAACTTCAGTTCCCTGTTGAAGTGTTACAACAAGGCTTCTCTAGTGAGATCTTGATTCGATCTTTCAAGTGTTGGTGCATTGGAGTGATTCTTCTCCTAAAATGGCCACTTGGAAAGACTTGGATTCACCAAAGCAGAAGTTTCCTCGTGATCCGGCTTAGGGCAAGCCGTTCCTAAAGAGGAGGGGATTGTCAGCAATACTCCATTAGAAGGAAGCATTACTAAAGGCCATGGGTTAGCCAATGATGGACCGCGAGCTCGACCAGCCAAGGAGAGGAGGTTACCAACCCTTCTTATTGATCCGATGTGGTCATGCTAACATTTAAGGGCGTGTTTGGTTGCTCGGGCCAAAATTTCACATTTTTCCTAGTTGGCCTGCCGGATGCTGCATGTGGGAAGATTAGCCTCGGGTCTGGATGGGCGTTTGATTTGGTAGCCCATATTTTCGTTTCCCCACTAGGAGAGCCCATATGGCCACTTTGTTTGGTTTCCCGGAATGGGCTCGGCTGATGCAAAGGTGCATGTTTGGGAGGCCACGTCTGGCCTGATATGGTTACCTCGCATGGAAAATGGTGAGATTACCAACTACTCATCAAGGTTTAAGGGTCTTACATGATTGATCACATGAATCATAACAACTAGTAGTACACAATCCACATGATCAGGCCGACAATGATGATGTCTTTGATCATACTTTCACCCTGTATAGGTGGAACATGTTTTTGTGGATGAACTTGATGAGCTGCATGTTGTGGAGTAAAATTGATGTTCATAACTTGTGACAGTTGTGCCTCTTGTAGACGGTCTGCTAAGCACTCAGAGTAGGCTATTTGTGCCTGCTCTAGAGTCTTAAACCCCTTATGGAGGTTGTGTTGGTAACCCGTCACTTGTTGGCTGCACTCCTCCCATGTATTGTAGATTCCCGGCTTCTTGCCATAGTACACCACATACCGGTTGTATTTCTATGAGACATACATATGAAACATATGGATCAGAACGAAAGCATGCAAATCAAATTCACAAACACAAAGGTAATCGAGATAACAAGTTAAGCATGCATGATCATATGGGGAAAAAGCATCAGTAGTTCATCTACAAGCTAGTGTGATCCTACCGATTGCCACCAACTTCTATGGTGTCATCCTACCACCACATCAAAAGGGGTACAATCCTACCATCGCAAGTTCTTCATAATGTGAGGGGTTAGTATACCACCTCATAATAAACAATCCTTGGAATAAGTTTTCATCAAGACCCTAGCATGTAGTCAGGGATTGGAGTGCCAAGAGGCTCACTAGAGCCCATGGCAAACCTGTTAGTGGCAAGGCCGCACAAGAAGATGGTCTCCACCTGCCTATAGTTGGCGATTGGATTGTTTAGATACTCTGCATCCTTGGTGTGATCCTGACATAGGGAATTATAGGGAGGTTAGTGCAAGTTCGAACAAAAAGGAGGTTAGTGGAAGAACTGAAATTAGTCACTACCGAGACGTGGCCTCTGTAGTGGGCATCCTCCAAGATGATGGTGCAGGTCTCCTCATCCCAGCTTGCTCTGCTAACGTCTCTAAGTTTGGACACATGGATCCACGAGGACGTCCATTTACGCAGGTGGTTGTACACCTGCTGTGAGGACACCTCGATGACACAAAACTCAAACACCTTGCAAGCACAAGTATTCAGGTGCACCTCCTTGAACCCCTTCTCCATCCTCATGCCACTCTTGATGATCTCACACATCATGTTCAGTACGAACATGGAGAGAAAAGGCTCCCACTTCATGTTGGCCTTCACCCCTTATTGTGGCCAGCACAAACGTGAAGAAGCCTTGACAACCTTCTTCTTGGCTAGGATGGCCTCAGCTCGCTCTGCAATCTGCTCAACCATGTACGCAATCATGTGAGGCGGATGCAAGATCTCATCGCATTGTGGATAGGTGAGCCTTAAAGGTGGGAGCTCGGGCTGGGTCTCAACGACAAAGGTCTCCTAAGAATCTATGAGGGCTAGCCTTATCTCATCAGTGGTCATGTCCTACATGCCTAACCGATGCCCATATGAAGACCTAGACATGAATACAAGCATATAGGACATAGAACAAATAACCTACCTAAACATGCAATAAGGCCACAAAATCATCTATCTCTGACTACATCTTGCAATAGATTGGGCGTAGAACCATGGATATACCGCAAACTACACTTAGATCTACCATGTGCTAATAAATTGGACGTCCTAGAGTGGGGGTTAAAGAAAACTCACCGGCATCAGAGGAACGAAGCATGTTGCCAACGAAGAGCCCGGAGAAGAATGCATGCCAGAGTTGTCCTACTGCCACGGATGTCACTGCCACCGCTTACCTGCTCGTCGGTGAAGATCTTGACAGGCTTTAGAGCTCAAAGAGGGGGAAATGGTGGCATGGAAACATGTGGTGGCAAGCAGTGATATATAGCGCGAGGTTTTAGTGGGCGAATACAAAATTTCTCCCGCCGACTTTTGGGGGAAAGCTGATGCTCATGCCATCCCCAAGCTTGCACGGGTGGCGCGCTACTTCCCCGGTTTTTGCACGACTGTAACTTGTCGCTCGCGGAAACACTCAATTTGGCGTTCCTGGCAGGCCAAGTTTTGGGCTGCTTTAAAACCCATGCCGTGCAAGAAATTCATGCGACTTAGGTACACAAATGGGCCAAATTCTTCCGACGCCATGCGAGAAATGGAAATCCAGCCTACCAAACATGCCCTACGTGCATCCGGATTGTAGCTGCTACATTTGGCTTGGAATGGAAGAACATGCTAGGAATTGGATCACACCCATAATTCTCGGTCGACTATAATCTGATAGGTGTGTGGGAGGTTGGATGTAACATCCGTATAATCGAAACCATCCCTTAGAGCTAGTCCTTGATCACCAATTCATGCTTACATTCTTAGGGCATCTCCACCGGCACGACCCAACCGGTCCGCTGGCATCCGAACGCATCCGAACGGATGCGCAGGTTGGTCGTGCCCCCTCCAGCGGGGCAACCCATCTAGACCGACTCGACCCGCCAGATCCATCCGTGCACCAAATTTGGGCAACGGTTGTGTCGGGGCGGACAGCGGGCGTGTCCTCTCATGGGGGCCAAGGGCCCTCATGGCAGCGACCCAACAACCTTCTTCCACTAGCCATCAATGGAGAGAGGTAGGCTGCTCCAAAGGTTGTCCACACCACTAATGCTTCCCCTCCTACCCTAGTAGTGCTGCCTGATGCCTGCGCTCCTGTCACCACACATCAATGCCACCACTTCGGCCTCCATGCCGGCATCCAATGTCGTGCCTTTTTAACATGCCACCTGCGACCATCTTCTTCCACACCACACTCTCCTCCCGTCCATCCTTCACTATCGGTAGCAAGCCATGGCCGGTGGCATTGGATCGAGGGGAGGGCGTCTAGGATGACCACCAGGCCCTGTCTATGGCTGTCGAGGTAGGCGCAGAGGGCGTGGCTAGAGCATCACGCTGCCATGGTCTTCCTCACCACCGGGGACTAGGCATGGGGACACGTCCAAAGCTGCACGCCACCATGTTCTCCCTCACCACCGGCATCACCACTACCGTCGGGCCCATTGACATCAGCATCATCGGCTTCGAGTTCACCGTGACCATCCACTCGGGCATGAAGCAAGACAGGATGCTCCTTCCCCACAAATTCATGTCGCTGGTCGATGGCGCAGAGCCCCAGTAGGTCATGTTGTGGGTGCGCGGTGGAAAAACTGGCGCGTGGCCGGTGGAGGTGTTGTTTGATTGCCTCGGCCAGATGTTCCTCACCAACGGATGGAATGAGTTCGCCTGTGCGCACCAAATCCAAGTCAGCCACTTTGTCGTATTCAAGTTTGATGGCAAAGCCATGCTCACCATCAGTGTCTTTGATGACACCATGTGTCATCACCACTACCACTCTGACTTTGACGAGTAGGCTTAGCACTAGACTAGGTTGTGTACTCACCATGTATCGTCTTTGGAATTGTGGTGACCCAGCAAACCACTGCATGATGTAGTACACTATAGTCATTGACATAACACCAATGAAACACCGTTCCACTAGTATTACATCCCTCAGAGTGGTACAACAGAAACATAGCAAGTCCAAGACATGACTATAGATTACAACTCAACTCATTACAAAAGATCTAGAGAACACTCTAGGTTATAGAGAGAGAAAGAAATTTCTTACAAAGAAGAACCAGAAATAACAACTCATAAATATCATACTAATCGACTAGCATCTAAGTTAACTGGCTTGCAAATGTTGCTATTGCATTGCTCTACGGAAGTAGGTTCTATGGCTAGATATTATACTCCTATCTAATCAGCAACTTCGTGTTCACTTGAGTTGATGTATATGTTGTCTCCATTGACTTCAATGAAGATCTTGAGCTTTTGATGATGATTTATTTGAGCATCATTTGGTGTTTACATCGTCTTCATGGGCTTTAGAATCTAGCAAGTGTTAAGAAGATACGGTTGAGTACGGGCGTACTCAGCAAGTTCGCTAAAAGGAGTGTATGCTACACTATCTATAGCCATAGACCACAGGTCATAGGCTATGCAGGTTTTCATAAACGTTTCTTCAAAAGTTGCTTTTATTCTGAAAAGCTATGTCCGTCAGCATTCACAAGTTGATTAGAACTTCATGAAGTTTCTTTCCTACAATGTTCGCAACTCCTTCCTAGAATAGGGAGTAACATGTCACCCTTTTGTACACTCTGCAGAGGTGCGTTGCTTTACCCATGAGAGATCCGTATCCATGTTTCACAACCAAGTCGCAAGCTTGTCCATACTTCCTTGGTATGGGGCCCGTTATAAGGATCCAAGCCGATCACTGCCCTTCTCCGTGACCCCGCATGCCCATCGGATTACACGCCAGACCCAGGATAAAACTTGTTTCCAATTACAGCCTGAATCACATAACCCTCATAGATACCAGATACCGTGGGAAGTTGAGGGATTCCGCTCATATGCTGCCAATCCTCTCCAAGGAATTATAGCCATGACCTAGTCATGTGTTGACATGCGAAAGGAAGAAGATCCCGTTGACATCCCCAAAGCCCATATAGATCTCATGCTTAATGCGAAATATACAACGCAAGAATCACTGACGACATTGGTTGTTAAGTCCTAGGTATTATGTTCCTTTACCACTAGAACTATCATAGTCGGTCATTATCTCTTGGTAAATAACCCATAATCATATAATTATGAAAATAGAGTTTTTTGACCTTTCCGAAATGCAAGGGATGACAATAGTGGTTTGAAAATACTTGATAGAAAATAACCAAAGGACACGATCAAGTGTGAACTTGCCTTTGTTATTACAAGATTATGTAATCACCATCTTCGAGACAATATAAGATCCAATATCTGAAAACAACATCATTGGTCCAATAAGGACTAATGTTTAAAGAAGAAATATGCAGCTATGCATAAGTAATGCTATGCAATTTGTAAAACCCCAAAGTAATACCCAATATGGTGAATAAGTTAAACTTAGGTGATTTATTTAAGGTTTGGTTTATCTTCAAGTTTACTTCACAAGAAAATATATTTACAAAGAACTTCAGATTAACAGACAAGAGATAATAACATAGGATTGAGGTTAATGGATATTATGAACTATTACGAAAGTATGTGTTTTAAATTGTTAAAAGTTAAGAGAAATAGCATATTGTGTTAGTTTGAAGTGCCAAAAAGGATAACATTTGAAGAAAACATTGATTATATTAAGTTAATCAATCTTGAATATTACTAGAACTATAACTATGGTTTTTTATAAATTACAAATGATCTTGAGTTTTTATACTTCTAGTATATTTTACATTAGACCAAATTTAACTATAAAATATAAATGGATTAAGACCTAAGATTTATGTATTACCAAGTTTTAGGTTTTTCTTAAGCATAATCAAAGATGTGAGATTATTTACTTTCAATGGTAATGACTTATGAGTTCAAGACTTGAGTTGCTATTATCAACTTAAAGGAAAGGTTTAACTCGTTGATGAAAGCATATATAAATGATTTTATTAATTTGTTAAGGTTTGAAGTATTTAAACAAACTTAAAGATTAATTCTTTTGTTCAGAAAATGGCTTTACATAAGTTCTACATGCTTTAGCCTTAAGGAATTATATTCTATGTTTCAATAGATTCCAAGTATTAAATTAAAGTTAGAGAGTATTTATTTTATTTATAAATGATAAAGGAAATTATATCCTTCCATTTTATTACAATAAAAGGACTATAAAGTCAACTATAACACTTATTGGTTTTATAAATCCTAAAATTTCTTGAAATTTTACAATTAGGTTTTTATAAATAATAGATTTATTATTATACTCAAAAGTGATTTTATTTGTTTTTAAGATTTTTCCTGATTTTATTATATTCCATGGAAGTATTAAGGGTTTAATTATTTAGTTGTATTTTATTTAGATCAAACAAGTAAGGTTATATTTTCTTAGGTAGAGATTATTTTTGTGATCATTTTGATATATTATATGTATTTTTAGGATCTTTGTACATTTTTCTAGAGCTAAATGTACTTATAGGGTATTTTGGTAATTTTTTTATTTTATTTTCTTATTCTGATTTTAATCTGGCCTTTTTGGTTGGGCACATGGGCTGGCCTGGATGGCTTGGCTCGGCCCAGATAAGCCTGGCTCGGGGTCAATCCGACCCCGGCCCCTCTCACCTCTCTCGCACGCACAATGCACATGTACTCGTACGCGTACACGGGCTCGACCCCGTTCCCCCACACGCCTGTACCAAACATTGACACCGCCTCCTATTCGATTTCGGCAAGACGGACCGTTGCGGTCGTTGCGTCGGTCGCCGGAGCTCCGTCTCCTCTTGGACGACCTTGTTCCTCCAACTCGATTCAATTCTCAGGCTCTGTCAAGCTCACCCTCCTCTTTCTAGCGCTAGGGTTTCGGCCCTGCTTCACCTTTGTGTTTTGATGCCGGTGGGACAACATCTCCTGCAACCCTAGCACTGTTGGAGCTTGGTGACCTCCCCCACGACGAGGTGCTTGGTACTGGTCGCCTGCCACCCTTACTCCTCGTCGGCGTGGCGCAGTTGCACGTGTGACTTAACGCGGATCAGGTGTCATAGTATTTTCTGTGCGACCGCACCGTGGTCGCTCTCATATTGGTCTTCTCTGCTTCCTCTACCTGATCCTAAGCAAGGACCACCAATAAGTGGTCATCTCTCTCTTACTCTTTCTATCTTCCCGGGCTAGCTAATAATCAGAACAAGCTTGATCTCTCCCTTTTCCTTACTGTGTTCATGTTCGAGCACCAACGGATTATTTTGTTGTCACCTATTGTTTTCCTTGTTTGATTAGATAGATATTTGATGGAAATTTGGATGTGTTAGGCTATCAATGGCTTGTAAGATAATTTGTAATTAATGAGTTGAATCAAAGCATTAGGTTTGGACTTAATTGTAGTAGCATACCCAACTGATTGGGTGAATCTACTAGTACTCATTTTTCTCACTATTAGCTAGGTGCTCCTATTATCCTAGTATATTAAGATTGAGTAGAAACCATAGGACAATTGTGATTTAGTCCTATGCCCCAAGGTTCTCTCCAAGCTATTCTAGGGCCAGGTAAATTACTCCCTTTTAGTTGGGAAATGCTACTATACTTTTATTACTCTACTATACAGTCAAATTGATGCAATTAACACCATTACACACAATAATATTGCACTCAGTGTATAAATGATGTGTAAAAGTGAACACTAGAATAGGTAGGTGTGGAAATAATTTGTTTGTTTCCTAGATACTAAACAGATCAATCTCTTGATCAAACACATGTGTGTGTGGGATGCTGGACTGCATCATAAAGTATGTAGACCATAAACAATCATATAAATAGTTATTGGTTCAACTCTTTGAACCATCATATGAGTTATATTTAATTTACCTACTAATCCAAATCTCCTTGTTGTTGTCTAGTGAATTCTTGATTAATGTAAGTGGATTCCTAATACATTCAGGTTATAAAATGGTTATATATATATATGTTGTTGGATGTATTCTACTATTGGATAGTTGACTTGATAGTCTAGATGATCACAAGATCATGTAGATGCCTTTGATGAAAGTGTAGATCAAGTAAAGGGATTTGTTGGTTGATTGCTAATGTTTCTTGATTATTGGAGCATATGTAGATGCCCAAAACTTACTTGCTAGAACTACTCTATTCAGTTCAATTATTGGGTAATCATCAATTCCTTTTTGAGTTTATAAGCAAAAATATTAGCATATGAACTATGTACTTTGACAGCTTGTGGCATAGCTTCTGTGTTAGCCATTGTTTGTTATACATCCAATGTGGTACCTTTATTTGAGGTGATTAGTTCTTTGTTGACACACTTGCTTTGCAGATATATATGAAAGATGACTGGACATAATATTGCTTGTTTAAGATGGTGTTATTGCTAGGTCAAGATGATTCACTAATCATCTGATCCTTTAGATGTATTACATGCATAGGAGTGTATGGGACTGTGCAAAGTGA
Organism: Avena sativa; assembly: GCA_916181665.1. Taxonomy (NCBI): domain Eukaryota; kingdom Viridiplantae; phylum Streptophyta; class Magnoliopsida; order Poales; family Poaceae; genus Avena; species Avena sativa. The sequence continues at coordinate 470,246,184 of OV702290.1, forward strand.
CCCCTACTAATCATCTAGACTAGTTCTAGATAAGAATTGGTTGGATTAGGTTGCTTCTACTCCCTTGTACAATCTTCTTGTGTGTTCTACTATGTTGTGAGATAAGCTGGATAATTTGGCACTTGATTTCTTAGCTTGCCTGTGATGCAAAGGTTGGGGCTCAATCTTTAGTAAGAACAAATGCTAGTTGCCTTACAAGCTCTAGGATGATTTTAGCATAGCACTTCTATGATAAACTGAGAGCTCCCTCTCCCTCCAACATTTGCTTAGATAAAGTGATATAAACAGATGTTGTATATAGTTTTGGGGTAGCAACCTGCAATTGGAGAGTAGACACGTGATTTAGATGTTGATGTTGTGGTGTGGAACTTGGTCAGCTATTGTACTTGTATTCTTGTAATTTCAGTTGCTGATTTAATCTTCTAGATCTCCTTCCTTCCTTCATGCTGTCTTCACCTCCTGGATCTGCTGATCCCACTTATGGTTGCTGCCTTGACTTGAGAAAATCCTCCCCTCATAGCTCTTGGATAGCTTTCTAAGCAACTACAGGGTGATGATGTGGTGGATTTGATCTGTGTGGTTATTTGGGGGTACTTAAACATAATAGTTCCTGGTGGTGTGCTAAGAGCGGTGTTCTTGAATATGGTACTATGGTATGGACTTGCTAACTACGGCTGCTCACTTCACTTTCCCTCCTTATCTACTTCCTGATGCTGCCCTGCTGTGTCGACAGAATAGCAGTTGCATGCTATGGTGTAAGATGCTTACATGTGGGACCCTTTTGGTTCAATTTCCAGGCTTGGGGATGAGATCAAGTAATGCTATGATCTTTCCTGATGTTTTTACCTTTTGCCTTTTACTGATCTGGTGAAACTTTTCTCTTTATCTGCCAGTGATGCACTAGTCCGAGGCAACAAGATCTGGTAAAAAATAGATTCTATCAATTGGCCCCTTTTAATTACTCAATGATGTGATTAGCATAGCAACTTTATGCTTAACTGAGAGTAACACTAACTTCCCCTAACCCCTTTTCTTTATTCTTTATTTGTATCTTTCTCTTGCAGGAACAAGAACACTTGGAAGATGGAGATCAAGATTTAGATTACGATCTTATTTATTCTTTTGTCATTTGCTTTTCTTTCTGAAACCTTGTAAAGACATTATATTTACATTTATGTAATAAAGTTAATCTCCTTGTAATTTTATTTTATTTTTGGATATTGTGAAGAAAATGAATATTTATCTATATTAAAATAAATTGTAAGTTCTTATTTTTATTCTACAATTTGTAATTATTGTATCATATTTGTAAATAAGAGTTCTACTCTTATTTGTTTATAAAAACATTAATATTCTTTACTCTTAGTTGTATTTCTTTTTAATTTTTCATTTATTGTATGATTAAATATTATTGTAATTTGATTTACTTTATTGTAATCTTTATTATAATATCATATTAAATTGTTAAATTCACAGTTACATTTTTTCAAGAATTTAGATATTCTATAATTTAACTTATGGATTCTCTTAGTTTATTTAAATTCAAATGCATATTTGAACTACTTCACCTCAAATAAAAAAGAATGCTTAGAGGTCATGCCGAAATCCATCGTACTTGTCCTGATGTTTTCGTCAGAACAAGTGAGATCTCGATCTCTCTACATCCCTTTTAGTTTGCGCGAAAATCCTCTAGATATTTTTATGCATGAATGCAATGCACACGCCTGTGGTGTCTTATTTTCTAACTAAAACTCTGGGATGTTACCGGAATCAAATTTGCAATGTGAGCATCGGCCATTTGCAATGACAAATTTTCATTCAAGTCTAGAAACGTTTTACAAGGAAACCCAATCTAGAACAAACATCTAACTATGTGCTGCTTACGGCGCTGGCGACAAGACCCCATTCTTCTTCGAGGAAGCGGTAGACGCAACCTGCGTCTGCCACTCCTCTTCATCGTGGGCGAGGCGGGCATGTAGGTGACCGTCATCGGTATTGGTCCGCACCCCTGCCAGAGCGTCCATTGCGCATGTCTGTGAGCGCTTGACGCCGCAGGTGCTCCGACAGAAAGATGCGACCCATTACCTCCAACATGAAAGGCTCGCCGGTGGTCCTGTTGCAGTCAAGTGAGTGCGTCGTGGCCGCCAATTACTGTACAAACTAAATATTTGCGGCCGCCACAGAATCGGAGGTGGCAACACGTCCGGTAACTCCGGCGAGACCGGCGGCCACGACGACTCTTCTCTACCGCGGTTGCGAACGCCAGTGCCGTGACGCCGACGGCTAGGCATGGTGGTTTGTGAGGGATTTCTGGTTGTATCTATCTTGGCTAGTCCTCCCCTTTTTATGGCTGCCTGGACACGATGGGATACGTCCAGAACAGGCAGGAAGCGGTAGGAAAGAAAGGCGGGAAACGGTGGGAACACACTGAAAATACACTAGCGCTGGCGTCGGTGGCCACAATGATGGTATATTTGCAAAGCGCGGACAGATGGGTCGCTCTGGGCGCGGGTGGCCGGACAAGCCGGACCAAGACCCAAATCCCTCCACGACCCGATCCTTCTGGACAGGACGTTTTGGGTCGCTCGTTTGGATCGGCCCGGTGGAGATGGCCTTAGATCCCCTCTCCTGTATTGATGGTGTTCACACTTAGCTGTCTACTTTCATCGTTAATTTGCTTTTCTTATTGACGATCGGGCATGTTACGTGCATCAAATTTGATAAAAATAATCCCTCTCTTTTACAATATACTTTTTAGCAAGATTAGGTGCATTCACCGGTCCATGAGATTTGGCCTACTTTTATAAAATAAAAAATGACATGAAAATCTATGCTTATAATAATGTAACTTAACGGACTAAGCTTAGCAGCTGTACGAAACTTGCTTATGAGCAAGGCAAAGACGGGTCCTGCTTTTCGGCAGGGAACAGGTGATTCCCTGAATCTCGGTGCGTGCATATGGTACCGTTCATTCCATTTTAATAAAAATGACCCAATCAATCAATCGACCAATCCAGATCTCGAGCACAAATATCAGTACTCGCTTCGGCAGCAGTTGGCGTGCCGGTACGTAGCACTGTAGCTGCACCGCACGCACGCGCACTGGTCGTGCAACTTGCACCAACTTGGGCTAGGTAGACCCGCTCATCGGATCGCCCATGCCCTGCCGAACGACGACGTCAGACGGCGCGCCCATCGACGTACGTACGCACCGAGAAGGGAAAGGCCGCCCTATGGTTGCCGGCGCCGGACGCCGTGGTCGCTGCGACTGCGATGCATGCCGCCGCTCCCGCACGCGCGTACGTGTGTCCGTGGCGAGCTCGACACGCGTGGTCGCCGCGCGCCACGTCTCGTTTTCTCTCCGTCGCGGTGGTGTGATATTTGCCGTTTCGTCTCGCGCGACGGCTTTTCGGCTCTCTGGTCGGGCAGCCTGCATGCCTCGGGAACCAGCGCGACCTCGGAACACGTCACCGGCTGCGCCGCACGCGTTGCTCCAACCGGCAACCGCCTGGGCGCGCCCGTCGATGGTCAACAGCTTGTCAAAATGGCTACGTCGCCGCGGGCCCTTCGGTGGTCTCTTGCCACCTCACCGCCTCCGTGCCATGCGTTTGCCGCGACGCTCTCACTATTCTTCCTTTTTTCTTGCGACGGACGACTATTCTTCTACACACTCAAAATCTCCAACTTGATTTTCTACCGGATCTCACAAATTAGAAAAGCTACCTACTAATTGTTAGGAAGTATGGAGAGGCAAACGAAGAGACAAAATGAATGGAAAGAATCAAGTGTCTTTATTGATGAATGAATCATTATATATACAGGAAAAGGTCGGTTCTGGGAATGTCGGTTTCAGGAGGCAGCGCTCCAGGAATCCTAACTGCCCGACGGTTCCACATATGTGGGATTACAGGAGAGGGGATTAACCCTTAATTAACTATGTTTAATTAATTCTAACACTCTCCCTAATCACCGTTTCACTGTAAGATCCATCATCTTGATTCAAGTCTCCTCTAAAAACCCTGTGGAAAAAATGTGAGGAGTATGGTAGGATATGCTGTTAAAACTCCTTCAAAAACCCTGTGGAAAAATAAGGAGAAAATGACACAGCATATAATGATTATCGTCTCTATTAACTCAATATGAAATAAATCCATAGAATCTAGAGGTCAATAAATATGTCGTTTATACCATCTTAAAAACCCCGATGGGGAAAACGGATAGTATGACATATGATCTTATGTTGATATTACCTCATTAAAAACCTTAATGAGAACCTGAATAGTAAACTCATCAAGGGAAAAAGAGTATAATATGATGCTTTGAACAGGCATAATTCAGGAAGACACTCCCCTGATTCTTGCAAATCTCGAAGCCGTCGCATACCAATTTCATGAATATATTTTTGGAACGTTGAAGTTGGCAGAGATTTCGTGAATAGGTCAGCGAGATTATCACATGACTTTACTTGCAAGATGTTTATTTCCCCGCTCTTTTGGAGCTCATGAGGATAAAACAATTTAGGGGCAATATGCTTAGTGATATTGCTCTTGATGTATCCTGTTTGCATCTGGGCAACACAAGCCGCATTATCCTCATAGATAATGGTAGGTGATTCGATAAAACCAATTCCACATGACTGTTGTATGTGGTTTATCATTCTGCGAAGCCACACACATTCGCGTGATGCCTCATATAATGCAATTATTTCAGAATGATTGGTAGAAGTGGCAACCAGAGTCTGTTTCGAAGACTTCCATGATATAGCAGTTCCACCATGTAGGAACACAAAGCCGGTCTATGATCTGGCATTGTGGGGATCAGATAAGTAGCCAACATCAGTGTATCCGATCATATTGGAGTCCAGATTTCTCTGGAACTGAAAGTATAGGCCAAGATCCTTTGTGCCTTGAAGATATCGAAAGACATTCTTGACTCCCGACCAATGGCGTTTGGTGGAAGCTGCACTGTGTCTAGCAAGTAGATTCACTGCAAATGCGAGGTCAGGTCTCGTACAATTTGCAAGATACATAAGCGCACCAATGGCACTGAGATATGGAACCTCGGGTCCCAACATCTCTTCTCCATCATCCCTTGGCCTGAACGGATCTTTCCCTACGTCTAGGGAACGAACCACCATGGGAGTTTTAGATGGATAGGATTTGTCCATATTGAATTTCTCCAATATTTTCTGGATATAGGTAGCTTGGTGTACCATTATTCCCGAGGGAAGGTGCTCGAGTTGAAGACCCAAGCAAAATTTGGTTTGACCCAAATCCTTCATCTCAAATTCTGTCTTTAGATGATTGCGTGCTTCATCAATATCTTGTGCGTTGCCAATGATGTTGATATCATCGACATACACTGAAATGATGCAAAATCCTGAAGAGGACTTCTTGATGAAGACACATGGACAGTCATCATTGTTGGAGTAACCCTTCTGAAGAAGGAACTCACTAAGTCGGTTGTACCACATCTGTCCCGACTGTTTCAAGCCGTATAAAGACTTGTTCAGTTTTACACAGTACATGTTGCGTTTAGCGCTTGCATTCGGGACAGAGACTCCATCAGGAACCTTCATGTATATGTCCGAATCTAGTGACCCGTAAAGATATGCGGTCACGACATCCATCAACTGCATAGATAGACGATTTTGCACTGCCAAAGATATAAGATATCGGAAAGTGATACCACTCATTACTGGAGAATATGTCTCATTGAAATCAATGCCGGGTCTCTGCGTGAAACCCTGTGCTACGAGCCTCGCTTTGTATCTCACCACCTCATTGTTCTCATTCCGTTTCCGGAGGAAAACCCATTTGAATCCCACAGGGAAAACATTGGGAGGTGTTGGTATTGCTTCTGTGAATACCTTCCTTTTATTAAGCGAAGCAAGTTCTGCTTGTATTGCTTCCTTCCATTTAGGCCAGTCAGAGCGTTTCTCACACTCAACGATAGTCCTTGGATCATGATCATTGAGAAGGGTATCAGCAATTGTAGCAGAAAAATAAGTGTCGACAATCGTAGACTTACGGTTGAATGATTCTCCAGAATCGATATAGTTGGTGGATATCTCATGCACCCTTGATGACTCTTCGTGATTTCCCAATACGCGTGAGTCTAGGTGTTCCGATGTCCCAGCCAGTGTGTGCAAGCTGGAGCTGGGTTGTGGAGGTTGCCCTTCCACTGGGTGTATACTACCCATAAGGTGTTCGTCAACGTTGAGCTGACTTGCATTTACCGATTTGGAGGATTTTCTCCTCTCTCTCCTTTGTTGCTTGCGAGAAGTAGGTTCCGGGTCAGTGGCCGTACTACTCCTCCTCTTTTTAGGATCAGGGAGTTGAGTGGTTTTTGTTGTTACCTCCACTCTTTCGGGCGCATTTCTGGCCGGTTTCCAGGATTTAGTAACACCTTTTAGATCAGTAAATGAATCTGGCAGATTATTTGCAAGATGTTGCAAATTGATAATTTTCCGAACTTGGAGTTCGGTCTCTTGGGTACGTGGATCAGAGGTTGAAATGGCGATAGCATTCCAATCAATTTCCGGGCATTCTTTCTGGTACTTGAAATCTCCCCCTAATGCCGGAAAATGTTCCTCATCAAATATGCAATCAGCGTGACGGGCTGTGAATAGATCCCCAGTAAGGGGTTCCAGGTACTTAATAATCGACGGCGATTTGTACCCCACATAGATCCCTAGTTTTCTGTGTGGGCCCATGGATGTCCGCTGTGGTGGTGAGATCGGGATGTATGTAGCACATCCGAACTTACGCAGATGGGAAATGCTGGGAGGATTTCCACGTACCAATTGCAGAGGGGAAGTACTGTGATATGCAGTAGGTCGCAATTGGATTAGGTCAGCAGCGTGTAAAACCGCGTGACCCCAACACGAAGTTGGCAAGCTGCAATTCATTAACAAAGGTCTTGCAATGAGTTTGATCCTCTTTATTAGGGACTCAGCCAAACCATTTTGAGTGTGTATATATGGAACAGAGTGCTGAACTTCAATCCCCAAGGCCATGCAATAGTCATTGAAGGCGCGTGAAGAGAATTCTGCAGCATTGTCCATGCGAATTGATTTAATTCGACTTTCTGGATAATGGGCCTGTAACTTAATTACTTCCCTCATTATCTTGGCAAATGCATGGTTTCGTGTGGAAAGAAGACACACATGTGACCATCGTGTAGATGCGTCAATCAAAACCATGAAATACCTAAATGGTCCAGATAATGGTTGGATAGGACCACAAATATCACCTTGAATTCGCTCAAGGAACTGAAGTGGTTCAACTTGTATTTTGAGGTGTGAAGGCCTCAAAATTAGCTTCCCTGTGGCACATGATGTACACACAAAGTCTGATGACTGAGGGAATTTAGACTCATGCAAATTATGACCAATGGAATTGCTAGTAATCTTCCTCATCATCCCGATGCCGGGATGGCCTAGGCGATCATGCCAAGTTTGAAATGCGTCAACATTCTGGAAGATTACCTTGTAAGCAACATGTTCTACGGGCTTGATGTACGTATAGTACAGTCCGGACGACATAGAAGGAATTTTTTCAAGTACTTGCTTGCCATATCCGTTATCTTTTGTGAAGAGCAGATACTCTTCTTTGTTGTCTTCATGGGTTTCAATATGAAAACCATTCTTACGGATATCTCGATAACTGATTAAGGTACGTGACGAATCGGGATACAACAAGGCATCCTCAATTGTCACTTGTGTACCGTTTGGGAGGGTAAATATGGCACGTCCAGTGCCAACAATTACCGTATCGCGTCCAGCGATAGCCAAAATATCTCCATTCCTCTTTTTCAGAGTTTGAAAATATTTCAATTCCCTCAGTATAGAGTTTGTGGTAGCACTGTCCACAAGGCATAATTCCTCTTCCATCGGATTGTCCCCGTAGAGAGCTATATATAAAAATGAAGAATTTTCAATAAGAAAACCTTATTTAGATACATAGAATACAATCTTTATTATATCAAACTGCTGATACAATATACATGACAACAACAATACTTATGTTCTTATTACAATATCACAAATGGACATAAAATAAAGTGACCACTAAGGAGATAGTGGGACTAGTCGAAGTCTCCAAACATGTCGTTTGAGGCGTGCTCAATCATCATGTTCTCCGTGCTCATAGGGTCCTCGGGCTGCTGGAGAGTCATGGTTTTGCTAGGTCCAGGAGGAGCATCTTGCGAACAACCAGCTCCATTGGTGCCATCTAGATGAAGGTTGAAGTTGGCTTCAAACCTTTTCCCTTGAGGTGCCTTGCGTCCTTGGGATTGCTGGTAGAGGATTGCCAGATGCTTTGGGGTCTTGCACTTGTTAGTAGGATGCGTGTAGCATCCACACTTGTCACAAAGCTTAGTTTTGTCATACTTTGGCTTTGCGGTGCCTTTCCCACGGTCCGAGTTTCGAGGCTTCCTGTTCCGGTTACGCTTACGCTTACCCTTGAAGTTCGATTGGTTGCCGTTGAAGGCACCACCAAACTTTCTTTCGTTCGCGACATTCATATGAACTTCCGGCAAAGGTTGGGAACCAACCGGGCGCTGAGAGCCATTCTTCGCGAGAAGCTCATCATGCTTTTCAGCCTGGAGTAGGATATGAATAAGGTCTGAATAGACCTGGTAGTCGCGAGCGCGGTATTGCTGTTGGAGGATCCTTTCAGATGGGAGCATAGTGGATAGAGTTTTTTCTATCTTTTCCGCATCTGTAGGTTCCTTCCCGCAAAAGCAAAGTTTGGAACTTATTTTATGAACCTCATGATTGTAACCCCCGACAGACTTGAAGTCCTGAAATCGGAGATGGGTCCATTCATGGAGTGCTTCAGGCAGGACAACTGCCTTCTGGTGTTCGTACCTCGTCTTGAGGGCCTCAAACAAAGTAAGTGGGGATTCCTCCTCCAAATACTCAGACTTAAGATCTGGATGAATATGATGCCTTATAATGTACAAGGCAGCATATTTCTGCTCTTCTCTTAGCAGTGCAACTCCAGCCGGAAGAGGGTCCTCCGGGTTCTGGATGGCACGCAGTATCCCACGGGACGCAAGGGCGATCTTGACGTCCATGGCCCAGGTAGGGTAGTTGTGGCCATCGAGTTCGAGTGCATCGAACTCTCTTCCAGCCATCGGTTACCTACATGGGTAAATCAGAGGTTATTGAATTTACACTTTGGTAAACTACAAACCATCATGGTTATGTTGTAATGAACTATGCAAAATTAATGATAAGTTCAAGAAGTGGGCTTGAAAATCATTAGTGTGAACTTCAAATTGTTAAGTATGACACATTGTAGATAATCTTCAAAAGAATTTTCGGAGTCCGTCTCACAGCACTAGAGAGTATAATCTGATGAAATCAGTAGATACTCATACTTCTAATGCCTTATGTCATGACTTAATAAAATGTTTGGGAGAGCACGTTAAGCAATCATGATGTCAAAACATGACAAAATGTAGGCTTAAATAGTAGTGGTGATAATCTGCAGTGCAGTAGATCTAGCCACTACCTTGTGATCCCAAAACATCAATTTGACGAAATCACTTTGAATTTTTGCATACCAATTCGTGTTCGTATCGGGTCAAAAAGACTCAATTAAGATGATGAATTGATCTATTTGCAAGAATTTGAAAAAAAAAACTCAATTGCAAACGGTGGACGTAATAAATCTCAACATGTGCAAACACGGAAATATATTACATCACAAATTTTCTGGAATACACATAGTACTCGACAGATAAGACAGTACTGAAAAATTTGTACTGAAATTTAAACAGTCTAAAACAGAAGTAAAAAAAACTGATAGAACTTGTTGTTAGCAAACTAATCTGCTACTGTACCAGAGGAACTGAAAGTAACAGAAAGTAACATGCTGATGTAAATCAACTACTACTAATTAACAGAGCAAAGTCGCATGTGGCGTGCCGTACTAGGCTGCCCATGTCCTCCACTCCATGTGCCACGCGAGGATAGATAAAGTAGTCTCCTGTACTCTGTACGAGAGGATAAGGAGAGCCTTCATCCCCAAATCCTCCACTGAAAACAGCAGAGACCACACGCGACTTCCTTCATTGCTACTGCAGCGAAGCTCACCGACGGCGACGAGCGGCGCTCTGGCCGCCCTCTTCCTCGTCGGAGGATCCTCTAGGGAGCCGGGTCCCCGGGGCGACGCCGTTGGAAAACCCGAGCGCGGCGGGGCTCCAGATGCCAGCGCGGCTGCCGCGGCTGCTCGTTGGCGAGTCCGCTGACGGGCCGGCCAGCGGGAGGCCGAGTGCCAGGAGGCGGCGTCGAGCGGCTGCGTGCGGCGAAGGAGGCAGCGTGGCCGGTGTTGGGGACGGCGGGCGCGGGGCGCTGGCCTCGACGTGCGGCGAAGACGGAGGCGCCACAGGGGCGCTTGTCAAGGTCGTCACGCCGGAGCCAATGGCGAAGATGGAGGCCCCGGTTGGTGCTGACACGTGCGCGAGGACGTCGCCCTCATTCTCGACAACCGCAGGGGTCGGAGACGGAAGACGCGGCGCTACTATGTTGGCGTCGGGGGCCGCGGCGCTGGTCGAGCCAAACTCGAAGACCGACGTGGGCGACTGCCCAACCGCGTCCACGCCAGCGGCGGAGTCGTACCCATGCAGTGGGCAGATGACCCAGCCGTGCTCCGAGCACCAGAATGTTGCTGGCGGCGCGGACCCATCGAGGAGCCATTCTGGAACAGCGGGCGCCTGTGGAGCGACGGGCGCGGTAGGCATCGGCAGAGGCGCGACGCCGGCCGCCGGACCGGGACCACGGCAATTGGGGAAGCCCAGGCCGCGGAAACGCCCCATGCCGTGGCGGCGTGCCCGGTAACCGCCGGCGCTGTGGCGGCGGCCGATGTAACCGCCAACGCCATAGCGCCGGCCGTCGAAGCGGCGGCGTTCCCTGGAACCGTCCATGCGGCGGCGACAGGCGAAGCGGCGGCGCAAGTACAGGGCTAGGCGAGGCATCTTCGGTTCTCACCTTTTCTCGTCTCCAGTTCTCGCCGGAATCGATTTCGCTGGGAGCGTGCTGATAACGTGTTAGGAAGTATCGAGAGGCAAACGAGAGACAAAATGAATGGAAAGAATCAAGTGTCTTTATTGATGAATGAATCAGTATATATACAGGGAAAGGTCGGTTCTGGGAATGTCGGTTCAAGGAGACAGCGCTCCAGGAATCCTAACTGCCCGACAGTTCCACATATGTGGGATTACAGGAGAGGGGATTAACCCTTAATTAACTACGTTTAATTAATTCTAACACTAATATCCGGTCCTATCAGCCGCCGCCTCTCTACTTTACCTAGCCACAACATCTTCGTCTGCTCCATAGCTCCGGCTAGTCTCGCGGGTATTGGGAGGAGTGGAAACTCGATCTAGGACTGGAGTTTTTAATAAAATTAGTGTTTTCAAAATTAGATTAGTGTTTTGGTTGTCATCTTCTTGATGTCTGTGTTAACGGAGATGTCATCGTCTACAATAAGTGACCATCGGCCTTTCGTTCAACGACGAGATCTTTTTCCCGGCGTCATATAGGTACAGTCTTTCAGATCTTTCTTCACGAATCAATTTGGACTTTTTCTCATGATGGTCGCGAGGAGGATTATCCTTGCAATATTTGTCCTAGCTGCTACGTCCTCGACAATGGTGATTCGTACACTCGGTTTATTAGCGACGTCGGTTAGACTAGTCGATTAATTTTCCCTAAAATACTTGTGTTGGATCTCTTGTCGATATTAATTGATTACCCTAATGGTTGCGTGCGTGCACGTAGCTTTGGTATTGCGGCTCAAAAAATTATGGGAGAACCTTCATCGGTACTACCTCTATTTGGAATTATTAGTCCTAAGAGCCAAGTTGCTAATACCAAGACACTCCATAACTCTCTCTCATTAATATATGCATGCACCAATAGTTTTACATGTATGAGAGAAGTGAGAGAAAAAAGAGAATATACATTGAACGAGAGAGACTAATAAATGAGATATCCCTTATAATCTCAAACAATATAAAAAAGCTCTTAGGACTAATAATTCCAAACAGAGGTAGTAATATTTCGTACATGTTAGGGTTTGATATATGTCAGTGTTTGGCTGTATTTAGAAAAGTGCAAGATTACCGATATTTTGGGATAATAATAACTTTGTATTGATTTGAACAATAGTACAAAGATTATATAGGAGAAAGGAGGAACCGGCTAAACCGACTTAGGCTAGAGTCCTAACTCAACTCAAACGCAACTCTAATACCCCGCAGTATCAACGTCGGGCGCCACGATGTTGAGACTGGATCAAATATCTGTAAATGCTGCAGTGGAGAGACCCTTGGTGAAGATATCTGCAAATTATGCGTTGGTCAGAACATGAAGAACTCGAACCTCGCTGAGAGCCACCTTCTCTCGAACAAAATGAATATCAATCTCTATATGCTTGGTGCGACGATGCTGGACTGGATTAGAGGCCATGTAGACTACAGATATATTGTCACAATAGACAATGGTAGCATGCTCAATTGGTCGATGTAGCTCAGCTAGAAGCTGACGTATCCAGACGGCTTTGGTCACTGCATGAGCAACCGCCCGGTATTCTGCTTCCGCCGAGGATCTGAAAACTGTAACATGTCTTTTTGAAGCCTAAGAAACAAGATTATCACCCAAATAAACACAAAAACCGGATGCTGATCGTCGAGTATCTGGAAAACCTGTCGAGTCTGCATCAGAATAAACTATCAATCTTGTAGGAGAAGAATTATTTAGAAGAAAACCATGGTCGAGAGTGTCTTTGAGATATCGAAGAATTCGTTTGACATGAGAAAGTTGGGGAACACGAGGATCATGCATATACAAGCAAGATTGCTGAACAGAGCAAGAAATATCAGGACGAGTAAGAGTAGCATATTGTAGTGCCCCTATGAGACTACGATAGAGTGTAGGATTGGGAACGGGATCACCATCCGCCGACAGTTTGGCGCCAATATCAGCAGGGGTACGGCTGGCTGACAGTCAATCATGCCAGCACGAGATAGGAGATCGAGAATATATTGGCATTGAGAAAGAAAGAGAGTGGATGAATTTCGAGAAGCGGTAACAGCGAGAAAATAATGAAGTGGTCCTAAATCAGTCATAGAAAATTCCTAATTAAAAAGAGTGATAATGTAGCTAAGAAAGGAGTCGGAGGAGGTGGTTAGAACTATATCATCGACATAGAGAAGAAGATAGGCGGTTTGAGTAGAAGAGCGAAAAATAAAGAGAGAGGAATCAGATTTAGATGGAATGAAACCAATAGTCTGAATAAAGGTGGCAAAGCGTTGAAACCACGGACATGGTGCTTGTTTGAGACCGTAGAGAGACTTTTGGAGATGACACACAAAGTCAGGATGGGAAGAATCTACAAAGCCAAAGGGTTGTTGACAATAGACGGTCTCATTGAGAGTGCCATGCAGAAAAGCATTTTTTAAATCAAGTTGATGAATCGGCCATGAGGAAGATATAGCAAGACTGAGAATAATGCGAATAGTGCTTGGTTTGACAACCGGAGAAAAGGTTTCATCGAAGTCAATCCCCTGCTGTTGAGAAAAACCCCGGTATACCCAACGAGCCTTGTACCGTGCGAGAGACCCATCGAAATTATATTTGTGGCGAAAAACCCACTTGTCTGAAACCACGTTGGCACCGGGAGGTTTAGGAACGAGAGTCCATGTATTATTTTGAAGGAGGGCATCGAACTCATCATGTGTGGCAGAATGCCAAAGAGGATCTAGAAGAAATCATTTGTATGAGGTGGGAATTGGGGAAATATTTGGGGTGGCATTGAGGTTAAGAAAACGACGGGGAACATGAAAGCTCTTTTTACCACGAGTACACATGACATGATCGTTAGTGGGAATAGTGACGAGAACGGTGTGAGGAGGAAGTTGTGGAGTGGGAGAGTTGCTCGGAGTGAGACGGGGTAGGTGTGTCTGTTTCTGCAGAGGACGTGGTGGTGGTGGGCGAGGACCCGACAGGGGATCCTGCCGCGGCAGGAGAAAGTGGTGCGGCAGGCTGTCGCGGGGCCTCAGCAGGCTGGTTGGCTGCCGCTGTAGAGGTGACCGCGGGCACGAAGGCAGGGATAAGGTAGCACGACGTGATCGTATGTTGGGTAGATGGGGAAGAAGTAGGCGTAGACGACTGGATGATGGAGTATGGAAAATTATTTTCGTCGAAGATGACATGACGTGAGACAAGAACACGTCCATAAGAGGGGTCGAAACATCAAGAGCCTTTGTGATCGTCGGAGGGTCCGAGATAAATGCATGATAATGAGCGAGGAGAAAGTTTGTTAGGGACGGTGGAGGCGGTGTTAGGGAAACAAAGACAACCAAAAACACGCAATTCGGAATAGTCGGGATGATGTAGGAAGAGAGACTAGAAGGGAGTATAGAGTGGACACGTTTTGGTTGGTCAGATATTGAGGAGATATGTTGCCGTGCGAAGGGCTTCAGCCCAAAACCGAGGGAGAGAGAGGCTTGGATGAGTAAAGTACGGAGTATGTCATTGATGGATCGTAAGAATCGTTTGGCTTTACCGTTTTGAGAAGAAGTGTATGGACAAGAAAAACGTAAGAGAATGCCCTGATAGAGAAAGAAAGAACTGTTTTGGGTATTGTCAAACTCTCGACCATTGTCATATTGGATAAAACGTATGGGAAGGCCGAAGTGTATAAGAACATATCGTCGAAAATTTAGAAAAATTGAGTGCACATCGAATTTGGCGTGAATATAAAAGGTCCATATGTAGTGAAAATAATTGTCAAGAATAACAAGATAGTATTTGACACCAGAAACACTAGAAAGCGGAGAGGTCCATAGATCACAATGCAATGACTCAAAAGGAAAAGTACTATAGATAGTTGATGTGCCGACAGGTAATCTAACATGTTTTCCGCATTGACAGGCATTACAAATAGAGGGATCATGAGAAGAACTAGAACTATCAATAGGGAGACTAAATTCTTGAAGCAAAGACAACATAGTATTTTTATTGGGGTGGCCGAGCCGACGATGCCAAAGGTCGACGGAGGTGTGCATGGCTTAAGGTGTGGAAGATGGTGCACCATGTAGAGGATAGAGATCGCTCGACCTATTGTAGCGAGCGAAGACCTCTGCCATTTTCAGATCTTTCACAGATAAGTCGAATGGGTCAAACTCTAAAGAAACATTGTCGATGTAAAGTAATGAACAAAGATGAGATTTTTGATTAAAGATGGAGCAACAAGAACATTGCGGAGAAGAAAATTTGTGTGGGGATTAGTGATGTATGATTGACCGGCACAAGATATAGGAATTGAAGAACCATCACCAATAGTTATAGAGGAAAAAGGGGAAGAAGAACAAGCTGATAGAAAATCCATATTTGAAGACTTGTGCGAAGATGTACCAGAATCGAAAATCCAATCCGTACCTTCGTGGTTGTTGAGCGTGAAATTGTTCGTGGCAGCGATGAAGGCGGATTGGTCCCAGCTTGGTGGAGCGGTTGATGGCGATGACGTAGGCATGTACAATAGTGCCGGAGGAGCCCCGTACATGTAGTTCATTGGCATCGAGGATGGCATGTAGGCCGTCGGTGGAGCTTGGGCGGTGTAGACCTGCTGCAGAGGTCGATGTCCAAGAGGCCCTGGCGAGCCTATGGATGGACGAAGACCGGGATTCCATGTCCTGGTGTAGGCCGGTGGGGCGCCATAGGGAGAAGGTGCCGACCAAGGCATAGGACATGCCTGAACAAGACCCGTCCATGGATCGTGCTGCGGCTGCCAGGTTGGCGAGGGGGTCGCGACGGAGGAAGGTGTCGGCGCTGGAGGGGTCGGCATTGGAGGGGCCGGCGCTGGAGGAATTTGGTGGAGAGTAGAGGCGGAGGAGGAAGATAGAGGTGCGCCGGTGGCGCGAGCTTCGGCCAGCGCCAGAGTGAACGCGTCGTCCGCGGCGGTGGAGTTGGCGGAGCCATCTAGGTGCGGAAAAACCTAAGCGTCTGATACCATGATATTTTAAGATAATAATAACTTGTATTGATTTGAACAATAGTACTACCTCCGACCCAAATTAATTGACTTGGATTTACCTGCATTCGGATGTATCTAACACTAAAACATGTCTAGATACATCCGAATCTAGACAAATCCAAGTCAATTAATTTGGGTCGGAGGGAGTACAAAGATTATATAGGAGAGAGGAGGAGCCGGCTAAACCGATTTAAACTAGAGTCCTAATTTAACTCAAACACAACTCTAATAATTAAGTGAAAGAGATTAAAGACCTTAAAAAATTGCTTTTTTCAGATTTTATTTTGTAATCGATGAAATCAGCTTATCGTATCTCTACCATATACTATTTCTTACTATGAATATTGTGGTATTGAATGTAAAAAGAAAAAACTATCTACTCCATCGTGCCGGGATGGCTGCATGCATGACAGGGTTTACCCGCGGTCATGCTGTATGCGGGGAGCCAAGTCGTCCTGTGTTTATCTATACTACTAGTAAATATTTTTTTTTCTAAATCCACACGACAAGTGTCCCTAGGTGGTCCCCAGTCTGATTGGTACCACCAGATTGTTCCACTAAGTGAGATCTAACGGGCCAGATTAGTCTAACGTAATGCCTCGTGTGCACATAGCAATTAACTTTGGCTGACCATGTTCCACCGGACGGAGAAATTTTCCGTGCACGCGCCGTACGTCTCCGAGGGAAAAGGAGATAATTAACTTCCGCAAAATCCTGCACTAACGTCCCCATTATCTCCTCCTTAATTTTCTCATATTTCCTTCTCTCCCTCCAAACCAAC
Organism: Avena sativa; assembly: GCA_916181665.1. Classification (NCBI taxonomy): domain Eukaryota; kingdom Viridiplantae; phylum Streptophyta; class Magnoliopsida; order Poales; family Poaceae; genus Avena; species Avena sativa. The sequence continues at coordinate 470,263,014 of OV702290.1, forward strand.
ATCGACCAGGTCTCCACACGCGCCGCGATTTCCACGGTCGCGGCCTCCTGCGCATCGCGGATCCCGGCGAGGTTGTCAAGGAGGCTCGCCGGGCGAGAGTGTACCTCGTAGCTAGCCCACGCAAGCTCCACGCCGCCGCCACCACCATGCGTTCCCCCGCGCCGCCTCCTCAGCTGCTCTGTCAGGACGTGATAGCAGAAGTAGACCAGAGAGACGAACTGTGGCGACCTCCTTCAACTGCCTGGCATCACCTCGGCCGGCTGCAGAAGCCTTGCACCGCCGTCGATTCGTCCCTCTTCCTTGCACTTTGGTTTTCTCTCATCGGCTTCTGGTTCGCCATGGTTATCACTCTCGGACGCTTTAGAACTAAATCAGACTCTTTTGATGGGCACCCCTATTGATGCTCAAGGTGATTGTCATGTTCATACTGAAGCAAGAACGAGGCGCCCGCCCAGAAGACTTGGTTGCAGTGACTGCAACAGTATGTATGAACCGTTTCTTCATAACTTTATGTCCAGTTCTTGGTGTTGATTGATGGTAGCACGTGTTTATCTTTTAATGAAACTAACACATATTTATTGTTGCATATTATTCTTGATATTCACATCTTGCAGAAAGGATTACACATGCCAATTAGATTGAAATACTGAGATGAGGTCTGAATTTCTAACCTCGATCTATTGATCTACCCATTGACAACACATGGCTGTTAGATTGCAAAATACATGTTTCTAGTTAATAATATAGTAAGGTCACTAGATATATGACGTGATTTGTCAGACACAGAGAATCATACATAGATAGACTAGAGTTGTGAATATGTGTATTCACGTACCTGTTGTGATTGCACCAGGCAAGAGATTTTCCAAACACAACGAAGAGCATCCCACCTTTCATACACGAATGATTTATGCATGCTATGAGTTTCTTGAATAGATGCTAATGTGGTACTATTAAGTGGTCAGTTGAATTGAATATTCTGGATGTAATTTTTTCTGAATTAAAAGAGTGGTCGAAAAAAATGGTTAATATAAGTATGAAATAACCATGGTTTACTGTTCTTCAAAAGTAGAATTCCATAGAATTTGGTAGTAAGCACATTTGGTGTGAGGATAGCCCGGCATTGCCAAGCACGTGGTCGAGTTGTTGGAGGTAAATAATATCCTTTTTAGGTTTCCTGTTTTTTCTGTTGTATTGCTCTGAGTTGATACCGTTATGTATTATTTCTACAAGATTTTTAATAAGTCGGTCTGAACCTACAGTTTCTATTCCTACAGTTTCTATTTCTACATATGTAACCTCTGAATAATGCTTACAGCTGATAGAAATATCACTCATAGTAGCATTCAAGTTGTAAAGGTACAGTACAATTACCTTGCCTTTCTATCTACCCTCAAAAAGGCTATCTTCCTTTATCTTATATAATAGTGGTCTACATCTTGACTGTTATATTAAATCTGCTATGAAGTGAACAATACGCTGCTATCAATCTTCATTTGATTATATGGTTTCTGATTTATATAATGAATATTTTGCCTCATATGGTTACAGGGAGCCCTATATATCTTCATATACCCATCTATGCATAATTCCGCGCTGAATCCTCATTTCATCGATTTGCAGCACCGGTGTGGTGGTCACATGCACATCACAAATTAAATGATTGAATGTGTGAGGATACATGGTTTCATTTTTCCAGAGACAATATATGTGTAGGAAGCCTCTCCTGATAATAGGTTGTGTTTAACAATCTCTACCATTGTTGCATTTCCTTTTCCTTGTCTAATTTAACATAAAGGTAGACATGAAGAAAAATGATTATCTACTTACCATCTTCCATATATCTAATGAGAAATGTTGGCCATATGTTTCTGCAGATTTGCTTTAGAGGGAGAAGGACATGTACAGGTCATGGAACAAAAGTAACTGGTCGTCTACCCAAACTATATTCAGCCCGTGGGGAATTTTTTCTCTTATTGTACAATATATGGGAAAATACTGGTACAAGTTGTTTCAGTCAATTCCTCTGTATACTACTCTCTGCGACAACTATTGTTCCTGACTCCTAATTGCTAAAACAGGAGGTAACTGTTCTTGGTACATGGTTTTGGTAGGAGGTCTGCCAATATTTTACCATGGATAACATATAGGATTATTGAATATAATTATGGTTCAGAAATCAAAGTTTATTCCTAACATGAGAAGAGACATCTCAATAACATATAGGATTATTGAATACAATTATGTATCATGTTGGCTAAAGCAAGTGGATCTGCAATATTCTAAGAGTTATTTTTGACATATTATGTGATTATTTGGTTAGAGCGTAGAATTTATTGGTTGCGACGCGTGTGCGCGTGCAGAGCTACTAGTCTATACTACTATTAAACAAGCAAACATTTTCTTTTCTAAACCCATCCGTCAAGTGTTCCCAGGTGGTCTCCAGTCTGATTGGTACCACCAGATTGTTCCACTAAGTGAGATCTAACGGGTCAGATTAGTCTAACCTAATGCCTCGTGTGCACAAATTAACTTTGGCTGACCATGTTCCATCGGACGGAGGAATTTTCCGCGCACGTGTTGTACGCCTCCGAGGGAAAAGGAGATAATTAACTCCCGCAAAATTCTGCACTAACGTCCCCGTAATCTCCTCCTTAATTTTCTCCTATTCCCTTCTCTCCCTCCTAACCAGCGTCGACCAGGTCTCCGCACGCGCCGCGATTTCCACGGTCGCAGCCTCCCGCGCATCGCGGATCCCGGCGAGGTTGTCGAGGCAGCTCGCCAGGCAAGAGCGTACCTCGTAGCTAGCCCACGCGAGCTCCACGCTGCCGCCACCACCATGCGTTCCCCCGCGCCGCCTCCTCAGCTGCTCTGTCAGGACATGATAGCAGAAGTAGACCAGACAGACGGACTGTGGCGACCTCCTTCAACTGCCTGGGATCACCTCGGCCGGCTGCAGAAGCCTTGCACCACCGCCGATTCGTCTTGGTTCGTCTCTCTTCTTTGCACTTTGGTTTTCTCTCATCGGCTTCTGGTTCACCATGGTTATCACTCTCGGACGCTTCAGAACTGAATCAGACTCTTTTGATGGGCACCCCTATTGATGCTCAAGGTTATTGTCATGTTCAGACTGAAGCAAGAACGAGGCGCCCGCCCAGAAGACTTGGTCGAGTGACTGTAACAGTATGTATGAACTGTTTCTTCATAACTTTATGTCCAGTTCTTGGTGTTGATTGATGGTAGCACGTGTTTATCTTTTAATGGAACTAACACATATTTGTTGTTGCATATTACTCTTGATATTCACATCTTGCAGAAAGGATTACACAGCCAATTAGATTGAAATACTGAGATGAGGTCTGAATTTCTAACCTCGATCTATTGATCTACCCATTGACAGCACATGGCTATTAGATTGCAAAATACATGTTTCTAGTTAATAATATAGTGAGGTCACTAGATATATGACGTGATTTGTCAGACACAGAGAACCATACATAGATAGACTAGAGTTGTGAATATGTGTATTCACGTACGTGTTGTGATTGCACCAGGCAAGAGATTTTCCAAACACAACGAAGAGCATCCCACCTTTCATACACGAATGATTTATGCATGCTATGAGTTTCCTGAATAGATGCTAATGTGGTACTATTAAGTGGTCAGTTGAATTGAATATTCTGGATGTAATTTTTTCTGAATTAAAAGAGTTGTCCAAAAAAATGGTCAATATAAGTATAAAATAACCACGGTTTACTGTTCTTCAAAAGTAGAATACCATAGAATTTGGTAGTAAGCACATTTGGTGTTAGGATAGCCCGGCATTGCCAAACACGTGGTCGAGTTGTTTGAGGTAAATAATATCCTTTTTAGGTTTCCTGATTTTTCTGCTGTATTGCTCTGAGTTGATACCGTTATGTATTATTTCTACAAGATTTTTAATAAGTCGGTCTGAACCTACAGTTTCTATTCCTACAGTTTCTATTTCTACATATGTAACCTCTGAATAATGCTTGCAGCTAATAAAAATATCACTCATAGGAGCATTCAAGTTGTAAAGGTACAGTACAATTACCATGCCTTTCTATCTACCCCCAAAAGGGCTATCTTCATTTATCTTATATAATAGTGGTCTACATCTTGACTGTTATATTAAATCTGCTATGAAGTGAACAATACACTGCTATCAATCTTCATTTGATTATATGGTTTCTGATTTATATAATGAATATTTTGCCTCATATGGTTACAGGGAGCCCTATATATCTTCATATACCCATCTATGCATAATTCCGCGCTGAATCCTCATTTCCTCGATTTGCAGCACCGGTGTGGTGGTCACATGCACATCACAAATTAAATGATTGAATGTGCGAGGATACATGGTTTCATTTTTCCAGAGACAATATATGTGTAGGAAGCCTCTCCTGATAATAGGTTGTGTTTAACAATCTCTACCATTGTTGCACTTCCTTTTCCTTGTCTAATTTAACATAAAGGTAGACATGAAAGAAAAATGATTATATACTTACCATCTTCCATATATCTAATGAGAAATGTTGGCCATATGTTTCTGCAGATTTGCTTTAGAGGGAGAAGGACATGTACAGGTCATGGAACAAAAGTAACTGGTCGTCTACCCAAACTATATTCAGCCCGTGGGGAATTTTTTCTCTTATTGTACAATATATGGGAAAATACTGGTACAAGTTGTTTCAGTCAATTCCTCTGTATACTACTCTCTGCGACAACTATTGTTCCTGACTCCTAATTGCTAAAACAGGAGGTAACTGCTCTTGGTACATGGTTTTGGTAGGAGGTCTGCCAATATTTTACCTTGGATAACATATAGGATTATTGAATACAATTATGGTTCAGAAATCAAAGTTTATTCCTCACATGAGAAGAGACATCTCAATAACATATAGGATTATTGAATACAATTATGTATCATGTTGGCTAAAGCAAGTGGATCTGCAATATTCTAAGAGTTAATTTTGACATATTATGTGATTATTTGGTTAGAGCGTAGAATTTATTGGTTGCGACGCGTGTACGCGTGCAGAGCTACTAGTCTATACTACTATTAAACAAGCAAACATTTTCTTTTCTAAACCCACCCGTCAAGTGTTCCCATGTGGTCTCCAGTCTGATTGGTACCACCAGATTGTTCCACTAAGTGAGATCTAACGGGTCAGATTAGTCTAACCTAATGCCTCGTGTGCACAAATTAACTTTGGCTGACCATGTTCCACCGGACGGAGGAATTTTCCGCGCACGTGTTGTACGCCTCCCAGGGAAAAGGAGATAATTAACTCCCGCAAAATCCTGCACTAACGTCCCCGTAATCTCCTCCTTAATTTTCTCCTATTCCCTTCTCTCCCTCCTAACCAGCGTCGACCAGGTCTCCGCACGCGCCGCGATTTCCACGGTCGCAGCCTCCTGCGCATCGCGGATCCCGGCAAGGTTGTCGAGGCAGCTCGCCGGGCAAGAGCGTACCTCGTAGCTAGCCCACGCGAGCTCCACGCTGCCGCCACCACCATGCGTTCCCCCGCGCCGCCTCCTCAGCTGCTCTGTCAGGACATGATAGCAGAAGTAGACCAGACAGACGGACTGTGGCGACCTCCTTCAACTGCCTGGGATCACCTCGGCCGGCTGTAGAAGCCTTGCACCGCCGCCGATTCGTCTTGGTTCGTCTCTCTTCTTTGCACTTTGGTTTTCTCTCATCGGCTTCTGGTTCGCCATGGTTATCACTCTCGGACGCTTCAGAACTGAATCAGACTCTTTTGATGGGCACCCCTATTGATGCTCAAGGTGATTGTCATGTTCATACTGAAGCAAGAACGAGGCGCCTGCCCAGAAGACTTGGTCGCAGTGACTGCAACAGTATGTATGAACTGTTTCTTCATAACTTTATGTCCAGTTCTTGGTGTTGATTGATGGTAGCACGTGTTTATCTTTTAATGGAACTAACACATATTTGTTGTTGCATATTATTCTTGATATTCACATCTTGCAGAAAGGATTACACATGCCAATTAGATTGAAATACTGAGATGAGGTCTGAATTTCTAACCTCGATCTATTGATCTACCCATTGACAGCACATGGCTATTAGATTGCAAAATACATGTTTCTAGTTAATAATATAGTGAGGTCACTAGATATATGACGTGATTCGTCAGACACAGAGAACCATACATAGATAGACTAGAGTTGTGAATATGTGTATTCACGTACGTGGTTTTCCAAACACAACGAAGAGCATCCCACCTTTCATACACGAATGATTTATGCATGCTATGAGTTATTTGAATAGATGCTAATGTGGTACTATTAAGTGGTCAGTGGAATTGAATATTCTGGATGTATTTTTTTCTGAATTAAAAGAGTTGTCCAAAAAAATGGTTAATATAAGTATGAAATAACCACGGTTTACTGTTCTTCAAAAGTAGAATACCATAGAATTTGGTAGTAAGCACATTTGGTGTGAGGATAGCCCGGCATTGCCAAGCACGTGGTCGAGTTGTTGAAGGTAAATAATATCCTTTTTAGGTTTCCTGATTTTTCTGCTGTATTGCTCTGAGTTGATACCGTTATGTATTATTTCTACAAGATTTTTAATAAGTCGGTCTGAACCTACAGTTTCTATTCCTACAGTTTCTATTTCTACATATGTAACCTCTGAATAATGCTTACAGCTGATAGAAATATCACTCATAGTAGCATTCAAGTTGTAAAGGTACAGTACAATTACCTTGCCTTTCCATCTACCCAAAAAGGCTATCTTCATTTATCTTATATACTAGTGGTCTAAATCTTTACTGTTATATTAAATCTGCTATGAAGTGAACAATACGCTGCTATCAAACTTCATTTGATTATATGGTTTCTGATTTATATAATGAATATTTTGCCTCATATGGTTACAGGGAGCCCTATATATCTTCATATATCCATCTATGCATAATTCCGCGCTGAATCCTCATTTCCTCGATTTGCAGCACCAGTGTGGTGGTCACATGCACATCACAAATTAAATGATTGAATGTGTGAGGATACATGGTTTCATTTTTCCAGAGACAATATATGTGTAGGAAGCCTCTCCTGATAATAGGTTGTGTTCAACAATCTCTACCATTGTTGTACTTCTTTTTCCTTGTCTAATTTAACATAAAGGTAGACATGAAGAAAAATGATTATCTACTTACCATCTTCCATATATCAAATGAGAAATGTTGGCCATATGTTTCTGCAGATTTGCTTCAGAGGGAGAAGGACATGTACAGGTCATGGAACAAAAGTAACTGGTCGTCTACCCAAACTATATTCAGCCCGTGGGGAATTTTTTCTCTTATTGTACAATATATGGGAAAATACTGGTACAAGTTGTTTCAGTCAATTCCTCTATATACTACTCTCTGCGACAACTATTGTTCCTGACTCCTAATTGCTGAAACAGGAGGTAACTGTTCTTGGTATATGGTTTTGGTAGGAGGTCTGCCAATATTTTACCATGGATAACATATAGGATTGTTGAATACAATTATGGTTCAGAAATCAAAGTTTATTCCTAACATGGGAAGAGACATCTCAATAACATATAGGATTATTGAATACAATTATGTATCATGTTGGCTAAAGCAAGTGGATCTGCAATATTCTAAGAGTTATTTTTGACATATTATGTGATTATTTGGATAGAGCGTAGAATTTATTGGTTGCGATGCGTGTGCGTGTGCATAGCTACTAGTCTATATTACTATTAAACAAGCAAACATTTTCTTTTCTAAACCCACCCGTCAAGTGTCCCTAGGTCCCCAGTCTGATTGGTACCACCAGATTGTTCCACTAAAGGAGATCTAATGGGCCAGATTAGTCTAACCTAATACCTCGTGTGCACATAGCAATTAACTTTGGCTGACCGTGTTCCACCATATGCCTCCGAGGAAAAAGGAGATAATTAACTCCCGCAAAATCCTACACTAACGTCCCCGTAATCTCCTCCTTAATTTTCTCCTATTCCCTTCTCTCCCTCCTAACTAGCATCAACCAGGTCTCCGCACGCGCTGCGATTTCCACGGTCACGGCCTTCCTACGCATCGCGGATCCCGGCGAGGTTGTCGAGGCAGCTCGCCGGGCGAGAGCGTCCCTCGTAGCTAGCCCACGCGAGCTCCGCGCTGCCTCCACCACCATGCATTCCCCCGCGCCGCCTCCTCAGCTGCTCTGTCAAGACGTGATAGCAGAAGTAGACCAGAGAGACGGACTGCGGCGACCTCCTTCAACTGCCTGGCATCACCTCGGCCGGCTACAGAAGCCTTGCACCGCCGCCGATTCGTCTTGGTTCGTCTCTCTTCCTTGCACTTTGGTTTTCTCTCATCGGCTTCTGGTTCGCCATGGTTATCACTCTCAGACGCTTCAGAATTGAATCAGACTCTTTTGATGGGCACCCCTATTGATGCTCAAGGTGATTGTCATGTTCATACTGAAGCAAGAACGAGGCGCCCGCCCAGAAGACTTGGTCGCAGGGGCGGGCCCACTTCAATTCAAAGGTATTCAAGTGAATACCCATATATTTTTGAAAAATTATCATTATGTGAATGTTATATGGGATATACAATAAAAGTAAACTATCCTACAACTATGTAAATGATGAAGTAACTCAGATGGTTCGGAAGGGACTATCAAATCATTTTGTTTAGAGTTCAAACCCCCAAATTCATGTATTTTTTAATTTTCAAAGTATCATTTTGCGTCTATTTTTTTGTTATAGATAGCTTTCGTCTAGTGTTATTTTTACTTGTTAACTCAGTTGTTTAGAAATCTGTACCAAGTTAAGTATTCGACACTATTATTTTCACAAATTCATATGTTTCTCAAGCAAAGTGTTCTTCGCCGTGAGGTTTCTTAAGTATATTGGAAATATGTGTGATTATCTGTTCATGCCTAATTATTCTATAGACTTTATTTCATGCAATATTATTTTTTGGAGAATTATGATTTCGAATAGCCACACTCAAAAATTTGGGCCCGTCCCTGCTTGGTCGCAGTGACTGCAACAGTATGTATGAACTGTTTCTTCATAACTTTATGTCCAGTTCTTGGTGTTGATTGATGGTAGCATGTGTTTATCTTTTAATGGAACTAACACATATTTGTTGTTGCATATTATTCTTGATATTCACATCTTGCGGAAAGGATTACACATGCCAATTAGATTGAAATACTGAGATGAGGTCTGAATTTCTAACCTCGATCTATTGATCTACCCATTGACAACACATGGCTATTAGATTGCAAAATACATGTTTCCAATTAATAATATAGTGAGGTCACTAGATATACGATGTGATTCGTCAGACACAGGGAATCATAGATAGATAGACTAGAGTTGTGAATATGCGTATTCACGTACATGTTGTGATTGCACCAGGCAAGAGGTTTTCCAAACACAACGAAGAGCATCTCATCTTTCATACACGAATGATTTATGCATGCTATGAGTTTCCTGAATAGATGCTAATGTGGTACTATTAAGTGGTCAGTTGAATTGAATATTCTGGATGTAATTTTTTCTAAATTAAAAGAGTTGTCCAAAAAAAAGTTAATATAAGTATGAAATAACAGCAGTTTACTATTCTTCAAAGTAGAATACCATAGAATTTGGTAGTAAGCACATTTGGTGTGAGGATAGCCCGGCATTGCCAAGCACGTGGTCGAGTTGTAGGAGGTAAATAATATCCTTTTTAGGTTTCCTGATTTTTCTGCTGTATTGCTCTGAGTTGATACCGTTATGTATTATTTCTACAAGATTTTTAATAAGTCGGTCTGAACCTACAGTTTATATTTCTACATATATAACCTCTGAATAATGTTTACAGCTGATAGAAATATCACTCATAGTAGCATTCAAGTTGTAAAGGTACAATACAATTACCTTGCCTTTTTATCTACCCCAAAAAGGCTATCTTCATTTATCTTATATAATAGTGGTCTACATCTTGACTGTTATATTAAATCTGCTATGTAGTGAACAATACGCTGCTATCAATCTTCATTTGATTATATGGTTTCTGATTTATATAATGAATATTTTGCCTCATATGGTTACAGGGATCCCTATATATCTTCATATATCCATCTATGCATAATTCCGCGCTGAATCCTTGTTTCCTCGATTGGCAGCACCGGTGTGGTGGTCACATGCACATCACAAATTAAATGATTGAATGTGTGAGGATACATGGTTTCATTTTTTCAGAGACAATATATGTGTAAGAAGCCTCTCCTGATAATAGGTTGTGTTTAACAATCTCTACCATTGTTGCACTTCCTTTTCCTTGTCTAATTTAACATAAAGGTAGACATGAAGAAAAATGATTATCTACTTATCATCTTCCATATATCAAATGAGAAATGTTGGCCATATGTTTCTGCAGATTTGCTTTAGAGGGAGAAGGACATGTACAGGTCATGGAACAAAAGTAACTGGTTGTCTACCCAAACTATATTCAGCCCGTGGGGAATTTTTTCTCTTATTGTACAATATATGGCAAAATACTGGTACAAGTTGTTTGAGTCAATTCCTCTGTATACTACTCTCTGCGACAACTATTGTTCCTGACTCCTAATTGCTGAAACAGGAGGTAACTGCTCTTGGTATATGGTTTTGGTAGGAGGTCTGACAATATTTTACCATGGATAACATATAGGATTATTGAATACAATTATGGTTAAGAAATCAAAGTTTATTCCTAACATGGGAAGAGACATCTCAATAATATATAGGATTATTGAATACAATTATGTATCATGTCGGCTAAATCAAGTGGATCTGCAATACTCTAAGAATTATTTTTGACATATTATGTGATTATTTAGATAGAGCGTCGACGCGTGTGCGCGTGCATAGCTACTAGTGTTCAAGAAAGAAAAAGTCGTCATGTGTTACTAAACGGGCTCTCCCTTCCATTTATATAACGAAAACGACACAAGTTTTACAAACCAAATTAATCAAACAAGCATAAAAACAAAATAAAACAAACTTCTATGCGTAGAACTGCTAGCATAAATATTATTGACCACGCTGATAAGAGCGTCTCCAACGGAGGTTCTAAATGCTGGCAATATAAAAAATCTTTGCAAGCGCGCTGGATCACCTTTAACGCGCGCGGCACGCACCAGCTTCACCGGAAGCACCAAAATATAGTGCGCACAAAGCAGCGCTAAAATACAGCGGCGAGACATTTTTTTTCAGATATGTGCATCAAAACAAGGTCAAACAAGACCAAAAATAAATAGATTGAAAATCACGGTAACAGTACCATGAACGCTAGCAAAATCGATTCTTACAACTACATGGCCACTGAGACGCTTAACGTGGACGTGTCGCTATCACGCGCCCGGGCCACTGTCTCCACCGACGCGCTCCCTCTCCACTAGACCCTCGCCGCCATCGATTCCTACCACTACATTGCCACCGTGACGCCGGGCTCTTGTTGCGGCTCCACTCCAGGCGCGGGCTAGGTGGAGCTCTAGGCGGACGAGGACCTGGCGCGGGTGGCGGAGCTCCCGACGCGGGAGGCCTACGGCCAGGCGCGCGCGGCCGACGACCAGGCGAAGGACAGCTAGGTGCGGGCCGCGGAGCTCCAGGAGCCGAGGTAGAAGGAGAATGGTGAGCGCGCGCTGAATCTTTCGGGCGGCGATTTCCCTCCCGTGCGTCGACTAGATTTTAGGCAGCGCGAGATAGCTTCATTGCCCCACGCTGTGAAGATTTCTTGGGGCGCGCTATACTTTACAGACCCTTTTTTCGTCCTGCGCGTTAAACCGCCGTATTTTCAGCGCAGTCACTTCATACCGTGTCCCTTAGAGCATCTCCAACAGGCGCGCTATATTTGGCGCTGTAAACGTCGTCACGCCGGCGCTGTATAATTTTCGAGCACAGCGCGCAATGTTTTCCTCCACCAGAGGCGCTAAACCACAGCGCGAGCGTGGCTGCAAAAAGGGGTCCTCCACCAGGCGCTGCAAACTACAGCGCGCAACAGCGCTGGAAACAACATTCACACAGCGCTATGCATTCAACAAGGTCAAATACTTAAATAAATCATGAACCAAAAGATCTACCATAGTTCAAATATCACCACATAATTCAACAAATACGCACAACATATTAAATGGATGCAAAGTGCAACATTGCATTTGCATATGACAAATGCAAGAGAGAATCTCACACTTCCTCCTCATCTTTTGCTTCTTCTACATTGACACCTTGGCTTGATGTAGGAATAGAAGGATCCATAGAGGCCAGGAATCCTCCCGGTGGTGCTCCCATGGCTCCATAGACACCACTCCCTGGTGCTCCCATGGTACCTCCGAAGACTCCTCCCATGCCGGCCATGCCTCCCATGCCCCTATGCTGGCATGCCCCCCATGCCCCCCATGCCTCCCATGCCTCCTCCAAACATGGCCATGCCTCCTCCAAACATTCCTCCTCCAAACATGCCGGTCGTGGGTGTGCTCATGTTGGCCACCAACATTCCTTTTTTGCCAATGCTTCATCGCGAGCAAGGTTGATGTACTCCTTTTACCTCTCATCCAATGGAAGTGTCCATTAAGAAGAGCTTCCTCTCGTCCTCCACTAGGCGTAGGTGCTCCTCATTGGTGAGCTTCTTCTCCTCCAATGCCAACTTCCTCTCCTCGTTGGCGGCAAGCCTCTCCTCCAAAGCGGCTCTCCGAGCCTCCATAGCCACCATAGCCTCTTTCTCCAAGCTTCTTGCCACCTTCTTATCTTCATTTGCTTGCAACCTTGCTTTTGCAATCCTATCCATAGCAACCGCTATATCATCATCTCCGGCCTTCTTTCCCTTCATCTCTTTAGAGGCCTTCCTACCAAGCACATTCCTCCTTGTGTTGGTAACCGAGTGAGGAGTGGATCTTCTCTTCTTGCCATCATCACTTGAGCCATCATCATCGATGATTGTTGCATCACCGGTTGTATTGGCGACCATGGTTACCGCATCCAATTTCCCACGGGTCTTCCACTTTTCTTCATTCCCTAGCACTTCAAAGCAATGATGCATGATGAATGGCTTGCCAAGAACCCGGTTGCCTTTCTTGTTCTTTTTGCCCACATCTCTAAACAAGCCTTGAGCCATGCCTTCCTACAAAGCCAACAAAATAAAATATATGAGCCATATAGAACAACAACCGTGCGTAAAGATGATCAATAAAGTAGTAGAATTGCTTACCCTATCGATATCATTTGTGCCACTTGGGTTAATGACATCAATAGTGGCTTCCACGCCCGCCCACTTTTGACAATCGGTGTTGATGCCCGACTAACGAGACTGAAGAGAACTCATGCTCCACTCATTCCCACGTGTGTTGTTGGTGTCGAAGTACTCCTTCATGCTCATCCAATAAGTCTCTCTAGTTTGGTCGGAGCCGGTTGTTGGATCCATTCCAATTGTCAACCATGTCTTGCAAAGCAACTTGTCCTCCGCTATGGTGTAGTTTGCCGACTGACTGGTAGGGCGCGGTTCAATCAACCCCTCTCCTTCCTCGTCGACATCCTCATATTCTTGCTCTTCAAAAATATCTTCATGGATGAACGAAGAACCAACATTCATTGCGTCCATGAAAGCATCGTCATCGACTCTACATTGCAATAAAACTCATGGCTATCTGGCATTGTATGCATCTAAAACTAAAAACCATCGACTCTACATTGCAAGAAATGTTTTTTACCTCTCTGGCATTTCATTAAACACCATGTGCATGCTGGTTTGGTCGGCGGATGGCGGCGGTGATGGCCCAAAATATATCGAGCTTGTTGGGGAACCCCAAGAGGAAGGTATGATGAGCACAACAGCAAGTTTTCCCTCAGTTATGAAACCAAGGTTATCGAACCAGTAGGAGCAAGGAAACACCTCCAAGGTGTTGTTTCCAACTTGGAATCCTGTACAACACAACCACAGAACTTTGCCCCCAACTTATGGTGAGGTTGTCAATCTCACCGGTTTTGCTGAAAACAAAGGATTAAACGTATTGTGTGGAAGATAGTAATAGCTTACAGAAAGTAAACATAAAACAATAAATAGTTGTAGGTTGATGGTAAAGAAAGGACCAGGGTCCATAGTTCACTAGTGGTGATTCTCCTTAAGATAGATGACATGTTGGGTGAACAAATTACAGCGGGGCAATTGACAAACATCGAGAAAGCATACATGCATATACTGATCATCTTGACTCCTATGAGATTTGATTGGGCATTACAACATTATACATAGACCGTAATCCAATTGCATCTATGACTAATAATCCACCTTCAGGTTATCATCCGAACCCCCTCCAGTATTAAGTTACAAGCAATAGATAATTGCATTAAACATTGCGTGTAGAGTAAACAATACGATTGTTCTATGAACAAAGGATTGTTGTTTTCTCCCTAGTAGCAATAGCACATCTAGTACCTTAGAGATTTCTATCACTTCCCCAGATTACTAGAGGCATGAACCCACTATCGAGCATAAATACTCCCTCTTGGAGTTGCTAGCATCTACTCGGCCAAGATATCTACTAACAACAGAGAGCATGCAAGATCACAAATAAAAAAGACATGATAAAATCAACAACCAATCTGAAATAGCATCTCAATATCCATCAGATCCCCACAAACACAACATGTAGGATTACAAATAGATGATCTTGATCATGAATGGAGCTCACAAGATCTAAACATGGTAGCACAAAGGAGAAGAACCAACCATCTAGCTACTACATGGACCCGTAGTCCAAGGATGAACTACTCACGCATCACACCGGAGGCTTGCATGGTGATGAAGAAGGCCTCTAGGGTGAATTCACCCCTTCGTCAGGGTGCCAGGAAGAGCTTCAGATCCCTCCCGATCTAGGGATGGAGATGACGGCGGCTACAGACTCTTTCGTGGAATTTTGATCGGGTACTTAGGGTTTTTGTATCGGAGGCATCTTATAGGCGAAAGGGGAGGTCGAGGGGGTGCCCTAGGCGGCCACACCACCCCCTGGTGCGGGCCAGGCCTAGCCGCGCGGCCAGGCCTAGCCGCGCGGCCAGGTGGTGTGGCCGACCTCTGGCCCCTCTCTGTCTCATCTTCTGGCTCCATGTCCCCCTCGGTGAAATATTGACTTTGGCTTTTGTCCCGTCCAATTCCAAGAATATTTATTTTCTGACTTTCCTGGAACCAAAAACAGCAGAAAACAAGCAGCTGGCCCTGTGGCATCTTGTTAATAGGTTAGTCCAAGAAAGTGTATAAAAATACTCCAAAGTGTGGACAAAACATAAGAAAATAGATATAAAACAAGCATGGAACATCAACATCCCCAAGCTTAACTCCTGCTTGTCCTCGAGTAGGTAAGTGATAAAAAGAAACAATAATTTTTGAGGTGTGATGACCCACAAGTATAGGGGTGTATCGCAGTATTTTCGATAAGTAAGAGTGTCGAACCCAACGAGGAGTAGAAGGTGCTGGCTAGTGGTATGGATCATGAATTCCCTGCAAATACTTAGCAAACAAATTTTTAGGGTTTTTTGATAAAGCAAGTAAACAAAGTACGAGTAAACAAAAGATAGTAGGAATAAATGCAGCAAGTGGCCCAATCCTTTATGCAGCAAAGGACAAGCCGTATGTATTACTTAAGATGACCAAACGTTCTCGAGGACACATGGGAAGACTGTCAAGTGCTTTCGCTTCATATAGTTGATTAATCTTCTTTAGCTTGCTAAGTGTTGTGTGGGTGAACCTGTGCTAATGTACCGACCTTCCTAGGACTAATACATACTTGTGATTATACCCCTTGCAAACATCCGTAAGTACAAGAAAGTAATTAAGGTAGAAACCTAACCACAACTTTAAACTCTAAGACCCTTACGTCCCTTGTGCAATGGTTTCCTAACGGGGGTTCAGGTTTCTGTCACTCCGGCAACCCCTACGATTAGTAGCCAAATACACAATGCATTCCTCTAGGCCCATATAGGTGAAGTGTCATGTAGTCGACGTTCACATGACACCACTAGAAGAAGTACACCACAACTGAAATAACAAACTATTGAATATTTTTCAACACAACTCCACTACTAACAACATGACTTCTCCCATGTCCTCAAGAACAAAATGAACTACTTACAAGACATCATATGGATCATGATCAGAGATGGAATAATGATGTATAACAATCTGAACATAAACAATAATTCAATGGTTCACTCAATAGCATCAACTACAAAGAGTAATCAACACCGGGAAAGTTTCCCCTATGAACTATGCAAGATTCAACCCAATTGTTACAGCAATATGGAGATGGTGATGATGGTGCTGATGGTGATGATGGTGATGATGATGATGATCCCGATGAAGTCCAGCTTGATGGTGGTGTTGATGGCGACGATCTCCCCTCTCTAGGAAGGAATTCCCCCGGCAGAAATCTGTCTGCCAGAGAGATCTTTCTCTCTCGGTATTTTCCACCCCGCAGAGGCAGCAGAATCTTTCTGTGGTCGCTCCCCGAGTCTTAGGGTATCGGGAGGATAATATATGCTAGAGGGGAGAGCCAGAGGTGGGCCAGGGAGGCCACACCACCTGCTGGCGCGGCCTAGGGCTGCCCGCGCTAGGAGGTGGTGTGGGCCCCCTGTGGCCCATCTCTACTCCGTCTTCTGGCATCCTTAGTCTTCTGGAAAAATAGGATTTTCCTTATATTTTCCCGTATTTTCTGATCTTCACGAATTTTGCCTCCAAACAGCACCTTTCTGATGGAAAAGGTGCTGTTTGGAGGCAAAATTCGTGAAGATCAGAAAATCCAGGAAAATATACGGAAAATCCTATTTTTTCTAGAAGACTAAGGATGCCAGAAGATGGAGTGGAGATGGGCCACAGGGGGCCCACACCACCCCATGGTGCGGGCAGGCCTAGGCCACGCCAGGAGGTGGTGTGGCCACCCTGGCCCACTCCAGCCTCTCCCCTCTGGCATATATCATCCTCTCGAAACCCTAAGACTCGGGGAGCAACCACAGAAAGATTCCGCCGCCTCTGCGGGGCGGAAAACACCGAGAGAGAAAGATCTCTCCGGCAGACAGATTTCTGCCGGGAGAATTCCTTCTCGGAGAGGGGAGATCGTCGCCATCAACACCACCATCAAGATGGACTTCATCGGGATCATCATCATCACCACCATCATCACCCCCTCATCACCATCTCCATATTGCTATAACAATTGGTTGAATCTTGCTATAGTTCATAGGGGAAACTTCCCCGGTGTTGATTACTCTTTGTAGTTGATGCTATTGAGTGAACCATTGAATTATTGTTTATGTTCAGATTGTTATACATCATTATTCCATCTCTGATCATGATCCATATGATGTCTTGCGAGTAGTTCGTTTTGTTCTTGAGGACATGGGAGAAGTCTTGTTGTTAGTAGTGGAGTTGTGTTGAGAAAGATTCAATAGATTGTTATTTAAGTTGTGGTGTACTTCTTCTAGTGGTGTCATGTGAACGTAGACTACATGACACTTCACCTATATGGGCCTAGGGGAATGCATTGTGTATTTGGCTACTAATCGTAGGGGTTGCCGGAGTGACAGAAACCTGAACCCACGTTAGGAAACCATTGCACAAGGGACGTAAGGGTCTTAGAGTTTAAAGCTGTGGTTAGGTTTCTACCTTAATTACTTTCTTGTACTTACGGATGTTTGCAAGGGGTATAATCACAAGTATGTATTAGTCTTGGATGCGGTGGTACATTAGCACAGGTTCACCCACATAACACTTAGCAAGCTAAAGAAGATTAACCAACTATATGAAGCGAAAGCACTTGACAGTCTTCCCATGTGTCCTTGAGAATGTTTGGTCATCTTAAGTAATACAACCGGCTTGTCCTTTTCTGCATAAAGGATTGGGCCACTTGCTGCATTTATTCCTACTGTCTTTTATTTACTCGTACTTTGTTTGCTTGCTTTATCAAAAACCCCTAAAATTCCGTTTGCTAAGTATTTGCAGAGGATTCCTGATCCATACCACTAGCCAGCACCTTCTGCTCCTCGTTGGGTTCGACACTCTTACTTATCCAAAATACTGCGATACACCCCCTATACTTGTGGGTCATCAAGACTATTTTCTGGCGCCGTTGCCGGGGAGTGAAGCATTATTGGAGAGTGGAACTGGTAAAGGAAACTTCTACTGTGAGTATTGTTTACTTCTGTTAGTTGCTTTATTTTTGTTATGGATAATTCGCTGAGTTTCTTATTTGGTAATGCTACTACCACTGCTAAGGTAGTAGATAAGCCACCACCTGCTGAGAATGATGTTTTCAAAATACCTACAAGAATTATTGATCGTGTTATGGATAACTACTATGTTGGGGATGGAACTGTCCATCCCGGTGATCATTTACTCTTTATACACGAATTATGCGGGTTGTTCAAGTGTGTAGGTATTACTACAGATCAAGTTAAGAAGAAGTTATTCTCATTATCACTAAAAGGAAGAGCTGAGGAATGGTATAAGCTGCTGAAGAATGGTCAAGCTCTGGAATGGGAGGAAATAGTGCCTCTCTTTTATTCAAAGTTTTATCCTCCTAGTGAGATTCATAAAGATCGGAATCAAATATACAACTTTTGGCCTCTTGATGGAGAGAGTATAGCTCAAGCTTGGGGGAGATTGAAGTTACTAATGCTCAAATGTCCCATTCATGAGCTCCCCAACAATATTATTATCAATAACTTTTATGCAAGGCTCCCTCTACATGATAAAGATTTATTGGATGCTTCTTGCGCTGGATCATTCACTCGCATGGAAGAAGAAGCTAAATGGGATCTTCTGGACCGTATTCAAGACAATGCTGAAGGTTGGGAGAATGACAAAGGTAGAAAGTCAGGTATAAATTATGATTATGAATGCATTGAATCTTTTATGGGAACTGATGACTTTCAAAATATTAGTAATATTTATGGTCTTGATTTGCAAGTTATTACGAATTGCTTTAGAGATTTTGCTTCCTATATCGAAATTCCAAAGAGGGGATGGAACAAATACCATGCACCTTACAAAGATATTGTTGACTATGCTCCTATTGGAAGTGCTGAGTATTGCATTATTGACCCCATCTTACCGGAACCTTATATCGAGAAGATTCCCTTCCCTGAAAAGGTAAAGTACCATCCTATGATAACTAATGTAATCACCAAAAGTGAAAAAAGAACTGTAAAACCTGATGAAAAAATAAACATTGAACCGGTGGTAGAAATTGTGAAAGACCTTGTCACTAAAAGCATAGAAGATGGGCACATAGTCTTTTGTGAGGATGCTTCTAATATTGTTTCACATCCCAATAGAACTAAAAAGGCTAGTGTTCCTGTGCTTTCTGTTAGAATTGGTGATCATTGCTATTATGGTTTATGTGATATTGGTGCAAGTTCCAGTGTTATTCCTTATGAGCTTTACAGAGAAATTATGCATCAAATCGGTCCGTGCGAGTTGGAAGAGATTGATGTGGTTATTCACCTTGCTAATAGAGAGACCATCTCTACAATTGGTATTGTACGAGACGTGGAAGTTCTTTGTGGTAAGATTAAGTACCCTGCTAATTTTCTAGTACTTGGTTCGGATGCTAGTAAAACCTACCCTATCATTTTTGGTAGACCTTTCTTGAGTACTTGTGAAGCTATTATTGATTGCAAGAGGGAGAAAATCTTGACTAAGTTTGATGGGGAATCTTATGAATTTAATTTTTCGAAATTTGCTAAAGAACCTTGTGAAGAGGAAACCCATAATGAGGATTTTAGCGTTGAACAACTTGCTTCTATTTCTCTTGCTCCTAACAATCCTTTGCAGCAATTTATGGAAGATCATGAAAGTGAAATCTTCATGGAAGAAAGGAATGAGATTGACAGGATTCTCCGTGATCAACCTATGATGCTTAAGCACGACTTGCCTGTAGAAGACTTGGGTACCACGATGCCACCTAAAAAGGATCCGGTCTTCGATCTAAAACCTCTCCCTAATGATCTTAAATATGCTTATATTGATGATAAAAAGATATATCCTGTTATTATTAGCTCTAAATTTTCAGGAAAGGAAGAAGAAAGGTTGTTGGAGGTTTTGAAGAAACACCGAGGAGCTATGGGCTACACTCTGGATGATTTAAAAGGGATTTCACCTACTATATGTCAACACTCTATCAACATAGAACCATATGCGAAGCCAGTAGTGGAACACCAAAGACGTTTAAATCCTAAGATGAAGGAAGTGATAAGGAATGAGGTATTGAAACTCCTTGATGCTGGTATTATTTACCCTATTGCTGATAGTGAATGGGTTAGTCCTGTTCATTGTGTTCCTAAAAAGGGAGGTATTACCGTTGTCCCTAATGAGAATGATGAGCTTATTCCTCAAAGAATAGTGGTAGGCTATAGGATGTGCATCGATTTTAGGAAAGTCAATAAAGTTACTAAGAAAGATCACTACCCGCTTCCTTTTATTGATCAAATGTTGGAAAGGTTGTCTAAAAATACCCATTTTTGTTTTCTTGATGGTTATTCTGGTTTCTCTCAAATTGCTGTTAAACAACAAGATCAAGAAAAGACTACTTTTACTTGCCCTTATGGAACTTATGCTTATAGACGTATGCCTTTTGGTTTATGTAATGCTCCTGCTACTTTCCAAAGATGCATGTCTGCTATCTTTCATGGTTTTTGTGAGGAAATTGTAGAAGTGTTCATGGATGACTTTTCTGCCTATGGAACTTCTTTTGATAATTGTCTGCACAACCTTGATAAAGTTTTGCAGAGATGTGAGGAAACTAATCTTGTTCTTAATTGGGAGAAATGCCACTTCATGGTTAATGAAGGGATTGTTCTTGGGCATAAGGTTTCTAAAAGAGGCATAGAAGTTGATAGAGCTAAGGTTGAAGTAATTGAGAAGATGCCATGTCCAAGAGACATCAAAGGTATTCGTAGTATCCTTGGTCATGCTGGTTTCTATAGGAGGTTTATTAAAGACTTCTCTAGGATATCAAAACCTCTCACTAATCTTCTTCAAAAAGATGTACCCTTCGTTTTTGATGATGATTGTAGGGAGGCTTTCAAAACTCTTAAGAAGGCTTTAACTACAGCGCCTATTGTTCAACCACCTGATTGGAGTTTACCCTTTGAAATAATGTGTGATGCTAGTGATTTTGCTATAGGGGCTGTCCTTGGGCAACGTATTGATAAAAAGTTAAATGTTATCCATTATGCTAGTAAGACCCTAGACGCTGCTCAAAGGAATTATGCCACTACTAAAAAGGAATTTCTAGCTGTTGTTTTTGCCTATGATAATTTAGGCCCTATATCGTGGACTCAAAAGTAACCATTCATACTAACCATGCTGCTATTAAATATCTTATGACGAAAAAGGACGCTAAGCCTAGGCTTATTAGATGGGTACTGCTTTTACAAGAGTATGATCTACATATAGTAGATAGGAAGGGCGTTGAAAACCCTGTAGCTGATAATTTATCTCGTTTGGAAAACATCTCTTTTGACCCTATGCCTGTTAATGATAGTTTCCCAAATGAACAGCTAGCTGCAGTAGGGGTGAGCTCGCGAGGAATCCCTTGGTATGCTGATTATGCTAACTTTATTGTCTCCAAGTATTTGCCTCCAACTTTTACAACTCAGTAAAGAAGAAAGTTCTTCTATGATTTGAGGCATTATTTTTGGGATGACCCACACTTATACAAAGAAGGAGTTGATGGTATTATGCGAAGATGTGTTCCAGAATATGAACAAAAGGAGATATTGCGTAAATGTCATGGTAGTGCCTATGGAGGACATCATGTAGGAGATAGAACTGCACAAAAGGTACTGCAATCAGGTTTCTACTAGCCTACCCTTTTTAAAGATGCAAGAAAATTTGTCCTATCTTGTGATGAATGTCAGCGTGTTGGTAATATTTCTAGACGCAATGAAATGCCTATGAACTACTCTCTAGTTATTGAACTTTTTGATTGTTGGGGATTTGACTTTATGGATCCTTTCCCTCCTTCGAAAGGCTACAATCATATTCTTGTTGCCGTTGATTATGTTACTAAGTGGGTAGAAGCTATTCCTACAAAGAGTGCTGACGGAGAGACTTCTCTAAAAATGCTTAAGGATGTTATCTTTCCTAGGTTTGGGGTGCCTAGGTATCTCATGACTGATGGGGGTTCTCATTTCATCCATGGTGGTTTTAGGAAGACCCTTGCTAAATATGATGTTAATCATAGAATTGCTTCAGCTTATCACCCCCAAACTAGCGGGCAAGTAGAGTTATCAAATAGAGAGATTAAATCTATCTTGCAAAAGACTGTTAATAGGTCTAGGAAAAACTGGGCTAAGAAGTTGAATGATGCTTTATGGGCTTATAGAACTGCTTACAAAAATCCTATGGGAATGTCTCCTTATAAAATGGTTTATGGGAAAGCTTGTCACCTACCCTTAGAATTAGAACACAAAGCTTACTAGGCAGTGAAAGAACTAAATAGAGATTGTAAGCTCACTAGTGAGAAAAGGTTATTTGACTTAAGTTCTTTAGATGAATGGAGGAGTGAAGCCTATGAGAATGCTAGGCTCTTTAAGGAAAAAGTTAAAAGATGGCATGATAAGCGAATACTTAAGAGAGAATTTCATGTTGGTGAGAAAGTTCTATTGTATAGGTCTCGTCTCAGATTTTTGCAGGTAAGCTACTATCAAAATGGGAAGGACCTTTCATCATTGAAGAAGTATACCGTTCAGGAGCAATAAAAATTTCTTCTCTAAAAGATAATACTACACAAGTAGTGAATGGACAGCGACTCAAACACTATATTGCTAGAGATCCTTACAATGAAGATGTTGATGCCTTTCAAGTTATAACTCCAGAGAAATTCATTGAGGAACAAATTCAGAGACCTGCAGAGTCTGTTTCCAACTAGGTAACAGTTCTGGTAAGAAAAGTTCCACGAAAATACAATCCAACTTTATTTTTGCAGTTTTTAGTCAATAAGGAAAGTTACGAAGCAAAAGAGGGACGGAACCGGAGCCAGGGTGGCCCACACCACCCCATGGCGCGGGCCCACCCCTGGCCGCGCCACTAGGTGGTGAGGCCACCCAGGACTCTGCCTCCGACTCGTTTTCTCCTAGTACCTTCCTATTGATACGAAACTTCGTAATATATAACCCCCCGGATCTTTCGAGGTCCGTATATCGTGTTTTCGTCGTGTTTTTGTTTCGATCTATTTATGCCAGGTAAAATCTCATATTTGTAGCCTCAATGTCTTCCACTGGATTAGTTAAGGGAGATTCCTTGGAAGATATCATCAACCCATACATGAGAGAATTGAAGATTCATCCCAAGGAGTTATTGCTCGAAGGCGGGGAGGTTTGGATTAAAGTGGTTCAAGGCCCTAAAGGTGAAGGAAGTCTGGAGGACAGGATGGAAGCATTGGAACAAGAAGTCTTTAGGTACAAGAAGATGGCGGAGCACGAAGTGGATATCATCCATAAGATTTGTTCCGAACTCATCACCGAGCACCAAAAGGAGACTGCTGAACTCAAAGACGAAGTCCTCGCACTCCGCCAAACAACCAATGAACTGCAAGCACAGTTCTATGACGTTCAAAATCAAAACTATGAGTATGAGGCTAGATTTAAACTCATAAGTGTTGCTGCAAGTTTTAGGATGTTGGAAACCACGATGTCCTTTGTTGATGGGAAGCCTTTACCTTGGAAGACGAACGAATATGAGAGGATACCACCACCACCTATGGAGTAATTCGTCATCAGGTTTGGCATCCCCTTGGTTTGTTCCAAGCTTGGGGGAGTGCCGCGGTATCACATCACTATCTTCTATTTTTTTACCTTATTAAGTAGAGTCATATCATGAATACATGAGTTATTATGTAGTATGGTTTGCATTATGGAAGTGTCCCCTCTCTCGTTAGATATGTATCCCTTGGTGTGAGTTTCCGTTATGGAATATTAATGAGAAGTTCTATCATTCACTCTTTTGCAATAGCTTATATTAGTTTTCAATTCGTGGTTATATGATTGATCTTGTTGTTAGTATTGGTAGCACTCTGGGATCATTGAGTTAATTTAGTTGGTTTTGGCAAACCTGGCTCGGTTAGTAGCAACACTATTTTTGAGAGTTGAATGAAAAAGATAAAGGTACTCTAAAGAAAAATTATTTCATCATCTTTCTTTCTTGATTTGCTCATAAGTCTAGTATTCTCTAGTTAAGATCTTTTGTGCTTCCAAGGAAGATTGCATGTTTGTCTTTATCACTTGTATGTTTGTTTGTTTCCCTCAACTCTTGTACTTGCTACCCAGCCTTGCTAGCCAAAAACCTGTACTAAGAGGGTATTCTTCTCGTGCATCCACCTCCTTTAAACCAAAACCTTTGCCATTTGTGTCCACCATACCTACCTAGTAGCATTATTGCTATTCCAAGTAAATTCTTGTTTTATCTACCTCCCAAATTAAACTTGTTATGTGAAAATTAGTGATTAAAGCTCTCACGAACTTGATGGCACACTTTACCTTCTTGCACTTAATAAACTTGAACCATTGTGCTCACCTATGTTGCGTATATGCTTGCGCTTTGTAAGTTGTGAATTAGCAGAACCATGCTGTCATGGGGAACACTTTCAACATTGCACTGGTACTTTGTACCAAGTTGATATCATGATCTTTTGTCTATGGATGTCGTCGGTGTGAAATGAAAGGGGAGCTTGTAAGTCCATGGAGTTATGCATGTGTGTTAGAGAAACGCCTGGGCCGCTGGTCTAATCCATGCTGACATGGTGGAAACCTGCAGTGTAACCATAACGAGTATCTATGAAGCATTCTTCTTATAAAAAAAAGTCCGATATTGAGAAAAAGAGAAAAAGAAAAAAGGATATTATGAAAAGAGGAACGAGAGAAAAAAGCACCATATTCCCATGGTAAATAAGAAGATTGATGAGATGCTTGTTGTCTGCTTGCCTTGTCATTTTGATATGGGGATTCTTCCGTATCATCGGGCAAGGGGTACCCCGTTGGCGGTTCTCTATGATACACATATGCTTACGATGACAAGAACTTACCGGTGACTAAACTTGAGTAGCATGAGGAGCGGCCCTCGTATTCAAGGGACATGAGATTCTCAACTTACAACTTGTCAATTTATATCCTCATTTTTGATCACTTTAACCTTAATCACCTAAATATGCCTATGATAGGGGCAATGAGAGTTGAAAGCTAGTAAGTATCATAATTTTTGGGAGCGCTTTATGAGACTTGCAATCCCTGCTTCCCTCTTTGAAGGGCCTTTCTTTCACTTTGTAGTGGAGTCAGTAAACCTACTCCCTTCTATCTCAGCAAGTATCTTGAGTTGTTGTGTTTCATTCATGCATATGATG
Organism: Avena sativa; assembly: GCA_916181665.1. Lineage (NCBI taxonomy): Eukaryota > Viridiplantae > Streptophyta > Magnoliopsida > Poales > Poaceae > Avena > Avena sativa. Next base: position 470,288,439 of record OV702290.1, read on the forward strand.
ATTTATGCAATCATGTTTCTTATGTTCCTTGCTTTGCACATTGTTCTTATCCTGATGTTTACTACTTTGAAAGCTATCATTGAAAAACTAGCTATTTGTGAACTTCAGCAAATTATCAACTATTCTTCGACCAAGAGCTAAGTTTGCCATTACCAATTATGATTCACTTTATGCATCTTTATTGTGTTTCCTTTACTTATTGCAAGTTGAGTTATATAATAATGAGTTGTCTTCTATTATGATCTATGTATTTTATGAATGTGATGCTTCTTGTCTGTATTCTCTTATCGACTCTTCACTCCATAAACCCGAGGTCATGTTTATTGAGCTCAGTTTCGCTTGGGGACAAGCGAAGTCTAAGCTTGGGGGAAGTTGATACGTCCATTTTGCATCACTATTCTATGTCTTAATTCACTATTATTCATTGATATATTTCATATTGAGAGGTGATACTTATGTTATTTCATCTATTTTGCATGGTTGATGACTTTTGGAGCATGGACAGCTGCAGTCAGGATTCTGATGGAAAAGGTGCTGTTTGGAGGCAAAATTCGTGAAGATCAGAAAATCTGGGAAAATATACGGAAAATCCTATTTTTCCAGAAGACTAAGGATGCCAGAAGATGAAGTGGAGATGGGCCATAGGGGGCCCACACCACCCCATGGCGCGGGCAGGCCTAGGCCGCACCAGGAGGTGGTGTGGCCACCCTGGCCCACTCCAGCCTCTCCCCTCTGGCGTATATCATCCTCCCGAAACCCTAAGACTCGGGGAGCGACCACAGACCCGCCTCTGCGGGGCGGGAAACACCGAGAGAGAAAGATCTCTCCGGTAGACAGATTTCTGCCGGGGGAATTCCTTCTCGGAGAGGGGAGATAGTCGCCATCAACACCACCATCAAGCTGGACTTCATCAGGATCATCACCACCATCATCACCATTAGCACCCTCATCACCATCTCCATATTGCTGTAACAATTGGTTGAATCTTGCTATAGCTCATAGGGGAAACTTTCCCGGTGTTGATTACTCTTTGTAGTTAATGCTATTGAGTGAACCATTGAATTATTGTTTATGTTCAGATTGTTATACATCATTATTCCATCTCTGATCATGATCCATATGATGTCTTGTGAGTAGTTCGTTTTGTTCTTGAGGACATGGGAGAAGTCTTGTTGTTAGTAGTGGAGTTGTGTTGAGGAAGATTCAATAGATTGTTATTTAAGTTGTGGTGTACTTCTTCTAGTGGTGTCATGTGAATGTCGACTACATGACACTTCACCTATATGGGCCTAGGGGAATGCATTGTGTATTTGGCTACTAATCGTAGGGGTTGCCGGAGTGACAGAGACCTGAACCCCCGTTAGGAAACCATTGCACAAGGGACATAAGGGTCTTAGAGTTTAAAGCTGTGGTTAGGTTTCTACCTTAATTACTTTCTTGTACTTACGGATGTTTGCAAGGGGTATAATCACAAGTATGTATTAATCTTGGATGGGGCGGTACATTAGCATAGGTTCACCCACACAACAATTAGCAAGCTAAAGAAGATTAATCAACTATATGATGCGAAAGCACTTGACAATCTTCCTGTGTGTCCTCGAGAACGTTTGATCATCTTAAATAATACAACCGGCTTGTCCTTTGCTGCATTTATTCCTAATGTCTTTTATTTACTCGTACTTTGTTTGCTTGCTTTATCAAAAACCCCTAAAAATCCGTTTGCTAAGTATTTGCAGAGGATTGCTGATCCATACCACTAGCCAGTACCTTCTGCTCCTCGTTGGGTTCGACACTCTTACTTATCGAAAATACTGCGATACACCCCCTATACTTGTGGGTCATCAAGGATATCCATTGACAAGTTGTAAATTGAGAATCTCAGGTCCCTTGAATACGAGAGCCACTCCTCATGCTACTCAAGTTTAGTCACTGGTAAGTTCTTGTCATCATAAGCATATGTGTATCATAGAGAACCGCCAACGGGGTACCCCTTGCCCGATGATACGGAAGAATCCCCATATCAAAATGACAAGGCAAGCAGACAACAAGTATCTCAGCAATCTTCTTATTTATCATGGGAATATGGTGCTTTTTTCTCTCTTTCCTCTTTTCATAATATCTCTTTTTTTTCTTTTCTCTTTTTCTCAATCTCTATCTCTTTTTTTATAAGAAGAATGCTTCATAGATACTCGTTATGGTTACGCTGCAGGTTTTCACCATGTCAGCATGGATTAGACCAGCGGCTCAGGCGTTTCTCTAACACATATGCATAACTCCATGGACTTACAAGCTCCCCTTTCATTTCAAACCGACGACATCCATAGACAAAAGAATCATGATATTAACTTGGTACAAAGTACAAATGCAATGTTGAAAGCGTTCTCCATGACCGCATGGTTCTGCTAATTCAGAACTTACAAAGCGCAAGTATATACGCAACATATGTGAGCACAATGGTTCAAGTTTATTAAATGAAAGAAAGTAAAGTGTGCCATTAAGTTCGTGAGAGCTTTAATCGCTACTTTTCACATAACAAGTTTAATTTGGGAGATAGATAAAACAAGAATTTACTTGGAATAGCAAAAATGCTAATAGGTAGGTATGGTGGACACAAATGGCAAAGGTTTTGGTTTAAAGGAGTGGATGCACGAGAAGAATTCCCTCTCAGTACCGTTTTTGGCTAGCAAGGCTGGGTAGAAAGTACAAGAGTTGAAGGAAACAATCAAACATACAAGTGATAAAAACAAACATGCAATCTTCCTCGGAAGCACAAAAGATCTTTACTAGAGAATACTAAACTTATGAGCAAATCAAGAAAGAAAGATGATGAAATTATTTTTCTTTAGATTACTTCTATCTTTTCAGTTAACTCTCAAAAAGCGTTGCTACTGACCGAGCCAAGTTTGCCAAAACCAACTAAATTAACTCAATGATCCCAAAGTGATACCAATACTAACAACAAGATCAATCATATAACCACGAATTGAAAACTAATATAAGCTATGCAAAAGAGTGAATGATAGAACTTCTCATTAATATTCCACAACGGCAACTCACACCAAGGGATACATATCTAACGAGAGAGGGGACACTTCCATAATGCAAACCATCCTACATAATAACTTCTCTATTCATGATATGACTCTACTAATAAGGCAAAAAGATAGAAGATAGTGATGTGATACCGCGGCACTCCCCAAGCTTGGAACAAACCAAGGGGATGCCAAACCTGATGACGAATTACTCCTTCGGTGGTGGTGGTATCCTCTCAATGAGCTCTCTGATAAGTTTCCCCAAGTCCTCAATCTCAAAGGTGAGATTATGAATAAGCTGCGAGTTTTGCTCAATGCGGCTCATGATCATGTCGGGTTGAGAATTCCAGCTCTTGCTATTCTTTCCCCACTCTTCCTCCTTGAAGTCTTCTTTTCCTGCATGGCTAGAACGAGGCAAATCCCAATTGGAGGGTAATTTCCCCTTGGGCATATTCTGGTATTGATGCTCATGGATAAGAGTATGGAAAGGATTCTTGGTGCGTGGAGGAAGTGACCAGGGATCTGAACGGTGATGAGGAGGCTTCCCTCCACTTGACATAGTCCTGGAAGGGTTTTCCACCACTCTGATGCTTGCAATGGTAGTGTCGGTGTGCTTTGCCTCCTCTTCATCTTCACTCTTGATCTCCTTCTCCTTCTCGAGGTCGTGGAGGTCTTCCTCCATAGGCTCCTTCCTTTTATCCTTGGCGGACACCATTGTACTTCTAAACTTCCAAAGAGTATGTCCTGGAAGAAACAGATCGAAACAAAAACATGATGAAAACACGATATACGAACCTCAGGAGATCCGGGGGGTTATATATTACGATGTTTCAGAACAAAAGGAAGGTACTTGGAGAAAACGAGTCGGAGGCGGAGTCCGGGGTGGACTCACCACCTGGTGGTGCAGCCAGGGGAGGGCTCGCGCCACAGGGTGGTGTGAGCCACCCTGGCTCCGTTTCCGTCCCTTTTTCGCTTCATAACTTCCCTTATTGTCTGAAAACTGCAAAAATATAGTTGGATAGTATTTTCGCGGAACTTTTCTTACCAGAACTGTTACCTATTTGAAAACAGACTCTACAGGTCTCTGAATTTGGTCCTTGATGAATTTCTCCGGAGTTATAACTTGAATAACATCAATATCTTCATCTTCATACTCTTATTACTTGAGTCATAAAACCTTTCTCTTCCTTATTACACCATTATCCCCACTACCTGGAAATTTCTTTCACACAGTTCTTATTAGCAACATTAGTATAAATGAAGTGATAAAACCTTTTGAGTCCAACTTTAACTGAAAACCATCAAAACATAAGCTACTGTAGCAACTCCTTCTGAAAACCCAAAAAGAATCCAAAAAGGAAATCGATTAAAGAAGCAAATGCAAGAGTGGCAAAATCTGTCAAAACAGACCAGCAGGTAAAGATCAGTTTTTTCGAAAATCTTCTGTTGCTCAAATCAAAAAGTGAAAAACTAACGAAAGTTAAATAACAACCTGGGTCAGAAGCACAAAACATTACATCTCAATCCGACATACAGAGATCTCTCACGGATTTTTACGGTGAAGCACAAAAATCTGTTTCGGGACAGCAACTTCCCCAAATATTACTTCTCTCTCATTAGAGGTTGATCTTGACACAAAAACCAAACAAAATGGATAAGGAGCGGTTATTACCAAAGTAATAACTTCCAATACTCAAAGAAACAAAAACAAACTGAAAGCAAAAATAAATTGGGTTGTCTCCCAGAAAGCTCTTTCTTTATAGCCATTAAGATGGGCATGATAATTTTGAAGATGCTCACTCAGGAATATGAATTGAAGTGAAAGAGAGCATTAAGAAGCAAAAACACACACACATTTAAGTCTAACCCACTTCCTATGAAAGGGAATTTTGTAAACAAACAAGTTGTTGAAACCAGAGGCAACTTGCATAAGAAGGCAAAAGAAGTGCAACATAAAAACTTTCAGCAAAAAACGAGGAAATTTGATATTATTGAGATGCATGAGAAAACTTTTTCCTCTTTCATAGTAACTTTCAGTATCATGCATAAACTTAACGATATAGCTATCACAAGGGCCATCATAGCAATGATCACTTATTCTAACAGAAAACACAGGAATACTAGCTCTCATAAAACTATTTTGTGAAACAATATTAGAGGTATCCTTACAAAGAATAGCGTGTCCCTCTTCTTCATACTTAGTGACAAAGTCTTTCACATTTGCTATAATAGGTTCATCAACCATTTGTTTATCAGGTTCAACAGCTTTATTCATACTTTCATTAACCATACTAGCTATCATAGAATGTTCCTTTATCTTAACTGGGAAAGGCGTTTTCTCAATATAAGGTTCAGGTAAGACATGATTAGCAGTATAAACTTCAGTATTTCTTGCAGGAACACTCTTAGCAACACCTTTATAAGGTTCATGATACTTATTCCACTTCTTTTGAGGCACTTCAATGTAGGAAGCAAAAGCCTTAAAAAAAGAAGCAATAGCTTGAGAGTCTAAACCGTAAGCATTTTTAATATTTTGAAAGTCATCAGTTCCCATAAAAGATTCAATGCATTCATAATCATAATTTATACCTGACTTTCTACCTTTGTCATTCTCCCAAGCTTCAGCATTGTCTTGAATACGGTCCAGAAGATCCCATTTAGCTTCTTCTTCCATGCGAGTGAATGATCCAGCACAAGAAGCATCCAATAAATCCTTGTCATGTAGAGGGAGCCTTGCATAAAAGTTATTGATAATAATATTGTTGGGGAGCTCATGAATGGGACATTTGAGCATTAGTAACTTCAATCTCCCCCAAGCTTGAGATATACTGTCTCCATCAAGAGGCCAAAAGTTGTATATTTGATTCTGATCTTTATGAATCTCACTAGGAGGATAAAACTTTGAATAAAAGAGAGGCACTATTTCCTCCCATTCTAGAGCTTGACCATTCTTCAGTAGCTTATACCATTCCTCAGCTCTTCCTTTTAGTGATAATGAGAATAACTTCTTCTTAACTTGATCTATAGTAATACCTGCACACTTGAACAACCCGCATAATTCATGTATAAAGAGCAAATGATCACCAGGATGGACAGTTCCATCCCCAACATAGTAGTTATCCATAACACGATCAATAATTCTTGTAGGTATTTTGAAAACATCATTCTCAGCAGGTGGTGGCTTATCTACTACCTTAGCAGTGGTAGTAGCATTACTAAATAAGAAACTCAGCGAATTATCCCTAACGAAAATAAAGCAACAGACAGAAGTAAACAATACTCACAGTAGAAGTTTCCTTTACCAGTTCCACTCTCCAATAGCGCTTCACTCCCTGGCAACGGCGCCAGAAAATAGTCTTGATGACCCACAAATATAGGGGGTGTATCGCAGTATTTTCGATAAGTAAGAGTGTTGAACCCAACGAGGAGCAGAAGGTGCTGGCTAGTGGTATGGATCAGAAATTCTCTGCAAATACTTAGCAAACGGATTTTTAGGGTTTTTTGATAAAGCAAGTAAACAAAGTACGAGTAAACAAAAGACAGTAGGATTAAATGCAGCAAGTGGCCCAATCCTTTATATAGCAAAGGACAAGCCGGAAGTATTACTTAAGATGACCAAACATTCTCGAGGACACATGGGAAGACTCTCAAGTGCTTTCGCTTCATATAGTTGATTAATCTTCTTTAGCTTGCTAAGTGTTGTGTGGGTGAACCTGTGCTAATGTACCGACCTTCCTAGGACTAATACATACTTGTGATTATACTACCCCTTGCAAACATCCGTAAGTACAAGAAAGTAATTAAGGTAGAAACCTAACCACCACTTTAAACTCTAAGACCCTTACGTCTCTTGTGCAATGGTTTCCTAACGGGGGTTCAGGTTTCTGTCACTCCGGCAACCCCTACGATTAGTAGCCAAATACACAATGCATTCCCCTAGGCCCATATAGGTGAAGTGTCATGTAGTCGACGTTCACATGACACCACTAGAAGAAGTACACCACAACTTAAATAACAAACTATTGAATCTTTCTCAACACAACTCCACTACTAACAACATGACTTCTCCCATGTCCTCAAGAACAAAACGAACTACTCACAAGACATCATATGGATCATGATCAGAGATGTAATAATGATGTATAACAATCTGAACATAAACAATAATTCAATGGTTCACTCAATAGCATCAACTACAAAGAGTAATCAACATCGGGAAAGTTTCCCCTATGAACTATGCAAGATTCAACCCAATTGTTACAGCAATATGGAGATGGTGATGATGGTGCTGATGGTGATGATGGTGGTGGTGATGATGATGATCCCGATGAAGTCCAGCTTGATGGTGGTGTTGATGGCGACGATCTCCCCTCTCCGAGAAGGAATTCCCCTGGCAGAAATCTGTCTGCCGGAGAGATCTTTCTCTCTTGGTGTTTTCCGCCCCACAGAGGCGGCGGAATCTTTCTGTGGTCGCTCCCCGAGTCTTAGGGTTTCGGGAGGATAATATATGCCAGAGGGGAGAGCCAGAGGTGGGCCAGGGCGGCCACACCACCTGCTGGCGCGGCCTAGGGCTGCCCGCGCCAGGAGGTGGTGTGGGCCCCCTGTGGCCCATCTCCACTTTGTCTTCTGGCATCCTTAGTCTTCTGGAAAAATAGGATTTTCCATATATTTTCCCGGATTTTCTGATCTTCATGAATTTTTCCTCCAAACAGCACCTTTTCCATCAGAATCCTGACTGCAGCGGTCCATGCTCCAAAAGTCATCAACCATGCAAAAACAGATGAAATAACATAAGTATCACCTCTCAATACGAAATATATCAATGAATAATAGTGAATTAAGACATAGAATAGTGATGCAAAATGGACATATCATGGTGACATGCACCATCATAAACTTGATCAAAGTATTTGTAAAACATTCTCATCATAGTACTTCAACATAGCATGAAAGATATAATTCTAACAATAAGACATAGCAACTATGTTGTAATATGAAAAGGCACAAACAAAAGATTCATGAATTACAATGCTTTGCAAGATGTTGTATTGTTTCACATAAAGAAAACATAATGAGAATGGCAGCTTGTCCCTCATAGAGTAGCAAAACATAAATGCATAGGACACCTTCAAAGTTCATAAGGGTGACTAGATACAAATAGTTTAAGAACAAGCAATATCAAAGTTATGCATCAATCAACAAGTCTTGGGACAATGCACATAGAACTAAGAATGGCCACAATGTTCTCTCAATAGGTCCATAAAGATAGAAGATGGAGACTCAACATGAAAGTAAAAGAAAGGCCTTCATAGAAGGAAGCAGGGATTCAAGTCTCATAAAGAGCTTCCAAAAATTATGGTACTTATTAGCTTTCAGGTCTCATTGCCCCTATCATAAGCATATTTAGGTGATTAAGGTTAAAGTGACACAACTAAGAGGATATGCTTGACAAGTTCTAAGTTGAAATCTCATGCCCCTTACTTACGAGTACCGAACCTCATGCTACTCAACTTCAGTCACAAGTAAGCTCTTGTCATTGTAAGTACATATGTATCATAGAGAACCGCCAACGTGGTACCCCTTGCACATGATACAGGAGCTATCCCATAATCAAAATGACAAGGCAAGTAGACAATGAGCATCTCAACAATCTTTTTATTTGCTATTTGCATAGGTTTTTATTGAGGATGCTTCGTAGAGTGCTCATTATGGTTATGCTGCAAGTTTCCACCATGCTTAGGCTTGGCTTAGGCTAGCGGCCCAGGCGTTTCTCTAACACACATACAAATTCCATGATCATACAAGTTCCCCTTTTATTTCACACCGCCGGGATCCATAAGCAAAAGAATCATGATATCAACAGAATAATAAGTGCAATGTTGAAAGCGTTCCCCATGATACATGGTTCTGCTAACTTCAACTCATAAAGCACAAGCATATACGCAACAAAGATGGACAAAATGGTTCAAGATTATTAAGTGCAAGAAAGTAAAGTGTGCCATCAAGTTCGTGAGAGCTTTGATCTCTAGTTTTCTCATAACAAGTTTAATTCGGAAGGTAGATAAAAACATGAATATACTTGGAATAGCAAATGCTAATAGGTAGGTATGGTGGACTCTTTGGGATAACTTGGTTTTATTTGGAGTTGGATGCATCAGTGGAACTCATACTTGGTTATGGAGGCTAGCAAAAGACTGGGAGCGACCAACTAATAGAGCAATAATGGCAATAATCATGCAAAGCGACAACGCTTTCAACATTGAACTTATTATTCCATTGATATCATGTTCTTTTGCTTATGGATCCCAGCGGTGTGAAATAAAAGGGGAACTTGTAAGATCATGGAGTTTGTATGTGTGTTAGACAAACGCCTGGGCCGCTAGCCTAATCCATGCCTAATCATGGTGGAAACTTGCAGCATAACCATAATGAGCACTCTATGAAGCATCCTCAATAAAAACCTATGCAAATAACAAATAAAAAGATCACTGAGTCATTTTGATTATGGGGTAGCTCCTGTATCATGTGCAAGGGGTACCCCGTTGGCGGTTCTTTATGATACATATGTACTTACAATGACAAGAGCTTACTTGGGACTAAAGTTCAGTAGCATGAGGTTCGGTCTTTGTAAGTAAGGGGCATGAGACTTCGGCTTATAACTTGTCGAGCATATCCTCTTAGTTGTGTCACTTTAACCTTAATCACCTTCAAGATGCTTATGATAGGGGTAATGAGAGCTGAAAGCTAATAAGTACCACAATTTTTGGAAGCTCTTTATGAGACTTGAATCCCTACTTCCTTCTATGAAGGCCCTTTGTTTTACTTTTATATTGAGTCTCCACCTTCTATCTTTATGCACCTACTTTGAGAGCATAGTGGCCATTCTTAGTTCTATGTGCATTGTCCCAAGACTTGTTGATTGATGCATAGCTTTGATATTGCTTGTTTTAAACTATTTTATCTAGTCACTCTTAAGAACTTTGAAGGTGTCCTATGCATTTATGTTTGCTACTCTATGAGGGACAAGCTGAATGTCATTATGCTATGTTTTATTTATGTGAAACAAATAAACGTCTTGCAAAGCATTGTTATTCATGAATCTTTTGTTTGTGCCTTTTCATGTTGCAACATAGTTGCTTTGCCTTTTTGTTAGAACTTTGTCTTTCATGTTATGATTGAAGTACTATGATCCCAGCTATCAATGTTTTACAAATACTTTGATCAAGTTTATGATGGTGCATGTCACCTCAAAAATTATTCTTTCTTTTTATCACTTACCTACTCGAGGACGACCAGGAGTTAAGCTTGGGGATGTTGATACGTTGCTAACGTATCCATAACTTTTGATGTTCCATGCTTTGTTTTATCTACTTTCTTATGTTTTGTCCAAACTTTGGAGTACTTTTCATATGATTTCTTGGACTAACCTATTAACAAGAGCCACAGTGCTAGCTGCCTATTTTCTGCTATTTTTGGTTCTAGGAAAGTCAGAAAATGAATATTCTCGGAATTGGACGGGACAAAAGCCAAAGTCAGTTTTTCACTGAGGGACACCTAGAGCCAGAATACGAGACGGAGAGGGGCTAGGGCCCGGCCACAACACCTGGCCACCCGAGGCACCCCCTCGGCCTCTCCTTCCACCTATATATTGCCTCCAATACAGAAACCCTAAGTACCCAATCAAAATTCCATGAAAGAGTCTGTAGCCGCTGTCATCTTCATCCCTAGATCAGGAGGGATCTGAAGATCTTCCCGGCACCCTGACGGAGAGGGGAATTCACCCTGGAGGCCTTCTTCATCATTATGCAAGCCTCTGGTGTGATGCGTGAGTAGTTCATCTCTGGACTACGGGTCCATGTAGTAGCTAGATGGCTGGTTCTCCTCCTTTGTGCTATCATGTTTAGATCTTGTGAGATCCGTTCATGATCAAGATCATCTATTTGTAATTCATGCATGTTGTGTTTGCAAGGTCCGATGGATATTGAGATGCTATTTTAGATTGATTATTGATTCTATCATGTCTTTGTTATTTGTGATCTTGCATGCTTTCCGTTGTTAGTAGCTATCTTGGCCAAGTAGATGCTAGCAACTCCAAGAGTTAGTATTTATGCTCGATAGTGGGTTCATGCCTCTGGTAATCCGGGGAAGTGACAGAAATCTCTAAGGTACTAGATGTGTTATTGCTACTAGGGAGAAAACAACAATCCTTTGTTCATAGAACAACCGTATTGTTTACTTTACACGCAATTCGTAATGCAATTATCCATTGCTTGCAACTTAATAATGGAGGGGGTTCAGATGATAACCTGAAGGTGGATTATTAGTCATAGATGTAGTTGGATGGCGGTCTATGTATAATGTTGTAATGCCCAATCAAATCTCATAGGAGTCAAGATGAGTAGTATATGCTTGTATGCTTTCTCGATGTTTGTCAATTGCCCCGCTGTAATTAGTTCACCCAACATGTCATCTATCTTAAGGAGAGCCACCACTAGTGAACTATGGACCCTAGTCCTTTCTTTTACTATCACTCTACAATCAATTGTTTACTGTTTTGTGTTTACTTTCTGCAAACTATTACTTTCTTCCACTCGATACGTTTAATCCTTTGTTTTCAGCAAAACCGGTGAGATTGACAACCTCATCGCAAGTTGGGGGCAGAGTTCTGTGGTTGTGTTGTGCAGGTCTCCACGTTGCTGCTGGCACCGGTAGTGCACCCTGCCAAAGTTCAGCTAGGAACACCTTTGGGGTGTTTCCTTGCTCCTACTGGATTGATAACCTTCGTTTCATAACTGAGGGAAAACTTGTTGCTGTGCTCATCATACCTTCCTCTTGGGGTTCCCCAACGAGCTCGATATATTTTGGGCCATCACTTCCCGGCAACGACGCCAGAAAAATAGCTTAATGACCCAAAATATATCGAGCTCGTTGGGGAACCCTAAGAGGAAGGTATGATGAGCACAGCAGCAAGTTTTCCCTCAGTTATGAAACCAAGGTTATCGAACCAGTAGGATCAAGGAAACACCTCCAAGGTTTTGTTTCCAACTTGGAATCCTGCACAACACAAACATAGAACTTTGCCCCCAACTTACAGTGAGGTTGTTAATCTCACCGGTTTTGCTCAAAACAAAGGATTAAACGTATTGTGTGGAAGATAGTAATATCTTGCAGAAAGTAAACAGAAAACAGTAAATAGTTGTAGATTGATGGTAAAGAAAGGACGGGGTCCATAGTTCACTTGTGGTGTGTCAACATCCGGATTTTTAATCCCAGATGCCTGTTATGCCATACCTCGCAATCCCAGGATTACCATTTTTGCGAGACGTAACAGATTGGATATCACAGTACATCATCCATTACAAACCATAATAAGGTCTTACAAATAAAAGATCTCATGATCTAGTCTTAATACAAATCAAGCAGCGGAAAAGAAACATAGTAGGGGCTCCATCTTCAGAGTCACATGCAATGCTGACGATGGGAGATAATCCTAGTTGTCGTAGATGTCCTGCTGTCCATCATCCTGATAGTCCTCCTCATAGTCTGGCCATGGGAATAGCCAGGGACAAAGCCATGAGTACTCTTTAAGTACTCGCAAACTATCACTAACAATTAAGGTAATTCTAGTAGGAATCCTAAGCTCTAGGTTTATTTGCAAAAAAGCCAGATTTATCTAAACTGAGTTTAGAGGTAAAGAAAACTAAGTTAATTTCTAAATCACTTAAGTGGGAACCTAGCTTTCATATTCACAACCCTGTTGTGGTCAAGTCAAAATCATAGTTCACTTCACAAGTCATTTTGAAAACATCTGACGACGGAACAACATGGCCACTCCACTATCCATGATCGTGGACACGGCTATTCGAATAGTTTGACACTCTACAGAGGTGGTACACTCTACAAAATTGGATACATCCGTCAGGATAACCCTGAATCATCATACTTATTATGCGGATAATCAATCATAACCTTTCAATTACAGACTCTAGTATATGCACCTCTCCTATGAGCTTGGCCTCCCAGCCATGGCCATCTGCCATCCTGGGCACTGCATAGGTGGACATTCACACTCACGAGGTAGCCTCAGCTCAAACCTCTTCCGCGAGGGAACCCATACTAATGCATATAAACTTCCGGCTAAGCCCTACCCAATTCGGGTATTGTGGTTGTATGGTAAAATTGGAATGGTATCGCATCCGAACCCAACCATCAGTTTTTATAAAAGGGCTAAGGCTCATGCCTCAACATTTTCATCACCAAATCCTTTTGGTGTTTCTCAACACATGTCAAAACATTTCAATAGAACGACTCATCATTCCAAGGTTTTCATAACCATTTTCACCAAGTATTCCCACCTAGAGTGATCAACTTTTATGCTTAGCACTAGCCACTAAAGTTAAGAGTGTTCACTAATGAGGGGTGCTAATCTTCAATCTCATGCCATAGAATGACATCTAAATATAACTAGTTAGGCCTAGTTTTATACTCTTTATGCTATCTATACTAAATTTTTCAATACTCACAAAGCACTAACTAAAAGTAAAGACTTTAGTAAAGTAAAAGAATAAAGTAAAACTTGGGATTGGTATAAATCAAAGGTATATAACCAAAGCATGCCTAATGCATTTTGCTTAAGTTATCAAGTTTGCAAGTATTAGCTTGCATAGTTCTAGCTTGCCCTGAGTAGAGAAGTGGTTTAAGTTTTATTCTTCTTCTTGGTAGTACTCCTCTTCCTCGTATCTCGGGTCGGCACTATCGGCCTCTCCTTCCGCCTATATATTACCCTCGGGACGAAAACCTAAGTACCCGATCAAAAATCCACGAAAGAGTCTGTAGCCACGGTCATCTCCATCCCTAGATCGGGAGGGATCTGAAGCTCTTCCCGGCACCCTGCCGGAGAGGGGAATTCACCCTAGAGGCCTTCTTCATCACCATGCAAGCCTCCGGAGTGATGCATGATTAGTTCATCCTTGTACTACGGATCCATGTAGTAGCTAGATGGATAGTTCTCCTCCTTTGTGCTTTCATGTTTAGATCTTGTGAGCTCCGTTCATGATCAAGATCATCTATTTGTAATTCTTACATGTTGTGTTTGCGGGGATCCGATGGATATTGAGATGTTATTTCAGATTGATTATTGATTCTATCATGTCTTTGTTATTTGTGATCTTGCATGCTTTCCGTTGTTAGTAGCTATCTTGGCCAAGTAGATGCTAGCAACTCCAAGAGTTAGTATTTATGCTCGATAGTGGGTTCATGCCTCTGGTAATCTGGGGAAGTGACAGAAATCTCTAAGGTACTAGATGTGATGTTGCTACTAGGGAGAAAAAAACAATCCTTTGTTCATAGAACAATCGTATTGTTTACTTTACACGCAGTTCGTAAAGCAATAATCTGTTGCTTGCAACTTAATACTGGAGGGGGTTCGGATGATAACCTGAAGGTGGATTATTAGTCATAGATGCAGTTGGATGGCGGTCTATGTATTATGTTGTAATGCCCAATCAAGTCTCAAAGGAGTCAAGATGATTAGTATATGCATGTATTGCTTTCTCGGTGTTTGTCAATTGCCCTGCTGTAATTTGTTCACCCAACATGTTTTCTATCTAAGGAGAGCCACCTCTAGTGAACTATGGATCCCGGTCCTTGTCTTTTACATACAATATATAAACTATTTCTGCTTTGTGTTCACTTTCTGCAAACTTTTACTTCTTTCCGTTCGATACGTTTAATCCTTTGTTTTCCGCAAAACACGGTGAGATTGACAACCTCATCGCAAGTTGGGGACAAAGTTCTGTGGTTGTGTTGTGCATGTCTCCACGTTGCTACTAGCACTGGTAGTGCGCCCTGCCAAAGCTCAGCTAGTAACACCTTTGGGGTGTTTCCTTGCTCCTACTGGTTCGATTAAACCTTGGTTTCATAACTAAGGGAAAACTTACTGCTGTGCTCATCATACCTTCCTCTTGGGGTTCCCAACGAGCTCTACGTCGAACGACGAGCACATCAAGATCTTTTCTGGCGCCGTTGCCGGGGATTCAAGGACATCTTCACAAGGGGAGTCCCTCATAACCAATCTCTTTACTTTGTTGTTTTTGTTTTGCTTAGTTTCTTTTTGCTTTGTTTGCTCGTTTTGTTCTTCAAAAACACAAAAAAAATTAGTTTTACTTGTTTGCTTTCTTATTTGAAAACCCAAAAAATGACTACTCTTGAAAACACTAAGTTGTGTGACTTCACTAGCACCAACAACAATGATTTTATGAGCACACCTATTGCTCCACCTGTGGCTGAAAATACTTTCTTTGAGATAAAACCTGCTTTGCTCAATCTTGTTATGAGAGAACAATTTTCTGGTATTGGTAATGAAGATGTTGCTTCCCATCTAAATAACTTTGTTGAACTTTGTGAGATGCAAAAGCATAGGGATACAGATGGTGATATTATTAAGCTGAAATTGTTTCCTTTCTTTGAGAGGAAAAGCTAAAGAGTGGTTGAATTCCTTAACTAGGAATAGTATTGATTCTTGGACTAAGTGCAAAGATGCTTTTATTGGAAAATACTATCCTCCTACTAAGATTATATCTATGGGAAGTGAAATAATGAAGTTTAAACAACTTGATAATGAGCATGTTGCTCAAGCTTGGGAAAGAATGAAATCTTTGGTAAAGAATTGTCCCACTCATGGACTAACTGCTTGGATGATCATCCAAACTTTTTATGCAGGATTGAACTATTCTTCAAGGAACCTATTGGATTCTGCTGCCGGAGGTACCTTTATGACCATCACTTTGGGTGATGCAACAAAACTTCTGGACAATATGATGGTTAATTATTCTGAATGGCATACCGAGAGAGCTCCACAAGGTAGGAAGGTAAATTCTGTTGAGGAAACCTCCTCCTTGAGTGATAAAATTGATATTATTATGTCTATGCTTGTTAATGGGAAAGCACATATTGATCCAAATAATGTTCCTTTAGCTTCTTTGGTTTCTCAAGAAGAGCAAGTTGATGTGAACTTCATAAGAAATAATAATTTTGGCAACAATGCTTATGGTAACAACAATTATAGGCCCTACCCTCCTAGTAATACTTATGGCTATAATGGTAAATTTGGATTACCTAGTGAAGGAAGAATTTTAGAAGTTGAAAGAGCCACTAAAAACTTCATGCAAATGCAATATGAGCAAAATAAGCTATTCACTAAAACTATGGAGGAACAATCTACCATTTTGAAAAATATTAGCCATCAACTTGAGAGTCTAAATAGGGAAATACCTAGTTTACAATTGAAACTCTCTAATGCTGAAAAAAATATATCATCTTTGTTTGAAGCTCAATCTTCGTTGATTAATAAAATGGCTGCTAAACCTGAAACTAATGATAATCCCTTTGCAGCTACTAATGCCATACAAGTAAGAATTGATGAAAATGTTAGATTATTAGCTGAATTACATTCTAAGTGGGAAAGAGAAGATGAAATTGCTAGAAACATTAGTGTTTCTACTATCACCACCACTAGTGTTGAGGCTAGTAATAGTTATACTACTTTAGATGATAAAGTTGATTTTGATCTTGATGGTTGCAACATCTTTGAAGTTATTAAGTTCCTACAAAAGCTTGCTAAAAGTCCTAATGCTAGTGCTATGAACATGGCCTTTACAAAACACATTACCGATGCTCTCATAAAGATTAAGGAAGAAAAGATGAAACATAAAGCTTATATTCCTATAAAATAAGAGGATGGTTGGGAACCCATCATTAATATGAAAGTGAATGACTTTGATTTCAAAGCTTTATGTGATCTTGATAGTAGTGTTTCTATTATCCTAGAAGGATTTATGATATGCTTGATTTGCCTCCTCTTGAAGATTGTTATTTGAATGTCCCACTTGATGATAATGCTAAAAAGAAACTCATGGGGAGTCTTAATGATGTTCTTATTATGGTTAACAATTCCTATGCCCCCGTTGATTTCTATGTTTTGGATGTTGAATACAATGCTTCTTGTCCTATTACTTTGGGAAGACCTTTTCTTATAACTGTTGGTGGCATCATTGATATGAAAGAAGGCACCATTAAATATCAACTCCCACTCAAGAAAGGTATAGAACACTTCCCTAAAAAGAGAGAAAAGATTTCTTTTGCTTCTCCTATGAAAACAAAATTTGGTTTTAATGCTTCTTCATTTGAGAACACTTGATTCTTTCTTTGCTTCTTATGCCTAACTTAAAGGCGTTAAAGAAAAGTACTTATTGGGAGATAACCCAAAAGTTTTAGATGAGTCTTGGAAGTTATTACCTCAGTAATAACCTCTCCTTATCCTTTTTATTTGCTTTTTGTGCCAAGAGTAACCTCTAATGAGAGTGAAGTAATGATTGGGAAAGTTGCTGTCCCGAAACAGATTTTTGTGCTTCACCGTAAAAATTCGTGAGAGAGCTCTGTATGTCGGATTGAGCTTTAATTTTTTTTGCTTCTGCCCCAGGTTGTTATCTAACTTTAGTTAGTTCAACACTTTTTTATTTGAGCAACATAAGGTTCTCGAAAAAGTTCGTCTTTACCTGCTGGTCTGTTTTGACAGATTTCTGCCATTTTCCGCATTTGCTTCTTGTGGGTTCCTTTTTGAGTTCTTTTGGGGAATTGAGATTTTTGAAGGAAGTGCTACAATAGCTAGTGTTCTAATGGAAATTTATTTGGTGTTATAACTTAACCTTAAGACTTATTTATCTTAAGTGCACTAATGAGATTGTGTGAAGTTTTGTATGAAGGAAAATTTTCAGGTGTATGAAAGGAATGAGTAATGAGATGAAGGATGTACTAAAGCTCAAGTTTGGGGATGCCACGTGTGTCACCCCAAGAAATATCCAAGAAGTACAAGCGTCAAAGCTTGGGGATGCCCAAGTCATCCCCTTCTTCATCAATAAAAATTCCAGGTTTCTTCCAAACGCTTCATTTTTATTGTTTCATGCACAGTTGTGTTGCTCTTGGAGCGTCTTCTTTTTCGTTTTCATTTTTTTTTTCGTTTGGTTGGTTTTCTTAGTTTTCTGAATAAATTGGTTGTACCCCCTCTTTCTTACATTGGTTTGGTTTGGTTTGGAAAAGAGTAGGAAAGTTCATACTTATGTGGTAAAAAGAGTTCGTTTTTGACTGTGGCCTATGCTTTGTCATGCCATGCTTGATATTGTTTTGGCTTTATGCTTAGTATTCTTTGCTGTAGCATGACTTGTTATAAACAATAGAGATTGCTTAATGTCCCTTGGATGAATCATGCGTTGTTTTAGCATATTAAAGCATAGTATAGTGGTATTCTCCTTTGATGCTTTATTTGGGTTGACTTGGCGCATGCTCACACCATGTTATGACTATCACAAGTCACCATAGCCTTTATGATCCTTTAGTTTTCAACTTGTAGTATCACTTTATGCTTTGATCAATGATGTTTTGTCGCTCTGCATGATTATGGCCATTATTGCTCTCTTAGTTTGTCGCTCCCAGTCTTTTGCTAGCCTCCACAACTAAGTATGAGTTCTACTCATGCATCCAACTCCCTAAACCAAGTTATTCCAAAGAGTCCACCGTACCTACCTACTAGCTTATGCTATTCCAAGTATATTCATGCTTTTGTTTACCTTCCAAGTTAAACTTGTTATGAAAAAACTAGTGATTAAAGCTCTCACGAACTTGATGGCACACTTTACTTTACTTGCCCTTAATAAACTTGAACCATTGTGTCGTCTATGTTATATATGCTTGCACTTATTTGTTGGGAATTAGCAGAACCATGCTTTCATGGGGAACGCTTTCAACATTGCACTTGGTACTTGTACCTAGTTGATATCATGCTCTTTTGTATATGGATGTCGTCATTGTGAAATGAAAGGGGAGCTTGTAAGTCCATGGAGTTATGTCTATGTGTTAGAGAAACGCCTGGGCCGCTAGTCTAATCCATGCTGACATGGTGGAAACCTGCAGCGTAACCATAATGAGTTGTCTATGAAGTATTCTTCTTATAAAAAAAGAGTCCTATATTGAGAGAAAAGAAAAAAAAAGATACTATGAAAAGAGGAAAGAGAGAAAAAAGCACCATATTCCCATGGTAAATAAGAACAATGCTGAGATGCTCGTTGTCTGCTTGCCTTGTCATTTTGATATGGGGATTCTTCCGTATCATCGGGCAAGGGGTACCCCGTTGGTGATTCTCTATGATACACATGTACTTACGATGACAAGAACTTACCGGTGACTAAACTTGAGTAGCATGAGGAGTGGCCCTCGTATACAAGGGACATGAGATTTCTGACTTATACTTCGTCAAGCATGTACACCATAGTTTGTTCACTTTAACCTTAATCACTTCAAGATGCTTATGATAGGGGCAATAAGAGCTGAAAGCTATAAGTACCATAATTTTTGGAAGCTCTTTATGAGACTTGAATCCCTACTTCTTTTTACAAAGGCCTTTCTTCCACCATTATATTGAGTCTCCACCTTCTATCTTTATGCACTTACTTTGAGAGCATAGTGGCCATTCTTAGTTCTATGTGCATTGTCCCAAAGACTAGTTGATTGATGCATAACTTGATATTGCTTGTTTTAAACTATTGCATCTAGTCACTCTTATGAACTTTGAAGGTGTCCTATGCATTTATATTTGCTACTCTATGAAGGACAACCTGAATACTTTTATGCTATGTTTTCTTTATGTGAAACAAACAAACGTCTTGCAAAGCATTTTATTCATGAATCTTTTGTTTGTGCCTTTTCATGTTGCATCATAGTTTCTTTGCTTATTGCTAGAACTTTGTCTTTCATGTTATGATTGAAGTACTATGATCCCAGCTTTGAATATTTTGCAAATACTTTTATCAAGTCTTTGATGGTGCATGTCACCTCAAAAATTATTCTTTCTTTTTATCACTTACCTACTCGAGGATGAGCAGGAGTTAAGCTTGGGGATGTTGATACATTGCAAATGTGTCTATAATTTTTGATGTTCCATGCTTGGTTTTATCCACTTTCTTGTGTTTTGTTCCAACTTTGGAGTACTTTTCATATGATTTATTGGACTAACCTATTAACAAGAGCCACAGTGCCAGCTGCCTGTTTTCTGCTATTTTTGGTTCCGGGAAAGTCGGAAAATGAATATTCTCGGAATTGGACGGGACAAAAGCCAAAGTGCCTATTTTTCGGAAGGGATCAAGTGCCAGAATACGAGACGGAGAAGGGCCAGAGAGCGGCCACACCACATGGCCGCACGCCAGGGGGTGGTGTGGCCAGCCCAGACACCCCCTCGGCCTCTCCTTTCGCCTATATATTGCCCTCAGGACAAAAACCCTAAGTACCCGATCAAAAATCCACGATAGAGTCTATAGCCGCCGTCATCTCCATCCCTAGATCGGGAGGGATCTGAAGCTCTTCCTAGCACCCTGCCGGAGAGGGGAATTCACCCTGGAGGCCTTCTTCATAACCATGCAAGCCTCCGGTGTGATGCGTGAGTAGTTCATCCTTGGACTACGGATCCATGTAGTAGCTAGATGGCTGGTTCTCCTCCTTTGTGCTTTCATGTTTAGATCTTGTGAGCTCCATTCATGATCAAGATCATCTATTTGTAATTCTTACATGTTGTGTTTGCGGGGATCCGATGGATATTGAGATGCTATTTCAGATTGATTATTGATTCTATCATGTCTTTGTTATTTGTGATCTTGCATGCTTTCCGTTGTTAGTAGCTATCTTGGCCAAGTAGATGCTAGCAACTCCAAGAGTTAGTATTTATGCTCGATAGTGGGTTCATGCCTCTGGTAATCTGGGGAAGTGACAGAAATCTCTAAGGTACTAGATGTGATGTTGCTACTAGGGAGAAAACAACAATCCTTTGTTCATAGAACAATCGTATTGTTTACTTTACACGCAGTTCGTAAAGCAATAATCTGTTGCTTGCAACTTAATACTGGAGGGGGTTCGGATGATAACCTGAAGGTGGATTATTAGTCATAGATGCAGTTGGATGGCGGTCTATGTATTATGTTGTAATGCCCAATCAAGTCTCAAAGGAGTCAAGATTATTAGTATATGCATGTATTGCTTTCTCGGTGTTTGTCAATTGCCCTGCTATAATTTGTTCACCCAGCATGTTTTCTATCTAAGGAGAGCCACCTCTAGTGAATTATGGATCCCGGTCATTCTCTTTTACATACAATCTATAAACTGTTTCTGCTTTGTGTTTACTTTCTGCAAACTTTTACTTCTTTCCATTCGATACGTTTAATCCTTTGTTTTCCGCAAAACACGGTGAGATTGACAACCTCATCGCAAGTTGGGGACAAAGTTATGTGGTTGTGTTGTGCAGGTCTCCATGTTGCTACTAGCACCGGTAGTGCGCTCTGCCAAAGCTCAGCTAGTAACACCTTTGGGGTGTTTCCTTGCTCCTACTGGTTCGATTAAACCTTGGTTTCATAACTAAGGGAAAACTTACTGCTGTGCTCATCATACCTTCCTCTTGGGGTTCCCAACGAGCTCTATGTCGAACGACGAGCACATCAAGATCTTTTCTGGCGCCGTTGCTGGGGAGTCAAGGACATCTTCACAAGGGGAGTCCCTCATAACCAATCTCTTTACTTTGTTGTTTTTGTTTTGCTTAGTTTCTTTTTGCTTTGTTTGCTCGTTTTGTTCTTCAAAAACACAAAAAAAAACTAGTTTTACTTGTTTGCTTTCTTATTTGAAAACCCAAAAAATGACTACTCTTGAAAACACTAAGTTGTGTGACTTCACTAGCACCAACAACAATGATTTTATGAGCACACCTATTGCTCCACCTGTGGCTGAAAATACTTTCTTTGAGATAAAACCTGCTTTGCTCAATCTTGTTATGAGAGAACAATTTTCTGGTATTGGTAATGAAGATGCTGCTTCCCATCTAAATAACTTTGTTGAACTTTGTGAGATGCAAAATCATTGGGATATAGATGGTGATATTATTAAGCTGAAATTGTTTCCTTTCTCTTTGAGAGGAAAAGCTAAAAATGGTTGAATTCCTTAACTAGGAATAGTATTGATTCTTGGACTAAGTGCAAAGATGCTTTTATTGGAAAATACTATCCTCCTACTAAGATTATATCTATGAGAAGTGAAATAATGAAGTTTAAACAACTTGATAATGAGTATGTTGCTCAAGCTTGGGAAAGAATGAAATCTTTGGTAAAGAATTGTCCCACTCATGGACTGACTGCTATGGCCAAATTCCGGCGAAGGAGAGCTTGCCTTGCTCCAGGGAAGAAGTGTGGGAGTGTTAGTGAGGAGTGGGAGTGTGTTGGTGTGGAGAATGGAGGCAGAGAAGGCCTCTATTTATACCACGGCGAGGGGACTGACCGGGATGGGCTCGGGCTCGTCAGTAACGACGATACAGGCAGCTAGCGATGCGGCTGAGGGTAGGGGCGGTGCAGTGTTCCCTGGCGATCATCACTGGCATAATGGCGCGGCACGGGGCAGTCTTGGTTGGCCGGGCGCGTGCGATGCTCTGCGCGGGAGTGGCGGTGTTTGCGATGGCGCACGGGTGCTACGGGCCGCGCGGTGGCGAACGGGGGTGTCTGAGAGGTGGTGGTGATCATGCCGAGTGGGCGCGTGCGCGGAGAGAGCGAGGCGCGGTCTGTGTGAGCCGGTAGGGTGCAGCGCTCTGGCGTGTTCTCAGCACGGCACAGAGACATTGGGCGCGGCTGGTCTTGGGTTCCAAGGCCTGGCTATGGTCGTGGCTTGGACAGGGGTGGCGATGGACGGTGGCGTGTCTGGTGCGTGTCGTGGGAGAGGACGGCATGGTCACTGGCGCTCTGTCCACTGTCGGCCGGCGAGTGTGGCTTTGGTGGCAGCGCACTGGTGCACAACGGCTAAGGGGGAGAGTGGTCTGGTGCTGCTCGACACTGGGGGAGACAAGGGAGTGAAGAGGGAACCAAATTGGTCTAGTGATCACTGCTCGAACAGTGAAGTGAGGCCAGAGTTAGTTTGTGTCTGCCAAGTGTTACTGTTTAAATGGCCGAAAGAAATTTAGTTTGTAATTTTTGAATGAAAATTTGTGAGTGATCTTATCTTAAGCTTGAGTGTCTACGATTGCTTGGAAAAGGCAAGGTGACTTGATTTGGATGGTTTCTGCAAAAGTGTGATCTTACCATATGAACTAGATTCAAAATTGAACTGTCCTTTAAATTGATTTGAAAATAGCTTTGGTGAGTTTGTAATGTGGGCCTTTATTCCCTTTGACTTGGTCTAGAAAGGGGTGAAAAGAAGTGGAATTGTTTCTATTAGAAGTTCTCTTCTAGGAACACTCAAAGTGGCCTAGTGGTTAACTTTGGTCAAAATGACCATTTGGTTATTTAATTCATATTTGATTTATTTTTGTTTTGATTTTATTTGTAAATGGCCTAGATGATGTAGCATTCACCTTTAAACCATTTCTCATCATTTGTAGCAATCAAGCATGGCAAATTCACTCAATTCTACACTAATGCAAAACACACATGCATTCATATAGATTTTTTTGGAATAAAAGTTTTTGTTAACCCTAAATTTGGGTGATTAGAACTTGATAAACTTGATTAACATTTTTGGGGTGTTACAAACCTTCCCTCCTTAAACAAAATCTCGTCTCAAGATTTAAGAAAAACTAGGAACTAAAGAGATCTGGGAACTCAGTCCTAATGTAATCTTCTCGCTCCCAAGTAGCTTCTTCTTCGGTATGGTTGCTCCATTGGATCTTGAGAAACTTGATACATGGGTCCTGGTGGTTATGAAGGCTTCTTCCAAAATACGAATGGGCACTTCACGATACGTCAGATCCTTGTTGATATCAATGGTTTGGTGATCGATGTTCTTGAAAACTTCGGTCTTCTCCGGAACTTCTAGGCATTTGCGAAGTAACGAGATATGGAACACATTATGGATGGCTAGAATCTCCTCTGGCAGTTCCAGTTGATATGATACTTCTCCTCAGCGATTCAAAATCTTGAAGTGTCCAATATATCTAGGGGCTAACTTCCCTTTCAGTTGAAAACGTTGCATTCCCTTCAAGGGTGATACTTTGAGATACACAAAATCTCCAACATTGAAGGTCATGTCTCGACCTCTCTTGTCAGCATAACTCTTCTGTCTAGATTGGGCAGTATTGAGGTGCTCACAGACTTTGTGAACGTTCTCTTCGGCTTCTCGTAGGATGTGGCGTCTAAAAATCTGACTCTCTCCTACTTGCGACCAATTCAAGGGGGTACGACACTTTCTTCCATACAGAAATTCAAATGGGGCCATTTGCAAACTGGCTTGATAACTGTTGTTGTATGAGAATTCTGTGAAAGGCAGACAATCTTCCTATTTTGATCCATATTCTAGCACACATTCTCTCAACATATCTTCTAAGATTTGGTTGACTCTTTCAGTTTGTCCATCGGTTTGTGGATGATAAGTTGTGCTGAAGTTCAACTCGGTTCCTAATCCTTCTTGGACTTTCTGCCAAAATCTTGAGGTAAATTGGGTTCCTCGATCTAATACTATGGTCTTAGGGGTTCCATGCAAACTGACGATTCTAGCAATGTACAGCTCTGCTAGCTTCGAACTCTGGTAGGTAGTCTTGATAGGTATAAAATGGGCTACCTTGGACAGTCTATCAACTATGACCCAAATAGAGTCATTTCCCCTACTAGAAGTAGGCAAACCGGTGATGAAATCCATTCTGACAGAATCCCATTTCCATTCTAGAATCTGCAATGGTTACAAAATTCCTGCGGGTCTGTGATGTTCCGCTTTGGCTCGCTGACAAATATCACACTTGGCTATGTAGCTTCCGATTTCTCTCTTCATCTTGTGCCACCAAAATTGCTCCTTCAAATACTGATACATCTTCGTTCCTCCGGGGTGGATAGAATAAAGAGTATCATGAGCTTCCTGCATGATAACTTGCTTCAACTCCGAATCTACTAGCACACAGATACGTTCTTTGTACCACAAAACTCCTTCTTCATCTTCGGTGAATCCGGGTACCTTTCCTGTACCGATACAATATTTGATTCCATCGATACTTTATTTTCCCTTCTATGCTTCCTTGATCTGATAGATCAAAGTGGGTTGAAGTTCAATGCTAGCTAAAAATCCTTTGCTAACCAGCTCCGTTCTAAACTTCTCCAACTCTTCATGCAAACTTGGCTGGTTCTCTTTGATCATGGTGTTTAATCTACACGGCAATCTGCTAAGAGCATCCGCTACCACATTGGCTTTGCCAGGGTGATAGTGAATGTCAAGTTCATAATCCTTGATTAACTCTATCCATCTCCTTTGCCTCATATTCAGCTCCTTCTGGGTGAAAATATACTTCAGTCTCTTGTGATCCGAATAAATCTCACAGTGGTTACCCATAAGGTAATGACGCCATGTCTTCAAGGCTAAAACTACGGATGCTAGTTCAAGGTCATGGGTAGGGAAGTTTTGCTCATGTTGCTTCAGTTGTCTGGACAGATATGCTATAACTTTGCCTTCTTGCATCAACACACATCCGAGACCAATCTTGGATGCATCACAATACACATCAAAAGGCTTCTTGATATCTGGCATAATCAGAATTGGGGCTGAAATCAGTCTCTTATGGAGCTCTTGAAAACTTGCTTCACATTTGTCCGTCCATTCGAACTTCTTATCTTTCTTTAACAATTGGGTCATCAGTCTGGCGATGCTTGAAAATCCTTCAACAAACTTGCAGTAATATCCTGCTAATCCGAGAAATGCACGGACTTGGGTTTGAGTGGTTGGGGCTTTCTATTCTTCAACATCTTTGATCTTGGCGGGATCAACAGCGACTCCTCCGGCCGACATGATATGTACTAGGAATCCTACTTCCTTTAACCAGAACTCACATTTGCTAAACTTAGCAGACAACTGATGCTCTCTAAGGGTTTCAAGGATGGTTCTCAGGTGTAGCTCATGGTCTTCTTCTGACTTGGAATAGATTATAATATCGTCAATAAAAACAACGACAAACTTATCCAGGAAGTTCATAAAAATCTTATTCATGAGATTCATGAAATAAGCGGGGGCATTGGTTAATCCAAAAGACATGACCGTATACTCATACAATCCATATCTGGTGGTAAAGGCGGTCTTTGGAATATCCATTGCATGAATCTTGAGTTGATGATAACCAGTTCTAAGATCAATCTTAGAGAACACTCTGGCACCAGTCAACTGGTCAAACAGATCCTCTATCTTTGGTAGTGGGTACTTGTTCTTGATGGTGACATCATTCAGCTTCCGGTAATCCGTGCACAAACGGTTACCTCCATCTTTCTTATCCACAAACAAAACAAGTGATCTCCGTGGCGATGTGCTTGGTTGAATCAGACCTTTCTCCAGCATAGCATCAAGTTGCTTCTTCAGCTCCACTAATTCAGATGGGTTCATACTATAAGATATCTGAGCTATGGGTCCAGTTCCAGGAATTAGTTCAATGATGAACTCGATATCCCGATCTAGGGGCATACCGGGCAATTCATCTGGGAATACGTCGGGGTATTCACAGACTACTCTGACTTGGTCTATGGTTGGTTGGGCTATTCTCTTGTTGCATTTGAATTGATGGGGCAAGGTCTCAGATACATGCTCTACTAATACTCCAGAGCTACTGGTCATGGTTATGGCTTTCTTGGTACAGTCGATCAATCCTTTATGTTTCGACATCCAATCCATCCCTAGTACTACTTCCAAACCTTTGGTTCCCAGTACTATTAGATTGGCATAGAAATCTATTCCATGGATTCTGATAGGTACAACCTTGCAAATTTTTCTAGCTTTGGTGGTTGAACCAGGTATTTGAACTATCATAACATGCTTCAATTTTGTTGATTGAATCTTACTAGTGCATGCAAATTCTTCTGTAACAAACGAGTGTGATGCTCCAGAATCAAATAACACTCTTGCAAGTACTGAGTTAACAGAAAACATACCCAGCACGACATCTAGCGCTTCCTGAGCTTCTTCAACATTCATGTGAAACAAACGGCCGTTGCGGTTGAGCGAATTCCCTGGGGCAAATCTCCTTCTAGGATGCACACGGCGTTGCTGCTGAGCAGGTGCATTCACATTGGCTGATGCAAGCTTCTTGGGGCACTCATTGGAGTAGTGACCCTTGACTCCACATTCCAAGCAAGTAATCTGGGACTTGTCTTTAGCTGCAATATGCACAACATTGCTTCCAGTCCTTGGGGCAGTATTGTTGTTGTTGTGATTGTTGTTGTTGGACTTGGGTGGTGCACGGTTGAAATTGTTGGAGTTGCCGGGGTTGTGGTTTCCTCCAGACTTTAAGTTTCCTCCACTACGATTAGGGTAGCTGGGACGGGACATAGGGGGTCTGTTGTTTCTTGGGGCATATCCTGCAGACGGGTTGGGGCGATACTTCTGAGTATTGTGGGATCCAGTCTGGTGCATCATGCGACGCTTGTGGTTGTCATTGGTTTGGTTGATCTTCCCTTCCATCTGGATGGCAGAGTCTACTAGCTCTTCTAGATCTCCAAAACGGATGTTGACTAACACAGTCTGCATCTCATCATGCAATCCGTTCAGGAACCTTTTCTTCTTCTTGGCTTCAGTGTTAATCTCATCACGAGAATATCTAGCTAGGGACAGGAATTTGTCACGGTACTCAACTACCATCATCCTTCCTTGCTTCAGTTCCCTGAACTCATATCTCATCCTAGTGACCAAACCTTGGGGCACATGGGTCCGGCTAAACTTAATCTTGAATGCTTCCCAAGTCATCATCTGACCTTCATTCATGGTACAGGTGCTATTCCACCAGGCTCTTGCATCTCCTACCAGATAGTGGGTGGCAAACAGTACCTTCTCACTGGCTTCAACTCCGGCGACCTCCAGGTTGTTCTCTATGGTTTACAACCAGTCATCAGCATCTAAGGGATCCTCAGACTTATTAAAGATAGGTGGGTTGGTATTCTGAAAGTTCTTGAGCTTGGATCCATGGTGATCCTGGTTTCCATGGCCTTGATTATTGTGGGCCATCTGAGCTATCTGTTGAAGAGTGGCTAGGTTGGCTTGGCGTTTGGCTCTACTAGCTTCACGGTCAGAAACTAGCATTTGCAGAATCTACAACATCGGGTCCTGATATGAGCTGCTTCCTCCAGGGTTTCCACGAGTCATCTGAAGATTGAGATAGATAATGAGATAAGAGGGAAATTTCTAAGGTTCATGGTTTTGTTTCAAAAGCTTTAAACTTTGAGTTTGACTCAGGTTTTTCAAACTAACCACTTCCTCTGATTCATTCATTCAAAGCACACAATACAAACACACACCACACACAAATGGAAAACAGATGGTTTTAAGAACCATTCTGTGAAACTACGATATAGTGGGACCAATACAACTCACTCCTACGGTAGTGATCAGGTGAATCTAATCATCATCAATGAAGTCGGAATCATCATCATCAGTGTTGAACTCCGTGGCATCATCCTCTAGGTAGTCGTTGTCATCAGTGAGGTAAGAGTAAAGATCTCCCTGGATATCTTCACCTTCCTCCTCCTCCTTTGCTTCAAGCTGGACTTCCTGTTCACGGATGGTCTTCTCGAGAGCGGCCACCTTCTTTCGAAGACGATCGATGGTGCGATCCTTCTTGTCGCGTTGACGACGAAGTGATTGGCGCTCCTTGGCGAGAATGGCGATGGTGTAGTCCTTCTTGACGGTAATGGAAAGGTTGTGGTTGGCATAGGCGCTAGCGTTGTCCAACTCCTTCTGCCTATCATACAGCATGAAGTCAAGATTGTCCACCTGGTGCTTCAGCTCTAGGTGTCTTGGCATCTCCAATGGCATTCCCATAGAATCACGCCTCGCGAAGTGAGCAAAGTGAGTTCCCTAGATCAAGTTGATGTTTTGCCCACATAGACGGGCAATAGCTTCATGCATAGACGTGGCTAATCCATCTAGCCAATTATTCTCACGCAAGGTGAATTGGATCTTCTCCGAAGTGGGTGCTTCCATCTTGCCTCCGAGATCTGCAACTATTAGCCATTGTAGATCTCCTCCTATGTGATCGTTGAGTTGGGCCCCGAAGAATTCAGGATGAGGGTGCTCAAGATACTCTGACAGTGCATCTAGATCCCTCTCAAAGATCAGTTGGCCTCCATTGCCCAACTGGTAGAACTTGCAATACTGGACTTCCATCTATAAGAATTTAGGATGAGTAAGTTAGTGAGGTGATCAAGTATGTCAAATTTTTATGTAGGATTGCAAAAATATTTGAGCAACATGATTTTTTTTAAAGAATCAAGGATAAGAGTGGGAATAGGTTTTCATAAATACTCACTTCTCTTTGTTTTGAAACTAAGTTTTTGTTCGGACGTCCATTCTAACTATGGTCTCCTATGGTCAGTATGGCTCTGATACCAACTTGTCAACACCCGGATTTTTAATCCCAGATGCCTATTATGCCATACCTCGCAATCCCAGGATTACCATTTTTGCGAGACATAACAGATTGGATCACAGTACATCATCCATTACAAACTATAATAAGGTCTTACAAATAAAAGATCTCATGATACAGTCTTAATACAAATCAAGCAGCGGAAAAGAAACATAGTAGGGGCTCCATCTTCAGAGTCACAGGCAATGCTGACGATGGGAGATGATCCTAGTTGTCGTAGACGTCCTGCTGTCCATCATCCTGATAGTCCTCCTCATAGTCTGGCCACGGGAATAGCCAGGGACAAAGCCATGAGTACTCTTTAAGTACTCGCAAACTATCACTAACAAGTAAGGTAATTCTAGTAGGAATCTTAAGCTCTAGGTTTATTTATAAAAAGCCAGATTTATCTAAACTGAGTTTAGAAGTAAAGAAAACTAAGTTAATGTTCTAAATCACTTAAGTGGGAACCTAGCTTTCATATTCACAACCCTGTTGTGGTCAAGTCAAAATCATAGTTCACTTCACAAGTCATTTTGAAAACATCTGACGACGGAACAATATGGCCACTCCAACTGGCCATGACCGCGGGCGCGGCTATTCGAATAGTTTGACACTCTACAGAGGTGGTGCACTTTCACCACAAAATTCGATACATCCGTCAGGGATAACCCTAAATCATCATACTTAGTATGCGGATAATAAATCATAACCTTTCAATTACACGCTCTAGTATAGGCACCTCCCCTATGAGCTTAGCCTCCCAGCCATGGCCATCTACCATCCTGGGCACTGCATAGGTGGACATTCACACTCACGAGGTAGCCTCAGCTGAAACCTCTTCCACGAGGGAACCCATACTAATGCATATAAACTTCCGGCTAAGCCCTACCCAATTCAGGTATTGTGGTTGTACAGTAAAATTGGAATGGTATCGCATCCGAACCCAACCATCAGTTTTTATAAAAGGGCTAAGGCTCATGCCTCAACATTTTCATCACCAAATCCTTTTGGTGTTTCTCAACACATGTCAAAACATTTAAATATAATGACTCATCATTCCAAGGTTTTCATAACCATTTTCACCAAGTATTACCACCTAGAGTGATCAACTTTTATGCTTAGCACTAGCCACTAAAGTTAAGAGTGTTCACTAATTAGGGGTGCTAATCTTCAATATCATGCCATAGAATGACATCTAAATATAACTAGTTGGGCCTAGTTTTATACTCTTTATGCTATCTCTACTAAATTTTCCAATACTCACAGAGCACTAACTAAAAGTAAAGACTTTAGTAAAGTAAAAGAATAAAGTAAAACTTGGGATTGGTATAAATCAAAGGTATATAACCAAAGCATGCCAAATGCATTTTTCTTAAGTTATCAAGTTTGCAAGTATTAGCTTGCATAGTTCTAGCTTGCCTTGAGTAGAGCAGTGGTTGAAATTTTCTTCTTCTTCTTCTTCTTGGTAGTACTCCTCTTCCTCATATCCTGGGTCGGTACTATCGTCTATAAATGAATACGGGGTACATAATCACTAAACAGTGCTTACCTAATCCTATTTAGCACACTAAGGCTCACACTTGAGGATCTAGAATCATCACAATCATCACATGAATTAAAAGCTTAATCTTATTTAGTTTTAGAAAAGTAATTTCTACTTATTGAAAATAATTAAGATTTAATATTCTCTAATTAAAATATGGGATCATGTTGACACATGTCATCACCACATATTCTAATACATGGGAATGTGATTTAAAGTGTTGATCATATTTTATAAAGTTTAAGATTATCATTTAATAGAATTAAAGTGACTAGAAATGCCTATATAGCATTATTTTGGTACTAGTCCAATGTCACTGCATGCAAACCTAAATATTTTTACATATTCAGATAGATCTTATCAAATGTGATTTTTGAGAGTTGGAATCAACTCAAAAGCATTTATGGTTGATTTTTCAAAAATGTTTGAAGTTGAAAAAGTCTCTATCTTGTTATCTTTGGTATAAGTGATCTATAACTCCAAATGATTTAAATCCAACGGGCTTGGATAGATAATTTAAATACCTTTCTAAGAAAATTTGAATCATGCAATTTGGTTCAGGGAATCTCTTGGAATTGATTTTTGAATCTACTGACAGAATGTGGTTTTAACTAAATTGGAAAATACTTATTTGAATTCACTGCGCTGCGTGGGAAACTAAACGGGCCGGCCCAATCTACACAGCACAGCGCAGCGGGCTGCTGACAGGGGGGTCCACCAGTCAGCGACTTAAACTAACTAAAACGGTATATGTGAATCTAGGCCCTACGATTAAAAGACGATCCAACGACGACAGTTCATTGTCGACGACAAACAACTCCGGCGAGGAACTAAACCTAACTCGACGGTGAGGGTCTAGTGAGGCTCACCTGTGCTCCAGCTAGGGTCGGTGATGGGGGCGAATGATGTGGTCGACGACGACGGTTTGAATGGTGGTCGTGCCAGCTCCTGAGGCGGCTCCAATCGACGGCGCCCTTCTCCTCCTGCAGCGGTGGGCTCGGCCAAATTCTGGCGAAGGAGAGCTTGCCATGCTCCAGGGAAGAAGTGTGAGAGTGTTAGTGAGGAGTGGGGAGTGTGTTGGTGTGGAGAATGGAGGCAGAGAAGGCCTCTATTTATACCATGATGAGGGGATGGAGCGGGATGGGCTCGGGCTCGTCGGTGACGATGATACAGGCGGCTAGCAGCGCGACTGAGGGTAGGGGGCGGTGTGGTGTTCCCTGCGATCATCACTAGTGTAATGGTGCGACACGGGGCGGTCTCGGTTGGTCGAGCACGTGCAATGCTCTGCGCGGGAGCGGTGGTGTTTGCGATGGTGCAAGGGTGCTACGGGTCGCGCGACGGTGAATGGGGGTGTCTGGGAGGTGGTGGTGATCATGGCGAGTGGGCGCGTGCGTGGAGAGAGCAAGGCACAGTCTGTGCGAGCCGGTCAGGTGCGGTGCTCTGGCGCGTTCTCAGCATGGTGCAGAGACATTAGGCGCGGCTGGTCTTGGGTGGTCTAGGGCCTGGCTGTGGTCGTGGCTTGGATAGGGGGTGGCGGTGGACGGTGGCGTGTCTGGTGCACGTCGTGGGAGAGGGCGGCATGGTCGCTGGCGCTCTACCCACTGTCGGCCGGCGAGGGTGGCTTCGGCGGCAGCGCACTCGTGCACAACGGCTAAGGGGGAGAGTGGTTTGGTGCTGCTCGACACCGGGGGAGACAAGGGAGTGAAGAGGGAACCAAATTGGTCTAGTGATCACTGCTCATACAGTGAAGTTAGGCTAGAGTTAGTTTGTGCCTGCCAAGTGTTTGTTTAAATGGCCAAAAGAAATTTAGTTTGAAAGTTTTGAATAAAAATTTGTGAGTGATCTTATCTTAAGCTTGAGTGTCTATGATTGCTTGGAAAAGGCAAGGTGACTTGATTTGGATGGTTTTGCAAAAGTGTGATCTTACCATATGAACTGGATTCAAAATTGAACTGTCCTTTAAATTGATTTGGAAATAGCTTTGGTGAGTTTGTAAAGTGGGCATTGATTCACTTTTACTTGGTCTAGCAAGGGGTGAAAAGAAGTGGAATTGTTTCTATTAGAAATTCTCTTCTAGGAACACTCAAAGTGGCCTAGTGGTTAACTTTTGTCAAAATGACCATTTGGTTATTTAATTCATATTTGATTTCTTTTTCTTTTGATTTTGTTTGTAAATGGCCAAGATGATGTAGCATTCACCTTTAAACCATTTCTCATCATTTGTAGCAATCAAGCATGGCAAATTCACTCAATTCTACACTAATGCAAAACACACATGCATTCATATAGATTTTTGGAATAAAAGTTTCTGGTAACCCTAAATTTGGGTGATTAGAACTTGATAAACTTGATTAACATTTTTAGGCTGTTACATGGCGATTCTCCTTAAGATAGATGACATGTTGGGTGAATAAATTACAGCGGGGCAATTGACAAACATCGAGAAAGCATATATGTATATACTAATCATCTTGACTCCTATAAGATTTGATTGGGAATTACGACATTATACATAGACCGTAATCCAACTGCATTTATGACTATTAATCCACCTTCAGGTTATCATCCGAACCCCCTCCAGTATTAAGTTGCAAGCAATAGATAATTGCATTAAGCATTGCGTGTAAAGTAAACAATACGATTATTCTATGAACAAAGGATTACTATTTTCTCCCTAGTAGCAACATCACATCTAGTACCTTAGAGATTTCTGTCACTTCTCCAGATTACTACAGGCATGAACCCACTATCGATTAAAAATACTCCCTCTTAGAGTTGCTAGCAGCTACTCGGCCAAGATATCTACTAACAACAGAGGTATGATAGAATCAATAATTAATCTGAAATAGCATCTCAATATCCATCGGAACCCCGGAAACACAACATGTAGGATTACAAATAGATGATCTTGATCATAAACGGAGCTCACAAGATCTAAAAATGGTATCACAAAGGAGAAGAACCAACCATCTAGCTACTACATGGATCCGTAGTCCAAGGATGAACTACTCACGCATCACACCAGAGGATTGCATGATGATGAAGAAGGCCTCCAGGGTGAATTCTCCCCTCTAGCAGGGTGCCGGGAAGAGCTTCAGATCCCTCTCAATCTAGGGATGGAGATGACGGCGGCTACAGACTATTTCGTGAAATTTTGGTCGGGTACTTAGGATTTCTGTATTGGAGTCATCTTATAGTCGAAAGGGGAGGCCGAGGGGGTGCCCTAGGCGGCCACACTACCCCCTGGCGCGGGCCAAGCCTACCCCCACGACCAGGTGGTATGGCCGACCTCTAGCCCCTCTCCGTCTCGTCTTCTGGCTCCGTGTCCCTCTCGGTGAAATATTGACTTTGACTTTTGTCCCGTCCAATTCCAAGAATATTCATTTTCTGACTTTACTAGAATCAAAAACATCAGAAAATAGGCAGCTGGCACTGTGACATCTTATTAATAGGTTAGTCCAAGAAAGTATAAAAAATACTCCAAAGTGTGGATAAAATATAAGAAAGTAGATATAAAACAAGCATAAAACATTAAAAATTATAGATAAGTTAGCAACGTATCAGGCGGCGGCGGTGGTGGATTGCTCCTTAGAGCCGGTGGTGGAGGCTGTTGCACGCGCCTAACTGCGGACGCCTTTGCCTTCTTCTGCGCCTGTTCGTCGGCAACCGCCACGGTCGACGGGCGCCTTCCTCTTCGCCGTTGGCCGTGCCTTACCGGCAGCCTGCGTGGTGGCCTCCTGCGTGGCGGCGGCGGCGATGCTAGTGTGCATCGTCGGGCGCGGCGGGACGAAGAGGGCTCGGGCGACGCCGCTGCCGGCATCGGCGGCACCGCTAGGGTTTGGGGCGACCATAGGGTTTGAGGCGGCGGCATCGGTATGTGGAATGGAGTAGGGAGGCGTTGGAGGGGTGCCGGAGGGCGCGTCCATCACCGGAATTCCGCCGGCGGCCGCACGGAGGGAGGATTTGGCGCTAGGAAGAGGAGAATTTTTCAGCGCGGGTTTTTTTCGCGAGCGAGCAGAGCGATAGAGCGCGCTGCAGTCGGAGCCCAAAGTATAGCGCTCAGAATAGCGCAGAGCGACCCGCGACCAAAATATTTTATAGCGCAGCGCTGTTTGCAGCGTCTGTTGGAGGTTTTTTTTGGCTCCGCGCGTTGCATATCGGCAGCGCGCCTGCTGGAGATGCTCTTAGAGATTCTAAGTGGACGACCCTATATCACTTGTCCTCGCGAGAATCGCGGGAATTATGACCGTGCCGCGAGAATTACGACTGTGCCGCGGCGATATAGTCTATTAAAAAAATACTAATTCCTCTGGCCTATATTAGTTGACTCTACTTCGAGAACTCCTTACGTCTGTACCCGAGATGGACCTGAGGCCGGTTGCCGATATGTCCGGCTAACTAGCAACATGTTTGATTCGCGTTCTTATAGGTGAGACCTCTTGTTTGCCGTGACGACGAAAATAAATACTAAAAATTTTGCCTTTCAACGTGCGGGACTAACAACAATGACGAAAACTAATACTGCCTTCCAACATGCGGGACCAGCACATACCGAAAACTAGAAGATTTTTTTTGCCTTTCAACATGCTCGACCCAGTATTGAAAACTAAAAGATTTTTTTTTTTTGACTTCCAACGTAGGGAACCAGCACATAGCCACCTCCACAACGACGAAAACTAAAAGATTTTTTTTTGCCTTCTAACATGCAGGGCCTAGCACGTAGCCACGTAAATATTAGAAAAGCCTGGTAAATAAGAAAGCCACATTTACCCAGATTCAGACCCTTGTAGAGGAAACTTTACTTTCTGTCTATCTGATTTTATAGATGGAGATTTCAAAATCACCGGTTGCTAGATGCGATCTAGTTTACAACAGATTATTGTGAGTAGATTGTTAGGTTCCCTCCTATTTGGCTCCTCTTGGCTTTTATATGAGAGACCGGGTCTGAGAGTCCAGTCCGCGTTGGTTACAGAATAAAAGATAACTCTATGACTATGTCAGCTATGTCTTGGGCTTTGTCTTGATTGTCACGTCTGGTTTCTGAGCTCCGGGTGCTTTTAGAACCTTTGTCTCCTTATGGGCCTTGTCCCGGGTCCGTACCAGGATGCCAATAATGGAGACCGGATATGTCATACCATGTTAGTAGCCCCGAGGCTCTACTCGAGTGACGGGTTGAGTCTCCAAATATTTTTTAATGGAATTTCTATTTTCATGTCCTCGATTCGTTAGTTGTACTCAGTTTTCCTCAGTCGCTTAGTTTTTTCTCACTTTTGTCCATCTCTTTGTACGAAACTCTCACATGGTCTGAAACTCGCCTTCTGTCAGCCTTGCCGTTACGTGCTAGTAAATGGGGTCGCGTTCAGTCAGATCCCGTAGTGAACCCTCGCCGTTACGTGCTGACGAGTAGAGCCGCATTCTGTCGGGTCCCGTAGTGTACCCTAGACGTTACATGCTGACAAGTGGGCCTCATTTAGTCGATTTCCGTAGTGGGCACCTCTCTCAACTTATCCAGATCAGCATCAGACTCACAGCTTATCCATGTGAGCGCCGGACCCACAGCTTATCCACGTGAGCGTCGGACCCACAGTTTACCCAGGTTGGCGTTGCAAGATGGGACCCCGAGCCAGCCCCGCGCCCATGCTCGTGCCTGTGCCGTTGCTTTATTTTCATATAGTAAAATGTAATGCATATACGAAAATTATACACATTTGAACTTTTTTAAATCACACTTAGGACATAATAATATTGTGCTAATAAAATTCTGATCATTTATCATTTCCATTGAGCGAAATATAATGCATAAACTTGCGTATACCGAAAACCTTTCAACTCTTTGAAATCGCAATTAATACGTGATAATGTCGTGCTAAGAAAATCTTGAGAGATTATTATTTTTATAGAGTGGAACGTAATGCCCAAATTTTCATATGCGAAAATTATAAACCTTTGAACACTTTTAAATCGCACTTAATACGTGATATGATGTGCTAACAAAATTTGAGAGATTATTATTTTCTCCCCCATTTCGTAGAGTGGAATGTATGTTGGGCCCGCAGCATAGAAAACAAAAAATTTCCTACGATGAGAACTATACGTCAAGATCTATCTACTAGATACAGAGCAACGAGTGGACATACATCCATGAAGAACTTATCCTCGAAGACAACGAGCTTTGTTAACGAGTAGGAACTCGTGGTTGATGTAGTCGTACACTTGCCGATCTCAAGATCGTGAGGAAGTCCGAGCGCCGCAACTCAGCAGCGCATCCATACTCGCACACACGTTCAAGCCACCGGACAACCTCCACCTCCTCGCTCCAGCGATCTAGCGGAAGCAGCAACTCCTTCCAGACGAAATACCACCGGGAACATGTATCTCGCTAATCCGAGACCATGGGGGAATAATTCTAGAGGAGGAGAGAGATCCTTCACAAGGAGGTGTGAGGATGAAGGAGGGAATGGGTGGCCTTTTATAGGAGGAGGGGGGTGCCCCCTATCTCCATGGCCGGCGCATGGAGAGGGTGACCCCTCACCTCCCCCATTCATGTGGTGGTAACCCCTCCACATTAAAATGCCTCTTCACATTCCCTTTTAAAGTCTCCACTTTAAATGCATTAAATTTCTCCAAATTTAATGCTCTCTCATTTAATAAAACTCTTTTTATTAAATTTATTCAGAATTTTGTTAATTACTTTAATTAACAAACATTCACATATAGCCCCTTGCAATATTTCAATATCACATGCAGAACCACCTTCTGCAATTTCACCCGAAACAATTTCCGGTTTCTATTTAAACAATTCCTGCGCTTTGCAATTCTTTCGTCTGAAACATATATGCTCCAAAATGGTGTCCGGTAACTTGTGCCACCCTACGGTTCGTTAATAATGCAGACATGATCGAGACCCTTCTCCGATCAATAATCAGCAGCGGGACCTGGAGATCTGTACTGACTCCTACACATTCAACGATGACTCCTGTGATCGTGAGAACCTTTAACGCTTGTAACTAAATCCCTTTGTCTCTCGATATATTACATGTCCGAGATTCGATCATCGGTATCTCCATACCTAGTTTGATCTCATTACCGACATGCACTCTTTTCTTGTTCCCGTGATATAATATTCTAGTGATCACATCACTTGCTTGCAAGCTATCCTAATGTGATATCACCGAGAGGGCCCAGAGTATATCTATCCGTCATCTGGATTGAAAAATTCCACTCTTGATCCATGAGCCTCAACATAACACCTTCGTAGTACTGAACCCATCTTTATAGTCACCCTGTTACGGTATGACGTTTGATGTTATCAAGATACTCTTCCGGTGTTAGCAATTAACATGATCTCATGGTCTAAGGATAAAGATTACTTCGTATGATGTTATAGCAATATAAACATAATGACTTGATCGTAATGCTATACTTCGGATGAATGTTCATCACATCATTTCATAAATGCTGTGACCTTGTTATTAACAACATCCAATGTCCATGATCAGGAAACCTTGATCATCTTGTTAATCAACAAGCTAGCCTATAAGAGAGGCATAACTAGGAACCCTTTTTGTTTATTAAACACACATGTATTGATGTTTCCTATCAATACAATTATAGCATGCAAAATAAACATCTATCATATACAAGGAATACATAATAACAACTTTATTATTGCCTCTCAGGGCATATTTCCTTCAGTCTCCCACTTGCACTAGAGACAATAATCTAGTTTATATAGTGATAAATCTAAGACCCATGGAGTTCTGGTGTTGATCATGTTTTGCCCTAGGGAGTACTTTAGTCAACGGATCCGCTACATTCAGGTCCATGTGCACTTTACAAATCTTTATATCTCCATCCTTGACATGCTCGCGGATGGAGTGAAACCGGCGCTTAATATGCTTGGAATTCTTGTGACACCTTGGTTCCTTGGCGTTGGCTATGGATCCATTATTGTCACAATAGATCACCATTGGGTCCAATGCACTAGGAATCACACCTAGTTCCGTTATGAACTCCTTCATCGAAACCGCTTCCTGTGCTGCTTCTGAAGCAGCAACATATTCCGCCTTCGTCATTGATCCAACCACCACAGGTTGTTTGGAGCTCCTCCAACTAACTGCTGCTCCGTTCAAGAGAAATACGTATCCGGATTGAGACTTAGAGTCATCTGGATCAGTGTCAAAGGCTAGCATTGACATAACACTTAGCGACTAGCTCTTCTTCACCTCCGTATACAAGAAACATATCCTTAGTTCTTCTCAAGTACTTAAGGATATTCTTAACCGCTATCTAGTGTTCCGAACCTGGATCAGATTGGTACCTACTAGTCAAACTAATAGCATGTGCCACATCCGGTCTTGTACATAGCATGGCATACTTTATAGAGCCTATGGCTGAGGCATAGGGGATCTTATCCATCATATCTCTTTCTTTCGCCGTAGCCGGACTTTGAGTCTTACTCAATGTTTGCCTTGCAACATAGGTAAGTACCCCTTCTTACTTCCGTCCATATTAAACTTCTTTAATATCTTATCAAGGTATGTACTCTGCGATAGCCCAATTAGGCGTCTTGATCTATCTCTATAGATTTTAATACCTAATATATATGAAGCTTCACCAAGGTCCTTCATTGAAAATTTGCTGTTTAGATAACTTTTAACACTGTTTAAAAGATCTATATCATTTCCAATCAATAATATGTCATCCACATATAATATCAGAAATGCCACATT
This sequence comes from Avena sativa, assembly GCA_916181665.1. Lineage (NCBI taxonomy): Eukaryota > Viridiplantae > Streptophyta > Magnoliopsida > Poales > Poaceae > Avena > Avena sativa. Next base: position 470,328,183 of record OV702290.1, read on the forward strand.
GCTCCCACTCACTTTCTTGTAAGTACAAGCCTCTCCATAAGTTTGGACAAATCCAAACTCTTTGATCACCTCATCAAAGCGGAGATTCCAACTCCAGGATGCTTGCTTCAGTCCATAGATGGATCGCTGAAGTTTGCACACCTTATCAGCATCCTTAGGATCGACAAAACCCTTAGGTTGTATCATATAGAATTCTTCTTCAATATTACCATTGAGGAACGCAGTTTTGACATCCATCTGCCATATTTCATAATTGAAATATGCAGCAATTGCTAACATAATCCTAACCTACTTAAGCATCGCCACGGGAGAGAATGTCTCATCGTAGTCAACTCCTTGAATTTGTCGAAACCCCTTTGCGACAAGTCGAGCCTTATAGATGGTTACATTACCATCAGCATCAGTTTTTCTTTTGAAAATCCATTTATTCTCAACGGCCTTTCGATCGTGAGGTAAGTCCACCAAGGTCCAAACCTGGTTTTCGTACATGGATTCCATCTCGGATTTCATGGCTTCTAGCCATTTGTTGGAATCAGGGCTCATCATCGCTTCTTTATATGTCGCAGGATCATCTATTTCATCAATCATGAAATTCATAACAGGATTGCCGAACAGTTCAGGAGCTGCACGTGTCCTGCTTGACCTGCGAGGTTCGGTAGTATCCTCTTTCGGAGTTTCATGATCAATATCATTAGCTCTCTCTTCACTAGGTGAAGTCAACTCCGAAATAACTTCTGGAGCTGCGCTACTCGCCATTTCATGAAGAGAAGGTTCAATAACCTCTTCGAGTTCTACCTCCCGACTACTCACACCTTTCACGAGAAACTCCTTCTCAAGAAAGGATCCATTCTTGGCAACAAAGACCTTGCCCTCGGATCTGTGATAGAAGGTATACCCAATCGTTTCCTTAGGGTATCCTATGAATACGCATTTTTCCGCTTTGGGTTCGACTTTATCCGGTTGAAGTTTCTTTACATAAACATCGCATCCCCAAACTTTAAGAAATGACAGCTTAGGTTTGTTTCCAAACCATAATTCATATGGTGTCTTTTCAACGGATTTAGATGGTGCCCGATTTAAAGTGAATGCAGCTGTTTCTAGTGCATAACCCCAAAATGACAGAGGTAAGTCAGTCAGAGACATCATAGATCGAACCATATCCAATAAAGTACGATTACGACGTTCTGACACACCATTACGTTGTGGTGTTCTGGCAGGCGTGAGTTGTGAAACTATTCCACAGTCTTTCATATGTGTGCTAAACTCGTAACTAAGATGCTCTCCTCCACGGTCGGACCGCAGAAATTTGATCTTTCTGTTACGATGATTTTCCACTTCATTCTGAAATTCTTTGAACCTTTCAAAGGTTTCAAACTTATGTTTCATAAAATATATATACCCGTATCTACTCAAATCATCCGTGAAAGTAACAAAATAACGATATCCACCTCGCGCCGACACACTCATTGGTCCACACACATCAATATGTATGATTTCCAATAAATCTGTCGCCCGTTCCATTGAACCGGAAAACGGCGTTCTAGTCATCTTGCCCATAAGGCATGGCTCACATGTATCAAATGATTCAAAATCAAGTGATTCCAAAAGTCCATCAGAATGGAGTTTCTTCATGCGTTTAACGCCAATATGACCTAGATGGCAGTGCCACATATATGTAGATATATCATTATCAAGTTTAATCCTTTTAGCATCAACATTATGAATATGCGTAATACTACTATCGAGATCCAACAGAAATAAACCATTCAACACAGGTGCATGACCATAAAAGATATTATTCATATAAATCGAACAACCATTGTTTTCAGACTTAAAAAAATAACCACTTTGCATCAAACACGATTCGGATACAATGTTCATGCTCAGTGCAGGCACCAAATAACAATTATTCAGGTTTATAACTAATCCCGACGGCATATGGAGAGGTAGCGTCCCGACGGCGATCACATCAACTCTTGATCCATTGCCGACCCGCATCCTGACCTCATCCCTTGCTAGCTGTCGCTTGTTCCATAGCCCCTTAACCGAGTTACATATATTAGCAACCGATCCGGTATCAAATACCCAGGTGCTACTGCGAGCACTAGTCAAGTACACATCAATAACATGTATATCACATATACCTTTGTTTGCCTTGCTGGACTTCTTGTCCGCCAAATACTTGGGGCAGTTGCGCTTCCAATGGCCAGTCCCCTTGCAATAGTAGCACTTGGTGTCAGACTTAGGGCCAGCTCGGGGTTTCTTTTCAGGCGCGGCAACAGATTTGCCACCCTTCTTTCCCTTCTGCTTGCCTTTCTTGTCCTTCTTGAAACCGGTGGTCTTATTGATCATCAACACTTGATGTTCTTTCCTAATCTCCACTTCTGCAGTCTTAAGCATTGACAGAAGCTCGGGAAGAGACTTCTTCATGCCCTGCATATTATAGTTCATCACGAAGCTCTTGTAGCTAGGTGACAGAGATTGGAGAACATGATGTATGCCTAAGTCAATGGGAATCGTTATTCCCAAGGATACAAGATTATCGGCGTACCCAGACATTTTGAGTACGTGCTCACTAGCGGAGCTGTTTTCCTCCATCATGCAGCTAAAGAACTTTTTTGTAGCATTATAACTCTCTACGGCAGCATGGGTATCGAAAATCATTTTCAATTCTCCCATGGTATCAAAGGCATTGCCATTTTCGAAACGTTTTCGAAGTTCTGGCTCTAGCCCATACAGTATGCCGCAATGAACTAAGTTGTGGTCCTCCTGACGAGTTATATAGACGTTCTTTTCCTCGTCGGGGGAATCAAGAGCTGGCGGGGGGCCTAGCGGCGCCTCTAGCACATATTGCTTTTGTGCAGCAGTGAGGAGAATCCTCAAATTCATAGCCCAGTTGGTGAAGTTGCTACCATTCGCAGTAAGCTTCTCTTTCTCCATGAACACATTGAAATTAAAAGCAGGTGGTGCCATCTACAACTGAATTTGTAAAGTATATTTAGACTAAGTTTATGATAGATTGAGTTCAACTAATCCAAATTACTAATGAACTCCCACTCAAAAACGACATCCCTCGTGTCCTTTTGGTGATTACATGAACCAAATCCACTACACCAAGTCCGATCATCACGTGAGTCGGTGTAGCTTCAAAGGCGAGCATCTATATGGGCATCATATCAACTATATGACTCATGCTTAACCTTTCGGTCCGTGTTCCGAGGCCATGTCTGTACATGCTAGGCTCGTCAAGTAAGAACCTTAGTATTTGCGTGTGTAAAACTGTCTTACACCCGTTGTATGAAAGCGTAGAGTCGAGAACACCCGATCATCACGTGATGCCTCAAAACACGATCCACAAAACGGTGCATACTTAAGGACGAACACATTTTATCTTGATATCTAAATGAGGGATCATCTTATAATGCTACCAAAAGCGCCAAACTAGCAATATAAGATGCTAATGTGTGAAGTGAGGTGATATGGTCCATGCATTTGATCTCTATCATTTGCATCGTGGTATGATCTCTATCATTCCTTTGTGTGTAAGGCCAAGGTCTATGGAACTTACACATTAAGTGAGTTGTAAGAGTATCTATCATACATCTACTTACAACAATACCATATCAAAACACTAGCCCAACAACGATCTAAACTAGACGCCTCTAATTTATCAATTGCAAGTTTTACGTGGCTTAGGGCTTTCGGAGATAGAACCGGTCTTACCTACGAACATGAACCACAACGAGGATAACCAAGTTATTAGCAACTCGTTGTAAATCAGATATTGACTATAGTAGGAGAGACAGACACCCGCCAGCCACTTATGCAAAACAAGTTGCATGTCAGTCGTGGAACCGGTCTCATGTACGATGACATGTAAGGTTGGTCCGGGCCGCTTCATCCCACTATGCCACCAATATCCAAAGTACATAGAAGATGCAATAACATGATCATCATCGCCCACATATAAACATATGTGTACTACCCGTGCAAAGCACCTACGCATAGATCAGGCTCTGATACCACTGTTGGGTCCGCAAAATAGAAAACAAAAATTTTCCTATGATGAGAACTATACGCCAAGATCTATCTACTAGATACAGAGCAACGGGTGGACATACATCCATGGAGAACTTATCCTCGAAGACAACGAGGTTTGTTAACGAGTAGGAACTCGTGGTTGATGTAGTCGTACACTTGCCGATCTCAAGATCGTGAGGAAGTCCGAGCGCCGCAACTCAGCAGCGCATCCGCACTCGCACACACGTTCAAGCCACCGGACAACCTCCACCTCCTCGCTCCAGCGATCCAGCGGAAGCAGCAACTCCTTCCAGATGAAATGCCACCGGGAACATGTATCTCGCTAATCCGAGACCATGGGGGAATAATTCTAGAGGGGGAGAGAGATCCTTCACAAGGAGGTGTGAGGATGAAGGAGGGAATGGGTGGGCTTTTATAGGAGGAGGGGGTGCCCCCTCTCTCCATGGCCGGCACATGGGGGGTGACCCCTCACCTCCCCCATTCATGTGGTGGTAACCCCTCCACATTAAAATGCCTCTTCACATTCCCTTTTAAAGTCTCCACTTTAAATGCATTAAATTTCTCCAAATTTAATGCTCTCTCATTTAATAAAACTCTTTTTATTAAATTTATTCAGAATTTTGTTAATTACTTTAATTAACAAACATTCACATATAGCCCCTTGCAATATTTCAATATCACATGCAGAACCACCTTCTGCAATTTCACCCGAAACAATTTTCGGTTTCTATTGAAACAATTCCTGCGCTTTGCAATTCTTTCGTCTGAAACATATGTGCTCCAAAATGGTGTCCGGTAAATCTTAAGTGTGCCACCCTACAGTTCGCGAATAATGCAGACATGATCGAGACCCTTCTCCGATCAATAATCAGCAGCAGGACCTGGAGATCCGTACTGACTCCTACACATTCAACGATGACTCCTGTGATCGTGAGAACCTTTAATGCTTGTAACTAAATCCCTTTGTCTCTCGATATATTACATGTCCGAGATTCGATCATCGGTATCGCCATACCTAGTTTGATCTCGTTACCGACATGCACTCTTTTCTCGTTCCCGTGATATAACATTCTAGTGATCACATCACTTGCTTGCAAGCTATCCTAATGTGATATCACCGAGAGGGCCCAGAGTATATCTATCCGTCATCTGGATTGAAAAATTCCACTCTTGATCCATGAGCCTCAACATAACACCTTCGTAGTACTGAACCCATCTTTATAGTCACCCTGTTACGGTGTGACGTTTGATGTTATCAAGATACTCTTCCGGTGTTAGCAATTAACATGATCTCATGGTCTAAGGATAAAGATTACTTCATATGATGTTATAGAAATATAAACATAATGAATTGATCGTAATGCTATACTTCGGATGAATGTTCATCACATCATTTCACAAATGCTGTGACCTTGTTATTAACAACATCCAATGTCCATGATCAGGAAACCTTGATCATCTTGTTAATCAACAAGCTAGTCTATAAGAGAGGCATAACTAGGAACCCTTTTGTTTATTAAACACACATGTATTGATGTTTCCTATCAATACAATTATAGCATGCAAAATAAACATCTATCATATACTAGGAATACATAATAACAACTTTATTATTGCCTCTCAGGGCATATTTCCTTCAATGTAATGCATAAACTTGCATATACGAAGTTTATACACCTTTGAACTCTTTAAAATCGCACTTAATACATGATAATGTTGTGCTAAGAAAATCTTGAGAGATTATCATTTCCATGGAGTGAAATATAATGCATAAACTTGCGTATACAAAATTTATACACCTTTGAACTCTTTGAAATCGCACTTAATACGTGATAATGTTGTGCTAAGAAAATCTCGAGAATTACCATTTCCATGGAGTAAAATATAATTCATAAACTTGTGTATACAAAAATTATACACCTTTGAACTCTTTCAAATCACACTTAATACGTGATAATGTTGTGCTAATAAAATCTTGAGAGATTATCATTTTCATATAGTGGAATTTAATGCATAAACTGGCATACACGAAAATTTTAAACCTTTGAACACTGTGAAATCGCACTTAATAACGAGATAATGATGTGCAAGCAAAATTTTGAGAGATTATTATTTTGTCCCTGATGGCCCAAAATATATCGAGCTCGTTGGGGAACCCCAAGAGGAAGGTATGATGAGCACAGCAGCAAGTTTTCCCTCAGTTATGAAACCAATGTTATTGAACCAGTAGGAGCAAGGAAACACCTCCAATGTGTTGTTTCCAACTTGGAATCCTGCACAACATAACCACAGACTTTGCCCCCAACTTATAGTGAGGTTGTCAATCTCACCGGTTTTGCTAAAAACAAACGATTAAACGTATTGTGTGGAAGATAGTAATAGCTTTGCAGAAAGTAAACAAAAAACAGTAAATAGTAGATTGTAGATTGATAGTAAAAGAAAGGACTGGGGTCCATAGTTCACTAGTGGTGGCACTCCTTAAGATAGAGGACATGTTAGGTGAACAAATTATAGCGGGGCAATTGACAAACATCGAGAATGCATACATGCATATACTAATCATCTTGACTCCTATGAGATTCGATTAGGCATTACAACATTATACAGATACTGTAATCCAACTGCATCTATGACTAATAATCCACCTTAAGGTTATCATCCAAACCCCCTCCAATATTAATTTGCAAGCAACAGATAATTGCATTAAGCATTGTGTGTAAAGTAAACAATACGATTGTTCTATGAACAAAGGATTGTTGTTTTCTCCCTAGTAGCAACATCACATCTTGTACCTTAGAGATTTCTGTCACTTCTCCAGATTACTAGAGGCATGAACCCACTATCAAGCATAAATACTCCCTCTTGGAGTTGCTAGCATCTACTCGGCTAAGATAGCTACTAATAACGGAGAGCGTGCAAGATCACAAATAACAAAAACATGATAGAATCAATAATCAATCTGAAATAGCATCTCAATATCCATCGGATCCCCGCAAACACAACATGTATGATTACAAATAGATGATCTTTATCATGAACGGAGCTCACAAGATCTAAACATGGTAGCACAAAGGAGAAGAACCAACCATCTAGCTACTACATGGACCCGTAGTCTAGGGATGAACTACTCACGCATCACACTAGAGGCAGTCATGGTGATGAAGAAGGCCTCCAGGGTGAATTCTGCCCTCCGGCAGGGTGCCGGGAAGAGCTTCAGATCCCTCCCAATCTAGGGATGGAGATGACGGCGGCTACAGACTCTTTCATGGAATTTTGATCGGGTCCTTAGGGTTTCTGTATCAGAGGCGATATATACAAAAGGGGAGGCCGAGGGGGTGCCCTAGGTGGCCACACCACCCCTGGCGTGGGCCAGGTTGTGTGGCCGGCCTCTGGCCCCTCTCCGTCTCGTCTTCTGGCTCCGTGTCCCCCTCATTGAAATATTGACTTTGGTTTTTGTCCCGTCCAATTCCGAGAATATTCATTTTCTGACTTTCCTGGAACCAAAAACAGCAGAAAATAGGCAGCTGGCACTGTGGCATATTGTTAATAGGTTAGTCCAAGAAAGTGTGTAAAAATACTCCAAAGTGTGGACAAAACATAAGAAAGTAGATATAAAACAAGCATGGAACATCAAAAATAATAGATACGTTTGCAACGTATCAACATCCCCAAGCTTAACTCATGCTCGTCCTCGAGTAGGTAAGTGATAAAAAGAAAGAATAATTTTTTGAGGTGACATGCACCATCATAAACTTGATCAAAGTATTTGTAAAACATTGATAGCTGGGATCATAGTACTTTAACATAGCTCGAAAGATATAGTTCTAACAATAAGACATAGCAACTATGTTGTAACATGAAAAGGCACAAACAAAAGATTCATGAATAACAATGCTTTGCAAGACGTTTGTTAGTTTCACATAAAGCAAACATAATGAGAATTGTATTCAGCTTGTCCCTCATAGTGTAGCAAAACATAAATGCATAGGACACCTTCAAAGTTCATTAGGGTGACTAGATACAAATAGTTTAAGAACAAGCAATATCAAAGTTATGAAAAAATAAACAAGTCTTGGGATAATGCACATTAAACTAAGAATGGCCACTAAGCTCTCTCAATAGGTGCATAAAGATAGAAGATGGAGACTCAACATAAAAGTAAAAGAAAGGCCTTCATAGAAGGAAGTAGGGATTCAAGTCTCATAAAGAGCTTCCAAAAATTATGGTACTTATTAGCTTTTATCTCTCATTGCCCCTATCATAAGCATCTTTAGGTGATTAAGGTTAAAGTGACAGAACTAAGAGGATATGCTTGACAAGTTATAAGTTGAAATCTCATGCCCCTTACTTACGAGTACCGAACCTCATGCTACTCAACTTTAGTCACAAGTAAGCTCTTGTCATTGTAAGTACATATGTATCATAGAGAACCGCCAACAGGGTACCACTTGCACATGATACAGGAGCTATCCCATAATCAAAATGACAAGGCAAGCAGACAATGAGCATCTCAGCGATCTTTTTATTTGCTATTTCCATAGGTTTTTATTGAGGATGCTTCATAGAATGCTCATTATGGTTATGCTGCAAGTTTCCACCATGATTAGGCATGTCTTAGGCTAGCGGCCCAAACGTTTCTCTAACACACATACAAACTCCATGATCTTACAATTTCCCCTTTTATTTCACATCGTCGGGATCCATAAGCAAAAGAATCATGATATCAACGGAATAATAAGTGCAATGTTGAAAGAGTTCCCCATGATACATGGTTCTGCTAACTTCAACTTATAAAGCGCAAGCATATACGCAACAAATATGGATGCAATAGTTCAAGATTATTAAGTGCAAGAAAGTAAAGTGTGCCATCAAGTTTGTGAGAGCTTTAATCACTAGTTTTCTCATAACAAGTTTAATTCGGAAGGTAGATAAAAACATGAATATACTTGGAATAGCAAATGCTAATAGGTAGGTATGGTGGACTCTTTGGAATAACTTGGTTTTATTTGGAGTTGGATGCATGAGTGGAACTCATACTTGGTTATGGAGGCTAGTAAAAGACTGGGAGCGACCAACTAAGAGAGCAATAATGGCCATAATCATGCAAAGCGACAAAACATCATTAATTAAAGCATAAAGTAATATTACAAGTCGAAAACTAAAGGATCATAAAGGCTATGGTGACTTGGGATAGTCATAACATGGTGTGAGCATGCATCAAATCGACCCAAATAAAGCTTCAAAGGAGAATACCACAATACTATGCTTTAATATGCTAAAACAATGCATGATTCTTTCAAGGCACATTAAGCAATCTCAATTGTTTATAACATTTCATGCTACAGCAAAAATCACTAAGCATAAAGCCAAAACAATATCAAGCATGACATGACAAAGCATAGGCCACAGTCAAAAACAAGCTCTTTTTACCACTTAAGCATGAACTTTTCCTACTATTTTCCAATCCAAAACAATCTTATTTGAAAACTAATGTATGAATGAGGGGTTCCAACCAATTTATTCAAGCAAACTAAGCAAATGAAAACCAAAAACAAAAACAAAGACGATCCAAGAACAACACAACTATGCATGAAACAATAAAAATGAAGTGTTTGGAAGAAACCTGAGATTTTTATTGATGAAGAAGGGGATGCCTTGGGCATCCCCAAGCTTTGACGCTTGTACTTCTTGGATATTTCTTGGGGTGACACTTGGTGGCATCCCAATCTTAAGCTTTATTCCATTCTTCATCTCATTACATCATTCTTTCCCTACACCTGAAATTTTTCCTTCATACAAAACCTCACACAATCTTCATTAGCAACATTAGTGTACTCAAGATAATAAGTCTTTTGGTTCAGTTCTAACACAAGTAAAACTTCCATTAAAACACGAGATACTGTAGCACTTCCCTCAAAAAGCTCAATTCCCCAAAAGGAACCCAAAAAGGAATCAACAAGAAGCAAATGCAAATAATGGCAGAAATCTGTCAAAACAGACTAGCAGGTAAAAACCAATTCTTTTGAAGACCTTCTATTGCTCAAATAGAAAAGTGTTGAACTAACGAAAGTTGGATAACAACCTGGGACAGAAGCAAAAAAAACTACAGCTCAAACCGACGTACAGATATTTTACACGAATTTTTACAGCAAGGCACAAAAATCTGTTTCGGGGCAGCTACTTTCCCAATCATTACTTCTCTCTCATTAGAGGTTACTCTTGGCACAAAAAGCAAATAAAAAGGATAACGAGAGGTTATTACTGAAGCAATAACTTCCAAGACTCAACTAAAACTTTTGGGTTATCTTCCAATAAGTACTTTTTTTAACGCCTTTAAGTTAGGCATGATAGTTTGAGAAGATGCTCACATAAGAAATATGAATTGAAGTAAAAGAGAGCATCAAGAAGCAAATTCAAAAAACATTTAAGTCTAACCCACTTCCTATGCATAGGAATCTTGTATGCAAATAAATTCACAAAGAATAGAATGACAGACATAGGAAGATAAAACAAGAGTAACTTTAAAACTTTCAGCACATAGAGAGGTGTTTCAGTACCATGAAAACTTTTACAACCATATTTTCCTCTCTCATAATAATTTTCAGTAGCCTCATGAATAAACTCAACAATATAACTATCACATAAAGCATGTTTTTCATGATCTACAAACACATAATTTTTATCAAGCTCAAAAATAATGGGATTAAAACCTTCAAACCCACTTTTAACAATTTTATAACAAGGTGACTGATCATTCTCAAGAGGTATGGGGTTCCAAGATAAGGTCAAGACCCCTCCAATCTCATTTTGAATAGTAGTACAGTTAATATTATCAACCAATATAGGACCATCATCTAGAGCTTTATCATAAACATTTTCTAAGCAACGCTCTTTAGTACCATGCATTTAGAAGTTAGGCACTAATAAAGGATTATCATAGATAACAGGAGCATAATTATTATCACAAGTTTTACCCATAGTAGATTTCTCAAAAGAACCCATAGGAACATAACATTCATCCTCCTTTGGTAAGCATGGGGGACAATCAAATAATGTAAGGTATAAAGAGTTAGTCTCATTAGAAGGTAGGCATGGGTAGCTAATCCATTCTTCCTCCTTTTTTCCATCACCCTCCTCTTTTTCATCCAATGAGCTTCCAGTTTCAGCAATTTCTTCTTCCATAGGCTCCTGCAAGGCATTAGTCTCTTCCGCTGGTGGAGAGCATCTATTAAGATATTCAAGAATATAGCCATTTTCTTCCTTGTATTTATCAAAGCAAAATTTAAGTATATCATAAATCTCGTATTTATAAGGTGCATCATCATTATTTTCAAGCAAATAAGTTAATTCGAATGCACCCTTCCAAGCAATAAATTCTTCAATTTGTTCCACATCATAAAATTCATAATTTCCCTTAACATAAGAAGATATGGTAACATCATCATTATACTCACATTGAAACGGGAGGTGTTTATACCTCTTACAACAACAAGATTTATCAAAGAAATAAGTAACATTATAAGTAGAGCACATGTTTCTAGCAATGGTATACAATTTGTCAATTTGTTCCCATAAGTGTTTCCCTTTTTGTGACAAGCGGTGTTCCTTATAATAAAAATTTTGTTCTTCTGTGAACCCACCTTGCCAATTAGATTCAGTTTCAAAGAAACCAACCATTGATAGAAAGCATGATAAAGCAAGAACAAACCAACGAAAATAACAACTATAGTAGGAACTAATTTTTTTATATTTTTGATAAAAATAACAAGCAAACGAAGCATAAATAAACTAAGCAAAACAAATAAAACAAAGTAAAGAGATTGGTTCTGAGGGACTCCCCTTGTGAAGATGTCCTTGACTGCCGGGCAACGGCGCCAGAAAAATAGCTTGATGGCCCAAAATATATCGAGCTCGTTGGGGAACTCCAAGAGGAAGGTATGATGAGCACAGCAGCAAGTTTTCCCTTAGTTATGAAACCAAGGTTATCGAACCAGTAGGAGCAAGGAAACACCTCCAACTTGGAATACTACACAACACAACCACAAAACTTTGCCCCCAACTTACAGTGAGGTTGTCAATCTCACCGGTTTTGCTGAAAACAAAGGATTAAACGTATTGTGTGGAAGATAGTAATAGCTTTGCAGAAAGTAAACAGAAAACAGTAAATAGTAGATTGTAGATTGATAGTAAAAGAAACGACCGAGGTCCATAGTTCACCAGTGGTGATTCTCTTTAAGATAGATGACATGTTGGGTGAACAAATTACAGTGGGGCAATTGACAAACATTGAGAAAGCATACATGCACATACTAATCATCTTGACTCCTATGAGATTTGATTGGGCATTACAACATTATACATAGACCATAATCCAACTACATCTATGACTAATAATCCACCTCCTGGTTATCATCCGAACCCCCTCCAGTATTAAGTTGCAAGCAATAGATAATTGCATTAAGCATTGCGTGTAAAGTAAACAATACGATTGTTCTATGAACAAAGGATTGTTATTTTCTCCCTAGTAGCAACAACACATCTAGTACCTTAGAGATTTCTGTCACTTCCCAGATTACTAGAGGCATGAACCCACTATCGAGTATAAATACTCCCTCTTGGAGTTGCTAGCATCTACTCGGCCAAGATAGCTACTAACAACGGAGAGTATGCAAGATCACAAATAACAAAGACATGATAGAATCAATAATCAATCTTAAATAGCATCTCAATATCCATCGGATCCCCGCAAACACAACATGTATGATTACAAATGGATGATCTTGATCACGAACGGAGCTCACAAGATCTAAACATGGTAGCACAAAGGATAAGAACCAACCATCTAGCTACTACATGGACCCGTAGTCTAGGGATGAACTACTCACGCATCACACCGGAGGTAGTCATGGTGATGAAGAAGGCCTCCAGGGTGAATTCTCCCCTCTGGCAGGGTGCCGGGAAGAGCTTCAGACCCCTCCCGATCTAGGGATGGAGATGACGGTGGCTATAGACTCTTTCGTGGAATTTTGATCGGGTCCTTAGGGTTTCTGTACCGGAGGCGATATATAGGCGAAAGGGGAGGCCGAGGGGGTGCCCTATGCAGCCACACCACCCCCTGGCACGGGCCAGGCCTTGCCACGTGGCCAGGTGGTGTGGCTGGCCTCTGGCCCCTCTCCATCTCGTCTTTTGGCTCCGTGTCCCCCTCGGTGAAATATTGACTTTGGCTTTTGTCCCGTCTAATTCTGAGAATATTCATTTTTTGACTTTCCTGGAACCAAAAACAGCAGAAAACATGCAGCTAGCACTGTGGCACCTTCTTAATAGGTTAGTCCAAGAAAGTGTATAAAAATACTCCAAAGTGTGGACAAAACATAAGAAAGTAGATATAAAACAAGCATGGAACATCAAAAATTATAGATACGTTTGCAACGTATCACTCCCCCCATTTTCATAGAGTGGAATGTAATGCATAAACTTGCATATATGAAAATTATACATATTTGAACTCTTTTAAGTCGCACTTAATACGTGATAATATTGTGCTATGAAAATCTTGAGAGATTATCATTTTCATAGAGTGGAATGTAATGTATAAATTATACACCTTCGAACATGTCCCTTCAAATTATATTCAAGTTCATTTGTTTATGGAGTTAAAGTACCGGTGACATACTCGTTATTTTGCATGGATAGAGGGGTGCCCCCAATAGATATAGGGGTTATCCTGTCTGCTAGATCATTCAGACAAACTATGTTTTGGAGAGGGATGTTTTGGGAAGAGGCTTGAGTAGAAAGCCATGAACCTTCATAGATAGTAGGTGATTTGAGAAGTGGTGATTTAGGTTAAAACTTGGTTTATATACATTTTTATGGTGGTAGGTCACATAATAAGACTCCCTGGGTAGATGCCACTATGTTTTGCTCTTTTTGAATTTGTTGTGCATAAAATAACTCAATTAACTAGCTAAAACCTATTCGTTGAATCTCCGTTGACCAGCCACCGGAGGGTAAAACCGAGTATATTGCACACGGCAATGTTAGTACTAGAGGGCAAAACTGAGTACAACCAAACTGCCAGTGTTACACTCGAGGGCAAAACTGAGTACAACTGAGTCGCCAGGGTTAGACACGAGGGGAAAACGTGACTCACGGTACGCGTGTGCGGTGCATGGGGCGGTAGCGGACACGTGTGGCCGTGCATAGTGCAGTAGCATACGCGGTTACGTGGTGCACGGTAGTGCAACGAAATGTCGCTTCCCTTCTCCTTTAATAGAGGCCTCCCCACTCTCACTCATCACTCACTCGCTCACTCAACCGTCTCCACTGTCCTATGACCTTCTACAAAGCCCCAAGAAAACCCCAACCATACCAGCGATGGAGAAGAACGGGGTGGTGGCCATCGGCGCCTCCAAGGCCGCCGACGAGGAGGCCCCCATCCCTGCATATGCCGTATCCGCCGACGAGGAGGCCCCCGCCGGTCTCGGGCAGATCCCGCTCGGCTGTGACCCCTACGAGGAGGTTGATTACATAAGGCCGGAGAACCCCTACGACACCAGCATCGCCGACCCATGGTTGGAGGTAACCAGGGTTTTCTCCCTTCCCTTGTTCTTCCCCCGTTCCCATCGTTGTATGTTAGATCGTATGTTATTAGGGCACAGCTATTCATATTTTTATAGTAGCTAATCCTATTGTGTTAGATCTAGTATTTCGACGAATCCCCCTATTCATATTTGAACCCTTGTTCGTAGTTGGGATTAGTATTCGGTTTGGTTTGAGATTTGGGGAATAATCAGGATATCTCAATTGGTTAATTTATGAAGGGAATATGCCCGAGAGGCAATAATAAAGTGGTTATTATCTTATTCCATGTTTATGATAAATGTTTATTTTGCATGCTATAATTGTATTGATCGAAAACATCAATACATGTGTGTTCAATAAACAAAAAGGGTTCCTAGTTATGCCTCTCTTATAGACTAGCTCGTTGATTAACAAGATGATCAAGGTTTCCTGATCATGGACATTGGATGTTGTTAATAACAAGGTCAAAACATTGGTGGAATGATGTGACGAACATTCATCCGAAGTATAGCATTACGATCAGAGTCATTATGTTTATATTGCTATAACATCATACGAAGTAATCTTAGTCCTTAGACCATGAGATCATGTTAATTGCTAACACCGGAAGAGTATCTTGATAACATCAAACGTCACACCGTAACAGGGTGACTATAAAGGTGGGTTCGGTGCTACGAAGGTGTTATGTTGAGGCTCATGGATCAAGAGTGAAATTTGTCAATCCCGATGACGGATAGATATACTCTGGGCCCTCTCGGTGATATCACATTAAGATAGCTTGCAAGCAAGTGATGTGATCACTAGAATGTTATATCACGGGAACGAGAAAAGAGTGCATGTCGGTAACGAGATCATACTAGGTATGGAGATACCGATGATCGAATCTCGGACATGTAATATATCGCGAGACAAAGGGATTTAGTTACTAGCGTTAAAGGTTCTCACGATCACAGAAGTCATCGTTGAATGTGTAGGAGTCAGTATGGATCTCCAGGTCCCGCTTCTGATTATTGATCTGAGAAGGGTCTCGATCAATTCTGCATTATTCGCGAACCGTAGGGTGACACACTTAAGGGATACCGACACCATTTGGAGCAAATATGTTTCAGATAAATATTTAAGAAAGTGTTGGAATCATTTCAATAGACACCGAAACTGTTTCGGGTGAAATTGCTGAAATTGGTTCTGCATGTAATATTGAAATGTTGTAGGGGGTTTTATGTGAATGTTTGTTAATTAAAGTAATTAACAAAATTCTGAATAAAAATAATAAAAGAGTTTTATTAAATGAGAGAGCATTAAATTTGGAGAAATTTAATGCATTTAAAGTGGAGACTTTAAAAGAGAATGTGAAGGGGCAAATTTTTGTGGAGGGAGTTACCACCACATGAATGAGGAGGTGAAGGGTCACCCCTTGAGGCGCCGGCCATGGGGAGGGGTACCCTCGCCTCCTCCTATAAAAGTCCCCCCTCACACCCCTTCTTCCACACACCTCATCATGAAGGATCTCTCTCCCCCTCTAGTATTATTTCCCCATGGTCTCGGATTAGCGAGATACATGTTCCCGGTGGCTTTATCTGGAAAGGAGTTGCTGCTTCCGCTGCTTTGCTGGAGCGAGGGATGGAGGTTGTCGGGGTACCGGACATGTGTGCAATCACGGATGCACTGCTGCTTTGCGATGCTGGACTTGGTGGTGCTGGACTTGCTGGAGCTGGATATGAAGGACGTGTTGGAGCCAGACCTGCTCGGACTTCCACACGATCTTGAGATCGGCAAGTGTACGACTACATCAACCACGAGTTCCTACTCGTTAACAAAACTCGTTGTCTTCGAGGGTAAGTTCTCGATGGATGTATGTCCACCCTTTGCTCTGTACCTAGTAGATAGATCTTGGCGTGTAGTTCTCATCGTAGGAAAAATTTTGTTTTCTATGCTGCGGACCCAATAGTGGTATCAGAACCTGATCTATGCGTAGGTGCTTTGCACGGGTAGTACACATATGTTTATATGTGGGCGATGATGATCATGTTATTGCATCTTTCATGTATTTTGGATATTGGTGGCATAGTGGGATGAAGCGGCCCGAACCAACCTTACATGTCATCGTACATGAGACCGGTTCCACGACTGACATGCAACTAGTTTTGCATAAGTGGCTGGCGGGTGTCTGTCTCTCCTACTATAGTCAATATCTGATTTACAACGAGTTGCTAATAACTTGGTTATCCTCGTTGTGGTTCCATGTTCGTAGGTAAGAACGGTTCTATCTCCGAAAGCCCTAAGCCACGTAAAACTTGCAATTGATAAATTAGAGGCGTCTAGTTTAGATCGTTGCTGGGCTAGTGTCTTGATATGGTATTGTTGTAAGTAGATGTATGATAGATACTCTTACAACACACTCAACGTGTAAGTTCCATAGACCTTGGCCTTACACACAAAGGAATGATAGAGATCATACCACGATGCAAATGATAGAGATCATATGCATGGACCATATCATCTCACTTTACACATATGATGTTTGCATCTTATATTGCTAGTTTGGCGTTTTAGTAGCACTTTAAGATGATCCCTCATTTAGATATCAAGATAAAAATGTGTTCTTCCTTAAGTATGCACCGTTCTATGGATCGTGTTTCGAGACATCACGTGATGATCGGGTGTACTCGACTCTACGCTTTCATACAACGGGTGCAAGACAATTTTACACACGCGAGTACTAAGGTTCTTACTTGGCGAGCCTAGCATGTACAGACATGGCCTCGGAACACGGACCGAAAGGTTAAGCATGAGTCATATAGTTGATATGATGTCCATATTGATGCTCGCCTTTGAAGCTACACCGACTCACGTGATGATCGGACTTGGTGTAGTGGATTTGGTTCATGTAATCACCAAAAAGGCACAAGGGATGTCGTTTTTTAGTGGGAGTTCATTTCTAATTTGGATTAGTCGAACTAAATTTGTCATAAACTAAATCGAAGTGGGTTTGCATAATATGTTGTAGTCATTGGCGTCTGTTCACTACCTTATGCTTAGTTTTTAATTGAGATAATAGAACTATAGAATTCTGGATATTTACTTTACGAACTGGTATCATATTGTTTTGAATGTCAATTTAAAGTTTATAAGTCCTATTGCAAACTTTCAGCAAACTCTATTTACTCCATGAAGTTTAATAAGTAGTATTAAATCAAGAGTAAGAACTCCAATATTAGTATCTAAAGTATCATGTTTGCATCCATGATTATTGATATTCAAAAGTTGTTTTAATATCAAGATTATATTGGAGCTGAAAGAATTGTTTCAGAAACCATCATGTGTGAAAGATATTGTGATATCTGAAACAAAGTTTTTGGTTGCATTATGATAGAGTGTAATTTAGCAAAATACATGTTCTCATATTGTATGAGAATTGGTGAAGGATGGAGATTCTAGGCATCCGAATCTCCCAAAAGGTTTCGGGAACTAAAATTATACTCGTCATTCTTCCTTATAAGATATAGTAGCTTGATCATGAAAGTTGTCATGATAAGGATGAACAGAAGATGTAAGTAAAATGTTTACTACACTAAGATATTACTACAGAATGGATTTTTGAAAGAATGCCAAACATTTGATGATGGTGATCCACTTCAAAGTGCAAGTCCAAAGGTATTAGTATTTGACTATATACAAGCTTTGTACTATGTGTCATGTGAATGACACCACTATTGATGTTGATAGATTCTTTTAAAAGAAAAGGAATTGTTGAAAGAGAATCTATAAAATATTTGGCAGAGAAGAAAAGGTTGGAGATGTCCAGCTTAGGTATATAGAAGATATACATGTTATGGCTGTATTGCTTGCTTGTTAAACAATGTGGTTCTTAGGTATTGGATACCGGTATTGGATACGGAATTGGTTGGTATGAAGTGTCATACAGGACAACGCAATTCATGACTACAATGGCCTAAGTAACTATAAAGAGAATAAGTGATGATGTTCATCGAAAACAAATAAAGTGTTATTGTGTTTTTCGTTGATGTCAAACCTAGCCTTCAAGATTTGTTTTAATAATTGTTATTTTGTTCCGGTATTACGAGAACAATGGTTGTTCAAATAAATTACCGTATTCCATAAAGGATGGATGGACTTTTTACAAGTCTAGTGGGAGAAATCACATCCATAAATACTATTGCTAAAATGCCGTAAGACAAATGATTGGAAGATCACTTATGAAGTGACATCGCTATTTGAATTATATTGGAGGTAAACATGAAGAAACTCCATGTTGATGGATTTTTGGAGTCTTTTGATTTTGATCAATTGATGCTTGTGAAAATTTCCTCGAGATAATTGAAACTACGTTCATAGGCCAAAGAGGAACGGATGACTAACTTATTGGATATTATGCATGTTGATGTATATAGTCCATTCTGTGTAGCCATATGTGATGGATCTTTTTGCTTCATATGCTTTCTCCAAAAATTTGAGTGAATATATCTATATATTTACTTAATAAGGAAGAAGTATGAAACATTTGAAAATTGTTCAAAGACTTTCAAGATGAAGTGAAAAATCATTGTAACAAGAAAATAAAAGAGTTTATGATTTGATCATAAAGGAAGATATTTGAGTTACATGTTTAGCAAAACACCTAAGATTTGAGGAATTGTTCCATGATTTGTGTTTCCTGATAAACCATAGGAGTGTGGCATATTCGAGAGATGAAATCAAACCATGTTTGACATGGTAAGATCAAAGGTGCCATTTATAAAACTTCCATTATGTTTTAAGGATTGAAGCTTTAGAGACTACCGCTTTTACACTGAAAAGAGCACCATCGTGATCCGTTGAAATGACACCATATGAGTTATGGTTTGGGATAAAACCCGAATTGTCTTTTCTTAAATTTTGGTATGCTATGCATAAGTAAAATGTTTACAACCAAAGGTGGATAAGCACGTCTTTGTAGGTTATCCCAAAGAATTTGTTGGGAATTTCTCCATAACACTGAGGACAAAAGAGTTTGTTACTTGGAACGTCAAGTTTCTTGAGAATGATTTTTTCACAAAAAGTTAAGTGGGAGGACAATAGAACGTTGATTAAGTTGTTGAACCTTAGCTATATGTGCTAAGTAGCGCAGCGCCGGAAAGTGTCCCGGTGGTGGCCACATTGCTCATAGCTCCCGTGATTACAAAGGGTGTGATCTCGAAGATTAGAGTTCCTATTGAACCGTGTGGGTCGGTAAGAATCAAATAGTAAGATTTGATAAACAAGTCGTTATTGTTTTGACAATGATGAACCGACTACATGCAAAGAAGTGATGATGGGCCCTGACTCCATAAAATGACTAGAAATCATAGAATCCATGATAGTATCCATACATGAGAAATCAAGTTTCTGAACTTGGAAGACCCTCTGGAAAGGCGTGAAGCCTATTGGTCGTGTTTAGATCTATAAAGAAATAGACATGGATGTTTAACATCTATGAAATAGTCGACATGTCGGAAAGAAGTTTACGACAATGTTCAAGGAGTTGACTGATGGCTCAATGCACGGCACCCAGAAAATGTGTTGATGGCTCGTGGTTGATGTAGAGCTCGTTGGGAACCCCAAGAGGAAGGTATGATGAGCACAGCAACAAGTTTCCCTTAGTTATGAAAGCAAGGTTTAATCGAACCAGTAGGAGCAAGGAAACACCCCAAAGGTGTTACTAGCTGAGCTTTGGCAGGGCGCACTACCGGTGCTAGTAGCAACGTGGAGACCTGCACAACACAACCACAGAACTTTGTCCCCAACTTGCGATGAGGTTGTCAATCTCACCGTGGTTTGCGGAAAACAAAGGATTAAACGTATCGAATGGAAAGAAGTAATAGTTTGCAGAAAGTAAACACAAAGCAGTAACAGTTTATAGATTGTATGTAAAGAAAAAGGACCAGGATCCATAGTTCACTAGAGGTGGCTCTCCTTAGATAGATAACATGCTGGGTGAACAAATTACAGCGGAGCAATTGAAAAACACCAAGAAAGCAATACATGCATATACTAATCATCTTGACTCCTCTGAGACTTGATTGGGCATTACAACATAATACATAGACCGCCATCCAACTGCATATATGACTAATAATCCACCTTCGGGTTATCATCCGAACCCCCTCCAGTATTAAGTTGCAAGCAACAGATTATTGCTTTACGAACTGCGTGTAAAGTAAACAATACGATTGTTCTATGAACAAAGGATTGTTGTTTTCTCCCTAGTAGCAACAACACATCTAGTACCTTAGAGATTTCTGTCACTTACCCAGATTACCAGAGGCATGAACCCACTATCGAGCATAAATACTAACTCTTGGAGTTGCTAGCATCTACTTGGCCAAGATAGCTACTAACAATGGAAAGCATGCAAGATCACAAATAACAAAGACATGATAGAATCAATAATCAATCTGAAATAGCATCTCAATATCCATCGGATCCCCGCAAAAACAACATGTATGAATTACAAATAGATGATCTTGATCATGAACGGAGCTCATAAGATCTAAACATGAAAGCACAAAGGAGGGGAAACCAGCCATCTAGATACTACATGGATCCGTAGTCCAAGGATGAACTACTCACGTATCACACCGGAGGCTTGCATGGTGATGAAGAAGGCCTCCAGGGTGAATTCCCCTCTCCGGCAGGGTGCCGAGAAGAGCTTCAGATCCCTCCCGATCTAGGGATGGAGATGACGGCGGCTACAGACTCTTTCGTGGATTTTTGATCGGGTACTTAGGTTTTTCGTCCCGAGGGCAATATATAGGCGGAAGGAGAGGCCGAGGGGGTGCCGGGAGCGGCCACACCACCCCCTGGCGCGGGCCAGGCCTGGCCGCGTGGCCAGGTGGTGTGGTGGCTCCCTGGCCCTTCTCCGTCTCGTATTCTGGCACTTGATCCCTTCCGGAAAAATAGGCACTTTGGCTTTTGTCCCGTCCAATTCCGAGAATATTCATTTTCTGACTTTCCTGGAACCAAAAACAGCAGAAAACAGGCAGCTGGCACTGTGGCTCTTGTTAATAGGTTAGTCCAAGAAATCATATGAAAAGTACTCCAAAGTTGGAACAAAACACAAGAAAGTGGATAAAACCAAGCATGGAACATGAAAAATTATAGATACATTTGCAATGTATCATTGACTATGACAAGATTTGATCTTTCATAGCGATATATAGTCTTGACGGATTAATGTAGCAACCACTACATATAATTTGGTATATGGTAGTTGAATAAACAAAACAAGGTTCTTCTAATAGAACGGTTACCTAGGACGTGTACATGACATGGTCCGAAGGGTTTTGTTAATTCAAAGGATGCTAAAAGGGCATGCAAATTTCAATAGTTGAAGTAAGCATAGCGGAGTTGGAATCTTCACCATGATGAAAATGTTAAAAGAGTTTAAATTCATCGGAGATGATGAAGATGCTTGCATTTGCAAGAAATTAAGTGGGAGCGCTGAGACATATTTCTAATACATTATGTAGAGGACATATTGTTGATTGGAAATGATGTATCTTGTATTGACACAAGTTAAGAATTTCAGTAAAATAAGATTTCGACACGCCGCAAGTTTCGTGGCCCAGGGTGTACGACTGTCTTAAGGATTTTGTTCTTGCCCAAAAAATTAATTCGGCCGAAACCCCTGTCTCCTCAACTCCCTTGCCTAGAGAAACCCCAACTGCCTTGCTCTGCTCGTCGCCAGCGACAACCACCGACGCAATGGCCAATATTCCACTTGATCCTCAGCCATTTCTTCCCCATGGCTTTGAGATTATGCAGGTGGCTGGCACATCCATCCCCTTCCTCCTAGTCCCGTCCCTTTTGGTAATATTAGGGATGTGTTGCAAGATTTCTTTATCAATGATGCACATGTTGAATTTCGTGATATTCAAGATTCTCCATTTGGTTCTGCATATGTTCAATTTGCAAATGTCAGTGACCGTGACCGGTTAATTGCTGCGGGTCATATTCCCTTCCAAGATGTTGCTATTTCTTTTGATAGGCATAATGAAGGAATTAACTGGCATAGGACTCAGTTTAACAATGAATGTTGGGTTATGCTTTCTGGGTTGATCACTGGCATCATGATGACCTGAATGCTGTATTCTCTGATATTGGTAAAGTTCTGCTCTGGGAGAGGGACCTTGAGCACAAGGGCAGGATCATTGCAAAGCTCAGAGTCACTGACCTCTTAGATGTTCCTAAAAGTGTTAGATTTACCATTGGGGACCTGGTGGAAACTGAATCATGGACCTTTTCTGTGGAAATATTGAACAGCAATCTCCTGGGGGGGCACCTGATGAGGACCCACTACCTGATGATGGTGCTGACCCACACCCTCTACCTGTGGTGGGACCCATATTTGGGCCCCCTTCTCCACCTCCTCCACCACAACCTGAGGGGACATTGGTGGATGGGACCAATGGATTGACCCTGCCCCTCAGAATAATAATGCTGGCTGGGGCAACTGGAATGTTGTCCAAGGACCTGTATTTACTGAAGGTGTTGACATGCCCATTGACAACCAGGATTTGCCACCTCAGGAGGCTGACAGTGTTGTTACTGGATCTATACCTGTTGCAAATTCATCTTACAGTGACAAGGCATCTGTCCATGGAGCAGAGGATATTGAAGTGGTGCAAAATATTGCTAATGCTGATCAGGATGTGGGCATGGGAGAAGGACTGCTTAACGTTCTGCAGAATTACCAAGATGAGGAGGAGGACACCAACCAAGCTGATGAGGGTAACATGCAAGATGACTGGATGATGGAGGACACTAACCTCCTCTCTCCAAATGAGGCACACCTTCAAGTTGGAATGGCCATTATTCCTTCTGTCAATTCATCTGAGATGCTTTCTGCTAAGAATTCTTTCTCAAAGCAAGGTCTTGAGCTATGGGACAGATTCTTTGCTCCACACATGAATCCCTCACCTGACAAAGGCAAACTGCAATGTGACATTCCTGTAAGTTGGTTTAATTTTATCACTCTAATGCTCATCACACCTGAGAAATTCAGTTGGTCTAGACATTTTCTCACATCTCCCCTTTGGGAGATTATTAAAGAGCCAATTACTAAAGAAACTACTTTCACCTTCATTATACCTGATGAATGTGTTGGACAAATTCCTCCTCATTGCCTAAATGATTCCCCATCAAGCATGATGGTGCCAAATGCTCCTGCAAAGAGGAGGAGGGGTAAAGAACCACTGGTGGAATCTGAGGTGAGAAGGAGCCCTAGAATTGTGGAACTTAATGGGGGTTTTAAAAGCCATATGAATTGCTCTGATCATAATTGCCTCTCTTGCAATGCTGCTCCACCTTGTCTCAGTAATAAGGTTGTTAAGAATCTTGCTGAATCATTTTGCAAGGTTAAGGAGGGGGAACTTGAGAAAAGGTTGCTGAAGAAGGGCAGGATCAATGACTTGATCATCAAGCCACCTGGAAAGCCTGGACCTAAGAAGACTGGTCCAGAACCATATCTTACAAGAAAGAAGAAGGGAGGTGTTGCTGAATCTTGTGGACAGCAGTCTAAGAAGAAAGCACCTAAATAATGTGGTTAATGTTTACAAAAACCTTTCCTTTTGTGATTGGACCAGTTACCTTTCATATTTGTTATGAGTTGTTGCAGACCTATTTGATGTTGGACATGTTTATGAATTCAGTATCCTATGATATGTTCATTCTTATTTGTGTGACTTCAAAATTTGTGTCACCCCAATGCTCACCCAATTGGTTTATAAATGAGTAACAACAGAAACTAGAAGATTCTAAACTGGAACCTCGGGGGAATTAACTCTGAGAAAAAATGGTTAGCACTAAAAAGCAAGATCATGGAATCTGAATGTGACATTATCTGTCTCCAAGAAACCAAGAGAGAAAACTTTGATATCAATTATTTAAAAAAATTCTGTCCAAACAAGTTTGACAGTTTTGATTTCTTACCATCAATTGGTGCTTCTGGAGGAATTATTACCATCTAGAACAATACTTTATTCAACTGCACCAGGGCTTTCCAAAATGATTTCTCAACTTCTGTTACCTTCACCTCCCAATTATGAAATGATTCATGGACTCTCACTAATATCTATGGTCCATGTCAAAATGATAGAAAGATGGATTTCTTAGACTAGTTTTCAAACATCACTATGCCTAATAGTATGGATTGGGTAGTGTTAGGTGATTTTAACCTTATCAGAAGTCTCACTAATAGAAATAAAAGTGGGGGAGATGTTAATGAAACTATGCTCTTCAATGATGCTATCTGCAACCTGGGTCTTATTGAGTTGCCACTAAAGGGTAGAAAAATCACTTGGAGTAACATGCAAAAAGATCCACTCCTGGAAAGACTGGACTGGTTTTTTACATCTAGTTCTTGGACAACCAAATACCCATACACTATGGTCACTCCACTATCCAAACCTACTTCTGATCATCTCCCCTGTGTCATATCCATTGGAACTAACACCCCCAAGGCTCAAATCTTTAGATTTGAAAATTACTGGCTTCATCATTCTGATTTTAAGATGATTGTACAAGATGCTTGGAATATTCCTGTGAATTATCAGGACATGGCAAAAAGAATTTGTGACAAGTTAAAAAATGTGAGGAGAGGCATCAAGATTTGGGCAAAACAGTTACCTTGCTTAAAAGATCAGATTGCTAAGGTGAATGACACCATTGATCTCCTAGACCTACTTTAAGAATCTAGAACATTAACCATCAATGAGTGGCACCTCAGAGATATCCTAAAATCCCATATTATCTCTCTTCTTCAGAACCAAAACACCTATTGGAAACAAAGAGGGAAAATTAAATGGGTAAAACTTGGAGATGAAAACACTAAGTTTTTTCCATTCCAAAGCTACCATCAGTTACAGACATAACTATATATCAATGATCAAGAATGAATCTGGACAGGAATTTACAAATCACTATGACAAGGCTGATATCTTTTGGAATGACTTCAGGGCAAAAATGGGTACATCAGTCAAAACTGAGATGCACTATAACCTTGCAGACTTCTATGGAAATGGAATGACTGATGAGATGAAGGATTCACTTGAAAAACCATTTCTTGACAAGGAAATTGAGGAGGTTATCACTGATCTACCAAATGACAAGTCACCTGGACCTGATGGTTTTAATAATGAATTTATCAAAAGTTGCTGGTCTATCATTGGATATGATATCAAATTACTGATTCATGATTTCTTCAATGAGAAAGTGTCCCCTGAGAGCATCAACTCTTCTTACATTACACTCATACCCAAAGTCACTTGCCCATCTACATCAGCTGATTTCAGACCAATCTCTCTATTGAACTGTATATTCAAAATAATTACCAAACTTCTTGCAAATAGACTGCAATCTATCATTCTGAAATTGGTACATAAAAACCAATAAGGTTTTCTCAACAACAGGTCTATTCAAGATTGCATTGGTTGGGAATTTGAATATTTATTCCAATGCCACAAGTCAAAGGAGGAAATTTTAATTCTCAAACTTGATTTTGAGAAGGCATTTGATACAGTTGACCACTCTGCCATCATAAATATCCTTAAAGCTAGAGGATTTGGGAGAAAATGGATTAGGTGGATTGAAATGATCTTTGAATCTAGAACTTCTGAAATTCTTCTCAATGGTGTGCCTGGTAAAAAGTTCTACTACAGGAGAGGTGTTAGACAAGGAGACCCACTTTCACCATTACTTTTTGTCCTTACTGCTGACCTCCTACAATCTGTCCTAAACAAGGCCATGCATATGAATATTCTAACTCCACCTATTGTGGGACCACCTAACAGTGACTTCCCAGTTATTCAATATGCTGATGACACATTGGTGATTCTTAAAGCTGATGCATCTCAATTATTATGCTTGAAAGCACTTCTTCAAACTTTTGCAATTTCCACTAGACTCAAAGTCAATTACCTGAAATCTAGCATGATGCCAATAAACACATGTAATGATAGACTTATGCATTTTGCTATGACAATCAACTGTCAAACTGGATGCCTCCCTTTTACCTACCTTGAGCTTCCATTAAGCATTACAAAGCCATCTATGGAGCATTTTCTTCCCATTGTTCAGAGAGTGGAAAGAAGATTATGTGGAATTGTTGATTTCTTGAATTATGGAGGAAAACTACAGCTGGTCAAATCTGTTCTCTCCTCACTTCCTCTATTTTATATGAGCTGTTTGGAGGTGCCAATAGCCATCAAGGATCAAATTATTAAATATATGAGATATTGTCTGTGGAGAAAGAAGAATGATGATGTGCAAGCAAAAGGACAAGCACTTGTATCATGGGACAAAATCTGCCGTCCTAAAAACCAAGGGGGTTTAGGGGTACTGAACCTACAGATTCAAAATAATGCCCTCCTTCTGAAAAATCTGGACAAATTCTACAACCACCAACACATACCTTGGGTTCATCTCATATCGGAGACTTATTACAAAAATGGAAAATTACCTGGAAGAAGCATGGAGGGATCTTTCTGGTGGAAGTCACATATCAAATTAATTGATAACTTTAAAGGCATGGCTAAATGCAATCTGAAATCGGGCAAATCTACTTATTTCTAGACTGACCTTTGGCAAGAGGAGTGCTTGATGAACAAATTCCCTCACCTTCTGTCCTATGCTAAGTCCACAATCATCAGTGTTCATGATTTCCTTCATGCTGAATTTCTTGAAGATAACTTCCACCTACCTCTCTCTCATCAAGCTTTCTCTGAGTTTTTAGTCCTGGAAGAAAGATGCTAGGAATTCAGGCATGACACTCAGGAGGACACCCATGATAATTGGAACTATATTTGGGGATCAGATAAATTTGAAGTTAAAAAGGCCTACTCAGCCATGATTGGATACTCACCATCACCACCTCACTTTTCCTGGGTTTGGGCAACCTCCTGTCAAAATAAACACAAGTTCTTTTTCTGGCTTTTGCTACTAGACAGATTGAATACAAGAAACCTACTGATGAGAAAGAATTTCAACCTTCCTGATTACAATTGTGTTACATCAAACTGCATCACAGAAGAATCAGCAAATCATCTTTTCTGGGATTGTCCATTTGCAAAAAAATGTTGGGACCATATTTCCAGAAACAGAACTGCAAATCTAATAGGATTAGAAGCTATTTCAAACATCAAAGAAAAGTTACATCTACCATTTGCAATGGAAATCATTATCATGACTTCTTGGGGTATCTGGATTTGCATAAATGAGAAGATTTTTAATGACAAAAGACCCACTTTTGATAGATGGAAACCAATTTTCTACCAGGAAATGAGATGGATACAATTCAGAATCAAAGGAAAATACAAGGAGAAATTCAAAGCCTGGCTCAATCAGCAATTAGATCAGGGATAGAATAGATTGTTTCAAATTTAGATGTAACTGTTTATGATCTACCTTGGATCATTTTCTCATTGTAACATACACATATATAATAAAAAAATTGCAGTGGGGATTTTTTCCCTACTGTTTCACCTCAAAAAAAACCCGGAGTATTAGGCATGAATATCTATATGGATAGATTGAGGCGCTAATATGGTTGTGCCAGACATACATATATGAGATATTGAAAGGGTTCAATATGGAAACAACAAGAAAGGTTCTTGCTGCATGGAAAGGATTATATCAAGATTCAAGTGTTCCAACACTTGGTGAGTAAAATCACATGAAGATTTTGATCGATTATACCGTGATATGTATATATCTAGAATGTCCTATGCTCTAAATGTTATGAGCACATACCATAATGATTCATAAGATGATCATTGGATGGTAGTAAAGATATTCTTATGAGCTTTGGAAGAACTAAGAATATATCATGTATAAGTGACAAATAGTTAAAGGTAGTTCATTGTAAAGTGTTACATTGATACTATTTTTGTCACAAGATACAAATTAAATTTATCTCAATTTAGACTATGGGTAGCACAATGTAATGGAAAGGATATTCCATGATGGATTTGGATGAGTTTCAAAGTTGAGACATTGTGATGGATACTACAACAAAAGGATAAGTATAAAACTGCTATAGTAGCAGCAAAGGAGGGCATTTGTGTTAAGTAGTTTGTTATCAAACTAGGTATGGTTCAAAGTGGGCT
The DNA here is from genome assembly GCA_916181665.1 of Avena sativa. Taxonomy (NCBI): domain Eukaryota; kingdom Viridiplantae; phylum Streptophyta; class Magnoliopsida; order Poales; family Poaceae; genus Avena; species Avena sativa. Next base: position 470,356,946 of record OV702290.1, read on the forward strand.
AATACTATGAAGATATATTGTGTGACAATAATATCAACATATTTTAACCCGAACGAACTAAAGGTCTCACCAAAGGACCAAATTTATACAATGCCATCTCATTTGAGAATGAGTGATGCGTTGAGACGCAAAGACATGCAAATACACACGGACCTGAAACTGCCAGATCCAGAGATCATGTTAACCACTAGCAATCGCGTATATGCAACACCAAAAAGCCATAGGTGTTCAATACGCAAAGTTTTTCAAACTAGATTATTGACTCTAGTGCAAGTGGGAGAATGAAGGGAATATGCCCGAGAGGCAATAATAAAGTGGTTATTATCTTATTCCATGTTTATGATAAATGTTTATTTTGCATGCTATAATTGTATTGATCGGAAACATCAATACATGTGTGTTTAATAAACAAAAAAGGGTTCCTAGTTATGCCTCTCTTATAGACTAGCTCGTTGATTAACAAGATGATCAAGGTTTCCTGATCATGGACATTGGATGTTGTTTATAACGAGGTCACAACATTGGTGGAATGATGTGATGAACATTCATCCGAAGTATAGCATTATGATCAGAGTCATTATTTTTATATTGCTATAACATCATACGAAGTAATCTTAGTCCTTAGACCATGAGATCATGTTAATTGCTAACACCGGAAGAGTATCTTGATAACATCAAACGTCACACCGTAACAGGGTGACTATAAAGGTGGGTTCAGTGCTACGAAGGTGTTATGTTGAGGCTCATGGATCAAGAGTGGAATTTTTCAATCCCGATGATGGATAGATATACTCTGGGCCCTCTCGGTGATATCACATTAAGATAGCTTGCAAGCAAGTGATGTGATCACTAGAATGTTATATCACGGGAACAAGAAAAGAGTGCATGTCGGTAATGAGATCAAACTAGGTATGGAGATACCGATGATTGAATCTCGGACATGTAATATATCGCGAGACAAAGGGATTTAGTTACTAGCGTTAAAGGTTCTCACGATCACAGAAGTCATTGTTGAATGTGTAGGAGTCAGTATGGATCTCCAGGTCCTGCTTCTGATTATTGATCTGAGAAGGGTCTCGATCATGTCTTTATTATTCGCGAACCATAGGGTGACACACTTAAGGGATACCGACACCATTTGGAGCAAATATGTTTCAGATAAAGATTTAATAAAGCGCTGGAATTATTTCAATAGACACCAAAACTGGTTCAGGTGAAATTGCTGAAATTGGTTCTGCATGTAATATTGAAATGTTGCAGGGGGTTTTATGTGAATGTTTGTTAATTAAAGTAATTAACAAAATTCTGAATAAAAATAATAAAAGAGTTTTATTAAATGAGAGAGCATTAAATTTGGAGAAATTTAATGCATTTAAAGTGGAGACTTGAAAAGAGAATGTGAAGGGGCAAATTTATGTGGAGGGACTTACCACCACATGAATGAGGAGGTGAAGGGTCGCCCCTTGAGGCACCGGCCATGGGCAGGGGTTGTTGGAGATATGCCCAAGAGGCAATAATAAAAGTGGTTATTATTATATCTTTGTGTTTATGATGAATGTTTACATCCCATGCTATAATTGTATTATAAGGAAACACTAATACATGTGTGTTTTGTAAACGTAAAAGAGTCCCTAGTAAGCCTCTTGTTGAACTAGCTTGTTGATTAATAGATGATCATGGTTTCCTGATCATGGACATTGGATGTCATTGATAACAAGGTTATATCATTAGGAGAATGATGTGATGGACACACACCCATAGTAAGTATAGCATAAGATCAAGTCATTAAGTTCGTATTGCTACAAGCTTTCAAATGCATAGTAACCTAATCCTTCGACCATGAGGTTATGTTAATCACCATCACCGGATGGGTACTTTGATGACATCAAACACGGCTTCATAACTGGGTGGTATTAAAGGTGTCATTGGGTATTCTGAAAGTATGTGTTGAAGCGCATGGACCAAGATTGGGATTTGTCCATCCATATGACGGATAGATATGCTCTGGGCCCTCTCGGTGGAATGTCATCTAGTTAGCTTGCAAGCATGTGACTAGGTCATAAGGGATGACATATCATGGAACGAGTAAAGAGTACTTATCAGTAACGAGGTAGAACTAGGTATGGAGATACCAACGATCAAACCTCGGATAAGTAGAGTATCGCGTGACAAAGGGAATTGGTTTCGTATGTTAATGGTTCTATCGATCACGAAGTCATCGTTGAGTATGTGGGAGCCGTTATGGATCTCCAGATCCCGCTGATGGTTATTGATCAGAGAGGTGTGTCCATCATGTTTGCATATTCACGAACCATAGGGTGACACACTTAAGGTTCGATGCTGTTTAGGTAGATATGGAATGTGCATTGGAGACCGAATGTTGTTTGGAGTCTCGGATTGGATCTGGGACATCACGAGGAGATCCGGATTTGTCCGGAGAATAAGATTCATATAATGGAGATCATTTTCTAGGTTCGGAAATGTTCCGGAGTGTTTATATGGGGATTCTAGAAGGTTTTGGAGTGTTCTGTTCTAGAAGGTTCCGTGGACTTTACTTGAAAACCAAGAAAGGAAAGGGGAAGACTTGGGGGGGAAGGAAACTCCCTCCCCCTCTCCCTTGTGCGTCGGCCCTAGGAGGTGGGCCTAGGGGTGGGATCTTAGGCCGCACCCCTCCCTCTATATATAGAGGGGTGGAGGCGCCACCCCCCTTGCCCCTCCACTCTTGCCCTAGCCGCCTCTCTCCTCCTCTTTCGCTCTGCTCTGGCTTAGGCGAAGCCCTGCAGAATTCTCTACTCCACCACCACCACCACGCCGTCGTGTTGCTGGGATTCCGTGGAGAGATCTACTACCTCCGCTGCTTGCTGGAACAGGGAGAGGAAGGTCTGCATCGACTCCGCACGTGTGACTGACTGCGAAAGCGCTGCCAGAGCGCGGCGCCGGAAGGATCGTCTACTCGATCTTGAGATCGGCAAGTGATCATATACATCAACCACGAGATCCGATCTCGCACAAGGCTTTCAGATCTACAAGGGTTAGTACAGATCTATCTCGTTGCACATGTCTAATAGATTAGATCTTGGCTTTTATCTAGATTAGATCTGGGTTTTGTTCGTTCTTGCGGTAGAATTTTTTTTTCCATGCTATGAACCCATCAGGGGTACCCTCCCCTCCTCCTATAAAAGGCCCCCCTCACACCCCTTCTTCCACACACCTCCTCGTGAAGGATCTCTCTCCCCCTCTAGTATTATTTCCCCATGGTCTCAGATTAGCGAGATACATGTTCCCGATGGCTTTATCTGGAAAGGAGTTGCTGCTTCCGCTGCTTTGCTGGAGCGAGGGACGGAGGTTGTCGAGGTACCGGACATGTGTGCGATCACGGATGCACCGCTGCTTTGCGGTGCTGGACTTGCCGGAGCTGGATATGAAGGACGTGTTGGAGCCGGACCTGCTCGAACTTCCACACGATCTTGAGATCGGCAAGTGTACGACTACATCAACCACGAGTTCCTACTCGTTAACAAAACTCGTTGTCTTCGAGGGTAAGTTCTCGATGGATGTATGTCCACCCTTTGCTCTGTACCTAGTAGATAGATCTTGGCGTGTAGTTCTCATCGTAGGAAATTTTTTGTTTTCTATGCTGTGGACCCAACAATTTATGCAAATAATCAATCCCGATAATCAAATTATCTCAATCATGTTCTTATTAGACTACTGTTTTTTCCAACAGGAGGAAAGCAGCGATGTCCAAAGCAACGACGAGTCCAAGGACACCAAGACTCGTCATGTGCTGAGGAGCCTGAAGTTCGGCCAGTACAACAACTTCTTCGCCAGTGATGTGTACAGGAGACCTTTCTGCCCTACCAGGAGGCTCCGCGCCACGAACTTCAACTCCCTCGTGAAGCATTTCGAGGATGTGAAGACCTTTGACGAGTCCGTGAACGTCCACGACTTCATAGCCAAGTACCAGGCGCTCGGTCTTTACCTCCGCAATCTCCAGAAGGTGACTATCGAGGAGGGTTGCATGCCCCCGATCAAGCCCAAGGCGCCCAAGGTCAAGGGACTGGGCAGCAAGAAGTGGAGGAGGCGGAGGCCCTCCTGGCAGAGGCCATGAGGGGCCACTGATCTACTGATGCTGCTGTAAAGCAGCTTCTTTTGTCTTGTCTGTGTTGAACTTGTCCGCTGTTGTTGTTGAGCAGCCTAATTATCGAACCTCGTTAAGTACGTACTATATAACCTATATTAGCTGCTTTATCTCCATCTGCTCCATTTACTGGATTTATTTATGGTGTTGGTTAGTTTTGCTGCTCTATATTTTCTAACAGATTGGGGAAAACAAGGGCAAAAGGAATAATGAATGAAGAGAGAAGCTGCTCTAGATTCGCTACCTTTTTAGGCAAAAAACACAACTATTAGTGAGAGAGGGGGGAAGGCGCTCTTAAAAAGGCCAATCATAAAAATAACAAAAAAAACTTCTAATTTAGGTAACAGGGCGCACGTAACCACCAAATGTGCCCCACATGGTTCCACACCACGTCCCCCATAATCAATGAGAGATGGATGGCTGGTCCGTTGTGTATCCTGGCCCCACCTGTCAGCATGTAACGATCGAGGCAATGTAACATAACGCTTAACGCATGACCCGCCCCAACGCGGTCCCACCAGTCAGCATGTAACGGTCAAGCCTTTGACATGATGGCATCCTCCCGTCCGAGCGCATGTGAGGGTTTCAAAATGGAAGGAGGGCAAAAGTGAGGAAAAAACTAAGCGGCTGGGGAAAATTGAGTACAACTAACGAACCATGGGCACAAAAATAGAAATCCCTTCTTTAATATACAGGTGAGGTGAACCCAAAGATTTTTTCAAGTAAATGAATTGTAAGTTCGATAAGTATTTTGTCATGAGGATTTTGGTATAACGAGTCTGATGCATCCAACGGATCAAAAACCAGTTAATTGCTTTTAGGCAAAAACATCGTGAACCTTCTCAAGCTCAAGTCCCCGGACTCGAACCTGGTATATGCTGGAGTAATTCAGCTCGGGCCGAGAAGGTCTTATCAAGCCTGAATTCTTTATGTTTGGGTACCCAACACGTCCATCGTGATTTTTCATCATATCGTAGATATGGAAAATTTCTAGAAGACCGTAGTGTGTGCGATTACCAGGCATGTAGGATGCATCCTCGGGTCTTACCTTTGTGTCACAAACATGACATTTAGACATGTTATCACGACGGACGCGGTCTGAGTACTGAAGATTTTCTCAATTGGTTTGTTTGGCTGATGCAATGGATGAAGTTGTCGTGTTGCTGAAGTGATGTTGGCATTTTCATCGGGTGCGCGACCAGTTCTCCCGATGGGTGTAGCCCCCGAGGCTATGTTCGGGTGCTTGCATCCGATCATAGGCTCAAAGTTATGTTTCTCAAGTATGAATATTTTCCCGTCATCTGTGTTGGAGGACTTGTTTTTTCTATCTGGTGCGCGACTAGTGGGCTCCCAATGGGAGTAGCCCCCGAGGCTATGTTTGACTACTTACAACCAAGCATAGGCTCAAAGTTCATCTTCATCTGAGGATATGCTCGACTCAGGTCTTGTTGTCTTTGTTTACGATTAATAATCATCGTCTTGTTGGAGAATTGTTTTTATCAGGTGCGTGGCTAGCACTCCCGATGGAGTTGCCCCCGAGGCTATGTTCATATGCTTGCAACTGATCATAGGCTTAGAGAACAACTTCATACGAGGAGATACTTAACTCGGGTCTTCTTTTTGGAGATATTGATGGTTTCGCTTACTCCATTTGTTCGGACCCGACTAGATGCTCTTTTTGCGCACGATGTCAGGGATGACAATGATGGAGTGCTCGAGGGGATCATCGGTGAAGGCTTCAGCTGAGGGATCATTACCCTTGCAGGGTTCACCCTTATCAGTTCTCGAGTCACTCATGGTGACGTCGGTTTGTGAACCTACGTTCACTGGCTCTTCGGAACGAGCCTCAACATCCCCAGTGCACGGAGACAGAACATCTTTCAGCGCTGACGGTGAGATCAGGTTGGGAGTTGGAGGCGCAGCAGCGGGTGAAGCCAAAGTTAACTTGTGCTAGCGCAGAGTCTTCGCTGACTTTCCCTTTTCTTTTATCAAAGTTTTATCTCTGGACAGTAACATATTATAATCTTTATAACCCGGAAAAAATACAAACAAAAATACGAGATCTAGCAGAAGAACTTACTTCTTAACGAATGGCAGCATTTGTGGGCCAGCCAAAACAACCGAAGCTTACGCTTCTGGGTAAGTGCTTCGGGCAGTTCTTCAAGTTCTTCATCCTCTAGATGAACTAGATCCTCTGGTGGATATCCCTCGATGGGAGCAAGCTTCAACTCGGAGAGGTCAGCAAGCTGAAAGTCGGCAAATATCTCAGCATTGCAATATAATGAAACATTTACATATAAACAATGGCAAGATAGGTCAGTTGGAAAACTTACTACGGTCAGGGGTTTCTTGGCAGTGTACATGTGCATGGAGATACCATGGACTTTCCGGTTCACCCGCTCCATGATCAACCACTTGACCCGGGAATCGTATTCCTTGGGGGGATCAAGGTTAGACTCACCTTCAGGCTATCCTTCTTATCAGAGGTGACCGTATGCATCAGACGGTCTCCATGATTTTGCAAAGGTTGAATCTGACGCGTTAGTGATGCATGTAAAATGCATACATGAACTTTATAGTTTGTTAACATGTTTATCCACATATTTGCATCATATATACTGTTATATCCATGTTTTACATTGATTTTTGGGGATTTACCAATGATCCCCTTTATTTTGGTTATAACAGCTAGGCAGAAAAACCCTGTTTTCAATGTTTTTGATGTTTCAAGACCTATACGAAGTCAAATGGACCTAAACTTTTGGGAATGCCAATATTTATCCAGGAGAAGCTTCTGGAGCATGAGAACCTCACCTCGAGGGCCAGGTGTCTGATACATCCAAAACGTATCTACTTTCCCGAACACTTTTGCTATTGTTTCTCCACTAAACTTGTGTGATTTGGATGCAACTAATGCGGACTGACGCTGTTTTCAGCAGAATTGCCTTGGTGTCTACTTTTTGTGTAGAAAATCAACTATCAGGAAAAATCCAGAAAAATATGCCAAAAATCCTATTTCACCCGAAGACTCCAGGAGCCAGAATACGAGACGGAGAAGAGCCAGGGGTGGCCACACCACCTGGTGGCACGGGCCAGGCCAGGCCGCGCCAGGGGGTGGTGTGGGCCCCCCAGGCACCCCCTCGGCCTTTCTCTTCGCCTATAAGGAGCCTTCTGACCTAAAAACTTCAGGGGGTTTGACGTTTTTCTAGAAGCAGTTCCGCTCTGCCGCCACCACCAGATTCCACGAAACAGCACCAGAAACTCCGTTCTGGCACCCTGTCGGGACGGGGAATTGGAGGAGATCATCGCTATCATCATCACCATCGCTTCTCCATCGACCATCCATGTTTCCCCCATCTATGAGTGAGTAATCCCCCGTTGTAGGCTATAGGGATGGTAGGGATTGGATGAGATCGTTCATGTAATGGCATCAGATTGTTAGGGCATGGTGCCTAGTATCTTTTATTAGTGCTTTATGACTTTGTTGCGACTTGTTGTGCTTAATGCTTGTCACTAGGGCCCGAGTGCCATGATTTCAGATATGAACATGTTATTGATTCATTATGATAGTATTGTTTCTGGTCTTATCTGCAAGTTGTATACACACGTTGTTGTCCAGAACCTATGACCCCGAAGTGACAGAAATCGGGATAACCGGAAGGGAATGGCTTTGATGTGAGGATCACATGTGTTCATGGAGTGTTAATGCTTTGCTCCGGTGCTCTATTAAAAGGATCACCTTAATTGCCAGTAGTTCCCTAGAGGCTCCGCTGCAAACGGGCTGGCAGGACAAAAGATGTTGTGCAAGTTCTCATTGCGAGCACGTATGACTATATATGGAACACATGCCTAGGATTGTCTAGTACTTGGATGCTTTATCTTATTTATCTGCAATGCCCCTATGTTCTGATTGCTATGTGAATTGTCTTGTCCATGCATCGCCCGTCCATCCATCCCTATGCCTACCGCACTCGAATCCCACTGTTTACTGCTATTGTCACTGCTGTCTTTATTTTACTACTGTTGTTACTTTGCTATTCCTACTACAAAACTGTTGCTATTGATAAACTGTTGTGAGTAAGATTGTTTCCAGGTGCATCTGAATTGACAACTCAGTTGTTAAGGCTTATAAATATTCTTTGGCTCCCCTTGTGTCGAATCAATAAATTGGGATTCACTTCCCTCGAAAATACTGCGATACACACCCTATACTTGTGGGTCATCAAGACTATTTTCTAGCACTGTTGCCAGGGAGCATAGCTTTATTTATCAAGTTCACTTGGAGTCTCTATTGTTCGCTGCTATCCATCCATCATGGGTAAGTCTCGTGATGGCAAGTTTCTTATTTTACCATCCACTACAAGAAGAGGTACGGTTCTGAACACCTCTGCTGCTCTTGATTCACCATCTGTTATGGGTAAGTTCCTTACACCACCACATACACATGCTACACACACTGCTACTACTGCTGAATCTGAAACTTCTGATGCTTATGATGTTGCTTCTACTGTGCTTGATAAGAGTGGTTCATTAGGTCCTTTCCTAGATGCTACGATTGCTAGAACTATAGCTGGAAATACCGAAACTCCTAATGAAGACACTACCACACCTGTTAGCTCACCTGAGTCTAGTGAGAGTTATGATATTGAAGATGGTTATGTTGAGATGACCGATGAGTTTATTAAAGAATGTAAGAACACCCATGATACGAGCGCTGCTAAGAGTCTCCTTGAGAGGCGTACTATTAGACCCAAATTGTCTCCTGATGCTAAGTATGTTGCTTCTCCCATAAACATTATAGATGAAGATTATGATTTCTCTCTCGATCTATCTTACATAGCTATTGTCGAGAAAGAACCTTTTTGTGGGACTAAGAATGAAAGTGCGGTAGCACATATGAATGAACTTTCTACCATGAGTGGCTTGTTTTCTGATGATATTAAGATGCGTACTTACTTTGTTGCTAAGATTTTTCCCTTTTCACTGAAAGGAAACTTGGTTTAGTAATTTACCTCCTGGATCTATTGATAGCTCTGAGTGCTTGATTGGTACTTTCCTGCAGAAATATTTTCCTCCCAGTGCTAGACATGCTATTTTGTAGGAACTTTTTGATTTTAAACAGGGAGTAAAAGAGGTATTGCCCGAATCTTGGGAAAGGTTTTGTGCTTTGATTCATGCACAGGCTGGAAGTCCATTACCTAAGAATGAGCTTCTTGATATATTTTATAATGGACTAACCGAGGAATCTAGGACATACCTAGATAGTTGTGCTGATTGTGTTTTCAGGAATAGGACTCTTAAGGAAGCTGAGGAATTAATGGCTAAAATAAGCAAGAATTACGAAGATTGGACTCCTCCTAAACAAGCTATACCTGAAGTAATTGTACCTGAACCATCCATTCCTGTGCCTATTCCAACATCAAAGAAGAGGGGAGTTATTGAATTAAATGATGAAGTGATGAAGGAAGCTAAGAAATGTCTTAAGGAGAAGGGAATTAAAGCTGCAGATGTCAAGAATTTACCTCCTATAGAAGAATTATGTAAGCCTATTCCCTACTCATCCACTATTGAGGTACACTCTCTCCAACACTTTGATGAAGGTGATATCCCTTACTCTAAACCTCCTAATCAATGCTTAGAAGAATTCAATATCTTTATTGTTAAGCAAGATAACTTTAATAAAAGGGTGCAAAATCATCTAATGGAAAACACTAGAGCTATTGTTGAGTTGAAAGATATTGTGGAAAGAACCTCTAATGATGTTAAAATGATTGTTAAACACTTTCAAATGGTTCAAACTCAAATAGATCAACTCGTTAAAGTGCAAAACGACTTGCTAGTTAATGCTGCTAAAGAAAAACATGCTTATGAAATTAGAACTAGAAGTGGTGCTGCTACCCAGGATCCTCTATATCCTGAGGGGCATCCCAAAAGAATTGAGCAGGATTCTCAACAAGCTGAAAATAGTGGTTCTACTCGTAAGAAAAGGAAAAAGAAACATAAAACTGTTGTAGAACCCTCTAAACCTGCTATAGATCCTAATAGTATATCTATCTCTGATGCTGAAACTGAAAGTGGTAATGAAGAAAAAGTTGAAGAAGAACCTGAAAACCACACTAAGAATACAAAATACACCAAAGAAGATTTTATTGCTAAGAAACATGGTAGTGAAAGAGCCTTGGGTCCAGAAACCTATGCCATTCCCTAATAAGAAACACAAGTCAAAGGAAGATGAACACTATAATAAGTTTTGTGAGTGGATGAAGCCTTTATTCTTGCAAATTCCTTTGATTGATGCTATTAAATTGCCTCCTTACTCAAAGTATATGAAGGACATTGTCTCGAATAAAAGGAAGATCCCTAATAAAGAAATTTCTACTTTGCTTGCTAATTATTCCTTCAATGGTAAGGTTCCTAAGAAACTTGGAGACCCAGGGATTCCAACTATCCCTTGCTCTATTAAGAACAGTTATGTTAGAACGGCTTTGTGTGATTTGGGAGCTGGAGTTAGTGTTATGCCTTTCTCTCTCTATAAGAGGCTTCAACTTGAAAAATTAATACCAACTGATATATCTTTGCAAATGGCTGATAAATCTACCACCATTCTTGTGGGTATATGTGAGGATGTACCTGTTCAGGTGGCTCAAAATTGCTTGATATTAACTGATTTTGTTGTGCTTGAAATGCCTGAAGACGATAATATGTCTATTATTCTTGGGAGACCTTTTCTTAATACTGCAGGAGCTGTTATTAATTGTAATCAAGGAAAGGTGACCTTCAATGTTAATGACAAGGAACATATTGTCTATTTCCCCAGGAATATTGAAAGGACTTATGGTTTGAATTCAATTGAACATGTTGAAGGCAATCAAGTTGGAGAAATATATTGTCCCATACCAAGAGAAAAATTTGAAACTATTATGATTGGGACCATTGCTATCAAGGTTGAGGTAACATAATCATTAGTGGAGTACAAAGTTTTGTCTCATATACTTGTGGGTCATCAGTGTCCCAAAAGAGATTGGGTGGCGCGCCTAGCCTAGGTCGGCGCGCCACCTACCCTCTTTTCCTCCTCGGTCATCCGATCGCCTTGATTCTTTCGCCCACGGAGTTCTCTTGACCTAAAAACCTCTATATAAGGATCCATCAGGGATTCCTTGACATAAAGGAGGCAGAGATAGAAAACACCAAGAACAGAGAGTCTATTGGGCACCGCTGGAGGAAGATTGGAGGGGGAACCGCTATCGGAATCACCTCCGTCGCGTCTCCTCCTTCACCAACGCCTCCTCATCACTCTCCATGATGAGATGAGAGTAGTCCACCCCCTGAACTTTGGGTTTATGCTGCTAACTTGATCTAATATCTCTATGTATGATCATTGTTGAAGTCCATATGATGTGCCTTGCATGAGTATGGATCTATCTATGTAATCCCTATGGCGGATTGATGGCTCTGATTTTTGCCATCTTCCACTGTGTTTAAACATTGTTTTTGGTCAAGAAATTGCCAAAGAAACTCTCAACTCTTGCCACTAATGACTAATAATTGCAAAGATATGAAAACCCCTTCTTTGATTTATGTTGTGCAGGAAATCACGGCTTTTAAAGCGAAATAAGGAGTCATAATGAAAGATTTTGAGGAAGTACACACGACCAAGTAATTGGACAAGCATTCAGGGGCATCAGCACACTTAACGACCACTGGTATGGGCGTGGTCCGCCCTTACCGCTCGCCCATACCAGGTGGCAACGACTTCGTCTTGTCAAAACCTACAACTTTCGTGAAGACGCCTATATATTTCGAGGCTCCCGCCGCCGGCCAGAGGGCCGCCATTCTCAAATTACATCACAACACCACCAAAGGAGATCCACACCATTGTTCATCCATTATTCATCAGTCATCACTTCCACCATCCATCCATCCACTAGCCATAGCCATTGCTTTATACTTTAGATCTCCTTGTGATTTGGCGACCATTGTAAGAATATTTGATTTCAATCTAAGTATTTGCATGATGTTTTCTATCTCCGATCTATTTGTTATGAGTGAGTAGTCCTCACGGGCTGTGGGTTAGGGAGAAACCTCGCAACAGTTATGTGCATCTAGATCATGGGAGAATTGTATTTTGTTTGAATTCATGATTTGTATCTTTTGTTTCTTCGTCTCTTGTCTCAATTTGTGGACTTGTAGGTACCCAAGATCCCATAGATTGATAAAGGCTTGAGGTGAGATACTTGGCTAGCAGCGATCTCATAGGAACCTTAGTGATAGAAAGGGTAGTGTCGTGGAAATGGCCACGGCAGCCGCTGCAGTAGGCAGCGATTGATTGAATCGGGGGCGAGAGCTGGCAACCATCTGCGATGCGAGATGGGGGCGGATGCACATGGGTTTACCCAGGTTCGGCCCCCCAAAGGGTAAAGACCTACTCCTGCTAGATTGGATTAGTGTAGAGCGAGTTACAGGGGTGGCGAGCTCGGCGTCTAAGCAGCGAGTCGCTTGAAGGGGTGTATGACGGAACGTAAGTCCTCAGGATACCCTAGGGAGGTTTATATATGAGGCACCTCGCTAGGGTTTACAGTTTACAATCGAACAGGATATGGATTCGGAGGCTTTGACCTAATCTGATTGGGCTTCGAGTACGCTTCTGGGCCTCCAGTCTCCAGTCGACGGGCCTTCTCTTTAGTCGCATTCTAGTCGCTGTCCTGCAGGCCCACTCGCGAGCCCTTTGGCCCAATCAGAACGTCCTGCTGGGCATACCCCATTCGGCATATCCCCATCAGTAGTCGCCGAGGCCATCATTGATTCAGGCGCAGGTGGTCATTTGGCAGTCGGAGTAGGCGAGTCCAATTTGGACGCCCAGTCGAATCAGCGATGCACTCCACTTAAACCAAGGAAATTTTCCCCAGGCTCCTAGTCGCTGCTCCGGCGAATGCCACGGCTGCCAAGTCACTACTTCGGCGAGCGGACGGGGATAGTTACCAGCGAATGGAATGGAGGAGTTGGACCGTCAACCTAGTCAAACTATTCGTTGGACATTGCAATGGTAATTTCGGCATAATTACCACAGGTAATGGCTACCCTGAATTTGGTGGGTGGCACCTCCTTATAAGGGAAGTAACAAATCAGCCTTGCAGATCCTTCCCTGCGTGCTTCATTCTCGCACATCCATTTCTCCTGTCTTTCTTTGATTCGATCCCTTTCACACCGAGCGACCCCACATCCTTCATAATGGAGCCTCCAAAGGGTTCATGGGGGAAATCCAAGTGCACCATGATGTGCTCGTCGTTTGACGTAGAGCTTGTTGGGAACGCCAAGAGGAAGGTATGATGAGCACATCAGCAAGTTTTCCCTCGGTTATGAAACCAATGTTTAATCGAACCAGTAGGAGCAAGGAAACACCCCAAAGGTGTTACTAGCTGAGCTTTGGCAGGGCGCACTACCGGTGCTAGTAGCAACGTGGAGACCTGCACAAAACAACCACAGAACTTTGTCCCCAACTTGCGATGAGGTTGTCAATCTCACCGTGTTTTGCGGAAAACAAAGGATTAAACATATCGAATGGAAAGAAGTAAAAGTTTGTAGAAAGTAAACACAAAGCAGTAAACGATTGTAGATTGTATGTAAAAGACAAGGACCGGGATCCATAGTTCACTAGAGGTGGCTCTCCTTAAGATAGATAACATGCTGGGTGAACAAATTACAGCGGGGCAATTGACAAACACCGAGAAAGCAATACATGCATATACTAATCATCTTGACTCCTTTGAGACTTGATTGGGCATTACAACATAATACATAGAACGCCATCCAACTGCATCTATGACTAATAATCCACCTTCAGGTTATCATCCGAACCCCCTCCAGTATTAAGTTGCAAGCAACAAATTATTGCTTTACGAACTGCGTGTAAAGTAAACAATACGATTGTTCTATGAACAAAGGATTGTTGTTTTCTCCCTAGTAGCAACAGCACATCTAGTACCTTAGAGATTTCTGTCACTTCCCCAGATTACCAGAGGCATGAACCCACTATCGAGCATAAATACTAACTCTTGGAGTTGCTAGCATCTACTTAGCCAAGATAGATACTAACAACGGAAAGCATGCAAGATCACAAATAACAAAGACATGATAGAATCAATAATCAATCTGAAATAGCATCTCAATATCCATCGGATCCCCGCAAACACAACATGTATGAATTACAAATAGATGATCTTGATCATGAACGGAGCTCACAAGATCTAAACATGAAAGCACAAAGGAGGAGAACCAGCCATCTAGCTACTACATGGATCCGTAGTCCAAGGATGAACTACTCACGCATCACACCGGAGGCTTGCATGGTGATGAAGAAGGCCTCTAGGGTGAATTCCCCTCTCCGGCAGGATGCTGGGAAGAGCTTCAGATCCCTCCCGATCTAGGGATGGAGATGACGACGGCTACAGACTCTTTCGTGGATTTTTGCTCGGGTACTTAGGGTTTTCGTCCCGAGGGAAATATATAGGTGGAAGGAGATGCCGAGGGGGTGCCAAGAGCGGCCACACCACCCCCTGGCACGGGCCAGGCCTGGCCGCGCGGCCAGGTGGTGTGGTGGCTCCCTGGCCCTTCTCCATCTCGTATTCTGGCACTTAATTCCTTCCGGAAAAATAGGCACTTTGGCTTTTGTCCCGTCCAATTCCGAGAATATTCATTTTCTGACTTTCCTGGAACCAAAAACAGCAGAAAACATGCAGCTGGCACTGTGGCTCTTGTTAATCGGTTAGTCCAAGAAATCATATGAAAAGTACTCCAAAGTTGGAACAAAACACAAGAAAGCGGATAAAACCAAGCATGGAACATCAAAAATTATAGATACATTTGCAATGTATCAACATCCCCAAGCTTAACTCCTGCTCGTCCTCGAGTAGGTAAGTGATAAAAAGAAAGAATAATTTTTGAGGTGACATGCACCATCAAAGACTTGATCAAAGTATTTGCAAAACATTCAAAGCTGGGATCATAGTACTTCAATCATAACAGGAAAGACAAGGTTCTAGCAATAAGCAAAGAAACTATGATGCAACATGAAAAGGCACAAACAAAAGATTCATGAATAACAATGCTTTGCAAGACATTTGTTTGTTTCACATAAAGAAAACATGGCATAATAGTATTCAGCTTGTCCCTCAATAGAGTAGCAAATATAAATGCATAGGACACCTTCAAAGTTCATAAGAGTGACTAGATACAATAGTTTAAAACAAGCAATAACAAGTTATGCATCAATCAACTAGTCTTGGGACAATGCACATAGAACTAAGAATGGCCACTATGCTCTCAAAGTAGGTGCATAAAGATAGAAGGTGGAGACTCAATATAATGGTGGAAGAAAGGCCTTTGTAAAAGGAAGTAGGGATTCAAATCTCATAAAGAGCTTCCAAAAATTATGGTACTTGTAGCTTTCAGCTCTCATTGCCCCTATCATAAGCATCTTGAAGGTGATTAAGGTTAAAGTGACACAACTAAGAGGATATGCTTGACAAGTTATAAACCGAAATCTCATGCCCCTTACTTACGAAGACCGATCCTCATGCTACTTAACTTCAGTCACGAGTAAGCTCTTGTCATTGTAAGTATATGTGTATCATTAAGAACCGCCAACGGGGTACCCCTTGCACATGATACGGGAGCTTTCCCATAATCAAAATGACAAGGCAAGCAGACAATGAGCATCTCAGCGATCTTTTTATTTGCTATTTGCATAGGTTTTTATTGAGGATGCTTCATAGAGTGCTCATTATGGTGATGCTGCAAGTTTCCACCATGATTAGGCATGGCTTAGGCTAGCGGCCCAGGCGTTTCTCTAACACACATACAAACTCCATGATCTTACAAGTTCCACTTTTATTTCACACCGCCAGGATCCGTAAGCAAAAGAACATGATATCAACGGGGTACAAAGTACAAGTGCAATGTTGAAAGCGTTCCCCATGGTACATGGTTCTGCTAATTTCAACTTATAAAGTGCAAGCATATACGCAACAAAGAAGGACCCAATGGTTCAAGTTTATTAGAGGCAAAAAAAGTAAAGTGTGCCATCAAGTTCGTGAGAGCTTTAATCACTAGTTTTCTCATAACAATTGGAAGGTAAACAAAAGCATGAATATACTTGGAATAGCATAAGCTAGTAGGTAGGTATGGTGGAATCTTTGGAATAACTTGGTTTAGGGAGTTGGATGCATGAGTGGAACTCATACTTGGTGGTGGAGGCTAGCAAAAGACTGGGAGCGACAAACTAAGAGAGCAATAATGGCCATAATCATGCAGAGCGACAAAACATCATTGATCAAAGCATAAAGTGATACTACAAGTTGAAAACTAAAGGATCATAAAGGCTATGGTGACTTTGGATAGTCATAACATGGTGTCAGCATGTGCCAAGTCAACCCAAATAAAGCATCAAAGGAGAATACAACTATACTATGCTTTAATATGCTAAAACAACACATGATTCATCCAAGGCACATTAAGCAATCTCAATTGTTTATAAAAAGTCATGCTACAGCAACGAATACTAAGCATAAATACAAAACAATATCAAGCATGGCATGACAAAGCATAGGACACAGTCAAAAACGAGCTCTTTTTACCACATAAGTATGAACTTTCCTACTCTTTTCCAAACCAAACCAAACTATTTGCAAACCAAAGTATGAAAGAGGGGGTCCAACAAATTTATTAATAAAACTAAGCAAACCAAGCAAACTAAAAACAAAACGAAAACGAAAAAGAAGACACTCCAAGTAAAACACAACTGTGCATGAAACAATAAAAATGAAGCGTTTGGAAGGAACCTATAATTTTTATTGATGAAGAAGGGGATGCCTTGGGCATCCCCAAGCTTTGCCGCTTGTACTTCTTAGATATTTCTTGGGGTGACATGAGTGGCATCCCCAAGCTTGAGCTTTAGTCCATCTTTCATCTCATTACTCATTCCTTCCATACACCTGAAATTTTTCCTTCATACAAAACTTCACACAATGTCATTAGCAACATTAGTGCACTTAAGATAAATAAGTCTTAAGGTTCAGTTCTAACACCAAATAAACTTCCACTAGAACACTAGCTACTGTAGCACTTCCCTCAAAAAGCTCAATTCCCCAAAAGAACTCAAGAAGGAACCCACAAGAAGCTAATGCAGAAAATGGCAGAAATCTGTCAAAACAGACCAGCAGGTAAAGACGAACTTTTTTGAAGACCTTCTGTTGCTCAAATAAAAAAGTGTTGAACTAAATAAAGTTAGATAACAACCTGGGGCAGAATCACAAACAATTACAGCTCAATCTGACATACAGAGCTATCTCACGAATTTTTACGGTGAAGCACAAAAATCTGTTTTGGGACAGCAACTTTCCCAATCATTACTTCTCTCTCATTAGAGGTTACTCTTGGCACAAAAAGCAAATAAAAAGGATAAGATGCGGTTATTACTGAAGTAATAACTTACAAGACTTATCTAAAACTTTTGGGTTATCTTCCAATAAGTACTTTTCTTTAACGCCTTTAAGTTAGGCATAAGAAGCAAGAAAAAGGATCAAGTATTCTCAAATGAAGAAGCATTAAGATCAATACCAGAAATAGTTTCAACAAGGCAAGGTATATCATCCAAGTAAGTTCTAGAGGATCCTTTCTCAATGCTCTTGGGTTTACTATTCTCATCAAAAGGGTTTGCAGGAACAATCCAATCAAGATTCTTTTCTATGGCATCATGTATTGCTACTAGTTTAAAGGGTATTGGTATCTTAGGTTCCTCCCCATTAGGTTCGGTTTTGTTCATCTTTTCTCGTGTACCAACAACATCTACACATGAGCCTAGCATATTGAAATGTTCAAAAACTTTTCTAGCTTCCTTGGCAACATCATAGAACTCCTTAAACAAAGTTTCTAGAATAAAATCCCTCTTTTCAGGGTCTTCAATTTCTTTAAGCTTAAGAAACATTACTTGCATTAAGGGGTTGAGGTTAACAAACCTAGCTTCTAACATGTGAATTAAAGAATCTGCAGCAATCTCATAATTTGGAGCAAGTTCTACAAGGGATCTATCCTCACTATCTTCATGTTTGCTAACATGATTAAAGAATTCTTCAATATTATCTTTCCCAATTATAGAACCACTACCAATTGAAAGGTCTTTCAAGGTGAATGTAGGGATCAACATGGTGAGCTAAGGAAGAGGTGACAACTAAAGGAGACTTAATTTTTTTGTGTTTTTGATAAAGAAAGCAAACTAGTAAAACTATTTTTTTGTGTTTTTGAATAACAAAACAAGCAAACTAAGCAAAAAAGAAAACTAAGCAAAACAAAAACAACAAAGTAAAGAGATTGGTTGTGAGGGACTCCCCTTGTGAAGATGTCCTTGACTCCCCGGCAACGGTGCCAGAAAATCTTGATGTGCTCGCCGTTCGACATAGAGCTCGTTGGGAACCCCAAGAGGAAGGTATGATGAGCACAGCAGCAAGTTTTCCCTCGGTTATGAAACCAAGGTTTAATCGAACCAGTAGGAGCAAGGAAACACCCCAAAGGTGTTACTAGCTGAGCTTTGGCAGGGCGCACTACTGGTGCTAGTAGCAACGTGGTGACATGCACAACACAACCACAGAACTTTGTCCCCAACTTGCGATGAAGTTGTCAATCTCACCGTGTTTTGCGGAAAACAAAGGATTAAACGTATCGAATGGAAAGAAGTAAAAGTTTGCAGAAAGTAAACACAAAGCAGTAAACGATTGTATATTGTATGTAAAAGACAAAAGACCGGGATCCATAGTTCACTAGAGGTGGCTCTCCTTAAGATAGATAACATGCTGGGTGAAAAAATTATAGCGGGGCAATTGACAAACACCGAGAAAGCAATACATGCATATACTAATCATCTTGACTCCTTTGAGACTTGATTGGGCATTACAACATAATACATAGACCGCCATCCAACTGCATCTATGACTAATAATCCACCTTCAGGTTATCATCCGAACCCCCTCCAGTATTAAGTTGCAAGCAACAGATTATTGCTTTACAAACTGCGTGTAAAGTAAACAATATGATTGTTCTATGAACAAAGGATTGTTGTTTTCTCCCTAGTAGCAACAACACATCTAGTATCTTAGAGATTTCTGTCACTTCCCTAGATTACCAGAGGCATGAACCCACTATCGAGCATAAATACTAACTCTTGGAGCTGCTAGCATCTACTTGGCCAAGATAGCTACTAACAACGGAAAGCATGCAAGATCACAAATAACAAAGACATGATAGAATCAATAATCAATCTGAAATAGCATCTCAATATCCATCGGATCCCCGTAAGCACAACATGTATGAATTACAAATAGATGATCTTGATCATGAATGGAGCTCACAAGATCTAAACATGAAAGCACAAAGGAGGAGAACCAGCCATCTAGCTACTACATGGATCCGTAGTCCAAGGATGAACTACTCACGCATCACACCGGAGGCTTGCATGGTGCTGAAGAAGGCCTCCAGGGTGAATTCCCCTCTCTGGCAGGGTGCCAGGAAGAGCTTCAGATCCCTCCCAATCTAGGGCTAGAGATGACGGCGGCTACAGATTCTTTCGTGGATTTTTTATCGGGTACTTAGGGTTTTCGTCCCGAGTGCAATATATAGGCGGAAGGAGAGGCCGAGAGGGTGCCGACAGCGGCCACACCACCCCCTGGCGTGGGCCAGGCCTGGCCGCACGGCTAGGTGGTGTGGTGGCTCCCTGGCCCTTCTGCGTCTCGTATTCTGGCACTTGATCCGTTCCGAAAAATAGGCACTTTGGCTTTTGTCCCGTCCAATTCCGAGAATATTCATTTTCTGACTTTCCTGGAACCAAAAACAGCAGAAAACAGGTAGCTGGAACTGTGGCTCTTATTAATAGGTTAGTCCAAGAAATCATATGAAAATTACTCCAAAGTTGGAACAAAACACAAGAAAGTGGATAAAACCAAGCATGGAACATCAAAAATTATAGATACATTTGCAATGTATCACACCACGGCCCAACTCAAATCCTTCGAGGACGCCGGAGTCCTCTGCAAGGGAAACTGGCGGGTCCCTGCTCCCTCCGAGGATCGAGCCGAAGCCGCGGGTCGGTGAGTTCATTTTCTTCCCTAGCCACCTAGAAAGGGGTTTGGAGTTCCACACCTCACTATTCTTCTAGCGTTTCTGTGCGTATTACACAATCAAGCCGTCGGATCTTGGTCCGCACAGCATCGAGCAGCTGGCGATCTTTGTCGCCTTCTGCGAATGCTATCTTGGCTACACGTCGTACTTCCTGCTATGGCTGGAGCTCTTCCACGGCCGCATCGGCCGCGAGGCGTCCGGTGGCTTGATGTTGGCGGCCGGCGGCGTCACGTTCCAATTGAATCTGTAGGCCAACTTTATCAAGCTTCTGCTGCCGAAGAAGGCCACGAGCGAGTGGAAGAAGAGCTGGTTCTACGTGAAAGAATCCACTCCCTCCGGTGAAGTAGCGCTTCCCGAGTTCATCGCAGAAAGGAGTGAGCCTCGCCGGCTGGCACCAAAGAAACTCCCTAAAGACCAGAGGATGGCCATCGTGAAGATGATGGACCAGATCCAGAGGTTGAAGGATCAGGGGTTGACCTCGATCAACCTCTACAACTTCTGGCTCGGGAGGCGTCTGGTTCCGCTAGCGGCTCGGCCGCATTGATGTATGAGTACAGCAGGAAACACGATCCCTCCTGAACCAGCAAAGAGTTGTGGGAAATTGAAGACTACAAGGTCGCCCTGAAGAAGATCATCGATGCGGAATTTACAACCACATCGGCCAGGCTCGCCCCGTACACTCCCGTGAAGAATGAAGCCCCCACAGTAAGTTTTCCTTCTAGTCATAATTTCTGCAACGTAATTCACAGTCGCATCATTCGATACTTATTTGTGGTTGTTCTTAGTTGTTCTAGGTGTTGGAGGGTTGGCTCCCTCCGCTTGACGAAGAGGTCCCTCGGGAGCTCGAAGAGGCCTCCGAAGGAGATTCCTCTGAAAGCGACGACGAAGAGGAGGAGGTTCCTCCCCTAGTGCCTACGGCTCGCAAGACTCGCATGCAGAAGCAGCGCGAGTTCGAGGCAAGTCGCAGCCTTGATGAACACGAAGGAGGCGACGAGATCGTGCAGGAGCACATGTCTCGGTGCACGGCCATGCCGGCGAAGCCCGCGTGCAAACTGAAGTCGCCAGCGAAGAAGCTAGCATCGCCGCCCAGGTCAGCTGTGGTGTTTGAGTTAGATGACGACTCCGACAATGATGACACCCCCCGAAACTTCGCACAAGATCCTGGAGGATGCGATTCCGATGAAGGGATTGGAGGACGAGGACACCGAGGCGGCGGTAGAAGTTCCTTTGGCGGTGATTGCACCAACAGCTTCGAGGGCACCAAGCCAGGAGGCGGCTGAGGCCGCGGCATCGAAGTCGCCGCAACCTTCAAGAGCGGTCGCGTCTTCGGAGCCGGAAATTCCGGTGAACGCGACTTCATCATCAAGGAAGCCCGCGGTGTCATGGGCTTCAGATGTCTTCGAGAGAGGTCTCACGCGCAAGCTTGGGCCGGAATTAGACAAGCCCGCCCACATCAGGACCGGGCTACGTGTTCTCCCAGTCGCCAAGTAAGCTTCGAATTCTCCATTCCGAGTCGTGTTCCATTTTTGTGCTATCTCTGTGTTGACTTTGGAGGTTTGGCAGGTCTGGAGTCAAGAAGATTGGTCGCCCTTCAGTGGCAAAGATGCTGCCGGTCGCCACCACGGGAGAGGGCGACCTCCCCAAGAAGAGGAAATCTACTGAAGACGCGGCGACTGTGGAGGGCGCGAAGAGGCAGAAAGGCGGTGCCGACGATGCCATGGCGATGGATAGCGCCAAGGAATGCGTCCTTGTTGCAGTCGTCGAAGAGGTGGCGGCTACGCGATCGGAGCCAGCCACGGGCGCTCCGGCGACGAAAACGTCGGCTCCGGCGACCAGTGCCCCGGCTAGGGCATTAGCAATGTTCCCACGCTTCATGGTGAAGGGGTTTTCAGGCGTGGCGGACAACCAGTCTCCACAGAGCCCGGATATCGTTGATGAAGATGTTGGGTCTCGTCGCGGGCGCACCTCCTTCACGGTCCCGTCGATGGACGCTAGAGAGCTTTACAAGATGCTTGGCGCTGCCATTCAGGTACATCCAGTCCCCGAGTGTCTAGTTGCTGAATTTCAGCGGGTAGGCACTGAGTTGCTTCTACTCTCCAGTCCCCGAGTTCCTAGTCGCTGAATTTCAGCGGCTAGGAGCTGAATTTCTTTTACTCGCCAGTCCCCGAGTTCCTGGTCGCTGATTTTTAGTGGCTAGGAACAGAATATCTGTTTTGGTAAGTGCTAACTTTTGTTATTCTTGCAGGGCTTGTAGAGGGAGTCGACATATCGACAGGCTGCGAAGGAGCGTCTGGAGCGGGATCTGCGCGTGGCGCAGGAAGCAAACCGGCAACTCCAGGAGACTGTTGGTAAGTACTTGTTTTGTTTTTCAGCTGTGAACTGTCGGTGTTCTGGCGTGTTGACGATTTGTTTCTTTTCTCTTCAGATGGTCTTCTGGCTGCAATTGCCAAGGCCCGTGAAGGGTACGTCCCAATTGCCGAGCTGGACGTGGCGAATGGGCGAATCGCCTCGCTCGTCCAGGAGTTGGAGGAAGCGAAAGCGGCCTCGATTTCTTCTAAGGATCGAGCGAAGGCTGCAGTCGCTGCGGCTGAAGAGGAGTGGAAGGCCGCGGACTCGATCATCCTGGGGCTGCAGAACGATCATGCCGCCCTGGAGAAGCACGTCACCAAGAACTGCCGGAAACTCCTTGGTGAGTCTCTGTTCTTTGCTTAACATGTTTGGCGAGTCCCCGAGTGGGGAAATCCGTAGTGTCACTAACGTCTGATGTTGCAACTATGATAGGGCAAAGCGACCCGGTGGTACAGACCTTTGATGCCTCGTAGTGCGTGACTGCTGTGGTGAACGCGGTTACTGCCTCGGCGTTGTGCGTCCAACAGTCCTTCAAGGGATGTCCCCCACCGAGGTTATTCCTGGGGGACTGACGGAATTGTGGCGCTATCTGGAGGAGGTGCCCGGCATCGTGGAGTGGATGGCACGCTCAGCTTTCAGGTGTGGGGCCATCACGGCATTGAGCCTGGGTCTTGCCCACTTCCCCGATGATTTCGACCTCGACGACGTGACCAGCGGCTACCCTTCGGCGACTGGTACGGTGGAGATATTGGAGGCGCTGAAGCTGACCGCCAAGGCCGCCCCCTTTGCTGATCAGGTGTTGGCGATGGGGGACCTTCTGCCATACCAGGAGACGGTATTGGCGCCTGGCGACCCCGAGCCGGAGCATCGCGACCTGAATTCGGAGCAACCCTTCCGGTCGGCACTGTCGAAGTCGCTGACGACCTACCCGGCGAACCCATGGCAACCTTTCGTCCGTGTCAAGGGTGGTGGGGATGCTTCTTTGTCAGGGCCTGTGAAATAGATAACATCTCTGGGCAGTTTGTAATATATGCCAAGTGGCGACATTTGTAATATGAACAATATTTTGAGTAAGAGGAGTCAATCGACTCGCAATGCGAGCGTGATCATGTGGTGTGTTTATTTTTTGTTTGAGCGAGTACCCGAGCGCGTCCGTCCTTTAATGGGGTATAACTCGATTGTATACGTATGTGTTTTCTTTTGATTGTGCATTGTTTGTCCCTTGCGTCTTCTGAAGGGGCGAGTCCCCGAGCGTGAGTGGGATTGTTTGTTGGTGAGTCCCCGAGCGTAGTACTTAGCCGTTTTGGGCGCGTGCCTGTTGCAAGTTACTAATGCGTTGTTTGTAACGCGTCTCCTCCCCTGGCTCGAAGAACCAGTCATTGGGCGAGTCCAAGGCAGCTCACTTACTTGGTGTGTTCCCGAGCCGCGTGAGGGTTCCATTTTTGCGGAGTCCCCGTGCGTGGTACTTAACCGTTCGAGTCGCTTTGCGCAAGGATGGGAAGGACAGATCACTGTGAGAAGCGTATACCGGTCGTATTGGCCCGGTGGGCCAGTCGAGCTAGGCGACTCTGATGGTTGCTCCGGGTTGGCGTATTCGTGGACGTCCCAAGACCCGAGTATTTTCGGTGCCCTTAGGCTGCACTACTTAGCCGTGCCAGTCGCTCGACCAAGGGTTGACTTCCGTGGGTGGCGTATTGCTAATTGTACGAGTGCGAGTGGCACAAGGATATGGCGAGTAGACACAATTTTGTGAACCAAATGAATTTCATTATATATGTCTGTTGAGTACATGTTTGAGTTCTATGTATAGAACTTTTGGAGGAGGTTTACATTCCATGGCCTCCCGACCACGAGCTGGCCGTCTCCTCGTATGTCGATGAGGTAGTAGGCATCGTTGCCGAGGACTCGCCCTATGGCGAATGGCCCCTCCCATGGGGGGAAAGTTTGTGCATGCCCTTCTTGTCCTGAGCCAGTCATAGGACCAGATCGCCCTCCTACAAGGTGCGAGTCCGGACTCGGCGGCTATGGTAGCGGCGGAGTCCCTGCTGGTAGATGGCGGTGCGGGAGCGAGCCAGGTCGCGTGCCTCGTCGATTTGGTCGATGCTATCTTGGCGGGCGGTCTCGTTTGTCGCCTCGACGTAATTGGCGACTCGAGGTGAGTCGTGCTCCAGGTCTGTTGGCATTACGGCTTCGGCGCCGTACACCATGAAGAAGGGTGTGAACCCGGTGGAGCGATTGGCGGATGTGCGGATCCCCCATATTACGGAGTGCAGCTCTTCGACCCAGCATCCTGGGGTGCGCTCGAGGGGCACCTGGAGTCGCGGCTTGAGCCCATGGAGGACGCTCTGGTTGGCGCGTTCTGCTTGGCCGTTCGACTCCGGGTGGGCGACTGAGGTGAGGTCGAGTCATATGCCGTGCTCTTCACAGAATTCCGCCATGGCCCTTTTGGCGAAGTTGGTGCCGTTGTCCGTTATGATGCTGTGCGGGTAGCCATACCGGTAGATGAGCTCACGTAAGAACTTGGTGGCCATCTTGCCATAGCACTTTTTGATCGGCTTGGCCTCGACCCATTTGGTGAACTTGTCGACCGCGACCAGGAGATGGGTGAAGACGGATGGGGCCTTCTTGAATGGGCCTACCATATCCATGCCCCATACAGCGAATGGCCATGTGATGGGGATGGTCTTGAGTGCCGAACCAGGGAGGTGCGTCTGGTTGGCGTACTTCTGGCACCCGACGCATCGCTGGACGATGTTGGTGGCATCGGCGTGCGCGGTGAGCCAGTAGAAGCCGTGCCGCATGGCCTTGGCGACCAGCAACTTGGCGCCAGCGTGATGGCCGCAGTCGCCGGCGTGGATGTCCTGGAGGATCTTGTGGCCTTCTTCTGGCTGTACACAGTGCTGGAATATGCCAGTCATGCTGCATTTGTGGAGCTTGCCGTTGATGATGACGAAGGACTTGCAGTGGCGCACAATCATCCTCGCGTCTGTCTCATTGTTTGGAAGGATCTTGTGCTCGAGGAAGGCGACATATGGTGTCGTCCAGTCGCTGGGCTCCACGATCATGGCGACTAGGACCGGCTCGGGTTGTAGTGGTATCCCGATGTCTATCTCCTTCGGTGGGCAGACCAAAGGTTTGTGGATGATGTCGAGGAAGACGCCCCCAGGTGGCATTTGCCTAGCCGATCTGATGCGGGAAAGGGCATCTGCCTCCTCGTTCTTTCTCCTATCGATCCACTCGACGGAGTAGCCGTCGAAGTGTCCTCCCAATTGGTCTACCGCTTGGCGGTATGCGATCATTGTTGGAGAGACGGCGTTGCAAGTTCCGGCGACCTAGCCGGCGACCAGATTGGAGTCGCTGTAGCACCGTAGGCGGTTGATGTTCATCTCCTTGGCGGCCCGCATGCCATGGAGGAGGGCCTCGTATTCTGCCATGTTGTTGGTGCAGGGCTTGAGGTTGAGGTGGAGCACGTAGCGGAGCTTGTATCCTTTGGAGGAGGTCAATATGACCCTGGCCCCTGCGCAATAGTAAAGGTATGGTAGTTTTCTGGCTGCTGCGCTTCTTCCCAATCTGCGAGGAAATCAGCTAGGGCTTGTGACTTGATCACTTTGCGGGGCTCGTATTTGATGTTGTGGACGCCGATTTCGACGGTCCACTTGGCGACTCGCCCAGTCGCTTCGCGATTGCATATTATGTCCTACAGAGGTGTGGAGGAGACCACCGTGATTGGGTGCTTCTGGAAATAATGGGGGAGTCACCGCTGAGCTCAGAATACTGCGTACACCAGTTTCTGGTACTGCGGGTAGCATTGTCGTGAGTCCGTCAGGACTTTGCTGATGTAGTAGACAAGGCGCTGTATGGGGCGCTCCTTGCCCTCCTCTGGCCGTTCGACGACCATCACGGCGCTGACGACTCGAGTGGAGGCCGCCACGTAGACGAGCATTGGCTCTTTGTCGATTGGGGCGGCAAGGAGTGGAGCTACGAGTAGCACTTCTTTGAGTGATTTGAGTGCATCGTTTACCTCCACGTCCCATTGGAATGTGGGGTTCTTGTGCATCAGGCGATAGAGAGGCATTGCCTTCTCGCCTAGTCGGGGGATGAACCGACTGAGAGCCGCGACTCGCCCGGCCAATTTCTAGACGTCGCGCAGGCACTCGGGTTTTCCGAGTCGTGCGATGGTGTCGATCATTGTGGGGTTGGCTTCGATTCCTCGCTTGGAGACTATGTATCCCAGTAGTTGTCCGGTGGGGACACCGAAGGTGCACTTTCCTGGGTTTAGCTTGAAGTTGTACCTCCGCAGATTTGCGAAGGTTTCGGCCAGGTCGGCGAGCAGGTCGTCCTGGCGGGTGGATTTTACCACCACGTCGCCGATGTAGACGTGAATGTTGCGGCCAATTTGGCTCGCGAGGCACTCCTGCATGCACCTTTGGCATGTGGCGCCGGCGTTCTTGAGGCCGAACGTCATGGCCGTGTAGCAGAAGGCGCCAAATGGCGTGATGAACGCCGTCTTCTCTTCATCCTCGACCGCCATTTTGATCTGGTTGTAACCAGAGTATGCATCGAGGAAGCACAGCGACTCCGATCCCGTGGTCGAGTCGATGATCTAATCGATGCGCGGTAGGACGAACTCCTCCTTCGGGCATGCGCTGTTGAGGTTGGTGTAGTCGATACACATTCTCCATGTGTTGTTCTTTTTTAGGACCAGGACTGGGTTTGCTAGCCACTTGGAGTATTTTATTGGCTGAATGAAGCCTGCAGCCAGCAGGCGTTGCACTTCTTCGGCGATTGCTCGGCGGCGCTCTTCATTGAAGGGCCACAGCGACTGCTTTACCGGTCGCACTTTGGGGTCGTCGTGTAGTTTGTGCTTAGCGAGTTCCCTTGGGACACCTGGCATGTCGGAAGGTTTCCATGCGAAGATGTCACGGTTCTCACGGAGGAACCCAATGAGCGCGCTTTCCTATGCGGGACTCATGTGCGCCCCAATGGTGACCGTCTGGCTGGAGTCGCCCGGGACAAGCTCGATGACGCGAGTATGTTTGGTTGCCTCGAACGTGGAGTTCACGGCGGTTGTCTTCTTTAGGATGGTGGGGTCGTCCTTGTTGATGTTGCCCGCATATTTCGCGAGCTCCTCCGCATGATTGGTCTCCGCGGAGATGATGGTGTCGGCGAGCTCAGCGCCTTTGTCCTCGCATTCCATAGCCATATCGGGGTCGCCGTGGACGGTGATGATGCCGCTCGGCCCTGGGAGCTTCATCATGTTGTATGCATAGTGGGGGTCGCCATAAATTTGGCGAACGTTTGGTGTCCCAGGACGCAGTGATAGGGGCTGCGGAAGTTCACCAACTCGAACTCGATTCGCTCGGTGCGGTAGTTTGCTGGTGTGCCAAAGGTGACCGGTAATGTCACTTTTCCGATCGGGTATGCCTTCCGACCGGGGACGATGCCGTGGAAGGTTGTCAGGGTTAGCTGGATTGCCGATTCCGAGAGCTGGAGCCTTTTGAACGTGTCCAGATACATGATGTTGATGGAGCTCCCACCGTCCATCAGTGTCTTGGGCAGCCAATAGTTGGCCACTTTGGGCCTGACCACCAGGGCGACTCACCCTAGGTACTCGATCTTGGGAACGTGGTCCTGGCGACTCCAGGTGATGCTCTGCTCGGACCAGTTGAGGAAGCGTGGGATATCGACCTGTGTCACCGTATTGACAGTGACTGCACAGGCGAGCACCTTCCTCTCGCGCTTGGTGCCGAGCCCAGTGAAGGTGTGTAGCGAGCCGACGGTGTTGCCGAAGCCGCCAGCATTTCCATTGTCCCGAGGTGGGTTGTTGTTGGGGTCCTCCCTTGCTCGCCTTGCCTTTTTGATCTCTTTGAGAGAGTGGCAGTCCGCGGTGGTGTGGGTGGTGGGTTTCCTCTCCCTGCTGTGGTAGACGCAGGGCTGGTTGAGCAGGGCAGCGGGGTCGAATTTCGGCCTCGCCATGTTGTTGGCGCGGTAGTTTCCGCTATCACGGTAATTTCCTCCGTCATGGAGGTAGCTCTTGGGGTCGCATTGGCTGTAGTCGGTGTTGGCGACGAAGTCGACTCGCCCATCCGTGCGGCGCTTGCCGGTGATGCGGGTGTTGCTGTAGCGCATGTCGCGCTGTCGCTCGCTGTCGTGGCCGCTGGTGCGGCGTCTTCCTCCTGACTCGTCGTCGGAGTCTTGGTTGGGGTCCTCCTCCGCGTAGCGTTTGGCGATCTCGAGGTCAGGGATGTTGTTGAGCGTTCGGTAGACCCGCTTGATCTTGGCGACCAGGGGTTCGTACCGGCACGCGTTCTTGAAGCAATGTATCGCCGTGTCCGGGTGGATGCCGGAAGCATTGATCCATAGTTCTTGCCACCTTTGAATCCAGTGGCGGGTCGACTCGCTTTGTCCCTGGATGCACCGCTCCAAGTCTTTGATGGTGGTGGCGCGGGTGTAGGAGCCCTCGAAGTGCCTAACGAAGGCATCCCGCGTTTCCTCCCAGGAGTCGATGCTGTCGGCGGGGAGAGTGTTGATCCATTGCCGGGTCGCACCCTCCATCATTAGGGGAAGGTAGTGAGCGGCGAGCAGGTCGGTATGGTCGGCGATTCCCATCGCCACGAGGTATGTGTCCAGCCACACTACTGGATCGTACGTTGGATCGTAATTTTCGATCTCCTTGGGCGCCTTGAACTTGGCAGGGTATTTTTTTCCCCTCTGATCATAGGCCCGAAGCATTGGGGGCCGACTCAGCTGAGCGAGCCCATGGGTTCGGGGTCGCCGCGGTTGCTAAGGGTGTGCCCCAAGTCGTTGGGCTGGTGCGCTCGCCAGGCCTGATTGTTGACGATGTGCGTGCGGGCGTTGATGGGCTGCCCATTGGCGGCGACCGTGTTGTTCACCGGTCACGGCTCGTTGGTGGAGAGCGCGGGGTTAGCAGCCTGTGGCTACGTCGCCAGGGGCTGCGGTGGTGGGCAGGTCACGGCATTGGTGATGGTGGGGTGGCCGCTTGAGGCCACCCTGCTTGCCGAGGAGCGGGAATACATTCGACCCTATGGGTCGACTCCCGTGGCTTGTTGCTCGATAGCCCTGGCGAGTAGGGCCTTGGCGTACTGGATCTGCAGCGCGCCTTCTCCCTGGACGTCGAGGTTGGCGACCGCGGCGTCGGCCGCGAGGACATTGTCCATCGGGGTGGTGTAGAGTGGGAGTCCGTTGGCGTCGCGGGCCTATGGCGAGATGATGATCCGCGGCTGGTCCGGCGGGGGCGCACGACCAATGGGTGGTGGATGGGCTCCGGTCGCCGGTGCGCCGGGTGGTGGTCGGTTGCTTCCACCTGGTGGTGCATTCTCGCAGTACTCACACTCGGTCACGCGTGTGAGGTCGCTTTCGTCGTTGGAGTTGAGGACACGGCCCTGCACGTTGGAGTTCAGGCGGGTCCTGATGCGGCGTTGGTGATAGATCGATAGCTCCCGTGCCATTTCCCGCTTGAGGCGATATCTCTCGCGCTAGGCGAGCTCATTGCGCTGCGCCTCCACGGGTTGTAGGCGGGCCTCCTCCACCTCTATGGCTGTGGCGGTCGGCGGGATTGGTGTGGAGAACGGATCTGGCGGGGCGGCGATGGTGTCCGCCATGTAGATCGCGTTGAAACGATTGGATCTGGGGCGGAAGTCCTCGGGCGACTCCGAGCCGGAATCGGAATCGAAGATTCCGAGGATGGAGGAGTCCTCAAAATCCTCAGGGTTGGAGACCCGCGTGATGGAGTCTTCTCATGATGCCGCGGTGATAGATCCGTCGGCCGAGGCAGGGGTCGCGGAGGCGGCATCGTTGTTTAGGGCCTCGTCGCTCGCGGCGGTGTTGGTCTCGGCCCATTGCTGGCGGCCGAGTCGTACTCAGTGACGAGGCTCCTGATGGAGCGGACCTGCTCCTCCGAGAGCAGATCGCGGTGCAGCAGTGATCCGCCAATAATCACCTTCGCCACTTGGTCGACCGTGCCGGTGAAGCCGACAAAGAGGTTGATGGAGCCGACCGGCATCACCGCACCGAGGGTGATCGGGCGCAACGCCGGGACGTAGCTGCTGGGCAGGATCTGTAAGATTCCGCCGATGGCGATCATGCGGCTGGTGGCAGGCGGCCGATCGATCGGCGAATAGGGTCTCGCCGCAGAACTCAGGCCGGTCCGGCTAGGCCCCACGGTGGGCGCCACTGTCATGGAAATGGCCACGGCAGCCGCTGCAGTAGGCAACGACTGATTGAATCGGGGGCGAGAGCTGGCGGCCATCTGCGGTGCGAGATGGGGGCGGATGCACATGGGTTTACCCAGATTCGCCCCCCCCCCCTCCCCGGAGGGTAAAGACCTACTCCTGCTAGATTGGATTAGTGGAGAGCGAGTTACAGGGGTGGCGAGATCGGCGTCTAAGCAGCGAGTCACCTGAAGGGGTGTATGACGGAACGTAAGTCCTCAGGATACCCTAGGGAGGTTTATATATGAGGCACCTCGCTAGGGTTTACAGTTTACAACCGAACAGGATATGGATTCGAAGGCTTTAACCTAATCCGATTGGGCTTCGAGTACGCTTCTGGGCCTCCAGTCTCCAGTCGCCGGGCCTTCTCTTTAGTTGCTTTCCAGTCGCCGTCCTGCAGGCCCACTCGCGAGCCCTTTGGCCCAATCAGAACGTCCTGCTGGACATACCCCATTCGGCATATCCCCATCAGGTAGTACGGTCTTTGCTTAGCGCCCCATTCGGGATCAACAACAACATCACCACTTAAAGCTTTGATCTGTTTTTACACTTAATAATCGTTTGTAACCCATGGCTTCGGTGTACTCTCAGTTGGACTAAAAGTCTATTGCTATGCCCACTGCATCACGAGGGCTCTAGAATATTAGGATGTGTTTCCCACAAGAGATTATCTCAATACAAACATTATACATGACTATGCTTATTATTATTATCTTTTATCCCATTTGATGTGTAGCTGCAGGTGGATCTTCAACCCTGGCCTATCTCCATCCATTGGTTCAAACCCATTACAAAGTAAACTAGATTGGTCTGGTCAACTAAGGTAAAATGAACAAACAAAGTATTGTAGACGTGTCCTTTTTATTACCTTTTAGTAGTGCTTTCTGAGGTTCGATTAAACCTAGGTCTTCTAGGAAAACGCTACTATACTACATCCATGAATCCGGATCGAAGCTATTATGCTAGATACTACAGCAGCAGGAATGATCATGGGAAATCATGTGAGTGTTGCAAAGAAGATACTTGATGATATGCAAAATAACCATGCCCAATGGCATGTGGACAGAACCTCGAAGAGAGTAAGTTCAATTACTAAGGTAAACAATGAGGAGATTACATCTAAGGTAGATGAGTTGCTTAGCTTACTGAAGGGTAAGGAAGATACCCAACTTAATGCTATCACTACCGATGTTAATGATGTTAATTTTATAGCTCGCACTCCTTTTAATCCTGCATGGAAAAATAATTATGCTTCTAATGTTCAACAAATATCATGCTAATCCTGTAGGATCTCCTTATAATAATTATGATAATACTAATGGAGCAAATCATGGCAATCTCCCGTTTGAGCATACCGTTAAAATATTTATACAAACTCAAACCGATCAAAATAATATGCTTATTAAGATCACGGAGAACCATGAAAGTAGTATAGGAAGATTATATAACCAGGCCATTGCAATTAGAAATGATGTGTAGGCTCTACAGGAAAGAACAATGATCGTGGAGGCTCAGCTGGGTAAGGTAGCCAAGATCCAAGCTCTCATACTAGCAAAGTTTGCTGGGAAACCCGAGCTAAATCCGGTATAAGACCTCAAGATGATGAGGGTGGTAACAAATGATGAAAAACCTGAAGAGCTAGATTATAGCAACGCACCAAGACCAGAATATACCGTGGAATATCTATTAAAGATGATCACTTTTAAGAATCCAGGTATAGAACAAGGTAATGATGCTATGTACCAACAATTTATACAACAAGTATCATCTAAAGTTCGTGATTTAGAGACGGAGTATAAAAGACTAGCTGATAAGCTCCCAGCTAAGCTAGATGATATATTTGAGCCCATTATTAAAATTAAGTTGGGAGTTAATGAGATATCCGCACTTTGTGATCTTGGTGCAAGCGTCTCAATGATTTCCAAAAGCCTATTCGATAAGTTAAACTTAGGTCCATTCGTTACAACTGAATTAAGACTCCATCTAGCTGATTCAACTTATAAACAAGTTGTTGGGATAAAAGAAAATATAGTTGTTGAAATTAAAGGTAGTCCCTCTCTTATTGATCTTGTTATTGTGGACATGCCTGAAGATCCCATAGCACCTATAATTCTAGGTAGGCCATTCCTAAGAACTATTAAAGCTTTGATTAATTTACATGAAGGGAATGTAAGAATAGGGCTACCATCTAGAGATCCTTTTGTAGTCCACTTCCCTAGGAAAAAGAAGTCCAAGCCTAATTATGATGATGGTATAATTGCTTTAAAAGCAAACTACTTTGGAGTGGGTGTTCCACTTCACAAACCTAAGTGATTACCATCGAGGTCAAGCTAATTGACCTTAACTAGAAGCGCTTCATGGGAGGCAACCCATGTGAAATAAATTTCTTTCTTTATGAATTTTCTATTGTGTTTTTGTTTTTGTTTTTTTTAATAAAGAGTGTTCAAGAAGACCTATGAAGAGAGGAGAAGAAGAAATAAGGCAATCCTCTATATTTTATTTTACTAACACATGGCCTAAGAAGTATTCCTGGATGATTACTTAGTATTTTTGTTATTATCTAACCCTTTGTTAAGACGTGCAAAGGCGCACGGAGCTACTAATCAAATTCTTTGAGTTTATGTAGTTCATAGTGACGATAACGACCACTGGTACGGCCGGAGTGGACCGTACCGTGCGCCTGCACCACCTCAAGAAAAAGGAAGATAAAAAAATTTGATGTTTGCTGAAGGAACTGTGTTCATAACGACCACTGGTAGAGCCATACGTGCCCGTGCTGCGCGCCCGTACTGTACCCCCGAGCAAATATCAGTTTTCAAGCCGAAGTCACCGCAGCTTTAACGACCAGCAGTACAGGCGCACGCGCCCGTACTGAGTGCAACACCTGGGAGCAGCCGTCGCCCCCAAGGTAAGTCACCCGGTACGGACGGGCTCGGGCGTACCGCCCGCCCGTACCACGTATGCGGACACCATAAGCACCCCGAGGAGGTAACCTAAAAATCCCCAAAAAATCATTTTTTTTTCTCTTTTTTCTTCCTCCAAACTTCAAACCACCTCCATTGGATCTTTAAATTTACTTAATCTTTCTTCGATTCTTCACACTCACTCGATCTAAGGTATGATTATCCTCCGATCCCAAACTTATTTGTGCAAAAGCTTCGCTTAATCATTTATTATTGTCAATCTAGACATAGGTCTTGTTCTTGATTCAATCTTGGTACTAAGTATGGTAGCATTGTTTTTAGAGGAGTTTCTTTTGTAGTTAGTGTAGAGAATCACTTATGCTATGTTTCTATTGGATTTTTTTATATTAGCGATCTTTACTTACTTTGTCTTGTTTTTATTTATTAGATGAACACGAGGAGCCGTACACGTGAGATGGCTGCGGAGTTCTCCGCGCCACCCGTTGATACGTTAACCCTCGAGTCACTTGGCATCGAGTTCACCAAGGAGTTCCATCTGACCCGTTTCGATCATCTCAAGATTCGAGAGATCAGGTCCACCAAGTGGGCGTGATATCCTGAACCAACTTGGCATTCATGCTGATTTAGATTTACTTTGCAACAATATTGGTTTGTACAATTTTGTCTTTCAGGATGTTGCGACATACCGCCGCTTGACGCTTGAGTTCTTCAGCACCTTGACACACATGGTGGATCCTTATGATTGTTCCGAGAAACAAAGGCCCGAAGTTGATCGAATTAAATTCCTCCTGATGAACTGTGAGTCCAGTTTAACACTCAGCCAATAGGCTCAATGCTTTGGGTTTACCAACACCACCACCAATGTACGCACAACTATCTTTGTTTTGGATCCTTCCCCTTTACAATATTTTAGTTTGATAAGAATTCTTGGAAACACGCCCAAGGGGAACCAAATTGATCATCCTGCTATTCGATATTTATTCTATCTGATTGCTAACACACTACATGCACGTGGTGAGTTTACTAGAGTTAATGAGGAGGACATGTTGATCCTCGCAAAAGCTCCACTTATCAATTGTAACTTAAAGCCAATTTTGGGCGATCTACTTGTGTTTTATCTTAAGAATTAGGCTCTTCAATCTCGAGGACCCATATGTGGAGGAGGAATCGTTACCGTTCTTGCACGCGCACCTCACATCAACCAAGGTAACATCCAACCGTTGACTGGAAGTAACCGTCTCGGTCTATCTACTCTAATAGCATGTGGTATGATTTCTAAAAACCATGGTAGTTATTTATTCGATATACCTGGAGCGGATCACTTGATCCCGGCTCCTTTGACTAACGATTTATTCTCTATTGAGGATGGATGTTTGCGTTATGACGCGCAGGTTGAAGCTAATCTACCCCAACAAGAAATATCCGTGGGAGGAGGAGAAGATGAAGAAGTAGAAAAAGAAGGACCCGAATAAGATGTGCAGCCACCAAACCACTACACCACCTATGAAGACATCTATGCACTCGAAGGAAACATTCAAAACATGAACAACCTCTCCATCAACCTTCGAGATGCCACTGCAAGCCTCGCCACCTAGTTCTATGATTGGAGCAGCCAATGGAACGTGGGAGATTATCCACCGCCACCACAATGAGCAAAAAAGGGCTTGCAAAAGCCTGAGCTTGGGGATGTATTCCCCCAACAAATTTATTTGTGTAATAACGATGTTGTACTCCAGCTTCTTGGGAGTTTTGAAACACTTGTGTTGGCCTGTTCCAACACTTTGCTTTTTTCCTTTGCTTTTTAATTTGCTTCCATTTTAGTTTATTTGTTTTCCTTTATTTTATTTTCTTAAACCCTTGCTTGGTCGCAAGTTCTTTTCTACGCTTAATCCCTATCCTCAAAAATACAAAAAGATTTTTCTGTTTATCCTCTTTTCATAAACGTGGATTCATACATTGCCTCTTTGCTTTAATATCATTTCGAGAGTAATCGTGTTTGAGTTTTGAAGAAACACATCCCTATAAGCAAGAGGATCATGAAGTTACTTATGAGAGATATGTCCTATGTCTCCCACTTATGAAGTTTGAATTTTTTTATCTTAGTTGGTTGATTTGCTAAGATGCCATGATAGTGGGAAGTAATTTAATATGGTTAGAGTGAGGCTTTTTATTGGTATGATGATTAGTTTTTGAAGATCTTGCTCTAGTTATTTTAGTTAACCAAGTCTTGCCTTGGAAATAATAACGCCAAACAAGTACAATAAGAAAAAACTGAAATTTACGACTTGTTTGATGAATGATTGTCTTGAGAATATACCCTTGATTATACTTAACCCCATAGATATTTTGATAGTCTCGACGACACTCATGAAAGGAGTTGTTTGATTGAAATAAAGTCTAGTGGTAATTGTGATGCATGCCAAAGCTAACCTTGTGGATCAAACCGTGATACTAGCTCAAAAAAAGAGAAAGAGAAAGAAGCGAGACAACTTTGCTCTACTCGGCTAGGTTTTGAACGATCTATGGTATAACCCCAAATTTCGGCTATGAGTTGATGACATGAGTGGCATTCGTGTCAATGCATGGGAAAAGGTATTGGTATTCTCAAAGGTTGTGCAAACACTAGCAAAAATAAACAAACAGCGATCCTTGAAAAATGAAAAAGAAAGAAAAAAGATATCTATGAGGATCGACATAACAAGTCCTTGGCATGGTCTCATTACTACTTTACGATTTTTTCTTGAAAGACAATGATTGAATTAGAAGTGTTTTAGATTGACTTGATTTATTGATGTGGGTGTAAATAAGGCACTTCATTGTTATACTACTTGGGACATGAAACTCTCTTACTCAATTATGCTATTTAAACATCCTAGTGTTCCTTGGAAAGATGAGAGTTAATTAGAGGAATTGGATTGATTGCTACACTTATAGTTATTTGTACTTATATTAAACTTTACTTTGATTATCTTGACTTACCAAAGCTTGTATAGTATTCTTGTCATCTCTGTAACTTTGATAAGATCCGCAAATGAATGAAGTGTTGAGCACATACGACTATCAACTGTAAGTGAACTCTTATTCTCGTTGTTTCAAGTTTAAATGCTAAATTTCTTATAGTTCTTTTTGGTTCTTCTTGCTCGAGGACGATCAAGGTTTGAGCTTTGGGGAAGTTGATGGCTCCGATTTTTGCCATCTTCCATTGCGTTTAAACATTGTTTTTGGTTAAGCAATTGCCAAAGAAACTCTCAACTCTTGCCACTAATGACTAATAATTGCAAAGATATGAAAATCCCTTCTTTGATTTATGTTGTGCAGGAAATCACGGCTTTTAAAGCTAAATGAGGAGTCATAATGAAGGATTTTGAGGAAGTACACACGACCAAATAATTGGAGAAGCGTGCAGGGGTATCAGCACGCTTAATGACCACTGGTACGAGCACCCGTACCACCCGCCCGTACGAGGTGGCAACGACTTCGTCTTGTCAAACCCTACAACTTTCGTGTAGACGCCTATATATTTCGAGGCTCCAGCCACCGGCCAGAGGGCCGCCATTCTCAGATTGCATCACAACACCACAAAGGAGATCCACACCATTGTTATCCATTGTTCATCACTTCCACCATCCATCCATCTAGTAGCCATAGCCATTGCTTTGTACTTTAGATCTCCTTGTGATTTGGCGACCATTGTAAGAATATTTGATTTCAATCTAAGTATTTGCATGATGTTTTCTATTTCCGATCTATTTGTTATGAGTGAGTAGTCCTCACGGGTTGTGGGTTGGGGAGAAACTTTGCAACAGTTATGTGCATCTAGATCATGGGAGAATTGTATTTTGTTTGAATTCATGATTTGTATCTTTTGTTTCTTCGTCTCTTGTCTCGATCTGTGGACTTGTAGGTACCCAAGATACCATAGATTGATAAAGGCTTGAGGTGAGATACTTGGCTAGTGGCGATCTCATAGGAACCTCAGTGACAGAAAGGGTAGTACGATCTTCGCTTAGCGACTCGTTTGGGATCAACGACAACATCACCACTTAAAGCTTTGATATGTGTTTACACTTAATAATCGTTTGTATCCCATGGCTTTGGTGTACTCTCGGTTGGATTAAAAGTCTATTGCTATGTCCACTGCATCACGAGGGCTCTAGAATATTAGGATGTGTTTCCCACAAGAGATTATCTCAATGCTTTGGGTTTACCAACACCACCACCAATGTACGCACAACTATCTTTGTTTTGGATCCTTCCCCTTTACAATATTTTAGTTTGATAAGAATTCTTGGAAACACGCCCAAGGGGAACCAAATTGATCATCCTGCTATTCGATATTTATTCTATCTGATTGCTAACACACTACATGCACGTGGTGAGTTTACTAGAGTTAATGAGGAGGACATGTTGATCCTCGCAAAAGCTCCACTTATCAATTGTAACTTAAAGCCAATTTTGGGCGATCTACTTGTGTTTTATCTTAAGAATTAGGCTCTTCAATCTCGAGGACCCATATGTGGAGGAGGAATCGTTACCGTTCTTGCACGCGCACCTCACATCAACCAAGGTAACATCCAACCGTTGACTGGAAGTAACCGTCTCGGTCTATCTACTCTAATAGCATGTGGTATGATTTCTAAAAACCATGGTAGTTATTTATTCGATATACCTGGAGCGGATCACTTGATCCCGGCTCCTTTGACTAACGATTTATTCTCTATTGAGGATGGATGTTTGCGTTATGACGCGCAGGTTGAAGCTAATCTACCCCAACAAGAAATATCCGTGGGAGGAGGAGAAGATGAAGAAGTAGAAAAAGAAGGACCCGAATAAGATGTGCAGCCACCAAACCACTACACCACCTATGAAGACATCTATGCACTCGAAGGAAACATTCAAAACATGAACAACCTCTCCATCAACCTTCGAGATGCCACTGCAAGCCTCGCCACCTAGTTCTATGATTGGAGCAGCCAATGGAACGTGGGAGATTATCCACCGCCACCACAATGAGCAAAAAAGGGCTTGCAAAAGCCTGAGCTTGGGGATGTATTCCCCCAACAAATTTATTTGTGTAATAACGATGTTGTACTCCAGCTTCTTGGGAGTTTTGAAACACTTGTGTTGGCCTGTTCCAACACTTTGCTTTTTTCCTTTGCTTTTTAATTTGCTTCCATTTTAGTTTATTTGTTTTCCTTTATTTTATTTTCTTAAACCCTTGCTTGGTCGCAAGTTCTTTTCTACGCTTAATCCCTATCCTCAAAAATACAAAAAGATTTTTCTGTTTATCCTCTTTTCATAAACGTGGATTCATACATTGCCTCTTTGCTTTAATATCATTTCGAGAGTAATCGTGTTTGAGTTTTGAAGAAACACATCCCTATAAGCAAGAGGATCATGAAGTTACTTATGAGAGATATGTCCTA
This sequence comes from Avena sativa, assembly GCA_916181665.1. Classification (NCBI taxonomy): domain Eukaryota; kingdom Viridiplantae; phylum Streptophyta; class Magnoliopsida; order Poales; family Poaceae; genus Avena; species Avena sativa. The sequence continues at coordinate 470,396,181 of OV702290.1, forward strand.
TGTCTCCCACTTATGAAGTTTGAATTTTTTTTATCTTAGTTGGTTGATTTGCTAAGATGCCATGATAGTGGGAAGTAATTTAATATGGTTAGAGTGAGGCTTTTTATTGGTATGATGATTAGTTTTTGAAGATCTTGCTCTAGTTATTTTAGTTAACCAAGTCTTGCCTTGGAAATAATAACGCCAAACAAGTACAATAAGAAAAAACTGAAATTTACGACTTGTTTGATGAATGATTGTCTTGAGAATATACCCTTGATTATACTTAACCCCATAGATATTTTGATAGTCTCGACGACACTCATGAAAGGAGTTGTTTGATTGAAATAAAGTCTAGTGGTAATTGTGATGCATGCCAAAGCTAACCTTGTGGATCAAACCGTGATACTAGCTCAAAAAAAGAGAAAGAGAAAGAAGCGAGACAACTTTGCTCTACTCGGCTAGGTTTTGAACGATCTATGGTATAACCCCAAATTTCGGCTATGAGTTGATGACATGAGTGGCATTCGTGTCAATGCATGGGAAAAGGTATTGGTATTCTCAAAGGTTGTGCAAACACTAGCAAAAATAAACAAACAGCGATCCTTGAAAAATGAAAAAGAAAGAAAAAAGATATCTATGAGGATCGACATAACAAGTCCTTGGCATGGTCTCATTACTACTTTACGATTTTTTCTTGAAAGACAATGATTGAATTAGAAGTGTTTTAGATTGACTTGATTTATTGATGTGGGTGTAAATAAGGCACTTCATTGTTATACTACTTGGGACATGAAACTCTCTTACTCAATTATGCTATTTAAACATCCTAGTGTTCCTTGGAAAGATGAGAGTTAATTAGAGGAATTGGATTGATTGCTACACTTATAGTTATTTGTACTTATATTAAACTTTACTTTGATTATCTTGACTTACCAAAGCTTGTATAGTATTCTTGTCATCTCTATAACTTTGATAAGATCCACAAATGAATGAAGTGTTGAGCACATACGACTATCAACTGTAAGTGAACTCTTATTCTCGTTGTTTCAAGTTTAAATGCTAAATTTCTTATAGTTCTTTTTGGTTCTTCTTGCTCGAGGACGATCAAGGTTTGAGCTTTGGGGAAGTTGATGGCTCCGATTTTTGCCATCTTCCATTGCGTTTAAACATTGTTTTTGGTTAAGCAATTGCCAAAGAAACTCTCAACTCTTGCCACTAATGACTAATAATTGCAAAGATATGAAAATCCCTTCTTTGATTTATGTTGTGCAGGAAATCACGGCTTTTAAAGCTAAATGAGGAGTCATAATGAAGGATTTTGAGGAAGTACACACGACCAAATAATTGGAGAAGCATGCAGGGGTATCAGCACGCTTAATGACCACTGGTACGAGCACCCGTACCACCCGCCCGTACGAGGTGGCAACGACTTCGTCTTGTCAAACCCTACAACTTTCGTGTAGACGCCTATATATTTCGAGGCTCCAGCCACCGGCCAGAGGGCCGCCATTCTCAGATTGCATCACAACACCACAAAGGAGATCCACACCATTGTTATCCATTGTTCATCACTTCCACCATCCATCCATCTAGTAGCCATAGCCATTGCTTTGTACTTTAGATCTCCTTGTGATTTGGCGACCATTGTAAGAATATTTGATTTCAATCTAAGTATTTGCATGATGTTTTCTATTTCCGATCTATTTGTTATGAGTGAGTAGTCCTCACGGGTTGTGGGTTGGGGAGAAACTTTGCAACAGTTATGTGCATCTAGATCATGGGAGAATTGTATTTTGTTTGAATTCATGATTTGTATCTTTTGTTTCTTCGTCTCTTGTCTCGATCTGTGGACTTGTAGGTACCCAAGATACCATAGATTGATAAAGGCTTGAGGTGAGATACTTGGCTAGTGGCGATCTCATAGGAACCTCAGTGACAGAAAGGGTAGTACGATCTTCGCTTAGCGCCTCGTTTGGGATCAACGACAACATCACCACTTAAAGCTTTGATATGTGTTTACACTTAATAATCGTTTGTATCCCATGGCTTTGGTGTACTCTCGGTTGGATTAAAAGTCTATTGCTATGTCCACTGCATCACGAGGGCTCTAGAATATTAGGATGTGTTTCCCACAAGAGATTATCTCAATGCTTTGGGTTTACCAACACCACCACCAATGTACGCACAACTATCTTTGTTTTGGATCCTTCCCCTTTACAATATTTTAGTTTGATAAGAATTCTTGGAAACACGCCCAAGGGGAACCAAATTGATCATCCTGCTATTCGATATTTATTCTATCTGATTGCTAACACACTACATGCACGTGGTGAGTTTACTAGAGTTAATGAGGAGGACATGTTGATCCTCGCAAAAGCTCCACTTATCAATTGTAACTTAAAGCCAATTTTGGGCGATCTACTTGTGTTTTATCTTAAGAATTAGGCTCTTCAATCTCGAGGACCCATATGTGGAGGAGGAATCGTTACCGTTCTTGCACGCGCACCTCACATCAACCAAGGTAACATCCAACCGTTGACTGGAAGTAACCGTCTCGGTCTATCTACTCTAATAGCATGTGGTATGATTTCTAAAAACCATGGTAGTTATTTATTCGATATACCTGGAGCGGATCACTTGATCCCGGCTCCTTTGACTAACGATTTATTCTCTATTGAGGATGGATGTTTGCGTTATGACGCGCAGGTTGAAGCTAATCTACCCCAACAAGAAATATCCGTGGGAGGAGGAGAAGATGAAGAAGTAGAAAAAGAAGGACCCGAATAAGATGTGCAGCCACCAAACCACTACACCACCTATGAAGACATCTATGCACTCGAAGGAAACATTCGAAACAAGAACAACCTCTCCATCAACCTTCGAGATGCCACTGCAAGCCTCGCCACCTAGTTCTATGATTGGAGCAGCCAATGGAACGTGGGAGATTATCCACCGCCACCACAATGAGCAAAAAAGGGCTTGCAAAAGCCTGAGCTTGGGGATGTATTCCCCCAACAAATTTATTTGTGTAATAACGATGTTGTACTCCAGCTTCTTGGGAGTTTTGAAACACTTGTGTTGGCCTGTTCCAACACTTTGCTTTTTTCCTTTGCTTTTTAATTTGCTTTCATTTTAGTTTATTTGTTTTCCTTTATTTTATTTTCTTAAACCCTTGCTTGGTCGCAAGTTCTTTTCTACGCTTAATCCCTATCCTCAAAAATACAAAAAGATTTTTCTGTTTATCCTCTTTTCATAAACGTGGATTCATACATTGCCTCTTTGCTTTAATATCATTTCGAGAGTAATCGTGTTTGAGTTTTGAAGAAACACATCCCTATAAGCAAGAGGATCATGAAGTTACTTATGAGAGATATGTCCTATGTCTCCCACTTATGAAGTTTGAATTTTTTTTATCTTAGTTGGTTGATTTGCTAAGATGCCATGATAGTGGGAAGTAATTTAATATGGTTAGAGTGAGGCTTTTTATTGGTATGATGATTAGTTTTTGAAGATCTTGCTCTAGTTATTTTAGTTAACCAAGTCTTGCCTTGGAAATAATAACGCCAAACAAGTACAATAAGAAAAAACTGAAATTTACGACTTGTTTGATGAATGATTGTCTTGAGAATATACCCTTGATTATACTTAACCCCATAGATATTTTGATAGTCTCGACGACACTCATGAAAGGAGTTGTTTGATTGAAATAAAGTCTAGTGGTAATTGTGATGCATGCCAAAGCTAACCTTGTGGATCAAACCGTGATACTAGCTCAAAAAAAGAGAAAGAGAAAGAAGCGAGACAACTTTGCTCTACTCGGCTAGGTTTTGAACGATCTATGGTATAACCCCAAATTTCGGCTATGAGTTGATGACATGAGTGGCATTCGTGTCAATGCATGGGAAAAGGTATTGGTATTCTCAAAGGTTGTGCAAACACTAGCAAAAATAAACAAACAGCGATCCTTGAAAAATGAAAAAGAAAGAAAAAAGATATCTATGAGGATCGACATAACAAGTCCTTGGCATGGTCTCATTACTACTTTACGATTTTTTCTTGAAAGACAATGATTGAATTAGAAGTGTTTTAGATTGACTTGATTTATTGATGTGGGTGTAAATAAGGCACTTCATTGTTATACTACTTGGGACATGAAACTCTCTTACTCAATTATGCTATTTAAACATCCTAGTGTTCCTTGGAAAGATGAGAGTTAATTAGAGGAATTGGATTGATTGCTACACTTATAGTTATTTGTACTTATATTAAACTTTACTTTGATTATCTTGACTTACCAAAGCTTGTATAGTATTCTTGTCATCTCTGTAACTTTGATAAGATCCGCAAATGAATGAAGTGTTGAGCACATACGACTATCAACTGTAAGTGAACTCTTATTCTCGTTGTTTCAAGTTTAAATGCTAAATTTCTTATAGTTCTTTTTGGTTCTTCTTGCTCGAGGACGATCAAGGTTTGAGCTTTGGGGAAGTTGATGGCTCCGATTTTTGCCATCTTCCATTGCGTTTAAACATTGTTTTTGGTTAAGCAATTGCCAAAGAAACTCTCAACTCTTGCCACTAATGACTAATAATTGCAAAGATATGAAAATCCCTTCTTTGATTTATGTTGTGCAGGAAATCACGGCTTTTAAAGCTAAATGAGGAGTCATAATGAAGGATTTTGAGGAAGTACACACGACCAAATAATTGGAGAAGCGTTCAGGGGTATCAGCACGCTTAATGACCACTGGTACGAGCACCCGTACCACCCGCCCGTACGAGGTGGCAACGACTTCGTCTTGTCAAACCCTACAACTTTCGTGTAGACGCCTATATATTTCGAGGCTCCAGCCACCGGCCAGAGGGCCGCCATTCTCAGATTGCATCACAACACCACAAAGGATATCCACACCATTGTTATCCATTGTTCATCACTTCCACCATCCATCCATCTAGTAGCCATAGCCATTGCTTTGTACTTTAGATCTCCTTGTGATTTGGCGACCAATGTAAGAATATTTGATTTCAATCTAAGTATTTGCATGATGTTTTCTATTTCTGATCTATTTGTTATGAGTGAGTAGTCCTCACGGGTTGTGGGTTGGGGAGAAACTTTGCAACAGTTATGTGCATCTAGATCATGGGAGAATTGTATTTTGTTTGAATTCATGATTTGTATCTTTTGTTTCTTCGTCTCTTGTCTCGATCTGTGGACTTGTAGGTACCCAAGATACCATAGATTGATAAAGGCTTGAGGTGAGATACTTGGCTAGTGGCGATCTCATAGGAACCTCAGTGACAGAAAGGGTAGTACGATCTTCGCTTAGCGCCTCGTTTGGGATCAACGACAACATCACCACTTAAAGCTTTGATATGTGTTTACACTTAATAATCGTTTGTATCCCATGGCTTTGGTGTACTCTCGGTTGGATTAAAAGTCTATTGCTATGTCCACTGCATCACGAGGGCTCTAGAATATTAGGATGTGTTTCCCACAAGAGATTATCTCAATGCTTTGGGTTTACCAACACCACCACCAATGTACGCACAACTATCTTTGTTTTGGATCCTTCCCCTTTACAATATTTTAGTTTGATAAGAATTCTTGGAAACACGCCCAAGGGGAACCAAATTGATCATCCTGCTATTCGATATTTATTCCATCTGATTGCTAACACACTACATGCACGTGGTGAGTTTACTAGAGTTAATGAGGAGGACATGTTGATCCTCGCAAAAGCTCCACTTATCAATTGTAACTTAAAGCCAATTTTGGGCGATCTACTTGTGTTTTATCTTAAGAATTAGGCTCTTCAATCTCGAGGACCCATATGTGGGGGAGGAATCGTTACCGTTCTTGCACGCGCACCTCACATCAACCAAGGTAACATCCAACCGTTGACTGGAAGTAACCGTCTCGGTCTATCTACTCTAATAGCATGTGGTATGATTTCTAAAAACCATGGTAGATATTTATTCGATATACCTGGAGCGGATCACTTGATCCCGGGTCCTTTGACTAATGATTTATTCTCTATTGAGGATGGATGTTTGCGTTATGATGCGCAGGTTGAAGCTAATTTACCCCAACAAGAAATATCCGTGGGAGGAGGAGAAGATGAAGAAGTAGAAAAAGAAGGACCCGAATAAGATGTGCAGCCACCAAACCACTACACCACCTATGAAGACATCTATGCACTCGAAGGAAACATTGAAAACAAGAACAACCTCTCCATCAACCTTCGAGATGCCACTGCAAGCCTCGCCACCTAGTTCTATGATTGGAGCAGCCAATGGAACGTGGGAGATTATCCACCGCCACCACAATGAGCAACAAAAGGGCTTGCAAAAGCCTGAGCTTGGGGATGTGTTCCCCCAACAAATTTATTTGTGTAATAACGATGTTGTACTCCAGCTTCTTGGGAGTTTTGAAACACTTGTGTTGGCCTGTTCCAACACTTTGCTTTTTTCCTTTGCTTTTTAATTTGCTTTCATTTTAGTTTATTTGTTTTCCTTTATTTTATTTTCTTAAACCCTTGCTTGGTCGCAAGTTCTTTTCTACTCTTAATCCCTATCCTCAAAAATACAAAAAGATTTTTCTGTTTATCCTCTTTTCATAAACGTGGATTCATACATTTCCTCTTTGCTTTAATATCATTTCGAGAGTAATCGTGTTTGAGTTTTGAAGGAACACATCCCTATAAGCAAGAGAATCATGAAGTTACTTATGAGAGATATGTCCTATGTCTCCCACTTATGAAGTTTGAATTTTTTTTATCTTAGTTGGTTGATTTGCTAAGATGCCATGCTAGTGGGAAGTAATTTAATATGGTTAGAGTGAGGCTTTTTATTGGTATGATGATTAGTTTTTGAAGCTCTTGATCTAGTTATTTTAGTTAACTAAGTCTTGCCTTGGAAATAATAATGCCAAACAAGTACAATAAGAAAAAATCTGAAATTTACGACTTGTTTGATGAATGATTGTCTTGAGAATATACCCTTGATTATACTTAACCCCATAGATATTTTGACAGTCTCGACGACACTCATGAAAGGAGTTGTTTGATTGAAATAAAGTCTAGTGGTAATTGTGATGCATGCCAAAGCTAACCTTGTGGATCAAACCGTGATACTAGCTCAAAAAATAGAAAGAGAAAGAAGCGAGACAACTTTGTTCTACTCGGCTAGCTTTTGAACGATCTATGGTATAACCCCAAATTTCGGCTATGGGTTGATGACATGAGTGGCATTCGTGTCAATGCATGGGAAAAAGTATTGGTATTCTCAAAGGTTGTGCAAACACTAGCAAAAATAAACAAACAGCGATCCTTGAAAAATGAAAAAGAAAGAAAAAAGATATCTATGAGGATCGACATAACAAGTCCTTGGCATGGTCTCATTACTACTTTACAATTTTTTGTTGAAAGACAATGATTGAATTAGAAGTGTTTTAGATTGACTTGATTTATTGATGTGGGTGTAAATAAGGCACTTCATTGTTATACTACTTGGGACATGAAACTCTCTTACTCAATTATGCTATTTAAACATCCTAGTGTTCCTTGGCAAGATGAGAGTTAATTAGAGGAATTGGATTGATTGCTACACTTCTAGTTATTTATACTTATATTAAACTTTACTTTGATTATCTTGACTTACCAACGATTGTATAGTATTCTTGTCATCTCTCTAACTTTGATAAGATCATCAAAATGCCGAGGCTCATCAAAATGCAAAAGCTAAGACTACTATAAGACTACTAATAAAAAAGAAAAAAATTCAAACGATTAAATTACTTCTCCCGAATATTCAACTGACTGATTAATTTCTTATAACATACTCTATTTTTCTTTGCCAAATAAGCTAGCAAACGTCGACGTTTTCCCAAAAGTATTCGTAGACCTCTTTCGGATGAAAAATCGTGGCGCTAGGATTTGGGGGCGGAGAGGGAGATGAAGATGAGGGGCGCAGGGTTTTGTCGCAGAGAAGGAAGAATGAGGGAACAGATGGAAGAAACAAAGAGATTTATTCCTTATAAACTCCTCCATGCCAAGATTAGTGTGTAAACACGCGAAATTAGTGCCATGCATCGCGGACCGAGAAGGGCAACTTCCTCGCGAAGGCTCCACCACCTCGATTTTTGCGCACGCATTGAAACAACGCATCAGTTTCGCCCATTGCGGACACACCAATGGTCATACTAACAGAATATTTATTAGTGATAAGACAAGACCTGAAAAGTTGTCAGGTTACCTCACCGGCCGAATTTCGGCTCAGTTTGAAATCGAGTAGGGAAACAATGATGAGATATTAACAGGTCCGACTTATTTTGAGACTCGGATCCTTTTTTTGGATTATCAGGAGCCCTTTAAGATTCTACAACCGAGAAGAATCAAGCTAGATGATGAAATCAAACTTTGGATCTTGGAGCCTTCTGGGGGCAACTGTTGGGGATATATTTTCTAGGTATACCCACTATGACTCGCTGACCAGGATGGCCCACTTTAGATTACAGTTATATTTCACGGACGGCCCAGTCAGGGAGAGAAGTTGGAAGCACATCCGGCTACGGGAAGACCTAAAAGACTTACAGACTTAGACTTGTAGGAAAACTTGTAGTCCAAGATATACTATATAACCAACTCTGTATCGTAGCCGGATAGGACTTTCCTGTAACCCTATGACTGGATAACTATAGAAGCCGTCCTAGGAATCATCCTTTAGGGCATCAATAATCAACCTCAACTCGCACAGGCGAAATCTCTCTTGTAATATGTACTTCCGGTTCCGCCGATATTATTGGATTGCTAGCAGGAGTAGGATCCGTCCACCGCAGGCGGATTTGATCCTGGGTAAGCTTGTGTGCTCACCGTCCCGGACCACCGTACGTTTCACCCCACATCTTTCCACGCCCCGAGGACCCCTCATGGTGTGCTTGTCTTCAATCCGATGACAAGTGTGGGGCCCATTTAAAGCGCAACAATGTCGTGAACAAAATTTAAAAATAATGGGCCAATTTTTTAAAAAAAAAATGAATATTTCTACAAATGGCATGGCCAATTTTTTAAAATCATGAAAAAATTTAAAAAATGACAACAAGATTATCATGCCAGGAACAAAATTTCAAATCAAAATAAATGAACAAATTCAAAATTGGTGAATATTTTTTTTAAAGCGTAAACAATTTTAAAACTACATTCAAATAAAAATATTGTGAAAAAAGGAAAATGAGAAATAAAATAAGAAACAACAGAGAAGAAAAATAAAAAACAAACAAAAAAAAGAAAAGGAAAAGAATAAGCAAACAGAAAGATAGAGAAAAGAATGAGAACGCGCCAGGTACACGATCGAAGTCGAAGGCTGTCTGCGAGATTGAATGGGCCGGCCTATCAAGCATTTGCGTGAGGCGGTGCGAGCTTCCCGTGCCGCGCTGAGCGGCGTATAGCTTTTGCGGATCGCTTTCGTTCCTCTGTCCAGAACTTGGCGTGCTACATGGGCTGGGCCTGGCTGTTTTGGGTTTGAGAAAGGGGAGGGAAGCAGCAGCCATTGGATGGAGAACGCCGTGCATCTCCTGGCCGTGCGCCGCCTGCCCGCCACCGCATCTCTAACTGAACGCCCACGCCCTTGCCCCTAGATCCCGATTGCCGACGGCCGGCGGCTGGAAAACGACGTGCGCTGTCGTCCGCGCGCGCTCCTATCTCCTCGTAAGCTCGACCGTGGACATATACATTCTCGTATACGGCAAGCGGCACTGCAGTCGAGAGCATGCAGTCACGTACATGGTCCCTTGTGCGCGGCTTAGCGCGCCACCGCGCCGGTGCCGCCGCCGGAGCGCCGACTGGGGTCGGCTCAGCTCAATTCAGTGGTCCCGTTCCTTCTCTTCATTCCGCTGGAATATCTACCGGCTCAGCCTGCCTGCTTGCCCGCCAGGTGCTTGTGTTTATTCCTAACTGAGCTTGAGTTTTCTTTGGAATTGAGTAATGCAGCAGCACTTTATATTTGTACAGTACCAAAATCAACTCTGTTCAGGGGGAGCAAATTGGATTGGTGTGGTGAAAAAAAATATGATTCTTTTAAAGTTGTTGTCAGGACGCATTAGGCACTTGAATAGGTGTGGTGAATAAATATAAAGTATATCTCCCCCTAATATGATCTTCCCATACAATGTTAGGTTCCACATGTTTCCATTTCAAAAGCTTCCGGAAAATCCATGCCACTTGTACATCCTAGTGATCTATAAATACTGTTCTTTGAAAGAAGGGATAGTGCTATGTAATGTCCCATTGGGTCCTGGTGTGTTTGCTGCTTCTGGTGTGCGCATCACACAATTGCTTAACTCCGGATCTAAAATAGGGGGCCTCCTATGGGATGGGTATTCTTGGCATGATTGGTGTTCATGTTTCCGGATCATGAATTTTCAGTCCCTAGCATGTTACCGGGCAGTGTTTTTTAGGCACGGATATTTATGCGGATGCAATACGAATGGTTCTTTGTTTTTCTCTTTCCTATGTTCCTACAGATAAAAATGTCCCTTTATATGTCAAGACATATATATGTTGATAACTGGTTGTGATTTTCATTCTTGTGTTCATCTTGGTCATGACAGAATGGAGGTTTTGGTGATGGTGGATTTATCGATTCCATTCGTATTGGCGGTGTTGTGATACCTAACCACAAGAAGTTGGAATACTCGCTGCAGTCCATCCATGGCATTGGACATGCACGTGCCCGTCAGATCCTTTCGGAACTCAATCTGGAGAACAAATTCACCAAGGACCTCTCCAAGGTGGAGATCATCACCCTCCGCGAGGAGGTCGCCAAGTACATGATTGAAGGAGACCTAGTAATTCTCTGACCCTTTTTCTACTGTGGTTGTTCCGTGCATGTAGAAATTAAAAAAGAAAATACTTAATACTGCCCCGATGCTCTTTGGCATGCTTTGCAGAAACGGTTTAATCGTGTGGCAATCGAGAGACTGGAGGGGATTAAATGCTACAAGGGCATCCGGCATGAGCTCGCGCTCCCTGTACGTGGCCAGAGAACAAAGACCAACTGCAGGACTCGGAAGGAAAAGAGGGCTTGAGTCGCCAAGAAGTCGTCGGCCTCCCAGGAATAATAAATCAAGTGTCATGTGCCTTTCATCCTGTTTGATTTTCCTTGTACTGTGTTACTGTGGTAAACTGTTAATCGACAGTTTAATCTAATAAACGCTAGGTGTCTCCCAGCCCGGCCTCTGGTGGACTTCCATGAACTGTTAAATTCAGTTGCTTTGTTCTACTATTTAATTTCAGTTTAATGTTTGAACATCATATTCACTGTAATTTTGACTGTCAAGGTTTTAATATCCTTATAGGTCTATGACAATTATGTGGGGAAACAAGTCCGTTGCATAATTTGTTTCCTTCAAAGGTGGAGTACTCCCAAAAAAAAATGTAGTACTATTGTTCAGACTTGAGAGCAACGAGACCATTCCCAAGGTCGGGTGGGTTTAGCCACCACTTAAGGCCTAGTTTACTTCTCTTGTATTTTTATCCACTTGAATTTTGGAGATATACTGGGATTTGGTGTTCACCCAATACTCTCCAATCCCCTACAATACCCTTCCTCAAAAATACTCTACCTTAGAGGAGAGTATTCAATCTAGTAAAAAACATGAAGGATATGTGGGGATATTCTGGGATTATCCCGAGCAAACCCGGCGTGGTAAACGGACTACGGGTTTGGGGGAATTAGAATAATCCCCTCCGATTCCCCGTAAATACACTAGCGAATATGTGAGAAGTAAACAAGGCCTAAAGGTTTATCAAGGAGGTTGCTGGGTGCTTTATCAAGGAGGTTGCTGGGTGCTCCTATGATGCAGCAGTTGAGGAATAGACTTGCAGTAGCAATGTCAAGGTCCGCTTTTTTAATTAATCGATTCCGAGCAACTCTCCATCACCCAACTGGTGCCTACATTTCTCTCAAAAAAACTGGCGCCTACATTAAAATTTGGGTGCGCTGCCTTTACGTTGCACTATACAACTGCAATAGTACCACTCCACTTGGTGTTTAACAACTGTGCAGTAGCAACAAAAAGGCTCCTAAACCACTGATCACGGACCGTCATGTAGGTTGCATCAGCAAACCGCACGGTCGTTCGCACGTTTGCCGTATTATATTTAGATTGCCTACCAATCTTTTTGATGATCCGTGCAAGTAGCATTATCATAATTCCATGAAAAGGTTGATTGGATTCCTGGAGAACAGCAGGTTGACTGGCAAGGTAACACTAAGATCGTGATGCTGAAATTTAACCGGAAGAACTAGCTAGCTAGTGGTGACAAAATTTCTACGAGTACCATTTTGTTCCTCTGCATGGGGAATGTCGATTTGATCGGCAAGTCTTCGTTTTGACAGATTAGCTAAGGTTAAACAGGGGGCAAGCAAAAGCTGGGCAGTCCATGCCTCTTTTACTCCTCATCTAGCGATGCTTAGCTGCACCCTACCACGTAGACTGTATTAAAGTGCATACGCATAACTTATTAAACAGAAGCACACCAAGTTTCCAGTTCATCAAGCCCTCCCGTGGATCTAGCCTGGAGAGGCGGGTTCTGGAAGGCTCTGCCGGCGAACTCCCATGAATACATTATGCCTGGAGATTGCTGGATCTGAAGGTATTCGGTCGTATGCACCTTGTTTTCTGGCCGTTTGGTTTCAGCGGGAGCGTTATGAAGCTCTGCTGTTTGTTTCCACCAAGTGCCATTCAATGAGCCATGGTGAAGTCAGATGCGAATAATGTCAGAAAAGTGAAAATATGAGGGCATCAATGGTGATTTGAGTCTTTATGGCGATGGCAAACTGGCTACGTGATCCGTGACTTGCAGCAGCGACTGTTTATGGCATTATTTTGCGAGCGAGGACTTTCTTCAGGGTGAAAATCTATGATCTTTGATCGGACAACGACGGCGCTTGTGCATTGTTTACTTCTTGAAGGCGTTGTTATTAGAGTGGAGGACTACTGGTGTTGTTCTAGTGGTGCCAGTGTCGTTGCTTTGAGGAATAGTTCTCTGTAGCGAGACTTTTTTTTTGTAATTCTTTTTTCTTCTTTCTGGGCTGTGTGCATCCGTAAGGTCGCTAGGGCATGCGTTGTTGCAGAGGCTGGATGTAATTGATATCTCCGTGATATTAATATATACTCTTTTCCAAAAGAAAAAAAATCAACCGCTCCTGAGTCATGATGATATTTACTACTCCCTTCGGCTCAAAATAAGTGACGTTTGATTTAGTGTATCTAAACACATTTTAGTTTATAGATACATGTGAATCTAGAGCACTTCAAGTCACTTATTTTGGAACAGAGGGAGTATAAAATTGGACAGAAGGTAGGTGATTCAACCTGCACAATTAGATGTAAAGTTGCATCTTGACAGAGCTGCGGCCGGATTAAGTCAGTGCTGGCCACAATTATATTGTATTGGCATGCCTCTCTGATCTACTATGCAACTGTCATGGAAGCACCACTGAAATCTGACTTCTCTGACCTCCACCCGATCCTGGGCAATCCCGGCTCGACAAACCGACAGTGTTCGGTATTGGCACATATATGGATGGTAGGAGCAAGTAACTCGGTGAAGCTAGACTCCGAAGAAAAAGGACAATGTGGAGAAAAGAAGTAACAAAACTAGTATCAAAATTTGAATGGAGTAGGTCGACGTTTTCGTTGATCAACCACAAGTCAGGAACGTCCCCTCTTAACATATGTCTGTGTGTTCGGTATTGGCACATTTGTCATGCCGTCTCCACTATGGGTCACACGTCATGTTCCAAATGTCCATCACTAACCCACAAACGCTCGTGTAACGGCGATGATCGGCTCTGATACCACCTGTAACATCCCGGCCTCTTCGGACGGACGGTCGTCACACCTAGCAGCTTAATAGGATCTTTAGGCTGGCGTCACAGATCAAAACTAGTGTTGGTAATCCATCCTCAAATTGCTTTAGGCCAAGACGCTTAATATGGAATTTTTTTGAAGATGAGCCCTAAAAAAAATAAACTTATGATATGAGTATTTTATCAATTCTATTAAGCCACGCGTGGTCGAAAAGCTGTTGTCAAAAGAGATGAGGACATAATAATTATTGGATTTGAGAGTAGCAACTGAGAGAACATGCAATCCAGGATGGTCTAAATCCTATAGATGTAGACAATCTCATATGTAGAATGTATAACCTCTACGAACTGAATTATAGTTTACCGAACGAATGACTGATGTCATATGCACTACATTTTAGCAATTGATTGATAGAATGCGAAAATCAACCTTTTCTTGCACGATATAAGTACAAGTCGGGGCGGTACTTTTTTGAATTTTCTGAAAATAATTTGAAATAGCCTAACTTCTTCAAAATGCCATTATATGTAAATGTACTCTTCAATTTAGTCCCATATTTGTTAAAAAAGAATTAGGCCCTTATGATCAATTACAATGAAGTTTGTCCGTTTAGAGCTAGTGGTGCTCAATATTGAACCTAAAGTTAATTAGCCCTATGTACGCGGGCTATTTTTTTTAAATAATACACTTTTTTTATACAAATTCGAAAAATAATATACGAAATGAGAAATTTCGGAAAGTAGGCATGCCTCGGCCTAGGCGAAACCGATTGGGACATGTCGGCTTGGGTCAGGCCGATAGGTTCCTTTTGGCCAGGCCAAAGCCGATTGGGCCATCGGCTTGCCTCGCCAGCGACGTTAGGCACTAGTTGGCTTTCCCAAGGCTGACAACACCCTATCGCTTCGCTGATACTGACATGGGTATGATTACTCGGGTATTTATGATTTGATACCCTGGTGGCATAAAGGCTCATGGCCCATGAAGATTCAAGATGATGGTCCAAGAAGCATCTGATAGAAACCTTAGTTATATTAGATGAACTGACATTGTATTGGTGTTATAATCAAACATATGTAACCTATCCGTATACGACTTTGGGACCCGGTCTATTATATACAGGACGGGAGAAGCCTATGAGGAATGGACCGAAAAACCCCAAGCGATCTGTAATAGTGTTGTTCACTAAGTAATCAGGCGACTTTCACTCTCTTGTTTGCCTGACATCCGACGAAATTCCCAGCGTTCTCTTTTCCGTAAAACCCTAAGTCCATCATCATGGGCATTGCCGAGGTTACCCCTCGTCAATTGGCGCATCTATGGGGAACCTGAACGCTGGAGTCATGGATTCGGCGGACCCCTTTCCATCAAGCAACAATCCAACGGAAGCGGCACCACACCCGCCCACCCCTGTTTCGATACCTACCGATTTCAACGACAGATCCGATCTCCTCATCGGAAGTTTCCACTTTCAAGTGGAGGATCCCAAAGAACCGCACCTCATGGCTCTGATCTCATCGGGACCGTCGGTCGAAAAAATGCGCCTACAGCGATAGCTGCGTCATCCGTCGAATCATCCGCAGAAGTCACGCCGCAGGCCGAGACAGCTGAAGAAAACAAGGAAAACACGGCAGATCTAGGGGATCTTGATGGTATTTACGGCGATCTCTCCTTTGGGTCAGACCACCAGTCAACCACGCCACGAGAATCAAGCTTGGTAAACATGGAACCCGAATAAAGTAGCAAAAGTATCAATTTCGGAATTAGAATGGCTGAGATCTACCCAGAACAGAAAGTACTGGACTTCACTGGTCCCCTAGACAGTGTCTCCTTCAGATCTAACGACAATGTCACTAGTCCATACATAACACGCCACCAAGTGTGTGTGATCATCAGGGACCCTTCGGCATAGCGTTACTCTAACGGTAACCCTATCCTTAACCCCAATGATATTCTATCAGATGACAATGCAGGAAATCATAGCAACGAAGAGAACCACGGAAATGAAGGAGACCCAAGGGACAACCGCATAATCCAAGGAGGAGGACAACCACACGGAGGCGAGAGGCAAACACTCCGAGTACCAGCGGAAGCATGGCAAAAAGCAAGGAAAGCAATTTCGGGTGCAGTACCAATGACAGTCGATGCCACACACGAAGATTTACTAGCATACCAATACCTGCTTCATCACAAACAGAGAGACTTGTTAAGGATGCAAAGACAACTCGACGAAAGAAAAAGACTAGCTGACTGATATCTACGCACTTCTATTCTTGTAGACAGTTGTTGGGTCTCCAAGTGCAGAGGTTTGTAGAACAACAGCAAGTTTCCCTTAAGTGGATTACCCAAGGTTTATCGAACTCAGGGAGGAAGTGGTCAAAGGTATCCCCTCTCAAGCAACCCTACAATCAAGATACAAGAAGTCTCTTATGTCCCCAACACACCCAATACACTTGTCAGGTGTATAGGTGCACTAGTTCAGCGAAGAGATAGTGAAATACAAGTGGTATGGATATAAGACAATGGTGCCAGAAAATAGCTTGATGGCATGGAAGAGACTAAAGCCAAACTGAAATAAAGATGGAAGCAAGCAAACATGTAACAGATCTAGTTGCAAACGGTGTTTCAATGCTTAGAAACAAGGCCTAGGGATCATACTTTCACTAGTGAACACTCTCATATAAATATCATCTCTTTATGATACTACTCTGAACTACTCTCCGGTTGGACACTCTAATCCATGGTAGGGCTATAACAACACTCCTCAAAGTTCGCTTTTCCCATCTAGATAACCCCACACTGTCACCTTGAGCTCTAGATGGTTCAAACAAACACCACAATTTCATATAAACATCCAACTCCGAATATAACGCATAACAAGTATTTGTAATCTCTAGCCTAAGTGCCACCATGGTGTGCACGTTGCGACTTTCACACACATGGGGAGAGCAGAGATCTATTAAAGCACTTGAGTAGCAAGGTAGATCTACTTGATTACAAAGCTCATGATCGCAATATGATCATGCATAGAGAGAGAGAGATGAACACATAGCTACCGGTAGAGCCCTTATCCTCAAGAGAGAACTACTCCCTCATCATCATGGGAATCAGCAACAACGATGGAGATGGTGGTGGAGATCGATGGAGATGGCTCCGAGGGCACTTCCCCGTCCCGGCAGGGTGCCGGAACAGAGACTTTCTGTCCCCCGAATCTCCTCTTCGGTGGCGACGGTGCTGTGGAACTTTTCGTGGCTGAAGGCTGTTCGATTTAGGGTTTTTGTCCCAGGGGCTTTTTATAGGCGAAGGGGCAACGTCGGCGGCCGGCCAGGGGGCCCACACCATGCCCCGGCACAGCCTAGGGCTGCCCGCACCAAGGGGTGGTGTGGCCGCCCTGTGGCCCCCCTCCGTCTCGTCTTCTGGCTCCGTGAGTCTTCCGGTAAAATATCAACTTTGGCTTTTGTCCCGTCCAATTCCGAGAGTATTCATTTTCTGACTTTTCTAGAACCAAAAATAGAAGGAAATAGGCAACTGGCACTGTGGCATCTTGTTAATAGGTTAGTCCAAGAAAGTGTATACAAATACTCCAAAGTATGGGCCAAACATAAGAAAGTAGATATAAACCAGGCATGGAACATTAAAAATTATAGATACGTTAGGAACGTATCAACATCCCCAAGCTTAACTCCTGCTCGTCCTCGAGTAGGTAAGTGATAAAAAGAAAGAATAATTTTTGAGGTGACATGCACCATCACAAACTTGATCAAAGTATTTGTAAAACAATGATAGCTGGGATCATAGTACTTCAACATAGGATGAAAGATAAAGTTCTAACAATAAGACATAGCAACTACGTTGTAACATGAAAAGATACAAACAAAGATCATTAATAACAATGCATTGAAAGACGTTTGTTTGTTTCACATATAGAAAACATAGCATAGTAGCATTCAGCTTGTCCCTCATAGTGTAGCAAAACATAAATGCATAGGACACCTTCAAAGTTCATAAGGGTGACTAGATACAAATAGTTTAAGAACAAGCAATATCAAAGTTATGCATCAATCAACAAGTCTTGGGATAATGCACATTAAACTAAGAATGGCCACTATGCTCTCTCAATAGGTGCATAAAGATAGAAGATGAAGACTCAACATAAAAGTAAAAGAAAGGCCTTCATAGAAGGAAGCAGGGATTCAAGTCTCATAAAGAGCTTCCAAAAATTATGGTACTATTAGCTTTCAGCTCTCATTGCCTCTATCATAAGCATCTTGAAGTGATTAAGGTTAAAGTGAACAAACTATGGAGTATATGCTTGACAAAGTATAAGTTGGAAATCTCATGTCCCTTGAATACGAGGGCCGCTCCTCATGCTACTCAAGTTTAGTTACCGGTAAGTTCTTGTCATAGTAAGTACATGTGTATCATAGAGAACCGCCAACGGGGTACCCCTTGCCCGATGATACGGAAGAATCCCCATATCAAAATGACAAGGCAAGCAGACAACGAGCATCTCAGCAATCTTCTTATTTACCATGGGAAAATGGTGCCTTTTTCTCTCTTTTCTCATATCTCTTTTCTTCTTTTTCTCTTTTTCTCAATATCTGACTCTTTTTTTATAAGAAGATGCTTCATAGTCAGCTCATTATGGTTACGCTGCAGGTTTCCACCATGATTAGGCATGGATTATACCGACGACCCAGGCATTTCTCTAACACACATACATAACTCCATGGACTTACAAGCTCCCCTTTCATTTCACACTGACGACATCCATAGACAAAAGAGCATGATATCAACTAGGTACAAAGTACAAGTGCAATGTTGAAAGCGTTCCCCATGACAACATGGTTCTGCTAATCCCCAACATATAAGTGCAAGCATATACAACATAGACGACACAATGGTTCAAGTTTATTAAGGGCAAGAAAAGTAAAGTGTGCCATCAAGTTCGTGAGAGCTTTAATCACTAGTTTTCTCATAACCAGTTTAATTCGGAAGGTAGATAAAAACATGAATATACTTGGAATAGCAAATGCTAATAGGTAGGTATGGTGGAATCTTTGGAATAACTTGGTTTTAGGAGTTGTATGCATGAGTGGAACTCATACTTGGTTATGGAGGCTAGCAAAAGACTGGGAGCGACCAACTAAGAGAGCAATAATGACCATAATCATGCAGAGCGACAAAACATCATTAATCAAAGCATAAAGTGATACTACAAGTCGAAAACTAAAGGATCATAAAGGCTATGGTGACTTGGGATAGTCATAACATGGTGTGAGCATGCGCCAAGTCAACCCAAATAAAGCATCAAAGGATAATACCACAATACTATGCTTTAATATGCTAAAACAACGCATGATTCTTCCAAGGCACATTAAGCAATCTCAATTGTTTATAACATGTCATGCTACAACAAAGATCACTAAGCATAAATCCAAAACAATATCAAGCATGGCATGACAAAGCATGGGCCACAATCAAAAACATGCTCTCTTTACCACTTAAGCATGAACTTTCCTACTCTTTTCCAATCCAAACCAAACTATTTGAAACCAATGTATGAAAGAGGGGGTCCAACCAATTTATTCAAGTAAACTAAGAAAACCAAGAAAACAAAAACCAAAAACAAAAAACGAAGACGCTCCAAGAACAACACAACTATGTATGAAACAATAAAAATGAAGTGTTTGGAAGAAACCTGGGATTTTTATTGATGAAGAACGGGATGCCTTGGGCATCCCCAAGCTTTGACGCTTGCACTTCTTGGATAATTATTGGGGTGACACGGGGTGGCATCCCCAAGCTTGAGCTTTAGTCCATTCTTCATCTCATTACATCATTCTCTCCATACACCTGAAATTTTTCCTTCATACAAAACTTCACACAATCTTAATTAGCAACATTAGTGCACTCAAGATAACAAGTCTTTAGGTTCAGTTTCAACACCAATAAAACTTACATTAGAAAACAAGCTACTAAAGCACTTCCCTCAAAAAGCTCAATTCCCCAAAGAGAACTCAAAAAGGAACCAACAAGAAGCAAATGCAAATAGTGGCAGAAATCTGTTAAAACATACCAGCAGGTAAAACCATTTTTTTTGAGACCTTCTGTTGCTCAAATCGAAAAGTGTTGAACTAACGAAAGTTAGATAACAACCTGGGGCAGAAGCACAAAAATGCACGTCTCAAAACGACGTATAGAGATTTTACCCGAATTTTTAAAGTGAAGCACAAAAATCTGTTTCGGGACAGCAACTTTCCCAAGTATTACTTCTCTCTCATTAGAGGTTACTCTTGGCACAAAAAGCAAATAAAAAGTATAAGGAGCGGTTATTACAGAGGTAATAACTTCCAAGACTCATCTAAAACTTTTGGGTTATCTCCCAATAAGTACTTTTCTTTAACGCCTTTAAGTTAGGCATGATAGTTTGAGAAGATGCTCACACAAGAAATATGAATTGAAGTAAAATAGAGCATCAAGAAGCAAATTCAAAGCACATTTAAGTCTAACCCACTTCCTATGCATAGTAATCTTGTAAAGAAACAAGTCATGAAAGCACAAAGCAACAAGCATAGGAAAGCAAAACAAGTGCAACTTCAAAATTTTCAACATAAAGAGGGGACACTTAATATTGTTGAGATACATAAAACCATGTTTCCCTCTTCATAATAACTTTCAGTAGCATCATGAATAAAATTAACAATATAACTATCACATAAAACATTCTTATCATGAGCCACATACATATGATAATTATTACTCTCCACATAAGCATAGTGATTCTTATTAATTGTAGTGGGAGCAAATTCAACAAAATAGCTATCATTATTATTCTCATCGCCATAATCATCAAATATAGGAGGCATATTGTAATCATAATTAATTTTCTCCTCAATAGTAGGTGGACTGAGAATATCATACTCATCATTGTAATCATCATAAATTGGAGGCATAGTATCATCAAAGTAAATTTTCTCCTTCGTGCTTGGGGGACTAAAAAGATCATTTTCATAAAAACTAGCTTCCCCAAGCTTAGACTTTTCCATAGCATTAGCAATAATGGTATTCAAAGAATTCATACTAATAACATTGCTATTAGCATGCAAATAAAGTTCCATAGGTATTTTAATTTTCTCTTCAAACACTTCATGTCCTAACTCAAGATAAATACTATAAAGCTCTCTAATTTTGTTGTTGTTTTCCATTAGGTATAACTAGTGAAAACAAGAAACAAAAAGACAAAATTGCAGAATCTAAAGGAAATAACTTCGAGCACTCACACTGGAGGATGTGAATACCTTTTACCTTGCCTCCCCGGCAATGGCGCCAGAAAATAGCTTGATGTCTACGCACTTCTATTCTTGTAGGTAGTTGTTGGGCCTCCAAGTGCAGAGGTTTGTAGAATAACAACAAGTTTCCCTTAAGTGGATTACCCAAGGTTTATCGAACTCATGGAGGAAGTGGTCAAAGGTATCCCCTCTCAAGCAACCCTGAAATCAAGATACAAGAAGTCTCTTGTGTCCCAAACACACCCAATACACTTGTCAGGTGTATAGGTGCACTAGTTCGGCGAAGAGATAGTGAAATACAAGTGGGATGGATGTAAGACAACGGTGCCAGAAAATAGCTTGATGGCGTGGAAGAGACTAAAGGCAAACTAAAATAAAGATGAAAGCAAGCAAACATGTAACAGATCTAGTTGCAAATAGTGTTTCAATGCTTAGAAACAAGGCCTAGGGATCATACTTTCACTAGTGAACACTATCATATAAATATCATCTCTTTATGATACTACTCTGAACTACTCTCCGGTTGGACACTCTAATCCATGCTAGGGCTATAACAACACTCCTCAAAGTTCTCTTTTCCCATCTAGATAACCCCACACTGTCACCTTGAGCTCTAGATGGTTCCAACAAACACCACAATTTCATAGAAACATCCAACTCCAAATATAACTCATAACAAGTATTTGTAATCTCTAGCCTAAGTGCCACCATGGTGTGCACGCTGTGACTTTCACACACATGGGGAGAGCAGAGATCTATTAAAGCACTTGAGTAGCAAGGTAGATCTACTTGATTACAAAGCTCATGATCGCAATATGATCATGCATAGAGAGAGATGAACACATAGCTACCAGTAGAGCCCTTAGCCTCGAGAGAGAACTACTCCCTCATCATCATGGGAATCAACAACGGTGATGGAGATGGTGGAGATCGATGGAGATGGCTCCGGGGGCACTTCCCTGTCCCGGCAGGGTGCCGGAATAGAGACTTTCTATCCCCCGAATCTTCCCTTCGGTGGCGGCGGCATTGTGGAACTTTTCGTGGCTGAAGGCTGTTCAATTTAGGGTTTTTGTTCCAGGGGCTTCTTATAGGCAAAGGGGCAAGGTCGGTGGCCGGCCAGGGGGTCCACACCATGCCCTGGCGTGGCCTAGGGTTGCCCGCGCCAAGGGGTGGTGTGGCTGCCCCGTGGCCCCCCTTCGTCTCGTCTTCTGGCTCTGTGAGTCTTCCGGTAAAATATCAACTTTGGCTTTTGTCCCGTCCAATTCCGAGAATATTCATTTTCTGACTTTTCTGGAACCAAAAATAGAAGAAAACAGGCAACTGGCACCGTGGCATCTTGTTAATAGGTTAGTCCAAGAAAGTGTATAAAAATACTCCAAAGTATGGGCAAAACATAAGAAAGTAGATATAAACCAAGCATGGAACATCAAAAATTATAGATACGTTAGCAACGTATCACTGACGAATCCAGCCTAAGACGGGCACAACTAATCTCTACCCGAGGATCAGGGAGCATAACTGGGGGAGCACCGCCAAGAAGGGGAACATCTCGATTGCAGAATATCCCTGAAGCTGAAAGAAACAAACTGACTCGAGACCTCGATCTGTTGTTTATGCCAGTAGATCAAACAGGGCACATCAAGGAAAAAACAACCCATGCAGCAATTGTGGCTGCACAAACGTATCTACTCACAACTCAATCCGCACCCGATGATCCCCGTGTGGCTCTCCATCACTCGTCTTTAATGAACCTCGGCATGGTAGGATCATCTCTTGCACAAGCAGAACAGGGAATCACGCATCAACCTGACAGATCCCCACGCCATCGCATCAGCCCTCGGTAGGTGGGGCACCCCTGAAGATCTCGATCACCACATCGGATGCACTTCTCAGGGTCCGAACTGCGAAATAGCACAAGAAACGACAACACACAATACAAGAACAATGGATCCAGGGATGAGAGACGTAGCCAAAGATACCATAACAGCGATAGTGAAGATGACTACGAGTTATGCAGAGCCAGCTATTTTACCCAACGGATTCGTAAAACCTCAGTACCCAAGGACTTCAAACTTCTGCACGACCGCCAAAAGTACGATGGACTACAGGAACCCGAAGCTTGGCTAGCAGATTATTTGGCCACCGTCAAGTTACAGGGCGACTCCACAACCACCACAATGCAAAGCCTACAGCTGCACCTCACCGGCACCGCACGGTCATGGCTCAGACAACTACCCGAAGATTCCATCAGTAGCTGGAATGACCTTGAAGATAAGTTCATCTGACATTTTCACTCCACATTTAAATGACCCGCATCTCTGGAGAAATTGCGGGCGTGCAAACAAAAACCTGGAGAATTAATAAGAGCATTCATTCAGCGATGGAACATCATCAAGAATTCAGCCGAAGCCATATCCGACGAAAGGGCCATTGATACCTTCAATGATGGCCTCCGCTGTTGAGAGTTCATAGAAGAACTAGGACCGTCAAACCAAAAACAATTTCATAGCTAATGGACATAGAAAATCGCTGGGCTGATGGAGAGGACATGCTGCATAACAAATGAACAAGTTCACCCAAAGAAGACAGGGACAAACACAACAATGATAGAAGACAGAGGAACAACGACGAACACGTGGGACCAAGTTATGTTGTAGCTAGTTTCTCGAGAGAGGATAATCACAGAAACGACGATTACAACGGCGGGCACCGCAATAATAAGGACGACATCGGAGGAGGCCAATCAACACAGAGATATCAACCAAGAGCTCGGGACTCACCTATGTACGCAATGCAAATGCTGGAAGGACCCTGTAATATGCACTTTTTCGTCGACTCAATGGGCAAAAGACGATCCAACCATCTCATGAAATACTGCCGAACATTTTTGAAGATGCAGGAGCTATGCAACGCAAAGGCAACCGAAGCAGCAAGCCGATGATACACCACCATGCCTGGCACGTTAGCCATCGACGCACCACCACTTCCGCCAGCAGGGCAGCCACAAAACACAACAAATCAAGGTAATGAATACCCTAGGTCAAAGGGAGCAATGATTCAGAAAGGGTACCCATCCAACAGGATCCAGAAGCTAATACAAGACAAGTTAACATGGCCGAGATGGCTCCACCAGCCACACCCGAGTATCTCCACTAGTCAGAACAGGAAATCACATCCAGCAGAGCTAATCACCCAATTCGAGTACCACGACCGGGCCATTCGTCCTTGATAGTAGAAGCACAAGTGGGAGGATTCGACAAAGTCTTCATGGATGCAGGAAGCAGCATAATTTTGATCTACGCCAAAACACTCAGAGCAATGAATTACTCCTTGGTAAATCTAGCACCAACAGAAATGTCCTTCCACGACATAGTACCAGGTAAAGTAGAAATTCCCTTAGGTAAAATATCTCTTGATGTTGTTTTTGGATCCAAGGAAAATTTCAGGCGATAAAAGCTCGAGTTCGAAGTCATGGACTGGCCATCATAGTATCATGCGATCCTGGGTCGCCCAACTTTTGCACGATTCATGGCAGTCCCGCATTATGCATATCTAGTTATGAAAATGCCAGCACCAAAGGGAGTCATAAAAGTAAAGGGCAGCTTCACACGATCCGACAATTGCCATCGGGAGTTTAATAAAATCTCTGAATCATTCGGGATGGCAACTGAGTTTGAGCAGCTAAAAATGTTAGCAACCGCAGAACCTCTAGCAATAGCGCGTGTCAATCCCGACCAGGCTTTTGATACCGCAAAATATACAAAGGAAGTATAGATCCACCCTACCGACCGGAAGAAGACGACATTTGTGGCCTCCAATCTTGGTCCCGCATAGGAAAGCACGCTCATCGAGTTCCTCCATGAGCACTGGGAGATTTTTGCATGGCTACCTTCTAACATGCCGGGAATTCCCTGGGAACTCACTGAACACGCATTAAACTTGGATCCAAAGGCGAAGCCAGTAAAACAGTTGCTTCGTAGAGCCAAAATGTAAGGCCATTGGAAAAGAGCTTCATTGCCTAACTGATGCCAAATTCATTGGAGAATTAAAGAAGGCAGAGTGGGTCGCAAATCCAATATATGTCCCAAAGAAAAATACAAAAGAATTATGGATGTACATTGACTTCACTGCGTTGAACAAACATTGTCCAAAGGTTCACTTCCCACTGCCACGAATCGATTAAATAATCGATGTAACCGCGGGGTGTGAACGTCTTTCCTTTCTAGATGCGTATTCAGGATACATCAAATATGAATGAAGGAGGAAGATCGGGATAAAACATCATTTATCACGACCTATGGCGTATTCTGCTATACAACAATGCCCTTTGGCCTCAAAAATGCTGGGGCAATATATCAACGAATGATGTAGAACTACATAGGAAACCAAATCGGCACAAACGTACAAGTGTATATCGACGATGTCATTGTTACAACAAATCAAGGGTCCTCAAACTCAACCCGACGAAATGCTCCTTTGGAGTCCCAGCAGGGCAACTCCTCGGATACCTCATATCATCAAGAGGAATAGAAGCCAATCCCGAGAAGATAGAGGCGAATCTAACAATGAAAAAGCCAATGAAACTTCAAGGCGTACAGCAACTGGTTGGACGAGTCGCAACACTAAGCCATTTTATTGCTCGTCTAGGAGAAAAAGCACTACCATTCTACGCCCTCATGAGGAAATTAGATAAATTCGAGTGGACGGAAGAAGCTCAATGTGCCTTTGAAGATCTCAAAAGAACACTTTTGACATCTCCTATCGTCGTGTCTCCATGCGAAAAAGAGCCATTACTTCTTTACATTTCCGCCACTAATCAGGTGGTCAGCACGGTTCTGGTTGTAGAACAACCCGAAGAAGGGAAAATCCATATTGTTCAGAGGCCATTTTATTTCTTGAGCGAGGTCCTCTCGCCATCCAAACAAGGTACCCGCATTATTAGAAACTAGCGTATGGAGTGTTTATGACATCACGGAAGTTGCGCCACTATTTTTCAGAACACTCGATCACAGTGGTCAATGAAGCACCTCTATCCAATATCCTCAACAATCCAGAAGCAACTGGACGCGTCTCTCTATGGGGCATTGAGCTTTCCCCTCGAGATATCACGTATGAGAAGCACAAAGCAATTAAATCACAAGTTCTGCCTAATTTTATCACTAAATGGACTGAACTACAATGCACGGGCCCACCAGACCTTTCTAGCGCATGGACAATGTACTTTGATGGATCAAAAAGAGCAGAAGGAGCAGGGGAAGGAGTCATACTAGTATCGCCACAAGGCGATAAAATGCGATATATACTTTGGATGAGCTTTGCAAATGCACTCAATAATGAAGCTGAGTATGAGGCCCTGTTGCACGATATGCACATGGCTAAAGCTTGCGGTGCAACTCGCCTCAAAATATTTGGTGATTCTAATCTTGTAGCACAACAAGTAATGAACAAGTGTGACGCTATCAACGACAACATGATTGCCTACCATGATCTGTATAGCATTATGGAGACCCAATTTGACGGATGCGAAGTGTTGCACATAGGAAGAGCAAGCAATGAAGAAGCCGACAATCTTGCAAACATCGAGTCTTTATGTCTACCAGTCCCACCCAGGGTTTTTTTGGGAGGAAATAACTGAGAACTCTATCAAGGCCAAGAGAGTCTCTGAGGTCATAGCGCCCAAGACAGGGAAAAAGATTAAGCCGCGAAAGGACTCGGGGGCTCCACAAGCTAGTGAAAGTATGAAGGATATCTTCGAAGAAGAACCAGAAGTTGACGAGGTCATGATAATATAGCCTACATGGATGTAGCCATACATAGCATATATGACTCGAGGAGAACTCCCCGAAGACGTGATGGAAGCTCGACGAATCACTCGAAGATCAAAAGCCTTTCGAATCATCAAAGGAGAGTTATATAAAAGAAGTATTTCGGGTGTGCTACAGTGATGTGTCACACCCGACGAAAGGAAGTTATACTTAAGGATATACATGAAGGAGTATGTGGCCATCACGCTAGCAGCCGAGCAATTGCCGCCAAAGCGTTCAGGGTAAGATTCCATTGGTTCACAGCGGTACAATATGCAAAGGATATAGTCAAAACATGCAAAGCATATCAGCGATTCGCGACAAAACCTGGTGCACCTGCTGCCGAGTTAAATCCCATACCTCTTGCTTGGACTTTCACTCAGAGGGGACTTGATATGATGGGTAAACTTCACAAATCATCTCCAGGAGGACACGTTTTTCTGCTAGTAGCAGTCGACAAATTCACTAAGAGGATTGCAACAATGCTTATCACCAGCCAGGATGGAACTTCGGCTGTGAATTTTATCAAATCTATAGTGTTTTGATTATGTGTACCAAATAGCATCATCACCGATAATGGAACTAATTTTACCTCCAACGAGTTCAAGGATTACTGTGAGGAGATGGGTATAAAGGTAAGCCACGCCTCCGTAGCTCACCGCAAACTAATGGACAAGTGGAAAAAGCCAAAGGCCTCGTCACAGCTAGCCTCAAGAAAAGATTAGTCGCACCACTTGACATGGCAAAAGGAGCATGGGTTGATGAGTTGCCATCTGTTCTATGGAGTTTACGTACTACTCCAAATAATTCGACACAAAAAACACTCTTCTTTCTGGTTCACGACACTGAAGTTGTCCTTCCATTCGAAGTATCTCATGAGTCCCCACGGGTCACTAAATATGATGAAGACGCATCAAGGGAAGCACTTAATAAGATGTCGATGCACTTGATGAAGCCCGTGATATTGACTTCCAAAGGGCTACTGTATATCAGCAAAACCTGCGCAACTACCACAGCCGACAATTGCGTCATAGGTATCATGAGTATGATGTTTCCTGGTCTTCTGATGCTGCCGAGAGTTGTACTTCTCCGCAGTTTCCATGAGTTTATTTTCTTCCTCGAGGTTTTTGGCTTCATCAAGGAGTACTTGGCGACGCGCTTCTAGGGCCTGGGCCCTTTTGTCCAGCTCTTCCGCAGTAAGTTCTGCAGCTGTAGGAATAGGTGTGGTTAATGCAGCATCGATGAGTTTACGCGCACCTTCGGTGATCACGTGTCCATCCACCGACTCTTATTTGGGCTCTTCTGGGATCAATGCTCCATCTGAGTCTTCCTCGTATTCCTCGGCAATCACTTCCTCCACCGGAGGATCTTTTGTCGGGGTCTTGTTCTTCTTCTTTGCCTTCTTGGCAGCGCCGGTAGCAAAGACAACTTTGGGTCCATTTCCCGGAGTCAAGATCTAATCGGTACTTTCGGACATCTGGACCTCGAGATTATCTCCGATATCCATGTCATCCTGTGTGTTCGGAGAGTTTTCCCCGGATCCTTCATCCATGGCTTCTCCTTCCTCTAAAGCTTTGGAGTTATACTCCTCTTCATACTCCGCGGAGAACTTTCGAAAATTTGCCGACGTCATCGAGTCATCCGAGGATGCGGGTAAGTCGGTGTTTGTTCTGATCGCCTCCAGCACTGAGTCGGTGTTTTCTCCAGCATCGGCAGAGCCGGATCCGGATCCAACGTATCCGACGAAGTGTGACGTGTGGGTCCTGAGGTAGTTGCGGCTTTCCTCGTGGGCTTCCTCGAAGATTCTGATAGTCTCGAGAACTTCATCCATGCTTGTGTCTTGCATCATCATACGCCTCAACGTGTGCCTCAGGAACGGTTGATCTGCTCTGGCATTGGCAGGGCCGAAACCAAGGTTGTTGCTATGATCCTCCTAGATTTCGACCTCAGCGGGTGGATCGATCTGGGATTCGGCCTCCCCAGGGAGATCCACTCCAGATTCGACTTGAACTGCCAGGTCTGCTTCAGGCTCGGATTTCTCCACTATCTCCGCAACTGGTGCGGGTTGGGTGGGATTAGGGTTTTCTAAGACCCGGAACTCTACCGCCTCCGCAGACAAAGGGGACCCAGAAATTTCTTCTGCCTCTATCATCACTGTTGGGGTGGGTGGGGCAGGTTCAGCGAATCTGATGTATAGATCTATCTCGCCGAAAGACATGTGGTGTAGGAAGTCAAGGCCTCCCTAGCCGGAATCCAGGTCTCGTCGAGAACGATGAGAGGGACGTCACTGGCGTAGAGGATGCGACCGACGGTGATAGTCTCGCCGATTCCGATTCTTGCAGATTCCGCTCGAAACATAGATCTGAAGCTCACTTGCCCCACGGTGGGCTCCAACTGTCGTTGGATTGATGACAAGTACGCCATGAGGGGGTCCTCGAGGCGTGTGGAAGAGAGGGGTGTGAGATGTACGGTGTTCCGGGATGGTGAGCACACAAGTTTACCCAGGTTCGAATCCCCCGGCTTTGGACGGATCCTACTCCTGCTAGCAATCTAGTAATACAGCAGAGCCGAAATATGGGTTACAAGGGTTTCGCATGTGCGAGTTGAGATTGTAGACTATTGTGAGGGTAGGTGCCCTAAAGGCTCTCCCTAGGATAGCTTATATCGATATCCGGCCTAGGGTTTACAGGAGAGATCTATCCGGCTACGACTAAGAGTCGGTTACAGAGTACATGTTGAACTACAAGTAACACTATGGTCCTATGTCGGTAAGTCTTCTGGGCCTTCCCGTAGCCAGACTAGACTCCATATCTTCTCCCTGACTGGGCCGCTCGTAAAGCAAAGCTCTAACCCGAAGTGGGCCACCCTAGTCAGTGAGGAACTGTGAGGATACCCGGAAAGTATATCCCCAACAGATCTCTACCCCCAGAAGCCACTACTACTTGGGATAATTTAGCCTGTGAGTTTCTAGCAAAATATTATCCATTATCAAAATCTTTTGGAATCAGGCGTCTTATAATGACTTGGAGGAACCATCCTAATGAAGTACTAGTAAGAGCTTATACAGATTTAAAGATTTACTTAATCAATGTCCTAATCATGATTTGCCTGAATGGTATTTATTGCATATCTTTTATGGTGGTTTAATTGAACCTAATAAAATTGAACTAGACTCTTTCGCGAGAGTAGCTTTTATGAATCTTCCTATAACTAAAGCTTGGGCTTTACTTAATAGAATTCGCGAGCATAGAGTTTCATGCAATTTTGGTCTAGGAAGCGAAGGAGGCATATAAATAGATTATGATTGTATTCATGACTATAATAAAAAGGGCCATGTTAACGAATTACCTAAAAAACTTTATTTGGATTCAGATCTTGTGTTGCATGTTGTTAAAGCTTTTATAGAACACATCAAAGATCCAAAAGAGGGTTTGGTCAAATATGATCTACCACCTGAACCTGAGAAGAAAAGAGAAGTTAAAGCAACACTGGCGTCCCTAGAACCAATATATGAGATACCTTTCCCTAACACTGCATATAAGCATATTTTTGAATATGAACAGGTCAAAGCAATATAGGATAAGAAGGAAGAGGAAAGTATGTCAGAGGTTGAGGAATATCTAGAAGAAACCAAAGATGAAGAGGTAACCAAGGAAGCAATTATGGCTATGTATGCACATTGTAACATAGTTGAACTTGATAAAGAGACTTCCGTATTGGTTGAAGGTAAAACAAAGGTAAAAGATGTGGGTAAGCCTATTCTTCCCTACATATTTAAGGAAACCTCGCATTATGGTTTATGTGCTCTTGGCACCGAAGTTAATGTTATATCTTATGATTTTTATTTAGAAATAAAAGAAGAAACAGAACCGTCTATAATTGAAAATACTAATATGACAATCACGTTAGCCAATAAAACTCTTAGAATTCCAATGGGATTTGTTGAAGATGCAACTGTCACAATTGGCAATAAAAACTTTCCTATCGATTTTGTAGTTGTTGATATGCCAGCTAACACTCTTTGCCCAATTATATTTGGAAGAAACTTTTTGAGTGATGTAGGTGACAAAGTTGATTTCAAAAAGGAGATTGTGTCTCTTAAGCTTGGGGAAGTGGAAAAAGAATTCCACTTTTCTAAATTTAAAGACATACCTCTACAAATACAATAAGAAGAGAAAGAGAAAACTATTGAGGAAATGGCAGCTCTCTTCTTTAATGATCAAGAAGAAGAAATAAATGAAGACTCAAATTATGAAGAAATAGTTATGGAGGACAAGTCCCTAAAAGAACTAGAAGGTGAATTCGATTCACTCCCCATTATACGGCCTCCAACTAATGAGGATTTCGAAGAGCCAAAAAAGAGAGGGGACGAGGAATTACCACCCCAGAATTGAAGACACTACCAGATGATCTTAAATACAGATTTTTAGATGATGCAAATAAATTTCTTGTTATTATTAGTGCTAAAATTTCAGTAGATGAAGAAGAAGAACTCATGAAAATACTTAAGGAGCATCGCAAGGCCTTTGGGTACTCAATGGATGATTTGAAGGGCATTAGTACCATGATAAACATCCATCGAATATTCATGGAGGAAGCTGCTAAACTAGTTGTGGAATTTAATAGACGACTGAAGCCCAAAATGAAGGAAGTGGTAAGAAAATAAATAGTATGCCTATTGGACGCAGGTATAATCTATTCTGTAGAAGAAAGTGAATGGGTAAGTCCTATTCATTGTGTCCCTAAGAAGGGTGGTTTTACTGTTGTTCCTAATGAAAACAATGAATTTATACCTACTAGAACTATTGTTGGACATAGAATGTGTATAGATTTTAGGAAATAGAATAAAGAAACTAGGAAAGATCACTATCCTTTACAATTCATAGATCAAACTTTAGAGAGGTTACCAAACCACACTCATTTTTGCTACTTGGACGGATACTCTGGTTTTCTCAAATAGTTGTTCATCTTGATGACCAACTTAAAACAACTTTCATTACTCCTTATGGTTTACATACTTACCGTCATATGCCTTTTGGTTTATGTAATTCTCCAGCTACTTTTCAAAGATGCATGACTGCTATTTTTGCGGATTTTATAGAACTGATAATGGAAGTATTTATGGGTGACTTTTCTGTCTATGGAACTTCGTTTACTAGTTGCTTGGATAATCTCAAAATATTTTTACAATGTTGCGAAGAAACCAATCTTGTTCAAAACTAGGAGAAGTGCCATTTTATGGTCAAAGAAGGTATAGTCCTTGGACATAAGGTATTAGGTAAGGGAATTGAAGTGGATAGAGCTAAGGTTGAGTCCATAGAGAGGATGCCACAACCTAGGGATATAAAAGGTATAAGAAGTTTCCTTGGTCAAGTGGGTTTTAATAGAAGGTTCATGAGAAATTTCTCTAGAATATCTAAACCTTTGACTAACCTTCTGCAAAAGGGAGTAAGATTTAATTTTGATAATAAATGTCTTGTTGCCTTTGATAAACTTAAATATGCTTTATCCCATGCTCCTATCATTAAACCACCTATCTGGGATATGACTTTTGACTTAATATGTGAAGCTAGTGATGATGATGTAGGAGTAACTCTAGGACAACATATAGGTCGCATATTTAATATTATACATCATGCTAGTAGAACTCTTAATAGTGCTCAAAAGAATCATCCTAAAGAAGAAAGGGAACTTTTTGCTGTATTTTTCTCTTGCGATAAATTTTGTTCTTATATAGTTGATACAAAAGTAAGAGTTCATACGGATCGTGATGGTTTAAAAGAACTCCTTGAGAGGAAAAATCATAAGCCAAGACTGATCCGTTAGATCCTTTTACTTCAAGAATTTGAGTTGCAGATTATGCAGAGGCAAGAAATAAAGATATTGGATGCAGTGTCCATATTCGCCCAGCAAGACACCAATCTTATTGAGTGGAACTTTAGTCCTGGTGATTTTCGTTTATGAGAATTATTAAATGAACTAAGGTCAATTCCTCCAAAAAAGAAGAAGTCTTTGTTGTTGGAAGAGCTTGTCATTCCCGAATAAGTAAACGGTAAGTGCAAGGTAAGTGTTCTTACTCAAATAAGTGATTTGTTTTAACAAACTTTACTTCTGAAATTTTTGCCTTTGAATTCCTCATGTTTTTCTGAAGTTTCTGAAGTTTTTTACCAACTATAAGGTCGCAAATATATGGCCAGAGAAAAATCACCCGCCGTATAGTTGGTTGTTAAACCTTCTGTACCTTCTTCGCAAAATTGTTTTCGATGTCTGGAAACTATACGGACGCAACTATACGGCCGGAGAAAGTCCTTCCGCCGTATACTTGGTTGTTAAACTCTCAGACATTTTCGATTTTCGATGTCTAGAAACTATACGGCCGGAGAAAATCCTCCTGCCATATCGTTGGTCGTTAAACTCTCTAACATTTTCGATTCCTTTTTTGTTTTAGAATGAAAAAAATAGTTTTATCGGTTCCAAGTCGGTAACTTAATCGACCTGGACTCGAGATATTTTGAAATATCTGCCCGGAACCAACTATATGGCCGGAGCTATACGGGTCGCACCCGAATAGTTGGTCGTTACACGGCAGGACTTCTCCAAATACGCAGTTTTTCCCTGTTCCATTAAGATTCTTTTCTTGGGCGTGAATTTGGTGTTTCTCGCGAGTTTTACTGACCTTTGACCCCCCTTATATACTGCCATTGTGTTTCTCTCTAAATCATAATCACCAGGAACCAATCCAGCCATGCTATATCCCGTCCCAGGCCGTGGAAAACCCCTGGGTCTCATTGCTCCTTCCAGGGACTGCTCTAGCAGCCCGTCCATGGAGGACGACAACGAGGAGGTGGAGAGGTTTAGCCCGGGGTACAAGGAGTACATCGAGCCAATCTTCTACAAAAACGATCCCAATGAAGATTAGAGTGACATCTACATCTGTCGTGATGTCTTTGATCCCCCGGAGATCAACTGGGCGACAATGATGAGAGCTCAACAAAACAGATAAGGCCACAAGCCGCATCGAAAAGGGCATGTGGAGACGGTCAAGTTCATCGCCACGGACCCCAGGCCACACAAGCGTAAGGAATTACCTAATATTGGTGCAGGTGCTAGCAAGGGAGCAACGGTGCCACTCTTGAAGCCTACCATTGGTGCTCGTATGAGGGTGAAGCCTCAAGAAGAGTGGAGGAACGGTTTCTAATTTCCCGATCCATCAATTATGGATGAGGAAGAAGAAGTTGTTCCTAGGACCAAGGACCGCATGCAAGCACTGGAGATATATCAATAGCAGGAGCTACTCCATCGCGTTGAAGTCCGTCACCGTCTCAAGGAGATAGAGAAGAAGGATGATCATCTCCCATTGGTGACTAAACTTGCAGATAAAGTGGACACTTTGCAATATGATTTGTGCAGGTGCTACAACCGCATCACTGCTTTGGAGGATACCAACAAGAAGCTACGCACCGCAGTGTTACATGCCATGGCGCCACAGTGATCTACAATAATCACGGTATGAAATAATCGCAAGGGATTATTTCATCCCGCATGGCTTGATTCCAAGCTTGGAGAGATCTTTAAGACCTTGTAATCTATCTTATAAGTTTTACATTACTATTTTAGTTTTGCATTAGTTAAAATTAGAAATAAAGTTTGCATCATTAGAATTCCCTTCAGGAATAGTCGATCCCTTTTATGAAATTCCGAGTTTATTATCATATATGGAGCAATATTGAGTTTGTGCTTGTCCTATTGGATATATGAATGGATTGAGTATATTTTTACTTGCACTTGATGATATCAATAGGAGTCTTCCACACCATTGGTATTAATGGAACATACAAAGATAATTTGGTCAATATGTTGTAAGTTCATGGTTTGATTTACAAAGAAAAAAGTTATCTAATCAGTTAAGTTGAAAAAGAAACCTTGAACAAAGGAAAATTAAAAGTACTATCAAATTAGAGTGAGAACAAGACGAGGTAGAATATTCAAGCTATAAAGATTGCTTCATATACAACTAGAATTTGGTAATTGAGATTGTTAAACTTTGAATTCCTACATGAAGTGGAATGTATGGCTAGCTCCTTTGCACATCACTTAAACAAAAGTGTTAGCATATATATATATATAAAAGAAAATAGAGAAGAAAAAGAGCAAATGTGCAAAGAGCAAATAGGCATACACCACTATATTGTAGTAGGACAAAGAAGCATTTGAGATTTTAAATCCCAAGTAAATATGTTAATCCAAAAACACTTGGGACTACCTCGCTAACTCATTCAGTTGAACTGAATACTTTTACATCATATTGAGAGTGATATTTTGTGAACTGTTAAATGCTAAGGTGTGGAAGCCTGCTAATATTATTCATATGGTTCGAGTAAGGTACTATTCATGAACTTATTCCTATGTATCATATATGATAAACACATGCTACAACTGCCTCATTTATTTTATCAACTCAGCTTCATGAATATGAGGATCATATCCATTAAGCTAAACTTGCTCGGGACGAGCAAGAGTCTAAGATTGGGGAAGTTGATGAGTGCATATTTGCATCATGTTTTATATTATTATTTTGCACTGTAGTTGTAGGATCTTGGTATTTTATGGTGTTCGCACGCACATTTTATGTCTTTTTTCACTAGGATCAGGACGGATGATGGATACAATGGACACAATTCTTGGAGCAGTTGTATTGGGGAGAAAAGGAGTCAAAAACAACGTAAATCGCTTATTTGGGAAATATCAATAACACCAGAAGAAAACCCGAAGAGATCAAGGCATCCAGATGGTTTAATGACCAACTATACGACGAGAATTAATTTTCGGGCCGTATAGTTCTCGCCGTATAGTTGGCGCCACCACCGCCTCCTCAAATAGTTTCACCCCGTGCAACTGGATCAGAGAGATGACATACAGAACAACCATAAATCGCCAAAACCTCACCTCCAGAAGGCATCTGGACGGGGAACTCGTCCACCGGGGATCCATCTTCGCCCTGCGCAGATCCGGGAGGCTAAGGCATCGATCTTCATCATCAATCGCTGCATCACCACCATCTCCGTCCATCCCATCTACATCTTGTCTAGATCTTGTTGTAATTTCCGTACTCGTTGTGGATTTATACAAGTACTATTCATTTATGATAGATTCCATTGTTATTGCCATGATGTTGATTACCTCCATGTCTGAGTAGATCATTAGTTCTTGGGAGATGGAGAAACCCTAGTATGAGATTGAAATAAGATAAAGTTTATTATGATATTCATCGCTATGACCATGTGTTAGATCATCTTCATCTTGATGTTGGGAGAAGTTGACCTCTCAATATTTGCCTCTTGTGGGACTTGATGGAGGGAACTACTTATTGGTAGACGGAGGTGTGTTAGCGCTTATAGTGACTATAAAGCTGTTGGCACCCCTTATGTATCAACTTGGGAACCGAGGAAACTCATGGAACACTATCCATGCCATAGGATACGTCCTACGCGATTAATTCCCTTAATAGCGCAGTAATTCGATTGATGTTGATTGCTGTCTGCCATGGTTATGAGGATGATGTGAGCAGTAGTTGTTGCCTATTCATCCAAATATGGAGTTCCTCCCACACATACATAGTTGAGAATGTTCATGATAATAATCTTTACCTTATCTCTTTATAATGCTAGAGGTGTATCCGCTACTCCCTAAGGACGCCTTTTTACCATTGCAGTTTCAAATCTCTTTTACATGCGCGATACTTACTTTCTGTATTCAGTTGTTTTACTTTACTTATTGTTCTCTTATGCCAAAAACCCAAACACATATTTTTACACAATACTCACATTTTATCTTGTTACTTAGAACTTTATTTAGCATTTCTATTGTAGTATTTAATTCAAGAGTTATTAGACTTCAGACTTGTGCTCCCTATGAGATTGATATCTTTATTTTGAAACTAGCTACAAACAATCTGTGCACTTGTAGTCATCAGATGTCGAAAGTGTTTTCTTGAGGCTTTCGAAAGCTCGTTGGGCTTCGTCTGTCCACTCAAATTTCTTTGATTTTTTTCATGAGTGCGTAGAATGGCAATGCCTTTTTGCCCAAATGGGCGATAAATTGGCTAAGTACTGCGACTCGTCCAGCCAATTGTTGAACACCACGAAGATTTGATGGCTTCTTCATCGTGAGGATTGCCTGTATTTTCTCTGGTTTCCTTCTATTCCCCTTGCCGATACAAGGTAACCGAGGAGTTGTCCCGCAGGGACTCCAAAGGAGCATTTTGTCGGGTTGAGCTTGATGCAATATTTGTCAAGGTTATCGAATGTTTCACGAAGATCATCGATAAGGGTTGACCCTTTCTTTGTTGTAATGATAACATCATCGATATATACCTATACATTTGTTCTGATTTGGCTTCCAAGGCAACTCCGCATCATTCGTTGATACGTGGCACCCGTGTTTTTAGTACAAAGGGCAATATGGTGTAGCATAATACGCCATAAGGCGTTATAAATGTTGACTTATCCTGATCTTTCTCCTTCATCCGAACTTGATGATACCCTGAGTATGTGTCTAAGAAGGAAAGATGTTCGCATCCCACACTTGCATCGATTATTTGATCAATTCGCGGTAATGGGAAGTGATCCTTCGGACAATATTTGCTTAGCACGGTGAAGTCAATGCACATGCATAGTTCTTTTTTTTTTCTTTGGGACACATACTGGATTGGCGACCCACTCTGCTTTCTTTATTTCTTTGATAAACTTCGCACCCATTAGGTGATGGAGTTCTTTTTCAATGGTCTTGCATTTGAGCTCTACAAAATGGCGGAGAGACTGTTTTACCAGTTTTGCTTCAGGGTTTAGGTTGAGTGTGTGCTCAACGAGTTCCCTGGGGATTCCTGGCATGTCAGCTGGTAACCATGCAAAAATCTCCCAGCACTCACAGAGAAACTCAATGAGCACGCTTTCCTATGTGGGACCGAGGTTGGAAGCCACAAAGGTCGTTTTCTTCGGGTCTGTAGGGTGGACTTGGACTTCCTTTGTATCTTTTGTAGTATCGAAAGCTTGATTAGGATTAACCTGTGTCGTTATCAAAGGATGTGTATCCGTTGAGATTTTTAGTTGCTCAAATTATGCTTCCATCCCAAAGGATTCAGAGATTTTGTTGAACTCCCTATCACACTTTTCGGATCGGATGAAGCTTCCTCTCACATCTATAGTTCTGTTGGGTGCTGGAATTTTCATTACCAAATACGCATAGTGCAGTACTGCCATGAACCGTGCGAAAGGTGGACGCCCCAAGATCGAGTGGTATTGTGATGGCAAGTCCACGACTTCAAACTCGAGCTTCTCGCGCCTGAATTTTTCTCTTGATCCGAAAACAACGTCAAGGTAAATTTTTCTTAAAGGAATTTCATCTTTACCTAGGAATATGCCATGGAAGGACGTGTTGGGGCCAAATTTGTCAGAGAGTAGTTCATTGCTCGTAGGGTCTTGGCGTAGATTAGGTTTATACCGCTTCCAGCGTCCATCAAGACCTTACTCATGTCGAACCTGCTAATTTGGGCTTCCACTATTAGGGCCGAATGACCTGGTCGTGGAACTTGTAGTGGGTGGTCTGCCCTACTGAATGTAATTTCTTGTTTTGATCAGTGGAGATATTCGGGTGTGGCTGGTGGTGTTGTTACTGCCATGTTAACTTGTCGAGTGATCAACTTTTGAATTCTGTTAGCCGAGACCCTTTTTGGATCATTGACAACCTTTTCACCTTGGGTACTCATTCTTCTGATTTCTGTTTATTGCGGGTTGTGGATGCCCTGCTAGAGGATGTACTGGTGGCAGCGGTGGTGCGCCAATAGCTAGGGTTCCAAGTAATGTGATGCCCCTAATGTGATGAAGCTCATTCTTGCTCAAGCTCCTCCAACTCCTTTGCTCCACTCAAACCTCGTGAAGCACAAGCCAGCCAAGATTCAGAAAAAGGGGGCTCCTTCCTCCAAGGTACCCCGTGGCTATCCTCTATCTCACGGTATCTTTGAGGATAAGGATGTAGATGATGGTGATAGTGATGATGATTCTGAGGAAGTGCGGGAAGTGGTGACCCGTGGCCCTCGCATGAAGCATGCTATCAACGCATACTGCTTTGACACCTCTCGTGCAAAAGTGCATCAAAAGGTGAAGAAGGCTTCTTGGTGGAAGAAGCTTCTCTTGTGTCAGAACATCGACATCTACCATAGTCAGTATGATGCCTATAGGGCCAACAGAAATGTGATGAAGGAAATTAGTAAGATCAACCAGCCCATGGACATTGACTCATCTAAGAAGGTGTCGGATGGTACTCTTTATTATGGTTACTGGAGCTAGGCCATATGGATTGGTCTATGTTTTAGGATGTATCTTCCTCTTCTCGCCCTCACGAAAAAGAGATTGCTCAGGATGATGATGAGGATGATGAGGAGGACATCAATGATGAGTATGAGGATGGCTCTGAGGATGAGGATGATGTGGACTTCAGTGGCAAGAGTCAATTTGGCAAGCTTTCGTAGTGCTCTTTTCCCTTTTTGGCGTCTCGATGCCAAAGGGAGAGTAGTAGCCCCATATTAGGTTGCTACTGAGGATTTGCATGGGTACACAAGCTTCACGTTCATTTGATTTGCCTATTTGTAGCTTGTGTCTTTATTTTTATCCATACGTGAACTATGTTGTGTTGAACTCCGTTGTGTGGTAAGACATGCGTACCTGGTATCGTTATCACGTTAAAGACTATGTTGTGCATATATATTTGTCTAGTCTTTTTAGTAGTATCTTGTCTTACCACATCTATTTGTAAACACTAGAGTGGGTGTTGATCCTAGTTGAGTGATCTTGTATTCAAATGCAAACACAAAATGGTCACACATCTAGGGGAGCCTATCTAGTGTTTATAAATTGGTTATTTCTATGCTTATTTCTTATCATCTATGCAAATCCTTGGTTAGTCATCAAACACCAAAAATGGGGAGATTGAAAGGGAATTTTTGCCCTTCATATGTTTTGATGTTTGTTGACAACACTAGGATGCTTTAATCGTGTGCTAAAATGTTTTAGGGCATATTTATATTATCAGCATAATATTGTTGTTGTTCCCTCAAAGGGATAAGAGGATTATTGGCTTTTATTGTGTGCAGAATAGGTTTCTAATATTGGCTAGAGTATCCGGCCTAGCCGGAGTGTCTGGTCGGTGCAAGCTGGAATGTCCGGCCCTGGGTTTCTTCGGTTTTTTGCCAGTGGCAGGTTTCCATTCAGATGCCCTCATCGGACACCACCCGGACACTAGATGGATTCTTTAGAGAATCTCTACCAGGCCAGAGTGTCCGGGATGAAGCAACCGGAGTGTCCGTCCCAGGCCGGAATGTCAGGGGTGTTCCTACTGGACACTCCGGGTTAAGTGACTACAACAGCTACATTTTCTAGGGGCCTATATAAAGGCCCCTTATTCTACCTTTGGAAGCTGATCGTTCCCCAACCTCAAGAACCCTAAAGCTGAGCCACCAAATCAACAAGATCTCCCTCTCCAACCACCTAAAGTCCTTGATCTTTAGAGAACTGAAGGAGGAGGCCTCGATCTACATCTTCACCAAAAGAGATCTTCGTTTCCCCCTCATTCACTTGAGGGCCCCTTGCTCTAGTGTTTCATTGGAAACATTAGGCCTTGATTTGGTTCATACAAGCTTGTCTTTGATTGTTGTGACAGCTTGCGTGCATTCGGAAGCCTCCAATTCAGTTGTGGATGTGTGCCTCGAACTTGTTCTAAAGGTGTCGGTTTCCACCTCGAAGGTTACCGATATAGTGGAAGAGTGAATTGATCCCTTAGGGGTGAGGTTCACTGGAGAACACCTTTTGTGGCGTTGGTGGTTTGAAACGACCCCCTCTCCAAACGCAGATGTACTTCCCTTCAAAAGGAAGGAACTGCGGGAAAACATCCTTGTGTCTCCATGTGATCCATTTCGGTTGCCTCTATCCTTTATCGCACTTTACTTATATCTTACTCTTTCTTAGTTAGTTGTGCTAGTGTGACATATAGGTAAATTCACCTTAGTTGCATATCTAGAGAATTTACCTTTTGTGTCAAACCCTAAATGGCCATATCAATCACTATCACTCGAGAATATTTAGATAGAATCAAACGTCATTTGTGGGAGTGATGATCATAAAGGTGTGTTCAGGTATTCGAAGGAACATGTAGAGGCATTATGCGTCAAGAGTGGGATTTATCCATCCGCGTGAGGGAAAGATACTATAGGTCCCACTCAGAGAAGTTATATCCAATAGTTGCACAACATGTGATTTGATCACATGGGTATCACTTTTCGGAACGAGTCGAATACCTAGCATTTTGTAGGTAAAGATATTGAACACGACATGGTGATGTCATTGATCAGATCTCGGACAATGCAAGTATAGAGAGACAAAAGGAATATGACACGATGTTCATGGTTTAGCGACGAAAGATTCGTGGAATGCACAGGGGTCATCATGGGCATCCAGGTCCCGCTGATGATCATTGGTACAGGAAGGTCTCGACCATGTCTGGAGTGTTCCCGAACCATGGGGTATCACGCTTAAGGAATTGATGATGCTTAGAGAGTGTTTTGTTATCGGCAGAATCACCGAGGGAAAGAAAGAGATCCGAAAGAGTTTTTGTAAGTCCAAAGGATGTTCGGAGTGGAGGTGGAAGGAGTTCCATAGCCACGGGGATTGAATAATATGTAAGTAAACGTTAAATACTGATTTAACCATTTATTTATAATTATTTAATAAAGGAAAAATGAATTAAAATGTCAAATACCTAATTAGGCCAAAATCCGGAGGGAAAAGGGCCCATGAGGGAAAGACCAAAGGGGAAGAGAGAGAGGGGGTGGACGGCTGGGCTAAGGGACCCCGCATGGGGCCCACTTGGGCCTTGGACGGCGGAGGCCATCCCCCTCCTTCCCTCTCCTTTGTTTAGTCCCACATGGCTAAGGCAATTAACTATGTGTTTTTCCCTATATATTGTGAGGTATTTTGACAAATTAAATACACCAATAATCAATAAAGGTTCCCTCTCTTTTGGGGAGACCTCCAATTGATATTATCTCTCTCTCTCCTGTGATTGTGGTCCCAAGTAAGGATCGTGCAAACGGGAGACTTCTTCACCATGGAGCATCGTTGCGCTGCGGGATTCAGATCCAGAAGCTCTACTTCCGCAACTGATGCTAGATCGGAGGAGCGGGAGTCATCGTCAGGCACCGGACGTGTGTAACTCCCTTGGAGGTGCAACACTTTGGGCACTAGGAGTCGTTGGAGCCACAGGAGCCGGATGACTTCAACACGACCCAGAGGTTGCCTTTGGAATGACTACATCAGCCACGCTCTCCCGAGCATTGACAACACTTTTTAGTCTTCAAGGGTAAGTTTGCAAAAATCCCCTCCTGTTACTGCATTACTAATAGATAGATCATGGCATTAGGGTTCTTGGCGTAGGAAAAAGTTATTGTTTTCATGTGCGAATTCCTACAAATATGGCATCATACCACCTATTCGGTTTCACACCGACCTTCCATGAGCCAGTGGCATCACACTACATTCTCGGCCTCACGCCGACTTTTTCACTTGACAATGTCATACCACCACCGTCATTGTCTTCACACCAACCTTTCGAGTGACAACGACATCACACCATAGTGCTCGACCTCACACCGACATCCTCTACAACGATGGTATCACACCATCACCTTTCCACACTCTCCAATAGTATCACACCATTGGGCGTGCACTTTACCACCTTGCCACAACTTCACACTACATATTTTGTTGGATTCGCACCAACTCTATCTCCATGATGAGGATGGCATCACATCAGCATACTCGACAACCAGTAGCATCATACCACCTTCGCCTTGTGACGACATATGTCATCTCCTCGTGCCAGCATCTCACTGACATCTCCTCGTGCCAGCATCGCACCGTAGTCTCCTCCTGCAACAACATTGCACCATCTCCTTCTTGTGGAAGCATCACACTGATGCCTCTTCCTAGTGGCATCACACGACGGCCGTATGCTAGCAACATCACGCCACCAATGACCTCCACATAACACCATCATCCTCCACCTCGCATGGAGTCCGCCGCCACCACCTCGGATCTTTGAGGCTCTAATAGCATCCCAAATTCTTTGGGCACGCATATGCACCTTCATCTTGATGGACCATGCTAAGTAATTGCTCTCTGTGAGAATAGGGTATCAAATGAAAACAATATCTCCATCCCTCTCCATATCTCACTCTAGCCAACACAAGCTTGGCTCTGATACCAATTGTTGGATCTATGCTACTAGCTCT
Source organism: Avena sativa (assembly GCA_916181665.1). NCBI lineage: Eukaryota > Viridiplantae > Streptophyta > Magnoliopsida > Poales > Poaceae > Avena > Avena sativa. Next base: position 470,439,467 of record OV702290.1, read on the forward strand.
CACCCAGAAAACCTTCTCTCTTCTAAAGATATGAGCTTCACACTCATAGCTCTGTCTTGATGTGCTTCACACACATAGTACACATAGGGCTTCTACTAGTAGGAAGCTTTATTGGATATGTCAAGTGTACCAAGATTACTTACATGGGAGGGGTGCTACCCTATTTATACTTGTACATGACCCTTTGGATTTTTGCCATGTAGCACAATCCAAACCCCCACACCATACTTCTAGAATACTCTACAAACTCTATATATTTCATAATACTTCTACATAACTTACTCTAGAACTTCCTAATTCTAGAGTTCTCCTACATAGCCTTGATAATTCATGACTAAGCTAGTTCCTTCTAGCACCCAACTACATTGATAAGATTACTCCTGATAACGACCGTCATCCAAATCCTCATCAACACCGAGGTCGATGAAGGATGGAGGAGACCACGACCATGCCCACACCCCTAGACCTGGATGTGGAGACGTCGGCGGCCAGATCGCTGCCCACAATGAACGTGACTCCCACTACGACCAGGGCTCCCATGGGTTAACCTATGCAGGTGGGTTCTGTGTTGGGGCCTGAACGATGCCAGCTTGGAGCACAGAGATGTATAGGGATGCACCTAGATCCATCCACTTGGATAGCTCCGCGAGGTTGGCCTCGGCCTGGGAGGCCTCCATGGCCACCTCGACGGCCTCTTCCTCATCCACCGAGCCATTCCACTGGTGACGTGGTGATAGTGTCTCCTTCGCTTCGGCCTCCGCCTCCGCTCGACTGCTGCCTCTCTCTCGATCACCACCTCCGCCTCGACCAGGCCATGCCACTGGTGCAGCGGGTGGGGCATGTAGACATGGGGCGCACGGGGCATCCATGCACTCTATGGTGAACTAGCTCGATATGTCTGCGCGTGTTGTGCTCCTGCTCGAACTACTAGTCCTAGAGCATCGAGTTGTCGGCGTATGCAGGGTCATTGATGCTATTGCAGCCTGGAGCGCTGCACCAAAGGCCGGACTGGGTGACACATGCACCTGCCAGCGGTTCATGTGCCACCCCCTGGGAGGTGGGATCACTACAAGGAACGTGCTAACTGGTGATCCCAAATATTGGTCATAGAAAGGTCATAGTAATTCATATATGACCTTTCTATGACCAAAAATAGTAGCTCACATAGCGAGGGTTACTATAGACAGTCAACGACCTTTTTTTTGAATTGGTCATGGATGCCTATGACCAAAATAGATGGTCATAGAGTCTATGACCAAAATTATGGTCACGGGCAATCTGCCTTGTCCACATCAGCAAATCCTATGTGGCAGTCCTATGTGGCAGCAAATTCAGCCCGGTCCAGTTCTGCTTTCTAAATGGGCGTAGCCCAAAATTTCGGCCTTTTAACTTTCTAGGCTGAATTGGGTTCAACCTTATTTATAGTACAATTTATTTTGGGCTTTTTAGGTCAGAACTAAACGGGCCAAGCCCAACATTTCAACCATTTTATTTTTTGGACCACAACTTTTTACAGTCAATATTCATTTTCATTTTTAGCCTTTCTAATCTTGATCAGGTCCCACTTGTCAGATTTGTTCCATTAATTAGTCCTATATTTCAGATTGTAAATATACATCAGGTCCTAGTGGAACATTGTATACGTAAACAATATTTGAAAAAAACACAGAACGGATGAAATTACTCACAAACTGCCAAAAATTAATCTATTACAATATTATTAGTCTGTTACAACCCAGATATGCCAAATATTACACAACCTTGTTGGAGACACGGAAGAGGAAGTACAACCGATGAAGAAAACTGTCAAAATTAGTCGATTATTACAATATTATTAGTGACACGCCAGTGAACGAAGCAGTGGTGTCGGAGATGTCCCAGTCAAGTAAGGCACGTGAAGCAGGCCGTATTGGACACATGCAGCAACAACTTGGTAATGAGGACCCCAAAAGACCACCACTTTAAGCATAAACGCAAGCACTGCAGTGAGAATATTATCCGGTAAATGAGAAGAAACTCTCCAATAAAATGAAACAATGGATGCGCTAGCATTGAGTAGGAAATTAACATGTACTAAGCAAAACAGAAGATGTTCCATCAAAAAGAATCAATCGTGCAAAATGTTCTATAGATAGTTATCCAAAAGAAGAACACCTTCATTATTATAGATAGTAATTATAGTGCATTCAAACAATCAAACATGTGTATGCTCTCAGGTTCATCCCAGTTCAGCTTGAACAAAACTCTAAAAACTTGTAGAATATGTTTCTTCAACCAAAAATAAACCATGCATCATATAAATGTATGATTTTCATAAGAACATGCAGCTACAACGATGCAAACAGTAAAATCTGCAACAATGCAAACAGTCCATCTTGTCCCTAGATCTAAGCTAGAATAATGCAAACAGTAAAATCTGCGATGAGGACCCCAAGAAGATCATTATGCACACACCAATCATAGACAATGCAATACAACAAGCATATTGGAATGAGGAAAAACATATCATCATTCATCAATCCTGTAGCCGAGACAAGAAATCAGGAGTGCTCTTACCGGCAGATCCGGCACAACCTATGCTACTTCAACCAGCGCCGCCGTTGATCTGTAGAAGCTTGCCCTTTTCATGCTACGATAAGCAACACATGATACATGCACCAAACATAGAGATCAGTAGCGGCAAACATCAGCAAGTATAATACATACAGATTTTTATTTGTTGTCCAAATTGATTCATACTCCAAAGAAAAATGACAGTAGCAATAGGTGCTATAGTAGAACAACAGAATAAAGCATCACAGCCTTAATGACAGTAGCTATTGCAACATCCGTTATCACACTAGTGTACCAGTTCCTAGATTAGCCACCTATCACAAAAGAGAGCCTACCAATTGCATCCACTAGTATATCAGTTATCACACTAGCAGTACAAGATTAAGGAGCCAAGAACCAGAACAAAAAAATGCATCAGAGGCATCATCGTATAGTAGTATATAGCAGCTGCTGAATCAAGTAAATTCGAGAAAATACCCCATGTACATACACTTCCAAGAATCTGCCAAACATAGCTAGAACCTAACGAGAATTAAATCAAGAATAGAACCTAACGAGATTCAAATGACAGAGACATTTCCGTCAACCACAGATAAACAAACGCATTCCAACACTATCAATACATGTGATCATCCATTCACCCTCCCAACTGTTCAACTGAATCTGAAGCTAACTCGAACCTACAGATTATGAAAACTACACTAGCACAGCATTACCAAATCTACACAGAGAAGTTTCCAACCCATAACTCGTTTGAGTCACATGTTGCTTCCACTTGACAACTTGCCGCTGTCGCCCCACATCCGTTTTTAGGGTGTCATTTAGAGCTACACCAGGAAAACAAGAAAGTACCAAATTGTTAATACTTCTATCCCTTACACGCAGTTCAAAGCATGGATGAGAATGAAGTGTAAGTAGAGGGATATAATTTCAAGAAACGAAAGTTTACAGGAAAAAAATGATGCCTAAGATATGATGTATAGTTTACACTAGATGCACAAAGTTTTTATCATCCTTGACATTGCAAAATTCCTCTAATACAAGTACTCATATTGCAAACAACTGACATATCTTCTATCGCTGCTTCTACTATATGCATCAACATGAACTGCAATGTTTAATTACTAATGCTATACATGTAAAAATGCCTAGTTAAAAATATAATCAAGCAGAATTAGAGGTCAAAAATATTTGCATTACTGTCTTGTAGGAAGGGATGGGTGGGAGATTAGCTACCTGAACGAGCAGTGTTAGTTATGAGGGACGGTGGTAGAAGCAAGCAGCCGGTGGCCAGTCGGACGGCGGCAGCATCCCCTCCCCCTGGTGCTCCTCCGCGAGGATGATGGGAGATGCAGGTAGTCGGCGGCGGGGTCATTGACCTCGCCCTTGAAGATCTCCTCCTCTGCATCTAGGTCTGCACCGGAGCATAAGATGCGACCGCGACCCCCAAGCACCACTGCGAGCACAACATCGTCGGTGTCCAGGCGCCGGAAGAGTGGTGGGGTGCGGTGGTATCGAGTGGTTTGGGTGTTGCAGGGATGAACATCTAGGCGCGCACACATAGATGAGGATGGTCAGGTCGAGGTCAGGCTCGCGAGCATAGAAGGTAGACGAGATGCTCGACGCGTTGGGGGCGACTGGCTGGCTGTGGGGATGAACAAGACCTTGCGTGGGGGAGGGGTCGGGTGAAGACGGTCGTCAGGTGGCGTAGTAGTCGCCCTGGGAGGATGGAAGCCATACCGGAGGTGGCTAGAGAAGAGGACGACGAGGGGATCTCGGGTGGTGGAGGAGAGATGGGTTAGGTGGTGGAGAGGGAGATCTAGAGAGGGGCGGCGGGGGTGGAGATACGACCGATGAATGAGAGTGAGGGGATTAGGGTTTGGTGATGAAAGAAGACAAAGGGGATGAGAGTGGAGGCGTGTGTGTTCTTCAGTGCTGGACGGTTCAAATCAGGCCGAGATTGTCTATCCGTGGGAGACGGATTCCTATGATTTCATTGGTTGCAGACAAGAAAATCATTTTCCATTTACCAAATGTCAAAAAGGGGCATATTTTGAATCATTTACATGGATAAATTCATGGCATAGTTTGTGATAATGTGTCCATATTGTGCACGCATGTGCATCTTGTGATGGAGAACAATATTGCAGGAGGAAGTTTTCCATTTCGCCACACGGAAAAAGCATTTTCCATTTTTCGAGTGCCAAAATTGGGGCATTTTGTGAAGCAACCACCAAATAATAGTTTCAAAATGGTACCACCCTATTTTTCAAAAATAATAGACCCACCTTATATGAACAATGTCCTAACTGGGGTATCTAAAACCTTTCCATCTACCCCTGGCGAAAAAGACAAATTCCTGCCGAATTAGTAGGAAGTGGGTCTGGTTTGAACTACAGGTACATGATCTAATGCTCATGATTTTTTGCAAAAAATATTTTTAGACTCACAATATGATGTTTTATCAGAGATCCAGTGCAATTGTAGCGAGGCTCATCCGCTATCTTCATGCCCGCCATTTTGACCATAGTTTGAAACGGAAAAAAATTGAAACGAGCATAAGAAATTTAAAAATGGTCCGAACAATGTTAATCCTTCACGTGGCATCATATTATGTGACATAGTTGCAAGGAAAAATACCAAACTTGGTGTATTGCAAGTTTCCCGAAAAAATCTTCACAGAAATAACTTATCATGTTCGAGGTTTCATGGCTTTTAGGCTAAATGACCAATGTTATGGCTAGAATCATGGCATAGTTTGTGATAATGTATCTATATTGTGCACCCGTGTGCATCTTGTGATGGAGAACAATATTGCAGGAAGAAGTTTTCCATTTTGCCACACGGAAAAAGCATTTTCCATTTTCTAAGTGCCAAAATCGGGGCGTTTTGTGAAGCAACCACCAAATAATAGTTTCAAAATGGTACCACCCTATTTTTCAAAAATAATAGACCCACCTTATATGAAAAATGTCCTAACTGGGGTATCTAAAACCTTTCTAACCCCTGGCGAAAAAGACAAATTCCTGCTGAATCGGTAGAAAGTGGGTCCGGTTTGAACTACAGGTACATGATCTAATGCTCATGATTTTTTCCAAAAATCATTTTTAGACTCACAATATGATGTTTTATCAGTGATCCAGTGCAATTTTAGCGAGACTCATCCGCTATCTTTATGCCCGCCGTTTTGACCATAGTTTGAAACGGAAAAAAATTGAAACGGGGCATAAGGAATTTAAAAATGGTCCGAACAATGTAAATCCTTCCCGTGGCGTCATATTATGTGACATAGTTGCAAGGAAAAATACCAAACTTGGTATATTGCAAGTTTTCCGAAAAAATCTTCACAGAAATGACCTATCATGTTCGATGTTTCATGGCTTTTAGGTTAAATGACCAATGTTATGGCTAGAATCACGGCATAGTTTGTGATAATGTGTCCATATTGTGCACCCGTGTGCATCTTGTGATGGAGAACAATATTGCACGAGGAAGTTTTCCATTTCGCCACACGGAAAAAGCATTTTCCATTTTCCGAGTGCCAAAATCGGGACATTTTGTGAAGCAACCACCAAATAATAGTTTCAAAATGGTACCACCCTATTTTTCAAAAATAATAGACCCACCTTATATGAACAATGTCCTAACCGGGGTATCTAAAACCTTTCCATCTACCCCTGGCGAAAAAGACAAATTCCTGCCGAATCGGTAGGAAGTGGGTCAGGTTTGAACTACAGGTACATGATCTAATGCTCATGATTTTTTGCAAAAATCATTTTTAGACTCACAATATGATGTTTTATCAGAGATCCAATGCAATTTTAGCGAGGCTCATCCGCTATCTTCATGGCCGCTGTTTTGACCATAGTTTGAAAATAATTTTTTTTTTTGAAACGGACATAAGAAATTCAAAAATGGTCCGAACAATGTAAATCCTTCACGTGGCGTCGTATTATGTGACATAGTTTCAAGTAAAAATACCAAACTTGGTATATTGCAAGTTTCCTGAAAAAATCTTCACAGAAATGACGTATCATGTTCGAGGTTTCATGGCTTTTAGGCTAAACGACCAATGTTATGGCTAGAATCACGGCATAGTTTGTGATAATGTGTCCATATTATGCACCCGTGTGCATCTTGTGATGGAGAACAATATTGCAGGAGGAATTTTTCTATTTCGCCACACGGAAAAAGCATTTTCCATTTTCCGAGTGCCAAAATCGGGGCATTTTGTGAAGCAGCCACCAAATAATAGTTTCAAAATGGTACCACCCTATTTTTCAAAAATAATAGACACACCTTATATTAACAATGTCCTAACTGGGGTATCTAAAACCTTTCCATCTACCCCTAGCAAAAAAGACAAATTCCTGCCAAATCGGTAGGAAGTGGGTCCGGTTTGAACTACAGGTACATGATCTAATGCTCATGATTTTTTGAAAAAATCATTTTTAGACTCACAATATGATGTTTATTTAGAGATCCAGTGCAAGTTTAGCAAGACTCAACCCATAGACGAAAAATTTCAATTTTAAACCCCTATTTTCAAAACCATAATTCAAAATCTCCATTTACACTTATGATGGTGTTATATGAAAATATATTCTTGTAGTTTTCCAGAAACTAAAAGTGTTACATAATGTACTAAAAACATTTTCTAAAATTTTACAATTTCTCTGAATTTTATTTGACTCAATTTGGAATTATGATTAAAAAGATACAAAAAATTCAAAAAAGAAAAAAACTGGAGGTGGTCTGCCTGGCTTACCCGCCAGGCAAACGGGTTAGCGGAGCAAGCCTCGCACGCTCAGGGAGCTACCCAAGTCGAGCCCAGGGAGCATCCCAATACGAGCCAGGGAGCAGCCCAAAAGGTGGAGGCGGAGGCCTATGCGGGTCCGACCCCGGCCCCCGATAGATGGTTAAGAGGGCGCGATCCTGCCTTCCATACAAGGTGGTATCGGTGGCCAGGTGGTAGACCACCTTGCACCGGAGGCGAGGCCGCGAGGTTGTGAGTTCGACCCCGGCCCCCGAATTTTTTGTCAAGTAATTTGGTCGGCGGTTTCTGTAGGTCCCACATGTCATAGTTGCCTCTCCTAGTCAACAAGTCAACACCAACATGGCAAGAAGGTCCCACATGTCATTGGGTAGGAGTATAATTGGTAGTCAACAGGTCAACATTATATGGACATGACATGTAAATGTAAATGTAAATTGACACGTGGATATGTCACATATGCAGACACGTCAGCGAAACTTGACACGTGGATGCGACACCTAGATCAACCTGCCGATGTGGCCATCGGTCTTTCTTAAGTTATCATGAATAGCACCCACGACCATTTAAATTGGTCGTAGTCGCCTAAAATTAAGGTCATGGACCAGTGATGTCTATGTTATGACCAACTGGTGTAAGCAAGCTATGACCTTCCTGACAAAAAAGATCATAGTTTTTCAGGGTTTGTACCCTCCCAAATGACCTACGACCAGTTGGTTCAATATGGTCATAGATGTATGACCAAAAAACTCAGGGTCGTTAAGAAAAGGTCACTAGTCAACACATCTCTTGTATAGTGGCTTCGGAGTAGGCGACAGAAGAACCTCCACGCAGTTGCATCGTACGCGTGCAGCGAGCTCCGTCAACTCGAAGGTCCCGAGACACCAACGATGGTTGTCCACAAATATTTTGGTGGCGTAACTGCCAAACGGCTGCCGCTAAACGCCACAAAAGTCGGTGATCCTCTTCATGCGTGGGCATGATGACATCCTATGGCAGTGGCGACACGGTGCGTGGGGGTCGATTAGGTTCGGGAAGGCGACAGATCAACGGGGGAACAACGAGGCACTGACGAAATCGGGCAGATTTGACGGAGAAAAATGAGGCGGAATCGAAATCAAGCGTATTCGATGGCAGCTCGACACGGGCAGCTACATGCAGTTGTGGAAAGGGCAGCGGAAGGCAAATGGAATATTTTGGCTTGAGAGTATCTCTAATTGCTGCCCTATAAATCACCGCTGCCCAAAAACCTGCCATATAGGGCACGAAATCACAAAAACGCAGCTCTAGTGACAGCCCTAAAACGCCTTTGTCCTTAATATTTTTGGAAAGCCCTATAAAAACCCTCCTGCCGAGCACTGCCTCAAAACTGCTGAACCACGCGAGGACCACCCAACTGTCACGTAGGAATCGTCGGATCTTAGTTTGGTTCCACATTTTAGGGCAGCTAGAAAAGTGAAACCTGATTTTGTGCCCTAAAAGAGTATAGTGCAGTTGTTTTGATCATTCTGGGAACAGAAATTATAGAGCAGCCATTAGAGATGCTCCGACGGTTGAGCAGCCCGTGTGGAAATTTTGATTTGGAGCAGCGGGCGGTGGTGCAGCAAATTTATAGGGATTTCTATTTTTGTACCCTCAGTTCGTTAGTTGTACTTAGTTTTCCTCAGTCGTTTAACTTTTCCTCTCTTTTTCCCATCTCCTTGTACGAAACTCTCATATGGTCTGAAACTCGCTGTCCGTCAGCCTTGCTATTACGTGCTGACAAGTGGGGCCTCGTTCCGTCGGGTTCCATAGTGGACCCTCGCTGTTACGTACTGACGAGTAGGGCCATGTTCTGTTGGGTCCTGTAGTGGACACTTTTCGTTACATGCTGACAAGTGGGACCATGTTTAGTCGGTTCCTGTAGTGGAAACCTCTCTCAACTTATCTAGATCAGCATCAGACCCACAGCTTATCCACGTGAGCATCAGACCCACAGCTTATCCACGTGAGCACCGGACCCATAGCTTATTCAGGTTGGCATTGCAAGATGGGACCCCGAGCCAGCCCCGTGCCCACGCCCGTGCCGTTGCCTCCCCTTTCTTCTTCTTCTCCGGTGACGGCGGCCCTTTGTCTAGCTTCATTTTCATATAGTGAAATGTAATGCATATACAAAAATTATACACCTTTGAACTCTTTTAAATCACACTTAGGACATGACAATGTTGTGCTAATAAAATCCTGATCATTTATCATTTCCATGGAGTGAAATATAATGCATAAACTTGCATATACAAAATTATACATCTTTGAACTCTTTGAAATCACACTTAATACGTGATAATGTTGTGCTAAGAAAATCTTGAGAGATTATCATTTTCATAGAGTGGAATGTAATGCACAAACTTGCATATGCGAAAATTATAAACCTTTGAACACTTTTAAATCACACTTAATATGTGATAATGATGTGCTAACAAAATTTTGAGAGATTATTATTTTCTCCCCCATTTTCTAGAGTGTAATGTAATGCATAAACTTGCATATACGAAGTTTATACACCTTTGAACTCTTTGAAATCGCACTTAGGACATGATAATGTTGTGCTACTTGAGAGATTATCATTTCCATGGAGTGAAATATAATGCACAAACTTGCGTATACGAAAATTATACACCTTTGAACTATTTGAAATTGCACTTAATACGTGATAATGTTGTGCTAAGAAAATCTTGAGAGATTATCATTTTTATATAGTGAAATGTAATGCACAAACTTGTATATGCGAAAATTGTAAACCTTTGAACACTTTTAAATCGCACTTAATACGTGATAATGATGTGCTAACAAAATTTTGAGAGATTATTATTTTCTCCCCCATTTTCATAGAGTGGAATGTAATGCATAAACTTGCATATACGAAGTTTATACACCTTTGAACTCTTTGAAATCGCACTTAGGACATGATAATGTTGTGCTAATAAAATCTTGAGAGATTATCATTTCCATGGAGTTAAATATAATGCACAAACTTGCGTATACGAAAATTATACACCTTTGAACTCTTTGAAATTGCACTTAATACGTGATAATGTTGTGCTAAGAAAATCTTGAGAGATTATAATTTTCATAGAGTGGAATGTAATGCACAAATTATACACCTTTGAACATGTTCCCTTCAAATTATATTCAAGTTCATTTGTTTATGGAGTTAAAGTACCGGTGGCAAATTCGTTATTTTGCATGGATAGAGGGGTGCCCCCTGACAGATATAGAGGTTATCCTGTCCATAGATCATACAGGATCAACGGTTGGTGGGCATGATCCGCGTGACAACTGTCTCAACCAATCAGAGTGTAGCAGCGAAGATGAGCACACGTGTGAGAGATTGTGACTAAGAGAGGGGAAACTGAGTAGAACTTAAGAACCAATGGCAAAACTGAGTAGAACTTAAAAACCAAGGGCAAGACTGACAAAGGGATTTAAATATAAAATAGAAAGAGATTTAAAAAATAGAAAATGCGTCTTTTATACAATAAAATACATCTTGGCATACATCAAGCTATTTGTAATTCAAATATACACCAGTTTGACAATTATTGTCTCATTCAGACAAACTATGTTTTGGGGAGGGATGTTTTGGGAAGAGGATTGAGTAGGAAGCCATGAACCTTCATAGATAGTAGGTGATTTGAGAAGTGGTGATTTAGGTTAAAACTTGATTTATATACATTTGTTATGGTGGTAGGTCACATAATAAGACTCCCCGGGTAGATGCCACTATGTTTTGATCTTTTTGAATTTGTTGTGCATAAAATGACTCAATTAGCTAGCTAAAACCCATTCGTTGACTCTCTGTTGACCATCCACCGAAGGGTAAAACTGAGTATATTGCACACGGTAGTGTTAGTACTACAGGGCAAAACTGAGTACAACCAAACTGCCCGTGTTACACTCGAAGGCAAAATTGAGCACAACTAAGTCGCCAGGGTTAGACACGTGGGGAAAAAGTGACTCACGGTACGCATGTGCGGTGCACGGGGCGGTAGCGGACACGTGTGGCTGTGCATGGTGCAGTAGCATACGCGGTTACAAGGTGCACGGTGATGCAACGACACATCGCTTCCCTTCTTCTTTAATAGAGGCCTCCTCACTCTCACTCACTCGCTCATTCGATCATCTCCACTATCCCATCACCTTCTGCAAAACCCCCAAGAGAACCCAACCACGCTGGTGATGGAGAAGAATGGCGCGGTGGCCATCAGTGCCTCCAAGGCCGCCGGCGAGGGGGCCCCCTATAGGGCCCCGTCCAGGCATCGAAGGTAGCTTCCATCCCCGTCCCCGTCCTCGCATCCGCCGGTGAGGAGGCCCCTGCCGGTCTCGGGCAGATCCCGCTCAGCTGGGCCCCTACGAGGAGGTTGATTACATAAGGCCGGAGAACCCCTACGACACCAGCATCGCCGACCCATGGTCGGAGGTAACCATGGTTTTCTCCCCTTCCCTTGTTCTTCCCTCATTCCCATTGTTGGATGCTAGATCGTATGTTATTAGGGTTCGGCTATTCATATTTTTACAGTAGCTAATCCTCTTGTGTTAGATCTCGTATTTCGATGAACCCCCTGTTCATATTTGAATCCCCCATGTTCGTAGTTGGGATCAGTATTCGATTTGGTTTGAGATTTGGGGAATAATCAGGGGATCTCAATCGGTTAATTTATGCAAATAATCAATCCTGATAATCAAAGTATCTCAATCATGTCCTTATTGCACTCTACTATTTTTCCAACAGGAGGACAGCAGCGACGTCTGTAGCGATGACGAGTCCAAGGACACCAAGACTCGTCATGTGTTGAGGAGGCTGAAGTCCGGCCAATAATACAACTTCTTCGCCGGCGATATCTACAGGTGCCCCTTCTTCACCACCAGGAGGCTCCGCGCCATCGACTTCAACTCCCTCGTGAAGCATGCTGAGAACTTGAGGACCTGCGGCGAGTCCGTGAACGTCCATGGCTTCAGAGCCAAGCACCAGGCGCTCGGCCTTCACCTCCGCAACCTCCAGAAGGTGGCCATCGAGGAGGGTCGCATGCCCCCGATCAAGCCCAAGGCGCCCAAGGTCAAGGGACTGGGCAACAAGAACTAGAGGAGGCGCTAGAGGGAGGAGGAGGATACCCTCCTGGCAGAGGCCATGAGGGGCCATTGATCTTGTGCTGCTGCTGCTATAAAGTAGCTTGTTTTGTCTTGTCTTGTCTATGTTGAACTTGTTCACTGCTGCTGCTGAGCAGCCTAATTGTCGAACCTCATTAAGTATCGTACTATATAACCTATATTAGCTTCTTTATCTACATCTGCTCTATTTACTGAATTTATTTATGGTGCTGGTTAGATTTGCTGCTCTATATTTGCTACCAGATTGGGGAAAAACGAGGGCCAAAAGGAACAATAAATAAAGAGAGAAGCTGCTCTAGATTCGCTACCTTTTTGGGAAAAAAACACAACTGTTAGCGAGAGAGAGAGGGGAAAAGGCACTCTTAAAAAGGCCAATCATAAAAATAACAAAAAAGAAAACTTCCAATTTAGGCAACAGGACGCACGTAACCACCAAACACGCCCCACATGGTCCCACACCACGGGCCCCATAATCAGGGAGAGATGGATGGCTGGATCGCCGTGTATCCTGGCCCCACCTGTCAGCATGTAACGGTCGAGGTGACGTAATGTAACGCTCAATGCACGACCTGTCCCAACGTGGTACCACCGGTCAGCATGTAACGGTCAAGCCTTTAACCTGACAGCATCCCCCCGCCCGAGCGCCTGTGAGGGTTTTGAATAGAGGGAGAGGAAAGTGAGGAAAAACTAAGCGGCTAGAAAAACCTGAGTACAACTAACAAACCGAGGGCACAAAAATAGAAATCCCAATTTAATATGGTGCATGCCCGAAAAATGACAGCACTAGAATATGCGTTGGAGCATTTTTTTGCCCCTATGCCCCAAAAACAGTTTTTAGAGCACTAATTTATTTTGTATCATCTAAAAGATGTCTAGAACAAGAACGGGTCAGACAATAATCAGATTTCTAGTTTATCCATTTTATTCAGGGTGAGATATATTTCCTTAAGGTGGACCAACTGGTACGAAGGAGAGGCGGCTGAGAGAGAGGAGAGAAAGCCCATCTAGGGTTCCACACCCCTCGTCGGTGACATCGCTAGTCCGCTCTGCCTCCGGTGGCGCTAAGGCCTTGGAGGTGTGGTCCACGGCCTCTCGCCGGCGGGAGATTTTCCATTCTTTGTTTCGTCTGCTTTTTAGTGCCTTCTCCGGGATGTTGAGGCGACGGCTATGTCCTGAAGTTAGAACAAATTCCTCCATGCTCTATCCTCGCTCCGGTGGTGCATCTAGCGCTAACAGAGAGCACTTAGAGTCGTTTGTCTGTCAGATCTCTTGGGATTCTGCCCGCTTTCGTGTGTGTCGATTTGTTTTCAGGTCAGTCTCTTCTGATCTATGGATGTCAGCATTGGTGATGGTTGCTGCTCTAGTGCGCTGGTCCATTGTGGCCTTAGCACGACGACTTCTCGTATCTCTACTACAACAAGTTCTACTACGACAAGCTTTGCCCAGATCTCGTGATGGAGGGGCAAAGACGGCGGTGCACCTTCGGCTTGCGCTAGTGTTTGTAGTCGTCACTAGGTGGTCCAATAATATATTTGTATTTTTATTACTTTTGGATCCCTTTGTACTGCTGTTGATGATTATCAATAGATTGGTGAAATTTCACCAAAAAAGATATATTTCCTTAAGAGGCAAAAAATGCCTGGAATAAACACATAGATTCATCAGAGTCGTAAACTCATACTAGCACGTGTCGAATTGCTAGCGTTTTTCATGAGAATAGAGAGCTTAGCGGCTTTTCCCCTAGCTTTGATGTGATTCATGTAAGTAGGAGTGCCAATGGATTCCTATCTAGTATCCTTCTCAAGGATTGTAATTCCGTCGTTTAATCAAGAAAGCTCTGATTCGGGATAGCAGTACTGCTAAGATACTGGCCACCTATCTATAGGGATTCATGTATGAAAACAATAAAAATTTACCCTACGCTCCTGAACCCCTAATGCTGCCAGGACATATCTATTAGTAATGCAGAAACAGGAGGGGCTTTTCGCGAACTTACCCTTGAAGGCCGAAAAGCGTTGTTAATACTCGGGAGAGCGTGGTTGATTTAGACGAGCCGATGCCGACCTCAAGGTCGTGTTGAAGTCCTTCCGCTCCTGCGGCTCCAATGACTTCTAGTGCCTCAAGTGTGACACCTCGAGGGGAGTTACATGCATCTGGTGCCTGGCGATGACTCCCGCTTCCCCGATCCAGCAACAGTTGTGGAATTAGAGCTCCTGGATCCGAATCCCGCAGCGCGATGGCGCTCCGTGGTGAAGATGTCTCTCGTTCACGCAGTCTGAACTTGGGACCACAGTCACGGGAGAGAGAGAAATATCAATTGGAGGTCTCCCCAAAAGTGAGGAAATCTTTATTGAATATTGTGTTGTGTATTTTCTGGTCAAAATACCCCACTATATATAGGGGAAGGGGAGGTACTACCTCCCTCAAAGTTCCGGGGTGGGACTAAAGGAGGGAGAGGGGTGGGGAGGTGCGTCGGCCAGCCCCCACCCATGGGCCCCACATAGGGCCGGCCCACTAGGGCCGCCGTCCACCCCCTAGGCCCTCCTAGGAGTGTGGTCCCCTCTTGGGCCTGTTCCCTTCCGGGATTTGGCCCATTAAGCCCTTTGACCATTTAATTGATTTCTATTTTATTAAATAATTATGAATAAATGATTAAATAATTATTTAACATTCATTCACATATTATTCAATCTCTGTGGTTATGGAACACCTTCCACCTCCACTCCGGACATCCTCCGGACTTACCAAAACGCTTCCGATTTTCTCTCTTCTCTTCTTCGGTGATTCTACCGATCCTGTAAACACTCTATAAGCATCATCAAGCCCTTAAGTGTGATACCTGTTGGGGGGATACCCCCGGGTAGGGTCACTCCGGGGTATAAAGGCCAAGTTAGCCGAGGTTCGGCAAGGTCAAAGCGGATGCTGGCCGGGTCACCTCAAGGCAGGTCGGATCACGGAGTAACCCGGACTAGGGGGGTCGCCTAACATTATCTCAGCCGACTTAAGGAGTAAGTCGGAAGTGCTTGTCTAACTTGTATGCAGGAACAGGTATAGCCGGATCTACTATGATCCGGGTCCCGTTTAGCTTCTGGGAGAAGGAAGGAATCTCGCTGGTCAAAAAGAAGGCCCGGTACGCACTGCATGAGTGAAGCAGACAAGGTCAGGACCACCGGGTCATGGCCGACAAGGGTGACGACGCCCATGTCGACTGACGCGGGCGCCGCAGAGGCTCACATAGCTAAAGCATGTGTGACGCAGAGGAAAAGAACCCCGATCGGCTTACCACTTTGAGAGGAGGCATATTCTTAGGAATATGCCTCCACGTATGCCCTAGGCAGAGACCAAGCCCCCTCTATATAAGGGGGGCTAGGGTTTCAGTAAAAGGGGTTGGGTTTTCTTCTATTCTGATTTGGCTAAGGTTTTAGGTGTGAACTGTGGGTGAGAGTAAGAGAGCTCCTTCTTCCTCCTCTCACCAATATAGCTCAAGGAGCACTTGTAATCTTGGAAGGAAAGCAATACAAACTTCTGTGAGGAGAATCACTCCACTATCCCTCCCTGGATTCCCCTAGCGTGTATTAGTCCCCACCTTTAGCCTATCCATGGCATCTGCCGTGACACCACCACGACAGTTGGCGCCCACCATGGGGCTAGCGACGCTAGCAGGGGTCAAGATCCGGACGGGAAACTTCATCGCCACCGGCGAACGCATCGTCTTCGGGCTCGTTCAGCGCTTTGGAGCGCTGGACTTCGTCAGCGACAACGCAGGCTGCTTCGGCACATGCCCACTTCCGTGCAACGACCTCTTCGTCAAGCTCACCGCGCACAAGGTCTATGTTGTTGTGGACGTAACATGCGCTCATCCACGCCGTGTCGTCGAAGCAGGGGAACCACCCCTTACTGTGGCTCGCGGGGCGCGTATCGCTCGCTCTCCGGACCATGCAGAGGTGATGATGACTGCGCCTGGTGCGGGCGCAAACAAGGATCCGGCGCCAGATCCGGAGGTAACGCCTAAGGCACCAAGGAAAGCTAGAGGTCCTCCACTAGAGAGGCCGTAAAACATGCTGAGAGAGGCGATGGATAGCTTGGCAAACCCTGTAGTAGCAGCAGTAGATCCAACTCGGGTGCAGGCCGAGCTAGAGGAAACTAGGCAAAAGATACTAGAAGGCGCAAAGAAAATAGCCACGGCTCAGCAGTCGTTGAACATGACGCTGCGTGAGTACGCAAAAGCAAACAAAGTTTATACGGTAAAAGTAGAAGGGATAAATCTCATGAGTGAGATGAACAGAGAATGTGATAATGGAGCTGAGGAATCGGAAAACTGTTTGTCCGTGGGGCTGCCGAAGTATAGCACCCCGGCGAAGAACCTCAGAGCAGCGGATGCGGCTGCATCTGAGTTAGAGGGTCTGACGGGTGAGGCCCGTCAAAGACAACAAGATAGGGTTAACGAGCTAGTTCGGATCGCGAACAGACAGAACGAAGAGCTACTCAAAGCTAACCCAGAGAGAGCTGGAGCTTCCAAAATCGTCCATTCGGCGATGGGTAACCCGGAGAAATCTGCTGGAGCCGCATCGTCTCCTCATGGTGGTCCAAGGAGACAAGAGGTAGTAACCTCGGCCAGACGGAACAAACAGATCGTCCCGTACGACCCGACGCGGGCAGGAAAAGGAAAAGAAGCACAGAAAAATGATGATCGACAAAGTGTGAGCCGAGGTGAAGCTGGCTGAGGTAACCACGACCAAGGCAATGCCGGTCAAGGGAACGCTGCCAACGGCAATGCCGGACAGCGAAACTCGGCAGGAGCAGGACAACCGCAGCAGCGGAATATACCAAGGCAAGAGCAAAGTGTCGGCCGAGGTATGCAACAGAGAGGTGCGCCACAAGAGCAAAACCGGTACAACGACAGTGATTTGGAGATGGTGAACGCGGGGTACCCAAGACCGGACTATCATGTGATAGGGTCAAGGTTGGGAAGCAGGGATTTGATGCCAGATGATGCCAGGTTGAAACTGGATCGCCTGTATAGGTCGGAACAGATCGAATGTCAAGGTCCACCAGGTCCAGCGTGCTTTGGACCCCGGATCATGAAGGAGCCACCGGTACCCAACTTCCAGCTGCCCAGGGGCACGAAGACGTATGACGGCAGTACCAAGTCAGAGGATTGGCTGATAAACTATGCTACGGCTGTGAAAATTGCCACTGGCAACTTGAGATGGGCTGTACGATACGTACCCCAGATGTTGGAAGGGCCGGCAAGAGTATGGCTGAACAATTTACCACCCGAAAGCATCAACTTCTGGATAGATTTTGAGGAAATGTTTATCAGCAATTTCTCAAGTACATATTAGAGGCCAAATAGGCCGCAGACCCTAGCAATGTGCAAGCAAAGACCTAATGAGACAGATCGTGAATTCTTGACCCGGTGGTGTACCGTGAGAAACTCGTGTGAGGGTGTCATAGAGTCATAGGCCATAGCGTGGTTTGCGCAAGGATGCAGATATGGAAGAGAGCTATGGATGAAGTTGCAAAGGAAAATGCCAATTATGTTGGCAGAGATGATCCGGATTGCCGATTCGTATGCTTTGGGTGATCCGACTCAACCTAGGCTCGCATCAAACGAGTCGAACAAGGAATACTATCAGAGGGATGAAGCCGGGTCATCTCGGAGGAATGACTACAGAGGAAAAAGAAGAGATGATAGACCGGATCATCGCTACGGTTCGCAACAAGTTACGGCTGTAAATCAAGATCAACCCGGAGCAGGGAGCAATCAGCGCCAGAAAACTGAAGGGCAATGGACTCCAAGAAATGATGGCAAGAAAACATGGACGCCGGAGCAAAAGAGACAGTGGCAAGAAAAGAAAGACCATCCGAGGTATACCTATGAGTCGATGTTGGACCAGCCGTGTAAGTTTCACACACCAAATCCGAGTAATCCAGCGGGTCATACGACGAGGCAATGTGAGTGGATGCGCAAGATTGAACAAGGTGGTTCGGGGAATGCTCAGGCACCCCGGAATGATCAGCCTTGGCAAGAGTTACCCCGGCATCAACTGCTCTCCGGAGCGAACACGCAACAGCTAATGTTGCCTCCCCCTCCGCCGAGGTATGATAACATTGAGAGAAGGGATGCAGTGCATCAAGTGGAAAACCAACATCATCCGGATCAGAGGAACCCCGGAAATGAGGGGAGAAATGAGTACAGGGAGCATCATCAGTGCTATTGTGTGTTCACCACTGAGGAAACTGACAGAAAAAGCCTGCAGCGTAGGCATATGGAGGTAAATGCAGTGATGCTGGCAGTGACGAGGTACATGCCTTGGTCGGACCAGGAAATCACCTGGAGCATAAAGGATCATCCCAAGCTTATGCCAAGCCCTGGTTCGTATGCGTTAGTGCTGGACCCGACATTCATTGGGCCTAGCATCAACGTGAGGTTCTCCAAGGTACTGATTGACAATGGTAGTAGCATCAATATTATGTATGCGGATACAATGCGCAAGTTGGGTATCTTGGAGAACATGCTCCAGGCTACAAGGACAACTTTCCATGGTATTGTACCAGGCATTTCTTGTGAGCCCATAGGCAAAGTCCAGGTCGACGTATTGTTCGGCACGAGAGATAATTGCCGAACTGAGAATCTGGAGTTTGAGGTGGTGAACTTGGAAAGTGCGTATCACGCATTACTCGGAAGGCCAGCATTGAACAAGTTCATGGCAAGCTGCCACATCAGTTATCTGAAGATGAAGTTGCCTAGGCCAAATGGAGTGATTACCATTGTAGGAGATTTCCGATGTTCCATTGAGTGTGCCTCAGCCGGGTCTAACTTAGCCGAGTCACTTGTGATCGCGCAGGAGAAAAGGAAAATTCAAGAGGTGGCAGCTTTGGCTCAGTCCGCACAGCAGTATATGCCGGCGCTGAGTAACCCGCATGGATCTGTCTCCTTCCAAGCCACGAAAGATACCAAGAAGGTTCCAGTTGATGACATGTTCCCGGAGTGCATCGTAACAATTGGTGCCGGGTTAACTGATAAATAGGAAAGCGAGCTCGTCAGCTTCCTCCGTGAGAATTGGGACATTTTTGCTTGGTCCACACAGGACTTGCATGGTGTTCCGAGGGATTTGGCCGAGCACTCTTTGAACGTAAGACCCGGAGCAAGGCCGGTGAAGCAACCTCTCCGCCACTTCGCCGAGGATAGGAGAAAAGTCATTGGAGACGAGATAGCTCGGTTGCTAGCAGCAGGATTTATCATGGAAGTACTGTATCCGGATTGGCTCTCTAATCCGGTGCTGGTAGAGAAGAAGAAGGATGATCCGAACGTGGCAGTAGTTTGGCGTATGTGTATCGATTACACGAACCTGAACACGGCATGTCCAAAAGATCCATTTCCACTACCGAGGATAGATCAAGTCATAGACTCAACCGCGGGATGTGAACTGTTGTCATTCATTGATGCATATTCTGGTTTCCACCAGATACCTCTGAATCCGGATGGTCAAATAAAGACCGCATTTATCACCCCGTACGGGGCTTATTGCTATCGCACTATGTCGTTTGGTTTACGTAATGCAGGTGCAACGTACCAAAGATGTATGCAAAAATGTTTGCACGACCAAATAGGTCAAAATGTACAAGTATATGTGGATGATGTGGTTATCAAGACCAAGGAAAGAAAAACACTCCTTGACGACATCAGGCAGATATTCGCGAACTTGAGAAGGTTCCGAATGAAGCTTAACCCGGAAAAATGTACCTTCGGTGTCCCGGCTGGAAAATTACTCGGATTTCTCGTCTCTAGCCGAGGTATCGAAGTTAATCCAACTAAGATCCAGGCCATTGAACGAATGGAGCTGCCGAAGTGTCTTAACGATGTCCAAAAGTTCACTAGGTGCCTAGCATCGTTGAGTCGGTTTGTATGTCGGTTGGGAGAAAAGGCATTGCCTCTCTACCAACTCATGAAAAAGTCGGATAAGTTCATTTGGACGCCACAGGCCGATGAAGCCTTTACCCACTTAAAAAAGATGTTGGCCACTGCACCAGTGTTAGTCTCTCCACTATCAAAGGGGCCAATGTTGCTCTACATATCCGCAACCAACCGAGTTGTAAGTGCAGTGATTGTAGTAGAGCGCAATGAAGAGGGTAAGTCGGTGCAGAGGCCAGTGTATTACTTGAGCGAGGTATTATCTGCCTCAAAACAAAACTACCCGCACTTTCAAAAGGTGGCATATGGTGTCTATATGGCGGCAAAGAAGTTAAAGCATTACTTTGAGGAGCACCCCATCAAAGTAATATGTGAGGCTCCCATATCCGAGATAATGGGTAACAAGGATGTGAGTGGTCGAATCGCAAAATGGGCAATTGAACTAGCTCCTTATGCGCCACAATATGACAGAAGAGAAGCAATCAAGTCTCAGGCTGTGGCGGACTTTTTTGTAGATTGGTCCAAGGTACAATACGAACCACCGCCACCAGATCCGAACTACTGGAGGATGCACTTTGACGAGTCAAAAACAAAAACCAGGCTAGGCACCGGAGTTGTGCTTACCTCGCCAAAGAAGGACCAGCTAAAATACGTATTGCAGATCCATTTCGCGGCATCAAACAATGTCGCAAAGTATGAAGCACTTGTGCATGGGCTCAAGGTGGCAAAAGAGATTGGCATACGTCGAATTATATGCTTTGGCGACTCGGATTTAGTGGTGCAGCAAGTGTCCGGAGTGTGGGATGCCCTGGATCCAAACATGGCACTATACAGATTTCATGTGCAGAAGATATCTGGTTACTTTGAGGGATGCGAATTTCACCATGTACCCCGGGTGGAAAATGAGGCTGCCGACATGCTATCGAAGCTCGGATCAACCCGACAGGCAATTCCACCGGGTGTAGCATTGGAACACCTCAGAAAACCATCTATCAGGCCGTCCCCAGGAACCGACTCGATCTATGTCCCGGAAGATACAAAATCCGGAGCTGAGCCCATGGACATTGACATGGGAGGTAGTGCGTGAAACCCGGGGACTGCATCAACAAACCCGGGGACTGCCTCAGCAAACCCGGGGACTACCTCGCTGGACCCGGGGACTGCTCAGCATGATCCGGCTGAAGTTATGCCGGTGGATCAGATGGAAATTGATGAGGATGTGTTCCCTGCACGAGCAATACCAGCTTGGGCACTGCCTATATTTCAATTCCTGAAAGATGGAACGTTACCCACTGAGGATGTGTTAGCCAGGCAAACTCAGAGGAGAGCAAAAGCTTACACGATTATCAATTCCGAGCTGTACAAACGGAGTGTAACCAATGTCCTCCAGCGATGCGTTGACCCGGAAGAAGGGCTTGACATCCTCCGAGATATACACCAAGGAGAATGCGGGCATCATGCTTCATCCAGAGCCTTGGTGGCAAAAGCATTCCGGCATGGGTTCTACTGGCCAAGTGCCTTAGAACAAGCAGAAGATCTGGTGAGAAAATGCAATGGTTGTCAGAGGTACTCTACTAAGACACATATGCCAATGTCGGAACTCAAGACCATACCAATCACATGGCCATTTGCCGTATGGTGCTTGGATATGGTTGGTCCGTTTAAACCAGTAAGGGGAAACATGACTCACATTTTGGTCATGGTGGATAAATTTACGAAGTGGATCGAAGTAAAGCCTATTAGGAAATGTGATGGGGCTACTACCGTAACATTTCTCAAAGGTATAATCCTGAGGTACGGTTACCCACACAGTATCATAACTGATAATGGCACAAATTTTGCGGAAGGAGCATTTGCGCGTTTCTGCCGGGATAAGAGGATCCGGCTGGACGTAGCCTCGGTAGCCCACCCCGCATCAAACGGACAAGTGGAAAGATCCAACGGATTAGTACTATCCGGGATAAAACCCTGGCTTATTGAGCCGCTGCAAAGATCAGCGGGATGCTGGATAGAAGAACTACCAGTGGTACTATGGAGTTTAAGAACAACTCCGAATCGATCAACAGGCTATACACCGTGTTTTCTGGTATATGGGGCAGAAGCTGTATTACCAGCCGACATAGAGCATGATTCGCCTAGGGTCACCCAATACACAGAAGCCGAAGTGCAAGAAGCCCGGCAAAATGACATTGATCTGCTGGAAGAAGCGAGAGAACTGGCACTGTCCAGATCCGCCATATATCAGAAAAATCTCTGACGCTATCATAGCCGGAAAGTGTGCCCCCGAGTCTTTCAGGAAGGCGATCTAGTGCTCCAGTTGGTACAACGTACTACTTGCATGCATAAATTATCCCCCCCATGGGAAGGGCCATTCATCGTGAGCAAATCATTGCATAATGATTCTTATTATCTTATAGATGCAAAGCCACAGGAAAAGAACAAGGCGGACAGGTCCAGAGAGGAATCTAAGCGACCATGGAATGTAGCACTACTTTGTCCTTTCTACACTTCGCTAAGAAGGGTATGTATCCGAGTCGTCTCATATGTCGGTATGTATGTCAGCAATGAGCTTATCAATGAAATGTTAGCACCTCGAGCAGTAACTCAGGGACTGCCTTAATAATTTTTTTTGTTGTCTCTTGTGCGTTAGCTGGAATAAGTTGTTCTACTTAACTCGGATTAGTAATGTGTGAGCACCAAAAACCCAACTCTTCGACTTGTTGTTGTCCAACAAGAATTGGCTTCATGGCAAGCAAGAGAACAAGTTTGGAATTGCGTAGCACATGAAAAGCGACTAAGGAAAAGAATTTATTCGAGCCAACATTTGTTTTTCGGACTAACCCTGTATTTATTTTCAAGTTATTATGCAGCTTTATTTTTGAGCTAAGTCTAAAAGTTTCGTAGTATTGTTAAGACAATTTTTGAAGCTCGGATTCGTAAGTTATAAAACCGAATCAAGGTAGACACGATCCGAGCCAAAAGATTGGACGAACAAGAAGAAGAAACTCGGGGACTACGCCCAAGTTAACCCGGTATAAGAACTTAGTAGCAAAATATCACATATACACGGGATACAGTTCCGCCCAGCATATCGGGGATCTGATAAATTTTCAAGTTTTTTGACTTAAGGAGTAGCAGGAGGAGGAAGTTCGGCGTCGTCTTTGTTGTCTTCAATATCTGAGGCATCGCCTTCTTCGTCCTCATCCGACCCGTCTTCAACATTCTCAATGTTCTCGTCCCTAGCGGATTCCAGGAAGCTCGGTCCTTCAGCCCATTCATGGATAGGAGAGTATTCGATGAGGCTGTGGGCACAAGCCTGGCGCCGAGCTACCCACTCTGGGTCATTAGTCCATCTAGATTCGGTGCGCAGGCGTGTAAGGAGGCTGAGGTCGATCTTCTCATACCATGTGAGTATGTGATGAAGGACAGTATCAGCTGCGGCACGCCCAGCAGACTCTCTCCAGAGATCGAGCTGGGTCTCAGTCTCCATTAGCTTCTCGACAAGAATCGTGGTGGTCTCCGGGGTATCTTTTCCGGGCCAGAACGTGTTGAAGATGCGAACTGCAGCGTCGAGGATATCCTTGCCATAGTTCTTGATGAGTTCCACGCGAGATGACAAGCTGACCAACAGGTCCTCCGTGTCATAGGGAACCTCCTCACCATCAGGGGTGGCAGGAGTACCCCTCGCTCGGCGGAAATCTGCAACTGCTGCACTTGCAATAGTGGTGCCCTCGGGAAATTTGCCTGGGAGCAAGACAAAGGAAGAAGGTAAAGAAAAGACATATGAAGTAACCCGGAAAAGTATGTCGGATAAGGGAAGGAACTTACGTGATATATGGCTGAGGATCCGGGTCAACTCCTTGATGCAGTCATCGCGTCTCTTGTGAAGTTGCTCAAGCTCAGCGTTTGCCGACCCAAGCTGGATGTCGGATTCTTTGAGTAGGTCCTGGTCCTTGGAGATCTGGAGAGTAAGGCGCTCGTGCTCTTCTGTGAAGTTCTGGCCAACCTTTTGGAGCTCGGTTTGGTGTTGGGCCTTCATCTTCTCCATCTCAGCCTTGAGCCTAGCAATCTCATTGTCCTTGGTCCGGAGTAGAGCGAGCTCATCATCTTTTTTCTTCAGCTCGGCTTGATGTTGCCCTGCTTGTTCGAGAAAATGCAGCATCATATCAGGCACGGGCACACTATCCTCAAGCGATGCTGAAACAGTATGTTGACCCGGCAGAGCCGAGGAATGAATGTTTGCCGAGCCAAGGAGAAAAGGAAATGGAAAACACTACAAGGTCGGACAAAAAGGACATACCCTTGATTTGCTCCAAGTTCTTGTGCATGATCTTGTTCTCAGCCTCCACCCCAGCTGCAGAAACTGAATGATGAGATTAGTTCGGCAGAAGAAGATGAAGAAAAACGGAAAAGCGCCAAGGGAGAAACTTACCCCTTTTCTCATGTTCCGTGATAAGTGCAACATGCTTTGCGCGTAGCATATTGTGGGTATCCAGCAGACGTTGGAATTCAGCACTCCGACGATTGGTGGTCACTTGAAAAAAGTATAGAAGCATAAATTAGCTTGGTGCATATTCAAAGTGTACAGAGATCCGGGCCAAGTGGAACTTAACCCGGCTCTAGGTGTGTGCATACTCGAAGCGTACAAGATCCGGGACAAGTGGAACTTAACCCGGCTCTAGGTGTGTGCATATTCGAAGTGTACAGAGATCTGGGCCAAGTGGAACTTAACCCGGCTCTAGGTGTGTGCATATTCGAAGTTCTCATGGAGCTACGTTAGTTTTCTAATGAGCATCCGGCCGAGTAACAAGTTACTCCCCCGGAGGCTCGGGGACTAATGGTTATTATCTACAGCATGTAAAGGAGAAGCGACATACCTCCATCATCTGCCCCACGAGGTTAATTGCCTTAGCGGCTGTGTTCATTTGGGCAGAAAATTCTGCGGGGCCGAACTTTTCTGGAAGATCGTCGTTGTGGACGAACTCCGCATTGTTCCAGTTCATGACGAACTCAATCAAGCTCGGAGGGTACCGCTCACCGGTGAGCATATGGGGTGCCACCAAGCCCTTCGCATGCGCTTCTTTCCTCTCAACCAAGGCAAGGGCTAGGCTAGTATGCAGAACCATTTGCTGCGCATCAGTTGGCTCGGTAGGGGCATCCTTCGCTGCCGGAGCTTTCTTGGGAAGCATTGATGCTAGGGTTCGCTGCCCAGCCTCGACGAATGGTGACTTGGTAGCATCCAAAGCCTTTTTGCCCTTGGCTTGCTGAGAAGAAGTAACTGCAGCGGATTTCCCCTTAGGAGCTGCTGGGGTAGTTCCTCGCCGAGGTTGAGATGACTCGGACGAGGCGGAAGAACTTGGCGCCGGTGCTCTTATAGCTGGACTTGGTGCGGTTGCTGATTTTCTTGGTGCCGGAACGGGTGCTGGTGTTGGTTCGGTCACTGGTACTAGAGCTGTTGCTGGTGCTGGGGCCGGTGTTGGTGCCAAGGTAGTCTTGGTGGCTACTGGTTGCGGCGATGCCGAAGTTGTGGATGATGTCGCCTCGGCTGGGACGGTCTCTCCCGCTCCGAGGTTGCACTCCTCTTGACGAGGTAGTGCGGAACCCAGAGCAGCCGCGGAACCCTCTGGAATAGGGCTCAGCAGACGTGACTCGTCGTCACGAGGGGAGAAGGGCTAGATCGGAGCGGTGAAGAGATGCTAGATCGCTCTGAGGGACCTCCACCGGAGCCCTGCAAAAGAGAATAATGTCAGAAGAGAAATTACAACGATGCAAGGAAAAGTGGGTTACGGAAGGAAAAATGACTTACGCATCCGAGGTTTGGGCCTCCTTGGGTTTCCGAGCCCTTCGTGCCGGGGCTTTGCCTGCTGGCTTGGAGGCAGTTTTGTCTCCGGCCTTCTTTCGCCTTTTTGCGGGCTGAGAAGGTCCGGAGGAGGAACTTGGTGCGGCTCCGCGCTTCTTCTTCGGCGCCACCAGAACCGGTTCGCCCGTAGCAAGCGGAGGATCCTCGTGGATATGCCCACCGGGGTTAGCTGATGCCGGAAAGGCAAAAGAAAGAGGGACAGCCTCAACAGGTTCAATCACCTCGACATCCGAGTCATCCTCATCATCGGGCCAGTCTCTAGTAGAAGAGAATTTACCGGTGGGTCGTTTTGTAGCGTCGGTCATATGGAGAAACATCTCCTGGTCCGGCTCCTCCTCATCCGGGGTCTCTCGGTCCGGCGCCCACTTAAGGGTCGGCTCCGTGCCGTCCTCAAGGGTCTGCTGAAGGAATAACTGAGAAAAAGAATGAAGAACAGAGTCAAAAGTACAACAAAAACCGACATATATTTAATTTGAAGTAAGTTTGCCCCGCGAAGCTTACTGCGGGAGGGAGCCTATCACGACAAAAGTGCTCAATTCCCCACGTCCACTCAGCGGAGAAATCCTTGTGGGTGGTGAAGAGAGCCTTAACCCGGCGAAAAATCTCTATGTTGCTCAACTCGAAGGAGGAGGTCCGGTTGGGGTCGCGGCTGAAACTCATGTGGCACACCTTGTGGGTGCGCTTCTAGAGGGGAGAGATTCGGTTGCACACGAACGTGATCATAGCATCCTCGTTGCGCAATCCGAGCTTCTTCAGTTCTGCGAACCTCTTGTTAACCTGGTTGGCCAAGGCCGTGGGCTTCTTGGAGATCTCCCAAAATTCCAGGTTAGGTGGACCCGGAGTATAGGGGAGCAACCGAATCAAATCTTCAGTGCCCGTATTCCGGACATAGAAGAAGGTCCGGGCCCATCCTTTGCAGGAGTCAAGCCCGGTGACCCGGGGGAAAACAGAAGTCCTCCGGGGTGAGATGGACGCAGCTCCGAATTGGGTGAGTTGCTTGTCCTCCGACTCAACTTGGATGTTGGCGATGACGTTACGACGGAGGCCAAAAAACCGGATCCACAGCTCCTTCGTGGGCCACAGTCCGGCGTAGCCTTCGATCGTAGAAGCAAAAGCAGAGAGAGAAGTGATAGCGTTGGCTGGAAAGTGGTGCGGCTGCAGCTTGTAGGTGCTAAGCCAATCCCGGAAGAAGTCGCTCACCGGCAAGTCGAACCCCCGTTGGAAGTGGGACAAGAACACGACGAACTCACCCGGATTGGGTGAGGGGGCCAGTTCGGCGAAGGGGAGACGAGCGACGACGCCGACAGGGATGCGTCTGGTCCGGTAAAGCCAGTCAAGGTCATCTTGACAGACCCAAGACCCAGCCCACGCGCCACGGTCCGCCGCAGCGGTGTCCTCCTCCATTTCTTGCTCGGCGATGACAAGCTCCTCCTCTGTCATCTCGTACTCGCTACCCTTGCTGGCGCTAGCGGTGGCGGGGGTCAGAGGCCTGGATTGGCGAGGACCCGTGGCGAGGGAGTTGCGCAGCGGTGGCCGCGACACAGAGGCACGGGGAAAAGTGCGGCGGTGGCGTTGCTGCTAGGAGCACTGGCAGCGGCGCGGTCATGAGGAAGACGAAGAAGAAGAGCAACGGGAAGAGGGGCGCGGAAGAGGAAAAAATCCTAAGGGGTGCGCCCCTCCGCTATTTAACCACTCCCTAAAGGGGTGAGTGGGATCGCACCCTGCAAATGAGCCACATGGTGTGGCCGTGTATCAACTGCCTCAGCCAATCAGTGAGGAGCCACACGGAGGGCCACAGGGCAGAGGCGGTCCCATGACGTGACACACTGATGCGGTAAACGAGGAGGCAGGCGTGACATGACCCTCGCACAGTGATAACTGACAATTACTGCGGCGGTTACTGTGCAGGCCCTTAAAATAAGACAACATAATGATTAGCCTCCACGTGGGTTGGCGTATGAAAGAAGGAAACAAGGCCCGGATCGAACCATGGTAACCCGGACAACAAGTAAACACTTAGAATGTGCAGAGGGAAAGTAAAACCATGAGATCCGAGTCAAAGTGGTAACCCGGCCGACAAGTGAAAACTTGGAACGTGCGAAGGGAACGTAAATCCATATAATCCGAGATAAAGAGCTAACTCGGAAATAACATCCAAGGCTCGAACATAAATGAACCTGATGTGGCCTTAGCGACCAAGGCAGCTAAGACCGCACTAGCTTTGGGGACTAATGTTGGGGGGATACCCCCGGGTAGGGTCACTCTGGGGTATAAAGGCCGAGTTAGCCGAGGTTCGGCAAGGTCAAAGCGGATGCTGGCCGGGTCACCTCAAGGCAGGCCGGATCACGGAGTAACCCGGACCAGGGGGGTCGCCTAACATTATCTCAGCTGACTTAAGGAGTAAGTCAGAAGTGCTTGTCTAACTTGTATGCAGAAACAGGTATAGCCGGATCTACTATGATCCGGGTCCCGTTTAGCTTCTGGGAGAAGGAAGGAATCTCGCTGGTAAAAAAGAAGGCCCGGTACGCACTGCATGAGCGGAGCAGACAAGGGCAGGACCACCGGGTCATGGCCGACAAGGGTGACGACGCCCATGTCAGCTGACGCGGGCGCCGCAGAGGCTCACGTAGCTAAATCATGTGTGACGCGGAGGAAAAGCACCCCGGTCGGCTTACCACTTTGAGAGGAGGCAGAGACCAAGCCCCCTCTATATAAGGGGGGCTAGGGTTTCAGTAGAAGGGGTTGGGTTTTCTTCTATTCTGATTTGGCTAAGGTTTTAGGTGTGAACTGTGGGTGAGAGTAAGAGAGCTCCTTCTTCCTCCTCTCACCAATACAGCTCAAGGAGCACTTGTAATCTTGGAAGGAAAGCAATACAAACTTCTGTGTGGAGAATCACTCCACTATCCCTCCCTGGATTCCCCTAGCATGTATTAGTCCCCACCTTTAGCCTATCCATGGCATCTGCCGTGACACCACCATGACAATACCCCGCGGTTTGGGAACACTCCAGACATGGTCGGGACACTCCCGGACCAATCATCGATAGAGGGACCTAGTTGGCCATGTGACCCCTGTGCATTCCACGAAGATCTTTCATCGTTTAAACCAGGACAGTCGTGTCTTATTCCTTTTGTCTCTCGATACTTGCATTGCCCGAGATCTGATCAATGACATCACCATGTAGTGTTCAATCTCGTTACCGAACAATGCTACTTGACACGTTTCGACAAGTGATATCCCTGTGATCAAATCACACGTTGTGTAGCTATTGGATATAACTTCTCCAAGTGGGCCCTCGAGTATCTTTCTTTCATGTGGATGGATAAATCCCGCTCTTGACATATATTGCCTCTACGGTTCCTCCGAATACCTGAACACACCTTTATTTCCATTGTATTACCAAGTGACATTTGATGCTATCTAATCATTCTCGGGAGATAGTGATTGATATAGCCTCATGGTCTAATGAATAGTCTACGAGGTCTATTATAATCATCGTAACTTGAACTTAGTGACATGATCGGGTCATGATGTTTAGGTTGGGTATTGGTTCATCTCTCCATTTCCAACTGGCATAAATGCCACATGATCAGGAAACCTTGATTATCTGTTGACCAATGAACCAGTGACTAGAGTTTCACTAGGAACCCCTAGTTGTTATATATCACACGTGTATTGACATTTCCTTCCAATACAGTTATAGCATGATATAAAACTTAATCATAAACTTTATGAAATATGATAATAATCGTTATTATTATTTGTCTCTAGGGCATATTTCCAACATTCTCCCACTTGCAGTAGAGTACAAATAAACCAGTTGCATTTGTTCTTAATCATTGGCACCATATATCCCGGTACCCTGAACATGCTTGCTCATGGAAGAGGTTGAGTCTTGGGTCTGTACTTTACAGTCCCAAATCCTTTGCAACTTACTAATGTCACCTTGATTGATATTAATACTTTATCATCACATGATAAGATCTTTGTGTATGCATCGTCGTTATGGCAGTAGAACGAGGCCGGATTCCAGGAGCCTATAGTGACTTTAGATCAACCTCGAGGGTTTTTCTCATGGGCACTGTGCCCTAGGACACATCATTCTATGTTAAAAGTGAACTAGCCCCGCCATAACATTATACATCACTTTAGATGGTACCCTTATCTATTATTATAAATGTAATCATCGAAACACGAGTGCACCTTGTGCAACTTTCGATGTTTTGTTCACCTCGCTTCCTACTTGACTTTTGTCTGTATTACAGGAGTTTCCAACATATTCCCTTATAACATAACCCTTTATTCTTTAAGATATGTCATCCTTTATGGATTTGGAAACATGTCTATAGTTCTCTATTAGACACTGCGGATAAACTTAGCTCAACATTTCATGATTCGATCTTAATCACTTTTCAAACGTTCCTTCTTGGATCATATATTATGTTAAGTTGTCATCATGGTTTTCTAAGATAGAACCTATGTCTCAACATAATGGATGAAGACCATCGTCTTATTTCTTTCAACAATTGATGTTAGACTTAATTCTATTCCTAATTTGAGTTATCAAGGACTAGTTCCTTAATTAACTTCTACTCTTTTCAGAATCCTTTAAGGAATACTGCATAATATTGCAATATACTACTTATCAACTTCTACTCCTTATAAATCATTATTTATTGGTACTTGCGATTTTATTCTTAATGTGTCATATACACACTCAATAATCATTCCTTTAAGCTCCCACTAAAAATATGTTCCCAACATATTTGGGTATGAGTCACTACTCTTACTCAACATATGTTCCTACATATTTGAATTTGAGACTTATATTACTCCCAGTCAAAAATATGTCATTCACATATTGTTTTAGGAAGACTTTCATAGCTCCCACTCAATTTTATGCAAGTTGCATATCCACTCACTATTTTTGAATGATTTCAAAATTCTTTGATCAAATATCAAACTTGGAGATTTACTATGAGACACTAGTACTTTACTAGTTTTAAATCCACCAAACTTTCAATACACTTGAATCAAATTCATTTGAATTTGTCCAATACTTAACAAACTGTGATTTTGTCATTCATCCCTTTTCCACTATGGCTTTGTAGTCATTTGGGAAAATCCAAGTAACCCTTTTTACTTGTTATGGTTCAGCAACAAATTGCTTTCTAATCTCAAGTGAATTTTGCTTTGGGATTTCTCATATCTTTAGCTTACCATTATTTCCTTAGTAGTTCGTAGGTATGTCATATTCCGGTAATCATGACAAATGATTCACAAATGTCTCCATACAAGATATGGGCAACATTTGGATCCTACTTCATGTAGTGAAAACACTAGTGGGGAAAACACAATGATCATTATCATTGATTCTTTCTTTTGTGAAGAGAGTCATTCAGGAACATTTTCCGTTGTGCTTCTCAACACTGTGATGCAGGGTTTTGAATCCTCATCGTGTTTTTAATTTTCTTCCAAAAGCTTCATAATCGAGAAATATCACTAAATATGAACTTTCTCGAGAATGCACCAAAATCTAAGCAATACTAGTTTTGCTCTCCTTTTGGTTCTAGCTATGGCTATCGTATTCATAATTTCCAATGAATACTCTACAAGGACTTATTCGCTATTGTTTTGGTTATATCGAATAACCCCAAAACTTTCACGGCGATCCATACCATGTATGGTGCCGATCTCATGAATTCATATGGTTCACTATATATTCTAATTGAGTGCTAACTGTTTCTAATTAATCGTCTCTACATCTATACTACAGCAATTTCTTTGGCACCATCTATTCAACCACTTGATATCAAATATCATATTGTGATGCTTTGCATTTTGACATTTCAAACGCATTGCATTCCACAATTTCCTTTATGCCAATCTTATAAAGTTGAATTCATTACTATTGATCAAATCATAGTAATTAGATTCTTTTTTATCTTTATACCCTTGGATGATGAAATACTTTGATCATATCAAATAGTTTCATACTCATGTTTCCTTTGGTAAACTTCTTTACAAAATTTAAACAATCATATAATGATAATCACCATTTTGTTAAAACACAATACATCGAATATGTATTTACTTTCAACAATTCATCAAACACTTCGTATTCATGCAATACACGGTGTTCAAGTTATTTTGCCAAACTTAGGCATGATTCATATGTGACAAGAATACAAGTGTCTTTCACATATTATCAATATGACTTTGAATTTAAACAATGGTTTCATTCAGTAATGAACATATCATTAAGTTGGGTAATTTTAAGGAATTTCAATATTTTACAAATGTTCATGCATTATCAATTAGTTTCAAAACCAGGATAATTCACACATAATCGAACAAGATATGAACACAAATAGAAATCAATCATAAAAGTGGAACAACTGTTTGTTACAAACTCATATGAATAACCGTCTCACGAAGTGTGAGACACACTAATGAAGTTCACATATCACTCGATCATAATAACTATCCAACTCCATAAACTAAGTGATAAATGTTGAGGGAGAGTGTCGTTGGCCATCATCATCATGCTCGCCATCAACATGTAACGTCACTGATGGCTCTAAAATATAGCCATCTACATCCACATTTAAACTGGATATTAATCATATTTTTTATGAAATATCTCTCTAAACCCTGCCACTAATGCTAATATTTAGAGGGGTATGCAATTCTTTGTTCTTGTATTTTTCCTGCACAGATAATGTCATTTAAAAGAGGGAATCACTACATTAAAGTCAAAGATACGAGATTTCCAACAACCAGAAGAAACCAGGAGCCATCCAACGGAGGCAGACGCCGTAACGACCAGCTATACGGCCGGAGCAAAAATTCCAACTGTATAGCTCCGGTTGTATAGTTGGTGTCACCGCCGTTAGGTCAAACAGAACAACTTTCGTGAAGGGACCCCTATATAAAGAAGCCTTAGGCGACAAGAAAACAATGCTCGCTCCGCCCCGAAGAAGCCAGACTCCGCCAAAAAACCGCTTCAGATCTCCAAACCCTTCTCCATCTCCATAGCCATCTTCCACCACTTGTAATAGTAGATCTCTTCTCGGATTGGCGACATTGTAAGACTATTGCTATCAATCTTATGATTTTCATTACAATGTTTGTGATTGTTTATCTCATCTCTATGTGTGAGTAATTCTCCTTGGGCTAAGGGCTTCAGCCTAACCATGTAGCAATTGTGCATGTGATTTATCATAGATGGGATCGCGTATTAGTTTGTATGACATGATGATTATTGTATCCTCTCTTGACTCAATCCAAGGACTTGTCAGGTACCCAAGACCCCAAGGGTTGAGCCAGGTATAGGGAGTACGAGTGATGACTGATCTGCAGGTTGGGAACCCCAGTGACAGAAGGGGTAGTACGGCTGTATGTGAGGGATTTGCTTGGGATTAACGGTGACATCACTATGCATATCATTAGTTCTCTTTCTTCTATGGATGAGGCTAGTAGGTTATTGCTACAAGCGGTTGCGGAGGCAATAGCAATTATGGATGCACTGCCCATATATAATTTATCTTGCTCTAACAAGTACACGCATACTTTATTTCTATCTTTTATTTCCATCAGATGTTTTTGCACAGCTACAGGTGAAACCGAATGCCCTAGGCCCCTCTCTCTCCATCATCGACAACAACAAAAAGACGCAAGCTACTGGTCTGGTAAAAACACAAAAGGAATTCTAAAACTCCCGAAGGTCCGTTAAAGTAACTTCACTATGCATTCACTTCCTGTGGATTCGATAACCTAGGTCTACTAGGGAAAAAGAGCTATACTACATCCATAATCTGGATCGAATGTATCAACCCTTTTTCTGGCGCCGTTGCCGAGGAAGCAATAGCTACCCTGGTGAGGTTATTAGGAACCTTGCTAGTTTTAATTCTTGTTTTTAATTTGTTAGTTTGCTTTCAGTATTTATTTGATAAACTAAAAAAATTAGTTAGTCTTTAAATTCTTGTTTTTACTGTTATAATTTTTAATCTAAGAAAACCCAAAATCATAGGAAGTATGGTTGAAAAGAAGCTTGGGGAGTTTTCTACTCCCAATAATGATTATTTGTGTACTCCTATTACTCAGCCAGCAATCCCTGCTGATGACTATGAAATTAAGCCCCATTGCTTAAGTTTGGTTCAACAGAATCGATTTGGAGGCTCTGCTGTTGAAGACGCAGGTATGCACTTAAATACTTTCACTGAAATATGTGATATGATGCGTATAAAAGATGTTGACCCTGATGCGGTCAAATTACGTCTATTTCCTTTCTCTCTAAGAGGGAGAGCTAAAGAATGTATCTTTTCCTAAAAATACTATTACATCATGGGTGGGATGTACTTCTTTATTTATGACTAAATTTTTCCCACCTGCAAAGACTATGTAACTTCGATCTAATATTACTGGCTTTAGACAGGAAGAGCGTGAGCCACTAGCGCTTGCATGGGAAAGGATGAAATAATGCTTAAGAAACTGTCCTAGTCATGGGATGGAAGATTGGTTAATCCTCCATTTATTTTATAATGCTCTTAATCATGTGTCTAAGTATATGCTTAATACTGCAGCTGGAGGAACATTCATGGGTAAACATATTACCGAAGCAAAGCAACTGCTAGACAATATGCAAGACAACCATGCCCAATGGCATGTGGAAAGATCAAACACGAAGAAGGTGAACTCTGTCTCACCACAAGAGAACAAAGATCTCAATGCTAAGTTGGATGAGCTCATACTAGCCGTAAAAGGTAAGGAAACTCAGGTGACATGGGTATACCTTAGAGGTACTCGAGTGTGGCATATAAGGTTCAGATATGGCAGAAGCCCACGGCATTGCCAAGGCCCAATAAGGAGTTCGAGTGGCCCATGGACTCTCGATTGCTTGCGAGACAAGAAGAAGCTTAAAGATAGAAAGTTCAAAGGGAAAATCCTAATCTGTAACTGACTCGACCTGCTACCCGAGACCTAGCCTATCTATATAAAGGCTGGGAGGGGGCAGCAAGGAGGACGATCACAACCCTAGTTTCCACAACTCTCGCCAGATTGCATCTTCACGCCCCTCTAATCTTCGATTCCTTCGTTAATTCCAAGAGCAGACAAGCAGGAGTAGGGACCTCTACGAGGCCTGAACCTGGGTAAAACTTGCGTCCCTATGTGCTTGTTTGCCAGCCGATTGATGCCTCCAGCACTCCCTTCTTCTCCAAAACCCAAGTCCATAACAATGGGCATTTGACGAGTTAAACCCTCGTCAATTGGCGCCGCATGTGGGAACTGGGAGTGCTGATGTCGCGGCTTCTTCGGCCCCATCAACTGTGATCTACAACTCTGTAACAGCAGAGATTCGCCAACTCTTCGGCGCGTTCGACTTCACCGTCCACACGCCGGCCACTCGCCCAGCTTTCGAGTCTGTGGGCGATGGAATTAGCCTGGCGATTGGGAGCTTCCGCTTCTAGGTTGGTCAACTGGGCACGCTTCACATGCTTGACCAGCCAACGACACCCGCGATTGCTCTAGCATCGTGGTTCCCGCCGCCAATCGTCACCCTCGGCGAGCTCAACACCTCAGCAGCAGCTGGGAGTACTGACAAAGATAGTAGTCGCGGATCCGATCTAGGTGACCTAGCCACAGAAGATGGGGCTTATGGCTCCGGATCTAAAATATGCGAGAGAAACAGCTTCCCCAACCACTTCATGTGCGCCATCATCAGCACGGGCGATACCACCGCCAATCACGAAAACACTAGCATCAGATCTGGCACCAGACCGCCCAACGGCAGCACGCCCAACCGTGGCATACCAGTCACGAATGGCGGCCCCACCAATGGTGGTAACAGCGCGCCCATCAACAACGGGACAGGGGGAGAAATGGCACTCACGACCTATAAGAACACCGGTGAGCGCATGCTGATCAAGCTCAACGACAACGAATGGGCCCACTATCGCGAAGCTCTACGGGGCAATCCTCTACCCCCCAATGATACATTGCAAATGTATCTATAATTTTTGATGTTCCATGCTTGGTTTTATCCACTTTCTTGTGTTTTGTTCCAACTTTGGAGTACTTTTCATATGATTTCTTGGACTAACCTATTAACAAGAGCCACAGTGCCAGCTGCCTGTTTTCTGCTGTTTTTGGTTCCAGGAAAGTCAGAAAATGAATATTCTTGGAATTGGACGGGACAAAATCCAAAGTGCCTATTTTTCCGGAAGGGATCAAGTGCCAGAATACGAGACGGAGAGGGGCCAGGGGCCGGCCACACCACCTGGCCGTGCGGCCAGCCCTGGCCCGTGATGGCTCAATGCACGGCGCCCAGAAAAATGCTTGGTGTGTGGTGTTGATGTAGAGCTCGTTGGGAACCCCAAGAGGAAGGTATGATGAGCACAGCAGCAAGTTTCCCTCAGTTATGAAACCAAGGTTTAATCGAACCAGTAGATGCAAGGAAACACCTCAAAGGTGTTACTAGCTGAGCTTTGGCAGGGCCCACTACCGGTGCTAGTAGCAAGGTGGAGACCTGCACAACACAACCACAGAACTTTGTCCCCAACTTGTGATGAGGTTGTCAATCTCACCGTGTTTTGCGGAAAACAAAGGATTAAACGTATCAAATGGAAAGAAGTAAAAGTTTGCAGAAAGTAAACACAAAGCAGAAACAGTTTATAGATTGTATGTAAAGAAAATGGACCGGGATCCATAGTTCACTAGAGGTGGCTCTCCTTAGATAGATAACATGATGGGTGAACAAATTACGGCGAGGCAATTGACAAACACCGAGAAAGCAATACATGCATATACTAATCATCTTGACTTCTTTGAGACTTGATTGGGCAATACAACATAATACATAGACCACCATCCAACTGCATCTATGACTAATAATCCACCTTCAGGTTATCATCCGAACCCCCTCCAGTATTAAGTTGCAAGCAACAGATTATTGCTTTACGAACTGTGTGTAAGGTAAACAATACGATTGCTCTATGAACAAAGGATTGTTGTTTTCTCCCTAGTAGCAACAACACATCTAGTACCTTAGAGATTTCTGTCACTTCCCTAGATTACCAGAGGCATGAACCCACTATCGAGCATAAATACTAACTCTTGGAGTTGCTAGCATCTACTTGGCCAAGATAGCTACTAACAACAGAAAGCATGCAAGATCTCAAATAACAAAGACATGATAGAATCAATAATCAATCTAAAATAGCATCTCAATATCCATCGGATCCCGCAAACACAACATGTATGAATTACAAATAGATGATCTTGATCATGAACGGAGCTCACAAGATCTAAACATGAAAGCACAAAGGAGGAGAAACCAGCCATCTAGCTACTACATGGATCCGTAGTCCTAGGATGAACTACTCACGCATCACACCGGAGGCTTGCATGGTGATGAAGAAGGCCTCCAGGGTGAATTCCCCTCTCCGGCAGGGTGCCGGGAAGAGCTTCAGATCCCCTCGATCTAGGGACAGAGACGACGGCGGCTATAGACTCTTTCGTGGATTTTTGATCGGGTACCTAGGGTTTTCGTCCCGAGGGCAACTTATAGGCGGAAGGAGAGGCCGAGGGGGTGCTGGGGGCGGCCAGACCACCCCCTGGCGCGGGCCAGGCCTGGTCGCGCGGCCAGGTGGTGTGGCCGGCCCCCAGCCCTTCTCCGTCTCATATTCTGGCACTTGATCCCTTCCGGAAAAATAGGCACTTTGGCTTTTGTCCCGTCCAATTCCGAGAATATTCATTTTCTGACTTTTCTGGAACCAAAAACAACAGAAAACAGGCAGCTGGCACGGTGGCTCTTGTTAATAGGTTAGTCCAAGAAATCATAATAAAAGTACTCCCAAGTTGGAACAAAACACAAGAAAGTGGATAAAACTAAGCATGGAACATCAAAAATTATAGATACATTTGCAATGTATCAACATCCCCAAGCTTAACTCCTGCTCGTCCTCGAGTAGGTAAGTGATAAAAAGAAATAATTTTTGAGGTGACATGCACCATCAAAGGCTTGATCAAAGTATTTGCAAAACATTCAAGGCTGGGATCATAGTACTTCAAACATAACATGAAAGACAAAGTTCTAGCAATAAGCAAACAAACTAAGATGCAACATGAAAAGGCACAAACAAAATATTCATGAATAACAATGCTTTGCAAGACGTTTGTTTGTTTCACATAAAGAAAACATAGCATAATAGGATTCAGCTTGTCCCTCAATAGAGTAGCAAATATAAATGCAAAGGACACCTTCAATGTTCATAAGAGTGACTAGATACAATAGTTTCAAACAAGCAATAACAAGTTATGCATCAATCAACTAGTCTTGGGACAATGCACATAGAACTAAGAATGGCCACTATGCTCTCAAAGTAGTGCATAAAGATAGAAGGTGGAGACTCAATATAATGGTGGAAGAAAGGACTTTTGTAAAAAGGAAGTAGGGATTCAAGTCTCATAAAGAGCTTCCAAAAATTATGGTACTTAAAGCTTTCAGCTCTCATTGCCCCTATCATAAGCATCTTGAAGGTGATTAAGGTTAAAGTGACACAACTAAGAGGATATGCTTGACAAGTTATAAACCGAAATCTTATGCCCCTTACTTACGAAGACCGGTCCTCATGCTACTCAACTTTAGTCACGAGTAAGCTCTTGTCATTGTAAGTATGTGTGTATCATTAAGAACCACCAACGGGGTACCCCTTGCACATGATACGGGAGCTTTCCCATAGTCAAAATGACAAGGCAAGGAGACAATGAGCATCTCAGCGATCTTTTTATTTGCTATTTGCATAGGTTTTTATTGAGGATGCTTCATAGAGTGCTCATTATGGTGATGCTGCAAGTTTCCACCATGATTAGGCATGGTTTAGGCTAGCGGCCCAGGTTTTTCTCTAACACACATACAAACTCCATGATCATACAAGTTCCACATTTATTTCACACTGCCGGGATCCGTAAGCAAAAGAACATAATATCAACGGGGTACAAAGTACAAGTGCAATGTTGAAAGCGTTCCCCATGGTACATGGTTCTGCTAATTTCAACTTATAAAGTGCAAGAATATACAGAACAAAGAAGGACCCAATGGTTCAAGTTTATTAGAGGCAATAAAGTAAAGTGTGCCATCAAGTTCGTGAGAGCTTTAATCACTAGTTTTCTCATAACAAGTGGAAGGTAAACAAAAGCATGAATGTACTTGGAATAGCATAAGCTAGCAGGTAGGTATGGTGGACTCTTTGGAATAACTTGGTTTAGGGAGTTGGATGCATGAGTGGAACTCATACTTGGTTGTGGAGGCTAGCAAAAGACTGGGAGCGACAAACTAAGAGAGCAATAATGGCCATAATCATGCAGAGCGACAAAACATCATTGATCAAAGCATAAAGTGATACTACAAGTTGAAAACTAAAGGATCATAAAGGCTAAGGTGACTTGTGACAGTCATAACATGGTGCGAGCATGTGCCAAGTCAACCCAAATAAAGCATCAAAGGAGAATACCACTATATTATGCTTTAATATGCTAAAACAACGCATGATTCATCCAAGGCACATTAAGCAATCTCAATTGTTTATAACAAGTCATGCTACAGCAAAGAATACTAAGCATAAAGCCAAAACAATATCAAGCATGGCATGACAAAGCATAGGCCACAGTAAAAATCGAGCTCTTTTTACCACAAAAGTATAAACTTTCCTATTCTTTTCCAAACGAAACCAAACTAATCGCAAACCAAAGTGTGAAAGAGGGGGTCCAACCAACTTATTCAGAAAACTAAGCAAACCAAGCAAACTAAAAATCAAAACAAAAACAAAAAAAGAAGACGCTCCAAGAGAAACACAACTGTGCACGAAACAATAAAAATGAAGCGTTTGGAAGAAACCTGGGATTTTTATTGATGAAGAAGGGGATGCCTTGGGAATACCCAAGCTTTAACGCTTGTACTTCTTGGATATTTCTTGAGGTGACACGCGTGGCATCCCCAAGCTTAAGCTTTAGTCCATCCTTCATCTCATTACTCATTCCTTCCATACACCTGAAAATTTTCCTTCATACAAAACTTCACATAATCTCATTACCAACATTAGTGCACTTAAGATAAATAAGTCTCAAGGTTCAGTTCTAACACCAAATAAACTTCCATTAGAACACTATATACTGTAGCACTTACCTCAAAAATCTCAATTCCCCAAAGGAACTCAAGAAGGAACTAACAAGAAGCAAATGCAGAAAATGGCAGAAATCTGTCAAAACAGACAAGCAGGTAAAGACGAATTTTTTCGAAGACCTTATGTTGCTCAAATCAAAAAGTGTTGAACTAACGAAAGTTATATAACAACCTGGGGAATAAGCACAAAATATTACAGCTCAATCCGACGTACAGAGCTCTCTCAGGAATTTTTACGGTGAAGCACAAAAATCTGTTTTGGGACAGCAACTTTCCCAATCATTACTTCTCTCTCATTAGAGGTTACTCTTGGCACAAAAAGCAAATAAAAAGGATAAGGAGGGGTTATTACAGAGGTAATAACTTCCAAGATTCAACTAAAACTCTTGGGTTATCTCCCAACAAGTACTTTTCTTTAACGCCTTTAAGTTAGGCATAAGAAGCAAAGAAAGAATCAAGTGTTCTCAAATGAAGAAGCATTAAGACCAAATTTTGTTTTCATAGGAGAAGCAAAAGAAATCTTTTATCTCTTTTTAGGGAAGTGTTCTATACCTTTCTTGAGTGGGAGTTGATATTTAATGGTGCCTTCTTTCATATCAATGATGGCACCAACAGTTCTAAGAAAAGGCCTTCCCAAAGTAATAGGACAAGAAGCATTGTATTCAACATCCAAAACATAGAAATCAACAGGGACATAGGAATCATTAACCATAATAAGAACATAATTAAGACTCCCCATGAGTTTCTTTTTAGCATTAGCATCAAGTGGGATATTCGAATAACAATCTTCAAGAGGAGGCAAATCAAGCATATCATAAATCCTTCTAGGCATAATAGAAACACTAGTATCAAGATCACACAAAGCTTTAAAATCAAAGTCATTCACTTTCATATTAATGATGGGTTCCCAACCATCCTCTTGTTTTATAGGAATAGAAGCTTTGTGTTTCATCTTTTCTTCCTTAATATTTATGAGAGCATCAGTAATGTGTTTTGTAAAAGCCATGTTCATAGCACTAGCATTAGGACTTTTAGCAAGCTTTTGTAGGAACTTAATAACTTTAGAGATGTTGCAACCATCAAGATCAAAATCAACTTTATCATCTAAAGTAGTAGAACTATTAGTAGCCTCAACACTAGTGGTGGTAATAGTAGAAACACTAATGTTTCTAGCAATTCCATCTTCTCTTTCCCACTTAGCATGCAATTCAGCTAATAGTCTAACATTTTCATCAATTCTTACTTGTATGGCATTAGTAGCTGCAAAGGGATTCTCATTAGTTTCAGGTTTAGCAGCCATTTTATTCAAAGTAGATTGAGCTTCAGCCAAAGATGCTATATTTCTTTCAGCATTAGAGAGTTTTTCCTCAATAGTTTTATTGAAAGCAGTTTGTTTACTAATAAACTCTTTAAGCATAACTTCAAGTTCAGAGGGAGCACTCTTATTATTGTTGTAAGAATTTCCATAAGCATTACCATTGTTGGGAGGAATTGGCTTATAATTGTTGTTACCAAAATTGTTCTTAAAAGCATTATTACCATAAGCATTGTTGCCAAAATTGTTATTTCTTATGAAGTTCACATCAACTTGCTCTTCTTGAGCAACCAAATAGGCTAAAGGAACATTATTTGGATCAATATGGGCTTTCCCATTAACAAGCATAGACATAATAATATCAATTTTATCACTCAAGGAGGAGGTTTTCTCAACAGAATTTACCTTCTTACCTTGTGGAGCTCTCTCAGTATGCCATTCAGAATAATTAACCATCATATTATCCAAAAGTTTTGTTGCAGCACCCAAAGTGATGGTCATAAAGGTACCTCCAGCAGCTGAATCCAATAGGTTCCTTGAAGAATAGTTCAATCCTGCATAAAAAGTTTGGATGATCATCCAAGCAGTCAGTCCATGAGTGGGACAATTCTCTACTAAAGATTTCATTCTTTCCCAAGATTGAGCAACATGCTCATTATGAAGTTGTCTAAACTTCATTATTTCACTTCTCATGGATATAATCTTAGCAGGAGGATAGTATTTTCCAATAAAAGCATCTTTGCACTTAGTCCAAGAATCAATACTACTCCTAGTTAAGGAATTCAACCATTCTTTAGCTTTTCCTCTCAAAGAGAAAGGAAACAATTTCAGTTTAATAATATCACCATCTATATCCTTATGCTTTTGCATCTCACAAAGTTCAACAAAGTTATTTAGAGGGGAAGCAACATCTTCATTACCAATACCAGAAAATTGTTCTCTCATAACAAGATTGAGCAAAGCAGGTTTTATCTCAAAGAAAGTATTTTCAGCCATAGGTGGAGCAATAGGAGTGCTCATAAAATCATTTTTGATGGTGCTAGTAAAGTCACACAAC
Source organism: Avena sativa (assembly GCA_916181665.1). Taxonomy (NCBI): domain Eukaryota; kingdom Viridiplantae; phylum Streptophyta; class Magnoliopsida; order Poales; family Poaceae; genus Avena; species Avena sativa. Next base: position 470,482,271 of record OV702290.1, read on the forward strand.
TTAGTGTTTTCAAGAGTAGTCATTTTTTTTGGGTTTTCAAATAAGAAAGCAAACAAGTAAAACTAATTTTTCTGTGTTTTTTGAAGAACAAAACAAGCAAACAAGGCAAAAAGAAAACTAAGCAAAACAAAAACAACAAAGTAAAGAGATTGGTTATGAGGGACTCCCCTTGTGAAGATGTCCTTGACTCCCCGGCAACGGAGCCAAAAAAATGCTTGATGGCTCAATGCACGGAGCCCAGAAAAATGCTTGGTGCGTGGTGTTGATGTAGAGCTCGTTGGGAACCCCAAGAGGAAGGTATGATGAGCACAGCAGCAAGTTTCCCTTAGTTATGAAACCAAGGTTTAATCAAACCAGTAGGAGCAAGGAAACACCTCAAAGGTGTTACTAGCTGAGCTTTGGCAGGGCGCACTATCGGTGCTAGTAGCAACGTGGAGCCCTGCACAACACAACCACAGAACTTTGTCCCCAACTTGCGATGAGGTTATCAATCTCACCGTGTTTTGCGGAAAACAAAGGATTAAACGTATCGAATGGAAAGAAGTAAAAGTTTGCAGAAAGTAAACACAAAGCAGAAACAGTTTATAGATTGTATGTAAAGAAAAAGGACCAGGATCCATAGTTCACTAGAGGTGGCTCTCCTTAGATAGATAACATGATGGGTGAACAAATTACAGTCGGGCAATTGGCAAACACCGAGAAAGCAATACATGCATATACTAATCATCTTGACTCCTTTGAGACTTGATTGGGCAATACAACATAATACATAGACCACCATCCAACTGCATCTATGACTAATAATCCACCTTCAGGTTATCATTCGAACCCCCTCCAGTATTAAGTTGCAAGCAATAGATTATTGCTTTACGAACTGCGTGTAAGGTAAACAATACGATTGCTCTATGAACAAAGGATTGTTGTTTTCTCCCTAGTAGCAACAGCACATCTAGTACCTTAGATATTTCTGTCACTTCCCCAGATTACCAGAGGCATGAACCCACTATCGAGCATAAATACTAACTCTTGGAGTTGCTAGCATCTACTTGGCCAAGATAGCTACTAACAACGGAAAGCATGCAAGATCTCAAATAACAAAGACATGATAGAATCAATAATCAATCTGAAATAGCATCTCAATATCCATCGGATCCCCGCAAACACAACATGTATGAATTACAAATAGATGATCTTGATCATGAACGGAGCTCACAAGATCTAAACATGAAAGCACAAAGGAGGAGAAACTTGCCATCTAGCTACTACATGGATCCGTAGTCCAAGGATGAACTACTCACGCATCACACCGGAGGCTTGCATGGTGATGAAGAAGGCCTCCAGGGTGAATTCCCCTCTCCGGCAGGGTGCCGGGAAGAGCTTTAGATCCCCCCTGATCTAGGGACAGAGATGACGGCGGCTACAGACTCTTTCGTGGATTTTTGCTCGGGTACCTAGGGTTTTCGTCCTGAGGGCAACTTATAGGCGGGAGGAGAGGCCGAGAGGGTGCTGGGGGCAGCCAGACCACCCCCTGGCGCAGGCCAGGCCTGGCCGCGCGGTCAGGTGGTGTGGCCGGCCCCCAGCCCTTCTCCGTCTTGTATTCTGGCACTTGATCCCTTCCGAAAAAATAGGCACTTTGGCTTTTGTCCCGTCCAATTCCGAGAATATTCATTTTCTGACTTTTCTGGAACCAAAAACAACAGAAAACAGGCAGCTGGCACTGTGGCTCTTGTTAATAGGTTAGTCCAAGAAATCATAATAAAAGTACTCCCAAGTTGGAACAAAACATAAGAAAGTGGATAAAACTAAGCATGGAACATCAAAAATTATAGATACATTTGCAATGTATCAGCCCGCGCCAGGGGGTGGTGTGGTGGCTCCCGGCACCCCCCTCGGCCTCTCCTTCCGCCTATATATTTCCCTCGGGACGAAAACCCTAAGGACCCGATCAAAAATCCACGAAAGAGTCTGTAGCCGCCGTCATCTCCATCCCTAGATCGGGAGGGATCTGAAGCTCTTCCCGGCACCCTGCGGGAGAGGGGAATTCACCCTGGAGGCCTTCTTCATCACCATGCAAGCCTCCGGTGTGATGCGTGAGTAGTTCATCCTTGGACTATGGATCCATGTAGTATCTAGATGGCTGGTTCTCCTCCTTTGTGCTTTCATGTCTAGATCTTGTGAGCTCCGTTCATGATCAAGATCATCTATTTGTAATTCTGCATGTTGTGTTTGCAGGGATTTGATGGATATTGAGATGCTATTTCAGATTGATTATTGATTATATCATGTCTTTGTTATTTGAGATCATGCATGCTTTCCGTTGTTAGTAGCTATCTTGGCCAAGTAGATGCTAGCAACTCCAAGAGTTAGTATTTATGCTCGATAGTGGGTTCATGCCTCTGGTAATCTGGGGAAGTGACAGAAATCTCTAAGTTACCAGATGTGTTGTTGCTACTAGGGAGAAAACAACAATCCTTTGTTCATAGAACAATCGTATTGTTTACTTTACATGAAGTTCATAAAGCAATAATCTGTTGCTTGCAACTTAATACTGGAGGGGGTTCGGATGATAACCTGAAGGTGGATTATTAGTCATAGATGCAGTTGGATGGCGGTCTATGTATTATGTTGTAATGCCCAATCAAGTCTCAAAGGAGTCAAGATGATTAGTATATGCATGTATTGCTTTCTCGGTGTTTGTCAATTGCCCCGTTGTAATTTGTTCACCCAGCATGTTATCTATCTAAGGAGAGCCACCTCTAGTGAACTATGGATCCCGGTCCTTTTTCTTTACATACAATTTATAAACTGTTTACTGCTTTGTGTTTACTTTCTGCAAACTTTTACTTCTTTCCATTCGATACGTTTAATCCTTTGTTTTTCGCAAAACACGGTGAGATTGACAACCTCATCGCAAGTTGGGGACAAAGTTATGTGGTTGTGTTGTGCAGGTCTCCACGTTGCTACTAGCACCGGTAGTGCGTCCTGCCAAAGCCCAGCTAGTAACACCTTTGGGGTGTTTCCTTGCTCCTACTGGTTCGATTAAACCTTGGTTTCATAACTGAGGGAAACTTGCTGTTGTGCTCATCATACCTTTCTCTTGGGGTTCCCAACGAGCTCTACATCACCACCGCACCAGCACTTTTCTGGGCGCCGTGCATTGAGCCATCAAGCATTTTTCTGGCGCCGTTGCCGGGGAGTCAAGGACATCTTCACAAGGGGAGTCCCTCATAACCAATCTCTTTACTTTGTTGTTTTTGTTTTGCTTAGTTTCTTTTTGCTTAGTTTGCTTGTTTTGTTCTTCAAAAAACACAAAAAAAATTAGTTTTACTAGTTTGCTTTCTTATTCGAAAACCCAAAAAAAATGACTACCCTTGAAAACACTAAGTTGTGTGACTTCACTAGCACCAACAACAATGATTTGATGAGCACACCTATTGCCCCACCTGTGGCTGAAAATACTTTCTTTGAGATAAAACCTGCTTTGCTCAATCTTGTTATGAGAGAACAATTTTCTGGTATTGGTAATGAAGATGCTGCTTCCCATCTAAATAACTTTGTTGAACTTTGTGAGATGCAAAATCATAGGGATATAGATGGTGATATTATTAAACTAAAATTGTTTCCTTTCTCTTTGAGAGGAAAAGCTAAAGGATGGTTGAATTCCTTAACTAGGAATAGTATTGATTCTTGGACTAAGTGCAAAGATGCTTTTATTGGAAAATACTATCCTCCTGCTAAGATTATATCCATGAGAAGTGAAATAATGAAGTTTAGACAACTTGATAATGAGCATGTTGCTCAAGCTTGGGAAAGAATGAAATCTTTGGTAAAGAATTGTCCCACTCATGGACTGACTGCTTGGATGATCATCCAAACTTTTTATGCAGGATTGAACTATTCTTCAAGGAACCTATTGGATTCAGCTGCTGGAGGTACCTTTATGACCATCACTTTGGGTGCTGCAACAAAACTTTTGGATAATATGATGGTTAATTATTCTGAATGGCATACTGAGAGAGCTCCACAAGGTAAGAAGGTAAATTCTGTTGAGAAAACCTCCTCCTTGAGTGATAAAATTGATATTATTATGTCTATGCTTGTTAATGGGAAAGCCCATATTGATCCAAATAATGTTCCTTTAGCCTATTTGGTTGCTCAAGAAGAGCAAGTTGATGTGAACTTCATAAGAAATAACAATTTTGGCAACAATGCTTATGGTAATAATGCTTTTAAGAACAATTTTGGTAACAACAATTATAAGCCAATTCCTCCCAACAATGGTAATGCTTATGGAAATTCTTACAACAATAATAAGAGTGCTCCCTCTGAACTTGAAGTTTTGCTTAAAGAGTTTATTAGTAAACAAACTGCTTTCAATAAAACTATTGAGGAAAAATTCTCTAATGCTGAAAGAAATATAGCATCTTTGGCTGAAACTCAATCTTCTTTGAATAAAATGGCTGCTAAACCTGAGACTAATGATAATCCCTTTGCAACTACTAATGCTATACAAGAATTGATGAAAATGTTAGACTATTAGCTGAATTACATGCTAAGTGGGAAAGAGAAGATGAAATTGCTAGAAACATTAGTGTTTCTACTATAACCACCACTAGTGTTGAGGCTAACAATAGTTCTACTACTTTAAATGATAAAGTTGATTTTGATCTTGATGGTTGCAATGTCTCTGAAGTTATTAAGTTCCTACAAAAGCTTGATAAAAGTCCTAATGCTAGTGCTATGAACATAGCTTTTACAAAACACGTTACTGATGCTCTCATAAAGATTAAAGAAGAAAAGATGAAACATAAAGCTTCTATTCCTATAAAACAAGAAGATGGTTGGGAACCCATAATTAATATGAAAATGAATGACTTTGATTTCAAAGCTTTGTGTGATCTTGATAGTAGTGTTTCTATTATGCCTAGAAGGATTTATGATATGCTTGATTTGCCTCCTCTTGAAGATTGCTATTTGAATGTCCCACTTGATGATAATGCTAAAAAGAAACTCATGGGGAGTCTTAATGATGTTCTTTTTATGGTTAACGATTCCTATGTCCCCGTTGATTTCTATGTTTTGGATGTTGAATACAATGCTTCTTGTCCTATTACTTTGGGAAGACCTTTTCTTAGAACTGTTGGTGCCATCATTGATATGAAGGAAGGCACCATTAAATATCAACTCCCACTCAAGAAAGGTATAGAACACTTCCCTAAAAAGAGATAAAAGATTTCTTTTGCTTCTCCTATGAAAACAAAATTTGGTCTTAATGCTTCTTCATTTAAGAACACTTGATTCTTTCTTTGCTTCTTATGCCTAACTTAAAGGCGTTAAATAAAAGTACTTGTTGGGAGATAACCCAAGAGTTTTAGATGAGTCTTGGAAGTTATTACCTCTGTAATAACCTCTCCTTATCCTTTTTATTTGCTTTTTGTGCCAAGAGTAACCTCTAATGAGAGAGAAGTAATGATTGGGAAAGTTGCTGTCCCGAAACAGATTTTTGTGATTCACCGTAAAAATTCCTGAGAGAGGTATGTATGTCGGATTGAGCTGTAAAGTTTTGTGCTTCTGACCCAGGTTGTTATCTAACTTTCATTAGTTCAACACTTTTTGATTTGAGCAACATAGGGTCTTCGAAAAAATTCGTCTTTACCTACTGGTCTGTTTTGACAGATTTCTGCCATTTTCTGCATTTGCTTCTTGTTGGTTCCTTTTTGAGTTCTTTTGGGGAATTGAGTTTTTTGAGGGAAGTGCTACAGTAGCTAGTGTTCTAATGGAAGTTTATTTGTTGTTAGAACTGAACCTTAAGACTTACTTATCTTAAGTGCACTAATGGTGCTAATGAGATTGTGTGAAGTTTTTGTATGAAGGAAAAATTTTAGGTGTATGGAAGGAATGAGTAATGAGATGAAGGATGGACTAAAGCTCAAGCTTGGGGATGCCACGCGTGTCACCCCAAGAAATATAGAAGAAGTACAAGCGTCAAAGCTTGGGGATGCCCAAGGCATCCCCTTCTTCATCAATAAAAATCCTAGGTTTCTTCCAAACGCTTCATTTTTATTGTTTCATGCACAGTTGTGTTGTTCTTGGAGCGTCTTCTTTTTCATTTTTTTTTGGTTTTCGTTTTCTTTGGTTTTCTTAGTTTTCTGAATAATTTGGTTGGACCCCCTCTTTCATGCATTGGTTTGCAAATGGTTTGGTTTGGTTTGGAAAAGAGTAGGAAAGTTTATACTTATGTGGTAAAAAGAACTCGTTTTTGACTGTGGCTATGCTTTGTCATGCCATGCTTGATATTGTTTTGGATTTATGCTTAGTATTCTTTGTTGTAGCATGAATTGTTATAAACAATTGAGATTGATTAATGTGCCTTGGATGAATCATGCGTTGTTTTAGCATATTAAAGCATAGTATAGTGGTATTCTCCTTTGATGCTTTATTTGGGTTGACTTGGCACATGCTCACACCATGTTATGATTATCTCAAGTCACCTAAGCCTTTATGATCCTTTAGTTTTCAACTTGTAGTATCACTTTATGCTTTGATCAATGATGTTTTGTCGCTCTGCATGATTATGGCCATTATTGCTCTCTTAGTTTGTCGCTCCCAGTCTTTTGCTAGCCTCCACCACCAAGTATGAGTTCCACTCATGCATCCAACTCCCTAAACCAAGTTATTCCAAAGAGTCCATCATACCTACCTACTAGCTTATGCTATTCCAAGTATATTCATGCTTTTGTTTACCTTCCACTTGTTATGAGAAAACTAGTGATTAAAGCTCTCACGAACTTGATGGCACACTTTACTTTACTTGGCATTAATAAACTTGAACCATTGTGTCTTCTATGTTGTATATGCTTGCACTTATTTTTTGGGAATTAGCAGAACCATGCTTTCATGGGGAACGCTTTCAACATTGCACTTGGTACTTGTACCTAGTTGATATCATGTTATTTTGTATATGGATGTCGTCGATGTGAAATGAAAGGGGAGCTTGTAAGTCCATGGAGTTATGTATATGTGTTAGAGAAACGCCTGGGTCGCTGGTCTAATCCATGCTGACATGGTGGAAACCTACAGCGTAACCATAATGAGCTGTTTATGAAGCATTCTTCTTATAAAAAAAGAGTCCTATATTGAGAAAAAAGAGGAAAGAAAAAAAGAGATACTATGAAAAGAGGAAAGAGAGAAAAAAGCACCATATTCCCATGGTAAATAAGAAGAATGCTGAGATGCTCGTTGTCTGCTTGCCTTGTCATTTTGATATGGGGATTCTTCCGTATCATCGGGCAAGGGGTACCCCGTTAGCGGTTCTCAATGATACACATGTACTTATAATGACAAGAACTTACCGGTGACTAAACTTGAGTAGCATGAGGAGCGACCCTCGTATACAAGGGACATGAGATTTCTGACTTATACTTCGTCAAGCATGTACACCATAGTTTGTTCACTTTAACCTTAATCACTTCAAGATGCTTATGATAGGGGCAATGAGAGCTGAAAGCTATAAGTACCATAATTTTTGGAAGCTCTTTATGAGACTTGAATCCCTACTTCCTTTTACAAAAGGCCTTTCTTCCACCATTATATTGAGTCTCCACTTTCTATCTTTATGCACCTACTTTGAGAGCATAGTGGCCATTCTTAGTTCTATGTGCATTGTCCCAAGACTAGTTGATTGATGCATAACTTGTTATTGCTTGTTTTAAACTATTGTATCTAGTCACTCTTATGAACTTTGAAGGTGTCCTATGCATTTATATTTGCTACTCTATTGAGGGACAAGCTGAATACTATTATGCTATGTTTTCTTTATGTGAAACAAACAAACGTCTTGCAAAGCATTGTTATTCATGAATCTTTTGTTTGTGCCTTTTCATGTTGCATCATAGTTTCTTTGTTTATTGCTAGAACTTTGTCTTTCATGTTATGATTAAAGTACTATGATCCCAGCATTGAATGTTTTGCAAATACTTTGATCAAGTCTTTGATGGTGCATGTCACCTCAAAAATTATTCTTTCTTTTTATCACTTACCTACTCGAGGATGAGCAGGAGTTAAGCTTGGGGATGTTGATACATATAATTTTTGATGTTCCATGCTTGGTTTTATCCACTTTCTTGTGTTTTGTTCCAACTTTGGAGTACTTTTCATATGATTTCTTGGACTAACCTATTAACAAGAGCCATAGTGCCAGCTACCTGTTTTCTACTGTTTTTGGTTCCAGGAAAGTCAAAAAATGAATATTCTCAGAATTGGACGGGACAAAAGCCAAAGTGCCTATTTTTCCAGAAGGGGTCAAGTGCCAGAATACGAGACGGAGAGGGGCCAGGGGCCGGCCACACCACCTGGCCGCGCGGCCAGGCTTGGCCCGCGCCAAGGGGTGGTGTGGTGGCTCCCGGCACCCCCTCGGCCTCTCCTTCCGCCTATATATTGCCCTCTGGACGAAAACCCTAAGGACCCGATCAAAAATCCACGAAAGAGTCTGTAGCCGCCATCATCTCCATCCCTAGATTGGGAGGAATCTGAAGCTCTTCCCGGCACCCTGCGGGAGAGGGGAGTTCAGCCTAGAGGCCTTCTTCATCACCATCCAAGCCTCCGGTGTGATGCGTGAGTAGTTCATCCTTGGACTACGGATCCATGTAGTAGCTAGATGGCTGGTTCTCCTCCTTTGTGCTTTCATGTCTAGATCTTGTGAGCTCCGTTCATGATCAAGATCATCTATTTGTAATTCTGCATGTTGTGTTTGCGGGGATCCGATGGATATTGAGATGCTATTTCAGATTGATTATTGATTCTATCATGTCTTTGTTATTTGAGATCTTGCATGCTTCCCGTTGTTAGTAGCTATCTTGGCCAAGTAGATGCTAGCAACTCCAAGAGTTAGTATTTATGCTCGATAGTGGGTTCATGCCTCTGGTAATCTAGGGAAGTGACAGAAATCTCTAAGGTACTAGATGTGCTGTTGCTACTAGGGAGAAAACAACAATCCTTTATTCATAGAACAATCGTATTGTTTACTTTACATGTAGTTCGTAAAGCAATAATCTGTTGCTTGCAACTTAATACTGGAGGGGGTTCGGATGATAACCTGAAGGTGGATTATTAGTCATAGATGCAGTTGGATGGCGGTCTATGTATTATGTTGTAATGCCCAATCAAGTCTCAAAGGAGTCAAGATGATTAGTATATGCATGTATTTCTTTCTCGGTGTTTGTCAATTGCCCCATTGTAATTTGTTCACCCAACATGTTATCTATCTAAGGAGAGCCACCTCTAGTGAACTATGGATCCCGGTCCTTTTTCTTTACATACAATCTATAAACTGTTTACTGCTTTGTGTTTACTTTCTACAAACTTTTACTTCTTTCCATTCGATACGTTTAATCCTTTGTTTTCCGCAAAACACGGTGAGATTGACAACCTCATCGCAAGTTGGGGACAAAGTTCTGTGGTTGTGTTGTGCAGGTCTCCACGTTGCTACTAGCACCGGTAGTGCGCCCTGCCAAAGCTCAGCTAGTAACACCTTTGGGGTGTTTCCATGCTCCTACTGGTTCGATTAAACCTTGGTTTCATAACTGAGGAAACTTGCTGTTGTGCTCATCATATCTTCCTCTTGGGGTTCCCAACAAGCTCTACATCAACACCGCGCCGGCACTTTTCTGGGCGCCGTGCATTGAGCCATCACCCAACACACCGCAGGACATGCTAATGGGCTACCATTGGCTGTTAAAGGAGGAATTCAAGCGCCAGCAACAGGCGATCGCGCAACTCAAAGCGCGCAGAAAGGCAACAGATGAGTCGAGTCTTCGACGAGATAGGCTCTCCTCCCACGAAGGATCCTCCTCCAAAGGCAACGAGTACGTTGCCAACAAGAGGCAATCTCGACTAGCGCACCTCACCGAGCAAGAACGCGTAGAGGCTGCGAAAGTCCTCAACTTCAGCTCCATGACGGTGGATACGCGGGGCAACGTGCTCCCAAAAACGGCGCAAGCCACGGTGACGGCGGGCACCATGTACCTCCTCAACAACCAGCCTCCGGCTGGAGATCCACGAGCTGCCATGCACCAATCTATGATCGCGGGCCTGGGGCTAATCGAGGCCGCCCTCGACAAAGAACCAACACCAGAGCCGAAGAAAAGCAAGGCTCTAGAAAAGTATTACTCGTACTCCTCTAGTGACGACAGTCACGACCTATCACGGTGACGTCGCTCACGGCAGCATGACCGCGATTACGACCTGCGCGATGACCTCACGCAGCGGAAAGTCGATAAGATGCGGGCAAGACGCGCTCATTCGACTGACTCATAAGAAGACGATACTGAGCTTTGCGGCGCCAGATGGTTCAGTAGGGCCATCAGGTAGAAGCGAATGCCTAAGGGGTTCAAGCTCCCGTCAGAGAATCCAAAATTTGACGACCTGCAGGACCCAAAAATCTGGTTGGAGGACCACATCTCCTCTGTTAGGCTACATGGCAGGAGTCGAAGGACGGCCATGCAATTCCTACAGCTATAGCTGCAAGGCACCGCTCGCGCATGGCTCAACAACCTCCCGGGCGGATCCATTCACAGCTAGGAAGATCTGGTCTACAACTTTGCGCGCAACTTCAAGGACACTTACAAAAGGCCCACGTCAATCGAAGAAATGAGAAGCTGCCAACAAATATCTGGCGAATCGCTACGCTCATACATCCAGAGGTGGTCCATCATCAAGAACTCCATAGAGAACATCTCTAAGGACCGTGTAATCGACGCATTCAATAGCGGCGTTCACCGTATGGAGCTCAGGGAGGAGCTGGGCCACTCGAAGCCCAAAACAATAGACCACTTGATGCAAATCGAGAATCGGTGGGCTAACGGAGAAGACTCGGTGAAAAACCATACCTACTCCGATGACGACGACAACCTCGGGCACAGACACGACCACCGAGGCAAATGCCAGATGCGCGTCTACGATGACCGCGACGAGGTCAATATGGTCGCAGCCGGCTACGCCGACAAACGCGGCGACAACTGCAACTGCGGATATCGCAGTGGTGGATACCGCGACAACAGAAAAACCATGCAGGTGTGGCAACGCCACACTCACGAAGAGGCACCCGCAACATCTATTGAGGACAAACTATCCGGGTCATGCAACATGCACTTCTATATCGATAAGCACGGTGGCAAGAAGAAATCCAGCCACCTTCTCAAGGACTGCCGCGAGTTCCTCAAACTCCACGAGGGCCTGGCCCAGATGAATCGCGACGCGGTCAACAGGGGCTATGGGGCCACCCCAGGCGTTGTGGCACATGGAGCTCCTCCACCACCGCACGAACCACCACCACCTGCGGCCGTGCCAGTCCAGCATCATGGAGGAGAGCCATACCCACGAGTCGTGGGCAATATGGGTATGATCCAAAAAGGGTGTCCCTCAAATCGAGTGCAGAAGGCCATCACTCACCAAGTAAACTTGGCGATAAACTCTCCACCTTCCACCACTGAGTACCTTAGTGGAAGCGACTCCTGCATCACCTTCGACAGGCGCGACCACCCACGCCAAGTTCCTCATCCAGGCCATTGTCCCTTCGTACTCGAGGCACAAATCGGGGGTTCCAATATGAGTCGCGTCTTCATGGACGGCGGCAGCGGCATTAACCTCATGTTCACAAGCACCTTGCGTGCGATGAGGATCCCTCTGACTTGTCTGGAAGTTTCGGACATGATGTTCCACGGCATCGTCCCAGGGAAGGGCATATATCCCCTGGGCAAAATCAACCTCGACGTCATCTTCGGCACGCCACAAAACTTTCAGCAAGAGCGCATCGACTTTGAAGTCGTTGACTGGCCTTCACAATACCACTACATCCTCGGGCGTGTCGCGTTCGCAAGGTTCATGGCAGTGCCGCACTACGCCTACCTGCAGATGAAAATGCTAGGTCCAAACAGCGTAATCACAATTATGGCAACTTCGATAGGTCCGACAGCTGCGACAGGGAATTCAACAGAATCTCCCAGTCCTTTGGCATGCAGGAGGACTCCCAAGATTGAAGGAGTCGACAGACAATAGTCTGCCTCCCCTGAGCAGGCCAAGTTCATCCGACATGTCTTTCGACTCGTCGGTGCACACAAAGAAAGTCCAGATCCACCCAACAGACCCGACCAAGACGGCCCTCATCGCCAACAACTTGAGTTCCGCATAGGAACTCGCGCTCGTCGAATTCCTCCGGGAGCACTGGGAGATCTTTGCATGGTGTCCAGTGGACATGCCAGGGGTTCCCAGGGAATTCGCCAAGCACTCACTCAACGTGAATCCAGACGCAAGGCCAGTCAAGCAGACAATTCGGCGATTGTCTTAACCAAGGGAAAAAGCAGTCAGGATGGAGGTCAACAGACTCCTCGATGCAAAATTCATACGCGAGATCAAGGAAAGTACTTGGCTCGCTAACACAGTGCTTGTGCCTAAAGAAGACACGGATATCCTGCGGATGTGCATGGACTTCACCTCCTTGAATAAGCACTGCCCAAAGGATCACTTCCCGTTGCCGCGAATCGACCAAATCATCGACTCCACCATGGAATGTGAGCGTTGCTTCCTCGACGCCTACTCAGGCTACAATCAGATTCGAATGAAGGAGGAGGATTAGGAGAAAACGGCGTTTACGATGCCCTTTGGTGTGTTCTGCTACAACACAATGTCCTTCGGGCTAAAAAACGCAGGAGCCACCTATCAGCGGTGCATGCAGGCTTGCCTCAAGAACCAACTTGGTCATAACATCCAAGTCTATGTTGACGACATCGTCATCAAAACTAAAGAGGAAGCCTCGCTAATCGACGATCTACCCGAGACATTCGGCAACATCGACCGCTACCGGATCAAGCTCAATCCAGATAAATGTGCCTTCGGCGTGCCATCTGGGCAGTTACTCGGGTATCTCATCTCCGCGAGAGGGATCAAACCAAACCCGAAGAAAATAAAGGCCATACTGGCCATGGAGAAGCCGAAGAACGTAAAAGGCGTCCAGCAGCTGGCTAGGCGAATCGCGGCGCTTAGTCGATTCATCAGTCGAATGGGCGAAAAGGCACTACCCTTCTACCAACTTCTCCACAAAGCTGACAAGTTCGAGTGGACAGACGAGGCGCAAGAAGCATTCGAAGACCTCAAACGTCTACTATCCACCTCGCCAGTACTGGTGACTCCACGCGAAAAAGAGCCATTGTTGCTCTACATCTCCGCCACCAACCAGGTGGTTAGCACGGTGCTTGTGGTGGAACGAACCGAAGAAAACAAGGTCCACGGGGTCCAGCGCCCAGTGTATTACCTTAGCGAGGTTCTCACGCCAACGAAACAGCGGTACCCGTACTACCAGAAGCTGGAGTATGGCGTCTTCATGATAGCTAGGCGACTATGCCACTACTTCTAGGAGCACCCAATCGTGGTGGTAAATGACGCCCCGCTCGGGCACATACTCAATAATCCTGATGCCACTAGACGAGTCATGCTCTGGGAAATCGAACTGTCTCCACGAGACATAACATACGAGAAGCGCGACACGGTCAAGTCGCAAGTTATCCTGGACTTTCTCATGCACTGGATGGAGAATCAGCTCCCCGACAAACCAGATATGTCCTACCTCTGGACAATGCACTTCGACGGGTCCAAGCGAAAGGATGGAGCCGGTGCAGGTGTCATACTGACATCGCCCCAAGGATACATGATGAAATACATTCTGCGAATGCAGTTCACCGCCTCCAATAATGAAGCTCAGTACGAGGCCCTAATCCATGGGATGCGGATGACGAAAGTCTGCGGCGCCAAAAGACTCATCATCTACGGTGACTCCAAATTGGTGGTTAACCAAACGATGCACGAGTGTGACGCACTGAGCAACAACATGATCGCCTATCACGACCTCTACGACACACTCGAAGGAGACTTCGACGGCTGCGAGCTAGGACATGTGGGCCACGAAAACAATGAAGAGGCGGATCTCCTCGCCAATATTGGCTCCACCTGCGCCCCCATACCACCTGGGGTATTTCTCGAGCGCATCTATGAATGCTCCATCAAGCCCAAGGCTCTAGAGAAGAAAGCAAGCGAGTCAACGGACTCGGGGGCTATGCCACCCAACAAGCCAATGGCATTCGATGACCTGGAGCTTGATACAGGACTCGAAGGACCAATGGGCGTCATGATGATCGAGCCATCTTGGGCACACCCTACATCACATATCTACTCAACAAGAGGCTGTCAGATGATCCGACTAACACACGACACATCGCGCGACGATCCAAGGCATGCGCCGTCATCAACGGGGAACTGTACAAGCGCAGCATCACGGGAGTACTTCAATGGTGCGTCTCCAACGGAGACGGAAGGGCCATCCTCCTCGACATCAACGAAGGCACTTGCGGGCACCATGCTGGCAGTCGCGCCCTTGTCTCCAAAGCTCTACAAGCTGGATTGTACTGGCCCATGGCCATGCGCGACGCCAAGGACATCGTCCAGCGCTGCAATGCTTGCCAGTGATTCGCAGACAAACCTCACGCACCTGGCACGGAACTCTGTCCAATACCATTGGCTTGGCCCTTCGTGCAATGGGGACTTGACATGGTCGGCAAGCTCCCGAAATCCTCGCTAGGAGGTTACATCTACCTCTTGGTTATAGTCGACAAATTCACCAAGTGGATCAAGGCCATGCCAGTGACAAATCAATCAGGGGCCAGCGTTGTCAAGTTCTTCGAGTCCATTTTCTATCGCTTTGGAGTGCCACATAGCATCATCACGGACAATGGGACGAACTTCACCTCTAAGGAGTTCCAGGAATTCTACCAAAACCTGAGAATCAACATAAGCTATGCCTCGGTGGCTCACCCGCAGACCAACGGTCAAGTTGAAAAGGCCAACGGCCTCGTCTATGGTGGAATCAAGAAACGACTCCTCCGACCACTCGAGCAATCCGCTGGATGCTGGCTAGACAAGCTACAATCCTTACTTTGGAGCCTGCGCACAACTCCAAACAGCGCCATGGGATACACCTCTTTCTTCATGGTGCATGGTGCCGAAGCGGTGCTACCCGCAGAAGTACGCTACAAAGCCCCACGGGTGGTCGCTTACAGCGATCAGGAGTCAACTCCTGCACTCGAAGACTCTATCGACCTCCTCGATGAGGCACGAGAAATAGCAGCAGAGAGATCAACGATCTACCAGCAAAGTCTCCGCAACTACCACAGCAGAAGGCTACGCCCCAGATCCTTCGTCGAAGGAAACATGGTCCTACGACTGAAGAAACAAGGGCATCTCAATCTCGAGTCCCCTTGGGAAGGACCGTACGTGATTACAAAAGTAATCCCAGGTGGCGCCTATCGCCTTAAAGATTTCGAGACAGGAGTCGCATACTCCAACCCCTGGAACATCACGCAGCTGCGTCGTTTCTACCCCTAGTTGTTTTTACATTACAAATAAGGCTATCCATCCAGGCTACTTAGCCACGCATTGTACCTCGTACTATTCCATAAATAAATAAAGCTAAGTGCCCCAAAACTCCGTGTTTTCCTTATTTTCTTGCAATTTTATCACTCGGGGGTTGCGCCACCCTTTATACTTCCATTCTATGAACAAACTGCAGTATCCTGAGTAGCTGACACAACATCAATCGAACCCTTGATAAACACCAACCCAGTTGCAACGCACCTGATAGCTTGGCAAGGTGCTGAGATAAACATAAGTCAGGCTAATGAAAAGGAACTGGAGAGTACAATTCACTCGCAAAATATAAAAGCTAGCAAGCTCTTCACATATAAATGAGTTCAACATATTCATAGAGCTTTACAACACTTATACAATTATGTGCAGGATACAAAACATGCTACTGCTACAAAAGAAGATCGTTCGTCTGCTCCTCGGAGAAATCAACAATGTCTTCTGCTGGCCGATCAACCGCTTGATAGTGCGGGACCATGTTCCAGGTCATACCTTCTGGCGGAGGTGGCGGCCCAGCTGCAATAGACACAACATCTACATCTGGCCTATGCAGTCGCACCAGCGACAACACAGCCTTAGCACCAGCTACTAACTGCTGCCGCACGCACTCGCGAACCGCACTCAAATCTTGAAACTTCGCCAGAAGATCCAACAGGCTTGAAGGGACGGCGTCCAGTGGAAACATCATTTGATAAATATGCCTAAGGCACGACTGCGCCTTCTTCAAAAAATTAAGTACTCGAGAAGCACGATCCTGCAGGGTCGCAAGCGCGATCGCACGATCATGGTCCACCGAAAAGTACCCACTCGCCTGCAGCTGCTCATGGGTCAGGTCATTCATTCGAATGGAAACCCGGTCCTTCTCATCTTGCGGATGACGATCACTAACAATTACACCAAGCAAAATGGCAAAGTGTGAAGACAAGGCATCGCCGCGACTGACTAAAAGAAAAGATGAGAGGGCGGAAAGCTAACATTTGAACTGCTCATTCAGCTGCGCCACTTCCTCCAAGAGATACTTCTCACGGGCGGTGGCCTTCTCCGCCTTTGACTTCCATACATATGCACTACCGCGCAGGATGGGCAACTCACGCTCCAATTTCTTAATGCGATCGCACAGTCACGAAAGCAACGACAGCTCCTCCACCTTTGAGCGTGACTGCGTCGTGGTTTCATCGGTGGTAGGAGAGTCATGAGGACCACTCGACGTACCCTATCACAAATCAAGCAAGAGCAAATGAGGGGCCAAGAATACATTGATAAAGGCATAAATGCATTCAAGCACAGCAAAGTCTCGATAGGGACACTCCCACAAAAGCATTGTTCCAACAAAAGGCTAAACACTATAGCTATTACACACGCAGACTAAGGAGCATTTTGCTTCATCGAATTTGACTTTGGCTTCGGGGGCTTCATCACATCCGTGGCAGTCTCCGATGCCACAGACTTGCCGGTGGTAGCCCCAGATGCCGCGGCCTTCGCTGCCTTCACTCGCCACCGCTCCTCGGAATACTTGGCGACTGTCTCGATAAGTTGAGGACCATATTTTGCGCAGCTACTAGCGAAGGGAGCAAACACTACCTGCTGGCCTCCGGCTTTGACAGGCATCGCCTCGGAAATAGCGGCGGTATCCATCTCCACGCCATGGGCTTGCACCATCGCGACTGCCATGGTGGCACCGACGGACCACTACGAGTTCTTGAATTCCGCGGGAATACCTCCAGCGAGGGATTCCACTAGGTCTTCAAGGTTGTCAATTAGCCCGGGCATGGGAGTTAAATCCTCACGGATGGGACTGCACATCCTTGGCTTTCCTAGCATCTCCTGGAGAAAAACACTATGCTCTTCGACTGCAGTGATGGCGCCCACCAACGCATCTGTGCAACGTAGAGACTGGGCGTCAAAGCTCAGGCCGCTGGCATCTGCATACACAAAGTGTTAGCACAACAACATAACGTCAGCAAAAGAGCAATGCAAGTCCAGCTAAAAAAATACCAGAGAGGGACTTGGCAATCGAGAAAAGTTGCTCTTCGAACAACTTCTCCCTCTCAGCAGTGGAAGCGTGGAGATCCTCTTCTCGCTTTCGCGATTCCTCCAGAGCTACGACTGCTTCGTCGTGATTCTTCGCTGCCGCGGAAAGCGCCTTTTCGAGTGAAGCAGCACGACGAAGCAATTCATTGTGCTCAAATACAAAGCACAAGGTGTATCATCAATCGAAATCATAAATTTCACGAAGACAAAGACGAAGCCAAAACAAAACTTTGACAACATGGTGGCGATTATCCAGCAAAGCGTGTTGTCGACCCATGACAAGGACTTGCTCCGCTAGGCGAGCAGCCTCCTTCACAATGAGCTACATCAAAAAGGAAAACAAAGCTTTAGCGGCAGCACAAGGTACAAATTCGACTGCCACAACAGTAAAAAGGGCGCTCACGTGATCCTCCAGGGACTCCGAAGATGAATACCGCGCAGTCGTCCGGGCAACCATCTGGTGTTCCCCAGCATGCGGGGAACTCGAAGAATTGTGCCCGGAGTGGGCCGCCACTAGAGGAGAAGAAGACCGTTCAACCACCTCCTTGGCCTTGGAGTCTGCGACTCCGGACTCTTTAACAAATTGGACATCGTCAGAAGATGACGCCGCCGCTTCACTGCAAAATACATCCAGCAAGAATTTCAGAAAAAGCAAACTCCAAAATAAAGCAGGACACATTCGCGAAGACAATACTCACCAGTTAAAATTATCAAGGTCGAAGGATTCCTCTGACGACTCCTTCGGCAGTCACAGCTTCTTCCGGGTAGGAGGAGCCATGGCGCGCACAGGAACAGCGGGGATTGGCTCCTCTGCAGCAGCAGAAGGACCTTCTGACGTTGTCGGGGAAGTAGCGTCAGAATCCTTGCTGCGGGAACGCTTGTGAGTGTCCTGGCCGCTGGACTCGGGGGCTCCCTCCTCTTCTTCAATTGGGACGGTCGATTCCGACTCGTCCTCTTCATCCACTTCGCGAGGGATAACCCCTTCAAGACGAGGGGGCAGGTTGGAAGACACCTACCAATCCTTCAATCAGAAGATACATCATTATATATCAAGCATCATAAGGGCAGTCAAAAAATAAAACTACTTCACAGTACAGTTCTACCTCAGGAGGAGGGATACATGCGTCGAAAGGAGGCACAAGTGGTTCGCCTAGGAGAACCTCTTTTGCGGTGTACTTGGACACCAATCGCACCCTCCTATCCACCTCGCCCGCAGAAATGCCCTCGGTAGATACGCGGGTGACATCGTCAGCGCCGGTCCGGCAATACATAGGGTGCACTCTGGCCTACAGAGGCTGGACGCGGCGGCGCAACCACGTGCGAATGAGAGCAGCGTCACCCTATTCTTTGCCTATGCGGCTTTCGAGGTCGCAGACGCGCTTATACAACACCTCCATTTCCTCTGACTCTCCAGGCATCACAATGTTCTTCCAGGAGCGCCTCCTCTTGCAAGTCGCCGCAGTATCGAAGGGCACGAGTCCGTAGTGGTCTCCGTCGGCCTTATGGTCGTGGATAAAAAACCACTTGTCTCTCCACCCTTGGATGGACGCGGTGAGCTTGATGGAAAAATAGGTGACATAGGAGTCGACGTGGATCTCGCAGCCTGTGACGTCATAGACAACCGAACCGGACACCGACTGGCATTTTAGCTTAAAAAGCCTCTTGAAGAGGCCAAAGTGTGGCTCGATCTGAGCCAGCACTCGCAAAGCGTAATAAAACAGGAGATGTGGAGAATGGAATTTGGGGACAGCTGGTGAAGCTAGAGCCCATAGAAATAAAGGAGACCCCTGAAGAAAGGATGCAGGGGGAGAGAAAGACCTCGGATTATGAACGCAAGGAACATCACCCGGAAACCCGATGGAGGACAAGGGATTACCTCATCACCGGGCACTCGCGAGTCGTCTTCCGAGGGCGGAAGAACTCCATCTTGACAATGAAGATGCAGTTCAGAAGATTTGATGATGGTCGCTTGCCACGCGCCAATGGTGACGCGGGTGCCTGCACCCTTCTTCTTCCCAGCACTGGTGGCGCTGGTTTCCACGGTGGTGGTATCGCCCTTCTTCTTGGTGGCGGCATTGGCGGCCACGGATCCAGCAGCGACGCCTCCCTTCTTATTGCCCATTTTACGATGGCAGTGTGAATGGAGAAAGTAACTCGGAAGACACGGAGCTGGTCCAGTGCTGCAAAGAGGAAGTGCGCAAGGAAGCAGAGAGCAGCAACAATGGCGACGGAGGCACAAGCAAAGAAGACAGATGGGGAAAATTACTGCAGCTGCGCTGCAACTTAACCACCTCGTGGACGCCATCCAATGGCCAGCAGAAACCCTACTACATGCATGGCACACATCGCCATCGACACGTGGCGAAACTGAACCACGAACCGTCCCCTAATACTCCCATTACGCCCAGAAATCGAGGAGACGCAGTTAAAACAGAAGATTACGCATGCCCGATCAAATCGAAGTCAGAAAGTGGGACCCACTGCTCGTCACGTCCCGTCAAAGCCGCTCACGCGGGCAACTGAGGTCATCACATTGTCAGCACTGACATCATCAACTCCAGTAGTAGAAGATTTCGACTACTTTAGTCCTTGCTTGAGTCTTCGACTCAACCAAGCACTCGGGGGCTACTCCTAACAGGAGCGCTGGCCGCCCACCCGAAAGAATTTTTTTATGCAGGTATATAAACATTCAAGACAAACCCTCCACTGGAATCATCGATTCGATTATGGACTACGGGTTTACTCCCATAGGGAGCGCTGAAAGCATATTCGACTGAAACAAGCAACAAAATACGACAGCAGTCGCAAATGTTTTTTAGTCCCCACTCGAGTCTATGACTCGAATAGGTACTCAGGGGCTACTCCCATAGGGAGCGTTGGTCGATCACCCTATGATTATTTCTCCTTATACATCGTACTATGTGTTAATAACATCCACACTCGAATGCTATGGAGACTCCGCCTCATATTTTCCCTACAAAGATACTACGTCTCCTGGGCCACCCGAATCATCTCCGCCATGATAAAAATCCGGATGTCGCGCTTGCAGCGTGAAGATAAGACCTGAATAAGGCCTGGCAACACATCTGCTGCGCACTACCAGAAATATATCCGTACCTATAGGTGCGATGAACATGCCTTGACGGACGCGTCGCGTGCTCACACTTATACACTAGAATTCGACTCCTATAAGACCTCTGCGGCCTGAGTTGAATTACGCCAGCACTTTTCCGAATTCGAGTCCGGGGACTTGAGTTTGAGTAGATTGTGTTGTTTTGCCCTAAGGCAGTTAACTGATACCGATACATTGGATAAATTAGGCACGTATATCAACAATCCCTATGACACAAACAGAACACTCGAAAGAAATGCTCAATCATGCACTCGAAAGACTTCATAAAGTCCACAGTCGAATCTGCGATTCCACTGGACACTAGGGGGCTACTGATATGGGTATACCTTATAGGTACTCGAGTGTGGCATATACGGTTCAGATACAGCAGAATCCCATGGTGTTGCCAAGGCCCAATAAGGAGTTCAAGTGGCCCACGGACTCTCGATTGCTTGCGAGACAAGAAGAAGCTTAAAAATAGAAAGTTCAAAGGGAAAACCCTAATATATAACCGACTCGACCTGCTACCTGAGACCTAGCCTATATATATAAATGCTAGGAGGGGGCAGTGAGGAGGACGATCACAACCCTAGTTTCCACAACTCTCGCTAGATTGCATCTGCGCGCCCCTGTAATCTTCGATTCCTTCGTTAATTCCAAGAGCAGACAAGCAGGAGTAGGGACCTCTACAAGGCCTGAACCTGGGTAAAACTTGCGTCCCTGTGTGCTTGTTTGCTAGCCGATTGATGCCTCCAGTGCTCCCTCCTTCTCCAAAACCCAAGTCCATAACAATGGCCATTAACGAGTTAAACCCTTGTCATCAGGTAAGAGCCACCCCCGAAATAAACATAGAAGAAATAGACTTCGTAGCTCGTAATATTTACAACCCTGCTTGGAAGAAGAGTTACAATCCTAACTTTCAGAAACATTATGCTAGTCCTACAAGTAACTCTAATAATAATATGGGAACTAGTAATGGTAGTCTCCAAGAAATGCTTAAGTCTTTCATAGACTCACAAAATGAACAAAATAATATTCTAGTCAAAATTACGGAGAACCATGATGCTATGCTTGGTAAATTATCTAACCAAGCTATTAGTTTGAGAAATTAATTGCAGGCCCTTCAAGAAAGAACAAGGATCGTTGAGGCACAGCTAGGTAAGATAACCGAGAGTCAAACTCTCATTCTAGCTAAATTTGCAGGTAAAGATGAGCCCAACCCTATTGAAGAACTCAAAATGATGAGGATCCAAAGGGAGGAGTCTGAAGAACTTGATTATAGTAATGCCCCTTCACCAAGCTACACCATCGAAGATCTCGTAAAGAGGATCAACTTCAAAATTCCGGTAAGTGAAGGTAATGATGAAGCCATGTATCAACACTTTGTTGATCAAGTAGTAATTAAGGTACGCGAGCTTGAAGAAGAATATAAGAAAATTGCTAAAAAGTTACCTGTTAAACTAGATGACATATTTGAGCCTACTATTAAGATAAAGATTGGAACCAATGAGATAGTTGCACTTTGTGATCTAGGTGCAAGCGTCTCAACAATTCCAAAGAGTCTTTTTAACAAGTTAAATCTTGGCTCCTTTGAAATTACTGAATTAAAATTGCATCTAGCAGATTCTACCTACAAACAAGCTGTAGGGATTAAGGAGAACACTTTAGTTTATACCAAAAGCTGTCTTGCTCTCATTGATTCCGTTATTGTTGACATGCCTGAAGATACTGTTGCTCCTATAATACTAGGCCATCCTTTCTTAAGAACTATAAAGGCTTTAATTAACCTTCATGAAGGGAACGTGAAGTTGCAATTGCCTTCGCAAGATCCTTTTGTTATTCATTTCCCCGGGAAGAAGAAAGTCAAATATGACGAGAAGGAGGCCATCACTTTGAAGTCCAATTACTTTGGAGTGGGTGTCCCACTCATCTGGCCCAAGTGAGTATCATCAAGGTCAAACTATTGACCATAAAAGAGCGCTCCATGGTAGGCAACCCATGTTAAATTAAGGTTTGAGTTAAGTTTTTAGTTTTAGTTTAAGTTTTTGTTTAATAAAGAGTGCTAAAAAACTCCATTTGAGGAGAAGAAATTCGATAGTACTTAAAATTCTGCATTATTCATGCTATTGTTGGTCGACAATTTTTACTGTAAATTTTCTTTCAAAAACAAGGTATATTGCTAAGTTACAGGAAAAGAAATAGTTTACGAAGCAACAGAAATTTTTTAATGCACACAGACAGTTTAACGACCAACTATACGGCGGAAATAAAAATTCCGGCCGTATAGCTCCGGTCGTATAGTTATCTTTGCCATCAAAAAAATTTCTACAATATATAATGAGAGTTTAATGACCAACTATACAGCGGGAATAAAAATTATGGCCATATAGTTTTGATCGTATATATATCAATCCCTCCGTACAATTTCTTTGCATATATACTAGGAGTTTAACGACCAACTATACAGCAGGAATAAAAAATTCCGGCCGTATAGTTCCGGTCGTATAGATATCTATGATTTTGCAAATTTTCTTTTATAGGGACAGATAGTTTAACGACCAACTATATGTGTTCCGCCCATATAGTTGCGTCCGTATAGCTGCGCCGCCAGGAGGAAGACCTAATATTTTGACAGAACGCCAACTATACGGCCAGAACGCATGTTCCGCCCGTATAGTTGCGCCCGTATAGTTGCTTCCGACCATAAAATCGCACGATAAGGTACTCTCAACTCCAAAACTTCAATCCTTTTTGTTTCTTCTACCTCCAAACTCTCTCAAAACCTCAAGGGATCTTCATCTCTACTCAATTTCGTTCGATTTCCTCGCACACAAGTGATCTACGATATGTTTCTCCTCCGATCCTCCAATTACTTTTTGCATCATCTTCGATCTATTGTTATTATCAATCTAGGGTGAGACCTACTATGAACCAATTGCCATGATTTTCTTGCCTAGATTATTATCTTGAGGAGATTCTTTAGTGTGCTTAGATGAGGAATATATTATACTTACTATTGTTGGATCAAAAGTTTTATTTTTGCCTTTCTTAAATGTTTTAGAAGATGAACACAAGAAGCTAAACTCGTGCTCATGCCACTGCTAGCGCTTCTCGGGCTACCGCTCAGGAAAGCATGGGGATACGGTTTAGGGATGAGGCCCACCGTGAACGCTTCAACAAGATCAAGAACCGCGAAGTGAAGGCCACCAAGTGGGCTTGCCCCATTATATTGAACCAACTCGGTATTTCTCATGACTTTAATTTACTTTGCAATAGAACTGGCCTGCAAAACTTTGTGTACAATGATGTACCTACTTATCGCCGCTTAACCATTGAATTCCTAAGTTCATTGCGAAGCACCGTTAAACTATGGCAAGGAGAGGATACTATTTCTTTCCGTCTAATGAACAACAACTACACTTTAACATTAGATGAATGGTGCGCATGCTTTAATTTTCCAAACAATGATGTTCATGCTTTACGTGCATCCTTTACTGGCTTAATTCCTTCCCCCGATCAATAATATAATGGAATGAGCTTCACTATTAGAGTGAA
The DNA here is from genome assembly GCA_916181665.1 of Avena sativa. Lineage (NCBI taxonomy): Eukaryota > Viridiplantae > Streptophyta > Magnoliopsida > Poales > Poaceae > Avena > Avena sativa. The sequence goes on from OV702290.1 coordinate 470,506,437, forward strand.
CAAGGGGAAGAATATTCAACATCCTGCAATTCGTTATTTGTTCTACGTTATTGCTAACACCTTGCAGGCACATAATGAGTTCACGAGACTCAAGGAGGAGGACATCCTAGTCCTCGCAAAGGCTGCTTACATCAACTGCAACCTATCACTCAACTTGGGCGCCATCCTTGTGCGCTACATGGAGAACCAAGCCTCCCAAATCCAGGGGCCAATCACAGGAGGAGGCGTCATCACCGTGCTTGACTCTGCCCTAGACATTGATCTTGGTGAGTTGCAACCCATACTAGGTGAGACACGTGTTGGTTTCTCCAGCTTGAGGGCCTGTGGAATGCTCACTAGGAGAGGTGGTGTTTATTGCTTGCATATTGCTAGAGCTGGGCGTATCTACCCTGCTCCTTTGCCTAATGGTCTTTTATCTATCGAGGAAGGACGTTTGCTATATGATTTGTAGGTTAAGCAGCACCAACCCTAGGAAGAGATTCATGAAGAGGATGAGGACCAAGAGGAGGAGCAAGAAGTTCCTCATCAAGAGGAGCAGCCACAAACCCGGTTCGCCACATACCAAGATTTCCAAGGACTTGGAGGGACTATGGAGAGGATGCACAACCTCTCTTTGAACCTCCGAGAATCAACAAGTAACCTCTCCACTCAATTTGCGAACTGGAGTAACGACTTTTTCTCGCCACCACAATGATTTGAAGGGCTTGCAAAAGCCTAAGCTTGGGGAAGTTTCCTCATGTATCTTTATTTAGCGTTCATTTGCTTTTATTTATTTCTAGGTTACGTTTTTATTTGAGTTTATAAGCACTCAAGTTGGTTTCCCCAACACTTTATCTTTAGTTCTTTTTATTTTGCTTTCAAAATTTTCTAGCTGAGCTTTGCCGCCAAATTTGTATTCTTTAAATTCCCTCTCTTGAAAATCACAAAAAGATTTCTCCATTTTTCCTTATTTTCCCTCTTTCTTTTCTTTCCACCTCGAGGTCTTCATATATTTGCAGGAGAGTGATCGACTTCGAGTTTCCAAGAAACAAATAAAAAAGGAAGAGAGAAGTGGAACCAAACATGAGAGGTATTCCTTACGACTCCCCACTTTTGAAGTTTGAGAAACCCATGCTAGTTGGTAGTAAATGTTGAGATATTATATTGGTGGAGTGAGACTTTGTATCATAGTAAGATTGTCGTTTGGATGGGTATTTAATTGGGCTCATTTTGTTCCAGCTCTCGTAATTAACCAAGTCTTGCCTAAAAATTGCTAAACAATTGTAATAAGAAAAAGTCTCACAACTGAAGACTTGGGTGTTGTGGTGCTTAGTCTTGAAAATTTATTTCTAGAGACACTCGACACCACTGAAAATGTTGATTGACTTGATAGCTCTCTTTGAAAGGATTTGTTCGATTGAATTAATGTTTAGCAGTTTTTGTGAGCATGCCAAAGTTTGACTTGTTAATCATAAGAATGATATAACTTTACGCGTGTCAAACTTCATGGGATGCCAACAACTCCGTTGGCCTACAAACGATCTTCATGGAGGAAACTCCTAGATTTCGGTTATGAGTTGATTAAACACTTGTAGCAGCAATGCTATAGTGGGTAAGATTCTTGGCACTCCCAGGTAGCTGTAATCATGATGGAATCACTCCTCTGGCTATTATGAGTAATCATTATGCAAAAGGAACAAAAACCTTACTGATGCCATGAGTGTCCATCACAGCTCGATAAACTAATAAAAATCTTTGGCATGCTCTCAATTACTTAAAAACTGAAAAATTCTTGAAGGACAATGAATAGAAAAGTAGTGCTTGCAAAGTCTTGATTCATTGATGTGGGAGAATTGAGATACTCTAGTATATATGATTTTCATGAAAACTCTCACTCTTAATATACATGATTATACTTTACTGTTCAAAGGCAAGCCTATGAGTTGATTACTTGACATAGAATAAAGTTTACTCATTTGGATCATCTGTGTATACAATAATTTTGCTGTGCTATAAGTATGCATGAATCCCGTATGATATGCTTGCCATTACTCTATCTATGCTGAAGTTTTTCAAATTTATGAAGTGGAGGAAAACATGAGACTATTAATCATGAGTAAGATCACCATCTCGTTATTTCAGTTTAAATGCTGAGTTCCTTTTTGATTTTGGTTTTCTTGCTTGGGACGATCAAGTTTAAGCTTGGAGAGGTTGATGGCTCTGAAATATAGCCATCTACCTCCACATTTAAACTGGATATTAATCATATTTTTGATGAAATGTCTCTCTAAGCCCTGCCACTAATGCTAATATTCAGAGGAGTATGCAATCCTTTGTTCTTGTATTTTCTTGCGCATATAATGTCGTTTAAAGGAGGGAATCACTACTTTAAAGTCAAAGATATGATATTTCTAACAACCAGAAGAAACCAGGAACCGTCCAACGGAGGTAGACGCCGTAACGACCAACTATACGGTCGGAGCAAAAATTCCGACCGTATAGCTCCGTTCGTATAGTTGGAGCCGCCGCCGTTAGGTCAAACAGAACAACTTTCGTGAAGGGACCCCTATATAAATAAGCCTCAGGCGACGGGAAAACAACGCTCGCTCCGCCCCGAAGAAGCCAGACTCCGCCAAAAATCCGCCTCAGATCTCCAAAACCTTCTCCATCTCCATAGCCATCTTCCACCATTGCAATAGTAGATCTCTTCTTCGATTGGCAACATTGTAAGACTATTGCTATCAATCTTATGATTTTCATTACAATGTTTGTGATTGTTGATCTCATCTCTATGTGTGAGTAATTCTCCTTGGGCTAAGGGCTTCGGCCTAGCCATGTAGCAATTGTGCATGTGATTTATCATAGATGGGATCGTGTATTAGTTTGTATGACATGATGATTATTGTATCCTGTATTGCCTCAATCCAAGGACTTGTAAGGTACCTAAGACCCCAAGGGTTGAGCCAGGTATAGGGAGTATGAGTGATGACTGATCTGCAGGTTGGGAACCCAAGTGACAGAAGGGGTAGTACGGCTATATGTGAGGGGTTTGCTTGGGATTAATAGTGACATCACTATGCATATCATTAGTTCTCTTTCTTCTATGGATGAGACTAGTAGGTTATTGCTATAAGCGGTTGCGGAGGCAATAGCAATTATGGATGCACTGCCCACATATAATGTATCTTGCTCTAACAAGTACACGCATACTTTATTTCTATCTTTTATTTCCATCAGATGTTTTTGCACAGCTACAGGTGAAACCGAATGCCCTAGGACCCTCTCTCTCCATCATCGATAACAACAAAAAGACGCAAGCTACTGGTCCGGTAAAAACACAAAAGGAATTCTAAAACTCCCAAAGGTCTATTAAAGTAACTTCACTACGCATTCGCTTCCCGTGGATTCAATAACCTAGGTCTACTAGGGAAAAAGAGCTATACTACATCCGTAATCCGGATCGAAGGTATGAGTCGCCTCCTCTCTAGCAAGCAGCTCTCATGCAGAAGGACCTGTTTTTAGCAAAACAGAACAAGTATCAAATATACTTAAAACTGCAATATGTGTTTGCAAGATTATAACATTTATAAAATTGTATATCAAATATGTACCTTTGTCATCGATGACATCTCCTGCAATGGGTTCAACCTTCACATTCCTGAGATGTGATATGAACCTGTGGAAATACTATGTTTCTGCATCGCCACTCATGATGCAAGTCCTGACATGTGCTTGGTAGGTTGGTGGCAGCGACCGCAGCACAATGCCATTTGCAAAAGAGCTTGCCATCCAGCTATCCAGGAATTATGCCAGCCTCATGTACGCATCATGCATGCGCTCCAAGTGGTCGTCAAGCGAAGAGTTCTCCTCCATCTTAATGGAGAGGAAATTTCCTATCAGCTCATGCTCGCATATGCGTGCTTGTTCCACGAAATGTGTCCTAAGATGTAGCATTACCGACCCATGACTGGCCACAGCTAATCCACCATCTCGAAACGCATTGTAACTGAAATGAAGGAGGCCATCTCATGACGGTAATAGCGGTCTTCCCGCTACTCTGGGGTCTCTAAGTCACTAGGCTGATCCAAATCCATCTTGTTGAGTATATAGTCGACCATGTCATTCTCGCTAAGGAGAACGTAGAGACGCGCAACCCACATAGAGAAGTTTGATCCGTCTAGCCTGAGCTTCTCTCCATCTAACCAATCGTCAACAGGGAAGGTAGCATCAGGGAGAACCATTTTCTACATTTATAATTGCAAAAAGGAATTTAGACTAAGTTTATAATTAAATGAGTTAATATAATAACTCCACTAAGAAACACCTATCCCCTGAAGGGTTCTAGTGATAACACGACCCCTTTCCCCCACATCTCCCACGATCGTCACGACCATCGATGTGGGTTCTAGGGTGGACGCTAAATGTCGGTCACATCATTCATGCGACTCATGCTCGATCTTTTGACCATCTTTGTTCCGAGGCCATGTCTACACATGCTAGGCTCACCAACTCAACCTTAGTATATTCGATGTGCAACATGGCTTACACCTACTGTATGCAAACGTAGATATGTCTGACACCCGATCATCACGGCGCTGCCTCATACCGAAGAACTTTCTTGGTGGTGCACACTAAGGGGGAACACAATCATTGGTAATTTTTAACAGGGATCATCTTATTAGGCTACCGTCGAGTATCTAATACTAGCACACAATAAGATATACAAACAATGACATTGAATGTAAATGCGATGTGATATGGTCCTTCACGTCGTGATCTCCATCCGGCGTGACCGGATTCTGGCGCTAGGGTTCCGGCGCCATAGACACCAGGGTACCGGTGTATTTCCGGCATGGTAGTCCGTCACCTCCATGACTATCTACTACTACTTCGTAACATAAGGTAATCACTTTACCTTTGCCACAACCATATCACAAAGCAACGCCCCCTGCAAAACAAAGTTAGACGCCTCTACTTTATCTTTGCATGTTTTACGTGATTGAATGGGCTTTTGCACAAGAACCGTTCTTACCTACGAACTTTTCACCACAACATTGATCAAGTAGTTATCTATACTACACCCCTTTTGAGGCCCTCCGTTGCAAATGGCATACCAACTAATGCGAGAGAGACAAACACCCCCCTAAGCCACTTTATACGATACAAGCCGTATGTCAAGCGTGGACCAGTCTTGTGAATGAACACGTAGAGTTGGTTGAGGGCCGCTTCATCAAGCATTACTACGGTATACACAAGTACACGTGGGAGGGTAACAACTAAAAGATCAACGCCCACACACTACAACTCATGTGTTCAACCCGTACTAGCATTACTACGCATAGATCTAGCTCTAATACCACTGTAGGGGTTCGCGTATGAAAACAATAAAATATCAATTGGAGGTCTCCCCAAAAGTGAGGAAACCTTTATTGAATATTGTGTTGTGTATTTTATGGTCAAAATACCCCACTATATATAGGGGAAGGGGAGGTACTACCTCCCTCAAAGTTCCGGGATGGGACTAAAGGAGGGAGAGGAGTGGGGAGGCACGCCGGCCAGCCCCCACCCATGGGCCCCACATGGGGTCGGCCCACTAGGGCCGCCGGCCACCCCCTAGGCCCCTCCTAGGGGTGTGGTCCCCTCTTGGGCCTATTCCCTTCCGGGATTTGGCCCATTAAGCCCTTTGACCATTTAAATTATTTCTATTTTATTAAATAATTATGAATAAATGATTAAATCATTATTTAACATTCATTCACATATTATTCAATCTCCGTAGTTATGGAACACCTTCCACCTCCACTCCGGACATCCTCCGGACTTACCAAAACCCTTCCGGTTTTCTCTCTTCTCTTCTTCGGTGATTCTACCGATCCTGTAAACACTCTCTAAGCATAATCAAGCCCTTAAGCGTGATACCCCATGGTTCGGGAACACTCCAGACATGGTTGGGACACTCCTGGACCAATGATCGATAGAGGGACCTGGATGGCCATGTGACCCCTATGCATTCCATGAAGATCTTTCGTCGTTTCAACTGGGACAATCGTATCTTATTCCTTTTGTCTCTCGATACTTGCATTGCCCGAGATCTGATCAATGACATCACCATGTCATGTTCAATCTCGTTACCAAACAATGCTACTTAACTCATTTCGACAAGTGATATCCCTGTGATCAAATCACATGTTGCGTAGCTATTGGATATAACTTCTCCAAGTGGGCCCTCGAGTATCTTTTTGTCACGCAGATGGACAAATCCCGCTCTTGACATATATTTCCTCTACGGTTCCTCTGAATACGTAAACACACCTTTATTGCCATTGTATTACCAAGTGATGTTTGATGCTATCTAAGCATTCTCGGGAGATAGTGATTGATATAGCCTCACTGTCTAAGGAATAGTCTATGAGGTCTATTCTAATCATCGTAACTTGAACTTTGTGACATGATCGGGTCACGATGTTTAGGTAGGGTATTGGTTCATCATCTCATTGAGATGACTCCATTTCCAACTGGCATAAATGCCACATGATCAGGAAACCTTGATCATTTGTTGACCAATGAAACAGTGGCTAGAGTTTCACCGGGAACCCCTGGTTGTTTATATATCACACGTGTATTGACGTTTCCTTTAAATACAGTTATAGCATGATATAAAACTTAATCATAAACTTTATGAAATATGGTAATAATAGTTATTATTATTTGTCTCTAGGGCATATTTCCAACACTATCCCCTAGTCCACTAGGGTTCCCCTACTTCCTCTTGGCAGCATGACCGCAAGAGTCCATAGATCGTCGTGTTTTCCCTAGCCTTCCTGGGTGATATGGCTTGGAGATGTTTGATCCATGCCTGCTGGATCCGCGAGTCTAGTCGTCGACACCGTCGGGGGCGGCAACGGGAGAGGGAGAAGGAAGTGGGTCAAAACCCTGCACCTAGGACAATGATTTGGAGGATCGATTTGAGGTATTGAAACTTTGTGGAGAAGAGGAGACTGATCTAGATTCTGAGGATTTACAGGAGCTGATTGGAGATGTTTGTTGGCTAGCGCTTTTTAGGGTTCATACAACAAAAGTGTTTAGCCATGTTGCCATGTTTAAGCAGATGCGTAATGCGTGGGCGGCTGCCCAGGATGTGACCTTCAAAGCCATGGGGATGAATCTTTTCCTCGTCCAGTTTTAGTGCTTGGGGGATTGGAATCGTGTCATGGATGGTGGTTCATGGTTGTTCCGTGGCGGTGCTATAGTTCTGGCTGAATATGATGGCTTCTCAAATGTCCATGACTACAAGCTGGATAAGATTCCGGTCTGGTCAAGGATCCAAGGAATCCTTGATGGTTTGATGAAGAAGAAAGAGTTGGCTGAAAGAGTTGCTAAGAAGGTTGGTGAGCCACCGTTCAATGTTATCGTGAATGAGGGAAGAATCAACGCGTCAAACTATCTAAGGGCTAGGGTTCATCTCGACCTAAATAAACCGCTAGTGAGCTTTGTCCCAATAAATTTGGAAGAGAGGAAAACGTATCCTGTCTACTATGAAAGGCTCCCAGACTTCTATCACTTCTATGGCCTGATTGGGAATGTTGTAACTGAATGCGGTGATGGAATTCATGAACCTGATAAATGCAAATGGGGCGATGATTTGTTGGTAAAGTCTGAACCAGTGGCTCCTACTGGTGATGGCAGGGGAAGAGGTTCTCGTGGAGGTTTTGGAAGCAGAGGACGTGGGGCTGGAGGAAGGCCTGGAGATCCAAATAGATATGAAACAGAGGACATGGATATAGGGTTTGATGAACTTGATAACGAAGCCAAAACCACTTTGCTCTCCCAAAAAGATTGATTGATGCTAATGGTCGGATTAACTCCCCGGTTAGCAGTCAGGTGGAGAAGGGTAATGTTAATGTGGCTGACAAATTCGGATGCTAGAGTATGGGGTCACCGCTAGTCCATATGGTATGAAAACCCCTCAAAAGGCGCAGGTTGCAAAAGGACAAAGGAAGGATGGGGAGGATAGTTTGGAGATGGCTGATAATTTGAGATTGGTGACCTCCGACGTGGAGGATTGCTAGGAGCAATGAAACTAGGATATAATGGTCGCGGCCTTCAACGGCTCTGCTGAACTTTACTAAGCGGAGTAGTCCGGATATCTTATTTCTATCAGAAACTCACCTTGAGGAGTGGCCGACAGAACGTTTGAAGCGAAAGTTGCGAATGTATTTTAAAGAGGTGGTATAGAGTGACGGTCGAAGTGGCGGTATGTTACTACTATGGAAGAAAGAATTCCAAATTTCACGTCGGTATAAAACAAAAAATTATATCGATGTTGAGGTGGGGATTGGGGTAGAAAATGTTTGGTGTTTCACTGGTTTTTATGGAGAGCCACATTGGCAAGATAAACATCTTACATGGCAATATTTTCGAGATCTGCATGCTTCGGTGAATTTGTAATGGCTCATGATGGGAGACATTAATGATATTATGTATCCGTTTGAGAAGGAGGGGGAATCCTCGACCCCAGCACTATATGCAGGCTTTCAGAGATACTATGGAGGAGTGCAACCTCTCAGATTTTGGCTACACTAGCCACAAGTTTACTTGGCATAGGGGAAAAATAAGAGAAAGGCTGGATCGAAGCCTTGACAAATGAAGCGTGGAATTTAAAATTTGGACATGCAGTCCTTCAAAATATGGAGTATAGTCATTCTGATCATCATCCAATTATGATGGAATTTGATAAGGAGGAGGGCGTTGGTACTACTTGGCCGACGGTCCTCCGTTTTCAAGCTAAGTGGCTCAAGGAGGCCCAATCCTGACAGGTTGTTGAGGATGCATTGCAACATGTTGGGCCAATTGTTCAAAATAACTTGTTGGCAGGGAAATTAGCTTATGTTCATGATTAGCTACACAAATGGGATAAGTCTGTCTTGCAAAAAAGGAAGAAAAATATCCGTAAGGCGCAACGCGAAATGGATTTGATTGCTAATGGTCCTATGACGGATGAAAGTATTGCAGAATAGCGAGAAATAGCAAAATAAATTGAATCCAAGTTAGAAAATGAGGATATTCACTAGGCTCAGATAAGTAGACTGAATTGGCACCAACATGGAGATAAAAACACTTCGTATTTCCATAATTTTGCAAATGAGCGAAGAAGAAATAATATGGTAAAAAAACTAAAGTATGAGAATGGAGTTTGGGTGGAAGGAGTGGCTAATTTAAATCCTCTAATATCTCAGTATTTTGCAGGTCTATTCACTACCGAGATAGAAGAACCTGACCCTGACTTGCTAAACAAAGTTAATCCAAAGGTGAATCAGCAAATGAATGAACAACTACTTAGACCCTTTTCGGCTGAGAATGTTAAGAAGGCACTGTTTTCAATTGGTGATATGAAAGCACCTGGTTCAGACGGTCTCCATGCCATATTCTTTAAAAAATGCTGGCATATTTTGGGAGATATTCTGACTATAGAAGTGTTGGCGGCAATTAATAATAAAACTATTCTAGAAGGCTGGAATGATATAGTGATTGTGCTAATTCCTAAGGTCGCAAATTCAGAACTGGTTACCCAATATAGACCTATAAGCCTATGCAATGTTCTCTATAAGGTAATCTCTAAAATGCTTGCTTTCCAGTTGAAACATATTCTTGATGAGGTATTTCACCTGTATAAAGTGCATTTGTTCCTGGAAGATTGATCACTGATAACGTTCTGATTGCATATGAATGCTTGCATAAGATTAAAAATAAAAAAGAAAGGAAAATGGGGGTATTGCGTTGTGAAGTTAGATATGCATAAGGCCTATGATAGAGTTGAATGGAATTTTCTTCAAAGTATGATGAGAAGACTTGGTTTTCAGCAAGGTTTTATTGATCTTCTAATGACGTGTGTTCGTTCTGTGAAGTACAAGATCATGTTCAACACTCAAGAAACTGATTCTTTTATCCCTAGTAGAGGCCTTAGACAAGGAGATCCACTTTCTCCCTACCTGTTTCTAATCTGTGCAGAGGGACTGTCGAGTTTACTAGCTCATAGGGAGGAGGTTCTTAGTATGTAAGGTGTCAGGGTCTGCAGAAATGCGCCATCAGTATCTCATTTACTCTTTGTTGATGATTCCCTAATCCTTATGAAGGCAAATATGACTAATGCAACCTCATTGAGATAGGTACTTGATCAATATTGCGCAAGCTCGGGACAGTTGGTTAGTGAGGCCAAGTTGCGATGACCCAGCATAGCACTGCATGATATAGTACACTATAGTCGTTGACATAACACCAATGAAACACCGTTCACTAGTATTACATCCCTCAGAGTGGTACAAAAGAAACACAATAGGTCCAAGACATGACTATAGATTACAACTCGACACTTTACAAAAGATCCAGAGAACACTCTAGGTTAAAAAGAGAGAAAGAAACTTCTTACAAAGAAGAACCAGAAATAATAACTCGGAACTATCTGGCTAATAAGACTAACATCTAAACTATCTGGCTTGCAAATGTTGCTATTGCATTGCTCTACAGAAGTAGGTTTTATGGCTAGAGTATATACTTCCTATCTAATAAGAGACTTCGTCTTCACTTCAGCTAATATATATGTTGTCTCCATTGACTTCATTGAAGAACTTGAACTTTTGGTGATGAGTTCTGAGGATGAGTTGGTGTTGACATCATCTTCAACAGCTTAGAACCTAGCAAGGGTTAAGAAGGTACGGTTGAGTACGAGCGTACTCAGCAAGTTCACTAAAAAGGAGTGTATGTTGCACTATCTCTACAGCCACATACCAGAGGTCGTAGGCAATGCAGGTTTTCGTAAACATTTCTTCAAAGGTTGCTTTTATTATGAAAACTATGTCCGACAACCTTCACAGGTTAACTAGAACTTTCATGGAGTTCCTTTCCTGCCACGTTCGTAGCTCCTTCCCAGAATAGGGAGTAACATGTCACAGTTCTTACACTCTACAGAGGTGTGTTACTTTACCCATGAGAGACCAAATCCTTGTTGCACAACTGGGCAGCTTATTCCCATCCACAATTCCTTGATGTGGGGCCCAGTAGATGATCCAAGCCAATCATTGCCCCTCTCCACGACCCCGCATGAGGACACGACCTCCCTAAGTAGATATACTTCCATTAACCCCCATATAGGCAGATATAACCCTGGCAACCCCTTAGAGACTCTAGTGAGCAGATCATGTCCCTGGCAACCCCCATATAGGCAGATATACCTCCGACAGCCCCTTACGGAAAGTCTAGACACCAATATCATGGGGAACTAGGAGTCCCACCCATCTGCCGAGTCCCCACAAGGAAGCTACAGCCTCACAATAAGGCCATCCGTCCATGCAAAAGGAAGAAGATCCAGCTGACTTCCCCGTCCCATTCTAGATCTCATGGTTAACGCGTAATATATGGCGCTAGAATCACTGGCGACATTGGTTGTTAAGTCCTAGATATTATGTTCCTTTACCACTAGAACTGTATCAATAGATTATTATGATTTGGTAAATAATCCATAATCATATTATTATGAAAATAGTGTTTTCTGACCTTTTTGAAATGCAGGTGATGACAACATTTGAGTTACAAGCATTTGATAGAAAATAACCAAAGGACATGAGCAAGTGTGAACTTGCCTTTTGTGATTGCAAGATTATGCCATCACGGTCTTCAATACAATAGAAGATCCAAATTCTGTTAACAACATCATTGGTCCGGTAAGGACTAATGTTTAAAGAAGCAAGATGCAACGATGCATAAGTAATGTAATGCAATTTGATAAACATGAACCCCCGGACTAATCGTATTTGATCTAGGGTTCGAACACTGGGAATGGTTTCTTTAGAATGTGTTTCACTTTTATATAAGCTTCAGACTTGTTCTTATTATTAAGGCTTGTGAGAGTGTGTGAAACAATATGTAAATAAAACAAGTAGCATGCAATACTAAAGCACCCAAATGGGGCATGGTATCTAAAAGATTTCTTAACCAAGATCATTAATCAATTAGAGCTTTCAAGGAGTGTTTAAGGATTACTTTTAATGTTTCTTAAAGGAATAACTTTTGAGGAAAATACTACTTTACAAAGCAGAAACATTTAAACTTAAAGCTAACACTTTAATATTTTCTTACTAGTTATGAGTATTAAAGAAGAAAATAATTAGCATTTTTGAATGGCTATTCCACTAGTAAATGGAGACTTATATATTTTGAATATCGCATCTTATTACATGTGGTTTACTTCTTAATGTTCCATAAAGGTGGTGTATAAGTATTATTGCTTTTATAGAAGTGGTGTCTTCATAATTTTATAAGTGAATATGATCACTTACATATTTTAGAAGTAATGCTTATATTTTATAAACATGGAAAAGTCCTTACTTTAATTACTTAAAAACTTGGTTTAGAGCTTTAGGTAGATTCCTGAACTTGTAAAAGAATTTGTAGTTAATATTTTGATGATCTTATAATGGATAAAATAAGATACACTTAATTTTTAAATGGTAACTTTAGTAAATATTTCTAAAAAATGGTTGGACCTATTTTTACTTCACTTAAACAACAATTTAACTTGTTATTACATTTTTAGATTTTAACAAATAAAGCCAAAGGTAAAGTAAAGATTTATGTATTTTTAATCCATTAAGATATTAGAAAATAGTTTTGATCCATTAAACTTTTACCTTTATTTGGCTTCAAATGTGCAATAGGATATTTTTAATGTGTATACTTTTTTTTGTGCTCATTTTGGTATATTATATGTATTTTTGTGATTTTTAAATAATAAGATATGATTTTTATAAGTTTTGTCACTTTAGAAATACTAAATAAATAATAAATATTTAGTTAAGTGTCACAAAAATATATGTAACAAGTTTATAATTGTGTATTTTGTCTTTCTAAGAATTTTGATATAATACACTTATTTTTGTGAATTTTAAATAATAAAATATGTTTATTAAAGATTTATCCCTAATAGGCTATTTATTAATAATAATTATTATCTTATTTAAGTTGGAAAATAATTATAATAATAGGTTTAAATTGTAGATTTTATTTTTCTGGACATTTTGATATATAATACATATTTTTCTAAATTATAAAACAAAAGATATTGATTTAATAAGATTTATTCATTTTCTAGAATTAAAAATAAATAACTAATTGTGTTTATGATAAAAAATGCTGATGTGAGCACGAGGTGGGGTGGTTTTTGTCACCGGTACTAAATTTAGATAGGGCCACACATAGGTGGGGTCTGGGACATGTTGGCTGCCACCTCAGCACTTGACCCAAGTCAAACTGATGGTGGGTCCGGGGATGAGATCATGATGACGTCATCAATGGAGGGCTCCTCCCAGTCAATGATGGACCCGACGATGTGGGGCTCACGGGGTCTTATCGAGGGCACTATGTGATAGAGGAGACCAAGGCGGACCTTGGAGTGGTGTCGTCGCCCCTTTTTGGTCACCGGAGTTACTCCGGTGACCATTTGTTGCGGTGGACAATGACGGTGCATAGCGCTACAACGATTAAAAGTGGGAGAAGACAAAAGGAAAGGTGCTTGAGCACTGTTGGCTCACCAGGATGTTGTTGTTATGGTCGGTGAGACGAGGCGAGGTCTGGAACGATAACCATGGCGGTGGTGGAGCTTGGTCAGAGGTGGGGAAGACGATGCCATGGGGCTCGATTCTGAGAACCCCGGCTCGATTCCTTCGGTGAGCCGACGTAGAAGATCATGGTGATCCTCATAGCAGGCTTGGACAGCCGCGGGGAAGGTCAGGACGACGGCAATCGATGACAAACTATGGCTAGGGTTTCGAACCCTTCTATGGAGAGGAAAAGAGAGAGCGGGCGAGAGAGAGGAAGGAAATGGAGATGAGGTCTAGGGGAAAGGGTCTCGTGGCGTTCTTATCCTTCCCTGGCGACCGCGGCGAGTATCTTGGCACCGGCGATGGTGGCGCTGGCGCCAGCGAGCTGCTTTAGCTGCTGCGCGAGGTGGACGACGGTGATAAGCAGGACAAACCGGTACGTTGGGCTAGGCCGTAGCGGAGTGAGCGGAAAACTTCTGCTGCTACTCTAGGTGACGAATAGGAGGGATGGTAACTAGGCTTCTGGCCAACACTGGACCCTACTATTTTCCTTTTTTTCTACTTCAGTTTTCTGTTTTTTACAATTTCATTTCAAATATAATTTCTACAAGGGTTTAAAATGTCCGGAAATTTTGTAAGTCATAAATATTATTGTATGAAGCATTTATAACCATCTCCTCTTCATTTCTTATTGTGTATAAAAATATTCATAACTACATGAAGGTACTTTTCATTAGAAAACATTAATATGAATTAGGGTTTCAGGTATTTATTTCCTATATAAAAATCTTATAAAAATGACTTTGTTTACACCATGATACTTATTATGGTAATGATATAAAATGGTGAATGATATATAACATTCTATTCATATTTAGCCTCACTTAAGAATTGATATATATCCACTATAATGTCCTTAATCTTTATGGTTAATAATATGGTGGTTTACATTTCATGATCCTCCAAACTTGGTGATATCTCCTATTCAAACTCTACTTAGTTTGTGGGGTTTAGAACTACCATAGAACAATCTTGGTTGAGTCCTTATGCACAAATAACAATCAATGGTGGAGAAAGGAAGATACTCATTTAACAAGTGGTTATCCAAGTTTGGAGAATACTGAATAGACTCACAGTCTATTATGGCTATGGATGAAGACTAAAGTTTACAGTCACTACTTCTGAATCTCTTAAAGTGAGACATTGGAATTACTTCCTAGAGTAATCTTGTTAGTCCATGGTCTAGGTTTCTATTCAGGTTTAAGACAATAAGGTGGACAAGGCTCTCATCAATACACCCTCAACTAGTATTCTAATTATCTCTTAAAAGTTTCATTTGACTAAGAGATACCTTTCCAATGGCTGCTTAAAATTAGGAATTGGTTCCACTACTAACTTAATTCTAGGGTTCTAGACAAAGAGGTAGACATGGTTCTGTCATGGCTTGATATACTATTGGTTAAAGGTTTCTCAAGCACTCCTACCTTAATACCTCACTAAGCTTATCATTATATAAGAAATTCCTTTCCTAAATATACTCTATACATCTCTCTTATCTTATTCACAAAGATCACATCTTCCTGAATAAGTCAATCATCTCACTCCACCATATCCATCATCATATGATGACATGGTCATGCCACTTAAACAATTCTCATTCTCCATTCTTCTACATATAACTTCCATTTCTTAGCTACCTTGATGAATCCATCAATGTAGCTACTACTAACTCCATCCATTAACTCCTTTATATCCACCTTGCATCAACATCCAAGGCTTGCAAGATTACAATTATCTCTATATCACATGTGATCTCCATCCTCTGGAATGGGTAGGGTACTAATCTCCATAATACAAGTTTGTTCTTATATTAGCTTGGTTAAACTACTATGCCTCCAGCTGCTCCATGCAACTCATATTATATGCTTCATCATACTCTAGCTTGACTTCTCATGATCAAGCTAGATGATTCAGCTTACTAAGGTTTTGCCTAATTTGGTATACTTCACAACTCTTTCTTCCTCAGCTGGTCATCCATTCTCAAGTGGCTTGAGAATAATGACCACCATCCTTTGATCAAGCAAAGCATAGGCTTCTAATTGTCTGATCAAGATCTACATTCAATTAAGTAGTAGGCTTGTACTAGTCTCTCTATAGGATTTATCTTATTAAGGAAACTTACTTTAAGCTTATTCCTACTTGGCTTAACAAGATTATTATTTAATATACTACTAGCTTTCTTAAAGCTTCATAATTACTAGTTAGTTCTTGGGGTGTGGATGCTTCTTCTAGTTAACATATGAGTGAGTTAACTCCTCCAACATCAGATGGTTTGATCTCCACTAAGGATCACATTCTATTGATGATGGCACATCCTACCAAAACTAGTTCCTTCTTCTCATTAATTTACTTAAAGTCTTTGGAAGGTCAACATAATAGGTCAAAGGCTATGAGACAATAAGTTCTAGGTCAGGAATTGATCACTCCACATTTATGATCAATTGACACTATGACTTGGTTAAATAGGAATGTCATCTCTTAATATGATATTAAAAGTTTGTGTTGGATAGTCTTGGCTTGCCTTCCTTTTCCACTCTATTTATGATAAGAGTTAATGTTTAAGAACTACCATGTTATCCATGGTTTAGATAATTATAGTAAACAAGTCTATCAAGGTTTAGTTATTAAGTTTGTTTGCTTAAGTTATAAACTTTAATTGAGTATTCAAGAGTTGTTATAATGAGTACCCAGATATAATCTCTATAAGATCCTTCATAAATGTGTGGTGGGTTTAGCTTAGTTCTATTTGATCTACCCATAGATCAAATTGTATTACCGAAAGATAAGGTTTTAGCAAAGGTCATATTGAAACTTATCATAGTCAACTTGATGATCTACTTCAGTTCCACCAAGTTAAGAGAAGCTTCAATCACTTTGATAAGTTTTATTTAAAAGCACAAAAATTATCTAGATTTTCTATGCATGAATGCAATGCACACACCTGATCTCAGCTTATTTCTAAGCTCTAATGCTGGGATGTTACACAAGTGTAGCATGTACTTTAGCCCTAATGTTGATCCGGATGTCAAGGCAGAATTGTGTACTGAATTGAACATTATGACAGAAGCCTTATCTCATAAATACCTTGGTTTACCTGCAATGGTAGGGGTGGACCGAAGTGATAGCTTCATGTATTTGCTAGAAAGGATATCAAAAGGCTGGAAGGATGGAAGGAGAAGTTCCTTTCAATGGGTGATAAGGAAATATTGTCGAAAGCAGTTATACAATCGATATCAGTGTATGTTATGTCTGTCTTTAATATCCCCAAAAAATTATTAAAAGATGTAACTGATGCAATGGCAAGTTTCTAGTGGGGAGATACAGAAGAAAAACACCATATGCACTGGATGGCGTGGTGGAAGATGTGTATCTTGAAGAAGCTTGGGGGTATGGGACTCCGAGATTTACATGCTTTTAATCTGGCTATGTTGGCAAAGCAAAGTTGGCGGATAATCTCAAACCTAGATTCATTATGTGCTCAAATTCTAAGTCTAAATATTATCCAGATGGCAACCTTTTAAAAGCTGGTCTGAAAAATGGTTCATCTTATACTTGGCAAAGTATAGTTGCAGGCTTAAATGTTTTTAAGCGCGGTTTAATTTGGATAGTTGGTAATGGGGAGTTAATTAATATATGGGAAGACCCATGGGTTCCTGGTAGCCTAGATAGAATGATCCAAACCCCAAAAGGCCAAATACTGCTGAAGTATGTGAGTGAACTTATTAATTTGGATACAATGCAACGGGATGAAGTGATGGTGAAGGAAATTTTTAATCCGATTGATGCTATGATAATCCTGAGAATTCCGTTGAGTGAAAATACTCCTGGAGATTTTATTGCATAGCATATGACAAAGTCCGGTGCCTTCTCTGTGAGATCGGCATATTATGTGCAATGGAATCACCTACACGGTCACAAGCTGGATCGAGCAGCAGAGCTGAGTTCTTGCTCTCATAATCCTGTTTGGGAAATCCTTTGGAAACTTAAGGTGCCAAGCAAAGTGAAGATATATATTTGGAGGGCTATACATGGCACCGTTCCGGGAATGTCTGTTCTCGCTAACAGACATATTCCTGTCTCGGGCCAGTGTCCGGTGTGTGCACAAGGGGCAGAAGATGTGAAACACTTAATGTTTACGTGTGAATGTGCGATCGAGGTATGGGAAGCTTTAGGCCTAAATGAGATTATTCAACAAGCACTATTGGTTGACAACTCGGGATCGGCGGTCATGGAAGAACTATTGCAAAATGACTTTCAGAAACCGTTGATTCTCGGCTCTCTAGGACTGAAGGAGACAATATTTGTTGTAGTGTGGTATATCTGGTGGCAACAAATGGAATATTGTAAGGGAGAGAAAATTGCTACACCATCCAGGACAGCGTTCTCGATCCTGGGGCTCGCTCTGAATTATGCCGGAGGTATGTCAGGAGCTGAACCAACATTTATAAGATGGCAAAAATCTGCAACAAAAACTTATAAGCTAAATGTTGATGCTAGCTATTTCCCTGATGGCACTAGTGGTGTGGCTGCGGTTTTGAGAGATTACAAAGGATATGCGGTTGCAGGCAGAACTTGGGTTGGATAAAACCTCTTAAGGGCACCCACATCAGAAGCGATCGCACTTCTAAGAGGGTTGCAAATGATGGAGTATCTGGGATGCACTCCGGTTATTATTGAATCTGATTGGCTAGAAACAGTACAAGCTTTTAATGGTGAAGTGGAGGTATGGGTCCATACTCTGCTATTCTTTTAGATTGCTATCTAAGGGCACAACGGATTGGTAACATTGTGGTGCAACATTTTCCAAGAGAAGCGAATGGCGTGGTGCATACTCTAGCTAGGTTTTCTCATAATTCTAGTTCTTCTTATTCCTAGGATGGTGATCCCCCTAGCTTTATTACCTCTACTGTAATGAACGATGTAAGCTTGTTTTGAACTCGGCAACAAGTTTCTTACGCACTCTTTTCCTTACCAGTGTACTTAAGGGGACTAGAAGGTTTTTAATGAGGCGGCTTGCTTGCTTAATATATTGTGATTTAAAAAAAAGCTCTTATTCGGGAAAAAAGAGTAATCCGATAAACTCAACCCCATGTTCGTAGAACAGTTTACAAGGGGACGCAAATTGCCGTACCAATCCGGCATGGCCCGTTAAGCATGCCTACAGCGAAATCTGGAAAATATACAAACAAAAAGAGCTATTGCGAGGGTCGAACCGGCAACCTCGCCCTCCCCACAACATCCCTATAACCAACAGGCCACGGAAACGTTCTTGTCATATGAGAAACTCGCCCACTTTTGTATGATATCTCGATTGGGCCGCCGGAAACAACATTCAGCCCGCGTGCTTCACGTGCCATGGGTCAGCCCGCCAAGCATCCGTGCAGTGTATGGGCTGCGAAGGCAGGCCCCCGTGCCGGCACGACCCGACACACGAGCTTCACGGGCCGCCACGTGCCATGCCGGGCCGGTGCCGTGCCGGCTCGTTGGCCAGGTTTGGGGAACCTGGCCATCGGGTCGTGCCTGAGCGTGTCGGCCCGTGTAACGCGGGCTTAAACCCGCCAGAAGCCCGGCAGGACACGTAGTAGACGGGCCGGTGCCGGCCCGTGGCCCGGCTGGGGCCGTGCCTGTGCCGCGGCAGGCACGCGGGCCGGTCCGACACGGCCCGTTAAGCATGCCTACATCGAAATCTAGAAAATATACAAGCAAAAGTAGCTACTGTGGGGTTGAACCGGCGACCTCGCCCTCCCCGCGACATCCCTACGACCAACAGGCCATGGAAACATTCTTATCATGTGAGAAACTCGCCCACTTTTTAGGCCTTGTTTGATTTGTAGAAATAGCAAAGGATTTTTGGATTTTTTCCTACGACTTCCGTTTGATTTGTAGGAACAGAACCTGTAGGATTTTTTCCTATGCCACTTCCCCTAGTCTATTTCATAGGAAAATTTGCATTAGATCATAGGCTCTTGAAAAAATTCATGTGGAGGAAAGGAAACGTGAAGGATTTCACTCGACAGGCCATATCAATCCTACGATTTTCCTATCCCTTTAATTTTACTATCCTGCATATCAAACAAGCCCTTATAATATTTCGATGGGCTGCCAAAAACAACATTCAGTCCGCGTACTTCACGTATCACGAACCGGCCCGCCAAGCATCCGTGCCGTGCCTAGGCCGCAGAGACAGACCCTCATGTCGGCACGCGAGCTTCACGGGGCCGCCACGTGCCGTGCCGGGCCAGGCACGCGAAGCCTGTGCCGGCCCGTTGGCCAGGTTTGCCCCTCCACCGGCGAAGCACTGGGATGACGACGGAAGCGATGATCCTCAGTCGGGGGAGGAAAATGAGGAGCATCGACTATCCCGTATGCTCGTCTTCGAAGCGGCAAGTGTCGTCGGTGACTCCCGGCGCCAGCTTTCCTCCGGCCAGATCCCCTTTCGGGGTGTGAAGCGATCTTCCCGGCTACCATCTGCGCAGCTGCTCCTCCCCGCACACTCCCTTTCGGGTGCGAAGCGAGCGCGCAGTGACCCGCCGCGTCCCGTTTCCTCCTCCACGCATCCTAAGTGGTACGAGCATTTGTTGATTTCCACCAAAAAATCTCTCCAAAGCTTCCTCTCTTATCTGAATCTGGACTGATTAGTGGCGTCTTCAGGATGGATTGGTCCGATCTCGGGGACGGGCCGGCGGGGCTGATCGCCGAGCGCCTGCTCGCCAACGACGTGGCCGACTATATCCGCTTCCGCGCAGTGTGCTGCTCGTGGCGACAGTGGTCCACGGATCCGCGCGCTCATGGCATCCTGGACCGCCGTTTCCACCCGCGCAAATGGATTATGCTCCGGGAAATCTCTGGCCATCCCCGCATCTTCCTCAACGTCTCCACTGGCCAGTGCATCCAGATGCCGCGCCTCCCGGAGCTACTCCGTGGCCACGATGTTTTCGGACCCACCACCGAGGGCCTCCTCGTCCTGCTTGACAGGACCTCCTACATCGTTCGCCTACTGAATCCACTCACGGGCCAGGTAACTGATCTCCCCCCGGCAACCACACTGCTTCGCCTGATGAAGTACCCAACCACTGATCTGAGAAAGGCATTCGAGGTTTCAGACGCTGGCCTTGCTGATAACTCCACATTTGCCATCCATTTCCTCGGGATCCAGATGTTAGCCGTGGCCAAGCTTGAGGATAAGTGTTGGACGCTGGTAGACGACAACCAAGGAAGTTCATTTTTGTCAGCTATATCATTTGAAGGCCGCTTCTATTGTCCTACCAACCGGGGTGTCATGGTAGTGGAGACTAGTGAGAACCAACCGCCACGGCTGGTGCTGGCTGCAAGGCTCACGAAGGTGTTCCCCCTTATGTTGTCCACTATGCACTTGGTGGACAATGACGGGGAGCTGATATTGGTGTACCGTAGAATACAGCTACGTGATGGTGAAGGGGAGCAGTTCAGTGATACTAAGAACAAATGCTTCATACAGAATTATACATACAGGGTAGACTTGAAGGCAATGAACACAAGACCTGTCCTTGGACTGGGTGGACGTGCTATGTTTATAGGCTTGAGGACTACACTTTCAGTGTCCACTTCGGTGTTCCCTTCCGTTAAGAGTGACTCCATATATGTAGGACTGGATGATGATATGTTGGGCACAGATTTCGGGAGAAATAGGCTATGCTGTCTTACGGATGGTACTACTGAGCATTGTGGCATCTTTGAACCGGGCAACATCGATGAGGAATTTAGCGGCAGGAAGCCCCGGTTTGGACCCTGGGGCATCGATGACTATCTATCCTGGTATGTCACAGAGCCTCAAGACGATTCAGAGGATGCCTGAATGGCCATGTGGATTTCAGTTGTTTGCAAACAAGCTTAGTTTAATCCCTCAAAGAAAGTCGTTCAACCAAAGATAATCCACCTTCCAAAGTTTAGCCAGATCTGAGTCTTTTGCTCAAGGCATCCTCCACGGCGTTGAACTTGGCCATCCATGTCATACACGTGAGGTTCAACGTCGTGGATGATGCAGTTGAGGAAATGAGTCGGATTTGGCTAAACTTTGGGAGGGGTGTTTTTTTTGGTTGAACTTTTCAAAAAGCATCAACTTTGTCATTTCTCACACCGAGTCGGCTGTGTGTTATTCGTTGTATTTTCTGTTCCCTGTTACTATTTTCTGCTCTCTCTCTCTTTTAGTATTTGTCCCAGAAAAATTTATGGATGCTGGCTAAAATTGCATAATCCACTTTCTGTTTCCCAAGTTACATTTGGCTGGGATTTTGTTATTTCATCCATATGCGAGTTTGGTAGCGGAAATTCGCCCATGGCCAATTCCAGAGTGCACGCTTGCGCCTGATTTTGTAGGTACTTTGTCAAACAGGGGTCATTGCTGCACCATAATGAACTGAACATTTTGTTATTTCATCCATATGCGAGTTTGGTAGCGGAAATTCGCCCATGGCCAATTCCAGAGTGCACGCTTGCGCCTGATTTTGTAGGTACTTTGTCAAACAGGGGTCATTGCTGCACCATAATGAACTGAACATTTTGTTATTTCATCCATATGCGAGTTTGGTAGCGGAAATTCGCCCATGGCCAATTCCAGAGTGCACGCTTGCGCCTGATTTTGTAGGTACTTTGTCAAACAGGGGTCATTGCTGCACCATAATGAACTGAACATTTTGTTATTTCATCCATATGCGAGTTTGGTAGCGGAAATTCGCCCATGGCCAATTCCAGAGTGCACGCTTGCGCCTGATTTTGTAGGTACTTTGTCAAACAGGGGTCATTGCTGCACCATAATGAACTGAACATTTTGTTATTTCATCCATATGCGAGTTTGGTAGCGGAAATTCGCCCATGGCCAATTCCAGAGTGCACGCTTGCGCCTGATTTTGTAGGTACTTTGTCAAACAGGGGTCATTGCTGCACCATAATGAACTGAACATTTTGTTATTTCATCCATATGCGAGTTTGGTAGCGGAAATTCGCCCATGGCCAATTCCAGAGTGCACGCTTGCGCCTGATTTTGTAGGTACTTTGTCAAACAGGGGTCATTGCTGCACCATAATGAACTGAACATTTTGTTATTTCATCCATATGCGAGTTTGGTAGCGGAAATTCGCCCATGGCCAATTCCAGAGTGCACGCTTGCGCCTGATTTTCTAGGTACTTTGCCAAACAGGGGTCATTGCTGTACCATAATGAACTGAACATTTAGCTGCTGCTGGGACATTTGTAGAGCAAGTATTTGACCACAGTGAATTGCGGGCATGTTCGAAGAAAGGTACAAAAGAAGGAATTTGAGAAACCATATGAATGTGGTAGGTATAGGGTAGAACATAGAATTGCAAAACCATAAAAAGCCATAACAAAAACTGGTGTTTTGAATGCAGAAATGATAGATGTCCCATTTCGTACATAGACTTAAGCACCGAGTTCTCTTAATCGTTTGCTTAGCTAGTAACGATGCACATAAAGCACATTTCTAAAACTCATGTGATACTCACGCGAGTATAACATACCTCAAGCCTTTGAAAAATCATAAACACTAAATTCTACCGGCTTGCCTTCACCAGGGACTAGTTCCAATAGCAAAGAAAGGACGCGTCTAGGAAAACAATTGACAGTAGCAGCAGGGTGGTGGTGTTTTCTGCAGGATCTACGTGCTTCAGATCTCACCGCCGGCCGCGCCTTCACCAAGGATGCTCGCTGACGGCGCACAACCTAATCTCAGGCCTGGTCTGTCCCATCTAGGGAGAGAAAAACACTCGGCGGTTTATCAGAAAAAATTACTGTGATTTGTTGTAATAATTCAGTGCAGTGTCTAGGACAGTTTCAGTTTCGTCAGATAAGCAGACTAGCTGCAGGTTTAGTTTCGACAGTTAGTTCAGTTAGCTGTTAGTTGGTTTAGTTGAGAGTTTTAGGCTCCAAGTTTTCTAACAAACTTGGAGTGATTCTCGTGGGACATGATCTGTTCGTGTGATGGCACGAACTTGACGGATCGTGGACTCGTGTTTTCCGTTGTAAGCAGAATAAAAGGAGTGGAATAGAAACCAGAAAAGTCGCAAGTTGTGCGCGGCGCAAACTCTCCGTCTCGCTCTTTTTTTTTTGCTCTGTTCATCGTCGTTCTTCCTCACCACAGTGAGATTGGGGACTTCATTATTATGTGTCCAGGTGGGCGTGTAAGTGCAATTTAGTCACAATTTGATGCAGGTTGTGCGATTTGGATCAGAGGGCTGAGAGCGTGCGGATACACGGATACACCAAGTATCGGGATGCACAGGATATGTTGCCTCCTAGGTGTTTATGCACCTATTATGAAAAAAAAGCAGAAAAATTATTTCAAAATGTTAAAAAATTCTGAAAGGAATTTTCTGTTTTAGTGCCGTGGTTGCTATGTATTTTTTCGGTCGCAAAATATATATATCCAAGCCATAGAAAATGTTCTTGTTTTAGTTGCCGTGGTTGCTCTCCGTTGTTCAGTTGCGGGGACGATAGTCAGAACACAGCGATGAAAGGGACATGGCTTCTCGCTATAGGTTTGGAATGCTAATCTAGATATGGAGTACCTCGTAATCTGCACGCATCACAACGAAGGATCCTGTTTATTTAACGAACGTTTCTGTCAGCCAACAGACTGCAGAGGTACAGATTCTGAAGGAAAGATCGACCGATGCCGCTTTGGGAGAACATGACTGTCCCGCATCAGAATTACTCGCCACATGGCAGCCTGCTACACCACAATCAAAGATCGCAAAATAATCAATAGATGATTACCCCGATGATCTCTCAACCCAGACTGCAGTCATCAGTTCACACCAAACGCACGCAGGATCTAATTAAACTCTATAGTCTCCGCATATATGTCAACACCTAGCATAACAAAAAGTAGCCTAAAGAAAGTTTCAAAAGAGAAAAGTAGCCACAGGAAACGAGTGTGCCGAACTGCTCCGAGCAAGCATAATGGCAGCAGGTGGCGTCTGTCCAGCTGAGGCCAGACACGGCACAGTTTAAAATGCAACCTGCAAAAGGGAAACGGCAAAGAAAGCTCTACTCTACCCCTGGCCACTGCACGGGAAGAAACTACACATACTTGGACAGCTAGTAAATTGTTCACAGATCGGCAAAGAAAGCTTGTGCTAACATTTGTTTTTGTGAAGACATACAC
This sequence comes from Avena sativa, assembly GCA_916181665.1. Taxonomy (NCBI): domain Eukaryota; kingdom Viridiplantae; phylum Streptophyta; class Magnoliopsida; order Poales; family Poaceae; genus Avena; species Avena sativa. The sequence goes on from OV702290.1 coordinate 470,531,229, forward strand.
GTGACAGAACATTGGCAGTGTTGCAATGTTTTCCGTTTACCTGTTAACCCAAAAGGCATAACCGCATCAACTGAATGTCTGAATCTATGCTACGGAAGCTGATTACATTGTAGGTTTGGCAGATCCAGTTTGAAAATCATTCAGGCATGGCGAAACTGCAGGTGATCTGTAACTACCAAGAAACATTCGTCCCATGAGGCACTGTACAGTTTTTGCTCAAATCTCACACAGAAAAGGCTGGGGATAGGAATAGGAGCCCGGATCAGTTGAAGGAAGGGCTAGATGAAAAAGGTTCGCCATGTCACCCTCCCACTGGCAAGGCTATACAGGGTAGGGTAAGTGCTTCAGAGCAGATATTGGAAACTACTAAGCCGTCGAATTCACCCTGAAAAATTGTTACAGCGGAGCTGTGTTAGCAGCATTACTTAGCGGAGCTGTGTGACATATATACAACACTATACGTTTTAGATGTATAAATGAGAAAGAACATATGGACATCTGCCATGTATGATCAAAAGCAATTCTTCACTGGAATAATGTACAGTAGATATTTGGTCAAAATAACAAGAATAAATGAGAACAATGTGAAAACACAGCTAAAAGGTGCTATCAACGAAAAAAACTAGTTAGACTGACATATTGTATTGTTTTTAGCTGGCCTTGCCAGGTTTAACAGTAGGAAATATGCAAGTAATCTGTAGTAAAAAAACAATAAGAAGCATGTTACAAAGTGATAAGTATTACCAATTAACAATCAGAAGAAAATTCTTTCACCATCACCTCTAGAAAGGTACCTAAGAAGACAAAGTTTAAGTCTATTAGTAAGCAGCAACTTTTATTTCCAGAAAGGAAAAGGTCAAAAAACAAATACTGTAGAAAAAAAACAGGTATGCTTAGATATCTCGATTACAATTAATTGAAACGAACAAAAATCAAGAGGTATACCACGGGCAACATGGATTAGACTAATCTGTTGCTGAATTAGATGCTTTCTGGACCTCCATTGTTATCGCCTCAGCAAGGTCTGATGCCTTATACTCAGCTCCAAAGCATCTTACTGTCTCCAAGCATGGATCTAGCAAGTACCTGTAACTTCAGACAGTCAAGTTCTTGAAACTACATCAACAAAGAAAGTTATATGAAGAATCCCATGTGCTCTTACATGTTATGAGAACTTTCAACAATATAATCCTGACAACCTTCACCAACTTTTTTAAAGAAAATGCGGTATTCCTGTGCTGTCTGTCTTATTGCATCGACGGGGCCTGTTAATCCTACTATTCTTGGGTCAAATTCTGCAGTTTAAATGAGATAAATCATCACTTCCAAACATACCACACAACTTTGAAGGTTCCAATAGCATATAACAAACAGAGAGTAACTTACCACTAAGATATGCCTTAAGCTGAGCAGGTGAATCACGTTGAGGATCAATTGTGATAAAGAGTGGTTTAATCTTGATATCATGCTTTGACTCTGAAACAAATAATAAAGGTTCACAAAAGATCATGAAGATAAAAACAAGTGGTACAAACAGCAGAGTTCAACAAAATCTACTAATTGCAAGCAGAACATAGAACACAGAAAATCGGTTCTTTCAGACTTTGGACTGCCATCAATTTTAAGCCCACCAGATACAAAGTAGTTCAGAGTTCAGGCTTCAGACTTGGGCATGGCTGAACTAACAGAAGAGAAATATTTAAATAGCTTTAACGACATAATTAATAAAAATGACTTAATACTAATTTCACGCAAAGGACCATATATCATTGGGAATTATTGTCAAATGTTAGGGAAATTGAATATTTTAGCCCAAATGATATAAACAAAACATGCATTGTGCACTCACAGACCAAGAAACCATATGCATTATGTGTACGAGGGTACTATCCACTAAATCTGTAAAAGAAAACATAGATGGTGATATGATAAATAAAATAACAAAAGTAGTGTCAAAAGATGAGAGATGGTTCCAATCATGTATTCACAACCACGAAGCAGGATGTGGTATATAGCAACGCACCTAACAGCTTAACAACATCAGCGATCTTCTGAACTGCTGCTGGCCCCACATCTGGGGATGATGTGTAGCCAAAATACATCAGCGTCCAATTTCCTCTAAGCTTTGATTCAGTCACCACGTTGTTTTCTGTATCATAGAGCTTAAATGGTCCTCCTATTGCAGGTCTGTTGCTATTGCACCTTTTGGGAACAGTGGTCTGTTGTGTTTCTTTACATGGAAACAACATAATGTCAGATGTAAGAGCAATAATAAACTGAATAAGACAAAGGCTAAATGAAAACTGTTTCCCATTCAATCTTAGCAACCATGTACAGCTGAAAAGTAACGGAAACCTTATATCATTCAAGCTAAGCTGACGTGTACAACTGTAAACCAAAACTAAAACTTACAATCATGCACTTCCCTATTCTTTTGAAACAAAACTAAACCTCATAAGCTATTGGCATTATTGGAGAAATGATAATTAGAAGAAATAGAAGTACCCAGAAAGGACTAAACAATTAAAAGAGAGAGAGAGATACCAGTCCAAAATAAAACAGAAGTGTCATGGGAAGTCAGACCATGCACATATTTTATCTTTCTTTAAATTAATAGGGTTTCAGCATTTTCTGTTTAATTTCTCAGATACGGATGACGCACAAGGGGGCATTTCAAGGATCTTCATTGCCTAGATAATTATTATTCTGATCATGGCATCACCTAGTCCAATATCAAGATTTTATTAAACTAACACTGACTACCAGAGTTGAACTGGTTGAGAAAATGGATACATCAAATGTATTACTTCAGGAACAATATGAAGCATCACATCTTATAAAGATTGTAAGTACCTAAGGGAATCATACGCTTTTCATCATTATAGTGAACAAAAGTGGCTAATCCAGCAAAGGCTAGAACGGCAGATGGCTGCAAAACCAACATTCACATTAACATAAGAATATCACAGATGCAAAATGCTCCTAAAGATCCTGTTAGGTCAAAGTACAGGGAAGATGTCCAAAAAACTGTCAAACTTCACCATTAAGCCATGATAACAATTTGACATTTAACCATACAGAAAAAATTATCATAAATCATAGTTAAGCAAAAAATGATAAAAGAGAAAGATCAGGAAGGCCACAAAAGCAACATACGACAATGTAATATATCAGTGGCCGGGAAGTTGACACATTCTCCTCAGTAGACTGTCTCATTGGTCTATTATACTTGGAGCTTCCTCCGGTAGAATAGCCTCGAGACTGGTAAGCTCTCACTGGAAATAGCCTGCAGAACCAAATGCTAAGAATTACAAAAACCGCACAGTTGAACAAACAAAGCTATGCCCATGTAGAACAAGTAACATACATGCAAATAGGCTTGGAAGAATAACCACATATAGGTAGCGCTAGCATTCAGAACATTCGAAATGGGAAAATCAACGAACTATCATCCATAAGGGGCAGCAAAATAATTGTCGGACCAAACTGCATCTGCGCTTTTCGTGGGAATGCATAATATAACTTCAATACTTTCACCATCATACAATGATGTAGCAACTTATGCTAGTCTTTTTTTTTCGCGAAAACGCAAAAGCCTTGCGTTTCGATTCATTGATAGAAAAAGAAAGTATTGTACAACGCCGAAGGGCGCACACCCGACACACTCAAGACAGAACATGGCTGAGGCCTCTAAGCGAACATTACAACCGACGCCACCAAACACCCTAGCCTAGATGTGCAAAGCAGCACCACCGCCCACCACCATGCTCTTCGTCGTTAACATAAGCTAGTAGCCGTCAGCCTCCCCCGTCGAGTGAATCCATGCGACTGAAACACCGCAACGGAGGATCCTTCGCAGTCCACGAACCTTGCCCGAAGGGTAACCAAACTAGCGCGACGTCGGAGCTCCAAGGATCTGCTCGCCACAGCCAAAGCATGCGCCAACACCTGCGTGCCACCTAGGGCCGTACCACCAAGAACAACGCCTCCAAGGAGGGAGCGACGTCCAGAACGCCGTCGTCATCCGATCTGGCAAGCCAGATCTAGGTTTTCACCCGGGGAACAGAGCCACAAGGGATAGGGGTGGATCAGTGCTCCTCGACAACGCCCCCAAGAGGGTAACGACGCCAAGGGCGCCGCCGTCATCGGCACCAACAAAGGTTGGGCAGAGCTTTCGCCCGGATCGCACGATCACCACTCACGCAACGGCGCAACCTCCGAGACCCGACAGCAAGATCCTATCGCCGACGACTCCGCAATAGTCCGAGAACCCGACTGGCCCACCAACATGCCAGCGAAGGCCACCACAAGATGCAGGCTCCAAGGCGACAAAGCACCGCCCAAGGTGGGAACCTCGTCACAAGACCACCCGTGCATTGGCCAGCTCCGATCAACGGCAAGGATGCTGAAATCAGCAGCACGATGCCTATGCACACCGCAACTCGCCGCCAAGGGCGGAGCTGCCCCACAGCGAAGCGCATCGCCCCTCCAACGCCACCACCAGAGAGGCGGAGCAGCACGAGGACGGCGTCGCCGCTGTATGCGGTGGGAGGGGTAGGTGGGAGGAGAGGGGCACGATAGGACCAGTCACCGCCACCAGGTCAAACCTATGACGGACGACCAGCACGATAGCGTGTCCCTCGCGTCGCCAAGGGCCCAGCCCTGCGCCGCGCCAAGCCGGCATCCTCCACCACCCAGCCGGCCTTCTACGCCGGTGACAAGACGCTTGCCGCCGCGCCGACAGACCCACCCGCGATGGTCGAGGTCGACCTCTCACGGCAGGGAAAGGAGGGGCGTACAGGCCTTGGCCGCTGCAGTGGTCTCCGCACGAACTCCGCGTCGGGACCCGAGCTGCGGTCGCGCGCAAGCGCAGCGTCCCGCAAGCCTAGGTCAGGCCCCGAAGGGCCCCCGCGGCCACAGATCCAGGCCCAGGTCGGGCCCAGACTAGACCCGCACCAGCGCCGCCGTCGTCCTCCGGCCTCCGCACCGCCATCGACCTCGCAGCACCTCCAGTGACCACGCCGTGAGCAGCATCTACCTCGCCACCGCACGGTCTTCGACGCCGACAGCGAGAAGCTCGCCGCGCGCCGAGAGACCCACCCACCGCCTGTCTAGCCGCCGGCACCACCACGGCGCCCAGCAGCCAGCGTCGTCAGGCGCACCCGCACCCACGCCAGCCTGCAGCCACGGGGCCTAGAGCAGCAGGCCCGCCCAGGCCCATCTGGGCCGCGAGCGAGCCCGCGCTCGCTGTCGCCGCCGCTGCAGGGGCGCCACCGTCGCATGGAGAGCAGGCCCCGACCTCCACGAACGCCGCCGAGCCGCGCGTCCCGCCGGATCCCCGCAGCACCTCGCCGCCAGACGCCACCGGGTCACGCGCCGCCGCCGCAGGAAGGGGCCGCCGCCGCGCGAGGGAGAAGGCCCCGCCGCCGCCGTCGCCGCCCGGGCTTTGCCCGGCGGGACCTCTGGCGGCGGCGGAGGGGAGGGGGAGAGGGGAGGGGGGGTGGCTCGGCCGGCGGCGCGGTCGCCCCCCGTGTCGCCTAGGGTTGGGCGACGCGGGGGCAGATGTCCTATTCTTTTAGCTCCTTCTTCACTTATGCTAGTCTGAACCACCAGCAACAGAACATGTACACATTTGCAACTGGAAATGCTAAACAGCGGCACAGAGAATTGAAGACTAGGTCACAATCATAATCGACTTATGTGTCAAAAGCTAGTTTATGCAGTCATTAATCACATGTACTGACAAATTGCGGCACCAGAATGAAGAACATAGACTACATGGTGAAACATAAAGTGCAGGGAACACACAATTTTGGTAACTCGCTGACCATACTTCGGAATAATTGTGTCTCTAGAAACTCCAACGAGACTAGATTGCGTTCTACCAGCCCCGAATCCTTCCCATTCCCTCGACATACTGTCAGGAGACACGGCTCACGTTCCCCCAGGCAGGCCTAAATCAACAAACCCAACGAGAATCGGACCACCCAAGGACGCCATCGCGGAAGCGCCGGCTGCGGCATTAGCGCAAACAGGTAGCGCGCGAAGGACACGAGCATCACGCCGAAAAGATGAGCGAAACACGAGCGTACCTGGTCTTCAGCGGCGGGGGTACCTCGGCCACACGGGCGGCGCCGAGGCGGCGGAGCAGTGAGAGCTTGAGGACGCGCGCGGGCAGCATGATCGGGGCCCGAGAGGAGGCACCGCAGCGAGGCGGGGGCGGTGGACCGTGTTGCAGAGGAACAGGGGATGGAGTGGGGAAGGGGAGAAACTGGAAAGTTTTGGGGTGAGGTTTTGGGGGGGTCTCGGCTCGGTTGGGCGTGTTCAACTTCTGGTCCAAGAAAGCAAGTTTGATCTTCGTGCAGCCCAAGAGATCGTTTTTGCTCTCTGGGCTGATCTGGTCTGTTTTTGCTGCTCCTAAGCATAAATATTTCGTCGCTTTATTTTCACGGTCGGTTCAGTGGTTCAGTATTACAAATTCCCTCCGAGTACTTCATAGTGTTATTAATTCAAGTTAAAATTTGAGATCATGGTTCTTCTTTCATGTACATATGCGCTTCATTAAGAATTTTGTGAAATTCGTGGTCAAATCTTATTTTTGGTCCAAGACAATTATAGATGTTTGTCATCCCTTTATTTCCATAATTACTTTACTTTTAGAAGAAACTTGTAATTCCCTCGAAGTAAATAGTACCGGTATGCAAACCAATTTGTGGTTGGGTGGCTAAGAGGGTGGTTGTACCCCAGCCCACCAGAGATCAAACCCTAAGTTTGACACTGTGTGTTGCATAAAAGGCAAAATATTCTTTCAGTGGGAGGCGACGTTTCCGTCGACAGCGAGGCGTGCATGTACGTGTTGTGAACGTCTACGGTTGTAATGTGTTTCTCAAAAAAATAGTACTAGTCTTTTCATGTTCTTATTAGTTGAGCTATATTTGAGATTCATAATCCTTCGTTTTTATACATTTGTCGATGTGCTTTACTAAGAATATTGTAAAATTTATTAATGTTTGCGTGGAACGGTACTTGGCCTCGTACCGGTTGCATGTTAATATATAGTTCGTAGACACAAGTGTACAAGATAGTTGGGGTATCCGTATACAATACATACGGTATACAAAGGTAAAGGAAAAACCCTATACATCATCTAACACACACCCTTAATCCGAACCTTTCAAAAAGTTGAGATTACGCTTGAACTCATCTAACTTCTTTACTAGAAGTGCCTTTGTAAAGCCATCTGCAACTTGATCTTTGCTTGAAATGAACCTGATCTCCAGCAGATTTCCTGCAACTCTTTCTCTTACAAAGTGAAAGTCAATTTCAATATGCTTGGTACGAGCATGGAACACAGGATTTGCAGAAAGATAGGTGGCACCTAAATTATCACACCAAAGACATGGTTTTTTTCCTTCAATTTTACTCCTAACTCAACAAGAAGAGCTTCCACCCATATTAGTTCAGCTGTTGCATTTGCTAATGCTTTATATTCAGCCTCAGTGCTTGATCTAGAAATTGTGGCTTGTTTTTTAGCACTCCATGAAACCAAGTTTGGTCCTACAAAAATGGCAAACCCACTAGTGGATCGCCTGTCATCCAAAGATCCTGTCCAGTCTGCATCTGAAAAAAGCACTAAGGAGTGTAGAAGGGGAAGTAGTGAATGTAATACCTTCATTTAGTGTATCCTTTACATATCTGAGAATATGTTTCACTGATGTCCAATGTTCTGTAGTAGGAGCATGAAGATATTGGCAAACCTTATTAACAGAGTATGATAGATCCGGTCTTATCAAAGTCAAATATTGTAGTGCTCCAACAATGCTTCTGTACTGAGTACTATCATCAGGGCCCAGAGATGTACCATGAGTAAGAGACAACTGTTCTGTGGAGGACAGAGGAGTTGGTACCGACTTACAATGACGCATACCAACTTTATTAAGTAAATCGGTTGCATACTTTTCCTGTGTCAAAAGCAAACCGTTTTGTATCCTTTTTACTTCAATGCCTAAGAAAAAATGTAAGTCACCAAGATCCTTGATTGCAAAGTTCTCATTAAGATCTCGAAGCAAAGCATAAATGGCATTATTAGAGGAGATTGTAACTATGATATCATCAACATAAATCAGCACAAAACTGTGATACCTGACTTGTTGTATAGAAACAATGAGGTGTCAACCTTTGAAGGTGTAAAGCCAAGATCACAAAGTTTAGAGCTCAGCCTAAAATACCAAACTCGAGGAGCTTGATTTAGTCCATACAGAGCTTTATCAAGCTTGCAAATAAGGTGCGGAGCATGGGGATCTTCAAAACCTGGAGGTTGTCTCATATACACTTCCTCTTCCAGAACACCATGAAGGAACGCGTTCTTGACATCTAGCTGCCGAAGGCTCCACCCCCGAGAAACGGAGAGAGCCAAAACAATTCTGAAAGTAGCAATTTTTACCACAGGACTAAAGGTGTCCTCATAATCAATGACATACCTTTTCTTAAAACCCTTTGCAACAAGTCTAACTTTATACTTGTCAAGTGTTCCATCTGCTTTTCTTTTTATACGATATACCCACTTGCAATCAATCAAGTTCTTGTTTGTGCTTGCAGGAACGAGGTGCCATGTCTTGTTTTCCATCAACGCGTTATATTCCTCCTCCATAGCGTGAAGCTAATTTGGATCATCAAGTGCCTCTGTTAGAGTGTTTGGTTCACCTGTAGTGGACAACATACCATATCGAACAGTGCCATCAGTATATATTTTTGGTTGTCTAATACCTTTCTGCAAACGTGTGCGTGGAGGAGATGGCAGTGGAGATGTCACAGCGGGGTGAAATGGAGACGGAAGAGAGCTGGACGCAGGGCTGGACGCAGAGCCACCCGCCGCAAAGGATCCCGTCGCGCTGGACCCAGCAGCAGATAGCGACGGAGCGGGCGTTGTAGCGGACAACGACAGGGCGGGCGAGTCTGCGCGCTGGGGAGGCGCGCGCGGGGGAGAATCTGGCTCAGGAGACAAGCCGCCACGATCCTCCTCGGGATCGGAGCCAGCTGTCGCTGCAGGGGAATGTTCCCACTCGTGCTCCGCGCCCTCTTCTTCGTCATTTTCTAGACCATGTTGATCATTATTTGATGTGCAGATTTTAGCACTTCTTTCAGCAGAATTTTCATTTGCTAATCCTTCATCCTGCAAGACGTGAGTGACATGCACAGTAGGCATAATAGTATCATCAACATTTTGTGCACCCCCTTGGTGGAAAGAAGGTGGAAGAAGTAATATGTCATGCTTGAGGCGTGTACCATCATTTGGATAAAGGGCTTTGAAGGGAAATATGTTTTCATCAAAGACAACATCACGCGATGTATAGACACGACCAGTGGCAACATCAAGACATTTAACACCTTTGTGAATAGGACTATAACCAAGAAAAACACATTGTTGGATCGAAAAGAAAGCTTGCGTTTGTTGTATGGACGAAGATTTGGCCAGCAAGCACAACCAAAGGTACGTGAGGCATCATAATTTGGTGTAACATGTAGAAGACGTTCAGTGGGGGTTTCAAAGTTTAGAACCTTGCTAGGAAGAATATTAATGAGGAATGTTGCTATGAGAAAAGCCTCATCCCAAAGCGTCAGAGGCATGGATGCATTAGCAAGCAAGGCAAGACCAACCTCAATAATGTGACGATGTTTCCTTTCAGCTGAACCATGATGTTTCCTTTTGTTGATGAGCATGTGGGTATGAAACATGATGTGTTATACCAACTTTTTGAAAGAAATCATTCAGTTTTTCATACTCACCCCCCCCAGTCAGTTTGCATAGTAACAATCTTCCTATCAAACTTGCGCTCAACATATTGTTGGAACAGAACGCTTTTTAAGCAAATATATCCAAGTAAATTTGCTATAATCATCAATAAAGCTTACATAGTATGCATGTTTTCCAACAGAAAGAGGAGCAGGGCCCCAAACATCAGAGAACACTTGCTCTAAAGGAACAGTAGAGACACTAGTAGATATGGGGTATGGAAGTTGGTGACTCTTGGCTAGTTGACAAGAGTCATAGACATATGGTGTACTTTCTGGGGTATAAGCTATTTTATTTCTCCTAAAAACTTATTGCACCACGAAGGAAGATGGATGACCTAAACGATGATGCCATGTAGAGGAAGACGACTTTATTGTGAGGAAGGCAAGCTTGGAGGTCTCATGGAACATAATAGGCATCAAGGGGTACAGACCACCACGGCATGGGCCTCTAAATAGAACTCTTCGTGTTGCTTGGTCCTTGATTAAAAAGAAGAAAGGATGAAACTCAATGAATACATGATTATAAAGAGTAAATTTATGTACTGACAAGAGGTTTTTAGATGCACTAGGAACATAGAGAATATCTTTGAGTGCAAAGGAACCATGAGGGGTGCGAAAAGTTGAGTTACCAATATGACTTATTTTCATACCTATGTCGTCAGGAGTGTTGACGGTGTCACGTCCAGTGTACTTTTCAACAGTGGAGAGCTTGTTCATCTGGCCAACAAGATGATTGGTGGCACCACTATCGGGGTACCAATTAGTATCAACGCAGTAGGAGGTAAAGTGTGCCCCCTTCTCACCACGATCACCATCTTCATCATCATCATGTTGAAAACGCCACCAGCACTCACTCGCAGGGTGGCCATGTATCTTGCAGATTTGACATGTGACATCGACGAAAGGTGTAGGAGCCTGATCAATACGGGCCCGTGGCCGACGACGGTCAGCCCCCACCACCACCGCCATCATCACGGCAACGGTCGTCATCACGATGGCGATAGTGATCTCCCTCATAGCGGGGGCGAGCATCGTCACGTTGCCATGAGCCATCACGGCGATCACGGCGGTCACGAGAACCGCCACCACCTCCTCACTACAAGAAAAGTTTTCTTCCGCAACAAATTGGCCCGACGGTCGTCGTAGAAGGCGCGTCTTCCGCGATGAAATTCTCGGCTCGATCGTGGCTGATGGAAAACTTTCTTTTTTCCGGTTTTGCCGCCCTCTACTACGACGATTCTGCTAAAAACGTGGAGGAAGCTCGATTGGCGCGTGGCAGAAGCAAGATTTTCGTTTCCTCGTGCGATGTTGACTCGCCGAAGTCTTTTGAGGCGTGTGGGTCTCGGACGTCAGTGTCTCTAGCGGACCATACTTTTCGGTCGTGCATCCCTGATTTGAACTCGATAACGTTGCTCGAGGCGTCTACCGTTTAGTCGGGCTGCTAGGTCCCACATGTAAGCCTCTCATTAGAAGGATCGTGTGTATGATGGAATTTTTTCCTTCGCTCGCGCTACCCTGTTCCGAAGTTGATAGCGCTGCTCGATGCATCTACCGTCTAATCAACCTCCTGGGACCCACATGTCATCCTCTCATTAGAAGAAACGTGTGTATGATGGAATTTTTTATTTTGCTGGTGCTACCCCATTCTGAGTTGATAGCGCTGCTCGACGCATCTACCGTTTAACCAACATCCTGAGCCCCACATGTCATCCTCTCATTAGAAGAAACGTGTGTATGATGGATTTTTTCCCTTCGCTCGCGCTACCCTGTTCCGAACTTGATAGTGATGTTCGATGCATCTACCATTTAATCACGATGTTGGCCCCACATGTCATCCTCTCATTAGAAGGAACGTGTGTATGATGAATTTTTTACCCTCTATCGCGCCTTCGTGTTTCGAACTTGATAGTGTTGCTCGCTGCATCAGCCGTTTAATCAAACTCCTGGACCCCACATGTCATCCTCTCATTAGAAGAAACATGTGTATGATAGAATTTTTTCCCTCGGTCGTGCCTCCGTGTTCCGAACTTGATAGCGTTGCTCGCTGCATCTACCGTTTAATCATGATGCAGGGCCCCACCCCCACATGTCATACACTCATTAGAAGAAACATGTGTATGATGGAATTTTTGCTCTCGGCCGCGCCTCCGTGTTTCGAACTTGATAGCGTTGCTCGATGCATCAACCATTTTTCTAGGCTGTTGAGTCCCCCATGTGAGCCTCTCATTAGAAGAAAGGTGTGCATGCTGGACTTTTCTCTCGCTCGCGCCTCCCTGTTTCAAACTTGACAACGTCGCTCGAGGCAGAACCTGTACAAGGCCGTGCTATTGGGTCCCACATGCCGGTCTCTATGTATATCAAACCTACGTATGATGCACTTTTTTTCGGCCGCGTCCGCTGTTTTGACCTTGGCAACGTTGCTCGATGTGGCAGTCGTGTATGGTCTTGCTGCTGAGGCCCCCATGTCACCCTCTCTGGTATGTTCTGGCCGGTGGGTCCCTGATGCCAGCCTCTCTGTACAAGTATTTAACTTTTTTTTCAAACCTGACCAATAAACTCGAGGGATGCTGCAGGCTGGTGGGTCCGTGATGCCAGCCTCTCTGTAATGCGATATTAAAAAGTAAACCCTTTCTCAAAAAAAAGTAAACCCAAGATATATATAAATATGTACACACAGTGGATTCGAACTAAAGACCTTCAAGTCAAATCAAATAGACATAAACTGAGTGTTTTGCCACAATACCAAAGATACTAATAGAAATTGAATCATTAAACATGTATTAGTACTACAACTTATGTATCAGTCTTCTAAAAAATATTGTTGTGTTTCCATGTTATCTCTTTTAAAATAAAAGAGCAGTGCTACTGGAACCTTGATTAATAAAAAGCCACATAATGGATTAGTTTCTTAAAAACATGGGTAGGCAGAGTTTTTTTTAGAGGTGGGGGGCACTACCAAAAAGGCCAAATTAAAAAGTTTCTGGGCTATGGTCAATGGGCTCCTATCTCAAATTTCACTGGGCTGTGTCTCGCCAGATTCAAACATAGACCTCTTCGAGGGAGGAAAAAACGATAATTCCTTTGACAGATATTCATGTAAAAATATCTAATGAACACACACCACATGCGCCAAAACAGGGCTGGTATCCAATGACTTCACTTGGTGAAATCACGTTGTATATCTTTACCCTCTCATCTCTCTCCAAAATGCATCCAACGGTTTCGATGACACAAAGGCAAAAGCTCTAGAGCAAGCAGCCAGCAGCAACGACAGAACTTTTGACAAATTCAATACCATTTGAAAGATTAAGGAGTACAGAATAATAAGATATAAAAAATCAAGAGATTCCTAGTTCATATTCAGCAGTACTTGACCAATTCAGAAGCATTTCAAAGTGACTGATTCAGCAATACAAACACTGAAATTCAATATCACTACAGAGAGAGACAATTCTTGTTTCAGCTCTAAAAACTATGCCACGCGATCAGTTTGCCCTTTTCTCCAAACACACTCGATCACTGGAACACAATCATTGTCATAATATTTGCTCATATAGGGAACCGTCATATAGATACAAATATACCATACCAGTACGTACTAGTCATAGCTCCAATCCAGCAAAAGGTTATCACAGTTTTACCACCCATATATGATAAGTGGAGATAAGACAACCACATACTTAATTACAATAGCATGTGGCCAAAGAGCTAGACAGCTAGGAAGTTCATGAACAGCATGCCGCATTCAGGTCAGCGAGATACATCGACCTTGACCGTTATTCCAATAGTAAGTTTGGCTGCTTTCCGGAACTTGATCCACCTAGAAGTAGCTGCCAAGAGCCCATCAGTCGAGTTAATGGCGTAGCCCCTGATAAGCAATCCTTCGCTCTGCATCGTGAAGACTATTGTGCCCTTTCGTCTGGCCTGGAGTTGCTTTGTGACACTCTTAGGCAATTTCTGAGTCAAAGCAAGAGATAGACGCATAATTACTAAGAGCGATGCACCGAATCATGTGAAACTTGAGAAGACATTCAGAACAGTTTATCAAATGCCGCCATATACTCACAAACATAATCCGGTGCGACCTTGTGATGATACATGTGTAGGATATGGTCTGACAAGGTGCTGCCCGGGGTGATGAAGGAGTTTGTGTTGGTGCCTATGCTGGGGTTGGTGTTCGTGCAGGAGATGGTGCCACTAATTGTAGAGGGGCTGGTGCAGGAGCCAGAAGGCCCAAAACTGGTGCCGGCGCCAGCAACTTGATGCTAGATTCCTTCTGAGTGGTAGCTAAGCTGACTGCAGGGATGGTAGAGGTAGATGAGAAGTGTACAAGCAAAACGGTCTCTTATACAACAGTTACTCACAAGACAGTGATCAGAGGATATGATGAGTATACAAGCAAATTAAGTTACTACCTCCATTGTTTCTACTTAGGTCAACAGGTGCCGGAGCAGGAACTAGGGCCAGTGCCATTGGGGGTGCCAGCAGCTTGGTGCTGGTTACCTTTTGAGGGGTAGGTAAGGGGACTGTAGGAGTGGTCAGAGAGGCATATGATATGTGGACAAGCAAAATGGTTTCTTATACAACAGTAACTTCTAGACAGAGATGAGAGTATACAAGCGAATTAAGTTACTACCTCTATTCTTTCTCCTACTGAGGTCAACAGGTGTCGTTTCAGGAACTAGGGCCGGTGCTGGTGCCGGTGCCAACAGCTTGATGCTGGCACCCTTCTGGGTGGTACATCAGGGGAGGTGGGCTGCATAAGTGGTTAGGGTCATATGATGAGTAAAGACAATGGTGCAAAATAGTTAGTTGCAAGAAAATCATTAGAGGTTGTGATGGGTACAAAATCAAATTAATTAGTACTACCTTTGTTCTTGGTCCTTCGGTCAACAGGTGTACGATGGCATGCAAGTATCTGCCTAGGCTTGCTAAAATTGAATGTTACCTCATCCCCATGCTTCAGACCATTCTCACGGATATACTTGGACCAACCTCGGCCACCCAAATAGGTGGTGGACATCGTTTGGGAGACATCCACATCATATAGTTGCCGCATGCCTTTAGGCCCCTCGCTATACAAAGTTAGAAACTTGTCATTTCCGAACATCTTGTTTATAATGGGGCGAGCGACTGATGGCTTAGTGTACGGCGCCAGAAAAGTGCTGGTGCGGTGTTGATGTAGAGCTCGTTGGGAACCCCAAGAGGAAGGTATGATGAGCACAACAACAAGTTTCCCTCAGTTATGAAACCAAGGTTTAATCGAACCAGCAGGAGCAAGGAAACACCCCAAAGGTGTTGCTAGCTGAGCCTTGGCAGGGCGCACTACCGGTGCTAGTAGCAACGTGGAGACCTGCACAACACAACCACAGAACTTTGTCCCCAACTTGCGACGAGGTTGTCAATTTTACCGTGTTTTGTTGAAAACAAAGGATTAAACGTATCAAATGGAAAGAAGTAATAGTTTGCAGAAAGTAAACACAAAACAGTAAACAATTTGTAGATTGTATGTAAAGAAAAAGGACCGGGATCCATAGTTCACTAGAGGTGGCTCTCCTTAGATAGATAACATGCTGGGTGAACAAATTACAGCGGGGCAATTGACAAACATCGAGAAAGCAATACATGCATATACTAATCATCTTGACTGCTTTGGAACTTGATTGGGCATTACAACATTATACATAGACCTCCATCCAACTGCATCTATGACTAATAATCCACCTTCAGGTTATCATCCGAACCCCCTCCGGTATTAAGTTGCAAGCAACAGATTATTGCTTTACGAATTGCGTGTAAAGTGAACAATACGATTGTTCTATGAACAAAGGATTGTTGTTTTCTCCCTAGTAGCAACAGCACATCTAGTACCTTAGAGATTTCTGTCACTTCCCCAGATTACCAGAGGCATGAACCCACTATCGAGCATAAATACTAACTCTTGGAGTTGCTAGCATCTACTTGGCCAAGATAGCTACTAACAACGGAAAGCATGCAAGATCACAAATAACAAAGACATGATAGAATCAATAATCAATCTGAAATAGCATCTCAATATCCATCGGATCCCCGCAAACACAACATGCAGAATTACAAATAGATGATCTTGATCATGAACGGAGCTCACAAGATCTAAACATGAAAGCACAAAGGAGGAGAACCAGCCATCTAGATACTACATGGATCCGTAATCCAAGGATGAACTACTCACGCATCACACCAGAGGCTTGCATGGTGATGAAGAAGGCCTCTGGGGTGAATTCCCCTCTCCGGCAGGGTGCCGAGAAGAGCTTCAGATCCCTCCTGATCTAGGGATGGAGATGACGGCGGCTACAGATCCTTTCGTGGATTTTTTGATCGGGTCCTTAGGGTTTTCGTCCCGAGGGCATCTTATAGGCGGAAGGGGAGGCCGAGGGGGTGCTAGGGCTGGCCAGACCACCCCCTGGCGTGGGCCAGGCTAGGCCGCGCAGCCAGGTGGTGTGGTGGCCCCCTGGCCCCTCTCTGTCTCGTATTCTGGCATCTGATGACTTTTGGAAAAATAGGCACTTTGGCTTTTGTCCCGTCCAATTCCGAGAATATTCATTTTCTAACTTTCCTGGAACCAAAAACAGCAGAAAACAGGCAGCTGGCACTATGGCTCTTCTTAATAGGTTAGTCCAAGAAATCATATGAAAAGTACTCCAAAGTGTGGACAAAACACAAGAAAGTGGATAAAACCAAACATGGAACATAAAAAATTATAGATACATTTGCAATGTATCAGCGACACAAGAGACATCCTTCATAAGAAAATTGATAGAGAAGTAAGGCGACATAAAAAAAGTGAGATACAAGATCTTACATCAAGTCGGTCTAAACCACTTGGAATCCATACCTGATACCATGGGTACCCTTTGCGAAGGGTGGCCATGCACCATTTTTCATCCCTCTGCCTTTGGAATGGCATACAGGGGCCCCCTTTCAATCCACAAGCTTGACAAGAGGAGGGTAGTAGAAAGGGCTGAGCAGCTGGTACGTGGTACTGATTGAAATTAAGTAGAAAGGTTAAATTATGTAAATAGCAAGTAAATCTAATAATATAAGACAAAACCATTTCCTATAAAGCAAACAAATTTTATTTTTGTGAACTTCTAATGAGCATAAACATATAGTACTAGCTGATAAAAATAACATGGAAAATCATAACATGTGAAATTATAGATTTCCAAATTATACCCACTTCTTAGAGAGGTCACTGCCCACCTGGGTACTGCGTTGGCGCTTCCTCGTTGTGTAGAGGATGTCCTCTTTTGGTGCGGGCATCAGAAATCTACTAGCCTCTATAACAGCCTCAGCCTCAGCCTCCGCAGCAGCGCCTTCAATCTACATAAATAGCAACAGAGCTCAACAGTCCAATACTATGTAAAGTTTAGTCAAACTTTCCGTCGCTTGACTTTTCAAAAAAATACAGTATATGCCTAAAGCCTTGGGACGGAGGGAGTACAGTACATAGTAGTCATATACTGATTGTATGAGACAGTCTGACAGATTCAGATCTGGATTCACATAAACACAGTGCCATAATTAATAAAATCACACATATGTTTCTGAACATCTGATAAGCATGCATCACACCAAGCGGGTAATACTTAAATCTGTCTGCACCATGGTAATAAGGGTATTAAGAACAAATACCTTTCTCTTTAAGATGGGCCCTCCCAGCTGGTCGGTGGCCTTGTGCTTGTTTTTTGGTGAGTAGTGGTACTCGCCGGATCCTGCGGCATGTCGGGGTACCATCCTGTTTGCCGCACCTGGAGCACCGCATGTTCGCAGGTATGTACCACCGTGCTACAATAAATGAAGAAGAGATGGTGTCACAGAGGCTTCCACAAAAACAGGATGCAGACAGAGACAACTTTTAGCACAGGGATACATCCAGGTTGTAGCCAACCACTTTCAGCATTGGAAAGAATGGAAGAATGCAATGAATATACTGCTACATTACCTTTTTAGGCAACTTTTAAGGGAACTGATGGGACCATCCCTGTCCATAGTGGTCGTGCGCGCCACTGACCCATAGTTCTCCATACAGAATCTGACGCAAAATGCATTGCACATTACGAGTAGCAACTAAAGGTTACAAAAGTGAAGAACACCGAAATCGAACCCGACCAAATGCCCCAATTAGAACAATGGTGACCATGCCTTGATCCGGAATCCATACGAAATCAGTACCACCTCCCCCCACCCCACCCTCACCCCCCATCCCCACCACCCCACCCAAAATGACCCAATCGATTAGAGAATAGGAAAAATACACTGATTAGGTGATTCCGAGGTGAGCAATAAGCAAGAACTCCATAATCAAAGCATACCGAATACTACTACTCCTAGTACTAATAGTATACCCCCAATGGCCCAATCAGAAGCAAATTAAGCAAAGCCGGATTTTGAGGTGAGCAAATACACCCACCTATTTCAACAAGAACTCCCCAATTGGAGGTTGCACCAGTTCCAACAGTTGCTTGCTGGATGTGAGCTAGCTAGTGATGGTTTCTTGTCTTGTCGTTGGTAGAAAGGCATGGGCAAGGGAGTAGTAGTACTAGTAGTAGTAGGGCTGGGTAGTACACTTTTTTCTACAGTAAGTATTTTTAAGTGGCAGTGGCGGGAATTTTTTGCCAGGAGAGAATTCGGAATTTTTGATCCCAGCTATCACGTGGTGGCCTACAGCTATTTCAAGAGGGACCCATGTCAGGGGTGAGTTAAAGCAGGTCCCACATCAAGTAGGTGAGATAATTGACCGAGCCAACCTCCTCCTTCCCTTGGTACCAGTATTAGTTCTCCTGGGTTCCTCTCCAAGGATAGAGAAAATCGCCCCTCTTCGAATCAAATTGGTCCCAGCTTATTATCCTTCTGCTGATTCGTCTCACGGAGTAGTGGACAAGATGGCGGTAGTTGTAGCATAGGGCACCAGCGCTGGGGCCTAAAAAACAGTTTAGGAGCCGATAAAATGATAAGCTCGAATTTCAGACTAGAAACACATACAAACACACATGTACTCCGTATATACTAATATATGGAATAGTTTCCAATTACAGTTCTGCTAACAAAGGTCTAGAAATCATAATAAGGTAGCTCCATATTACAGAACTACGACAGTAGCGAACCAATCATGGGATAGCTCTACACCCCAAGAGTTTTTTAGCTGGGCTAGTGGTCATGAACAACACCAAAAGTACACCCCTGATGATCAGCAACCCCGCATCAAATCCATCCAGACGTAGTGTACCCGATCCACAACCTCAGGTACAGGCTCATCAATGAATAGGTCATCGTCATTACCATCAAAGTCCTCTTCGGTCGTCTGCTTCTATGATTAGTAGATTAACAGATACGTTTATAGACAAACATCAAAGACACACAACCTGAACATTTTTCGTTCTACAGATATACCTTGTCATCTGGCATAGCGGTAGTACCAGAAATGAAACCTATTTCATGCAGCTTGTGGTTTTTCTCTCCTCCCCCTTCTCCAAGTTGATCTAGTTGCTCAGGAGCTTCCTCTGTCAGTTGATCTAGTGGATCAACATCTGCTTCCCCTACTTGATCTTGATGATAAAGATGTGCTTCCCCCGGTTCATATGGAGGATCATATGGTTCACCATGAAATATCCATCTAACATATGTGCTAAGCATCCCAAATGTAAAAATATGGTCTTCCACTATACTTTGAGGCAGCACCCTACGATTCGCACACAACCGGCAGGGGCAATGTACTTTTGAGTTGTCACTATGAGCTCTAACAAATCCCATAAATCGTAGAACATCAAGGATACGTTTAGCGCTGCCTAATGGAACAATCTCTATCCAAAATCTACCCATCTGTTTAATTATGACATACAAGGTTGGTTATTATTAAGAGAAAAGCACGAAACATATAGATGAAGTACAAAAACTATATATGCCTATGCGTTTTAGCAAACATATTGACAGCAAAAAATCGCCGAAGGTATTTAGGAACACAGATCCAGCACAGAATAAACTATGACCATGCAGATTGAGGACAAATTAAACTACGTAGGAGTATTTGAAAGGGCAATAAAAATGTCAACCAAATCGAGCTAGAGATAGAAGGACTACTGTAGGATCGATGTGCCCACCGGTGTGTCTCAAGAAGACCGACGCGTAGGGAAACCTTCTTCGCGCATGTTGGTGAGGAGGAGCGGTCGTAAGCACGTCTGTTTTGTGGGGAAGGGGGTGAGGCCTAGGCGATGGAGGGTGGAAGTTAATACACAGCGCGAAGGGGTGCGAAGGGATAACTTTGGAAATTCTGGCCTACCCTGCTTTGCGCACCACCATATATGTGGCCCACCTGCCAGTCACCATAGATCAAAATTGATCCAAAACTTGTCAATATACAAGTTTATGTTTTACCATGGAAACTAATGCACATAGCATTGAACTTTGTGAACGAATGGCTTTATGTCAAAAAGTTATTTAATTTCAGCATCTTCAGCTAGGAAGCTTAGAAACTCATGAAAGTAGGGCATTATCCATCAAATCTGGAATCTCCTTTGTAAACAATTGCTTGAAATGCTAAGATGCACCGATCTACCAAATATGGCCAAGTTTGTAAGCTTGGTTAGCGAAGATACTTCAATGTACAGAGTAGTACAAAAGATGAAAAAGGTACAGAAACTATGGTTGTGACCTTGCTCCTCTTGTTTAAAAGCCTTGAATTAATGTTTATTAATTTCGGCAGATGTCTATAAACTCATTAAATGCTGGAAAGCATATAGGCCTGGGGACAGCATCCCAAGTGGGAGTAGCGTACCTTAGAAGCTTCAACTTCAAAATTTCGGCAGAGTGCCGAAATATCCCGCCCACCCATTCAAACATCCCGTCCATCCATTCAAACATCCAGCCCCAAAAATTATTTTATTGCACAAATTTAGCCTGGAAGCTTGAAAGGGCGTTATACATTGTGTGAAAAAAGGGGCGGTGACATTTTGAGCCATCATCTTTGTAGTTGCTCACAACAAAACATATTGTTATTACTTGGAAATTCGAAAACAAACTTCAAATTTGGAAGCAGACATATTGGTTGATTTGCAAAGATGCACCGATCTACCAAATACAGACACATCATCATAAACTATTTCCATGACCTTGGTCACCTTTTTTTGGACGATGGTCATCTTCTTAAAAGCCTTAAATTGTTCAAAAAATTTAGCAAATGCCTAGAAACTCGTTTAAATGCTGGGAAGCAACTCTCGTTGGCGCGTGGGCCTAGACGGTGATAGTGCGTCTGAGAGGCTCCTTGCCGGAGTAGCGTATGATAGAAGCTTCGACCTCAAAATTTGGTACAACACCCAAACATTGCACTCATCCATTAAAATATCCCACGCATCCATTCAAACATGCTTCACCTCTTTCTAGAATGCAAAATTCCTCTTCTATCCCTGCTCCGGAAACAAGAATCTGAGGGAGCACTGTAATAACAGAGGGATATAGGTGGTAAATTTGCGTTCTCCCAAGTGCATCACCCCATCCACGTTTCCCAGGCCTTCTTCAATATTTACCTGCCCGCCCACTCCGACCTACAGCGACTTTTTGGACCCACTATGCAAGTGACCCACATGTCAGTGAGCCAGAATTACGGAAAGTAGAGATTCCCATCGCTTGTTGTTCAAAATTCAAACATTTTTTGCTAAACCGAGATAAAATCATTAAAATCATCCAACCTGGCTTATACTATCATTCCACTATGTCAGAGTAAAAGCTAAAAAAACAAAGCCAAAAACACGTTCATCGCTTTATAAGCCAAAAATCAAAAGCTAGAATTCGAGCCCAGCCAAATAGCGCCTAAATCTCAAGGAACTCTTCCTGTTTCTCCCTTGTTTTAGTACCCAGATACCTTCAATTTTATTTAACAAAAAATATGACCAAGCAGGATATCATCAACTTGTAGATCAATTTTAAGATACTTTCATTAAATTGCGGTAACACCATTATGTTCCACGAATATATATAACCATAAAGTTTGAAAATATTATTGAGAATTCACGGAATCCTAAACCATAAAATCTAAATCCCTAAACCCTAACCAAGTAGGTATCGTGCAACTATAGATCAAAAATTGAGATACTTTGATTAAATCAGGTAACGCCATTCTATTGGATGAATATAAGCATAAATCCTGAGCATTACCAAAAATTCTCTGAACCCAAAACCGGAAACAACACTTAAAACTAAACTGTAAAACCCTAAACCCTCGGCCCATAAACCCTAATCAAGCAGGTATCATGCACTTATATATATCAAAATTTGAGATACTTTCATTAAATTGCGGTAACGCCATTCTATTCCACGAATATAAGCATAAAGCTTGAACATTATTTAAAATTCCTAAAACCTTGAAATCTAGACACTAAACCCTAAATCCTTACCAAACACGTAGCATGCACTTATCGATCAAAATTGATATATTTTCATTAAACTGGTAACTCCATTCTATTCGATGAATATAAGCATAAATCTTGAGCATTATCAAAAATACCCTAAACCCTAAACAACCCCTAATAAAACCTAAACCTAAAACTCCAAACCCTCAACCCATAAACCCTAATAGATCAGGTATCATGCACTTATAGATCAAATTTGGAGATACTTTCAATGAGTTAGGTAACGCCATATATATTATATTCGACGAATATAAGCATAAAGCTTGAGTATTATTGAAAACTCAATAAACCCCTTAAACCCTATCCAGTCCATAAAACCTAAACCCTCGACCCATATAAACCCTAACCAAGTAGGTATCATGGACTTATAGATCAAAATCTGAGATTCGATCTTTCGTTAAATTGCGGTAACACTATTCCATTCCATGAATATAACAATAAAGTTTAAACATTATTGGAAATTTCCTAAACCCTAAACCCTCAACACCGCACGTAGCATGCACTTATCGATCAAAAATTGATATATTTTCATTAAACTGGTAACTCCATTCTATTCGATGAATATAAGCATAAATCTTGAGCATTATCAAAAATACCCTAAACAACCCCTAATAAAACCTAAACCTAAAACCCCAAACCCTCAACCTGAAGGAGTTATGCCCTAGAGGCAAATAATAAAGTGTATTATTTGATATACCTCCTGTATGTTCATAATACGTTTCATACTGTGCTATAACTGTGTTAATACGAAACGTTAATACACGTGTGGTATGTTAATTGGAGAACTAATATTAAATATATATTTTATTTTTTGAAGGCGCTATATTGCTAATGGGCCTCACCCGAAGGGAGGGCCAAGTGGGCAAGGCGCCTAAGGGGTGGGGGCCAGCCGGCCTAGGGCTAGTGGGCCACCCGAGTGGGGCCCACCTAGGGCCAGCGGCTGCCCCAAGGTGGTCGGCGGGTGTGGGCATTAGTCCCACACCGCCTGGCCCCTAGGTGGTGCCCCTCCCTCCTACTATATAAAGGGGTCCCCCCTCCCCTTCAAGGACACCCATTCCTCTCATTCTCTCTCTCTCTCTTCTACTGAGGACTTCCCTGTAATATTGGGGAGGACCTCGTGGTTGAGTTCTCCACCTTCACACTACCGTAGTGTGATCGGCGATCTGGCATCTATTTCTTCCGCTGCTCGGCTGGATCGGAGCCCGGTTGACGTCCACTACACCGGACGTGTGACGAACTTCGGAGGCACCACACTTGGGGTGCTGCTCGTCTTCATCAATATACGCCTTCCTGCGTAAGGCGTGCCTCTCTCTGCAAAGGTATGGATACTGTATTCCTTCTCCGTTACTTATGTCTACATAGTATAGATCCTGGTATTAGTGTTCGAGTAGATAGAAATGTTTTGTTTTCTGCTACGGAACCCTTCAGTGGTATCAGCGGGTCTATGGGTAGACATGTCGTACGGATAGAACACATAGCAATATGTGGGCATTGATTCTCTAGTTGCTACCCTCTTTAGTGTTATTGTTCATATTGCGACACTGTTTGATGAAGCGGCCCCAAACCAACCTCACATGTTGATTCATGAGACTGGTCCACGAATCTAAGTGGCTTAGGGGGGTGTCTGTCTCTCTACAGTAGTTGATATAGCATTGGCACTGGAGGGCCCTAAAAAGGGAAGAAGAACGACAATCATTGAATCCATGTTGTGGCTCGACGTTCGTAGGAGGGAAAGGGTTCTACTGCGAAAGCCCTAAAGCCGCGTAAAACATGCAATAGTCAATATAGAAGCGTCTATCTTAGTTATTGCATAGGGGCAAGTATTATAACATGGCATTGACAAGTTTGTGAAACTCTCATTGAAGCTATTGATGATGATCACAAAGCTATAACCATGTCATAGCACTTCACTTTAGAAGTATTACTTATTGTGCTGGTATACTTACTAGATGGTAGCATAATAAGATAATCCCTCATAGTATTCCAGTTATCGTATTCCCCTTGTGTGTGCACCACCAAGAAAGTTCTTCGGTATGAGGCGATCCAGGGTGACAGACCTGGGTGTCAGACATATCTACGTTCGCATACAGTGGGTGTAAGCCATGTTGCACTACGAATACACACGAGTTAGAACTGGCGAGCCTAGCATGTACAGACATGGCCTCGGAATACAAGAGACTGAAAAGTCGAGCATGAATCGCATAGTTGATGTGATCGACATTAGGGAATGTCCACCTTTGATACTGCACTGATGGCCGTGATGATCGGGAGAGGTGCAGGGGATAGGGATCATGTGATCACTAAACGAGTAGAGGATGTTCGTTTAAGTGGGAGTTCCTTTATTAAAATTTGAACTCATTATTATGAACATAGTCTAAATACTTTGCAAATTCCTTTGTAGATGTCTCGCCCACCCACCTTCAACCTTAGCACTTTCCTCAAGAAGGACAAGCTAAAAACTGATGGAACCAACTTCATCGCATGGTTCCGCAATCTTAGGACCCTCCTAGTCCCCTACAAGTTGACTTATGTCATCGAGGCTGAGCTTCTGGCTAAGCCTGCAGATTCCGCCTCTGAGGACGAAAAGAATGTCCGGCAGTCCAAGGCGGATGATTTTTCCCTCATCCAGAGTGGAATGCTCTATGCCATGGAGCCGGAGCTTCAAAAGCGTTTTGAGAAGATGAATGCTTTTGAGATCATTGAGGATCTCAAGGCTGTCTTTGCTCCACAGGCTCGTGTAGAGAGGTATGATGCTTCTGAGCTCTTCTTCTCTGCTAAAATGGAAGAGCATAGCAGTATTAGTGAGCACGTGGTCAAAATGTCTGGCTACGTTAAACGCTTAAACGCCCTGGATTGCAAAATCCCGGAGGAACTCGCTATAGATAGGGTGCTGCATTCGCTGCCCCCTAGCTATAAGGGTTTTGTGATGAACTACAACATGCAAGGGATGACTAAGACCCTTGCTGAGGTGTTCGCCATGCTCAAAACTACTGAGGTTGAAATCAAGAAGGAACACACGGTGATGATGGTCAACAAGACCACCAACTTTAAGAAACCGGGGCAAAAGGGAAAAGGCAAGAGAAAGAAGCCTAAGAGGGATGGCAAGTTTGTTCCCACCACCTCAAAGGCTGCCAAGCCTGGCCCTAAGCCCGGCACTTCGTGCTTCTACTGCAAAGGGGATGGGCACTGGAAACACAACTGCCCCAAGTACCTTGAAGACAAGCGAGCTGGCAAGATAGCCATTCCAGACAAAGGTATATATGATATACAAGTTATTGATGTATTCCTTACAAGCGACAGGAGTAACACCTGGGTATTTGATATCGGATCTGTTGCTCACATTTGTAACTCTCAGCAGGATCTGTAGAGTAGGAGGCGCCTGAGGAAGGACGAGGTGACGATGCGCGTCGGCAATGGTTCGAGAGTCGAAGTGATGGCTGTCGGCACCCTGCATCTTCGTCTACCGTCAGGATTATTATTGATTTTGAATAAATGCTATTATGTACCCGCACTGAGTATGAATATTGTGAGTGGGTCTTGCTTGTTGCAAGACCGTGATTCGTTTAAATCAGGAACAAGTGGTTGTTCAATTTATATGAATGATGTTTTCTATGTTCATGCTCCTGTATGTGATGGTTTATTCTTACTTAATCTTGATTGTGATACACACATCCATAGTGTTAATGCTAAACGTTGTAAGCACAGTGATGCTAATTCCATGTACATATGGCATTGCCGTCTTGGTCATATTGGCATAAAGCGCATGAAGAAGCTTCATTCAGAAGGGCTTCTTGGATCATTGGATTTCGAATCCCTTGATACATGTGAGCCATGCCTCATGGGCAAGATGACCAGGACACCATTCTCCGGCATAGTAGAGAGAGTTGTAGACCTGCTTGGGATCATACATACAGATGTATGTGGACCAATGAGTGTCTCAACACGCAATGGTTATCGTTATTTTGTTACGTTTACTGACGACTTGAGCAGATATGGATATATCTACTTGATGAAGCACAAGTCTGAAACCTTTGAAAAGTTCAAGGAATTTCAAAAAGAGGTAGAGAATCAACTTAACAAGAAAATCAAGCACCTTCGATCAGATCGGGGAGGCGAGTATTTGAGTTATGAGTTTAACATGAACTTGAAGGACTATGGGATCATCCCACAGCTTACGCCAGCCGGAACACCACAGCATAATGCTGTGTCGGAACGCTGTAACCAGACCCTATTGGATAGTGTACGGTCCATGATGTCTTTAACTAATTTGTCTGTGTCTTTTTGGGGATATGCGTTAGAAACCGCCGCTTTTATTTTAAACCGAGCACCATCCAAATCCATGGAGACAACACCATATGAGATATGGTATGGGCAGAAGCCAAAGTTGTCTTTTCTGAAACTTTGGGGATGTGAGGCGTATGTTAAGAAACTGCAGCCTCACAAACTCGAACCCAAGTCGGAAAAATGTATCATTGTAGGATATCCAAGGGAAACCATTGGATATACCTTCTACAACCAAGCCGAAGGCAAAACGTTTGTCGCCAAAACTGGCACCTTTCTCGAGAAAGAGTTTCTTGCAAAAGGAGTGAGTGGAAGGAAAATAGAGTTAGATGAAATTGTTGACCCTTCTCTACGTATTCCGAGTAGCGCAACGGAAACTGTTCCAAAACCGCTCTCCAACATGGAGGAAGAGCCCATTGATGCAGATCAAAACAATGACATCGAGACTCCTGAGGTTCGCAGGTCTACAAGGGTTCGTGCCACTCCAGATTGGTACAGTAGCCTTGTAATGTATGTCATCTTAGATGATCAGGAAGAACCTGCAAACTAAAAAGATGCTATGGATAGTGCTGACTCCGAGAAATGGCTAGAAGCCATAAAATCCGAAATAGGATCCATGCATGAAAACCAAGTTCTTGGTGGATCTTCTAGAGGGTCGCAAGGTCGTGGAAAACAAATGGATCTTTAAGAAAAATACAGATGCGAATGGTAATGTAACCATTCACAAAGCTCGACTTGTCGCAAAGGAGTTTCGACAAATTCAAGGAGTTGACTACGACGAGACTTACTCTCCCGTAGTGATGCTTAAGGCTGTCAGGATTTTAATAGCAATTGCTGCACATTTCGACTATGAAATTTGGCAGATGGATGTCAAGACCGTGTTCCTCAATGGTCACATTGATGAAGAGTTATATATGATGCAACCAGAAGGTTTTGTTGATCCTAAGGATGCTAAAAAGGTATGCAAGCTCCAACGGTCCATTTATGGGTTGAAGCAAGCATCTCGGAACTGGAACCAACGTTTTGATCAAGTGATCAAGAGTTTTGGATTTATCCAAAACCAACAAGAGTTCTGTGTTTACAAGAAAGCGAGTGGGAGCTCGGTAGTTTTCTTAGTAGTATATGTGGATGACATATTACTCATGGGAAACGATATGGATCTTATGAATAGCGTGAAAGCGTATTTAAGCAACCAATTTTCCATGAAGGATCTAGGTGAAGCTGCATACATATTAGGAATCAAGATATATAAAGATAGATCAAGACACCTAATAACATTAAGTTAGAGTACTTACATAGATAAGATTTTGAAGAGGTTCAAAATGGAAAACACCAAGAGGGGTTTTACACCTATGATGAAGAATTGCAACTTGAGTGTGACTCAATGTCCTGTAACGGACAATGATAGAGAAAAGATGTCTGACGTCCCCTATGCTTCTGCAATAGGATCTATCATGTATGCAATGCTTAGTACCCGACCTGATGTGGCATTGGCTCTTAGTTTGACGAGCCGATATTAGAGTAATCCAGGACCGAATCACTGGACAACTGTGAAAATATCCTAAAGTATCTGAGAAGAACAAGGGATATGTTCCTAATCTATGGAGGAAATGATGAAGCTCTGAACGTAACAGGTTACGTAGATGCGAGCTGGAATTCAGATCATGATGACTCTAAGTCTCAAACAGGATTTGTTTTCTTGGTGAATGGTGGGGCCGTAAGCTGGAAAGCAAGAAGCAGCCGGTGGTGGCACAATCTTCAATGGAGTCTGAATACATTGCTGCAGCAGATGCCGCAAATGAAGCTGTTTGGCTAAGGAATTTCGTCATTGAACTAGGAGTTTTTCCCAACGCACAGGACCCAGTGACAACCTATTGTGATAACACGGGAGCTATTGCAAATGCAAGGGAACCAAGAACTCATTCCACAGCCAAACACATCAAGCTTAGATTTCACATCATCCGGCAGATTGTTGACGAAGGTGAAGTCAAGTTTTGCAAAGTAGATACAGAACTGAATGTAGCAGATCCTTTGACTAAAGCTCTCCAACATGACAAGCACGAACAACATTGAGATTCCATTGGTGTTAGGTTCCTCCCTATTGTAAACTAGTTTTGTATACTCTAGTGCAAGTGGGAGACTGAAGGAGTTATGCCCTAGAGGCAAATAATAAAGTGTATTATTTGATATACCTCCTGTATGTTCATAATACGTTTCATACTGTGCTATAACTGTGTTAATACGAAACGTTAATACATGTGTGGTATGTAAACAAACCGTGTCTCTAGTTACCTCTAGTGAACTGGTTCATTGGTCATGAGGATGGTCTATGTTTCAAGACCATGGGCATTTATGCCAACTGACAATGAGGTCATGTTATTAGTTAAATAACATGATAGACAAACATCCGACCGTTATATCGTAATGAGATCTAGTTACAAAGTTCACCATTGATGATAAAACACAGAGAACCTCGCAACCTGATCCTTTGATTGTGAGGTAATGCAAATCACCATTCTGGAAGAAGCTTAGATGGTTATCAAGAATCATCTCGTAACAGGGTGATTAAAAAGGTGCCACTCAGGTTTTCGGAAGGAATGCGTAGAGGAGTACATATCAAGATCAGGATTTGTCTAGTCCATGTAACGGACAGATACATGTGGCCATCTCGGTGATGTTGCATTAATGAAGCTTGCAAGCATGTGACTAGGTCACGGAATGCAATGACATGAGAACGAGAAAACAAGTTCATCGGTAACGAGATCGAACTAAGGTATGCAGATACCGAAGATCAAGTCTCGGATGAATTAGGTATCGTATGACAAAGGGAATGGGGAACGACTATCTCACGGTTCGAGCGATTGTATTCGTGAAATGCACGGGGGTCACATGGCCATCCAGGTCCCTCTGTTGATCATTGATATGAGAGTGGTCTCTATCATGTCCGGAGTGTTTCCGAACCGAAGGATGTCACGCTTAAGGGTAGGGATGCTTAGGGTAGATGAGGCATCATATGAGGAAAAGAGAGAGAGAAACCGGAATAGTTTCGGTAACATCCGATGGAGATCGGAAAGGGGTCCGGAAGATGTTCTGGAGTGAAGGAATAATATAATATGTGTATTTGAATGTTAATTGGAGAACTAATATTAAATATATATTTTATTTTTTGAAGGCGCTATATTGCTAATGGGCCTCACCCGAAGGGAGGCCCAAGTGGGCAAGGCGCCTAAGGGGTGGGGGCTAGCCGGCCTAGGGCTAGTGGGCCACCCGAGTGGGGCCCACCTAGGGCTGGCGGCTACCCCAAGGTGGCCGGCGGGTGTGGGCATTAGTCCCACACCGCCTGGCCCCTGGGTGGTGCCCTCCTCCTACTATATAAAGGGGTCCCCCTCCCTTTGGAGGACACCCATTCCTCTCATTCTCTCTCTCTCTTCTACTGAGGACTTCCCCGTAATATTGGGGAGGACCTCGTGGTTGAGTTCTCCACCTTCACACTATCGTAGTGTGATCGGCGATCCGGCATCTACTTCTTCTGCTGTTCGGCTGGATCGGAGCCCGGTTGACATCCACTACACCGGACGTGTGACGAACTTCGGAGGCACCACACTTGGGGTGCTGCTCGTCTTCATCAATATACGCCTTACTGCGTAATGCGTACCTCTCTCTGCAAAGGTATGTATACTGTATTCCTTCTCCGTTACTTATGTCTACATAGTATAAATCCTGGTATTAGTGTTCGAGTAGATAGAATTTTTTTGTTTTCTGCTACGGAACCCTTTGCCCCCAGGGGCGGAGCCAGGATTGGACATTAAGGGGAGCGAAGATATTGATACTCGTACATAAGATTTTTTTCTCGCGAAGGCTACAACTACGTGTCATTTTGTGTTGGAAGAAATGTTTGGACAAAAACCATAACAATATATCAAAAACTCGGCATAGAACTGATATTGATATGTAGCACTAAATTTTGTATAATACAAAACAGAAAATAAGTTTATATTGGATCAACTTTGTCTCTACGAGTATAAGCTTGCTAATTCCATTGCAGGTGACCTTCCTAGTATATTTTTTCCAATATAGAAATTATTATGCAATAAGTCATTGTCACCAAGCAAACATCAGACAAAAGACACATTTTTTGTAAATTAATCAATTAGACTACATGTTATGCAATCTATCAATAAAAAGCTGACAAGTTGGTACCTTCAATTCGAGTGAGGAAGATTGATCCGTATACTTGATGGCACAACACGCCTGTCGCCGGCATTGCAGGAAGATTAATAAATGTAAAAACTGGCAAACAACAGAGATGGCTAACATGGCGTCGTGACCGCGGCATCTGGCGACTGGGTAGGAGCGAGCGATGGCGGAAAGCGTCCATTCAATTGATCATATGGTGCTACCTACTATGTCTAGTTACACAAACAAAGAATGTGGGGACAGGTTACTACGATTGACTTTATCCTTAGGTAGAGGGCATCACGACTAAATAATTAAATTTGAGCTTAGTGCTAACTAATTAAGCCTATAAGACTATTAGTTTAAAACAAAAATCTTTTCCTATGTATTGAGGGGGGCCAATGGTTAGGAGGGGTCTAGCCCCTGCTCGCCCCCCATTGGCTCCGCCCCTGCCCTCAACCCATAAATCCTAACCAATCAGGTATCATGCACTTATAGATCAAATTTTGAGATACATTGATTGAGTTAGGTAACGCCATATTCTATTCAACGAATATAAGCATAAAGCTCGAGTATTATTGAAAATTCGATGAACCCCCTAAACCCTATTCAGTCCAAAAAACCTAAACCGTAAAACCATAAAACCCTAATCAAGCATGTATCATGGACTTATAGATCAAAATCTGAGATTCGATCTTTCATTAAATTGCGGTAACGCCATTCTATTGCACGAATATAACAATAAAGTTTGAACATTATCGAAAATGCCCTAAACCCTAAAACCCTAAACCCTCAACCCCGCCTAAATGACATTGGCAAATGAGGTATCACATGCACTTGTAGATCAAAATTTCAGATAAACATTCCTCAAATTGTGCTAACGTTATTCAATTCCATGAATATAAGCATATATAAAGCAGCTTGAACATTATCGAAAATTCCCCAAAAACCTAAACCCTAAACACCTAAACCCCCAAAACCATAAAAACCCTAAAACCTCAACCCCTTACCAAGCAGGTATGATGTACTTATAGATCAAAATCCGAGATACTTTCATTAAAGTGCGATAACACGAGTCTATTCCACGAATATATATAAGCATATATATATAAGCTTGAACATTATTATTGAAAATTCATAAACCCTAAAACCTAGAAGACCTAAACCCTAAATACCAACCTTAAACTCCTAAGCCCTAAACCCTAAAATCCTAAATCATATACCATAAACCCTAAACCCCTAAACCCTCAACCCAAAAAACACGAACCCTAAACCCTAGGCTATATATATCTTGTGTGGAAACTAGGGCAATGGGATTTTGAGCCATACTTATTTGTAGTTTCTTCATGACAAAAGCCATTGTCGTCGCTTGAAAAATTGAAAATAACTTCAAATTCAGAAGCTTCCTTTGTAAATAATATTTTAAATGCCAATAATACGGACCAATCTACCAAATACAAACATGTTGTTATAAACTATAGCAAAGGTGTGGCCATGACCTTGGTCACCTGGTTTGAAAGCCATGCAAATTCATACATGGTACGCCATATATCAGATGACAAAATTAAAGCCATTATTATTGATTGGAGCTTTTAAAATAACTCCAAATATGGAAGCTCTTTTTCTAAACAATGTTGAAATACCAATATGCACCAATCTACCAAACATGGTTACATTATCATAAAGTATGGTAACACATATGGCCTTGACATTGGTCATCTAGTTTTTGAAAGCCATGAATGTTCAAACATGGTACGCCATATTGTGAAACAAGTTTTTCAAGAGTTATCAAATTTTATATATTTTCATGGAAACTAGCCAATGCACACAGTGAGACACCAACGGAGAAACAAATGGTTGTATTTCCTTTTATATTTTGTTTCTTTATTTTTTTTAAATGGCCCAAATTTGGTGTCATTACTATTCATATCAAAAAATTGAAATCTTGCAAAACTCTCGGTGGTTCTCCAATATTTGACTAATTCGGTACCTTTAAACTATTTTCAAAAAGTGAAGAGCAAGCTATATCACACACTTTGTAGTTCGTAAATATACTTACTTTCAATCGTCAAAAAGTTATTTAATTTCAGCATCTTCAGCTAGGAAGTTTAGAAACTCATGAAAGTAGGGCATTATCCATCAAATCTGGAATCTCCTTTGTAAACAATTGCTTGAAATGCCAAGATGCACTGATCTACCAAATATAGCCAGGTTTGTAAGCTTTGTTGGCGAAGATGCTTCAATGTACGGAGTAGTACTAGTATAAAAGATGAAAAAGGTACATAAACTATGTCTATGAACTTGCTCCTCTTGTTTGAAAGTCTTGAATTAATGTTCATTAATTTCAGCAGATGTCTATAAACTCATTAAATGCTGGAAAGCATACAGGCCTGTGGGTCTATCTGACAGGGACATCATCCCAAGTGGGAGTAGCGTACCTTAGAAGCTTCAACTTCAAAATTTCGGCAGAGCGCTGAAATATCCCGCCCACCCATTCAAATACCTCGCCCACCCATTCAAACATCTCGCCCATCCATTCAAACATCCAGCCCCAAAAAAATATCTAGCCCCAAAAATTATTCTATTGCACAAATTTAGCCTGGAAGCTTGAAAGGGTGTTATACATTGTGTGAAAAAAGGGGGTGGTGGCATTTTGAGCCATCATCTTTGTAGTTGCTTCACAACAAAACACATTATTGTTACTTGAAAATTCGAAAACAAACTTCAAATTTGGAAGCAGACATATTGGTTAATTTGCAAAGATGCACCGATCTACCAAATACAGACACGTCGTCATAAACTATTTCCATGACCTTGGTCACCTTTTTTTGGACGATGGTCATCTTCTTGAAAGCCTTAAATTGTTCAAAAATTTCAGCAACTGCCTAGAAAGTTGTTTAAATGCTGGGAAGCAACTCTCGCTGGCATGTGGGCCTAGATGGTGACAGCGCATCTGAGAGGCCCCATGCTGGAGTAGCGTATGCTAGAAGCTTCGACCTCAGAATTTGGTACGGCGCCCAAACATCACACTCATCCATTAAAATATCCCACGCATCCTTTCAAACATGCTTCACCTCTTTCTAGAATGCAAAATTCCTCTTCTATCCCTGCTTCGGAAACAAGATTCCGAGGGACAACTGCAATAACAGAGGGATATAGGTGGTACATTTGCATTCTCCCAAGTGCATCACCCCATCCACGTTTCCCAGCCCTTCTTCAATATGTACCTGCCCGCCCACTCCGACCTTCACCGACTTTTTGGACCCACTATGCAAGTGACCCACATGTCAGTGAGCTAGAATTACGGGAAGTAGAGATTCCCATCGCTTGTTCAAAATTCGAACATTTTTCGCTAAACCGAGATAAAATCGTTAAAATCATCCAACCTGGCTTATACTATCATTCCACTATGTCACAGTAGAAGCTAAAAAAACAAAGCAAAAAACACGTCTGTAGCTTTATAATCCAAAAATCAAAAGCTAGAATTCGAGCCCAACCAAACAACGCC
Source organism: Avena sativa (assembly GCA_916181665.1). Taxonomy (NCBI): domain Eukaryota; kingdom Viridiplantae; phylum Streptophyta; class Magnoliopsida; order Poales; family Poaceae; genus Avena; species Avena sativa. The sequence continues at coordinate 470,565,432 of OV702290.1, forward strand.
TAAATCTCAAGGAACTCTTCCTGTTTCTCCCTTGTTTTAGTACCCGGGTACCTTCAATTTTATTTAACAAAATATGACCAAGCAGGATATCATCGACTTGTAGATCAATTTTTGAGATACTTTCATTAAATTGCAGTAACACCATTCTGTTCCATGAATATATATAACCATAAAGTTTGAAAATATTATTGAGAATTCACAGAATCCTAAATCATAAAATCTAAACCCCTAAACCCTGATCAAGCAGGTATCATGTAACTATAGATAAAAAATTGAGATACTTTCGTTAAATCAGGTAACACCATTCATTAGACGAATAAAAGCATAAATCATGAGCATTACCAAAAATTCTCCGAACCCTAAACCAGAAACAGCCCATAAAACTAAACCGTAAAACCCTAAACCATCGACCCATAAACCCTAATCAAGCAGGTATCGTGCACTTATATATATCAAAATTTGAGATACTTTCATTAAATTGCGGTAACACCATTCTATTCCACGAATATAAGCATAAAGCTTGAACATTATTTAAAATTCCTAAAACCTTGAAATCTAGACACTAAACCCTAAATCCTTACCAAACACGTAGCATGCACTTATCGATCAAAATTGATATATTTTCATTAAACTGGTAACTCCATTCTATTCGATGAATATAAGCATAAATCTTGAGCATTATCAAAAATACCCTAAACCCTAAACAACCCCTAATAAAACCTAAACCTAAAACTCCAAACCCTCAACCCATAAACCCTAATAGATCAGGTATCATGCACTTATAGATCAAATTTGGAGATACTTTCAATGAGTTAGGTAATGCCATATATATTCTATTCGACGAATATAAGCATAAAGCTTGAGTATTATTAAAAATTCGATAAAATCCCTAAACCCTATTCAACCAATAAAACTAAACCGTAAAACCGTAAAACCGTAAAACCCTAAACCCTTGACCCATATAAAAACCCTAACCAAGTAGGTATCGTGGACTTATAGATCAAAATCTGAGATTCGATATTTCATTAAATTGAAGTAACGCTATTCTATTCCACGAATATAACAATAAAGTTTGAACATTATTGAAAATTCCCAAAAACCGAAACCTATAGAACCCAAATCCTAAACCCCTAAACCCTATAACCCTAAACCCCCACCAAGCACATAGCATGCACTTATAGATCAAAATTTAAGATAATTCTGTTAAATTGGGTAACACCATTCTATTTGACGAATATAAGCATAAATCCTGAGTAATATCAAAAATTCCCTAAACCCGAAACAACCTCTAAAACTTAAACCCTAAACCCTCAGCCATAAACCCTAACCAAGCATGTGTCATGCACACATTGATCAAAATTTGAGATACTTTCATTAAATCAGCTAACACCCATTATGTTCTATGAGTATAAGCATAAATCTTGAGCATTATTGAAAATTTGCTAAACCCTAAACCCTAAGCAACCCATAAACTAAACCGTAAAAACCTATAACCCTAAACCCTCGACCCATAAACCCTAACCAAAGTAGGTATTATGCACTTATACATCAAAAATTGAGATACTTTCAATAAATTGATGTAATGCCAATCTATTCAATGAATATAAGCATAAAGCAACTTGAACATTATTGAAAATTCCTAAAACCCCAAACCCAAAACCCTAAACCCCTAAAACCCTAAACCCTTACCAAGCACGTAGCATGCACTTATAGATCAAAATTTGATATACTTTCGTTTCATTTGCTAATGCCATTTTATTCGACGAATATAAGCATAAATCTTGAGAATTATCGAAAATTCCCTAAACCCTAAACCCTAAACAACCCCTAAAACCTAAACCCTAAAACCCCAAACCCTCAACCCATAAACACTAACCAAGTAGGTGTCACGCACTTTATAGATCAAAATTTGAGATACTTTCATTAAATTAGGTAATGTCATTCTATTCGACAAATATAACAATAAAGCTTGAGCATTATTCTAAATTCGCTAAACTCTAAACCCTATACAATGATAAAACCTAAACTGTAAAACCCTAACCAAGCAGGTATCATGCACTTATAGATCAACATTTGTGATACTTTCATTAAAGCAGGTAACGCCATTCTATTCGACGAATATAAGTATAAATCTTTGAGCATTATTGAAAAATCACTAATCCCTAAACCCTAAACAACCCATAAAACCTAACCGTGAAACCCTAAATCATTGACCCATAAACCCTAAACCAGCAGGTACCGTGCACTTATAGATCAAAATTTAAGATACTTTGGTTAAATTGTGGTAACGCCATTCTATTACATGAATATAAGCATAAAGCTTGAACATTATTGAAAATCAAAAACCCTTAACCGTAAACCCTAATAACCTCCTAACCCTAGAACTCTAACTTCCTAACCCTAGAACCCTAAACCCTTACCAAGGAGGTATAATGCACTTATAGATCAAATTTTGAAATACTTTTATTAAATTGCGATCACACCATTATATTCCATGAATATAACCATATATAAAGCTTGAACATTATTATTGAATATTCCCTAAACCTTAAAACCTAAACAATCATAAACCCTAAAACCTTGAACAACCCTAAACCCTAAACCACTAAACCCTAAAAGCCTAAACCATAAAATCCTAAACCATAAACCATGAACCCTTAAACCCTCAACTCAAAATAAAACCCCGAACCCTAAACTTAATTAACCCTAGGCTATATATACTTTGAGTGAAAACTGGGACAATGGGATTTAAAGCCATGTTTTGTAGTAGCTTCATGACTAAAGCCATTGTTGTGCATTAGAAAATTGAAATAACTTCCAATTCAGAAGCTTCCTTTTTAAATAATATTTTAAATACCAATACACACCATAACAAATAAGGATAGGTTATTATAAACTATAGAAAAGATATGGATATGACCTTGGTCATCTGGTTTGAAAGCCATGCATATTCTTACATGGTACTCCATATATATTGTGATACAATTTTTTCTCAGAAATTATCAAATTTCAAGATTATATTTTTCCATGGAAACTAGCTAGTGCACATAGTGAGACACGAAGAGATAAAATAATAGATGCATTTCTTTTTATATTTTGTTTCTTTTGTATTTTTTTAAATGGCCGAAATTAGGTGTCATTACCATTCATATCAAAAAGTTGAATTTTCCGAAACTCTCGGTGGTTCTCCAATATTTGACTACTTGATATCTTTGAATTATTTTAAAAAGTCAAGAGCAAGGTATATCACACACTTTCTAGTTCGAAATTAGACATATTTACTTCAGATTGTCAAAAAGTTATTTTATTGTATAGATTTAGCTAGAAAGTTTGGAAATTCATGAAAGTTGGGCATTGTCCATCAAATCTAGAATCTTCTTTTGAAATGCCAAGATGCAGCTATCTACCAGATATGGACATGCTATTATAAACTATAACAGAGATATGGTCGTTACCTTGGTCATCTTGTATGAAAGCCTTCAAAATATATTGTTTATCAATTTCGGCAAATGTGTGGAAACTCATCTATATGTTGGTAAGCATACTGTCGCTGGCGTGTGGGTCTAGACGGGGCCAACACGTGAGAGCGGCCGCGTCGGAGTAGCGTATGTCGGAAGCTTCAACCTCAAAATTTCCGCATGGTGCCGAAACATCCCGCGCACATCTATTCAAATATCCCGTGCATCTATTCAAATATCCCGCCCTGCTTTTTGCAAATGCAAAATTCCTCTTCTATCCCTGCTCCGGAAACAAGGACCGTGGGAGTACTTCAATAATAGAGGGGTATATGTGGTAAATGTGCGTCATCCCACCTATATCCCCCCATCGTCTCTTCCCCGCCCACACCCCTCCAACCTCGACCTTCCTCTAGTTGCTTCACCACCGGCCCTCTCTTCCACACCGGAGCTCTTCCACTGTAGGCGCTCTTTACCGGAACTATTTCACCGACTCCCTCGCAGCGCCGGATCTGCTTCGCTAACACCGTCGTCTACCCTACCAGGGGTTCTTCATTGAATCATTCGTTGCTGACCCCAAAATGCCGAGCCGCCGCTCCCGCCGCCCACTTGCCCGTCCCACCCGTCCCACCCGTCCTCGCTGCGCAGCGATAATTTCTCTTGCCCGTTTGCTATATTTTTGTTACTCGTAAGCTACGGAATCTTTAGGATGTTGCTCAATATCCTAGATTCTATTGCCATTTCATTTGCACCCTTCATATTGTAGGATCTATCCACCTCATTAGCTTCTTGCTTTTATTCCCTTTCTTTATTCTCACGCTATCGGTTTAATCCTCCAACACGAACTCATAGATTCTATTCTTTCTGAGCGCTCGCACGGGTCATGCAAACAGCTCATAGAGGATCCAACACTGACAATCTGATGCCCAACAAGGCTGAATCGTGAGGTTTCCTTGTGTTACTTAGGCCAGTTTCTTGTCATGTTAATTAGTTGTCATTCTACCTAAGAACTTGCCATGGCATTTGCATTTATGTTTAATTGTGAATATATGTGCGAATGCTTAATTCGAAAAATGTCCATCTAGTTTGGATGATATATCTGGTCATTTTTAATACTATATGTTGGTGTTTTCACCTTATTTCATCCTTCCAAACCAGTTATCTAGTTTGAAACATACATCTGGTAATTTTTAATGCTATATTTTTGGTGTTTTTCAAGAGTTTTCATCCTTCCAAACCAACCAACTTGGTTTCAAATATCATGCAGAAAAATGACAATGGAGTACAAGGACCAGAGTTCCAACTGCTCTGCTCAGATTCTTCTGGCAGATTGACGAGGAGTCGTACCCGCTCGAGAAGGAGCTACTGTCATCCTAAACGTGCTACTGTAAGTTCATACTTACTTTAAATGATCTCTATTTTATATAATACTACTTGTTTCCCTTATTATTTGTGTTTAACCCGTTTCACCATATTTTAGCAGACTGTAGTTAAAACCCAGCAGGAGTCCTTAGAAGGCAGGACTGAAAGTTGTGATCCCTCGTCCCATTCATCCTCCCATTGCATTGCCAAAGCAAACTTACTTAATAGTCTACCTAGAACAACTCCTGCATGTGATAAATATATAAATGTTGCACTGCATGCAGAACGAAAGGGTGTTGCTGCTCTTAGATATGTAGCTGAAATGTTGAAGAAGAGGACAGATGATACAGTGAAGCGAATCTCCATATACCGATCTCTTATTGATGGTACTGACATGTTGTAATCTGTCGGAATTACGATCTTGTTGTATAACCTGTTGTAACAAACTTTTATTGTTGTGTAATAAGTAGTTTTAATTTTTGTGTGTTTATTAATTTGATGTCTTGATATTCACCTGTTCTGCGAAAAACAGGCGCTAGCAAAAAAAGTCCGAAACAGTAACAAGCCGGAGCAGTAGCACGCTGAACGTTGAAACAACATGCGCATGGACGGCCCAAAGTGACCAGAACAGTAAAAGGCCAAAACAGTAAAAGGCCAGAGCAGTAAAAGGACAGAACAGTAAAAGGCCGTAGTAGCAAAAGGCCAGAACAGTAAAAGGCCAGAACCATAAAAACCAGAACAGTAAAAGGCCAGAACAGTAAAAAGGCCGGAACTGTAAAGGTCAAAACCATAAAAGGTATCAACAGCAAAAGGCCAAACAGTGCCGGCCTTAACAGGCAAAAGCCCAAACACTAATAGGCCTAAATAGTAACGGGTGAAATTCCTAAAAGGCTGAAACAGTATCAGGATTGAACAGTAAAAAAGCTAAATTGGTAACAAGCTTAAACAGTGCAGGGCCAGATTTGTGCAGGCCTCAAGTGGCAGCACAGTGCTGGACCAACATGGGCCTTCTGTAGGCCGAAACAGAATCGGGCCTGAAAGTTCGCGGGCCGCATCTATGGGCCTATTTCAAACAGTGCAGGGCAAACAGTAACATGTCATCTTCTTGTTGGGCTCTCCTGATGGCCGGCCCAGTTAGTATTTAGCAGGCCTTGGCTGGGCCTGGCTTCTGCCATGGTTTCTATGACCGTTAACGGCGGTAACCGGACGCTAACGGTGGCTGCCACGTGGCAGTTTGCATGACATCAGCCGTCAGCGTGCTTGGTGAACAGATCTACGACAGAACATATTTTTGTGGCTGAAGGGTGTGATCCGCCACGGGCAAAAAAACCATGGTTAATTCATTTATGACGGGGCTTTTACCACGAAGGCCATCCGGTCGTGCAAGACTCTTTGGCCACGAAAAACGGGCCTTCAACCACGAAAATTATTCGTTGTAAAAGCCAACTTTTCTTGTAGTCCCTCCTCCATGATGTCCACGGTCGAAGCGACCGTGATCTGGGCTGCGGCCGCGGGGGTTGTGGCCGCGGTCATAGCCACGATGAGCGAGGTTGGCCGAGGAGGAGAACCCTTCGTCAGCATCAGGTTGAACGCCATTGCGCATGTCATAGGAGGAGGTTTGACCGAAGAACTCATCGAGCGTGATGTTGGGGTTGCCATTGACAGATGTGATGAGAGAGTTGTAGTGTCCTTTGTTGAGGCTGCTCAGCAGGTGACCGATGAGTTCGTCATCTTCAAGAGGTTTGCCGACCACAGCTAGTTCGGAGGCCAGCCCCTTCATCTTGGTGTAGTATTGATCCGCAGTCATGGTCAACTTTTTAGTATCATTGAGCTCACCTCGCAGATGCTGAACTTTGGAGCGAGCAGCAGTCTTGAACATGTTGTCGATCTTCGACCAAGCCTCGGCAGTGGTTTCCACGCCAAGCACATGGGAGAGGATGTCTGGCGAGAGGGAGTTGAGGAGGAATCGCAGCACCTGCTGATCCCGTGCGATCCACGAGGCATAGGCAGGATTTTCCACATTGATTTTCTTCTTATTTTCATCTTCAACCTCGATGTACTCAAGTGGTGCAACATCGGTGCCATCAAGGAGGCCCATGACGCGAGCACCACGAAACGCCGGGAGGACTAGAGCCTTCCAGGCGAGGTGGTTGGTGCGGTTGAGCAGTTGGGCCAGCGGCGCTCCGAGAGACGCGGTCAGTGAAGGGGCTGATGACGAGGTGCTCATGGTGACGAGGGATCTTGATCATGTGTGTCGGAGATGTAGATCTTGAAGGCGGCGATGGCTATCAGGAAGCGGCGATGGCAGATGTGTTGGTTGTAGATGCGGTGGCGGCTTAAGGAGCGGCGGCGGCGGTCATGTTGAAGATCTGTGTGGCGGCGGCTGATCCCAGCGGTGGCGGCAGGTTGTAGGGCTTTAGGGTTTTGTGGCGGCAGCGGCCAAGGTCAGCTAGGTCTCGGAAGAGACCAACTCTGATACCATATTAATGTTTGCGTGAAACGGTACTTGGCCTCGTACCGGTTGCGTGTTAATATATAGTCCGTAGACACAAGTGTACAAGATAGTTGGGGTATCCGTATACAATACATACGGTATACAAAGGTAAAGGGAAAAACCCTATACATCATCTAACAAGATAGTTGTTCCATAGTTTAACGAGTGGATTTTCGTTGCAAGTCAATCATAGACATTTGTCAATCAGGTGTATTCACGTAATTTTTTCTAAATATGTGAGTGTTTCCTCTATTGTCATTTTTGTCGAATAATGGCTAAGCAGTGAACTTGGAGGCACCCTAGTATGGGAACTCAGTCGCATCGGGATTGCTTTGGGTAAATCGGACACTCCTTCTCCTTCGCATGTGTGTGTCACTTCCGCTCTACTTGCATAGCTGATAGCTCCTTTGTGATTTCGAGACATGGCCGAATTTTAGACTAAAACATGGTTTTGAATGCTCGACCGCCAAAGCCTTGCGTCTTGTGGTGTCGCCTTGTGAGCCAAAGGCCCCCCAAAGTAGGTTTTGACGATTAATGATAACAAGATTAATGGATGGACAAATTCCATCACCAGATTTAGTCCCGAAGTCCCAACAACTGAGAAAGATTAAAGATGACTGACTAGATGGAGACGACTACAACGGGAAACAAGGGTATAAGATTCACTAAAATTTAACCAGTTGTAGAAGGGCTTCTTCATGTAAGCTTTTCTTTATTCTCCTTGTCGTTCCTCTTGTTCTTCTCGGGATGATGACTCGGTGACAAAGTGTTGGGCATCGCCATAATTGTAGCAATATCTCTTGGGCTTGCTTAATTGTTGCAGAACCTCTTTGCCTTTGCCCATATGTCCATCATCTTACTATACAGTTTTGCTATGAGAGCCATCTCATTCATTCCTCGTTGGAATAACTCAGTGGTTGTAATCTCGTGTTTGTTGCACTCATCTAACATTGTTCACGCCAAAAATAGATTGTGACATAGGTATGCCCAATGGGTATTCACTCTTGGCCTATCTAGTCCGGCCCGGCAGGAGGCCCGCGTGACAATCTGCTGGTGACGGTGAGGTCCATAAAAATTAAGGTGAGACCAATCCCATGAAGGATTCGCTCCTTGGCGAACACGACAAGGCTAGATAGAAAACCTTAGGGTTACACTCTCAAACCTATAACCGACTCGAACGTCTTCCGAGACCTAGCATCCCCATATAAAGGACAGGAGGGAACGACGAGGAGGGTAATCGATATTTTTCACGCATACACCAGCCAGATCTAAATATGTGCACCATTGTCATCCCGACATCCTTGTAACCTTCAGTTCATCAATCAATCAAGAACAGACAAGCAGGAGTAGGGTTTTCTCCCCGGGGGCCCGGACCTAGGTAAACCTCGTGTCCCCGTATATTTGTTGTTAGCTGATGAAGTCTCCAGCATGCCGATCTTCCCTAAACCCAAGTCCATCAAAGTCCATAAAGTACGAGCATTGACGTATTCACCCCACGTCAGATTGGTTTTGCTATCTATAAGGGCATGATGCCCTTAATTGTGTTTTGGTGAAGATGACCTAGAATTAGAGGACTAAGGTTACCTTCAAGTACGTACATGGGTTCTAGTCCCTCAAGATGCAAACAGTGTGTGGAAGGTGACCCCCCCCCCCATTCCGAAAGGAAGAAGAGTGTCAGTATGCTTTGCTTCGTAATCTTTTTACTTGTTTGAGTGATAGGTATGCCACACTATTAAGAGGGGTCACTTGATTTTCAAAAGGGGATGATCCTACCTAAAAACCCATCCTACTAAATTCCCTTCATGTACTCTAAAGGAGTGCCCAAAAAGTTCATCAAAAAACCTGCATTTTGCTTTTCATGTGATGGTCAGAATAAATTTAGAATTTTGAGTCATTTCCAATCATCACACATTGGCGCCAGATTACATAGAGGAGGTTTTGATCATATCGATCTACATATATAGTTTAGCAGAATTTGATGTCGCGTCCTGCATCCATACTTCACCTAGCATCTACGCATTACCGGTGATACCTACTCTCACCGGATCATCATCGGCGGCGGCACTTACTCCTCGTCGGTTGTCGAGTTGCCGGAGTCGTCTGCCATGAAGTAATCGTCGGGTAAGTGGGATTCCGGGGCCTCGAGCCGGCGGTCATGCTCGCGGAAGGAGATGCGGCAAGCACAGAGAAAGTCACGCTTCTCCGCCCTGCGCGCATCGCGGCGATGCTTCCGACGCTGCACGATCTGCATCACCGTGATGCACAGCGAGTGGTATTTGGCCTCAGTGAGCAAGACCACCTCCTGCTCGTCGTTGACAGCAGGCTCGCGGACAACCGGCGGCAGGGCGCACATATCCGCCAGGAGCAGCTCTTCTGCCTCGTCCGCGGCATCGTCGGCGGAAACGGGGGGCATGGGTGCGCTCACGGGCGCCGCCGCTCTGTCCCTGCACGGGGACGCGCTCGTGCTCCCCCTCCACCGACGGGGGTGGCGGGCGAGCTCGCCGCCCGGAGCTCCTCCGCCTCATATGGCATCGGCAGTCGCATCCGCCCAAATCACGGCTCGATTGGCTAGCCATGGCAAGAGGTGCACACGGAGGTTGGCGGCGGCGAGGGTTTCTGGGCGGGGGAGGAAGGGATAATGGATGCGGGATACCGTATCCAGCGCCCCCGTACCGAATATATGCGGGATGGATGGGCCTCGATGAGGGAAACCGTAAAAAAAATTGCAGTACGGGCCATTTTGCGGTATTTGGAAAGGCCATTTCTTGACCGTGATACTGCATATCGGCCCAAAATTTTAGGGCATCGTCTATATGCGATATCTGTTAGAGATGCTCTAACAAGGTTCACTGTAGTTTTAGTTAGAATGCATCATAGTAGCCTGTAGTGTTAGTGTAGCATGCATCATAGCATAGTAGCTTAGGAGAGCGTAGTTTTGGAGCCCGTCCTACTTGAAGGACTTTAAAAAAATTTAAGAACGAACCAAACGGACATTTTCAACCTTTTGTATTTGATTTGGATCTCTAAAATATCAAATTTTATGATTCATACAGATCTAAAAATACAAGTATGTAAATAATTTTTTATAATGCACGTGTGCAAAATATCATATCAAAACACCTTGTATTTTAACCTCAACAAAAAAGAGAAAAATGCAAATCTGGTTATCAACCGTGTAATTTTGAATGGACCTCTGCATTTTCCAAAATTTTCATATCTGTATTTTTGCTATGTCGAAATTACAAGTATTTTCTATTAAAAATTTACAGACTTGTATTTCTTATTTGTTTTTTTTGCGAAATTCCTTTGATTTATTAATAATCATCAACAGCAGTACAAAGAAATCTAAAAGTAATAAATACAAATAGGTCCACGGACCACCTAGTGACGATTACAAACACTAGTACGAGCCGAAGGGCGCGCCGTCGTCCTCGCCCCTCCATCAACGGAGCCGGACAAAGCTTGTCGTAGTAGAGCTTGTTGTAGTAGACGAACGGGAAGTCGTCGTGCTAAGCCTCCAAAGGACTAGCGCACTGGAGCAGTAACCATCGCCAATGATGACATCCATAAATCGGAAGAGACTAACTTAAACTCACACCAACCAACACGAAAACGGACTAGATCCGAGGAGATCTGCCGGACACACGACTCCACGCGTCCTCCGTCGGGACTAAATGCACCACCACCGGAACGAGGATAGGACGGAAGGACTTTATTCTGACTTCAAGATGCAGCCACCGCCTCAACATCCTGAGAAAGACACTGAAAAAAATCTAAACAAAGAATAAGAAACCTCCCGCTGGCGAGCGACCGTGGTCCGCCACACCCACAAGGCCACGGGAGGCGGAGCAGACCGACGGCGGGAGTACCAAACCCTAGATGGGTTTACTCTTTCTCCACGGTCGCTTTTCTTCAAGACAGCCTGCAAACAAAAAAGAGTTGTTATGTTTGGTTAGTAAGCGAGCCCATGCTGCACGGAATTGGCCTGTACACTCTTTGTAACACCGCTAAGGCAAGGCAACATCCCACTCTAGAGAATTGCCATAGCAACTTCGGGCTGGCCTTTCCGTGGAAAGCCCACAGGCATGCGGGATCAGGGCTTCGAGCTGAGGAAGGATCCCCATCTCAGAGCCCGCCGGCCTAAGCCCAAGCAGCCTGGGACCAGAAGTCAGACGACCGCCTTCATCAGGCCATTTCTTTATGTCGTTCAAACACGCGTCCTCCCAACTCTGGAAGAGGTCTGTCTGTCGATCACTTTCTGTGGGTCCAAAGTCGAGCACCCCACCGGGTCTCAACACTGGCCTTTCTTTGGTCCAAAGTCGAGCCCCAGCGCGGATCTCAACCTGGCCAAGCCTCGGCCCACAAGAGTGCCTCGGCATTCTGCGAGGTGTACTCTGCTCTCAAGGCCGGGCCTTTCTGTTCCACAGCACACCAAGTCGTCACCTGGCGGCGTGAGCGTAACCGGTCCAAGTAGTCACCTGGCCGGCGCGCACTCTCGGTCCAACAGCAGAGTGATTCGTCCCTTCCGGCGATGCAAACTCTCTGTCTGGCCCTGTAATCTCTTCAGGGCACGCAGGCGTTGCAAGCACCAGCAGCATCTGTGTGCTCTGGCTCTGCGCTGCTGGCGGAACGGCGGAGGCGGCCTTTTCTCTCTCTGGCTTCTGACACGGGCTTCGAACTCACAACCAAACCTAGCAACTCTTTAGCCCTCCACAGCTGGAGTTACGAGCGCGCACGACCAGGCTCGGCTGGTGCGGGGGTTGAGAGGTGCCTATTTAAGCTGGTGCGGGAGTTCCTCAGTTAGCGGTGTGGGACTAAAAAAGGCGCAGACTTGATGACACGGCGCCTCCCGGTCTCCGTGCTTGCAAATAGCAACCGGGCAAATTAGCTCGCAGGCCCCCAGCTAAGTGGAGAAGTCGCCAAGGCCTGGATACTCTGCCTTCTGACCCTCAGCTGTGATGCAATGGGCCATGCCAGGATTCTGTATTGTACTACTCCGTTTTTTTTTTTGGAAACACGATTACATGAGGCATTATTAGTTTCCAGATGATGAACACGCCCTACACAGGCAATCACACCGGTCGGAGCCGCTGGTTGGCATCGCGGTGCCGCTCTTTTTCACGGCTTGGCCCTGCGGAGCTGGTGCATGGTCTTCAAGGAGGAGATGGCGGCGGCGGGGTCGAGGCTCTTGGGGCACGTCGCCGTGCAGCTCTTGATCATCCTGCACCTGTACAGCTTGTCCCACCCCTCCGACAGCGCCTGGATCCGCTCCTCCCCGTACTCGTCGCGGCTTCAAGTTATCATCCGTTAACAAAAAAAGTCAGACATCATTTCTGACCAGATACTACTAGGTTCAGGATTACAGCGTCTCGTGCGGTGCAGTTTCTAGGAAGTAGAGCGTACCTGTCGGAGACCCAGCGGTATGCGTGGAGCAGAGCCGCGGGGCCGAGGAAATCCTCCGAGTTCCACCAGTAGGACGGGCACGCCGTGCTGCAGCACGCGCACAGGATGCACTCGTACAGCCCGTCCAGCTTCTTCCGCTCCGCCGGCGACTGCGCGTGCTCCCGCCCCTCCGCCGCCGGACGCTTCGTCTTCAGCCACGGCTCCACCGACCTACCAACCGTTCGGGCACGTTTAACATGATTGAGCACACACATACGCCATGCTTGTAGGGAAGTTTATCTGGCCACGCGGCACGTACTTGTACTGCTGGTAGAAGTTGGTCATGTCGACGACGAGGTCCTTGACCACGTACATGTGCGGCAGCGGCGTGATCATCGTCGCCCTCGACGTGTCCGTGTTCACGGCCTTCAGGCACGCCACCGTGTTCACCCCGTCGATGTTCATGGAGCAGGACCCGCAGATGCCCTCCCGGCACGATCGCCGGAACACCAGCGTCGAGTCGTGCTCGGACTTGATCTTCTGGAGCACGTCCAGCACCTGATGACCATTGACATTCAGAACTGAAACGGACCATGCGTGCGTACGCACTAGCAAAGCTGCAAACGGGCAGCAAACCCGACATAGCGTACCATTGGGCCGCACGTGCCGAGGTCGACGAAGTAGGACTGCAGGAACGGCCGGCCCGGCGAGTCCGGGTTCCACCGGTAAATCTGGAACTCCTTCACCGTCGTCGAGGCCTTGCCGCCGCCGCGCCCCTTCTCCTGCTCTGCCGCGGCGAGGCCGGCCTGGTTCTCGGCAGACTTTCGGGCGTGGACGCGCGCGGCAGGGTGGCCCTTGAGGGCGGGAAAGTGCTCGTCGCCCTTCACGGCGTTCTTGGCCACGTCGACCACGCGGTCCTTCACCGAGGCCAGCCTCGGCAGCGTCCTCCGCAGCATCGTGTCGACTGTCGAGTGACCCGAATCGCAGCAGTAGTCGCTCGTAGCTTGGCAGGCTGTACGCGGCACGTGTGGAGGATCGTTCCAGCGGCGGACTTAAAGAAGCTGGAGCTCGCCGCGGCACGTGTGCCGGCGCGGCGACACGTGTGGCTCGAGAGGGCCAGAAGGGTGGAGCCAAGAGCGGTTTGAGCCGACCTTCATGGACTGTCTCGTTGTGTGCGGTGTCGTTGACACGGCCCACGTAGCTTTAGTCCTACCGTGATTTGCTGAAGGTAATATTGGTTGGGTTTTTAGAGCCCACCTCGCAAGATCCAGCCTGGGCATTTATCACTCGACCCAGGATCCAGTCCGACGGATTTCTTTATGATAAAAGTTTTTTATGGTTAGTTTTGTTTGGATGCACATAATTGAATTCAGGAATGAATTAGGCGAGAATTTCAAATTCAGGCTGGAAAGTAAATGGCTACTAATTCGAATTCTGTTGTTTGGATGGTTCGGAATTTGCCGATGACAGATGGTACTACCCAATTCTCATTTCTGTTTGGATGTTCAAACCATGAAATTGGATGTTTTTTCGTTTATTAGTTGTTTCATACTTATTAAAATGTACTGATTGTCACATGTGTATATATTACAACATATACATATTATTTTTCACACATAGTAATATTTAAAATAATTTGAACAAGATCACAAGAAGCGCATATATAATTTATGTCTCTTACACATAGCACAAACTTATCATGAGTAGACAATTCATAATCAAACAAGTATGTAGTAGCTCAGTATAACATCCACACATCATAGCAACCATCAAGGCAAGGTCAAGAGATATGTCTTCCTGAAATTCTCAGGAAGTGTCATGAATGCTTGAAACAAGCACTCGTTGATGATCAATTTTTGCTACGCCTTGATCATATCAGAATCCTCCAACTCAGGTACCTTCTTTAGTGCATTAAGGATTTCTGCTGGAGGAGTCTCCTTTGGCATTGGAAGTGGCTCAGTTGTCTTCAAAGCCTCGTCAAAATATGTCCTCATTTGTCCCCGACGAGGGTTAAACTCATCAATGCCTATTGTTATGGACTTGAGTTTTGGAGAAGGAGGGAGCGCTGAAGGCATCAGTCGGCTAGCAAACAAGCACACAAGGACGCAAGGTTTACCCAGGTTCAGGCCTCGTAGAGGACCCTACTCCTGCTTGTCTGCTCTTGAAATTATCGAGGGAGTCGAAAGTTACAGGGGTGCATAGATGCAATCTGACGATGTTGTGAAAATTAGGGTTGTGATTGTCCTCCTCGCCGCCCCCTTCTAGCCTTTATATAGATAGGCTAGGTCTCAGGTAGTAGGTCGAGTCGGTTACAAGTTAGGGTTTATCCCTTTGAACTTTCTATCTTTGAGCTTGCCGTGTGCCGCAAGCAGTCGGATTCTCCTTCGATCACCCGAATCTTTGATTGGGCCCTGGTAACGCCGTGGGCTTCTGCCATATTGGACCGTATATGCCAAGCTCGAGTACCTGTAAGGTATGCCCACGTCGGTAGCCCCCGAGTGTCCGGTTGAATCGCAGATTCGAGCGGAGACTTATGAAGTCTTTTGAGTGCATAACTGAGCATATTTTTGAGTGCTCTAATTTGTATCATAGGGATTGTTGATATGTGTGCCTAATTTATCTGATGTATTGGGATCAGTTAACTACCTTAGGGCAAAACAACGCAATCTACTCAAACTCGAGTCCCCGGACTCGAATTCGAAAAAGTGCTGGTGTAATTCGACTCAGGCCACGGAGGTCTTATAGAGTCGAATCCCAGTGTATAAGTATGAGCACTCGACGCGTCCATCAAGGCTTATTCATCATACATGTAGCCGCAGATTGTGTATGGTAGAGCGCAGCAGGTGCGTTGTCAGGCCTTCTTCAGGTCTTATCTTCACGCTGCAAGTGTGGCATCCAAATTTTGTCATCGCGGAGATGATTCAGGTGGCCTAGGAGACGTAGTCTCTTTGCTGGGAAAATATGAGGCGGAGTTGCCAGAAGTACTAGGTCTCCTTCGATGAAGGATCTGGGCATAGCCTTCTGCTATGGTAGTTGCAGAGGTTTTGCTGGTAGATCGTGGATCTCTCCGCTGCAATCTCGCGTGCCTCATCGAGGAGGTCGACGGAGTCTTCGAGTGCGAGGGTGGATTCAGCCTTGTTGTATGCTACTACCCGTGGGGCTTTGTAGCACACTTCTGCAGGTAGTATCGCCTCGGCACCGTGTACCATGAAGAACGGAGTGTAGCCTGTAGTGTTATTTAGAGTTGCGCGCAGGCTCCATAGTATTGACTGCAGCTCGTCGGGCCAGCACCCGACAGCTCTTTAGAGTGGCCGAAGGAGCCTTTTCTTGATTCCACCACAGACGAGGCCGTTGGTCTTTTCGACTTGACCGTTGGTCTGAGGGTGCACTACGGAGGCATAGCTGATGTTGATTCGCAGTTTTTCGCAGAAACCTTGGAATTTGTTCGAGGTGAAGTTTGTTCCGTAGTCCGTGATGATGTTGTGTGGCACCCCGAACCGGAAGACGATGGACTCGAAGAATTTGACGGCGGTGGCGCCTGATTGGTTTGTCACCGGCATGGCCTCAATCCACTTGGTGAATTTGTCGATTACGACGAGGAGGTAGACGTATCCTCCAGGTGAAGACTTCTGGAGCTTGCCGACTATGTCGAGTCCCCATTGCGCGAAGGGCCAGGCCACAGGTATTGGCATGAGCTCCGTGCTAGGTGTGTGCGGCTTGTTCGCGAATCGCTGGTAGGTGTTGTAACGCTGGACGATGTCCTTGGCGTCGCGCATTGCCGTTGGCCAGTAGAATCCAGCTCGTAGATCTTTAGCGATGAGGGCGCGACTGCCGGCGTGGTGCCCGCAAGTGCCTTCGTGTATGTCGAGGAGGATGGATCTTCCGTCTCCATTGGAGACGCACCGTTGAAGGGACTCCTGTGATGTTGCTCTTGTATAGTTCACCATTTATGAGGGCGAATGCCATGGATCGTCGCGTTATATGACGCGCATCTATCGGGTCATCTGGCAACCTTTTGCTGAGCAAGTATGTGACGTATGGTTGCGTCCAGGATGACTCGATCATCATCACCTCCATGGGGCCTTCGAGTCCTATGTCTGGCTCCATGTTGTCGAGTGTCGTTGGCTCGTTTGGTGGCGTAGCCCCTGAGTCCTTTGTCGTGCTGGCTTTATGCTCTGGAGCCTTTGGTTTGATGGAGCGCTCACAGATGTGCTCTAGAAATACTCCGGGTAGCAATTGGGCACAGGTGGAGCCGATGTTGGCGAGTATGTGCACTTCCTCGTTGCTCTGGCGGCCTACGTGTCGCAGCTCACAACTGTCGAAGTCCCCCTCGAGTGCATCGTAGAGGTCACGGTAGGCCATCATGTTGTCACTTAGAGCATCGCACTCATTCATTGTTTGGTTGACCACCAGTTTGGAGTCGCCGTAGATGACGAGTCGCTTTGCGTCGCAGGCTTTTTACATACGCATCCCATGGAGCAAGGCTTCGTATTCAGATTCGTTGTTGGAGGCGGTGAACTGCATTCGCAGAACAAATATCATCTTGTCACCTTGTGGCAATGTCAGTATGACGCTCGCGCCAGCTCCTTCCTTTCTCTTGGACCCATCAAAGTGCATTGTTCATAGATAGGACATGTCTGACTTGTCGGGGAGCTGGTTTTCTATCCAGTGTACAAGGAAGTCCGGGAGAACTTGCGACTTGATCATGTCTTGCTTCTCGTATGTGATGTCTCGTAGAGACAACTCTATCCCACAGAGCGTGACTCGTCCAGTGGTGTCGGGGTTGTTGAGTATGTGCCCTAGCGGGGCATCGTTCACCACTACGATTGGGTGCTCCTGGAAGTAGTGGCGCAGTAGCCTGGCTGTCATGAAGACAACCTACGCCAGCTTCTGATAGTGTGGGTACCGCTGTTTTATTGGCGTGAGCACCTCGCTTAGGTATTTTGTTCGGCTCGTTCCACTACGAGCACGGTGCTAACCACCTGGTTGGTGGCGGAGATGTATAGCAACAGCGGCTCCTTTTCGCGAGGTGTTACTAACACCGGCGAGGTGGACAGTAGATGCTTGAGGTCTTTGAATGCTTCTTGTGCTTCGTCTATGCACTCGAATTTGTCAGTCTTGCGGAGAAGTTGCTAGAAGGGCAGTGCCTTTTCGCCCATTCGACTGATGAATCAACTGAGTGCCGTGATTCGCCCAGCTAGCTACTGGACACCTTTTACGTTCTTCGGCTTCTCCATAGCCAGTATGGCTTTTATTTTCTTCGGGTTGGCCTCGATCCCTCTCACGGAGATGAGGTATCCGAGTAGTTGCCTAGATGGTACGCCGAAGGCGCATTTGTCCGGATTCAGCTTGATCCGGTAGTGGTAGAGGTTATCGAAGGTCTCGCGGAGATCATCGAGTAACGAGGCTTCCTTCTTGGTTTTGACGACAATGTCGTCGATGTAGACTTGGATGTTACGACCAAGTTGATTCTTGAGGCAGGCCTACATACACCGCTAGTGGGTGGCTCCTGCATTTTTCAGCCCAAAGGGCATCATTGTGTACCAGAAGACACCAAAGGGCGTGATGAACATCGTTTTCTCCTAGTCCTCCTCCTTCATTCGAATCTGATAATAGCCTGAGTAGGCGTCGAGGAAACAGAGGCACTCACATCCCATGGTGGAGTCAATTATCTGATTGACCCGTGGCAACGGGAAGTGGTCCTTCGGGCAATGCTTGTTCAGGGAGGTGAAGTCCACGCACATCCGCAGGATATCCGTGTCTTTTTAGGAACAAGCATGGGATTTGCAACCCATGTGCTTTCCTTAATCTCGCGAATGAAATTAGCATCGAGGAGTCTGTTGACTTCCATACCGACCGCTTTTGCCCTTGGTTCAGACAATCGCCATATTGTTTGTTTGACTGGCCTTGCTTCAGGATTCACGTTGAGTGAGTGCTCGGCAAATTCCCTGGGAACTCCTGGCATGTCCGCTAGACACCAGGTGAAGATTTCCCAGTGCTCATGGAGGAATTCGACGAGCGCGAGTTCCTATCCAGGACTCAAGTTGTTGGCGATGAGGGCCATCTTGGTCGGGTCCGTTGGGTGGACCTGGACTTTCTTTTTGTGAACCGACATGTCGAAGGATTGGTCGGGTGAGCTTGGCTTGCTCGGGGGAGGCAGACTGTTTTCTGTCGACTCCTTCAACCTCGCCAGTTCCTCTTGCATGCCGAAAGACTAGGAAATTCTGTTGAATTCCCTATCGCAGCTATCGGATCTCTCGAAGCTTCTATTGACCGTGATAATGTCGTTTGGGCTCGACATCTTCATCTGCGGGTAGGCGTAATGTGGTACCGCCATGAACCTCGCGAACGCGACATGTCCGAGGATGCTGTGGTATTGTGAGGGCCATTCGACGAGTTCGAATTGAATGCGCTCTCGTCGAAAATTTAGCGGCGTGCCAAAGATGACATGGAGGTAGATCTTGCCCAGGGGGTATATGCCCTTCCCTGGGACAATGCCGTGGAATGTTGTGTCTAAAGCTTCCATACATGACAGAGGGATTCGCGTGCCACGCAAGGTGCTTGCGAACATGAGATTTATGTTGCTTCCTCCGTCCATGAAGTCGCGACTCATCTCGAAACCTCCAATATGTGCCTCGAGCACCAGAGGACAGTGGCCTGGGAAAGGAATTTGGTGCGGGTGATCGCTCTTGTCGAAGTTGATGCAGGACTCGCTTCCACTGAGGTACTCAATGGTGGAGGGCGGAGAGTTCATCGCTAGATTGACTTGGCGAGTGATCAATTTTTGCACTCGATTTGAGGGGAGACCTTTTTGTATCATCCCCATGTTTCCCAGGGCTCGTGGGTATGGCTCGCCTCCATGGTTCTGGACTGGTGCAGCCGCAGGTGGTGGTGGCCTGGGCGATGGTGGAGGTGCTCCATGGGCCACAACGCCTGGGGCAACTCCATAACCCTGGTTTATCGCGTCGCGATTCATCTGGGCTAGGCCTTCGTGGGGCTTGAGGAACTCGCGGGAATCCTTTAGAAGGTGGCTGGATTTTTTCTTGTTGTCGTGCTTGTCGATGTAAAAGTGCATGTTGCACGGTCCAGGCAGTTTGTCCTAGATAGATGTTCCAGGTGCCTCGTCGCGAGTGCGGCGCTGCCACACTTGCGTGGTTTTTCTGCTGTCGCGGTATCCACCGCTGCGGTATCCGCTGTTGCGGTTGTCGTCGCGGTTGTCGTCGCGTTTGTCAGTGTAGCCAGCCGTGACCATGTCGACCTCTTCGTTGTCCTTGTAACCATGCATTCGGCGCTTTCCTCGACGATCATGCCTACGGCCGAGGTCGTCGTCGTCATCGGAGTGGACACAGTTTTTTAACGAGTCCTCTCCATTAGCCCACCTATTCATGATCTCCATCAGGTGGTCGATTGTCTTGTGCTTTGAGCGACCTAGCTCCTTCCTGAGCTCTCTTCGGTGCACGCCATTATTGAACGCGTCGAAAGGATGTTCCATGATGGATTTGGATGAGTTCCAAAGTTGAGATATTGTGACAGATACTACAACAAAAGGCTAAGTATATGACTGCTATAGTAGCAGCATAGGAGGGCATTTGTGTTAAGTAGTTTGTTATCAAACTAGGTATGGTTCAAAGTGGGCTAATACTATGAAGATATATTGTGTGACAATAATATCAACATATTTTGAGCCGAACGAACTAAAGGTCTCACCAAAGGACCAAATTTATACAATGCCATCTTATTTGAGAATGAGTGATGCGTAGAGACGCAAAGACATACAAATACACACGGACCTGAAACTGTCAGATCCGGAGATTATGTTAACCACTAGCAATAGCGTATATGCAACACCAGAAATCCATAGGTGTTCAATACGCAAAGTTTTTCAAACTAGATTATTGACTCCAGTGCAAGTGGGAGACTGAAGGAAATATGCCCGAGAGGCAATAATAAAGTGGTTATTATCTTATTCCATGTTTATGATAAATGTTTATTTTACATGCTAGAATTGTATTGATCGGAAACATTAATACATGTGTGTTTAATAAACAAAAAGGGTTCCTAGTTATGCCTCTCTTATAGACTAGCTTGTTGATTAACAAGATGATCAAGGTTTCCTGATCATGGACATTGGATGTTGTTAATAACAAGGTCACACCATTGGTGGAATGATGTGATGAACATTCATCCGAAGTATAGCATTACGATCAAAGTCATTATGTTTATATTGCTATAACATCATACGAAGTAATCTTTATCCTTAGACCATGAGATCATGTTAATTACTAACACCGGAAGAGTATCTTGATAACATCAAACGTCACACCGTAACAGGGTGACTATAAAGGTGGGTCCAGTGCTACGAAGGTGTTATGTTGAGGCTCATGGATCAAGAGTGGGATTTGTCCATCCCGATGACGGATAGATATACTCTGGGCCCTCTCGGTGATATCACATTGAAATAGCTTGCAAGCAAGTGATGTGATCACTAGCATGTTATATCACGGGAACGAGAAAAGAGTGCATGTCGGTAACGAGATCAAACTAGGTATGGAGATACCGATGATCGAATCTCGGACATGTAATATATCGCGGGACAAAGGGATTTAGTTACTAGCGTTAAAGGTTCTCACGATCACATAAGTCATTGTTGAATGTGTAGGAGTCAGTATGGATCTCCAGGTCCCGCTGCTGATTATTGATCGGAGAGGGGTCTCGATCATGTCTGCATTATTCGCGAACCGTAGGGTGACACACTTAAGTGATACCGACACCATTTGGAGCAAATATGTTTCAGATAAAGATTTAAGAAAGCGCTGGAATTATTTCAATAGACACCGAAACTGTTTCGGGTGAAATTGCTGAAATTGGTTCTGCATGTAATATTGAAATGTTGCAGGGGGTTTTATGTGAATGTTTGTTAATTAAAGTAATTAACAAAATTCTGAATAAAAATAATAAAAGAGTTTTATTAAATGAGAGAGCATTAAATTTTGAGAAATTTAATGCATTTAAAGTGGAGACTTTAAAAAGAGAATGTGAAGGGGCATTTTAATGTGGAGGGGTTACCACCACATGAATGGAGGAGGTGAAGGGTCACCCCCTCCATGCGCCGGCCATGAAGGAGGGGCACCCCCCCTCCTATAAAAGGCCACCCCCTCCTCACTTCTCACACACACCTCCTTGTGAAGGATCTCTCTCCCCCTCTAGTATTATTCCCCCATGGTCTCGGATTAGCGAGATACATGTTCCCGGTGACTTTATCTGGAAAGCAGTTGTTGTTTCCGCTGCTTTGCTGGAGCGAGGGACGGAGGTTGTTGGGGTACCGGACATGTGTGCGATCACGGATGCACCGCTGCTTTGCGGTGCTGGACTTGGTGGTGCTGGAGCTGGATCTGATGGACGTGCTGGAGCCGGACCTACTGGACTTCATCACGATCTTGAGATCGGCAAGTGTACAACTACATCAACCACGAGTTCCTACTCGTTAACAAAGCTCGTTGTCTACGAGGGTAAGTTCTCGTTGGATGTATGTCCACCCGTTGCTTTGTACCTAGTAGATAGATCTTGGCGTGTAGTTCACACCGTAGGAAAACTCTTGTTTTCTATGCTGTGGACCAAACAGTGGTATCAGAGCCTGATCTATGCGTAGGTTCTTTGCACGGGTAGTACACATATGTTGATATGTGGGCGATGATGATCATGTTATTGCATATTCTATGTATTTTGGATATTGGTGGCATAGTGGGATGAAGCGGCCTGGGCCAACCTTACATGTCATCGTACATGAGACCGGTTCCACGACTGACATGCAACTAGTTTTGCATAAGTGGCTGGCGGGTGTCTGTCTCTCCTACTATAGTCAATATCTGATTTACAACGAGTTGCTAATAATTTGGTTATCCTCGTTGTGGTTCATGTTCGTAGATAAGAACGGTTCTATCTCCGAAAGCCCTAAGCCACGTAAAACTTGCAATTGATAAATTAGAGGCATCTAGTTTAGATCGTTACTGGGCTAGTGTATTGATATGGTATTGTTGTAAGTAGATGTATGATAGATACTCTTACAACACACTCAACGTGTAAGTTCCATAGACCTTGGCCTTACACACAAAGGAATGATAGAGATCATACCACGATGCAAGTGATAGAGATCAAATGCATGGACCATATCATCTCACTTTACACATTAGATGTTATCATCTTATACTGCTAGTTTGGCGCTTTCTGTAGCATTGTAAGATGATCCCTCTTTTAGATATCAAGATAAAAATGTTGTTCTTCCTTAAGTATGCACCGTTTTGTGGATCGTATTTCGAGACATCACGTGATGATCGGGTGTACTCGACTCTACGCTTTCATACAACGGGTGTAAGCCAGTTTTACACACGCGAGTACTAAGGTTCTTACTCGGCGAGCCTAGCATGTACAGACATGGCCTCGGAACACGGACCGAAAGGTTAAGCATGAGTCATATAGTTGATATGATGCCCATATTGATGCTTGCCTTTGAAGCTACACCGACTCACGTGATGATCGTACTTGGTGTAGTGGATTTGGTTCATGTAATCACCAAAAAGGCACGAGGGATGTCGTTTTTGAGTGGGAGTTCATTTCTAATTTAGATTAGTCGAACTCAATTTGTCATAAACTAAATCGAAGTGAATTTGCATAATTTGTTGTAGTCATTGGTGTCTGTTCACTACCTTATGCTTAGTTTTAATTGAGATAATAGAACTATATAATTCTGGATATTTACTTTACGAACTAGTATCGTATTGTTTTGAATGTCAATTTAAAGTTTCTAAGTCCTATTGCAAACTTTCAGCAAACTCTATTTACTCCATGAAGTTTAATAAGTAGTATTAAATCAAGAGTAAGAATTCCAATGTTAGTATCTAAAGTATCATGTTTGCCTCCATGATTATTGATATTCAAAAGGTTGTTTTAATATCAAGATTATATTGGAGCTGAAAATTGTTTCAGAAACCATCATGTGTGAAAGATATTGTGATATCTGAAACAATGTTTTTTTAGTTGCATTATGATAGAGTATAATTTAGCAAAATACATGTTCTCATATTGTATGAGAATTTGTGAAGGATGGAGATGCTAGGCATCCGAATCTACCAAAAAGGTTTTGGGAACTGATATTATACTCGCGATTCTTCCTTATAGGCTATAGTAGCTTGATCATGAAAGTTGTCATGATAAGGATGAATAGAAGATGTAAGTAAAATGTTTACTACACTAATAGATTTCTAAAGAATGGATTTTTGAAAGAACACCAAACATTTGATGATGGTGATCCACTTCAAAGTGCAAGTCCAAAGGTATCAGTATTTGACTATCTACGCTTTGTACCATGTGTCATGTTGATGACACCACTATTGATGTTGATAGATTCTTTTAAAAGAAAAGGAATTGCTGAAAGAGAATCTATAAAATATTTGGCAGAAAATAAAAGGTTGGAGATGTCCAACTTAGGTATATAGAAGATATACATGTTATGGCTATATTCCTTGCTTGTTAAACAATGTGGTTCTTAGGTATTGGATACCGAATTGGTTGGTATGAAGTGTCATATAGGATAATGCAATTCATGAACTACAATGGCCTAAGTAACCAGCAAGAGAATGAGTGATGATGTTCATCAAAAACAAATAAAGTGTTATTGTGTTTTTCGTTGTCATCAAACCAAGCCTTCAAGATTTGTTTAAATAATTGTTATTTTGTTCCGGTATTATGAGAACAATGGATGTTCAAATAATTACCGTATTCCATAAAGGATGGATGAACTTTTACAAGTCTAGTTGGAGAAATCACATCCATAAACACTATTGCTAAAATGTCGCAAGACAAATGATTGAAAGATCACTTATGAAGTGACATCGCTGTTTGAATTATATTTGAAAGAAAACATGAAGAAACTCCATGTTGATGGATTTTTGGAGCCTTTGATTTTGATCAATTGACGCATGTGAGACTTTCCTCGAGGTAATTGAAACTCCGTCCATAGGCCAGAGAGGAACGGATGACTAGCTTATTGGAAATTGTGCATGCTGATGTGCATAAGTCCATTATGTGTAGCCGTATGCGATGGATCTTTTTGCTTCATATGCTTTCTTCAAGAATTTGAGTGAATATATCTGTATATTTACTTAATAAGGAAGAAGTATGAACCATTTGAAAGTTGTTTAAAGACTTTTAAGATGAAGTGAAAAATCATTGTAACAAGAAAATAAAGAGTTTATGATTCGATCATAAAGGAAGATATTTGAGTTACATGTTTAGCAAAAACACCTAAGACTTGAGGAATTGTTCCATGATTTGTGTTTCCCGATAAACCATAGGAGTATGGCATATTCGAGAGATAAAATCAAACCATGTTTGACATGGTAAGATCAAGGGTGTCATTTATAAAACTGCCATTATGTTTTAAAGATTGAAGCTTTAGAGACTACCGCTTTTACACTGAAAAGAGCGCCGTCGTGATCCATTGAAATGACACATATGAGTTATGGTTTGGGATAAAACCCGAATTGTTTTTTCTTAAATTTTGGTATGCTATGCATAAGTAAAATGTTTACAACCAAATTCGGATAAGCACGTCTTTGTAGGTTATCCCAAAGAATTTGTTGGGAATTTCTCCATAACACCGAGGACAAAAGAGTTTGTCGCTTGGAACGTCAAGTTTCTTGAGAAGGAACTTTTCGTGAAAAGTTAAGTGGGAGGACAATAGAACTTTGATAAGGTTGTTGAACCTTAGCTATATGTGCTAAGTAGCGCAGCGCCGGAAAGTGTCCTGGTGGCGGCCACAATGCTCATGGCTCTCGTGATTACAAAAGGTGTGATCTCAGAGATTAGAGTTCCTATAGAACTGTGTGGGTCGGTAAGAATCAAATAGTAAGATTTGATAAGCAAGTCGTTATTGTTTTGACAATGATGAACCAACTACATGCAAAGAAGCGATGATGGGCCCTGACTCCATAAAATGACTAGAAGTCATAGAATCCATGATAGTATCCATACACGAGAAATCAAGTTTCTGAACTTGGAAGATCCTCCGGAAAGGTGTGAAGCCTATCGGTCGTGTTTAGATCTATAAAGAAATAAGACATGGATGTTTAACATCTATGAAATAGTCGACATGTCGGAAAGAAGTTTACGACAATGTTCAAGGAGTTGACTATGACAAGATTTGATCTTTCATAGCGATATATAGTCTTGACGGATTAATGTAGCAACCACTACATATAATTTGGTATATGGTAGTTGAATAAACAAAACAAGGTTCTTCTAATAGAACGGTAACCTAGGACATGTACATGACATGGTCCGAAGGGTTTTGTTAATTCAAAGGGTGCTAAAAGGGCATGTAAACTTCAATAGTTGAAGTAAGCATAGCGGAGTTGGAATCTTCACCATGATGAAACTGTTAAAAGAGTTTAAATTCATCGGAGATGATGAAGATGCTTGCATTTGCAAGAAATTAAGTGGGAGCGCTGAGACATATTTCTAATACATTATGTAGATGACATATTGTTGATTGGAAATGATGTATCTTGTATTGACACAAGTTAAGAATTTCATTAAAATAAGATTTCGATGAAAGACTTTGGCAAACCAGGAATATTTGGCATCAATATCTATATGGATAGATTAAGGCACAAATATGGTTGTGCCAGACATACATATATGATATATTGAAAGGGTTCAATATGGAAACAACAAGAAATGTTCTTGCTGCATGGAAAGGATTGTATCAAATTCAAGTGTTTCAACACTTGGTGAGTTAAATCACATAAAGATTTTGATCGATTATACCATGATATGTATATATCCAGAATGTCCTATGCTCTAAATGTTATGAGCATATACCAGAATGATTCATAAGATGATCATTGGACAATAGTAGAGATATTCTTATGAGCTTTGGAAGAACTAAGAATATATCATGTATAAGTGACAAATAGTTAAAGGTAGTTCATTGTAAAGTGTTACATTGATACTAGTTTTATCACAAGATACAAATTAAATTTATCTCAATTTAGACTATGGGTGGCACAATGTAATGGAAAGGATGTTCCATGATGGATTTGGATGAGTTCCAAAGTTGAGATATTGTGACAGATACTACAACAAAAGGCTAAGTATATGACTGCTATAGTAGCAGCATAGGAGGGCATTTGTGTTAAGTAGTTTGTTATCAAACTAGGTGTGGTTCAAAGTGGGCTAATACTATGAAGATATATTGTGTGACAATAATATCAACATATTTTGAGCCGAACGAACTAAAGGTCTCACCAAAGGACCAAATTTATACAATGCCATCTTATTTGAGAATGAGTGATGCGTAGAGACGCAAAGACATACAAATACACACGGACCTGAAACTGTCAGATCTAGAGATTATGTTAACCACTAGCAATAGCGTATATGCAACACCAGAAAGCCATAGGTGTTCAATACGCAAAGTTTTTCAAACTAGATTATTGACTCCAGTGCAAGTGGGAGACTGAAGGGAATATGCCCGAGAGGCGATAATAAAGTGGTTATTATCTTATTCCATGTTTATGATAAATGTTTATTTTACATGCTAGAATTGTATTGATCGGAAACATCAATACATGTGTGTTTAATAAACAAAAAGGGTTCCTAGTTATGCCTCTCTTATAGACTAGCTTGTTGATTAACAAGATAATCAAGGTTTCCTGATCATGGACATTGGATGTTGTTAATAACAAGGTCACACCATTGGTGGAATAATGTGATGAACATTCATCCGAAGTATAGCATTACGATCAAAGTCATTATGTTTATATTGCTATAACATCATACGAAGTAATCTTTATCCTTAGACCATGAGATCATGTTAATTGCTAACACCGGAAGAGTATCTTGATAACATCAAACGTCACACCGTAACAGGGTGACTATAAAGGTGGGTTCAGTTCTACAAAGGTGTTATGTTGAGGCTCATGGATCAAGAGTGGGATTTGTCCATCCCGATGACGGATAGATATACTCTGGGCCCTCTCAGTGATATCACATTGAAATAGCTTGCAAGCAAGTGATGTGATTACTAGAATGTTATATCACGGGAACGAGAAAAGAGTGCATGTCGGTAACGAGATCAAACTAGGTATGGAGATACCGATGATCGAATCTCGGACATGTAATATATCGTGGGACAAAGGGATTTAGTTACTAGTGTTAAAGGTTCTCACGATCACAGAAGTCATTGTTGAATGTGTAGGAGTCAGTATGGATCTCCAGGTCCCGCTGCTGATTATTGATCGAAGAGGGGTCTCGATCATGTCTGCATTATTCGCGAACCGTAGGGTGACACACTTAAGGGATACCGACACCATTTGGAGCAAATATGTTTCAGATAAAGATTTAAGAAAGCGCTGGAATTATTTCAATAGACACCGAAACTGTTTCGGGTGAAATTGCTGAAATTGGTTCTGCATGTAATATTGAAATGTTGCAGGGGGTTTTATGTGAATGTTTGTTAATTAAAGTAATTAACAAAATTCTGAATAAAAATAATGAAAGAGTTTTATTAAATGAGAGAGCATTAAATTTTGAGAAATTTAATGCATTTAAAGTGGAGACTTTAAAAAGAGAATGTGAAGGGGCATTTTAATGTGGAGGGGTTACCACCACATGAATGGAGGAGGTGAAGGGTCACCCTCTCCATGCGCCGGCCATGAAGGAGGGGCACCCCCCTCCTCCTATAAAAGTCCACCCCCTCCTCACTTCTCACACACACCTCCTTGTGAAGGATCTCTCTCCCCCTCTAGTATTATTCCCCCATGGTCTCGGATTAGCAAGATACATGTTCCCGGTGGCTTTATCTGGAAAGGAGTTGCTGCTTCCGCTTCTTTGCTGGAGCGAGGGACGGAGGTTGTCGGGGTACCGGACGTGTGTGCGATCACGGATGCACCGTTGCTTTGCGGTGCTGGACTTGGTGGTGCTGGAGCTGGATCTGATGGACGTGCTGGAGCCGGACCTGCTGGACTTCATCACGATCTTGAGATCGGCAATTGTACAACTACATCAACCACGAGTTCCTACTCGTTAACAAAGCTCGTTGTCTACGAGGGTAAGTTCTCGTTGGATGTATGTCCACCCGTTGCTTTGTACCTAGTAGATAGATCTTGGCGTGTAGTTCACACCGTAGGAAATTTTTTGTTTTCTATGCTGCGGACCCAACAGGACCATCTCTGGATGTACGAGCGTAGTGGCTTGCCGGTCTTCTGGTAGCAGCCTTGTAATTCTTCGATTGATTCGGGCCTTTTGTAAGTGCCTTTGAAATTTCGCACGAAGCTGTAGACTAGCTCTTCTCAGCTGTGAATTGATCCGCGCGGGAGGTTGTTGAGCCACGCACGGGCGGCACCTTGCAGTTGTAGCTGGAAGCATTGCATCGCCGTGCTCGTGGTTCCACCATGCAGCCTGATGGAGGAGATATGATCCTCCAGCCAAATCTTAGGGTCTTGCAGGCCGTCGAATTTCGGGTTCTCCGATGGGAGTTTGAACCCCTTAGGCATTCGCTTCTGCCTGATGGCCCTGCTGAAGCAGCTGGCACCGTAGAGCTCTATCCCATCATCTCCCGAGTCAGTCGAATGGGCACGCCTCGCGCACATCCTGTCGACCTTGCGTTGCGTGATGTCATCACGCGCGTCGTAGTCGTAGTCGTGTCACCGTGAGCGGCGCCATCGAGACAAGTCGTGGCTATCATTGCTGGAGGAGGGTGAAGAGTAGAGTTTCGCCAGAGCCTTGTTTTTCTTTGGCTCTAGTGTTGGATCCTTGATGAGGGCAGCTTCGACTAGCCCCAGGCCCGCGATCATAGATCGGTGCATGGCGGCCCGTGGGTCCCCAGCTGGTGGCTGGTTGTTGAGGAGGTACATGGTGGCTGCTATCACCGCCGCTTGCGGCGTCTTTGGGAGCACATTGCCCCGCATATCCACCATCATAGATGAGAAGTCGAGGACTCACGCGACCTCTTCTCGCTCCTTATCGGTGAGGTGGGCCAGTCGAGAACGTCTCTTGGCGGCCACATGGTCGTTACCCTTGGAGGAGGATCCTCTCATAGAAGAGAGTTGAGCTTGCCGAAGGCTCGACTCGTCCGCCACCCTTATGTGCTCATCGAGCTGGGCGAATACTTGTTGTTGGCGCTTGTACTCCTCCTTGATAAGCCAGTGATAACCCATCAGCATGTCTTGCGATGAGTTTGGCGGTAGGGGATTTCCTCGCAGGCCTTCTCGACAGCGAGCCCACTCGGTGTTATTGAGCTTGATCAGGACACGCTTTTTGGTACGTTCATTCACAGTGAGATGCAGATGGCCTTCTGTTCCGTTGTTGGTGGGTGCGCCGTTGGCGGGACCACCGTTCGTGACTAGAATACCGCCGCCGGTAGCAGTGTTGTCTCGAGTGCCGCTGTTCTCACCTGTGTTGACGACAGTGCAACATGTAGTGCTTGGAGAATCTGTTGCTTCCGCAGCTTTCAGATCCGGAGCCATAGGCTCCATCCTCTGTGGCCAGATCGCCTAGATTGGATCCGCGACTACTGTCGTTGGTCGTATTTCCGACTGATGTCGGGGCATTGAGTTCGCTTAGGGTGCCGATTAGCGGTGGAAACCACGATGATGGAGCAATCATGGGAACCTTCGGCTAGTCAAGGAGGCGAAGTGTGCCCAAATGAACAACTTGGAAGCGTAAGCTCCTGATCGCCAGGCCGATCCCATCGCGCACAGACTCGAAATCCGGGCGAGTCACCGGCGTGTGCACGATGAATTCGAAGGCACCGAAGAGGAGGCGAATCTGTGTTGTTGCAGAGTTGTAGATCGCAGTTGATGGGGCCAAGGAAGCCGCAACATCAGCACTCCTAGTTCCCACAGACGGCGCCACTTGACGAGGGTTAAACTCATCAATGGCCATTGTTATGGACTTGGGTTTTGGAGAAGGAGGGAGCGATGGAGGCATCAATCGGCTAGCAAACAAGCACACAGGGACGCAAGGTTTGCCCAGGTTCAGGCCTCGTAGAGGACCCTACTCTTGCTTGTCTTCTCTTGGAATTATCGAGGGAGTCAAAAGTTACAGGGGTGCGCAAATGCAATCTGGCGATGTTGTGGAAACTCGGGTTTGATTGTCCTCCTCACCACCCCTCCTAGCCTTTATATAGATAGGCTAGGTCTCAGGTAGCAGGTCGAGTCAGTTACACGTTAGGATTTGTCTCTTTGAACTTTTTATCTTTGAGCTTGCCGTGTGCCGCAAGCAGTCGAAGTCTCCTTTGGTCACCCAAATCTTTGATTGGGCCCTGGTAACGCCATGGGATTCTACCATATTAGTACATATATGCCAAGCTCGAGTACCTGTAAGTTATGCCCATGTCAGTCCCATACAAAGGAGGCTCTCAGGAAGGATGCTCTCGACCGATACGAAGCGGTACCGCCCTGTTTCTGTGATGATTCAAAGGGGCGAGGCTCTGAATTGGAGACAACTAGATGACAGGCCTCGTGGGGGATCGTGGAATTGAGTCATCATTTCCGGGGCTAAATTCCAGGACAAAACAAACGATAGAAATTGTTGTGCATTTCCAATTCCTCAATTCTGGGCCCAATTGAGTACATCCAAACATAGTGTTAGAGTATCTTAACTAAAACATGTTAATTAGATAAATTTTGATTTGGCAATGAACCTGAAACACTACCATATTCTTTTGGATTGTAAGATGGCTAAACATGTAGGGGTAGTGAAATATGCTTTGTATCCAATCAACGACACTTATACGTCATAGACCACATCCCCCACACGAAGTACAAGCGCTTCCATAGGCCCCAGTGAGGGTGGATGCCTAGGAAGCACTCGCATAAGGTGATGAAGCAGGCGAAAAGAAGGATTGAGTTCAGCGTGAGCTGGTGCAGCTGCACACCGTAACCACGAAGGAACTTGTGGGCTGGGAGAGAGAGAGACCACGGTAGAGGAATATGAGAAACATTACCCACCATCCCTCTTCGGGTGGAGGCGTTGTCTCGTCATCGGGCATCTTGATCTTCGTCCCCTCAGGAAGGAGACCAGCTTTGCAGGCCTTCCCCAGGTCAACATCTGAGAACCTAGATCAGCTCTAGGCGTCAACCTTTTTCTTCATTGCGGTGGCATCGACGGCAGAACTCGTGCCTTTGGTTTTCACCATCGCATGGAACTTGGATCTTATTAGTGGAGGAGTAGGGAAGAAAATTGAGGGCTTTTTGGCAGCATTGGAAGTAATGCACAAGTAAGAAGAAGAAGTGTGAATCGAGAGGAAACAGGAAAGTGAGTATTAAAAAATCCCGCCGCAACACTTACAAAATGAACAGCGGCAATTCCAGACCATTGGATCCCACGACGGTTCATTTGGAGCACATCTATGCCACCACATGGCTGATGATAACAACAAATCAGTGGTATTAATCATCCATCATTGCGTTAATTACTGAGGTAAATCACGTGGTGCCTTGATTCTCGCGCGATGGGGGGTTATGCAGTTAAATCTACTGCTGACGCGCCGCCCACATGTCGGTTAGCTTGCATCATGGGCCCACAACTAATGCATCCCGCCGCATCCTCTCTAACGCAACTCGAGCACATCCTCATCGTCATTCCTAACGTCATGAGCGGATAAGAGTTTCTCCGGGTTCAGTAAAGGAACTCAATGGAAATTTGTGGTGATCTTCAAGAATAAGACTCTGGTCAAGCATTTCCTCGGACAAATAAGTTAATTGAGCCTATGATCAGATAAAAGCATTTGAACATAGGCTCAGGGATACTCCCATCAGGAGCGCTGGTCGCGCACCGATAAAAAACAATTCTCCAAAGGAGACAACAAATTTTTGAAATCAAAGATAACACAAGACCTAGGTCGAGTACCTCCTCGGATAAAGATGACCTCCGAGCCTGTGCTTGGATTTTACGCATACAAAAATAGCCTCGGGGCTAATCCCGCCAGGAGCGCTGGTGAAAGGATAGAGACGTCGCCTAGAGCGGGTGAATAGGCAATTTCAAAACTATTACGGTTTTGGCTTGATAGAATGCCAAATTAAACTAACATTTATTTTACAAGCACAAACCCTAAATACACTAGGATCAACTAAGTGCACCAATAACAAGTTAAGCGAAGCAATCACAAGATAAATATACCACAAGTGATAAGGAAGATATAAGTACTTCAAGCATGATGGCTATCACAAGGAAATTAAGCTTGGGTATAGAGATAACTGAGGCACGTGGAGACGAAGATGTATTCCCGTGTTCCCTTACAAGAAGGTACGTCACGTTGGAGAGGTGTGGGATTCCACAAAGGATTTCCCAACGCCACGAAGGCTCACCTTCTTCTCTGAGTCTATCCCACGAAGGAATAGGCCCTTTCCTTATGGTTATCTTTTCCTCCACTCCGGATATGGCAAGCTCCACAACCACTTCAACAAGCTCCACAAAGGAGAAGCCCGGGTCTCTTCACAATCTTCCACGAAGAGGACACCGCAGCACCAACCGCCAAGCCAACTAGGAGGTCACCCTCCAAGAGTAACAAACTCACGGTCTCTCACTCTAACAAATCATTATGGAGAGCTCAACACTTATACAAGAATGCAAAGCAAGACCACCAAGGGTGCTCAAATCATTCACTCTCAAATCCCACCAAAATAATAAGTGCTAGGGAGGAATTAGAGAGGAAAAACAATGGTGAAAGTTAACCAATGGCTCCAAGATCTAGATCCAAAGGGTTCCCCTCACTTAGAGGAGGAATTCATTGGTGGGGATTGTAGATTTAGATCTCCTCTTCCAAAGCCCTCAAAACGATGCAAAAATCATAGGAGGGAAGGGAGATGAAGCAAGCTCAAGAGGTTCAATAATGGAGGTCAATTTCATGGTCAAGAACACCCGAAATCGTTGGGGGGAAGAACCCCCTTTTATAGGGGAAAACAAATATGGCCATTGGGAGGAATCCTGTGAAAACTCGGTTTAAAAGTCGGTTGGACCGGCCCCAGGACCGGGAAACTCGGTCCCTAGGCCGGTGGACCGGCCTACAAACCGGAATAACTCTGTTTACCAACTCGAAATAGACTCGGTCGTGAAAATCGGGAAATCTGATTTCAGATCCGGTCTACTGCGCTGGCACTGGACTGTCCGGTGTGGGAGTCAGTTGGACCGGATCCACACCGGGATGAAACAGACTTCACGGAAAACGCAATAACTTTCGCATCCAGACTCCGATTTCGATGATGTTGGGCTTGTTTTGACGAGGAAAACAAGATCTAAAAGACGGTGCATAAAAACATCATAGTCCAACAAATTAGGGTAGAACAAAATGAAGAAAGGTATGAAGCCTCCCTATGAGAAGAACCGGTAAAACCTTCAAACTCGAAAACACCATAGAAAATGCATATGAATTCCGTTTTCGATGAACTTGGGCTTGTTGAAGAGCTAGCAACAAGCTCAAGAACCTCACATGGAGAAACACCAAGAAGCAACAAAATAGGAAGATGCAAAATATGTAAAGGATTGAGCTCCCTAAGACAATGTGATCAAGTTACCCAACCGAGAGCCCATCTTGATAGTGCGGCTATCTATCCTATAACCCGATCTCCCAACAACCACCTTGAGACCGATAAAAGGAAAACCTAGAAAGGTCATACCTTTGAAGGGAATATGCCATGAGAGGTAATAATAAAGTTGTTATTATATGTATTTCAAGTATATGATAGATGTTTATTTTGCATGCTATAATTGTATTAATACAGAAACCTTAATACATGTGTGTTTAATAAACAAATAGAAAGTTCCTAGTTATGCCTCTTTATAAACTAGATCGTTGATTAACAGGATGATCAAGATTTCCTGATCATAGACATTGGATGTTGTCAATAACGAGGTCACAACATTGGTGAATAATGTGATGAACATTCATCCGAACTATAGCATTACGATCAAAGTCATCTATTATATATTAAAAGTACATGATGGGTTAACCAGAAATTAGTGAATCTACTAGCACAAATGCCCGTACGTTGCTACGGGTTGAATTTAATTGTTTTTTGCACTCAATCGATAAGGCGATGCACCGAATTGGGTTCCAGAGTGTTGGCTGACTTAACTAGGTCAGGGTTGGAAAACAAAACACCAAACTGACATCGACTTCAGTAAAATAAAAGCGATTACGCATCTCCGTCTCACAAATACTATAAAACACACTACCTCACCCAATTTAAAATAGAAAGTATCTGCCAAAAAAGAATCAGTCCCAATATGTTCGTGCCATGGTTGAGACGCCAGGGTTCATACACGGTCGTATCTTAGAAAGAAATATTGATGGGGGACTCTGCTCGCCCCCTCTGTCATGAGGTGCTCCTGTTGGTTTTTTACGTGAGGGAGAGATACCCCTAATCATTGTCTCGCACCAAGATGTACTTGTTGTTGCTATTTCTACCACGGCGGGTCAAACTATTAGGCATTAATCATTGTAACAGTTTATATTTGGAACATTTTGTTACAAATATATTTTCTATCTCGATTTATTTGGAAGCATATTTCCACGGATTAGAAGGCACATCTCTTCAGATTTAATAGAACGCAGGAAATGCCAGTCAATTAATTTTTAGAACCAAGGAAAATAAGAAAAATCAATTGGATCCAACAATACATATTGTTGATAGACACATCTACTACATTTAGCATCCAACAACCATTTTTTCATTTCTTAGTGGATTATTTAACGATGACCTAACTGGACCTATTACCTACCCCAATGAGAATCGAGAACCCTCTTACTGTATGTATTTTAGTACTCCCAGCTATACATTTATCTCTACATCTCTGTAGTTTGACCAGGCGCCCAATGAAATCCCCTTCTCTAAAAAATATATTTATCTTCTCTATTCTCTATACCAGCGACTTGGCTTACTATCTAATCAGACCTAATGATCCACTTCCCTCTTCCAGGGAGCTGGCTGTACCAAATAGACGGAACAGTCCGTGCATCACCAAAGTCCAGGGAGCTGGTCTGAACAAGGTGAGGAGTGGCTGCTCGATGGCGCTCTGAATCGTTGTAAGATTTTCTTCGAGTACAGACGCGGAAGGATGGTCGCAACGGCCTGACCTGGTCTGTAAGTTCGCCACTAAATCTGCAATTTTGCATAATATGATCGGATATAAATGCGAGAAGAAACTCAATCTAATTTGATTCCACGAGTCGCGAAGGAAAGCGTTTGAAGTTTGAACCCAGGACTCCTGATTGTAACCGTCTCCATGCTTCTTGTTTTTCTAGCTTTTGCACGTGTGGTGCTAACTTGTAAGTCACGTCTTACCAAGAGTCCAGGTTGTCACCGTTAACTCGGTGTATCAGTTGCCATACTTGAATCGGTAAATAAAAGGTAACACGGGCCAAGACCAGGTATGCGACAGATAAAGACGTATTTGATGTTGGACCAAAGCACATTGTGACGGAGGAAGAGAGAAACGCTTTATACTTTATTATTAGATATAGAGGTATAGATTATATATTAAAAGTACATGATGGGTTAGCCAGAAATTAGACAATTAGTTAGAAAATCTCACAATAATTAGAAACATCTGACCATTTATTTAATAGGATGTAATCTATGGCCATTAGATTAGACTTTAGATGAAAATTACCCACCTTTGCCATTACAATAGGAATAACGTGTTCCCCTCACCTTTTCTTTTTTTCTTCCCTTTTCTCTGAATATGGCCGCAAATATATCATCATCTACTACGGCGGCAACCAGATCGGCACATGACCTAGGATACAATCCCTAGGTCAGTTGTCCCGCAAAGGAACGTGGGAACCAGATCAGTCGGAGGTTGATCTGGAATTTTGTCTTTGGTCTGCAGTCCGCCGGCAGCAGGCCGCCGCACTGATGGACTTCCAATCGTTTGGTGGTGCCGAGAGTATCAGATTGTACCGCGGTGTAGGTTCAACATGCTAGCACTTTCCAAGAAGTGTATATTAGAAGCACGCAAGATCTACAGGTTTGCATCTCCCTCCTGCTGCTGCTCATGACTCAGTTTTGATGGATCAATAGTAGATTGATTTTCCTCTCAAGTGGTTCATTAAATAGATCATGCAAGAACGCAAGATCTACAGGTTTGTATCTCCCTCCTACTGCTACTCACGACTCAGTTTTAATGGAGCAATAGTAGATTGATTTTTCTCTCAAGTTTTTCCTTCTCAAGTGGTTCATCAAATCGATCATAGGCCAAGGTCGGGAGGTTTGTGGTGGTTCTTGTACAGTTGGCTCTCGTGTGGTATGTGCTGTAATCTGCAGCATGGCCCCCATATTGTGGATTCATTGATTAATCATCGCGCCAAAAATAAAATTATGGCCAAGCACTACCGATCTATTTTCAACGCTGGGCATGCACTTGCTTCAATCGCTGCCTCTCTGACATCCCAGTCTCACGTTCTTCCTTAGTTCCTCTATCTTGGTGCTGGCATGGATCATATGGAGGCAGGAAGTGAGAAGAATAGGCTCTTCCTAGGTGGCAGCCACACACGGGGCCGAAAGGAATGCGTAGCCTGATGCACATGCCTGTTTTCTGAGATCCTCGGATCCAACTCTCCGGTAATTATAACTCTATCCATGAGCGTGCACCTTCTTCCAGTACTAATTAATTACACTGTGAAGATTGTTAAATGTTTTGTTTCCTCTCTTGTAACGTACGGAGTTAATTCTCCAAAACTCATCGTTTCCTCTCCTGTAAAAGCCACGATGGGGGCTGTTCCCATCTTATTTAACACGCAACCGGGTCTCTGAAAAGAGACACCGTTTCTCCCAAATTAACATGGTATCAGAGCCGCCTCTCCGGTCTAGATCCATTCCGATCTAGCCCAGAAATCAAATCGATCGCTCTTCAAGATCATCGATCGCTCCCCTCCCTCCCACTCCATGGCGTCCTCCTCTTCCACAGCAACCTTAGCGACGCTTCTAGGGTCGCCTCCCTCGGAGAAATTAACCAGGGACAATCACATGTACTGGAAGATTCCGGCTCTACGTGGTGCTCACGTCATGGGGCTACTTGATGGCTCCGATTCAGCACCTGCAGAAACATTGGAGGAAGAAGAAGGAGGCTCAAGGAGGGTCGTTCCCAATCCTGCATATGATGCTTGGATTGCACGGGATCAACAAGTGGTCAGCTACCTCACCAAATCTTTGAGTAAGGAAATTCTCGCCCAAGTTCTTGGACTAGAACATGCTGCAGATGTTTGGGCTACCATTGAAAATATTTTTGCTTCCCAATCCAAAGCTCGTATCAATATGCTGCGTGGCAAGCTAGTTAATACCAAGAAAAGAGAGATGTTATCTCCTCAATATATTGCTTTAATGAAGAGCTTTGCTTCCAAACTCGCTGCAGCTGGTCATGTTATTGAGGATGAAGAGTTAAAGGAATATATTATTGGTGGCCTCGATGGAGAATACAATGCTCTTGTTGCCTCACTTAATGTTGTTCCTACCACTACTCTCTCTGACTTGTGTGAGCAGCTAACTGCATATGATTATAGGCAACAAATGCTCGCTGAAACAGACCAGTCCGTGGGGTTTCAATCTTCAGCTCATATTGCTACTCGTGGTCGTCACTTCAACAACAACCGTCCGCAGAATTTTCGTGGTCGTGATTGACAGAATTTCCGTGGTCGTGATGGACAAAATCATGGTAGACATCAGCGTTATGATAATCCTTCACATGGCCGTGGTGCACAAAAAGGAGGTGGTCGTGGATGTGGCCGCGGACGCACTCCTTCCCCACGCCAAGATATTACATGTCAAATATGTAAGAAATATGGACACCTAGCCAGCGAGTGTTGGTGGAGATATTCAGATAATAATGATGATGATTCTTATTCGGGTGACAAGAATGCAAATGTTGTTTCTTATGGCGTGGACACCAATTGGTATTCCGACACTGGTGCAACAAATCACGTCAGTGGAGAGTTACACAAATTGATAACTCAGGAAAATTACAAAGGACGTGACCAAGTTCATACGGCAAATGGTAATGGTATGAAAATAACACATATTGATCATTCTACCTTGCACACCCCTCATAGTTCTTTTGATCTTAGTAATATATTACATGTTCCCACCGCATTCAAAAATCTCTTATCTGTCCATAAACTTTCCCTAGACAACAACGTTTTTCTTGAATTTCACCCATTCTTTTTTTGATAAAGGATCAGGTCACGAAGAAAGTTCTCTTTAAAGGTCCATGCCATGGTGGTCTCTATCCGATTATTCCTTCCTCCACAGGGTCTGTCAGGAGTGCTTTCATCACTATCAAGCCTACGTCATCTACATGGCATGGTCGTCTGGGGCACGCATCCCCTTTTATTGTCCAACAAGTGCTTCGGCAAAATAAACTTCCTTATGATCCACAAGTGAATCCTTACATATGTGATCCTTGTCAAAAAGCTAAAAGTCATCAATTACCCTATCCCATCTCTACTAGTGTATCCTTGGTTCCTTCGAAACAAATATTTTCTGATGTATGGGGTCTAGCACCGGCTTCTGTTGGAAAACACTTATATTATGTGAGCTTTATTGATGACTTTAGCAAATTCACTTGGATATATTTGCTTAAAAAGCATTCTGATGTGTATCAAGTTTTTCTTAATTTCAAGCAACTTGTTGAACGGAAATTTGGTCGGAAAATAATCACCATGCAAACTGATTGGGGTGGCGAGTATGAAAAACTTAATACTTTCTTCAAGAAAGTTGGCATAACACATCATGTATCATGCCCTCACGCTCATCAACAAAATGGTTCAGCTGAGCGCAAACATCATCATATCGTTGAGGTTGGACTTGCTTTACTTGCTCAAGCATCTATGCCTCTTAAATTTTGGGATGAAGCATTCTTGACCGCCACATATCTAATTAATTTGCTTCCCACAAAAGTGCTCAATCACATAAGCCCCACGGAAAAACTTCTCAATATCAAACCCAACTATGAATCTCTTCGTGTGTTTGGGTGTGCATGTTGGCCGAATCTCCGTCCTTATAATAAACAGAAGCTTTCGTTTCGCTCAAAAAATATGCTTTCTTGGGTTATAGTCCGCTCCATAAGGGAGTCAAATGTCTAGATACATCTACCGGACGTGTCTATGTCTCACGTGATGTTGTCTTCGATGAAAATAGTTTTTCATTTGCTTCTCTTCATCCAAATGCTGGTTCTCGCCTTCATGAAGGAATTCTCTTATTACCCAACACTACTAAATCCATACCATCCGAACATGAGGGGGTGCATACTAACAATGATCACATATTTGTTGTTCCTACCATTGCTAACCCTCCACAAGTGAATATACATGAAGAACCTGATGAAATAAGCATGGACATACATCCAGAAAATGCAAGTACCCAAGACACATCAAATATTCCATACAATTTGGAATCAGATGAATTACCAGGTACATCTAGCAGTTTATCTTCTACTACTAATCCCTGTGCAGACATGCCTGCAAAATCTATGGAGGAATCAACCTCGGATCTGGAGGAAACATCCTCCTCGGCCCAGTCCCCACTGACGGGCCCATCCCGTGCACACACGTCATCCCACCAGGCGCCCAACGCTGCTTCCTCGGACGAGTCCGTAGCTGGTGGCGAAATGACCTCCGCCACGTCTCCTGACGGGACAACACCCGGTTCCCGATCACCCGGATATTCTACGCCGTCCTACATGCCTGGTGCTAGCCCCACCATGTCGCCTGGATCTCCTACGCCAAAGGAATTTGATGCATGTGGATCGGTGGCAGGGAGTGATGATTCTGCCAGATCTTCTGCTCCATTGAATCCTGTTGTACATCCTATTGCTGAACCACGGACACGTCTTCAAAAAGGTATCAGCAAACCGAAAATTTACACCGATGGTACTATCAGATATGGTATGATTACTACTACAGGAGAACCACATAATCTTTTTGAGGCTCTTATTGACAAGAAATGGCGGAGTACTATGGAAGAAGAATATGAGGCTCTTATCAACAACAAGACATGGCATCTTGTCCCACCTAGTTCAAACAAAAATGTGATTGATTGCAAGTGGGTCTATCGCATCAAGAAAACTTCAGATGGTACAATTGATAGGTATAAAGACTGCCTTGTTGCCAAAGGGTTTAAACAACGTTATGGCATTGATTATGAGGACACATTTAGTCCTATGGTAAAAGCTGATACTATTCGACTTGTGCTAGCCATTTCTATCTTCTCGTGGTTGGAGCTTACAACAGCTGGACGTAAAGAATGCGTTTTTACATGGCATTCTGGAAGAGGAAGTGTACATGAAACAACCTTCTGGGTTTGAAAATCCTCTAGCTCCACACCACGTCTGCAGACTTGACAAAGCCCTATATGGTCTAAAGCAAGCTCCACGTGCTTGGTATTCTCGACTCAGCTCCAAACTTCATGCACTTGGCTTCATATCATCTAAAGCAGATACATCCCTATTTATCTACAACAAGTCTGAGGTTACTATTTTTTTATTGATCTATGTGGATGATATCATTGTCACTAGTTCTTCAAACAAGACGATTTCTGCTCTCTTACATGACCTCAGTCACGATTTTGCCCTCAAAGATTTGGGAGATCTTCATTTCTTTTTGGGAATTGAAGTCAAGAAAATAAATGGCACACTTATTTTAACACAAGAGAAATATGCAGCTGATTTGCTCACTCGAGTAGGCATGAACAAGTGTACACCATGTCCTACACCATTATCTTCCTCGGAGAAATTATCTCTTACAGATGGCACACCTCTTGGTCCTGAAGATAGTATTTATTACAGAAGCATCATTGGTGCCTTGCAATATTTAACTCGTACACGTCCAGATATTTCCTTTTCAGTCAATAAGGTGTGCCAGTTTCTTCATGCACCTACTACTACTCACTGGACGGCAGCCAAACGGATTTTGCGGTAATATTAAGGGCACCATAGAAGTTGGTCTTACTTTCCAAAAGACCTCTTCTAACCTTCTTAGTGCTTTCTCTGATGCAGATTGGGCTGGCTGTCTGGATGACAGACGCTCTACTGGTGGCTTTGCTATACTTTTTGGTCCCAATCTAATTTCTTGGAGTGCTCGTAAATAAGCCACAGTATCTCGTTCTAGTACTGAGGCAGAATATAAAGCACTTGCCAATGCTACCGTGGAATTAATTTGGGTAGAAGCTCTGCTCAAAGAACTGGGAATATGTCTCAAAGAACGGTCTTGTCTATGGTGTGACAATCTTGGTGCCACATATTTATCTGCCAATCCAGTGTTCCATGCTCGTACCAAGCATATTGAGATCGACTTTCATTTTGTTCCAGAAAGGGTTGCAAATAAATTACTTGACATTCGGTTTATCTCTAGCAAAGATCAGGTTGCCGATGGCTTCACCAAGTCACTACCTGCCAAGGAACTCGAGGACTTCAAGTATAATCTAAACCTCTCCAGGAATTCCAAGGCTTAGATTATGGGGGGTGTTAAACGTTTTGTTTCCTCTCTTGTAACGTACGGAGTTAATTCTCCAAAACTCATCGTTTCCTCTCCTGTAAAAGCCACGATGGGGGCTGTTCCCATCTTATTTAACACGCAACCGGGTCTCTGAAAAGAGACACCGTTTCTCCCAAATTAACAAAGATATGCTTGATTCACCTTGTGCCATCAGGCGAGCAAGGAATCTGCACCTGTTAGGTTATTCTATACAGCTGCCTCTAAGGAGCGTCTCCCCTGCGCATAATAAGATCGAGTATGAGACATGGTCATGAGATTTCCATTCACCCATCACCGTAGGGACAGAGATGGATGGATACATGCATATACACATAGAAGATAGGAATCAGCAGAGAAACAGAAGGTGCGTTCGATCACTTGATCAACCATAGCATGAATCATACAAATGTAATTATAGGGTAGGTCAACTATTTTTGCAAATTTTAACTAATGATTACAGGGAGTAATCAAGCTGCATGAATTTTTTCTCCCGTACGCCCTGAAATAAACAAGAGTGTACTCACCAAGTGACCATCGCCAAGATCTCGGGCTGGAAACAAGAGCGCGGTCACCGTCCCTAAGATCATCAATTCATCCCATCGACTGGATGCCATGCACGTTGCATGCATTGACTCTGCGTCAGGTGTGGGCATGTCCGGCTCCAGCAAGAAGACTTGCTCATGAATCATGCACGGTAGAGCTATGAACTGGCAGTACGTAGTATCACGTATATATGCCTTTTCTACTTTGTGTGCCATGCTAATTAATCACGCGTCGATCTTAGGAAACAAAAAACTAAAGATGGATGTACTTCTTCGTGTCTTTATCTTGAAGAGACAAAGTCAGAAGTATCTGAACATGACATTCTGAAGTTAGCATTTATATTATTGATGAGCCATTTTTCTGTTCCTTTACTGCTCCATATAATTATTATCGGAACATATGGTTAGTATTATCATATGACCGGGTATTCTAGAATGCTCAGGAGGATTGCATGTTAGGAACAATACATATCAACACATTTTTTACTGCCTCATATATTTATTACTGCTCCATTTGGACAATATTATCATATCACTGGATATTCTTGAACACTAACAAAGAATTTTGCAACTTCAGTTTGGAGAGCATGATTTCATTGGACTGGCAATAGCCATTCTACAACTTTATGTTGCAGATCTTATTCCAATAGCATGGATTAAAAATACTACGTCATGTATGATTATGAAAATTTTCAACACTTGGTGATTTGGTGACATCATAGTCTTAGTTTAGTGGTTATACCAAGGTTGTCGTATGAATACTAACTAAGGATTCCATCCGAGCACTGCCTATTGAGCATTTGGGCAAGTCTATATTTATCCCATATTAGTCTGAGCTCCGTTTCTCTCTACAATATTTTTGATAAAAAGTATTTATGATCTATTCTTATTACACTATAGTACTTTTACTAAATAAAATTGTCATTCAAGGTAATATATCATGAAATTGTGTCATAAGATAGTGTCATCAAGATGTGCATGCATCATTTTCTTCCTTGCTATTTTTTCATATGTTCTCACAAAAATTGGAATGCAAGCATCCATTAACCAACCATTTTATATTGAAACCCTACAAAAATTGCCTTTGTGTCAAACCCAATAGATGAGATTGCGAAGGCTTTGTACTTCGAAGAGCACTTCACTGATATTAAAGCTAATATGCATTGCTCAAAGGTACTTCATAGTTATTTCCTTTTTTGTTTCATCATCACTTATATTGAATAAATAGATAAAGGAGAAATACTTTCTATATAGACTGATTATGTATTTATTTTATTGCTTTCTCTTTAGTTTACACTAAACTCTGTAGACATTCCGTGAATCCAAATAAAATTCCATACTATGTTGTCAACGATGAGGATATTATGTTCATTTCTTAAGTTATTTATTAATAATCTTTCCAACAACACTTAAACAATAACATGTATGTTTTGGTGATATATTAAGCATGTTTTCCTACTCAATGGTTTCTTTGATCGTAAACATGTCTACATCTTGATTGTAGTCTAGAATATATGTAGTCTCATGTTGTATATATACACCCTATCAGCATAAGAATGTAATTCTCAACTTCATGTACAAATCATTCAATGACTTTGTTTATAAGTCAAAAATAAAAAATAAATATATAAAGTAGGCATGTGTAAAAAATAAAATGAACATCAAGGAATGGTTTGTGTCCACCTACTTCACCAGATATAAATTGCAGGTTAGCATATTCATAATGATCCAATCAAGAATATTTGCGGGAGCAATTTACAAAAGGGTATCACT
Source organism: Avena sativa (assembly GCA_916181665.1). Taxonomy (NCBI): domain Eukaryota; kingdom Viridiplantae; phylum Streptophyta; class Magnoliopsida; order Poales; family Poaceae; genus Avena; species Avena sativa. Next base: position 470,609,967 of record OV702290.1, read on the forward strand.
AATGCTATATATTCGACTATTATATAGACTTTTGATTGAAACCATGGAACAACAATTATCAGATGTAACAGAGTTGCCAGTATAGTAAGTTCAATTGCAACCATTAAATAATATATGATTGGTCAAGCCGTGAACTTACAATGTACAATGATTAAGAATATTTCCTCAAATTCCAAAATAAGTGACAAACCCACACTAATTGCCATATAAGTCTGTAATATATATTAGATTAATATTATTTTTAGTGAAATTAAGGTACACAAATTGTTTGGTACGAACACAAATGCGAGTATATCGTTATTTGAACCATATAAAATATAAGATAAGTTAATACAGAGAGCTAACACATGTAAATAATGATTTAAAAACTGTAAATTTCTATTATAGGTTATTTTTTTGAACATTATTTAGGATTAAGGATAAAAACTTATTAAAATTATGGGGGTACTTTATTCGTGCTTTATCTAATTGAATGCTTATGTGTTACTTTGATGCATGTTTATTCTTAGAAAATATTGTACATCTATTTTATATGTACACACCATAGATTTTTATGAGTACTAAATTATATATATTTTACTGGATTCTTAAGAAGTTATATGGATCAAGGTTGTAACCTTGATTATGTGTACTACTAATCTATATGTTTCCAATATGAGGCATGCTTGACTTTTTGAGGACTCAAATTCATCAATTTCACTTATAATAAAAACGTCATTAGAAACACATTTTACACAAAAGTATTTTCCAAGGCATGTAAATGACAAATATTTCCTTGGCCATGTACACTTGAAAATATTAGTGAACAAAGTTTTAAAGGAACGGTGATGAACATACTTATATGTCTTATATTATTGAATGTGTACATATGGAGTGAAAATTATTTTAAAGAAATTTCAACTAGAAAAATAAAAAGATGTATTAAAGATGGTTGCATGCGCATGCGCGCGGGCCACTTTGCTAGTTATGTTTATATTGCTATAGCATCATACGAAGTAATCTTTATCCTTAGACCATGAGATCATGTAATTGCTAACACTGGAAGAATACTTTGATAACATTAAACATCACACCGTAACAGGGTGACTATAAAGATAGGTTCAGGTATTTCGAAGGTGTTATGTTGAGGCTCATGGATCAAGAGTGGAATTTGTCAATCCCGATGACGGATAGATATACTCTGGACCCTCTCAGTGATTTCACATTAAGATAGCTTGCAAGTAAGTGATGTGATCACTAGAATGTTATATCACGGGAATGAGAAAAGAATACATGCCGGCAATGAGATCAAACTAGGTATAGAGATACTTATGATCGAATCTCGGACATGTAATATATCACAAGACAAAGGGATTTAATTACTAGCATTAAAGTTCTCACGATCATAGAAGTCATCGTTGAATGTGTGTGAGTCAGTATGGATCTCCAAGTCCCGCTTCTAATTATTGACCTGAGAGGGGTCTCGATCATGTCTGCATTATTCGCGAACCGTAGGGTGACACACTTAAGGGATACCAACACCATTTGGAGCAAATATGTTTCAGACAAATGAATTGCAAAGCGCTGGAATTATTTCAATAGACACCGAAATTGTTTCGGGTAAAATTGTTGAAATTGGTTCTGCGTGTAATATTGAAATGTTGCAGGGGGTTTTATGTGAATGTTTGTTAATTAAAGTAATTAACAAAATTTTAAATAAAATTAATAAAAGAGTTTTATTAAATAAGAGAGCATTAAATTTGGAGAAATTCAATGCATTTAAAGTGGAGACTTTAGTAGAGAATGTGAAAGGGTATATTTATGTGGAGAGGGTTACCACCACATGAATGTGGGAGGTGAGGGGTCACCCCCCATGGGGCGTCGACCATGGGGTGGGGTACTCCTCCTATAAAAGCCCCCCTCTCAATCCTTCCTCACACCTCCTCGTGAAGGATCTCTCTCCCCCTCTAGAATTATTCCTCCATGGTCTCGGATTAGCGAGATACATGTTCCCGGTGGTATTTTAACTGGAAGGAGTTGTTGCTTCCGCTGCATCGCTAGAGAGAGGAGGTGGAGGTTGTTCGGTGGCATGAATGTGTGTGCGAGGATGGATGCACTGCTGATTTACGACGCTAGGACTTCCACACGATCTTGAGATCGGCAAGCGTTCAACTACATCATCCATGAGTTCCATCTCGTTAACAAAGCTTTGTCGGTATACGAGGGTATGTTCTCTATGGATGTATATCCACCCCTTGCTTGTATCTAGTAGATAGATCTTGGCGTATAATAGTTTCCATCATAGGATTTTTTTTGTTTTCTATGCTGTGAACCCAACAGTGGTATCAGAGCCTGATCTACGCGTAAATGCTTTGCACAGGTAATACACATATGAGTATGTGGGATATGATGATCATGTTATTGTTTTTTTAATATATTTTGGATATTGGTGGCATAGTGGGATGAAGCGGTCCGGACTAACTTTACATGTCCTTGCACATGAGACCTGTTCCACGCTTGACATGCAACTAGTTTTGCATAAGTGGCTAGCGGGTGTCTGTCTCTCCTACTATAGTCAATATCTGATTTACAACGAGTTGCTAATAATTTGGTTATCATCGTTGTGGTTCAATGTTCGTAGGTAAGACCGGTTCTATCTTCAAAAGCCCTAAGCCATGTAAAACTTGCAATTGATAAATTAGAGGCGTCTAGTTTAGATCGTTGTTGGGCTGGTGTCATGATATGGTAATGTTGTAAGGTGATGTATAGTTGATACTCTTGCAACACACCTAGCGTGTAAGTTCCATAGACCTTGACCTTACACACAAAGGAATGATAAAGATCATACCACGATGCACATGATGGTGATCAAGTGCAAGAACCATATCATTACACTTTACACATTTGATGCTTGCATCTTATATTGCTTGTTTGGCATTTTAGTAGCATTATAAGATGATCCCTCATTTAGATATCAAGATAAAAATGTGTTCTCCCTTAAGTACACACTGTTCTATGTTTCGCCGCTTCAAGACATCACGTGATGATCGGGTGTACTTGAATCCATGATCATAAACGGGTGTAAGACATTTTTACACACGTGAGTACTAAGGTTCTTACTTGGCGAGCCTAGCATGTACAGACATGGCCTCGAAACACGGACTGAAAGGTTAAGCATGAGTCATATAGTTGATATGATGCCCATATAGATGCTCGCCTTTGAAGCTACACCGACTCACGTGATGATCAGACTTAGTGTAGTGGATTTGGTTCATGTAATCACCAAAAAGACACAAGGGATGTTGTTTTTGAGTGGGAGTTCATTCGTAATTCGGTTAGTTGAACTCGATCTATCATAAACTTAGTCTAAACTTTACAAATTCTGTTGTAGATGACACCACCTGCTTTTAATTTCAATGTGTTCATGGAGAAAAAGAAACTTGCGGCAAATGGTAGCAACTTTACCAACTGGGCCATGAATTTGAGGATTCTTCTCACTGCTGCACAAAAGCAATATGTGTTAGAAGCAACGCTAGGCCCCCACCAGCTCCTGATGCCCCTGACAAGGAAAAGAACGTCTATTTGACTCGTCAGGAGGACTACGACTTAGTTCATTGCGGCATACTGTATGGGCTAGAGTCGGAACTTCGAAAGCGTTTCGAAAACTGCAATGCCTTTGATACCATGGGTGAATTGAAAATGATTTTCGATACCCATGCTATCATAGAGAGTTATAATGCTTCTGAAAAGTTCTTTAGCTGCATGATGGAAGAGAACAACTCCGTTAGTGAGCATGTACTCAAAATGTCTGGGTACGCCGATAAGCTTATGTCTTTGGGAATAAAGATTCCCATTAACTTAGGCATACATCGTGTTCTCCAATATCTGCCACCTAGCTACAAGAGCTTCGTGATGAACTATAATATGCAGGGCATGAAGAAGTCTCTCCTCGAGCTTCTGTCAATGCTTAAAACTGCAGAAGTGGAGATCAGGAAAGAACATCAAGTGTTGATGATCAATAAGACCACTGGTTTCAAGAAAGACAAGAAGGGTAAACATAAGGGAAAGAAGGGCGGCAAATCTGTTGTCGCGCCTGAAAAGAAATCCCGAGCTGGCCCTAAGTCTGATACCGAGTGCTATTATTGTAAGGGGACTAGCCATTGGAAATGCAACTGCCCCAAGTATTTGGCGGACAAGAAGGTCGGCAAGGCAAACAAAGGTATATGTGATATAGATGTTATCGATGTGTACTTGACTAGTACTCGCAGTAGCACCTGGGTATTTGATATTGGATCGGTTGATAATATACGTAACTCGAATTAGGGGCTACGGAACAAGACACAGCTAGCAAGAGGTAAGGTCAAGATGCGTGTCGGCAATGGATCAAGAGTTGATGTGATCGCCGTTGGAACACTACCTCTCCACCTACCGTCGGGATTAGTTATAAATCTAAATAATTGTTATTTGGTGCATGCACTGAGCATGAACATTGTATCCGGGTCGTGTTTGATGCGAAGTGGTTATTCCATTAAATCTGAAAATAATGGTTGTTCGATTTATATGAATTATATCTTTTATGGCCATGCACTTGTGATGAATGGTTTATTTCTGTTGGATCTCGATAATAGTGTTACGCATATTCATAATGTTGATGCTAAAAGGATTAAAATTGATGATGATATATCTGGATATATTGGCACTGTCGTCTAGGTCATATTGGCATTAAACGCACGAAGAAACTCCATTCTGATGGACTTTTGGAATCACTTGATTTTGAATCATTTGATACATGTGAGCCATGCCTTATGGGCAAGATGACTAGAACGTCGTTTTTCGGTTCAATAGAACAGGCGACAGATTTATTGGAAATCATTCATACAGATGTATGTGGTCTAATGAGTGTGTCGGCGCGAGGTGGATATCGTTATTTTGTTACTTTCACGGATGATTTGAGTAGATACGGGTATATCTATTTGATGAAACACAAGTCTGAAACCTTTGAAAAGTTCAAGGAATTTCAGAGTGAAGTGGAAAATCATCATAATAGAAAGATTAAATTTCTGCGGTCTGGCCGTGGATGTAAGTATCTTAGTTACGAGTTTAGCACACACATGAGAGATTATGGAGTAGTTTCACAACTCACACCTGCCGGAACACCACAACGTAATGGTGTGTCGGAACGTCATAAATGTACTTTATTGGATATGGTTTGATCTATGATGTCCCTGATAGACTTGCCACTGTCATTTTGGGGTTATGCACTAGAAACCATTGCATTCACTTTAAATCAGGCACCGTCTAAATCCGTTGAAATGACACCATATGAATTGTGGTTTGGAAACAAACATAAGCTGCCACTTCTTAAAGTTTGGGGTTGTGATGTTTATGTGAAGAAACTTCAACCTGATAAACTCGAACCCAAAGCGGAAAAATGTGTCTTCATAGGATACCCTAAAGAAACAATAGGGTATTCCTTCTATCACAGATCCGAGGGCAAGGTTTTCATTGCCAAGAATGGATCCTTTCTAGAGAAAGAGTTTCTCACGAAAGGCGTGTGTAGTCGGAAGGTATAACTCGAAGAGGTTATTGAACCTTCTCTTCATGAAACGGCGAGTGGCGCAGCACCAGAAATTGTTCCGGAGTTGACTTCACCGAATGAAGAGGGAACTAATGATAATGATCATGAAACTCCGAAAGAGGACACTACCGAACCTTGCAGGTCAAGCAGGACACGTGCAACTCCTGAACTGTACGGAAATCCTGTTATGAATTTCATGGTTGATGAAATAGATGACCCTGCAATGTATGAAGAAGTGATGATGACCCCGGATTCCAAAAAATGGCTAGAAGCCATGAAATCCGAGATAGAATCCATGTACGAAAACCAAGTTTGGACCTTGGTGGACTTATCTCACGACCGAAAGGCCGTTGAGTACAAATGGATTTTCAAAGGAAAAACTGATGCTAATGGTAATGTGACCATCTATAAAGCTCGACTTGTCGCAAAGGGGTTTCGACAAATTCAAGGATTTGACTACGATGAGACATTCTCTCCTGTAGCAATGCTAAAGTCAGTTAGGATTATGTTAGCAATTGCTGCATATTTCAATTATGAAATATGGCAGATGGATATCAAAACTGCATTCCTCAATGGTAATATTGAAGAAGAGTAGTATATGATACAACCTAAGGGTTTTGTCGATCCTAAGGATGCTGATAAGGTATGCAAGCTTCAGCGATCCATCTATGGACTGAAGCAAGCATCTCGGAGTTGGAATCTGCGCTTTGATGAGGTGATCAAAGATTTTGGATTTGTCCAAACTTATGGAGAGGCTTGTATTTACAAGAAAGTGAGTGGGAGCAATATGGCATTTATGATATTATATGTGGATGACATATTATTGATTGGAAATGATGTAGATCTCTTAAACAGTGTTGAAAGTTATCTAAACAGCAAATTTTCGATGAAGGACCTTGGTGAAGCGTCATATATATTAGGCATTAAGATCTATAGAGATAGATCAAGGCGCCTAATTGGGCTATCGCAAAGTACACACCTTGATAAGATATTAAAGAAGTTTAATATGGACGGAAGTAAGAAGGGGTTCTTACCCATGTTGCAAGGCAAGACATTGAGTAAGACTCGAAGTCTAGCTACGGCGGAAGAAAGAGAGATAATGTATAAGATCCCCTATGCTTCAGCCATAGGCTCTATAATGTATTCCATGCTATGTACCAGACCGGATGTGGCACATGCTATTAGTTTGACTAGTAGGTACCAATCTGATCCAGGTTCAGAACACTGGATAGCGGTCAAGAATATCCTTAAGTACTTAAGAAGAACTAAGGATATGTTTCTTGTATACGGAAGTGAAGAAGAGCTGGTCGCTAAGTGTTATGTCGATGCTAGCTTTGACACCGATCCGAATGACTCTAAGTCTCAATCCGGATACATATTTCTCTTGAACGGAGCAGTAGTTAGTTGGAGGAGTTCCAAACAACCAGTGGTGGCTGGATCAACGATGGAGGCGGAATATGTTGCTGCTTCAGAAGTGACGCAGGAAGAGGTTTGGATGAAGGAGTTCATAACGGAACTAGATGTGGTTCCTAGTGCGTTGGATCCAATGATGATCTATTGTGACAATAATGGAGCCATAGCCAACACCAAGGAACCAAGGTCTCACAAGAATTCCAAGCATATTAAGCGCCGGTTTCACTCCATCCGCGAGCATGTCAAGGATGGAGATATAAAGATTTGTAAAGTACACATAGACCTAAATGTAGAAGATCCGTTGACTAAAGTTCTCCCTAGGGCAAAGCATGATCAACACCAGAACTCCATGGGTGTTAGATTTATCACTATGTAAACTAGATTATTTTCTCTAGTGCAAGTGGGAGACTGAAGGTAATATGCCCTGAGAGGCAGGGCGGATCCAGACCTCGGACAACCAGGGCCATGGCCCGGGGCGCAGGGAAATTCCCGGCCTACAAGGTCTATACGAGTTTGACTTAGCCCGGGGTGCAACTCCTCTGGCCCATGACCCCCGACACAATAAAACTAGAATACGAAGGAATGACTGAATCGAAACCCTCCTCGCTTGGTCCCTCTCCCCGCTCGTGGCGGTAGGAGACACGTGCCGGTGCCGCCACGCCACTCTCCATCATCGCTGGCCAGGACCAACGTTGTTTAGCAATCCGGCTTGACACCCCCGATCCGCAGACTTCTTGGACGGTTGTACACCTTTGCGCAGTTCTTCTCTACCGCGGCGTCGCCCAACGCTCTGCTGCTTGGCTCGGCTACTATGCTGCTGCCGATGGTCCGTTTTGCCTGATTGCCGCCCGCCCGCCTTCGCGCGACCTTCGGCTTGCGCCGCTTGGGCGCTGGAGCTATGCCTCGGTGCCTCCTCACTTCTTCTCAGTTATGCTGCTCAGGTGATTTGGTACTATCTCTTGTACTTCTATTTTTTTATCTCTTTAAGTACAAAAGTATTAAATAGCTCGTTAAGACATTTAACGACAGCTAAAAAATATAGAGCCGCTAAATCACCGTTATAGCGTGGCATAGGGGTGAAAAATGCTATAGCGACGCTATAGCCTATTATTTGTAACCATGAGTTAAGTACCTTCTTGGATAGTTAACAATGGATTCATAAATATGTGTTAATCTTTGTAATTGTATGAAATTTTCGTGTTATTACAACATGTTTTTTTAGTAAATTTTTTGCTCTTAGTTTTGGCCCGGGTCTTGTTCAAATCCTAGCTCCGCCACTGCTGAGAGGCAATAATAAAGTTGTTATTATATGTATTTCAAGTATATGATAGATGTTTATTTTGCATGCTATAATTGTATTAATACGGAAACCTTAATACATGTGTGTTTAATAAACAAATAGAAAGTTCATAGTTATGCCTCTATAAACTAGCTCGTTGATTAACAAGATGATCAAGGTTTCCTGATCATGGACATTAGATATTGTTAATAATGAGGTCACAACATTGGTGAATAATGTGATGAACATTCATCCTAAGTATAGCATTACAATCAAAGTCATTATGTTTATATTGCTATAGCATCATACGAAGTAAACTTTATCCATAGACCATGAGATCATGTTAATTGTTAACACCAGAAGAATACTTTGATAACATCAAACGTCACACCATAACAAGGTGACTATAAAGATGGGTTCAGGTATTCTGAAGGTGTTATGTTGAGGCTCATGGATCAAGAGTGGAATTTGTCAATCCCGATGACGGATAGATATACTCTGGGCCCTCTCGGTGATTTCACATTAAGATAGCTTGCAAGCAAGTGATGTGATCACTAGAATGTTATATCACGGGAATGAGAAAAGAGTACATGCCGGCAACGAGATCAAACTAGGTATAGAGATACTTATGATCGAATCTCGAACATGTAATATATTCTCGGAATCGAACGGGACAAAAGCCAAAGTCAGTTTTTGACCGAGGGACACCTGGAGCCAGAATACGAGACGGAGAGGGGCTGGGGCCCGGCCACATCACCTGGTCGCGCGACAAGGCCTAGCCCGCGCCAGGGGGTGGTCTGGCCGCCCCAGGCACCCCCTCGGCCTCTCCTTTCGCCTATATATTGCCTCTTATACGGAAACCCTAAGTACCTGATCGAAAATCCACGAAAGAGTCTGTAGCCGCCACCATCTCCATTCCTAGATCGGGAGGGATCTGAATCTCTTCCTGGCACCCTGCCGGAGAGGGGAATTCACCCTGGAGGCCTTCTTCATCATCATGTAAGCCTCCGGTGTGATGCGTGAGTAGTTCATCTCTGGACTACAGGTCCATGTAGTAGCTAGATGGCTGGTTCTCCTCCTTTGTGCTATCATGTTTAGATCTTGTGAGCTTCGTTCATGATCAAGATCATCTATTTGTAATTCTGCATGTTGTGTTTGCGGGGATCCGATGGATATTGAGATGCTATTTCAGATTGATTATTGATTCTATCATGTCTTTGTTATTTGTGATCTTGCATGTTTTTCGTTGTTAGTAGCTATCTTGGCCAAGTAGATGCTAGCAACTCCAAGAGTTAGTATTTATGCTTGGTAGTGGGTTCATGCCTCTGGTAATCTGGGGAAGTGACAGAAATCTCTAAGGTACTAGATGTGTTGTTGCTACTAGGGAGAAAACAACAATCCTTTGTTCATAGAACAATCATATTGTTTACTTTACACGTAATTCGTAATGCAATTATCCATTTCTTGCAACTTAATATTGGAGGGGGTTCGGATGATAACCTGAAGGTGGATTATTAGTCATAGATGCAGTTAGATGGCGGTCTATGTATAATGTTGTAATGCACAATCGAATCTCAAAGGATTCAAGATGAGTAGTATATGATTGTATGCTTTCTCGATGTTTGTCAATTGCCCCGCTGTAATTTGTTCACCCAACATGTCTTCTATCTTAAGGAGAGCCACCTCTAGTGAACTATGGACCCTGGTCCTTCCTTTTACTATCAATCTACAATCAACTGTTTTCTGCTTTGTGTTTAATTTCTGCAAACTATTACTTTCTTCCACTTGTTATGTTTAATCCGTTGTTTTCCGCAAAACCGGTGAGATTGACAACCTCATTGCAAGTTGGGGACAGAGTTCTGTGGTTGTGTTGTACAGGTCTCCACGTTGTTGCTGGCACTGGTAGTGCGCCCTGCCAAAGTTCAGCTAGCTACACCTTCGGGGTGTTTCCTTACTCCTACTGGATTGATAACCTTGGTTTCATAACTGAGGAAAAACTTACTGTTGTGCTCATCATACCTTCCTCTTGGGGTTCCCCAACGAGCTCGTTAATACACGAGTCAGCAAGTACTTTTTCTGGCGCCGTTGCCGGGTACTTTTTCTGGCACCGTTCCCTTATAACCAATCTCTTTACTTTGTTATTTTTTGTTTTGCTTAGTTTATTTTTGCTTTGCTTGCTTGTTTCTTTTATTAAAAATACAAAAAAATTAGTTTCTACTATAGTTGTTATTTTCATTGGTCTGTTATTTTCTTGCTTTATCATGCTTTCTATCAATGGTTGGTTTCTTTGAAACTGAATCTTATTGGCAAGGTGGGTTCACGGAAGAACAAAAATATTATTATAAGGAACACCGCTCGTCATAAAAAGGGAAACACTTATGGGAACAAATTGATAAATTGTATACCATTGCTATAAACGTGTGCTCTACTTATAATGTTACTTATTGCTTTGATAAATCTTGTTGTAGGAGGTATAAACACCTCCCTTTTCAATGTGAGTATAATGATAATGTTATCATATCTTCTTATGTTAAAGGGAATTATGACTTTTATGATGTGGAAAAAATTTAAGAATTTATTGCTTGAAAGGGTGCATTTGAACTTGCTAGTTTGCTTGAAAATACTGATGACTCACCTTATAAATATGAGGTTTATGATATACTTAAAATTTTCTTTTATAATTACAAGGTAGAAAATGGCTATATTCTTGAATATCTTAATAGATGCTCTCCACCAATGGAAGAGACTAATGCCTTGCAGGAGCCTATGGAAGAAGAAATTGCTGAAACTTGAAGCTCATTGGATGAAAAAGAGGAGGAGAGTGATGATCAAGAGGAGGAAGAATGGATCTACCCATCCCTACCTTCTAATGAGAGTAACTCTTTACCCCTTACATTATTTGATTGTCCCCATGCTTACCAAAGGAGGACGAATGTCATGTTCCGAAGGATTCTTTTGAAAATGTTTATAATAAAGCTCTAGTGTTTGTAGATCATGAAAAGCATGCTTTATGTGATAGTTATATTGTTGAGTTTATTCACGAGGCTACTGAAAATTATTATGAGAGAGGAAAATATGGTTGTAAAAGTTTTCATGGTACTGAGACACCTCTCTATTTGTTGAAAGTTTTGAAGTTATTCTCATTTTATCGTCCTATGCACGTCTCTTTATTCTTTGTGAATTTATTTGCGTATAAGATTCCTATGCATAGGAAGAGCGTTAGACTTAAATGTCTTTTGAATTTGCTTCTTGATGCTCTCTTTTACTTCAATTCATATTTCCTATGTGAGCATCTTCTCAAATTATCATGCCTAACTTAAAGGCGTTAAAGAAAAAGTACTTATTGGGAGATAACCCAAAAGTTTTAGATGAATCTTGGAAGTTATTATTTCAGTAATAACCGCTCCTTATCCTTTTTATTTGATTTTTGTGCCAAGAGTAGCCTCTAATGAGAGAGAAGTAATGATTGGGAAAGTTGCTGTCCCGAAACAGATTTCTATGCTTCACCGTAATAATTCGTGTAAAATCTCTGTACGTCCTTTTGAGGCGTGAATTTTTGTGCTTCTGCACCAGGTTGTTATCTAACTTTCGTTAGTTCAACACTTCTCGATTTGAGCAACAGAAGGTCTTCGAAAAAAATTCTCTTTACCTGCTGGTCTGTTTTGACAGATTTCTGCCATTTTCTGCATTTGCTTCTTGTTGGTTCCTCTTTGAGTTGTTTTGGGGAATTGAGCTTTTTGAGGGAAGTGCTACAGTAGCTAGTGTTTTAATGGAAGTTCTATTGGTATTAGAACTGAACCTAAAGACTTATTATCTTGAGTGCACTAATGTTGCTAATAAAGATTGTGTGAAGTTTTGTATGAAGGAAAAATTCCAGGTGTATAGAAGGAATGAGTAATGAGATGAAGCATGGAATAAAGCTCAAGCTTGGGGATGCCACGCGTGTTACCCCAACAAATATAGAAGAAGTACAAGCATCAAAGCTTGGGGATGCCCAAGGCATCCCCCTCTTCATCAATAAAAATCTCAGGTTTCTTCCAAACGCTTCATTTTTATTGTTTCGTGCACAATTGTGTTGTTCTTGGAGCGTCTTCTTTTTTGTTTTCGTTTCGGTTTTTCGTTTGCTTGGTTTTCTTAGTTTGCTGAATAAATTGGTTGGACCCCCTCTTTCATGCATTGGTTTTCAAATAGTTTGGTTTGGATTGGAAAAGAGTAGGAAAGTTCATGCTTAAGTGGTAAAGAGAGCTTGTTTTTGACTGTGGCCTATGCTTTGTCATGCCATGCTCGATATTGTTTTGGCTTTATGCTTAGTATTATTTGCCGTAGCATGACTTGTTATAAACAATTGAGATTGCTTAATGTGCCTTTGAAGAATCATGTGTTGTTTTAGCATATTAAAGCATAGTATTGTGGTATTCTCCTTTGATGCTTTATTTGGGTTGACCTGGCACATGCTTACACCATGTTATGACTATCCCAAGTCACCATAGCCTTTATGATCCTTTAGTTTTCAACTTGTAGTATCACTTTATGCTTTGATTAATGATTTTTTGTCGCTCTGCATGATTATGTCCATTATTGCTCTCTTAGTTTGTCGCTCCTAGTCCTTTGCTAGCATCCACAACCAAGTATGAGTTCTACTCATGCATCCAACTCCTAAAACCAAGTTATTCCAAAGAGTCCACCATACCTACCTACCTACTAGCATATGCTATTCCAAGTATATTCATGTTTTTATCTACCTTCCAAATTAAACTTGTTATGAGAAAACTAGTGATTAAAGCTCTCACGAACTTGATGGCACACTTTACTTTTCTTGCCCTTAATAAACTTGAACCATTGTGTCGTTTATGTTGTATATGCTTGCACTTATTTGTTGGGGATTAGCAGAACCATGTTGTCATGGGGAACGCTTTCAACATTGCACTTGTACTTTGTACCTAGTTGATATCATGCTCTTTTGTCTATGGATGTCGTCGGTGTGAAATTAAAGGGGAGCTTGTAAGTCCATGGAGTTATGTATATGTGTTAGAGAAACGCCTGGGCCGCTGGTCTAATCCATGCCGTCATGGTGGAAACCTGCAGCGTAACCATAATGAGCTGTCTATGAAGCATTCTTCTTATATAAAAAGAGTTAGATATTGAGAAAAAAAGAAAAAAAGAAAAAAAAGAAAAAAAGAGATTATGAAAAGAGGAAAGAGAGAAAAAAGCACCATATTCCCATGCTAAATAAGAAGATTGCTGAGATGCTCGTTGTCTGCTTACCTTGTCATTTTGATATGGGGATTCTTCCGTATCATCGGGCAAGGGGTACCCCGTTGGCGGTTCTCTATGAGACACATGTACTTACAATGACAAGAACTTACCGGTGACTAAACTTGAGTAGCATGAGGAGCGGCCCTCGTATTCAAGGGACATGAGATTTCCAACTCATACTTCGTCAAGCATATACACCATAGTTTGTTCACTTTAACCTTAATCACTTCAAGATGCTTATGATAGGGGAAATGAGAGCTGAAAGCTATTAAGTACCATAATTTTTGGAAGCTCTTTATGAAACTTGAATCCCTACTTCCTTCTATGAAGGCCCTTCTTTTACTTTTTTGTTGAGTCTCCACCTTCTACCTTTATGCACCTACTTTGAGAGCATAGTGGCCATTCTTAGTTCTATGTGCATTGTCCCAAGACTTGTTGATTGATGCATAGCTTTGATATTGCTTGTTTTAAACTATTTGTATCTAGTCACTCTTATGAACTTTGAAGGTGTCCTATGCATTTATGTTTGCTACTCTATGAGGGACAAGCTGAATACCACTATGCTATATTTTCTTTATGTGAAACAAACAAATGTCTTGCAAAGCATTGTTATTCATGAATCTTTTGTTTGTGCCTTTTCATGTTGCAACATCGTTTCTTTGTCTTATTGCTAGAACTTTGTCTTTCATGTTATGATTGAAGTACTATGATCCCAGCTTTGATTGTTTTACAAATACTTTGATCAAGTTTATGATGGTGCATGTCACCTTAAAAATTATTCTTTCTTTTTATCACTTACCTACTCGAGGACGAGCAGGAGTTAAGCTTGGGGATGTTGATACGTTGCAAATGTATCCATAATTTTTGATGTTCCATGCTTGGTTTTATCTACTTTCTTATGTTTTGTCCACAATTTGGAGTACTTTTCATATGATTTCTTGGACTAACCTATTAACAAGAGCCATAGTGCCAGCTGCCTGTTTTCTGCTGTTTTTGGTTCCAGAAAAGTTATAAAATGAATATTCTTGGAATTGGACGGGACAAAAGCCAAAATTAGTTTTTCACCGAGGGACACCTGGAGCCAGAATACGAGACGGAGAGGGGCTGGGGCCCGGCCACACCACCTGGCCACACGACCAGGCTTGGCCTGCACCAGGGGGTGGTCTGGCCGCCCCAGGCACCCCCTCGGCCTCTCCTTTCGCCTATATATTTCCTCTGATACGGAAACCCTAAGTACCTGATCAAAAATCCACGAAAGAGTCTGTAGCCGCCGTCATCTCCATCCCTAGATCGGGAGGGATCTGAAGCTCTTCCTGGCACCCTACTGGAGAGGGAAATTCACCCTGGAGGCCTTCTTCATCATCATGCAAGCCTCCGGTGTGATGCGTGAGTAGTTCATCTCTAGACTACGGGTCCATGTAGTAGCTAGATGGCTGGTTCTCCTCCTTTGTGTTATCATGTTTAGATCTTGTGAGATCCGTTCATGATCAAGATCATCTATTTGTAATTCTGCATGTTGTGTTTGCGGGGATCCGATGGATATTGAGATGCTATTTCAGATTGATTATTGATTCTATCATGTCTTTGTTATTTGTGATCTTGCATGCTTTCTGTTGTTAGTAGCTATCTTGGCCAAGTAGATGCTAGCAACTCCAAGAGTTAGTATTTATGCTCGGTAGTGGGTTCATGCCTCTGGTAATCTAGGGAAGTGATATAAATCTCTAAGGTACTAGATGTGTTGTTGCTACTAGGGAGAAAACAACAATCCTTTGTTCATAGAACAATCGTATTGTTTACTTTAAACGCAATTCGTAATTCGATTATCTGTTGCTTGCAACTTAATACTGGAGGGGGTTCGGATGATAACCTGAAAGTGGATTATTAGTCATAGATGCAGTTGGATGGCGGTCTATGTATAATGTTGTAATGCTCAATCGAATCTCAAAGGAGTCAAGATGAGTAGTATATGCTTGTATGCTTTCTCGATGTTTGTCAATTGCCCTGCTGTAATTTGTTCACCCAACATGTCTTCTATCTTAAGGAGAGCCACCTCTAGTGAACTATGGACCCCTGTCCTTTCTCTTACTATAAATCTACAATCAACTGTTTACTGCTTTGTGTTTACTTTCTGCAAACTATTACTTTCTTCCACTCGATATGTTTAGTCCTTTGTTTTCAGCAAAACCGGTGAGATTGACAACCTCATCGCAAGTTGGAGACAGAGTTCTGTGGTTGTGTTGTGCAGGTATCCATGTTGCTGCTGGCACCGATAGTGCGCCCTGCCAAAGTTCAGCTAGCTACACCTTTGGGGTGTTTCCTTGCTCCTACTAGATTGATAACCTTGGTTTCATAACTGAGGGAAAACTTACTGTTGTGCTCATCATACCTTCCTCTTGGGGTTCCCCAACGAGCTCGTTAATACACGAGTCAGCAGGTAGCCCCTCCTCCTATAAAAGGCCCTCTCTCACTCCTTCTTCCTCACGCCTCCTCGTGAAGGATCTCTCTCCCTCTCTAGAATTATTCCCCCATGGTCTCGGATTAGCGAGATACATGTTCCCGGTGGCATTTCATTTGGAAGGAGTTGCTGCTTCCGTTGCATTGCTGGAGCGAGGAGGTGGAGGTTGTTCGATGGCCTGAACGTGTGTGCGAGGAAGGATGCGCTGCTGATTTGCGGCGCTAGGACTTCCACACGATCTTGAGATCGGCAAGCGTTCGACTACATCATCCACGAGTTCCATCTCGTTAACAAAGGTTTGTCGATCTACGAGGGTATGTTCTCTATGGATGTATATCCACCCGTTGCTTGTATCTAGTAGATAGATCTTGGTGTATAATAGTTCCCATCGTAGGAATTTTTTTGTTTTCTATGCTGCGAACCCAACAACCTTTGCCTTGCGCATCCCACTTGATCTTGATGACAACGCTTCAAGCTCCATCCAAGCTGGAATGCATCACTTGATCATTGTTGCTTCGTGAAGACTCATAATTTGCTCCCCCATACTATGGGATAGCTTCATTAAGACACCTCTTCATAGTCCATTATTACTAATATGGAAGGCAAGCTTCAAGCAAATGATCTTCTCGAGATGCTTATCTTGAACTTGCCCTTCTAAACCTTGATGACGATCACCACTTGATGTCATCCTCTCATGGGCTATATGAAATCTTCACTTTTGAAGCATGCCCATGGAAAGATACCTATCCCATATATAAAACGCAAATGCACATATATAATGGGTTAGTTCATGATGCATAATTGACAAGGCTTACCATACCACAAGATCCATGTGATACATTCTTTATGCTTCATGTGTTGACCAACTTGAAATAGCTCATCACTCTTTGCATTGGTCAACCAAGTATCTTATCATACTACATCTCAATATCTTGAGGTACATAAATAACTCTTCATTTGATTACATGATCGAAATCTTAGTCAACCATAGCTCAACTAATGAGGCTATCATGACACAGACTTAGAGCCATATCTGGAATTCTTCTATCGAGACCACACTCTCAAGATCTTGATCATATCATATTCTTCTTCAACTCCATGATCTTGATGCCAATACTCAAGGTATATCTTTATCTTCATGGCATCCATACTTGAATCCAACACATGAACTACAAGCATGACCTATGGAATATTCCTTCATATAAAACTCAATGAAAACATTAGGCCATAGGGATTGTCATTAATCACCAAAACCACACATAGGGGAAATTACCCTTTCAATCTCCCCCATTTTGGTAATTGATGACAATCACAACAAGAGGGTTTATATAATGAATTTTAGAAACGAGTACGCAACTTATCCGAGAATAAGTTGTATACAAGAGGTTCTATTTGGTATGGTTAAGTAACACAAAGATACTAGCCCATATCAAAACTGATTCTACTCACACAAACTACAACTAATGCACGAAATGTGAGTAGAACCAACATATATAGAGAAAACTCCCCCACAATATATGCACGCGTGATGAACTTGAATTTCATTGTATACATTGTCAAGCATGACCTTTGGGAGAGTTTCCACTATATATTCAACCATGCAAAACATAATAAAGATGAAATGCATGAAAGGAAAATACTTAAGAACAAACCAACCTTAAGTAGAAAACAATTTCCCTTAAACCCTCTAAACATCTCCCCCATTGACAACAAGTGCCAAAATGGATGACAAAGTTAGAAGGCTAATATAGTTCAAGTTCCTCCCCAAGGTGTGCATTTTTCAAAATATGAGTGAAAACAAATGCACGTATTCAATGAAAAATACCAGGAGTAAATCAAACTATATTGAGGGTCAAGGATTGCTAAAAGGATAACAAGGTGAAGGAACTTCAATGGATGAAGCAATCAATCTAAAAATACAAATAATCAAATGGACAAATAGTGTTCTAAATGAAATAAGGAAGCTCCCCAAGGTTCATGCATAAAGTAGTTGTTTCATTTGAATACAATATGCAGAAACATGGAATCCTCACTCCCTCTATATCATTTAGAACACAACCAAGATACAAGGAGTATAGACATAAATCAATACACTTGTTAAGACAAGCTTAAATCCAAAATAAACCAAATATGAGATATGAGTGTGTGAAGATGCAATAAAAGTAGACTAAGCACTCATAAATAAAGACCTTACCAATACCATTAAAAACCAAGATGATAAGAGAGAGATGGTCGACAAAGAGCGAGGATATCAAGGCAAGATATTAACACTCTCGTGTATATAAGTTTCTAAGTGGACAAATCATGAGAGTAATCCATAAGGAAACATCCACACATAAGAGGTTAATAAAAAACAAGAAAACATGATATCTAAGAGGAAGCCACAAGATATACCAAACATGATATTTTTGCTTAAGTGCATATATATCCCATGGCTCTATTTTATCTCATGGTATATCAATGAACTTCACCAAAGGAAAAAAACTCAAAAACATCACAACTAACACTAAGGGAACTAATGCTAGTTGGGTTATTTTGAGAAAGGCAACAAGTATCGAAAGGAGGGATTCAATGCAATTTCAACAATATTACACATGAGAGTACCTTGAGGAATTGATATACAATAAATTGCTAGAAGGCATATTTGGAATGGGTGAATAATGAACATGATTTTATATACTCCCCATTATATGCATCATCTCAAAT
The DNA here is from genome assembly GCA_916181665.1 of Avena sativa. Lineage (NCBI taxonomy): Eukaryota > Viridiplantae > Streptophyta > Magnoliopsida > Poales > Poaceae > Avena > Avena sativa. The sequence continues at coordinate 470,628,633 of OV702290.1, forward strand.
TACTCACATAATCAATAAGGATAGAGAAGTATTTCAAAGATTTTTGCAAGAACCGCAACATTTTCAAACAAATAAATTCATGCCAAGATGCAAACTACAAGAGTTTGGATGGAAGAATAGTATGCATGAATAAGATACTTATTACCGAGATAGCAATGGTATGATGTAGTAGATAAAAATTCTTCGATCATCCTAGCTCGGATCCAATTATCATGTGGTGACAACACCTTCCTTATAGATGAGACAAGCATCCATTGCATCTCCAATGTACATAAAACAACATTCAAGTACATCTTGGTCCCCAAACTTATTGGGTCCAAAGTGGTTAGACTAACCACAACACATAGGACACACTCCATAAAAATATGTGCATATTTAGAGATGAAATTTGAATTTCATGCACATCTTAGCCGTTTAAGGATTTGATGGAGTATACCCTATATATTGGATCAAAGAAAGAAAAACATGATATAAGATAGACATTTAGTAAACATGCATGCATGAGACTTTCAAGATCCAACGAAGATATAATTTGGAAAAATCACCAAAATATTCAAGAAGGCATACAAGGTGTGACAAAACAAATTTGTTGTCCAAACTATATCAAAGAATCAAATCAACACAATATTTTTTCAACAAAGTTCAACAAATGAACCAAGAAAAAACTATTGAGCATAAAAGATGAAATAAAACACAAATGCTCAAAGATTTATCTCATTTAAAGGAAATAAAATAGAGAAGAAATAATGAGATAACAAACTCCCAAAAGAGCAATGTTTCAACAAATAAACCAAACCGTTAACACTTTTCACAATGGCACAAGGTTCCGAGAAAAAAAGGTTTGTCTTCCACTAGAACACATTTGATAATAAACAAAAACATCATCAAAGAGATGTTCAAAATCCAAGGAAGACAATGGGAGCCACAAAAAATTTTGTAAATAAAATAAGGCAATAAGAGGTGAAATACAAGGTGAAGATGATCCACAAATGCTACCACACACAAGTTTATCAATTGTCAAAGACAATGAGTGCATTGGAATTGATTTCTGGTGGTATATTGCATGGATATCAAAGATAAATCTTCATAATAAAAAGCATAGGATAGGAATAAAAATATTAAGCACTATGCAAAGATAGAGATTCTTGATAGCTTCAACTAGTCACACAATCATGCAAAAGAATGATTAGAATAACTTGAAGCAAATGGTCTCCCAAAAAAAGATATAGAGATATGTATTTGAGGAAGACCTCATCAAGAATTTCTTACTCAAACAAAGACCAATTTTAAAGACGAGCAACAAAAGCTTTTAACAAAATAGGACCTTGTTTGAGATAACATGCCACCTAGAAACAAGATAATCAACAATATCAACTCTAAGTGGCACCAACTCATATGTTCACATTTCCTAGGATTGTGATATGCAAGAGAAGCATATTACTCCTCCATAATGTGATATTCATTTTTCTTAAAGAGGCAAACCAACCTCAACTAGAGATAATTAATGGACATTTAGAATTTGAATTTCTCATGAGTATGACACACCACATAGTGACTAGATAAGCTTGCAATATCAATACTAAGTGGTAGTACTCATGTACACACATTTTAAGGTTTGAGATATGCGCGAGGCATATCACTCCCCCAAAATGGGATGTTCCATTAACCATTCGAAAAGAGCCAAAAAGGATATCATTAAGATGCATTAGAGGCTCAAAACAAAACACACAAGTAAATGATGTGCCAAACACATAGACATACTTGAATACACAAAATAGGAAAGCATGAGGCACAACAAATACAAACACCAAAACATGTAAAGGGGCAATGTAACTTACAATATAAAAGAGTTGAGTTTGAGTTATCGCAAAGAGGCACATTGGGTATAAGGTAGGGAGATGATAATCCTTATAACTTGGCTTGATAAAAATATAATATATGAAGATCCCTTAATTATTCATGAGTTATCTAAGTCTCCAATGCCCTCCAAAAACACCTATTGATCAAGTTTGAGCTTGTTGGTCCCCAACCAAGTTGGGTCCTAAGAGGTTAGTCACAATAGGCTTGGAAACCCAAATGGTTCTTTTCTTGACACCACTTTGAGTTCCAACAAACTTGGCAAACACATTTTCATCCTTATCCTTCCTAACATAATCATCATCATAAACAATGATAGGGTTAGATAAGGTATTGTTTGAACATGAAGAGGCAAAGTGTCCCTTCTCACAACATATGTAGCAACAAGTGCTCCCCTTTCTCTTCTTCATTGATTTCTTGTCTTGGGGAGCCTTATATTGATTCTTCTTAGGAAGTGGCCTAGCTTCAACTTGAGGTTGAGATTGGGCTTGACCTTCAACTTGTGGCCGCTTCCCTTGTTGCTTCTCACTCAAGTGATTTTTCTTCAATGGACAAGATCTTACATGATGTCCTTTAACATTACACTTGAAGCAAATAATCTTGGCCAAATTCTTGACTTGGTCTTGGCCCTTCTTCTTGTTTCTCTTGGACTTTTTCTTGTTATTGGAGTTGAATCCAAGTCCACTTTTATCATTAGGGTATTTTTGCACACTCAAAATATTATTGAGTGTGGATTTGCATTCATGACTCTTTTCCAAGTCTTTCTTCAAAGAAGTGACTTGGGCCTTGAGCTCTTTGATTTCCTCTACATGGTTAGTAGAAATAGAGGTACTAGAGGAAGTAGAAGCTTCATTGTTAGAGAAACTAGGAAAAGCAAGTAATCCAACACAAGGTTTATCAATAGTATGACAAGAAGGATCACTAGGACTAACACATGGATGGCAAAATAGCATTCTGAGTAGAAGTTGTGCTAATGTCCAAATGAGGCTCACAAGATGTTACCTTAGTGATACTTGCCTCATGAGCTAACTTTATCCCATCATAGGAGATTAGAAGATCATTATGAGAGCCCGAGAGAATTTCATGACTCTCTTCCAATTTCCTATACTTGCTAGTTAGCAACTCAAGTTGAGCCATTAGCTCAACATTATCCTTTAATATAGATGCTTCACAAGAATTAGAGTTAGTAGCACTAGCATCATTAATATATTTTTCCTTTTCAAGCTCATAAGAATCATTTTTTTGTGTGAGGACACAATTAGTGTGCTTTTCCTCGACAAGCTCTTCCTTAAGGAGATTGAATCTTCGACACCCATCATCAAGTTGGAAATCCAACTCCTCTATGGTTTCCGTTTGTTTAGTTATGGTGTCCATAACATGTTTGTGAAAGGGTTTCGCAGCATAGTAAATCAAAATTTTCTACAGAAGCGAACAGAAGGAAAGCCAAGATCTAATCTAGGAGATGCAAACAACGAGAGAGATTGGATTAGATCTTCATACCCTTGAAGATTCGCACAGCGGAACGTTCGTCGGAACGTGGGTGATGTAGTCGTACTCGCTTCTCCTCCTCGCGATCCGATCCGATCTAGCACCACAAGTGGCGGTGCCTACGTGAGATGCACACGTGCAGCACCTCGACGTCTCCTCCTTCCTCGGACCAGCAAGTAGGGTGGAAAGATAGATTGGATCTACAACGCGACGGTGCGGTGTATATGGTGGAGAATTTCTGCAGCAGGGCTTCGCCTACAAACAGTCGGGAGGGAGAGAGGAGGGCAGCAGGGCAACTAGGGTTTGGAGGAAGGTGTGTAGGTTAGGGGGAGGGGGCGCACCAGCCCTCTATATATAGAGGGGGTGCGGCCAGCCCTTGCCCATCCTCCAAGCCTATCTCTAGTTTAAACAATTTAAACTCTCCCTTATCTAGAAACCCTATCTTATCTCTAGTTTAAACGATTTAAACTTATCTAGGATCGGCTAGGCCCTATGGGGCCTTGTGCCCCTGGGCCAATGCGGCCAGGACACTCCCTCATAGGCCCATGCCCCCTCCCGGAAGGTGGGGCCACGTTGGTGCCCTTCCGGAAGGTTCTAGAAGCTTCCGGTACAATACCGATTAATCCGGAACAATTCCGAACTCCAAAAACTGCACTGCCTTATATGAATCTTATTCTCCGGACCACTCCGGAACCTCTCGTGATGTACCGGATCCCATCCGAGACTCCGAACAAAAATTCATAAACCAATTATCCAATCTATCCTAGCGTCGAGACACGTTAAGTGTGTGACCCTGCGGGTTCGAGAATATGCAGACATGATCTTCTATCAATAATCAACAGCGGGGTCTGGGCACCCATATTGACTCCCACACATTCATCGATGATCATATCGGATGAACCACGATGCCAGGATTCAATCAATCCCATATATATATTCCCTTCGTCTCGCGATATTTTACTTGCCCGAGATTCGATCGTCGGTATCGTCATACCTAGTTCAATCTCGTTCACAGCAAGTACTTTACTCGTCCCGTAATCCGATATCACTTTGTGATTAACTCCTTAACCACATGCTTGCAAGCGGTGTTGATATCGATTACCGAGTGGGCCCGAAGTATATCTCTCCGACTTGGGAGGGAAAAATCCCATCTCGATACATACAACCCAACAGATACTTTCCGATTACCTAAGAGACACCTTTATGATCACCCTCTCATAGGATGACGTTTGATGACCTCAAAGCTTTCTTCCGATACCAGGGAGTTGTATTATCTCATGGTCTAAGGAATACAATATTTGACATAAGAAAAACTTCGCAAAGACGAACACGATGACACGATCTAATTGCTTCACTTAGTTTGGGTCTATCCACCATATCATTCTCCAATGATATGATCTCATTATCAATTGACAACTCATGTCTATGGTTAGGAAACCTTAACCATCATTGATCAATGAGCTAGTCCATAGAGGCGTACTAGGGACACGGTGTTGTTCACAAACCACACAAGTATTAAAGTTTCCGCTTAATACAATTCTAGCATGGAATATAAACTTTATCATGAACAAGAATTATAATAATAACATCTTTATTATTGCCTCTAGGGCATAATTCAAACAGTCTCCCACTTGCACTAGAGTCAATAATCTAGTTTACATTTGGCAACAATCTCACACCCATGGCACTGAGGTGCTGATCATGTTTTACACGTGAAAGAGGTTTAGTCAATGGATCTGCGACATTCAGATCTGTATGTACTTTGCTGATCTTCAGATCTCCATCTGCTATATAATCTCGGATTATATGAAACTTGCGGTTGATATGCTTGGTCTTTGGATGATATCTTGGTTCCTTAGCGAGTGCTATGGCGCCAGTGTTGTCACACAATATCTCCAGTGGGTCCAATGCACTTGGAACCACGCCAAGCTCAGTGATGAAGTTTCTGATCCAAACTCCTTCACTTGACGCTTCTGCAGCACCCATGTATTCCGCTTCTACTGTAGATCCCGCGACCACGCTTTGCTTGCAGCTTCTCCAGCTCACAGCTCCTCCATTCAAAATATACACGTATCCTGTTTGAGATTTAGAATCATCCTTGTCGGTGTCGAAACTAGCATCGACGTAACCTTTTACGACGAGCTGTTCATCACCCCCATAGACCAAGAACATTTCTTTAGTCCTATTTAGGTACCTTAGGATGTTCTTCACGGCTGTCCAGTGTTCCACTCCTGGATCACTTTGAAATCTGCTCGTCAAACTAAGAGCATTGGACACATCCGGTCTAGTACACAGCATGGCATACATGATGGAACCTATGGCCGAGGCATAAGGCACTTTGCTCATAGCTTCCCTATCATTTACCGTAGCTGGACACTGAGCCTTGCTCAATATCTTACCTGACAACATAGGCACTGAACCTTTCAATGCCTTATCCATTCTGAACCTTTTCAGAACTTTGTCTAGGTATGTACTTTGGCTTAAAGCTATCAGGCGTCTTTGTCTATCTCTATAGATTTTGATGCCCAATATATAAGCAGCTTCACCTAGGTCTTTCATTGAAAAACACTTGTTCAAATAACTCTTCACATCGTTAAGCATGTTGATGTCATTTCCAATAATCAATATGTCATCCACATATAGTACCAGAAATGTCACCGAGCTCCCACTCACTTTCTTGTAGATGCAAGCTTCGTAGCAATTTGGAACAAATCCAAAGCTCTTGATCACTTGATCAAAACGAAGATTCCAACTCCGAGATGCTTGCTTCAGTCCATAAATTGAACGCTGAAGTTTGCATACTTTATCAGCATCCTTAGGATCGACAAAACCTTCGGGTTGCATCATATACAACTCTTCATCAATGTTGCCATTGAGGAAAGCAGTCTTGACATCCATCTGCCATATTTCATAATCATGAAACGCAGCAATTGCTAATAAAATCCGAATGGACTTAAACATCGCTACGGGAGAGAAAGTCTCATCATAGTCAACACCTTGAACTTGTCGAAAACCTTTCGCAACAAGCCGTGCTTTATAGACGGTAACATTACCATCCGCGTCCGTTTTCTTCTTGAAAATCCATTTGCACTCAACGGCCTTTCGGTCGCTAGGAGGGTCCACCAAAGTCCATACTTGGTTTTCGCTCATGGATCCCAATTCGGATTTCATGGCTTCTAGCCATTTCTCAGAGTCTGGGCTCATCATTGCTTCCTCATAGTTCGTAGGTTCACTGTCTTCTACTAACAAGACAGTCAAGACAGGGTTGCCGTACCACTCAGGAGGGGCACGCGACCTTGTCGACCTGCGACGTTCAGTAGCAGCATCGTCCGAAGCTTCATGATCCTTGTCATTAGCTTCCTCTATTGTTGGTGCAGGCGGCACTGGAACAATTTCAGGTGCTGCGCTACTCTCCAATTCAAGAGAAGGTTCAATAACCTCGTCTAGCTCTACTTTCCTCCCACTCACTTCTTTCGAGAGAAACTCCTTCTCAAGAAAGGAACCGTTCTTTGCGACAAACACTTTGCCTTCGGTTCTGTGATAGAAGGTATACCCAATAGTTTCCTTAGGGTATCCTATGAAGACGCACTTCTCCGCTTTGGGTTCGAGCTTGTCCGGCATCAACTTCTTGACATAAGCTTCGCATCCCCAAACTTTAAGAAACGACAACTTAGGTTTAGCACCAAACCACAGTTCATACGGTGTCGTCTCAACGGATTTAGATGGAGCCCTATTTAAAGTGAATGCAGCAGTTTCTAATGCATAACCCCAAAATGATAACGGCAAATCAGTAAGAGACATCATCGATCGGACCATATCTAATAGGGTTCGATTCCGGCGTTCAGACACACCATTGCGCTGTGGTGTTCCGGGTGGCGTGAGTTGTGAAACGATTCCACTTGCTTTGAGATGCGTGAGAAAATCATAACTCAAATATTCGCCCCCACGATCGGATCGTAGAAACTTAATCTTTCTGTTACGATGGTTTTCCACTTCATTCTGAAATTCTTTGAACTTTTCAAACGTCTCAGATTTATGTTTCATTAAATAGATATACCCATATCTACTTAAGTCATCGGTAAAAGTGAGAAAATAGCGATATCCACCGCGCGTCGAAACACTCATCGGTCCGCATACATCGGTATGTATGATTTCCAACAAGTCCGTTGCTCGCTCCATCATACCGGAGAACGGGGTTTTGATCATCTTGCCCATGAGGCATGGTTCGCATGTGTCAAATGATTCAAAATCAAGAGACTCCAAAAGTCCATCAGAATGGAGTTTCTTCATGCGCTTTATACCAATATGACCTAGACGACAGTGCCACAAATAAGTAGTATTATCACTATCTACTTTGCATCTCTTAGCCTCAATGTTATGGATGTGTGTTTCATCCCTTTCGAGATTTAGAAGAAATAAACCATTCACAAGAGGTGCATGACCATAAAAGATGTTACTCATATAAATAGAACAACCATTATTCTCCGATTTAAATGAATAACCGTCTTGCAATAAACACGATCCAGAAATAATGTTCATGCTCAACGCAGGCACATAATAACATTTATTAAGGTTTAAAACTAATCCCGAAGGTAAAACTAAGGAGAGCGTGCCGACGGCCATCACATCAACTCTTGATCCGTTGCCAACGCGCATCGTCACCTCATCCCTCGCAAGCCGCCGTCTATTCCGTAGCTCCTGTTTCGAGTTACAAATATTAGCAACCGAACCAGTATCAAATACCCAGGCACTACAACGAGGGCTAGTAAGGAAAACATCAATAACATGTATATCAAATATACCTTTGATGGTGCCAGCCTTCTTGTCCGCTAAGTACTTTGGACAGTTGCGCTTCCAGTGACCCTTGTCCTTGCAATAGAAGCACTCAGTTTCCGGCTTGGGTCCAGACTTGAGCTTCTTCTCAGCAGGGGCAACGCGTTTGCCGCCTCCTTTCTTGAAGGGCTTCTTTGCACCCTTACCTTTCTTAAAGGAGGGCTTGTTGACCATCAACACATGATTATCCTTCTTGATGTCCACCTCCGCAGCCTTCAGCTTTGCGAAGAGCTCGGTGATCGTATCAGTGGAACCAATCTGATTATGAGTCACTACAAAACTTTTGTAGCTGGGAGGGAGTGATTGCAGAACCCTGTCAATCTTGAGCTCCTCTGGAATCTTGCAGTCCAGTTGCTCAAGGCGTTGAGTGTAGCCCGACATCTTAATGGCGTGCTCACTAACGGAACTCCCTTCCTCCATCTTGCAGTTAAAGAACTTCTCGGAGATCTCATATCTCTCAGAACGGGCCTGAGTCTGAAACATGGTTTTCAACTCTTCGAGAATCTCAAAGGGCCCGGGATAGTTTTCAAAACGATTTTGAAGTTCCGGTTCCATAGCAAACAACATGGTGCTCTTAATCACACCATAATCATCTTTGCGCGACTGATAGACAGCTTTCTCATCAGCCGGCGCATCTATAGCAGGGGCGTCACCTAGCGCTTTCTCAAGGACATAGTCCTTTTGTCCGCCAGCGAGAATGATTCTCAGAATGCGGAACCATTTGGTGAAGTTAGACCCATTGTTTCTAAGCTTTTCTATCTCAGCAAAAACGTTGAAGTTGAAGTTGGACTTGGCCATGTGATCTACAGTGTTTGCAAGTACAATTTAGACTATGTTCATGATAAATAGTTCAACTTAATCAAATTACTAGATGAACTCCCACTAAATTCAACATCCCTCAAGTTGTTTAGTGAAAACGATCCAAATTCACCACACCTAATCCGATCATCACGAGAAGAGATGTGGTTTCAATGGTGGACAACGAAGTGTCGATCATATCATTCATATGACTCGTGCTTAACCTTTCGGTTCATGTGTTCCGAGGCCATGTATGTACATGCTAGGCTCGTCAAGTTAGACCCAAGTATTTCCGCGTGTACAAAACTGGCTTGCACCCGTTGTATGTGAGCGTAGAGTCTATAGCACCCGATCATCACGTGATGCTTGGACACGACGAACTTTCGCAACGGTGCATACTTGGGGAGAACACAGTTTTTATCTTGATCTTTAAGTGAGGAATCATCTTATAATGCTACTATCGCGATCTAAGCATAATAAGATACATAAAAGGATAAACATCACATGCATATAACTTTATGTGACATGGTATAGCCAATCTTCGCGCAATGATCTCCATCTTGTGCGTTCCGGCATGATCTCCATCACTCCACCATGATTGCCTCCACCACGAATAGCAACTACAACTATTGCTAACTACTTAGCGATAAAGTAAAGCTATTACATGGCGTATAAGAAGTTGACTCGCAGGTCATACACAATTATAAAGACAACCATATGGCTCCTGCCGGTTGTGTACTCATCGACATGCAAGTCGTGAAACATTACAAAACATGATCATCGCATACAATATACACATCACATCTTGGGCCATACCATATCACAGAAAACACTCCCTGCAAAAACAAGTTAGACGCCTCTACTTTGTTGTTGCATGTTTTACGTGGCTTATGGGAGTAGATGCTAAGAACGATTCTTACCTACGGAAAGCCACAACGGTGATATTATGGTTGCCAAACTCCGGTGTTAATCCCATGACAACTATACTGAGAGAAACTGACATCCACCAGCCGCATGTATGGTACAAGCCACACGTCAAGTGCGAAGCCGGTCTCGCGAACGACGTCGCGTAAGGTTGGCCTGGACCGCTTCAATCTCACTATCCCGCACCATAAGAAGAACACAAACAAGAGGCTTGCAACAGAAAACATCAACGCCCGCAACAACCATGTTGCGTTCTACTCGTGAATCACATCTACGCATAGATCTAGCTCTGATACCACTGAAAGGGTTTCGCAGCATAGTAAATCAAAATTTTCTACGGAAGCGAACAGAAGGAAAGCCAAGATCTAATCTAGGAGATGCAAACAACGAGAGATATTGGATTAGATCTTCATACCCTTGAAGATTCGCACAGCGGAACGTTCGTCGGAACGTGGGTGATGTAGTCATACTCGCTTCTCCTCCTCGCGATCCGATCCGATCTAGCACCACAAGTGGCGGTGCCTCCGTGAGATGCACACGTGCAGCACCTCGACGTCTCCTCCTTCCTCGGACCAGCAAGTAGGGTGGAGAGATAGATTGAATCTACAACGCGACGGCGCGGTGTATATAGTGGAGAATTTCTGCAGCAGGGCTTCGCCTACAAACAGTCGGGAGGGAGAGAGGAGGGCAGCAGGACAACTAGGGTTTGGAGGAAGGTGTGTAGGTTAGGGGGAGGGGGCGCACCAGCCCTCTATATATAGAGGGGGGGTGCGGCCAGCCCTTGCCCATCCTCCAAGCCTATCTCTAGTTTAAACAATTTAAACTCTCCCTTATCTAGAAACCCTATCTTATCTCTAGTTTAAACGATTTAAACTTATCTAGGATCGGCTGGGCCCTATGGGGCCTTGTGCCCCTGGCCCAACGCGGCCAGGACACTCCCTCATAGGCCCATGCCCCCTCCCGGAAGGTGGGGCCACATTGGTCCCCTTCCGGAAGGTTCTAGAAGCTTCCGGTACAATACCGATTAATCCGGAACAATTCCGAACTCCAAAAACTGCACTGCCTTATATGAATCTTATTCTCCGGACCACTCCGGAACCTCTCGTGATGTCCCGGATCCCATCCGAGACTCCGAACAAAAATTCATAAACTAATTATCCAATCTATCCTAGCGTCGAGACACGTTAAGTGTGTGACCCTGCGGGTTCGAGAATATGCAGACATGATCTTCTATCAATAATCAACAGCGGGGTCTGGGCACCCATATTGACTCCCACACATTCATCGATGATCATATCGGATGAACCACGATGCCAGGATTCAATCAATCCCATATATATTCCCTTCGTCTCGCGATATTTTACTTGCCCGAGATTCGATCGTCGGTATCGTCATACCTAGTTCAATCTCGTTCACAGCAAGTACTTTACTCGTTCTGTAATCCGATATCACTTTGTGATTAACTCCTTAACCACATGCTTGCAAGCGGTGTTGATATTGATTACCGAGTGGGCCCGAAGTATATCTCTCCGACTTGGGAGGGACAAATCCCATCTCGATACATACAACCCAACAGATACTTTCCGATTACCTGAGAGACACCTTTATGACCACCCTCTCATAGGATGACGTTTGATGACCTCAAAGCTTTCTTCCGATACCAGGGAGTTGTATTATCTCATGGTCTAAGGAATACAATATTTGACATAAGAAAAACTTCGCAAAGACGAACACGATGACACGATCTAATTGCTTCGCTTAGTTTGGGTCTATCCACCATATCATTCTCCAATGATATGATCTCATTATCAATTGACAACTCATGTCTATGGTTAGGAAACCTTAACCATCATTGATCAATGAGCTAGTCCATAGAGGCGTACTAGGGACACGGTGTTGTTCACAAACCACACAAGTATTAAAGTTTCCGCTTAATACAATTCTAGCATGGAATATAAACTTTATCATGAACAAGAATTATAATAATAACATCTTTATTATTGCCTCTAGGGCATAATTCCAACAGTTTGAAACAAGCAATGACCTTATTATTACCATGAAGAGAGGTACACAAAAAGTCAACTCAAGCACAAGAGCACTAGTATCCTCATCAAGGTCATCATCACTATAATCATTATTATTGATATTATCTAGAGAACAAAGTAGGAGATACCTTTGATCCTCTTGCCATAAGGCACATGTGAGCACGGGAGGATGAATATAAGGATATTGTTGAATCTCCATTCATGATTGTGTCTTTCTCCATAGAATGTTTGATTTCCTTTACATTGTTAGATACACAACTAGAGGAAATAGAATAATTTTGCACATGGGAACAAGACAAATCAAGCATATCATCTACATTGGTACTCAAATAGCTTGTAGACGATATGCAAGGACTAGCAACACAAGGGGATATAGAACTATTGTTGCAAGAAGTGTTTAAGCCCAAACTCTCCACACCATTATCATTTATAGGACAATAATCATTGGTGTAAAGAGAAACACTACCATCATCACATATTATTTTTCCACTTACCATGCCATTACCTTGTGACTTGTCACATGTAAGTGAAGTGGTAAGAATTGAAATCTCATCGTGGCCGGAGGTGGAAGCAGCTTGGAGATCTTCATGATGTGAAGGAGAAGAGAGATCCTTGGAAACACCACTGACAATATGAGAAATGGAACCACACAATATTTCTTTAAGCTTGGTCCACCTCTCATGAGACGACTTGCACTTTACAATCGTCAAGAACAAATTAACTGTGGGACTCAAGGAGAAGATAAGCTCATTAGATACTTGAGCTTCGAGATGTAAATTTTTCTCATCCTCTAAAGATAGATTTTGAGGATCATCGGAGGAGAAAATCCTACATCTAGAAATCGCTCAATATTTGGACACAAGGTCCGAAGATTACAAAGCAAACGATTTCCCCATAAAGCATAATTTGTGCCATCAAAGATAATTGTGTCATTGTGCACTATACTACTAGTGACATCTTTACACTCTAGGCGGTGAAGCCTAAACAAGGAGAGACCTTGCTCTGATACCAATTGAAAGGATAGAGATGTCGCCTAGTGGGGGGAATAGGCAATTTCAAAACTATTACAGTTTTGGCTTGATACAATGCGGAATTAAACTAACCTTTATTTTACAAGCATAAAACCTAAATACACTAGGCTCAACTAAGTGCACCAACAACAAGTTAAGCTAAGCAAGATAACACAAGATAAATATACCACAAGTGATAAGCAAGATATAAGTACTTCAAGCATGATGGCTATCACAAGGAAAGTAAGCTCGGGTATAGAGATAATCGAGGCACGCGGAGACAAACATGTATTCCTGTATTCCCTTACAAGAAGGTACGTCATGTTGGAGAGGTGTGTTATTCCATGAAAGATTTCCCAACGCCACAAAGGCTAACCTTCTTCTCCGAGTCTATCCCATGAAGGAATAGGCCATTTCCTTATGGCTAGCTTTTCCTCCACTCCGGAGATGGCAAGCTCCACAACCACTTCAACAAGATCCATGAAGGAGAAGCCCGGGTCTCTTCACAATCTTCCACAAAGAGGACACCGCTGCACCAACCGCCAAGCCAACTAGGAGGTCACCCTCCAAGAGTAACAAGCTCACAGTCTCTCACTCGAACAAATCGTAATGGAGAGCTCAACACTTATACAAGAATGCAAAGCAAGACCACCAAGGGTTCTAAAATCCTTCACTCTCAAATCCCACCAAAACAACAAGTGCTAGGGAGGAATTAGAGAGGAAGAACAATGGTGGAAGTCAACCAATGACTCCAAGATCTAGATCCAAAGGGTTCCCCTCACTTAGAGGAGTAATTGATTGGTGGGGATTGTAGATCTAGATCTCCTCTTCCAAAGCCCTCAAAAAGATGCAAGAATCATAGGAGGGAAGGGAGAGGAAGAAAGCTCAATAGGTTCAACAATGGAGGTCAATTTCATGGTCAAGAACACCCAAAAACGTTGGGGGAAGAACCCCCCTTTATAGGGGAAAACAAATATGGCCGTTGGGAGGAATCCTACGGAAACTCGGTTTAAAAGTCGGTTGGACCGGTCCCGGGACCGGCCTACAAACCGGAATGGGTCTGTTTACCAACTCGGAATAGACTCGGTTGTGAAAACCGGGAAATCCGGTTTCAGATCCGGTCTACCTGCGCTGGCGCCGGACCGTCTGGTGTGGGAGTCGATTGGACTGGATCCACAACCGGGATGAAACAGACTTCACTGAAAATGCAATAACGTTTGCATCCAGACTCCGGTTTCGATGATATTGGGCTTGTTTTAACGAGGACAACAAGCTAAAAAAAATGGTGCATAAAAACATCATAGTCCAACAAAGTAGGGTAGAACCAAATGAAGAAAGGTATGAAGCCTCCCTATGAGAAGAACCAGTAAAACCTTCAAACTCGAAAACACCATAGAAGATGCATACAAATATCGTTTTGATGAACTTGGGCTTGTTGAAGAGCTAGCAACAAGCTCAATAACCTCACATGGAGAAACACCAAGAAGCAACAAAATAGGAAGATGCAAAGTATGCAAAGTATTGAGCTCCCTAAGACAATGTGATCAAGTTACCCAACCAAAAGCCCCTCTTGATAGTGCGGCTATCTATACTATAACCCGGTCTCCCAACAACCACCTTGAGACCGGTAAAAGGAAAACCTAGCAAGGCCATACCTTTGCCTTGCACGTCCCGCTTGATCTTGATGAAACCACTTCAAGCTACATCCAAGCCGGAATGCATCACTTGCTGATTGTTGCTTCGTGAAGACTCATAATTTCCTCCCCCATACACCACTATAGGATAGCTTCATTAAGAAACGTCTTCACGGTCCATTATAACTAATATGGAAGGCAAGCTTCAAGCAAATGATCTTCTCGAGATGCTTATCTTGAACTTGCCCTTCTCAACCTTGATGACGATCACCACTTGATGTCATCCTCTCATGGGATATATGAAATCTTCACTTTTGAAGCATGCCCATGGAAATATACCTATCCCATATAGGAAATGCAAATGCACATATATAATGGGTTAGTTCATGATGCATAATTGACAAGGCTTACCATACCACAAGATCCATGTGATACATTCTTTATGCTTCATGTGTTGACCAACTTGAAATCGCTCTTCACTCTTTGCGTTGGTCAACCAAGTATCTTCTCATACTCCATCTCAATATCTTGAGGTACATATAGAACTCTTAATTTGATTACATGCTCTAAATCTTAGTAAACCATAGCTCAACTAATGAGGCTATCATGACACAGACTTAGAGCCATATCTTGAATTCTTCTATCGAGATCACACTCTCAAGATCTTGATCATATCATATTCTTCTTCAACTCGATGATCTTGATGCCAATACTAAAGGTATATCTTTATCTTCATGGCATTCATACTTGAATCCAACACATGAACTACAAGCATGACCTATAGAATATTCCTTCATATAAAACTCAATGAAAACATTAGTCCATAGGGATTGTCATTAATCATTAAAACCATACATAGGGGCAATTACACTTTCAGCTGGCCACGCACTCGATAGAAAACAATAAGAATCCTTCAACAGAGTCGAATAAAGAGTATCTATAGTCGCAAGAAAATGTCCTTGAGCCTATGCTCAAATAAAAGCATATGAACATAGCCTTGGGGGCTACTCCCGTCGGGAACGCTGGTCATGCACCCGATGAAAATGCCAACATCACTTCAAGCATTCGACGACTTCAACCGTTGTATCAGCCAAACCAGGCAGTCGAAAAAATCTTCGAGTTCTCAAACCCTATCCGCTGCGATAACATGTTTGGATGCGTATTTACAACACGAAGGTAAAACCCAAGGTTCCGTCATGTGGGTCTAGTAAACGCACACGTTTCGCTCTTCTACAAATTTTTCATATCTACGATATGATGAAGAATCCTAATGGACGTAGTGGGTACCCAAAGCACAAAACTGGAATTCAATATTCGATAATACCTCCATATCCCGAACTGATTTACGCCAGCATATACCAGGTTCGAGTCCGAGGACTTGAGCTTGAGAAGGTTCATGTTGTTTTTCCCAAGAGAAATTAATTGGTTCCTGATCAATCGGATGCACTAGACTCATTATTCCAAAATCCCATGACAAACTTATTGAACTTACAGTTCACTTACTCGAAAGAATCTTTGAGTTTGATTTATATTAATGATAAAAAGGTCTTGAACACTGATACCTTCGATCCGGATTATGGATACATCAGTAGTTTTTTCCCTAGTAAACATAGGTTTGACGAACCTTGGGAAACAATTGCTATATGGAAATATGAGGGACGTCTACAAGACTTGTTTATTCGTTTTACCTTACGTTTACCAGATCTTTCTAGTTTACTTTGAATCGTTGGTTGTTGCAATAGATAGAAATAAGCCAGGGTTGAAGATTCACATGCACATACATATAGGATAAAAATAATAATAAGCATATTCATGTGTGAAATTATCTAATATAGATAGGGATGTGGGCATCACATCCATAAACACTAAATCCCATGTGAGCCACATGCATGGCAATAGTCTTTTGATCCAATTGTTATACCACAAAGCACCGAGTTATAATTATTATTCAGTAAAATACAGATCAAATCCTTGAGAATGCTGATGTTGATGTTACTCCCAAGTGGATCCCTAAATAAAGACCATATTCCCCTTCTTGTCACTGGGTTTCGCATGAAGTAAACATTCACCACTCATCTTACCTCAATCCTTTATCAATTCCTGGGATCTTGGGTACCTACAAGT
This sequence comes from Avena sativa, assembly GCA_916181665.1. Classification (NCBI taxonomy): domain Eukaryota; kingdom Viridiplantae; phylum Streptophyta; class Magnoliopsida; order Poales; family Poaceae; genus Avena; species Avena sativa. The sequence goes on from OV702290.1 coordinate 470,645,346, forward strand.
CCATGGATCGAGACAACAAACAATGATATAAAGATATATATCTCATATTCAATCACCATACAATATTTCATGTATTAGATGCACATAATTGCTGCGAGGTTTCACCCCAACCCGCAGCCCATGAGGACTACTCACTCATAACAATAAGATCAAGGATAGAAACATTGTGCAAGATACTTAGATTGAAATCAAATATTCTTACAATGGACGCTAAATCACAAGGAGATCTCAAGTACAAGATGATGGCTATTGCTATAGAGTGGATGGAGGATGGAAAAGATAAACTATGGTGAGAGTGAAGTGGTGGATCTCCTTTGATGGTGTTGTGATGCAATTTGAGAATGGCGGCTCTCTACACGACGGCTGGAGTCTCGAAATATATAAGCGCATTCATGAAAGTTGTTGTGTTTGACCCAGCGGAGCTGTCGCCACATAGTACAGACATACCGTACAAGCGAGGCTTGCCCGTACAGCAGCCGTTAAACCTTCTAGAGGCTCCTCTTCGACCCTAGTTGGCTTGGCTGAGTAGGCAACGTGATAATCTTCAATAAATGCTCATGATTTTGCCTTAAAAGTGTAATTTCTTGCACAACACAAATTAAAACCAAGGATTGCATATCTTTGCAATAATTAGTCATTAGTAGCAAGGCTATAGAGATTCTTGGTCAATTATTTAACTTAAAATACAATTTAAACGCGGATAAAGATGACTATTTTCACAGCCATCAAACACTCAGCTTGAATCTACAATCTGAGTGGATCCTCAGGGGCTACTGACATGAGCATGAATTATCGAGTTCACATGATTGGTATACCTGATATAGATCTCAGCTAAGGCTCCTAAGGCCCGTAAGGGACCAAGGATCCTAGAAACGTCTGAAGCCCGGGAACTAGACGCGATGATCAAGGCAGAAGCCCAAGGTGTAGTCGTCATAGTCATAAAGTTACCTTTCAAACTGTAATCCGACCTGTATTGGAATACAAGATCTTCTCTCTCTCATATAAAGGCTAGGAGGAGCCAACAGGGAGAGCACCGTAACATTGCCATAGCAATCCACTATAATCTAGATCGCATCTGGAAGCCCAGCGACTTTGTACTCTCCATCAATAAAGATCAGACAAACAGGAGTAGGGTTTCCTCTACGAGGGCCTGAACCTGGGTAAATCTCGTCTCCCTTGTTTGTATTGTAAGCCGGCGAAATCACCAGCACACCTCTTTCCCCTGAAACCCAAGTTCATAAAAAATGAAAATTTCTGAGGTTACCCCTTGTCACTATGCTAATGACTTGCACACTACAACATGAAGCGGTGTGTTGGGTCACTGCACACACCGTCATACATTGCGTTGGTTCTGACCTTACGTGGCGGCTTCGGTAAAAAACACTGCCCCGCAAGTCATAGGTCATAGTTTCATGTGAGTTTTTTTTACCAAACGGGCTTCCTCCGTTGGATTTAATATGAAGAAACCGCCAGTTAAGTACAAGCAAACAGAAAGAAAAAAACAATAATTAAAAGAAGTTTTCCACATCTTGGGAATTTTATTACAAGCAACTACAAACTAACACTCCAAAGCTTAAAATGAAGCTTCAATTAGTTAACGTAGTTCTTGTCGTCGACCAACCAACTCAGCTCCAAGGCACGCAAGCCTTCTCACTTAGGTCGGAGACTCTAGGGTGGCCGAAGACTCAGGGGAGGACTCCGGGGTCACTCCAGGAGCTCCTGGAAGTTGGGTCGGAGATGAGGAAGGAGTCCTTGGTGCATCTCCGGGGTACGTTTCTAGGGCTCTCGCTGTAGGGTCCGGAGTCCGGGGCGGAGACCTTAGGGCGACAGGACGGAGACTCCGTGGTCCATGGGCAGCAGCTTCTAGCATCATCAGATCCATGCTTCTTGCTTGGGGGGTCTTGGCTCCTGGCGCATACTTGCCTCCTCCTCTTGCAATCATGTTCACGAGCCTAGTCATATAATAGACACTTGGCTCAAGTAGGATCCCATTCGTGAGATGGTCAAAGGAAGAGAAGAGATGGAAGAAATTCACCTTTATAGGAATGGCTGACGTAGCGTGACGTAGACCAATGGTGATTGCCACATGTTGGGTTGCATCATACGCTTCGCCCTCTTACGTGTTTGTGAGGACTATTTCTTAAAAAAAACACTAATTTGGCCGGGGGGAGCTATAGTAAAGGAAGATATGGACTTGAATCAGAGATTAGATTGACATCTGGAACAATGTCCCATGATGAAGAAGGATAGAAAGATGTTAAGACGGTGAAATGGGATTGGGGCCAAGCTAGGGGGCCACCCCCACCGCCCACCTGAGAAAATTGCAGCCAACATCACCCTTTGTGTTATCTGTTGCACAAAACACAAAAACATTTTTTTACAGCTAGCACAAATTTGTGACTTAATTGTTAGTTGTTAGCGATACAGTTAAGCGAAGCGATGGAAAAAAATATATAAACAAATTGTTACTTAATTGTTAGTTGTTAGATACAATTAAGCGAACCGATGGAAAAAAAGAATATAAACAAATTGTTACGTTTTCAAATCTTATGCTGCCCAATTTTGTGTGTGTTATACGATGTTATGCTGCAATTTGGATGTCAAGTCATCAAAACAACTAGGCTCCGCCTATCACTAACATTTTTGTTATATGATGCCCTCCAGTTTGTGTTATACGATGTTATGCATGCTAGATGCCCTCCACGTTGGATATCAAATCATCAAAAGAAACTGGGCTCCACCTATGAGGGGTTATGTCAAACATCACAAACGGGTTCATTTGGGATAGGTGCAAAATTAAGCTACAATTTATGCTACCTGCTAAAATCGTCTTGTTTTATGTTTTGTGCAACAAATGTCACAAAGGGTTGTGGTAGCTGCAATTTTCTCCCCACCCTCATAATTGATCTTTCCCCCTTTCCCTTTTGTGTGAATTCCCCAACGGCGAATTAACAACTTGTGGGGCAATTCATGTCAAGCTCCGCCACCAGTGGAGAGGGAAACCGGGCGCGTGAACATCCTAGGTGGGGCCGCAACCAAGATTTTCAAGATCTTAGCGAGGCTTGAGCATCTACAATTGGTTCATAGTAAAAGTCTACAAATGCTAGTTAACATATTTACAGATACATGGATCGCCTGGTTGAGTGGTCCCTAGCTTAGATTTTCACTTGGGATTAACAGTTTTTTTTAGGGATTATGTATGCATATGAGCAACCAAGATCGATCTAAATATTAAACTATTGCTACTTAACATAATATAGCGAATTCCTTAAAAATATCTGATATAATGGAAGGAGCTCTAGAAAATTTATGAAAAAAAATAGTCCGTGAATGTTTGGCATTTATCCTACTAAACGGTGTAGACATCGAATGAGATGAAATGGTTGAAATAAAACCCGGTGGAGAGACAAACTGATATAGAGAGCGGGAAAAAGACTTGAGGTGGTCGATCAACCTGTCAGCGGATGAACACTAGCTACTGGTTGTGCGGTCCCCGGACAAAGATCACGGAGATCGACCTCCTGGGAGGCAGCGTTACGCGGAAGCTTGTTCAGATGTCAGTTCTAGGATTTAGTGGCTGATTTCACGAAAGAGGTGTATGAGATTGGCGTAGTATATTTGATGTTATATTGATTCGCTCGGATGAGTGTATATTGAGACACAAGATTTGGAGAGCAAGATACCTCTCGTAGAGACAAGGAGACGGATTACAAATGCTATACTAGCAAATATAGCTAAGGCCTTGTTTACTTCTCTCGTATTCGCTAGTGTATTCGCAGGGATCGTAGGGGATTGTTCTAATTCCCGCAAAATCCCTGTAGTCCGTTTACCACGCCGGGTTTGGTCGGGATAATCCCGACATATCCCCGCAAATCCTTCATGTTTTTGTCTAGATTGAAAACTCTCCTCTAAGGTAGAGTATTTTTGGAGAAATGTATTTTGGAGAATTCGAAAGTATTGGGTGAACACCAAATTCCTGCATATCCCCGAAAGTCTAGTGGATAAAAATACGAGAAAAGTAAACAAGGGCTAAACAAGGAAAAGAAATGAAAAGACGAGAAGGAAAAATGGAGGATATACGGCGACAGTGAGAACCTCTGATAGCGAGAAGCTTCCATGAAAAACGCGGGCAGGAAATGGAACGGAAAGGGACGAACGAGTGGCGTACGTTCTCTCGGTTGGACTAGGTCGCGGACTGACGTACTGGCCGTCATTTTGTACGTTGCTCTCGTTAAACCTTCGCAAAAACACTGTCAGCTTCGCAACCCGTAAGAAGAAAACACTGTTGGCTGACGTTGAAACCACTGAGTCTCTAGGCTCTGGACAGGACAAGGATGCGCGCATGCATGTTCCATCTGAAGGCGAGATGAAAATGGCATCATCGAACAGCGGCCGTGCAGCGTTACCACCACGAGTCAAGAATTTCTAGAAGGATTTTGCGCGCACGAAGCGGGCTAGGCTTGACTGACTGGCGACTAAGCGTAGCAACAGCCACCTAAAGTAACAGTAGTTTGACAAGTCTATATCTCGCCGACGTTAATGTGAGACTTCTTCTGGCCCGTGAGACTAAGCTCTCGTGTAGTCCGGTTAATGGTTACAACAAGGTTAATTAACCTAAATAAGACCTTAGTTAGTAATCAGCAACAAATATGGAGCGCTGTTAGAAAACAGCTTTCCTGCTCTTGGAACCCCACAAGTTCTGCTTAGACACTACAGGAAAAGCCCGCTACGAGGAGGGCCGAGCACCTACGCCAACGGCCAAATGTCGGGACCTCGGCGTAGGGTCCTCCCCAGCCCAACCCAGCAATACGACCCTCGGCATAGGAATGCCGTCGACATAGCCTAGCTGGGCCGATGGCGGCCCTCAGCGTAGCTACCACGCGCGAACGGCATTGCCCTTGGCATAGGGGTTTCACAGCTATGCCGACAACATTGCCCTCGGCATAGCTATTTTTCATTTTACCATATTAATCTTAGAAAAATTATAACTAAATCATTCTAATTCACAAAAATACAAATAAAATATATCAAAATTTATAAAAAAAAATAAGATTTATCTATCTACACTTAAATATTACACATTTATGAATAAAAATTAAGTAAAACATAGAAACATTACATATAGTTTGAAATGGACATAAGGAATTCAAAAAGATCCAAACAATGTAAAACCTTCCATGGTGCCATATTATGTGATATAGTTGCAAGGAAAATATCAAACTTGGAATATTGTAATATCACAACAAAAAAACTTATCAAAATAAGCTATCATGTTTAAAGTTTCATGGCTTTCAGACCAAACGACCAATGTTATGGGTAGAATCGCGGCGTAGTTCATGATAATATGCACATATTATGTACACATGTGCATCATGGGATGGCTTACAATATTGCAAGAGGACGTTTTCCTTTTCAATTCACCAAATTCATTTTCCGAGTGCCAAAAACGGGGTGTTTTGTGAAGCAACCACTAAATGAAAGTTTCACATTGGTACTACCCCATTTTTTAAAAATACTAGACCACCTTAGATGGACAATTTCCTAACCGGGGTATCCTAAACCTTTCTGCCCACCCCTCGTAAAAAAGACAAATTTCTGTCGAATCGGTAGAAAGTCGGTCAGATTTGAACTACTGGTACATGATCTAATGCTCATGATTTTTTGAAAAAATCATTTTTAGGTTTAAAATAAGCTATTTTATTAAACATCTACTGCAAGTTTAGCGAGACTCAGCCCCGAGTTGAGAATCTTCACGCTCGCCGTTTTCACCATAGTTTGAAACGAGTATAAGAAATTCAAAAACGATGTAGAATATGTAAAATCTTCGCGTGGTGTCAGATTATGCGATATAGTTGCAAGGAAAATATCAAACTTGAAATATTGTAAATATCACAAAAAAAACTTCTCAAAATGAGTATCATGTTCGAATTTTCATGCCTTTCAGGCCAAACGGCCAATGTTATGACTAGAATCGCGGCATAGTTTATGAAAATATGTCCATATTATACACACGTGTGTATCTTGAGACAGCTTACAATATTGCAGAAGGAAGTTTTTCTTTTCACCTCACCAAAATTCTATTTTCCATTTTCTGAGTACCAAAAACAGGGTCTTTTGTGAAGCATAAATTTTCTTTATTAAATAATTTAATTATGTCATATTTGGATTTCTCACATTTTTTTGATAATAGTGAATATATTATTTGTCGAATTTTGATTTACAGATTTAAAGATATTAATTATGCCATATTATATGATAATAATGGCAAAAAATGAATAGAATATTTTTTTATTGGAATTCAATATTATTATTGTGTATTTATTGTTATTTACTTAAATAATTGTTTGGAATTTCAAAAAATAATGACATGTGACATAGTGGTACAAGAGTTAATAGGATTGATATGGTAGTATTGACAACAAGGTATATTTTTGTTTCACGACAGCTCATCTGAAGGGAACCGAGAAGTTAAGCATGCTAGGACTGGAGTAGTGTGAGGATGGGTGACCGACCGGTAAATTTAACCAAAATTACAGTTGGATCTAATATTAAGTGTACTTAGCGTTAAAAATGTCCCAAGTAAGAGAGGTTTAAACAATTCAAAATTTTGATTTTTTTTAAAATTACACAAACGAGCGGGGCTATCCCCAGGGCAAAGCTGTCGGCACAGGTTGTGCCGAGGGTGGCCGTCGGCATAGCCTCTGTGCCGACGGGTTGCTACGCCGAGGGCTGCCCTCGGCATAGCCTGTGCCGACGACATTTCGGGTGTGTGCCGAGTGCCCTCGGCGTAGCCAATTTTCCTGTAATGTACGTTTATAGACTTATGCACGACAGATAGGCCAATCTAAGCGTGTGCTCTGGATCTATGCTGCCTTATTATGTACGTTGTGGAACATTATGAGCAAAAAATTTATGGAGGGGATTTTCCGTCGCATCCAGCTGACGACACTAGCTAACCCTGTAAGCTGCCGATTTGTGGCTTTATATTAAATTAAAGTCGGATTCTGCTCGAGACTACCGTTTGAATAACCAATATCAACTCACATAAAACATGCTATAGTGAGTATTTTACAAGCAACGGGTACTTTGGAAGCAACATGGACAAAAACTTAACCGTTCTTCATCAATTCACATAGTACTTGACATTTGAATTGGTCCTTGCAAAACGTTGGCCATTTTCTAAGATACAATTTATTCTTCCAAATTTGAGTCATAGGAGATGATCAGTAGCACTAATCAACATGGTGATCTCTACCATCCAAAGCCACCTGGTTTTGTATAAGGAGTACCAGATCAGTTTTGGTCTCCAACGTTGACGACTCACCACGTGGTTTGCCCTTGGTCGTGTCGTGCGGGCACACCGTACGTACGTCGCGCACGTTTTGTCACAGGGATTCCGTTCCGGGAGCACGTATGCATCATGCGGTTGACGGTGCCATGAGTATATCATAATCCGCGCGCATGATGAGGCCGAGCCGACGGATCTCCGCCGTGAACACGAGCATCATGCACGCACGCGGCTCTCGCTTACGAAAAAAACATACAGTAATCATCATCACGCAAGCGTGCATCGCATGATGGAAAACTCATTAAATTCGTGGCAACGGTTGCAACAGCTAGCGGCGGGGTCTGAAACTCCGAGCAGCCCTGAACCCTGGCCCGAAGCATACCAAGCAATTCCTGTCTTGCCTTAAATTAAATAAATAAATAAACAGTTTACACAATCTAATTTTGCTGGCACGACTTCGATCTGCGTAGTAGATCAAAGAAATTGTGTAATACTTAGAAGTTGTGTTAAGTTATCCTTTTTTCCTACTGGTGGAACATTTTTTCTTTTGTTCCATTCTTTTCGGTTATCCTTCAAAACTTGTACCTTCCGTCTTAAAATAGATGTCATGGATTTTTCAAAATTATAATGAATCTAAATAGTATATAGATTGATCTAAATTTTGATAAACCTGCGACATATATTTTGAGACGGAGAGAGTACTATTTCAGTTAAGCAATTATTGGAAAGAGAAATAGACTGGTTGGAAAAAAAACCGTGGTAAGTTGGAGTACTAGCTTAGCGCAAGAGATCCACCTCCAGCTTTTGGTGACGACGTGAGAATCAACCTATGGTCGTTGGGTGCATGGGTTAACATTTCGTTTGCTTTTTTCGCACCTAGCCAAAAGGCACAATTTTGTAAAATTTGCGGAGTGTTTAAAGAAAAGTTGCAAAAGTTTTAGCCATATACGAAGGTTTTTAGCAGGCCAAACATACAAGTGCGGAAGCACTCCACAAAACACTTGGGGCTTAGTTCGGTGTAGTAGCTTGATTTGTGTACTTATTAGAATTGTCAATTACGAGATTTTTTCCTAATTAGACCAAAAAATTGCTGATATTAATTCTCTCACACCTATTGACTTATCCATACCAATTAGTTGGCTTCGCTAACATTCTATTGGCTTGAGATTATGTCTAGGTCATCTCCATGATCGTACTTATTGTGTAAAAACAGGTTGTTGCCATGACGAATCAAAGGGGCCTCACCCACTCGTCCTCCAGAAGTCCATGCAAATGATTCAACGCCCTAACTTATTGTTTTCACCTAACTAGAGCAGATTCTCCGATGAATCAATGAAAACGATGGGAGCGATGGCCTATCTTGGACTAAGGAGGTTTTTTGAGATTTTACTTGCATTTTTGTTTTTTGAGGGAAAATTTGATTTGGTCAACATGTGTAAAGTATGGTTCTTTTCCATGTTTTGTGCCTATTGTTGGATAGATCTCTCCCACGTTCGGGCCCAACGGCCCGAACGGAGTCCCTCATCGCGCCCTAATCGGGGGCGTCCAACCCTATCCATGGTTGCGGGCCCCTGTCGCCAGTGCGTATATAAATAGGTGGGGGGCCGGACGCACACGGTACGAGGTTGACCGTGCGCCGCAGCCTCACACAAACACACCCACCGATTAGGGTTCGCACTAGGCCGACGGGAAGCTCCGCCGCCACCGCTCTCAACCACCCACGCTCACGCCGTCGCCCCTTTTCCCATGGCTACTGACACCGGAGCTAGCTCCGGCATCCCCTCCGGTTCATGCTCGGGGAGCACAGGCGCAGGTAGTACTACTCTCTCTTCCTCTCTCTCTCAGATCTCCTAGATCTAATCCCATAGTGTATCTACCAAGGTCAGACTAGCGCTAACACCTATACATTACAATCAAATATGTTCTTACAAAAATACCTGATCAAATGATCAATAAATTATTGTACATGTTCATGGATGGCCATGCATTGAGATCAAAGCTCGAGCGTTCTTTTGGATTTACCTTCATGTCGATTGTCCCCTTCTGTGACTAGGAATTCACTACCCTCTAGATGTCTTGAACACTTTTTCCGCATAAGAATAAATTTTGGACAATAACCTGGCACATGCTCAAAGGTGTCAACAATTATTCTATGTTCAATGCAAGCTTGATTATGAAATGACAAATCCATAAAAAAATACATCAACACCTATTTTTACGTAAGCATCTCTAAGATATCAATGTGCCTTAGTGGTCTCAAGTGGAATGGCCCTTGCGTCAGTTCTAGCCAAAGCGCAATATATGATTAAGTGATCAATAATTCCATCTTCGCCAAAAAAATGCCATCGTCTTTTTTTTTTTTGCCCATCTTCCAGCCTATTTTTTTTTTGAACGGTCCAGCCTCTCTTTAATAGACATCTTTAGTTAGAACACTAGTTATTGGCGGTGAAAGGTTCAGTGTGAATTATTTTCTACAAAGCGATAAAACAAATATTGTTTGCAAAGTAGGATTACGGCCGTTCTTTTTTAATGGAAAAACATTGTCATGCTGGTCTACACCCCACATGCAACCAAGACACAAAATGATATGCTCAAAATTGTGCACATTCGAGTACAATAATGGGAGGTGATATTTTTTTTCAACACTACTCATTCGCGTACAAGTACTACGGCGGGAGGACATACGCGTGCCATTGTTGAGGTGCTACAAATATTGCGGAAGTACGAGAGTTTTAACGTGATTACACATTTTTAACCGCTTCAATTACATCCATGTCAAAATTACTACGTACCTCCTTCGATCCAAATTATTGGTCGCTGTTTTCAGGAAAATATTGCATAAAAATACGTCTAGGTTTAATAAACGTGCGACGAATAATTTGGATGAGGATACTACTAAAAGGGAGCATCTGGTTCATGGAGACAAAACCTCTAGATCGCTGCGGGCGGACCCAGCGTCAGCTGCGACGCACGCAGCTTTTCCTTTTGGCCCGGTGACTAATTATGGACGCGGAACAATGTAGTTCACCAAACCAGCACCGCACAGACGCGCAGAGCCAGCCAAAGTCGCACTCGCGCACCGCAACAACAAACCCCTCTTCGTCTCTCTCGCGTGGCGTCGGGGGTGGGTGGAACGTGCGCCGAAGCAGCTGCAGCAGCCCCTCTCTTCTCTTCCCCCCTTTTATACCACGCCGCGGGTTCATACCAAAGCTTCTCTTCCTTCCTTCCGCTCCGTCTTCCACCTGGATCGGGCAGTCAGGCCTCTTCTTGTGGAATGGAAGATCCGGTCTTTTTAGCCACTTGTGGGCAGTGACTGGTTCGGTGGTGGTAGTTGGCTTCCTTCCTTCCTTCCTTGGAGGTTTGCACCAGCGCTGCGCGTGCGCAAGGGATCTATCGAGCTGCTGCTTTGCGGTGGCTCTCTGGTGCTGCCGCGATGGACTCCGGCAACAGCGGCAGCCTCCAGTCCTCGAGCGGCGGCGATGACGACTTCGACTCGCGGGGTGGAGGGGGCGGCGTCGACTCCTCGTCGCTCTCCGCGCTGCTCCGGCCCACGCTGTCGCCCTCCGCCGCCGGGCCGTTCTCGCTCCACGGCTCGCTCTACGGCCTCCAGGATTTCACCTCCGCTCCGCCGCCACAGCAGCACCAGCAGCAGCAGCAGGCGCCCTGGTCCTCAGCGCAGTTCATGGCGGGGGCGGCCTCTTCGTCGCAGCGTGTCGCGCAGGCCGACGCGGGCATGGGCCCCAGCGCGCACCAGGCGCCCGATCCGTCGGCGGCGGCCGCGCCAGCGCCGCCGAGGGGCTCGCGGAAGCGGGCGCGCGCGTCGCGGCGGGCCCCCACGACGGTGCTGACCACCGACACCACCAACTTCCGCGCCATGGTGCAGGAGTTCACCGGCATCCCTAACCCGCCCTTCGCCGCGGGCGCGGGGGTCCCCGGCGCGGCCTTCGGCTCCCGCTTCGACCACATCTTCTCCTCCTCCTCGGCCCTCCGCTCCGCCGCCGATCCGGCGTCCTCGCTGCCGCCGTACCTCCTGCGCCCGTTCGCGCAGAAGCTCCAGACGGCGCCGGCACCTTCCCCCTTCGCGCCCTTCACGTCGCCGTCCTCGTCCACGCATCCGTCGTCCAACATCGGCGGACCCAATGCCAATGCCAATGCCACCACAGCCAACCAGCGCGGCGGCGGCGGCGACGACTTCCCGCTGCCGTCGTCCGCGCTTCTGCGGATGCAGCAGGACCAGAGCAGCAGCTACCTCTCCTTCCAGAACCTCCTGGGCTCCACGCAGCAGCAGCAGCAGCAGCAGCAGCAGCAGCACATGTTCGGTGGCCTGTCGCACGGCGCGCCACGGCTGCACGAGCAGTCGCCCTCGCAGCTGCTCTCTGGCGGCGGTGGCATCGGGCTCACGCACGGGCACGGCGGGATGATGGTCTCCGAGGGGATGCACATGCACCAGCACCAGCACCAGCACCAACAAAGAAACGACGTCCACCAGGGCGGCGGCGGCGACGAGCTGTCGGGCGTGGTCCGGGCCGGCGCGTCCGGGAGCAGCTGCAAGCCCAACTACACCTCCCACGCCGGCGGCGCGTCATCGTCGTCCGCCGCAGCCAGCACCGACGCGCCACCGGACGGCGCCTCCCGGCCCGGGCGAGGCGAGGGGCTAGACCCATGGCTTTGTACATCCGAGTAGTAGCAAAGAGAAGGAGAGAAAGGTGCATGTTAGCTGCTGTCTAATTTGCCTCCCCGCTACCATGCATCCCGATCGAACAGCAAAGGTCTGATTAACCTTTTAATTAGCAGTAAGTATACTACCTTTATTTTGTTACTTATTAATCATCAGTCCCTTGTTTCTTGCCGTCGCCGTCGTCCTTGTACATTTAAACCCTAGTACCTCTTTGATTCGATCGCTTCGATACAAAATGTCACATGTACAAGGAGAGATCGAGCGTGATGATGGTGCAATCCCGAACATTGGTTCCATTCTTGTTCTCTATGGTGATCGCGTGCGATCGAGTAGCGGTACTAGGAGTTGCTTTACCCGGTTGATATTGCAGGTCGAAAATTAAGGACTGCTGTTATATATCCATAAGTGCCAATGGCCACCGGCGACTGGCCGGCGGCCACGTTTTCCGGCGCTGTGGAGTAAAGAGCCCTCCTCGGAACGGAATGGTGTGTAGTTCCACCGGCCTCAACCGTAACTCATCAAACGGCCAAAGGAGTCATTTTCTCGTACAAAAACCATCGGAAAGGCTCCAAAAAGAGGGGGACAAGATGAGAAAGCTCATATCCTAGGGCGAGAAAAGCCCTCTCTTTCTAGTAGTAGTAGCAGAGGCAGCAATATAGCATTGCGTTGGATTTTCTAGCTACCTACGCTAACCACTCCACATGATGCAACGCGAGGAAGGCGGGGAGTCAGGGAGAAAACAAGGAACAAAAAGAAAATCGATTTGATTAATCGGGGAGAGGGGGGAGACCAACAACCGTACCTCCCCGGAGCTGACCGTGGTAGGCTAGGCGCAATAAAGAAAGATCACGGCGAGGGCGACGTGATCCACCGTCGTCGTCGTCTTAATCTGCCGAGATCTTCTTCGTAACCGGTGAAGCAGAGAGGTTTAGCGAGGAAGAGATCCTTCTTTTTATGGCTGGGTGTCCGTCAATCGTATGCGATGATCATCTACCAGCTACCGGCCGCCGTCCGGGCCCCATCCGTCGGTCGACGGCGACGACGAACGATGTAGAGAGGTTGGCGCTGGGACTGGGGGGAGTGACAAGTTGTTGCATGTGTCCCCTCCTTGCCTACACTTGATTGCGCCCGTAGTAGAAGGGGCCAGCACCCAGCAGCAGTACTGCTTCCGCTTGCTTCTGTCCGTGGCTTTGTATTTAAATCTCCAAGTGGGGACTGGGATTTGATTTCGGCACTTGATGGAGGGGGGGATTTCGGTTTGGGAGATACGTACGGTACGGCGGCGATCGCTGTGTGCGGGCGAGGTTTGTCATTAGTGCCCGCAATTAAGAAGAAGTAGGCTCCATGAACGCTTTGATCTGGCCAGAGCACTTCAGCTCCGTGTACGCGTACCTGAACTCGTTAATTGGTATGCATAATACACACTTCAAGTGTTCTTCGGTTTGGAGTGTAAAAGCTAACTCTAAGAGCAACTCTAGCAGACAATAGAAACCCGCGCGAGGAAAATTATCGTCTCGGTTTCACAAAGTGACCCGGATAGAAACCGAAAGCACTGACCGGTCTAGAAAAAAATCCGGAGCCCCGAGAATTCGCCGGACACGCTCCCATATCCCCAGTTTACGCGGCCGACCCGAGGGTGCCCCGTAAAAGCGCCGGTGGTTTAGCGGGAGGGACATTTCAGCGCCGCCGCCTCCCGCCGCTGCAGATCCACCTTTCATGTCGCCGCCGGCCTCGCCAAGTTCGGATTCGACCCCAATGGACCGTGCCGACCTCCCGCCGGTCACCGGAGGTGCGGCACTAGCCCAATCAACTCCTCCCCATCTGCCTCCGCCTCCGCCTGTGCGTGCACACGACGTCGGGCTCCCTAAGCTGGACTCCACCAACACGAAGCGCGCAGGCCAGCACATCGTCCTTAGAGGAGCAGCGGCCTTGCTGACCGCCTCCGCGTCAGCGTAGAGCAGCATCGCCCGCACTCCAAAGAAGGTGAGGAAGCAGCTGAGCGTGAAGGGCGTCCACACTGAAGAAGACGGTCTGCAGCCGTTGCGTGCTCGTGCCGTGTTCCCCAACGACCCCCGCCGCCCACGGTGTGTTTGTGGAAACAACCTCAAGGTATGAAACTATCCTGCCACCCATGTGTTTCATTTCAATAGCCAATCTTGATGACACTTCTCGTTTTAATTTAGCTACGATTTGCATTCCGTTCCGACCTAGTTCACAAATTTGTTGAGCACAAATGTGGTTGATGTATTGGTGGTGCCACTTAGGGGCATTGGATGGTGAGGATGAAGGGGGGCACTGTGAGGAGGGGATGAGGGTGACTATGGTGACTACGGTGATGGTGAAGGTGAGGAGGTAGAGGAGATAGAGGAGGAGTGTAACTACCCATGGAATATTATTTAGAAAAGGGTAGTTGTGTGAATTACATAATTGCATAGCATGCATATAGAATTTTTAGTTTGAAAATTTCAAAAACTTACATTTGAATTTGGCTTCACTAAGGATTTATAACAAAATTGTCACTAGGATTTGAACCAAGTTTAGTTGAAGGTTTTGAAAACTTGAGTGAATTCAAAATTGAGGTTTGACCTAAGTCAAACTTGAATTCAACTTCACACCAACACACATATGAATATATCAGGAATTAAACACAAGCAACACAGCAGTAATAAATAACATAATTCAAATTAGATGAACATAGGAGCAAGAAATCATCTTTATTCATGCATAATCTATAATGTATGTAGATGACATATTGTTGATCAGAAATGACATAGAACTACTTAAAAGTATTAAGGCTTATTTGAATAATAGTTTTTCAATGAGAGATCTTGGTGAAGCTATGTATATATTAGGCATCAAGAGTTATAGAGATAGGTCAAGATGCCTGATAGGACTTTCACAAAGTACATACCTTGACAAAGTTCTGAAGAAGTTCGGAATAGATAATTCGAAGAAGGGGTTCTCGCCATTGTTGCAAGGTAATATTTTGAGTAAGACTTAGAATCCAACTATGGAAGAAGATAGAGAAAAGATGAACAACATCCCCTATGCTTCGATCATAATTTCTATCATGTATGTCAGGTTGTGTACTTGGCCAGATGTGTGCCATGCTGTTAGTTTGATCAACAGTTACCAAAGTGATCTAGGAATGGAACATTAGGCAATAGTCAAGACTCCTCATGTATCTGAAAAGGACTAAGGATATGTTCCTCATTTATGAAGGTGAGCAAGAGCGCTTATCGTAAAGAGTTACGTCGATGCTAGTCATAATTTTTAAAACCGACGGGTGAACGAACTAGTGAGACGACTGGTTCACTAGTTCGTTGGTCGGACCACCAGTTCATCCGGTTCGATGGTGAAAAACCCGGTATTTTTAATTAAAATCAAATTTCGGAATAAAATGATGTATATGTAGGGTATATTTCAATGTGTAATCACAAAAGATGGTGAGCACAAGTGATATTGGGCTTTAATTGGTGTTATTCCTCCCTAACAAAAGGTTGTAAGTTTGATTTGAAGGGAATATGCCCGAGAGGCAATAATAAAGTGGTTATTATCTTATTCCATATTTATGATAAATGTTTATTTTGCATGCTATAATTGTATTAATTGGAAACGTTAATACATGTGTGTTTAATAAACAAAATACAAAGTTCCTAGTAATGCCTCTCATATAAACTAGCTCATTGATTAACAAGATGATTAAGGTTTCCTGATCATGGACATTGGATGTTGTTAATAACGAGGTCACAACATTGGTGGAATGATATGATGAACAATCATCCGAAGTATAACATTACGATCAGAGTCATTATGTTTATATTTCTATAACATCATACGAAATAATCTTAGTCCTTAGACCATGAGATCATGTTAATTGTTAATACCGAAAGAGTATCTTGATAACATCAAACGTCACACCGTAACAGGGTGACTATAAAGGCGGGTTCAGTGCTACGAAGGTGTTATGTTGAGGCTCATGGATCAAGAGTGAGATTTGTCCATCCCGATGACGGATAGATATACTCTGGGCCTCTCGGTGATATCACATTAAGATAGCTTGCAAGCAAGTGATGTGATTACTAGAATGTTATATCACGGGAACGAGAAAAGAGTGCATGTCGGTAACGAGATCAAACTAGGTATTTGGATGCCAATGATCGAATCTCGGACATGTAATATATCGCGAGACAAAGGGATTTAGTTACGATGTTAAAGGTTCACACGATCACAAGGGTCATCGTTGAATATGTGGGAGTCAGTACGGATCTCCAGGTCCCGCTGCTGATTATTAATCGGAGAGGGGTTTCGATCATGTCTGCATTATTCGCGAACCGTAGGGTGACACAACTAAGGGATACCGACACTATTTAGGAGCAAATATGTTTCATATAAAGATTAAGCAAGCGCTGGAATTATTTCAATAGACACCGAAACTGTTTCGGGTGAAATTGCTGAAATTGGTTCTGCATGTAATATTGAAATGTTGCAGGGGGTTTTATGTGAATGTTTGTTAATTAAAATAATTAACAAAATTCTGAATAAAATTAATAAAAGAGTTTTATTAAATGAGAGAGCATTAAATTTGGAGAAATTTAATGCATTTAAAGTGGAGACTTTAAAGAGAATGTGAAGGGGCATTTTAATGTGGAGGGGGTTACCACCACATGAATGGGGGAGGTGAAGGGACACCCTCGCCTCCTCCTATAAAAGGCCCCCCTCTCACACCTTCATACTCACACCTCCTCGTGAAGGATCTCTCTCCCTCTCTAGTATTATTTTCCCATGGTCTCGGATTAGCGAGATACATGTTCCCGGTGGCTTTATCTGGAAAGAAGTTGCTGCTTCCGCTGCTTTGCTGGAGCGAGGGATGGAGGTTGTCGGGGTACCGGACGTGTGTGCGATCATGGATGCACCGCTGCTTTGCGGTGCTGGACTTGGTGGTTTCTGGACTTGCTGGAGCTGGATCTGAAGGACGTGCTGGAGCCGGACCTGCTGGACTTCATCACGATCTTGAGATCGGCAAGCGTACGACTACATCATCCATGAGTTCCTACTCGTTAACAAAACTCGTTGTCTTCGAGGGTAAGTTCTCCATGGATGTATATCCACCCGTTGCTCTGTATCTAGTAGATAGATCTTGGCATATAGTTCTCATCGTAGGAATTTTTTTGTTTTCTATGTTGCGAACCCCAACAGTGGTATCAGAGCCTGATCTATGCGTAGGTGCTTTGCACGGGTAGTACACATATGTTTATATGTGGGCGATGATGATCATGTTATTGCATCTTTCATGTATTTTGGATATTTGTAGCATAGTGGGATGAAGCGGCCCGGACCAACCTTACATGTCATCGTACATGAGACCGGTTCCACGACTAACATGCAACTAGTTTTGCATAAGTGGCTGACGGGTGTCTGTCTCTCCTACTATAGTCAATATCTAATTTACAACGAGTTGCTAATAACTTGGGTATCCTCGTTGTGGTTCATGTTCGTAGGTGAGAACGGTTCTATCTCCGAAAGCCCTAAGCCACATAAAACTTGCAATTGATAAATTAGAGGCGTCTAGTTTAGATCGTTGCTAGGCTAGTGCCTTGATATGGTATTGTTGTAAGTAGATGTATGATAGATACTCTTACAACACACTCAACTTGTAAGTTCCATAGACCTTGGCCTTACACACAAAGGAATGATAGAGATCATACCACGATGCAAATCATAGAGATCAAATGCATGGACCATATCATCTCACTTTACACATATGATGTTTGCATCTTATATTGCTAGTTTGGCATTTTAGTAGCATTTTAAGATGATCCCTCATTTAGATATCAAGATAAAAATGTGTTCTTCCTTAAGTATGCACCGTTCTATGGATCGTGTTTCGAGACATCACGTGATGATCTGGTGTACTTGACTCTACGCTTTCATAAAACGGGTGTAAGACAGTTTTACACACGTGAATACTAAGATTCTTACTTGGCGAGCCTAGCATGTACAGACATGGCCTTAGAACACGGACCGAAAGGTTAAGCATGAGTCATATAGTTGATGTGATGCCCATATTGATGCTCTCCATTGAAGCTACACCGACTCACGTGATGATCGGACTTGGTGTAGTGGATTTGGTTCATGTAATCACCAAAAAGGCACGAGGGATGTCGTTTTTGAGTGGGAGTTCATTTCTAATTTGGATTAGTTGAACTCAATTTGTCATAAACTAAATCGAAGTGAATTTGCATAATTTTTTATAGTCATTGGCGTCTATTCACTACCTTATGCTTAGTTTTAATTGAGATAATAGAACTATATAATTCTGGGTATTTACTTTACGAACTGGTATCGTATTGTTTTGAATGTCAATTTAAAGTTTAAAAGTCTTATTGCAAACTTTCAGCAAACTCTATTTACTCCGTGAAGTTTAATAAGTAGTATTAAATCAAGAGTAAGAATTCCAATGTTAGTATCTAAAGTATCATGTTTGCCTCCATGATTCTTGATATTCAAAAGTTGTTTTAATATCGAGGTTATCTAGGAGCTGAAAGAATTGTTTCAGAAATCATCATGTGTGAAAGATATTGTGATATCTGAAACAAAGTTTTTTGTTGCATTATGATAGAGTGTAGTTTAGCAAAATACATGTTCTCATATTGTATGAGAATTTGTGAAGGATGGAGATGCTAGGCATTCGAATCTCCCAAAAGGTTTTGGGAACTAAAATTATACTCGTCATTCTTCCTTATAGGCTATAGTAGCTTGATCATTAAAGTTGTCATGATAAGGATGAATAGAAGATGTAAGTAAAATGTTTACTACACTAAAAGATTACTAAAGAATGGTTTTTTGAAAGAATGCCAAACATTTGATGATGGTGATCCACTTCAAAGTGCAAGTCCAAAGGTATTAGTATTTGACTATATACAAGCTTTGTACCATGTGTCATGTGAATGACACCACTATTGATGTTGATAGATTCTTTTAAAAGAAAAGGAATTGCTGAAAGAGAATCTATAAAATATTTGGCAGAAAATAAAAGGTTGGAGATGTCCAACTTAGGTATGTAGAAGATATACATGTTATGGATGTATTCCTTGCTTGTTAAACAATGTGGTTCTTAGGTATTGGATACCGGTATTGGATACCGAATTGGTTGATGTGAAGTATCATACAGAACAACACAATTCATGAACTGCAACGGCCTAAGTAACTGGCAAGAGAATAAGTGATGATGTTCATCAAAAACAAATAAAGTGTTATTGTGTTTTTCGCTGTCGTCAAACCTAGCCTTCAAGATTTGTTTTAATAATTGTTATATTGTTTCGGTATTATGAGAACAATGGTTGTTCAAATAATTATTGTATTCCATAAAGGATGGATGAACTTTTACAAGTCTAGTGGGAGAAATCACATCCATAAACACTATTGCTAAAATGTCGCAAGATAAATGATTGAAAGATCACTTATAAAGTGACATCGATGTTTAAATTATATTGGAAAGAAAACATGAAGAAAATCCATGTTGATGGATTTTTGGAGTCTTTGATTTTGATCAATTGACACTTGTGAGACTTTCCTCGAGATAATTGAAACTTCGTTCATAGGCCAAAGAGGAACGAATGACTAGCTTATTGAAAATTATACATGCTGATGTGCATAGTCCATTATGTGTAGCCATATGCGATGGATCTTTTTGCTTCATAAGCTTTCTCCAAAAATTTGAGTGAATATATCTATATATTTACTTAATAAGGAAGAAGTATCAAACATTTGAAAATTGTTCAAAGACTTTCAAGATGAAGTGGAAAATCATTGTAACAAGAAAATAAAGAGTTTATGATTCGATCATAAAGGAAGATATTTGAGTTACATGTTTAGCAAAAACACCTAAGATTTGAGGAATTGTTCCATGATTTGTGTTTCCCGATAAACCATAGGATTATGGCATATTCAAGAGATGAAATCAAACCATGTTTGACGTGGTAAGATCAAAGGTGTCATTTATAAAACTTCCATTATGTTTTAAGGATTGAAGCTTTAGAGACTACCGCTTTTACACTGAAAAGAGCACCATCGTGATCCGTTGAAATGACACCATATAAGTTATGGTTTGGGATAAAACCTGAATTGTCTTTTCTTAAATTTTGGTATGCTATGCATAAGTAAAATGTTTACAACCAAAGTCGGATAAGCACGTCTTTGTAGGTTATCCCAAAGAATTTGTTGGGAATTTCTCCATAACACCGAAGACAAAAGAGTTTGTTACTTAGAACGTCAAGTTTCTTGAGAAGGAATTTTTCGCGAAAACTTAAGTGGGAGGACAATAGAACTTTGATAAGGTTGTTGAACCTTAGCTATATGTGCTAAGTAGCGCAGCGCCGGAAAGTGTCCCGGTGGCGGCCACAATGCTCATGGATCCCGTGATTACAAAGGTTGTAATCTCGGAGATTAGAGTTCATATTGAACCATGTGGGTCGGTAAGAATCAAATAGTGATATTTGATAAACAAGTCGTTATTGTTTTGATAATGATGAACCGACTGCATGCAAAGAAGCGATGATGGTCCCTAACTCCATAAAATGACTAGAAGTCATAGAATCCGTGATAGTATCCATACACGAGAATCAAGTTTCTGAACTTGGAAGACCCTCTGAAAAGGCGTAAAGCCTATTCAGCATGTTTGGATCTAAAAAGAAATATACATGGATGTTTAATATCTATGAAATAGTCGAAATGTCAGAAAGAAGTTTACGACAATGTTCAAGGAGTTGACTATGACAAGATTTGATCTTTCATAGCGATATATAGTCTTGACGGATTAATGTAGCAACCACTACATATAATTTGGTATATGGTAGTTGAATAAACAAAACAAGGTTCTTCTAATAGAACGGTTACCTAGGACGTGTACATGACATGGTCCGAAGGGTTTTGTTAATTCCAAGGGTGCTAAAAGGGCATGCAAACTTCAATAGTTGAAGTAAGCATAGCGGAGTTGGAATCTTCACCATGATGAAACTGTTAAAAGAGTTTAAATTCACCGGAGATGATGAAGATGCTTGCATTTGCAAGAAATTAAGTGGGAGCGCTGATATATATTTCTAATACATTATGTAGAGGACATATTGTTGATTGGAAATGATGTATCTTGTATTGACACAAGTTAAGAATTTCATTAAAATAAGATTTCGATGAACGACTTGGGCAAAACCGGAATATTTGGCATGAATATCTATATGGATAGATTGAGGCGCTAATATGGTTGTGCCAGACATATATATATGAGATATTGAAAGGGTTCAATATGGAAACAACAAGAAAGGTTCTTGCTGCATGGAAAGGATTGTATCAAGATTCAAGTGTTTCAACACTTGGTGAGTAAAATCACATGAAGATTTTGATCGATTATACCATGATATGTATATATCCAGAATGTCCTATGCTCTAAATGTTATGAGCACATACCAGAATGATTCATAAGATGATCATTGGACGATAGTAAAGATATTCTTATGAGCTTTGGAAGAACTAAGAATATATCATGTATAAGTGACAAATAGTTAAAGGTAGTTCATTGTAAAGTGTTACGTTGATACTAGTTTTGTCACAAAATACAAATTAAAATTTATCTCAATTTAGACTATGGGTGGCACAATGTAATGGAAAGAATGTTCCATGATGGATTTGGATGAGTTCCAAAGTTGAAACATTATGATGGATACTACAACAAAAGGGTAAGTATATGACTGTTATAGTAGCAGCAAAGGAGGGCATTTGCGTTATGTAGTTTGTTATCAAACTAGGTGTGGTTCAAAGTGGGCTAATACTATGAAGATATATTGTATGACAATAATATCAACATATTTTAACCCGAATGAACTAAAGGTCTCACCAAAGGACCAAATTTATACAATGCCATCTCATTTGAGAATGAGTGATGCGTAGAGACGCAAAGACATGCAAGTACGCATGGACCTGAAACTGTCAGATCCGGAGATTATGTTAACCACTAACAATCGCGTATATGCAACACCAGAAAGCCATAGGTGTTCAATACGCAAAGTTTTTCAAACTAGATGATTGACTCTAGTGCAAGTGGGAGACTGAAGGGAATATGCCCGAGAGGCAATAATAAAGTGGTTATTATCTTATTCTATGTTTATGATAAATGTTTATTTTGCATGCTATAATTGTATTAATTGGAAACGTTAATACATGTGCATTTAATAAACAAAATACAAAGTTCCTAGTAATGCCTCTCATATAAACTAGCTCGTTGATTAACAAGATGATCAAGGTTTCCTGATCATGGACATTGGATGTTGTTAATAACGAGGTCATAACATTGGTGGAATGATGTGATGAACATTCATCCAAAGTATAGCATTACGATCAGAGTCATTATGTTTATATTTCTATAACATCATATGAAGTAATCTTAGTCCTTAGTGTAGGGGTTCCGCGCATAAAAACAATAAATTTTACTCTACGCCCCTGAACCCCTAAAGCTGCCAGGACCTATCTATTAGTAATACAGTAATGGGAGGGGCTTTTTGCGAACTTACCCTTGAAGACCGAAAAGCGTTGTCAACGCTTAGGAGAGCATGGTTGATGTAGACGAGCCGAAGCCGACCTCAAGGTCGTGATGAAGTCCTTGCGCTCCTTCTGGCTCCAACGACTTGAGTGCCTCAAGTGTGACACCTCACGGGGAGTTACACACGTCCCGTGCCTGACGATGACTCCCGCTTCCTCGATCCAGCAACAGTTGTGGAAGTAGAGCTCCCGGATCCGAATCCTGCAGCGCGACGGCGCTCCGCGGTGAAGATGTCTCTCGCTCACGCAGTCTAGACTTAGGACCACGGTCACAAGAGAGAGCGGGGGAGAGAGAAAATATCAACTAGAGGTCCTCCCAAAAGTGGGGAGACCTTTATTGATTATTGGGTGTATTTTTCTAGGCCAAATACCCCACTATATATAGGGGGAGGGGAGGTACTACCTCCCCTCAAGTCCCGGGGTGGGACTAAAGGAGAGGAGGAGGGAGGGGTGGACGCCGGCCAGCCCCTAGTGGGCCCCGCGGGGGGCAAGGCCCAGCCGGCCTCCCCCTTTGGCCCTTCTCCCTCTCTCCTTTCCCTAATGGGCCCTCTCCCTCCGGAATTGGCCCATTAAGCCTTTTTGACCTTTTAATTGATTTTCTCTTTATTAAATAATTATGAATAAATAATTAAATCAATAGTTAACATTCATTCACATATTATCTAATCTCCGTGATCATGGAACACCTTCCACCTCCACTCCGGACATCCTCCGGACTTACCGAAAACCCTCCCGGTTTTCTCCCTTCTTTTCTTCAGCGATTCTACCGATCCTATAAATACTCTCTAAGCATCATCAAGCTCTTAAGCGTGATACCCCACGGTTCGGGAACACTCCAGACATTGTCGGGACATTCCCGCACCAATGATCAACAGAGGGACCTGGATGGCCATGTGACCCCTGTGCATTCCACGAAGATCTTTCGTCATTTGAACCGGTGACAGTCGTGTCTTATTCCCTTTGTCATTCGATACTTGCATTGACCGAGATTCGATCAATGACATCACCATGTCGTGTTCAATCTCGTTAATGAACAATGCTATTTGACTCGTTCTGACAAGTGATATCCCCGTGATCTAATCACACGCTGCGCAACTATTGGATATAACCTCTCCGAGTGGGCCCTTCAGTATCTTCCCGTCACATGGACGGACAAATCCCGCTCTTGACATATATTGCCTCTACGGTTTCCTCCGAATACCTGAACACACCTTTATAACCACCGTATTACCAGATGGCGTTTGATGCTATCTAGCATACTCGGGAGACAGTGATTGATATAGCCTCACGGTCTAAGGAATAGTCTACGAGGATCCTTTTCTAATCATCGTAACTTGAACTTCATGACATGATCGAATCACGATGTTTAGGTTGGGTATTGGTTCATCATCTCATTCTCCGAATGAGATGACCTCATTTCCAACTGGCATAAATGCCACATGATCAGGAAACATGATCATCCGTTGACCAATGAACCAGTGACTAGAGTTTCACTGGGAACCCCTGGTTTGTTTGTATATCACACGTGTATTGATGTTTCCACTCAATATAGTTATAGCATGATAAACTTAATCATAAACTATATGAAATATGATAATAGTCCTTACTACTATTTGTCTCTAGGGCATATTTCCAACAGTCTCCCACTTGCACTAGAGTACAAATACACTAGCTGCATTTGTTCTTAATTATTGGTACCATATAACCGGTACCTAGAACATGCTTGCTCATGGAAGTGGTTGAGTCTTGGTTCTGTACTTTATAGTCCTAGATCCTTTGCAACTTACTAATGTCACTTTGATTGACATTAATATTCTATCATCACATGATAGCATCTGTGTGTATGCATCGTTGCTATGGCAGCAGAACGAGGCCTGATTCCAGGAGCCTACAGTGACGTTAGATCAACCTCGAGGGCTTTCTCATGGGCACTGTGCCATGGGACACATCATTCAATGTTAAAAGCGAATTAGCCCCGCCATAACATTATACAACACTTTAGATGGTACCCTTATCTATTATTATAAATGTATTCATCAAAACACTAGTGCACTCCGTGCAACTTTCGATGTTTTGTTCACCTCGCTTCCTATTTGACTTTAATTGGTATCTACAGGAGTTTCCAACATATTCCCTTATAATATAACTCTTTATGCTTTAAGATATGTCATCCTTTATGGATTTGAAAACATGTCTACAGTTCTCTATTAGATTCTGCGGACAAACTTAGCTCAACATTCTGTGATTCGAACTTAATCACTTTTAAACGTTCCTTATTTGGATCGCATATTATGCTAAGTTATCATTATGGTTTACTAAGATAGAACCTATGTCTTAACATAGTGGATGATGATCATCCTATTCTTTCTTTCAACTATTGATGTTTAAACTTAATGCTATTCCTAATTTTAGTTATTAAGGACTGATTCCTCAATTAACTTCTAGTCTGAAACAGCTTTCAGAATCCTTTAAGGAATACTACATAATATCATAATACACTTATTATCAACTTGTACATCTTATAAATCATTATTTATAAGTATTTGTGCTTTCATCCTTAACTTACTTAAGAATTACTCCTATAAGCCCCCACTCAAACTATGTTGCTAACATATTTGGGTACGAGTCAGTACTCTTACTCAAACTACGTTCCTACATATTTGAATTTGAGTCTTATGTTGCTCCCATTTAAAAATATGTCAATCACATATTGTTTTAGGAAGACTTACATTGCTCCCACTCAATTTTATGCAAATTGCATATCTCCTTTACTATTTTGAATAACTTCAAAATCCTTTGATCAAATATCAAACTTGGAGATTTACTATGAGATACTAGTACTTTACTAGTTTTAAATCCACTAGACATTTAGCACACATGAATCAAATTCATCTGAATCTGTCCAATACTTGACAAATTGTGCTTTTGTCATTCACCCCCTTTTCCTACTATGACTTTGCAGTCATTTGGGAAAATTCTAAGTAACCCCTTTTACTTGTGAGATTCAGCAATGAATTGCTTTCTAATCTCAAGGGAATTTTGCTTTTAGGATTTATCATAATTTAGTTTACCATTATTTCCTTTGTAGTTCGTAGGTATGTCATAACCCAAAAATCATGACAAATGATTCACAAATGTCTCCATACAAGATATGGATTTACATTTTTAATCCTACTTCATATAGTGAAAAACAATAGTAGAGGGAAAAACACAATGATCAAAATC
This sequence comes from Avena sativa, assembly GCA_916181665.1. Lineage (NCBI taxonomy): Eukaryota > Viridiplantae > Streptophyta > Magnoliopsida > Poales > Poaceae > Avena > Avena sativa. The sequence goes on from OV702290.1 coordinate 470,671,130, forward strand.
ATTGATTCTTTCCTTCTGTGAAGAGAACCATTCAGGAATGCTGTCCGTTGCGCTTCTCAACACTCTGATGCAGGGTTTTGAATCCTCATCGTGTTCTACACCATTTTTCATTTGCTCCATAATTGAGAAACATCACTAGAGGTGAGCTTTCTCAAGAATGCACCAAAATCCAAGCAATACAAGTTTTGCTTTCCTTTTGGTTTCAGCTATGGATTTTGTATTCAAAGTTTCCAATGAATGTACTACAAGGACTTATTCGCTATTGTTTTGGTTATATCGAATAACCGCAAAACTTTCACGAATTCAAATGGTTTACTAATTCTAATTGAGTGCTAACTATTTCTAACTAATGGTCTCTACATATACTCTACAACGATTTATTTGGTGCCTTCTATTCAACCCCCTTTGATATCTAATATCACTTTGTGATGCTTTGTATTTTGACGTTTCAAAACATTTTGCATTCCACAATTTCTTTCATGCCATTCTTATAAAATTGAATTTCATTACTGTTGATCAAATCATAGTAATTTGACTCTCTTTTACATTTATACCCTTTGTTGATGAAGTACTTTGATCAAATCAAATAGTTTCATATTCATGTTTCCTTTGGTAAACTACTTTACACATTTAAACAATTATTTAATGATAATTACCATTTTCGTGAAAACATAATACATCGAATATGTATATACTTTTAACGATTCATTAAACACTTTGTATTCAAGTAATACACGGTGTTCAAGTTATTTTGCCGAACTTAGGCATGATTTATATGTGAAAAGAAATTGAATGTCTTTCACATATTATCACATAACTTTGAATTTAAACAATGGTTTCATTCATTAATGAACATATCATTAAGTTGGGTATTTTAAACAAGGCATTTTAATATTTTACAAATGTTCATACATTATCAATTAGTTTCAAACAACAAGGATAATTCACACATAATCAAACAAGATATGAACACAAATAGAAATCATTCATAAAAGCAGAACAACTGTTTGTTACAAATTCATATGAATAACCGTCTCACGAAGTGTGAGACACACTAAAGAAGTTCACAATCTCTTGATTACAAAAATCATCCTAAACACGAACTAAATGATAAATATCGAGGGAGAGTGTCGTCAGCCATCATCATCATGCTTGCCATCAACACGCCACGTCACCTCCTCTCCAGCAAGCACCTCTATGCAGAAGGACCTGTTTTCACCAAAACAGAACAAGTATCAGATATACTTAACACTGCAAATGTGTTTGCAAGATTATAATATTTATAAAATTGTATATCAAATATATACCTTGGTCGTCGATGACCTCTCCGGCGATTGGTTCAAACTTTACGTTCCGGAAACGTAATATGAACTCATGGATGTCCAGTGCTTCCGTATCACTACTCATGATGCTACTTCAGACATGTCCTTTGTAGCTGGGAGGTAATGACCGAAGCAGTACGTCTATCGCAAATGGATCAGCCATCCAGTAATCCACGAAGTGAACCAGTCTCGTGTGTGCATCAAACATGCGCTCCAAGTGACTCTTCAGACATGTATGCTCCTCCATATGTATGGAAAGGAACTCTCCAAGCAACTCGTGCTTCCACATGCGCACATGGCCTATGAACTCTGCTCTCAGCTGATCCACCATCGAATATGGGTCAAGATCACCCATGAGCGGATGTAGTTCATCCACCATCCCGTAACGCATTATTATCTGAATGTAAGTGGACATCTCTTGGCGATAGTAGCGGTCTGCCAGCTCTTGTGGGGTCTCATAGTAGTCTGGCTCAGTCAAGTCCATCGTGCGGCGTATATAGTCTACCACATGATTCCTAGTAAGGAGATCATCTAGGCGCACAAGCCAACTAGGGAAGTCGGATCCATCAAGTCTAAGTTTCTCACCCTTTACCCAATCCTTAATCTCAAAGTAAGCTTCACGGTGAGCCATCTACATTTATAATTGCAAAAGGAATTTAGACTAAGTTTATAATCAAATGAGTTAATAATAACTCCACTCAGAAACACCTATCTCCAGTGAGGGTTCCTATTGATAACACGACCCCTATCAGCCACATCTCCCCCGATCATCACGGCCATCAATGTGGGTTCAAAGGTGGACGCTAAACATCGGTTACTTCATTCATGCGACTCGTGCTCGATCTTTTGACCATCCGCATTCCGAGGCCATGTTTGTACATGCTAGGCTCGCCAACTCAACCTTAGTGTATTCGTTGTGCAACATGGCTTGCACCCACTGTATGTGAACGTAGATATGTCTGACACCCAGGCCTATAACCCTGGATCGCCTCATACCGAAGAACTTTCTTGGTGGTGCACACTAAGGGGAACACAATCGTTGGTTATTTTAACAGGGATCATCTTATTAAGCTACCGTCGAGTATCTAATACTAGCACACAATAAGACATAAAAACAATAACATTGAATGTAAATGCTATGTGATATGGTCCTTCACGTCGTGATCTCCATCCGCCGTCACCGGGTTCCGGCGCCAGGGTTCCGGCGTCGTAGACACTAGGGTACCAGTGTTATTCCGGCGTGGTAGTTCGTCACCTTCGTGACTATCTACTACTATGCAACAAAAGGTAATTACTTTACCTTTGCCACAACCATATCACAAAGCAACGCCCCCTGCAAAACAAAGTTAGACGATTCTACTTTATCTTTGCATGTTTTACGTGGCTGAATGGGCTTTCGCACAAGAACCGTTCTTACCTATGAACTTTCAGCACAACACTGATCAAGTAGTTGTCTATACTACACCCCTTTCGGGGCCCTCCGTTGCAAATGGTATACCAACTAATGCGAGAGAGACAGACACCCCCCTAAGCCACTTTATACGGTACAAGCCGTATGTCAAGCGTGGACCAGTCTCGCGAATGAACGCGTAAAGTCGGTTGGGGGCCGCTTCATCAAGCATTGTTGGAGTATACACAAGTACACGTGGGAGGGTAACAACTAAAAGATCAACGCCCACACGCTACATCTCGTGTGTCTACCCGTACTAGCATTACTACGCATAGATCTAGCTCTGATACCACTGTAGGGGTTCCGCACATAAAAACAATAAATTTTACTCTACGCCCCTGAACCCCTGAAGCTGGCAGGACCTATCTATTAGTAATATAGTAACGGGAGAGGCTTTTCGCGAACTTCCCCTTGAAGACCGAAAAGCATTGTCAACGCTTAGGAGAGCGTGGTTGATGTAGATGAGCCGAAGCCGACCTCAAGGTCGTGATGAAGTCCTTGCGCTCCTTCTGGCTCCAACGACTTGAGTGCCTCAAGTGTGACACCTCGCGGGGAGTTACACACGTCCGGTGCCTGACGATGACTCCCGCTTCCCGGATCCGAATCCCACAGAGCGACGGCGCTCCGCGGTGAAGATGTCTCTCGCTCGCGCAGTCCAGACTTGGGACCACGGTCACGAGAGAGAGAGGGGGAGAGAGAAAATATCAATTGGAGGTCCTCCCAAAAGTGGAGAGACCTTTATTGATTATTGGGTGTATTTTTCTAGGCCAAATACCCCACTATATATAGGGGGAGGGGAGGTACTACCTCCCCTCAAGTCCCGAGGTGGGACTAATGGAGATGAGGGGGGAGGGGTGGCCGCCGGCCAGCCCCTAGTGGGCCCCGCGGGGGGGGGGGGGGAGGGGGCAAGGCCTAGCCGGCCTCCCCCTTTGGCCCTTCTCCCTCTCTCCTTTCCCTAATGGGACCTGGATGGCCATGTGACCCCTGTGCATTCCACGAAGATCTTTCGTCGTTTGAACCGGTGACAGTCATGTCTTATTCCCTTTGTCATTCAATACTTGCATTGCCCGAGATTTGATCAATGACATCACCATGTCGTGTTCAATCTCGTTACTGAACAATGCTATTTGACTCGTTCCGACAAGTGATATCCCCGTGATCTAATCACACGCTGCGCAGCTATTGGATATAACCTCTTCGAGTGGGCCCTTGAGTATCTTCCCGTCACATGGACGGACAAATCCCGCTCTTGACATATATTGCCTCTACGGTTTCCTCCGAATACCTGAACACACCTTTATAACCACCGTATTACCAGATGGCGTTTGATGCTATCTAAGCATACTCGGGAGACAATGATTGATATAGCCTCATGGTCTAAGGAATAGTCTACGAGGATCCTTTTCTAATCATCATAACTTGAACTTCGTGACACGATCGAATCACGATGTTTAGGTTGGGTATTGGTTCATCATCTCATTCTCCGAATGAGATGTCCTCATTTCCAACTGGCATAAATGCCACATGATCAGGAAACATGATCATCCGTTGACTAATGAACCAGTGACTAGAGTTTCACTGGGAATCCTTGGTTTGTTTGTATATCACACGTGTATTGATGTTTCCACTCAATACAGTTATAGCATGATATAAAACTTAATCATAAACTATATGAAATATGATAATAGTCCTTACTACTATTTGTCTGTAGGGCATATTTCCAACACTTAGACCATGAGATCTATTTAGCATTGTTTTACAAGGTTTGATTAAATCTAGGTCTACTAGGGAAAAAGCTACTATACTGCATCCATAAAATCGGATCGAAGGTGTCAACCCTTTTTCTTGTGCCGTTGCTGGGTAAACAATTCACTATCCTAGTGAGGTCACTAGAGACCTTGTTTTTATTTTTATTTTTGTTTTTTGTTTATTTCTTGTTATTAGTTTACTTTTTGTTATATATTGAAAACCTAAAAAATAGTTACTTACTTAATTGTTTCTCTTATTCCAAAAATACCAAAAATAAAAGAGCCATGGATCAGAAGAAACTTGGGGGTATGCTACTCCCAATGATGATTTTATTTGTGCATCTATTACTCAACCCGTTGTTGATGCGGAAACTTATAAATTTAAGCCTAACTTGTTAATTAAGCCTAACTTGTTGAATTTGGTTCAACATAATCAATTTGGAGGCTCATCTGTTGAGAACTCAGGTTTGCACCTAAACATATTTACTGGAATTTACAACACAATGCGTATTAAAAATGTTGCTCCAATGCAGTGAAATTATATTTATTCCCTTTTCTCTTTAGGCTAAGAACGGGTTGCTAGCTTTACTTAAAGGCACTATTACATCTTGGGAGGAATACACTAATCTTTTTATGACTAAATTTTTTCTCCAGCTAAGATCCAACATAACAAGGTTTAAACAAGATGACCGCGAGCCGCTAGCGCTTGCTTGGAAAAGAATGAAAGAAACCGTAATGAACTGTTCTAGTCATGGGATGGAAGAATGTCTTATATTACATTGATTTTATAATGCTCTTAACCATATGTCTAAGTCTATGCTAAATACCGCAACAGGAGGAACCTTTATGGAGAAACAATTTAAAGTTGCAAAACAGCTACTTGATGATATGAAAAGCAACCATGTCCAATGACATGAGAGAACCTCCTCGAAAAGGGTGAATTAAATCACCGAGGAGCATAATGAAGAGCTTACTGCAAAGGTAGATGAGTTACTTAATATTGTGAAGGATAAGAAAGATACCCAAAATTAATTCTATCACTACTGATGCTAATGAAGTAAATTTTATAGCTCATAATCCACATAATCCTAAATGGAAGAGTCAAAAATATGGCTCCAATTTTCAAAAACAATATTCTAATCCTGCAGGTGCTCCACATAATAATAATCCGCCATGCACCGCCAGGTCATCCGCGCCCCCTCTCCCGCCCGGCCACCCGCGCTTCCTCTCCCGCCGGCCACCGCCACACCCACTGTCTGCAGCGCCAACGCGCATCACTAGCAGGCAGCGGACATGTAGTGCCCCGCCACTGCCCGCAAGGTCTTGCCCCACCACCAGCGCCACACACAGGAAGCCCCGCTCCGATGGATGCCGACGAGAAGGCCGAGTGGATGCATGCCGATGAGGAAGAAGCAGCTGCACCGCTGGCTCTAGCTCAGGAAGAAGGGGCATCAATTTTAAGAAATCTCAGTAGGGCATGCCACCAGCAGTTTGATTTCCCCTTGAGAATTCAGATTTCAGTTTTATTTTTGATGCCTACTTGTCTAGTGACTAGTAATGTGTAGAAGATTGCAGAAAGATTGATTTCGTTTTCAACGTTATAGGAAGGAGTTCTTGAAATCTTTGATCTACCAAATGCCGTTGCCGATCATGAAGTTTAGAAACCGATTAAGGAATATGGTACCCCTGTAATCAGAGATAAAATAAGCTGAGCATATTTGTCGAGAGGCTGTAATTGTTTAATTGGTCATAATTTTTCTAAAACAAAATTTGGTTATAATTTTTCCAAAACAAAATTTGGTTTGAATTTTTGACTTGCCAACATGGATACAACTTAATGGTATGATACTATCTTATCAAAATGTAGCTCTATTTTGTATGTTCTTCTTGTTCTTTATAGTCATTTTATAGTTGTACTTGATGAAATATGCAACTCTAATTGGTTTAGACTTTTTTTAATACACTTGCTTTTCTGTCAAAAAAATTAAAACTTATTTTTTCGACCCGGCTCAGTTCAATTCCTGACTCTGCCATGATCCAATGTATGATTGTCTCCATGTGATGATCCGGATCTGATTGTGTTCTTGTTCATGTTCCTTTCTAAATTTTACCACTAACGCAGTAATCATTTACGTAGTGAATACGTGTAGTTCAGTTCGTTTTCAAGGGCTCAAAAGTTAGGTATCGGTTAGAGTTGCTCGAAGCTATTGGGTAGGACTGGAGTGGATCAAGTTTGCATGTTCCTAAGTAGTACATGTGTAAATTATTGCCCGACGAAAACGCCAAAAGTATAATCTAGAATTATTACTCAGGAATTATCTCATCATGACATGACAAGCGTTGCAGAAAGAAGATCTATCATAGAGGTTAAAGGATGCATCTTTTGAGATGAAACAATAACCCTAGAGATGATTAGCTTACACATTGGTTACAGTGATTACCATCTAATCATAGCCCTAGGCCGGTGGATAATTACAGGGTCTAACCGAAAGGCAGATGCAAAGTGCCATTAATCTAATCCCTCTGTTACATAATATAAGATGTTTTAGGATCTGTGGAACGAATGTGTCTAGACATTTTATATTTTGAATTGGAGGGAGTATTACCCACATCCATGAATCTTCTGTTCAGCTTTCTCTGCTAGCTACTAGGGAATTAGGCTGATTAGACGCGGAGGACTGAGCAGCGATCATTGATAATCTATCTCCCGGAGATCTTAATCGTCCTGCCCCCTGGTTCAGTTGAGGTGCACGCACCGTAGATTTGGAGGACTAGTAGTAGTAGCAACATGTGAACCCTCGATCGGGTTGGGTTTGCTGGAATCATGTTCGGCCATGGCAGGGAATAACTCTGTTCCACTGCAAATGCAATGATGCGCCCCTCTCTCTTTCTCTCTCGCTCGCTGGGGCATGATGATGATGATCTATTCTTGCACACAGGGCCAGGGGGAGGGGGTCCTCGCCTGCCTGGCTGACCCTGATCCTGGACTCGAGCCAAACATAACGTACCCAAAAGTTAAGGGGCTTTTCAGTGGCGCGAGGCCGAAAGGGGTTCTGACCGCCAGGCACGGCGCCTCTCGCTACAGCGGCAGCCAGGCACTGCTGCTGCTACTATACTCTTTTCATGGCTTTGGGCGATCGATCAGGCGCTCCTAGTTTTCCGTGCCGAGTAAATGAATACTACAGTACCTGCAGGGCCATTACTCCACACTCGCTCGTTTTGCCGTGGCAGCGAGCGAGGAAAGGATGGGGTTCAGGTTCAGGGGTGTGGGTGGCAGAGGGCGTGATCAGGTTCAGCCCTTTGTCGGGTTTCGCTGTTTTTACGTGGTGCCGATGATGAGTTTCCCTGACACGGCCCTGATTCATTCCAATTGTAGCCTTCCCCTTCTCCACCGGAAAATCTGTCTGTCCTGCCCCTCGTGAGATTTAAATGCTCGACGGGACGGGTTTAGCCGTGTGTTGCCATTTGCGTGCAAGCTCTCTCCTCCCCTGGATTAATTAGCATCGGTCGATCCGGTCCAACTGCGCGGCTGATTCTGTAGATAGATAGATCGTGGACGGCGCCGAAAATCTATCGGGGATGTGCGATCGAGAGGGCTATTCGAGGAGCCGTATCCGCCCACGGATCGTAGTTATGCGATGCTGCCGGCTAAATTTAACGAGCCTCCACGTACGGCTGCGCGCGTCACGGTCAGCAGTGGCTGCTGCGAGCTGCGCGCAGCCCACCTGCGCAGCCCCGTGCGATCGAGCGTACGTACGACCCAGCGCATGAAGGGGGGACAAACAGGGAGCGGGAGACGCTGCTGCAGCGAAGCAATGCCCGTGGCTCGCGCTGCATCGACTGGATTAACGGCCAGCCGGACGCCGGTTAACTCCATGGAATGGAGCCAAGGCAGACAGGCCGGATCGCTGGCTTGCCTGCCCCGGCCGGCCGGCCGGCGTCCACAGCCACAGCTGTAGCCGCGTGACTACGCCGCCAAGTGCACTGCGCGAGCCATTAATAAGCGGAGTGAAGCGATGACGTCGCTACCTGCTAGCTGCCTGGCGACAAGAATAAAGAGGGGGTGACGCGACGATCGTGTCACGGCGTCGCGGTCTACGAGGCGCAAGGACGGCACGGCAGGGCATTTCGCCGCCGCTGGCCACCGCCGCGCTGACGTGACATGCCACATGCGCCGTGCGCGTACATCGGCTCCTACTGCATGCATGCACCGGCGAATCGGAGCGATGCCGGCCCGGGCGCGTCAATCGCTCGCACGGTGGGGGAGAGGTGAGGTGAAACCTGGAGTGGACGACGACGGGCTGCGCGTGCGCCGCATGGACCGGGTAGAGAGCGGTCAAGAACCGGCCGGCCGATCGACACGACCTGTCCACTCAGCCTACACACAAGAGGTTGCGGCTCTACTAGTGCCTGTCAGACAGCTCTGGGGCACAGCCATCATGCCCAGCTTGACTCTGCCATCACCCAGCCGCATCATTTTCCGTGCAACGTTCCTGATGCTAGTCTGCATCGTGTCGTGTCATAGACCATGCATACCAGTTCAATGCTCCTGAATCCTGATGGACTGGCACTGGCAGTACGGCGACAAAAACCACGGTAATTCAAAACCGCTCGCGACAGCACTTGTTCCCTTTTGACCAAGTCACGATTCTAGTGTCAAGTATTTTTCAAGATTTTAGACTCTTGTACATGTTCATGTACTATGTGCACGCTTGTATCTTTAACGGATAAAAATGATCATATTTTTCTCGCCTAAATGTTTTTTATGTTAGCATTAGAACTGCTAAATCCATCAAATGGATAAAAACTGGTCAAAACACCTACACTGCTCGGTCTATTAAAGAATTGTCGAGCGAAAACCTAAACAACGGCAAGCCACACCTAAGCATGCAAGCACCTAACCACACCCTCGTGAACCACACATCCTTCTGACCCAAGACCACCTCCAAAACGATGCCCTCAAGAGGGAATGTGACGCTGAGTAGCGCAACCATCGCCCGATCTGGAAGACCAAATCTCGGGTTTCCCATGGAGCAAGTCGGGGCAAGTGACGAATGTTACATCGACATCTTCAACAAGCAAGCGACGCCTGTCAGCACCACCGTCAACGACTCCGACGATAGCCGGAGTATGGCTTTCATTGGCAAACTCACCCGCACAAGTCCAACATGTAAACGGTCAGCCATCCGCGCTGCCCTTGCCTCCACGGCCAACCTCACCTCCGGCGAGCCTGACATCCTGCCAACCCTCCTTCCTCTTCTCCGTGCTGGAAGGGAGGATGCAACGACCGCAACGCCTCCATTCCTCTCCCACTGGGAGGATGCAACGACCGCAACGCCATTCATCTCCCTACATCCACCACCACCTCGCTCTTTCACGCACTACAGCAACATGGGACACCAAACCACAACCCCTGCCTCTGTCGTCTTCTTCCTCTTCCCCGCACTAGGTGATAGGATGCAATACCTCTCCGGTGCCATTTATCCCCTGCGGTCTGCAGATCCGAGCAAGTAGACAACATCCATAGGGACGTGGATGCCCGCACCACCAAACCCTCCTACATCGCCTGCCGAAACATTCCAGATCGAGCCCACGAGGCCTAGATCAAGGTTTTCTGATCATGGAGCATTTATGCCAGTTGACAACAGAGTAATATCGTTGGAGAATGATATGATGAACATTATCCAATTGAAGTATTGTAGTGAGTTCAAGTCACATGGTTTATTGCTACAATCCTCTTAAATGAAGTGACCCTCTCCTTAGACTGTGAGATCACATTAATCATAGTCTACCGTGCCTGCTTTGATTACATCAAATGGCATGTCCGTAACTGGGTGACCATAAAGGTGTGTATCAGGTATTCCAGAAGAAAAATTGAGGCCTATGAATCAAGATCGAGGTTTTTTCACCCGCGTGACGGGAAGATATACGGGGCCCACTTGGTGAGATTGTATCCAATAGGTTGCAACCATTGACTAGGTTGTAGAATACAATATCACGATAATGAGTTAAATAGACTTGTCGGTAACGAGAGAGGTATGTTGATATCATAGATCAAATCTCGGATAAGTGTATCGGAGAAACAAAGGGATAGGGACACGAAGTTTATGGTTCAGACATGACAGAGTCTCTAGAATGCATAGGGGTCTTTATGGATATTCCGGTCCCACTATTAATCATTAATCGAGAGTGATTTCTATCATGTCTATGACATTCCCGAACTGTAGGGTAACACACTTAAGAGTCTGACGATGTTATGAGATCGATATGAAAATAAGGTCTCACATATGAGAAAGAAGAGGACCAGAATTGTTTTGATAAGACAATGTCGGAAAGGTTCCGAAGAGGATCTAAAGATGTTTGGAAGAAGGATAGACTGAAAAGTGTTTTCAGATTAATGGGGAATTAAATATATGTTTATATGCATTAATTATGAATTAATATATTAAATAAAATATTTAAATTAATTATGAAAGGTTAAACTCCACTAATGAGCCAATTTTCCGGAGGGAACCAACCCAAAAGAGAGGCTACCCCGAGCAACAACCGCCGCTGCCAGGCTGTAGCAAGTGGGCCACCAACCGGCCCACACGGGCGAGCGGGCCGGCACTGGCGCGCGCGCAAACTGATAACCCACAAGTATAGGGGATGTATCGCAGTATTTTCGAGGGAAGTGAAACCTAATTTATTGATTCGACATAAGGGGAGCCAAAGAATATTTATCAGCCTTAACAATTGAGTTGTCAATTCAGCTGCACCTGGAAACAATCTTGCTCACAGCGGTTTATCAGTAGCAACAGTTTTGTAGTAAGAATAGTAAAGTAACAACAGTAGCAAAGCAAAGACAGTAGTAACAAAAGCAGTAACAGTGGGATTCGAGTGCGGTAGGCATAGGGATGGATGAACGGACGTTGCATGGACAATACAATTCACATAGCAATCAGAACATAGGGCAATTGCAGATAAATAAGATAAAGCACCCAAGTACTAGACAATCCTAGGCATGTGTTCCATATATAGTCATACGTGCTCGCAATGAGAACTTGCACAACATCTTTTGTCCTGCCAGCCCGTTTGCAGCGGGGCCTCTAAGGAACTACTGGCAATTAAGGTGCTCATTTTAATAGAGCACCAAAGCAAAGCATTAACACTTTGTGAACACATGTGATCCTCACATCAAAGCCATTCCCTTCCGGTTATCCCGATTTTTGTCACTTCGGGGCCATAGGTTCTGGACAACAACGTGTGTATACAACTTGCAGATAAGACCATAAACAATACTATCATAATGAATCAATAACATGTTCAGATCTGAAATCATGGCACTCGGGCCCTAGTGACAAGCATTAAGCACAACAAGTCGCAACAAAGTCATAAAGCACTAATAAAAGATACTAGGCACCATGCCCTAACAATCTGATGCCATTACATTAACGATCTCATCCAATCCCTACCATCCCCATAGCCTACAGCGGAGGATTACTCACTCATAAATGGAGAAAACATGGATGGTCGATGGAGATGATGGTGGAGATCGATGGAGATGGCTCCGGGGGCACTTCCCCGTCCCGGCAGGGTGCCGGAACAGAGACTTTCTGTCCCCCGAATCTCCCCTTCGGTGGCGGCGGCGCAGCGGAACTTTTCGTGGAAAAACGTCGACCCCCCGGAAGTTTTTAGGTCAGAAGGCTCCTTATAAGCGAAGAGAGAGGCCGAGGGGGTGCCTAGGGGCCCACACCATGCCCTGGCGCGGCCAGGCCCAGCCCGCGCCTGGGGGTGGTGTGGCCAGCCCCTGGCCCTCCTCCATCTCGTATTCTGGCACCGTGAGTCTTCCGAAAAAATAGGCACTTTGGCTTTTGTCCCGTCCAATTCCGAGAATATTCATTTTCTGACTTTCCTGAAACCAAAAACAACAGAAAACAGGCAGCTGGCACTGTGGCTCTTGTTAATAGGTTAGTCTAAGAAATCATATGAAAAGTACTCCAAAGTGTGGACAAAACACAAGAAAGTGGATAAAATCAAGCATGGAGCATCAAAAATTATAGATACATTTGCAATGTATCACACACGCGCGCCGTGGAGCCGCCGCCGCTCAGCGCCGGCGAGCCGTAGGCAGCAGGCTGACCCAAGTGGCCGCCACTACCCGACTGCCACGCGAGACTGGCGGGCCACGCACGCCAAGCCCACCCCGACAACTGTCTTAGAAACGCAGGCCAACAGGTCGCAGGCGGGTTGTGCGCGAGCAGCCCAGCCGGCGCCGGCCGGCTGCCCCTCCTCTCCTTTTTCCTTTAGTCTCACCCCGGGACTTTAGGGGTGGGAGTCCTACTTTTTCACCTATATATACGAGTCTATATTGGTGGAAAAAACACAACACAAAAAAGGGAGATTTTCTAAGAACTGTTTACTTAGGAAATTTTCCCTTCTCTTTCTAAGTTGACTTTCAAGAGTGAGGTTCCACGAAGAACTACGCACGAGAGGGCACCACCGGCGCGCCGTCGCGGTGATGGATCCCGATTCCAGAGAGTCTACTTCCGCATCCCGACTGGATCAAAAAGAACGAGAGTCGTCGTCGGACATTGTACGTGTGCGAGTACTCGGATAACACCACCAATAGTGGGGCTAGGGCTGTCGTGCAAGGACCAGGAGGAGAAGGCGAGGAGCTTCGCGACCTCAAGGTCAGCTACAAGTTCGACTACTTCAACCATGTTCCCCGCTGGACGTTAACCGTGTTCGGTCTATAAGGGTATGTCACTGAACCTCTATTCCCGTTACTGCTATAACTCGTAGATAGAGCTTGGCGTTTGGGTAGTTCTACTATAGAAAAGTTTTGTTTTCTGTTGCAAATACCCTACATCAAGGCCGTTGAGGATGTAGCCCACCATCTCGTTTTCTTTAACGACTTTGCCCTTAGCAGCGAGTTCGGAGCTAAATCCCTTCATCGTCACGAAAAACTGCGCGATAGTCAGCTCATTCTTCTTGGTATTGTTCAGCGCCCCTCTCAGATGGTTGATCTTCGTCCGAGAGTGGGAGGAGAACATGTTGGTGAGGACGGACCACATCTCAGCGTATGTTGCTAGCCCAACAACGTGGGGGATGATTTCCGGTGACAACGAGTTCATGAGGAGCCCGGGCACCATTTGATCCTGTGAGAGCCATGCCGCATAGGCAGGGTTGGGGATTTTGATCTCATTGTTGTTCTGATCTTCAGCCTCCAGGGTCTTCTCCGGTGCGGCATCGGTCCCATCGAGCAAGATGAGGGCCTGATCTCCACAGAGGGGGGGGGGGAGGGGTAGATGAGGGTCTGTCAGAAGAGGAAGTTGGCCTATGTCAACTTGATGGAGGGGGATCCAAGCGCAGTGGAGGGAGCTATCGACAAAGAGGACGGGGACGTCATAGCCACTAGGAAGGAGTCGATTGTGATCTTGGTTTCTTTGGTCATGTTTTTTGGGTCGTGGTTTTGGATGGCGGCGGCAGCAAGAAGCAGCAGCGAAAATGAATTTTTTGGTCATGGTTTGGCAGCTAGATCGTGGAAGAGGAAGGATCTGATTTCATATCGATGAAATAGTTTTGGCAGGGAACGATAGCCTTTTTGGAGGCACCAGTTACGTGTTAATAAGAGCGTGAAACAGTCTCACACGTGGCTTAAAGATAGGAACATCGATCGTTACAAAGAGGGAAAGATATCGTTAGATTAAAGGGATATGATCGCTATCCAAAGGTGGCATCGTGAGAGGCAAGGCATCGAGGCTTGGAGTACTACTCCATAACCGTGCACATTAAAAACGTTACTAAAATCTAACACGATGAACCTAGCCGTGGTGACCGTCGTCGAGAGGGAAGGAAGCACCAGCCGAAGAGATGATGTCGAGGACCTGCCATGGCGAGTGGGCGCGGCGATTGACTTCTACTCGGTGGTGTTCGACGCGCTGGAGGCCATGGGGCCACCTGGCAGCGTGGAGCGGCTATCGTTGGAGCTTGGGGATGGGCGCCAGCCACTCCAGGGTGCCGCCCAACGTGGCGCGCAACTCGGCGGCCAGTCCCGCGTCAGCCTCGGCCACGACTTCTACTCGGGGAAGCAAGTGACACTGCTAGCCGGAGGAGAGGAGGCAGCACGGTGCAGAAAAAGGTAGGATGGAGAGAGACGGGGAAAAAGAGAGAAGACAGAGGACGCGTGTCACCAATGCTACAAATGTAGTGTTTAGCCGACACCTCCGGTTGCCCTCCTTTGGACTGGAGTTGACTTGGGGTAACGGATGGATTTTTTATCACGCCGGTGAAGAAATTGGATATAGGGGTGCGGTTGTGCGCGTTCTCTCTCCGGCGTTCCCATTTAGTCTATTTTTTTTAGCCCTTTCGGGGGAACGAGGACGAGTGATCGGCTGCTCTAGTAGAGCAGGAGGATGACGCCACATCTAGCATCGGCCGTTACTGCGTGGCAGGTACGCGCGCAGCAATTCTGCATTGCACCGCGTTCCGTTCCCCGTTCCAAAATTAACTTGCCAGCGGTGCCGGCGGAATGCAGCATTGTACTCCCTTCGTTTTAAAATATAAAATGTTTTAGCTTTGTGAAAAAGATGTATCTAGATCCTTTTTAGTACGTAAGTTCACTTCAAACCTAGATAAAGCTACATATTAAAAAGTAATTTAGATATACTTTTTTCATAAAACTAAAACATTTTATATTTTAAAACGGACGGAGTACGTGTCTCCCCTGTATACTCGTTCGTGTGCCAGCAACGTGCTGCGTAGGCTACAGCAGCCAGTGTGGCTGTGACGTTACGCGCGGCCGGGTGCGGAGCCCGTGGACTTCACCATCGCATTAACGAAGGAAGATGAACCTCCGCGACGTACAGTGGCACCATTCGCAAAACTACTCCTAGCAATGGTACCTAGGCGGTGAGGTAATCTGTTTTCGTGGATGCGAAATGCGACATCGTGGCGAATAGTAAAAGCTAAACAGACCCTATAAACTTGTGCGCGGGCACTAGGTGGGTGTAGCTCGTCAACAAGTAAACTATGCAACACTCCGTCGTGGCAAGTTTCTATCCCCGCAAGTCATTTTCGTACACTATGAGGCTGCCTGAGCTATACTAATATGGTTCTTGTAGAAGCATTGATGGCATTTAACTATTTTGCCGGTGGATTGCGTGGCCTAGGATTGGTATTGCTCCCTACCTATATGTGTGTGTGCTGTGTACAGTTCCTTTCGTGTGATCTTGAAGTATGCCGCTAACAAAGTGCATGCTCTGCTCGCTAGTTGGGTCTACAAATAATTGGGATTTTGCGCTTTGGGGTTGATAATGCTAGTTTTCATGGTGGGGGTTCTCCCCTCGGAGAAAAAATAGCAGAGCATCTCTAATCGAAAGCCAAAAAAACTTAGAGGACAAAAGGCTCCCCTAAACGTTAAAATCCTATATTTTGTTCTCTAAATTTAGCGCCGTAGATTCGAAACCCAATAACTTCGAGGACTAAAGATGTTTTTCAACCAAAATTTGCAAATTTAAGCACATGAATACATGACAAAATATAACCTAAGTAGATTCATAATGCATAAGTCATACAAATTAAATCACCATAAACCCGACAAATTGGGTTTTTCTACCACATCACTAGAACCATCAGGTTTGGGTTCTCCATCATCTACGGATTATTTTCTACGCGATAATAGTCGTCACGATTATGGCGCATTACTAGCTTCTACCACCGATTCATCATAGATGTTAAAGACCGAACATCTCCACTAGTTCTTTGATTGAAGTTGTCATGGATCTCTTCCCAAAATTGCTTGAATGGTTGCTTAGCTCCAACAAGTGTTTGATGATACCATGCGAAATACAAATCATTGTCCTCGTCCTCACTCCATGGTGGTTGTCTCTTCATCACCTTGCTACAAATTTAAACAAACATGCATTGGTTTCATCCGGCGAAATTTAGGACATTTCACTAAGAAAAAAAGGTTGAGAAACACACCTTGGCGGATCCGGTATCCAAGAAGCTACCGGAGCCGGTGCCGGTGCCGGTGCAGGTGATGTTGCCACCGCCAGAGCAGAAGCCGGTGCCGGTGACGGTGTAGTGGCCTGCACGAGCTCCTTCAACCCTAAATCCGGCGAGTTGCACCGGCGCTTGGAGGAAGAAGCCATGTCGGAGGTGGGTAGGAGCGGGAGCGCAGTGGTACCTCGACGAATCCTGGCCGTGGTGACTTGATTCCGTCGGTGGCGGCGGCGGATTTGCTCGAGCTTGCATCGCCCTATTCTGGCGAAATAGGCTGTCGACGGGTCGGGGAAGAACGTCGAACGGTCGGTGGAGCCTATGATGGATCGGGGCGGATGGATCTGGTCGCCGGAGTCGTCGATGACGGGTCGGCGGCGCGATGCGACGATACAGGGTGAGAGGTGGAGGCGCAGGGGGAGAACTAAATTTTTAGTCCAGTGACCGCGTGCAGCTATATTTAGGGGCCGCAGAGGGTTGGGACTAAAACTATTCTCCTCTAACGGCCGCTTGGGATCGGCTCGAGGCGTCTCTGGCCTTTAGCCCCCGAAATTTTATCCTCTAAAGACCTTTGGCTATCGGTTAGATATGCTCTAATAATACAACCTCATGACCCCCACTTATTTAAGACAAGAGGCAGATTACACATACTATTCCCTCCGTTTCATAATAAGATATTTTAGCTTTTGTGAAATGAATGTATTAGATATCTTTTAGTGTGTAGGTTCGGAGTGAACTTGCGTATTAAAAGACGTCTTTGATTCGCAAAAGCTAAAACATCTTATATTTAAAACGGATGGATCATAATACAAGGCACAAGAAAACATATGGCGAAGTAAAGAAATGGACATATCGCAATGGGTGTAACGACCTGCGAATAGGAACAAGATGGTTGCGGAACGTAGATACTGTTCCTGGACGATGTGTGGTGACTGGTGAGCCGTTACGTAAGCTGTGATGGTATTTTGCAGACATGTGGATGGATGGGAGGATGGGAGGGTTGGTCGCCTTGGACGGGAGGAAGACTTTCATAATTTTCTTTTGGCAGATTTAGACGACCAGTGACATGGTTGACCTGACCGGTTGAAAGTTCCACCGTTGCGGCGTTCACGACAGTCTGTTGGTCCACAATTTTGTAAAGAAATAGAGCAAAGATTATATTTTGAAATAGAAAAGATAGTTTTGCCTCCAACAGACACAACCATAAACCAGTAGGAGTACAAGATAGTCTGCCAAGACATTGCACGGTGCGTGTATTTTTTGGATAACCCGCAAGATCTTAACTTTAATGATTTGTTTTCATGAAAGAAGATAAGCTACCATGAAAAAAGTAGTACCAAGACCGAGAAGGGAATGATGTTAATACATCAAGAACTGGTCTTGATCAATCGATCACTTCCACATATCTCACCACGGATTCAGTTAACACATTCTAACCCCAATGTCACTCCCAAATTTGCATACTTATAGTTCCTTTAATGAAAATCATTGTTTTTTAAGTACTTTGTTTCTTATTTTTCTCATTTTTTCTACCACCCTTGATATGTATCGGAGGGTTTGTGAGTTCATCTTTTACTAACTTTGTTTCTATCCTAAAGGGTTCACCCCACTATCTATTTCTCCATGAGTTACAGCCATACACAAAAACAGAATTCTTTGAAAGGTTTTGGTCTCACACGAAAATGATGTGTAGCTCTCTTGCGCGTTCGAGAAAAAATGGAATGCCAAATGGCTACATGTTTTTGGAACAAATGAGAGAAGCTTGACAGGCATCAAGTTGCACATGATGATCTTGACCCGTCAGACGATGATCAGCTGGGGGCGATTTACTTCGGTTTAATCTCTTTCACCTCAAAGGTTTATGTTGAAATATGCTATTCTGTCATAGAGAAGCTTGTGATATGTATGTTTCAGGTTGGTTTGGGAAGGAGGTAGTACTAGCTACTGTAAAAAAAAATACGCCTTAGACATCGGGACGGAGATAGTACTAGCTGTAGAAGAAAACGGAACTACTACACGGACCGATCTTTATGATAACATTGCTGTGCGACGTATGATGTAGCTGTGTGTTGCCTTTAGGTGCTAAGCTGCTAACCATGAACGGTTGGATTTGTTATATCGGACAGTGATCAGATCGAAATAGTCGTGTGTATAGCAGGGTTGTGAAGAAAATGTGTTGTTATTAAGAACATCAATGCTCACCGGCACAGGTATATTGTGACTGGTGCAAGAACAAGTTGCGGGCAAAAGTAAGTAAAACTAAAAGGGCGAGAATATCTTGACCAGTCAGAACAGTAACTTTGATAACTCAAGGTTTCAAGCTACGGCCTAAGAGCATCCACCGGGAGTCCCCAACGCCGGTTTATTTGGGTTTGGGGGCTGCAGTCAAAAAATACCTCCCATCAGGGGACCCGAACACTACCGGCAATAAAACCAAGCTCAAAACTTGTCCGGCACCCCTCTAACGCCCGGAAATCAGGGGCTCTACTAGGGCTACCAGCAACAGCGGCACAAAAACTCCACGTAGGATTGGAGCAAACCGGCCCACTATCAGCCACTCAAATGTCCACCTACCCATCTCCCCTCTCCTCTCTCCTACTTTCCTTTCCCACCTACCGCACCGCCCACGATGGTGATAGGTTCGTAGCATGGAAAACAAAAAAAATTTACCGCAAGAACGAACAAAACCCAGATCTAATCTAGATAAAAGCCAAGATCTAATCTATTAGATATGTGCAACGAGATAGATCTGTACTAACCCTCGTAGATTCGAAAGCGTTACGAGATTAGATCTCGGGGTTGATGTAGTCGATCACTTGCCGATCTCAAGATCGTGTGGACGATCCTTCCGGCGCCGCGTTCCGGCAGCGCTTTCGCAGTCGGTCACACGTGCGGAGTCGAAGCAGACCTTCCTCTCCCCGTTCCAGCGAGCAGCGGAGGTAGTAGATCTTCTCCACGGAATCCCAGCAGCACGACGGTGTGGTGGTGGTGGTGGAGTAGAGAATTCTGCAGGGCTTCGCCTAAGCCTGAGCAGAGGGAAGGAGGAGGAGAGAGGCGGCGGCTAGGGCTTGTTATGGGAGAGGTGTAGGGGGTGGCGCCCCCTCCCCTCTATTTAAAGGAGGGAGGCGCCATGGGAGGGGGAGTCCAAGGGGGGAGGAGTCCTCCTCCCCCACGAATCCGTGTCTTGCCCCACAAAGACTCCTTGATCCTTTCTTGGTTTTCAAGCAAACTCCAAGAAATCTTCTAGAACCTTCCAGAACATTCTGAAACCTTCTAGAATCTCCATACAAACACTCCGGAACATTTCCTAACTTAGAAAAATGATCCCCAATATATGAATCTTATTCTCCGGACAATTCCGGATCTCCTCGTGATGTCTCGGATCCAATCCAAGACTCCGAACAACATTCGGTCTCCAACGCATATTCCATATCTACTTAAAACAACTTCGAACCTTAAGTGTGTCACCCTACGGTTCGTGAATATGCAGACATGATGAAGACACATCTCCGATCAATAACCATTAGCGGGATCTGGAGATCCATAATAGCTCCCACATACTCAACGATGACTTTGTGATCGATAGAACCATTAACATACGAAACCAATTCCCTTTGTCACGCGATACTCTACTTATCCGAGGTTTGATCGTCGGTATCTCCATACCTAGTTCTACCTCGTTACTGATAAGTACTCTTTACTCGTTCCGTGATATGTCATCCCTTGTGACCTAGTCACATGCTTGCAAGCTAACTAGATGACATTCCACCGAGAGGGCCCAGAGCATATCTATCCGTCATATGGATGTACAAATCCCAATCTTGGTCCATGCGCTTCAACACATACTTTCAGAATACCCAATGTCACCTTTATAACCACCCAGTTACAAAGCGGCGTTTGATGTCATCAAAGTACCCATCCAGTGATGGTGATTAACATAGCCTCATGGTCGAAGGATTAGGTTACTATGCATTTGAAAAGCTTGTAGCAAAACGAACTTAATGACTTGATCTTATGCTATGCTTACTATGGGTGTGTGTCCATCACATCATTCTCCTAATGATATGATCTTGTTATTAACGACATCCAATGTCCATGATCAGGAAACCATGATCATCCATTAATCAACAAGCTAGTTTAACAAGAGGCTTACTAGGGACTCTTTTATGTTTACAAAACACACAAGTATTAATGTTTCCGGTTAATACAATTATAGCATGGGATGTAAACATTTATCATAAACATAAAGATATAATAATAACCACTTTATTATTGCCTTTTGGGCATATCTCCAACAGTCTCCCACTTGCACTAGAGTCAATAATCTAGTTAAAAACTTGTGCACTCAACACCTATGGCTTTCTGGTGTTGTATAGACACTATTGCTAGTGGTAAACATAATCTTCGGATCTGACACTTCCAGGTCCGTGTGTATTTGCATGTCCTTGCGTCTTTATGCATTACTCATTCTCCAATGAGATGGCATTGTATAAATTTGGTCCTTTGGTGAGACCTTTAGTTCCTTGGGATTAAATCATGTTGATACAATTGTCGTACAATGTATCTTCATAGTATTATCCCGCTATGAACCACACCTAGTTTGATAACAAACTACTTGACGCAAATGCCCTCATTTGCTGCTACAATAGCAGTCATATACTTAGCCTTTTGTTGTAGTATCTGTCACAATGTTTTAACTTTGGTACTCAAACAAATCCGTTATGGAACTTCCTTTTCATTACATTGTGCCACCCATAGTTTAAATTGAGATAAACTTAATTTGTGACAAAACTAGTATCAATGCAACAATTTACAATGAACTATTTGTCACCACTAAATAATATATTCTTAGTTCTTCCAAAGATCATAGGAATATCCCTACTATTGTCCAATGATCATCTTATGAGTCATTCTGGTATATGCTCATAACATTTAGAGCATAGGACATATCTAGATGTGTACATCTCAAAGATTGATCGATCAAAATATTCTTGTGATTTCACCAAGTGTCAAAACACTTGAATCTCGTGTCAACACACTTGAATCTTGATTCAGTCCTTTCCGTGCGTCAAGAACCTTTCTTGTTGTTTCCATATTGAACTCATTCAACATCTTATCTATGTACATTTGGCAAAACCATACTAGCGTCTCAATCTATCCATATAGACATTGATGCCTAATTCTTGGGTTATGCCTAAGTCTTTCATCGAAATGAAATTCTTAACATGTGTCAATAAAAGATACATCATTTCTAATCAACAATATGTCTTTCACATAATGTATTAGAAATATGTCTTAGCGCTCCCACTTAATTTCTTGCAAAAATGCAAGCATCTTCATCGTCTCTAATGAAATTAAACCTTTTAACGGTTTCATCACGGTGAAGATTCCAACTCCGCGATGCTCACTTCAACCATTGAAGTTTTGCATACTCTTTTAGCATCCTTTGAATTAACAAAACCCTTTGGATCGTGTCATGGACACATCCTAGGTAACCATTCTATTAGAAGAACTTGTTTTGTTTGTTCAACTACCATATACCAAAATATATGTAGTGGTTGCTACATTAATCTGTCCAGACTAAATATCGCTATGAAAGATCAAATCTTATCATAGTCAATTCCTTGAACATTGTTGTAAACTCTTTCCGACATGTCGACTATTTCATAGATGTGAAATATCCATGTCTATTTCTTTATAGATCCATATACGACTGTAATGTCTTGCACCTTTCCAGAGGGTCTTTCAAATTCAAAGCTTGATTTCTCGTGTATGGAATTATCACGGATTTTATGGCTTCAAGCCACTTAACAAAGTCAGGGCCCATCATTGATTATTTGCATGTAGTCGGTTCATCATTGTCAAACAACAATGATTTAACTCTCAAATCTTGGCATTTGATTACTTACCCGACCTACTTGGTTCAATAGGAACTTAGATCCCCGTGACCACAACTTTTGAGGCACGTGAGCCATGAGCATTGTTGCTGCCTTCGGGACACTTTCCGATGATGCGCAACTCAGCACATATTAGCCAAGGTTCAATAACCTTGTCAAAGTTCTATTGTCCTCCCACTTAACTTTTTACCAAAAATTACTTCTTAAGAAACTCGACATTCTAAGTGACAAACACTTTTGTCTTCGGTGTTATGGAGGAATACCCAATGGTTATTCGGAATAACCTACAAAGACATGCTCATCCGACTTTGGTTGTAAACATTTTACTTATGCCTAGCATACCAAAAATTTAAGAAAGGACAACCTGGGTTTTATCCCAAACCATGACTTATATGGTGTCATTTCAACGGATCACGATGGAGCTCTTTTCAGTGTAAAAGCGGTAGTCACTAAAGCTTTAATCTTTAAAATATAATGGAAATTTTATAAATGACACCTTTGATCTTACCATGTCAAACACGGTTTCATTACATATCTTGAACACTCAATACTCCTATGGTGTTTTGGGAAATGCAAATCCATGGAACGATTCCTCAAATCTTAGGTGTTTTGCTAAGCTTGTAACTCAAACATCTTTCTTTATGATCCAATCATAAACCTTTTTATTTTCTTGTTACAATAATTTTCCACTTCATCTTGAAAGTCTTTGAACATTTTCAAATGTTTCATACTTCTTCCTTATTGATTAAGTATATACATATACTCACTCAAATCTTCGGAGAAAGCATATGAAGTTGAAATCCATCGCCCACGACTACACATAATGGACTATATACATCAATATGTACAAATTCCAATCAGTTAGTCGTCCGTTCCTCTTTTGGCCTACGAACGGAGTTTTAATTATCTCCAGGAAAGTATCACAAGCGTCATTTGATCAAAATCAAAGACTCCAAAAATCCATCAACATGGAGTTTCTTCATGTATCCCTTTCAATATAATTTAAACGGCGATGTCACTTCGCAAGTGATCTTTCAATCATTTGTCTTGCGACATTTTAGCATTAGTTTTATGGTCATTATTTCTCCAACCAGACTTGTATATCATCCATCTATTATGGAATACGGTAATTATTTGAACAACCTTTTGTCGTCATAATACCTGATCAAAATAACAATTATTGAAACAAATCTTGAAGGCAAGCTTTGATGTCAACGAGCAACACAACAACCCTTTGTTTGTTTTTGATGAACATCATCACATATTCTCTTGCTAGTTACTTAGGCCATTGTAGTTCATGAATTGTGTTGTCCTGTATGACACTTCATACCAACCAATTCGGTATCCAATACCGCAGAACCACATTGTTTAACAACCAAGGAATACAGCCACAACATGTATCTTCTATATACCTAAGTTGGATATCTCCAATCTTTTCTTTTCTGCCAAATATTTTATAGATTCTCTTTCAACAATTCCTTTTCTTTTTAAAAGAATCTATCAACATCAATAGTGGTGTCATTCACATGACACATAGTACAGAGTGTGTATAGTCAAATACTAATACCTTTGGACTTGCACTTTGAAGTGGATCACCTTCATAAAATGTTTGGCATTCTTTCAAAATTCCATTCTTTAGTAATCTTTTAGTGTAGTAAACATTTTACTTACATCTTCTATTCATCCTTATCATGAAAACTTTCATGATCAAGCTGCTATAGCTTATAAAGGTGAATTGTGAGTATAATGTTTCTTTTCCAAAACCTTTTGGAGGATTAGGACGACTAGCGTCTCCAACCTTCACAAATTCTCATCAAATATGAGGACGTATACTCTATCATGTTGTAACCAACACATTGTTTTAGATATCGCAATACCTTTCACATATGATGGTTTCTGAAACATTGCTTTCAGCTCTTAGATAAACTTGATATTAAAAACAATCTTTTGAGTATCAAGAATCATGGAGGCAAACATGATACATTAGATACTAACACTGGAATTGTTACTCTTGATTTAATACTGTTTATTAAACTTCATAGAGTAAACGGAGTTTGCTGAAAGTTTGCAATATGACTTTTAAACTTTAGATTGACACTCAAAACAATACGATACCAGTTCGTAAAGCAAATATCCAGAATTTCTATAGTTCTACTATCTCAACTATAACTAAGCATAAGGTGGTGAACGGATGCCAATGACTACAACAAACTATGCAAATTCACTTTGATTGTGTTTATGATAAATTGAGTTCGACTAATCCAAATTACAAATGAAATCCCACTCCAAACAACATCCCTCCAGTTGTTTTAGTGATTACACGAACCAAATCCACTACACCAAGTCCGATCATCACGTGAGATGATGTAGCTTTAAAGGCGAACAATCAACATGTTCATCATATCATCCATATGACTCATGCTTTACCTTTCGGTATTCTGTGTTCCGAGACCATGTCTGTACATGCTAGGCTCATCAAGGTTAACCTTAGTATCCGCATGTGCAAATCTGGCTTGCACCCGTTGTATGCACACGTAGAATTTATCACATCCGATCATCACGAGATGCTTCGAAACGACGAGTCTTAGCAACGGTGCCTACTAAGGATGAACACTTTATTACTTGATATTTAGTGAGAGGGATCATCTTATAATGCTACTGTCGCGATCTAAGCAATACAATATGCATAAAGGATTAACATCACAGGCAATTCATAATTAGTGTGATATGATATGGCCCTTTCTTCTTATGCCTTTGATCTCCATCTCCAAAGCACGGACATGATCTCCATCATCACCAGCATTGCGTCAAGGTCAGTGGCGCCGCTTCATGGTTGTCCATCATCACTAGCAACTATTACACCTACTTGGAATAAAGCTATTACAAGATGAATAGACACACAGGTCTTAACAGAATTAAAGACAACCATTAGACTCCTGCCGGTTGCCATATTACAACAAGGATCATTGCATACATCAAATATAATCACAATCACATGATGGCCATATCACATCACAAAACCCCTGCAAAAACAAGTTAGACGCCTCTAATTTTCTTTGCATGTTTTACGTGGTTTGGGGCTTTCGAATAAGAACGGATCTTACCTACGAAACTGAACCACAACGTTGATACAAGTGCTATCGAGTGCAAAGTGTAGATTGGATCTATATTATGGTGGGAGAGACAGACACCCACAAAGCCACTTGTGCAAAGCAAGTTACACGTCAAGCATGGAGCAAGTCTCATGTGCGATGACATGTAAGGTTATCCCGAGCCGCTTCATCCCACCATACCGCAAGATGCAAAGTACACAAAGCAAAAGACGGCACGAGCACCAACGCCCACAAAACCATTGTGTTCTACTCGTGCAACAGATCTACGCATAGACACGGCTCTGATACCACTGATGGGTTCGTAGCATGGAAAACAAAAAAAGTCTACCGCAAGAACAAACAAAACCCAGATCTAATCTAGATAAAAGCCAAGATCTAATCTATTAGACATGTGCAACGAGATAGATCTGTACTAACCCTCGTAGATCTGAAAGCGTTACGAGATTAGATCTCGGGGTTGATGTAGTCAATCACTTGCCGATCTCAAGATCGTGTGGACGATCCTTCTGGCGCCGCGTTCCGGCAGCGCTTCCGCAGTCGGTCACACGTGCGGAGTCGAAGCAGACCTTCCTCTCCCCGTTCTAGCGAGCAGCGGAGGTAGTAGATCTTCTCCACGGAATCCCAGCAGCACGACGGTGTGGTGGTGGTGGAGTAGAGAATTCTGCAGGGCTTCGCCTAAGCCTGAGCAGAGGGAAGGAGGAGGAGAGAGGCGGCAGCTAGGGCTTGTTATGGGAGAGGTGTGGGGGGTGGCGCCCCCTCCCCTCTATTTAAAGGAGGGAGGCGCCATGGGAGGGGGAGTCCTAGTAGGACTCCCCTCCCTCCTTGGCCGACGGATTGGGAAGGGGGAAGGAGTCCTCCTCCCCCACGAATCCGTGTCTTGCCCCACAAAGACTCCTTGATCCTTTCTTGGTTTTCAAGCAAACTCCAAGAAATCTTCTAGAACCTTCCAGAACATTCTGAAACCTTCTAGAATCTCCATACAAACACTCCGGAACATTTCCTAACTTAGAAAAATGATCCCCAATATATGAATCTTATTATCCGGACAATTCCGGATCTCCTCGTGATGTCCCGGATCCAATCCGAGACTCCGAACAACATTCGGTCTCCAACGCATATTCCATATCTACTTAAAACAACTTCGAACCTTAAGTGTGTCACCCTACGGTTCGTGAATATGCAGACATGATGAAGACGCATCTCCGATCAATAACCATTAGCGGGATCTGGAGATCCATAACAGCTCCCACATACTCAACGATGACTTTGTGATCGATAGAACCATTAACATACGAAACCAATTCCCTTTGGCACGCGATACTCTACTTATCCGAGGTTTGATCGTCGGTATCTCCATACCTAGTTCTACCTCGTTACTGATAAGTACTCTTTACTCGTTCCGTGATATGTCATCCCTTGTGACCTAGTCACATGCTTGCAAGCTAACTAGATGACATTCCACCGAGAGGGCCCAGAGCATATCTATCTGTCATATGGATGGACAAATCCCAATCTTGGTCCATGCGCTTCAACACATACTTTCAGAATACCCAATGTCACCTTTATAACCACCCAGTTACGAAGCGGCGTTTGATGTCATCAAAATACCCATCCGGTGATGGTGATTAACATAGCCTCATGGTCGAAGAATTAGGTTACTATGCATTTGAAAAGCTTGTAGCAAAACGAACTTAATGACTTGATCTTATGCTATGCTTACTATGGGTGTGTGTCCATCACATCATTCTCCTAATGATATGATCTTGTTATTAACGACATCCAATGTCCATGATCAGGAAACCATGATCATCCATTAATCAACAAGCTAGTTTAACAAGAGGCTTACTAGGGACTCTTTTATGTTTACAAAACACACAAGTATTAATGTTTCCGGTTAATACAATTATAGCATGGGATGTAAACATTTATCATAAACATAAAGATATAATAATAACCACTTTATTATTGTCTCTTGGGCATATCTCCAACAGATGGCTCTTGGTCGAGCGCCCCCCACCTCCAAGCTCACGGACGGACGCGTCCTTGGTGGCCTGGAGGCTGCAGATGTCGCCGTGGAGCGTGTAGGCATGGACAACCTCGAGGTCCAGGAGGTGGGGGTTGGCGCGACGGAAGTTGTACAAGATGGGCTTGGCGGTGTTGCTGTTCTTTTACAAATTCTCAGTGCCGCTGTTCTTTTACAGATCCACGGCCCTCCTCCTCGATGCACCACAACCTCCTCTCCCAATTCTCGGTGGAGCGGGTGTGGTGGCGTGGCGACCTGCCTCCTCTCCCATGTGTGCATCGTTGTGGCTTGGCATGTTGACGACGTCCTCGACGAATAATTTGGCGGCATTGAGATCATTGCAGGCTGATTTTGGGTAGCGTCGGTGTGGGAGGAGCCCCCCAAAAACCTAGCAGTTTGGGGAGAGCTCCCAACGGGCCTACCGGTGTAGATGCCCTATTGCCTCCTTCTATCGTCCACAACTCGGCTTCACTAAGAGAAACTAAAAAATACTATAAAAATTGGGTTTGTAAAACATGTATATGGTACATCGAAAAACAAGCCGCCGAACAGAAACCGAACTAGTAACTGTATAATTGATTTGCTAGTTCTTAGATGCCTAAGAACTTCTTAGGTCTCAGTCACTGATGTCTACGCACTTCTATTCTTGTAGACAGTTGTTGGGCCTCCAAGTGCAGAGGTTTGTAGAACAGCAGCAAGTTTCCCTTAAGTGGATTACCCAAGGTTTATCGAACTCAGGGAGGAAGTGGTCAAAGGTATCCCTCTCAAGCAACCCTGCAATCAAGATACAAGAAGTCTCTTGCGTCCCCAACACACCCAATACACTTGTCAGGTGTATAGGTGCACTAGTTCGGCGAAGAGATAGTGAAATACAAAAGGTATGGATATAAGACAACAATGCCAGAAAATAGCTTGATGGCGTGGAAGAGACTAAAGGCAAACTGAAATAGAGATGGAAGCAAGAAAACATGTAACAGATCTAGTTGCAAACGGTGTTTCAATGCTTAGAAACAAGGCCTAGGGATCATACTTTCACTAGTGAACACTCTCATATAAATATCTTCTCTTTATGATACTACTCTAAACTATTCTCCGGTTGGACACTCTAATCCATGGTAGAGTGATGTCTACGCACTTCTATTCTTGTAGACAGTTGCTGGGCCTCCAAGTGCAGAGGTTTGTAGAACAACAGCAAGTTTCCCTTAAGTGGATCACCCAAGGTTTATCGAACTCAGGGAGGAAGTGGTCAAAGGTATCCCCTCTCAAGCAACCCTACAATCAAGATGCAAGAAGTCTCTTGTGTCTCTAACACACCCAACACACTTGTCAGGTGTATAGGTGCACTAGTTCGGCGTAGAGATAGTAAAATACAAGTGGTATGGATATAAGACAACGGTGCCAGAAAATAGCTTGATGGCATGGAAGAGACTAAAGGCAATCTGAAATAAAGATGGCAGCAAACAAACATGTAACAAATCTAGTTGCAAACGAAGTTTCAATGCTTAGAAACAAGGCCTAGGGATCATACTTTCACTAGTGAACACTCTCATATAAATATCTTCTCTTTATGATACTACTCTCAACTACTCTCCGGTTGGACACTCTAATCCATGGTAGGGCTATAACAACACTCCTCAAAGTTCACTTTCCCCATCTAGATAACCCCACACTGTCACCTTGAGCTCTAGATGGTTCCAACAAACACCACAATTTCATAGAAACATCCAACTCCAAATATAACTCATAACAAGTATTTGTAATATCTAGCTTTAGTGCCACCATGGTGTGCACGCTGTCATTTTCACACACATGGGGAGAGCAGAGATCTATTAAAGCACTTGAGTAGCAAGGTAGATCTACTTGATTACAAAGCTCATGATCACAATATGATCATGCATAGAGAGAGAGATGAACACATCGCTACCGATAGAACCCTTAGCGTCGAGAGAGAACTACTCCCTCCTCATCATGGGAGTCAGCAACAGCGATGGAGATGGCGGTGGAGTCGATGGAGATGGCAGTGAAGAGGCGGCGGCAGCGTGGAGGACTCCTTCCCCGCCGCCGGTATCACAGGGGAGCACCGCCCCTTAGCCCCCTTCCTTCATGGCTTATTGGGAGCCCTCTCCCATGGAGATAGGATCCATGGGGGAGGCAAAAACGTGGCTTTGGTGGCTGCAAATTCATGGGTGGAGGTATCTCCCACGAATTAGGTTTCCTCCCTTTATATAGCTTCTCGGATTCCCGTCACCCCATCTTGGGCTGCAGTAAATCGGGCCAAACGGGCCCGTCAGGACTTGGAATCAGCTAAATTTTATGTCTAGAATGTTTGTCGCAAATTTTCCAACAACTTTGTAGCTGAAGGGTTTTACGTTTGACGCCGTACTCGAACCAAAGCGTGACCATCTTCAAAAAGAGTTCTGAGACAGATTTCTGGAAAATCCCAATTTGACTCCAAAAAAGTTTCCACTTGTATTCTTGGTAATTCCTACACATCAAAGTGTAAAACAAGAACATTTTGCACTTTTGCAACTATTAGTAGGTTAGTTAAATTAAATCATAAACTTTATGTAAAACGGAGTATCAAAAGCATATTATTAGCATAAAACCATCAAAAATTATAGATACGTTATGGACGTATCAACATCCCCAAGCTTAGTTCCTGCTCGTCCTCGAGTAGGTAAAAGATAAAAAAATATAATTTTTGAGGTGACACGTAGCCAACATAATCTTGATCATCATTATTGTAAAAGCATTGATAGCTGGGATCGAGGTACTCTAAACTTGAACATGAAAGATAGAGTTCTAACAATAAGATATAACAACTATGTTGTAGCAAGAAAAGGTACAAACAAAAGATTCATAAATAACAATGCTTTATAAGACGTTTGTTTATTTCACATATATAAAACATAATGAAAATGGTATTCAGCTTGTCCCTCATAGTGTAGCAAAACATAAATGCATAGGACACCTTCAAAGTTCATAAGGGTGACTAGATACAAATAGTTTAAGAACAAGAAATATCAAAGTTATGCATCAATCAACAAGTCTTGGGACAATGCACATTAAACTAAGAATGGCCACTATACTCTCTCAATAGGTGCATAAAGATAGAAGATGGAGACTCAACATAAAAGTAAAAGAAAGGCCTTCATAGAAGGAAGTAGAGATTCAAGTATCATAAAGAGCTTCCAAAAATAATGGTACTTATTAGCTTTCAGCTCTCATTGCCCCTATCATAAGCATCTTGAAGTGATTAAGGTTAAAGTGAACAAACTATGGAGTATATGTTTGACAAAGTATAAGTTGGAAATCTCATGTCCCTTAAATACGAGGGCCGCTCCTCATGCTACTCAACTTTAGTCACAAGTAAGCTCATTATGGTTACGCTGCAGGTTTCCACCATGATTAGGCATGGATTAGACCGGCGGCCCAAGCGTTTCTCTAACACACATACATAATTCCATGGACTTACAAGCTCCCCTTTCATTTCACACCGACGACATCCATAGACAAAAGAGCATGATATCAACTAGGTACAATGTATAAGTGCAATATTGAAAGCGTTCCCCATGACAGCATGGTTCTGCTAATCCCCAACATATAAGTACAAGCATATACAACATAGATGACATAATGGTTCAAGTTTATTAGGGGCAAGAAAAGTAAAGTGTGCCATCAAGTTCGTGGGAGCTTTAATCACTAGTTTTCTCATAACAAGTTTAATTTGGAAGGTAGATAAAAACATGAATATACTTGGAATAGCAAATGCTAATAGTTAGGTATGGTGGACTCTTTGGAATAACTTGGTTTTATTTAGAGTTGGATGCATGAGTGGAACTCATACTTGGTTATGAAGGCTAGCAAAAGACTGGGAGCGACCAACTAAGAGAGCAATAATGGCCATAATCATGCAAAGCGACAAAACATCATTAATTAAAGCATAAAGTGATATTACAAGTCGAAAACTAAATGATTATCGAGGCTATGGTGACTTGGTATAGTCATAACATGGTGTGGGCATGCGCCAAGTTAACTCAAATAAAGCATAAAATGAGAATACCACAATACTATGCTTTAATATGCTAAAACAACGCATGATTCTTTCAAGGCACATTAAGCAATCTCAATTGTTTATAACATGTCATGCTATAGCAAAAATCACTAAGCATAAAGCCAAAACAATATCAAGCATGACATGACAAAGCATAGGCCACCGTCAAAAACAAGCTCCTTTTTACTACTTAAGCATGAACTTTTCCTACTCTTTACCAATCAACTTATTTGAAACAACTCACAAAGATAATAATAAATAAAGATCAGTGAGCTTGTATCACAAATCCACAAAGAAGAACTAAAAATTTCTAAGCTGAAAGCACAAGAAAACTAAGGCTAAACACAGTGCTAGCAAAAGAGAACACTCACAAAACAATAAGAATGAAAACTAGAGTGTTCTAGGCAATGAAAATAGAGTGTGTCTCTCTCCAAAAGAAGTGTGTTGGGATCCAACCAACTTATTTAAGCAAACCAAGCAAACGAAGACGCTCCAAGAACAACACAACTGTGCATGAAACAATAAAAATGAAGTGTTTGGAAGAAACCTGAGATTTTTATTAATGAAGAAGGGGATGCCTTGGGCATCCCCAAGCTTTGACACTTGTACCTCTTGAATATTTCTTGGGGTGACACGGGGTGGCATCCCCAAGCTTGAGATTTTGTCCATTCTTCATATCATTACATCATTCTCTTCATACACCTAAAATTTTTCCTTCATACAAAACTTCACACAATCTTTATTAGCAACATTAGTGCACTCAAGATACTAAGTCTTTGGGTTCAGTTTCAACACCAATAAAACTTCCATTAAAACACAAGCTACTGTAGCACTTCCCTCAAAAAGCTCAGTTCCCCAAAGAGAACCCAAAAAGGAATCAACAAGAAGCAAATGCAAATAATGGCAGAAATCTGTCAAAACAGACCAACAGGTAAAAACCAAATTTTCCGAAGACCTTCTGTTGCTCAAATCGAAAAGTGTTGAACTAACGGAAGTTGCATAACAACCTGGGGCAAAAGCACAAAAAATCACAGCTCAAACCGACATACAGAGATTTTACACGAATGTTTACAATGAAGCACAAAAATCTGTTTTGGGACAACAACTTTACCAAGCATTACTTCTCTCTCATTAGAGGTTACTCTTGGCACAAAAAGCAAATAAAAAGGATAAGGAGAGGTTATTACTGAAGCAATAACTTCCAAGACTCAACTAGAACTTTTGGGTTATCTCCCAATAAGTACTTTTCTTTAACACCTTTAAGTTAGGCATGATAGTTTGAGAAGATGCTCACATAAGAAATATGAATTGAAGTAAAAGAGAGCATCAAGAAGCAAATTCAAAGCACTTTTAAGTCTAACCCACTTCCTATGCATAGGAATCTTGTAAAGAAACAAGTCATGAAAGCACAAAGCAACAATCACAGGAAAGCAAAACAAGTGCAACTTCAGAATTTTCAACATAAAGAGGGGAAACTTAATATTGTTGAGATGCATAAAACCATGTTTCCCTCTCTCATAATAACTTTCAGTAGCATCATGAATAAAATTAACAATATAACTATCACATAAAGTATTCTTATCATGAGCCACATGCATAAAACAATTATTACTCTCCCTATAAGAATAGTCATTCTTATTAATCATAGTGGGAGAAAATTCAACAAAATAGCTATCATTATTATTCTCATCACCATAATCATCAAATATAGGAGGCATATTGTAATCATAATTAATTTTATCCTCAATAGTAGGTGAAATGAAAATATCATATTCATCATTGTAATCATCATATGTTGGAGGTTTGGTGTCATCATAAGCAATAGAATATCTATCTTCCAAAGCTGGGGAACTAAAAAGATCATTTTCATAAGAACTAGCTTCCCCAAGCTTAGACTTTTCCATAGCATTAGCAATAATAGTGTCCAAAGAAGTCATACTAACAACATTACTATTAGCATGCAAATAAAGTTCCATAGTTTTTTTAATTTTTTCTTCAAACACTTCATGTCCTAACTCAAGATAAATACTATAAAGCTCTCTAATTTTGTTGTTGTTTTCCATTAAGCCTAACTAGTGAAAATAAAATTAAGAAACAACAAAGATATAATTGCAGAATCTAAAGGGAATAACTTTGAGCACTCACACACCAGCAACAGTGCTAGAACATAGCTTAGTATCCAGAGGATGTGAGTACCTTTTACCTTACCTCCCCGACAATGGCGCCAGAAAATAGCTTGATGTCTACGCACTTCTATTCTTGTAGACAGTTGTTGGGCCTCCAAGTGCAGAGGTTTGTAGAACAGTGATGACCCACAAGTATAGGGGGTGTATCGCAGTATTTTCGATAAGTAAGAGTGTCGAGCCCAACGAGGAGCAGAAGGTGCTGACTAGTGGTATGGATCAGGAATTCTCTGCAA
This sequence comes from Avena sativa, assembly GCA_916181665.1. Taxonomy (NCBI): domain Eukaryota; kingdom Viridiplantae; phylum Streptophyta; class Magnoliopsida; order Poales; family Poaceae; genus Avena; species Avena sativa. Next base: position 470,705,141 of record OV702290.1, read on the forward strand.
ATACTTAGCAAACGGATTTTTAGGGGTTTTTGATGAAGCAAGTAAACAAAGTACGAGTAAATAAAAGACAGTAGGAATAAATGCAGCAAGTGGCCCAATCCTTTATGCAGCAAAGGACAAGCCGGTTGTATTACTTAAGATGACCAAACGTTCTCGAGGACACATGGGAAGACTGTCAAGTGCTTTCGCTTCATATAGTTGATTAATCTTCTTTAGCTTGCTAAGTGTTGTGTGGGTGAACCTGTGCTAATGTATCGACCTTCCTAGGACTAATACATACTTGTGATTATACCCCTTGCAAACATCCGTAAGTACAAGAAAGTAATTAAGGTAGAAACCTAACCACAGCTTTAAACTCTAAGACCCTTACGTCCCTTGTGCAATGGTTTCCTAACGGGGGTTCAGGTTTCTGTCACTCCGGCAACCCCTACAATTAGTAGCCAAATACACAATGCATTCCCCTAGGCCCATATAGGTGAAGTGTCATGTAGTCGACGTTCACATGACACCACTAGAAGAAGTACACCACAACTTAAATATCAAACTATTGAATCTTTCTCAACACAATTCCACTACTAACAACATGACTTCTCCCATGTCCTCAAGAACAAAACGAACTACTCACAAGACATCATATGGATCATGATCAGAGAAGGAATAATGATGTATAACAATCTGAACATAAACAATAATTCAACAGTTCACTCAATAGCATCAACTACAAAGAGTGAACACCGGGAAAGTTTCCCCTAAGAACTATGCAAGATTCAACCCAATTGTTACAGCAATATGGAGATGGTGATGATGGTGGTGATGATGATGATGATCCCGATGAAGTCCAGCTTGATGGTGGTGTTGATGGCGACGATTTCCCCTCTTCGGGAAGGAATTCCCTCGGCAGAAATCTGTCTGCCGGAGAGATCTTTCTCTCTCGGTGATTTCTGCCCCGCAGAGGTGGCGGAATCTTTCTATGGTTGCTCCCCGAGTCTTAGGGTTTCGGGAGGAATATATACACCATAGGGGAGAGCCAGAGGTAGGCCAGGGCGGCCACACCACCTGGTGGTGTGGCCTAGGGTGGCCCGTGCTAGGGGTGGTGTGGGCCCCCTATGGCCCATCTCCACTCCCTCTTCTGGCTTCCTTCGTCTTCTGGAAAAATAGGATTTTCCGTATATTTTCCCGGATTTTCTGATCGTCGCAAATTTTGCCTCCAAACAACACCTTTTCCATCAGAATCCTGACTGCAGCGGTCCATGCTCCAAAAGTCATCAACCATGCAAAAACAGATGAAATAACATAAGTATCATCTCTTAATATGAAACATATCAATTAATAACAGTGAATTATGACATAGAATAGTGATGCAAAATGGACGTATCAACTCCCCCCAAGCTTAGACTTTGCTTGTCCCCAAGCGAAACTAAGCTCAATAAACATGACCTCAGGTTTATGGAGTGAAGGGTCGATAAAAGAATACAGACAAGAAGCATCACATTCATCAATACATAGATCATAATAGAAGACAACTCACTATTATATAACTTAACTTGCAATAGGTAAAGGAAACACAATAAAGATACATAAAGTGAATCATAATTGGTAATGGCAAACTTAGCTCTTGGTCGAAGAATAGTTGATAATTTACTGGAGTTCACAAATAACTGATTTTCAATGATATCTTTCAAAGTAGTAATCACCAAGATAAGAGCAAAGTGCAAAACAAGGAACATAAGAAACATGATTGAATAAATCATCATATGAATGAATGAAACACAACAACTCAAAATACTTGCTGAGATAGAAGGGAATGGGTTTACTGACTCAACCATAAAGTAAAATAAAGGCCCTTCGCAGAGGGAAGCAGGGATTGCAAGTTTCATAAAGAGCTCCCAAAAATTATGATACTTACTAGCTTTCAGCTCTCATTGCCCCTATCATAGGCATCTTTAGGTGATTAAGGTTAAAGTGACACAACTAAGAGGATATGCTTGACAAGTTATAAGTTGAAATCTCATGCCCCTTACTTATGAGTATCGAACCTCGTGCTACTCAACTTCAGTCACGAGTAAGCTCTTGTCATTGTAAATACATGTGTATCATTGAGAACTGCCAACGGGGTACCCCTTGCACATGATACATGAGCTATCCCATAATCAAAATGACAAGGCAAGCAGGCAATGAGCATCTCAGCGATCTTTTTATTTGCTATTTGCATAGGTTTTTATTGAGGATGCTTCATAGAATGCTCACTATAGTTATGCTGCAAGTTTCCACCATGATTAGGCATGGCTTAGGCTAGCAGTCCAGGCGTTTCTCTAAGATACATATAAACTCCATGATCTTACAAGTTCCCCTTTTATTTCACACCGCCGAGATCCATAGGCAAAAGAATCATGATATCAACTAGGTACAAAGTACCATGGCAGTGTTGAAAGCGTTCCCCATGATACATGGTTCTGCTAACTTCAACTCATAAAGCGCAAGCATATACGCAACAAAGAAGGACCCAATGGTTCAAGTTTATTAGATGCAAGAAAGTAAGGTGTGCCGTCAAGTTTGTGAGAGCTTTAATCACTAATTTTCACATAACAAGTTTAATTTGGGAGGTAGATAAAAACAAGAATTTACTTGGAATAGCAATAATGCTAATAGGTAGGTATGGTGGACACAAATGGCATGGGTTTTGGTTTAGGGAAGTGGATGCACGAGAAGTATTCCCTCTCAGTACAGGTTTTTGGCTAGCTAGGCTGTGTAGCAAGTATAAGAGTTGAAGGAAATAAACAAACATACAAGTGATAAAGACAAACATGCAATCTTCCTTGGAAGCACAAAATATCTTAACTAGAGAATACTAGACTTATAAGCAAATTAAGAAAGAAAGATGATGAAATTATATTTCTTTAGAGTACTTTTATCTTTTCATTCAACTCTCAAAAATAGTGTTGCTACTGACCGAGCCAGGTTTGCCAAAACCAACTAAATTAACTCAATGATCCCAGGGTGATACCAATACTAACAACAAGATCAATCATATAACCATGAATTGAAAACTAATATAAGCTATGCACAAGAGTAAATGATAGAACTTATCATTAATAATCCATAACGGATAACTCACACCAAGGGATACATATCTAACGAGAGAGGGGACACTTCCATAATGCAAACCATCCTACATGATAACTTCTCTATTCATGATATGACTCTACTAAAAAGGTAAAAAGATAGAAGATAGTGATATGATACCGCGACACTCCCCCAAGCTTGGAACAAACCAAGGGGATGCCAAACCTGATGACGAATTACTCCTTTGGTGGTGGTACTATTTTCTTAGTTGACATGAGGAAATCTTCCAGCACCTTGCGAAGCCTATATTCTCCCATTGAAGCATGTCCACCTTCCTCCTCAAGTCTCGGTACTTATCGCAGAACTCATTAGTAACTTGTAGAGCTTCTGTTCATGCATGGCAAGAGACTAAAGGTACTAGCCCCTGCTTGGGGTCTTGGAGATCTTCCTCCATAGGCTCCTTTCCTTTATCCTTGGCGGACACCATTGTGCTTTTAAGCTTTCAAAGATAGTTCCTGGCAGAAACAGATCGAAACCAAAACATGACGAAAACACGATATACGAACCTCGGGGGATCCGGGGGATTATATATTATGAAGTTTCACAACAAAAGGAAGGTACTGGGAGAAAACGGGTCAGAGACGGAGTCCGGAAGTGACCACACCACCTGGTGGCGCGGCCAGGGGTGGGCCCGCGCCACAGGGTGGTGTGAGCCACCCTGGCTCCGTTTCCGTCCCTCTTTCGCTTCGTAGCTTCCCTTATTGACTAAAAACTACAAAAATATAGTTGGATAGTATTTTCGTGGAACTTTTTTTTACCAGAACTGTTACCTATTTAAAAGTGGAGTATGCAGGTCTCTGAATTTGGTATCTAGTAGATTCTTCCGGAGTCACCACTTGAATAACATCAATATCTTCATCTTCATGCACTTATTACTCGAGTCAAGAAACCTTTCACTTCCTTATTACATCATTATCTCCACTAACCTGGAAATTTCTTTCACACAAAACTTCACACAGTTCTCATTAGCAACATTAGTATAAGTGAAGTGATAAAACCTTTTGAGTTCAACTTCAACTGAAAACCATCAAAACATAAGCTACTATATCAACTCCTTCCGAAGACCCAAAAAGAATTAAAAAAAAGGAAATCGATTAAAGAAGCAAATGCAACAGTGGCAAAATCTGTCAAAACAGACCAGCAAGTAAAGATCAATTTTTTAGAAAATCTTCTGTTGCTCAAATCAAAAAGTGCAAAACTAACGAAAGTTAAATAACAACCTGGGGCAGAAGCACAAAAAATTACAGCTCAATCCGACATACAGAGATTTCTCATGAATTTTTACGGTGAAGCACAAAAATCTGTTTCAGGACAGCAACTTCCCCAAATCTTACTTCTCTCTCATTAGAGGTTGATCTTGACACAAAAACCAAACAAAAAGGATATGGAGAGATTATTACCGAAGTAATAACTTCCAAGACTCAAAGAAACAAAAACAAACCGAAAGCAAAAATAAATTGGATTGTCTCCCAAAAAGCTTTTTCTTTATAGCCATTAAGATGGGCATGATAACTTTGAAGATGCTCACTCAGGAATATGAATTGAAGTGAAAGAGAGAATTAAGAAGCAAAAAAAAACACATTTAAGTCTAACCCACTTCCTATGCAAGGGAATTTTGTAAACAAACAAGTTGTTGAAACCAGAGGCTACTAGCATAGGAAGGCAAAAGAAGTGCAACATAAAAAAATTCAGCATAAAACGAGGAAACTTGATATTATGGAGATGCATAAGAACACTTTTCCCTCTCTCATAATAACTTCCAGTATCATGCATAAACTTAGCAATATAACTATCACAAGGGCCATCGTAACAATGATCACTTATTCTAACAGAAAACACAGGAATACTAGCTCTCATAACACTGCTTTGTGAAACAATCTTAGAGGTATCCTTACAAAGGATAGTGTGTCCCTCTTCTTCATATTTAGTAACAAAGTCTTTCACATTTGCTATAATAGGTTCATCAACCATTTGTTTTATCAGGTTCAATAGCTTCATTCGTACTTTCATTAACCATACTAGCTATCGTAGAATGTTCCTTTACGTTAACTGGGAAAGGCATTTTCTCAATATAAGGTTCAGGTAAGACATGATTAGCAGTATAAACTTCAGTATTTCTCGTAGCGACACTCTTAGCAGCATCTTTATAAGGTTCATGATACTTATTCCACTTCTTTTTAGGCACTTTAATATAGGAAGCAAAAGCCTTTTAATAACAAGCAATAGCTTGAGAGTCTAGACCATAAGCATTTTTAATATTTTGAAAGTCATCAGTTCCCATAAAAGATTCAATGCATTCATAATCATATTTTATACTTGACTTTCTATCTTTGTCATTCTCCCAAGCTTCAGCATTGTCTTGAATACGGTCTAGAAGATCCCATTTAGCTTCTTCTTCCATGCGAGTGAACGATCCCGCACAAGAAGCATCCAATAAATCCTTGTCATGTAGAGAGAGCCTTGCATAAAAGTTATTGATAATGATATTATTGGGGAGCTCATGAAAGGGACATTTGAGCATTAATAACTTCAATCTCCCCCAAGCTTGAGCTGTACTCTCTCCATCAAGAGGCCAAAAGTTGTATATTTGATTCCGATCTTTATGAATCTCACTAGGAGGATAAAACTTTGAATAAAAGAGAGGTACTATTTCCTCCCATTCAAGAGCTTGACCATTCTTCAGTAGCTTATACCATTCCTTGGCTCTTCCTTTCAGTGACAATGAGAATAACTTCTTCTTAACTTGATCTGTAGTAATACCTGAACAGTTGAACAACCCACATAATTCATGTATAAAGAGCAAATGATCACCGGGATGGGCAGTTCCATCCCCAACATAGTAGTTATCCATAACACGATCAATAATTTTTGTAGGTATTTTAAAAACATCATTCTCAGCAGGTGGTGGCTCATCTACTACCTTAGCAGTGGTAGTAGCATTACCAAATAAGAAACTCAGCGAATTATCCATAACGAAAATAAAGCAACTAACAGAAGTAAACAATACTCACAGTAGAAGTTTCCTTTACCAGTTCCACTCTCCAATAGCGCTTCACTCCCCGGCAACGATGCCATAAAATAGTCTTGATGACCCACAAGTATAGGGGGTGTATCGCAGTATTTTCGATAAGTAAGAGTGTCGAACCCAACGAGGAGCAGAAGGTGATGGCTAGTGGTATGGATCAGGAATTCTCTGCAAATACTTAGCAAACGGATTTTTAGGGTTTTTTGATATAGCAAGTAAACAAAGTACGAGTAAATAAAAGACAGTAGGAATAAATGCAGCAAGTGGCCCAATACTTTATGTAGCAAAGGACAAGCCGGTTGTATTACTTAAGATGACCAAACGTTCTCGAGGACACATGGGAAGACTGTCAAGTGCTTTCGCTTCATATAGTTGATTAATCTTCTTTAGCTTGCTAAGTGTTGTGTGGGTGAACCTGTGCTAATGTACCGACCTTCCTAGGACTAATACATACTTGTGATTATACCCCTTGAAAACATCTGTAAGTACAAGAAAGTAATTAAGGTAGAAACCTAACCACAACTTTAAACTCTAAGACCCTTACGTCCCTTGTGCAATGGTTTCCTAACGGGGGTTCAGGTTTCTGTCACTCTGGCAACCCCTACGATTAGTAGCCAAATACACAATGCATTCCCCTAGGCCCATATAGGTGAAGTGTCATGTAGTCGATGTTCACATGACACCACTAGAAGAATAATCAACTACAAAGAGTAATCAACACCGGGAAAGTTTCCCCTAAGAACTATGCAACATTCAACCCAATTGTTACAACAATATGAAGATGGTGATGATGGTGGTGATGATGATGCTGATGATCCCGATGAAGTCCAGCTTGATGGTGGTGTTGATGGCGACGATTGCCCCTCTCCGGGAAAGAATTCCCCCGGCAGAAATCTGTCTGCCGGAGAGATCTTTCTCTCTCGGTGTTTTCCGCCCCACAGAGGCAGCGGAATCTTTCTGTGGTTGCTCCCCGAGTCTTAGGGTTTCGGGAGGAATATATACGCCAGAGGGGAGAGCCAGAGGTGGGCCAGGGCGGCCACACCACCTGGTGGCGCGACCTAGGGTGGCTCGCGCCAGGGGGTGGTGTGGGCCCCCTGTGGCCCATCTCCACTCCCTCTTCTGGCTTCCTTCGTCTTTTGGAAAAATAGGATTTTCCGTATATTCTCCCGGATTTTTTGATCTTCGCAAATTTTGCCTTCAAATGGCACCTTTTCCATCAGAATCCTGACTGCAGCGGTCCATGCACCAGAAGTCATCAACCATGCAAAAACATATGAAATAACATAAGTATCATCTCTTAATATGAAATATATCAATGAATAACAGTGAATTATGACATAGAATAGTGATGCAAAATGGACGTATCAAACAGCAGCAAGTTTCCCTTAAGTGGATCACCCAAGGTCTATCGAACTCAGGGAGGAAGTTGTCAAAGGTATCCCCTCTCAAGCAACCCTGCAATCAAGATACAAGAAGTCTCTTGTGTCCCCAACACACCCAATACACTTGTTAGGTGTATAGGTGCACTAGTTCGGCAAAGAGATAGTAAAATACAAGTGGTATGGATATAAGACAATGGTGCCAGAAAATAGCTTGATGGCGTGGAAGAGACTAAAGGCAATCTGAAATAAAGATGGCAGCAAGCAAACATGTAATAGATCTAGTTGCAAACGAAGTTTAAATGCTTAGAAACAAGGTCTGGGGATCATACTTTCACTAGTGAACACTCTCATATAAATATCTTCTCTTTATGATACTACTCTGAACTACTCTCTGGTTGGACACTCTAATCCATGGTAGGGCTATAACAGCACTCCTCAAAGTTCGCTTTCCCCAACTAGATAACCCCACACTGTCACCTTGAGCTCTAGATGGTTCCAACAAACACCACAATTTCATAGAAACATCCAACTCCAAATATAACGCATAACAAGTATTTGTAATCTCTAGCCTAAGTGCCACCATGGTGTGCATGCTGTCACTTTCACACACATGGGGAGAGTAGAGATCTATTAAAGCACTTGAGTAGGAAGGTAGATCTACTTGATTACAAAGCTCATGATCACAATATGATCATGCATAGAGAGAGATGAACACATAGCTACCGGTAGAACCCTTAGCCTCGAGAGAGAACTACTCCCTCCTTATCATGGGAGTCAGCAACAGCGATGGAGATGGCAGTGGAGTCGATGGAGATGGCGGTGAAGAGGCGGCGGCGCGGAGGACTCCTTAACCGCCGCCGGTATCATAGGGGAGCACCGCCCCTTAGCCCCCTGCCTTCATGGCTTATTGGGAGCCCTCTCCCATGGAGATGGGATCCATGGGGGAGGCAAAAACGTGGCTTTGGTGGCTGCAAATTCGTGGGTGGAGGTATCTCCCACGAATTAGGTTTCCTCCCTTTATATAGCTTCTCGGATTCCCGTCACCCCATCTTGGGCTGCAGTAAATAGGGCCTAAGGGGCCTGTACGGACTCGGAATCAGCTAAATTTTATGTCTAGAATGTTTGTCACGAATTTTCTAACAACTTTGTAGCTGAAGAGTTTTCCATTTGACGCCTTCTTCGACCCGAAACGTGACCATCTTCAAAAAGAGTTCTGAGACAGATTTCTGGAAAAATCCCAATTTGACTCCAACAAAGTTTCCACTTGTATTCTTGGTAATTCCTACACATCAAAGTGTAAAACAAGAACATTGTGCACTTTTGCAACTATTAGTAGGTTAGTTCAAATAAATAGTAAACTTTATATAAAAAGGAGTATCAAAAGCATATTATTAGCATAAAACCATCAAAAAATATAGATACGTTATGGACGTATCATAGGGCTATAACAGCACTCCTCAAAGTTCGCTTTCCCCATCTAGATAACCCCACACTGTCACTCTGAGCTCTAGATGGTTCTAACAAACACCACAATTTCATAGAAACATCCAACTACAAATATAACTCATAACAAGTATTTATAATCTCTAGCCTAAGTGCCACCATGGTGTACACGTTGTCACTTTCACACACATGGGGAGAGCAGAGATCTATTAAAGCACTTGAGTAGCAAAGTAGATCTACTTGATAACAAAGCTCATGATCACAATATGATCATGCATAGAGAGAGATGAACACATAGCTATCGGTAGAACCCTTATCCTCGAGAGAGAACTATTCCCTCATCATCATGGTAATCAGCAATGGCAATAGAGATGGTGGTGGAGATTGATGGAGATGGCTCCGGGTGCACTTTCCCATCCCGGTAGGGTGCCAGAACAGAGACTTTCTGCCCCCCGAATCTCCCCTTCGGTAGCGGCGGCGCTGCAGAACTTTTCGTGGCTAGAGGCTGTTCGATTTAGGGTTTTCGTCCCAGAGGCTTCTTATAGGCAAAGGGGCAAGGTCGGTGGCCGGCTAGGGGGCCTACACCATGCCCTGGCGTGGCCTAGGGCTGCCCGCGCCAAGGAGGGTGTGGCCGCCCTGTTCCCCCTTCGTCTCTCCTTCGGACTCCATGTGTCTTCCAGTAAAATATCGACTTTGGCTTTTGTCCGGTCCAATTTCAAGAATATTTATTTTCTGGCTTTTCTGGAACAAAAATGGAAGAAAACAGGCAACTAGCACTGTGGCATCTTGTTAATAGGTTAGTCCCATAAAGTGTATAAAAATACTCCAAAGTATGGACAAAACATAAGAAAGTAGATATAAAACAAGCATGGAACATCAAAAATTATAGATACTTTAGCAACGTATCAGTCACCTCTTTCACCGTTTGATTTACCTCGCGATTCATGCAATGTGAGATTTGTTGGAGAATGTGCTAAGCAAAACAAAAAATTATAGCGCATAATCAGGATCATATGCAGGGGGAGAGGTAACGGATCATACCCTCGAAGATCAAACTAGCAAAAGTTTGTCGATGGACGAGGTTGGTAGTGCGTCGATCCCCACAACAAACCCTAGCGAGCCGCGAGGAGATGTATTATCCCACGGACATGCATCGATGAAGACGTCGTTGTTGAAGTAGTCGGTGCATCGATTCATGTAGCTATTCGATTAGCCGCGAGAAGATTTCTCCTTGTGAAGATCCGCACGATCAAGTGCTCCAAGTGTCGCACCTCCACCGGTATCCACACGTCCAAGATCAGCGGCACCGCATCGAGGTGTGATCAAGAACACACGGTCGAAGCGGGAACATGTCGACGATGATCCGGCAACGCTTCCACAGTCCCATCTAGATTAGATCAAAACGGAGGTAGAACTCAGGCGGCGCTCAGACGTTATAGTAGAAGAAGAACCTAGGGCACGCCCGCCCTAGGGTTTGAGTCCTCACCATGGAGGAGGAAGGATGAGAGGGAGGCAGCGATGCGGCGGTGGCGGGCTCAGGGCGGTGGCTAGGGTTTTGGCCGGGAGGAGGCAGCTTGAGTGGCTAAGGGAACGACTTGAGTGCCTCTTTGGGTTCTTGGTGCCCTTTTATCGATGGCAAGTCCCCTTGGGTCGTCCTTGACCCAGCCCTAAAGTTTGGACGAGTTCCGGTAGGTGTAGGTCAATCCAAACCTAGTAAAAAATGTCTTTCTTTTGCAAGTTCGAATTTGACTAGTGTATCTTTCCTTGCCCATTAAGACAACGTGGGTGCACCTATTATGGAACCTTCCGGACATCCTAAGATGACCCGGGTTACCCCGGTACCTTCCGGGACCTTCCATAATTTTCTGGAACCCTCCGTTCCTTCCAAAACCTTCCATAACCTTCCGGAACCTTCCGCTCATTCCAAAACCTTCCATATATGTTCGGAAGTATTCCGTACACTTCTGGGACCATTTCGGACATGTACAGGATCATCCAGGACCTCTCGAAACCATTTCGAGACCATATCACTATTGCTCAAAACTTATTTCGAACACTCTCGGCAATATCCCGGACACCTTCGATATATTCAGAGACACTCTGAACACCTTCAGAATTACTTCTCTACTAAATATTCATTAACACTCATGTTCTGAATGCCATTGAACTCTTAAGTGTGTGACCCTATGGGTTCGGATATTTGCGGACATGTCTGAACTCTTTCTGCGACAATGATTACTATTGGCGTCTTGATACACGTAGTAACCCGTGTAAATAACACAAAGATCTTTATCATCTGAACCATTGTATTATGTCTGATACATATCGTATTGCTTTGCTGGTACTTTACATTGCCCGAGATAAAACAATAGGTTATTATCGTTACCCGACATCTACTCTTTACTAATATCGCACTATCGATTTTCATGTGTTCAACAACTTGATCACGTGTCTGGCCAGACGATGACGAACACCATAGTACATGAGTGGGCCTAGAGTGTATCTCTCCATCGCCAGGAGTAGAAATTCCCGCAAACACCCCATGTGAATAATTGGCGTACCATCCTATAAGAGCAAGTGTCAACTTTATGATTACTCTGTTAAGAGCAACATTTGAAGAATCTTGCCACGTCCATATTGCACCCAAGTTCACATGTGTCTCATGGTCAAACGATCTTTAGTAAAGGAAATACATTGTTTATGAGAAACTACCGATAACAATATTGACGATGTGTTTCACGGTAGATCATGTTGGGTCTATCCATCATCATTGTTCTCCCAACAACTCCGATCTCATATATCAACGGCAAATCCATAACACATTGTCAGTTTGCCCATACTCAGGCAATGATACATGAACTAGTCTTAGAGGCGAGACTAGGCATTCTAAATGGTGTTTATGATTCCACACATGTATTAGGATTTTCCTCCAAATACTCATTATCCGAAACTAATATAATTATAGCACGGACAAATAAACTTAATCATGAACATGAAATATAGAATAATACAAATTATTATTGCCTCTAGGGCATATTTGCATCAGTCTCTGATGTCTACGCACGCTTCTATTCTTGTAGACAGTGTTGGGCCTCCAAGTGCAGAGGTTTGTATAACAGCAACAAGTTTCCCTTAAGTGGATCACCCAAGGTTTATCGAACTCAGGGAGGAAGTGGTCAAAGGTATCCCTCTCAAGCAACCCTGCAATCAAGATACAAGAAGTCTCTTGTGTCCCCAACACACCCAATACACTTGTCAGGTGTATAGGTGCGCTAGTTCCGCAAAGAGATAGTGAAATACAAGTAATATGGATGATTATATGTGGTAATTGCAATCTGAAATAAGAGTGGCAGCAAGCAAACATGTAACAGGACTGATTGTAAACGGTGTTTCAATGCTTAGAAACAAGGCCTAGGTATCATACTTTCACTAATGGACACTCACGTATAAATATCTTCTCTTCATTATGCTACCCTGAACTACTCTCCGGTTGGACGATGTAGGGCTATAACAGCATACCTTAAAATTCGCATTCCCCATCTAGATAACCCCTCACTATCACCTTGAGCGCTAGATGGTTCCAACAAACACCACAATATCATAGAGACATCCAACTCAAATTATACTCATGATAAGTATTTTTGTAACCTTACCCTAAGTGCCACACGGTGTGCACACTGTCAACTTCGCACACATGGGGATAAGCAGAGATTAATTAAAGCACTTGAGTAGCAGAATAGATCTACTTATTCAACTAGATTACAAAGATCATGATCTCAATAAGGTCACGCATAGAGAGAGATGAACACATAGCTACCGGTAGAGCCCTTAGCCTCGAGAGAGAACTACTCCCTCCTCATCATGGGAGTCAGCAACGGTGATGGAGATGGTGGTGGAGTCGATGGAGATGGCTTCGGGGGGTACTTCCCCGTCCCGACAGGGTGCCAGAATAGAGACTTCTGTCCCCCGAATCTCCTCTTCGGTGGCGGTGGCGCTGCGGAACTTTTTATGGAATTCCGATCTCGTCCTTAGGGTTTTCGTCCCGGGGGGCTTTTATAGGCGAAGGGGCAATGTCAGTGGAGGTCCAGGGGGCACACCCCCTGGTGGCGCGCCCCCTAGTCACGCGGCCACCAAGTGTGGCCACCCTGGTGCGCCACTTCGTCTCCTTCGGTCTCCGTGTTGCTTCTAGTAAAATATTGACTTTGGCTTTTGTTCCGTCCAATTCCGAGAATATTTCTTTACTAGCTTTTCTGAAACCAAAAACAGCAGAAAATAGGCAACTGACACTATGGCATCTTGTTAATAGGCTAGTTCTAGAAAATGTATAAAAATACCTCAAAGTGTGAACAAAACATAAGAAAGTTGATACAAAACAAGCTTGGAGCATCAAAAATTATAGATACATTTATGACGTATCAGTCTCCCATTTGCAGTAGAGTCAATAATCTAGTCAATATTTCAGCACTTAACACCTATGGCATACCAGTGTCTTTCATGCTTTGCATGTGGTAAACTTTCTCAACGGATCTGACAAGTTCAGGTCCGTGTGTATTTGCATATCTTTGCATCTTCATGCATCACTCATTTTCAATGAGATGACATTTGTATATGTATGGTCAACTAGTAGGACCTTAGTTCATCGGTCGGAACTATGTGTTCTCTGTTGTCTCACAATAGATCTTCATAGTACTAGCACGCTCAGAACTACACTAAGTTCAAAAATGGACCATTTGACTCATAACGCCCTCCTTTTCCGTTGTTATGACAATGATATAGTCACCTTTCGTAGTAGCATCTGTCACAGTATTTAACTTTGGAACTCATCCAAATCCAACATGGAACTTACTTCCATCCCACTACACCATCTTCTATAATTCATGTAGCCTAATTGAGATAAAATTATTTGTATATGTAACAAGCTGAGTATCGATATAACACCTTACAACAAACCATTTTTCACTCATGCATACAAAATATATTCTTTGTCCTTCTAAAGTACATAAGAATATACCTGCTATTGTCATGTGATCATGTTGGAGATATGCCCAAGAGGCAATAATAAAGTGGTTATTATTATATGTTTATGTTTATGATAAATGTTTACATCCCATGCTATAATTGTATTAACCGGAAACATTAATACTTGTGTGTTTTGTAAACATAAAAGAGTCCCTAGTAAGCCTCTTGTTAAACTAGCTTGTTGATTAATGGATGATCATGGTTTCCTGATCATGGACATTGGATGTCGTTAATAACAAGATCATATCATTAGGAGAATGATATGATGGACACACACCCATAAGTAAGCATAGCATAAGATCAAGTCATTAAGTTTGTTTTGCTACAAGCTTTTCAAATGCATAGTAACCTAATCCTTCGACCATGAGGTTATGTTAATCACCATCACCGGATGGGTACTTTGATGACATCAAACGCCGCTTCGTAACTGGGTGGTTATAAAGGTGACATTGGGTATTCTGAAAGTATGTGTTGAAGCACATGGACCAAGATTGGGATTTGTCCATCCATATGACGGATAGATATACTCTGGGCCCTCTCGGTGGAATGTCATCTAGTTAGCTTGCAAGCATGTGACTAGGTCACAAGGGATGACATATCATGGAACGAGTAAAGAGTACTTATCAGTAACGAGGTAGAACTAGGTATGAAGATACCGACGATCAAACCTTGGATAAGTAGAATATCGCGTGACAAAGGGAATTAGTTTCATATGTTAAATGGTTCTATCGATCACAAAGTCATCGTTGAGTATGTGGGAGGTGTTATGGATCTCCAGATCCCGCTAATGGTTATTGATCGGAGATGTGTCTCCATCATGTCTACATGTTCACGAACCGTAGGGTGACACACTTAAGGTTCGAAGTTGTTTTAAGTAGATATGGAATGTGTGTTGGAGACCGAATGTTGTTCCGAGTCTCGGATTGGATCCGGGACATCACGAGGAGATCTGGAATTGTCCGGAGAATAAGATTCATATATTAGGGATCATTTTCTAAGTTAGGAAATGTTCCGGAGTATTTGTATGGGGATTCTAGAAGGTTTCGGAATGTTCCGGAAGGTTCTAGAAGATTTCTTGGAGTTTGCTTGACAACCAAGAAAGGATCAAGGAATCCTTGTGGGGTAAGATAAGGATTCGTGGGGGAGTAGGACTCTCCCCCCACCTCCTTGATCCGCCGGCCAAGGGAGAGGGGAGTCCTACAAGGACTCCACCTCCCCATGGCGCCTCCCTCCTTTAAATAGAAGGGTGGAGGCACAAGCCCCCTTGCCCCTTCTATTCTCTAGATCTCAAGTTGCCTCTCTTCTCCTCCTTCCCTCTGCTCTGGCTTAGGCGAAGCCCTGCAGAATTCTCTACTCCACCACCACCACCACGCCGTCGTGCTGCTGGGATTCCGTGGAGAGATCTACTACCTCCGCTGCTCGCTGGAACGGGGAGAGGAAGGTCTGCTTCGACTCCACACGTGTGACCGACTGCGGAAGCGCTGCCGGAACGCGGCGCCGGAAGGATCGTCTACTCGATCTTGAGATTGGCAAGTGATCGACTACATCAACCACGAGATCCGATCTCGTAACGCTTTCGGGTCTACAAGGGTTAGTACAGATCTATCTCGTTGCACATGTCTAATAGATTAGATCTTGGCTTTTATCTAGATTAGATCTGGGTTTTGTTCGTTCTTGCGGTAGATTTTTTTTGTTTTCCATGCTACGAACCCATCAGTGGTATCAGAGCCGTGTCTATGCGTAGATCTGTTGCACGAGTAGAACACAATGGTTTTGTGGGCGTTGGTGCTCGTGTCGTCTTTTGCTTTGTGTGCTTTGCATCTTGCGGTATGGTGGGATGAAGCGGCTCAGGCTAACCTTACATGTCATCGCACATGAGACTTGCTCCACAGTTGACGTGCAACTCGTATTGCACAAGTGGCTTTGCAGGTGTCTGTCTCTCCCATCATAGTATAGATCCAATCTACACTTTGCACTTGATAACACTTGTATCAACGTTGTGGTTCAGTTTCGTAGGTAAGATCCGTTCTTATTCGAAAGCCCCAAACCACGTAAAACATGCAAAGAAAATTAGAGGCGTCTAACTTGTTTTTGCAGGGGTTTTGTGATGTGATATGGCCATCATGTGATTGTGATTATATTTGATGTATGCAATGATCCTTGTTGTAATATGGCAACCGGCAGGAGCCTAATGGTTGTCTTTAATTCTGTTAAGACCTGCGTGTCTATTCATCTTGTAATAGCTTTATTCCAAGTAGTTGTAATAGTTGCTAGTGATGATGGACAACCATGAAGCGGCGCCACTGACCTTGACGCAATGCTGGTGATGATGGAGATCATGTCCGTGCTTTGGAGATGGAGATCAAAGGCATAAGAAGAAAGGGCTATATGATATCACACTAATTAATAATTGCCTGTGACGTTAATCCTTTATGCATCTCGTATTGCTTAGATCGCGACGATAGCATTATAAGATGATCCCTCTCACTAAATATCAAGTAATAAAGTGTTCGTCCTTAGTAGGCACCGTTGCTAAGACTCGTCGTTTCGAAGCATCTCGTGATGATCGGGTGTGATAGATTCTACGTGTGCATACGACGGGTGCAAGCTTGATTTGCACATCCGGATACTAAGGTTAACCTTGACGAGCCTAGCATGTACAGACATGGTCTCGGAACACGGAATACCGAAAGGTAAAGCATGATTCATATGGATGATATGAACATGTTGATTGTTCGCCTTTAAAGCTACATCATCTCACGTGATGATCAGACTTAGTGTAGTGGATTTGGTTCGTGTAATCACTAAAACAACTCGAGGGATGTTGTTTTGAGTGGGAGTTCATTTGTAATTTGGATTAGTCAAACTCAATTTATCATAAACACAATCAAAGTGAATTTGCATAGTTTGTTGTAGTCATTGGCATTCGTTCACCACCTTACGCTTAGTTATAGTTGAGATAGTGGAACTATAGAAATTCTGGATATTTTCTTTACGAACTGGTATCGTATTGTTTTGAGTGTCAATCTAAAGTTGAAAAGTCCTGTTGCAAACTTTCAGCAAACTCCGTATACTCTGTGAAGTTTAATAAACAGTATTAAATCAAGAGTAACAATTCTAGTGTTAGTATCTAATGTATCATATTTGCCTCCATGATTCTTGATACTCAAAAGATTGTTTTTAATATCAAGTTTATCTAAGAGCTGAAAGCAATGTTTCAGAAACCATCATATGTGAAAGGTATTGCGATATCTAAAATATCCTAGGTTCACTATCTCGTCGGAAGGATCGTCTACTCGATCTTGAGATCGGCAAGTGATCGACTACATCAACCACGAGATCTTAATTTTAGTGAAATATCCTAGGTTTTGCCTAAGACTTTCACACAAATCTAATTTTAGTGAAATCTTACTTATGTCAAGAAAAGATACATCATTTCCAATCAACGATATGGCGTCCACATAAAGTATTAGAAATATGTCTTAGCGCTCCCACTATTTCTTGTAAACATACATGAATATTTATATTTCCCAATGAAACTAAATCTTTCAGTTTCATCAAAGTGAAGATTCTAACTCCATGATGCCAACTTCTACCATTGAAGTTTGCACCCATTTCTAGTATCCTTTGAACTAACAAACCCTTTAGGTCGTGTCAATACACGTCCTAGGTTCACACTCTTCGAAAGGATTTCTTTTGTTATTCAACTATCATACCTTGTGAATATGTAGTGGTTACTAGAATAATCCCAATAGACTTAAGCATCACTACGGAAGATCCAATCTTATCGTAGTCAACTCCTTGAACTTTGTCGTAAACTCGTTTTTGACAAGTCGAGCTTCTATGGAAGTGAAAATCCATGTTTACCTCTTTATATTTCCATTTATGTTCGATAGGCTTAATGCCTTCCGGAGGGTCTACCAAGTATCAAAACTTGATTTTCGTACATGGATACTATCTTGGATTTTATGGCGTCTATCCATTCAACGGAGTCAGTGCTTATCACTGCTTCTTTGTAGTTGGTTCATCATTGTCAAATAATAATTTTTCGTCCTCAAATCTTACTATTTGAGTACAAAATTTACCCAACCTATTTGGTTCAATAGGAATTTTGATTTCCGAGACTACAACATTTTGTAGGCGTGGGAGCCTCAAGCGCCATAGCCGTCTCCAGAACACTTTCTGTTGCTGCACTACTTTGCTCATCTTGCTCGGATTCAGTAACCTCATCAAGTTCTATTGTCCTCCCACTCAAAACATTTCACGAGGAACTTCTCTCTCGAGAAATATGCCGTTGGCGACAAACACTTTCGTATTTTGCTTTTAAGGTAGAAGGAATCCATAGATGTTACCAAGGTATAACCTACAGAGACACATTCATCCAATTTTGGTTTGTAAACAATTTACATATGCCCAGCATACCAAAATTTATGAAAAGACATCTTGGGTTTGATCCCATGGCATAACTCATATGGTGTCATTTCAATGGATTATGATGGCGCACTATCCAGTGTAAAGCAGTAGTCTCTAATGCATAATTCACAAAAATATAACGACAATTTTATTTGTTTCATCATAGATCCAACCATGTCAAACAAGGTTTGATTATATCTCAAGAACACTCCATACTCTTGCGGTGTTTCGAGAGGTGCAAGTTGTGGAACAATTCCGCAACTCTTAGATGCTTGCTAAACTCGTAACTCAAATGTTTTTCCTCTATGATCCAATAATAGACTCTTGATTTTCTTATTACGATGATTTTCCATTTCATCCAAAACACTTTTGAACAATTTTCAAATGTCTCAGACTTCTTTCTCATCAAATAGATATACCCATATATATCCACTTGAATCATCGGTGAAATTATATGAAGTAGAAGAATCCACCACGCGCGACTACACATAATGGACTACACACATCAATATGTATGATCTCCAACATGTTAGTCGTTTGTTCAATATTGGCATGTGAACAGAGTTTTAGTCTTTTAGATAAGTCTCACAAGCGTTAATTGATTCAAAGCCAAATGACTCCAAAAGTTCATCAACACGGATTTTCTTCATGTGTTTCTTTATAATATGACCTAAATGGTGGCGTCACAACTAAGTGAAATTCAATCATTCTCTTACGATGTTTAGCGTCAGTGTTATGATGTGTGTATCACCTTCGAGATTTATAATAACTAATTCATCTACTATAGATCACAACTTCAAGTTGAACAACCATTGTTCTCGTAAAACTAGATCTATGTAACAATTACTAATCTCTTACAATAAAACTCATAGGCTAGGTAAGATGCCGGCGACGAACACAATAACACTTTATTTTGTTCTTGGCGTGCATCATCACCACATCCTTTTGCTAGTTACTTAGGCCATTGTAGTTCTTGCATTGCGTTGCTCTATATGGCACTTCATACCAACCAATTCGGTGTCCAATACCCAAGAATTACATTGTTAACCAGCAAAGAAACATCCATAACTTGTATATTATATATATACTCCTAAACTGGACCTTTCTAGTCTTTCTTTTCTGCTATATAATTTTAAAAATTTTCTTTCGGTTTTTCTTATCGTTGCAGAAGAAGCATCCAACATCAATAGTGGCGCCAACTACATTGACACATGATCGTAGGCATGTTAGTCAAGCACTAGCACCCTTGGATTGACACTTTTGAAGTTAATGTTTTATTCACTATCATCACATGACTAGCGTTCTTCCGGATTCAACTTTTAGCAATCTTTAAGTATAGTAAATAATTTACCCATACCTTTTATCCATCCCATCATGACTACTTCATGATGAAGCTACTATAACTTGATAGGAGGGATATGAGAACAACATCAGTGCTTCAACTTTTGATTGATTTAAGTGCCTAGCGTCTTCAATCTTTGCATACACTCATACAATATGAGCACATGATGCACCTGAATAATTCTCAATCATCTTGCAACAAAACAAGGTTTTAGATATCAAATATCTTTCACTCCTTACTTGTTTATGAAACAATCTTTTCAGTTCCTAGAACACTTAGATTCTCAAAACATCTTTTGAAGATCAAGTTTCATGGAGACAAGTATGATGTAGATACTAATTGGAACCATTGCTCTTTTCTTAAATTGCATGGAGCATGAGAGGGTTTACCAAAATGTTGCAATAGGACTCAATCTTTAATTGTCACTCTAACATTACGGTACTAGTCCGTAAATTAAAATTACCAAATATCTTTAGTTCTCTTATCTGAATTAACAAACTAAGTGAAAGGTGGATAACGGATGCCAATGACTACTACGAACTATGCAAATTCACTTTTTTAATAGTTTATGATTAATGAGATACTCAAAATTAACAACTTACTTATTTTGTAGCTCCCACTAAAATCAATATCTCTCATGATTGATACTTAGTGATTCAAGATCCATGAACTTGTTTTCCCGGCCCTAATGGTACATCCCGCACCGGGGAACAAGACCGGCAGGTAATCATACCAATCATATCACCATATGAGTCTTGTTAATCTTTTGATTCTTGTGTTCCATACTGTAGATGTTCTGGGTAGTATGCCAAGGGAACCTTAGTATACCAGCAGTGTGACAGTTTTGCACCCACATTATGAACGTCGCTAGGTTCACCCATGTTACATGACTAATACATTGCAAATGTATCTATAATTTTTGATGTTCCATGCTTGGTTTTATCCACTTTCTTGTGTTTTGTCCACACTTTGGAGTACTTTTCATATGATTTCTTGGACTAACCTATTAATAAGAGCGACAATACCAGCTGCCTGTTTTCTGCTGTTTTTGGTTCCAGGAAAGTTAGAAAATGAATAATCTCGGAATTGGACGGGACAAAAGCCAAAGTGCCTATTTTTCCGGAAGCCATAAGATGCCAGAGTACGAGACGGAGAAGGGCTGGGGGCCGGCCACACCACCTAGCCGCGCGGCCAGGCCTGGCCCGTGCCAGGGGGTGGTCTGGCCCATGCCAGGGGGTGGTCTGACCGACCCCAGTACCCCCTCGGCCTCTCCTTCCACCTATAAGTTTCCCTCGGGATGAAAACCCTAAGTATCCAATCAAAAATCCACGAAAGAGTCTGTAGCCGCCATCATCTCCATCCCTAGATCGGGAGGGATCTGAAGCTCTTCCCGGCACCCTGCCGGAGAGGGGAATTCACCATGGAGGCCTTCTTCATCACCATGCAAGCCTCCAGTGTGATGCGTGAGTAGTTCATCTTCGGACTGCGGGTCCATGTAGTAGCTAGATGGCTGGTTCTCCTCCTTTGTGCTTTCATGTTTAGATCTTGTGAGCTCCGTTCATGATCAAGATCATCTATTTGTAATTCTGCATGTTGTGTTTGCGGGGATCCGATGGATATTGAGATGCTATTTCAGATTGATTATTGGTTCTATCATGTCTTTGTTATTTGTGATCTTGCATGCTTTCCGTTGTTAGTAGCTATCTTGGCCAAGTAGATGCTAGCAACTCCAAGAGTTAGTATTTATGCTCGATAGTGGGTTCATGCCTCTGGTAATCTAGGGAAGTGACAGAAATCTCTAAGGTACTAGATGTGCTGTTGCTACTAGGGAGAAAACAACAATCCTTTGTTCATAGAACAATCGTATTATTTACATTACATGCAATTCGTAAAGCAATAATCTGTTGCTTGCAACTTAATACTGGAGGGGGTTCGGATGATAACCTGAAGGTGGATTATTAGTCATAGATGCAGTTGGATGGCGGTCTATGTATAATGTTGTAATGCCCAATCAAGTTCCAAAGGAATCAAGATGATTAGTATATGCATGTATTTCTTTCTCGATGTTTGTCAATTGCCCCGCTGTAATTTGTTCACCCAGCATGTTATCTATCTAAGGAGAGCCACCTCTAGTGAACTATGGATCTCGGTCCTTTTCTTTTACATACAATCTATAAACTGTTTACTGCTTTGTGTTTGCTTTCTGAAAACTATTACTTCTTTCCATTCGATACGTTTAATCCTTTGTTTTCAGGAAAACACGGTGATATTGACAACCTCATCGCAAGTTGGGGACAGAGTTCTGTGGTTGTGTTGTGCAGGTCTCCACATTACTTCTAGCACCGGTAGTGCGCCTTGCCAAGGCTTAGCTAGCAACACCTTTGGGGTGTTTCCTTTCTCCTACTGGTTCAATTAAACCTTGGTTTCGTAACTGAGGGAAACTTGCTGCTGTGCTCATCATACCTTCCTCTTGGGGTTCCCAACGAGATCTACATCAACACCGAGCCATCAAGAATTTTTCTGGCGTTGTTGCCGGGGAGTCAAGGACATCTTCACAAGGGGAGTCCCTCATAACCAATCTCTTTACTTTGTTATTTTTGTTTTGCTTAGTTTATTTTTTCTTTGTTTTCTTGTTTCTTTATCAAAAACACACAAAAAAATAGTCTTACGAGTTTGCTTTCTTATTTGAAAACACAAAAAAAGGACTACTCTTGAAAACACTAAGTTGTGTGACTTCACTAGCACCAACAACAATGATTTTATGAGCACACCTATTGCTCCACCTGTGCCTGAAGATACTTTCTTTGAGATAAAACCTGCTTTGCTCAATCTTGTCATGAGAGAACAATTTTCTGGTATAGGTAATGAAGATGCTGCTGCCCATCTAAATAACTTTGTTGAACTTTGTGAGATGCAAAAGCATAGGGACGTAGATGGTGATATTATTAAGCTAAAATTGTTTCCTTTCTCTTTGAGAGGAAAAGCTAAAGAATGGTTGAATTCCTTAACTAGGAATAGTATTGATTCTTGGACTAAATGCAAAGATGCTTTCATTGGAAAATACTATCCTCCTGCTAAGATTATATCTATGAGAAGTGAGATAATGAAGTTTAAACAATCTGATAATGAGCATGTTGCTCAAGCTTGGGAAAGAATGAAACCTTTGTTAAAGAATTGTCCCACTCATGTACTAACTGCTTGGATGATCATCCAAACTTTTTATGCAGGATTGAACTATTCTTCAAGGAAGCTATTGGATTCTGATGCTGGAGGTACCTTTATGACCATCACTTTGGGTGCTTCAACAAAACTTCTGGACAATATGATGGTTAATTATTCTGAATGGCATACTGAGAGAGCTCCACAAGATAGGAAGGTAAATTCTATTGAGGAAACCTCCTCCTTGAGTGATAAGATTGATATTATTATGTCTATGCTTGTGAATGGGAAAGCTCATATTGATCCAAATAATGTCCCTTTAGCTTCTTTGGTTGCTCAAGAAGAGCAAGTTGGTGTGAACTTCATAAGAAATAACAATTTTGGCAATAATGCTTATAGGAGTAATTTTGGTAACAACAATTATAAGCCATATCCTCCCAACAATGGTAATGCTTATGGAAGTTCCTACAACAATAATAGGAGTGCACCCTCTGAACTTGAAGTTATGCTTAAGGACTTTATTAGTAAACAAACTGCTTTCAATAAAACTATTGAGGAAAAACTCTCTAATGCTGAAAGAAATATAGCATCTTTTGCTGAAGCTCAATCTTCTTTGAATAAAATGGCTGCTAAACCTAAAACTAATGATAATCCCTTTGTAGCTACTAATGCTATACAAGTAAGAATTGATGAAAATGTTAGATTATTAGCTGAATTACATGCTAAGTGGGAAAGAGAAGATGAAATTGCTAGAAACATTAGTGTTTCTACTATTACCACCACTAGTGTTAAGGCTAGTAATAGTTCTACTACTCTAGATGATAAATTTGATTTTGATCTTGATGGGTGTAATATCTCTGAAGTTACTAAGTTCCTACAAAAGCTTGCTAAAAGTCCTAATGCTAGTGCTATGAACATGGCCTTTACAAAACACATTACTGATGCTCTCATAAAGATTAAAGAAGAAAAGATGAAACATAAAGCTTCTATTCCTATAAAACAAGAAGATGGTTGCGAACCCATCATTAATATGAAAGTGAATGACTTTGATTTCAAAGATTTATGTGATCTTGATAGTAGTGTTTCTATTATGCCTAGAAGGATTTATGATATGCTTGATTTGCCTCCACTTGAAGATTGTTATTTGATTGTCCCACTTGATGATAATGCTAAAAAGAAACTCATGGGGAGTCTTAATGATGTTCTTATTATGGTTAACAATGCCTATGTCCCTGTTGATTTCTATGTTTTGGATGTTGAAAGCAATGCTTCTTGTCCTATTACTTTGGGAAGACCTTTTCTTAGAACTGTTGGTGCCATTATTGATATGAAAGAAGGCACCATTAAATATCAACTCCCACTCTAGAAAGGTATAGAACACTTACCTAAGAAGAGAGAGAAGATTTCTTTTCCCTCTCATATGAAAACAAAATTTGGTCTTAATGCTTCTTCATTTGAGAACACTTGATTTTTTCTTGCTTCTTATGCCTAACTTAAAGGCGTTAAAGAAAAGTACTTATTGGGAGATAACCCAAAAATTTTAGATGAGCCTTGGAAGTTATTACTTCAGTAATAACCGCTCCTTATCCTTTTTATTTGCTTTTTGTGCCAACAGTAACCTCTAATGAGAGAGAAGTAATGATTGGGAAAGTTGTTGTCCCGAAACAGATTTCCGTGCTTCACCGTAAAAATTCGTGTAAAATATCTGTATGTCTTTTTGAGGCGTGAATTTTTTGCTTCTTCCCCAGGTTGTTATCTAACTTTTGTTAGTTCAACACTTTTTGATTTGAGCAACATAGGGTCTTCGAAAAAATTCGTTATTACCTACTAGTCTGTTTTGACAGATTTCTGCCATTTTCTGCATTTGCTTCTTGTTGGTTCCTTTTTGAGTTCTTTTGGGGAATTGAGCTTTTTGAGGGAAGTGCTACAGTAGATAGTGTTCTAATGGAAGTTTATTTGGTTTAGAACTGAACCTTAAGACTTATTTATCTTGAGTGCACTAATGTTGCTAATAAAGATTGTGTGAAGTTTTGTATGAAGGAAAAATTTCAGGTGTATGGAAGGAATGAGTAATGAGATGAAGGATGGACTAAAGCTCAAGCTTGGGGATGCCAAGCGTGTCACCCCAAGAAATATCCAAGAAGCACAAGCATCAAAGCTTGGGGATGCCAAGGCATCCCCCTCTTCATCACTAAAAATCCTAGGTTTCTTCCAAATGCTTCATTTTTATTGTTTCATGCACAGTTGTGTTGTTCTTGGAGCGTCTTCTTTTTCGTTTTCGTTTTGGTTTTTCGTTTTCTTGATTTTCTTAGTTTTCTGAATAAATTGGTTGGACCCCTCTTTCATACATTGGTTTGCAAATAGTTTGGTTTGGTTTGGAAAAGAGTAGGAAAGTTCATGCTTATGTGGTAAAAAGAGCTCGTTTTTGACTGTGGCCTATGCTCTATCATGCCATGCTTGATATTGTTTTGGCTTTATGCTAAGTATTCTTTGTTGTAGCATGACTTGTTATAAACAATTGAGATTGCTTAATGTGCCTTTGAAGAATCATGCATTGTTTTAGCATATTAAAGCATAGTATTGTGGTATTCTCCATTGATGCTTTATTTGGGTTGATTTGGCGCATGTTCACACCATGTTATGACTATCCCAAGTCACCATAAGCCTTTATGATCCTATAGTTTTCAACTCGTAGTATCACTTTATGCTTTGATCAATGATGTTTTATCGCTCTGCATGATTATGGCCATTATTGCTCTCTTAGTTTGTTGCTCCTAGACTTTTGCTAGCCTCCACAACCAAGTATGAGTTCCACTCATGCATCCAACTCCTTAAACCAAGTTATTCCAAAGAGGCCACAATACCTACCTACTAGCATATGCTATTCCAAGTATATATTCATGTTTTTATCTACCTTCCAAATTAAACTTGTTATGAGAAAACAAGTGATTAAAGCTCTCATGAACTTGAGGGCACACTTTACTTTTCTTGCCCTTAATAAACTTGAACCATTGTGTCGTCTATGTTGTATATGCTTGCGCTTATTTATTGGGGATTAGCAGAACCATGTTGTCATGGGGAATGCTTTCAACATTGCACTGGTACTTTGTACCTAGTTGATATCATGCTCTTTTGTCTATGGATGTCCTCGGTGTGAAATGAAAGGGGAGCTTGTAAGTCCATGTAGTTATGTATATGTGTTAGAGAAACGCCTGGGCCGCGGGTCTAATCCATGCTGACATGGTGGAAACCTGCAGCGTAACCATAATGAGCTGTCTATGAAGCATTCTTCTTATAAAAAAAGAGTCCTATATTGAGAAAAAAGAGAAAAAGAAAAAAAAGATTACGAAAAGAGGAAAGAGAGAAAAAAGCACCATAATCCCATGGTAAATAAGAAGATTGCTGAGATGCTCGTTGTCTGCTTGCCTTGTCATTTTGATATGGGGATTCTTCCGTATCATCGGGCAAGGGGTACCCAGTTGGCGGTTCTCTATGATACACATGTACTTACGATGACAAGAACTTACCGGTGACTAAACTTGAGTAGCATGAGGAGCGGCCCTCATATACAAGGGACATGAGATTTCTGACTTATAGTTCGTCAAGCATGTACACCATAGTTTGTTCACTTTAACCTTAATCACTTCAAGATGCTTATGATAGGGGCAATGAGAGCTGAAAGCTATAAGTACCATAATTTTTATAAGCTCTTTATGAGACTTGAATCCCTACTTCCTTCTATGAAGGCCTTTCTTCCACCATTATATTGAGTCTCCACCTTCTATCTTTATGCACTTACTTTGAGAGCATAATGGCCATTCTTAGTTCTATGTGCATTATCCCAAGACTAGTTGATTGATGCATATCTTGACATTGCTTGTTTTAAACTATTTGTATCTAGTCACTCTTATGAACTTTGAAG
Organism: Avena sativa; assembly: GCA_916181665.1. Taxonomy (NCBI): domain Eukaryota; kingdom Viridiplantae; phylum Streptophyta; class Magnoliopsida; order Poales; family Poaceae; genus Avena; species Avena sativa. The sequence goes on from OV702290.1 coordinate 470,731,969, forward strand.
GTGTCCTATGCATTTATATTTGCTACTCTATGAGGGACAAGCTGAATGCTATTATGCTATGTTTTCTTTATGTGAAACAAACAAACGTCTTGCAAAGCATTGTTATTCATGAATCCATTGTTTGTGCCTTTTCATGTTGCATCATAGTTTCTTTGTCTTATTGCAAGAACTTTGTCTTTCATGTTATGATTGAAGTACTATGATCCCAGCTTTGAATGTTTTACAAATACTTTGATCAAATCTTTGATGGTGCATGTCACCTTAAAAATTATTCTTTCTTTTTATCACTTACCTACTCGAGGACGAGTAGGAGTTAAGCTTGGGGATGTTGATATATTGCAAATGTATCTATAATTTTTGATGTTCCATGCTTGGTTTTATCCACTTTCTTGTGTTTTGCCCACACTATGGAGTACTTTTCATATGATTTCTTGGAGTAACCTATTAACAAGAGCCACAGTACCAGCTGCCTGTTTTCTGCTGTTTTTGGTTCCAGGAAAGTCAGAAAATGAATATTCTCGGAATTGGACGGGACAAAAGCCAAAGTGCCTATTTTTTCGGAAGTCATCAGATGCCAGAATATGAGACGGAGAAGGGCTAGGGGCCGGCCACACCACCTGGCCGCGCTGCCAGTCCTGGCCCGCGCCAGGGGGTGGTCTGGCCTACCCCAGCACCCCCTCGGCCTCTCCTTCCGCCTATAAGATGCCCTCGGGACGAAAACAATAAGTACCCGATCAAAAATCCACGAAAGAGTCTGTAGCCGCCATCATCTCCATCCCTAGATCGGGAGGGATCTGAAGCTCTTCCTAGCACCCTGCCGAAGAGGGGAATTCACCCTATAGGCCTTCTTCATCACCATGCAAGCCTCCGGTGTGATGCGTGAGTAGTTTATCTTTGGACTACGGGTCCATGTATTAGCTAGATGGCTGGTTCTCCTCCTTTGTGATTTCATGTTTAGATCTTGTGAGCTCCGTTCATGATCAAGATCATCTATTTGTAATTCTGCATGTTGTGTTTGCGGGGATCCGATGGATATTGAGATGCTATTTCAGATTGATTATTGATTCTATCATGTCTTTGTTATTTGTGATCTTGCATGCTTTCCGTTGTTAGTAGCTATCTTGGCCAAGTAGATGCTAGCAACTCCAAGAGTTAGTATTTATGCTCGATAGTTGGTTCATGCCTCTGGTAATATGGGGAAGTGACAGAAATCTCTAAGGTACTAGATGTGTTGTTGCTACTAGGGAGAAAACAACAATCCTTTGTTCATAGAACAATCGTATTGTTTACATTACACACAATTCGTAAAGCAATAATCTGTTGCTTGCAACTTAATACTGGAGGGGGTTCGGATGATAACCTGAAGGTGGATTTGATGGGGTTCCGCGCATAAAAGCAATAAATTTTACACTACGCCCCTGAACCCCTGAAGCTGCCAGGAACTATCTATTAGTAATACAGTAACGGGAGGGGCTTTTCGCGAACTTACCCTTGAAGACCGAAAAGCGTTGCCAACGCTCAGGAGAGCGTGGTTGATGTAGACGAGCCGAAGCCGACCTCAAGGTCGTGATGAAGTCCTTGCGCTCCTTCTGGCTCCAACAACTTGAGTGCCTCAAGTGCGACACCTCGCGGGAGTTACACATGTCCGGTGCCTCACGATGAATCCCGCTTCCCTGATCCAGCAGCAGTTGCGGAAGTAGAGCTCCTGGATCCGAATCTCGCAGCGCGACGGCGCTCCGCGGTGAAGATGTCTCTTGCTCGTGCAGTCCAGACTTGGGACCACGGTCACGAGAGAGAGAGGGTGTTGGGTCCGCAGCATAGAAAACAAAAAATTTCCTACGATGAGAACTGCACGCCAAGATCTATCTACTAGGTACAAAGAAACGGGTGGACATACATCCAAAGAGAACTTACCCTCGAAGACAACGAGTTTTGTTAACGAGTAGGAACTCGTGGTTGATGTAGTCGTACACTTGCCGATCTCAAGATCGAGTGGAAGTCCGAGCGCCACAACTCAGCAGCGCATCCGTACTCGCACACACATTCAAGCCACCGGACAACCTCCACCTCCTCGCTCCAGCGATCCAGCGGAAGCAGCAACTCCTTCCAGACGAAATGCCACCGGGAACATGTATCTCGCTAATCCGAGACCATGGGGGAATAATTCTAGAGGGGGAGAGAGATCCTTCACAAGGAGGTGTGAGGAAGAAGGAGGAAGAGGGTGGCCTTTTATAGGAGGAGTGGGGGTACCCCCTCTCTCCATGGCCGGCGCATGGGGGGTGACCCCTCACCTCCCCCATTCATGTGGTGGTAACCCCTCCACATTAAAATGCCTCTTCACATTCCCCTTTAAAGTCCCTACTTTAAATGCATTAAAATTCTCCAAGTTTAATGCTCTCTCATTTAATAAAACTCTTTTATTAAATTTATTCAGAATTTTGTTAATTACTTTAATTAACAAACATTCACATATAGCCCCTTGCAATATTTCAATATCACATGCAGAAGCACTTTCTGCAATTTCACCCGAAACAATTTCCGGTTTCTATCGAAACAATTCCTGCGCTTTGCAATTCTTTCGTCTGAAACATATGTGCTCCAAAATGGTGTCCGGTAACTCTTAAGTGTGTCACCCTACGGTTCGCGAATAATGCAGACATGATTGATACTCCTCTCAGATCAATATTCAGAAGCGGGACCTGGAGATCCATACTGACTCCTGCATATTCAACGATGACTTCTATGATCGTGAGAACCTTTAACGCTTGTAACTAAATCCCTTTGTCTCTTGATATAATACATGGAGTTCCTTCAGTCTCAGGGCATATTTCCTTCAGTCTCCCACTTGCACTAGAGACAATAATCTAGTTCACATAGTGATAAATCTAACACCCATGGAGTTCTGGTGTTGATCATGTTTTTCCCTAGGGAGAGCTTTAGTCAACGGATCTGCTACATTTAGGTCCGTGTGTACTTTACAAATCTTTATATCTCCATCCTTGACATGCTCGCGGATGGAGTGAAACCGGCGCTTAATATGCTTGGAATTCTTGTGAGACCTCGGTTCCTTTGCGTTTGCTATGGCTCCATTGTTGTCACAATATATCACCATCGGGTCCAACGCACTAGGAACCACACCTAGTTCCGTAATGAACTCTTTCATCCAAACCGCTTCCTGCGCCGCTTCTGAAGCAGCAACATATTCTGCCTCCGTCGTTGATCCAGCCACCACAGGTTGTTTGGAACTCCTCCAACTAACTGCTGCTCCGTTCAAGAGAAATACGTATCCGGATTGAGACTTAGAGTCATCCAGATCGGTGTCAAAGCTAGCATCGACATAACACTTAGCGACTAGCTCTTATTCACCTTCGTATACAAGAAACATATCCTTAGTTCTTCTCAAGTACTTAAGGATATTCTTGACCGCTATCCAGTGTTCCGAACCTGGATCAGATTGGTACCTACTAGTCAAACTAATAGCATGTGCTACATCTGGTCTTGTACATAGCATGGCATACATTATAGAGCCTATGGCTGAGGCATAGGGGATCTTATCCATTATCTCTCTTTCTTCCGCCGTAGCCAGACTTTGAGTCTTACTCAATGTCTTGCCTTGCAACATAGGTAAGAACCCCTTCTTACTTCCGTCTATATTAAACTTCTTTAATATCTTATCAAGGTATGTACTCTGCGATAGCCCAATTAGGCGTCTTGATCTATCTCTATAGATTTTAATGCCTAATATATATGAAGCTTCACCAAGGTCCTTCATCGAAAATTTGCTGTTTAGATAACTTTTAACACTGTTTAAAAGATCTAAATCATTTCCAATCAATAATATGTCATCCACATATAATATCAGAAATGCCACATTGCTCCCACTCACTTTCTTGTAAATACAAGCCTCTCCATACGTTTGGACAAATCCAAACTCTTTGATCACCTCATCAAAGCGGAGATTCCAACTTCGTGATGCTTGCTTCAGTCCATAGATGGACCGCTGGAGTTTGCACACCTTATTAGCATCCTTAGGATCGACAAAACCCTTAGGTTGTATCATATACAACTCTTCTTCAATCTTACCATTGAGGAACGCAGTTTTGACATCCATCTGCCATATTTCATAATCGAAATATGCAGCAATTGCTAACATAATCCTAACCGACTTAAGCATCGCTATGGGAGAGAATGTCTCATCGTAGTCAACTCCTTGAATTTTTCGAAACCCCTTTGCGACAAGTCGAGCCTTATAGATGGTCACATTACCATCAGCATCAGTTTTTCTTTTGAAAATCCATTTATTCTCAACGACCTTTCGGTCGTGAGGTAAGTCCACCAAGTTCCAAACTTGGTTCTCGTACATGGATTCCATCTCGGATTTCATAGCTTCTAGCCATTTGTTGGAATCCGGGCTCATCATCGCTTCTTCATATGTCGCAGGGTCATCCATTTTATCAATCATGAAATTCATAACAGGATTGCCGTACAGTTCAGGAGCTGCACGTGTCCTGCTTGACCTGCGAGGTTCGGTAGTGTCCTCTTTCGGAGTTTCATGATCAATATCTTTAGCTCTCTTTTCATAAGGTGAAGTCAACTCCGAAACAACTTCTGGAGCTGCGCTACTCGCCATTTCATGAAGAGAAGGTTCAATAACCTCTTCGAGTTCTACCTTCCGACTACTCACACCTTTCGCGAGAAACTCCTTCTCAAGAAAGGATCCATTCTTGGCAACAAAGACCTTGCCCTCGGATCTGTGATAGAAGGTATACCCAATCATTTCCTTAGGGTATCCTATGAAGACGCATTTTTCCGCTTTGGGTTCGAGTTTATCCGGTTGAAGTTTCTTCACATTAACATCGCATCCCCAAACTTTAAGAAATGACAGCTTAGGTTTGTTTCCAAACCATAATTCATACGGTGTCTTTTCAACGGATTTAGATGGTGCCCTATTTAAAGTGAATGTAGTGGTTTCCAGTGCATAACCCCAAAATGACAGTGATAAATCAGTCAGAGACATCATAGATCGAACCATATCCAATAAAGTATGATTACGACGTTCTGACACACCATTACATTGTGGTGTTCCGGCAGGCGTGAGTTGTGAAACTATTCCACAGTCTTTCATATGTGTGCTAAACTCGTAACTAAGATACTCTCCTCCACGGTCGGACCGCAGAAATTTGATCTTTCTGTTACGATGATTTTCCACTTCATTCTGAAATTCTTTGAACTTTTCAAAAGTTTCAGACTTCTGTTTCATCAAATAGATATACCCATATCTACTCAAATCATTCATGAAAGTAACAAAATAATGATATCCACCTCGCGTCGACACACTCATTGGTCCACACACATCAGTATGTATGATTTCCAATAGATCTGTCGCCCGTTCCATTGAACCGGAAAACGGCGTTCTAGTCATCTTTCCCATAAGGCATGGCTCACATGTATCAAATGATTCAAAATCAAGTGATTCCAAAAGTCCATCAAAATGGAGTTTCTTCATGCGTTTAATGCCAATATGACCTAGACGGCAGTGCCACATATATGCATATATATCATTATCAAGTTTAATCTTTTTAGCATTAACATTATGAATATGCGTAATATTACTATCGAGATCCATCAGAAATAAACCATTCAACATAGGTGCATTACCATAGAAGATATCATTCTTATAAATCGAACAACCATTGTTTTCAGATTTAAAGGAATGACCACTTTGCATCAAACATGATCCGGATACAATGTTCATGCTCAGTGCAGGCACCAAATAACAATTATTTAGGTTTATAACTAATCCCGATGGCATATGGAGAGGCAGCATTCCGACGGCGATCACATCAACTCTTGATCCATTGCCGACCCGCATCGAGACCTCATCCCTTGCTAGTTGTCGCTTGTTCCGCAGCCCCTGAACCGAGTTACATATATTAGCAACCTATCCCGTATCAAATACCCAGGTGCTACTGCGAGTACTAGTCAAGTACACATCAATAACATGTATATCACATATACCTTTGTTTGCCTTGCCGGACTTCTTGTCCGCCAAATACTTGGGGCAGTTGCGCTTCCAATGGCCAGTCCCCTTGCAATGGTAGCACTCGGTGTCAGACTTAGGGCCAGCTCGGGGTTTCTTTTCAGGCGTGGCAACAGACTTGCCACCGTTCTTTCCCTTGTGCTTGCCTTTCTTGTCCTTCTTGAAACCGCTGGTCCTATTGATCATCAACACTTGATGTTCTTTCCTAATCTCCACTTCTGCAGTCTTAAGCATTGGCAGAAGCTCAGGAAGAGACTTCTTCATGCCCTGCATATTATAGTTCATCACGAAGCTCTTGTAGCTAGGTGGCAGATATTGGAGAACACGATGTATGCCTAGGTCAATGGGAATCGTTATTCCCAAGGACACAAGCTTATCGGCGTACCCAGACATTTTGAGTACATGCTCACTAATGGAGCTGTTTTCTTCCATCATGCAGCTAAAGAACTTTTCTGTAGCATTATAACTCTCTACGGCAGCATGGGTATCGAAAATCATTTTCAATTCTCCCATGGTATCAAAGGCATTGCCATTTTCGAAACGCTTTCGAAGTTCTGGCTCTAGCCCATACATTATGCCGCAATGAACTAAGTTGTGGTCCTCCTAACGAGTTATATAGACGTTCTTTTCCTCGTCAGGGGCATCAGGAGCTGGTGGGGGGGCTAGTGGCGCATCTAGCACATATTGCTTTTGTGCAGTAGTGAGGAGAATCCTCAAATTCATAGCCCAGTTGGTGAAGTTGCTACCATTCACAGCAAGTTTCTCTTTCTCCATGAACACATTGAAATTAAAAGCAGGTGGTGCCATCTACAACAAAATTTGTAAAGTACATTTAGACTAAGTTTATGATAGATTGAGTTCAACTAATCCAAATTACTAATGAACTCCAACTCAAAAACGACATCCCTCGTGTCCTTTTGGTGATTACATGAACCAAATCCACTACACCAAGTCCGATCATCACGTGAGTCGGTGTAGCTTCAAAGGCGAGCATCTATATGGGCATCATATCAACTATATGACTCATGCTTAACTTTTCGGTCCGTGTTCCGAGGCCATGTCTGTACATGCTAGGCTCGTCAAGTAAGAACCTTAGTATTTGCGTGTGTAAAACTGTCTTACACCCGTTGTATGAAAGCGTAGAGTTGAAAACACCCGATCATCACGTGATGCCTCAAAACACGATCCACAAAACGGTGCATACTTAAGGAAGAACACATTTTATCTTGATATATAAATGAAGGATCATCTTATAATGCTACCAAACGCGCCAAACTAGTAATATAAGATGCTAACATCTAATGTGCGAAGTGAGGTGATATGGTCCATGCATTTGATCTCTATCATTTGCATCGTGGTATGATCTCTATCATTCCTTTGTGTGTAAGGCCAATGTCTATGGAACTTACACGTTAACTGAGTTGTAAGAGTATCTATTATACATCTACTTACAACAATACCATATCAAAACACTAGCCCAGCAACGATCTAAACTGGACGCCTCTAATTTATCAATTGCAAGTTTTACGTGGCTTAGGGCTTTCGGAGATAGAACCTGTCTAACCTATGAACATGAACCACAACGAGGATAACCAAGTTATTAGCAACTCGTTGTAAATCAGATATTGACTATAGTAGGAGAGACAGACACCCGCAAGCCACTTATGCAAAACAAGTTGCATGTCAGTCGTGGAACCGGTCTCATGTACGATGACATGTAAGGTTGGTCCGGGCCGCTTCATCCCACTATGCCACCAATATCCAAAGTACATAGAAGATGCAATAACATGATCATCATCGCCCACATATAAACATATGTGTACTACTCGTGCAAAGCACCTATGCATAGATCAGGCTCTGATACCACTATTGGGTCCGCAGCATAGAAAACAAAAATTTTCCTACGGTGTGAACTACACGCCAAGATCTATCTACTAGGTACAAAGCAAACGGGTGGACATACATCCATAGAGAACTTACCCTCAAAGACAATGAGCTTTGTTAACAAGTAGGAACTCGTGGTTGATGTAGTCGTACACTTGCCGATCTCAAGATCGTGAGGAAGTCCGAGCGCCGCAACTCAACAGCGCATCCGCACTCGCACACACGTTCAAGCCACCGGACAACCTCCACCTCCTCGCTCCAGCGATTCAGCGGAAGCAGCAACTCCTTCCAGACAAAATGTCACCGGGAACATGTATCTCGCTAATCCGAGACCATGGGGGAATAATTCTAGAGGGGGAGAGAGATCCTTCACAAGGAGGTGTGTGGATGAAGGAGGGAATGGGTGGCCTTTTATAGGAGGAGGGGGGTGCCCCCTCTCTCCATGTCCGGCGCATGGGGGGTGACCCCTCACCTCCCCCATTCATGTGGTGGTAACACCTCCACATTAAAATGCCTCTTCACATTCCCTTTTAAAGTCTCCACTTTAAATGCATTAAGTTTCTCCAAATTTAATGCTGTCTCATTTAATAAAACTCTTTTATTAAATTTATTCAGAATTTTGTTAATTACTTTAATTAACAAACATTCACATATAACCCCTTGCAATATTTCAATATCACATGCAGAACCACCTTCTGCAATTTCACCCGAAACAATTTCCGGTTTCTATTGAAACAATTCCTGCACTTTGCAATTCTTTTGTCTGAAACATATGTGCTCCAAAATGGTGTCCGGTAACTCTTAAGTGTGCCACCCTACGGTTCGCGAATAATGCAGACATGATCGAGACCCTTCTCCGATCAATAATCAGCAGCGGGACCTGGAGATCCATACTGACTCCTACACATTCAACGATGACTCCTGTGATCGTGAGAACTTTTAACGCTTGTAACTAAATCCCTTTGTCTCTCGATATATTACATGTCCGAGATTCGATCATCGGTATCTCCATACCTAGTTTGATCTCGTTACCGACATGCACTCTTTTCTCGTTCCCGTGATATAACATTCTAGTGATCACATCACTTGCTTGCAAGCTATCCTAATGTGATATCACCGAGAGGGCCCAGAGTATATCTATCCGTCATCTGGATTGACAAATTCCACTCTTGATCCATGAGCCTCAACATAACACCTTCGTAGCACTGAACCCATCTTTATAGTCACCCTGTTACGGTGTGACGTTTGATGTTATCAAGATACTCTTCTGGTGTTAGCAATTAGCATGATCTCATGGTCTAAGGATAAAGATTACTTCGTATGATGTTATAGCAATATAAACACAATGACTTGATCGTATCGGATGAATGTTCATCACATCATTCCACCAATGGTGTGACCTTCTTATTAACAACATCCAATGTCCATGATCAGGAAACCTTGATCATCTTGTTAATCAACAAGCTAGTCTATAAGAGAGGCATGAGTAGGAACCCTTTTTGTTTATTAAACACACATGTATTGATGTTTCCTATCAATACAATTATAGCATGTAAAATAAACATCTATCATATACAAGGAATACATAATAACAACTTTATTATTGCCTCCCAGGGCATATTTCCTTCACTCTCTCCATGGCCGGCGCATGGGGGGGTGACCCCTCACCTCCCCCATTCATGTGGTGGTAACCCCTCCACATTAAAATGCTTCTTCACATTCCCCTTTAAAGTCCCTACTTTAAATGCATTAAAATTCTCCAAGTTTAATGCTCTCTCATTTAATAAAACTCTTTTATTAAATTTATTCAGAGTTTTGTTAATTACTTTAATTAACAAACATTCACATATAGCCCCTTGCAATATTTCAATATCACATGCAGAAGCACTTTCTGCAATTTCACCCGAAACAATTTCCGGTTTCTATCGAAACAATTCCTGCGCTTTGCAATTCTTTCGTCTGAAACATATGTGCTCCAAAATGGTGTCCGGTAACTCTTAAGTGTGTCACCCTACGGTTCGCGAATAATGCAGACATGATTGAGACTCCTCTCAGATCAATAGTCAGAAGCGGGACCTGGAGATCCATACTGACTCCTGCATATTCAACGATGACTTCTGTGATCGTGAGAACCTTTAACGTTTGTAACTAAATCTCTTTGTCTCTTGATATAATACATGTCCGAGATTCGATCATCGGTATCCAAATACCTAGTTTGATCTCGTTACCGACATGCACTCTTTTATCATTCCTGTGATATCACATTCTAGTGATCGCATCACTTGCTTGCAAGCTATCTCAATGTGATATCACCGAGAGGGCCTAGAGTATATCTATCCGTCATCAGGATTGACAAATTCCACTCTTGATCCATGAGCCTCGACATAACACCTTCGTAGTACTGAACCCATCTTTATAGTCACACTGTTACGGTGTGATGTTTGATGTTATCAAGATACTCTTCAGGTGTTAGCAATTAACATGATCCCATGGTCTAAGGATAAAGATTACTTCGCATGATGCTATAGCAATATAAACATAATGACTTGATCGTAATGCTATACTTCGGATGAATGTTCATCACATCATTCCACCAATGGTGTGACCTTGTTATTAACAATATCCAATGTACATGATCAGGAAACCTTGATCATCTTGTTAATCAACAAGCTAGTCTATAAGAGAGGCATAACTAGGAACCCTTTTTGTTTATTAAACACACATGTATTGATGTTTCCGACCAATACAATTCTAGCATGCAAAATAAACATCTATCATATATAAGGAATACATAATAACAACTTTATTATTGTCTCTCAGGGCATATTTCCTTTAGAGGGGGAGAGAGAAAATATCAATTAGAGGTCCTCCCAAAAGTGGGGAGACCTTTATTGATTATTGGTGTATTTTTCTAGGCCAAATACCCCACTATATATAGGGGGAGGGGAGGTACTACCTCCCTCAAAGTCCCGGGGTGGGACTAAAGGAGAGGAGGGGGTGGGGTGGCCGCCGGCCAGCCGCTAGTGGGCCCCGCGGGGGGCTAGTCCTAGCCGTCCTCCCCCTTCGGCCCCTCTCCCTTTCTCCTTTCCCTAATGGGCCCTCTCCCTCCGGAAATTAGCCCATTAAGCCTTTTTGACCTTTAATTGATTTTCTCTTTATTAAATAATTATGAATAAATGATTAAATCAGCATTTAACATTCATTCACATATTATTCAACCTCCGTGGCCATGGAACACCTTCCGCCTCCACTTCGAACATCCTCCGGACTTATCGAAACCCTTCTAGTTTTCTCCCTTCTTTTCTTCGGTGATTCTACCGATCCTATAAACACTCTCTAAGCATCATCAAGCCCTTAAGCGTGATACCCCACGGTTCGTGAACACTCCATACATGGTTGGGACACTCCCGCACCAATGATCGACAGAGGGACCTAGATGGCCATGTGACCCCTGTGCCACGAAGATCTTTCGTCGTTTGAACCGGGACAGTCGTGTCTTATTCCCTTTGTCACTCAATACTTGCATTGCCCGAGATCTGATCAATGACATCACCATGTCGTGTTCAATCTCGTTACTGAACAATGCTACTTGACTCGTTCTAACGAGTGATATCCCTGTGATCAAATCACACGCTACGCAGCTATTGGATATAACTTCTCCGAGTGGGCCCTTGAGTATCTTCCCATCACATGGACGGACAAATCCTGCTCTTGACATATATTGCCTCTACGGTTTCCTCCGAATACCTGAATACACCTTTATAACCACCGTTTTACCAGATGGCGTTTGATGCCATCTAAGCACTCTCGGGAGACAGTGATTGATATAGCCTCACAGTCTAAGGAATAGTCTACGAGGATCCATTTCTAATCATCGTAACTTGAACTTCGTGACATGATCGGGTCACAATGTTTAGGTTGGGTATTGGTTCATCATCTCATTCTCGGAATGAGATGACCTCATTTCCAACTGGCATAAATGCCACATGATCAGGAAACATGATCATGTGTTGACCAATGAACCAGTGTCTAGAGTTTCACTGGGAACCCCCTGGTTGTTTGTATATCACACGTGTATTGATGTTCCCACTCAATACAGTTATAGCATGATATAAAACTTAATCATAAACTATATGAAATATGATAATATTCCTTACTACTATTTGTCTCTAGGGCATATTTCCAACAGTCTCCCACTTGCACTAGAGTACAAATACACTAGCTGCATTTTGTTCTCAATCATTGGCACCATATACCCGGTACCCTGAACATGCTTGCTCATGGAAGAGGTTGAGTCTTGGTTCTGTACTTTACAGTCCCAAATCCTTTGCAACTTACTAATGTCACCTTGATTAACATTAATACTCTATCATCACATGATAGCATCTGTGTGTATGCATCATCGCCATGGCAACAGAACAAGGCCTGATTCCAAGAGCCTACAGTGACGTTAGATCAACCTCTAGGGCTTTCTCATGGGCACTGTGCCCTGGGACACATCATTCTACGTTAAAAGCGAACTAGCCCCGCCATAACATTATACAACACTTTAGATGGCACCCTTATTATTATAAATGTATTCATCGAAACTCACGTGCACTCTGTGCAATTTCGATGTTTTGTTCACCTCGCTTCCTACTTGACTTTAATTGGTATCTACAGGAGTTTCCAACATATTCCCTTATAACATAACCCTTTATGTTTTAAGATATGTCATCCTTTATGGATTTGGAAAACATGTCTACAGTTCTCTATTAGACACTGCGGACAAAACTTAGCTCAACGTTCTGTGATTCAAGCTTAATCACTTTCAAACGTTCCTTATTTGGATCACATATTATGCTAAGTTTTCATCATGGTTTATTAAGATAGAACCTATGTCTCAACATAGTGGATGATGATCATCCTTTTCTTTCTTTCAACCATTGATGTTAAACTTAATGCTATTCCCAATTTGAGTTATTAAGGACCAGTTCCTTAATTAACTTCTATTCTGAAACCCCTTTCAGAATCCCTTAAGGAATACTACATAATATCATAATACACCTATTATCAACTTCTACATCTTAGAAATCATTATTTATAAGTATTTGCGCTTTCATTCTTAACATACTTAAGAATTACTCCTATAAGCTCCCACTCAAAATATGTTCCTACATATTTGAATTTGAGACTTATATTGCTCCCACTTAAAAATATGTCAATCACATATTGTTTCAGGAAGACTTTCATAGCTCCCACTCAATTTCATGCAAATTTCATATCCACTCACTATTTTGAACAACTTCAAAATCCTTTGATCAAATATCAAACTTGGAGATTTTACTATGAGATACTAGTACTGTTACTAGTTTTAAATCCAGTAGACATTTAGCACACATGAATCAAATTCATTTGAATTTATCAATACTTGAAAAATTGTGCTTTTCTCATTCATCCCTTTTCCACTATGGCTTTGTAGTCATATGGTAAAATTCCAAGTAACCCCTTTTACTTGTGAGATTTAGCAAAGAATTTCTTTCTAATCTCAAGGGAATTTTGCTTTTAGGACTTCTCATAATTCTAGTTTACCATTATTTCCTTAGTAGTTCATAGGTATGTCATATTCCAAAAATCATGACAAGTGATTCACAAATGTCTCCACACAAGATATGGATTACATTTTGAATCCTACTTCATATAGTGAAAATGCTAGTGGGGAAAACACAATGATCAAAAACATTGATTCTTTCCTTCTGTGAAGATAGTCGTTCAGGAACGTTGTCCGTTGCGCTTCTCAGCACTCTGATGCAGGGTTTTGAATCCTCATCATGTTTTTCACTAATTTCCATTTGCTCCATAATTGAGAAACATCACTAAAAGTGAGCTTTCTCAAGAATGTACCAAAATCCAAGCAATACAAGTTTTGCTTTTCCTTTTGGTTTTAGCTATGGATTTTGTATTCAAAGTTTCCAATGAATACTCTACAAGGACTTATTCGCTATTGTTTTGGTTATTTCGAATAACCCCAAAACTTTCGCGAATTCAAATGCTTTACCAATTCTACTTGAGTGCTAACTATTTCTAAGCTAATGGTCTCTACATCTACACTACAACGATTTATTTGGTGCCTTCTATTCAACCCCTTTTTGATATCTAATATCACATTGTGATGCTTTGTATTTTGACGTTTCAAAACACTTTGCATTCCACAATTACTTTTATGCCATTCTTATAAAGTTGAATTTCATTACTATTGATCAAATCATAGCAATTTGATTCTCCTTTATATTTATACCCATTGTTGATGAAACACTTTGATCAAATCAAATAGTTTCATATTCATGTTTCCTTTGGTAAACTACTTTATACATTTAAACAATCAATTAATGATAATTACCATTTTCGTTAAAACATAATACATCGAATATGTATTTACTTTTAACAATTCATTAAACACTTTGTATTCAAATAATACACGGTGTTCAAGTTATTTTGCCAAACTTAGGCATGATTTATATGTGATAAGAAATCGAATGACTTTCACATATTATCACATAACTTTGAATTTGAACAATGGTTTCATTCATTTAATGAAATATCATTAAGTTGGGTATTTTAAACAAGGCATTTTAATGTTTTACAAATGTTCATGCATTATCAATTAGTTTCAAACAACAAGGATAATTCACAAGTAATCAAACAAGATATGAACACGAATAGAAATCATTCATAAAAGTGGAACAACTGTTTGTTACAAACTCATATGAATAACCGTCTCACGAAGTGTGAGACACACTAAAGAAGTTCACAATCTCTTGATTACAATAATCATCCTAAAATATAAACTAAGTGATAAATGTCGAGGAAGAATGTCGTCGGCCATCATCATCATGCTCGCCATCAACACGCTACGTCACCTCCTCTCCAGCAAGCACCTCTCATGCAGAAGGACCTGTTTTCAGCAAAACAGAACAAGTATCAGATATACTTAACACTGCAATGTGTTTGCAAGATTATAACATTTATAAAACTGTATATCAAATATATACCTTTGTCGTTGACGACTCCAGCGACATTGGGTTCATCTACCACATTACTGAAATGTGATATGAACTCGAGGAAATCCAGTGTTTCCATGTCACCTCTCATAATGCAGATCTTGACTTGTGCTTGGAAGCTTGGTGGAAGCAACCGCAGCACAACTCCCATCACAAATGAGCTTGAGAACCAGTTGTCCAGGTAGTATGCCAGACTCATGTACGCATCGTAGATGTGTAATAAGGGCTCATCCAATGAGGAGCCCTCCTCCATCTTTATGGAGAGGAAGTCCCCCATCAGCTCATACTCCCACATGCGCACTTGTTCCACGAAATGCGATCTTAGATGTGCCATGACCAATCGGGGCTTAAGACTTCCCACCCTTGGCCATAGCCCATCCTCCATCCCGACGTGCATGGTCACTGATATGAATGTGGCCATCACACGACGATGATAACGTAGATCCCGCTGCTCCTGGGTCTCATGAGAATAGGGTGGCTCCAAATACATCTCGTAGGTCATGTAGTCAGCTACATTGTTCTCCCCAAGGAGATCAAACAGGTGTATAACCCATGCAGAAAAGTTGGATCCATCTAACTTGAGCTTTTCTCCTTTTAACCAATCGTCGATAGGAAAGGTAATCTCGAGAAGAACCATTTTCTACATTTATAATTGCAAAAGGAATTTAGACTAAGTTTATAATTAAATGAGTTAATGATAACTCCACTCAGAAACACCTAACCCCAAAAGGGTTCCTACTGATAACACGACCCCTATCAGCCACATCTCCCCCGATTATCACGGCCATCAATGTGGGTTCAAGGGTGGATGGTAAACATCGGTCACATCATTCATGCGACTCGTTCTCGATCTTTCGACCATCCGCGTTCCAAGGCCATGTCTGGACATGCTAGGCTCGCCAACTCAACCTTAGTGTTTTCACTGTGCAACATGGCTTGCACCCACTGTATGTGAACGTAGATATGTCTGACACCCGGTCATTATGGCCTGCCTCATACCGAAGAACTTTCTTGGTGGTGCACACTAAGGGAGAACACAATCGTTGGTAATTTTAACAGGGATCATCTTATTAGGCTACCGTCGAGTATCTAATACTAGCACACAATAATACATACAAACAATAACATTGAATGTAAATGCTACGTGATATGGTCCTTCACATCGTGATCTCCATCCGCCGTCACCGGGTTCCGGCGCTAGGGTTCTGGCGCCGTAGACACCAGGGTACCGACGTCATTCCGGCGTGGTAGTCCGTCACCTCCGTGACTATCTACTACTACGTAACAGAAGGTAATCACTTTACCTTTGCCACAACCATATCACAAAGCAATGCCACACTGCAAAACAAAGTTAGACGCCTCTACTTTATCTTTGCATGTTTTACGTGGCTGAATGGGCTTTCGCACAAGAACCGTTCTTACCTACGAACTTTCAGCACAACGCTGATCAAGTAGTTGTCTCTACTGCACCCCTTTCGGGGCCCTCCGTTGCAAATGGCATACCAACTAATGCGAGAGAGACATCCCCCCTAAGCCACTTTATACGGTACAAGCCGTATGTCAAGCGTGGACCAGTCTCGCGAATGAACGCGTAAAGTCGGTTGGGGGCCGCTTCATCAAGCATTACTGCGGTATACACAAGTACACGTGGGAGGGTAACAACTAAAAGATCAACGCCCACACGCTACATCTCGTGTGTTCTACCTGTACTAGCATTACTACGCATAGATCTAGCTCTGATACCACTGATGGGGTTCCGCGCATAAAAACAATAAATTTTACACTATGCCCCTGAACCCCTGAAGCTGCCAGGACCTATCTATTAGTAATACAGTAACAGGAGGGGGGTTTTCGCGAACTTACCCTTGAAGACCGAAACGCGTTGTCAATGCTCAGGAGAGCATGTGTAGCATCCCAATTGTCTAACAATTGTAATGCTACTTGGTCTAGTAATATAATGGCTACTTCAAATATATAATTGTTGCATCATCATTATATCATGCTCATGTCATCATGCCACCTTGCATTTGAGCATCATATAAAACCCCATTTGTTTTGGTTCTTCTCTCATATGCATTGTTAATTGTATTTGCCTCTTGATATTGTATTTGGTTCTTGATATATTGTTTAATGCCCAAGTTGAGTTGGGGGCCTATCTCTTATTAACTCCACCACCTTTCTTTCACCACCTTATAATTCCACCATCCAACCAAATATGAGCTTTGCACTTTATTTGGGTTTTACCTCTAGCTCATGTGGGTTGGGATGGATCCAATTCTTTTCCACATGCTCTCATCTTGGCATCATGTTGTTTTCACATTATTGATATATGAGAGCCACATGGCCACCTTTGCATGCCTTGTGAGTGGAAACTTTTTTTCCTAGCTTCCATATGGATTATTATGGATTTATGCTCATGTGGGAATATTTTTGGGACTAGTAAGCATAAAGTGGAATGTACACACTAGCAAGTCCCAATTTTAATCCAATATGATCATCTCCATCTATTCCACTTGGGACTTTCCTTCTAATTCTTTTGCTTGGCTTTTATTCCAATTTTGGGAATGCATAATAATAATGCCATGTAATAATATTGTTTTCACAAGAATCAACATGGCAATAAATATTTTGCATGGGCCATGCAAGTGCCACCTTTTTCTAGTATTTGGTTTTTATTTGAATCTTGAGAGGATCATCTCTATCTCTATCCCTTCTTTTGGGCTTGATCTATTTGGATCTTGCTTAAACCTCATCATCATCTCCATCCACCCATCACCACCTCCCTTTTCTTCTCTCTTTTGGCCATTTCTTGCTTGAGCTTGTTTTGGTCTTGCTTGATCTTGTCAAAGAGAACCACACCACATCTCTCTCTCTCTCTAAAACCCTAATCTACCATACCCCCATCAAGCCCTACACCTAATCTTCCCTCTTCACCATCCCCATGACCAAACCCTAGCTACCATGTTCCCCTCTCTCTCGGCCTTACCCCCCTCTCTCCTCTAGCTGGCCCTACCTGGTTCCTCACCCTGGCCCACCTAGCTACCTCCCCTCCCTAACCCGAGCCATACCTAACCCTAACCGAAGCTCCCAACCCTAGCTATCTAGCCCGATCCTCCCCCTCCTCTCTCTAGCTCTCTCTCTGCCAAGGTGGCCCCAGCCTGAGCCTGGCCTGCCCTGCCCCACCTGCCAGCTCCCTACCTTTTCACCACCTCGCCCTGCCCCTGCCCTGCCCGACCGAGCACGTGAGAGGAGGAAGGAAAGGTGGCCGAGCCACCTTTTCTCTGCCCCACTCCCCCACGGCACCCCTCTCCCTCCCTCTGCTTTATCTCCTACCTATCTGCCTCGCCCAGGCCATCTCCAGATCTCCCCAGGGCGCCTGCCCTCTCCCCTCTTCCCCACCATCTCCGGCTACCCCATAGCCGCGCACCGTCGGCCTCTACTCCGTCCAGTCGATCCAGCCGTACAGCGCGTGCGAGAAGAGGCCTGGGAGATCGAGGACGCTCCGCTGCGTTGCCCTGTACACGGAGCCAAGCAGGAGGAGCACCAGAGCGCCGGTACCAGCGCGAGCCCGACGCCCAAACCCTAGCTTCGGTCCGTCTGCGGCGACGCCGATCAACCGCTCCCCAAGCCGATCCATCTACACCGACACATCCTCGGTGAGCCACGCAACCTCCCTGACATGGTCCCCTTCGCCGTGAAGCCCTAGAACCGCCGGCCCTTACGTCGAACGCCCTCTGCTCGCCGCCGCTCTTTTCTGTCTGCTCGCGCTAGCATCGCTTAGCCCTCATCTAGCCGCGCAGCCGTACCCCAACAGCAACCCCAGGCCACCGCAGTGGTTCCGCCTCTGCGCGCGCGCCCCAGATCGCGCGTTCGAGCCCCGCCGCGGCGCCCTGTCGAGCACCGATCGATCAGCAGAGAGCAGAGGAAGATCCACAGTGCGCGTCGTCCGTTTTGCAGAAAACCCCTCCTCTAGTTTTTGCCTCAACCCGCGGTGCTCGTGGCCCACTAGACAGCCACCCAAGCAATCTTGCAAAGAAACCCCCGTATAACCCCAGCCTTAACCCGCGCTCCCGTTTGGCCACCTGTCAGCCTCCGCGCTGTTCCGCCGCTGGCATCTGGGCCCGCGAGTGCTCTGACCCCACCGTCGGTCTCTGAGGCTAGCAGCAGCTGCGGTGGCAGAAGGTTTTTTTGGCGCGTGGACGCCCAGTCAGCATGGCCCCACTGGTCATTGGCTGTGGCTAGGTTCCGTGCGTGTAACAAAAGACTTTCTGTATATCTGTTTTAATTCAAATCTTTTTCAAATTATTTCAAATTCAAATTTATTTCTGTTTTTAAATAACTTTTAAAATACAAACCCAATTAATACAAATAATATATGTTTTCAAATCAGAAAAATGTGAGGAATTCAAATCTTTCATCCAAAATATATTTTGAACATTTAAAATTGCAAGTTGATTAAAATTACAATAAAATGCCCTTTCACCTTATTTAATTAATAACTTTTGTTTTATAACTCCAAATTTAACAAATAATATGTCTAAAATGATTAGCTCGACGAGACCTTTCTGTTTATGCATTCCATGTTCTGTTTGCAGCATGCATCATATAAATATAAAGTATACAGCAACTTAATTGAGTATAAAATATGATTAAAACCCCATAAATGATTTAATCTTGTACTTCACACCTCACCCATGCCATGGTACTTTAATGCCATGCAAATTGTGCATCATTCATCATGGCATGATTGTTTGCTTGTCGCATTTTATTCATATGCTTGTGCACCTTATTTATGTTGGCCCTTGTTTGTTTGGTCCTCTTCGAATAGACGCTGAGCAGGGGATATACCAAGAGAACCAGGAGCACCACCTAGATCCTTCTCTCGCTTCAACTGAGCTGCCAGGCAAGCACTACCACATGCTTGCATACATATAGTACCTATTGCCTCTATCTTATTCTTGCATCATTGAGTCGCGATTGCATTAATCTGAATCCCAAGTACTGCATAGCCTTTACTTTTATACCCCACCGAAGCTTGTTCCTCCATCCCATGAGCCATTACTACAGGAGTTGTTTGAGCCATGCGAGTCGTAGAATAGCATGTGTAGGGTATGTGAGTGTCTGATGGATAATGAGGTACCTAAACAACTTAACCTGAGTAGTAATGGGATAACTAATGTAAGTGGCATCGGTGAGCCATATTTGCTATTTGGTTTTTCAGGCTCACTTGTGTCCCGTAGGACCCCGAGTACTTGATTCCTGTTCCTTGAATATTCGCGCTATCCACATCCGGGAGGCCTTATGGACCCCCCTGAGCCAGAGCTTGATTCATTCTTATTTCTTGGGGCCACAAACTAGTTTGAGGTTTTATTTACTATCCTGTACTTATGCCATGTTTACTGCTTTATTTAAATTGTGCGAGGTACTGCACACTGTACTGTTTAGGTCCGTGACCCGTTTTCGCTGTATCGACAAGCCCAGTCACACTTTCGGGTTCCCAGTCGTTTACAGCCGGCCACACAAACCTTGAGTCCGTCTCGTAGCCGACCAGCTTCGTTGCGGGTAGCTTAATGGGGTGGCCCCCTGAAATATTTTTGAATCCTGTGATCGCTTTGTCGTGATTGCCTCGTTGGTTTTGATTTGGTTTTTTCCGAGGTTGATCGAGTGTGTGTTGCTATTTGTGCACCCCTGCAGGGTAAAACTTTCTGAAAGCCGTGTCCGCGGTTATGGACGACTTGGAGCACAGTTTCTCGATCATAGACAAGCATAACTAAAGTACCGCTTTAATTTGACTAAGTACTTGACTAGTAAATAGTGCAACGCTCATGGAATGGATAATAAAACTGCCAACGGATGGGGGGGTTGTTCGTCCGCTTCCTCGTCGGTAAGCGAGGAGGAGGATGGATCTGTGGATATTACCATTATAACTGTTATAACTGTTGTTATTAATTCACGGACATCCGTCTATCTCTGGTTAGGCAGATGGTTAGCGAGTATCTATAGAATTGCTAGGGTTTATCTTTTGCTGCAATTGCGTCACCCCAGGTTGTGTCCCCTTTAGAGGCATAAAGACTTGCTGAGTACCCCTAGGGTCTCACACGATAAATTGTTTGATTCAGATGAACAGGTACCCTCACAAGATGGATATTGGGTGGAAGAGACGGACGATGTGGGCAACGATCACTCGGTGTAGAGATTCCGGGAACGGGGATCCGTGAGATCTGTGGGCGGGATCTGCTTATTTATGGGGCATCTTATGCCGATTTGCTTCTTATCCGTACTCGGATTTTGTCTTCCGCTTCCGCTTGATACTCTGTTGATTGATGTATGAGGAGATATCCTAAAATATTATATCTATCTAGGATATTTGGATCTTGCCGTATGGCGTTGCTATATTTCCTTTCTTTTTAGATGGAATGGCTCTGATGTACTGTTGTATGGTGGCTTGCATACATACTCATTTGTGTATGTAGTTGATCCCTTCGCCTGCCGATTACGCCGCCCGTTCTTGTCTCGATGTTTGGGAATGGTTGGGACGGCCGAAAGGTCTACCTGTGAGTGGCATTTGGGCCCCACCGTACTATTTCAACCATTTCCGCTCATCCAGGCTTGTACTAGGAGCGTAATTCACCAAGGTAGTTACAATTGGTATCAGAGCCATCCCGCCCTTCAGGGTCTCAGCCAAATGGTCGTTGTCTGTCTAGCAAATATTTTGGTAGTTATGTATACTAGGGAAAAACAAAACGCGAGAGTAGGACTGCTTCCACTTTTCTTCTTACCCACCCACCCACCCTTTTCTGGTAAGGAAGTGTAACGTTTTCCATCCTCTTCTTAAAATTCAAATTAGGATTCACGTGTTCTGGGATTCCGTAGTACCATAGGTTGTGTGTGTGTGTGTAACTCTTTGTCTATCTGTTGCATCCAAGTTGTTATCACAATCTGCCTTTGGTTATCAACTGTTGGTACATTCCATACCGACAGGCTTTTGCAAACCGACGCGATCTATCTGATTCGTTGTATACCGCCGCGATCTGTCTTACTCTTTGTTACCCGACGTTATCTTCTTTTGGGTGTTCGTTTCCATAGTTGCTAATCTTTAGGATATCGTGAGAAGAAGGTGTTGAGATATGTGTTTTACTTATTCATGTGCGGAGTAATGATTTGAGTGCGGGATGGAGTCGCGACCATACCACTACTCTTATCATTCGCTCTTGTATATTGAATTGGTAGAGTCACTAATCTTGATTTGTTAAGTGATTTTGCGCATCTATTGGTATTTTAATGCCGAAATTTGTGGAAAATTTTTCTTTGATATATTTGTGTACCACACTCCTTTTTCAGTCGTGTGCGATATGCTTAATATCTTTTAGGTGCTTTGAACTTTGTTGATATTTTAATATCATCTTAGTAAATTGTATCCTTTAATCTTGAGTAATTCCATCTTGGTACTATTTTGGATTATTATTATTCTCCATCATAGTACTGACTTGTGTTTTATATCAACCACAGGATGGCACCACCACGCCATTCTGAGGAGGACATACAACCTGAACTAGGGGCAGCGTTGTCAAGCATCGCCAATGCCTTGGCAGCAATGCAGCAGAACCAGCAGCGTTTCGAGGAAAGTGTCAGGAGGAATGAGTTTGTTCCGCTACCTCCACCTCCCAAGCGAGGAGACATCAAAAGCTTCCTGAAGTTCAACCCTCGCCAGTTTGATGTTTCTGATCAACCACTTGATGCTGATGATTGGTTGCGTGAGATGTCAAGGCTGCTGATGACTGCTGATGTTCCTGAGCAAGAATGGGTAAAGTGTGCTACTCACCTTCTGAAGGGAGATGCAGCTCTGTGGTGGGAGAATTACCTGAAGGCAAACTGCACGGGTTTTCAGCCTACTTGGGGACAGTTCACTGGAGCTTTCAAGGAGCAGTATCTGTCAGAAATTGTCATGGAGAGGATGAAGGAAGTGTTTCTCAACCTCAAGCAGGGCAATGACAATGTCAATACCTATATCAGGAACTTCATGAACCTTTCTCGTTATGGTGGCGATGAGATCTCTGATGACAAGAAGAAGCAAAAGAGGTTCAGGCAAGGGCTCAATGCATCGATTAAGTATGCAATCACACATGCAAGGCCAGCGTCTTTTCTGGAACTTCAGCATACAGCTCTGCAGGAAGAGGCAAGTAGGCAAGTGTTTGAGGAGTCAAAGAAACACAGCCGTGATGCAGCAAGCTCTTCAGCTATGTCAACTCCTTCTAAGCGTCGTGTCTGGGTTCCTAACACCCCACCGTCGCTCCCGGCTTCACCAAGACCTTCAAGCTTCGCGGCAAGGCCACCAAACTTCACCACTGCTGCTCCTAGGGGCTACAACCACCACTACCCTGGAGCGCCTGGCGGAGTCCCTGGCTACGTTGCTCCTCGTCCAGCTGGTGCTTGTTACACGTGTGGAAACACTGGGCATCAATACTGGAACTGTCCGTTGAAGAACAAGGCTCTTCCTCCACCACCTCCAAGATCTGCGGCAAGCTCTCCTTTGGTTCGTGCACCACCACCTCGGGCTCTCAACATCAACACCAAGCCCGGGTCTACTGTTGCTCGTGCCAACTGTGTCAACGCCGCTCAAGCTGAGCATGCACCTGGAGTTGTGATGGGTATGCTTCCCGTTAACTCAGTTCCTGCAAGAGTTTTGTTTGATTCTGGTGCTTCGCATTCTTTTGTTTCGCATAAGTTTGCGCATGAGCAGGATCTGGATATGGTTCCGTTATCACGTCGTCTGGTGGTACAATCTCCTGGTTCAAACATGAGGGCTGCTCATATCAGCCATGGCAATCAAATTGAGATTGGTGGCTCTTCGTTCTCGGCATCCTTAATTGTTCTGGGAAATTCTGACATTGATGTCATCTTGGGCATGGATTGGTTGACAGCAAATGCAGCTGTGATTGATTGTGCTGGACGCTCGGTTTCTCTGAAGGTTCCTGAAGGCCATATAGTCTATTCTCCAAGTCTGACTCCTGCTATCCAGCTTTTCTCTTTGGCGGCTCTGAATGTTGATGCTATGGAAGCTATTCAGAGTGTTCCGGTGGTCTGTGAGTTCCCAGATGTCTTTCCTGAAGAGTTGCCAGGTATGCCTCCGGATCGTGAGGTTGAGTTTGTAATTGAGCTTGAACCTGGTACCGCTCCTATCTCCAAGCGGCCTTATAAGATGGGTCCTGCTGAGTTGGCTGAACTCAAACGTCAGCTTGATGAACAAGAGAAGTTGGGTTTCATTCAGCATAGTACTTCTTCTTGGGGTAACCCAACCCTCTTTGTGAAGAAGCGAGATCAGACTGATAGACTTTGTGTTGACTATCGGGCTCTCAATGCTAAAACCATCAAGAATAAATATCCCCTTCCGCGGATTAATGATCTCTTCGATCAGCTAGCTGGAGCTGTGGTATTCTCTAAGCTTGACTTGAGAAGTGGTTATCACCAAATCAAGATTTGCAAGGAAGATGTTCCTAAGACAGCTTTCACCACCCGCTATGGCCTGTATGAGTACACGGTCATGTCTTTCGGTCTCACCAACGCACCTGCCACCTTCTCGAGGCTCATGAACTCGGTTTTCATGGAGTATCTTGATAAGTTCGTTGTGGTCTACCTGGATGACATCCTAGTCTATTCTAAGTCCCAAGAAGAGCATGAAGAACACCTTCGGTGTGTCCTAAACAAGCTTCGTGAGAATCGCTTGTATGCAAAGTTCTCCAAGTGTGAGTTTTGGCTGCCTCAAGTAACCTATCTTGGTCATGTCATCTCCGCCAAGGGCATTGCAATCAACCCGGAAACTGTGAAGACAATTGTTGAATGGCTTCCTCCTGTCAATGTCAAGGAAGTGCGGAGTTTCCTTGGTTTGGCTAGTTATTGCCGTCGCTTCGTTCAGAACTTTTCGAAGATAGCGAGGCCTCTTACCGATCTCCTCAAGAAAGGCAAGAAATATCTTTGGACTCCTGCATGTCAAGCAAGCTTTGAGACACTCAAAGAGAAGCTCACTTCCACACCAGTCTTGGTTCCTCCGGATACATCCAAGCCGTTCCAGATTTTCTGTGACGCCTCTTTGCATGGATTGGGTGCGGTCCTTATGCAAGAAAAACAAGTTGTTGCTTATGCCTCTCGATAGTTGAAGACGCATGAGATCAACTATCCTACACATTACCTCGAGCTCGCAGCAGTTGTCTTTGCTTTGAGAGTATGGAGGCACTACTTGCTTGGTAACCGTTGTGAGATCTTTTCTGATCACAAGAGTCTGAAGTATATCTTTACACAGCCTGATCTCAACCTTCGGCAGAGGAGATGGATTGAGGCAATCAATGATTTTGATTTGACCATCAACTACACTCCGGGCAAAGCTAATGTCATGGCAGATGCTCTCAGCCGCAAAGCTTATGTCAACAACCTCATGATGGAAGAACAACAGCCTCTCTTGTGCGAGGAATTCCGTCAGCTCAACCTTGAAATTGTGGAACAAGGGTATCTTCTGAACCTTCTAGCAACCCCTCTCTTGGAAGAAAAGGTTCGCTCTTCTCAGCTTGGGGATCCGCACACCAAAAAGATCATCTCTAGGCTTCAGCTTCCGAAGTATGAGTCCTTCCACGTCGATGATCAAGGCACGCTTTTATTTGAACACCGGATGTTTGTTCCGAACTACCCGGGTTTGAGAGAGCAAGTTCTCAAGGAGGCGCACGATTCTGTTCTTTCTATCCACCCTGGCAGCACAAAGATGTACATGGACTTGAAAACACAATATTGGTGGCCTGGTTTGAAAAGGTATTGTGCCAAGTATGTCTCGAAGTGTGATGTCTGCCGCAGAGTGAAAGCTGTTCATCAGAAACCTTCCGGTCTTCTACAGCCATTGAAACCCCCGGAATGGAAATGGGAGAAAGTAGAGATGGACTTCATCACTGGTTTTCCTAGGTCGCAGAAGGGCAACAATGCAATCTTTGTTGTCATTGACAGGCTTTCTAAAGTGGCTCACTTCTTCCCCGTCAAGGAAACCATTTCTGCAATTCAGTTGGCGGAGCTCTATATCAACAGAATTGTCTCTCTGTATGGGGTTCCGCTTGAGATCAGTTCAGACCGTGGAAGCATCTTCACTTCCAAGTTCTGGGAGAGTTTCCAAAATGCTTTGGGAACAAAGTTGAACTTCAGCACAGCTTACCATCCTCAGTCGCAAGGACAAGTTGAAAGGATCAATCAGATTCTGGAGGATATGCTTCGTGCTTGCGTCATCTCTTTTGGCATGAAGTGGGAAGAATGTCTTCCTTATGCTGAGTTCTCTTACAACAACAGCTTCCAGAAAAGTCTAAAGATGGCACCATTTGAGGCTCTCTATGGTCGCAAATGCAGAACTCCGATTGGTTGGTCGGGTGCAGGTGAAAGGATCTTGTTTGGCCCTGACATTGTGACTCAAGCGGAGGAGAAAGTTCACATCATTCTGGAAAATCTGAGGATTGCTCAAAGTCGCCAGAAGAGCAATTATGACCGGAAGCACACGGACATGGAGTATGTCCCTGGTGATCTCGTTTACCTTCGTGTCACTCCCATGAGAGGCACGCACCGCTTTGGTATCAAAGGAAAGCTGGCTCCTAGATACATCGGTCCATTCAAAATTCGTGGAAGAAGAGGAGAAGTTGCTTATGCTCTTGAGTTCCCGGAAAAACTCAAAGTCCATGATGTTTTCCACATCTCTCAGCTCAAGAAGTGCTTCAAGGATCCCGGCAGGACCGTGGATCATGAGCTTATCAATCTCCAAGAAGACCTGTCTTATCAAGAACACCCCACAAAAATCCTCGAAGTCGCAGAAAGAAGGACTCGCAACAAGTCCATCAAGTTCTGCAAGGTGCAGTGGTCGCACCATTCCGTTGATGAAGCCACTTGGGAACGTGAAGATGAGCTCCGTGCCAAGTATCCTACCCTCTTTGTGTCTTCTTCTTCCTAGAATCTCGGGGCGAGATTCCTGTTTAGTGGGGGAGACTTGTAGCATCCCAATTGTCTAACAATTGTAATGCTACTTGGTCTAGTAATATAATGGCTACTTCAAATATATAATTGTTGCATCATCATTATATCATGCTCATGTCATCATGCCACCTTGCATTTGAGCATCATATAAAACCCTATTTGTTTTGGTTCTTCTCTCATATGCATTGTTAATTGTATTTGCCTCTTGATATTGTATTTGGTTCTTGATATATTGTTTAATGCCCAAGTTGAGTTGG
Source organism: Avena sativa (assembly GCA_916181665.1). Lineage (NCBI taxonomy): Eukaryota > Viridiplantae > Streptophyta > Magnoliopsida > Poales > Poaceae > Avena > Avena sativa. The sequence continues at coordinate 470,759,181 of OV702290.1, forward strand.
GGGCCTATCTCTTATTAACTGCACCACCTTTCTTTCACCACCTTATAATTCCACCGTCCAACCAAATATGAGCTTTGCACTTTATTTGGGTTTTACCTCTAGCTCATGTGGGTTGGGATGGATCCAATTCTTTTCCACATGCTCTCATCTTGGCATCATGTTGTTTTCACATTATTGATATATGAGAGCCACATGGCCACCTTTGCATGCCTTGTGAGTGGAACCTTTTTTTCCTAGCTTCCATATGGATTATTATGGATTTATGCTCATGTGGGAATATTTTTGGGACTAGTAAGCATACAGTGGAATGTACACACTAGCAAGTCCCAATTTTAATCCAATATGATCATCTCCATCTATTCCACTTGGGACTTTCCTTTTAATTCTTTTGCTTGGCTTTTATTCCAATTTTGGGAATGCATAATAATAATGCCATGTAATAATATTGTTTTCACAAGAATCAACATGGCAATAAATATTTTGCATGGGCCATGCAAGTGCCACCTTTTTCTAGTATTTGGTTTTTATTTGAATCTTGAGAGGATCATCTCTATATCTATCCCTTCTTTTGGGCTTGATCTATTTGGATCTTGCTTAAACCTCATCATCATCTCCATCCACCCATCACCACCTCCCTTTTCTTCTCTCTTTTGGCCATTTCTTGCTTGAGCTTGTTTTGGTCTTGCTTGATCTTGTCAAAGAGAACCACACCACATCTCTCTCTCTCTCTAAAACCCTAATCTACCATACCCCCATCAAGCCCTACACCTAATCTTCCCTCTTCACCATCCCCATGACCAAACCCTAGCTACCATGTTCCCCTCTCTCTCGGCCTTACCCCCTCTCTCCTCTAGCTGGCCCTACCTGGTTCCTCACCCTGGCCCACCTAGCTACCTCCCCTCCCTAACCCGAGCCATACCTAACCCTAACCGAAGCTCCCAACCCTAGCTATCTAGCCCGAGCCTCCCCCTCCTCTCTCTAGCTCTCTCTCTGCCAAGGTGGCCCCAGCCTGAGCCTGGCCTGCCCTGCCCCACCTGCCAGCTCCCTACCTTTTCACCACCTCGCCCTGCCCCTGCCCTGCCCGACCGAGCACGTGAGAGGAGGAAGGAAAGGTGGCCGAGCCACCTTTTCTCTGCCCCACTCCCCCACGGCACCCCTCTCCCTCCCTCTGCTTTATCTCCTACCTATCTGCCTCGCCCAGACCATCTCCAGATCTCCCCAGGGCGCCTGCCCTCTCCCCTCTTCCCCATCGTCTCCGGCTACCCCATAGCCGCCCACCGTCGGCCTCTACTCCGTCCAGTCGATCCAGCCGTACAGCGCGTCCGAGAAGAGGCCTGGGAGATCGAGGACGCTCCGCTGCGTCGCCCTGTACACGGAGCCAAGCAGGAGGAGCACCAGAGCGACGGTACCAGCGCGAGCGCGACGCCCAAACCCTAGCTTCGGTCTGTCTGCGGCGACGCCGATCAACCGCTCCCCAAGCCGATCCATCTACACCGACACATCCTCGGTGAGCCATGCAACCTCCCTGACATGGTCCCCTTCGCCGTGAAGCCCTAGAACCGCCGGCCCTTACGTCGAACGCCCTCTGCTCGCCGCCGCTCTTTTCTGTCTGCTCGCGCTAGCATCGCTTAGCCCTCATCTAGCCGCGCAGCCGTACCCCAGCAGCAACCCCAGGCCACCGCAGTGGTTCCGCCTCTGCGCGCGCGCCCCAGATCGCGCGTTCGAGCCCCGCCGCGGTGCCCTGTCGAGCACCGATCGGTCGGCAGAGAGCAGAGGAAGATCCACAGTGCGCGTCGTCCGTTTTGTAGAAAACCCCTCCTCTAGTTTTTGCCTCAACCCGCGGTGCTCGTGGCCCACTAGACAGCCACCCAAGCAATCTTGCAAAGAAACCCCCGTATAACCCCAGCCTTAACCCGCGCTCCCGTTTGGCCACCTGTCAGCCTCCGCGCTGTTCCGCCGCTGGCATCTGGGCCCGCGAGTGCTCTGACCCCACCGTCGGCCTCTGAGGCTAGCAGCAGCTGCGATGGCAGAAGGTTTTTCTGCGCGCGTGGACGCCCAGTCAGCATGGCCCCACTGGTCATTGGCTGTGGCTAGGTTCCTTGCGTGTAACAAAAGACTTTCTGTATATCTGTTTTAATTCAAATCTTTTTCAAATTATTTCAAATTCAAATTTATTTCTGTTTTTAAATAACTTTTAAAATACAAACCCAATTAATACAAATAATATATGTTTTCAAATCAGAAAAATGTGAGGAATTCAAATCTTTCATCCAAAATATATTTTGAACATTTAAAATTGCAAGTTGATTAAAATTACAATAAAATGCCCTTTCACCTTATTTAATTAATAACTTTTGTTTTATAACTCCAAATTTAACAAATAATATGTCTAAAATGATTAGCTCGACGAGACCTTTCTGTTTATGCATTCCATGTTCTGTTTGCAGCATGCATCATATAAATATAAAGTATACAGCAACTTAATTGAGTATAAAATATGATTAAAACCCCATAAATGATTTAATCTTGTACTTCACACCTCACCCATGCCATGCTACTTTAATGCCATGCAAATTGTGCATCATTCATCATGGCATGATTGTTTGCTTGTCGCATTTTATTCATATGCTTGTGCACCTTATTTATGTTGGCCCTTGTTTGTTTGGTTCTTCTTCGAATAGACGCTGAGCAGGGGATATACCAAGAGAACCAGGAGCACCACCCAGATCCTTCTCTCGCTTCAACTGAGCTGCCAGGCAAGCACTACCACATGCTTGCATACATATAGTACCTATTGCCTCTATCTTATTCTTGCATCATTGAGTCGCGATTGCATTAATCTGAATCCCAAGTACTGCATAGCCTTTACTTTTATACCCCACCGAAGCTTGTTCCTCCATCCCATGAGCCATTACTACAGGAGTTGTTTGAGCCATGCGAGTCGTAGAATAGCATGTGTAGGGTATGTAAGTGTCTGATGGATAATGAGGTACCTAAACAACTTAACCTGAGTAGTAATGGGATAACTAATGAAAGTGGCATCGGTGAGCCATATTTGCTATTTGGTTTTTCAGGCTCACTTGTGTCCCGTAGGACCCCGAGTACTTGATTCCTGTTCCTTGAATATTCGCGCTATCCACATCCGGGAGGCCTTATGGACCCCCCTGAGCCAGAGCTTGATTCATTCTTATTTCTTGGGGCCACAAACTAGTTTGAGGTTTTATTTACTATCCTGTACTTATGCCATGTTTACTGCTTCATTTAAATTGTGCGAGGTACTGCACACTGTACTATTTAGGTCCGTGACCCGTTTTCGCTGTATCGACAAGCCCAGTCACACTTTTGGGTTCCCAGTCGTTTACAGCCGGCCACACAAACCTTGAGTCCGTCTCGTAGCCGGCCAGCTTCGTTGCGGGTAGCTTAATGGGGTGGCCCCCTGAAATATTTTTGAATCCTGTGATCGCTTTGTCGTGACTGCCTCGTTGGTTTTGATTTGGTTTTTCCGAGGTTGATCGAGTGTGTGTTGCTATTTGTGCACCCCTGCAGGGTAAAACTTTCTTAAAGCCGTGTCCGCGGTTATGGACGACTTGGAGCACAGTTTCTCGATCATAGACAAGCATAACTAAAGTACCGCTTTAATTTGACTAAGTACTTGACTAGTAAATAGTGCAACGCTCATGGAATGGATAATAAAACTGCCAACGGATGGGGGGTTGTTCGTCCGCTTCCTCGTCGGTAAGCGAGGAGGAGGATGGATCTGTGGATATTACCATTATAACTGTTATAACTGTTGTTATTAATTCACGGACATCCGTCTATCTCTGGTTAGGCGGATGGTTAGTGAGTATCTATAGAATTGCTAGGGTTTATCTTTTGCTGCAATTGCGTCACCCCAGGTTGTGTCCCCTTTAGAGGCATAAAGACTTGCTGAGTACCCCTAGGGTCTCACACGATAAATTGTTTGATCCAGATGAACAGGTACCCTCACAAGATGGATACTGGGTGGAAGAGACGGACGATGTGGGCAACGATCACTCGGTGTAGAGATTCCGGGAACGGGGATCCGTGAGATCTGTGGGCGGGATCTGCTTATTTATGGGGCATCTTATGCCGATTTGCTTCTTATCCGTACTCGGATTTTGTCTTCCGCTTCCGCTTGATACTCTGTTGATTGATGTATGAGGAGATATCCTAAACTATTATATCTATCTAGGATATTTGGATCTTGCCATATGGCGTTGCTATATTTCCTTTCTTTTTAGATGGAATGGCTCTGATGTACTGTTGTATGGTGGCTTGCATACATACTCATTTGTGTATGTAGTTGATCCCTTCGCCTGCCGATTACGCCGCCCGTTCTTGTCTAGATGTTTGGAAATGGTTGGGACGGCCGAAAGGTCTACCTGTGAGTGGCATTTGGGCCCCACCGTACTATTTCAACCATTTCCGCTCATCCAGGCTTGTACTAGGAGCGTAATTCACCGAGGTAGTTACAGCATGGTTGATGTAGACGAGACGAAGCCGACGTCAAGGTCATGATGAAGTCTTTGCGCTCCTTCTAGCTCCAACGACTTGAGTGCCTCAAGTGTGACACCTCGCGGGGAGTTACACACGTCTGGTGCCTGACGATGACTCCCGCTTCCCCGATCCAGCAGCAGTTGCGGAAGTAGAGCTCCCGGATCCGAATCCCGCAGCACGACGGTGCTCCACGGTGAAGATGTCTCTCTCTCTCTCGCGCAGTCCAGACTTGGGACCACGGTCACGAGAGAGAGGGGGGAGAGAGAAAATATCAATTATAGGTCCTCCCAAAAGTGGGGAGACCTTTATTGATTATTGGTGTATTTTTTTAGGCCAAATACCCCACTATATATAGGGGGAGGGGAGGTACTACCTCCCTCAAAGTCCCAGGGTGGGACTAAAGGAGAGGAGGGGGTGGGGTGGCCACCGGCCAGCCCCTAGTGGGCCCCGCAGGGGGGCTAGGCCCAGCCGGCCTCCCCCTTCGGCCCCTCTCCCTCTCTCCTTTCCCTAATGGGCCCTCTCCCTCCGGAAATTGGCCCATTAAGCCTTTTTGACCTTTAATTGATTTTCTCTTTATTAAATAATTATGAATAAATGATTAAATCAACATTTAACATTCATTCACATATTATTCAACCTCCATGGCCATGGAACACCTTCCACCTCCACTCCGGACATCCTCCGGACTTACCGAAACCCTTCCGGTTTTCTCCCTTCTTTTCTTTGGTGATTCTACCGATCCTATAAACACTCTCTAAGCATCATAAAGCCCTTAAGCGTGATACCCCACGGTTCGGGAACACTCCAGACATGGTCCGGACACTCCCGCACCAATGATCGACAGAGGGACCTGGATGGCCATGTGACCCCTGTGCGTTCCATGAAGATCTTTCGTCGTTTGAACCAGGACAGTCGTATCTTATTCCCTTTGTCACTCGATACTTGCATTGCCCGAGATCTGATCAATGACATCACCATGTCTTGTTCAACCTCGTTACTAAACAATGCTACTTGACTCGTTTCGACAAGTGATATCCCCGTGATCAAATCACACGCTACGCAGCTATTGGATATAACTTCTCCGAGTGGGCCCTTGAGTATCTTCCCGTCACATGGACGGAAAAATCCCGCTCTTGACATATATTGCCTCTACGGTTTCCTCCGAATACCTGAACACACCTTTATAACCACCGTTTTACCAGATGGCGTTTGATGCTATCTAAGCACTCTCGGGAGACAGTGATTGATATAGCCTCACAGTCTAAGGAATAGTCTACGAGGATCCATTTCTAATCATCGTAACTTGAACTTCATGACATGATCGGGTCATGATGTTTAGGTTGGGTATTGGTTCATCATCTCATTCTCAGAATGAGATGACCTCATTTCCAACTGGCATAAATGCCACATGATCAGGAAACATGATCATCTGTTGACCAATGAACTAGTGACTAGAGTTTCACTAGGAACCCCTGGTTGTTTTTATATCACACGTGTATTGATGTTTCCACTCAATACAGTTATAGCATGATATAAATTTTAATCATAAACTATATGAAATGTGATAATAGTCCTTACTACTATTTGTCTCTAGGGCATATTTCCAACAGGATTATTAGTCATAGATGCAGTTGGATGGCGGTCTATGTATAATGTTGTAATGCCCAATCAAATTCCAAAGGAGTCAAGATGATTAGTATATGCATGTATTGCTTTCTCGATGTTTGTCAATTGCGATGCTGTAATTTGTTCACCCAGCATGTTATCTATCTAAGGAGAACCACCTCTAGTGAACTATGGATCCCGGTCCTTTTCTTTTACATACAATCTATAAACTGTTTACTGCTTTGTGTTTGCTTTCTGCAAACTATTACTTCTTTCCATTCGATACGTTTAATCCTTTGTTTTCAGCAAAACATGGTGAGATTGACAACCTCATCGCAAGTTGGGGACAGAGTTCTATGGTTGTGTTGTGCAGGTCTCCACGTTGCTACTAGCACCGGTAGTGCGCCTTGCCAAGGCTTAGCTAGCAACACCTTTAGGGTGTTTCCTTGCTCCTACTGGTTCGATTAAACCTTGGTTTCATAACTGAGGGAAACTTGCTGCTGTGCTCATCATACCTTCCTCTTAGGGTTCCCAATGAGCTCTACATCAACACCGAGCCATCAATGACCCACACCAGTTCTAAACCCATGTTATGTGGTTCCTAACTTAGGGAGAACACATGATACCTTGATAATTTTAAGTGAGAGATCACCCTATTTATTACCTACCATGTAACAAATAAAGTGCATAAAAGGATTAACATCACATGCAATTCAAATAGTGATATTGTATAGCACTTCGTGTCAACGATCTCCATCATCAACATCTTCCGGCGCCATGTACTCCTCCATGCGCCTTGGGCATAGCATCGAGGTCCATCGTTGCTTGATCATCATCGTCAAGTCTTGCTTTTACAACTATTGATATTCTAGCTAATAAAGTAAAAATAATTATGGCTATTATAATAATGTTATGACAATCATCGCGGCTCCAGCCACTCATGCCCAACAAGATTACAACATAACACATCTCATACATCCCATTGCAAACATCTCATTTATATATCACATCACTTCCTGCAAAAACAAGTTAGACGCCTCTAACACGTTTTACTAACCTACGAGGCTCTATCGTGACGTAGATAACCGTTCTTTACCTACGTGGTAAGTAAGCATCATCATCGATCAACTTGCTTTTTGACTTGTTCGGGATGTGTCCCCATTGCACTATATGTAGTATAGTAGCTTCACTAGACTTCGTCTATACGCGTGACCCCCATATGAACTTCACCAAATTCACATAAGCCCAATGTGCAAAATATCTCTCGACTATTGTAGAAAAACAGGAACCCGACAAAGTTGTTTTGTGCACCTGAAGTACACTTCACAAACCAATCTCGATCTGAAGATCGTAAAGTCGGCTCGGGCCGCTAATCACACAATACCGCCAAGATCCAAATTGCAACAATTGGGTAGAAAGAACAAAATTAACAATGTCAAAATTCGACGATACCTCTATCCGTAACTGTGTCTATGCATAGACCGCTCTGATACAACTATTAGGGAACGTGCTACACAAAACAAAAAATTCTAGCGCATAATCAGGATCATATGCAAGGGGAGGGGTAACGGATCATACCCTCGAAGATCAAACTAGCGGAAGTTTGTTGATGACGAGGTTGGTCGTGTGTCGATCCCTGCAATAAGACTTAGCGAGTTGCGAGGAGATGTATTATCCCATGGACATGCACTGATGAAGATGCCATTGTCGAAGTAGTCGGTGCATCGATTCCCGTAGCTAGTCGATTAGCTGCTAGAATTTCTCCTTGTGAAGATTCGCATGATCAAGTGGTCCAACTGTCGCACCTCCACCGGTATCCACATGTACAAGATCAGTGGCACCGCATAAAGGTGTGATCAAGAACACACGGTCGAAGAGGGAAGATGTCGATGAAGATCTGGCAGCACTTTTGCAGTCCTGTCTAGATTAGATCAAAACGGAGGTAGAACTCGGGCAGCGCTCCGGTGTCGTAGTAGAAGAAGAACCTAGGGCACGTCGGCCCTAGGGTTTGAGTCCTTGCCATGGAGGAGGAAGGATGAGAGGGAGGCGGCGACGGTGTGTCGGGCGGCGGCATGGCTAGGACGCACGGCGGCGGCTAGGGTTTTGCCCGGGAGGAGGCGCCGGCGGCTTGGGTGGCTAAGGAGACGACTTGAGTCCCCCTTTGGGTGTCCCTTGGTGCCCTTTTATAGGCGGCAAGACCCCTTGGGTCGTCTTTGACCGAGCCCCAAAGTTGGGACGAGTTTTGGTAGGTCAATCCAAACCTAGTCAAAAATGGTTTCCTTTTACAAGTCCAAATTTGACTAGTGTATCTTTCCTTGTCCGTTATGACAACGTGGCTGCACCTATTATGGAACCTTCCGGACATCCTAAGAAGACCCGGGTTACCACGGTACCTTTTGGGACCTTCCTTAACCTTTCGGAACCTTCCGCTCCTTTCAAAACCTTTCATATATGTCTGAAACCATTCCGGACACTCCTAGGGCCATTCCGGACACTTCTAGGATCATTCGAGAACTCTCAGAACCATTCCAAGACCATCTCATTAATACTCAAAACTTATTTTAAACACTCTTGGCAATATCTCAGACACCTCCGATATATTCCGATACAATCCGAACACCTTCAGAATTACTTCTCTACTAAATATGTATTCACGCTCATGTTCTGAATGCCATTGTAAGTGTGACCCTATGGGTTCAGATATTTGCGGACAAGTCCAGAACTCTTTTCGTTAGGATGATTACTATTGTATCTTGATACACATAGTAACCCCCGCAAATAACACGAAGATTTTTATCGTGTGAACCGCTGTATTATGTCCGATACATATCGTATTGTTTTGTAGATACTTTACATTGCCCGAGATGAAACACTAGGTTATTCTCGTTACTCATGATGTACTCTTTACTCATACCACACTATCGATGTTCATGTGTTCAACAACTTGATCACGTGTCTGGATAGAGGATGACAAACACCATAGTACATGAGTGGGCCCAGCGTGTACCTCTCCATCATCACGAGTAGTAATTCCTGCAAGCACCCCATGTGAATAATTGGCATACCATCCGGTAAATGCATGTATCAACTTTATGATTACTCCGTTAAGAGCAACGTCTGAAGAATCTTTCCACGTCCATATTGTACCCAAGTTCATATGTGTCTCGCGGTCAAACGATCTTTAGTAAAGACAATACACTGTTTATGAGAAACTACCGATAACAATATTGACGATGTGTTTAACGGTAGATCATTTTGGGTCTATCCATCATCATTGTTCTCCCAACAACTCCGATCTTATATATCACCGGTAACTCAGTAACCCCCGCAAATAACACGAAGATCTTTATCGTGTGAACCGCTGTATTATGTCCGATACATATCGTATTGTTTTGTAGATACTTTACATTGCCCGAGATGAAACACTAGGTTATTCTCGTTACTCATGATGTACTCTTTACTCATACCACACTATCGATGTTCATGTGTTCAACAACTTGATCACGTGTCTGGATAGAGGATGACAAACACCATAGTACATGCTCTTATTAGGTAACAAGGAGAAATTCAAGTATGTGTTCAAAATCAAATCAACACACAACCACGCCGCCCTGAAGTCATTTATTTGCTTCTTTAATGAAAAAGTAGCGAATTTCCAAATAGAATAGTGCATCCACGTCAGCATCTCTGTTTCTCATTTCTAGATTGACTCGGTCCACTCTCGTTCTGGGAGACCAGAGAGCTGGCAGAGCTTTAGCCATTGGACCACATCCATCCTCCTACCTAAACAGTGACGCCTTTTCTTGTTCGTTCTTCGAATTACGCTAGTGGAGACTAATTCCTTCCGGCTACTACCCTAGTCTTCCCATTCATTCCCAGTGGATCCTTCTTCTTCTCCTAGAATTCAAAAAAAAATGTCCGCCACTTTGTTGCTTTCAGCACGTTTTCTTTTTTTAGGATCTTCCACACTTATATTACATCACAAAAGTTTGTGAAATACACAACTCCCTCAGGCGGCGATAACAGCCACACATGCCTTCCAACATTGGCGTAAATTGAACTCTTGGCAAGGTTATGTGCGTCGGTGTTGGACCTCCTTCCTTCATGGACGATCTCAAAGGATTGGAACGCAGCGCCTCTCGCTTTGATCTCCCGAACAATGTGGCCATAAGGTCCCATTCCTTCTTCTCTCAAGCTCCTGACAACCCCCAAGCAGTCGGTCGCCAGTCTAATATGACACAGCAACAGATCATCGCTGGCAAGCGCCAGCCCCTCTCTGCATGCCATGGCCCCCAGGGATTCAACCAATGGTGGAGCCTTCGGACATTTTGTCTGTGAAAAAAAAACCAAACCTCCCACCAGGTTGTAGGCAGGGAACTGCTGCCACTTGATTCACCGGCTCCGACCATGTCAACTATGATGCTCTCGCAGCTGCTAGTCCTTTCACCAGTGAATGCTGTCATGGGCTACCTACTTCCCGAACCTCTGTGTCTGGCGCAAGACGATTCCACATATATATCGAGGTCGGAATGGGATCGGGTGTTTTCACGTCTCACCGTAGTGCCCGGTTTGTCTTGATTGGTGATTGATAAACAAGAAGGAAAATGGAAAAGTAGAAAATCTACACCTCGTCTCCCCCTCAGAACATATGGATCTCCAGTTTTTTCGCGAAGGATTCAATCCATCCACAGGTTCCCCTACGGCTACCTTGTTACGACTTCACCCCAGTCGAAGACCCCACCGTGGTATCGCCAATAAGACCATCGGTACCCCGCGAGGCTGGCGAAGTTTAACAAGAAGTAGGCGGAGTAGAGGCAGCAGTTGCAGGCTCAAGTGCGGCTAAATCGAAATCAATATTCCCGTCTGGGGTTGGTGGAGTTGGTAGAAAGCACGGTTGGCGATAAGCTGGTACTAGTTTCATTCTTTCTATTCCAAAATCCAATATCCGGAAGCTGATGGGAAGTCATGGGATGAGCAAGTAGTGCGGAATGTGTGTCTTCGTTGTGATGCCGACGATATCCTTAAGATAGATTCTTCTACCGCGTAGGAACGGGTTCCGAATGCGAACAATAATGTAGTTGGAAATGACAAAAGGCTCCTAAATTGATACCTAATAATAGCTTAGCAGCTCCTTCGTTTTACTAATTTTTTGAGTTTGGACAATCAACTCGGAAGGAGGAATGCGCTGAGATGCCTATGCCTAAGAGAGATAAGTGGAGGACGTATGATAGCAGATCCCTTAGTAAATATTGGGGGACAGAACTAGCCTTATTTATGTGAACATAGGAATGCCGCATAGACTTTGCTTTCGAGAAGCTTCCTAATCTAATTAATGGAATATGAATTGGGTCTTTCCAGCTCAGATACCCACTTACTTGGTTCGTGTTATAAGTGCACCCAGCAGCAGGTAGCTACGGATCTTTTGTTAGAGTAATCCTGCTAATGTTAGAGTGATCCCAATTCATTTAATAGAACCAACATTGAGGGTGAACGCTTAGCTTAGGCCGTAAATACCTCCCACGGGGGGCAGCAGTGGGGAATCTTGGACAATGGGCGAAAGCCCCACAATTAGCTCATCCACATCCAATTCAATTCGCTCCGAGCATGGTTTCAGTAGTCAAAGCAACTTCGTCACTTTCGTGTACCCATCGGACGGCAGCCCTTTCGGGGGTTCCTTAGGGACCATGAAAACCCCGAGTTATGTCGTAAGGGCCGCCCCCTTTCGAGCGCACGACCTACCGAATCATTATCAACTTTGTGAGAGGGTCGACCATGGATTCACTTCAAGGGTCTTGGTTTCCTCTTCTTCATATAAAGCCATTGCTGCTGGCGATAGAAATGTGTTAGAGTTCGGCTCTGAGCAGGCCCTGACGACTTTCTTTCGAGAGTATGATTTCCAGCAGTTGAATCGCACGGGAGAAAGATGCCTTGGTGGAAGATCAGCCCTTACCTTTGTAAGGTAACAACCCAGAGGAGAGCCTTCACAGTCAATAATCAAGGAATAATAAAGCGGGAAGGAGATAGAGGCTCCATAGCCGAAGACCGAGATGAGTAGCCTGATATGGAGGATGCACCATACAGGGGATAATCAAGGCTGAGAAGATAAGCTAGATATCAAAGGATCATTGACGGCAATAATCAAGGCCCAACCGACGGGAGTAGTTACGTCCAGTATGTCCCCCCTCGATTCCCGACATGCTATGATACCCCAGGGTGGGTAGGAGCGGGTCGAGTCCGTATCACCGCGGAACAACTGCAGCGTCCGGATCTGATCTATCTACTCGGCAATTCATCCGGTGACTTCACGTGGCGAAGTGTTTGTTCATGAACGAGGGAAGTGGAAAGACAAAGAGGGATAGGGAGCTCGCCTCCTTCTTTTTTGTAATCGCCGAAATTGTACGGCAATCCCAGCAGCAATCAAGTTGGCACCCACTATATAAGATGCACTATTTCCTGATCTTGTCCCAAACCCAACTCGGCACTTTTAGACCTGGCCTGGATCCCTCCCTTCTCCGACAATATATACAACCTTAAAGAAAAGAGACCACTCTCAGAACGAACCTAGACCTCCCACTCCTACTCTCACATGTAGGCGGAGATGGAGACTCGTTCAAACTTAGTCTACTAAAGGATGGAACCTTTCGGTTCATTTCCTTAAGGTAGGACGCCCGTACATATTTTCGTTTTTTCCCATAGTCAGGAAACCGGGACTATAAATGATACAGTACATGAACTAGTCTTAGAGGTGAGAGTACAAATATCTAAATGGTGATTATGATTCCACAAATGTATTAGGGTTTTCCTCCAAATACTCATTATCCGGAACTAATACAATTTACGGAATAATAAACTTAATCATGAATAGGAAATATGGAATAATACAAATTATTATTGCCTCTAGGGCACATTTCCATCAAGAGTTATACGTGAGTTGCAACTAGGGTGTAACTAAGAATTTAATGAGTTGTAACTAGGTTGCAACTGAGAATTAGTATAAATAGTAGGATGACATCAACTACTTAGACATAAGAAGTTCTCAGGCGCCTGAGATCTAGGCACTTCCTTTAAAAAAAATCATTCCCTAGAAATTACAATGAACTAGTCTTTATCGCAGTTCGCAAACAAGGAGATATTTCAGTGCATACTTCCATACTTAATTTAATTTTACACAAAATAATATTAGATTCATCGCCGTTGCCTAATCCTAACCCTATTTTACCAAAATGTGGCTCCGAAATACCTCACCAGATCCTAGGGGCGTGACAGCGACATGACGATGAGGTTCACTTGCTGTCGGAGGCGAGGTAGATGACGTTATGCAGCTTCTCCGGGCCAGAGCGCGCCTCCTCGGCTCCAAATGATCCCTCTCCTATGAAACATCCACCTTGAACAACAGGTCATCGATGCACTGCTCCTCGCGGAGGCTATAGCATCCGTGGCCGCTGCCTGGAGTGAGCGCCTCTTCATCCGTGTCATCACCCTCTCCTCCTCCAAGTATCCATGGACAAAGTCCTCCCCAATCTCGCTCCTAGACTCCTCGTCGGTGGAGGGAGTAGTACTCCCTCCGATCTATATTAATTGTCGTTGAATCAGATGTATTTAGACATGGTTTAGTGTTGGATACATCCAACTTAGCGACAATTAATATGAATCAGAGTGAGTATCAAAATTGCTTTTAAGGTTGACCGTTGAACAACCTGTCATTCCTCTTCCTAGTGCGCGCGCAACCAGAGTCTCCAAATAATGAGAAGGGGCTGCTATACTTTTTCGATAAAGGGTGCTTTATTACTTAAAAGGTTTAAGCATTATACCCGGCCTCTACATAGCTAAGATGCACACAGCCGACAAAGTTCACAGATCCAAATAGAAAGAAGTTAAGCGGATTACATATCATATTAAGAAATTGTAAAACACCTAAGATGCTGAAGGAGGACCATTCCGTAGATTATGCTGCCATCCATTGCTGGTAAACAGATCCCGCGCCGTATCCTTCAGACGCGTACACACCTCCCTAAAAAGGTCGTGATACTCTGCACGATGTAGGACTGACCAAGAACACAGGGTGTTGGTATACCGATAGATAACCCGCAGAAGAGAACAATTCACATCGTTAAAAACTTTATCATTTCTACACAGCCATAGCGACCATATAATGACAATCGCTCCAACCCGAAAAAGTAACATATACTTGTGATCTATACAATGTAACCAATTTCCAAAAATGTTGGCAATTCTACGTGGTGGATACAAGCCTGAAGCTGTTTGGATAACTGACCATATAGACCTAGCAAAGTTGCATTGGAAAAACAGGTGTTTGATTGTCTCATTATGGTGACAAAACACACACATAGGATTTCCATGCCAATTTCGCTTAATAAGATTATCTTTAATAAGAATAACTCCTCGACGAGATACCACACAATTGTTTTTGTTTTTTAGAGGTATCTTCATCTTTCAAATCATCCTATTATCTAAATTGGTAAGACTGGCTGGGCAGGGACTGCTATACTGGCTGCCTGCCACCCGAAAACAAGCGAGGAATGACCTATTGTTGTTTCACCCGGCCAACTCCAACGGTACTTGCAAGCCAAGGAAAGCATATCTCTGCATGGCTAGAAAACATAAGCCATCAGGCCATGGCTTGGCATTTTGTAGCAGCAAACCCTGCGCTTGACGATCCGCAGCTGCTTCATGCCGGAGAGTGTAGAGGTCTTGATGATCTGCACGGCCATCAAGTGGATGAAATTCTGCCGGCCGCCGTCGGCGGTGTCCATCAACACAGTCCAAGCAATGCAGAAATTGCCGTCGCCAAGGTAGACCAGGCTGCATTCTGGCATCAGGCCGCAAAGGTTGCCATTCTCATGGACCCACCGCGGGTACGTGTTCTCCCAGCTGTACCGAACGACCGGCGGGGACTGCTGGACGTCGACGGCCAAGAGGTGGCGGCGCTTGGGGCAGAGGCCGAAGCAGAGGTTGTCCAGCTCGGGGACCAAGAGGGCGCGGTGGCAGAAGGGCAGCTCCCAGTCGCCCTCCTTGCGCCACGAGCGGCGGACGGTGTGGAAAGAGTAGGTGCCCCTCTCCTCCGCCGAGACCCAGATGCGCGCGCCGGCGGTGAAGTAGGCCGTGAGCTGGCACTTGATCTGGAACTGGTTCATGTAGCGGAAGTCGGGCGGGGGATCCGGGAGACCGCGCCAGGCGCCGTCGGCGGGCAGGAGGTCCTCGCCGCAGGGCTTCCCTTCGTCGGATCCGGTGAGACGGCGGTTGAGCGCGTACAGCCTGCCCCCCAGCGGGACGACGTAGGTGCCGCCGGTCTTGAGGTGCTGCAGCTCCGGCCCCGCCGACGAGGCGCCGGACCTCGTGTCGTACGTGACGGTGCGCTTCAAACTGCCGACGCCCGCCAAGGTAGCTCCGTCGCCGGCGAGGGCGAAGTCGATTCGCTCGGGAGAGGATAGGGGCTTGTGGACCTGTCCGACGGCGCTGGGGAGGCTACGCATCTCCATGGCCCCTCGGGAGGGACCGGAGGACTGGAAGAGATGCTTGATGCTGATGCTGTACACGAAATAATCAGGTTTTTGGTCCTTCATCACGATAAGGAGGTGTTTTCGCTTGTTGCCGGCGGCCATCTGATCTCAACGACCACGTCTACACTAGCGCGGCGGCGGTGCGCTCTTCCGCTGGTCGCCGTCCCCCCTGAACGAATTTCCGACTCGCAGTTTCCAATACAAATCGATTTCGGGTTGTTCAACCTAGCCCGGGCCCGGCCCAGACAATGCCCGAATCGACGCCGCGTGCAAATTCCCCGCTTTCTCGACTTCAGCGGGCGGCTAATCCCACCTTTTCTCTCCGAAATTCGCTCCATTGAAATCGGTGAAGCTACCGCGCCAGGATGGTAGAGGTAGGGATGACATGTTGTGGGCGACGGCGGCGAGTGGAGAAGAGGTTCCTCGACGACGACGGCACGGGACCGGAGGCAGGGAAAATCTTTGAGGCATCAGATGGACAGGTCGCTGCGCCAGGCCCGTGTACATATTTGAGATGTACATAATCGGCCCCCAACATTTACACAGTGTCGTTGAGCATCTCCACTCGAGTTCGGCGTTCCCAATCGAAATCTGATGCTATTTAACGCTCGATAGATATTACTTTTGGCTTTAGAATAACAATTTTCCACCCGTGTTACCAATCAAACCCAGAAACTGACGACATATTTGTATTTTTTTTCGCCGGTGAAATCTTGTCCAAAGGTGTTCGACAAAAATTCCCAAAATAGCTCAACAGAAATTCGTCCAGAAGAGATTCGGCGATCAAATTATTACACAACAAGATGAAATCGGGCGATCATTCGTCGATGGGATGGGCTCGTCCGCCTAGTCTGATGCGACGGGATGGGCTTTGATGACCCACAAGTATAGGAGGTGTATCGCAATATTTTCGATAAGTAAGAGTGTCGAACCCAACGAGAAGCAGAAGGTGATGGCTAGTGGTATGGATCAGAAATTCTCTACAGATACTTAACAAACGGATTTTTAAGGGTTTTGATAAAGCAAGTAAATAAAGTACGAGTAAATAAAAGACAATAAGAATAAATGCAGCAAGTGGCTCAATCCTTTATTCAGCAAAGGACAAGGCGGTTGTATTACTTAAGATGATCAAACGTTCTCAAGGACACATGGGAATTCTGTCAATTGCTTTCGCTTTATATAGTTGATTAATTTTCTTTAGCTTGTTAAGTGTTGTGTGGGTGAATCTGTGCTAATTTACCAATCTTCCTAGGACTAATACATACTTATGATTATACCTCTTGCAAACATTCGTAAGTACAAAAAAATAATTAAGGTAGGAACCTAACCACAGCTTTAAACTCTAAGACTCTGACGTCCCTTGTGCAATGGTTTCCTAATGGGGATTCAGGTTTCTGTCACTCCGGCAACCCCTACGATTAGTAGCCAAATACACAATGCATTCCCTTAGGCCTATATAGGTGAAGTGTCATGTAGTAGACGTTCACATGACACCACTAGAAGAAGTACACCACAACTTAAATATCAAACTATTGAATCTTTCTCAACACAACTCTACTACTAACTACATGACTTCTCTCATGTCCTTAAGAACAAAACGAACTACTTACAAGACATCATATGGATCATGATCAGAGATGGAATAATAATGTATAACAATCTGAACATAAACAATAATTCAACGGTTCACTCAATAGCATCAACTACAAAGAGTAATCAACATCGGGAAAGTTTCCTCTAAGAACTATGCAAGATTCAATCCAACTGTTACAGCAATATGGAGATGGAGATGATGGTGCTGGTGATGATGATCCCGCTGAAGTCCAGCTTGATGGTGGTGTTGATAGCGACGATCTCCCATCTCCGGGAAGGAATTCCCCCGGCAGAATTCTGTCTGCCAGAGAGATCTTTCTCTCTCGGCGTTTTTCGCCCCGCAGAGGTGGCGGAATCTTTCTATGATTTCTCCCCGAGTATTAGGGTTTCGGGAGGATTATATACGCCACAGGGGAGAATCAGAGGTGGGCCAGTGCGGCCACACCACCTGGTGGCGTGGCCTAGGCTGGCCCGCGCCAGGGGGTGGTGTGGGCCCCCTATGGCCCATCTCCACTCCTCCTTCTGGCTCCTTCGTCTTCTGGAAAAATAGGATTTTCCGTATATTTTTCTGGATTTTCTGATCTTCGCGAATTTTGCCTCCAAACAGCACCTTTTTC
Organism: Avena sativa; assembly: GCA_916181665.1. Classification (NCBI taxonomy): domain Eukaryota; kingdom Viridiplantae; phylum Streptophyta; class Magnoliopsida; order Poales; family Poaceae; genus Avena; species Avena sativa. The sequence continues at coordinate 470,777,035 of OV702290.1, forward strand.
ATCAGAATCCTGACTGCAGCGGTCCATGCTCCAAAAGTCATCAACCATGCAAAAACAGGTGAAATCACATAAGTATCATCTCTTAATATGAAATATATCAATGAATAACAGTGAATTATGACATAGAATAGTGATGCAAAATGAACGTATCAACTCTCCCAAGCTTAGACTTCGCTTGTCTCCAAGCGAAACTGAGCTCAATAAACATGGCCTCAGGTTTATGGAGTGAAGAGTCGATAAAAAGAATAACAAGAAGCATCACATTCATCAATACATAGATCATAATAGAAGACAACTCACTATTATATAACTTAACTTGTAATAAGTAAAGGAAACACAATAAAGATACATAAAGTGAATCATAATTGGTAATGGCAAACTTAGCTCTTGGTCGAAGAATAGTTGATAATTTGCTGGAGTTCACAAATAACTGGTTTTCAATGATAGCTTTCAAAGTAGTAATCACCAAGATAAGAGCAATGTGCAAAACAAGGAACATAAGAAACATGATTGAACAAATCATCATATGAATGAATGAAACACAACAACTCAAAATACTTGCTAAGATAGAAGGAAAATAGGTTTACTGACTCAACTAAAAAGTAAAAGAAAGGCCCTTCGCAGAGGAAAGCAGGGATTCCAAGTTTCATAAAGAGCTCCCAAAAATTATGATACTTATTAGCTTTCAGCTCTCATTGCTCCTATCATAGGCATCTTTAGGTGAAGTGATCAAATATAAGGATATGCTTGAAAAGTTGTAAATTTAGAATCTCATGTCCCTTGAATACGAGGGCCGCTTCTCATGCTACTCAAGTTTAGTCACCAGTAAGTTCTTGTCATCGTAAGCACATGTGTATCATGGAGAACCGCAAACGGGGTACCCCTTGCCCGATGATAGGGAAGAATCTCCATATCAAAATAACAAGGCAAGCAGACAACAAGCATCTCAGCAATCTTCTTATTTACCATGGGAATATGGAGTTTTTTCTCTCTTTCCTCTTTTCTCATCTTTTTTTCTTTTTCGCAATCTCTATCTCTTTTTTTAAGAACAATGCTTCATAGATGCTCGTTATGGTTACGCTGCAGGTTTCCACCATGTCAGCATGGATTAGACCAACGGCCTAGGCGTTTCTCTAACACACATGCATAACTCCATGGACTTACCAACTCCCCTTTCATTTCACATCAACGACATCCATAGATAAAAGAACATGATATCAACTAGGTACAAAGTACCAGTGCAATGTTGAAAGCGTTCCCTATGACAGCATGGTTCTGCTAATTCACAACTTACAAAGCGCAAGCATATACGCAACATAGATGGGCACAATGGGTCAAGTTTATTAAATGCAAGAAAGTAAAGTGTGCCATCAAGTTCGTGAGAGCTTTAATCACTAATTTTCACATAACAAGTTTAATTTAGAAGGTAGATAAAAAACATGAATTTACTTGGAATAGCAATAATGCTAATAGGTAGGTATGGTGGACACAAATGGCATGGGTTTGGTTTGAGGATTGGATGCACGAGAAGAATTCCCTCTCAGTACAGGTTTTTGGCTAGCAAGGCTAGGTAGCAAGTATAAGAGTTGAAGGAAACAAACAAACATACAAGTGATAAAGACAAACATGCAATCTTCCTTGGAAGCACAAAAGATCTTAACTAGAGAATACTAAACTTATGAGCAAATCAAGAAAGAAAGATGATGAAATTATTTTTTCTTTAGAGTACTTGTATCTTTTCATTCAACTCTCAAAAATAGTGTTGCTACTGACCGAGCCAGGTTTGCCAAAACCAACTAAATTAACTCAATGATCCCAAAGTGATACCAATACTAACGACAAGGTCAATCATATAACCACGAATTGAAAACTAATATAAGATATGCAAAAGAGTAAATGATAGAACTTCTCATTAATATTCCATAACAGCAACTCACACCAAGGGATACATATCTAACGAGAGAGGGGACACTTCCATAATGCAAACCATCCTACATGATAACTTCTCTATTCATGATATGACTCTACTAAAAGGGTAAAAAGCTAGAAGATAGTGATGTGATACCGTGTCACTCCCCCAAGCTTGGAACAAACCAAGGGGATGCCAAACCTGATGGAGAATTACTCCTTCGGTGGTGGCGCTGTTCTTTCGATGAGCTCTTTGATCAGTTTCCCCAAGTCCTCGATCTCAAAGGTGAGATTGTGAATAAGCTGTGAGTTTTGCTCAATGCGGCTCATGATCATGTCGGGTTGCGAATTCCAGCTCTTATGATTCTTTCCCCACTCTCCCTCCTTGAAGTCTTCTTTTCCTGCATGGCTAGAACGAGGCAAATCCCAATTGGAGGGTAATTTCTCCTTGGGCATATTCTGGTATTGATGCTCGTGGATAAGGGTATGGAAAGGATTCTTGGCGCGTGGGGGAAGTGACCAGGGATCTGAACGGTGATGAGGAGGCTTCCCTCCAATTGACATAGTCCTGGCAGGGTTTGCCACCACTCCAATGCTTGCAATGGTAGTGTCGGTGTGCTTTGCCTCGTCTTCATCTTCACTCTTGATCTCCTTCTTTTGCCCGGGGTCTTGGAGATCTTCCTCCATAGGCTCCTTTCCTTTATCCTTGGTGGACACCATTGTGCTTCTAAGATTTCAAAAATAGTTCCTGGCAAAAACAGATCGAAACAAAAACACAACAAGAACACGATATACAAACCTCGGGGGATCCCGGGATTATATATTATGAAGTTTCACGCCAAAAGGAAGGTACTGGAAGAAAACGGGTCGGAGACGGAGTCCGAAGTGGCCACACCACCTGGTGGCGCAGCCAGGGGTGGGAACGCGCCATAGGGTGGTGTGAGCCACCCTGGCTCCGTTTCTATCCTTCTTTCCCTTCATAACTTTCCTTATTGGCTAAAAACTGCAAAAAATATAATTGGATAGTATTTTCGTTGAACTTTTCTTACCAGAAGTGTTACCTATTTGAAAACGGACACTGCAAGTCTCTGAATTTGGTATCTAGTAGATTCTTCCGGAGTCACCACTTGAATAACATAAATATCTTCATCTTCATACACTTATTGCTTGAGTCATGAAACCTTTCACTTTCTCATTACACCATTTTCTCCACTAACCTGGAAATTTCTTTCACACAAAACTTCACACAGTTCTCATTAGCAACATTAGTATAAGTGAAGTGATAAAACCTTTTGAGTTCAACTTCAACTGAAAACCATCAAAGCATAAGCTACTGTAGCAACTCCTTCTGAAAACCCAAAAAGAATTCTAAATGGAAATCGAATGAAGAAGCAAATGCAAGAGTGGCAAAATCAGTCAAAACAAACTAGTAGGTAAAGATCAATTTTTTCGAAAATCTTCTGTTGCTCAAATCAAAAAGTGCAAAACTAACGAAAGTTAAATAACAACCTGGGGCGGAAGCACAAAAAATTACAGCTCAATCCGACATACAGAGATCTCTCACGAATTTTTACGGTGAAGCACAAAAATCTGTTTCGAGACAGCAACTTCCCCAAATCTTACTTCTCTCTCATTAGAGGTTGATCTTGACACAAAAACCAAAAAAAAGGATAAGGAGAGGTTATTACCAAAGTAATAACTTCCAAGACTTAAAGAAACAAAAACAAACTGAAAACACAAATAAATTGGATTGTCTCCCAAAAAGCTCTTTCTTTATAGCCATTAAGATGGGCATGATAATTTTGATGATGCTCACATAAGAATATGAATTGAAGTAAAAGAGAGCATTAAGAAGCAAAAATACACACATTTAAGTCTAACCCACTTCCTATGCAAGAGAATTTTGTAAAGAAACAAGTTGTTGAAACCAGAGGCTACTAGCATAGGAAGGCAAAACAAGTGCAACATAAAAACTTTCAGCATAAAACGAGGAAACTTGGTATTATTGAGATGTATAAGAACACTTTTCCCTCTCTCATAGTAACTTTCAGTATCATGCATAAACTTAACAATATAACTATCACAAGGACCATCGTAACAATGATCACTTATTCTAACAGAAAACATAGGAATATTAGCTCTCATAACACTACTTTGTGAGACAATATTAGAGGTATGCTTACAAAGGATAGTGTGTCCCTATTCTACATATTTAGTGACAAAGTCTTTCACATTTGCTATTATAGGTTCATCATCCATTTGTTTATCAGGTTCAACAACTTTACTTATACTTTCACTAACCATACTAGCTATCATAGAATGTTCCTTTATCTTAACTTGGAAAGGCATTTTCTCAATGTAAGGTTCAGGTAAGACATGATTAGCAGTATAAACTTCAGTATTTCTTGCAGGAACACTTTTAGCAATATCTTTATATGGTTCATGATACTTATTCCACTTCTTTTTAGGCACTTCAATGTAGGAAGCAAAAGCCTTAAAATAAGAAGCAATGACTTGAGAGTCTAGACCATAAGCATTTTTAATATTTTGAAAGTCACCAGTTCCCATAAAAGATTCAATGCATTCTTAATCATAATTTATACCTGACTTCCTACCTTTGTCATTCTCCCAAGCTTCAACATTATCTTGAATACAGTCCAGAAGATCCCATTTAGCTTCTTCTTCCATGCGAGTGAAAGATCCAGCACAAGAAGCATCCAATAAATCCTTATCATGTAGATGGAGCCTTGCATAAAAGTTATTCATAATAATATTGTTGGGGAGCTCATGAATGAGACATTTGAGCATTAGTAACTTCAATCTCCCCCAAGCTTGAGTTGTACTCTCTCCATCAAGAGGCCCAAAGTTGTATATTTGATTCCGATCTTAATGAATCTCACTAGGAGGATAAAATTTTGAATAAAAGAGAGGCACTATTTCCTCCCATTCAAGAGCTTGACCATTCTTCAGCAGCTTATATCATTCCTCAGCTCTTCCTTTCAGTGATAATGAGAATAACTTCTTCTTAACTTGATCTATAGTAATACCTGCACACTTGAACAACCCGTATAATTCGTGTATAAAGAGTAAATGATCACCGGGATGGATAGTTCCATCTCCAACATAGTAGTTATCCATAACACGATCAATAATTCTTGTAGGTATTTTAAAAGCATCATTCTCAGCAGGTGGTGGTTCATCTACTACCTTAGCAATGGTAGTAGCATTACCAAATAAGAAACTCAGCGAATTATCCATTACAAAAATAAAACAACTAACAAAAGTAAACAATACTCACAGTAGAAGTTTCCTTTACCAGTTCCACTCTCCAATAGCGCCTCACTCCCCGGCAACGGCGCCATAAAATAGTCTTGATGACCCACAATTATAGGGAGTGTATCGCAGTATTTTCGATAAGTAAGAGTGTCGAACCCAACGAGGAGCAGAAGGTGCTGGCTAGTGGTATGGAACAGGAATTCTCTGCAAATACTTAGTAAACGGATTTTTAGGGGTTTTTGATAAAGCAAGTAAATAAAGTACGAGTAAATAAAATACAATAAGAGTAAATGCACCAAGTGGCCCAATCCTTTATTCAGCAAAGGACAAGCCGGTTGTATTATTTAAGATGACCAAACGTTCTCGAGGACACATGGGAATTCTGTCAAGTGCTTTTGCTTCATATAGTTGATTAATCTTCTTTAGCTTGCTAAGTGTTGTGTGGGTGAACCTGTGCTAATGTACCAACCTTTCTAGGACTAATACATACTTGTGATTATACCCCTTGCAAACATCCGTAAGTACAAGAAAGTAATTAAGGTAGGAACCTAACCACAACTTAAACTCTAAGACCCTGACGTCCCTTGTACAATGGTTTCCTAACGGGGGTTCAGGTTTCTGTCACTCCGGCAACCCCTACGATTAGTAGCCAAATACACAATGCATTCCCTAGGCCCATATAGGTGAAGTGTCATGTAGTCGACGTTCACATGACACCACTAGAAGAAGTACACCACAACTTAAATATCAAACTATTGAATCTTTCTTAACACAACTCCACTACTAACAACATGACTTCTCCCATGTCCTCAAGAACAAAACGAACTACTCACAAGACATCATATGGATCATGATCAAAGATGGAATAATGATGTATAACAATCTGAACATAAACAATAATTCAACGGTTCACTCAATAGCATCAACTACAAAGAGTAATCAATACCGGGAAAGTTTTCCCTAAGAACTATGCAAGATTCAATCCAATTGTTACAGCAATATGGAGATGGAGATGATGGTGCTGGTGATGATGATGGTGGTGATGATGATGATCCCGATGAAGTCCAGCTTGATGGTGGTGTTGATGGCGACGATCTCCCATCTCCGGGAAGGAATTCCCCCGGCAGAATTCTGTCTGCCGGAGAGATCTTTCTCTCGTTGTTTTCTGCCCCGCAGAGGCGGCAGAATCTTTCTGTGGTTGCTCCCCAAGTATTAGGGTTTCGGGAGGATTATATACGCTAGAGGGGAGAACCAGAGGTGGGCTAGGGCGGCCACACCACCTGGTGGCGCGGTCTAGGCTGGCCGCGCTAGGGGGTGGTGTGGGCCCCCTGTGGCCCATCTCCACTCCTCCTTCTGGCTTCCTTCGTCTTCTGGAAAAATAGGATTTTCCGTATATTTTTCCGGATTTTCTGATCTTCGCGAATTTTGCCTCCAAACAGCACCTTTTCCATCAAAATCCTGACTGCAGCGGTCCATGCTCCAAAAGTCATCAACCATGCAAAAACAGGTGAAATCACATAAGTATCATCTCTTAATATGAAATATATCAATGAATAACAGTGAATTACATAGAATAGTGATGCAAAATGGACGTATCAGGCTCCACAGCTAGGTCTACTGCGGCAGGGCACGTCGATGGATTCGAGGAGGTGAAGGCAGAGCTCGGCGACGGTTTGGTGGTCGAGAAGGTCAGCGCAGAGCTCAGCGTGTTGACGGGGACGTCCACGTCTAGGATCGCGTTGCGGCACGCCATGTACCAGGCCTTGACCTAGGGGCTCATCGTCGAGGTGTCTTCGCCTTAAGGAGATCGAGCTTTGTCTCGGTTCTGCAACGGCTGCATCCACCTCCCATCAGTCTTCTCCTTCCTCTTCTTGGCATGGGCCTTCGAGTCGGTGATACACTTCTCGATGGACGCGTGGAGCCGTTCGGCAGGCGGCCCCATAGCCTTCAACATCTTGGCCTTCTTCTGGCCGATCTCTGGCCTTCCTTCGCTGGTAGCTTGCGGTGGAGCCTTGGAGTTGTACACGTCGTCCTTGTTCTTGGCGAGGCTCATGCAAGTGTCCACCCATTTCTGGCACTTCTCAATCTTGTCGAACACGTGGTGGAACTTGAACTCCGTCTTCGTATCGTCGTGGTACATGCCGAGTGCACGAACCAGCTGCGGAGACAAGGCGAAGTGTGGAGTCAGGAAAGGCATGAACTCGGCATAGGTTTGGCTTGAGTTCGGTGAACTACCTTGTTGTCCATGCCTGTGCTACTGACTGGATGACGCTCGATTTCTTCGAGAATGTTGTGCCACCTGTTGCACGCTTGCTGCACGATTCCCCAGTGATTGGTCATGGCCTTCTCGCCACGCTCCAATGTGGACTTTGTTGTACACCGGGTCCAATAAGTTGTGCGCATCGAACGCCAGCTTGACGTACCTTCGGTAATTCTCCGACCTTTGGTTTGCGCCAGTGATTGGGTCCATGCTCACGAACTTCCATGCTTCAGCGAGGCACATGTCCTGAAGCGTTGTCCACTTGACGCGGGGCTCCTGCGGTGCTGACGTCCTCGCCTTCATATTCTTCTTCCCATTGCCCTTATTCGTCATCGTGGCATCCTCTTCGGCCTCCTCCTCATCCTCGGCTTGCGTCTAGTCATCGGCATGGCCGTCGTCGAAATCCTGGGATTCCAGGCCATGTTTTGTGTCGGCGCGAGACTGCTCTTGTGTGAAGAACAAGCTCCCGGCCGGCGCAGATCCGGACACGATCATCTCCATCATGTAAGACTCGCACGCCACCCATGTTCTTTCCCTCCTTGACCATCCGATCACCTTGATTCTTTCGCCCACAGAGCTCTCTTGACCTAAAAATCCCTATATAAGGACTCCCCAGGGCGTCCTCGAAACGAGAGGTGACAAAAAGCAACAAGAGCCACTAGAGACAAAAACACCACCAGATCTAGCGAAGATTGGAGGGGGAAATTCCACCGAAGCCACCTCCGGGGAGATCTCCACCCTCTCAAACATCTCCAGCTTCATCACCATGATGAAGAGGGAGTAGTCTACCTCCAGGCTATGGGTTTGTGGAAGTAGCTTGATCTATTTCTCTCTTGTTCTTCATAGATCTAGTACCATATGAGCTTCCCAACATGATTATGGTCATATTTGTAATTCTTATATGGTGGATCTTTGTTCCATGATTTGATATTTGAGATTGTAATCTATTTTGTGTAAGATGTTTTAATAGATGCATATCATGCACTTCATTATTCATTGCTTGTTTTGATCCAACTTGAATGTAAGAACTTTTATAGGGAGAAGTGTGTGTTAGATGGAGTAGCATGTGAGTAGAGATTGAATTGTGACACATAATATTCAAGATCTACTTTGATTTTTACCTTTCTTTGCTGCCTCACTAGGGGTAAAGTGAAATTATGTGCTATAGTTATCACGTGACTTTGTGATGCCCTGACTAGATCAAGGTAGCATATTTTTATTTCAAACATCATATAATATTGCTTAAAGCTATACTCTGATCTATTCTTAAATCAAGATTGCATGGACATTTCTATTCTTGAGGAGTATAAGAGAGAGATGTATTCCATCTCAATATTAGAATGTGATGCACATATTAATTTCTTTTATCAAGCACTTATAGATTTTTCATGAATCTTTACCATTAATGAATTGTTTTATGATCACTACAACCCAAAAAGAGAGTAGACAAGTGAACCCATGAACCGCCGGTGCGATTTTATCATAAGAAACGTCTTTCCATTGCCTCTACTATTATTTATATTTTCTGTAATTTATTATTTCGAAAATACAAAAAAAAAATACTTTCTCTACTTGTAATCACTCATAAAAACGCCAAAACAACTCTACTATCTTCCATATCGGCTAGTTTGTATTTCTTTAATTTATTTTATATTTTATTTCATAATACCAATACGAAACCTTGTGTTTGACAACCACTTAGTGAAGTTGGGGACATAAGAAAAAATATTTTACTTTACAGGTTGCTTGAAGAGGAGAAGGGAAATATCCATGCAATTTCCCGAGAGTTCGATGTAAATCCTCGAGTCACCCTTGTGGGGAAAAGAAACTTGCTACAACACTTTGCACTTGGAGTCCCAACGAAAAGTAGCTGCGTTTGTTGCCATCACAAATACACCTTTCTTCGGTGGAGCGTCTTGATATCTCAACTTCTACTTCTCACTATGCTCAAAAAATTCCCAACAATGTCCTAAAGCATTTGTCAACATAGTCCTACATCTAACAAAATGCAATTGTCAATGCATTCACACTCAACCACAAGATGTCACATTCCCTAGAATTAACATGAACAACAAACTTACATATTCATCAATAGTTATCCCACTTGGAGGTGAATTTCTCACTTTCTCCAAGCAAGCACCTCAACAGCTACAACATGCATTGATCACATCATAGCAGGCTTGAAGTAATTTCGATGGGAGGGTGGATGGGGTGGGAATGATCCTATAGAACTTGTCATCAATTCTTTGTCAATATTTCTTGCTGGTTTGATCATTGCCAACCACGGCATCGAGCGACACTTGCTCCCATGCTTTCACCAAACAAATATCCTCTAGCTTCATGTAATTGACACTTATTATTGCTTTTCCCTTGACCGATTGGAAGCATCAAAAACTTGCTCCGCAATCTCCTCCGTCGCATCACCACCCTCCCCATTCTCATTACCACTCACCTCATCATCACCCTCCCCATTCTCGTTCTCCCGATACCCATAGCCGACATCTAAGTGATCAAGTGGAAACTTTCCAACGTTAACCTCATTCGATGCCAACATATCCACTTACGAGAATGGAATAGAATGCGAGCTATACAATCGGAAATAAAAAAGCTAAGCAAAATTTCGCAAATCCGGATGTGATTTGGGAGAAAGGGGGAGAATTCAAACCTCTCGGGTATTTCCTCGACCAAGGAGGAGGCGGCTGACGAAGGAGGTGCATTCGTACGCGCCCCCGAAGACTTCTTGGTCTTGTTTAGGGATGCTTGCGGTGTGGATTTCTTTCTCCAGCCGGACGGCAACGATCTGCCCACCTAGCACACTGGCATCGACGCCATCGGTACATGCCCGGAAACACGTACTTGTAGGATGTGGCTGCCCTGCCGCTTCCGTTTGGTCGTGGCTACGCCGATAGTAGGATCGGGAGCTCGGGGAGCGGCGGGAGGGGGCTACACAACCCGAATCAAACGTGTGGTTGATCTGTTTTGTCCACGCAGGCGCTTGGGCGACGCGGCAAGGCGAGATGGAAGGTGGGGAGAGAGATGGGCGACGGCAATGGCAGTAGATGGGCGGCCAATGGCGAGCTATAATGCTCGTTCCGCCAACTAACTACTACTCCCTCTATTTTAAAATATAAGATGTTTTAGCTTTGTAACATGAGTGTATTTTTTGAAACGGAGGAAGTAGATATCAAGGGACTAGGAAAAACAACAATCCAACACGGCTATATCGAGGTGTCGACGCCGGAATTTCCACTCCTCTGAAAAATTTATTAACTTTTGGTAGATCAATCTTTGCTAGATCCGAGCAGAAGAGAAAGGTAAAGACCCATCATTCGCAGCAAACTTTATTTTTCCAAACGGGATAGCAGGCAGGAAGCAAATCCGGACGTGGGCAGTGTGTCCCGTTCTCCAGATGCAGCCGACACGGACAAGATACCACTCCCAATGCTCATGACGGGATGAGGCTTTTTCTCCTTTTCCTTTTGACGCTTCCTATTCCTGATGATGTCCAATTACGGGAGCACGTATTGCGATCGGATATTATTTAGCGTGTGCTTCTTTTGCCCAGCAGAACCATGGGACAGGTGAAAAGCGCAACAGGTTGATGTGTCCGTGAAAGACAGTTTGTCTACAAAAGGAACCAAAGAGTGGAGTTGACATCATATATAGGAGTGAAATTAAAAAGGCAGCGCAGCTTTGCTGGTGCTTTCCGAAAGGTTCTTGAGAAACGAGCAAGACCAACCTGGGTAATGGGGACATTTTCGACCGCAATCTTCCGGAAATCTTGTCTTTTCAGGAAGCCCACTGTGTGGTGATATGTATATCACTCCAATCTTCCGTAAAAATTTCGCAACTTCTTGCTGACAACCGGACTCGCATAGGAGTGAAATTAAACCACAAACCATTGCTAATGTGTGCACAACCGAACTCGCATAGAGAAACGACTAAGTTGCATCCATGTCGTCACTCGACTCTTTGACTCCAGGTAAGTTTTATAAACCGCAAACCATTGCTGACATGTTGCACAAACTACACTCATTATATAAAAATTTAAAGCATCAACTTTCCGTGCAACATACTGCACTGTGTGAATCACAGATTAGTCCGATTCAGAACATTTGTGACGATTGGGATAAACGAGTCAGTTTATAAAGGAAAGGAGCAAATGCCGTGCTTAATAGGAAAGCAAAGATATACGAATCGATGAGTATGTGTCTAGTTGCATGTCCACCGTGTCATTCCAAAATGTTGGTGAATACAAAGCAAAATCAGTTTTTTATAGTAGGACTTTTGCTTCGGTGCCCCCATCTCATCTAAACATACCGAAATGAAGATACAAAGACGGTCATGATTGACCGATACCCCATCTGTTTAGAATGGATGAAGGGGTATTAGTGAATCCTGAGCGTCCTCGTGTCTTTAGCTTCGTAAGTTTAGATGAGAGAGAAAGGGGGAACAGGAGGTTTAAACTCTTAGAAATTTTTAACAAGAAGTGCCAAACTGTTAAACTAGTATTCCCTCTGTCTAGAAATAAGTGACTTGGTGTATAGATACATACGAATCTAGACAAATGCAAGTCACTTATTTCTGGACGGAGGGAGTAGTTAAAATACCTCAACTCTTCCAACTCTTCCTAGATCGATTAGTGTATACTGCTTGGAATACAAAAAATGATTTTTAGATGTTTAAAATTTTAACCAAGTCGAATCCAACAAACTAGATCAAGCTTTTAGACCACTGATTAAAAATGACTCAAAAAATTCCAGATTAATTAGTGTCCATTTTTACAGTGATATATTTATGTTTTTTATAACTGTAAAATAGAAAGCCAAAATTTGGTAATCTAAGAAAAACATGACCAAACTTTTGGGGAATGACACAAGAACGTCTAATTTGTGCGTAATTTGTCAGGTCAAAGCCACATTATTTTTAGCTGGTTATTATGGCATACCGGTGTTGTATCGTTCGACGTTTTTTCATGGTAAAAAGATGCATTTGTGTCAGGTAGCGCGAGCGTTACCAAACGGTAAACAAGAAAAAGAAATAAAACAGTACTAGGTGGTTCCGGCGGGTAAGTTGACTCTGAACTGTTGGACAGCCCCGAGAATTACGGCGCAAAGCAGCATGTTGGGTGGCGACGCGACCATCCGACCACCCTGACCTTGCTGACGTTCCAACCATTTTGCATCTCCAAGTTGGACATGGATTGATGGATACTGTAGCTTGACTTCATAATAAGCTTATAAGCCTGCCTAAGATTCTTGCCGATTGCTAGGGATATGCTTTGTTGGGGGTGGATAATACTTCTACGTCTTTGTTTATGTCAAAATTACCAGGGTTAAGGGTGAAGATAAATCCAATTAGGCCTTGTTCGGTTTAGCTAGAAATGGACGGGATTGATCCCATCTAAGCCATATTTCCCCCCTAATCCTCTAAATTCCACTCCAATCCACTAGTGAAGGGGATTAACCGAACAAAGTCTTAAATGGATAAAGTTCTGGACGACGGCATTCATGGGGCGGCATAGATGAACGACGGTGTCGACGTGCCGATCGCCGCCAGCCGCGACAAGGGGTTCGAGTTGTCCCTCGTGCAGCCCTCGTCGACATTGACGATCTCGCAGCAGCCGTTCGGATCGTCCTGTCCCGCTGCAAAAGGCCAATGCCCTTCTTGCCTGCCGTGACGCTTCGCTCCTGAATCTGAGTCAGATACTGCCGCACAAATGGTGCAGCTTTCAGTTCTACCTAGATCGACTGCAAGCCAAGACATGTTACACTATGGAAGCAACGGGAGATTTTCAAGTTTGAACCTGTCGTCCGTCGGCATATTTTCAGAAAATGGTGCACCATAGATAAAGTTGAGTTCATTAATATGAGTATTATTAGACAGTTGGTGCAAGTCCACAAAAGAAAGAAATAGTTCCTCTCACAGAGGAAAGGGGAGGAGAAAAGGATAAAAGTCTCGCTCGCTACAACTGACACGAGTACCACGTTGTGTCGTGCACCGAGCGACCACATTCCACATGGATGGGTCTGAGTAGGTGGGCGTGTAAGCTGGTGCAGTGTAACTACCTCGGTGAATTACGCTCTTAGTTACAAGTCTGGATGAGCGGAAATGGTTAAAATAGTACGGTGGGGCCAAATGCCACTCACAGGTAGACCTTTCGGCCGTCCTAACCATTTCCAAAACATCGAGACAAGAACGAGCGACGTAATCGGCAGGCGAAGGGATCAACTACATACACAAATGAGTATGTATGCAAGCCACATACAACAGTCCTCAGAGCCATTCCATCTAAAAGAAATAGAAATATTGCAATGCCATACGGCAAGATCCAAATATCCTAGATAGATATAATACTTTAGGATATCTCCTCATACATCAAACATCAGAGTATCAGGCGGAAGCAGAAAACAAGATCCGAGTATGGATAAGAAGCAAATCGGCATAAGATGCCCCATAACAAACACATCCCGCCCACAGATCTCACGGATCCCCGTTCTCGGAATCTCTACACCGAGTGATCGTTGCCAACATCGTCCGTCTCCTCCACCCAGTATCCATCTTGCGAGTATATATACATGTTCATCTGAATCAAACAATTTATCGTGTGAGACCCTAGGGGTACTCAGCAAGTCTTTATGCCTCTAAAGGGGACACAACCTGGGGTGACGCAATTGCAGCAAAAGATAATACCTAACAATTCTATAGATACTCGCTAACCATCCGCCTAACCAAAGATAGATGGATGTCCGTTAATTAAGAACAACAGTTATAACAGTAATATTAACAGATCCATCCTCCTCCTCGCTTACCAACAAGGAAGCGGACGAATAACCCCTCCCATTCGTTGGCAGTTTTATTAACCATTCCATGAGTGTTGCACTATTTACTAGCCAGGTACTTAGTCAAATTAAAAGTGGTACTTTAGTTATACTTGTCTATGATCGAGAAACTGTGCTCCAAGTCGTCCATAACCGCGGACACGGCTTTCGGAAAGTTTTACCCTGCAGGGGTGCACAAATAGCAACACACACTCGATCAACCTCGGAAAACCAAATCAAAACCCAACGAGGCATTCACGACAAAGCGATCACAGAATTCAGAAATGTTTCAGGGGGCCACCCTATTAAGCTACCCGCAATGAAGTTGGCCGGCTCCGAGACGGACCCAAGGTTTGTGTCAATGGCTGTAAACGACTGGGAACCCGAAAATGTGACTGGGCTTGTCGATACCGCGAAAACATTCCACGATTCAAAATAGTACATATGCTCCACGCACAATCTTAAATAAAGCAGTAACATGGCATAAGTACACGATAGTAATAAAGCCCCAAACTACTTTGTGGCCCCAAGAAATAAGAATGAATCAAGCTCTCGCTTAGGGGGGTCCATAAGGCCTCCCGGATATGGATAGTGCGAATAGTCAAGGAACAGGAATCAAGTACTCGGGGTCCTACGGGACACAAGTGAGCATGAAGAACCAAATAGCAGATATTGCTCACCGGTGCCACTTTCATTAGTTATCCCATTACTACTCATATTAAGTTGTTTAGGTACCTCGTTATCCATTAGACTCTCACATACCCTACACATGTTGTTCTACGACCCGCATGGCTCAAACAACTCCTGTGGTAATGGCTCATGGGATGGTGGAACAAGCTTCGATGGAGTGCACAAGCATATGAATTAAAATGCGACAAGCAACCAATCATGCCATGATGAATGATGCACAATTTACATGGCAATAATGTAGCATGGCATGGGTGAGGTGTGGGGTACAAGATTAAAGCATTTAATTAAGTTTTTAGTCTGGTTTGCTCTCATAACACTTGCTGCATACTCATTATTCATACGATGCATGCTGCAATTCAGAACATGGAATGCATATATAGAACGGGCTCGTCGCGCTGATCTATTTAGACATATTATTTGTCAAATTTGGAGTTATAAAACTAAAGTTATTAATTAATTAAGAAAAATGGCATTTTATTATAATTTTAATTACCTCGAAATTTTAAAGTGCTCAAACATTATTTTGAATAGCATATTTAAAATCCTCACATTTTTCTGATTCAAAAACATATATCATATGTAAAAAATTGGAATTACAAAACAAAAGATATTAATTTCTAGATTTTAAAAATCATATAAACAAATTCGGGAATTATTTTTATTATAGAAAAAAGGTCACAGAACTTTTCGCACACAACTGAACCTAGCCACAGGCGCTGACGCGCGGGGCCCGGCATGACTCAGCGTAGTGAGCTGGCGATGGGTAAGGTGGGGGGTTCTCTATACTTTTCTCACTTTAGGGTTTCCTAGCCACAGAGAATGACCGGTGGGCCTCCGGGCGGCGGGGCCACAGCGCGCGCGCGGCCAGCGGGCATTGGACACGTGGGCAAGCCGGGGCGCGGGGGATTGGTCTGTGCCGGTCGGTTTCTCCTAGGGGTGTTTTAGAAAAAGGGGTTGGCTGTGAACTGAACTGTCGAACTGAAACAGATCTGCAGCTAGCTGGACCGATGTTTCGGGGACGATTGCGAGCAAACTATCGAGAATCTCACGAAGCCGCAAAAAGGAAAGATGTAGAGGTAAGAAAGATCTAGAACTTCTGTTTTTGTGGCAACACCAAAAGAGGACCACGGGAGCCGGGATCCGGACGCGAAAAATGGCACGCGCGGTGTCTGAGACTGTCGGACGGAATACAGAAAAATGACATTTTCTCTGGTTTTCGCGAGATGATTCCGAGCTCATCTATGGACGGATCTGGGCGTGATATGGCTCGTTGGAAAGAGGGGACTACCAGCTAGGTTTTTCGTTATCGCGTCGTTCGAAGAAGAGCATCGCGACGACGACACCGACGCGTGGAGCGGAGCAGGTTAGGCGCGGGCCGCGGTGCACTGTCGGACGCCTGCACGCGGGTTCAGAGCGGCCGGCGAGCGTGGCGGTGCAGAGCGCGCGCGTGCGCGGCGGCGGCAAGATGATCTACCGGCGAGCATAGGAGGGATCTGGGGTGCTCACCGGGGTGTGACGTCGAGGGAGAACATGGCTGGAACGAGGGACGGATCAGCAGCGAGGAGATGGTGCCCACGGTGGCGGTGCGCAGCGACGGAGACGGCGTGACTGCGGCGGCGAGACACTGGAACGGTGGCGGCGAGGTACTGGAACGGTGGTGGCGAGGCGATTCCTCACCTCCTCCTCCTCGCTCTCGGTGAAGTACCACCTCCACACCTCGGCCGGGGCTTTCCCGCAACGGGGCTCCCTAGCGGTAGAGGGCAGGGCAGTGGCCACGGCTGGTGTTGGATCGGTTTGGAGGGCAGGTAGGGATGAGGGGAATGGGGACAACGCCCTGCTACTGGCTGCTTCAAGGAACGGAGGAGAGGGGCACGCGAGCCGGGCTTGCCTTGGCTGCCTCCCACGTGATCTGCCAGGTAGAAGAGAAACAGGACATCAGAGAGAGGGGGTAGGGTCGGGCTGGACCTGCTCGATGTGGCCAGAGGGGTCAGCTGGCTGGTTTGGGGTCGGTTGAGATAGATGGTTTGGGTTTAGTTCAACCAAGAGGTAGGTTTAGCTTAGGGTTTAAGAGAGAGAGAGGGAGATTAGCTAGCTAGAAAAAGAAGGAGAGTTAGAATAGATGTGGGGTATGTAGAATTAAGGGGGTTTTAGAGTAGAATGTCTATACAAGATTCAGCACAAGCTCTCAAAAAGTTCAAAACCCACAACTCTCACATAAGCACTAGAATAAGAAGACCATGTGGAATGGATATGTTGCATGGGCCATGCAAAAACATTAAAACCATACCCCATGCTCTAATTTGTGAAATCAAATTAGACATATGCATGGGAGCATGTAGGTGATCCCAAGGTTCTATGATTTGATTTGATGCAACAATGGCAAGAAAGATTAACATGGAACCATCCAATTAGAGTGTGGGCATGAGTGAAACCCCAAAAACGAATAAAAGAACCCACATATGAAATAGATGGGGAAGTGTCCATATGATCATGTGGCCATGCATGAACCTCAAGGGCCACTTTATATTTGTAACAACAAACATAATTCACAAGGGCACTATATTGTGATGCATGCCTTCAAATTTGAACCAAAGCCAAACAAGAAGCTTCAAGTTTGATTCCTCATATGGTATGGATGGAAATAAGCACAGATGAATATAAATGGCTATACTAGTATGTGGTTCCACTAGATGATTATTTAGCCACAATAATATTTAAACATGCTCGATTGTTCAAAACACACCCTATGGAAGATATATGAAGGGTTCTACTCACATGGCAAGCAAAGGTGGCCATGTGGCTTTCATAAACCAATAATGTGGAAACAATATGGTGCATATATGAGAGCATGTGGAGTAGAAGTAGATCCACCCCAACCTATATGAGCTAGAGATGAAAACAAAATAAAATGCAAGCTCACATGTAGTAGGGTAGGGGAATGATGGAGTGGTGACAATAAAGGTGGTGGAATTAAGTAAAAGATATGCCCCCAACTCAACTTGGGCATTAAGCATGTATCAAGATTCAAATACAATATATCAAGAGCCAAATACAATTAATAATGCATATGAGAGAAGAACCAAATCAAAAGGGTTTTATATGATGCTCAAATGCAAGGTGGCATGATGACATGAGCATGATATAATTATGATGCAACAATTGTATGTAGAAAGTAGCCATTATATTAGTAAACCATGTAGCATTACAACTGTTAGACAGATGGGATGCTACAACTCTCCCCCACTAAACAGGAATCTCGCCCCGACATTCTAGGAAGAAGAAGAAGACACGAAGAGGGTAGGATACTTGGCATGGAGCTCATCTTCACGTTCCCAAGTGGATTCATCAACAGAATGGTGCGACCACTGCACCTTGTAGAACTTGATGGACTTGTTGCGAGTCCTTCTTTCTGCGACTTCAAGGATTTTTGTGGGGTGTTCTTGATAAGACAGGTCTTCTTGGAGATTGATAAGCTCATGGTCCACGGTCCTGCCGGGATCCTTGAAGCACTTCTTGAGTTGAGAGATGTGGAAAACATCATGAACCTTGAGTTTTTCAGGCAGTTCAAAAGCGTAAGCAACTTCTCCTCTTCTTCCACGGATTTTGAATGGACCGATGTATCTAGGAGCCAGCTTTCCTTTGATACCAAAGCGGTGCGTGCCTCTCATGGGAGTGACACGAAGGTAAACGAGATCACCAGGTACATACTCCATGTCCGTGTGCTTTCTGTCATAATTGCTCTTCTGGCGACTTTGAGCAATCTTCAGATTTTCAAGAATGATGTGAACCTTTTCCTCCGCTTGAGTTACAATGTCGGGGCCAAACAATATTCTTTCACCTGCGCCCGACCAACCAATCGGAGTTCTGCATTTGCGACCATAGAGAGCCTCAAATGGTGCCATCTTTAGACTTTTCTGGAAGCTGTTGTTGTAAGAGAATTCAGCATAAGGAAGACATTCTTCCCACTTCATGCCGAAAGAGATGACGCAAGCATGGAGCATATCTTCTAGAATCTGATTGATCCTTTCAACTTGTCCTTGCGACTGAGGATGGTAAGCTGTGCTGAAGTTCAATTTTGTTCCCAAAGCATTTTGGAAACTTCCCCAGAACTTGGAAGTGAAGATGCTTCCACGGTCTGAACTGATCTCAAGAGGAACCCCATACAGAGAGACAATTCTGTTGATATAGAGCTCAGCCAACTGAATTGCAGAAATTGTTTCCTTGACAGGAAAGAAGTGAGCCACTTTAGAAAGCCTGTCGATGACAACAAAGATTGCATTGTTGCCCTTCTGCGACCTAGGAAAACCAGTGATGAAGTCCATCTCTACTTTCTCCCATTTCCATTCCGGGGGTTTCAATGGCTGTAGAAGACCGGAAGGTTTCTGATGGACAGTTTTAACTCTGCGGCAGACATCACACTCCGAGACATACTTGGCACAATATCGTTTCAACCCAGGCCACCAATATTGTGTTTTCAAGTCCATGTACATCTTAGTGCTTCCAGGGTGGATAGAAAGAACAGAATCATGCGCCTCCTTGAGAACTTGCTCTCTCAAACCCGGGTAGTTCGGAACAAACATCAGGTGTTCAAAGAAAAGAGTGCCTTGGCCATCGACGTGGAAGGACTCATACTTCGGAGCTGAATGTTGGAGATGATATTTTTAGTGTAAGGATCACCAAGTTGAATGGAGCGAACCTTTTATTCTAAGAGAGGGGTTGCCAGAAGGTTCATAAGATACCCTTGATCCACAATTTCAAGGTTGAGCTTACGGAATTCCTCGCACAAGAGAGGCTGTTGTTCTTCCACCATGAGGTTGCTGACATAAGCTTTGCGGCTGAGAGCATCGGCCATGACATTAGCTTTGCCCGGAGTGTAGTTGATGGTCAAATCAAAATCATTGATTGCTTCAATCCATCTTCTCTGACGAAGATTGAGATCAGGCTGTGTGAAGATATACTTCAGACTCTTGTGATCAGAAAAGATTTCACAACGGTTGCCAAGCAAGTAGTGCCTCCATACTTTCAAAGCAAAGACAAATGCTGCGAGTTCGAGGTCATGTGTAGGATAGTTGACCTCATGCGTCTTCAACTGTCGAGAGGCATAAGCAACAACTTGTTTTTCTTGCATAAGGACCGCACCCAATCCTTGCAAAGAGGCGTCACAGAATATCTGGAAGGGCTTTGATGTATCTGGAGGAATCAAGATTGGTGTGGAAGTGAGCTTCTCTTTGAGTGTTTCAAAGCTTGCTTGACATGCAGGAGTCCAAAGGTATTTCTTGCCTTTCTTGAGGAGATCGGTAAGAGGCTTCGCAATCTTCGAGAAGTTCTGAACGAAGCGACGGCAATAACTAGCCAAACCAAGGAAACTTTGGACTTCTTTGACATTTACAGGAGGAAGCCAGTCAACAATTGTCTTTATAGTTTCTGGGTTGACGGCAATGCCCTTGGCAGAGATGACGTGACCAAGATAGGTGACTTGAGGCAGCCAAAACTCACATTTGGAGAACTTTGCGTACAAGCGGTTCTCACGAAGCTTGTTTAGGACACACCGAAGTGTTCTTCATGTTCTTCCTTTGACTTAGAATAGACTAGGATGTCATCCAGATAGACCACAACGAACTTATCAAGATACTCCATGAAAACCGAGTTCATAAGCCTCGAGAAGGTGGCAGGTGCGTTGGTGAGACCGAAAGACATGACCGTGTACTCATACAGGCCATAGCGGGTGGTGAAAGTTGTTTTAGGAACATCTTCCTTGCGAATCTTGATTTGATGATATCCACTTCTCAAATCAAGCTTAGAGAAAACCACAGCTCCAGCTAGCTGATCGAAGAGATCATTAATCCGCGGAAGGGGATATTTATTCTTGATGGTTTTAGCATTGAGAGCCCGATAGTCAACACAAAGTCTATCAGTCTTGTCCCGCTTCTTCACAAAGATGGTTGGGCTACCCCAAGAAGAAGTACTATGCTGAATGAAACCCAACTTCTCTTGTTCATCAAGCTGACATTTGAGTTCAGCCAACTCAGCAGGACCCATTTTATAAGGCCGCTTGGAGATAGGAGCGGTTCCAGGTTCAAGCTCAATCACAAACTCGACCTCACGATCCGGAGGCATACCTGGCAACTCTTCAGGAAAGACATCTGGGAACTCACAGACCACCGGAACACTCTGAATAGCTTCCATAGCATCATCATTCAGGGCCGCCAAAGAGAAAAGCTGAATAGCAGGAGTCAGACTTGGAGAATAGACTATATGGCCTTCAGGAATTTTGAGAGAAACCGAGCGTTCAGCACAATCAATCACAACTGCATTTGCTGTCAACCAATCCATGCCCAAGATAACATCAATGTCAGAATTGCCCAGAAGGATCAAAGAGGCCAGAAAAGAAGAACCACCAATCTCAATTTGATTGCCATGGCTGATCTTGGTAGATAACATTCTTGCCCCGGGAGAAAGAACCATTAACTTTTTATCCAGCTGGTCTATAACTAGCTCATGCTGATTTGCAAATTTGTGAGAAACAAAAGAATGCGATGCACCAGAATCGAACAAAACTCGTGCCGGAACTGAGTTAATAGGAAGCATACCCATCACAACTCCAGGTGCATGCTCAGCTTGAGCGACATTGACACAGTTGGCACGAGCAATAGTAGACCCGGGCTTGGTGTTGATGTTGAGAGCCCGAGGTGGTGGTGCACGAACCGTAGGAGAGCTTGCCGCAGGTCTTGGAGGTGGTGGAGGAAGAGGTTTGTTGTTCAATGGACAGTTCCAGTGTTGATGCCCAGTGTTTCCACAAGTGTAACAAGCACCAGGTGGACGTGGAGCAACGTAGCCAGGGACTCCGCTAGGCGCTCCAGGGTAGTTGTGGTTGTAGCCCCTGGGAGCAGCAGTGAGGAAGTTTGGTGGCCTTGTCACGTAGCTTGAAGGTCTTGGTGGAGCCGGGAGCGACGGTGGGGTGTTAGGAACCCAGACACGACGCTTAGAAGGAGTTGACACAGCTGAAGAGCTTGCTGCATCGTGGTTGTGTTTCTTTGACTCCTCAAACACTTGCCTACTTGCTTCTTCCTGCAGAGCTGTATGTTGGAGTTCCAGAAATGACGCCGGCCTTGCATGTGTGATTGCATATTTAATCGATGCATTGAGCCCTTGTCTGAACCTCTTTTGCTTCTTCTTGTCATCAGAGATCTCATCGCCACCATAACGAGAAAGGTTCATGAAGTTTCTGATGTAGGTATTGACATTGTCATTGCCCTGCTTGAGGTTGAGAAACACTTCCTTCATCCTCTCCATGACAATTTCTGATAGATATTGCTCTTTGAAAGGTCCAGTGAACTATTCCCAAGTAGGCTGAAAACTAGTGTAGTTTGCCTTGAGGTAATTCTCCCACCACAGAGCTGCATCTCCCTTCAGAAGGTGAGTGGCACATTTTACCCATTCTTGCTTAGGAACATCAGCAGTCACCAGTAACCTTGACATCTCACGCAACCAATCATCAGCATCAAGTGGTTGATCAGACACATCAAATTGGCGTGGGTTGAATTTCAGGAAGCTTTTGATGTCTCCTCGCTTGGGAGGTGGAGGTAGCGGAACAAACTCATTCCTCCTGACACTTTCTTCAAATCGCTGTTGGTTCTGCTGCATTGCGGCCAAGGCATTGGCGATGCTTGCCAACGCAACCCCTAGTTCAGGTTGTATGTCCTCCTCAGAACGGCGTGGTGGTGCCATCCTGTGATTGATATAAAACACAAGTCAGTACCATAATGGAGAATAATAATAATCCAAAATAGTACCAAAATGGAATTAACCAAGATTAAAGGATACAAATTACTAAGATGATATTAAAATATCAACAAATTTCAAAGCACCAAGAAGATATTAAGCATATCGCACACGACTGAACAAGGAGTGTGGTACACAAAACTATCAAAGAAAAAAAAATCCGCAAATTTCGGCATTAAAATACCACTATATACGCAAAACCACTTAACGAATCAAGATTAGTAACTCTACCAATTCAATATACAAGAGCGAATGAGAAAATTAGTGGTATGGTCGCGACTCCATCCCGCATTCAAACCATTACTCCGCACATGAATAAGTAAAACACATATCCCAACACCTTCTTCTAAAGATGAACCTAAAGATTAGTAACTACGGAAACGAACACCCCAAACAAGATAACGTCGGATAACAAAGAGTAAGACAGATCGCGTCGGTATACAACGAATCAGATAGATCGCGTCGGTTTGCAAAAGCCTATCGGTATGGAATGTACCAACAGTTGATAACCAAAAGGCAAATAATGATAACATGTTGGATGCAACAGATAGACAAGGAATTCACACACGCACACACACACACACACACACAACCTATGGTACTACGGAACCCAGAACACGTGAATCCTAGTTTGAATTTTAGAAGAGGATTGAAAACGTTACACTTCCTTACCAGAAAAGGGTGGGTGGGTGGGTAAGAAGGAAAATGGAAGCAGTCCTACTCTCACGTTTTGTTTTTCCTAGTATACATAACTACCAAAAATATTTGCTAGACTGACAACGACCATTTGGCTGAGACCCTGAAGGGCGGGATGGCTCTGATACCAATTGTAACTACCTCGGTGAATTACGCTCTTAGTTACAAGCCTGGATGAGCGGAAATGGTTAAAATAGTACGGGGGGGCCAAATGCCACTCACAGGTAGACCTTTCGACCGTCCTAAACATTTCCAAAACATCGGGACAAGAACGAGCGGCATAATCGGCAGGCGAAGGGATCAACTACATACACAAATGAGTATGTATGCAAGCCACATACAACAGTCCTCAGAGCCATTGCATCTAAAAGAAATAGAAATATTGCAACGCCATACGGCAAGATCCAAATATCCTAGATAGATATAATACTTTAGGATATCTCCTCATACATCAAACATCAGAGTATCAGGCGGAAGCGAAAAACAAGATCCGAGTACAGATAAGAAGCAAATCGACATAAGATGCCCCATAACAAACACATCCCGCCCAAAGATCTCACGGATCCCCGTTCCCGGAATCTCTACACCGAGTGATCGTTGCCAAGATCGTCCGTCTCCTCCACCCAGTATCCATCTTGCGAGTATACCTGTTCATCTGAATCAAACAATTTATCGTGTGAGACCCTAGGGGTACTCAGCAAGTCTTTATGCCTCTAAAGGGGACACAACCTAGGGTGACGCAATTGCAGCAAAAGATAATACCTAACAATTCTATAGATACTCGCTAACCATCCGCCTAACCAAAGATAGACGGATGTCCGTTAATTAAGAATAACAGTTATAACTGTAATATTAACAGATCCATCCTCCTCCTCACTTACCAACGAGGAAGCGGACGAACAACCCCTCCCATTCGTTGGCAGTTTTATTAACCATTCCATGAGTGTTGCACTATTTACTAGTCAGGTACTTAGTCAAATTAAAAGCGGTACTTTAGTTATACTTGTCTATGACCGAGAAACTATGCTCCAAGTCGTCCATAACCGCGGACACGGCTTTCAGAAAGTTTTACCCTGCAGGGGTGCACAAATAGCAACACACACTCGATCAACCTCAGAAAAACCAAATCAAAACCCAACGAGGCATTCACGACAAAGCGATCACAGGATTCAGAAATGTTTCAGGGGGGCACCCAATTAAGCTACCCGCAACGAAGTTGGCCGGCTCCGAGACGGACCCAAGGTTTGTGTCAATGGCTGTAAACGACTGGGAACCCGAAAATGTGACTGGGCTTGTCGATACCGCGAAAACATTCCACGATCCAAAACAGTACATATGCTCCACGCACAATCTTAAATAAAGCAGTAACATGGCATAAGTACAGGATAGTAATAAAGCCCCAAACTACTTTGTGGCCCCAAGAAATAAGAATGAATCAAGCTCTGGCTTAGGGGGGTCCATAAGGCCTCCCGGATATGGATAGTGCGAATAGTCAAGGAACAGGAATCAAGTACTCGGGGTCCTACAGGACACAAGTGAGCATGAAGAACCAAATATCAGATATTGCTCACCGGTGCCACTTTCATTAGTTATCCCATTACTACTCAGATTAAGTTGTTTAGGTACCTCGTTATCCATTAGGCTCTCACTAACCTACACATGTTGTTCTACGACCCGCATGGCTCAAACAACTCCTGTGGTAATGGCTCATGGGATGGTGGAACAAGCTTCGGTGGGGTTTAAAAGTAAAGGCTATGCAGTACTTGGGATTCAATTTAATGCAATCGTGACTCAATGATGCAAGAATAAGATAGAGGCGGTAGGTACTATATGTATGCAAGCATGTGGTAGTGCTTGCCTGGCAGCTCAGTTGAAGCGAGGGATGGATCTGGGTAGTGCTCCTGGGTTTCCTGATATATCCCCTGCTCAGCGTCTATTCGAAGAAGAACCAAACAAACAAGGGCCAACATAAATAGAGTGCACAAGCATATGAATTAAAATGCGACAAGCAACCAATCATGCCATGATGAATGATGCACAATTTGCATGGCAATAATGTAGCATGGCATGGGTGAGGTGTGGGGTACAAGATTAAAACATTTAATTAAGTTTTTAGCCCGGTTTGCTCTCATAACACTTGCTGTATACTCATTATTCATATGATGCATGCTGCAATTCAGAACATGAAATGCATAGATAGAACGGGCTCGTCGCGCTGATCGATTTAGACATATTATTTGTCAAATTTGGAGTTATAAAACTAAAGTTATTAATTAATTAAGAAAAAGGGCATTTTATTGTAATTTTAATTACCTCGAAATTTTAAAGTGCTCAAACATTATTTTGAATAGCATATTTGAAATCCTCACATTTTTCTGATTCAAAAAAATATATCATATGTAAAAAATTGGAATTACAAAACAAAAGATATTAATTTCTGGATTTTAAAAATCATATAAACAAATTCGGGAATTATTTTTATTATAGAAAAAAGGTCACAGAACTTTTCGCACACAACTGAACCTAGCCACAGGCGCTGACGCGCGGGGCTCGGCATGACTCAGCGTAGTGAGCTGGCGATGGGTAAGGTGGGGGTTCTCTATACTTTTCTCACTTCGAGGTTTCCTAGCCACAGAGAATGACCGGTGGGCCTCCGGGCGGCGGGGCCACAGCGCGCGTGGCCAGCGGGCGTTGGACACGTGGGCAAGCCGGGGCGCGGGGGACTGGTCTATGCCGGTCGGTTTCTCCTAGGGGTGTTTTAGAAAAAGGGGCTGGCTGTGAACTGAACTGTCGAACTGAAACAGATCTTCAGCTAGCTGGACCGATGTTTCGGGGACGATTGCGAGCAAACCATCGAGAATCTCACGAAGCCGCAAAAGGAAAGATGTAGAGGGAAGAAAGATCTACAACTTCTGTTTTTGTGGCAACACCAAAAGAGGACCAGGGGAGCCGGGATCCGGACGCGAAAAATGGCATGCGCGGTGTCTGAGACTGTCGGACGGAATACAGAAAAACGACATTTTCTCTGGTTTTCGCGAGACGATTCCGAGCTCATCTATGGACGGATCTGAGCGTGATATGGCTCGTTGGAAAGAGGGGACTACCAGCTAGGTTTTTCGTTATCGCGTCGTTCGAAGAAGAGCATCGCGACGACGACACTGACGCGTGGAGAGGAGCAGGTTAGGCGCGGGCCGCGGTGCACTGTCGGACGTCTGCACGCGGGTTTAGAGCGGCCGTCAAGCGTGGCAGTGCAGAGCGCGCGCGTGCGCGACGGCGGCGAGATGATCTACCGGCGAGCATAGGAGGGATCTGGGGTGCTCACCGGGGTGTGACGTCGAGGGAGAACGTGGCTGGAACGAGGGACGGATCAGCGGCGAGGAGATGGTGCCCACGGCGGCGGTGCGCGGCGATGGAGACGACGTGACTGCGGCGGCGAGACACTGGAACGGTGGCGGCGAGGTACTAGAACGGTGGTGGCGAGGCGATTTCTGACCTCCTCCTCGCTCTCGGTGCAGTACCACCTCCACACCTCGGCCGGGGCTTTCCCGCAACGAGGCTCCCTAGCGTTAGAGGGCAGGGCAGTGGCCACGGCTGGTGTTGGATCGGTTTGGAGGGCAGGTAGGGATGAGGGGAATGGGGACAACGCCCTGCTGCTGGCTGCTTCAAGGAACGGAGGAGAGGGGCACGCGAGTCGGGCTTGCCTTGGCTGCCTCCCACGTGATCTGCCAGGTAGAAGAGAAACAGGACATCAGAGAGAGGGGGTAGGGTCGGGCTGGACCTGCTCGATGTCGCCAGAGGGGGTCAGCTGGCTGGTTTGGG
Source organism: Avena sativa (assembly GCA_916181665.1). Classification (NCBI taxonomy): domain Eukaryota; kingdom Viridiplantae; phylum Streptophyta; class Magnoliopsida; order Poales; family Poaceae; genus Avena; species Avena sativa. The sequence goes on from OV702290.1 coordinate 470,804,287, forward strand.
GTCGGTTGAGATAGATGGTTTGGGTTTAGTTCAACCAAGAGGTAGGTTTAGCTTAGGGTTTAAGAGAGAGAGAGGGAGATTAGCTAGCTAGAAAAAGAAGGAGAGTTAGAATAGGAGTAGATGTGGGGTATGTAGAATTAAGGGGGGTTTAGAGTAGAATGTCTATACAAGATTCAGCACAAGCTCTCAAAAAGTTCAAAACCCACAACTCTCACATAAGCACTAGAAGAAGAATACCATGTGGAATGGATATGTTGCATGGGCCATGCAAAAACATTAAAACCATACCCCATGCTCTAATTTGTAAAATCAAATTAGACATATGCATGGGAGCATGTAGGTGAGCCCAAGGTTCTATGATTTGATTTGATGCAACAATGGCAAGAAAGATTAACATGGAACCATCCAATTAGAGTGTGGGCATGAGTGAAACCCCAAAAACGAATAAAAGAACCCACATATGAAATAGATGGGGAAGTGTCCATATGATCATGTGGCCATGCATGAACCTCAAGGGCCACTTTATATTTGTAACAACAAACATAATTCACAAGGGCACTATATTGTGATGCATGCCTTCAAATTTGAACCAAAGCCAAACAAGAAGCTTCAAGTTTGATTCCTCATATGGTATGGATGGAAATAAGCATAGATGAATATAAATGGCTATACTAGTATGTGGTTCCACTAGATGATTATTTAGCCACAATAATATTTAAACATGCTCGATTGTTCAAAACACACCCCATGGAAGATATATGAAGGGTTCTACTCACATGGCAAGCAAAGGTGGCCATGTGGCTCTCATAAACCAATAATGTGGAAATAATATGGTGCATATATGAGAGCATGTGGAGTAGAAGTAGATCCACCCCAACCTATATGAGCTAGAGATGAAAACAAAATAAAATGCAATCTCACATGTAGTAGGGTAGGGGAATGATGGAGTGGTGACAATAAAGGTGGTGGGAATTAAGTAAAAGATATGCCCCCAACTCAACTTGGGCATTAAGCATGTATCAAGATTCAAATACAATATATCAAGAGCCAAATACAATTAATAATGCATATGAGAGAAGAACCAAATCAAAAGTGTTTTATATGATGCTCAAATGCAAGGTGGCATGATGACATGAGCATGATATAATTATGATGCAACAATTATATGTAGAAAGTAGCCATTATATTAGTAAACCATATAGCATTACAACTGTTAGACAGATGGGATGCTACATGCAGGTGCAACACTACAACTACTACCTACCACAATTGGCCACCTGATGATCATGTCGCGATGCCAACTCCAATGGCACCCTGAAAAATGTTCTTTTGACCGTTTCGATCCGTTTACGGGACGGATGGACATGCCCCCGTCCTATGTCTGGGCTGGCATGGCCGGTGCACCCAACGGTGCCCCCTCTCCATTTTCCCTCTGAATGATTTCAGGCATACACCAATTCATATAAACCAAAATAGCTCTGCAAATTAAAATTAAAATAGATAGTTTATGACAAATAGAAGTACATGTCCAAATCAAGTTTATACTGTCAAATTATATGAAATTAAAATTGAAAAAACAGGAGATAAAAGCTAGTTATTCGGCTGTACTATCGGTTGGTTTCCAGCAAATTCACATATATGGTTAACCAAATTATTCTGGAGTTGATTTTGAGTAGCCCGGTCTCGAATCTCATGATGCACCTGCAAGAATTCCACAAAACTAGGTGGCGGACCTGGCGCAGGTTCAACCAATTCTCCCTGAAATTCCTAGCCTTGGTCATAGATGCTTTCATCACGCTCATCTTGGATGATCATGTTATGCATGATCACACAAGCCATCATCACTTCTCACATTGTGTCTTTGTTCCAAGTTCTAGCAGGGTGTTACACTATAGCCCAGCGGGATTGGAGCATACCGAAGGCTCGCTCCACATCCTTTCTAGTAGCCTCCTGCTCCTTGGCAAACCTCTTGTGCTTCTCTTCAGTGAGGCTGCATATGGTCTTCATCAAGGTAGACCAAGTAGGATAGATACCATCTGCCAGGTAATATGCCTTGTTGTAGGTGTGGCCTTGTACCTGATAGTTCACACGGGGAGTAGTGCCTTCTACAAGCCTAAAAACACGTTGGAGGATCTGAACAACACAAATATCATTGTGGAAACCAGTCATGCTAAAGAAAGAGTGCCAAATCCAAATATCATGGCATGCAATGGCCTCAAGTATGACTGTGCACCCCTTTGCATGCCCTTTATATTGCCCCTGTTAGGCAAACAAACACTTCTTCTACTCCCAGTGCATATAATCTATGCTTCCAATCATTCCTGAAAACCCTCAAGCCAAGAGCCGGCGAGTATCCTCCACATTGGGTGCCCTCGGGAATTCTTCACCAAAAACGGCCACCACAACTTTGAAGAACTTGTACATTGCTTCCAGACAAGTGGACTCGCTCATGCACAAGTACTCATCAACACAATCAGCAACTACTCCATAAGCAAGCATGTGAATAGTTGCGGTGCATTTTTGATAGGAGGTGAGGCCGAGCTTACCGGTCACATCTTTTTTCAAAGAGAAGTAGTCGTCATGATCCCTCACTCCGTGAATAATACACATGAACACCTTTCGTCAAAGAGAAGTAGTCGTCATGATCTCTCGAACAAGACTGATATCACACCATTGTAAGTACCCAAGGTTGTTCTTAATTTACGCAATTGGATGTTCTAACGTCTGCATAGGGATAACGAAAGAGAATGAGAGTAGTGTGTTTAGAGAAGGGAACTGTGGGTGCGATATTAGACATGAAATGTGTTGTGTCAGGATATCAACTACTACCTCTATTCCACAATATAAGCCTTTTTAACTAGCTGTTTTAGAGAGAGTACAAAGTTTGCATTCACCAGTCATAAAAAGCTGAGGAGGAAACGAGTTGATATGATAGAATCATAGAGAAAATTACAAAAATATGTTGGCTGAGTCGCTGAGATCATCATTGGTACCATCATCGACTCTATATTAAGCACGTTCCACAACAAAATCGAGGTAATATGTGTATATCATATGAATATATAGCTAGCCTGAATGCAATTTGAGTACTTGTTTTTTTGGCGAAAATTTGAGTACTTGTTGATAACAGTTTACACATGAGCGTATTGGCTATTATTTTAATTGTTATATGAGGGCCCACAAATTCTAGTTTTGGCGCGGGCCTTAAAATGTCAGGGCCATCCCTGGTTAATCCCAACCCTTTGTTTGTTATCTCTAGCGGAGAGTTTTATGTAAGAATCCGAGGACGAAATGACGATTGTTTTTTCTTGTCAGTGAAAGTTTTACTTATATGGGTGTGGAGCGCAACAATAATGAAGTCGTAGTGATGTCAGCCCGCTGGTCTAACAAACCAGAGGCTGGGGCATGGATAATCTCTGCCCAGGCACCGATCACAGCCTTATCCTCTCATTCTCCCTGTGCTACAGTACCGAAGAGGATTTTTGCGTGCGCCGCGCCACCCTGAGGCCTCGCTCGCTGGCATCGCAGGTCGAGCTGGACTGAGGGTGGGCCTTGTAGTATGCATAATAGGGGTAGTCTGGGGCTCAGTCCCCGTAGGAGGCGGCCTTGTGCCGCTGGGAGCGCACTCATCTTCCCGGCCAAGATGCGGCGGCTGCGTGCTCTCTCGTCCTCCTTGCCTCACCGGCGACGGAAATGATGGAGGTGACTCGCCCCTCCCCCAATATGGTCTTCTCGAGCTCGTCGTTGCTGGGTGTCCTGCGCTCCTCTCTTTGGCTGGCCATGGTGGCAGGGAAAGAAGGAACTCTGGCCAGCAGCAACTTCGTCCTCGAGTCAATCGTGTTGTTTGGTGGCAATGCAACCTCGTTTTTCGACTCTCCCTTCTGCTGGTTGGCCATTGGTGGCGTGGGCAGGGGAGGTTGACTGTGAGGCCGGCGGTGGAGCCAACCGATGGGGGAATTGTTTGGTCAAGGTGTATTGGTGTGGCGCCTTCCGTTTAGCTATTGTGCTTCGGCGTGCTTCCATGGTGGAAACCTCCAGAGTTTTTCCTAGAGTTAAAGCCCTTCTCAAATAAGCGTATGTGTTGCTCTGTCGAGGGAGGTGGTGTTGTGGCGGTGCTCCTGGCCGGCCGTGGAGGCGAGGAGGAGCGATGTCGCGTCCTGCTGGTTGTGGTCGACATTTCCCCATTGGCCGACCATGGCGGCGAGGTAGGGGTGAGCGGCACCGCATTGTCCCTTGCTTCAGCAGGTGGTTGGGGCTTTGGACTCTTTTCCGTGTTGCTCTTTTCGCCTCCTACACCCACTCATGGCAGGAGTGGCGACGACGGGATGACTATCTCTTTTGGCTCCGGCAAAGAATCCTCTACTGCGGGGCCCTTCTGCTCTTCACATCTTCTTCTTCCTCCAGTAGACGCAGTGGTTGCGGAAATGGGAGGTGTCAATTGGGTGAACAACAGTGTCAAGCAGCAATGAGTTGGGAAGCATTCTTGAGCACCACCTTGGCGGCGGGTGACAGCCGTCCGACATCTAAGGCCAGAACATGGCCTATCCAAAAGCCGACGATGGGTCCCGACACTTGTTCAACCTCCTCAATGAGGCCCCTTTCGAGGTTGGCGGTCGCATTCCTCATCTACGCAGAAGCAAGTGGTTTCGTCCCCGCTTTCGAGCTTGACGGCGGCGAGTCTGACTTCCGGCTCGATAGTGGAGAAAGAGAAGGATCGGTTTGTTGTTTTCCATCTTTCAGTGAAGTCTTTCCTGCATTTATTAGGGACTTATGCATTTTTTTCTTATCTTATAGGGTCCTTTGTAACATTTTGTACATCCACCGTTTGATATTAACCGTGATGCTTAACCCAGAAAAGAAAACAAAATCTTCTCGTGATGGTGGGCCTATCCCAGCACAAATGACAGGCCGGAGACAACTGCAAGCGTCAAATGGACCCGAGGCCCAAACCATGTGCCCCACGGAGCACGCACTCGCCACTTCTGCTGACCTGGTCACCGAAAAATTGGTCAGGACAGCGTTAAAGCGGCACTGGGACCCGCCCCAGCCACGCGTTGAATATTCCGGCTCAGCTCCGCCGTGCGCCGAGAGCCACGTGGAAGCGCGGCCGGCGATGTCCGGCGAGCCAAGCCAATCCATCGTCCTCCTCAGTCCATGCTTGTAAAGCTTTTCCCACGCGTTGAACAAGCTTGTTCCCATCAGCTGATCCGTCACGTTGCTACAGATCCGGAGGCCCATCGGACCGTTCGACAGAAGACGAACGGTCGCGATCGTGCGCTACTCGCTCTTGGCCACGGGAAAAGTCGTTCGAAATCACGCCGCGTTAGCACAACGGACTCCCTCGTCGTTCTCGTTCTCGGGGTAGCTAGCGCTGCCGGTAGGGGAAAGACCGCGAGGCCGCCGACAGGAGCTCGCGCGCGAGGAGGGAGAGAGGCGGCGCGATGGCGGGGACAGCGGCGTCGGGGCGGACGCTGCTGCTGGTGAACCTGGCGGGCATCATGGAGCGCGCGGACGAGGCGCTGCTGCCGGCGGTGTACCGGGAGGTGGGCGCCGCGCTGCACGCCACGCCCATGGGGCTCGGCGCGCTCACGCTGTACCGCTCCTTCGTGCAGGCCGCGTGCTACCCGCTCGCCGCCTACGCCGCCGTGCGCTACAACCGCGCCCACGTCATCGCCGTGGGGGCATTCCTCTGGGCCGCCGCCACCTTCCTCGTCGCCGTCTCCGGCACCTTCGCAGAGGTCCGTCCCGCTCTAACCATAATAAACCCTTTTTTTTTGTTTCGGCTGTGATTCGGGAGCGTGTCTACTGAATTGTGGATCCATTTTTGGGAAATTGGGGCACAGATCGCCACCGGCATATGCTCCTTGTGCATCCGCAGAAAATCCAGTGCGCTATTTTCATTGCGTATTTGCGCTTTAGGCTTTACAGCGAAAAGATGACGAATGCTCAGTTTTAAGACTTTTAAGTTTTACCTACCTGCGTGCTTTGGATTTGACGTATCTGCAAAGTTTGAAGCAAAGGTCATGTCGATGCAACCGAAGCAGATCGTCTAGACTAAAACTTCGGTCAGAGCATATTCGCATCTCAAAACGGATCCCCAATGGGTAACCAACCTTTAGTTGTAACTTGCCCAATCAAATACATACAACCTTTTGTCCCCCGAATGTGGTTCCACCGGCAGTTATGTTTGGTTTCTTTATACTCCTATTAGAATTTTATTAATTCAGTATTAGCAGTTTCCGTATTTGTGATTTTTATTTTTTTACTATTTCAGTCATGTAAGAATATAAGTCAAATGCTTGTGACTGGGTTTCAGTGTGCGAATTCTTTTTTTTTTTTTGCTGGGATTCAGTGTGCGAATTCGAATATAAACATCTGGATTAAGGTTACTAGATACTCCACTGTAGCAAATGTGTACAATCAGGTGTATCTTACCAATAATGTCTCCATGCTTCCTAAACAAACTTCATATTTTTTCATATAATAGATGATAATCAAGAAGAAATTCCCATGAAAACATTCTTCTTTGAGCAGGTAGCAGTAGCTAGGGGATTGAATGGTGTTGGCCTAGCACTTGTCTCTCCGGCCATCCAATCTCTAGTGGCAGACTTCACCGATGATAACACCCGTGGCTCTGCATTTGGATGGCTTCAACTCACAGGCAATATAGGTTCAGTGATTGGAGGTTTGTTCTCCATCTTGCTAGCATCAACCACAATCATGGGTATTGCCGGATGGCGTATCGCATTTCACATTGTTGCTCTCATCAGTGTGGTGGTCGGGGCATTGGTCTATCTTTTTGCCGTGGATCCTCATTTTTGCAACACTGAGGGTGGCGGGCAGCTGCTGCGCAAGCCGGCATGGGCAGAGATGAAGGATTTGGTCACAGAAGCCAAAGCTGTCGTGAAGATACCGTCGTTTCAGATCATCGTGGCTCAAGGCGTCACGGGTTCGTTCCCATGGTCGGCATTGTCGTTTGCCCCAATGTGGTTGGAGCTGATGGGTTTTACACACAACCAAACTGGAATTCTCACTGCAGTATTTGCAGTGGCAAACTCACTCGGAGGACTCTTTGGTGGAAAGATGGGGGACTACCTCTCTGTTCGCTTCCCGGACTCTGGCCGGATAGTGCTGTCTCAAATAAGCTCGGCTTCTGCAGTTCCTCTTGCTGCTCTGTTGCTGCTTGGACTGCCTGATGACTCCTCTACTGGTGTCTTGCATGGACTTGTTATGTTTATCATGGGCCTAAGCATCTCCTGGAACGCCCCTGCTACTAACAAGTGAGTAACCTTTCTTTGATTATTTTATTCTTTAGATACTCAAATACTAAAAAAATGCATTTTAATTTTTTAAACAACAATGAAGTCAATAAGCGCGAAACAAATTCTAGTTCACTGCTACTAGTTACCCACTGTATACAGTTTCAGCATTAGTACTTCATTTTTTTGATCTGTAACAAGGGGCTTAACATATATGCTAACTACAGATGGCTGATAATCTATGAAATCTCTGCATTCATGTTGGCCATAAATATGAACTTACTATGTGCAGCCCCATATTTGCGGAGATTGTTCCCGAGAGATCAAGGGCAAGTATCTACGCGCTGGACCGTTCCTTCGAGTCGGTCCTAGCCTCATTTGCTCCACCAGTTGTCGGCCTTTTAGCTCAGCATGCGTATGGCTACACCCCCATTTCATATGGGGCTGGAGTGAGCAGCGTTGCGAGTGACAGGTCCAATGCCGCTGCCCTAGCGAAAGCTCTGTACACGGCGATCGCAATACCGATGCTGCTCTGCTGCTTCATCTATTCCCTGTTGTACGGGACATACCCGCGCGACAGGGAGAGGGCGAGAATGGACACTCTCATCTCAACAGAGCTGCAACTGATCAATCTGGAAAGGTCTCACGGGGTAGGAGAGTACAATGCTGGAAGGAAGCATGCCACCGTGATCGATATCGAATATGGCGAGGATGAGCTTGATGCCGATGACGATGAGCAAGCATTGATGCATCACCAAGCTGAACAAAGAGGTAGTCTCGGGTGACCAGGGTGTAAAATGACAGGAATCATCACGAAGCTCATGAGGACGGTTTTCGAAAGTAGCTCCTAGTACGGGTGAGAAGACAGATTGCACTTCAGGAGATCAATCTGTAACAGGCATAGATCTCTTTTTGTTCACTTACTTACTTTGTTCAATGTTGATATTGTGGACATATGGGTTTATGTAGTAGGACTAGTGAGTACTGAGTATAGCACTTATAAAAGATTATTCGAGTTCATTTGTACCGATATGTAGGAGAAACTGTTTGGTACGAGTGGGTAGCATCGATGTTGTAGTGAAGATATTCAATTGAAAATTCAGCAGGCCCGTCTAGCTCAGTTGGTAGAGCGCTTCTCCGCCACGGGGATATACAACACGCATGGTTCCGTTGAAGAAGGAAAACGATAGGACTCCTTGGGGGTCGCACGACTCGCATCCCCGTGTGTCTGGCCTCGCGCGACACACGGACGTCTGTAGGGTTCACCACCACAATCTTATCCTCACGACAGTGTCTCCCTTCTCTTGTTTTCTAATCCAAAATCCATGGCGCTCCGCGCTGTTTCTCACCCTGCGTGATGCCCTGCTCCTCCCTCGGCGCGCCGCCCGTCAAGATACTTGAAATCCCTCTTCAATCTGCTGTGCGCGTGCTGCTGCAAAGCGGCGACGGCTAGTAGCCGGTGGAGGCTGCTATACGACGGTGAAGGCTGCTATACGACGGTGAAACAAACGGTACACGCGGCGGCAAAGGCTGCTACGACGGCTAGTAGCCGGTGGAGGCTGCTATACGACGGTGAAACGGACAGTACACACGACGGCAAAGGCTGCTACACGACGGGGCAACGGCCGGTACACGCAGCGGAGGCGGAGGCTGCTACACGCCGCGGCGGCAGCGACTGCACGGGCCGCTGCTACACGTCGTGGCTTCAGCCGCTACATGACAGTGCAGCAGCTGCTACACTCCGCGGCACGTCTCTGCTACATGGGCGAGGCCGCGTTTTTGGGGGATAACCCCGGATAGGGTCAAGCCGGGGTATAATGGCCATCATAGCAGTGGTACGACAAGGTCAAAGCGGGAGCTGACCGAGTTACCTCAAGGCAAGCCAAGTTACGGCTGACCCGGTTCGGATGGTGTTCACCCAACGTTACCTCGGCCGACGTAAAGTGTATGTCGGCACCCTCAATGTTACTTGTTTGCAGGTACCCTCGAGGCCGAGTTAACCAGGCAACATTCGGGTTAACTACTTGGCTTACAAGAGAAGGAAGAAATCTCCATGGTCATCGCTTTTCTCTCTCCACTGTAGCATGAGCGCTGAGGACAGAGAGGAGAACCAACGAGTACGGGCCGATAAAGGTGACATTACTCAACCGTTCTTGGTCGGGTGACACGGCGCCGTAGAGGCTTACACAAGGGGCTCAGAGTGGAATACGCCATGGGTCCTGGGCGGCTTACGAAGAGAAAAAGAGACGCAACGCTATGCTATTTTGGGAGTGGCATTTTTGGGGAATATGCCCTCCACGTATGCCCTAACTTGTAACCTGGCCTTCCCTATATAAGGAGCTGGACAAAATGTTATTCCGCCGTCTAAAAGCCAAGTCCAAAAGAGGGGACCCACAGTTTGATGAAGCAGCTGGACAATATGTTATTTCGCCGTCTAACTCGAGGCAGCTAGCCAGAGATGCTACTTATATGAGAAGGGACCATGAGCGCATTGAGGAAGAAAACCGTGCCAAAAGGGCCAAATATGACAATGTGCAGTATCTTGCCCATATGACAAAGAAAGAATACCGTGAGCTGTGCAAGACAAGGTTCTATGACTTGCCAAGAATAAGCGATGACCCATGTTATTGGAGGAAAGAGAAAAAAGGTGTTCATGACAGATATCTATCACAAGCTCACCAAGTCTCTAGTTTGTGCACGACGGTATATGGACTTCCCCGACATGCGTGCCAATGACTATTTCATAGATGCTCTTTGGGTTAGTGAGAAGCTTGGGCTACACAACCTTATGGAGCTTCATGAGGACTACAATGTTGTCTTGGTTCAACAATTTTATGCCACAGTTGTATTTGATCATGATGAGGCTAAGACCATGACATGGATGACCGGTAACTTCCGCTGCGCTGCTACCTTCTATGATTTTGCCAAACTCATTCACTAGACCTTTAGTGGCATGTTTGTTCCTGTTGGCCATTGCATGCATGATGCTGCTCTTGGAGAAAGCAAAAGCAAACTTGCACCTCTTTATGGGAGTACGACCACTATTGGGGAGTCCGAGGGACTCAAGCCCCTCTACAATCTGCTACCGAGGATCTTTCGCCACGCTGGCCCTACTGCTGAAGGATTTGCCATTGACATCATGGATTTCATTTTTTAGGAGATGCATCATGCCATACTGTTCAGAAAATCTCCTCCATATGCAGCCCTCGTGATGAGGCTCATCAATACTCAAGTTCATTGTTCACCTCTCGCCCTCCCACCTAACCTTGAATCACATGTCTCGGTGGCTCTCCAAAAGAAAGGCAGAATGGGTCCAGATCCTAGGCAGCCGCATGCTAGTGAGGATGATGAGATTTCTGAGGCTGAGCGGGGCCCACTCCTCCTAGGGGATCTCGAAGGAAGAATGTCTCCAATGCACCTGTCACCCGTGAGTATGTCCAGGAGAAGGTCAAGAATGCATCATTTTTGAAGAAGACACTGTGTTGCATGAATGTGGACATTCACAAGGAACATCATGCCTCCTACAAGAGCAACCACATGATTGAGAAGATCCTTAAGGATATTAAGGCTCAAGGTGAAGAATAAGAAGAGGAAGGAGAGGCAAAATACACTGATGAGCATGGGGTTGAACCGTCTGCAGAATCAGATCACACGCTCTCTTTTGGTGCTTGGAATGCAATGAATGATAACTTAGTTGATTGGAAGACCTTCTCAGAGGTCACATCTGGATTTGCTTCTCAGGGTACCTCCTCCTCTCGCCCTCATGGCAAAGGCCCCCAGGTTCCAAATGTTGATGATGACTATGAGGAGGAAGAGGATGAGGATGATAACAATGACGATGACTCTGAGTGATTCCCTTTGGGGCGATAGCTGGGTCTTTTCCCTTTTCGGTGTTTTGATGCCAAAGGGGGGAGAAGATGTATATTAGGATCATCCGGGATTTGCATGGGTTGGGCATTTGGTTGCTTCGTATTTGCCTATGCCGTTATCTTCAAAAAATTCGAAAATTTGCTTTATTTGATTCTTGTGGTACTATCTACTATTTGTATGGACATGCTATGCCCAGGCTATGTGAGCCTTTATATTCTGTTATCTAATATGTGGTGCACTACATGTATATCTTGATGCACATCGTCAGGGGGAGCATAGCTATGTTTCTTATTTTTTAAGAATTTTATGCAAAACCTCTTGTTGTCATCGAACACCAAAAAGGGGGGAGATTGAAAGGATATGCCTTAATCAGTTTTGGTGTTTGTTAACAACTTGAGGATCATTTTATAGTGTCCTAATATTGCTAGGTCAATCTACTGAAATGAGAAAAGTGCGTGTCATAGTGGAAAAATCCCTGGCTGAAACAAAAGTTTCCTGGAAAGTCCAGACCGGAGTCTCCGGTGTGCAAAGACCGGAGTCTCGGTGTGGTCTAGAGTTTTGCCTCAAGCCTCTAGAGTAGATCGAAGATGATGCCCAGGGACAACCTGACTAGGGGTCCAGAGGCAGGCCGAATACTGGCCGGAATCTCTGGTGTATTCTGACAGACCAGAATCTTTGGAGTAAATAATCCGGAGTCTCTAGTGTTTCAGGTCCGGAGTTCCTGCTAAATCTCCAGAGGGAGCATCAAGACCAGGCCTAGGACATTCTAATTGGTGGTCCGTAGATGGACCGGAGACAAACCGGAATCTCCGGTCGGCAGACCGGGGTTTCCGGTGTGGAAAGTCCCCAACAGGCAGAAAATGGTCAGAAATCTGTGGGGCTATAAATAGGGGACTTCATCCCCTACCTCCAGCTGCTCGTTCTAGAAAAGAAGAACACCCCCATTAGAGCCACAAAATCAACAAGATCTCCCCATCCAACCATCCAAAGTCCCTAATCTTTGGAGAATCGAAGGAGGAGACCTTGATCTACAGCTTCACCAAGAGAGATCTTCATTTCCCCTCATCACTTGAGGGCCCCTTGCTCTAGGGTTTCAGCCTTGATTTGGTTCTTACAAGCTTGTCTTTGATTGTTGTGATAGCTTGCTTGGATTCGGGAGTCTCCAATTCAGTTGTGGATGTGTGCCTCGAACTTGTTGTAAGGGTGCCAACTACCACCTTGAAGGTTGTCGATATAGTGGAAGCGTGAATCAATCCCTTTGGGGCGAGGTTCACCGGAGAACAAGGGAGGCCTCTTGTGGCGTTGGTGGTTTGATACCACCCTCTCTCCAAACATAGACGTACTTCCCTTAAAAAGGAAGGAACTGCGGGAAATAATTCTTGTGTCTCCGCGTGCTTCATTTCGATTACTTCTATCCTTTGCAACACGTCACTTATATCTTGCTCTTTCTTAGTTAGTTGTGCTAGTGTGACATATAGGTAAATTCACCGTAGTTGCATATCTAGAGAATTTTACCTTTTTTTAGACGGTAGGCTCGAAATGAGCCCGGCTTTGAATTAACGAAGCCAAAACGGCAAGTACATGGTGCTGATGAAACAACTTACAGACCACGGACAAGCAAACACAAAAGGAAAAGGCTTGGCTTTGAGGTCTTCATCCATCAGAACATGCAGAACATAGGCGAGGGAAACACCAGGAAGCACACCGCCAGATAAGCCCCTCTTCGTCACGCCCCAACTTGTCGTGCCAGCCGCCTCTACCTCCGATGAAGGCCCCAGTCTTCTCCCCCTGCATCGCAGGGCACCGAACAGGTAGAGTAGCTCCCCCAAGAGCGCAGATGAACACATGGACGAAATGCCAATGAGATGAAGCACGAACAACACTAAACACGAACCCCTGGACGTCGCCGCCAGCCGGCGCACTGCCTCCCAGCAAGATGCAAGCTGACGGATGAGGCCACCAACCGAAGACACGGCAAAGCCGCCACAAGCAGACCAAAAACCCCGCGCAGCCCGACAACTTCCCACGAGCCCAAGACGGTGCCTCCAAGGAGGGAACGACGACCTGATGCCGCCGCCGCCCAATCCGAAGATTTAGGGTTTTCAGCCGAGCGTAGGAGAAGGTGGGCAGGGGAATGCACCTCGACGTCGCCTCCAAGAAGGAAAACAACGTCCAAAAACATCGCCGACGCCGTGACCGCCATCGTCGGTCAAGGATTTCTCCCGGTCACATCCCCCACACCGCCACCCAGACAGGCCAGATCCGGCAAACCGCGACACCAGGTCGAAGGGTAGGGACAGCACGGGACGAGGATGCCGTCTTCAGAGCGGACGGGGCCGACGGGGCGACCACCGTCCACCACCCTCTCGCCACCCACGTGGCCGAGGAGGGCGAACCACAACACCGGCGTGCGCCTCCCGCCGCCAGGATCAACGCCGCCAGCCACCACCTAGGGCTGCCGCCCTGGCTTCCCAGGCTCCCACCGACGTCAGCCACGCCAACACCACCCCACAGAGGCCTCCAGGCAGGCTGTCCTCTAACCAAGCCACCCGCCGCCGCACGGGAGGGGTGGACGCTGAAGAGGCCGGCCTAGGAAGGGCGCAACGAGGAAGGCACCAAGGCGGTGCCGTCGATGACGAGCGGGCCCTGTCCCAAGCAGCAGCCCCCTCCCTACTACCACGCGGGGTCCGGGCGGCCAGATCCCCGTCGCCCCCTTCCTCGGCGACGCGGGCCTTTGGCCGGCGGTCCTCTGGGGGCGACGGGAGGAGGAGAGAAGGAGGGAGGGGTGGAGGCGCGGGGTGGTTAGGGTTTCTCCCCCTCCGCCGCCTGAAGGAGACGACACGAGGAGGAGGAAAAGGGGGCCTGGACCTCAATTTACCTTTTTGTGTCAAACCCTAAATTGAAAAGTGTAAAATTTGAAGTAGCACCTATTCAACCCTCCCTTCTAGGTGCCCATACGATCCTTTCAGTAGCGACTGGACTTTTCATGCATGATAGACGGTTGGATCCACATTTAAAAACCCCACTTTGGTTCAATTCGGATGGTTTGAGCTGAACTTTTAAAACTGTTCGGTTTAAAAGTTACACGAACCTTCCTAACTATTTTTGAGGCAGTAAACAAACTCAGATCGAAATGACTCTAAAAGCAATTTTGTTCGTCTCGAAAATACAAACAACACTGATGTTTACAACTTTTTCATACGACATTATGTTGATGGATTTTGTACCCTGTTTTCAAATTCGGTTCAGATGTATCTCACTAGATACATACGAATCTTGACAAATTTGAGTCCAATAATTTGAATCGGAGTAAGTAGCTACTTCTGTTTGATTTTCTGCTTTGGGTACGAAATACCCATAGAAATTACATACAACCTTGATGAGACGAACGACTTTCATGTTGGGTACTTCTTCATTTAAGATCATCTTAAGAATATTTACTTGTAAGCCAAAAAGGTCGCCAACTCATACTGCAATGCAGCTTAGCTAAATTTGTACACGTGCTACCGCTAGAGTGCAGTTTTAGGATCAAACGAATATACTATAGTTCGGAAACGTGGATGACGAGGTTTACAAAATCCAGACAACAGATAATTAGCATTACACCCTCTGTTTCAAAATAAGTGATTTGGATTTGTCCAAATTCACATACATCTAGACAAGTTTTAGATTTTAGTGTGTCGTTTCGGGACAGAGTGAGTAGCAAATTGTAGAAATATATTCGATCACGATTCTAATTTCTAGAAGTCTGATCCAAGTAAAGGTTGTTTACTTGTTCCTTCAAGAAAAAAAGTTGTTTACTTGTTTATTAATATATGCCACCCGTACAAATGTTTACCGCTTATATTATGTGGGTTCTCTACCACAAATCAGTTCTTCTACACATTGCTCACTTCCATCTGGAACCCACAAGATTGGACCAATGGAAGCAAACATAAGCCTCGACAAATATCTCGCGTAACGAGGCGACAAGTCGTAATATAAAATTTCCCGCGAAGAGAAGAGGAGACCCCGGATCGCCGGCGCAGTAGCAGTACTAGTAATGCCGGAGAGTGGAGACCGGAGAAGGCTGGTGAGCTGACCTTGGCGAGAGATAGAGAGCGAAGGTCGTGGTGCGATGATGGGGCCGCAGCGGGATATCGAGCGGGACCGGCGGCGGACGCTGCTGCTGGTGAGCCTCGCGTCCACCATGGAGCGCGCCGACGAGGCGCTGCTGCCGGCGGTGTACCGCGAGATCGGCGCCGCCCTGCACGCCGACCCCACGTGGCTCGGCTCCCTCACGCTGTGCCGCTCCATCGTGCAGGCCGCGTGCTACCCACTCGCCGCCTACGCCGCCGCGCGGCACAACCGCGCGCACGTCATCGCCGTGGGCGCCTTCCTCTGGGCCGCCGCCACCTTCCTCGTCGGCATCTCCGATACCTTCGCCCAGGTCAGAACCTTACTGCGTTTACCAATCCCTTCCCACAGTTTGCTCTTCTTTGCTGCTTCCAGTTCGATGCATGTGGAGTTGGGGATTTGGTTTGCAGATCTGCCGTGCTTTTGAGATGTTTAAATTACTGTCCAGATTCAGATTGCACTCCTTCAAACTGAATTTCGACAGAGAGACAGTAATATATTTGAGTACTTTGATCCTGTAAAAGCTTCAATGTGTACTTTATTTTGAATCCTTCCAGCTTTATAATGATTCTGAGTTCTGACTTTCTGAGTACTGACAGCAAGCACAAGTTCAGAAAATGGCGACATTTGTCAAGTTCATCAGTCAAGATGTTTGGCTTGCTAATTGTCTGATCTCCTGGTCTGGTCACCTTCACTTGCATTCTTTAGGTAGCAATCTCGAGGGGACTGAATGGCATCGGCCTCGCGCTCGTGGTGCCATCGATCCAGTCACTGGTCGCCGACTCCACGGACGACGGAACGCGCGGCTCGGCTTTCGGCTGGCTGCAGCTCGCCAGCTGCATTGGCCTCATCTCCGGCGGCTTCGTGGGCCTGCTGCTGGCGCAGACCACGGTCCTCGGGATCGCCGGCTGGCGAATCGCCTTCCACCTCGTGGCGGTCATCAGCGTCGCCGTGGGGGCCCTTAACTGGTTCTTCTCCGTGGACCCCCATTTCTCCGCGGGCGGCGACGGGGCCGTGGGACCAGGCGGCGACGAGCAGCCCGGCGCGCGGCAGGTGGTGGAGGAGATGATCGCGGAGGCCAAGTTCGTGGTACGTATCCCGACGTTCCAGATCTTCGTGGCGCAGGGCGTCAGCGGCTCGTTCCCGTGGTCGGCGCTCTCCTCCTTCGCGGCCATGTGGCTCGAGCTCATCGGGTTCAGCCACCGGAGCACCGCCGTGCTCATGACCATCTTCTGGGTCGCGAGCTCCCTCGGCGGCCTCATCGGGGGCCATATGGGCGACGCCCTCGCGCGGCGGTACCCGGACGCCGGGAGGATCGTCTTGTCGCAGATAAGCGCAGGCTCAGCCGTGCCCCTGGCCGCTGTGCTGCTCCTGGGGCTCCCAGACGACCCTTCCACAGGCGTCGTCCACGGCGTCGTCCTCTTCGTCATGGGCGTATTCATCTCCTGGAACGGTCCCGCTACAAACTTGTAAGCCTCACCGGCGAGCTCGCCGCCGTCCATCCAGAAGCATTCGCTTCGACATATATCATGGACTAATGGTGAGAAAACTCAAAAAAAATTGCAGCCCAATTTTCGCGGAGATCGTGCCGGAGAAATCAAGGACGAGCATCTACGCGCTAGACAGGTCGTTCGAGACGGTGCTGTCGTCATTCGCGCCTCCGATCGTCGGCATCCTGGCGCAGCGCGTGTACGGGTACAGGCCGGACGACAAGGGGATGAGCCCCCGGCTGGACCGGGAGAACGCCACGTCGCTGGCCAAGGCGCTGTACACGGCCATCGCAATACCCTTCACGATCTGCACCGCCATCTACTCCTTCCTGTACTGTAGCTATCCCCGGGACAGGGACCGTGCCCGGATGCAGTCGCTGGCGGAGTCGGAGCTGCAGCAGATGGAGCGCGAGGGTTCTCGCTTGGAAGACGGCGATGGACATGGAGGAGGATCCACCGCTGACGACGGTTTCAAGGAGTCGTCTGCAGAGGCTGAGAAGGATACCGCGAAACTGTTGTCAGATGTTGAGAAAAGGTCAGATAGGTTGATTTTGGACAAATAAAAAAGAGTACGTAGGGTGATTTAGGAAAGACGGAGTATGGCGTACTCTGTATCGGGCAAGACTATGTCACTGACCTGATCAATTTGACAAATAATCAAATTTCAGAGGAAACTGTGACATATATGCGCAAATATTCTTTTTTTTTTCACCTTACAGAGATTTTGTGATTTCTTTTTGTTGTACTAGTAATCAAGCACGTGCAGATACACGTTACCTATGATTGTTTGTAATTAAAACTACCAAGATATACATAAATAACCAATTGTCTACTTCTGAGATGGAATAGCAGCAATCTCTATCTCTATCTCTGCTATCTAAAATCTCTGCTATCTAAAAAGGAAATCGCGTTCCATGGTCGCCAATACGTCTCCCTTTCGTCCTTCGTTTCGTCCTCTTGAACGAATCGCCGACGTGTGGGCCACAGAAAGGGACAAGATCTTTTTCGTCGCCCCCAGATTTCCTCTTCTCCCGTGCGGAGCGACCTTGCCGGTATGTTCCACCGCCGTCCCCGTCTCCACGGCTCCACCCGACCGGCAAGAGCTCGATTTAGCACCACTGGCTCTGCCCCCTCGCGCTCGTCGCCGTGTCACAGACGCCTGACGCCGTCTCCCCTTCGTACCGGGCATCCTCGTGGTGGACGCGCCCACTCCTCCGCCTCACGATCGTCGGCACGTCACACCATCGCAATTCGCAACGCCGTTGCCACCAAGCTATAGTGCATCCTCGCCACGTCCGCGACAAGGATTTGCCCAGTGCGGCTCGCTCGTAGACACCACCGCCGCGCGCGCCTCCACGTCCCACGCGCTCAATCCCCTCGCGGACGTACTCCTCCACGAGCAGGACTAATGCGCTCAGCTCGCGAGGTCCTTTGGTCGTGGGCTGATGATGAACTTAGCACCTGAGTTTGTTCACGTAAGATCCCTAAAGTCAGTTAAAATCTAGTGAAGGTTTAGTGTCTTACGTGTGGCTGAAACTTCATTGTGGTGCACACTGCTCAATCGATCTGGATCGATTACAGACTCCAGACATGTCTTGAAGTTCTGCTTGTAACGAGCTCAACACACGGTCCTCATCAGCTACAATCCTACAACAGAACAGAGCACACTATCGCCTCCAAGGATCAGAGTTGAACATTCAGACTCTCCTGCCTTCCCCCATTTATCTTGTTCTATCTAAATCTTTACCCCACATTGCAAATTCCCCCTTCCACTATTGTCTTTAAGATATGTACACATCAAGAGGTGGCTTTACCAAGGATTTAGGTATTTACATTTCAGCCTTTCATTGGTAATCTTTGATTGGGAGGAACTTGATCTGTTTTAACATTTTTATCTAGAAATACCCTGATGTAGAAACATTCTTGTGTT
Organism: Avena sativa; assembly: GCA_916181665.1. Classification (NCBI taxonomy): domain Eukaryota; kingdom Viridiplantae; phylum Streptophyta; class Magnoliopsida; order Poales; family Poaceae; genus Avena; species Avena sativa. The sequence goes on from OV702290.1 coordinate 470,822,952, forward strand.
TTAATTCTTTAGTCCTCTTGGCACAAATGTTTTTAGCTATTGGTTGCAGATTTATCCGTTGACATATCAGGTTAAAAGTACAGGTGGGAGTACCAGCGCAAATTTATCTTTCAAGCCCTTATTTTCTTTTGTGGTCACTCTAAATTAATCAGATATATAGTCGGTGTGACAAGAACCTGAAGGTGGGTGAAACATATCAACACGTGAGTTGGATCCTCTGCGGTGCCAGAGATCAATCTTGGCAGAGAAGAGCAGCAACAATTGTTGCACTGTTGACGTTATTTAAGACATGAATTATGACTGATAATTATACCCGCTCAAGATTGTATATGCATTTTTGTTGTTGCAGCTATAAAGGGACCAAGACATCAACAATTTAGGCGCTGACTGCGGCGGACTGAGGCCCCCTTGGTGATGAAGGTGGCTAAGCGGGCTGACCCATGGATGGGGAAATTCATGTCGTCCACCGCGCGCCTTATGCTTATCAATGCGTGTGTTTCTAGCCTCCCAATGCACGCCATGGTGGTGTGTCTGCTGGGAGAGGGGGTTCACAAAGAGTTGGACAAGCCGCGCTCCCGGTTCTTCTGGGAGACGAACGACCCAAAGGAGAAGTATAACTGGGTTAGATGGGAGAACCTATGTAAGCCTAAGGCCTTGAGGGGCTTGGGCATCCTTGACACGAGGCTTATGAATGCATACCTCATGATCAAGTGGATCTGGAAGCTCTACTCGAGGGACCAGGGGCTTTGAGCGGAAATACTTAGGAACAAGTATCTTCGCAACAAGGATCTGCTGGTGGATGACCACCCGTCGGGGTTGCCATTCTGAAAGTCTTTATAGAAGGTCAAACACATGTTCCGCCTAGGGCGAGGCATGAGGTGGTCAATGGGAAGTACACCTCATTCTGGCTTGACTGGTGGCAGGGGTCGGGATCCCTCCATGCCAGATTCCCGGGCCTTTGGGCAATCTCTGCGGAGCTGGAGGCATCGGTGGCCCAGATGCGCACTGCAGGGGGCTGGCGCGCATCCTTCATGTGCACGTTGGACACCTTGGACTGGGTCGCCTTCACCAACCTCCTGAGGGAGCTGGACGGTGTGCACCTGGGGGAAGGGAAGGACCGGATCAGCTGGGCTCTTGAAGCATCAGGGCGCTTCTCGGTCTGGTCCCTGTACCAAAAAATGTGTAGGGGCACCCCGAGGAAACACTTCAGCGACATCTGGCTCATCCAGGTGCCTCTAAAGATCCGGATCTTCCTCTGGCAGCTCGCCCGCAACAGATTGCCGACCAACGTTAATATCAAACATAGAAAGGGCCCGTCTAATGGTTGTTGTGCGTTGTGCGGGGAGTATGAGGATGGGGACCACATTCTCTTCTCCTGCACCCTAGCGGCTTTCATGTGGAGTGCAGTTCGGGAACTGCTCTCCTACGCGTGGAACCCACAGTCCTTCCCAGATGTTTTTAGACTTATGCAGGCCCAGTCGGGGCAGGCCAAGCGGGTTCTCTAGTTTTGTTGTGTGGCTTTGCTTTGGTCCCTGTGGATCACTAGGAAAAAATTCTCCATCGACGGGACCTTTCCGACCCATCTGGATGACGTTCTATACAAAATGACCTCTTTCATACATGCGTCAAAACTAGTGGCTAGAAGACAAGACCGTGATGCGGTGGAGTTGACGATTGGGAGGATTCGCCGGCTTCATGGTACCGTGCGAGATGTCCCGTCCTAGAGTGGGGATGCATCTCATCCTCCATGTATCCGGGTGTTTTTCGCTTAGGTGTGTGTTAGGGCGCTTGTGCCTTTAAGCTACCCGTGTGCCGGTTGGCTGTTGTGTGTTTGGAAGCAATGTCTTCCTGTGCGTTTGTGTGTTTGTAAGACTAATGTACTTTGCTGTTGGTGGCTTCATTAAGTTAAATCCAGGCTCGTCTTGAGCCTACCGTCTGACAATTTAGATGAGATGACATGCTTGAAATAAGGTGAGAATGGAAGCAATATATCCCTTACTCTGTCATTTATTCTCCTTGTTCAATTATCAGTGAGTTTCTATAGCTTTGTTATATGTATTGTTTGTGTTGGTTGCAAAGCTTGCATCAAGAAGTGGGTCTCTTGCAGCAAGGCGACTCCACGACCACACCACCCCTACCCCTCCTCGCCCCATGCTGGAGTTTTGGTTGGAATGCTGGTGCAAACCATGATGGAGGTGCTAGTTGTTGCATATAAATGGTTGACACGAGGACGTGGTAGAGAGGGCACGGCCTCCACGCCGATGCCATCACCGTTCGCTCCCTTCTGCTCCCCATTATCATGCACGGACTCCTCCGACCTCGGTGGTGGAAGCCCCGATCCGCGCCATGGACTTCTTCGTAGTTCGTACACAACCTGCTAAGGTGCCCGGCAAATCGCTCGGGTAAACCCTCGCTTGCTACTGATGGCGTGTTTTTTTAACATCAGCTCCCGCTGTCTGGCATCAAGTTGGATGAGCGATCCACCTGTACTGGTTCCATTTGATAGATTACCTAACAATACTTTCTCTTATTTTTTGTTTTGCATTGCCAGGTTGCTTAATTTCTTCAGACTTATCTGATTTTAAGTATCGGAATCGAGAAACCAAGGCTGATGCTCCACAAGAACTTTGCTTGCATTTAGTATTTTGTTTTCGGAGTGCACTATGGGCCCCCAATCATTTCCTGGTTTCATTGTTCATGTCCTCTTAAATTCTTTACTTCGCTTTCTGAAATTTCGGAGCTCGGCAATTCTCGGTAGTACTAGTACCGGAGGCAAAAATGCATAGGGATTTTTTAACAAATGAGCTATACATTAGACTCTTCAACCTCACTTCTATGACTAATAGACAAACAGGTTATGGGCATTTGAGTTGGTCCCATGTTAGTTTTTAGCTTTACTTCACCTACAATTCTTTTTGACCATCTCCTTCTGCACTCCGTAATTTTGCGAAGGAATAACATTGAGTTTCACTAATAGTTTACATAAATGGTCATAATTAAGTGACCTCATTCTTAATCAAAACTAGCTTAATTCTAGGTTTATTTTCAATACAGAGGAGAAGGAGGACCGCCTGCAGGTGTAGCTACGACGAGCGGGACAAAAGTTTTGGCTTTATCAAGAGACAACAATGATAAGGATAGGTGCCTTGCTTGCTGAAGTGAACTACAATAAGTAGTATGCACTAAACATTTGAATACTTCTATGGAATGGCAATTAATGTTGTTTATATGATAATAATTTGGATGTTGCCTATCAAATCAAAACATATCACATGGTATTTTTTGTAACTAAATATACTAGAGTTACCATGACAACCAAATATTACGGATCACCAAGAAGTCTATATCTAATAATAAAGGGAGGAAGGTTTCTCTCTCGTTCCGTCATAGTGCTCCTTCGTCCGTCTAATAGTGCGCCTTCTCCTCCGTTCGTTCACAGCTAGCCGAATAGAGTCCAATTCGACTCAAATTCTCTCTTACTCTATCTCTCTTGCATAGTTTAAAAAACCGGACCGGTTCGATGGTTTAACCAGGGAAAACCTAGACCGATGGACTCACCGGATTTTTAAGAGGCACCGGTCCAAACATTAAAAAACCGGAAAAATATGTTTATCGAACTCGTGAACCTTATGCTAGGCATAAATAGCAACACGTAAAGCCCAATACCACTTGGACACGCCATCTTTTTGTGATTACATATTGAAATATACATTGTATATACCTTTTATGGTTATTTTGTTCTAAAATTTGCTTAAATTTGATTAAAAAGAGCGGTTTTTGTCGCCATCAAACCGAATGAACCGGTGATCTGACCAGCAAACCAGTGAACCAGTGGCCTCAACGTTTCACTAACCGGTCTGGTTTTTAAAACTATGCTATCTTGTCGGACAGTGCCACCACAGAGTAAACTAAACAGTCTGTTTGCTCCTCTTGCTTCCCCGGCCCAACCCCCTCCCCCTTTATCCAACCCGCCGCCACCAGGCCGCCCGAATCCACCATCCCGCCATGAAATCCACCCTCTCCCGCGTCACCCCATCCCCTTTCGGTGCTTTCTAGCCCGACCCGTCCATATCAACCCACAATCGGCCACCTCCACTACCCAAAGGTTCATGGCAGCGGATCAAGTTGAGGCAGCAGCAGTGTGTTTTATCAGGTTGCTATGTGCCTGGACATGATGAGCTGCTACTAGCGCTTTCCCTTCTTCATATTTTTTGTTCTTATCTCCATGGTATGGTGTGCAATTTAAATTGCCTTGGTGTTCCCATTGATGCCTCTATGATGGAACTAACGCTGGATGTAATTGATAGTGTGTGTATGATATGATTCTTTGCTGAACTTTGTATTGACGAATTGGCCTCCTGCTCTTGATGCTCTATGCATAGATATGAATTGGGCTAGATTACAAAGTGTAAATTGATAGAGCCAAGTGAATCAAATTATCATAGCTTTTCATGGATAACTATGTTCACAATCACTACAAAAAAATATGTTAACTAGTGACCTTTTCTTAACGATCCTGAGTTTCTTGGTCATAGATCTATGACCATTTTGAACCAACTGGTCATAGGCCATCTAGGAGGGTACAAACCTTGAAAAACTATGACCTTTTTTGTCAGGAAAGTCATAGTTTGGTTACACCAGTTGGTCATAACATAGACATCGTTGGTCCATGACCTTAATTATGGGCAACTACGACCAATTTAAATGGTCGTGGGTGCTATTCATGATAATTTAAGAAAGACCAATGACCACCTCAGCTGGTTGATCTAGGTGTCACGTCCATGTGTCAAGTTTCGCTGACGTGTCTGCATATATGTCATACCCACGTGTCAATTTACGCTTACATAATCTCCATGTGGCGTTGACCTGTTGACTATCAATTATACTCCTATCTAATGACATGTGGGATATGATTGCCATGTTGGCTTTGACCGGTTGACCAGGACCTGTCAGTCATAGTGCGGAACTGAAATGAGCCGACCGAATATTAATTAGACAAAAAGCCTTATTTTAAGCAGTCAAAAAAGAGAAATTAATTTTTTTGTACAATAAAGTCAAAAACTTCCTCAGATAACATTTGTTTTTCATGCCAAGATACACATGTGTGTAAAATATGGGTTTATTGAAACTAACTATACAACAGGAAATGGTATAACCTCTTTAACAGGAAACACACATATGTCCAAAATAGAGCCAACCAATTAGAAAAGAGAGTAAGACTACCCACGGATCATCCAATAGAAACAGATCTCAGCCGTCCACCTAGTCTCCATCCAACGGCCGAAATTTCAGGTCAGTTTCTCCTGTCTCCCCATCCTTCCACACAATTTGTATCAGAAATGACCGACACGCCCTGCGTTTTCCACAGTCGTGCATGACACAAGTGTTCATGGGTAGTCTCGTGAAATCACACTGCCCGTCCAGATAGCGCTTGAGAGACACCAAACCCTAATCCCCTCGCTCAGACCCCTTCACTCGCGCCGACTCATCCCTCCTCCCATTCCTTCCCTCTCGCCGCCCCAAAGTTCTGCATCGACCCGAGCCGCTCCCATCGCACAACCCAAGATAGACCACATCCTAAGAACCCTAGATCGACCGCACCTAGTCCCCCGTTGCGCTCCTGCACCGCCATCTCTCCTCGCGACCAACTCCACCCGGTGCATGGGCCGTGGGCCATGTCTCCTCGCGACCAGCGCAGGGGCCGGTGGCTTGGAGGCATGCCATTCACGTCAAGCTCAACCTCACGTCGCTCACGGAGGCGCCGCGGATCCTCAACCACGCCGTCGCCTACATGGAGGCGGCCGACATCCTGGTGCTCCATGGAGGCACCGTCAACCCGTCGACGCCGCCCCCTCCATCCTGGAACTCTACTTGGAGGAGGCTGCGATGCAGCACGCCCTGGACATGATCCAGACCTCCCGCCCGAAGGCGATGGCTGCTTATACATTCGCCAGGTCATGCCGCGGCCACCTGTCGATGGCCATGGCCATGGTCGACAACCATGCCATCCCTAAGAGGATGGACCTCTTCAGTGGCGAGAAGAAGACCGCCTTCGCATCCCTCGCTGGAGCGTTCCAGCGGACGCAGGATGTGTGATGTCCCTATAGTTCCTTGCTCCTTAGGTATTGATTGGCCCGTCGTCGATCGCCCGCGTTCGCCGCACGTAAGTGTTGACCGATCTCTCCCAGGCTAGCATTGGGTTCTAATTCGTGGAGTTGCAATTCTGCACCTTCTCCTTGTCCGCTAGCTAGATCTAAATGCGTACTAAAACTATATAGGATCCCAGTAATGTTTGTTGCACTTATCTGGAACTAGACTAGAATAACGTATGATGCAGTAAATTCCTTGGTTTGAATGTGTGCTGATTGCTGCTAATTAGAAGCAGCATATACATTATTCTGTTTTTTATGGGTATATACATTATCCTGTTAATTGTATGTTTTTCGTGCTAATTAGCAGGCGTATGCAGCAGCGATTCGTCTTTGTAACTTTTCTTTTACAGCAAGCTCCTGCAAGTTGTTGTTTTTTATCTGACATCCTAGAGTTTTTTTACTAACTTGCAGTTACCTGATTTGGGTAGTTTTTACTTACTACATGTATGATTTGGGTAGTACCATGTATGATATACGCTGAAAGTGCAATTTGCAGTTTTAAGTCAATAAGGGACTGATACGGTCGTGAACCCGTAGCAATGTAGCATACCCATGAGTTCACCCACACATTTGTATCTGATTAGCATCAATTTATTACTACTACTTCCTATTAACAGCTATAGATTTTCTGAAGGTTGAACAAAATTATTGATTGGTTTTAGTAGGCCTATTTTTCTTCTTCATGTGTGGTTAGGCCTATTTTCCTTGTTTATTAGTTTCAGCTGATTATCTATTTAAGCTAGTATGCCTGATAAGCTTGTGCTACTCCTTGAGTTAATCAAGTAGATGAAGAACTGATATAAGCTTGATGCCTGATAAACTAGATGATGTGGTATGACTACAATTTGATATATGCCTATGTAGTTTAGTGTTTATTTTTTATTTAAGCTTGAATGCTATTATTTGCTCTTCATGCATGCTGAATATTACGGACTCGGCAGTTTATAATAGTATAAGAAGAATGGGTTTCCATTCAGTGGTCTTCTATCCATATTTAGCATTGAATTGATTAAATTATCATGCATGTACTATTTTCTAAACATATATGAATTGTCAACTAAGGCTTTATTAGTTACAGAATCCCTTGACTTGAACTAAAATAACCTATATTGTTCTATATATCCTGCCAGTGTGTAGTGGCAAGCTGCTAGAAATAATTAAAGGAAACAACATTTCTCTCTGTAACACTTGATTTGTTGTGTAAATTTACGTGATTTAACAGAATGATTGTTGCTATTTGATTTATCATCTTTCCTTGGTGCCCTCTAAGCAACATGCATGTTCACCTGAGAATTGATTTTATAATATGAGCATACCAAAGTGATGAATCACATGTCTTCTCTAGCTATTTAGGTATTAACTTGTTTCATCTGTTTTACTTGACTTTTGCACCAGAAGTACTTTCAGCAAGAATTAGCAAAGCTGCGCCATCAGATATAGTCTCTGCAAAATGCAAACAGTTATGTATGTCTAGTTAGTATTGCCCACCTTTTCTTAATTATGTATGCTTACCAAAACCGGCTAAATTAATTTTCGTCAGGTACCTGATGAGCGAATCTATTGGCAATTTGACCCTGAAGGAGCTCAATAACCTAGAGAACAAGCTTGAGAAGGGCATCATTAGAATCCGAGTGAAGAAGCTGAGCTACCTATGATTAATCAAGTTTCATGTACTTTTCATAGAGTTTAATCAAGTTAATTATTTTTCCTATCAAAAGCATATAAATGTATATGATCTGATCTCTCCATATCTTTTATTCACCTGTTGTTGAACCAAGCATCTCTTGATACTGTAGTTCTTTTCCCATTCTGTTTTATGCACCCGTTCTTTTTCCAATAATGCTAACCTGTCTAGTGTATCTATGCTTTTGTGCTTGGCGCTGGTTGTGCTTTTTTCCATAGGTTGTTGTCTTATGTTGCTACTTATTCTCCTAGCAGCAAGTGGATCTCATCAATTATGTTTTTATACCCAGGTGCTGTCTCATAATATGGTCGTTTAGAGGTGGTTTATAATCAAGAACTGAGTCTGAGTCGACTTGGGTGGCATCCCGTACCTGCGTAAGTTGATCCTGCAGGACTTAGCCGACTAGGACGAGCTCCTCTATGTGTTCCACTACAACTTTTGCTCTCACTTCACCATCATTGAGTAATATTCCTACTTCTTTGCAAGTTGTTAGCTAATAGCATCCATTTCGGAGTGTCTCAGTTGTGTAAGTCCGGAGATGTAGCTCTGAATATTTATGTATACTAGTTCTTTAAACTAGTGATTGACCTGTGAGATGATGTTTGTATTCTGGGAAGTTGTGATTCTGTGAGATTATGTGCTGAGATAATTTACACTTATTCATGTGTGCTGAGATAATCTACTGCTATTTCATATTTGATGTGTTGAGAAACGAGTTGGGAAATCTTGAAGGGCAACAGCCCATGTAATACTAGATCAAATAACTGAGCTATGAAAAGGCCATGGCACAAATGAAAATTTGAAAACTAACATTATAAAATTTTGGTAATTTAAAACAGAATTGTGATGTAACAGGTTCAAAGGCCACAAACTATAACCAGGCTGTGACCCAACAATGAAAACCCAAATTAATGGACCGAGTTCAATAAATAAATGGGCCAGAATTTTGGTCTTGGGCCATGATAAGAAGCAACCTAGATTGGGCGAATTTCGACCTAAGACCATTTGGTTTGGTCATAGATCTTCCACGTAGGATTGGCCACCTAGGATCTGACGTGGCTAGGATAAATTGTCCATGACAAAAAATTTGGTCATAGGGTCTATGACCATCGGTATTGGTCATAACAGTCCATGACTAATTCAAAAAGAAGGTCATATATTGTCATTAGTGACGATCGGTATGTGACCTACTATTTTTGTCATAGAAAGGTCATAAATGGACTATTATGACCTTTCTATGACCAATATTTGGGGTCACCAGTTAACACATTTCTTATAGTGAATTGCACTGTTTTGTTCTCAACACTCTTTGTCCCGTAAAAAAGGAATTTGAGTAGTGAATTTTGAAAACTAAAAAAATATGTAGTAAACTTTTTTCATAGCAACACACGAATATATTTTCTATATTAATACAAAGCAGAAGGGGATTTATTTCGAGAACTACATAAGTAGGCATAAAGGAGACATATTTTTGCTAGCATCTTAATAAAAACTTAAGGAACATTACAAGTATGCACTATTACAAGTCAACCAGTGGTTTGTATTCTAATTTTCTTAGGCATTGTAATCAAATTTCATAGGCATTGTCATCAAATTTCTTAGGCATGCTTGTGTTCACGGATGATTTGATAGAGCGTTTGGGTATTTGTTTCTCCCGGTGAAACGCACAGGCACTTTTGCTAGTTTGACTAAACCAAACTGGAATCAGGCTTCTCTCTTTTGGTTGTAAGACTAGAGCACCAAAGAAATTAACATGCTAGTCAGCTTATAATAATCTGTATGTAAAGTATGTGGTGCTCATACTTATCTAACATAAATTTGTAGGAAGACCATTTACATGCACTGGCTTCTCTTTTTATACTTGATGATGCTAGCCAAGCGCTAGATCTGCCAAGAAACTATTTTAACTACACTCCTACGTGGTTATCGAAGATAGAACTCCTGCATGTTTTTTTCTATTGGTATAATTCTACAATTTCATTTATCTCATTCGCTTGAAAATTTTGTCATTGGTGTGGTGCAGAAACTTCACCGTGGTAGATACTGTAGTCAGGCTTTATGAATAGAAGGTGCAAATATTTTTCCGATGATTATATAAACCTTAGTGTAAAATAGAGTGGAGGTATCCCTTGTAAACTTAATATATACTAGCTAAATGGTGCATAAGCTAGATATACCATTGTTGATTTCCTTTATTCATGCACTTTATCTGTGGGTAATGTGTTTTCAATGGTGCCAACTTGCAAGGAGCTAACGTGATACAAATGGAATGCTTTTGCTTGCTTTCATCATGTAGATGTGATGTCCTGGAGGAGGAGCAGATCTAGAAAGAAAGCTAATAATTGTTCCCATTGCCAGGTTAGTTGTTTCCATTCATTAATTGTTGTAGGAGTTTCTAATTATTGATGAGGGTAGGTTGATTGAAGGGAGAGTAGGGCGGCAACATCTTTAGTAAGATTATAAATCCCGCTTGACATGTACATGTGGTATTTTTGGGATGGGGTCTGCGAATGAAAAAAGGTGTAGATGGTGGTAGAGGGGTACAAACCAAAAGAAATATGTTCATGTTCATAGCGATGTGAACTAAACATATTTTTGGCTTGATGCATTTTTAAAAATGAAGAAGTGATGCAGATATATTTTGCTTATTTCGTGCAACCAAATAAGTAGTTTGCTATTTATCCTAATTTGTGTGTTTCTTTGTCTATAAATTTACAATTTCATTATAGTAGCACTCAGATATATGTAGTATTGTCTCCTCAGCTAGGAAATTCATGCTTGGGTTGTTCTTTTGAAGAGCAAAACTATCTTGACATTAGCTACATGCTAATATTTTTCTTCATTGTGGCAACACACGACTATTAGGCAAATAGAAAGAGATAGTGAATGTGAGAGAAATGGATAGAGAGAGGGTTTGTGTGGTGGAAGCTTGATACCCCAGATGGTATATGGCAGGAAATTGTTAGGTCTGAATATCTCCATAATAGGACTGTTACTACAATCAAAGTTAGGTTTAATGATTCACCAAGTTGGAAAGCGCTGTTAAAAGTGAAATATACTTATCTTGCTGGAAGGAAAAATGTTTTTGGAAAAGGAAATCTTCCTTTTTGAAGCAAACCACATGTTTATATTTTAATTTTTTAAAGTTACCTGGTCTCTTAATAAAAATGGCACATTTTCCACTAGATCGATTTATTGGCTAGAGAGAAACATTGCAAGTGCTAATTATAAGTGGATCTAGGAAGGAAAACTACCTCTTAGGATTTTTTTAGGATGCTATTCTAACAAGGGATAACATGAACAAAATAAAATGGTCTCGCTCACTGATTTGTTCTTTCTGTAAGAAAAATGAAAGTGTTGTTCATTTGTGGATGGAGCTAACAAGATTATGCAGGCATCGACCATTCTCTTCCCAGGCCAGAATCGTGGGGCTGACGCATGAAGGTGTCCAGCTTGATGATCATTGGAAGTTGATGCAAGGTGTTTACCTCTCCCACCCCCTCACTCAAATCCCTCTTGGAAGATGATGAATGTCATAGTTGCTTTTGAGTTTGTTGCCTTATCAAGTGCTTTAGTTGGTTTTGTAATCCTTTTTGAAGTTTGCGTGGATGTTCAGATGGTGGCATGATGTTTTTGTCCCATGGTGGGCCTTCGATCCCAAGGACTCGTTGTGGGTTTCGTGATGGTGCTCCAGCTCGCTTCCTATTCCTTACCCCTTTCTTTTACTTTTTTGAAGAATTCATACTTTGTGAACATGTTCTTTCCAATTGAATGAATGGAAAGGGATGGAAGCCCGATTGGAAAAAAGTTTAGTTTGTGTAACCCATACTCCCTGCTCTTTCTATCGACTAGATAGTTTAGCCATTGAAATGTTAGAAAATTTAAGTGCATTATGTTTAAATGTGAGGCGGAAAAGTGTGCTTGAGAGCTCGTAGCAATGCATGGGCATTTAACTAGTTCTATAAAAAGTATAACAACAACATTAGCAGGGCTCAGATCCAAGTTTGACCAAAAACAAAGCCGCACGATCAAAGACCAAAATTTGCAAGGCAACCTCGAGGTTCAAAGCATAAGTTTCAAGGATTGCATGACTCACAAAGATCATTTGTAACATTGGAATCTAAACACAAGCTTCTACATTTGACTGACCTTCCCAAATTAGTAAGCATAAGAGTACTAGTACAAATGAAGCTTTCGTCTTTATCTTATCACAAAACCGTAACCTCCTAAACCGGTCATCTCATTTAAGGGACAACCACAACTTATTTCAATAAGTCATGATCAGGAGTTTGCTATGTTAGACTTATGGAAACATGAAATAATTATGAAGCTCACACGTTAATACATATCCAAGATTCATACAAGTTAATACATATCCAAGGTAGTCTATGATAAAAGAAATACCTAGCGTTTTAGAATTTAACGGTTGCACATTTGTAAATATCCGATAATAATTTATCAAAAATCAGTAATGTATTTTGTTTTATTCTGTATTGGATCATGACACATACCATGTCCCATACTACATATCAAAATGGTTTGGTGGAAAATAATCGCAGGTAAGAAATCTTTATCTTCTGCTCTTTTCTGAAGAAGAAATGCATCCTAACAAGGCAATCTCTATCACACTTCATACATGTTATTAGAACTTATTTTATAGCTCTTATAATTCTACACGCTAAGTTTCACAAACTTTCAATGCAAGTCTAGACACAATTATTTTTCCATGTAATCCAGCATCATGTCCTTGTAAATAAAACATATCAGAAAGATGCAGTCAAATGATAGATCACAAGGATGAGGATATGTTTGAGGGATTAGATCATGGGATTAGGTAATTGTTTGTTGGATGGTAACGGATGTGCTAGCCATTGCATTAAGAGGGATGGATGGTTCAGACAGTATGTACCTTTTTATATTAGTGTAGATGTAGATTAGTGTAGGTAATTTGAGAAAAGGTAGGTGAGTTTGACTTTGATCAAATCCAAAAGGCAGGGTAATCTAAGAAAGACGGAGTATGTCGCTCTCCAATATTGGCCTCTACTATTTTTTCGCCTTTACAAAAGGAAAACGCTCCAGATCACTCAGAGATTCGATTCTCCGGGTCTGCACGAGTCTTGTGGGCCCAAGGCACCCGACAACCACCCATCCCCTTATCTCTTTGGCCCGGTCGTTCTTCCCCATCGAGCTCCACCATTCCAGCACCCAAATCACGAGCTCTTATATGCCCCACGCGCCACCGGTTGCCTCCGCACGCGCCTTAGTTGTTTGCAGACGCCACCACCAGGTCCCTCTTACCCCGTAGTGAGGTCTAGTGACATGGACAGATGTAGGAGTCTTGCTCGTGGAGGCCAAGCTCTTCCCCAGTGTTGTTGCTAGCCGTGGGGGTGGTGTTGCTGCGGAGCCCTCCGGGATTCCCTTCACTCACAACAATCTCTCGGTCCCCATATTTTCCTGATGCCCCGCTGTAGATGAAGATGGAGGCCATGGCGCCCCTTCGTGGGTGGTGCTTCCCCGACGTGAGGCGCCCACCTGATCTCCATGCAGCAACCACATGCAGATTGAATTCCCATCCAACACATCCTCGCTCGTTGATGCTAGCACTGCCTAGAGTTTCTACAAGCGGTAGGCCGGTGTGTTACCAATAGTCTCTGGAGGTTCTATGAGCGATAGGCTGGTGTGCTTTGTACGAATAAATTTTGCGACAATTATTTAATGGTTTTGCTACTATATTACAATTTTTTACTATATTTTTTTGGTTTTTCTATTATACTTAAAAAAATATTTCTACGAGGTCTCTAACAAAGTCGGTTGCTATTTTGCATCATACTCTTATCCTAGGACCTCACCGGATTTTTTTCAACGATGTTGCGGTAGCATAATTTTTTGGCCAATGTGGTTAGGTGGTTTTGCTACAATAGTACAAAGGTTTTTGCGACGATGTCACCAATGAGATCAGTTTTGCTACAATACTATTTTTTTTGCTTCGGCAACTCCAGCGAGGTCTCCGAAGAGTGTGCCGATAAGGTCGGTCTTTTTATTTTATTTTGTGGCGAATCTTTTTTTTTGCTACATGCAACAAATGCGGGAGTTTTTTTACTACACGCAGCAAAAGCACGATTTGGAAAAGAAAGGGACATGTGTCGACAGGAGAACCAAGAAGCTTGAAACTTTGAAACCTCTGCTCAACACTCACCAAAATGCTCTAGATCACCTGAAGGTTGTACCTCCTGAGTCTTGTGGGCCCAAGGTACCCGACAACCACCCATCACCTTATCTCTTTGGACCACTATTCTTCCCCATCGAGCTCCATAGTTCCAGCGCCCAAATCATGACCTCCTTTGTGCCCCGCGGATCATCGGTTGTTTGTGGACGCCTAGCCCCTCCCCCCAACACAAAAAAATGAACTAAATCCATATCTCAAAGCCCCCATCTTTGACCTACACCCAACACACCACCGCCTCTTCACAGCAAACTCTGGCGTGGCGATGGAGCCTCCTCCAATGGAGGAGTAGATCAAGTGTGGATCAGGCAAAATCGAGAAATGATCATGCCGAAATGATAGAGGTTAGTTTAGAAATGGGAAAACTAAAATGGGACAAGGTTTTAGGGTTTTTCTTTTCAAGGATCCGTACCCCCATCTTTGGTTTTTTCAGTGTGAGACCCTAGAATTAATTATTTCGCAATTAATCGATAATAATAGAGTTCAATTTAACAGGGTCTAGAAGTAAAGCTAGCTTTAAGTGTAGCCATTAGATCCCAATGAAACGGTAAGGGCGTGATTGGTAGCCCGCATGACTTGGAAATAAGCTATGTCGATGCAAATCTGGGCTGATTGGTTGGATGGCCACCTCCACGTTGTGGCTAGCATGCGCGATAAAGTAGTCCCTAGCCAGGCCAGCAACAATGGCCAAATTGGCTATTTCCCTAGAGCCACCCATGTTGATGCCTTCCTCGAGTGAAATTTCTCCGTTGCCTCCTAATTCATGTAAAATGCATGCATGAACTTTGTAGTTTGTTGACACATATTCCCACATATTTTTCACAAATATGATGTTATATCCATGTTTTATATTGATTTTTGGTGATTTACCAATAATCCATTTTATTTTGTGTATTTTTAGCCTTTAGGGACCTAAATGAAGTCAAATAAACCTGGGATTTCTGGAGCATCAATATTTCATTAAGAGAAGGACCTGGAGCACTCGGACCTCACAAGAAGGGCCAGGAGGCCCAAAAAGGCCGGGTGGCGCGGCGCGCCCAGTTGGGATGGGCACGCCACCTGCCCTCTTTCCCTCCTCGGTCATCCGATTTGCTTGATTCTTTTGCCCACCGACTTCGTCTGGTCTAAAAACCTCTATATAAAGGACTCCCCCGAGGATTCCTCGAGGAGAGTGTCGCAGAAACACCGAAACACCAAAACAGAGCCAGAACCAACGAAGATTGGAAGGGAAACTTTGCCGGAGCCACCGCCGGAGGGATCTCTACCTTCTCCAATGTCTCCACCATCATCACCATGATGAAGAGGGAGTAGTCCACCTCTGGACTATGGGTTTGTGGCAGTATCTTGATCTATTTATCTCTTGTTCTTCATAGATCTAGTACCATATGAGCTGTCCAACATGATTATGGTCATATATGTGAAGGGAATATGCCCGAGAGGCAATAATAAAGTGGTTATTATCTTATTCCATGTTTATGATAAATGTTTATTTTGCATGCTATAATTGTATTGATCGGAAATGTCAATACATGTGTGTTTAATAAACAAAAAGGGTTCCTAGTTATGCCTTGTTGGGAAAATGCCCTAGAGGCAATCATGGTTGATGATATTTCTCAATGTATTCATAAAGTTATAGTCCATGTATGAACTATTGATATGTACCATCGAATATGTGATTCGATTGTAGAACTATATATTCATGTTGTTCATGCTAATTGTCCTTGGTCATTGAGGGGTTGTGCTGGACACACAACTTAGATCAATGTGAAAGTCGGCAGATGACTAGGTTCCACTTGTCATGGGCATGGAGATGCTATTCTGACTTACACGGATTCGGCTAAAGAGTTTAGCGAGTCGGACTGACTCATATTGAGATACAACGAGTAAGTCGTCATTTGTATATCTCAATCAATGTAATCCTTAGACCTGAGGTTATTGCACAATCCGAGTTGAGGATCACTGACTTAGTTTCTGTCAAACGCTGTTCCGTCAGTGGGCAGTTATAAAGGCGGAGTTCGGGTCGACTGAGAATTAAGCTGCGTGATGTGAATAACCGAGATGGTATTTTGCCCCTCCGTTTGGAGAGATATTCTCTGGGCCCTCTCAGAAGATATGATTCGGAAAGCATGGCCATGCGTGACTCGGTTAAGTGTTAACCGAGGCGACCGACTAAGAGTTAGTCGGATGGATCACTTATCTCGGATCGAGAAAGAGAGTTGAACTATTTAAGGGATGACGATTAATCGCCTATAGTTCGACAAGGTATATCGTGAGGCAAAAGGGACTCATACGAAAGTCGCATTGGAAGGTATATCGTCATGACTCTTTGGTACTTGGGAGTTGGCACGTTCTGCTAGGAGCCGCTACCAACTGATCGGTCACGAGTGAGACTCGGATCGTGTCCGGGTCACCATGAGCCTGTCGGGTCACACACTTAAGAGATGGAGCAAGTTTGGATTAGACCCAAATAGGAAATCTATTTGGGTTGGACCCAAATAGAGACATGGACTTAGTCAGCAAGTGGGACTTGCAGTGGCTAATATAAGCCTTTTAGTGAATGGGCCACAAGTGAGTGGAGCCCACTTTCACTCCCTATATAAGCTGGGGCGCAGGTGCTTAGAGCACACGGTTAGGTCACTCCATGTGTTGGAAACCCTAGCTCCAGTCCAGTCCTGTCGCCGCCGTACCGGACCTAGCAGTCCATCGTCGGCGCTCCTCCTCGTACGTGTGGATACTGGCGGAGGTGCTGTATGTTCAGCACTTCGACGATCGTGGATCGAAACGGATCGTGAGGACTGCACTACATCAAGTGACATGCTTCATCGATTCCGCAACCGCGCGTCTAGTGGTAATTCTCGTGGCCTACTACCTCAGCTAGATCTTGGGATCACCGCGTAGGAAAAGTTTTGTTTTCTCTGTGTGGCCCAACAGTGGTATTAGAGCGTTAGCTTCTGGTTTTAGGCTCGAGATCGTGCATATGTGATATGCGGTTGGCGTTAGATTGGATCTAATTACAGTTTTGGTGGTCGATCTATGAGATAGATCGATTTTGTACAAAGTTGATTGGATCAACTATACTCGGGGAATGGATGATCTGGTTTCCGTGATCTAACTGCTAAGGTCGTGGAATGACATACCCCTACCGGTCGGCTTCCGCCATCGGGGTAGACTGTGACACGTAAACCCGGATGCGGTGATCGAAGATCAAAGAGTTTGGTTGAATCGGAGTCTGGATCGGATTTGGGTAAAATTGTTTTATTTGATGACGAAATCCATGTCCGCAATGCAGATGAGATCTATGTTTTTCGGAAAAATCGTCGGGCGCTGCCTGCACCCGCGAGGGGTGCTGCCCCTTCCATCCCCGCCCGCTATCCGGCTAGCGGGACCGCCGGCTTCGCCCTGTCGTAGCGCCTTAGATGTCGTTGCGAGTTTTCACAACGCCGGTAGATACCGTATCTATGCATAACTTGTTTTTGCAGGATGATGTTGTGAATGGTATGGCTTATGTGCATGTGATGTGTGTAATCCATACGTGATCTGCGTATCACGGTTTTTGTCAGCCGGCTGGAGCCTAGGTGCTGTCACTTTATTGTATAACGACCTGCATGTCGGATTCTCTATGTAATTTACTTTATAAGCTACTATAGCTGTTTGGAGAACCCGGATGGCATGCAAGTCGATGTATAAGTCGGCTACATGGTGTAAGGCGACACGTGACAAGAGTTGACACGAGTCAAATTACAAGCTTTGTGGAGATGGAGATCGCCATGAAGAGAGCCATACCATTTCACATTATAATTGCTTTATTTTGTGTTATTGTTATGTCTTTGTTTTACCTCTATTAGATAGTTGGTAGAAAGTAATCCCTCAAAGAAGGTCTAGTCGGTTTCCCCGCCAGTGCTGCACCATCACAAGTCGGACATTTTTGGTAGTGGGCTCATAAAATTGAGGTACTATCAATTCTTTCCGACTAGGTGGGTTCGAGTCAGACTCTTACAACAAAAGCACTTGGTAATCTAGACGGGTCTATCACAACGGTTGTGGGACTCGGGGAAAATTCGGATGGGAGCCAGGGCATGTGATGCCACCCATTCAACAGGAGTCGTATGAGATACGATTGACAAGGAGTTGTCTACCTAGATCACTTGACGGCTAGTGGTGATGCTAAATCTCACTAGTCGACTTGCTTATTTAGGGTCCTGAATCACTAACTAACCATCGGAGGGGTGTTGGTTCTAGTGGGAGCATAAGTATTAAAGTGTTTAATATGCTTGCTCTTTTATGGATACATGTCTTAAGTGTTTTGCATATTTTCTGTTGTAGATCAATGGCACCTAGCAGTCTTCCTCAGATTTCTAGTTTTGCTTTGAGAACCATCTTAGAGAAAGATAAGCTACATGGAACTAACTTCACCAACTGGTATCGTAATCTGAGAATTGTTCTCAAGCAAGAAAAGAGGGACCATGTCCTAGACAACCCACTTCCAGATGAGCCGAATGAGAATGCGATTGTCACAACCACCAATGCCTACTGTCAGATTTGTGATGAATCCACGGAGATTAGCTGTCTTATGCTTGCTCACATGGAACCGGACTTGCAGTAGCAGTTCGAGAATGTTGAGGCCTACGATATGATCGAAAGCCTCAAAAGTATGTTCCAGGCTCAGGCAAAGACTGAGAGGTATCAAGTCTCTCAGGCTTTGTTGAACTGCAAGCTTAAGGATGGCGATCCACTGAGTCCGCATGTGATCAAGATGGTTGGTTATGTGCAGTCTCTAGAAAGGCTTGGCTACCCCATTAGCGAAGAGTTCGCTACAGACATAATTCTGAACTCTCTTCCTAGTGCGTATGGTCAGTTCATATCGAACTACCACATGCATGGTATGGATAAGAAGCTCACTGAATTACATGGGATGCTCAAGCAGGCTGAGGCGAATCTCAAGAAAGGTGCCAGTCAAGTGTTGATGGTACAGAATAAGGCTAAGTTCAAGAAGAGTTCTTGGACTAAGAAGAAGAAGGCAAAGTCGGGAGGTAAGGCCGAGGACCCAGTCCAAAGCGCTTCCTCGGGGACTAAGCCATCTCCTGCAGCCGGATCCACTTGCTTCTACTGCAAGTCGGATGGCCACTGGAAGAGGAATTGCAGCAAGTATCTGGCTGACAAAGCCAAGAGCGGAGGTGTGACTTCCGGCTCAGGTACGCTTGTTTGCAATGTTATAGACATTTATCTTGCTGATGCACCTGGTAGTTCTTGGGTATATGATACCGGATCAGTCATTCACATATGCAACTCGTTGCAGGGACTGGTAAGAACTAGGAGCGTGGCAAGAGGCGAGGTTGACATTCGGGTCGGCAACAAAGCAAGAGTTGCTGCGTTGGAAGTCGGCACGATGCAACTTCATTTACCTTCCGGATTCTTAATGGAGCTGAATAATTGTTATTATGTTCCAGTGCTTAGTCGAAACATTATTCTGCCTCATGTTTGATGAGACAAGGCTATGAGTCGAATATTAAGAATAATGGTTGTTCTTCATATTTGAATGATATGTTTCACGGCTTTGCACCCGTCCAGGACGGGTTATTTATTTTGAATCTTGAGGGTGAATCTGTCTTTAACATAAATGTGAAAAGGTTAAAACCAAATGATCTGAATATGACTTACTTTTGGCATTGTCGGCTTGGTCATATAAGTTGGAAACGCATGAAGAGGATCCATGATGATGGACTCCTAACTTCGTTCGACTTAGAGTTGTTCGAGACATGCGAATCCTGCCTTCTCGGCAAAATGACCAAGACACCTTTTGCAAAGAGTTGTGAAAGGGCGTTCGACTTATTGGGACTAGTACATAGTGATGTATGTGGCCCGATGAGCACGACAGCCAGAGGTGGTTATGAGTACTTCATTACATTCACTGATGATTTGAGTAGGTATGGATATATCTACTTGATGAAACATAAATCGGATGCCTTTGAAAAGTTCAAGGAATTCCAGAATGAGGTACAAAATCAACTTGGCAAGAAAATAAAGTTTCTTCGGTCGGACCGAGGAGGCGAGTACATGAGCCATGAGTTTGATGACCATCTGAAGAGTTGTGGAATAGTTCCCCAGCTCACTCCTCCAGGAACGCCGCAGAGAAACGGTGTATCGGAAAGGAGGAATCGGACCTTGTTGGACATGGTATGATCAATGATGAGTCGGATAGATCTGCCTTTATCATTTTGGGATTATTGTCTAGAAACTGCAGCGTTCACACTAAACAGAGTACCATCAAAGTCGGTAGAGAAGACACCGCATGAGATGTGGACTAGCAAGAAGCCGAGTTTATCTTTTCTTAAGGTTTGGGGTTGTGAAGCTTTTGTCAAGCGACTTCAGTCGGACAAGCTTACAGCTAAGTCGGATAAGTGCATTTTCATAGGATATACGAGGGAAACCTTGGGTTACTACTTCTACAACCGAGAAGAGGGCAAAGTGTTAGTCGCTCGGAACGGTGTCTTCCTTGAGAAAGAGTTTCTCAGTCGGGGAGTCAGTGGGAGCACGATGCAACTCGAGGAAATTCGAGAGGTACCGACCAGTAGCGATTCGGCAAAAGCCTTAGAGGTTGAGCCGGTCGTGGTACTTGAGCCGGAAACAGCACCGACACTGCGAAGATCGGCCAGATTGCGAAGTGTTCGTGATGTGTTACTGTTAGACAGTGATGAGCCGACAACTTATTCGGAAGCGATGGTGGGTTCTGATTCTGAGTCATGGCTTGGATCCATGAGATCCGAGTTAAAGTCCATGGATGAAAATCAAGTTTGGAACTTGGTTGATCTGCCAAACGATGCAAGACCCGTCGAGTGCAAATGGGTCTTTAAGAGGAAAACTGATATGGATGGAAATGTTTCTATCTATAAGGCATGACTTGTCGCGAAGGGGTTCCGACAAGTTCAAGGAGTTGACTACGATGAGACTTTCTCACCCGTAGTGATGCTTAAATCAGTTCGGATCATGTTAGCTATAGCAGCCTATTTCGACTATGAGATATGGCAGATGGATGTCAAGACGGCTTTCCTTGATGGAAATTTAACCGAGGACGTGTATATGATACAACCCGAGGGATTTGTTGATCCGGGTAATGCTAACAAGGTATGCAAACTTCGGAAATCCATTTATGGGTTTAAGCAAGCATCTCGGAGTTGGAACATTCGCTTTGATGAGGTAGTCAAATCGTTTGGCTTCATCAAGAGTGGTCATGATGCTTGTTTATACAAGAAGTTTAGTGGGAGCAAAGTAAACTTTCTGATCTTATATGTGGATGACATATTACTGATTGGAAATGATGTCCAGATGTTGCAAGAGACCAAGGAATCATTGGAAAAGAGTTTTTCGATGAAAGACTTGGGTGAGGTGACTTACATACTAGGAATCCGGATCTATAGAGATAGATCAAAGCGGCTCATTGGATTGAGTCAGAGTACATATTTGGACAAAGTGTTGAAGAAGTTCAACATGGAATCATCTAAGAAGGGGTTCTTACCGATGTCCCATGGCGTAAAACTTAGCAAGACTCAGTGTCCTTCGACAACTGATGAGCAAAGTCGGATGAGTGCGATTCCGTATGCTTCTGCAGTCGGATCCATCATGTACGCTATGATTTGTACTAGGCCAGATGTTTCCTATGCTCTAAGTGTTATGAGCAGGTACCAGGCTAACCCTGGAGAAATCCACTGGGCAGCGGCTAAAAATATCCTCAAGTACTTGAGAAGGACTAAGGATATGTTCCTGGTTTATGGAGGTGAGGATGAACTCAGTGTAAGGGGTTACACGGATGCGAGTTATCTCACTGACTCGGATGATTCTCGTTCGCAATCCAGATATGTGTTTGTGATAAACGGAGGGGCTGTGAGCTGGAAGAGTTCCAAGCAAGAGACGGTGTCTGCGTCTACGATAGAGGCTGGGTATATTTCTGCCTCGGAGGCAACAAAGGAAGCCGTTTGGATGAGGAATTTCCTCATGGATCTTGGTGTGGTTCAGGCCTCATCCAATCCGTTAGACGTGTATTGTGACAACAATGGTGCTATTGCACAAGCCAAGGAACCTAGACAACACCAGAAGAACAAACATATACTCATGCGGTACCACCTTATTTGCCAGTTCGTGGAACAAGGTGATATCAAGTTATGCAAGGTACACATGGATGCAAACATTGCAGATCCGTTGACAAAGCCACTTCCATAGCCGAAGCATGAGGCGCACTTGAGAGCTATGGGCATTAGATGCCTAGACATGTGATGTCGGATGATTGACTCTAGTGCAAGTGGGAGACTGTTGGGAAAATGCCCTAGAGGCAATCATGGTTAATGATATTTCTCAATGTATTCATAAAGTTATAGTCCATGTATGAACTATTGATATGTATCATCAAATATGTGATTCGATTGTGGAACTATATATTCATGTTGTTCATGCTAATTGTCCTTGGTCATTGAGGGGTTGTGCTGGACACACAACTTAGATCAATGTGAAAGTCGGCAGATGACTAGGTTCCACTTGTCATGGGCATGGAGATGCTATTCTGACTTACACGGATTCGGCTAAAGAGTTTAGCGAGTCGGACTGACCCATATTGAGATACAACGAGTAAGTCGTCATTTGTATATATTAATCAATGTAATCCTTAGACCTGAGGTTATTGCACAATCCGAGTTGAGGATCACTGACTTAGGTTCTGTCAAACGCTGTTCCGTCAGTGGGCAGTTATAAAGTCGGAGTTCGGGGCGACTGAGAATCAAGCTGCGTGATGTGAATAACCGAGATGGGATTTTGCCCCTCCGTTTGGAGAGATATTCTCTAGGCCCTCTTAGAAGATATGATTCGGAAAGCATGGCCATGCGTGACTCGGTTAAGTGTTAACCAAGGCGACCAACTAAGAGTTAGTCGGATGAATCACTTATCTCGGATCGATAAAGAGAGTCGAACTATTTAAGGGATGACGATTAATCGCCTATAGTTCGACAAGGTATATCGTGAGGTAAAAGGGACTCAGATGAAAGTCACATTGGAAGGTATATCATCATGACTCTTTGGTACTTGGGAGTTGGCACGTTCTGCTAGGAGCCGCTACCAACTGATCAGTCACGAGTGAGACTCGGATCGTGTCCGGGTCACCATGAGCCTGTCGGGTCACACACTTAAGAGCGGGAGCAAGTTTGGGTTAGACCCAAACAGGAAGTCTATTTGGGTTGGACCCAAATAGAGACATGGACTTAGTCAGCAAGTGGGACTTGCAGTGGCTAATATAGGCCTTTTAGTGAATGGGCCACAAGTGAGTGGAGCCCACTTTCACTCCCTATATAAGCTAGGGCGCAGGTGCTTAGAGCACACGGTTAGGTCACTCCATGTGTTGGAAACCCTAGCTCCAGTCCATTCCTGTCGCCGCCGTACCGGACCTAGCAGTCCATCACCGGCGCTCCTCCTCGTACGTGTGGATACTGGCGGAGGTGCTATACGTTCAGCACTTCGACGATCGTGGATCGGAACGGATCATGAGGACTACACTGCATCAAGCGACGTGCTTCATCGATTCCGCAACCATGCGTCTAGTGGTAATTCTCGTGGCCTACTACGTCAGCTAGATCTTGGGATCACCGTGTAGGAAATGTTTTGTTTTCTCTGCATGGCCCAACATTCCTCTCTTATAGACTAGCTTGTTGATTAACAAGATGATCAAGGTTTCCTGATCATGGACATTGGATGTTGTTTAGAACAAGGTCACAACATTTGTGAAATGATGTGATGAACATTCATCCGAAGTATAGAATTACGATCAAGTCATTATGTTTATATTGCTATAACATCATACGAAGTAATATTTATCCTTAGACCATGAGATCATGTTAATTTCTAACACCGGAAGAGTATCTTGATAACATCAAACGTCACACCGTAACAGGGTGACTATAAAGATGGGTTCAGTGCTACGAAGGTGTTATGTTGGGGCTCATGGATCAAGAGTGGAATTTGTCAATCCCGATGACGGATAGATATACTCTAGGCCCTCTCGGTGATATCACATTGAGATAGCTTGCAAGCAAGTGATGTGATCACTAGAATGTTATATCACGGGAACGAGAAAAGAGTGCATGTCGGTAACGAGATCAAACTAGGTATTTGGATACCGATGATCGACTCTCAGACATGTATTATATCAAGAGACAAAGGGATTAAATTACAAGCATTAAAGGTTCTCACGATCACAGAAGTCATCGTTGAATATGCAGGAGTCAGTATGGACCTCTAGGTCCCGCTTCTGATTATTGATCTGAGAGGAGTCTCAATCATGCCTGCATTATTCGCGAACGGTAGGGTGACACACTTAAGAGTTACCGGAGACCATTTTGGAGCACATATGTTTCAGACGAAAGAATTGCAAAGCGCAGGAATTGTTTCGATAGAAATCGGAAATTGTTTCGGGTGAAATTGCAGAAAGTGGTTCTGCATGTGATATTGAAATATTGCAAGGGGTTATATGTGAATGTTTGTTAATTAAAGTAATTAACAAAATTCTGAATAAATTTAATAAAAGAGTTTTATTAAATGAGAGAGCATTAAACTTAGAGAATTTCAATGCATTTATAGTGGGGACTTTAAAAGGGAATGTGAAGAGGCATTTTAATGTGGAGGGGTTACCACCACATGAATGGAGGAGGTGAAGGGGAACCTCCTCCATGCGCCGGCCATGGGGAGGGGCACCCCCTCCTCCTATAAAAGGCCCCCCTCTTCCTCCTTCTTCCTCACACCTCCTTGTGAAGGATCTCTCTCCCCCTCTAGAATTATTCCCCCATGGTCTCGGATTAGCGAGATACATGTTCCCGGTGGCATTTCGTTTGGAAGGAGTTGCTTCTTCCGCTGGATCGCTAGAGGGAGGAGGTGGAGGTTGTCCGGTGGCTTGAACGTGTGTGCGAGTACAGATGCGCTGCTGAGTTGCGGCGCTCGGACTTCCTCACGATCTTGAGATCGGCAAGTGTACGACTACATCAACCACGAGTTCCTACTCGTTAACAAAACTCGTTGTCTTCGAGGGTAAGTTCTCGTTGGATGTATGTCCACCCGTTGCTATGTACCTAGTAGATAGATCTTGGCGTGTAGTTCTCATCGTAGGAAATTTTTTGTTTTCTATGCTCCGGGCCCAATAGTGGTATCAGAGCCTGATCTATGCGTAGGTGCTTTGCACGGGTAGTACACATATGTTTATATGTGGGCGATGATGATCATGTTATTGCATCTTCTATGTATTTTGGATATTGGTGGCATAGTGGGATGAAGCGGCCGGGACCAACCTTACATGTCATCGTACATGAGACCGGTTCCACGACTGACATGCAACTTGTTTTGCATAAGTGGCTGGCGGGTGTCTATCTCTCCTACTATAGTCAATATTTGATTTACAACGAGTTGCTAATAACTTGGTTATCCTCGTTGTGGTTCATGTTCGTAGGTAAGAACGGTTCTATCTCCGAAAGCCCTAAGCCACATAAAACTTGCAATTGATAAATTAGAGGCGTCTAGTTTAGATCGTTGCTAGGCTAGTGTCATGATATGGTAATGTTGTAAGTAGATGTATGATAGATACTCTTACAACACACCTAATGTGTAAGTTCCATAGACCTTGGCCTTACACACAAAGGAATGATAGAGATCATACCACGATGCAAATGATAGAGATCAAATGCATGGACCATATCATCTCACTTTACACATTAGATGTTAGCATCTTATACTGCTGGTTTGGCGCTTTCTGTAGCATTGTAAGATGATCCCTCATTTTGATATCAAGATAAAAATGTGTTCTTCCTTAAGTATGCACCGTTTTGTGGATCTTGTTTCGAGACATCACGTGATGATCGGGTGTACTCGAATCTACGCTTTCATAGGAACAGGTGTAAGACAGTTTTACACACACGAATACTAAGGTTCTTACTTGGCGAGCCTAGCATGTACAGACATGGCCACGGAACACGGACCGAAAGGTTAAGCATGAGTCATATAGTTGATATGATGCCCATATTGATGCTCGCCTTTGAAGCTACACCGACTCACGTGATGATCGGACTTGGTGTAGTGGATTTGGTTCATGTAATCACCAAAAAGGCACGAGGGATGTCGTTTTTGAGTGGGAGTTCATTTCTAATTTGGATTAGTCGAACTCAATTTGTCATAAACTAAATCAAAGTGAATTTTCATAATTTGTTGTAGTCATTGGCGTCTGTTCACTACCTTATGCTTAATTTTAATTGAGATAATAAAACTATATAATTCTGGATTTTTACTTTACGAACTGGTATCGTATTGCTTTGAATGTCAATTCAAAGTTTATAAGTCCTATTGCAAACTTTCAGCAAACTCTATTTACTCCATGAAGTTTAATAAGTAGTATTAAATCAAGAGTAAGAATTCCAATGTTAGTATCTAAAGTATCATGTTTGCCTCCATGATTATTGATATTCAAAAGTTGTTTTAATATCAAGATTATATTGGAGCTAAAAATTGCTTCAGAAACCATCATGTGTGAAAGATATTGTGATATCTGAAACATTGTTTTTGGTTGCATTATGATAGAGTATAATTTAGCAAAATACATGTTCTCATATTGTATGAGAATTTGTGAAGGATGGAGATGCTAAGCATCCGGATCTCCCAAAAAGGTTTTGGGAACTAACATTATACACGTGATTCTTCCTTACAGACTATAGTAGTTTGATCATTAAAGTGTCATGATAAGGATGAATATAAGATGTAAGTAAAATGTTTACTACACTAAAATATTACTAAAGAATGGATTTATGAAAGAATACCAAACATTTGATGATGGTGATCCACTTCAAAGTGCAAGTCCAAAGGTATTAGTATTTGACTATATACAAGCTTTGTACCATGTGTCATGTGAACACCACTATTGATGTTGATAGATTCTTTTAAAATAAAAGGAATTGCTGAAAGAGAATCTATAAAATATTTGGCAGAAAAGAAAAGGTTGGAGATATCCAACTTAGGTATATAGAAGATATACATGTTATGGTTGTATTCCTTTATTGTTAAACAATGTGGTTCTTAGGTATTGGATACCAGTATTGGATACCGAATTGGTTGGTATGAAGTGTCATACAGGACAACACAATTCATGAACTGCAATGACCTAAGTAACTAGCAAGAGAATAAGTGATGATGCTCATCGAAAACAAATAAAGTGTTATTGGTTTTCGTTCTCATCAAACCTAGCCTTCAAGGTTTGTTTAATAATTGTTATTTTGTTCCGGTATTACAAGAACAATGGTTGTTCAAATAATTACCGTATTCCATAAAGGATGGATGAACTTTTACAAGTCTAGTGGGAGAAATCACATCCATAAACACTATTGCTAAAATGTCGCAAGACAAATGATTGAAAGATCACTTATGAAGTGACATCGATGTTTTACATTATATTAGAAAGAAAACATGAAGAAACTCCATGTTGATGGAATTTTTGGAGTCTTTGATTTTGATCAATTGACGCGTGTGAAACTTTCCTCGAGATAATTGAAACTACGTTCATAGGCCAAAAAGGAACAAATGACTAACTTATTGGATATTATGCATGTTGATGTATGTAGTCCATTATGTGTAGCCATATGCGATGGATCTTTTTTGCTTCATATGCTTTCTCCAGAAATTTAAGTGAATATATCTATATATTTACTTAATAAGGAAGAAGTATGAAACATTTGAAAATTGTTCAAAGACTTTCAAGATGAAGTGGATAATCATTGTAACAAGAAAATAAAGAGTTTATGATTCGATCATAAAGGAAGATATTTGAGTTACATGTTTAGCAAAACACCTAAGATTTGAGGAATTGTTCCATGATCTGTGTTTCCCGATAAACCATAGGAGTATAGCATATTCGAGAGATGAAATCAAACCATGTTTGACATGGTAAGATCAAAGGTGTCATTTATAAAACTGCCATTATGTTTTAAGGATTGATGCTTTAGAGACTACCGCTTTTTCACTAAAAAGAGCACCATCGTGATCCATTGAAATGACACCATATAAGTTATGGTTTGGGATAAAACTCAAATTTGGTATGCTATGCATAAGTAAAATGTTTACAACCAAAGTCGGATAAGCACGTCTTTGTAGGTTATCCCAAAGAATTTGTTGGGAATTTCTCCATAATACCGAGGACAAAAGAGTTTGTTACTTGGAACGTCAAGTTTCTTGAGACGGAATATTTTGCGAAAAGTTAAGTGGGAGGACAATAGAACCTTGATAAGGTTATTGAACCTTAGCTATATGTGCTAAGTAGCGCAGCGCCGAAAAGTGTCCCGGTGGCGGCCAGAATGCTCATGGCTCCCATGATTACAAAGGTTGTGATCTCGGAGATTAGAGTTCCTATTGAACCGTGTGGGTCGGTAAGAATCAAATAGTGTGATTTGATAAGCAAGTCATTATTGTTTTGACAATGATGAACCGACTACATGCAAAGAAGCGATGATGGGCCCTGACTCCATAAAATGACTAGAAGTCATAGAATCCGTGATAGTATCCATACACGAGAAATCAAGTTTCTGAACTTGGAAGACCCTCCGGAAAGGCGTGAAGCCTATCGGTCGTGTTTGAATCTATAAAGAAATAGACATGGATGTTTAACATCTATGAAATAGTCAACATGTCGGAAAGAAGTTTACGATAATGTTCAAGGAGTTGACTATGACAAGATTTGATCTTTTATATCAATATTTAGTCTTGACGGATTAATGTAGCAACCACTACATATAATTTGATGTATGGTAGTTGAACAAACAAAACAATGTTCTTCTAATAGAATGGTTACCTAGGACGTGTACAAGACACGGTCCGAAGGGTTTTGTTAATTAAAAGGGTGCTAAAAAGGCATGCAAACTTCAATAGTTGAAGTAAGCATAGCGGAGTTGGAATCTTCACCATGATGAAACTGTTAAAAGAGTTTAAATTCATCGGAGATGATGAAGATGCTTGCATTTGCAATAAATTAAGTGGGAGCATTGAGACATATTTCTAATAAATTATGTAGAGAACATATTGTTGATTGGAAATGATGTATCTTATATTGACACAAGTTAAGAATTTCATTAAAATAAGATTTCAATGAAAGACTTGGGCAAACCCAGAATATTTGGCATCAATATCTATATGGATAGATTGAGGCGCTAATATGGTTGTGCCAGACATACATATATGGGATATTGAAAGGGTTCAATATGGAAACAACAAGAAAGGTTCTTGCTACATGGAAAGGATTGTATCAAGATTCAAGTGTTTCAACACTTGGTGAGTAAAATCACATGAAGATTTTGATCGATTATACCGTGATATGTATATATCCAGAATGTCCTATGCTCTAAATGTTATGAGCACATACTAGAATGATTCATAAGATGATCATTGGATGATAGTAAAGATATTCTTATGAGCTTTAGAAGAACTAAGAATATATCATGTATAAGTGACAAATAGTTAAAGGTAGTTCATTGTAAAGTGTTACATTGATACTAGTTTTGTCACAAGATACAAATTAAAATTTATCTCAATTTAGACTATGGGTGGCACAATGTAATGGAAAGGATGTTCCATGATAGATTTGGATGAGTTCCAAAGTTGAGACATTGTGACGGATACTACAACGAAAGGCTAAGTATATGACTGCTATAGTAGCAGCAAAGGAGGGCATTTGTGTTAAGTAGTTTGTTATCAAACTAGGTGTGGTTCAAAGTGGGCTAATACTATGAAGATATATTGTATGACAATAATATCAACATATTTTAACCCGAACAAACTAAAGGTCTCACCAAAGGACCAAATTTATACAATGCCATCTCATATGAGAATGAGTGATGTGTAGAGACGCAAAGACATGCAAATACACACATACTTGAAACTGTCAGATCTGGAGATTATGTTAACCACTAGCAATCGCGTATATGCAACACTAGAAAGCCATAAGTGTTCAATACGCAAAGTTTTTCAAACTAGATTATTGACTCTAGTGCAAGTGGGAGACTGAAGGGAATATGCCCGAGAGGCAATAATAAAGTGGTTATTATCTTATTCCATGTTTATGATAAATGTTTATTTTGCATGCTATAATTGTATTGATCGGAAACATCAATACATGTGTGTTTACTAAACAAAAAGGGTTCCTAGTTATGCCTCTCTTATAGACTAGCTTGTTGATTAACAAGATGATCAAGGTTTCCTGATCATGGACATTGGATGTTGTTAATAACAAGGTCATAGCATTTGTGAAATGATGTGATGAACATTCATCTGAAGTATAGCATTACGATCAAGTCATTATGTTTATATTGCTATAACATCATACGAAGTAATCTTTATCCTTAGACCATGAGATCATGTTAATTCCTAACACCGGAAGAGTATCTTGATAACATCAAACGTCACACCGTAACAGGGTGACTATAAAGATGGGTTAAGTGCTACGAAGGTGTTATGTTGAGGCTCATGGATCAAGAGTGGAATTTGTCAATCCCAATGACGGATAGATATACTCTGGGCCCTCTCGGTTATATCATATTGAGGTAGCTTGCAAGCAAGTGATGTCATCACTAGAATGTTATATAACGGGAACGAGAAAAGAGTGCATGTCGGTAATGAGATCAAACTGGGTATTTGGATACCGATGATCGAATCTCGGACATGTATTATATCAAGAGACAAAGGGATTAAATTACAAGCGTTAAAGGTTCTCACGATCACAGAAGTCATCGTTGAATATGCAGGAGTCAGTATGGACCTCTAGGTCCCGCTTCTGATTATTGATCTGAGAGGAGTCTCAATCATGTCTGCATTATTCGCGAACCGTAGGGTGACATACTTAAGAGTTACCGGACACCATTTTGGAGCACATATGTTTCATACGAAAGAATTGCAAAGCGCAGGAATTGTTTCGATAGAAACCGGAAATTGTTTCAGGTGAAATTGTAGAAAGTGGTTCTGCATGTGATATTAAAATATTGCAAGGGGTTATATGTGAATGTTTGTTAATTAAAGTAATTAACAAAATTCTGAATAAATTTAATAAAAGATTTTTATTAAATGAGAGAGCATTAAACTTAGAGAATTTTAATGCATTTAAAGTGGGGACTTTAAAAGGGAATGTGAAGAGGCATTTTAATGTGGAGAGGTTACCACCACATGAATGGAGGAGGTGAAGGGGCACCTCCTCCATGCGCCGGCCATGGGGAGGGGCACCCCCTCCTCCTATAAAAGGCCCCCCTCTTCCTCCTTCTTCCTCACACCTCCTTGTGAAGGATCTCTCTCCCCCTCTAGAATTATTCCCCCTTGGTCTTGGATTAGCGAGATACATGTTCTCGGTGGCATTTCGTTTGGAAGGAGTTGCTGCTTCCGCTGGATCGCTGGAGCGAGGAGGTGGAGGTTGTCCGGTGGCTTGAACGTGTGTGCGAGTACGGATGCGCTGTTGAGTTGCGGCACTCGGACTTCCTCACGATCTTGAGATCAGCAAGTGTACGACTATATCAACCACTAGTTCCTACTCGTTAACAAAACTCGTTGTCTTCGAGGGTAAGTTCTCGTTGGATGTATGTCCACCCGTTGCTACGTACCTAGTAGATAGATCTTGGCGTGTAGTTCTCATCGTAGGAATTTTTTTGTTTTCTATGCTGTGGGCCCAACAATATGTAATTCCTATGTGGTGGATCTTTATTCTGTGATTTTATATATGAGATTGGAACCTATTATGTGTGAGATGTATTGATAGATGCATATCATGTACCCTGTTCTTAAGTACTTGTTCTGATCCAACTTGTATGCAAGAGTGTGTGTGGGGAGAAGTGTGTATTAGATGGAGTAGCATGGTGGTAGTGATTGAATAGTGACTACAAATTCAAGATCTACTATGGTATTTACTTTTATTTTCCTACCTCATTAGGGATAAAGTGAATTCATGTGCTATAATTATCTTGTGACAGTTGGATAATCTTGTTTGGTCAAGGTAGCATATTTGTGATTCAAACATTATGTCAAATTACCTAAGGCTATACTATGTTGAGTCTTAATTCAAGACTTCTTGGAGTTTTTCCTTTCTTGAGGAGTATAAGAGATATGTTGCATCATCTCTATGTTAGGACGTGATGCCCATATGAATGCTTATCAAACACATGTTGAAGTTCCACCAATATTATGTCTTTGATGAATTGTTTGTGTCCACTAAAACCCAAAAAGAGAGTAGACAAGTGAACCCATGAACCCTGGCCCATTTTAAACCATTAGAAACACCTTTCCAACACAATTATCACACTTTATATTTTCTGCAATTTATTATTTCAAAAATACAAAAATACTTTTCACTTGCAAAAACACACACAAAACCCAAAAACAACCATACTTTCATTGCTTATATCTTACTTGCCTAGTTTACTTGCTTTACTTTACTTTATTTATATTTATATTTCATATTACTAATATGAAACCTTGTGCTTGACAACCACACGGTGGAGTTGGGGACACAAGACAAAAACTTTACTTTTGCAGGTTGCTAGAAGAGTAGAAGAAGAATCAACTCCTTGCCAATTAACTAAGAGTTCGATATAAACCCTCGAGTCACCCTTCTGGGGGAAAGAATCTTGCTACAACACTCTGCGCTTGGAGTCCCAACAAGTTGTTACACACGGAGTTTTTGCCATCAAGAACATTTTCTGGCATCGTTGCTGGGGAATTGTAGGGTTATATCATAGCAGTTGTTGCGTGGTGAAGGACAAGTCAACTCCCACTGCAACTGCTGGAACATTTTCTAGCACCGTTGCTGGGGAGTTGCAAGAGGGACATCACAACCGCATCTTCATCAAGTTGGAGTGAGCACATCTACTGGCGCTGACAATACCAACTTTGTGCAAACACCTAAGCTTGGGGAGATTGCACCACTTTGAGATTTTCCTTCTCCTTTAAATTTTCAAAGTAATTTTCTTTGTCTTGTTTTTAGCCTTTTTAGTTTCTTTTAAAAACACAAAACACATAAAAATTAGTATATACCTTGTTATTTTGTTTTGAAAAACCTAAATATTCATAAAAATTTACTTTGCAATATGCTAGCCTCAAAAAAGGAATCTAATGCTATCAAACTAAACAATTTTAATAAATATCCAGAAGAATCGTTGATGGAAGCATGGTTTTAGAATATTAGATATGAAGGAAATGTGCCCTAGATAACACACCTGAGCTATGATACTTAGAATTTTTTACAGTGGGCTAAACCATTGGGCAAAATGTTTCCTTAGACTCTTTAACTAATGGTAGATTTGTCACTGGAAACCCATTTTAATCTAATATTGTTATGACAAATCTATTTGGGAACTAAGAAAGAACTTGAAATTCAGCAATTAAGGGGATCTTTGGAAGAAACCATATCTAGCTTCCAAAAATCCATTAGGGAGATGCCCAATAAGAACGATCTAAAGCAGATTTTCTTTCATATGAGAACTAAACTTAAGACCTTCCCTAATAGTCAAAATACCCTTGTTAGAAAACTGAAAAATATTGAACATCATGTCAAAACTAAAGATTATTTTATTGAGAATGTCCACTCCAAAATAACCCTTATAAGCCGACTCCTAGGACATGCTAGAGACTTGGTAACATCTGTGGAAAGTGAAGAAGATAATTATAAAAGAAGAAAGATAGATGGTATTATAGAATAAGAAACTACTGTGCTTATTGATAAAAAATAAACACTTATGATCACAAATGACAAACAAGTAGAAGAAGTTAAAATGCTAAGTGAAGCAAAAGAACCTCTACTTGACCTTGATAAATGCAGCTTCTATGAACTTATCAATATCCTACAAAAGTTATCTAATGACCCATCCATTAATGTTCATCAAGCAGGTTTTGGCTTCTATATAGCAAACTACGTCATCAAAGAAAAGATAGAAAGATATAATAATGAAGCCATGATACCAACAAAGCTTGGGGATTCTTGGCTCCATAAACATTAATAATTATTGGCAAAGAGACCCATCATGCTATTCTAGATCTACGATCTAGTGTCTCTGTGTTATCAAAATAACTATATGATCTACTAGAACTCAAAACCATGGAAAAATGTTCAATAGATATTTTGCTTGCTGATGACTCAACCAAACATGCTTTAGGAAAAGTAAATGATATTATGTTTGAGTTACATATGACTTTTGTGCCTGTTGACTTTGTTATCATGGACATGGGGAGTAAAACCTCTAGTCCTATAATTCTTGGAAGATCTTTTTTGAGAACTATAGCTGCAGTCATTTACTCAAACAAAGGGAATGCAAAATTTCAGTTCCCACATAATAAATATATGGAACACTTTTCAAGGAAAAAGGAGGTAGCACTAAGGTACAAGCTACCACATGATCTCCACATCACTTGAATCAAGTAAGTAAAGCCTAGCTACGTGGCTATAAAGAAAGCGCTTTTTGGGAAGCAAATCGGTTATTTATTTTTATGCATGCTTTTTGTAGTAAAGAGTTATTTTTAGTTTATCTATTGTAGGTTAGCAATAAAGTACCAAGTAGAACCCATTTTGGATGCTAGAAAGTTGTAAGAACACATGGAGTAGCAAATTCCTTGATTAGGAGAAACATTCCCTGCTTTTTATTTAACTTCGATTACTCTCATATTTACACTGTAGTTTCAAATTTTCATCCTCTGTATGCACAAAAATTGGCCAAAATTCCTGACATATCTAGGTGGTCGAAATAATTTCGTTTTGCTGCTACTGAAAATCTGGACAGATTCCACCCACTGGTGTTTGAGCCATTCCTTTGGGTCCCAAAATGATTTTCCATGAGCCTTTTGATATGCTTGGAATGTGTAGGACACTATATTCTTGCTGGACTACTGAGAGTTTTTTGTCTTTGATGTATATGGCAGCTACTATCATATCCTCGAGTACTTGAGAAGAACTAAGGATATGCTTTTAGTCTTTAGTGGATGTGAAGAAGAACTTGCCATAATAGGTTACGTGTATGCAAGCTTATGCACTGATCCAGATGATAGGAAATATCAAACAGGGTATGCGCTCATGGTTAATGGCGGAGCGATGAGCTGGAGGAGTGGGAAACAAAGCTCGGTGGCTCAATCTACAATGGAGTTAGTACATCACTGCTGCAGGAGCAACTAATGAAGTTGTTTGGATGATGAAGTTCATTATTAAACTTGGAGTGTTCCCAAGCGCACAACACCATCTGTGCATCTACTGCGACAACACGGGGGTCATTGCAAATGTGAAGTACCAGAGGTTCCACTCCACGACCAAGCACATAGACCGATGTTACCATCTAATAAGAGAGTTTGTTGCCAAAGGCAAGATTAGAATTTGTAAACTACATACGAGTGTGAATGTAGTTGATCCATTCACCAAGCCTCTTCCACACAAGAAGCATGATCAACAACAGGATGATATTGGTGTTAGATTATTGCCTATTGTAAACTAGTGTAATTGTACTCTAGTGCAAGTGGGAGACTGAAGGAGATATGCCCTAGAGGCTAATAAATAAAGTTGTTTTATTGTTATATCTCTAAATGTTCATAATAGTTTTGCATCATGCTATAACTATATTAAGCAGAAACATTAATACATGTGTGATATATAAACAATTAGGTCCCTAGTATCCTCTAGTACTACTTCGTTGGGAAGATGATGATCGAGGTTTCCCGATCATGGACTTGACATAAAATAGTCAACTGACAACGAATTCACTTAATAAAGTGATGGGCACACCCGACCATAGAATTTCAATGTCATCCTATCACAAAGTTCAAACATTGTGATATCTAGCAAAGCGTAGTGACTTAATCTTCGACCATGAGATCATGTTTAATCACTATCTCCCGCAGCTGCTTTGATCATAGCAACCGTCATGTTCGTAACTAGGTGACCATAAAGGTGTGTTTTATGTATTCCAGAGGAATGGTTGAGGTGTGTGATCAAGATCAGGATTTGCCTATC
This sequence comes from Avena sativa, assembly GCA_916181665.1. Classification (NCBI taxonomy): domain Eukaryota; kingdom Viridiplantae; phylum Streptophyta; class Magnoliopsida; order Poales; family Poaceae; genus Avena; species Avena sativa. The sequence goes on from OV702290.1 coordinate 470,859,032, forward strand.
CGAGTGACAGATAGATACTCTAGGCCCACTCGATGAGACCACATCAATGAGTTTGCAAGCATGTGACTAGGTCACAGGGATGCGATATCATAGGAACGAGTAAATGTGTTTGTCAATAAAAAGATCAAACTATATGGGATACATGAGATTAGGTCTTAGACAAACAAGGTATTGTTGTGCAAAGGGAATAAGACTCGATGTTTAGAAGGTTGAAGCGAACAACCGAATTTGTGGGATGTGAACAGATCATCATGTGTTTCCAGATATTGCTGATGATCACTTGATCGAGGAGATGTCTCCTTCATACTTAAACATTCCTGAACCGTATGGGTGTCACGCTTAAGGGTAATCGATGTTGCAGGTTGATCTACTACCCATAGAGAAATAGGAAGAGAGAACCGGAAGTGTTCCAGAGAGAATACCGAAGTGTTCGGAGTTTGTTCAAAAGGAGTTTTCAATAAGGATGAATTAAATAATGTATTTAATATTTAATTATGAATTAATATTAATATATATTTATTTAAATAAAAAGAAAAAGGAAAAAACCCCACATGGGCCTTCCCTAGGAGGGAAGAGGGCCCAAGAGGGAAGAGACAAGGGCCACAAGGGCCATGCGGCTAAGGGTGGGAGGCCTCCCACCCCACCAGCCCCTTAGTGGGCTTGGGAGGGTAGGTGGGGCCCATCCGCACCATCCGCCAGCCCCTCCTCCACCTCTCCCAAGTATTTAGTCCCACCACAGAACTTGGAGGATGGGAGTAGCCCAGTTTTTCCTATATATTGGGGTGGCATTTCCCCCAATTCCTCTATAAAGTTAATCCCACAGTTAGCATTGGTTATTCTCTCTCTCCCTCCCTCTCTACCTCTCAGCGTGTTTCCAAGTTAGGAATGTGCTACACAAGGTAGATGTTTCTCCACCCAGTGCACGCCATCGTGCCGCTGGAATCAGTCTAGATCTTCTTCTTCTGCTGCCTTGCTAGACCGGGGCCTGGGAGACGTCGTTTACACCGTACGCGTGAAAGCTCAACGAGGCACCACTAGTGGTGCTAGACGCTTGAAGCCTTGTAGACCCTGAGGTATGACCATCGTATCCTTCTCTTTACTGTACTTCTCCATAGATAGATCTTGGGTTGGTGCGTTCTCGTAGTAGGATTTTTTTGTTTTCTACCAAGGAAACCCTTCAGTGGTATCAGAGAGATCTATGCATAGATATACTAGTACCAGTAGAACACACGTGGATTGTGTGAGCGTTCATTTTCTAATTTCTACCCTCCCACTTGTACTTTCTACTATCGTGGTAATGCCAGATGAAGTGGCCCGAACCAACCTTACACATAACCTTATGCGAGATAGCTTCCACGACTAACATACGGCTTGTACCGTATAAGTGGCTGGTGGGTGTCTATCTCTCCGACATTAGTTGATATGGCACTTACAAAGGATGGACCTGAAAAAGGGATTAAAAGAGGCAACTAGTTAATTCACATTGTGGTTGGATTTGTAGGTAAGAATCGGTTCTTGTGTGAAAGCCCAATCTACCATGTAAAACTTGTAAACATAAAGTAGAAGCGTCTAACTTTGTTTTGCAGGAGGGCAAGTGATATGTGTGGTTTAGGTAAGTGTTTATGGGATAGACATCCGAAGGCAAGGTGGCGTCGTGAACCTGATGCAAATGTCAGCGCTCTCGATGGATATCAAGACGCGACAACCACCACCATATCACACATACATATCTATTTTCATTAGATGTTAGCTATTGTGTGATCTTGTTGGGCTAGTATTAGACTTATGATGGTAGAATAATAAGATAATCCCTTGTACTATAATTCCAATATTTGTGTTCTCCCACACGTGTGCACCACCAAGAAAGTTCGCAATTATGAAGCAGGCAGTGATGATAGAGTGCTAGACATCTTTGCATTCACATACGATGGGTGCAAGCCATGTATGCACTGCAATACATTGTGGTTAAAATTGGCGAGCCTATCATGTATAGACATGGACTCAGAACACAAATGACCGAAAGGTCAAGCACGAGTCGCATGGATATGTGATCGATATGGTGATATCTACCCTGGCAACTGCATTAAATGAAGGGGTTCCACGTATGAAAACAATAAAATTTTACCCTACACCCCTGAACCCCTGAAGCTGCCAGGACCTATTTATTAGTAATATAGTAACAGGAGGGGCTTTTCATGAACTTACCCTTGAAGACTGAAAAGCGTTGTCAACGCTCAGGAGAGCGTGGTTGATGTAGACGAGCCGAAGCCGACCTCAAGGTCGTGAAGAAGTCCTTGCACTCCGTTGGCTCCTACGACTTGAGTGCCTCAAGTGCGACACCTCGTGGGGAGTTACACACGTCCGGTGCCTGACAATGACTCCCGCTTCCTCGATCCAGCAGCAGTTGCGGAAGTAGAGCTCCCGGATCCGAATCCCGCAGCACGACGGCGCTCCGCGGTGAAGATGTCTCTCGTTCGTGCAGTCCAGACTTGGGACCACGGTCACAAGAGAGAGAGGGGGAGAGATAAAATATCAATTAGAGGTCCTCCCAAAAGTGAGAAGACCTTTATTGATTATTGGTTGTATTTTATTTGGCCAAATACCCCCACTATATATAGGGGGAGGGGAGGTACTACCTCCCTCAAAATCCCAGGGTGGGACTAAAGGAGAGGAGGAGGGAGGGGTGGCACCGCCGGCCACCCTCATGGGCCCCACGCGGGGGGCTAGCCCACTAGGGCGCCGGCCACCCCCTTGGCCCCCTTCTCCCTCTCCTTTCCCTAATGGGCCCTCTCCCCTCCGGGAATTGGCCCATTAAGCCTTTGACCATTTAAATTGATTTTCTCTTTATTAAATAATTATGAATAAATGATTAAATCAATATTTAACATTCATTCACATATTATTCTATCTCCGTGGCTATGGAACACTTCCACCTCCACTCCGGACATCCTCCGGACTTACCGAAACCCTTTCAGTTTTCTCTCTACTATTCTTCAACGATTCTACCAATCCTATAAACACTCTCTAAGCATCATCAAGCCCTTAAGCATGATACCCCACGGTTTAGGAACACTCCAGACATGGTCGGGACACTCTCGCACCAATGATCGACAGAGGTACCTGGATGGCCATGTGACCCCTGTGCGTTCCACGAAGATCTTTTTTCGTTTGAACCGGGACAATCGTGTCTTATTCCCTTTGTATCTCGATACTTGCATTGCCCGAGATCTGATCAATGACATCACCATTACTGAAAAATGCTACTTGACTCGTTCCGACAAGTGATATCCCTATGATCAAATCACACGCTGCGCAGCAATTGGATATAACTTCTCCAAGTGGGACCTTTGAGTATCTTCCCGTCACATGGATGGAAAAATCCCGCTCTTGACATATATTGCCTCTACGGTTTCCTTTGAGTACCTGAACACACCTTTATAACCATTGTATTACCAAGTGGCGCTTGATGCTATCTAAGCACTGTCGGGAGACAATGATTGATATAGCCTCACGGTCTAAGGAATAGTCTACGAGGATCCATTTCTAATCATCGTAACTTGAACTTCGTGACATGATCGGGTCACGATGTTTAGGTTGGGTATTGGTTCATCATCTCATTCTCGGAATGAGTTAACTCCATTTCCAACTGGCATAAATGCCACATGATCAGGAAACATGATCATCTGTTGACCAATGAACTAGTGACTAGAGTTTCACTGGGAACCCCTGGTTGTTTGTATATCACACGTGTATTGATGTTTCCACTCAATCCAGTTATATCATGATATAAAACTTAATCATAAACTATATGAAATATGATAATAGTCCTTACTACTATTTATCTCTAGGGCATATTTCCAACAGTCTCTGTCAACACCCGTATTTTTAATCCCAGATGCCCGTTATGCCATACCTCGCAATCCCAGGATTACCATTTTTGCGAGACATAACGGATTGGATATCACAGTACATCATCCATTACAAACCATACATAAGGTTTTACACAAATAAGGATCTCATGATCCAGTCTTTAATACAATAAGCAGCGGAAATAAACGATAGCGTAGCGGTGGGGTCCATCTTCAGGGGCACAGGCAATGCTGACGAAGGCAGATAGTCCTAGTTATGATAGCCGTCCTACTGACCATCATCTTGATAATCTCCTTCATAGTCTGGCCATGATAATAGCCAGGGACAAAAGCCATGAGTACTCTTTAAGTACTCGCAAACTACTACTAACAAGGGGTATAATTCTAAGTTAAAGTACTGAATCTAAGTTAACTATCAAGTTAAGTTTGAAACCTAAGCTGAGTTCAGAAGCAAAGAAAGATAAAATAAAGTTCTAGAATCACTTAAGTTGGGAAGCTATTATCATCAACACAACCCTGTTATGGTCAAGTCAAAGTTCATCATTCATTTCAAGTTATTTAGAAAACATCTGACAACGAAACAGTATGGCCATTCCAACTGTCCATAACGGCGGACGCGGCTATTCGAATAGTTTGACACTCTGCAGAGGTGGTACACTTTTACCACAAGATTCGATACATCTGTCAGGGATAACCCTGAATCATCATACCAAGTATGCAGATAATCAAACATAACCTTTCCTTTACACACCCTAGTACAAGCACCTCTCCTATGAGCATGGCCTCCCAACCATGACCATCAGTCATCTTGGGCACTGCATAGGTGGACACCATTGAGAGGTAGCCTCAGCTCAAACCTCTCCCATGAGGGAACTAATACTAATGCATATAAATTTCCAGCTAAGCCTTACCCAATTCAGGTAATGTGGTTGTACGGTAAATTTGGAATGGTATCGCATCCGAATCCAACCATCAGTTTTATAAACGGGTTAAGGCTCATGCCTCATCATTTTCATCATCATAAACCAGTTGTGTTTCTCAACACATGTCAAAACATCTCAATAGAATGACTCATCATTCCAAGGTTTTCACAATTCATTTTCACCAAGTGTTCCCATCTAAAGTGACTCAAGTTTTGATCTATTCTAAAATACTAAGTTAAGAGTGTTCACTAAGGTGGAAAGATGGGATCAATCTCATGCCATAGAATGACATCTAAAGGTTTCTAAGTAGGTGAAGTTTTATACTCTTGATGCTACCTTCAAAATTAATTAAAGAACTTTGTGTCATCTAAGGGAGGTAAAACTTGTCAATAAGACTTGGGGTACTAATAGTTAAAGGGGTGTGATCAAAGCATGCTTAAGGCATCTTTGCTAAACCATCTAGTTTAAATCTAGCTTGCTAAAGTATGTTTTGCTAGGGTTAGCTTGCCACTAATAGCTTGCCTTGGTTGGTGCAGTGGTTGAAGTTTTCTTCTTCTTCTTCTTCTTCTTCTTCTTCTTCTTCTTCTTCTTCTTGGTAGAACTCCTCCTCCTCGAAAGCTTGGTCGGTACTAGCGTCTATAAATACATAGGAGGGAGACAATCACCAAACAATACTTAACTAGGCTAAGTAGCATTCTAAAACACACAATTGATGATCTATTATCATCCCAAGCATCACAAGTTTAATTTCAATAGTTTCAACCTTTTTATTTTGGAAAAGTAATTTCTACTCATTGAAATATTAACTAAAATTTAATATTCACCACCAAACTATGGGATCATGTGGACACATGTCCTCACCACATATTCTAACTTGTGGGAATGAGATTTAAAGGTTGGATCAATATTACTTTAGTTTAAGTTTATTATTTAATGATTTAAAGTGACTAGAAATGCCTATATAGCATTATTTTGGTACTAGTCCAAAGTCACTGCATGTAAACCTTAATATTATTGCATATTTAGATAGATATGATGAAATGTTATTTTTTTAGAGTTGGAATCAACTCAAAAGCTAACTTGGTTGATTTTATAAAAATGTTTTAAGTTGCAAAAGCTTCTGTCTTCTTGTTTTTATTAGGAGAGTTCTATAACTCTAATTGAATTAAATCCAACGGGCTTGGATAGATCATTTTAATACCTTTCAGACAAAATTGGTTTCATGCAATTTGGATTTCTAAAACTCTTTGAATTGATTTTCAAACTAGGGGACAGAAACTAGATTTAACTAAAAAGGAAAAAACCAGATTTGAATCTCTGGGCTAACGCGGGAAAAGACTTGGGCCGGCCCAGTGGCGCTCCATGGCGCGGGGCTCAGCTGACAGGGGGGTCCCGCTTGTCAGCAACACTTAACACGCGAAACGGTACGCGCGCTGTGGGCCGTGCGATTAGAAGCGTGATCAACGGCTGAGGGTCGTCGTCACCGACGAACAGGTCACCGGCGAGCTCGAACCCTAGCGGCTCGGTGGGGGTCTACTGGGGGTGTACCAGGGCTCCAGCAGGGTCGGCGAGGCGGGCAAACGAAGTGGAAGATGACGGCGAGGCGAGGTGTGGTCGCGGCGGAGCTTGGGGTGGTCGGAATCAACGGCACCCTTCTCCTCCAGAGGCGGCGGCTCCGGCTCCAATTCTGGCGAGCTGCTGCTCCACTTGCTCCGGAGAGAGGTGGGTGAGGTTTAGAGAGGTGAGGGGAGTGGAATGGTGTGGAGAAGAATGGCTGGGGAGGGCTCCTTTTATAGGACCGACGGTGAGACCGAGCGGGATGGGCGGTCGACGGTGGCGACATGGCTACGGCGATCTAGCGGCATGGCTGGGGATGGCGATCGACGGGCGGTCCCCTGGCGGTGCTCTAGTACTTAAATGCGGGTGTAGGGGCGGTGGTATGCGGTCTGGGCGAGGTGGCGCTCTGAGAGGCAGAGGCGGCGGTGTCCCCGGCGAGCGGTGGCTGTGGGGCTTTGGGCGGCGAACGGGGGTGTCTGGGGTGTTCTCCAGGTCGAGGTGGAGCGGTGGGCGCGGGCTGGTGCCAAGGGGCGGTCTGTGCGAGCGGGGACAGTGCGCGCTCTAGGGGCGGCGTCGGCATGCTCGACAAGCTCTGGGCGCGGTGGTTCCTGGCCGCTCTGCCCTCTGTCTCTGGCCTGGGGCTGGTTGGGAGGTGGAGGTGGGCCGCTGGCAATGTACTAGACATGGCGAGAGGGGCTGGAGAGGGTTGCTGCTGCAAGTGCACGGTCGACCGGCGAGAGAGGGCTCGGCATGGCAGTGCAGTGCAGCTAGGGGGTAGAGAAGAGACTGGGGTTGGTCTGGTCTGGCTTGAGGGGGGACAAGATGATCAAAGCACTACATAATTGCTAGACAAAATCAGCCCAAAACAGTAATAGTTAGGCCTTAATGATCTTGCTAACAAGGTGTTTGACAAAATGGCCGAAAGAGAAAAAGTTTTGAATTTTGAGTTCAAAATTTTTGAGTGATCTCCACTAGTGATAGGTAGTCTCTGGTTGCAAGGGTTTTGGAAATGGAGCTCAAATAGATGGTTTTTGAAATAGGGGTGATCTATGCATATGCATTAGATTCAATTTTAAACTGTCATTTAAAATAGTTAACATAATGTTTTTAGCAGATCAAAAGGTGGGCCTTGGTACCTCATTATGTGTACTAGCAAGGGGTGTAAAGATCAAGAATTGTTTCTGTTAAGAATTGAGTACTAGGAATAGCCAAAGTAGGCATGAGAGTTAAGTTTGCCAAAATGACCATTCCTTCTTTTTAATTCTTTTTGATTTGATTTTCTTTAGAAAAAGTTTGGGAATGATGTAGATGATGATTAAATCACCTAAGAAACATTTTACAAGCATTGGATTAATCAATCATGGCAATTCAAACAACTCCTATTTTAACTGCACACATATATGAATTCTTTCATTTTAAATTTGGAAAAGTTTTTGTTAACCCCATTTTTGGATGATTTGATCATGATAAGCTTGGATTAAAGTTTTGTGATGTTACAAACCTTCCCCCCTTAAACAAAATCTCGTCCCGAGATTTACAAAGAAAACTAGGAACTAAAGAGATCTGGGAACTCTGTCCTAATGTAATCTTCGCGTTCCCAAGTAGCTTCCTCCTCGGTATGGTTGCTCCACTGAATCTTGAGAAACTTGATACTCCTAGTCCTGGTGGTTCTGTAGGCTTCCTCTAAGATACGTATGGGCACTTCCCGATAGGTCAGGTCATTGTTGATCTCCACAGCTCTGTGATCGATGTTCTTGAAAACTTCAGTCTTCTCAGGCACTTCCAAGCATTTGCGAAGTAACGAGATATGGAACACATTGTGGATGGCTGACATCTCTTCAGGCAGTTCCAGTTGATACGATACTTCAACTCGGCGGTTCAGAATCTTGAAAGGTCCGATATATCTGGGAGCTAACTTTCCCTTCAGACTAAAGCGTTGAGTTCCCTTCAATGGTGAAACCTTGAGATATACGAAATCTCCAACATTGAAAGTCAGGTCTCTCCTTCTCTTGTCAGCGTAGCTCTTCTGTCTGGATTGGGCAGTCTTGAGGTGCTCACGAACTTTGTGAGCTTTCTCTTCTGCTTCTCGGAGAATGTCGGGTCCAAAGATCTGACTCTCTCCTACTTGTGACCAATTCAAAGGGGTACGACACTTTCTTCCATATAGGAATTCAAATGGTGCCATCTGCAAACTAGCCTGATAACTGTTGTTATATGAGAATTCTGCGAAAGGCAGGCAGTCTTCCCATTTTTATCCGTATTCCAACACACAAGCTCTAAGCATATCCTCCAAGATCTGGTTGACTCTCTTAGTTTGTACATCTGTTTGCGGGTGATAAGCGGTGCTTAAGTTCAACTTGGTTCCTAAACCTTCCTGAACTTTCTGCCAAAATCTTGAAGTAAACTGGGTTCCTCGATCTGATACGATGGTCTTGGGGGTTCCATGCAGACTAACAATCCTAGCAATGTACATCTCTGCCAGTTTTGCACTCTGGTATGTCGCCTTGACTGGTATGAAGTGGGCTACCTTGGATAGTCTATCAACTATGACCCAGATTGAGTCATTCCCCCTACTAGAAGTAGGTTAACCGGTGATAAAGTCCATTCCGATGGAATCCCATTTCCATTCCGGAATCTGCAATGGTTGCAATAGTCCTGCAGGTCTCTGATGCTCTGCTTTGACTCTTTGACAGATGTCACATTTGGCGATGTAGCTTCCGATCTCTCTCTTCATCTTGTGCCACCAAAATTTCTCTTTCAAATCCTGATACATCTTTGTTCCTCCGGGGTGGATAGAATAAAGAGTATCATGAGCTTCCTTCATGATAACATCCTTTAGCTCCGAATCTGCTGGCACACAGATACATCCTTTGTACCACAGTACACCTTCTCCGTCTTCGGTGAATCCAGGTACTTTGCCTGTACCAATACGACGTTTGATTCCATCGATACTTTCATTCCCCTTCTGGGCTTCCTTGATTTGGCTAATCAAAGTGGGTTGAAGTTCAATGCTAGCTAGGAATCCTTTGCTAACTAACTCAGTCCTGAACTGCTCCAACTCCTCATACAAACTTGGTTGCTTCTCTTTGATCATGGTGTTCAGCCTACACGGCAATCTGCTAAGAGCATCCACTACCACATTGGCTTTGCCGGGGTGATAGTGAATGTCAAGGTCATAATCCTTGATTAACTCTATCCATCTTATTTGTCTCATATTCAGCTCCTTCTGGGTGAAGATATACTTCAAGCTCTTATGGTCCGAGTAAATCTCACAACGATTACCCATCAAATAATGACGCCATGTCTTCAATGCTAGAACCACGGCTGCTAGCTCAAGATCATGGGTCGGATAGTTCTGCTCATGCTGCTTCAGTTGTCGAGATAGATACGCGATGACTTTGCCTTCTTGCATCAATACACATCCTAGACCAATCTTGGATGCATCACAATACACATCAAACGGCTTCTTGATGTCTGGCATGATCCAAATTGGGGCTGATATCAACCTCTTCTTCAGCTCCTGGAAAATGGCTTCACACTTGTCTGTCCATTCAAACTTCTCGTCCTTCTTCAACAGTTGGGTCATTGGTCGGGCTATGCTCGAGAATCCTTCTATGAACTTGCGGTAATATCCCGCTAATCCGAGAAATGAATGAACTTGGGTTTGATTGGTTGGGGCTTCCCATTCTTCGACATCTTTGATCTTGGTGGGATCAACAGAGACTCCTCCTGCAGACACAATATGTCCTAGGAATCCTACTTCTTTCAGCCAAAACTCACACTTGCTGAACTTGGCATATAACTGATGCTCTCTCAGGGTTTCTAGGATGATTCTTAGATGTTGCTCATGCTCTTCTTCTGACTTGGAGTAGATAAGGATGTCGTCGATAAACACAACTACAAACTTATCTAGGAAATTCATAAAGATCTTATTCATGAGATTCATGAAATAAGCAGGGGCATTGGTTAATCCAAAAGACATAACCGTATACTCGTATAAACCATAGCGATTAGTAAAGGCGGTCTTCGGAATATCCGTTGCACGAATCTTAAGTTGGTGATATCCAGTCCTAAGATCAATCTTTGAGAATACCTGAGCTCCAGTCAACTGATCAAATAGATCCTCTATCTTTGGCAAGGGGTACTTGTTCTTGATGGTGACATCATTCAACTTTCTGTAGTCCGTACATAGACGGTTGCCTCCATCTTTCTTGTCGATGAATAACACTGGTGATCTCCATGGCGATGCACTTGGTTGAATCAAACCTGTTGCTAACATGGCATCCAACTGCTTCTTCAGTTCTACTAACTCTGAGGGGTTCATGGTATAGGGTCTCTAGGCTATAGGTCCGGTTCCGGGGATTAGTTCGATAATGAACTCTATATCCCTATCCGGGGCATACCTGGCAATTCATCTGGGAATATGTTGGGGTATTCACAGACTACTCTGACTTGGTCAATGGTAGGCAGGGCTACACTCTTGTTGCACTTGAATTGACGGGGTAAGGTTTCAGAGATATGCTCTACTGTTACTCCAGAACTACTGGTCATGGTGATGCCTTTCTTAGCATAGTCTATCAGTCCTTTATTGCTTGACATCCAGTCCATACCTAGTACTACTTCCAATCCTTTGGTTCCAAGTACAATTAGGTTGGCATAAAAATCTATCCCATGTATTCTGATAGGTACAACTTTGCAAATTTTTCTAGCTTTTGTTGTTGAACCGGGGATTTGAACTATCATGACATGCTTCAGGTTGGTTGGGCGAATCTTACTAGTGCATACAAATTTTTCGGTGACAAATGAATGCGATGCTCCAGAATCAAACAATACTCTTGCTAAAACTGAGTTGACAGAAAACATACCCAGCACTACATCTGGTGCTTCCTGGGCTTCATCTGCGTTCATGTGGAAGAGACGACCGTTGCAGTTGTGCGGGTTCCCTAGGGCAAATCTCCTTCCTGGTGGAACACGACGCTGCTGCTGAGCTGGGACATTCACAGGGGCATTGGCGGCAGTCTTCTTGGGACACTCATTGGAGTAGTGACCCTTCACTCCACACTCAAAACAAGTGATCTGGGACTTGTCCTTGACAGCGACAGGTACAGCATTGCTGCCAGTTCTAGGTGCAGTGTTGTTGTTGTTGTTGCTCTTGGGAGGGGCACGGTTGAAGTTATTGGCATTGCCGGAGTTGTGATTGTTTCCTCCGAACTTCACATTTCCTCCGCTATGGTTGGGGTAGCTTGGGCGAGAATTTGGGGGTCGGTTGTTCCTTGGTGCATATCCTGGTGAGGGATTAGGACGGTACTTCTGGTGGCTACTGGATCCAGACTGCTGCATCATACGACGCTTGCGGTTGTCGTTTGCCTGGTTAATCTTCCCTTCCATCTGAATGGCAGAATCGAGTAGCTCTTCGAGATCCTGGAAACGGATGTTGACGAGGACAGTCTGCATCTCATCATGCAGTCCGTTTAAGAATCTCTCCTTCTTGGCCTCCGTGTTGATTTCATCCGGTGCATATCTGGCAAGTGACAAGAATTTGTCACGGTACTCTACCAAAGTCATTCTTCCTTTCTTCAATTCACGGAATTCATCTCTCATCTTGTTGACAAGACCTTGCTACACATGGGTGCGGCTGAACTTGACCTTGAATGCTTCCCAGGTCATCACCTGGCCATGGTTCATATTGCGGATGCTATTCCACCAAGCTCTTGCATCTCCCGCCAGCTAGTGGGTGGCAAAGAGAACTTTCTCATTCTCATCAACTCCTGCAATTTCGAGGTTGTTTTCCATGGTTTGTAACCAGTCATCAGCATCTAATGGGTTCTCAGATTGGTTGAAGATTGGGGGATTGGTGTTCTGAAAGTTTTTGAGTTTAGATCCATGGTGATCCTGATTTCCATGTCCTTGGTTGTTGAGAGCCATTTGGGCGATCTGTTGTAATGTTGCTAGGTTGGCTTGACGCTCGACCCTGCTTGCTTCACGGTCCGCGATGAGATTCTGCAAGATCTGCAGCATTGGGTCCTGCGATGAGCTGCTCCCTCCTTGGTTTCCACGAGTCATCTGAAGATTGAGATAGATATAGGGGTAAGAGGGAAATTATAAGGTTCATGGTTTTGGGTTTTCAAAGCTACAACTTTGAGTTAGACTCAGGTTTTTCAACTAACTTCATTTTCATTCATGCAAGCAAGCACACGATACAACACACACCACAACAAGCAAAAAGGGAAAAACAGATGGTTTGAAGAACCATTCTACAAACTACGATACAATGAGATGATACATCTCATGCTACGACAGTGCTCTAGTGCATGTACTCATCGTCGATGAAGTCGGAGTCTTCATCATCAGTGTAGAAGTCCACAACATCCTCTGCCAGAAAATCGTCATCGTTGCTGAGGTAAGAATCCATATCTCCCTGGATGTCTTCACCCTCATCATCTTCTTCTTTGGCGGCAAGCTGAGCTTCCTGCTCCTTGACGGTCTTCTCGAGGTTGGCCACCTTCTTGCAAAGACGGGCGATGGTGTGATCCTTCTTTGCACACGGGCAACGAAGAGACTGGCGATCTTGGACGAGCAGTGCGAAAGTCTAGGCCTTCTGGTCGGCAATGGCACGGTTCTGGTTGGCTAACTCTCTGGCATTGTCCAGTTCCTCCTGCCTATCATGAAGCAAGAAGTCAAGGTTCTCCACTTGATGCCTCAACTCTGGGTGACTTAGCATCTCCATCGGCATTCCCATGAAGTCATGTCTTGCATAGTGGGGAAAACGGGTTCCTTGAATCTTGTTAACGCTGAGGGCACATAGACGTGCGAGAGCTTCATGCATTGCCCTGGCTAATCCATCTAGCCAGTTGTTCTCTCTCACGGAGAACTGAATTCTTCCAGAAGTTGGTGCTTCAATGCTTCCTCGAAGATCTGCGTTGACTAGCCATTGTAGGTCTCCTCCTGGGGGTCCTGGAAGTTGAGCTCCAAGAAACTCTGGATGTGGGCGTCCCAGTAACTCCGATAGTGAATCCAGATCCCTCTCGAAGATCAGCTGACCTCCGTTTCCCAACTGGTAAAACTTGCTAAAGAATTTAAGTAGTGAAGTGATCAAGTGTGTCAAATTTTAAGTAGTAATGTAAGAATTTTGAGGAACATGAATTTTTTTGAGAAAGAATGAGTTCACAAGGGTAAGAGGGGAAATAGTTTTTCATAAATACTCACTTTGGTTTTGAAGCTAAGTTTTTGGTTTGGACATCCATTCTAACTAGGGTCTCCTATGGTCAGGATGGCTCTGATACCAACTTGTCAACACCCGGATTTTTAATCCCAGATGCCCGTTATGCCATACCTCGCAATCCCAGGATTACCATTTTTGCGAGACATAACGGATTGGATATCACAGTACATCATCCATTACAAACCATACATAAGGTTTTACACAAATAAGGATCTCATGATCCAGTCTTTAATACAATAAGCAGCGGAAATAAACGATAGCGTAGCGGTGGGGTCCATCTTCAGGGGCACAGGCAATGCTGACGAAGGCAGATAGTCCTAGTTATGATAGCCGTCCTACTGACCATCATCTTGATAATCTCCTTCATAGTCTGGCCATGATAATAGCCAGGGACAAAAGCCATGAGTACTCTTTAAGTACTCGCAAACTACTACTAACAAGGGGTATAATTCTAAGTTAAAGTACTGAATCTAAGTTAACTATCAAGTTAAGTTTGAAACCTAAGCTGAGTTCAGAAGCAAAGAAAGATAAAATAAAGTTCTAGAATCACTTAAGTTGGGAAGCTATTATCATCAACACAACCCTGTTATGGTCAAGTCAAAGTTCATCATTCATTTCAAGTTATTTAGAAAACATCTGACAACGAAACAGTATGGCCATTCCAACTGTCCATAACGGCGGACGCGGATATTCGAATAGTTTGACACTCTGCAGAGGTGGTACACTTTTACCACAAGATTCGATACATCTGTCAGGGATAACCCTGAATCATCATACCAAGTATGCAGATAATCAAACATAACCTTTCCTTTACACACCCTAGTACAAGCACCTCTCCTATGAGCATGGCCTCCCAACCATGACCATCAGTCATCTTGGGCACTGCATAGGTGGACACCATTGAGAGGTAGCCTCAGCTCAAACCTCTCCCGTGAGGGAACTAATACTAATGCATATAAATTTCCAGCTAAGCCTTACCCAATTCAGGTAATGTGGTTGTACGGTAAATTTGGAATGGTATCGCATCCGAATCCAACCATCAGTTTTATAAACGGGTTAAGGCTCATGCCTCATCATTTTCATCATCATAAACCAGTTGTGTTTCTCAACACATGTCAAAACATCTCAATAGAATGACTCATCATTCCAAGGTTTTCACAATTCATTTTCACCAAGTGTTCCCATCTAAAGTGACTCAAGTTTTGATCTATTCTAAAATACTAAGTTAAGAGTGTTCACTAAGGTGGAAAGATGGGATCAATCTCATGCCATAGAATGACATCTAAAGGTTTCTAAGTAGGTGAAGTTTTATACTCTTGATGCTACCTTCAAAATTAATTAAAGAACTTTGTGTCATCTAAGGGAGGTAAAACTTGTCAATAAGACTTGGGGTACTAATAGTTAAAGGGGTGTGATCAAAGCATGCTTAAGGCATCTTTGCTAAACCATCTAGTTTAAATCTAGCTTGCTAAAGTATGTTTTGCTAGGGTTAGCTTGCCACTAATAGCTTGCCTTGGTTGGTGCAGTGGTTGAAGTTTTCTTCTTCTTCTTCTTCTTCTTCTTCTTCTTCTTCTTCTTCTTCTTGGTAGAACTCCTCCTCCTCGAAAGCTTGGTCGGTACTAGCGTCTATAAATACATAGGGGGGAGACAATCACCAAACAATACTTAACTAGGCTAAGTAGCATTCTAAAACACACAATTGATGATCTATTATCATCCCAAGCATCACAAGTTTAATTTCAATAGTTTCAACCTTTTTATTTTGGAAAAGTAATTTCTACTCATTGAAATATTAACTAAAATTTAATATTCACCACCAAACTATGGGATCATGTGGACACATGTCCTCACCACATATTCTAACTTGTGGGAATGAGATTTAAAGGTTGGATCAATATTACTTTAGTTTAAGTTTATTATTTAATGATTTAAAGTGACTAGAAATGCCTATATAGCATTATTTTGGTACTAGTCCAAAGTCACTGCATGTAAACCTTAATATTATTGCATATTTAGATAGATATGATGAAATGTTATTTTTTAGAGTTGGAATCAACTCAAAAGCTAACTTGGTTGATTTTATAAAAATGTTTTAAGTTGCAAAAGCTTCTGTCTTCTTATTTTTATTAGGAGAGATCTATAACTCTAATTGAATTAAATCCAACGGGCTTGGATAGATCATTTTAATACCTTTCAGACAAAATTGGTTTCATGCAATTTGGATTTCTAAAACTCTTTGAATTGATTTTCAAACTAGGGGACAGAAACTAGATTTAACTAAAAAGGAAAAAACCAGATTTGAATCTCTGGGCTAACGCGGGAAAAGACTTGGGCCGGCCCAGTGGCGCTCCATGGCGCGGGGCTCAGCTGACAGGGGGTCCCGCTTGTCAGCAACACTTAA
The DNA here is from genome assembly GCA_916181665.1 of Avena sativa. Lineage (NCBI taxonomy): Eukaryota > Viridiplantae > Streptophyta > Magnoliopsida > Poales > Poaceae > Avena > Avena sativa. Next base: position 470,875,004 of record OV702290.1, read on the forward strand.
CACGCGAAACGGTACGCGCGCTGTGGGCCGTGCGATTAGAAGCGTGATCAACGGCTGAGGGTCGTCGTCACCGACGAACAGGTCGCCGGCGAGCTCGAACCCTAGCGGCTCGGTGGGGGTCTACTGGGGGCGTACCAGGGCTCCAGCAGGGTCGGCGAGGCGGGCAAACGAAGTGGAAGACGACGGTGAGGCAAGGTGTGGTCGCGGCGGAGCTTGGGGTGGTCGGAATCAACGGCACCCTTCTCCTCCAGAGGCGGCGGCTCCGGCTCCAATTCCGGCGAGCTGCTGCTCCACTTGCTCCGGAGAGCGGTGGGTGAGGTTTAGAGAGGTGAGGGGAGTGGAATGGTGTGGAGAAGAATGGCTGGGGAGGGCTCCTTTTATAGGACCGACGGTGAGACCGAGCGGGATGGGCAGTCGACGGTGGCGACATGGCTACGGCGATCTAGCGGCATGGCTGGGGATGGCGATCGATGGGCGGTCCCCTGGCGGTGCTGTAGTACTTAAATGCGGGTGTAGGGGCGGTGGTATGCGGTCTGGGCGAGGTGGCGCTCTGAGAGGCAGAGGCGGCGGTGTCCCCGGCGAGCGGTGGCTGTGGGGCTTTGGGCGGCGAACGGGGGTGTCTGGGGTGTTCTCTAGGTCGAGGCAGAGCGGTGGGCACGGGCTGGTGCCAAGGGGCGGTCTGTGTGAGCGGGGACAGTGCGCGCTCTAGGGGCGGCATGCTCGACAAGCTCTAGGCGCGGTGGTTCCTGCCCGCTCTGCCCTCTGTCTCTTGCCTGGGGCTGGTTGGGCGGTGGAGGTGGGCCGCTGGCAATGTACTAGACATGGCGAGAGGGGCTGGAGAGGGTTGCTGCTGCAAGTGCACGGTCGGCCGGCGAGAGAGGGCTCGGCATGGAAGTGCAGTGCAGCTAGGGGGTAGAGAAGAGACTGAGGTTGGTCTGGTCTGGCTTGAGGGGGGACAAGATGATCAAAGCACTACAGAATTGCTAGACAAAATCAGCCCAAAACAGTAATAGTTAGGCCTTAATGATCTTGCTAACAAGGTGTTTGACAAAATGGCCGAAAGAGAAAAAGTTTTGAATTTTGAGTTCAAAATTTTTGAGTGATCTGCACTAGTGATAGGTAGTCTCTGGTTGCAAGGGTTTTGAAAATGGAGCTCAAATATATGGTTTTTGAAATAGGGGTGATCTATGCATATGCATTAGATTCAATTCTGTCATTTAAAATAGTTAACAGAATGTTTTTAGCAGATCAAAAGGTGGGCCTTGGTACCTCATTATGTGTACTAGCAAGGGGTGTAAAGATCAAGAATTGTTTTGTTAAGAATTGAGTACTAGGAATAGCCAAAGTAGGCATGAGAGTTAAATTTGCCAAAATGACCATTCCTTCTTTTTAATTCTTTTTTATTTGATTTTCTTTAGGAAAAGTTTGGGAATGATGTAGATGATGTTTAAATCACCTAAGAAACATTTTACAAGCATTGGATCAATCAATCATGGCAATTCAAACAACTCCTATTTTAAATGCACACATATATGAATGCTTTCATTTTAAATTTGGAAAAGTTTTTGTTAACCCCATTTTTGGATGATTTGATCATGATAAGCTTGTATTAAAGTTTTGGGATGTTATAGTCTCCCACTTGCACTAGAGTACAAATACACTAGCTGCATTTGTTCCTTAATCATTGGCACCCATATATCTGGTACCCTGAACATGCTTGCTCATGGAAGAGGTTGAGTCTTGGGTCTGTACTTTACAGTCCCAAATTCTTTGCAACTTACTAATGTCACCTTGATTGACATTAATACTTTATCATCACATGATAACATCTGTGTGTATGCATCGTCGCTATGGCAGCAGAACGAGGCCTGATTCCAGGAGCCTACAGTGACTTTATATCAACCTCGAGGGCTTTCTCATGGGCACTGTGCCCTGGGACACATCATTCTACGTTAAAAGCGAACTAGCCCTACCATAACATTATACAACACTTTAGATGGTACCCTTATCTATTATTATAAATGTATTCATCGAAACACCAGTGCACTCTGTGCAACTTTCGATGTTTTGTTCACCTCGCTTCCTACTTGACTTTAATCGGTATTTACGGGAGTTTCAAACATATTCCCTTATAACACAACCCTTTATGTTTTAAGATATGTCATCCTTTATGGATTTGGAAAATATGTCTGCAGTTCTCTACTAGACACTGCGGACAAAATCAGCTCAATGTTCTATGATTCAAACTTAATCACTTTTAAATGTTCCTTATTGGATCATATATTATGTTAAGTTATCATCATGGTTTTATGATATAGAACCTATGTCTTAACATAGTGGATGATGATCATCCTTTTCTTCTTTCAAACATTGATGTTAAACTTAATACTATTCCTAATTTGAGTTATTAAGGACCAGTTACTTAATTAACTTCTATTCTGAAACCCTTTTAAGAATCCCTTAAGTAATACTACATAATATCATAATATACTTATTATCAAATTCTACATCTTATAAATCATTATTTATAAGTATTTGCGCTTTCATTCTTAACACAATTAAGAATTACTCCTATAAGCTCCCACTCAAAAATATGTCAATCACATATTGTTTTAGGAAGACTTCCATAAGCTCCCACTCAAAAATATGTCAATCACATATTGCATATCCACTCACTATTTTGAATAACTTCAAAATCCTTTGATCAAATATCAAACTTGGAGTTTTACTATGAGATACTAGTACTATTACTAGTTTTAAATCCTCTAGACATTCAGCACACTTAAATCAAATTCATTTGAATTTGTCCAATACTTGACAAATTGTGCTTTTGTCATTCACCCCCTTTTCCACTATGGCTTTGTAGTCATTTGGGAAAATTCAAGTAACCCCTTTTACTTATGAGATTTGGTAACGAACTACTTTCTAATCTCAAGTGAATTTTGCTTTTAGGATTTCTCATAATTCTAGTTTACCATTATTTCCTTAGTAGTTCGTAGGTATATCATATTCCAATAATCATGACAAATGATTCACAAATGTCTCCATACAAGATATGGGTTACATTTTGAATCCTACTTCATGTAGTGAAAACACAAGTGGGGAAAACACAATGATCATTATCATTGATTCTTTCCTTTTGTGATGAGAATCGTTCAGGAACATTGTCCGTTGCGCTTCTTAGCACTCTGATGCATGGATTTGAATCCTCATCATGTTTTTCACTATCTTCCATTTGCTCCATAATCGTGAAACATCACTAAATTTAGCTTTCCCAAGAATGCACCAAAATCCAAGCAATACCATTTTTGCTTCTCTTTTGGTTTCAGCTATGGATTTCGTATTCAAAGTTTCCAATGAATACTCTACAAGGACTTATGCGCTATTGTTTTGGTTATATCGAATAACCCCAAAACTTTCACAACGATCCATACTAGATATGGAGCCGCTTTCACAAATTCAAATGGTTCACTATTGAGTGCTAACTATTTCTAACTTATGGTCTCTACATCTACACTACGACGATTTATTTGGTGCCTTCTATTCACCCACTTTGATATCTAATATCACATTGTGATGCTTTGCATTTTGACGTTTCAAAACGCTTTGCATTGCACAATTTCTTTTATGCCATTCTTATAAAGTCGAATTTCATTACTATTGATCAAATCATAGTAATTAGATTCTCTTTTATCTTTATACCCTTTGTTGATGAAACACTTTGATCAAATCAAATAGTTTCATATTCATGTTTCCTTTGGTAAACTTCTTTACGCATTTAAACAATCATTTAATGATAATTACCATTTTGGTTAAAACACAATACATCGAATATGTATTTATTTTCAACAATTCATTAAACACTGTGTATTCAAGTAATACTCGGTGTTCAAGTTATATTGCCGAACTTAGGCATGATTTATATGTGACAAGAAATCGAATGAATTTCACATATTATCACATAACTTTGAATTTAAACAATGGTTTCATTCATTAATAAAATATCATTTAAGTTGGGTATTTTTAAGGCATTACGATATTTTACAAATGTTCATGTATTATCAATTAGTTTCAAACAACAAGGATAATTCACAAGTAATCAAACAAGATCTGAACACAAATAGAAATAATTCATAAAAGTAGAACAACTGTTTGTTACAAACTCATATGAATAACCGTCTCACAAAGTGTGAGACACACTAAAGAAGTTCACAATCTTTTGATTACAATAATCATCCTAAAACATAAACTAAACAATAAATGTCGAGGGAGAGTGTCGTCGGCCATCATCACCAAGCTCACCATCAACACGCAATGTCACCTCCTCTCTAGCAAGCACCTCTCATGCAGAAGGACCCGTTTTCAGCAAAACAGAACAAGTATCAAATATACTTAACACTGCAAATGTGTTTGCAAGATTCTAACATTTATAAAATTGTATATCAAATATATACCTTTGTCATCGATGACCTGAGCGACATCTGGTTCAACCAACACATTCCTGAGATGTGTCACGAACCGGTGGAACTCCATTGATTCCGCGTCGCCCCTCATAATGCAAGTCCTGACTTGTGCTTGGTAGCTTGGTGGCAGCAAACGCAGCACAACTCCGTTTGCAAAAGAGCCCGTCATCCAGCTATCCAGGAAGTATGCAGGCCTCATGTACACATCATGCATGCGCTCCAAGTGGTCATCCAGTGATGAGTTCTCCTCCATCTTAATGGAGAGGAAGTCTCCCATCAGCTCATGCTCCCATATGCATTCTTGTTCCACGAAATGTGTCCTAAGCTATAGCATCACCGAACGAGGGTTGACATCACCCACGAAAGGCCACAGCTCATCCACCATTCCGAAACACATAGTAACTGAAATGAAGGAGGCCATCTCTCGATGGAGATAACGGTATTTCCGCTGCTCTAGGGTCTCTAGGTCAATGGGATGATCCAAATCCATCCCGTCAAATATATTATCGACCACGTCATTCTCGCTAAGGAGAACGTGGAGCATTACTGCGGTATACACAAGTACACGTGGGAGGGTAACAACTAAAAGATCAATGCCCAGACGCTACATCTCGTGTGTTCTACCTGTACTAGCATTACTATGCACAGATCTAGGTCTGATACCACTGAAGGGGTTCCGCGTGTGAAAACAATAAAATTTTACCCTATGCCTGTTGGGGATATACTTTCCGAGTATCCTCACAGTCCTCACTGACCAGGGTGGCCCACTTCGGGTTAGAGCTTTGCTTCACGGGCGGCCCAGTCAGGGAGAAGAGACGGAGTCCAATCCGGCTACGGGAAGGCCCAGAAGACTTACCGACATAGGCCCATAGTGTTACTTGTAGTTCAAGATGTACTCTGTAACCGACTCTTAGTCGTATCCAGATAGATCTCTCCTGTAAACCCTAGGCCGGATATCTATATAAGCCATCCTAGGGAGAGCCTTTAGGGCACCCCTTACAATCACAACCTCAACTCGCACAGGCGAACCCTTGTAACCCATATTCCGGCTCTGCCGTATTACTGGATTGCTAGCAGGAGTAGGATCCATCCAAAGCCGGCGGATTCGAACCTGGGTAAACTTGTGTGCTCACTGTCCCGAAACACCGTACGTCTCACACCCCTCTCTTCCGCACGCCTCGAGGACCCCCTCATGGCGTACTTGTCATCAATCCGACAATAGTTGGCACCCACTATGGGGCAAGTGAGCTTCGGATCTGCGTTCCGAGAGGAATCTACAAGAATCAGAATCAGCGAGACTATCGCCGTGGGTCGCATCCTCTACGCCAGCGACGTCCCTCTCATCGTTCTCGACGAGACTTAGATTCTGGCTAGGGAAGCCGTGACCACCTACACCATCATGTATTTTGGTGAGATCGATGTTTACATCGGTTTCGCTGAACCTGCCCCACCCACCCTAGCGGTGATGATAGAGGCAGAAGAAATTTCTGGGTTCCCTTTGTCCGTGGAGGCGGCAGAGTTTTGGATCTCAGAAAACCCTAATCCCATCCAACCCACACCAATTGCGGAGATAGTGGAGAAATCCGAGCCTGAAGCAGACCTGGCAGTCCAAGTCGAATCTGGAGTGGATCTCCCTGGAGAGGCCGAATCCCAGATCGACCCACCCGTTGAGGTCGAAATCCAGGAGGAGCATAGCAACAACAATGGTTCCGGCTCCGATGATGCCGGAACGGACATACCTTTCTTGAGATACACACTAAGACGCATGATGATGCAATATGCAAGCATAGACGATATTCTCAAGACCATCAGGAGTTTCGAGGAGGCCAATCGCGAGAGCCGCAACTATCTCAGGAGGCATGCGTCGCACTTTCTCGGATATGTGGGATTCGGATCCGGCTCAGCCGATGCTGGAGATAACACCGACTCCGTGCTGGAGGCTATCAGAACAAGCGTCGAATTACTGGCATCCTCGGATGACTCGATGACGTCGGCAGATTTCCGAAAGTTCTCCGCGGAATATGAAGAGGAGGTTAACTCCACAACTGCTACAAAAGGAGAAGACATGGACGAAGGATCCGGAGAAAGCTCTCCCAAAGCACAGGACAATATGGATCTCGGAGATAATCCTGAGAACCAAATGGCCGAAAGTACCGATCAAAGTTTGTCTCTGGGAAACAGGCCCAAAGCCGTCTTTGCTACCGGTGCTGCCAAGAAGGCAAAGAAGAAGAACAAGAAGAACAAGACCCCAGCAAAAGATCCTCCGGCAGAGGAGGTGATTGCCGAGGAATATGAGGAAGACTCGGATGGAGCACTTATCCCAGACGAGCTCAAAGAAGAGTCAGTGGATGGACACGTGATCACTGAAGGTGCACATAAACTCATCGATGCTGCATTAACCACACCTATTTCTACAGCTGCAGAACTCACTGCTGAAGAGCTGGATGAAAGGGCCCAGGCCCTAGAAGCGCGTCGCCAAGTACTCCTCGATGAAGCCAAAAATCTCGAGGAAGAAAAGAAAGACATGGCAACTACGGAGAAGTACAACTCTAGGAAACATCAGAAGACTAGGAAACGTCTTACTCATGATGACCAGTTCTCGCAAATTCACAAAGTCCTCTTCAGAGGAGAACATGGGATGCCTCGGCGCGACAACAACGGGGATTGGGTGTATCCGACACCAGTACAGAACACCGTTGTAGCTCGAGAAATCTTATCGGCTAATCCAGTCCCAGAACAGATCCGATTGGGCATCAAGCTACTCAACAAGGGCCTGGAGCAGTAAAAGGTCGCCCTGTCCGGAAGCCAAAAGCTGGTCTCTCATTCTGACCAATGTCGCACGGATCCGGCCTGGGCTGACGTAAGACCCCAACATGTTCCGGAACAACACCATCGTTCCGACCATCGGGAAGACAACTACTCAAGAACCGAATCTTCAGGACAGCACCACAAAGCTGCACGCGACAAGCATAACGTTAACCCAGTTGCCGAGCAAGAGGCAATCGCTGCACTAAATCCGAGGAATCCTCCCCGGCGAGAGTCGAAAGATCACAGGGAAGAAGATAAAGAGAAACGTCGGGAGGAGGACCGACAAAGAATGCCACCTCCTAGACATGCAAGTTGTCCGGCTGACGGGCGAGGAAATGATGGACACCGTGCTGAGACAAACTGGCAGGGGGCTCGTCATAATGAAGACCCTCCCTGGAACCGGAATAATGACGCTCCGGATGGAGGCCGACGATCAGCTGGAAATAACCCAGCTGCTCCACCCTCTCCACCAAGTAGCCATCACAACGGCTCCCAAGGAGGCCAAGGAGGGCGTCGTGGTGGAGGAGGTGGTGGCAGAAGCCGAAGTCCGGCTCTAAGGCACCGCAGCCATAGCCGTCACTCAGGATGATCTCTATCCCCAAATGACACAAGGCACAGGATCAACTCCAACATAGAGGCGCGGCGCTACAAAAATGATGACATATACGTGGGCCCAAAGTGCTTCGGACCACGCATAAGAGCTACAAAATTCCCGGAAGGATTTGCTATCTCAAGACATATTCAGGCCTATAACGGCATAGCTCGGCCAGATACCTGGCTCCAGGATTTCTTCCAAGCTTGATGCATCGCCAAAGGCAGAAACAGCCTGGTCGCAACCCGATATCTCCCACTTATGTTGCGGAAGACGGCATGATCATGGATCAATGAACTTCCGGAGAACACCATCCACAACTGGTATGACATACAAAGCGCATTCTTTCGAAATTTCGAAGGCACATACCGGAGGCCCTGTACGGTAGGAGACCTACAGCGTTGCACCCAGAAAGCCGGAGAAACTTGCCGGGATTATCTCGGATGATGGATCGACACCAAAAACTCCTGTGAAGAAGTAAATGACCAAACTGCGATTGAAGCTTTCATTGTAGGTCTCTCAATTGGTTTACTACGTCATTGCTTGAAGTGTGACAAAGTCACTGATTTGGGAGAGATGATAGAAACAACGAGCAAGTATGCAGATGCTGACGAAGACGCGGAGGGATTACTCAATGCCCTAGCTGTGCCACAGTCGGCAAAACAACCAAAGCAACAAGCTCAGAAGCGCAAGAATACCTCGGAAGAAAAGCCCAACACGGAAACATCAGTGGTCGCTGCTACTTTCGGGTCTGGAGGACAAGGAGGAAAAGGCGGTGGCCGCAAACGCGGTCGTGGGACGTCAAGAGTTCAAGGTAGAGGAGACCAGCAACCTGGCAAAACCTACTCTTGGGCCGACATTGCCAATAACCCATGTGTGCATCACTTAGACGCTAATGGGGGCTCGTCCCACACAAACACATAGTGTCGTTTTAATGACGACATTAACAGAGATGATACCGCTGGCTACAGGGCTAAGCGGAAGAAGGGAAAGAAGAATCCCGAAAAGGATAAAGAGACCAAGGAAGGTTCTGACATGGAGGAAGCTGATGCTTCAAATCCCAAACCAGAAGGGAAGAAAAAAATTCCGACCAAGAAAGACACGTACGTCACCTTCCTCGGATCTCAACCAGCAAAGGTCACGAAAGCAGTTCTACATGAGCTCTGATGACCCAGAAGTATAGGGGGTGTATCGCAGTATTTTCGATAAGTAAGAGTGTCGAACCCAACGAGGAGCAGAAGGTGCTGGCTAGTGGTATGGATCAGGAATTCTCTGCAAATACTTAGCAAACGGATTTTTAGGGTTTTTTGATAAAGCAAGTAAACAAAGTACGAGTAAATAAAAGACAGTAGGAATAAATGCAGCAAGTGGCCCAATCCTTTATGCAGCAAAGGACAAGCCGGTTGTATTACTGATACATTGCAAATGTATCTATAATTTTTGATGTTCCATGCTTAGTTTTATCCACTTTCTTGTGTTTTATTCCAACTTTGGAGTACTTTTCATATGATTTCTTGGACTAACCTATTAACAAGAGCCACAGTGCCAGCTGCCTGTTTTCTGCTGTTTTTGGTTCCAGGAAAGTCAGAAAATGAATATTCTCGGAATTGGACGGGACAAAAGCCAAAGTGCCTATTTTTCCGGAAGGGATCAAGTGCCAGAATACGAGACGGAGAAGGGCCAGGGGCCGGCCACACCACCTGGCCGCGCGGCCAGGCCTGGCCCACGCCAGGGGTGGTGTGGTGGCTCCCGGCAACCCCTCGGCCTCTCCTTCCGCCTATAAGTTGCCCTCGGGACGAAAACCCTAAGTACAGATCAAAAATCCACGAAAGAGTCTGTAGCCGCCGTCATCTCCATCCCTAGATCGGGAGGGATCTGAAGCTCTTCCCGGCACCCTGCCGGAGAGAGGAATTCACCCTGGAGGCCTTCTTCATCACCATGCAAGCCTCCGGTGTGATGCGTGAGTAGTTCATCCTTGGACTACGGATCCATGTAGTAGCTAGATGGCTGGTTTCTCCTCCTTTGTGCTTTCATGTTTAGATCTTGTGAGCTCCGTTCATGATCAAGATCATCTATTTGTAATCTATACATGTTGTGTTTGCGGGGATCCGATGGATATTGAGATGCTATTTCAGATTGATTATTGATTCTATCATGTCTTTGTTATTTGTAATCTTACATGATTTCCGTTGTTAGTAGCTATCTTGGCCAAGTAGATGCTAGCAACTCCAAGAGTTAGTATTTATGCTCGATAGTGGGTTCATGCCTCTGGTAATCTGGGGAAGTGACAGAAATCTCTAAGGTACTAGATGTGTTGTTGCTACTAGGGAGAAAACAACAATCCTTTGTTCATAGAACAATTGTATTGTTTACTTTACACGCAGTTCGTAAAGCAATAATCTGTTGCTTGCAACTTAATACTGGAGGGGGTTCAGACGATAACCTGAAGGTGGATTATTAGTCATAGATGCAGTTGGATGGCAGTCTATGTATTATGTTGTAATGCCCAATGAAGTCTCAAAGGAGTCAAGATGATTAGTATATGCATGTATTGCTTTCTAGGTGTTTGTCAATTGCCCCGCTGTAATTTGTTCACCCAGCATGTTATCTATCTAAGGAGAGCCACCTCTAGTGAACTATGGATCCCAGTCCTTTCTCTTTACATACAATCTACAACTGTTTACTCCTTTGTGTTTACTTTCTGCAAACTTTTACTTCTTTTCATTCGATACATTTAATCCTTTGTTTTCCGCAAAACACGGTGAGATTGACAACCTCATCGCAAGTTGGGGACAAAGTTCTGTGGTTGTGTTGTGCAGGTCTCCACGTTGCTACTAGCATCGGTAGTGCGCCCTACCAAAGCTCACCTAGTAACACCTTTGGGGTGTTTCCTTGCTCCTACTGGTTCGATTAAACCTTGGTTTCATAACTGAGGGAAACTTGCTGCTGTGCTCATCATACCTTCCCCTTGGGGTTCCCAACGAGCTCTACATCAACACCGCCATCAAGCATTTTTCTGGGCGCCGTGCATTGAGCCATCAATTACTTAAGATGACCAAACATTCTCGAGGACACATGGGAAGACTGTCAAGTGCTTTCGCTTCATATAGTTGATTAATCTTCTTTAGCTTGCTAAGTGTTGTGTGGGTGAACCTGTGCTAATGTACGGAACTTCCTAGGACTAATACATACTTGTGATTATACCCCTTGCAAACATACGTAAGTACAAGAAAGTAATTAAGGTAGAAAGCTAACCACAACTTTAAACTCTAAGACCCTTATGTCCCTTGTGTAATGGTTTCCTAATGGGGGTTCAGGTTTCTGTCACTCCGGCAACCCCTACGATTAGTATCCAAATACACAATGCATTCCCCTAGGCCCATATAGGTGAAGTGTCATGTAGTCGACATTCACATGACACCACTAGAAGAAGTACACCACAACTTAAATATCAAACTATTGAATCTTTCTCAACACTACTCCACTACTAACAACATGACTTCTCCCATGTCCTCAAGAACAAAATGAACTACTCACAAGACATCATATGGATGATGATCAGAGATGGAATAATGATGTATAACAATCTGAACATAAACAATAATTCAATGGTTCACTCAATAGCATCAACCACAAAGAGTAATCAACACTGGGAAAGTTTACCCTATGAACTATGCAAGATTCAACCCAATTGTTACAGCAATATGGAGATGGTGATGAGGGTGCTGATGGTGATGATGGTGGTGATGATGATGATGATCACGATGAAGTCCAGCTTGATGGTGGTGTTGATGGCGATGATCTCCCCTCTTCGGGAAGGAATTTCCCCGGCAGAAATCTGTCTGCCGGAGAGATCTTTCTCCCTCGGTGTTTTCCGCCCCGCAGAGGCGGCGGAATCTTTCTGTGGTCGCTCCCCGAGTCTTAGGGTTTCGGGAGGATAATATACGCCAAAGGGGAGAGCCTGGAGTGGGCCAGGGCGACCACAATACCTGCTGGCGTGGCCTATGGCTGTCCGCGCCAGGGGGTGGTGTGGGCCCCTGTGGCCCATCTCTAGCCCTCCTTCTGGCTTCCTTCGTCTTCTGGAAAAATAGGATTTTCCGTATATTTTCCTGGATTTTCTGATCTTCGCGAATTTTGCCTCCAAACAGCACCTTTTCCATCAGAATCCTGACAGCAGCAGTCCATGCTCCAAAGGTCATCAACCATGCAAAAACAGATGAAATAACATAAGTATCACCTCTCAATACGAAATATATCAGTGAATAACAGTGAATTATGACATATAATAGTGATGCAAAATGGACGTATCAACTCCCCCCAAGCTTAGACTTCGCTTGTCCCCAAGCGAAACTGAGCTCAATAAACATGGCCTCAGGTTTATGGAGTGAAGAGTCGATAAAAGAATACGGACAAGAAGCATCACATTCATCAAATACACAGATCATAATAGAAGACAACTCACTACTATATAACTTAACTTGCAATGAGTAAAGGAAACACAATAAAGATACACAAAGTAAATCATAATTGGTAATGGCAAACTCAGCTCTTGGTCGAAGAATAGTTGATAATTTGCTGGAGGTCACAAATAGCTGGTTTTCAATGAAAGCTTTCAAAGTATTAGACACCAAGATAAGAGCAATGTGCAAAACAAGGAACATAAGAAACATGATTGAATAAATCATCATATGAATGAATGAAACACAACAACTCAAAATACTTGCTGAGATAGAAGGGAGTAGGTTTACTGACTCAACTACAAAGTAAAAGAAAGGCCCTTCGCAGAGGGAAGAAGGGATTGCAAGTCTCATAAAGAGCTCCCAAAAATTATGATACTTACTTGCTTTCAGCTCTCATTGCCCCTATCATAGTCATATTTAGGTGGTTAAGGTTAAAGTGATCAAATATGAGGATATGCATTGACAAGTTGTAAATTGAGAATCTCATGTCCCTTGAATATGAGGGCCGCTCCTCATGCTACTCAAGTTTAGTCACCGGTAAGTTCTTGTCATCGTAAGCATATGTGTATCATAGAGAACTACCAACGGGGTACCCCTTGCCCGATGCTACAGAAGAATCCCCATATCAAAATGACAAGGCAAGCAGACAACAAGCATCTCAGCAATCTTCCTATTTACCATGGGAATATGGTGCTTTTTTCTCTCTTTCCTCTTTTCATAATCTCTTTTTTCTTTTTCTCTTTTTTTTTCAATATCAGACTCTTTTTTTATAAGAAGAATGCTTCATAGATGCTTGTTATGGTTACGCTGCAGGTTTCCACCATGTCAGCATGGATTAGACCAGCGGCCCAGGCGTTTCTCTAACACATATGCATAACTCCATGGACTTACAAGCTCCCCTTTCATTTCACACCGATGACATCCATAGACAAAAGAACATGATATCAACTAGGTACAAAGTACCAGTGCAATGTTGAAAGCGTTCCCCATGACAGCATGGTTCTGCTAATTCACAACTTACAAAGCGCAAGCATTTACGCAACATAGGTGAGCACAATGGTTCAAGTTTATTAAATGCAAGAAAGTAAAGTGTGCCATCAAGTTCATGAGAGCTTTAATCACTACTTTTCACATAACAAGTTTAATTTGGGAGATAGATAAAACAAGAATTTACTTGGAATAGCAATAATGCTACTAGGTAGGTAGGGTGGACACAGATGGCAAAGGTTTTGGTTTAAAGGAGGTGGATGCACGAGAAGAATTCCCTCTCAGTACAGGTTTTTGGCTAGCAAGGCTGGGTAGCAAGTATAAGAGTTGAAGGAAACAACCAAACATACAAGTGATAAAAACAAACATGCAATCTTCCTTGGAAGCACAAAAGATCTTCACTAGAGAATACTAAACTTATGAGCAAATCAAGAAAGAAAGATGATGAAATTATTTTTCTTTAAATGTACTTTTATCTTTTCTTTCAACTATCAAAATAGTGTGCTATTGACCGAGCCAGGTTTGCCAAAACCAACTAAATTAACTCAATGATCCCAAAGTGATACCAATAGTAACAACAAGATCAATCATATAACCACGAATTGAAAACTAATATAAGCTATGCAAAAGAGTGAATGATTGAATTTATCATTTATATTCCATAACGACAACTCACACCAAGGGATACATATCTAACAAGAGAGGGGACACTTCCATAATGCAAACCATACTACATAATAACTTCTCTATTCATGATATGACTCTACTAATAAGGTAAAAAGATAGAAGATAGTGATGTGATACCGCGGCACTCCCCCAAGCTTGGAACAAACCAAGGGGATGCCAAACCTGATGACGAATTACTCCTTAGGTGGTGGTATCCTCTCGATGAGCTTCTTGACCAATTTCCCCAAGTACTCAATCTCAAAGGTGAGGGTACAAATCAACTCTGAGTTGTGCTCGATGCGGTGCATGATCATGTCAGATTATGGATCCCAGCTCTTGTGATTCTTTTTCCGCTCTCCTTCCTTGCGGTCTTCTTTTCCTGCATGGTTATGGATAAAGGTATGGAAGGGACTCTTGGTACTTGGAGAGGGTGACCTTGGAGGCAAGTAGTGACGCGGAGCTTTCCGCCCCAGTCTGCATCCGTGCAATCCTTCTAACCCTGACATGTTTTGTCACCACTCCAATGCTTGCAATGGTAGTGCCGGTGTGCGGACATTGGCCTTGCTCCTCTTCATCTTCACTTTTGATCTCCTTCTCCTTCCTAGGGTCTTGGAGGTCTTCCTCCATAGGCTCCTTCCCTTTATCCTTGACGGACACCATTGTGCTTCTAAACCTTCAAAGAGTATGTCCTGGCAGAAATAGATCGAAACAAAAACACGATATATGAACCTCGGGGGATCTGGGGGATTATATATTACAAAGTTTCATATCAAAAGGAAGGTACTGGGAGAAAACGAGTCGGAGGCGGAGTCCAGAGTGGACTCACCACCTGGTGGCGTGGCCAAGGGAGGGCCCACGCCACAGGGTGGTGTGAGCCACCCTGGCTTTGTTTTCGTCCCTTTTTTGCTTCATAGCTTTCCTTATTGACTAAAAACTGCAAAAATATAGTTGGATAGTATTTTCGCGGAACTTTTCTTACCAGAACTGTTACCTATTTGAAAACAGACTCCGCAGGTCTCTGAATTCGGTATCTAGTAGATTCTTCTGGAGTCATCACTTTAATAACATCAATATCTTCATCTTCATACACTTATTACTTGAGTCATAAACCCTTCTCTTCCTTATTACAACATTATCTCCACTTCCTAGAAATTTCTTTCACACAAAACTTCGCACAATTCTCATTAGCAACATTAGTATAAGTGAAGTGATAAAACCTTTTGAGCCCAAATTCAACTGAAAACCATCAAAACATAAGCTACTGTAGCAACTCCTTTCGAAAACCCAAAAAGAACTCAAAAAGGAAATCGAATAAAGAAGCAGATGCAAGAGTGGCAAAATCTGTCAAAACAGACCAGCAGGTAAAGATAATTTTTTTCGAAAATCTTCTGTTGCTCAAATCAAAAAGTGCAAAACTAACGAAAGTTAAATAACAACCTGGGGCAGAATCACAAAACATTACATCTCAATCCGACATACAGAGATCTCTCACTAATTTTTACGGTGAAGCACACAAATATGTTTCGGGAAAGCAACTTCCCCAAATCTTACTTCTCTCTCTCATTAGAGGTTGATTTTGACACAAAAACCAAACAAAACGGTTAAGGAGCGGTTATTAACAAAGTAATAACTTCCAAGACTCAAAGAAACAAACACAAACTAAAAGCAAAAACAAATTGGGTTGTCTCCCAAGAAGCTCTTTCTTTATAGCCATTAACATGGGCATGATAATTTTGATGATGCTCACATAGGAATATGAATTGAAGTGAAAGAGAGCATTAAGAAGCAAAAACACACACATTTAAGTCTAACCCACTTCCTATGCAAGGGAATTTTGTAAACGAACAAGTTGTTGAAACCAGAGGCTACGAGCATAGGAAGTCAAAAGAAGTGCAACACAAAAACTTTCAGCATAAAACGAGAAAACTTGATATTATTGAGATGCATAAGAACACTTTTCCCTCTCTCATAATAACTTTCAGTATCATGCATAAACTTAACAATATAACTATCACAAGGGCCATCATAACAATGATCACTTATTCTAACAGAAAACACAGGAATACTAGCTCTCATAACACTACTTTGTGAAACAATATTAGAGGTATCCTTACAAAGGATAGGGTGTCCCTCTTTCTCATATTTAGTAACAAAGTCTTTCACATTTTCTATTATAGGTTCATCCACCATTTGTTTATCAGGTTCAACAGCTTTATTTGTACTTTCATTAACCATACTAGCTATCATAGAATGTTCCTTTATCTTAACTGGGAAAGGCATTTTCTCAATATAAGGTTCAGGTAAGACATGATTAGCAGTATAAACTTCAGTATTTCTTGCAGGAACACTCTTAGCAACATCTTTATAAGGTTCATGATACTTATTCCACTTCTTTTTAGGCACTTCAATATAGGAAGCAAAAGCCTTAAAATAAGAAGCAATAGCTTGAGAGTCTAGACCATAAGCATTTTTAATATTTTGAAAGTCATCAGTTCCCATAAAAGATTCAATGCATTCATAATCATAATTTATACCTGACTTTTTACCTTTGTCATTCTCCCAAGCTTCAGCATTGTCTTGAATACGGTCCAGAAGATCCCATTTAGCTTCTTCTTCCATGCGAGTGAATGATCCAACACAAGAAGCATCCAATAAATCCTTATCATGTAGAGGGAGTCTTGCATAAAAGTTATTGATAATAATATTTTTGGGGAGCTCATGAATGGGACATTTGAGCATTAGTAACTTCAATCTCCCCCAAGCTTGAGCTGTACTCTCTCCATCAAGGGGCCAAAAGTTGTATATTTGATTCTAATCTTTATGAATCTCACTAGGAGGATAAAACTTTGAATAAAAGAGAGGTACTATTTCCTCCCATTCCAGAGCTTGACCATTCTTCAGCAGCTTATACCATTCCTCAGCTCTTCCTTTCAGTGATAATGAGAATAACTTCTTCTTAACTTGATCTGTAGTAATACCTGCACACTTGAACAACCCTCATAATTCGTGTATAAAAAGCAAATGATCACCGGGATGGACGGTTCCATCCCCAACATAGTAGTTATCCATAACACGATCAATAATTCTTGTAGGTATTTTGAAAGCATCATTCTCAGAAGGTGCTGGCTTATCTACTACCTTAGCAGTGGTAGTAGCATTACCAAATAAGAAACTCAGCGAATTATCCATAACGAAAATAAATCAACTGACAAAAGTAAACAATACTCACAGTAGAAGTTTCCTTTACCAGTTCCACTCTCCAATAGCGCTTCACTCCCCGGCAATGGCGCCAGAAAATAGTCTTGATGACCCACAAGTATAGGGGTGTATCGCAATATTTTCGATAACTAAGAGTGTCGAACCCAACGAGGAGCAGAAGGTGCTGGCTAGTGGTATGGATCAGGAATTCTCTGCAAATACTTAGCAAACGGATTTTTAGGGGTTTTTGATAAAGCAATAAACAAAGTACGAGTAAATAAAAGACAGTAGGAATAAATGCAGCAAGTGGCCCAATCCTTTATGCAACAAAGGACAAGCCGGTTGTATTACTTAAGATGACCAAATGTTCTCGAGGACACATGGGAAGACTGTCAAGTGATTTCACTTCATATAGTTGATTAATCTTCTTTAGCTTGCTAAGTGTTGTGTGGGTGAACCTGTGCTAATGTACCGACCTTCCTAGGATTAATACATACTTGTGGTTATACTCCTTGCAAACATCCGTAAGTACAAGAAAGTAATTAAGGTAGAAACCTAACCACAGCTTTAAACTCTAAGACCCTTACGTCGCTTGTGCAATGGTTTCCTAACGGGGGTTCAGGTTTCTGTCACTCCGGCAACCCCTACGATTAGTAGCCAAATACACAATGCATTCCCCTAGGCCCATATAGGTGAAGTGTCATGTAGTCGATGTTCACATGACACCACTAGAAGAAGTACACCACAACTTAAATATCAAACTATTGAATCTTTCTCAACACAACTCCACTACTAACAACATGACTTCTCCCATGTCCTCAAGAACAAAACGAACTACTCACAAGACATCATATGGATCATGATCAAAGATGGAATAATGATGTATAACAATCTGAACATAAACAATAATTCAATGGTTCACTCAATAGCATCAACTACAAAGAGTAATCAACACCGGGAAAGTTTCCCCTATGAACTATGCAAGATTCAACCCAATTGTTTCAGCAATATGGAGATGGTGATGAGGGTGCTGATGGTGATGATGGTGGTGATGATGATGATGATCACGATGAAGTCCAGCTTGATGGTGGTGTTGATGGCGACGATCTCCCCTCTTCGGGAAGGAATTTCCCCGGCAGAAATCTGTCTGCCGGAGAGATCTTTCTCCCTCGGTGTTTTCCGCCCCGCAGAGGCGGCGGAATCTTTCTGTGGTCGCTCCCTGAGTCTTAGGGTTTCGGGAGGATAATATACGCCAAAGGGGAGAGCCTGGAGTGGGCCAGGGCGGCCACAGTACCTGCTGGCGTGGCCTAGGGCTGTCCGCGCTAGGGGGTGGTGTGGGCCCCCTGTGGCCCATCTCCAGCCCCCTTCTGGCTTCCTTCGTCTTCTGGAAAAATAGGATTTTCCGTATATTTTCCTGGATTTTCTGATCTTTGCGAATTTTGCCTCCAAATAGCACCTTTTCCATCAGAATCCTGACTGCATCAGTCCATGCTCCAAAGGTCATCAACCATGAAAAAAGAGATGAAATAACATAAGTATCACCTCTCAATACGAAATATATCAATGAATAACAGTGAATTATGACATAGAATAGTGATGCAAAATGGACGTATCAAGCTAAACGCAACAGTTCCGGCTGTCCCTCAATTCTTGGACTGGTCGGAAGTGGCAATCACATTTGACTGCCCTGATCATCCGCCTAAGTTACACAAGCGAGGAAAATATGCCTTAATCGTTAATCCACTTATTCACGGTTATGGTTTCTCCAAGACTCTCATGGACGGCGGCAGCAGCATCAATATTCTGTATGTCGAAACGCTGCGCCGGATGAAGATCTCAGAGACCTAGCTGAACCACAGTTCTGTGATCTTTCACGGGGTTGTCCCAGGAAGACAAGCAAATTCCCTGGGAGATATCACTTTGGACGTTACCTTTGGAACTCCAAAGAACTATCGGACAGAAGCACTTTCCTTCGAAGTGTTCCCGTTCAAGAGCGCGTACCACGCTATATTCGGACCTCCGGCTTACTAGGATTTTATGGCTCGTCCGCGTTACATTTACAATATGATGAAAATTCCAGGTCCCAACGGCATGATCACCATCAGGGGAGACCCGAAGAAAGCGCGAGAGTGCGAGGATGGAAATGCCGCCTTTGCTGAAGCCGTGATGCACGCCCAGGAGTACCAGGAGATCAAGAAGAGCATAGATCCATCCGAGATGCCTGCAACGAAGAAGGAGGTGACAAAGCCGAATCCGGAGTTCAAGGCATCAGAAGAGACGAAGAAGACGCTGTTGAAGGATGATGACCCCTCCAAGGTGACCTAGATAGGCGTAGGCCTAGATAGCGCATAGGAAAGCGCGCTCATCAAGTTCCTCCAAGCAAATCAAGATATCTTCGCATGATAAACAACTCACATGACTGGAGTACCTAGGGAACTTTTCGAGAACTCTTTAAATGTAAACCCGAACGCTAAACCCGTCAAACAGTCCTTATGATGTTTCGGCAATGAAAAGCGTAAGGCAATAGCTAAGGAACTAGCATGACTCGAGTTAGCCGGAGTCATAGAAGAGGTCATCCACACTAAGTGGTCAGCCAATCCTGTAATGGTCCCTAAAAAGGACACCACTGATTTAAGGATGTGTGTTGATTATACTGCCTTGAACAAGGCTTGCCCGAAAGATCTGTTCGCTCTACCTAGGATTGATCAAGTTATCGATTCTACGGCAGGGTCGGAACTCCTCTGTTTTCTCAACGCATATTCCGGTTATCACCAAATCCGGATGAAGGAATCTGACAAAGTCAAAACTTCATTCATAACCCCCTTCGAAACCTTCTATTTTGTTACGATGCCCTTTGGGCTGAAGAACGCAGGAGCTACGTACCAACGCACAATGCAACGTTGCCTCCATGATCAAATCGGACGCAATGTGCATGCATATGT
This sequence comes from Avena sativa, assembly GCA_916181665.1. Lineage (NCBI taxonomy): Eukaryota > Viridiplantae > Streptophyta > Magnoliopsida > Poales > Poaceae > Avena > Avena sativa. The sequence goes on from OV702290.1 coordinate 470,895,120, forward strand.
GGATCATATTGTGGTGATGTCCAAAAAGAAGGAAACTTTGATTTCCGACTTGGAGGAAACATTCACCAATCTAAGAAAATACAACATTATGCTTAATCTAAAGAAATGTTTCTTCGGAATCCTAGCCGGAAAATTGTTAGGATTCATCATGTCTCAAAGAGGCATAGAGGTGAACCGAGACAAAATCAAGGCTATACTCAATATTTCCAAGCCAACTTGCCTAAAGGACGTACAAAGACTAACTAGTTGCATCGCTGCAGTCAGTCGGTTTGTAAGCTGTCTCGGTGAAAGAGCCGCACCATTATGCAAACTCCTGAAAAAGACCAAGGTTTTTGTGTGGACCGACGAAGCTGAAGCTACACTACAAGACCTGAAAGCAGTACTCTCATCTGCTCCTAACCTTGCTACACCGAAACCACATGAACCGATATTGCTCTATCTTGTTGCGACAAACAAAGTCGTCAGTATCGTCATGGTAGTAGAGAGACCAGAGGAAAATCAGGAACACTTGGTGCAGCGCCTGACTTACTTTCTCAGCGATGTCTTAACAGAATCGAAACAGCGGTATCCGCACTATCAAAAGCTAGCTTATGGTGTGTTCTTAGCATCTCGTAAGCTACGCCATTATTTTCAGGAACATCCAATTACCATGGTGAGCACAGCTCCCATGAGAGATATAATCAATAACAGTGACACCACAGGACGCGTCGCCAAATGGGGCATAGAGCTTTCAGCCTTTGATATTGAGTATAAACTTCAGAGAGCAATCAAATCCCAAATCCTTGCCGACTTTGTTGCTGATTGGACAGAGATGAAGGAGAATATGACCCTCCCTGAGTCAGAATATTGGACCCTATATTTTGATGGGTCTAAGGCTCGCGGGGGCTCGGGGGCTGGCGTGGTGCTCAAATCACCCCAAGGAGATAAACTTTTATACGTGTTGCAGATCCACTTCACAACGACAAATAATATTGCCGAGTATGAAGCACTGCTGCATGGAATCCGGATTGCTAAGGATATCGGCATCCGATGTTTGATGTGTTATGGAGATTCAGATCTTGTTGCTCAGTAAGTGTCGGATATTTGTAATGCAAATAAACACATGGCAGCATATAAAGCTGTCGTGGATAATCGATCTAAATCATTCGAAGGGTTTGAGGTTCAACACATCCCTCGAGCAGAAAATGAGGAAGAAGATGCATTATCTTGAATAGGCTCTGCACGGAAAGAGGTCCTGGATGGCGCTTTTTTAGAGCACCTCAAAGTTCCCTCAATAAAGGGAGTGGACGAGGAATATCCGACCAAATCCGTCTCACCTTTGATAGTAGTTCTGGCTGTAATTCCCAGCTGGACTCAACCCGACCTTGACTATTTGGTAGATGGCAAATTACCCGAAGACGAAGTTCTGAGCCGGCAGATCATCCGATGAGCAAAAGCCTATACTGTAGTTAGTGGTGAGATCTATAAACAGAGTGTATCTGGGGTCTTTCAGCTGCGTATCTCCGGAAGAAGGAGTGGAAATCTTAAGAGAAATCCACGAAGTCGAGTGTGGTCACCACGCTGCAGCCAAATCTTTAGTGGCAAAAGCTTTTTGACACGTTTTTTTGGCTTACAGCCAAGGCATATGCCGAACGACTGGTCAAGACATGCAAGGGCTACCAAAGTACGCCAAACAAGCTCACGTTCCGGCTGATGAGCTGCGATCAATACCTATAACATGGCCTTTTGCAGTCTGAGGGTTTGACATGGTAGGACCGTTTAAACGGGCTCCAAGTGGATTTACTCACCTCTTAGTGATGGTGGATAAATTCACCAAATGGATTGAGGCTAAACCCGTCACCAGTTGTGATGGAGCAACAGCCAAAAGATTTGTTGAGGATGTTATAATCGGGTATGGTTATCCGCATAGTATTATCATGGACAACGAGAGTAATTTCTCTATGGGAGAACTTGCCGGATTCTGCAACGAACAAAATATCCGGCTTGACATTGCGTCAGTCGCACATACACAGGCTAACGGACAAGTCGAAAGAGCAAATGGTTTAATCCTACAAGGCCTAAAACCGAGACTCGAAGCACCACTACGACGTGCTGCGGGGGCTTGGGCAGAGGAATTACCTTCTGTAATATGGAGTTTACGAACAACTCCGAACAGGTCAATCGGATACAGACCTTTCTTCTTTGTCTATGGCGCAGAAGCAGTTCTTCCTAGTGATTTGATTCACACTTCTCCTAGAGTGGCCGCATATATTGAAGAGGATGCCGAGATTTCTCGACAAAATGATATCGACTTAGTCGAAGAAGTTCGCGTCGTTGCTAAAATGAGATCAGCGGCCTATCAGCAGAAGTTACGCAAGTATCATAGCCAGAGAGTCAGGAACCGGTCTTTAAATAAGGGCGATTTGGTTCTCCGGCTGGTGCAACAAAGAAAGCACAAACTTTCCCCAGTATGGGAAGGGCCCTTCTTGGTTAGTCGAGTATTACACAATGGTTTGTACTACTTAACTAATATGAGGCCAGTCAAAGAAAGACCTGCTACTAAGAAGAGAAAGAGAGCTAGAGGCAGTACAAATCCGGATGAGTTAGACAGACCATGGAATATTGCTCAGCTACGTCCCTTTTATTCTTAGTTTATCTTTCTTTGTAATCATATATGTGTACATGTTCTAAGAGAAATAAAAGTTTTGGTTACCTCAAGTTTTTCTGAGAATTTTTTACCATCTTATTTCCGAATGATCATGTCACAGTCGAAAATCCCAGAATACTTGGAAGTACTTTATGCTCATGTTTGTTCTGGTTTAGATTTACGATTCTAAAAATGCTACCTGCAGGTATAACTCTAAATTTCCTAGTCTATACTTTGGTTATTTGTCTGATTGCTGGATGTAGGTATTTTCCGAGTAGTGAATTGTTGGAACTGGAAGCCGGCTTTGTTTCCGAGTTTAAACTGGTTTAACAATTGAGCTCCATTGCTTGGCAAAGTTTCCGTGCTGAAAGTTTAGCCGGCTCACGAAAGGGACGAGGCGGAAAGCCAGATAAACGATAAGTGTAGAAAAAAAAGTATAAGTGCTTATGTAAACATTTCAGGCACACAGAAAATTTAAGCCAAAAGTGCTGAATAGATAAAAGCTTAGCACAAGCAAAAGTATCATATTACATATTTACAGACCCATAATGTTTTCGGAATAACACATCTATTTTTTCTTGATAACGTTCCAAGATGTTCAAATCCGATACGGTTTGTTCATCGTCGGAAACTTCGGCTGTTTCTTCTGGAGGCGGAGGCGGCGTGTCCACGCGGGTGAAGAAGGGAGTGTTGTAGCTTGTTAAGTCAGCTACGTGGCACCCATATCCGGTGCAGGAGTCCATGATGGCTTTGATATCTTGCCGCTGGCCGTCTTTGTCCATAGTAGAATATCCTCTGGTCACTTGCCAGATTTCCATGCTTCCATGGTGGCTCATGACCATTGTGAGAGCGTTCTGCGCTGCGGAACACGCGTAGGACGTGTTCCAGTCTTGGACAAGCTGCGGCATCTCCTTTGCCTTGTCCCGCACCTGAAAGTCGGACATGCTATGCATGTTTAGAACCTTGAGAGCTTCGCCAATATCCTCGATGGATTGGCGGAAGTCATGAAGCAAATCTCTGACTTGGGTAAGTCGGTGGGTGCGAGGCTCGGCATAAGTGGAGTCCGTCAAGTTCAGAGGACCTATGCATAAAACGCAAAATGGTTAAATAAATCCGACATCAAAAGAGTCGAAGAATGTAGACAAGTCAGAAAGATGGATACATACCAAAGATGACGTCATCAACTTTGGTTTTCTCTTCACGAAGACTCTAGAGTTCAGCTCGGAGCGCCTCAGAAAGATCCTTCTCCCTGAAAAGCTCATCGTTGAGATCTGAGATTTTCTGCTCATGGATTGCAATCTTGCGATCATGCTCCATGGTGGCCATGGAGGAGGATTCGAGAACTTGAGCAATGCTCTTCTCATGGTCCGCCTTAAGCTAGTCTAGCTCTCGACGGAGATCCTTGTTTTCCACCACCAAGGTCTTTAGATTTTTGGCCTCTTCGATCATAGCACAGGACTGATTTATTAGTGTTGTAAGTCAAAAAGAACAACAATTCAACAAAAAAAATTCGGCTATGAAAAATCAAGACAAGGTTTGAGTCTCGAAAAGTTTACCTTCGGCCTCATCCTTGGAAACTTTTAGCTTAGCATTTTTAAGTCAGAGAGCTTTGATCTCTCTCTGCTTGTTGCAGATAATCTTCAACTATTCCTGGTTAGATGAATTAACTTTCTGTAAGTTAGAATACCCAGAGTCAGAAGTCTACTAAAGACTCGGGCTAATATTGTAACTAATATCAGCACGAGCCTTGGGGGCTACACTAGTTCATTCTTTGGCATCCTAAGGAAGCATAAACTCAGATTGTTTATCCAACTTCATGCTTGGGGGCTAGAGGATATGATATAAAATACAATAAAGGAAAAGCGTGAGTTGGAATTCCGACTTACATGATGTTCATGTGTGAGTTTGCTCAGGCACATGTTCACCTCAGTAGTAACCTTCTCGGCGAGGGTGAGTGGAATAACCGGAGGTGGTGGAAGCACATCAGCTCTTAGTCCCTCATCGTGAAGGCGGACTTGTTCGAGAAGATCGGAGTACTTGATGTCCTCCGCTTCTTGTGATTCTTCTTCGGCAGAAAGATTTCGGATTTCTAGGGATTGCCGAGCCAGCAGCTGGATTTCCTTCGCAGATTTCCGAGATAAGCCAAATTTGGCAAGTCCCGGATTGTTCAGGAGATTTTTGACGCAGGTTTCTGCCGAGGGATCATTACCCAAAGAGGATTCACCCTTATCAAAACCTGAGTCACCCATGGTGACGGCAGTCTACGACTCAAGGGTCGCTGGCCCTGTTGAGGGATCCGAATCTTCTACGACGACCGGGGAAGGACTAATCACCGGCGCTGCAGAAGGTTGAGGGGCAGGAGTCATAGGAGCTGTGGCAGGAGAAGCCATGGTTAACTTCGTCTGACGCAGGGGCTTCGAGATATTCCCTTTCCCCTTGCCCTTGATGAGATGCTTAGCTCTGAGAAAGTAATAGAATGGAGAACATTATATCTCGGAAGAAATCATGAGTAAAGTACAAAGGCAGAAGTTGTGCAGAAAGTTACCTCTTCACAACTGGCACTTCCTTTGTGCCGATGGACACTGTCGGAGCTTTGCGCTTCCTGGGCACAACATCTAGCAGTGGGACCAATTCCTCCTCCTGAGAAAACTCCGGAGGATATCCCTCGATAGGAGCCAATTCCGACTCGGGGAGGTCGGCAAGCTGAAAAGAAAATAATATCTCAGTGTTGTGAAACAAATTAAAGGTGAAACATATAAAAAGGGTTTATTGCTAAATCTTACCGGCAGTATAGGGTCTTCCGCTGTATGCATGTCCAGAGATAAATCCGGGATCTTTCTCTCGATCTGCTCCTTTATCAGCCATTTGATCTGGCTTATGTAATCATGTGGCTTTAAAGCCTTGGGGCTGATGCGGAGGAAGTCGTTTTTGGACGCCGTGATGGAATGCATCAGTAGGTCGCTGTGGTGCTGGAGAGGCTGGATCTGGTGTGCCACCCAAGATTGGACCAAGTCGGACCCTCTCAGGCCCTTGTGCTTCATCAGATACTCGATCCGCCTCTTGGCGAGAAGCAGATCATCACTGAGAGCTAGAGGAGCCTCGTCCTAGGATGCTTGGGGCATGGCGGCTCCCTCGACGAAAGCCGGCAAAGCAGTAGCTTTGCCGGGAGCGAGAATATCCTTATGATAAAAAAAAGGTAGCCGGCCACTGTTGGACCGACTCACTAGCTAAAATCCTAGGATAGAAACGCTCACATCTAACCGAAAGACTAATTGTGCCGGTAATATAAGGATTACGGGCGGTGATGGAGTTTGTCCGGACATGGAAGTAAAACTGGAAGAGAATGAGACTAGGCATAATGCCAAGATATCCCTCACACAAAGCCGCTTAGGCGCTCATCTCTAAAAGATAGTTTGGGGGGAGATGGTGAAGATGAACACCATAGTGATCTATCACCTCGGAAAAGAATTCCGATGGAGGGAAAGACAAACCTCTATCGAGGTGGGTGCCAAAGTGCACCCGCTCGTCAGCGTGTGGATTGGGGATGGTTTCGCCGAAACCGCTCCGCCAGTCGCCGGCGCGGAGGAGTCTTTCGTTCTCCACGCCGCTGAGCTTGGCGTCGTCGAGGACGCACGAGATCCAAACCCCGTGGTTGCTTTCTTTCTGCGCTGCCGCCGCCGCCGTCGCTGCCACTACTGCCGCTGCCAAGCCGGATGATGATGGTGAAGCCATTCTTCCGGTGCGCCGGTGACCTTGGGTGGGCGGCGCTGGGAATCTGGAGGCAAAGGAGCTCTGTGCGCGTGGGAGAAGTGGAGGAGAAGGAAATGGCACGGGGAATAGGTGAAGAAGATGAGGGAAAGGGAATCCTCACACCTTATAACCACCGAACTGCACCAAGATTCGTGCAAATGACACAGTAAATACGCCACGCATCATGGAAAGAACTGGGAAGTTCCCACGCGGTGATTACGTCGCCTCGATCTCCACGCACGCATAAAAACGGCGCCTCGATTCCACGAAAGGCGGACCCACCAACGGTCATGCCGACAGGATATGTCTATCACTAACGTGACTTGACCAGGGCCAGTGTCAGATGACGTCAGAGACCAAGTCCGGCTTAGTTTAAATATCAAGCTGAAATCCGAATAACGTACTGATAGGTCCGACTTATTTTTGAGACCCGGATCATATCTTTTGTTTTGAAGTTTTAGGAACCCTTCAAGATTCTGCAAGCCGAAGATCAAGCTAGACGATGATGAATTCGACTTTGGATCTTGGAGACTTCGGGGGCTGCTGTTGAGGATATACTTTCCGGGTATCCTCACAGTCCTCACTGACCAGGGTGGCCTACTTCGGGTTAGAGCTTTGCTTCACGGGAGGCCCAATCAGGGAGAAGAGACGGAGTCCAATCCGGCTACGGGAAGGCCCAGAAGACTTACAGACATAGGCCCATAGTGTTACTTGTAATTCAAGATGTACTCTCTAACCGACTCTTAGTCGTAGCCGGATAGATCTCTCTTGTAAACCCTAGGCCGGATATCTATATAAGCCGTCCTAGGGAGAGCCTTTAGGGCACCCCTTAAAATCACAACCTCAACTCGCACAGGCGAACCCTTGTAACCCATATTCTGGCTCTGCCGTATTACTGGATTGCTAGCAGGAGTAGGATCCATCCAAAGCTGGCGGATTCGAACCTGGGTAAACTTGTGTGCTCACCGTCCCGGAACTCCGTATGTCTCACACCCCTCTCTTCCGAACGCCTCGAGGACCCCCTCATGGCGTACTTGTCATCAATTCGACGACAACGCCCCTGAACCCATGAAGCTGCCAGGACCTATCTATTAGTAATACAGTAACAAGAGGGGATTTTCGCGAAGTTACACTTGAAGACCGAAAAGTGTTGTCAATGCTCAGGAGAGCGTGGTTGATGTAGACGAGCCGAAGCCGACCTCAAGGTCGTGATGAAGTCCTTGCGCTCCCTTGGCTCCTACGACTTGAGTGCCTCAAGTGCAACACCTCGCGGGGAGTTACACATGTCCAGTGCCTGATGATGACTCCCGCATCCTCGATCTAGCAGCAGTTGCGGAAGTAGAGCTCCCGGATCCGAATCCCGCAGCGCGACGAAGCTCCGCGGTGAAGATGTCTCTCGTTCGCGCAGTCCAGACTTGGGACCACGGTCACGAGAGAGATAGGGGGAGAGAGAAAATATCAATTAGAGGTCCTCCCAAAAGTGAGAAGACCTTTATTGATTATTGGTTGTATTTTATTTGGCCAAATACCCCCCACTATATATAGGGGGAGGGGAGGTACTATGTCCCTCAAAGTCCCGGGGTGGGACTAAAGGAGAGGAGGGGGGCGGGGTGGCACCGCCGACCACCCCCATGGGCCCCACGCAGGGGGGCCTGGCCCACTAGGGCGCCGGCCACCCCCTTGGCCCCCTTCTGCCTCTCTCCTTTCCCTAATGGGCCCTCTCCCCTCCGGGAATTGGCCCATTAAGCCTTTGACCATTTAAATTGATTTTCTCTTTATTAAATAATTATGAATAAATGATTAAGTAAATATTTAACATTCATTCACATATTATTCAATCTTCGTGGCTATGGAACACTTCCACCTCCACTCCGGACATCCTCCGGACTTACCGAAACCCTTCCGGTTTTCTCTCTACTATTCTTCAACGATTCTACCGATCCTATAAACACTCTCTAAGCATCATCAAACCCTTAAGCGTGATACCCCACGGTTCAGGAACACTCCAGACATGGCCGGGACACTCCCGCACCAATGAGCGACAGAGGGACCTGGATGGTCATGTGACCCCTATGCGTTCCACGAAGATCTTTCGTCGTTTGAACCAGGACAGTCATGTCTTATTCCCTTTGTCTCTCGATACTTGCATTGCCCGAGATCTGATCAATGACATCACCATGTCGTGTTCAATCTCGTTACTGAACAGTGCTACTTGACTCGTCCCGACAAGTGATATCCCTGTGATCAAATCACACGCTGCGCATCTATTGGATATAATTTCTCTGAGTGGGCCCTTTGAGTATCTTCCCGTCACATGGACGGACAAATCCCGCTCTTGACATATATTTCCTCTACGATTTTCTCCAAGTACCTGAACACACCTTTATAACCACTGTATTACCAAGTGGCGCTTGATGCTATCTAAGCACTCTCAGGAGACAGTGATTGATATAGCCTCACGGTCTAAGGAATAGTCTACGAGGATCCATTTATAATCATCGTAACTTGAACTTTGTGACATGATCTGGTCACGATGTTTAGTTTGGTTATTGGTTCATCATCTCATTCTCGGAATGAGTTGACTCCATTTCCAACTGGCATAAATGCCACATGATCAGGAAACATGATCATCTATTGACCAATGAACCAGTGACTAGAGTTTCACTGGGAACCCCTGGTTGTTTGTATATCACACGTGTATTGATGTTTCCACTCAATAAATTTATAGCATGATATAAAACTTAATCATAAACTATATGAAATATGATAATAGTCCTTACTACTATTTGTCTCTAGGGCATATTTCCAACATTAAAGGCCATGATGATTGGGGATGATGCGTTGTAAAGGGATTGTGTAATCACAAAATGAATGTTGGGGATGTTCGTTTGAGTGGGAGTTCTGGTGTTTTAGTATGACTAAATAAGAAGCCATATTATGAACATTTAAGATTAACTACTTTACAAATAATATTGTAGATGTCTCGCGCTACCTTCAACCTTGGCCCCTTCCTTGAGAAAGAAAAGCTCAAAACTGGCGGGACAAACTTCACCGCCTAGTCCCACAACTTAAGGATTCTCCTCGTTCCCCAAAAGATGTCCTACATAATTGAGACCACTATAGGTAACCAACCAACTGCTACAGCCTCTCAGGTTGATAAAAATGTTTATCAGTAGAAGGCATATGATAACAAATGTGTCCAGAGTTGCATGCTCTATGCCATGGAGGCTGACCTACATAAGCACTTTGATAAAAAGAGCGCCTTTGAGATCATCACTGATCTCAAGGCCATCTTTGTTCCCTAGGCCTAGTTTGAGAGGTATGAGGTTTCGAACCTCTTCTTCTCGGATAAGATGGAAGAGCATAGCATCTTGAGCGAGAACATGGTCAAAATGTCTGGCTATGTTCAACGCTTGAACAATCTTGATTGCAAAATCAATGATGAGCTGGCTATTAATAGGGTGTGGTAGTCTCTGTCCCCTAGTTACAAAAGATTCGTGCTGAACTACAACATGCATGGTATGACCAAAACCCCGTCTGAATTGTTCACCATGCTCAAGCACGTTGAGGTGGAAATCAGGAAGGAGCACACCATATTGATGGTCAACAAGACCGTTGACTTCAATAAATCCACCAAGAAGGGCAAGGAAAAGAAGGGTAAACCCAAGAGGTACGAAAACATTGTTGCCTCTTCCTCCAAGGCTCCCAAGTCCAAGCTCGGTGCCACGTGCTTCTACTTCAAGGTTGAGGGTCCCTGGAAGCGTAACTGCCCCAAGTACCTAGATGATAAGAAGCCTGGCAAGCTCGATACCAAAGCAAAAGGTATATATATTATACAATTTTATTGATGTTTTCCTCACTAGTGACACGAGAAACACCTAGGTATTTGATATTGGTTTTGTTGCTCATATATGTAACTCTCAACAGGGGTTGTGGCATAAGAGGCTCCTGGTGAAGTACGAGGTGACGATGCACGTCCGCAATGGCAACCAAGTTGAAGTCATGGCTATCGGCACCCTCCCTCTATGTCTCCCTTCAGGATAAGTTTTAAATTTGAATAATTGTTACTATGTACCGACTTTGAGCAGAATATTGTTAGTGGGTCTTGCTAGTTGCAAGATCATTATTCATTTAAATTAGAGACAAGTGGTTGTTCTATTTACATGAATAATGTGATTTATGGTCATGCGCGACAAAGTAGAGGTTTATTCTTATTGAATCTTAACAGTGATGATACACACATCCATAGCATAGATGCCAAGTGATGCAAGCATCATAGCAATAATTCCATGTACATGTGGCATTGCCGTTTGGGTCATATCGGTGTAAAACGCATGAAGCAGCTCCATTCTGATGGACTTCTGGAATCGTTGGATTTTGAATCCCTTGATAGATGCGAACCATGCCGCATGGGCAAGATGTCGTTTAATGGTTTGATGGAACGGGCTATAGACCTATTGGGAGTCATACATTCCAATGTATATGGACCAGTGAGTGTTCCACATGCAATGGTTATTGCTATTTTGTCACCTTCACTAACGATTTAAGTAGATGCGGGTATATCTACTTAATTAAGCACAAGTCTAAAACCTTTGAAAAGTTCAAAGGATTTCAGAGTGAAGTTGAGAATCAACTCGACAAGAAAATTAAGAACCTTCGTACTGATCGAGGGGGCGAGTATTTGAGTTACGAGTTTGGCACTCATCTAAAGGCTTGTGGCATTGTACCAAAACTTATGTCAACTAGAACACCATAGTGTTTTGGTGTATCCAAGCAACATAATCGCACCTATTGGATAGTGTACGGTCTATGATGTCTATTACCAACTTACCTGTATCTTTCTAGGGATATGCACTTGAAACTATTGCATTCATTTTAAATAGAGCGCCATCCAAATCTATCAAGATAACGCCATATGAATCGTGGCATGTCACTAAGCCAAAGTTGTCTTTCCTAAAAAAATTGGGACGTGAGGCTGACATTAAGAAACTACAGCCTGAAAAACTCGAACCAAAAGCGAAAAAATGCATCATTATAGGATATCCAAAGGAGACTATTGGATATACCTTCTACAACCAAGCTGATGGAAAAATGTTTGTCGCAAAGAATGGTACTTTCCTTGAGAAAGAGTTTCTCATGAAAGGTGTGAGTGGAAGGAACATAGAACTTGATGAGATTATCGATCCTGATATTAAAATACCAAGTGTCGCAGCGGAAGTTGTTCTAGAGCCACCCTTATCAATTGAAGTGGGAGTGAATGATGATGATCATGAACCTCATGATGAAATAGATATCGAACCCCGCAGGTCAACAAGAAAACATATTGCCCCTGAATGGTACAATTATCTTGTGAACATGGTCATGACTGTGAAACATGATGAACCTGCAACCTACACAGAAGCAATGGAAGGCCTTGAACCCGAGAAGTGGCGTATAGCCATGGAATCCGAAATTAGGTCCATGTATGACAACCAGGTATGGACCTTGGTAGGTATTCCCGAAGGCCGAAAGGCTGTCGAGAATAAATGGATCTCCAAGAAAAGACGGACGCTGATGGAAACGCCACTGTCTACAAAGCTCGACTTGTCGCAAAAGGTTTTCGACAAATTCAAGGAATTGACTACGAAGAGACATTCTCTCCCGTAGAGAAGCTAAAGTATATTCGGATCATACTAGAAGTTGTTGCATATTTCGATTAGGAAATATGGTAGATAGATGTAAACACCGCTTTCCTGAATGGCAACATTGAGGAAGAGTTGTATATAATACAACCGAAGGGTTTTGTTAATCCAGAGGATGTTGGTAAAGTATGCAAGCTTCAGAAGTACATTTATGGTCTAAAGTAGGCATCTCAGAGCTGGAATCTTTGATTTGATGAAGTCATCAAAAGTTTTGGATTTGTCCAAAATGCAGAAGAAGCCTGCATATATAAGAAAGTGAATGAGAGTTCAGTGGCATTCCTAGTACTATGTTTGGACGACATAATATTGATAGGGAATGACGTGAATCTTTTGAATAGTGTGAAAGAGTATTTAAATAGTAAATTATCTATGAAGGACATGGGTGAAACTGCCTTCATATTAGGCATTAAGATATATAGAGATAGATCAAAGCATTTGCTGGCACTTGGTCAAAGCACCTACCTAGAAAATATTCTGAAGCGGTTCAGAATGGATCTATCAAACAAAGGTTCTTTGACAATCATAAAAGGTGACAAGTTGAGTGTGACTCAATGCCCAGTAACGAAACATGAAAAGGAAGCAATGAGGCGTGTTCCATATGCCTCGACCATTGGATCCATCATGTATGCCATGCTAAGTAATAGACCATATGTAGCCTTGGCTCTTAGATTGATGAGCCAGTTCCAAACCAACCCTGGGTTAGTTCATTGGAATGTAGTTAAAATATCCTCAAGTAATTGAGAAGAACTAAGGATATGCTTATAGTCCTTGGAGGATGTGAAGGAGAACTTCCATAATAGGTTATGTGGATCCAAGCTTATGCACTGATCGAGATGACAGGAAATCTCAAACAGGGTACATGTTCATGGTTAATGGAGGCACGGTGAGATGGAGGAGCGGGAATCAAAGCTCGGTGACTCAATCTACAATAATGGAGTCAGAGTACATGGCTTCCGCAGAAGCAGCTAATGAAGTTGTTTGGATGAGGAAGTTCATTATTGAACTTGGAGTGTTCTCAAGCGTGCAAGACCCTATGTGCATCTACTGTGACAACACGGGGGCTGATACCTTCGATCCGAATTCATGGATGTAGTATAATAGTATTTTTCCCTAGTAGACCTAGGTTTAATCGAACCTTGGGAAACAATGCTAAAAGGAATTAAAAAGGACACATCTACAAGACTTTGCTTTTTTTTACCTTTGTTTATCGGACCAATCTAGTTTACTTTATATCGTGGGTTGATTCAATGGATGGAGATATGCCAGGGTTGAAGATCCACCTGCAGCTGCACATCATATGGGATAAAGGATAATAATAAGCACATTCATGTGTAATGTTTTAATAAAGATAATCTCCTCTGGGCAACACATCCTAATATACTAGAGCCCCTGCGAGCAATAGGCATAGCAATAGTCTTTTGATCCAACCGAGTGCACCATGAAGCACCGGGCTACAAACGATTATTAAGTGCAAAACACAGATCAAAGCCTTAAGAGGTGATGTTGTCGTGATCCGAATGGGCCGCTAAGCAAAGACCGTACCACCTTTTTGTCAATGGGTTTCCTATGAGATCGCCGCTAGTCAAGTATCTCACCTCAAGCCTTTATCAATCTCAGGGATCTTGGGTACCTACAAGTCCAAAGATTGAGGTAAGAGACAAAGAAACAAAAGATACAAATCCCTCTTTCAAACAATACACAATACTTACATATATTAGATGCACATAATTGCTGCAAGGTTTCTCCCAAACCGCAACCCGTGAGGACTACTCACTCTTAACAATAAGATCAAGGATAGAAAACATTGTGAAAATACTTAGATTGAAATCAAATATTCTTATAATGGTTGTCGAATCACAAGGAGATCTCAAGTACAAAGTAATGGCTATGGCTAGTGGAGGGGATGGAAGATGGAAGGGATGAACTATGGTGTGGATCTCCTTTGGTGGTGTTGTGATGCAATCTGAGAATGGTGGCCTTCTGCACGGTGGATGAGTCCTCAAAATATATTAGCGTCTTCACAAAAGTTGTAGGGTTTGACGAGACGAAGTCGCCTCCACATGGTACGGGTGGACGGTATGGGCGGACCCTGCCCGTACTAGTGTTCGTTACGGCTACAGATGCTTGGAAATTGCTCCATAATTACTTGGTCATGTCGTCTTCCTCAAAATCTTCATTATGACTCCTGATTTCGCATTAAAATGCGTGATTTCCTCACAACACAAATCAAAGCAATGGTTTGCATACCTTTGCAACTATTAGTCATTAGTGGCAAGTCTAGAGAGTTTCTTGTCAATTGCTTAACTAAAAACAATGTTTAAACACGGGAAAAGATGGGTATTTTTGGATCCATCAACCTCCCCAAAGCTCAAACCTTGATCGCCCTCGAGCAAGAAGAAACAAAAGAACTATAAGGAATTTAGCGTTTAAACTTAAAACATCAAGAATATGAATTCACTTACGGTTGGCAGTCATCATATGCATCCAGCACTTCATCCATTTGAAAGGCTCATCAAAGTTATAGAGATGACAAGAATACTATACAAGCTTTAGCAAATCAAAACAATCAAAGTAGAGTTTAATATAAGTATAAATAACTAGAAGTGTAACAATCAATCCAATTCTTCTAGTTAACTCTCAGCTTACTAAGGAACACTAGGATGTTTTAATATAGCAAAATTGAGTAAGAGAGTTCATGTCCTAAGTAGCATAACAGTGAAGTGTATTATTGACACCGACATCAATAAATCAAGGTTATCAAAACATTTCTATTCCAATCATTGCCTTTCAAGAAAATTCATAAAGAAGTAATGAGACCATGCCAAGGACTTTTATGTGGATCTTCATATTTTTTACTTCTTTCAAGGATCATGGAGTAATTATTTTGAACAATGGTTTCACAACCTTTTCAGAGTACCAATACTTTTGCCCATTACAGTGACATTTATGCCACCCATGTCATCAAATCACAGCCGAAATCAGGGGTTGTACCATAGATCATTCATAGGCTAGCGGAGTTGTTGGCATCCAAAGGTGTGCATGATAAACATAGAACTCTTTAAATAGTACCACAGTTTGATCCACAAGGTTAGCTTTGGCATGCATCACAATTACCGCTAGACTTCATTTCAAACAAACAACTCCTTTTAAGAGTGTCGTCAAGTCTATCAAAACATCTATGGGGTTAAGTATCTTCAAGGGTAAACTCTCAAGACAATCATTCATCAAACAAGTCATAAATTTCAGACTTTTTCTTGTTGTACTTGTTTGGCAATATTATTTCCAAGGCAAAACTTGGTTAGCTAAAAGTACTAGACCAAAAGCTTCCACAACTAATCATCTGTACTAATAATAAGCTTTACTCTAACTATTTTGAATTACTTCCACTAGCATGGCATTTAGCAAATCAACCAACTAAAATAAACAACTCAAACTTCAAAAGTGGGAGACATAGGACATACCTCTCATGAGCGACTTCATATTCCTCTTCCTTATAGGGATGTGTTCCTTCAAAACTTAAGTAAAATCATTCCCATAATAAAATTAAAGAAAAGAAGCAAAGTGTGAATCCACTTTCACGAAAAAGGAAAAAGGGGAAAATCTTTTTGTATTTTTGAGGATAGGATTAGAAAATAGAAAAGAACTTGCGACCAAGCAAGGAACTAAGAAAATAAAAACAAACGAAAAACAAAAAGGAAACGAAAAACGAAATCAAATGAAAAACAAAATAAAAGCAAAGTGTTGGAACAAACCAACACGAGTGTTTCAAAGCTCTCAAGAAGCTGGAGTATAATCACATTAATACACAAATAAAATTGTCAGGGAACACATCCCCAAGCCTAGGCTTTTTCAAGCCCTTTTGTTGCTCATTGTGGTGGTGGTGGATAATCTTCCATGTTCCATTGGCTGCTCCAATCATGGAACTAGGTGGCGAGGTTGGTAGTAGCATATCAAAGGTTGATGGAGAGGTAGTTCATGTTTTGGATATTTCCTTCAAGAGCATAAATATCTTCATAGGTGGTGTAGTAGTTTGGTGGCTACACATCTTGTTTGGGTCCTTCTTGTTCTACTTCTTCATCTTCTCCTTCCTCTCCCATGGGTACTTCTTGTTGGGGTAGACCTGCCTCAACCCGCGCGTCATAATGCAAACGTCCCTCCTCGATAGTGAATAAACTATTAGGCAAAAGAGCTGGGATCAAGTGATCCGCCCCAGGTATATCAAGAAAGTATCTACCATTGGTTCTAGAAATCATACCACAAGCTCTAAGAGTAGAAAGACCAAGATGATGACTTCCTGCCAACGGTTGGATATTACCTAGGTTGACTTGAAGTGCATGCGCAAGAACGGTTATGACTCCTCCTTCGCATATGGGACCTCGAGACTGCAGAGCTTGAAGCTTAAGGTAAAACACAAGAAGAGTGCCCAAATTTGGCGTTAAGTTAGGAATAACAACTTTAGCGAGGATCATCATATCCTTCTCATTGACTCTTGTAAACTCACCACATGCCTACAAGGTGTTAGCAATAACATAAAACAAGTAACGAACAACATGATTATCGAATTGGTTCCCCTTGGGTGTGTTTCCACGAATTCTCATTCTATTGAAGTACTCCCAAGGTTCTGGGTTTAGAACAAAGGTGGTGGATCATATGTTGGAGTTGTTGTTGGCAAACCCAAAGTAGTGAGCCCATTGGTCGAGTGTCAAGTAGTACTCACAGTTCATAAGACAGAAGTTGATGTGATCCACTCTAGGCATTTTCTTCTTGGAACAATATTGTGACACACCGAATGTGTCAAGGTGCTGAGAAACTCAAGCGTCAAGCGGCGGTACGTGGCGACATCCTGAAAGACAAAGTCATACAAACCAATATTGTTGCAAAGTAAATTGAAATCAGCATGGATGCCAAGCTGGTTCAGGATATAGGGACACACCCACTTGATGGACTTGATTTCTCAGAGCTTGAGACGGTTGAAACGGCTCAGCTAAAATTCCTCGGTGAACTTGATACCAAGTGACTCGGGGGTCAATGTATCAAAAGGTGGTGCGACTTTTTCCATGGCCACCACACGTGTATGGATCCTCGTGTTCATCTAAAAAATGCTAATTAAAATTTTATTCCAATAGAAACATAGAATAAATGATCCTCTACACTTTTTACAAAAGAAACTCCTCTAAAAACAAAATTAAAAACACTCAATATCAAGATTAGCTCAAGAACAAGACCTAAGTCTAGATTGATAATGGTGAAAGATTGAGCAGAGTTTTGATGCAAATAAGTTGGAGATCAGAGGAGAAACATACCTTAGATCGATTAGGTGCGAGGAATCGAAGAAAGATTGAATAAAATTGAAGATCCAATGGAGATGGTTTGGAGTTTGGAGGTGGAAGAAAGAGAAGTTTTATGTTTTGAAAATTTAGGGTTACCTCCTCCTAGGATGATATGGCGGCTGAGTACGTGGTACGGGTGGGAGGTATGGCCAAAGCCCACACGTATTGAGTGCATACCTTGAGGTCCGAGGACTTCTTCCGGTGGCACACTTGATACGGACGCGCGGTACGGTCGCACATGCCCGTAATGCTGGTCGTTATGCATGTAGTATGTTGTTTGCATGAAAACTGATGTTTTGCTCAAGGGTATAGTATGGGCGGGCAGTACGACCGCCTCTAGTTGTACCAATGGTCGTTACGGCCACTAAGTCCTATGGAAAAAATCAATATTTCTATTTTCCAGAGCCTCGATGTGGTACATGCGCATGGTACGGGGCATCCCGGTCATACCAGTGGTAGTTAAGCGGCTAGTAAGCTGCAAAACTTATAGAATTTGGCCAGTAGCTTTGTGCGCCTTTACACATCTTAGCAAATGACAAAATAACAGCAAATAGACTTCATAAAAATCAGCAATACCTTTTAGGCCATGTGTTAGTAAATAAAAGATCGAGGATTACCTTATTTTCTTCTCCTATCTCCAAAGGACTTCTTGAACACTCTTTATTAAAAAATGAAACAAAAACAAAACTAACACAAGAGTAATTTGTTTATTCACATGGGTTGCCTCCCATGAAGAGCTTCTAGTTAATGTCAATTAGCTCGACCCATATGGTGATCATTTAGGTTTGGGTGAGTGGAACACCCACTCCAAAGTAATTGGTTTCCAGTGTAATTATGCCATCATCATTGTTATTAGGTTTGGCCTTCTTCTTCCTAGGGAAGTGGACTATAAAAGGATCTCTAGATGGCAGTCCTATTCTCACATTCCCTTCATGTAGATTGATTAAAGATTTAATGGTTCTTAGGAATGGCCTACCTACAATTATAGGTGCCATCAGATCTTCAGGCATGTCCACTATAACAAGATCAATAAGCGCAAGACTTCCTTTGATTTCAACAACTATGTTTTCTTTTATCCCAACACCTTGTTTATAAGTTGAATCGGCAAGATGGAGTCTCAATTCAGTGGTTTCAAAAGGCCCCAAGTTCAACTTGTCAAATAGACTTTTGGAAATTTTTGAGACGCTTGCACCAAGATGACAAAGTGTAGATATCTCATTAACACCAATTTTAATTTTAATAGTGGGTGATACATTGCAAATGTATCTATAATTTTTGAGGTTCCATGCTTGGTTTTATCCACTTTCTTGTGTTTTGTCCACACTTTGGAGTACTTTTCATTTGATTTCTTGGACTAACCTATTAACAGGAGCCACAATGCCAGCTGCCTGTTTTCTGCTATTTTTGGTTCCAGGAAAGTTAGAAAATGAATATTCTCGAAACTGGACGGGACAAAAGCCAAAGTGCCTATTTTTCCGGATGTCATCAAGTGCCAGAATACGAGACGGAGAGGGGCCAGGGGGCCACCACACCACCTGGCCGCACGGCCAAGCCTGGCCTGTGCCAGGGGGTGGTGTGGCCGCTCCCGGCACCCCCTCGGCCTCTCCTTCCACCTATATATTGCCCTCGGGACGTAAACCCTAAGGGGCCGATCAAAAATCCATGAAAGAGTCTGTAGCCGCTGTCATCTCCATCCCTAGATCAGGAGGGATCTGAAGCTCTTCCCGGCACCCTGCCGGAGAGGGGAATTCACCCTGGAGGCCTTCTTCATCATCATGCAAGCCTCCGGTGTGATGCGTGAGTAGTTCATCCTTGGACTACGGATCCATGTACTAGCTAGATGGCTGGTTCTCCTCCTTTATGCTTTCATGACTAGATCTTGTAAGCTCCGTTCATGATCAAGATCATCTATTTGTAATTCTGCATGTTGTGTTTGCGAGGATCCGATGGATATTGAGATGCTATTTCAGATTGATTATTGATTCTATCATGTCTTTGTTATTTGTGATCTTGCATGCTTTTCGTTGTTAGTAGCTATCTTGGCCAAGTATATGCTAGAAACTCCAAGAGTTAGTATTTATGCTCGATATTGGGTTCATGCCTCTGGTAATATGGGGAAGTGACAGAAATATCTAAGGTACTAGATATGTTGTTGCTACTAGGGAGAAAACAACAATCCTTTGTTCATAGAATAATCGTATTGTTTACTTTACACGCAGTTCGTAAAGCAATAATCTGTTGCTTGCAACTTAATACTGGAGGGGGTTCGGATGATAACCTGAAGGTGGATTATTAGTCATAGCTGCAGTTGGATGGCGGTCTATGTATAATGTTGTAATGCCCAATCAAGTCTCAAAGGAGTCAAGATTATTAGTATATGCATGTATTGCTTTCTCGATGTTTGTCAATTGCCCTGCTGTAATTTGTTCACCCAGCATGTTATCTATCTTAAGGAGAGCCACCTCTAGTGAACTATGGATCCCGGTCCTTGTCTTTTACATTCAATCTATAATCTTTTACTGCTTTGTGTTTACTTTCTACAAACTTTTACTTCTTTCCATTCGATATGTGTAATCCTTTGTTTTCCGCAAAACACGGTGAGATTGAGAACCTCATCGCAAGTTGGGGACAAAGTTCTGTGGTTGTGTTGTGCAGGTCTCCACGTTGCTACTAGCACCTGTAGTGTGCCCTGCCAAGGCTCAGCTAGTAACACCTTTGGGGTGTTTCCTTGCTCCTACTAGTTCGATTAAACCTTGGTTTCATAACTGAGGGAAACTTGCTGCTGTGCTCCTCATACCTTCCTCTTGGGGTTCCCATTAAGCTCTACATCAACACCGCCATCAAGCATTTTTCTGGGCGCCGTGCATTGAGCCATCAGTGGGCTCAAATATATCATCTAGCTTAGCAGGAAGCTTATAAGCTAGTCTTTTATACTCCATTTATAAATATAGAACTTTAGATGCTACTACCTCCGTTTAGAAATATAAGACATTTTAGCTTTGTGAAATGAATGTATCTAGACATCTTTTAGTGTATAGGTTCAGTCCGAATCTCTACGAACCTATACACTAAAAGACGTCTAGATACATTCGATTCACAAAGCTAAAATGTCTTATATTTCTAAACGGAGGGAGTACTTGTTGAATAAATTGTTGGTACATAGCATCATTACCTTGTTCTAGACCGGGATTCTTTACAGTGGTCATCTTCAGTAGATCTTCCATGGTGTATTCAGGTGTTGGCGCATTGCTATAGTCCAGCTCTTTAGGCTTCTCTTGATTCATTTCCACCCTCATCATCTTGAGGTATTCTATTGGATTTGGCTCGGGTTTTCTAGCAAGATTTTCTAGTATGAGAGCTTAGCTCTCAGCTACCTTGCCCAGTTGAGCCTCCACGGTCTTTGTCCTTTCCCATAGAGCCTACACATCAGTTCTAATTGCAATGGCTTGATTAGATAATCTACCAATACTACTCTCATGGTTCTCCATGATTTTAATAAGCATATTATTTTGCTCGGTTTGATCTTGCACAAAGGTTCTAATAGATGTTCAAACGAGAGATTTCCATGATTTGCTCCATTATGATTATCATAATTTTTATAAGGAGCTCCTGTAGGATTAGAATAATGTTTTTGAACATTAGAAGCAAAATTTTGATTCTTCCAAGCAGGATTATAAGGAGTGTGAGCTATAAAATTAACACCATTAACATCGGTAGCTATAGCATTGATTTGGGTATCTTCCTTACCATTTACTATGTTGAGTAACTCATCTACCTTAGAAGTAAGCTCTTCATTGTTTACCTCAGTGATTGAATTCACCGTTTTTGAGGTTCTTTCCACATGCCACTTGTGAGATCCAGGCACATGGCTTAATAGGATTGATAGGATACCCATATCAACAAGTTGCAACTTCTTTTCCAGAAGCTCATTCGAAAAGAACTCTAAGGTTAAGCGTGCTTGGCCTAGAGAAATTCTAGGATGTGTGACCGACCGGGAAGTGGGTAACCGGGTGCGCACGAGTGGGGAAAAAGTGCGCGGAAAAGACTAGTGTTGGTCTGTGGGGCCAGTCTAGATATCCTATTAAGCTGTCAGGAGTGACACCCCCGGGCCCAAGACCGGACAGGGTGTTACAAGTGGTATCAGAGCCGACCCTTGCGATTACAAGGGTGTGTGCGGGTCAGTGGCGGGACATGTGGAGCATGACGCGTGTGGCCCGGAGTGGACACGGCATGGCACATGTGCCGGCACTGGATGCACAGACGCGTGCCAAGAGGGAATGTTCCTGGGGTGTGCTTGATCGATGAGGGCATCGATCTTCTAAAGGATGGGTGTATGTGAGATCCAGGCACATGGCTTAATAGGATTGATAGGATACCCATATCAACAAGTTGCAACTTCTTTTTCGGAAGCTCATTCGAAAAGAACTCTAAGGTTAAGCGTGCTTGGCCTAGAGCAATTCTAGGATGGGTGACTGACCGGGAAGTGGGTAACCGGGTGCGCACGAGTGAGGACAAGTGCGCATAAAAGACTAGTGTTGGTTTGTGGGGCCAGTCTAGATATCCTATTAAGCTGCCAGGAGTGACACCCCCCGGGCCCAGGAGTGGACGGGGTGTTACACCACTGGGCATGGATTTTTTGCATATCATCAAGTAATTTCTTTGCAACACTCACATGCTTTCCCATGATTGTTCCTCCTGTTGCAGTATCTAGCATAGACTTAGACATTGGATTAAGGCCATTATAAAATAAATGCAATATAAGCCATTCTTCCATCCTATGACTAGGACAGTTCATTGCGGCTTCTTTCATCCTTTCCCATGCAAGTGCTAGTGGCACGCGATCTTCTTGTCTAAAGGTTGTAATGTTGGACCTTAGTTGCATAGTCTTAGCTGGGGGAAAATTTTAGTCATAAAATATTAGTGCATTCCTCCCAAGATTTAATAATGCCCTTAGGTAGAGCTAGCAACCAGTCCTTAGCCTTTCCTATTAGAGAGAAAGGAAACAAACACAATTTAATAGAATTTAGACCTACATCCTTCATACACATCATGTCGCAAATTTCATTAAAAGTATTTAAGTGCAAACCCGAATCCTCAGAAGATGAGCCTCGAAATTGGTTTTTCTTAACCAAACTTAAAAGGTTAGGCTTAATTTCATAT
The DNA here is from genome assembly GCA_916181665.1 of Avena sativa. Classification (NCBI taxonomy): domain Eukaryota; kingdom Viridiplantae; phylum Streptophyta; class Magnoliopsida; order Poales; family Poaceae; genus Avena; species Avena sativa. The sequence goes on from OV702290.1 coordinate 470,917,667, forward strand.
GCTTCTGCATCAACAGCGGGCTGAGTAATAGGTGCACGCATAAAATCATCAGTGGGAGTAGCATACTCCCCAAGTCTCTTTTGAGCCATGCCTCTTATCTTTTTGGTATTTTTAAAGTAAAGGAAACAAATAACTATTTTTTGGGTTTTCAAAGAGACAACAAGAAGTCAAGAAAGTAAACTAATAACAAGAAATAAACTACAAACAAATAATAAAACTAAAAACAAGGTCTCTAGTGACATCACCAGGAGAGTGAAATTGCTTCCCCGACAACGGCGCTAGAAAAAGGGTTGATACCTTCGATCCGGATTCACCAATATAGTATAATAGTCTTTTTCCCTAGTATACCTAGGTTTAATTGAACCTTGGGAAACAACTTGTAACTACCTCGGTGAATTACGCTCCTAGTTACAAGCCTGGATGAACGGAAATGGTTAAAATAGTACGGTGGGGCCCAAATGCCACTCACAGGTAGACCTTTCGGCCGTCCTAACCATTTCCAAACATCGGGACAAGAACGGGCGGCGTAATCGGCAGGCGAGGGATCAACTACATACACAAATGAGTATGTATGCAAGCCACCAAACAACAATACATCAGAGCCATTCCATCTAAAAAGAAAGGAAATATTGCAACGCCATACGGCAAGATCCAAATATCCTAGATAGATATAATAGTTTAGGATATCTCCTCATACATCAAACATCAGAGTATCAGGCGGAAGCGGAAGACAAAATCCGAGTATGGATAAGAAGCAAATCGGCATAAGATGCCCCATAAATAAGCACATCCCGCCCACAGATCTCACGGATCCCCGTTCTCGGAATCTCTACACCGAATGATCGTTGCCCACATCGTCCGTCTCCTCCACCCAGTATCCATCTTGCGAGTTTACCTATTCATCTGAATCAAACAATTTATCGTGTGAGACCCTAGGGGTACTCAGCAAGTCTTTATGCCGCTAAAGGGGACACAACCTGGGGTGACGTTATTGCAGCAAAAGATAAACCCTAGCAATTCTATAGATACTCGCTAACCATCCGCATAACCATAGATAGACGGATGTCCGTGAATTAAAAACAACAGTTATAATGGTAATATTAACAAATCCATCCTCCTCCTCGCTTACCGACGAGGAAGCGGACGAACAACCCCCCATCCGTTGGCAGTTTTATTAACCATTCCATGAGTGTTGCACTATTTACTAGTCAGATACTTAGTCAAATTAAAAGCGGTACTTTAGTTATGCTTGTCTATGATCGAGAAACTGTGCTCCAAGTCGTCCATAACCGCGGACATGGCTTTCAGAAAGTTTTACCCTGCAGGGGTGCACAAATAGCAACACACACTTGATCAACCTCGGAAAAACCAAATCAAAACCCAACCAGGCAGTCACGACAAAGCGATCACAGGATTCAGAAATATTTCAGGGGGCCACCCCATTAAGCTACCCGCGACGAAGCTGGCCGGCTACGAGACAGACTCAAGGTTTGTGTGGCCGGCTGTAAACGACTGGGAACCCGAAAGTGTGACTGGGCTTGTCGATACAGCGAAAACGGGTCACGGCCCTAAACAGTACAGTGTGCAGTACCTCGCACAATTTAAATAAAGCAGTAAAGCATGGCATAAGTACAGGATAGTAAATAAAACCTCAAACTAGTTTGTGGCCCCAAGAAATAAGAATGAATCAAGCTCTGGCTCAGGGGGGGTTCATAAGCCTCCCGGATGTGGATAGCGCGAATATTCAAGGAACAGGAATCAAGTACTCGGGGTCCTACGGGACACAAGTGAGCCTGAAAAACCAAATAGAGAATATGGCTCACTGATGCCACTTTCACTAGTTATCCCATTACTACTCAGGTTAAGTTGTTTAGGTACCTCGTTATCCATCAGACACTCACATACCCTACACATGCTGTTCTACGACTCGCATGGCTCAAACAACTCCTGTAGTAATGGCTCATGGGATGGAGGAACAAGCTTCGGTGGGGTTTTAAAATAAAGGCTATGCAATACTTGGGATTCAATTTAATGCAATCGCGACTCAATGATGCAAGAATAAGATAGAGGCAATAGGTACTATATGTATGCAAGCATATGGTAGTGCTTGCCTGGAAGCTCAGTTGAAGCAAGGGATGGATCTGGGTAGTGCTCCTGGTTCTCTTGATATATCCCCTGCTCAGCGTCTATTCGAAGAAGAACCAAACAAACAAGGGCCAACATAAATAAAGTGCACAAGCATATGAATTAAGTGCACCAAGCAACCAATCATGCCATGATGAATGATGCACAATTTGCATGGCAATAAAGTAGCATGGCATGGGTGAAGTGTGGAATACAAGAATAAACCATTTTATTGAGTTTTAGCCTCATTTTACCCTCATAATAGTTGCTGTACACATTATATTTATATGATGCATGCTACAAAACAGATAATGGCATGCATAAACAGAAAGGTCTCGTCGAGCTAAACATTTTAGACATATTATTTGTTAAATTTGGAGTTATAAAACAAAAGTTATTAATTAATTAAGGAAAAAGGGCATTTTATTGTAATTTTAATTAAATTGGAAATTAAAGTGTCCAAAATATATTTTGAATGGCATATTTGAATTCCTCACATTTTTCTGATTTGAAAACATATATTATTTGTATTATTTGGGTTTATAATTTAAAAGATATTTAAAAACAGAATTAAATTTGAATTTGAATTAATTTGAAAAGGTTTAAATTAAAACAGATATAAACAGAAATTTTCCTCACTCACTCAGATCCAGCCACAGTCAATGACAAGTGGGCCACCTGCTAACTGGGTGACACAGCGCGCAGGAAAACTTTTCTCACCGCGGCTGGGCTAGACCTAGAGGATGACAGGTGGGGCTAGCTGGCTCGGGCCCAGGCGTCAGCGAGCGAGCGCGCGGGGACTGCCAGGCGGGGCCGAGCTGGAGCGCGGGTTACGACCAGATAAACAGGGGGGCTTTTCTGCAAGATCGTCGGGGAGGCTGGCAGGTGGGGCTCTACGTACCGCGGGTTTAGCCGAAAAAGAGCCAGGGGGTTATCTGCAAAACAAGAACGGAGGCGTGAAGAAGAGAGGGGAGAGGGCAGGACCCTGGAGCGGATCTGGGAGGGCAGAGGAGGCGTGAGGTGGTGGTAAAGCAGGGAGGGAGAGGGAGGTGCCGTGGGGGAGTGGGTAGGGTTAAAGGTGGCTCGGCCACCTTTTTCCCTCCTCTCCTTCACGTGCTCGGGCCGGGCAGGAGCAGGGCAGGCGCAGGCAGGGGCTTCCAGGTGGGGCAGGGTGAGGCCAAGGAGGGGTGGTTCGGTGTGGGGCACACCAGGCAGAGAGAGAGAGGGGTAGGCTCGGGTTAGAGCTAGGGTTGGGAGTGAGGGAGGTATGGCTCGGGCTAGGGCTTGGGTAGAGGGTAGCTAGGGCAGGTCATGGTGGTCAGGTGGGGCCTGCAGGGCAGAGGGGTAGCCATGTGGGGCCTGCAAGATAGAGAGAGGAGAGAGGCCGAGAGAGAGGAAGGGAGCTAGGGAGGCTCGGTTTAGGGTTTAGGAGAGAGGGGGTATGGTGATGGTGGGGTAGATGATTAGGGAGGATCTTAGATAGAGGATAAGAGAGAGGGTGAGGTATAGGGTTTTGTCAAGATCAAGCAAGATCAAGCAAAGAGCAAGCAAGACCTAGACAAGGAGTGGAAGAGATAAAAGATGGTGAGGTTTGTTGGAGTAGCTCATGGTGGTGGCTTTTTATCAAGACCAACTAGAGCAAGCCAAAGGAGGGGAGAGAGATGAGAGGTGATCCACTCAAGAAAAGAACCAAATAAAATCCAAAGGACTAGAATAAGGTGGTTCTTGCATGGGCCATGCAAAATGATAATTGCCATGATTAAATCTTGTGAAAACAATAATATTAACATGGCATCATTCTTATGCATTCCCAAAGTTGGAATAAAGCCAAGCAAAAGGATTGTAGAAGAAAGTCCCAAGTGGAGTAGATGGAGATGATCACAATTGATTATAATTGGGACTTGCTAGTGTGTATATTCCACTAGATGTTTAATAGTCCCAAAAATATCCCAACATGAGCATAATTCCATAATAAACCATATGGAAGCTAGGGAAAGGGTTCCACTCACAAGGCATGCAAAGGTGGCCATGTGGCTCTCATAAACCAATAATGTGAAAACAACATGATGCTAAGATGAGAGCATGTGGACAATAGAATTGGATCCATCCCAACCCACATGAGCTAGAGGTAAAACCCAAATAAAGTGCAAAGCTCATATTTAGTTGGATGGTGGAATTATAAGGTGGTGAAAGAAAGGTGGTGGAGTGGAATAAAAGATATGCCCCCAACTCAACTTGGGCATTTAAACAATATATCAAGAACCAAATACAATATCAAGAGGCAAATACAATTATTAATGCATATGAGAGAAGAACCAAAGCAAAAAGGGTTTTATATGATGCTCAAATGCAAGGTGGCATGATGACATGAGCATGATATAATTATGATGCAACAATTATATATATGAAGTAGCCATTATATTACTAGACCAAGTAGCATTACAATTGTTAGACAATTGGGATGCTACAACTCTCCCCCACTAAACAGGAATCTCGCCCCGAGATTCTAGGAAGAAGAAGACACAAAGAGGGTAGGATACTTGGCACGGAGATCATCTTCACGTTCCCAAGTGGCTTCATCAACGGAATGGTGCGACCACTGCACCTTGCAGAACTTGATGGACTTGTTGCGAGTCCTTCTTTCTGTGGTTTCAAGGATTTTTGTGGGGTGTTCTTGATAAGACAGGTCTTCTTGGAGATTGATAAGCTCATGGTCCACGGTCCTGCCGGGGTCCTTGAAGCACTTCTTGAGTTGAGAGATGTGGAAAACATCATGGACTTTGAGTTTTTCCGGGAGCTCAAGAGCATAAGCAACTTCTCCTCTTCTTCCACGAATTTTGAAGGGACCGATGTATCTAGGAGCCAACTTTCCTTTGATACCAAAGCGGTGCGTGCCTCTCATGGGAGTGACACGAAGGTAAACGAGATCACCAGGGACATACTCCATGTCCGTGTGCTTTCTGTCATAATTGCTCTTCTGGCGACTTTGAGCAATCCTCAGATTTTCAAGAATGATGTGAACTTTCTCCTCCGCTTGAGTCACAATGTCAGGGCCAAACAATATTCTTTCTCCTGCACCCGACCAACCAATCGGAGTTCTGCATTTGTGACCATAAAGAGCCTCAAATGGTGCCATCTTTAGACTTTTCTGGAAGCTGTTGTTGTAAGAGAATTCAGCATAAGGAAGACATTCTTCCCACTTCATGCCAAAAGAGATGACGCAAGCACGAAGCATATCCTCCAGAATCTGATTGATCCTTTCAACTTGTCCTTGCGACTGAGGGTGGTAAGCTGTGCTGAAGTTCAACTTTGTTCCCAAAGCATTTTGGAAACTCTCCCAGAACTTGGAAGTGAAGATGCTTCCACGGTCTGAACTGATCTCGAGAGGAACCCCATACAGAGAGACAATTCTGTTGATATAGAGCTCAGCCAACTGAATTGCAGAAATGGTTTCCTTGACGGGGAAGAAGTGAGCCACTTTAGAAAGCCTGTCAATGACAACAAAGATTGCATTGTTGCCCTTCTGCGACCTTGGAAAACCAGTTATGAAGTCCATCTCTACTTTCTCCCATTTCCACTCCGGGGGTCTCAATGGCTGTAGAAGACCGGAAGGTTTCTGATGGATAGCTTTAACTCTGCGGCAGACATCACACTCCGAGACGTACTTGGCACAATATCGTTTCAAACCCGGCCACCAATATTGTGTTTTCAAGTCCATGTACATCTTTGTGCTGTCAGGGTGGATAGAAAGAACAGAATCATGCGCCTCCTTGAGAACTTGCTCTCTCAAACCCGGGTAGTTCGGAACAAACATCCGGTGTTCAAAGAAAAGCGTGCCTTGATCATCGACGTGGAAGGACTCATACTTCGGGAGCTAGATGTTGGAGATGACCTTTCTTGTGAACGGATCACCAAGATGAAAGGAGCGAACCTTTTCTTCCAAGAGAGGAGTTGCTAGAAGGTTCAGGAGATACCCTTGTTCCACAATTTCAAGGTTGAGCTGACAGAATTCCTCGCACAAGAGTGGCTGTTGTTCTTCCATCATGAGGTTGTTGACATAAGATTTGCGGCTGAGAGCATCTGCCATGACATTAGCTTTGCCCGGAGTGTAGTTGATGGTCAAATCAAAATCATTGATTGCTTCAATCCATCTCCTCTGCCGAAGGTTGAGATCAGGCTGAGTGAAGATATACTTCAAACTCTTGTGATCAGAAAAGATTTCACAATGGTTGCCAAGCAAGTAGTGCCTCCATACTTTCAAAGCAAAGACAACTGCTGCGAGCTCGAGGTCATGTGTAGGATAGTTGATCTCATGCGTCTTCAACTGTCGAGAGGCATAAGCCACAACTTGTTTTTATTGCATGATGACCGCACCCAATCCTTGCAAAGAGGCGTCACAGAATATCTGGAAGGGCTTGGATGTATCCGGAGGAACCAAGACTGGTGTGGAAGTGAGCTTCTCTTTGAGTGTCTCAAAGCTTGCTTGACATGCAGGAGTCCAAAGGTATTTCTTGCCTTTCTTAAGGAGATCGGTAAGAGGCTTCGCTATCTTCGAAAAGTTCTGAACGAAGCGACGGCAATAACTAGCCAAACCAAGGAAACTCCACACTTCTTTGACATTTACCAGAGGAAGCCATTCAACAATTGTCTTCACAGTTTCCGGGTTGACTGCAATGCCCTTGGCAGAGATGACGTGACCAAGATAGGTTACTTGAGGCAGCCAAAACTCACACTTGGAGAACTTTGCATATAAGCGGTTCTCACGAAGCTTGTTTAGGACACACCGAAGGTGTTCTTCATGTTCTTCCTTCGACTTAGAATAGACTAGGATGTCATCCAGGTAGACCACAACGAACTTATCAAGATACTCCATGAAAACCGAGTTCATGAGCCTCGAGAAGGTGGCAGGTGCGTTGGTGAGACCGAAAGACATGACCGTGTACTCATACAGGCCATAGCGGGTGGTGAAAGCTGTTTTAGGAACATCTTCCTTGCGAATCTTGATTTGGTGATAACCACTTCTCAAGTCAAGCTTAGAGAATACCACAGCTCCAGCTAGATGATCGAAGAGATCATTAATCCACGGAAGGGGATATTTATTCTTGATGGTTTTAGCATTGAGAGCCCGATAGTCAACACAAAGTCTATCAGTCTTGTCTCGCTTCTTCACAAAGATTGTTGGGCTACCCCAAGAAGAAGTACTGTGTTGAATGAAACCCAACTTCTCTTGTTCATCAAGTTGACGTTTGAGTTCAGACAACTCAGCAGGACCCATTTTATAAGGCCGCTTGGAGATAGGAGCGGTACCAGGTTCAAGCTCAATTACAAACTCAACCTCACGATCCGGAGGCATACCTGGCAACTCTTCAGGAAAGACATGTGGGAACTCACAGACCACCGGAACACTCTGAATAGCTTCCATAGCATCATCATTCAGAGCCGCCAAAGAGAAAAGCTGGATAGCAGGAGTCAGACTTGGAGAATAGACTATATGGCCTTCAGGAATCTTCAGAGAAACCGAGCGTTCAGCACAATCAATCACAGCTGCATTTGCTGTCAACCAATCCATGCCCAAGATGACATCAATGTCAGAATTGCCCAGAATGATTAAGGACGCCGAGAACGAAGAGCCACCAATCTCAATTTGATTGCCATGGCTGATATGAGCAACCCTCATGTTTGAACCAGGAGATTGTACCACCAGACGATGTGATAAAGGAACCATATCCAGATCCTGCTCATGCGCAAACTTATGCGAAACAAAAGAATGCGAAGCACCAGAATCAAACAAAACTCGTGCAGGGACTGAGTTAACGGGAAGCATACCCATCACAACTCCAGGTGCATGCTCAGCTTGAGCGGCGTTGACACAGTTGGCACGAGCAACAGTAGACCCGGGCTTGGTGTTGATGTTGAGAGCCCGAGGTGGTGGTGCACGAACCAAAGGAGAGCTTGCCGCAGATCTTGGAGGTGGTGGAGGAAGAGCCTTGTTTTTCAACGGACAGTTCCAGTACTGATGCCCAGTGTCTCCACAAGTGTAACAAGCACCAGGTGGACGTGGAGCAACATAGCCAGGGACTCCGCCAGGCGCTCCAGGGTAGTGGTGGTTGTAGTCTCTAGGAGCAGCAGTGAGGAAGTTTGGTGGCCTTGCCGCGAAGCTTGAAGGTCTTGGTGTAGCCGGGAGCGACGGTGGGGTGTTAGGAACCCAGACACGACGCTTAGAAGGAGTTGACATAGCTAAAGAGCTTGCTGCATCACGGTTGTGTTTCTTTGACTCCTCAAACACTTGCCTACTTGCCTCTTCCTGCAGAGCTGTATGCTGAAGTTCCAGAAAAGACGCCGGCCTTGCATGTGTGATTGCATATTTAATCGATGCATTGAGCCCTTGCCTGAACCTCTTTTGCTTCTTCTTGTTATCAGAGATCTCATCGCCACCATAACGAGAAAGGTTCATGAAGTTCCTGATGTAGGTATTGACATTATCATTGCCCTGCTTGAGGTTGAGAAACACTTCCTTCATCCTCTCCATGACAATTTCTGACAGATACTGCTCTTTGAAAGCTCCAGTGAACTGTCCCCAAGTAGGCTGAAAACCAGTGCAGTTTGCCTTCAGGTAATTCTCCCACCAGAGAGCTGCATCTCCCTTCAGAAGGTGAGTAGCACACTTTACCCATTCTTGCTCAGGAACATCAGCAGTCATCAGCAACCTTGACATCTCACGCAACCAATCATCAGCATCAAGTGGTTGATCAGAAACATCAAATTGGCGTGGGTTGAACTTCAGGAAGCTTTTGATGTCTCCTCGCTTGGGAGGTGGAGGTAGCGGAACAAACTCATTCCTCCTGACACTTTCTTCAAAACGCTGCTGGTTCTGCTGCATTGCTGCCAAGGCATTGGCGATGCTTGACAACGCTGCCCCCAGTTCAGGTTGTATGTCCTCCTCAGAACGGCGTGGTGGTGCCATCCTGTTATTGATATAAAACACAAGTCAGTACTATGATGGAGAATAATAATAATCCAAAATAGTACCAAGATGGAATTAATCAAGATTGAAGGATACAATTTACTAAGATGATATTAAAATATCAACGAAGTTCAAAGCACCTAGAAGATATTAAGCATATCGCACACGACTGAAAAGGAGTGTGGTACACAAATATATCAAAGAAAAATTTTCCACAAATTTCGGCATTAAAATACCAATAGATGCGCAAAATCACTTAACGAATCAATATTAGTGCCTCTACCAATTCAATATACAAGAGCGAATGATAAAAGTAGTGGTATGGTCGCGACTCCATCCCGCACTCAAATCATTACTCCGCACATGAATAAATAGAACACATATCCCAACCCCTTCTTTTCACGATGAACCTAAAGATTAGAGACTACAGAAACGAACACCCCAAACAAGATGACGTCGGATAACAAAGAGTAAGACAGATCGCGTCGGTATACAACGAATCAGATAGATCGCGTCGGTTTGCAAAAGCCTGTCGGTATGGAATGTACCAACAGTTGATAACCAAAAGGCCGATAAAGATAACAACTTGGATGCAACAGATAGACAAGGAATTACACACACACACAACCTATGGTACTACGGAATCCCAGAACACGTGAATCCTAGTTTGAATTTTAAGGAGAGGATTGAAAACGTTACACTTCCTTACCAGAAAAGGGTGGGTGGGTGGGTAAGAAGAAAAGTGGAAGCAGTCCTACTCTCGCGTTTTGTTTTTCCCTAGTATACATAACTACCAAAATATTTGCTAGACAGACAACGACCATTTGGCTGAGACCTTGAAGGGCGGGATGGCTCTGATACCAATTGTAACTACCTCGGTGAATTACGCTCCTAGTTACAAGCCTGGATGAGCGGAAATGGTTAAAATAGTACGGTGGGGCCCAAATGCCACTCACAGGTAGACCTTTCGGCCGTCCTAACCATTTCCAAACATCGGGACAAGAACGGGCAGCGTAATCGGCAGGCGAAGGGATCAACTACATACACAAATGAGTATGTATGCAAGCCACCATACAACAGTACATCAGAGCCATTCCATCTAAAAAGAAAGGAAATATTGCAACGCCATACGGCAAGATCCAAATATCCTAGATAGATATAATAGTTTAGGATATCTCCTCATACATCAAACATCAGAGTATCAGGCGGAAGAGGAAGACAAAATCCGAGTACGGATAAGAAGCAAATCGGCATAAGATGCCCCATAAATAAGCACATCCCGCCCACAGATCTCACGGATCCCCGTTCCCGGAATCTCTACACAGAATGATCGTTGCCCACATCGTACATCTCCTCCACCCAGTATCCATGTTGCGAGTATACCTGTTCATCTGAATCAAACAATTTATCGTGTGAGACCCTAGGGGTACTCAGCAAGTCTTTATGCCGCTAAAGGGGACACAACCTGGGGTGACGCAATTGCAGCAAAAGATAAACCCTAGCAATTCTATAGATACTCGCTAACCATCCGCCTAACCATAGATAGACGGATGTCCGTGAATTAAAAACAACAGTTATAATGGTAATATTAACAGATCCATCCTCCTCCTCGCTTACCGACGAGGAAGCGGACGAACAACCCCCCATCCGTTGGCAGTTTTATTAACCATTCCATGAGTGTTGCACTATTTACTAGTCAGATACTTAGTCAAAGTAAAAGCGGTACTTTAGTTATGCTTGTCTATGATCGAGAAACTGTGCTCCAAGTCGTCCATAACCACAGACACGGCTTTCAGAAAGTTTTACCCTGCAGGGGTGCACAAATAGCAACACACACTCGATCAACCTCGGAAAAACCAAATCAAAACCCAACGAGGCAGTCACGACAAAGCGATCACAGGATTCAGAAATATTTCAGGGGGCCACCCCATTAAGCTACCCGCGACGAAGCTGGCCGGCTACGAGACGGACTCAAGGTTTGTGTGGCCGGCTGTAAACGACTGGGAACCCAAAAGTGTGACTGGGCTTGTCGATACAGCGAAAACGGGTCACGGCCCTAAACAGTACAGTGTGAAGTACCTCGCACAATTTAAATAAAGCAGTAAAGCATGGCATAAGTACATGATAGTAAATAAAACCTCAAACTAGTTTGTGGCCCCAAGAAATAAGAATGAATCAAGCTCTGGCTCAGGGGGGGTTCATAAGCCTCCCGGATGTGGATAGCGCGAATATTCAAGGAACAGGAATCAAGTACTCGGGGTCCTACGGGACACATGTGAGCCTGAAAAACCAAATAGCGAATATGGCTCACCGATGCCACTTTCATTAGTTATCCCATTACTACTCAGGTTAAGTTATTTAGGTACCTCGTTATCCATCAGACACTCACATACCCTACACATGCTGTTCTATGACTCGCATGGCTCAAACAACTCCTATAGTAATGTCTCATGGGATGGAGGAACAAGCTTCAGTGGGGTTTAAAAGTAAAGACTATGTAGTACTTGGGATTCAATTTAATGCAATCGCGACTCAATGATGCAAGAATAAGATAGAGGCAATAGGTACTATATGTATGCAAGCATGTGGTAGTGCTTGCCTGTCAGTTCAGTTGAAGCGAGAGAAGGATCTGGGTAGTGCTCCTAGGATTCCTGATATATCCCCTGCTCAGCGTCTATTCGAAGAAGAACCAAACAAACAAGGGCCAACATAAATATAGTGCACAAGCATATGAATTAAGTGCACCAAGCAACCAATCATGCCATGATGAATGATGCACAATTTGCATGGCAATAAAGTAGCATGGCATGGGTGAAGTGTGGAATACAAGAATAAACCATTTTATTGAGTTTTAGCCTCATTTTACCCTCATAATAGTTGCTGTACACATTATATTTATATGATGCATGCTACAAAACAGATAATGGCATGCATAAACAGAAAGGTCTCGTCGAGCTAAACATTTTAGACATATTATTTGTTAAATTTGGAGTTATAAAACAAAAGTTATTAATTAATTAAGGAAAAAGGGCATTTTATTGTAATTTTAATTAAATTGGAAATTAAAGTGTCCAAAATATATTTTGAATGGCATATTTGAATTCCTCACATTTTTCTGATTTGAAAACATATATTATTTGTATTATTTGGGTTTATAATTTAAAAGATATTTAAAAACAGAATTAAATTTGAATTTGAATTAATTTGAAAAGGTTTAAATTAAAACAGATATAAACAGAAATTTTCCTCACTCACTCAGATCCAGCCACAGTCAATGACAAGTGGGCCACCTGCAGACTGGGTGACACAGCGCGCAGGAAAACTTTTCTCACCGCGGCTGGGCTAGATCTAGAGGATGACAGGTGGGGCTAGCTGGCTCGGGCCCAGGCGTCAGCGAGCAAGCGCGCGGGGACTGCCAGGCGGGGCCGAGCTGGAGCGCGGGTTATGGCCAGATAAACAGGGGGCTTTTCTGCAAGATCTTCGGGGAGGCTGGCAGGTGGGGCTCTACGTACCGCGGGTTTAGCCGAAAAAGAGCCAGGGGGTTATCTGCAAAACAAGAACGGCCGTACTGTTCCTCTTCTCTGAAACTCTGACGACAAAACGGTGCTCGACCGCGGACGAGCGCGGCGCGCGGGGGCTCGATCACGCGACCTGGGCGTGCGCGCGGAGGCGGCCACCGCTGGGCTAGGGCGGGGTAGGTGTTAGAGGGTCAGGCGCGGCCTAGATATGGGCTATGCGGTGCGGGAGCGAGCCAACAGAAACGAGCGGCGGCGCGCAGAGTGCGATCGATGAAAGGGCCGGCGGATCTAGGGATGCACGGTGAAGGGGACCATGTCAGGGGGTGGAGAGGCTCACCGCGAGGCTGTCGGTGGCGTCGGATCGGGCAGGGGAGCGGTCGATCGACGACGAGGCAGACGACCTGGAGCTAGGGTTTGGCGTCGGTGCAGCGCTGGTACCGGCGCTCCTAGGCTTCTCCTCCTCGCTGGCGGTTTCAGGGCGAAGCAGAGGGACCACGTGATCTTCCTCGACACCCTTGAGCGCCACGCCACCGGCTGGTTTGAGTAGGGGAGATGGAGGCCGACGGTGGTCGGCGTTGGGGTAGGTGGTGGCGATGAAGAAGAGAGGGGAGAGGGCAGGACCCTGGAGCGGATCTGGGAGGGCAGAGGAGGCGTGAGGTGGTGGTAAAGCAGGGAGGGAGAGGGAGGTGCCGTGGGGGAGTGGGTAGGGTTAAAGGTGGCTCGGCCACCTTTTTCCCTCCTCTCCTTCACGTGCTCGGGCCGGGTAGGAGCAGGGCAGGCGCAGGCAGGGGCTTCCAGGTGGGGGCAGGGTGAGGCCAAGGAGGGGTGGTTCGGTGTGGGGCACACCAGGCAGAGAGAGAGGGGTAGGCTCGGGTTAGAGCTAGGGTTGGGAGTGAGGGAGGTATGGCTCGGGCTAGGGCTTGGGTAGAGGGTAGCTAGGGCAGGTCATGGTGGTCAGGTGGGGCCTGCAGGGCAGAGGGGTAGCCATGTGGGGCCTGCAAGATAGAGAGAGGAGAGAGGTCGAGAGAGAGGAAGGGAGCTAGGGAGGCTCGGTTTAGGGTTTAGGAGAGAGGGGGTATGGTGATGGTGGGGTAGATGATTAGGGAGGATCTTAGATAGAGGATAAGAGAGAGAGGGTGAGGTATAGGGTTTTGTCAAGATCAAGCAAGATCAAGCAAAGAGCAAGCAAGACCTAGACAAGGAGTGGAAGAGATAAAAGATGGTGAGGTTTGTTGGAGTAGCTCATGGTGGTGGCTTTTTATCAAGACCAACTAGAGCAAGCCAAAGGAGGGGAGAGAGATGAGAGGTGATCCACTCAAGAAAAGAACCAAATAAAATCCAAAGGACTAGAATAAGGTGGTTCTTGCATGGGCCATGCAAAATGATAATTGCCATGATTAAATCTTGTGAAAACAATAATATTAACATGGCATCATTCTTATGCATTCCCAAAGTTGGAATAAAGCCAAGCAAAAGGATTGTAGAAGAAAGTCCCAAGTGGAGTAGATGGAGATGATCACAATTGATTATAATTGGGACTTGCTAGTGTGTATATTCCACTAGATGTTTAATAGTCCCAAAAATATCCCAACATGAGCATAATTCCATAATAAACCATATGGAATCTAGGGAAAGGGTTCCACTCACAAGGCATGCAAAGGTGGCCATGTGGCTCTCATAAACCAATAATGTGAAAACAACATGATGCTAAGATGAGAGCATGTGGACAATAGATTGGGATCCATCCCAACCCACATGAGCTAGAGGTAAAACCCAAATAAAGTGCAAAGCTCATATTTAGTTGGATGGTGGAATTATAAGGTGGTGAAAGAAAGGTGGTGGAGTGGAATAAAAGATATGCCCCCAACTCAACTTGGGCATTTAAACAATATATCAAGAACCAAATACAATATCAAGAGGCAAATACAATTATTAATGCATATGAGAGAAGAACCAAAGCAAAAAGGGTTTTATATGATGCTCAAATGCAAGGTGGCATGATGACATGAGCATGATATAATTATGATGCAACAATTATATATATGAAGTAGCCATTATATTACTAGACCAAGTAGCATTACAATTGTTAGACAATTGGGATGCTACACAACTCTAAAAGGAATTAAAAAGGACACGTCTGCAAGACTTTGTTTTTTCGTTTTACCTTCGTTTACCGGACCAATATGCTTTACTTTATATTGTGGGTTGATTCAATGCATGGAGATAGGCCAGGGTTTAAGTAATAGTACTTTATCTATATTGTTTTAATAGAGATAATCTCTTGTAGGCAACACATCCTAATATACTAGAGCCCTTTGAGCAGCAGACATAGCAATAGTATTTTGATCCAATTGAGTGGACCATGAAGCACCAGGCTACAAATGGTTATTAAGTGCAAAACATTGCTCAAATCCTTAAGAGGTGATGTTGTTGTGATCCCGAATGGGTCGCTAAGCAAAGACCATACCGCCTTTCTGTCATTTGGTTTCCTATGAGATCGCTGCTAGCCAAGTATCTCACCTCAAGCCTTTAACAATCTCAAGGATCTGGGATACATACAAGTCCAAAGATCGAGACAAGAGACAAAGAGACAAAGGATACAAATCCCTCTTTCAAACAATACACAATACTCCCATAGATTAGATGCACATAATTTCTATGAGGTTTATCCCAACCCGCAGCCCGTGAGGACTACTCACTCATTAAAATAAGATCAAGGATAGAAAACACTATACAAAATACTTAGATTGAAATCAAATATTCTTACAGTGGTCGCCGAATCACAAGGAGATCTCAAGTACAAAGTAATGGCTATGGATAGTGGAGGGGGTGGAAGATGGAAGGAATGAACTATGGTGTGGATCTCCTTTGGTGGTGTTGTGATGCAATCTAAGAATGGCAGCCTTCTGCGCAGCGGCTAAGGCCTCAAAATATATAGGCGTCTTCAGTAAAGTTGTAAGGTTTGATGAGACGAAGTCATCGCCACATGGTATGGGCGGATCCTGCTCGTACCAGTGGTCGTTACGGCCGCATACGCCTGGCCATTGCTCTAGAATTACTTGGTCATGTGGACTTCCTAAAAATCTCCATTATGACTCCTAATTTCGCATTAAAAACATGATTTCCTGCACAACACAAATCAAAGCAATGGTTTGCATATCTTTGCAATTATTAGTCATTAGTGGCAAGGCTAGAGAGTTTCGTGTCAATTTCTTGACTAAAAACAATGTTTAAACGCGGGAAAAGATGGCTATTTTTGGAGCCATCAAGGGCCATTGCAAATGCGAAGGACTAGAGGTTCCACTCCATGGCCAAGCACACAGATCGAAGTTACCATGTAATAAGAGAGTTTGTTGATAAAGGCAATATTAGAACTTGTAAAGTACATACGGATGTGAATGTAGCTGATCCATTCACCAAGACTCTTCCACAGAAGAAGCATGATCAACACCGGGATGATATGCTGCTACATTATTGCCTATTGTAAACTAGTGTAATTGTACTCTAGTGCAAGTGGGAGACTGAAGGAGATATGCCCTAGAGGCCAATAAATAAAGTTGTTTTATTGTTATATCTCTAAATGTTCATAATATTTTTGCATCATGTTATAACTATATTAAGCGGAAACATTAATACATGTGTGATATATAAACAACCATGTCCCTAGTATAAAACTAGTTCGTTGGGCAGATGATGATCAAGGTTTCCCGATCATGGAATTGATATAAAAAAGTCAACTGGCAATGAAGTCACTTAATGAAGTGATGGATGCACCTGACCATATAATTGTAATGTAATCCAATCACAAAGTTCAAACGTTGTGATATCTAGCAAAGCATAGTGACTTAATCCTTCGACCGTGAGATCATGTTTAATCACTATCTCCCACGGCTATTGTGATCACATCAACCATCACGTACGTAACTGGGTGACCATAAAGGTGTGTTTTAGGTATTCTAGAGGAATGGTTGAGGCGTATGATCAAGATCAGGATTTGCCTATCCGAGTGATGGGTAGATACTCTAGGCCCACTCGGTGAGACCACATCAATAAGCTTGCAAGCATGTGACTAGGTCACAGGGATGTGATATCACGAGAACGAGTAAACGTGTTTGTCGGTAACAAGATCGAACTGTATGGGATAGATGAGATTAGGTCTTGGACAAACCAGGTATCATTGTGCAAAGGGAATGAGACTCGATGTTTAGAAGGTTCAAGCGAACAACTGAATTCATGGGATGTGAAGGGACCCTCATGTGTATCTAGATGCCGCTGATGAAAACTAGATCGTGGAGATGTATCCTTCATAACTGAACATTCCTGAACCATATGGGTGTCATGCTTAAGGGTAATTGACATTGCGGGTTGATCTACTACCTAAAGAGAAATAGAAGAGATAACTGAAGTGTTCCGGAGAGAATATCGAAGTGTTCGAAGTCCATTCAAAAGGAGTTTTGAATAAGGAGGAAATAAATAATGTATTTAATATTTAATTATGAACTAATATTAATATATATTTATTTAAATAAAATAAAAAGCAAACCCCCACATGGGCCTTCCGTAGGAGGGAAGAGGGCCCAAGAGGGAAGAGCCAAGGGCCACAAGGGCCATGCGGCTAAGGGTAGGAGGGCTCCCACCCTACCGGCCCCTTAGTGGGCTTGCGCGGGCGGGTGGGGCCCATCCCCACTACCAGTCGGCCCCTCCTCCACCTCTCCAAAATATTTAGTCCCACCCCAGGACTTGGAGGGTGGGAGTAGCCTAGTTTTTCTTATATATAGGGGTGGAATTTGCCCCAATTTCTCAATCAAGTCAATCCCACAATTGGCATTGGTTATTCTCTCTCTCCCTCCCTCTCAGTGTGTTCCCAAGTTAGTAACGTACTACACGAGGTAGAGGTTTCTCCACCCAGCACACATCAGCGTGCCACTAGAATCGGTCCAGATCTTCGTCTTCTGCTGCCTTGCTGGACCGGGGCCCTGATACATTGCAAATGTATCTATAATTTTTGATGTTCCATGCTTGGTTTTATCCACTTTCTTGTGTTTTTACCATACTTTGGAGTACTTTTCATATGATTTCTTGGACTAACCTATTAACAAGAGCCACACTGCCAGCTACCTATTTTCTGCTATTTTTGGTTCCAGGAAAGTCAGAAAATGAATATTCTCGGAATTGGACAGGAAAAAATCCAAAGTGCCTATTTTTCCAGAAGTCATCAGATGCCAGAATACGAGACAGAGAGGGGCCACCACACCACCTGGTCGCGCGGGCCAGGCCTGGCCGCGCCAGGGGGTGGTGTGGCCAGCCTAGGCACCCCCTCGGCCTCTCCTTCCGCCTATATATTGCCCTCGAGACGAAATCCCTAAGTACCCGATCAAAAATCCATGAAAGAGTCTGTAGCCACCGTCATATCCATCCCTAGATCGAGAGGGATCTGAAGCTCTTCCCGGCACCCTGCCAGAGAGGGAAATTCACCCTGGAGGCCTTCTTCATCATCATGCAAGCCTCCGGTGTGATGCGTGAGTAGTTCATCTCTGGACTACGGGTCCATGTAGTAGCTAGATCGCTTGTTCTCCTCCTTTGTGCTTTCATGTTTAGATCTTGTGAGCTCCGTTCATGATCAAGATCATCTATTTATAATTATGCATGTTGTGTTTGCGGGGATCCGATGGATATTGAGATGCTATTTCAGATTGATTATTGATTCTATCGTGTCTTTGTTATTTGTGCTCTTGCATGCTTTCTGTTGTTAGTAGCTATCTTGGGCAAGTAGATGCTAGCAACTCCAAGAGTTAGTATTTATGCTCGATAGTGGGTTCATGCCTCTGGTAATCTAGGGAAGTGACAGAAATCTCTAAGGTACTATATGTGTTATTGCTACTAGGGAGAAAACAACAATACTTTGTTCATAGAACAATCATATTGTTTACTTTAGACGCAGTTCGTAAAGCAATAATCTGTTGCTTGCAACTTAATACTGGAGGGGGTTCGGATGATAACCTGAAGGTGGATTATTAGTCATAAATGTAGTTGGATGGCAGTCTATGTATAATGTTGTAATGCCTAATAAAGTCTCAAAGGAGTCAATATGATTAGTATATGCATGTATTGCTTTGTCGATGTTTGTCAATTGCCCCGCTGTAATTTGTTCACCTAGCATGTTATCTATCTTAAGGAGAGCCACCTCTAGTGAACTATGGATCCCGGTCCTTTTCTTTACATACAATCTACAAACTGTTTACTGCTTTGTGTTTACTTTCTGCAAACTATTACTTCTTTCCATTCAATACGTTTAATCCTTTGTTTCAGCAAAACACGGTGAGATTGACAACCTCATCGCAAGTTGGGGACAAGTTCTGTGGTTGTGTTGTGCAGGTCTCCATGTTGCTACTAGCACCGGTAGTGCGCCCTGCCAAGGCTCCGCTAGTAACACATTTGGGGTGTTTCCTTGCTCCTACTGGTTCGATTAATCCTTGGTTTCATAACTGAGGGAAACTTGCTACTGTGCTCATCATACCTTCCTCTTGGGGTTCCCAACGAGCTCTACATCAACACCGAGCCATCAAGCATTTTTCTGGCGCCGTTGCCGAGGAGTCAAGGACATCTTCACATGGGGAGTCCCTCATAACAAATCTCTTTACTTTGTTATTTTTGTTTTGCTTAGTTTCTTTTTGTTTTTTGCTTGTTTCTTTATCAAAAACACACAAAATTAGTTTTACTAGTTTGCTTTCTTTACCAAAAACACACAAAAAATTAAGTCTCCTTTAGTTGTCACCTCTTCCTTAGATCACCATGTTGATCCCTAAATTCACCCTAAAAGACCCTTCAATTGGTAGTGGTTCTATAATTGGGAAAGATAATATTAAAGAATTATTTAATCATGTTAGCAAACATGAAGATACTGAGGATAGATCCCTTGCAGAACTTGCTCCAAACCATGAGATTGCTGCAGCTTCTTTAATTCATATGTTAGAAGCTAGGTTTGTTAATCTCAACCCGTTAATGCAAGTAATGTTTCTTAAGCTTAAAGAAATTGAAGACCCTGAAAAGAGGGATTTTATTCTAGAAACTTTGTTTAAGGAGTTCTATGATGTTGCCAAGGAAGCTAGGAAAGTCTTTGAACGTTTCAATATGCTAGGATCATGTGTATATGTTGTTGGTACATGAGAAAAGATGAACAAAACCGAACCTAATGGGAAGGAAGCTAAGATATCAATACCCTTTAAACTAGTAGCAATACATGATGCCATAGAAAAGAATCTTGATTGGATTGATCCTGCAAACCCTTTTGATGAGATTAGTGAACCTAAGAGCATTGAGAGAGGATCCTCTAGAACTTATTTCGATGATATACCTTGCCTTGTTTAAAATATTTCTGGTATTGATCTTAATGCTTCTTCATTCGAGAACACTTGATTCTTTTTCTTGCTTCTTATGCCTAACTTAAAGGCGTTAAAGAAAAGTACTTATTGGGAGATAACCCAAAAGTTTTAGATGAGTCTTGGAAGTTATTACTTCAGTAATAACCGCTCCTTACCCTTTTTATTTGCTTTTTGTGCCAAGAGTAACCTCTAATGAGAGAGAAGTAATGATTGGGAAAGTTGCTGTCCCGAAACAGATTTCTGTGCTTCACCGTAAAAAATCATGTAAAATCTCTGGAAGTCTTTTTCAGGCGTGAATTTTTGTGCTTCTGCCCCAGGTTGTTATATAACTTTCGTTAGTTCAACACGTTTTGATTTGAGAAACAGAAGGTCTTCGAAAAAATCCGTCTTTACCTGCTGGTCTATTTTGACAGATTTCTGCCATTTTCTGCATTTGCTTCTTGTTGGTTCCTTTTTGAGTTCTTTTGGGGAATTGAGCTTTTTGAGGGAAGTGCTACAGTAGCTAGTGTTCTAATGGAAGTTTATTTGGTGTTAGAACTGAACCTTAAGACCTATTATCTTGAGTGCACTAATGTTGCTAATAAAGATTGTGTGAAGTTTTGTATGAAGGAAAAATTCCAGGTGTATGGAAGGAATGAGTAATGAGATGAAGGATGGACTAAAGCTCAAGCTTGGGGACGCCACGCGTGTCACCCCAAGAAATATCCAAGAAGTACAAGCGTCAAAGCTTCGGGATGCCCAAGGCATCCCCTTATTCATCAACAAAAATCCCAGGTTTCTTCCAAATGCTTCTTTTTTATTATTTCATGCACAATTGTGTTGTTCTTGGAGCGTCTTCTTTTTCGTTTTCGTTTTGGTTTTTCATTTGCTTTTTTTTTCTTAGTTTTCTGAATAAATTGGTTGTAGCCCCTCTTTCATACATTGGTTTGCAAATAGTTTGGTTTGGTTTGAAAAAGAGTAGGAAAGTTCATGCTTATGTGGTAAAAAGAGCTCGTTTTTGACTATGGCATATGCTTTGTCATGCCATGCTTGATATTGTTTTGGCTTTATGCTTAGTATTGTTTGCTGTAGCATGGCTTGTTATAAACAATTGAGATTGCTTAATGTGCCTTGGATGAATCATGCGTTGTTTTAGCATATTAAAGCATAGTATAGTGGTATTCTCCTTTGATGCTTTATTTGGGTTGACTTGGCGCATGCTCACACCATGTTATGACTATCTCAAGTCACCATAGCCTTTATGATCCTTTAGTTTTCAACTTGTAGTATCACTTTATGCTTTGGTCAATGATGTTTTGTCGCTCTGCATGATTATGGCCATTATTGTTCTCTTAGTTTGTCGCTCCCAGTCTTTTGCTAGCCTCCACAACCAAGTATGAGTTCCACTCATGTATCCAACTCCCTAAACCAAGTTATTCCAAAGAGTCCACCATACCTACCTACTAGCTTATGCTATTCCAAGTATATTCATGCTTTTGTTTACCTTCTAAATTAAACTTGTTATGAGAAAACTAGTGATTAAAGCTCTCACAAACTTGATGGCACACTTTACTTTTCTTGCCCTTAATAAACTTGAAGCATTGTGTCGTCTATGTTGTATATGCTTGCACTTATTTGTTGGGGATTAGCAGAACCATACTTTCATGGGAACGCTTTCAACATTGCACTTGGTACTTGTACCTAGTTGATATCATGCTCTTTTGTATATGGATGTCGTCGGTGTGAAATGAAAGGGGAGCTTGTAAGTCCATGGAGTTATGTATATGTGTTAGAGAAACGCCTGGGTCGCTGGTCTAATCCATGCTGACATGGTGGAAACCTGCAGCGTAACCATAATGAGCTGTCTATGAAGCATTCTTCTTATAAATAAAGAGTCCTATATTGAGAAAAAAAGAGAAAAAGAGAAAAAAGAGATCATGAAAAGAGGAAAGAGAGAAAAAAGCACCATATTCCCATGGTAAATAAGAAGATTGCTGAGATGCTCGTTGTCTGCTTGCCTTGTCAATTTGATATGGGGATTCTTCCGTATCATCGGGCAAGGGGTACCCCATTGGCGGTTCTCTATGATACACATGTACTTACAATGACAAGAACTTACCGGTGACTAAACTTGAGTAGCATGAGGAGCAGCCCTCGTATAGAAGGGACATGAGATTTCTAACTTATACTTCGCCAAGCATGTACACCATAGTTTGTTCACTTTAACCTTAATCACTTCAAGATGCTTATGATAGGGGCAATGAGAGCTGGAAGCTATAAGTACCATAATTTTTGGAAGCTCTTTATGAGACTTGAATCCCTGCTTCCTTCTATAAAGGCCTTTCTTCCACCATTACATATTGAGTCTCCACCTTCTACCTTTATGCACCTACTTTGAGAGCATAGTGGCCATTCTTAGTTCTATGTGCATTGTCCCAAGACTAGTTGATTGACGCATAACTTGATATTGCTTGTTTTAAACTATTTGTATCTAGTCACTCTTATGAACTTTCAAGGTGTCCTATGCATTTATATTTGCTACTCTATGAGGTACAAGCTGAATACTATTATGCTATGTTTTCTTTATGTGAAACAAACAAACGTCTTGCAAAGCATTGTTATTCATGAATCTTTTGTTTGTGCCTTTTCATGTTGCATCATAGTTTCTTTGTCTTATTGCTAGAACTTTGTCTTTCATGTTATCATTGAAGTACTATGATCCCAGCTTCGAATGTTTTACAAATACTTTGATCAAGTCTTTGATGGTGCATGTCACCTCAAAAAATTGTTCTTTCTTTTTATCACTTACCTACTCGAGGATGAGAAGGAGTTAAGCTTGGGGATGATGATACATTGCAAATGTATCTATAATTTTTGATGTTCCATGCTTGGTTTTATCCACTTTCTTATGTTTTTCCCACACTTTGGAGTAATTTTCATATGATTTCTTGGACTAACCTATCAACAAGAGCCATAGTGCTAGCTGCCTGTTTTCTGCTGTTTTTGGTTCCAGGAAAGTCAGAAAATGAATATTCTCGGAATTGGACGGGATAAAAGCCAAAGTGCCTATTTTCCGGAAGTCATCAGATGCCAGAATACGAGACGACGAGGAGCCAGGGGGCCACCACACCACCTGGCCGCGCCAGGGGATGGTGTGGCCAGCCCAGGCACCCCCTCAGCCTCTCTTTCCGCCTATATATTGCCCTCGGGACGAAAACCCTAAGTACCCGATCAAAAATCCACGAAAGAGTCTGTAGCCGCCGTCATCTCCATCCCTAGATCGGGAGGGATCTGAAGCTCTTCCCGGCACCTTGCCAGAGAGGGGAATTCACCCTGGAGGCCTTCTTCATCATCATGCAAGCCTCTGGTGTGATGCGTGAGTAGTTCATCTCTGGACTACGGGTCCATGTAGTAGCTAGATGGCTGGTTCTCCTCCTTTGTGCTTTCATGTTTAGATCTTTTGAGCTCCGTTCATGATCAAGATTATCTATTTGTAATTCTGCATGTTGTGTTTGCGGGGATCCGATGGATATTGAGATGCTATTTTAGATTGATTATTGATTCTATCATGTCTTTGTTATTTGTGATCTTGCATGCTTTCCGTTGTTAGTAGCTATCTTGGCCAAGTAGATGCTAGCAACTCCAAGAGTTAGTATTTATGCTCGATAGTGGGTTCATGCCTCTGGTAATCTGGGGAAGTGACTGAAATCTCTAAGGTACTAGATGTGCTGTTGCTACTAGGGAGAAAACAACAATCCTTTGTTCATAGAACAATCGTATTGTTTACTTTACACGCAGTTCGTAAAGCAATAATCTGTTGCTTGCAACTTAATACTGGAGGGGGTTCAGATGATAACCTGAAGGTGGCTTATTAGTCATAGATGCAGTTGGATGGCGGTCTATGTATAATGTTGTAATGCACAATCAAGTCTCAAAGGAGTCAAGATGATTAGTATATGCATGTATTGCTTTCTCGATGTTTGTCACTTGCCCCGCTGTAATTTGTTCACCTAGCATGTTATCTATCTTAAGGAGAGCCACCTCTAGTGAACTATGGATCCCGGTCCTTTTCTTTACATACAATCTACAAACTGTTTACTGCTTTGTGTTTACTTTCTGCAAACTATTACTTCTTTCCATTCGATACGTTTAATCATTTGTTTTCAGCCAAACACGGTGAGATTGACAACCTCATCGCAAGTTGGGGACAAAGTTCTGTGGTTGTGTTGTGCAGGTCTCCACGTTGCTACTAGCACTGGTAGTGCGCCCTGCCAAGGCTCAGCTAATAACACCTTTGGGGTGTTTCCTTGCTCCTACTGGTTCGATTAAACCTTGGTTTCATAACTGAGGGAAACTTGCTGATGTGCTCATCATACCTTCCTCTTGGGGTTCCCAACGAGCTCTACATCAACACCGAGCCATCAAGCATTTTTCTGGCGCCGTTGCCGGGGAGTCAAGGACATCTTCACAAGGGGAGTCCCTCATAACCAATCTCTTTACTTTGTTATTTTTGTTTTGCTTAGTTTCTTTTTTTGTTTGCTTGTTTCTTTATCAAAAACACACAAAAATTAGTTTTACTAGTTTGCTTTCTTTACCAAAAACACAAAAAAAATTAAGTCTCCTTTAGTTGTCACCTCTTCCTTAGCTCACCATGTTGATCCCTAAATTCACCCTAAAAGACCTTTCAATTGGTAGTGGTTCTATAATTGGGAAAGATAATATTAAAGAATTCTTTAATCATGTTAGCAAACATGAAGATACTGAGGATAGATCCCTTGCAGAACTTGCTCCAAACTACGAGATTGCTGCAGCTTCTTTAATTCATATGTTAAAAGCTAGGTTTGTTAACCTCAACCCCTTAATGCAAGTAATGTTTCTTAAGGTTAAAGAAATTGAGGACCCTGAAAAGAGGGATTTTATTCTAGAAACTTCGTTTAAGGAGTTCTATGTGTCGTCGGATTGAGGACAAGTACGCCATGAGGGGGTCCTCGAGGCGTGCGAAAGAGAGGGGTGTGAGACGTACGGTGTTCCGGGACAGTGAGCACACAAGTTTACCCAGGTACAAATCCGCCGGCTTTGGATGGATCCTACTCCTGCTAGCAATCCAGTAATACGGCAGAGCCAGAATATGGGTTACAAGAGTTTCGCCTGTGCGAGTTGAGGGTCTAAAGTATTGGGTGCCCTAAAGGCTCTCCCTAGGACGGCTTATATAGATATCCGGCCTAGGGTTTACAGGAGAGATCTATCCGACTACGTCTAAGAGCCGGTTACAGAGTACATCTTGAACTACAAGTAACATTATGGGCCTAAGTCGGTAAGTCTTCTGGGCCTTCCCGTAGCCGGATTGGACTCTGTCTTTCTCCCTGACTGGGCCGCTGTTGGAGATATGCCCTAGAGGTAATAATAAATGTAGTTATTATTATATATCTTTGTGTTTATGATAAATGTTTACATTCATGCTATAATAGTATTAACAAGGAAACCATTAATACTTGTGTGATTTGTAAACTTAATTTGAAGTCCCTAGTATGGCCTCTATACTTCACTAGCTTGTTGGTTGATTGATGATGTGGTTTCTTTGTCATGAACATTGAGATGTTATCAACAACAAGATCATATCGTTAGGAGAATGATATGGTGGACATACTCCTATAGACAAGCGTAGCATAAAGATCAAGTCATTTCAATAGTTCAATTGCTATATGCTTTCTGATACATAGTAACCTAATTCCTTCGACCATGAGATCATGCATATTGCCTTTACTGGATGGATGCTTTGATGTCATCAAACACCACACCGTAACAGGGTGGCTATAAAAGTGGCATTGGGTGTTCGGAAAGTATTGGTTGAAACACATGGATCAAGAGTGGGATTTGTCCATCCACATGACGGATAGATATTCTCTGGGCCCTCTCGGTGAAATGTCATCCAATTAGCTTGCAAGCATGTGACTTGGTCACAAGGGATCACATATCACGGGAACGAGAAAAGAGTACTTATCAGTAACGAGGTTGAACTAGGTATGCAGAGATACCGACGATCATGACCTCGGATAAGTAACATATCGTGAGACAAAGGGAAATTGGTATCGTATGTAAGTGGTTCATTCGATCGCAAAGTAATCGTAGAAATATGTGGGAGCCATATGAATTTCCAGATTCCTCTATTGGTTATTGTTCGGAGAAGTGTCTCGATCATGTCCGCATAATTCACGAACCGTAGGGAGACACACTTAAGGATTCGACGTTGTTTGAGTAGTTATGGTATTATGAGAAAGAGACCGAATGTTGTTCGGAGTCTCGGATGGGATCCGGGATATCACGAGGTGATCCGGAATGGTCCGGAGAATAAGATTCATATAAGGAAAGTCCCATTTCGGAGTTGGGGAATGGTTCCGGTGTTTTCATCGGGAACATTCTAGAAGGTCCCGGAATGTCCGGCACTCCGGGGGGGGAAGGGGTACATGAATGTGTCATTGCAAGATGGAATGATTGCATCATGTACTAAGTGTTCTCGCTGTCCGAAATAAAGGGTTAATTCAAATCCTAATTGAAAAAAGTCAAACTGCCAGTTTTCGGTCAAACTGCCAGTTTTCGGAAAGAGGAGAAAGAGGAGGAGGTTGAAACCGACTTGGGGGAGGAGTCCCTCCTCTCCAAGCCGGCGCCCCACCAAGGCCGAGTTGGGGAGGGACTCCACTCCCTCCCCTTGGCCGCCGGCCCTCCCACCTATAAAGGGAGGGGCAGGGCTCCCCTCTCTACACAACACACAAGTTCCTATCCTCTAAACTAGAAACTAGACCTAGACCCCGGTTTAGAGCTGTTTCGGTTTAGAGCCTTCTAATTGGTTTAGAGCCCTCTAATTGGTGTGTCTAATTACTAGACCACTAATAGCCTCTCTCATAAGCTCCACCATACTCGCACCGGCTTAAGGCGAAGCCCTGCGGGATCTCCCCTCTACCTCCGGTACCACGCCGTTGTGCTGCCGGAATCGCGAGGAGAGTGCTACAACCTCCGCTGCCTGCTGGAACAAGGGAGAGGAAGGTCTTCGTCGAGTACCGAACGTGTGACCGACTGCGGGAGCGCTGCGGGAACGCGGCGCCGGAAGGATCGTCTACGCGATCTTGAGATCGGAAAGAGTACGACTACATCACCCACGAGAATCTGCTCTCGTTAAACACTTTGGAATCTTCGAGGGTGAGTTATTCCATCGACTCGTTGCTACAATCTAGTAGATAGATCTTGGCTTGTTTGTTTGTATGCGATAGAAAATTTTTGTTTTCCATGCTACGAACCCCTACAGTGGTATCAGAGCCGTGTCTATATGTAGATCTGTTGCACGAGTAGAACACAATGGTCATTGTGGGCGTTGATGCTTTTATTGTAGATTGCTTTTTGTGTACTTTGCATCTTGCGGTATGTTGGGATGAAGCGGCCCGGGCTAACCTTACATGACATCGTTCATGAGACTTGCTCCACGCTTAACATGCAACTTGTATTGCATAAGTGGCTTTGCGGGTGCCTGTTTCTCCTAGCATAGTAAAGATCCAATTTACAACGGGTAATCAACAATGCTAGTATCAATGTTGTGGTTCTTGTTCGTAGGTTAGAACGACACTTATGGAAAGCCCCAAACCACGTAAAATATGCAAAGAAAGTAGAAGCGTCTAACTTTGTTTTGCAGGGGTGTGCAGTGATGTGATATGGCCATGATTGTGATTATATTTGATGTATGCAATGTTCTTTATTGTAAGTTGGCAACCGGCAGGAGCCATATGGTTGTCTTTAATTTCTGTTAAGGCCTGCGTGTCTATTCAAAATAGTTGTAATAGTTGAAGTTGGCGGACGACAACCATGAAGAAGCGTCATTGACCTTGATGCTATGCCGGTGATAATGGAGATCATGTTCGTGCTTGAAGATGGAGATCGGAAGCACAAAGAAGAAAGGCCATATCATATCACATATTATGAATTGCATGTGATGTTAATCCTTTATGCATCTTGTATTGCTTAGTAGACGACGGTAGCATTATAAGATGATCCCTCATGCACATAAATTTCAAGTTCTAAAAGTGTTCACCCTTAGTATGCACCGTTGCCAAAGCTTGCTGCTTCGAAGCACCACGTGATGATCGGGTGTCTTTGATTCCGCGGGTGACTACAACGTAAGCAAGCCAGATTTGCTTATGCGGAAGCTAAGGTTTGATCTTGACGAGCCTAGCATGTACAGACATGGCCTCAGGAACACGGATCGCCGAAAGGCAAAGCATGAATCATATAGTAGATATGATGAACATGATGATTGTTCGCCATTAAAACTATATCAGCTCTCGTGATGATCGGTGTTGATGTAGTGGATTTGGTTCGTGTGATCACTAAAACAATGTGAGGGATGTTGTTTTGAGTGGGAGTTCACCTAGTTTAATTTCATTAATTAATTTGAACTCAATTTGTCATAAACTTAGTCTAAACTATTGCAAATATGTTGTAGATCAATGGCAGCCCCTACCATCAATTTTAATGCGTTCCTAGAGAAAGAAAAGTTGAAAAACAATGGAAGCAACTTCGCGGATTGGTTCCGCAATTTGAGGATTGTCCTCACAGCTGGTAATTTGACCTATGTGCTGGATGCACCGCTAGGTGACCCACCTGCAGCTGATGCTACCGATGAAGTAAAGAATGTTTACCTCGCTCGGAAGAATCAGTACTCCATAGTTCAGTGTGCTATCTTGTATGGTTTAGAATCGGAGCTTCAGAAAAGGTTTGAAGAGTCAGATCCATATGATATTGTCGAGGATCTCAAATTAATCTTTGAGACTCATGCGGCAATTGAAAGTTATGAAGCTTCTGAAAAGTTCTTTAACTGCAAGATGGAAGAGGGTAGCTCCGTCAGTGAGCATGTGCTTAAAATGTCTGGGCACGCAAATAAACTTCAAAGTTTGGGTATAGTGATTCCTAATACTTTGGGAGTTTACCGCATCCTCCAATCACTACCACCAAGTTACAAGAACTTTGTGATGAACTACAACATGCAGAACATGAACAAAGAGTTGCCAGAACTATTTGCTATGTTAAAATCTGCAGAAGTGGAGATCAAGAAAGAGCACCAAGTGTTGATGGTCAATAAGACCACCAAATTCAAGAAAGGCAAGTCTAAGCAGAAGGGACACTTCAAGAAGGGTGGTAAGAAAGTTACCACGCCGACGAAGAGGACCAAGGCTGGACCCAAGCCTGATACTGAGTGCTTTTACTGCAAGGGAGAAGGTCACTGGAAGCGGAATTGCCCAAAGTACTTGGCGGATTTGAAGAACGGCAACATCAAGAAGAAAGGTATATTTGATATACATGTTATTGATGTGTATCTCACTAGTATTCGTAGTAGTGCCTGGGTATTTGATACTGGTTCGGTTGCTCATATTTGTAACTCGAAACAGGAGCTGCAGAATAAACGGAAGCTAGCGAAGAACGAGGTGTCGATGCGTGTGGGAAACGGATCAAAGGTTGATGTGATCGCGGTCGGCACACTACCTCTTCATCTACCATCGGGATTAGTTTTATACTTAAATAATTGTTATTTGGTGCCTGCGTTGAGCATGAACATTATATCGGGATCTTGTTTATTGCGAGACGGTTACTTGTTTAAATCCGAGAATAATGATTGTTCGATTTATATGAGTAATATGTTTTATGCACATGCACCTTTGATAGATGGTCTATTCATATTGAATCTCGATAGTAGAAATACACATATTAATAACATTGAGGCTAAACGTTTGAAATCAAGCGATAATTTGACCTATATGTGGCACTGTCGTCTTGGTCACATTGGAGTGAAGCGTATGAAGAAACTCCATTCCGATGGACTTCTTGAATCACTTGATTTTGAATCACTTGAAAGATGCGAAGCATGTCTGATGGGTAAAATGACTAAGACTCCATTTTCTGGTATGATGGAGCGAGCTACAGACTTATTGGAAATCATACATACCGATGTGTGTGGTCCAATGAGTGTAGCATCGCGCAGTGGTTATCGTTATGTTCTTACCTTCACGGATGACTTGAGTAGATATGGGTATATCTATTTTATGAAACATAAGTCCGAAACTTTCGAGAAGTTTAAGGAGTTTCAAAGTGAGGTAGAGAATCAACGTAACAAGAAGATTAAATTTCTACGATCTGATCGTGGAGGTGAATATCTAAGTTACGAGTTTGGCGAGCATTTGAAGAAATGTGGAATACTTTCGCAGTTGACACCGCCGGGAACACCACAGCGTAATGGTGTGTCTGAACGTCGTAATCGAACTCTCTTAGATATGGTTCGTTCTATGATGTCACTTACAGATTTGCCACTATCATTTTGGGGTTATGCATTAGAAACAGCCGCATTCACTTTAAATAGGGCACCGTCTAAATCCGTTGAAACGACACCGTATGAATTATGGTTTGGGAAGAAACCTAAATTGTCGTTCCTTAAAGTTTGGGGATGCGAAGCCTATGTAAAGAAGTTACAGCCGGACAAGCTTGAACCCAAAGCGGAAAAATGCGTCTTCATAGGATACCCGAAGGAAACTGTTGGGTATACCTTCTATCATAGATCCGAAGGCAAAATCTTCGTTGCTAAGAATGGATCCTTTCTAGAGAAGGAATTTCTCTCGAAAGAAGTGACTGGAAGGAAAGTAGAACTCGACGAGGTTGTCGAACCTTCTCTCGAAATTGCGAGTAGCGCAGCACCGGAAGAAGTTCCTGTGGTGCCTGCACCAATAAGAGAGGAAGCTAATGATGGTGATCATGAAACTTCGGTTGAAGTTACTACAGAGCCTCGGAGGTCAACGAGAACTCGTACCACTCCAGATTGGTATGATTCCGTTATGAATGTCATGGTGGTGGACAACACCGATGACCCCGAGACATATGAGGAAGCGATGATGAGCCCAGATTCCAATAAATGGCAAGAAGCCATGAAATCCGAGATTGGATCCATGTACGAAAACCAAGTATGGACTTTGGTGGACTTACCGGATGGCCGGAAGGCTGTCGAGAACAAATGGATTTTCAAGAAGAAAACAGATGCTGATGGTAATGTTACTGTCTATAAAGCTCGACTTGTCGCAAAAGGGTTTCGACAAATTCAAGGAGTTGACTACGATGAGACTTTCTCACCGGTAGCGAAGCTAAAGTCTGTGAGGATTATGTTAGCAATCGCTGCATATTATGATTATGAGATATGGCAGATGGATGTCAAAACAGCATTCCTCAATGGAGACATTGATGAAGAGTTGTATATGATACAACCCAAAGGTTTTGTCGATCCTAAAGATGCTAACAAGGTATGCAAGCTTCAACGGTCCATCTATGGATTGAAGCAAGCATCCCGAAGTTGGAATCAACGTTTTGATAAGGTAATCAAAAGTTTTGGTTTTATACAAACTTATGGAGAAGCTTGTATTTACAAGAAAGTGAGTGGGAGCTCTGTAGCATTCTTAATACTGTATGTGGATGACATATTGTTGATTGGGAATGATGTAGACCTTCTTAATAGTGTCAAGGAATATTTGAATAATAGTTTTTCAATGAAGGATCTTGGCGAAGCAGCTTACATATTAGGCATAAAGATTTATAGAGATAGATCGAAACGCCAAATATCATTGTCACAAAGTACATATTTGGACAAAGTTCTAAAGAGGTTTGGAATGGAAGATAGCAAGAAAGGGTTCTTGCCCATGTTGCCCAATATGACCTTGAGTAAAACTCAAAGTCCGACATCGGCAGAAGATAGAGAAAAGATGAGTAAGACTCCCTATGCCTCAGCCATAGGATCTCTAATGTATGCCATGCTATGTACTAGACCCGACATCGCATATGCTGTTAGTTTAACTAGCAGATATCAAAGTGATCCAGGAGTGGATCATTGGACAGCGGTCAAAAACATCCTTAAGTACTTGAGAAGAACTAAGGATATGGTTCTTTCTTATGGAGGTGATGAACAGCTCGTTGTTAATGGTTACACCGATGCTAGTTGGAACACCGATCCGGATGATTCTAAATCACAATCTGGATACGTATTTATTTTGAATGGTGCAGCAGTTAGCTGGAGGAGTGCAAAGCAAAGCGTTGTGGCGAGATCTTCAACTGAATCGGAATACATGGCTGCTTCGGAGGCTTCACAAGAAGCGATATGGATGAAAGAGTTCATTACAGAGCTGGGTGTGGTTCCAAGTGCGCTGGACCCAATGTCTATCTACTGTGATAACATGGGCGCCATAGCCAATGCGCAAGAACCAAGGTCACACAAGAAGCTGAAGCATATCAAGCTGCGTTTCCACGCTATTCGAGAACATATCCAGGATGGGGATATAAAGATTTGCAAAGTACACACAGATCTGAATGTGGCGGATCCGTTGACTAAACCTCTCCCGAGGGCAAAACATGACCAACACCAAACTGCCATGGGTGTTCGGTATATTACCATGTAATCTAGATTAGATGACTCTAGTGCAAGTGGGAGACTGTTGGAGATATGCCCTAGAGGTAATAATAAATGTAGTTATTATTATATATCTTTGTGTTTATGATAAATGTTTACATTCATGCTATAATAGTATTAACAAGGAAACCATTAATACTTGTGTGATTTGTAAACTTAATTTGAAGTCCCTAGTATGGCCTCTATACTTCACTAGCTTGTTGGTTGATTGATGATGTGGTTTCTTTGTCATGAACATTGAGATGTTATCAACAACAAGATCATATCGTTAGGAGAATGATATGGTGGACATACTCCTATAGACAAGCGTAGCATAAAGATCAAGTCATTTCAATAGTTCAATTGCTATATGCTTTCTGATACATAGTAACCTAATTCCTTCGACCATGAGATCATGCATATTGCCTTTACTGGATGGATGCTTTGATGTCATCAAACACCACACCGTAACAGGGTGGCTATAAAAGTGGCATTGGGTGTTCGGAAAGTATTGGTTGAAACACATGGATCAAGAGTGGGATTTGTCCATCCACATGACGGATAGATATTCTCTGGGCCCTCTCGGTGAAATGTCATCCAATTAGCTTGCAAGCATGTGACTTGGTCACAAGGGATCACATATCACGGGAACGAGAAAAGAGTACTTATCAGTAACGAGGTTGAACTAGGTATGCAGAGATACCGACGATCATGACCTCGGATAAGTAACATATCGTGAGACAAAGGGAAATTGGTATCGTATGTAAGTGGTTCATTCGATCGCAAAGTAATCGTAGAAATATGTGGGAGCCATATGAATTTCCAGATTCCTCTATTGGTTATTGTTCGGAGAAGTGTCTCGATCATGTCCGCATAATTCACGAACCGTAGGGAGACACACTTAAGGATTCGACGTTGTTTGAGTAGTTATGGTATTATGAGAAAGAGACCGAATGTTGTTCGGAGTCTCGGATGGGATCCGGGATATCACGAGGTGATCCGGAATGGTCCGGAGAATAAGATTCATATAAGGAAAGTCCCATTTCGGAGTTGGGGAATGGTTCCGGTGTTTTCATCGGGAACATTCTAGAAGGTCCCGGAATGTCCGGCACTCCGGGGGGGGAAGGGGTACATGAATGTGTCATTGCAAGATGGAATGATTGCATCATGTACTAAGTGTTCTCGCTGTCCGAAATAAAGGGTTAATTCAAATCCTAATTGAAAAAAGTCAAACTGCCAGTTTTCGGTCAAACTGCCAGTTTTCGGAAAGAGGAGAAAGAGGAGGAGGTTGAAACCGACTTGGGGGAGGAGTCCCTCCTCTCCAAGCCGGCGCCCCACCAAGGCCGAGTTGGGGAGGGACTCCACTCCCTCCCCTTGGCCGCCGGCCCTCCCACCTATAAAGGGAGGGGCAGGGCTCCCCTCTCTACACAACACACAAGTTCCTATCCTCTAAACTAGAAACTAGACCTAGACCCCGGTTTAGAGCTGTTTCGGTTTAGAGCCTTCTAATTGGTTTAGAGCCCTCTAATTGGTGTGTCTAATTACTAGACCACTAATAGCCTCTCTCATAAGCTCCACCATACTCGCACCGGCTTAAGGCGAAGCCCTGCGGGATCTCCCCTCTACCTCCGGTACCACGCCGTTGTGCTGCCGGAATCGCGAGGAGAGTGCTACAACCTCCGCTGCCTGCTGGAACAAGGGAGAGGAAGGTCTTCGTCGAGTACCGAACGTGTGACCGACTGCGGGAGCGCTGCGGGAACGCGGCGCCGGAAGGATCGTCTACGCGATCTTGAGATCGGAAAGAGTACGACTACATCACCCACGAGAATCTGCTCTCGTTAAACACTTTGGAATCTTCGAGGGTGAGTTATTCCATCGACTCGTTGCTACAATCTAGTAGATAGATCTTGGCTTGTTTGTTTGTATGCGATAGAAAATTTTTGTTTTCCATGCTACGAACCCCTACAGCCGCCCGTGAAGCAAAGCTCTAACCCGAAGTGGGCCACCCTGGTCAGTGAGGAACTGTGAGGATACCCGGAAAGTATATCCCCAACAGCAGCCACCGGAGACCTCCAAGATCCAAAGTCGGATTTATCATCGTCTAGCTTGATCTTCGGCTTGCAGAATCTTGAAGGGTTCCTGAAACTTCACAACAAAAAATACGATCTGGGTCTTAAAAGTAAGTCGGACCTATCAACAGGTTACTCGGATTTTCTAGCTCGATTTCAAACTAAGCCGGAACTTGATCTCTAACGCCACCTGACACAACCATGGTCAAGTCACGTCATCTGACAGGCGTTCCGTCAGCACGACCGTTGGTGGATCCATGGTTCGCGGAACCGAGGCACCGTTTCAATGCGTGCGTGGAGATCGAGGAGACGCAATCATCGCGTGGGTCCTTCCTAGTTCTTTCCACGACGCGTGGCGGTTACACTGTAGCGTTTGCACGAATCTTGGCGCAGGTAGGTGGATGTATGGGGTTCGAATTTCTTCTTCTCCTTTCCACTAGTACTTTGCCATTTCCTTTCCTCCCAATCTTCCTGCGCACACAGAGCCTCCTCGTCCTCCCCCCACAGAGCTCCCATCGCCACCCCTTTAAGGTCACCCTCTCACCGGAGAAAATGGCTTCATCATCTTCTTCCTCCGGTTTGGCGGCAGCAGCGGCGGCGGCGAAAGCGGAAGCAGCAACAGAGAAGGAGAGCTACCGGGGAATCTAGATCCCTTGCGCCCTCGCTGAAGAAGGCCTCAAGAACATGGAGAAGGAGGGGCTTCTCGCCACCGGCGACTGGCGGAGCGGCTCCGGTGAAACCGTCCCCAACCCGCAAGACGGCGAGCGGGTCCACTTCGGCACCCATCTCGACCGAGGTCTGTCTTTTCCTCCCTCAGAGTTCTTCTCCGAGGTGATAGATCATTACGGAGTCCAACTCCACAATCTTCCTCCCAACTCACTTTTAGAAATGAGTGCATATGTTGCGCTTTGCGAGGGCTTTCTTGGCATTAGGCCGAGTTTACTTCTCTTCCGGTATTATTTCCATGTCCGGAGGAATTCCATCACTGTCGGTGTTCCTTACATCACTGGTACTATTAGATTTTCTCTTAGACGTGACCGGGCATATCCCAAAATTTCTGCTAGTGACTCGGTCAAACAATGGCCAGCCACTTTTTTCTACCATAGGGATATTCCGTCTCCTGGCAAAGCTACTGCTTTGCTGGCTTTTGTCGATGGAGCCGCCACGGCCCAGCCTTCCTGGGACGAGGCTGCTCCGGTTCTCACCGATGATCTGATCCTCGGTAAGAGGCGGATCGAATATTTGATTAAGTACAATGGTCTGAAGGGATCTGACTTGGTCCAGTGCTGGGTCTCACGTCGGATCCAGCCACTTCAGTACCACGGAACCCGACTGATGCACTCCATCATGTCGTCTCCAACCAACCCCCTCTGCATCAACTCCAAAGCCTACACCACTCAAGGCTACATAATCCAAATCAAGTGGCTGATCAGGGAGCAGATCGAAAGGAGGATTCCGGAGGTTTCTCTGGACATGCACACGGCGGAAAACCCCGTGGTGCCGGTAAGCTTCCATCATCACATCTTTTATGTGTTTCTATCTTCGAGTTAAACTACAATACTGATATGTTTTCTTCTTTTCAGCTTGCTGATATCCCCGAGTCGGAACTTGCTCTGCTTGAAGGATACCCTCCGGAGTTCTCTCAGGAGGTAGAAGTGGTCCCATTGCCGGACCTGGCGCTGAAGAAGCGCAAAGCTCCGACAGTAGCTATTGGCACAAAGGAGGTGCCTGTCGTGAAAAGGTAACTTCCTGTCACAACTTTTCCGCCTTTGTACTTTACTCAAATTTCTTTCCGAGATGTAATGTTTCTGACTTTGCTACCTTCTCAGAGCAAAATCAATCATCAAGGGCAAGGGGAAAGGGATTTCTTCGAAGCCCTTGCGTCAGATGAAGCTTACCATAGCTTCCCCTGACGTGGCTCCTCCGACTCCGGCCCCTCAACCTTCTGCAACTTTGGCGATCACTTCTTCTCTGGTGGTTGCAGAAGATTCGGCTCCTCCAACGGAGCCTGCGATCCTTGGGTCGCAAACTGACGTCACCGTGGGTGCGTCAGCTCAAGATAAGGGTGAACCCTCTTCGGGTAATGATCCCTCAGCTGAAGTCTTCGCCGAAAACCTCCTCATCAATCCAGGACTTGCCAAGTTTGGCCTGTCCCGGAAATCTGCAGAGGAGATTCAGTGGCTAGCTAGGCAAGTCCTGGATAAAAGCCATTTATCCCCCGAGGAGGAAGCGCAAGAAGCAGAGGACGTCAAGTTCTCTGACCTTCTCGCTCAAGTCCGCCTTCGCGACGAGAGGATTAGGACCGGCGAGCTTCCAACAGCCCCAGTGATCCCTCTTACTCTTGCCGAGAAGGTGGCCGCTGAAGTGAACGCGGGTTTAGATAAACTCACCCGCGAGCAATATGTAAGTCGGAATTCCAACTCTTGTTTTTTCCATTATGTTATATCATATCCTCTAGCCCCCAAGCATGAAGTAGGATATAGAATCCGAGTTTATGCTTCATTAGGATGCCAAAGAACGAACTAGTGTAGCCCCCAAGGCTCGTGCTGATATTTAGCAAAAATATTAGCCCGAGTCTTAAGTAGCTTTCTGACTTTGGGTATTCTGACTTACAGAAAGTATGTTCCTATAACTAGGAATTATTGACAAATGTCTGCGATAAGCGGAGAGAGACCAAAGCTCTCCGTCTTAAAAATGCTGAACTTAAAGTATCTAAGGATGAAGCCGAAGGTAAACATTCCGAGATTCAAACCTTGTCTTTTGCTTTTTCAATGTCGAATTTTTCCTGAACTGTTGTTCTTTTTGACTTACAGCGCTGGTGAAACAATCCATCGCTATGATTGAAGAGGCCGAGAACCTCAAGACCCTGGTGGTGGAGAACAAGGGACTTTGCCAAGAGCTGGACAAGCTCAAGGCAGATCATGAAAGGAGCATAGCTCAAGTCCTTGAATCCGCCTCCATGGCCACTGATGAGCGTGATCGCAAGATCGCTGCTCAGGATAAAATAATCTCGGATCTCAAGAATGAGCTTGGCAGAGAGAAGGACATATCTGAGGCGCTCCGGGCTGAACCGCAGAGTCTCTGGGAGGAGAAGACCAAGATTCACAACGTCATTTTTGGTACGTTCCACCTCTCTGACTTATCTTTTTCTTCGACTTCTATCAATGTCGGTTTTTTCTTAACTTTATTTTGATATATAGGTCCTCTGAACTTGACGGACTCTTCCTCATC
Source organism: Avena sativa (assembly GCA_916181665.1). Lineage (NCBI taxonomy): Eukaryota > Viridiplantae > Streptophyta > Magnoliopsida > Poales > Poaceae > Avena > Avena sativa. The sequence continues at coordinate 470,955,394 of OV702290.1, forward strand.
CGAGCCCCGCACCCACCGGCTTACCCAAGTCGGTGATCTTCTTCATGACTACCGCCAATACCTTGAGGATATTGGCGAGTCTCTCAAGATTCCGGACATGCCAAGCATGTCGGATTTTTAGGTGCGGGACAAGGCCAATGAGATGCCACAGCTTGTTCGGGACTAGAACATGTCCTAAACGCGGACTTCTGTGCAAAACGCTCTTACCATGGTCATGAGCCACCATGGAAACATGAAGATATGGCAAGTGACCAGAGTGTACTGCAAGGTAGACGAAGATGGCCAGGAGCAAGACCTTCAAGCCATCATGCACTCCTGCGCCGGATACAGGTGCCATGTAGCTAATCTGACCAGCTACAAGGTCCCCTACTTCACCCGCGTGGATACTCCACCTCCTCCTGCAGAAGAAAATGAAGAAGTTTCCGATGATGAACGCACCAACTCGGATGCAGATATTTCGGAAAGATACCAAGGCGGAGTAACCAGCAAGCCGACAACTCCTTCATCTCCTCCTGCATCATAGACCAGAAATTTATGTATTATTCCAGAAAAAACCTGATGCGATTGTAAAGATTAAGTACTATTTATCTTGCTAGTGCTAAGCTTTTGATCTATTCAGCACTTTTGACTTTTGAAATTTTTGCGTGCCTGAAATGTTTACACAAGCACTTATACTTTTTCGCCTCTACTTATCGTTTATTTGGCTTTCCGCTTCGTCCCTTTCGTGAGCCGGCTAAACCTTCCGCCAGAAACTTTGCCGAGCAATGGAGCTCAATTGCTAAACCAGTTTAAACTCGGAAACAAAGCCGGCTTCCAGTACCAACAATTCACTACTCGAAAAAATACCCACATCCAGCAATCAGATAAATAACCAAAGTAAAGACTAGAAATTTTAGAATTATACCCGAAGGTAGCAGTTTAAGAATCAGAAATCTAGACCAGAACGAACATGAGCATAAAGTACTTTCAAGCATTCTGGGATTTTCGACTATGACACCATCATTAGGAAATAAGACGGTAAAAACTTCTCAGAAAAACTTTGAGGCAACCAAAACTTTTATTTCTCACAGAACATGTACATATGTATGATTACAAAGAATGATAAACTAAGAATAAAAGGGACGTAGCTGAGAAATATTCCACGGTCTGTCTAACTCATCCGGATTTGTACTGCCTCTAGCTCTCTTTCTCTTCTTAGTAGCAGGTCTTTCTTTGATTGGCCTCATGTCAGTTAAGTAGTACGATCCATTGTGCAATACTCGACTAACTAAAAAGGGCCCTTCCCATACTGGGGAAAGTTTGTGCTTTCTTTGTTGCACAAGCCAGAGAACCAAATCACCTTTATTGAAAGATCTAGTTCGGACTCTCTGGCTATGATACTTGCGTAACTTCTGCTGATAGGCTGTAGATCTCATTTCAGCAACAACGCGAACTTCTTCGACTAAGTCGAGATCATTTTGTCGAGAAATCTCGGCATACTCTTCGATATATGCGGCCACTCTAGGAGAAGTATGAATTAAATCACTAGGAAGAACTGCTTGTGCGCCATAGACCAAGAAGAAAGGTGTGTATCCTGTTGACCTGTTCGGAGTTGTTCGTAAACTCCAAATTACAGAGGGTAGTTCCTCTGCCCAAGCCCCCGCAGCACGTCGTAGTGGTGCTTCGAGTCTTGGTTTTAGGCCTTGTAGAATTAAACCATTTTCTCTTTCAACTTGTCCATTAGCCTGTGGATGTGCGACTAACACAATGTCAAGCCGGATATTTTGCTCATCGCAGAATTCGGCCAGTTCTCCCATATAAAAGTTACTCCTGTTGTCCATGATAATGCTATGCGGATAACCATACCGGATTATAACATCCTCGACAAATCTTTTGGCTGTTGCTCCATCACAACTAGTGACAGGTTTAGCCTCGATCCATTTGGTGAATTTATCCACCATCACTAAGAGGTGAGTAAATCCACTTGGAGCTCGTTTAAAAGATCCTACCATATCAAGCCCCCAGACCGCAAAAGTCCATGTTATAGGTATTGTTCACAGCTGAACAGCTGGAACATGAGCTTGCTTGGCGTACTTTTGGTAGCCTTTGCATGTCTTGACTAATCGTTCGGCATTTGCCTGAGCTGTAAGCCAGAAAAATCCATGTCGAAAAGCGTTTGCCACTAAAGATTTGGCTGCAGCATGGTGACCACACTCGCCTTCGTGGATTTCCCTTAAGATTTCCACTCCTTCTTCCGGAGATACACAACGCTGAAAAACCCCAGACACACTCTGTTTATGGAGCTCACCTTTAACAATAGTATAGGATTTTGCTCGTAGGATAATCTGCTGGCTCAGCACCTCGTCTTCGAGTAATTTGCCATCTACCAAATAATTGAGGTAGGGTTGAGTCCAGTTGGGAATTACAGCCAGAACTGCTATCAAAGGTGAGTCGGATTTGGTCGGATATTCCTCATCTACCCCATTTATCGAGGGAACTTTGAGGTGCTCTAAAAACGCGCCATCCGGGACCTCTTTCCGCGCAGAGCCTATTCGAGATAGTGCATCTGCTTCCTCATTTTCTGCTCAAGGGATGTGTTGAACTTCAAACCCTTCGAACGATCTAGATAGATCATCCACGACAGCTTTATATGCTGCCATGTGCTTATTTGCATTACAAATATCCGAGACTTGCTGAGCAACAAGATCCGAATCTCCGTAACACATCAAACATCGGATGCCAATATCCTTGGCAATCTAGATTCCATGTAACAGTGCTTCATACTCGGCAATATTGTTTGTCGCTGTGAAGTGGATCTGCAACACATATAAAAGTTTATCTCCTTGGGGTGATTTGAGCACCACGCCAGCCCCCGAGCCGCCTCGAGCCTTAGACCCATCAAAAAAGAGGGTCCAATATTCTGACTTAGGGAGGACCATATTCTCCTTCGTCTCTGTCCAATCAGCGACAAAGTTAGCAAGGATCTGGGATTTGATTGCTGTCCAGGGTTTGTACTCAATATCGAAGCTGAGAGCTCTATGCCCCATTTGGCGACGCGTCCTGTGGCGTCACTGTTGTTGATTATATCCCTCATGGGAGCTTTGCTCACCACGGTAATTGGATGCTCCTGAAAATAGTGTCGTAACTTACGAGATGCTAGAAAAACACCGTAAGCCAACTTTTGATAGTGCGGATATCGCTGTTTTGATGATGTCAGGACCTCGCTAACAAAGTAAGTCGGACGCTGCACCAGGTGTTCCTGATTTTCCTCTGGTCTCTGCACCACCATGATGATACTAACGACCTTATTTGTCGCGGCAATATAAAGCAACATCGGTTCCTGAGGTTCCGGTGCTGCAAGGATAGGAGCAGATGAGAGTACTTTCTTCAGGTCTTGTAGTGCAGCTTTAGCTTCGTCAGTCCAAACAAAATCCTTGGTCTTTTTCAGGAGTTTGTATAATGGTGCGGCTCTTTCCCCAAGCCGGCTTACAAATCGACTGACCGCAGCGATGCAGCCAGTTAATCTTTGTATGTCCTTCAGACGAGTTGGCCTGGAAATATTGAGTATAGCCTTGATTTTGTCTCGGTTCACCTCTATGCCTCTTTGAGACACGATGAAACCTAACAATTTTTTGGCTGGTATTCCAAAGAAGCATTTCTTCGGGTTGAGCATGATGTTGTATTTTCGTAGATTGGCGAACGTCTCCTCCAAGTCAGAAATCAATGTTTCTTTCTTTTTGGACATCACCGCAATATCATCCACGTATGCATGTACATTGCGTCTGAGTTGGTCGTGGAGGCAACGCTGCATCGTGTGCTGGTACGTAGCTCCTGCGTTCTTCATCCCAAAGGGCATCATAACAAAATAGAAGGTTCCGAAGGGGGTTATGAATGAAGTTTTGATTTTGTCAGATTCCTTCATCCGGATTTGGTGATAACTGGAATATGCGTCGAGAAAACAGAGGAGTTCCGAGCCTGCCGTAGAATCGGTAGCTTGATCAATTCTAGGCAGAGCGAATGGATCTTTTGGACAAGCCTTGTTCAAGGTAGTATAATCAACACACATCCTTAAATCAGTGGTGTCCTTTTTAGGGACCATTACAGGATTAGCCGACCACTCTGTGTGGATGACCTCTTCTATGAATCCGGCTAACTCGAGCCGCGCTAGTTCCTTAGCTATTGCCTTACGCTTTTCATTGCCAAACCATCGTAATGACTATTTGACGGGTTTAGCATTCGGGTTTGCATTTAGAGAGTGCTCGGCAAGTTCCCTAGGTACTCCGGTCATGTCAGATGGCTGCCATGCGAAGATATCTTGATTTGCTTGGAGGAACTTGACGAGCGTGCTTTCCTATGCGCTATCTAGGCCTACGCCTATCTGGGTCACCTTGGAGGGGTCATCATCCTTCAACAGTGCTTTTTTCGTCTCTTCTGATGCCTTGAACTCCGGATTTGGCTTGGTCACCTCCTTCTTCATTGCGGGCATCTCGGACGGATCTATGCTCTTTTTGATCTCCTGGTACTCCTGGGCGTGCAGCATGGCTTTGGCAAAGGCAGCATTTCCATCCTCGCACTCTCGTGCTTTCTTTGGGTCTCCCCTGATGGTGATCACGCTGTTGGGACCTAGAATTTTCATCATATTGTAAATGTAACACGGACGAGCCATAAAAGCCCAGTAAGCCGGTCGTCCGAATATAGCGTGGTATGCGCTCTTGAACGGGACCACTTCGAAGGAAAGTTCCTCCGTCCGATAGTTCTTTGGAGTTCCAAAGGTAACATCCAAAGTAATTTTTCCCAGGGAATTAGTTTGTCTTCATGGGACAACTCCGTGAAAGATCACAGAGCTATGGTTCAGCCGTGTTTCCGAGATCTTCATCCAGCGTAGCATTTCAACATAGAGAATATTGATGCTGCTACCACCGTCCATGAGGGTCTTGGAGAAACCATAACCGTCAATAAGTGGGTTGACGATTAAGGCGTATTTTCCTCGCCTGTGTAGCTTAGGCGGATGATCAGCGCGGTCAAACATGATTGCCACTTCCGACCAATCCAGATATTGGGGGAAAGCCAGAACTGTTGCATTGAGCTCGTGGAGAACTGCTTTCTTGACCTTTGCTGGTTGAGATCCGAGGAAGGTGACATAAGTGTCCTTCTTGGTGGGAAAAGTTTTCTTCCCTTCCGACTTGGGATTTGAAGCATCAGCTTCCTCTATGTCGGAATCTTCCTTGGTCTCCTTGTCTTTTTCGGGATTTTTCTTTCCCTTCTTCCGCTTAGCTTTGTAGCCTGCGGTATCATCTCTCTTGATGTCGTCATTAAAACGACATTCAGCGTTGGTGTGGGACGAGCCCCCATTGGCGTCTAAGTGATGCACACATGGGTTATTGGCAATGTCGGCCTAAGAGTAGGTTTTGCCTGGTTGCTTTTCTCCTCTACCTTGGACCCTTGAAGTCCCACGGCCACGCCCGCGGCCTCCGCCACGTCCTCCTCGCCCTCCAGACCCGGAAACAGTAGTTGGGATCTTACGCCAGCCCACGCCGGATCTGTGCGACATTGGTTAGAATCCGAGACCAGTTTTTGACTTCCAGACAGGGCGACCTTTTGCTGTTCCAGTCCCTTGTTGAGTAGCTTGATACCCAAACGGATCTCCTCTGGTCCTGGATTAGCCGATAGAATTTCTCGGGCTGCCACGGTATTTTGTACTGGTGTTGGGTATACCCAATCTCCGTTGCTATCCTTCCGTGGCTTCCCCATTTCATCTCCAAAAAGGACGGCACGGACACGTGGGAATTGGTTGTCATCTATGTGACGCTTCCGTGTCTTCTGATGTAGAAGAGACATGTATTCTTTGTTTGACATGCGTTTCTTCTCCACCTCGATGTTTTTGGCTTCATCGAGGAGTTGTTGACGACGCGCTTCTAGGTCCTGCGCCCTTTCGTCCAGCTCGTCTGCAGTAAGTTCTGTAGCTGTAGGGATAGGTGTGGTTAATGCGGCATCAATGAGTTTACGCGCACCTTCTGTGATCACGTGTCCATCCACCGATGCTTCTTTTTTCGGCTCATCTGGGATAAGTGCTCCATCCGAGTCTTCCTCTTATTCCTCGGCAATCACCTCCTTTGTCAGAGGGTCTTTTGCCGGGGTCTTGTTTTTCTTGTTCTTCTTCTTTGCCTTCTTGGCAGCGCCGGTAGCAAAGACGGCTTTGGGTCCGTTTCCCGGAGTCAAGCTCTGATCGGTACTTTCGGACATCTGGACCTCGGGATTATCTCTGACGTCCATGTCATCCTGCGTTTTGGGAGAGTGTTCCCCGGATCCTTCATCCATGGCTTCTCCTTCTTCTGCAGCTTTAGAGTTGTACTCCTCTTCATATTCCACGGAGAACTTTCGGAAATCTGCTGACGTCATCGACTCATCCGAGGATGCGGGTACGTCGGCGTTTGTTCCAATGCCTCCAGCATAGAGTCGGTGTTCTCTCCAGCATCGGCAAAGCCGGATCCGGATCCCACGTACCCGACGAAGTGCGATGCGTGCTTCCTAAGGTACCTGCGGCTTTCGCGATCAGCCATATCGAAACTTTTGATGGTTTCGAGGATTGCATCTGCGCTTTCGCCTTGTAGTATCATACGTCGTAGTGTGTACCTTAGGAAAGGCCTGTCTGTCCCAGCATCATCAGAGCCAAAATCAGTGTCGTTGATATGCTCCTCCTGGATTTCGACTTCCACGGGTGGGTCGATCTGGGATCCGGCTTCTCCGGGGAGATCCACTCCAGATTCGACTTGGTCCGCTAGGTCTTCTTCAGGCTCGGGTTTCTCCACTATCTCCGCAACTGGTGCAGACTGGGTGGGATTAGGGTTTTCTGAGATCCGGAACTCTGCCGCCTCCGCGGACAAAGGGGACCCCGAAAATTCTTCTGCCTCTATCATCACCGCTAGGGTGGGTTGGGAAGGTTCAGCGAAACCGATGTAAACATCGATCTCACCAAAAGACATGATTGTGTAGGCAGTCACGGCCTCCCTTGCTAGAATCCAAGTCTCGTCGAGAACGATGAGAGGGACGTCGCTGGTGTAGAGGATGCGACCGACGGTGATAGCCTCGCCGATTCCGATTCTTGCAGATTTCGCTCGGAACGCAGATCCGAAGCTCACTTGCCCCACGGTGGGCGCCAACTATCGTCGGATTGAGGACAAGTATGCCATGAGGGGGTCCTCGAGGCGTGCGGAAGAGAGGGGTGTGAGACGTACGGTGTTCCGGGACGGTGAGCACACAAGTTTACCCAGGTTCGAATCCGCCGGCTTTGGACGGATCCTACTCCTGCTAGCAATCAAGTAATACGGCAGAGCCGGAATATGGGTTACAAGAGTTTCGCCTGTGCGAGTTGAGGGTCTAAAGTATTGGGTGCCCTAAAGGCTCTCCCTAGGACGGCTTATATAGATATCCGGCCTAGGGTTTACAGGAGAGATCTATCCGGCTACGTCTAAGAGTCGGTTACAGAGTACATCTTGAACTACAAGTAACATTATGGGCCTAAGTCGGTAAGTCTTCTGGGCCTTCCCTAGCCGGATTGGACTCTGTCTTTCTCCCTGACTGGGTCGCCCGTGAAGCAAAGCTCTAACCCTAAGTGGGCCACCCTGGTTAGTGAGGAACTGTGACGGTACCCGGAAAGTATATCCCCAACACTATGATGTTTCCAAGGAAGCTAGGAAAGTCTTTGAACGTTTCAATATGCTAGGCTCATGTGTATATGTTGTTGGTACATGAGAAAATATGAACAAAACCGAACCTCATGGGAAGGAAGCTAAGATATCAATACCCTTTAAACTAGTAGCAATACATGATGCCATAGAAAAGAATCTTGATTGGATTGTTCCTGCAAACCCTTTTGATGAGATTAGTGAACCTAAGAGCATTGAGAGAGGATCCTCTAGAACTTATTTGGATGATATACCTTGCCTTGTTTAAAATATTTCTGGTATTGATCTTAATGCTTCTTCATTCGAGAACACTTGATTCTTTTTCTTGCTTCTTATGCCTAACTTAAAGGCGTTAAAGAAAAGTACTTATTGGGAGATAACCCAAAAGTTTTAGATGAGTCTTGAAAGTTATTACTTCAGTAATAACCGCTCCTTACCCTTTTTATTTGCTTTTTGTGCCAAGAGTAACCTCTAATGAGAGAGAAGTAATGATTGGGAAAGTTGCTGTCCCGAAACAGATTTCTGTGCTTCACCGTAAAAAATCATGTAAAATCTCTGGAAGTCTTTTTCAGGCGTGAATTTTTGTGCTTCTGCCCCAGGTTGTTATATAACTTTCGTTAGTTCAACACGTTTTGATTTGAGAAACAGAAGGTCTTCGAAAAAATCCGTCTTTACCTGCTGGTCTATTTTGACAGATTTCTGCCATTTTCTGCATTTGCTTCTTGTTGGTTCCTTTTTGAGTTCTTTTGGGGAATTGAGCTTTTTGAGGGAAGTGCTACAGTAGCTAGTGTTATAATGGAAGTTTATTTGGTGTTAGAACTGAACCTTAAGACCTATTATCTTGAGTGCACTAATGTTGCTAATAAAGATTGTGTGAAGTTTTGTATGAAGGAAAAATTCCAGGTGGATGGAAGGAATGAGTAATGAGATGAAGGATGGACTAAAGCTCAAGCTTGGGGATGCCACGCGTGTCACCCCAAGAAATATCCAAGAAGTACAAGCGTCAAAGCTTGGGGATGTCCAAGGAATCCCCTTCTTCATCAATAAAAATCCCAGGTTTTTTCCAAGCGCCTCTTTTTTATTGTTTCATGCACAATTGTGTTGTTCTTGGAGCGTCTTCTTTTTCGTTTTCATTTTGGTTTTTCATTTGCTTAGTTTTTTTAATAAATTGGTTGGACCCCCTCTTTCATACATTGGTTTGCAAATAGTTTGGTTTGGAAAAGAGTAGGAAAGTTCATGCTTATGTGGTAAAAAGAGCTCGTTTTTGACTGTGGCCTATGCTTTGTCATGCCATGCTTGATATTGTTTTGGATTTATGCTTAGTATTCTTTGCAGCAGCATGGCTTGTTATAAACAATTGAGATTGCTTAATGTGCCTTGGATGAATCATGCGTTGTTTTAGCATATTAAAGCATAGTATAGTGGTATTCTCCTTTGATGCTTTATTTGGGTTGACTTGGCGCATGCTCACACCATGTTATAACTATCCAAAGTCACCATAGCCTTTATGATCCTTTAGTTTTCAACTTGTAGTATCACTTTATTCTTTGATCAATGATGTTTTGTCGCTCTGCATGATTATGGCCATTATCGCTCTCTTAGTTTGTCGCTCCTAGTCTTTTGCTAGCCTCCACAACCAAGTATGAGTTCCACTCAAGCATCCAACTCCCTAAACCAAGTTATTCCAAAGAGTCCACCATACCTACCTACTAGCTTATGCTATTCCAAGTATATTCATGATTTTGTTTACCTTCCAAATTAAACTTGTTATGAGAAAACTAGTGATTAAAGCTCTCACGAACTTGATGGCACACTTTACCTTTCTTGACCTTAATAAACTTGAACCATTGCGTCGTCTATGTTGTATATGCTTGCACTTATTTGTTGGGGATTAGCAGAACCATGTTGTCATGGGGAACGCTTTCAACATTGCACTTGGTACTTGTACCTAGTTGATATCAAGCTCTTTTGTATATGGATGTCGTCTGTGTGAAATGAAAGGGGAGCTTGTAAGTCCATGGAGTTATGTATATGTGTTAGAGAAACGCCTGGGTCGTTGGTCTAATCCATGCTGACATGGTGGAAACCTGCAGCGTAACCATAATGAGCTGTCTATGAAGCATTCTTCTTATAAAAAAAGAGTCCTATATTGAGAAAAAAAAGGGAAAAAGTAAAAAAAAGAGATTATGAAAAGAGGAAAGAGAGAAAAAAGCACCATATTCCCATGGTAAATAAGAAGATTGCTGAGATGCTCGTTGTCTGCTTGCCTTGTCATTTTGATATGGGGATTCTTCCGTATCATAGGGCAAGGGGTACCCCGTTGGCGGTTCTCTATGATAAGGGCAAAAACCCTCCAAGTATTTATATGATATCAAACGGTGAGAAGAGTGAGTATGTAGAAAAATCAAAATAAGCAAAAAGTGACAAAGCAATACAAAGAGACAACAAAGAGAGGAAATAAGGAAAAAGTGCCAAAACAAGAATGCCAAAAGAATCAGATAAGGAGCGGCAATGGAACCAAACACTAATGATGTACCATGCTTCAACCATAAACCTAATGGATATTGTTTGGAAGATAGCTTGTGTCTCACATATGATATTCCCTACTTGCCTGCCATACACTTTTTCCAACCTCCTTTGTCAATATTCTGACCATAGGGCCACCACTATATATATTTATACTTTTCTCTATACAAAGAACGCAACTATTGTTTCATGGTACTATATGCATTTGTGACTAGTCAATATACATTGTGTTATCAAGTATGATATTATGAGAGGTACCACTTTATGCTATGCTTGCCTATTGTTGTACTCTGATGAATTATTTAACGTTTTGTGATTCTTGCTAGTGAAAAGAAGCACCAACTCCAAAGTCCATGTTAGTTTTATCACCTTCATGCTCAAGGACAAGCATAGGTTAAGCTTCGGGATGTTGATGAATGTAAAATGCATGCATGAACTTTGTAGTTTCTTGACACATATTTGCAACATATATGATGTCATATCCATGTTTTATATTGATTTTTAGGGATTTACCAATGATCCCCTTTATTTTGGTTATAACTCTGCAGGACAGGAAGACCTTGTTTTGTGTATTTTTTTAGCTTTCAGGGACCTAAACAAAGTCAAATGGACCTAGGATTTCTAGAGCGTTAATATTTCATCAAGAGAAGGACCTGGAGCACTTGGACCTCACGATAAGGGCCAGGCGGCCCAAAATAGCCTAGGTGGCACGCCTAGTTGGGGTGGGTGCGCCACCTGTCCTCTTTCCCTCCTACGCCGCCCTATTCGCTTGATTCTTTTACCCAAGGACTCCGTATAACCTAAAAACCTCTATATAAAGGACCCCTGAGGCTTCCTCGAGGAGAGTGCCATAGAAACACCAAAACAGCAAAACAGATCTAGAACTAGCGAAGATTGGAGAGGAACTCCACCGGAGCCACCGCCAGAGGGATCTCTACCTTTCCAACATCTCCACCATCATCACCATGATGAAGAGGGAGCAGTCCACCTCTAGACTATGGGTTTGTGGCAGTAGCTTGATCTATTTCTCTCCTATTCTTCATAGATCTAGTACCATATATGTTGCCCAACATGATTATGGCCATATATGTAATTCCTATGTGGTGCATCTTTATTCTGTGGTTTGATATATGAGATTGGAACCTATTATGTGTGAGATGTATTGATAGATGCATATCACGTACCCCATTGATGGCTCCAAAATTAGCCATCTTCTACTGCGTTTAAACATTTCTTTTGGTCAAGCAATTGACAAGAAACTCTCAATCTTTGCCACTAATGACTAATAATTGCAAAGATATGCAAAACCTCTCTTTGAATTATGTTGTGCAGGAAATCACGGTTTTTAATGCGAAATCTGGAGTCATAATGAAGGTTTTTTAGGAAGTCCACACAATCAAGTAATTGGGAAGCCATTCCAGGGCGTCATCACGCCTAACGACCACTGGTACGCGCAAGGCCCGCCTGTACTAGGTGGCGTTGGCCTTGTCTCATCAAACCCTATGACTTTCGTGAAGACGCCTATATATTTCGAGGCTCCAGCCGCTGGCTAGAGAGCCGCCATTCTCAGATTACATCACAACACCACCAAAGGAGATCCACACCACTTTTTATCCATTGTTCATCACTACACCATCCATTCCATCCACTAGCCATATCCATTTCTTTGTACTTTAGATCTCCTTGTGATTTGGCGACCATTGTAAGAATATTTGATTTCAATCTAAGTATTTGTATGATGTTTTCTATCTCCGATCTATTTGTTATGAGTGAGTAGTCCTCACGGGCTGCGGGTTGGGGAGAAACCTTGCAGGGATTATGTGCATCTAATTCATGGAAGTATTGTAATTTGTTTGCAATTGAGATTTGTATCTTTTGTTTCTTTGTCTCTTCTCTCGATATGTGGACTTGTAGGTACCAAAGACCCCATAGATTGATAAAGGCTTGAGGTGAGATACTTCGCTAGCGGCAATCTCATAGGAACCCCAGTGACAGAAATGTTAGTATGGTCTTCGCTTAGCGACCCATTCGGGATCACAACAACATCACAGCTTAAAGCTTTGATCTGTGTTTTACACTTAATAATCGTTTGTAGCCTGTTGCTTCGGTGTACACTCGGTTGGATTAAAAGACTAATGCTATGCCCACTGCATCATGGGGGCTCTACTATATTAGGATGTATTGCCCACAAGAGATTATCTTCATTCAAACATTACACATGACTATGCTTATTATTATTTTTTATCCCATATGATGTGCAGCTGCAGGTGGATCTTCAACCCTGGCCTATGTCCATCCATTGATTCAACCCATTATAAAGTAAACTAGATTGGTCCAATAAACTAAGGTAAAACGAACAAACAAAGTCTTGTAGATGTGTCCTTTTTATTTCCTTTTAGCATTGCTTTCCGGGGTTTGATTAAACCTAGGTATTCTAGGGAAAAAGCTATTATACTACATCCCTGAATCCAGATCGAAGGTATCAACCCTTTTTCTGGCGTCGTTGCCGGGAAGCAATTTCGCTATCCTGGTGAGGTCACTAGAGACCTTGATTTTTGTTTTATTATTAGTTTGTAGTTTACTTCTTATTATTAGTTTACTTTCTTGTTATCTATTTGAAAACCCAAAAAAAAATTAGTTACTTGTTATTCATTTTCATTACTTAAAAAATACAAAAAAATAAAAGAGCCATTGCTCAAAAGAGGTTATGGGAGTATGCTACTCCCACTGATGATTTTATTCATGCACCTATCACTCAACCTGTATTTGATGCGGATATGAAATAAAGCCTAACCTTTTAAGTTTGGTTCAACAAAACCAATTTGGGGGCTCATCCGCTGAAGATTCGGGTTTGCACTTAAACACTTCCACTAAAATTTGCGTCATGATGCGTATTAAGGATGTAGATCCAAATGCTATTAAATTAAGATTGTTTCCTTTCTCTCTTAGAGGAAAGGCTAAGGATTGGTTGCTAGCTCTACCAAAGGGCACTATTAAATCTTGGGACGAATGTACTAACTTGTTTATGACTAAATTTGTTTCCCCAGCTAAAACTATGCATCTAAAATCCAACATTACAAGATTTAGACAAGAAGACCGTGAGACACTAGCGCTTGCGTGGGAAAGGATGAAAGAAGACGTAATGAACTGTCCTACTCATGGGATGGAAGAGTGGCTTATATTACATTTGTTTTATAATGGTCTTAACCCAACGTCTAAGTCTATGCTAGATACTACAGCTGGAGGAACAATCATGGGAAAGCAAGTGAGTGTTGCAAAGAAGTTACTTGATGATATGCAAAACAACCATGTCCAATGGCATGTGTGGAAAGAACCTCGGAGAGAGTAAGTTCAATTACCGAGGTGAATCATGAAGATCTTACATCGAAGGTAGACAAGCTGGTTAGTATAGTAAAGGTAAAGAACATACCCAAGTTAATGTTATCACTATCGATGTTAATGATGTTAATTTTATAGCTCGCACTCCTTTTAATCCTGCATGGAAAATTAATTATGCTTCCAATGTTCAAATATATCATTCTAATCCTACAGGAGCTCCTTATAACAATTATGATAACACTAATGGAGCAAATCATGGCAATCTCTTGTTTGAGAAAACTATTAGAACCTCTATACAAGCTCAAACCAAGCAAAAGAATATGCTTATTAAAATCATGGAGAACCATGAAAGTAGTATAGGAAAATTATCTAACCAGGCCTTTGAAATTAGAAATGATGTGTAGGCTCTACAGGAAAGGACAAAGACCATGGAGGCTCAGCTGGGTAAGGTAGCTGAGAGCCAAGCTCTAATACTAACAAAGTTTGCTAGAAAACCCGAGCCAAATCCGGTAGAAGACCTCAAAATGATGAGGGTGGTAACGAATGAAGAGAAACCTAAAGAGCTGGACTATAGCAATGCACTAACACCGGAATATACCATGGAAGATCTACTTAAGATGATCATCGTGAAGAATCCAGGTATATACCAAGGTAATGATGCTATGTACCAACAATTTATACAACAAGTGTCATCTAAAGTTTGTGAGTTAGAGATGGAGTATAAAAGACTACCTGGTAAGTTTCTAGCTAAACTAGATGATATATTTGAGCCCACTATTAAAATTAATTTGGGAGTCAATGAGATATCTGCACTTTGCGATCTTGGTGCGAGCATCTCAACAATTTCCAAAAGCTTATTCAACAAATTAAACTTGGGGCCATTTGTTACTACTGAATTGAGACTCCATCTAGCTGATTCAACTTATAAACAAGCTATTGGGATTAAACAAAATATAGTTGTTGAAATTAAAGGTAGTAGCGCTCTTATTGATCTTGTTATTGTGGACATGCCTGAAGATCCCATAGCACCTATAATTATAGTTACGCCATTCCTAATAACTATTAAAGCTTTGATTAATTTACATGAGGGGAATGTGCGAATAGGGCTACCATCTAGAGATCCTTTTCTAGTCCACTTCCCTAGGAAAAAGAAGGCCAAGCCTAATAATGATGATGGTGTAATTACTTTAAAAGCCAACTATTTTGGAGGGGGTATTCCACTTCTTAAACGTAAATGATTACCATCATGGTCAAGCTAATTAACTTTAACTAGAAGCACTTCATGGGAGGCAACCCATGTGAATAAATATTTTATGTGTTAGTTTTGTTTTGTTTTTGTTTTAAATAAAGAGTGTTCAAGAAGACCTTTGGAGAGAGGAGAAGAAATAAGGTAATTCTCTATATTTTATTTTACTAACACATGGCCTAAGAAGTATTGCTGATTCTTTATATAGTATATTTGTTGTTATTTTGTCCTTTGATAAGATGTGCAAAGGCACACGGAGCTTCTAATCAAAATTTTAAGTTTTGCAGCTCACAGTGCTCTTAACAATCACTGGTACGGTCGGAAGTGAACGTATCGTGCGCTTGTACCACATCGAACCGTAGGAAGATAGAAATTTCTGATTTTTGCTGCAGGGAACAATGCTCTTAACGACCAATGGTATAGTTGGACGCGCCCATACCGCGTGCCCGTACCGTACCCTTGAGCAAACATCAGATTTCAAGCAAAGATACAAAACCGATAATGACCAGCAGTATGGGCGCGCGTGCTCGTACCGAGTGCACCGCCTGAAGGGAGTCGTCGCCCCCAAGGTATGTCACCCGGTACAAGCAGACTCCGGCCGTACCGCCCGCCCGTACCATGTACGTGGCCGCCATATTCAGCCTGAGGAGGTAACCTAAAATTCCCCAAAACAAATCTTTCTCTTTCTTCTTCCTCCAAACTCAAAACCACCTCCATTGGATCTTGAAATTTACTTAATCTTTCTTCGATTCCTCGCACTCATTCGATCTAAGGTATGATTCTCCTCTGATCCTCAACTTATTTGTACAAAACCTTCACTCAATCTTTCATCATTGTTAATCTAGATTTAGGTCGTGTTCTTGATTCAATCTTGATATTGAGCATGCTTAGTGTTATTTTAGAGGAGTTTCTTTTGTGATTAGTGTAGAGAATCACTTATGCTATGTTTCTATTGGACCAAAAAAATTATTAGCAATTTTATTTACTTGATCTTATTTTTATTTTTAGATAAGGAGCCGTACACGTGAGATGGCTGCAGAATCCTCCGCGCCACCCGTTGATACATTAACCCCCGAGTCACTTGGTATTGAGTTAACCGAGGAGTTTCAACTGAACCGTTTGAATCGTCTCAAGCTCCGAGAAATCAAGTCCACCAAGTGGGCATGCCCTTATATCCTGAACCAAATTGGTATTCGTGTTGATTTTGATTTACTTTACAACAATGTTGGTTTGCATGATTTTTTTTTCAGGATGTTACCACATATCGCCGCTTAACGCTTTAATTCTTCAGCACCTTGACACACATAGAGGACCCTTACGGTTGCACCGAGGAACAAAGGCCCGGAGTTGATCGCATCAAGTTCCACCTTATGAACTTTGAGTATACCTTAACACTCAGCCAATGGGCTCAATGCTTTGGGTTTACCAACAACACTACCGATGTACGCATAACTACTTTTGGTTTAAATCCTGCACCTTGGGAGTACATTAATTTAATGAGAACCCGTGGAACCACACCCAAGGGAAACCAAATTGATCACCCTGCTATTCGCTATTTATTCTATGTGATTGGTAACACTTTGCAGGCACATGATGAGTTTACTAGAGTCAATAAGGAGGACAAGTTGATCCTCGCAAAAGATGCTATTATTAATTATAACTTAACGCCAAATTTAGGCGCTCTTCTCGTCTTTTACCTTAAGCATCAGGCTCTTCAATCTCGAGAACCCATATGCAGAGGAGGAGTTGTAACCATTCTTGCACGCGCACTTCACATCAACCTAGGTAACATCCAACCATTGACAGGAAGTCACCGTCTCGGTCTCCCTACTCTAAGAGCATGTGGTATGGTTTCTAAAACTCATGGTAGATACTTTTTCGATATACTTGGAGCGTATCACTTGATCCTGGATCCTTTTCCTAACGGTTTATTCTCTATTGAGGATGGACGTTTGCATTTTGACGCGCAGGTTGAAGCTAATCTACCCCAACAAGAAATACCCATGGGAGGAGGAGAAGATGAAGAAGTAGAACAAGGAGGACCCGAACAAGATGAGCAGCCACCAAACTACTACACCACCTATGAAGACATCTACGCACTCGAAGGAAATATCCAAAATATGAACAACCTTCGAGATGCAACTACAAGCCTCGCCACCTGGTTCCATGATTGGAGCAGCCAATGGAACGAGGGAAACTATCCACCTCCACCATAATGAGCAACAAAAGGCCTTGCAAAAGCCTGAGCTTGGGGATGTGTTCCCCCGGCAAATTTATTTGTGTAATAACGAGGTTGTACTCCAGCTCCTTGGGAGCTTTGAAACACTCGTGTTGGCTTGTTCCAACACTTTGTTTTTTCTTTGCTTTTTAGTTCACTTTTGTTTTTAGTTTGATTTTGTTTTTTGTTCATTTTTTATTTTCTAAAAACCCTTGCTTGGCCGTAAGTTCTTTTCAATTCTTTAATCCCTATCCTCGAAAATAAAAAAAGATTTTTCCTTTCTTCCTTTTTCGTAAATGTGGATTCACACTTTGCCTCTTTGCTTTAATATTATTATGAGAATAATCGTGTTTGAGTTTTGAATGAACACATCCCTATAAGGAAGAGGATCATGAAGTCTTTTATGAGAGGTATGTCCTATGTCTTCCACTTATGAAGTTTGAGTTGTTTATCTTGGTTGGTTGATTTGCTAAGATCTCATGCCAATGGGAAGTAATTTAATATGGTTAGAGTAAAGCTTTTTATTAGTATGATGATTAGTTGTTGAAGCTCTTGCTCTAGTTCTTTTAGTTAACCGAGTCTTGCCTTGCAAATAATATTGCCAAACAAGTTCAATAAGAAAACATCTAAAATTTATGACTTGTTTGATGAATGATTATCTTGAGAGTATACCCTTGAAGAAACTTAACCCCATAGATATTTTGATAGTCTTGACGGCACTCATGAAAGGAGTTGTTTGATTGAAATAGAGTCTAGTGGTAATTGTGATGCATGCTGATGAGTGCAGATTTGCATTATGTTTTACACTATTATTTTGCATTGTAGATGTAGGATCTTGGTATTTTACGGCGCTCGCGTGCATAGTTTATGTCTGTTTTCACCAGGATCAGGACAAATGATAGATCCAATGGATACAATTCTTGGAGCAGCTGTATTGTGGAGAAAAGGAGCCAAAACAATGTAAATCGCTTGTTTGGGAAATATTAATAATACCAGAAGAAAACTAGAAGCAAATAAAGGAGACAGAGGGTTCAACGACCAACTATACGACCAGAATAAATTTTCTGGCCGTATAGTTGGCGCCGCCTCCGCCTCCTCAAATAGTTTTACCCCGTGGAACTGGATCGGAGAGACGACATACAGAACACCCAGAAATCACCGAAACCTCACCTCCGGAAGGCATCTTGAGGGGGAATTCATCCACCGGGGATCCATCTTCAACCCGCGCAGATCCGGGAGGCTAAGGCATCGATCATCATCATCCACCGCTGCATCACCACCATCTCCATCCATCCCATCTACATCTTGTCTATATCTTGCTGTAATTCCGTACTCGTTGTGGATTTATACAAGTACTATTCATCTATGATTGTTCCCATTACCATTGCTATGATGTTGATTGCCTCCATGTCTGAGTAGATCTCTAGTTCATGGGGAGATGGAGAACCCCTAGCATATGATTGAGATGAGATAGGGATTATTATGTTATACATCATTATGTATATGTGTTAATTGTCTTCATCTTGATGTTGGGAGTTGTGCACCTCCTTAATATTTGGCTCATATGGAGACTCGATGAAGGGGATTACTTGTTGGTAGACGGAGAGATGATAGCACTTACTATGACTATAAAGCTATTGTAAATACTTACGTGCTAAGTTGGGGAATCAAGGAGAACTCATTAAGCCATGTCCATGCCACGGGAGAAATCCCATAATAGCGGGATAATACGATTAATGTCGTTTATTCGTCAGCTGTGGTTATGAAGGATGATGTGAGCAGTGGTTGCTACCTATTCGTCCATATATGGAGCTCCTCCAACATACATACACATTATGAGAATATTCGTTATAATAATCTTGATTGCTCAGTCTAAATTGCTTGCAGTGTATCCACCATTCCCCGAGAACGCCTTTTTCCCTATTGCAGTTCCAAAGTTCTATTACACATGCGATTCTTACTTTTTGCATTAAGTTTTGCTTTACTTTAAATTACCTTGTTCAACCAAAAACCCAAAAACAACTCCACCTTTCTTGCATCTTAAAGTTATTTCTTAAGTATTTCGTTTAGTTGTAATTAAAATCATTTTAGTCTTTCGTCTACTGCTCCCTGTGGGATCGATATCTTTATTTCAAAACTAGCTACAAACGATCTGTGCACTTGCAGTCATCAAGCTATTTTCTGGCACCGTTGATGGGGAGCTTAGCGCTATAAGTCACTTTACTTTTAGTTATTTACTTTCGTTGTACTAATTTTTACTTGAGTTGCAGGACCGCAACAATGGACAACACTCAGCATTTAAACCAGGTTGAGGCAGTAAAGAAAATGGGTTCGCCCATGGACACTTTTATAGCTGTCAATAAAAGCATAAATCCGGATGGAATCGAGATCCACCCATTATTATTTGAACTATTGCACTCTAAGAAATTTGCAGGAACCAATGAAGAAAGTCCATATGGACACTTATAATTCTTTGAAGACATTCTCAGTTCCTTTATTTTTGACGACTGTAATCTTGATATGGTTAAAACCTAGTTGTTTAGACAAACTCTCTCTAATATTGTTTGCGACTGGTATAGATCTTTTTGTGCAGAAGGACCGAGGACTTGGGAGGAATTGACAACCAAATTCCTACCAAAGTATTATTCAGAAAGCAAAGCTCACGGGATGAGAGGTATTATTATCAGTTTCAAAAATAATCCTGGTGAGGGATTATATGAAGGATATCTAAGGTACAAAAGCTACCTAGATAATTGCCCCCATCATCATTTTCCTAATTGGTTAATCACCCATACTTTCTGTGGAGAGCTAAATATTGAAAATAGGATGAATCTAGACACTGCTTGTAATGGTAGTTTTCTATCTTATACCTATGATGAAGCTTGGAACCTAATAATAAAAATGAGAGAAGCAATGGAAAATCTTAAACATAAGGAAAACATTACAAATGGTTTTTCTGAATATGCTTGCATTAATGATTTCCTTGCAGATGAAAGGGCAGATGCAATGATTAAAACCCTCGGTATTGATTCTTACTCAGTAAAGAAAATTATTGAGAATTATATAGGGCATTTGCAGGTACCTACAGAATGGGAACCTCGTAAACCCCTCGAAGAAAAGAAGCATGCAAGAGCGCTGATGGAAGAGTTCTCCTCAATACCTATTCAAGGGATCGTCGAAAAAAGGAAAAAACAGGAAGAACAAATAAAGAAGAGATCAAAGAAACTAGAAAGGAACCCCGAAGATACCAATATAAATAATGTTATATTAAAGGATCTTATGGAAGCACGAATAGTGGACAATGAATTGGTTATGCTAGACCTTGAAACCTCAAAATTCATCAAAGGTAAGGTTCGAGGTAACAAAACTTCTACACAAATGACCCCTATATATTGTGGAGAAACTTTCTTATATGGAATTTGTGAGCCAATTTCCACTATAAATATTATGCCTTCATCACTTTATGAGGAACTCTACTACAATTTAAATAATCCAGATGTGGAACTAGTAGACACTACTACTAAATTGTCTAATAGGACCAATATAAAACCAGAAGGAGTAATCAGAAATATCTGTCTCTAGGTCACTCATGTACCCCCTTGATTTTCATATTGTTGTTATGCCTCGAGATTATTTTTGTCCTATTATTTTAGGCAGGCCTTTTATCTCCATCACCAAAGATCGAGTTGATAATAAGAAGGAGACTATTTCACTGATGTTTGGAGAAGAGGAAATGACATTCCACTTCGCCAAACTAAAAAAGAGGCCATATGAAGTGGAGGATATCAAGGAAGAGAAAACGATTGCCTAGCTAGCAGCAATTCACTTCAGTACTCCACAATATGAATTAGATAGGAGCTTGATTAATTGGGAGGAAGCATGTAACAACCTCGGACCCTACGCTCTAAGTTCAAGCCTGGATGATCCAGAAGTGGTTAAAATAGTACAGTGGGGGGCCCAGGGGCCACCCACGTGTAGATCCGTCGGCCGTCCTAACCACTTCCAAGACATCGGGACAAGAGCGAGCGGCGTAGGCAACAGGCGAAGAGATCAAATATATACACAAGTGAGTATGTATGCAAGCTACCTTACAACAGTTCTCAGAGCCATACCATCTAAAAGAAATAGAAATATTGCAACGCCATACGGCAAGATCCAAATATCCTAGATAGAGATAATAGTTTAGGAAAGCTCCTCATACATCAAACATCAAAGTATCAAGCGGAAGCGGGAAACAAGATCCGAGTACGGACAAGAAGCAAATCGGCATAAGATGCCACATAAGTAAGCACATCCCGCCCACAGATCTCGTGGATCCCCATCCCCGGAATCTCTACACCGAGTGATTGTTGCCAACATCATCGGACTCCTCCACCCAGTATCCATCTTGCGAATACACTTGTTCATCTGAATCAAACAATTTATCGTGTGAGACCCTAGGGGTACTCAGCAAGTCTTTATGCCTCTAAAGGGGACATATACCTGGGGTGACGCAATTGCAGCAAAAGATAATAACTAACAAGTCTATAGATACTCGCTAACCATCTGCCTAACCAATGATAGACGGATGTCCGTTAATTAGAAACAATAGTTATAATAGTATAAAGTAACAGATCCATCCTCCTTCTCGCTTACCAACGAGAAAGCGGACGAACAACCCATCCGTTGGCATTTTTATTAACCATTCCATGAGTATTGCACTATTTACTAGTAAGGTATTT
This sequence comes from Avena sativa, assembly GCA_916181665.1. Taxonomy (NCBI): domain Eukaryota; kingdom Viridiplantae; phylum Streptophyta; class Magnoliopsida; order Poales; family Poaceae; genus Avena; species Avena sativa. The sequence goes on from OV702290.1 coordinate 470,977,108, forward strand.
AGTCAAATTAAAAGCGTTACTTTAGTTATACTTGTCTATGATCGAGAAACTGTGCTCCAAGTCGTCCATAACCGCGGACACGGTTTTCAGAAAGATTTACCCTGCAGGGGTGTAGCATCCCAATTGTCTAACAATTGCAATGCTACTAGCCTAGTCTATATATATGGCTACTTCCTATATATAATTGTTGCATCATAATTATATCATGCTCATGTCATCATGCCACCTTGCATTTGAGCATCATATAAAACTTTTTTTCTTTGGTTCTTCTCTCATATGCATTATTAATTGTATCTGCCTCTTGATATTGTTTTTGGCTATTGATATATTGTTTAATGCCCAACTTGAGTTAGGGGCATATATTTTATTCAACTCCATCACCTTTCTTTTCACCACCTTATAATTCCACCACCCCAATTACCATGGGCTTTTATTTTATTTTGGCAATTACTCTAGCTCATGTGGGTTGGGATGGATCCAATTCTAGTTTCTTTTGCTTGGCCTTTATTCCACCTTTTGGAATGCATATGTATAAATGCCATGATCATTTATTTTGTTTTCACAAGAATAACACATGGAATTTAATGTTTGCATGGGCCATGCAAAGCACCCATCTTTTCTCCTTTGGTTTTTCTTTGCTTTGGAGTGGATCTAGTCTTTTGGAATCAAACCAAGTAATTCTTTTTCTTTTGTTCTCCCCATAATTCTAGAGGCTTCTTAACTTTGTCTTGTGGACATTTGTTGCATGCAAAGGGGTACATGGGCCATATGTTTCTCTCATCATCAAAATCTACCTATTCCATCTCACCCTCCCTTGTCACCTTTTGCTTGTTCTTGCCTTTGATCATGTTATAACCCCTCAAACCTCTCTCTCTCTCATCCTCACCTTCCTCTCCTTTTCCCCTTCACCCATGCTTGATCAAGTGGATCATATCTAAACCCTAGCCCTAATCAACCTACCTCAATTCAACCATCTCCCCTACCACCCTCCTCTAGCTAACCCGAGCCACCACCCCTTTCTTTTCTTGGCAAGTACTCTACCAGCCATCGCATGCCTCTCCCCTGGTCCCCTCCCTTCCTCTCTTAGCAAGACAACAAGAGAGGGGGAAGAGAAACATCAACCGAGGCCTTCCTCTACTTTGCCAAAAAGTGCACCACCCCATGTGCCTCTCCTCTCTCTCCCTTATCACCTCAACCTCCCCAGTACCTCTCAGGTCGAGACCTGGAGCCCCAGGCACCCCACCTTCCTCCCTCCTTCCTCCACCAGAAGGCCATAGTCACCACCTAGCAAAAAACCCTTGCTACTTCGGCCTCGTTCGGGATCTGCGTGACTGTTGCTCTCCGAGGCCCGCCAGGAGCACCGACGAGTTCCTATGCGTCTCCTTCTTTGGCTCGAACCAGAACCTAGGCCGAAACCTCGCCGGAGCAGCCTGGCGCCACCGTGCAGCGCCGCAGCCCGAGCTCAATGTCCGCGAGCCCGCCGCCAGATCTCCACCACCTCCGCGCATTGCGACCACGCCGGCGACACCGCGGTGAGCCCCTGCATCTCCTAGACATGGTCCCCCTCTTCCTCCTGCGCCGTAACACCGCCGCGCTCCGTCGAACACCCTGCGCGCCGCCGCCGCCGCCAACCGCTGCATCTGCGCGCGCATGTGCCTCTGTTCTTCTCATTTTTCCCGATGCTGGAGACCTCCTTCGCGAAATCCCCAAACACCAAAAACGTAGCCCTATCTTCCCTCTTCAAAACGACTGTCTATACGCCCGAAACCGTCCATCGTAGCTCTCGCTATCCTCTCCAGAAGATCATGGTTTCTCTGTCAAATCTGCCGTCAGTACGTATCTTCCGATCCATGTTTGGCCTCTGTTCATCACTAGATCCCGGACAACCTGGCCACCGTCAACGGAAGACGGCCAGATCCGCCACCGGCAGAGCCTTTTCCGTCAGCGAGCAGCCACAGCCGATGCCCTTTTGCGCTTAGCCCCGTAGCCTTTTTCCCGCCTGAATCCGCAGCCCCCGCAGTCCCACCTGTCATTCGCCGCCGTTTTCTTTTGAAGAGGCCCCTCGGTTTTCTGGGAAACACCCCCCACGCAGCCCTGGATCACCCATGTGTCACGTCCCTGCTGGGCGACGCGCGTGCGTGGCCCCGCTGAGCCCGACCCCACCTGTAGGCGATTGCGGCTAAGAAGGGTCCTAGTGAGAACAGTTTTCGGCGCGTCCTGTCCGCTCGTCAGCGTTGGCCCACCCGTCAGTGTCTGGGGCTGAACTCGCCGGGTATAAAAAGTATTTTCCCAATTTCTGGTTTTAATTAAGCTTTTACAGAAATTGTTTAAATTCAAATTCAAATCTGTTTTTCATATCTTTTAAAAGATAATTCCAAATAATACATATGATATATGTTTTTGAATCAGAAAAATGTGAGGAATTCAAATATGCTATTCAAAATAATGTTTGAACACTTTAAATTTACAAGATGATTAAAATTACAATAAAATGCCCTTTTCTAATTAAATTAATAACTTTAAATCTATAACTCCAATTTTGACAAATAATATGTCTAAATCGATAAGCGCGACGAGCCCGTTCTATCTATGCATTCCATGTTCTAAATTGCAGCATGCATCATATAAATATAAAGTATACAGCAACTTATATGAGAGCAAACCGGGCTAACAACTTAATAAAATGCTTTAATCTTGTACCCCACACCTCACCCATGCCATGCTACATTATTGCCATGCAAATTGTGCATCATTCATCATGGCATGATTGTTTGCTTGTCGCATTTTTAATTCCTATGCTTGTGCACTATATTTATGTTGGCCCTTGTTTGTTTGGTTCTTCTTCGAATAGACGCTGAGCAGGGGATATATCAGGAATCCTAGGAGCACTACCCAGATCCTTCTCTCGCTTCAACTGAACTGACAGGCAAGCACTACCACATGCTTGCATACATATAGTACCTATTGCCTCTATCTTATTCTTGCATCATTGAGTCGCGATTGCATTAAATTGAATCCCAAGTACTACATAGCCTTTACTTTTAAACCCCACCGAAGCTTGTTCCTCCATCCCATGAGCCATTACTATAGGAGTTGTTTGAGCCATGCGAGTCATAGAACAGCATGTGTAGGGTATGTGAGTGTCTGTTGGACAATGAGGTACCTAAACAACTTAACCTGAGTAGTAATGGGATAACTAATGAAAGTGGCACCGGTGAGCAATATCTGCTATTTGGTTTTTTTATGCTCACTTGTGTCCCGTAGGACCCCGAGTACTTGATTCCTGTTCCTTGACTATTCGCACTATCCACATCCGGGAGGCCGTGGACCCCCCGGAGCTAGAGCTTGATTCATTCTTATTTCTTGGGGCCACAAAGTAGTTTGGGGCTTTATTACTATCCTGTACTTATGCCATGTTACTGCTTTATTTAAGATTGTGCGAGGATCACCTGTACTATTTAGGGATCGCGGCACGATTTCGCGATATCGACAAGCCCAGTCACATTTTCGGGTTCCCAGTCGTTTACAGCCGTTCTCGCAAACCCTGGGTCTGTCTCGGAGTTGGCCAACTTCGTTGCGGATAGCTTATTGGGGTGGCCCCCTTAAATATTTCTGAATCCTGTGATCGCTTTGTCGTGAATGCCTTGTTGGGTTTTGATTTGGTTTTTCCAAGGTTGATCGAGTGTGTGTTGCTATTTGTGCACCCCTGTAGGGTAAATCTTTCTGAAAGCCGTGTCCGCGGTTATGGACGACTTGGAGCACAGTTTCTCGATCATAGACAAGTATAACTAAAGTACCGCTTTTAATTTGACTAAGTACCTGACTAGTAAATAGTGCAACACTCATGGAATGGTTAATAAAACTACCAACGGATGGGGGGGTTGTTCGTTCGCTTTCTCGTTGGTAAGCGAGAGGGAGGATGGATCTGTTAATTATACTGTTATAACTGTTGTTCTTAATTAACGAACATTGGTCTATCTTTGGTTAGGCGGATGGTTAGCGAGTATCTATAGACTTGTTAGTTATTATCTTTTGTTGCAATTGCGTCACCCCAGGTTATGTCCCCTTTAGAGGCATAAAGACTTGCTGAGTACCCCTAGGGTCTCACACGATAAATTGTTTGATTCAGATGAATAGGTATACTCGCAAGATGGATACTGGGTGGAGGAGATGGACGATGTTGGCAATGATCACTCGGTGTAGAGATTTCGGGAACGGGGATCCGTGAGATCTGTGGGCGGGATGTGTTTATTTATGGGGCATCTTATGCCGATTTGCTTCTTATCCATACTTGGATCTTGTTTTCCGCTTCCGCCTGATACTCTGATGTTTGATGTATGAGGAGCTATCCTAAATTATTATCTCTATCTAGGATATTTGGATCTTGCCGTATGGCGTTGCAATATTTCTATTTCTTTTTAGATGGAATGGCTTTGAGGACTGTTGTATGTGGTTGCATACATACTCATTTGTGTATGTAGTTGATCCCTTCGCCTGCCGATTACGCCGCTCGGTCTTGTCCCGATGTTCTGAAAATGGTTAGGATGGCCGAAAGTTCTACCTGTGAGTGGCCCTTGGCCCACCGTACTATTTTAACCATTTTCGCTCATCCAGGCATGTAACTAAGAGCGTAATTCACCGAGGTAGTTACAATTGGTATCAAAGCCATCCCGCCCTTCAGGGTCTTAGCCAAATGGTCGTTGTCAGTTTAGCAAATATTTTTGGTAGCTATGTATACTAGGGAAAACAACAACGTGAGAGTAGGACTACTTCCATTTTTCTGCTTACCCACCCACCCTTTTCTGGTAAGGAAGTGTAACGTTTTTAATCCTCTTCTAAAATTCAAACTAGGATTCACGTCTTCTGGGTTCCGTAGTACCATAGGTTGTCTGTCTGTGTGTGTGTGTGAATTCCTTGTCTATATGTTGCATCCAACTTGTTGTCGCTATCTGCCTTTTGGTTATCAATTGTTGGTATATTCCATATTGACAGGCTTTTGTAAACTGACGACATCTATCCGACTCTTGGTTAACCGGTGCCATCTTGTTAAGGGTGTTCTTCCTTCCAGCATGCTTTCACAGAATGTGGAGTTGCTAATCTCTATCTGATAAGTGGTTTGTGCATCTATTGGCATTTTAATGCCGAAAAATGCGGAAAAAATTTCTTTGATACATCTATGTTTCCACACTCCTCTTCAGTCGTGTGTGAAACATTATTTATCTTCCTTTTATTGGCATGTTCAGGCTAACTCATTCTTTTGTCAACGGCGCTTAATCCTGGAGTTTTACTTCATCTTCAAATTCTCTTGGGCTAATTACATAACAAGTGTCGATCCGATGCTGGTGATTGTAAATTGGTTCTCGGCATAGCTATATGACACTTATCATGAGTGGAGTATGGTTAACGTTATCAATTTCATCCTCCAAATGGTGACGGTTACCTCCTATGATTTTGAGTTACACCGTGATCATATCTATGCATATTCCAGTATCTTTGTCAATCCGGAGTTTCTCAAGGCACTACGGTGGTCTATCATCTGTTTATCATGCTTCACATCTTTTTGGAACTCCATATCTGCAAAATTCTCTTTGATACGAGAGAATTGCATCTTTTTCGCCTCTGATAGATTTGCTTAAGATAGGAGATATCATCGTTTCTTTATCCAAGGTCTCTTTATCTTTGTAACCGGTGACCCAATCGACAATGTGAACCAAGTGGCATTTCTTGTTCTCTTCCGAAGGACCAGATAATCTATTCTGCCAGTGCATCTCTTTCAACATGAATCCTTGCTCGTAATGTCGATCTTTCAAAGAGCGTTGAGCTCAGAAAGTATTTCGAGCATTTGTCTGTTTCTCGCGCCTCTTAAACTTGATATTCTTGGAATATCTTGTTAATCCATGATGGTATATTTGGTGATATGCTTGCCTATTCTATATCAATGGAAGATCATCTATGTCGTTTTCTCTCAAGCTTCGAGAACACCGCTTGTGTGTAAAGTTCTCAAAGTGTGAATTCTGGCTCCTTGAAGTCACCTATCTCGACCACGTCATTCTGCTAAATAGATCGCTTCAATTCTGGAATCAGCAAGTCCATTGTTAATTCCATCCTCCATCTTCAATCAAACCCGGAGTTTTTCCTTGTTGGCGAGTTATCATCGTCGTTCCGCTGAAGATTTCCTCAAGACTGCTAAATCTCTCTCAATCATTTCAAGAAGAACATGGATCTCTTTTCACCTCTGTTGACATGGTTATACCCTACGGGTACATAACTTCAGCATACCTGGTCCAGCCCAAGGAAAGCCCACGGCCAATATACGCCAGCCCATGAAGATTTTCGGGTGGCCCAGGCCCATGACGCCTTCGGATCCTTGAAGAACAAGACTAGAGTTTCAATACAACTTGTAACCTACTCGTATCGGTACCCGAGACCTAGCCTCCCCATATATAAAGGCTAGGAGGGTCCAACGAGGAGGACACCCAACAACGATTACACCCTGCGATTAGGACATACACACCTCCACGCCAGATCGAATCTGCGCACCCTGTAACTTTCGGTTCCGCCGCAATAAAAGAGCAGACAAGCAGGAGTAGGGTTTTCCCTCCGGGAGCCTGAACCTGGGTAAATCCCGTGTCCCCTGGTTGCTTGTCTGTTAACCGTGCCATGATCTCCAGCATCCCCATCTTCTCCAAAACCCAAGTCCATAACAATGGGCATTGACGAGTTGAAACCTCGTCAATTGGCGCCGTCTGTGGGAATTGGGGCTGCTGATTGTGCGGTCGTGACGGTTCCGACCCGATCGATCTACAACTCCTCGGCGACGGAGAATCACCTCCTCTTCGGCGCTTTCGACTTCACCGCCCACTCGTCGGCCACCATGAAGGATTTCGAGCCCGTAGGCGACGGACTCGAAATTCTGTTCGGGAGCTTCTGCTTCCAGGTGGGACAAGCTGGCACCCTCCGCCTCCCCGAGCGGATGCCCGTGCCGCCGATCAGGCCCGCTTCGTGGGCTCCACACCCCGTGCTACGCACGTCACCATCAACAGATGAGTTCTATAGCAGCAGCTGCTGCAACTCCGATCTGTGCGATCCACCTTCGGATGAAGGGACCTACGGTTCCGAATCCGAAAGCTGCGGCAGCAGCCAACCAATCTGCAGGCGCTATCTGTGCGCCGCAATCATCCAAACCGACGAAGACACGCCTAACCCACCGCCCAACCCCAACCCGCAGGGCGGAAACGGCGAAAACGGGGAAAACAGGGGCCACCTCATCCAACTTAGCAAAGAAGGATGGGCCGAAGCACGCCGCGCCGTTGCAGGCGAAATAGTCCTACCTCTGGACTCCCCACGTGACCTGCTGATGGCATACCACTACCTCCTCATCGAGGAGCACAAGAAGCAAGTCAAGATGCAGGAGACGCTCGATAAACGCAAGAAAGCAGCCTCTGAGTCCAGTGCGCGACGAGCTGCGCTCTCCGCCATGGGACCCGGCTCCAGCACAAACGGAAATCAGGGAAACAAGCACCACTCTTGGGTGGAAAACATGGACCCGAAGGAGCGGCGTGACGTGACCCGAACCCTCCACACATCGTTCATGGATATGGACGCCGACGGCAACATCACCCCGAAGACGCCACAAGCCGCGATCATGGCAGCCACTGCGTATCTTCCCAGACACCAAGCCAGTCAAACAGTCCATCCGAAGACTGTCGGAGCCACGAGCCGAAGCTATCGGCAAAGAGATCAACAGATTACTCGCAGCAGACTTCATCCGGGAAATCAAGGAAAGCGAGTGGCTGGCAAACACAGTGATGGTCCCGAAGAAGGACACGGACATCCTGCAGATGTGCGTAGACTTCACGTCACTGAACAAACACTGCCCTAAGGACCACTTCCCTCTCCCTCGGATCGACCAGATCATCGATTCGACTGCAGGTTGTGAGAAACTCTCCTTCCTCGACGCCTACTCAGGCTATAACCAGATTCGACTCAAGGTCGAAGATCAAGAGAAAACGACGTTCATCACACCGTTCGGAGTATACTGCTACAACACAATGCCCTTCGGGCTAAAGAACGCGGGTGCCACGTACTAGCGATGCATGCAGGCCTGCCTCAAGGACCAGATCGGTCGCAACGTCCAAGTCTATGTCGACGACATAGTCATCAAAACCAAGGAGGCAAGAACACTTATCGACGATCTCCGCGAGACGTTCGACAACCTTGATCGCTACAGGATCAAGCTCAATCCAGAAAAGTGCGCCTTCAGCGTCCCCTCAGGTCAGCTGCTTGGATACTTCATCTCTCAACGAGGGATCGAAGCGAACCCGAAGAAAATCAAAGCTATCATGACAATGGAGAAGCCGAAAAACCTCAAGGGCGTTCAGCAGCTCGCAGGGCGAGTAGCGGCACTAAGCAGGTTCATCAGCCGCATGGGCGAGAAGGCCCTACCATTTTACCAACTGTTGCGCAAAGCAGACAAGTTCGAGTGGACACCATAAGCCAACGACGCATTCGAAAACCTCAAGCGGCTCCTCTCCACCTCGCCCGTTTTGGTCACGCCAAAAGAGCGCGAGCCCCTGTTGCTGTACATAGCAGCCACACACCAGGTGGTCAGAACAATACTCGTGGTCGAACGACCCGAAGAAGGCAAGACCCATGGGGTACAACGCCCAATTTACTACCTCAGCGAGGTTCTCACTCCAACAAAACAGCGGTACCCGCACTACCAGAAGCTGGCCTACGGCGTGTTCATGACGGCTCGACGACTGAGCCACTACTTCCAGGAGCATCAGGTGATGGTCGTCAACGAGGCACCCCTAAACAGCATCCTGAACAATCCAGAGGCCACAGGACGCGTGGCCCTGTGGGGCATCGAACTATCACCATTGGACATCATCTACTAGAAGCGACACGCAATCAAATCTCAAGTCCTTCCGGACTTCCTGGTGCACTGGATGGAGCTGCAGCTGCCTGACACCCCAGACATGTCGCAATCCTGGACAATGCATTTTGACGGCTCCAAACGCGAAGCCGGAGCAGGGGCAGGAGTCATACTGACCTCCCCGCAAGGTGACAAGATGAAGTACGTCCTTCGGATGAAATTCAGAGCCTCCAACAACGAGGCCAAATACGAGGCCCTCATCCATGGCATGCGGATGGCAAAAATATGCGGCGCAACGCGCCTGGTCATCTACGGTGACTCCAACCTTGTCGTCCAGCAGACGATGAATGAGTGCGACGCACACGCCGAAAACATGATCGCGTACCGCGCACTATACAACGCACTCGAAGGAGAATTCGACGGCTGCGAACTTCGGCACGTCGGAAGAGAGAGCAACGAGGAGGCCGATAGACTTGCCAACATTGGCTCCACTTGTGCAAAAGTACCACCAGGTGTGTTCCTCGAACAGATCTGCGTGCCATCCATCAAGCGGAAATTCCCCAAGGGATCACCTGAAGAAGCAGAACACTCGGGGGCTACGCTACCCGAAGGTCAAGAAGGACCCGAAAAGTTGGATACCGAAGTCGCCATGGTCAACCTGATGCAGGTCATGGCAGTCGAAGAAACCTGGACACGTCCATACCTCCAGTTCCTGCTAAACGGAAACTTACCAGACAACCCGACAGATGCCCGGCGCATATCTCGTCGGTCAAAAGCCTTCACCATCATCAACGGCGAACTGTACAAACGCAGCATTACAGGCGTCCTACAACGGTGCGTCACCATCAGCGATGGCAAGACCATACTCCAAGATATCCACGAGGGCATCTGCGGCCACCACGCAGGCAGCCGCTCCCTTGTCGCCAAAGCTCTACGAGCAGGATTCTATTGGCCAACGGCCATGAGCGACGCAAAGGACATCGTCCGAAGATGCAACGGGTGCCAACGGTTCGCCGACAAACCGCACGCACCTGGGTCCGAACTCCGACCCATACCCATAGCTTGGCCTTTTGCTCAATGGGGCCTTGACATGATCGGCAAACTGCCAAAATCCTCGAAGGGAGGACACGTCTTCCTCTTGGTCGCAGTCGACAAATTCACCAAGTGGATCGAGGCCATGCCAGTCACCAACCAGAAGGGCAAAACCGCCGTCAAGTTCTTCGAATCCATAGTCTACAGGTTCGGCATACGGCACAACATCATCACCGATAACGGATCAAACTTCATCTCCGAAGAATTCCAGGACTTCTGCGAAGGTCTCGGGATCAATATCACATACGCCTCAGTGGCGCACCCGCAAACAAACGGGCAAGTGAAAAAGGCCAACGGCCTAATCGACGCTGGCATCAAGAAACGCCTCATGGGCTCACTCTAGCACAAAGCTGGCAACTGGACGAAAGAGCTACCGTCTGTCCTGTGGAGCTTACGAACTACGCCAAACAGCTCCACCGGCTACACACCGTTCTTCATGGTACACGTAGCTGAGGCCGTGCTACCAGCCGAAGTACGTCACCAGGCTCCACGAGTCGTCGCTTACAGCGAGGCCGAATCCACGGCTGCACTCGAAGACGCCGTCGACACACTCGACGAAGCACGGGATATAGCAGCAGCTAGATCCGCGGTGTACCAGCAAAGTCTCCGCAACTATCACAGCCGCCGGCTGCGCCCCAGGTCCTTCGTCGAACGAGACCTCGTCTTGCGACTCAAGCAAAAACGACCGAACAAACTCGATTCGCCATGGGAAGGACCCTATGTCATCACCGAAGTCATCCCAGGTGGCGCCTATCGCCTCAAGCACGTGGAGTCTGGAGTCGCATACTCCAACCCATGGAACATCTCGCACCTGCGATGATTCTACCCATAGCAATGGGCAATGTACCCCTTTTACTTTCAATAAGGCTTACGGCCAAGGCTACTCATCCGAACCATGTACCTCCTCCATTACGCTACAAATAAAGCTAAGTGTCTCGCTCCCAACCTTCGGTTGACTATTTCTCTGCAACTTTGTTACATGCTGCTAACGCACTCGGGGGCTCCCCCCACCTCACGATTTCATCGACTGAGAACAAAACGCGCTCGGGGGCTCCCCCCACCTCACGATTTCATCGACTGAGGACAAAACGCGCTCGGGGGCTCCCCCCACCTCACGATTTCATCGACTGAGGACAACACATGTACACCTGAGTAGCTGACCACGTCAGGCTAACGAAAAGGGCACGTACTAAATCAAATCACTGCGTGCTCGCTAACAAGCAAACCTTTACAACAAAGGGCACATACACGCCCAGCCGCAATATACAAATTTTACATCTATCTGTTTATTTTCAGGTTCTACCTATTCTGCAGAATAGCCTGAGCACGCTGCTCAAACAAATCTACAATCTGTTCGGCATACTGCCTTACAGCCGCGTAATGCGGACGCATATTCCACTCGCCACCATCTGGCCGAGGAGGTGGCCCAGTCGCCACAGCAGCCAAATCTACATCAGGGCGATGCACCCTCACAAGAGACAAGGCAGCCTTCACCCCTGCGACAAGCTGCTGCCGCACCAGCTCCTTGACATTGCTGGCACTCCGAAACTTCGCCAGAAGACCTACAAGGGTCGTCGGCGTGCCATCCAATGGAAAGATGACGTGCAACACCGAGGACAGCGATGTCTGCACCTGGCGGAGCACCCGTGAAACCTGGAAGACGCGATCCTGCACCGTCGCCAGAACCATGGCACGATCGTGATCCACCCAAAAGAAGCCACCAGCTTCCATGTCCTGTTGAGTCAAACAATTGACTCGAACAGCAATGCGCTCCTTTTCTTCCTTCGGAGCGAGATTCGCACCTGCGACAACAGCACAGAACAAGAGTAAGGCCAGCAGGCTCACCCGAAGAACTAAGCTACGGCCCGAAAGAAGGATCAACTTACACTGCAGCTGCTCGGACAGCCGACCCAGCTCCGCCATCAAGTATTCCTCTCTGGCTGCACTACGGTCTGCTTTGGACTTCCAAACGTCAGCACGACCGCGTAGCCCAAGCAAATCCCTCTCCAATCTGCGCACGCGATCCCGCAGAAAAGCGAGCTGCAAGGAATCATCCAACGATGCTCGCAAGGGCCTTTCGGATGAAGTACCAACTGGGTCAACACCCGAATGAACCTAAAGCAGAAGAAAAAGAAGGCACACAGACACTCAGCCAAAGATAAAGCCCAAATCGGAGGAATTCATTAAATAAGGCCACTGCGTGGCTCAAGAATGGTGCTACAAAAGATATTTACTGCAAAAGTAAACTACATACTACCCTACATCTCCTATGCCTAAGGCGTAGGACACCGAGTCGCCTCAGAGCCAGACTGCCTAGCTTTGGCCTCGCCCTGCTGCCGCAGCGCGTACTCAGACAACAAGTCAATGAGCTTGGGCCCATATCGTCTGCAGCGAGCGGAGTAAGCAGCGAAGGCTACCTCTGATCCATCCGCAGCCGTCGGCATCCGAGAAGTGATCTGGGGCAAGTCCAGCTCCGCCCCAGCCGCCATGGCCATCGCCAGCCCGACGGACGCGCCGATGCCCTTCTGCTTGCGCTTGTACGCTGCAGGCGCTTCGGCTGACAGAGCCTCTGCCAGAGCACCCACATCTTCAAGGGTTGCGCCCTTCGGGAAGAGCTCCTGGTAGAAGCGACCAAGGACCTCCTTTGCCTTGGCAAGGGAGTTGACAACGGTGCTGCAGCGGTCTTCGACCGCCACAGTGGCATCATCCAGAGCACTCCCGTGCTCCAGAGCACCACGGTCAAACTCGATGCCTGCGGCATCTGAGACAAAACAGAAGAAAACATGAAGAATAGCAACATAGAAGAGGACCCGAAGAAAAATAAGCAAGTACAAAAGCTAGCACTCACCCGAAATAGCCTTGGCAGCAGCCATGAGCTTCTCCGCTACTCCTACCTCACGACCTGTGGCTTCCTGCTGCAGACGCTCTTTCGCTTCGGCTGCCTTTGACAGCTCCATCTCAAGGCGCTCTTTCGCCTCAACGGCAGCTTCGGCCTTCTGCTCCAATTGGCCAAGGCTCTTCTTCAGAGCATCAACCTCACGAAGAGAGTCATTATGCTCCTCTGCATTCACAACAAGCCAGTGTCAACAAACAGGACAAGGATAAACAAAAAAGTACTACAAGGCAGACGAATACCTTGCAGCTGCGGCAGTTTCACCTCCAGCGTCAGGTGCTCCTCCACCAGCCGCTTGGCCTCTCGGACACAAGGCTGCAGGAAAAAGCAATAGCAGTAAGAGCATGACTTGGGGGCTCCACCCAAAACAAAGAAGCAAACACAACATCAGCACATGAAGACGCCCGGGGGCTCCCCCCGTGACATGAAGCAGAAAAACTTACGTGCTCCGAAGGCGAACCCGCAGGCCCGCCTGCGAAATTCTGAGGCGCAACCACCAGCCTCTCCTGCACAAGAGGAACTGGTGCAGCACCACCCGACGTCGCCACCGTCTGCGGAGGCGGCGACGCAATGTTCGACTCCCCCATCATCTCGCGCGCTCCATCACTAGAGCCGTCGGAGGATTGCCTACATACGAACCAATCAACACAGGCGCAAAAATAACAAGTGAGCAAAAGACAACAGTGGCAACAAGCACACTTACGAGCCCAACGCGCTCAGGTCAAAGAAAGGAGAAGCCCTCCGGGCCCTCTTCTCCTCCTTCTTCTCCTCCTTCTTCTCTTCCTTCTTCCGCTTTGCTGGCGGGTGCGGAGCAACAGCTCGCACAGGAACGGCAGGAATAGGAGAAGACGAACCCCCCTGAACATCATCATGACGCTCAAGACCCCGAGGATTCCTGGGAGTCGGAGGAGTCGAGGCATCCAAAGACTCGCTCGAGCTCCGTGATCGCTTACTCGAATGGTCTTCACTCGATTCGTCGGCATCCTCCGCCGGAGATCGCGCCGAAGGAAGCTCGGACACGGAATCCACCACTTCATTATCCGGGGCATTCGGATACCTTTCGGGCAATGGTGGCGCCATGCCTGGCACTTTGAAGCTCTACAAGATGAGAAGAAACTTTGTTAGCAAACAAAGGACACAAGTACACAACTAACAAAAACATAAGGGAAGCACTACGTGCGCAAATCTACACCTTTGGCACGGCCAACGTCGACGAAAAGGGAGGAGTCAGCGACTTCCCCGGGATTTTTTCGTCGGCCTTGAACTTCAACAGCACGCGAAGATCCTTGTCAAGGTCCACCTCGGAGACCTTCTCACTCGAAACCCTCGTCGGATCACGGCGCCCAGAGTACAGGAACATCGGGTGCACTCTAGCCTGGAGCGGCTGCACCCGACGCTCAAGAAACACCCGGATAATGTCGACACCATTCACCTCCTTCTCAGGAATCAATTGGAGCTCCTCCACCCGACGGTACAAGGCCTCTATCTCCGCCACCTCACCGTCTAAGATCTGATTTTTCCAGGACCTCTTCTTCACAATTAACTGGGAGGGGTCAAAAGGAACGAGACCAAAATCTTGCCCAGGCAGCACGGAGTCACGGATGTAAAACCATTTCCTCCGCCAGTACTGGACAGATTCGGACATGGAGAAGGAAAAGAATTGGACATCGGGACTAAGAGAGATGATGAAACCCCCAATGGGATAGACACCATCCGAACCAGACTGCCTCCTCACGGAATACAGCTTCCGGAAGAGGCCAAAGTGCGGCTCAATGCCAAGCCAACACTCGCAAAGCGTGATAAAACACGCAATGTGGAGAAGGGAGTTGGGAGACAGATGATGGAGTTGAACCCCATAGAAAAAGAGCAGTCCACGAAGGAAGTCATGGACTGGATACGCAAACCCACGCAAAACAAAGGCGACAAACATAACCCGATACCCAGATGGGGGACGGGGGATTACCTCACTACCGGGGAGTCTCACGGCCGTCGTGTCCTGCGGAATCAGGCTCCGCTCGCGCAGCTTGCGGAGATCGCTCTCCCGCGTCTCTGATCGCCGCCAGCCACCATCGGTGACACGAGCAGCGGCGGCGCCCTTCTTGCCTCCGGCGGCGCTGGTTCCCACTGCAGGCGAAGACTTCTTTGGCTTCCCCATGGCGCTACGGCGGTGGTGTTGTTGCCAACAACGAAGACAAAGGAAATGCGAAAGGAACTCTCAGCACGCAGCAAGAATCGCTCGAGCACAAGGAGGCAGTAAAACGCAAGAACTGGTGCGGTGAAAACAAACCACGATTTTCACCATGGATTATAACAGCAAAGACGACGCACGCTGACCGTCCATCAAGAAGACCTAACGCCAACGGCAGATCTGGCCGTACACGTGTCAGCACCAAAACGAACCGTCGTTCCCACGACGTCCACTATGCGCGGAAATCGAGGAAACGCCATAATCATCTCCACGCCGCGCGTGACCGGTCAATTCAAAGTCAGGAAGTGGGACCCACGCATCGTCCAGTCAAGTCATCTCTGGCGCAGCAGACGCTTGAGGTCATTGATCATCAGCACTGACGTCATCAACAGCTATACTAGCAATAACTTTGGCTCCACAGCTAAAAGTACTCACTCGAATCTACGATTCGACTAAATACTTGGGGGCTACTCCTATCAGGAGCGCTGGTCGCGCACCCGATGTACTTCCGGGTCAGCGGTACGCCCACGAGATTTTCCTACTACCGTTGCATGATACAAGACTCGAGTCTCTGCCCGAGTCTACGACTCCGCCAGACACTCGGGGGCTACTCCAAACTGGAGCGATGGCCGTTCACACACAAGAGCTTCGAGTCCTACGTCGAGTCCACGACTCCACTACGGACTCGGGGGCTACTCCCATAGGGAGGAAGGATTTCAGCATTCGAAAATTTTCGAGTCCTACGGACTAAACAACTGAGCAATGCTTGCACTAAAAGTCTACGACTCGAACAGACACTCGGGGGCTACTCCCATAGGGAGCGCTGGTCGCGCACCCTATGAAATCTTCGACTGCGATCTTTCGGATCCGCATGCAAAAACTTTTTGGCAACTCTGCCCCAATTAATGCTAAGTGAGTAACATCCTCCTTGGCCACCCGAAACACCTCCGCGGTGATAAACATTCGGATGCTGCGTCTGCGACGCAAAGATAAGACCTACAGATATCATCTGATGGCCTGGCAACGCACCTGACTGCGCTCTGCTAGTATGAATTCGTACCAGCAGGTACGATGAAAAATCCCGACGGACGCGTTGGGTACATCATTTAAAAACACTGGAATTCCACTCCTGTAAGTCCTCCGCGGCCTGAGTCGAATTACGCCAGCATATGTTCCGGGTTCGAGTCGAGGGACTCGCACCTGAAGAAGATCGTGTTGTTTTGTCCTAAGACGATTAACTGACCCTAATCCGTCGGGTGAGTCAGGCACACGCATCAACAATCCCTACACATTCTCTTGAAAGACAGAGTTACACCCGAAGGATTGAAGAGTCCTCAGCCGAATCTACGATTCGACTAAACACTCGGGGGCTACTGACATGGTTATACCCTACGGGTACGTAACTTCAGCATACCTGGTCCAGCCCAAGGAAAGCCCACGACCAATATACGCCAGCCCATGAAGATTTTCGGGTGGCCCAGGCCCATGATGCCTTCGGATCCTTGAAGAACAAGACTAGAGTTTCAATACAACTTGTAACCTACTCGTATCGGTACCCGAGACCTAGCCTCCCCATATATAAAGGCTAGGAGGGTCCAACGAGGAGGACACCCAACAACGATTACACCCTGCGATTACGACATACACACCTCCACGCCAGATCGAATCTGCGCACCCTGTAACTTTCGGTTCTGCCGCAATAAAAGAGCAGACAAGCAGGAGTAGGGTTTTCCCTCCGGGGGCCTGAACCTGGGTAAATCCCGTGTCCCCTGGTTGCTTGTCTGTTAACCGTGCCACGATCTCCAGCATCCCCATCTTCTCCAAAACCCAAGTCCATAACAATGGGCATTGACGAGTTGAAACCTCGTCATCTGTCTCGTCAAGTAATCTTTCGAAACCCTCTCGTTCCATCACCTATCGTCAATCCAGCGAAGGCCGCGAAGACTTTCAGATCTTTTGTAATCCTTCTATTCAAGTTGGCGCTATCTTAATCTATCTGTGGAACCCTTCATCTGGTTGCCATGTGCTTCCTTCATGTTTTTCCGGTGGCTTGAGACTTCCGACATGACGACAACATCATCATATTTATCTATCTTGAATCCGGCGAATCGTTTGCATCTATCCTTGTTTTCTAACAGAGTTCCATGAGTTATCCTTGTCAAGATCTTTAGTCTGTTTTGTTAGTTGGGTTGCTTAGTTTTCCTATTCATGTGCGGAGTAATGCTTTGAGTGCGGGATGGAGTAGCTACCATACCACTACTTTTATCATTCTCTCTTGTACATTGAATTGGTGAATTAATGTGATTCAACTCATTCCACGGAAGTTAGAAGTGGCCTCTATCCCTTGATACTTCTACTTGCGTCCTTGTTTTCCAGAGTGCTCTCTCAGAGAACATAAGCAATAATCTCTTGTTGGTGGTCTTGTCTATTATAGAGGGAGGAAATCATCAATTATCCGGTGGGAACAAACACAAACTCTTTTCTGCCCTCGTCTTTCTACCGGTGCTCGACATTCCCAAACTAGATGGAAGGAAACTATCTATCTCTTTGTTTCATCAATTCTTTTTTTTGTGGTAAAGCCAATTATGGTTGATGCCATCAGCCGCAAATCTATTGCATTAGCCTCAAGGTTAAAGAAAGCAATACGTATCTCTACAATAAACTCCAGATCCTATATATTCTTTTCTTCTCGGGATTCCACCATAATCTAGCATCACCTCTGTCTTGAAGTTATATCCGCGCATCTCAATTGCATGATCCTTGGGTTCTTACCGGCGCAAGAAGAATTCAACCCGACTATGCCTAACTAAATCTTTCCGTTGACATCAAGGAACTCTATTGTTTGAAGGCGATATTGTTTCCGAACTTCCTTTCTCAAATCTGAGGGAAGGTACAGTGCTATTTTCATAGTAGTTGATAACTTCTCCAAAGTAGCCCTTTTCTTCCGGCGAGAAAAGATTTATCTTCTCTTGTATCTGTAAATCTTTAATCTTAATGGTGTGTCACTCTTTTCTTCGTGATACATCATCTTTCTATTTCTTTCACAAGTGGTTCTATTCTTTTATCATGTTTCTCGAGAAACCGGAGCTACGTTCATACTATCCTTCTTGTCTCACGACAATCCTTTAATTCTTCTAACCCTTTGTCTCTTGAAGCAAAACGCAAGACTCGCAACAAGTCTAGCAAGTTTTGCAAGGTGTAGTGGTCGCACCATTCCATGGTTCATCAACTTGGGAACATGAGGGTCACCTTCGTTCCGAACATCGCCTCTCCTTGTGTTGTTTTCTTTTTTCTAGGAATCTCGGGGCGAGATTCTTGTTTAGTGGGGGAGAGTTGTAGCATCCCAATTGTCTAACAATTGCAATGCTACTAGCCTAGTCTATATATGGCTACTTCCTATATATAATTGTTGCATCATAATTATATCATGCTCATGTCATCATGCCACCTTGCATTTGAGCATCATATAAAACCCTTTTTCTTTGGTTCTTCTCTCATATGCATTATTAATTGTATCTGCCTCTTGATATTGTTTTTGGCTATTGATATATTATTTAATGCCCATGTTGAGTTGGGGTCATATCTTTTATTCAACTCCATCACCTTTCTTTTCACCACCTTATAATTCCACCACCCCAATTACCATGGGCTTTTATTTTATTTTGGCAATTACTCTAGCTCATGTGGGTTGGGATGGATCCAATTCTAGTTTCTTTTGCTTGGCCTTTATTCCACCTTTTGGAATGCATATGTATAAATGCCATGATCATTTATTTTGTTTTCACAAGAATAACACATGGCATTTAATGTTTGCATGGGCCATGCAAAGCACCCATCTTTTCTCCTTTGGTTTTTCTTTGCTTTGGAGTGGATCTAGTCTTTTGGAATCAAACCAAGTAATTCTTTTTCTTTTGTTCTCCCCATAATTCTAGAGGCTTCTTAACTTTGTCTTGTGGACATTTGTTGCATGCAAAGGGGTACATGGGCCATATGTTTCTCTCATCATCAAAATCTACCTATTCCATCTCACCCTCCCTTGTCACCTTTTGCTTGTTCTTGCCTTTGATCATGTTATAACCCCTCAAACCTCTCTCTCTCTCATCCTCACCTTCCTCTCCTTTTCCCCTTCACCCATGCTTGATCAAGTGGATCATATCTAAACCCTAGCCCTAATCAACCTACCTCAATTCAACCATCTCCCCTACCACCCTCCTCTAGCTAACCCGAGCCACCACCCCTTTCTTTTCTTGGCAAGTACTCTACCAGCCATCGCATGCCTCTCCCCTGGTCCCCTCCCTTCCTCTCTTAGCAAGACAACAAGAGAGGGGGAAGAGAAACATCAACCGAGGCCTTCCTCTACTTTGCCAAAAAGTGCACCACCCCATGTGCCTCTCCTCTCTCTCCCTTATCACCCCAACCTCCCCAGTACGTCTCAGGTCGAGACCTGGAGCCCCAGGCACCCCACCTTCCTCCCTCCTTCCTCCACCAAAAGGCCATAGTCACCACCTAGCAAAAAACCCTAGCTACTTCGGCCTCGTTCGGGATCTGCGTGACTGTTTCTCTCCGAGGCCCGCCAGGAGCACCGACGAGTTCCTCTGCGTCTCCTTCTTCGGCTCGAACCAGAACCTAAGCCGGAACCTCGCCGGAGCAGCCTGGCGCCGCCGTGCACCGCCGCAGCCCGAGCTCAATGTCCGCGAGCCCGCCGCCAGATCTCCACCACCTCCGCGTGTTGCGACCACACCGGCGACACCGCGGTGAGCCCCTGCATCTCCTAGACATGGCCCCCCTCTTCCTCCTGCGCCGTAACACCGCCGCGCTCCGTCGAACACACTGCGCGCCGCCGCCGCCAACCGTTGCATCTGCGCGCGCATGTGCCTCTGTTCTTCTCATTTTTCCCGATGCTGGAGACCTCCTTCGCGAAATCCCCAAACACCAAAAACGTAGCCCTATCTTCCCTCTTCAAAACGACTGTCTATACGCCCGAAACCGTCCACCGTAGCTCTCGCTATCGTCTCCGGAAGATCACGGTTTCTCTGTCAAATCTGCCGTCAGTACGTATCTTCCGATCCGTGTTTGGCCTCTGTTCATCACTAGATCCCGGACAACCTGGCCCACCTCTGCTAAAATCTCCTAAACGAAAGATCTAGAGCTTTGTCCCCTCTACAACTTTGGTTTTTACCGCGACGCAAAATTCCCAGCGGATTCGTTGCCATCGTCGATAGAAGACTGCCAGATCCGCCGTCGGCAGAGCCTTTTCCGTCAGCGAGGAGCCACAGCCGATGCTCTTTTGCGCTTAGCCCCCTGGCCTTTTTCCTGCCTGAATCCGTAGCCCCTGCAGCCCCACCTGTCATCGCTGCCGTTTTCTTTTGAAGCGGCCCCTAGGTTTTCTGGGAAACACCCCCCGCGCAGCCCTGGATCGCCCACGTGTCATGTCCCTACTGGGCGACGCGCGTGCGTGGCCCCGCTGAGCCCGACCCCACCTGTCGGCGGTTGCGGCTAAGAAGGGTCCTGGTGAGAAAAGTTTTCAGCGCGTCCTGTCCGCTCGTCAGTGCTGGCCCACCCGTCAGTGTCTGGGGCTGAACTCGTCGGGTATAAAAAGTATTTTCCCAATTTCTGGTTTTAATTAAGCTTTTACAGAAATTGTTTAAATTCAAATTCAAATCTGTTTTTCATATCTTTTAAAAGATAATTCCAAATAATAGATATGATATATGTTTTTGAATCAGAAAAATATGAGGAATTCAAATATGCTATTCAAAATAATGTTTGAACACTTTAAATTTTCGATATGATTAAAATTACAATAAAATGCCCTTTTCTAATTAAATTAATAACTTTAAATCTATAACTCCAATTTTGACAAATAATATGTCTAAATCGATCAGCGCGACGAGTCCGTTCTATCTATGCATTCCATGTTCTAAATTGCAGCATGCATCATATAAATATAAAGTGTACAACAACTTATATGAGAGCAAACCGGGCTAACAACTTAATAAAATGCTTTAATCTTGTACCCCACACCTCACCCATGCCATGCTACATTATTGCCATGCAAATTGTGCATCATTCATCATGGCATGATTGTTTGCTTGTCGCATTTTTAATTCCTATGCTTGTGCACTCTATTTATGTTGGCCCTTGTTTGTTTGGTTCTTCTTTGAATAGACGCTGAGTAGGGGATATATCAGGAATCCCAGGAGCACTACCCAGATCCTTCTCTCGCTTCAACTGAACTGCCATGCAAGCACTACCACATGCTTGCATACATATAGTACCTATTGCCTCTATCTTATCCTTGCATCATTGAGTCGCGATTGCATTAAATTGAATCCCAAGTACTGCATAGCCTTTACTTTTAAACCCCACCGAAGCTTGTTCCTCCATCCCATGAGCCATTACTACAGGAGTTGTTTGAGCCATGCGAGTCGTAGAACAGCATGTGTAGGGTATGTGAGTGTCTGATGGATAACGAGGTACCTAATCAACTTAACCTGAGTAGTAATGGGATAACTAATGAAAGAGGCACCGGTGGGCAATATCTGCTATTTGGTTTTTCATGCTCACTTGTGTCCCGTAGGACCCCGAGTACTTGATTCCTGTTCCTTGACTATTTGCACTATCCACATCCGGGAGGCCTTATGGACCCCCCTGGGCCAGAGCTTGATTCATTTTTATTTCTTGGGGCCACAAACTAGTTTGGGGCTTTATTACTATCCTGTACTTATGCCATGTTACTGCTTTATTTAAGATTGTGCGAGGAGCACCTGTACTGTTTAGGGATCATGGCACGATTTCGCGGTATCGACAAGCCCAGTCACATTTTCGGGTTCCCAGTCGTTTACAGCCGTTCTCGCAAACCCTGGGTCCATCTCGGAGTCGGCCAACTTTGTTGCGGGTAGCTTATTGGGGTGGCCCCCTGAAATATTTCTGAATCCTGTGATCGCTTTGTCGTGAATGCCTCGTTGGGTTTTGATTTGGTTTTTCCGAGGTTGATCGAGTGTGTGTTGCTATTTGTGCACCCCTGTAGGGTAAATCTTTCTGAAAGCCGTGTTCGCGGTTATGGACGACTTGGAGCACAGTTTCTCGATCATAGACAAGTATAACTAAAGTACCGCTTTTAATTTGACTAAGTACCTGACTAGTAAATAGTGCAACACTCATGGAATGGTTAATAAAACTGCCAACGGATGGGGGGTTGTTCGTCCGCTTTCTCGTTGGTAAGCGAGAGGGAGGATGGATCTGTTAATTATACTGTTATAACTGTTGTTCTTAATTAACGGACATTGGTCTATCTTTGGTTAGGCGGATGGTTAGCGAGTATCTATAGACTTGTTAGTTATTATCTTTTGCTGCAATTGCGTCACCCCAGGTTATGTCCCATTTAGAGGCATAAAGACTTGCTGAGTACCCCTAAGGTCTCACACGATAAATTGTTTGATTCAGATGAACAGGTATACTCGCAAGATGGATACTGGGTGGAGGAGACGGACGATGTTGGCAATGATCACTCGGTGTAGAGATTCCGGGAACGGGGATCCGTGAGATCTGTGGGCGGGATGTGTTTATTTATGGGGCATCTTATGCCGATTTGCTTCTTATCCGTGATCGGATCTTGTTTTCCGCTTCCGCTTGATACTCTGATGTTTGATGTATGAGGAGCTATCCTATATTATTATCTCTATCTAGGATATTTGGATCTTGCCGTATGGCGTTGCAATATTTCTATTTCTTCTTAGATGGAATGGCTCTGAGGACTGTTGTATGTGGCTTGCATACATACTCATTTGTGTATGTAGTTGACCCCTTCGCCTGCCGATTACGCCGCTCGTTCTTGTCCCGATGTTCTGAAAATGGTTAGGACGGCCGAAAGGTCTACCTGTGAGTGGCCCTTGGCCCCACGATAATATTTTAACCATTTTCGCTCATCCAGGCATGTAACTAAGAGCATAATTCACCGAGGTAGTTACAAGGGGTGCACAAATAGCAACACACACTCGATCAACCTCGGAAAAACCAAATCAAAATCCAACGAGGCATTCACGATAAAGCGATCAGATGATTTATAAAATATTTCAGGGGGCCACCCCATTAAGCTACCCGCAACGAAGTTGTCCGACTCCGAGACGGACCCAAGGTTTGCGTCAATGGCTGTAAACAACTGGGAACCCGAAAATGTGACTGGGCTTGTCGATACCGCAAAAACACTCTGCATCCAAAACAGTACAGGTGCTCCATGCACAATCTTAAATAAAGCAGTAAAACATGGCATAAGTACAGGATAGTAAATAACACCCCAAACTAGTTTGTGGCCCCAAGAAATAGAAATGAATCAAGCTCTGGCCCAGGGGGGTCCATAAGGCCTCCTGGATGTGGATAGTGCAAATAGTCAAGGAACAGGAATCAAGTACTCGGGGTCCTACGGGACATAAGTGAGCATGAAAAACCAAATAGCAGATATTGCCCACCGGTGCCTCTTTCATTAGTTATCCCATTACTCTCAGGTTAAGTTGATTAGGTACCTCGTTATCCATCAGACACTCACATACCCTACACATGTTGTTCTACGACTCGCATGGCTCAAACAACTCCTGTAGTAATGGCTCATGGGATGGAGGAACAAGCTTCGGTGGGGTTTAAAAGTAAAGGCTATGTAGTACTTGGGATTCAATTTAATGCAATCGCGACTCAATGATGCAAGAATAAGATAGAGGCAATAGGTACTATATGTATGCAAGCATGTGGTAGTGCTTGCCTGGCAGCTCAGTTGAAGCGAGAGACGGATCTGGGTAGTACTCCTGGGATTCCTGATATTTCTCCTGCTCGACGTCTATTCGAAGAAGAACCAAACAAACAAGGGCCAACATAAATAAAGTGCACAAGCATATGAATAAAATGCGACAAGCAAACAAGCATGCCATGATGAGTGATGCACAATTTACATGGCAATAATGTAGCATGGCATGGGTGAGGTGTGGGGTACAAGAATAAAGCATTTTATTAGGTTTTAGTCATGTTTTGCTCCCATATAACTTGCTGTCCACTTAATATTTAGATGATGCATGCTGCAATTCAGAACACGGACTGCATAAACAGAACAGGCTCGTCGCGTTGATCGATTTAGACATATTATTTGTCAAATTTGGAGTTGTAGATTTAAAGTTATTAATTAATTAAGAAAAGGCATTTTTAATGCATTTAAACAATTTCGAAAATTTAAATTAGTCAAACATTGATTTGGATGGCAGATTTGAAATCCTCACATTTTTTCTGATTCAAAAACATATATTATATGTCAAATTTGGAATTACCAATTATAAGTTATTAATTTCTGGATTTAAAATCATATTAAACATTTCTAAAAACATTTTTTTATTTTAAACAGAAAAGAACAGACACTTTTTATACACAAACGAAACTAGCCTCTGCAGCTGACGGGTGGGGCCCGTGCTGACTCAGTGCTCGGTGACACAGTGGGATTGGCTCGGGTTTTTTTCACCGCGCGTTTGCCGAGCCACCGAGACCGACAGGTGGGGTTGGAGGTCATATGGGCCCACGCGACAGTGGCTGAGCGGGCGGGTGCCACGCGGCAAAACCGGGGACCACGGGTTGAGGCCCAGTCCTTGCGGGTGCCTTTTTGTAAAACACCACGGTGGCTTACAGGTGGGGTTCGGATGGAGCGCGGGTTGATGAATCAAAAGCTGCGGTACCTTTTTGTTAAAAGGCCATAGAGGTAGGCAGGTGGGACCTGGGGGAGCGCGGGTTTGAGGGAGTAAAAAGGTGGGGGTTTTCTGCAAGATGTACACAGCTACTGTTTTTCATCCAGGGTTTACTGACGAAACTGTCGGTCGACGGCGCATGGCGCAGCGGGGGCTCGAACCCGCGATCGATCGATCGCGCGCAGGCGGCGGCAACCGCTGGGGCTGGCTTGGCTTGTTGGTGGAAAAGGGCTACGTGGCTAGAAGTCCCTCTCCGATGCCACGGCAAGGAAAACCGACCGCGGACGCCGGCGCACAGAGGGCGTTCGTCAAACGAGCGGCACGTTCAGGAAGCGAAGACGGCCAAGAGGGTGTCAGGGAGGTGCGGCGGCTCACCGCGGGAGGTTGGAGGAGGTGGTTCGGTCCACGACACAGAGGATCGTCGGAGAAGCTGGTGCTCCCGCGGCTAGGGTTTCATCGGGACGACGGCATGTGCGACGGGGCTGGGCATCTCCTCCTCGATGCCGTGTACAGGGGCGCCGCCGGGGTCCTTGCTGCCTTCCTCGACACCCCAACAACCTCGCCCGCCTCCTCGATCTGTGGTGGAACACCAATGCCGACATCAGCAGCCGGTGGTAGAAGAGCTGGTGGCAGGGGGAGATGGGGAAAAGGGCTGCGGCGCAGGGCTTGGGGTAGGATCTGGGGCTGCACGGCAGAGAGAAGGGGTAGATAGGGATGGGAGGGGAGATGTCGTGGTGGCTCAGGTTAGAAAAGGTGGTGACCACCTTTTTCCTCCCTCTCCTCGCGTGCTCGGCTAGACTCGGGCCTGGGGGGTGGTGGTTGCAGCTGGACCAGGCAGAGAGGAAGGGTGGCTCGGGTGGGGCCTAGTGGCAGCGGGAGAGAGAGAAGGAGAGGGGGAGGCTCGGGTAGGGTTTAGGTTAGAGGGGCATGGGGCTCGGCATGGTTAGGGTTAGGCCGAGCCAAACCACATGGGGTGGTGGCCACGGATGGAGGGTGGTGAGGGTGGCCGGGGCTAGGGTAAGGAGGGTGAGGTGAGGGTAACTAGTGTTTAGAAGATCTTAGCTTAGAGCTTGAGCTAGGGTTTAAAGGTCACATGGAAGGAAAGAAAAGAAAAGAGAAGCCCCAAGGAATATGCTCATGCAAGGATAGGTATGTAGAAAGATTAAAGGAGACAAGATGTCCTATTAAGTTCCTTTGAAAAGGGCTGATTAAAGAACTCCCAACCCAACAAGCTTTACTCCAAAATTCAAAAAGGATCCAAATAGAGAAGGTATGGCAAGCTTGCATGGGCCATGCATAATAATAAATGCTCCCTCTAGTGGTGAAAACCATTAGAATATCTCATGGCATTTATGAAAACAAGGTTTCAACATTCTGAATAGGGCCCAACCAAAGGAATGGAAACTTGTTTACCACATGGATTAAATAGAAGATCATGCATGAATATAAGGTGGCCAAGCTTGTGTGTATGTGCCACTGGCCAACATGAACCACAATGGTATTCCTACATGAGCTTATATTCAAATTTAACCCATATGGAAGCTTGACAAGGGATTCCACTCACATAGCATGCAAAAGTGGCCATGTGGCTCTCATATACCAATAATGTGAAAACAACATAGATCATGTATGGGAGCATGTAGAAAGGCAAGAGGATCCATCTTTATATATGTGAGCTAGACAAAAGCCAAAATAAATGCAAATGCCCACATATAGTTTGGATGGTGGAATTATAAGGTGGTGGAGTCAAAAGAGATATGCCCACAACTCAACTTGGGCATGAAGCAATTTATCAAGAAGCAAATACAATATATCAAGAGGCAAATACAAGTGATACAAATGCATATGGGATAAGAACCAAATGAAAGGGGTTTTATATGATGCTCAAATGCAAGGTGGCATGATGACATGAGCATGATATAATTATGATGCAACAATTATATGTAGGAAGTAGAATTTTATTATTAGACCATGTAGCATTACAGATGTTAGACAGATGGGATGCTACAAAGCACCAGATGATGAGGAGAAATAAGACATGGATGATTACCTTGATTCAATTCTGCAGGCACAAAATCCACATGACTATGAAGAACTGGTAAGAAAAGGAGATGAAGAGCCTCCACCAATTGAATTGAAACAACTTCCAGACGATATGAGGTATGAGTTTTTAGATAATGAAAATAAATTTCCTATTATTATTAGCAAAAACCTAGCAGAAAATGAAACAAATAAACTCATTTCAGTTTTGGTTAAGCATTGTGAAGCCTTTGGATATACACTGAGTGATATTAAAGGAATAGATCCATCTATCATAACACATAAGATTACCATGCTTGATGATGTTGAACCTGTAGTAGATACACAGAGAAGGCTTAATCCTAAAATGAAGGAAGTAGTAAGAAAAGAGGTTATACGCTTACTAGATGCTGGCATAATATATCCTATTTCTGGCAATAATTCGGTTAACCCAGCTCATTGCATACCAAGACAAGGTGGTCTTGATGCTGCTATGAATGAGGACGGTGAGATAGTTCCTGTAAGGCCTGTTGTAGGATATCGTATGTGCATTGATTTTAGGAAGCTAAACCGTGAAACACAGAAAAATCATAAACCTATACCATTCATGGATAAAATTATGGAAAGACTACTTAATAATTCTTATTTTTGTTTTCTTAATGGTTATTATGGATATTCTCAAATTGCCATACAACCGAAAGATCAAGAGAAAACAACTTTCACTTGCCATTATGGCACATATGCTTATAGATTAATTCCGTTTGGCTTATGTAATGCAGCAGCAAACTTTCAAGAATGTTTTCTAAAGATTTTTGATGATTTTGTTGAGAAGACTATGGAAGTTCTAACAAATGATTTTGTTGTTTGTGGAACAACTTTTGATAATTGCCTCTACTATCTGACCAAAGTCTTGCAGAGATGCAGGCAATAAAATTTGGTTTTGAATTGGGAATAATGTCGTTTCATGGAAAGAGAAGGTAAAGTTTTCGGGCATACAGTTTTAGCGAAGGGAATAGAAATAGACAAAACTAATGTAAATGCTATAGAAAATCTCCCAATACCTCAGGACATTAGAAACCTAAAAAATGTTTCTGGGACATGCAGGTTTTTATAAGCGGTTTATAAAAGATTTTGCTAAAATAGCTAGCCCCCTTAACAATCTTCTCGATAAAGAGACTCAATTCTACTTAGATCATGACTGCATTGCAGCTTTTGAGAACCTTAAGAATAAACTAGTTTCAACACCTATCATGTAATCTCCAAAATGGGATGAACCTTTCGAAATCATGTGTGATGCTAGTGACTATGCTTTAGGGGCTATGTTGGGACAGCGAGATGGAAAGAATTTGAATGTTATTTATTACGCTAGTAGACCTCTTAATAAGATTCAAAAACCTTACGGTACTACAGAAAACGAGTTCCTAGCTATTTTTTTCATGCGACAAATTTAGATCTTACATCATTAATTCTAAGGTAATAATTCATACGGATCACCAAGCTTTGCGTCACCTCCTTGTGAAAAAGGATGCTAAGCCCAGGTTGATTATGTGGGTTTTATTACTACAAGAATACGATTTGCAAATAGTAGATAGGAGGGGTAAAGATAATCCAGTAGTAGATCATCTCTCTAGGATGGAGGGAATAACCAATAACCCCGTACCTATTAATGAATCATTTCTGGGAGAATATTTAGCAAACATTGAAATTGTTGATCCGTGGTATGCGGATTATGCTAATTATCCAACAATAAAAATATACCTCCTGGTATGTCAAGAAATCAAAGGATGAAATTCTTTAATGATCTTAAATATTACTTTTGGGATGATCCGTATCTATATCGTCATGGACTTGACGGAATGATTCAGAAGTGTGTTCCTAACCATGAAATGAATGCGATATTAAAAGCTTGTCATGATAGTCCATATGGAGGGCATCATGCAGGTAAGAGAATTGCTGCAAAGGTACTTCAATCCGGATTCTATTGGCCCACCTTGCCCAGGGATGCACACAGGTATGTGGAATTCTATGATGCTTGCCAAAGAAGAGGTAATATAGGTAGGAGACAAGAAATGGAAATGAATTATAGTCTCATAATTGAACCCTTTGTTTTATGGGGAACGGATTACATGGGACCATTTATAGAGTCGAATGGTTTATACTCATATTCTTGTTGTTGACTATGTTACTAAGTGGGTTGAAGCTATTCCGACAAATCATGCAGATGCAGCCACCTCAGTGAAAATGATCAAGGATGTCATATTCCCTAGGTTTAGAGTTCCTAGATTTTTAATTACTGATGGTGGTTCTCATTTTATGAAAGGAACTTTGAGGAAAATCCTCAGAAAATATGGAGTAACTCACCGCGTTGCTTCACCATATCATCCCCAAACAAGTGGTCAAGTGGAACTCTCTAATAGAGAATTGAAGACCATACTCAAGAAGACGGTGGACAAATCAAGAAAAGATTGGCCATACAAGTTAAATGACACTCTATGGGCATACCGTACTGCGTTTAAAAATCCAACGGGTATGACACCTTATAAGATGGTGTATAGTAAGGCATGCCATTTACCTTTAGAATTGGAACACAAAGCTTTTTGGGCAGTCAAGAACCTAAATTATGATCTTAAAACAGCAGGGGAGAAGCGTTTATTAGATATTCATGCTTTAGATGAGTTTAGAAGTGAAACCTATGAGAATGCTAGGTTGTTTAAGGAAAAGGTGAAAAGATGGCATGATAGAAAAATAGAGAATAAGACTTTTAAAAGTGGAGACAAAGTGTTGCTCTATAATTCTTGTCTTAAGTTGTTTCCAGGAAAGCTCAGATCGAAGAGGGAAGGCCCATATATAGTTGAAGAAGCTTATTCACCGGGAGCAGTGAAGCTCCAAGGAAAAACACCTCCTCTTGCATGGGTGGTAAATGGGCAACACTTGAAGCATTATCGAGTAAAGGAAGATATAAGTGCAGTCACCATAGAAGTAATCACCCTAGAAGAAGTGATTAAGCAAAGGTATACAAGGAATGGCAACTACAAGAAGAATGGACTCGAGACGGAATGAGCAATACTATGGTCAAGCTATTGATCATAAAAGAGCGCTTCATGGGAGGCAACCCATGCGAAATGAAGGTTTGAATAAGTTTTTAAATTTTCAGTTAAAGTTTTATTTGAATATTGTGTTAAATAAGAAACATTTGATGCTCTAGAAAAGAATAAGGAAGATTGATAAGGCAAAAATTGGTAGAAAATCTAAGATGACATTTTTCTGTCAAAACTTGATATTTCGTTAAGTTTCAGATTAATAAAGAATCCTTGGAGAAGCAGAAAATTTTTGGTGGACACAGAAGGTTTAACGACCAACTATATGGCGGGAATAAAAATTCCGGCCGTATAGTTACGGTCGTATAGTTGTTGCGACATCACCCCTTCCATCCGCAAAAGGTACTGAGAGTTTAACGACCAACTATACGACTGGAATTAAAAATTCCACCCGTATAGTTGCGGTCGTATAGATATCAATGCCTTTGACAAAATAATTTCCTGGGTACTGAGAGTTTAACGACCAACTATACGGCCGGAATTAAAAAAATTGCCCGTATAGTTGTGGTCGTATAGTTATCGACCCATCTCCAAAAAAATTATTTAGGGTACTGAGAGTTTAACGACCAACTATATGGCCAGAATTAAAAATTCCATCTATATAGTTGTGATCGTATAGTTATCGACCCATCTCCAAAAAAATTATTCAGAGTCCAGAGATTTTAACGACCAACTATACGGCGGGATTAAAAATTTCCTCTCGTATAGTTCCGGCCGTATAGTTGGTTCCATCGTAGATGTAATCTATAGTTGGTTCTTAACTATATGACGGGAGCTATATGGGCCGCTCCCGTATAGTTGCTCGTTACAAAAGGAGGCTAGGGTTTTTTGACCTCTCCTTTTAAAGCTAATCGCATCTAACCTTTTTCATTAAGTTTTCGTAGAGCTACAGCCTCCAGCCTCAAAAAATCCTCGCCATCCCTATACAAGCCCCTCTAACAACATCCATGCAGCCAAGCCATGCAGCCCTTCCATGTCAACAATATCTGGAAGAAGAAAGAAGATAAGCACGTGAAGAGGATCGAAGAAGTAGAACCTAAAGGATCATCATCGTCATTCAGCCCAGAGATCAAGCCTCTCCCAAATTGGGAGGACATGTTCCCGCAAAGGATGGAGATGATGAGGCAAGCTGAGCAGGGAAGGAACAAGGATGAGTATCTCCCTAATCCTTATCGTTACAACATAGGATCCTATTATAAACCTCCTCTTGGTCCATCACCTCTTAAACCTAAGAAGGTGCGGCAAGATGAGATTCATGATCAGATCTATGAGTTAGAAAAAGCTTCAAAGGCATGCGTTGAAACAATTGGAGAAGGGATTGACTCCTACTGGATGATGAGCAAAGACCTTGAGAAGAAGGTCGATGACATCGATGGTAGAGTTGGTTTCTTAATTAAAACTGTCTTTGAGTTGACATATGAGAAGAAATTCTTCAAGAAGAAAATGATGAAGCTCCAATAAGACATGGCCGAGCTCAGCATCCACTTTGCAAGCATAGTTAAAGATGTCAACATAAAAGAAGAGGGTGATGCTCTTTCTACTCAGGAGGAGGAATAGGTACCAACAAGGAGTTAATTGATCCCGTCTGGCTTGATTCCAAGCTTGGGGAGATCTTTAAAGACCTTGTAATCTACCTTATAAGTTTTATATTACAGTTTTGCATTAGTTCAAATTAGAAATAAAGGTTTCATCATTAGAATTCCCTTCAGGAATAGTCGATCCCTTTAATGAAATTTCGAGTTTATTATTATATATATGGAGCAATATTGAGTTTGTGTTTGCTTTATTGATATATGAATGGCTTGAGTATAATTTTACTTGCACTTGATGATAGCAATAGGAGTCTTCCACACCATTGGTATTAATGGAATATATAAAGATAATTTGGTCAATATTTTGTAAGTCTACGGTTTGATTTACAAAGAAAAATTATCTATATTGTTAAGTTAAAAAATAAACCTTGAACAAAGGAAAATGAAAGTGCTATCAAAATAGAGTGAGAACAAATCGAGGTAGAATCTCCAAGTCATAAGAATGCTCCATATACAATTGGAATTTGATAATTGAGATCGTTAAACTTTGAATTCCTACATGAATTGGAATGTATGGCTAGCTCCTTTGCACAACAGTTAAACAAAAGTGTGAGCATATATACAAAAGAGAAGAAAATAAAGAAGAAAAAGGGTGAGTGTGCAAAGAGCAAATAGGCATATACCACTATATTGTAGTATGACAAAGAGACACTTTTGAGATTTTGAATCCCAAGTGAATATGTTAATCCTAAAACACTTGGGACTACCTCGCTAAGTCATTCGGTTGAACCAGATACTTTTACATTATGTTGAGATTCGTCTTTTATGAACTATTGATTACTAAGGTGTGGAATCCTGCTAATACTATTCAGATGGTTCGAGTAAGGTACTATTCATGAACTTATTCCTATGTATCGTATATGATAAACACATGCTACAACTGCCTCATTTATTTTAATTGACTCAGCTTCATGAATATGAGGATCACATCCATTAAGCTAAACTTGCTCGGGACGAGCAAGAGTCTAAGCTTGGGGAAGTTGATGAGTGCAGATTTGCATCATGTTTTACACTATTATTTTGCATTCTAGATGTAGGATCTTGGTATTTTACGGTGCTCGCGCGCACATTTTATGTATGTTTTCACCAGGATCAGGGCAGATGATGGATCCAATGGATACAATTCTTGGAGAAGTTGTATTGTGGAGAAAAGGAGTCAAAAACAATGTAAATCGCTTATTTGGGAAATATTAATAATACCAGAAGAAAACCAGAAGCAAATAAAGGAGACAGAGGGTTCAACGACTAACTGTACGACCGAAATAAATTTTCCGGCCATATAGTTGGTGCCGCCTCTGCCTCCTCAAATATTTTCACCCCGTGCAACTGGATCAGAGAAACGACATACAGAACACCCAGAAATCACGGAAACCTCACCTCCGGAAGGCATCTAGAGGGGGAACTCATCCACCGGGGATCCATCTTCAACCTAAGCAGATCTGGGAGGCTAAGGCATCGATCATCATCATCCACTACTGCATCACCACCATATCCATCCATCCCATCTACATCTTGTCGAGATCTTGCTGTAATTCATGTACTCGTTGTGGATTTATACAAGTACTATTCATTTATGATTGTTCCCATTACCATTGATATGATGTTGATTGCCTCCATGTCTGAGTAGATCTCTAGTTCTTGGGGAGATGGAGAAACCCTAGCATATGATTGAGATGAGATAGATATTATTATGTTATACATCATTATGTATATGTGTTAATTGTCTTCATCTTGATGTTGGGAGTTGTGCACCTCCTTAATATTTGCCTCCTATGGGGACTTGATGAAGGGGATTAGTTGTTGGTTGTAACACCCTCAAATCGGCCCTATGCAAGTTTTGGCCCTTTCCGCCAAACCCGCATAGAAACGATTCAAGGACGCCCACCAGGCACTTTCGTGCGGGTGGAAACGAAGTAATACCATTACACAACAGTCCTCGATGGGACCCACAGAACAGATATATATACAACAGCGACTCAACGATTCAAGAATACATATCTACTATACAAATATTCAAATCACCTTGAAAACGATAGAGCGTCCGACTATGGACAAGATGCAAATGGGGCTAAGAGCCCTGAAGAATAACCAATGGCATCCATAACCCTGCCCAGGCCAAGCCGGAAGGGTAACCCTACTAACGACGTCGATCTCAAACCTGCTAAAACAAAAGGGGTGCCGACAAAGGGCAAAGGAAAAAGAGGAGCGTCAGTACTGAGGCTAGTACATGGCAAGGCTAGAATTCGGCGGCTCTCGCCTACATAGGTATGGTGGGCTGAAGCGGCAGCGCGGCGGCACTAAATAACCTATAGAGACTCGATTCAACTGGCGGTTATCAGAGAGGGATAAGAAAGACCTATTCGGATCCAACCTGAAGCTAACACCAAACAAACCATCCTGGTATTTCCCCCTCGAGACCAAACGAGGAAGACGGACCAAGGAACTCACACAGATGGCAATTTTACTCATTCCGTTATAGTTGCAGCAGATAACATGAGTCATCCTGAAGCATAAGTAGTGGGCAGTTTTAATCACCACTCCGTTATAGTTGGAACATTTACTAGTCAGATGTAATTGTCCTGAGGAATCCCAAAACCCAGCAATTGTTGGCACTTTTATCACATTCCATTGGAGTTGCAATAATTACTAGGCAGGTGTAGTATGACACAGATCACCTCAGATCCACCAGTTGTTGGCATTTTTAGTTTACATTCCGTTGTAATTGAGCTGATTACTAGTCACATATTAAGTCAAATTTATAGCACTACTTTAGTTATGCTTGTCTATGATCGAGATACTGTGCTCCAAGTCGTCCATAACCGCGGACACGGCTTTCAGAAAGCTTTACCCTGCAGGGGTGCACAAATAGCAACACACACTCGATCAACCTCGGAAAAACCAACTCAAAACCCAACGAGGCATTCACGACAAAGCGATCACACGATTCATAAAATATTTCAGGGGGCCACCCCACTAAGCTACCCGCAACGAAGTTGGCCGGCTCCAGAATGGACCCAAGGTTTGCGTCAATGGTTGTAAATGACTGGGAACCCGAAAGTGTGACTGGGCTTGTCGATACCGCGAAAACACTCCGCATCCAAAACAGTACAGGTGCTCCACGCACAACCTTAAATAAAGCAGTAAAACATGGCATAGGTACAGGATAGTAATAAAGCCCCAAACTACTTTGTGGCCCCAAGAAATAGAAATGAATCAAGCTCTGGCTCAGGGAGGTCCATTAGGCCTCCCGGATGTGGATAGTGCGAATAGTCAAGGAACAGGTATCAAGTACTCGGGGTCCTACGGGACACAAGTGAGCGTGGAAGAACCAAATAAAATCTATTGCCCACTAATGCCTCTGCATTAGTTATATCTAGCAATTTAATAGTTGTGTTTAAAGTCATGATCATCTCCACCATTAAGCATCTCTACCATAAACATTTGCCAGCATACCAACAACTGTGGTACTCGACAACACGAGATCGCACATGAGCAAGCAACTACGACTCGCAAGGCTAGCTATCTACCAAACACAGGTAATAGGAGGTGTCCAAGGCAATATAGAGGCTGCACGGGATATAACTGGTGTATAGACACTAAAGCATCACGACACGGATAGCAATAGATCAACAGGAGGAAATAAAGACTATAAATGCAAAATAGGTAGAAGGGGGAGAGATGCTCGCCTGGGAAGCACTGCCGGAGGATCATATCCGTAGAACTTGTCGATACTCGCATCAACTCATCAGCCTAATCCGCGAAGAAGCAAACACTAGAAGAAACACCGGATGCAATATTTAATACTACGGCAGAAGATCCGGTATGCTTATGATATGATGCATGGCATGGCACAGATGCGATGCGACTAGACAAAATTAAGCGGAACCGAGGTCCCGACAATTAATTAAGTGGTTCATGTTGTTTAGATACTCCACAATTTAAATGTTGAATTAACAAGGCGAATCATGGCATCGGTTCGCTATGCAATTTAAATGTAGTCCGGAATAAGACAAAGATATCTCGCAGATGGACTCCATATTTAATTTAGGTGAATCGACTATTTAACCCAACCCACCAGATGACATGTATGCAAGCATGATGATTTAAAGATGCGACAGGTATATGTCATACTATAAAAATAGAGGCTTAGGGATCGCACATCTGGGTTCGGAAGATCTTGGTTCCGGGGGTCCAGGGTTCCGTCCTAGGGTCCGGATCTGTGTTCGGTTCGACGGGATCGTTCTCGGACAACGGAAGGAGACCTGGCGTATCCGACCGGTCTTCGGGGTCGAAGAACTTGGCGCGCCAGGGTTCGGCCTTCGGATCTTGGTCGGGTCGCTGGTAGATCTTGGTGTCCAGGACTGCTTTGGGTCCGGGGGTCTCGACGCTCTGTGAGGTAGGTTTTGTAGATGGCTCCTCGGGTGACGTTGTCGGTCTTGGGGCCTCAGAACATGGCAGCCATACGTGCGTAGCTCCGAGAACATCTTGTCGATGTGAATATCTGGACGCCCCCAAACTTGGCGATGGTTCTCTTCGGAAGAACTTGGTGATGGTTTATCGAGTGTCGGCATGCTCCTTGCGATGTATCGGGCTGACAAGAAGATCATGTCGTATCTTGTCACCCCACGAGGACATAGTTTTGATGTGGATCTTGTCGTGGCTCGCCTTGGAGGAAGAGGATTGGACGCGGAATGCAAAGTGCACCGATGGCTCGTAACAACACAAACACACGCACATACACATATGTGCACAGATGAACAACATGAACCCACGCAGGGACATGGCGAGCTCGGGGTGACGTCCTGGCGATGGGCAAGGCAGGGAGGCGGCGTACAAGGCGCGCTTGCCCGGGGCGGCGGCTTGGACGGCCGGTGGGGCGACGCCAGCGAGGGCCGGGCTCGGGAGGCACGCACGGCGGCCGGAGGAGCTCGGTGGAGAGGTGGCCGAGGCGACGTCGCACGGAGTAGAGGATGCGTGGCCCTGCACGGATGGTGCCGGCGCCATGCGGGCTAGAGAGGAGGCCGACGGCAGACGAGGCGGGAGCCAGCGCGGCGCGACTTGGGGAAAAGGGCGACGACGCGGAAGACGAGGTCCAGGACGGCTCGGGGTCGCGGGGCGACCGGAGACGCAGAGGGCGAGGCGGCGGTGCACGACGGCGAGGTGCTTTGCTCTAAGGAGGAAGGAGAGGCCGGCAGCGTCGCTCGCTGCAAAAGGAGGCCGGAGGGAGGTGGCGGGGAGGAGGCCCAGAGGGCGGCGGCGACCCACGGCTCCTGGCGTGGTTGCGGCGGTCAGCAATAGCAGGGAGGCGACCTGCGGGGGAGGAGGCCTGGCGGCGGTTGCCGGGAGGAGAGGCTGGCGGCCAGAGACCGCTGGCGGTGGCGGGGGTGGGTGGTGACAAGAGCAAGGGGAGAGAGAGGCGAGGGGATCGAGGGGAGAAGGAGAAGGAGAAACAGGCGCATCGGTGGGTGGGCCTGGAGCGGGGCGGGCGTGCGTGGGAGCAGGCGCGTGGGGGGACGTGCAGGTGGATTGACCAGGTGGGGTGTGGTACGGTGCCCAGGGGGGTGAGGTGGCCCAGGGAGGTGAGGTGGCCGGCCAGGATTGGGCGGGGTGAGGTGGCGGCTAGGCCAGGTGGCGGGGTGAGCGGGAAAAGGAGGTGGGGGCTGGTGTGGGGATGGGTGCAGGTGGGGATGCGCGCGCGGGTGTGGTTCACTGCAGCTTTGCGTGTTGTGTGTGCAGATGGGTGCCTGGCGGCGGGTCAGGGCTAGATCAAGCACGGATCGGATAGCTAGGGTTTGTTAGAAAAGGGGAAAGAGATATTTATCTAGTCCAGAGTAGACTATATGGGGCTAGTTTTAGGCTAAAACTTTAGACATGCTTTTTGTCTAACTTTTATTTTTAGTAAAATAAGAAAATCTTTATTGTCACCTAATGACCGGAAAACTATTGTTTTATTTTAAAACAACAAAGAGAGGTGACGGCTTAATATGTATTAGACCATACGGATATTTTAGAAAAACAAAATACGGTGTTTAATAAAAAATACTTTTGCGTTTAGAAAAAAATGCAAGAAAAATATCCATGATGATGACGATGCTCAAAAGCAATGTGGCATCATGACATGAGCATGCGGTCATGATGATGCAATGCACGAAAACACAGCGATTTGCTAGTAGTGGTTTTAGCGGGGAGCCACAATTCGACACCACTAACAAGGGATCTCGCCCTCGAGATCCGCCTCATGGTACCGGGGAGAAGGTCGGCGATCTGAATCTTCTCGCTTCATGTAGATCCTCGCGACACCACTAACAAGAGGTTGTTGTCCGTGATCGTCGAGAGAACACTCCGGGAACAAAGGGCGAAGGTAGCGGTTCAACAAATAAAGCCACCTCTAGCTTCCATGGATGGAGTAAAATTGCTGGATCCACCGATTCAATGTACAAGAGCGAATGATAAGAGTAGTCGGATGGTGATCAGTCCATCATGCACCCGAACCATTACTCTGCACATGAATCGAAGAATTATGCAACCAACTCTCGGAATTAGACTGCAAAAGAGTGATGCAGGCTCTGCATCGGATCTGGCGTAGATGATGCCATCGCGTTGGAAAACACCGGATGGCACAAACAAGGAACAAAGAATGGTACCACAGATAAAGGATTACTCAGATAGCACGAAGACAGGATG
The DNA here is from genome assembly GCA_916181665.1 of Avena sativa. NCBI lineage: Eukaryota > Viridiplantae > Streptophyta > Magnoliopsida > Poales > Poaceae > Avena > Avena sativa. Next base: position 471,015,271 of record OV702290.1, read on the forward strand.
TAGAAACACTGTTGCCAAGGAGGAAGCGAAACCCTGAAGGTACGACAGAAACCCAACCACGAGAATCCTGGACTGGAAGAAGGTAAGAGAGCAGATCCAAAACACGCAGAGGTAAGAGGAGAACAGCAGAGGGGTAAGGAGTAAAAGCAGACCTAATCAGATCTATCCAACCGATTTTTGCAAAATAGTTTTGACACTCTACTTTGGCCGTTAGCTAGTTTATCCTACAGGCTGGACTTGTGGGGTATCGCAACTGGTGAGCTCTGATACCACTCTGTAACACCCTCGAATCGGCCCTATGCAAGTTTTAGCCCTTTCCTCCAAACCCGCATAGAAACGATTCAAGGACGCCCACCAGGCACTTTCGTGCGGGTGGAAACGAAGTAATACCATTACACAATAGTCCTCGATGGGACCCACAGAACAGATATATATACAACAGCGACTCAACGAGTCAAGAATACATATCTACTATACAAAGATTCAAATCACCTTGAAAACGATAGAGCGTACGACTACGGACAAGATGCAAATGGGGCTAAGAGCCCTGAAGAATAACCAATGGCATCCATAACCCTGCCCAGGCCGAGCCGGAAGGGTAACCCTGCTAACGACGTCGATCTCAAACCTGCTAAAACAAAAGGGGTGCCGACAAAGGGCAAAGGAAAAAGAGGAGCGTCAGTACTGAGGCCAGTACATGGCGAGGCTAGAATTCGGCGGCTCTCGCCTACATAGGTATGGTGGCTGAAGCGGCAGCACGGCGGCACTAAACAACCTATAGACTCGATTCAACTGGCGGTTATCAGAGAGGGATAAGAACGACCTATTCGGATCCAACCTGAAGCTAACACCAAACAAACCCATCCTGGTATTTTCCCCTCGAGACCAAACGAGGAAGTCGGACCAAGGAACTCACACAGATGGCAATTTTACTCATTCCGTTATAGTTGCAGCAGATAACATGAGTCATCCTAAAGCATAAGTAGTGGGCAGTTTTAATCACCACTCCATTATAGTTGGAACATTTACTAGTCAGATATAATTGTCCTGAGGAATCCCAAAACCCAGCAATTGTTGGCACTTTTATCACATTCCATTGGAGCTGCAATAATTACTAGGCAGGTGTAGTATGACACAGATCACCTCAGATCCACCAGTTGTTGGCATTTTTAGTTTACATTCCGTTGTAATTGAGCTGATTACTAGTCACATATTAAGTCAAATTTATAGCACTACTTTAGTTATGCTTGTCTATGATCGAGATACTGTGCTCCAAGTCGTCCATAACCGCGGACACGGCTTTCAGAAAGCTTTACCCTGCAGGGGTGCACAAATAGCAACACACACTCGATCAACCTCGGAAAAACCAACTCAAAACCCAACGAGGCATTCACGACAAAGCGATCACACGATTCATAAAATATTTCAGGGGCCACCCCACTAAGCTACCCGCAACGAAGTTGGCCGGCTCCGGAACGGACCCAGGGTTTGCGTCAATGGTTGTAAACGACTGGGAACCCGAAAGTGTGACTGGGCTTGTCGATACCGCGAAAACACTCCGCATCCAAAACAGTACAGGTGCTCCACGCACAACCTTAAATAAAGCAGTAAAACATGGCATAGGTACAGGATAGTAATAAATCCCCAAACTACTTTGTGGCCCCAAGAAATAGAAATGAATCAAGCTCTAGCTCAGGGGGGTCCATAAGGCCTCCCGGATGTGGATAGTGCGAATAGTCAAGGAACAGGTATCAAGTACTCGGGGTCCTACGGGACACAAGTGAGCGTGGAAGAACCAAATAACATCTATTGCCCACTAATGCCTCTGCATTAGTTATATCTAGCAATTTAATAGTTGTGTTTAAAGTCATGATCATCTCCACCATTAAGCATCTCCACCATAAACATTTGCCAGCATACCAACAACTGTGGTACTCGACAACACGAGATCGCACATGAGCAAGCAACTACGACTCGCAAGGCCAGCTATCTACCAAACACAGGTAATAGGAGGTGTCCAAGGCAATATAGAGGCTGCACGGGATATAACTGGTGTATGGACACTAAAGCATCACGACACGGATAGCAATAGATCAACAGGAGGAAATAAAGACTATAAATGCAAAATAGGTAGAAGTGGGAGAGATGCTCGCCTGGGAAACACTGCCGGAGGATCATATCCGGAGAACTTGTCGATACTCGCATCAACTCATCGGCCTAATCCGCGAAGAAGCAAACACTAGAAGAAACACCGGATGCACTATTTAATAGTACGGCAGAAGATCCGGCATGCTTATGATATGATGCATGGCATGGCACAGATGCGATGCGACTAGACAAAATTAAGCGGAACCGAGGTCCCGACAATTAATTAAGTGGTTCATGTTGTTTAGATACTCCACAATTTAAATGTTGAATTAACAAGGCGAATCATGGCATCGGTTCGCTATGCAATTTAAATGGAGTCCGGAATAAGACAAAGATATCTCGCAGATGGACTCCATATTTAATTTAGGTGAATCGACTATTTAACCCAACCCACCAGATGACATGTATGCAAGCATGATGATTTAAAGATGCGACAGGTATATGTCATATTATAAAAATAGAGGCTTAGGATCGCACATCTGGGTTCGGAAGATCTTGGTTCCGGGGGTCCAGGGTTCCGTCCTAGGGTCTGGATCTGGGGTTCGGTTCGACGGGATCGTTCTCGGACAATGGAAGGAGACCTGGCGTATCCGACCGGTCTTCGGGGTCGAAGAACTTGGCGCGCCAGGGTTCGGCCTTCGGATCTTGGTCGGGTCGCTGGTAGATCTTGGTGTCCAGGACTGCTTCGGGTCCGGGGGTCTCGACGCTCTGTGAGGTAGGTTTTGTAGATGGCTCCTCGGGTGACGTTGTCAGTCTTGGGGCCTCAGAACATGGCAGCCATACGTGCGTAGCTCCGAGAAGATCTTGTCGATGTGAATATCTGGACGCCCCCAAACTTGGCGATGGTTCTCTTCGGAAGAACTTGGTGATGGTTTATCGAGTGTCGGCATGCTCCTTGCGATGTATCGGGCTGACAAGAAGATCATGTCGTATCTTGTCACCCCACGAGGACATAGTTTTTATGTGGATCTTGTCGTGGCTCGCCTTGGAGGAAGAGGATTGGACACGGAACGCAAAGTGCACCGATGGCTCGTAACAACACAAACACACGCACATACACATATGTGCACAGATGAACAACATGAACCCATGCAGGGACATGGCGAGCTCGGGGTGACGTCCTGGCGACGGGCAAGGCAGGGAGGCGGCGTACGAGGCGCGCTTGCCCGGGGCGGCGGCTTGGACGGCCGGTGGGGCGACGCCAGCGAGGGCCGGGCTCGGGAGGCACGCACGACGGCCGGAGGAGCTCGGTGGAGAGGTGGCCGAGGCGACGTCGCACGGAGTAGAGGATGCGTGGCCCTGCACGGATGGTGCCGGCGCCATGCGGGCTAGAGAGGAGGCCGACGGCAGACGAGGCGGGAGCCAGCGCGGCGCGACTCGAGGAAAAGGGCGACGACGCGGAAGACGAGGTCCAGGATGGCTCGGGGTCGCGGGGCGACCAGAGACGCAGAGGGCGAGGCGGCGGTGCACGACGGCGAGGTGCTTTGCTCTAAGGAGGAAGGAGAGGCCGGCAGCGTCGCTCGCTGCAAAAGGAGGCCAGAGGGAGGTGGCGGGGAGGAGGCCGAGAGGGCGGCGGCGACCCACGGCTCCTGGCGTGGTTGCGGCGGTCAGCAACAGCAGGGAGGCGGCCTGCGGGGGAGGAGGCCTGGCGGCGGTTGCCGGGAGGAGAGGCTGGCGGCCAGAGACCGCTGGCGGTGGCGGGGGTGGGTGGTGACGAGAGCAAGGGGAGAGAGAGGCGAGGGGATCGAGGGGAGAAGGAGAAACAGGCGCATCGGTGGGTGGGCCTGGAGCGAGGCGGGCGTGCGTGGGAGCAGGCGCGTGGGGGGACGTGCAGGTGGAGTGACCAGGTGGGGTGTGGTACGGTGCCCAGGGGGGTGAGGTGGCCCAGGGAGGTGAGGTGGCCGGCCAGGATTGGGCGGGGTGAGGTGGCGGCTAGGCCAGGTGGTGGGGTGAGCGGGAAAAGGAGGTGGGGCCTGGTGTGGGGATGGGTGCAGGTGGGGATGCGCGCGGGGGTGTGGTTCGCTGCAGCTTTGCGTGCTGTGTGTGCAGATGGGTGCCTGGCGGCGGGTCAGGGCTAGATCAAGCACGGATCGGATAGCTAGGGTTTGTTAGAAAAGGGGAAAGAGATATTTATCTAGTCCAGAGTAGACTATATGGGGCTAGTTTTAGGCTAAAACTTTAGACATGCTTTTTGTCTAACTTTTAATTTTAGTAAAATAAGAAAACCTTTATTGTCACCTAATGACCGGAAAACTATTGTTTTATTTTAAAACAACAAAGAGAGGTGACGGCTTAATATATTAGACCATACGGATATTTTAGAAAAACAAAATACGGTGTTTAATAAAAATACTTTTGCGTTTAGAAAAAATGCAAGAAAAATATCCATGATGATGACGATGCTCAAAAGCAATGTGGCATCATGACATGAGCATGCGGTCATGATGATGCAATGCACGAAAACACAGCGATTTGCTAGTAGTGGTTTTAGCGGGGAGCCACAATTCGACACCACTAACAAGGGATCTCGCCCTCGAGATCCGCCTCATGGTACCGGGGAGAAGGTCGGCGATCTGAATCTTCTCGCTTCATGTAGATCCTCGCGACACCACTAACAAGAGGTTGTTGTCCGTGATCGTCGAGAGAACACTCCGGGAGTAAAGGGCGAAGGTAGCGGTTCAACAAATAAAGCCACCTCTAGCTTCCATGGACGGAGTAAAATTGCTGGATCCACCGATTCAATGTACAAGAGCGAATGATAAGAGTAGTCGGATGGTGATCAGTCCATCATGCACCCGAACCATTACTCTGCACATGAATCGAAGAATTATGCAACCAACTCTCGGAATTAGACTGAAGATCTCGATAAGCGAGGTTCGGGAACAAAAGAGTGATGCAGGCTCTGCATCGGATCTAGCGTAGATGATGCCATCGCGTTGGAAAACACCGGATGGCATAAACAAGGAACAAAGAATGGTACCACAGATAAAGGATTACTCAGATAGCACGAAGACAGGATGTAGAAACACCGTTGCCAAGAAGGAAGCGAAACCCTGAAGGTACGACAGAAACCCAACCACGAGAATCCTGGACTGGAAGAAGGTAAGAGAGCATATCCAAAACACGCAGAGGTAAGAGGAGAACGGCAGAGGGGTAAGGAGTAAAAGCAGACCTAATCAGATCTATCCAATCGATTTTTGCAAAATAGTTTTGACACTCTACTTCGGCCGTTAGCTAGTTTATCCTACAGGCTGGACTTGTGGGGTATCGCAACTGGTGAGCTCTGATACCACTCTGTAACACCCTCGAATCGGCCCTATGCAAGTTTTAGCCCTTTCCACCAAACCCGCATAGAAACGATTCAAGGACGCCCACCAGGCACTTTCGTGCGGGTGGAAACGAAGTAATACCATTACACAACAGTCCTCGATGGGACCCACAGAACAGATATATATACAACAGCGACTCAACGAGTCAAGAATACATATCTACTATACAAAGATTCAAATCACCTTGAAAACGATAGAGCGTACGACTACGGACAAGATGCAAATGGGGCTAAGAGCCCTGAAGAATAACCAATGGCATCCATAACCCTGCCCAGGCCAAGCCGGAAGGGTAACCCTGCTAACGACGTCGATCTCAAACCTGCTAAAACAAAAGGGGTGCCGACAAAGGGCAAAGGAAAAAGAGGAGCGTCAGTACTGAGGCCAGTACATGGCGAGGCTAGAATTCGGCGGCTCTCGCCTACATAGGTATGGTGGCTGAAGCGGCAGCACGGCGGCACTAAATAACCTATAGAGACTCGATTCAACTGGCGGTTATCAAAGAGGGATAAGAAAGACCTATTCGGATCCAACCTGAAGCTAACACCAAACAAACCCATCCTGGTATTTTCCCCTCGAGACCAAACGAGGAAGTCGGACCAAGGAACTCACACAGATGGCAATTTTACTCATTCCGTTATAGTTGCAGCAGATAACATGAGTCATCCTGAAGCATAAGTAGTGGGCAGTTTTAATCACCACTCCGTTATAGTTGGAACATTTACTAGTCAGATATAATTGTCCTGAGGAATCCCAAAACCCAGCAATTGTTGGCACTTTTATCACATTCCATTGGAGTTGCAATAATTACTAGGCAGGTGTAGTATGACACAGATCACCTCAGATCCACCAGTTGTTGGCATTTTTAGTTTACATTCCGTTGTAATTGAGCTGATTACTAGTCACATATTAAGTCAAATTTATAGCACTACTTTAGTTATGCTTGTCTATGATTGAGATACTGTGCTCCAAGTCGTCCATAACCGTGGACACGGCTTTCAGAAAGCTTTACCCTGTAGGGGTGCACAAAGAGCAACACACACTCGATCAACCTCGGAAAAACCAACTCAAAACCCAACGAGGCATTCACGACAAAGCGATCACAGGATTCATAAAATATTTCAGGGGGCCACCCCACTAAGCTACCCGCAACGAAGTTGGCCGGCTCCAGAACAGACCCAGGGTTTGCGTCAATGGCTGTAAACGACTGGGAACCCGAAAGTGTGACTGGGCTTGTCGATACCGCGAAAACACTCCGCATCCAAAACAGTACAGGTGCTCCACGCACAACCTTAAATAAAGCAGTAAAACATGGCATAGGTACAGGATAGTAATAAAGCCCCAAACTACTTTGTGGCCCCAAGAAATAGAAATGAATCAAGCTCTGGCTCAGGGGGGGTCCATAAGGCCTCCCGGATGTGGATAGTGCGAATAGTCAAGGAACAGGTATCAAGTACTCGGGGTCCTACGGGACACAAGTGAGCGTGGAAGAACCAAATAACATCTATTGCCCACTGATGCCTCTGCATTAGTTATATCTAGCAATTTAATAGTTGTGTTTAAAGTCATGATCATCTCCACCATTAAGCATCTTCACCATAAACATTTGCCAGCATACCAACAACTGTGGTACTCGACAACACGAGATCGCACCTGAGCAAGCAACTACGACTTGCAAGGCCAGCTATCTACCAAACATAGGTAATAGGAGGTGTCCAAGGCAATATAGAGGCTGTACGGAATATAACTGGTGTATGGACACTAAAGCATCGCGACACGGATAGCAATAGATCAACAAGAGGAAATAAAGACTATAAATGCAAAATAGGTAGAAGGGGGAGAGATGCTCGCCTGGAAACACTGCCGGAGGATCATATCCGGAGAACTTGTCGATACTCGCATCAACTCATCGGCCTAATCCGCGAAGAAGCAAACACTAGAAGAAACACCAGATGCAATATTTAATACTACGGCAGAAGATCTGGCATGCTTATGATATGATGCATGGCATGGCACAGATGCGATGCGACTAGACAAAATTAAGCGGAACCAGGGTCCCGACAATTAATTAAGTGATTCATGTTGTTTAGATACCTCGCAATTTAAATGTTGAATTAACAAGGCGAATCATGGCATTGGTTCGCTATGCAATTTAAATGGAGTCCAGAATAAGACAAAGATATCTCGCAGATGGACTCCATATTTAATTTAGGTGAATCGACTATTTAACCCAACCCACCAGATGACATGTATGCAAGCATGATGATTTAAAGATGCGACAGGTATATGTCATATTATAAAAATAGAGGCTTAGGATCACACATCTGGGTTCGGATGATCTTGGTTCCGGGGTCCAAGGTTCGGTCCTAGGGTCCGGATCTAGGGTTCGGTTCGATGGGATCGTTCTCGGACAACGGAAGGCGACTTGGCGTATCCGACCGGTCTTCGGGGTCGAAGAACTTGGCACGCCAGGGTTCGGCCTTCGGATCTTGGTCGGGTCGCCGGTAGATCTTGGTGTCCAGGGCTGCTCCGGGTCCGGGGGTCTCGACGCTCCGTGAGGTAGGTCTTGTAGATGGCTCCTCGGGTGACGTTGTCGGTCTTGGGGCCTCAGAACATGGCAGCCATACGTGCGCATCTCCGAGAAGATCTTGTCAATGTGAAGATCTGGAGGCCCCCAAACTTGGCGATGGTTCTCTTCGGAAGAACTTGGCAATGGTTTATCGAGTGTCGGCATGCTCCTTGCGATGTACCGGGCTGACAAGAAGATCATGTCGTATCTTGTCACCCCACGAGGACATAGTTTTGATGTGGATCTTGTCGTGGCTCACCTTGGAGGAAGAGGATTGGACGCGGAACGCAAAGTGCACCGATGGCTCGTAACAACACAAATACACGCACATACACATATGTGCACAGATGAACAACATGAACCCACGCAGGGACATGGCGAGCTCGGGGTGACGTCCTGGCGACGGGCAAGGCATGGAGGCGGCGTACGAGGCGCGCTTGCCCAGGGCGGCGGCTTGGACGGCCAGTGGGGCGACGCCAGCGAGGGTCGGGCTCGGAAGGCACGCACGGCGGCCGGAGGAGCTCGATGGAGACGTGGCCGAGGCGACGTCGCACGGAGCAGAGGATGTGTGGCCCTGCACGGATGGTGCCGACACCATGCGGGCCAGAGAGGAGGCCGATGGCAGACGAGGCGGGAGCCGGCGTGGCGCGACTCGGGGAAAAGGGCGACGACACGTTAGACGAGGTCCAGGACGGCTCGGGGACGCGGGGCGACCGGAGACGCAGAGGGCGAGGCGGCGGTGCACGACGGCGAGGTGCTCTGCTCTGAGGAGGAAGGAGAAGCCGGCAACATCGCTCACTGCAAAAGGAGGCCGGAGGAAGGTGGCGGGGAGGAGGCCGAGAGGGTGGCGGCGACCCGCAGCTCCTGGCGTGGTTGCGGCGGTCAGCAGCAGCGGGGAGGCGGCCTGCGGGGGAGGAGGCCTGGCGGCGGTTGCCGGGAGGAGAGGCTGGCGGCCAGAGACCGCTGGCGGTGGCAGGGGTGGGTGGTGACGAGAGCAAGGGGAGAGAGAGGCGAGGGGATCGAGGGGAGAAGGAGAAACGGGCGCGTCGATGGGTGGGCCTGGAGCAGGGCGGGGCGTGCATGGGAGCAGGCGCGTGGGGGGACGTGCAGGTGGAGTGACCAGGTGGGGTGGGGTATGGTGTCCAGGGGGGTGAGGTGGCCCAGGGAGGTGAGGTGGCCGGCCAGGATTGGGCGGGTGAGGTGGTGGCTGGGCCAGGTGGCGGGGTGAGCGGGAAAAGGAGGTGGGGCCCGGTGTGGGGATGGGTGCGGGTGGGGAGGCGCGCGCGGGTGTGGTTCACTGTAGCTTTGCATGTTGTGTGTGCAGATGGGTGCCTGGCGGCGGGTCAGGGCTAGATCAAGCACGGCTCGGATAGCTAGCGTTTGTTAGAAAAGGGAAAAGAGATATTTATCTAGTCAAGAGTAGACTATATGGGGCTAGTTTTAGGCTAAAACTTTAGACATGCTTTTTGTCTAACTTTTTTTTTAGTAAAATAAGAAAACCTTTATTGACACCTAATGACCGGAAAACTATTGTTTTATTTTAAAACAACAAAGAGAGGTGACGGCTTAATATATATTAGACCGTACGGATATTTTAGAAAAACAAAATACGGTGTTTAATAAAAATACTTTTGCGTTTAGAAAAAATGCAAGAAAAATATGCATGATGATGACGATGCTCAAAAGCAATGTGGCATGATGAAATGAGCATACGATCATGATGATGCAATGCACGAAAACACAGCGATTTTATAGTAGTGGTTTTAGCGGGGCGCCACATTGGTAGATGGAGGGATGATAACACTTACTGTGACTATAAAGCTGTTGTCAATCCTTACGTGCTAACTTGGGGAATCAAGGAGAACTCATTAAGCCATGTCCATGCCACGGGAGAAATCCCTTAAATAGCGGGATAATACGATTGATGTCGTTTATTCATCAGCTGTGGTTATGAAGGATGATGTGAGCAGCGGTTGCTGCCTATTCGTCCATATATGGAGCTCCTCCCACATACATACACATTATCATAATATTCGTTATAATAATCTTGATTGCTCAGTCTAAATTGCTAGCGGTGTATCCACCATTCCCCGAGAACGCCTTTTTCCCTATTGCAGTTCCAAAGTTCTATTACACATGCGATTCTTACTTTCTACATTAAGTTTTGCTTTACTTTAAATTACCTTGTTCAACCAAAAACCCAAAAACAACTCCACCTTTCTTGCATCTTAAGGGTATTTCTTAAGTATTTCATTTAGTTGTAATTAAAAGCATTTTAGTCTTTCACCTACAGCTCCCTGTGGGATCGATATCTTTATTTCGAAACTAGCTACAAATGATCTGTGCACTTGCAGTCATCACATGTCACAACTAACCTTGTGGATCAAACCGCGGTACTAGCTCAAAAAAAAGAGAAGGAAGTGAGACAATTTTGTTTTATGTCTCTAATGCACACCTTTCGGATGTCAACAACTCCGCTAGCTTTTGAACGATCTATGGTATAACCTCGGATTTCGGCTATGAGTTGATGACATGAGTGGCATATATGTCAATATATGGGCAAAAGTATTGGTACTCACAAAGGTTGTGCAAACACTTGCAAAAATAACATTCAGCGATCCTTGAAATAATAAAAAAGATATCTATGAGGATCCACATAACAAGTCCTTTGGCACGGTCTCATTACTACTTTACGAGTTTTTCTTGAAAAACAATGATTGGATTAGAAGTGTTTTTGATAGACTTGATTTATTGATGTCGGTGTAAATAAGACACTTCATTGTTATACTACTTAGGACATGAAACTCTCTTACTCAATTATGTTATTTAAACATCCTAGTATTCCTTGGAAAACTGAGAGTTAATTAGAAGAATTAGATTGATTGCTACACTTCTAGTTAATTATACTTATATTAAACTTTACTTTGATTGTCTTGACTTACTGAAGCTTGTATAGTATTCTTGTCATCTCTCTAACTTTGATAAGCCTCGCAAATGAATGAAGCATTGAGGACATATGACTACCAACCGTAAGTAAATTCTTATTCTCGTTGTTTCAAGTATAAACGTTGAATTCCTTATAGTTCTTTTGTTTCTTCTTGCCATCTTCCATTGCGTTTAAACATTGTTTTTGGTCAAGCAATTGACAAGAAACTCTCAATCCTTTCCACTAATGACTAATAATTGCAAATATATACAAAACCTCTCTTTGAAGTGAAGTAAATCACGGTTTTTAATGCGAAATTAGGAGTCATAATGAAGGTTTTTAAGGAAGTCCACACGGCCAAGTAATTGGGAAGACATTCCAGGGTGTCAGCATGCTTAACGACCACTATTACGGGCAGGGCCCGCCCGTACCAGGTGGCGTTGGCCTCGTCTTGTCAAACCCTACGAATTTCGTGAAGACGCCTATATATTTTGAGGCTCCAGCCACAGGCTAGAGGGCTGGCATTCTCAAATTACATCACAAGACCACCAAAGGAGATCCACAACATTTTTCATCCATTGTTCATCATTTCCACCATCCATCGCATCCACTAGCCATAGCCATTGCTTTGTACTTTAGATCTCCTTTTTATTTCGCAACCATTGTAAGAATATTTGATTTCAATCTAAGTATTTGTATGATGTTTTCTATCTCTGATCTATTTGTTATGAGTGAGTAGTCCTCACGAGCTATGGGTTGGGGAGAAACCTCGCAGCAACTATGTGCATCTAATTCATGGGAGTATTTTGTAATTTGTTTGCAATTGAGATTTGTATCTTTTGTTTGTTTGTCTCTTGTCTCGATATGTGGACTTGTAGGTACCCAAGATCCCATAGATTGATAAAGGCTTGAGGTGAGATACTTGGCTAGCGGCGATCTCATAGGAACCCCAGTGACAGAAAGGGTAGTACGGTATTTGCTTAGCGACCCATTCGGGATCACAACAACATCACCACTTAAAGTTTTGATCTGTGTTTTACACTTAATAATCATTTGTAGCCCGTTGCTTTGGTGTGCACTCGGTTGGATTAAAATACTATTGCTATGCCTGCTGCATCACGGGGGCTCTAGTATATTAGGATGTGTTTCCCAGAAGAGATTAGTTCCTTTCTAACATAACACATGATTATGCTTATTATTATCTTTTATTCCATATGATGTGCAGCTGCAGGTGGATCTTCAACCCTGGCATATCTACATCCATTGATTCAACTCATTATAAAGTAAACTAGATTGGTCTAGTAAACTAAGGTAAAATGAACAAACAAAGTCTTGTAGACGTGTCCTTTATATTTCCTTTTAGCATTGCTTTCCGAGGTTCGATTAAACCTAGGTCTTCTAGGGAAAAGCTATTATACTACATCCATGAATCTAGATCGAAGGTATCACCCGTTCTTAAGTACTTGTTCTGGTCCAACTTGTATGCAAGAGCATGTGTGGGAGAAGTGTGTATTAGATGGAGTAGCATGGTGGTAGTGATTGAATAGTGACAACAAATTCAAGATCTACTATGGTATTTACCTTTCTTTTGCTGCCTCGCTAGGGATAAAGTGAACTCATGTGCTATAATTATCTTGTGACAGCTGGATAATCTTGTTTGGTCAAGGTAGCATATTTGTGATTCAAATATTATGTCAAATTACCTAAGCCTATACATTGTTGATTCTTAATTCAAGAATGATTGGATTTTTCCCTTTATTGAGGAGTATAAGAGAGATGTGTTGCATCATATCTATGTTAGGACGTGATGCCCATATGAATGCTTATCAAACACATGTTGAAGTTCCACCAATATTATGTCTTCGATGAATTGTTTGTGTCTACTAAAACCCTAAAAAAGAGTAGATAAGTGAACCCTAGTCCATTGTAAACCATTAGAAACACCTTTCCAACACAATTAACTCACTTTATATTGTCTATAATTTATTATTTCAAAAATACAAAAATACTTTCTTCACTTGCAAACACACACAAAACCCAAAAACAACCATCTTTTCATTGCTTTTATCTTGCTTTCCTAATTTACTTGCTTTACTTTACTTTATTTATAATTATATTTCATATTACTAATACCAAACCTTGTGCTCTACAATCACACGGTGGAGTTGGGGACACAAGACAAAAACTTTGCTTTGCAGGTTGCTAGAAGAGGAGAAGAAGAATCAACCCCTTGCCAATTCCCTGAGAGTTTGATATAAACCCTTGAGTCACCCTTGTGGGAAAAATAAGTTTGCTACAACACTCTACACTTGGAGTCCCAACGAGTTGGTACACATGGAGTTGTTGCCATCAAGAAAATTTTATGGCACCATTGTCGAGGAATTGCAGGGTAACATCATAGTGGTTGTTGCATGGCGAAGCACAAGTCAACTCCCACGACAACTGCCAGAATATTTTCTAGAGCCATTGTCGGGGAGTTGCAAGAGGGATATCACAACTGCATCTTCATCAAGTTCGAGTGAGCACATCTTCTGGCGCCAGTGATACGTTGCTAACGTATCTATAATTTTTGATGTCCCATGCTTGTTTTATATCTACTTTCTTATGTTTTGTCCACACTTTGGAGTATTTTTATACATTTTCCTGAACTAACCTATTAATAATATGCCACAGTGCCAGTTGCCTGTTTTCTGCTATTTTTAGTTCCAGGAAAGTCAGAAACTGAATATTTTCGGAATTGGACCGGACAAAAGCCAAAGTCGTTATTTTCCTGGAAGACTCACGGAGCTAGAAGGAGAGACGAAGGGGGGCCACAGGGTGGCCACACCACCCCTAGGCATGGGTCCCCCTGGCTGCGCCAGGGCATGGTGTGGGGCCCCTGGCTGGCCACCAAACTTGCCCCTTCGCCTATAACATCCTCCCGATGCAAAAACCCTAAATCGTCAATCAGAAATCCACGAAAAGTTCCGCAGCGCCGCCACCACCGAAGAGGAGATTCGGGGGACAGAAAGTCTCTGTTCCGGCACCCTGCCAGGACGGTGAAGTGCCCCCGGATCCATCTCCAATGATCTCCACGACCATCTCCATCGCTGTTGCTAATTCCCATGATGATGAGGGAGTAGTTCTTCCTCGAGGCTAAGGGTTCTACCGATAGCTATGTGTTCATCTCTCTCTCTCTCTATGCATGATCATATTGTGATCATGAGTTTTGTAATCAAGTAGATCTACCTTGCTACTCAAGTGCTTTAATAGATCTCTGCTCTCCCCATGTGTGTGAAAGTGACAGCGTGCACACCATGGTGGCACTTAGGCCAGAGATTACAAATACTTGTTATGAGTTATATTTGGAGTTGGATGTTTTTATGAAATTGTGGTGTTTGTTGGAACCATCTAGAGATCAAGGTGACAGTGTGGGGTTATCTAGATGGGAAAAGCGAACTTTGAGGTGTGTTGTTATAGCCCTACCATGGATTAGAGTGTCCAACCGAAGAGTAGTGAAGAGTAGTATCATAAAGAGAAGATATTTATATGAGAGTGTTCACTAGTGAAAGTATGATCCCTAGGCCTTGTTTCTAAGCATTGAAACACCATTTGCAATTAGATCTGTTACATGTTTGCTTGCTTCCATCTTTATTTCAGTTTGCCTTTAGTCTCTTCCACGCCATCAAGCTATTTTCTAGCACCGTTGTCTTTTATCCATACCACTTGTATTTCACTATCTCTTCGCCGAACTAGTGCGCCTATACACCTGACAAGTGTATTGGGTGTGTTGGGGACACAAGAGACTTCTTGTATCTTGATTGCAGGGTTGCTTGAGAGGGGATACCTTTGACCACTTCCTCCCTGAGTTCGATAAACCTTGGGTGATCCACTTAAGGGAAAACGTGTTGCTGTTCTACAAACCTATGCACTTGGAGGCCCAACAACTGTCTACAAGAATAGAAGTGCATAGACATCAAGATATTTTCTAGCGTTGTTGCCGGGGAGGTAAGGTAAAAGGTACTCACATCTTCTGGCTACTAAGCTATCTTTTAGCACTGTTGTTGGTGTGTGAGTGCTCGAAGTTATTTCGTTTAGATTCTGCAATTTTGTCTTTTTGTTTCTTGTTTTCACTAGTTAGGCTTAATGGAAAACAACAACAAAATTAGAGAGCTTTTTAGTAATTTTCCTAATGTAGAACATGATTGTCTGAAAAGAAAATTAAAAACCCCATGGAACTTTCTTTGCATGCTAATAGCAATGTTATTAGTATGAATCTTTTGAACACCTTTGTTACTAATGCTATGGAAACATCTAAGCTTGGGGAGGTTAGTTTTTATGAAAATGATCTTTTCAGTTCCCCAGCTTTAAATAAGAAAATTTGCTCTGATGATACTTTATCTCCCATATGTGGTAATTCTAATGATACTTGTGATATTTTAAATCCACATACTGAAAGCATCCCTTTTAAAATACCTATAAAAATTGTTGAACGTGTTATGAATAACTGCTATTTTGGAGATGGAACTGTCCATCATGGTGATCATTTACTCTTTATACGTGAATTATGCGAGTTGTTCAAGTGTGCAGGTATTTCAATGAACCAAGTTAAGAGGAAGCTATTCCCTTTTTCACTTAAGGGCAAAGCAAGTGAGTGGTATGAGCTACTAGATGATCCTCATCATTTGGAGTGGAAGGAACTTGAATCTCTCTTTTAGTCTAAATTTTATCCTCCTCATGAAATTCATAAAGATAGGAATTATATTTATAATTTTCATCCTCATGATGGAGAAAGTATTTCCCAAGCATGGGGGAGATTGAAGTCACTAATGCTCAAATGTCCCATTCATGAGCTCCCCAGTAATATTGTTATTAATAATTTCTATGCAAGGCTTTCAGGACATTACAAGGACTATCTAGATACTTGTTTAGAGGGATCCTTCACAAGTAAGGAGGTCAAAGCTAAGTGGGATCTTCTTGAAACAATTCAAAGCAATATCGAAGATTGGGATAACAACAAAGGTAAAGAACCAGGTATAAACTATAAGTATGATTGCATTAAGTCTTTCGCTGAATCTGTTGATTTTCAAGAGCTTAGTGCTAAATATGGTCTTGATCCTCAAATTTTTATTGATTGTTTTAGAGCCTTTGCTTCTCATATTAATGCTCCTAACGAAAAATGGGACATGCATCATGAGCCTTTTAAAGACACTTGCATGGAAAATGAAATTGTTATTAATGATAGCAATAAACATGCTCAAACCTCTGAAAGTACTATTTCTTATAAGCATGTTAATTTTTGTGGAATACATAGACCTTGTGAGAATAATCAAATTGAAGAAGAATATTGTATCACCCACAGGAATGAAAAAACTAGAATGTGGTATAGGGCTTTAAATGATCTTGGTAAAAAAAATTGTGCCCTTTATCCTTTTATTTGTGAAATTTGCTTTGAAGTGGGTCATTTCAATTTTCAATGCTCAGGCCATAATAATAGCCCTTCTAATCAAATGAGTACTACAAGTTTGTATTGTGATGACATGATCACTCCTAATCAGCATGATGAACTTACATTATTTTTGGGGTGTGAAGAGTTATCAAGAAAAACTTCTTTGGTAGATATGAGTGCTTTTGGTATGAATAGCGTCATGCATGGTTGTCATATTTGTTGTGTTGATATTTGCCACACAAATACTTACATACAAAATATTATAAAAGATGAGATCTTACCAAAATATGACATGACTAATATGTGTTTTGGTCTTATTAATGAAAAGGAGGAATCCTCCAAAGTTTCTTCTATTGTCTCTAACAATGAACCAGGGTATATGGAGAAGCTTCCTTTCAAGCCTCTCCCTCCTAAAGAGAAGAAGAAAAAGAAGAAGAGGAGGAGTAAAAGGAGAGAGGAAACGGTATTTTGCCCTAAGCATGTTGCTCCTATTATAGTTTTTGATGAGTCTGAACTCGATGATGTTCCTATGCCTATTACCTATAGTAGTGACCATGATTGGGAAAAGCACACTACCTTTGATATTGAAAATATCTTCGGTACCAATTCTGAAAATGATGGTATTAATAATTACTGTACTATTAGTGACATGGGTATACCCTATAGGTACTCGAGCTTGGTATATACGGTCCAAATACGTACAGGCCCACGGTGTCTCCTAGGCCCAAACAAAGGACTCGAGTAACCTACGGACTCTCGATTGCTTGAAGAACAAGAAGAAGTTAAAGATAGAAAGTTTGAAGGGGAAAACCCTAACTTGTAACCGACTCGACCTGCTACCCGAGACCTAGCCTATCTATATAAAGGCTAGGAGGGGGCAGCGAGGAGGACACACGCAACCCTAGTTTCCACAACCCTCGCCAGATTTCATATGCGCACCATTGTAACTTTCGATTCCTTCGATAATTCCACGAGCAGACAAGCAGGAGTAGGCACCTCTACGAGGCCTGAACCTGGGTAAACCTTGCGTCCATGTGTGCTTATTTGCTAGCCGATAGATGTCTCCAGCACTCCCTCCTTCTCCAAAACCCAAGTCCATAACAATGGGCATTGACGAGTTAAACCCTCGTCAATTGGCGCCATCTGTGGGAATTGGGAGTGTTGATGTTGCGGCTTCTTCGGCCCCATCAACTGCGATCTACAACTCCGCAACAGTGGAGATTCGTCAGCTCTTCGGCGCGTTCGACTTCACCGTCCACACGCCGGCCACTCGCCCGGCCTTCGAGTCTGTAGGCGACGGAATCAGCCTGGCAATCGGGAGCTTCCGCTTCCAAGTTGGCCAGATGGGCACGCTTCGCATGCCCGATCAGCCGACAGCACCGGTGATTGCCCCAGCATCATGGTTCCCTCCATCAATCGGCACCCCCAGCGAGCTCAACGCCCCGATAGCAGTCGAAAATACGGTCAACGACAGCAGTCGCGATTCCGATCTAAGCGACCTGGCCACTGAAGATGGAACCTACGGTTCCGGATCTGAGAGTTGTGGAAGCAACAGCTTCCCCAATCACTTCATGTGTGCCATCATCAACGCAGGCGACACCTCTACCAATCGCGACAACGGTGGCAACCCTGGTAACGGCACCGATCCACCCAACGCCGGCAACGGTGGCAATGGCGGCAACAGCGGTAACGATGGCAATCGCGCCCCCGTCAACAATGGAGGAGCAGTCGAACCTCCCAGCATAATCAATGAGCAAACTAGCAAACGCGCCATAATCAAGCTCAACGAGCAAGAGTGGGATCGCTGCCACGAGGCCTTACGAGGCACACCTCTACCCTTCGAGTCCCCGCAAGAACTGCTGATGGGCTATCATTGGCTCCTGAAGGAGGAATTCAAGCGCCAACTACAAACAATCACGCAACTTGAAGCGCGTAAAAAGGCAGCGGACGAATCGAGCCTTCGTCGCGCTAGGCTCTCCTGCTACGGAGGATCCTCCTCAAGGGGTAACGAGTACCTCGCTAAGAAGAGGCAATCACGGATGGCTCATCTCACCGAGCAAGAACGCATAGAAGCCGCAAAAGTCCTCGACTTCGGCTCTATGACAGTCGACACGCAAGGCAACGTGGTCCCCAGGACACCGCAGGCTGCGGTGATAGCAGCCACCATGTACCTCCTCAATAACCAGCCGCCAGCTGGAGATCCCTGAACTGCCATGCACCGATCTACGATCGCGGGCTTGGGATTAATCGAGGCCGCCCTCGACAAGGAGCCAACACCAGACCCAAAAAAGGGCAAAGCGCTAACAAAGCGCCACTCCTCGCCCTCATCCAGCGATGACAGTCACGACCTGTCTCGGCGCCGCCGCTCACGGCGACACGACCATGACTACGATGCACGAGACGACCTCACACAGCACAAGATCGACAAATCAAGGGAACGACATGCTCGGTCGACTGACACGGAAGAAGAAGATGGGGAGCTCTGCGGTGCCAGATGCTTCAGTAGATCCATTAGGCAGAAGCGAATGCCTAAAGGGTTTAAACTCCCGTCGGAGAACCCAAAGTTTGACGGTCTACAGGACCCCAAGATCTGGCTGGAGGACCACATCTCCTCCGTCAGACTTCATGGAGGCAGTCGAAGCACTGCCATGCAATGTTTGCAGCTACAGCCGCAGGGCGCCGCCCGAGTGTGGCTCAATAACCTCCCACGCGGATCCATTCATAGTTGGGATGAGATGGTCTACAGCTTCGTGCGCAACTTTAAGGGCACGTACAAGCGGCCCGCATCAATCAAAGAACTGAGATGCTGTCAGCAAAGATCTGGTGAATCGCTGCGCTCCTACATCCAAAGGTGGTCCATCATCAAGAACTCCGCGGAGAACATCTCGGAAGACCGCACGATTGATGCATTCAACGGTGGTGTCCGCCGCCTAGAACTCAGGGAGGAGCTAGGCCGCTCAAAGCCCCAGACCATCGACCACCTGATGGAGATCATGAATCGGTGGGCCGATGGAGAAGATTCGGTGAAGAATCATGCTCACTCCGACAAGGAGGCAGAACTCGAACGTAGACGCGACCGCCGAGGCAAGCGTCGCATGCGCATCTACGATGACCGCGACGACGTCAACATGGTCGCCGCCGGCTACACCGACAGACGCGACGATAACCGCAACAGCGGATACCGTAGCGGCGGATACCGCGACTCCGGGAAAACCACGCAAGTATGGCAACACCGCACACGCGATGAGGCACCCGCGAGCTCCATCGAGGACAAACTGTCCGGGCCATGCACGGTACACTTCTACATCGACAAGCATGATGGCAAGAGAAAGTCCAGCCACCTCCTCAAGGACTGCCGCGAGTTCCTCAAGCGACATGAGGGATTGGTTCGGATGAACCGCAATGCAGTCGAAAGAGGCTACGGAGCCGCTCCAGGCGCCGTGGCACATGGCGCACCACCACCACCACCTGGGCCACCCCTGAACGGAGCCACACCGGACCAGCACCACGGAGGCGAACCGTACCCACGGGCCATGGGCACCATGATGATCCAAAAGGGACGCCCCTCCAACAGGGTGCAGAAGGCCATCACTCGCCAAGTCAACTTGGCCACGCACTCGCCACCATCCACCACTGAGTACCTTAGTGGAAGCGAGTCATGCATCACCTTCGACAAGCGCGACCACCCGCCTCAGATACCCCGTCTAGGTCATTGCCCCCTCGTACTCGAGGCGCAAATTGGAAGCTTCGACATGAGTCGTGTCTTCATGGATGGCGGAAGCGGCATCAACCTCATATTCGCGAGTACCTTGCGAGCAATGAGAATCCCTCTAACCTGCCTGGAGCCATCGGACACAACGTTCCATGGCATCGTCCCAGGGAAAGGCGTATACCCCCTGGGCAAAATCAACCTCGACGTCATCTTCGGCACGCCGAAGAACTTCCGGCGCGAGCGCATCAACTTTGAGGTCGTCGACTGGCCCTCACAATACCACTGCATCCTCGGGCGCGTCGCGTTCACTAGGTTCATGGCAGTGCCCCACTACGCCTACCTACAGATGAAAATGCCAGGTCCCAATGGCGTCATCACGATCAACGGGAGCTTTGAAAGATCTGACAGTTGTGACAGGGAATTCCACAGAATCTCCCAGTCCTTCGGCATGCAGGAGAAACTCGCAAGATTGAAAGAGACGACAGACAACAGCCTGCCTCCCCTGAGTAGGCCAAGCTCACCTGATCTCTCCTTCGACTCATCTGTGCACACAAAGAAAGTGCAGGTCCACCCATCGGATCCCGCCAAGACGACCCTCATCGCCAACAACTTGAGTCCCGCATAGGAACTCACGCTCGTCGAATTCCTCCGTGAGCACTAGGAAATTTTCGCCTGGTGTCCTGCGGACATGCCAGGAGTTCCCAGGGAATTCGCCGAGCACGCACTCAACGTCAACCCCGACGCAAGGCCAGTCAAGCAAACAATTCGGCGATTGTCTGAGCCACGAGCGCAGGCAGTTGGAATGGAGATCAACAGACTCCTCGAGGCCAAGTTCATACGCGAGATCAAGGAAAGCACTTGGCTCACGAACACGGTGCTAGTACCAAAAAAGGACATGGATATCCTACGGATGTGCGTGGACTTCACCTCTCTGAATAAGCACTGCCCAAAGGATCACTTCCCGCTGCCACGGATCGACCAGATCATCGACTCCACCGCGGGATGCGAGCGCCTCTGCTTCCTTGACGCCTACTCAGGCTATAATCAAATTCGAATGAAGGAAGAAGATCAAGAGAAAACAGCATTTACAACGCCCTTTGGTGTGTTCTGCTACAACACAATGCCCTTCGGGCTAAAGAACACGGGAGCCACCTACCAGCGGTGCATGCAGGCTTGCCTCAAGGAGCAACTGGGTCACAACATCCAAGTCTATGTCGACGACATAGTAATCAAGACCAAGGAGGAAGCCTCTCTAATCGACGATTTGCACGAAACCTTCGCCAAACTCGACCGCTACCGGATCAAGCTCAATCCGGATAAATGCGCCTTCGGTGTGCCATCTGGATAGCTACTCGGGTATCTCATCTCCGCGAGGGGAATCGAGGCTAACCCGAAGAAGATAAAAGTAATACTGGCCATGGAGAAGCCGAAGAACATAAGAGGCGTCTAGCAACTGGCCGGACGAATCGTGGCCCTCAGTCGATTTATCAGTCGGATGGGTGAAAAGGCACTGCCCTTCTACCAGCTCCTCCGCAAAGCTGAAAAATTCGAGTGGACCAATGAAGCGCAAGAAGCATTCGAAGATCTCAAGCGCCTGCTATCCACTTTGCCAGTGCTGGTGACTCCACGAGAGAGGGAACCACTGTTGTTGTACATCTCTGCCACCAACCAGGTGGTCAGCATAGTGCTTGTCGTCGAGCGAGCTGAGGAAAACAAAGTCCACGGCATACAACGCCTGGTATACTACCTCAGCGAGGTCCTCACGCCAACAAAACAGCGGTACCCGCACTACCAGAAGCTGGCGTACGGCGTATTTATGACCGCCCAACAACCGCGCCACTACTTCCAGGAACACCCAATCGTGGTAGTCAACGACACCCCATTGGGACATATCCTCAATAACCCCGACGCCACGGGGCGAGTCGCGCTTTGGGGAATAGAGCTGTCTCCACGAGACATCACATACGAAAAGCGCGACGCAATCAAGTCACAAGTTCTCCCTGACTTCCTCGTGCACTGGATGGAGAACCAACTCCTGGACAAGCCAGATATGTCCTACCTCTGGACAATGCACTTCGATAGGTGCAAGCGGAAAGACGGAGCAGGCGCAGGTGTCATACTGACATCACCTCAAGGGGACAAGCTGAAGTATATCCTGCGAATGCAATTCATAGCCTCAAACAACGAGGCTGAATACGAGGCCCTGTTGCACGGAATGAGGATGGAAAAAGCCTGCGGCGCCAAGAGGCTCATCATATACGGCGACTCCAAGTTGGTCGTCAACCAAACAATGCATGAGTGTGACGCACTGAACGATAACATGATCGCGTACCGCGACCTCTACGACATACTCGAAGGAGACTTCAACGGTTGCGAGCTGCGACACGTAGGTCATGAAAGCAACGAAGAGGCGGACACACTCGCCAACATAGGCTCTACCTGCGCCCCCATACCACCTGGGGTATTTCTCGAGCGCATATGCGAACGCTCCATCAAGCCAAAGGCCGCAGAGAAGAAAACAAGTGCAACAACAGACTCGGGGGCTACGCCACCCAATGAGTCAATGGCACTCGATGACTTGGAAATGGACACAGGACTCGAGGGACCAATGAGCGTCCTGATGATCGAGCAATCCTAGACGCAGCCGTACATTACGTACCTCCTCAGCAAGAGGCTACCAGACAATCCGACAGATGCACGGCACATCGCGCGGCGATCCAAGGCATTCGCCATTATCAACGGCGAAATGTATAAACGCAGCATCACAGGAGTGCTACAACGATGCGTCTCCATGGCCGACGGAAGAGCAGTCCTCCTCAACATCCACAAAGGGACCTGCGGGCACCACGCCGGCAGTCGCGCCCTCGTTGCCAAAGCTCTACGAGCTGGATTTTACTGGCCCACGGCCATGCGCGACGCCAAGGACATAGTCCAAAATTGCAATGCTTGCCAGCGATTCGCGGACAAGCCACACGCACCAGGCACAGAGCTACGGCCAATCCCATTGGACTGGTCGTTCGCACAGTGGGGGCTCGACATGGTCGGAAGGCTTCCAAGGTCCTCGCGAGGAGGCTACGTCTACCTCTTGGTCGCAGTCGACAAATTCACCAAGTGGATCGAGGCCATGCCAGTGACCAACCAATCAGGACACAGTGCAGTCAAGTTCTTCGAGTCCATCGTCTACCTCTTTGGCATGCCACACAGCATCATCACCGACAACGGGACAAACTTCACATCCAAGGAGTTCCAGGAATTCTGCGAGAACCTAGGGATCAACATCAGCTATGCCTCGGTAGTGCATCCACAGACCAACGGTCAGGTGGAAAAAGCAAATGGGCTCGTCTGCAGCGGCATCAAGAAGCGACTCCTACGACCACTCGAACAAGCCGCGGGTTGCTGGCCAGATGAACGGCAATCCATACTCTGGAGCCTACGTACAACTCCAAATAGCGCCACGGGCTACACGCCATTCTTTATGGTGCACGGAGCAGAGGCAGTGCTACCCGCCGAAGTACGATACAAGGCACCGCACGTGGTCGCTTACAGCGAACAAGAGTCATCCCTTGCACTCGAAGACTCCGTCGACCTCCTTGACGAAGCAAGAGAAATCGCCGCAGAAAGATCCATGATCTACCAGCAGAACCTGCGCAACTACCACAGTAGGAGGCTTCGCCCCAGATCCTTCGTCGAAGGCGACCTGGTCCTGCGACTAAAGCAGCAGGGGCATCTCAAACTCGAGTCCCCTTGGGAAGGACCGTACACGATTACAGAAGTAATCCCAGGTGGCGCCTATCGCCTTCAAGATTTAGAGATAGGAGTCGCATACTCCAACCCCTGGAACGTCGCACAACTGCAACGCTTCTACCCTTAATAGTTTTTTACTTTTACATTGCAAATAAGGCTACTCAGCCAAGGCTACTTAGTCACACATTGTACCTCGCACTGTTCTTCGACTAAATAAAAGCTAAGTGCCCCAAAACTCTGTGTTCTCCTTTACTTTTTAATTTATATACTCGGGGGCTGCGTCATCCCATACACATCTGTTCTTTGAACCGAGACGCGATATCCTGAGTAGCTGGTACATCAATTGAAACCCGTAAACACAACCTCAATCCAGCTGCAACGCACCTGGCAGGTTGACAAGGGACTGAGATAAAACATGGCCAGGCTAACGAAAAGGACTCGCATAGTGCAACGCACTTCATGCTAACAAAGCTTTTTATGCACATTCGACAATAAATTATTTACAAAGACCTATACGAACTTTACAACACAAGTACACTTATGTGCAGGATAGAAACTAGGCTACTATTGCAGCAGAAGAACGTTGGTTTGTTCCTCAAAGAAGTCGACGATCTCTTCTGCTGGGCGGTCCACCGCCTGATAGTGCGGCACCATATTCCAAGCAAAACCTGCTGGCAGTGCAGGCGGCCCAGACGCAATGGCGGCAACATCTACGCCAGGCCTGTGCAATCGCACCATTGAGAGAGCAGCCTTGGCACCAGCCACCAACTGTTGTCTCACGCATTCGCGAACCGCGGACAGATCTTGAAACTTGGTAAGGAGGGCCAGCAAGCTTGATGGAGTATCATCCAGCGGGAACATCGCCCGATAAAAGTTTTTTAAACATGACTGCGACTTCTTCAGAAAGAGCAGCACTCGCGATGCACGATCCTGCAGGGTCGCCAGCGTAGTCGCACGATCATGATCTACCCAGAAGTATCCACTCTCTTGAAGTTGCTCCTGGGTTAGATCATGCAGGCGAATGGCAATTCTATCCTTCTCCTCCTGCGGATGACGCGCGCTAACAACTACACGAAGCAGCACCAGCAGCATGAGTACAACATACCACTGCGAATGACTACAAGGAAAAGATGAGAACAAGCAAACTAACACTTGAATTGGTCGCCCAGCTGCGTCACCTTGCCAAGAAGATACTGCTCTCGGGCGGCGGCTTTTTCCGCCTTCGACTTCCACACGTCCGCGTTACCGCGGAGCACGGGCAACTCACGCTCCAGCTGCTTCACGCGATCACGCAGTCGCGAAAGCATGGACAGCTCATCTACCCTGGAGCGCGACGGTGCCACGATATCATCAAGAGTTGGCGAGTCCTGGGTTCCCCTCATAGGATCACTTGATGTACCCTACCACAAGTCAAGATAGAAGCAAATAAGACGACCAAATCAACACAAAGACAAAAGGGTCAGATGCATTCAAGACCAGCATAAGTATCAGCAGATACACTCACCAGCAGGCATGTTCTTCAACAAAAGGACATAAACTAATCAACTATTACAAAGCTAACTAAGGAGCAGCTGGCTTCTTCGACTTCAACGGCTTCGGGGCTTCATCAAGTCCGTTGCAGTGTCAGACGCCACTGACTTTCCGCCGGCCCCTAAGGCCGAAGCTTTCGCCGCCTTCTTGGCACGTTGGAGCTCCTCAGAGTACTTCGCAACAGTATTTACCAAGTGATGCCCATATTTGCCATAGGCAGTCGCGAAAGGGCGAAGACTACCTGCTGACCGTCCGCGCCAACAGGCATCGCCTTTGACACCGTGGAAGGATCGATCTCGACTCCGTGGGCCTCCACCATGGCGAGAGACATGGACGCGCCAGCCGCGCGGAGTGAGTTCTTGTATCTGGAAGGCACACCCCCGGCGAGTGACTCCACCAGCTCGTCCATATTATCGATCAGCTCCGCCTTAGGCATCAACTCCTCCCGGAGGCGACTGAGGGCGCCCTTGGCCTTGGAAAGTGTATCCTGGACGGCGGCGCTACGGTCCTCGACTGCAGCCAGCGCACCCGCCAGAGCGTCATCGTGACGAAGGGCCTGCGGGTCGAAGCTCAAATCGCCAGCATCTGTACATAAACCCACACATGTACCAAAAACATCAGCGCCACCAGCAAAAACATTAGAAGAAGAGAAGGATAACGATATCCACAAGCAAAAGTACCTGAGAGAGCCTTGGCGATTGAGAACAGTTGTTCTTCGAACAACTTTTCCCTGGCCGCAAAGGAGGCACGCAGATCCTCTTCATGCTTCTGCGCCTCGTCACGCGCTGCGATTGCCTCGTCGCGACCCTTCACAGCCGCGGCAAGTGTCTTCTCCAAGGTGGCGGCGTTACACAATAAGGCATTATGTTCAGCTACACGACAAGAAAAAGTTGATTATCAGTCGACTATACCAAAAGGAGAAGACAAAGAAGAATAAGTGTAGAACACTCACTTTCAACCACGCGGTGACGCGTCTCT
Source organism: Avena sativa (assembly GCA_916181665.1). Lineage (NCBI taxonomy): Eukaryota > Viridiplantae > Streptophyta > Magnoliopsida > Poales > Poaceae > Avena > Avena sativa. Next base: position 471,041,632 of record OV702290.1, read on the forward strand.
AGCATTGCATGCTGGTGGCCCATCGTCATCACTTGTTCTGCCAAGTGCGTGGCTTCCTTCACAAGGAGCTGTCGCACAACAAAGAATCATCAGAAGCAATAGATAACATCGACTGCAACACTGCAAAGGAGAAAAGCTACACTTACATGGTCCTCCAGTGACTCCGAAGATGTCTGTTGTACCGTCATCCGGGCAACCATTCGATGCTCCCCTGCATGAGGAGAACTAGAAGAGTTGTGCCCGGAGTGGGCCGCCACGAGAGGGGAAGGAGCGCGCTCGACCTCTTCCTTGGCCTTCGAGGTCACGACTCCTGATTCCTTTAAAAATTGGACGTCGCCAGAAGATGACGACGCCTCTTGACTGCAAGATAACAACCATATCAACAAATGGCAAACCCAGAGACAAGCCAACAAGGGCAAAACAGAAAAGGACAAGTAAGCTAGAAAACTTACTAGTCAAACTTGTCAAAATCAAACGTGGCCTCCACCGACTCCGACGAAGACTCCTTGGGCAATCGCATCTTCTTGCGAGAAGATGGTGCCACAGCCCTCACAGGAACGGCAGGAATTGGCGACTCCGCACCAACGCCCGTACCTTCCGGAGTCGAAGGAGACGACGCGTCGGAATCCTCGCTGCGCGAACGCCTACGAGTATCCGAACTATCAGACTCGAGGGATTCCTCCTCCACATCAGAAGGGACAGTCGACTCAGACTCATCCTCTTCCAAGGCTTCGCGAGGAATAATTCCCTCAGGGAGAGGGGGCATACAAGGCGACACCACCCAATCCTGCATACAGACAACAAAAATCAGCAAAAAGCAAGTAAGCAACAGAAAAGCAATCGAAAAAATAAGCTACTGCGTAGCACAACTAAACCTCAGGAGGAGGATTCGAAGCATCAAAGGGTGGAACAACTAGTTCACTGGGAAGCACATCCTTGCCGGTGTACTTCGTGATCAGTCGAACCCTCTTGTCCACCTCACTTGTGGACATACCGTCGGCAGACACGCGAGTGGCATCATCAGCGCCAGCCCATTGAAACATGGGGTGGACTCTGGCTTGCAGGGGCTGGACGCGACAGCGCAGCCAAGTGCGGATGAGAGCAACCTCCCTCCTCTTTGCCTATGCGACTCTCGAGGTCGCAGACACGCTGATACAGCACGTCTTTCTCCGCGAGCTCGCCAGGCATGACTACGTTCTTCCAGGAGCGCATCCTCCTGCACGGCGTCCGGGATCGAAGGGCGCAAGTCCAAAGTGTTCACCATTGGCCTTCTGGTCGTGGATGTAGAACCATTTATCCCTCTACCCTTGGACGGACTTCGTGAGCTTGATATCGAAGTAGGTGGTGGATGGGTCGACGTGGATTCCGCAACCACCTACATCGTAAACTAAAGAGCCAGATGCAGACTGGCGCTTCAATTTGAAGATGCGTTTAAAAAGGCCGAAGTGTGGCTCGATTCCGAGCCAGCACTCGCAAAGTGTGATGAAGAAAGAGATGTGGAGGATCGAATTTGGGGACAGCTGATGGAGCTGGAGCCCGTAGAAACAAAGAAGACCCCTAAAAAGGGGTGAAGAGGCAAGGAGAGACCGCGAATGATGAATGCTAGAAACATCACTCGAAAACTAGCGGGAGGAGCAGGAATGGTCTCACCGCTGGGGACGTGCGCATCGGCGACTACAGCGGATAGCACTCCGTCTTGGAGAATAAGACGGAGATCAGACGCCTTGATTATGGAAGGGCGCCACGCACCATTCGTGACGCGGGTGCCCGCGACCTTCTTCTTCCCGCCGGCAACGGTGCTGGTGCCCGCAGCAACGGAGCCGCCCTTCTTCTTCGTCATGGCAACAGTGGCCGCGGAATCAGCAGCAGTGCCTCCCTTCTTCTTCCCCGTTGCATGACGGCGATGCGAGCGAAGAAAGTAGCTCGGAAACAAGCGGAGCTGGTCCAGTGTCATGGAGGAAACGAGCGCAGAGAAAAGTAGAGGAGCGGCAGCAATGGCGATGGCAGCAAGGAAGAATAAGCACAGATGGGGAAAAATTACCGCCGTGGCGCCGCTACTTAACCCCTGAAAGATGCAATCCAACGGCTCAAAAAAACCCTATTGGACGCATGGCACACATCGTGTTGGACACGTGGAGAAGGGGAACCGCGAACCATCCCTCCACTACTCCCATTATGCACGGAAATCGAGGAGGCGCAGTTAAAATAAAGATTACGCATGCCCAATCAAATCAAAGTCAAAAAGTGGGACCCACTGCTCGTCACGTCCCGTCAAACTCGCTCCCACGAGCAACTGAGGTCATACAAGCGTCAGCACTGACGTCATCAAAGCTACGCAGTGAAAAACTTCGACTACTTTAGTCCTTGCTGGAGTCTTCGACTCCACCAAACACTTGGGGGCTACTCCCATAGGGAGCGCTGGCCGCGCACCCTACGATTTTCTTTTCTTTTTGCAGGAACAAGGATAATCAGAAGCAAACCCAAACCATTCAAAATACGATTCGACTATGGACATGGGTTACTCGCATAGGGAGCACTGGAAAAATTCGACTGAAACAAGCAACCAAAAGACGACGGCAATCACAAAAGTTATTTAGTCCCTGCCTGAGTCTTTGACTCAACCAGGCACTCGGGGGCTACTCCCATAGGGACCGCTGGTCGCGCGCCCTATGATTATTTATATAGAAAACCGTGTGTTGATAACATCCGCACTCGAAGCTCATGGAGACACCTCCTCATGGCGACACCCGAATCGTCTCCGCGATGATAAAATTCAGATGTCGCGCTTACAGCGTGAAGGTAAGACCTGAATAAAGCCTGGCAACGCATTTGGCTAGGCACTACCAGAAATGTATCCGTGCCTACAGGTACGATGAACATGCCTTGACATACGCGTCGAGTGCTCACACCCATATAACTGGAATTCGACTCCTGTAAGACCTCCGCGGCCTGAGTTCGAGTAGATTGCGTTGTTTCACCCTAAGGTGGTTAACTGATACCGATACTTCGGTTATATCAGGCATGTATATCAACAATCCCTATGACACAAATAAAAGCAGTCGAAGTGCACTCGTTCAGGCACTCAAAGACTTCAAAAAAGTCCCCAGTCGAATCTGTGATTCCACTGGACACTCGGGGGCTACTGACATGGGTATACCCTACAAGTACTCGAGCTTGGTATATACGGTCCAAATACGTACAGGCCCACGGTGTCGCCTGGGCCCAAACAAAGGACTCGAGTAACCTACGGACTCTCGATTGCTTGAAGAATAATAAGAAGTTAAAGATAGAAAGTTTGAAGGGGAAAAACCTAACTTGTAACCGACTCGACCTGCTACCCAAGACCTAGCCTATCTATATAAAGGCTAGAAGGGGGCGGCGAGGAGGACACACGCAACCCTAGTTTCCACAACCCTCGTCAGATTGCATCTGCGCACCATTGTAACTTTCGATTCCTTTGATAATTCCACGAGCAGACAAGCAGGAGTAGGGACCTCTACGAGGCCTGAACCTGGGTAAACCTTGCGTCCCTATGTGCTTGTTTGCTAGCCGATAGATGTCTCCAGCACTCCCTCCTTCTCCAAAACCCAAGTCCATAGCAATGGGCATTGACGAGTTAAACCCTCTTCAATTAGTGTTATCCATGTTCCTTCCAATGATGATATGTTTACAAACGAACACACTTTGGAAGATACTATTCTACTGCTTATGATGATACTATACCTCCAATATATGATGATTGCAATAATGATTATGATATTTTCAGTCTACCTACTATTGAGGATAAAATTAATTAGGATTACAATATGCCTCCTATATTTGATGATTATGGTGATGAGAATAATAATGATAGCTATTTTGTTGAATTTTCTCCCACTATAATTAATAAGAATGACTATGTTTATCTGGGGAGTATTAATTCTTTTATGCATGTGGCTCATGATAAGAATGTTTCATGTGATTGTTATATTGTTAATTTTATTCATGATCCTACTGAAAGTTATTATGAGAGAGGGAAACATGGTTTTATGTGTCTCAACAATATTAAGTTTCCCCTCTTTATGTTGAAATTTTTGAAGTTCCACTTGTTTTGCTTTCCTATGCTTGTGCTTTCATGACTTGTTTCTTTACAAGATTATTTTGCATAGGAAGTGGGTTAGACTTAAATGTGTTTTGAATTTGCTTCTTGATGTTCTCTTTTACTTCAATTCATATTCCTTATGTGAGTATCTTCTCAAACTATCATGCCTAACTTAAAGGCGTTAAAGAAAAGTACTTATTGGGAGATAACCCAAAAGTTTTAGATGAGTCTTGGAAGTTATTATATCAGTAATAACTGCTCCTTATCCTTTTTATTTTCTTTTTGTGCCAAGAGTAACCTCTAATGAGAGAGAAGTAATGCTTAGGAAAGTTGCTATCCCAAAACATATTTTTATGCTTCACTGTAAAAATTCGTGTAAAATCTCTGTACGTCTTTTTGAGGCGTGAATTTTTGTGCTTTTGCCCCAGGTTGTTATCTAACTTTTGTTAGTTCAACACTTTTCGTTTTGAGCAACATAAGATCTTCGAAAAAATTGGTTTTTACCTGATGGTCTGTTTTGACAGATTTCTGCCATTATTTGCATTTGCTTCTTGTTGATTCCTTTTTGAGTTTTCTTTGGGGAATTGAGCTTTTTGAGGGAAGTGCTACAGTAGCTTGTGTTTTAATGAAAGTTTTATTGGTATTGAAACTGAACCCAAAGACTTATTATCTTGAGTACACTAATGTTGCTAATAAAGATTGTGTGAAATTTTGTATGAAGGAAAAATTTCAGGTGTATGGAGAGAATGATGTAATAAGATGAAGAATGGACTAAAGATCAAGATTGGGGATGACACGCGTGTCACCCCAAGAAATATTTAAGAGGTACAAGCTTCAAAGCTTGGGGATGCCTTGGGCATCCCCTTCTTCATCAATAAAAATCTCAGGTCTTTCTAGACACTTCGTTTTTATTGTTTCATGCACTGTTGTGTTGTTCTTGGAGCGTCTTAGTTTTTGTTTTTAGTTTTATTTTATTTGGTTTGCTGCAATAAGTTGTTTGGATCCCAGCACACTTCTTTTGGAGAGAGACACACTTCGTTTTCATTGCCTAGAACACTCTAGTTTTCATTCTTATTGTTTTGTGAGTGTTCTCTTTTGCTAGCACTATGTTTAGCCTTAGTTTTCTTGTGCTTTCAGCTTAGAACTTTTTAGTTCTTCTTTGTGGATTTGTGAGACAATCTCATTGATCTTTATTTATTATTATCGTTGTGAGTTGTTTCAAATAAAGTTGACTTGGATTAGAAAAGAGTAGGAAAGTTCATGCTTAAGTGGTATAAAAGGAGCTTATTTTTGACTGTGACATAGACTTTATCATGTCATGCTTGATATTCTTTTGGCTTTATGTTTAGTGATTATTTCTGTAGCATGACTTGTTATAAACAATTGATATTTCTTAATGTGCCTTGAAAGAATCATGCGTTGTTTTAGCATATAAAAGCATAATATTGTGGTATTCTCCTTTGATGCTTTATTTGGGTTGACTTGGCGCATGCTCACACCATGTTATGACTATCCCAAGTCACCATAGCCTTTATGATCCTGTAGTTTTCGACTTGTAGTATCACTTTATGCTTTGATTAATGATGTTTTGTCACTCTGCATGATTATGGCCATTATTGCTCTCTTAGTCGGTCGCTCCCAGTCTTTTGCTAGCCTCCATAACCAAGTATGAGTTCCCCTCATGCATCCAACTCCTAAAACCAAGTTATTCCAAAGAGTCCACCATACCTACCTATTAGCATTTGTTATTCCAAGTATATTCATGTTTTTATCTACCTTCCGAATTAAACTTGTTATGAGAAAACTAGTGATTAAAGCTCTCACAAACTTGATGGCACACTTTACTTTTCTTGCCCTTAATAAACTTGAACCATTGTGTCGTCTGTGTTGTATATGCTTGCACTTATATGTTGGGGATTAGCAGAACCATGTTGTCATGGGGAACGCTTTCAACATTGCACTTGTACTTTGTACCTAGTTGATATCATGCTCTTTTGTCTATGGATGTCGTCGGTGTGAAATGAAAGGGGAGCTTGTAAGTCCATGGAGTTATGTATGTGTGTTAGAGAAACGCCTGGGCTGCCGGTCTAATCCATGCCTAATCATGGTGGAAACCTGCAGCGTAACCATAATGAGCAATCTATGACGCATTCTTCTTATAAAAAAGAGACAGATATTGAGAAAAAGAGAAAAAAAAGAGATGTGAGAAAAGAGGAAAGAGAGAAAAAAGCACCATTTTCCCATGGTAAATAAGAAGATTGCTGAGATGCTTGTTGTCTGCTTGCCTTGTCATTTTGATATGGGGATTCTTCCATATCATCGGGCAAGGGGTACCCCGTTGGCGGTTCTCTATGATACACATGTACTTACTATGACAAGAACTTACTGGTAACTAAACTTGAGTAGCATGAGGAGCGACCCTCATATTCAAGGGACATGAGATTGCCAACTTATACTTTGTCAAGCATATACTCCATAGTTTGTTCACTTTAACCTTAATCACTTCAAGATGCTTATGATAGGGGCAATGAGAGCTGAAAGCTAATAAGTACCATAATTTTTGGAAGCTCTTTATGAGACTTGAATCCCTGCTTCCTTCTATGAAGGCCTTTCTTTTACTTTTCTGTTGAGTCTCCACCTTCTATCTTTATGCACCTATTTTGAGAGCATAGTGGCCATTCTTAGTTCTATGTGCATTGTCCCAAGACTTGTTGATTGATGCATAACTTTGATATTGCTTATTGTTAAACTATTTGTATCTAGTCACCCTTATAAACTTTGAAGATGTCCTATTCATTTATGTTTGCTAATCTATGAGGGACAAGCTGAATGCCACTATGCTATGTTTTCTTTATGTGAAACAAACAAACGTCTTGCAAAGCATTGTTATTCATGAATCTTTTGTTTGTGCCTTTTCTTGTTACAGCATAGTTGCTATGTCTTATTGTTAGAACTTTATCTTTCATGTTATGATTGAAGTACTATGATCCCAGCTTTGAATGTTTTACAAATACTTTGATCAAGTTTATGATGGTGCATGTCACCTCAAAAACTATTCTTTCTTTTTATCACTTACCTACTCGAGGACGAGCAGGAGTTAAGCTTGGGGATGTTGATACATTGCAAATGTATCTATTATTTTTTATGTTCCATGCTTGTTTTATATCTACTTTCTTATGTTTTGTCCATACTTTGGAGTACTTTTCATATGATTTCTTGGACTAACCTATTAACAAGAGACACAGTGCCAGTTGCCTGTTTTCTGCTGTTTTTGGTTCCAGGAAAGTGAGAAAATGAATATTCTTGGAATTGGACGGGACAAAAGCCAAAAATCCTATTTCACCAGAAGACTCCCGGAGCCAGAATATGAGACGGGGTGGGGATGGAGCCCAGCCACACCACCTGGCCGCGCAGGCTGGGCTAGGCCGCGCTAGGGGGTGGTTTGGCCGCCCCAGACTCCCCCTGGGTCCCCCTCTTCGTCTATAAGTTGCCTTCCGACCTAAAAACTCAGGGGGGTCGACGTTTTCTAGAAAGAGTTCCGCTCTGCCTCCACCACCAGATTCCACGAAATAGCACCAGAAACTCCATTCTGGCACCCTGCCAGGACGAGGAATTGAAGGAGATCATCGCCATCATCATCACCATCGCTTCTCCATCGACCATCCATGTTTCCCCCATCTATGAGTGAGTAATCCCCCGCTGTAGGTTATGGGGATGGTAGGGATTGGATGAGATCGTTCATGTAATGGCATCGGATTGTTAGGGCATGGTGCCTAGTATCTTTTATTAGTGCTTTATGACTTTGTTGCGACTTGTTATGCTTAATGCTTGTCACTAGGGCCCGAGTGCCATGATTTCAGATCTGAACATGTTATTGATTCATTATGATAGTATTGTTTATGATCTTATCTGCAAGTTGTATACACACGTTGTTGTCCGGAACCAATGGCCCCGAAGTGACATAAATCGGGATAACCGGAGGGAATGGCTTTGATGTGAGGATCACATGTGTTCACGGAGTGTTAATGCTTTGCTCTAGTGCTCTATTAAAAGGAGCACCTTAATTGCCAGTAGTTCCCTTGAGGCCCCGCTGCAAACGGGCTAGCAGGACAAAAGATGTTGTGCAAGTTCTCATTACGAGCACGTATGACTATATATGGAACACATGCCTAGGATTATTTAGTACTTGGATGCTTTATCTTATTTATCTGCAATTGCCCTATGTTCTGCACAAAAGATGTTGTGCAAGTTCTCATTGCGAGCACGTATGACTATATATGGAACACATGCCTAGGATTATTTAGTACTTGGATGCTTTATCTTATTTATCTGCAATTGCCCTATGTTCTGATTGCTATGTGAATTGTCTTGTCCATGCAACGCCCGTCCATCCATCCCTATGCCTACCGCACTCGAATCCTACTGTTTACTGCTATTGTTACTGTTGTCTTTGCTTTACTACTGCTGCTACTTTGCTATTCCTACTACAAAACTGTTGCTACTGATAAACTGCTGTGAGCAAGATTTTTTCCAGGTGCAGCTAAATTGACAACTCAGTTGTTAAGGCTTATAAATATTCTTTGACTCCCCTTGTGTCAAATCAATAAATTGGGTTTCACTTCCCTCGAAAATACTACGATACATCCCCTATACTTATGGGTCATCACCGGGTCGTGTTTCTCGTGCCCAGGTATGACAAAAATGAATCAACAAGCTATCATGAATCATGATCGCCTCTACAGCAACCGCAGGTGGTGCTGTCGCCACGCTGCTTCTGCAGCAATCGCCGATGGTAGGTCCCTCCTCCCTTCCTCACTCCTCCGCGGCCCTCTCCTTGGACATCTCTCTCGGAAGCGCCTCCTAAGTCCTAAGGCCAACTCCAACGGGCCCCACAAATCATGAGGATAGCACGACGCGGTCCATTTCGGCGCAAACCGGGCCCAAACCTGGGGCTGGAATGCGGTGGGATGGATGCCGAACTCATTTGACCATGTCCTCCCGAGGCTTCGACGGGTCCCACCTGGCGGTGTCCTAGAGGGAGGGACCGCGTCCTTTTTAATGGGACTGTGTCGCCGTCCCCATCCTCCGCACTCCACTTCTAGTCTAGTCCTGCTTGGGTCAAACCCCCAAACCCTAGCCCCTCCCTACCAACAAGCCCCTCTGTCGCCGGCCACAATGATGAGGGTGGCTCCTCCGGTGGCGGCGGCCGTAATCGCCGCCAGTGCGGGGCTCCTCCTCCTTCCGCGGCCCACCAACGTGCGTGCCGCCGCGCTCGCGCTCCGAGCGGTGCGTGTACGTCAGCCTCGAGGCCGCGCGCATGCTGGCCGGGGCTGGCATGTCGTGCCCTTGGCCGGACGTGCACCTGCCGGCGGGCAGGCACCTCAATGGAGCCCGTGTGCCTATGTCGCCCATCCCGGTGTCGGGCCCTGCTTGTTGCTGGGAGATCTGCTGCCGCCGGGCCTTCCTACCGCTAGATCTGAGGCGGGACCCGACCTACTCCATGCACTCTGACCTCTGGGACCAGTGGTTCGATGCAGAGCACGCGGCGCGGCGCAAGGCCATCGAGGCCGACCTCGAGAACCTCGACGACGATGACGAGGACTACTAGGAGGAGTTCGACGAGGACTCTAGCGTGGATGAAGAGGGCGAGGACGAGGGATACCACTTCCCAGCACCGCAATTCGACATCCCCGACTGGTCGCGCTATAGGGGCGCTGACACCATCGAGTCGGAGGTGTGGCCTTAGGGCCAGGTGGCGGCCAAGCTAGAGGAGCCGGAGCCGACACAGGCCCGACCGATGACGGAGGAGGAGGAGCTCGAGGCCGCCATCCTCGCATCGCAGCTGGAGGAGGAGAAGCGGTGGGACGGCACCGCCCAGGACCTACATGAGTCCTGGGTGGCCGGGCAGGCCCAGAGGTCCTGTATTCCCCACCCCCAACCGGCCGCCTCCTCGGAGCAAACCCTCGCGTGGCGATGGCGGCTCCTCCAACGGAAGAGCAGCTCTCGAGTGGATCAGGGGAAGCCGAGGTCTACCACGATACTACTTATGGTGACGGCTACCCCGGCGCTTGCACGGATCCGCCGGCAGACCTAGGCAGCCCCACGATCAAGAATACAGAACCCCATGATCATCAAGCGCTCGTGTTCACAGGTGCGTTTATCTGTGCACCTCTACTCAATGTTGCATTAATCTTAGTACCTGCTTTGCGCCAACTCAACCAGGCATTACTGATCAATTATTTGTTGCAATTGTGCAGATTCAGACCAGCTTTCCTGCCGCAATTCTGAGATTGTGAGCACACAGAAGGTTAGCGATGACAATGAGGATATCAATGAATACGATGCCCAATCGATAGACGAGGACAGTGATGAGGAGGATGATATCTGTCAGTATGATGAGCAATTGATAGATGATGACAGCGATGGCGAGAAATGTTGCGGTGACGAGGAGGATAGCGATGAATACGATGCCCAATTGAGCGGCAAGGACAGCGAGACAAATTGCCCAGGTTACTAATTGTTCCTTCTGGAAAAAAAAAGTGGCTTTTCCTATCACCAAGTAACTAAAAGTAATTAACTCCTGATGATCGATGCTACATTTATTCTTTAGGAAAAAACTACTCCAAGGAAGAAGTGGGTAAAATAGTGGACAGATGGTTTGATAGTTTTACAAGGCAGTTTGATGACTGCTTGGACCTGCGTAAGGAGATTCTAGCCCGGGGTGATAAGAATGCTCGTCTTCCTCCTTATCCTTTGAAAGTACTCCCCGAGGTAACAGGTCAATGCATTGGCCGCTTCTGCTACCACCGTGAATACAGGACCCATGATACTTCCACGAGTAAGGGCCATTGACTCTTAGTAATCTGCAGTTATGCTATTTACATATTTATTCAACAACTTACTTTTTTGTCCTCTGTATTTGCAGCTGCATCAGTTCTTGGGTATCGCAGGCCAAAAGTCATGCTACAGGTGTTCTCTTTGCGTTTGGCAAGCTATGAATCCTATCCCATTAATGTTTATGGAATATTCGCTGTTAGAGATGATTTGGAACCGCTGCGGAATCTTGTTTTTAATCGTCCCAGAGATGATGCTGTCACGATTGAGCAGGTAATTAAGGCGTGTTTTTCAGAATGGTTGATTCATGAACAATGATTTACATCTATACCAGGTTTATGTCAGTTACATTCTTATTTGCTTGTAATTCATTGAAGTTGTGCTCTGTAACAGGTTAGATGCATTTAGTCCTCCATTTCTAAGGATCGACCCATTATAAGATGCATGTTCTAAACATTCTATGACCAGATGACATACCATCAGATTCTAGTATGTTATCATGCAAGACTGGTGTCATCATATTAATATGTTTCCTCTGTTTGTTTTTCCCAAGACAAATTTTGATTATCTATAGGCATTGAGAAGGTCATAAATCTAATAAGATGGTAGGGCGAGATGATCCTGAGGTTCCTACCTACTGTAGTCTTTTGGGATAAGAGATAATGTATGTGAATAGTAATTGACCCTTGGATCATTGGACTTGTTCTAGTGTCTCAAATAGGTCTCCGTGCTCTTAATTTTCACATCTGGGTTAAATTAAGTGGGTCACTCTTCATCCATGACCACATCCCCTTAGACTATAGTTCTTTTCAACTTAAATACTTGCTTTAGAATTTGGGGGAAAGTTTTGGGATGCATCGATCCCTTGGGAACCCTAGACTCTTATGTACAATACTCAAACTGGGGTGGGCTTACAACAGTAATCGTCCACTACTTTTTTTGTAAAAAGAAGCACCAACAAATTATTCAATTAGGACTCAACTGCTGCCTTTATTGGACACTGATACTATCAACACTCCCCTCAAGATGGGCATGGGTTAAAACTTAAGAACCAAGGCCATCTTGCTATTATTTCATGATTCTCACGCCGGCCACTACCATCATTGAGCTTAGCAGACTGTCTGATGATATTCATGCCAACCCGGCTCTTGCTAGCAGTCTCTCTCCATCGACTACTACCATCATTTAGCTTACTGATGCACCAAGATACACGATAACATTTTCCTCCATCTCCTGCTAATTGCTACCAGTAACCCGTCTCTCTCCATTGGTCATTTAGCAGTCATTACCATGCTCCTGCAGCTTTGCCTCACTTGGCCTCTTCCATCTTCCTCTCAAACACATCTTCCTCTGTGTTTCACCTTCTTTATCACCAACCCGCCATTGCATATAAACCACCATTCTTCCCCTTTTTTAGAGCTCACCTTTCCTAGAAACACTCTCATGGGCTGCTTCTACTATGGCATCACCTCATCCCCACAAGCAAAGTGCCAACAGGCAACATCAGACTGAACTCTCTCTTCTCCTCTGTCTCCAGCATGACAGACAAGCATCCAGTTAACTCCTCTCCTCTGCTTCATTGCAACAATAGCACAATACGCTAACACTGCAATCCACACCCCTTCTCTGCTGCACTTTATCTTCTCGATCCCATATCAGCAGCTTCTAGAGCGATTTATTCTTGCTTCTTTCAGCTCTTCCCTGTTTCCATCCACATGCCTCAAACAAACACTGCGTCAGCCACATGCTGAAATGTATAAATCGTCTCGACAAGTGCGGATTCCCATGCCCAGTACCGTTTGTCCTCCCTCTCTGCTCCACTCCTTCCTCTCTCCCATCTGCTGCCGCCGCACCAACTTCAGCTCCTTACAACAGCTGCAATTTCTCTGTACTAAGGAGGTAACATTGCAGTTGTGCCTAGTTAGGTGCTCCTTACAATAAGATTGGCATACACATGATCATTTGTTTGACTCATTTTTGGGCTTACGTACTAACATGTCTGAATTGATTTACTGAACATGTTCGGAAAAACAGTCACTCGTTCCTGCAACCATCCTGTATCCATGATGCATTTGGTTTCTTGTTTGCATATGCCAAACAAACAACGGGCCGCAGTGCAAGTGGCTGTAAACGACATGCCATATGTTGGATCATTGGAATTGCAGTGGATGGTATTTCAATAGTCCATGGTTTATGTGGAAGATACCCTAGTCACCTGTTTGTTTCTGTTTGGATTAAATACGTAAAAACTAAGATGAAGTTATACATATCAGTGGGCAAATATTAAGTTGACTCACTCATTCGTTGTGGCATGGTGCTTATGCCGTGCAAACAACTAACCAACTTAATTTGACCTAAATGTGCAAAACTAGGAGACAAGTAATCTTAACATACACTTGAACAGTATTTAGTGACTGAGAAAATAGTTTACTCAAATGTGAATGTTTGGTTATAAATGTTGAAGTGGTTGGCTAGATAAATGAGAGGGCAAACCGGAGAAAGTGTCATCAATGCCACAAGCACATGCTTTCATTTTGTATTCTAAAACAAAGGAGTATCACCCTATACTTGATTTAAACATGAGCAGGCATATTTGAAGAGCTTATTATGTCAATATAAATACTAATGTACCTGCAAATGGATTACTTTGGTCACTTCTGACGAGTTGTTAAATTGTAGGATTTCTTTACATTACCTCTTTGTAGCCCTTGTCGAGGGATGCATGTACTGGACCATGCATTACTGGAAGTTGATCTTTGGGTAAAGAAGGATGGAGATGGATCGTCTGACGAAAAGTTGCACTCTGCGTACGTTGAGATTTATGTCCAGTCACGGTTTGATCTGATGCGAACAGGACAGATTCCTGGTGAGAGTTGCAGCCTGGAGATAGACTACATGTTCCTTTCATGGAGTGTTGAGGCTGTAATACAGGTCTTTGCAAAGGTTGACCATCCTCGTCCTTCGAGATTCACGGCTTTCAGCAGTGGCTTTGATCATGAGATTGTGCTGTTTGGTGACAAATTCGCTCAGGATGGTAAGGTAAGCCAGCATGTCGTCACGGTGAAGCAGAATGGAAAACTGGATATTTGCTTAAAATTAGAGAAAGCGGTGTTTCGGTGGAGTTTTCAGGATGGGGTGGCTGGAACCCTTAGTTCTCCAGATCACTCAATCTTGGAGTATGGCCAGTTTCTTGTGAGGGTGTTATTTGCTCCAAAGAACTCACAGCCAGGTAAAATATGTCGTTGTTTGCCTTGACACCTTATGGAAATAAGTGAAGAAGTTTATATACTCGCTCCGATAACTTAGATTTATCTAGATTTGGATGTATCTAGACATTAGGGAGTACAAACATTAGTAAGCACTAACGTTAATGGAAACTCCTAATAGAGCTCGGGCAACAGGGAGACTCTTGTTTAATTTATTTGAATTGAAAACTTCACCTTTGTACTCCAAAAAGTTCTGAAAAATATAAAATGGTATATATAGATGTCTAATATGTACTCCCCCGTCCCAAGGCTTAAGGCATATAATTTTATTGAAAAGTCAAGTTACAAAAAGTTTGACCAAACTTTTTGAAAAAACTATTAAGAACTATGATATTATATAGATACCACGTGAAAATATGTTTTATGATGTAACCAAGGGTATATATTTTATATTGTAAATATTAATATCTTTTTCTAAAAACTTGATCAAACTTTACATAGTTTGACTTTTTAAAAAAATTATACGCCTTAAGCCTTGGAACGGAGGTAGTATGTTTGAGCTTAAGTTAAGCTTACTGTAGAACAATCCTTGTCACTTTGTAATTGGGGAAGAGATTATTTCGCTGAGATGTTAGACACAATTTGCCGATCTAAAGGATGTTATCTAAACTGCTACTCGCTCTATCCCGAATTAGATGCCGCAGATTTATCTAGATTCATATTAATCTGTATAGTAAATTGTGTGTGTCTAAACAAATCTGCGACAAGTAATTATAAACAAAGTGGCTTCCTTGCCCTTATAGATTATTCTTGTTAACTTTGGATTAAGAAGTCTCCACCCAGGAGAGAAAAAAGAGCTCCTGCCCTAGGGCACTCGCCTTCCAACGCCGGCCTCCGGTGGCTCCCCCGCCGGCGACCTAGGTCGTCGGTGGTGAGGGGGGTCGCCGGATCCACACATGTGGATAATTTTAGTCTAAAGTAGATTCGTTTTTAGGTTGCTCAATGTCTTGGCTTCGGGATGAAGATGACGGCGCTGAATAAATTTTCTTTAGATCCCCCAATGGATTTGGAGATCAGTCTATCCAAGCAAGGATGGTGTGGCGGTGGCGCCATCCTCG
The DNA here is from genome assembly GCA_916181665.1 of Avena sativa. NCBI lineage: Eukaryota > Viridiplantae > Streptophyta > Magnoliopsida > Poales > Poaceae > Avena > Avena sativa. Next base: position 471,056,871 of record OV702290.1, read on the forward strand.
TGGTGGATTTGTGTCCTCAAGCTCCGCCACTGCGGCAGCGTTTGCTCCAGCACCGGCACGGAACCTGGGAGGTAGTCTAGTTGTGATCTGCATCGACGGCATCTGGAAGATGGTGGATCGTGTGCTGGGTCTGTGGTTCGTGGATGGCAGGTGTGTCTTCCTCCTTCGACGTCTTAGTCGTGCGGGGGTGTTAGATCTGGAGCTCGATGGCGTGTCCGGGGTGTTGCCTCGGTCTGATTCGTTCAATGGCAATAGTTTCACCTTGGGTGAGCCACCTTGGAGGTCCGTAAAGCTGCATGTCAGCGATGGAGCCGCATCGAGCTCGGGTGAGGAGGTGATCCATCATTCTTTCCTTTGGTGGCTACTATGGTGATGCCAGAGGCAGGTGACGGGCGTTGGCGTCAAGCTCAGAGGTTTCTTCGGTTTAGATTGTTTTCTTTCTTGGCCGGTGGTCCTTTGTACAAAAGCTTGTGTTTTGCTGTCTTTTCAGTTTTGTCAGGTCGGTGTTTACGTGGCTTATACTATGATCTTTGATATATAAATGGAGACACGTATTACCATCAAAAAAAATTATGAACAAAGTGAGTAGAATTTTAGAAAACACCACTTTCTAAAAAAATAACAATGACTTTCTTATCTCCCTCTAGCGAGCCTTCTCTTCCGCCGAGCCATGCCCCGCAACAACCGGCGGTCGAAGTTATGTCTGCTCACCACCCATGGTTGGTGTGCTACTGCGCACCTTGCTTTCCCGCCATGCCCTGATTTCCTCCTTCGTCGCTCCGTTACTGCCCTGGCCATCCCTCTAAGTTGGGTGAGAGATCATATCTGCTACAGTGTCGACACACACCCTCCTCCCCCAATTTTAAGTTTCTTGCTTGCTTTCGGTAGCTCTGACTCACTCCATTCCTCGTCCTCTTTGTTATCACCATCTCAGGCTCCACCGCGTGCCCTCCATCTCCCACCTCTCTCATCTGTTCTATGTGTGTCGTGTGTCGCGAGGTGGAATACTAAGAAGATTATATAAGCCGCGTGTCGCGCTCCATTTCTTGTCCTCTTCGTCATCACCATCTCCACCGTGCACCCTCCATCTCCACCTTTCTCCCCCTCCCATCTGTTCTATGCGTTCATGCGTCACGAGGTGGAGGAAAGGGCTGGAAAGATAAGATAAGCCGCACGCCGATCTGACAGTGGAGGAGTGGACTAAGCTCTTAGCTAATTTTCTGTGAGACGAGAATTAGCAAAACCGAATTTCATTTATCCTCAACGCTCACCTATCATGCAAGTAAAAAAAAAACAATTCGTTACAGAGCATAATCCTCCCATGCAAGGCCTACACGGTGTACAAGTTCAGGCCGTAAGTGGGACAACCTGCGGGCGTCCCGCATATTGCCGCATGTGTCCGCTTAGCTTATGTTGGCTTACGCAGGCAACCCACATACTGTTTGCGGCTGCCGCATACCCGCATAAGCTACTCGCCGATCAGAGCAGAAAAGCAATTGCTAGCTAGCTGCAGGTTTCAGAATAGATTTTTTTTTTTGCGAAAAAGTTCCAGGATAGATTTAGTTGTCGTGGAGAAATAGAATGGGAGAGGAGAAGATGAGCTGGTGTCACGTTGGCGACGGCAGGACACTGAGTTATTCTTAGCTTCAACGTAAATGACACCGGTCATTGAATTGCCAATCTAAATCGAGATAATGAAATAGTCCTCCGTTTTAAAATATAAGATGCTTTAACTTTTGTGAAAGTGGTGTATCTAGATCTATTTTAGTGTGTAGATTTACTCCAAACCTATACACTAAAATGTGACGATTTACTCCAAACCTATACACTAAAATGTGACTAGATGCATCCACTTAGAGCCTGATTCGAGTATGCGGGACTATGCGGACGGCCGCAAAATCCGCTTATTTTCTTTCCTCAGCCGTGGGCGCCCGCATACGCTGATACGTGGGCTCGGGTTTGCGGCGCCGCAGACGGTCGCTCCCACTTACAGCCTGAGTACAAGTAGAGCCCTGATATTACCGGCACAAGCGCGCTGACTATCCGCTCTGGTTGCTCTTAAATCTCGAAGATTTTATCACTTAACACCACTTGTTGGGACAATTTTTTCATAAAACCACAACCTTTATACTTTGTTTCACAAAATATCAACATTTGGGGTAATGATTTGCCTATAGCTGGTTTGACAATTAATTAGTGTGCATGGACCACCCATTAGTCTCGTTTCTAACCCAACGATGCTGCTAGGCCACTTTTGTCTTAGAACATATTATCTAATTTTTTTTATAAAACCATAACCTTTATACTTCGTTTCACAAAACGTCAACATTTGGGTAATGGTTTGCACCAAACACATAAGACGTTGTTAGCTGGTTTGACAATTAATTAGTGTGCATGGGCCACCCATTAGGCTCGTTTCTAACCCAGCGATGCTGGTAGGCCACTTTTGTCTTAGAACATATTATCTAAATTTGATGTCCTGTGTGGTTATAATTTTAATAAATATTGTCTGCTGGTCATTCATTTGTGTAGCAAATGCAATAGTACTGTCAAATGTATTGGTATGGATCATCTTGTCTAAATCTTATGTTTAGTGTGTAGCAAAATTTACAGTAAACCATTATCCCAACATCATGTCAGTGGACCCAACATGCTAATTACTAGTCAAATGTGTTAATGATAAGTTATATGTTTTGTGTAAACCATTACCCTAAATATTGGTGTTTTGTGAAAAATAAAACTAGGGTTGTGGTTCCGTGAGAAAAAAAAAGCCCCAGAAAGTGTGTTAAGTGATAAAATCTCTAAATCCCGGGATTCATAGGTCGCAGAGAGAGAGAGCTTGCAGTCAAACAGCATACAAGTCGTATTGTCCTAATATAAAATACCCGCGAAGACAAGACACAATACTCCCCAGATCGCCGGCGCTACCGATGGCGGCTATCGCGGGTCCGAGCTGAGCAATCCGCGGGAAGAGGAGCGACGGATTCATATGTAGCTTGGAGATGGGGCCGGCGGTGTCTTGGGAGGAGCGACGGACGCTGGTGCTGGTGAACCTGGCGTCCATCATGGAGCGCGCCGACGAAGCGCTTCTGCCGGCGGTGTACCGGGAGGTCGGCGCCGCCTTGCACGCCACGCCCACGGGCCTCCACATTCCTCTGGGCGGCCGCCACATTCCTCGTCGCCATCTCCGAAACCTTCCTCCAGGTAAGCCCAGCCGCTCAACCTCAGCTCGTACATCACGGGTACAGCGGCCAGCTCGCGCCTCCTTTAGTAGAAAGCCGGTGGCTAGTTAAGGCCGCTGTCTCCTTGTCGAGCATAGATCTCGAGAGCTTAAGCTCACAAATTGTCATTAGCTGATTTGGGGACTAACCGCCGATTTGAAACTCAGAGCTAAGCTACGTCGATGGTTTGCTAGGTAGCGATCTCGAGAGGCCTGAACGGCATCGGCCTAGCCCTGGTCATTCCGGCGGTCCAGTCCTTGGTCGCCGACTCCACCGACGACGAGCACCGCGGCACGGCCTTCGGGTGGCTGCAGCTGACCAGCAGCATCGGGTCCATCATCGGGGGCTTCTCTGCTCTGCTTCTCGCGCCGACCACCATCTTCGGGATCGCTGGCTGGCGCTTCGCGTTCCACCTCGTGGCGGCCATCAGCGTCGTCGTCGGCGTCCTCGTGTGGTTCTTCGCCGTCGACCCCAACTTCCGGAAAGGCGAAGCGTCAGCAGCGCTCGGCGAGAAACGGTCGGCGTGGGACGATGCCAAGGAGCTGCTGAGGGAGGCCAGGACCGTGATCCAGATCCCGACGTTCCAGATCTTCGTGGCGCAGGGCGTGAGCGGCTCGTTCCCGTGGTCGGAGATGTCGTTCCTGGCCATGTGGCTGGAGCTCATCGGGTTCAGCCACGGGGACACGGCCGTGTTCATGACGGTGTTCTCCGTCGCGACGTCCCTGGGTGGCCTCCTCGGCGGCAAGATGGGCGACGCACTCGCCCACCGGTACCCGAACGCCGGGAGGATCGTCCTGTCGCAGATCAGCGCCGGCTCGGGCGTGCCTCTGGCCGGTATCCTCCTCCTCGGCCTCCCCAATGACCCGTCCACTGGCGTGGCCCACGTACTCGTCCTCTTCGTCATGGGACTCGTCATCTCCTGGAATTCAGCCGCTGCAAACAGGTATGAACGGAGAGCTCGCATTCCATTTCGTACGATGTGAAAGAGCAAATGATCGATCGATATTTGCTCTGCTTCGCGTGCAGCCCGATCTTCGCGGAGATCGTGCCGGTGAAATCGAGGACGAGCATCTACGCGCTGGACAGCTCGTTCGAGTCGATCCTGGCATCGTTCGCGCCGCCGGGCGTGGGCTTCCTGTCGCAGCGCCTGTACGGGTTCAAGCTGGCGGACGGCGGCGCGGGGAAGAACGGCAGCAGCCCCGAGAGAGACCGGGAGAACGCCGCGTCGCTGGCCAAGGCGCTTTACACGGCCATCGCGATACCCTTCACGGTCTGCACCGCCATATACTCCTTCCTCTACTGCAGCTATCCCCGGGACAGGGACCGTGCGCGGATGCAGTCGCTGATCGGCTCCAAGCTGCAGCAGATGGAGCTGCTGGAGGAGCGTGAGGGATCTGGATTCCGGAGCGGCTTCGACGACGAGCGGTTCGAGCTCTTCGAACCGGAGAAGGACGACGGTGGAAGGACTGACTCTGCGGCTGATGCCGCCGGCACAGCGAGGCTACTGCCGGACCCGGAGTCGTGACAGTGAAGGAGGGTTCGCGGTCTGCTCCGTTCAGCAGAGAGCGCGATGGATATGATTCTGACATTTTGTCTCCTGATTTTTAGGAAATTGTAACACGAGGACCGGCAGTCTGCTTCATAAAAAATATGGAGTGCAGCGATCCCACCCGGACGTTCGTGTCCCAGGCTTATCGCAACCATCTGCTGATTCTAGAGTCGGGCAAAAGTCCGCTCCTGACAAATTTGCATTTCAGTCCACCGAAAATTCCAAAACTAGCAAACAGTCAACCCACCCATAGAGAATAACGCTACCCCTCCCCGAGTCCCAGATCCTGCCTTCCCATCTAACCCCCGAGGCGCCGCCTCGCCTCGTCTTCCTCCAGCCTCTAGCATTGCTCTTCGTCAATGTCTTCGTCACCGGTCTCCTACGCCATGACCCCTTCCTAGCCTGCTTGATCTGTGAAGGGACTCCCAGATCCTGGCCATCCAAGCCCACTCGCGGGGCTCCACAACTAGCATCAGCAGCTCCACATCCCTCCTCTCGGTCGCCGTGGGCACGCAGCTTCGGTCCTCGGCTGTCGGCGGGCAGCCGGCCTCCCCTGCGTGTGCTAGGTCAGGTAGCCGACGATGGAAGGCCCGATCGGGCCATGGATGTCTGGGATCTGGGCCTGGAGGGTCTAGATTCAAGGCACCTACTTTTATTTTGTTTTATTGGTTATATAATTTAGTTTGGAAATTTTGGTTTGAGATCCGGTTTCCTGTTGAATATAGAATGTCCCATTTGAATCTATGTTGAATCAAGTTTTAGTTATTCTTTCAAGTCTCAGCGAAGTTTCTTAGATGACTTTGTGAATTATTATGTATGAAACAAGTGTGTTTCTGTTAATTATGTATGAATATTTTTATACCGTTATAAATCCCTAAGTTTATTTCATGTTTCTTTTCCCAGATCCGGAAATGTTTGCAGTGTGAATGTTCCTGGATTCAAGTTTTGTGTATCTGAAATAAAACATAGTGATTTTGTGAATCTTCAAAAAAAAATAAGTGTGTAATCTTTGAAGAATCTGCGTTGAATCCTTGAAGAATCTATTTTGGTTACTAAGCTCTTTGAAGAACTTGTATGAATCCGTGGTTCATGTTTTTTTCCTGAACTTTGTCGACCGTCTATGCTTAATGTTTTATAGGAGTATCATGTTTGATTCATGGAAGTTGCACAGAACGCAATGTTGCAATCCAAAAATTTATTTAATGCTACAGACACTAATTCGGTTGGTTGAAAATTGTGTGATGATTTTCTTTTTCTTTGGAAACAGATAAGAAGGAATTATTACTAACCGGCATTTTGTAAATCTTATGCACGTATCCGATTTTTTTTGGAATCAGCTAATTTTTGTAGGCAAAAAATGCTCCGAAATAAATTGTTCCAGAAATAATGATAATGCCACAAAAATTCTAGTTTATGACTATTATTAACATGTGCATAAAAATTGGCAATTATTGTAAAGAAAAAGTGGTAATTAGACAAGGAAAAGTTGAATGGTATGTGTTGAAAAATTGGAGGGACTTCCTATTGGTAACTGAATTTAGTGGAGGGACATTTTTGCAACTAGCAGGGGAGAACAGGGGCAGAACATGCTGAACAAGCACGAATCTGGAACGCTAGTCCAACGAACAGGATAAGCCCGGCACACGGCGGTATTACATTTTCGAAAAATCTAGTGTAGACTGTAGACCGACTCTGTGTACACATTAGTAGAAAACGGACCTTTGGTCTAGAGCATTAGTTCCCGGTTTTGTTAAATCAGGACTAATGCCCTGGTCCCAATGGCTAGAAATGGCCGCACGGTCTAGAAAACATTAGTCCCAGTTCGTAGGGGACCTTTAGTCTCGGTTTGTTTAACAAATCGGGACTAAAGAGTTTGGCGCTGAAAAGGAGCGCATGTGTGGATCTTAGTCCCGGTTCGTTTTGGGACTAAAGGGCCTGATTATATCTTCTTCCTCTCCCCTGTCCGAGCCATTTCAAGCTCACACAAGTATCTACCTCAAATTTCTTCCCTCATGCTCGAGTTCTTGCCCATTTTTCTCAAGATTTGTGAAGATTTTTTGGCTCCACATCTATCTAAGGGTCCTAAGAGGTTAGCAACTTCATCCTTTCATATTTGTTTTCTAGTTTTACCTCATTTCATGCTCTAGAAATGGAGAGATTTGTGTGGATTCTATCTCTCTATATATATGGTTAATTTGGCACATATAGTTGATGAATCGAAACACAGAGCTACATGAGTTTATCCTATCTATATATCTTGGTTTGGCACATAGTCTCGAAATTCAGACGATTCATAGATACATCATGCCGCCGTCGAGCAACAAAATATCCTTCTTCTACATGTCGTCACAAAATTCATTGCAACAAAAATAAGAACCAAAACTATGAAGGCATACATATATATAGTGGCGTCCTAGCATTTTAATCACCGACCGTTTAAGCAAACCAAAAACATGAACACGCCGGGGAGCTACCAAATTAAATTAGGGAGTGCCTCTATGGCGAGCTCCTCGAAGATGTCTGAGGACGGATCCTAAGACATCTTTGAGAAGCTCTGTCATAGTGGTGTCCCTGCTCTCGCACACCATCTTTCAGTTTATATCTTTTCTAGCTAGATCAGTATGCTGGTGGAGCTAACTAATTTCACATATTAGAGAGTGCCTCTACGGCGAGCTCCTCGAAGATGTCTGAGGACGAGGTCCTAAGACATCTTCGAGAAGCTCCGCCGTAGTGGTGTCTGATGGCCCAAGATATCTCAAGCTCGTTGGGGAACCCCCAAGAGGAAGGTATGATGAGCACAGCAACAAGTTTCCCTCAGTTATGAAACCAAGGTTTAATCGAACCAGTAGGAGAAAGGAAACACACCAAAGGTGTTGCTAGCTGAACTTTGGCAGGGCGCACTACCGGTGCCAACAGCAACGTGGAGACCTGCACAACACAACCACAGAACACTGCCCCTAACTTACAGTGAGGTTGTCAATCTCACCGGTTTTGCTAAAAACAAAGGATTAAATGTATTGTGTGGAAGAAAGTAATAGTCTATAGAAAGTAAATAGAAAGCAGTAAACAGCTGATTGTAGATTAATAGTAAAAGAAAGAACCGGAGTCTATAGTTCACTAGTGGTGGCTCTCCTTAAGATAGATGACATGTTGGGTGAACAAATTACAGCGGAGCAATTGACAAACATCAAGAAAGCATACATGCAAATACTACTCATCTTGACTCCTTCGAGATTTGATTGGGCATTACAACATTATACATAGACCGTAATTCAACTGCATCTATAACTAATAATCCTCCTTCAGGTTATCATCTGAACCCCCTCCAGTATTAAGTTGCAAGCAACAGATAATTGTATTACGCATTGCATGTAAAGTAAACAATACGATTGTTCTATGAATAAAGAATTGTTGTTTTCTCCCTAGTAGCAACAACACATCTAGTACCTTAGAGATTTCTGTCACTTCCCAGATTACTAAAGACATGAACCCACTATCGAGCATAAAAAATAACTCTTAGAGTTGTTAGCATCTACTTGGCCAAGATAGCTACTAACAACAGAAAGCATGCAAGATCACAAATAACAAAGACATGATAGAATCAATAATCAATCTGAAATAGCATCTCAATATCCATTGGATCCCTGCAAACACAACATGCAGAATTACAAATAGATGATTTTGATCATGAACGGAGCTCACAAGATCTAAACATGATAGCACAAAGGAGGAGAACCAGCCATCTAGCTACTACATGGACCCGTAGTCCAGGGATAAACTACTCACGCATCACACCGGAGGCTTGCATGGTGATGAAGAAGGCCTCCAGGGTGAATTCCCCTCTCTGGCAGGGTGCCGGGAAGAGCTTCAGATCTCTCCCGATCTAGGGATGGAGATGACGGTGGCTACAGACTCTTTCGTGGAATTTTGATCGGGTACTTAGGGTTTCTATATCAGAGGCATCTTATAGGCGAAAGGGGAGGCCGAGGGGATGCCGGAGGCGGCCAGACCACCCCCTGGCGCGGGCCAGGCTGGGCCGTGCGGCCAGGTGGTGTGGCAGCCCCCTAGCCCCTCTCCGTCTCGTATTCTGGCTCCGGGTGTCCCTCGGTGAAAAACCGACTTTGGCTTTTGTCCCGTCCAATTCCGAGAATATTCATTTTCTGACTTTCCTGTAACCAAAAACAGCAGAAAACAGACAGCTGGCACTGTAGCTCTTGTTAATAGGTTAGTCCAAGAAAAGTGTATAGAAAGTACTCCAAAGTGTAGACAAAACATAAGAAAGTAGATAAAACCAAGCATGTAACATCAAAAATTATGGATACGTTAGCAACGTATCAGTGTCCCTGGTCTCGCACACCATCTTGCAGTTCTTCACGAGAATGCAGACCTATTTATAGATTAAGCAGCACAACATAGTGTCAGGCACTAAAGACATAATGTCGACACACTCACCCCTAGTGCTGCCACCCACCTAAAATAGTATCGTCATTTACTGGCTTAGTGTTGCCCACTGAGAACATAGTGTCGACATGTTGTCGCCACATCGACATTAGTCCTGGTTGGTGCCTCCAATCGGGACTAAAGGTTCATCATATCTTTAGTCCCGGTTGTTAGCTTTAATTTTGTTTTTTAGATCAGTACTAATTAATTATGATTATGTTTGATGTACTTAATTAATTATATAATGCAGATGAGCCGGCAATGGATGTATGTTGACCGACTCTCTAGCGAGTTCATTAAAGACGTGCATTCTTTTCTCCTTGTGGCCGAGGCAAATAAGAGGAATGGTTTTATGTCTTGTCCATGTGGTGTCTGTCGGAATCATAAGGAATATTCTTCCTCAAGAGTCCTTCACAGCCACCTGTTTCGGTCCGGTTTCATGACCGGCTATAATTGTTGGACCAAGCACAGAGAAAGAGGGGTTATGATGGAAGACAACAAAGAAGAAGAGAATGATAACGATTACCCTACTATGTCCCCTGAATACGATGGTACTACAATGGAATACATTGATGAAGAAGAAGATGAAGAACGGGCATCAGATCTGCTTGATGATGATCTTAGTCGGGCCATTGCTGATGCCTAGGAAGAATGCATAACTGAAAGGGAGAGGTTGAAGTTCAAGCAGATGTTAGAGGATCACAACAAATTGTTGTACCCAAATTGTGAAGATGGGCACAAAAAACTGGGTAACACAGTAGAATTGCTGCAATGGAAGGCATAGAATGGTGTGACTGACAAAGGATTTAAAAAGTTGCTAAAAATAATGAAGAAGTTGCTTCCAAAGGATAACGAACTGCCCGCCAGTACCTATGAAGCAAAGAAGGTTGTCTGCCGTCTAGGATTAGAGGTACAGAAGATACATGCATGCATTAATGACTGCATCCTCTACCGCGGCGAGGAGTACGAGAATTTGGATGCATGCCCAGTATGCACTGCATTGCGGCATAAGATAAGACGAGATGACCCTGGTGATGTTGAGGGCGAGCGCCGCATGAAGAGGGTTCCTGCCAAGGTGATGTGGTACACTCCTATAATACCATAGTTGAAACGTTTGTTCAGGAACAAAGAGCATGCCAAGTTGTTGCGATGGCACATGAAAGACCATAAGAAAGATGAGATGTTGAGACACCCCGCTGATGAGTCGCAGTGGAGAAAAATCGAGAGAGAGTTTCTGGACTTTGCAGGTGACACGAGGAACTTATGGTTTGGTCTAAGTACAGATGACATGAATCCTTTTGGGGAGCAGAGCTGCAGTCATAGCACCTGGCCTGTGACTCTATGTATGTATAACCTTCCTCCTTGGTTGTGCATGAAGCGGAAGTTCATTATGATGCCAGTGCTTATCCAAGGCCCGAAGCAACCCGGCAACGACATTGATGTGTATTTAAGGCCATTAGTTGAAGAACTCTTACAGTTGTGGCGTGAACAAGGTGTACGTGTGTGGGATGAGAACAAGCAGGAGGAATTTGACCTACGAGCGTTGTTGTTCATAACAATCAATGATTGGCCTACTCTTAGTAACATTTCAGGACAGACAAATAAGGGATACAATGCATGCACACACTGTTTAAATAAGACTGAAAGTATATATTTGGATAAATGTAAGAAGAATGTGTACGTAGGGAATCGTTGTTTTTTTTCGCACACGCACACCCTAAGAAAGAAAGGTAAGCATTTCAATGGTGATGCAGACAGACGGTGTAAGCCTATCCGCCGTAATGGTGATGATTTATTTGATATGGTGAAGGATTTAAAAGTAATCTTTGGAAAGGGTCCTGGTAGACAATCTGTTCCGAAGGACGATGTCGGACACGCACCCATGTGGAAAAAGAAAACTATATTTTTGAGCTACCCTATTGGAAAGTCCTAGAGGTTCGCTCTGCAATTGGCGTGATGCACCTGATGAAGAATCTTTGCATGACGCTGCTAGGCTTCTTGAGCGTGTATGGGAAGAGCAAAGATACACATGAAGCACGGCAGGACCAACAACGTATGAAAGACCGAGACGACATGCATCCAGAGCTGTTTGAAGGTACTGCCAGCTACGCTCTTACCAAAGAAGAGAAGGAAATCTTTTTTGAAGTCCTTTACAGTATCAAGGTCCCGTCTGGTTTCTCATCGAACATAAAGGGAATAATAAATATGGCAGAGAAAAAATTTCAAACCCTAAAGTCTCATGACTGCCATGTGCTTATGACCCAGCTGCTTCTGATTGCATTGAGGGGACTCCTGCCGGAAAATGTTCGAGTACCCATTGTGAAGCTATGTGCATTTCTCAATGCAATTTCTCAGAAGGTAATCAGTCTAGATAGTCTACCAAGGTTACAGAAAGATGTGGTCCAATGTCTTGTCAGCTTCGAGTTGGTGTTCCCACCATCCTTATTCAATATTATGACGCACCTCCTAGTTCACCTAGTCAAAGAGATTAACATTCTCGGTCCTGTATTTCTACACAATATGTTCCCCTTTGAGAGGTTCATGGTAGTCTTAAAAAAATATGTTCATAACCATGCTAGGCTAGAAGGAAGCATCTCAAAGGGATATGGAACAAAGGAGGTCATTGAGTTTTGTGTTGACTTTATTCTTGACCTTAAGTCCATCGGTGTTCCTGAATCACGACATGAGGGTAGACTTAGTGGAAAAGGCACGCTAGGAAAGAAAGCAAGGATATGTATGGAAGGACATTCTCTCACTAAAGCACACTACACAATTCTGCAAAGTTCCACCTTGGTGGCTCCGTATATCGAGGAACATAAGAATATTGTACACTCCAACAACCCAGGGAAGCCTGGCTCCTGGATTAGAGATGAACACATGAGGACTTTCGGCAGTTGGTTGCAGACACATCTCATGAATGACATAAATGTTGGAGAGCAGTTGTACTTGTTGGCTAGGTCACCGTCTTCGACTATATTGACTTTCCAAGGGTACGAGATAAATGGGAATACATTTTACACGATCGCCCAAGATAAAAAGAGCACCAACCAAAATAGTGGTGTCTGATTTGATGCAACAGACGAGAATGGGCAAAAGGATACATATTATGGTTACATAGAGGAGATATGGGAACTTGACTATGGACCTTATTTTAAGGTCCCTTTGTTTCGGTGCAAATGGGTCAAGATGACAGGAGGCAGGGTTGAGGTAGACATGGAATACAGAATGACAACAGTGGATCTCAACAACCTTGTATATAGAAATGAACCATTTGTCCTAGCCAATGATCTGGCTCAGGTTTTTTATGTGAAGGACATGTCTACCAAACCAAGAAAAAGGAAAGATAAGCAAAAGAATATAATATACGATGAGCCAAAGCGCCACATAGTTCTTTCAGGAAAAAGAAACATCGTGGGGGTGGAGGATAAGACAGACACGTTAGAAGATTATGATAAGTTTTATGAAATTCCACCCTTCGCTATGAAGGATGACCCAAGCATCCCGTTATGTAAGGAAGATTCTCCATGGTTACGGGTTAGAAGAAAACCCTAACAATAGAGATGTATGGATGTACAATATTATTAAACCTTTATTTTTAATGATCTGCTTATATATATGGATATGAACTGTCTCGATCTCAATAGGTAGTATTGTAACTTGATGTGGCCAGACATTTATTAATATTAAAACATAAAAATTAGTCATAATCATATCTAGCCCTGTAGTACACAACTTCAGGGTTGTCTTCGGAATCGTCATCATCGTCGCTCGTAGCGCGCGGCTGGATCCTCAGCCCTTCCCCAGCTTGTGCACGGGGGAACGAGGGAGGGGGCACCTGCCACTCCGGTTTCAGATTCATGATGCACGGGGGAGGGGCTCCCGGATGACGACCCCAGTACACCCTAGGCCTTCACCACCACCACCATTCTTGTGGCTATGCGGCTGGTGAAAGTGCGGGTACCTCAGGCGAGGATGGTCTCCCATGGTGATGTAGCGCATCACGCTGGCGATAGTCCGGTTCGCCCACCAGAGGCGGCGACCGGCCTTGTTGTGGTTCACAGGGGGCAGGCCGTCACCCTTGTACCTGGCGAGATCCCTTTCCCGCCGGTTTGCGAAGAAGGCATTCCATGTGTCGAGGTTGTTAGGATCCCAATGGGGATCCATCCGCTGCTCCGGCGTGAGCTCGAGGTAGAAGTGGTTCGTGATGGCCGCCTGGCGGGCCGAACCTTGAGGCACGGGAGGAACAGGAACCCCTCCAGCGCTCAACATCCAGCGGGCGGGCAGCTGGTACCCTGGCGGGCATGGGTAGCTAGAGGCGCACAGCGCCTCAGTCTCCTTGAGCGTTAGAAATGCCCAGTAAGCAGTGTCCATTGTTGTGAGAGAGAAGGTGTGGATGTGTGAATGGACATGGTGGTCGACCTAGATATAGAGGGAAATGGTGGGAAAACATGGCGGGAAGTGGGGGAAATGGCGGGAAAACATGGCGGAAAGCGAGGGAAATGGCGGGAAAACATGGCGGGAAGTGGGGGAAATTGCGGGAAATATCTACTCCCGGTTAGTGGCTCCAACCGGGACTAAAGGCCCCCAAAATATGTTTTAGTCCTAGTTACTAGTTTTAGTATTAAATATTATATTTCTAATGAGTATTATTTTTTGTGAATATTTTGGTATATTATATGTATTTTTCTGTTTTTAAATAATAAACTATATTTTTCCAACATTTGTACTAAATATAATACTTGTTAAACAATAGATAATTTCATTTAAGTTGTATAATAAAGTATGATAATAGACTTAAATTATTGATCTTCTTTTTCTAAAAAAATTGATATATAATACATATTTTTCTGAAAACTATAAACCATTTTTCTTTTTGGCGCCAAAAACCCCCTTTAGCCCCGGTTTGTAATACAAAGGGGTATGGCGCGCGGGAAGAGCGGTGGGCCGAAAACACCTTTAGCCCCGGTTTGTATTACAAACCGGGACTAAAGGGACCTTTAGTCCCGGTTTGTATTACAAAGGTCTGGGGGTATAAATACCCCCACCTCCACCCCGGGTCTAGCCACGACCCGGAGCAGCCCATCTTCTTCCCGGCATCGCCGTAGAGCTCGCCGCGCCATCCCGCTGCGCCGGCCGTGCCGCCGCGCTCGTCCCGGCCCCGCCCATCCGCCCGCCGCCCGCGCCATCGTCGCCCGTGCCATCGATCGAGGAGGATCGCCGCTGCCGCCCGCGCCATCGCTCGTCCCGCCTCGTCGCTCGCCGTCGTCCGTTTCGCCGCGCCGCCCCCTATAGGTGAGGTGTAGTTAGTGATTTAGTTAGTGATTTTAGTTAGTGATTTCGTTAGTGATTTAGTTAGTGATTTTAGTTAGGGATTTTAGTTTATTATTAGGGATTAGTTAGGTCAAACAGTTAATTAGGGATTTTAGTTAGTTTATTATTAGGGCTTTTAGTTAGGGATTTTAGTTAGTGATTTTAGTTAGGGATTTTAGTTTATTATTAGGGATTAGTTAGGTCAATTAGTTAATTAGGGATTTTAGTTAGTTTATTATTAGGGCTTTTAGTTTGTGATTTTAGTTAGGGATTTTAGTTTATTATTAGGGATTAGAGATTAGTTAGGTCAATTAGTTAATTCGGGATTAGGGATTAGTTAGGTCAATTAGTTAGTTTATTAGGGATTAGGGTTTATTAGGGATCAGGGTTAGTTAGAATACTTAGTTAATTAGGTTTAGTTTAGTTAGTGTTAGGTTTAGGGTTAGTGTTATTAGGGCAATACTTAGTTATTTAGTTACATTTTATGTTTTATGATTGTTTATTGCTATTATTTAGTTATGTCGCATCCTTCTCGTCCGAGCCTACTGGACTCCGTCGGTTCCGAGGATGTCCGAGCCTGGGCTCTGCCGGGTTGGCACTGGGAGGTGCTACCTGTCGGGACTCATACCTTGGTGAGGAATCCGGGTATCATCGTCGACCCAGAGCTTCTTTGGTGGCGTCCACGAGGTCCAGGAGCGGTGCAGAGGGAGCCGGCCACCGAGGAGGTGGTACATCGTTGTATCAGGGAGGAGGACGAGCACGTACGGCGATATATGTATCTTTTGGAGACTAGGTTTTCTAATATCTGGCAGGCTCACGGATCTCACCCGAGCTATTCTCCGGTGATGGTTCCTCTTCTCTGGGTGCAGAGCTGCCGTGGCATAGAACACGGTAGCCAAGTTCGCTAGTTTGATTATTATTGTACTTTATCTTATGAGCGAGATATGAGCGAGATGTATTAATAATGTACTTTATCTTATATTATTGTACTTTATCTTAATGCAAAATTGTTTCATTATTAGTACGTAATCTTGTTTCTGTATCCGAGTTGTCGCAATTGTAATATTCTTTTACTTAATGCAATATTCTTTTTCTCTATTAGTTAAGCTATGGACGGTAGCCAAAATGAAGATGAGATTTTTTAACATGATAGATGAGGGTACGGGGGGTTATGATGATGGCTCCCAGTATCTTAATTTGTCTGGAGGAGACGAGGGTGGAGACGATAGTGGAGACGATGGTGCTGACCATGGTGGAGACCATGGTGAAGACACCTTAATAACAAAGTCCGGCGAGGTATATAAAGCCTCTACCGATCAATCACTAGTATAGATGCACTAATTGATTCGTATATATATATTGACGAATGTTTCTTCTCTTAGACCTCCGCATCCGGCCAATCTTCTACAAGGACAAGAGGCCCGACACAAAAGTTGCCCGCTGATGTCCGTTTCAGCATTGACTTAGTCTTTGCGCTGGGTCAACCGTTGGAGTCCAAAGAATCTGTGAATGCATTTGTACGTCAATGCGGAGTTATTGTTAGAGACACCGTCCCGATCACCACGCGAGAGTGGAATAAGCCAGGAAAGAAAAGGGATCTAGCTAGGGCTAGTTTTGTAGATGACAGAGCGAGAGATGCGATGTGGAATTCTCTCATGACACATTTCACCCTACCAGTCTTGGAGACTGATGAGCTCACACAACACATGACGAGGAAAGTCAAGGCGTGGGCTCTTAAGAAGATGGGTGAACTATTCAAGGACTGGAAGAAAATATTGTACCACAACTATGTCTTGAAGAAAAAACTCCTCCATTCACTGGCCCACTAGAGATGCAGCAGGATAACTAGGCCGCATTTGTGGAATACAAGAACTCGGCACAAGCTATGGCAATGTCAGAAAAGAATAAGCTAAATGCAGCAAAAAAGAAATATCACCATCATATGGGCATAGGTGGCTACAAGACTACCATGCCTAAGTGGGATAAAGCCAAGGCCGACCTGGCGGCTAAAGGGGTCACTCCAACTATGTCTGGTTGGCCCTTGAGGTCAAGAAATTGGTTACTCGGGCATGGGGCATTGTATGACCCAGAAACAGGCGAGATTGTTGCAGCCAAAGAAGTTGCTAGACCCAAAGATGATCGTATTAAAGTGATAAAAGAGGTTGAAGAGGGAAAGTTTGTTCCCGACAGAGAGAACGATGAGCTGACAAAGGCTCTCGGGAATCCTGAAAAGGCTAGACGAACAAGAGGGTTTGGACCTTATTGTCCATGGGCTATCGGGTTTCCCGAGGACCTTGACACGTACAGAACCCGATCAAGAAAAACAAAGCGGCAAAAAGAGGAGGATGCGGAGTGGTTCGCGAGGTTTGAAGCCATGCTGCAGGAGCATCGGCAGGAGCTTAATGAACTTAAAGGACTCCGATAGCAAGATCCTGCACCAGATAGTACGGTCAGCCCATCGCAATGGAAAAGCAGCGTGGCTTCCACGGAGGGCCACGGTAATGATGCAACGATGGATGTGTACCCCGTGGATGCAATTAAGGAGAAGACTAGTTGTGAGCTGCATGTTGAACTGAAGAACATATCGATGAAGGTGGCAGTCGGCTTTGCTTTACCTTCTGCACTGGGAGAGACCTACCATTGCAATCCGATTCCAGCTGGCTATGCTTGTGTCGGTGTGGATGAAGTTCAACCGCTGTGTCAGTCAGTACTACTTGACTTCCCTGGAGGTGAAGGGGAGACAACACTGGGAGAAGTCACGAGTGGCTTCATTCTTTGGAAAAAGGAATACATCAAGTTTCCAGGCTCGGCACCAAGGCCACCTTCTCCAGCGAGAAACAATCCATCACCTCCAAGGCCACCGTCTCCTCCTAGTAAAAGTCCACCTCCAAGTCCACTTCCAAGGGCACCGTCTCCTCCTAGTAAAAGTCCACCACCTCCAAGTACAATCCATGACCTCAACACGAGTCCATCTCAATCTACGCAGCCACCTCCACCCACTAAGGGCCAAAAGTGGAAGAATAGCACCTCTCCGTCGAGTGATAACCGACGCCCAAAGCGACAGTTGTCGCCTGATACATTGCAAATGTATCTATAATTTTTGATGTTCCATGCTTGGTTTTATCCACTTTCTTGTGTTTTGTTCCAACTTTGGAGTACTTTTCATATGATTTCTTGGACTAACCTATTAACAAGAGCCACAGTGCCAACTGCCTGTTTTCTGCTGTTTTTGGTTCCAGGAAAGTCAGAAAATGAATATTCTCAGAATTGGACGGGACAAAAGCTAAAGTGCCTATTTTTCCGGAAGGGATCAAGTGCCAGAATACGAGACGGAGAGGGGCCAGGGGCCGGCCACACCACCTGGCCACGCGGCCAGGCCTGGCCCACGCCAGGGGGTGGTGTGGTGGCTCCCGGCACCCCCTCGGCCTCTCCTTCCGCCTATATATTGCCCTCGAGACGAAAACCCTAAGGACCCGATCAAAAAATCCACGAAAGAGTCTGTAGCTGCCGTCATCTCCGTCCCTAGATCGGGAGGGATCTGAAGCTCTTGCCGGCACCCTGCCGGAGAGGGGAATTCACCCAGGAGGGCTTCTTCATCACCATGCAAGCCTCCGGTGTGATGCGTGAGTAGTTCATCCTTGGACTACGGATCCATGTAGTAGCTAGATGGCTGGTTTCTCCTCCT
Source organism: Avena sativa (assembly GCA_916181665.1). NCBI lineage: Eukaryota > Viridiplantae > Streptophyta > Magnoliopsida > Poales > Poaceae > Avena > Avena sativa. Next base: position 471,075,076 of record OV702290.1, read on the forward strand.
TTGTGCTTTTGTGGTTTCATGTTTAGATCTTGTGAGCTCCGTTCACACCGGAGGCTTGCATGGTGATGAAGAAGGCCTCCAGGGTGAATTCCCCTCTCCGGCAGGGTGCCGGGAAGAGCTTCAGATCCCTCCCGATCTAGGGACAGAGATGACGGTGGCTACAGACTCTTTCATGGATTTTTGATCGGGTACCTAGGGTTTTCGTCCCGAGGGCAACTTATAGGCGGAAGGAGAGGTCGAGGGGGTGTTGGGGTCGGCCAGACCACCCCCTGGCGCGGGCCAAGCCTGGCCGCGTGACCAGGTGGGTGGCCGGCCCCTGGCCCCTCTCCGTCTCGTATTCTGGCACTTGATCCCTTCCAGAAAAATAGGCACTTTGGCTTTTGTCCCGTCAAATTTCGAGAATATTCATTTTCTGACTTTCCTGGAACCAAAAACAGCAGAAAACAGGCAGCTGGCACTGTTGCTCTTGTTAATAGGTTAGTCCATGGAATCATATGAAAAGTACTCCAAAGTTGGAACAAAACACAAGAAAGTGGATAAAACCAAGCATGGAACATCAAAAATTATAGATACATTTGCAATGTATCAATAACCTAAAGGTGGATTATTAGTCATAGATGAAGTTGGATGGCGGTCTATGTATTATGTTGTAATGCCCAATCAAGTCTCAAAGGAGTCAAGATGATTAGTATATGCATGTATTGCTTTCTCGGTGTTTGTCAATTGCCCCACTGTAATTTGTTCACCCAGCATGTTATCTATCTAAGGAGAGCCACCTCTAGTGAACTATGGATCCCGGTCCTTGTCCTTTACATACAATCTACAATCTTTTACTGCTTTGTGTTTACTTTCTGCAAACTTTTACTTCTTTCCATTCGATACGTTTAATCCTTTGTTTTCCGCAAAACACGGTGAGATTGACAACCTCATCGCAAGTTGGGGACAAAGTTCTGTGGTTGTGTTGTGCAGGTCTCCACGTTGCTACTAGCACCGGTAGTGCGCCCTGCCAAAGCCCAGCTAGTAACACCTTTGGGGTGTTTCCTTGCTCCTACTGGTTCGATTAAACCTTGGTTTCATAACTGAGGGAAACTTGCTGCTGTGCTCATCATACCTTCCTCTTGGGGTTCCCAACGAGCTCTACATCAACACCGCCAACAAGCATTTTTCTGGGCGCCGTGCATTGAGCCATCAAGCATTTTTCTGGCGCCGTTGCCGGGGAGTCAAGGACATCTTCACAAGGGGAGTCCCTCATAACCAATCTCTTTACTTTGTTGTTTTTGTTTTGCTTAGTTTCTTTTGCTTTGTTTGCTTGTTTTGTTTTTCAAAAAAAAACGCAAAAAAATTAGTTTTACTTGTTTGCTTTCTTATTTGAAAACCCAAAAAAACGACTACTCTTGAAAACACTAAGTTGTGTGACTTCACTAGCACCAACGACAATGATTTTAAGAGCACACCTATTGCTCCACCTGTGGCTGAAAATACTTTCTTTGAGATAAAACCTGCTTTGCTCAATCTTGTTATGAGAGAATAATTTTCTGGTATTGGTAATGAAGATGCTGCTTCCCATCTAAATAACTTTGTTGAGCTTTGTTAGATGCAAAAGCATAGGGATATAGATGGAGATATTATTAAGCTGAAATTGTTTCCTTTCTCTTTGAGAGGAAAAGCTAAAGAATGGTTGAATTCCTTAACTAGGAATAGTATTGATTCTTGGACTAAGTGCAAAGATGCTTTTATTGGAAAATACTATCCTCCTGCTAAGATTATATCCATGAGAAGTGAAATAATGAAGTTTAAACAACTTGATAATGAGCATGTTGCTCAAGCTTGGGAAAGAATGAAATCTTTGGTAAAGAATTGTCCCACTCATGGACTGACTGCTTGGATGATCATCCAAACTTTTTATGCAGGATTGAACTATTCTTCAAGGAACCTATTGGATTCTGTAGCTGGAGGTACCTTTATGACCATCACTTTGGGTGCCGCAACAAAACTTTTGGACAATATGATGGTTAATTATTCTGAATGGCATACTGAGAGAGCTCCACAAGGTAAGAAGGTAAATTCTGTTGAGGAAACCTCCTCCTTGAGTGATAAGATTGATATTATTATGTCTATGCTTGTTAATGGGAAAGCCCATATTGATCCAAATAATGTTCCTTTAGCCTCTTTGGTTGCTCAAGAAGAGCAAGTTGATGTGAACTTCATAAGAAATAACAACTTTGGCAACAATGCTTATGGTAATAATGCTTATAGGAACAATTTTGGTAACAACAATTATAAGCCATATCCTCCCAACAATGGTAATGCTTATGGAAATTATTACAACAATAATAAGATTGCTCCCTCTGAACTTGAAGTTATGCTTAAAGAGTTTATTAGTAAACAAACGGCTTTCAATAAAACTATTGAGGAAAAACTCTCTAATGCTGAAAGAAATATAACATCTTTGGCTGAAGCTCAATCTACTTTGAATAAAATGGCTGCTAAACCTGAAACTAATGATAATCCCTTTGCAGCTACTAATGCTATACAAGTAAGAATTGATGAAAATGTTAGACTATTAGCTGAATTACATGCTAAGTGGGAAAGAGAAGATGAAATTGCTAGAAACATTAGTGTTTCTACTATCACCACCTCTAGTGTTGAGGCTAGTAATAGTTCTACTGCTTTGGATGATAAAGTTGATTTTGATCTTGATGGTTGCACTATCTCTGAAGTTATTAAGTTCCTACAAAAGCTTGCTAGAAGTCCTAATGCTAGTGCTATCACTACAAGGAATCTGGCTATATATGACCCTCCATTTTTGTCATAGAATCGTCATAGTAGTCCGTTTATGACGATTCTATGACAATTTTGAGATCGTCGAAAGCTGGGCGTCACAAATGAACTATAACGACGTTTTCGATAAAATCGTCATAATCGTCTATGACGATATAGGATTGTCATAACTGTTATGACAATCCAATATCGTCACGGACCATCTAGCCTCGCCATGTCAGATCCTACGTGGCCGATCCGACATGGCAAAATTATGACGAAATGAGATCGTGGTAATACAAATTCAGCCTGGTCCATTATGGTGGTCTATATGGGCTAGCCCAATAATGCTGGCCTTTTTCATTTTTGGGTCTAGGCCATTTATAGTGCATTTCATTCTATGTTGTGCCTATGGGCCGTGGCATTTTTTAGGGTGTATTCGCTTTCAGGCCTTTGTTCTTTCTTTACATCCGATTTCTTTTTTATTTTTCAACCCTTTTCCTGTTTTATTATTAATTCCACGTGGACTTTTTAGATCTAGTACAGACCCGAATTTACACGATACAACAATATAACATCCAGAATTTAAACATGATAGCCACGAGGCTAATGAGTAACAATATCAAATGACATGATAGCTAGATCATCATAACAGGTATAGATAGTTGATACAACAGACATAAACATGACAACAGATATAGCAGCCAAATTTGAGACACAATAACCAATAGACAGCACATACAATAGATGCAAACATGACAGATTTGCTACTGGTTGTCTGACTGGAGCGGAGCTCCCTACTACTCCTTATGGCGCCCTTGTTGCTGGCATAGGTATAACACATCCAAGAACTTCCAATATCCTACTTCGACCTTCTTATTTTTGTCAAACAGAAAAACTAGCATAAGTGATACAAATTGGATAAATAAATAGCAACATATTACCTATGGTAAGTCCATTTCCAAAAAATCTTCCAAGTACCAAAATCCAACAGACTACTGACTACATACTTTCAATTTCTACTGTAAGAAGGCTAGTCAAGGATTGGATGCTCTACTTGTTGAATTGACTGACTTTTTACACATGATACAGTAACCAATACATGCATTTGTATCACTAGCTGATGCATGTCCTACTAGCAGGCTACAAGATAGGCACTCCACATATCAAATAGGCCAGTGGCGAGACAGGCTAGATCATTGATGACTTGCAATTCGACAAACTACTAAAGCAACTAGATTGCTGTAAGAGACATAGACCACATGGTATTGAACTGAACATCGACCAAACCTTGCAACCAACATAGTGACATCTTAATCTGAATCCCTAACACACGAGCTCATAAGGGGACCAGGAAGATAAATAGATATGCATATTATACCTTGGAGGTGCGAGTGAGGCGATCTCTGCTGATGCCGATGGAGATGTTGAGGACGAGCTTCTGCACCTTGATCTCCCAAATGGGGTTCAACTGCTTCTTCTCTATCGACTGCGAGGGACAAATAGAAAAGGTTTAGTTTCAAACCTTTGATAGCGCCAAACAGAACTGCATCTTCTCTGTTGATACACGAAGATCTGTTACTAGCAAAGGAAAGAGTTACTTGGCAAACCTTTGATAGTGTATACCAACAAGGCTTTGCTCGCCTAGTTCGAGAATTATGCATTATATCATCAAGAGTTAGGAAATAAGCCTGAAGCTGCACATTACCCAAAAGAACAATTTTAGAAAACAGTCACATGGTTTCATCATGCTGAAATCACAGAGGCTCAGCCTTCAGGATGATTAGAAAAGGTACTAGTTTAGAAAAAGTACAGTTTATTCTTGATATTAAGATAAAATCAGCATAGAAACTATTCCAAGAGATGAACCCTCATATTATGGTTATGCTCTGCTTAAAGTACAATCAGGCAGTTCAACCCATATTTATATACATGAGAATACTTATTATACATGATAGAGTTCTTATACCTATATTGGCTATACATAAACCAGTTGCACTACTACTGCTACTAGAGGAATACAAGCTGCATAGTAGACCTCCAATGTATAAATCCAAGACTATGAGAATAAGCACACACGAATCCAAGAATACACATCTAATTCTGGTATGCATATTAACAAGCACACACTAATCACTTACATTCTATTAGAAAAAAGTGAAGACAGTTTAGGATGTAATCATATATATGAAGAAAGAAAAATGCATCTAGTGATGAATCAATAATGAAACCACATGTGCATAATGATAGAGTAGTCTCCAGGAGGCAAGCACTAGTCTCAAGGAGGCAAGCACAAATTAGTTATACAATGTTATGAAACCACATGTGTAGAATGACAGAGTAGAAACAGAGTGTAGGTTCAGCAAACAGGATAGCTGCATGAAAAATACTATACTTTCCCCAGAACCATTTTAATACATCACAAAGTGTCAGTTTGATCTACCAAGTAGAAGATCAGCATTTCAGCAAACAGGACAGCTGCATGAAAAATAGCATAGGTTCCAGCCAGTCGTGTACTGGAGTATGCGCTACATCTGTAGAGAAGGGGATGCAAATTACCAGTGTTGGAAGGAATTAGGGAGGAACGCACCATCCCCGAAGGCTCGGAACGCGGGTGGGTGTCGAACACATCACCAGAGTGATGATGGAAGGCGAGATCAGACGGTCCAACAGCGCCAGGGATGGAGGAGCCGTTTCATCTGATCGAGATCAACCGTCACGTCGCGTGTAGACAAGTTCTTGCGGTCGCTGCTTGATAACCCGCATGTGGTTCCTGGGCGGGTCTTCTTGATCTGCTCCTTGTAGCGCGCAATCGGTGTCGAGCTTCTTGATCTTCTCGTCTACTGTGTCGCCCCACTTGTATATCTGCCATAGGGACAAGGTGAGACATGAAGGGGAATGAAATCGAGAGGAGGAGGAGGATTAGAAGAGATAGGGATAGGATGCGTGCGCGCTTTACCCGGTCGGTGGTGTCCTGGATGGACGGCAGATCTCTAGAAAGTGGTGGGTTCGTCCCCAGCTCCTCCACGGCATCGGCATTGACGGGGCGAGCGAAGACCAGCAGCCGCCACCATTGTTCCCCTCCTCTCCAAGGTGACGCAATGGAGGAGATGGGGACAATGGAGGGGAAGAGGGGCAGAGGAGATGGGGACGGTGGAGGGGAAGAGGGGCAGAGGAGATGGGTATGGCAGGGGAGACGGGGCGGCGCTGGTGTTAGGGTTTGGGTCGGGGAGGAGAGTGGCTCGCGTCTGAGCAGAAGAGGATAGGGTTCGATCGAGTTGGGCCGTGGGTGCGATGGGGACTAGGGAGTAGGGTGTGCTTCTTCGGGTGAGAAGCCAGACGTTGGATCGGAACTGAACGGTCCAGATAAAGCTGATAGGGATGATCTGTGGGAGGCGGTTTTCTGTGTTTTGATTGGTCGGTTCGCAAAACATGTGTGATAATGTACCCATATTGTGCCAAACGTCATTGTTATGGTGAATATTGCGGCATAATTTGTGATAATGTGACCATATTATGCATGCATGTGCATATTGGGATGGCGAATAAAGTTGCAGAAGGAAGTTTTTCCTTTTTGTCACATGGAAAATCCATTTTCTATTTATGAGTTCCAAAATCGGAACGTTTTGTGAAGCAACACCAAACGGTGAATACAAAAATACTACCACCCTATTTTTAAAAAATACTAGACCACCTTAGATGAACAATATCCCAACCAGGGATTCGAAAACCTTTCCGCCTATCCCTGGTGAAAAAGATAAATGTCTGCCGAATCGGTAGGATGTGGGTCCGGTTTGAACTATAGGTACATGATCTAGTGCTCCTGATTTTTGATAAAAATCATTTTTACACTCCCAATATGATGTTTCTTCAGAGATCCAATGCAAGTTTAGTGAGCTTCACCCCCTATCTTCATGCCTGCCGTTTTGACATAGTTTGAAATAGGAAATTTGAAAACCGGTATAAGAAATTCAAAAACGGTCCGATCAATGTAAAACCTTCACGTTATGTCATATTATGTGACATAGTTGCAATGAAAAATACCAAAGTTGGCATATTAATTGCTTCTCGAAAAAACCTTCTCAAAAATGACCTATCATGTTTGAGGTTTCATGGCTTTCGTGCCAAACGACCAATGTTATGGCCAGAATCATGGCATAGTTTGTGATAATGTGTCCATATTGTGCACCCATGTGTATCATGAGATGGCGAACAATATTGCAGGAGGAAGTTTTTTTTCGTTGCACGGAAAATCCATTTTGTATTTTCCGAGCGTAAAAAGCGGGGCATTTTGTGAAGCAACCACCAAACGACAGTTTTAGAATGCTACCACCACATTTTTCAAAAATAGTATGCCACCTTACATGGACAATGTTCCAACTGGGGTATGTTAAACCTTTCCGTCCATCCCTAGCAAAAAAGACAAATTCCTATCGAATCGTTAGGAAGTGGGTCCGATTTGAAATACATGTATATTATCTGATGCCTATGATTTTTCGAGAAAATCATTTTTAGACTCGCAATATGCTATTTCTTTAGAGATCCAATGCAAGTTTAGCAAGGCTCGGCCCCTAGATAAGAACCTTCATACCCGCCGTTTTGACCATAGTTTGAAACGGGCATAAAAAATTAAAAAAAGGTCCGATCAATGCAAATCCTTCATGTGCCGTCTTATTATATGACATAGTTTTAAGGAAAAATACCAAACTTGGTATATTGCAAGTGTCTCAAAAAACCTTCTCAGAAATAACCTATCATGTCTGAGGTTTCATGGCTTTCGTGCCAAATGACCAATGTTATGTCTAAAATCGTGACATAGTTTGTGATAATATGCCAATATTGTGCAGGCATGTGTATCTTGGGATGGCAAACAATGTTGCAGGAGGAAGTTTTCCTTTTTGTCGCACAGAAAAGCCATTTTCTATTTTTCAAGTGCCAAAATCGGGGCGTTTTATGAAGCAACACCAAATGTTCAATTCAAAAATGATATCACTCCATTTTTCAAAAATACTAGACCACCTTACACGAACAATTTCCTAACTGGGGATTTTAAAACCTTTTCGTCCACCCCTGGTGAAAAAGACAAATTCCTGGCGAATCGGTAGGAAGTGGGTCAGATTTAAACTACAGGTATATGATCCGATGCCCATTATTTTTTGAAAAAATAAGTTTTAGACTCACATTATCATGTTTCTTTAGATATCCAATGCAATTTTAGTGATGCTCGGTCCTGAGCTAAGAACATCCGTGCCCGCCGTTTTGGCCATAGTTTGAAACGGGCATAGAAAATTCAAAAACGGTCCGATTAATGCAAATCCTTCGCTTGGTTTCTTATTATGTGACATAGTTACAATTAAAAATACCAAACTTGGTATATTGCAAGTGTCTCAAAAAACCTTCTTAAGAAATGACCTATCATTTTTGATGTTTCATGGCTGTCGGGCTAAACGACCAATCTTATATCCCGAATCGCGGCATAGTTTGTGATAATGTGTCCATATTGTGCATCCATATGTATTATGGGATGGCAAACAATGTTGTAGGAGGAATTTTTCTTTTTTGTCGCACAAAAAAACCATTTTCCATTTTCCGAGCGCAAAAAACAGGCCGTTTTGTGAAGCAACCACCAAATGAAAGTTTCAAAATGCTACCATCCAATTTTTCAAAAATAATAGGCCACCTTACATGGACAAATGTGCCAGTTAGGGTATCTCAAACCTTTCCGTCCACCCCTGGCAAAAAAGACAAATTCCTGCCGAATCGGTAGGAGGTGGGTCCGATTTAAATTACATGTACATGATCCAATGCCTATTATTTTTTGAAAAAAATGAGTTTTAGACTCATATTATAATGTTTCTTCAGAGATCCACCGAAACTTTTTAATAAGACTCAATCCCTAGACGAGAATAGTCACTTCCTAGTTTCAAACTCATATTTTGAATTATGGTGTTGTCCCTACTATGGACTAATATGGGATTAATAAATCCACTATTTTTAATTAATTAAAGTATTGCTAATTAATACCCTAAGATGTTCTATTGAATTTTATAAAAATTTAGAAACAAAAATCAATTATTTTAGACTTATTATGAAAAAGTTACAAAAGAATTAAGAAAAGAAAAAAACTGAACGGGCGGAGCTGGCCGGGCCCTAATCTCCTGCTTCCCACCAAGGCCCACCACAGCCGAGTCCCTGCCCACCAAGCCCATCGCGGCCAAGTCCCTTCCTAATGAGGCCCAAGCAGACATGGCGGTCTACCTGCCTTCCCAGGTTGTAGAAAGAAGAAGAAAAAAAGCCACATACTCTATATTAAGGCCCCGCGCGGGAATATGTCACAAGCAGGCTGCTGTCCTAGTGGTTGGCAACACTGCGGTCATGAGCAGAGATCGCCAGTTCGATTCCTCGCCGAGTCTTTTTGTCAATTATTTCCTAATGTATTAGTAGTGTTCATATATAGAAAATCTGACTTGATATCACGAAAAGTTATTTGGTGTGTTGGATCCTAGCACTAGAAACATGGATGAGGTCCCTGGTTGAAATATTTGTTACCCTATTTTTTTCATTATTTTCTATTCACACATGGATATACACATATACAAAAATTGACACATAGACATGCCACGTAGGCATTATTGCTGATGTGGCCAACCAGTCAATTCAATGTATCATATTTTAGACAATATGACGATTTAAATTGGTCATAATGAGGTATAAATAAGGCTCTTAGCTGCATCCTGCATCTTATGACGATTTTATATGCTGAAATTATGACGATTTTGATACAAATCGTTGTAATTCTATAGGATTTTGACCTCCCCAAATAGCCTATGACCATCTTGTGCCAAATCATCATAGATATATGACGATTTAATTTCTCGTCACTATGAGAAGGTCACAAGTTAACACATTTCTTGTAGTGTATGAACATGGCCTTTACAAAACACATCACCGATGCTCTCATAAAGATTAAGGAAGAAAAGATGAAACATAAAGCTTCTATTCCTATAAAACAAGATGGTTGGGAACCCATCATTAATATGAAAGTGAATGACTTTGATTTCAAAGCTTTGTGTGATCTTGGTACTAGTGTTTCTATTATGCCTAGAAGGATTTATGATATGCTTGATTTGCCTCCTCTTGAGGATTGCTATTTGAATGTCCCACTTGATGATAATGCTAAAAAGAAACTCATGAGGAGTCTTAATGATGTTCTTATTATGGTTAACGATTCCTATGTCCTTGTTGATTTCTATGTTTTGGATGTTGAATATAATGCTTCTTGTCCTATTACTTTGGGAAGACCTTTTCTTAGAACTGTTGGTGCCATCATTGATATGAAAGAAGGCACCATTAAATATCAACTCCCACTCAAGAAAGGTATAAAACACTTCCCTAAAAATAGAGAAAAGATTTCTTTTGCTTCTCCTATGAAAACAAAATTTGGTTTTAATGCTTCTTCATTTGAGAACACTTGATTCTTTTTCTTGCTTTTTATGCCTAACTTAAAGACGTTAAAGAAAAGTACTTGTTGGGAGATAACCCAAGAGTTTTAGTTGAGTCTTGGAAGTTATTACTTTAGTAATAACCGCTCCTTATCCTTTTTATTTGCTTTTTGTGCAAAGAGTAACCTCTAATGAGAGTGAAGTAATGATTGGGAAAGTTGCTGTCCCGAAACAGATTTTTGTGCTTCACCGTAAAAATTCCTAAGAGAGCTCTGTATGTCGGATTGAGCTGTAATGTTTTGTTCTTCTGCCCCAGGTTGTTATCTAACTTTCGTTAGTTCAACACTTTTTGATTTGAGCAACAGAAGGTCTTCGAAAAAATTCGTATTTACCTGCTGGTCTGTTTTGACAGATTTGTGCCATTTTCTGCATTTGCTTCTTGTTGGTTCCTTCTTGAGTTCTTTTGGGGAATTGAGCTTTTTGAAGGAAGTGCTACAGTAGCTAGTATTCTAATGGAAGTTTATTTGGTGTTAGAACTGAACCTTGAGACTTATTTATCTTAAGTGCACTAATGTTGCTAATGAGATTGTGTGAAGTTTTGTATGAAGGAAAATTTTTAGGTGTATGGAAGGAATGAGTAATGAGATGAAGGATGGACTAAAGCTCAAGCTTGGGGATGCCACGCGTGTCACCCCAAGAAATATCCAAGAAGTACAAGCGTCAAAGCTCGGGGATGCCCAAGGCATCCCCTTCTTCATCAATAAAAATTCTAGATTCCTTCCAAACACTTCATTTTTATTGTTTCATGCACAGTTGTGTTTTTCTTGGAGCGTCTTCTTTTTTGTTTTCCTTTGGTTTTTAGTTTGCTTGGTTTGCTTAGTTTTCTAAATAAGTTTGTTGTACCCCCTCTTTCATACATTGGTTTGCAAATAGTTTGGTTTGGTTTGGAAAAGAGTAGGAAAGTTCATGCTTATGTGGTAAAAAGAGCTTGTTTTTGACTGTGGCTATGCTTTGTCATGCCATGCTTGATATTGTTTTGGCTTTATTCTTAGTATTCTTTGTTGTAGCATGACTTGTTATAAACAATGGAGATTGCTTAATGTGCCTTGGATGAATCATGCGTTGTTTTAGCATATTAAAGCATAGTATAGTGGTTTTCTCCTTTGATGCTTTATTTGGGTTGACTTGGCGCATGCTCACACCATGTTATGACTGTCTCAAGTCACCATAGCCTTTATGATCCTTTAGTTTTCAACTTGTAGTATCACTTTATGCTTTGATCAATGATGTTTTGTCGCTCTGCATGATTATGGCCATTATTGCTCTCTTAGTTTGTCGCTCCCAGTCTTTTGCTAGCCTCCACAACAAAGTATGAGTTCCACTCATGCATACAACTCTCTAAACCAAGTTATTCCAAAGAGTCCACCATAACTACCTACTAGCTTATGCTATTCCAAGTATATTCATGCTTTTGTTTACCTTCCACTTGTTATGAGAAAACTAGTGATTAAAGCTCTCACGAACTCGATGGCACACTTTACTTTTTGCCTCTAATAAACTTGAACCATTGGGTCCTTCTTTGTTGCGTATATGCTTGCACTTTATAAGTTGAAGTTAGCATAACCATGTTTCATGGGGAAAGCTTTCAACATTGCACTTGTACTTTGTACCCCGTTGATATCATGTTCTTTTGCTTACGGATCCCGGCGGTGTGAAATAAAAGTGGAACTTGTAAGATCATGGAGTTTGTATGTGTGTTAGAGGAACACCTAGGCCGCTACCTAAGCCATGCCTAATCATGGTGGAAACTTGCAGCATCACCATAATGAGCACTCTATGAAGCATCCTCAATAAAAACCTATGCAAATAGCAAATAAAAAGATCGCTGAGATGCTCATTGTCTGCTTGCCTTGTCATTTTGATTATGGGAAAGCTCATGTATCATGTGCAAGGGGTACCCCGTTGGCGGTTCTTAATGATACACATGTACTTACAATGACAAGATCTTACTCGTGACTGAAGTTGAGTAGCATGAGGATCGGTCTTCGTAAGTAAGGGGCATCAGATTTCGGTTTATAACTTGCCAAGCATATCCTCTTAGTTGTGTCACTTTAACCTTAATCACCTTAAAGATGCTTATGATAGGGGCAATGAGAGATGAAAACTACAAGTACCATAATTTTTGGAAGCTCTTTATGAGACTTGAATCCCTACTTCCTTTTACAAAGGCTTTTCTTCCACCATTACATTGAGTCTCCACCTTCTATCTTATGCACCTACTTTGAGAGCATAGTGGCCATTCTTAGTTCTATGTGCATTGTCCCAAGACTAGTTGATTGATGCATAACTTGTTATTGCTTGTTTGAAACTATTGTATCTAGTCACTCTTATGAACTTTGAAGGTGTCCTATGCATTTATATTTGCTACTCTATTGAGGGACAAGCTGAATACTATTATGCTATGTTTTCTTTATGTGAAACAAACAAACGTCTTGCAAAGCATTGTTATTCATGAATCTTTTGTTTGTGCCTTTGCATGTTGCATCATAGTTTCTTTTCTTATTGCTAGAATTTTGTCTTTCATGTTATGATTGAAGTACTATGATCCCAGCTTTGAGTGTTTTGCAAATACTTTGATCAAGTCTTTAATGGTGCATGTCACCTCAAAAATTATTTCTTTTTATCACTTACCTACTCGAGGATGAGCAGGAGTTAAGCTTGGGGATGTTGATACATTGCAAATGTATCTATAATTTTTGAAGTTCCATGCTTGGTTTTATCCACTTTCTTGTGTTTTGTTCCAACTTTGGAGTACTTTTCATGTGATTTCTTGGACTAACCGATTAACAAGAGCCACAGTGCCAGCTGCCTGTTTTCTGCTGTTTTTGGTTCCAGGAAAGTCAGGAAATGAATATTCTCAGAATTGGACGGGACAAAAGCCAAAGTGCCTATTTTTTTGGAAGGGATCAAGTGCCAGAATACGAGACGGAGAGGGGCCAGGGGCCGGCCACACCACCTGGCCGCACGGCCAGGCCTGGCCCGCGCCAGGGGGTGGTGTGGTGGCTCCCGGCACCCCCTCGGCCTCTCCTTCCACCTATATATTGCCCTCAGGACGAAAACCCTAAGGACCCGATCAAAAAATCCACGAAAGAGTCTGTAGCCGCCGTCATCTCCATCCCTAGATCAGGAGGGATCTGAAGCTCTTCCCGGCACCCTGCCGAAGAGGGGAATTCACCCTAGAGGCCTTCTTCATCACCATGCAAGCCTCCGGTGTGATGCGTGAGTAGTTCATCCTTGGACTACGGATCCATGTAGTAGCTAGATGGCTGGTGCTCCTCCTTTGTGCTTTCATGTTTCGATCTTGTGAGCTCCGTTCAAGATCAAGATCATCTATTTGTATTCATACATGTTGTGTTTGCGGGGATCCGATGGATATTGAGATGCTATTTCAGATTGATTATTGATTCTATCATGTCTTTGTTATTTGAGATCTTGCATGCTTTCCGTTGTTAGTAGCTATCTTGGCCAAGTAGATGCTAGCAACTCCAAGAGTTAGTATTTATGCTCGATAGTGGGTTCATGCCTCTGGTAATCTGGGGAAGTGACAGAAATCTCTAAGGTACTAGATGTGCTGTTGCTACTAGGGAGAAAACAACAATCCTTTGTTCATAGAACAATCGTATTGTTTACTTTACATGCAGTTCGTAAAGCAATAATTTGTTGCTTGCAACTTAATACTGGAGAGGGTTCGGATGATAACCTGAAGGTGGATTATTAGTCATAGATGCAGTTGGATGGCGGTCTATGTATTATGTTGTAATGCCCAATCAAGTCTCAAAGGAGTCAAGATGATTAGTATATGCATGTATTGCTTTCTCGGTGTTTGTTAATTGCCCCACTGTAATTTGTTCACCCAGCATGTTATCTATCTAAGGAGAGCCACCTCTAGTGAACTATGGATCCCGATCCTTGTCCTTTACATACAATCTACAACCTTTTACTGCTTGGTGTTTACTTTCTGCAAACTTTTACTTCTTTCCATTCGATACATTTAATCCTTTGTTTTCCTTAAAACATGGTGAGATTGACAACCTCATCGCAAGTTGGGGACAAAGTTCTGTGGTTGTGTTGTGCAGGTCTCCACGTTGCTACTAGCACCGGTAGTGCGCCCTGCCAAAGCTCAGCTAGTAACACCTTTGGGGTGTTTCCTTGCTCATACTGGTTCGATTAAACCTTGGTTTCATAACTGAGGGAAACGTGCTGTTGTGCTCATCATACCTTCCTCTTGGGGTTCCCAACAAGCTCTACATCAACACCGCCAACAAGCATTTTTCTGGGCGCGGTGCATTGAGCCATCACGCCCCTCCCAAGAGTACCGCCGGTTCCTCCCAAGAGGGCTTACGACCTGATCGATGAGGAGACCGATGCGGTCGTACGGGCCGAAGTGGATGCTCATTTTAAAAAGAAACAACCTGAGCCAGAGGTCCAAATAAAACCGAAAACCAAGGAGCACTTTAGGAAATTACTGACGCAGCCATCCCAAGCTTAGTTAAATGCACCAGATGACTATACACGATGTCTTCAGAAGACAGTGAAACAGAAGAGATCAAGTGGTAGAGGAAGCATCACAAAAGAGGTTCCCCAGCAGGGGGAATAAGCAAAACAATCAAGTGGTAGCCGAAGCATCAGAACGGACGTTCCCCAGCTAGGGAAACAAGAAAAACAATCGAGTGGTAGCCGAAGAACCAAAAGAGACGTTCCCCAGCTGGGGAAACAAGCAAATCAATCGCTCCCCCCGCTCCAGGTGCACATACCCGAACCTATGGATCCGGAAACAGCTAAGATATTGGCCGAGCAATGTAATATGTCTATTCATGACATTATTCATGGCGCTATGCCCAAAGCTGAGGTAGCACCCAAATTTGTTCACGGGGAGCCTCTGGTTAATTCTGAGAGGCTTCGGGATATGCCAACAAAAATGCGACGATTGCATGAATGGTACATGAAAGTATCAAAAGAAGATCGATATTAGCTCATAGTGAAAGTTCGAAAAGAGCATTACTTCTCTGAAGACGAGGTCCCTATTGAATTTACAGAATTATTTCAGTTATTCAATCTAAAGGAACTCGACAAATCTATCCTAAGTTGCTATTGTCTATAAGTGATTACTTTATTTATGTAATTAAGTCTCTACCTCAGCTTGTTCAATTCATTGCCGGTAAGTATACTCACTATATTCTTTTGTACGCTATATATAATGATGTAGATTGAAGATTCTCGAATGTAAAAGAAAGGCTATCAACGAATTTGGGTTCATTGACCCACATCGAGTTAATGGAGTTGTGCTAAAGGATAAGCCACTGGAGACCGAGCAAAACTTGCTCCGGTTTCTCACGAACCAACATTTCTGTAATGAAATACTATTTCCTTACCATGACGACAAGTGAGTTCTTGTACACATTAACTTTTGCTTACTCGATGTTCAGTGTAAATGATGAGTTACTGACGTATGTAAACCTTGTGTAGGTACCACTGGATTCTTCTAAGCATTTCAGTTGACTTGGGAAGAGTTCACATCATGGACTCACTAAACAAAGACATTGAAGACTACCGCAGCATTATCGATATGCTCCAGAGGTAATTTCAACCATTATCGCACTATATCGGTTTCTTTCATTCATTTTTTGGGATATCAAGTAGTTATTAACGCATACATTCATTTTCTTTGTCGGGTAGGGTTTGGACACGGTTCAAGAACAAGGTCTACGGTCAATGGCATGAGGAGCTATTTTTTAAATCGGTCTCGGTAAGTAGTACGAGCTAAGTCTGCGCATCTATTTAATTCTAGTTTATGTGCATTTATCATGCTAGAGTTATTATTTGATTGAACTTGTAAAGTGCGCGAGGCAGCCACGGGGGACTAATCTATGTGAATTCTATGTGTGCGAGTTCATTCGCATCACTACTGAGAAGCCCTTGCAAACGGTTCGAGTAAGTAAACAATATATTCACCTTTTATTTTTATTACAAAAAGTTGTGTTGAGTCAAATTCATACGATCTCCTTCTTTATAGTTGGACGCAATGCGGGACAAGCTCCTACCAGAGGACCGCCTACTAGCAATCCAAGAGGAATTTGCTGGATTTTTTGTCGATGATGTCATATACCCATACAGAGAATACTCTCTAGATAGACCCTATAGCATCCATGTAATGATCTCCATGTAATCAAATAGACAGGCTCTGGACCCGGTTGGGACTCCATGTAATGATCGACCTTCCATGCATGTATGCTTGTAAGAGAAATTATATTATATATATGCATCAGTGTGTACAAGTATTGTGTAGTAGCGTTCTGTATGTATACGAAAACTTGTTTCTAATGAAAACACGAAAAATAATTGAACACAAAACACAAAATGAAAAGAAAAACACAAAACCCTAAAACCCCATCTCCTGCCGCGACAGCCAAATGGCCCAAAACGCTGCCACGACAGGTAGTCCCGGTTCGTGTTACAAACGGCGACTAAATGTCCTCTAGCCTAGCACGACTCGCGGGGCCACGTGGTGTACCTCTAGTCCCGGTTCGTAACAGAACTGGGACTAAAGGCCGGACCTTTAGTCCCGCTTTGGTAGTCCCGGTTTGGAATCCGGGACTAAAGGTCCTTATGAACCGGGGCTAGTGGCCTGGTTTCTACTAGTGACAGTTACAATCCGTTTGTTGGCTTCCTTAGTAAAGAAACGAAATACTCAAAGCACGGATAACAATAGACACATGCAATGAGCTAATTTTCAATTAAAAAGGTAGTGAAGCTATGTTAGGACACGGTAGGTTGACAAGACCATCTTATCTTATACGTAATTTTGATATGACAACAAAACACGACAATATGTTATATTTTTAGTTCAAACTCTACCAATAGATATCTCTAAATATGTGGTGAGATTCTCACTAATAAATCACTCTTAGTTAAAAGAAGGCGAATATTTTTTTATTCCATGGCATTGATAAGATAAGAGTAAGATAAGACCATTGTATATTCCCTTAGTACTCTTACCAAAGAGCCTTCACTCAAATTTACTGCAGATCCATCTCTTTGTTTCATATTTCCAGCACTAAAATTTGCCGCATAGTCATCTCTTTGTTTTATTTTGCCTGCACTGAAAATTTCACAAACCAAGCTCTCTGCACCCAACCGACACTCTCCGTCGTAAAATAGCTGGCCTCCTCGGTTCTGGTGATGCCTAGCTCCATGGCGGTCCACATACGACATCTTCCTCCAACGGCTTCGCTCTTGAAACAACTGAGCTCGGCAGTGCCAGAAATGACCGGGAATCGGTGACAGTGGGACAATTTCGTGACGGGTGGCTACCGGTGAGCGAAGAGAAGTGGGGTAGGCGGTGGAAGAATAGAGATGGTTAACCTAGAAGGGGTGAATAGGTTTCTACAAAATTCTTTATAATCTTTTGCATGTTTTAGGCTTTGTGGAATGTAAGTGTGCCTAAATGCAAACTAGGTGAGGCAACCTAGATGATGACAAGATACTTTAAGCACGAAGGCGTAAACAACACAAGTAAGATAACCGATCACGCGGAGACGAGATGAAATCCTGTGTTCCTTCCTTGGGGGGAAGGTACATCGCGTTAGAGAGGTGTGAGATCCCACAAAGGATTTATCCACGCCGTGAAGAGAACCTTATTATTTAAAGCTATCCCATTGAAGGAATGGCCACTTACTCATGGTAGACTTTAAGATAGTCTCGAAACCCTCACAAACTTTCCACGGGGAAAATCACAAGCTGAAAGCCTCTAGGCCACCCTAGTCGCCTAGGATTTTTCACGAACCCAAGAGTAACAAGCAAACTTAAGACTAGGCCAGCTGGCCCCGTACAGTTAGTCAACTCCAAGCTCAAGCCGGGTGGCCCCGTCTAGCCGGTCAACCTCAAGACTAGGTCGGCTGGCCCACTCTAGATGGTCACCTTGGAGTTAGCATCGAAGATCCGGAGAGAGTGATGATGGCAACAGTATCACGCCTCCGTATCGACAAGACTATAGATGAAGCCCATCCCAGACACTTTGGCTTTGCATTAGCTAAAGTGCCAATGGCTCCGCACTGTTCGACAAGACGTACGTCTGGTGTGGGACTATGCCCATACAACTAGTATGGCGGTATCTAGGTTCGACCAGTTGTCCCCCACCAGCTGGCCACCCCTTGTAGTCCTTACCCTAGCCAGTATATAAGGGGTGCGAGGGCCTCCATAGTGAGGCTGATCACTCCTCTCTCCCATTTCCCCTAGTTCATCCTCGATACATCTCTAGGAGCACTTGTACTATGTGTTGTTACCCTCGATAGTGAGATATTGCAGGACTAGGGGTTTGCCTCACAGAGTGGGCCTTGAACCTGGGTACGTCACCATGTCCAACATCGCTTGTCCCAATCTAGCCTGCGGGAGCCTCCACTTGCCCCTGATTGCTCCCTCTTAAGCCATCCCTGATGGTACCGACGTGTTCCACACCATGATAGTTGGCATCCACCATTGGGCTCAACGTAGCGGCTAGGGTCATCTTCTGCACCAGACTTGCAGCCTCGTTCTCATGCTTGGCACTTTCGACTACGTCATTGACAACCCATCCTGCTTCGCCGGAGAAACATTCTCGGAGAATGTATCCATCCTCCACTTTGAGGACCACCGCATATACATCACAAACGTTTCTGAGGAGTTCCCAACGAGATCCTCACCTTCTCCCACCCTCCAGCTATGTCGTCTCCAACATTGTTGTGTTCGGCTACAGCGTCGAGGTCATGATGACCGGCTCAGCCAAAAACATCCGGCGCCCCATTCTCGAACGTTGGGTTGGCAGAGCCGTCTCCACCTCCCGGGATCGTAACCATATGGAAACTTCCATCCAGTGCTTCCTCAACCTCATCACCTCTGAGGCGGATCCATCTGCTGCTGCCGCCACCCTGGAGTCGGCTCTCCATAACCTTTTGAACGAGGCTCGCAAAGTTGCTGCTGCGCAGCGTCGGCTGAACGCCACCATGCGCGAGTATAACTCCACACACGGCTGAAGGGGTTCGTAGAGGAAAACACAATTTTTTCCTAACTAGAACGTCCCGAAAGCCCTGGATCTATCTACTAGTTAATGCAGTAATGGGAAGGTTACGATTACATACCCTTGTAGATCGCAACACGATTAATGTCCTGCGTGGAACATGGATGAAGTAGACAATCGTATCCGATCTCAAGGTCGTGAAGCTCCTCGCACGTCACCTCATGGTCCTTCGCACGACAGTCCTGGCCCCACTTTCGGTGGTGCTATCCGAGGATTCGCACACATATGGTGTCTAGCGACGACTCCCGTTCTCCTTGATCTAGCCGAGATGCGGAAGCAGATCCTCTAGAACCGGGATCTAGCAGCACGGCGGTTTGTCGTTGGTGTTGACTCCCTCGTGCTTAGATCTTCGTGGAACCGCACTCGTGAAAATCAACTGAGAAAGAGGAGAGAAATTTACTAAGGAAATAGCCTTAGGAAATTCCCCTTTTATTTGTGTGTGTCTTTTCCCATCAATATAGGCCTTATTATATAGGGGGAAAAGGGTTGCTCCCTTCCCTCAAGTCCCCATGTGGGACTAAAGGAAAAGGCAAAGGAGGAGCAGCCGGCCGGCATACAGCGGTGGCCGTGTGGGCCCCGACGTGGGCCAGCATGTGGCCTGGCCAGATGAGGCGGCGACCCGGATGGGCTGGCCTACCCCGTGCCTACACACGCAGCCAGCCCGTGAGGCAGTGACAACAGTGATGGATGGTTGTCTGCCCCCTACGCGTGCCGTCCCAGCAAGGTGATGGCCTCACAGAGCTACGGCGTCGGCCCGGTGGGCCGCTAGCTGGCCTGCCAGCGCGCCTGCCCGAGCTTGCCCGCCCGCTTGCTGGGTGGGACGAGGCCACGGCACACAGCGATGGTGGCAACTACCGTCCGCTCGTGTGACCACGTGCACTCACCCACCCTTGTGGGCCCGGGCGGGTCCAGCCGCTTTGGCTGCGTGTGCTTCCCTTTGGGGTAGCTTGCTCTTGGGCTATTTCCCTCCGGGGATTCGGCCCAATGCAGGAAGTTGCCCCATAAATAATAATTTAAAATATTTATTTAATATATTAATTTACAATTAATATATATATATGAATATTTATAAATTGCGTTTTTATCCGAAACACCTTTCGGTTTTCTCCTTCTTCCGAACATCTTTGGACCCTCTTTGGAACTATTATGATAATTCTTTCTCAGAACATTTCTTATCTCTTCTTTCTCATCGGTGATCCCTTCGCTTCCATAATGATATTATTAGACCCTTAAGTGTGTTACCCTATGGTTCGGAAATGTCATAGACATGATCAATATTTCTCTCAGATCAATGATCAATAGCAGGACCGAGATGTCCATATTGACCCTTATGCATTCCATGAGACTCTGATGTGTTCGAACCATAAACTCTGTGTCCAATTCCCTTTGCTTCTTCGATACATGACTTGTCCGAGATTTGATCTTTTGTATCACCATACTAATCTTGTTACCGACAAATCTACTTAACTCGTTATTGTGATATTGTATCCCCATGACCTAGTCATACGCTGTAGCTTATTGGATGCAATTTCACCAAGTGGGCCAATGTATCTTCCCATCACACAGGTGGACAAATTTCGATCTTGATACATAGGCCTCAACTGTTCCTTTGGAATACCCAATGGATACTTTTATGGTCACCCAGTTACGGTCATGATGGTTGGTAATATCAAAGCATTTGATTAATATGAGCTCACGGTATAAGGAGAAGGTCACTTCGTTTCTAATTATTACAACGATGAACCATGTGATTAGAACATGTTGCAATACTTTAAGTGGGTAATGTCCATCATATCATTCTGAAATGACAGGACTCCATTGTCAACTGGCATAAATGCACCATGATCAGGAAACCTTGATCATCGGTTGTCCAACGAACTAGTTTAATAGAGGCTACTAGGGACCTGGTTTGTTTACATACCTCACATGTATCAGTGTTTCCTCTTGATACAATTATAGCACAATATGAAACTGTTATGAACTAGTTTGAGATATGATAATAAACCTATTTATTATTTGCCTCTAGGGCATATCTCCTTGAATGGCTTCACCCTGAGTGCACCTGGGACCAGCCGATACATTCAGCACCAAGGTCGTGACCTTGGCACGGAGATCGAGCATGTAGCTAACCCACGAACTCCTGCAGCGTAGCCGGTCTACAACACCCCTGCCAAGAACATGAGAACAACACAAGCCACATTGGTAGAACTGGACCACCTTGAGGTAGAGGAGCTATGCTACCAGCAACAATCCATCCAACTCCTCATTATCGTCGCCAATCGACTGCAGGACAAGGCTAGCCCTAGCCTCCAGGTGGGTAGGAAGGATCTGTATCCCCACCAAGTGGTAGATCCGCAAGTCCCCGTTGGGGTAAACAAGCTCACCAGGAATCTTCCTCGCATGGTTCCCGACAAAACAGACATATACAGGGTGCCTCCAGCAGCAAGGGACAACATCATCGTGATCTAGCTACGATCACCAGCAAGTATCACGATCCGACTGGTAGATCCGACGAAGGCCAAGATCCTCCTCGGTCTTGTCTAACCAGATTGTGTCATCGAATTGAAGACAAGTATGCCATGATGGGGTCCTCAAGGCATGTGAAAAGGTGGGGTGTGAGACGTACGATTCTCCGGGACAGTGAGCACACAAGCTTACCCAAATTCAGATCCGACTATGATGGACGGATCCTACTCCTCCTAGCAATCCAATATATCAGCAGAGCCAAAAGTACAATATATTACAAGAGAGGATTCGCCTATGCGAGTTGCGGTTGTAGTGCATGCCCTAAAGGATGGTACCTAGGATGGCTTATATAGTCATCTGGTCCTAGGGTTATAGGAGAGTCCTATCCTAGGGTTACAGGAGAGTCCTATCCGGCTACAATATAGAGTCCGTACAGAGTACATCTTAGACTACAAGTATTCCTACATTCCTAAGTCGGTAAGTCTTCTGGGCCTTCCCGTAGCCGGATGGGCTTCCATCTTATATCTCTGTTTGGGCCTCCTGTGAAGCATAGATCTAACCTGAAGTGGGCCACCCTAGTCAGCGAGTCGTAGTCAGAAAGTATATCCCCAACAGATGGCTCATTCCCCGCGAGATGGAGGCTTCGGATGCCCACGGGGGTATCGACCTATGGATATAATCATGCACCATGGAGGAGGAAAGTTCAGCCGGTCCGCTCTGCTTTGGGCCACACATCCGGAACGAACCATTCCCCAAGGGTTTCTCGCTCCCTAGAGATACCCCAAGTACAACAGCAACACCAAGCCGGAAGATTGGATGGTGGACTACACTACCACAGTGGGCATCACCAGCTACAACAAGATTCGACTCGGACATGGCTGAGCAACCTTCTAGCTAGCAGCATCAATGCCTGACTGGACTTCGAGGAAGCATTCATCCGTAACTTCACTAGCACGTACAAGTGGCCTGGCCAGCCTCGCGAGTTGTCCCCTTGCATCCAGGGAAAGGACGAGTCTGATCATGCTTACCTCACCCGCTGGATAAGCCTAGGCAACTCCTATGAGGGAGTGCACGAGCTCTAGGTGATCGACTTCTTCACCAACGAGTGCCAAAACGACACGATGCCAAAGAACAAGCTCAACAAGGTAGAGCCATAAACCATGTCTCATACCATGGCCATCGTGAAAAAGTATGCCACCACCAACTCTGCTATGAAGAAGGCCATCATGGTAGATGACTGTGGCATCCCGCTAAAACCACTACTAGAAAATCGCTGTGAATTTGTGCATTGCATCATCATGACTGCATGCTCATGTCATCATGCCACATTGCATTTGAGCATCGTCATCATCATGCATGGTTTGTCTCAAAATTATTTTCGAAAAGCCTGGTTTTGTTTTCTAAATGCCCCGTCTTTATTTCAAAATTAAGAACCGGATCTCCGGATTATTTTGTTTCGTCTACAAACAGATTTCAAAAGCCCCGTTTTTAAATAATAAAATATTTAAGTTGTTTTTAGGAGGCAGCCGCCAGGCCCAAAAGCCCGGTCGGCCACCTCCAAAACCCTAAATCAATCCTAACCCTGTCCCAATCCTACCTACCCCTTTTTCCTCCCTCCCTTTTTTAGCCGCCGCCCACCACCTGCCTTTTTCCCGCCCACTCCCTGTGCGAGAGGCTCACCTGGCCGACCGACATGCCCTACCGGCCTGCTCTCCCACGCCCCGGTCCCACCCAGGCCGCGTCGCACGCCCCACCGCGCCCAACTCCCGCTGGCCCGCTCCCTTTTCTCTGGCCCCACCTGCCGCCCCCGCTCTGTCCTATCCTACCGCGCGGTAGAGAACCCTCCCCCGCTCCCGACAAAAACCCCTCCCACCTACCGCTCCGGGCCCCACCTCGCGGTTCCACCCCCACACGCGTCCACCTCCTCCCCCACCAACCGCGTCTCCCCCGCGTTCCCATCCCCGCTCTCGCCCTCTTCTTCCTGTCGAGGCAGAGCCCCGCTTCCACCACCGCAGCACCGTCGGTCGCGCGAGCGTCCTCGACCTCCCGGTGCTCGGCTCTGGACGCCGCCGGGCCCCTCGCCGCAAGCTCGCTGGAGCCGCCTTCCCCGCCGGCCGCATCGAGCTCGACCCAAGCCACCGTCGGCCGCCGACCTCCTCCTCGTCCGCTCCACCCCCGCTAGCCTCTCCTTCGTCGAGCCTCGGCGTGCCTCGGACCGCTCCTCACCGAGTCGCCGGCCGCCGACCCTCCCCTCTCGCCTCGAAGCCCTGCAAGCCGCGACACCATGCTCCGCCACCATGACCCCTGCGGGCCATCGCTACCATGCCTGAGACCACCCCGCGCCACCCTCGCCTTGCCGGCCCCGCTGCCGCCACGGTCGACCTCGATATCCTCTCCTTCCTCCCCGGACGCCCGTGGAGCTCCACCGACCGCCGCCCGTTGAGCCCGCTGCCCCGCCAAGTTCCGCACAACCACACGCCTCCCATGGCCACCTCTGTTTCCGGCCATGGCGCCGTCCCGTGCGCCCTTGCGCCCGAGCCCGCGCCCCCGTGGGTCCCCGCCTCGCCGCCCTACCTGCATTGACCCTTCCATCCCCTCTCTGGCTAGCGCCGCCACCCCCATTTGCGGCCATGGTCCTACCTCGCCGGAGCACCGTTGTGCCGCTCGCCGCCGCCCTCCGTCCTTGTTGCCAGGCTCGGCCTGCCTCAGCTTTTCTCCCGAGCGTGCCCCGTCACCGCCTGGGCTGTGACCTCGTTTTCCGCCAGCGCGTCACCATCCGTCGTCTACACGTCTCGTTGCCTGGAGCTAACATGTCGTCCTGATGAACCTCTTGGTCCTGGTTTTGTTTTCTGGTGTTTTGGTGTTGTCTGATGTCGAGAATGCTGCCAAGTTCAACGCCACACGTACCCCGTCGTCAAGATCTTCCGTTGGTCGACGCGCGAGAAGCCAACCCGAGGGACCATACAGAACCCGGTACCCGATCCATCCAAGCTCTCCATCGATCACGAGTTTTGCTTCTCGGATCCGGTGACTCAAAGCCATCCACCGCGGAGCATCAAGTACTCCTACGAGGACGCCAAGACCCGTTCTCGGATCTGAAGCCTGACCCCGAAGACCGATCTCGACGAGACCTCGGACGCCAAGATCTCCCCACAGATCCTGGAGCCCCGTTCCCGGAGCCCGAAGACCGATCCCCGTCGAACCCCGAGACCCTGGAGCCGAGTCCCCAATGTGATCCCCTTTCCGAGACCCCTAATTTTATAATATATGACATATACTTGTTGCATATTAATTTAGCATGTTTGCATACATATTGTGGGTGCTTGAGGGTATTTCGATGATTCACCTAAATTAATTATGGAGACTATATGAGAGCTTTTATAGTCTTATATTGTCTTCATTTAAATTTGTGTAGGGAACCGGTGTCATGTTTTGCCTTGTTAATACAACATTTAAATTGCGGGGTAGCTAAATAACTTGAACCTTCTAATTAATTGTCGGGACCCCGGTTCCGCTTAATATTGTCTAGTTGCACCGCATCTGTGCCATGCCATGCATCATATCATAATCATGCCAGATCTTATGCCGTAGTATTAAATATTGCATCCGGTGTTTCTTCTAGTGTTTGCTTCTTCGCGGATTAGGCCTATGAGTTGATGCGAGTATCAGCAAGTCCTTCGGATAATGTACCTTCGGCCGTGTTTCCCAGACGAGCATTCTCCCCCTTTCTACCTATTTTGCATTTATAGTCTTTATTTCCTCCTATTGATCTATTGCTATCCGTGTTGTGATGCTTTAGTTCCGTACCCGATATATCCCGTGCAGCCTCTATATTGCCTTGGACACCTCCTATTACCTGTTGTTTGGTAGATAGCTGGCCTTGCGAGTCGTAGTTGCTTGCTCAGGTGCGATCTCGTGTTGTCGAGTACCACAGTTGTTGGAATGCTGGCAGACATATTATGGTGGAGTTGATCATGTCTTTAATTACAACTATTAAATTGCTGTGATAACTAATGAAAGTGGCACCGGTGGGCTATTACATGCTATTTGGTTTTTCATGCCCACTTGTGTCCCGTAGGCCCCGAGTACTTGATACATGTTCCTTGACTATCGCACTATCCGCATATGGGACCATGAATCCCCTTAGCCAGAGCTTGATTCATTTCTTATTTCTTGGGGCCACAAACTAGTTTGGGGATTTATTACCATCCTATACTTATGCCATGTTTTACTGCTTTATTTAAGATTGTGCGTGGAGCACCTGTACTGTTTTGGATCGTGCCACGTTTTCGCGGTATCGACAAGCCCAGTCACACTTTCGGGTTCCCAGTCGTTTACAGCCGTCGTCATAAACCCCTGGTCCGTTCCGGAGCCGGCCAACTTCGTTGCGGGTAGCTTAGTGGGGTCGCCCCCTGAAATGTTTTATGAATCCTGTGATCGCTTTGTCGTGAAAGCCTCGTTGGGGTTTGAGTTGGTTTTTCCAAGGTTGATCGTGTGTGTGTTGCTATTTGTGCACCCCTGCAGGGTAAATCTTTCTGAAAGCCGTGTCCGCAGTTATGGACGACTTGGAGCACAGTATCTCGATCATAGACAAGCATAACTAAAGTAGTGCTATAAATTTGACTTAATATGTGACTAGTAATCAACTCAAGTATAACGGAATGGATATTAAAAATGCTAACAGCTGGTGGATCTGGGTTGTTCTGTGTCATGCTATACCTGCCTAGTAAGTATTGCAACTCCAATGGAATGTGATAAAAGTGCCAACAACTGTTGGGTTTTGGGATTCCTTAAGACAATTATATCTGACTAGTAAATGTTCCAACTACAATAGAATGGTAATTAAAACGGCCCACTACTTATGCTTCAGAACGACTCATGCTATCTATATCTGACCAGTAAGTGCTTCAACTAAAATCGAATGAATAAAACTGCCAACTGTGTGAGTTCCTCGGTTTGACTTCCTCGTTTGGTCTCGAGGGGGAATACCAGGATGGGTATGTTTGGTGTTACTATCAGGTTGGATCCGGATAGGTCTTTCTTATCTCTCTCTAATAGCCGATAGTTGTATTGAGTCTCTATAGGTTGAATTGTGCATGCTTCGCTGCCGCTGCAATCCACCATACCTATGTAGGCGAGAGCCGCCGAATTCTAGCCTCGCCGTGTACTGGCCTCAGTACTAACGCTCCTCTTTTTCCTTTGCCCTTTGTCGGCACCCCTTTTGTTTTAGCAGGTTAAGTTCGATGTCGTTAGTAGGGTTACCCTTCCGGCTTGGCCTGGGCAGGGTTATGGACGCCATTGGTTATTCCTCAGGGCTCTTAGCCCAATTTGCATCTTGTCTGTACTCGGACGCTGTATCGATTTCAAGGTGATTTGGATCTTTGAATTGTATATCTGTATCCTTGACTCATGGAGTCGTGTTGTATATATATCTGTTTTGTGGGTCCCATCGAGGACTGTTGTGTAATGGTATTACTTCGTATTCCACCCGCACGAAAGTGCCTGGTGGGCGTCCTTGAATCGTTTCTATGCGGGTTTGGCGGAAAGGGCTAAAACTTGCATAGGGCCAATTCGAGGGTGTTACAATGACCAAGGGCAAATTGTTAGTGGCTAGTAGGCGCCAGGCATTAGGTGCCAATACTAACCATAACTCCAGGTGGTACAACATGACAACCGCCACAACAAGAGGAAGGACGAGAAGCCGGATAGCCGCTATGACTGCAAGCAGGTAGCAGCGGTTCAGGAGGAACCTACATCAGGTGATGGCAAAATCTCTCTGTGTACCAACTCGTTGGGACTACAAGTGTATAGTGGTTTACCAAGCGCATTTTCCCCACAAGGGTGACTCGAGGGTTTATACAAAACTATCGAGGAATTGGCAAAGAGTATATTTTTCTTCTCTTCTCAAGCAACCTACAAAACAAAGTTTTTTCCTTGTTTCCAAAACTCCACCATGTGGTTGTCAAGCACAAGGTTTCATATTAGTAGTATGAAATAATAACAAAAACAAGTAAAGTAAAAATAGTAAATATGCAAGTAAAGTAAATGCAATAATAAAAGGTCTTTTGTGTTCTGTTTGTGTTTGCAAGAAAGAAAGTATTTTTTGTGTTTTTAATATAATAAATTGCAGCAAAGGTAAATGATAGTAGTAGTATTAGAAGGTTGTTTCTTATGATAAAAGTTGGACCGGGTTCATGGGTTCACTTGTCTACTCTCTTTTAAGTTGCAGTGGACATAAAACAATTCATCATCAATATAATATTGGTGAAACTTCACTATGTGTTTGATAAGCATCCATATGGGCATCACGTCCTAACATAGAGATGGTGCAACACATCTCTCTTATACTCCTCTAGAATGGGAAAACCCCAAGCAATTTAGAATTAAGAATTAACATAGAAAATCCTTAAGTACTTTGACATGATGTTTGAATAAAAAATATGCTTCCTTTAACAAACAAGATTATCAAGCTATCACAAGATAATAATACCACATTAATTCACTTAATCCCTAGTGAGGTTACAAAAGAAAGGTAAACACCATAGTAGATCTTGAATTTGTTGTCACTATTCAACCGCCACCACCATGTTACTCCATCTAATACACACTTACCCCACACACACTCTTGCATACAAGTTGGATTAAAACAAGCAATTAAAAACAGGGTATATGATATGCATATATCAATACATATTACACATAGATAGATTTCAATCTCATATATCAAATCATAGAATAAAGATCCACCATATATGAATTACATATATGACCATAATCATTTTGGGCAGCTCATATGGTACTAGATCTATTAAGAACAAGAGAGAGAGAGAGAGAGAGAGAGAGAGAGAGAGAGAGAGAGAGAGATCAAGCTACTACCACAAACCCATAGTCTAGAGGTGGACTACTCCCCCTTAATCATGGTGATGAAGTTGGGGAGTTGGAGAACTTAGAGATACCTCTGGCTGTAGCTCCGGTGGAGTTTCCCCCTCCAATCTTTGCTGGTTCTGACTCCTTTTTGGTGTTTTTGTGTTTCTGTGGCATTGGGACCATTTTTATAGCAGTTTTTAGGTCAAACCAAGTTGGTGGGATAAATATTGAAGTGAATCGGACGACCGAGGATCGAAAGAGGTGTGTGGTGGTGCGTGCACTAGGGTAGGTCGTGCCACCCACACTCTTTCGGGCCTCCGGGCGTCCCTCGTGAGGTCCAAGCACTCCATTTCACCATCTTCCCAAAATATTGGATTTCCTAGAATCTTAGCTCCATTGGACTTTGTTTAGGTCCCTGAAAGATCAAAATACATAAAATAGGTTTTTCTTGTCCTGCAAAGTTATAAGCAAAATAAAGGGGATCATTGGTAAATCCCGAAAATCATTATAAAACATGGTTATTACATTATAAATGTTGTAGATATGTGGGAATATGTGTCAATAAACTACAAAGTTCACGTATGCATTTTACATGCATCAACATCCCCAAGCTTAACCTTTGCTCATCCTTGGGCATGGAGATGATAAAACCAAAAATGTACTTTGGAGTTTGTTGCTATGTTTCATGTCATACATCATTAGACTAAGTTTACAAGATTCAATATTTAAAGAATAGTAATAAGCAGGTGAGCTATAAAGTGATATCTCTTATACTCTATAAACATGCTTAACAATAATTTGCTTTGTAATGAGAACAAATGAAAGTACCATGAAAAATTAAGCATGCTTAGATGAACCTATGAAAGTATGGAAGAGTATTTTGCTTTTTGATCTTTTGACACATTTTGTAATAGAAAGTAATCAGGGAACATATGTGCTAGTCCTTCAATAATAGATAAAGAAAAATAAAGTTTGGCGAGATGTAGCTCAAGTCAACGGTATTCATAAGAGCGGGGTTCCAGACATATTTTTTTGGCAGAAGTAGGTATGTTTATGTGTTTGACCTTTTACAAGTTAAGTGTTTCATGCCCCTTGACTACAAGTACTAGTTT
Source organism: Avena sativa (assembly GCA_916181665.1). Lineage (NCBI taxonomy): Eukaryota > Viridiplantae > Streptophyta > Magnoliopsida > Poales > Poaceae > Avena > Avena sativa. Next base: position 471,104,835 of record OV702290.1, read on the forward strand.
CTCCAAATCCCAATAAATTCGTCATTGCACACTTTCTATATGCTTCAAGCAAGTTGACACCGAGGTACCTCTTGCCCCTTTGTACAAGGAGTCCCTTTGTGAGGGGCTATCCATACTTAGATGACAAGACAAATAGACAAATGAAATTCTCAACACTTTATTTTATTTACTATTTCATCACTTTTTTATTGAAGGCGCCTCATAGAATATTCATGCTGTAAAATTCCACCATGATGCATTTGCATGGCTTAGGTTGGTGGCTGACATGAGTATGAATATTCGGGTTCTTATGATTAGTTACCCTGGTTACATGATGACTCATGACCCACGAAGCCCAAGAAGAAGGCTCAAGAAGCATCCGACGGAAAGCATAACTTGCTAGATAAGGAAATAGAAACTGACATTGTATTAGTGTTGTAATTGTAAGATTGTAACCTATCTGTATACGGCCTCGGGACCTAGCCTATTATATATAGGCTGGGAAGATCAAATGGAGAGGCACCGAAAAAAGCCTTGAGCGATCTATGATCGATTTAACCATAAGCAATCAGACAACTTCAACTCCCTTGTTTGTCTGATCAGCCGACAAAATCCCCAACATTTTCTTTTCCATGAAACCCTAAGTCCATAACCATGGGCATTGTCGAGGTTATTCCTCGTCAATTGGCACCAAAAATGGCTAAAATTCCTAATGACCCCTCTAATACATAGGCATACTAGAATAAATTGATCGCTTCTAGCTTATCTTATTTTTTATAGGTATCCATGGCAAAGGTGCATGACATCAACGAAATAAGTTAGTGCAATGTTTGAAAGCTTTCCCCATGTCAGCATGGTTTGGCTAACAAATAACTTATAAATTTTCAAACACATAACTTTCAATTACCAATTGTCAAATTCTTGTTTGTCCTTCTAGGTTTTACACGGTTGCATGCATAGTGGTTTTCACCCCACATCTTACTTTTCCATGAGCTTTGAACAAAAAGAGAAAGATTATTTTCAATTACTTGAAAGCATAGCACATATATTATACTTGGAGTAGCTAGTGCCACATAGGTAGGTATGGTGTATGCTGTTGGAGTTTCAGGTATTTGGATATACAAATCTTTGCTTGTTTGAGAATTTGGGGCTTAGCAAAAAGATGTCTACAAGCATGCCAACGTGTGCATAGTGCTAATCATTTCTTATAAAACAAGGTACCTTAACGTTAACCATCTATGAATATGAATAAAATATAGAACTAAATAAGTCACTTGTAAATTAGCATTCATGAAAGTATTTGACACAAGTAACAATTAGCATAGCTTGCATTCCACCTTTTGTTTTCGTTCCCTTTTTTTAATAGCATACAACTCAAATTATTTTAAATTCCACTAGATCTTTCTTGGTCATGCAAAATATTTATCATGGCGATCTCATTTATTTCAAAGATAATATGCAAAACTAAATATAAAACTAGATAAAGACGCTCCAAGTTTCTATGATCATTTTATATTGCTCAAAAACAAAGTTTAGAGGTTTGTAAACCGATAGTTTGATAGTTATAGTGGAGTGCCTTGGGCATCCCCAAGCTTATGGTTTTAACCATTATTGTATAGCTCTTAGTGTGGTGTTTCTCCATTCCCTGTCAAAGAAAATTCAACACAACTTTCTCCCATTTCATTTCTATCGGGTTACATTAGTGGTAAAAGATATGTTGCAAGTTGTCATATATTCTTTAGACAAAATTTATTTTTAGGTTCCCAGCAAGTATAATATGTTGTATACATTCTTAGCTTATCAAAACACTCATATTAAATAATTTTTAGACTCAAAAGAATGGTTTAAACAAAATAAGGCAGAATCTGTCCACATTTTTAGCATCAGCAAAACATATTTATTTTGACCACTTAAACATGTCAGGAATTTTAGCCATTTTTTGTGTATAGAGGATGGAAACTTTAACTTCGGTTTAAATATGATATCAATCAGAGTTACATAACTCATTGTAGAATTGTTTTACTAAAAAGTATTGGTGCAGGAATTTTCTACTCCATATGTTTATCAACTTTATATCATCCAATTTTTTTTGAAAAAACTTAAAACTTTATATCATCCAAATGGGTTCAACTTGGTACTTTATTAAAAACTTCAGAGAAAAAATTTAAGAAGTAATCGTTTAAACTACAGCAAGAGTGCATAAAAATAAATAATCGGCTTGTCTCCCAAAAAGCGGTCTCTTTATAGCCATATAGCTAGCCGTAACTTACTTGTTTCAAGTTATGTGGAGATCATGTGGTAACTTGTACCTTGTTGCTATCTCCTTCTTCTTTGGAAAATTTTCCATGTACAATACTAGGGTCCCATGGTGTTCTCAAACTAATAAAAATAATAATAAAGTTGAAACCCGGTAGAAAGGAACACAAAATACAAAAGTAGTAACAACAAAGTCTAACTTTCTTCCCGTGCATTGGCATTTTGTATATGAATGAATCACAACCAATAGAAGTGTGCCAGTGCATATGAACAGTAGTTACTTGAAACTTATAATCATTATTAACATAAATAGGACACTTGCAACCTCCTCTTTCATAGTAGTTGCAAGCATTGCATGTATATTCAACAATATAACCATTGGAAGCATACAACTTTGAAATATTTGTTATATAGTGAGGATCATTAGAATTATTATGGAATCTATTAGCATGCTTTCCTCTTCCAAAATAGTTGCTAGAATGACTATCAAGTTTAAAATCATGTCTACAACAATTATTCGGAACTAAACATAGGTGCAAACCACACAAGTATTTCTCAACATAAGCATTTTTCTCATGTATGGTGTAATGAGGAGAACTCAAAAATATAGTAGGACTCTTACTAATAAGAGTATCATCATGAACAACAAGTACATGCTTTTTATTCTCATTTATTATATAGGGAGGATTATCAATAAGAAAAGGGCCATCATCTAAAGCATTATCATATAGCATATCTAAACAACACTCCTGATTATTATCAATAATTTTACTAGTAACATTACTAGCAAGTAAATGGGCATTATTAGTTTCATCATAATAGCATGGGTTCTCATAAATGACAAATGAGTTTTGATTTTGGGTTTTACTATCATCTTTATTAGGTTACCATACATCCCCAAGCTTAGGTTGTATCATATCCTCTTCATTTTCTTCTTCACATACTTCCTCTTCCAAGCTTATGTTTTGATCTTCTTGTTACTACAAAATATTAGTACATTCCATGTCAACAAGAGTTATTTATTTATATTTAATAACATTATCATTATCACTAAATTCTTTTCTGCAAATTTGGAGGGTAAGAGCCATGTGCCATTTAAACATAGGAGCCATTTGACTAGTTCTAAGTTTTTCATTAATAAGAGAATCTATTTGATGGGCTACAACATAAGCAATATATTTCTCAACTCATTCTAAATCATGGCATGAAGGTCTACACTTTTGATAAGAAGCAATTATAGGATCAATATTATGCTTACATTGATAATGAGAGCGTTTATAGCATTCTCTAGTGCAACAAGTTATATCATGTAGTTCACAAAATTCCATAGCCACATTGTTGAGATGTTGAAGTAATCCATCCATTCTTTTTCCTTCTTTGGTTGCTCGATATTCATAGTAATTGGCCAAAATTTTATCAATATCTTCCTCCATGGTTTAGCACACATATTAAAAGGTACACTTATTTTTTATGGATTTTTATGTCTTAATGAAAACTAGCAAAAAAATAAAATACTAAAACAAGACAAAATAAAATTGCTTTGAAAATCTAAAAGATAAGGAAAAGGTCATAGTGGTGTACCCCCTAGCTTAGGTGTTTGCACAAAGTTGATGAAGATAATGCTAGAAAATGTTCTAGCAGTTGTAGTGGAGTTTAACCACACTTACAACCCATATGATATGCTCTTCCAACTCCTCGGCAACGGCGCTAGGAAATGTTCTTCATGGCAATAACTCCGTGTGTACCAACTCGTTGGGACTCTAAGTGTAGAGTGTTATAGCAGGCATATTTTCCCCATAAGGGTGACTTGAGGGCTTATATCGAACTCTCGGGAATTGGCAAAGAGTATCCTTTTCTTCCCTTCTCAAGCAACATGCAAAACAAAGTTTTTTGCCTTGTGTCCCCAACTCCACTGTGTGGTTGTCAAGGACAAGGTTTCATATTAGTAATATGAAATAATAATAAAAACAAGTAAAGTAAAAACAGTAATAAAATATGCAAGTAAAGTAAATTCAATAATAAAAGGTCTTTTTGTGTTTTGTTTACATTTGCAAGAAAGAAAGTACTTTTTTAAGATAATAAATTGCAACAAAGGAAAATGGTAGTAGTAGTATTGGAAGGTTGTTTCTTATGATAAAAGTTGGACCGGGGTTCATGGGTTCACTTGTCTACTCTCTTTTAAGTTGGAGTGGAAATAAAACAATTCATCACCAATATAATATTGGAGAAACTTCACTATGTGTTTGATAAGTATTCATATCTGCATCACGTCCTAACATAGATATGATGCAATGCATCTCTCTTATACTCCTCTAGAAAGGGAAAATACAAGCAATTTAGAATTAAGAATTAATAGAGCATAGCCTTAAGTACTTTGACATGATGTTTTAATAAGAAATATTCTACCTTGACAAAAAAAGATTATCAAGTTGTCACAAGATAATTATAGCACATGAATTCACTTAATCCCTACCGAGGTAACAAAATAAACGTAAAAACCATAGTATATCTTGAATTTGTTGTCACTATTCAATCACCACCACCATGTTACTCCATCTAATACACACTTCCCCCACACATGCTCTTGCATACAAGTTGGACAAAAACAAGCAATTAAAATGGGGTACATCATATGCATCTATCATTACATCTTATGCATAGATAGTTTTCAATCTCAGATATCAAATCATAGAATAAAGATCCACCACATAGGAATTACATATATGACCAGAATCATGTTGGGCAGCTCATATGGTACTAGATCTATTATGAACAACATATATATAGTCAGATCAACCTACTGCCACAAACCCATAGTCCAGAGGTGGACTACTCCCCCTTCCTTATGGTGATGAAGTTGGAGATGTTGGAGAAGGTAGAGATCCCTCCGGCGGCGGCTTCGGTGGAGTTTCCCCCTCCAATCTTCGTTGGTTCTGACTCCTTTTTTGGTGTTTGTATGTTTCTATGGCGCTCTCCTCGAGGTTACCGTAGGGGCCCTTTTTATAGTAGTTTTTAGGTCAAACCAAGTCTGTGGGCGAAATATTGAAGCAAATCGGATGGACGAGGACCAAAAGATGTGTGGTGGCGTGTGCACTAGGGAAGGCCGCTCCAAACACACTCTTTCGGGCCTCCGGGACTCCCTCATGAGGTCCAAGCACTCCAAATCATCGTCTTTACAAAATATTGGCTTTCCTAGAATCTTAGATCCATTGGACTTTGTTTAGGTACCTGAAATATCAAAATACACAAATAGGGGTTTCCTGTCCTGTAGAGTTATAACAAAAATAAAGGTGATTATTGGTAAATCCCCGAAGGTCAATATAAAACATGGTAATTATATTATAAATGTTGTAGATATGTGGGAATATGTGTCAATAAACTAAAAAGTTCATGTATGCATTTTACATGCATCAATAGGCGGCGACCGGAGCCAGAAGGCACATGACCGGGCATGCAAACCCAAGCACATGTTCGAATCAATGATTGACAGGTCATGCAAGTACCATAGTGGAAGCAACAAGCCAGCCACACACATGAGACGGCAATGGAGCTGGACCTAGAAAATGTCTGAGGAAGGAGGCCTGCCTCCCTCTCCTCCTCCCCCAGTCGTGGTCCCCCAAACAATCGTGAACGACAGCCGGCCCGCCATGATGTAGGTGATGATGATTATCCCTGCTAGGTGGGAAACTACCATGTATTCATCTCCATGTCGAATGACACGCATAGCAAGTAGCGGTGCATGGCAAAGGGGAACACCATCGTTCCCCATCCCCCAGTGCCTCAACTAGTTGGAGAAGCAAATCACATGGGGGCGGGAGGATCATCCGTCTGTCCTGCCGCATCCGGGCAGCTATGCAATGGTGCTCAACCCCATCCTCATATCCTAGAAGCACTCCTGCCGGTTCTCGCGCTTCCTATACCGCAGCACCATGGAAAGGTTGAGCCAGCGAGTCTTAGCTGTAACCCACCTAGACGGTTTTCCACGACATCGGAAAAATTTGGATGGATGTCATATTCGGCGTGGAAGACAACTTTCGCCATGAGTCTATCTGGTTTGAAGTGGGAAACCTCACCAACGCCTTCCATGCTCTCCTCGGGTTCCCAACACTCACCAAGTTCATGGCAGTACCGCACTACGTGTACCTCAATCTCAATCTCCTAGGGCCCAAAGTGGTGATCACCACCGCCGGCTGCTACAAGCGTCCAATGGTGTGCGCCTCCACCAGCTCCAAGTTGGTCGATTCGCTCGTCATTGCAGAACAGTTGCACATCATCAAGCAGAACATGGCGCTGGCGCAAGCCAAGATCCTAGCTAGCTGCTCCAAGCCAGCCAGTGAGACACAATTTCAGTCGGCTAAGGGCACAAAGAAGATTTTGTTGGACGAGGATCAACTAAACAAGTATGTCCTGGTGGGATCCGGTCTTAACAGCAAATAGGAAACCACACTCGTCGACTTCCTCCATGAGAATTAGGATATCTTTGCATGGTCCCCCAAGGACTTGTCGAGTGTTCCGACGGAGTTCACCGAGAACTCTCATCATGTCCAGATGGATGCGAAGCCGGTCAAGCAACCTCTACGATTTTGCATCGAGGATAAATGGAAGAGCATCTGTGAGGATATCACTCGACTGCTTGCAGACGGGTTCATTATGGAGGTGTACCACCCGGTCTGGTTGGTCAACCCAGTCCTAGTGCTGAATAAGAACAAGACTTGGTGCACGTGTATCAACTACATGATCTTGAACAAGGAATGCCCAAGAGATCCTTTCACCCTGCCTAGATCGATCAAGTGATCGATTCCACGGCTGGCTCGAGCAGCTATCATTTATGGATGCCTATTTTGGCTACCACTAGATTAAGTTGAATCAATAAAGACAACCTTTATTACCCCATATGGGGCTTATTGCTATGTCACCATGTCATTCGGTTTAAAAAATGCAGGTGCAACCTACCAGCATTGCATGAATAAATGTCTACAAACACAAATTGGGAGAAACATACACGCTTATGTTGATGATGTGGTGGTGAAAACCAAGAAATGAGGCACACTCGGGCGTTTGGACCCAGGGGAAGGATCCCCACAGGCCGCCTGAGAAGAAATGATCCGTTGGAAAAGGGAGGAAGGAACACGAAACAGTAAAGAAGATAGATGGGCAACATGGTTACCGAGGAGCAGTCTTAGTGGGTGTAGATAACCTGGCCTATTAGGCAATCGATGGTAGCATTCCCTAGACATCATCGGGAGTGAGGAGAATCAGTCGGCCCTGACTCGGGGATGGGCACGTAGACCTGTTTCTTGGATGACATACCTTCTACCACCGGAGAGCTCTTCCTTCGTGGAGGGTCACCGTTGGACGTATCGCCTGAGTCCTAGGGAGAGAGCAGAAGATTATCGAGATAGAGAGATGCAAGAATCTGATGTTGCTAGCCTTCCCATAAAATAATAAAGGCCTTACGGTGGCTTGCCCTCTCGGGACTTTGGATGTCCGATCCTTCCCTTTGAACATGTACGAAACTCAGAGGTTAATGCATTCACCACTAAGAGGTTTGGCAGCTATCAAAACAAAAAGAGAGAAAGAAGGACGGTTAAAGGCATGAGGAAATAAGTCTGCCCAACAAAGGAAGGATAAGATGTATACCACATTTGGATGAAGTAACAGAGGACGAGTCGTTGAGGGGAAACTTCATGTGGCGCAGGAAATCTATTACCACCCTGGCCCCAAACACCCTCTAATCTCTCAAGGAACCGATCCTCTCGGCAATCCCAACACCTCGTGCTAAAGCTAGGAGTCATTGTCCATCCAGCAGAGGCCGTTGCAAGAGTATCCGCAAGCGCTAGGTAGGATTTCCCACTGGCTCCAATTAGCCACTTCACCGCATGGGTTGGTCCACGACTCATTCAGCCGATGGGGATGTATGAGCCTGACGTGGTGCTGTCACGACAGATGCCATGGGTAGGCTAAAGATGGGGCCAATGGACACTAGTGGTATTCGGGGAGGGATAGTGCGGTGGATCCGCACACAAAGAACACAAGAAATCAACACATGATGTACCCAGGTTCGAGGCTCTCCTATGGAGATAAAACCCCTACTCCAGCTCTAGATCTTATATTATGATCTCTCGACTAATACAAGTGCTCCTTGAGCTGTATCAAAGAGAGGAAAAGGATGAAGTGCTTCTACTCTCCTCTCACTCTAGGGTTTTCCCGTAGTGCAAATGGACCGACCCTTTCCTTGGAGGCCCTAGATCACCTTATAAAGGGGTTGGCAGGTTACAACTAGGGAATACGGGGCCCGGATATTCCCTGGAGATGCTTGTCCCAAAATAGTAGTTCAGCGCCCTCCTTTCCTCTGTCGCCAACTGATGGCTGTGAAATACCACCTCTTTTAGCCATATAAAATGTGTCATTTATCTCTCATATCATGTTTCTTCCAGTTATAGCTATGCCTTATATGCATGACTTATAGTTCTCATACTTTCATATGAGCTTTGCACATTTAGTAGTTTAGGTAGAATTTTATCATTTTCCTTGTCTATGACATGTGTGTAGGTTTTGATGATGATTATGGATAAAACAAAGGCAAAAGGAACAAAGATAGCATATTATGGAGGAGCTGCAGGGACCAGACTTAGCCATTTGAGAGGTTGGAAAAGTGAATTTTTCCAACTATTCAAAATAAATATCCAAGACCATGGGGTTGTATTAATCGATGATACGAACTCAACAAGCCCAAGAACACCCAAAACGGAGTTCGTATGAAGAAATGGCGACCAAAATACTAAAAGGATCTGAAAGTTTAACGAGCAACTATACGACTGGAGCAATAATTCCGGCCGTATAGTTACGCCCGTATAGTTGCAAAAAGGGTTGGAAACTATGGGATTTTGCCCCAGAGAAGCTCCAGAACCTTTCCAAAGTCATATGACGGTATTGGGGGAACCATAGGGCACCCTAAGGCCTATATAAAGGAGGGAGGACCCAAGAAAGAGACACCACACCATAGCCCTTCAGGGGTGGAGCCCTGCAGCTGCCATCACTCATCCGATCTCCACGGCGGTAGAGCTCTGCCTCTACCACACCTCCGAGATCTAGATCTCCCTTAACACCATCACCATCAAGGCATCCAAGCAAGAAGAAGGGGAGGAGAAGGAAGACATCACCACCACCACGCATCAATCTCCATCTCCATCATCATCTCCATCTCCCTCTCTCTCTAGTGTTTAGTAATTGTAAGATTAAACATGGTTGTGACATTATTATATATTTATATATGTTTTGTTGTTCATCCATGTGTGAGTAATTGATTCAATTCTAGGTTGAGGTATGATCTAGTGCGCTAAGTTAGAATTTATTGTGATCTAAGATGAGTTTATGTGATCCTTTGGTCCGGAAGTGCCTTTTGCCTTGCAGTGACGCGCGAGAATCATGCATAGTGCACACAGTGTGACAGCCTAGTAATCAAATGGGAACGTTTATTTGTCTGAGGAATATCTTATAGATCACACATATATTTGCCCATCTAGTACTAGTGAGACCGAAGACTAGAAGCCCTCTCTCGTTCCATTCAATCCTACAACTACAATCTCTTTAATTCAGTTCATATTCCTGTTTACTTTTCGTCTTAGTTTATTTTGTTCTTGTTAAAAGTTCTTTGTTATTAGATACTTTAAACCTCTCTTAATTATCACTGTTCTAGTAATTTATAGAATAGGCTAATTTCAAACCACGATTTGGGTGCGAAACATGGCCGCATTGACAACATGGCTGCGGGGTCGTGTTGTTTCCATTCGTCGATCTCCCATCGGGACAAACTCTTAAACATTTGCTGCTACAAGTACTGCAATAACCCTATTGTTGGTGCAGGAATCTAGTCATCATATTGGTGTCGTTACCGGGGAGCTAAGCGTACGGTTATTACCTTCCTACTCGCACATAGTTTATTTCCATTTGTTGCTATTTATCTTACTACTTTCGATTATTTGAAAAGAACAAAAAAAATAGTTTACCTTTTGTTAGTAGTCTTGTTATTTATTTTAGTTATAGGAAATTCAAAAACATAGGAACTATGGAAAGTAAAAGTCTTGCAGAGTATGGTGCTCCAAGTGTTGATCATTTACATGCTCCTATTGTTCAGCCCACTATTGATGTGGATGTATATGAGATTAATCCTATGTGGATAAATATGATCATGGAAATAGCTTTTGCAGGAGATCCGGACAATAATCCATATGAGCATATTGAAAAATTTACTTCATTGTGTTCTACGGTGAAGGCAAATGGATGGACAAATGATAAGCTAGAGTTATATCTGTTCCGGTTCTCGCTGAAAGGAAAAGCTAAAGATTGGCTAAAATCGCATCCCGTAGGACACTTCAATTCATGGAAAGTTATCTCCGAAGCTTTTCTTGGTAAGTATTTCTCACAAAAGAAAACTTATGAGAGTAGGCTTCATATCCTAAATTTCAAGCAGAGCAACAATGAGGATTTAATACAAGCTTATAGTAGGTTCTCAAAATTGATGCATGATTGTCCACATCATAATTTACCTGATTGGTTATTGTTGAATCACTTTTATGGAGGCTTAAATCACTCTTCTAAGGATAATCTAGATATGATGTGTGATGGTGCATTCCTTGGAATTTTTTTGAAAGAAGCTTGGCGACTCTTAAGAGATATACATAATAATTTTCATCAATGGCAATGTGAAATTTTGCATGAAGAAAAACCTCTCCCTACTGATCTAGAGAACTTGGTCAATGAGTTTGTTAAAGATGAAAATAGAAGAGGAAAAATTCCTTATGATGATACCTTAGTTAAAGATGTTATTTCTAAAGCAATGCCTTTCATAGCTGATTATTTTAATCATATTAGAAGTGCTGCTACTAACGATGGAGAACAGTCCTCTACTGTTACTCCCATATCTTCCACTTGTTGCATCATTGAAGCAGGAAAGAAGGGTAAATCCAGGAAGCCTAAAACTAGGAAAAATAAAAATAAGAAGCCTTTTGTTGAATATCCCACACATCTGACATCTGTAGATGAAGTGAAATGGCTTCATGAAGAGTATTGGGGACGCATCAAGAATAAAGAAGAAAAAGAAATCAAGGAATGGAATAAATTTAAAGCCACTCTCAAACCTGATCCCCCACCTATTCCTGATCTTTATTATTATTCTGACTTAAGAGTGATGATGAGGACTTAAATTATTCTAGAATCCCTGATAATTGCCCTGAAGAAGGTTTTGATGATTCTAGTAGTATTTGTTTAAATACTCTTTTCGGGAAAATCAATTTTGATGAGCCAAAGACGAAACCCTGTGCGCTCCCATATCTGTTTGCTATGACTTTTGTTTTACTAATGAGGTGCATGAAAGTCCGGTGGCAAAGACCAAGCTACTGGATCCAAAAGGACATTATGAGCTGCACCCTCAAAATAGTAATCAAGGTAAAGATTCGAAGGTTGATAATAAATCTTTAACACCCTCTATGCAGGAAGGAAAGAATACATATTTACCGTGCTTGGTGCATCCATCCTCACGTGGCAACGAGAACACTTACAAGATACCGATGCACCGCAAGCGGGTATGTCTTAGAGCAAACGATGATATAAATCATGCAGACACTCTTTGGAGGGACTTGAACCTTGTGTGACAACGTGTAGGGCAGTGCCAACCGTGTAAACACTCGCATGAGCCACTTGGTTGCTTCAATTCAATGCTTCGACAATCAGTGTCTGTTTCCAAGCAGGTTCGTAAGGAAGGCAGCCACTAGGCTATATCAAGAAGTATACGTTAAATCAAAGGTTCTTTGTCCATCAAAAGAGAGGTTACTTGTACCTCAACGGTAAAGTGTATCGCCCTTGTTTTCAACTAAGCTTGGGGAGGTAACCACTTGTCACACTCTCTTTTGGAAACTGTATTTTCTCTTTTCTTTTGGTGATATACTCAAGTTTGGTTCTTGCAAAGTTCTAAGCTTGGGGTGGTTACTTCTGCATGTGTAGAGTCTTGTGCAATGTTCGTATTCGATGAGGGTTTAATGTAATCATGTATCACACTGTTTTTGAATGCTTATTTAAGTGAGTCTAGTTCTATATTCATATGGGGATACACTTGCTCGTGATAGGCACCATAGGAGTTGACTTAGAGCTTGTATGCATCTTGCCAAATTGTTTATCAAGCTTGTGACATTATTTGTGATCCTCTAGAAAACATTGCGCTCTACACTTTGAAAGAATGAATACTTCATCAAGATCTTTTGAAATTTGTTGGTTGTCACTAAATGGCTTTGTCTTAAATAAATAGGTTATGCTCGACCCCATGATGTCAAAACAATAGACTTGATAGTTTGCTTACAGAAGGAGTTGTCAATTGGAAATGATATTTTGAAGTTTTGAGTTCTATGCTAAATAAGGTGTTGTTTAATTGTCTTAAGAGTTTAGCCTTAAAGATACTCAACACCATAGATGTGATGATCGACTTGATAGTACTCTTTGAAAGGATTTGTTTGAAGAAACTAATATTTAGTGGTAATTTAGATGCATGCCAAATCTTGACCTGTTGATTAAAGTATGATATTGCTTTATGCGTGTCTACACCAATGTCGCACAACATGGGATGCTAACAACTCTGCTGGCCTTTGAACAATCCAAAAAGAGGAAACTCTTGGAGTTTGGCTATGAGTTGCCCAACATATGTAGCAGAAATGCTATATTTGGGTATGCATTGGTATTCTCATGGGCCTGCGTTCAAAGCAAAATAGGGAATACTCCTCTGACCGTTCAGAGAAATCATTATACCGAAAAGGTAAACCTTGGAAATGGTCACGAGTATCCATTATTAGCCTGCACAGTCTGATTAAACATACTAAGTTTTGGCATGATCTCGTTACTGATGAACTAAAGTGTTAGAAAGACAAAGAGTGGACAATGAGTGTTTGATAGCCATGATTCATTGATGTGGATGACCAAAAGAGACACTCTAATGCTATGCTTCTTTTGACATGTTCTCGCATTTCCTTTTGGCATAAATCTCGTTACTAAGAGTTAAACTTTCTGAAACTCAATAACTGATGTTTGCACTTGAGAGACTTAACTAGATGACATGATTGGGTAGAATCGATAAACTTTATTCCTATTTATGCTTGACATCTATTTGTGACTAGGTTTTGCCTCATAAAAAAATAATGATATGAAAAGTTATACAAAAGGTGCAATAAGAGGATCACAAATTTGTTTGCAAGTTAGATTCACTGTTGACATGGAGCATATAAGTTTTGATGAATCTTTAGTGGTCTTTATAACTGAGCTTGTGTTTCCTTGTATGAATACATGTTTTCTCTCTTCAAGCTTGTAGAAGAAATGGATAAGCTATTTCACAACCATTAATTTATTATCGACCCTTCCTGCTCGAGGACCAGCAAGGTCTAGCTTGGGGAAGTTGATGGCCGTCAAATACCACCTCTTTTAGCCATATAAAATGTGCCATTTATCTCTCGTATCATGTTTCTTCCAGTTGCTATGCCTTATATGCATGACTTATAGTTCTCATATACTTTCACATGAGCTTTGCACATTTAGTAGTTTAGCTAGAGTTTTATCATTTTCCTTGTCTGTGACATGTGTGTAGGTGTTGATGATGATTATGGATAAAACAAAGGCAAAAGGAACAAAGAGAGCATAGTATGGAGGAGCTGCAGGGACTAGACTTAGCCATTTGAGAGGTTGGAAAAGTAAAATTTTCCAACTTCTCAAAATAAGTATCCAATACCACGGGGTTGTAAACCTCGACAATACAAACTCAACGAGCCAAAGAACACCCAAAACAGATTTGGTATGAAGAAATGGCGACCAAAATACTAAAAGGATCTGAAAGTTTAACGAGCAACTAAACGACCGGAGCAATAATTCTGGCTGTATAGTTGCACCCGTATAGTTGTAAAAAGGGTCGGAAACAACGGGATTTCGCCCCAGAGAAGCTCTAGAACCTTGCCGAAGTCATATGACGGTATTGGGGGAACCCTAGGGCACCCCCAAGGCCTATATAAAGGAGGGAGGACCCAAGAAAGAGACACCACACCATAGCCCTTTAGGGGCGGAGCCCTGTAGCCGCCATCACCCGTCCGATCGCCACGGCGGCGGAGCTCTACCTCAACCACACCCTCGAGATCTAGATCTCCCTCAACACCATCACCATCAAGGCATCCAAGCAAGAAGAATGGGAGGAGAAGGAAGACATCACCAGTTCACCACCACCACGCCTCGATCTCCATCTCCATCATCATCTCCATCTCCCTCTCTCTCTTGTGTTTAGTAATTGTAAGATTGAACACGGTCGTGACATCATTATATATTTATATATGTTTTTCTGTTCATCCATGTGTGAGTAATTGATTCAATTCTAGGTTGAGGTATGATCTAGTGTGCCAAGTTAGAATTTATTATGATCTAAGATGAGTTTATGTGATCCTTTGGTCCGGAAGTGCCTTTTTCCTTCCGGTGATGCGCGAGAATCATGCATAGTGCAAACAGTGTGACAGCCCGGTAATCAAATGGGAACTGATACGTCCATTTCGCATCACTATTTTATATCATAATTTACTGTTATTCATTGATATATTTCATATTAAGAGATGATACTTATGTTATTTCATCTGTTTTTGCATGGTTGATGAATTTTGGAGCATGGACCGCTGCAGTCAGGATTCTGATGGAAAAGGGGCTGTTTGGAGGCGAAATTCATGATGATCAGAAAATCCAGGAAAATACATGGAAAATTCCATTTTTCCAGAAGACGAAGATTGCCAGAAGGGGTAGTGGAGATGGGCCATAGGGGGCCCACACCACCCCCTGGCGCGGGCAGCCCTAGGTCGCGCCAGCAGGTGATGTGGACACCCTGGCCCACTCTAGGCTCTCCCCTTTGGCGTATATTATCCCCTCGAAACCCGAACACCTGGGGGTGACCACAGAAAGATTCCGGCCCTTTTCAGGGTGGAAAACTATAGAGAGAGAAAGATCTCTCTAGCAGACAGAATTCTACCGGGGGAATTCCTTCCTGGAGAGGGGAGATCATCGCCATCAACACCTTCTCATATACTTTCACATGAGATTTGCACATTTAGTAGTTTATCTATAGTTTTATCATTTTCCTTGTCTGTGACATGTGTGTAGGTGCTGATGATGATTATGGATAAAACAAAGGCAAAAGGAACAAAGAGAGCATAGTATGGAGGAGCTGCAGGGACTAGACTTAGCCATGTGAGAGGTTGGAAAAGTAAAATTTTCCAACTTCCCAAAATAAGTATCCAATACCACGGGGTTGTAAACCTCGACGATACAAACTCAACGAGCCCAAGAACACCCAAAACAGAGTTGGTATGAAGAAATGGCGACCAAAATACTAAAAGGATCTGAAAATGTTTAACGAGCAACTAAACGACCGGAGCAATAATTCCGGCCGTATAGTTGCACCCGTACAGTTGTAAAAAGGGCCGGAAACAACAGGATTTCGCCCCAGAGAAGCTCCAGAACCTTCCCGAAGTCATATGACGGTATTGGGGGAACCCTAGGGCACTCCCAAGGCCTATATAAAGGAGGGAGGACCCAAGAAAGAGACACCACACCATAACCCTTCAGGGGCGGATCCCTGTAGCCACTGTCACCCATCCGATCGCCACGGCGGCGGATCTCTACCTCAACCACACCTTCGAGATCTAGATCTCCCTCAATACCATCACCATCAAGGCATCCAAGCAAGAAGAATGGGAGGAGAAGGAAGACATCACCAGTTCACCACCACCACGCCTCGATCTCCATCTCCATCATAATCTCCATCTCCCTCTCTCTCTTGTGTTTAGTAATTGTAAGATTGAACACAGTTGTGACATCATTATATATTTATATATGTTTTTTGTTCATCCATGTGTGAGTAATTGATTCAATTCTAGGTTGAGGTATGATCTAGTGCGCCAAGTTAGAATTTATTATGATCTAAGATGAGTTTATGTGATCCTTTGGTCCGGAAGTGCCTTTTTCCTTCCGGTGATGCATGAGAATCATGCATAGTGCAAACAGTGTGACCGCCCGGTAATCAAATGGGAACTGATACGTCCATTTCGCATCACTATTCTATATCATAATTTACTGTTATTCATTGATATATTTCATATTAAGAGATGATACTTATGTTATTTCATCTGTTTTTGCATGGTTGATGAATTTTGGAGCATGGACCGCTGCAGTCAGGATTCTGATGGAAAAGGGGCTGTTTGGAGGTGAAATTCATGAAGATCAGAAAATCCGGGAAAATACATGGAAAATTCCAATTTTCTAGAACGAAGATTGCCAGAAGGGGTAGTGGAGATGGGCCATAGGGGGCCCACACCACCCCCTGGCGCGGGCAGCCCTAGGCCGCGCCAGCAGGTGATGTGGCCACCCTGGCCCACTCCAGGCTCTCCCCTTTGGCGTATATTATCCCCTCGAAACCCTAACACCTGGGGGTGACCACAGAAAGATTCCGCCGCCTCTGCGGGGCAGAAAACTATAGAGAAATAAAGATCTCTCCGGCAGACAGAATTCTGCAAGGGGAATTCCTTCCCGGAGAGGGGAGATCGTCGCCATCAACACCACCATAAAGCTAGACTTCATCGGGATCATCATCATCATCATCATCACCACCATCATCACCATCAGCACCATGACCACCATCTCCATATTGTTGTAACAATTGGGTTGAATCTTGCATAGTTCATAGGGGAAACTTTCCCGGTGTTGATTACTCTTTGTAGTTGATGCTATTGAGTGAACCATTGAATTATTGTTTATGTTCAGATTGTTATACATCATTATTACATCTTTGATCATGATCCATATGATGTCTTGTGAGTAGTTCGTTTAGTTCTTGAGGACATGGGAGAAGTCATGTTGTTAGTAGTGGAGTTGTGTTGAGAAAGATTCAATGGTTTGATATTTAAGTTGTGGTGTACTTCTTCTAGTGGTGTCATGTGAACGTCGACTACATGACACTTCACCTATATGGGCCTAGGGGAATGAATTGTGTATTTGGCTACTAATCGTAGGGGTTGCCGGAGTGATAGAAACCTGAACCCCCATTAGGAAACCTTTGCACAAGGGATGTCAGGGTCTTAGAGTTTAAAGATGTGGTTAGGTTTATACCTTAATTACTTTCTTATACTTGCGGATGCTTGCAAGGGGTATAATCACAAGTATGTATTAGTCCTATGAAGGTCAGTACATTAGCACAGGTTCACCCACACAACACTTAGCAAACTAAAGAAGATTAATCAACTATATGAAGCGAAAGCACTTGACGATATTCCCGTGTGTCCTCGAGAACGTTTGGTTATCTTAAGTAATACAACCGGCTTGTCCTTTGCTAAAGAAAGGATTGGGCCACTTGCTGCATTTATTATCATTGTATTTTTTTTACTCGCACTTTATTTACCTGCATTATCAAAAAACCCTAAAAATCTGTTTGCTAAGTATTTACAGAGAATTCCTGCTCCAAGCCACTCGCCAACACCTTCTGCTCCTCGTTGGGTTCGACACTCTTATTTATCGGAAATACTGTGATACACCCCCTATACTTGTGGGTCATCAGGAACGTTTATTTGTCTGAGGAATCTCTTATAGATCACACATATATTTGCCCATATAGTACTAGTGAGACTGAAGACTAGAAGCCCTCTCTCATTCCATTCAATCCTACAACTACAATCTCTTTAATTCAGTTCTTATTCATGTTTACTTTTCTTCTTAGTTTATTTTGTTCTTGTTAAAATTTCTTTTTTATTAGATACTTTAAACCTCTCTCAATTATCACTGTTCTAGTAACTTATAGAATAGGATATTTCCAAACCACGGTTTGGGTGTGAAACATGGTCGCATTAACAACGTGGCTGCGGGGTCGTGTTGTTTCCGTTTGTCGATCTCCCATTGGGACAAACACTTAAATATTTGCTTCTACAAGTACTACAATAACCCTGTTGTTGGTGCAGGAATCCAGTCATCACCAGCCTCTTCGCGTCAATGACCTAGAGCCCATGCTGCCTGACCGTTGGGGTCAGATACTATCACATCCGTGGCCCTCTGTTATGTCTCTGCTACTCTGGCATTTGTCCTTAGCGCTTGTCTCTCTCTAGATTCCCTAGAGAGAGAGAAAAGCACTGACCTTGTGGCTAGCTTACTCCTTCTTGAGCACACCAACCGCTTACTCGGCCTTGTCCGCATAACTTGGCCAGGACGTACCTGCAAACATGAAACAACCTAGACACTATGCCGACATACCATATATGTTGGCTGAGTCTTGCCAGTGTTGTCCAGCCTTTGTATACCTCGGCCAGCTTATGCTTTAGCTGATTTATACCTTAGTGGAATCTATCCTTATACCATAGCCTGACCCTACCTGGGGTCATCCCCCCAACATTAGTCCTCAAAGCTGGTGCGGTCTTAGCAGCTTTAGCTAGAAAGGCCACAACAGGTTCAATCTATCCGGATCTCTATCAGTATTTCCAACATACATATATGTTGGCCCACCCTGATTTTACCTCGGCCACACCACTTGGTGACTTGGTATTTGATTTAACTCTTCCTAGCTCTTTCCAAGTTATATCTCGTTGGCCGAGTCATAGTGCTGCATTCGGGTTATTCCTCTTAGATGCTTATCTTCTCTCGTACTCCTCACTTCATCCTACGTGTCATGTAATCATTGCGCTTTGCCTCATTTTAATGGCCATGGTAGTATTTACTGCCACACAATGTTAGTTATCGCTGCAGCCCATCACATCGTGGCGTGCCTCCTTGAGTACCGCAGGGGCCACGATTCATCATTAAGCTTCCACGTGGTGTAACCGTGCGTGTGGCACGATCCCACGATCTCCTCCGTGGAATACACACGCACAGGGTGGGGTTTCTATGCACAACCAATCCCACCACCCTCTGCACGCTGTGTGGTTAAATAGGGGAGCGGGGGGAAACCCTGGTTCACTTTGCCCCGCTCCCAACCTTTCTTGTTCTTCTTCCTCGTGCCGCTGCCACCGCTGCTCTCTGCACTTTTGACTGTGCTGCCCCTTTGCTTCCTCCGCTTTGTTGCTTCACCATAGCGCCGCTCTCCGCCGCTGCTACAGGGCCGTGTCAATCCTTGCCTCTCTCCCCAAAGCAAGCACCGCGTCAGAGGGGAGCGATACGGAGATGGTCCTCGAGATGTGGTCACCGTTGACGAGCATGAGGAGGGGGCGTCCTCAAGCGCCATGTCTAGGATGGGTCCAACGTCACCCAAGTGGAGATTGATTGGCTGATGCGCATGCGTCGGATTCCTCTAGAGCTTACCTGTCGCCTCCATGGTGACGAGCAAATCCCCATCATCGAAGAGGGTGAGTTCATCATTTTCGTAGCCCACTTTGCTCACGTCTTTGGACTTCCTGTGAGCGATTTTGCCAAGGATTTATTCGAGACCTTTGGCCTCCAACGTCACCATCTCTAGGCAAATGTCGTAGCTTCCATCTCTGCTTTCATCTCTGGCACTGAAGGATACCTTGGCCTCTGGCCCAGCGTCCAAGTCTGAGCCAAGTTCTTTAAAATTCACGCCAATGTCGTCCCCAATAAAGATCTCCGTCCTGGCGAGAAATCCCTAACCCAGTGTGGGGCTGTATCCATTTCATCCCGAAAAAGCTCCATCTTTCCTAGATTCAGGGCCTCAACTCATGCAAGAAATGGGCGAGGACGTTCTTCCATGTGAAGAACAACACTGATAATGAAATGATTCGGCTCCCTGCCTTCTGAGTCGGCATCCCTACAAAGCTCAACTAGGACCTCAACCTGAAGAAGAACAATCCTCTTGTCAACTTGGTCGAGCAGCGGTTCATTGAGCTGATGGAGGTCGGGTTATGCAGCGATGACTTGATGGCTACTTTCATCAGTAGCCGAGTTTGCCCCCTTCAGCTACACAGCCACAAGATCTGCCATATGAGCGGCCGCCTCGATCCGAACCGTGTCTTCATGGTCGAGCTATCCAATGCTTAGATCCGTAAGCAAGTCAAGTCCATCTTCAAGACGGACATGAACGAGACATGGGAGTGGAGCATGGAGCCTTTCAGCCGAGATAACCCTGTACCCCAGGTAATTTTTCCTCGGGTCATACTTGCCGATCTATGCATTATGTCGGCACACTTGCTTAATTGATCTCACTATGTTCCTTTGTGCAGAAATTGCTTCAGCAAACCATCGAGGATACCCCGAATCTTGCCCTTACTTGGGGCAAAGATCGCGAGACCTCGGATCCGGAAGAGCCGGACTCTGAGGACTTCATGCCTACCTCGGACGCAACTTTCGGCAGATCCTCTGGTAAGACTTCTGTCTTGAGGGACCGGCTGGATGATGATGATGACAATGATTGTGAGATCCTCGAGGTATTCGATCCAATGCCACTCTCATATACCCTTCCGCATGATTCTACCCCAGCTAACTTGGCTGGTCAGGTGCATAGTGTGCCTCCCGTTGCTGTGGGAGGCCAAGGTATGGTGAAGAAGCGCGTCACGATCTCTGCTCCACCAGTCGAACCTTCTAGGGCTAGAAAAAGATATAAGTGGTCTGCCAAGAGACCTCCGCGTCAAAAGCCACCTCCATCTATTACCTCGTAAGCTTTCTGTCCTGGGTTACCTCTGTATTTATTGTTTCTCTCTTTCTCATCTACTTCATTTTATCTCAATGTTTCTCTCTGCAATGCTCCTTTGAATAACTCTTAGAGCGGATCTAGCATGGACTCTCCCATCCACCGGTCGACATCTCCTCCACCTCACGACAAAACTCGGCTCCTAGCCTAGTCCGAGGTAGCACTCCTCCCATGTCGAACAACAGTCCATCTCCTCGGGAGGGTGAAAACATCGGCGCAGGTGGAGGTGGTGCCTCTGAAGATACGTCCATGTCATGTCAGTTGGGTGACCCTGCCCCTGAGAAAGAAGTAGAAGATCATGGTGCCAACAGTACCAGCGCCGAACCAGTTTGCACCGAGGTGCAGGTAACCCCGGCACCAGCTCAATCTCAACCGCAACCTCAAATAGCCCCTGTGTCAACTTCAGACTAGCAGCAACAACCACCACCAGCTTCATCCGAGTCTCCCAAGACTCGGCCACAAGACCAGCCTCGGCAGCCGGCGGGCCAAATCTCAATCAGCTTCCTAGTCTCAGCCTCCGCCAACCTCGGCAGCTGAACCTCGGCCAGCTACCTCCCAGCTGAAAGTTAATCCAACTGGTAAACAGAAAAAGGAGGAGTTGCGACCAAGGTGGGCCAGAAGAAGACTAGGGTTGTCACTGCACCGCCATCAATTGCCACCATGCTGCAGAAAGGCACTTCTCCCTCTGCCTCAGCCACGGATAAGAAGCTTACACTGCATACAGGCCCAGCTGCTGCGATGGCCACCTAGAGAGCTTCTATTGGGAAAGGCTTGGTCTTGACCCGAACCCCGAGCGGTGAAAGCCTCGGCTCTCTGGTTGAGTACGCCCACAACTGGAACAACGCTGAGTACGGCAAGGTTAGCTCTGAAAATCCTTTGCCCCAGAAGCTCGGTCCGACTGAGATTGGCGAGAGGATGTTCACTACTACAAGGGATATTGTTGATGCTAGCAAAATGATGGAGGTAAATATCTCGGCTACATCTTTGTATTTATAGTAAATAACCTATAACCATTAGTCCCCGAGCCTCCAGGGGTGTAAGATATTACTCGGCTGGATGCTCCTCTAGGTTATCATTTAGTGACTTAGTTTTTATATTTAAGCATATCCGAGGTATGTAACCGAGTCATTATAACTTACCCGAAATTACCCTAGAATCAAATATCCAGCCACCTAGATTCAGATCGAGTTTACTCAGTTCGAATCTTGAGTACCATCAAATATCCAGCCACCTAGATTCGAATCGAGTTTACTCGGTTCGAATCTTGAGTAGCATCAAATATCCATCCACCTAGATTTGGATCGAGTTTACTTGGTTTGAGTCTTGAGCAACATCAAATATCCATCCACCTAGATTCAGATCAAGATTACTCGGTTTGAATCTTGAGTAGCATCAAATATCCGTCTTTCATAGTAACTAATAAGTATCTTTTTAAGATTTCCCATAACCAGCGCACAACCGAGTTTCAGCGACTCCTCTTCACGCACAAGGGCCTCTCCACCAAGCACAAGAAATGGTTGCTTGAGTTGAAAAACAAATGTAAGTATTCGCCTCATTGCTCCCAGCACTCTTTGTGTTCTTGATCAGCCGAATTAACATGTGATTCGCCTTTTTACCAGCCAGATTGGAGGCATAGAACAAAGAGCCGCAAAAGCGTGTTGCTAATATGGAAGGTATTTTTCCTCTCGCCCCTTATCTTTTGCACCTCCTCCTTCTAACTCGGCTTGTAATTATACCCCGGCTCGGTCGGGTCAAAGATTCTTGCAGAATCTCATCAAGATTGCATATCCATGCCAGATGTGATGATTCATTTTCTTGAACAAGCAGGAGAACATCAGGCCAAGATGAAAGAGAAGGATGATGAGATCTCTTGGCTCCAAACTGAAAATGATAATCTGAAGAAACTCCAGAAGATTGAGCTTGACAAACTCGACTAGGATTTTACCGAGGAAAAGAGTTGGCTCACCCTCCAGCTAGAGAAGGATAAAGAGCTACTCCAAGAAGCCGAGGTCAAGTTTGACTTGGTGAACCTTGAGTTCGAAAAGCTCCAGAAGAAGCGCGTTGATTGGTTGGCTAAGCTAGCCCAGATCAACGACATTATAGCCCGTGAGTTTCCTTTTGCTAACTTTTTCTTTTACTGTTGAGGTCTCCCTTTTACTCTTATTATTCTATCTGACTTGCTCTTTTGTTCTTACCCTCTTAGGCGATTTCCCTGAATATAAGATCCATGCTGCCATTGCTATCTATAAGTTCTAGGAGAAGAAGGTCGACACTGGCTCCCTCCTCGAAGAATATGACATTAATGATTCCTTGGTTGGCCTCTTGGCCAGCCTCGGACCCATGAAAACCTTCGGGGTTTAGCTTATGGATGCTGCCATCCGAGTGTTTCATGTTCTCTGACCGGAAGACCTTGCTTCCAAGAAAGTCAAGCAGTTGGTTGAGAAATTAATGGACTGCGAGATGCAGGTCAATCTATGGAGGGAATCTACTGCCCGTGCTAGTGCCGACATAGCCTTGTCCTTTGTGCTGCCATGGTATGAAGGTATCAATTAGGATACTCTTTAGAACATGCGCACTGGTTCACCATGGCTAACCGATCCAGAGTTCATCCAACGTCGCCAAGATCGAGCCTACCAATTGATCCAATATGCCAATGCTCATGGATGGAACGAAGGGCCGAGCTTCCTCGATGAGGTCAACGACGAATACATCGAAGAGGACGCTGGCGAAGATGAAGAAAACCTGGATGAATACAAGGCTAACTCATATGATGAAGCGGAAGCCGAGATTCCCAACCCTGAAGCTGTCGTTCCTCCTCTAGATGCTAATGATCCAGCCGCTGCTACTCCTTAGGCATATAAACTTTGAATTTGATTAAATCCTCGGTATGCCGGGTGCACATGTATTAAATAGGTGAAGTTATTTTGCTACTACTAAGCTTTTTATGTCGGATCATTTTGGGCAGAGTCCCTGAGTTTCTTTTCTTGTTTGCTAAATTTGGTGATCCGGCTCATGTCTACCATATTTCGGCATTCGACTAATGAGTTACGAAATTAGAAAATCAAATTAACAATACTCAAAACCACGAGAATTAGATTAGAGTGATTCAGCATAATAATAAACAAACTAAATACAGGGGTTAGTCCAAAAAACACATGTCAGCTCGGTTATTTTCCCTTCCTTAGTCGTTTTTCATGTGTCTAGCATTTGCCAGCTTTTTTTCTTACTTGCCATGAAGCCAATTTTCTAGAAAGCAGCAAGTCGAAGAGTGAGCCTTTGGTGCTGACACATTACTAACTCGGCCTAAGGGTGAGAAATTGAAGCCAGCCGACATATAAAATGTAAATATAGAAAAATACAATTACTACTAAGGCAGTCCCTGGGTCACTGCTCGAGGTGCCGAGGTTCCATTAATTAGCTCATTGCCGACATATAATTCGACATATGAGAGTTCGAGATACATACACTTCAACTAAGTGTAAAATGGATGAAGGAGTGCTACATTCCATGGCCTTTTCGATTCTTATCCCGACTTGTCTGCCTTATTCTTCTCCTATGCTTGAGCATCTATAATATACTATGCATCATTGTGAAATGCTTTGCTCACAATAAATGGCCCCTCCCATGGAGGTGATAGTTTATGCATGCTGGCAGTGCATTGCACTAGCCTAAGTACCAAATCCCCTTCCCCCGGCTATGATAGCGTCGGAGATTCTGCTGATATATGGCGGATCTGGACAATGCAAATTCTCTTGCCTCTTCTAGCAGATCAACATCATTTTGTCGGGCTTCTTGCACTTTAGCCTCTGTGTACTAGGTGACTCTAGGCGAATCATGCACTATCTCGGCTGGTAATACAGCTTCTGCCCCATATACCAGATAGAATGGTGTATAGCCAATTGATCGATTCGGAGTTGTCCTGAGGCTCCATAGTACTATCGGGAGTTCGTCAATCCAACACCCCACTGATCTTTGCAGCGGCTCAATGAGCCGGGGTTTTATCCCGGACACTACTAGCCCATTGGATCTCTCCACTTGCCCGTTCGATATGGGGTGTGCAACCGATGCAACATCAAGTCTTATTCGTTTATCTCA
The DNA here is from genome assembly GCA_916181665.1 of Avena sativa. Taxonomy (NCBI): domain Eukaryota; kingdom Viridiplantae; phylum Streptophyta; class Magnoliopsida; order Poales; family Poaceae; genus Avena; species Avena sativa. Next base: position 471,129,850 of record OV702290.1, read on the forward strand.
GTAGAATCGAGCAAATTCCCCCTCAACAAAGTTTGTTCCATTGTCAGTTATTATGCTATGTGGGTATCCATACCTCAAGATTATATCCTTGAGGAATGATATGGTAGTGGCTCCATCACATTTTCTAATTGGCTTGACCTCAATCCATTGTGTAAACTTGTCAACCATGACTAGGATATGAGTCATGTTGCCACGAGCCAGCTTAAACGGCCTAACCATATCCAAGCACCATACATCAAATGGCCAAGTGATAGGTATAGTTTTGAGTTTAGAGGATGGCATATGTATCTTGCCCGAATACCTCTAACACCCATTGCACTTTCTCACAAGGTACTCAGCTTCTTGTAAATAACTGGGCCAGTAAAATCCATACCGAGATGACTTGGCGACTAACGCTCTAGACGAGGCATGATTCCCACATTCACCCTGATGTATATCTCAGAGGATTTCCTACCCTCTGTCGGATCAATACATTGTTGAAGGACACTTGTGACACTTCTCTTGTATAACTCGACATTTATTATGGTATAGGCTTTTGCCCTTCTCTGGATATGTCTCGTGAGGACCTCATCACTTGAAAAACTCCCATGTTTCAAGAAGCAAAAAATTGGCTGCGCCCATGCTGGTACAACATGGGACAGGAAAATCACTTCATCAATTTCCATTGGGTCAATTGACATAACTTCTATCGGGTTAAGCTAAACAATCCCCAAGTTTTGCGAGGCAGTCCCCTGGTTTGCCGAGGCAGTCCTCGGGTTATTTGAGACATTCCCCCAATCAATATCCATTGGAATAACCTCGGACCCTGGTGTGGCCGGGATATGGATTGACTCGGATTCTGGTGATGGATTGATAGATGGTTTTCTGAGGTGTTCAAGACCTACGCCTGGCGGGATAACCTGACGAGATGAACCAAGTTTCGATAACACGTCAACTACATCATTTTCAGCCCGAGGTACATGATGGAACTCACATCCTTCAAAGTGCCCTCAGATTTTTTGAACGTGAAATCTATACAAGGTCATATTTGCATCCAAAGCATCCCAACTTGCTGCACCATCAAATCCGAATCACCAAAGCATTGGATCTGACGCATTCTAATCTCCTTTGCTACTTTTAGGCCATGCACAAGTGCCTCATATTCAGCCACATTATTTGATGCTCTAAAATGAATCTGTAGCACATATCTCAACTGATCCTTTTTAGGCGAGGTAAGGACTACCCTGGAACCAAACCCGTCTTTCAATTTTGAGCCGTCAAAGTGCATTCTCCAGTAATTCGAGTCAGGCAAGGGCGGCTCATACTGCATTTGAGCCCAATCGACAAAAAAGTCAACCAGTGCTTGAGACTTGATTGCATCTCACCTATCATAATGTGGAGCATATGGAGCTAACTCAATAGCCCATTCGGTGATTCGGCCACTTACATCTCTTTTACCCATTATCTCGGATATTGGTGCTTCACATATCACCTTTATAGGGTGTTCTTCAAAGTAATGCTTAAGCTTTTTGGCCGCCATATAGACGCCATATGCTATTTTCTGATAATGGGGGTAGTTTTGCTTCCAAGCAGAAAGTAATTCACTTAGTTAATAAACTGGCCTCTGCACCGACTTACCCTCCTCGTCACGCTCCACCACTACCATGTCACTTATGACTCGGTTGGTCGCTGTTATGTAGAGCAACATCGGCTCTTTGGATAGTGGTGAGGCTAACACTAATGCAGAGGCTAGCATATTTTTTAACTCGTGAAAAGCACTGTCGGCATGCGGCGTTCAAATGAACTTGTTCGACTTTTTCATTAACTAGTACAGAGGCAATGCCTTTTCTCCCAGCTGACTAACGAAGCGACTCAATGATGCTAGGCAACCAATGAACTTCTGAACATCGTTGAGACACTTCAGAAATTCCATGCGCTCAATAGCTCGGATCTTAGTCGGATTAGCCTCTATACCTTGGCTAGACATGAGGAATCCGAGTAATTTTCCGGCTAGGACTCCGAAGGTGCATTTTTCCAGGTTAAGTTTCATTCGAAACCTCCTCAAGTTCGCGAATGTTTGCCGGATATCATCTAGGAGAGTATGACTCTCCTTGGTTTTTATCACGACATCATCAACATACACTTGGACATTTCCGCCAATTTGATCATGTAAGAACTTTTGCATGCACCTTTGATATGTGGCACCTTCATTGCGTAAGCCGAATGGCATAGTGCGATAGCAATAATCCCTGTACGGGGTAATAAAGACAGTTTTAATTTGATCAGCTAGGTTTAACGGTATCTGGTGGAAACCAGAATACGTGTCTACAAATGATAAGATCTCACAACCAGTTGTCGAGTCAATGACTTGATCTATTCTTGGCAAAGGAAATGGATCCTTTGGACATGCCTTGTTCAAGTTGGTATAATCAATGCACATGCGCCATACTACTGCCACGTTCCGGTTATCCTTTTTTTCTCCACCAGCACCGGATTAGATAGCCGATCCGGATGAAGTACCTCCATGATAAACCCGGCTGCAAGGAGGCGAGCTATCTCATCCCCTATGATCTTTCTCCTATCCTCGGCGAAGCGGCAGAGAGGTTTCTTCACCGGCCTTGCATTAGGCCTGACATGCAAAGAGTGCTCAGCCAGCTCCCTTGGCACACCTTGCAGGTCCTATGTGGACCAAGCAAAAATGTCCTGATTCTCACGGAGGAAGCTGATGAGCTCGCTTTCCTATTTGTCATCCAGGCCCGCACCAATGGTGACAGTACTCTCTGGTAATTGGTCATCAATTGGGACTTTCTTGGTGTCCTTAGTCGGTTTGAATGATACACTTCCATGTGGGTTACTCAGTGCCAGCATATTCAACTATGCCGACTGAGCCAATGCCACAACCTCCTGAATTCTCCTCTTTTCCTATGCAATGACCAATGACTCGGCTAGTTTTGACCCGGCCGAGGCACACTCCATGGAACGCCTAAAGTCCCCATCAATGGTGATGACCCTATTAGGCCCTAGCATCTTCTTCTTCAGATAACTAATATGGTCACTAGCCATAAACTTCTAAAGTGCTGGCCTGCCAAGTAGTGCATGGTAACAACTGTCTAGATCCACAACCTCGAACAATAAGTTTCCTGTTCTGCAATTCTCTCGCGTGCCGAATAAGACATCTATCCGGACTTTGAAAATTGGCTCACAGGACAACCCCGGCACAATGCCATGCAAAGTGGTCTTAGTCGCATGGAGCATGTTTTTCGAGATTCCCAACTTATGCATTGTATCCTTGTACAGTATCTTGATGTCGCTGCCATTGTCGATGAGTACCCTGGAGAACTTCACATTGATGTTTGGCTCGATAAATGTTGGGTCAAGCACCAAAGCATATGATCCAGGACTCAGCATGAGCCTAGGATGATCCTTGATGCTCCAAGTGATCTCCTAGTCCGACCAATGCATAAACTTTGGCACTGCCAGCATAACCACATTGACCTCCATGTGCCACCTCTATACACTTTTGTAACACCATGTTCACTGGGCCCCGGGGGTGTCACTCCTGGAATCTTAATAGGATATCTAGACTGGCCCCATAGACCAATACTACTCTTTTCTGTGCACTTTGACCTCACTCATGCGCACCCGGTACCCACTTCTCGATCGGTCACCCATACTAGAATTGCTCTAGGACAAGAACGCTTAATCTTAGAGTTCTTTCTGAATAAGCTTCCAGAAAAGAAGTTGCAACTTGTTGGTATGAGTATCTTATCAATCCTATTAAGACATGTGCATGGATCTCACATACACCCACCTTTTAGAAGATCGATGCCCTCATCGATCAAGCACACCCCAGGAACGTTCCCTCTTGGCACGCGTATGTGCGTCCCGTGCTAGCACATGTGCATGGTGTGTCCACCCCGGGCCACACGCGCCATGATCCACATGTCTCGCCACTGACCCGCACACACCCGTGTAACCGTGAGGTTGGCTCTAATACCAATTTGTAACACCTCGTCCACTAGGCCCCGGGGTGTCACTCTTGATATCTAGACTGGACCCACAAACCAACACTAGTCTTTTCTGTGCACTTTGTCCTCACTATACGCACTCGATACCCACTTCCCGGTCGGTCACCCATCCTAGAATTGCTCTAGGCCAAGCACGCTTAACCTTAGAGTTCTTTTCGAATGAGCTTCCGGAAAAGAAGTTGCAACTTGTTGGTATGAGTATCATATCAATCATATTAAGACATGTGCCTAGATCACAACTTTGCCTACCGGTTTCCTTTGTGGTGAACACACAATAGCTCTAGTGATGCTCCCTGTACTCATTCCGACCATCATTGTCGGGGTTTCCATGGTTCCCTTGGTTCTGGTTTGCCACTTGATGCACAACAACTCTCATTTCCTGATTCTCATACCTCGGCGGTGGAGGAGGTAAAACTAATTGTTGGGCATTTCCCCTAGTGAGATGTGGCTGACGTGGCGCCTAAGGTGGACCCATATCACCCATTGCATGTTGCATCCATGTGCACTGCCGAGTCGTATGATTCGCCGGTTTACTCAGATTCTGCATGTGAAACTTACACGACTGATCCAGCATAGACTCATAAGTGTATCTCGGCCTCTCCTGCCACTGCTTATTCTACTCATTGGTCCATGTTTTCTTGCCATCACTCTTCTGTGACCATTCCTGGCCACTGTTTTTCTATCGTTGGCTACTCCCAGCTCCTGGCCAACCTTGATTCACCGTAGCAACATGGTTCGAGCCATATCGATATTCCGGCCTCTCATATCTTCTTTGGCCCCGAAAATCATTCTACCGGGATGACCTGGCCCCGTCCCTAGAGTAGTACCCCTCGTTCAGCTCAGCTGACATAAGCGTAGGTTGGGTCGGATCGCCCAATGCATATGAATCTGCAACCTTGATTGTCTTGGCCAATGTAGTTGGCATATCCCTCTATAGCCTTTGCCACAGAACACTTGCACATGTATACACCCTTGTGCAAACCATGCAATGGCCTGTGACTCGATCACTCCTTCACATGGGTTCCGTAGGGTGCACCACCGAGTTAGAAATTCTCGGTCAGTTTCATTCGGCTGTTGCTTACACATCGCCAAGTGCTTCAGCATATTCGTCCTCTTGTACATGTTGGTGAAGTTACTGATGAACATCTCCTCAAAATCCAACCAACGGTTGATACTTCCTACTGGTAGATTGTTCAGCCAGACCCTTGCTGGTCCCTCTAGCATCTGAGGTACATACCTCACCGCCCATCTAAGATTGCCATGTGTGATGTGCACAGCTATGGCATAGTCAATCAACCAATCTTGTGGCTTGGTGCTACCATCATATGTCTTTGTTCCCCTGGCTAACTGAAAGTTCGGCACATGTGGTTCTCTCATGATCCGAGGTACAAAACATGCAGGACCCAGAGGACCTTGTCCCTCCATTAGCTCCGACCTATAAATTATGTCCAGCTTTAATCTTGCATCATCTGGCTACAAGTTCCTGTTTTCTAGCCTGGATCCCATTGCATTTCCCATCATATAGTGATCTGGACTGGGAAACCTGGCATTGTCCATAGCCAAATAACCATAATAGTATATGTTTTGCCCTAGATGAGTATATTGATGCTACATAGTGATACATTGCAAATGTATCTATAATTTTTGATGTTCCATGCTTGGTTTTATCCACTTTCTTGTGTTTTGTCCACACTTTGGAGTACTTTTCATATGATTTCTTGGACTAACCTATTAACAAGAGCCATAGTGCCAGCTGCCTGTTTTCTGCTGTTTTTGGTTCCAAGAAAGTCAGAAAATGAATATTCTCGGAATTGGACGGGACAAAAGCCAAAGTGCCTATTTTTCTGGAAGACATCATATGCCAGAATACGAGACAGAGAAGGGCTAGGGGCCGGCCACACCACCTGGCCGCACGGCCAGGCCTGGCCCGTGCCAGGGGGTGGTCTGGCCGACCCCAGCACCCCCTCGGACTCTCCTTCTGCCTATATATTACCCTCGGGACGAAAACCCTAAGGACCCGATCAAAAATCCACGAAAGAGTCTGTAGCCACCGTCATATCCATCCCTAGATCGGGAGGGATCTAAAGCTCTTCACGGCACCCTGCCGGAGAGGGGAATTCACCTTGGAGGCCTTCTTCATCATCATGCAAGCCTCCAGTGTGATGCGTGAGTAGTTCATCTCTAGACTACGGGTCCATGTAGTAGCTAGATGGCTGGTTCTCCTCCTTTGTGATTTCATGTTTAGATCTTCTGAGCTCTGTTCATGATCAAGATCATCTATTTGTAATCCTGCATGCTGTGTTTGCGGGGATCCGATGGATATTGAGATGCTATTTCAGATTGATTATTGATTCTATCATGTCTTTGTTATTTGTGATCTTGCATGCTTTCCATTGTTAGTAGCTATCTTGGCCAAGTAGATGCTAGCAACTCCAAGAGTTAGTATTTATGCTCGATAGTGGGTTCATGCCTCTGGTAATCTGGGGAAGTGACAGAAATCTCTAAGGTACTTGATGTGTTGTTGCTACTAGGGAGAAAACAGCAATCCTTTGTTCATAGAACAATCGTATTGTTTACAGTACACGCAATTCGTAAAGCAATAATCTGTTGCTTGCAACTTAATACTAGAGGGGGTTCGGATGATAACCTAAAGGTGGATTATTAGTCATAGATGCAGTTGGATGGCAGTCTATGTATAATGTTGTAATGCCCAATCAAGTTCCAAAGGAGTCAAGATGATTAGTATATGCATGTATTGCTTTCTCGATGTTTGTCAATTGCCCCGCTGTAATTTGTTCACCCAGCATGTTATCTATCTTAAGGAGAGCCACCTCTAGTGAACTATGGATCCCGGTCCTTTCTTTTACATACAATCTACAAACTATTTACTGCTTTGTGTTTACTTTTTGCAAACTATTACTTCCTTCCATTCGATACGTTTAATCCTTTGTTTTCAGCAAAACCGGTGAGATTGACAACCTCATCGCAAGTTGGGGTCAACGTTCTGTGCAGGTCTCCACGTTGCTACTAGCACTGGTAGTGCGCCCTGCCAAGGCTCAGCTAGCAACACCTTTGGGGTGTTTCCTTGCTCCTACTGGTTCGATTAAACCTTGGTTTCATAACTAAGGGAAACTTGCTGTTGTGCTCATCATACCTTCTTGTTGGGGTTCCCAACGAGATCTACATTGATAGTAAACCATCAAGCACTTTTTTGGCGCCGTTGCCGGGGAGTCAAGGACATCTTCACAAGGGGAGTCCCTCATAACCAATCTCTTTACTTTGTTATTTTTGTTTTGCTTAGTTTCTTTTTGCTTTGTTTGCTTTGTTTGCTTGTTTCTTTATCAAAAACACACAAAAAATTAGTTTTACTAGTTTGCTTTCTTATTTGAAAAACACAAAAAAAACTAAGTCTCCTTTAGTTGTTGCCTCTTCCTTAGCACACCATGTTGATCCCCAAATTCACCCTGAAAGACCTTTCAATAGGTAGTGGTTCTATAATTGGAAAAGATAATATTGAAGAATTCTTTAATCATGTTAGTAAACATGAGGATATTGAGGATAGATCCCTTGCTAAACTTGCTCCAAACTATGAGATTGTTGTAGCTTCTTTAATTCATATGTTATAAGCTAGGTTTGTTAACCTCAACCCCTTAATGCAAGTAATGTTTCTTAAGCTTAAAGAAATTGAGGACTGCGAAAAGAGGGATTTTATTCTAGAAACTTTGCTTAAGGAATTCTATGATGTTGCCAAAGAGGCTAGAAAAATCTTTGAACGTTTCAATATGCTAGGCTCATGTGTAGATGTTGTTGGTACATGAGAAAAGATGAGTAAAACTGAACCTAATGGGGAGGAAATTAAGATACCAACACCTTTCAAACTAGTAGCAATGCATGAAGCCATAGAAAAGAATCTTGATTGGATCATTCCTGAAAACCCGTTTGATGAAAGTAGTGAACCTAAGAGCACTGAGAGAGGATCCTCTAGAACTTATTTAGATGAGATACCCTGTCTTGTTGAAGATATTTCTGGTATTGATCTTAATGCTTCTTCATTTGAGAACACTTGATTCTTTTTCTTGCTTCTTATGCCTAACTTAAAGGCGTTAAAGAAAAGTACTTATTGGGAGATAACCCAAAAGTTTTAGATGAGTCTTGGAAGTTATTACTTCAGTAATAACCGCTCCTTATCCTTTTTATTTGCTTTTTGTGCCAAGAGTAACCTCTAATGAGAGAGAAATAATGATTGGGAAAGTTGCTGTCCCGAAACAGATTTCTGTGCTTCACCATAAACATTCGTGTAAAATTTCTGAACGTCTTTTTGAGGCGTGAATTTTTGTTCTTCTGCTCCAGGTTGTTATCTAACTTTCGTTAGTTCAACACTTTTTGATTTGAGCAACAGAAGGTCTTCGAAAAAATTCATCTTTACCTGCTGGTCTGTTTTGATAGATTTCTGCCATTTTCTGCATTTGCTTCTTGTTGGTTCCTTTTTGAGTTCTTTTGGGGAATTGAGCTTTTTGAGGGAAGTGATTCAGTAGCTAGTGTTCTAATGGAATTTTATTGGTGTTAGAACTGAACCTTAAGACTTATTTATCTTGAGTGCACTAATGTTGCTAATAAAGATTGTGTGAAGTTTTGTATGAAGGAAAAAATTTCAGGTGTATGGAAGGAATGAGTAATGAGATGAAGGATGGACTAAAGCTCAAGCTTGGGGATGCCACGCGTGTCACCCCAAGAAATATCCAAGAAGTACAAGCGTCAAAGCTTGGGGATGCCCAAGGCATCCCCTTCTTCATCAATAAAAATCCCAGGTTTCTTCCAAACGCTTCATTTTTATTTTTCATGCACAGTTGTGTTGTTCTTGGAGCGTCTTCTTTTTTTGTTTTTGTTTTGGTTTTCGTTTGTTTTTGTTTGTTTAGTTTTCTGAATAAATTGGTTGGACCCCCTCTTTCATACATTGGTTTGCAAATAGTTTGGTTTGGTTTGGAAAAGAGTAGGAAAGTTCATGCTTATGTGGTAAAAAGAGCTCGTTTTTGACTATGGCCTATGCTCTGTCATGCATTGCTTGATATTGTTTTGGCTTTATGCTTAGTATTATTTTCTGTAGCATGACTTGTTATAAACAATTGAGATTGCTTAATGTGCCTTGGATGAACCATGCGTTGTTTTAGCATATTAAAGCATAGTAGAGTGGTATTCTCCTTTGATGCTTTATTTGGGTTGACTTGGCGCATGCTCACACCATGTTACGACTATCTCAAGTCACCATAGCCTTTATGATCCTTTAGTTTTCAACTTGTAGTATCACTTTATGCTTTGATCAATGATGTTTTGTCGCTCTGCATGATTATGGCCATTATTGCTCTCTTAGTTTGTCGCTCCCAGTCTTTTGCTAACCTCCACAACCATATGAGTTCCACTCATGCATCCAACTCCCTAGACCAAGTTATTCCAAAGAGTCCACCATACCTACCTACTAGCATATGCTATTCCAAGTATATTCATGCTTTTGTTTATCTTCCAAATTAAACTTTTTATGAGAAAACTAGTGATTAAAGCTCTCACGAACTTGATGGCACACTTTACTTTTCTTGCTCTTAATAAACTTGAACCATTGGGTCCTTCTTTGTTGCGTATATGCTTGCGCTTTATAAGTTGAAATTAGCAAAACCATGTATCATGGGTAACGCTTTCAACATTGCACTTGAACTTTGTACCCCGTTGATATCATGTTCTTTCTCCTATGGATCCCGGCGGTGTGAAATAAAAGTGGAACTTGTAAGATCATGGAGTTTGTATGTGTATTAGAGAAACGACTGGGCCGCTAGCCTAAGCCATGCCTAATCATGGTGGAAACTTGCAGCATCACCATAATGAGCACTCTATGAATCATCCTCAATAAAAACCTATGCAAATAGCAAATAAAAAGATCGTTGAGATGCTCATTGTTTGCTTGCCTTGTCATTTTGATTATGGGATAGCTCATGTATCATGTGCAAGGGGTACCCTGTTGGCGGTTCTTTATGATACATATGTACTTAAAATGACAAGATCTTACTTGTGACTAAAGTTGAGTAGCATGAGGTTTGGTCTTCGTAAGTAAGGGGCATGAGATTTCGGTCTATAACTTGTCAAGCATATCCTCTTAGTTGTGTCACTTTAACCTTAATCACTTCAAGATGCTTATGATAGGGGCAATGAGAGATGAAAGCTATAAGTACCATAATTTTTGGAAGATCTTTATGACACTTGAATCCCTACTTCGTTCTATGAAGGCCTTTCTTCCACCATTATATTGAGTCTCCACCTTCTACCTTTATGCACCTACTTTGAGAGCATAGTGGACATTCTTAGTTCTATGTGCATTGTCCCAAGACTAGTTAATTGATGCATAACTTGATATTGCTTGTTTTAAACTATTTGTATCTAGTCACTCTGATGAACTTTGAAGGTGTACTATGCATTTATATTTGCTACTCTATGAGGGACAAGCTGAGTACTATTATGCTATGTTTTCTTTATGTGAAACAAACAAACGTCTTGCAAAGCATTGTTATTCATGAATCTTTTGTTTGTGCCTTTTCCTGTTGCCTTTGTCTTATTGCTAGACCTTTAACTTTCATGCTATGATTAAAGTACTAGGATCCCAGCTTTGAATGTTTTACAAATACTTTGATCAATTCCTTGACGGTGCATGTCACCTCAAAAATTATTCTTTCTTTTTATCACTTACCTACTCGAGGATGAGCAGGAGTTAAGCTTGGGGATGTTGATACATTGCAAATGTATCTATAATTTTTGATGTTCCATGCTTGGTTTTATCCACTTTCTTGTGTTTTGTCCACACTTTGGAGTATTTTTCATATGATTTCTTGGACTAACCTATTAACAAGAGCCACAGTGCCAGCTACATGTTTTCTGTTGTTTTTGGTTCCAGGAAAGTCAGAAAATCAATATTCTTGGAATTGGACGGGACAAAAGCCAAAGTGCCTATTTTTCTGGAAGACATCAGATGCTAGAATACGAGACGGAGAAGGGCTGGGGGCCGGCCACACCACCTGGCCGCGCGGCCAGGCCTGTTCCACGTCAGGGGGTGGTCTAGCCGACCCCAGCACCCCCTCGGCCTCTCCTTCCGCCTATATATTGCCCTCGGGACGAAAATTAAGGAAATATGCCCTGAGAGGCAATAATAAAGTTGTTATTATGTATTCCTTATATATGATAGATGTTTATTTTGCATGCTATAATTGTATTGATCGGAAACGTCAATACATGTGTGTTTAATAAACAAAAAGGGTTCCTAGTTATGCCTCTCTTATAGACTAGCTTGTTGATTAACAAGATGATCAAGGTTTCCTGATCATGGACATTGGATGTTGTTAATAACAAGGTCACAGCATTTGTGAAATGATGTGATGAACATTCATCCGAAGTATAGCATTACGATCAAGTCATTATGTTTATATTGCTATAACATCATACGAAGTAATCTTTATCCTTAGACCATGAGATCATGTTAATTGCTAACACCTGAAAAGTATCTTGATAACATCAAACGTCACACCGTAACAGGGTGACTATAAAGATGGGTTCAGTGACTATCAAGAGTGGAATTTGCCAATCCCGATGACGGATAGATATACTCTGGGCCCTCTCGGTGATATCACATTAAGGTAGCTTGCAAGCAAGTGATGTGATCACTAGAATGTTAAATCACGGGAACAAGAAAAGAGTGCATGTCGGTAACGAGATCAAAATAGGTATTTGGATACCGATGATCGAATCTCGGACATGTATTATATCATGAGACAAAGGGATTAAATTACAAGCGTTAAAGGTTCTCACGATCACAGAAGTCATCGTTGAATATGCAGGAGTCAGTATGGATCTCCAGGTCCCGCTTCTGATTATTAATCTGAGAGGAGTCTCAATCATTTCTGCATTATTCGTGAACCGTAGGGTGACACACTTAAGAGTTACCGGAGACCATTTTGGAGCACATATGTTTCAGACGAAAGAATTGCAAAGCGTAGGAATTGTTTTGATAGAAACCGGAAATTATTTCTGGTGAAATTGCAGAAAGTGGTTCTCCATGTGATATTGAAATATTGCAAGGGGTTATATGTGAATGTTTGTTAATTAAAGTAATTAACAAAATTCTGAATAAATTTAATAAAAGAGTTTTATTAAATGAGAGAGCATTAAACTTAGAGAATTTTAATGCATTTCAAATGGGGACTTTAAAGGGGAATGTGATGAGGCATTTTAATGTGGAGGAGTTACCACCACATGAATGGAGGAGGTGAGGGGTAACCTCCATGAGGCGCCGGCCATGGAGGGGGTACCCCCCTCTTCCTCCTTCTTCCTTACACCTCCTCGTGAAGGATCTCTCTCCCCCTCTAGAATTATTCCCCCATGGTCTCGGATTAGCGAGATACATGTTCCTGGTGGCATTTCGTCTGGAAGGAGTTGCTGCTTCCGCTGGATTGCTGGAGCGAGGAGGTGGAGGTTGTCCGGTGGCTTGAACGTGTGTGCGAGTTTGGATGCGCTGCTGATTTGCGGCGCTCGGACTTCCACACGATCTTGATATCGGCAAGTGTACGACTACATCAACCACGAGTTCCTACTCGTTAACAAAACTCGTTGTCTTCGAGGGTAAGTTCTCGATGGATGTATGTCCATCTGTTGCTATGTACCTAGTAGATAGATCTTGGCGTGTAGTTCTCATCGTAGGAAATTTTTTGTTTTCTATGCTGCGGACCCAATAGTGGTATCAGAGCCTAATCTATCCGTAGGTGCTTTGCACGGGTAGTACACATATGTTTAAATGTGGGTGATGATGATCATGTTATTGCATCTTCTAAGTATTTTGGATATTGGTGGCATAGTGGTATGAAGCGGCCCGGACCAACCTTACATGTCATCGTACATGAGACCGGTTCCACGACTGACATGCAACTAGTTTTGCATAAGTGGCCGGCGGGTGTCTGTCTCTCCTACTATAGTCAATATCTGATTTACAACGAGTTGCTAATAACTTGGTTGTCCTTGTTGTGGTTCATGTTCGTAGGTAAGAACGGTTCTATCTCCGAAAGCCCTAAGCCACGTAAAACTTGCAATTGATAAATTAGAGGCGTCTAGTTTAGATCGTTGATGGGCTGTGTATTGATATGGTATTGTTGTAAGTAGATGTATGATAGATACTCTTACAACACATTCAACGTGTAAGTTCCATAGACCTTGGCCTTACACACAAAGGAATGATAGAGATCATACCACGATGCAAATGATAGAGATCAAATGCATGGACCATAACATCTCACTTTACACATTAGATGTTAGCATCTTATACTGCTAGTTTGGCGCTTTTGGTAGCATTGTAAGATGGTCCCAAGTGTCTACGCACTTCTATTCTTGTAGACAGTTGTTGGGCCTCCAAGTGCAGAGGTTTGTAGAACAGTAGCAAGTTTTCCCTTAAGTGGATCACCCAAGGTTTATCGAACTCAGGGAAGAAGTGGTCAAAGGTATCCCCTCTCAAGCAACCCTGCAATCAAGATACAAGAAGTCTCTTGTGTCCCCAACAGACCCAATACACTTGTCAGGTGTATAGGTGCACTAGTTCGGCGAAGAGATAGTGAAATACAAGTGGTATGGATAATTATAAGTGGTAATGGTGATAGAAAATGACTTGAAGGCGTGGAAAAGACTAAAGGCAAACTGAAATAAAGATGGAAGCAAGCAAACATGTAACAGATCTAATTGCAAACGGTGTTTCAATGCTAAGAAACAAGGCCTAGGGATCATACTTTCACTAGTGAACACTCTCATATAAATATCTTCTCTTCATGATACTACTCTTAACTACTCTCCGGTTAAACACTCTAATCGATGGTAGGGCTATAACAGCACACCTCAAAGTAAGCCTTTCCCATCTAGAAACCCCACACTGTCACCTTGAGTACTTGATGAGTCCAACAAACACCACAATTTCATAAAGACATCCAACTCCAAATATAACCCATAACAAGTATTTGAGAACTCTAGCCTAAGTGCCACCATGGTGTGCACACTGTCAACTTCACACACATGGGGAGAGAAGAGATCTATTAAAGCACTTGAGTAGCAAGGTAGATCTATAGATTACAAGCTCATGATCACAATATGATCATGCATAGAAAGAGAGACGAACACATAGCTACCGGTAGAACCCTTGGCCTCGAGAGAGAACTACTCCCTCCTCATCATGGGAATCAGCAATGGTGATGGAGATGGTGGTGGAGATCGATGGAGATGGCTCCGGGGGCACTTCCTCGTCCCGGCAGGGTGCCGGAATAGAGACTTTCTGTCCCCCGAATCTCCCCTTCGGTGGTGGCGGCGCTGCGGAACTTTTCGTGGATTTCTGATTGACGATTTAGGGTTTTGGTATCGGGAGGCTCTTATAGGCGAAAGAGGCAAGGTCGGTGGCCGGCCAGGGGGCCCATACCATACCCTGGCGCGGCCTAGGGTTGACCGCGCCTAGGGGTGGTGTGGCCACCCTATGGCCCCTCTCCAACTCTCCTTCTGGATCCGTGAGTCTTCCGGGAAAATAGTAACTTTGGCTTTTGTCCCGTCCAATTCCGAGAATATTCATTTTCTGACTTCCTGGAACCAAAAATAGTAGAAAACAGGCAACTGGCACTGTGGCTCTTGTTAATAGGTTAGTCCAAGAAATCATATGAAAAGTACTCCAAGGTGTAGACAAAACACAAGAAAGTAGATAAAACCAAGCATGGAACATCAAAAAATATAGATACATTTGCAATGTATCAATCCCTCATTTAGATATCAAGATAAAATATGTTCTTCCTTAAGTATGCACCGTTCTATGGATCGTGTTTCGAGACATCACGTGATGATCGGGTGTACTCGACTCTACGCTTTCATACAACGGGTGTAAGACAGTTTTACACACGCGAGTACTAAGGTTCTTACTTGGCGAGTGATGACCCAAAAGTATAGGGGTTATATCGCAGTATTTTCGATAAGTAAGAGTGTCGAACCCAATGAAGAGCAGAAGGTGCTGGCTAGTGGTATGGATCAGGAATTCTCTGCAAATACTTAGCAAACGGATTTTTAGGGGTTTTTGATAAAGCAAGTAAACAAAGTACGAGTAAATAAAAGACAGTAGGAATAAATGCAGCAAGTGGCCGAATCCTTTATGCAGCAAAGGACAAGCCGGTTGTATTACTTAAGATGACCAAACGTTCTCGAGGACACATGGGAAGACTGTCAAGTGCTTTCGCTTCATATAGTTGATTAATCTTCTCTAGCTTGCTAAGTGTTGTGTGGGTAAACCTGTGTTAATGTACCGACCTTCCTAGGACTAATACATACTTGTGATTATGCCCCTTGCAAACATCCGTAAGTATAAGAAAGTAATTAAGGTAGAAACCTAACCACGGCTTTAAACTCTAAGACCCTTACGTCCCTTGTGCAATGGTTTCCTAATGGGGGTTCAGGTTTCTGTCACTCCGGCAACCCCTACGATTAGTAGCCAAATACACAATTCATTCCCCTAGGCCCATATAGGTGAAGTGTCATGTAGTCGACGTTCACATGACACCACTAGAAGAAGTACACCACAACTTAAATATCAAACCATTGAATCTTTCTCAACACAACTCCACTACTAACAACATGACTTCTCCCATGTCCTCAAGAACTAAACGAACTACTCACAAGACATCATATGGATCATGATCAGAGATGGAATAATGATGTATAACAATCTTAACATAAACAATAATTCAATGGTTCACTCAATAGCATCAACTACAAAGAGTAATCAACACCGGGAAAGTTTCCCCTATGAACTATGCAAGATTCAACACAATTGTTACAACAATATGGAGATGGTGGTCATGGTGCTGATGGTGATGATGGTGGTGATGATGATGATGATGATCCCGATGAAGTCCAGCTTTATGGTGGTGTTGATGGCGACGATCTCCCCTCTCCGGGAAGGAATTCCCCCGCAGAAATTTGTCTGCCGGAGAGATCTTTCTATCTTGGTGTTTTTCCGCCCTGCAGAGGCGGCGGAATCTTTTTTGGTTGCTCCCTGAGTCTTAGGGTTTCGGGAGGATAATATACGCCAGAGGGGAGTGCCTGGAGTGGGCCAGGGCGGCCACACCACCTGCTGGTGCGGCCTAGGGCTACCCGCGCCAGGGGGTGGTGTGGGCCCCCTGTGGCCCATCTCTAGCCCCCCTTCTGGCTTCCTTTGTCTTTTGGAAAAATAGGATTTTACGTATATTTTCCTTGATTTTCTGAGCTTCACGAATTTTGCCTCCAAATAGCACCATTTCCATCAGAATCCTGACTGCAGCGGTCCATGCTCCAAAAGTCATCAACCATGCAAAAACAGATGAAATAACATAAGTATCACCTCTCAATACGAAATATATCAATGAATAATAGTGAATTAAGACATAGAATAGTGATGCAAAATGGACGTATCAGCGAGCCTAGCATGTACAGACATGGCCTCGAAACATGGACCAAAAGGTTAAGCATGAGTCATATAGTTGATATGATGCCCACATAGATGCTCGCCTTTGAAGCTACACCGACTCACGTGATGATCGGACTTGGTGTAGTGGATTTGGTTCATGTAATCACCAAAAAGGCACGAGGGATGTCGTTTTTGAGTGGGAGTTCATTAGTAATTTGGATTAGTTGAACTCACTCTATCATAAACTTAGTCTAAATAAACTTTACAAATTCTGTTGTAGATGGCACCACCTGCTTTTAATTTCAATGTGTTCATGGAGAAAGAGAAACTTGCTGCGAATGGTAGCAACTTCACCAACTGGGCTATGAATTTGCGGATTCTCCTCACTGCTGCACAAAAGCAATATGTGCTAGAGGCGCCGCTTGGCCCCCCACTAGCTCCTGATGCCCCTGACAAGGAAAAGAATGTCTATATGACTCGTCAGGAGGACCACAACTTAGTTCATTGCGGCATACTGTATGGGCTAGAGCTAGAACTTCGAAAGTGTTTCAAAAATGGCAATGCCTTTGATACCATGGGAGAATTGAAAATGATTTTTGATACCCATGCTTCCGTAGAGAGTTATAATGCTTCTGAAAATTTCTTTAGCTACATCATGGAGCAGAAAAGCTCCGTTAGTGAGAACGTACTCAAAATGTCTGGGTACGCCGATAAGCTTGTGTCCTTGGGAATAATGATTCCCATTGACTTAGGCATACATCGTGTTCTCCAATCTCTGCCACCTAGCTACAAGAGCTTCGTGATGAACTATAATATGCAGGGCATGAAGAAGTCTCTTCCCAAGCTTCTGTCAATGCTTAAGACTGCAGAAGTGGAGATTAGGAAAGAACATCAAGTGTTGATGATTAATAAGACCACCGGTTTCAAGAAGGACAAGAAAGGCAAGCACAAGGGAAAGAAGGGTGGCAAATCTGTTGCCGCACCTGAAAAGAAACCTCGAGCTGGCCCTAAGTCTGACCCCGAGTGTTAATATTGCAAGGGGACTGACCATTGGAAGCGCAATTGCCCCAAGTATTTGGCGGACAAGAAGTCCGGCAAGGCAAACAAAAGGTATATGTGATATACATGTTATTGATGTGTACTTGACTAGTACTCGCAGTAGCACCTGGGTATTTGATACGGGATCGGTTGCTAATATATGTAACTCAATTCAGGGGCTGTGGAACAAGCAACAACTAGCAAGGGATGAGGTCACGATGTGGGTCGGCAATGGATCAAGAGTTGATGTGATCACCGTCAGAACGCTGCCTCTCCATATGCCATCGGGATTAGTTATAAACCTAAATAATTTTTATTTGGTGCCTGCACTGAGCATGAACATTGTATCCGGATCGTGTTTGATGCAAAGTGGTTATTCCTTTAAATCTGAAAACAATGGTTGCTCGATTTATATGGATAATATCTTTTATGGTCATGCACCTGTGTTGAATGGTTTATTTCTGTTGGATCTTGATAGTAATATTACACATATTCATAATGTTGATGCTAAAAGGATTAAACTTGATGATGATATATCTACATATATGTGGCACTGCCGTCTAGGTCATATTGGCATTAAACGCATGAAGAAACTCCATTCTGATGGACTTTTGGAATCACTTGATTTTGAATCATTTGATACATGTGAGCCATGCCTTATGGGCAAGATGACTAGAACGTCGTTTTCCGGTTCAATGGAACGGGTGACAGATTTATTGGAAATCATACATACTGATGTATGTGGACCAATGAGTGTGTCAGCGCGAGGTGGATATCGTTATTTTGTTACTTTCATGGATGATTTAAGTAGATACGGCTATATCTATTTAATGAAACATAAGTCTAAAACTTTTGAAAAGTTCAAGGAATTTCAGAATGAAGTGGAAAATCATCGTAACAGAAAGATCAAGTTTCTGCGGTCCGACCATGGAGGTGAGTATCTAAGTTACGAGTTTAGCACACACATGAAAGAGTGTGGAATAGTTTCACAACTCACGCCTGCCCGAACACCACAACGTAATGGTGTGTCGGAACATCGTAATCGTAGTTTATTGGATATGGTTCGATCTATGATGTCTCTGACTGACTTTCCACTGTCATTTTGGGGTTATGCACTGGAAAAAGCTGCATTCACTTTAAATCGGGCACCATCTAAATCCGTTGAAACGACACCGTATGAATTACGGTTTGGAAACAAACCTAAGTTGTCATTTCTTAAAGTTTGGGGATGCGATGTTTATGTGAAGAAACTTCAGCCAGATAAACTCGAACCCAAAGCGGAAAAATGCGTCTTCATAGGATACCCTAAGGAAACGATTGGGTATACCTTCTATCACAGATCTGAGGGCAAGGTTTTTGTTGCCAAGAATGGATCCTTTCTTGAGAAGGAGTTTCTCGCAAAAGGTGTGAGTAGTCGGAAGGTAGAACTTGAAGAGGTTATTGAACCTTCTCTTCATGAAATAGCGAGTAGCACAGCACCGAAAATTGTTTCGGAGTTGACTTCACCTAATGAAGAGAGAGCTAATGATATTGATCATGAAACTCCGAAAGAGGACACTATCGAACCTCGCAGGTCAAGTAGGACACGTGCAGCTCCTGAACCGGCAATCATGTTGTGAATTTCATGGTTGATGAAATAGATGACCCTGCGACGTATGAAGAAGCGATGATGAGCTCGGATTCCAACAAATGGCTAGAAGCCATGAAATCTGATATGGAATCCATGTACGAGAACCAGGTTTGGACCTTGGTGGACTTACCTCACGATCGAAAGGCCGTTGAGAATAAATGGATTTTCAAAAGAAAAACTGATGCTGATGGTAATGTGACCATCTATAAGGCTCGACTTGTCGCAAAGGGGTTTCAACAAATTCAAGGACTTGACTACGATGAGACATTCTTTCCTGTAGCGATGTTTAAGTCGGTTAGGATTATGTTAGCAATTGCTGCATATTTCGATTATGAAATATGGCAGATGGATGTCAAAACTGCGTTCCTCAATGGTAATATTGAAGAAGAGTTGTATATGATACAACCTAAGGGTTTTTTCGATCCTAAGGATGCTAATAAGGTATGCAAACTTCAGCGATCCATCTATGGACTAAAGTAAGCATCCCGGAGTTGGAATCTCTGCTTTGATGAGGTGATCAAAGAGTTTGGATTTGTCCAAACTTATGGAGAGGCTTGTATTTACAAGAAAGTGAGTGGGAGCAATGTGGCATTTCTGATACTATATGTGGATGACATATTATTGATTGGAAATGATATAGATCTTTTAAACAGTGTTAAAAGTTATCTAAATAGCAAATTTTCGATGAAAGACCTTGGTGAAGCTTCATATATATTAGGCATTAAAATCTATAGTGATAGATCAAGGCGCCTAATTGGGCTATTGCAGAGTACATACCTTGATAAGATATTAAAGAAGTTTAATATGGATGGAAGTAAGAAGGGGTTCTTACCTATGTTGCAAGGCAAGACATTGAGTAAGACTCAAAGTCCGGCTACGGCGGAAGAAAGAGAGATAATGGATAAGATCCCCTATGCCTCGGCCATAGGCTCTATAATGTATGCCATGCTATGTACAAGACCGGATGTGGCACATGCTATTAGTTTGACTAGTAGGTACCAATCTGATCCAGGTTTGGAACACTGGATAGCGGTCAAGAACATCCTCAAGTACTTGAGAAGAACTAGGGATATGTTTCTTATATACGGAGGTGAAGAAGAGGTAGTCGCTAAGTGTTATGTTGATGCTAGCTTTGACACCTATCCGGATGACTCTAAGTCTCAATCCGGATACGTATTTCTCTTGAACGGAGCAGCAGTTAGTTGGAGGAGTTCCAAACAACCTGTTGTGGCTGGATCAACGATGGAGGCGGAATATGTTGCTGCTTCAGAAGCGGCGCAGGAAGCGGTTTGGATGAAAGAGTTCATTACGGAACTAGGTGTGGTTCCTAGTGCATTGGACCCAATGGTGATCTGTTGTGACAACAATGGATCCATAGCCAACGCCAAGGAACCGAGGTCTCACAAGAATTCCAAGCATATTAAGCGCCGGTTTCACTCCATCCGCGAGCATGTCAAGGATGGAGATATAAAGATTTGTAAAGTACACACAGACCTAAATGTAGCAGATCCGTTGACCAAAGCTCTCCCTAGGGTAAAACATGATCAACACCAGAACTCCATGGGTATTAGATTTATCACTATGTGAACTAGATTATTGTCTCTAGTGCAAGTGGGAGACTGAAGGAAATATGCCCTGAGAGGCAATAATAAAGTTGTTATTATGTATTCCTTATATATGATAGATGTTTATTTTGCATGCTATAATTGTATTGATCGGAAACGTTAATACACGTGTGTTTAATAAACAAAGAGGGTTCCTAGTTATGCCTCTCTTATAGACTAGCTTGTTGATTAACAAGATGATCAAGGTTTCCTGATCATGGACATTGGATGTTGTTAATAACAAGGTCACAACATTTGTGAAATGATGTGATGAACATTCATCCGAAGTATAGCATTATGATCAAGTCATTATGTTTACATTGCTATAACATCATACGAAGTAATCTTTATCCTTAGACCATGAGATCATGTTAATTGCTAACACCTGAAAAGTATCTTGATAACATCAAACGTCACACCGTAACAGGGTGACTATAAAGATGGGTTCAGTGCTACGAAGGTGTTATGTTGAGGCTCATGGATCAAGAGTGGAATTTTTCAATCCCGATGACGGATAGATATACTCTGGGCCCTCTCGGTGATATCACATTAAGGTAGCTTGCAAGCAAGTGATGTGATCACTAGAATGTTATATCACGGGAACGAGAAAAGAGCACATGTCGGTAACGAGATCAAACTAGGTATTTGGATACCGATGATCGAATATCGGACATGTATTATATCATGAGACAAAGGGATTAAATTACAAGCGTTAAAGGTTCTCACGATCACAGAAGTCATCGTTGAATATGCAGGAGTCAGTATGGATCTCTAGGTCCCGCTTCTGATTATTGATATGAGAGGAGTCTCAATCATGTCTGCATTATTCGCGAACCGTAGGGTGACACACTTAAGAGTTACCAGACACCATTTTGGAGCACATATGTTTCAGACGAAAGAATTGCAAAGCGTAGGAATTGTTTCGATAGAAACCGGAAATTGTTTCAGGTGAAATTGCAGAAAGTGGTTCTGCATGTGATATTGAAATATTGCAAGGGGTTATATGTGAATGTTTGTTAATTAAAGTAATTAAAAAAATTCTGAATAAATTTAATAAAAGAGTTTTATTAAATGAGAGAGCATTAAACTTAGAGAATTTTAATGCATTTAAAGTGGGGACTTTAAAGGGGAATGTGAAGAGGCATTTTAATGTGAAGGAGTTACGACCACATGAATGGAGGAGGTTAGGGGTCACCTCCATGAGGCGCCGGCCATGGAGGGGGTACCCCCTCCTCCTATAAAAGGCCCCCTCTTCCTCCTTCTTCCTTACACCTCCTCGTGAAGGATCTCTCTCCCCCTCTAGAATTATCCCCCATGGTCTCGGATTAGCGAGATACATGTTCCCGGTGGCATTTCGTCTGGAAGGAGTTGCTGCTTCCGCTGGATCGCTGGAGCGAGGAGGTGGAGGTTGTCCGGGGGCTTGAACGTGTGTGCGAGTACGGGTGCGCTGCTGATTTGCGGCGCTTGGACTTCCACATGATCTTGACATCGGCAAGTGTATGACTACATCAACCACGAGTTCCTACTCGTTAACAAAACTCGTTGTCTTCGAGGGTAAGTTCTTGATGGATGTATGTCCACCCGTTGCTATGTACCTAGTAGATAGATCTTGGCGTGTAGTCCTTATCGTAGGAAAATTTTTGTTTTCTATGCTGCGGACCCAACAGAAAACCCTAAGGACCCGATCAAAAATCCATGAAAGAGTTTGTAGCCGCCGTCATCTCCATCCCTAGATCGGGAGGGATCTGAAGCTCTTCACGGCACCCTATCGGAGAGGGGGATTCACCCTGGAGGCCTTCTTCATCATCATGCAAGCCTCCAGTGTGATGTCTCTAGACTACAGGTCCATGTAGTAGCTAGATGGCTGGTTCTCCTCCTTTGTGCTTTCATGTTTAGATCTTCTAAGCTCCATTCATGATCAAGATCATCTATTTGTAATTCTGCATGTTGTGTTTGTGGGGATCCGATGGATATTGAGATGCTATTTCAGATTGATTATTGATTCTATCATGTCTTTGTTATTTGTGATCTTGCATGCTTTCCGTTGTTAGTAGATATGTTGGCCAAGTAGATGCTAGCAACTCCAAGAGTTAGTATTTATGCTCGATAGTGGGTTCATGCCTCTGGTAATCTGGGGAAGTGACAGAAATCTCTAAGGTACTAGATGTGTTGTTGCTACTAGGGAGAAAACAGCAATCCTTTGTTCATAGAACAATCGTATTGTTTACATTACACGCAATTCGTAAAGCAATAATCTGTTGCTTGCAACTTAATACTAGAGGGGGTTCGGATGATAACCTGAAGGTGGATTATTAGTCATAGATGCAGTTGGATGGCGGTCTATGTATAATGTTGTAATGCCCAATCAAGTTCCAAAGGAGTCAAGATGATTAGTATATGCATGTATTGCTTTCTCGATGTTTGTCAATTGCCCCGCTGTAATTTGTTCACCCAGCATGTTATCTATCTTAAGGAGAGCCACCTCTAGTGAACTATGGATCCCGATCCTTTCTTTTACATACAATCTACAAACTATTTACTGCTTTGTGTTTACTTTTTGCAAACTATTACTTCCTTCCATTCGATACGTTTAATCCTTTGTTTTCAGCAAAACCGGTGAGATTGACAACCTCATCGCAAGTTGGGGTCAACGTTCTGTGCAGGTCTCCATGTTGCTACTAGCACTGGTAGTGCGCCCTGCCAAGGCTCAGCTAGCAACACCTTTGGGGTGTTTCCTTGCTCCTACTGGTTCGATTAAACCTTGGTTTCGTAACTAAGGGAAACTTGCTGTTGTGCTCATCATACCTTCTTGTTGGGGTTCCCAACGAGATCTACATTGATAGTGAGCCATCACATAGCTGGCCCCACACTCTGCTCCTACCGAGGTACATACTGTTGTTGGTGCTACTGTGGTGGATACTATCCTGCTCCAGCTGAGTTAGGCTGTCCGGGATTGTTGTGCCCAACATTTCCTTGACCGGATTTCCTTTGCCGAGGTTCCCGTGACCGCCATCACCTCAACTAACACTTCCTTGATCAGCATTGCCCTGAACTACTTTCCCTTTCCTGGCCACAGCCGGGTCATAGGGCACCATCTTCTTGTTCTTTCTACCAGAGGTTACCACCTCTTCTCTCCTTGGGCCTGCACCTGGTGAAGATGCTACCTAGATCGACTTTGCTAGAGCGCCCCCAGCCGAATGAATGACATGGGAACCACCTGCTCTTGCCGGGTTAGCCCCGCGTAACTCTTCATTCTGCTGGTTTGCAATTTGCACCAGCTCAACAACTCTCTCTTGTTGCCTTTGCTGGGCCTCGTCAGTCAAAGCGGGTATCTCGACAGCTGTTGCATCTGTAGCCCTGAGGTTCTTTGTTGGGGTGTTGTACCTCGGCAAACCTGCAGACATTGGGTTACCCAAATCTATTGGCTTTGGCACATATTCTTTATCTATTTCACCGATGAGGTTCTTTTCCCTAATCTTTACACCATCCATACGAGTGGGACTAGTGTTAAGCTTATTGGCCCTAGCGTACTCACGCAGCGTGATTTTCAACGTCTGCTGAGCCGCTGCTATTTTCTTTGCTCCCTCGAGCACTTTCTACCGGGTCTCTTCTAGCTCGACCTGTGTCTGAGCCGGATCTACTATGGGAGCTACAGGAGTAGTCAGGCTCTCTATGGCCTACTGGAGTATGTTTTCCGGCCTCTCTAGCAGAGGGAACCTTGAGCGAGTTACCTTGGGAGTGGTTTCTCCTTCTTCGGCCAGGCTTTTGCTTGTGCCAGCCCCTGGCGTGGTCATCATCACCTCGACGCAGCTGGCGGGGCGAGTGATACGCGGACCATGATCCGCGCAGAGAGGAGGTTCTCCCGCCACGATGACTTGCTGCGGGTACACGCAGGAGACATCGACCATGACGTAGGTATTGTGCGTGCCGAAGTTGATGAAGACGCCATTGTGTGGGGGTAGGTGGTTGCCGATGCTGCGCATGCTGTCGCTCACGAAATCCAGCGAGCCGAATCGTTGAACCATCCCGAAGATGATGTGCTCTCACTGGCGATGAACTTTCTTGTCCGAATCTTGAATCTAGCTAGCACCGCTGCTGGCCTCACGGTGGGCACCAACTGTCGTGGTGGTGTCACGGCAGATGCCATGGGTAGGCCAAAGATGGGGCCTATGGACACTAGTGGTATCCGAGGAGGGATAGTGCGGTCGATCCGGACCCGAACCCAACCACCCACATCGACACGCCCCACCTACCCCGACCCAACCACCCACGACGCCCGCTCGCCCGCTGCACCAACACGACGCGACCCCAGCCCTACACTCACACCCGACCCCACCCCGTACACACACGCACACACCTGGTCACGTACACACGTGCACCATCCCGAACCACCCAGAACACGATGCAACGCACGACGCACGCCACCCCGCTCACGATTCCCCACCCACCCCACGTTGTCTCCCTCCCGTATCTCCCCACCAACTGCCACCGCTAGTGGCCTCTGCTCGCCACTTTCCCAGTGACCTTGCCCCGCAGGCCGCCTCCCCAAGCCGGCCTTGTTCTTCCCCGCCGCCGCCTTGCCCGTGGCCCCCTCTCCAACCGCCAGCGCGGCTAGCTCCCCTCCTCTATGTCAAGCTCGCCGAGCCTTGCCTCCTCTCTACCTTCGAGCTCTGTCGTATCGCTCTCTGTCACCTCGCCCTTCATCGCCCACTGATAGCTATGAGATTCGACACATTTTTGATGGTTTTCCTCTGGATTTGATCTAGCTTTACCTAACGCTAATACTTCGGTAGCAAAGAAAACTTGGTTTTTAATGTGTGTTTCAGGTTCTGAACGTCAACAGAAGCTTTTAACTAGAGAAACACAATATTCAGGCGAAAACAAGCAAGTCTCTCTTTGGAAGAAATCGAGGAAAGCATACAGAAGCTTTAACGAGCAACTATACGGTAGGAACATTTTTTCGGCCATATAGTTCCTGCCGTATAGCTGTTGCCGCCTTCGTCTTGTCAAAAGGGACAACTTCCGTGAAGAGACCAGACGCGAAAACACAACACGGCAGCCGCCATCCCATCCAGAAGGGAGAAAGAGGAGATCTGGAGAAGAAGAAGAAGACATTCTTCATCTTGCTCCATGATCTTCGACCTCCTAGCCAATACACCCCCATAGCCATTACTTGTACTTGAGAGAGAGAGAGATCTTCACCTTGCAAGACTAGGGTTTGAGATTGATTCTTCCTATCTTGAATTGTGTTGGATTACTTATCTATTCTTATTGTGGATCTCCATGGTAATACCAAGATGAATTCCCTTTATTTAATTATATCGATGATGATTTCTTCTCTCATGTGTGAGTAAGTTCCTTTGACATGGGAGATGTAAGGGATTGGTGAGATGTGATGTGCCTTCATATATTTTCCATTAGTTTGTGATTGATTTTAATTGCTATATTATGTGTGCTTGACTATCTGTGGGATGCTTAATGTTTGTTGTCCAATTAATGGCCCAGACAACATGATAATTTGTTCTACATGGATAGGATCTTTTTCGCTAGCAGACCGGCGACCCTCGAGTGACACGGTGATATCAATGGAAAACTAGTAGACTCGAGGATAGTGAGGAACCACCGAGCTTATTGAATTAGTCCGATCCAAGGAGCTTAATCGCTAAGCGACCTGAAGGGTCTTAATCATTTAGTGTCTGACCATGGTTTTGGTAACAGACTAGTAGGATTATTGAAGTTGGGATGAAATCTACCAAGAGGAGTTATGGCTAATTATGGGTTGCTCGCCTACACATATACTTATAAGATTATAATTGTTACACTTATCATTCGTCCACCTAGCATAGTCACTATCACCATGAACTGTATCTCTCCGTGCCTTCTTTGTCGTCTGCAGGAAACAACAAACAACCAAACCATTCTTTACTTTTATGCTTTTTATTTCAGAAGTTTACATTTTTAGTTTTATTTAAATACACCCAGTTTAATCCAAATTCCTTTCTCATTTCAACACTTGCAGTCAATTCACTCAAAGACCTGTGACAACTTTGGGTGTGACAGAGACTTCACCCATAAACACTTACCTTTGGGCTCCCTGTGGAATCGATATCTATACTTCGAAACTAGCTACAAATGATCTCTGCACTTGCAGACATTAAGCTATTTTCTGGCGCTGTTGCTAGGGAGCTAAGCGCTAAGTGTTTGTCTCTTGACATTTCAGGTGTTACTACTACAAAATGTTCTCCTTAGGAGATAAAGGTTCTACACGCTCTGGTAGGACCTATTTACCAGATTATATTGAGCGTGTGCCTGCTCAGAGGCGCGAGGAAATTATTGAAAAACTTTTAATATCAAATAAGGTTGAAGTTAAAAACTTGAGTGATATGATGGAACTTATGTCTATTTACAGGACACCACCCAAGAGACCTGAGAAAACTCTTATAGAATACAGTACTCCAAGCTCTGAATTTCTTAAACAACCAATAGAATTCCCTAATTCTAGAGTTAGAGAATATTGATTTGATGGTGGAATTATTAAAATTTTGCAGGAAAAAGCTTTCAATGGAGGGAAGATGAAGAACCAGGAAGACATCTTAAAGACTTCGACGATGTGATAACATCATTTGGACCAAAAGGTTTGCCAAGAGACTTCTCTTGTCTAAAATTATTTCGTTGGTCTCTTAAAGGTAAGGCTCTAGACTGGTTATATTCTCTCCCTCGCCATTACATTAAATGTTGGGAAAACTACATTGTTAAATTCATAAACAGGTTTAATCCTTTTAAAAAGGTAACTGAAATGAGAAATAATATAGGCAACTTTAGTCAGAATGTGAGAGAAAACTACCCACAAGCCTGGGATAGATTCTTTGGAATGATCAATAGTATTCCTAATCATGGCTATTCCGAGTCAACTATTTGCCATTTATTTTACCATGGTCTTAATACTCAATGTAGAGAGTTGCTTGATTTCTCAGCAGGAGGATCAATAAATACTTTAACTATTAAAGAATGTTTGGAATTGATGTCTACTATGGCTAAGAATGATTCTTTATATAATCCTGATTTCGGCACTAAGCCGGAAAAAGGGATACTTCAGATAACTCCTGATCTTATGCCTGAAGTATGCAAAACAATGAAAGACAAAGGTATACCTTCTAAGCTTGTTAAGGAAAACAAGGTAGACATGTTACAAGTCCTTACTGAAGAAGATGAAACTAGGAAAGTTTTTCAAGAATTAAAACATCGACAAGCAAAATCTCATAATAACCTGCATAAGCACTTTCAAAAACATAAAAAAGATTTTGGCGGAACTCACGGAAAATTATGATGAGATTGGCCAAGAAATAAAATTATTTCACAAGTATCTTAGTATGATTGAAACCCAGTGTGAACAAATAGCATCTGGTTATCAAATTTTTCTTCGAGATGATATAGATATTCATGTTTCTACCAATGTTGTTACAAGAAGAGGTGCAGTTGCTATAGGACCATTAGGACCACCAGAATATGAAGCTGAAAAAGATCGAAGGGAAAAGGCCTTACTCAAAGCAAGCCAAGAAGATGATACACTGGTGGATCCTCAAGATGAAACTGCTCAGGAAACACAAGATCAAACCAAGGTGAGCCAAGAAGACGCATAGGACGACCGTTATGACTCTGATGCAGAGATAGTTGATCTAAGAGAAGAAAAAGAGATAAGCAATGAAGATGAAGTTGTTGTAGTATAAAAGAAGAAGAGTGATAAGCAACAACTAAAGAAAGCAACAAAAGAGCCTGACCCCCCACAAAAGGTAAAAGACAAGAAAGGTGAGAAAACGCTTCCTTATCTAGGTCAAAAAAGAAAGCACCTGATCAGGTAATCTATGATTCTTTTACAAAGGCACTTGGTGACCTTCGTCTGGAAATTCCATTTGCGGATGCAATTAAAGTTCCCACCTATTCTAAATTCCTTCGTGATATTCTTAGTAGAAAGAAAGAGATAACTGAAACTGTTGCCATGGTGACTAGTTATCCTGCTAATGGGAAGCTATTGTCTAAATCGGGAGATCCTGGAATACCAACTATTTCATGCTCAATAGGCAAAACTAATATTCACAATGCCTTATGTGATTTAGGTGTAGGAGTTAGTGTAATGCCATACTCCCTCTATAAAAGGTTAGGTTTAGGGGAGTATTCCCCTACTACTATGACTTTACAGATGGCTGACAAGTCCATTAAACAACCCATTGGTATGATTGAGGATGTTCTACTTAGAATAGATGAGCATGTTATTCTCATTGATTTTATTATTCTTGAAATGCCTGAGGATGAAAAATTATCCATAATACTTGGAAGAACTTTCCTTAGTACTGCAGGAGCTTCAGTTGATTGTGCTAAAGGGAAAATAATCTTCAATGTTTATGATGCTGAAATCATCAGGTACTTTCCAAAGAAACTAGAAGCAGGAGAAAGATATATTCCACCGGCAAAACGAGTTCATGTGGTAAGTGCCTTTGATAAAGGGCAACCCAAGGTAAGAATTCGAGAACATAGAAGGGGTTGAATGTAACATCCCAGCATTAGAGCTTAAAAATAAGCTGAGATGAGGTGTGTGCATTGCATTCATGCATAGAAAATCTGGATAATTTTCGCGCTTTTAAATAAAACTTGTCAAAGTGATTGAAGCTTCTCTTAACTTGGTGGAACTGAAGAAGATCATCAAGTTGATTGCGATAAGTTTCAATATGATCTTTGTTAAAACCTTAACTTTGGGTAATATAATTTGATCTAAGGGTAGATCAAATGTAATAAAAACTAAGTCACGACACATTACTTAATAAGGAGTACTTGATCTTCTAGAGATCATTACATAGTATTCCATACCACAACTCAAGGATGAATACTTAATAGATGATATCAAGGTATTATCTACCATAAACCCTGAATACCAAGTCAAGTATATAACTTAAGCAAAAGAAACTCATAACTAAACCTTGAAATACTTGTTTGCCATAGTTATTCCTACCATGAGAATCATGGTAGTTTCTAAACACTAACTCTTATTACAAATATAGTAGGAAAGGAAGTCAAGCCAAGACCATTCAACACATACCCTTAATATGATATTAAGAAGTGACATTCCTATTTAACCAAGTCCTAGTGTCAATTGATCATCAATGTTGAGTGATCAATTCTCGACCTAGAATTTATTGACTCATAGCCTTTGACTTATTATATTAACCTTCCAAAGACCTTAAGTAAGTTAATAAGAAGAAGGAACTAGTTATGGTAGAGTGTGCCATCATCAAGGGAATGTGATCCTTAGTGGTGATCAAACCATTTGATATTAGAGGAGTTAACTCACTCATGAGTTAACTAGAAGAAGTATTTAAACCCAAGAGTTTAGATAGTAATTATGAAGCTATGAGAAAGCTAGTAGTATTAGTACATCAAATAATAATCTGGTTAAGACAAGTGGATATAAACTTAGAGTAAGCTTGCTTAACAAGATAAGCCTATAGAGAGATCAGTACAAGTCTACTACTTAGTTGAGTACAGATCTTGATCAGACAATTAGAAGCCTAATCTTTGCTTGATCAAAGGTTTGTGGTCATTATTCTTAAGTCTATTGAGAATAGATGACCAGCTGATGAAGAAGAGTTGTGAGTATACCAAATTAGGAAAACCCTTAGTAAGATGAATCATCTAGCTTGATTATGAGAAGTCAAGCTAGAGTATGATGAAGCATATAATATGAGTTGTATGGAGTAGTTGGAGGCATAGTAGTTTAACCAAGCTAGTACAAGAACAAATTTGTATTATGGGAATAGTATCATGCTTCTTCTAGAGGATTGGTAACACTTGTTAGATAATGAGCATTGTAACCTTGCAAGCCTTGGAAGTAGATGCAAGGCTAATATAAAAGAGTTTATGGATGGAGTTAGAAGTAACTGGATTGATGGATTTATCAAGGGTAGTTTAGCAATGGAAGTTATATAGATACTAGGAAAAGAATGGAGAATGAGTATTGTTAAAGTGGCATGACCATGTCATCATATGATGATGGATATGGTGGAGTCAGATGATTTTCTTATTTAGGAAGATGAGATCTTTGTGAATAAGATAAGAGAGATTTAAATAGAGTGTATTTAGGAAAGGAATTCCTTATCCAAAGATAATCATAGTGAGGTATTAAGGTAAGGATTCTTTAGAAGCCTTAACCAAGATCAGATCAACCCATGGCAATAACTAGGTTTGCCTCTTTGTTTAACATCCTAGAATAAAGAGGGTAGTTAAACCAATTCCTCTTTTTAGGCAGCCAATGGATAGTATCTCTTAGTCGAATGAAATGTCTAAGAGATAAGAAGAATATCAATTGAGAGTGTATTGATGGGAGCCTTGTCCACCTGATTGTCTTAAACCCTAATAGAGACCTACTCTCATAGGATCATTAAGATCACATTATGAAAGCAATCCAAATAACTCACTTTAAGTTGAGATGTTATTCAGGGTCACAAAACATGGTGGCAGTATGTCTAAACCATAATAGTAATCCATATTTATATTTGAATAAACATTATCATTTCTCCACCAATGATTGTTATTGATTCATAACGACTTAACCAATATTGCTTTGTGGTAATTCTAAACACTACATATCAAGTATAATTGGATTTGGTGAAATCACCAAATAGGAAGAACCATGGAATTCAAATCTCCATATTACAAACCACAAGGTTTAATGCATTATATTGTATATGTATTAATGAGCCTAAGAATGAATAGAATGTTATATATCATTCACCATTTTAAATCCTTATCATTACAATTATGAAGTGAAAACAATAACATTGTTTTTATATAAGATTTCTATTTAAGAAACAAATCCATAAAACCCTAATTTGTATTTACTTTGCTAAATAAAATAACCTTTCATACACTCATGAATTTCAAAGAGATAAAGGAAAATGAAGAAAAGATTTAGTATAATGAATCTCTAAACCATTTGGAATATTACACCAGAAGAACTCTGAGATTTAAACCCTTGTAAAAATCAAATTTGAAATGAATTTATAAATAGAAAAGAAAACAGAAACTGGAATTGAAAAAGAAAAAGAAAAAGGAAAGAAGCAGCTAGTCGCCCGGCCCATGGACCACTTTGTTCCTCACCTATCTGCCGCTCGCGAGCAGTAGAAGAAACAACCCGCTCGCTCAGCCAAAGACCAACACTGGCCAAACCCAACATACCGGTTTGTCCCGCTTATCGTTGTCGTCCACCTCGCGCAGCAGCCGAAGCAGCTTGCTGGCGCCAGCACCGCCGCTCGCCGGCGTGGAGCTCTGTGCCGCCGTTGCCTGGGTGGATAAGGAGGCCACCGCGACACCCTTGCTCGTCCTTATCCCCATTTCTCTCGCCCTCTCGCTCTGTGCTGCTCGCGCACAGAGGAGCCGAAACCCTAGCCCCATCGGAGCTGCTCGTCACCGACGCCCCGTGGCTCTCCTAGCTTCCCTAAGCACACTGTTAGATTCGCCCAGTTGTCCTCATTCTCCCTGGCCAGCCCACGAAAGCCGACGAGACCCCTACTGAGCCAATCGACACTTCACCGCCACCATCGGTCACCGCGGTTCATCATCGTTTGCCACCACTACCGTGTTCCTCCGGCCTCGCCATCACACCCTTCAGACTCCCGGTGAGCTACCGGTGCTCGTGCACCTCTCCGATTTGCTCCTAACACTCTCTATCGTCCTCTCCATAGCAGCCTCCACTCACCATCGTCGGAACTCGTCGGAGCTGAGGCTCCGGTGACCATTTCGAGACGGTGCCGCCACTATATTGTCCTCCTTGACGCCCTCTTTCCAACAACACTAAGTACGCATGCTAAATCACATTAGATCACCGCCGCCGCTTGCCGTCTATGCGTCACCGACGAGATGACGTCATGCCGATGCCGGGCCCTTGACTGAGTCCAGGTATTAACCGGTCCACACCCACGTGGCTGCTGACGTGTTCCTGACCCCACATGTCAGTGACCCAAGGTAGGTTTAGGTCGGAATAAAAGGGTATTGCCTATCTAGTAAATAAGTAAATCAATATTCAAATATAAATTATTTCCAGGAATTTAAGAAATGATTAAATCTTGTTAAAACAATATCTTTTGTTTTATAATTCAAAAAAATATATAATATATCAAAATATTCAGAAAAATAAAATCTATAATATAAACCTATTATTATAATTATTTTCCAACCTAAATAAAATAATTAATATTAATTAGTAAATACCTTATTAAAAATAAATCTTAAATAAATATATTCTATTATTTAAAAATTTCCAAAATAGGTATACTATAACAAAAAAATAGAAAAACAAAATAAAGACTTATAAATTTGTTTTGTACATTTTTGTGATACTTAACAAAGTATTTATTATTTATTTAGTGTTAATAAAGAAACTAAACTTATAAAATTCATATCTTATTATTTAAAAAACACAAAAATACCTATAATATACCAAATTGATCACAAAAATAAAAGCTACACCTTAAAAATGTCAACTCTCACTTTTGAAGTAAAATAAAACATAAAGGTTTAATAAGACTAGTTTAAACTATTTTATTTTATTTTAATGCATACAAATTATATAAAACTTTACTTATGCCTTTAATATAAGTTATAAAAATCTAAAAGTATAATAACAAGTTCAATTGATGTTTAAGTGAGCTAAGAGAAGTCTAATAATTTTAAGTTGTACTTACTAAACTACCATTTAGAATTAAGTAAATCTTACTCTCCAAAAATATTTTATCAATTATACAATCATCAAGATTTGAGTACTAATTCTTTTACAAGTTTGGGAATCCACTTTAAAAGCTAGACAAAGTCTTTAAGTAGTTGACATAATGCCCTTCCCATGTTTATAGAAATAAGTATTAATTCTATAATAGGTAAATGATTCTATTCACTTATAAAATCAAGAGAACACCACTTCCATAAAGACATAATACTTTTGTTTCACCTTCATGAAGTGTTAAAAGTCTCCACTTGCTAGTGGAATAGTTATTCAAAAATATTAATTATTTTCTACTTTAATACTTGTATTTAATAAGAAAACCTAAAAGTGTTAGATTTAAGTTTAAACGCTTTTTACTTTGTAAAGTAATATTTTCCTCAAAAGTTATTCTTTTAAGAAACATTAAAAGTAATCCTTAAGCATATCTATAAAGACTTTAATTGATTAATAATCTTGATTAGGAAATATTTTAGATACCATGATTCATTTGAGTGTTTTAATATTGCATGCTACTTGCTGTATTTACATATTGTTTCACACACTTTCACAAGCCTTAATAAGAAGCACGAGTGTGAAACTGATATAAAAGTGCAACACATTCCTAAGAACTCATCACTAGTTTCCAAACCCTAGATCAGACACGATTGTCTCGGGGAATAGCGTTTATCAAATTGCATTACATTACTTATGCATAAGTGCATCTTGTTTCTTTAAACATTCGTCCTTACCGGACCAATGATGCTACTTTCAGAATTTGGATCTTCTAATGTCTTGAAGATCGTGAGTGCATTATCTTGCAATCTTAAAAGGCAAGTTCACACTTTCTCATGTCCTTTGATTATTTTCTATGCTTGTAACTCAACTGTTGTCATCACCTGCATTTCAAAAAGGTCGAAAATACTATTTTCATAATTAACTGGAAGTATCGGTTTCTGATCCAGGGTGATAAGCTAATCTATTATAACTGGCAATGGAAATGCCATTGTACAGGAATGTATCATCTAGGACTTAACAACCAATATAGCCAGTGATTCTAGCATAGTATATTACGCGTTAACCATGAGATTTGGAATGGGACGGAGAAGTCAGCTGTATCTTCTTCCTCTCGCATGCATCTAGATGGGCAAGTCGCGGTTGTTATCCTCATAGCGTGCATTTATTGGTAATTCGTAGAGGATATGCAGCATATGGGTGGGAACCCTCGACGTCCCATGCTAGTTCTTGCATCTGACGGTCTGTACTAACCATTGCCGTAATTCAAGATGTGGGCATGGCATACACCAAGGGGACATGCGGGGTCTTGAAGGGTGCAGTGAGTGGCTTGGATCTTAGGTTGGGCCTCAAACCATGGAAGTTTGAATGGGGACATACTCCCGGTTGTGCAACAAAGCTTAAGGTCTCTTGTGGGTAAAGTAACACCCCTCTGCAGAGTGTAAGAATTGTGACATGTTACTCCTGGTTCCGGGAAGGAGCTACGAACGTGGCAGGAAAGGAACCCCACAAAGGTTCTGGTCAACCTGTGAAGGTTATCGGACATAGTTTTCAGAATAAAAGCAACCTTTGAAGAAATGTTTACGAAAACCTACATTTCCTATGACCTTTGGTTTGTGGTTGTAGAGATAGTGCATCATACACTCCTTTTTAGTGAACTTGCTAAGTACGCTCGTACTCAACCGTACCTTCTTAACCCTTGCTAGGTTTTAAGCCGTTGAAGACGATGTCAACATCAATTTCTTCTTGATGTCTACGCACTTCTATTCTTGTAGACAGTTGTTGGGCCTCCAAGTGCAGAGGTTTGTAGAACAGCAGCAAGTTTCCCTTAAGTGGATTACCCAAGGTTTATCAAACTCAGGGAGGAAGTGGTCAAAGGTATCCCCTCTCAAGCAACCCTGCAATCAAGATACAAGAAGTCTCTTGTGTCCCCAACACACCCAATACACTTGTCAGGTGTATAGGTGCACTAGTTCGGCGAAGAGATAGTAAAATACAAGTGGTATAGATATAAGACAACGGTGCTAGAAAATAGCTTGATGGCGTGGAAGAGACTAAAGGCAAACTGAAATAAAGATGGCAGCAAGCAAACATGTAATAGATCTAGTTGCAAACGGTGTTTCAATGCTTAGAAACAAGGCCTAGGGATCATACTTTCATTAGTGAACACTCTCATATAAATATCTTCTCTTTATGATACTACTCTTAACTACTCTCCGATTTGACACTCTAATCCATGGTAGGGCTATAACATCACACCTCAAAGTTCGCTTTCCCCATCTAGATAACCCCACACTATCACCTTGAGCTCTTGATGGTTCCAACAAACACCACAATTTCATAGATACATCCAACTCCAAATATAATTCATAACAAGTATTTGTAATCTCTAGCCTAAGTGCCACCATGGTGTGCACGCTATCACTTTCACACACATGGGGAGAGCAGAGATCTATTAAAGCACTTGAGTAGCAAAGTAGATCTACTTGATTACAAAGCTCATGATCACAATATGATCATGCATAGAGAGAGATGAACACATAGCTACTGGTAGAATCCTTAGCCTCAAGGAAGAACTACTCCCTCCTCATCATGGGAATCAGCAACGGTGATAGAGATGGTAGTGGAGTCGATGGAGATGGCTCCTGGGGCACTTCCCCGTCTCGGTAGGTTGCCGGAACAGAGACTTTCTATCCCCCGAATCTCCCCTTCGGTGGCAGCGGCACTGCGGAACTTTTCGTGGTTGGAGGCTGTTCGATTTAGGGTTTCTGCATCGGAGGCATCTTATAGGCGAAAGGGGAGGCCGAGGGGGTGCCCTAGGTGGCCGCACCACCCCTAGCATGGGCCAGTCCTGGCCGCATGGCCAGGTGGTGTGGGCGGCCCCTGGACCCTCTCCGTCTCATATTCTGGCTCCATGTCCCCCTCGGTGAAATACTGACTTTGGCTTTTGTCCCGTCCAATTTCGAGAATATTCATTTTCTGACTTTCCTGGAACCAAAAACAGCAGAAAACAGGCAGCTGGCACTTTGGCATCTTGTTAATAGGTTATTCCAAGAAAGTGTATAAAAAGAACTCCAAACTATGGACAAAACATAAGAAAGTAGATATAAACCAAGCATGGAACATCAAAAATTATAGATACGGTTGCAACGTATCAACATCCCCAAGCTTAACTCCTGCTTGTCCTCGAGTAGGTAAGTGATAAAAAGAAAGAATAATTTTTGAGGTGACATGCACCATCATAAACTTGATCTAAGTATTTGTAAAACATTGATAGATGGGATCATAGTACTTCAACATAGCATGAAAGACATAGTTCTAACAATAAGACATAGCAACTATGTTGTAACATGAACAGGCACAAATAAAAGATTCATGAATAACAATGCTTTGCAAGACGTTTGATTGTTTCACATAAAGAAAACATAGCATAGTGGCATTCAGCTTGTCCCTCATAGAGTAGCAAACATAAATGCATAGGACACCTTCAAAGTTTATAAGGGTGACTAGATACAAATAGTTTAAGAACAAGCAATATCAAAGTTATGCATCAATCAACAAGTCTTGGGACAATGCACATAGAACTAAGAATGGCCACTGTGCTCTCTTAATAGGTGCATAAAGATAGAAGGTGGAGACTCAATATAAAAGTAAAAGAAAGGCCTTCATAGAAGGAAGCAGGGATTCAAGTCTCATAAAGAGCTTCCAAAAATTATGGTACTTATTAGCTTTCAGCTCTCATTGCCCCTATCATAAGCATCTTGAAGTGATTAAGGTTAAAGTGAACAAACTATGGAGTATATGCTTGACAAAGTATAAGTTGGAAATCTCATGTCCCTTGAATACGAGGGCCGCTCCTCATGCTACTCAAGTTTAGTTACCGGTAAGTTCTTGTCATAGTAAGTACATGTGTATCATAGAGAACCGCCAACGGGGTACCCCTTGCCCGATGATACGAAAGAATCCCCATATCAAAATGACAAGGCAAGCAGACAACAAGCATCTCAGCAATCTTCTTATTTACCATGGGAAAATGGTGCTTTTTTCTCTCTTTCCTCTTTTCTCATATCTCTTTTTTCACTTTTTCTCTTTTTCTCAATCTCTATCTCTTTTTTTATAAGAAGAATGCTTCATAGATTGCTCATTATGGTTACGCTGCAGGTTTCCACCATGATTAGGCATGGATTAGACCAGCGGCCCAGGCGTTTCTCTAACACACATACATAACTCCATGGACTTACAAGCTCCCCTTTCATTTCACACCGACGACATCCATAAACAAAAGAGCATGATATCAACTGGGTATAATGTACAAGTGCAATGTTGAAAGCGTTCCCCATGATAGCATGGTTTTGCTAATCCCCAACGTATAAGTGCAAGCATATACAACATATATGACACAATGGTTCAAGTTTATTAGGGGCAAAAAAAGTAAATTGTGCCATCAAGTTCATGAGAGCTTTAATCACTAATTTTCACATAACAAGTTTAATTCGGAAGGTAGATAAAAACATGAATATACTTGGAATAGCAAATGCTAATAGGTAGGTATGGTGGACTCTTTGGAGTAACTTGGTTTTATTTGGAGTTGGATGCATGAGTAGAACTCATACTTGGTTATGGAGGCTAGAAAAAGACTGGGAGCGACCAACTAAGAGAGCAAGAATGGCCATAATCATGCAAAGCGACAAAACATTATTAATTAAAGCATAAAGTGATATTACAAGTCAAAAACTAAAGGATCATAGAGGCTATGGTGACTTGGTATAGTCTTAACATGGTGTGAACATGCGCCAAGTCAACCCAAATAAAGCATCAAAGGGGAATACCACAATACTATGCTTTAATATGCTAAAACAACGCATGATTCTTTCAAGGCACATTAAGCAATCTCAATTGTTTATAACATGTCATGCTACAACAATAATCATTAAGCATAAAGCCAAAACAATATCAAGCATGACGTGATAAAGTCTAGGTCACAGTCAAAAACAAGCTCCTTTTATACCACTTAAGCAGGAACTTTCCTACTCTTTTCCAACACCAATCGACTTATTTGAAACAACTCACAAAGATAATAATCAATAAAGATCAGTGAGCTTGTATCACAAATCCAAAAATAAGAACTAAAAAGTTCTAAGCTAAAATCACAAGAAAACTAAGGCTAAACACAGTGCTAGCAAAAGAGAACACTCACAGAACAATAAGAATGAAAACGGAGTGTGTATCTCTCCAAAAGAAGTGTGTTGGGATCCAACCAACTTATTTAAGAAAACCAAACAAACCAAGCAAACGAAAACAAAACGAAAACAAAGACGCTCCAAGAACAACACAACTGTGCATGAAACAATAAAAACGAAGTGTCTAGAAAGACCTGAGATTTTTATTGATGAAGAAGGGGATGCCTTGGGCATCCCCAAGCTTTGATGCTTGTACTTCTTGGATATTTCTTGGGGTGACACGGTTAGCATACCCAAGTTTGAGATTTTGTCCATTATTCATCTCATTACATCATTCTTCCCTTACACCTAAAAATTTTCCTTCATACAAAACTTCACACAATCTTCATTAGCAACATTAGTGTACTCAAGATAATAAGTCTTTTGGTTCAGTTTCAACACAAGTAAAACTTCCATTAAAACACAAGCTACTGTAGCACTTACTTTAAAAAGTTCAACTGATCAAAGAGAACTCAAAGAGAAAGAGATTAAGAGGCAAATGCAAATAAAGGCAGAAATCTGTCAAAACAGACCAACAGGTACAAACCAATTTTTTCGAAGACCTTCTGTTGCTCAAATCAAAAAGTGTTGAACTAACGAAAGTTGTATAACAACCTGGGGCAGAAGCACAAAAACTTACAGATCAAACCGACGTACAGAGATTTTTCATGAATTTTTACAGCGAAGCACAAAAATCTGTTTTGGGACAGCAACTTTCCCAAGCATTACTTCTCTCTCATTAGAGGTTACTCTTGGCACAAAAACCACACAAAAATTATAAGGAGAGGTTATTACTGAAGCAGTAACTTTCAAGACTCAACTAAAACTTTTGGGTTATCTCCCAATAAGTACTTTTCTTTAACGCCTTTAAGTTAGGCATGATAATTTCGATGATGCTTACATAAGAAATATGAATTGAGAGTAAAAGAGAGCATCAAGAAGCAAATATAAAACACATTTAAGTCTAACCCACTTCCTATGAAAAATAATCTTGTAAAGAAAAAAATCATGAAAGCACAAAGCAACAAGCATAGGAAAGCAAAACAAGTGCAACTTCAAAAATTTCAACATAAAGAGGGGAAACTTAATATTGTTGAGATACATAAAACCATGTTGCCTCTCTCATAATAACTTTCAGTAGCATCATGAATAAAATTAACAATATAACTATCACATAAAGCATTCTTATCATGAGCCACATGCATATAATAATTATTACTCTCCACATAAGCATAGTCATTCTTATTCATTATGGTGGGAGCAAATTTAACAAAATAGCTATCATTATTATTCTCATCACCATAATCATCAAATATAGGAGGCATATTGTAATCATAATTAATTTTCTCCTCAATAGTAGGTGGACTGAAAATATCATATTCATCATTGTAATCATCATATATTGGAGGTTTGGTATCATCATAAGCAATAGAATAGCTATCTTCCAAAGCTGGGGAACTAAAAAGATCATTTTCATAAAAACTAGCTTCCCCAAGCTTAGACTTTTCCATAACATTAGCAATAATGGTGTCCAAAGAATTCATACTAACAACATTGCTATTAGCACGCAAATAAAGTTCCATAGGTTTTAAATTTTCTCTTCAAACACTTCATGTCCTAACTCAAGATAAATACTATAAAGCTCTCTAATTTGTTTGTTGTTTTCCATTAAGCCTAACTAGTGAAAACAAGAACAAGAAACAAAAAGATATGATTGTAGAATCTAAAGGAAATAACTTCGAGCACTCACACACCAGCAACCGTACTAGAAGATAGCTTAGTAGCCAGAGGACGTGAGTTTTACCTTACCTCCCCGGCAACGGCGCCAGAAAATACCTTGATGTCTACACACTTCTATTCTTGTAGACAGTTGTTGGGCCTCCAAGTGCAGAGGTTTGTAGAACAGCAGCAAGTTTCCCTTAAGTGGATCACCCAAGGTTTATCGAACTCAGGGAGGAAGTGGTCAAAGGTATCCCTCTCAAGCAACCCTGCAATCAAGATACAAGAAGTCTCTTGTGTCCCCAACACACCCAATACACTTGTCAGGTGTATAGGTGCACTAGTTTGGCGAAGAGATAGTTAAATACAAGTGGTATGGATATAAGACAACGGTGCTAGAAAAGAGCTTGACGGGAGGAAAAGACTAAAGGCAAAAAGATGGAAGCAGGAAAACATGTAATAGATCTAATTGCAAACGGTGTTTCAATGCTTAGAAAGAAGGCCTAAGGATCATACTTTCACTAGTGAACACTCTCATATAAATATCTTCTCTTTATGATACTACTCTGAACTACTCTTCGGTTGGACACTCTAATCCATGGTAGGGTTATAACAGCACTCCTCAAAGTCCGCCTTCCCCATCTAGATAACCCCACACTGTCACCTTGAGCGCTAGATGGTTCCAACAAACACCACAATTTCATAGAGACATCCAACTCCAAATATAACTCATAACAAGTATTTATGTAACCTAAGCCAAAGTGCCACACGGTGTGCACACTATCAACTTCACACACATGGGGATAAGCAAAGATTCATTAAAGCACTTGAGTAGTAGAATAGATTTATATTACAAAGCTCATGATCTCAATAAGATCACGCATAGAGAGAGAGATGAACACATAGCTACAGGTAGAGCCCTTAGCCTTGAGGAAGAACTACTCCCTCATCATCATGGGAATCAGCAACGACGATGGAGATGGTGGTGGAGATCGATGGAGATGGCTCCCGGGGCACTTCCCTGTCCCGGTAGGGTGCCGGAACAGAGACTTTCTATCCCTCGAATCTCCCCTTCGGTGGCGGCGGTGCTGTGGAACTTTTCATGGCTGGATGCTGGATTATTTAGGGTTTCTGCATCGGAGGCTTCTTATAGGCGAAAGGGCGATGTCAGAGGGTGGACCAGGGGCCCACACCACCTGGTGGCGAGGCTAAGGGGACCCGCGCCACCACATGGTGTGGCCAGCCCCTGACCCCTCTTTGTCTCGTCTTCTGGCTCTGTGAGTCTTCTGGTAAAATATCGACTTTGGCTTTTGTCTGGTCCAATTCCGATAATATTCATTTTCTAGCTTTTCTGGAACCAAAAACAGCAGAAAACAGGCAACTCGCACTGTGGCATCTTGTTAATAGGTTAGTCCCAGAAAGTGTATAAAAATACTCCAAAGTGTGGACAAAACATAAGAAAGTAGATATAAAACAAGCATGGAACATCAAAAATTATAGATATGTTTGCAATGTATCATATACCAAATTGATCACAAAAATAAAAACTACACCTTAAAAATGTCAACTCTCACTTTTGCAGTAAAATAAAACATAAAGGTTTAATAAGACTAGTTTAAACTCTTTTATTTTATTTTAATGCATACAAATTATATAAAACTTTACTTATGCCTTTAATATAAGTTATTAAAAATCTAAAAGTATAATAACAAGTTCAATTGATGTTTAAGTGAGCTAAGATAAGTCTACTAATTTTAATTTGTACTTACTAAATTACCATTTAGAATTAAGTAAATCTTACTCTCCAAAAATATTTTATCAATTATACAATCATCAAGATTTGAGTACTAATTCTTTTACAAGTTTGGGAATCCACTTTAAAAGCTAAACAATGTCTCTAAGTAGTTAACATAATGCCCTTCCCATGTTTATAGAAATAAGTATAAATTCTATAATAGGTAAATGATTCTATTCACTTATAAAATCAAGAGAACACCACTTCCATAAAGACATAATACTTTTGTTTCACCTTCATGAAGTGTTAAAAGTCTCCACTTGCTAGTGGAATAGTTATTCAAAAATACTAATTATTTTCTACTTTAATACTTGTAATTAATAAGAAAACCTAAAAGTGTTAGATTTAAGTTTAAATGCTTTTTACTTTGTAAAGTAATATTTTCCTCAAAAGTTATTCTTTTAAGAAACATTAAAAGTAATCCTTAAGCATATCTATAAAGACTTTAATTGATTAATAATCTTGCTTAGGAAATATTTTAGATACCATGATTCATTTGAGTGTTTTAATATTGCATGTTACTTGCTGTATTTACATATTGTTTCACACACTTTCACAAGCCTTAATAAGAAGCACGAGTGTGAAACTGATATAAAAGTGCAACACATTCCTAAGAACTCATCACCAGTTTCCAAACCCTAGATCAGATACGATTATCTCGAGGATTCGCGTTTATCAAATTGCATTACATTACTTATGCATACATGCATATTGTTTCTTTAAACATTCGTCCTTACCAGACCAATGATGCTACTTTCAGAATTTGGATCTTCTAATGTCTTGAAGACCGTGAGTGCATAATCTTGCAATCACAGAAGGCAAGTTCACACTTGCTCATGTCCTTTGATTATTTTCTATGCTTGTAACTCAACTGTTGTCATCACCTGCATTTCAAAAAGGTCGAAAACACTATTTTCATAATTAACTGGAAGTATCGGTTACTAATCCAGGGTGATAAGCTAATCTATTATAACTGGCAATGGAAACGCCATTGTATAGGAATGCATCATCTAGGACTTAATAACCAATGTCGCCAGTGATTCTAGCACCGTATATTACGCGTTAACCATGAGATTTGGAATGGGACGAAGAAGTCAGTTGTATCTTCTTCCTCTCGCATGCATCCGGATGGCTAGGTCATGGCTGATATCCTCGTAGCATGCATTTATTGGTAATTCGTAGAGGATATGCAGCATATGGGTGGGAACCCTCAACGTCCCATGATAGTTCTGGCATCTGACGGTTTGTACTAACTATTGTCGTAATTCAAGATGTGGGCATGGCGTACACTAAGGGGACATGCGGGGTCGTGAAGGGGGCAGTGATTGGCTTGGATTTTAGGTTGGGCCTCAAACCATGGAAGTTTGAATGAGGACAT
Organism: Avena sativa; assembly: GCA_916181665.1. NCBI lineage: Eukaryota > Viridiplantae > Streptophyta > Magnoliopsida > Poales > Poaceae > Avena > Avena sativa. The sequence continues at coordinate 471,173,481 of OV702290.1, forward strand.
AGTCCCGCCGTGCAACAAATCTTAAGGTCTCTTGTGGGTAAAATAACGCCCCTCTGGAGAGTGTAAGAATTGTGACATGTTACTCCCTGTTCCGGGAAGGATCTATGAACGCGGCAGGAAAGGAACCCCATGAAGGTTCTGGTTAATTTGTGAAGGCTGTCAGACATAGTTTTCAGAATAAAAGCAACCTTTGAAGAAATGTTTACGAAAACCTGTATTGCCTATGACTTTTGGTCTATGGCTATAAAGATAGTGCATCATATACTCCTTTTTAGTGAACTTGCTGAGTACGCTTGTACTCAATCGTACCTTCTTAACCCTTGCTAGATTTTAAGCCATTGAAGACGATTTCAACATCAATTTCTTCTCAAGAAACCATTATTGACAGCTCAAGTTCTTCAATAAAGTCTATGAAGTCAAAATATACATCAGCTGAAGTGATGATAAAGTCTCTGTTTAGATAGGAGTAGATACTCTAGCCATAAAACCTACTTCTTTAGAGCACTACATTAGTAGCAATTGCAAGCCAAATAGTTTAGGTGTTAGTCTTATTAGCCAGTTAGTTCTGAATTATTATTTCTGGTTCTTCCTTGTAAGAAGTTCTTTCTCTCTCTTTAACCTAGAGTGTTCTCTGGATCTTCTATAAAGAGTCGAGTTGTAATCTATAGTCATGTATTGGACCTGCTGTGTTTATGTTGTACCACTCTGAGGGATGTAATACTAGTGAACGGTGTTTCATTGGTGTTATGTCAACGACTATAGTGTACTACATCATGCAGTGATATGCTGGGTCACCGCATTGAATTATTCAACCGTTCTTAATAAAATGCTTAATGGGAGTCAACCCATCACTTTGATAGAATAAGTTAAAGAATAAAATGTTCATCGCATTCCTACAACTTTTTCACAGACATTCTTGCGGAAGCGCGCCCGTGAAGATGCAGCTGTCAAAAAGTAGTAGAAACATCGATTGAACAAGTGTAGAATAAGTTTTAAAATAAAAGTTTGAGTTTTATCTACAAAGACTAGATCCATCATTGAGTTCAAACTAAAAAAATCTCTAGTTGAGGAGAAGAAATTAGGTTGTACTAAAATTTTGTGCTTTATATGCTGATGTTGGTCGATAGTATCCATTACCATTTTTTCTGTCAAAAATAAGGTATTTTGCTAAGTTTTAGAGTAAGAAGGTATTCTCGAAGAAATAGAATTTTTTTGATGACTACTAATGGTTTAACGACCAACTATACGGCAGGAATAAAAATTCCGGCTATATAGTTTGGCCGTATAGATATCTTTGCCATCACCAAATTTTCTTTCGAAAGAACAGAGATTTTAAAGACCAACTATATGGTGGGAATAAAAATTTCGGTTGTATAGCTCCGGTCGTATAGATATTGATGCCTTCATACAATTTCTTCTCAAAAGTACTAACTGTTTAACGACCAACTATACAACGGGAATAAAAATTTCGGCTGTATTGCTTTGGTCGTATAGATATCGATGTCTGTTTTAGAAAATTTATCTCGAGGATACAGATGATTTAACGACCAACTATATGGCGGGATCATTATAATCCGGCTGTATAGTTGCGTCTGTATAGCTGTGTTCTACATAAAGAAATCCTAGTTGGCGGCACCGCCGCAACTATACGGCCGGAACAACATATTCCGCTCGTATAGTTCTGGCCGTATAGTTCAGCGCAACCTCATAATCGCGTCGGGGCGGCTAGGTTTCTTCTCCCTCCTTACTTTTTCTCTCATATTCTCTCTCCAACCTCTCAAAACCCACCTAGAACTCTTGATTCTTCGCGGATTTTGTTCGTTTGAGTGGGGGAATCAACAAATCGGTATGTTTCTCTCCCTATCCATGCTTTATATTTAGAATTCCATGGTTGAAACTCTCACATTGACTTAGTGGATGAAATCAAGCTTAATTCATTTTTCCTATTGATTTCTCACGTTAGGATTGAATTGTTCCACGTAGAATCGTTCGTATATCATGTACAAACTATATCCCTAAGGTTTTATGGTGAAATTTTAAAGTGCATAAAGATGAACAAAATCGGTAACCTCTTTTGTTCAAGCAAGCGCCAACGTGGCGAGGGCTCGGGGGTTCGAGTTGGTCACAACCCCAAGTTGGCCATAGTTTCATCAAGGAGGGTGTTGCCCACACGTTGGGCCAACCATAGCTTTCTCACCGCAGGGGAGTTGAAGGCGGACTTCGACCTCATGTGTAATAAGGCAGGGCTAACAGTACTCGGCTTCGCAAGCCACAACACCTACGCTGAGCTTACCTATGAGTTCCTTGCCTCCTTCCACGACGACCACATGGTGAAAGGTGATGCGTGCACGGTAAGCTTCACCATGAACCGGCAGCACTATGAAATAACTTTTGAACAATTTTGTGATGCTTTCGGCTTCCCCCACGTTGGGGAGTCAACTGTTACTAACTTCTATAGCGTCACAAGTGGAGATACTTGGGAGGTTATTTCTGTTAATGGTGGCAGGGAATTCTACCAGAAGAAAATGTCTACCATTCAGAACCCCAACCATTCACTACTATGCCTTGTTCCTCGCCAACACACTGCTGGGAAGAGGGGACACTGGTTCCATGGCCAATGCGGACATGGAAATGATCACCAAGGCACTCTTTCCCACTACACCGCAAACCCCAATCCAGTGGCTCTACTCATCCAGCACCTTTGCCACCAAAGCAACAAGACGAAAGGTGACATTAGCATTGGTGGATTGGTAACCCACCTTGCCCATGCATTAAATATTACATTATCTGTTATGCAACCTGTTGACGGCTCCAAACTCATGGACATCAAGTATTTGACTGCTTGTGGATTCCTTAGTGTTTACCAAGCTAACCGGAGGCTCCGAGCATATCAATTTAGTTATCTTGGTGATGCACAGGGTGAGCAGGTTTCGTTTCCCTATCCACAAGCCTTCCCGATTGTGGAGAAGGACACTTGGATCCTCACCAAGGATCAAGTGAAGGAGATCATGGCTGAACTCCAGCCTAATCAAGAGGAGGAGGAAGAAGGAGGGAAGCAGGATGAGGATGAGCAGGAGCAGGATCATGAGGATGAGCAGGGATACAGCCCTGCTTGGGAGGGATAACAGAAGCAGCAAGGGGGAGCCTGGGACCCATGGCCCGATCAGCCACATCAGGGGTACAACTACGTCCCTACCAAGAATTTTAGCAGCTCAACCAGCATGTTGGGGAGATTGACCACACTCTTCAAGGAGTGAATGAATATGTGAATGCCTTAACTCACAAATTCAGTCACTTCATGACCCACTTCCCCGACTACTACCAGTAGTATCCGCACCAGCCGCCAAACGATGGCAACAACTGAGCGTGGCAACAGCCTAAGCTTGGGGGAGGTTTGAAAACCTCCAAAGTTTTCATTCATATTTTATTTTCTTCTTTTGATTTATTTCTTCAAAATTGCATGTTTACTTTCAGTTTGCATTCCTAAACCAAAAACACACAAAAATTAGTTATAGCCTTATTTGCAAATGTATTTCTTTGTTTCTCTCGGAGATTGCTCAATTTCAGGTGACTTGGCAATAAGGAAATGTAGAGGGGATTTGACTCAAGTACATGAACAAAGCAAGCAAAAGGAGGTATCACATTCCTTTCATCACCTTTTTTGCAACTTTAAATTTACCCTACAATTATTCACTTGCTTGCACTTGAGTCACTCCCCACTTAGCTTTGTTATCCTATAAATTCTATTCCTTTGCCAAGTGTCTCCTTTTTAGCTTTGAAATAATGAGCAATGAATTTGGTTAAAAATATTTCCTACATTTTTACAACAAGAAAAAGCATCCAAAAGATGACTTGAGTCCATGTTTAACCCAAAGAATTTGATTTTAGAACTACTCCATCCCAATTGAGCTTAATGTGAATAGACTCGATAGTACCCTTGAATGAAATTGTTTGATAAAACAGATGTTTCAAAGTAGTAGAGATTATGCCACAACTTTTTCTAATAATTACCATAAGATATTGCTTTACGTGTGTCATTACAATACTGTCGTTCTCCATGGGGAACTATTAACTCCACTGGCCAACGAATGATCTAAATGTGGGAAACCACTTGATTTCGGCTATTGAGTTATGTAAACGTCTGTAGCAGCGATGCTATGAGGGGTAAAATTTTAGTCTCCTCGGGGTTTCACGTTCCAAGTGAAGTTGTAGTACTCCCCTGACCCATTATTGCTCAAAAACTATTTATTGTCATGGTCACGAGTGCACAACACAGTCCCAATTAACATGTTAAAAATAGTGGCATGATTTCTCTATGAAAGAGCTGAAGTTTTTGAAGGGCAAGGAAAGGAAAAAAGGTGCTTTGAGAGTTTTGAAATTTTGACATGGGAATAGATGAGCTGTTCTTAAATTGAATGTTCTGGTGCCAACTTGAGTACTCTTAATTAATTAAAGAAACAAGAGCAAAAAGTTTTATCTCTCAACAAAGAGAGACACCAAAAGAATTTGTTCACTTTCCTAGCTAAATTTTTGACACTTGCTCAGGCATATGATTTATTTGCTAGCAAGACATACGTGGTTAGGAAGGGGACACAGTGCAATCTTGTGAGTAATTGTATGATCATATTTAAGATTATAGGGATTGTGAAGAAAAGAATTTGACACCAATTCAAGCTTGTAAGTTCTTTTATTTTAGTCTCGAATCTCCACTATTCTTCCTTATTTCCTTGTCGCTCGAGGGCGAGCAACATCTAAGCTTGGGGGAGTTGATAGATGTGAGATTTGACACATTTTTGATGGTTTTCCTCTAGATTTGATCGTTTTCTAGATTTACCTAACGCTAATACTTCGGTAGCAAAGAAAACTTGGTTTTTAATGTGTGTTTCAGGTTCTGAATGTCAATAAAAGGTTTTAACTAGAGAAACACAATATTCAGGCGAAAACAAGCAAGTCTCTCTTTGGAAGCAATCGAGGAAAGCGTACAGAATCTTTAGCGAGCAACTATACGGCAGGAACATTTTTCCGGCCGTATAGTTCCTACCGTATAGCTGCCGCCGCCTCTGTCTTGTCAAAAGGGAAAACTTCCATCAAGAGACCAGACGTGAAAACACAACACAACAGCCACAATCCCATCCAAAAGGGAGAAAGAGGAGATCCGGAGAAGAAGGAGAAGGCGTTCTTCATCTTGCTCCACGATCTTCGACCTCTTAGCCAATACACCCCCATAGCCATTACTTGTACTTGAGAGAGAGAGAGAGATCTTCACCTTGCAAGACTAGGGTTTGAGATTGATTCTTCCTATCTTGAATTGTGTTGGATTACTTGTATATTCTTATTGTGGATCTCCACGGTAATATCAAGACGAATTCCCTTTATTTAATTATATCGATGATGCTTTCTTCTCTCATGTGTGAGTAAGTTCCTTTGGTGTGGGAGATGTAAGGGATTGGTGAGATGTGATGTGCCTTCATATATTTTCCATTAGTTTGTGATTGATTTTAATTGCTATATTATGTGTCCTTGACTATCTATGGGATGCTTAATGCTTGTTGTCCAATTAAGGGCCCAAACAATATGATACTTTGTTCTACATGGATAGGATCTTATTCGCTAGCAGACCGGCGACCCTCGAGTGACACGAGGATATCAATGGAAAACTAGTAGACTCAAGGATAACAAGGAACCACCGAGCTTATTGCATTAGTCCGATCCAAGGAGCTTAATCGCTAAGCGACCTAAAGGGTCTTAATCGTCTAGTGTCTGACCATGGTTTTGGTAACAGACTAGTAGGATTATTGAAGTTGGGACGAAATCTACCAAGAGGAGTTCCGGCTAATTATGGTTGCTCGCCTACACATATACTTATAAGATTATAATTGTTACACTTATCATTCGTCCACCTGGCACAGTCAATATCACCATGAACTGTATCTCCCCATGCCTTCTTTGTCGTCTGCAGGAAACAACAAACAACCAAACCATTCCTTACTTTTATGCTTTTTATTTCAAAAGTTTACATTTTTAGTTTTATTTAAATACACCCAGTTTAATCCAAATTCCTTTCTCGTTTCAACACTTGCAGTCAATTCACTCGAATACCTGTGACAACTTTGGGTGTGACAGAGACTTCACCCATAAACACTTACCTTTGGGCTCCATGTGGGATCGATATCTATACTTTGAAACTAGCTACAAACGATCTGTGCACTTGGATACATCACCCACAATGGTCGTCGTCGCGGCACCAGCGAGGGCTTCCTCCATCGCCACCTCCTCTGCAGGGTCGCCGCTCTTCTGAGTTTCATTCCGGCCTCGCTGGAGCCTATTCACCAAGCTCTTCTAGTGTCACCTTGCCTCCTCCGCTGCAGCCGTCCACCACCGCCCTCCCTAGACGCTCCCCCATCCTCGCAGTCCTCCTCCTCTATGGAGCTCGACTGCCTCGCCGGAGCCCGGTCCGGCCCGTGCACGAGCCGTCAAGCCCGCCCCTGAGCAACCACTGTGCATGTAGCAGCCTCCTACCAACGCTCGGTCGCCCTCGTCCTTCCTCCGCCTAGCCCGCGAGCGCTTCCGCTACTAGGAGCGTGCCTGCTCCTCCTCACCAAGCCCCTTGTCGCTGTCTCCTCTGTGAGTCCTCCTGTCGTGAGGGGCATTTCGGTGTTATTTCTTGCAACCCTGGTCGTGACCACATGTGCCTTCCCTATGCGTGCTCCATGTGCTACTGTTGTTGATGTGTGGTGATGGTGGATGTGTTGAGGATGTGCTTTGCATTGGTATTGTTGCAACTCGGTTATGTCTACTTTGACAAGATCGAAACCGGTACCGAACTAGTCACCTTGACCATCGATGTCGAACCAAGTTCTTCCGGACCCTGAACCCCTGGATCACCGAGAATCCGCAGTACCCGAAGATCAACCTCGAAGGCCGAACTCTAGGCACGCCAAGCTCTCCTTCCTAGAGGCCGAAGACCCTGAAGCCAATCCGATGACCGAACCTGAACCCCTCCGAACCAAGATCTTTGACCCTAAATGTGTGACCCCTACCTATCCCTATTTTATAAATGCCACATATACTTGTTGCATATTAATTCAGCCATACTCGCATACATATTTGGGGGGGGGGGGGGGGGTACTTTGTCGATTCACCTAATAATTAAATATGGAAACTATATGCGGGCTATTCTAGTCTTACATTGGCTCCATTTAAATTTGTGTAGCGAACCGATGTCATGTTTTGCCTTGTTATTTCAACATTTCAACTATGGGTACCTAAACAACATGAACCTCTAACTAATTGTTGGGACCTGATTCCTCTTAATAATGCCTACTTGCATCGCATCTTTTCCATGTCATCCATCATATCATGAACATGCCCGATCTTCTGCTGTAGTATTAAATAGCGCATCCGGTGTTTCTTTTAGTAATTTGCTTCTTCACGGATTAGGCCGTTGAGTTGATGCGAGCTTCGACCCATTCACCGGTGAACCTTCGGCAGTGTTTCCCAGGCGAGCATTCTCCCCCTTTCTACCTATCTTGCATTTATAGTCTTTATTTCCTCCTGTTGATCTATTGCTATCCGTGTTGTGATGCTTTAGTTTCTGTACCATTGATATCCCCTATAGCCTATATTGCCTTGGACACCTCCTATTGCCTATTGTTTGGTAGACCGTTGGTCTTACGAGTCGTAGTTGCTTGCTTAGGTATTGTTGTGCATTGTCGATGTTCCACAGTTAATGTGGGTTGACACATGCTTAATGGTGGAAGATAATCATGACTTTCATTATAACTTGTTAATTAAAATGCTAGAAATAGATATAATGCAGAGGCACCGGTGGGTAATAGATGTTATTTGGTTTTTATCCACCCACTTGTGTCCACTTAGGACCCGAGTTCTTGACACCTATTCCGAGATCGAGCGTGCTAACCACATGTGGGGTGTGTGGGAACCCCCATCGGCTTACTACCTGATTTCAAAGTACTGTGCTAGGGGACACAAACTAGTTTGGGGTATTATTACTATCATGTACTTATGCCATGCTTTACTGCTTTATTTACTATAGCGTGTGGAGCGCATGTACTGTTTAGGAACAAATGTGGAATTTTTCGCGGTATCGACAAGCCCAGTCACACTTTTGGGTTTCTAGTCGTTTACATCCATTGTCACAAACCATGGGTCCATCTCGGAGCCGGCCGACTTTGTTGCGGGTAGCTTAGTGGGGTGGTCCCCACGTACTTTCTTTGGGTCTAGGAAACATCGTGTCTGAAGCCCCGTCGACATACTGTTGGGTGTGTGTTCATGATCTTGCACATATCAGATCTGACAACAAGGGTTGAAGTGCGTGTGGATACTTTGGTGCACCCCTGCAGGGTTAAATCTTTTCAAAAAGCCGTGTCTACGATTATGGACGACTTGGAGCACAGTTTCTCGACCATAGACAACTATAACTAAAGAATTACTGCTATAATATGACTTGGATCTGATATGACTAGTAAGTTGGAAAACCACCATGAAATGAATGAATAAAACTACCAACTATGTGAGTTTCCTCGGCATGACTTCTTTGTTTGGTCTCGAGGGGGAAATACCAAGATGGGTATGTTTGATGTTTGTAACAGGTTGGTTCCGAATAGGGCTTTCTTATCCCTCTTTGATAACCGACAACTGTAACGAGTCTCTATAGGTTGTTTAGTGCATGCTTCGTTGTCGTTTCAGTCCACCATACCTATGTAGGCGAGAGCCGCCAAATTCTAGACTCGCCGTGTACTAGCCTTAGTACCGACTGCTCTCTTTTTCCTTTGCCCTTTGTCGGCACCCCTTTTGTTGTAGCAGGTTTGAGATCGACATCGTTAGCAAGGTTACCCTTCTAGCTTGGCCTGGGCAAGGTTATGGACGCCATTGGTTATTCTTAAGGGCTCTTAGCCCCATTTGCATCTTGTCTGTACTCGGATGTTGTATCGTTTTCAAGGTGATTTGGATCTTTGTACTGTATATCTACATTCTTGACTCATTGAGTCATTGTTGAATATATATGTTTCTATGGGTTCCATTGTGGACTATTGTGTAATTGTATTACTTCGTTTTCCACCCGCACGCAAGTGCCTGGTGGGCATCTTTGAATCGTTTCTATGCGGGTTTGGCAAGAATTGCTAAAACTTGCATAGGGCTGATTCGAGGGTGTTACAATCCACACACAAAGAACACAAGAACTCAACACACAATGTACCCAGGTTCGAGGCTCTCCTATGAAGATAAAACCCCTACTCCTGCTCTAGATCTTATATTACGATCTTTGGACTAATACAAGTGCTCCTTGAGTTGTATCGAAGAGAGGAAGAAGATGAAGTGCTTCTACTCTCCTCTCACTCTAGGGTTTGCCCATAGTGCAAATGGACTGACCCTCTCCTTGGAGGCCTTGGATCACCTTATAAAGGGGTGGCCAGGTTACAACTAGGGCATACGTGGCCCGAATATTCCCTAGAGATGCTTATCCCGAAATAGTAGTTCGACACCCTCCTTTCCTCTATCGCTAGCCTCTGCGCAGCAATGAACCAGAGCCCACACTGCCTGACCGTTGGGGTCAGACACTGTCATATCTGTGACCCTCTGTTCTGTCTCTGCTCCTCTGGCATTTGTCCTTAGCACTTGTCTCTCCCTAGATTCCCTAGAGAGAGAGAAAAGCACTGACCTTGGAGCCGGCTTACTCCTTCTTGAGCACTCCAACCCCTGACTTGGCCTTGTCCGCATAACTCGGCTAGGACGGTACCTGCAAACATGAAACAACCTAGACACCGTGGCGACATACCATATATGTCGGTCGAGTCTTGCCGGTGCTGTCCGACCTTGGGTAACCCGGTCGTCCCTTGTATACCTCAGCCACCTTATGCTTTAGCCAATTTATACCTCGGTGGACTCTGTCCTTATACCATAGCTTGACCCTACCTAGGGTCATCCCCCAACATAGCCTGAGAGCTTGGGGCGGATACAGAAGTAAACGCTGGCTCATAGCTTACTTGCCGCGTTGTTGGAATATTTGAGGTGGTATAAGTAGAGCAACAGACCGGCCGAGGCTCAATCCCCATAAGAGATCGGTAGAGATGCGAGAATATTGGAAGGATCGTAATAGAATTGGGAGTAAGGTGGATGAACTGGATTTGGAAATGATCGAGAACCTCTAGGATGAAACAATAAAGGGGGAACGACACCTCGCAGAGAAGTTGATCGAGTAGCACCACCATCTCCCCATCCTGAAGAGAAGGAGAGGCATCCCTCACGTGACTCTCAGACTATGGTTTGCCAGAATCCACCCGTCAAGAACAAGGTTATCAAGCTGGCCAAAGGTGTCGATGCATGTCGACCACTTCTCGGACCTCTTCTCTTTAAGCTCAACGGTAGGTGAGTCCATCAGTAGAGGCTCAAAATCGAGGAAATTATGGAAATACTCCATGGGCTCAAAGTATGTAAATAGGGAAGAATAAAGAGCTCTACGAGAGTAGGGAGATCCGGCCATGGCTAAGCTTTGAGAAAAGGAAAAGGAAGTTACCCTTGCTCAAAAGGTGGGTGTAAGGATTTTATGATGGGGTCGGAAGGAAGAGAGTACCTACGTGTATGCGGTGAATCACCAACTGTCCTCGTGGGCAGGAATCTCATTATGATCACCACCTTCAATTTCACCGGACGGGACAGATTCCTACACCGTAGAAAGAGCTTAGATAAGAAACAGTTACTATAAAGACCTCTTCAACCGGTTCAGATTCAAGTCCGAATGGCTGCGGAAAAGATCCTCTCAACATACTTTCTTAGGTCACTAGGGAAGTTAAACCAGCTGTCAACATCACTGAATACGTCAACCTGGACCAGACCTAAACCCCGTTACGACGTCACTATATCATATGGGTCCATAGGCAAGGTTCCAACAGGATAATAGATAAATCTACGGATACCTTCTCGACTGCTCGGTTCAGTACTCCACGTCATATACGGAACCTCTCCTCAGACCTCCTCTGGTCATTAAGGTACTCACACCACTTCACAAAAGGATCTTTTTCTTCCCTTTTGTTGTTAACCCTTTTGCAATACCTCGTCGTAAGCCCATTATCCTGGGACATCTGAGATGAGAAGACTCATTAGACCTATTTTGAGGACGGGCACACGGAAAGGTCCACGTGATTGAGACATTAACACATGCGGGAGACCTTGCACCAAGACCTCGCGCCTCAAGACCAAGAAGTCATCAAGCCCACTAGGTGGAGGTTGGGCATGAGCTAAAAGCAACTCTGCTAGAAGGAAGGCCGTCTTATTAAAGGTACTGATCGGGGGCTTGTCAGTGATGAGTGGACTTATGCATGTACCTTACACAAGTCTAAACCCACGAGACATGCCCATGCTACCTCTATGATCAAGGACCTAGAGGTAGGGGCGAATCTACCGGCTAGCCTTTGTTAGGCTGTTAGGCTCAAGCCTACCATCCATTTCCGACAAAAAAACCTCAACTATATGGCTAATATCCATGGATGGATCAATGGCAGGAAGAAGAACATGTTCTGCTGTAACTCCTGGGCATAGGCATGTGTTGAAAGGGAGTACAAATGCTAACTGAAAGAAGATTCATTGGACCTGTTACCTGTGGGCTATGGCCCGACGCCCCGACTAGGCGTTGGCTCTTTGGTGGACGAAGAACATGCATGCAAGTAAATTGGAACTGAGGAATTTGGGCGCAGGTTGGGATGTGGACATGGGGCACTATTCATTGCTTGTGGTGGCTTCTATTGTTTAGGAATCACCCAAAATTTCAGTGGAAAATAATTTCTTGCAGTGGCTTACTTGTGTACTCTACTCAATTATTTGTTGCTTTTAGGCATACATGGTTGATCCACGGTCCATATGTATACCTACTTATGCATGTGACATTGTTCTACTAAAATACACATCTCTTCGGCAAATTTGGGCGTAGTTGCAAGTACATTTTAATTTTGAGCCCACCTTCTACTTTTGTCCTAGATTCACCATTACCTAGAGGCCTGCATCTAGAAACTCTCAACCGACCAGACCCGTGGGGCTGTAAGACAACTCTCTAGAAGACCTCGAAGACTAGACGTATATCCAGGAGAGACCGGAGATCAAGATTACTTGCAAGGCAACATGAATACCTAACGTGGCTAAGGAAGACTCCACCGTCATCAACACATATAAGTACCGAAGAGCAGTCACCTAAGGGAGATATGCCATAGACGCCTGAGTCTTTACCGTTAGCCTTAGTCATAGTTCTAGTTTCATCTCTCGCAAGGTATCATTATAAACCCACGAAGACCTCTTGTAAACACCATGTACGATCTCCCGATCATTCTACGAATAAAGTCTGAAGAAATCCTCTCCATTACACTTTGTCTTTGAGAGATCCAAACATGTTGGCCCGAGCCGATCGTCAAACAAATAAGCTCTCTTCTATTCCTTTCCTTGGAAGTAAGACTGTGAGAGGATCGTGAAAACTATCCTTCGTCATCAATGTTAAGCAAAATAATGATTAAGGGCAAAATGCCCTTACATGGAGGCTATGGACTTTCAACAAAGGCAACGGGTTATCGGCGGAGTGAACGCCGGCTGGGATGGCGGTGCCACGAGGTGTGCGCGCTCGGTGGAGTCGGTGAATTTTTCTCTAGTAGGGTCACCGCTGAGTATATTTGGGAGTCGCGGAGGAAAAGTCTCCTATAAATTTACTCTTCTAAACTCTACAAAAGTTCGGCTAGGTGCATTTTAGAGGAGAAAAACAAGAATTTTACTTCTCTAACCGATTATACGACTTCAGGATTTGCACATTTGCCACACTATTTTTCGCAACTTGCATATTTATTACAGGTTGTGTCACCATATGTAGTGATCATGTGATAAATATGCAAATTTTAGAAAAAGTAAGGTAAATATGCAAAAATCTCACGAGAGATGCTATAATCGGAGAAATGGTGGGACACACGCGGTTCGTTGAAGGGTTTTCGCGCGGTCTGCTCGCCTGTTAGCCGAAAAAGAGCCGGTTCGGAAAGGGAAATATCTGGGTCCCGTTCCAAAATCGAAGTGTTTGGTTCTTGACCGGGAAAACCAAGCGGCGTTCACACAGGTCGTACTAGTAAAATACTCTCCCGGAGCTACCAATGGCGGCTATGGCGGGTTCGAGCTGAGCACTCAACGGGAATAGGAGAGGACGTAGAAGCCGAATCCTGCGCAGCTGGGAAATGGGGCCGGTGGTGGCGTGCGAGGAGCGACGGACGCTGGTTCTGGTGAACCTGGCATCCATCATGGAGCGCGCCGACGAGGCGCTGCTGCCGGCGGTGTACCGGGAGGTGGGCGCCGCCCTGCACGCAACACCCACGGGCCTCGGCGCGCTCACCCTCTACCGCTCCATGGTGCAGGGCGCGTGCTACCCGCTGGCCGCCTACGCCGCGTCGCGCTACAACCGCGCCCACGTCATCGCCGTCGGGGCATTCCTCTGGGCTGCCGCCACATTCCTCGTCGCCATCTCCGAAACCTTCCTCCAGGTGAGCCCGGCCGCTCAACCATCGCTCGTCACGCTTGCTGTAGTAGTACAAAGCCGGTGGCGAGTTAAGGGCGTTGTCTTCTGTACTCGGCGAGCATAGATCTCGAGAGCTTAAGCTTCCAAATTGTCATTACCTGATTTGGGAACTATTGCCGATTTGAAAATCAGAGCTGCATCGATGGTTTGTTAGGTAGCGATCTCGAGAGGCCTGAACGGCATCGGCCTCGCCCTGGTCATACCGGCAGTCCAGTCGCTGGTCGCCGACTCCACCGACGACGAGCACCGCGGCACGGCCTTCGGATGGCTGCAGCTGACCAGCAGCATCGGGTCCATCCTCGGGGGCTTCTCCGCTCTGCTCCTTGCGCCGACCACCATCTTCGGGATCGCCGGCTGGCGCTTCGCGTTCCACCTCGTGGCGGCCATCAGCGTCGTCGTCGGCGCCCTCGTGTGGTTCTTCGCCGTTGACCCCAACTTCCGGACAGTCAGAACGTCAGCGGTCGGCGAGAAACGGTCGGCGTGGGACGAGGCCAAGGAGCTGCTGAGGGAGGCCAGGACCGTGATCCAGATCCCGACGTTCCAGATCTTCGTGGCGCAGGGCGTGAGCAGCTCGTTCCCGTGGTCGGCGATGACGTTCATGGCGATGTGGCTGGAGCTCGTCGGGTTCAGCCACGGGGACACGGCCGTGGTCATGTCGGCGTTCGCCGTCGCGATATCTGTGGGCGGCCCCCTCGGCGGCAAGATGGGCGATGCCCTCGCCCGCCGGTACCCGGACGCCGGGAGGATCGTGATGTCGCAGATCAGCGCCGGCTCGGTGGTGCCTCTAGCGGCCATCCTGCTCCTTGGCCTCCCAAATGACCCGTCCACCGGCGTCGCGCACGCACTCGTCCTCTTCGCCATGGTACTCGTCATGTCCTGGAATTCAGCCGCTACAAACAGGTACTACTACCTGTGAAACGAGAATTTTCATTCCATTTTGTATGACGCGAACAGCAAACAGTTATAACATCGACGTTTGCTCCGTGCGTGTGCAGCCCGATCTTCGCGGAGATCGTGCCGGTGAAATCGAGGACGAGCATCTACGCGCTGAGCATGTCGTTCCAGTCGATCCTGGCATCGTTCGCGCCGCCGGCAGTGGGCTTCCTGTCGCAGCACCTGTACGGGTTCAGGCTGGCGGACGACGGCGGCGGCAGCAGCAACGCCGAGAGAGACCGGGAGAACGCCGCGTCGATGGGCAAGGCACTGTACACGGCCATCGCGATCCCGATGACGATCTGCACGCTCATATACTCGCTTCTGTACCGCACGTACCCGCGGGATAGGGAACGCGCGCGGATGCAGTCGCTCATCGGTTCGGAGCTGCAGGGCATGGAGCTGCTGGAGGAGGGTGACGGCTACGTCGACGACCGGTTCGAGCTCTTCGAACTGGAGACAGGCGACGGTGGCGGGACTGACTTGGCGGCTGATGCCGCCGGCACTGCGAAGCTACTGCCGATCAGGGACTCGTGAGTCGTGACACGGAACAAGGACGCCCCTCGCCTCGATGTGCTCCGTGAGAAGAGGGCGCGCTGTGGATATGATTTTGGGGAATTGCAACACGAGGACCGTACGTTGCAAAAAGCACACACGAGGACCGGCACTCTGATTCACCCAAAATGAGCTGTTGCTCGGCCGAACCAGACATTGCGGATTGTAGACCCACACTATGTCGGCACACTTACCGGGAAGAATGATAATCTATACATCTACATCTCGTTCCTCTTCCTTTGTTGTTTCCGACCTTTACCTACCGGTTGGTAAAGACAAACCATTTCAGAATTTCAGGAAAAATTATCTAAAAAAAAAGAATTTCAGGAGAAATAAACTCTAGTACCTCGTCATATCCTGGACTAGGTTAAAGTGACTTCGTCATATCTAGGACTAGATTAAAGTGTTGTAGTCCCTAGATTAAGAGGCATTGATTAGTTTCTATATTCTCTGTCTTCGAGTATCACACCCTTTTATACTAAGAGGTTGTGCTGAATTTCATGACCCTCTTAATAAAGTGATGCTTCTACACATCTTTATCCACCCTTCTTCAGAGCTGTCTGTGCTCGCGAATGATGTGTGTGCGTAATAATGTGGCCATTCGAGATTTTTAGCAATTCTTATTGCTTTGAACTCCAAGGATATTTGTGTCATTCTTAGCGTGATTGGTTAACCCTATCACCAAATGAAGGATGATTGTGTTACCAAGTCCGTTATTCTGGTGCACTCTCTTCGGTCAACGAGTTAGGCTTGTGCCGAAGCTCTGAGACTATGTCTTCTCCTTACCAAGAAAGTTTTCTCTTGAACTAAGTGACATATCGGTGGTTCATGAAATTCTAGATGTCTACTATAAGTATTGCCATGTTGCCACATGACCGTGTTGTCAAGTTCTTGAGCGAGTCAGTTCTCTGAATTGTTCCTTTCTCCAAGGCTCTATACTGGATATCCCTGAACTAGTTGGTTGAGCTTAAACAACAACTTGGAGAGTTGTAAGACAAATGTTCTATCTGACTTAGTTCCTTCTCAAATGGATGTCTAGCTCTATTCACGCTGAAGAAAGATAGTATTTCCTTCGTGGATACATTATCTTCCCCCGCTTTTGATTTGATTCGGGTTATTGTCAAATCAAACTCAGTTCCAAGGACTATCTTGATTATGTTTCTACTCGTGATGTTTCACTTGAGTATATCTTGGTGTCCTTTGGTTTGACCAATATGTTTGCCTTGTTCAAGTAACATATGAGTCCATATTCTTGGAGTATCTCGATAAGTTTGTTATTGAGACCATCGATGACATCCTTATCTTCTTCATGCTAGAATTGATTCATATGGAACCTTTGGCATTAATGTTGTAAACTTTCTGAGAACCGTCTTCGGGTTGTCTCGAAGTACATGTTTGGATGTTAGAAGTAACCTTCTCCTGTTCACATGCATTCGTAGAAAGATGTCGTCATGAATTTGAGTAGAGTGATCTCCGTTCCCTTAAGGACACATGTGTGTTTTGTTGCAAGTACTTCGTGTAGGTGTAGTTGTCCCCCGACAAGTTGCTAATGCATGGGTCTAGCAACCTAGCTCAGTCTTTTGGAGCTGAACACTATCGTTCATGTCTTGAGAATCAAGTGACTTCACCTTTATGTTGAATGTTGCGCACTTACAGTTCTGACATGCTAAGGCTGAAGTATCTTTCCACCTAACCAAGGATGAATCTTAAGTAGCAACAATGGTTGGTGTCCCTCAAGGTTTTGACATAGGTCAGTTTGAACATCCGACAAGATTGATGTAATGGTTGACACAATTAGCCGAAAGATCTTTTTCCATATTCTCTTGAATCAGCAATAACAACCTCTCTTCACGAGGCTTCTTCTATGATCTATTATAGGAGTTGTGCTCATGGTTTCCTTTGCCTCTAAAGTCTGGCCTTTTACTTGATGTCTCGTGTCTCGAACATCAAGGAGAACATTTAACGTAGAGTTGCCAAATGTCTCTCAGTCGATCTTCTGGACCCTTTTATGTTGGCAAGCCTCTTGTTGTGCCAAGTAATTGAAGTCCAAGAATGAAGTTTCTTTTTCTCGTGTCATCGTTATGTGTAACACCCCCGGGATCAGGGTTAAACAAAGCCCAGACCTTAGCCTGACATAAGCTTAACCTAGAGCTCGAGGATATTCAGTGAGAAATCGGTAACACAACAGTAACCCCGCGACACAAAAATTATTACAACAAGCTCATAACTGAGTGAAGAACCAAAATATTACAAGCAGAGGTCACTGACAACAAACATCAAACAACGGAAGGCAAATTATGCTATTAAGTATAGCAAACTTAACAAATGGCCTAAGAGGCCTGAAGCATAACGATGACGTCCTAGCCCATAGATTCTAGGCTGCCGGCCAGGAACCCCAAGATACTCGTCGGTGTCGATGTCGTATGGAACTCGTCCTTAGGGAACACTTACTCTGCTACAAAAGTATCAACAAAGCAAGGGTGAGTATAGGGTGTACTCCGCAAGACTTATGGCTGGTGGGGTTATTTTGCATAAAGCCATCTTTGTTTATAAAACAAGAGGGAGAAGAAGATCGTCTAATCAGATTATTTAAAAGAGGATAAGAGAGCGACATCTCCGAAGAATTGATCATCATCTTGTTATCCACCAAAGTAATCCTCATCTCACAACTAGGATCACCCCACGTACCCAAGAGGAAGCATCCTTAAGCACACGTTGATCTGCCAAATTTTACGATTAGGTTAAAGTTCTCTATGATCTTAGAATTCAGTCACCAAGCATTCATAACCGTGAACATGGCTTTTTGAAAAGATTTAACCCTGCAGGGGTGTACAACTTTACCCACACGTACCAACCGACTCTTAGCGCCACTGGACACACTTCCTTGGTGTGCTGGCAGAGGGTGATTGGACACAATAGTTTTACCTTGCTTCGCCGAGACCATGAGTCACGCCCTAAGGATGGTTCCACCGTAACGGGTCAAATCCCGAAGTCGGTCCCTAGAGATGTGGGTGAGGTTGGTTTACCAGGGGCAACTCGGTTCCTAGTGGTGGCGAGCATGGGACTACAAAAATCACATCCCACCGTGGCCTCCCATACAAGCCTTAGCATGTTTAACTTTTACTACTGATCTCATCTCATCAAGTTATCCAGTCATACTAGATTCTCTGCATCCGGTACATCATCTGGATGAACCAGAATTGACAGCTAAGCATGGCTAAGCAAGACACAAATATAAGCTCTAGCAATGCACACAAGTCAAACCTAGTTAGGAACAGTGGATCAGGTAATATAAGCTCAAAGGGAGTAATAGGATACTCTATCTATCGGTAAAAGACCACAGTAGAATCGTATGCATCATGGCAAGAATTGAAATTCTTTCAAAATCATAGGATTGTATAATGGTGGGGCTATGCATGCCTTGTTTGTTGTTACCCAGATATAGATCTTCGGAAGCCTTGTGCTTGACTTGATTATAGTTGGTCAAGTATTGTTCATCGACCTTCGATGATGTTGATCTCGGTCTTCGATCTCGATATCGTATTCTACCGGGAATAAGCGAACACCAGAAAGAAAGGAAACAATCAACACATGGCATCGATGCAATGCTCAAGCAAGGATGATGATATGACAAGTTATTTAGTATTGTAATGAAACCCTAAAGCATGCTTGGCAATTTAAGCAGGATCCGAGGGGTGCAAACCCTAATACAGGAGAGACTTCGGAATCACCTACGGGGGTTCATTTAGTTCTCTAATTAAACTTACACTTAAAGTTGTTGAACAATGCATGATTATGAGTCTATTGTAAATATCTCATTTTTCTGAACATTTTGATATATTATTTGTATTTTTCTGACTTATAAGTAATAAGATATTGATTTTACAAGTTTATATCAAATTCTGGAATTATTAAAACAATTTATAAATTTATTTGAAATAACACATAAACTTTTTACACTAGGGCATCACCTAGCAACAGTGGCTGACCGAAGGCCCCCAGGCCACATCAGCAAGCCCACGCGACCAAAGCGGGACCCACAACGGGTTTGACTGGGCTGACCCGCGCTGACCTGTGCGGTGGACGGCGGCCGACGCCAGCGACCACACAGCAGCGACGCTACGGTGCGCGCGTGGATGCGAGAGTGGTGGCTGTAGACACAGCGTGACGTGGGATACCTAAAGGTGGCGGTGCCGCTAGCTCTAGGTCACCAGAGACCTGTCGGTGACATGGCCGAGCGGCGGCCGGCGGTGGCGCACGACGTGAGCGAAGGCCCGAGCGAGAGGGAGGAAGGGGAAAGGTCCAGGTGGACCAGCAGCTCACCCTGAGCGTGATGGACATGATGGCGAGGTCGGGTATGGACGGAGTCGACAGTGAGGGCCGCGACGGCGGTCGTCGGAGGCGGGGAAGACGGTGATGTTGGGGTCGACTCCGAGCTCCCTGATGCGATTCCCTTGTCGTGGAGGTGGAGCGTAGCGAGGCAAAGCTCCAGGGTGCGTCGAATGGGTCTAGGGTGGCTGGAGATGACGGTGATTCGAGCCGGCGGTGTGCTAGGGTTCCGGCCGATTGGGAAACACGAGAGAGAGAGGAGGCAGAGGCGTGCTAGGGCTTCTCCACATCGGCGACGAGGTACTTGTAGGCGTTGGTCGCATCGGTGGCGTGCATCGCGACGTCCAGCGGGGATCCTGGTGTAGACGTGCGACGGAGGCGCGGCCAGCGAGCTACTCCCTGTCATTGACGATGAGGACGATGGAGGACGGAGGGGCCGAACTGGTATGGGCTGGCACGGGCTGCTGCTGGGCCAGGCTAGGCCGTAGCAAAGCAAGGACAACTACTGCTGGCGGCTGCGCGCGAGCGACACGGAAGAGGGAAGGGAGATGGGCTCGGCCCAGCTAGAGCTAGGGTTACTTTTTTTTTCTGAAAACCCTTTTCTTTTTCTGTTTCTATTTATTTTTTTGTATTTTCAAACTCTTTTCTGTTTTCGAACATTTTGAAAATACTAGAGGTTTGTAAAATGTAACAAAAACACTCAAGGGTCCTCTTATTCAATTTGGGCTCCAAGCTTTTGGTATTTTTCAAAATATAAAAGCATTTGAATGAAATTCACAGGAGGAGGGAAATTAGGGTTTAGGGTTTCCATTATTTCTTTTGCATGCAATTTAAAAGATGATGCTCATGGATGCACACACAAAGCCCTCATTTAAGATTAGCTAAAACTGGGGCGTTACAGCTCTATCCCCCTTACGAGAATCTTGACCCGAGATTTCAAAGGTAGGAAGAGAGACGAAGAGAGAAAGAAACAGGGTCACTCTAAAGATAAAAGGGAAACGCACTAAACAACACATAGAGTATCTCATGGTCAACTCATGAAGGAGTGTTCAGAACAACTTTGAGGTGACGAACATGAAACACTTCAAGGTAACAGAGGAAACAAGAGGATATGGTTTTCAAGTTGTTGGATAACTGGTCTTCATAAGGATTGAGACCATGGAGTTTCAGAAGAGTTTAAGCTTCTGAAAAGGAAAGCTTACAACAGAAGGAACATGACCATAGACTTCGAGAAATGAAACTCCACTAGACAGCTTAAGTAGAGCTTCCAGGGATACAAAGATACGGATAACCAAGCTGTTGAACTACTTTTGATACAGAAGGATCACTCTTCATTCAACAGAAGGCCAAGACAGAAAGGTGTTTTGTGGCGAGGACTCGTAAGAGTCACAAGGAACATGTAACAAGAGGAACTAATGATTACCAACATCATAGTCTCTCTTTGAACATGCTTGATAACGAAGGAAACTCTTTATTCATCTAAGGTCTATCAAAATCTTTGCCAAAGATCATGATATCACTTTACTCCACCAGGATGAAGAGGTAAGAAGATTCCTGATGACACGAGGAAAAAGAAACTTCATTCTCAGACTTCAACTACTTGGCTCAACAAACGCTTGCCAACATAAAAGGGTCTGGAGGATCGACCAAGAGACATTTAGCAACACTACTTTAAATGCTCTCCTTGATGTTCGAGACACGAGACATCAAGTAGAGGTCGGACTTTGGTTACAAAGGGAACCATAAGCACAACTCCTATAATGAATCATAGAAGATGCCTCATGAAGAGTGGTTGTTATTTGATGATTCAAGAGAATGTGACAATAGGCTTTCTGACTAATTGTGTCAACCATTACAACAATCTTGCTGGATTTACAAAGAAACCTATGTCAATTCCTTGAAGAACACCAACCATCATATCTACTTGAGATTCCGATTTGGTTAGGTGAGATGATACTTCAGACTCAGCATGTCCGAATGGAAAGTGTGTAACATTTACCAAAGAGGTAAAGTCATTAGATTCTCAAGACATGGACTTCAGTGTTAAGCTCCAAAAGACTGAGCTAAATTGCTAGACTCATGTATTAGCAACTTGTCAGGGGACAACTGCTTATACATCGAGTACTTGCAATGAAATACAACTGTGTCCTTAAGATACAGAGTTAACTCTACTTGAATCCACGACGTCATCTTTCGACAATTGCCTGCGAACCAGAGAAGGTTACTTCTAACATCCAAAACACATACTTCAAGATAACCCGAAGATGGTTCTCAAAAGTTCCCAACATTAATGCCAAATGGTTTCATATGAATCTATTCTAGCGTGGAGAGGATAAGGATATTATCGATGGGCTCCACAACAAACTTATCGCGATACTCCAAGATGATGAACTCATATGTTACTTGAACAAGGCAGAATATTAGTCAGACCAAAGAACATGAGGATGTACTCAAGTGAAACATCACAAGAAGTAGCATCGTCAAGATAGTCCTTGGAACTGAGTTTGATTTAATGATAACCCAAATCAAATCAAAGGTTGAAGAGGATAACATATACATGAAGGAAATACTATCTTTCTTCAGCACGAACGAAACTAGTTATCCCTTGCAAAGGAACAAAGTCGGGTAGAACTTTTGTCTTACAACTCTCCAAGTTGTTATTTAAGCTCAACCAACTAGTTCAGGGTATCCAGTACGGATCCTTGGAGAAAGGAGCAGTTCAGAGAACTTGTTGCTCAAGAACTGGACAACATGGTCATGTGGCAATGTGGCGATACTTCTAGAAAGACGTCTAAAATATCACGATCCACCGATATGTCACTTAGTTCGAGAGGGAACTTGCTTGGTAAGGCAAGAAGACATAGTCTCAGAGTTTTGGCACAAGCCTAACTCTTTGACCGAAGAAAGTGCACCAGGATAACGGACTTGGTGGCACAATCATCCTTCGCTTAGTGATAGGATTAACCAATCACGCTAAGGAATAACAAAATGTCCTTGGAGTTCAAAGCAATGAGAATTGCTAAGAATCTTAGATGGCCACATTATTACACACACGCATCATTCTCGAGCACGAAAGCTCGGAGGAAGGGTGGGTAATAATATGTAAGAGCATCACTTCATTAAGAAGGTCATGAGACTCAACGCAACCTCTTAGTGTAAAAGGGTGTGATACTCTAAGGTAGAACAGATAGAAGCTAATCAATGCCTCTTTATCTGTGGATTACAACACTTTGACCTGTTCCTAGATATGACGAGGTACGGGAGTTTGTTTCTCCTGACATTCCGAAATGGTTTGTCTTGATGGACCACAAGAGTATCTTGCATCGGAAAACACCAATGCAAATTTCTACTTGACTACCAACTGGTAGACAAAGGTCGGAAACAACAAGGGAACAAGGAACATGCTCAGGATAGAATCCCGAGATGTGGATGCATAGATTATCATTCTTCCGGAAACCAATGCAAATAAGGGAGGGTGTGGCAAAGTCATGAGTATAGATGCGAGACTCACGAGGAGTACTCTTGTCGTGATCTATTTGGTTCCATTTAAAGAACATCTGCCATAGCTAGTGGTAGGGGAAGTCCTTAATTGTCGCGAGTTAATAGCGACAATAACCACAAGCTCAAAGGCTAGAATTGTATTACTAGCCATCTTGAGGTAATGTTTGAACATTAACAACAGGGGACAATGGAATGGACCTTGGGTTAAAGATCAACTTCATGTACAAGATTCACAACACTAGAATCCAGTACAATCTAGGATCTTCGATTCAAGTCCAAGGGTTAAAAACCTAAGAAAAGAGTAACTACTACTTGAGTGACATAACGTACACCGCAAAGTAGCAATCACGAGGTAGCTTCCAAGAGAAGAATGAACTTCTGAAGTACCCAAACAAACAAAAAGGAGGCACACGAGGTGAAAGGAAACCTCGAAGCCTAGAACAGAACATTGTGGATCCTACAGTATAATACTGTAGGCCCATAGAGAGATCATGATAGAAAGGAATCTCTCAGATGAAACGGAGCAAAAGGGAACAAGGAACACACAACACACAACACACGCAACTCTAAAGAACTATATACTAGGTCAACTGGTTGAGAAACGACATGCCAAGAAGGCACCTAAGCTTTGAAACACGAGACAAGATAGCAAAACTTTTCCAAATCAACACAAGGTAATATGAACCAGAGTTAGAGCGAAACAAGATAAGGAGAAAAAGAAGCATACTAGAGTTTTCGCAAATACTTTTCATCTTTGAAATAGTTTTCACAAGCACTAGACTCAACATCGACCAATAGCAAGGTTTTCCTACGGTTGGTACTGCTCTGATACAAAAATTTGTAACACCCCCGGGATTAGGGTTAAACAAAGCCTAGACCTTAGCCTAACATAAGCTTAACCTAGAGCTCGAGGATATTCAGTGAGAAATCGGTAACACAACAGTAACCCTGCGACACAAAAATTATTACACAAGCTCATAATTGAGCGAAGAACCAAAATATTACAAGCAGAGGTCACTGACCACAAACATCAAACAACGAAAGGCAAATTATGCTATTAAGTATAGAAAACTTAACAAATGGCCTAAGAGGCCTGAAGCATAACGATGACGTCCCAACCCATAGATTCTAGGCTGCCGGCCGGGAACCCCAAGCTACTCGTCGGTGTCGATGTCATATGGAACTCGTCTTCAGGGAACACTTACTCTGCTACAAAAGTATCAACAAAGCAAGGGTGAGTACAGGGTGTACTCCGCAAGACTTATGGCTGGTGGGGTTATTTTGCATAAAGCCATCTTTGTTTATAAAACAAGAGGGAGAAGAAGATCGTCTAATTAGATTATTTAAAAGAGGATAAGAGAGCGACATCTCCGAAGAATTGATCATCATCTTGTTATCCACCAAAGTAATCCTCATCTCACAACTAGGATCACCCCACGTACCCAAGAGGAAGCATCCTTAAGCACACGTTGATCTGCCAAATTTTACGATTAGGTTAAAGTTCTCTATGATCTTAGAATTCAGTCACCAAGCATTCATAACCGTGAACATGGCTTTTTGAAAAGATTTAACCCTACAGGGGTGTACAACTTTACCCACACGTACCAACCGACTCTTAGCGCCACTTGACAAACTTCCTTGGTGTGCTAGCAGAGGGTGATTGGACACGACCGCTTTACCTTGCTTCGTCGAGACCATGAGTCACGCCCTAAGGATGGTTCTGCCATAACGGGTCAAATCTCGAAGTCGGACCCTAGAGATGTGGGCGAGGTTGGTTTACCAGGGGCTCCATCCACCCCAAGCAACCCCGTCCATGCTTACCTACCTATATGAATGCACCTCCTTCACCGCCTTCGAGAACAACCAGAATGCATATGTCGAATGGAACGCCCGAACTATGTGACTCATGGAATCTACTAGGCAAGTTAGTTAATCGTGAGGTCCCCATAAACCCCGTGTGGCTGTACGCTCGTCTTGGTCCAAAGGCAAGAACTCGGTTCCTAGTGGTGGCGAGCATGGGACTACAAAAACCACATCCCACCGTGGCCTCCCATACAAGCCTTAGCATGTTTAACTTTTACCACTGATCTCATCTCATCACGTTCTCCTGTCATACTAGATTCTCTGCATCTGATACATCATCTGGATGAACCAGAACTGACAGCTAAGCATGGCTAAGCAAGACACAGATATAAGCTCTAGCAATGCACACAAGCCAAACCTAGTTATGCTAGGAGCAGTGGATCAGGTAATATAAGTTCAAAGGGAGTAATGCAACAGATAGGATACTCTATCTACCGGTAAAAGACCATATTAGAATCGTATGCATCATGGCAAGAATTGAAATGCTTTCAAAATCATAGGATTGTATAATGGTGGGGCTATGCTTGCCTTGTTTGTTGATACCCAAATATAGATCTTTGGAAGCCTTGTGCTTGTCTTGATTATAGCTGGTCAAGTATTGTTTGTCGACCTTCGATGGTGTTGATCTCGGTCTTCGATCTCGATCTCGATATCGTATTCTACCGGGAAGAATTAAACACCGAAAAGAAAGGAAACAATCAACACATGGCATCGATGCAATGCTCAAGCAAGGATGATGATATGACAAGTTATTTAGTATTGTAATGAAACCCTAAAGCATGCTTGGAAATTTAAGCGGGATTCGAGGGGTGCAAACCCTAATACAAGAGAGACTTCAGAATCACTTGTGGGGGTTCATTTAGTTCTCTAATTAAACTTGCAATTAAAGTTATTGAACAATGCATGATTATAAGTCTATTGTAAAGATCTCATTTTTCTGAACATTTTGATATATTATTTGTATTTTTCTAACTTATAAGTAATAAGATATTGATTTTACAAGTTTATATCAAATTCTGGAATTATTAAAACAATTTATAAAGTTATTTGAAATAACCCATAAACTTTTTACACTAGGGCATCACCTAGACACAGTGGCTGACCGAAGGGACCCAGGCCACAACAGCAAGCCACGCGACCAAAGCGGGACCCGCAGTGGGTTTGACTGGGCTGACCCGCGCTGACCTGCGCGGTGGACGGCGGCCGACGCCGGCGACCACACAGCGGTGGCGCTACGACGCGTGCGTGGATGTGAGAGTGGTGGATGTAGACGCAGCGTGACGTGGGCTACCTAAAGGTGGTGGCGCCGCTAGCTCTAGGTCACCAGAGACCTATCGGCGACATGGCCGAGCGGCGGCCGGCGGTGGCGCATGACGCGAGCGAAGGCCCGAGCGAGAGGGAGGAAGGGGAAAGGTCCTGGTGGACCAGCAGCTCACCCTGAGCGTGATGGACATGACGTCGAGGTCGGGTATGGACGGAGTCGACGGTGAGGGCCGCGACGGCAGTCATCGGAGGCGGGGAAGACGGTGATGTTGGGGTCGACTCCAAGCTCCCCGATGCGATTCCTTTGTCATGGAGGTGGAGCGCAGCGAGGCGAAGCTCCATGGTGCGTCGTCTGGGTCTAGGGTGGCCGGAGACGACGGCGATTCAAGCCGGCGGTGCGCTAGGGTTTCGGCCGATTGGGGAACACGTGAGAGAGGAGGCAGAGGCGTGCTAGGGCTTCTCCACAGCAGCGACGAGGTACTTGTAGGCGTCGGTCGCGTCGGTGGCGTGCATCGCGACGCCCAGCGGGGATCCTGGCGCAGACGTGCGGCAGAGGCGTGGCCAGCGAGCTACTCCCCGTCGTTGACAATGAGGACAAAGGAGGACGGAGGGCCCGAACCGGTATGGGCTGGCACGGGCTGCTGTTGGGCCAGGATGGGCCACATAAAAGCAAGGGCAGCTACTGCTGGCGGCTGCGCGCGAGCGTCATGGAGGAGGGAAGGGAGATGGGCTCGACCCAGCTAGAGCTAGGGTTAGTTTTTTCTTCTGAAAACCCTTTTGTTTTTCTGTTTCTATTTATTTGTTTGTATTTTCAAACTCTTTTCTGTTTTCAAACATTTTGAAAATACCAGAGGTTTGTAAAATGTAACAAAAACACTCAAGAGCCCTCTTATTCAATTTGGGCTCCAAGCTTTTGGTATTTTTCAAAATATAAAAGCATTTGAATGAAATTCACAGGAGGAGGGAAATTAGGGTTTAGGGTTTCCATTATTTCTTTTGCATGCAATTTAAAAGATGATGCTCATGAATGCACAAACAAAGCCCTCATTTAATATTAGCTAAAACTGGGGCGTTAAATTATGCTTCAGGCCTCTTAGGCCTTTTGTTAAGTTTGCAATACTTAATAGAAAAATTTGCCTTCCGTTGTTTGATGTTTGTGGTCAGTGACCTCTGTTTGTAATATTTTGGTTCTCTGCTCAGTTATGAGCTCGTTGTACTAATTTTGTGTCGCAGGGTTACTGTTGTGTTACCGATTCTTCACTGGATATCCTCGAGCTCTAGGTTAACCTTATGTTAGGATAAGGTCTGGGATTTGTTTAACCCTGATCCTAGGGGTGTCACAGTTTTTGGTATCAGAGCCAAAAACTATGACACACCCCGAGATCAGGGTTAAACAAATCCCAGACCTTAGCCTGACATAAGCTCAACCTAGAGCTCAAGGATATCCGGTGAAGAACCGGTAACACATTAGTGACCCTGCGACACAAAAGTTAATATAACAATCTCATAACTGAGCAGAGAACCAAAATATTACAATAGAGGTCACTGACCACAAACATCAAACAACGAAAGGCAAAAAAAGCTATTAAGTATAGAAAACTTAACAAATGCCCTAAGAGGTCTGAAGCATAACGATGACGTCCTAGCCCATAGATTCCAGGCTGCCAGCCGGGAATCCCAAGCTACTCATCAGTGTCGATGTAGTACCAAACTTTTCTTCAGGGGAACACTTACTCTACTACAAAAGTATCAACAAAGCAAGGGTGAGTACAAGGGTGTACTCCACAAAACTTATGGCTGGTGGGGTTATTTTGCATAAAGCCATCTTGGTTTATAAAAAAAGAGGGAGAAGAAGCTTGTCTATTCAGAATATTGTAAAAGGGGATAAGATAGCGACATCTCCAAAGTATTGATCATCATATCTTTGATGTCCACCAAATCATCATCATCTCATCTCACAACTAGGATCACCCCTCGTACCCATGATGAAGCATCCTTAAGCACACGTTGAAACCTCCAAGTTTTACGATTAGGTTAATGTTCTCTATGATCTTAGAATTCGGTCACCAAGCGTTCATAACCATGAACATAGCTTTTTGAAAAGATTTAACCCTACAGGGGTGTACAACTTTACCCACACGTACCAACCTTCTCTTAATGCCACAATGATTAGCTCTCTTCCTTGGAAGGACATCAAAGGGCGGTTGGACACGACCTTTACCTTGCTTTCGCCGAGACCATGATTCACGCCCTAAGGATGGTTCCGTCGGAACGGGTAAAATCCCTAAGCCGGTCCCTAGAGATGTGAGGTGAGGTTCATTTACCAAGGGCGTTGTCAACCCCAAGCAACCCGGTCCATGCTTCCCTACCTATTATGATGCACCTCCTTCTCCTCCTCTTTTGAAAATGGTTTCAATGTACACTACAAGAAAAGTTGGCTTTTACAACAGACGATTTTCGTGGTTAAAGGCCCGTTTTTCGTGGCTAAAAAGTCTTCTACGACGGATGACCATTGTGGTAAAATTCCCGTCACAAAAGAATCTCCCATGTTTTTTCCTAACCGTGGCGGATCGCACCCTTCAACCATGAAAACTTGTTCCGTCGTAGATCTGTTCGCCAACTGTGTTGACTGCTGACGTCATGCAAAATGCCACGTGGCACCCGCCGTTAACGGCCGGTTACTACCGTTGACGGCCACGGAAACCGTGGTAGAAGCCAGGCCCATCGAAGGCCTGCTCATAATTAAGTGGGCCGGCCCATCAAGAAAGCCCAATAAGATTACGGCCCATTACTGTTTCACCCGACAATGTTTGAAATGGGCCCACTAGTGCAGACATCCGCGGCTCGTGAACTTTCAGGCCCGACACTATTTCAGCCTACAGAAGGCCCACCTTGGTCCAATACTGTGCGACCCATTTTCAGCCTGGGCCAAGTCTGTCTGTTACTGTTAAGGCCTTCTGTCGGCCTGTCACTTTTCTCGCACCCATCATGGGCCATCACAGGCCTCTATACTTACGGCCTTTACTGTTCTGGACATTCACTGTTCCGGCCTTCTACTATTCAGTTCTATAAACGGGCTGAAGATTCTGGCCTGCTAAAGTTGTGGCCTTGTTACTGTTTCCGGTCTGTTACTGTTCTGACCTTTCACTATTCCAGCCTTTCACTGTTGCGGCCTTTCACTATTCTGGCATTTCACTGTTTCAGCCTTTCACTGTTCCGGCCTTTACTGTTCCGCCTTTCACTATTCTGGCCTTTAACTGTTCTAGCCTTTAGTCGGCGTAGGCCCGTCACTATTGATTGGTGGCCCATCAACGACTGATAAAATGTTGTGGGTCTGCTACTGTTTAAGTCTATCTAACTTAGATCCATTGCCAGGACATAAACATGGATAAACAAAGAACACAAGTTCTCTAAAATGCTAAATAAATTCTGGAACTGTGGAAAAAACTTATAACTAGAAAATTAGTAAATTATTACAGTCTTGAAAAATTCCGTAGCTCGTAAAGCATCATCGGAGTACAACACACCTGATAAACAATATAATCTCAGTTTCAAAAATGTTCCTTTTAGGGAGCTCGCGCCGCCTCACATGTAACAGCGGGATTACCACGAGACTTGTTGAGCATATTATTAAGTAGATTCTCCATCAAAGCTTGCCTACCTTTCAACTCAGATAAATCCTTCCTTGCTATGGAGACTACTGCATCTGTTCTGTTGGCTTCCTGTCCAACTACATCTAGTGCATTTTGGAGTCTAGCACCAAAAACTCTTTTTGCTGGAATGTATGGAGCAGTCGAGATTGTGTACCTACGTGGGCAATACGCACTGTCACTGCTGCTCTGTCCAAAGAGATCTACACTTGAAGTAGTTGTTTTTTGTTCTTCCTTCATATTTATATTTGCAACCTAAAACAAAAAAAAGTCATATAACATAATTACGAAGGAAAACAAAAACCAACGAATTTCAAATCAGTCCTTTTGCTAAAAGGAAGAAAGCAATTAGTAACGGTAGGGCATCATACATCTCTTTCTTCTGGAATAACTGGAACAGTTGACTTCATAGATGGATGAGATAGTGTGCAACTGTCACTTCTACCCTGTGAAATGACCGCTCTATTTAATGAAGGCTGAAACTAAGATAAAAGAAGTTACAACATCATACAAAGAAACAAAACTACCATGTTCATTCTCAAAGATTTTCAAAAGATTATTTGGTCTGTTATAGCGATGTAAGCACTCGACACAAGGACCTCATGCAGACGGGTGCCTCTAATAGAATAGAAAAACCATTTTAGAGAAATGGCCAAACAATCTATCGAACAGTTAGAATGTTTAAATTTTTTGATTGTCCGCCCAAAGACACAGTGTCCTATCATCTGCCACGTATTAAAATAGCCATACGCGTGTAGATACCAGAGTGAGATTTGAAGTAGGCGGTTCTTTATATTGGATTCCATTGCATTTCTAGCCTTGTTATAATCACCCTAGTGCCTCCAACAAAAATAACAACTCAACTAGAGTCAATGGCATGACACCAAGGGACTTAAACCTTAAAAAAAGGGGGCGTCCTTACAGTAGCTCTATGTAGAGTCTCAGGGTTGCTGATCTGGTTACAGGTATGTTCATCGAAGTTGTCCGCTGCATCAAGTAATTGGACCGGTGATCTTCATAATTCAGTGTCAGTCCTCTGCATAATGGTGCAGCGAATAGTTAACACAAAAAGGTTCCAGTCTCACAGATGTTAGCATGAAGTGATACAAAAGCAATAGATACTTACGAGATTATAGGGGCCATTCATTCTACGATTTCTAGTGTAAACTGCACATGTTCATTGCGTAACAACAACAAACGGTTAGAAATAGTGGGGTAAGCAGAAGCAAATGAAACAAACATCTTATTGGAAGCAACATAACTAATGTAAACGCATACTGCATAATAGGACAAAAGCATCAAGCAAGAAATAACAATTAGTGCCATAGCCTACGCCAAGCCAGAGAGAAATTATAACCGCATCACATATGGGCACTTACTAAAGTAGATAATGGAAACAAATGTGTTAACCGTTGGCCGACTCATATTTCGCCATGAAATACGAAATCACACTTGAATGCCTTACGGTTAAACCCGACTACAAAAAAATTATTTAGGAAGATACGGGTAACAAGTATAGTACTTGTAAGTTACTACAAAAGTAGCACCAATGCAAAATACAGTTAACTGCTATATATTTATCTTACCAAACTCCAAGGAGATATGGTTACCTCGGTCGTAACGACATTTAGGCATGATGCGAATCCTGGGTGGTGACCTTGAGGTTGTCGAGGGTGATGCGGTTGCGGTGCTTTGGGCGAAGGTGAAGCAGAACAAGGGTTCCTCCGAGCGCTGATCGACAGAGGCGAAGAAGCAGATTCCTGGCGGTGGGAATGTGTTCGGTGCGCTAGGAGAGTGGGTCGCTGAAGTATATCTGGTGCAGTGCACGGCGACAACGGTGAATCAGATCTAAGGTGTTGAAGGTAGATCTAGGGTTTTCCGCAGGGCTAGCGCAACTGGGGGCGAGGATTGTGTGTGGGTAAGGGGGGTCGGTGGTAGGGGTGCAGGGTATAGAGGTACTGGATGGGGAAATTACGATTGAAGCCCCAACGAACCGACTTCACTAGGGGTAGAAGGGGGATTCCAAGATGTTTGAAACATTGGATAGCGGGAGATTTTCCCGCTCGACTAAATTCAGATCTATGTATAGTCCAAGTAGTAGTAAATTGGTAAGCCGTACTCCCTGGAATCAAAGGCCGACATGCATATCGGTGATCATCCATGGCCCATACTGCCCCAGTTCAGAAATTAAGGGCCCATTTGGCCATTTGGCATCTAAATATTGATCATCCATGACCCAGATTGGCTCGGTTCAGATATTAAGGACGAGTTTGGTATCAAAGTATTTTTAAATTATTTAGAAAACATTTTGATTTCTGAATAAACTGAACTATTGAATACCTTTTAGTGTTTTCTTCCAACAAATAATAGGGGTTTAAACTGAAGTATTCTCCAAAACTATGTTTTTTTAAAATAATTGAGATAGAGGTCAGACCCCTTTTTGAAGAAACTGAGAAGAGAGAAAACTGAAGTATTACTTTGGTAGGCACTAAAATACTATGGCATTGATATATTTCCGTATTATATCTATTCATGGACGATGATGCGTATGAAGATGTTGTGACCAAGACAGGTAGTGAGCACGAAAATTATGATTAAAGCCCCAACCAACTCAAGTGAATTTGTTTATCCTTAGTCCAACTAATAATAGTAGAATGGTAGGCCAGTGGTATGGGGAATCAAGTGTAATAATAAAGCGCCCTAAGCTTTTAAAAAATAAAGCGCCCTTTATCGATAACTTTTCAATCACTATGGTTGGCAGTGTTCATACTTATATTCTAAACAAAAATATGGGAACCCACTATTTCGCTAACGTGAATAATCTAGCCCGTTAAGTCATGGGTACGGGCATGAGTAGATAGACCCATACCCTACCCATTTAAACTATCATAATAGTAAAACTTACCTGTAGACTTACAACTTATGGGGCTAAACAACCTAGGGAAGAGTATGATACTGTGGCTTCTAAACTTCGATATTTTTCATGGGTACGGGCATGTGTAAAGTTTTATACCCGTAAGTATGGGTATGGGTAAAATTTTCTACCCATTGACTAAACGGGAGTGGGTATGATATTTTTCTACCCTACTCACACCCTACCCACTGCCAGCCTTACTTCGCGCTCATTCATTAATGCGGCCACGTTTCCTTCAGGTTTTTCGAAAGTTGTTTGGTCATGTACACATAGCATATTCTATGAAGTACAGTAGTAGTACAACGTACGTAGACCACAATTAATTATTCAAGCTAATCACTATTGTTCTTATTTAAAAAGAAAAAATATTGGGCTTTGGAGCATGTCCAACAACCTTTTTGTATTGAATTGCTAAAATCTGACTCTAGGAAGAGGAGCGCGAAGGTTTATCAATGGAACACAATTTCCAATTTCCTAGCCTTCCTATAAGCATTCATTTGTGTTTTCCTTCCTAGCAAAAATCATGTCTACTCTCTCTATTCCGAAATATAAGACGTTTTAGCTTTGTGAAATAAATGTATCTAGACACCTTTTAATGTAATTCTGAATGGAGGAAGTACATGACAATGACGTGTGGTGTCAACCACTCGGCCACCCAATAAATAAACCCCCTTTATTGATAAATTTTGAATCACTATGGCTGGGAGTGTTCAACCTTATGTTTAAAAGGAAATTTTGGGAACCCACTATTCCGCTAACGTGAATAATATAGTGCGCCTGAGCAACGAGATCAAACACACCCATGAGGTAAGCTCATTAAAAACAAGAAGAAATGTGGGGTTGCTAGGTCCCACAAGTAATCTGTCCTCACAACTCTTATTGTCCATTCACGCTCATTGATACATGCGTCCTTATTTTTCCTTGAGATTATCCGAAAGTTGTTCAGTCATGCACATATAGCATCATCGCCAATGTTTTCGAATTATATCTACTACTATAATGGAATAGTTTTGAATTAGATCTATAGCACCAATCCTGACTGTTGGTCTGTTAGATCCAATAGTTCAGAGCAGCTGGATTCGTGTTGAAGGAGTAGTACCTAGAGAAAACTCCACCATGTTCTAGAACCATCATGTCACCCCCTTCCCTGCAAAAAAAGTTTATAGCACAGTAGGTTGTATTCTCAATATGTGAAGATAGTTATTATTAATATACTTAATATATGCATTTTTCTCTAACAAGACTATTGGTTAATAACAACTTAATGTTTATTAAGTTACATTTCATATAGTATATACGAGTGTGGCACGTGCCTTTTACTAGCAGGAAGTAGCGTGTGACTTTTTGAAAATCTTGCCACTATATAATGTACGAGTAACTTTGAACAATAAAAATTGAATCAAGACTGGCAAATCCTAACAATGTTAACTCTTGGATCTTTTTTTCCATTCTAGCACGTAGGAGATTGTACTGATAGTCCTTAGCATAATGAACGCTATGCAAAAACCACAAAGATTCTAATGACATGTTATACATTTAATTATCTTATCATGCCCAGTATATAGTGTACGAATAACTTTAAAATTTAACCGTTGGATGAAGATTGGAAATACCAACATTGCTTACCGATGAATTTTCCTTCCACTCTAACATTTAGAAGATTCTATTGATATAGTCTTTAACACAATGAACGCTATGCATAAACCTAAAAACACACTTTCCATCATTATAGAATCTATATATCATTTTTCTAGAGCATGTCGGGAATTATGTACCTACTAATAGGTTGATTTCTAAATAATACAACTTACAAGAATCAAAAATACACCAGATCTTTATGGATGTGGCTCAAAATTATAATTATTTTTTGAGCTTTACCTATTATTAATTTAGATAAAAATTATATTTTAGTACTATATTATATAATTAACTATGAAACGTTTCCCAAAAAAATAAGAAATATTCAATGACTGGTTATGTATTATGTACAACGATTACAGAAAATGTCTGTATTTTGCACAAAAAAGGTCTATGGTTGTTGTTATGTGCAAAAACGTCCCCAACATGTCATGGTACTTGCAATATCCTTGCTGCTGATGCTCTCAGGGTGAAGGAGTACCAACTGTTCGATCATGTTTCAACGATGGAAGGGAACTTTTGTAAAAAAACTATTTAAGGGAGTATAAAAAAACGATGGAAGGGAACTGCCAGGCTGCTCCTACGACACGTGGCAACTCCTGGATGTCCCGAGCAAGCCTTTTTAAGGGGCCATCAACAACGACCACCTCTCCCATCCAGGCACGATGCACACAGCGAAGAACTCTCTGTCTCTCCCTGTCCCTTTAGGCCGGCCAAGCCACCACACATACAAAAATGCTGCGCACCTGCTCCGATCAGTGCACCTCCATTGACGAGTCCAACGCACGGGCAAACGGGGATATCAGTCCGTTGACGGTCCGTACTATTCCGACACACCGGAAGGTAATTTTTCCGACGAGGACCCTGCTTACCATCTGATGGAGGGGACGCCGCTGGCAGGGAGCAAAGAGGAGGAGGAGGAGGATCCTTTGTCTTTCATCTATGAAGGAGACGTCGTCTTCAAGAAGAGTTCTCTTGATCCATCCTCCATCGGCAAGAAGAAGAGGAGGCACGAGCAGGAGGATCAGGGGTCAGAAGATTTATGGCCATTTCTCGACTTCGTCTCCAAGAAGAGTGCACTCGATCCCGCCTTCATCCGCAATGAGAAGAGGAAGGAGAAGCAGGCAGGAGGCTTGAAGAAGAAGAAAACAGCGAGTGCTGAGGGATGCCACGGGAAGCAGAAGGACGACGCCAGCACGAAGGTGACAGCGGAAGGATCCAGGTCCAAGAAGACGAAGAAGTCTTAGGATTAATTTTGTTTAATTTCACCTCTACTTCCTTTCTATAATAATGTTCGGAGATTGAATATTAGTATTATCAAGTGCAAATTGGAACGGTGTTCGCGATCTAGTACTAGCATAAGTACTCCGTTTGTCATTTCATCTTCCATTGCGACGCAATAAAACATCTTGTATTACCGAGGAAGGTGAAATTACTTCCTCCCCTTAATTTCTGCATGTGTTCGAGGAAAGAAGGGTGCCAATACAGAGAAACCAACGTTAATTACTCACGTGAATTCAGGTATTTAATACTGAAAGGAAGAAGCCTGAGAACCCGCATGTATTCTTTAATTACCAATATCAATCATTATAAGTGAAATACAGATTAATAGTAAATATCAAAGTCCATGGATAAAAAATAACCTTTGTACAGTCCACGTAAATCATCTCCTTGCGCGGCATTTCCGGGGCATTGATTTGAAATTATGTAATATCACATTGATTTGAAAACTCAACTGCGGCCAACGTGTCCACGTGCTCTCCCTATCCCCTGGCCGTCACCACTGCACGTCAAAAAGGCTGCGTTGCCCGCAAAATCAAGCAAGCACGAAACATCGGTCTACTTATGCCAGAAGAATCCAGCAGACACGCAAACATTAGAATCATAGCCTTAGCTAGTCTCGGTCTCCTCGATGCTCACTGGTGAGGCACCTGCGACTACATCAGCATTAAGGTGCACCTCAAGCTTGTAGATTTCCCACAAGAAATAGAAAATTGATTTTCCCTCTCTCCTCTCTCTTCCATTTTATATTTTGAAAATTGTGAGGATCTTTGTGTTGCTTTTTATAATTTGAAATTTGTGAGGTTGTTTATAAATCCGTTTTCTCTCTATAATTGTTTTCAAAACATAGTCAAATTTCGAGGCATGCATATTCTGAGCAAGAAGTTGAATCTTGCCAAACTCTCACTCGTTCTTGATACATTGACTGCATGGTGGGTCCACTGAACAGATTTTCGCAAGGTGTGAATTTAATTTCGAAACACATCCAAAATTTCGAAACACGGTGAGTCATAGCCTCTTTGATTGTTTTGAAAACACGGTCAAATTTCTAGGCATGCATATTCTTAGCAATAAGTTGAATCATTCCAAACTCTCACTCGTTCTCGATACATTGACTGCCTGGTGGGTCCAGTGAATAGATTTTCGCAAGGTGTGAAGTTAATTTCAAAACGCACACAAAATTTCAAAACGCGGTGAGCCATATCCACTTTGATTGTTTTCAAAACACGGTCAAATTTCTAGGCATGCATATTCTTAGCAATAAGTTGAATCATTCCAAACTCTCACTCGTTCTTGATAGGTTGACTGCCTGGTAGGTCCACTAAACAGATTATCGCAAGGTGTGAAGTTAATTTTGAAACACAACCAAACTTTCAAAAAAACGGTGACTCATAGTCTCTTTGATTGTTTTCAAAACAAGGTTAATCTTTCGAGGCATCCATATTCTTAGCAAGAAGTTAAATCTTGACAAACAACTCTTACTTGTTCTCAATACATTGACTGCCTGGTGGGTCCACTGAAAAGATTATCGCAAAGGGGTGAAGTTAATTTTGAAACACCGCCAAAATTTCAAAACACGGAGAGTCATGGTCTCTTTGTTTGTTTTCAAAACACGGTAAAATTTCGAGGCATGCATATTCTTAGTAAGAAGTTGAATCTTGCCAAACTCTCACTCGTTCTTGATACATTTACTGCCTAGTGGGTCCACTGGATAGATTTTCGCAAGGTATGAAGTTAATTTCGAAACACAGCCAAAATTTCGAAACACGATGAGTCATTGCCTCTTTTATTGTTTTCAAAACACGGTCAAATTTCTAGGTATGCATATTCTTAGCAATAAGTTGAATCATTCCAAACTCTCACTCGTTCTCGATACATAGACTGCCTGGTGGGTCCAGTGAAGAAATTTTCACAAGGTCTGAAGTTAATTTCTAAACGCATGCAAAATTTCAAAACGCGGTGAGCCATAACCAATTTGATTGTTTTCAAAACAAAGTCAAATTTCTAGGCATGCATATTCTTAGCAATAAGTTGAATCATTCCAAACTCTTACTCGTTCTCGATACATTGACTCCCTGGTGTGTCCAGTGAATAGATTTTTGCAAGGTGTGAAGTTAATTTCGAAACACACGCAAAATTTCAAAAGAGGTGAGCCATAGCCACTTTGATTGTTTTCAAAGCACGGTCAAATTTCTAGGCATGCATATTCTTAGCAATAAGTTGGATGTCAACACCCGGATTTTTAATCCCAGATGCCCGTTATGCCATACCTCGCAATCCCAGGATTACCATTTTTGCGAGACATAACGGATTGGATATCACAGTACATCATCCATTACAAACCATACATAAGATTTTACACAAATAAGGATCTCATGATCCAGTCTTAATACAACAAGCAGCAGAAAATAAATGATAGCGTAGCGGTGGGGTCCATCTTCAGGGGCACAGGCAATGCTGACGAAGGCAGATAGTCCTAGTTATCATAGCCGTCCTGCTGACCATCATCTTGATAATCTCCTTCATAGTCTGGCCATGATAATAGCCAGGGACAAAAGCCATGAGTACTCTTTAAGTACTCACAAACTACTACTAACAAGGAGTATAATTCTAAGCTAAAGGGGCTAGAACTAAATTTAACTATCAAGTTAAGTTTGAAACCTAAGCTGAGTTCAGAAGCAAAGAAAGATAAAGTAAAGTCCTAGAATCACTTAAGTTGGGAAGCTATTATCATAAACACAACCCTATTGTAGTCAAGTCAAAGTTCATCATTCATTTCAAGTTATTT
Organism: Avena sativa; assembly: GCA_916181665.1. Classification (NCBI taxonomy): domain Eukaryota; kingdom Viridiplantae; phylum Streptophyta; class Magnoliopsida; order Poales; family Poaceae; genus Avena; species Avena sativa. The sequence goes on from OV702290.1 coordinate 471,211,754, forward strand.
AGAAAACATCTGACAACGAAACAGTATGGCCATTCCAACTGTCCATAACCACGAACGCGGCTATTCGAATAGTTTGACACTCTGCAGAGGTGGTACACTTTCACCACAAGATTCGATACATCTATCAGGGATAACCCTGAATCATCATACTTAGTATGCAGATAATCAAACATAACCTTCCCTTTACACACCCTAGTACAAGCACCTCTCCTATGAGCATGGCCTCCCAACCATGACCATCAGTCATCTTGGGCACTGCATAGGTGGACATCATTGAGAGGTAGCCTCAGCTCAAACCTCTCCCATGAGGGAACTAATACTAATGCATATAAATTTCTAGCTAAGCCTTACCCAATTCAGGTAGTGTGGTTGTACGGTAAATTTGGAATGGTATCGCATCCGAATCCAACCATCAGTTTTATAAAAGGGTTAAGGCTCATGCCTCATCATTTTCATCATCATAACCCAGTTGTGTTTCTCAACACATGTCAAAACATCTCAATAGAATGACTCATCATTCCAAGGTTTTCACAATTCATTTTCACCACTTGTTCCCATCTAAAGTGACTCAAGTTTTTGATCTACTCTAAAAGACTAAGTTAAGAGTGTTCACTAAAGTGGAAGGATGGGATCAATCTCATGCCATAGAATGACATCTAAAGGTTTCTAAGTAGGTCAAGTTTATACTTTTTACGCTACCTTCAAACAAGTCAAGAACTTTGTGTAAACTAAGGGAGGTACAACTTGTCAATAAGACTTGAGGTACTAATAGTTAAAGGGTGTGTGATCAAAGCATGTCTAAAGCATCCTTGCTCATTTATCTAGCTTAATTCTAGCTTGCTAACAATAGCTTGCCTTGGTTGGTGCAGTGGTTGAAGTTCTCTTCGTCTTCGTCTTGATAGCACTCCTCCTCCTCGTAAGCTTGGTCGGTACTATCTTCTATAAATACATAGGGAGTGCACAATCACCAAACAATACTTAACTAGGCTAAGTAGCATTCTAAACACACAATTGATGATCTATTATCATCACAAGCAGCACAAGTTTAATTTCAATAGTTTCATCATTTTTATTTTAGAAAAGTAATTTCTACTCATTGAAATATTAACTAAAATTTACTATTCACCACCAAAATATGGGATCATGTGGACACATGTCCTCACCACATATTCTAACATGTGGGAATGATATTTAAGGGTTGGATCAATATTACTTTGGTTTAAGTTCATTATTTAATGATTTAAGGTGACTAGAAATGCCTATATAGCATTATTTTGGTACTAGTCCAAAGTCACTGCATGTCAACCTTAATATTATTACATGGTTAGATAGATATGATGAAATGTGATTTTTGAGAGTTGGAATCAACTCAAAAGCTAACTTGGTTGATTTTATAAAAATGTTGCAAGTTGCAAAAGCTTCTTTCTTCTTATTTTTATTAGGAGAGATCTATAACTCTAATTGAATTAAATCCAATGGTCTTGGATAGATCATTTTAATACCTTTCAGACAAAATTAGTTTCATGCAATTTGGATTTATAAAACTCTCTGAATTGGTTTTCAAACTAGGGGACAGAAACTAGATTCAAACTAAAAAGAAAAATCCAGATTTGAATCGATGGGCTAGCGCGGGAAAAGGAATGGGCCGGCCCTGTGGCGCTCCGCGGAGCGGGGCTCAGCTGAAAGGGGGGTCCCGCTTGTCAGCGGCACTTAAAACGTGAAACGGTACGCGCGCTGTGGGCCGTGCGATTAGAAGCGAGATCTACGGCTGAGGGTCGTCGTCGACGACGAACAGGTCGTCGACGAGCTCGAACCCTAGCGGCTCGATGGGGTCTGCTGGGGGCGTACCAGGGCTCCAGCAGGGTCGGCGAGGTGGGCAAACAACGTGGAAGACGATGGCGAGGCGAGGCGCGATTGCGGCGGAGCTTGGGGTGGTCGCAATCAACGGCGCCCTTCTCCTCCTGCCGCGGCTGCTCCGGCTCCAATTCCGGCGAGCTGCTGCTCCCTTTGCTCCGGCGAGAGGTGGGTGAGGTTCAGAGAGGTGAGGGGAGTGGAGTGGTGTGGAGAGAAGAGGCTGGGGAGGGCTCCTTTTATAGGCCCGAGGGTGAGACTGAGCGGGATGGGCAAGCGACTCCGGCGACAAGGCTACGGCGGGGTAGAGGCATGGCTAGGGGTGGCGATCGATGGGCGGTTCCCTGGCGATGCTCTAGAACTTAAATGCGGCCGTAGGGGCGGTGGCACGCGGTCTGGGAGTGGTGGCGCTCTGCGCGACCGAAGCGGCGGTGTCCACGGCGAGCTGTGGCTGTGAGTCTTTGGGCGGCGTACGTGGATATCTGGGGTGTTCTCTAGGTCAAGGTGGAGCGGCGGGCGCGGGCTGGTGCCAAGGGATGGTCTGTGCGAGCGGGGACAGGGCATGCTCTGGGGGCGGCGTCGGCATGCTCGACCGGCCCCGGGCGTGGTGGTTCCTGGCCGTTCTGCTCTCTGTCTCTGGCCTGGGGCTGGTTAGGCGGTGGAGGTGGACCACAAGCAAGTTGCTAGACATGAGGAGAGGGGCTGGAGAGGGCTGCTGCTGCGAGTGCCCTATCGGCCGGCGAGGTGGTGCTCGGCATGGCATGGTAGTGCAGCTAGGGGGTAGGGAAGATGCTGGTTAGGCTCTGGTTAGATCAAGAGGGGACAAGGGGATTAAATGGGGATCAAATTGGGGGCAAAACCCTGTAGAAAACAGTGAGCTAGGATTAGAGTAGAGATTATGCATGCCAAGTGTTTGATGAAATGGCCGCATGAAAGAAAGTTTTGAATTTTGGTTTCAAAATTTTTGAGTGATCTCCACTAGTGATAGGTAGTCTCTGGTTGCAAGGGTTTTGAAAATGGAGCTCAAATAGATGGTTTTTGAAATAGGGGTGATCTATGCATATGCATTAGATTCAATTTTAAACTATCATTTAAAATAGTTAACATAATGTTTTTAGCAGATCAAAAGGTGGGCCTTGGTACCTCATTATGTGTAATAGCAAGGGGTGCAAAGATCAAGAATTGTTTCTATTAAGAATTGAGTACTAGGAATAGCCAAAGTAGGCATGAGAGTTAAATTTGCCAAAATGACCATTCCTCGTTTTTAATTCTTTTTGATTTGATTTTCTTTAGGAAAAGTTTGGGAATGACGTAGATGATGTTTAAATCATCTAAGAAACATTTTACAAGCATTAGATCAATCAATCATGGCAATTCAAACAACTCCTATTTTAAATGCATACACATATGAATGCTTTCATTTTTAATTTGGAAAAGTTTTTGTTAACCCTATTTTTGGATGATTTGATCTTGATAAGCTTGGATTAAAGTTTTCGGATGTTACAAACCTTCCCCCCTTAAACAAAATCTCGTCCCGAGATTTACAAAGAAAACTAGGAACTAAAGAAATCTCAGAACTCTGTCCTAATGTAATCTTCGCGCTCCCAGGTAGCTTCCTCCTCGGTATGGTTGCTCCACTGAATCTTGAGAAACTTGATACTCTTGGTCCTGGTGGTTCTGTAGGCTTCTTCTAAGATACGGATGGGTACTTCCCGATAGGTCAGGTCATTATTGATTTCCACAGCTCTGTGATCGATGTTCTTGAAAACTTCCGTCTTCTCAGGCACTTCCAAGCATCTGCGAAGTAACAAGATATGGAACACATTGTGGATGGCTAACATCTCTTCAGGCAGTTCCAGTTGATACGATACTTCTCCTCGGCGGTTCAGAATCTTGAAAGGTCCGATATATCTAGGAGCTAACTTTCCTTTCAGACTAAAGCGTTGAGTTCCCTTCAATGGTGAAACTTTAGATATACAAAATCTCCGACATTGAAAGTCAGGTCTCTCCTTCTCTTGTCAGCATAACTCTTCTGTCTGGATTGGGCGGTCTTGAGGTGCTCATGGACTTTGTGAACTTTCTCTTCTGCTTCTCGGAGAATGTCGGGTCCAAAGATCTGACTCTCTCCTACTTGTGACCAATTCAAAGGGGTACGACACTTTCTTCCGTATAGGAATTCAAATGGTGCCATCTGCAAACTAGCCTGATAACTGTTGTTATATGAGAATTCAGCGAAAGGCAGGCAGTCTTCCCATTTTGATCCGTATTCCAACACACAAGCTCTAAGCATATCCTCTAAGATCTGATTGACTCTCTCAGTTTGTCCATCTGTTTGCGGGTGATAAGCGGTACTGAAGTTCAACTTGGTTCCTAATCCTTCCTGAACTTGCTGCCAAAATCTCGAGGTAAACTGGGTTCCTCGATCTGATACGATGGTCTTGGGGGTTCCATGCAGGCTAACAATCCTAGCAATGTATAGCTCTGCTAGCTTTGCACTCTGGTAGGTTGTCTTGACAGGTATAAAGTGGGCTACCTTAGACAGTCTATCAACTATGACCCAGATTGAGTCATTCCCCCTACTAGAAGTAGGTAAACCGGTGATAAAGTCCATTCCAACGGAATCCCATTTTCATTCCAGAATCTGCAATGGTTGCAACAGTCCTGCAGGTCTCTGATGCTCTGCTTTGACTCTTTGGCAGATGTCACACTTGGTGATGTAGCTTCCGATCTCTCTCTTCATCTTGTGCCACCAAAATTGCTCTTTCAAATCCTGATACATCTTTGTTCCTCCGGGGTGGATAGAATAAAGAGTATCATGAGCTTCCTTCATGATAACTTCCTTCAGCTCCGAATCTGCTGGCACACAGATACATCCCTTATACCACAGTACACCTTCTTCGTCTTCGGTGAATCCAGGTACCTTTCCTGTACCAATACGATGTTTGATTCCGTCGATACTTTCATTTCCCTTTTGGGCTTCCTTGATTTGGCTAATCAAAGTGGGTTGAAGTTCAATGCTAGCTAGGAATCCCTTGCTAACTAACTCAGTCCTGAACTGCTCCAACTCCTCATACAAACTTGGTTGCTTCTCTTTGATCATGGTGTTAAGCCTACACGGCAATCTGCTAAGAGCATCCGCTACCACATTGGCTTTGCCGGGGTGATAGTGAATGTCCAGGTCATAATCCTTGATTAACTCTATCCATCTTATTTGCCTCATATTCAGCTCCTTCTGAGTGAAGATATACTTCAAGCTCTTATGATCTGAGTAAATCTCACAACGATTACCCATCAAATAATGACGCCATGTCTTTAATGCTAGAACCACGGCTGCTATCTCAAGATCATGGGTCGGATAGTTCTGCTCATGTTGCTTCAATTGTCGAGACAGATACGCGATGACTTTGCCTTCTTGCATCAACACACATCCTAGGCCAATCTTGGATGCATCACAATACACATCAAACGGCTTCTTGATGTCTGGCATGATCAAAATTGGGGCTGATATCAATCTCTTCTTCAGCTCCTAGAAACTGGCTTCACATTTGTCTGTCCATTCAAACTTCTTGTCCTTCTTCAACAATTGGGTCATTGGTCGGGCTATGCTCTAGAATCCTTCTACGAACTTGCGGTAATATCCCGCTAATCCGAGAAAAGAACAGACTTGGGTTTGATTGGTTGGGGCTTCCCATTCCTCGACATCTTTGATCTTGGTGGGATCAACAGAGACTCCTCTGGCAGACACAATATGTCCTAGGAATCCTACTTCTTTCAGCCAAAACTCACACTTGCTGCACTTGGCATACAACTGATGCTCTCTCAGGGTTTCTAGGATGATTCTCAAATGTTGCTCATGCTCTTCTTTTGACTTGGAGTAGATAAGGATGTCGTCGATAAACACAACTACAAACTTATCCAGGAAATTCAAAAAGATCTTATTCATGAGATTCATAAAATAAGCAGGGGCATTGGTTAATCCAAAAGACATAACCGTATACTCGTATAAACCATAGCGAGTAGTAAAGGCGATCTTTAGAATATCCGTTGCACGAATCTTAAGTTGGTGATAACCAGTCCTAAGATCAATCTTTGAGAATACCTGAGCTCCAGTCAACTGATCAAATAGATCCTCTATCTTTGGCAAGGGGTACTTATTCTTGATGGTGACGTCATTCAACTTTCTGTAATCTGTACATAGACGATTGCCTCCATCTTTCTTGTCGACGAATAACACTGGTGATCTCCATGGCGATGCGCTTGGCTGAATCAAGCCTGTTGCTAACATGGCATCCAACTGCTTCTTCAGTTCCACTAACTCTGAGGGGTTCATGGTATAGGGTCTCTGGGCTATAGGTCCGGTTCCGGGGATTAGTTCGATAATGAACTCAATATCCCTATCCGGGGGCATACCTGGCAATTCATCTGGGAATACGTCGGGGTATTCATAGACTACTCTGACTTGGTCAATGGTGGGCAGGGCTACACTCTTGTTGCACTTGAATTGACGGGGTAAGGTTTCAGAGATATGCTCCACTGTTACTCCAGAACTACTGGTCATGGTGATGGCTTTCTTAGCACAGTCTATCAGTCCTTTATGCCTTGACATCCAGTCCATACCTAGTACTACTTCCAATCCTTTGGTTCCAAGTACAATTAGGTTGGCATAAAAATCTATCCCATGTATTCTGATAGGTACAACTTTGTAAATTTTTCTAGATTTTGTCGTTGAACCGGGGATTTGAACTATCATGACATGCTTCAGGTTGGTTGGGTGAATCTTACTAGTGCATGCAAATTCTTCGGTGACAAATGAGATGCTCCAGAATCAAACAATACTCTTGCTAAAACTAAGTTGACAAAAAACATACCCAGCACTACATCTGGCGCTTCATGGGCTTCTTCTGTGTTCATGTGGAAGAGACGACCGTTGCGGTTGTGAGGGTTCCCTAGGGCAAATATCCTTCCTGGTTGAACACGGCACTGCTGCTGAGCTAGGGCATTCACAGGGGCATTGGCGGCAGTCTTCTTGGGACACTCATTGGAGTAGTGACCCTTCACTCCACACTCCAAACAAGTGATCTGGGACTTGTCCTTAACTGCGACAGGCACAACATTGCTACCAGTTCTGGGCGCCGTGTTGTTGTTGTTGCTCTTGGGAGGGGCACGGTTGAAATTGTTGGTATTGCCAGAGTTGTGATTGTTTCCTCCGGACTTCACATTACCTCCGCTACGGTTGGGGTAGCTTGGGAGAGAATTGGGGGGTCGGTTGTTCCTTGGTGCATATCCTGGTGAGGGGTTAGGACGGTACTTCTGGTGACTACTGGATCCAGACTAATGCATCATACGGCGCTTGCGGTTGTCGTTTGCCTGGTTAATCTTCCCTTCCATCTGAATGGCTGAGTCGACTAGCTCTTCGAGATCATCGAAACGGATGTTGACGAGGACAGTCTGCATCTCATCATGTAGTCCGTTTAAGAATCTCTCCTTCTTCTTGGCCTCCGTGTGGATCTCATCCGGTGCATATCTGGCAAGTGACAAGAATATGTCACGGTACTCCACCACAGTCATTCTTCCTTGCTTCAATTCGCGGAATTCATCTCTCATCCTGTTGACAAGACCTTGCGGCACATGGGTGCGGCTGAACTTGACCTTGAATGCTTCCTAGGTCATCACCTGGCCATGGTTCATATTGCGGATGCTATTCCACCAAGCTCTTGCATCTCCCGCCAGATAGTGGGTGGCGAAGATAACTTTCTCATTCTCATCAACTCTGGCAACCTCTAAGTTGTTTTCCATGGTCTGTAACTAGTCATCAGCATCTAATGGGTTTTCAGATTGGTTAAAGAATGGGGGATTTGCGTTCTGAAATTTTTTGAGTTTGGATCCTTGGTGATCCTGATTTCCATGTCCTTGGTTGTTGACAGCCATTTGGGCGATCTGCTGCAATGTTGCTAAGTTGGCTTGACGCTCGGCCCTGCTTGCTTCATGATCCGCGATGAGATTCTGCAAGATTTGCAGCATTGGGTCCTACGACGAGCTGCTCCCTCCTTGGTTTCCACGAGTCATCTGAAGATTGAGATAGATATAGGGGTAAGAGGGAAATTCTAAGGTTCATGGTTTTGGGGTTTTCAAAGCTAAAACATTGAGTTAGACTCAGGTTTTTCAACTAACTTCTTTTTCATTCATGCAAGCAAGCACACGATACAACACACACCACAACAATCAAAGGGGAAAATAGATGGTTTGAAGAACCATTCTGCAAGCTACGATACAATGAGATGATACATCTCATGCTACGACAGTGCTCTAGTGCATTTATTCATCGTCGATGAAATCGGAGTCTTCATCATCAGTGTAGAAGTCCACGGCATCCTCCTCCATAAAGTCATCATCATTGCTGAGGTAAGAATCCATGTCTCCCTGGATGTCTTCACCCTCATCTTCTTCTTCTTTGGCTGCAAGCTGAGCTTCCTGCTCCTTGACGGTCTTCTCGAGGTCGGCCACCTTCTTGCGAAGACGGGCGATGGTGCGATCCTTCTTGGCGCGCTGGCGGCGAAGAGACTGGCGATCTTGGACAAGTAGTGCGAAAGTCTAGGCCTTCTGGTCGGCAATGGCACGGTTCTGGTTGGCTAACTCCCTGGCATTGTCTAGTTCCTGCTGTCTGTCATGAAGCAAGAAGTCAAGATTCTCCACTTGACGCCTCAACTCTGGGTGACTTGGCATCTCCATCGGCATTCCCATGAAGTCACGTCTTGCATAGTGTGCAAAATGGGTTCCTTGGATCTTGTTGACGCTGAGGGCACATAGACGTGCGAGAGCTTCATGCATTGCCCTGGCTAATCCATCTAGCCAGTTGTTCTCTCTCACAGAGAACTGAATTCTCCCGAAAGTTGGTGCTTCGATGCTTCCCCGAGGATCCGCGGTGACTAGCCACTGTAGGTCTCCTCCTAGGGGTCCTGGAAGTTGAGCTCCAAGAAACTCCGGATGTGGGCGTCCCAGTAACTCCGACAGTGAATCCAGATCCCTCTCGAAGATCAGCTGACCTCCGTTTCCCAACTGGTAAAACTTGCTGAACTGAGTCGCCATCTACAAGAATTAAGGATGAGGGAGTTAGTGAAGTGATCAAGTGTGTCAATTTTTAAGTAGTAATGTAAGAATTTTGAGGAACATGAATTTTTGAGAAAGAATGAGTTCACAAGGGTAAGAGGGGAAATAGTTTTTCATAAATACTCTCTTTGGTTTTGAAGCTAAGTTTTTGGTTTGGACGTCCATTCTAACTAGGGTCTCCTATGGTCAGGATGGCTCTGATACCAACTTGTCAACACCCGGATTTTTAATCCCAGATGCCCGTTATGCCATACCTCGCAATCCCAGGATTACCATTTTTGCGAGACATAACGGATTGGATATCACAGTACATCATCCATTACAAACCATACATAAGATTTTACACAAATAAGGATCTCATGATCCAGTCTTAATACAACAAGCAGCAGAAAATAAACGATAGCGTAGCGGTGGGGTCCATCTTCAGGGGCACATGCAATGCTGACGAAGGCAGATAGTCCTAGTTATCATAGCCGTCCTGCTGACCATCATCTTGATAATCTCCTTCATAGTCTGGCCATGATAATAGCCAGGGACAAAAGCCATGAGTACTCTTTAAGTACTCGCAAACTACTACTAACAAGGAGTATAATTCTAAGCTAAAGGGGCTAGAACTAAATTTAACTATCAAGTTAAGTTTGAAACCTAAGCTGAGTACAGAAGCAAAGAAAGATAAAGTAAAGTCCTAGAATCACTTAAGTTGGGAAGCTATTATCATAAACACAACCCTATTGTAGTCAAGTCAAAGTTCATCATTCATTTCAAGTTATTTAGAAAACATCTGACAACGAAACAGTATGGCTATTCCAACTGTCCATAACCACGAACGCGGCTATTCGAATAGTTTGACACTCTGCAGAGGTGGTACACTTTCACCACAAGATTCGATACATCTATCAGGGATAACCCTGAATCATCATACTTAGTATGCAGATAATCAAACATAACCTTCCCTTTACACACCCTAGTACAAGCACCTCTCCTATGAGCATGGCCTCCCAACCATGACCATCAGTCATCTTGGGCACTGCATAGGTGGACATCATTGAGAGGTAGCCTCAGCTCAAACCTCTCCCATGAGGGAACTAATACTAATGCATATAAATTTCTAGCTAAGCCTTACCCAATTCAGGTAGTGTGGTTGTACGGTAAATTTGGAATGGTATCGCATGCTCGATCGGCTCCGGGCGCGGCGGTTTCTGGCCATTCTGCTCTCTGTCTTTGGCCTGGGGCTGGTTAGGCGGTGGAGGTGGACCACATGCAAGTTGCTAGACATGAGGAGAGGGGCTAGAGAGGGCTGCTGCTGCGTAGTGCCCTGTCGGCCGGCGAGGTGGTGCTCGGCATGGCATGGCAGTGCATCTAGGGGTAGGGAAGATGCTGGTTAGGCTCTGGTTAGATCAAGAGGGGACAAGGGAATTAAATGGGGATCAAATTGGGGGCAAAACCCTGTAGAAAACAGTGAGCTAGGATTAGAGTAGAGATTATGCATGCCAAGTGTTTGATGAAATGGCCGCATAAAAGAAAGTTTTGAATTTTGGTTTCAAATTTTTTGAGTGATCTCCACTAGTGATAGGTAGTGTCTGGTTGCAAGGGTTTTGAAAATGGAGCTCAAATAGATGGTTTTTGAAATAGTGGTGATCTATGCATATGCATTAGATTCAATTTTAAACTGTCATTTAAAATAGTTAACATAATGTTTTTAGCAGATCAAAAGGTGGGCCTTGGTACCTCATTATGTGTACTAGCAAGGGGTGCAAAGATCAAGAATTGTTTCTGTTAAGAATTGAGTACTAGGAATAGCCAAAGTAGGCATGAGAGTTAAATTTGCCAAAATGACCATTCCTCCTTTTTAATTCTTTTTGATTTGATTTTCTTTAGGAAAAGTTTGGGAATGATGTAGATGATGTTTAAATCATCTAAGAAACATTTTACAAGCATTGGATCAATCAATCATGGCAATTCAAACAACTCTTATTTTAAATGCATACACATATGAATGCTTTCATTTTTAATTTGGAAAAGTTTTTGTTAACCCTATTTTTGGATGATTTGATCTTGATAAGCTTGGATTAAAGTTTTGGGATGTTACATTGGATCATTCCAAACTCTCACTTGTTCTTGATAAATTGACTGCCTGGTAGGTCCACTGAACAGATTATCGCAAGGTGTGAAATTAATTTTGAAACACAACCAAACTTTCAAAACACGGTGAGTCATAGTCTCTTTGATTATTTTCAAAACATGGTCAAACTTTCGAGGGATGCATATTCTTAGCAAGAAGTTGAATCTTGCCAAACAACTCTCACTCGTTCTCGATACATTGACTGCCTAGTGGGTCCATTGAAAATATTATCGCAAGGTGTGAAGTTAATTTCGAAACACAGCCAAAATTTCAAAACACGATGAGTCATAGTCTCTTTGTTTGTTTTCAAAACATAGTCAATTTTCTAGGCATGCATATTCTTAGCAAGAAGTTGAATCTTTCCAAACTCTCACTCGTCTCCATACATTGACTGCCTGGTGGGTCCACTGAATAGATTTTTGCAAGGTGTGAAGTTAATTTCGAAACACGGGCAAAATTTCAAAACACAGCGAGTCATAGTCTTTTTGATTATTTTCAAAACACAGTCAAATTTCTAGACATGCATATTCTTAGCAAGAAGTTCAATCTTCCCAAACTCTCACTCATTCTTGATAGACTCTCTGGTGGGTCCACTAAACAATTTTTTTCAAGGTGTGAAGTTAATTTCGAAACACAGCCAAAATTTCGAAACACGGTGAGTCATAGCCTCTTTTATTGTTTTCAAAACATGGTCAAATTTCTAGGCATGCATATTCTTAGCAACAAGTTGGATCATTCCAAACTCTCACTCGTTCTTGATACATTGACTGCCTGGAGGGTCCAGTGAATAGATTTTCACAAGGTGTGGAGTTAATTTCGAAATGCACGCAAAATTTCAAAATGCGATGAGCCATAGCCACTTTGATTGTTTTCAAAACACGGTCAAATTTCTAGTCATGCATATTCTTAGCAATAAGTTGAATCATTCCAAACTCTCACTCGTTCTCGATACATTGACTGCCTGGTAGGTCCACTGAATAGATTATCGCAAGGTGTGAAGTTAATTTTGAAACATAGCCAAACTTTCAAAACACGGTGAGTCATAGTCTCTTTGATTGTTTTCAAAACATGTTCAAACTTTCGAGGCATGCATATTCTTAGCAAGAAGTTGAATCTTGCCAAACAACTCTCACTCGTTCTTGATACATTGACTACCTAGTGGGTCCACTGGATAGATTTTTGCAAGGTATGAAGTTAATTTCGAAACACAGCCAAAATTTCGAAACACGATGAGTCATAGCCTCTTTTATTGTTTCCAAAACACGGTCAAATTTCTAGGCATGCATATTCTTAGCAATAAGTTGAATCTTTCCAAACTCTCACTCGTTCTCGATACATTGACTACAGCCTGGTGGGTCTAGTGAACAGATTTTCACAAGGTGTGAAGTTAATTTCGAAACGCACGCAAATTTTCAAAACTCGGTAAGCCATAGCCACTTTGATTGTTTTTCAAACACGGTCAAATTTATAGGCATGCATATTCTTAGCAATAAGTTGAATCATTCCAAACTCTCACTCGTTCTCGATACATTGACTGCCTGGTAGGTCCACTGAACAGATTATCGCAAGGTGTGAAGTTAATTTCGAAACACAGCCAAACTTTCAAAACACGGTGAGTCATAGTCTCTTTGATTGTTTTCAAAACATGGTCAAACTTTCGAGGCATGCATATTCTTAGCAAGAAGTTGAATCTTGCCAAACAACTCTCCCTCGTTCTCGATACATTGAATTCCTGTTGGGTCCACTAAAAATATTATCGCAAGGTGTGAACTTAATTTTGAAACACAACTAAAATTTCAAAACACGGCGAGTCATAGTCTATTTGTTTGTTTTCAAAACACGGTCAAATTTCTAGGCATGCATATTCTTAGCAAGAAGTTGAATCTTTCCAAACCCTCACTCGTCTCCATACATTGACTGCCTGGTGGTGGGTCCACTGAACAGATTTTCGCAAGGTGTGATGTTAATTTCGGAACACAACCAAAATTTTGAAACACGGTGAGTCGTAGCATCTTTGATTGTTTTCAAAACACGGTCAAATTTCTAGGCATGCATATTTTTAGCAATGAATTGAATCATTCCAAACTCTCACTCGTTCTCGATACGTTGACTGCCTGGTGGATCAGTTGAACAGATTTTCGCAAGGTGTGAAGTCAATTTCGAAACGCACGCAAAATTTCGAAACGCGGTGAGCCATAGTGTCTTTGGTTGTTTTCGAAATACGGTCAAATTTCTAGGCATGCATATTCTTAGCAAGAAGTTGAATCTTTCCAAACTGTCACTCGTCTCGATACATTGACTTCCTGGTAGTGGGTCTAGTGAATAGATTTTTGCAAGGTGTGGAGTTAATCTTGAAACGCACGCAAAATTTCAAAACACGGTGAGCCATAGCCACTTTGATTGTTTTCAAAACACGGTCAAATTTCTAGGCATGCATATTCTTAGCAATAAGTTGAATCTTTCCAAACTCTCACTCCTTCTCGATACATTGACTGTGGCCTGGTGGGTCTAGTGAACAGATTTTCGCAAGGTGTGAAGTTAATTTCGAAACCCACGCAAAATTTCAAAACATGGTGAGCCATAGCCTATTGGATTGTTTTCAAAACACGGTCAATCTTTCGAGGCATGCATATTCTTAGCAAGAAGTTGAATCTTGCTAAACAACTCTTACTCGTTCTCAATACATTGACTGCCTGGTGGGTCCACTGAAAAGATTATCGCAAGGGGTGAAGTTAATTTCGAAACACCGCAAAAATTTCAAAACATGGAGAGTCATGGTCTCTTTGTTTGTTTTCAAAACACGGTCAAATTTCGAGGCATGCATTTTCTAAGCAAGAAGTTGAATCTTTCCAAACTCTCACTCGTTCTTGATACATTGACTGCCTGGTGGGTCCACTAGACATATTTTCGCAAGGTATGAAGTTAATTTTGAAACACAGCCAAAATTTGGAAACACGGCGAGTCATAGCCTCTTTTATTGTTTTTAAAACACGGTCAAATTTCTAGGCATGCATATTCTTAGCAATAAGTTGAATCATTCCAAACTCTCACTCGTTCTCGATACATTGACTGCCTGGTGGGTCCAGTGAACAGATTTTTGCAAGATGTGAAGTTAATTTCTAAACGCACGCAAAATTTCAAAACACGGTGAGCCATAACCACTTTGATTGTTTTCAAAACAATGTCAAATTTCTAGGCATTCATAATCTTAGCAATAAGTTGAATCATTCCAAACTCTCACTCTTTCTCGATACATTGACTCCCTGGTGGGTCCAGTGAATAGATTTTCGCAAGATGTGAAGTTAATTTCGAAATGCACGCAAAATTTCAAAACGCGGTGAGCCATAGCCACTTTGATTGTTTTCAAAACACGGTCAAATTTCTAGTCATGCATATTCTTAGCAATAATTTGAATCATTCCAAACTCTCACTCGTTCTCGATACATTGACTGCCTGGTAGGTCCACTAAACAGATTATCGCAAGGTGTGAAGTTAATTTCGAAACATAGCCAAACTTTCAAAACACAGTGAGTCATAGTCTCTTTGATTGTTTTTTCAAAACATGGTCAAACTATAGTAGAGAGTAGCGAAATGAATTGCCTTGGCTATATGGTCAGACAGCAAGGCTTTATCCAATCGCTAGGCATCGGGGCCCACCTAGGACGTGCATTTGAGCACCAGTGTCTCTGGCGTCTCCTTAAAAACCATGGTATGATGACAACTGCATCTAAGCCATACAAGACTGCAGTACACTACTGAAGTCTTACTTCATGAATTAGTGAGCAGGAGTACTCGAGTATTACTCCGTACTACTAGAACCCTACTACCGCCGCTGCCTGCCACCCGCCGCCCGAGGAGTAGTAAAAAGCCACAAATAGCCACCGCCGCCCGCCACCCACCGCCTGCAAATGCCTACCTACGGGAGTACTAGTAATAGTAGTATAGTAAAAAGAAGACATGTGTACTGTATTACTATTGGAGTACTGGTAGTACAACTCGAGTATAAAAAGACATATACTCCGTATTACTAGAGTACTAGTTCAAATGTACTACGTACTACTACTAGTACTCTGTATCTGTATCTGTATCTGTATCTGTATCTGTATCTGTATCTGTATCTGTATCTGTATCTGTATCTGTATCTGTATCTGTATCTGTATCTGTATCTGTATCTGTATCTGTATCTGTATCTGTATCTGTATCTGTATCTGTATCTGTATCTGTATCTGTATCTGTATCTGTATCTGTATCTGTATCTGTATCTGTATCTGTATCTGTATCTGTATCTGTATCTGTATCTGTATCTGTATCTGTATCTGTATCTGTATCTGTATCTGTATCTGTATCTGTATCTGTATCTGTATCTGTATCTGGACAAGTTTTAACCACAAGAAAGAAATGGATAAGAGAAACAAGTCTGCCATGCCAAGAAAGAAAGAGCCAGAAGAGACAAGCAGATAGAATAAAATGCAGATGGTGTTGAAGACATGCATGCAATCCTCTTTCTCCCCACGCATCACTGTACACTTTGCGCCAGGCCCCAGGTTTATCCGTCTCTCTCCTGGTGTAGACCTTTTCCATTTCCAAAAAAAGGTGCAGACCTTCTTACTAGTCACGCGGGTAGGATCTGTTTGTCTGGTACAATACTGTACAGGGTATTAAGTGCCTGATTTACTCTCACCTGTCAACTTTCTGCAGCCTTTGTTCAAAAAAACTAAATGCTGCATAAAAATTCAGGACTGCGGGCACTACATCAGTGAGCCGAGCTTCTAGGGAACCACTCCAATGCTAGGCGCGTCGGCGGATTCCACCAAGAGCTAGCCGACGATGGACATAGATGAGCTAGCACCGATAACTGTTATATGCCCCCACGACGGCTGCCTCACCATGGTCGCCTACCACGAGCTAGACGACCACAAGTCCACGTGCCCGTATAGCCTGTGTGGCTTCATAGAGGTTGTCTACATATTCATCGCCTCGCCGGTCGAGCTCCTTTTGCACCTCAACAGTGTCCACAAGGTACAAGTGCATAGGCTATCGTACGGCCAGCCGATGGAGTGTATAGTAACGATGCTGTTACCATCCTTTTTGCCATCCATGGTCATCGTCTATGGTGATGATGTTACCGTGTTCAGCCTCATCATCGTCGAGCTTGGCCAGGCCGCTGCCGTTTCCTTGGTGTGCGTCAAGGCGGCCTCGTGCTCGTGGCCCCGGTACAAGGTGAAGATGTGCGTGACTGGCCCACAGTCGCCGGCAGACTTCTCGACGGACACCCTTAATGGGGTCATTGAGCCGACGAGCTGCACGTCGCCCGACAATGTTGGCCTCGAGGATCTGACGTTCCTCATGGTGCCACCGTGGTACATTATCGCGGCTGATGGATGATACATGATGATCAAGGTGTTGTCTTTCTGCGTTTGCATCGACATGATGAATTGACCTTAATCTTCGGCTAAGTGATCCTAATGCGATGGTAATGATGTATTACTAGTTAATTTAGTTGTAGAAAAGTACCACTCGTTTACTAGTTAATGTAGTAGTAGTCGGAGGCAGGGTCTCTTTTGGCACTAGGAAGGGGGTATTTTGGCTGTAAACTGTTAGGTTCGCAACATAGAAAACAAAAAATTTCCTACGATGAGAACTATACGCCAAGATCTATCTACTAGATACAGAGCAACGGGTGGATATACATCCATAGAGAACTTACCCTCGAAGACAACATAGTTTTGTTAATGAGTTGGAACTCGTGGATGATATAGTCATACGCTTGCCGATCTCAAGATCGTGTGGAAGTCCTAGCGCCGCAAATCAGCAGCGCATCTGTCCTCGCACACACGTTCAAGCCACCGGACAACCTCCACCTCCTCGCTCCAGCGAATCAGCAGAAGCAGCAACTCCTTCTAGAAGCAAGGCCACCGGGAACATGTATCTCGCTAATCCGAGACCATAGGGGAATATATCTAGAGGGCGAGAGAGATCCTTCACGAGGAGGTGTGCTTTGTGAGGGGGGGAGGGGGGATTTTTATAGGAGAGGGGGGCTCCTCCCCTCCCATGGCCGGCGGCCAAGGGGGATGCCCCCACCTCTTCCTCATTCATGTGGTGGAAGCTCCACTCACATCAATTCAAGCTCCACCAAAAATTCCACTCACATGCATTAAATTTCCACCAAATTTAATGCAACTCTCAATTAATAAAACTCTTTTATTTATTTTATTCAGAATTTTGTTAATTACTTTAATTAACAAACATTCACATAAAACCCCTTGCAACATTTCAATATCACATGCAGAACCACTTTCTACAATTTCACCCGAAACAATTCCGGTTTCTATCAAACAATTCCTGCGCTTTGCAATTCTTTCGTCTGAAACATATGTGCTCCAAAATGGTGTCTGGCAACCCTTAAGTGTGTCACCCTACGGTTCGCGAATAATGTAGACATGATTGAGACTCCTCCCAAATCAATAATCAGAAGCGGGACCTGGAGATCCATACTGACTCCAGCACATTCAACGATGACTTCTGTGATCGTGAGAACCTTTAACGCTACTAACTTAATCCCTTTGTCTCATGATATAATACATGTCCGAGATTCGATCATCGGTATCCAAATACCTAGTTTCATCTCGTTACCGACATGCACTCTTTTCTCGTTCCCGTGATATAACATTCTAGTGATCACATCACTTGCTTGCAAGCTATCTTAATGTGATATCACCGAGAGGGCCCAGAGTATATCTATCCGTCATCGGGATTAAAAAATTCCACTCTTGATCCATGAGCCCCAACATAACACCTTTGTAGCACTGAACCCACCTTTATAGTCACCCTGTTACGGTGTGACGTTTGATGTTATCAAGATACTCTTCCGGTGTTAGCAATTAACATGATCTCATGGTCTAAGGACTAAGATTACTTCGTATGATGTTATAGCAATGTAAACATAATGAATTTGATCGTAATGCTATACTTTGGATGAATGTTCATCACATCATTTTACAAATGCTGTGACCTCGTTATTAACAACATCCAATGTCCATGATCAGGAAACTTTGATCATCTTGTTAATCAACGAGCTAGTCTATAAGAGAGGCATAACTAGGAACCCTTTTTGTTTATTAAACACACATGTATTGACGTTTCCTATCAATACAATTATAGCATGCAAACTAAACATCTATCACATATTAGGAATACATAATAACAACTTTATTATTGCCTCTCAGGGCATATTTCCTTCAGTCTCCCACTTGCACTAGAGACAATAATCTAGTTTACATAGTGATAAATCTAACACCCATGGAGTTTTGGTGTTGATAATGTTTTGCCCTAGGGAGAACTTTAGTCAACGAATCTGCTACATTTAGGTCTACGTGTACTTTACAAATCTTTATATCTCCATCCTTGACATGCTCGCGGATGGAGTGAAACCGGCGCTTAATATGCTTGGAATTCTTGTGAGACCTTGGTTCCTTGGCGTTGGCTATGGCTCCATTGTTGTCACAATAGATCACCATTGGGTCCAATGCACTAGGAACCACACCTAGTTCTGTCATGAACTCCTTCATCCAAACCGCTTCCTGTGCCGCTTTTGAAGCAGCAACATATTCTGCCTCCGTCATTGATCCAGCCACCACATGTTGTTTGGAACTCCTCCAACTAACTGCTGCTTCGTTCAAGAGAAATACATATCCGTATTGAGACTTAGAGTCATCCGGATCGGTGTCAAAGCTAGCATCGACATAACACTTAGCGACTAGCTCTTCTTCACCTCCGTATACAAGAAACATATCCTTAGTTCTTCTTAAGTACTTAAGGATATTCTTGACCACTATACAATGTTCCGAACCTGGATCAGATTGGTACCTACTAGTCAAACTAATACCATGTGCCACATCCGGTCTTGTACATAGCATGGCGTACATTATAGAGCCTATGGCTGAGGCATAGGGGATCTTATCCATTATCTCTCTTTCTTCCACCGTAGCCGGACTTTGAGTCTTACTCAATGTCTTGCCTTGCAACATAGGTAAGAACCCCTTCTTACTTCCGTCCATATTAAACTTCTTTAATATATTATCAAGGTATGTACTTTGCGATAGCCCAATTAGGCGCCTTGATCTATCTCTATAGATTTTAATGCCTAATATATATGAAGCTTCACCAAGGTCTTTCATCGAAAATTTGCTGTTTAGATAACTTTTAACACTATTTAAAAGATCTATATCATTTCCAATCAATAATATGTCATCCAGATATAATATCAGAAATGCCACATTGCTCCCACTCACTTTCTTGTAAATACGAGCCTCTCCATAAGTTTGGACAAATCCAAACTCTTTGATCACCTCATCAAAGTCGAGATTCCAACTCCGGGATGCTTGCTTCAGTCCATAGATGGATCGCTGAAGTTTGCATACCTTATCAGCATCCTTAGGATCGACAAAACCCTTAGGTTGTATCATATACAACTCTTCTTCAATATTACCATTGAGGAACATAGTTTTGACATCCATCTGCCATATTTCATAATCGAAATATGCAGGAATTGCTAACATAATCCTAACCAACTTAAGCATTGCTACGGGAGAGAATGTCTCATCATAGTCAACTCCTTGAATTTGTCGAAACCCCTTTGCGACAAGTCGAGCTTTATAGATGGTCACATTACCATCAGCATCAGTTTTTCTTTTGAAAATCCATTTATTCTCAATGGCCTTTTGATCGTGAGGTAAGTCCACCAAGGTCCAAACCTGGTTTTCGTACATGGATTCCATCTGAGATTTCATGGCTTCTAGCCATTTGTTGCAATCCGAGCTCATCATCGCTTCTTTATACGTCGCATGGTCATTTGTTTCATCAATCAAGAAATTCAAACAGGATTGTCGTACAGTTCAGGAACTGCACGTGTCCTGCTTGACCTGCGAGGTTCGGTAGTGTCCTCTTTCGGAGTTTCATGATCAATATCATTAGCTCTCTCTTCATTAGGTGAAGTCAACTCCGAAACAACTTCCGGTGCTGTGCTACTCACCATTTCATGAAGAGAAGGTTCAATAACCTCTTCGAGTTTAACCTTCCGACTACTCACACCTTTCGTGAGAAACTCCTTCTCAAGAAAGGATCCATTCTTGGCAACAGAAACCCTGCCCTCGGATCTGTGATAGAAGGTATACCCAATCGTTTCCTTAGGGTATCCTATGAAGACGCAATTTTCCGCTTTGGGTTCGAGTTTATCCGGCTGAAGTTTCTTCACATAAACATCGCATCCCCAAACTTTAAGAAATGACAGCTTAGGTTTGTCTCCAAACCATAATTTATACGGTGTCGTTTCACGGATTTAGATGGTGCCCGATTTAAAGTGAATGTAGCGGTTTCCAGTGCATAACCCCAAAATGACAGTGGTAAGTCAGTCAGAGACATCATAGATCGAACCATATCTAATAAAGTACGATTATGACGTTCCGACACACCATTACATTGTGGTGTTCCGGCAGGCGTGAGTTGTGAAACTATTCCACAGTCTTTCATATGTGTGCTAAACTCGTAACTAAGACACTCTCCTCCACGGTCGGACCGCAGAAATTTGATCTTTCTGTTACGATGATTTTCCACTTCATTCTGAAATTCCTTGAACTTTTCAAAGGTTTCAGACTTTTGTTTCATCACAAATATATACCCGTATCTACTCAAATCATCCGTGAAAGTAACAAAATAACGATATCCACCTCGCACCGACACACTCATTGGTCCACACACATCAGTATGTACGATTTCCAATAAATCTGTCGCCCGTTCCATTGAACCGGAAAATGGCTTTCTAGTCATCTTGCCCATAAGGTATGGCTCACATGTATCAAATGATTCAAAATCAAGTGATTCCAAAAGTCCATCAGAATGGAGTTTCTTCATGCGTTTAACGCCAATTTGACCTAGACGGCAGTGCCACATATATGCAGATATATCATTATCAAGTTTAATCCTTTTAGCATCAACATAATGAATATGCATAATACTACTATCGAGATCCAACAGAAATAAACCATTCAACACAGGTGCAGGACCATACAAAATATCATTCATATAAATCGAACAACCATTGTTTTCAGATTTAAAGGAATAACCACTTCGCATCAAACACGATCTGGATACAATGTTCATGCTCAGTGCAGGCACCAAATAACAATTATTTAGATTTATCACTAATCCTGACGGCATATGGAGAGGCAGCGTTTCGACGGAGATCACATCAACTCTTGATCCATTGCCGACCCGCATCGTGACCTCATCCCTTGCTAGCTGTCGCTTGTTCCGCAGCCCCTGAATCGAGTTACATATATTAGCAACCAATCCCGTATCAAATACCCAGGTGCTACTTCGAGTACTAGTCAAGTACACATCAATAACATGTATATCACATATACCTTTGTTTACCTTGCCGGCCTTCTTGTTCGCCAAATACTTGGGGCAGTTGTGCTTCCAATGGCCAGTCCCCTTACAATAGTAACACTCGGTATCAGACTTAGGGCCAGCTCGGGATTTCTTTTTAGGTGCGGCAACAGATTTGCCGCCCTTCTTTCCCTTCTGCTTGCCTTTCTTGTCCTTCTTGAAACCAATGGTCTTATTGATCATCAACACTTGATGTTCTTTCCTAATCTCCACTTCTGCAGTCTTAAGCATTGACAGAAGCTCAGGAAGGGACTTCTTCATGCCCTGCATGTTATAGTTCATCACGAAGCTCTTGTAGCTAGGTGGCAGAGATTGGAGAAAACGATGTATGCCTAAGTTAATGGGAATCGTTATTCCCAAGGACACAAGCTACACAAGCTTATCGGCGTACCCAGACATTTTGAGTACGTGCTCACTAACAGAGCTGTTCTCCTCCATCATGTAGCTAAAGAACTTTTTAGAAGCATTATAACTCTCTATGGCAGCATGGGTATCTAAAATCATTTTCAGTTCTCCCATGGTATCAAAGGATTGCCATTTTCGAAACGCTTTCGAAGTTCTGGCTCTAGCCCATACAATATGCCGCAATGAACTAAGTTGTGGTCCTCCTAACGAGTTATATAGACATTCTTTTCCTCGTCAGGGCCATCAGGAGCTGGTGGGGACCTAGCGGCACCCCTAGCACATATTGCTTTTGTGCAGCAGTGAGGAGAATCCTCAAATTCATAGCCCAGTTGGTGAAGTTGCTACCATTCGCAACAAGTTTCTCTTTCTCCATGAACACATTGAAATTAAAAGCAGGTGGCGCCATCTACAACAGAATTTGTAAAGTTTATTTAGACTAAGTTTATGATAGATTGAGTTCAACTAATCCAAATTACTAATGAACTCCCACTCAAAAACGACATCCCTCGTGTCTTTTTGGTGATTACATGAACCAAATCCACTACACAAGTCCGATCATCACGTGAGTCGGTGTAACTTCAATGGCCAGCATCTCTATGGGCATCATATCAACTATATGACTCATGCTTAACCTTTCAGTCCGTTTTCCGAGGCCATGTCTGTACATGCTAGGATCCCCAAGTAAGAACCTTAGTATTCGCGCGTGTAAAACTATCTTACACCCGTTGTATGAAAGCGCGGAGTCGAGTACACCCAATCATCACGTGATGTCTCGAAACATGATCCATAGAACGGTGCATACTCAAGGAAGAACACATTTTATCTTGATATCTAAATGAGGGATCATCTTACAATGCTACTAAAAGCGCCAAACTAGCAGTATAAGATGTAAACATCTAATGTGTAAAGTGAGATGATATGGTCCATGCATTTGATCTCTATCATTTGCATCGTGGTATGATCTCTATCATTCCTTTGTGTGTAAGGCCAAGGTCTATGGAACTTACACGTTAAGTGTGTTGTAAGAGTATCTACCATACATCTACTTACAACATTACCATATCAATACACTAGCCCAACAACAATCTAAACTAGACGCCTCTAATTTATCCATTGCAAGTTTTACGTGGCTTAGAGCTTTCGGAGATAGAACCGGTCTTACCTACGAACATGGAACCACAACGAGGATAACCAAGTTATTAGCAACTCATTGTAAATCAGATATTGACTATAGTAGGAGAGACAGACACCCGCCAGCCACTTATGCAAAACTAGTTGCATGTCAGTCGTGGAACCGGTCTCATGTACGATGACATGTAAGGTTCGCCCGGGCCGCTTCATCCCACTATGCAAACCAATATCCAAAATACATGATAGAAGCAATAACATGATCATCATCGCCCACATATAAACATATGTGTACTACCCGTGCAAAGCACCTATGCATAGATCAGGCTCTGATACTGATACATTGCAAATGTATCTATAATTTTTGATGTTCCATGCTTGGTTTTATCCACTTTCTTGTGTTATGTTCCAACTTTGGAGTACTTTTCATATGATTTCTTGGACTAACCTATTAACAAGAGCCACAGTGCCAGCTGCCTGTTTTCTGTTGTTTTTGGTTCCAGGAAAGTCAGAAAATGAATATTCTCGGAATTGGACGGGACAAAAGCCAAAGTGCCTATTTTTCTGGAAGGGATCAAGTGCCAGAATACGAGACGGAGAAGGGCCAGGGAGCCACCACACCACCTGGCCGCGCGGCTAGGCCTGGCCCGCACCAGGCGATGGTGTGGCCGCTCCCGGCACCCCCTCGGCCTCTCCTTCTGCCTATATATTGCCCTCAGGACGAAAACCCTAAGTACCCGATCAAAAATCCACGAAAGATTCTGTAGCCACCGTCATCTCCATCCCTAGATCAGGAGGGATCTGAAGCTCTTCCCAGCACCCTGCCGGAGAGGGGAATTCACCCTGGAGGCCTTCTTCATCACCATCCAAGCCTCCGGTGTGATGCGTGAGTAGTTCATCCTTGGACTACGGATCCATGTAGTAGCTAGATGGCTGGTTCTCCTCCTTTGTGCTTTCATGTTTAGATCTTGTGAGCTCCATTCATGATCAAGATCATCTATTTGTATCCATACATGTTGTGTTTGCAGGGATCCGATGGATATTGAGATGCTATTTCAGATTGATTATTGATTCTATCATGTCTTTGTTATTTGTGATCTTGCATGCTTTCCGTTGTTAGTAGCTATCTTGGCCAAGTAGATGCTAGCAACTCCAAGAGTTAGTATTTATGCTCGATAGTGGGTTCATGCCTCTGGTAATATGGGGAAGTGACAGAAATCTCTAAGGTACTAGATGTGTTGTTTCTACTAGGGAGAAAACAACAATCCTTTGTTCATAGAACAATCATATTTTTTACTTTACACGCAGTTCGTAAAGCAATAATCTGTTGCTTGCAACTTAATACTGGAGGGGGTTCGGATGATAACCTGAAGGTGGATTATTAGTCATAGATGCAGTTGGATGGCGGTCTATGTATTATGTTGTAATGCCCAATCAAGTCTCAAAGGAGTCAAGATGATTAGTATATGCATGTATTGCTTTCTTGGTGTTTGTCAATTGCCCCGTTGTAGTTTGTTCACCCAGCATGTTTTCTATCTAAGGAGAGACACCTCTAGTGAACTATGGATCCCGGTCCTTGTCTTTTACATACAATCTATACACTATTTCTACTTTGTGTTTACTTTCTGCAACTTTTATATCTTTCCATTTGATATGTTTAATCCTTTGTTTTCCGCAAAACACGGTGAGATTGACAACCTCATCGCAAGTTGGGGACAAAGTTCTGTGGTTGTGTTGTGTAGGTCTCCACGTTGCTACTAGCACCGGTAGTGCGCCCTGGCAAAGCTCAGCTAGTAACACCTTTGGGGTGTTTCCTTGCTCCTACTGGTTCGATTAAACCTTGGTTTCATAACTGAAGGAAAACTTACTGTTGTGCTCATCATACCTTCCTCATGGGGTTCCCAACGAGCTCTACATCGAACGACGAGCACATCAGATACCACTGTTGGGTTCGCAACATAGAAAACAAAAAATTTCCTATGATGAGAACTATGCGCCAAGATCTATCTACTAGATACAGAGCAACGGGTGGATATACATCCATAGAGAACTTACCCTCAAAGACAACAGAGTTTTGTTAACGAGTTGGAACACGTGGATGATGTAGTCTTACGCTTGTCGATCTCAAGATCGTGTGGAAGTCCTAGCGCCGCAAATCAGCAGCGCATCCGTTCTCGCACACACATTCAAGCCACCAGACAACCTCCACCTCCTCGCTCCAGTGAATCAGCGGAAGCAACAACTCCTTCCAGACATAATGCCACCGGGAACATGTATCTCGCTAATCCGAGACCATGGGGGAATATATCTAGAGGGGGAGAGAGATCCTTCACGAGGAGGTGTGCTTTGTGAGGGGGGATAGGGGGGCTCCTCCCCTCGCATGGCCGGCGGCCAAGGGGAGTGCCCCCACCTCTTCCTCATTCATGTGGTGGAAGCTCCACTCACATCAATTCAAGCTCCACCCAAAATTCCACTCACATGCATTAAATTTCCACCAAATTTAATGCAACTCTCAATTAATAAAACTCTTTTATTTATTTTATTCAGAATTTTGTTAATTACTTTAATTAACAAACATTCACATAAAACCCCTTGCAACATTTCAATATCACATGCAAAACCACTTTCTGCAATTTCACCCGAAACAATTCCAGTTTCTATCGAAACAATTCCCGCGCTTTGCAATTCTTTCGTCTGAAACATATGTGCTCCAAAATGGTGTGTGGCAACCCTTAAGTGTGTCACCCTACGGTTCGTGAATAATGCAGACATGATTGAGACTCCTCTCAGATCAATAATCAGAAGCGAGACCGGGAGATCCATACTGACTCCTGCACATTCAACGATGACTTCTATGACCGTGAGAACCAACTCTAGTAACTTAATCCCTTTGTCTCATGATATAATACATGTCCGAGATTCGATCATCGGTATCCAAATACCTAGTTTGATCTCGTTACCGACATGCACTCTTTTCTCGTTCCCGTGATATAACATTCTAGTGATCACATCACTTGCTTGCAAGCTATCTTAATGTGATATCACCGAGAGGGCCCAGAGTATATCTATCCGTCATCGGGATTGACAAATTCCACTCTTGATCCATGAGCCTCAACATAACACCTTCGTAGCACTGAACCCACCTTTATAGTCACCCTGTTACGTGTGACGTTTGATGTTATCAAGATACTCTTCCGGTGTTAGCAATTAACATGATCTCATGGTCTAAGGACTAAGATTACTTCGTATGATGTTATAGCAATATAAACATAATGACTTTGATCGTAATGCTATACTTCGGATGAATTTTCATCACATCATTTCACAAATGCTGTGACCTCGTTATTAACAACATCCAATGTCCATGATCAGGAAACTTTGATCATCTTGTTAATCAACGAGCTAGTCTATAAGAGAGGCATAACTAGGAACCCTTTTGTTTATTAAACACACATGTATTGATGTTTCCTATCAATACAATTATAGCATGCAAAATAAACATCTGTCATATACAAGGAATACATAATAACAACTTTATTATTGCCTCTCAGGGCATATTTCCTTTTGTCTCGCACTTGCACTAGAGACAATAATCTATTTTACATAGTGATAAATCTAACACCCATGGAGTTATGGTGTTGATCATGTTTTTCCCCTGGAGAACTTTAGTCAACGGATCTTCTACATTTAGGTCCGTGTCTACTTTACAAATCTTTATATCTCCATCCTTGACATGCTCGCGGATGGAGTGAAATCGGCGCTTAATATGCTTGGAATTCTTGTGAGACTTTGGTTCCTTGGCGTTGGCTATGGCTCCATTGTTGTCACAATAGATGACCATTGGGTCCAATGCACTAGGAACCACACCTAGTTCCGTTATGAACTCCTTCATCCAAACCTCTTCCTGTGCCACTTTTGAAGCAGCAACATATTCCGCCTCCGTCGTTGATCCAGCCACCACAGGTTGTTTGGAACTCCTCCAACTAACTGCTGCTCCGTTCAAGAGAAATACATATCCGGATTGAGACTTAGAGTCATCCGGATCGGTGTCAAATCTAGCATCGACACATCACTTAGCGACTAGCTCTTCTTCACCTCCGTATACAAGAAACATATCCTTAGTTCTTCTTAAGTACTTAAGGATATCCTTGACCGCTATCTAGTGTTCCGAACCTGGATCAGATTGGTACCTACTAGTCAAACCAATAGCATGTACCACATCCGGTCTTGTACATAGCATGGCGTACATTATAAAGCCTATGGCTGAGGCATAGGGGATCTTATCCATTATCTCTCTTTCTTCCGCCGTAGCCGGACTTTGAGTCTTACTCAATGTCTTGCCTTGCAACATAGGTAAGAACCCCTTCTTACTTCTGTCCATATTAAACTTCTTTAATATCTTATCAAGGTATGTACTTTGCGATAGCCCAATTAGGCGCCTTGATCTATCTCTATAGATTTTAATGCCTAATATATATGAAGCTTCACCAAGGTCTTTCATCGAAAATTTGCTGTTTAGATAACTTTTAACACTATTTAAAAGGTCTATATCATTTCCAATCAATAATATGTCATCCACATATAATATCAGAAATGCCACATTGCTCCCACTCATTTTCTTGTAAATACAAGCTTCTCCATAAGTTTGGACAAATCCAAACTCTTTGATCACCTCATCAAAGTGGAGATTCCAACTCCGGGATGCTTGCTTCAGTCCATAGATGGATCACTGAAGTTTGCATACCTTATCAGCATCCTTAGGATCGACAAAACCCTTAGGTTGTATCATATACAACTCTTCTTCAATATTACCATTGAGGAACACAGTTTTGACATCCATCTGCCATATTTCATAATCGAAATATGCAGCAATTGCTAACATAATCCTAACCGACTTAAGCATCGCTACAGGAGAGAATGTCTCATCGTAGTTAACTCCTTGAATTTGTCGAAACCCCTTTGTGACAAGTCGAGCTTTATAGATGGTCACATTACCATCAGCATCAGTTTTTCTTTTGAAAATCCATTGATTCTCAATGGCCTTTCGATCGTGAGGTAAGTCCACCAAGGTCCAAACCTGGTTTTCGTACATGGATTCCATCTCAGATTTCATGGCTTCTAGCCATTTGTTGGAATCCGAGCTCATCATCGCTTCTTCATACATCGCAGGGTCATCTATTTCATAAATCATGAAATTCATAACAGGATTGCCGTATAGTTCAGGAACTGCACATGTCCTGCTTGACCTGCGAGGTTCGGTAGTGTCCTCTTTCGGAGTTTCATGATCAATATCATTAGCTCTCTCTTCATTAGGTAAAGTCAACTCCGAAACAACTTCCGGTGCTGCGCTACTCGCCATTTCATGAAGAGAAGGTTCAAGAAACTCTTCGAGTTCTACCTTCCGACTACTCACACCTTTCACGAGAAACTCCTTCTCAAGAAAGGATCCATTCTTTGCAACAAAAACCTTGCCAAACTATAAAGTTTTCCTTTAGGGTCCTGTGTGCTAAATGTATGGACCTCGATGTAATTTCCCCCTTTTGTTAGGTCTAAAAGTGTAAGTGGTGAAATTTAGATGATTTCAAGCTTACATGTCAATAAGTATGAGCATTCTTGGATTTCAAGCCGAATGACCAAGGTCAAGGCCATATCAACATTATACTTTGTGCTGATGATCCCATGTTAGAGAATTTGCATGGCAACAGATTTGGCCATGTTTTGAAAACAATTGAAGAGGAAGTAGTATTAAGATTTTGGCTCAGATCAACTGATCTCTCGAGAATGAGCCAAACCAGATTTTTTCTTTTAGGGTCCTTTATGCTAAATGTATATGGACCTCAATGTAATTTTTGCTTTTTGAGGTCCGTGATGTAAAATGTACTTCGGTCGACTGTGTAAAGTTCTAACCTAAAAGTATTGTGGTGAAATTTAAACGAATTTAAGCTTAGTTGTCAACGAGCATGAAGCATTATTATTGTATTTCAAGACGAACCACCAAGGTCAAGGCCATATCTACATCATATTTTATGTTGATGATCCCATATCCATGAATTTGCATGCCGACAAATTTGGCATTATTTTGAACATAATCAAAGATGAAGTAGTATGAAGAGGATTATGGCTTGATCAGCTACTCTCTCGAGAAGAAGCCGAACCCGACTATTTTCCTTGCTTAATTTTAGGGTCCTTTGTGCTCAATGTATGGACCTCGATGTAATTTCCCCCGTTTTAGGCCTAAAAGTGTAAGTGGTGAAATTTAGACGATTTTAAGCTTAATTATCAATGAGTATGAACATTCTTGGATTTCAAGCCGAACGACAAAGGTCAAGGCCATATCAACATCATACTTTATATGATGATGATGATCCCATGTCAACGAATTTGCATGGCAATAGATCTGGCCATGTATTGAAAACAATCGAAGATGAAGTAGTATCAAGAGTTTGGCTCAGATCAACTGATCTCTCGAGAAGGACCCGGACACGAAAATTTTCCTTTTAAGGTCCTTTATGCTAAATGTATGGACCTCGATGTAATTTTTCCTTTTTCGAGGTCCCTGATGTAAAATGTACTCCGATCGATCGTGTAAAGTTCTAACCTCCTAAAAGTAAGTGGTGAAATTTAAACGAATTTAAGCTTAGTTGTCAACGAGTATGAACCATTCTTGTATTTCAAGAGAACGACCAAGGTCAAGGCCATATCTACACCATACTTTATGATGATGATCCCATATCCAAGAATTTGCATGCCGAAAAATTTGGCCATATTTTGGTAACAATTGAAGATGAAGTAGTATGAAGAGTGTGCCTCAATCAGCTACTCTCTCGAGAAGGAGCCGAACCCTACTGTGTTGCTTGCTTGTTTTTAGGGTTCTTTGTGCTAAATGTATGGACCTCGATGTAAAATTTCCCCTTTTTAGGTCCTTGTTGTAAAATGTACTCCCACCGATAGTGTAAAATTCTAACCTAAAAGTAAGTGGTGAAATTTAAACGAATTTCAGCTTATAGTTGTCAACGAGTATGAACATCCTTGGATTTCAAGCCGAACGCCCAAAAGGTCAAGGCCATGTCTCTACATCAGACTTTATGCTGATGATCCCATATCCAAGAATTTGCATGCCGACAAATTTGGCCATATTTTGAAAACAATCGAAGATGAAATAGTATGAAGAGTGTGGATCGATCAGCTACTCTCTCGAGAAGGAGCCGAACCCGACTGTTTTCTTTGCTCAATTTTAGGGTCATTTGTGCTCAATGTGTGGACCTCGATGTAATTTTCCCTTTTTTAGGTCCTTGATGTAGAATGTACTCCCACTGACCGTGTAAAATGCTAACCTAAAAGTAAGTGGTAAATTTCAATGAATTTAAGCATAGTTGTCAATGAGTATGAACAAAATCTTGGATTTCAAGCCGAATGACCAAAAGGTCACGGCCATATCTCTACATCATACTTTTTGCTGATGATCCCATATCCAAGAATTTGCATGCCGACAAATTTGGCCATATTTTGAAAACAATCAAAGATAAAGTAGTATGAAGAGTGTGGCTCGAGCAGCTACTCTCTCGAGAAGGATTCGAACCCGACTGTTTTCTTTGCTCAATTTTAGGGTCATTTGTGCTAAATGTGTGGACCTCGATGTAATTTTCCTTTTTTTAGGTACTTGATGTAGAATGTACTCCCACTGACCGTGTAAAATGCTAACCTAAAAGTAAGTGGTGAATTTCAGTGAATTTAAGCATAATTGTCAATGAGTATGAAAAAATCTTGGATTTCAAGGCGAACGATCACAAGGTCAAGGCCATATCTCTACATCAGACTTTATGTTGATGATCCCATATCCAAGAATTTGCATGCCGAAAAATTTGGCCATATTTTGAAAACAATCAAAGATGAAGTAGTATGAAGAGTGTGGCTCGAGAAGGAGCCAAACCCGACTGTTATCTTTGCTCAATTTTAGGGTCCTTTGTGCTAAATGTGTGGACCTCGATGTAAGTTCCCTTTTTTTAGGTCCTTGATGTAGAATGTAATCCCACCGGCTGTGTAAAATGCTAACCTAAAAGTAAGTGGTGAAATTTCAATGAATTTAAGCATAGTTGTCAACGGGTATGAACATTCTTGGATTTCAAGGCGAACTACCAAGGTCAAGGCCATATATATCAACCATCATACATTATGTTGATGATCCCATATGAGAGAATTTGCATGGCAACAAATTTGGCCATATTTTGAAAACAATCGAAGAGGAAGTAGTATCAAGAGTTTGGCTCAGATCAACAGATCTCTCGAGAAGGAGCCAAACCAGAAAATTTTCCTTTTAGGGTCCTTTATGCTAAATGTATGGACCTCGACGTAATTTTTGCTTTTTTGAGGTCCTTGATGTAAAATGTAGTCCGATTGACCGTGTAAAGTTCTAACCTAAAAGTAAGTGGTGAAATTTAAATGAATTTAAGCTTAGTTGTCAACGGGTACAAACCATTCTTGTATTTCAAGATGAACGAGCAAAAGGTCAAGGCCATATCTACATCATACTTTATGTTGATGATCCCATATTAAAGAATTTGCATATCGACAAATTTGGCCATATTTTGAAAACAATCAAAGATGAAGTAGTATGAAGAGTGTGGCTCGATCAGCTACTCTCTCGAGAAGGAACCGAACCCTACTGTTTTGCTTGCTTAATATTAGGGTCCTTTGTGCTAAATGTATGGACCTCGATGTAATTTTCCCTCTTTTTAGGTCCTTGTTGTAAAATGTACTCCCATCGACCGTGTAAAATTCTAACCTAAAAGTAAGTGGTGAAATTTAAATGAATTTCAGCTTATAGTTGTCAACGAGTATGAACATTCTTTGATTTCAAGCCGAACGACCACAAGGTCGAGGCTATATCTCTACATCATACTTTATTCTGATGATTGAGTATCCAAGAAATTGCATGGCGATAGATTTGGCCATATTGTGAAAACAATCGAATAGAAAGTAGTATGAAGAGTATGGCTCGATCAACTGCTCTCTTGAGAAGGAGCCGAACCCGATTGTTTTCTTTGCTCAAAGTTAGGGTCCTTTGTGCATAATGTATGGACCTCGATGTAATTTCCCCATTTTTTAGGTCTTTGATGTAGAATGTACTCCCACCGACCGTGTAAAATGCTAACCTAAAAGTAAGTGATGAAATTTCAACAAATTTAAGCATAGTTGTCAACAAGTATGAAAAAATCTTGGATTTTCAAGCCGAATGTAACACCCCGTCCACTCCTAGGCCCGGGGGGTGTCACTCCTGGCAGCTTAATAGGATATCTAGACTGGCCCCACAGACCAACACTAGTCTTTTCTGCGCACTTTGTCCTTACTCGTGCGCACCCGGTTACCCACTTCCCGGTCGGTCACCCATCCTAGAATTGCTCTAGACCAAGCACGCTTAACCTTAGAGTTCTTTTTGAATGAGCTTCCGGAAAAGAAGTTGCAACTTGTTGATATGGGTATCCTATCAATCCTATTAAGCCATGTGCCTAGATATCACACCGAACAATCACGAGGTCAAGGCCATATCTCTACATCATACTTTATGTTGATGATACCATATTCAAGAATTTGCATGGCAACAGATTTGGCCATATGAAAAACAAAAAAATAATTAATTTCATTTTTCCAAGTGACAGGAATTTATTTTCTGAAAAGCAAGTAAGAAGAATTCATTTCCTTTTTCTATTAAAAAAATAAAGAGGGAGAGGAGACTATATGAACACAGAGGAGGTAGCGAGAGAGCTGTGAAGAGGAGGATTTGAAGGCGGTGCGATGTCAGAGCAAAGTTGGGATGGGTTCCTGACACGAGGTACAGGGTATAGTGAGTAGAGTAAATTTCAGGACCACAATATATATGAACGCAAAACAAAATATGTTTTCTCTCTCCTTCACTCCCCCATCACCACCCCCACACCCCGGCCGACTGATCTCTCCCTCGTCCAGAAAGTGGCGCTGCACACGCGCGTCGACCAATAACCTTCCTTGTGTCGGCAGACCCATATCTATGTCTGGCGTGTTTGTCAGCTGCATCGGTGGGAACCATTTTGTTCCTTGGCGGCAAAAAGTATTACTATTACAGTAGTAGTACGTAGTACAATACAGTAGCAATTCAAACTTTCCCGGTTTCAACATTTTCACATCCTTCACAAACATCCGGGGGGGGGAGGATATTCAATAGATCGTCATTCGCAGTACTACTACTAGTACTACAGGGTATAGTGAGTAGTACCAAAAGAAACTTTTTTTGATGAGTAGTACCAGAAGAAACTTCATACAACCATTAACTTCATATAGGAATTGCTACTGAACTAGTGCAGGTCTGGCGCCTCCTTGCACCTAGTCCGCCCCGCCAGGGGCAGCTCGTGACACCGGTGCCAACGACAGCTCCAGCCACAGAGCCAGCTCCTGACTCATCGGCACCTCTGGAGAAGGCGGCGTCACCTCCTGAGCCATCGGCGGCACCGCCGGAAAACGAGGCGGCACCTCCGGAGCCATCGGCAGCTCCGAGAGAACACTATGGATGAAGTTGCCGTTGTTTGCGAACGGGTTCCAGTTGTTGGTGAAAATGTTGGAGCCGGTGAACACCACCATCTCGCAGCCATAGTGGAAGGCCTAGTCGTAGAGGAGACGGGCATCCCTGAAGTTGACGAACTTGACCTTCAGCGTCCCGTCCGGATTGTCGTACATGCCGTACATCTGGTACTTGCGGTCACCATACCCAACATCGAGGAAGGCGCACACCAGCTACCTATTTGTTCTCAGCGGGGAGAAAGCCCAAATGCGCAGGGCATTGTCCTCCTATGCGGCGATGTCGGGGTTTTTGCGCTCCGGTACGGCGAGCGTCAGCCAGAAGGTGGCCATGGATGATAAACGAGTTCGGAGATGGTTGCTGGAAGCGGGGGATTAGAGATGGTTTGGTGCGTGGAAGGGGAGAGATTAAATAGGAAGGAGGTGATCCAAGATTAATGTGGCAGATTACCGAAGCGAGGGGACAATCAATGTCACTGATGAAGCCGATGCGTGTGGAAAATATCGATGACGATGACTAGGGTAAGCGATTGGATGGAATGCTGACTCTACTTCCTGCACTCGATGGCCCAGTCATAATTTTGTGGTGCGTCCAAGGCGACCACGACCTCCCCAATTTGTGGGCCTTACGTGGATAACTGAGTTGATGGGTGAAAACAAATTGATAATGATAAAGTGGTATGAAATGTGATTTAACAAACGTTACGTTGTTTTAGCCAATATTCTTGTTAGAGAAAAAATACATACATTAAGTCTATTAGTAATAACTATCTACCCATATTGAGAATACATCCTAGTGTGCTATGAAATTTTTGGGGTGGTGAAATGATGGTTCTAGAACATGTTGGAGTTTGCTCTAGGTACTATTCAAAATGAATCTAGCTGCTCTTAACCATTGGATCTAACATCCCAACAACTAGCTCCATTATAGTAGTAGAGAAAAGTACCACTGATACATTGCAAATGTATCTATAATTTTTGATGTTCCATGCTTGGTTTTATCCACTTTCTTGTGTTTTGCCCACACTTTGGAGTACTTTTCATATGATTTCTTGGACTAACCTATTAACAAGAGCCATAGTGCCAGCTGCCTGTTTTCTGCTGTTTTTGGTTCCAAGAAAGTCAGAAAATGAATATTCTCGGAATCGGACGGGACAAAAGCCAAAGTGCCTATTTTTCTAGAAGTCATCAGATGCCAGAATACGAGACGGAGAAGGGATGGGGGCCGGCCACACCACCTGGCCACGCGGCCAGGCCTGGCCCGCGCCAGGGGGTGGTCTGGCCGACCCCAACACCCCCTCGGCCTCTCCTTCCGCCTATAAGATGACCTCGGGACGAAAACCCTAAGTACCCGATCAAAAATCCACGAAAGAGTCTGTAGCCACCGTCATCTCCATCCCTAGATCGGGAGGGATCTGAAGCTCTTCTCGGCACCCTACCGGAGAGGCGAATTCACCCTGGAGGCCTTCTTCATCACCATGCAAGCCTCCGGTGTGATGCGTGAGTAGTTCATCCTTGGACTACGGATCCATGTAGTAGCTAGATGGCTGGTTCTCCTCCTTTGTGCTTTCATGTCTAGATCTTGTGAGCTCCGTTCATGATCAACATCATCTATTTGTAATTCTGCATGTTGTGTTTCTAGGTATCCGATGGATATTGAGATGCTATTTCAGATTGATTATTGATTCTATCATGTCTTTGTTATTTGTGATCTTGCATGCTTTCCGTTGTTAGTAGCTATCTTGGCCAAGTAGATGCTTGCAACTCCACGAGTTAGCATTTATGCTCGATAATGGGTTCATGCCTCTGATAATCTGGGGAAGTGACAGAAATCTCTAAGGTACTAGATGTGCTGTTGCTACTAGGGAGAAAACAACAATCCTTTGTTCTAGAACAATCATATTGTTTACTTTACACGCAATTCGTAAAGCAATAATCTGTTGCTTGCAACTTAATATTGGAGGGGGTTCGGATGATAACCTGAAGGTGGATTATTAGTCATAGATGCAGTTGGATGGCGGTCTATGTATAATGTTGTAATGCCCAATCAAGTCTCAAAGGAGTCAAGATGATTAGTATATGCATGTATTGCTTTCTCGATGTTTGTCAATTGCCCCGCTGTAATTTGTTCACCCAGCATGTTATCTATCTTAAGGAGAGCCACCTCTAGTGAACTATGCATCCCTGTCCTTTTCTTTTACATACAATCTACAAACTGTTTACTGCTTTGTGTTTACTTTCTGCAAACTATTACTTTTTTCCATTCGATACGTTTAAATCCTTTGTTTTCAGCAAAACACGATGAGATTGACAACCTCATCGCAAGTTGGGGACAGAGTTCTGTGATTGTGTTGTGCAGGTCTCCACATTGCTACTAGCACCGGTAGTGTGCCCTGCCAAGACTCAGCTAGTAACACCTTTGGGGTGTTTCCTTGCTCCTACTGGTTCGATAAAACCTTGGTTTCATAACTAAGGGAAACTTGCTACTGTGCTCGTCATACCTTCCTCTTGGGGTTCCAACAAGCTCTACATCAACACCGAGCCATCAAGCACCACCCGGTAGAACGGAAAAAAGAAGATCCAACGGCTAGCATTGTTGTGATTCGCGAGTCTTGATCCATAGGTTAATACTCTAAGTTATTCGTACATTATATAGTGGTAAGATAAGATAACAAATACTATCAATAGTATCTTCTAGATGATGGAATGGATTAGAGGATCCAATAACTAGTAGCAATCTTCTAGAATCGCAAGAACAACCTCGCTCGTCATCACTCAAAAAATTGAGAATAATTGAATCTTCTTTCCTGATATAGTTCAAAAATCACACCGTACCGACAACACTGTTTACTACAAGAAAATGCACCCATCTACCTCTCTACAAAGTCATATATTTCGACAGCAATCTATCGTGCTTACTTGTAGCTCAAGTTTGACCCAATTTCGTTAAATAGTGTCATGCGATGCAAAATCTTAGCAAGAAGGCAAACAAGTTGTCAAAACTCTTGGATTTTTATCATATATTGATTGTGACACCCCTCTCGATCGGTACGATACCTCCAAAAGCTTTTTCGTAAAACTTTCAGAGCAACCTACAATTTAGTTATAGTTCAAGTTTGACCTAATTTTAATAAATCGACATGTAGTCATTCAAGTGGGCAGAGTTAATTAGCTAGGGAGTTTGAAAACTCAAAAAACATATGGGAATCGTAAGTAAAACACGTTGGTCCACTTAATATGTCTAGAAGCTTGGCTTATGGCATTGAGATCCATATTCTGCTTCATGCATTCTTTACAGAAAAGAACCATCTCGTCATCACTCAGAAAACTAAGAATTTTATTTCCTGATAGTTGGAAACTCACACTGACGACATTGTTTACTATAATAAGATGCACCCATCTACCTCCGAAAATACATTTAATTCAAGAGCAATCTATCGCGCTTACTTGTAGCTCAAGTTTGACCTAATTTCGTTAATCGACAAGAAGTCACTAAAGTGTGTGAAGTTAGCTAGGAAGATTGAAAAATCCTAGTACTAAAAACTTGGGTATTACGTATAAGAAACTGTGGTCCAGTTTGTTTGATAATTGGGGCGGTTGTATTTCTTTTAACCGTGGTAGGTCTCGTAGGAGCGAGGTGCTTGAGAGTTAACACGATCAGTGGAAGTACAAGTTACATCAAGGACCTCAGAAAAATGAAAATTGCACCCAAGTCCATGCATTTAGCACAAGGATCCTAAAACTGAGCAATGAAGTGTGTGTTTTGAGGTTTGCGCATACTAGCGTTCATCATGCTAAAGACTATCAGTAGAACCTTTGTAGATGCTAAGAATGGAAAAGAAGATCCAACGGTTAGCAATGTTTGGATTTGCTGGCTTTGATCCAACGGTCAGTGTTCGAAGTTATCCGTACACTATACAGTGGTATGGTATGGTATTGTAAGAGATAAGACAAGATGAAGATAAGATAAGAAGTACTGTGAATGGCTGATCTTTTGGATAACCTTCCCTCCTGATGTTTGGGAAGCAAGTGAAAATTTTGAAAACCGGAAAAGTTTGAATTTTTTTGCCGCCAAGGACCAAAGTGGTTTCCTTCCTATGTACTCCTCCTCGTCCCTACTCCACACCAACGCGCGGCTGCCGAACACACCAGAGACATAGATCCACCGTACCGAGGCACACGTGCGCAGCGCCACGATGTGGACGAGACGAGGGAGATCAGCCGGACCGGTGCACGAGGGGAAAGGGGATGAGAGATGGAGCATATGGAAGGAGAGAGAAAACACATGATTTGTTTTGCGTGCATAGGTCCTGAAATTTACTACTAGTAGAGTGTACACTGTAAGGCCGCATGAGTACCTCGTGTCAGAAACCCATCATAACTTTGCTTTGACATGGAACCGCCTTCAACTTCTCTTCGCTGCTGCCCTCTTCCCCTGCCAACATTTTATTCTCTAAGCATGTACAGCGCGTGGACATAGGTGACCA
This sequence comes from Avena sativa, assembly GCA_916181665.1. Taxonomy (NCBI): domain Eukaryota; kingdom Viridiplantae; phylum Streptophyta; class Magnoliopsida; order Poales; family Poaceae; genus Avena; species Avena sativa. The sequence continues at coordinate 471,249,848 of OV702290.1, forward strand.
TATGTCTAAGCAAAGAATATACTACTCCCTCATTGTGTAAAAAATCACACCTTAATATGGCCTACTATGTGGCATCCGCTAAGGTTCACCTTATACATAGTGGAAAAATAAAGTTATCTTTAAGCCTAAGGTGCACCTCAAGCTTGTGGGTTGCCCATAGAGAATAGAAATTTCGTTTCCCCTCTCTTCCTATTTCATGTGATCATTTTCAAAAGATGTTCAAAATTTCATGATGCAAAATCTTAGCTAGAAGTCGAACCACTCGTCAAAACTCTCTATGGTTTCTGATATATTAATGAACCACTTGATGGGTACCTCAGAAAGCTTTTTTTCATAAAACTTTCAAAGCAACCTACAGTTTATTACTTGCAGTTCAAGTTTAACCTAATTTCATTAAATTCAAGAGCAATCTATCGCACTTAGTTGTAGCTCAAATTTGACCTAATTTCATTAAACTGTCAAGACGCAAAATCTTAGCAAGAAGATGAAACTGTCGTCAGAACTCTCTTTTGGTTTCTGATAGTATATTAGTTGACCCCTCCCCTCCGTGCCCCCTCCAATGGGTACCTCTAAGAGCTTTTCCGTAAAACTTTCAAAGCAACCTACATAGTTTACTTGTAGTAGTTCAAATTTTAACTATTATATTTTTTCCGCTTTACCTATTATAATTTTATATAGTGATGATATGCCAGATGTCTATGACCTAATTTCGATAAATCGACATAAAGTCATTCTAATGGGTAGAGTTAGCTAGGAAGTTTGAAAGCTCATAAAACATGGGAATCGTTGGTACAACATGTTGGTCCAATATATATGTATGTAAACTTGGCTTGTGGCATTGAGATCCAATATTCTTCGGACTTTTCTTTAGGAAAAAGAACAACCTCGCTCGTATTCTTCTCTTGAAAAATGTAGAATTGAATGTTATTTCTTGATAGTTGGAAACTCACACCGATGATATTTTTTACTACAAGAAGATGCATCGATGATCTATCTATGAAAAAACATTTAATTCAAGAGTAATCTATGGCATTTACTTGTAGCTAGCTCAAGTTTTACCGAATTTTGTTAAATTACCAATATGCAAAGTCTTAGCAAGAAGTTGAACCTATCGTCGAAACTCTCGCTGGTTTCTGGCATATTAATTTTGAACCCTCGATAGGTACGTCCAAAAGCTTTTTCATAAATCTATCAAAGCAAAACCTACAATTTTACTTGTAGTTTCAAATTTGACCTAATTCTGAGATATCGATATAAAGTTATTCAAATGTGCGGGGTTAGCTATAGGAAGCTTCAAAACCCATAAAAATGGGAATCGCAAGTACAACATGTTGTCGATCCTCAAAAATATGTTGGGCTGTTAGATCCAATGGTTCAGAGTACCTGGATTTGGGTTGAATAGTACCTAGAGTAAACTCCACCATGTTCTAGTACCATTATGTCAGCACCACCAAAATATCATAACATAGTAGGCTGTATTCTCTCTACTACTAGAGAAAATTACAAGAACCAGTAACTCTTGGTGCAACAGTTGCATGGACCAGCAACTCTAGCTTTTTGTTGCACAAACCAGCAACTTTGGGAATACAGCGGTTAAAAAGAAATCTAATGATAGTTAACTATGTATTAGACAGCTAGGGTCACCGATCATAAAATACAAAATTTAAAATTTCAAAAAATTATGAATGAAAATATCGCACGTACATAAAGACATTCTATGTTCACACACAAGTTATCAAGAAAAATAATTATTATTTTATGTGGTTTGTGTAAAAAGACGAGAAAATATATGCGAATAGTTAAGTTGGAGCATCAAAATTTTTCATTTTATACAGAGAACACAAAAAATATTCTTTATTCCAGAAAATTTGAGAACGAACATATATGGGCAGCTCCGATGGACAACCCATTTGGTCTGTTTGCGGGAGGGCGATATAAACAGATCAAATGTCCTCCGTTTGTCCGATTGCGGTGGGTATGTACATAACCAACGATGCTCCAATTGAACATATCAACTCGTACTGCCATTGCCGATAGAGGTGAGAACGCTGCATTCGGTGGAGGAGCATAATCGAGCTCGTGCTAGCTCGATGCCGATGCAAATAGGCTGGAGTGTGTCCCTTCGTCGCCCAAAATTCTTTTTTGCCATGGGATATCGACGATCAACGGCTGAAACTATCCTCCAGACAAGAAATTTTACTTTAATCCTTTGTCCGGTGTTCTTTCGCGTCCGTTTTTTACCCTGAATCGCGACCTGAGTCGCTGATGGGTGGACTTCACATGACCCTTACTCGCCGTATGGTGAGCGGCGTTCTCGGCACGATACGTCTCCGCACCTTCCAGGTTGCTGGGCTCGTCCAGAGCCGACGTGGCATCGTGAGCCCATGCTGGTCGTAGTTTCTCGCAACCATGACCCCACTGAGAGACGATGTGATGTCGTTCATGTCCCCCTCCTGCAAACGGATCTGGTCTGATTTGAGGTGCCCGTCGGAGCTGTCCTTATATGTTTCACGAATTTTCGAAAATAAAGAATTTCTTGTGTTCTCTATAAAAGAAAAAATCCGATGCTCCATCGTAACTATTCATGGATATTTTCTCATCTTTTTACACAAATCACATAAAATAATAATTATTTTTCTTGATAACTTGTGTGTGAACACAAAATGTCTATATGTATGTGTGAAATTTTCGTTCGTAATTTTTTAAAAATTTTAAATTTTCTTTTATGATCGGTGGCCATAGTTGTCTAATACATACTTAAGTATCATTAGATTTCTTGGTAATGATGTATTCCCAAAGTTGCTGGTTTGTGCAACAAAAAACTAGAGTTACTGGTTTGTGCAACTATGGCACCAAGAGTTACTGGTCCTTGCAATTTTCTCCTACTACTACTACAATGGAGCAGTTTTGAATTGGATTTATAGCACCAATCCTGACCGTTGGGCTATTAGATCCAATGATTTAGAGCAGCTGTATTCGTGTTGAATAGTACCTAGAGCAAACTCCAACATGTTCTAGAACCATCATTTCACCACCCCCAAAATTTTATAGTATTGTAGGATGTATTCACAATATGGGTAGATAGTTATTACTAATAGACTTAATGTATGCATTTTTCTCTAACAAGAATATTGGTTAATAACAACTTAACGTTTGTTAAATCATATTTCATATAGTATATACGTGTGTGGCACGTCCCTTTTGATCAACACGTGAGACTCGGATAATAGACGTCTGACATATCATCACTATATAAAATTTTAATAGGTAAAGCACACAAAAATATAAATTTGATCGATATCTATAAAGTATGGGTGTATATTTGGTTCTTGTACTTTGTATATCATTTAGAAGTTAACGATTATTAGCAATCTAAGATTAGAAAATTCTGGTAACATGCTCTAGAGAAACGAGGGAGAAGATTCTAGAATGATGGAGAAGTATGTTTTGAGTTGTGTGCATACCATTCATTGTGATGAAGACTATCAATAAAATCTTCTAGATGCTAGAATGGAAAAGAAGATCCAACAGCTGGAAATGTTGGGATTCGCGAGTCTTGATCCAACGGTCAATATTCAAAGTTATTCATATAGTATATAGTGGAAGATAAGATAAGGTAAGATAAGATAAGATATATATGTAGAAAAACGTCAAAATACACTTATTCATCATTCTAGAATCTTCTCGATTGTTTCTCTAGACCATGGTTCTAAAATTTTCAATTATTAGGTAGCTAATAAACATTTATTTCTACATGATATAAAGTGCAAGAACCAAATATACACTCATACTTTAGAAACGACGTGGCTCAAATTCATAGATATTTCAAGATTTACCTATTACAATGTTATATACTAATGACATGTTATGCTTCTGTCTATTATGTGAGTTTCACGTGCAAGGCACGTGCAGCTTACTGGTACTACTATGAAGAGCATGGCTCAGCTCCGTGATAGAGAAGTAGGATCCGACTACTAATTTTAATTGCTTGATTGTAGGGTCCTTTGTGTTAAATGTATGGACTTGGATGAAATTTTTACATTTTTAAGGTCCTTGGTGTAACATGTACACATGCACTAGCTGTGTTAACTATTGAAGCATCTCATTTCTTCGGGACATACCCCGGTCAAAAAAATAAAGTGCCACCACCCAGTTTTCAGAAAACGTGGACATGTTTTGTTATAATTCCCTAGTCTTAGGACATTTCAAGCTTTCCTATATATTAGCTAACTACACCCATGCACTCAAATAATTTTATGTCAATTTAAAGAAAGTAGGTCAAATTTGAACTACAAGTAAGCGCGATAGATTCTTTCTTGAATTTGCAAGTGGTCCAACAATTAGCAATGTTGGAATCTGACAATCTATATCCAATGATCGATGTTCAAAGATATCCATATTATATATCTTATTAGTAAGTTTCACATGCCTTGCACTTGAGAATGAGATAGTAGAAGTATATGCCATATCATTTTTTCTCTACTACTATAAAGGAGCAGTTTTGAATTAGATCCATAGTACCAATCCTGACCGTTGGGCTGTTAGATCTAATGGTTCAGAGCAGGTGGATTCGTGTTGAGTACTACCTAGAGCAAACTCAAACTCCACCATGTTCTAGAACCACCATGTCACCCCCCAAAAAAACCATAGCATAGTATGTTGTATTCTTAATATATGTAGACTTAATGTATGCATTTTTCTCAAACAAGACTATTGGTTGTTTAAACTTAATGTTTGTTAATCATATTTCATGCAGTATATACGTATGTGGCACGTGCCTTCTACTAGTTTATATAAAATTATAATAGGTGAAACCCAAAAATAATTATAATTTTCAGCTACGTCCATAAAGTACTGTTGTATCTTAATTCTATCCATTCTAGCATCTAGAAAATACTATTGATAGCCTTTAGCACACTAAATGATATGCACAAATCTCAAAACACACTTCTCAATAATTCTAGAATGTTCTTCGTCATTTCTCTAGAGCATGGCGAGTACTATTAGGTAGCTAATATGTTGATCACTACTACTCCCTCCGAGCCATATTAGTTAACTTGGATTTGTCTAGATACAGATGTATCTAATACTAAAATGTGTCTAGATACATCCATATCTAGACAAATCTGAGTCAACTAATATGTGTCTGAGGGAGTACGTGATACAAAGTATAAGAACCAAATATACAACGGATATTCTATGGACATGGCTCAAAATTATAATTATTTTTTGAGCTTCACCTATTATTATAGTTTTTTGGTAGTCCTAATTATCAGAGTTGGACATGTGGGTTCAAATCCTTCGTGTACTAGAAAAGCGATTCTACGGTGCACGCTATCTAGCAGGGATGGGAGAAATGTGGGTTCATATCCTTTCCTGAAACACAGTCTACGTGACGAGACGGTACAATATTGAGCCAGGACGTGACAGCTTGCTAGTGTAGCACTCTAGCTATAACTCCAGTAGGCGTCCTCGAGCCACTGCAGAAGACCAACGAGGGAACACGCAAAATTTGAGAATGAAGCCCATTGAGCCTGCTCTACGGAGTATAACCCACATATAGCATCCTATGTTGAATAGCCAAACTCTTTTTAATTCGGCCTTTTGGGCATTGTCCCCACCTCTCAAAATAAAAAAAAACTCTGCCTACCCATATTTTTAAGAAAATACTCCATTATGTGTCATTTTATAAATTGAGATGCTAGGAGCATTGCCCTTTTATATTTTAAAACAGATAAACATAGACACCCAAAATATTTTTAAGAAGACTAATACATAAATTGTAGTACTAATAAGAGTTTAATGATATTTATTCTATAAATATCTTTGTTGTTGTGGCAACACACTCAGTTTACGTTTATTTGATTTGAAGGTCTTTTGTTCGAATCGTATCTTAGATTTACATTTTTTCTTCTAGCAATATCGCATTACGGAGAAGCTGACATCATGGACCCACCAGCATGCAGCGTCCCTAGAGTTTGTTTTGTGGGTGGGTTCAAAACAAAAGTTTAAATACTTGTACAAAGAGGCTCGCATCGGGGACCCACCAGACAGAACATACAAGGCTGTATCAGAGACCCACAAGCCAGAACCTGCCAGAGAGGATGACATAAGGGCCCCAACAGTAAGACCATACACGGTTGCCACGGTGAAAACAGCGGACGCGGCCAAAAAAAAGTCCATCATACACACGTTGCACTACCAGAGAAGCTGACATGTCGGACCCAGCAGGCCCAAGCATAGCCCTTGAAATTAGCCTATCATTCCCAAGCATAGCCCAATACCTTCTAATTCGGCCTTTTCGTGGTCTTGTGGCCACCGACCATAGCCCATTCAACTTAGGAGTGAGCCCATGGAATATAAGCCATGATGAATAGGTCATCCGCCCCGAGTTCAGCCCAGAATCTTTTTAATTCGGCCTTTATGAGCATTTTTGTACTCTGAGGCTGACATCTGGGACCCGAAAAAACAGTCCAACATACACATGTTTCTTTCAAATAGAGGCTGTTAGCTGGGACCCAACACAAACACATTGCCTGCACAGAGGTGGTTGACATCTGGGACCTAGCAAGTTCCTAAGGTCAAAACAGCAGACATCGCCAAAAAAAGTCCATCATACGCATGTTTCATTTACAGAGAGGCTGATATGTGGGATCCAGCAGCACGACCTTATTCAGATGTTGCATCGAGCAACGTAGCCAGTTTGAAATAGGGAGGCGCGAGCGAGAAAAAAGTTTAGTATGTACACATTTCTTTTAATGAGAGGCTAAAATGGGGGACCCAGCAACGTGAGCAAACGGCAGATTCGTCGAGCAACGCTATCTAGTTCAGAACAAGGTTGCGCTAGAGAAGAAAAAAATTCCATCATACCCACGATTCTTCTAATGTGAGGCTGACATGTCCGGCCCACCAGCCTGTATAAACGGCTGAAGCAGCGAACAATGCTATCAAGTTCGGAACACGAAGGCGTGACAGAGGGTAAAAAATCCATCATACACACGTTTCTTCTAATGAGAGGATGACATGTGGGTCCCAGTGTCGTGATTAAACGGTAGATGCATCGAAAAACGCTATCAAGTTCGGAACAGGGTAGCACAAGTGAAGGAAAAAAGTGCATCATACACACATTTCTTCTAATGAGAGGATGCCACGTGGGGCTCAGAAGGTTGGTTAAATGGTAGATGCGTCGAGCAGCGCTATCAACTCGGAATGGGGTAGCGCCAGCGAAGGAAAAAATTCCATCATACACACGTTTCTTCTAATGAGAGGATGACATGTGGGTCCCAGGAGGTTGATTAGACGGTAGATGCATCGAGCAGCGCTATCAACTTCGGCACAGGGTAGCGCGAGTGAAGGAAAAAAATTACATCATACACACGATCCTTCTAATGAGAGGCTGACATGTGGGACCTAGCAGCCTGACTAAATGGCAGACGCCTCGAGCTACGTTATCGAGTTCAAATCAGGGAGGCGCGACCGAAAAGTATGGTCCGCTAGAGACACTGACGTCTGGGACCCACACGCCTCAAAAGACTTCGGCAAGTCAACATCGCGCGAGGAAACGAAAATCTTGCTTCTGCCACGCGCCAACCGAGCTTCCTCCATGTTTTTAGCAGACCCGTCGTAGTAGAGGGCCGCGAAACTGAAAAAAAAGTTTTCCATCGGCCAGGACTGAGTCGAGAATTTTATCACGGAAGACGCGCCTTCTACGATGAGCGTCGGGCCAATTCGTTGCGGAAGGAAACTTTTCTTGTAGTGGTATATGTCGAATGCTAAGCCCGAACTATATGACTCATGGAATCTACTAGGCAAGTTAGTTACTTGTTGGGTTTCCAGGCACCGTGTGGTTGTACGCTCATCTCGGTTCCAAAGGCAAGAACTCAGGTCCTAGTGCTGGCGAGCATGGGACTACAAGAACCACATCCCACCATGGCCTCCCATACAAGCCTTAGCATGATTAACCTTTACCACTGATCTCACCTCATCAGTATACCTTGTTCTCCTATCATACTAGATTCTTTGCATCTAATACATCATCTGGATGAACCAGTACTGACAGCTAAGCATTGATAAGCAAGACATAGATATAAGCTCTAGCCGTGCACACAAGCCAAACCGAGTTATGCTAGGACCAGTGGATCAGGTAATATAAGCTCAAAGGGAGTAATGCAACAGATAGGATACTCTATCTATCGATAAAACACCATAGTGGAATTGTATGAAACATGGCAGGAATTGAAAAGCTTTCGAAACCATAGATTGTATAATGGTGGGGCTATGCTTTCCTATGCCTGATTATAGCCAAAAAGTAGAGCTTCAGGTATCTTGTACTTGACTTGGTTACAGTTGGCCAAGTATTGTTCGTCGGTGTTCGATGGTGTTGATCTCGGTCTTCAATCTTGATCTCAATATCGTATACTACCGGGAAGAGCCAAACACCGGAAATAAAGGGGAAATAATCAACACGTGGTGCTCAAGCAAGAATGATGACATGACAAGTTTAATTAGAAGAAGAAATTAACCCCCACGGGTGATTCCGAGGTTCCCCTGGTTTAGGGTTTTCACCCGTTAGACCCTATTTAAAATAGTCGAGCATGTCTTAGGGGTTCATTCCAATACTATTTAACTTGTCATATCATCATCCTTGCTTGATCATTGCATCGATGCCATGTGTTGATTTTTTCCCTCTCTTTCCAGTGTTTGGTTCTTCCCGGTAGAATACGATATCAAGATCAAGATCGAAGACTGAGATCAACACCATCGAAGATCAAAGATAAATACTTGATTAACTATAACCAAGTCAAGTACCAAATGTATGAAGCTCTGCTTATTGGTTATCAACGGGAAAAGGCAAGCATATCTCCACCATTATAGAATCCTATGGTTTCAAAAGCATTTCAATTCCTGCAATGATGCATACGATTCGACAGTGGTATTTTATTGATAGATAGATAGAGTACCCTATCTGTTGCATTACTCCCTTTGAGCTTAGATTATATGATCCATTGCTCCTAGCATAACTAGGTATGGCTTGTGTGCACTGCTAGAGCTTACATATGTGTCTTGCTTAGCCATGCTTAGCTATCAGTGCTGGTTCATCCAGATGATGTATCAAATGCAGGGAATCTAGTATGACATGAGAACAAGATATGAAGGTGTTATGAGGTTAAACATGCTAGGCTTGTATGGGAGGCCATGGTGGGATCTGGTTTTTGTAGTCCCATGCTCGCCACCACTAGGACCTGAGTTCTTGCCTTTGGATCCGAGACGAGCGTACAGCCACACGGGGCTTGGGAACCCCTCGATTGACTAACTTGCCTAGTAGATTCCATGCGTCACATAGTTCGGGATTTCCATTTGGCATACGTATTGAAAACATTTTTGAAAGAGGAGGTGAAGGAGGTTCATCATAATAGGTAGGGAAGCGTGGGCCGGGTTTCTTCGGGTCGATAGAGCCCCTAATAAACCAACTGTTGGGGATATGCTAAATGGGTATCACCATTGCATGTCTCTATTCCGGCTAACCCGGGTGGCCCACAGTTGGTAGCATGGACTATGGCCTGCTGGGCGGCCTAGTTAGACGGATCCAGAAGGGAGGCTCATGCCGGATATAGGAAGGCTACGTGGGAGTCACCGACATACTCGGAGCCTTGGAGTCCAAGACACAAAGACTAGTTAGTATTAGTGTAGGACTCTGTAACTTGCCCAACAAGGTCCTTTCCCTGCAACCCTAGGTTCTGGTGCCTTTATAAGACGGAAATGTGGGAGCCTTTAGGGCACGACACATACGATACAGTGCAACACCTCGCACAGCGAACCGATCCCTGTAACTTGGCGTATTTCCATTATAGTGATTTATAGCAGGAGTAGAGTTCCACCATCATTGGGGGACTTGAACCTGCGTAAGTTGTGTTACCTCGTACCCACTAGCTCACCTCCTTCCCCTATGTCCCTAAACACGCTTTGTAAGGACCCCTCCATGGCGTACTCATCAGCAATACCACGACAGTTGGCGCCCACCGTGGGGCAAGAGGCGCTTCGAGCTCTATACCGGGCGAGGTCCAAGCTCTTCGCGGGAATCAGCGACATCATAGCCATTGGGCACGTCCTCTTCTCCGGAAACGTCCCGATCGTCCCTACGGATGAATTCTAGGTCACGGCAAAGACGAATCCTACCCGCTGCTCCGTTGTCCCAGTCAGAGACATCCACATCTTCATTGGTGAAACTGACTCGGGTCCTAGCTCCCAGGAAGTCGGAAACTCGTCAAGACCTGCACGGACCGCCTATGGGAAGGACATGTTCGCAGAAGAATTTGGGACGTATCTCTCTCTAGAGTATGGCGGCTCAGATCAGGAAAATTCAAGGCCCAACCAAACTGCCCTTGTGCAGGATATAATGGTGGAAGGACCCCGTAGATCCACTTGGCTTCCCCGAGCATTAGAGACACGGAGGTCACACTTTGTCGGCGTCGTCACCATCTTCGATCTGGCCAGATGCATTCAGAGGGTCGGAGAATCTCCTCGTGAATACCTTGCCAGATGGATGAGGGTGAGGGAAATCCTGGAGGGTGACCGCGCTGACGAACTCATCTACCACTTTGTGGAAGGGCTCAGCCCGGGACACTCCTACGACATACACTCAGGAGGCGGAAGGCCGTTGGGTCACTCACCCTTGGCGAGATGGTCACAATTGTCAACTACTATGCGAGCACCGAGGAAAACACCAAGGCCATGCCTGGGCCTGTGGCCGAAGGAAGCAACAACGATGGCCCACCGCCATCACCCTCAACCTCCGCCATCGACAACACCGAAGCCAACTCCGATTCAGTGCTTGATGCACTGTATGCCGACATCAACATAGATGGTGGCGGCTCAAACGCTAACTCAAAGGAATACGAGGCTGCCATGAGGGATGAGCAAGAGATCGAGAAGGATGAGCGCGCCGAGAAAGCCACCACTTCTCGCCAGGTGTTAGTCGCCATCGAGAACGTGATGGAAGAAGATGGGTAGGAACCAGAACCTAAGAGAGCTCCGCCCACACCTATGGTTACCAGAGCGGCAGCGGCAAAGAAGGCCGCCATGCCGCCTTCAGCTATTCCCCCGCAGCAGGCGCAAGAACTCACCACAGGCCCCAGTACTGCCAAGCAAACAAATTTGCGGCCAGCACCACCATCAACGTCTGCAGCTGGCAACCCATTATTTACTCCCGCCGATAAGGAGATGTACGGTTCACTCCTCATTGAGCTCATTACCGTCGCCCATATTCGGAGCGTTACAGATCTTGATGAGAAACATGCAGAAATCCTCCCGGAGGACAAGTGCATTGCATAATAGGGCGCCCAGCTGGACAAAGACATGGCTAGGGCGCAGCAATCCATCAAGGAGGCAAGAGCAATGGAGGCTAAGTACAAGCATATTCTGTTAAGGCACAAAGCAAAGCAAGCACCAACTCATGTCGTCGAAGACCCTAATGTTCGACGGAAGTTGGGGTGGGAAGGATCCAAACTGGCAAAGTCCACCCCATACGTTGATTCGGAGGGGAGGAAAGTAATGCCAACTCCCGCCCTCAACATGGTCGTCGCCAAGACCCTCCTCGAACATGACATGTCACTAGAAGCGGTGGCTCAGGTCTATGACCTCGTAGCCAAGGCTTGCAAGCACAAGGAGAAGGCCACCTCGCAAAGGCTTGTGTCCAATCCAGAGCTTTGCCCGTCAACCCTAAATAGTCGCCAAAGTCCAAGATCTCCCTGCGATGAAGGATCCCATACAGGCTCCACGGAGCGAAGGCGGAGGGATGCGCGCAACAGGGCCGATGCCATACCCATATCTTTTGATAAGGGAGACAAGGCTTACCCCCGTCGATCGCCGCCACCCCCGTCATACTGATGTCATGAGGAACAATAGTCGCGCCACCGCACAAGCATGCCACCTCCTAGGCATCCCTAGGTCGGTATTGTCATATGCGACTAGGGTGAGTAACCCCGACATGCCGGAGAGCGCAGCAGCAATGAATGACACAGTAGCAGATCGTACAAGGAAGCACCACGTCCAACAAGCAATCACGATAGGTGTGAGGAGTTGCATGGAGGGAGTAGCAAGAAGTCTAACCCACCACCGCCACCATCACCACCTAGTAGCCATCATGGCGGAGGACATGGTGTATCCAATAGATCACACCACAACTCCCCTCCCCATGATGGAAAAGGGAAGCAACTGGAGTTGTACGACGCACCTTCATGGCTGGACAAGATCCAAGAAGCACGGGAGATCCCATACCTAGGACCATGGTTTTTTGGACCGATAATATAACTTACCCCAAGGGTCTCCGGATTGACAAGACAATCGAGCCCTATGATGGCACTACCAGGCCAGCTACATGGTTGCAGGACTACAGCGAAGCAATTCACATCGCTGGTGGAAACCCTAATGTCGTTGTCAAGTACCACCCACTAATGCTCACCGGCACCGCCCGACAATGGATTGATGATTTACCAGAAAAATCAATCTGCAATTGGTTGGACATGCATGAAGCGTTTACCAAAAATTTCGAGGGTACATACAAGCGTCCCTGCACTGTCGGAGACCTACAGCGGTGCGTGCAAGAAAAGGATGAATCCTCTCGTGCTTACCTTTCCCACTGGCTGGATATGAAAAATTCATGAGCGGGGGTGCACGAGCAAACCGCTATGGCCGCCTTCATCGACAACTTGGAGAAAGGGACATTGCTCCGACATACGTTGAAGCGCAAACAAGACAACAACAACCTCAATCTCAACATGATGATCGCGTTGGCCAGTGAATTCACTGCCGCTGATGATGATGCTTGTGGATAGTTGCCGGCAATCGCCATCCCTTCCCAGGCCAAGAGGAACAATAACAACAAGCGAAAAACTCCGCCAAAAGAGAAGCAAGCAGCCGACATGGTCGCCACTATGTTCGCTGGCAGAGGCGGAGGTGGACAGCGTGGTCGTGGTTGGGGGGCTGGCCATGGACATCAGAGGAGTCATTCAACACCCTCAGTGCCCCGCGTTCCCCAAATGTACAAAGAGTGTCGCGATATGCCATGTTTCGTCCACCTTGACGCAAATGGCAAGGCCACCCACACCAACCGCCAATGCAAGTTTGTCAACGACATCAAGGAAGACCCTGAGTCTGGCTACTAGCAAAGTCGGAAGAACAGACCCTGAGGAAAGGGCAAAGGGAAGAAGATGGAGGAGGAATCCAAGGAATCTAGTGACATGGACGAAGACGTGGAACCCAAGTCTGCCGATAATGGCGATGGCAAGGGCAAGAACCCCTTCGAAAATAAAGCTCCGGTCTACCATACTTTCCTTGGCACTCCCACCGTCTGGGCCTAGAAAACCTCACCGAGGATACTGATGGCTATCCTACCTCCAATTCCCTAGTACGTCAGGTGGTCGGAAGTTCCAATCACTTGGGATAGGAAAGATCATGTAGACCTTATCCCAACAGATAACCATTATGCCATGGTCATCAACCCATTGATTGATGGCACAGAGTTTACCAAGTGCCTCGTGGACAGTGGAAGCAACATCAACATCATGTACCTGGATACACTGCACAAGATGAACTTGACGGAGCCTCGGCTCATGAAGAGGCGTTGTTCCTGGCCAACAGACTAACTCCCTTGGCTGCATCACCACTCCGGTCGCCTTTGGTGATGTCAACAACTACTTCCAAGAGCACATGACCTTTGAAGTGGTGCCCTTCAAGAGAGTGTACCACATAATCTTTGGATGCGACATCTTCCACTCCTTCCTTGCTAGGCCATGCTTCGTCTACAACAAGCTCAAGATACATGGACCAAACGGCATCATCACCATTGACGGAAGCTTCACCAAGACAAGGGAGTGCGAGCTGAGTGAAGACGCCTTCGCCGAAGCAGTCCTCTATGGTGAGGAGTTCAAGGAGATCCAGAGCCAGGTCGATGCCTCGGAGATGCCGGCTTCAAAGAAGCAAATCACTACTGCCGAACCCGGATTCAAGGCCGCCATGAAGACCAGGCAGGTGGAGCTTGTTGAAGGAGATTCCTCCAAGACCACCGCCATTGGCACGACCTGGATCCCAAATAGGAAAGCGCGCTCATTGAGTTCCTCCGTGAGAATAGGGACATCTTCGCCTGGCAACCTGCCGACATGAAAGGTGTACCTAGGGAACTTGCTGAGCACAACTTGAATATTGATCCTAATATAAAATCGGTGAAACAACCTCTACAACACATCAGTGATGAAAGACTACAGGCTATAGGCAAAGAGATAGCTAGGTTACTTAAGGATGGCTTTATCCAAAAATTTATTCATACCCAATGGGTGGAAAATCCTATACGTGTCCCCAAAAAGGGAACCAAAGAATTAAGAATGTGCGTTGATTACACTGGCTTGAACAAAGCATGTCTGAAGGATCCGTTGCTTTGCCTCGCATTAACCAAGTCATTGACTCGATGGCTATCTCGGAACTTTTGTGTTTTCTCGATGCTTACTCAGGATACAACCAAATCCGGATGCAAAAGTCGGACCAATTGGCCACTTCATTCACCACACCCTATGGCACATACTGCTATGTCACGATGCCCTTTGGGTTGAAAAACGCTGGTGCTACCTACCAGCGGACGATGCAGCATACACGCCTACATGACCAGATAGGTCACAACGTACACGCTTACATGGACGATATCGTAGTGATGTCAAAGAAATCAAACGACCTAATCACTGACTTGCAGGAAACCTTCGACAATCTCCAGAAGTGCAACATGATACTTAACCCTAAGAAGTGCGTCTTCGGGGTGCCATCCGGCAAATTGTTGGGCATCATTGTTTTGCATCGCGGAATTGAGGTCAAACCGGAGAAAATCAAGGCCATCCTTGACATCAAACAGCCGACATGCTTGAAGGACATACATAGGCTCATAGGCTGCATAGCAGCAGTAAGCCGATTCATCAGCCGACTTGAGGAGAAGGCTATGCCGCTCTACAAGTTGCTCAAGGAGGCGGACAAATTCATATGGAAAGACGAGGCAGATGCATCACTTCAGGAGTTGAAGAGAATACTCTCCTCCGCACCTATACTCGCAACACCGGTATCAAGAGAGCCTATGTTAGTTTACATGGCGACAACCAACCGGGTTATCAGCATCGTCATCGTGGTGGAGCGCAAGGAACCAACACACGAATACAAAGTTCAGCGACCAGTTTACTACGTAAGCGAGGTCTTGATGGAATCCAAACAGTGTTACCCGCACTACCAGAAGATAGCTTATGGTGTTTTCCTTGCTTCATGGAAGCTAAGGCATTATTTCCAGGAGCACCCCATCACAGTAGTGAGCAAAGCTTCGTTGTTTGACATGATCAACAATAGCGACGCTACAGGAAGAGTGGCAAAGTGGGGCATTGAACTTGCCACCTTTGAAATCACCTACAAGAGACGCGGCGCTATCAAATCTCAAGCATTGGCAGATTTCATCGCAGATTGGACAAAACTGCCAGAAGACACTCCTATACCAGAGCCAGAGTATTGGATCATGCACTTTGACGGATCCAAGCTGCTCAATGGCTCGGGGGCTGGTGTATTATTACAATCACCGGTAGGAGAGAAGCTATAGTACGTCCTGTAGATCCACTTCAACGCTACAAACAACATGGCGGAGTATGAGGCCCTCATTCACGGACTTCGTGTAGCCAAGGATATTGGCATCAAGCGCATAGTTTGCTGTGGAGATTCCGACTTGGTTGCCCAGCAGGTAGCTGACACCTGGAACACATGGAACGCTATGACGGCGGCATATCGAGACGAAGTAGACGAGATAGCCAAGTGCTTCGTCGGCTATGAAGTCAAATACGTCAAAAGGGAGGACAATGAAGCGGTGGATCTACTATCAAATCTTGGATCAGCTCGCCGACCAATTCCGCCAGGCGTTTTCCTGGAGCATTTGTGGACCCCATCCGTGAAAGGAGCGGACCCCGAAAACCCGAATAGAGTGGATTCATTTGTTAATGCAGTAATAGTGACCTCTCCAGCTTGGATGAAACCGTTCATGGAATATCTTCAAGAAGAAACTTTGCCCCCGACGAAGTCGAAAGCCGGCAGATAGTACGCAGAGCAAAAGGCTACATCATCAGTGATGGCCAGCTATACAAGAGAAGTACCACATGAGTTTTCCTTCGATGCGTCTCCCAGAAGCAAGGTATAAACATCCTTAGAGAGATACATCTCGGAGATTGCGGGCATTACACCGCTCCTCGATCACTGGTGGCCAAGGCCTTCCGGCAAGGATTCTACTGGTTAACTGCCAAGGAGGATGCTGACAAGTTGGTACAAACCTATCTTGGGTGCCAGTTTTATGCAAGACAACCAAATGTTCCAGCTGAAGAATTGCGAACAATAACAATCACTTGGCCGTTTGCAGTCTGGGGGCTTGACATGGTTGGACCTTTGCAAACAACACCTTGTGGATTTACACATTTGCTAGTAGCAGTGGACAAGTTCACAAAATGCATTGAAGCTAAACCCATTAGAAAGCTCGATGGGGCAACAACCCTAAAATTTGTCCGGGATTTGGTGGTGAGATTTGGTCTCCCACATAGCATCATCACCGACAACGGCAGGAACCTGTCTCTAAGATAAGTTGAGGAGTACTATCATGAAAAAGGCATCCGCCTTGACCTAACATCTATGGAACACCAACAGTCAAATGGGCAAGTTGAACGGGCCAATGGACTAATTCTGCAAGGAATAAAGCCACGCTTAGAGGCACCGTTACATAGAGCAACTGGAGCCTGGGAAGATGAATTGCCATCTGTATTGTGGAGTTTACAAACAATACCCAATAGATCTACCGGCTTGATGGCTCGGTGTTGATGTAGAGCTCGTTGCGAACCCCAAGAGGAAGGTATGATGAGCACAACAGCAAGTTTCCCTCAGTTATGAAACCAAGGTTTAATCGAACCAGTAGGAGCAAGGAAACACCCCAAAGGTGTTGCTAGCTGAGCCTTGGCAGGGCGCACTACCAGTGCTAGTAGAAACGTGGAGACCTGCACAACACAACCACAGAACTTTGTTCCCAACTTGCGATGAGGTTGTCAATCTCACCGTGTTTTGCTAAAAATAAAGGATTAAATGTATCGAATGGAAAGAAGTAATAGTTTGCAGAAAGTAAACACAAAGCAGTAAATAGTTTGCAGATTGTATGTAAAAGAAAAGGACCGAGATCCATAGTTCACTAGAGGTGGCTCTCCTTAAGATAGATAACATGCTGGGTGAACAAATTACAGCGGGGCAATTGACAAACATCGAGAAAGCAATACATGCATATACTAATCATCTTGACTCCTTTGAGACTTGATTGGGCATTACAACATTATACATAGAACGCTATCCAACTGCATCTATGACTAATAATCCACCTTCAGGTTATCATCCGAACACCCTCCAGTATTAAGTTGCAAGCAACAAATTATTGCTTTACGAATTGCGTGTAAAGTAAACAATACGATTGTTCTATGAACAAAGGATTGTTGTTTTCTCCCTAGTAGCAATAGCACATCTAGTACCTTAGAGATTTATGTCACTTCCCCAGATTACTAGAGGCATGGACCCACTATCGAGCATAAATACTAACTCTTGGAGTTGCTAGCATCTACTTGGCCAATATAGCAACTAACAACGGAAAGCATGCAAGATCACAAATAAAAAATACATGATAGAATCAATAATCAATCTGAAATAGCATCTCAATATCCATCGGATACCTGCAAACACAACATGCAAAATTACAAATAGATGACCTTGATCATGAACGGAGCTCACAAGATCTAAACATGAAAGCACAAATGAGGAGAACCAGCCATCTAGCTAGTACATGGATCTGTAGTCCAAGGATGAACTACTCACGCATCACACCAGAGGCTTGCATGGTGATGAAGAAGGCCTCCAAGGTGAATTCCCCTCTCTGGCAGGGTGCCGAGAAGAGCTTCAGATCCCTCCAGATCTAGGGATGGAGATGACGGCGGCTACAGACTCTTTCGTGGATTTTTGATCGGGTACTTAGGGTTTTGGTCCCGAGGGCATCTTATAGGCAGAAGGAGAGGCCGAGGGGGTGTTGGGGTCGGCCAGACCACCCCCTGGCGCAGGCCAGGCCTGGCCGCGTGGCCAGGTGGTGTGGCCGGCCCCCAGCCCTTCTCTGTCTCGTATTCTAGCATCTGATGACTTCCGAAAAAATAGGCACTTTGGCTTTTGTCCTATCCAATTTCGAGAATATTCATTTTCTGACTTGCCTGGAACCAAAAACAGCTGAAAACAGGCAGCTAGCACTGTGGCTCTTGTTAATAGGTTAGTCCAAGAAATCATATGAAAAGTACTCCAAAGTGTGGGCAAAACACAAAAAAGTGGATAAAGCCAAGCATGGAACATCAAAAATTATAGATACATTTGGAATGTATCAACATCCCCAAGCTTAACTCCTACTCGTCCTCGAGTAGGTAAGTGATAAAAAGAAAGAATAATTTTTGAGGTGATATGCACCATCAAAGACTTGATCAAAGTATTTGTAAAACATTCAAAGCTGGGATCATAGTACTTCAATCATAACATGAAAGACAAAGTTCTTGCAATAAGACAAATAAACTATGATGCAACATGAAAAGGCACAAACAAAAGATTCATGAATAACAATGCTTTGCAAGACGTTTGTTTGTTTCACATAAAGAAAACATAGCATAATAGTATTCAGCTTGTCCCTCATAGAGTAGCAAATATAAATGCATAGGACACCTTCAAAGTTCATAAGAGTGACTAGATACAAATAGTTTAAAACAAGCAATATCAAGTTATGCATCAATCAACTAGTCTTAGGACCATGCACATAGAACTAAGAATGGCCACTATGCTCTCAAAGTAGGTGCATAAAGGTAGAAGGTGGAGACTCAATATAATGGTGGAAGAAAGGCCTTTAGAAAAGGAAGTAGGGATTCAAGTCTCATAGAGAGCTTCCAAAAATTATGGTACTTATAGCTTTCAGCTCTCATTGCCCCTATCATAAGCATCTTGAAGTGGTTAAGGTTAAAGTGAACAAACTATGGTTACATGCTTGACGAAGTATAATTTAGGAATCTCATGTCCCTTGTATACGAGGGCCTCTCCTCATGCTACTCAAGTTTAGTCACCGGTAAGTTCTTGTCATTGTAAGTACATGTGTATCATACAGAACCGCCAACGGGGTACCCCTTGCCCGATGATACGGAAGAATCCCCATATCAAAATGACAAGGCAAGCAGACAACAAGCATCTCAGCAATCTTATTATTTACCATGGGAATATGGTGCTTTTTTCTCTCTTTCCTTTTTTCATAATCTCTCTTTTTTTCTCTTTTTTCTCAATATAGGACTCATTTTTTATAAGAAGAATGCTTCATAGACAGCTCATTATGGTTACGCTGCAGGTTTCCACCATGTCAGCATGGATTAGACCACTCAGCCCAGGCGTTTCTCTAACACATATACATAACTCCATGGACTTACAAGCTCCCCTTTCATTTCACACCGACGACATCCATATACAAAAGAGCATGATATCAACTAGGTACAAGTACCAAGTGCAATGTTGAAAGCGTTCCCCATGAAAGCATGGTTCTGCTAATCCCCAACAAATAAGTGCAAGCATATACAACATAGATGACACAATGGTTCAAGTTTATTAAGGGCAAGAAAATAAAGTGCGCCATTAAGTTCATGAGAGTTTTAATCACTAGTTTTCTCATAACAAGTTTAATTCGGAAGGTAAACAAAAGCATGAATATACTTGGAATAGCATAAGCTAGTAGGTAGGTATGGTGGACTCTTTGGAATAACTTGGTTTAGGGAGTTGGATGCATGAGTGGAACTCATACTTGGTTGTGGAGGCTAGCAAAAGACTGGAAGCGACAAACTAAGAGAGCAATAATGGCCATAATCAGGCAAAGCGACAAAACATCATTGATCAAAGCATAAAGTGATACTACAACTTGAAAACTAAAGGATCATAAAGGCTATGGTGACTTGAGATAGTCATAACATGGTGTGAGCATGCGCCAAGTCAACCCAAATAAATCATCAAAGGAGAATACCACAATACTATGCTTTAATATGCTAAAACAACGCATGATTCATCCAAGGCACATTAAGCAATCTCAATTGTTTATAACAAGTCATGCTACAGCAAAGAATACTAAGCATAAATCCAAAACAATATCAAGCATGGCAAGACAAAGCATAGGTCACAGTCAAAAACGAGTTCTTTTTACCACATAAGCATGATCTTTCCTACTCTTTTCCAAACCAAACCAAACTATTTGCAAACCAATGTATGAAAGAGGGGGTCCAACCAATTTATTCAGCAGACTAAGCAAACAAAGCAAACGAAAAACCAAAACGAAAAAGAAGACGCTCCAAGAACAACACAACTGTGCATGAAACAATAAGAATGAAGCATTTGGAAGAAACCTGGAATTTTTATTGATGAAGAAGGGGATGCCTTGGGGATGGGCATCCCCAAGCTTTGACGCTTGTACTTCTTGGATATTTCTTGGGGTGACACGCGTGTCATCCCCAAGCTTGAGCTTTAGTCTATCCTTCATCTCATTACTCATTCCTTCCATACACCTAAAATTTTTCCTTCATACAAAACTTCACCCAATCTTTATTAGCAACATTAGTGCACTCAAGATAAATAAGTCTTAAGGTTTAGTTCTAACACCAAATAAACTTCCATTAGAACACTAGCTACTGTAACACTTCCCTGAAAAAGCTCAATTCCCCAAAAGAACTCAAAAAGGAACCAACAAGAAGCAAATGCAGAAAATGGCAGAAATCTGTCAAAACAGACCAGCAGGTAAAGACGAATTTTTCGAAGACCTTCTGTTGCTCAATAAAAAGTGTTTAATAACAACCTGGGTCAGAAGCACAAAAATTCATGCCTCAAAAAGACGTTCAGAGATTTTACACGAATTTTTATGGTGAAGCACAAAAATCTGTTTCGGGACAGCAACTTTCCCAATCATTACTTCTCTCTCATTAGAGGTTACTCTTGGCACAAAAAGCAAATAAAAAGGATAAGGAGCGGTTATTACTGAATTAATAACTTCCAAGACTCATCTAAAACTTTTGGGTTATCTCCCAATAAGTACTTTTCTTTAACCCCTTTAAGTTAGGCATAAGAAGCAAGAAAGAATCAAGTGTTCTCAAATGAAGAAGCATTAAGACCAAATTTTGTTTTCATAGGAGAGGCAAAAGAAATATTTTCTGTCTTCTTAGGGAATTGTTCTATACCTTTCTTGAGTGGGAATTGATATTTAATGGTGCCTTCTTTCATATCAATAATGGCACCAACAATTCTAAGAAAAGGTCTTCCCAAAGTAATAGGACAAGAAGCATTGTATTCAACATCCAAAACATAGAAATCAACGGGGACATAGGCATTGTTAACCATAATAAGAACATCATTAATACTCCCCATGAGTTTCTTTCTAGCATTATCATCAAGTGGGACATTCAAATAACAATCTTCAAGTGGAGGCAAATCAAGCATATCATAAATCCTTCTAGGCATAATAGAAACACTACTATCAAGATCACATAAAGCTTTGAAAGCAAAGTCATTCACTTTCATATTAATGATCGGTTCCCAACCATCTTCTTGTTTTATAGGAATAGAAGCTTTATGTTTCATCTTTTCTTCTTTAATCTTTATGAGAGCATTAGTAATGTGTTTTGTAAAGGCCATGTTCATAGCACTAGCATTAGGACTTTTAGCAAGCTTTTGTAGGAACTTAATAACTTCAGAGGTATTGCAACCATCAAGATCAAAATCAAATTTATCATCTAAAGTAGTAGAACTATTACTAGCCTCAATACTAGTGGTAGGGATAGTAGAAACAATAATGTTTCTAGCAATTTCATCTTCTCTTTCCCACTTAGCATGTAATTCAGCTAATAGTCTAGCATTTTCATCAATTCTTACTTGTATAGCATTAGTAGCTGCAAAGGGATTATCATTAGTTTCAGATTTAGCAGCCATTTTATTCAAAGAAGATTGAGCTTCAGCCAAAGATGCTATATTTCTTTCAGCATTAGAGAGTTTTTCCTCAATAGTTTTATTGAAAGCAGTTTGCTTACTAATAAAGTCTTTAAGCATAACTTCAAGTTCAGAGGGAGCACTTCTATTATAAGCATTAACATTGTTAGGAGGATATGGCTTATAATTGTTGTTACCAAAATTACTCCTATAAGCATTCTTGCCAAAATTATTATTTCTTATGAAGTTCACATCAACTTGCTCTTCTTGAGCAACCAAAGAGGCTAAAGGAACATTATTTGGATCACTATGGGCTTTCCCATTAACAAGCATATACATAATAATATCAATCTTATCACTCAAGGAGGAAGTTTCCTCAACAGAATTTACCTTCCTACCTCGTGGAGCTCTCTCGGTATGCCATTCAGAATAATTAACCATCATATTGTCCAGAAGTTTTGTTGTAGCACCCAAAGTGATGGTCATAAAGGTACCTCTAGCAGCAGAGTCCAATAGGTTCCTTGAAGAATAGTTCAATCCTGCATAAAAAGTTTGGATGATCATCCAAGCAGTCAGTCCATGAGTGGGACAATTCTTTACCAAAGTTTTCATTCTTTCCCAAGCTTGAGCAACATGTTCATTATCAGATTGTTTAAACTTTATTATTTCACTTCTCATAGATATAATCTTAGTAGGAGGATAGTATTTTCCAATGAAAGCATCTTTGCACTTAGTCCAAGAATCAATACTATTCCTAGTTAAGGAATTCAACCATTCTTTAGCTTTTCCTCACAAAAGGAAAGGAAACAATTTTAGCTTAATAATATCACCATCTACATCCCTATGCTTTTGCATCTCACAAAGTTCAACAAAGTTATTTAGATGGGCAGCAGCATCTTCATTACCAATACCAAAAAATTGTTCTCTCATAACAAGATTGAGTAAAGCAGGTTTTATCTCAAAGAAAGTATCTTCAGGCACAGGTGGAGCAATAGGTGTGCTCATAAAATCATTGTTGTTGGTGCTAGTGAAGTCACACAACTTAGTGTTTTCAAGAATAGTCATTTTTTTGGGTTTTCAAATAAGAAAGCAAACTTGTAGAACTATTTTTTTTGTGTTTTTGATAAAGAAACAAGCAAACAAAACAAAAGTAAACTAAGCAAAACAAAAATAACAAAGTAAAGGGATTGGTTATGAGGGACTCCCCTTGTGAAGATGTCCTTTACTCCCCAGCAACGGCGCCAGAAAAATGTCTTTGATGGCGCGTGGTTGATGTGGGAGCTTCTTCTTGTTCAGTCCCCGGCAACGGCGCCAGAAAAATGCTTGATGGCTCGGTGTTGATGTAGAGCTTGTTGGGAACCCCAAGAGGAAGGTATGATGAGCACAGTAGCAAGTTTCCCTTAGTTACGAAACCAAGGTTTAATCGAAC
The DNA here is from genome assembly GCA_916181665.1 of Avena sativa. Lineage (NCBI taxonomy): Eukaryota > Viridiplantae > Streptophyta > Magnoliopsida > Poales > Poaceae > Avena > Avena sativa. The sequence continues at coordinate 471,273,339 of OV702290.1, forward strand.
CAGTAGGAGCAAGGAAACACCCCAAAGGTGTTACTAGCTGAGCCTTGGCAGGGCACACTACCGGTGCTAGTAGCAACGTGGAGACCTACACAACACAACCACAGAACTCTGTCCCCAACTTGCGATGAGGTTGTCAATCTTATCGTGTTTTGCTGAAAACAAAGGATTAAACGTATCGAATGGAAAAAAGTAATAGTTTGCAGAAAGTAAACACAAAGCAGTAAACAGTTTGTAGATTGTATGTAAAAGAAAAGGACAGGGATCCATAGTTCACTAGAGGTGACTCTCCTTAAGATAGATAACATGCTGGGTGAACAAATTACAGCGGGGCAATTGACAAACATCAAGAAAGCAATACATGCATATACTAATCATCTTGACTCTTTTGAGACTTGATTGGGCATTACAACATTATACATAGACCACCATCCAACTGCATCTATGACTAATAATCCACCTTCCAGTTGTCATCCGAACCCCCTCCAGTATTAAGTTGCAAGCAACAGATTATTGCTTTACGAATTGCGTGTAAAGTAAACAATACGATTGTTCTATGAACAAAGGATTGTTGTTTTCTCCCTAGTAGCAACAACACATCTAGTACCTTAGAGATTTTTGACACTTCCCCAGATTACCAGAGGCATGAACCCACTATCAAGCATAAATACTAACTCTTGGAGTTGCTAGCATCTACTTGGCCAAGATAGCTACTAACAACGAAAAGCATGCAAGATCACAAATAACAAAGAAATGATAGAATCAATAATCAATCTGAAATAGCATCTCAATATCCATTGAATCCCTGCAAACACAACATGCAGAATTACAAATAGATGATCTTGATCATGAACGGAGCTCACAAGATCTAAACATGAAAGCACAAAGGAGGAGAACCAGCCATCTAGCTACTACATGGATCCGTATTCCAAGGATGAACTACTCATGCATCACACCGGAGGCTTGCATGGTGATGAAGAAGGCCTCCAGGGTGAATTCCCCTCTCCGGCAGGGTGCCGGGAAGAGCTTCAGATCCCTCCTGATCTAGGGATGGAGATGACGGTGGCTATAGACTCTTTCGTGGATTTTTGATCGGGTACTTAGGGTTTTGGTCCTGAGGGCATCTTATAGCTGGAAGGAGAGGCCGAGGGGGTGCTGGGGTCGGCCAGACCACCCCCTGGCGTGGGCCAGGCCTGGCCGCGCAGCCAGGTGGTGTGGCCGCCCCCCTAGCCCTTCTCCGTCTCGTATTCTGGCATCTGATGACTTCCGGAAAAATAGGCACTTTGGCTTTTGTCCCGTCGAATTCCGAGAATATTCATTTTCTGACTTTCCTGGAACCAAAAACAGCAGAAAACAGGCAGCTGGCACTGTGGTTCTTGTTAATAGGTTAGTCCACACAAGAAAGTGGATAAAACCAAGCATGGAACATCAAAAATTATAGATACATTTGCAATGTATCACGGCTTGACCCCTTTCTTCATGGTCTATGGAGCAGAAGCCGTCCTACCATCCGACATCCTCCACGATGCACCAAGAGTCGCCGCCTATGAGGAGGATGACGCTGAAGAATCCAGACGCTTATCTGTGGACCAACTCGAGGAAGAGCACGTGCTAGCATGCTAGAGATCCGCCATCTACCAGCAGAAGCTATATGGCTACCATAGTCATTGTGTTAGGCATCGCTCGTTTAAAGGGGATCTGGTGCTTCGACTCAAGCAGGAAAAGTCACACAAATTATCCCCGCCTTGGGAAGGACTGTTCGTCATAAGCAAAGCATTCCTCAATGGTTCCTATTACCTTGTAGATATTCACGAGTTGAAAGATAGGCCCAAAAATCGCAAGCGCAAGAAACGTGACTCGGATGATGATTTCCCGGAGACAGATTAGCCATGGAACATAGCATAGCTATGTCCCTTTTACAGTTAGCCTATTTTATATTATGTAATAAGTTTCCTATATGATCGATGAAATAATTCATTTGGTTCACTCATATTTTCTGAGTCTTTTACCTCCTTTAGTTATTCATCTTTGGATCATATAAACCCTTTATGCACAAGTTTGCATTTGGACTTGTGAAAAATTCTGCGTACGGGCGTTAGCTTAAATTTTCTGGTCTACACGTTTTCTGATGTTTTTATGTGGATTTGGGAGTAGTGACTTTTTGGCACTCAAAGCCGGCGATTTTTCTCTTAGGTTCTTGACGGTGCTATTAAGCATCATCACCCGAGAGCATAGTTCTGTGTTGAGGGTTTTCCGTCTCACGAAAGGTCAAGTATACGAACTAGAATAATGGATAAGCTAGAACTTGCTTAAAAAATATGTACATGCTGGATCTAGTTAGGTAGCAGGAGGCTTGTAGCCAAGTTTTCTGCCTTACAAACACATAAGTTTTTTCCGCATATACATTGCAGAGATACATTTAATACATCAATGTTTTTATGGCTCTGCTGCAGGGGACTTCGCCACTACATCATCAACATCAGGAGAACCAGGCCTAGAGAGCTCATCAAACTCGGAGGGACCAGGGCTAGATTCTAAAGAAGCCAGGTCATCGTCCATCTCCTTGGCAGGCACGAAGACATCCGCCTTGGTCACTTGGTAACCTTGGTGTCGTAGACGGCAAGGGAGTTCCATATAGTATCACTATCGATCTCATTCCCTTCCTCGTCAAACTTCGGCATGTTGGAGGTTACCAGGTCCAAGTTGGTATTGTCGTAATGCACTTTGACCAAGGACAAGGCCATCCTCGCACTAGCCCGAACACAAGAAGCTTTCTAGTCCTTGATTTTCCCAAGGGCTCGATGCAGGATTTCCGAATACTTGGTCGCAGACTCTGCCGCCTTGATGGTGATCTCTAGGGGCAGGGCTATCTCCTTGGCCTGAGTGATGGTAGTGTTGATGAAGTTGCCGGCAATAATCATGCATTCCTTTGGATCCGGAGCACCTTCATCCATGTTGGTTAAACCAATGGGGGCTGTGTTTTCGTCAGAGACAAGGGTCATGAGTATAACAATACAAATATTTGCCTTACAGAATTGACAAAGTTGGAGGAAAGTTACCGAAGATGCTCGTTTCAGCTTGCTTGCATGTCTCCGCCAAGATGTCATGCTCCTTCTGAAGTTTTCTATACACCTCAAGGTTCCGCTCATTCTGCTCCTTAGCAGCTTGATTTTGTTCCTTGAGATGTGCAATTTCGATCTTTAGGCGCTGCATCTCAGCGTCAGCAAATTCTTGCATTGCCTTCATCGCCTCTTCATGGCCCTTGACGGCTTTAGCCAGGTCTTTCTTCAAGATTTTGTTTTCATTGTCGAGCTCTTGGATATGCTTGGATTGCTCAACGATGCTCTTAGCTTTACAATGGTCTCTATAAGACAGAAAATGGAAAAGCATTATAAGAATTCGGAGTAAATGGACCCATGAGGAAAGTGAAGAGCTGTTAAAATAAAATAGACGCTTGCTATTTTTGATCTATTGCTTCAGGAAGTCTGTTTTACCCTGTTCAAGATCTAGATCCTTCCGCAATTGGGCAAACCTCTCATTGGCGGCCATTCTCTAGCTATTCTCATTCTGCAAAGAAGACAAAATGCTTAGTCTCCCTAGAGCATCTAGTCGGAACCATTCAGTTTCAACTAAACGCTCGGGGGCTACAGTATCATATTTTAATTCAAAAAGGTGTTCTCACTTAGAGTATCTAGTTGGAATTATTCATTCTAACTAGAAACTCGGGGGCTACACTAAGAAGTTCTACACTTGGTTCTTTAGAGAACTTGGGCCAAAAACTATCGGTTTTCTGCCTAAGAGCTAGGAGGCTACAATGGAATATATTACAAAGTAAAATAAATAAAGTTTAGAAACTTACAATGGTAATAACCTTCAGATTGTTTGCCAAATGAGCGTATGCAGTATGGAAGGTTCGAGCATTATTGTATACAACATCTGCCTGTTTGATGAGATCGTCCATGCACAGAGTCGAAGGAGTTAAAGGCAGAGGAGTTGTCGAAGCCGGAGGCATGGATGACGCCCTGCCCGCCTGCTGTGTGATGCTAGAAGTTGATGCCTCGGAGTCTCCCGCCTCATCTTTTGCTATGGCCACCTCCACCTCTGCTCCCTCCATCGCCTGTTTCCCTTTCTCGATGGAATCCTTAACCCGAGCTTCAGCCATTTTGGAGGAGGTACTTTCTTGCATTGCCTAACCGCTAGGAGCAACATCCATGTCGGCAGATCCTGAGACATCCCTTGTGGGATTGACATCTATCTCCAGCGGGGGACAAAAGCCCAGCGGGGTCTGTCACAGGCTTGGCGGCAGGAGTTGGGGGAGCAGTAGTGGGAGACAACTTGGAAAACATTTCGCAAATATTTTTGGACCCTCCAACATCTTTGGAGGAGCGCTTCAAGCCAACACCGGACTTCTTCTTGAAGCATACATAGTATAAGTACAGGAATTGAATAGGTGCAAAGAAACTTAAAGCCAAAGAATGAATATACTTACACTACAGCAGGCAATTTAGCTAAAGGGATGCTGGTGGATTTCTTCTTCTTCTCTGCCTCTAAGGCGACAGTAGATTTCTTGGAGACTCCACTCCCCATTTTCTTCTTCTTAAGCTCGGCAGCAGCGTCAGAGGTGGAGCTCTTCCGCTTTCACGCTGCCGGAGCTCGCTGGTCCTTGGGAGCATCATCATCAGACACAACATGGATATCCTTCAGCCTTGGATCATAGACCTGGGAGGCCATTTGATCTGCTGCCAAGGTTGCCAGCTGATAGGTTCAACAACGAGTCAAGTGAGCAATGCATTCAAGGGGGAAGACCTTAGAGTATACATACATAATGAGTAATAAAGGAAGCACAGTTACCTCTGGGCACTTGCCTCCTTCGAACATGTCGAAGGTGATCTTGAAGCCATGCTTCTTGTCTTTCACCTTGACCATGTCCTTAAGCCGAAGCTTGATGGAGTCGTTGGAGAAGTTGTCCCGTGAGATTCACATGGGATCTTTTATATCCTTGGAATACTTGTGCATCATTTCAGTGTGGTGCTGTAGATGTTGGATCCGCCTCGTGAACCAGCACATGGCCAGGTCCAAGCCGGCCAATCCTCCTGTCGTGGTGGTGTCACGGCAGATGCCATGGATAGGCTAAAGGTGGGGACTAAATGCACTAGAGGAATCTAGGGAGGGATAGTGTGGTGATTCCACACACAGATGTTTGTATTTGATTCACTTCCACAGTTTACAAGTGCTCCTTGACCTGTATTGGGGGGAGGAGGAAGAAGGGACTCTCTTACTCTCACCACTAGCTAGCTCTCAGGAAACTAAAACTGAACAGTAAGACCAACCCACTCGAGATCAACCCTTTTTAGAGAGGCCCTAGCCCTCCTTATATAGGGGTGGATAGGTCTCCAATTAGGGCATACGTGGAGGCATATTCCAGGGAATATGCCTCTTCCCAAAATAGTAAGCCGACTGGGTCACTTTTGCCCAGCGTCATCCCTGCAGAGGCTACGTGAGCCTCTGCGGCGCCCGTGTCATCCGACACAGGCATCGTCACCTTTGTCGGCCATGCCTCGGTGGTCCTGGCCTCTGTCCGCTTTGCTCACGCTCTGCGTACAGTGGTCACCCTTTGACCAGCGAGATACCTTCCTTCTCTTACAAGCTTGATATAACCCAGATCGCACCTAGTTGATCCGGCCACACCTGTACCTCCATACGAGTTAGATACATCTTACCGGCATACTACATAAGTCGGCTGAGACCCAGTTAGGTGGACATCCCCTGGTCCGGGTTACCCCGTGATTCGTCCTTCCTTGAGGTGACTCGGCCAACACCTGCTTTGACCTTGCCGTATCTCGGCTAACTTGGCCTTTATACCCCGACGTGACCCTACCCGGGGGTATCCCCCCAACATTAGTCCCCGAAGCTGGTGCGGTCTTAGCTTCCTTAGTCTCTAAGGCCACATCAGGTTCAATTTGACTGAGCCTTTTGTTCCTTTTTCGAGTTATCTCATAGTCCGGATTTCATAGGTTTACTTTCCCTTGGCACATTCCGAGTCTTCACTCGCTGGCCGGGTCACCTCATACTCATCCGGGTCATTCTTCCTTCTCTTGTACGCTTCCCCACGTGGAGGCTAATCATTACTTTGCCTCATTTTAAGGGCCTGCGCCAATAACCGCCACAGTTATTGTCAGATATTACTATAGCACACGTCACATCGTGCATGCCTGCTCGTTAACTGTATCATAATGTCACGTCGTGGGATCTCTTGCACCCTGTGGCCCTTCCTGTGGCTCGTTTTTGATTGGTTGATCCGGATTGCACACGGCCACACGGTGTGGCCCGTCCGCACAACACGATCCCACTACCTCTCCTGGGCGTGGTTAAATAGGGGAGGGGCGCACCCCTTGGGTCTTTTCCCCATTCTCGCGCCCCTCTGCCTCTTCTTCTTCATCTTCTTCTCCAACGACAGCGCCGCCGCCACCACAACTGCTTAGCCGTGCCACCGTCGCACCGTTTCCTCGCGCACCAGCGTCGCCGCAACTCCCGTGCATCCTTTACGCCACGGGTCCACGCCAATCTAGGCCACTGCCCCCACCGCCGTTAGGGACAGCGAGGATAGTGACTTAGAGATGACAGAGGAAGAGCTCGCCATCGCGGAGCAGGAAATGGAGGAGGACGCGGGGAATGCCGACCGTGGCGCTTGGGCTGGGTCCTGGGTATGCCAGGACGACCCCTATTGGTTGTACCGCACCCGGCGCATGCGGAGGGCGTCATTGCCCGCCTCGCCGCCGAGGAACTTGCCCCCTCACCCAATCCGGGTGAGTTCGTTGTATTCCTCTCCCACTTCCAACGTGGGTTCGGTCTCCCTGTTAGCGAATTTTTCCACGACTAGCTCAACACGTATGAACTTCAGCCGCATCATTTTCCGGCGAACGCCATCACCTCTCTCTCTGCCTTCGCTTCCACCATCGAGGGCTACACCAGACTGTGGCCCACAAAGGAGCTCTGGATCCGGTTTTTTGGCCTCCACCGGAACATGATTCCGAATACAGAGCTTAACCCGGAGGACAAGCAGCTCACGCAGTTCGGCGTGGCTTCTATTTCGCCTCGGAAACAGTCTATTTTCCCCCGAGTCACGGGGCTTGACTCCTGTGAGGGCTGGGCCTGAACCTTCTTCTATGTCAGAAATGCCACGGATGAAGATCTGATTCGGCTGCGCCCCTACGCTCCGGGTCCTCCTAATCCGGATCTGTGGGAGAAGATCCCCAAGAAACCCATAGTCCTGGCGAACCAAGTTAATAAACGGTTCCAGGAGCTAAAGGATCTGGGATTGCGCAACAAGGACGCAATGATCACCTTCGTCCGCAACCGGATCTCCCCCCTCCAGAAACGCACGCATAAACTTTGCCACATGAGCTGGGGCCGTGACCCCAACCGGACCTCCTCTTTCGAGTTGAGCAACACCGAGATTTACTGCCAGGTCAAGGCCCTCTTCACCACCAACAAGAAGTTCACCTCTGAATGGGTGTGGGGGATCGATCACTTCTGCCGAGATAGGCTTCCTCCTGCGGTAAATCTCGTGTTCCAATCCTTTTCTGAGTTAAATTATATGTTGGAATTTATTGTATGTTTGATCCCTTCGCATTTTCTCTCTTAGATGTTTCTTTAGCAAACTCTTGAGGACGGCACCGAGCCTTCTCTCAAGTGGGCGCCTGATCGAGATGCCTCGGATGATGAGGAGCCGGATCAGGAGATGTTCCTGCCGATGGCTGACGCGACCAAGCGACACGCCGGTAAATTCTCTTCTATTAGAGATTGGCCTGATGATGAAGATGATTCTGATGTTGAGGTGATGGAGGCATTTGACGCTATCCCTCTTTCTTACTCTTTTCCGGCATCAGCTAACCCCAGTAGGTAGATCCATGAAGATCCTCCCCTTGCCACGGGTGAGCCTGTCCCGGTTGTATCGAAGAAAAGGGGGGCCGCATCTGCTTCTTCCTCCGGACCTTCTAAGCCAACCAAAAGACAAAAGAAGTCCGCAGACAAGGCTGCCACCAAGTCCACGACTAAGGCCGTAGCCCGGAGAGCTCGCAAGCCCAAGGAGCCCTTGACCTCGGATGAGTAAGTCACTTCTCCCTTTGCTATTCACTTGTTCTTCCTTTGTTATAGTTTCTCATCACTCATGATCTGATTCGGCAGGGCCACGGTGGAGGTTCCTTAGAGTGGATCCGGCATTGCCTCGCCGCTCCGACATAGCCCTTCTCCCCCTCGTGGCGACGATTCACGCCCGTTGAGCCCCATTTAGGAGGGCTCAGCGGCTGCTCCGGGTTCTAGCCCACCTCGTAAAGAGGAGGGTAATCTCGGAACAGGGGAAACGGCTTTGCCGAGGCAGCGGTTGCTCCGACCACCACCGAGGTATCTACAATGCCTCCGCCAAAACCAACACCAACACCAGCAACAACAGGAAAAGCACCAGCAGCAACACCAAGCCCCTCCGCCTTGTCCGAGTCTTCCAAGACTCGGCGAGAAGGCACCAGTAGTACCAAAGCTAGCACCAAGGCAGCTCCCAAGGGCAAATCCGCTGCAGCCCAAGGGCAAAAAGGCTCCTGACACTGCCAAGGCAACGTCAATCGAGGCTGGACAGCATACACTTTCGTCCATGCTTTCGAAGAAGACCCCGTCGACAACGGACACCACTGTCGGGTCAGCTGATGCGCAACTCGTTTTGCACACCAGCCCTGCCGTTGCCCAGGTTGAAAGGAGGGAAGCTCATGCTAAGGGTTTGGTTGCACCCCACATGCTCAGCGGCGAACGTTATCCTCCGACCTTGATCGAGTTCATAAACAACTGGAAGAAGGCGGAGTTCATCCATAATGACGATCTCCCAGAGAAATTCGGGCCCGCCGAGTTTGCTGCACAAATGAACACCGCTGCCAAGGCAATTAACCTTGCAGGTCGGATGATGGAGGTACATTACTTCGCCTTTTCCTTAACATGTACTAGATATTAGTGATATAGCCATTAGTCCCCGAACCTCCGGGGGAGTAACTTGTTACTCGGCCAGATGCTCCTTGGAGAATAAATGTAGCTCCTTAGTGATTTCGAATATGCACACACCTAGAGCTGGGTTAAGTTCCACTTGGCCCGGATCTTGTACCCTTCGAATATGCACACACCTAGAGCCGGGTTAAGTTCTACTTGGCCCGGATCTTGTACACTTCGAACATGCACACACCTAGAGCCGGGTTAAGTTCCACTTGGCCCGGATCTTGTACACTTCGAATATGCACACACCTAGAGCCGGGTTAAGTTCCACTTGGCCCGGATTTTGTACACTTCGAATATGCACACACCTAGAGCCGGGTTAAGTTCCACTTGGCCCGGATTTTGTACACTTCGAATATGCACACACCTAGAGCCGGGTTAAGTTCCACTTGGCCCGGATTTTGTACATGTCTAAGCTATCCTTTTGTACTCCTTTCAGGTGACCACCAATCGCCGGAGCACTGAGTTTCAGCGTCTCTTGGATACTCACAAGATGCTGCGCGCAAAGCATACCACTCTTCTCGCCGAATACGAGAAAAGGGGTAAGTTTTCTCCTTGGCATTTTTCTCATTTCTCTTTGTCTTTTTCCGCTGAACTAATATGATATGGATTGTGCAGCCGGATTGGAAGCTGAGAACATCCTTATGAGAAAAAATCTGGATCAGATAAAGGGTAAGTCAGTTTTGCTTAATCTCCCTCTGCGCCCTATCTTCTTTTCTTCTTGGCTCGGCAAATATTCATACCTCGGCTTTGCCAGGTCAACAAACTATTTCAGCATCTCTTGAAGATAGTGTGCCCGTGCCTGATATGATGCTGCATTTTCTCAAACAAGCAGGGCAACACTAGGCCGAACTCAAGAAGAAAGATGATGAGCTTTCCCTCCTCCGGACCAAGGATGAAGAAATTGCCAAGCTTAAGGCAGACATGAAGAAGCTCAAGGCGCAGCACAAGTCCGAACTGGAGAAAGCAGGCCAAGACTTTACTGAAGAGCGTGAGCGTCTCAACCTTCAAATTGCTAAGTACCAAGAACTACTAAAGGAGGCTGACACCAAGCTTGAGTCGGCGAATGCTGAACTTGCGTAACTCCGGAAGAGGCGTGATAACTGTACCAAGGAGCTGACCCAGATCCACATCCACATTTCTTGTAAGTTCTTTTCCTTCAGCCGACATGAATCTCTCCGGGTCAATTTTCCTCACTTGCTTCACTTGTCTTGTTTTCAGACAAATTTCGGAGGGCAATGCCATTACAACTACTGTTGTTGCCAAGTTCCGCCAGAAGAGGGGGTACCCCACTTGCTCCTGGCGCTGAAGAAATTCATTATGACATGGAGGACCTACTGGTCAGCTTGTCTTCTCGTGTCGAAATTGTGAAGAACTATGGCAAGAAAATCCTGGATGTGGCAGTCCGGATCTTCAATGCCTTTTGGCCTGAAGAAGATACTCCGGAGGGAGCCACTGCTCTTATTGCCAAGCTTATGGAGTGCGAGACTCAGCTTGATCTTTGGAGGGAATCTGCTGGACGCGCCGGAGCTGAAATTGTCCTCCACTATGTGCTCACTTGGTACGAAAAGATAAACCTGAAGCTTCTCGAGCGCATGCGCACCGGATCAAGGTGGTCCACTGACCCGGGTTGGATTGCTCGGCACAAGGCTTGCGCCCATAGCCTCATTCAGTATGTCCCATCCATCAATGGAATGAGGGGCCAAGCTTCCTTGGCGCCGCTGACGATGAAAATGCCGAAGATGATTCTGGTGATGATGAAGAGGACGAAGCCTCGGACGTCGAGGAAGAAGAAGATGATGTTGAAGCCGAGGCTGGAGCTGCACCTGCTGGCTCCGAATTACCTCCTCCTGTTGCCCGTTGATTGAAAATACTTTGAAGTTTATTAGATCCCCGGTATGCCGGGTGCAATTGTATTAAGCACACAAGTTATATTTTGCTACTAGGTTTTTACGCCGGATTAACTTGGGCGTAGTCCCCGAGTTTTATTTTCTTGTTTCTCCAATTTCATGGCTCGGCTCGTGTCTACCTTGGTTCAGTTTTATGACTTACGAGTCCGAGTTTCAAAAATTGACTTAACAATACTTGGAAACTTTAGGATTAGCTCAAAATAATTCAACATAATAAAAAACAGGGTAATCATAAAGTTAGTCAAAATAACAAATGTCGGCTCGATTAAGTTATTTTCCTTAGTCGTTTTTCGTGTGCTACGCAATTCCAAACTTGTTCTCTTGCTTGCCATGAAGCCAAATCTTGTTGGACAGCAGCAAATCGAAGAGTTGAGTTTCTGGTGCTCACACACTACTAATCCGGCTTAGGTAGAAACAACTTACGCCAGCCGACATAAAAATAAATAACAAATACAGGAAACAACAAATACCACTAAGGCAGTCCCCGAGTTACTGCTCGAGGTGCCAAGGTTTCATTGATAAGCTCATTGCCGGCATACATACCGACATATGAGAGATTCGGATACAGAAACTTCTTTGCTAAGTGTAGAATGGTCGAAGTAGAGCTACATTCCATGGACGCTTAGATTCTTCGCCGGACCTGTCCGCCTTGTTCTTCTCCTGTGGTTTTGCATCGATGAGATAATATGAGTCATTGTGCAATGCTTTGCTCATAATGAATGGCCCTTCCCACGGGGGGGGATAGCTTATGCATGCCAGTAGTACGTTGTACCAACCGGAGTACCAGATCACCTTCCCGGAAGACTCGGGGGTTTACTTTCCGGCTATGATAGCGTCGGAGATTTTGCTGATATATGGCGGATCTGGACAATGCCAATTCTCTCGCTTCTTCCAGCAGATCAACATCATTTTGTCGGGCTTCTCGCACTTCGTCTTCTGTGTATTGGGTGACTCTGGGCGAATCATGCTCTATGTCGGCTGGTAATACAGCTTCTGCCCCATATACCAGAAAAAACGGCGTATAGCCTGTTGATCGATTCGGAGTTGTTCTTAAACTCCACAGTACCGCTGGTAGTTCTTCTATCCAGCACCCCGCTAATCTTTGCAGTGGCTCAATGAGCCGGGGTTTTATCCCGAATAATAATAATCCATTGGATCTTTCCACTTGTCCGTTCAATGCGGGGTGGGCTACCGAGGCAATGTCCAGCCAGATCTTTTTATCCCGGCAGAATCGTGCAAATGCTCCTTCAGCAAAATTTGTGCCATTATCTGTTATGATACTGTGAGGATCGCCGTATCTCAAGATGATATCTTTGAGGAATGTTACAGCCGTAGCTCCATCACAATTTCTTATTGGCTTCACTTCAATCCACTTTTTAAACTTGTCCACCATAACCAAGATATGGTTCATATTTCCCCTTGCCGGTTTGAACGGGCCAACCATATCCAAACACCATACGGCGAATGGCCAGGTGATTGGTATGGTCTTGAGCTCCGACATTGGCATATGTGTCTTGGTTGCATACCTCTGACAACCATTGCATTTTCTCACCAAATATTCCGCTTGTTCTAAGGCACTTGGCTAGTAGAATCCATGCCGGAAAGCTTTTGCCACCAACGCTCTAGATGAAGCATGATGCCCACATTCCCCTTGATGTATATCCCGGAGGATATTCAACCCTTCTTCCGGGTTAACACATCGCTGGAGTATATTAGTGACACTTCTCTTGTATAGTTCGGCGTTGATGGTTGTGTACGCCTTTGTGCGCCTCTAAATTTGCCTGGACAGCACCTCTTCACTGGGCAAAGTTCCATCCTTCAGGAATTGAAATATTGGCAGCGCCCAAGCTAGTATAGCTCGCACCGGAAATAACTCCACATCTACTTCCATTTGCTCCACCGACATAATATCTGCCGGATCATGTTGCATAGTTCCCGGGTTCTGCGAAGCAGTCCTCGGGTTTCCTAAACCACTTCCCACGTCAATGTCCATGGGTACAGCTCCGGACTCCGGGTCTGCCGGGATATAGATTGAGTCGGTTTCTGGGGACGACCTGATAGATGGTTTTCTAAGGTGCTCCAATGCTACACCCGATGTAATTGCTTGTCGGGTTGATCCGAGCTTCGATAATACGTCGGCAGCCTCGTTTTCCAGCCGGGGTACATGGTGAAACTCGCATCCCTCAAAGTACCCAGATATCTTTTGCACATGGAATCTATACAAGGCCATGTTTGGATCAAGAGCGTCCCACAGCCCCGAGACTTGCTGAACTACCAAATCCGAGTCGCCAAAGCACTGGATCCAACGTATTCCAATTTCTTTTGCCACTTTGAGCCCATGCACAAGTGCTTCATATTCAGCGACATTGTTTGACGTGGCGAAATGGATTTGCGGCACATACTTCAGCTGGTCGTTCTTTGGCGAGGTGAGCACCACTCCGGCGCTTAACCCGGTTTTCGTCTTTGATCCATCAAAGTGCATTCTCTAGTAGTTCGGATCTGGTAACGGTGGTTCGTATTGGATCTCGGTCCAATCTACGAAAAAGTCGGCCACAGCCTGAGACTTGATCACATCCCTCCTATCGTATTGTGGAGCATAAGGGGCTAGCTTAATTGCCCATTTTGCGATTCGGCCGCTTGCATCCTTGTTACTCATTATCTCGGAAATGGGGCTTCACATATCACTTTGATGGGGTGTTCTTCAAAGTAGTGCTTTAGCTTCTTTGCTGACATGTATACACCATATGCCATTTTCTGATAGTGCGGATAGTTTTGTTTTGATGCGGATAACACCTCGCTCAGGTAATAGACTGGCCTCTACACCGACTTACCCTCTTCGTCGCGCTCTACCACTATCACTGCACTTACAACTCGGTTGGTTACGGCTATATAGAGCAACATTGGCTCTTTTGATAGTGGAGAGGCTAACACTGGTGCAGTGGCTAACATTTTCTTTAATTGGATAAAGGCTTCGTTGGCCTGTGGCGTCCATATGAACTTATCCGCTTTTTTCATTAGTTGATAGAGAGGCAATGCCTTTTCTCCCATTCGACATACAAACCGACTTAAAGATGCTAGGCAACCAGTGAACTTTTGGACATCATTAAGACACTTCGGCAACTCCATTCGCTCTATGGCTCGGATTTTAGTTGGGTTAACTTCGATACCTCGGCTGGATACAAGAAATCCGAGTAATTTTCTAGCCGGGACACCGAAGGTACATTTTTCTGGGTTAAGCTTCATCCAGAATTGTCTCAGGTTCATGAACGTTTGCCTGATATCATCAAGGAGTGTTTTGCTTTCCTTGGTCTTTATAACTACATCATCCACATATACTTGCACATTTCCACCAATTTGATCGTGCAAACATTTTTGCATACATCTTTGGTACGTTGCCCCTGCATTACGTAAACCAAAAGGCATGGTGCGATAGCAATAAGCCCCATACGGGGTGATAAATGCAGCCTTTATTCAATCATTCGGATTCAGGGGTATCTGGTGGAAACTAGAATATGCATCTATGAATGACAACAATTCACACCCAGCGGTAGAATCTATGACCTGATCTATCCGTGGCAGTGGGAATGGATCTTTTGGACACTCCTTATTTAGGTTCGTGTAATCGATACACATACGCCAAACCACTGCCACATTCGGATCATCCTTCTTCTTTTCCACAAGCACCAAATTAGATAGCCAATCCGGGTAAAGCACTTCCATGATAAACCCAGCTGCAAGGAGCCGAGCTATCTCATCCCCAATGACTTTTCTCCTATCTTCGGTGAAGCGGCGGAGAGGTTGCTTCACCGGCCTTGCTCCGGGTCTCACATTCAAAGAGTGCTCGGCCAACTCCCTCGGAACACCTTACAAGTCCTTTTTGGACCAAGCAAAGATATCCCGATTCTCATGGAGGAAGTTGACGAGCTCGCTTTCCTATTTGTTATTTAACCCGGCACCAATTGTTACGGTGCGCTCTAGGAACAGATCATCAACAGGCACTTTCTTCGTATCCTTCGTTGCTTGAAACGAAACACTTCCATGCGGGTTACTCAGCGCCGGCATATACTACTGCGCGGACTGGGCCAGTGCCGCCACTTCTTGTATCTTTCTTTTCTCTTACGCAATCATGAGTGACTCGGCTAGGTTAGACCCGGCTGATGCACACTCAATGGAACGTCGGAAATCTCCAGCTATGGTAATTACTCCATTTGGCCCGGGCAACTTCATCTTCAAGTAACTGATGTGACAACTCGCCATGAACTTGTTCAGCACTGGCCTAACGAGTAAAGCGTGATACGCACTTTCTAAATTCACTACTTCAAACTCCAAATTCTCAGTTCGGCAGTTATCCCACGTGCCGAATAATACATCGACTCGGACTTTGCCAATGGTCTCTCAGGATATGCCTGGCATAATACCATGAAATATTGTTCTGGTAGCCTGGAGCATGTTCTCCGTGATACCCAACTTGCGCATCGTATCCGAATACATGATATTGATGTTGCTGCCATTGTCTATCAGCACCTTAGAAAATCTCACATTGATATTTGGCCCTATGAATGTTGGGTCTAGCATTAACGCATACGAACCGGGGCTAGGCATAAGCTTGTGGTGATCCTTGATACTCTAGGTGATTTCCTGATCTGACCAAGGCATATACCTCGTCACTGCAGGCATAACTGCATTCACCTCCATATGTCGGCGCTACACTCTTTCTATCTGTTTCCTCTGTGGTAAACACACAGTAACTCTGGTGATGCTCTCTGTATTCATTTCTCCCCTCATTTCCGGGATACCTCTGATCTGGCTGAGGTTGGTTTTCCACTTGATGCACTGCATCCCTTCTCTCATGGTTGTCATACCTCGGCGGAGGGGGAGGAAACATTAACTGTTGCGTGTTCGCTCCGGAGAGCAATTGCTGCCGGGGTAACTCCTGCCGAGGTTGATCATTTCGAGGTGCCTGAGCATTCCCCAAACCACTTTGTTCTATCTTTCTCATCCACTCACATTGCCGAGTCGTGTGACCCGCCGGGTTACTCGGATTTGGCGTGTGAAATTTACACGGCTGATCCACCATTGCCTCATAGGTATACCTCGGACAGTCCTTCTTTTCTTGCCACTGTTTCTTCTGCTCTGGCGTCCAAGTTTTCTTGCCATCGTTTCTTGGAGTCCATTGTTGCCCTCTAGTTTTCTGACGCTGATTACTCCCTGCTCCGGGCTGATCCTGATTTACAGCAGCAACTTGTTGCGAACTGTATCTATAATCCGGTCTATCATCTCTTCTCTTACCCCGGTAATCATTTCGCCGGGATGATCCGGCTCCATCTCGCTGGTAGTACTCCTCATTTGACTCGTTTGACACAAGCCTAGGTTGAGCCGGATCACCCAAAGCATATGAATCAGCAATCCGGATTGTCTCTGCCAGCGTAGTTGGCATATCCCTTTGTAGCCTTTGCCACAACATGCTCGCATATCTACACCCTTGTGCAAACCAAGCTATTGCATGTGACTCGATCACACCCTCACATGAGTTTCACACTGTGCACCACCGGGTTAAGAACTCCCGGTTCATCTCATTCGGTCTCTGCTTGCACATTGCTAGGGTCTGTGGCCTATTCGGCCTCTGATACATGCTCGAGAAGTTGCTTACAAACATTTTCTCAAAGTCAATCCAACAGTTGATACTTCCGGGTGGCAAATTGTTTAGCCATACCCTTGATGGCCCCTCCAGCATTTGAGGTACGTATCTCACAGCCCATCTTAAGTTGCCTGTTGCAATTTTCACCGCCGTAGCGTAGTTGATCAACCAATCCTCCGGCTTTGTGCTACCGTCATACGTTTTCATGCCTCTGGGTAACTGAAAGTTTGGTACCGGAGGCTCCTTCATGATACGGGGCCCAAAACATGCCCGACCCAGAGGACCTTGACACTCAATTTGCTCCGACCTATAAAGCCGATCCAGCTTCAACCTGGCATCGTCAGGCATCAAGTCCCTGCTCCTCAATCTTGACCATATCACATGATAGTCCGGCCTTGGGTATCCTGCGTTCACCATTTCCGAATCACCACCATTATATCTGTCTTGCTCTCGTGGAGCGACTCTCTGTTTCATACCTTGGCCGGCACTTTGCTCTTGCCGCGGTATATTCCGCTACTGCGGTTGCCCTGCTCCCGCCGAGTTGCGCTGTCCGGCATTGCCATTTACAGCGTTCCCTTGACTAGCATTGCCTTGCTCGCGGTTGCCTCGGACAGCCTCACCTCGGCTGACACTTTGTCGATCACCATTCGCATGCACTGCTTTTCCTTTCCCTACCCTTGTCGGGTCATATGGGACTATCTGTTTGTTTCTCCTTCCCGAGGTTACCACCTCCTCTCTTCTTGGGTCTCCATGAGGGGATGATGCTGCTCCCGCTGATTTCTCCGGTTACCTACAGCTGAATGAACAATTTTAGATGCACCAGCCCTTGTCGGGTTTGCCCTGAGCAACTCTTCATTTTGTCTGTTCATGATCCGAACCAACTCATTGACTCTCTCCTGCTGTCTTTGTCGGGCTTCACCCGTCAAACCCTCTAACTCGGATGCAGCTGCATCTGTTGCTCTGAGGTTCTTTGCCGGGTACAGTACTTCGGCAGCCCTGCAGACAGAAAGTTCTCTGATTCCTCAACTCTAGTATCACCCTCTTTGTTCATTTCACTGATGAGGTTTTTTCCCTTCACTTTTACAGCATCTACCTTATTTGCTCTTGCGTACTCACGTAGTGTCATGTTGAACGACTGCTGAGCCACGGCTATCTTTTTTGCACCCTCTAGTATTTTCTGCCTAGTCTCCTCTAACTCGGCCTGTGCCTGAGTCGAGTCTACGTGCAGGTGCTATGGGGCTCTCTAGGCTATCTATTGCCTACTGCAGCACATTCTCAAGCCTCTCTAGTGGGGGACCTCTACTTTTCCTTGGTGCCTTTGGTGTTACCTCCGGATCTGGTGCCAGATCCTTGCTCGTGCCAGCGCCAGGCGCTGTCATCATCACCTCGGCGCGGTCAGGGGAGCGAGTGATACGCGCCCCGTGAACCATGCTAAGGGGTAGCTCGCCTCCCTCGATGACGTGCCACGGGTGAACGCACGACACATCGACAGTGACGTAGACCTTGTGCACGCCGAGCTTGACGAAGAGGCCATTGCGCAGGAGAGGTCGCTTGCCGAAGCAGCCAGCATTGTCGCTGACAAAGTCCAGCGCTCCAAAGCGCTGAACAAGCCCGGAGACGATGCGTTCGCCGGTGCTGATGTGGTTTCCCGTCTGGATCTTCACTCCTGCTAGCGCCGCTAGCCCCACGGTGGGCTCCAACTGTCGTGGTGGTGTCACGGCAGATGCCATGGATAGGCTAAAGGTGGGGACTAAATGCACTAGAGGAATCCAGGGAGGGATAGTGTGGTGATTCCACACACAGATGTTTGTATTTGATTCACTTCCACAGTTTACAAGTGCTCCTTGAGCTGTATTGGGGGAGGAGGAAGAAGGGACTCTCTTACTCTCACCACTAGCTAGCTCTTAGGAAACTAAAACTGAACCAGTAAGACCAACCCACTCGAGATCAACCCTTTCTATAGAGGCCCTAGCCCTCCTTATATAGGGGTGGCTAGGTCTCCAATTAGGGCATACGTGGAGGCATATTCCAGGGAATATGCCTCTTCCCAAAATAGTAAGCCGACCGGGTCACTTTTGCCCAGCGTCATCCCTGCAGAGGCTACGTGAGCCTCTACGGCGCCCGCGTCATCCGACACAGGCATCGTCACCTTTGTCGGCCACGCCTCGGTGGTCCTAGCCTATGTCCGCTTCGCTCATGCTCTGCGTACAGTGGTCACCCTTTGACCAGCGAGATACCTTCCTTCTCTTACAAGCTTGATATAACCCGGATCGCACCTAGTTGATCCGGCCACACCTGTACCTGCATACGAGTTAGATACATCTTACCGACATACTACATAAGTCGGCTGAGACCCAGTTAGGTGGACATCCCCTGGTCCGGGTTATCCCGTGATTCGACCTGCCTTGAGGTGACTCGGCTAGCACCTGCTTTGACTGTGCCGTACCTCGGCTAACTTGGCCTTTATACCCCAGCGTGACCCTATCCAGGGTATCCCCCCAACACCTCCATCTACTAGCTATTTAATCCGCCTTACAAAACGAGAGGCTTCATCGTCGGACGGGAGGGGACCTGGGGATCTCCATGTGGGGGCCTCGGCGGCAGCTCCATCGACAAAGTCGGGGTACGAGTCTTGGCGGCCCTCTAGAGGGATACCTGGGCCATAGAAATATGTTCGCTACCAGTTCTTGTAGGACTCATGACTAACAATGTCGGGGGGTCGCCAGTGAGGATGGATCTTAAAATTGATTGTTCCGCAAACCTGCAGCTCATCCTTGGATTCTATGGACTCTCTCTTGATGGTGAAGAAATAGATAAACAAATCTAACCTAGGCTTGATCCCTAGGTATCCTTCACACAAGCTATAAAATCACTGAGTACGAGGATGCTGTTGGGAGAGAGGTTGTGGGAAAGTACCCAGAAATGCCAGAGGATCTCGAGGAAGAAGTCAGAGACTAGAAGGCTTACGCCACGCACTAGCTGAGACTTGCGGTAGACCTTTTCTCCAGCTTGGGGATAAGGGACCACCTCGCCAGCCGGCGCCGGCCGCTAGGCCAGGCCCTCCATCGTAGGGCGATAGCCCTCTGCGACGAGTTCTCAGAGTTGTTCAGTAGAGAGGTTAGAGCCCCTCCACACTCCCTTGTGGGAGTCCGCATCTTCTTCAGCAGCATCTGGCGCCGCCCGTTTCTGGTTGCCATCGGTGGATTCCACCACGGCAGAGACCGGGACCACCACTCCTTCCGGTGGAACAGAAACACTCCATGCTGGCTCAACCGAGGCCTCAAGAGTCACCACTGTTGAGGGTGTGCTGCTGCTAGAGGCCATTGCGAAGTTGGGTGAAGATTTTGGGAAAGAAAACAATTTGGATAGAGTTTTTTCGCTGAAGCTCGAACGGTCCCGCGACGAAGGAGGAAGACGACGCAGGGGAGAATGCGGGTAAAGTTAAATGCCTGGACCGCAGTAAATATTTATAGACCCAACGTCAAGATTCGTGCAAAAAGATCTAACGGATACAACGTTGCTGACGGGGAAGCGAACGTGTGCGGTAATTTGGCCACGTCCTCCGTCTTTGCCGCTTTTACGTTTCGGATTTTGCACACGCAAAAATAGCTAATGATTAATTCCCTGAAATATGTGAGTTTTGAGGTAGCGTAGGTTGTAGCCTATGTCATCCTTCTGACCGTTGCAGTGGAAAAGTCCCATCCGTAGATTCCATGGAAGGTGGAAACCATCCGACTCTAGGAGAAAGGATTTGAAGAATCTCCGGCTACAATACGAAGACGGAGAGGATTGCAGGGTTCTTTGGGAGACCTTGAAGATATTGTTTGACGTATTGCCGGCATCACCTAGACGGAGCATTCAAGACCAATGGGCAAGACGGCGCAAGATCTCAAAGTCCTCCGGGGGCTACTGTTGGGGATATGCTAAATGGGTATCACCATTTCATGTCTCTATTCCGGCTAACTTGGGTGGCCCACAGTTGGTAGCATGGCCTATGGCCTGCTAGGCAGCCCAGTTAGACGGATCAAGAAGGGAGGCCCATGCCGGATATAGGAAGGCTACGTGGGAGTCACCGACATACTCGGAACCTTGGAGTACAAGACAAAAAGACTAGTTAGTATTAGTGTAGGACTCTGTAACTTGTCCGGCAAGGTCCATTCCCTGTAACCCTAGGTTCTGATGCCTTTATAATCTAGACTTGTGGGAGCCTTTAGGGCACGACACATATGATACAGTGCAACACCTCGCACATGGAACCGATCCATGTAACTCGGTGTATTACCATTATAGTGATTTATAGCAGTAGTAGAGTTCCGCCACCGTTGTGGGACTTGAACCTGGGTAAGCTATGTTACCTCGTACCTGCCAACTCACCACCTTCCCCCACGTCTCTAAACATGCTCTGTGAGGACCCCTCCATGGCGTACTCGTCGGTAATACCACGACACTAACCTCTCCTCACATCTCTAGGGACCGGCTTCAAGATTTGACCCATTACGGTGAAACCCTCCTTAGGTCATGACTCATGGTCTCGGCGAAAGCAAGGTAAAGGTCGTGGTCAACCACCCTTTTCCAGCATACCAAGGAAGTGTGTCAAGTGGAGCTAAGAGAAGGTTGGTATGTGTGGGTAAAGGTTTACACCCCTGCAGGGTTAAATCTTTTCAAAAAGTTGTGTTCACGGTTATGAACGACTTGGGAACAGACGTGAAGATCATAGAGAACTATAACCTAATCGTAAAACTTGGCAGATCAATGTGTGCTTAAGGATGCTTCCTCATGGGTATGAGGGGTGATCCTAGTTGAGAGGTGATGATGATGATTTGGTGGGTATCGGAAGAGATGATGATCATTTTAGTTGGAGATGTTGCTCTCTTATCCCCTTTTAAAATATTCTGATTAGACGAGCTTCTTCTCCCTCTTGTTTTATAAACAAACATGGCTTTATGCAAAATAACCCCGCCAGCCATAAGTCTTGCAGAGTACATCCTGTACTCACCCTTGATTTGTTGATACTTTTGTAGTAGAGTAAGTGTTCCCCTAAAGAAAAGTTTGGTATGAAATCAACACCGACGAGTAGCTTGGGGTTCCTAGCAAGTAACCTAGAATCTATGGGCTGGGACGTCATCTTATGCTTCTGGCCCATTAGGCCATTCATTAAGTTTGATATACTTAATATCATAATTTGCCTTCCGTTGTTTGATGTTTGTGGTCAGTGACCTCTGCTTGTAATATTTTGGTTTTCTTCTCAGTTATGAGCTTGCTGTAATAACTTTTGTGTCGCAGGGTTACTATTGTGTTACCAATTCCTCCATGGATATCCTCGAGCTCTAGATTAGGCTTATGTCAAGCTAAGGTCTGGGATTTGTCTAGCCCTGACCCCGGGGGGTGTCATAGTTTTTGGTATCAGAGCAAATATTACAAGATGAGTCCATCTTGTTGGAGTATCTCGATGAGTTTGTTGTTGAGCTCATCCCTATCTTCTCCATGTTTGACTAGATTCATATGGAACTGTTGGCATTAATGTTGGGAAACTTTCTAAGAACCGTCTTCGGGTCATCTCAAAGTATGTGTTCTGGATGTTAGAAAGAACCTTCCTCGATCCACTTGCAAATGTTGAATGATGTTGTCATGGATTCAAGTAGATTTATCTTTGTACCCTCAAGTACATAGTTGTATTCCATTGTAAGTACTCCATGTAGGTGCAGATGTCTTTTGACAAGTTTCTAATACATGGGTCTAGCAATCTAGCTCAGTCTATTGGAGCTTAACACTGAAGTCCATGTCTTGAGAATCTAGTAACTTTACTTCTAGAGTAAATGTTGCACATTCTCTATTCGGGCTTGCTGAGTCTGAAGTATCATTCCACCTAACCAGATCTAAATCTCAAACAGATATGATGGTTGGTGTTCTTCAAGGTTTTGACATAGGTTCTTCAAGTATTTGTTTCCGCCGTTACCTTGACGTGTTTCATGTTTGTCTTCTCAGAGTTGTTTCTAAACACCCCATTCATGAGTTGACCATGAGATACT
The DNA here is from genome assembly GCA_916181665.1 of Avena sativa. NCBI lineage: Eukaryota > Viridiplantae > Streptophyta > Magnoliopsida > Poales > Poaceae > Avena > Avena sativa. The sequence goes on from OV702290.1 coordinate 471,295,946, forward strand.
TGGTGTGTTGTTTAGTGTGTTCCCCTCTTATCCTTAGAGTGACCCTTTCTCCTTTTTATCTCTTCCTACCTTAGGAATCTCGGGTCAAGATTCTCGAAAGGGGGATAGATATGTAACACGCCAGTTTTAGCATCATGAGCACTGTTATTTTGCTAAGAGTAAAAATGCATGAAAATAGAAAGAAAATAAAAAACCAAAACCTCAGCTATCTACCCTCTCTCTCTAAAAGCAATTCAAAATGTTTGAAATATTTGAAAAGTTCAAAAGTTTGTGAAGCCCAAACTATTACAAAGGACTCACATTATTTTAAATGTTTTACAAAGTCTGGTGCATTTTTTGAAATGCCCAACACCTTTTTCAAATGGTTTTACAAAAATGGAAAAGAAAAACATATTTCTAGCCAGGCCGACCCATAGCTTCTCCTTCTCTCTATGCCGCTCGCGTGCAGAAACCGCAGCCAGTCACATCCCATCCATCCCAATACCCCTACACGTCGTATTCCACATCGCAGGAAAGCAGCTCCGTGTCAATGCCACCGTTGTCCGCCACCACTGCGATGCACGCAAGCACAGAGATGATCGACGCCGCTCCACGAGTTGGGGATAAGGTCGCCCGAGAATCCCCCTCTCGCCCATCCCCTTCTTCCTCTCTCTCTCTTCATCGCGAGCTCATGTGAGCTCTCGAACCCTAGCCCCTGCATCACCGGAGAACCACCATTCCTGACCACCCCAGTCCAAGCCGTGGCCACCGTTGAGATCGTCGTGGTGTTCTTGTTCTTCCTGCCAAGTGAAGCAAGCCGAGGTGGCCCCAGATGCTCCAATCGCCACCTCCTTCCCTGACTCCGTCCACCGCCCATCGCCGTTTGTGTCGTCCCTTCCGTCCACCCCATGTCTCGTCGTTGCCCTCTACTCGCTCATGGTAATATTGTGCTCCTCGCTAGCCTCTTCGTTTTGCTCCTTCCCTCCTTTGTTTCCCCCTCCACGACAACCTGCATGTGCCGCCGATGGAGCTAAAGCTTCGGTGACCAATCCAGGGCGGCGCCACTGTAGTTAGGTTCGTCTCACTACCCGGTTCGAATGCACCCTCGCACACAGCCTAGCTTGTTGTGCTCCACCGTCCACCTAGGAGGCCATCGTCGGCCAACGGCACAACGACGTCCCAGTGACATCAGCAAGGCATAGTCAGCGCTGGTTAAACCCAGCTGGGCCCCGTCCTCACTAGCGTGGCAGCCGATGTGGCTCCTGGCCCACAAGTCAGCCATAGTGGATAGACCTAGTCTCGGTGAGAAATGACCCCGACCCCGTGGTGATGACAGCCTCTGTCACGCTGATGCAGTAAATTCTTTTAATAATTTCAGGAATTGCAACAAATGAATAAATACTAGAAAATTCATATCTTTTATTCTGTAATTCAGAAAAATACAAATAATATATCAAAATGTTCAGAAAAATGAGATCTATTTCTTAGCATCAAAATCATGCATTGTTAAGCAAATTTAGTGACAAGTTTAATTAGGAGAATATTAGAACCCTCTCATATGCATATGGGACTTTCCAAATGCTAGGGTTTAAACCCTAGGGACCCCATTTAAAAAGTGATGATATTGTCTAGGGCTTCAATTTCAATAACCTTTAACTTGTCATGTCATCATCATTGCTTGAGCATTGCATCGATGCCATGTGTTGATTGTTTTCCCTTTCTTTCCGTCTTGGTTCTTCCTGGTAGAATATGATATCGAGATTGAAGACCGAGATCAACACCGTCAAAGATTGAAGACCAATTCTTGACCAACTTTGACTAAGTCAAGTACAAGGCTACTGAAGATCTGCTTATTGGTTATCAATGGGCAAAGGAAAGCATAGCCCCACCATTATACAAAGCATTTCAATTCTTGCCATGATGCATACAATTCTACTTTGGTCTTTTTATGGATAGATAGAGTATCCTATCTGTTGCATTACTCCCTTTGAGCTTATATTACCTGATCCACTGCTCCTAGCATAACTAGGTTTGTCTTGTGTGCACTACTAGAGCTTATATTTGTGTCCTGCTTAGTCATGCTTAGCTATTGAGTCTGGTTCACCCAGATGATTTATCAGATGCAAAGAATCTAGTATGATAGGAGAACAAAGTATACTGATGAGGTGAGATCAGTGGTAACAGTTAAACATGCTAAGGCTTATATGGGAGGTCACGGTGGGATGTGGTTTTTGTAGTCCCATGCTCGCCACCCCTAGGACCCGGAAGTTCTTGCCACTTGAACCAAGACGAGCGTACAGCCACACGGGGCTTAGGAACCCCACGACTAACTAACTTGCCTAGTAGATTCCACATGTCAAATAGTTCGGGCTTTCCATTTGGCATCTACATTGAAAACATTCTTTCTATTCACTCTTTGATAGATAGGCCAACATTCTTTCTATTCGCTCTTCGATCAAAAGTATCGTGTTCTATGAGGAGAACCAAACACCAGAAATAAAGGGAAACAGTCAACACGTGGCATCAATGCAATGCTCAAACAACGATAATGACATGATAAGTTAAATAGATTTAAAATGTAACCCTTATACATGCTTGGCAATTTTAAGCGGCATCCGAGGGCTACAAATCATAGCTCAGGGGAACCTCAGAATCACCTACGGGGGTTCATTTGTTCTTCTAATTGAACTTGTCATTAAACTTTCTTAACAATGCATGATTTTGATCCTAAGAGATATATCTCATACTTCTAAACATTTTGATATATTATACATATTTTTCCGACTTAAAATGAATTAGTTATGATTTTCCCAATTTAAATCAATTTTAAATCATTTTTCAAACAATTAAAAAAATTTAGAATATTTAAATTATTTTCCAACCTGAACCCACATGTAATATATTTACATTTTAGAAAACATTTATGAAAAATATTAAAAACCTGATATCCTGGCCCACCTAGATTTATTATTTCCAGAAAACATTTTAGAAAACAATTAAACAAAAAGAAAAAAAGGATTTACTGCTAAGGTGAAATTTTTGGTATCTCTTCTAGTATTTCAAAGCTTAGGTGCCTTCTGGGCATGTCGTTTCTCAACCAGTTGACCTAGTGTTAAGTTATCTAGAGTTGTGTGTGTTGTGTGTTCCTTGTTCCTTTTGTTCTCCTTCATCTGAGAGATTCCTTTCCATCATGATCTCTCTGTCTTTTGGCATCTACAATATAATGTGCCATAATGTTCTATTCTAGGCTTCGAGGTTTCCTTTCACCTCGTACACCTCCTTTTTATTTGTTGGGTACTTCAGAAGTCGTTTCTTCTTTTGGAAGCTACCTCATGATTACTACCTTATAGTGTATGTTGTGTCACTCAAGTAGTAGTTACTTCTTTCTCAGGTTTTAACCTTGGACTCGAACCGAAGGTCCTGGATTATGCTGGATTCTAGTGTTGCAAATCTTGTACATAATGCTGGCCTTTAACCCAAGATCCATTCCATTGAACCATGTCGTAAATGTTCACACATTACCTTAGGATGGCTGGTACTATAATTCTGGCCTTCGAGCCTGTGGTTATTGTCATGATTGAGTTGTGACAACTAAGAACTTCCCCTACCACTAGCTATGGTAGATGTTGTTTAATGGAATCAAATAGATCACAACAAGAGTACTCCTTATGAGTCTCATATCTATAATCGTGCCTCTGCCACACCCTCCCTTCTTTGCATTTGTTTTTTGAAGATTGATAATCTATGCATCCACATCTCGAGATTCTATCCTAAGCATGTTCATTTTACCTTATTGTTTCTGACTTTTCTTTACCAGTTGGTAGACAAGTAGTAAATGTGCATTGGCGTATTCCGATGCAAGATACTCTTGTGGTCCATCAAGACAAACCATTTCTAAGGAAGTGTTGTAACCTGCAAATCCAGAGGCATTGATTAGTTTCTATCTTTTCTACCTTAGAGTATCACACCCTTTTACACTAAGAGATTGTGTTGAGTTTCATGACCCTCTTAATGAAGTAATGCTCTTACACATATTTACCCACCCTTCCTTCGAGCTTTCATGCTCGAGAATTATGTGTGTGCGTAATAATGTGGCCATCTGAGATTCTTAGAAATTCTTATTGCTTTGATCTCTAAGCACATTTGAGTCATTCTTAGCATGATGGTTAATCCTATCACCAAGCAAAGGGTGATTGTGCTACCAAGTCTGTTATTCTGGTACACCCTCTTTGGTAAAAGAGTTAGGCTTGTGTCGAAGTTTTGAGACTATGTCTTCTTGCCATACTAAGAAAGTTTCCTCTCGAACTAAGTAACATATCGGTGGTTTGTGATATTCTAGATGTCTTACTAGAAGTATTACCATGTTGCCACATGACTGTGTTGTCAAGTTCTTGAGCAATCATGTTCTCTGAACTACTTTTTCTCCAAGGATCCGTACTGGATACCCCTAAACTAGTTGTTCGACCTTAAACAACAACTTGGAGAGTTGTGAAACAAAAAAATTATCCAACTTAGTTCATTATTAAAGGGATGTATAGTTTTTTTCGTGTTGAAGAAAGTGTTGGGTTCGCAGGATATAAAACATAAAAATTCCTATGATGTGAACATCTAAGCACCAAGATCTATCTACCTAGATACAATCAACGGGTGGATATACATCCATAGAGAACATACCCTTGAAGAGCGACAAAGTGTTACGAGGTTGTACTCATGGATTATGTAGTTCTACACTTGCCGATCTCAAGATCGTGATGAAGTACAGCGAGTCCAGCAGGTCCAACACCAGCAAGTCCAGCACCACAATGCAGCAGTGCATCCGTGATCACACACACGTCCGATACCCCAATAACCTCCACGTCCTGGAGATCTGTACTGACTCCCACACATTCAATGATGACTCTAGTGATTGTGTGAACCTTTTAATGTCGTACCTAAATCCCTTTGTCTCATGATATATTACATGTCCGAGATTCGATCATCGGTATCTCCATACCTAGTTTGATCTCGTTACCGACATGCACTCTTTTCTTGTTCCCGTGATATAACATCCTAGTGATCACATCACTTGCTTGCAAGCTATCTAAATGTGATATCACCGAGAGGGCCCAGAGTATATCTATCTGTCATCGGGATGGACAAATCCCACTCTTTATCCATGAGCCTCAACATAACACCCTCGGAGTATCTGAACCCACCTTTATAGTCACCCTGTTACGGTGTGACGCTTGATGTTATCAAGTTGCTCTTCTAGTGTTTGTGATTAACATGATCTCATGGTCTAAGGACTAGAATTACTTCGTAAGATGTTATAGAAATTTAAAAACAATGACTTTGATCATATTGCGATACTTCGAATGAATGTCCATCACATTATTCAACTAATGTTGTGACCTTGTTATTAACAACATCCAATGTCCATGATCAGGAAACCTTGATCATCTTGTTAATCAACGAGATAGTTTATAAGAGAGGCACAACTAGGAACCATTTATTGTTGGGAATATGCCCTAGAGGCAATCATGTAAGATGTTATTTCCAATGTATTCATAAAGTTATTGTCAATGTATGAACTACTGATATATATCATTGAATATGTGATTCGATTGTGGAACTATATATTCATGTTGTTTATACTGATTATCCATGGTCGTTGAGGTTGTGCTGGACACACAACTTAGACTAATGTGAAAGTAGGCTGATGACTCGGTTCCACTTGTCATGGGCATAGAGATGCTATTCCAACTTACACGGATTCAGCTAAAGAGTTTAGCGAGTCGGACTGACCCATATTGAGATGCAACGAATAAGTCGTCATTTGTATATCTCAATCAATGTAATCCTTACACCTGAGGTTATTGCACAATCCGAGTTGAGGATCACCGACTTAGGTTTTGTCAAACGTTGTTCCGTCACTAGGCAGTTATAAAGGCAGAGTTCGAGTCGACTGAGAATCAAGCTGCGTGATGTGAATAACCGAGATGGGATTTTGCCCCTTCGTCTAGAGTGATATTCTCTGGGCCCTCTCGGAAGATATGATTCGGAAAGCATGGCCATCCATGACTCGGTTAAGTGTTAACCGAGGCGACCGACTAAGAGTTAGTCGGATGAATCACTTATCTCGGATCGAGAAAGAGAGTCAAACTATTTAAGGGATGACAATTATTCGCCTATAGTTCGACAAGGTATATCGTGAGGCAAAAGGGACTCAGACGAAAGTCGCATTGGAAGGTATGTCGTCATGACTCTTTGGTACTTGGGAGTTGGCGCGTTCTGCTAGGAGCCGCTACCAACTGATCGGTCATGAGTGAGACTCGGATCGTGTCCGGGTCACCATGATCCTGTCGGGTCACAAACTTAAGAGCGGGAGCATATTTGGGTTGGACCCAAAAAGGAAACAGATAGAGTCAGTGAGTTCCACTCGCAGTGACTAATATAGGCCTTTTAGTGAATGGGCCACAAGTGAGTGGATCCCACTTTCACTCCCTATATAAGCTGGGGTGCAGGTGCTTAGAGCACACGGTTAGGTCACTCCATGTGTTGGAAACCCTAGCTCTAGTCTAGTCATGTCGCCGCCGTATCGGACCTAGCAGTCCATCACCGTCACTCCTCCTCGTACGTGTGGATACTGGCGGAGGTGCTATACGTTCAGCACTTCGATGATCGTGGATCGGAACGGATCGTGAGGACTGCACTGCATCAAGCGACGTGCTTCATCGATTCCACAACCACGCATCTAGTGGTAATTCTTGTGGCCTACTACCTCGGCTAGATCTTGGGTTCACCGCATAGGAAAAAGTTTTGTTTTTCTTTACGTGGCCCAACATTTATTTGTTTATTAAACACACATGTATTAACGTTTCCAATTAATATAATTATAGCATGCAAAATAAATATTTATCATAAACAAGGAATAAGATAATAACCACTTTATTATTGCCTCTCGGGCATATTCCCTTTAGACTCCCACTTGCACTATAGTCAATAATCTAATCTATAAACTTGCGCATTCAACACCTATGTCTTTCTGGTGTTGTATATACGCGTTTGCTAGTGGTTAACATAATCTCCGGATTTGACATTTTCAGGTCCACGTGTATTTGCATGTCTTTGCGTCTCTACGCATCACTCATTCTTTAATGAGATGGCATTGTATAAATTTAGTCCTTTGGTAAGACCTTTAGTTTCTTTGGGTTAAAACATGTTGATATAATTGTCGCACAATATATCTTCATAGTATTAGCCCACTATGAACCACACCTAGTTTGATAACAAACTACTTAACCAAATTCCCTCCTTTGCTACTACTATAGCAGTCATATACTTAGCTTTTTGTTGTAGTATCCATCACAATGTATCAACTTTGGAACTCATCCAAATCCATCATGGAACCTCCCTTTCATTACATTGTGCCACCCATAGTTTAAATTGAGATAAATTTAATTTGTATCTTGTGACAAACTAGTATCAATGTAACACTTTACAGAACTATTTGTAACTATTTGTCACCTCTACATAAATATACTCTTAGTTCTTCCAAAGATCATAAGAATATACTTACTATTGTCCAATGATCATTTTATGAATCATTCTGGTATATGCAGATAACATTTAGAGCATAGGACATATATGGATATGTACATACCATGGTATACATTATTGATCAAAATATTCATGTGATTTCACTCACCAAGTGTCAATACACTTGAATCTTGATTCAACCCTTTCCATGCGGAAAGAACCTTTCTCGTTGTTTCCATATTGAACTCATTCAATATCTCATATATGTACGTCTGGCACAACTATATTAGTACCTCAATCAATCCATATAGACATTGATGCCAAATATTCCGGTTTTGCCCAAGTATTTCATCGAAATCCAATTTTAATGAAATTATTAACCCGTGTCAATAAAAGATACATCATTTCCAATTAACAATATGTCCTCTACATAATGTATTACAAATATGTCTCAGCACTCCCACTTAATTTCTTGCAAATGCAAGCATCTTCATCATCTTTGATGAAATTAAAACTTTTAACAGTTTCATCACGGTGAAGATTCCAACTCCCTTATGCTTACTTGAACCATTGAAGTTTCCATGCCCTTTTAGCATCCTTTGAATTAACAAAACCCTTTGGACCGTGTCATGTACATGTCCTAGGTAACCATTCTATTAGAAGAACTTTGTTTTGTTTGTTCAACTACCATATACCAAATTATATATATATATATATTAGTTGCTATATTAATACGTCAAGACTAAATATCACTATGAAAGATCGAATCTTGTCATAGTCAACTCCTTGAACATTGTCGTAAACTCCTTTCCGACATGTCGACTACTTCATAGATGTCAAACATCCATGTCTTTTTTTATCGATCCAAACACGACCGATAGGCTTCATGCCTTTCCAGAAGGTCTTCCAAGTTCAGAAACTTGATTTCTCATGTATGGATACTATCACAGATTTTATGACTTCTTAGTCATTTTATGGAGTTAGGGCCCATCATCGCTTATTTGCATGCAGTCGATTCATCATTGTCAAAACAATAATGACTTGTTTATCAAATCTTGCTATTTGATTGTTACTCGACGCATACGGTTCAAATAGGAACTCTAATCTCCAAGATCACAACCTTTGTAATCACGGGAGCCATGAGCATTGTGGCCGCCGCCGGGACACTTTCCGGTGCTGTGCTACTTATCACATATAGCTAAGGTTCAATAACCTTTTCAGAGTTCTATTGTCCACCCACTTAACTTTTCACAAAAAATTCCTTCTCAAGGAACTTCACGTTCCAAGTGACAAACTCTTTTGTCCACGGCGTTATGGAGGAATACCCAAGAAATTCTTTGGGATAACCTACAAAGACGTGCTTATCTGACTTTGGTTGCAAACATTTTAATTATGCATAGCATAACAAAAAATTAAGAAAAGACAACTCGGGTTTTATCCCAAACCATAACCTTTATGGTGTCATTTCAACAGATCACGATGGTGCTCCTTTCGGTGTAAAAGCGGTAGTCTCTAAAGCTTTAATCCTTAAAACATAATGGTGGTTTTATAAATGACACCTTTGATCTTACCATGTCAAACAAGGTTCAATTTGATCTCTCGAACATTCCATACTCCTATGGTTTATCGTGGAACAATTCCTCAAATCTTAGGTGTTTCGCTAAACATGTAACTCAAATATCCTCCTTTATGATCGAATCATAAACTCTTTATTTTCTTGTTACAATGATTTTCCACTTCATCTTGAAAGTCTTTGAACAATTTTCAAATGTTTCATACTTCTTCCTTATTAAGTGAATATACAGATATATTCACTCAAATTTTCAGAGAAAGCATGTGAAGTCAAAAGATCCACCGCACATGGCTACATATAATGGACTATATACATCAACATGCACAATGTCCAATAAGTTTTTCATCCGTTCCTCTTTGGCCTATGAACGGAGTTTCAATTATCTCGAGGAAAGTCTCACAAGCAAGCATCATTTGATCAAAATCAAAGACTCCAAAAATCCATCAATATAGACTTTCTTCATGTTTTCTTTCCAATATAATTGAAATGGCGATGTCACTTTGTAAGTGATCTTTCAATCATTTGTCTTGCGACATTTTAGCATTATTTTTATGGACGTGATTTCTCCAACTAGACTTGTAAAATTTCATCCATCTTCTATGAAATACAGTAATTATTTGAACAACCATTGTTCTCATAATACCGGAACAAAATAACAATTATTTAAACAAATCTTGAAGGTAAGCTTTGATGTCAACGATGAACACAATAACACTTTATTTGTTTTTGATGAACATCATCACATATTCTCTTGCTAGTTACTTAGGCCATTGTAGTTCATGAATCACGTTGTTCTGTATGAAATTTCACACCAACCACTTCGGTATCCAATACCCAAGAACCACATTGTTTAACAAGCAAAGAATACAACCATAACATGTATATCATCTATATACCTCAGCTGGACATTTCCGGTCTTTTCTTTTCTGCCAAATATTTTATAGATTCTCTTTCAGCATTTCCTTTTCCTTTTAAAAGAATATATCAACATCAACAGTGGCGCCATACATATGACACATAGTCTAAAGCGTGTATAGTCAAATACTAATACCTTTGGATTTGCACTTTGAAGTGGATCACCATCATCAAATGTTTGGTGTTCTTTCAAAAATCCATTCTTTAGTAATCTTTTAGTGTAGTAAACATTTTACCAAATCTTCTATTCATCCTTATCATGACAACTTTCATGATCAAGATAGTATAGCTTATAAGGACAAATCACGAGTATAATGTTAGTTCCTTAAACCTTTTTGGGATATTAGGATGCACTATAAGAAAAGTTGGCTTTTACAACAAACGAATTTCGTGGTTGAAGGCCCGTTTTTCGTGGCTAAAAAGTCTTCTACGTTGGATGCCCTTCGTGGTAAAAGCCCCGTCACAAAAGAATCTACCATGGTTTTTTCTGACCATGGCGGATCACACCCTTCAGCCACGAAAAGTTGTTCCGTCGTAGATCTGTTTGCCAGCCGCGTTGACTGCTGACATCATTTAAAATGCCACATGGCAAACACCGTTAACCCCAGTTACCGCCGTTAACAACCACAGAAACCGTGGTAGAAGTCAGGCCCAGCTAAGGCCTGCTAATAATTAAGTGGGCCGGCGCATTAGGAGAACACAATAAGATTATGGCGCATTACTGTTTCGTCCGACACTATTTAAAATGGGCCCAAAGATGTTGCCAGCAGCAGCCCCGCGAATGTCAGGCTCGTTATTGTTTCGGCCTATAGAAGCCCACATTGTTCGAATACTGTGTGTCCCATTAATAGGATGCGTCAAGTAGGGCCGATACTGTTAAGGCCCACGGTCAGCCCGTCACTGTTCTCAAAGCTTGTTCTGGGCTGCCTACGAATGACCCACTTTTGAGAAGGTCTGATACTGTTCTGGCCTTTTACCGTACCGTCCATCAACTTCTCGGGCCCACCGGCGGCCTGCAACTATTTTGATCTGGTACTGTTTTGGCCTGCCAATATGTTTGGCCTGTTACTGTTCCTGTCTGGTAAAATTTTCGGCCTGCTACTGTTCTACTTCATTACTATTCTGGCCATCTACTGTTCAGGTCCATTACTGTTATGGTCCTATACTGTTCTGGCTTGCCACTTTGTTGGTCTATTACTAATTTGGCCCGTTACTGAGCTGGGTTGCCTCTGTTCTAGCATGTTACTGCTTTGGCCTATTACTGCTTTGGCCTGTTACTGTTTTGGCCTATTACTGTTTTGGCATGTTACTGTTTGTCCTATTACTGTTCTAGCCTATTACTGGTTGCCACCTGACAGTAGGCTCGTTAAGGTCGCGGACACCTACAGTTTCGGCCTTTCTGAAGCCTAGGCAAATATCATAAAAGGAGTACAATTAGCGAGCATCTTTTACTGTTCATTGTAGGCCTAATACAATAAGGGCAAATAACAATGACCTAAACTCTTACCTGATCGACCTGGCTGGCGCAGTTATGATACCGCCTACCGCCATGAGTGGACAACGTCAACTAAATGCCTACATGGCCTATACGAGTTAACCATATATTACATCAACTGCAAACTTCTTAAAAATATTACATAATATCAACGCTCGGGAAAGAAAATTCAGCATTTCAGTTGAAAATCAAGTTGATTGCATTGTCCTCAATTTGCTTTCTCAATCCATCAACTGCATCTCCTTTTGAGTGTGACAGGTACATTGGAAAACCACCTTGAGACATGATCTTGCAGCCCCCTCTTTGGTGGGAATAGCAATAATTATAGTCTGAAACTAAGTAATAACAAGTTAATACAACAAACATGACAAACTACTCATCACTTAGAATGAACCAAATAGAAATTATAATCGCATCATACGAGAACTTGTATAGTAGGAATGAAAACGAGGAACGAACTATATATTGTAGAGGATAGTTATGTCGTTGCTTAGGATGAACCAGAACGAGATGCGAGATATAGTAGGGTCGCACGTGAACCTGTAGAACAAGACAAACAATCATTAGACAAGTGTGCCTACAATGAAATGAGCAATCAAACAAAGTGGTTTTTAGAATTTCAGCAAATATAAACTAGGCAGGTCATATAAGCAAATATATATGGAAGTAGTGGTATTTCCTGGAATGCAAGAGACATACGGTGACTCAGAATTTGCGGTGAGCTACACAATGTCATGCAGTTTCTGTCATAGCTAAGAATCAACCAGATAGAAATATGGCATCATAAGAGAACTTCTAGAGCAGAAATGCAAACCACGAGTGAACTACATAGTAGAGGACAGTTATGCGCTTAGGACGAACCATCACCAGATAAGGAAATAATGGCATCGCTTGTGAACCTGTAGAAGAGGCTATGGAAACCATCATGTTCATTGTTCCATTCTGGGCTCTATGCAAGAAAAGGAAACTAGTTAGTGTTGCAGCTTTTGAAGAACCAGATGGAAACAACAAAATTTTAATCGAATTAGTATGAAGAGTCTAAACGGGTACTATCGGACATCATAATGATGCCAAGGAGGAAACAATAACAGGAACTTATCTCAGGACGAACCAAATAGATTCAGTAACTGTGGAGTAGGGAATCCAAACTAATATTTTTCACTGATTTTATATTTTGCAAGAACTACATGATAACAGGAAATTACTGTTGTTCGGAGTATCTAAGAACATGTGCATTATTTCAAAATTTGTAGAGCAGCTAGTACAAACCAACATGTCTAGTGACCTACTCCGTAGTATATCTAGCATGAAGAACAGGTGTGCGCTTTGACTGAGTGTATAGGATGATTAGAAAAATGCAGTTCACTGCGACACGCTTGAACCTACTGTACTGCTGAAAAAACAAAAAAAAGGGTTGGTTATTTGGTTACCATGGTCGGATAGGCTTCTAATCATCATCTGTACCGGCGCGGATGACATCCTTGTCACCCAGGGTGCTTCGGTTGCGCCGGCTATTTGCGTCGGGGAAGCAGATCTTGGGTGCTCGATGCCGACTTGAGCGCGGTGGACGAGGTTGAATCGGTGCACTACATGGCGGTTCAGGTAAGGTACGGGTGGGGAGGATGCCGGCGGCGTTGATGCAGATCTTGGGCAGTCGTTGACGGATTCGGCACCGTGGAGGGGAAAGTGGGAAAAGGAAATCAGGTGTGATGGACGACGACGGACTCGGTGACCAAGGTCGGGTGCGGTGGACGTCGGTGAAGTGGCAATGATGCTTTGGATGAGACCACAGCTGATGCAGCTCCGGTATACTGTTGGCTGAGGAGTGCATGGTGTCGAGTTTCGGTGGGCAAAGCCAGCCATGGTGAATTGCTGCGGGAGGTTCAGGGCGCGAGAAATTTCGCAGTGTTTAAAATGGAGGGGCGTGAGGGAGTAGGGACCACGTGATTTTGGTATCGTTTGAAATGGAGGGGCGCCAAAAAAATTGTAGTGTTTGAAATGGAGGGGCGCGAGGGAGTGGGGACCACGTGATTTTGGTATCGTTTGAAACAGAGGGGCGCCAGAAATTTCGTAGTGTTTAAAATGGAGGGGTGCGAGGGAGTGGGGACCACGTGATTTTGGTATAATTTGAAACAAAGGGGCGCCAGAAATTTCGTAGTGTTTAAAATAGAGGGACGCGAGGGAGTGGGGACCCCGTGATTTTGGTATCGTTTGAAACAGAGGGGTCACAGAAATTTCACAGTGTTTGAAATGGAGGGGCGCGAGGGAGTGGGGACCACGTGATTTTGGCCGTCTAGCAATCTTGTCCGTCCATCCCAAATCAACGGACCATAGGGGATACCTTCCCTTCGAAGGATCTGGCACGGACGCCTATGCAAGAAATCGCTAGGTGTCCCATAGTAGACTATAGGGGTAGATGTGTAGGTTACTGTAGTAGCAGACCATTAATCGGGCTAGCTGGCGCGATATCATTTTGGCGCTCCACGAGTTGAAACTTTTACTTATGGTGTTCAGGAGTGAATGCATGCAGCTCAAAAAAAAGGTACTGTACTTACGTGACTAGTAAACTGTACGTGCTTCGCACGACTATTTTATTGCGTGCAGTCCAATAACTTACCTTATTAAAGCATAATAATATCCTGCATAATTTAGAACTTTGGTGCAATACTTGGTCGACTTAGAACTAAACATCTCTCGGGTATTTTAGAAGTACTTCCAAACATGTTTCTAGCTTACCAAGATATCATGTATTTTTTAACGGATGCAATACTATGGATGGTTTTGCATGACTATCAACATGCACACTTTTGGTTTTGCATTGTTCACATTTGACGTCCAGGCAGACAATGTACATATACCTATCCATAAACAATGATTGGAGTCTACACTCAATGTTACGTGTAAGTTTTGTCGTTTTTTTCCTACTTTCTAAATGTTACATTAAACTACCAGCATTTCCAATGATGCATGAAATGACCAAAAAAGAGTTGTGACCTTTTTTTAGTATCTAAAAATATTTTCATTGTTAATAATTATTTTTTACCATTTTACAGAGCATTCTATAAAACTAAACAATGTTTTCACCATCAGAGGAAATGTTTCTATTACATGACACAATAATGTCTTCATCACCCAGAATATATAGAACAAGAAATGAATTCCAACACAATAACCATATGCAATGACCTGATGTGTATAAACCTTAGTGACCGTATAATTTGTAATTAGAAGTGTCAAGGAGGGAGCATGCTAGATTCATTTGTGGTGGCTAGGTGCAAATTTTTAATTCAATAAATGTACTACATTCTTGTGGACACTCATAAAGACAATTGACCTCTTGTCTTAGGAGACTTGTGATAAAACGATTACTAGTAGTTCGGAAATAAGTAACTTGGAATTTATCTATTTTCGTACGTATCACTAAAATATGTCTATATACTCGTGAATATGATCTATATACTCGATCTATATACTCGTGAATCTAGACAAATCTAAGTTTCGTATTGAGGGAGTACGACAATATTATAAATTTGCAATGTTGTCATAATAAATAATGATATTCGCTACACTCCATAAACGAAACAACTTCTTTTCTTCCGTCACAGTTTTACATTTTTGTACTAAAGTATTTTTCCTATAAAATAACGCACAAAATTAGTTACACGTTAGTGATTAAGTACTTCCGCTAATTTGTATTTACATACAGAGGTAATACTACACACCCAATTAACATCATAAATAATTTCTCTTTCTCTCTTTCTAGAGGAGTATTCTAGGTTGTCAGTTTAAAGAATCATTTGTCAGATAGGGAGAATTGAAAACTTTAAATTATACAGCGGGTGATTAGATGGATGGACGATTAGTGCATAGAGGCAGTCGAGCTGGTAAAATGCTCACATTTAATGGTAGTAGTCTTTTTGTTTGCTTTCAGACAATGAATGAAGCCACAATACGGATATATTTAAGTGGTTGTATGCCACATGGGGCCTTCAACTCTGACTACACAATGACAAAAGGGGTACCTTTTAGCTGCCACCATGGAGTAATCTCGAAGAGTCCGGCAACTTCATCAGCGCGAGTAGTGCGCGGGAAAGCAATGTGATGAATCCAAGCCCTCATAGCTGTTAGATCTATTGAGTTCTAGCTTGATGTGTGGCACATAGCAGCTCCAACGTTTAAATCAACGGTTTGGAGTACACCAAAGGTGCATCGGCGGGAAAAGATCCTGAAGCTGAGTGGAAAATCCAAATTTAAAAACTCGTGTACTATATAGTGGTATAGATATAGATATAGATATAGATATAGATATAGATATAGATATAGATATAGATATAGATATAGATATAGATATAGATATAGATATAGATTACATGTATGATATTATTAGGATACTGAGTTGCATGCATTGTGTAGTAATGAGTGGATTCTATTGGGTTGATAATTGTATTACTCGTATTCTCTCTCCGTATATATGTTGATCACAGTCTAGTTACTGAGTTGCATGGATGTGAGCACAATTGATTGAGTGACAAACCTTTTTTTGTGCGGTCGAGGCCCTCGTACACTGATGACCCTCACTAATCAACACAGCTCACACATAAGTGTATTTTTACGTAGTAGTAGTAGTAGTAGTAGTAGTAGTAGTAGTAGTAGTAGTAGTAGTAGTAGTAGTAGTAGAAACATCATCTAGGGAGACAGAGTTTAGCGTCTAGCAATCTTGTCCGTCCATTCTGAAATCAACGGGTCAAAGCGGATACCTTCCCTGCGAAGGCTCTGGCGAGAATGCCCATGCAAGGAATCGTTGGGCGTCCGTGGGTAGACTATAGGGGTAGCTGTGCTTGTGACTCAAAGTACTCCAGAGTCCAGACAATAGCTAGGTGTCCCTAATGCTGACGGTGCATTTTATTTTCTAGACACTAGGTCCAGATCCCTACACATGTGACAAAGTAGAAAGTATGACCAAATTTAAAGATCACTCATTGACGATTTAATTATTTTTGATTTATCAGACATACTCTCCCTCCATCCTAATTTTTCTGAAAATGCCTGATGACCCACAAGTATAGGGGGTGTATCGCAGTATTTTTGATAAGTAAGAGTGTCGAACCCAACGAGAAGCAGAAGGTGCTGGCTAGTGGTATGGATCAGGAATTCTCTGCAAATACTTAGCAAATAGATTTTTAGGGGTTTTCGATAAAGCAAGTAAACAAAGTACGAGTAAACAAAAGATAGTAGGAATAAATGCAGCAAGTGGCCCAATCCTTTATGCAGCAAAGGACAAGTCGGTTGTATTTCTATAGATGACCAAACGTTCTCAAGGACACATGGGAAGACTGTCAAGTGCTTTCGCTTCATATAGCTGATTAATCTTCACTAGCTTGCTAAGTGTTGTGTGGGTGAACCTGTGCTAATGTACCGCCCCATCCAAGACTAATACATACTTGTGATTAAACCCCTTGCAAACATCCGTAAGTACAAGAAAGTAATTAAGGTAGAAACCTAACCACAGCTTTAAACTCTAAGACCCTTACGTCCCTTGTGCAATGGTTTCCTAACGGGGGTTCAGGTTTCTGTCACTCTGGCAACCCCTACGATTAGTAGCGAAATACACAATGCATTCCCCTAGGCCCATATAGGTGAACTGTCATGTAGTCGACGTTCACATGACACCACTAGAAGAAGTACACCAGAACTTAAATAACAATCTATTGAATCTTTCTCCACACAACTCCACTACTAACAACAAGACTTCTCCCATGTCCTCAAGAACAAAACGAACTACTCACAAGACATCATATGGATCATGATCAGAGATGAAATAATGATGTATAACAATCTGAACATAAACGGTAATTCAATGGTTCACTCAATAGCATCAACTACAAAGAGTAATCAACACCGGGAAAGTTTCCCCTATGAACTATGCAAGATTCAACGCAATTGTTATAGTAATATGGAGATGGTGATGAGGGTGCTGATGGTGATGATGGTGGTGATGATGATGATGATCCCGATGAAGTCCAGCTTGATGGTGGTGTTGATGGCGATGATCTCCCCTCTCCGGGAAGGAATTCCCCCGGCAGAAATATGTCTGCTGGAGAGATCTTTCTCTCTCGGTGTTTTCCGCCCCGCAAAGGTGGCGGAATCTTTCTGTGGTCGGCCCCCCGAGTCTTAGGGTTTCGTGGGGATGATATACGCTAGAGGAGAGAGGCTGGAGTGGGCCAGGGCGGCCACACCACTCCCTGGCGCGGCCTAGGCCTGCCTGCGCCATGGGGTGGTGTGGGCCCCCTGTGGCCCACCTCCACTCCATCTTCTGGCATCCTGAGTCTTCTGGAAAAATAGAATTTTCCGTATATTTTCCCAGATTTTCTGATCTTTGCGAATTTTGCCTCCAAACAGCACCTTTTCCATCAGAATCCTGACTGCAGTGGTCCATGCTCCAAAAGTCATCAACCATGCAAAAATAGATGAAATAACATAAGTATCACCTCTTAATACGAAATATATCAATGAATAATAGTGAATTAAGACATAGAATAGTGATGCAAAATGGACGTATCAACTCCCCCCAAGCTTAGACTTCGCTTGTCCCCAAGCGAAACTGAGCTCAATAAACATGACCTCAGGTTTATGGAGTGAAGAGTCGATAAAAGAATACTGACAAGAAGCATCACATTCATCTAATACATAGATCATAATATAAAACAATTCACTATTATATAACTCAACTTGTAATGAGTAAAGGAAACACAATAAAGATACACAAAGTGAATCATGATTGGTAATGGCAAACTTAGCTCTTGGTCGAAGAATAGTTGATAAATTGCTGGAGTTCACAAATAACTGGTTTTCAAAGAAAGCTTTCAAAGTAGTAAACTTCAAGATAAGAGCAATGTGCAAAACAAGGAACATAAGAAACATGAATGCATAAATCATCATATGAGATAGAGGGGAGTTGGTTTACTGACTCAACTACAAAGTAAAAGAAAGGCCCTTCGCAGAGGGAAGCAGGGATTGCAAGTCTCATAAAGAGCTCCCAAAAATTATGATACTTACTAGCTTTCAGCTCTCATTGCCCCTATCATAGGCATCTTTAGGTGATTAAGGTTAAAGTGACACAACTAAGAGGATATGCTTGACAAGTTATAAGTTGAAATCTCAAGCCCCTTACTTATGAGTACCGATCCTCATGCTACTCAACTTCAGTCACGAGCAAGCTCTTGTCATTGTAAATATACGCGTATCATTGAGAACCGCACACGAGGTACCCCTTGCACATGACATAGGAGCTATCCCATAATCAAAATGACAAGGCAAGCAGACAGTGATCATCTCAGCGATCTTTTTATTTGCTATTTGCATAGGTTTTTATTGAGGATGCTTCATAGAATGCTCACTATAGTTATGCTGCAAGTTTCCACCAAGATTAGGCATGGCTTAGGCTAGCGGCCCAGGCGTTTCTCTAACACACATATAAACTCCATGATCTTACAAGTTCCACTTTTATTTCACACCGCCGAGATCCATAAGCAAAAGAACATGATATCAACTAGGTACAAGTACCAATGAGGTGTTGAAAGCGGTCCCCATGATACATGGTTCTGCTAACTTCAACTCATAAAGCGCAAGCACATACGCAACAAAGAAGGACCCAATAGTTCAAGTTTATTAAATGCAAGAAAGTAAAGTGTGCCATCAAGTTCGTGAGAGCTTTAATCACTAATTTTCACATAACAAGTTTAATTTGGGAGGTAGACAAAACAAGAATTTACTTGGAATAGCAATAATGCTACTAGGTAGGTATGGTGGACACGAATGGCAAAGGTTTTGGTTTAAAGGAGGTGGATGCACGAGAAGAATTCCCTCTCAGTACAGGTTTTTGGCTAGCCAGGCTAGGTAGCAAGTATAAGAGTTGAAGGAAACAAACAAACATACAAATGATAAAAACAAACATGCAATCTTCCTTGGAAGCACAAAAGATCTTAATTAGAGAATACTAGACTTATGAGCAAATCAAGAAAGAAAGATGATGAAATTATTTTTCTTTAGAGTACTTCTATCTTTTTCTTTCAACTCTCAAAAAGGTGTTGCTACTAACCGAGCCAGGTTTGCCAAAACCAACTAAATTAACTCAATGATCCCAAAGTGATACCAATACTAACAACAAGATCAATCATATAACCACGAATTAAAAACTATCATAAGCTATGCAAAAGAGTGAATGATAGAACTTCTCATTAATATTCCATAACGGAAACTCACACCAAGGGATACAAATATAACGAGAGAGGGCACACTTCCATAATGCAAACCATACTACATAATAACTCCTCTATTCATGATATGACTCTACTAATAAGGTAAAAAGATAGAAGATAGTGATATGATACCGCGGCACTCCCCCAAGCTTGGAACAAACCAAGGGGATGCCCAACCTGATGACGAATTACTCCTTAGGTGGTGGTGGTATCCTCTCGATGAGCTCTCTGATCAGTTTCCCCAAGTCCTCAATCTCGAAGGTGAGATTACGAATAAGCTGCGAGTTTTGCTCAATGTGGCTCATGATCATGTCGGGTTGAGAATTCCAGCTCTTGCTATTCTTTCCCCACTCTTCCTCCTTGAAGTCTTCTTTTCCTGCATAGCTAGCACGAGGCAAATCCCAATTGGAGGGTAATTTCTCCTTGGGCATATTCTGGTATTGATGCTCATGGATAAGGGTATGGAAAGGATTCCTAGTGCGTGGAGGAAGTGACCGTGGAGCCAAACTGTGACGAGAAGCTTTCCCCCCCAGTCTGCATCCGTGCCGTCCTTCTGACCTTGGCAGGTTTCACCACTCCAATGCTTGCAATGGTAGTGTCGGTGTGCGGACATTGGCCTTGCTCCTCTTCACCTTCACTCTTGATCTCCTTATCCTTCCCGGGGTCTTGGAGGTCTTCCTACATAGGCTCCTTCCCTTTATCCTTGGCAGACACCATTGTGCTTCTAAGCTCTCAAAGAGTATGTCCTGACAGAAACAGATCGAAACAAAAACACGATGAAAACACGATATACGGACCTCGAGGGATCCGGGGGGTTATATATTACAAAGTTTCATATCAAAAGGAAGGTACTAGAAGAAAACGAGTCGCAGGCGGAGTCTTGGGTGGCCTCACCACCTGGTGGCGCGGCCAGGGGTGGGCCCGCGCCACGGGGTGGTGTGAGCCACCCTGGCTCCTGTTCCGTCCCTTTTTCGCTTCGTAGCTTTCCTTATTGACTGAAAACTGTAAACATATAGTTGGATTGTATTTTCGCGGAACTTTTCTTACCAGAACTGTTACCTAGTTGAAAACAGACTCTGCAGGTCTCTGAATTTGGTCCTCAATGAATTTCTCTGGAGTTATAACTTGAAAGGCATCAACATCTTCATTGTAAGTATCTTCAGCAATATAGTGTTTGAGTCGCTGTCCATTCACTACTTGTGTAGTATTATCTTTTAGAGAAGAAATTTTTATTGCTCCTGAACGGTATACTTCTTCAATGATGAAAGGTCCTTCCCATTTTGATAGTAGTTTACCTGCAAAAAATCTGAGACGGGACCTATACAATAGAACTTTCTCACCAACATGAAATTCTCTCTTAAGTATTCGCTTGTCATGCCATCTTTTAACTTTTTCCTTAAAGATCCTAGCATTCTCATAGGCTTCACTCCTCCATTCATCTAAAGAACTTAAGTCAAATAATCTTTTCTCACCAGCGAGCTTACAATCTCTATTTAGTTCTTTCACTGCCCAGTAAGCTTTGTGTTCTAACTCTAAGGGTAAGTGGCAAGCTTTCCCATAAACCATTTTATAAGGGGACATTCCCATAGGATTTTTATAAGCAGTTCTATAATCCCATAAAGCATCATTCAACTTCTTAGCCTAGTTTTTTCTAGACCTATTAACAGTCTTTTGCAAGATAGATTTAATTTCTCTATTTGATAACTCTACTTGCCCGCTAGTTTGGGGGTGATAAGGTGAAGCAATTCTATGATTAACATCATACTTAGCGAGAGTCTTTCTAAAACCGCCATGAATGAAATGAGAACCCCCATCAGTCATGAGATATCTAGGCACTCCAAACCTAGGAAAGATAACGTCCTTAAGCATTTTTAAAGAGGTTTCCCCGTCAGCACTTTTCGTAGGAATGGCTTCTACCCACTTAGTAACATAATCAACGGCAACAAGAATATGAGTGTAACCCTTCGAAGGAGGGAAAGGACCCATAAAGTCGAATCCCCAACAATCAAAAGGTTCAATAACTAGAGAGTAGTTCATAGGCATTTCATTGCGTCTAGAAATATTACCAACACGCTGACATTCATCACAAGATAAAACAAATTTTCTTGCATCCTTTAAAAGGGTAGGCCAGTAAAACCTGATTGTAGTACCTTTTGTGCAGTTCTATCTCCTGCATGATGTCCTCCATAGGCGCTACCATGACATTTATGCAATATCTCTTTTTGCTCATATTCTGGAACACATCTTCGCATAATACCATCCACTCCTTCTTTGTATAAGTGTGGGTCATCCCAAAAATAATGCCTCAAATCATAGAAGAACTTTCTTCTTTGCTGAGATGTAAAAGTTGGAGGCAAATACTTGGAGACAATAAAGTTAGCATAATCAGCATAACAAGGGCTTCCTCGCGAGCTCACCCCCACTGCAGCTAACTGTTCATTTGGGAAACTATCATTAACAGGCATAGGGTCAAAAGAGATGTTTTCCAGACGAGATAAATTATCAGCTACAGGATTTTCAGCACCCTTTCTATCTACTATATGTAGATCAAACTCTTGTAAAAGCATTACCCATCTAATAAGCCTAGGCTTAGCGTCCTTCTTCGTCATAAGATATTTAATAGCAGCATGATCAGTATGAATGGTTACTTTTGAGTCCACAATATAGGGCCTAAACTTATCACAAGCAAAAACAACAGCAAGAAATTCCTTTTCAGTAGTAGCATAATTCCTTTGAGCAGCGTCTAGAGTCTTACTAGCATAATGGATAACATTTAACTTTTTATCAATATGTTTCCCAAGGACAGCACCTACAGCAAAATCACTAGCATCACACATTATTTCAGAGGGTAAACTCCAATCAGGTGGTTGAACAATAGGGGCTGTAGTTAAAGCCTTCTTAAGAGTTTCAAAAGCTTCCTTATAATCATCATCAAAAATGAAGGGTACATCTTTTTGAAGAAGATTAGTAAGGGGTTTTGATATCCTAGAAAAGTCTTTAATAAACCTTCTATAGAAACCAGCATGACCAAGGATACTACGAATACCTTTGATGTCTCTTGGACATGGCATCTTCTCAATTGCCTCAACCTTAGCTCTATCAACTTCTATGCCTCTTTCAGAAACTTTATGCCCAAGAACAATCCCTTCATTAACCATGAAGTGGCATTTCTCCCAATTAAGAACAAGATTAGTTTCTTCACATCTCTGCAAAACTTTATCAAGGTTGTGTAGACAATTATCAAAAGAAGTTCCATAGATAGAAAAGTCATCCATGAACACTTCTACAATTTCCTCACAAAAACCATGAAAGATAGCAGACATGCACCTTTGGAAAGTAGCAGGAGCATTACATAAACCAAAAGGCATACGTCTATAAGCATAAGTTCCATAAGGGCAAGTAAAAGTAGTTTTTTCTTGATCTTGTTGTTTAATAGCAATTTAAGATAAACCAGAATAACCATCAAGAAAACAAAAATGGGTCTTTTTAGACAACCTTTCCAACATTTGATCAATAAAAGGAAGCGGGTAGTGGTCTTTCTTAGTAACTTTATTGACTTTCCTAAAATCGATGCACATCCTATAGCCTACCACTATTCTTTGAGGAATAAGCTCATCATTATCATTAGGGACAATGGTAATACCTCCCTTTTTAGGAACACGATGAACAGGACTAACCCATTCACTATCAGCAATAGGATAAATAATACCAGCATCAAGGAGTTTCAATACCTCATTCCTTACCACTTCCTTCATCTTAGGATTTAAACATCGTTGGTGCTCCACTACTGACTTCGCATCTGGTTCTATGTTGATAGAATGCTGACATATAGTAGGTGAAATCCCTTTCAAATCATCCAGAGTATAACCCATAGCTCCTCGGTGTTTCCTCAAAACTTCCAATAATCTTTCTTCTTCCTCCCCTGAAAGTTTAGCGCTAATAATAATAGGATATATCTTTTTATCATCAATAAAAGCATATTTAAGATCATTAGGGAGAGGTTTTAGATCGAAAACCGGATCCTTTTTAGGTGGCATCGTGGTACCAAGTCTTCCACAGGTAAGTCGTGCTTAAGCATCTTAGGGTGATCACGGAGGATCCTGTCAATCTCATTCCTTTCTTCCATGAAGATTTCACTTTCATGATCTTACATAAATTGCTGCAAAGCATTGTTAGGAGCAAGAGAAATAGAAGCAAGTTGTTCAACCCTAAAATCCTCATTATGGGTTTCCTCTTCGCAAGGTTCTTTAGTAAATTTTGAAAATTAAACTCATAAGATTCCCCATCAAATTTAGTCAAGATTTTCTCCCTCTTGCAATCAATAATAGCTCCGCAAGTACTCAAGAAGGGTCTACCAAAAATGATAGGGTAGGTTTTACTAGCAGCCGAACCAAGTACTAGAAAATCAGCGGGGTACTTAATCTTACCACGGAGAACTTCCATGTCTCGTACAATACCAATTGGAGAGATGGTCTCTCTATTGGCAAGGTGAATAACCACATCAATCTCTTCCAACTCGCAAGGACTGATCTCATGCATAATTTCTCTGTAAAGCTCATAAGGAATAACATTGGAACTTGCACCAATATCACATAAACCATAATAGCAATGATCACCAATTCTAACAGAAAGCACAGGAACACTAGCCTTTTTAGTTCTATTGGGATGTGAAACAATATTAGAAGCATCCTCACAAAAGATTATGTTCCCATCTTCTACGCTTTTAGTGACAAGGTCTTTCACAATTGCTATCACAGGTTCAATGTTTATTTGTTCATCAGGTTTTACAGTTCTTTTTTCACTTTTGGTGATTACATTAGTTATCATAGGATGGTCCTTTACCTTTTCGGGGAAGGGAATCTTCTCGATATAAGGTTCGGGTAAGATGGGGTCAATAATGCAATACTCAGCACTTCCAATAGGAGCATAGTCAACAATATCTTTGTAAGGTGCATGGTACTTGTTCCATCCCCTTTTTGGAATTTCGATATAGGAAGCAAAAGCTCTAAAGCAATTCATAATAACTTGCAAATCAAGACCATAAATATTACTAATATTTTGAAAGTCATCAGTTCCCATAAAAGATTCAATGCATTCATAATCATAATTTATACCTGACTTCCTACATTTGTCATTCTCCCAAGCTTCAGCATTATCTTTAATACGGACTAGAAGGTCCCATTTAGCTTCTTCTTCCATGCGAGTGAATGATCCAGCACAAGAGGCATCCAATAAATCTTTATCATGTAGAGGGAGCCTTGCATAAAAGTTGTTGATAATAATATTGTTGGGGAGCTCATGAATGGGACATTTGAGCATTAGTAACTTCAATCTCCTCCAAGCTTGAGTTGTACTCTCTCCATCAAGAGGCCAAAAGTTGTATATTTGATTCCGATCTTTATGAATCTCACTAGGAGGATAAAACTTTGAATAAAAGAGAGGCACTATTTCCTCCCATTCCAGAGCTTGACCATTCTTCAGCAGCTTATACCATCCCTCAGCTCTTCCTTTTAGTGATAATGAGAATAACTTCTTCTTAACTTGATCTGTAGTAATACCTGCACACTTGAACAACCCGCATAATTCGTGTATAAAGAGTAAATGATCACCGGGATGGACAGTTCCATCCCCAACATAGTAGTTACCCATAACACGATCAATAATTCTTGTAGGTATTTTGAAAACATCTTTCTCAGCAGGTAGTGTCTTATCTACTACCTTAGCAGTGGTAGTAGCATGACCAAATAAGAAACTCAGAGAATTATCCATAACGAAAGTAAAGAAACTAGCAGAAGTAAACAATACTCACAGTAGAAGTTTCCTTTACCAGTTCCACTCTCCAATAGCGCTTCACTCCCCGGCAATGGCGCCAGAAAATAGTCTTGATGACCCACAAGTATAGGGGGTGTATCGCAGTATTTTCGATAAGTAAGAGTGTCGAACCCAACGAGGAGCAAAAGGTGTTGGCTAGTGGTATGGATCAGGAATTCTCTTCAAATACTTAGCAAACGGATTTTTAGGGGTTTTCGATAAAGCAAGTAAACAAAGTACGAGTAAACAAAAGACAGTAGGATTAAATGCAGCAAGTGGCCCAATCCTTTATGCAGCAAAGGACAAGCCGGTTGTATTTCTATAGATGACCAAACGTTCTCGAGGACACATGGGAAGACTGTCAAGTGCTTTCGCTTCATATAGCTGATTAATCTTCTCTAGCTTGCTAAGTGTTGTGTGGGTGAACCTATGCTAATGTACCGCCCCATCCAAGACTAATACATACTTGTGATTAAACCCCTTGCAAACATCCGTAAGTACAAGAAAGTAATTAAGGTAGAAACCTAACCACAGCTTTAAACTCTAAGACCCTTACGTCCCTTGTGCAATGGTTTCCTAACGGGGGTTCAGGTTTCTATCACTCTGGCAACCCCTACGATTAGTAGCCAAATACACAATGCATTCCCCTAGGCCCATATAGGTGAACTGTCATGTAGTCGACGTTCACATGACACCACTAGAAGAAGTACACCACAAGTTAAATAACAATCTATTGAATCTTTCTCAACACAACTCCACTACTAACAACAAGACTTCTCCCATGTCCTCAAGAACAAAACGAACTACTCACAAGACATCATATGGACCATGATCAGAGATGAAATAATGATGTATAATAATCTTAACATAAACAATAATTCAATGGTTCACTCAATAGCATCAACTACAAAGAGTAATCAACGCCGGGAAAGTTTCCCCTATGAACTATGCAAGATTCAACGCAATTGTTACAGCAATATGGAGATGGTGATGAGGGTGCTGACGGTGATGATGGTGGTGATGATGATGATGATGATCCCGATGAAGTCTAGCTTGATGGTGGTGTTGATGGCGACGATCTCCCCTCTCCGGGAAGGAATTCCCCCGGCAGAAATCTGTCTGCCGGAGAGATCTTTCTCTCTCGGTGTTTTCCGCCCTGTAGAGGCGGCGGAATCTTTCTATGGTCGTCCTCTGAGTCTTAGGGTTTCGTGGGGATGATATACGCCAAAGGAGAGAGGCTGGAGTGGGCCAGGGCGGCCACACCACTCCCTGGTGCGGCCTAGGCCTGCCCGCGCCATGGGGTGGTGTGGGCCCCCTGTGGCCCACCTCCACTCCATCTTCTGGCATCCTGAGTCTTCTGGAAAAATAGAATTTTCCATATATTTTCCCGGATTTTCTGATCTTCGCGAATTTTGCCTCCAAATAGCACCTTTTCCATCAGAATCCTGACTGCAGCGGTCCATGCTCCAAAAGTCATCAACCATGCAAAAATAGATGAAATAACATAAGTATCACCTCTCAATACAAAATATATCAATGAATAATAGTGAATTAAGACACAGAATAGTGATGCAAAATGGACGTATCAATGTCGTCCAACCTAATTAAAAAGGATGTCACATATTTGACTAAACAGTGACTACTATACAACAAGTATATCGTTACAAAAGCTCCACATAGCGCATTCTAATGCTAAAGAGTGCAATATAATTATGTGAAGATGGATGAGAAAAAATGATCCATGCACCCAAAAGAAAGAAAAAGGAGGGCCATGTAGGCAAGTCCTCCCCCTTCCTAGTTCCTACTCCAAGATTCGGCGATTGTAACACTGTGGCCGCCCTACGGAGGTAGGTCCTTGACGACCTCTGCAATGGTCGTGACCTCGACGATCAACATGAGATGGCTTCTCTCTTCCTACTTAGCGGGGTGTGACCTGGATGATCTCCACAATGGTAGCTGCTAGCTGCGGAGCACCGTGACTTCTTTCTTCAAATTTTCACACTCAGCGCGAAGCGTGGAGGAGTCACGCTCGTAAGATCATGCGAGCTTCATTTGAAAAGCCAAATTGGCTCGGAAGCGATCACACTCTAGGTTGAGCTCGAAGTTTTTCTGAAGAATGTTGATGTTATGGCTGTAGATTTCATCTACTTTGGCCGAGATTCTCGCCCTGACTTCCTGCATGGAAAATGCATCATCAGTAAGAGAGCATGGAGTGCATGCAGAGAAGAACATAAAATGTCAATACATGTATAGTGACTACAGTACCTGACAAGGGTTTAACTCGTCAATGCCCATTGTTATGGACTTGGGTTTTGGAGAAGGAGGGAGCGCTGGAGACATCTATTGGCTAGCAAACAAGCACAAAGGGGACAAAGGATTTACCCAGGTTCAAGCCTCGTAGAGGTCCCTACTCCTGCTTGTCTGCTCATGGAATTATTGAGGGAGTCGAAAGTTACAATGGTGCACAGATGCAATCTGGCAAGGGTTGTGAAAACTAGGGTTGTGTGTGTCCTCCTCGCCGCCCCCTCCTAGCCCTTATATAGATAGGCTAGGTCTCGGGTAGCAGGTCGAGTCGGTTACAAATTAGGGTTTTCCCCTTCAAACTTTCTATCTTTAGCTTCTTCTTGTCCTTCAAGCAAACGAGAGTCCATAGGTTACTCGAGTCCTTTCATCTGGGCCTTGGCGACACCGTGGGCCTGTACGTATTTGGACCGTATATACCAAGCTCGAGTACCTGTAGGGTATACCCATGTCAGTATCCCCCGAGTGTCCAGTGGAATCGCAGATTTTACTGGGGACTTTTGAAGCCTCCGAGTGCCTAAATGAGTACATTTTGATTGCTTTTATTCGTGTCATAGGGATTGTTGATATACGTGCCTGATATAACCGAAGTATCGGTATCAGTTAACCACTTAGGGTGAAACAACGCAATCTACTCAAATTCGAGTCCCCGGACTCGAATCCGGAAAAGTGCTGGTGTAATTCGACTCAGGCCGCGGAGGTCTTACAGGAGTCGAATTCCAATTATATGGGTGTGAGCACTTGACGCGTCTGTCAAGGCATGTTCATCGTGCCTGTAGGCACGGATATGTTTCTGGTAGTGCGCAGTTAAATGCGTTGCCAGGCCTTATTCAGGTCCTACCTTCACGCCGTAGGTGCGGCATCCGAATTTTATCATCGTGGAGACGATTCGGGTGACCCAGGAGATGCAGTCTCTTTGTAGGGGGAATTATGAGGCGGTGTCGCCATGAGTTTCGAGTGTGGATGTTATCAACACACAGTTTTTTTACAAATAATCATAGGGTGCGCGACCAGCGCTCCCTATGGGAGTAGCCCCCGAGTGCCTGGTTGAGTCGAAGACTCAGGCAGGGACTAAAGAACTTTTGCGACTGCTATCGTCCTTTGCTTGCTTGTTTCAGTCGATGACTCAGGCAGGTACTAAAACACTTTATGACTGCTGTCGTCTTTTGCCTGCTTGTTTCAGTCGATGACTCAGGCAGGTACTAAAACACTTTTGCGACTGCTGTCGTCTTTTGCCTGCTTGTTTCAGTCAAATTTCTTTTCGGCGCTCCCTATGAGAGTAACCCGTGTCCATAATCGAACTGTGTTTCGAGTGGTTGGGTTTGCTTTTGTGATTGTCCATGTTCCTGCAACAAGAAAAAGAAAAGTTGTAGGGTGCGCGGCCAGCGCTCCCTATGGGAGTAGCCCCGGGTGCTTGGTGGAGTCGAAGACTCCAGCAAGGACTAAAAATAGTCGAAGTTTTCCACTGCGTAGCCTTGGTGACGTCAGTGCTGACACTTGTATGACCTTAGTTGCCCGCGTGAGTGATTTTGACGGGACGTGATGAGCGGTGGGTCCTACTTTCTGACTTTGATTTGACTGGGCGTGCGTAATCTTATTTTTAACTGCGCCTCCTCAATTTCCACGCGTAATGGTAGAAGTGGGGGATGGTTCGCGCTTCCTCTTCTCCACGTGTCCAATGCGATGCGTGCCACGCGTCCAATAGGGTTTTTGTCAGCCGTTGGATTGCATCTCCCAGAGGTTAAGTAGCGATGCTACGGCGGTAATTTTCCCATCTGTGCTCTTTCTTCCTTGCTGCCATCGCCATTGCTGCTGCTTTTGTGCTTTACCCTGCGCCCATCTTCTCCACGATGCTGGACCAGCTCCGTTCGTTCCCGATCTACTTCCTTCACTCACATCACCTCCGTGCAATGGGGAAGAAGAAGGGAAGCGCTGCCGCTGATTTCGCGGCCACCATCGCTGCGGCGAAGAAGAAAGGTGGCTCCGCTGCTGCGGGCACCAGCACCGCCGCCGGCGGGAAGAAGAAGGTCACGGGCACTCGCATGACCAATGGCGCATGGCTCCCCTCTATCATCAAGGCGTCGGATCTCCGTCTTCTTCGCCAAGATGGAGTTATCTCTGCGGCAGTCGCCGATGCGCGTGTCCCCAGCGGTGAGACCATTCCTGCTCCTCCTACTGGTTTTCGAGTGATGTTTCTTGCATTCATCATTCGCGGTCTTTCCTTGCCTCTTCACCCCTTTCTTAGGGGTCTTCTTTGTTTCTATGGGCTCCAGCTCCATCAGCTGTCCCCAAATTCGCTCCTCCACATCACTTGTTTCATCACTCTCTGCGAGTGCTGTCTCGGAATCGAGCCACACTTTGGTCATTTCAAACGCTTATTTAAGCTAAAGCGTCAGTCCGCATCTGGCTCTTTAGTTTATGACATAGGTGGTTGTGGAATTCATGTCGACCCGTCCGCCACCTACTTCGACATCAAGCTCGCCAAGTCCGTCCAGGGATGAAGGGACAAATGGTTCTATGTTCGCGACTAGAAGGCCAAGGACGAGCACTTTGGACTCGCGCCTTTCGATCCCGCGACTCCCTGCAAGAAGACGTGTTCTTGGAAAAAATCTGATCATGCCTTCCGAACTCGTGGAGACAGACGTGCTATATCAGCGCGTATGCGACCTCGAGAGTCGCATAGGCGCAGAAGAGGGAGGTTGTGCCCTTGTCAGGACTTGGCTGCGTCGTCACGTCCAGCCTCTCTAGGCTAGAGTCCATCCCATGTTTCATGGGGTGGCGCTGATGATGCCACTCGCGTGTCAGCCGATGGCATGTCCGCGAGTGACGTAGATAAGAGGGTGCGACTGGTCACGAAGTACATGTTCAAGGATGTGCTTCCAAATGAGCCAGTCGTTCCTCCCTTCGATGCTTCGAATCCTCCTCCCGAGGTACAGTTGTGATACGTAGTAGCTTATTTTCTCGATTGCGTTTTCTGTTGCTTACCTGTTATGTTTGCTGATCTTTACTGTTTGTATGCAGGAGTGGGCGGTGTCGCCTTGTATGCCTCCCCTCCCCGAGGGGATTATTCCTCGTGAAGCTTTGGAAGAGGACGAGTCTGAGTCGACTGAGAGGAAGCCCCCGAGTCCGAGAGCCCGGATACTCGCAAGTGTTCGCGTAGCGGGGATTCCGACGCATCGACTCCTTCAACTCTAGGAGGCGGGGCTGTTGGCGCGGAGTCGCCAATTCCCGCCGTTCCTGTGAGGGCAATGGCACCGTCTTCTCGCAAGAAGATGTGATTGCCCAAGGACTCTTCGTCGGAGTCGGCGGAGGCCACATTTGATCTTGACAAATTTGACTGGTAAGTTTGCTAGTGCATTCATTCTTCTCTGTTTTCTTCTTGTTGGCTTTACCCTGGAGTTTGCCCTTTCTGAGTGCGGATTTTGTCTTGCAGTCAAGAGGCGTCGTCATCTTCTGGCGACGTCGAGTTTTTGAAAGAATCAGGAGTCGCGACCTCAAGGGCCAAGGTAGAGATCGAGCACACTCCTTCTCCTCTGGCGGCGGCCCACTCCAAGCATAATTCTTCGAGCTCTCCTCACGGAGGGGAGCATCGAATAGTTGCTCGGATGACGGCTCAGCAGACTTCTTCGGACTCGCTAGAGGACCATGTAAGTATATCTTTCTTTCTTTTGTAATTTGGCAGTCAACGCCTTTTGTTGCCCTCTGCTGACTCCTTGTTTTGTGTGACAGCTCCTTGTAAAGGAAGCCATGCAGGTGGCGGAGCAGGTGATGGCGATGGGTCGCCAACATGCGATGCTGGAGACGCGCCACCGCGTGGTCGAGAGTGAGTGTTCTATACTTATTCTTTTTGTCTTCTCTCTGTTTTGGTATAATCGACTGACAGCCAATTATTGACTGCCATGTAGCTGAGCATAACGCTTTACTGCGCGATGTCGCCACGTTGGAGAAGACACTAGCCACAGCTGTGAAGGGGCGCGACGAGGCAATCGCGGCTCGTGATGATGCCCAAAAGCGCAAAGAGGATCTACGCGCCTCCTTTGCGGCCAGGGTGATGTTGTTCGAAGAGCAACTGTTCTCAGTCGCCAAGGCCCTCTTAGGTACCTTTACCTGTAGATATTTTATTGATGTTCTTCTCTGCATCAGTAGTGCTGGTGGCACTAGAAGTTTGATCCATGTGTGTATTTTGGTGTAGATGCTGGCGGCTGGAGTTTTGATCCACAATCCCTTTGTCGCGATGACGCTCTGGCGGGCGCAGTATCTGTGGTCGAGGATCATAGCGCCGCTGTCCAAAATACGTTGTCCAAGGCCAAGGCCACCTTGAGTCGCCTCCGGGAGGAGTTGATGCCGAAGGCGGAGCTGGTCGACAATGTGGAAGATCTGGTGGAGTCGCTCGTTGGGGGTGTGCCTGCCACGTACAAGAACTCCCTCCGCGCAGCTGGCGCAACCATGTCGCTTGCCATGGTGCAAGCCCACGGAGTCGAAGTAGATCCATCTGTGGTGTCGAAGACGATGCCTGTTGGCGCGGATGGTCAGCAGGTAGTATTCGCTCCCTTTGCGACTGCCTATGCCAAATATGGCCATTCCTTGATAAACACTGTTGCCAAGTATTCGGAGGAGCTCAATCGTGCGAAGAAGGCGGTGAAAACTTCGGCCTCAGGGGTCGGCGAAAAGTCAGTGGCATCTGATACTGCCACGGACTTGATGAAGCCCCTGAGGTCATCGAAGTCGAAGAAGCCAGCTGCTCTGTAGTTAGTTTCTTGTAATAGCTGATGAATTTCCCTTCTGACTGGAGAACATGCCTGTTGGCGAGTGTGTTTTGTGAATACTTTATGCTGATTTTGAATGCATCTGTTACTTTTGACTTTTGATTTGGTCGCCTTATTTGCCTCTGGCTTGATTTTTGGTAGGGTACATCAAGTGGTCCTGTGGGGGGAACCCCGGGCTCGCCATCTCTGGAGGATACAATAGCACCACCACGCTCCAGGGTAGAGGAGATGTCCTTGCTTTCGCGACTTCGTGATCGCGTTAAGCAACTAGAGCGTGAGTTGCCCGTGATCTGCGGTAGCGCGGACGTGTGGAAGTCAAAGGCTGAAAAAGCCGCCGCCCGCGAGCAATATCTGCTTGGCGAGGTGACGCAGCTGGGTGACCAGTTTAAGTGTTAGTTTGCTCATCCTCGTCGTTTCCTTTGTAGTTAATCCCAATGGTACATTGTACTCATGTTGTTGATGGTGCTTCGTGTAGTTGTTAGCGCACGCCATCCGCGGGAGGAGAGGGATAGGATTGCCATCCGCCTTCATGATCTCACCCAGGAGCAACTTCAGGAGAGTGGATACTTCTGGGTAGATCATGATCGTGCGACTGCGTTGGCGACCCTGCAGGATCACGTCTCACAAGTGCTGCTCTTTCTGAAGAAGTCGCAGTCGTGTTTGAAGAAC
This sequence comes from Avena sativa, assembly GCA_916181665.1. Taxonomy (NCBI): domain Eukaryota; kingdom Viridiplantae; phylum Streptophyta; class Magnoliopsida; order Poales; family Poaceae; genus Avena; species Avena sativa. Next base: position 471,329,231 of record OV702290.1, read on the forward strand.
ATCTATTGGGCGATGTTCCCGCTGGATGATACTCCATCAAGCCTGCTGGCTCTCCTGACCAAATTTCAAGATATGTCCGCGGTTCGCGAGTGCGTGAGGCAGCAGTTGGTGGCTGGTGCCAAGGCTGCCCTCTCCATGGTGTGTTTGCACAGGCCTGACGTTGATGTCGCCGCCATTGCCTCTGGGCCACCGGTGCCACCAGCAGGATCTTCCTGCGACATGGTGCCGCACTATCAGGCGGTGGATCGTCCAGCCGAGCAGGTCGTCGACTTCTTTGAGGAACAGACTAATGTTCTTCTGTTGCAAGGGTAGCCAAATATGTATCCTGCACATAAGTGTACTAGTGTTGTAAAGCTCGTATATATTTGTAGATAATTTACTGTTGAATGTGTACAAATAGCTTTAAGCGTGGGGTGCGTTGCACTTATGCGAGTCCTTTTCGTTAGCCTGGCTATCTTTGTATCGTTCCCTTGTCAACCTGCCAGGTGCGTTGCAGCTGGGTTAAGTTTGTGTTAAGGGGTTCGATTGATGTGCCAGCTACTCAGGATGTCGCGTTATTGTTCGACGAACATATGTGTATAGGGTGGCGTAGCCCCCGAGTATGAAAATTGACAAAGTAAAGGAGGGCACAGAGTTTCAGGGCACTTAGCTTTTATTTATTCGAAGAATAGTACGAGGTACAATGTGCGGCTAAGTAGCCTTGGCTGAATAGCCTTATTTGCGATGCAAAAGTAAAGAAAAACGACTAAGGGTAGAAGCGTCGCAGTTGTGCAACGTTCCAAGGGTTGGAGTGTACGACTCCTGTCTCTAAATCTTGAAGGCGATAGGCGCCACCTAGGATTACTTCTGTAATCACGTACGGTCCTTCCCAAGGGGATTCGAGCTTGAGATGTCCCTGCTGCTTCAGTCACAGGACCAGGTCACCTTCGACGAAGGATCTAGGGCGAAGCCTTCTACTGTGGTAGTTACGCAGGTTCTGCTGGTAGATCGTGGATCTTGCTGCGGCGATTTCTCTTGCCTCGTCGAGGAGATCGATGGAGTCTTCAAGTGCAAGAGATGACTCTTGTTCGCTATAAGCGACTACACGTGGCGCCTTGTATCGCACTTCGGCGGGTAGTACTGCTTCTGCTCCGTGCAGCATAAAGAATGGCGTGTAGCCGGTGGCACTATTTGGAGTTGTACGCAGGCTCCAAAGTACGGATTGGAGCTCATCTGGCCAGCAACCCGCAGCTTGCTCGAGTGGTCGAAGGAGTCACTTCTTGATGCCGCTGCAGACAAGCCCGTTTGCCTTTTCCACCTGACCGTTGGTCTGTGGGTGTGCTACTGAGGCGTAGCTGATGTTGATCCCCAGGTTCTCGTAGAATTCTTGGAACTCCTTGGATGTGAAGTTCGTTCCATTGTTGGTGATGATGCTGTGCGGCACGCCGAAGCGGTAGACGATGGACTCGAAGAACTTGACTGCGCTGTGCCCTGATTGCTTGGTCACTGGCATGGCCTCAATCCACTTGGTGAATTTGTCGAATGCGACCAAGAGGTAGACGTAGCCTCCTTGTGAGGACCTTGGAAGTTTGCCAACCATGTCGAGTCCCCACTGGGTGAAGGGCTAGGCCAATGGAATAGACCGTAGTTCTGCGCCTGGTGCGTGTGGCTTGTCCGCGAATCGTTGGCAAGCATTGCATTTTTGGACAATGTCCTTGGCATCGCGCATGGCCGTGGGCCAGTAAAATCCAGCTCGTAGAGCTTTGGCAACGAGGGCGCGACTGCCTGCGTGGTGCCCGCAGGTCCCTTCATGGATGTCGAGGAGAATTGCTCTTCCATCAGCCATGGAGACACATCACTATAGCACTCATATGATGCTGCGTTTGTATAGTTCGTCGTTGATAACGTGCGTCTGTCGGGTCGTCCGGTAGGCGCTTACTGAGGAGGTACGTAATGTACGGCTGGGTCCAGGATTGTTCGATCATCATGACGCTCATTGGCCCTTCGAGCCCTGTGTGTAGCTCCAAGTCATCGAGTGCCATTGGCACATTGGGTGGCGTAGCCCCCGAGTCCATTGCTACGCTTGTTTTCTTCTTTGCGGTCTTTGGCTTGATGGAGCGTTCATAGATGCGCTCGAGAAATACACCAGGTGGTATGGGGCGCAGGTAGAGCCTATGTTTGCGAGTGCATCCGCCTCCTCGTTGCTTTCGCGACCTACGTGTCACAGCTCGCAACCATCGAAGTCCCCTTCGAGTGTATCGTAGAGGTCGCGGTACGCGATCATGTTGTCGTTCAGTGCGTCGCACTCGTGCATTGTTTGGTTGACGACCATCTTGGAGTCGCCGTATATGATGAGCCTTTTTGCGCCGCAGGCTTTTGCCATCCTCATCCCGTGCAACAGGGCCTCGTATTCAGCTTCGTTGTTTGAGGCTGTGAACTGCATTCGCAGGATGTATTTCAGCTTGTCTCCTTGAGGTGATGTCAGTATCACACCTGCTCCTGCTCCATCTTTCCGCTTGGATCCATCGAAGTGTATGGTCCAGAGGTAGGACATATCTGGCTTGTCTGGGAGTTGATTTTCCATCCAATGCACGAGGAAGTCAGGGAGAATTTGCGACTTGATTGCGTTGCGCTTTTCGTATGTGATGTCGCGTGGAGATAGTTCGATTCCCCAAAGCGCGGCTCGTCCCTTGGTGTCGGGGGTTATTGAGGATATGTCCCAATGGGGCGTCGTTGACTACCACGATTGGGTGTTCCTAAAAGTAATGGCGCAGTCGCCGGGCGGTCATGAAGACGCCGTACGCCAGCTTCTGGTAGTGCGGGTACCACTGTTTTGTTGGCGTGAGGACCTCGCTGAGGTAGTATACCGGGCGTTGTACACCATGGACCTTGCTTTCCTCTGCCCGTTCGACGACGAGCATTGTACTAACCACTTGGTTGGTAGCGGAGATGTACAGCAGTAGTGGTTCCCTTTCCCGTGGAGTCACCAGTACTGGCAATGTGGATAACAGGCGCTTGAGATCTTTGAATGCTTCTTGCGCTTCATTGGTCCACTCGAATTTATCAGCTTTGCGGAGGAGTTGATAGAAGGGCAGTGCCTTTTCTCCCATTCGACTGATGAATCGACTGAGGGGCGCGATTCGTCCGGGTAGTTGTTGGACGCCTCTTATGTTCTTTGGCTTCTCCATGGCTAGTATAGCCTTTATCTTTTGGGGTTTGCTTCAATCCCTCTCGCGGGATGAGATACCCGAGTAGCTGCCCAGATGGTACGCCGAAGGCGCATTTGTCCGGATTGAGCTTGATCCAGTAACGGTCGTGATTGGTGAATGTTTCACGCAAGTTATCGATTAGAGAGTCTTCCTTTTTGGTTTTGATTACTATGTCCTCGACATAGACTTGGATGTTGCGACCCAGCTGCTCCTTGAGGCAAGCCTGCATGCACCGTTGGTAGGTAGCTCCCGCATTTTTTAGCCCGAAGGGCATTGTGTTGTAGCAGAACACACCGAAGGGCGTTGTAAACGCGGTCTTCTCCTGGTCTTCCTCCTTCATTCGAATTTGGTTGTAGCCTGAGTAGGCATCAAGGAAGCAGAGGTGCTCGCATCCAGCGGTGGAGTCGATGATTTGGTCGATCTGTGGTAGCGGGAAGTGATCTTTTGGGCAGTGCTTGTTTAAAGAAGTGAAGTCCACGCACATCCGTAGGATATCCATGTCCTTTTTTGGCACCAGCACCGTATTGGCGAGCCAAGTGCTTTCCTTGACCTCGCGTATGAATTTGGCCTCGAGGAGTCTGTTGATCTCCATTCTGACTGCCTGCGCTCGTGGCTCAGGCAGTCGCCTGATTGTTTGCTTGACTGGCCTTGCGTCGGGGTTGACGTTGAGTGCGTGCTCGGCGAATTCCCTGGGAACTCCTGGCATGTCCGCAGGACACCAGGCAAAAATTTCCCAGTGCTCATGGAGGAATTCGACGAGCGCGAGTTCCTATGCGGGACTCAAGTTGTTGGCGATGAGGGCCGTTTTGGCGGGATCTGATGTCTGGACCTGCACCTTCTTTGTGTGCACAGATGAGTCGAAGGAGAGGTCAGGTGAGCTTGGCCTACTCAGGGGCGGCAGACTGTTGTCTGTCGTTTCCTTCAATCGCGTGAGCTCCTCCTGCATGCCGAAGGACTGGGAGATTCTGTTGAATTCCCTGTCGCAATTGTCAGATTTCTCAAAGCTCCCGTTGATCGTGATGAAGCCGTTGGGACCTGGCATCTTCATCTGCAGGTAGGCGTAGTGGGGTACCGCCATGAACCTAGCGAACGCAACGCGTCCGAGGATGCAGTGGTATTGTGAGGGCCAGTCGAAAACTTCAAAGTCGATGCGCTTGCACCGGAAGTTCTTCGGCGTGCCGAATATGACGTCAAGGTTGATTTTGCCCAGGGGTATACGCCTTTCCCTGGGACGATGCCGTGGAATGTTGTGTCTGATGCCTCCAAGTAGGTTAGAGGGATCCTCATTGCTCGCAAGGTACTCGCGAATATGAGGTTGATACCGCTTCCGCCATCCATGAAGACGCGACTCATGTCAAAGCCTCCAATTTGTGCCTCGAGTACGAGGGGGCAATGACCTGGGCGAGGTACTTGAGGCGGGTGGTCGCGTTTGTCGAAAGTAATGCACGACTCACTGCCACTGAGGTACTCAGTGGTGGATGGTGGCGAGTGTGTGGCCAAGTTGACTTGGTGAGTGATGGCCTTCTGCACCCTATTGGAGGGGCGCCCCTTTTGGATCATCATGGTACCCATGGCCCGTGGGTACGGTTCGCCTCCGTGGTGTTGGTCCGGTGCAGCTCCGTTCGGGGGTGGCCCAGGTGGTGGTGGTGGTGCGCCATGTGCCACGGCGCCTGGAGCGTCTCCGTAGCCTCTTTCGACTGCATTGCGGTTCATCCGAACCAATCCCTCATGTAGCTTGAGGAACTCGCGGTAGTCCTTGAGGAGGTGGCTGGACTTTCTCTTGCCATCATGCTTGTCGATGTAGAAGTGTACCGTGCATGGCCCGGACAGTTTGTCCTCGATGGAGGTCGCGGGTGCTTCATCACGAGTGCGGCGTTGCCACACTTGCGTGGTTTTCCCGGAGTCGCGGTATCCGCCGCTGCGGTATCCGCTATTGCGGTTATCATCGCGTCTATCAGCGTAGCCGGCTGCGACCATGTTGACGTCATCGCGATCGTCGTAGACGCGCATGCGAAGCTTACTCCGGCGGTCGCGTCTTCATTCGAGTTCTGCCTCCTCGTCAGAGTGAACGCGATTCTTCACCGAATCTTCTCCATCAGCCCACTGATTCGCGATCTCCATCAGGTGGTCGATGGTCTGGGGCTTTGAGCGGCCTAGCTCCTCCCTGAGTTCCATGCGGCAGACACCACCGTTGAATGCATCAATCGCGTGGTCTTCCGAGATGTTCTCCGCGGAGTTCTTGATGATGGACCACCTTTGGATGAAAGAGCGCAGCGATTCGTCAGATCTTTGCTGGCAGCATCTCAGTTCTTCGATTGAGGCGGGGCGTTTGTACGTGCCCTTAAAGTTGCACACGAAGCTATAAACCAGCTCATCAGAGTTGCGAATGGATCCGTGTGGGAGGTTATTGAGCCATGCCCGGGCGGCGCCCTGCAGCTATAGCTGCAAGCATTGCATGGCAGTACTTCGACTGCCTCCATGTAGCCTGACGGAGGAGATGTGATCCTCCAGCCAGATCTTGGGGTCCTGCAGACCGTCAAATTTCGGGTTCTCCGATGGGAGTTTGAACCCTTTAGGCATTCGCTTTTTCCTGATGGATCTGCTGAAGCATCTGGCGCCGTAGAGCTCTCCATCTTCTTCTTCCGAGTCAGTCGACCGAGCATGTCGTGCCCTTGACTTGTCGATCTTGCGCTACATGAGTTCATCGCGTGCATCGTAGTCGCGATCGTGTCGCCGTGAGTGGCGGCGCCGAGACAGGTCGTGACTGTCATCGCTGGACGAGGGCGAGGAGTAGCGCTTTGCTGACGCTTTGCCCTTTTTTGGGACTGGTACCGGTTCCTTGTCGAGGGCGGCCTCGATTAGCCCCAGGCCCGCGATCGTAGATCGGTGCATGGTCGTTCGGGGATCTCTAGCTGGTGGCTGGTTATTGAGAAGGTACATGGTGGCCGCTGTCACCGCGGCCTGTGGTGTCCTGGGTACCATGTTGCCTCTCGTGTCGACTGGCATAGAGTCGAAGTCGAGGACTTTCGCGGCGTCTATGCGTTCTTGTTCGGTGAGGTGAGCCATCGCGATTGCCTCTTCCTGGCGAGATGCTCGTTCCCTCTTGAGGAGGATCCTCCGTAGGAGGAGAGCCCAGCACGACGAAGGCTTGACTCATCCGCCGCCTTTTTACACGCCTCAAGTTGCGCGATTGCTTGTTTTTGGCGCTTGAATTCCTCTTTTAGGAGCCAGTGGTAGCCCATCAGCAGTTCCTGCGGGGACCCAAAGGGTAGAGGTGCACCTCGTAGGGCTTCGCGGCAGCGTTCCCACTCTTGCTCGTTGAGCCTGATCACGACGCGTTCGCCGGTTTACTCGTTGATTATGCTAGGAGGTTCGACTGCTCCTCCATTGCCGCTGTTGCCACCGTTGGGCGGGTCGGTGTCGTTGCCGGTGTTACCACCATTGCCGCGATTGGGTGGATCGGTGCCGTTACCGGTGTTGCCACCGTTACCGCGGTTGGCGGAGGTGTCGCCCGCGTTGATGACGGTGCACATGAAGTGATTTGGGAAGCGGTTTCTTCCACAACTTTAAGATCCGGAACCGTAGGTTCCATCTTCAGTGGCCAGATCGCTTAGATCGGAGTCGCGACTGTTGTCGCTGACCATGTTCCCAACTGCCGCCGGAGCATTGAGCTCGCTGAGGGTGCCGATCGATGGAGGGAACCATGATGCTAGGGCGATCGCCGGTGCCGTCGGCTGATCGGGCATGCGAAGCGTGCCCATTTGACCAACTTGGAAGCGGAAGCTCCCAATCGCCAGGCTGATTCCGTCGCCCACGGACTCGAAGGCCGGGCAAGTAGCCGGCCTGTGGATGGTGAAGTCGAAGGTGCCGAAAAGCTGGCGAATCTCCGCTGTTGCAGAGTTGTAGATCGCGTTTGATGGGGCCGAAGAAGCCGCAACATCAGCACTCCCAATTCCCACAGACGTCGCCAATTGATGAGGGTTTAACTCGTCAATACCCATTGTTATGGACTTGGGTTTTGGAGAAGGAGGGAGCGCTGGAGACGTCTATCGGCTAGCAAACAAGCACACAAGGGACAAAGGATTTACCCAGGTTCAGGCCTCATAGAGGTCCCTACTCCTGCTTGTCTGCTCGTGGAATTATTGAGGGAGTCGAAAGTTACAATGGTGCGCAGATGCAATCTGGCAAGGGTTGTGAAAACTAGGGTTGTGTGTGTCCTCCTCGCCGCCCCTCCTAGCCCTTATATAGATAGGCTAGGTCTCGGGTAGCAGGTCGAGTCGGTTACAAGTTAGGGTTTTCCCCTTCAAACTTTCTATCTTTAGCTTCTTCTTGTCCTTCAAGCAAACGAGAGTCCACAGGTTACTCAAGTCCTTTCATCTGGGCCTTGGCGACACCGTGGGCCTGTACGTATTTGGACCGTATATACCAAGCTCGAGTACCTGTAGGGTATACCCATGTCAGTACCTCTCTTCTTCGACCGAGAGCGGGCATGAGGGCATCGTACGCGTCAGAGATATCCGTCATGCTATCGACCCATGGGGTGCAAAATTCGATGCTCGAGCCGCCTGCCCTGGAAGATGTACAAAGACTGTTCAATAGTAGGAGAAGACAACCCAGGAATCAATGGAAGTACAAACCTACCCGGACTCTTGGTCCCCATGATAGCCACTCTTCGGATACATGCGCGAAGACGAGCCCTCACCCCATGGTTGGTCTCCTTTCTCGGTCCGAGCCTGTAGGTCACCCTGCCGGTGGGATTTCTCCACGGCTCTAACCACCGCCATCTTGCTATTCTTCCAACGAGACAGGATATTTTGTGACATCGATGGATGAAGAAGTAGAGAAGAAAGGGAGGAGCAGTGGAAGAAAATGGTTTCCGCGAAGGCGGAGCGAGGTAGTACTAGTAGGAGGAGAGAGGAGAGTGAATACTGGAAGCAAAATGTCAAGTACCAGGTCTCGCTTGTTCAAAAAAAGTATTGGGTCTCATCACCGGCCTTCGAGCAATCTTGTTGGTCCATCAAGCGATCGAGCTTACTAGCTGCAAATATTGTGCAGTGTGCTAAGGCTTGTGCATGAGATAAGAAAATAACTTAGACGTGAGTCTAGCAAAATCAAAACTGCTCCACCGTTTAGGTCTCTTGCGTGGGTCCCATGTAGCAGCTTTTTTCACTTTTTCTCTCCAAACTACTAGTGCTTTGGCCAATGAAAATGCTTCAAAGTATTATGCCAAATATTTTAATCAACTAGCCTATGGGTCTTGTACTAGACACAAGTCCAAGAATATTTTCCTTAGACCCATCTTCTCCACCGTTTAGACATAGGTGTAAGAGATGAAAAGTTTTCTTAGCCACCCCATTTCCTATACGCTACACACGCTCACCGTTTAGACAGTGTCTAGCAATAAAGCTTGCCAACTCAACAACGGAGCTAGCAAAGCAAAAATGGTTGCACTGGTTAGCCACCTCGGTAGGACCCACAAGCCTAGAAAAAGGTACCTTTTCTGCCCACTTTTCTGCCATCAGCGTTAGGATAATATGAGGCTGGCAATGGGCCTTTTCTGCCTTTTGTTTCCTTAGACGCTGGGACGAGTACTAGACACGTGCCTAAGAATTTTTTGGTTAGACATAGGTACTCCACCGTTTAGACTCGAGCTAAGAAAAAAGATTCTCTTAGCCACCACAATTCTCATATGCTACGCTTTCTCTTACGACCCACCCATAGTTTATGGAGAAATTTGGCTAGATACATAGTGGTGCAATCAACTAGCTTATGTTGTACTAAGTGGGTCCCATCTTTAGGATTGGTTTTTGCCAGCCAGTCTAGTAAATTTCTAGTAGATTCGAAAAAATAAGTCTAGTACGTACATTTCTTAGCCACGTTAGGAACGGCTCATGTTGTGCTTGCTCGTAGTAGTAGTACTCCCTCCGATCCATATTTACTCGTCGTTGAATTGGACGTATCTAGCAATGAATCGGAGAGAGTAGTAGTAGTAGTAGGAGTAGTAGTAGTAGTAGTAGTAGTAGTAGTAGTCACATTGAATATACTTAGGGCTTGACGCATAAGCATCACAAATGGTTGCCAAAAGATCAAACGGTAAACTTAAAGATAACTTTGGGCTTCTTTGGATAACAGGATTTAAAAACACACGAATTTGACTCGGTTAGAGGTACAAAACAATGGATTACAAAACAGAGGAAATAGCTTTCTTTGGATCACGGAATTTCAAAACACATGATAACAGGGTCGGAGGTACAAAACAGAGGAAATCTGCTGGCTTAAAGTCATTTTAATGATACACAGTAAACGCGGAGGAAAATTGCCTCAATCCTACGCCAATGAGTGTAAAAAAGTGGATGTTGAAATTCCTATGGGATTAGGGTGTAGAAATGCAATCTATATGAATTTTGGAGGTATGATTCCTTTCATCCAAAGGGCTTCCTTATGACAAAAAATCCTATGGGTCGAATTCCTCCAAAATTCCTTTGAAAATCCCTCGATCCAAATTGGCACTTAAACAAGATGTGCGTGCTCACGATAGACGAACACCTTCCGGCATGAGGTGATGCGGTCGTAGATTTTCATCTTGAACCCATCTGCGGTGATCTTGAACATAAGGCAGTCACCCTCCTTCAACTCATGGAAAGCAGCAAAGGTAGCCCACTCTTTGTCCAGGATGATCTGGTCTTTGTTGCGGTTGGCATGGACAACCCACTTGCATTCCTCGCATGCTTGGACCACCACTAGTTGTGGGTAGGGGTGTCCCTTCAAGTAAGGCTTGAAGTAAGTCGGGATGATAAGCATATACAAGTCATGCTAGACTAACTAGATGTAGAAGCGCCTAGGACGATGCACCGTGGCATGGTGTCCAACAGACCTAGGGCGTGTTCTCGGTTTGGCAGAACTAGCAACCGACCTGGCAGCACTTGCCCTTGCCAAGTCCTCCACTCTCATGCCCGGTAGCTTCAACTCCCTTGGTATGATGGGAGAGCATCTTCATAGCCACCTGGAGCTGGAGAAGTCCGGTCAAGAATGTAGTCTAAGTTCGGCATTATAACTGGGTTGTCCTACATGAAAATTACCATTGCGTTAGTCCTTTGGAAATACCAAAACACCACAATGCATTGTATAAATTGACTAAAGATCACAATGAGTCATTGCACCATCAAAATTACCTAAACGGCACAAGGTATCAGGTAAATTAAATTGCCTACACAGCACAATGCATCATCAGAATGACCTAACCCGATGGGTCCTCAAAATTATCTGAACAGCTACTAGAAAGAATAACATTTAATTAGATTGATTAAACAGCACAATGCATAATCTGAATGGCTAAAACAGCATAATGCATTATCTGGATAGACAAAACAGCCAAAAGGTATCATGTAATTAAATTTAATAAATAGTGTTTACACAATCAAAATTACCTAAACTGATGGGTCATTGAAATAATCTGAACAACTAGAAGGCATATCATTTAATCCTAAGCAGCAGAATGCATATCAAAATGGATGAAACAACACAGTGAGGAGACATGAGACAATGCATCATACAAAAAATACCAAAACAGCACAACGTGTCATGGAAAATTCCTAAACAGCACAATGCATCATCTAAGTACCAAAACAGAACCCTGTATCATCATCATCAAGAATATTCCATAACTAAGCAGAACAGCACAAAAGACAAATATAGATACATTCAAATCTAGGCAAAGTCAAGTCAGTTATTTCTAGACGAAGGGAGTACAAAGAACATCACAAAAGACAATTATCAAGAATATGACATACAACTAAGCAGTTCAACAAAGGACCTGCAGTACACATTGCAAAAATCTGACTAGATGCACATCGAATTTGGGTTAAAGCCCCAATCCTCCAGATCTAACCTCGTTGTAGTTGGGGAGGTGCGAACTTGCACAGGGGTCAATGGGTTGAGCAGATGAACAAGGCGCCACTGACCAAGAACCAGCCACATACACCGAAGAAGCACAGAAAATCGCTGATGAAGGGGGGCACCGATAGGGGTTTCACCGCGTACACTGAAATTTGGCACATTGGGAATGAGAGTCCAACCTGCAGACGAAAAGGATGCGTCCGTGGCTGCACGAGCATTTGGTCCCAACGCACACGGTACTGGAGGCTTGGACGACCGCTCGGCGGGCGATGAGGGTTTCGACATGACCGGCCGAAACCCTAAGGGCCACAGACGCCTCGTCTTGGGCATGACCTGCACACACACGAAAGGCGAAGGACGCTTCAGAGAGGGCGCTGAGGCCGTCGGAATCGAACAAGCCACCTGCAGCTCCGAAGCAGAGCTTGATGAGGACCCTAGCTCAACCACAGACAAAGGTTTTGGCATTAGTTTCATCGAGGCAACGGCTGGGTTAACGACTAAGTGAGGTGAGTGCGGGAATGTGACAGCGAGAGAGGGAATGGTGGGGAGGAGTTAGAGAATGGGAGTGGGTAACCCTCTATCCACTTTAGTAGTACCGTACTACAAAAAAACTACATTTCACATATCATAACCTTTTGACGAACTAGTTCATTTCTTTGAAGCGACTAAAATAGTGGGTACCCTTTAGGTTTCAAACTTCCATCCGGTACCTGTTTTGCTAGTAGTAAGTACAGTACAATACTTTGTATTAACCTCTATCCCAAAATATAAGGCGCCTAAGGATTAGTCAAAAGTCAACATTTTTAAAGTTTGACCATGATTATACACAAAAAATATAAAAAATTATAATACTAAATTAATATCAATAGATTCACCATAAAGTATATTTTCTTAGTATGTCCATTCAATATGTAGATATTTTTTTCTAAATATTTGGTCAAAGTTAGTAAGGTTTGACTTTTTACCAATCCTTAGACGCGTTATATTTTGAGACGGAGGGAGTAGTATAAAACATTTTTTTAGATAGAGGAAATTGCACGATCCACCATCTTTTCATCGCACTTTTGCACAAAGCACTTGATGGACATCATTTTTGCACATTTAATAGTTTTTTTGGCCTAATATGCACAAATTTGTCCAGTTAGTTCTGTAATGACTAATTTAACCTCATTGGTAGCAAGACTGACAAGTGGTCCCCAAATGACATTGCTCCCATTCACACAAAGATTTGAATGATGCTAAAAAACTGGATACTAACGATATTTATCACCCAAAATACTTTTTGGATGCATGTAGCTGGTATGTAAGAGACATATTTCATATGAAACATCAATGTTTACACAAAGGTACCAACATAATAGTACGTCGCACATTGAATTTGTGAAGGCTTTATTTGGTCGTAATAAACTCGTTTTTGAACATAACTTGTTTATGCATAAGATTTGACGTTTCATTCATATATCCAAATGTCCATCGAAGAGTTTCTTTTAAAGTGTAGGACTAACGATATATGTTTGTTTATTACACCTCAGACAAAAAAACACCCTGATTTATCATAAACGTTAAGCAGATTATTATTTTCCCGGGATTTATTTTTCTGAGAGCAAGCACGGTGAATATACCTCGGAATGTCATAAGCCCAGTTTATAGACAAAGTTTATACATGTTTCACTTACGATTATGAACTTTTTTGAGTTCTCAAGGTTCCTAGCGACTCACATTATTAAACTAATTTAAGCCGATTTATCAATATGAGATAAAATTTGAACTATGAGTAAGTAGTAGAATGCTCTTAAAGTTATACAAGTATCTTTTGAAGGTACCCACACCCAGAATGTCAATATATCAAAAACCAATGAATTTGTTGGATTCAATTTCTTGCTAAGCATTTGCATGTACAAAATTTGTCTTTTATTTGAAAACAATAAAAAACATTGCACGGTGACCTCTGAATTTTCCAACTTGCTGTGAAAAATGATTATTATCAAGAGAGTTCGCATATAAAAAACAATGTAATTAAAAATATGGCATGCCATGTATGAACATATCCTTAGGCTTCAGGCCGAAAGACAAGCTAAATGGCCTTATATATGTACAACATACTTTATGGTAATGTTCCCATATTTGGTAGATGAGTGCATCTTGGCATGGTGAACAATAATGCTACCAATACTGGGAGTTTCCAAAATTTAGGAATAAAAAATCATTTTCAAATTTGAACTACAAGTAAACATGATAAAATGCTCTTAAAAAGTTACAAAAATCCTTTGAGTCTTTATGGTACCGAGGTGGTCAATACTTCAAAAACTAACGAGAGTTCTGTAGGATTAAAATTCTTGCTACGAATATGCATGATGACAATTTGATCCTCGCTAGTTATGAACAAAAATAATGAAAACCCTAAAAATGAAGCCTTCTTCACGGTGTCCTCTTGCATGTACTACTATTTGCACTAAAAAATAATTAATAACCGTGAGTCATCATAAATTACAAAAAAATTGTTACACAATATATATGGCCCATGGTGTATGAACACTCTTGTGTTTCAAGCCGAACAACAAAGGTAACAACCATATGCACATCGTATTGTATTGTAATGTTCCCATATTTGGTATTTGTGTGCATCTTGGCAAGGTGGAAAATGGTGGCAACCACAGTTTCCAACTTATAGGAACATTAAAACTAAAAGCGATAAGATTTTTCTGTAAGCAAGTACGAAGAAAAATGGCTCAGAGTAACACAACAACAACCCTAGTTTTCAGACAAAGCATGGACCTTCATACACTTACGATCGATTACCAAGTTTTATGAGTTCTCAAGCTTCCCAGCCAATTGTTTTCCTTGCTTAATTTTAGGGTGCTTCATGCTAAATGTATGGACATCGATGTAATTTTACCTTTTTTAGGTCCTTGATGTAAAATGTACTTCCACCATCCATGTAAAATTCGAACCTAGAAGAAAGTGGTAAAATTTAAACGTATTTAAGATTATTAGTTGTTAATGAGTATGAACATTCTTGGAGTTTCAAGCCGAACGACCAAGGTCATGGCCATATCAACATCACACTTTATGCTGATGATGATCCCATATCCAAGAATTTGCATGCCACCAAATTTGGCCATATATTTTGAAAACAAACGAATAGGAAGTAGCTGTATGAAGAGTATGGCTCGATCAGGTGCTCTCTCGAGAATGAGCTGAACCCAACTGTTTTATTTCTTTGCTTAATTTTGGGGTACTTCATGCTAAATGTAAGGATCTTGATGTAATTTCCCCCTTTAAAGGTCCTTGATGTAAATTATACTCCCACCATCCATGTAAAATTCGAACCTAAAAGCAAGTGGTAAAATTTTAAACATATTTAAGATTATTAGTTGTCGATGAGTATGAACATACTTGGGTTTCAAGACGAACGACCAAGGTCATGGCCATATCTACATCATACTTTATATTGATGATTCGTGATCCCATATCCAAGAATTTGCATGCCACCAAATTTGGCCATATTTTGAAAACAAACAAAGAGGAAGTAGTATGAATATTATGGCTCGATCAACTTCTCTCACGAGAAGGAGCAAAACATGATTGTTTCCCTGCCTAATTTTAGGGTGCTTCGTGCTAAATGTATGGACCTTCTTGTAATTTTACCTTTTTTAAACGTATTTAAGATTATTTGTTGTCGATGGGTATGAACATTCTTGGATTTCAAGACGAACTACCAAGGTCATGGCCATATCTACATCATACTTTATGCTGATGATGATCACATATCCTAGAATTTTCATGCCACCAAATTTGGCCATATTTTGAAAACAAATGAGGAGGAAGTAGTATGAAGAGTATGGATCGATTAGCTTCTCTCTCGAGAAGGAGCCAAACATGACTGTTTTCCCTGATTAGTTTTAGAGTGCTTTGAGCTAAAAGTATGGACCTCGATGTAATTTTACCCCTTTTAGGTCCTTGCTGTAAAATGTACTCCCACCGTCCATGTAAAATTCAAAGATAAAAACAAGTGGTAAAATTTAAATGTATTTAGGCTTAGTTGTGTGAATGAGTATGAACAATCTTGGATTAGAAGCCGAATGACCAAGGTCATGGCCATATCGATCTACATCATACTTTATATTCATGGTCCCATATCCAAGAATTTGCATGCCGCCAAATTGGGCCATATTTTGAAAACAAACGAAGAGGAAGTAGTATGAAGAGTATGGCTCGACCAGATGCTCTCTTTCGAGAAGGAGCCGAACCCGACTATTTTCCTTGCTTAATTTTAGGGTGCTTCGTGCTAAATGTATGGACCTCGATGTAATTTTACCTTTTTTAAACATATTTAAGATTATTAGTTGTCGATGAGTATGAACATTCTTGGATTTCAAGACGAATGACCAAGGTCATGGCCATACCTACATCATACTTTATGCTGATGATGATCACATGTCCAAGAATTTTCATGGCGCCAAATTTGGCCATATTTTGAAAACAAACAAAGAGAAAGTAGTATGAAGAGTATGGCCCGATCAGCTTTTCTTTCAAGAAGGAGCCAAACATGACTGTTTTCCATGCTTAATTTTAGGGTGCTTCGTGCTAAAAGTATGGACCTCGATGTAATTTTACCCCTTTTTAGGTCCTTGCTGTAAAATGTAATCCCACCATCTGCGTAAAATTCAAAGATAAAAGCAAGTGGTAAAATTCAGCTAATTTTTTTAAATAATACGTTTTTTTAATAATTTCCACGAATAATATACGAATTGAAAGATTTGTAATTCTAGCATGGTGTTGGTAGTTGAATAGACAACCAGTTCTTATCGGCTTTTGAATAGCCGACTAGTCCCTGACTACTTTTGAAAAGCTGATTAGTCCTTGTCTGCTTTCGAAAAGTCGATAGGTTATAGGGCAATGTGAAGAATAGGGGGACTAGTCAGCTTTTCAAAAGTAGACAAGGACTAGTCAGCTTTTCAAAAACAGACAGGGACTAGTCGGCTATTCAAAAGCCGATAAGGACTGGTCAGCTTTTCAAATGCCGACACCGCGCTAGAATTGTATATCTTCCAATTCGTGTATTATTTGTGAAAATTATTTAAAAATGTATTATTTAAAAAAAATTAGCTAAAATTCAAACGTATTTAAGCTAAGTTGTGAATGAGTATGAACAATCTTGGATTTCAAGCCGAACGACCAAGGTCATGGCCATATCTACATCATACTTTATATCGATGATTCGTGATCCCATATCCAAGAATTTACACGCCGCCAAATTGGGCCATATTTGGAAAACAAACAAAGAGGGAGTAGTATGAAGAGTATGGCTCGATCAACTTTTCTCTCGAGAAGGAGCAAAACATGACTTTTCCCTGTTTAATTTTAGGGTGCTTCGTGCTAAATGTATGGATCTCAATGTAATTTTACCTTTTTTAGGTCATTGATGTAAAACGTACCTCTATCATCCGTACGTGTAAAATTCGTACCTAAAAGCAAGTGGTAATATTTAAACGTATTTAAGCTTATTAGTTGCCAATGAATATGAACATTCTTGCATTTCAAGACGAACGAACAGGATCATGGACATATCTACATCATACTTTATGTTGATGGTTCATGATCCCATATCGAAGAATTTGCATGCCACCAAATTTGGCCATATATTTTGAAAACAAATGAAGAGAAAGTAGTATGAAGAGTATGGCTCGATCAACTGCTCTCTCGAGAAGGAGCCGCACCCAACTATTTCCATTGCTGAATTTTAGGGGGCTTCGTGCCAAATGTAAGGATCTTTATTTTATTTTTTTCATTTTTAGGTCCTTGATGTAAATTGTACGCCCGCCATCCGTGATGGTCCCATATTTGGGCATAAAATGGGTGTGAATCATGGCATGGTAACAATGTTGCCACTCGGAGTTTCCAACCATGAGGAAAGGAAAAAAAATCCAAGTGAGAGGAGTGTATTTTCTGTAAAGCAAGTAGGAATAATATGTATTTCTACAGAAAAGAAACAAAGAGAAAGAAGAGAAACTTTGGGCACAGAGGAAGCAGCTCGAGAGAGCAGCGAAGAGGAGGAGTTGAAGGCGGTGCGATATGAGAGCAAAGCTGTGATGGCTTCCTGACACGTTGTACATGGTACAGTCACCTAGTAGTACTAGTAGTACGAAACTAGTACTGGTAAATTTCAGGACCTTTACTATATACTACTGTATACACGCAAAACAAATTGTGTTTTCTCTCTCCTTCAGTGCCTCATCACCATCCCCACACCCCGACTAGGTGATATCTCCCTCGTTCAAAACGTGGTGATGCGCACGTGTGTCGACATGCCTTGCCGTCGGCTCCGTGTCAGTATTAGGCGTACTATGTAGAAGGAACCATTTTGGGGCTTGGCGAAAAAAGGGACAGTACTCATACTATTATTAGAGTCAGAGTTTAAACTTTCGCAGTTTCAAAATTTTCACTTCCTTCCCAAATATCCGGAGGGAAGGTTATTCAAAAGATTCAAAAGATAGTGGTGCACAAGGGATTGTTTATACTTTCTAGTGTCTGCAGTATGTCCCATCGCATTCGATGCACTTCATTATGATCTGACCAGCTTTACCACTACTCTGTAGTACTCCATTATTGTTCCATTTCACACCCTGCAAAGAGGAAGCCACCAAGCACACCTGCAGCACGCTGGATCGAAAGTACAGTAGGAGTAGTATGAAGGGTATGGCTCGGCCGCTCGCTCGTGAAGGACCCGCACCCGACTGTTTTTCATTGCTTCATTTTAGCACCCTTTGTGCTAAATGTATGGACCTCTATGCCATTTTCTATTTTTTGAGGTCTTCGATGTAAACTGTACCCCCACCGGCCTTCTCAAATTTTAACTAAACGTAAGCGCGATAAGTTGCTCTTAAAATCTTAGAACATTAATTTGGATCGGAGGGAGTAGTATATTAGTACAGTACTTTTTTGAGGAAAGTATATTAGTACTAGTACACTAGTATAGTATAGTACTCATTTCTTTGCTTAGACATATGCTCACCTCTGTCCACGCGTTGTACACACTGAGAGAATAAAACATAGGCAGGGGAAAAGAGGGCAGCAACAAAGAGGAGTTGAAGGCGGTTTGATGTCAGAGGAAAGTTATGATGGGTTCCTGACACAAGGTACTCCTGCGTCCACTCTACTAGTAGTAAATTTCAGGACCTATGCACGCAAAACAAATTGTGTGTTTTCTCTCTCCTTCGCTGTCTCTCACCATCCATCCTCCTTCTCCTACCCTTTCCCCTCGCGCACTGGCTCGGCTAATCTCTCCCTGGTCCACAGCATGGTGCTGCGCACGTGTGTCTTGGTACGGCGGCTTTGTGTCTCTGCCATGTTCGGTAGCCGCGTTGTTGTGGAGTAGGGACGAGGAGTACATAGGAAGAAAACCACTTTGGTCCTTGGCCGCAAAAAAATCAAACTTTTCTTATTTTTGAAATTTCCACTTGCTTCCCAAACATTGGGAGGGAAGGTTACTCAAAATATCGGCCATTCGCAGTACTTCTTATCTTATCTTTATCTTTTCTTATCTCTTACAATACCATACCATACCACTATATAGTGTACGGATAACTTCGAACATTGACCGTTGGATCAAGACCGGCAAATCCAAATAGTGTCGTCCGTGTGATATTCCAACTATATCAGGAAAGAACATTCAATTATTCTCAATTTTCCGAGTGGATGACGAGCGAGGTTGTGCTTTTCTGTTTAGGAATGTCCGAAGAATATTGGATCTGAATGCCAGAAGCCAAGTTTACCAACATGTTGTACCAACGATTCCCATGTTTTATTTATGAGTTTTCAAACTTCCTAGCTAACTCTGCCTATTTGACCGAATGACTTTATGTCGATTTATCGAAATTAGGTAAAATTTGAAACTACAAGTAAACTGTAGGTTGCTTTGAAAGTTTTACGAAAAATCTTTTGGAGGTACCCATCGAGGGGTCACAATTAATATATCATAAAACACCGAGAGTTTTGACAATAGGTTGAACTTCTTGCTAAGATTTTGCATCTTGACAATTTAACGAAATTAGGTCAAACTTGAGCTACAAGTAAGCGCGATAGATTTCTCTTGAATTAAATGTATTTTCGGAGGTAGATGGGTGCATCTCCTTATAGTAAACAATGTTGTCAGTATGAGTTTCCAACTATCAGGAAATAAAATTCTCAGTTTTCTGAGTGATGACATGGCTTGCTATTAAATGAGGAAAGAGATGGATGTAGTAACTAGCTAAGTTTCCATAACATCATACTTTTCAAGTGAAAATGAGTCTACAAGATAATTAATATAGTATTCTATGACACTACCTATTAGTTACTATGCACTATGAAGGTGGTAACTTAGACTAGTGTTAGGTGCATGACACTAGTTGAAGTTACTCCCCACTATGACCAGCCTTAGCATCTACACAAGTAAGGGCAATTGATTGCTATTGAATTAAATGTATTTCCAGAGGTAGATGGGTGCATCTTCATGTAGTAAACAATGTCCTTAGTGTTTGTTTCCAACTATCACGAAAGAACATTTAATTCTCAATTTTTCGAGTGATGACAAGATTGTTCTTTTACGTAAAGAAACACCAAAGAATATGGATCTGAATACCACAAGACAAGTTTTCAGACATAAATGTATGGACGTTGATGTAATTTTACCTTTTTTAGGTCCTTGATGTAAAATGTACTCGCACCGTCCTTGTAAAATTCAAACCTAAAAGCAAGTGGTAACATTTAAACGTATTTAAGATTATTAGTTGTCGATGAGTATGAATGTTCTTGGATTTCAAGCCAAACGACCAAGGTCATGGCCATATCAACATCATACTTTATGCTGATGATGATCCCATGTCCACGAATTTTCATGCCGCCAACTCTAGCGATATATTTTGAAAACAAACGAAGAGAAAGTAGTATGAAGAGTATGGCTCGATGAGCTTCTCTCTCGAGAAGGAACCAAACATGACTGTTTTCTCTGCTCAATTTTATGGTGCTTCATGCTAAATGTATGGACCTCGATGTAATTTTACCCCTTTTTAGGTCCTTGCTGTAAAATGTACTCCCGCCGTCCCTGTAGAATTCGAACATAAAAGCAAGTGGTAAAATTTAAACGTATTTAAGCTTATTAGTTGTCAATAAGTATGAACATTCTTGCATTTCAAGCCGAACGACCAGGGTCATGGACATATGTACATCATACTTTATGCTCATGATTCATGATCCCATATAGAAGAATTTGCATGACGCAAATTTTGGCCATGTATTTTAAAAACAAACAAAGAGGAATTAGTGCTATGAAGAGTATGGCTTGGTCAGGTTCTTTCTCAAGAAGGAGCCGAACCTGACTATTTTCCTTTGCTTAATTTAAAGGCGTGCTTCGTGCTAAATTTTTGTACCTCGATGTAATTTCCCCCTTTTAGGTCCTTGATGAAAACAAAAAAAAGAGGAAGAAGTACTATGAAGAGTACGGCTCGATCAGCTGCTCTCTCGAGAAGGAGCCGAACCAGACTGTTTTATTTGCTTAATTTTAGGGTACTTCATGCTAAATGAATGGACCTTGATATAATTTCCCCCTTTTTAGGTCCTTGATGTAAAATGTACTCCCACCATCCGTGTAAAATTCAAAACTACAAGTTAGTGGTAAAAGTTAAATGAATTTAAGGTTAGTTGTGAATGAGTATGAACAATCTTGGATTTCAAGCTGAACGGCCAAGGTCGTGGCCATATCTACATCATATTTTACATCGATGATTCACGATCCCATATCCAAGAATTTCATGCCGCCAAATTGGCTATATTTTGAAAACAAACGAAGAGGGAAGTAGTACGAAGAGTATGGCTCGACTAGATGCTATCTTGAGAAGGAGCCGAACCCGACTGTTTTCCCTGCTTAATTTTAGGGTGCTCTATGGTAATTAAATGTATAGACCTCGATGTAATTTTACCTTTTTTAGGTCCTTACTGTAAAATATACTCCCACCATCCATGTAAAATTTGAACATAAAAGCAAGTGGTAAATTTAAACATAATTAAGCTTATTAGTTGTCAATGAATATGAAAATTCTTGCATTTCAAGCCAAAAGACCAGGGTCATACATATTTACATCATACTTTATATGATGATGATTCATGATCCCATAGCGAAGAATTTGCATGCCGCCAAATTTGGCCATATTTTGAAAACAAACAAAGAGGAAGTAGTATGAAGAGTATGGCTCGGTCAGCTTCTCTCTCTAGAAGGAGCAAAACATGACGGTTTCCCTAATTAATTTTAGGGTGCTTCATGCTAAATATATGGACCTCGATGTAATTTTACCTTTTTTAGGTCATAGATGTAAAATGTACTCCGACTGTCCGTGTAAACTTTGAACCTAAAAGCAAGTTGTAAAATTTAAACATATTTAAGATTATTATATGTCGATGAGTATGAACATTCTTGGATTTCAAGATGAACGACCAAGATCATGGCCATATCTACATCATACTTTATGCCGATGATTCGTGATCTCATATCCAAGAATTTGCATGCCCCCAAATTTGGCCATATTTTGAAAACAAACAAAGAGGAAGTAGTATGAAGAGTATGGCTCGATCAGCTTCTCTCACGAGAAGGAGCAAAACATGACTATTTTACCTGCTTAATTTTAGGGTGCTTCATGCTAAATGTATGGACCTCGATGTAATTTTACATTTTTTACGTCCTTGGTGTAAAATGTACTCCCACCGTTCGTACGTGTAAAATTTGAACCTTAAAGCAAGTGATAAAATTTAAACGTATTTAAGATTATCAGTTGTTGATGAGTGTGAACATTCTTGGATTTCAAGACGAACGACCAAGGTCATGGACATATCTACATCATACTTTCAGCTGATGGTTCCTGATCCCATATCCAAGAATTTGCATGCGGCAAAATTTGGCCATATTTTGAAAACAAATGAAGAGGAAGTAGTATGAAGAGTATGGATCGATCAGCTTTTCTCTCGAGAAGGAGAAAAACATGATTGTTTTTGCTTCTTAATTTTAGGGTGCTTCGTGCTAAATATATGGACCTCGATGTACTTTTACCTTTTTAGGGCCTTGATGTAAAATGTACTCCCACCATCCATACGTGTAAAATTCAAACCTAAAAGCAACTGTAAAAATTTAAACATATTTAAGATTATTAGTTGTTGATAAGTATGAACATTCTTGGATTTCAAGAAGAACGACCAAGGTCATGGGCCTCATGGCCATATCTGCATCATACTTTATGCGGATGATTCATGATCCCATATCCAAGAATTTCCAAGCCGCCAAATTTGGCCATATTTTGAAAACAAACGAGGAGGAAGTAGTATGAAGAGTATGACTCGATCAGCTTTTCTCTCAAGAAGGAGCAAAACATGATTATTTTCCCTGCTTAATTTTAGGGTGCTTCGTGCTAAATGTATGGACCTCGATAAAATTTTACCTTTTTAGGTCCTTGATTTAAAATGTAATCCCTACGTCCTTACATGTAAAATTCGAACCTAAAAGTAAGTGGTAAAATTTAAATGTATTTAATTTTATTAGTTGCCGATGAGTATGAACATTCTTGGATTTCAAGCCAAACGACCAAGGTCATGGCCATATCTACATCATACTTTATGCTGATGATGATCCCATGTCCAGGAATTTTCATGCCACCAAATTTGGCCATATATTTTGAAAACAAACAAAGAGAAAGTAGTATGAAGATTATGGCTCTGCTCTCTCGAGAAGGAGACGGACCCGACTATTTCCTTTGCTTATTTTTAGGGTGCTTCGTGCTAAATGTAAGGACCTCTATGTAATTTTTCCATTTTTAGGTCCTTGATGTAAATGTACTCCCATCATCCGTGATGTTCCCATATTTGGGAGTAAATGGGTGAATCATGTCATGGTAATAATGTTGCCACTCGGAGTTTCCAACCATTAGATAAGTCTAGCACGAAAACATGACTATATACATTCTAATCTAGATAAATCTGAAAACATTATATGGATCAGAGGGGGTAGTATATATGCATTTAAAACAAATTATGTTTGCTCTCTCCTTCAGTGTGGCATTACCATCCCCACACGCAAAGAAAATTTGAGGACATTTCGAACTTTTTTCTTCGGCATGGTGTGATTTGTTGTCCCTAGCTACCTACCGAAAAAAACAGTAGCGCCTCAAACTAGGGGCCAGCGTTACGGGCTGGAGCGTTTAAGAAATACTACTATATCTGATTTTCTGTTATTACTCCTTTTTGCATAAGTGTCTATGTTAACGTCCTGCGTTAGTTTTGCCCTAATATATCGTGTCGGAGTAGTCGATCCGACAACTGGAGGAGAACCGCCATGCGCCCCTTATCGTCTTCATATGCCGCTTTGGCCGCTTGTGCACCATCGTAGTCCCTCTCCACCCTTGCAGAAAGGTAGAAACCGCCAACCCATCTCGACTAATCTTCCGTAGTACTCTTCCCCGGAACGACATCTAGAGTGATGAAGCGTAAGATATCTGAGCGCTACAGCCAGGCAATCGGATTTGGCAACCTCCACTATGGACTGCTAAGCAACATCACCGGTCACGCCGATCTTCTGAGCACCGCTCGCCTAGCTCGCGGATTGGTTGGCATGCGTTGAGGGATTACGGAAGATCCTGGTCTCCCGTTTGGTTTTTCCTGCCTACTTCACTCTGACCCACATACATGGACACTAGACCATGACGAGCAGGTAAAAATCAGTTTTGCATGATTTTTGAAGGACTCGGATCCTTGGATTCTTTCCTATGGATTGAATTTGATCAAAGGAATCGTGGTATGCAAATTCTTTTGAACTGCAACCCCCCCACCCATGCTTAAATCCCGTAGGAATTGGAACATCTACTTGAGGCTCAACTCTCATCGTGCCAATCACGTAGGTAGTTTTCCTGCGTTTTATAATCGCCTATTTTTCACCGGCAAACCTATGAAGTTCCTGTGTTCTCAATCCTGCGATCGAAAGAGGCCCAAGACTTTTGCTTCAGTGTCTCCCCCCCCCCCTCTCCTCCAAACATACTAATCTGAAAACACAAGAACGACCAGGATTGTTGGTACCTGTAACGGAAGGTGTAATTGCCAATCAAGACTGGTGTTATATTTTAAGTTTCATGTGTTTTACAAACACAAGATTTCTGTAAAAATTTGGCTCTTTGGTTTACATGAATACAAAAACATAGAATTACTTTAAAACATGGTAAAATCAAAGTCAAACCTCACGGGACAGTATATTTATGATGTTATCGTGTCACTTGGGACCTCATTCTTGTTCTTTGTGCGCATAGGAATTTGAAAATGAGGTCCAAGTTGGATATGAAGAATTGCATATGAGTTTTGGAGGATTCTAACCCATAGGATTTTGGAAGATATCAAATTCCTATGGAGTCACTTCTTAGTTCCTATGCCCTTCATTCCATAAGAATCTAAACACGAGCTCCAACCTCATTCTATTTCTCCTTTTAGAAGTCCAATGCGCTTACACTATATTCCTGCAAAACTCTTGTGTTTATTTCCTATTCACCATACAAAGATACTTGTTACAAAATTCCTGCGTTTTTAATTCCTAATACAAATTTACTATACCTACCATGTCCATCCTGTGTTTTTCCTATTCCTACATTTTTGAAAAACCATTGATCGAAAGAGGCCCCTAATCTTGTTAATCAATCATAGGAAAATTGCCTGCGTTTTTTCCTCTGGTCCATTCCTCTGAACTGTGCCAGCATAGGAAACTTAACTATTCCTACACTTTTTCTTTAATGCAAACAAGACCTTATTCCTTGGTGTGTTTGTCTGCATGCATTCATGATTTATTCAACACGTTTCTGCATCTTTCAGATAGTAGTTTTTTCGCAAAGCCATCTAGCACTACCCCTTTGTCAAACACCTTGCATGCTCCAAGATATGAAGAAAATATGTTGCGAGGCATTGACACATTGCTGATGCCACTAGACAATCCAACAGTAGAAGCATTTGTACCAGTTGATGATAACATACCCGGAACATGGGATGATGAAGGATTTGAAACAAGGGTCGCTGGGTTGGTGCCAATGGAGAATGGATTGCGATTGCAAAGCACCCGGGGTGTTGGTACCTCCAAAATGTCTACAGTATGGCACGTATTGAGCTGCCACGTGTGCAGCATGTTGATATTTATCCATCGGGTAACCAGTGTTTCCTCGGCCCCCATGCACTTACCTCTACAAGCACGTGAATATCGAGCTGCTGAAGATACAAATAGCAAAGAAACTGTACAAATTTGACAACCAATGGCACTACAGCGCGATGGCGGTGTTTGACAAATTCATTGCTACCATAGATTTTCCTTGTGACAGGGACTGGATTATCCTTCGAAACGACTATCTTGCACCAGCAACGTATGTCGATGCCATTGCCAAGTGTCTAATCAATGGTTCTATTGATCACATATACGCAGTGATAGAACCGCGAGGAGATGTTCTTGTCTAGGAACTAAACAAGTGGAGTGAGTCCCGTTATTTAAAAGTAAAATTTATAAATTACTTACAACTACATTATTCGTGATAATTTTGCTAACTGAAATGCACACATAGGTATACTTGCAGTCCCGCATGTCATACATGCTCCATTAATTGAAGAGCCGGAAAACGCCAAGCCGGTGAGGATGCCGAGACTGAAGATATTGCATTACACAGCTAGTACTTGGCAGAGCTTGGCTGGAATATCCTGTGCATTCACACCAGGGGTGCACGAACCAGCAGCCATGGTAATCCTATATCATACATGGGTAGAGAACTGCTCTCTTATCCCTCGCTCCACTGTCATGTTTTCCAGAGGGCCCTTAATTTGGATGACCCTGTAGCACCAGACTAGATCAGAAGGGATAATCATGAAGGAAGGTCAGTGTTTGTGGGAATCAACCATCCATTCATCCTCGATCCCCCTACAAACTCCGAACCTGGTGTTGCTGATGTTGACAAACTTCTGCCAGTGTTCAGAGGAGACTGTGTGTTTGCTACACACGTGCGTTGCCAACATCGCCCACAGCCAGTTCCAGATTGGAGCCGCATGCACATCAATGGGGGAGCTGCCATAGATTCATCACTTAACTACACTGGAGCGGAACATACAGAGCAAATGTTTGAGGTGCCAATGTGGTTCATGCCAACCCTGCCTCGTTAGAACTATGTGAAGTTTCACCAAAATACCGAAAAGCTGATTATGAGCACTCGCAACATCATTTCTGTAGCTAGTACTTGTCACCATGTAATGTACAGTACTATGTACGTAGTACTTTCATACTGTATTGTAGTATCAGTACTTGCAACATCATTTCCACTATTTCTTGTACTAGGCACCATGTACGTAATAATATACTTTCATAGTATGTGTTTGATGTTTCCCTATTCAAGCACTCAAGCTGGCGTGCCCAATTTTCTAGACAATTAATTTTTGCATGACAATTAGTAGTACTGTATTGGTGGAAAGGTTTTCTTTGTCCACAGCATTCGTGTAACCTCGCCGCATTTATTCCCCCACCAGCCCCAGCCCACTCTCACACAGCACTCCTTAATCGCCATTGCGCTTCCCTCCATTGACGACCACCACCGCCACAACTTACTCATCTTAGGCGGGTCGGCTGCGGGTGGCGGGCCCTGCAACCTCATATATAGAGTCGTTGCATCCCTTAGACATCGCGGTGGCAGTGCGGTATGTACATAATCCCCGAAACCCTTGATCTTGATGATGAGATGCGATCAAGCTTTTATTAGCGCTTGATTAACATTGGGTTGGTGTTGAGTATAGTACTCATCTAGTGCATTTAACCCGTTTGTATACTACAGTTCAGTTTTACACATGCAAGCTACTTCCGAGGCTAGATCTACGATGAACTATAATAATAAGTTCAAATTGTGTATTCATTGATCCATAGCTGACGATGATTCGGGAGGCCACTCGGTATGTTTTGCTTTAGATTTGTCTCAGGGGTGGAGGTCCCTTTAATTTGGGCAAGTTAGGGCGGTTGCTGCCCTACCCTAATTTTTGCCAAAATTTCGAGTCTATGTATGCATCTCTAGCATCGGCAACAGATAGATCTCATCATGTTCATCTGTTCGTCTGTTCCTGGGTGTTCGGTATCTATACTTCTCGATAAACAACTGCACTAATGTGATTCCTAGACCTTGGAAGTAGTACTAATATAACCGGCATTCATGCTAGCTAGAGTTAAGACTTTAATTTGTGTACTTCGATAAGAAAATTGCTCCACTTTACTTTCTTAGCTGATCTTGTATTGTACTCTATCAGCTAATACTGCACTATTTCACAATTATTGACAGCTGGTAGAGACATTATCTATCCACGGGATTTTTTTTGCAGTGTTCGGGCAAGAAGCTCAAATTTGGATAGACTCATCATCGAAGAAGACAAGAGAGCCCTGTGCAGTCTGGATGGACGGGCGAGCCAGGAACACTCACGTGGAGAACACCTGTGACGAGTTCTGCAAGATGTTGTTAATACCGGGAGGGTTAGACATGCGGAGCATACCCAGCTCCTTTTTGCCAATGTTTGGCAGTGAGTATCTAGAGGCCATCAAGCTGAAGATATGCAAAGCCTACAGCTGGGACATCGAGCTGAAGAAGCAAGATGGCAAGGTAATCCTTGACGAAGGATGGCTAGATTTTGTCAAAGCACATGACTTGAAGGTAGGATACTTTCTAGTATTCAAGAAGCTTGCCACCACTTCCTTTAAGGTGATAGTATTTGATCATGATAACTACGAGAAGGTGATCAGATGTGCAGGTTATCACCCATCATTTGATGGACAATTTACTATATCATAGGTGTATTAATGTAGTGAATGTTCGCTTCTAATTATAACTATTCTGTAAAGAGATGCTTTAACACCTTCCGTTATCATGCATCATGTTGGAACACCGTGGTACTTAATCGCGCTAGGCTCCAATGTGGAGGTTTTATTGTACTATGTTTGCAGCAAAACTGCAAAACAAACATCTAGTATACTACTGCTAGTATTGTACTACCTCCTATTCCAAAGTATTAGGGATGGACATAAAACTCGAAACTCGACGAGTTTAGTGAGCACTCGTTTGCTCGGCTCATTCAAAATCGACTCGTTTCCTTAACGATCTGAGCTGAGCTGCAGTTTTTGCTCGATATCCTTAATGAGCTAAATGATCGAGTTAACGATGTTCGTGAGCTACTTGTTAAGCTCGGTAACAACCAAGGTAAGGCCCACTTATGTTGCTACATGTCTAATCCGGCAGCCCATCTAAGGCAAACATCTAGCCCATTGAGTAAGACTGATCAATCCAGGGGCGAGAGTGACCGACCAAAAACCTTACCCTAGACTCTCCCGATCGATTCAGAATATTTCTAATGTGTCTCGTCAACTCGTCATCTCCCACTACATAACCCATCTCCATCTTCTCAATCTGGATCTACTGACCGCTGCACTAACCGAACCCTGCCGACTGTCGTTTTTATTTATCGGTATGCCTCTGTCTGAGGCTGATACATTTTCATAATGAGAAGCTCATGAGCGCTCGTTAACATCTAATGAACCGACCTAAGATTTACTTTTTGCTCGTTATCCTTAACAAGTTTAATGATCTGAGCCTTAATGAGCATGAGCCTTAATGAGCCGAGCCTTAACGAGTCGAGCTGTTCGATAGTCCATCCCTACACAGTATAATCCTTTTTAGCAAACTGAACAAACATCATCTGGTCAAACATGATAGCAGTAGTAACTCTAGTCGGTGTACACGGCAGTGTGCCGGCCTAGCTGTAATGGCCCAGGTTGTGACATGGTTAATTTAGTGCACGGCAGCGTGCCGGTGCGCACGGAAGGTTGTGACATGGCCCAGATTTCAGATGGTTAATTTGGTGCACTGCAGCGTGCAAGCCAAGCTAATCAGCGTCCTGGATGCAGCTCGAGAGGCCTTGCAAAAAACTCGTTCAAAGATCCATCCCATCTTCCCCATCTCGGCTGTTTTTATCCCCACTCGCCAACGCTGCATGGCCCCGCATTTGGGATCGTCTCCAGTGCATGCTTCACATATTTTCCTTGCCATCTCGCCCGCTGCATCGGATCTTGCAGGCCGCATGCCACCCCTCTCCAAAAGTCCCCCAATAGTCATACTTTGGTCTGACATCTTCCCCCCAATCCATCCCGATGTCGCAATCAACACACAACCCACTACACGGCGTCTGGAGCAAGGTCGGCGACGATGTTTTCAACGAAATCGCTATGCGTCTGGACACTACCAGCGCTGCCCGGCTGGCCGCATTCTCCGAGGACCTGTACCTCCAAGTCGTGGGTGGAAAAGGTAGCAGATGCCCCAACGACCACTGCGGGACATTCGTCCCCTACAACGACGTCTACGACCACATAATCTGGTGCTTTCACGGCCAGCAAGTCTGCACTGATCCTGGATGTGAGTTCATCACCTCGTCGGTAGACCTAACACCTATGGTAGAGCTCGTCCGCCACCTCAGAGTTGCCCACTCGACGACTGCGCACATAATGCCCTATAGCCACAAACACTGGGAGCCGTCTAAGCCGGTGCCCACAGGGGGCTTGCGGAGAGCGGATATCATTGGCATTGGGAAAGAGGGCACCATGTTTGTCGCCCAAATTGATGGCCACACCACGTACATCGTCATATCCCCCAGGTTCGTTAGTTCAGGGGCGTGCGAATCACCACAATACAAGGTGAAGCTTTGGTCGCTGTCTCTGTGGCATGAGCTCCATGCAGTTGAAATGGTGGCGACATCTGAGCTGACGAGCAGGCCATCGTCAGCCGAAGTCACCCTGGAAGGGCTTAGGTCGTACCTGTCGCAGCCGTGGTGTTACCTGGAAGCTTCTAAACTATTCAACGGAATTCCCTATGGATTAGGAGTATTGCATCAACAAGTTTCAGAAGTGAGATAAAACATCTAAATATTCATTGTGATGATCCCAATATTAAGATATGTAATGTCGTACTAATTAATTACTACTTTATGTTGGTGGCAGATTCAATTTGTATGGGGAGAGGTGGAACAAGTTTGCGGCAATGTATACATATTTCCAATGTACGCTGCTGACATAGTGGGCCCATAGGCGACGGTATGACAAGGAAAGGTTAGCAGGCAGGAAAGAAAGCACTACCCGGCCAGCACTTGACACGCTGTTGCGTTATGCCGAGTATTTTGTATGGAGGTCTTAACTTGCTACTACTAATCTATTTTTTAGTATACATATGTACTGGTACTTGTTCAGATCGACCGATCGAGTGCTGAATATGGACTCTCTTTCCTTTTGAGTCATGGACTTGCTAAAACTATTGAATTTCAATGTCTGTATTGCTGAATCTATCATTTCTTTTGCCCATTGTTTGTACTGCTAAATCGGTTACTTTGAAATGTTGCTGAATCTGTCAAGTGGTGCTGAATATGAACTCGGAATCTGTAGATATTTTTTCTGTCTTATTCTGTACTGCTCAAGCTTCAAATGCTACTCAATTTGTCAAGTGTTATGTCGTTACTATTACTAAGGTATTTTATAGAACTAATACTGATGTACTAGTACTTGTTTAGATCAGGTGCAGTAGATGGTCTTGCTTTCCATTTTAAACTTGGCTTTGTCACAATCTAGATGAGGCTTGGGCATTTTGGGATGCATATATATGGGGGTCACACTGGTATTAATGTGAAGAGGATGTATGCACACAAAAGCATAC
This sequence comes from Avena sativa, assembly GCA_916181665.1. Lineage (NCBI taxonomy): Eukaryota > Viridiplantae > Streptophyta > Magnoliopsida > Poales > Poaceae > Avena > Avena sativa. Next base: position 471,360,072 of record OV702290.1, read on the forward strand.
TTGATCATCAGTTATGCTTGCTCCAATGATCGAGTGTGTTTGGAGAAAAGGGCAAACTGATCGTGCGACAAGGTTTTTAGAGCTGAAACATGAACGGGTTCTCTCTGTACTGCTATTGATTTTTAGTGTCTGTATAGCTGAAACAGTCACTTTGGAATGCTGCAGAATCGGTCAAGTGCTGCTGAATATGAACTAGAAATCTATCAATATTTTTTCTGTCTTATTCTGTACTACTGGATCTTTCAAATGATACTGAATTTGTAAAAAAGTTATGTCGCTGCTCCTGGGCTGCTTGCACTAGAGCTTTTGCATGTGTGTCATCAGAACAGTTGGATGTGTTTTGACAGAAATGAGAGGGTACCAAGTGAAGTCATTGGATACTAGTCTAGTTTTGGCGCACGTAGTCTGTGTCCCTTGTTCTTTAGATATTTTTACATGAATATATGTCAAAAGAATTATCGTTTTTTCCCTCTGGTAGTGAGGTCTGTGTCCCGAATCCGGCCGAGCCACACATAATGCAAACTTTACTAACGAGGAGGTAAAATCTAGCCCATTCGGCCCCTCTTTAGCCCAGAACAATTTAATTCAGCCTTGTAGGGCTCAGGGGACTTGCTGACAACAGCCCATTTACATATTTATCAAGGAGCCCATGGAGAATAGTGCATGGAGTATAGCCCATTTAGTATAGTAGATATAGAATATCCCAAAATGTTTAATTCAGCGTTTTTGGAATTGCCCTTTAAAACAAAAACAAAAAACCCGCCTACCCATGTTTTTAAGAAACTCTCCATTATCTGGCATTTAATAAATTGAGATGTCAGGATCGCTTCCCTTTTATTTTAATAAGAGAGATAACATGGACACATAAAATCTTTTTAAAAAGGCTAATACATAAGTTATAGGTACTACAAAGCTTTTTAATGAGAATGTTCATCTATGTTGTTTGTTGTTGGGGCAACGCACATGGTTTATATGTGTTTTGAAGTCTTGAGTTTGATTATTTGTGCTTGACATAAAATTATCTTGGGTTTACAGTTTTCTTCTAGCAATATTGCTTTATGGAGAGGCTGACATCGCGGACCCACCAGCCTTCAGCATCCCTCGAGTTTAATGGTCGGGTTTGAAAAAAAGTTAAATATTTCTACAGAGAGGCTGGCATCGGGAACCCACCTGCCAGAACATACGAGGCTACATCTGGGACCCACAAGCCAGAACATACTAGAGAGGCTAACATGGGGGCCTCAGCAGCAAGACCATACACGGCTGCCACATCGAGCAACATTGCCAAGGTCAAAACAGCGGACGCACGGCCGAAAAAAAGTCCATCACACGCAGGTTTGATTTATAGAGAGACAGGCATGTGGGACCCAGTTGCGCGGCCTTATACAGGTTCTGCCTCGAGCGATGTTGCCAAGTTCGAAACAGGGAGGCACGAGCGAGAAAAAAGGCCAGCATGCACACGTTTCTTCTAATGAGAGGCTCACATGGGGGACCCAGCAGCCTAGAAAAACAGCAAAAATTCCATCATACACACGTTTCTTCTAATGAGTGGATGAGATGTGGGGTCCAGGAGTTTGATTAAACGGTAGATGCATCGAGCAGCGCTATTAAGTTCGGAACAGGGTAGCGCGAGCAAAGAAACAAATTACATCAACGATTCTTATAATGTGAGGCTGACATGGCAGACCCAGCAGCATGACTAGACGGCAGATAGATCGAGCAACGTTATCGAGTTGAAATCAGGGAGGCAATAGCCAAGGGAAAAAATTCCATTATACACACGTTTCTTCTAATGAGAGGATGACATGTGGGTTCCAGGAGGTTGATTAGACGGTGATGCATCGAGCAGCGCTATCAACTTTGGAACAGGGTAGTGCGAGCAAAGGAAAAAAATTCATCATACACACGATCCTTCTAATGAGAGGCTGACATGTGGGACCTAGCAGCCTGACTAAACGACAGATGCCTCGAGCAACGTTAACGAGTTCAAATCAGGGAGGCACGACCGAAAAGTATGGTCCGCAAGAGACACTAACATCCGGGACCCACATGCATCAAAAGACTTCGGCGAGTCAATATCGCGTGAGGAAACGAAAATCTTGCTTCTGCCACGCACTGGCCGAGCTTCCTCCATGTTTTTAGCAGATCTGTCGTAGTAGAGGGCCACGAAACCGGAAAAAAAAGTTTTCCATCGGCCACGGCTGAGCCGGGAATTTCGTCGTGGAAGACGCGCCTTCTATGACGATCGTCGGGCCAAGTCGTTGCAGAAGGAAACTTTTCTTGTAGTGACGTCTAGCGTCTCCAACCTTCGAAAATTCTCATACAATATGAAAACATGTATTTTGCCAAATTATACTCTATCATGTTGCAACCTAAACACTATTTCAGATATCTCAATATCTTTCACACATGATAGTTTCTGAAACAATTCTTTTAGCTCCTAGATAACCTTGATACTAAAACATCTTTTAAATATCAAGGATCATGGAGGCAAACATGATACTTTTGATACTAATAGTGGAATTGTTACTCTTGGTTTAATACTACTTATTAAACTTCATGGAGTAGATGGAGCTTGTTGGAAGTTTGCAATAGGACTTTCTAACTTTAAATTGACACTCAAAACAATACGATACCAGTTCATAAAGTAAATATCCATAATTCTATAGTTCTATTATCTCAATTAAAACTAAGAGCAAGGTAGTAAATGGATGCCAATGACTACAAAAAATTATGCAAATTCACTTTGATTTTAGTTTATGATAAATTGAGTTCGACTAATCCAAATTACAAATGAACTCCCACTCAAAACCAACATCCCTCGAGTTGTTTTGGTGATTACATGAACCAAATCCACTACACCAAGTCCGATCATCACGTGAGTCGGTGTAGCTTCAAAGGCGAGCATCCATATGGGCATCATATCAACCATATGACTCATGCTTAACCTTTCGGTTCGTGTTCTGAGGCCATATCTATACATGCTAGGCTCGCCAAGTAAGAACCTTAGTACTCGCGTGCGTAAAACTATCTTACACCCATTGTATGAAAGCGTAGAGTCAAGTACACCCGATCATCACGTGATATCTCGAAACGACGAACTTTCTTAACGGTGCATACTTAAGGAAGAACACATTTTATCTTAATATATAAATGAGGGATCATCTTATAATGCTACTAAAGCGCCAAACAAGCAATCTAAGATGCAAACAAAACATCATATGCATAAAGTGAAATGATATGGTTCTTGCACTTGATAATTCCTTTATGTGTAAGGCCAAGGGCTATGGAACTTACACGTTAGGTATGCTATAATTTCCAAGAGTATCAACTACACTTCAAATTATAACATTACCATATCATGACACTAGCCCAGCAACAATCTAAACTAGACGCTTCTAATTTATCAATTGCAAGTTTTACGTGGCTTAGGGCTTTCGAAGATAGAACCGGCCTTACCTATGAACATGGAACCACAACGATGATAATCAAATTATTAGCAACTCGTTGTAAATCAGATATTGAATATAGTAGGAGAGAAAAGACACTCGCTAGCCACTTATGCAGAACTAGTTGCATGTCAAGCGTGGAATAGGTCTCATGTGCGAGGACATGTAAAGTTAGTCCAGGCCGCTTCACTATGCCATCAATATCCAAAATACATATAAGATGCAATAACATGATCATCATCGCCCACATACTCTTATGTGTTCTACCCATGCAAAGCATCTACGCATAAACCTGGTTCTGATACCACTGTTGGGTTTGCAGCATATAAAACAAAAAAAAATCTATGATGTGAACATCTAAGCACCAAGATCTATCTACCTAGATACAATCAACGAGTGGATATACATCCATAGAGAACATACCCTTGAAGAGCGACAAAGTGTTATGAGGTTGTACTCGTGGATGATGTAGTCGTACACTTGCCAATCTCAACATCGTGATGAAGTCTAGCGAGTCCAGCAGGTCTAGCACCAGCACTAGCAAGTCTAGCAGGTCCAGCACCAGCAAGTCCAGCAGTGCATCTGTCATCACACACACGTCCGGTACCTCAACAACCTCCGCCTCCTCGCTCCAGCGATGCAGCGGAAGCAGTAATTCCTTTCTAGATAAAGCCACCGTGAACATGTATCTCGCTAATCCGAGACCATGGGGAATAATTTCTAGAGGGGGAGAGAGATCCTTCACGAGGAGGTGTAAGATGAGAGGAGGAGTGGAGGGACTTTTATAGGGGAGAGGGGGGCAGCCCCTCCCATGGCCGGCGGCCAAGATGGTGCCCCCACCTCTTCCATCATTCATGTGGGTGGAGCTCGCACTCACATAAACATGCCTCCACTCAAAAGTCCACTCACCTCCATTAAATTTCCACCAAATTTAATGCAAGCCCTCATTAAATAAAACTATTTTATTTATTTTATTCATAATTTTTTTAATTAATTTAATTAACAAACATTCACATAAAACCCCCTGCAACATTTGAATATCACATGCAGAAACCAGTTTCTGCAATTTCACCTGAAACAATTCCAGTTTCCATCGAAATGATTTCAGTGCTTTCTTAAATCTTTATCTGAAACATATTTGCTCCAAATGGTGTCGGTATCCCTTAAGTGTGTCACCCTGCGGTTTGCAAATAATGCAGACATGATAAAGACCCCTCTCCGATCAATAATCAGTAGCGAGGCCTAGAGATCCATACTGACTCCCACACATTCAACGATGACTCTAGTGATCATGTGAACCTTTTAACGTCGTACCTAAATCCCTTTGTCTCACGATATATTACATGTCCGAGATTCGATCATCGGTATCTCCATACCTAGTTTGATCTCGTTACCGGCATGCACTCTTTTCTCGTTCCCGTGATATAATATTCTAGTGATCACATCACTTGCTTGCAAGCTATCTCAATGTGATATCACCGAGAAGGCCTGGAGTATATCTATCCGACATCGGGATGGACAGATCCCACTCTTGATCCATGAGCCTCTACATAACACCTTCGGAGCATCTGAACCCACATTTATAGTCACCCTGTTACGGTGTGATGTTTGATGTTATTAAGTTACTCTTCTAGTGTTAGTGTTTGACATGATCTCATGGTCTAAGGACTAGAATTACTTCATAAGATGTTATAGCAATTTAAACACAATGACTTTGATCATATTGTTATACTTCAAATGAATGTTCATCACACCATTCAACTAATGTTGTGACCTCGTTATTAACAACATCCAGTGTCCATGATCAGGAAACCTTGATCATCTTGTTAATCAACGAGTTGGTTTATAAGAGAGGTACAACTAGGAACCCTTTATTTGTTTATTAAACACACATGTATTAACGTTTGGAATTAATACAGCTATAGCATGCAAAATAAACATTTATCATAAACAAGGAATAAGGTAATAACCACTTTATTATTGCCTCTCGGGCATATTCCCTTCAGAAAAATAGTATCTCCTTCGTGGATATGTTATCTCCCCCACCTTTGATTCGATATGGGTTATTATCAAATCAAACTCAGTTCCAAGGACTATATTGATGATGTTGCTACTTCTGATAATTCACGTGAGTATGTCTTCATGTACATTGGCCTGACCAAAACTTTGCTATGTTCACGTAACATATGGGTTCATCACCATGGAGTAAATCGGTAAGTTTGTTATTCATCCCATTGACAATATCCTTATCTTCTCCATGTTAGACTAGATTCATATGGAATATTTGGCATCAACATTGGAAAATTTCTAAGAACCATCTTTAGTTCATTTCGAAGTATGCGATCTGGATGTTAGAAGTAATCTCCTCCAATTCACGGGAAATTGTTGAAAGATATCGCCGTGAATTTGAGTAGAGTTATCTCTGTTCCCTTAAGGACACATGTGTGTTTTGTTGCAAGTTCTTCGTTTAGGTGTAGTTGTCCTCTGACAAGTTGTTAATAGATAGTCTAGCAATCTAGCTCAGTCTATTGGAGCTTGACATTGTAGTCCATGTCTTGAGAATCTAGTGACTTACCTCCGCGTAAATGTTACAAACTTTCTATTCGAATATGCTGAGTCTGAAGTATCATTTCACCTAACCAAATCTGAATCTCAAGCAGATACGATGGTTGGTGTTCTTCAAGGTTTTGATGTAGGCCTCTCTGTAAATCCAGAAAGATTGATGAAATGGTTGACACAATTAGCCAGAAGGCCTATTGTCAAATTTTCTTGATTCAACAATAACAACCACTCTTCATGAGGCTTCTTCTATGATTTATTATAGGAGTTGTGCTTATTGTTTCCTTTGTTTCCGAAGTCCGATCTTTACTTGATGTTTGGTGTCTCGAACATCAAGGAGAACATTTAAAGTAGTGTTGCCAAATGTCTCTCAGTCGATCCCCAAGACCCTCTACATTGGCAAGCGTCTTGTGCGCAAAGTAACTGAAGTTTGAGAACGAATTTTATTTCTTCTCGTGTTATCAGGAATCTTCTTACTTAACTATCCGGTGGTGTAGAGTGATATCATGATCTTTGGCAAAGATTTTGATAGATCTAGATGAATAAAGAGTTTCCTTCGGTTGCTCTAACATGTTCGAAGAGCGACTATGATTTTAGTAATCATCAGTTCCTCTTGTTACATGTTCTTTGTGAATCTTATGAGTCCTCTCCACCAAAACAATTTTTGTGTCTTGGCCTTCTGTTGAATGAAAGAGTGACCCTTCTGTTTCAATAGCTTGGTCCTCTTGATCTATCTTTGTACCAATGAAGCTCTACTTAAGCCATTTAGTAGAATTTCATATTTCGAAGTCTGTGGTCATGTTCTTTACTATTGGAAGCTTTCCTCTTCAGAAGTTTAAACTCATCTGAAGTTCCATGGTCTCAATCCTGATGAAGACCAGCTATCTAACAACTTGAAAACCATCTCCATTTTGGTTCCTCCGCTATCTTGACGTGTTTCATGATGTCATCTCAGAGTTGTTTCTGAACACTCATGTCATGAGTTGACCATGAGATAATCGATGAGTTGTTTAGTGTGTTTCCCTCTTACCTTAGTGGAACCCAGTTCCCTTTTCCCTCTTCGTACCTTTGGAATCTCAGGTTGAGATTCTCATAAGAGGGATAGATTTGTAACACCCCAATTTCAGTTAATCATTAATTAGGGTTTGTTTGCATTACATGAGCATCATATATTTTTCTAAGACAAAAACAATGCAAAGGAAAAACTATGAAAACCCTAAACCCTAGTTTTTTCCTCTCTCTTGCAAATTAATTCAAAATGGCTTTTGAATTTTGAAAACCCAAAATTATGAGGAGCCCAAATTGCTTATAAGGGCCCCACAATATTTCACATATTGGCAAACCCCTTGGTGTTTTTTGAAATAATTCAAAATAGATTTTATCGTCAGATTGAAGACAAGTACACCACGAGGGGGTCCTCGGGGCATGGAGAAAGATGGGGTGTGAGACGACGATGTTCCGAGACGGTGAGCACACAAGCTTTACCCAGGTTCGAATCCGCCTACAGTGGATGGATCCTACTCCTGCTAGCAATCCACTAATACGACAGAGCCGAAAATACATATTACAAGAGAGGTTTCGCATGTGCGAGTTGAGGTTGTGATTTTCCATTGACTGTTGCCCCTAAAGTCCTATACCTAGGCCAGCTTATATAGTCGTCCGGTCCTAGGATTTACAGGAGAGTCCTATTCGGATACAATACAGAGTCGGTTACATAGTACATCTTGGACTACAAGTAACACTACAAGCCTAAGTTGGTAAGTCTTCTAGGCATTCCCATAGTCGGATGGGCTTTCAACTTCTCTCCCTGACTAGGCCGCCCGTGAAGCATAGCTCTAACCCGAAGTGGGCCACCTTGGTCAACGAGTCACAGTGGGTATACCTAGAAAGTATATCCCCAAAGTAGCCCCCCGAAGTCTCCAAGATCAAAGTCGGATCTCATCATCTAGCTTGAATCTTCTTCGGATGTAGAATCTTGAAGGGTTCTTGAAACTATAAAACAAAAATAGGATCCGACTCTCAAACATGAGTCAGACCTATCAATATCTTATTGTTACTTTCCTACTCGATTGCAAACTGAGCCGGAACTTGGCCAGTGACGCAACCTAACGTCAGTCAAGCTCTAGTCTTGTCACTGACAGACATTCCTGTTAGTATGAACGTTGGTGGTTCCACCTCGCGCGGAACCGAGGAGCCATTTCAATGTGTGCACGGACATCGAGGCGGCACAATCTTCTCGAGAAGTTACCTTGCTCCTTCCATGACGCATGGCGTAACACTTATGCATTTACACTAATCTTGGCGCATACGAGGATTATAAGGGGTAAAAAATCTCCTCATTTTCTTCTCACTCATGCCATTTCCTTCCTTCTCCCCATCACCAAAATCTACGCCTCCATCTACCTCTCCTCCTTGCCTCTAAATCTCCACAATGCCACCCAATTTAGGTCAAGTTCTTCAGCAAGATGGCAGATGCATCCAGCTCCGGAGCGGCGGCATCAACAGCGGCGGTGGAGGACAAGGGCCATCGCAGGGTATGGATCCCCTACATCTTGGATGACGAGAAGCTTCACGGCATCGAGGCAGAAGGTCTTATCCATGCTAGCGAGTCGCGGAGCAGCTTCGGCGAGCCTCTTCTCACCCCCACGACGACGAGCGGGTACACTTCGGTACTCACCTTGATCGAGGTTTGAGCATTCCTCCCCCAGACTTCTTTTCTGAGGTGATTTTGCATTATAGTGTTCAACTCCACAATCTTCTGCCCAATTCGATTCTAGAGCTTAGCGCCTATGTCTCTCTTTGTGAGGGTTATCTCGGAATCAAGCCGAGTCTTACTTTCTTCTGATACTACTTTAGTACTAGGAAACACTCTATCACTGCCAGTGTTCCATACAATATCGGAACTCTTAGCCTAGTTCTTAGGAGAGATCGAGTCTATCCTAAGGTCTTAGCCAGCGAATCAGTGAAGATATGGTCGTCCACATTTTTCTATCACAAGGACAAGCCAGCTCCCGGCAAGCAGGAAGGCTTGTCGGCTTTTGTCGACAGTGCCACCGCTCACCAGGAATCCTAGGACATGGAGGCGCCGACTCTTTCTGAAGATTTGATCCACGCCAAGAGGCAGATTGAATATTTCATGAAGCACAAGGGTCTGCGAGGATCCGACCTAGTCCATTGCTGGCTAGCTCGTCGGATTCAACCTATGCAGCACCGTGGGGACTAGCTGATGCACACGATCACCACCAACAAGAAGGAAACCATGAGAATCAGCCGGAATCCGATTCCTACTAAGGAATACGAGACCCGCGTTAGGTGGTTGATCAAGGAGTGGATAGATCGGAAAATTCTAATGATCTCGCTGGACATGTTCACAGCAAAGAAACCCCTGACCGCTATAAGTTTTCAACTGTCACATCTTGTACTTGTGTCATTTGTATATGCTTATTCGCAATACTGAGATTTTTTCGACTCTCGGCTCGCCAATGTCCCCGAGTCCGAGCTAGCTCCTCTCAAGGGATGTCTACCTGAGGATCCATTTCCTCAGGAAGATGAAGAGCTTGAAGTGCTACCAGAAGTGCTTACCCGGAAGCGTAAAGCTACGGTCGTGCAAGCTAGCCCACAAACTATGCCACTTGTCAAGAAGTAAGTTTTTCTATCAAACCTTGTATTTTTTTTTTTGTTCTTTCTGGGTCATAAGAATCTTGTTTTGTTACTCTCTAGAGCTAAATAAATTATCAAGGGTAAAGGAAAGCCGGGAAAGGTTCTGTGCCAGCAGAAGCTGACCATTGTCTCGCTCGCTGTTGCGCCTCTAACTCCTACTCCGAACCCATCCTCAGTGCTGGAAGATATTCCGTCTCCGCACCCTGAGGATGTTGTGACTCAATCTGAAGAGCTCGTGAACCAAGATTCACAAACTGACGTCACCATGGGTGACTAGATAGTTGATATGGGTGAACCCTCCAAGGGTAATGATCCCTTAGCCTAAACCTTTGCAAATAACCTTCTGCAAAATCGTGTGTCACCAAACTTGGCCTCACTCAGAAAAGCGCTAAAGAAATCTAGAAACTAGCCCTCCACTACTTGGAGACCAGAAACATTACGGCTAAGGAGGAGGCTCAAGAAGCTGAAGATATAAAACTTATTGAGCTTATTGAACTAGTATGTCTTTGCGATCAGAAGCTAAAGCTGGTGTGGTTATGCCTCCACCAGTTGTTTCTCTAACCCTTTCCGAGAAGGTTTCTTCTGAAGTAAACATCAGTCTCAACAAACTAACACATGAGCATTTTGTACGTCTTTTTTCGACTCTTTTGCTGTAGTTAATATCATATCCTATAGACCTCGAGCATGAAGTTGGATAGAACTAGAATTCTGAGTTTATGCTTTAATAGGATGCCCAAGAATGAAGTACTGCAGCCCCTAAGGCTCGTGCTGGAATTTAGTTAAAAATAGCAGCTTGAGTCTTAAGTAGCTTTCTGACTTACAGAATGTTTTTGATTACAACCAGGAATTGTTGAAGAACATATGCAACAAGCGCAGAGAAATCAAAGCTCTCCATCGTGAAAATGCTAAGTTTAAAATTGAGAAGGATGATGCCGAAAGTAAGTTTTCCGACAATCTCTTCGTGGATTTATTTGTTATTCGAATTCCGACTAATATGTATGCCTCACTCTAGACTTGCTTGCTAAATCCTGCAAACTTGTGGAGGAAGCCCAAGTTTATAAAACTCTTGAATCCGAGAAAGCTGGCCTGTGCGAGAGGCTCAAGAAATTGCAAGAAGACCATGAGCGCAGCGTCAGCAACATCCTTGAGTTAAGAAACCGTTCCACTGAAGAACATGACATGACCATTGCTCGCCAAGATAAAGAATTATTGGAATTGAAAGCTGAATTGGATAGGAAAAAGGACACCACCCAGGCCATGCGGGATGAACTCCGGAGTCTGAGAGAGGAGAATACCAAATTATACGAATCTACCTTCGGTAAGTTTTACTACCATTACGACTCTTTGCTTGATTTTTCTGACTTGATTAGTCAGTTTTTAACATTGCTCCTTTTTCAGGACCTCTCAACCTCTTGGACTCGTCTTCATCTGAGTCACGCCTCCACTGGCTTGTCGCAGTCGGAGATTTGATATATGATATCTGCCAATCCCTTGAGGACATTGGGGAAACACGTAATCTCTCTGACATAGGAAAGTTGTCCACCTCTGAGCTACGTGACAAAGCAAAGGATATCCTGCAGTTGGTCGAGGACTAGAAAATATCCTATGCTCGCATAGCAGCACAGAATGCCCTTACCCTGGTAATGAGCCACCATGGAAACATGGAAATCTAGCAAGTTACCAAAGGATATTCAGTTGTTGATGAAGATGTCAAGGATCATAGTGTAGGTGCTATCTGGGACTCTTGTGTCGGTTATGCTTGCCGCGTAGACGATGACGAAGAGACCGAGTCTGACGTCCCTATCTCAAAAAAAGATCAATGTGACGTAGGCACCGGCACTAGCGAGCCAGCATATCCTTCTCCTGCAACATATTTTTTGCAAGAAACTTTTTGTTATTCTAAAACAAGCCATTAATGTAATGGTTAAACTTATTCATTTTGAGGTTTTGCTATGTAAGAACTAGTGCTTTACTCTTAGAACACATGCTTTTTTATTTTTGTGCTTGAAAAATACTTAAGCACTTTTTGTCTATACTTATCATTTATCTGGCTTTCTGCCTCGTCCCTTTCGTGAGACGGCAAACCTTCAGCACGGAAACTTTGCCGAGCAATGGAGCTCAATTGTTAAACCAGTATAAACCTAGAATCAAAGTCGGCCTCTAGTACCAACAATTTACCACTCGGAAAATACATGCGTCCAGCAATCACACAAAAACCAAAGTATAAACAGAAAATGAGACTTACACCCAAAGGTAGCTTTTATTTTAGAATTGGAAATCTAACTAGAAGAAACATGAGCATAAAGTACATTCAAGTATCTTCGGATTTTCGACTATGATATGATCATTCAGAAATAAGATGGTACTTAAAAAACATCTCAGAAAAAACATTGAGGAGACCAATACTTTATTTCACTTTGAACATGTACATTGATATTATTACAAAGAAAGAAATTTTAAGAATAAAAGGGACATAGTTGAGCAATATTCCAGGGATGTTCTATCTCATCCGGGTTTATACTACCTCCAGCTCTCTTCCTCTTCTTAGTAGCATGTCTTTCTTTTTCTGGCCTCATGTCAGTTAGGTAGTATGAAACATAGTGAAATACTCTGCTAACCATAAAGGACCTTCCTAGATTGGGAAAAGTTTGTGCTCTCTTATTTGCACTAGTCAGAGAACTAGATCGCCCTTTTTGAAAGACCGGTTTTTGACTCTCTGACTATGATACTTGTGTAACTTCTGCTGATAGGCCGTAGATCTCTGTTGATCAATGACGTGAACTTCCTCGAGTATATCGAGGTCATCTTGGCGGGCAACTTTGGCATCTTCTTCAACATATGCAGTGACTCGGGGAGAAGTATGGATAAGATCACTCGGAAGAACTGCATCTGCACTATAGACCAAGAAGAAGGGTATATATCCGGTTGACTAGTTAGGAGTAGTTCGTAAACTCCATACAACAGATGACAATTCATCCACCCAAGCCCACGCAGCTCGATGAAGTGGTGCTTTGAGTCTAGGATGGAGGCCTTGAAGAATTAAACCATTTGCCCTTTCGACTTGTCCATTGTCTTGTGGATGTGCGACTGATGCAATATCGAGTCGGATCCCATGATCTTCGCAGAATTCGACAAGTTCTCCCATGGAAAAGTTGCTCCTGTTGTTTGTAATAATACTGTGCGGACATCCAAATCAGATTATAACGTCCTCGACGAATCTCTTGGTTGTTGCTCCATCACAACTTGCGACGGGTTTAGCCTCAATCCACTTTGTAAATTTATCCACCATCACTAGGAGGTGAGTAAATCCACTTGGAGCCCGTCAAACGGTCCTACCATGTCAAGCCCCTAGACCGCAAAGGTCCATGTAATCAGAATTGTTCATAGTTGATCAGCCAGAACATGGTCTTGTTTGGCGTACTTTTGGCAACCTTTGCACGTCCTGACCAGCCCATCGGCATCTGCCTTAGCTATAAGCCAGAAAAATCTGTGTCGAAAAGCTTTTGACACTAAAGATTTGGCTGTGGCGTGATGCCCGCATTCGCCTTTGTGGATTTCCCTAAGGATTTCCACTCCTTCTTCTGGAGAAACACAGAGCTGAAAAAAATCCAGACACACTCCGCCTATAGAGCTCACTGATACATTGCAAATGTATCTATAATTTTTGATGTTCCATGCTTGGTTTTATCCACTTTCTTGTGTTTTGTCCACACTTTGGAGTACTTTTCATATGATTTCTTGGACTAACCTATTAACAAGAGCCACAGTGCCAGCTGCCTATTTTCTATTGTTTTTGGTTCCAGGAAAGTTAGAAAATGAATATTCTCGGAATTGGATGGGACAAAAGCCAAAGTGCCTATTTTTCCAGAAGACTCCAGGAGCCAGAATACAAAACTGAGCAGGGCCAGGGGCTGGCCACACCCCCCAGGCACGGGCTGGGCCTGGCCGCGCCAGGGCATGGTGTGGTGGCCCCAGGCACCCCCTCGGTCTCCCTCTTCGCCTATAAGTTGCCTTCTAACCTAAAAACTCCGGGGGGTTCGACGTTTTTCTGGAAGGAGTTCCGCTCTGCTGCCACCACCAGATTCCACGAAATAGCACCAGAAACTCCGTTCTGGCACCCTGCCGAGACGGGGAATTGGAGGAGATCATCGCCATCATCATCACCATCTCTTCTCCATCGACCATCCATGTTTCCCCCATCTATGAGTGAGTAATCCCTCGTTGTAGGCTATGGGGATGGTAGGGATTGGATGAGATCGTTCATGTAATGGCATCAGATTGTTAGGGCATGGTGCCTAGTATCTTTTATTAGTGCTTTATGACTTTGTTGCAACTTGTTGTGCTTAATGCTTGTCACTAGGGCCCGAGTGCCATGATTTCAGATCTGAACATGTTATTGATTCATTATGATAGTATTGTTTATGGTCTTATCTACAAGTTGTATACACACGTTGTTGTCTGGAACCTATGGCCCCGAAGTGACAGAAATCGGGATAACAGGAAGGGAATAGCTTTGATGTGAGGATCACATGTGTTCACGGAGTGTTAATGCTTTGCTCTGGTGCTCTATTAAAAGGAGCACCTTAATTTCCAGTAGTTCCCTAGAGGCCCCGCTGCAAACGGGCTGGCAGGACAAAAGATGTTGTGCAAGTTCTCATTGCGAGCACGTATGACTATATATGGAACACATGCCTAGGATTATCTAGTACTTGGATGCTTTATCTTATTTATCTGCAATTGCCCTATGTTCTGATTGCTATGTGAATTGTCTTGTCCATGCAACGCCCATCCATCCATCCATATGCCTACCGCACTCGAATCCCACTATTTACTGCTTTTGTTACTACTGTCTTTGCTTTACTACTGCTGTTGCTTTACTATTCCTACTACAAAACTATTGCTACTGATAAACTGTTGTGAGCAAGATTGTTTCCAGGTGCAGCTGAATTGACAACTCAGTTGTTAAGGCTTATAAATATTCTTTGGCTCCCCTTGTGTCGAATCAATAAATTGGGTTTCACTTCCCTCGAAAATACTGCGATACACCCCCTATACTTGTGGGTCATCACTCACCACTTATCACTTTGTAGGATTTTGCTCTTCAGACGATCTGTCGGCTTAGAACTTCGTCTTCGGGTAATTTTCCATCTACCAAGAAATCAAGGTAGGGTTTTGTCCAGCTAGGAATTAAAGCCAGAACTGCTATGAGCAGTGAGTCAGATTTGGTCGGATACTCCTCACCAACTCATGTGATAGAGGGAACTCTTAGGTTCTCTAGAAAAGCACCATCCGGGACCTTTTTCCGTGTAGAGCCTATTCTTGATAGAGCATCTACTTCCTCGTTTTCTAATTAGGGAATTTGTTGGACTTCAAACCCTTCGAACAATTTTTCTAGTTCATCCATGACATCTCGATATGCTGCCATGTGCTTATTTGCACTACAGATGTCGGATACTTGTTGAGCAACTAAATCTGAGTTTCCGTAACAGATGAGTCGATAAATGCCGATGTCTTTTGCGATTCGAATTCCATGCAGCAGGGCTTCATATTCAGCAATATTATTCATCACCGTGAAGTGAATCTGCAACACATAGAATAGTTTGTCTCCTTGGGATGATTTGAGTACAACGCTAGCCCCCGAGCGCTTTCAACCCGTCAAAGTGCAAGGTCCAATATTCCGACTCAGGGACATTTTTTTGTCGTCTCCGTCCAATCAGCAATGAAATCAGCAAGTATCTAGGACTTTATTGATGTACGTGGTTTATACTCGATGTCAAAAGCTACTAGCTCAATTCCCCCCTTAGCAACACGTCAAGTGGCATCGCTGTTGTTGATCATGTCTCTCATGGGAGCTATGCTCACCACGATAATCTTGTGATCTTGAAAGTAGTGTCGTAGCTTTCTGGAGGCGAAGAACACACCATAGGCTAACTTTTGGTACTGAGGATACCTTTGTTTCGATTCAGTCAGGACCTCGCTAAGATAATAAGTCGGACGCTGCACCAGGTGTTCCTGTTTGTCTTCTGGTCGCTCCACTACCATTGCGATACTGATGACTCTATTTGTCGTAGCCATGTAAAGCAACATCGGTTCATGTGGTTCCGGTGCTGCAAGGATAGGGTCGGATGGAAGTACGTCTTTCAAATCCTTAAGTGTAGCTTCAGCTTCGTCAGTCTAGATGAATTTTTTGGTCTTTTTCAAGAGCTTGTATAATGGTGTGGCTCTTTCACCGAGACGGCTTACGAACCGACTGACCGCAGCAATGCAGCCAGTGAGCCATTATATGTCCTTCAAGCGAGTCAGCCTGGTAATGTTAACTATAGCCTTTATTTTCTCTCGGTTCACCTCTATGCCTCTCTAAGACACAATGAAACCTGACAATTTTCCGGCTAGTATTCCAAAGAAACACTTCTTCGGGTTAAGCATTATATTGTATTTTCATAGATTTGTGAATGTTTCCTCCAAGTTGGAAATGAGTGTTTCCTTCTTTTTGGACATCACAGCTATATCATCCACATATGCATGTACATTGCGTCTGATTTGATCGTGGAGACAACGCTGCATAGTGTGCTGGTACGTAGCTCCTGCATTTTTTAGCCCGAAAGGCATTGTTAAATAGCAGAAGGTTCTGAAAGGGGTGATGAATGAAGTCTTTAATTTGTCTAACTCCTTCATCTGAATTTGGTGATATTCGAATATGCGTCGAGAAAACATAGGAGTTCCGAGCCTGCTGTCGAGTCAATAACTTAATCGATTCTAGGCAGAGTGAACTGATCTCTCGGACAAGCCTTGTTCAAGGAAGTATAATCAATAAACATCCTTAAATCAGTGATGTCCTTTTTAGGTACCATTACAGGATTGGCCGACCACTCAATGTGGATGACCTCTTTGATAAATCTGGCTAACTCTAGTCGAGCCAGCTCCTTAGCTATATCTTTCGCTTTTCATCGCCGAAACATCGTAAGGACTGTTTCACAGGTTTAGCGTTAGGATACACATTTAGAGAGTGCTCAGCAAGTGCCCTAGGTACTACGGTCATGTCAGAAGGTTTCCATGCGAAGATATCTTTATTAGCTTTGAGGAACTCGACGAGCGTGCTTTCCTATGCATGGTCTAAACCTACTCCTATTTGTGTAACCTTGGAGGGATCGTCATCCTTCAATGGTGTTGTCTTCATCTCTTCTGATGCCTTGAACTCCAGAATTGGCTTCGTCACCTCCTTCTTCTTGATCTCCTGGTACTCCTCAGCGTGCAGTACGGCTTCAGCAAAGGTGGCAGCTCCATGTTCGAATTCTTGTGCCTTCTTTGGGTTTCCCCGGATTGTGATGACGCCATTGGGACTTGGAATTTTCATCATGTTGTAAATATAACAAGGGCGAGCCATGAAAGCTCAGTAAGCCATACGCCCGAAGATAGTGTGGTATGCGCTCTTGAACAGCACCACTTCGAAAGAAAGTGCTTCCGTCTAATAATTCTTTGGAGTTCCAAAAGTAACATCCAAAGTGATTTCTCCTAGAGAGTTTGCTTGTCTTCTAGGGACAACTCCGTGGAAAACTACAGAGCTATGATTCGGGTGTGTTTCCGATATCATCATGCAGTGTAGTGTTTCGACGTAGATGATGTTGATGCTACTTCCACCATCCATGAGGGTCTTGGAGAACCCATAGCCGTTGATTTGTGGATTGACGACTAGCACGTATTTTCCTTGCATGTGTGGTTTAAGCAGATGATTGCTTCAGTCAAAGGTAATTGTTACTTCCAGCCAGTCCAAAAATTGAGGGACAGCCAGAACAGTTGCGTTGAGCTCGTGCATCACTGCCTTTTTAACCCTAGATGGTTGGGATCCAAGGAAGCAGACGTAGGTGTCTTTCTTGGTTGGGAAGGTCTTATTTCTATCCAACTTGGGATTTGAGGTCTCACCCTCCCCCATGTCAGAATCTTCCTTGGACTCCTTATCTTTGTCGAAATTTTTCTTTCCTTTTTGTCGCTTGGCCCCATAGCCAGCAGATTTGTCTTTCTTGATATCGTCATTGAAACGACACTCAGCATTTGTGTGGGACGAGCCCCGTTTGCCATCCGGTGATGCACGCACGGATTATTAGTGATGTCGTCCCAAGAGTATGTTTTACCAATTTGTTGGTCTCCTCTACCTTGGACTCGGGAAGTTCCACGGCCTCGGCCTCTGCCGCCTCCGTGGCCTCCTTGCCCTCCAGATCCGAAAGTTGCGTTGACAGTCATGGTTTCTGGATTAGGTTTTTCTTTCGAGGTGTTCTTATGTTTCTAGGCCTACTGCTGCTTTGGCTGTTTGGCCGACTGTGGCACAGCCAGTATGTTTAGCAGTCCCTCTGAATCATCGTAGGCGTCTCCATATTTGCTTGTCGTTTCTATTAGCTCCCCTAAGTTGGTGACTTTGTCGCACTTTAAGTGATGATGCATCAATCTGATTGGGAGTCCCGTGATGAAGGCATCGATAGCGGTCTAGTCGTTTACTCCCTCACAGGAGTTCTTCGTGTCAATCCATCGTCCAAGGTAGTCCCGACAAGTTTGGGGTACAACGCTGCAGATCTCCAACCATGCAGGGCCTCATGTAAGTACCCTCGAAATTACGAAAGAACGCACTTTGCATATCATACTAGTTGTGGATGGTGTTTTCTGGGAGTTCATTGAGCCATGATCGAGCCATCTTCCTCAGCATAAGCGGGAGATATCGAACTACAACCAATCTGTTTCCTCCTTTGGCAATGCAACAGGCCTGGAAGAAATTCTGGAGCCACGTGTCTGGCCGGACCACACCATAATAGGGTTGAATATGCCTTGAGATAGCAAATCCCTCTAGGAAATCTGTTTGTCGTACGCGAGGACCGAAGCATTTTGGGCCCACATATATATTATCCGAATCATAGTACCGTGCTTCTATGTTTGAGTTGATCTAGTGCCTGGTGTCACTTGGTGAGAGAGATCGCCATCTCGGATGTTTGCTGCAGCTGCGGTGCCGTGGAGCCAGATTTCTGTTTCCTCCACCACCGCCTCCGCCCATGTGCCCTCCTTGGCCTCCATGGGAGCTGTTATAGGAACTGCTTGGTTGAGAGGGTGGTGTCGGTGGGTTATTTTCTCCGTACGAGGCTTCGTGGTGACGTCCACCATGCCGGCTTGATCCGGCATGGTGTTCGTCATTCCTTCATCCGTCGTTTCCATCATTGTGACAGGGCTCATGCGGATAGCTTGTGTGTATAGGAGGGGCATTCTTTGCTAGTCCTACTCCCGACGTCATACTTCTTCTTCCCTACAGTTATCCGACTGCCGCCAGGGAGGTTGCTGTGAAACCATTGCTGCTATGGCGTCTCGCTCTACGGCTGGGGCAATGTTTCTCCAACTATGTGCGGGTCTATGCTGCTGTCCTAAAGAGCCAATTCTTGAGTAAATGTATTCCTGAGGGTCGGAATGGTAGCGTCGATCCGGCTCCCGTCGGGGCCTTGTATCTTGCTATCGACCAGTGTCTGTGCGGAATTGGTTTGATTTAGAGACCAATTTTCCGCTGCTGGACATGGCGACCTTCTGTTGCTCTAGATGCTTGGTGAGTAGCTTCACACTTAGCCGGACCTGTTCTAGGCTTGGATTATTTGCTAGGATATCTGGGCCACAGCAGTGTTTTCTACTAGCGTGTGATACACCCGGTTTCCCTTCTTGTCAAACCGAAGTTTTCCCACGGTTGTTTCTCCTTCAAAAAGGGTCTTGTGAACTTCCGGATTCCTATTGGACAATTCAAGGACGTTCTAGGTCTTCTGATGTTGTAGGGAGTTATACTTCTCTGCTGCTACAATGCGATGTTTCTCTTCTAGGAGATGAGTAGTTTCCTCGAGGAGTACCGGGCAATGCGCTTCTAGGGCTTGGGCCCTATCCTCCAACTCCGCTGGTGTAAAAACTACGGCCATTGGGATTGGTTTTGTGAGTGCATCTCCAAGAATTTTACGGGCACCAAGGGTAACCACGTGTCCATCCAACGGAGTCCTCTTTAGTTCTTCTAGGATCAGAGCACCATCTGAATCCTCTTTGTATTCTTCGGTGATTACCTCCTCGGTCAGAGGGTCCTTGGCCGGAGTCTTCTTCTTATTCTTGTCTGCCTTGTTAGCCTTATTGGCTCCTGTAGCAAACACGGCTTTGGGTCCAATTCCTGGGGTCAAGCTTCTATCAGTACTCTCGGACATCTGCACGTCAGGATTATCTCTAAGATCCATATCATCCTATGGTTTTGGAGAGTTTTCTACGGATCTTTCATTCATACTATTGCAGGGTATTTGATCCATAGCTTCTCCTTCCGCGGGATTGGAGTTGATCTCCACTTCAAGTTCTACTTCAAACTTCCCGAATTCTGCTCACATCATGGAATCCTCAAGGGAGGTCGGTATGTCAGTGTTTGTTCTGATTGCATCCAGCACCGAGTCATTGTCGTCTCCAGCATCGGTAGAGCCAGATCCAGATCCAACGTATCTGACAAAGTGCGATGTGTGCGCCCTAAGGTAATTGCGACTTTCTTCATTAGCTTCCTCGAAACGTCTTATGGTTTCAAGGATTGCATCTGTGTTGACTATGGCATTGTTCATCATCTTCTTCACGGTGTGCCTTAGGAGTGATTTTCCTGCTCTAGCATCGGTAGAGCTAGATCCAGAGCTGTTTTTGCTTTGATCTTCCTAAGATTCGACCTCCTGGGAGAGATCTTCTTCAGATCCAATCTTCTCCACAATATCTGCTTTAGGTGCGAGATGGGTGGGATTAGGGTTTTCTGAGACCCGAAACTCTGTCGCCTCCATAGACAAAGTGGATCCAGAAGCTTCTTATGCCTCTATCATCACTGCTGGGGTGGGTTGGGCAGGTTCAGCGAAACCGAGGTAAACATCGATCTCGCCAAAAGACATGATTGTGTATCTGGTCACAGGTTCCCTAGCCGGAATCCAAGTATCGTCGAGAAGGACGAGAGGGGTGTCGTTGGCATAGAGGACCCAGCTGATGGCTCCAATATTTGCCATCTTCTACCACGTTTAAACATTGTTTTTGGTCAAGAAATTGCCAAGAAACTCTCAATCCTTGCCACTAATGACTAATAATTGCAAATATATGCAAAACTTCTCTTTGAATTATGTTGTGCAGGAAATCATGGCTTTTAATGCGAAATAAGTAGTCATAATGAAGGTTTTTGAGGAAGTCCACACGACCAAGTAATTGGGGAGTCGTTCTAGGGTGTCAGCAAGCTTAACGACCATTGGTACGGGTAGGGCCCGCCCATACTAGGTGGTGACGGCTTCGTCTCATCAAACCCTACAACTTTCATGAAGACACCTATATATTTTGAGGCTCCAGCCGCCGACCAGAGAGCCTCCAGTCTCAAATTACATCACAACACCACCAAAGTAGATCCACACCATTGTTCATCCATTGTTCATCACTTCCACCATCCATCCACTAGCCATAGCCATTGCTTTGTACTTTAGATCTCCTTGTGATTTGGCGACCATTGTAAGAATATTTGATTTCAATTTAAGTATTTGTATGATGTTTTCTATCTCCGATCTATTTGTTAAGAGTGAGTAGTCCTCACGGGCTACGGGTTGGGGAGAAACCTCGCAACGATTATGTGCATCTAGATCATGGGAGTATTGTATTTTGTTTGAAATTAAGATTTGTATCTTTTGTTTCCTTGTCTCTTGTCTTGATCTATGGACTTGTAGGTACCCAAGATCTCATGGATTGATAAAGGCTTAAGGTGAGGTACTTGGCTACCGGCGATCTCATAGGAACTTCAGTGATAGAAAGGGTAGTATGGTCTTTGCTTAGCGCCCCATTCGGGGTCAACAACAACATCACCACTTAAAGCTTTGATCTGTGTTTTACACTTAATAATCATTTGTAACCCGTGGCTTCGGTGTGCACTCAGTTGGATTAAAATTCTATTGCTATGCCCGCAACATCACGGGGGCTCTAGAATATTAGGATGTGTTGCCCACAAAATATTATCTCCGTTCAAACATTATACATGACTATGCTTATTATTATCTTTTATCCCATATGATGTGCAGCTGCATGTGGATCTTCAACCTTGGCCTATCTCCATCCATTGATTCAACCTATTATAAAGTAAACTAGATTGATCTGGTAAACTAAGGTAAAATGAACAAACAAAGTCTTGTAGACGTGTCCTTTTTATTTCCTTTTAGAATTTCTTTTCGAGGTTTGATTAAACCTAGGTCTTCTAGGGAAAAAGCTATTATACTATATCCGTGAATCCGGATCGAAGGTATCACCGGCCTACGGCAATTGTCTCGCCGATTCCAATTCGCGAAGATTTTGCGAGAAACGAAGCTCCGAAAGTCACCTGCCCCATGGTGGGTGCCAACTATCATCGGATTGAAGACAAGTACGCCATGAGAGGGTTCTCAGGGTGTGGAGAAAGATGGGGTGTGAGACGATAGTGTTCCAGGATGGTGAGCAAACAAGCTTTACCCAGGTTTGAATCCACCTGTGGTGGATGGATTCTACTCCTACTAGCAATCCAGTAATACGGTAGAGATGTAAGTACATATTACAAGAGAGCTTTCGCCTGTGCGAGTTGAGGTTGTGATTGCCAATTGACTGTTTCCCCTAAAGGCCTATCTCTAGGACAGCTTATATAGTTGTCTGATCCTAGGGTTTACAGCAGAGTCCTATATGGCTATGATACAAAGTCGGTTACATAGTACATCTTGGACTACAAGTAACACTACATGCCTAAGTCGGTAACTCTTCTGGGCCTTCCCATAGCTGGATGGGCTTCCAACTTCTCTCCCTGACTGGGCCGCCCATGAAGCATAGCTCTAACCCGAAGTGGGCCACCCTGGTCAGCGAGTCACAGTGGGTATACCCGGAAAGTATATCCCCAACAGATTTATATTTGATTTTTAAAAAGGGTTTTGAAAAAAAATAGAGAGAATTTAAAAACCAAAAAATGTTTTGGGAAAAAAGAAAAGGATCTCTCCCTCTCTCTTGGGCTCTCCCTGGCCCATCCCGGCTCTCCCTTCCCTTTCTATCTTCTGTCCCACGCGTAGCTGTGTAGCCCATCCGGCCCATCTCCTGACCTGGTACCCATTCACTTCTTTTCTGCTTTCTTCTGCGTCGCCAAAAGGACACCATCGAGGAAGCTGTTGTGTGTCGCTGCCTCCATTGCTCGTCGGTGCTGTGATGCCCGCCGTGCGCTAAGATCACCGATACCATCTTCGTCCTCGTCTACAAGTACCCCTCCCACCACTGGATAAGCCCTAACTTATTTCCTCTCCTTAATTTCTCCTGGCTGACAAACCCTAGCCACAGGTGCTTTGGTGCCCCGCCAGTTCTGACCACCCCTCGCCTCTCCAAACTAGCCATCATGATCCCCGTGCTCCTCTGGTTCTTCTCTCTAGCGCATGCAAGCCGAAGCTTCCCCAAACACTGCAATTGGCACCTCGTTCCCGCCGCCCGTCGCGGTCACCGTCATCAATTCCGGCACCGTTTGTGCTCGCCTTGACTCCTCGACCCCCTCAATCGCACTTCGGTGAGCTACTGGTGCTCTAGCACCTCTCTGTTGCCTCCCTCCTGCCATGTATCACCTCTACGTCTTGCACTTGCAGGTAATTTCGAGTAATTATTTATAAGTAAGAGTAATATGAATAATATATCAAAATGTTCAGAAAAATGAGAGCTATCTCTTAGCATCAAAATAATGCATTGTTAGACAACTTTAATTGCAAGTTTAATTAGAAGAACAAATGAACCCCCGTAGGTGATTTCGAGGTTTTCCTATTTTAGGGTTTGCATCCCTCGGACCCTGATTAAAATGGCTAGGCATGCCTTAGGGTTTCATTCAGTACTATTTAACTTGGCATATCATCATTCTTTCTTGAGAATTGCATCGATGCCATGTGTTGATTGTTTCCCTTTCTTTTCGGTATTTGGTTCTTTCCCGTGGAATACGAGATCGACATCGAAGACCGAGATAAACACCATCGAAGATCGACGAACAATACTTGACCACTAGTAACCAAGTCAAGTACAAGATATCTGAAGCTCTGCTTATTGGTTATAAATGGGAATAGGCAAGCATAGCCCCACCATTATACAATCCTATCGTTTCAAAACCATTTCAGTTCCTGCCATGACGCATACGATTCTACCATGGTATTTTCTCGATAGATAGAGTACCCTATCTGCTACATTAATCCCTTTGAGCTTATATTACCTGATCCACTACTCCTATCATAACTAGGTTTGTCTTGTGTGCACTACAAAATCTTATATGTGAGTCTTGATTAGCCATGCTTAGTTGTCAGTGCTGGTTCATCCAGATGATGTATCAGATGCAGAGAATCTAGTATGGCAGGAGAACGAGGTATGAAGGTGATATGAGGTTAAACATGCTAAGGCTTGTATGGGAGGCCATAGTGGTATGTGGTTTTTGTAGTCCCATGCTCGCTACCACTAGGACCTGAGTTCTTGACTTTATAATCGAGACAAGCATACATTCACACGGGCATTGGGAATCTCTCGATTGACTAACTTGCCTAGTAGATTCCATGATTCACATAGTTCGGGCTTTCCCTTTGGCATACGCATTGAAAATGTTTTCGAAAGAGGAGGAGAAGGAGGTGCATCATAATAGGTAGGAAAGCATGGACTGGGTTGCTTGGGGTCCATAGAGCCCCTGATAAACAACCTCACCTCACATTTCTAGGGACCGACTTCGGGATTTGACCCATTACAACGGAACCTCCTTAGGGCATGACTCATGGTCTCAGCGAAAGCAAGGTAAAGGTCGTGGTCAACCGCCCTCTGCCAGCACACCAAGGAAGTGTGTAAAGTGGCGCTAAGAGAAGGTTTGTACGTGTGGGTAAAGTTGTACAACCCTGCAGGGTTAAATCTTTTCAAAAATCCATGTCCACAGTTATGGACAACTTGGGAACAGATGTGAAGATCATAGAAAACTATAACCTAATTGTAAAACTTGGCAGATCAATGTGTTCTTAAGGATGCTTCCTCATGGGTACGAGAGGGTGATCCTAGTTGAGGAGATGGTGACGATTCGGTGGATATCAAAGATATGATGATCAATACTTTGGAGATGTCGCTCTCTTATCCCCTTTTAAAATGTTCTTATTATACGAGCTTCCTCTCCCTCTTGCTTTATAAACAAAGATGGTTTTATGAAAAATAACCCCACCAGCCATAAGGCTTGCGGAGTACACCATGTACTCACCCTTGCTTTGTTGATACTTTTGTAGCAGAGTAAGTGTTCCCCTAAAGAAGAGTTATGGATGACATCGACATTGACGAGTAGCTTGGGGTTCCCGATTGGCAGCCTGAAATCTATGGGCTAGGATGTCATCGTTATACTTCAGGCCTCTTAGGCTACTTGTTAAGCTTGATATACTTAATAGCATAATTTGTCTTCCGTTGTTTGATGTTTGTGGTCAGTGACCTCTACTTGTAATATTTTGGTTCTATGCTCAGTTATGAGATTGCTATAATAAATTTTGTGTCGAGGGTCATTGTTGTGCTACCGACTCCTCACTGGATATCTTCGATCTCTAGTTTAAGCTTATGTCAGGCTAAGGTCTAGGATTTATTTAACCTTGATCCTAGGGGTGTCATAGTTTTTGGTATCAAAGCCAGGGTTTGATCCTGGGACCTCTAGGTTATGGGACAACACGCTTCCGCTAAGCACGGCAACGGTTGTTGTAGCGCCAGCGAGCTACTTACTCCGTCACGAGGAGGAAGAAAGGTGAAACTGATACGTCATAAATGTATCTATAATTTTTGATGCTCCATGCTTGTTTTATATCAACTTTCTTATGTTTTGTTTACACTTTGAGGTATTTTTATACATTTTCTGGAACTAACCTATTAACAAGATGCCGCAGTGCCAGTTGCATGTTTTCTGCTGTTTTTGGTTTCAGAAAAGCTAGTAAGGAAATATTCTCGGAATTGGACGTGACAAAAGCCAAAGTTAATATTTTACCAGAAGGAACACGAAGTCCGAAGGGCAGCCGAAGTGGGGCCACGAGGTGGCCACACCTAGGGCTGGCGCGGCCACCCCCTAGGGCGCGCCGCCCCATGGTGTGGGCTCCTCGGGCGCCCACCGACCTTGCCCCTTTGCCTATAAAAGTACCCTGATGCAGAAACCCTAAGTACCCGATCAAAAATCCACGAAAGAGTCCGTAGCTGCCGCCACCTCCATCCCTAGATCGGGAGGATTCGAAGCTCTTCCCGGCACCCTGCCGGAGGGGAGAGATCATCCCGGAGGCCTTCTTCATCACCATGCCAGCCTCCGGAGTGATGCGTGAGTAGTTCGTCCTTGGACTATGGGTCCATACAGTAGCTAGATGGTTGATTCTCCTCCTTTGTGCTATCATGTTTAGATCTTGTGAGCTCCGTTCATGATCAAGATCATCTATTTGTAATCATATATGTTGTGTTTGCGGGGATCCGATGGATATTGAGATACTATGTCAGATTGATTATTGATTCTATCATGTCTATGTTATTTGTGATATTGCATGCTCTCCGTTTCTTGTAGCTATCTTGGCCAAGTAGATGCTTGTAACTCCAAGAGGGAGTATTTATGCTCGATAGTAGGTTCATGCCTCTAGTAATCTGGGGAAGTGACGAAATCTCTAAGGTTGTAGATGTGTTGTTGCTACTAGGGAGAAAACAATAATCCTTTGTCCATGAGGCAATTGTATTGTTTACTTTACACACTTTGCTTAATGCAATTATCTGTTGCTTGCAACTTAATACTAGAAGGGGTTCGGATGATAACCTGGAGGTGGATTATTAGTCATAGATGCAGTTGGATTACGGTCTATGTATCATGTTGTAATGCCCAATCAAATATTAGAGGAGTCAAGATGTCTAGTATATGCATTGTTATGCTTTCTCAATCTGTCAATTGCCCCGTTGTAATTTGTTCACCCAACATGCTATTTATCTTGAGGAGAAACACCTCTAGTGAACTGTGGACCCCAGTCTATTCCTTTATCACTAATATACCATCTACTATTTACCGTTTACTATTTACTGTTTACTTTCTTCAAGCAATTAGTATCTTCCACACTATACATTTATTCCTTTGTTTTCAGCAAAACCAGTGAGATTGACAACCTCACTGTAAGTTGGGGCAAAGTTATGTGGTTGTGTTGTGCAGGATTCCAAGTTGCTAGCAACATCTTGGAGTTGTTTCCTTACTCCTACTGGTTTGATAACCTTGGTTTCATAACTGAGGGAAACTTTCTATTGTGCTCATCATACCTTCCTCTTGGGGTTCCCAACGAGCTCTACATATCTTGAGCCATCAAGCACTTTTCTGGCACCGTTGCCGGGGAGTTAACGACAGCTTCAATCTCTTCCTCCTCGTCAATCACTTTTCAGGGAGAAAGAAGATTCCTGCAAGGGGAGTCTCTCACAACCAATCTCTTTACTTTTTTTTTTGTTTTGCTTAGTTTATTTTTCTTTGTTTTGCTTGTTTCTTTATTAAAAACACACAAAAAATTAGTTATTTAAAAAATCTACTTCAATTTGCTTTTATGTCTAGCATTTATCCAATCACTATGTCACCTGAGGAACTGATTTTTACTTTCAAACAAGGAATTGAAGAGAGTTTCAAAGAAGCTTGGTCTAGAATTTCCGATTTACATGAAAAAACTGAACCTAAAATGACTCTAGGCTTGTTTCTTAGCAGTTTCTACTTTGGTCTTGCTCTTTGTTATAGATATGATTTGGATGATGTAGTAGGAGGAGATTTCCTCCAGTGCAATGAGGGTGAACCTTTTAATGCCATAAAAAAGTTGGTTGCAACATATAACTTGCCTAGCAAATCTGATTCCTCCTTTACAAACATTATTGCTAGATTAAACACTCTTGAGACTAACACAGCTAGTTTAAAAGAATGTTATAACATGCTTAGAGAGCATCATGAATATGTTCCAATAAATTCTGAATCTTCAAAATGGCTTACTACAGTAAAAGTTGTTATAAATAATGAAACTTTTTATGCTTGTTGTCATATAATGTCTGAATTCTGTCTTATGCCTAAAGATATCTATGAATCTTTGAATCTTTGGGGACTTTCTGAGGGAGGAGAAGAAATATCTCCTACCAATAATGCCACAATATTACCCATTGGAATAGTTGAAGGAGTGTTTACAAAGATCCTAGGTAAAGTGGTGTCTACTGATTATCTTGTTATTGAATGTGTAGGAAAAGGACAAATTACACTTGGAAGATCCCTACTGAAACTCCTTGGAGCAATAATAGATGTGGGAAAAGGCATCAAGCATTTTGCTTCTCCACCAAACAATCATATGTTCCCTAAAGATAAGAATAAAGGTAAGAAAGGTAGGGCAAGAAATTTGATCTTAATGCTTCTTCATTCGAAAATACTTGAATCTTGCTCATATGCTTAGCTGAAAGGCGTTAAAGAAAAGCACTATTGGGAGATAACCCAAATTATTTTTACTTTTAGTAAAGTTTTTATTTTGTTGAGTCTTGGAATTTATTGCCTCAGTAATAACCTCTCCTTATCCGTTTTGTGTGTTTTTTGTGCCAATAATAAACTCTAATGAGAGAGAAGTAAGACTTGGGAAAGTTGCTGTCCCGAAACAGATTTTTGTGCTTCACTATAAAAAATCGTGAAAAATATCTATACGTCGGATTGAGCTGTAATTTTATGTGCTTATGCCCCAGGTTATTATATAACTTTAGTTAGTTTAGCACTTTTCGATTTGAGCAACAAAAGGTCTTCTAAAAAATCGGTTTTTACCTGCTGATCTGTTTTGACAGATTTCTGCCATTATTTGCATTTGCCTCCTAATCTCTTTCTCTTTGAGTTCTCTTTGATCACTTGAGCTTTTAGAAGGAATTGCTACAGTAGATTGTGTTTTAATGTAAGTTTTACTTGTGTTGAAACTAAACCCAAAGACTTATTATCTTCAGTACACTAATGTTGCTAATGAAGATTGTGTGAAGTTTTGTATGAAGGAAATTTTCAAGTGTAGAGAAGAATAATGTGATGAGATGAAGTATGGACAAAATCTCAAGCTTGGGGATGCCACCCGTGTCACCCCAAGAAATATTCAAGAGGTACAAGCGTCAAAGCTTGGGGATGCCCAAGGCATCCTCTTCTTCATCAATAAAAATCTCAGGTTTTCTTCCAAAACACTTCATTTTAATTGTTTCATGCATAATTATGTTGTTCTTGGAGTGTCTTTGTTTTTTATTTTAGTTTTATTTTGTTTGGTTTGCTTAAATAAATTGATTGGACCCCCCGCATTCATCTGTTGTTTCAAATAAATTGATTGGTGTTGGAAAAGAGTAGGAAGCTTCATGCTTATAAGTGGTACAAAAGGAGCTTGTTTTGACTGTGGCTTATCCTTTGTCATGTCATGCTTTATGTTGCTTTGACCTTATGCTTAGTGATTATTGATGTATCATGACTTGTTCCAAACAATTGAGATTGCCTAATGTGCCTTGAAAGAATCATGCGTTGTTTTAGCATACAAAAGCATAATATTGTGGTATTCTTCTTTGATGCTTTATTTGGCTTGACTTGGCACATGCTTACACCATGTTAAGACTATGAACCAGTCACCTTAGCCTCTATGATCATTTAGTTTTTTACTTGTAATATCACTTTATGCTTTAATTAATAATGTTTTGTCGCTTTGCATGATTATGGCCATTATTGCTCTCTTAGTTGGTCGCTCCCAGTCTTTTGCTAGCCTCCACCTGTACCAAGTATGAGTTCTACTCATGCATCCAACCTCCAAAAAAACAAGTTATTCCAAAGAGTCCACTATAAATTCCTATGCACCATTCCAAGTATATTCATGTTTTTATCTATCTTCCAAATTAAACTTGTTATGTGAAAATTAGTGATTAAAGCTCTCAAAAACTTGATGGCACACTTTATTTTCTTGCACTTAATAAACTTGAACCATTGTGTCCATCTATGTTGCTTATATGCTTGCACTTTATAAGTTGTGAATTAGCAGAACCATGATACCGTGGGGAACGCTTTCAACATTTCACTTATTATTCAGTTGATATCATGCTCTTTTGTTTATGGATCCCGGAGGTGTGAAATAAAAGGGGAGCTTGTAAGCTCGTGGAGTTTGTACGTGTATTAGAGAAACGCATGGGCGGCTAGCCTAAGCCATGCCTAATCATGGTGGAAACTGCCAGGATAACCATAGTGAGCATTATGTGAAGCATCCTCAATAAAAACCTATGAAAATAGCAAATAAAAAGATCGCTGAGATGCTCATTGTGTGTTACCTTGTCATTTTGATATGGGAAAGCTCCTGTGTCATGGGGCAAGGGGTATCCCGTTGGCGGTTCTCCATGATACACATGTACTTACAAAGACAAGAACTTACTTGTGACTAAATTTGAGTAGCATGAGGTTCGGTACTCATAACCAAGGGGCATGAGATTTTCAACTTATAACTTGTCAAGCATATCCTCATATTTGTGTCACTTTAACCTTAATCCCCTAAAGATGCTTATGATAGGGGCAATGAGAGCTGAAAGCTAATAAGTACCATAATTTTTGGAAGCTCTTTGTGAAACTTGAAATCCCTGCTTCCCTCTGTGAAGGGCCTTTCTTTTTTTTACTTTTATGTTGAGTCTCCATCTTCTATGTTTATGCACCAATTGAGAGAGCATAGTGGTAATTCTTATTTTAATGTGCATTGTCCCAAAACTTGTTGATTGATTCATAACTTTGATATTGCTTGTTCTTAAATTATTTGTATCTAGTCACCCTTATGAACTTTGAAGGTGTCCTATGCATTTATGTTTTGCTATACCATGAGGGACAAGCTGAATACCACTCTTATTATGTTTTCTATATGTGAAACAAACAAACATCTTTCAATGCATTGTTATCCATGATCTTTTGTTTGTACCTTTTCATGTTACAACATAGTTGCTATGTCTTATTGTTAGAACTCTATCTTTCATGCTCATGTTTAGAGTACTTTGATCCCAGCTATCAATGCTTTACAAATACCATGATCAAGATTGTGATGGTGCATGTCACCTAAAAAATTATTCTTTTTATCACTTACCTACTCGAGAAAGAGTAGGAGTTAAGATTGGGGATGCTTGATACGTCGTAAACGTATCTATAATTTTTTATGCTCCATGCTTGTTTTATATCAACTTTCTTATGTTTTGTTTACACGTTGAGGTATTTTTATACATTTTCTAGAACTAACCTATTAACAAGATGTCGTAGTGCCAGTTGCCTGTTTTCTGTTGTTTTTGGTTTCAGAAAAGCTAGTAAGGAAATATTCTCGGAATTGGATGGGACAAAAGCCAAAGTCAATATTTTACCAGAAGGAACACGGGGTCCGAAGGGCAGCCGAAGTGGGGCCACAAGGTGGCCACACCTAGAGCTGGTGTGGCCACCCCTAGGGCGCGCCGCCCCATGGTGTGGGCCCCTCGGGTGCCCACCAACCTTTCCCCTTCGCCTATAAAAGTACCCCGATGAAGAAACCCTAAGTACCCGATCAAAAATCCATGAAAGAGTCTGTAGCTGCCGCCATCTCCATCCCTAGATCGAGGGGATCCGAAGCTCTTCCCGGCACCCTGCCGGAGGGGGGAGATCATCTTGGAGGCCTTCTTTATCAACATACCAGCCTCCGGAGTGATGCGTGATTAGTTCGTCCTTAGACTATGTGTCCATATAGTAGCTAGATGGTTGGTTCTCCTCCTTTGTGCTATCATGTTTAGATCTTGTGAGCTTCGTTCATGATCAAGATCATCTATTTGTAATCCTATATGTTGTGTTTGTGGGGATCCGATGAATATTGAGATACTATGTCAGATTGATTATTGATTCTATCATATCTATGTTATTTGTGATCTTGCATGCTCTCCGTTGCTAGTAGCTACCTTGGCCAAGTAGATGCTTATAACTACAAGAGGGAGTATTTATGCTCGATAGTAGGTTCATGCCTCTAGTAATCTGGGGAAGTGATAGAAATCTCTAAGGTTGTAGATGTGTTGTTGCTACTAGGGAGAAAACAATAATCCTTTGTCCATGAGGCAATTGTATTGTTTACTTTACACACTTTGCTTAATGCAATTATCTGTTGCTTGCAACTTAATACTAGAAGGGGTTCGGATGATAACCTGGAGGTGGATTATTAGTCATAGATGTAGTTGGATTACGGTCTATGTATTATGTTGTAATGCCAAATCAAATCGCCGTCGGGGCATTCCTCTGGGCCGCCGCCACATTCTTCGTCGCCATCTCCGAAACCTTCCTCCAGGTGAGCACGGGCCGTTCAACCTCCGCTCCTACGGCTGCCACGAGAGCACAAATTGTCATTATTAGCTGATTTGGGAACTAACCGCCGATTTGAAACTCTGAGCTAAGCCCTTTGTTCACGGTTTGCTTTGCTAGATAGCCATCTCGAGAGGCCTGAACGGCATCGGCCTAGCCCTCGTCATACCGGCGGTCCAGTCGCTGGTCGCCGACTCCACCGACGACGAGCACCGCGGCATGGCCTTCGGGTGGCTGCAGCTGACCAGCAGCATCGGGTCCATCCTCGGGGGCATCTGCGCTCTGCTCCTTGCACCGACCACCATCTTCGGGATCGCCGGCTGGCGCTTCGCGTTCCACCTAGTTGCGGCCATCAGCGTCGTCGTCGGTGTCCTCGTCTGGTTCTTCGCCGTCGACCCCAACTTCCGGATGTTAGCACAGCCCCTGTCGCCCGAGTACTTTCCGACGATACCGACGAGGAAATTCCGACAAGACGACTAGCACGTATCCGATAACTTCCGCCGAGATGCACGTGTTGTTAGCCGATCAATTCTTTTGATCTAACTAGTACACTCACGCACGCACACGCAAAACAACTTTGATTGTCAAAGGCTCTTGTCGAGCCTTGCTTTCTCTCTTGTATTGCTCAACTCCACGGTGTTGTTTACAGGCCAGGATACACGCATATATATATGCCAAGACTAGACAGCCGACTCGGTAGCTAAACCTAGTCTATTACATATACGTATAGTACCTGGACACCTACACCTACTCGGACTGCAATTCCAATACGTGTAGGACACGTGATTATCTAACAATCACCCCCTAATCACGATGTGCTTCTTTACATCGACCTGGGTCCCAAATGCGCCAGCTGCTCCTCGCGGGCGTCATCCACGGCATTGCTTTCGCCGCACCCTTACTTAGTACCCATGTCACCGACTTTGCTTTTGTCGACTTCTCCATGGCTTCACGCCGACAACCCTTTTTGTCCGCGCCCTTCTCCATGCCTTCACGCCGACTGTCCTTTTTGTCCGCGTCTTGAGACATTATACTTGGTTCAATGAAGTACTTTCTCATCGGTTCCTCGCATATTTGATCTACTACTTGCCGGTGCTCTTGGATGCAATAGAACAAATAAGTAGGAGGTAACTCAAATTTGTTTTCTTCTAGCTTCTCTATACCACGTGAAAAGCCTTTTGATGAATCTGCACCCCCTATTGTTGGGTCTCCTCCATCTATCTGGCCACCAGTCCACACTCTTGGACCATCGCCTTCTGGCCTTGCTGGCCTGTTTGGTGGGCTCACTTCAGCTCCCCCTCCTCCTCTAATTTTTGGGCAAACAAGTGCAGGTATCGCTGCACATGCATCTGTACACCCTTCCAGTTCCGTATCTTCTGGCCACAGACTAGCCTTTTCTTCAAACTCTTTGTCTTCTGGGAGAATCCCTAGTGCTTCTGGCCTGGTGTCCACGCTTGGAGCTGCCCCTAGGCCTTCAATGTCTTCTGGGCCTGAACTTGCTGACAAGGATAAGCTCGATTGATCCATATTTTCTTCATACTCAAGATCCCACGTGACGTGAAAAGTTGAATATTCCGGTTCGTTCTAGCCCCAATTTCATGACTTGCCTTCCTCAAAGATTACGTCTCCCTTGAAAACCACCTTATTGGTATAAGGATTGCACAAGCGGTATGTCTTTGAGCCTTCATAGCCTATCATGATCATTGGAATACGTTGCTCCGCCAATTCCGCCTTTACATGCGCCACACATCCAAAAGTACGAAGATGATCAACCGAGGGCTTCCATCCGTACCATGCTTCGTACGGTGTTATACCAACTCTACCCTCAGTAGATTCCATGTTCAACAAATACACAGCCGTATTGACTGCCTCGCCCCAGAATTTTCCTGGCAAACATTTACTCTTCATCATCCTCCGTGCCATGGTCAACACGGTTTGATGTAGCTCGCCTTCCTGATCAATGCGTGTACTGAGTAGGGGTCCGGCGAAAGCAATGCCGTGGATGACGCCCGCGAGGAGCAGCTGGCGCATTTGGGACCCAGGTCGATGTAAAGAAGCACATCGTGATTAGGGGGTGATTGTTAGATAATCACGTGTCCTACACGTATTGGAATTGCAGTCCGAGTAGGTGTAGGTGTCCAGGTACTATACGTATATGTATTAGACTAGGTTTAGCTACCGAGTCGGTTGTCTAGTCTTGGCATATATATATGCGTGTATCCTGGCCTGTAAACAACACCGTGGAGTTGAGCAATACAAGAGAGAAAGCAAGGCTCGACAAGAGCCTTTGGCAATCAAAGTTGTTTTGCGTGTGCGTGCGTGAGTGTACTAGTTAGATCAAAAGAATCGATCGGCTAGCAGCACGTGCATCTCGGCGGAAGTTATCGGATACGTGCGTGTCGTCTCGTCGGAATTTCCTCGTCGGTGTCGTCGGAAAGTACTCGGCGACAGGGGCTGTGCTAACAATTGGTATCAGAGCCAAGGTTATCGTTCATGATCTGCTGAAAGTACTAGGAGGTCATGGTGATGGTGAAGTTTGGCGAGAGCTCGGCATCGGCACCGGTGACAGAGACGGTAGGGGCGTCTTTGTATCCGCGCCTCGATCGCAAGGACTACGGGCTATGGGCACTCAACATGGAGGTGGCCATGGAGGCTCAGGAGGTTTGGGAGGCCGTTGATCCAGAAGGCAACGAGTACGTCAAGGGAGGCGCGAAGTACCGGAAGGATCGCCAAGCGTTAACGGCGCTCTACTCCGTTGTGCCAAAGGACGTGATGCAGCACCTCGTCGGAAAGAAATCGGCGAAGGATGCATGGGAGACGATCAAGATCTTGCACCAAGGTCATGCCCGCGTGAAGGAAGCGCATCTTCAAACTTTGACAAAAAGCTATGAAGATCTGAAGATGGAGGAGAGCGAGACGGTCGATCAGTTTGCCGCCCGTTTCGTTACCCTTGTCAACGCAATCAGGGGATATGGCGAGAAATTGGATGAGATCAAGAACGTCAGAAGGTTCCTGCGTGCGGCGCCGGCGCGCTACATGCAGATCGTTACATCGATCGAACAATGTCTCGACCTGAATACATTGACGGTTGAGGATCTCGTCGGAAGATTCAAGGCACACGATGAGAGAATCCGGATCAGCTTCGGTGATCCAGAACAGGTTGAGCACCTGATGCTCACAAAGCAGCAGTGGATGACTCTTTCAAAAGAAAAGCAAGGAGGCTCCACGAGCGGCAAGGAGAAGCAACGCCCAGCGAAAAAGTACATTGTGGGGCAGGAGGATGAAGATGACGCCCCGCCGCGGAGGAAGTTTGACATAAAGAAAGTAAGGTGTCATAACTGCGGCGAGCTCGGTCACTTCAAGGCTGATTGCCGGAAAGCACCAAAGGAAAAGGAGAGGGCTCTCATTGCCCAGGAAGAAGATGATGGACCGATGATGCTGATGCTCGAAGTAACTGAGTTGAAGGATGAGGAGGATCCTCCATCACCGGCTACGGAGATTGTGGCACAAGTGGATCACGATCTACCGTGTGTGCATCATGAGGAACAAAGTGCCCCGTTCCCATGTGAAGCCACGTTTGAGGCAAGTGAAGCCTCGGAACTTGTTCATGGCGATCTATGCGTTGGAATTTCACCTGCAACTCCGTCCGGCAATAAGTTCTTCATGCTTGTGGTGGATGATCATAGTAAATACATGTGGATTGTATTGCTAAAAAGTAAGGGTCAAGCTCAACAAGCATTTAAGAAGATCAAGGAAGCCGAAGAGTTCAAGGTGGAGGCGAATATAAGAGTTCTACGCATTGATCAGGAAGGCGAGCTGCATCAAACGTGGCTTCACATGGGAACGGGGCACTTTGTTCCTCATGATGCACACACGGTAGATCGTGATCCACTTGTGCCACAATCTCCGCAGCCGGTGATGGAGGATCCTCCTCATCCTTCAACTCAGTTACTTCGAGCATCAGCATCATCGGTCCATCATCTCCTTCCTGGGCGATGAGAGCCCTCTCCTTTTCCTTTGGTGCTTTCCGGCAATCAGCCTTGAAGTGACCGAGCTCGCCGCAGTTATGACACCTTACTTTCTTTATGTCAAACTTCCTCCGCGGCGGGGCGTCATCTTCATCCTCCTGCCCCACAATGTACTTTTTCGCTGGGCGTTGCTTCTCCTTGCCGCTCGTGGAGCCTCCTTGCTTTTCTTTTGAAAGAGTCATCCACTGCTGCTTTGTGAGCATCAGGTGCTCAACCTGTTCTGGATCACCGAAGCTGATCCGGATTCTCTCATCGTGTGCCTTAAATCTTCCGACGAGATCCTCAACCGTCAATGGATCCAGGTCGAGATGAAGCGCATATCATGCTTAGGGGAAGATTGTTGGAAATAAGCACGACAAGGCGTGTGCGTGTGTCCTTGCCGGATACATGCATGTGCGTGTACGACTCGGATACATGCATGTGCGTGTGTCCTTGCCGGACTAGGCTAGGAAGTATTGTTCGACTCAGGTAGTAGCAGGACTACTATTTATACCCATGTAATAGCTAGTCTTGTACCTGTGTCAAGTTGAGAGCAAATAAAAAAAAGACGCACGAGACGTGCGTATTGCAATCAATCGAGTTTCTCTGTGATTTGTGTTCGTGCGTTGTATGACCTACTAGCTAGAAAAGCTAAGACTAGCTACGTAAGACGTCTGGCCGGAAGTCTTTGTAAGTAATCGAGCTTAGCATATACGTGCGCGTGTCGTCGGAAAGTACTCGACGTGTAAACGCCCCGGCGAAAGTACTGCCGGGTCTGGGCCAACACCGGACAGTCCAAGCGGCGCCAGCGCTCGGCGAGAAACCGTCGGCGTGGGACGAGGCCAAGAAGCAGCTCAGGGAGGCCAGGACCGTCATCAAGGTCCCGACGTTCCAGATCCTCGTGACGCAGGCCGTGGCCGGCTCCTTCCCGTGGTCGGCGATGACGTTCACGGCCATGTGGCTGGAGCTCGCCGGGTTCAGCCACGGGGACACGGCCCTGGTCATGGCGGGGTTCGCCGCCGCCCTGCCCCTGGGTGGCATCCTCGGCGGCAAGATAGGCGACGCCCTCGCCAGCCGGTACCCGAACGCCGGGAGGATCGTGATCTCGCAGATCAGCGCCGGCTTGGCCGTGCCTCTCGCGGCCATCCTCATCTTCGGCCTCCCAAATGACCGGTCCACGGCCGTCGCGCACGCACTCATCCTCTCCGTCATGGGAGCCATCCTCTCATTCAGTCCAGCTGCTACAAACGGGTACGAAAGGATCTGCAACATCATGAGCCATTTTAGTATACAACAACGACGAAAGGAGACACAGCTGACATTTCCATTTGCTTCGTGTGTGTGTGTGTGCAGCCCGATCTTCGCGGAGATCGTGCCGGTGAAGGCGAGGACGAGCATCTACGCGCTGAGCATGTCCTTCACGTCGATCCTGTCATCGTTCGCGCCACCGGCCGTGGGCTTCCTGTCGCAGCACCTCTACGGGTTCAGGCCGACGGACGGCGGCGGCAGCAGCGACGCCGAGGGGGACCGGGAGAACGCCGTGTCGCTGGGAAAGGCGCTGTACACCATCATCGCGGTCCCGATGACCATCTGCACGCTCGTATACTCGTTCCTGTACCGCACGTACCCGCGGGACAGGGAGAGCGCGCGCATGCAGTCGCGCGTCGGGTCGGAGCTCATGGAGGAGGGTGATGATGCGTTACCGTGCGACCAACCGGAGACGGGCGACGGCGGCAGGACTGCGAAGCTACTGGCGGTCAAGCAGTAGTGACACGCAAGGTTATGATTTTGCGTTGAGACTTTAGAGGTACAATAAGACTAGTTACAGTAACATGCAACTATATGCAGTTCTTAACTAGACATTTTAGTGACATAGTATGTCATTAAATGAGTATCATTTAGGTAATCATAGTTTTTATCGTAGAATCTCAATGTAATTTTGTGTACAAGATATATTTGATATTAAAATTTCTTCTTACACTTGGTATAATAAGTTATCCTATTATGTATCACTGCCAACTCTCTCTTCATTAATTGTTGTGTCATATCATTATTTTACCAAGGTGGCATATACGATACTCCCTCGGTCCTTCCTAAAAAAGGATGTCGAAGAGTGTGCTCAAACTCATTTTTTTGAAAAAACAATCCCCAAAACGTCCATTTTTGCAAAAAAAAATAATCCCTAAAACGTTCTAAATGCATCACATTAGGCCTTAATTATGACCTATGTGCCCCGTCCTCCTCTTCTAGGTCCGTGGCCCTCCGTCCTCCTCTTATAGGACGCGCTCGAGCTCCACGGAGACGACACGCGGGAGTTTCGATGAAAGCAACGCGCTCGAGCTCCATTGAAGCCACGCGCAGGAGCTCCGTCCACTAGTAGACCAGGATCTCCACCTCGCCTAGACCTGGAAGGCATGGATCGACGGAATCGAACGTCGTCTCCTCCCACTCCGGCCGCCGATTCGCCACTCGAGCTCGATGCCACCGCGCCTCCTCAAGCTTCCCCGAGACGGTCAACACCTTCAGGGTATTGTTCCGCTACTCTAGGAGCCTTTTCCTCTCTCTATTGCTTGCTGGTTTGCTCTCCTATCATGGTCCGTCGTTTGCTGTCGCTGGAGCTCATCACCGGTCCGGGCCGGCTCTTTATTTTGAGAGGCCCTAGGGCGAAACTGACCACATAGGCCCCTAAGGCTAAATAAATGTTGCTTATCTAGATATATAGAAACATATGTCTCACATTTAATTGCCAAATACTGAAAGTTAACATCAAACCAAACACCTTTTGTCCGAGGGATGTCCATAAATAATTGTTAAGCATTTAAGCAATGTCATATTATGATAAAAAAGATAAAAGAGTAGCAAAATATAACAAAGTAGTATTCCTTTTGCTAGTTTGATGACCCCAAATAAGAACCAAATTTCAATGAATCCATTGTCGATAATGCTTGGGTGCTTATAAAAATCTTCTTCATGCATTTCTAGATGGAAAAACATTGAAGAGAATCTCCTAATCTAAATTATAACATCCTGATGCTTTTCTTACTCGCTAATGCGTGAAAACGACAAGGATTGACTGCCATCTGATCATGGCTTTATGAGCGATCATACTTCCTCCGTTTTAAAATATAAGATGTTTTAACTTTGTGAAAGTGGTGTATTTATACCTTTTTTAGTGTGTAGGTTCGTCTAGATTTAGAGTGAACCTATATACTAAAAGTAGTCTAGATACACTCTATTCACAAAGCTAAAACATCTTATATTTTGAAACAGAGGAGTATGTACCAGGGGCATAGGGTTAGCAAGGCCATGAAGAGCAAGACGAGGTGCAGATGGAATTCCCCAACAAAATTGTTCAATTCTCAAACCCCAATCAATTCAGAGCCTCAGGGCTCGGTGCGATCTCCAGACGGCCAAGGCGATCAAGCAATCGGGTCGAACAGCAAGGGAGAGGCCGAGAGTAAACCAATTTCAAGAACAGCCTCTGATCGATTTTTTCAGATCAATCGTTGCCTGAGGTTCGCCGTTTCCTCTCCCGATCGCGTGCCAGGAAGTTTTCTCTAGGATCGCTAGCTCCATGCGTTTTCCTGGCTGGGCCTTTGCTACCAAAAGGATTTCAGCCTACAAAAACCAGCAGCTGGGCAGGGACTACACGAGAGCATGCGGTCATGGGCCCCTCTTAGGCGTGGGCCCTTGGGCAACGCCCAAGGTTGCCATGGGTCAGAGACGGGGCTGTGTAACCGGAGCTCCTTCGGTGAACAAAAACCGGCGGCGCCGCGACTGAAGTGTCGGCCACGCACATGCTTATTCTCCCTTGGCGCTGGTAGAGCTTACTGCTGCCGCTCCCTAAGTTTGTGGACAAATTAAGAACAACACAAGTTCAGACTATGTAAATGAAAATCTGACGAAGCTCCAATCAAAAAGCTCAAAATGATACCGTGTATTATCTTATTATCTCCAACTAGTCATTCATGAACCTGTGCTATTTTGTGACACCACAACAAGATTTTGAAATAGTCAGTTACAAACGCATGTTGCTATATAACTAAACTAAACCTGACAGAACTGGTGTGGTGATAGACCTAAGAAGGCTGTGACAGGGTATGAATATTGGGCGAGGCACCTTCAGCACTAAATACAAGTGTGATGTGATAGATAGCTATTTAAATTCAGCACTAAATTCAAGTATGATGTGTACTACAAGAGCACTAAATCCTCCAAAATCATTGTTCCTTGCTGCCATCAGAACTGAACAGAGAAGGTACACGATCCGGTGGCAGATTGTATGCTTATATAACGATAGTGTAAGAATATAATTGCCATGACGACCTCCTCGACGTTGCCCCTATCCACCTCCTGGACACCGGCACACCGCCGCTCCCCAGCAGAAGCCCGCCACCGTGGTTCCGGAGTGCGTCGCCAAAGTGGAAGGCGGTTGCTGCGGCGGCTCCAGCTCCATGTCACATCCCAAAATTTCCAAATTTTGAAATGTGAAAATTTTAAACAAAATAAAAAAACAAGTTCTTTAAATTTCAGAAGGAACAAAAACTTTTGGAACATTTAATATAATGCCTCCAAAACCCAAGCCAAATAAAATGATTTTGTTTGTGAAGTGGTGTGCATGTTTTAAAATCCCAAATCATGAAGCATGCATGAGCATCTTGACTTGGTTGTATTTTAAAAACCTAAGAGAAGTGAAAATATCTCAAACCCTAAAACTCTAATTATTTGTTAACACTAAGAACAACACAATACTATGGATATACTCCATATTTAATTTATACAAAATAACTCCTATGTGAGCTAAAAAGATAAAGGACAAATAATAAAACAATAGAAATTGGTTTCATCCAATTTGGAGCCATGGATAAAAAAATATGAATTATTTGGAAATAGATTTAAGAAAATACAATATTAGCTATTAAAGCCAAATTTAATGAATTTGGTTAGAAAAATTTAAGATGGAAAGTAAATGTGTTCTATAATACGTAAAAAACTAATTTGAGTTTTACAAATTTTTAGAAATTTGTTTGACTCAAATTGGATCACCAAATGAAAAGTTTTTGGAGAAAACAGAAAAAGAAAAAGAAAAACTGAAAAGAATAAGCAAAGAAAAAAAACAGCAGCAGCAGTCGGCCCACACCCCAGCCCAACAGAAGCCCACCCGGCTCTCCCCTTCTCTCCCGCTGATTCTTTCTCACCGTCCCCCTCTTCACCCCCTCTCGCTGACGCGCTGGCCCCACCTCCACGTCACCCTCCACCTCACCTTCTTCCACCGCGACGAACTGCCTCTCTCCCTCCCTCTGCCGTTTCTAATCCGTTCGATTTCGAGCGTTTCCGCGAATTAAACTCCACTCCGACCCATGCCCCTTAAACCCCACTCCCTCCTCTCTGTTTCCCCTCAGTCCCCACCACCTGAGAGCCCCTAGGATGCTCGGAATCGAGCTCGAACCGCCGCAGACGCCGACGCACTCCGGCGAGGATTCCGGCGAGAACTCACTGCCCCACGCCCTCCCCTCTGTCCTGTTAGCTTCTCCATGCTCTGACGCGCCTACTGACAATGCCCATGTCTTTTTCTGTGCCCTAGGTCGTCGCCACGGTCGTCATCCGAGCCGTTTCTGCCGCCGGCGTTCACCGACGAGCTCCGGCGAGGAATCCCCGGCGAGGCCGAGCGCCCCTCCCTCCACCACGACCACCATCGAGACCACCGAGACCGCCACAACCCGCCGGTAAGATCGCCGCTTCCCCTACCCCTCTAGAACCACCGGAGCGCCACCCACCCGACGCACCGCCACCGCGCGCCGTCGCCAGCGCCGCCAGTCCGTGACCAACGCGCTGAGCGCCGTCCGATCTGTCGCCAGCGGCCAGGATTAGGTCCTTAGCCGAAGCGGTATGGGCTACTCTGGATCGCCCGTTGCCACTTAGAATCCAACGGCCCACGTTGATCGATCCGGCCGAACCGGTACGTACCAATAAGGTTGCGCCACGTCGCCCAGGCTTTCTGTTTAAATAGAAAAATAGACAGATT
Source organism: Avena sativa (assembly GCA_916181665.1). Classification (NCBI taxonomy): domain Eukaryota; kingdom Viridiplantae; phylum Streptophyta; class Magnoliopsida; order Poales; family Poaceae; genus Avena; species Avena sativa. The sequence continues at coordinate 471,402,120 of OV702290.1, forward strand.
TTGTATTAAAGCTAGAAATTCAATAACTTTTGATTCACAATTCAGAAAAATGCAAATTTGGTGTCTATGGATTCAGAAAAATAAGACCTTTATTATAGAGGCCTTGTTTCACAATTTTGCTTCTGGAAAATTGGAATTATAGGCAGAACCTTTTTAGGAGTATTTTACCCATAAAAATTGTTTTGTAAATTATTTTTGGGTGAATCTTTTTGCTATGGATTGCAAATTGAACCCTTTGTCTAGTAAGACCAAAATATAAATTTGGTTGACTATGCCTAATAGCATGAAAATTATTTAGTGAGTTTGGCCTTTCCAAATGATAGAAATTATTTCATATTACAATTGCACAAATGGTTGCATTTGTAATCTTGCAATTATAAAATGTTCAGAAAACACTTAGTAATGTTCAAAACCTTGTTATAACAATTTGTGCAATAAAAATTGCCATCTTGCATGCTTGCATATTTTGCATGATTTTTGTATTGCCATTAGTGCTGACTTTGTGCATGTTTTGTCTTGGTTGTTTTGTTTAATAGATTGTGTGGATTGTCAAGTGTGTTACTGCAAAGAGTGTACCAACACCACCAACTACTAAGGCAAGTGACACTATCATCCATGTCCTACTATTTTCATTACACTTAGTGGAATTTTGTAGTATGCATGATAGGACTACTATGATACTATGCTATGCTATATCCTATTAGGATATCCTTTATATCTCCCTTAGTGGAAATACTGTAGTTGTAGTATGCTTAGCCCTGCTATAGATTCGGGGTGGAATATACCATATTGTGATTATATAAAGTGTTGGAAAAATATATGTTTTGTATAATAAAACAAGTACTCAATGAATCACCTGGGTGGAAAGTGGATACTCAGTTGTGAATAAGGTGGTAACGAAGGGAACCATGTCTATGGCTATCCCTTTCGTGTGTGCACTAGGAGAATACCACCCAGGGACTTAGAGATTGAACATGTTTCTTGTACAGTGGCTTTCGTGTACAGCCACATGCCAAATGGGCTCTGGCCTAGTCAATTACATAGTGGAAGACCTTGCATTGGTACCTCTTCAGGTTAACTAGAATTATGTATTGGAGGTATATCCTTGCATTGGTGCCTGGTAGATGTGCTGGCATTATGTATTGGGAGGACTTCTATGGAAAGACTTTGTCACATTATCGATCTGTCGGTACTCCATCTTGGTGAGTACTAATCCAACGGCCACTGGTGACATCAAGACGAGATTGTGTCTTATGGGTAAAGTGTACAACTTCTACAGAAGATTAAATTCTAAGTACTTAGCCGTGTCCCCGGTTATGGACAACTCTGAGCAACTAAGGCTTGAAGCTATGGAAGATCTCGACATTCCAATTTCTCAAAGTAAAACTTGATGGTGTCAACAAGGGATTAGAAGAACTTGGAGTTTTGCCAAGGAGTTCAGAAAGATGTTGAAAGATCAAAACTATTTTTCAAAGATAGGAGAAAACCATGTTGCTTTCTGCAAATAAGCCTAAGCTCTACTTAGCCAAATATGCATGTAGTGATAGTCCAACTTATTCACAAACTTGTGACACTTGCCAATACATTCAAAGTATTGACCCTTTGTGGCTGCAACCTATCATGTTGCAGGTATGTTCTATTCATGAGTGAGGAATGATGATAGGATTACGAGTCTGCACCCAACATGTTTGCCTGTGGCACATGAAGATGAAGGACTCCGTGCTTTACTTGTATTCTGCTGCTTTGTAATAAGATAGCCTATGGCTATGAGTTTGTAATATAGTATTCATATTCTGGATCATGCGATGTAATATGACCTTTGTATCTTGATATTGCATCTTAAACTTGGGTGATAGCTATTCGATCCAGGGACTAGCACTGTAATCACAGGGATTCAAACCAAGCCAGGTTTGGGTCTTTACAGATGGTATCAGAGCACTGTGTTGCCTGTAGGATCGTAACCCTAGGAATTGGACAAACCCCTTGTTAGGAATGAATTTATATTTTATACTTTGTAAATTTTCTCGTATACCTTTATCATTCGTTACTGAATCTCTTCTCCTTCAAACATGTAGAGGACCAGCCTTTGCTTTCTCTAAGGACCTTAAGGATGGATCATGCCAACAAGGAGATCAAGATACAAGTTGTGACAAGTCCTCGAGCTTGCAAAATATGTGGAGAAGTAGGCCACACCTCTAAGGAACATCAAGATCAATGTCCCTTTTGTGATCACAACCATCCAGTTGGAGAATGCCCCACATCTCAAGTTACTTGTTACCTATGTGAAGGAACCAACCACATTTCTGCCAAGTGCCATCTCGACTTCATAGTGCAACGAGTGAAAGAACAAGTCAAGGATGGAATGTATCAAGCTCTTAGGAAGAAAGAAGAAAACCTTAGCCATATTACCTGCTTCAAATGCAAGAAAGAAGGACACAATATCAATGAATGCCTAGAGAAGGGAGTTCAAGAAAACCACAACAACACTTTAAGAAAAAGTACTCGAGACATGACAAAAGTGTTTTGCCATCGATGCCAGAAGATAGGACACTTCACTGATGATTTCCCAACTCGAAAGAGAGCTCCCACTGATGTTATCATAGTGCGACCCATGAGACATTAGATTGCCTACCAATTATCATGTTTGAGTTATCGATATCGTGTTAGCGTATGGATCATGCCGACCTATGTGGTATGACTATACTAAGTTGCTTGTTTCAAGAAAACTCATTGTTTTCTTCTATAATGAGTTAAAGTCAGACGTTGTTAAGTGATTGGTTGCTTGATGAATGTTTGATTGAACTGGTTTGTTTTGGGTTGAGTGTGTTAGAACTCCCTTAGATCTATCTATCTATCATTACTTATCCCTATTAAACCAACAGATGCCTCCAAGACGCGCCAACGACCATGATAACAATGGAGACAACAACAACAATGAAAATGAGATGCAACAGATGATGACTGCACAGACTCAGCTAATGCAGATGATGACACAATTCATGGCAACCATCAACAATCAGAATCAGAACAACGGCAATAACAACAACAATCCACCACCTCTGGATATGCTCACTAGATTTCTGAGGTTGAGACCTGCAAAGTTCTCTGGTACTTCTGATCCAATGGTAGCTGATGACTGGTTATGTTCAGTGAATAGGGATCTAGTGACTGTTGGATGCTCTGATGCTGAGAAAGTGAGATTTGCAGCACACTTGCTTAAAGGCCCTGCAGCTACATGGTGGGACAACTTTCAAGTCACTTACCCCATTAAAGAAGTGACTTGGGAAATATTTGAAGATGGTTTTCGCACTAATCATATCTCTTCAGGCGTGATGAGTCTGAAGAAGAAGGAGTTTCACAACCTTAAACAACGTCACCGCAGTGTCGCTGAATATATTGAGGAATTCAACAATCTATCATGTTATGCTCCAGATGATACTGATATTGATGCTAAGAGGAAGGAAAAGTTCCTAGATGGACTAAATGATGAACTTTCCATGCAATTATCAGTTGCTTATGTTCCAACTTATCAATCACTATGTGACAAAGCTAGAATTTTAGAGAGTAAGAAGGATAAAGTTGAGAACAGGAAGAGGAAGCATAGCTTTGACAAATATCGCTCAGGATCATCATAGAAGATGCGTTCATTTAGAAAGGACAATGGGGGTTCTGGATCACATCATCATGAAGGAAATGGACATAATCACCATCATCACAAGAATCACCACATCAACAATGGAAGTGGTAGTAACAATGTGAATAGTACTAACAATGGAGATAACCTTGGTCAGAATCAACATAATGATCCCAAGAAGGACATTAGCCAGTTGCAGTGTTATAATTGTAAGCAACTTGGACACTTTGCAGCAGACTGTCCTGAGAAGAAGAATAAGAATGTTGGAGACTCTAATGGGAGCAATTCCAATGTGACCCAGAAAGGACATGTGAACCACATCAACATGTATGGAACCCTTGAAGAACTAGATGATGTGGATGGTAAGCTTTAGCTAACTCAATTCAGTGGTATAAGAATCTCAAGATGGAGAAATGTTAACAACCTTTGGATGTCAATCATTAAACCCTTAGCCAAGTGAATCATCAAATGAAACCCAACAAAGTTTCCTTTTAAGGTTGGTAGCACCCAAGTATCCTAAAGCCCAACCTATTCTTTCTAGCCTTCTCGAATCTCGGGACGAGATTCCTTTTAAGGGTGGTAGTCTGTCACATCCCAAAATTTTCTAAATTTTGAAATGTGAAAATTTTAAACAAAATAAAGAAACAAGTTCTTTAAATTTCAGAAGGAACAAAAACTTTTGGAACATTTAATATAATGCCTCCAAAACCCAAGCCAAATAAAATGATTTTGTTTGTGAAGTGGTGTGCATGTTTTAAAATCCCAAATCATGAAGCATGCATGAGCATCTTGACTTGGTTGTATTTTAAAAACCTAAGAGAAGTGAAAATATCTCAAACCCTAAAACTCTAATTATTTGTTAACACTAATAACAACACAATACTATGGATATACTCCATATTTAATTTATACAAAATAACTCCTATGTGAGCTAAAAAGATAAAGGACAAAATAATAAAACAATAGAAATTGGTTTCATCCAATTTGGAGCCATGGATAAAAAGATATGAATTATTTGGGAATAGAATTAAGAAAATACAATATTAGCTATTAAAGCCAAAGTTAATGAATTTGGTTAGATTTGAGATGGAAAGTAAATGTGTTCTATAATGCCCTAAAAACCTAATTTGAGTTTTACAAATTTTTAGAAATTTGTTTGACTCAAACTGGATCAGTAAATGAAAAGTTTTTGGAGAAAACAGAAAAAGAAAAAGAAAAACTGAAAAGAATAAGCAAAGAAAAAAAACAACAGCAGCAGTCGGCCCAAACCCCAGCCCAACAGAAGCCCACCCGGCTCTCCCATTCTCCCCCGCTGATTCTTTTTCACCGCCCCGCTCTTCACCCCCTCTCGCTGACGCGCTAGCCCCACCTCCACGTCACCCTCCACCTCACCTTCTTCCACCGCGACGAACTGCCTCTCTCCCTCCCTCTGCCATTTCTAATCCGTTCAATTTCGAGCGTTTCCACGAATTAAACTCCACTCCGACCCATGCCCCTTAAACCCCACTCCCTCCTCTCTGTTTCCCCTCAGGCACCACCACCTAAGAGCCCTTAGGCTGCTCGGAATCGAGCTCGAACCGCCGCAGACGCTGACGCACTCCGGCGAGGATTCCGGCGAGAACTCACTGCCCCGCGCCCTCCCCTCTGTCCTGTTAGCTTCTCCATGCTCTAGCGCGCCTACTAACAATGCCCATGTCTTTTTCTGTGCCCTAGGTCGTCGCCACGGTCGTCATCCGAGCCGTTTCTGCCGCCGCAGTTCACCGACGAGCTCCGGCGAGGAATCCCCGGCGAGGCCGAGCGCCCCTCCCTCCACCACGACCACCATCGAGACCACCGAGACCGCCGTAACCCGCCGGTAAGATCGCCGCTTCCCCTACCCCTCTAGAACCATCGGAGCGCCACCCACCCGAAGCACCACCGCCGCGCGCCGTCGCCAGCGCCGCCAGTCCGTGACCAACGCGCTGAGCACCGTTCGATCTGTCGCCAGCGGCTAGGATTAGATCCTTAGCCGAAGCGGTACGGGCTAATCTGGATCGCCTGTTGCCACTTAGAATACAACGGCCCACGTTGATCGATCCGGCCGAACCGGTACGGACCAATAAGGTTGCGCCACGTCGCCCAGGCTTTCTGTTTAAATAGAAAAATAGACATATTTTGTATTAAAGTTAGAAATTCAATAACTTTTGATCCACAATTCAGAAAAATGCAAATTTGGTGTCTATGGATTCAGAAAAATAAGACCTTTATTAAAGAGGCCTTGTTTCACACTTTTGCTTCTGGAAAATTGGAATTATAGGCAGAACCTTTTTAGGAGTATTTTACCCATAAAAATTGTTTTGTAAATTATTTTTGGGTGAATCTTTTTGCTATGGATTGCAAATTGAACCCTCTGTCCAGTAAGACCAAAATATAAATTTGGTTGACTATGCCTAATAGCATGGAAATTATTTAGTGAGTTTGGCTTTTCCAAATGATAGAAATTATTGCTAATTGTTACAATTGCACAAATGGTTGCATTTGTAATCTTGCAATTATAAAATGTTCAGAAAACACTTAGTAATGTTCAAAACCTTGTTATAACAATCTGTGCAATAAAAATTGCCATCTTGCATGCTTGCATATTTTGTATGATTTTTGTATTGCCATTAGTGTTGACTTTGTGCATGTTTTGTATTGGTTGTTTTGTTTGATAGATTGTGTGGATTGTCAAGTGTGTTACTGCAAAGAGTGTACCAACACCACCAACTACTAAGGCAAGTGACACTATCATCCATGTCCTACTATTTTCATTACACTTAGTGGAATTCTGTAGTATGCATGATAGGACTACTATGATACTATGCTATGCTATATCCTATTAGGATATCCTTTATATATCCCTTAGTGGAAATACTATAGTTGTAGTATGCTTAGCCCTGCTATAGATTCGGGGTGGAATATACCATATTGTGATTATATAAAGTGTTGGAAAAATATATGTTTTGTATAATAAAACAAGTACTCAATGAATCACCTGGGTGGAAAGTGGATACTCAGTTGTGAATAAGGTGGCAACGAAGGGAACCATGTATATGGCTATCCCTTTCGTGTGTGCACTAGGAGAATACCACCCAGGGACTTAGAGATTGAACATGTTTCTCGTACAGTGGCTTTCGTGTACAGCCACATGCCAAATGGGCTCTGGCCTAGTCAATTACATAGTGGAAGACCTTGCATTGGTACCTCTTCAGGTTAACTAGAATTATGTATTGGAGGTATATCCTTGCATTGGTGCCTGGTACTAATCCAGCGGCCACTGGTGGCATCAAGACGATATTGTGTCTTGTGGGTAAAGTGTACAACTTCTGCAGAAGACTAAATTCTAAGTACTTAGCCGTGTCCCTGGTTATGGACAACTCTTAGCAACTAAGGCTTGAAGCTATGGAAGATCTTGACATTCCAATTTCTCAAAGTAAAACTTGATGGTGTCAACAAGGGATTAGAAGAACTTGGAGTTTTGCCAAGGAGTTCAGAAAGATGTTGAAAGATCAAAACTATTTTTCAAAGATAGGAGAAACCCATGTTGCTTTCTGCAAATAAGCCTAAGCTCTACTTAGCCAAATATGCATGTAGTGATAGTCCAACTTATTCACAAACTTGTGACACTTGCCAATACATTCAAAGTATTGACCCTTTGTGGCTGCAACCTATCATGTTGTAGGTATGTTCTATTCATGAGTGAGGAATGATGATAGGATTACGAGTCTGCACCCAACATGTTTGCCTGTGGCACATGAAGATGAAGGACTCCATGCTTTACTTGTATTCTGCTGCTTTGTAATAAGATAGCCTATGGGTATGAGTTTGTAATATAGTATTCATATTCTGGATCATGCGATGTAATATGACCTTTGTATTTTGATATTGCATCTTAAACTGTGGGTGCTAGCTATTCAATCCAGGGACTAGCACTGTAATCACAGGGATTCGAACCAAGCCAGGTTTGGGTCTTTACAGATGGTATCAGAGCACTGTGTTGCCTATAGGATCGTAACCCTAGGAATTGGACAAACCCCTTGTTAGGAATGAATTTATATTTTATACTTTGTAAATTTTCTCGTATACCTTGATCATTCTTTACTGAATCTCTTCTCCTTCAAACATGTAGAGGACCAGGCTTTGCTTTCTCTAAGGACCTTAAGGATGGATCATGCCAACAAGGACAAGTTGTGACAAGTCCTCGATCTTGCAAAATATGTGGAGAAGTAGGCCACACCTCTAAGGAACATCAAGATCAATGTCCCTTTTGTGATCACAACCATCTAGTTGGAGAATGCCCCACATCTCAAGTTACTTGTTACCTATGTGAAGGAACCAACCACATTTCTGCCAAGTGCCATCTCGACTTCATAGTGCAACGAGTGAAAGAACAAGTCAAGGATGGAATGTATCAAGCTCTTAGGAAGAAAGAAGAAAACCTTAGCCATATTACCTGCTTCAAATGCAAGAAAGAAGGACACAATATCAATGGATGCCTAGAGAAGGAAGTTCAAGAAAACCACAACAACACTTCAAGAAAAAGTACTCGAGACATGACAAAAGTGTTTTGCCATCGATGCCGGAAGATAGAACACTTCACTGATGATTGCCCAACTCGAAAGAGAGCTCCCACTGATGTTATCATAGTGCGACCCATGAGACATTAGATTGCCTACCAATTATCATGTTTGAGTTATCGATATCGTGTTAGCGTATGGATCATGCCGACCTATGTGGTATGACTATACTAAGTTGCTTGTTTCAAGAAAACTCGTTGTTTTCTTCTATAATGAGTTAAAGTCACAAGTTGTTAAGTGATTGGTTGCTTGATGAATGTTTGATTGAACTGGTTTGTTTTGGGTTGAGTGTGTTAGAACTCCCTTAGATCTATCTATATATCATTACTTATCCCTATTAAACCAACAGATGCCTCCAAGACGCGCCAACGACCATGATAACAATGGAGACAACAACAATGAAAATGAGATGCAACAGATGATGACTGCACAGACTCAGCTAATGCAGATGATGACACAATTCATGGCAACCATCAACAATCAGAATCAGAACAACAGCAATAACAACAACAATCCACCACCTCTGGATATGCTCACTAGATTTCTGAGGTTGAGACCTGCAAAGTTCTCTGGTACTTCTGATCCAATGGTAGCTGATGACTGGTTACGTTCAGTGAATAGCGATCTAGTGACTGTTGGATGCTCTGATGCTGAGAAAGTGAGATTTGCAGCACACTTGCTTGAAGGCCCTGTAGCTACATGGTGGGACAACTTTCAAGTCACTCACCCCATTGAAGAAGTGACTTGGGAAATATTTGAAGATGGTTTTCGCACTAATCATAAAACAATAACAACAGTAATATTGATTGTAACAACCATACCTTGTCAACATCTTGGTGTTGTTTCATAATCATACCATGAGAGGAGAGGCATAACCTGACATGCTTCATAGTATACTTGAAGACTATTGACTGTCCTAACAAGAGAGCACCATTATAGAGACTTCTTATTTGCTAGCTCTTTGTGTCAATTGTTAGCTTTGTTGCTAGACTCTTGTCTAAACGGTGCACCGGCTTTTAAGAGTTACTACCTCCATTTTGAGATATAAACCTTTTTAGCAAGCTAAGGTACTGGGAAATTGTAACATGGGTTCCGGCAGTCTGATTCACCCGAACTGAGTTGTTGCTTGGCCGACCCAGACATTGTGTAGATTGTGGATCAACCCTATGTACTATAGAAAACTAGTGTAGTCCGTTGGCATCTGGCTCCGGGAAACTGAAAACATGTGTATAACACTTTCGAAACTGAAAATACGTGTATAACACTTTCAAAATTTTAGCGTTCTTCTTTTGTTTTATCTTAAACATCAAGCTCTGCAGCCTCGTGGTTCCATATGCGGAGGAGGAGTCATAACCATGCTTTTACGTGCGCTTCATGTCAACCTAGGTAACATCCAATCGTTGGCAGCAGACCGATGTATTTTTTTATACTCAGAGAGCTTGTAGTATGATTTCTAGAACTAATGGTAGATACTTCCACTACAAAAAACGTTCCATCCGCAACGACTTGGCCATCAGTCATCGTAGAAGGCGCGTCTTCCGCGACGAATTTATCGGCTCGGCCATGATCGATGAGAAACTTTTTTTCGGTTTCGTGCCCTCTACTACGACGAAACCGCTAAAAACATGGACAAAGTTTGACGGGCACGTGGCAGAAGCAAGATTTTCGATTCCTCGTGCGATGTTGTCTCACCGAAGTCTTTTTAGACGTGTGGGTCCCGGACATCAGTGACTCTAGCGGGTCATACTTTTCGGTCGCGTCTCCCTGATTTGAACTTGATAATGTTGTTGATGCTTCTTCCGTTTAGTCGGGCTGTTGGGTCACATATGTCAGCCTCTCATTAGAAAAATCATGTGTATGATAATTTTTTTCGCTCGCGCTACCCTATTTCAAACTTGATAGCATTACTCGATGCATCTACCATTTGATCAGGCTGCTAGGTCCCACATGTTATCCTCACATTAGAAGAATCATGCGTATGATGGGATTTTTTTCTTGGCTCGTGCCTCCCTGATTTGAACTCGATAACGTTGCTCGATCTATCTGTCGTTTAGTCACGCTACTGGGTCCCACATGCCAGCCTCTCATTAGAAGAATCGTGTGTATGATAGATTTTTTTTCTTCGCTCGCGCTACCCTGGCGCTGCTAGATGCATATACCGTTTAATCACACAACTAGGCCCCACATGTCATCCTATCATTAGAATACACGTGTGTATGATGAAATTTTTGTCCTCGGTCGTGTCTCCGTGTTAACTTGATAGCGTTGCTCACTGCATTAGCTGTTTATTTAGGCTGGTGAGTCTCTTATATCAGCCCCAAATTAGAATAATTGTGTGTATATGATGGAATTTTTTATTCTCTTGCACTACCCTGTTTCGAACTAGATAGCATTGTTCAACGAATCTGTGTTTGGTCACGCTGCTAGGTCCCACATGTCAGCATCTCATTAGAAGAAACGTGTGCATGTTGGACTTTTTTCTTGCTCGCGCCTCCCTGTTTTGAACTAGGAAACGTTGCTCGATGCAGCACCTGTATAAGGTCTCGCTGGTGGGTCTCACATATCAATCTCTCTGTAATTGAAACATGTGTACTATGGACTTTTTTTCGGCCGCATCCGCTGTTTTACCTTGGCAATGTTGCTCGATGCGACATCAGTGTATAGTCTGTTGGACCCCATTGTCAGCCTCTCCGGTATATTCTGACTTTTGGGTCTCTGATGCATTCTTGTATGTTCTAACTGGTGGGTCCCAGATGCCAACATCTATGTACAAGTATTTAACTTTTATTAAACCCGTCCATTAAACTCGAGGGATGCTGCTGACTGGTGGGTCCATGATATCAGCCTCTCCGTAATGTGATATAGCTAGAAGCAAAAATGTAAACCCAAGATATATATATATATATATATATGCACGCACACGGGACTCGAACTAAAGACCTTCAAATTAAATAGATGTAAATTGAGTGCGTTACCATTGTACCAAATATATTTATAGAAAAGGTATCATTAAACGTTTATTATTACTACAATTTATGTATTAGTCTTCTTAAAAATATTTTGTGTCCATGTTTATCTCTTTTAAAATATAAAAGGGCAGCGCTCCTGGCATCTCAATTTATAGAATGCCACATAATGTAGTAGTTTCCTAAAAACATGGGTAGGCAGAGTTTTTTTTATTTTGAGAGATGGGGGGCAATACCGAAAAGACCGAATTAAAAAGAGTTTGACTATTCTACATGGGCTGCTCTATATGGGCTATACTCCATAGGCTATGGTCTGTGGGATCCTTTCTAAAATCTCACTGGTTTGTGCTCAGCAGTCCCCTTCCCCTAAAAGACCAAATTTAAATGTTCATGGCTATGCTCCATAGACTCCTATCTCAAATTTCTCTGGGTTGTGGTCAGCAGTCCCCTAGCCCCTAAAAGGCCGAATTAAAATATTTTGGGATAAAGAAGGGCTGAATGGGTTAGATTTCTTCTCTTGGTATATAAAAATTGCATTGTGCTATCGCTCGGCCGGATTCGAAACAACACTTGATCAATTCGGTAGCATTTCAAAGCGAGTGATTAAGCAATATAGACACTGAAATACAATAGCAGTTGAAAGATCACGGATGTCGCCTAGGAGGGGGGTGAATAGGCGATTAAAACTTCTACGAGATGGGCTTAACAAAGGCGTAATAAAACTAGCATTTTCTTTTGTTAAGCACGAAGCCTAGATATACTAAGGTTCACCTATGTGCACCAACAACTTATGCTAAGCAAGACAAGCAACAATATGATATCAATATATATTACTTCAAGCATGATGGCTATCACAATGTAAAGTGCATAAGGAAAGAGCTCGGGTATAGAGATAATTGAGGCACGCGGGGACGATGATGTTTTACCAAGTTCCTCCCAACAAGGGAGTACGTCTTGTTGGAGGGGTGGGTGGTACTAAGACCACCAACATCACAAAGGCCTCACCCTATTCTCCCGAGCACCCACCACACGGGCAAGCACCCGTTCCACTATGGGACACTTAAGGGTGGTCACCAAACCCGTACAAGATTGGGGCTATCTCCACAACTTAATTGGAGGCTCCCAATAATCACCACCAAGGCCTCAATCTTGGGGGAGCTTCACAACTTAATTGAAGACCCCAAAAATACGCCACAAAGGCCACACAACCGTCTAGGGTTCCAAGAACCCAAGAGGGACAAGCAACGATGAATATCACCGAACAAATCCTCCGGAGAGAACACAAACCGATGCACCTAATGCAAATGGCAAGAACACCACAAAGATGCTCCACAACTTCACTCTCAAATTCCAACAAGGCTACTAAAGCACTTGGGGGAATAAGAGAGAAGAACACAAAAGGGGAACACAAAAAACCCAAAGATCTAGATCCCAAAGATTCACTCACAAAGAGTGGATTTAGTTTGGTCAAGATATGGATCTAGATCTCCTCTACACTCCTCTCAAACATAGGCAAGAATCATTGGAGGAGAGAGTAGAAATGAAGCCAAGAGATTGAGTCAAATAGGCAAAAAGGCTTGAGCAAGAGAAGGAGAAAAAACAACCCTAAAAAGAGAGGAAGAAGGCTATATAAAGGGGGCCCGATTTTCTGCCCGTTGGGGCTAGAAAACGGCACGATCCGGTAGTACCGTACAGCCCCGGTACTACCGCCAGCCTGGGTCAATGCACAGCAGCAGCGAGCAAATCGGCAAGCTAGCAAGGTGGCAGCAGCGCGCGCGAGCTAGGAAGGAGCGAGGCAGGCCGAAGACCTGGGAACGATGGAGCTGGGCCGGCCCACCGAGCTGCATGCGCAGGGCAGCAAGGCGAGCGATCGAGCAAGGGGATCGGGCGCCAGCGAGCGGGAAGCATGAGAGCGAGAGACGTGCGAGCGAGCGGAGCAAGCGGCGATAGCTGGGAGCAAGGCAAGCTGGGCCAGGGAGCTGCTGGGCTGGCCGGTGCTACCGGCCCATCCGGGCGGTACTGCCGGTTGGGCCCAGTAGTGCCGGCCTTAGCCACCGAGCAAGGTAGAGGCAGAGGCGGGCTGCTAGGTGCGGCCGGTAGCCCACCCGGTAGTACCGCAAGGCCCAGACAGATAATTTTTTCTATTTCTTTTTGAACGCAAATAAGGCAAATATTCCAAAGGCGATAACTTTTGATTGGTAACTCCGATTAACCCGATTCCAATTGTGTTGGAAAGAGGACGACAAGAGCTATGCAATAAAAGGTGAAAATATTGGATATCACCAAGTGAGAGGGTATCAAGTAGTATAATGTGAGATACCTCACTTGGTGAGACTCCGGAAAACCGCCAAGATCAAAATCGCAACAAGATATAAAAGGGAGATCCGATTTTGATGAACAAGAGCTTGTTATGAAGATTACCACAAGCTCTATATCCTCACATGGATAAGACAAATAAAAAACCAAATACGATGATGCAAGTATGCAAAGTTTTGAACTCTCTCTGAACGATATGATCGAGTTACTCACTCGAGAGCCTCTCTTGATAGTACGGCTATCTATCCTAAACCCGATCTCTCAACTACCAACACGAGACCGACAAAATGGAAAACCTATCAAGAATACCTTTGCCTTGAGCATACTTAATCTTGTCTTCATTGATCCATGAACACCGAAGATGGCAAGCAACAAACATGAGATCTTCTCAGGATGGCACCTTTTGAGCTTGCCCCACACATCTTCTTCTTCATATCTTCCACCTTGGAGCCAACACATACTCCAAGCGATGCCAATGGACAATTTCTACAAGTGAATCTTAATACACACATTAGTCCATAAAGATTGTCATTAATTACCAAAACCACACATGGGGGCCCACATGCTCTTTCAATCTCCCCCATTTTGGTAATTGATGACAATCCCTTTGAGGGGGTTTATATAAGGAATTTAATGAATAAAATGGTAGCCCCAATATCAAATACTACACAAGTATGTGATATTGGTACCACCACCATATATATAGCAAACTCCCCCACAATCTATGCATGTGTGATGAACTTGAATTTCATTGCATATATTGCCAATCATTATCATTGGTGGAGTTTCCTCTATATAAACCACATGCTAAGCAACACAAAGATGCAAGAGCATGAAAGGAAAATGCTTAAGAACCAACTCAAAGCATAAACCAACTTCCCTTAAACCCTCTAAAACTTCTCCCCCATTGGCATCGATTGCCGAAGTGAGTGACAAGTTCTCAAAGGCCAATATAGTGATAGTTCCTCCAGAGGTGTGCATTCGCACAAATCCAATGATAAATACTTAGGAGGAAGTAAAACTATATTGAGGACCCGAAGAATGCCAGAGAAATAAAATAAAAGAAGCATCAACAAATGACGCAAGCAAACACAAGATCCAAAAGAATCAAATGAAAACAACAAATGATACCAAATGAACATAACAAGATATTATGATAAGATCAAAGGTGTGATTTAAATGAAAATAGAGAAGCTCCCCAAGATTTGCGCACAAATAGAATAGTTGCATTTGAGTACATCATGCACAAATATGGAATCCTTGCTCCCCCATAAGCATTTAAAACACAACAAATGAGAAAGAATACAAATGAGCATTATTAAATGAATTAGAGGAGCTCCCCAAAGATTATGCACCAATTATAATAATTATATTTGGGAACAAAGTGCATAAACATGGAATCCTCACTCATCCACATTCATTTAACAATACAAGGCATGAGAGAACAAATATGAGTGCCCGAAGATGCAAACAAGGGAGACAGGCACTCATAGGCAAATAATTTTGGAAGCCACCGAAGAATCAAAAAGAAATAAAAAGGTGGTATCCAAGAAATAAAAAATCCCAACAAAAATTATCTTCTCTTATGTGTATAAGTTTATAAGTGGAGTGCATCACAAAGACATATGTCCACGAAGAAACATGCACAAATAAACAAGATACTCAAGAAAGCACATGAAAACCAAAATGAAGCCATAACACATACCAATAAGATTTTTGCTTGTAAGCATGGCCAAAGGCATAATTTTATCTTATTGTTCATTAATGAACTTCCAACACCAACACACTACATATATTACAACAATCACCAAGGGAAAAGGATATGGTTGTTATATATGGAGAAATGCAACAAATATCACAAAGGAAAAATCAACTAGCAAAAACTCACTATTGCACATGAGAGAAGTTGAGGAAAGGATAGGCAATAAAATTGCTAGATTGACATATTTGGGATTGGTGAATCATATGCATGATTTTGTATAGTCCCACTAATATGTACTCATCTTAATTTACACACATTTGCAATAGGAGGATCTCTTAAACCAAGGCTAGAAACACAACAAATACAAATAATAAATCATGCTAGAAGGCAACCCACAAATGGTTGGAATCAAGGAATATGAGCATGAGTAGGGGATACTTGTTACCGAGATATAATTTGTAGGATGAAGGGGATATGAATTCGTTGATCATCCTATAGCTTGCCTCCAATTTCCATGAACACACCACTTCTTCAAACTTGAAGAGACAAGCATCCAATATATCTCCAATGTACCTAAAACACATTTAAGTATAAAATGGTTCCCAAACATATTGGGTCCAAAGTAGTTAGTGAAACTACAATACATAGGAGAGACTCCACATAAATATGTGCATATTGATATGAAATTGAATTTCATGCACATCTTAGCCATTTAGGATTTGGTGGAGTTTCCCCTATATATTGGATCTAAGAAAGCAAGCATGCCATAATATATACACATAGTAACTATGCATGCAAGACTTCCCAGAACCAAAAGGAGATACAATTTGAACAAAAACACCACGTAAACCGAGATGGCACACACAAGAGTGTGAAATGACAAACGGTGTCCAAATTTTATCAAAGAACCAATTCAACACATGAAGGATCACAAGTTCAACAAATGAACTAGACAAAATCCAAAGAGCAAAAGATAGATAAAAACACACATGCTCGAGGATTTATCTCATTCTAAAAGGTTAAAACATGAAACAAGGAATGAGACAAAACCAACTCCCAAAAGGGCAAGGTTTCAACACATAAACCAAACTCTCACACTTTTCATGATGGCAAAAAATACCAAAACGAAAAGATTGAACTTCCAAGAACATAAAACATGATATGGATCAAAGCAAGAAGCATAAATAGGAGTGTTCTAAATAATATAGGAGAGCTCACTCATAAGTAGTACATTATTTAGGATTTTTCTTTTGAATGTGAAATGCACACAAATGAGATCATCACTACAACCTACATTAAATAAGACACAAGAGGATACCAATAAAATAAGAAGATCCATAAGAGGCAAGGAAATATTGGGAGAACCACAAAACATTTTCTTGGCCAAAGATAGGACAAAAATAAGCAATGCCAAAGTGAATATGATCACAAAATTCTACCATATATAGAGCACCACTTCTCCAAGGACAAGAAGTATTGGGAATAATCTTCTTGAGGTAGTTCACACGAATATCCAAGATCATATTCACGCAAAGAAGCATATAACAAAGTATAAGGATTAAGCTTGATGCTTCAAAAGAGATTCTTGGTGGCTTCCAATTCTTACAATCACTAGTGATTGGAATGAATTGAAGCTAATGGTTTCCATGAGGCTATAGTTGTCCCAATAAGAGGAAACACATACCAAGAGAACCTCACACAAACAAGATCCAAAAGATGAGAAACAAAGGCATTGAAATTGTTTGAGCAAATGTGTCACATAGGAGCTAGATAATTATCAATATCAATTCTAGGTGACACAACCTCGAATTTTCACATTTTCTAGGCTTGTAATGTGCACTAAGCATATGACTCCCCCCTAATGTGATAAACCATAAATCTCAACACGAGGCAACAATATCCAAAGAGAGATAATTAAAGGACACTATAGAACATGAGTTTATCATTAGACACATACCACAAAGACTAGATAATATTGCACTATCAATACTAGGTGGTGTTCCTCATGTACATACATTTTAGGATTGTGGAATGCCCAAGCATAACACTCCCCAAAATGGGATAGTCCATTAATCTCTCACAAGAGCTAGATAAGATACCAAATAACATTCAACAATAGCTCCAACAAAAGAAACACTCATACATGGTGTGCAAACCAACAAACACAAATATACTTGATAACTAAAGATAATAAAATGGTAAGCACAACATATACAACAAACATGCAAGGTATAAAACCAACAAATGCACAAGGGGCGAGTAACTTTCAATGTAATGAGTTAAGCACAAGTTACCGCAAGGAGGAACATTGGGAATATGATAGAGGCAATATAATCCACATGACTTGGCTTGACAAATATAATAGATGAAGATCCATCAATTCTTCATAATGAATCCAAGTCTCCATTGTCCTCCCAGAAACACCTATTGATCAAGTTTTGACTTGTTGGTCCCCAACCAAGTTGGGTACTAAGAAGTTAGTCACAATAGGCTTGGCAACCCAAATGGTTCTTTTCTTGACACCACTTTGAGCACCAACAAATTTGGCAAACACATTGCCAATCTCATCCAAAAAAAGAGAATAAGCATCATCAATAATGATAGGGTTGGATGAGGAGATACCACTAGTGCATGAGGAAGAAATGTTCCCCTTCTCACGGCAAATGTAGCAATTTCTTGTCTTGCTAGCTTTCTTCTTAGGTGATGCCACAACATGAGGAAGAGCTCGAGTAGTCCTCTTAGGAAGAGGTCCATCTACCACTTGAGGTAGAGCTTGAGGGCGCTTCCCTTGTTGCTTCACACTAAGAGGCTTCTTCTTCAATGGGCAAGATCTAACATGATGCCCTTCTTCCTTGCACTTGAAGCAAATAATGTTGGCCAGATACTTCACTTGATCTTGGCCATTCTTCTTGTTTCCCTTGTGCTTCAACATGATAGTGGACTTGTTCTTGATATTGGAGTTGAATCCAAGTCCACTCTTGTCATTGGGGGATTTTTGCACACTCAAGATGTGGTTGAGTGTGGCCTTCCCTTTATGACCCACGTCCAAGTCATTCTTCAAAGAAGTGACTTGAGCCTTGAGATCTTTGATTTCCTCTACAAGGTTAGTATCAACAATAATACTAGAGGAAGTAGATTCTTGATTATTAGAGCAACAAGGCAAAGAATGTAATTCATCACAAGATGTATCAATAGCATGAGTGGATGAATTACAAGGAATAGCACATGGCAATATCACATTAGGAGTAGAGGTAGTGCTAATGTCCACATGAGGCCCACTAGATGCTACCTTTGACATAATGGCCTCATGAGCTAACTTTAGCTTATCATGGGAGACTAGAAGATCCTCATGTGAGCTTGAGAGCTTAACATGACTTTCTTCCAACATCCCATATTTGCTAGTTAGCAAAGCAAGTTGAGCCTTTAGCTTAACATTCTCCTTCAAAGTAGATGCCTCACAAGAAATAGAGTTAGTAGCACAAGCATCATTATTAATAGCTAGAGCTGAGGACAAATTTGCAAGCTCTTTTGAATATGAAGCTTTAAGTTGCTCATGTGACTTGGTGAGTTTGATGAGCTCACCATTAACGACCCGAGAGCCATTTTTGAGGCGCTTAAAATCCTCAACGAGTTTAGCATGGGCAACTACAAGTTCATCATTTTTAGTTTTGAGAGAACTTGACACCATGAGTTCTCTATCATGGTTTTCCTTTACTCTAGATAATTCTAGAGCAAAGGTCTCCTCAAGAGACTCCTTGGTGGTTTGTTCCTCTAATAGATCTTTTCTTAGATCATTAGTGAGACTTTGAAGATTTTCAATGGTGTACTCTTGCTCATCATCTTGAGCTTGCAATTGCTCAATAATTTTCTTGCTCTCTATAGCAAAACTTAAGACATAAACAAATTTAGAGAAAGTAATATTATTCTTTACTAGAGCACGATAAACAACCTCACCCTTTTCATCTAAAGAGGCAATCTCATCATCTTCTTCCTCACTATCATCATCCACAACATCATCATCATCATCATTATAAGATGGCATGGGATCTAAAGAGGTTACCTTAGTTACCTTAGCCATAAGGCATATGTGAGAACCGGAACAAGGTGAAGGTGAGATTGAACTTGAAGCTCCATACAAAACCTTGTCTTGACCCGCATAATCTTCGGTTTCCTCTACATGGTTAGCAACACAAGCACTAGAGGAAATAGAAGCATTTTTATCATGGCTACAAGACAAAGCAACCATATCATCATGAGAATTATTCAAGCCATTTATACATGATATGCAAGGACTACCAACACTAGCATATGAGGAGTTTTGAGTGCTACAAGTGTTAGAATCCAAAGATAGATCATTGCAACTAGATAGAGATGAAGGATTGTCAATAGTAAGCTCACTATCCAAATTGCAATTTCTAGCACCACTCACCATATCATTACCTTGTGAAAAATCACATGTTGGTGAAGTGGTAGAAGGTGATAACTCATCACGGCCGGAGGTGGAGGGAACACAATCATCCTCAATAATATTGGACTCACTATATTTATCTTGAAGCTTTGTCCATATATCATGAGCACTCCGATAAGGCATCATTGAAGATTTAACTACATTGCTCACAACAAGTAAAAGCATTTTAGTAGCTTGAGCATCTATATAAGAGTTCATCTTCTTCTCTAAAGATTTGTTTTGGGGATCCGTAGGAGAAGAGAAACCCATATATAGAATTCCCTCAATAGATGGGTGAATGTCCCGAAAATAATATAGCATGCGAGATTTCCAAACACCAAAATTATTTGTGCCATCGAATATATAGAAGGAATCATGCACTACACCACTAGACGACATCTTTACTCTCAAGGCGGTGAAGCCTAAAAGCGAGAGACCTTGCTCTGATACCAATTGAAAGATCACGGATGTCGCCTAGAGGGAGGGTGAATAGGCGATTAAAACTTCTACGAGATGGGCTTAACAAAGGCGAAATAAAACTAGCATTTTCTTTTGTTAAGCACGAAGCCTAGATATACTAAGGTTCACCTATGTGCACCAACAACTTATGCTAAGCAAGACAAGCAACAATATGATAGCTATATACTACTTCAAGCACGATGGCTATCACAATGTAAAGTGCATAAGGAAAGAGCTCGGGTATAGAGATAACCGAGGCACGCGGGGATGATGATGTTTTACCGAGTTCCTCCCAACAAGGGAGTATGTCTCGTTGGAGGGGTGGGTGGTACTAAGACCACCAACGCTACAAAGGCCTCACCCTATTCTCCCGAGCACCCACCACGCGGGCAAGAACCCGTTCCACTATGTGACACTTAAGGGTGGTCACCGAACCCGTACAAGATTGGGGCTATCTCCACAACTTAATTGGAGGCTCCCAATAATCGCCACCAAGGCCTCCATCTTGGGGGAGCTTCACAACTTAATTGAAGACCCCAAGAACACGCCACAAAGGCCACACAACCATCTAGGGTTCCAACAATCCAAGAGGGACAAGCAACGATGAATATCACCGAACAAATCCTCCGGAGAGAACACAAACCGATGCACCTAATGCAAATGGCAAGAACAGCACAAAGATGCTCCACAACTTCACTGTCAAATTCCAACAAGGCTACTAAAGCACTTGGGGGAATAAGAGAGGAAGAACACAAAAGGGAAACACAAAAAGCCCCAAAGATCTAGATCCCAAAGATTCACTCACAAAGAGTGGATTTAGTTTGGTCAAGATATGGATCTAGATCTCCTCTACACTCCTCTCAAACATAGGCAAGAATCATTGGAGCAGAGAGTAGAAATCAAGACAAGAGTTTGAGTCAAATAGGCAAAAAGGCTTGAGCAAGAGAAGGAGAAAAAACAACCCTAAAAAAGAGAGGAAGAAGGGTATATAAAGGGGCCCCGATTTTCTGCCCGTTGGGACCAGAAAACGGCCCGGTCCAGTAGTACCATACAGCCCCGGTACTACCGCCAGCCTAGGTCAATGCATAGGAGCAGTGAGCGAATCGGCAAGCTAGCAAGACGGTAGCAGCGCGCGCGAGCCAGGCAGGAGTGAGGTGGGCCGGAGACCTGGGAACGATGGAGCTGGGCCGGCCCACCGAGCTGCACGCGTGGGGTAGCAAGGTAAGCGAGCTAGAAAGGGGATCGGGCGCCAGCAAGCAGGAAGCGCGAGAGCGAGTGACGCACGAGCAAGCAGAGCAAGCGGCGATAGCTGGGAGCGAGGCAAGCTGGGCTAGGGAGCTGCTGGGCTGGCCGGTGCTACTGGCCCATCCGGGCGGTACTGTCGGTTGGTCCCGGTAGTGCTGGCCTTAGCAACCGGGCGAGGCAGAGGCAGAGGCGGGCTGCCAAGTGTGGCCGGTAGCCCACGCGGTAGTACCGCAAGGCCTAGACAGATAAATTTTTCTTTTTCTTTTTGAACGCGAATAAGGCAAATATTCCAAAGGCGATAACTTTTGGTTGGTAACTCTGATTGACCCGATTCCAATTGTGTTGGAAAGAGGACGACAAGAGCTATGCAATAAAAGGTGAAAATATTGGATATCACCAAGTGAGAGGGTATCAAGTAGTATAATGTGAGATACCTCACTTGGTGAGAATCCGGAAAACCGTCAAGATCAAAATCGCAACAAGATATAAAAGGGAGATCCGATTTTGATGAACAAGAGCTTATTATGAAGATTACCACAAGCTCTATATCCTCACATGGATAAGACAAATAAACAACCAAATACGATGATGCAAGTATGCAAAGGTTTGAGCTCTCTCCAAACGATATGATCGAGTTACTCACTCGAGAGCCCCTCTTGATAGTACGGCTATCTATCCTAAACCCGGTCTCTCAACTACCAACACGAGACCGGCAAAATGGAAAACCTATCAAGAATAACTTTGCCTTGAGCATACTTAATCTTGTCTTCGTAGATCCATGAACACCGAGGATGGCAAGCAACAAACATGAGATCTTCTCGGGATGGCACCTTTTGAGCTTGCACCACACATCTTCTTCTTCATATCTTCCACCTTGGAGCCAACACATACTCCAAGCGATGCCAATGGACAATTTCTACAAGTGAAACTTAATACACACATTAGTCCATAAACATTGTCATTAATTACCAAAACCACACATGGGGGCCCACATGCTCTTTCAATCTCCCCCATTTTGGTAATTGATGACAATCCCTTTGAGGGGGTTTATATAATGAATTTAATGAATAAAATGGTAGCCCCAATATCAAATACTACACAAGTATGTGATATTGATACCACCAGCATATATAGAGCAAACTCCCCCACAATCTATGCATGTGTGATGAACTTGAATTTCATTGCATATATTTCCAATCATTATCATTGGTGGAGTTTCCTCTATATAAACCACATGCTAAGCAACTCAAAGATGCAAGAGCATGAAAGGAAAATGCTTAAGAACCAACTCAAAGCATAAACCAACTTCCCTTAAACCCTCTAAAACTTCTCCCCCATTGGCATCGATTGCCGAAATGGGTGACAAGTTCTAAAAGGCCAATATAGTGATAGTTCCTCAAAAGGTGTGCATTCGCACAAATCCAATAATACTTGGGAGGAAGTAAAACTATATTGAGGACCCGAAGAATGCCAAAGAAATAAAATAAAAGAAGCATCAACAAATGACGCAAGCAAACACAAGATCCAAAAGAATCAAATGAAAACAACAAATGATACCAAATGAACATAACAAGATATTATGATAAGATCAAAGGTGTGATTTAAATGAAAATAGATAAGCTCCCCAAGATTTGTGCACAAATAGAATAGTTGCATTTGAGTACATCATGCACAAATATTGAATCCTTGCTCTCCCATAAGCATTTAAAACACAACAAACGAGAAAGAAGACAAATGAGCATTATTAAATGAATTAGAGGAGCTCCCCAAAGATTATGCACCAATTATAATAATTATATTTGGGAACAAAGTGCATAAACATGGAATCCTCACTCATCCACATTCATTTAACAATACAAGGCATGAGAGAACAAATATGAGTGCCCGAAGATGCAAACAAGGGAGACAGGAACTCATAGGCAAATAATTTTGGAAGCCACCGAAGAATCAAAAAGAAATAAAAAGGTGGTATCCAAGAAATAAAAAATCCCAACAAAAATTATCTTCTCTTATGTGTATAAGTTTATAAGTGGAGTCCATCACAAAGACATATGTCCACGAAGAAACATGCACAAATAAACAAGATACTCAAGAAAGCACATGAAAACCAAAATGAAGCCATAACACATACCAATAAGATTTTTGCTTGTAAGCATGGCCAAAGGCATAATTTTATCTTATTGTTCATTAATGAACTTCCAACACCAACACACTACATATATTACAACAATCACCAAGGGAAAAGGATATGGTTGGAATATATGGAGAAATGCAACAAATATCACAAAGGAAAAATCAACTAGCAAAAACTCACTATTGCACATGAGAGAAGTTGAGGAAAGGATAGGCAATAAAATTGCTAGATTGACATATTTGGGATTGGTGAATCATATGCATGATTTTGTATAGTCCCACTAATATGTACTCATCTTAATTTACACACATTTGCAATAGGAGGATCTCTTAAACCAAGGCTAGAAACACAACAAATACAAATAATAAATCATGCTAGAAGGCAACCCACAAATGGTTGGAATCAAGGAATATGAGCATGAGTAGGGGATACTTGTTACCGAGATATAATTTGTAGGATGAAGGGGATATGAATTTGTTGATCATCCTATAGCTTGCCTCCAATTTCCATGAACGCACCACTTCTTCAAACTTTAAGAGACAAGCATCCAATATATCTCCAATGTACCTAAAACACATTTAAGTATAAAATGGTTCCCAAACATATTGGGTCCAAAGTAGTTAGTGAAACTACAATACATAGGAGAGACTCCACATAAATATGTGCATATTGATATGAAATTGAATTTCATGCACATCTTAGCCATTTAGGATTTGGTGGAGTTTCCCCTATATATTGGATCTAAGGAAGCAAGCATGCCATAATATATACACATAGTAACTATGCATGCAAGACTTCCCAGAACCAAAAGGAGATACAATTTGAACAAAAACACCAAGTAAACCGAGATGGCACACACAAGAGTGTGACATGATAAACGGTGTCCAAATTTTATCAAAGAACCAATTCAACACATGAAGGATCACAAGTTCAACAAATGAACTAGACAAAATCCAAAGAGCAAAAGATAGATAAAAACACACATGCTCGAGGATTTATCGCATTCTAAAAGGTTAAAACATGAAACAAGGAATGAGACAAAACCAACTCCCAAAAGGGCAAGGTTTCAACACATAAACCAATCTCTCACACTTTTCATGATGGCACAAAATACCAAAACGAAAAGATCGAACTTCCAAGAACATAAAACATGATATGGATCAAAGCAAGAAGCATAAATAGGAGTGTTCTAAATAATATAGGAGAGCTCACCCATAAGTAGTACATTACTTTGGATTTTGCTTTTGAATGCAAAATGCACACAAATGAGATCATCACTACAACCTACATTAAATAAGACACAAGAGGATACCAATAAAATAAGAAGATCCATAAGATGCAAGGAAATCTTGGAGGACCACAAAACATTTTCTTGGCCAAAGATAGGACAAAAATAAGCAATGCCAAAGTGAATATGATCACAAAATTCTACCATATATAGAGCACCACTTCTCCAAGGACAAGAAGTATTGGGAATAATCTTCTCGAGGTAGTTCACACGAATATCCAAGATCATATTCACGCAAAGAAGCATATAACAAAGTATAAGGATTAAGCTTGATGCTTCAAAAGAGATTCTTGGTGGCTTCTAATACATTCCAAATGTATCTATAGTTTTTGATGTTCCATGCTTGGTTTTATCCACTTTCTTGTGTTTTGTCCACACTTTGGAGTACTTTTCATATGATTTCTTGGACTAACCTATTAACAAGAGCCACAGTGCCAGCTTCCTGTTTTCTATTGTTTTTGGTTCCAGGAAAGTCAGAAAATGAATATTCTCGGAAGTGGACGGGACAAAAGCCAAAGTGCCTATTTTTCCGGAAGTCATCAGATGCCAGAATACAAGACAGAGAGGAGCCAGGGCACACACCACCTGGCCACACGGGCCAGGCCTGGCCACGCCAGGGGGTGGTGTGGCCAGCCCAGGCACCCCCTCGGCCTCTCCTTCCGCCTATAATATGCCCTCGGGACGAAAACCCTAAGGACCCGATCAAAAATCCACGAAAGAGTCTGTAGCCGCCGTCATCTCCATCCCGACACCGGGAGGGATCTGAAGCTCTTCCCGGCACCCTGCCGAAGAAGGGAATTCACCCTGGAGGCCTTCTTCATCACCATGCAAGCCTCCGGTGTGATGCGTGAGTAGTTCATCCTTGGACTATGGATCCATGTAGTAGCTAGATGGCTGGTTCTCCTCCTTTGTGCTTTCATGTTTAGATCTTGTGAGCTCCGTTCATGATCAAGATCATCTATTTGTAATTCTACATGTTGTGTTTGCGGGGATCCGATGGATATTGAGATGCTATTTCAGATTGATTGTTGATTCTATCATGTCTTTGTTATTTTTGATCTTGCATGCTTTGCGTTGTTAGTAGCTATCTTGGCCAAGTAGATGTTAGCAACTCCAAGAGTTAGTATTTATGCTCGATAGTGGGTTCATGCCTCTGGTAATCTGGGGAAGTGACAGAAATCTCTAAGGTACTAGATGTGTTGTTGCTACTAGGGAGAAAACAACAATCCTTTGTTCATAGAACAATTGTATTGTTTACTTTACACACAATTCATAAAGCAATAATCTGTTGCTTGCAACTTAATACTGGAGGGGGTTCGGATGATAACCTTAAGGTGGATTATTAGTCATAGATGCAGTTGGATGGCGGTCTATGTATAATTTGTAATGCCCAATCAAGTTCCAAAGGAGTCAAGATGATTAGTATATGCATGTATTGCCTTCTCGATGTTTGTCAATTGCCCCGCTGTAATTTTTTCACCCATATGTTATCTATCTTAAGGAGAGCCACCTCTAGTGAACTATGGATCCCGGTCCTTTTCTTTTACATACAATCTATAAACTGTTTACTGCTTTGTGTTTACTTTCTGCAAACTATTACTTCCTTCCATTCGATATGTTTAATCCTTTGTTTTCAGCAAAACCGGTGAGATTGACAACCTCATCACAAGTTGGGGACAGAGTTCTGTGGTTGTGTTGTGCAGGTCTCCATGTTGCTACTAGCACCGGTAGTGCTCCCTGCCAAGGCTCAACTAGCAACACCTTTGGGGTGTTTCCTTTCTCCTACTGGTTCGATTAAACCTTGGTTTCATAACTAAGGGAAACTTGCTACTGTGCTCACCATACCTTCCTCTTGGGATTCCCAACGAGCTCTACATCAATACTGAGCCATCAAGCATTTTTCTGGCGCCGTTGCCGGGGAGTCAAGGACATCTTCACAAGGGTAGTCCCTCATAACCAATCTCTTTACTTTGTTATTTTTGTTTTGCTTAGTTTCTTTTTGCTTTGTTTGCTTGCTTCTTTATCAAAAACACACAAAAAATAGTTTTACAAGTTTGTTTTCTTTATCAAAAACATAAAAAAAATTAGTTCCTTTCTCAAGTTGCCACTATGTCTAGCCTTGCTCCAATCACTATGTCACCCGAGGAAATGATTTTCACTTTTAAACAAGGAATTGAGGAAAGTTTTAAGGAAGCTTGGTCTAGAATCTCTGATCTACATGAAAAAAACTGAGCCTAAAATGACTCAAAGCTTGTTCCTTAGCAGTTTTTACCTTGGAATTGCTCTTTGCTATAGATATGCTTTAGATGTTGTTGTGGGAGGAGATTTCCTCCAATGTAATGAGGATGATGCTATAAATGCTGTAAAAAAAATTATCCTCACTTACAACTTGCCTAGCCAAACTGATATTTCTTTCGCAAGAATATTTGCTAGATTGAACACTCTTGAGGCTAGCACTATTAGCTTAAAAGATTGCTATAATACGCTTAGGGGGCATCACAATTATGTCCCAATAAATTCTGAACCATCAAAGTGGCTCCCTATAGTAAAGATTGAGATAAACACTGAAACTTTTCAAGCTTGCTGTGATATCATGTCTGAATTTTGTCTTATGCCCAAAGATATTTATGAATCTTTGAATCTTTGGGGGCTTACTGAAGGAGGAAAAGAAATATCTCTTGCTAATAATGCTACCATATTACCTATTGGAATAGCTGAAGGAGTGTTTACAAAGATCCTTGGGAAAATAGTTTCTACTAATTATCTTGTTATTGAACGTGCAGGAAAAGGACAAATTACACTTGGAAGGTCCCTATTAGAACTTCTTGGAGCAATAATAGATGTGGGAAAGGGGACCATGCACCTTTATTCTCTACCAAACAATCATATTTTCCCCAAGGTTAAGAATAAAAGTAAGAGAGGTAAAGGCAAGAAATTTGGTCTTAATGCTTCTTCATTTGAGAACACTTGATTCTTTTTCTTGCTTCTTATGCCTAACTTAAAGGCGTTAAAGAAAAGTACTTATTGGAAGATAACCCAAAAGTTTTAGATGAGTCTTGGAAGTTATTATTTCAGTAATAACTGATCCTTATCCTTTTTATTTGCTTTTTGTGCCAAGAGTAACCTCTAATGTGAGAGAAGTAATGATTGGGAAAGTTGCTGTCCCGAAACAGATTTCTGTGCTTCACCGTAAAAATTCGTGTAAAATATCTGAACATATTTTTGGGGCGTGATTTTTTGTGCTTCTGCCCCAGGTTGCTATCTAACTTTCGTTAGTTCAACACTTTTTTATTTTAGCAACATAAGATCTTCGAAAAAATTCGTCTTTACCTGCTGGTCTGTTTTGACAGATTTCTGCCATTTTCTGCATTTGCTTCTTGTTGGTTCCTTTTTGAGTTCTTTTGGGGAATTGAGCTTTTTGAGGGAATTGCTTCAGTAGATAGTGTTCTAATGGAATTTTATTGGTGTTATAACTGAACCTTAAGACTTATTTATCTTGAGTGCACTAATGTTGCTAATAAAGATTGTGTGAAGTTTTGTATGAAGGAAAAATTTCAGGTGTATGGAAGGAATGAGTAATAAGATGAAGGATGGACTAAAGCTCAATCTTGGGGATGCCACGCGTGTCACCCCAAGAAATATCCAAGAAGTACAAGCGTCAAAGCTTGGGGATGCCCAAGGCATCCCCTTCTTCATCAATAAAAATCTCAGGTTTCTTCCAAACGCTTCATTTTTCTTGTTTCATGCACAGTTGCGTTGTTCTTGGAGCGTCTTCTTTTTCGTTTTCGTTTTGGTTTTTGTTTGATTTTGTTTGATTAGTTTTCTGAATAAATTGGTTGGACCCCCTCTTTCTTACATTGGTTTTCAAATAGTTTGGTTTGGTTTGGAAAAGAGTAGGAAAGTTCATGCTTATGTGGTAAAAAGAGCTTGTTTTTGACTGTGGCATATGCTTTGTCATGCCATGCTTGATATTGTTTTGGCTTTATGCTTAGTATTATTTTCTGTAGCATGACTTGTTATAAACAATTGAGATTGCTTAATGTGCCTTGGATGAATCATGCGTTGTTTTAGCATATTAAAGCATAGTATAGTGGTATTCTCCTTTGATGCTTTATTTGGGTTGACTTGGCGCATGCTCACACCATGTTATGACTATATCAAGTCACCATAGCCTTGATGATCCTTTAGTTTTCAACTTGTAGTATCACTTTAGCTTTGATTAATGATGTTTTGTCGCTCTGCATGATTATGGCCATTATTTCTCTCTTAGTTTGTCGCTCCCAGTCTTTTGCTAGCCTCCACCACCAAGTATGAGTTCCACTCATGCATCCAACTCCCTAAACCAAGTT
Source organism: Avena sativa (assembly GCA_916181665.1). NCBI lineage: Eukaryota > Viridiplantae > Streptophyta > Magnoliopsida > Poales > Poaceae > Avena > Avena sativa. Next base: position 471,431,255 of record OV702290.1, read on the forward strand.
ATTCCAAAGAGTCTACCATACCTATCTACTAGCTTATGCTATTCCAAGTATATTCATGCTTTTGTTTACCTTCTGAATTAAACTTGTTATGAGAAAACTAGTGATTAAAGCTCTCACGAACTTGATGGCACACTTTACTTTTCTTGCCCTTAATAAACTTGAACCATTGTGTCGTCTATGTTGTATATGCTTGCACTTATTTGTTGGGAATTAGCAGAACCATGCTTTCATGGGGAACGCTTTCAACATTGCACTTGGTACTTGTACCTAGTTGATATCATGCTCTTTTGTATATGGATGTCGTCGGTGTGAAATGAAAGGGGAGCTTGTAAGTCCATGGAGTTATGTATATGTGTTAGAGAAACTCCTGGGCCGCTGGTCTAATCCATGCTGACATGGTGGAAACCTGCAGCGTAACCATAATGAGCTATCTATGAAGCATTCTTCTTATAAAAAAGAGAGTCCTATATTGAGAAAAAAGAGAAAAAGAAAAAAAAAGATTATGAAAAGAGGAAAGAGAGAAAAAAGCACCATATTCCCATGGTAAATAAGAAGATCGCTGAGATGCTCGTTGTCTGCTTACCTTGTCATTTTGATATGGGGGTTCTTCTGTATCATCGGGCAAGGGGTACCCCGTTGGCGGTTCTCTATGATACACATGTACTTACGATGACAAGAACTTATCGGTGACTAAACTTGAGTAGCATGAGGAGCGGCCCTCGTATACAAGGGACATGAGATTTCTGACTTATACTTCGTCAAGAATGTACACCATAGTTTGTTCACTTTAACCTTAATCACTTCAAGATGCTTATGATAGGGGCAATGAGAGCTGAAAGCTATAAGTACCATAATTTTTGGAAGCTCTTTATGATACTTTAATCCCTACTTCCTTCTATGAAGGCCTTTCTTCCACCATTATATTGAGTCTCCACCTTCTACCTTTATGCACCTACTTTGAGAGCATAGTGGCCATTCTTAGTTCTATGTGCATTGTCCCAAGACTTGTTGATTGATGCATAACTTGATATTGCTTGTTTTAAACTATTTGTATATAGTCACTCTTATGAACTTTGAAGGTGTCCTATGCATTTATATTTGCTACTCTATGAGGGACAAGTTGAATACTATTATGCTATGTTTTCTTTATGTGAAACAAACGTCTTGCAAAGCATTATTATTCATGAATCTTTTGTTTGTGCCTTTTTCATGTTGAATCATAGTTTCTTTGTCTTATTGCTAGAACTTTGTCTCTCATGTTATGATTGAAGTACTATGATCCCAGCTTTGAATGCTTTACAAATACTTTGATCAAGTCTTTGATGGTGCATGTCACCTCAAAAATTATTCTTTCTTTTTATCACTTACCTACTCGAGGACGAGCATGAGTTAAGCTTGGGGATGTTGATACATTGCAAATGTATCTATAATTTTTGATGTTCCATGATTGGTTTTATCCACTTTCTTGTGTTTTGTCCACACTTTGGAGTACTTTTAATATGATTTCTTGGACTAACCTATTAACAAGAGCCACAGTGCCAGCTGCCTGTTTTCTGCTGTTTTTGGTTCTAGGAAAGTCAGAAAATGAATATTCTCGAAATTGGACGGGACAAAAGTCGAAGTGCCTATTTTCCCGAAAGTCATCAGATGCCAGAATAGGAGGCGGAGAGGAGCTAGGGGGCCACCACACCACCTGGCCGCGCGGGCCAGGCCTGGCCACGCCAGGGGGTGGTGTGGCCAGCCCAGGCACCCCTCGGCCTCTCCTTCCGCCTATAAGATGCCCTCGGGACGAAAACCCTAAGGACCCGATCAAAAATCCACGAAAGAGTCAGTAGCCGTCGTTATCTCCATCCCTAGATCAGGAGGGATCTGAAGCTCTTCCTGGCACCCTGCTGGAGAAGGGAATTCACCCTGGGGGCATTCTTCATCACCATGCAAGCCTCCGGTGTGATGCGTGAGTAGTTCATCCTTGGACTACGGATCCATGTAGTAGCTAGATGGCTGGTTCTCCTCCTTTGTTCTTTCATGTTTAGATCTTGTGAGCTCCGTTCATGATCAAGATCATCTATTTGTAATTCTGCATGTTGTGTTTGCGGGGATCCGATGGATATTGAGATGCTATTTCAGATTGATTATTGATTCTATCATGTCTTTGTTATTTGTGATGTTGCATGCTTTCTGTTGTTAGTAGATATCTTGGCCAAGTAGATGCTAGCAACTCCAAGAGTTAGTATTTATGCTCGATAGTGGGTTCATGCCTCTGGTAATCTGGGGAAGTGACAGAAATCTCTAAGGTACTAGATGTGCTATTGCTACTAGGGAGAAAACAACAATCCTTTATTCATAGAACAATCATATTGTTTACTTTACACACAATTCGTAAAGCAATAATCTGTTGCTTGCAACTTAATACTGGAGGGGGTTCAGATGATAACCTGAAGATGGATTATTAGTCATAGATGCAGTTGGATGGCGGTCTATGTATAATGTTGTAATGCCCAATCAAGTTACAAAGGAGTCAAGATGATTAGTATATGCATGTATTGCTTTCTCGATGTTTGTCAATTGCCCCGCTGTAATTTGTTCACCCAGCATGTTATCTATCTTAAGGAGAGCCACCTCTAGTGAACTATGGATCCCGGTCCTTTTCTTTTACATACAATCTATAAACTATTTACTGCTTTGTGTTTACTTTCTGCAAACTATTACTTCCTTCCATTCGATATGTTTAATCCTTTGTTTTCAGCAAAACCGGTGAGATTGACAACCTCATCACAAGTTGGGGACAGAGTTCTGTGGTTGTGTTGTGCGGGTCTCCATGTTGCTACTAGCACCGGTAGTGCTCCCTTCCAAGGCTCAGCTAGCAACACCTTTGGGGTGTTTCCTTGCTCCTACTGGTTCGATTAAACCTTGGTTTCATAACTAAGGGAAAGTTGCTACTGTGCTCATCATACCTTCCTCTTGGGATTCCCAACGAGCTCTACATCAATATTGAGCCATCAGCTTCCAATAGTTACACAATCACTAGTGATTGCAATGAATTGAAGCTAATGGTTTCCATGAGGATATAGTTGTCCAAATAATAGGAAACACATACCAAGAGAACCTCACACAAACAAGATCCAAAAGATGAGAAACAAAGGCATTGAAATTGTTTGAGCAAATGTGTCACATAGGAGCTAGATAATTATCAATATCAATTCTAGGTGACACAACCTTGAATTTTCACATTTTCTAGGCTTGTAATGTGCACTAAGCATATGACTCCCCCATAATGTGATAAACCATAAATCTCAACACGAGGCAACAATATCCAAAAAGAGATAATTAAAGGACACTATAGAACATGAATTTTTCATGAGACACATACCACAAAGACTAGATAATATTGCACTATCAATACTAGGTGGTGTTCCTCATGTACACACATTTTAGGATTGTGGAATGCCCAAGCATAACACCCCCCAAAATGGGATAGTCCATTAATCTCTCACAAGAGCTAGATAAGATACCAAATAACATTCAACAATAGCTCCAACAAAAGAAACACTCATACATGGTGTGCAAACCAACAAACACAAATATACTTGATAACTCAAGATAATAAAATGGTAAGCACAATATATACAACAAACATGCAAGGTATAAAACCAACACATGCACAAGGGGCGAGTGACTTTCAATGTAATGAGTTAAGCAGATGTTACCGCAAGGAGGAACATTGGGAATATGATAGAGGTAATATAATCCACATGACTTCGCTTGACAAATATAATAGATGAAGATCCCTCAATTCTTCGTAATGAATCCAAGTCTCCATTGTCCTCCCAGAAACACCTATTGATCAAGTTTTGACTTGTTGGTCCCCAACCAAGTTGGGTCCTAAGAAGTTAGTCACAATAGGCTTGGTAACCCAAATGGTTATTTTCGTGACACCACTTTGAGCACCAACAAATTTGGCAAACACATTGCCAATCTCATCCAAACAAAGAGAATAAGCATCATCAATAATGATAGGGTTGGATGAGGAGATACCACTAGTGCATGAGGAAGAAATGTGCCCCTTCTCACGGCAAATGTAGCAAGTTCTTGTCTTGCTAGCTTTCTTCTTAGGTGATGCCACAACATGAGGAAGAGATCGAGTAGTCCTCTTAGGAAGAGGTCCACCTACCACTTGAGGTAGAGCTTGAGGGCGCTTCCCTTGTTGCTTCACACCAAGAGGCTTCTTCTTCAATGGGCAAGATCTAACATGATGCCCTTCTTCCTTGCACTTGAAGCAAATAATGTTGGCCGGATATTTCACTTGATCTTGGCCATTCTTCTTGTTGCCCTTGTGCTTCAACATGATAGTGTACTTGTTCTTGATATTGGAGTTGAATCCAAGTCCATTCTTGTCATTGAGGGATTTTTGCACACTCAAGATGTGGTTGAGTGTGGCCTTCCCTTTATGACCCACGTTCAAGTCATTCTTCAAAGAAGTGACTTGAGCCTTGAGATCTTTGATTTCCTCTACAAGGTTAGTATCAACAATAATACTAGAGGAAGTAGATTCTTAATTATTAGAGCAACAAGGCAAAGAATGTAATTCATCACAAGATGTATCAATAGCATGAGTGGATGAATTACAAGGACTAGCACATGGCAATATCACATTAGGAGTAGAGGTAGTGCTAATGTCCACATGAGGCCCACTAGATGTTACCTTTGACATAATGGCCTCATGAGCTAACTTTAGCTTATCATGGGAGACTAGAAGATCCTCATGTGAGCTTGAGAGCTTAACATGACTTTCTTCCAACATCCCATATTTGCTAGTTAGCAAAGCAAGTTGAGCCTTTAGCTCAACATTCTCCTTCAAAGTAGATGCCTCACAAGAAATAGAGTTAGTAGCACAAGCATCATTATTAATAGCTAGAGGTGAGGGCAACTTTGCAAGCTCTTTTGAATATGAAGCTTTAAGTTTCTCATGTGACTTGGTGAGTTTGATGAGCTCACTCTTATCGACCCGAGAGCCATTTTTGAGGCGCTTAAAATCCTCAACGAGTTTAGCATGGGCAACTACAAGTTCATCATTTTTAGTTTTGAGAGAACTTGCCACTATGAGTTCTCTATCATGGTTTTCCTTTACTCTAGATAATTCTAGAGCAAAGGTCTCCTCAAGAGACTCCTTGGTGGTTTGTTCCTCTAAAAGAGCTTTTCTTAGATCATTAGTGAGACTTTGAAGCTTTTCAATGGTGTACTCTTGCTCATCATCTTGAGCTTGCAATTGCTCAATAATTTTCTTGCTCTCCATAGCAAAAGTTAAGACTTCAACAAATTTAGAGCAAGCAATATTATTCTTAACTAGAGCACGATAAACAACCTCACCCTTTTCATCTAAAGAGGCAATATCATCATCTTCTTCCTCACTATCATCATCCACAACATCATCATCATCATTATAAGATGGCATGGGATCTAAAGAGGTTACCTTAGTTCCCTTAGCCATAAGGCATATGTGAGAACCAGAAGAAGGTGAAGGTGAGATTGAACTTGAAGCTCCATACAAAACCTTGTCTTGACCCGCATAATCTTCGGTTTCCTCTACATGGTTAGAAACACAAGCACTAGAGGAAATAGAAGCATTTTTATCATGGCTACAAGACAAAGCAACCATATCATCATAAGAATTATTCAAGCCATTTCTACATGATATGCAAGGACTACCAACACTAGCATATGAGGAGTTTTGAGTGCTACAAGTGTTAGAGTCCAAAGATAGATCATTGCAACTAGATAGAGATGAAGGATTGTCAATAGTAAGCTCACTGTCCAAATTGCAATTTCTACCACCACTCACCATATCATTACCTTGTGAAAAATCACATGTTGGTGACGTGGTAGAAGGTGATAACTCATCACGACCGGAGGTGGAGGGAACACAATCATCCTCAATAATATTGGACTCACTATATTTATCTTGAAGCTTTGTCCATATATCATGAGCACTCCGATAAGGCATGATTGAAGATTTAACTACATTGCCCACAACAAGTAAAAGCATTTTATTAGCTTGAGCATCTATATAAGAGTTCATCTTCTTCTCTAAAGATTCGTTTTGGGGATCCGTAGGAGAAGAGAAACCCATATATATAATTCCCTCAATAGATGGGTGAATGTCCCAAAAATAATCTAGCATGCGAGATTTCCAAACACCAAAATTATTTGTGCCATCGAATATATAGAAGTAATCGTGCACTACACCACTAGACGACATCTTTACTCTCAAGGCGGTGAAGCCTAAAAGTGAGAGACCTTGCTCTGATACCAATTGAAAGATCACGGATGTCGCCTAGAGGGAGGGTGAATAGGCGATTAAAACTTCTACGAGATGGGCTTAATAAAGGCGAAATAAAACTAGCATTTTCTTTTGTTAAGCACGAAGCCTAGATATACTAAGGTTCACCTATGTGCACCAACAACTTATGCTAAGCAAGACAAGCAAAAATATGATAGCAATATATATTACTTCAAGCACGATGGCTATCACAATGTAAAGTGCATAAGGAAAGAGCTCGGGTATAGAGATAACCGAGGCACGCGGGGACAACGATGTTTTACCGAGTTCCTCCCAACAAAGGAGTAAGTCTCGTTGGAGGGGTGGGTGGTACTAAGACCACCAATGCCACAAAGGCCTCACCCTATTCTCTCGAGCACCCACCACGCGGGCAAGCACCCGTTCCACTATGGGACACTTAAGGGTGGTCACCAAACCCATACAAGATTGGGACTATCTCCACAACTTAATTGGAGGCTCCCAATAATCGCCACCAAGGCCTCAATCTTGGGGGAGCTTCACAACTTAATTGAAGACCCCAAGAACACGCCACAAAGGCCACACAACCGTCTAGGGTTCCAAGAACAAATCCTCCGGAGAGAACACAAACCGATGCACCTAATGCAAATGGAAAGAACACCACAAAGATGCTCCACAACTTCACTGTCAAATTCCAACAAGGCTACTAAAGCACTTGAGGGAATAAGAGAGGAAGAACACAAAAGGGGAACACAAAAAGCCCAAAGATCTAGATCCCAAAGATTCACTCACAAAGAGTGGATTTAGTTTGGTCAAGATATGGATCTAGATCTCCTCTACACTTCTCTCAAACATAGGCAAGAATCATTGGAGCAGAGAGTAGAAATCAAGCCAAGAGATTGAGTCAAATAGGCAAAAAGGCTTGAGCAAGAGAAGGATAAAAACAACCTAAAAAGAGAGGAAGAAGGCTATATAAAGGGGCCCCGATTTTCTGCCCGTTGGGGCCAGAAAACGGCCCGGTCCGATAGTACCGTACAGCCCTGGTACTACCGCCAGCCTGTGTCAATGCGTAGCAGCAACGAGCGAATCGGCAAGCTAGCAAGGCGGCAGCAGCGCGCTCGAGCCAGGTAGGAGTGAGGCGGGCCGGAGACCTGGGAACGATGGAGTTGGGCCAGCCCACCGAGCTGCACGCGTGGGGCAGCAAGGTGAGCGAGCGAGCAAGGGGATCGGGCGCCAGCGAGCGGGAAGCGCAAGAGCGAGAGACGCGCGAGCGAGCGGAGCAAGCGGCGATAACTGGGAGCGAGGCAAGCTGGGCCAGGGAGCTGGTGGGCTGGCCGGTGCTACTGGCCCATCCGGGCGGTACTGCCGGTTGGGCCCGGTAGTGCCGGCCTTAGCCACCGGGCGAGGCAAAGGCAGAGGCGGGCTGCCAGGTGCGGCCGGTAGCCCACCCGGTAGTACCGCAAGGCCCAGACAGATAAATTTTTCTTTTTCTTTTTGAACGCAAATAAGGCAAATATTCCAAAGGCGATAACTTTTGATTGGTAACTTCGATTGACCCGATTCGAATTGTGTTGGAAAGAGGACGATAAGAGTTATGCAATAAAAGGTGAAAATATTGGATATCACCAAGTGGGAGGGTATCAAGTAGTATAATGTGAGATACCTCACTTGGTGAGAATCCGAAAAACCGCCAAGATCAAAATCGCAACAAAATATAAAAGGGAGATCCGATTTTGATGAACAAGAGATTGTTATGAAGATTACCACAAGCTCTATATCCTCATATGGATAAGACAAATAAACAACCAAATACAATGATGCAAGTATGCAAAGGTTTGAGCTCTCTCCGAACGATATGATCGAGTTACTCACTCGAGAGCCCCTCTTGATAGTACGGCTATCTATCCTAAACCTGGTCTCTCAATTACCAACACGAGACCGGCAAAATGGAAAACCTATCAAGAATACCTTTGCCTTGAGCATACTTAATCTTGTCTTCATCGATCCATGAACACCGAGGATGGCAAGCAACAAACATGAGATCTTCTTAGGATGGCACCTTTTGAGCTTGCACCACACATCTTCTTCTTCATATCTTCCACCTTGGAGCCAACACATACTCCAAGCGATGCCAATGGACAATTTCTACAAGTGAAACTTAATACACACATTAGTCCATAAAGATTTTCATTAATTACCAAAACCACACGTGGGGGCCCACATGCTCTTTCAGCAGTACAGAGAGAACCAGTTCTTGTGTTAGCTCTAAAAACTTGTCGCGCGATCAGTTGGCCCTTTTTTCCAAACACACTCGACCATTGGAGCATGCAAAACTGACGATCAAATCTGCTTTGAGTACCTTCTTCTCACATCAATGCTTCTGTGATCCCTGATGCAACCCAAAATGCCCAAACCTCATATGGATTGAGATAAGCTCATATTTTAAAAGAAAAGCAAGACTAACTACTGCACTTGATCTAAACAAGTATCAATACATCAATATTAGTTCCAAAAAGTACTTTAGTAATAGTAACAACATAATATTTGATAGATTCGATAGCATTTGACAGATTCAGGAGTATAGAATAAGACAGAAAAAATATCGACAAATTCTCAGTTCATATTCAGCAGCATTTGACAGATTCAACAACATTTCAAAATGACCAATTCAGCAGTACAGACAATGGCCAAAAGAAATGACAGATTCAGCAGTGCACATTATGAAATCAATAGTTGTAGCAAGGTCATGACTCAAAAGGAAAGAGAGACCATATTATGCACTCGATTGGTCGATCTGAACAAGTATCAGTACATATGTATTACTACAAAATAGATTAGCAGTAGCAGACCTACATACAAAATATTCAGCATAATGCATCACCGTGTCCAAGTGCTGGTCAGGTAGCGCTTTCTTTCCTGCATGTTACGCTTTTCCTTGTCACACAGTCGCTTGTGGGGCCACTATGTCAGCAGCGTACATTTGAAATAGGTATATATTACCGCAACTTTGTTCCACCTCTCCCCATACAAATTGAGTCTATCACCAATATAAACTAATTAATTAGTACGACGTTAGATATCTTAACATTGGGATCATCACAAGAAGATTTAGTTGTGCTATTTCACTCTTGAAACTTGTCAATGCAATACTCTAATCCACAGGGAATTTCAACGGATGGTTCAGAAGCTTCCAGGTAACACCACGGCTACGACGGGTACAACGTGAGCCCTTCCAAGGCGACTTCGGCCGACGACGGCCTGCTCGTCAGCTCAGAAGTCGCCACCATTTTGACCGCATAGAGCTCATGCCACAGAGACAGCGACCAAAGCTTCACCTTGTACCAAAGTGATTCGCACGCCCCTGAAATGACAAACCTGGGGGATATGACAATGTTTGTGGTTTGGCCGTCAATTTGGGCGACGAACACCGTGCCCTTTTTCCTGATGTCGATGATCTCTGCTCTCCGCGAGCCTCTTGCGGGCACCGGCTTAGACGGCTCCCAGTGTTTGTGGCTATAGGGCATTATGGTCGCAGTCCTCGAGTGAGCAACTCTAAGGTGGCGGACGAGCTCTACCAAAGGTGTTAGCTCTACCGACGAGGTGATAAACTCGCATCAAGACTCCGTGCAGACTTGTTGGCCGTGGAAGCACCAGATTGTGTGGCGTAGATGTCGTTGTAGGGGGACGATGTGCCATAGTGGTCGTTGGAGCATCTGCTTCCTTTTCTGTCATATAGCTTCTTGGAGCATGCGGCCAACCGCGCGGCGCTAGTAGTGTCTAGATGCATAGCGATTTTGTTGAAAACGTCATCGTCGACCTTGCTCCAGATGTCGTGCAACCGGTTGTGCGTCGATTGCAACATCGGGGTGGATTGGGGGCGAGGTCGGACCAGAGTATGATGTCGGGGGGCTTTTGAAGAGGAGTGGCGCGGCCTGCAAGATCTGATGCAACGGGCGAGATGGCGAGGAAAATGTGTGAAGCGCCACTAGAGACGATCCCAAATACGGCCAGGCGGCGTTGGCGAGTGGGGATAAACGGCTAATAAGGGGAAGATTGAGATGGCTCTTTAAACGAGGTTTTTTTTGCAAGACCTCTGGAGCTGCATCCAGGACGACAACTATAGCTTGGTTGGCACGTTGCACTGCACTAAATTAACCATCTCACATCCTGGCGTATTTTATAGCTAGGCTGGCACGCTGTGGTGCACTAAATTAACCATCTCACATCCTGGGGCATTAGAGCTAGGCTGGCACGCTGTTGTGCATGCCGACTAGAGTTACTACTGTCTTGATTGACCAGATGATGTTTATTTACAACTTCTATATTCCTAAAAAATAGTATCTAGTAATAGTATACTACTAGTACAATACTACTACTACTAGTTGTAGAGTACATTGAACAATCACCTCGGAGTTGTACCTACTACTAAAACAGAAGTAGTACATTTGATTGTTAGGTACAACTCTTGTATGCGGCGGAACTAATATGATGATTGTTTCTAGTTTGCTAAAAAAGATTATACTGTGAAACAGTGATAATACAATACTAGCAATAGTACACTAGATGTTTGTTTTGCTGCAAACATAGTACAGTAAATACTTACACATTGGAGCATAGCGCGATCAGGTATCACGATGTTCCAACACAATGCATCACTACAGGGATATAGTTATAGACCACCTCTTTACAAAATAGTTATAACTAGCAGTGTGTCCCGTGCATTTGTGTGGCTAGAAATGATATCTTAACTGGTTTATGAAATTAGCATTTAAGTGTTCCTCTTAGGCACATATTTTTAGTTAAGAAAATCTTGTAAATAAATGTATAGTAGTATTTGTCATTATTTCTCCACCCCATTATTTTCTGATAGCCACCATCAGGTTTTATGTCTTTAACTCCCTTTCATCGTTATCAACCATGTAGTGTTCACTAATATAAGATGTTTTGTACAATTATTTCCTGGAGTCATCATTGATAAGACACCTCTCTCTCTCATATCTGCGGAGTTTTTTTCATGTTTATTTTATATTAAGTCGACCTACCTGATGTTATCACAACTAAATACTCCCTTCGTCTCAAAATAAGTGACTTGGATTTATCTAGATTCGTATGTACCTATATACTAAAACGTGTCTAGATACATCTGAATCTAGTTAAACCTACGTCACTTATTTTGGGACGGAGGGAGTATCTTATATGATTTCAGTCAAAAACAATATATCTTATATATGATTTCCTGTAGTCACAACATCACTTTTCTTCCTACACAATTGCTCATATATTTATCACATTAACTGAAACTTTATGACTATTTCTCTTACTCGATGTCATGCATGTATTGAACGGGGATTTTTGTATATATATTTTGATTTGGTAATCTGCCCATGCATGTCATATCTCGCTCATTGCATCCATGCGTCAAACGGGTTTCAAGTTCTGCTTCTCTCCTTCCAATGATGATCATGTCGATCATCCTGCAACCATGCAGACATCTGTTGGAATTAATTTTGTCGCACTGGCCGCTGGAGATCGATCAATCAATAGATCTTTGGCCGATCCGTTGGGAAGGTTTCAGGTTATGCTTGTCCTACCAATGATTATCATATTGATCACCCTGCACCCATGCAGACATTCGCCGGAATAAATTGTGTCGCGCTCGCTGCTGGAGATCGGTCAATCAAAAACTCACTGGAGGATCAATGGTAACTGCTCCGTACATGTGATCTTTAGGAACTCTGTACACCCATTGCTTCAACGCTGGCTCCGCCGGTGCTATTTTGGCAAGTTTAGTTCTCAGTGCTATTTTGGCAAGTTTAGTTCTCAGTGCTATTTTGGGTTGTTGTATTTCTCAGGGAACCGAATAATAACTTATTTTAGGTAAGATCTTAACCCTGAGATTGGTGTAAATACAAACGAGAAATTTTCATCATGGGGCAATGAACGTAGATAGAGGAGCAGGATTCCAAATAGGCTAGTGCCTGTCCAACGACCCACACAAAATGGCTGATCAAAACACAGTAAGTACTGACTTTGACAGTCACTCCCAACTCAAAATTCCAAATAGGCTAGTGTCTATTATCGAATGATTACTGGGTGCAAGTTATCAAATTGTATTATCAAAGTGAGTTACTATCGAAAGATTATCAGATGTCTAGAACATACGTTCAGTATCTCGTAGGATTCCTTCCAATAAATTACTCAGTCACATGTTCATGAAGCAGCAAATTAATTCAACAAAGAAAGATGTGAGAATCCTGGTACAGCACAGAAGCAAAGCAAGCACTGAGAGAAAAGGGTTTCTATGAAGTAACAGCTGTGGGCATAATAATTCCCTATATATCTAGGGAACATTCCCAGGCAAATGGAACTGCATCACAAACTTCAAGCCCCTACTTAGTCCTTCCTCAACTCGATGTACTCGCGCCTCGTGCCAGCTTTGTTGATGACTACAATCTCCACCTTGTCACCCTGCGTTATTTGTAAGAATAACAGATGAGTACAGTGGCAAATGTGACAGGAAAAGACAAATGATGAAATGCAGGGACGTAGAGACTGCAACATACAGTGTAGATGTCCCTCTCCGTTGCAGATGCAAACACATCCTTAACTAGGTCAACAGCCTCTGACTCAGACAAAGGGGTGACAGCATCCTGCACAAATTATAAGGAAGATTCTTAGAAACCTCTGGGGCGGTATATCAGCAACCATTGATCAACATCTCCTAGATAAACTTCCTTGCTTTAGTCAGCAAAAAGAAGATAGTTGGACAAGTTCAGCCTATCTACAATTTGATAGCAGACAACAAATATAAAAATGTGAGGGCTTACTCTTGCAGGGACTAATAGCGGACTGGGTGATTTCAGCTGGTTGTCCAGCACTGGCATGATCAGAGTAGATCCTGTTCCCTGAGCACTGTAACCAGTCCTCTCATAGGAACCAACAGCATCATAGGAGTAAACACATCCTTTCCCTGCACAAGTAGAATGCAAGCTCAGAACACACTGAACACGAAAATCTAGATGAGAAAATTGAGTAAGCCACACCTTCACTGTCAAGACCACCAAGCACGTTGAAAGCATAGTATGGGAAGAATCGCTTGTAGTACAGGGTATTCGAGAGCAATTGTGCCATTGCAGGGCAGCTCATTCTTTTGTTGTGCTGGTGCTGATATAGCTACAGAAAATAAAACAAAAGGATAACAGTAATTTAGTTAGCAATAGTTCAGTACATGAACAGATTGATTTTGGCATACTGATATTGCAGTGCATTCAAAATGTATCAAGCAACATTTCTCGCAAATAAGACCACACTTGTTGCACTGGTGGGCAGTGTTAGTACTATGTGACAAGACCATGTTGGGGCAGAGATGGAACAAAAAGAAATAAGATGAAGTAGCACAAACATATGCTGTAAAGTGAGATTAGACACACCCCACCCCACTCTACCCGAACAATAAGGCACAAAAACAAGTTGCGAAAATCTTCGCTAATACAGTACATGATAATGAGACCAACAGCACTAGCAACACCAACCCATTATTAAGAGCAATGATGTTGTACAATGGCACAGTTTAGACTTTGAACCTAATTTTCAGACATAGCAACAAACAAACATGATGTACATAATGTTAAACCAGCTCTGCATTTTGGTCTGGAACTGAGACAAGACAGTCCAGAAATATACTTCCTCCCTCCAGAAATAAGTGACTCGGATTTCTATAGATTCGTATGTACCTTATACTAAAAAGCGGTCTAGATACATGCGAATCTAGACAGATCCAAGTCACTTATTTCCGGACAGATGGAGTACAACTTTACTCTCTTCAATCAGATTATGTGCAAAACCTTAGCTGATAATTTTTTTACAAAATTAATATAACTTCAATCACCAATAGACTAAGTAAATAGCACCCCAAGAAGTCCAAATCAGATAGTATTATAAATTTTGATTTGCATGCAACCATCAGAGAATTGTTATATCAACAAGGGAGATCTGAACAGGAACATATATGGAAAACTTAGATAAATGAGGTTTTCCAAATTTTTACCAGCTCTTTGGCAGATAAGTTCTTCTGCAGAGCTTTGATATCACCTTGGAAGCCAGAAGATGCTATTACACATTTCTCTGCCCTGAACAAATGAAGAAAAATAATGCTTAGTACTTCACAGCTTACACTAGCAATGAGCCACATATTAAGATGCTTCACAGTAAAAAGAATGTCAGCTAAGAAAGATCGGGCATTGTTACAAATGGGACTGAAGAACACTGGGTAACTACAAACTTCTATTAAGACAAAAAATAATTAATTATATGGTAACAGGTTAGACCTGGTGTGTGTTCACTTACGATACAAGAATATGTTTGCTTACAATCATAACATACAGCAACTATGCAAAAAAAAAGGTACCTGTACTGTACATTACCGACTAGACTTAGGCCCCCTTCTTTTCAGCTTATGATTATAGAGAAGCTGGATTTTGGAAGATTGTTGGAAGAATCTGTGGTGGGGAGAAGCTCAAACAATCTACAATCTTCCCTTCTTTTTGGCTTATGGAATTTGGGATTTCAAACGTGTTGAACTATGAAATATCTACAATGCCCCTAAACTGCAGCTAGGAGGGCGGCATGGGGAGGCCAGGAGCTCGAGGTTGGTCGGCGGCGGAGGCTCGCCGATGGGGGAGAGGGAGGCGAGCTCGCGTGGGTTGCCGTTGAGTGGCTGTGGCGGCGGCGGTTCTTCCCGTCGGTCGGTGGCGGTCGCAGGTGGGGCAGAGAAGTGGCGGCGGCGGTCGTAGGCGGGCCGGGGAAGCGGCAGCGGTCGCAGGTGGGTCGGGCAAGAGGCGGCGGCCGCTGGTGGCGGAGCAGCGAGTCCGGGCCGGGGTCAGCGGCGGCGGTTGTCGGTTCAGACGCCGGGTGAAGCGATGCGTGCGGGCTGAGCGATGTCTTGATTTTTTTTCCTTTTCCTTTTCTCCTATATCTCAGCGGTGGCATTCTTTGTAAATACAAGCAACAACTGGGGCAGCTAATGGATACTGGTTCAGCTCACTTCGGGAATCTCTCCACAATCAGGTCGATCGTTGATTCTATATTCACGTACGTTTCTGGATTCTCGGTGGGAAGAAGCGCTTTAGGAGTTGGACCCTTCTTTTGGGCTTTTGCAGATTTTGGGCTAGAATCTGTTTTAGAAGCTAAAAAGAAGGGGCCCTTAATCAAGTAGTTAGATGGAAATGGTTGGCAAGCAATGTAATAGCTTTGTAAAACATGCTCTTTGCAGCAAAGTTTCAAATTCAGAGGGGTCGAGGAATAAACAAATGCTCGATCAAACAAGATGCAATGAAACAAAATCACAGCACAATAAATTGTGAAGAAAAAAGCTCGATCAAACAAAGCCATCAACTGCATCTGAAGAAAAAAGCTCGATCAAACAAAGCCATCAACTGCATCTTGTATGTTGATATGTCCTGCCATCTAATGTCCCACCATTCACAAAAGCTTATTTGTAATTTTTTACATTAATAACAAACAGGATGAAACTTATAGGCAAGAAGGTATCCTCCACTACTGTGGCCTGACAACATATGGCATGCCATCAAATTAGTACCTGACGGTGGACCTATCCATACCAAGTGGTGTCAAGCCCATAAAACAAAACTAGGACAAATAGGATGGCGTGGTAAAAAAAAAGACGCTGCCACGAAGTGGAACCGATCTAGAAGATATGATAAAGCTCATAATAAACTTTACAGATGCCAGTATAGAAGCACCTTAAACAATGTCTTCACATTTCATCTTGTTTGGACGTCTAGATGAACAAAAAAATGAGGCAAACTACATGTTAGTAGGGTCAAACCCTCTAATTGATTAAACTAAATGGCATACTGCAGTGCGTAACATAATTGATCTAGGCTAAGGCAAAATCCAACTACCCTACTAGCCCAACAAAAGGGTAGCCATGAAATAGGGGTATTTTAAGTCCAGGACTCAGGCAACTATGGAACCACAGATCTTACTACAGTAGAAATCCAATCAAAGTAGAGGGCTTACAGAACAAGGTGATGACCAGTAATTACCGCAGCAAGTCTTATGAAAGGTAAGGTGTTTTCCCCAATTCAATCCCAGACCTCAAGCACCAAACCCTAGCTAAATGAGCCAAGCGTGGCTCTATTTAAATCCGATGTCTCCACCGAGCAGTTCGATCCCCTATCACACCACAAACCCTCACGGTGACTCAATCACCTAACCCTAGCCCCCAGGCGGGCAGATCGAGGCTCGAGATTTCGGTGGGGGACTTACAGCTCGCAGATCTTGGAGTGGTCACGGGTGAGGATGTTGTATCCGACGGAAAGGCGGGTGTCGGCGGCCACCACGCAGTAGTCCGCGCCGGCGATGGCCACGCAGGTCCTGCAACACCACGAAAACCGGGCCCTCGTTAGAGATGCGCAAAGACGTAGGCGGTGACGATGAAAAGTAGGGGGAGAGAGCGTCTACCCGCCGTTGTTCTCGTAGACCCAGTCGCCGCGTCTCGACATGGCGGTGGTCGGAGCGGGTGGGAGCTCGGGGGCTGGGGGACCGAGTCCCCGGAGTTCGTGGGGAAGGCGAAGTGGAGCAGTCCTGTGTTCCGCCGCTTCTAGATTTCTTTGTGCTTTCGGTCTCGGGCTCGCGGCGTGAGACTTTGTGGGCACAGACTTCGTTTCTTCATTTTATTTTTTCTCCCTCAAAAGAAAACGAGGCGGCTTCGAATTGGGCCCCAATGTTGGTTCTGTTCTGTCCCTGGGATTGACATGGACTGAGGGGTTAAGGCCCAGTGCTTACCGTGAAAGTAAAAGTGGTGAATGAATCAACTATTAGTTTATTCCATCGATGATCAGGTTTATATACAGTAGAACCGACATAGAGAAGAGTCACGTTCGTTCGTGAGACGGTGGCAACGGAAGAACCGTCGTGACGGTTTACAGCAAAGGATTACTTATTTACATGTTTAAAATAAATCCTAACACTCCCCCTAATCCTTGCTTGTCCTTACGCCTGATCATCCTGGAATAATCTCCTCCAAATACCCTGTGGGAAAAATAGAAGAGAAATACACAATATGTCATGAAAAACTCCTTCCAAAAACCCAGTGAAAAAATAAGGAGAAAATGACATATGTCATCCATGCTTGTAATGATATTGCCTCGTTAAAAACCTTACATGAGAAACCATTAGGAAAAACTCACAAAGGAAAAGAGTGCAATGACGAAGATCTGATGATTTTCAACAGGTCTTAACCTGGGAGATTTCTCCCCCTGAACTTTGCAAGTCACGAAGTCTTCTCATACCAATTCCATGTACATATTTGTGAAACAACGAATTTGGTAAGGACTTGGTAAACAAATCAGCGAGATTATCACATGACTTCGTTTGCAAAATATTTATTTCCCCACTCTTTTATAGCTCATGGGGATAAAATAACTTAGGAGCAATATGCTTTGTAATATTACTCTTAATATAACCTGTCTGCATCTGTACAATACAAGCAGCATTATCTTCATAGATAATGGTGGGTGATTCCAGCGAACCAATCCCACTTGAAACTTGGACAAAGTTCATCATTCTGCGAAGCCATACACATTCTCGTGATGCTTCATACAAAGCAATTATCTCAGAATGATTCGTGGATATAGCCACCAATGTTTGCTTTGTCGACTTCCAAGAGAAAGTTGTACCTCCATGTAAGAAGACAAATCCAGTCTGTGATCTGGCATTATGGGGATCTGACAAGTATCCAGCATCACAATACCCCACCATGGTTCTCTCTTAATTTTTCTGATAGAACAAACCAAGATCTTTGGTGCCCTGAAGATATCTTAGAATATTCTTCACACCAACCCAATGCCTTTTCGTTGGTAATGCGTTGTATCTAGCTAAGAGATTAACTGCAAATGATATATCAGGTCTCGTGCAGTTTGCTAGATACATTACTGCACCAATTACACTAAGATATGGGAACTCGGGTCCCAATATCTCCTCATCGTCATCCTTAGGTCTAAAAGGGTCTTTATCTCTATCAAGAGATCTAACAACCATAGGTGTTTTAGACGGGTATGATTTATCCATATTGAACTTCTCCAATATCTTTTGGATGTACGCAGACTGGTGAACTAATATTCCTGAAAAAATATGTTCAAGTTGCAAACCGAGACAAAATTTGGTCTTACCCAAATCTTTCATCTCGAATTCCGTCTTCAGATGATTACTAGCCTCATTTATCTCTTGTGTAGTACCAATGATATTCAAATCATCCACATACATAGAGATTATACAAAATCCATCAGTAGATTTCTTGATGAACACACATGGGCAATCATCATCATTTAAGTATCCTTTCTGCAAAAGGAACTCACTTAGTCGGTTGTACCACATTCTACCCGACTGTTTCAAGCCGTATAACGACCTCTGTAGCTTTACGCAATACATTTTGCGATCAGTCTTTGGATCTGGAATCTTCATTCCCTCAGGGACTTTCATGTAGATATTCGTATCCAGCGACCCATATAAATATGCGGTCACCACATCCATCAATTGGATATACAAATTCATTTGCACTGCCAACGATATCAAGTATCGGAACGTGATTCCACTCATCACAGGAGAATATGTTTCATCGTAATCAATGCCAGGTTTCTGTGTAAAACCTTGTGCTACAAGCCTCGCCTTATATCTCACCACCTCATTGTTTTCGTTCCTCTTTCGAACAAAAACCCATTTCGCCCCTACGGGAAAAACATGCTGAGGAGTAGGTATCACTTTAGTAAATACCCCTCTCTTGGTAAGCGAGCGCAATTCATCCTCAATTGCAACCATCCATTTGGACCAGTCCGAGCGTTTCTTACACTCTGCCATGGTCTTAGGTTCACGGTCCAATGCCAGGTCATCTGCAATCTTTGAGGAGAAAAATATGTCGACATTTGTAGACTTTCTGTTGAACGATTCTCCTGATTCAACATAGTTTGTGGATATTTCTTCAATACCTTCAGACTCATCGTGATTTCCCTCAACGATTGAATTGAGGTGTTCCAATGTACCAGCACCTATATTTGTGTGCGCACTTGTGCTGGACCCTGGATGATGAACATCCTTTAGGTGTCTTTCTTCAACACTGGGTTGAATATCAACCCGTGGTTGACCTATATTTACTGTTTGAGAGATTCTCATTCCCCGCGGACGCTTCTGAGAAGCCTTGTCCTTTTTGTCCAGATTTCTCCCCCTCTTGGGCAGTTGAGTGGTCTTTGCTATCTCAACTCTCTCTAGGACATTCATAGCAGGAATATGGGATTTAGTGACACCTTTATAGTCAGTAAATGCATCTGGCAGATTATTTGCAATATTTTGCAAATTTATGATCCTCTGAACCTCCAGTTCAGATTCATTCTTACGTGGATCTAAAGACTGAATGCCTTCAACATTCCAATATATTTTCTGGCATTCTTTGTGGTCCTTTTCTCCCCCTAATGCCGGAAAATTATCCTCATCGAAGATGCAATCAGCGTACCGGGCTGTGAAGAGATCCCCTGTTAGAGGCTCCAGGTACTTTATAATCGACGGAGAAGTGTACCCCACATAAATACCCATCTTTCTATGTGGACCCATCGATGTACGCTGAGGTGGTGATATCGGCACGTACACAGCGCAACCGAATCTTCGAAGGTGGGAAATACTTGGTTGATTTCCACGTACTAACTGCAACGGGGAGGCCGTATGGTATGCAGTTGGTCGAATTTGTATCAATTCCGCGGCATGTAACACCGCATGTCCCCAACATGAAGTTGGGAGATTACAATTTTGTAGGAGCGGTCTTGCTATCAACTTGATCCTCTTGATAAGTGATTCCGCAAGACCATTTTGTGTGTGTACATACGGTACAGAATGCTCCACAGTTATGCCCCAAGCTAAGCAGTAATCATTGAATGCTCGTGAACTAAATTCAGCAGCATTATCCATTCTGATGGATTTTATCCTATGTTCAAGATGATTAGCTCTCAATTTTATGATTTGAGTAATCAGCTTTGCGAATGCATGGTTCCTTGTCGATATGAGACACACATTTGACCATCTTGTAGATGCATCAATGAGTACCATAAAATATCTGAATGGTCCCGATAACGGTTGAATTGGACCACATATATCTCCTTGAATGCGTTCAAGAAAATTTAGTGGTTCATTCTTGACCTTCAGGTATGAGGGTCTAGTGATTAATTTCCCAGTTGCACATGCAGTGCAAACAAAATCCGAGGATTGAGGGAAATTAGCAACCGTTATATTGTGTCCAATAGAACCATTAATAATTTTCCTCATCATCCCAACACCAGGATGACCCAGGCGATCATGCCATATCTTGAATTTATCAAGATTTTGGAAAATTATTTTATACGCCAAATGTGGCTCTGACTTTATATATGTATAATATAATCCAGAAGATAGAGCAGGAAGTTTCTCAAGGGTCTTCCTTTCGGAACCCTTTTTCTGAGTTATGAGTAGGCTTTCAACCTCACCATCTTCATGAGTTTCGATGTGGTAGCCATTACTCCGAATGTCCTTAAAACTCAGCAATGTACGAGTTGAATCCGGATACAATAATGCCTCCTGGATCATAAGCTTCGTACCATTTGGGAGTGTAAATGTGGCCTGACCAGAACCAACAATGACGGTGTCGCGATCACCAATAGTCATGACACTCCCCTTACTCTTTTTCAGATTTTGGAAGTATTTAACCTCCCGTAATATTGTGTTAGAGGCACCACTGTCCGCTAAGCAAATTTCCTCCTCCATTGGATTTTCAGAAGATTTCTATAGAGTAAAAAGACTAAAATTTAGTATTTTATCCAAACTCATATAGAATATACACATACAATACAATATATACTATGTATGTCTGCTCACGTATTATAATACATTATGTTCGACTACATAATTATTACAATACCATATGTCTTATGACACAAATATTTTACAACACACAATATATGTAAGGACATTATCACAATACTTATGACACTGTAAGGAGTTTAAAGTTGGTCTCCATATATGTCACTTGTAGAAGTGAAATCCACTAGCATGTCTTCAGCATGAAGTGTTGGTCCTTCCTTTTGCTGAGGCTGATCATGGTTCTCCGTGTTCTTTTGAACACTGTTCTGTTGAACACCTTGGGAACTCTCGACCATCGGTCCAGTGAAGTGAGCTTCGTACTGGTGCCCTTGGGCCTTCTTGCCTTTGATTGATTGTTGATACAGCGACACCAAATGCTTAGAAGTTGTACACTTCTTTGCAATATGAGTGTTACAACCACATCGATAACAACCTTGAGAATTGTTACCCCTATCATTTCTCTTGAAATGATTCTTGCCCTTTTGGACTCCATGGCTATTCTGATTCTCATTGCGTTTCCACTTTCCCTTAAACCTCATCCGGTTCTTCTTTGAACCACGGAAGTTTTGAGCATTGTAAGAATTGAAATGTGCTTCAGGCAGCGGCAATGTTCCCGTTGGACGGGAAAGGTTATTCTTATCAAGAATTTCATTGTGCTTTTCTGCCTGAAGGAGTGCATATATCAATTCAGAATGCTTCCTATACTTTTGGTTACGATGTTGTTCAGCAATCAACCTCATATTAGGATGGAAAGTAGAGAGCGTCTTCTCAATGAGATCCGCATCCGAAACTGCACTGTTGCAGAATCTCAACTTTGAGTTGATTTGATGTACGGCGGAGTTGTATGCCGCAACGGACTTGAAATCCTAGAAATGGATTAGTGCCCATTGTCTTTGCGCTTCAGGCAACATTACCGATCTCTGTTGATCATAGCGCTCCTTTAAGGAGTCCCATAACGATAGAGGATTTTCTTCCATCATGTACTCATCTTTCAGAGCGGGATCGAGATGATGTCGAATGAAGTGTAAAGCAGCATACTTTGCCGGTTCTGGTATAGCAGGAGCACCTTGAGCAGATGTGGTTATAGTGCTGATCAAATTCCTGGATGACAAGTTAATCTTGACATCCATTGCCCAGGTCAGATAGTTTCTGCCATCAAGTGCAAGTTCAGCAAATTCTTTCTTGGATATGTTATCCATAGCCTACATGAAAAATATCATGCTCATTAATTTACCAACAAGTAAATTAATTGTGTGTAAAATAGCATGCTTGATCCACTTGAAGGTCTAGGAAAAGCCTATTCGACCCATCATATGACATTCTACAAATAGATAATCACCATATATGATATAGATCATATTTGTAGGACACATGGAAATAGTCACTACCAAGTAGTGTATATCTCACTTACATGTGTACTTTCATTTTTGCTTTAAACACAAGGTAATCACTACAAAATAGTGTAGACCGACCTCTTATGGTACTTCACACAACCTTATGTTTAATAAAACACATTGAAGGTAGTCGCCAACTTGGTGGCGTAGACCTCACAGTTGTGTATCAAGTAATTCATTGATATTTAACCAATCCATAAGTTGTGCGCAAATTTGAAATTTGTCATATTATTTTGTCAAGCATAGTCAACCTCTTCTTTTCTTCTTGTTTTCTGTTCGTCCTACTCCGGTGATCGCCGGAGTTCGCCTCCTGTACTCTCGGTAGAGACAAAGTGCTGATAACGTGTGAAAGTAAAAGTGGTGAATGAATCAACTATTAGTTTATTCCATCGATGATCAGGTTTATATACAGTAGAACCGACATAGAGAAGAGTCACGTTCGTTCGTGAGGCAGTGGCAACGGGAGAACCGTCATGACGGTTTACAGCAAAGGATTACTTATTTACATGTTTAAAATAAATCCTAACACTTACAAAATAATCTGCATCCTACCCGCTTCTCCGACCAGCCATCTTGGCTTATTAGATTTTTCCGATACTAGCACGCGTGTCCGTGCGCTTGCACCGGAAAAGAAACGATATACTCCCTCCTCCCTCCGTTTCAAAATATAAAATGTTTTAGCTTTGTAAAAGGAGTGTATCTAGACCCTTTAGTGTCTAGATTCACTCCAAATCTAGATGAATCTAGACACTAAAAGAGATCTAGATACATTTCATTCACAAAGCTAAAACATCTTATATTTTGAAACGGAGGGAGTAGAACAATTTGAAAGCCTATATTTATAATGTGGTAACGTAGGGTTTTTCTAATAGCATGGGAAATTAAGTTTGGCATATTAAATATTCAAATGAAAAAATCTCTAAAATTGCAATAATATAGTACACATCCCGATGTAGTGGAATATGGTTGATTACATGAAAAGTTCTAGTTTATGATTGTTTTCTCAATTACCATAGCATCCCATGTTTTCATCCTAGTAACAAGCATTCAAGTTTGCAAAATGTTCAAATTTGCAAGTACCATGTAGCAATAAAGTGCATCACCGTGGATGTGAAGACAGGAAACATGTCTTGTTAATCTACCAAAGAATTTAAGAACGTGAATGCATCAAACGTTCACACGGAGAATGCACCTAGTAGTATATTCACACAATTCTCTTGAACGTGATCTTGCACTTAATTATAACCATATATCACTTAAAAAAACACCGCTAGTATTATGGATCCTTCGTGATATATCTAAAACTGTAAGTTGCAATGCTCTCTAAGAAAAACGTTTCTCTAGTATATAGGAATCAGAGAGAATGACACTCACATATATGCTTGTACAATTGTACTACGACCTGATCCAGGGCTATGACATGTATTGTCAATTGACTTCATTTCTTTTTTAGAGAAAAAGCAGTTGCTACAACTATATGATAGATCCACTCATTCATGATAGAGATATTTATTCATATAGTGACTGTTTGTTAGTTAGGATCTCGACAATATGAAGCAATAGGTTGGTTATTAGTTAATTTTTTATAATTACTAAGTTTTTTCTTTTTCTTTAAAAAGGAAAAAAATAACGAGTCACACACTAAGCATAGCAGTTATATTAAATGATTTATCAATTTTCATTGAATCTTATAGAAAGAAAGAGGTAGAATTTATTGTTTTTTTCAGGGATTTCGGTAAAAAAAGTCTCTTGTCATTTTTGATTCTATCACTAGACAGAATGCGAAGACAAGATTAGTTATTCTTCGTCTACGAATATTCAAATTTTTACACCTAATACTCCATAGATAGTTTGAATTGGATAGCAGCAATAATCAATTTTAGCGCGCACGATTAGGAGGAAAAACGCAGTCTTTGGTATATCAGAGAGCAAAAGGCCCTCCGCCCTTGGTGATACAGAATTACCGATCGTGTAATATGGGTCATTGGTATCAGTGAAAAGCTACTCTAGTCTTGGTGGTTCCACAACTCCTCGTTGTATTTCTGTAGCTCGGAGAGGTCGGTGAGGTACTCCTCGTCCACGTCGAGATTGCTCTGGTCATATCAGTCGTAACTGACCTTGTTGAGCTCCCCCAGGCCCCTACTGGATATGGAGTGGTGGCAAGTTCTCTTGATGTAGGCATGAACAGGATTGAACTGACGTAATCATCAGGTCCTCTCAGATAACGATATCCTTGTCCTAATAACAGGTGGCAAGCGAGATGAGAACAGGACTTATCAGTTATCACCACTTCACCATCTCCTGCTTTACTGTCTTAACTGGTCACACGGCCTCCTTGCCTCCTCGCGGACGGATCCGCTGGTGCTTGCGGTCTGTCTCCTCCGCCGTCCTATCTGTTTCCCACGCGCCAGCGCGCTGCGCAGCCTCTTCGGAAGGGCGTTCCGGCGGCGAATCAGACAACATCGGCGAGAACGTCGCGACGCGCTTGCAATTCACGGGCACCGATGACTACAGCTTCTTTATCCTCTTTATCTTCCTTTTCATCTTCTCTAGCTCGACTCCCGAAGAAAACCAGCGACAACGTAGAAGAAAAGCAAGACGGGTTTCGTTTACTGTCGTTTTTTGTGAGGGGACCTTTTTGTGAGCGAGACCAGACCAAACCTCACCCAGATAGCCGCGTCGTGCTTGTGCGGCAGCGTCAACGCCTCCTCGAGAGTAGGCCGACGTCGTGCTCGTATAGCTCCAATCCCTTGACATCGTTGTAGTAGTTGTAGCACTCGTTTAGCTAGCGATCCGCCCGCGGCAAGGCCTCCTCTCATGGAGTCGTCCTCGTCCAGATGCAATCCCTCCTCGTCCTCGTCTAGATGGTTAGTTATTTGTTAAGGATAGAGTCGATCGATACGGTTAGAGCCAGACTCTGCTGCGGGCCAGCCTGTACTGTACGAGGAACGAAGGATTGGGCGTTGAGTTCGAGCCGAACTCTGCTACTCGTCTTGCTTTACCAATACACGACAGATAGGGATCGGCAAACCTTAACCAGGTCGATCGAAATAGTTTTTCAGCCCACCCGTGCGATCAACTGCGTGGAGATGGACGAAGGCGTATTTCAACGGACCAAAACGCACTGCGATGGACGATGAGAGAAACACTCCGTGCTTTAGTGGTAGGTATAGATAGGACACGTTATTACTGCTCCCTCCGGTCCAGTTTACTAGGTACGCACGTAGGTTAAGAATAATTTTGACCATTAATTTTGGTCAATAAATTTTATATAATATGTCATAAAAATTATATTATTAGATTCATCTTTAAAGTGGTTTCCAATGGTATATTTTTTTAGATATATATTGTATATTTTATTGGTCAAAGATTTTCTTAAACTATGTGCATGTCTAATAAACTGGACCGGAGAAAGTAAGAAATTTTAAGTTACACATAACATCCGCATAACTATGATGCACACAGCCGACACAAATCCAAAGTCTCGAAATAAAAGAAAAGTGAAGTATATATCAGAATAATAAATTACAAAGTGCCTAAGGTGGTGGAGGTCTTATCCGAAGATTATGTTGTCACCCATGTCAGGTAAAAAAACTCACCATGTCCTCACACCTCCGTAAATTGATCAAGAAACTCCATACGATGAAGCGACGGCCATATACGGAGTGTACCGATACACCGGTAGATAACATATAAGAGCAAAAAAATATCATTAAATGCTTT
This sequence comes from Avena sativa, assembly GCA_916181665.1. NCBI lineage: Eukaryota > Viridiplantae > Streptophyta > Magnoliopsida > Poales > Poaceae > Avena > Avena sativa. The sequence goes on from OV702290.1 coordinate 471,457,568, forward strand.
ATCATTTCTACACAGCCATATTGAACGACAATCGCTCTGACCCTAAGCAGAGTTCTATACTTGTGATCTACGTCATGTAGCCAATTCCTGAAAATATTAGCAACGCTACGCGGTGGATATGTCGGAGATTTGTCCTGGCAAGGTATCTCGTGAAGTAGGATGATATCGAACGCACGGGCTGAACACGATCTCCCCAAGATCCCTCAGTTACCTTGGCGAGGAACCACAAAAATCATAGCAAGGAGACGCAGAGAGTTTACCCAGGTTTAGGCCACTGTGCGGTGTAAAACTCTACTCTTGCTTGTCGGGATTGCTTATATCGCTTGGCGAGGTCAATACAAGGTGTTGATCTAGCGATCAGATCTAGGGTTCCTGGCTAGGAGAAAGCTAGAGTTTCCAATGTGGAATAAGAAGATTCCTTCTTTGGTGCCGCACCCCTTGATTTATAGGCGCCCCAGTCCTCTTCCTGAGTCTCTAGCGGGAAGGGTTCCCACATAGTGACAAGGGAGTGAATAGGTAGGTTAAAGGGGTTATCTCACGTGAGCATCCTCCGTGACAAGGCATCACTGGTCACGGCATTTGCACCCTCCTTTCTTCAGAGAGGGTCCCCTCCTAGTGGCAGCGGTTATCGACCACTCTTGACTTGCTGAAGGGGAAGATGCATTCCTTGAGAAACAGGCGCAAGCCTAGACAACTATCACCCTAAGCCACCATCCTCCGTCTTCATCCCGCACGTGATCCGCCTTGGCGTCCGGGACTTGGCGCCTTGGTCTTGGCGCGCTTCATGGAGATCCTCGACAAGGGGTGCCTTGCCGAGGGTCTTGGCACTCCGTGGGTGAGAAGTGCTGCTTGACGAGGGGCTTCATCTGATGCTTGGCGAAGGCCACCTGCCTCCGCGAGGGGGTCTCTCCAAGGCACCACGATTGCACCCATTGCCAGGGCCCAGCAGCAGATGGGCTGTGGTAACCCAGTTGCCACTAGCCCGACAGTATCCCTCGGGCGCCTGGGTCGTGCGCTCCTTGGGAGCGAAGGTAGGGGCCCTAAAGATGCTGGGCCCGCTCAACTTCACGCGGCGGTTGCGTCAGCGATGCTCCATCGCCGTTGTGGAGACCAAATGGCAGGGAGACCCTGAGACATTGTATCCGTGAACCTCCGTGCTTACAGATTTTCTAGATAATCTCTCGAAGGTGCTTCAAAAGTGGATCTCATGATGGCGGGGTTTTCTCTCCTCATTCTCTCCGCCACCACCTCTCCTCCTTGGGCCAGCTCACCTTCCGCCTCCTATGCTAGCCCATTTGTTCTCTCTTCCTTCTTCCCTCGGGTGATGGCTCCCAAGAAAGGGAAGGCTTCCAAAGAGGATGAGGATGCCGGTGAGACCTTCATAGGCCCCATCCGTGCACTCTACAATTGTCGGATCAACACTCAGAGGGCCTTGGCGAGTTCCAGTGTCTAGTGGTTGATGAGTTCAATGATCATGGCCCCACCACGATACGCCACGGGGCCATGAGGCGCTGGGACTTGCCAGCTGATGGCTCTGAAATATAGCCATCTAACGTCCACATTTAAGCTGGATATTAATCATATTCTTGATGAAATATCTCTCTAAACCATACCACTAATGCTAATATTCAGAGGGGTATGCAATCCTTTCTTTTGTATTTTTCCTGCGTAGACAATGTCGTTTAAAGGAGGGAATCACTATATTAAAGTCAAAGATACGAGATTTCCAACTACCAGAAGAAACCAGGAGCCTTACATCGGAGGCAGACGCTTTAACGACCCACTATACGACTGGAGCAAAAATTCTGACCGTATAGCTCTGGTCGTATAGTTGGCACTGCCACCGTAGGTCAAACAGAACAACTTTCATGAAGGGAACCCTATATAAAGAAGCCTCGGGCGACGAGAAAACAGAGTTCGCACCATCTAGAAGTCTCTGCCACAGATCACCAGCCGTCTCCAGATCTCCAAACCCTTCTCCATCTCCATAGCCATATTACACCACTTGTAATAGTAGATCTCTTCTCTGATTGGCGATATTGTAAAACTATTGCTATCAATCTTATGATTTTTATTACAATATTTGCGATTGTTGATCTCATATCTATGTGCGAGTAATTCTTCTTGGGCTAAGGGCTTTGGCCTAGCCATGTAGCAATTGTGCATGTGAATTATCATAGATGGGATCGTGTATTAGTTTGTATGACATGATAATTATTGTATACACTCTTGCCTCAATCCAAGCACTTGTCAGGTACCCAAGCCCCCGAGGGTTGAGCCAGGTATAGGGAGTATGAGTGATGACTGATCTGCAGGTTGGGAACCCCAGTGACAGAAGGGGTAGTATGGCTGTATGTGAGGGATTTGCTTGGGATTAACAGTGACATCACTATGCATATCATTAGTTCTCTTTCTTCTATGGATGAGACTAGTAGGTTATTGCTACAAGCGGTTGCGGAGGCAATAGCAATTATGGATGCACTACCCACATATAATTTATCTAGCTCTAACAAGTACACGCATACTTTATTTTTATATTTTATTTCCATCAGATGTTTTGCATAGCTACAGGTGAAACCGAATGCCCTAGGCCCTCTCTCTCCATCATCGACAACAACAAAAAGACGCAAGCTACTGGTCCAGTGAAAACAAAAAAGTAATTCTAAAACTCCCGAAGGTCCGTTAAAGTAACTTCACTACACATTCGCTTCTCGAGGATTCGATAACCTAGGTCTACTAGGGAAAAAGAAGTTATACTATATCCGTAATCCAGATCGAAGGTATCAATCCTTTTTCTGGCGCTGTTGCCGGGGAAGCAATAGCTACCCTGGTGAGGTTATTAGGAACCTTGATAGTTTTAATTCTTGTTTTTAATTTTATTAGTTTTCTTTCGGTCTTTATGTGATAAACCAAAAAAAATAGTTAGTCTTTAAATTCTTGCTTTTACCGTTATAACTCTTTATCTAAGAAAACCCAAAAACATAGGAAGTATGGCTAAAAAGAAGCTTGGGGAGTTTGCTACTCTCAATAATGATTATTTGCGTACTCCTATAACTCAGCTAGCAATCGCTGCTGATAATTATGAAATTAAGCCCCATTACTTAAGTTTGGTTCAACAGAATCAATTTGGAGGCTCTGTTATTGAAGACGTAGGTATGCACTTAAATACTTTCACTAAAATATGTGATATGATGCGTATAAAAGACGTTGACCCAGATGCGGTCAAATTGCGTCTATTTCCTTTCTCTCTAAGAGGGAGAGCTAAAGAATGATTGTTATCTTTGCCTAAAAATACTATTACATCATGGGTGGGATATACTTCTTTATTTATGACTAAATTTTTCCCACCTGTAAAGACTATGCAACTTCGATCTAATATTACTGGATTTACATAGGAAGAGCGTGAGCCACTAGCGCTTGCATGGGAGAGGATGAAAGAATGCCTAAGAAACTGTCCTAGTCATGGGATGAAAGATTGGTTAATCCTCCATTTATTTTATAATGCTCTTAATCCTGTATCTAAGTCTATGCTTGATATTGCAGCTGGAGGAACATTTATGGGTAAACATATTATCGAAGCAAAGCAGTTGCTAGATAATATGCAAGACAACCATGCCCAATAGCATGTGGAAAGATCAAATACGAAGAAGGTGAACTCTGTCTCACCACAAGAGAACGAAGATCTCAATGCTAAGTTGGATGAGCTCATACTAGCCGTAAAAGGTAAGGAAATTCAGGTAAGAGCCACTCCCGAAACAAATATTGAAAAAATAGACTTCATAGCTCGTAATGATTATAATCCTGCTTGGAAGAAGAGTCACAATCCTAACTTTCAGAAACACTATGTTAGTCCTGCAGGTAACTCTAATAATAATATGGGAAATAGTAATGGTAGTCTCCAAGAAACACTGAAGTCTTTCATAGACTCAAAAAACGAACCATGATGCTATGCTTGGTAAATTAACCAAGTTGTTAGTTTGAAAAATGATTTACAGACCCTTCAAGAAAGGACAAGGATCGTTGAGACACAACTAGGTAAGATAACCGAGAGTCAAACTCTCATTCTAGCTAAATTTGCAGGTAAAGCTGAGCCCAATCCAGTTGAGGAACTCAAAATGATGAGGATCCAAAGGGAGGAGCATGAAGAACTTGACTATAATAATGCTCCTTCACCAAGCTACACCATTAAAGATCTCGTAAAAAGGATCAACATCAAGATTCCGGTGAGTGAAGTTAGTGAGGAAGCTATGTACCAACATTTTGTCAATCAAGTAGCAATAAAGGTACGTGAGCTTGAAGAAGAATATAAGAAAATTGCTGAAAAATTACCTGTTAAACTAGATGACATATTTGAGCCTACTATTAATATTAAAATTAGAACCAATGGGATATCTGCACTTTGTGATCTATGTGCAAGCGTCTCAACAATTACGAAGAGTCTTTTTAACAAGTTAAATCTTGGCTCCTTTGAAATTACTGAATTAAAATTGCATCTAGCAGATTCTACCTACAAACAAGCTGTAGGAATTAAGGAGAACACTTTAGAATACACTAAAGGTTGTCCCACTCTTATTGATTTCATTATTGTTGACATGCCTGAAGATGCTACTGCTCCTATTATATTAGGTCGTCCTTTCTTAAGAACTATTAAGGCTTTGATTAATATGCATGAAGGGAACGTGAAGCTGCAATTTCCTTCACGGGATCCTTTTGTTATTCATTTCCCCAGGAATAAGAAAGCCAAGCATGACGAAAACGAGGCCATCACTTTGAAGGCCAATTACTTTGGAGTGGGTGTTCCACTCATCTGGCCCAAGTGAGTATCATCAAGGTCAAGCTATTGACCATAAAATAGTGCTCCATGGAGGCAACCCATGTGAAATAAAGTTTTGAGTTAAGTTTTTAGTTTTAGTTCAATTTTTTTAATAAAGAGTGCTAGAAAACTCCATTCTAGGAGAAGAAGTTCGGTAGTACTTGAAATTATGTTTTATTCATGCTATTGTTGGTCAACAATATTTACTGTCAATTTTCTGTCAAAAACAAGGTATATCACTAAGTTACATGAAAAGAAATAGTTTACGAAGAAACAATTTTTTTTGATACACACAGAGAGTTTAACGACCAACTATACGGCGGGAATAAAAAATCCGGCCATATAGCTCCGGTCGTATAGATATCTTTGCCATCAAGAATTGTTCTGCAATATGTGTTGAGAGTTTAATGACCAACTATATGGTGGGAATAAATATTCCGGCCGTATAGCTCCGGTCGTATAGATATCAATGCCTCCATATAATTTCTTTTCATATGTTTTGAGAGTTTAACGACCAACTATACGGCGGGAATAAAAATTCCGGCCGTATAGTTTCGGTCGTACAGATATCGATGTCTCTGCAAAAAAAAATCGCAGGAACAAACAGTTTAACGACCAACTATATGGCCGGAACATTTTGTTCCGCCTGTATAGCTGCGTCCGTATAGCTGCACCGCCAGGAGGAAAACCTAAATTTTCGACAAAAGGCCAACTATACGGTCGGAACACATTGTTCCGACCGTATAGCTGCGCCCGTATAGTTGCGTCCGACCACAAATCGCACGGGAAGGTACTCCCAACTCCAAAATTTCAATCCTTTTTCTTTCTTCTACCTCCAAACTCTCTCAAAACCGCAAGAGATCTCCATCTCTATTCAATTTCGTTCGATTTCCTCACACACAAGTGATCTACGATATGTTTCTCCTCCGATCCTCCAATTACTTTTTGCAAATTCAACTTTGATCTATTGTCATTATCAATCTAGGGTGAGACCTACTATGAACCAATTGCTATGATTTTCTTGCCTAGATTATTATTATTTTGAGGAGAATTATTTAGTGTGCTATGATGAGGAATATGATACACTTACTGTTGTTGGATCAAAAAGTTTTATTTTTGCCTTTCTTGAATGTTTTAGATGACGAACACAAGGAGCCAAACTCGTGCTCGTGCCACCTCTAGTGCTTCTCGGATTGCCGCTCAGGAACGCATGGGGATACAGTTCAAGAATGAGGCCCATCGTGATTGCTTCAACAGGATCAAGAACCGCGAAGTGAAGGCCACCAAGTGGGCTTGCCCCATCATATTGAACCAACTTGGTATTACTGATGACTTTAATTTACTTTGCAATAGAGATGGCCTGCAAAACTTTGTGTACAATGATGTACCTACTTATCGTCGCTTAACCATTGAATTCCTTAGTTCATTGCAAAGCACCGTTAAACAATGGCAAGGATAGGATACTATTTCTTTCCGTCTAATGAACAACAACTACACTTTAACATTAGATGAATGGTGCGCATATTTTAATTTGCCAAACAATGATATCCATGCTTTACGCGCATCCTTTATTGGCTTAAATCCTTCCCCTGATCAGTACTATAATGGGATGAGTTTCACTAGTAGAGTGAACAAGGGGAAGAATATTCAACATCCTGCAATTCACTATTTGTTCTATGTTATTGCTAACACTTTGCAAGCACGTAATGAGTTCACGAGACTCAACGAGGAGGACATCCTAGTCCTCGCAAAGGCTGCTTACATCAACTGCAACTTGTCACTCAACTTGGGCACCATCCTTGTGCGCTACCTAGAGAACCAAGCCTCCCAAAGCCAAGGGCCAATCACATGAGGAGGCGTTATCACAGTGCTTGCCACTGCCCTAGGCCTTGACCTAGGTGAGTTGCAACCAGTACTAGGTGAGACACGTGTTGGTTTCTCCACCTTGAGAGCATGTAGAATGCTAACTAGGAGAGGTGGTGCTTATTACCTGCATATTGCTGGAGTTGGGCGTATCTACCCTGCTCCTATGCCTAATGGTCTTTTCTCTATCGAGGAAGGACGTTTGATATATGATTCGTAGGTTGAGCAACACCAACCCGAGGAAGAGATTCCTGAAGAGGACGAGGACCAAGAAGAGGAGCAAGAAGTTCCTTATCAAGAGGAGCAGCCAGAAACCCGGTTCGCCACATACCAAGATTTCCAAGGACTTGGAGGAACTGTGGAGAGGATGCACAACCTCTCTTAGAACCTCTAAGAATCAACAAGTAACCTCTCAACTCAATTCGTGAACTAGATTAACGACTTTTTCTCGCTACCACAATGATTTGAAGGGCTTGCAAAAGCCTAAGCTTGGGGAAGTTTCCTCATGTATCTTTATTTGGCGTTTATTTGCTTTTATTTAGATGTGTTTTTATTTGAGTTTATAAGCACTCGTGTTGGTTTCCCCAACACTTTGTCTTTAGTTCTTTCTATTTTGCTTTTGAAATTTTCTAGCCAAGCTTTGCCGCCAATTTTCTATTCTTTAATTTTCCTCTCTTAAAAAACCACAAAAAGATTTCTCCATTTTTCCTTATTCTCTTCTTCCTTTTCTTTCCGCCTCGAGGTATTCATATATTTGTAGGAGAGTGGTTGACCTCGAGTTTCCAAGAAACAAATAATAAAAAAGGAAGAGAGAATGGAACCAAACACGAGAGGTATGCCTTATGACTCCCCACTTTTGAAGTTTGAGAGACCCATGCTAGTTAATAATAAATGTTGAGATATTATATTGGTGGAGTGAGTCCTTGTATCGTCGTAAGGTTTTAGTTTGCATGGTATTTAATTGGGTATGTTTTGTTCCAGCTCTCGTAATTAATCAAGTCTTGCCTAAAAAAATTGCTAAACAATTATAATAAGAAAAGTCTCACAATTGAAGGCTTGTGTGTTGTAGTGATTAGTCTTGAAGGCTTATTTCTAGAGATACTCAACACCACTGAAAATATTGATTGACTTGATAGCTCTCTTTGAAAGGATTTGTTCAATTGAATTAATGTTTAGTGGTTTTTGTGAGCATGCCAAAATTTGACTTGTTAATCATAAGAATGATATAGCTTTATGCGTGTCAAACTTCATGGGATGCCGACAACTCCGCTAGCCTACGAACGATCTTCATGGAGTAAACTCCTAGATTTCGGCTATGAGTTGATTAAACACTTGTAGCAGCAATGCTATAGTGGGTGATACGTCATAAACGTATCTATAATTTTTGATGTTCTATGCTTGTTTTGTATCAGCTATCTTATGTTTTGTCTACATTTTGAGGCATTTTTATACATTTTCTGGAACTAACCTATTGACAAGATGCCACAGTGCCAGTTGCCTGTTTTCTGCTATTTTTAGTTTCAGAAAATCCAGAAAAGAAATATTCTCGGAATTGGATGAAACAAAAGCCGAAGTTCCTATTTTTCCCGACATGAGACGGAGGAGGGCCAGGGGCTGGCCACACCATAGGGTGGCGCGGGTCCCCCTGGTCGCGCCACCAGGTGGTGTGGGCCCCTGGTCCACCCTCTGACATCGCCCTTTCACCTATAAAAGCCTCCCGGGACGAAAACCCTAAGTACCCGAGCAGAATTCCATGAAAAGTTCCACAACACCGCCGCCATCGAAGAGGAGATTCGGGGGACAAGAGTCTCTGTTTCGGCACCCTGTCGAGACGGGGAAGTGCCCCCGGATCTATCTCCATCGACTCCACCGCCATCTCCATCACCATTGCTGACTCCCATGATGAGGAGGGAGTAGTTCTCTCTCGAGGCTAAGGGCTCTACAAGTAGCTATGTGTTCATCTCTCTCTCTATGCGTGATCTTATTGAGATCATGAGCTTTGTAATCTAGATCTATTCTACTACTCAAGTGCTTTAATTAATCTCTGCTTATCCCCACGTGTGTGAAGTTGATAGTTTGCACACCGTGTGGCACTTTGGCTAGGGTTACATAAATACTTATCATGAGTATAATTTGAGTTGGATGTCTCTATGAGATTGTGGTGTTTGTTGGAACCATCTAGCACTCAAGGTGATAGTGAGGGGTTATCTAGATGGGGAATGCGAACTTTAGGGTGTGCTGTTATAGCCCTACATCGTCCAACCAGAGAGTAGTTCAGGGTAGAATAATGAAGAGAAGATATTTATAAGAGAGTGTCCACTAGTGAAAGTATGATCCCTAGGCCTTGTTTCTAAGCATTGAAACACCGTTTACAATCAGCCATGTTACATGTTTGCTTGCTGCCACTCTTATTTCAGATTGCAATTACCACTTATAATCATCCATATTACTTGTATTTCACTATTTGTTCGCCGAACTAGTGCACCTATACACCTAACAAGTGTATTGGGTGTGTTGGGGACACAAGAGACTTCTTATATCTTGATTGCAGGGTTGCTTGAGAGGGATACCTTTGACCACTTCCTCCCTGAGTTCGATAAACCTTGGGTGATCCACTGAAGGGAAACTTGCTGCTGTTCTACAAACCTCTACACTTGGAGGCCCAACACTGTCTACAAGAATAGAAGCGTGCATAGACATCAAGCTATTTCCTAAAATACTCAGCTGAAACAGATAAATTGCGGGAGACTATAAGAACAAGCATATATACAAGTTCCCACCTAAGGTTGACGATTGGATGGAATTTCAGTCAAGGAAAGCGGATTCCCAAGTTGTCATAGAATTTGATAATGATGAGCATATATACCAAGTTACGGAGCCGGGAGGAACCACGGCTGATGGTGTCCAACACGGAGGACGTGCGTTCAAGGTCTCGCTTAGTACTTGTGAGTGCACATGCAGAAGGCCATTGTTACTTCATCTTCCATGCTCGCACTTGCTAACCACGGCTCGCAGACGACATTTGGACTATAATAATCCGCTCACAGTGAGAGAGTCCGAGTTCTCTATAGAGACTACTAAGAAGACATGGGCCCCTCGATTTCACCCATACCTGGACCAATCACAATGACCGGAGTACCATGGAATTCAACTATGGCCTGATCCGAAATAGAAGGTGATTAAACATGGAAGACGCACTACAAAATGCTTTAGGAGTGACATGGATGGATGGGGCCGTGGTGGTGGTCGAGAAATGGGCAACAACCAATTCCAAGAACCTCGTGAGAGAGCGCGGTATGGAACGTGTAATGTTGAAGGACATAATGCAAGAAAGTGTCCCCAAAGGAAGAGAGCAAAAAGAAATGAAGAAAGCACAAGCCAACCGAGTTGTAGCCAACAAGTCCCAAGAGAAGGGAGAAGTAGCGAACAAGTGCCAAGCCAAGGGCAAAGTAGTCAACAAGTGCTAAGCCAAGGGCAAAGTAACCAACAAGTGCCAAGCCAGCTGCGCCCGCTGGAAATCTCGCTAAGTTAGTGTGTAGCGCCTATCTGATAGGCGCTATGCTATGCATGTCTAGCGCCTATCAGACAGGCGCTACACATTGACTTAGCGAGTTTCCCAGCAGGCGCAACTGGTTTTGCTCTCTGTATTAGCTAGAGCAACAAAAAACCTGAAGTATAATGCCTATCAGGTAGACGCTACACATGCATAGCGCCTGTCAGGTAGGTGCTATACTTCGGGTTTTTGTTGCTTCAGCCAAAACAGAGAGCAGAACCAGCTGCGCCCGCTGGAAATCTCGACAAGTCAGTGTGTAGCGCCTATCTGATAGGCGCTATGCTATGCATGTGTAGCGCCTATCAGACAGGCGCTACATATTGACTTAGCGAGTTTCCTAGTGGGCGCGGCTGGTTTTGCTCTCTGTATTGGCTGGCACAACAAAAAACCCAGAGTATAGCGCCTATCAGGTAGGCGCTACACATGCATAATGCCTATCAGACAGGCGCTACACTTAAGAACTGAATTCAGTTCAGTTTAACCTCCACCTTTATAGAACAAATACACAGAGATATTCATAGTGCCAACACAGATATATTCATAGTGCCAACACATAGTGCGTAGATTAACTACTTCCGTCCACATAGTGCAATACAACTACATCATAGTGCCAACACATAGTGCAATACTACTACATCATCACATAGAACAACACATAGCGCACCCCACATAGTGCATAGAACTACTTCCGTCCACGCGTCCTTGGGTGTCGACCCCTCCTCGGAGCTATCTTCTGTGTCACCTCTGCTTCTTCTTCTTCCTCCTCTTCATCATCATCATAGTCTAGACCCCTCATCCTCCTACTAGCTCTTGACCTCTGTGGCGGCTCGTCTTCGACAACATTAGCGTTTCCTTTGTTACGGAAGTTCTCCGGTGTCTACCGAGTGAACTCTTTCCTTGGCTTCAATATGTAAGTGGAACGAATCTGGTATTCTTCCTCCGTCTCATTCTCCATACGAGGCATCTACAAGTATGAATGTATGCCTAAGGAAATGTATGGCAAACAAACCAAAGGCACTTAATGCATGTAATAAATGTAAGGTCGTCCCATAAATAAAGCTATGCTCCCTGGCAACGGCGCTAGAAAATAGTCTTGATGACCCACAAGTATAGGGGTGTATCGCAGTATTTTCGAGGGAAATGAAACCCAATTTATTGATTCGACACAAGGGGAGCCAAAGAATATTTATAAGCCTTAACAACTGAGTTGTCAATTCAGCTGCACCTGGAAACAATCTTGCTCACAGCAGTTTATCAGTAGCAACAGTTTTGTAGTAGGAATAGTAAAGTAATAGCAGTAGTAAAGCAAAGATCGTAGTAACAAAAGCAGTAACAGTGGGATTCGAGTGCGGTAAGCATAGGGATGGATGGACGGGCGTTGCATGGACAAGACAATTCACATAGCAATCAGAACATAGGGCAATTGCAGATAAATAAGATAAAGCATCCAAGTACTAGACAATCCTAGGCATGTGTTCTATATATAGTCATACGTGCTCGCAATGAGAACTTGCACAACATCTTTTGTCCTGCCAGCCTGTTTGCAGCGGGGCCTCTAGGGAACTACTAGCAATTAAGGTGCTCCTTTTAATACAGCACCGGAGCAAAGCATTAACACTCCGTGAACACATGTGATCCTCACATCAAAGCCATTCCCTTCCGGTTATCCCGATTTCTGTCACTTCGGGGCCATAGGTTCCGGACAACAACGTGTGTATACAACTTGTAGATAAAACTAGAAACAATACTATCATAATGAATCAATAACATGTTCAGATCTGAAATCATGGCACTCGGTCCCTAGTGACAAGCATTAAGCACAACAAGTCGCAACAAAGTCATAAAGCACTAATAATAGATACTAGGCACCATGCCCTAACAATCTGATGCCATTACATGAACGATCTCATCCAATCCCTACCATCCCCATAGCCTACAGCGGGGGATTACTCACTCATAGATGGGGGAAACATGGATGGTTGATGGAGATGATGGTGGAGATCGATGGAGATGGCTCCAGGGCACTTCCCCGTCCTGGCAGGGTGCCGGAACAAAGACTTTCTGTCCCCCGAATCTCCCCTTCGGTGGTGGCGGTGTTGTGGAACTTTTTCTGGAAAAACGTCGAACCCCCTGAAGTTTTTAGGTCAGAAGGCTCCTTATAGGTGAAGAGAGAGGCCGAGGGGGTGCCTGGGGCCACCACACCATGCCCTGGCGCGGCCAGGCCCAGCCCGCGCCTGGGGGTGGTGTGGCCAGCCCCTAGCCCTCCTCTGTCTCGTATTCTGGCTCCTGGAGTCTTCTGAAAAAATAGGCACTTTGGCTTTTGTCCCATCCAATTCCGAAAATATTCATTTTCTGACTTTCCTGGAACCAAAAACAACATAAAACAGGTAGCTGGCACTGTGGCTCTTGTTAATAGGTTAGTCCAAGAAATCATATGAAAAGTACTCCAAAGTGTGGACAAAACACAAGAAAGTGGATAAAACCAAGCATGGAGCATCAAAAATTATAGATACATTTGCAATGTATCAACATCCCCAAGCTTAACTCCTGCTCGTCCTCGAGTAGGTAAGTGATAAAAAGAAAGAATAATTTTTGAGGTGACATGCACCATCAAAGACTTGATCAAAATATTTGTAAAACATTCAAAGCTGGGATCATAGTACTTCAATCATAACATGAAATACAAAGTTCTAGCAATAAGACAAAGAGACTATGATGCAACATGAAAAGGCACAAACAAAAGATTCATGAATAACAATGCCTTGCAAGACGTTTGTTTGTTTCACATAAAGAAAACATAGCATAGTGGCACTTAGCTTGTCCCTCATAGAGTAGCAAACATAAATGCATAGGACACCTTCAAAGTTTACAAGAGTGACTAGATACAAATAGTTTAAAACAAGCAATATCAAGGTATGCATCAATCAACAAGTCTTGGGACAATGCACATAGAACTAAGAATGGCCACTATGCTCTCAAGAAAGTGCTCATAGAATGTGTCGAGACTCAACAAGGAAATGAAAAGGTTTTGAAAAGTTTGAAAGGCTTCCAAATGCTGAAAGTATGGTACTCATTAGCTTTGAGCTCTCATTGCCCCTATCATAAGCATCTTTAAATGGTTAAGGTTAAAGTGACACAACTAAGAGGATATGCTTGACAAGTTATAAATCAAAGTCTCATGCCCCTTACTTACGAAGACCGATCTTCATGCTACTCAACTTCAGTCACAAGTAAGCTCTTGTCATCGTAAGTATATACGTATCATAGAGAACCGCCAACGGGGTACCCCTTGCACATGACACGGGAGTTATCCCATAATCAAAATAACAAGGCAAGCAGACAATGAGCATCTTGGCGATCTTTTTATTTACTATGTGCATAGATTTTTATTGAGGATGCTTCATAGAATGCTCATTATGGTTATGCTGCAAGTTTCCACCATGATTAGGCATGGCTTAGGCTAGCGGCCCAGGCGTTTCTCTAACATACATACAAACTCAACGATCTTACAAGTTCCACTTTTATTTCACACCGCCGGGATCCATAAGCAAAAGAACATGATATCAACTAGGTATACCTATGAAGCATTGAAAGCGGTCCCCATGATACATGGTTCTGCTAACTTCAACTCATAAAGCGCAAGCATATGTGCAACAAAGAAGGACGCAATGGTTCAGGTTTATTAAGTGCAAGAAAATAAAGTGTGCCATCAAGTTCGTGAGAGCTTTACTAACTAACTTTCTCATAACAAGCAAACATTTTATTCGGAAGAAAACAAGGCATATTGAATATGCACGGAGGTAGCAAATGATGCCAATGGGTAGGTATGGTGGACACTTTGGAAATATTTGGTTTAGGGAGTTGGAAACTTGAGTAAAATATACTCAGTGAAGGTGAAGGCTAGCAATAGTAAGGGAGCGACAAATGAGAGAGCAATAATGGCCATAATCATGTAGAGCGACAAAACATCATTGATCAAAGCATAAAGTGATACTACAAGTTGAAAACTAAAGGATCATAAAGGCTTATGGTGACTTGGGATAGTCATAACATGGTGTGAGCATGTGCCAAGTCAACCCAAATAAAGCATCAAAGGAGAATACCACTATACTATGCTTTAATATGCTAAAACAACGCATGATTCATCCAAGGCACATTAATCGATCTCAATTGTTTATAACAAGTCATGCTACAACAAAGAATACTAAGCATAAAGCCAAAACAATATCAAGCATGGCATGACAGAGCATAGGCCGCAGTCAAAAACAAACTCTCTTTACCACTTTAGCATGAGCTCTCCTACTCTTTTCCAAACCAAACCAAACTATTTGAACACCAATATATGAAAGAGGAGGTCCAACCAATTTATTCAGCAAACTAAGCAAACCACGAAAACTAAAAACCAAAACGAAAACAAAAAAGAAGACACTCCAAGAACAACACAACTGTGCATGAAACAATAAAAATGAAGTGTTTGGAAGAAACCTGGGATTTTTATTGATGAAGAAGGGGATGCCTTGGGCATCCCCAAGCTTTGACGCTTGTACTTCTTGGATATTTCTTGGGGTGACACGCGTGGCATCCCCAAGCTTGAGCTTTAGTCCATCCTTCATCTCATTACTCATTCCTTCCATACACCTGAAATTTTTTCCTTCATACAAAACTTCACACAATCTTTATTAGCAACATTAGTGCACTCAATATAATAGGTCTTAAGGTTCAGTTCTAACACCAAATAAACTTCCATTAGAACACTAGCTACTGTAGCACTTCACTTAAAAAGCTCAATTCCCCAAAAGAACTCAAAAAGGGACCAACAAGAAGCAAATGCAGAAAATGGCAGAAATCTGTCAAAACAGACCAGCAGGTAAAGAAGATTTTTTTCGGAGACCTTCTGTTGCTCAAATCAAAAAGTGTTGAACTAACGAAAGTTAGATAACAACCTGGGGCAGAATCACAAAAATTCACGCCTCAAAAAGACGTTCAGAGATTTTACACGAATTTTTACGGTGAAGCACAGAAATCTGTTTCGGGACAGCAACTTTCCCAATCATTACTTCTCTCTCATTAGAGGTTACTCTTGGCACAAAAAGCAAATAAAAAGGATAAGGAGCGGTTATTTACTGAAGTAATAACTTCCAAGACTCATCTAAAACTTTTGGGTTATCTCCCAATAAGTATTTTTCTTTAATGCCTTTAAGTTAGGCATAAGCAAAAAACTAAAATGAATAGAATAGAAGTAAGCGGAGATAATCATGGTGAAAACATTGTTTTGTTTAATGAAATCCTTTCGTTAACAAGGTTAATCAGGTCTTGTTACCAAAAAAATTTCATATGAGACAAAACTTTGTATTCCACTAATGATTATGTTACCCCAACCTTGATAGCAATGGTCCCAATCATAATAGTTTCAAAATTTTCTCTTGGTATGGGACAATATATCTCTCCAACTTGAATGCCCTCAACATGTTTAATTGAATTCAAACCATAAGTCCTCTCAATCTTCTTGGGGAAATAGATAGTATATTCTTGTCATTGACATTGAAGGTCACCTTCCCTTGATTACAATTAATAATAGCTCCCGCGGTATTTAAGAAAAAGGTCTCCCAAGAATAATAGACATATTATCATCTTCAGGCATAAAAGTTTGAGAGGATGCTCTCATAAGAAATATGAGTTGAAGTAAAAGAGAGCATCAAGAAGCAAATTCAAAACACATTTAAGTCTAACCCACTTCCTATGCATAGGAATCGTGTATGCAAATAAATTCACAAAGAACAAAGTGACAAGCATAGGAAGATAAAACAAGAGTAATTTCAAAACTTTTAGCACATAGAGAGGTGTTTCAATACCATGAAAACTTCCACAACCATATTTTCCTCTCTCATAATAATTTTCAGTATCCTCATGAAGAAACTCAACAATATAACTATCACATAAAGCATGCTCTTCATGATCTACAAGCACTAGAGCTTTATTATAAACATTTTCAAGAGAAACCTCAGGAACATAACATTCATTCTCCTTTAGTAAGCAAGGGGGACAATCAAATAATGTAAGGGATAAAGAGTTACTCTCATTAGAAGGTAGGCATGGGTAGCTAATCAATTCTTCCTCCTTTTGTTCATCACTCTCCTCCTCTTTTTCATCTAATGAGATTTTAGGTTCATCAATTTCTTCTTCCATAGGATCCTGCAAGGCATTAGTCTCTTCCATTTGTGGAAAGCATCTATTAAAATATTCAAGAATATAGCCATTTTCATCCTTGTAATTATCAAAGCAAAATTTAAGTATACCATACACCTCATATTTGTAAGGTGAATCATCAATATTTTCAAGCAAACTAGCAAGTTCAAAAGCACCCTTCCAAACAATAAATTCTTCAATTTGTTCCGCATCGTAAAAGTCATCAATTCCTTTAGCATAGGAAGATATGGTATCATTATCACTATACTCACATTGAAAAGGGAGGTGTTTATACCTCTTTCTGCAACAAGACTCATCACAGCAATAAGTAACATTATAAGTAGAGCACACGTTCCTAGCAATGGTATACAATCTATCAATTTGTTCCTATAAGTGTTTCCCTTTTTGTGACAAGCGGTGTTCCTTATAATAATATTTTTCATCTTTCGTGAACCCACCTTGCCAATAAGCTTCAGTTTCAAAGAAACCAACCATTGACAACAAGCATGATAAGGCAAGACAATAACAAACCAACAAAAATAACAACTAGAGTAGGAACTACTTTTTTTTGTATTTTTGATAAAGAAACAAGCAAACAAGGAGAAAATAAACTTAGCTTGAACAATAGTGAATCCAAGTGGACTTGATAAATAAAGCTATGCTCCCTGGCAACGGCGCCAGAAAATAGTCTTGATGACCCACAAGTATAGGGGGTGTATCGCAGTATTTTTGAGGGAAGTGAAACCCAATTTATTGATTCGACAGAAGGGGAGCCAAAGAATATTTACAAGCCTTAACAACTGAGTTGTCAATTCAGCTGCACCTGGAAACAATCTTGCTCACAGCAGTTTATCAGTAGCAACAATTTTGTAGTAGGAATAGTAAAGTAATAGCAGTAGTAAAGCAAAGGCAGTAGTAACAAAAGCAGTAACAGTGGGATTCGAGTGCGGTAGGCATAGGGATGGATGGACGGGCGTTGCATGGACAAGAAAATTCACATAGCAATCAGAACATAGGGCAATTGCAGATAAATAAGATAAAGCATCCAAGTACTAGACAATCCTAGGCATGTGTTCCATATATAGTCATACGTGCTCGCAATGAGAACTTGCACAACATCTTTTGTCCTGCCAGCCTGTTTGCAGCGGGGCCTCTAGGGAACTACTGGCAATTAAGGTGCTCCTTTTAATAGAGCACCGAAGCAAAGCATTGACACTCCATGAACACATGTGATCCTCACATCAAAGCCATTCCCTTCCGGTTATCCCGATTTCTATCACTTCGGGGCCATAGGTTCCGGATAACAACGTGTGTATACAACTTGTAGATAAGACCAGAAACAATACTATCATAATGAATCAATAACATGTTCAGATCTGAAATCATGGCACTCGGGCCCTAGTGACAAGCATTAAGCACAACAAGTCGCAACAAAGTCATAAAGCACTAATAAAAGATACTAGGCACCATGCCCTAACAATCTGATGCCATTACATGAACGATCTCATCCAATCCCTACCATCCCCATAGCCTATAGCAGGGGATTACTCACTCATAGATGGGGAAACATGGATGGTCGATGGAGATGATGGTGGAGATCGATGGAGATGGCTCCGGGGGCACTTCCCCGTCCCGACAGGGTGCCGGAACAGAGACTTTCTGTCCCCCAAATCTTCCCTTCAGTGGTGGCGGCGCTGCGGAACTTTTTCTAGAAAAACTTCGAACCCCCCGAAGTTTTTAGGTCAGAAGGCTCCTTATAGGCGAAGAGAGAGGCTGAGGGGGTGCCTGGGGCCACCACACCATGCCCTGGCGCGGCCAGGCCCAGCCCGCGCCTGGGGGTGGTGTGGCCAGCCCCTGGCCCTCCTCCGTCTCATATTCTGTCTCCTGGAGTCTTCTGAAAAATAGGCACTTTGGCTTTTGTCCCGTCCAATTCCGAGAATATTCATTTCCTGACTTTCCTGGAACCAAAAACAGCATAAAATAGGCAGTTGGCACTGTGGCTCTTGTTAATAGGTTAGTCCAAAAAATCATATGAAAATTACTCCAAAGTGTGTACAAAACACAAGAAAGTGGATAAAACCAAGCATGGAGCATCAAAAATTATAGATACATTTGCAATGTATCAGGGGCCCACACCACCCCCTGGCGCGGGCCACCCTAGGTCGCGCCACTAGGTGGTGTGGCCGCCCTGGTCCACCTCCAGCTCTCCCCTCTGGCGTATATTATCTCCATGGAACCCTAGTACCGAGGGAGCGACCACAGAAAGATTCCGCCGCCTCTGCGGGGCGGAAAACACCGAGAGAGAAAGATCTCTCCGGTAGACAGATTTCTGCCGAGGGAATTCCTTCCCGGAGAGGGGAGATCATGCCATCAACACCACCATCAAGCTGGACTTCATCGTGATCATCATCATCATCACCACCACCATCATCTCCATCAGCACCCTCATCACCATCTCCATACCGCTGTAACAATTGGGTTGAATCTTGCATAGTTCTTAGAGGAAACTTTCCCGGTGTTGATTACTCTTTGTAGTTGATGCTATTGAGTGAACCATTAAATTATTGTTTATGTTCAGATTGTTATACATCATTATTCCATCTCTGATCATGATCCATATGATGTCTTGTGAGTAGTTCGTTTTGTTCTTGAGGACATGGGAGAAGTCATGTTGTTAGTAGTGGAATTGTGTTGAGAAAGATTCAATAGTTTGATATTTAAGTTGTGGTGTACTTATTCTAGTGGTGTCATGTGAACGTCGACTACATGAAACTTCACCTATATGGACCTAGGGGAATGCATTGTGTATTTGGATACTAATCGTAGGGGTTGCCGGAGTGACAGAAACCTGAACCCCCGTTAGGAAACCATTGCACAAGGGACGTCAGGGTCTTAAGAGTTTAAAGCCGTGGTTAGGTTTCTACCTTAATTACTTCCTTGTACTTACGGATGTTTACAAGGGGTATAATCACAAGTATGTATTAGTCCTAGGAAGCTCGGTACATTAGCATAGGTTCACCCACACAACACTTAGCAAACTAAAGAAGATTAATCAACTATATGAAGCGAAAGCACTTGACAGAATTCCCATGTGTTCTCGAGAATGTTTGGTCATCTTAAGTAATACAACCGGCTTGTCCTTTGCTGAATAAAAGATTGGGCCACTTGATGCATTTATTCTTATTGTCTTTTATTTACTCGTACTTTATTTACTTGCATTATCAAAAAACCCTAAAAATCCGTTTGCTAAGTATTTGAAGATAATTCCTGATCCATACCACTAGCCAGCGCCTTCTGCTCCTCGTTGGGTTCGACACTCTTACTTATCGAAAATACTGCGATACACCCCCTATACTTGTGGGTCATCAAGACTATTTTCTGGCGCCGTTGCCGGGGAGTGAAGCGCTATTGGAGAGTGGAACTGGTAAAGGAAACTTCTACTATGAGTATTGTTTACTACTGTTAGTTGCTTTATTTCAATATGGATAATTCGCTAAGTTTCTTATTTCGTAATGCTACTACCACTGCTAAGGTAGTAGATGAACCACCACCTGCTGAGAATGATACTTTTAAAATACCTACAAGAATTATTGATCGTGTTATGGATAACTACTATGTTGGGGGATGGAACTGTCCATCCTGGTGATCATTTACTCTTTATACACGAATTATGCGGGTTGTTTCAAGTGTGTAGGTATTACTACAGATCAAGTTAAGAAGAAGTTATTTTCATTGTCACTGAAAGGAAGAGCTGAGAAATGATATAAGCTGCTGAAGAATGGTCAAGCTCTTGAATGGGAGGAAATAGTACTTCTCTTTTATTCAAAGTTTTATCCTCCTAGTTAGATTCATAAAGATCGGAATCAAATATACAACTTTTGGCCTCTTGATGGAGAGAGTACAACTCAAGCTTGGGGGAGATTGAAGTTACTATTTCTCAAATGTCCCATTCATGAGCTCCCAAACAATATTATTATCAATAACTTTTATGCAAGGCTTCCTCTTCATGATAAGGATTTATTGGATGCTTCTTGTGCTGGATCATTCACTCGTATGGAATAATAAGCTAAATGGGATCTTCTAGACCGTATTCAAGATAATGCTGAAGCATGGGAGAATGACAAAGGAAGAAAGTCAGGTATTGTAGCATCCCACCTGTCTAACATATGTAATGCTACATGGTCTAGTAATATAATGGCTACTTCCTACATATAATTGTTGCAACATAATTATATCATGCTCATGTCATCATGCCACCTTGCATTTGAGCATCATATAAAACCCTTTTCATTTGGTTCTTATCCCATATGCATTATTAATTGGATTTGCCTCTTGATATATTGTATTTGGTTCTTGATAAATGCTTGATGCCCAAGTTGAGTTGGGGGCATATCTTTTATTCAACTCCATCACCTTTCTTTGTCACCACCTTATAATTCCACCATCCTAATTACCCATGAGCTTTTGTTTTCTTTTGGCATTTATCCTAGCTCATGTGAGTTGGGATGGATCCACTTCTACTTCCACATGCTCTCATGTTAGCATCATGTGGTTTTCACATTATTGATATGTGGAGCCACATTTGCAAGCTTGGAGAGTGGTACCCCTTTGTCAAGCCTCCATATGGATTATTATGAAAGAATGCTCATGTTGGGATATCTTTGAGGCTATTATTCATCTAGTGGAATATACACACTAGCAAGTCCCAATTATATTCAAATATGATCATCTCCATCTACTCCACTTAGAACTTTCATTTAAATTCTTTTGCTTGGCCTTTACTCCACATCTTGGTAATGCATAGACATAATGCCATGATACATTATAATTGTTTTCACAAGAATAAAACATGGCATTTAATGCCCATGCATGGGCCATGCAAGTCACCACCATCTTGTGCTCTTTTGGTTTCATTTGTGTTGTTTGAATATTATCTTTTGTGAGCCCTTTTTCTTTCAACTCTCATCATCTTGGACCTAGTTCCTTGCATTGTGCATCAAGATCCTCACCCTCACCTTATCTCCTTCATCCATGCATGATCATGGGAGATCATACCCATAAACCCATCTCTTTCTTTCCTTCTTTTGCCAACACCTTGTGTTAAAACAAATCCAATCACCTCACCATCTCTTTTAACCTTGCATGATATTGTTCACCTCATGCCAAGACCCCAAAAACCCTAAGTCTCTACCCCCTACCCCTAACCTCTCTCTTTAACTCCTCTCTCTAAAACCTTAGTCCTAATCCACCTCATGCCAAGCTAGCCCTCACCTCCTAGCTTCGGCTACACCCCATCCCCTCACCTTGCCGAGGTACCCCTCTCTCTAATCCCTTGTCTAACCCTAACCCGAGCTCCCCAACTCGAGCTACCCCCTCCAACCCTAGCTACCCGAGCCCAACCCTAGCTAACCCTCTCGGCCCCTCTCTCTCGGTTCCCCTCTCTCTTTTGCTGCCACCAGGTCCCACCCGAGCTCCCCTTCCTCTCTGCCTGGCCCACCTGCAGCCACACCCCCAAGCCGAGCACGTGAGGGAGGAGGAGATAAAGGTGGCGTGGAGGCCACTTTTTCTCCTGAGCCTTCCCCACGGCACCCCCTCTTCCCCGTTCCTATCTACTCCCTCCTCTCTGCCTGGCATCGCCTAGATCTCCCCTGGCCCCTGCGCCATAGCCTACCCCAGCTACCCCCTGCTACCCCCTGTCTTCTTCCAACTCCGGCCATCACCGTCGGTGTCGACCACCATCTCCTCGAACAGGCGGCGGGCGCAGTACTTTGGGTGTCGAGGAAGCTCAACACGGTCCCCGTCGTCGCCCTGTGCACGGAGCGAGGAGGAGACGGCCCCTGTACCGCGGAACACCGACGAAGCCGACCGAAACCCTAATCCCGTCGGCCGTCTGCATCGTCGCTGACCTGCTGCTCCCCGGCCCGATCCACCACCGCCGACCACCTCGCGGTGAGCCACCCTCCCTCCTAGACATCCTCTCAGTCGCCGTCACTTCCTGGACACGTCGGTCGTTTCGTCGAGCAGTCTCGATGCACCGGCGTCGCGCGTGCGTTTGCTCGCCGAGGCGTCGCGAGAGCCATATCTGGCCGCGCCTGCACGTCCTAACACCAATACCCCATCCATCGTAGTGGTTCCGCCTCTGCGCGCACACGAGCACGCGAGTCCGATCCCCCTCGGCGCCGCGCGTGTCGTCCGTCAGTTTCGTCAGAAACGGCGAGAAGAAAAACAGTAGCTGTGGCAATCTTGTAGATAACCCCCCCACCTTTTTGATTCCTTAACCCGCGCTCCCTCCAGGGCCCACCGTCAGCGGCTGTGTCCATTTTACAGAAAGGTACCTGAGTTCCCTAACCCTCAACCCGCGCTCCCTGTCCACGCCACGTGGCTGCGCCCGGTTCACGAGCCTGCGCCTGGCCCCGCGCACCACCGACCCCACCTGTCAGTCTCGCTGGCTGACTACACCCGCGGTGAGGAAAGGTTTTGCGCGCCGTTTTTCACCCAGTCAGCATCAGTCGCACTTGTCGGTGGCTGTAGCTAGCTCTGGCTGAGTATAAAAAGTCTGCCTGTTTATCTGTTTTAATAAAACAAATTCAGAAATGTTTAAATATGTTTTTAAATCTGTTTTAAATAACTTTTAAATTATAAATCCATTTAATACAAATGATATATGTTTTTGAATCAAAAAAATGTGAGGAATTCAAATATGCCATTCAAAATACCGTTTGAGCAGATTAATTTTCGAAATTGTTTAAATGCAATAAAAAGGCTTTTTCTTAATTAATTAATAACTTTAATTCTACAACTCCAATTTTGACAAATAATATGTCTAAATCGATCAGCGCGACGAGCCTGTTCTATCTATGCATTCCTTGTTCTGAATTGCAGCATGCATCATATAAATATAAAGTATACAGCAACTTATTTGGAGTTAAAACATGACTAAAACTCAATGAAATGCTTTATTCTTGTACCCCACACCTCACCCATGCCATGCTACTTTATTGCCATGCAAATTGTGCATCATTCATCATGGCATGCTTGTTTGCTTGTCGCATTTTAATTCATATGCTTGTGCACTCTATTTATGTTGGCCCTTGTTTGTTTGGTTCTTCTTCGAATAGACGCCGAGCAGGGGATATATCAGGAATCCTAGGAGCACTACCCATATCTGTCTCCCACTTCAACCGAGCTGCCAGGCAAGCACTACCACATGCTTGCATACATATAGTACCTATTGCCTCTATCTTATTCTTGCATCATTGAGTCGTGGTTGCATTCAATTGAATCCCAAGTACTGCATAGCCTTTACTTTTTAAACTCCACCGAAGCTTGTTCCTCCATCCCATGAGCCATTACTACAGGAGTTGTTTGAGCCATGCGGGTCGTAGAACAACATGTGTAGGGTATGTGAGTGTCTGATGGATAACGAGGTACCTAAACAACTTAACCTGAGTAGTAATGGGATAACTAATAAAAGTGGCACCGGTGAGCAATATCTGCTATTTGGTTTTTCATGCTCACTTGTGTCCCGTAGGACCCCAAGTACTTGATTCATGTTCCTTGTCTATTCGCACTATCCACATCCGGGAGGCCGTGGACTCTCCTGAGCCAGAGCTTGATTCATTCTTATTTCTTGGGGCCACAATTAGTTTGGGGCTTTATTACTATCCTGTACGTATGCCATGTTTACTTTTTTATTTAAGATTGTGCGAGGAGCACTTATACTGTTTTGGATCGTGACACGTTTTCGCTGTATCAACAAGCCCAGTCACACTTTCGGGTTCCCAGTCGTTTACCGCCGTCCACACAAACCTTGGGTCCGTCTCGAAGCCGGCCAACTTCGTCGCGGGTAGCTTAATGGGGTGCCCCCCTGAAATATTTCTGAATCCTGTGATCGCTTTGTCGTGAATGCCTCGTTGGGTTTTGATTTGGTTTTTCTGAGGTTGATCGAGTGTGTGTTGCTATTTGTGCACCCCTGCAGGGTAAATCTTTCTGAAAGCCATGTCTGTGGTTATGGATGACTTGGAGCACAGTTTCTCGATCATAGACAAGTATAACTAAAGTACCGCTTTTAATTTGACTAAGTACTTGACTAGTAAATAGTGCAATACTCATGGAATGGTTAATAAAACTGCCAACGGATGGGATGTTCATTCGCTTTCTCGTTGGTAAGCGAGAAGGAGGATGGACCTGTTAATTATACTGTTATAACTGTTGTTACTAATTCACGGACATCCGTCTATCATTGGTTAGGTGGATGGTTAGCGAGTATCTATAGACTTGTTAGTTATTATCTTTTGCTGCAATTGCGTCACCCCAGGTATATGTCCCCTTTAGAGGCATAAAGACTTGCTGAGTACTCCTAGGGTCTCACACGATAAATTGTTTGATTCAGATGAACAGGTGTACTTGCAAGATGGATACTGGGTGGAGGAGATGGACGATGTTGGCAATGATCACTCGGTGTAGAGATTCTGGGAACGGGGATCCGTGAGATCTGTGGGCGGGATGTGTTTATTTATGTGGCATCTTATGCCGATTTGCTTCTTATCCGTACTCGGATCTTGTCTTCCGCTTCCACCTGATACTCTGATGTTTGATGTATGAGGAGTTATCCTAAATTATTATCTCTATCTAGGATATTTGGATCTTGCCGTATGGCGTTGCAATATTTCTATTTCTCTTAGATGGAATGGCTCTGAGAACTGTTGTATGTGGCTTGCATACATACTCACTTGTGTATGTAGTTGATCCCTTCGCCTGCTGATTACGCCGCTCGTTCTTGTCCCGATGTTCGGAAAATGGTTAGGACGGCCGAAAGGTCTACCTATGAGTGGCCCTTGGCCCCACCATACTATTTTAACCATTTTTGCTCATACAGGCATGTAACTAAGAGCGTAATTCACCGAGGTAGTTACAATTGGTATCAGAGCCATCCTGCCCTTCAGGGTCTCAGCCAAATGGTCGTTGTCAGTCTAGCAAATATTTTGGTAGTTATGTATACTAGGGAAAAACAAAAAAACGTGAGAGTAGGACTGCTTCCATTTTTCTTCTTACCCACCCACCCATCCTTTTCTGGTAAGGAAGTGTAACGTTTTCAATCCTCTCCTAAAATTCAAACTAGGATTCACATGTTCTGGGTTCCGTAGTACCATAGGTTGTGTGTGCGTGTGTGTGTGTGTGTGAATTCCTTGTCTATCTGTTGCATCCAACTTGTTATCACTATCTGCCTTTTGGTTATCAACTGTTGGTACATTCCATACCGACAGGCCTTTGTAAACCGACGCGATCTATCTGATTCGTTGTATACCGACGCGATTTATCTTACTCTTTGTTATCCGACGTTATCTTGTTTGGGGTGTTCGTTTCCGTAGTTACTAATCTTGAGGTTCATCTTAAAAAGAAGGTGTTGGGATATGTGTTTTACTTATTCATGTGTGGAGTGATGATTTGAGTGCGGGATGGAGTCGCGACCATACCACTACTTTTATCATTCGCTTTTGTATATTGAATTGGTAGAGTTACTAATCTTGATTTGTTAAGCGGTTTTGCGCATATAGTGGTATTTTAATGCCGAAATTTGCGGAAAAATTTTCTTTGTTAGTTTGTGTACCACACTCCTTGTTCAGTCGTGTGCGATATGCTTAATATCTTCTAGGTGCTTTGAACTTTGTTGATATTTTAATATCATCTTAGTGATTTGTATCCTTTAAATCTTGGTTAATTCCATTTTGGTACTATTTTGGATTATTATTATTCTCCATTATGGTACTGACTTGTGTTTTATATCAATCGCAGGATGGCACCACCACGCCGTTCTGAGGAGGACATACCACATGAACTAGGGGCTGCGTTGGCAAGTATTGCTAATGCCTTGGGTACAATACAGCAGAACCAGCAACATTTTAAAGAAAGTGTCAGGAGGAACGAGTTTGTTCCGCTACCTCCACCTCCCAAGCGAGGAGACATCAAAAGCTTCCTGAAGTTCAACCCGCGCCACTTTGATGTGTCTGATCAGCCACTTGATGCGGATGATTGGTTGCATTAGATGTCAAGGTTATTGGTGACTGTTGATGTTCCTGAGCAAGAATGGGTAAAATGTGCCACTCACCTTCTGAAGGGAGATGCAACTCTGTGGTGGGAGAATTACCTCAAGGCAAACTACACTGGTTTTCAGCCTACTTGGGAACAGTTCACTGGAGCTTTCAAAGAGCAATATCTGTCAGAAATTGTCATGGAAAGGATGAAGGAAGTGTTTCTCAACCTCAAGCAGGGCAATGACAATGTCAATACCTACATCAGAAACTTCATGAACCTTTATCGGTATGGTGGCGATGAGATCTCTGATGACAAGAAGAAGCAAAAGAGGTTCAGACTAGGGCTCAATGCATCAATTAAATATGCAATCACACATGCAAGGACGACGTCTTTTCTAGAACTCCAACATACAGCTCTGCAGGAAGAAGCAAGTAGGCAAGTGTTCGAGGAGTCCAAGAAACACAACCGCGATGCAGCAAGCTCTTCAGCTATGTCAACTCCTTCTAAGCGTCGTGTCTGGGTTCCTAACACCCCACCGTCGCTCCCGGCTCCACCAAGACCTTTAAGCTACGCGGCAAGGCCACCAAACTCCTTCACTGCTGCTCCCAGGGGCTACAACCACAACTACCCTGGAGCGCCTGGCGGAGTCCCTGACTATGTTGCTCCATGTCCACCTGGTGCTTGTTACACTTGTGGGAACACTGGACATCAACACTGGAATTGTCCATTGAACAACAAAGCTCTTCCTCCACCACCTCCAAGACCTGCGGCAAGCTCTTCTATGGTTCGTGCACCTCCACCTCGGG
Organism: Avena sativa; assembly: GCA_916181665.1. NCBI lineage: Eukaryota > Viridiplantae > Streptophyta > Magnoliopsida > Poales > Poaceae > Avena > Avena sativa. The sequence continues at coordinate 471,484,824 of OV702290.1, forward strand.
CTCTCAACATCAACACCAAGCCCGAGTCTACTGTTGCTCGTGTCACCTGTGTCAACGCTGCTCAAGCTGAGCATGCACCTGGAGTTGTGATGGGTATGCATCCTGTTAACTCAGTCCCTGCACGAGTTTTGTTTGATTCTGGTGCTTCGCATTCTTTTGTTTCTCATAAGTTTGTGCATGAGCATGATCTGGCTATGGTTCCCTTATTGCATCGTCTGGTGGTACAATCTCCGAGGTCAAACATGAGGGCTGCTCATATCAGCCATGGCAATCAAATTGAGATTGGTGGCTCTTCGTTCTCGGCGTCCTTAATTATTCTGGGCAATTCTGCAATTGATGTTATCTTGGGTATGGATTGGTTGACAGCAAATGCAGCTGTGATTGATTGTGCTGAACGCTCGGTTTCTCTAAAAATTCCTGAAGGCCATATAGTCTATTCTCCAAGTCTGACTCCTGCTATTCAGCTTTTCTCTTTGGCGGCTCTGAATGATGATGCTATGGAAGCTATTCAGAGTGTTCCGGTGGTCTGTGAGTTCCCAGATGTTTTTCCTGAAGAGTTGCCAGGTATGCCTCCGGATCGTGAGGTTGAGTTCGTGATTGAGCTTGAACCTGGTACCACTCCTATCTCCAAGCGGCCTGATAAAATGGGTCCTGCTAAGTTGGATGAACTCAAACGTCAGTTTGATGAACAAGAGAAGTTGGGTTTCATTCAGCACAGTACTTCTTCTTGGGGTAGCCCAACCATCTTTGTGAAGAAGCGAGACAAGACTGATAGACTTTGTGTTGACTATCGGGATCTCAATGCTAAAACCATCAAGAATAAATATCCCCTTCCGCGGATTAATGATCTCTTCGATCAGCTAGCTGGAGCTGTGGTATTCTCTAAGCTTGACTTGAGAAGTGGATATCATCAAATAAAGATTCGCAAGGAAGATGTTCCTAAAACAGCTTTCACCACCCGCTGTGGCCTGTATGAGTACACGGTCATGTCTTTCGGTCTCACCAACGCACCTGCCACCTTCTCGAGGCTTATGAACTCGGTCTTCATGGAGTATCTTGATAAGTTCGTTGTGGTCTATCTGGATGACATTCTAGTCTATTCTAAGTCAAAGGAAGAACATGAAGAACACCTTTGGTGTGTCCGAAACAAGCTTCGTGAGAACCGCCTGTATGCAAAGTTCTCCAAATGTGAGTTCTGGCTACCTGAAGTCACCTACCTTGGCCACGTCATCTCTGCCAAAGGCATTGCCGTCAACCCAGAAACTATTAAGACAATTGTTGACTGGCTTCCACCCCAAAATGTCAAAGAAGTCCGGAGTTTCCTTGGTTTGGATAGTTACTGCCGTCGCTTCGTGAAGGGTTTCGCAGCATAGTAAATCAAAATTTTCTACAGAAGCGAATAGAGGGAAAGCCAAGATCTAATCTAGGAGATGCAAACAACGAGAGAGATTGGATTAGATCTTCATACCCTTGAAGATTCGCACAGCGGAACGTTCGTCGGAACGTGGGTGATGTAGTCGTACTCGCTTCTCCTCCTCGCGATCCGATCCGATCTAGCACCACAAGTGGCGGTGCCTCCGTGAGATGCACACGTGCAGCACCTCGACGTCTCCTCCTTCCTCGGACCAGCAAGTATGGTGGAGAGATGGATTGGATCTACAGCACGACGGCGTGGTGTATATGGTGGAGAATTTCTGCCGCAGGGCTTCGCCTACAAACAGTCGGGAGGGGGAGAGGAAGGGCAGCAGGGCAACTAGGGTTGGAGGAAGGTGTGTGTTGGGGGAAGGGGGCGCACCAGCCCTCTATTTATAGAGGGGGGACGGCCAGCCCTAGCCTCTCCTCCAAGCCTATCTCTAGTTTAAACAATTTAAACTCTCCCTTATCTAGAAATCCTATCTTATCTTATCTCTAGTTTAAACGATTTAAACTTATCTAGGATCGGCTGGGCCCTATGGGGCCTTGTGCCCCTGGCCCAATGCGGCCAGGACACTCCCTCATAGGCCCATGCCCCCTCCCGGAAGGTGGGACCACGTTGGCCCCCTTCCGGAAGGTTCTAGAAGCTTCCGGTACAATACCGATTAATCCGGAACAATTCCGAACTCCAAAAACTGCACTGCCTTATATGAATCTTATTCTCCGGACCATTCAAGACTCCGAACAAAAATTCATAAACCAAGTATCCAATCTATCCTAGCGTCGAGACACGTTAAGTGTGTGACCCTGCGGGTTCGAGAATATGCAGACATGATCTTCTATCAATAATCAACAGCGGGGTCTGGGCACCCATATTGACTCCCACACATTCATCGATGATCATATCGGATGAACCACGATGCCAGGATTCAATCAATCCCATATATATATTCCCTTCGTCTCGCGATATTTTACTTGCCCGAGATTCGATCGTCGGTATCGTCATACCTAGTTCAATCTCGTTCACAGCAAGTACTTTACTCGTTCCGTAATCCGATATCACTTTGTGATTAACTCCTTAACCACATGCTTGCAAGCGGTGTTGATATCGATTACCGAGTGGGACCGAAGTATATCTCTCCGACTTGGGAGGGACAAATCCCATCTCGATACATACAACCCAACAGATACTTTCCGATTACCTGAGAGACACCTTTATGATCACCCTCTCATAGGATGACGTTTGATGACCTCAAAGCTTTCTTCCGATACCAGGGAGTTGTATTATCTCATGGTCTAAGGAATACAATATTTGACATAAGAAAAACTTCGCAAAGACGAACACGATGACACGATCTAATTGCTTCGCTTAGTTTGGGTCTATCCACCATATCATTCTCCAATGATATGATCTCATTATCAATTGACAACTCATGTCTATGGTTAGGAAACCTTAACCATCATTGATCAATGAGCTAGTCCATAGAGGCGTACTAGGGACACGGTGTTGTTCACAAACCACACAAGTATTAAAGTTTCCGCTTAATACAATTCTAGCATGGAATATAAACTTTATCATGAACAAGAATTATAATAATAACATCTTTATTATTGCCTCTAGGGCATAATTCCAACAGTCTCCCACTTGCACTAGAGTCAATAATCTAGTTTACATCTGGCAACAATCTCACACCCATGGCACTGAGGTGCTGATCATGTTTTACACGTGGAAGAGGTTTAGTCAATGGATCTGCGACATTCAGATCTGTATGTACTTTGCTAATCTTCAGATCTCCATCTGCTATATAATCTCGGATTATATGAAACTTGCGGTTGATATGCTTGGTCTTTGGATGATATCTTGGTTCCTTAGCGAGTGCTATGGCGCCAGTGTTGTCACACAATATCTCTAGTGGGTCCAATGCACTTGGAACCACGCCAAGCTCAGTGATGAAGTTTCTGATCCAAACTCCTTCACTTGACGCTTCTGCAGCAGCCATGTATTCCGCTTCTACTGTAGATCCCGCGATCACGCTTTGCTTGCAGCTTCTCCAGCTTACAGCTCCTCCATTCAAAATATACACGTATCCTGTCTGAGATTTAGAATCATCCTTGTTGGTGTCGAAACTAGCATCGACGTAACCTTTTACGACGAGCTGTTCATCACCCCCATAGACTAAGAACATTTCTTTAGTCCTATTCAGGTACCTTAGGATGTTCTTCACAGCTGTCCAGTGTTCCACTCCTGGATCACTTTGATATCTGCTCGTCAAACTAAGAGCATTGGACACATCCGGTCTAGTACATAGCATGGCATACATGATGGAACCTATGGCCGAGGCATAAGGCACTTTGCTCATAGCTTCCCTATCATTTACCGTAGCTGGACACTGAGCCTTGCTCAATATCTTACCTGACAACATAGGCACTGAACCTTTCAATGCCTTATCCATTCTGAACCTTTTCAGAACTTTGTCTAGGTATGTACTTTGGCTTAAAGCTATCAGGCGTCTTTATCTATCTCTATAGATTTTGATGCCCAATATATAAGCAGCTTCACCTAGGTCTTTCATTGAAAAACACTTGTTCAAATAACTCTTCACATCGTTAAGCACGTTGATGTCATTTCCAATAATCAATATGTCATCCACATATAGTACCAGAAACGTCACCGAGCTCCCACTCACTTTCTTGTAGATGCAAGCTTCGTAGCAATTTGGAACAAATCCAAAGCTCTTGATCACTTGATCAAAACGAAGGTTCCAACTCCGAGATGCTTGCTTCAGTCCATAAATGGAACGCTGAAGTTTGCATACTTTATCAGCATCCTTAGGATCGACAAAACCTTCGGGTTGCATCATATACAACTCTTCATCAATGTTGCCATTGAGGAAAGCAGTCTTGACATCCATTTGCCATATTTCATAATCATGAAACGCAGCAATTGCTAATAAAATCCGAATGGACTTAAACATCGCTACGGGAGAGAAAGTCTCATCGTAGTCAACACCTTGAACTTGTCGAAAACCTTTCGCAACAAGCCGTGCTTTATAGACGGTAACATTACCATCCGCGTCCGTTTTCTTCTTGAAGATCCATTTGCACTCAACGGCCTTTCGGTCGCTAGGAGGGTCCACCAAAGTCCATACTTGGTTTTCGCTCATGGATCCCAATTCGGATTTCATGGCTTCTAGCCATTTCTCAGAGTCTGGGCTCATCATCGCTTCCTCATAGTTCGTAGGTTCACTGTCTTCTACTAACAAGACTGTCAAGACAGGGTTGCCGTACCACTCAGGAGGGGCACGCGACCTTGTCGACCTGCGACGTTCAGTAGCAGCATCGTCCGAAGCTTCATGATCCTTGTCATTAGCTTCCTCTATTGTTGGTGCAGGCGGCACTGGAACAATTTCAGGTTATGCGCTACTCTCCAATTCAAGAGAAGGTTCAATAACCTCGTCTAGCTCTACTTTCCTCCCACTCACTTCTTTCGAGAGAAACTCCTTCTCAAGAAAGGAACCGTTCTTTGCGACAAACACTTTGCCTTCGGTTCTGTGATAGAAGGTATACCCAATAGTTTCCTTAGGGTATCCTATGAAGAGCACTTCTCCGCTTTGGGTTCGAGCTTGTCCGACATCAACTTCTTGACGTAAGCTTCGCATCCCCAAACTTTAAGAAACGACAACTTAGGTTTAGCACCAAACCACAGTTCATACGGTGTCGTCTCAACGGATTTAGATGGAGCCCTATTTAAAGTGAATGCAGCGGTTTCTAATGCATAACCCCAAAATGATAACGGCAAATCAGTAAGAGACATCATCGATCGGACCATATCTAATAGGGTTCGATTCCGGCGTTCAGACACACCATTGCGCTGTGGTGTTCCGGGTGGCGTGAGTTGTGAAACGATTCCACTTGCTTTGAGATGCGTGAGAAAATCATAACTCAAATATTCGCCCCCACGATCGGATCGTAGAAACTTAATCTTTCTGTTACGATGGTTCTCCACTTCATTCTGAAATTCTTTAAACTTTTCAAACGTTTCAGATTTATGTTTCATTAAATAGATATACCCATATCTACTTAAGTCATCGGTAAAAGTGAGAAAATAGCGATATCCACCGTGCGTCGAAACACTCATCGGTCCGCATATATCGGTATGCATGATTTCCAACAAGTCCGTTGCTCGCTCCATCATACCGGAGAACGGGGTTTTGATCATCTTGCCCATGAGGCATGGTTCGCATGTGTCAAATGATTCAAAATCAAGAGACTCCAAAAGTCCATCAGAATGGAGTTTCTTCATGCGCTTTACACCAATATGACCTAGACGACAGTGCCACAAATAAGTAGTATTATCACTATCTACTTTGCATCTCTTAGCCTCAATGTTATGGATGTGTGTTTCATCCCTTTCGAGATTTAGAAGAAATAAACCATTCACAAGAGGTGCATGACCATAAAAGATGTTACTCATATAAACAGAACAACCATTATTCTCCGATTTAAATGAATAACCGTCTTGCAATAAACACGATCCAGAAATAATGTTCATGCTCAACGCAGGCACATAATAACATTTATTAAGGTTTAAAACTAATCCCGAAGGTAAAACTAAGGAGAGCGTGCCGACGGTCATCACATCAACTCTTGATCCGTTGCCAACGCGCATCGTCACCTCATCCCTCGCAAGCCGCCGTCTATTCCGCAGCTCCTGTTTCGAGTTACAAATATTAGCAACTGAACCGGTATCAAATACCCAGGCACTACAACGAGGGCTAGTAAGGAAAACATCAATAACATGTATATCAAATATACCTTTGATGGTGCCAGCCTTCTTGTCCGCTAAGTACTTCGGACAGTTGCGCTTCCAGTGACCCTTGTCCTTGCAATAGAAGCACTCAGTGTCCGGCTTGGGACCAGCCTTGAGCTTCTTCTCAGCAGGGGCATTGCGCTTGCCGCCGCCTTTCTTGAAGGGCTTCTTTGCACCTTTACCTTTCTTAAAAGAGGGCTTGTTGACCATCAACACATGATTATCCTTCTTGATGTCCACCTCCGCAGCCTTCAGCTTTGGAAGAGCTCGGTGATCGTATCAGTGGAACCAATCTGATTATGAGTCACTACAAAACTTTTGTAGCTGGTAGGGAGTGATTGCAGAACCCTGTCAATCTTGAGCTCCTCTGGAATCTTGCAGTCCAGTTGCTCAAGGCGTTGAGTGTAGCCCGACATCTTAATGGCGTGCTCACTAACGGAACTCCCTTCCTCCATCTTGCAGTTAAAGAACTTCTCAGAGATCTCATATCTCTCAGAACGGGCCTGAGTCTGAAACATGGTTTTCAACTCTTCGAGAATCTCAAAGGGCCCGGGATAGTTTTCAAAACGATTTTGAAGTTCCGGTTCCATAGCAAACAACATGGTGCTCTTAATCACACCGTAATCATCCTTGCATGACTGATAGACAGCTTTCTCATCAGCCGGCGCAGTTGCAGCAGGGGGGTTACCTAACGCTTTCTCAAGGACATAGTCCTTTTGTCCGCCAGACAGAATGATTCTTAGATTGCGGAACCAGTTGGTGAAGTTAGACCCATTGTTTCTAAGCTTTTCTTTCTCAGCAAAAACGTTGAAGTTGAAGTTGGACTTGGCCATGTGATCTACAATATTTGCAAGTACAATTTAGACTATGTTCATGATAAATAGTTCAACTTAATCAAATTACTAGATGAACTCCCACTAAATTCAACATCCCTCAAGTTGTTTAGTGAACACGATCCAAATTCACCACACCTAATCCGATCATCACGAGAAGAGATGTGGTTTCAATGGTGGACAACAAAGTGTCGATCATATCATTCATATGACTCATGCTTAACCTTTCGGTTCTTGTGTTCCGAGGCCATGTCTGTACATGCTAGGCTCGTCAAGTTATACCCAAGTATTTCCGCGTGTGCAAAACTGGCTTGCACCCGTTGTATGTGAGCGTAGAGTCTATAGCACCCGATCATCACGTGATGCTTGGACACGACGAACTTTCGCAACGGTGCATACTTGGGGAGAACACAGTTTTTATCTTGATCTTTAAGTGAGGAATCATCTTATAATGCTACCGTCGCGATCTAAGCATAATAAGATACATAAAAGGATAAACATCACATGCATATAACTTTATGTGACATGGTATAGCCAATCTTCGCGCAATGATCTCCATCTTGTGCATTCCGGCATGATCTCCATCACTCCACCATGATTGCCTCCACCACGAATAGCAACTACAACTATTGCTAACTACTTAGCGATAAAGTAAAGCTATTACATGGCGTATAAGAAGTTGACTCGCAGGTCATACACAATTATAAAGACAACCATATGGCTCCTGCCGGTTGTGTACTCATCGACATGCAAGTCGTGAAACATTACAAAACATGATCATCGCATACAATATACACATCACATCTTGGGCCATACCATATCACAGAAAACACTCCCTGCAAAAACAAGTTAGACGCCTCTACTTTGTTGTTGCATGTTTTACGTGGCTTATGGGAGTAGATGCTAAGAACGATTCTTACCTACGGAAAGCCACAATGGTGATATTATGGTTGCCAAACTCCGGTGTTAATCCCATGACAACTATAGTGAGAGAAACTGACATCCACCAGCCGCATGTGTGGTACAAGCCACACGTCAAGTGCGGAGCCGGTCTCGCGAACGACGTCGCGTAAGGTTGGCCTGGACCGCTTCAATCTCACTATCCCGCGTCATAAGAAGAACACAAACAAGAGGCTTGCAACAGAAAACATCAACGCCTGCAACAACCATGTTGCGTTCTACTCGTGAATCACATCTACGCATAGATCTAGCTCTGATACCACTGAAGGGTTTCGCAGCATAGTAAATCAAAATTTTCTACGGAAGCGAACAGAGGGAAAGCCAAGATCTAATCTAGGAGATGCAAACAACGAGAGAGATTGGATTAGATCTTCATACCCTTGAAGATTCGCACAGCGGAACGTTCGTCGGAACGTGGGTGATGTAGTCGTACTCGCTTCTCCTCCTCGCGATCCGATCCGATCTAGCACCACAAGTGGCGGTGCCTCCGTGAGATGCACACGTGCAGCACCTCGACGTCTCCTCCTTCCTCGAACCAGCAAGTATGGTGGAGAGATGGATTGGATCTACAGCACGACGACGTGGTGTATATGGTGGAGAATTTCTGCCGCAGGGCTTCGCCTACAAACAGTCGGGAGGGGGAGAGGAAGGGCAGCAGGGCAACTAGGGTTGGAGGAAGGTGTGTGTTGGGGGAAGGGGGCGCACCAGACCTCTATTTATAGAGGGGGGCGGCCAGCCCTAGCCTCTCCTCCAAGCCTATCTCTAGTTTAAACAATTTAAACTCTCCCTTATCTAGAAATCCTATCTTATCTTATCTCTAGTTTAAACGATTTAAACTTATCTAGGATCGGCTGGGCCCTATGGGGCCTTGTGCCCCTGGCCCAATGCGGCCAGGACACTCCCTCATAGGCCCATGCCCCCTCCCGGAAGGTGGGACCACGTTGGCCCCCTTCCGGAAGGTTCTAGAAGCTTCCGGTACAATACCGATTAATCTGGAACAATTCCGAACTCCAAAAACTGCACTGCCTTATATGAATCTTATTCTTCGGACCATTCCGGAACCTCTCGTGATGTCCCGGATCCCATCCGAGACTCCGAACAAAAATTCATAAACCAAGTATCCAATCTATCCTAGCGTCGAGACACGTTAAGTGTGTGACCCTGCGGGTTCGAGAATATGCAGACATGATCTTCTATCAATAATCAACAGCGGGGTCTGGGCACCCATATTGACTCCCACACATTCATCGATGATCATATCGGATGAACCACGATGCCAGGATTCAATCAATCCCATATATATATTCCCTTCGTCTCACGATATTTTACTTGCCCGAGATTCGATCGTCGGTATCGTCATACCTAGTTCAATCTCGTTCACAGCAAGTACTTTACTCGTTCCGTAATCCGATATCACTTTGTGATTAACTCCTTAACCACATGCTTGCAAGCGGTGTTGATATCGATTACCGAGTGGGCCCGAAGTATATCTCTTCGACTTGGGAGGGACAAATCCCATCTCGATACATACAACCCAACAGATACTTTCCGATTACCTGAGAGACACCTTTATGATCACCCTCTCATAGGATGACGTTTGATGACCTCAAAGCTTTCTTCCGATACCAGGGAGTTGTATTATCTCATGGTCTAAGGAATACAATATTTGACATAAGAAAAACTTCGCAAAGACGAACACGATGACACGATCTAATTGCTTCGCTTAGTTTGGGTCTATCCACCATATAATTCTCCAATGATATGATCTCATTATCAATTGACAACTCATGTCTATGGTTAGGAAACCTTAACCATCATTGATCAATGAGCTAGTCCATAGAGGCGTACTAGGGACACGGTGTTGTTCACAAACCACACAAGTATTAAAGTTTCCGCTTAATACAATTCTAGCATGGAATATAAACTTTATCATGAACAAGAATTATAATAATAACATCTTTATTATTGCCTCTAGGGCATAATTCCAACACTTCGTTCAGAACTTCTCGAAGATTGCGAAGCCTCTTACCGATCTCCTCAAGAAAGGCAAGAAATACCTTTGGACTCCTGCATGTCAAGCAAGCTTTGAAACACTCAAAGAGAAGCTCACTTCCACACCAGTCTTGATTCCTCCAGATACATCAAAGCCTTTCCAGATATTCTGTGATGCCTCCTTGCAAGGATTGGGTGCGGCCCTTATGCAAGAAAAACGAGTTGTTGCTTATGCCTCTCGACAGTTGAAGACGCATGAGATCAACTATCCTACACATGACCTCGAACTCGCATCAGTTGCCTTTGCTTTGAAAATATGGAGGCACTACTTGCTTGGCAACCGTTGTGAAATCTTTTCTGATCACAAGAGTCTGAAGTATATCTTCACACAGCTTGATCTCAACCTTCGTCAGAGGAGGTGGATTGAAGCAATTAATGATTTCGATTTGACCATCAACTATACTCCGGGCAAAGCTAATGTCATGGCCAATGCTCTCAGCCGCAAAGCTTATGTCAGCAACCTCATGGTGGAAGAACAACAGCCTCTCTTGTGTGAGGAATTCCGTCAGCTCAACCTTGAAATTGTGGATCAAGGATATCTTCTGAATCTTCTGGCAACCCCTCTCTTGGAAGAAAAGATTCGTGCTAGTCAGTGAGGTGATGCTTACGCCAAAAACATAATCTCCAACATTCAACTGCCGAGGTATGAGTCCTTCCACGTCGATGATCAAGGAGCTCTATTCTTTGAAAACCAGATGTTCGTTCCGAACGACCGGGGATTGAGAGAGCAAGTTCTTAAGGAGGTGCATGATTCTGTTCTTTCTATTCACCCTGGCAGCACTAAGATGTACATGGACTTGAAAACACAGTATTAGTGGCCTGGGTTGAAACGATATTGTGCCAAGTATGTCTTGGAGTGTGATGTCTGCCGTAGAGTTAAAGCTGTCCATCAGAAACCTTCCGGTCTTCTACAACCATTGAAACCTCCGGAATGGAAATGGGAGAAAGTAGAGATGGACTTCATCACTGGTTTTCCAAGGTCGCAGAAGGGCAACAATGCAATCTTTGTTGTCATCGACAGGCTTTCTTAAGTGGCTCATTTCTTTTCCGTCAAGGAAACAATTTCTGCAATTCAGTTGGCTGAGCTCTATATCAACAGAATTGTCTCTCTGTACGGGGTTCCTCTTGAGATCAGTTTAGACCGTGGAACCATCTTCACTTCCAAGTTCTAGGGAAGTTTCCAAAATGCTTTGGGGACAAAATTGAACTTCAGCACCGCTTACCACCCTCAGTCGCAAGGACAAGTTGAAAGGATCAATCAGATTCTAGAAGATATGCTCCGTGCTTGCGACATCTCTTTCGGCATGAAGTGGTAAGAATGTCTTCCTTATGCTGAATTCTCTTACAACAACAGCTTCCCGAAAAGTCTAAAGATGGCACCATTTGAGGCTCTCTATGGTCACAAATGCAGAACTCCGATTGGTTGGTCGGGCGCAGGAGAAGGAACATTGTTTGGCCCCGACATTGCAACTCAAGCGGAGGAGAAGGTTCACATCATTCTTGAAAATCTAAAGGTTGCTCAAAGTCGCCAGTAGAGCAACTATGACAGAAAGCACACAGACATAGAGTATGTCCCTGGTGATCTCGTTTACCTTCGTGTCACTCCCATGAGAGGCACGCACCGCTTTGGTATCAAAGGAAAGCTGGCTCCTAGATACATTGGTCCTTTCAAAATTCGTGGAAGAAGAGGAGAAGTTGCTTATGCTCTTGAGCTCGCTGAAAAACTCAAAGTCCATGATGTTTTCCATATCTCTCAACTCAAGAAGTGCTTCAAGGATCCCGGCAGGACCGTGGACCATGAACTCATAAATCTCCAAGAAGATCTGTCTTACCAAGAACACCCCACAAAAATCCTTGAAGTCGCAGAAAGAAGGACTCGCAACAAGTCCATCAAGTTCTGCAAGGTGCAGTGGTCGCACCATTACGTTGATGAAGCTACTTGGGAACGTGAGGATGAGCTCCGTGCCAAGTATCCTACCCTCTTCGTGTCTTCTTCTTCTTCTTCTTCCTAGAATCTCGGGGCGAGATTCCTGTTTAGTGGGGGAGAGTTGTAGCATCCCATCTGTCTAACATATGTAACGCTACATGGTCTAGTAATATAATGGCTACTTCCTACATATAATTGTTGCAACATAATTATATCATGCTCATGTCATCATGCCACCTTGCATTTGAGCATCATATAAAACTCTTTTCATTTGGTTCTTATCCCATATGCATTATTAATTGGATTTGCCTCTTGATATATTGTATTTGGTTCTTGATAAATTCTTGATGCCCAAGTTGAGTTGGGGGCATATCTTTTATTCAACTCCATCACCTTTCTTTGTCACCACCTTATAATTCCACCATCCTAATTACCCATGAGCTTTAGCTTTCTTTTGGCATTTATCCTAGCTCATGTGAGTTGGGATGGATCCACTTCTACTTCCACATGCTCCCATGTTAGCATCATGTGGTTTTGACATTATTGATATGTGGAGCCACCTTTGCAAGCTTGGAGAGTAGTACCCCTTTGTCAAGCCTCCATATGTATTATTATGAAAGAATGCTCATGTTGGGATATCTTTGAGGCTATTATTCATCTAGTGGAATATACACACTAGCAAGTCCCAATTATATTCAAATATGATAATCTCCATCTACTCCACTTGGAACTTTCATTTAATTCTTTTGCTTGGCCTTTACTCCACATCTTAGTAATGCATAGACATAATGCCATGATACATTATAATTGTTTTCACAAGAATAAAACATGGCATTTAATGCCCATGCACGGGCCATGCAAGTCACCACCATCTTGTGCTCTTTTGGTTTCATTTGTTTTGTTTGAATATTATCTTTTGTGAGCCCTTTTTCTTTCAACTCTCATCATCTTGGACCTAGTTCCTTGCATTGTGCATCAAGATCCTCACCCTCACCTTATCTCCTTCATCCATGCATGATCATGGGAGATCATACCCATAAAACCCATCTCTTTCTTTCCTTCTTTTGCCAACACCTTGTGTTAAAACAAATCCAATCACCTCACCATCTCTTTTAACCTTGCATGATATTGTTCACCTCATGCCAAGACCCCAAAAACCCTAAGTCTCTACCCCCTACCCCTAACCTCTCTCTTTAACTCCTCTCTCTAAAACCCTAGTCCTAATCCACCTCATGCCAAGCTAGCCCTCACCTCCTAGCTTCGGCTACACCCCACCCCCTCACCTTGCCGAGGTACCCCTCTCTCTCTAATCCCTTGTCTAACCCTAACACGAGCTCCCCAACTCGAGCTAACCCCTCCAACCCTAGCTACCCGAGCCCAACCCAAGCTAACCCTCTCGGCCCCTCTCTCTCTCGGTTCCCCTCTCTCTTTCGCTGCCACCAGGTCCCACCCGAGCTCCCCTTCCCCTCTCTTTTTCTCCCGAGCCTTCCCCACGGCACCCCCTCTTCCCCGTTCCTATCTACTCCCTCCTCTCTACCTGGCATCGCCCAGATCTCCCCTGGCCCCTGTGCTGCAGCCTACCCCAGCTACCCCCTGCTACCCCCTCTCTTCTTCCAACTCCGGCCATCACCGTCGGTGTCGACCACCATCTCCTCGAACAGGCGGCGGGCGCTGTACTTTGGGTGTCGAGGAAGCTCAGCGCGGTCCCCGTTGTTGCCCTGTGCACGGAGCGAGGACGAGACGGCCCCTGTACCGCGGAACGCCGACGAAGCCAACCGAAACCCTAATCCTGCTGGCCGTCTGCATCATCGCCGACCTGCTGCTCCCCGGCCCGATCCACCACCGCCGACCACCTCGCGGTGAGCCACCCTCCCTCCTAGACATCCTCTCAGTCGCCGTCGCTTCCTGGACACGTCGGTCGTTTCGTCGAGCAGTCTCGATGCACCGGCGTCGCGCGTGCGTTTGCTCGCCGAGGCGTCGCGAGAGCCATATCTGGCCGCGCCTGCACGTCCTAACACCAATCCCCCATCCACCGTAGTGGTTCTGCCTCTGCGCGCGCACGAGCACGCGAGTTCGATCCCCCTCGGTGCCGTGCGCGTCGTCCGCCAGTTTCGTCAGAAATGGCGAGAAGAAAAACAGTAGATGTGGCAATCTTATAGATAACCCCCCCACCTTTTTGATTCCTTAACCCGCGCTCCCTCTAGGGCCCACCGTCAGCGGCTGTGTCCGTTTTACAGAAAGGTACCTGAGTTCCCTAACCCTCAACCCGCGCTCCCTGTCCGCGTCACGTGGCTGCGCCAGGTTCGCGAGCCCGCGCGTGGCCCCGCGCACCACCGACCCCACCTGTCAGTCTCACTGGCTGAACCCGCAGTGAGGAAAGGTTTTGCACGCCGTTTTTTGCCCAGTCAGCATCGGTCCCACTTGTCGGTGGCTGTAGCTAGCTCTGGCTGAGTATAAAAAGTCTGCCTGTTTATCTGTTTTAATAAAACAAATTCAGAAATGTTTAAATATGTTTTTAAATCTGTTTTAAATAACTTTTAAATTATAAATCTATTTAATACAAATGATATATGTTTTTTAATCAGAAAAATGTGAGGAATTCAAATATGCCATTCAACATACCTTTTGAGCAAATTAATTTTCGAAATTGTTTAATGCAATAAAAAGGCTTTTTCTTAATTAATTAATAACTTTAATTCGACAACTCCAATTTTGACAAATAATATGTCTAAATCGATCAGCGCGACGAGCCCGTTCTATCTATGCATTCCTTGTTCTGAATTGCAGGATGCATCATATAAATAGAAAGTATACAACAACTTATTTGGAGTTAAAACATGACTAAAACTCAATGAAATGCTTTATTCTTGTACCCCACACCTCACCCATGCCATGCTACTTTATTGTCATGCAAATTGTGCATCATTCATCATGGCATGCTTGTTTGCTTGTCGCATTTTAATTCATATGCTTGTGCACTCTATTTATGTTGGTCCTTGTTTGTTTGGTTCTTCTTCGAATAGACGCCGAGCAGGGGATATATCAGGAATCCCAGGAGCACTACCCAGATCTGTCTCCCACTTGAACTGAGCTGCCAGGCAAGCACTACCACATGCTTGCATACATATAGTACCTATTGCCTCTATCTTACTCTTGCATCATTGAGTCGCGGTTGCATTAAATTGAATCCCAAGTACTGCATAGCCTTTACTTTTTAAACCCCACTGAAGCTTGTTCCTCCATCCCATGAGCCATTACTACAGGAGTTGTTTGAGCCATGCGGGTCGTAGAACAGCATGTGTAGGGTATGTGAGTGTCTGATGGATAACAAGGTACCTAAACAACTTAACCTGAGTAGTAATGGGATAACTAATGAAAGTGGCATCGGTGAGCAATATCTGCTATTTGGTTTTTCATGCTCACTTGTGTCCCGTAGGACCCCGAGTACTTGATTCCTGTTCCTTGTCTATTCGCACTATCCACATCTGGGAGGCCGTGGACCCCCCTGAGCCAGAGCTTGATTCATTCTTATTTCTTGGGGCCACAATTAGTTTGGGGCTTTATTACTATCCTGTACTTATGCCATGTTTACTGTTTTATTTAAGATTGTGCGAGGAGCACCTGTACTGTTTTGGATCGTGACACGTTTTCGCTGTATCGACAAGCCCAGTCACACTTTCAGGTTCCCAGTCGTTTACCGCCGTCCACACAAACCTTGGGTCCGTCTCGAAGCCGGCCAACTTCGTTGCGGGTAGCTTAATGGGGTGGCCCCCTGAAATATTTCTGAATCCTGTGATCACTTTGTCGTGAATGCCTCGTTGGGTTTTGATTTGGTTTTTCCGAGGTTGATCGAGTGTGTGTTGCTATTGATGCACCCCTGCAGGGTAAATCTTTCTGAAAGCCGTGTCTGCAGTTATGGACGACTTGGAGCACAGTTTCTTGATCATAGACAAGTATAACTAAAGTACCGCTTTTAATTTGACTAAGTACTTGACTAGTAAATAGTGCAATACTCATGGAATGGTTAATAAAACTGCCAACGGATGGGATGTTCGTTTGCTTTCTCGTTGGTAAGCGAGAAGGAGGATGGACCTGTTAATTATACTGTTATAACTGTTGTTACTAATTCACGGACATCCGTCTATCATTGGTTAGGCGGATGGTTAGCGAGTATCTATAGACTTGTTAGTTATTATATTTTGCTGCAATTGCACCACCCCAGGTATATGTCCCCTTTAGAGGCATAAAGACTTGCTGAGTACCCCTAGGGTCTCACACGATAAATTGTTTGATTCAGATGAACAGGTGTACTCGCAAGATGGATATTGGGTGGAGGAGACGGACGATGTTGGCAACGATCACTCGGTGTAGAGATTCCGGGAACGGGATCCGTGAGATCTGTGGGCGGGATGTGTTTATTTATGTGGCATCTTATGCCGATTTGCTTCTTATCCGTACTCGGATATTGTCTTCCGCTTCCGCCTGATACTCTGATGTTTGATGTATGAGGAGCTATCCTAAATTATTATCTCTATCTAGGATATTTGGATCTTGCCGTATGGTGTTGCAATATTTCTATTTCTTTTAGATGGAATGGCTCTGAGAACTGTTGTATGTGGCTTGCATACATACTCCCTTGTGTATGTAGTTGATCCCTTCGCCTGCCGATTACGCCGCTTCTTATATTGAAATTCCAAAAAAGGGATGGAGCAAGTACCATGCACCTTATAAAGATATTGTTGACCGTGTTCCTGTTGGGAGTACTGAGTTTTACACTATTGATCACATCTTACCTGAACCTTATATCGAGAAAATACCCTTCCCGGATAAGGTAAAGGATCATCCTATGATAACTAGTGTAATCACTAAAAGTGCAAAGAGAACTGTAAAACCTGATGAACAA
Organism: Avena sativa; assembly: GCA_916181665.1. NCBI lineage: Eukaryota > Viridiplantae > Streptophyta > Magnoliopsida > Poales > Poaceae > Avena > Avena sativa. Next base: position 471,501,722 of record OV702290.1, read on the forward strand.
ATAAACATTGAACCTGTTGTAGCAATTGTGAAAGACCTTGTCACTAAAAGTATAAAAGATGGACACATAGTCTTTTGTGAGGATGCTTCTAATATTGTCTCACATCCTAATAAAGCTAAAAAGGCTAGTGTCCCTGTGCTTTCTGTTAGAATTGGTGATCATTGCTATTATGGTTTATGTGATATTGGTGTAAGTTCAAGTGTTATTCCTTATGAGCTTTACAAAGAAATTATGCATGAAATCAGTCCATGCGAATTGGAAGAGATTGATGTGGTTATTCACCTTGCTAATAGAGAGACCATCTCTCCAATTGGCATTGTGCGGGATGTAGAAGTTCTCTGTGGTAAGATTAAATATCCTGTGATTTTCTAGTACTTGGTTTAGCTGCTAGTAAAACTTATCCAATTATTTTTGGTAGACCTTTCCTGAGTACTTGTGGAGCTATTATAGATTGCAAAAGGGAGAAAATCCTAAGTAAATTTGATGGGGAATCTTATGAGTTTAATTTTTTGAAATTTACTAAAGAACCTTGTAAAAATGAAAAAAATAATGAAGATTTTAGAGTTGAACAACTTGCTTCTATCTCTCTTGCTCCTAACAATGCTTTGCAGCAATTTATGGAGGATCATGAAAGTGAAATCTTCATGGAAGAAAGAAATGAGATTGACGAGATTCTCCGTTGTCAACCTAAGATGCTTAAGCACAACTTGCCTGTAGAAGACTTGGGTACTACATTGCCACCTAAAAAGGATCCGGTCTTCGATCTAAAACCTCTCCCTGATGATCTTAAATATGCTTACATTAATGACAATAAGATATATCCTGTTATTATTAGCTCTAAACTTTCAGGAAAGGAAGAAGAAAGGTTATTGGAGGTACTAAAGAAACACCGAGAGGCTATGGGCTATACTCTGGATGATTTGAAAGGGATTTCTCCCACTATATGTCAGCATGCTATCAATATAGAACCAGATGCAAAGCCAGTGGTCGAGCACCAACGGCGTTTAAATCCTAAGATGAAGGAAGTGGTAAGAAATGAGGTATTGAAACTCCTTGATGCTGGTATTATTTACCCTATTGCTAATAGTGAATGGGTTAGTCCTGTTCATTGTGTCCCTAAAAAGGGGGAATTACCATCGTCCCTAATGATAATGACGAGCTTATTCCCCAAAGAATAGTAGTAGGCTATAGAATGTGCATTGATTTCAGGAAAGTTAACAAAGTTACTAAGAAAGATCATTACCCACTTCCTTTTATCGATCAAATGTTAGAAAGGTTGTCTAAAAAGACCAATTTTTGTTTTCTTGATGGATATTCTGGTTTCTCTCAAATTGCTGTTAAGCAACAAGATCAAGGAAAAACTACTTTTACATGCCCTTACGAAACCTATGCTTATAGACGTATGCCTTTTGGTTTATGTAATGCTCCCGCTACTTTTCAAAGATGCATGTCTGCTATCTTTCATGGTTTTTGTGAGGAAATTGTGGAAGTGTTCATGGATGACTTCTCCGTCTACGGAACTTATTTTGATAATTGTTTGCACAACCTCGATAAAGTTTTGCAGAGATGTGAAGAAACTAATCTTGTTCTTAATTGGGAGAAATGTCACTTCATGGTGAATGAAGGCATTGTACTTGGACATAAGGTTTCTGAAAGAGGCATAGAAGTTGATAGAGCTAAAGTTGAGGCAATTGAGAAAATGCCCTGCCCAAGAGACATCAAAGGTATTTGTAGTATCCTAGGTCATGATAGTTTCTATAGAAGGTTTATTAAAGATTTATCTAAGATATCAAAACCCCTCACTAATCTTCTTCAAAAAGATGTACCCTTTGTTTTTGATGATGATTGTAAGGAAGCTTTTGAGACTCTTAAGAAGGCTTTAACTACAGCTCCTATCATTCAACCACCTGATTGTAGTTTACCCTTTGAAATAATGTGTGATGCTAGTGATTTTGCTGTAGGTGCTGTCCTTGGGCAACGAATTGATAAAAATTTAAACGTTATCCATTATGCTAGTAAGACTCTTGATGCTGCTCAAAGGAATTATGCTACTACTGAAAAAGAATTCCTAGCCGTCGTCTTTGCTTGTGATAAGTTTAGACCTTATATTGTAGATTCAAAAGTTACCATTCATATTGATCATGCTGCTATTAAGTACCTTATGACGAAGAAAGATGCTAGGCCTAGGCTTATTAGATGGGTGCTACTCTTACAAGAATTTGACCTACATATTGTAGACAGGAAAGGTGCTGAAAATCCTGTAGCTGATAATTTATCTCGATTGGAAAACATCTCTTTTGATCCTATGCCTGTTAATGATAGTTTCCCAAATGAACAATTGGCTGTAGTAGGGGTAAGCTTGCGAGGGAGCCCTTGGTATGCCGATTATGCTAACTTTATTGTCTCCAAGTATTTGCCTCCAACTTTCATAGCTTAGCAAAGAAGGAAGTTCTTTTATGATTTGAGGCATTATTTTTGGGATGACCCACATTTATATAAAAGGAGTGGATGGTATTATGCGAAGATGTGTTCCAGAATACGAACAAAAGGAGATATTGCAGAAATTTCATGGTAGTGCCTATGGAGGACATCATGCGGGAGATAGAACTGCGCAAAAGGTGCTACAATCAGGTTTCTACTGTCCTACCCTTTTAAAGATGCAAGAAAATTTGTTTTATCTTGTGATGAGTGTCAGCGTGTTGGTAATATTTCTAGACGCAATGAAATGCCTATGAACTACTCTCTAGTTATTGAACCCTTTGATTGCTGGGGATTTGACTTTATGGGTCCCTTTCCTCCCTCGAAAGGTTATACTGATATTCTTGTTGCCGTTGATTATGCTACTAAGTAGGTAGAAGCCATACGTACGAAGAGTGCTGACGGGGAGACCTCTCTAAAAATGCTTAAGGATGTTATCTTTCCTAGGTTTGGAGTGCCTAGGTATCTCATGACTGTGGAGGTTCTCATTTCATTCATGGTAGTTTTAGAAAGACCCTTGCTAAATATGATGTTAATCATAGAATCGCTTCAGCTTATCACCCCCAAACTAGTGGGCAAGTAGAGTTATCAAATAGAGAAATTAAATCTATCTTGCAAAAGACTGTTAATAGATCTAGAAAAAACTGGGCTAAAAAGTTGAATGATGCTTTATGGGCTTATAGGACTGCCTATAAAAACCCTATGGGGATGTCTCCTTATAAAATGGTTTATGGGAAAGCTTGTCAATTACCTTTAGAATTAGAAAACAAAGCTTATTGGGCAGTTAAAGAACTTAATAGAGATTATAAGCTTGCTAGTGAAAAAATATTATTTTACTTAAGTGCTTTGGATGAATGGAGGAGTGAAGCATATGAGAATGCTAAACTCTTTAAGGAAAAAGTTAAAAGATGGCATGACAAGCAAATACTTAAGAGAGAATTCCATGTTGGTGAGAAAGTTCTATTGTATAGGTCTCGTCTCAGATTTTTTGCAGGAAAACTATTGTCAAAATGGGAAGGACCTTTCGTTATTGAAGAAGTGTACCGTTCAGGAGTGATAAAAATTTCCTCTTTAAAATACAACACTACACAAGTGGTGAATGGGCAACAACTCAAGCACTATATTGCTGGAGATTCTTACAATGAAGATGTTGATGCTTTTCAAGTTATAACTCTGGAAAAATTTATCAAAGACCAAATTCAGAGACCTGCAGAGTCCATTTTCGAATAGGTAATAGTTCTGGTAAGGAAGTTCCGCGAAAGCTCTATCCAGTTATATTTTTGCAGTTTTTAGCCAACAAAGAAAGCTACGAAGTGAAAGAGGGACGGAAACGGAGCCAGGATGGCTCACACCACCCTGTGGCACGGGCCCACCCCTGGCCGCGCCACCAGGTGGTGTGTCCGCCTCGAACTCTGTCTCCGACCCGTTTTCTCCTAGTACCTTCCTTTTGTTGTAAAACTTCATAATATATAATCCCCCGGATCCCCCGAGGTTCGTATATCGTGTTCTCATTGTGTTTTTGTTTCGATCTATTTCTGCAAGGAACTATTTTTGAAAGTTTAGAAGCATAATGGTGTCCGCCAAGGATAAGGGAAAGGAGCCTATGGAGGAAGATTTCCAAGACCCCGGTCAGGAGGAGGAGGAGATCAAGAGTGAAGATGAAGAGGAGCAAGGCCAACATCCGCACACTGGCACTACCATTGCAAGCATTGGAGTGGTGACAAAGCCCGCCAGGGTTAGAAGGACTGCACAGATGTAGACTGGAGGGAAAACTCCTCGTCACTATTTGGCTCCACGGTCACTTCCTCCATGCACCAAGAATCCTTTCCATACCCTTATCCATGAGCATCAATACCAGAATATGCCCAAGGAGAAACTACCCTCCAATTGGGATTTGCCTCGTTCTAGCCATGTAGGAAAAGAAGACTTCAAGGAGGAAGAGTGGGGAAAGAATCACAAGAGCTGGAATTCTCAACCCAACATGATCATGAGCCGCATTGAGCAAAACTCACAGCTGATTCGTAATCTCACCTTCGAGATTGAGGACTTGGGGAAACTGATCAAAGAGCTCATCGAGAGAATACCACCACCACCGAAGGAGTAACTCGTCATCAGGTTTGGCATCCCCTTGGTTTGTTCCAAGCTTGGGGGAGTGTCGCGGTATCACATCACTATCTTCTATCTTTTTTACCTTTTTAGTAGAGTCATATCATGAATAGATAAGTTATCATGTAGGATGGTTTGCATTATGGAAGTGTCCCCTCTCTCGTTAGATATGTATCCCTTGGTGTGAGTTGCCGTTATGGAATATTAATGAGAAGTTCTATCATTTACTCTTTTACATATCTTATATTAGTTTTCAATTCATGGTTATATGATTGATCTTGTTGTTAGTATTGGTATCACTTTGGGATCATGGAGTTAATTTAGTTGGTTTTGGAAAACCTGGCTCGGTCAGTAGCAACACTATTTTTGAGAATGAATGAAAAATATAAAAGTAATCTTAAAGAAATATAATTTCATCATCTTTCTTTCTTGATTTGCTCATAAGTTTAGTATTCTCTGGTTAAGATCTTTTGTGCTTCCAAGGAAGATTGCATGTTTGTTTTTATCGCTTGTATGTTTGTTTGTTTCCTTCAACTCTTATACTTGCTACCCAGCCTTGCTAGCCAAAAACCTGTACTGAGAGGGAATTCTTATCGTGCATCCAATCCTTAAACCAAACCTATGCCATTTGTGTCCACCATACCTACCTATTAGCACTATTGCTATTCCAAGTAAATTCTTGTTTTTATCTACCTTCCAAATTAAACTTGTTATGTGAAAATTAGGGATTAAAGGTCTCAAGAACTTGATGGCACACTTTACTTTCTTGCACTTAATAAACTTGAACCATTGTGCCCATCTATATTGCGTATATGCTTGCGCTTTGTGAGTTGTGAATTAGCAGAACCATGCTGTCATGGGGAACGCTTTCAACATTGCACTGGTACTTTGTACCTTGTTGATATCATGTTCTTTTGTATATGGATGTTGTAACATCCCAAAACTTTAATCCAAGGTTATTAAGATCCAAATCATCAAAATTAGGGTTAACAAAAACTTTTCCAATTCAAAATATGAAAGCATTCATGTGTATGTGCATTTAAATTAGGAGTTGATTTGAATTGCCATGGTTCTGTGATTCATTGCTTGTAAAATATTTCTTAGGTGAAATAAACATCATCTAAATCATTCCCAAACTTTTCCCAAAGAAAAACAACTTCAAATGAATAAATGAAGTGAATGGTCATTTTGGCCAAATTAACTATCGTGCCTACTTTGGCTATTCCTAGTACTCAAAACTTAACAGAAACAATTGTGGATCTTTGTACCCCTTGCTAGTACACATAACGAGGTACCAAGGCCCACCCTATGATCTCCTAAAAACATTCAAATACTAATATTAATTGACAGTTTAAAATTGAATCTAATTCATATGGGAAGATCCCACTATTTCAACAACCACTCAAACCAACTCAATTTTCAAAACCCAAGCACCCACAGAGTCTCAAGCTTAGTACTAGCACACCCACCAAAAATCTTTTCAAAATTCAAAAGTAAAGTTCATGCGACCATTTCATCAAACACCTTGTGGACAGATTTCAAACAAAACCAAATTCACTATTTTAAATAGTGTTCTAGCCAAACTTGTCTCCCATTTGGCCCCCATTTGCTCCCATTGTCCCTAGATGATCTAACAAAGCCATTTAATCCCACTCCCCTACCCCCTAGTGGCCTCTCCATGCCAAGCCGAGACCCACCTCACCGACCAACTTGGTCACCGCCGCAGCAGACCACCTCCCCCTCTCTCTCCATGTCTAGGAGATAGCCAACACCTCACCATCGCCCACTGTCCCATCCCCGAGCTAGGCCAAGCAGTGGACCACTGCCAAACCCCCGCGCCCAGAGCAGCTGCGCCATGCCGAGCACGCGCCAGAGCGCTGTGCCCAACACACGTGCACAAGCCGCCGCTCGACCGCAGCCCGCGCCCACCGCGTCGCCACGACCGAGGGAGAACGCCAGACACCCCCATTCGCCGTCCAACGCCTCACAGCCACCGCTCGCCGTTGAAGCCGCCGTCTCTACTTCTCAGAGCGCCAGCTCCGCCCGACCAAACGCCACCACCCCTAAGCCCGCATTAAAGTCCTAGAGCACCGCCAAGAGGCCGCGCGTCGATCGCCGCCCGCAACCATGCCGCTAGCAGCTTGTAGCCACGTCACCACCATCGCCTGACCATGCCGTGCTGTCCCGCCGTCGAGCCTATAAAAGGAGGGCACCCCCAGCCATTTGCAGCACACCACTCATCTCCCCTCACCTCACTAATCGTCCCACACCTCTAGCCGGAGCAAGGGGAGCAGCAGTTCGCCGGAATTGCACCGGAGCAGGCCGCCTCTGGAGGAGAAGGGCGCCGCTGATTGCGACCACCCTCGGAGCTGCCTCGACCGTCCCTGAGCTCGCCGTCGACAACCAGTCCATTTGCCTGCCTCGCCGTTGTCGCTGGAGCCCTGGAACGCCCCCTATGCACCCCCACCGAGCCGCTAGGGCTAGAGCTCGCCGGCGACAGGTCCGTTGTTGACGACGATCCCCAGCCGTTGATCCCCACTCTAATCCAACGCTCCACATTTCCCCGTACCGCTTCGCGCATTATGAGGCGCTGAAAGCTGAGCCCCATGCTGCGGAGTGAAACTAGGCTGGCCCGTTAGCGTTTCCCGCGCGACCCAGTTAGTTTGAATTAGGATTTTTCTTTTTAGTTTAAACTTAGTTCTGTCCCCTAGTTTGAAAATCAATTCAGAGAGATTTACAAATCCAAATGAAGTGATTCCAATTTTGTTGGAAAGCTACTGAAAAGATCTACCCAAGCCCGTTGGATTTAATTCAGTTAGAGTTATAGATCTCTCCTAGTAAAAATAATAAAACAGAAGCATTTGCACCTTGCAACATTTTTATAAAATCAACCAAGATAGATTTTGAGTTGATTCCAACTCTCAAAAATCACATTTCATCACACCTATCTGAATATGTAATAATATTAAGGTTTACATGCAGTGACTTTGGACTAGTATCCAAATAATGCTATATAGGCATTTCTAGTCACTTTAAATCATTAAATAATGAACTTAAACCAAAGTAATTATGATCCAACCCTTAAATCAAATTCCCACGTGTTAGAATATGTGGTGATGACATGTGTCCACATGATCCCATATTTTAAGTGGTGAATATTAAATCTTAGTTAATTTTTCAATGAGTAGAAATTACTTTTCTAAAATAAAAGGAATGAAACTATTGAAATCAACTTGTGATGCTTGTGATGATAATAGATCATAAATGTGTGTCTTAGAGTACTAATTAGACTAGTTAAGTATTGTTTGGTGATTGTGTACTCCGTATGTATTTATATAAGATAGTACCGACCAAGCTTATGAGGAGGAGGAGTTCTACCAAGAAGAAGAAGAAAACTTCAACCACTGCACCAACCAAGGCAAGCTAGCACTATCCAAGTTAACCCTTGCAAGTTGTACTTGCAAGCCACCATTAACAGTGCAAGCTAGTCCTTGCAAGCTACTATTAGCAAGTTAGGATTAAACTAGATGGTTTAGCAAAGGTGCCTTAGGCATGCTTTGGTTAAACTACTTTGACTATTCTTTACCCCAAGTACTAATGTCAAGCTTTACTTCCTTTACTTTACACAAAGTCCCTTACTTGTTTTGAAGGTAGCATAAAGAGTATAAAACTTGACCTATTTTAGATAACTTTAGATGTCATTCTATGACATGAGATTGATCCCATCTTTCCACTTTAGTGAACACTCTTAACTTAGTAGTTTAGAGTAGAGAAAAACTTGAGTCACCTTAGATGGGAACACTTGGTGAAAATGAATTATGAAAACCTTGGAATGATGAGTCATTCTATTGAGATGTTTTGACATGTGTTGAGAAACATAAATGGTTTACGATGGTGAAATGTTGAGGCATGAGCCTTAACCCTTTTATAAAACTGATGGTTGGATTCAGATGCGATACCATTCCAAATTTACCATACAACCACACTACCTGAACTGGGTAAGGATTAGCCGGAAGTTTATATGCATTAGTATTAGTTCCCTCGCGGGAGAGGTTTGAGCTGAGGCTACCTCTCAATGTTGTCCACCTATGCAGTGCCCAAGATGACTGATGGTCATGGTTGGGAGGCCATGCTCATAGGAGAGGTGCTTATACTAGGGTGTGTAAAGGAAAGGTTATGTTTGATTATCTGCATAGTAAGTATGATGATTCAGGGTTACCCTGACAGATGTATCGAATCTTGTGGTGAAAGTGTACCACCTCTGCAGAGTGTCAAACTATTCGAATAGCCGCGTCCGCGGTTATGGACAGTTGGAATGTCCATACTGTTTCGTTGTCAGATGTTTTCAAAATGACTTATTAAAGAAATGATGAATCTTGACTTGACCACAACAGGGTTGTGTTTATGGCAATAGCTTCCCAACTTAAGTGATTCTAGAACTTTGTTTTATTTTTCTTTGCTTCAGAACTCAGCTTAGGTTTCAAACTTAACTTTATAGTTAAACATAGAGTTAGCACTTTAACTTAGAACTATACTACTTGTTAGTGGTAGTTTGCGAGTACTTAAAGAGTACTCATGGCTTTTGTCCCTGGCTATTCTCATGGCCAGACTATGAAGGAGACTACCAAGATGATGGCCAGCAGGACGGCTATGATAACTAGGACTATCTGCCTTCGTCAGCATTGCCTGTGCCCCTGAAGATGGACCCTACCGCTACACTTATCTTTTATTTCTGCTGCTTGTTGTATTAAGACTAGATCATGAGATCCTTATTTGTGTAAGACCTTATATATGGTTTGTAATGGATGATGTACTGTGATATCCAATATGTTATGTCTCGCAAAAATGGTAATCCTAGGATTACGAGGTATGGCATAACGGGCATCTGGGATTAAAAATCCGGGTGTTGACAAGTTGGTATTAGAGCCAGGTTAACCATAGGAGACCCTAGTTAGAATGGACGTCTGAACAAAAACTTAGTTTCAAAACCAAAGTAAGTATTTACGAAAAACTATCTCCTCTCTTATCCTTGTGAATTCATTCTTTCTCAAAAATTCATGTTCCTCAAAATTCTTACATTACTACTTAAAATTTGACACACTTGAGCACTTCACTAATTTCCTCATCCTTAATTCTTGTAGATGGAGACTCAGTTCAGCAAGTTTTACCAGTTGGGAAACGGAGGTCAGCTGATCTTCGAGAGGGATCTGGATTCACTGTCGGATTTATTAGGATGCCCGCATCCGGAGTTTCTTGGAGCTCAACTTCTAGGACCCCCAGGAGGAGACCTACAGTGGCTAGTCACCGCGGATCTTAGAGGAAGCATCGAAGCACCAACTTCTGGGAGAATCCAGTTCTCCGTGAGGGAGAATAACTGGCTAGATGGATTAGCCAGGGCAATGCATGAAGCTCTCGCACGTCTATGTGCCCTCAGTGTCAACCAACTCTAGGGAACCCGTTTTGCTCACTATGCAAGACGTGACTTCATGGGAATGCCGATGGAGATGCCAAGTCACCCAGAGTTGAGGCGTCAAGTGGAGAATCTTGACTTCTTACTGCACGACAGACAGTAGGAACTGGACAATGCCAGGAAGTTAGCCAACCAGAACCATGCCATTGCCGACCAGAAGGCTCAGACTTTCGCACTGCTCGTCTAGGATTGCCAGTCTCTTCGCCGCCAGCGTGCCAAGAAGGATCGCACCATCGCCCGTCTTCACAAGAAGGTGGCCGACCTCGAGAAGACCATCAAGGAGCAAGAAGCTCAGCTTGCAGCAAAGGAGGAAGAAGATGAGGGTGAAGACATCCAGGGAGACATGGATTCTTACCTCAGCAATGATGATGACTTTCTGGAGGAGGATACTGTGGACTTCTACACAGATGATGAGGACTCCGACTTCATCGACGATGAGTAGATGCACTAGAGCACTGTCGTAGCATGAGATGTATCGGTCCCACTGTATCGTAGCTTGCAGAATGGTTCTCCAAACCATCTGTTTTCTTTTGATTGTTGTGGTGTGTGTTGTATCGTGTGCGTGTTTGCATGAATGAAATGGAGTTAGTTGAAAAACCTGAGTCTAACTCAAAGTTTTAGATTTGAAATCAAAACCATGAACCTTAGAACTTTCCCTCTTACCCCTGTATCTACCTCAATCTTCAGATGACTCGTGGAAACCAAGGAGGGAGCAGCTCGTCGCAAGACCCCATGCTGTAGATCTTGTAGAATCTCATCGCAGACAGAGAACCAAGCAGGGCTGAACGCCAAGCCAACTTAGCAACATTGCAGCAGATCACCCAGATGGCTCTCAACAACCAAGGGCATGGGAATCAGGATCACCATGGATCCAAACTCAAAAAAAATCAGAATACCAATCCCCCAATCTTCAACCAATCTGAAAACCCGTTAGATGCTGATGACTGGTTGCAGACGATGGAAAACAACCTAGAAGTTGCAGGAGTTGATGACAATGAGAAAGTTCTCTTTGCCACCCACTATCTGGCGGGAGATGCAAGAGCATGGTGGAACAGTATCCGCCTGATGAACCATGGTCAAGTTATGACATGGGAAGCATTCAAAGTCAAGTTCAGTCGCACCCACGTGCCGCAAGGTCTAGTCACCCGAATGAGGGATGAGTTCCGAGAGTTGAAGCAAGGAAGAATGACTATGGTGGAGTACCGTGACAGATTCCTGTCACTTGCCAGATATGCACCTGATGAGATCAACATGGAGGCCAAGAAGAAGGAGAGATTCTTGAACGGACTGCATGATGAGATGCAGACTGTCCTCGTCAACATCCGTTTTCAGGATCTCGAAGAGCTAGTCGACTTAGCCATTCAGATGGAAGGGAAGATTAACCAGGCAAACGATAACCGCAAACATCGTATGATGCAACAATCAGGATCCAGCAGTCACCAGAAGTACCGTCCCAACCCCTCATCGGGATATGCACCAAGGAACAACCGACCCCCAACGTCTCGCCCAAGCTACCCCAACCGTAGCGGAGGAAATAGGAAGTCCGGAGGAAACCATCACAACTCCGGCAATGCCAACAATTTCAACCGTGCACCTCCCAAGAGCAACAACAACAACAACAACAACACTGCACCCAGAACTGGTAGCAATGCTGTGCCTGTCGCAGTCAAGGACAAGTCCCAGATCACTTGTTTCGAGTGTGGAGTGAAGGGTCACTATTTCAATGAGTGTCCCAAGAAGACTGCCACCAATGCCAATGTGAATTCCCTAGCTCAACAGCAGCGTCGTGTTCAACCAGGAAGAAGATTTGCCCTAGGGAACCCTCATAACCGCAACAATCGTCTCTTCCACATGAACGCCGAAGAAGCTGAAGAAGCGCCAGATGTAGTGCTGGGTATGTTTTATGTCAACTCAGTTTTAGCAAGAGTATTGTTTGATTCGGGAGCATCGCATTTATTTGTCACCGAAGAATTTGCATGCACTAGTAAGATTCACCCAACCAACCTGAAGCATGTCATGATAGTTCAAATCCCTGGTTCAACCACCAAAGCTAGAAAAATTTGCAAAGTTGTGCCTATCAGAATACATGGGATAGATTTTTATGCCAACCTAATTGTACTTGGAACCAAAGTATTGGAAGTAGTACTAGGTATGGACTGGATGTCAAAGCATAAAGGACTGATAGACTGTGCTAAGAAAGCCATCACCATGACCAGTAGTTCTGGAGTAACAGTAGAGCATATATCTGAAACCTTACCTCACCAATTCAAGTGTAACAAGAGTCTAGCCCTACCCACCTTAGACCAAGTCAGAGTAGTCTATGAATACCCCGACGTATTCCCAGATGAATTGCCAGGTATGCCCCTGGATAGGGATATTGAGTTCATCATCGAACTAATCCCTGGAACCGGACCCATAGCCCAAAGACCCTATAGCATGAACCCCTCAGAATTAGTGGAACTGAGGAAGCAGTTAGATGCCATGTTAGCAACAGGCTTGATTCAACCAAGCGCTTTGCCATGGAGATCACCAGTGTTATTCGTCGACAAGAAAGATGGAGGCAATCGTTTGTGCACAGATTACAGAAAGTTGAATGACAGCACCATCAAGAACAAGTACCCTTGCCGAAGATAGAGGATCTATTTGACCAGTTGACTGGAGCCCAGGTTTTCTCCAAGATTGATCTTAGGACTGGTTATCACCAACTTAAGATTCGTGCAACGGATATTCCGAAGACTGCCTTTACTACTCGCTATGGTTTATACGAGTATACAGTTATGTCTTTTGGATTAACCAATGCCCCTGCTTATTTCATGAATCTCATGAATAAGATCTTTATGAATTTCCTAGATAAGTTTGTAGTTGTGTTTATCGATGACATTCTTATCTACTCCAAGTCAGAAGAAGAGCATGAGCAACATTTGAGAATCATCCTAGAAACCCTAAGAGAGCATCAGTTATATGCCAAGTTCAGGAAGTGTGAGTTTTGGATGAAAGAAGTAGGATTCCTAGGACATATTGTGTCTGCCGGAGGAGTCTCTGTTGATCCCGCCAAGATCAGAGATGTCGAAGCACGGGAAGCACCAACCACTCAAACCCAAGTCCGTGCATTTCTCGGATTAGCGGGATACTACCACAAGTTCGTCGAAGGATTCTCGAGCATCGCCAGTCCCATGACCCAATTGTTGAAGAAGGACAAGAAGTTTGAATGGACAGACAAGTGTGAAGCCAGTTTTCAGGAGCTGAAGAAGAGATTGATATCAGCCCCAATTTTGATCATGCCAGATATCAAGAAGCCATTTGATGTATATTGTGATGCATCCAAGATTGGTCTCGGATGTGTATTGATGCAAGAAGGCAAAGTCATAGCCTATCTATCTCGACAACTAAAGTAGCATCAGCAGAATTATCCGACCCATGATCTTGAATTAGCAGCCGTAGTTTTGGCATTGAAGACATGGCGTCATTATCTGATGGGTAATCGCTGTGAGATTTACTCGGATCACAAGAGCTTGAAGTATATTTTCACTCAGAAGGAGCTGAATATGAGGCAAAGGAGATGGATAGAGTTAATTAAGGATTATGACCTTGACATTCACTATCACCCCGGCAAAGCCAATGTGGTAGCGGATGCTCTTAGCAGATTGCCGTGTAGGCTTAACACTATGATCAAGGAGAAGCAGCCCAGTTTGTATGAGGAGTTGGAGCAGTTCAGGACTGAATTGGTTAGCAAAGGATTCTTAGCTAGCATTGAACTTCAACCCACTTTGATTAGCCAAATCAAGGAAGCCCAGAAGGGGAATGAAAGTATCGACGGAATCAAACGTCGTATTGGTACAGGAAAGGTACCTGGATTCACTGAAGACGAAGAAGGAGTGTTGTGGTACAAAGGACGTATTTGTGTGCCAGCAGATTCGGAGCTGAAGCAAGTTATCATGAAGGAAGCTCATGATACTCTTTATTCTATCCACCCCGGAGGAACGAAGATGTATCAGGATTTGAAAGAGCAATTTTGGTGGCACAAGATGAAGAGAGAAATTGGAAGCTACATCGCCAAGTGTGACATATGTCAAAGAGTCAAAGCAGAGCATCAAAGGCCCGCGGGACTGTTGCAACCATTGCAGATTCCAGAATGGGAATGGGATTCCGTGGGAATGGACTTTATCACCGGTTTTCCTACTTCCAATAGGGGAAATGACTCAATCTAGGTCATAGTTGATAGACTGTCCAAGGTAGCTCACTTTATACCTGTCAAGACTACCTACCAGAGTGCGAAGCTAGTAGAGCTGTACATTGCTAGGATTGTTAGTCTGCATGGAACCCCCAAGACCATAGTATCAGATCGAGGAACCCAGTTTACCTCGAGATTTTGGCAGAAAGTCCAGGAAGGATTAGGAACCAAGTTGAACTTCAGCACCGCTTATCACCCGCAAACTGATGGACAAACTGAGAGAGTCAACCAGATCCTAGAAGATATGCTTAGAACTTGTGTGTTGGAATACGGATCAAAATGGGAAGACTGCCTACCTTTCGAAGGATTCTCATATAACAACAGTTATCAAGCTAGTTTGCAGATGGCACCATTTGAATTCCTATACGGAAGAAAGTGCCATACCCCTTTGAATTGGTCGCAAGTAGGAGAGAGTCAGATCTTTGGACCCGACATTCTTCGAGAAGCCGAAGAGAAGGTTCACAAAGTCCGTGAGCATCTCAAGACCGCCCAATCCAGACAGAAGAGTTATGCTGACAAGAGAAGGAGAGACCTGACTTTCAATGTTGGAGATTTTGTATATCTCAAGGTTTCGCCATTAAAAGGAACCCAACGCTTTAGTCTGAAAGGGAAGTTAGCCCCCAGATATATCGGGCCCTTCAAAATTCTGAACCATCGAGGAGAAGTATCATATCAACTGGAACTGGCTGAAGAGATGTCAGCCATCCACAATGTGTTCCATATCTTGTTACTTCGCAAATGCCTAGAAGTGCCGGAGAAGACTGAAGTTTTCAAGAACATCAATCACCGAGCTGTAGAGATCAACAATGACCTGACATATCGTGAAGTGCCCATCCGTATCCTAGAGGAAGCTTACAGAACCACCAGTACCAGGAGTATAAAGTTTCTCAAGATTCAGTGGAGCAACCATACCGAGGAGGAAGCCACTTGGGAGCACGAAGATTACATTAGAACAGAGTTCCCAGATCTCTTTAGTTACTAGTTTTCTTTGTAAATCTTGGGACGAGATTTTGTTTAAGAGGGGAAGGTTTGTAACATCCCAAAACTTTAATACAAGGTTATTAAGATCCAAATCATCAAAATTAGGGTTGACAAAAACTTTTCCAATTCAAAATATGAAAGCATTCATGTGTATGTGCATTTAAATTAGGAGTTGATTTGAATTGCCATGGTTCTGTGATTCATTGCTTGTAAAATGTTTCTTAGGTGAAATAAACATCATCTAAATCATTCCCAAACTTTTCCCAAATAAAAACAACTCAAAATGAATAAATGAAGTGAATGGTCATTTTGGCCAAATTAACTATCATGCCTACTTTGGCTATTCCTAGTACTCAGAACTTAACAGAAACAATTGTGGATCTTTGCACCCCTTGCTAGTACACACAATGAGGTACCAAGGCCCACCCTATGATCTGCTAAAAACATTCAAATACTAATTTTAATTGACAGTTTAAAATTGAATCTAATTCATATGGGAAGATCCCACTATTTCAAAAACCACTCGAACCAACTCAATTTTCAGAACCCAAGCACCCACAGAGTCTCAAGCTTAGTACTAGCACACCCACCAAAAATCTTTTCAAAATTCAAAAGTAAATTTCATGCGGCCATTTCATCAAACACCTTGTGGACAGATTTCAAACAAAACCAAATTCACTATTTTAAATAGTGTTTTGGCCAAACTTTTCTCCCATTTGACCCCCATTTGCTCCCACTGTCCCTAGATGATCTAACAAAGCCATTTAAACCCACTCCCTACCCCCTAGTGGCCTTGCCATGCCATGCCGAGCCCCACCTTGCCGACCAACTTGGTCACCGCCGCAGCAGACCACCTCCCCTCTCTCTCCATGTCTAGGAGATAGCCAGCACCTCACCACCGCCCACTGTCCCCTCCCCGAGCCAGGCCAAGCAGTGGACCACCGCCAAACCCCCGTGCCCAGAGCAGCTGCACCATGCCGAGCACGCGCCAGAGCGCCGTGCCCGACACGCGTGCACAAGCCGCCGCTCGACCGCATCCCGTGCCCACCGCGTCGCCACGACCCAGGGCGCATGCCAGACACCCCCATTCGACGTCCAACGCCTCACAGCCACCGCTCGCCGTCGAAGCCGCCGTCTCTGCCGCTCAGAGCGCTAGCTCCGCCTAACCAAATGCCACCGCCCCTAAGCCCGCATTAAAGTCCTAGAGCACCGCCAGGAGACCGCGCGTCGATCGCTGCCCATAGCCATGCCGCTAGCAGCATGTAGCCATGTCGCCACCGTCGCCTGACCATGCCGCGCTGTCCCGCCGTCGAGCCTATAAAAGGAGGCACCCCCAGCAATTTGCAGCACACCACTCACCTCCCCTCACCTCACTGATCGTCCCACACCTCTAGCCGGAGCAAGGGGAGCAGCAGTTCGTCGGAATTGCACCAGAGCAGGCCGCCTGTGGAGGAAAAGGGCGCCGCTGATTGCGACCACCCCGGAGCTGCCTCGACCGTCCCTGAGCTCGCCGTCGACTACCAGTCCGTTTGCCTGCCTCACCGTCGTCGCTGGAGCCCTGGTACGCCCCTATGCACCCCCACCGAGCCGCTAGGGTTAGAGCTCGCCGGCGACAGGTCCATCATCGACGACGATCCCCAGCCGTTGATTCCCACTCTAATCCAACGCTCCACATTGCCCCGTACCGCTTCACGTGTTATGAGCCGCTGACCGGTGGACCCCCTGTCAGCTGAGCCCCGTGCTGCGGAGTGACACTGGGCCGGCCCGTTAGCGTTTCCCGCGCGACCCAGTTAGTTTGAATTAGGATTTTTCTTTTTAGTTTAAAATTAGTTATGTCCCCTAGTTTGAAAATCAATTCAGAGAGATTTACAAATCCAAATGAAGTGATTCCAATTTTGTTGGAAAGCTACTGAAAAGATCTACCCAAGCCTGTTGGATTTAATTCAATTAGAGTTATAGATCTCTCCTAATAAAAATAATAAAACAGAAGCATTTGCACCTTGCAACATTTTTATAAAATCAACCAAGATAGATTTTGAGTTGATTCCAATTCTCAAAAATCACATTTCCTCATACCTATCTGAATATGTAATAATATTAAGGTTTACATGCAGTGACTTTGGACTAGTATCCAAATAATGCTATATAGGCATTTCTAGTCACTTTAAATCATTAAATAATGAACTTAAACCAAAGTAAATATGATCCAACCCTTAAATCACATTCCCACATGTTATAATATGTGGTGATGACATGTGTCCACAAGATCCCATATTTTAAGTGGTGAATATTAAATCTTAGTTAATTTTTCAATGAGTAGAAATTACTTTTCTAAAATAAAAGGAATGAAACTATTGAAATCAACTTGTGATGCTTGTGATGATAATAGATCATCAAATGTGTGTCTTAGAGTAATAATTAGACTAGTTAAGTATTGTTTGGTGATTGTGTACTCTGTATGTATTTATAGAAGATAGTATCGACCAAGCTTACGAGGAGGAGGAGTTCTACCAAGAAGAAGAAGAAGAAAACTTCAACCACTGCACCAACCAAGGCAAGCTAGCACTATCCAAGTTAACCCTTGCAAGTTGTACTTGCAAGCCACCATTAACAATGCAAGCTAATCCTCGCAAGCTACTATTAGCAAGTTAGGATTAAACTAGATGGTTTAGCAAAGGTGCCTTAGGCATGCTTTGGTTAAACTACTTTGACTATTCTTTACCCCAAGTACTAATTTCAAGCTTTACTTACTTTACTTTACACAAAGTCCCTTACTTGTTTTGAAGGTAGCATAAAGAGTATAAAACTTGACCTATTTTAGATAACTTTAGATGTCATTCTATGACATGAGATTGATCCCATCTTTCCACTTTAGTGAACATTCTTAACTTAGTAGTTTAGAGTAGAGAAAAACTTGAGTCACTTTAGATGGGCACACTTGGTGAAAATGAATTATGAAAACCTTGGAATGATGAGTCATTCTATTGAGATGTTTTGACATGTGTTGAGAAACACAAATGGTTTACGATGGTGAAATGTTGAGGCATGAGCCTTAACCCTTTTATAAAACCGATGGTTGGATTCGGATGCGATACCATTCCAAATTTACCGTACAACCACACTACCTGAATTGGTGATACATTGCAAATGTATCTATAATTTTTGATGTTCCATGCTTGGTTTTATCCACTTTCTTGTGTTTTGTTCCAACTTTGGAGTACTTTTCATATGATTTATTGGACTAACCTATTAACAAGAGCCACAGTGCCAGCTGCCTGTTTTCTGCTGTTTTTGGTACCAGGAAAGTCAGAAAATGAATATTCTCGGAATTGGACGGGACAAAAGCCAAAGTGCCTATTTTTCCGGATGTCATCAAGTGCCAGAATACGAGACGGAGAGGGGCCAGGGGGCCACCACACCACCTGGCCGCGCGGCCAGGCCTAGCCCATGCCAGGGGGTGGTGTGGCCGCTCCCGGCACCCCCTCGGCCTCTCCTTCCGCCTATATATTGCCCTCAGGACGAAAACCCTAAGGGACTGATCAAAAAATCCACGAAAGAGTCTGTAGCCGCCGTCATCTCCATCCCTTGATCGGGAGGGATCTGAAGCTCTTCCCGGCACCTTGCCGGAGAGGGGAACTCACCCTGGAGGCCTTCTTCATCACCATGCAAGCCTCCGGTGTGATGCGTGAGTAGTTCATCCTTGGACTACGGATCCATGTAGTAGCTAGATGGCTGGTTCTCCTCCTTTGTGCTTTCATGTCTAGATCTTGTGAGCTCCGTTCATGATCAAGATCATCTATTTGTAATTCTGCATGTTGTGTTTGTGGGGATCTGATGGATATTTAGATGCTATTTCAGATTGATTATTGGTTCTATCATGTCTTTGTTATTTGTGATCTTGCATGCTTTCCGTTGTTAGTAGCTATCTTGGCCAAGTAGATGCTAGCAACTCCAAGAGTTAGTATTTATGCTCGATAGTGGGTTCATGCCTCTGGTAATCTGGGGAAGTGACAGAAATCTCTAAGGTACTAGATGTGCTGTTGCTACTAGGGAGAAAACAACAATCCTTTGTTCATAGAACAATCGTATTGTTTACTTTACACGCAGTTCGTAAAGCAATAATATGTTGCTTGCAACTTAAGACTGGAGGGGGTTTGGATGATAACCTAAAGGTGGATTATTAGTCATAGATGCAGTTGGATGGCGGTCTATGTATAATGTTGTAATTCCCAATCAAGTCTCGAAGGAGTCAAGATGATTAGTATATGCATGTATTGCTTTCTCGGTGTTTGTCAATTGCCCCACTGTAATTTGTTCACGCATCATGTTATCTATCTTAAGGAGAGCCACCTCTAGTGAACTATGGATCCCGGTCCTTTTCTTTACATACAATCTACAACTGTTTACTTCTTTGTGTTTACTTTCTGCAAACTATTACTTCTTTCCATTCGATACGTTTAATCCTTTGTTTTCCGCAAAACACGGTGAGATTGACAACGTCATCGCAAGTTGGGGACAAAGTTATATGGTTGTGTTGTGCAGGTCTCCACGTTGCTACTAGCACCAGTAGTGCGCCCTGCCAAGGCTCAGCTAGTAACACCTTTGGGGTGTTTCCTTGCTCCTACTGGTTCGATTAAACCTTGGTTTCATAACTGAGGGAAACTTGCTGCTGTGCTCATCATACCTTCCTCTTGGGGTTCCCAACGAGTTCTACATCAACCACGCACCAGCACTTTTCTGGGCGCCGTGCACTGAGCCATCAAGCATTTTTCTGGCGCCGTTGCCGGGGAGTCAAGGACATCTTCACAAGGGGAGTCCCTCATAACCAATCTATTTACTTTGTTATTTTTGTTTTGCTTAGTTTCTTTTTGCTTTGTTTGCTTGTTTTGTTATTCAAAAACACAAAAAATTTAGTTTTACTAGTTTGCTTTCTTATTTGAAAACCCAAAAAAATGTCTACTCTTGAAAACACTAAGTTGTGTGACTTCACTAGCACCAACAACAATGATTTTATGAGCACACCTATTGCTCCACCTATGCCTGAAAATACTTTCTTTGAGGTAAAACCTGCTTTACTCAATCTTGTTATGAGAGAGCAATTTTCTGGTATTGGTAATGAAGATGCTGCTTCCCATCTAAATAACTTTGTTGAACTTTGTGAGATGCAAAAGCATAGGGATATAGATGGTGATATTATTAAGCTGAAATTGTTTCCTTTCTCTTTGAGAGGAAAAGCTAAAGAATGGTTGAATTCCTTAACTAGGAATAGTATTGATTCTTGGACTAAATGCAAAGATGCTTTTATTGGAAAATACTATCCTCCTGCTATGATTATATCTATGAGAAGTGAAATAATGAAGTTTAAACAACTTGATAATGAACATGTTGCTCAAGGTTGGGAAAGAATGAAATCTTTGGTAAAGAATTGTCCCACTCATGGACTGACTGCTTGGATGATCATCCAAACTTTTTATGCAGGATTGAACTATTTTTCAAGGAACCTATTGGATTCTGCTGCTGGAGGTACCTTTATGACCATCACTTTGGGTGCTACAACAAAACTTCTGGACAATATGATGGTTAATTATTCTGAATGGCATACTGAGAGATCTCCACAAGGTAGGAAGGTAAATTCTGTTGAGGAAACTTCCTCCTTGAGTGATAAGATTGATATTATTATGTCCATGCTTGTTAATGGGAAAGCCATATTGATCCAAATAATGTTCCTTTAGCCTCTTTGGTTGCTCAAGAAGAGCAAGTTGATGTGAACTTCATAAGAAACAACAATTTTGGCAACAATGTGTATGGTAATAATGCTTATAGGAACAATTTTGGTAACAACAATTATAAGCCATTCCCTCCCAACAATGGTAATGCTTATGGAAATTCTTACAACAATAATAAGAGTGCTCCCTCTGAACTTGAAGTTATGCTTAAAGAGTTTATTAGTAAACAAACTGCTTTCAATAAAACTATTGAGGAAAAACTCTCTAATGCTGAAAGAAATATAGCATCTTTGGCTGAAGCTCAATCTTCTTTGAATAAAATGACTGCTAAACCTGAAACTAATGAGAATCCCTTTGCAGCTACTAATGCTATACAAGTAAGAATTAATGAAAATGTTAGACTATTAGCTGAATTACATGCTAAGTGGGAAAGAGAAGATGAAATTGCTAGAAACATTAGTGTTTCTACTATTACCACCACTAGTGTTGAGGCTAGTAATGTTCTACTACTTTAGATGATAAGTATGGTTTTGATCTTGATGGTTGTAATATCTCTGAAGTTATTAAGTTCCTACAAAAGCTTGCTAAAAGTCCTAATGCTAGTGCTATGAACATGGCTTTTACAAAACACATTACTAATGCTCTCATAAAGATTAAAGAAGAAAAGATGAAACATAAAGCTTCTATTCCTATAAAACAAGAAGATGGATGGGAACCCATCATTAATATGAAAGTGAATGACTTTGATTTCAAAGCTTTATGTGATCTTGATAGTAGTGTTTCTATTATGCCTAGAAGGATTTATGATATGCTTGATTTGCCTACTCTTGAAGATTGTTATTTGAATGTCCCACTTGATGATAATGATAAAAAGAAACTCATGGGGAGTCTTAATGATGTCCTTATTATGGTTAACTATTCCTATGTCCTTGTTGATTTCTATGTTTTGGATGTTGAATACAATGCTTCTTTTCCTATTACTTTGGGAAGACCTTTTCTTAGAACTGTTGGTGCCATCATTGATATGAAAGAAGGCACCATTAAATATCAACTCCCACTCAAGAAAGGTATAGAACACTTCCCTAAAAAGAGAGAAAAAAGTTTCTTTTGCTTCTCCTATGAAAACAAAATTTGGTCTTAATGCTTGTTCATTTGAGAACACTTGATTCTTTCTTTGCTTCTTATGCCTAACTTAAAGGCGTTAAAGAAAAGTACTTATTGGGAGATAATCCTAAAGTTTTAGATGATTCTTGGAAGTTATTACCTCTGTAATAACCTCTCCTTATCCTTTTTATTTACTTTTTGTGCCAAGAGTAACCTCTAATGAGAGAGAAGTAATGATTGGGAAAGTTGCTGTCCCGAAACAGATTTTTGTGCTTCACCGTAAACATTCGTGAGAGAGCTCTGTATGTCGGATTGAGCTGTAATTTTTAGTGCTTCTGCCCCAGGTTGTTATCTAACTTTCGTTAGTTCAACACTTTTTGATTTGAGCAACAGAAGGTCTTCGAAAAAATTCGTATTTACCTGCTGGTATGTTTTGACAGATTTCTGCCATTTTCTGCATTTGCTTCTTGTTGGTTCCTTTTTGAGTTCTTTTGGAGAATTGAGCTTTTTGAGGGAAGTGCTACAGTATATAGTGTTCTAATGGAAGTTTATTTGGTGTTAGAACTGAACCTTAAGACTTACTTATCTTAAGTGCACTAATGTTGCTAATAAAGATTGTGTGAAGTTTTGTATGAAGGAAAAATTTCAGGTGTATGGAATGAATGAGTAATGAGATGAAGGATGGACTAAAGCTCAAGCTTGGGTATGCCACGCGTGTCACCCCGAGAAATATCCAAGAAGTACAAGCGTCATAGCTTGGGGATGCCCAAGGCATCCCCTTCTTCATCAATAAAAATTCCAGGTTTCTTCCAAACGCTTCATTTTTATTGTTTCATGCACAGTTGTGTTTTTCTTGGAGCGTCTTCTTTTTCGTTTTCGTTTTGGTTTTTCATTTGCTTTTGTTTGCTTAGTTTGCTGAATAAATTGGTTGGACCCCCTCTTTCATACATTGGTTTGCAAATAGTTTGGTTTGGTTTGGAAAAGAGTAGGAAAGTTCATGCTTATGTGGTAAAAAGAGCTTGTTTTTGACTGTGGCCTATGCTTTGTCATGCCATGCTTGATATTGTTTTGGCTTTATGCTTAGTATTATTTGCTGTAGCATGACTTGTTATAAACAATTTAGATTGCTTAATGTTCCTTGGATGAATCATGCGTTGTTTTAGCATATTAAAGCATAATATAGTGGTATTCTCCTTTGATGCTTTATTTGGGTTGACTTGGCGCATGCTCACACCATGTTATGACTATCTCAAGTCACCATAAGCCTTTATGATCCTTTAGTTTTCAACTTATAGTATCACTTTATGCTTTGATCAATGATGTTTTGTCGCTCTGCATGATTATGGCCATTATTGCTCTCTTAGTTTGTCGCTCCCAGTCTTTTGCTAGCCTCCACAACAAAGTATGAGTTCCACTCATGCATCCAACTCCCTAAACCAAGTTATTCCAAAGAGTCCACCATACCTACCTACTAGCTTATGCTATTCCAAGTATATTCATGCTTTTGTTTACCTTCCAAATTAAACTTGTTATGAGAAAACTAGTGATTAAAGCTCTCACGAACTTGATGGCACACTTTACTTTTTTCATCTAATAAACTTGAACCATTGGGTCCTTCTTTGTTGTGTATATTCTTGCGCTTTATAAGTTGAAATTAGCAGAACCATGTTTCATGGGGTATGCTTTCAACATTGCACTTGTACTTTATACCCCGTTGATATCATGTTCTTTTGCTTACGGATCCCGGCGGTGTGAAATAACAGTGGAACTTGTAAGATCATGGAGTTTGTATGTGTGTTAGAGAAACGCCTGGGCCGCTAGCCTAAGCCATGCCTAATCATGGTGGAAACTTGCAGCATCACCATAATGAGCACTCTATGAAGCATCCTCAATAAAAACCTATGCAAATAGCAAATAAAAAGATCGCTGAGATGCTCATTGTCTACTTGCCTTGTCATTTTGATTATGGCAAAGCTCCCGTATCATGTGCAAGGGGTACCCCGTTGGCGGTTCTTAATGATACACATGTACTTACAATGACAAGAGCTTACTCGTGACTGAAGTTGAGTAGCATGAGATCGGCCTTCGTAAGTAAGGGGCATGAGATTTAGGTTTATAACTTTCAAGCATATCCTCTTAGTTGTGTCACTTTAATCTTAATCACCTTAAAGATGCTTATGATAGGGGCAATGAGAGCTGAAAGCTATAAGTACCATAAATTTTGGAAGCCTTTATGAGACTTGAATCCCTACTTCCTTTTAAAGGTTTTTCTTCCACCATTATATTGAGTCTCCACCTTCTATCTTTATGCACCTACTTTGAGAGCATAGTGGCCATTCTTAGTTCTATGTGCATTGTCCCAAAACTAGTTGATTGATGCATAACTTGATATTGCTTGTTTTCAACTATTGTATCTAGTCACCCTTATGAAGTTTGAAGGTGTCCTATGCATTTATATTTGCTACTCTATTGAGGGACAAGCTGAATACTATTATGCTATGTTTTCTTTATGTGAAACAAACAAACGTCTTGAAAAGCATTGTTATTCATGAATCTTTTGTTTGTGCCTTTTCATGTTGCATCATAGTTTCTTTGTCTTATTGCTAGAACTTTGTCTTTCATGTTATGATTGAAGTACTATGATCCCAGCTTCGAATGTTCTACAAATACTTTGATCAAGTCTTTGATGGTGCATGTCACCTCAAAAATTATTCTTTCTTTTTATCACTTACCTACTTGAGGACGAGCAGGAGTTAAGCTTGGGGATGTTGATACATTGCAAATGTATCTATAATTTTTGATGTTCCATGCTTGGTTTTATCCACTTTATTGTGTTTTGTTCCAACTTTTGAGTACTTTTCATATGATTTCTTGGACTAACCTATTAACAAGAGCCACAGTGCCAGCTGCCTGTTTTCTGCTGTTTTTGGTTCCAGGAAAGTCAAAAAATGAATATTCTTGGAATTGGACGGGACAAAAGCCAAAGTGCCTATTTTTCGGATGTCATCAAGTGCCAGAATACGAGACGGAGAGGGGCTAGGGGCCACCACACCACCTGGCTGTGCGGCCAGGCCTGGCCCGCGCCAGGGGGTGGTGTGGCCGCTCCCGGCACCCCCTCGGCCTCTCCTTCCACCTATATATTTCCCTCGGGACGAAAACCCTAAGGGTCCGATCAAAAAATCCACGAAAGAGTCTGTAGCCGCCGTCATCTCCATCCCTAGATTGGGAGGGATCTGAAGCACTTCCCGGCACCCTGCCGGAGAGGGGAACTCACCCTGGAGGCCTTCTTCATCACCATGCAAGCCTCCGGTGTGATGCGTGAGTAGTTCATCCTTGGACTACGGATCCATGTAGTAGCTAGATGGCTGGTTCTCCTCCTTTGTGCTTTCATGTCTAGATCTTGTGAGCTCCGTTCATGATCAAGATCATCTATTTGTAATTCTGCATGTTGTGTTTGTGGGTATCCGATGGATATTGAGATGCTATTTCAGATTGATTATTGATTCTATCATGTCTTTGTTATTTGTGATCTTGCATGCTTTCCGTTGTTAGTAGCTATCTTGGCCAAGTAGATGCTAGCAACTCCAAGAGTTAGTATTTATGCTCGATAGTAGGTTCATGCCTCTGGTAATCTGGGGAAGTGACAGAAATCCCTAAGGTACTAGATGTGTTGTTGCTACTAGGGAGAAAACAACAATCCTTTATTCATAGAACAATCGTATTGTTTACTTTACACGCAGTTCGTAACGCAATTATCTGTTGCTTGCAACTTAATACTGGAGGGGGTTCGGATGATAACCTGAAGGTGGATTATTAGTCATAGATGCAGTTGGATGGCGGTCTATGTATATGTTGTAATGCCCAATCAAGTCTCAAAGGAGTCAAGATGATTAGTATATGCATGTATTGCTTTCTCGGTGTTTGTCAATTTCCCCGTTGTAATTTGTTCACCCAGCATGTTATCTATCTTAAGGAGAGCCACCTCTAGTGAACTATGGATCCCGGTCCTTTCCTTTACATACAATCTACAACTGTTTGCTTCTTTGTGTTTACTTTCTGCAAACTATTACTTCTTTCCATTCGATACGTTTAATCCTTTGTTTTCCGCAAAACACGGTGAGATTGAGAACCTCATCGCAAGTTGGGGACAAAGTTCTGTGGTTGTGTTGTGCAGGTCTCCACGTTGCTACTAGCACCAATAGTGTGCCCTGCCAAGGCTCAGCTAGTAACACCTTTGGGGTGTTTCCTTGCTCCTACTGGTTCGATTAAACCTTGGTTTCATAACTGAGGGAAACTTGCTGATGTGCTCATCATACCTTCCTCTTGGGGTTCCCAACGAGCTCTACATCAACCATGCACCAGCACTTTTCTGGGCGTCGTGCACTGAGCCATCAATTGGGTAAGGCTTAGCCGGAAGTTTATATGCATTAGTATTAGTTCCCTCGCGGGAGAGGTTTGAGCTGAGGCTACCTCTCAATGTTGTCCACCTATGTAGTGCCCAAGATGACTGATGGTCATGGTTGGGAGGCCATGCTCATAGGAGAGGTGCTTATACTAGGGTGTGTAAAAGAAAGGTTATGTTTGATTATCTGCATACTAAGTATGATGATTCAGGGTTACCTTGACAGATGTATCGAATCTTGTGGTGAAAGTGTACCACCTCTGCAGAGTGTCAAACTATTCGAATAGCCGTGTCCGTGGTTATGGACAGTTGGAATGGCCATACTGTTTCATTGTCAGATGTTTTCAAAATGACTTATGAAAGAAATGATGAATCTTGACTTGACCACAACAGGGTTGTGTTTATGGCAATAGCTTCCCAACTTAAGTGATTCTAGAACTTTATTTTATCTTTCTTTGCTTCAGAACTCAGCTTAGATTTCAAACTTAACTTTATAGTTAAACATAGAGTTAGCACTTTAACTTAGAACTACACTACTTGTTAGTGGTAGTTTGCGAGTACTTAAAGAGTACTCATGGCTTTTGTCCCTGGCTATTCTCATGGCCAGACTAGGAAGGAGACTACCAAGATGATGGCCAGCAGGACGGCTATGATAACTAGGACTATCTGCCTTCATCAGCATTGCATGTGCCCCTATAGATGGACCCCACCGCTACGCTTATCTTTTGTTTCCGCTGCTTGTTGTATTAAGACTGGATCATGAGATCCTTATTTGTGTAAGACCTTATGTATGGTTTGTAATGGATGATGTACTGTGATATCCAATCCGTTATGTCTCGCAAAAATGGTAATCCTAGGATTGCGAGGTATGGCATAACGGGCATTTGGGATTAAAAATCCGGGTGTTGACAGATGTCGTCGGTGTGAAATGAAAGGGGAGCTTGTAAGTCCATGGAGTTATGCATGTGTGTTAGAGAAACGCCTGGGCCGCTGGTCTAATCCATGCTGTCATGGTGGAAACCTGTAGTGTAACCATAACAAGCATCTATGAAGCATTCTTCTTATAAAAGAAGAGATAGAGATTGAGAAAAAGAGATGATAAAAGAGGAAAGAGAGAAAAAAGCACCATATTCCCATGGTAAATAAGAAGATTGCTGAGATGCTCGTTGTCTGCTTGCCTTTTCATTTTGATATGGGGATTCTTCCGTATCATCAGGCAAGGGGTACCCCGTTGGCGGTTCTCCATGATACACATGTGCTTACTATGACAAGAACTTACCAGTGACTAAACTTGAGTAGCATGAGGAGCGGACCTCGTATTCAAGGGACATGAGATTTTCAACTTACAACGTGTCAAGCATATCCTCGTATTTGATTACTTTAACCTTAATCACCTAAAGATGCCTATGATAGGGGCAATGAGAGCTGAAAGCTAATAAGTATCATAATTTTTGGGAGCTCTTTATGAAACTTGAAATCCCTACTTCCCTCTACAAAGGTCCTTTCTTTTACTTTTTAGTTGAGTCAGTAAACCTATTCCCCTCTATCTCAACAAGTATTTTGAGTTGTTGTGTTTCATTCATTCATATGATGATTTATTGAATCATGTTTCTTATGTTCCTTGTTTTGCACATTGCTCTTATCTTGATGATTACTACTTTGAAAGCTATCATTGAAAATCAGTTATTTGTGAACTCCAGCAAATTGTCAACTATTCTTCGACCAAGAGCTAAGTTTGCCATTACCAATTATGATTCACTTTATGTATCTTTATTGTGTTTCCTTTACTTATTGCAAGTTAAGTTATATAATAGTGAGTTGTCTTCTATTATGACTTATGTATTAATGAATGTGATGCTTCTTGTTCGTATTCTCTTATCGACTCTTAACTCCATAAACCCGAGGCCATGTTTATTGAGCTTAGTTTCGCTTGGGGACAAGCGAAGTCTAAGCTTGGGGGGAGTTGATACGTCCATTTTGCATCACTATTCTATATCATAATTTACTGTTATTCATTGATATATTTCATATTAAGAGATGATACTTATGTTATTTCATCTGTTTTTGCATGCTTGATGACTTTTGGAGCATGGACCGCTACAGTCAGGATTCTGATGGAAAAGGTGCTGTTTGGAGGCAAAATTCGCGAAGATCAGAAAATCCGGGAAAATATATGGAAAATCCTATTTTTCCAGAAGACAAAGACTGCCAGAAGGAGGAGCAGAGATGGGCCACAAGGGGCCCACACCACCCCTTGGCGCGGGCCACCCTAGGCCGCGCCACCAGGTGGTGTGGCCACCCTGGTCCACCTCCAGCTCTCCCCTCTGGCGAATATTATCTCCACAGAACCCTAATACCGGGGGAGCGACCACAGAAAGATTTCGCCGCCTCTGCGGGGCGGAAAACACTGAGAGAGAAAGATCTCTCAAGCAGACAGATTTCTGCCAGGGGAATTCCTTCCCGGAGAGGGGAGATCGTCGCCATCAACACCACCATCAAGCTGGACTTCATCGGGATCATCATCATCATCACCACCATCATCTCCATCAGCACCCTCATCACCATCTCCATACCGCTGTAACAATTGGGTTGAATCTTGCATAGTTCTTAGGGGAAACTTTCTCGGTGTTGATTACTCTTTGTAGTTGATGCTATTGAGTGAACCATTGAATTATTGTTTATGTTCAGATTGTTATACATCATTATTCCATCTCTGATCATGATCCATATGATGTCTTGTGAGTAGTTCGTTTTGTTCTTGAGGACATGGGAGAAGTCATGTTGTTAGTAGTGGAATTGTGTTGAGAAAGATTCAATAGTTTGATATTTAAGTTGTGGTGTACTTCTTCTAGTGGTGTCATGTGAACGTCGACTACATGACACTTCACCTATATGGGCCTAGGGGAATGCATGTGTATTTGGATACTAATCATAGGGGTTGCCGGAGTGACAGAAACCTAAACCCCCGTTAGGAAACCATTGCACAAGGGACGTCAGGGTCTTAGAGTTTAAAGCCGTGGTTAGGTTTCTACCTTAATTTCTTCCTTGTACTTATGGATGTTTACAAGGGGTATAATCACAAGTATGTATTAGTCCTAGGAAGGTCGGTACATTAGCACAGGTTCACCCACACAACACTTAGCAAACTAAATAAGATTAATCAACTATATGAAGCAAAAGCACTTGACAGAATTCCCATGTGTCCTCGAGAACGTTTGGTCATCTTAAGTAATACAACCGGCTTGTCCTTTGCTGAATAAAGGATTGGGACACTTGCTGCATTTATGCTTATTGTCTTTTATTTACTCATACTTTATTTACTTGCATTATCAAAAAAAACCTAAAAATCTGTTTGCTAAGTATTTGCAGAGAATTCTTGATCCATACCACTAGCCAGCACCTTCTGCTCCTCGTTGGGTTCGACACTCTTACTTATCGAAAATACTGCAATACACCCCCTGTACTTGTGGGTCATCACTGTCCGCTGTAATAAACTACATGAGAAGTCAAAGCGTGTAGCACAACATGCCCTATAAGTACTCCTTTCATTTTCAACCATACCTTGAGGAAGTTTCGAAGTATGCCTTCTGCCTTTTTTCCCTTTGGCCAATCGTGGAGAATGTCCTCGGTTTCATCAGCATATTTCTTTATCTCCTTTCACTACGGATTGAAGAACACAAACATATTAGTAAATAAAGCGATGGAAGGGAAAGTAAAGTAATGGAAGGGCAAGGAAAACTTTTCCACAAAGTTGAGCAAGGAAGATATCGGGATTTCGTGCCCCTCCCTAACAAGCTTGTTGTATTTGTTGTAGGCAAGCTCATCGAAAATGCACGGTTCTTCTAATATTTCCTCCACGTAAGATGGCGGGCAAATGGAGACACGAGTATTTTCAAGAAACCACTGACGGTAGTTGTTGAATGCAATTGGGCAATGATCTCTTCCACTATTCTGCTACTCAAGTGCTTTAATTAATCTCTGCTTATCCCCACGTGTGTGAAGTTGACAGTGTGCACACCGTGTGGAACTTTGGCTAAGGTTACATAAATACTTGTCATGAGTATAATTTGAGTTGGATGTCTCTATGAGATTGTGCTGTTTGTTGGAACCATCTAGCGCTCAAGGTGATAGTGAGGGGTTATCTAGATGGGGAATGCTAACTTTAAGGTGTGTTGTTATAGCCCTACATTGTCCAACCGGAGAGTAGTTCAGGGTAGCATCATGAAGAGAAGATATTTATATGAGAGTGCCCACTAGTGAAGTGTGATCCCTAGGCCTTGTTTCTAAGCATTGAAACACCATTTACAATCAGTTATGTTACATGTTTGTTTGTTGTCACTCTTATTTCAGATTGCAATTACCACTTATAATCATCTATATTACTTGTATTTCACTATCTCTTCGCCAAACTGGTGCACCTATACACCTGACAAGTGTATTGGGTATGTTGGGGACACAAGAGACTTCTTGTATCTTGATTGCAGGGTTGCTTGAGAGGGATACCTTTGACCACTTCCTCCCTGAGTTCGATAAACCTTGGGTGATCCACGTAAGGGAAACTTGCTGTTGTTCTACAAACCTCTGCACTTGGAGGCCCAACACTGTCTACAAGAATAGAAGCGTGCGTAGACATCAAGCTATTTTCTGGCGCCGTTGCCGGGGAGGTAAGGTAAAAGGTACTCACATCTTCTAGCTACTAAGCTATCTTCTAGTACTGTTGCTGGTGTGTGAGTGCTCGAAGTTATTTCCTTTAGATACTGTAATTATATCTTTTTGTCTCTTTTTTTTATTTTCACTAGTTAGGCTTAATGGAAAACAACAAAAAATAGAGAGCTTTATAGTATTTATCTTGAGTTAGGACATGAAGTGTTTGAAGAGAAAATTTAAAAACCTATGGAACTTTATTTGCATGCTAATAGAAATGCTATTAGTATGAATTCTTTGAACACCATTATTGTTAATGCTATGGAAAAGTCTAAGCTTGGGGAAGCTGGTTTTGATGAGCATGATATTTTTAGTCCCCCAAGCACAGAGGAGAAAATTTACTTTGATGATACTATACCTCCGACATATGATGATTACAATAATGAATATGATATTTTCAGTCCACCTACTATTGAGGAGAAAATTAATTATGATTACAATATGCCTCCTATATTTGATGATTATGGTGATGAGAATAATAATGATAGCTATTTTGTTGAATTTGCTCCCACTACAATTAATAAGAATGACTATATTTATGTGGGGAGTATTAATTCTTTTATGCATGTGGCTCATGATAAGAATGTTTTATGTGATAGTTATATTGTTAATTTTATTCATGATGCTAGTTATTATGAGAGAGGGAAACATAGTTTTATGTGTCTCAACAATATTAAGTTTCCCCTCTTTATGTTAATTTTTTTGAAGTTGCACTTGTTTTGCTTTCCTATGCTTGTTGCTTTGTGCTTTCATGACTTGTTTCTTTACAAGATTATTTTTCATAGGAAGTGGGTTAGACTTAAATTTGTTCCATATTTGCTTCTTGATGCACACTTTTACTTCAACTCGTATTTCTTATGTGAGCATCATCGAAATTATCATGCCTATCTTAATGGATATAAAGAAAGAGCTTTTGGGAGACAACTCATTATATTTTTACTTTCAGTTTATTTTTGTTTTGTTGAGTCTTGGAAGTTATTGCCTCAGTAATAACCTCTCCTTATCTTTTTTGTGTGGCTTTTGTGCCAAGAATAGCCTCTAATGAGAGAGAAGTAAGACTTGGGAAAGTTGCTGTCCCGAAACAGATTTTTTCTGATTCACTATAAAAAATCGTGAAAAATCCCTGTACGTCGGATTGAGCTCTAATGTTTTGTGCTTATGCCCCTGGTTATTATCTAACTTTCGTTAGTTCAGAACTTTTTGATTTGAGAAACAGAAAGTCTTCGAAAAAATTGGTTTTTACCTGCTAGTCTGTTTTGACAGATTTCTGCCATTATTTACATTTGCCTCTCAATCTCTTTCTCTTTGAGTTCTCTTTGATCACTTGAGCTTTTAGAAGGAACTGCTACAGTAGCTTGTGTTTTATTGGAAGTTTTAATTGTGATGAAACTAAACCATAGGACCAATTATCCTGAATACACTAATGTTGCTAATGAGGATTGTGTGAAGTTTTGTATGAAGGAAAATTTTCAAGTGTAGGGGGAGAATAATGTGATAAGATGAAGTATGGACAAAAGCTCAAGCTTGGGGATGCCACCCGTATCACCCCAAGAAATATTCAATAAGTACAAGCGTCAAAGCTTGGGGATGCCCAAGGCATCCCCTTCTTCATCAATAAAAATCTGAGGTTTTCTCCCAAAACACTTCATTTTTATTGTTTCATGCACAATTGTGTTGTTCTTGGAGCGTCTTGCTTTTTGTTTTTAGTTTTATTTTGTTTGGTTTGTTTAAATAAGTTGGTTGGATCCCAACACACTTTTTTTGGAGAGAGACACACCCCATTATTCATTGCCTAAAACACTCTAGTTTTCACTCTTATTGTTCTATGTGTGTTCTCCTTTGCTAGCACTGCGTTTAGCTTTAGTTTTCGATTGGTGTTGGAAAAGAGTAGGAAGTTTCATGCTTATAGTGGTACAAAAGGAAGCTTGTTTTGACTGTGGCCTAGACTCTATCATGTCATGTTTGATGTTGCTTTGACCTTATGGTTAGTGATTATTGTTGT
This sequence comes from Avena sativa, assembly GCA_916181665.1. Taxonomy (NCBI): domain Eukaryota; kingdom Viridiplantae; phylum Streptophyta; class Magnoliopsida; order Poales; family Poaceae; genus Avena; species Avena sativa. Next base: position 471,534,926 of record OV702290.1, read on the forward strand.
AGCATGACTTGTTCCAAACAATTGAGATTGCATAATGTGCCTTGAAAGAATCATGTGTTGTTCTAGCATATAAAAGCATAATATTGTGGTATTCTCTTTTGATGCTTTATTTGGGTTGACTGGGCGCATGCTCACACCATGTTAAGACTATACCAGTCACCATAGCCTCTATGATCATTTAGTTTTCGACTTGTAATATCACTTTATGCTTTAATTAATAATGTTTTGTCGCTTTGCATGATTATGGCCATTATTGCTCTCTTAGTTGGCTGCTCCCATTCTTTTGCTAGCCTCTGCATGTACCAAGTATGAGTTCCACTCATGCATCCAACTCCAAATAAAACCAAGTTATTCCAAAGAGTCCACCATACCTACCTATTAGCATTATTGCTATTCCAAGTATATTCATGTTTTTATCTACCTTCCGGATTAAACTTGTTATGTGAAAGTCAGTGATTAAAGCTCTCACAAACTTGATGGCACACTTTACTTTCTTGCACTTAATAAACTTGAACCATTGTGCCCATCTATGTTGCGTATATGCTTGCGCTTTATAAGTTGTGAATTAGCAGAACCATGTTACCATGGGGAACGCTTTCAACATTGCACATTATTTAGTTGATATCATGTTCTTTTGCTTATGGATCCCGGTGGTGTGAAATAAAAGGGGAGCTTGTAAGCTCATGGAGTTTGTATATGTGTTAGAGAAACGCCTGGGTGGCTAGCCTTAGCCATGCCTAATCATGGTGGAAACTTGCAGCATAATCATAGTGAGCAATCTATGAAGCATCCTCAATAAAAACCTACGCAAATAGCAAATAAAAAAATCATTGAGATGCTCATTGTCTGTTGCCTTGTCATTTTGATATGGGATAGCTCCTGTATCACGGGGCAAGGGGTACCCCGTTGGCGGTTCTCTATGATACACACGTACTTACAATGACAAGAACTTACTCGTGACTAAAGTTGAGTAGAATGAGGTTCGGTACTCGTAAGCAAGGGGCATGAGATTTTCAACTTATAACTTGTCAAGCATATCCTCATATTTGTTCACTTTAACCTTAACCACCTAAAGATGCTTATGATAGGGGCAATGAGAGTTGAAAGCTAATAAGTACCATAATTTTTGGAAGCTCTTTATGAAACTTGAATCCTTGCTTCATTATATGAAGGGCCTTTATTTTACTTTTATGTTGAGTCTCCATCTTCTATCTTTATGCACCTATTGAGAGAGCATAGTGGTCATTCTTAGTTTAATGTGCATTATCCCAAAACTTGTTGATTGATTCATAACTTTGATATTGCTTGTTCTTAAAATTATTTGTATCTAATCACCCTTATGAACTTTGAAGGTGTCCTATGCATTTATGTTTTGCTATACCATCAGGGACAAGCTGAATATCAATCTCATTATGTTTTCTATATGTGAAACAAACAAACGTCTTGCAAAGCATTGTTATTCATGAATCTTTTGTTTTTACCTTTTCATGTCACAGCATAGTTGCTATGTCTTATTGTTAGAACTATATCTTTCATGCTATGTTAAAGTACTATGATCCCAGCTATCAATGTTTTACAAATACCTTGATCAAGATTGTGATGGTGCATGTCACCTCAAAAATTATTCTTTTTATCACTTACCTACTCGAGGACGAGTAGGAGTTAAGCTTGGGGATGTTGATACGTCATAAACATATCTATAATTTTTGATGTTCCATGCTTGTTTTGTATCAACTATCTTATGTTTTGTCTACATTTTGAGGCATTTTTATACATTTTCTGGAACTAACCTATTGACAAGATGCCACAGTGCCAGTTGCCTGTTTTCTGCTGTTTTTGTTTTCAAAAGAAATATTCTCGGAATTGGATGAAACAAAAGCCTAAGTTCCTATTTTTTTCTGACACGAGACGGAGTCCAAAGCAGAGACGGAGGAGGGCTAGGGGCTGGCCACACCATAGGGTGGTGCGGGTCCCCCTGGCGGTGCCACCAGGTGGTGTGGGCCCCTAGTCCACCCTTTGACATCGCCCTTTCGCCTATAAAAGCCTCCCGGAACGAAAACCCTAAGTACCCGAGCAGAATTCCACGAAAAGTTCCACAGCGCCGCCACCACCGAAGAGGAGATTCGGGGGACAGAAGTCTCTTTTCCGGCACCCTGCCGGGACGGGGAAGTGCCCCGGATCCATCTCCATCGACTCCACCGCCATCTCCATCGCTGTTGCTGACTCCCATGATGAGGAGGGAGTAGTTCTTTCTCGAGGCTAAGGGCTCTACAAGTAGCTATGTGTTCATATCTCTCTCTCTCTATGCGTGATCTTATTGAGATTATGAGCTTTGTAATCTAGATCTATTCTACTACTCAAGTGCTTTAATTAATCTCTGATTATCCCCATGTGTGTGAAGTTGATAGTGTGCACACTGTGTGGCACTTTGGCTAAGGTTACATAAACACTTATCATGAGTATAATTTTGAGTTGGATGTCTCTATGAGATTGTGGTATTTGTTGGAACCATCTAGCGCTCAAGGTGATAGTGAGGGGTTATCTAGATGGGGAATGTGAACCTTAAGGTGTGCTGTTATAGCCCTACATCGTCCAACCGGACAGTAGTTCAGGGTAGCATCATGAAGAGAAGATATTTATATGAGAGTGTCCACTAGTGAAAGTATGATCCATAGGCCTTGTTTCTAAGCATTGAAACACCATTTACAATTAGTTCTGTTACATATTTGTTTGCTGCCTCTCTTATTTCACATTGCAATTACCACTTATAATCATCTATATTACTTGTACTTCACTATCTCTTCGCTGAACTAGTGCACCTATACACCTGACAAGTGTATTGGGTGTGTTGGGGACACAAGAGACTTCTTGTATCTTGATTGCAGGGTTGCTTGAGAGGGATACCTTTGACCACTTCCTCCCTGAGTTCGATAAACCTTGGGTGATCCACTTAAGGGAAACTTGTTGTTGTTCTACAAACCTCTGCACTTGGAGGCCCAACATTGTCTATAAGAATAGAAGCGTGCGAAGACATAAGTGGGTAAGATTCTTGGCAGTCCCGGGTAGTTGTAATCATGATGGAATCACTCCTATGGCTGTTATGAGAAATCATTATGCAAAAGGAACAAAAATCTTAGTGATGCCACAAGTGTCCATCACAGCCCGATAACATAAATATTTTTTTTGGCATGCTCTCAATTACTTAAAAACTGAAATTCTTGAAGGATAATGAATAGAAAATTAGTGCTTGAAAAGTCTTGATTTATTGATGTGGGAGATTTGAGACACTATAGTATATATGCTTTGATGACAACTCTCACACTCTTAAATTACATGATTATACTTTACTGTTCAAAGGCAAGCCTATGAGTTGATTACTTGACATGGAATAAAGTTTACTCATTTGAATCATCCATGCTTACAATAATTTTGCTACACTATAAGGATGCATGAAACCCGTATGATATGCTTGCCATTGCTCTATCTATGTTGAAGTTTTTCAGATATATAAAGTGGAGGAAACATGAGACTACTAATCATGAGTAAGATCACCATCTCGTTATTTCAGTTTAAATGCCGAGTTCCTTTTTGATTTTGGTTTTCTTGCTCGGGACGATCAATTTTAAGCTTGGGGAGGTTGATGGCTCTGAAATATAGCCATCTAACGTCCACATTTAAACTAGATATTAATCATATTCTTGATGAAGTATCTCTCTAAACCCTGCCACTAATGCTAATATTCAGAGGGGTATGCAATCCTTTCTTTTGTACTTTTCCTACACAGATAATTTCGTTTAAAGGAGGGAATCACTGCATTAAAGTAAAAGATACGAGATTTCCAACTACCAGAAGAAACCAGGAGCCTTACATCGGAGGAAGACGCTTTAACGACCAACTATACGGCTGGAGCAAAAATTCCGACCGTATAGCTCCGGTCGTATAGTTGGTTCCACCACCGTTAGGTCAAACAGAACAACTTTTGTGAAGGGACCCCTATATAAACAAGCCTCGGTCGATGAGAAAACAGAGTTCACACCATCCAGAAGTCTCTGCCACAGATCACCAGCCGCCTCCAGATCTCCAAACCCTTCTCCATCTCCATGGCCATATTCCACTACTTGTAATAGTAGATCTCTTCTCCGATTGTCGACATTGTAAGACTATTGCTATCAATCTTATGATTTTTATTACAATGTTTGCGATTGTTGATCTCATCTCTATGTGTGAGTAATTCTCCTTGGGCTAAGGGCTTTGGCCTAGCCATGTAGCAATTGTGCATGTGAATTATCATAGATGGGATCGTGTATTAGTTTGTATGACATGATGATTATTGTATCCTCTCTTGCCTCAGTCCAAGAACTTGTTAGGTACCCAAGACCCCGAGGGTTGAGCCAGGTATAGGGAGTATGAGTGATGACTGATATGCAGGTTGGGAACCCCAGTGACAGAAGGGGTAGTACGATTGTATGTGAGGGATTTGCTTGGGATTAACGGTGACATCACTATGCATATCATTAGTTCTCTTTCTTCTATGGATGAGACTAGTAGGTTATTACTATAAGCGGTTGCTGAGGCAATAGCAATTATGGATGCACTGCCCACATATAATTTATCTTGCTCTAACAAGTACACGCATACTTTATTTCTATCATTTATTTCCATCAGATGTTTTACACAGCTACAGGTGAAACCGAACACCCTAGGCCCTCTCTCTCCATCATCGACAACAAAAAAACACAAGTTACTGGTTCGGTGAAAACACAAAAGGAATTCTAAAACTCCCGAAGGTCCGTTAAAGTAACTTTACTACGCATTCGCTTCCTGAGGATTCGATAATCTAGGTCTACTAGGGAAAAATAAGCTATACTACATCCATAGTCCGGATCGAAGGTATCACTGGCCACTATGATCCCCCTCTTTGTACACACCCTCTCCGCAGGGCTGATTCCTCCCTTATCTGCCTTCTTCCTTGCCCTCCTAAAGCATTACCAGATCCACCTGCAGCCCAACTCCATCACCACCATTGCTCTCTACGCCTTCACTACAAGAAAAAATGCCTTTTACAATGGACGACTCTCGTGGTTGAAGGCTCTTTTTATGGTTAAAAAGTCTTATACGACGGATGCCCTTCGTGGTAAAAGCCCCGTCACAAATGATTCAACCACGGTTTTTTCCGACCGTGGCGGATTGCACCGTTCAGCCACAAAAACTTGTTCCGCCGTACATCTGTTCGCCAACCGCGTTGACTGCTAACGTCATGCAAACTTTCACATGGCAAACACCGTTAATGCCTAGTTACAACTGTCATGGAAACCATGGTAGAAAGCCAGTTCCAGCCAAGGCCTGCTAATTATTAAGTGGGCTGGCCCATTATGAGAGCCCAATAGGAAGATGGCTCGTTACTGTTTCGCCTTGTACTATTTGAAGTGGCGCCATCAGTGTGGCCCGATGTGGCCCGTAAACTTTTAGGCCCGTTACTGTTTCATCCTACATAAGGCCCACGGCAACCCAACACTATGCAACCACTTGCGACCTGCACCACGCCAGCCCGGTACAGTTCAACCCTGCTGTCAATCTGGTCTTCTATTGTTCCGGCTTACTATCAATCTGGCATTTTACTGTTCCGGCCTATTGGCCATCTAGCCTTTTACTGTTCGGGCCTATTAGTATTCATGCATGTTACTATTCCAACCCTTCAGGATTTTGGCCATGGTACTGTTCAGGCCATTTATTGTTTTAGCCTTTTGGTTGTTCAGGTTAGTTACTTTTCTGGCATGTTACTGTTCTGAATTGTTACTGTTCAGGCCTAGTACTGTTCTAGCATGTCACTGTTTCGGCCTTTCGCTGTTCTGGCCTTTAATTATTTAGGCCTTTTATTATTACAACCTTTCACTGCTATCCCGCAACAATTATGGAAGCGCTATCCCGATTGTAGCATTGATCGTCTTCACAACCTTCGAGGACGAACGAGTACATTCTACATCAAGCATGTTTGTTTGCGGGAATGTTATCCCACTTTTGGTCTTTGAGGGTGAGTTCTTTTGAAACCGTTACAAGTATCACCTAGATTTGATTTTGGAGTTGCAACCATATGATTTTTGCGTTTTCTATGCAACGAACACATCACTTGACACCCTCGGTGATGGGACATTAATGTCGACACGACGTCGGCTATCAACGTCGGCGCCTTCCTGATGACCCACAAGTATAGGGGGTGTATCGCAGTATTTTCGATAAGTAAGAGTGTCGAACCCAACGAGGAGCAGAAGGTGCTGGCTAGTGGTATGGATCAGGAATTCTCTGCAAATACTTAGCAAACGGATTTTTAGGGGTTTTCGATAAAGCAAGTAAACAAAGTACGAGCAAATAAAAGACAGTAGGAATAAATGCAGCAAGTGGCCCAATCCTTTATGCAGCAAAGGACAAGGGGGCTGTATTACTTAAGATGACCAAACGTTCTCGAGGACACATGGGAAGACTGTCAAGTGCTTTCGCTTCATATAGTTGATTAATCTTCTCTAGCTTGCTAAGTGTTGTGTGGGTGAACCTGTGCTAATGTACCGCCCCATCCAAGACTAATACATACTTGTGATTATACCCCTTGCAAACATCCGTAAGTATAAGAAAGTAATTAAGGTAGAGACCTAACCACACCTTTAAACTCTAAGACCCTTACGTCCCTTGTGCAATGGTTTCCTAACGGGGGTTCAGGTTTCTATCACTCCGGCAACCCCTACGATTAGTATCCAAATACACAATGCATTCCCCTAGGCCCATATAGGTGAAGTGTCATGTAGTCGACGTTCACATGACACCACTAGAAGAAGTACACCACAACTTAAATATCAAACTATTGAATCTTTCTCAACACAACTCCACTACTAACAACATGACTTCTCCCATCTCCTCAAGAACAAAACGAACTACTCACAAGACATCATATGGATCATCATCAGAGATGGAATAATGATGTATAACAATCTGAACATAAACAATAATTCAATGGTTCACTCAATAGCATCAACTACAAAGAGTAATCAACACCGGGAAAGTTTCCCCTATGAATTAATGCAAGATTCAACTCAATTGTTATAGCAATATGGAGATGGTGATGAGGGTGCTGATGGTGATGATGATGGTGGTGATGATGATGATGATCCCGATGAAGTCCAGCTTGATGGTGGTGTTGATGGCGACGATCTCCCCTCTCTGGGAAGGAATTCCCCTGGCAGAAATCTGTCTGCCGGAGAGATCTTTCTCTCTCGATGTTTTCTGCCCTGCAGAGGTGGCGGAATCTTTTTGTGGTCGCTCCCCGAGTCTTAGGGTTTCGGGAGGATGATATACGCCAGAGGAGAGAGCCAGAGGTGGGCCAGGGCGGCCACACCACCTCCTAGCGTGGCCTAGGGCTGCTCGCGCCAAGGGGTGGTGTGGGCCCCCTGTGGCCCATCTCCACTCCGTCTTCTGGCATCCTTAGTCTTCTGGAAAAATAGGATTTTCCGTATATTTTCCCGGATTTTCTGATCTTCGCGAATTTTGCCTCCAAACAACACCTTTTCCATCAGAATCCTGACTACAACGGTCCATGCTCCAAAAGTCATCAACCATGCAAAAACAAATCAAATAACATAAGTATCACCTCTCAATATGAAATATATCAATGAATAATAGAGAATTAAGACATAGATTAGTGATGCAAAATGGACGTATCAACTCCCCACAAGCTTAGACTTTGCTTGTCCCCAAGCGAAACTGAGCTCAATAAACATGGCCTCAGGTTTATGGAGTGAAGAGTCGATAAAAGAATACGAACAAGAAGCATCACATCCATCAAGTGCATAGATCATAATAGAAGACAACTCACTATTATATAACTTAGCTTGCAATGAGTAAAGGAAACACAATAAAGATACATAAAGTGAATCATAATTGGTAATGGCAAACTTAGCTCTTGGTCGAAGAATATTGATAATTTGCTGGAGTTCACAAATAGCTGGTTTTCAAAGTAATAAACATCAAGATAAGAGCAATGTGCAAAACAAATAACATAAGAAACATGATTGAATAAATCATCATATGAATGAATGAAACACAACAACTCAAAATACTTGCTGAGATAGAAGGGAGTAGGTTTACTGACTCAACTACAAAGTAAAAGAAAGGCCCTTCAAAGAGGGAAGCAGGGATTACAAGTCTCATAAAGAGCTCCCAAAAATTATGATACTTACTAGCTTTCAGCTCTCATTGCCCCTATCATAGGCATCTTTAGGTGATTAAGGTTAAAGTGATCAAATATGAGGATATGCATTGACAAGTTGTAATTGAGAATCTCATGTCCCTTGAATACGAGGGCCACTCCTCATGCTACTCAAGTTTAGTCACCGGTAAGTTCTTGTCATTGTAAGCATATGTGTATCATTGAGAACCGCCAACGGGGTACCCCTTGCCCGATGATACGGCAGAATCCCCATATCAAAATGACAAGGCAAGCAGACAACAAGTATCTCAGCAATCTTCTTATTTACCATGGGAATATGGTGCTTTTTTCTCTCTTTCCTCTTTTCATAATATCTCTTTTTTTCTTTTCTCTTTTTCTCAATCTCTATCTCTTTTTTTATAAGAAGAATGCATACTCGTTATGGTTACGCTGCAGGTTTCCACCATTTCTGCATGGATTAGACCAGCGGCCCAGGCGTTTCTCTAACACATATGCATAACTCCATGGACTTACAAGCTCCCCTTTCATTTCACACCGACGACATCCATAGACAAAAGAACATGATATCAACTTGGTACAAAGTACCAGTGCAATGTTGAAAGCGTTCCCCATGACATCATGGTTCTGCTAATTCACAACTTACAAAGCGCAAGCATATACGCAACATAGGTGAGCATAATGGTTCAAGTTTATTAAGTGCAAGAAAGTAAAGTATGCCATCACGTTTGTGAGAGCTTTAATCACTAATTTTCACATAACAAGTTTAATTTGGGAGGTAGATAAAACAAGAATTTACTTGGAATAGCAATAATGCTACTAGGTAGGTATGGTGGACACAAATGGCAAAGGTTTTTGGTTTTAAGGAGGTGGATGCACGAGAAGAATACCCTCTCAGTACAGGTTTTTGGCTAGCAAGGCTAGGTAGCAAGTACAAGAGTTGAAGGAAACAACCAAGCATACAAGTGATAAAGGAAAACATGCAATCTTCCTTGGAAGCACAAAAGATCTTAACTAGAGAATACTAAACTTATGAGCAAATCAAGAAAGAAAGATGATGAAATTATTTTTCTTTAAAGGTACTTTCATATTTTCTTTCAACTCTCAAAAATAGTGTTGCTACTGACCGAGCCAGGTTTGCCAAAACCAACTAAATTAACTCAATGATCCCAAAGTGATACCAATACTAACAACAAGATCAATCATATAACCACGAATTGAAAACTAATATAAGCTATGCAAAAGAGTAAATGATAGAACTTCTCATTAATATTCCATAACGGTAACTCATACCAAGGGATACACATCTAACGAGAGAGGGGACACTTCCATAATGCAAACCATCCTACATAATAACTCCTCTATTCATGATATGACTCTACTAAAAAGGTAAAAAGATAGAGGATAGTGATGTGATACCACGACACTCCCCCAAGCTTGGAACAAACCAAGGGGATGCCAAACCTGATGACGAATTACTCCTTCGGTGGTGGTGGTATACTCTCATCTTTGTCCGACTTCCAGGGTAAGGGCTTCCCATCAACAAAGGACATTGTGGTTTCCCACATCCTGAAACTTGCAGCAGCACTTATGCGTTTAAACCTAGCCTCATACTCACAGTTTTGATTTTGAACGTCATAGAACTGTGCTTGCAGTTTGTTGGTTGTTTGGCGGAGTGAGAGGACTTCGTCTTTGAGTTCAGCAGTCTCCTTTTGGTGCTCGGTGATGAGTTCGAAATAGATCTTATGGATGATATCCACTTTGCGCTTCGCCATCTTCTTGTACCTAAAGACTTCTTGCTCTAGTGCTTCCCTCCTGTCCTCCAGACGTCCTCTACCTTTGGGGCCTTGAACCTCTTTAATCTGGACCTCCCCATCTTCGAGCAACAACTCCTTGGGATGAATCTTCAACTCTCTCATGTATGGGTTGATGATATCTTCTAAGGAATCTCCCCCGGCTGATCCAGTGGAAGACATTGTGGCTCCAAATCTGGGATTCTACCTGGCAGAAACAGATCAAAACAAAAACACGACGAAAACACGATGCACGAACCTCAGGGGATCTAGGGGGGTTATATATTACGAAGTTTCATATCAAAAGGAAGGTACTAGGAGAAAACGGGTCGGAGGCGGAGTCTAGGGTGGTATCACCACCTGGTGGCGTGGCTAGGGGTGGGCCCATGCCACAGGGTGGTGTGGGCCACCCTGGCTCCGGTTCCGTCCCTTTTTCGCTTCGTAACTTTCCTTATTGACTGAAAACTGCAAAAATATGGTTGGATTGTATTTTCGCAGAACTCTTCTTACCAGAACTGTTACCTATTCGAAAATAGACTCTGCATGTCTCTGAATTTGGTCCTTGATGAATTTCTCCGAAGTTATAACTTGAAAGGCATCAACATCTTCATTGTAAGAATCTCCAGCAATATAGTGTTTGAGTCGCTATGCATTCACTACTTGCTTAGTATTATCTTTTAAAGAAGATATTTTTATTGCTCTCGAACGGTATAATTCTTCTATAATGAAAGGTCCTTCCCATTTTGACAGTAGCTTTCCTGCAAAAAATCTAAGACGAGACCTATACAATAGAACTTTCTCACCCACATGAAATTCCCTCTTAAGTATTCGCTTGTCATGCCATCTTTTAACTTTTTCCTTAAAGAGCCTAGCATTTTCATAGGCTTCACTCCTCCATTCATCTAAAGAACTTAAGTCAAATAATCTTTTCTCACTAGCGAGCTTACAATCTCTATTTAGTTCTTTAACTGCCCAATAAGCTTTGAGTTCTAATTCTAAGGGTAGGTGACAAGCTTTCCCATAAACCATTTTATAAGGAGACATCCCCATAGGATTTTTGTAAGCAGTTCTATAAGCCCATAAAGCATCATTCAACTTCTTAGCCTTGTTTTTTCTAGATCTATTACCAGTCTTTTGCAAGATGGATTTAATTTCTCTATTTGATAAATCTACTTGCCCGCTAGTTTGGGGGTGATAGGCTGAAGCAATTCTATGATTAACATCATATTTAGCAAGGGTCTTTCTAAAACCACCATGAATGAAATGAGAACCCCCATCAGTCATGAGATACCTAGGCACTCCAAACCTAGAAAGATAACATCCTTAAGCATTTTTAGAGAGGTCTCCCCATCTGCACTCTTTGTAGAAATGGCTTCTACCCACTTAATAACATAATCAACGACAACAAGAATATGAGCGTAACCTTTCGAAGGAGGGAAATGACCCATAAAGTCGAATCCCCAGCAATCAAAAGGTTCAATAACTAGAGAGTAGTTCATAAGCATTTCATTGCGTCTAGAAATATTACCAACACGCTGACATTCATCACAAGATAAAACAAATTTTCTTGCATCTTTAAAAAGGGTAGGCCAGTAGAAACCTGATTGCAGCACCTTTTGTGCAGTTCTATCTCCTGTATGATGTCCTCCATAAGCACTACCATGACATTTACGCAATATCTCCTTTTGTTCATATTCTGGAACACATCTTCGCATAATACCATCCACTCCTTTGTATAAGTTTGGGTCATCCCAAAAATAATGCCTCAAATCATAGAAGAACTTCCTTCTTTGCTGAGCTGTAAAAGTTGGAGGCAAATACTTGGAGACAATAAAGTTAGCATAATCAGCGTACCAAGGGCTCCCTCGCGAGCTTACCCCTACTGTAGCTAACTGTTCATTTGGGAAACTATCATTAACAAGCATAGGGTCAAAAGAGATGTTTTCTAATCGAGATAAATTATCAGCTATAGGGTTTTCGGCACCCTTCCTATCTACTATATGTAGATCAAACTCTTTTAAAAGCAACACCCATCTAATAAGCCTAGGCTTAGCGTCCTTCTTCGTCATAAGGTATTTAATAGCAGCATGATCAGTATGAATGGTGACTTTTGAGTCTACAATATAGGGCCTAAACTTATCACAAGCAAAAACGACAGCTAGAAATTCATTTTCAGTAGTAGCATCATTCCTTTGAGCAGCGTCTAGAGTCTTACTAGCATAATGGATAACATTTAAATTTTTATCAATTCGTTGCCGAAGGACAGCACCTACAGCAAAATCACTGGCATCACACATTATTTCAAAGGGTAAACTCCAATCAGGTGGTTGAACAATAGGGGTTGTAGTTAAAGCCTTCTTAAGAGTTTCAAAATCTTCCTTACAATCATCATCAAAAATGAAGGGTACATCTTTTTGAAGAAGATTAGTGAGGGGTTTTGATATCCTAGAAAAGTCTTTAATAAACCTTCTATAGAAACCAGCATGACCAAGGATACTACAAAGATGTCTCTTGGACATGGCATCTTCTCAATTGCCTCAACCTTAGCTCTATCAACTCTATGCCTCTTTCAGAAACTTTATGCCCAAGGACAATCCCTTCATTAACCATGAAGTGGCATTTCTCCCAATTAAGAACAAGATTAGTTTCTTCACATCTCTACAAAACTTTATCAAGGTTGTGCAGACAATTATCAAAAGAAGTTCTATAGATAGAAAAGTCATCCATGAACACTTATACAATTTCCTCACAAAAACCATGAAAGATAGCAGACATGCACCTTTGAAAAGTAGCATGAGCATTACATAAACCAAAAGGCATACGTCTATAAGCATAAGTTCCATAAGGGCAAGTAAAAGTAGTTTTTTCTTGATCTTGTTGATTAACAACAATTTGAGAAAAACTAGAATAACCATCAAGAAAACAAAAATGGGTCTTTTTAGACAACCTTTCCAACATTTGATCAATAAAAGGAAGCGGGTAATGATCTTTCTTAGTAACTTTATTAACTTTTCTAAAATCGATGCACATCCTATAGCCTACTACTATTCTTTGAGGAATTAGCTCATCATTATCATTAGGAACAACTGTAATACCTCCCTTTTTAGGAACATAATGAACATGACTAACCCATTCACTATTAGCTATAGGGTAAATAATACCAGCATCAAGGAGTTTCAATACCTCATTCCTTACTACTTCCTTCATCTTAGGATTTAAATGTCATTGGTGCTCCACTACTGGCTTCACATTTGGTTCTATGTTGATAGAATGCTGACATATAGTAGGTGAAATCCCTTTTAAATCATCCAGAGTATAGCCCATAGCTCCTCGGTGTTTCCTCAAAACCTCCAATAACCTTTCTTCTTCCTTCCCTGAAAGTTTAGCGCTAATAATAACAGGATATATCTTTTTATCATCAATATAAGCATATTTAAGATCATCAGGGAGAGATTTTAGATCGAAAACCGGATCCTTTTTAGGTGGCAACGTGGTACCCAAGTCTTCTACAGGCAAGTTATGCTTAGGCATCTTAGGTTGATCACAGAGAATCCTGTCAATCTCATTCCTTTCTTCCATGAAGATTTCACTTTCATGATCTTCCATAAATTGCTGCAAAGCATTGTTAGGAGCAAGAGAAATAGAAGCAAGTTGTTCAACTCTAAAATCCTCATTATGGGTTTCCTCTTCGCAAGGTTCTTTAGCAAATTTCGAAAAATTAAACTCGTAAGATTCCCCATCAAACTTAGTCAAGATTTTCTCCCTCTTGCAATCAATAATAGCTCCACAAGTACTCAAGAAAGGTCTACCAAAAATGATAGGATAAGTTTTACTAGCAGCTGAACCAAGTACTAGAAAATCAGCAGGGTATTTAATCTTACCACAAAGAACTTCCACGTCTCGTACAATACCAATTGGAGAGATGGTCTCTCTATTAGCAAGGTGAATAACCACATCAATCTCTTCCAACTCGCAAGGACTAATTTCATGCATAATTTCTCTCTAAAGCTCATAAGGAATAGCACTGGAACTTGCACCAATATCACATAAACCATAATAGAAATGATCACCAATTCTAACAGAAAGCACAGGAACACTAGCCTTTTTAGTTCTATTAGGATGTGAAACAATATTAGAAGCATCCTCACAAAAGACTATGTGCCCATCTTCTATGCTTTTAGTGACAAGGTCTTTCACAATTGCTACCACAGGTTCAATGTTTATTTGTTCATCAGGTTTTACAGTTCTCTTTTCACTTTTGGTGATTACATTAGTTATCAAAGAATGGTCCTTTACCTTTTCTAGGAAGGGAAACTTCTTGATATAAGGTTCGGGTAAGATGGGATCAATAATGCAATACTCAGCACTCCCAATAGGAACATAATCAACAATATCTTTGTAAGGTGCATGGTATTTATTCCATCCCCTTTTTGGAATTTCGATATAGGAAGCAAAAGCTCTAAAGCAATTCGTAATAACTTACAAATCAAGACCATAAACATTACTAATATTTTGAAAGTCATCAGTTCCCATAAAAGATTCAATGCATTCATAATCATAATTTATACCTGACTTTCTACCTTTGTCATTCTCCCAAGCTTCAGCATTATCTTGAATACGGTCCAGAAGATCCCATTTAGCTTCTTCTTTCATGTGAGTGAATGATCCAGCACAAGAAGCATCCAATAAATCTTTATCATGTAGAGGGAGCCTTGCATAAAAGTTATTGATAATAATATTGTTGGGGAGCTCATGAATGGGACATTTGAGCATTAGTAACTTCAATCTCCCCCAATCTTGAGTTGTACTCTCTCCATCAAGAGGCCAAAAGTTGTATATTTGATTCCGATCTTTATGAATCTCACTAGGAGGATAAAATTTTGAATAAAAGAGAGGCACTATTTCCTCCCATTCCAGAGCTTGACCATTCTTCAGCAGCTTATACCATTCCTCAGCTCTTCCTTTCAGTGATAATGAGAATAACTTCTTCTTAACTTGATCTATAGTAATACCTGCACACTTGAACAACCCGCATAATTCATGTATAAATAGTAAATGATCACCGGGATGGACAGTTCCATCCCCAACATAGTACTTATCCATAACACGATCAATAATTCTTGTAGGTATTTTGAAAACATCATTCTCAGCAGGTGGTGGCTTATCTACTACCTTAGCAGTGGTAGTAGCATTACCAAATAAGAAACTCAGCGAATTATCCATAACGAAAATAAAGCAACTAACAGAAGTAAACAATACTCACAGTAGAAGTTTCCTTTACCAGTTCCACTCTCCAATAGCGCTTCACTCCCCGGCAACGGCGCCAAAAAATAGTCTTGATGACCCACAAGTATAGGGGGTGTATCGCAGTATTTTCGATAAGTAAGAGTGTCGAACCCAACGAGGAGCAGAAGGTGTTGGCTAGTGGTATGGATCAGGAATTCTCTGCAAATACTTAGCAAACATATTTTTAGGTTTTTTTGATAAAGCAAGTAAACAAAGTACGAGAAAATAAAGGACAGTAGGAATAAATGCAGCAAGTGGCCCAATCCTTTATGCAGCAAAGGACAAGCCGGTTGTATTACTTAAGATGACCAAACGTTCTCGAGGACACATGGGAAGACTCTCAAGTGTTTTCTCTTCATATAGTTGATTAATCTTCTCTAGCTTGCTAAGTGTTGTGTGGGTGAACCTCTGCTAATGTACCGCCCCATCCAAGACTAATACATACTTGTTATTATACCCCTTGCAAACATCCGTAAGTACAAGAAAGTAATTAACGTAGAGACCTAACCACAACTTTAAACTCTAAGACCCTTACGTCCCTTATGCAATGGTTTCCTAACGGGGGTTCGGGTTTCTGTCACTCTGACAACCCCTACGATTAGTAGCCAAATACACAATGCATTCCCCTAGGCCCATATAGGTGAAGTGTCATGTAGTCAACGTTCACATGACACCACTAGAAGAAGTACACCACAACTTAAATATCAAACTATTGAATCTTCCTCAACACAACTCCACTACTAACAACATGACTTCTCCCATCTCCTCAAGAACAAAACGAACTACTCACAAGACATCATATGGATCATGATCAGAGATGGAATAATGATGTATAACAATCTGAACATAAACAATAATTCAATGGTTCACTCAATAGCATCAACTACAAAGAGTAATCAACACCGGGAAAGTTCCCCCTATGAACTAATTCAAGATTCAACTCAATTGTTACAGCAATATGGAGATGGTGATGAGGGTGCTGATGGTGATGATGATGGTGGTGATGATGATGATGATCCCGATGAAGTCCAGCTTTATGGTGGTGTTAATGGCGACGATCTCCCCTCTCCGGGAAGGAATTCCCCTGGCAAAAATCTGTCTGCCAGAGAGATCTTTCCCTCTCGGTGTTTTCCGCCTGTAGAGGTGGCGGAATCTTTCTGTGGTCGCTCCCCGAGTCTTAGGGTTTCGGGAGGATGATATACGCCAGAGGAAAGAGCCAGAGGTGGGCCAGGGCGGCCACACCACCTCCTGGCGCGGCCTAGGGTTGCCCGCGCTAGGAGGTGGTATGGGCCCCCTGTGGCCCATCTCCACTCCGTCTTCTGGCATCCTTAGTCTTCTGGGAAAATAGGATTTTCCGCATATTTTCCCGGATTTTCTGATCTTCGCGAATTTTGCCTCCAAACAACACCTTTTCCATCAGAATCCTGACTGCAGCGGTCCATGCTCCAAAAGTCATCAACCATGCAAAAACAAATGAAATAACATAAGTATCACCTCTCAATATGAAATATATCAATGGATAATAGTGAATTAAGACATAGAATAGTGATGCAAAATGGACGTATCACTTCCTGTGTGGCTGACTTTTCCCACCATCGTTGCGTTTTGTTTCCTGCTCGTGGCTAGAAAACTTCCAGTGATTGGCCATACGTTTCCCGCCTTACGCCGCAATGTATAAAATATGGCCGCCGGTGCGGTAGAGACAACAATCCCAAGCAAGAGGAAACACCACCGAAAAAAGCACCAACCACCAACAGTCATGCCTCGCCGCAAGATCACCAACTGGACCAGGATCCGGGAGATATGCCTTACCCGCTACTCGAAGGCCGACGTCAATGCGGTCGAGCTTCAGGCCACATTGCTGGCCCAGAAAATGGCCGAGGAGGAGGTGGAGGCCTTCGATAACGAAGGCTGTGTGGCCGAGGAGGCACTAGAGCATGTGGTGGAGGCGGCTACAAAGGAAGCCACGCAATGGGCGGTGCGCAAGATTCACCACGTCACCGCCAAGGAGTCGGTGGATGCAGTGGGTAGGTGAAAGTGCATGTGTACCCCCACGTGTGGTTTTGGTAATTAATGAAAATCTTTATGGACTTATGTTTGCATTGAGTTTTACTTGTAGGATTTGTCCATAGCCAATGCTTGAACCATATATTGGCCTCAAGGTTGGGATAACAAGAAAGTGAAGAAAGATCAAGAGATGACCAAGATGTTGAAGGAGTGATCCAAAGATTGGTCATGTGAGAGTTGAGCCTATGGCAAGTGTGTTTTGAAGAATAAGATGTTGTGATATCTCTTGTGTACCTTCAAGACACCAACATGATGAAGAAAGAAGAAATGATGTGCAAGTTCAAGATGAGCCATCTCGAAGATTCATATTCCTGAAGCTTGCCATCCTATGGTGCGCATGGATATGTCAAGATGTGCCCAAAAGAGAAGCTCTACCATAGTGGAATATGGAGCAGTTTGCAAGTCTTCACCAAGCTAGCACAATCAAGAAAGGTGTTCCATCTTGAGGAAGACAAGATCATCATCATCAAGCTCAAGTGGAATATGTGCAAGGCAAAGGTATGTTCTTGATAGGGTTTGTTTCTTACTGGTCTCGTGATGTTGGTTGGAGAGAACGGTTTATAGGATAGATAGCCGTACTATCAAGAGGGGCTCTCGAGTGAGTAACTTGATCATATCCTTCGGAGAGAGCTCAAACCTTTGCATACTTGTCACCATCTTTTTTGGTTCTTATTTGGATCTTATCCATGAGGTTCTAGATCTTGTGGAAATATTTTTAACAAGCTCTATTTCATCAAAACAGATTTCCCTTTATATCTTATTGCATTTTTGATCTTGGAGGTTTTTTGGTTTCTCACCAAGGGAGGTATCTCACATTATAATATAGGAAATTTTCTCTCTTGTTGGATAGCTCTTGTCGTCCTCTTTCCAACAAAATTGGTTTAGGGTCAATCGGAGTTTTCAAACTCTAGATATCGCTAGTTGAAGTTTTGCCTCTGGACGGATTTTGTTCAGAATCTCCGTTGTGAAGTCACAGGTCGAAATCTCCGGTGTGCAAAGACCAGATTTTCCAGTGTTCCTAGATCCGTAGTTTCGGTACGAGTCTCCGGTGTGAACCTCTAAACCAGGTCCAGATCATTCTGAATAGGGGTTCGGAGATTGTCCAGAGATAGACCGGAATCTCTAGTGTGAGTTACTTGCAGACCAGAATCTGTAGTCCTTAGACCAGAGTCTCCGGTGTGGCTTTTCCCCAACAGGCAGAAAATTGTCTGAAGTGAGTGGTCCTATATAAGGGCCCTTCTTCCCCAATGGCCAATCCCCTGACTCTTGCAAATCTTCCCCACCATTGTTGACCTTCTTGAGCTTGCTATCCCTCTATCCCTCCTATGATTCTTGCATATTTTTGAGGGATTTGAAAGAGGAGATCTAGATACAACCCCACCAATCAATCTCTCCTCTAAGTGAGGGGAACATCTTGGGATTTAGATCTTGGAGTCTTTTGTGGATTTCCTCCATTGTTCTTCCTCTCTGATTCCCCCATAAGCTTTTGTAGCATTGGTGTAATTTGGGACAGAAGGACTTGAGCACTTCTTGTGTTCTTGCCATTGCATTTGGTGCATCAGTTTGAGTTCTCGGTAAGGATTTGATTGGGTGAAAGTGAGAAGTTTTTTACTCTTGGGTTCTTGGAACCCTAGACGGTTTGGTTGTTTTGAACATTGGTGGATTACTTGGGGCCTCCAATTAAGTTGTGGACCCTTCCCAAGCTTGTTTGTTGGGAGCCTCCAATTGAGTTGTAGAGAAGTTCCCCAATCTTGTGAGAGGTTTCGGATTGCCACCGACAAGTACACGATAGTGGAAGCGTGGATCGATCCCGTTGGGGTGAGATTCATAGGAGAACAAGGGAGGCCTTTTGTGGCGTTGGTGGTTTGAATCCACCCCCTCTCCAAACGAGACATACTCCATTTTTGGGAGGAACTCAGTAAAACATCGTCATCTTCGTGTGCCCCAGTTATCTCTTTACCTAAGCTCTTACTTATGGACCTTACTTTGTGATAGCCTTCATGCTTGAAGTCTATATCTTGCTAGCACATAGTTGCTTGTCTTGCTTAGCATAAGTTGTTGGTGCACATAGGTGAACCCTATTTGATCTAGGTTTTGTGCTTGACAAAGTAAATGCTAGTTTAATTCCGCCTTTGTTGAGGCACTCTCGTAAAAGTTTTAAACCGCCTATTCACCTCCCCCTCTAGACGACATTCGTGATCTTTCAGCAGGGAGGCCGCATCAGCTTACCTCCGCGAGATCCACCATGAGGCGGCCATGACCACGCTAGAGGTGGTGGCCAGGGAGGCTACCAAGGTCGTCATGTGTGAGCTTCGTCACGCTGCTGCCGCACACAGGGAGGCAAAAACGGTGCAGCGTGAGCAGCCGCTGACGTGGCGATGGAGGAGGAGCGTGTGGCCATGATCGACGAGGTGGCGGACGCATGGTCTCTCATTGACGGGAACAAGGCGGAGGTGGAAGAGTATGAGGAGGAGGAGGCGGAGGCAGGGTGGGGGAGGAGGAGGAGGGAAAGGAGGCGATCGTCGTCCCTTTGCAGATCGTGTAGGCGCTAGGCCTCGGCCCCAATGGAGCTCCGGA
Organism: Avena sativa; assembly: GCA_916181665.1. Classification (NCBI taxonomy): domain Eukaryota; kingdom Viridiplantae; phylum Streptophyta; class Magnoliopsida; order Poales; family Poaceae; genus Avena; species Avena sativa. The sequence goes on from OV702290.1 coordinate 471,554,861, forward strand.
GAGGGTGACCCCGGTGGAGAGGTCGTAGCGTAGGGAGGCAGATCGTGCCCGTCGGGCGGAGGCCTTCGTAGCGAGGGAGGTGACGGAGCTGGAGGCGGCTCAGGCTCACTAGGAGGGGAGGGACCACTAGGCGGCTGAGATGGAAAAGGCTCTGGCCAATCGGGCAGCGGCGGACCGCCAGAAGGCGGCGAGAAAGATGGTGGATCATGGTCGTGTGTGCGACCATTACCATGAACGTCTCTAGCAGCACACCATCTGGGCGGCGAGGGTGGCGATCGATGGGGCCAGCGGCAGCGACAACGATGATGAGCAGTCGTAGGGATGACCTCCTCTAGCAATAGTAGTCATGTTTCTTATTTTGTTCAAATATGCCTTTTGTAATGGATAGGGCCTAATCTAATGAAAAACAAGTTTAAGTACTAGTATTTCACTTACATATGGGCCCAAGCGGTTGATTGTCGGACACCCGTGCCGGTCCGCGCGCTGTTTGGGCCGACGCAACCATTGCCTATATTTGGTGCACAGATGGGTCAAGCTAGACGCATCGGTCTGGATGAGTCATGTCGCTGAAGAGGTCGTGTACGTCCCGCGCGTCCGCGCGCGGTTGCGTTCAAACGTACCGACGGATATGCCTTCAGCCTCCAACCCCCTCTCCGTGGTCAGATGTGACCGCCTCCATCCGCGCGTACTCCTACGCCCACTCAGCATTGGACATCTCCTACGGCTTCTTCTCTCTGTGTGAAAACAGGTACCTTTTAAAAAAAGGGCAATATTGCCTCATTTTATTTAAAAAAGTTGAAGAGAATTGGCAAGTTAATTTATGTTTTTTATTGATGGTTTTTCTCCTGGATTTGATTGTTTTCTAGCTTTACCTAACGCTAATACTTCAGTAGCGAAGAAAACTTGGTTTCTAATGTGTTTTTCAGGTTCTGAATGTCAACGGGAGGTTTTAACCAGAGAAACACAATATTCAGGCGAAAACAAGCAAGTCTCTTTTTAGAAGCAATCGAGGGAGGCATATAGAGGCTTTAACGAGCAACTATACAGCGGGGCCATTTTTTCGGCCGTATAGTTCCCGCTATATAGCTACCGCCGCCTCCGTCTTGTCAAAAGGGACAACTTCCATGAAGAGGCCGAGGAGGAAAACATAACACAACAGCCGCCATCCCATCTAGGAAGGAGAAACAGGAGATCCGGAGAAGAAGAGTAAGACGTTCTTCATCTCGCTCCACGATCTTCAACCTCCTAGCCAACACACCCACATAGCCATTACTTGTATTTGAGAGAGAGAGAGAGAGAGAGATCTTCACCTTGCAAGATTAGGGTTTGAGATTGTTTCTTCCTATCTTGAATTGTGTTGGATTACTTTTCTATTCTTATTGTGGATCTCCACAGTAAAATCGAGAAGAACTCCCTTTATTTAATTATATCGATGATGCTTTCTTCTCTCATGTGTGAGTAAATTCCTTGGGCGTGGGAGATGTAAGGGATTGGTGAGATGTGATGTGCCTCCATATATTTTTCATTATTTTGTGATCGATTTTAATTACTATATTATGTGTGCTTGACTATCTGTGGGATGGCTAATGCTTGTTGTCCAATTAAGGGCCCAGACAACATGATGCTTTGTTCTACATAGATAGGATCTTGTTCGCTAGCAGACCGGTGACCCCCGAGTGACACGGGGATATCAATGGGAAACTAGTAGACTCGAGGATAATGAGGAACCACCGTGATTATTGCATTAACCCGATCCAAGGAACTTAATTGCTAAGCAACCTAAAGGATCTTAATCATCTAGTGTCTGACCATGGTTTTGGTAAAAGACTAGTAGGATTATTGAAGTTGGGACGAAATCTACCAAGAGGAGCTCCGGCTAATTATCGGTTGCTCGCCTACACATATACTTATAAGATTACAATTGTGACACTCATCATTCGTCCACCTTGCACAGTCACAATCACCATGAACTATATCTCCCCGCGCCTTCTTTGTCATCTGCAGAAAACAACAAACAACCAAATCGTTCTTTACTTTTATGCTTTTTATTTCTGAAGTTTACATTTTAGTTTTATTTAAATACACCAGTTTAATCCAAATTCCATTCTCATTTCAACACTTGCAGTCAATTCACTCGAAGAACTATAACAACTTTGGGTGTGTTAGAGACTTCACTCATAAACACTTACCTTTGGGCTCCCTGTGGGATCGATATCTATACTTCGAAACTAGCTACAAACAATCTGTGCACTTGCAGACATCAGCATGTGCGCTTACTCGTCATTGGTGGAAGCATCATCAGTGTCGTCGAAGCCCGCCAGCCGTGCCTGGTGCTCGCGGGCAGAGAGGCAGATGGCACGGAGAAGTAGAGCTTCTCCGCTATGCGCGCGATGCGGCAGCACTTCCGGCGCTCCACGATGTCCATGAGCGCGGTTCAGAGGGAGTTGAACTTTGCCTCGTCCACCAAGAGCTTATCACTCTCGTTTTCCGAGTTGTACTCCGCATCATCAGCAGGAGTGGGCTCCAGCGGGGCCGCGATGATTTCATTGAGCAAGAGCTCTGTTGGAAATATGCCCTAGAGACAAATATTTATAAGGACTATTATCATATTTCATATAGTTTATGATTAAGTTTTATATCATGCTATAACTATATTGAATGGAAACATCAATACACATGTGATATATAAACAACCAGGGGTTCCCAGTGAAACTCTAGTCACTGGTTCATTGGTCAACATATGATCAAGTTTCCAGATCATGTGGCATTTATGCCAGTTGGAAATGGAGTCAACTCATTCTAAGAATGAGATGATGAACCAATACCCAACCTAAACATCATGACCCGATCATGTCACAAAGTTCAAGTTATGATGATTATAAATGGATCCTCGTAGACTATTCCTTAGACCATGAGGCTATATCAATCACTGTCTCCCGAGAGTGCTTAGATAGCATCAAGCGCCACTTAGTAATACAGTGGTTCTAAAGGTGTGTTCAGGTACTCAGAGGAAACTGTAGAGGCAATATATGTCAAGAGCGGGATTTGTCCGTCCACGTGACGGAAATATACTCAAGGGCCCACTCGGAGAAGTTATATCCAATAGCTGCGCAACATGTGATTTGATCGCAGGGATATCACTTGTCGAAACGAGTCAAGTAGCATTGTTCGGTAACGAGATTGAACACGACATGATGATGTCATTGATCAGATCTCGGGCAATGCAAGTATCAAGAGACAAAGGGAATAATACACGACTGTCCCGGTTCAAACAACGAAAGATCTTCGTGGAACGCACATGGGTCACATGGCCATTGATGGCTCAGTGCACGGCGCCTAGAAAAATGCTTGATGGCGGTGTTGATGTAGAGCTCGTTGGGAACCCCAAGAGGAAGGTATGATGAGCACAGCAGCAAGTTTCCCTCAGTTATGAAACCAAGGTTTAATCGAACCATTAGGAGCAAGGAAACACCCCAAAGGTGTTACTAGCTGAGCTTTGGCAGGGCGCACTACCGGTGCTAGTAGCAACGTGGAGACCTGCACAACACAACCATAGAACTTTGTCCCTAACTTGCGATGAGGTTGTCAATCTCACCGTGTTTTGCGGAAAACAAAGGATTAAACGTATCGAATGGAAAGAAGTAAAAGTTTGCAGAAAGTAAACACAAAGAAGTAAACAGTTTATAGATTGTATGTAAAACACAAGGACCGGGATCCATAGTTCACTAGAGGTGGCTCTCCTTAGATAGATAACATGCTGGGTGAACAAATTACAGCAGGGCAATTGAGAAACACCGAGAAAGCAATACATGCATATACTAATCATCTTGACTCCTTTGAGACTTGATTGGGCATTACAACATTATACATAGAGCGCCATCCAACTGCATCTATGACTAATAATCCACCTTCAGGTTATCATCCGAACCCCCTCCAGTATTAAGTTGCAAGCAACAGATTATTGCTTTACGAACTGCGTGTAAAGTAAACAATACGATTGTTCTATGAACAAAGGATTGTTGTTTTCTCCCTAGTAGCAATAGCACATCTAGTACCTTAGAGATTTCTGTCACTTCCCCAGATTACCAGAGGCATGAACCCACTATCGAGCATAAATACTAACTCTTGGAGTTGCTAGCATCTACTCGGCCAAGATAGCTACTAACAACGGAAAGCATGCAAGGTCACAAATAACAAAGACATGATAGAATCAATAATCAATCTAAAATAGCATCTCAATATCCATCGGATCCTCGCAAACACAACATGCAGAATTACAAATAGATGATCTCGATTATGAACGGAGCTCACAAGATTTAGACCTGAAAGCACAAAGGAGGAGAACCAGCCATCTAGCTACTACATGGATCCGTAGTCCAAGGATGAACTACTCACGCATCACACCGGAGGCTTGCATGGTGATAAAGAAGGCCTCCAGGGTGAATTCCCCTCTCCGGCAGGGTGCCGGGAAGAGCTTCAGATCCCTCCTGATCTAGGGATGGAGATGACGGCGGCTATAGACTCTTTCGTGGATTTTTGATCGGGCCCTTAAGGTTTTCGTCCCAAGGGTAATATATATGCGGACGGAGAGGCCGAGGGGGTGCCGGGAGCGGCCACACCACCCCCTGGCGCGGGCCAGGCCTGGCCGCACGGCCAGGTGGTGTGGTGGCCCCCTGGCCCCTCTCCGTCTCGTATTCTGGCACTTGATGACATCCGAAAAATAGGCACTTGGCTTTTGTCCCGTCCAATTCCGAGAATATTCATTTTCTGACTTTCCTGGAACCAAAAACAGCAGAAAACAGGCAGCTGGCAATGTGGCTCTTGTTAATAGGTTAGTCCAAGAAATCATATGAAAAGTACTCCAAAGTTGGAACAAAACACAAGAAAGTGGATAAAACCAAGCATGGAACATCAAAAATTATAGATACATTTGCAATGTATCAACATCCCCAAGCTTAACTCCTGCTCATCCTCGAGTAGGTAAGTGATAAAAAGAAAGAATAATTTTTCAGGTGACATGCACCATCAAAGACTTGATCAAAGTATTTGTAAAACATTCGAAGCTCGGATCATAGTACTTCAATCATAACATGAAAGACAAAGTTCTAGCAATAAGCAAAAGAAACTATGATGCAACATGAAAAGGCACAAACAAAAGATTCATGAATAACAATGCTTTACAAGACGTTTGTTTGTTTCACATAAAGAAAACATAGCATAATAGTATTCAGCTTGTCCCTCAATAGAGTAGCAAATATAAATGCATAGGACACCTTCAAAGTTCATAAGAGTGACTAGATACAATAGTTTAAAACAAGCAATATCAAGTTATGCATCAATCAACTAGTCTTGGGACAATGCACATAGAACTAAGAATAGCCACTATGCTCTCAAAGTAGGTGCATAAAGATAGAAGGTGGAGACTCAATATAATGGTGGAAGAAAGACCTTTAAAAGGAAGTAGGGATTCAAGTCTCATAAAGAGCTTTCAAAAATTATGGTACTTATAGCTTTCAGCTCTCATTGCCCCTATCATAAGCATCTTTAAGGTGATTAAGGTTAAAGTGACACAACTAAGAGGATATGCTTGACAAGTTATAAACCGAAATATCATGCCCCTTACTTACGAAGACCGATCCTCATGCTACTCAACTTCAGTCACGAGTAAGCTCTTGTCATTGTAAGTATATGAAGGAAATATGCCCTGAGAGGCAATAATAAAGTTGTTATTATGTATTCCTTGTATATGATAGATGTTTATTTTACATGCTATAATTGTATTGATAGGAAAATCAATACATGTGTGTTTAATAAACAAAAAGGGTTCCTACTCATGCCTCTCTTATAGACTAGCTTGTTGATTAACAAGATGATCAAGGTTTCCTGATCATGGACATTGGATGTTGTTAATAACAAGGTCACACCATTGGTGGAATGATGTGATGAACATTCATCCGAAGTATAGCATTACGATCAAGTCATTGTGTTTATATTGCTATCACATCATACGAAGTAATCTTTATCCTTAGACCATGAGATCATGTTAATTGCTAACACCGGAAGAGTATCTTGATAACATCAAACGTCACACCGTAACAGGGTGACTATAAAGATGGTTTCAGTGCTACGAAGGTGTTATGTTGAGGCTCATGGATCAAGAGTGGAATTTGTCAATCCAGATGACGGATAGATATACTCTGGGCCCTCTCGGTGATATCACATTAGGATAGCTTGCAAGCAAGTGATGTGATCACTAGAAAGTTATATCACAGGAACGAGAAGAGAGTGCATGTCGGTAACAAGATCAAACTAGGTATGGAGATACCGATGATCGAATCTCGGACATGTAATATATCGAGAGACAAAGGGATTTAGTTACAAGCGTTAAAGGTTCTCATGATCACAGGAGTCATCGTTGAATGTGTAGGAGTCAGTACGGATCTCCAGGTCCCGCTACTGATTATTGATTGGAGAAGGGTCTCGATCATGTCTGCATTATTCGCGAACCGTAGGGTGGCACACTTAAGAGTTACCGGACACCATTTTGGAGCACATATGTTTCAGACGAAAGAATTGCAAAGCGCAGGAATTGTTTCAATAGAAACCGGAAATTGTTTCGGGTGAAATTGCAGAAGGTGGTTCTGCATGAGATATTGAAATATAGCAAGGGGCTATATGTAAATGTTTGTTAATTAAAGTAATTAACAAAATTCTGAATAAATTTAATAAAAGAGTTTTATTAAATGAGAGAGCATTAAATTTGGCGAAACTTAATGCATTTAAAGTGGAGACTTTAAAAGGGAATGTGAAGAGGCATTTTAATGTGGAGGAGTTACCACCACATGAATGGGGGAGGTGAGGGTCACCCTCCCCCATGCGCGGCCATGGAGAGAGGGGGCACCCTCCTCCTCCTATAAAAGGCCACCCATTCCCTCCTTCATCCTCACACCTCCTTGTGAAGGATCTCTCTCCCCCTCTAGAATTATTCCCCTATGGTCTCGGATTAGAGAGATACATGTTCCCGGTGGCATTTCGTCTGGAAGGAGTTGCTGCTTCTGCTGGATCGCTGGAGCGAGGAGGTGGAGGTTGTCCGGTGGCTTGAACGTGTGTGCGAGTGCGGATGCGCTGCTGATTTGCGGCGCTCGGACTTCCTCATGATCTTGAGATCGGCAAGTGTACGACTACATCAACCACGAGTTCCTACTCGTTAAAAAAGCTCGTTGTCTTCGAGGGTAAGTTCTCTATGGATGTATGTCCACCCGTTTGCTTTGTACCTAGTAGATAGATCTTGGCGTGTAGTTCACACCGTAGGAAATTTTTTGTTTTCTATGCTGCGGACCCAACAGTGGTATCAGAGCCTGATCTATGCGTAGGTGCTTTGCACGGGTAGTACACATATGTTTATATGTGGGCGATGATGATCATGTTGTTGCATCTTCTATGTACTTTGGATATTGGTGGCATAGTGGGATGAAGCGGCCCGGACCAACCTTACATGTCATCGTACATGAGACCGGTTCCACGACTGACATGCAACTTGTTTTGCATAAGTGGCTGGCGGGTGTCTGTCTCTCCTACTATAGTCAATATCTGATTTACAACGAGTTTCTAATAACTTGGTTATCCTCGTTGTGGTTCATCTTCGTAGGTTAGACAGGTTCTATCTCCGAAAGCCCTAAGCCACGTAAAACTTGCAATTGATAAATTAGAGGCGTCTAGTTTAGATCGTTGTTGGGCTAGTGTTTTGATATGGTATTGTTGTAAGTAGATGTATAATAGATACTCTTACAACTCACTTAACGTGTAAGTTCCATAGACCTTGGCCTTACACACAAAGGAATGATAGAGATCATACCACGATACAAATGATAGAGATCAAATGCATGGACCATATCACCTCACTTCACACATTAGATGTTAGTATCTTATATTGGTAGTTTGGCGCGTTTGGTAGCACTATAAGATGATCCCTCATTTAGATATCAAGATAAAATGTGTTCTTCCTTAAGTATGCACTGTTTTGTGGATCGTGTTTTGAGGCATCACGTGATGATCGGGTGTTTTCAACTCTACGCTTTCATACAACGGGTGTAAGACAGTTTTACACACGCAAATACTAAGGTTCTTACTTGACGAGCCTAGCATGTACAACCATGGCCTCAGAACACGGACCAAAAGGTTAAGCATGAATCATATAGTTGATATGATGCCCATATAGATGCTCGCCTTTGAAGCTACACCGACTCACGTGATGATCGGACTTGGTGTAGTGGATTTGGTTCATGTAATCACCAAAAGGACACGAGGGATGTCGTTTTTAAGTGGGAGTTCATTAGTAATTTGGATTAGTTGAACTCAATCTATCATAAACTTAGTCTAAATATACTTTACAAATTCTGTTGTAGATGGCACCACCTGCTTTTAATTTCAATGTGTTCATGAAGAAAGAGAAACTTGTTGCGAATGGTAGCAACTTCACCAACTGGGCTATGAATTTGAGGATTCTCCTCACTGCTGCACAAAAGCAATATGTGCTAGATGCACCGCTAGGCCCCCCACCAGCTCCTGATGCCCCTGACGAGGAAAAGAATGTCTATATATCTCGTCAGGAGGACCACAACTTAGTTCATTGCGGCATACTATATGGGCTAGAGCCAGAACTTCGAAAGCGTTTCGAAAATGGCAATGCCTTTGATACCATGGGAGAATTGAAAATGATTTTCGATACCCATGCTGCCGTAGAGAGTTATAATGCTACAGAAAAGTTCTTTAGCTGCATGATGGAGGAAAACAGCTCCGTTAGTGAGCACATACTCAAAATGTCTGGGTACGCCGATAAGCTTGTGTCCTTGGGAATAACGATTCCCATTGACCTAGGCATACATCGTGTTCTCCAATCTCTGCCACCTAGCTACAAGAGCTTCGTGATGAACTATAATATGCAGGGCATGAAGAAGTCTCTTCCCAAGCTTCTATCAATACTTAAGACTGCAGAAGTGGAGATTAGGAAAGAACATCAAGTGTTGATGATCAATAGGACCACCGGTTTCAAGAAGGACAAGAAAGGCAAGCACAAGGGAAAGAAGGGTGGCAAGTCTATTGCCACGCCTGAAAAGAAACCCCGAGCTGGCCCTAAGTCTGACACCGAGTGCTACTATTGCAAGGGGACTGGCCATTGGAAGCGCAACTGCCCCCAGTATTTGGCGGACAAGAAGTCCGGCAAGGCAAACAAAGGTATATGTGATATACATGTTATTGATGTGTACTTGACTAGTACTCACAGTAGCACCTGGGTATTTGATACCGGATCGGTTGCTAATATATATAACTCGGTTCAGGGGCTGTGGAACAAGCGACAACTAGCAAGGGATGAGGTCACGATGCGGGTCGGCAATGGATCAAGAGTTGATGTGATCGCCGTCGGAACGCTGCCTCTCCATATGCCATCGGGATTAGTTATAAACCTAAATAATTGTTATTTGGTGCCTGCACTGAGCATGAACATTGTATCCGGATCGTGTTTGATGCAAAGTGGTTATTCATTTAAGTCTGAAAACAATGGTTGTTCGATTTATATGAATAATATCTTTTATGGTCGTGCACCTATGTTGAATGGTTTATTTCTGTTGGATCTCGATAGTAGTATTATGCATATTCATAATGTTGATGCTAAAAGGATTAAACTTGATAATGATATATCTACATATATGTGGCACTGCCGTCTAGGTCATATTGGCGTTAAACGCATGAAGAAACTCCATTCTGATGGACTTTTGGAATCACTTGATTTTGAATCATTTGATACATGTGAGCCATGCCTTATGGGCAAGATGACTAGGACGCCGTTTTCCGGTTCAATGGAACGGGCGACAGATCTATTGGAAATCATACATACTGATGTGTGTGGACCAATGAGTGTGTCGGCGCGAGGTGGATATCGTTATTTTGTTACTTTCACGGATGATTTGAGTAGATATGGGTATATCTATTTGATGAAACACAAGTCTGAAACTTTTGAAAAGTTCAAAGAATTTCAGAATGAAGTGGAAAATCATCGTAACAGAAAGATCAAATTTCTGCGGTCCGACCGTGCAGGAGAGTATCTAAGTTACGAGTTTAGCACACATATGAAAGACTGTGGAATAGTTTCACAACTCACGCCTGCCGGAACACCACAATGTAATGGTGTGTCAGAACATCGTAATCGTACTTTATTGGATATGGTTCGATCTATGATGTCTCTGACTGACTTGCCACTGTCATTTTGGGGTTATGCACTAGAAACCGCTACATTCACTTTAAATAGGGCACCATCTAAATCTGTTGAAAAGACACCGTATGAATTATGGTTTGGAAACAAACCTAAGCTGTCATTTCTTAAAGTTTGGGGATGTGATGTTTATGTGAAGAAACTTCAACCGGATAAACTCGAACCCAAAGCGGAAAAATGCGTCTTCATAGGATACCCTAAGGAAACGATTGGGTAAACCTTCTATCACATATACGAGGGCAAGGTCTTTGTTGCCAAGAATGGATCCTTTCTTGAGAAGGAGTTTCTCGCGAAAGGTGTGAGTAGTCGGAAGGTAGAACTCGAAGAGGTTATTGAACCTTCTCTTCATGAAATGGCGAGTAGCGCAGCTCCGGAAGTTGTTTCGGAGTTGACTTCATCTAATGAAGAGAGAGCTAATGATATTGATCATGAAACTCTGAAAGAGGACACTACTGAACCTCGCAGGTCAAGCAGGACACGTGCAGCTCCTGAACTGTACGGCAATCCTGTTATGAATTTCATGATTGATGAAATGGATGACCCTGCGACATATGAAGAAGCGATGATGAGCCCGGATTCCAACAAATGGCTAGAAGCCATGAAATCCGAGATGGAATCCATGTACGAGAACCAAGCTTGGAACTTGGTGAACTTACCTCACGACCGAAAGGCCGTGGAGAATAAATGGATTTTCAAAAGAAAAACTGATGCTGATGGTAATGTAACCATCTATAAGGCTCGACTTGTCGCAAAGGGGTTTCGAAAAATTCAAGGAGTTGACTACGATGAGACATTCTCTCCCGTAGCGATGCTTAAGTCGGTTAGGATTATGTTAGCAATTGCTGCATATTTCGATTATGAAATATGGCAGATGGATGTCAAAACTGCGTTCCTCAATGGTAAGATTGAAGAAGAGTTGTATATGATACAACCTAAGGGTTTTGTCGATCCTAAGGATGCTAATAAGGTGTGCAAACTTCAGCGATACATCTATGGACTGAAGCAAGCATCACAAAGTTGGAATCTCCGCTTTGATGAGGTGATCAAAGAGTTTGGATTTGTCCAAACTTATGGAGAGGCTTGTATTTACAAGAAAGTGAGTGGGAGCAATGTGGCATTTCTGATATTATATGTGGATGACATATTATTGATTGGAAATGATTTAGATCTTTTAAACAGTGTTAAAAGTTATCTAAACAACAAATTTTCGATGAAGGGCCTTGGTGAAGCTTCATATATATTAGGCATTAAAATCTATAGAGATAGATCAAGACGCCTAATTGGGCTATCGTAGAGTACATACCTTGATAAGATATTAAAGAAGTTTAATATGGACGAAAGTAAGAAGGGGTTCTTACCTATGTTGCAAGGCAAGACATTGAGTAAGACTCAAACTCCGGCTACGGCGGAAGAAAGAGAGATAATGGATAGGATCCCCTATGCCTCAACCATAGGCTCTATAATGTATGACATGCTATGTACAAGACCAGATGTGGCACATGCTATTAGTTTGACTAGTAGGTACCAATCTGATCCAGGTTCGGAACACTGGATAGCGGTCAAGAATATCCTTAAGTACTTGAGAAGAACTAAGGATATGTTTCTTATATACGGAGGTGAAGAAGAGCTAGTCGCTAAGTGTTATGTCGATGCTAGCTTTGACACTAATCCGGATGACTCTAAGTCTCAATCCGGATACGTATTTCTCTTGAACGGAGCAGCAGTTAGTTGGAGGAGCTCCAAACAACCTGTGGTGGCTGGATCAACAACAGAGGCGGAATATGTTGCTGCTTCAGAAGCAGCGCAGGAAGCGGTTTGGATGAAGGAGTTCATAACGGAACTGGGTGTGGTTCCCAGTGCGTTGGACCCGATGGTGATCTATTGTGACAACAATGGAGCCATAGCCAACGCAAAGGAACCAAGGTCTCACAAGAATTCCAAGCATATTAAGCGCCAGTTTCACTCCATCCGCGAACATGTCAAGGATGGAGATATAAAGATTTGAAAAGTGCACACGGACCTGAATGTAGCAGATCCGTTGACTAAAGTACTCCCTAGGGCAAAACATGATCAACACCAGAACTCCATGGGTGTTAGATTTATCACTATGTGAACTAGATTATTGTCTCTAGTGCAAGTGGGAGACTGAAGGAAATATGCCCTGAGAGGCAATAATAAAGTTGTTATTATGTATTCCTTGTATATGATAGATGTTTATTTTACATGCTATAATTGTATTGATAGGAAACATCAATACATGTGTGTTTAATAAACAAAAAGGGTTCCTAGTCATGCCTCTCTTATAGACTAGCTTGTTGATTAACAAGATGATCAAGGTTTCCTGATCATGGACATTGGATGTTGTTAATAACAAGGTCACACCATTAGTGGAATGATGTGATGAACATTCATTCGAAGTATAGCATTACGATCAAGTCATTGTGTTTATATTGCTATAACATCATACGAAGTAATCTTTATCCTTAGACCATGAGATCATGTTAATTGCTAACACTGGAAGAGTATCTTGATAACATCAAACGTCACACCGTAACAGGGTGACTATAAAGATGGGTTCAGTGCTACGAAGGTGTTATGTTGAGGCTCATGGATCAAGAGTGGAATTTGTCAATCCAGATGACGGATAGATATACTCTGGGCCCTCTCGGTGATATCACATTAGGATAGCTTGCAAGCAAGTGATGTGATCACTAGAATGTTATATCACGGGAACAAGAAAAGAGTGCATGTCGGTAACGAGATCAAACTAGGTATGGAGATACCGATGATCGAATCTCGGACATGTAATATATCGAGAGACAAAGGGATTTAGTTACAAGCGTTAAAGGTTCTCACGATCACAGGAGTCATCGTTGAATGTGTAGGAGTCGGTACGGATCTCCAGGTCCCGCTGCTGATTATTGATCGGAGAAGGGTCTCTATCATGTCTGCATTGTTCGCGAACCGTAGGGTGGCACACTTAAGAGTCACCGGACACCATTTTGGAGCACATATGTTTCATACGAAAGAATTGCAAAGCACAGGAATTGTTTCAATAGAAACTGGAAATTGTTTCGGGTGAAATTGCAGAAGGTGGTTCTGCATGAGATATTGAAATATTGCAAGGGGCTATATGTGAATGTTTGTTAATTAAAGTAATTAACAAAATTCTGAATAAATTTAATAAAAGAGTTTTATTAAATGAGAGAGCATTAAATTTGGAGAAACTTAATGCATTTAAAGTGGAGACTTTAAAAGGGAATGTGAAGAGGCATTTTAATGTGGAGGAGTTACCACCACATGAATGGGGGAGGTGAGGGGTCACCCCCCATCCACCGGCCATGGAGAGAGGGGGCACCCCCCTCCTCCTATAAAAGGCCACCCATTCCCTCCTTCATCCTCACACCTCCTTGTGAAGGATCTCTCTCCCCCTCTAGAATTATTCCCCCATGGTCTCGGATTAGCGAGATACATGTTCCCGGTGGCATTTCGTCTGGAAGGAGTTGCTGCTTCCGCTGGATCGCTGGAGCGAGGAGGTGGAGGTTGTCCGGTGGCTTGAACGTGTGTGCGAGTGCGGATGCGCTGCTGATTTGTGGCGTTCGGACTTCCTCACGATCTTGAGATCGACAAGTGTACGACTACATCAACCACGAGTTCCTACTCGTTAACAAAGCTCGTTGTCTTCGAGGGTAAGTTCTCTATGGATGTATGTCCACATGTTTGCTTTGTACCTAGTAGATAGATCTTGGCGTGTAGTTCACACCGTAGGAATTTTTTTGTTTTCTATGCTGCGGACCCAACAGTATATGTGTATCATTAAGAACCGCCAACGGGGTACCCCTTGCACATGATACGGGAGCTTTCCCATAATCAAAATGACAAGGCAAGCAGACAATGAGCATCTCAGCGATCTTTTTATTTGCTATTTGCATAGGTTTTTATTGAGGATGCTTCATAGAGTGCTCATTATGGTGATGCTGCAAGTTTCCACCATGATTAGGCATGACTTAGGCTAGCGGCCCAGGCGTTTCTCTAACACACATACAAACTCCATAATCTTATAAGTTCCACCTTTATTTCACACCACCGGGATCCGTAAGCAAAAGAACATGATATCAACGGGGTACAAAGTACAAGTGCAATGTTGAAAGCGTTCCCCATGAAACATGGTTCTGCTAATTTCAACTTATAAAGTGCAAGCATATACGCAACAAAGAAGGACCCAATGGTTCAAGTTTATTAGATGCAAAAGGTAAAGTGTGCCATCAAGTTCGTGAGAGCTTTAATCACTAGTTTTCTCATAACAAGTTTAATTTGGAAGGTAAACAAAAGCATGAATATACTTGGAATAGCATAAGCTAGTAGGTAGGTATGGTGGACTCTTTGGAATAACTTGGTTTAGGGAGTTGGATGTATGAGTGGAACTCATACTTTGTTGTGTAGGCTAGCAAAAGACTGGGAGCGATAAACTAAGAGAGCAATAATGGCCATAATCATGTAGAGCGACAAAACATCATTGATCAAAGTATAAAGTGATACTACAAGTTGAAAACTAAAGGATCATAAAGGATATGGTGACTTGAGATAGTCATAACATGGTGTGAGCATGCGCCAAGTCAACCCAAATAAAGCATCAAAGGAGAATACCACTATACTATGCTTTAATATGCTAAAACAACGCATGATTCATCCAAGACACATTAAGCAATCTCAATTGTTTATAACAATTCATGCTACAACAAAGAATACTAAGCATAAATCCAAAACAATATCAACCATGGCATGACAAAGCATAGGCCACAGTAAAAAACGAGCTCTTTTTACCACATAAGCATGAACTTTCCTACTCTTTTCCAAACCAAACCAAACTATTTGCAAACCAATGTATGAAAGAGGGGGTCCAACCAATTTATTCAGCAAACTAAGCAAACAAAATCAAACAAAAAACCAAACCAAAAACGAAAAAGAAGACGCTCCAAGAACAACACAACCGTGCATGAAACAATAAAAATGAAGCGTTTGGAAGAAACCTGGAATTTTTATTGATGAAGAAGGGGATGCCTTGGGCATCCCCAAGCTTTGACGCTTGTACTTCTTGGATATTTCTTGGGGTGACACGTGTGGCATCCCCAAGCTTGAGCTTTAGTCCATTCTTCATCTCATTACTCATTCCTTCCATACACCTGAAATTTTTCCTTCATACAAAACTTCACACAATCTTTATTAGCAACATTAGTGCACTCAAGATAAATAAATCTTAAGGTTCAGTTATAACACCAATAAACTTCCATTAGAACACTAGATACTATAGCACTTTCCTCAAAAAGCTCAATTCCCCAAAAGAACTCAAAAAGGAACCAACAAGAAGCAAATGCAGAAAATGGCAGAAATCTGTCAAAATGGACCAGCAGGTAAAGACGAATTTTTTCGAAGACCTTCTGTTGCTCAAATCAAAAAGTGTTGAACTAACAAAAGTTATATAACAACCTGGGGCAGAAGCATAAAGAATTACAGCTCAATCTGACCTACAGAGCTCTCTCACGAATTTTTATGGTGAAGCACAAAAATCTGTTTCGGGACAGCAACTTCCCAATCATTACTTCTCTCTCATTAGAGGTTACTCTTGGCACAAAAAGCAAATAAAAAGGATAAGGAGAGGTTATTACAGAGGTAATAACTTCCAAGACTCATCTAAAACTTTTGGATTATCTCCCAATAAGTACTTTTCTTTAACGCCCTTAAGTTAGGCATAAGAAGCAAAGAAAGAATCAAGTGTTCTCAAAGACCAAACTTTGTTTTCATAGGAGAAGCAAAAGAAATCTTTTCTCTCTTTTTAGGGAAGTGTTCTATACCTTTATTGAGTGGGAGTTGATATTTAATGTTGCCTTCTTTCATATCAATGATGGCACCAACAGTTCTAAGAAAAGGTCTTCCCAAAGTAATAGGACAAGAAGCATTGTATTCAACATCCAAAACATAGAAATCAACGGGGACATAGGAATCGTTAACCATAATAAGAACATCATTAAGACTCCCCATGAGTTTATTTTTAGCATTATCATCAAGTGGGACATTCAAATAACAATCTTCAAGAGGAGGCAAATCAAGCATATCATAAATCCTTCTAGGCATAATAGAAACACTACTATCAAGATCACATAAAGCTTTGAAATCAAAGTCATTCACTTTCATATTAATGATGGGTTACCAACCATCTTCTTGTTTTATAGGAATAGAAGCTTTATGTTTAATCTTTTCTTCTTTAATCTTTATGAGAGCATCAGTAATGTGTTTTGTAAAGGCCGTGTTCATAGCACTAGCATTAGGACTTTTAGCAAGCTTTTGTAGGAACTTAATAACTTTAGAGATATTGCAACCATCAAGATCAAAACCATACTTATAATCTAAAGTAGTAGAACTATTAGTAGCCTCAACACTAGTGGTGGTAATAGTAGAAACACTAATGTTTCTAGCAATTTCATCTTCTCTTTCCCACTTAGCATGTAATTCAGCTAATAGTCTATCATTTTCATCAATTCTTACTTGTATAGCATTGGTAGCTACAAAGGGATTCTCATTAGTTTCAGGTTTAGCAGCCATTTTATTCAAAGAAGATTGATCTTTATCCAAAGATGCTATATTTCTTTCAGCATTAGAGAGTTTTTCCTCAATAGTTTTATTGAAAGCAGTTTGTTTACTAATAAACTCTTTAAGCATAACTTCAAATTCAGAGGGAGCACTCTTATTATTGTTGTAAGAATTTCCATAAGCATTACCTTTGTTGGGAGGGAATGGCTTATAATTGTTGTTACCAAAATTGTTCCTATAAGCATTGTTACCATAAACATTGTTGCCAAAATTGTTATTTCTTATGAAGTTCACATCAACTTGCTCTTATTGAGCAACCAAAGAGGCTAAAGGAACATTATTTGGATCAATATGGGTTTTCCCATTAACAAGCATGGACATAATAATATCAATCTTATCACTCAAGGAGGAAGTTTCCTCAACAAAATTTACCTTCCTACCTTGTGGAGCTCTCTCAGTATGCCATTCAGAATAATTAACCATCATATTGTCGAGAAGTTTTGTTGCAGCACCCAAAGTGATGGTCATAAAGGTACCTCCAGCAGCAGAATCCAATAGGTTCCTTGAAGAATAGTTCAATCCTACATAAAAAGTTTGGATGATCATCCAAGCAGTCAGTCCATGAGTGGGACAATTCTTTACCAAAGATTTCATTCTTTCCCAAGCTTGAGCAACATGTTCATTATCAAGTTGTTTAAACTTCATTATTTCACTTATCATAGATATAATCTTAGCAGGAGGATAGTATTTTCCAATAAAAGCATCTTTGCATTTAGTCCAAGAATCAATATTATTCCTAGTTAAGGAATTCAACCATTCTTTAGCTTTTCCTCTCAAAGAGAAAGGAAACAATTTCAGCTTAATAATATCACCATCTATATCCCTATGCTTTTGCATCTCACAAAGTTCAACAAAGTTATTTAGATGGGAAGCAGCATCTTCATTACCAATACCAGAAAATTGCTCTCTCATAACAAGATTGAGTAAAGCAGGTTTTATCTCAAAGAAAGTATTTTCAGGCATAGGTGGAGCAATAGGTGTGCTCATAAAATCATTGTTGTTGGTGCTAGTGAAGTCACACAACTTAGTGTTTTCAAGAGTAGTCATTTTTTGGGTTTTCAAATAAGAAAGCAAACTAGTAAAACTAATTTTTTTGTGTTTTTGATAACAAAACAAGCAAACAAAGCAAAAAGCAACTAAGCAAAACAAAAACAACAAAGTAAAGAGATTGGTTATGAGGGACTCCCCTTGTGAAGATGTCCTTGACTCCCCGGCAACGGCGCCAGAAAAATCTTCTTCTTCGTTCCCCGGAAACGGCGCCAGAAAAATGCTTGATGGCTCAGTGCACGGTGCCCAGAAAAATGCTTGATGGCGATGTTGATGTAGAGCTCGTTGGGAACCCCAAGAGGAAGGTATGATGAGCATAGCAGCAAGTTTCCCTCAGTTATGAAACCAAGGTTTAATCGAACCTGTAGGAGCAAGGAAACACCCCAAAGGTGTTACTAGCTGAGCTTTGGCAAGGCGCACTACCGGTGCTAGTAGCAACGTGGAGACCTGCACAACACAACCACAGAACTTTGTCTCCAACTTGCGATGAGGTTGTCAATCTCACCGTGTTTTGCAGAAAACAAAGGATTAAACGTATCGAATGGAAAGAAGTAAAAGTTTGCAGAAAGTAAATACAAAGAAGTAAACAGTTTACAAATTGTATGTAAAAGACAAGGACCGGGATCCATAGTTCACTAGAGGTGGCTCTCCTTAGATAGATAACATGCTGGGTGAACAAATTACAGCGGGGCAATTGAGAAACACCGAGAAAGCAATACATGCATATACTAATCATCTTGACTCCTTTGAGACTTGATTGGGCATTACAACATTATACATAGACCGCCATCCAACTGCATCTATGACTAATAATCCACCTTCAGGTTATCATCCGAACCCCCTCCAGTATTAAGTTGCAAGCAACAGATTATTGCTTTATGAACTGCGTGTAAAGTAAACAATACAATTGTTCTATGAACAAAGGATTGTTGTTTTCTCCCTAGTAGCAACAGCACATCTAGTACCTTAGAGATTTCTGTCACTTCCCCAGATTACCAGAGGCATGAACCCACTATCGAGCATAAATACTAACTCTTGGAGTTGCTAGCATCTACTCGGCCAAGATAGATACTAACAACGGAAAGCATGCAAGATCACAAATAACAAAGACATGATAGAATCAATAATCAATCTGAAATAGCATCTCAATATCCATCGGATCCCCGCAAACACAACATGCAGAATTACAAATAGATGATCATGAACGGAGCTCACAAGATCTAGACATGAAAGCACAAAGGAGGAGAACCAGCCATCTAGCTACTACATGGATCCGTAGTCCAAGGATGAACTACTCACGCATCACACCGGAGGCTTGCATGGTGATGAAGAAGGCCTCCAGGGTGAATTCCCCTCTTCGGCGGGGTGCCGGGAAGAGCTTCAGATCCCTCCCGATCTAGGGATGGAGATGACGGTGGCTAGAGACTCTTTCGTGGATTTTTGATCGGGCCCTTAGGGTTTTTGTCCCGAGGGCAATATATAGGCGGAAGGAGAGGCCGAGGGAGTGCCGGGAGCAGCCACACCACCCCCTAGCGCGGGCCAAGCTTGGCCGCGCGTCCAGGTGGTGTGGTGGCCCCCTGGCCCCTTTCCGTCTCGTATTCTGGCACTTGATGACATCCGGAAAAATAGGCACTTTGGCTTTTGTCCCGTCCAATTCTGAGAATATTCATTTTCTGACTTTCCTAGAACCAAAAACAGCAGAAAACAGGCAGCTGGCAATGTGGCTCTTGTTAATAGGTTAGTCCAAGAAATCATATGAAAAGTACTCCAAAGTTGGAACAAAACACAAGAAAGTGGATAAAACCAAGCATGGAACATCAAAAATTATAGATACATTTGTAATGTATCAGCCATCCAGGTCCCTCTGTTGATCATTGGTGCGGGAGTGTCCCGACCATGTCTAGAGTGTTCCCAAACCGTGGGGTATCACGCTTAAGAGCTTGATGATCCTTAGATAGTGTTTATAGGATCGAAAGAATCGCGAAGAATAGTAGAGAGAAAACCGGAAGGGTTGCGGACTGTGTGAACGAGAGACATCTTCACCGCGGAGCGCCGTCGCGCTGCGAGATTCGGATCCAGGAGCTCTACTTCCGCAACTGCTGCTGGATCGGGGAAGCGGGAGTCATCGTCAGGCACCGGACGTGTGTAACTCCCCGCGAGGTGTCACACTTGAGACACTCAAGTCGTTGGAGCCAAGGGAGCGCAAGGACTTCATCACGACCTTGAGGTTGGCTTCGGCTCGTCTACATCAACCACGCTCTCCTGAGCGTTGACAACGCTTTTCGGTCTTCAAGGGTAAGTTCACGAAAAGCCCTCCCGTTACTGTATTACTAATAGATAGGTCCTGGCAACATCAGGGGTTCAGGGGCGTAGGGTAAAAATTTATTGTTTTCATGCGCGGAACCCCTACAAGCTCCTCCACATCGTCCGTGGCAGGGTCGAATGACAGCTCCGCCCTTGCCGGAAAGGTCACACTGGTGCGCCCAAGGGCGCCGCGACCGCCTACCTGCTCGGAGCGGCGCCGGCGTACCTCCTCCTCCGAAGGCAGCAGCGGGCGAGCTCGCAAGCTAGAGCTCCTGCCACGACGCGGATAAGCGCGGTCGCTTTTGCCCAAATCATGGCTCGATTGGCCGGACATGGCAATATGGGGGGGTCGACACGGAGGTGGGCGGTGGCGATTTTTTTCCGATGATGGACGTGGCCGGAATTGGAGACAGGGTGAATGACGGCGAGGGTTTCTTGGCGGGGGAGGAAGAGGAAATGGATGCAGGATGACGCAATTTGTTTGCGGTATCTGCCCGTTTGCGGTATTTGGAAAGGTCATTTTTTAACCCTGATAGCGTATATCGCCCCAAAATTTTGTGGACTAGCCGATATGCGGTATCTGCTATGCTAGAGATGATATGCAAGAGATGCTCTAATGCGAGAAGGTGTACTTGTCCAGGATGCAGATGTAAAAGTGCAAACTTGAATCTTGAAGCTACCGTAACCATCATAGGATAAGCCGGGGACACCCTCCTATGGGAAGAAAAACCGCGTTGGGCTGGAGATGCTCTTGAACCTCCAATGTAATAAAAAATAAGACCCTACGGCTAGACCATCTCTAACAGAATCTGAAAACCCCACCGGAACTGAACTTTTTCGGCTAGTTTACGGGTTCGGGCCGAAAGTGGCCCAGACGAGAGCCTGAACTCGTGGCCTAGCCCGTAAACTCAGTTCAGGGGCCCGAGAAACGCGACGCACAACCCCTATTAAAACGGGCCACAAATGGGAGTTCGGTTTCCAAACCCTACTCCCCTCCGCCGCTCCACCGTCTTCCGCCACCCAGCTCCGATGGGCAATCCCACCCAGCTCCGACGAGCTCCGACCACCCCGCCGACGCCATGGCTAGCCATGGAAGCTCCGCGAGGGTAGGCGGTCGATTGGGCGGCGAAGACTCGCCACCGCGGCCCCTCATTTTTCGCTCGAAGGCGGAGCGCCGGAAATGGAACAGGTCCGAGGGCGCGCGCAAGCGCAGCGCCCGGAGGTGGACGAACTGGGGGCTCACGCCCCCGAGGAAGCTCGTCCGCTACGTAAACGGTGGCGAGGGCTCCTCCTTCGGCGGGTGGTGCCTCCCCCTCTCCTGTCGGTCTACGATAGCAGCTCGGAGGATGAGGAGGACGCGGCACCGCCGCGTCTCTTCTCCCCCGGCGACTACATCCACGACGACTAGGAGGAGGAGGCCCTGATCGAGCGGGTCACGGCCGTCTCCGAGGCGGAGGCACGCGCAAGGTTCCGCCGGGAGGAGGCCGATGTCGTCCGCCAGGTCCGCGAGTACGAGGCAGCGCAGAGGGAGGCATGCGTCCGCCGCGTGAAGCTCGAGATCGTCGAGCTCGACTCGGAGTAGGCTGCGCGCCGCCGTGTTCCGCCGTTTGCCGCCTCGCCTTCCTCCGCCTCCCCGTCCTCCTCCGCGCGTAGAGGCCCCGTGGGGCCGAATTTTGTTGAAATTAGGTCAAGTGGCGGAGAAGTAAGTTAATTTTATGTTCTATGTAAAAATTATGTACGAGCATCGAACTATCCTCGTTTATATGTGTTCATCACCGAATTCTCCCGCAAAATTTTAATTTTATTATTTTTGATTCGTATTCAGTGGCGGAGCCAGGAACTGAGATGAGGGGATCGAACTTATAAGGTTTAAAAAAATTAGGCACAAAAGAAAGTTTATACGATAGGAAAAGTAGCCCAAAACGATCCAGTTTTCTCAACCGATGAAGTATAACAGCCAAAACATGAAATGACATAAAAACAACTATGACATAAAAACAACTTGGAAACTTAACATGGACTCCTAGCACTTGGTTTTCAGGGAGCGACGACGGTGTCCATCAGTGCGCGACAGCGGCACCGCTCGGCATCGGTGCAGGCAGGGCATAGGCAGATGACCACACGCAAGCGGGAGAATGAGAACTGGCTGAACGGGACAGGGGCGTGACGGCGGGAGAGGAGGCACACCGCGGCGGTGGACTGTGATAGCGGGAGGAGGGCAGGTGGGAAATTAAACGGATTGAGGGAGTTTTTTCAGTTCCCTTCTCTCGGCCGCTCGGCATAGCGGTGCTCTTTTTCCCCCAACTTTGACAGTTCTGGGCAGATCGACATGAGTAACACGAGGGACACGATTTGCAAGACAATAGTACTCCCACCGTTCACTAATATAAGACCTTCTAGCTTTTTTGAAAATGCATGTACCTATACATGTTTTATTGTTTAGGTTCATTTATTTTAGTCTAAATCTAGTCTAGTTTAAAATATCTACTCCCTCCGATCCAAATTAGTTGACTTGGTTTTGTCTAGATTCCGATGTATCTAGCAATAAAATAAGTGTAGATACATTTGAATCTAGACAAATTTAAGTCAACTAATTTGAATAGAAGCGAGTAAAAGATTTTACATTAGGGAACAGAGAGAGTAATAATTTGGGTGGAGGTGCACAACTAATACTTACAATACAGTTAGGTTACCGATACGTTACAACTCAGCGTACACGTACACGTACACGTACAGATCAAATTTAGAGCGTAACACGGTCCAATTAAATTAAATGCTAACACATAGAGAATATGTCGGAGAGCCCGACCAGGCTCGACGCCCTGCTGGCTCCGCCCATGAATCGTATTTATGGAGTATTCTACGCAAGTGCCAAAATCGACCGAATCATCGTTCATTTTTGGGAGCCTGACAGTTTTGGTGAGTTCAGTGTGTTAGAGATGCTCTTATACTCGTGAGCTCCTCCTGATCGCTGAATTTCCAATGGCACATGCAGCAAAGGCCTTTGCTGCTCCTGAAAGATTCAGCGCTGCCCAGTGACTTGTTTATATGATCGGGACAAGCGTGTCCTCGTGCGCGCGCGTGATCCACAGGTACAGTGCTCCTTAATTTCCTACGGGTCTGCATCGACAGCAAGACGAGTTGACGACGACGCACGCGATGCCGGAGCAGGGCAAGAGGCAGCTGAGGCGCAAGCGGACGGCGGCGGCGACGCTGCTTCTGGCGTACGTGGCGCTGGCCATGGAGCGCGCCGACGCCGCGCTGCTCCCGGCGGTGTACAGGGAGATCGGCGCCGCGCTGCAGGCCTCGCCCACCGCGCTCGGCTCCATCGCGCTCTCCCGCTCCGTCGTGCAGGCCGCGTGCTACCCACTCGCCGCGTACCTATCTGCGCGCCACGACCGCCTCACCGTCATCGCCCTCGGCGCCTTCCTCTGGGCCGCGGCCACCTTGCTCATCGGCCTCTCCACCACCTTCGCGCAGGCCGGTGAATCTTGCAGGTTTCCAATTCATGCTCGCCGTACGGTGCCCTGTACTCGAGCTCAGATCCGCTGGATGATGCAATATTGCAGATGGCGGTGACAGCGGCGTTGAACGGCGTCGGGCTGGCGCTGCAGATCCCGGCGATTTTCGCCTTCGTCGCAGACTCCATCGACGGCGAGAACAGGGGCATGGCCTTCGGGTGGCTCATGGTGGCCAGCAAGGCCGGCACTGTGGGCGGCACCACACTTGGCCTCCTCATGGCGCCCACCTCGTTCTTCGGCGTTCCAGGTTGGCGTCTCGCCTTCCTCATGCTCGCGGCCATGGGGGCGACTGTCGGCGTGTCCATCCGCGCTTTCGCGGCCGCCGGCAGCAACGGCCCGGCCCGAGCCGCCAAGCCGGTGCGGCAGGAGCTGCAAGAGCTCGCGAGGGACGCGAAGGCCGTGCTACGGGTCCCGTCCTTCCAGGTCATCGTCGCGCAGGGGCTCACGGGCTCGTTCCCCTGGTCGGCGCTGTCCTTCACGGCCATGTGACTGGAGCTCGTCGGGTTCTCCCATGGCGAGACGGCGGCACTGATTACCCTGTTCAAGGTCGCCACCTCGCTGGGCGGTCTCTTCGGCGGCAAGATGGGGGACGTCCTCGCCGGGAGGCTCAAGAACTCGGGCCGCATCATCCTCTCGCAGATCAGCTCCGGGTCCGCGATCCCCCTCTCCGCCGTCCTGCTGCTTGCGCTCACGAACGAGCCGGCGAGCTTCGCCAGGCACGGCGCCGCGCTGTTCGTCATGGGGTTCATGGCCTCCTGGAACACCTCGGCCACCAACAGCCCGATACTGTCGGAGATCGTGCCGCCGCGGTCGAGGACGACCGTGTTCGCGCTGGACCGGACGTTCGAGGCCGTGCTCGCCTCGTTCGCTCCTCCGGTGGTCGGCCTCCTCGCCGAGCGGGTCTACGGCTACAAGCTGGTGCACGCTGCCGCAGGCGGCGCCGAGCACGCCGCCTCCGTCGAGACGGACCGGGACAACGCGACCTCCCTCGCCAGGGCCCTGTACACCGCGATCGCCATCCCCATGGCGGTGTGCTGCCTCGTCTACTCGTTTCTGTACTACACCTACCCCAGAGACAGAGACCTGGCGCGAGCCGAGACGGCGCGAGATGGAGGTGGAGCTCGTCCCGGCGGCGAGGGGTCTGGCTCCGAGGATGAAGTGGAATAGTTTTTTACGGTAGAAATATAGCCGTGTCACACGTGTGACAATGTGCACACACTAAAAAGTTACGATGGGATCTAGAGCGGCGAATCTAGCCGTGCGTGTCTCTTCCGTCAATCTCATTCTTTTAGAGCATCTCCACTCATCTCCACTCGTGTTTCCAGTAAGGTCGTTTTTAACATTTATCTTTCGGTTCGAACAGTGAAAATAGCTCAGTCACGTTTTCAGAACACCGGTTTCGTCTGGATTTGGCCTAAAATTGGTCTGGTGTTCCCAGGCCGAACCCGACGCGCCAGGAACAGCCTAGGAACGCCGGATGGAGAGGAAACGAGGATGGGCCAGCACTGTCGGCGAGTGGAGGCCGAGTTCTCGCCCTTTTTCTTCTTCCTCTCCCACCTTCCCTCCACAATCCCCCACATCTCCCGCCAGTTCGCCGAGCTCCCGCCGCCATGCCGCCCAAGGCGTGCGCAGTACGACGGCGTTTGGGGGAGCCAGCCAAGCGTTGCGTCGCCTGCCGGATACTCGTCAGTCGGGTTCTCGCTGATCTCGCCGGCGATGTTCCAGAAGAACCAGGCAAACCTACGGCAGAGGTACTCCTCCTCCCCCGAGTTCGACGGCGGATTCAACCCGAACACCGTCTTCCCCTGCCCCGCACCACGCCCTCCTTCAGCGTTCAGCATCGACATCAACACTCCTACTCCTCCTCTTCGACGGCGTGTCGCGGTCCTCTACCGTTCGCCGGAAGCTCGTCGCACGCGACCCACGGCGAGTCCAACGCCCAGAACATGTTCGGCAGAATGTCGAATGAAGCCTACATGCAGGACATGATCGCCGAAGGGTCGGTGGCCGCTGCGGCCAACAATGCCGACTTCTTCACCCAAGAATAGTCCCGGGCCAACGCCGAACACGGTATCGAGTCCCAGGATTTCGTCGAGCAGACCCAGACCGATGGGGAAGAGGAAGGCGTTGGCCTGGCTCCGGCGAAGGGCAAAGGCAAAGGCAAGAAGAAGGCGGGCACCTCGGTGACGGAGCCCCGGATCAAGTGGACACCGACTGAGGACCTTTGCCTCGCCGACGCCTGGAAATCGGTGAGCATGGATCCCATCACTGGCGCCAACCAAAATTCGGACAACTACTGGAAGCACGTGAAGCTAGCATTCGACGAACACAACCTTTATGACTCGAAGTACAAAAAAACCACATGGAGCGCGGCGAGAAAGCCCTGACCAACCACTAGGGGCACATCCAATAGGCGTGCAGTAAGTGGCACAGTCTTCTCGAGGAGGTCGAGCGCACACCCGTCAGCGGCGAGAGCATGGATGCCAAGGTACTACGCCAAACACTAGCCAAAGGTACTTGTGCATGCCTATCCTGACACACTTTGCCTTGCCTTTGCAGCTCCTCCGCGTACTCGGTATGTACCGGACTAACACCGGGACAGAGTTCAAGTCCATCACGTGTTCCCTTCGATTGAGAAATACCAGAAATGGGTGGATACTCGGTTGACCCTCACCAAGACGAAGGCCGGCGTGTACAACCCGACGACCCCTCCACCTGCTGCCGGTGAAGGAAGGCCAGAGCTCAGCCAGAAGAAGGCAAAGATGCTCAAAGCCGCAGGACCTCCCACCGAGCGCCTCCAGGAATCCATCGAGAGGTGCATCACCGACACGAAGGCCCATACCAAGAAGAGGAAGGAGAAGACCGAGCAGAGATGGGCGCAGCTGCTACAAAACCAAGACCGCAAGCTCGATCTCCTCAAAGCAAACTTCACCGCCAAGAAGAGGAACACCGATCTGCAGTTTCTCATGGGCGGTGAAGACACCTCGGCGATGAGCTCGCCAGTCAAGGCCTGGTATATGGCACGTCGCAAGGACATCCTCGAGGAGGACAACGCCGAGAGTGCGCCAAGCTCTACGCCGAACACCTCCGTCATCATGCCCTTGCCGAGCTCCGCTTCGACCTCCTCCAACCAGTCGATCGGCCACGACACCGACGAACCCATCCCCGTCGCACCGGACACGCCGGAGCAGATCACCCCCATCGACGACTGATCCTCGACCAATTTTATCTTGTTCTGTAATAATTTGACGGACACGTACTTCTGTCGAGCACCCTATGGCCGAGACTTCGCCGGCGGGAATGAGAAAATTCGAAAATAACGTCGTTTTTGCTTCACCTGGGAACTCGGTCTGGGAACGTGAGTGGAAAATCGGCCATTCCCAGACCCAAATCTTTCTCCGTCCGGCGCTATTTAGGTCCGGTTTTTGGCCTGGGAACGGCCAACGAGTAGAGATGCTCTTAGATTCATCAAGTTTCATTATGTTTGGTAAAATCTAGACTGATTAAAACTAGGCAAAACCGGTTGAAACAATGCACGCTAAATGACGT
The DNA here is from genome assembly GCA_916181665.1 of Avena sativa. Taxonomy (NCBI): domain Eukaryota; kingdom Viridiplantae; phylum Streptophyta; class Magnoliopsida; order Poales; family Poaceae; genus Avena; species Avena sativa. The sequence continues at coordinate 471,582,200 of OV702290.1, forward strand.
GCACGTCATAAAGACATTACGCCGATGGGATCATCTTATAAATAACAATTTCTCGATTGGTAGCAGTTGGATGAAGATATTTCTATATCCAACCTTCACCTCTCCTCTCTCCAAAAGTTCCTCCAGATCTGAGTTGGTTAGTCCCTCTCCTTCTCTTTTTCAGCGATTGCTGACATTGAGGTGGGCGGGAGACCCCTCCTTGTACAACTGCACTGTAGGTGTAGTATGCCCCAACGACGTTTAGGCCTTATGACAATTTGGAGCTTCTCACGGAGCGAGCGAGCAACATCGGGAGTTGGTGAGGTACCCTCATTGTTTCGCGTCCATGGCAGGCATTAGCGGAGATTGGATCGAGCTGATGCTTCTTGAATAAGCTTGTAGGTTCTTGTGGAGATCAAGATCTCGTTGATGGTGTTCTCGAGAGCCGATGTGGTAGCGAGCCCAATAGGGAGGCCGGTGAGATCTATATCTTTGGGGAAGTTTGAGCTACTCAGTCGTGGAGTTCCTACATGATGGCAAAGCTTGGTTGATGTGATCCATGGCCGAGATGGCGGCCATACCATGCGCTAGCGCTCGTGCGTTTGTAACCTCCTTTAGTGGAGGCCCCTTTTGCTCGACGCGGCAGTGCAAGCCTCTCTCAGGCCAAGTGGTCCCGTCCCCGATGTTGGGAGAGGTCGCCGTGCTGTGATATATCCCAATGCGAGCAGTGACAAAGAAGATGGAGGACTTGATTGTGTTTTTTGCAAATCTCCATAAGGTCCTTCCTGCAAAAACTCAGGACCAAGATGTATTTTCATTTTCTATGAAGGTCCTTTATGTAAAGTGTAACATCACAACCAATGAATAAATCAGTTACAAGTTCTTTGGGACACCCTCCCAAATCTCTTTGTTTGTGCACAAGTCTCGTCGCGTGGAACCTTGAGTTCTGTTTGAAAATAGCTATTTCATGGGCACCTAAGATTGTAAAAAGCACACATTTTAGTTTACTAGTGCACGTGCAATGCACGTATCCTTGATAAATATAAACCAAAAAATCTAGAAAAAATATGTGGCTATAATTAACATAGGTAATAAAATGTGCAACATAAACATATATGGTTTTTCATTTAGCACTTTATTTTATCCTTGCGGAACATCAATAGCTAAACTCATGAAAACAGATTGTTTATTGCAAGGATCATTTCAAAATATGATTATTGTTGAAATAGTTAGGCTTTTATTGAATAAAATGTTTGTTATAAAGAAGAAGCTTGCAAAAGTTCAATCTCGAACCTTCTCTCAAACAGGCCATCGCCAAGGAAGTAATTGGCAAAAAACTTACAATGAACATTGTCAACTCCCTAGGGTTAGGTAAGTATAATACCAAACAATGTTCATTCGTCATTCAGCGCTACTGCCTCTGAATGATCATATCAGAAGCAACACATTTTCAATTTTTTTGGAACAACAATTAATCATTCTCTGAATGACAGTGAGGACGTGTACAAGATTCATAGAGGATATATCAGGGTCTTATCTTGCATTCAAGTGTGACCTCCCTAGTCCTTATGACCAGTAAAATGAGTCAAAATGTACAAATGCTCCTTAGCCTTCCAAGTTAGAAAGTTGGAGCCTTTCGAGTTAGAAAGTTGCTATACCAACCTAACAGAAATAGAAACACATACACTTGATTATGAACATAATTCTGTGTAAAGAAGGGGAAAAAAGAAAGCAGGGGATTTTTAACCTTGTGACCAATCTAGGGTATGTTGTCTTGGTCCTCATGGAAGAAATTAAAGAGAACTCTAAACAAAGCAGAATCTGCAAGCAAACAATCAAGAACCTGTCCACACTGGCAAGAGCTAAATCTGTACTTAAATTACATCCAAGGATTCAGTTAAAAAATATATATGTTGATACAAAATAATATAACATCTAAAAACTGAAGCTAGAGAAGAAACAACAGGTTAATCCCCATGAGAAGAAACCACCTCAGTAAACTCCCGAATATCTTTGATTTGAAGGCCTTGAAGTCCTCCCAAGTCCTGATGTCCTCCTCTGGCTCCCCGGCTGCGTAGGCCAATAAAGATTCCTCCTCGAGCTTGTTGTGCGCAGGGTAATAGGAACACCAACAATAATATTGACGAAGTTGCACAAGATGCACATAACCTTGGCTCCCTATCTCAGATTCATATATATATATATATATATATATATATATATATATATATCGATACTCACTAAAACACATTACACTCCATGCAATTGCCTAGCCAATGTTGCAGACGTATGCACCTGGGATGCGCGCATACAAATTTCTCTTACATATAATCTGCATCAATAGTAGCATTTGTCAGCTATAAAAATTATAGACCACGAAGCACAAACTTACCATACCTCGTGAGATTGTACAACTTAAATATGATACATGTTGTAGAAGGGGTCGTGCATCTCATCCTCGACGATATAGAAGGGGTCCTACGCGGCCGCAGGGATCTTGCTGTCATTGCCTGTCATGAAAATATCAATTTGGAGTAGCTGGATCCGGATGAGAAATAGGGGGAGAACGATGGATAATGCAGGTGATAGCCGTTGGGAGAGCAGCCACGACGAAGGCCTTGAAGTCCTCCCAAGTCCTGATGTCCTCCTCTGGCTCCCCGGCTGCGTAGGCCAATAAAGATTCCTCCTCGAGCTTGTTGTGCGCAGGGTAATAGGAACACCAACAATAATATTGACGAAGCTGCACAAGATGCACATAACCTTGGCTCCCTATCTCAGATTCATATAATATATATATATATATATATATATATATATATATATATATATATATATATATATATATATATATATATCGATACTCACTAAAACACATTACACTCCATGCAATTGCCTAGCCAATGTTGCAGACGTATGCACCTGGGATGCGCGCATACAAATTTCTCTTACATATAATCTGCATCAATAGTAGCATTTGTCAGCTATGAAAATTATAGACCACGAAGCACAAACTTACCATACCTCGTGAGATTGTACAACTTAAATATGATACATGTTGTAGAAGGGGTCGTGCATCTCATCCTCGACGATATAGAAGGGGTCCTACGCGGCCGCAGGGATCTTGCTGTCATTGCCTGTCAAGAAAATATCAATTTGGAGTAGCTGGATCCGGATGAGAAATGGGGGGAGAACGATGGATAATGCAGGTGATAGCCGTTGGGAGAGCAGCCACGATGAAGGCGATGCCGAGAGGTAGATGAAGAACAAGTGATGGAGCAGGCATATGTCGCCGATGGGTGCAAGGCGTCCCTCGTTTACATCCCATGTGTTGGCTCCTCGAACGGCTTCACTACCGCCATGCCGCCATCAGCGGAGTCTCCATCCCTTGTGTGCTGCCGCCACGGGCGCCGCCTCATTGCATGTTATATCTGGAAGGTCGACGACCTCGGCGCTGGCCGTGGCAGAAGACGACCTGAATCGTCATGGTGTTGTAGAGGAATAACAACATTTTTACACGTTTGGTGTCCGACTCGCCGTGAGAGGGGGAAAGCAGCCTAGTCGGCACCCATAGCATGCGGCTGGGTTCAAAATTGAGAGTTTCACATGCACCATGCTGGGCCGATAATGGAGGGGCGAGAAGACAACTGCATAACTGAGGCAGAGCAATTAGCGGGCTATTAATGAGAGTAATTAGAGGGAGGTTCCGCTAAAGTAGGTGAGTAGTGCGGGATTTGAGATTGTGTTGAGTTGGGCTCAACATTGGAGCATTACGGATTGTTAGATTAAGTAGGATGGATGGTTGAGATTGATTGTATCCCACCAAGTTGTATCCCACCAAGTTCTTGCTTTTATAAGTAGTAGAGATAAAACAAAGCTTTCGAGAATCTTATATAATTGCCACAACACATCTTATGAATGACATATTATGCATTCTTTTTTTTCATTGTGCTCTCACATGGCTATTCCTATAAACCTATGGCACGTGCATAGTTGGTACAAAAAAACAATTGCCTCTTCGATTCGTATGATCTCTAAACATATAGATAGGAAAAATACATGATATGATATGATTGTATGTGTAAAACATAGTGAAAGTGCAATAGACCTCGCCTAGAGGGGTGAATAGGCGTTTAAAAATAATTACGATTTAGGATCTAATAAATGCGAAATAAAACTAGCGTTTCATTTATTGAGCATAAAAACTAAAACCACTAGGTTCAACTAAGTGCACCAACGACCTATGTGTCGTGGTGGTGTCACGGCAGATGCCATGGATAGGCTAAAGGTGGGGCCAATATGCACTAGAGGAATTCAGAGAGGGATAGTGTGGTGATTCCACACATAGATGCTTTGTATTCTCCAAGCTAGAAGAGTTTACAAGTACTCCTTGAGCTGTATTGGGGAGAGGAGGAAGAAAGGAACTCTCTTACTCTCACCACTACCTATCTCCAAGGAACTCACTACTCAAATGCCCACCAACCGCTTTCTACAGAGGCCCTAACGCTCCTTATAAAGGGAAGGCTAGGTCTCCAATTAGGACATACGTGGAGGCATATTTCTGGAAATATGCCTCTTCCCAAAATAGCAAACCGAACGGATCACTTTTCGTCATCGTAAGCCATGCAGAGGCTACGTAAGCCTCTGCGGCGCCAGCGTCATCCGACACAGGGCGCGTCACCCTTGTCGGCCACGCCTCGGTGGTCCTTCTCTCTGTCCGCTTCGCTCATGCTCCAGCGTACAACGACCACCTTTTGACCAGCGAGATACCTTCCTTCTCTTGCAAGTCTGATATAACCCGGATCGTGCCTGGTTAATCCGGCCCCGTGGGTACCTGCATACAAGTAACAAAGTACCTGCCGACATACGACATACGTTGGTCGGGACTTAGTTAGGTGGGCATCCTCCGGTACGGGTTACACCATGATTCGGCCTGCCTTGAGGTGACTCGGCCAGCATTCGCTTTGACCTTGCCATACCTCAGCTAACTCGGCCTCTATACCCCGGCGTGACCCTACCCGGGGGTATCCCCCCAACATTAGTCCCCGAAGCTGGTGCGGTCTTAGCAGCTTCAGAAGCTGAGGCCACGTCAGGTTCAATTTATTGAGCCTTTTGCTCCCTTTTCCGAGTTACCTCATAGCCCGGATTTCATTGGCTAGCTTTTCCCTTGGCATATTCCGAGTTTTCAATCGCTGGCCGGGTCACCCTTTAGCTTTCCGGTTGTCCTTCCTTCTCTCGTACGCTTCCCCACGTGGAGGGTAATCATTATCTTGCCTCATTTTAAGGGCATGCGCCAGTTACTGCTGCAGTTAATGTCAGGTGTTACTGTTGCACACGTCACGTCACACATGTCTCCTCGTTAACTGTATCATCACGTCGCGTCGTGGGATCTCCTGCGCCCTGTGGCCCTTCCTGTGGCTTGCCTGTCATTGACTGACCCGGCAGATACACAGCCACACCGTGTGGCCTCGACACGCAACGCGATCCCACTACCCCTGCTAGGACGTGGTTAAATAGGGAGAGGGCGCGTCCCTTGGACACTTTCCACTTCTCGCGCCCCTTCGCCTCTCTGCCCTTTCTTCTTCCTAGCGACAGCGCCGCCGCCACCGCATTTGCTTAGCAGCACCGCCGCCGCGCCGTGCCTTTTCGCACCTGCATCGCTGCCGCTCCCGTGCAGCTCTACCGCCACGGGTCCGTGCCAGTCCAAGGTTCTGCCCCCACCTCCGATTGGGCCGGTGAGGATAGTGATTTAGACATGACTAAATAGGAGTGAGCCGTCGCTGAAGCAGAGATGGAGGAGGGGCGGAAAACACGGAGCGCGGTGCCTGGGCCGGTTCCTGGGTGTGCCAGGACGACCTAGACTGGCTCTACCACACCCGCCGCATCCCCAAGGGCGTGATTGCACGCCTCGCCTCCGAGGAGCTCGCTCCCTCACCCAATCCGGGTGAGTTCGTCGTGTTCCTCTCCCATTTTCAGCGCGGCTTCGGCCTTCCCGTCAGCGATTTCTTCCGTGAATTCCTCAACATCTATGAGCTTCAACCTCACCATCTCCCGGCGAACACCATCACATCCCTTTCTTTCTTCGCCTCCACCATAGAAGGATATGTCGGTTTGTGGCCCACCAAAGAGCTTTGGATCCGGTTCTTCGGTTTACAAAGGAACGTGATTCCGAATAAACAGCTTGACCCGGAGGACAAACATCTGACTCAATTCGGTGCTGCCTCTATTTTCCCCCAAAAACAATCCGTCTTTCCCCAGGTCACGGGGCTTGATTCCTGCAAGGGCTGGGCCCGAACTTTCTTCTATGTCAGAAATGGCACGAATGAAGATTTGATCCGGCTGCGCCCCTATGCTCCGGGTCCTCCTAATCCAGATTTGTGGGACCGGGTTTCCAAGAAACCCACTGTCTTGGCGAATCAAGTCAACAAACGGTTTCAGGAGCTGAAGGATGCGGGGCTGCGCAACGAGGATACAATGATCACTTTCGTCCGCAGCCAGATCTCCCTTCTCCAGAAACACACACACAAGCTTTGCCACATGAGCCAGCGCCTTGACCCCAACTGGACTTCTTCCTTTGAACTGAACAACACCGAGATATTCCGCCGGGTCAAGGCCCTTTTCACGATCGACAAAAACTTCTCCGCTGATTGGGAATGGGGGATAGAACATTTTTGCCGTGACAAGCCTCCTCCTACGGTAAATATCATGATTCAATCTTTTTTCGAGTTATATTCTATGTCGAAGTATGTTGTTTATCTGATCCTTTTGTATTTCCTTCTTAGCTATTTCTCCAGCAAACCCTCGAAGATGGCACCGAGCCTTCGCTCAAATGGGCGAAGGATTGAATCGTATCGGACGAGGAGGAGCCGGATCAGGAGATGTTCCTGCCATTCCTTGATGCAACCAAGCGACCCACTAGTAACTTCTCTTCCTTAAGAGATTGGCCTGATGATGAAGATGATTCCGACGTTGAGGTGATGGAAGAATTTAACGTTGTACCCCTTTCTTACGCTTTTCTGACTTCAGCTAACCCGGTTGGGCAGATCCACGAAGATCCTCCTCTTGCCACGGGTGAGCCGGTCCCATCCGCGTCTAAGAAACGGGCTGCCACTTCCGCTGCTTCCTCCGGACCTGCCAAAACGACCAAGGTGAGGAAGAAGTCCGCAGATAAGACCGCCACCAAGCCTCCGACAAAGGCCATAGTCTGGAGAGCTCGAAAACCCAAGGAGCCTTTGACTTCTGACGAGTAAGTCATTTCTTCCTTGGTCCAATTCTCTGCCTCGTGCTTTGCTATTCATATGCTTTCTCTTTGTTTTAATTTATTATTCGTCGTTTGATTCGGCAGGGCTACGGTGGAGGTTCCCCAGAGCGGATCCATTATCGCTTCGCCTCTCCGGCATACCCCATCTCCCCCTCGTGGCGATGATACACGCCCGCTGAGCCCCATTCAGGAGGGTTCAGCGACTGCTCCGGGTTCTAGCCCACCTCGTCCAGAGGAGGGCAACCTTGGAGCAGGGGGAAGTGGCTCTGCCGAGGTAGTGGATGCTCCCAGCTCCTCTTCGGCTCAGCCGCAATCTGCCACCTCCGAGATACCAACAGCACCCCCGCCAAGACCATCACCAGCACAAGCACCAGCGCCAGCACCAACAGCAGCACCACAAGTACCAGCAGCAGCACCAACTCCTTCCGCCTCGTCCGAGTCTTCCAAGACTCGGCGAGAAAACATAGCTAGCACCAAGGTTGTGCCCAAGTCCAAGGCTGCAGCACAAACTTCAGCCTCTCAGCAGCAGCCCAAGGCTAAGAAAAACTCTGACGCCGCCAGGGCAGCATCAATCGACACCGGACAGCGCATGCTCGCATCCATGCTTCCGAAGAAGAATCCACCGAAGAAAGATGCCCCCTCTGGGTCAACTAACACGCAACTTGCATTGCACACCAGCCCCACTGCTGCCCAAGTTGAAAGGAGGGAGGCCCACGCCAATGGTTTGATTGCGCCCCACATGCTCAGCGGAGAGCGCTATCCTCCGGCCTTAATTGATTTCGTCAATAACTGGAATAAGTTGGAGTTCGTCAATAACGATGATCTCCCGGAGAAGTTCGGGCCTGCCGAGTTTGCCGCACAAATGAACACGGCTGCCAAGGCTATCAACCTTGCCAGCCGGATGATGGAGGTATGCTACTTTGTCTTTTCTTTAACATGTACTAGTGCTTAGTGATATAACCATTAGTCCCCGAGCCTCCGGGGGAGTAACTTGTTACTCGGCCGGATGCTCCTTAGAGAACTAGCATAGCTCCTTGGTAACTTCGGATATGCACACACCTAGAGTCGGGTTAAGTTCCACTTGGCCCGGATTTTGTACACTTCGAATATGCACACACCTAGAGCCGGGTTAAGTTCTACTTGGCCTGGATCTTGTACACTTCGAATATGCACACACCTAGAGCTGGGTTAAGTTCCACTTGGCCTGGATTCTGTACACTTCGAATATGCACACACCTAGAGTCGGGTTAAGTTCCACTTGGCCCGGATCTTGTACACTTCGAATATGCACACACCTAGAGCCGGGTTAAGTTCTAGTTGGCTCGGATCTTGTACACTTCGAATATGCACACACCTAGAACCAGGTTAAGTTCCACTTGGCCCGGATTTTGTACACTTCGAATATGCACACACCTAGAGCCGGGTTAAGTTCCAATTGGCCCGGATTTTGTACACTTCGAATATGCACACACCTAGAGCCAGGTTAAGTTCCACTTGGCCCGGATTCTGTACACTTCGAGTATGCACATAACTAAATCAACTTTGCTGTTTTCAGGTCACCACCAATCGTCAAAGTGCTGAGTTTCAGCGCCTCCTGGATACACACAAGGCGCTGCGCTCGAAACATTCTACACTTCTTGCTGAGTTCGAGAAAAGGGGTAAGATTTCACTTTGACTTTTTCCTATCTTTTTGAGTCTTTTCTCGCCGAACTAATCTTTCATTCAAATTTGTGCAGCCGAAGTGGATGCCGAAAACAAAATCATGAGAAAAAACTTAGACAAGATAAAAGGTAAGTCACTTCGGTTATTTAACTTATGTGCTCTCTTTCCTTTCTCCTGAGCTCGGCAAATATTCATACCTTGGCTTTGCCGGGTCAACAAACTATTTTAGCATCCCTTGAAGATAGTGTGCCCGTGCCTGATATGATGCTGCATTTTCTCGAACAAGCAGGGCAACACCAGGCCGAACTTAAGAAGAAGGATGATGAGCTCGCCCAACTCCGAGCCAAAGACGATGAAATTGCCATGCTCAAGGCCGAGATGAAAAAACTTAAGGATCTCCATAGGGTTGAGATGGACAAGGCTGGCCAGGATTTCACTGACGAGCAAGAACGCCTCAAGCTTCAACTCACAAAAGACCAAGAGCTACTGAAGGAGGCTGACGTCAAGCTTGAGTCGCAAATGCTGAACTTGAGATACTCCAGAAGAGGCGTGCTGATTGCAACAACAAGCTGATTCGGATCCACAGTCATATCTCTCATTAGTTCTTTTCCTTCAGCCGACATGAATTTTGCTGGGTCAACCTCTTTTACTCATTTCACTTGTCTTGTTATCAGGCAAATTCACAGAGGGTAATGCCATTGCGGCTACTGCCGTTGCCAAGTTCCGCTAGCAGAGGGGTACTCCAATTGGTCCTGGATCTGAAACCATTCCCTTTGACATGGAGGACTTGCTGGTCATCCTATCCTCTCGCCTTGAGATTATAAAAAACTATGGTTCAGATATCCTAGACTCAACCGTCCGGATCTTTAATGCCCTTTGGCCTGGCGAAGATACTACGGAGGGGACCACTGCTCTGATTACCAAGTTAATGGAGTGCGAGACCCAGCTTGACCTCTGGAGGGAATCCGTCGCCCGCGCCGGAGCTGAAACTGTTCTCCATTTCGTGCTCACATGGTATGAGAAAATAAATCTGGGTCTTCTCGAGCGCTTGCGCACCAGATCAAGGTGGTCAAATGATCCGGATTGGATAGCTCGGTGCAAGTCTTGCGCCCATAACCTCATTCAGTTTGCCCCTATCCATCAATGGATCGAGGGACCAAGCTTTCTCGGTGCTGTTGACGATGAATACATTGAAGATGGTTCGGGAGATGAGGAAGAGGACGAAGCTTCAGATGTTGAAGAGAATGAAAACGATGATGAGGCTGAAGCCGGAGTTCCACCTGCTGCTGCTCCTTGAGCGTGAAAAAACACTTTGAAATTTATTAGATCCCCGGTATGCCGGGTGCAGATGTATTAAGCACACAAATTATATTTTGCTACTAAGTTGCTCGTGCTGGATTAACTTGGGCGTAGTCCCGGAGTTTCATTTTCTTGTTTCTCCAATTTCCTGGCTTGGCTCGTGTCTACCTTGATTCGGTTTTGTGACTTACGAGTCCGAGTTTCAAAAATTGACTTAATAATACTTGGAAACTTTAGGACTAGCTCAAGGTAATTCAACATAGTAAAAACAAGGTAAACATAAAGTTAGTCTGAATAACAAATGTCGACTCGATTAAGTTCTTTTCCTTAGTCGTTTTTCGTGTGCTACGCAATTCCAAACTTGTTCTCTTGCTTGCCATGAAGCCAAATCTTGTTGGACAGCAGCAAGTCGAAGAGTTGAGTTTTTGGTGCTCACACACTACTAATCCGGCTTAGGTATAAGCAACTTACGCCAGCCGATATATAAATAACAAATACAGAAAACAACAACAAATATCACTAAGGCAGTCCCCGAGTTACTGCTCGAGGTGCCAAGATTTCATTGATAAACTCATTGCCGGCATACATACCAACATATGAGAGACTCGGATACACACACTTCTTTGTTAAGTGTAGAATGGACGAAGTAGAGCTACATTCCATGGACGCTTAGATTCCTCGCCGGACCTATCCGCCTTGTTCTTCTCCTGTGGTTTCACATCGATGAGGTAATAAGAGTCATTGTGCAATGCTTTGCTCACAATGAATGGACCTTCCCATGGGGGGGATAACTTATGCATGCCAGCAGTATGTTGTACCAGCCAGAGTACCAGATCACCTTCCCGGAAGACTTGGGGGTTTACCTTCCAGCTATGATAGCGTCGGAGATTTTGCTAATATATGGCGGATCTAGACAATGCTAATTCTCTCGCTTCTTCCATCAGATCAACATCATTTTGCCGGGCTTCTCGCACTTCGGCTTCTCTGTATTGGGTGACTCTAGGCGAATCATGCTCTATGTCGGCTAGTAATACAGCTTCTGCCCCATATACCAGAAAGAATGGCTTATAGCCTGTTGATCTATTCGGAGTTGTTCTTAAACTCCATAACACCGCTGGTAGTTCTTCTATCCAGCACCCCGCTGATCTTTGCAGCGGCTCAATGAGCCGGGGTTTATCCCGGATAATACTAATCCGTTGGATCTTTCCACTTGTCCGTTCAATGCGGGGTGGGCTACCGAGGCAACGTCCAGCCGGATCTTTTTATCTCGGCAGAATCGCGCAAATGCTCCTTCAGCAAAATTAGTGCCGTTATCTATTATGATACCATGAGGATAGCCATATCTCAAGATGATATCTTTGAGGAATGTCACGACTGTAGCTCCATCACATTTTCTTATTGGCTTTACTTCAATCACTTTGTAAACTTGTCAACCATGACCAAGATATGGGTCATGTTTCCTCTCGCCGGCTTAAATGGACCAACCATATCCAAACACCACACAGCAAATGGCCAGATAATTGGTTTGGTCTTGAGCTCCAACATTGGCATGTGTGTCTTGGTAGCATACCTCTGACAACCATTGCATTTTCTTACTAGATCTTCTGCTTGTTCCAAGGCACTTGGCTAGTAGAATCCATGCCGGAAAGATTTTGCCACTAATGCTCTGGATGAGGCGTGATGCCCACATTCCCCTTGATGTATATCTCGGAGGATGTCAAGCCCTTCTTCTGGGTCAACACACCGCTGCAGGACATTCGTGACACTCCTCTTGTATAGCTCGGCATTGATAATCGTGTACGCCTTTGCGCGCCTCTGAACTTGCCTTGAAAGCACTTCTTCATCGTGCAAGGATCCATCCTTCAGGAACTGGAATATGGGCAGTGCCCAAGCTAGTATGGCTCACACTGGAAACACATCCTCGTCCACTTCCATTCGATCTATCGGCATAACCTCTGCCGGGTCAGGCTACAAAGTCCCCGGGTTCTGCGAAGCAGTCCCCGGGTTTGCCGAAGCAGTCCCCGGGTCTCCTGAGGCACTTCCCACATCAATGTTCATGGGCACAGCTTCCGACTCCGGATTTTCCGGGATATAGATTGACTCGGATTCTGGGGGTGGCCTGGTAGATGGATTTCTGAGGTGCTCCAGTGCTACACCTGGTGGAATCACTTGTCGGGTGGATCCGAGTTTCGACAGTACATCGACAGCCTCATTTTCCAGCCGGGGTACATGATGGAACTCGCATCCCTCGAAGTATCCCGATATTTTCTGCACATGAAATCTGTATAGTGCCATGTTTTCATCCAAAGCATCCCATTGTCCCGAGACTTGCTGAACTACCAAATCCGAGTCACCAAAGCATTGGATCTAACGTATTCCAATTTATTTTGCCACTTTGAGCCCATGAACAAGTGCTTCATATTCTGCAACATTGTTTGATGTTGCGAAGTGGATCTACAGCACATACTTCAGCTGGTCCTTCTTGGGCGAGGTAAGCACAACTCCGGCGCCTAACCCGGTTTTTGTTTTTGATCCATCAAAATGCATTCTCCAGTAGTTCGGATTTGGCAATGGTGGCTCATATTGCATCTCGTCCCAATCCACGAAAAAGTCAGCCACAGCCTGAGACTTGATCGCATATCTCCTGTCAAATTGTGGAGCATAAGGGGCTAGTTCAATTGCCAATTTCGCGATCCGGCCGCTTGCATCCTTATTGCTCATTATCTCAGATATGGGGGCTTCACATATCACTTTAATGGGATGTTCTTCAAAATAGTGCTTCAGCTTCTTTGCTGCCATATATACACCATATGCCATTTTTTGATAGTGAGGATAGTTCTGCTTTGATGCTGATAATACCTTGCTCAGGTAATAAACTGGCCTCTGCACCGACTTACCCTCTTCGTCGCGCTCTACCACTATTACTGCACTTACAACTCGGTTGGTTGCGGCTACGTAGAGCAACATTGGGTCTTTTGATAGTGGAGAGGCTAATACTGGTGCAGTGGCTAACATTTTCTTTAGTTGAATGAAGGCTTCATTGGCCTGTGGCGTCCATACGAATTTGTCTGATTTTTTCATCAGTTGATAGAGAGGTAATACCTTTTCTCCCAACCGACATATAAACCGACTTAAGGATGCCAGGAAACCAGTGAACTTCTGGACATCATTAAGACACTTCAGCAATTCCATTCGCTATATGGCTCGGATTTTAGTTGGATTAACTTCGATACCTCTGCTGGAGACAAGAAATCCGAGTAATTTTCCAGCCGGGACACCAAAGGTACATTTCTCTGGGTTAAGCTACATCTGGAATCTCCTTAGGTTCACGAATGTTTGTCTCATATCGTCAAGGAGCGTTTTGCTTTCCTTGGTTTTTATAACCACATCATCCACATATACTTGCACATTTCCACCAATTTGATCGTGCAAGCATTTTTGCATACATTTTTGGTATGTTGCCCCTGCATTACGTAAACCAAAAGGCATGGTGTGATAGCAATAAGCCCCATACAGGGTGATAAACACAGTCTTTATTTGATCACTCGGGTTCAGAGGTATCTGGTGGAAACCAGAATATGCATCTATGAATGACAACAGTTCACACCCAGCAGTAGAATCTATGACCTGATCTATCCTTGGCAGTGGGAATGGATCTTTTGGACACGCCTTATTCAGGTTCGTGTAATCGATGCACATACGCCAAACCACTGCCACATTCGGATCATCTTTCTTCTTTTCCACAAGCACCGGATTAGATAGCCAATCCGGGTAAAGCACTTCCATGATAAACCCGGCTATGAGGAGCCGAGCTATCTCATCCCTAATGACTTTTCTCCTATCTTCGGCGAAGCGGCGGAGAGGTTGCTTCACCGGCTTCGCTCTGGGTCTCACATTCAAAGAGTGCTAGGCCAACTCCCTCGGAACACCTTGCAAGTCCTGTGTGGACCAAGAAAAGATATCCCGATTCTCACAGAGGAAGTTGACGAGCTCGCTTTCCTATTTGTCAGTTAACCCGGCACCAATCGTTATGGTGCGCTCTAGGAACAGATCATCAATAGGTACTTTCTTTGTATCCTTTGTTGCTTGAAATGAGACACTTCCATGCGGGTTACTCAGCGTCGACATATAATGCTATGCGGATTGAGCCAATGCTGCTACTTCCTGAATCTTTCTCTTTTCTTGTGCGATCACAAGTGACTCGGCTAGGTTGGATCTGGTCGACGCACACTCAATGGAATGTCGAAAATCTCCTGCTATGGTAATTACTCCATTTGGCCTGGGCAACTTCATCTTCAGGTAACTGATGTGACAACTTGCCATGAATTTGTTCAAGGATGGCCTGCCGAGTAACGCGTGATATGCGCTTTCTAAGTTCACAACCTCAAACTCCAAGTTCTCAGTTCGGCAGTTATCTCGTGTGCCGAATAACACGTCAACCTGGACCTTGCCAATGGGTTCACAGGAAATGCCTGGCACAATACCATGGAAAGTTGTCCTCGTAGTCTGGAGCATGTTCTTCGAGATATCCAACTTGCGCATGGTATCCACGTACATGATATTAATGTTGGTGCCATTGTCAATCAGCACCTTAGACAATCTCACATTAATATTGGGCCCAATGAATGTTGGGTCCAGCACTAATGCATATGAACCAGGACTTGGCATAAGCTTGGGATGATCCTTGATATTTCAGGTAATTTCCTGATCCGACCAAGGCATATACCTCGTCACTGCCGGCATAACCGCATTCACTTCCATATGTCGGTGTTGCAAGCTTTTTCTATCTGTTTCCTCCATGGTGAACATGCAATAACTCTGGTGATGCTCTCTGTATTCATTTCTCCCCTCATTTCCGGGGTACCTTTGATCTGGCTGATGCTGATTTTCCACCTGATGCACTGCATCCCTTCTCTCATGGTTTTCATACCTCGGCGGAGGTGGTGGCAACATTAACTGTTGCGTGTTCGCTCCAGAGAGCAATTGCTGCCGGGGTAACTCCTGTCGAGGTTGATCGTTCCGAGGTGCCTGAGCATTCCTCGAACCACTTTGTTCAATCTTCCTCATCCACTCGCATTGCCGAGTCATGTGACCCGCCGGGTTACTCGGATTTGGCGTGTGAAATTTGCACGGCTGATCCAACATTGCCTCATACGTATACCTCGGCCGGTCTATCTTTTCTTGCCACTGTTTCTTCTGCTCTGGCGTCCAAGTTTTCTTGCCATCATTTCTCGGAGTCCATTGTTGCCCTCCAGTTTTATGACGCTGATTACTCCCTGCTCCGGGTTGATCCTGATTTACAGCAGCAACTTGTTGCAAACTGTACCTGTAATCCGGTCTATCATCTCTTCTCTTACCCCGGTAATCATTTCGCCGAGATGATCCGGCTCCATCTCGCTGGTAGTACTCCTCATTTGACTCGTTTGACATGAGCCGGGGTTGAGTCGGATCCCCCAAAGCATACGAATCTGCAATCCGGATTGTCTCTGCCAGTGTAGTTGGCATATCCCTTTGTAGCCTTTGCCACAACATGCTTGCATACCTACACCCTTGTGCAAATCAAGCTATGGCCTGTGACTCAATCACGCCCTCACATGAGTTTCTCATGGTGCACCAGCGGGTCAAGAACTCCCTATCTGTTTCATTTGGTCTCTGTTTGCACATTGCTAAGGTCTGTGGCCTATTCGGCCTCTGATACGTGCTCAAGAAGTTACTGACAAACATTTCCTCAAAATCAATCCAACAGTTGATACTTCCGGGCGGTAAATTGTTTAACCATACCCTCGTTGGCCCCTCCAGCATCTGAGGCACGTATCTCACAGCCCATCTCAAGTTGCATGTAGCAATTTTCACTGCAGTAGCGTAGTTGATCAACCAATCCTCTGGCTTTGTGCTGCCGTCATATGTTTTCGTGCCTCTGGGTAACTAGAAGTTAGGTACTGGAGGCTCTTTCATGATCCGGGGCCCAAAGCACGCTGGACCCAGAGGACCTTGCCCCTCAATTTGCTCCGACATATAGAGTCGATCCAGTTTTAACCTGGCGTCGTCAGGCATCAAGTCCCTGCTTCCCAGCCTTGACCCTATCACGTGATAGTCCGGCCTAGGGTATCTTGCATTCACCATTTCCGAATTACCATCATTGTATCTATCTTGCTCTTGTGGAGCACATCTCTGTTGCATACCTTGGCCGGCACTTCGCTCTTGCCGTGGTATATTCCGCTGCTGCGGTTGCCCTGCACCCGCCGAGTTGTGCTGTCCGGCATTGCTGTTTACAGTGTTTCCCTGACCGGCATTGCCTTGGTCGCGGTTACCTCGGCCAGCTTCACCTCGGCTGACACTTGGTCGATCCTCATTTCCCTGCACTGCTTTTCCTTTCCCTGCCCTTGCCGGGTCATAGGGGACTATCTGTTTGTTTCTCCTCGCCGAGGTTACCACTTCCTCTCTTCTTGGGCCACCATGAGGGGATGATGCAGCTCCAGTAGATTTCTCCAGGTTACCTACCGCTGAATAAACGACTTTGGAAGCCCCAGCCCTCGCCGGGTTTGCCCTGAGCAACTCTTCATTTTGTCTGTTAGCGATCCGAACTAACTCATTGACTCTCTCCTGCTGTCTTTGCCGGGCTTCACCCGTCAAACCCTCTAACCCGGATGCAGCTGCATCCGCTGCTCTGAGGTTCTTTGCCGGGGTACTGTACTTCGGCAGCCCCACGGACAAAATGTTCTCTGCTCTTCAACTCTAGTATCACCTTCTTTGTTCATTTCACTAATGAGGTTTCCCCCTTTACTTTTTCAGCATCTACCTTATTCGCTTTTGCGTACTCGCGCAGCATCATGTTCAATGACTGCTGAGCCGCAGCTATCTTTTTTGCACCTTCTAGTATTTTCTACCTAGTTTCTTCTAACTCGGCCTGTGCCCGAGCCGGATCTACTGCAGGAGCTATGGGGCTCTCTAGGCTATCTATCGCCTACTATAGCACATTCTCTGGCCTCTCTAGTGGAGAACCTCTACTTTTCCTTGGTGCCTTGGGTGTTACCTCTGGATCTGGTGCTGGATCCTTGCTCGCGCCAGTGCCAGGCACTGTCATCATCACTTCGGCGCGGTTAGGGGAACGAGTGATGCGCGCCCCACGAGCCGCGCTAAGGGGTGGCTCGCCTCCCTCAACGACGTACCACGGGTGAATGCACGACACATCGACGACGACGTAGATCTTGTGAGCGCCAAGCTTGACGAAGAGGCCGTTGCGTAGAAGAGGTCGTTTGTCAAAGCAACCAGCATTGTCGCTGACAAAGTCCAGCGCTCCAAAGCGCTGAACGAGCCCAGAGACGATGCGCTCGCTGTTGCCGATGAGGTTTCCTGTCCAGATCTTCAATCCTGCTAACGCCGCTAGCCCCACGATGGGCGCCAACTGTCGTGATGGTGTCACGGCAGATGCCATGGATAGGCTAAAGGTGGGGCCAATATGCACTAGAGGAATCTAGGGAGGGATAGTGTGGTGATTCCACACACAGATGCTTTGTATTCTCCAAGCTAGAAGAGTTTACAAGTGCTCCTTGAGATGTATTGGGGAGAGGAGGAAGAAAGGAACTCTCTTACTCTCACCACTACCTATCTCCAATGAACTCACTACTCAAATGCCCACCAACCCCTTTCTACAAAGGCCCTAGCGCTCCTTATAAAGGGGAGGCTAGGTCTCCAATTAGGGCATACGTGGAGGCATATTCCTGGGAATATGCCTCTTCCCAAAATAGCAAACCGACCGGATCACTTTTCGCCATCATAAGCCATGCAGAGGCTACGTAAGCCTCTGCGGCGCCAGCGTCATCCGACACAGGGCGCGTCACCCTTGTCGGCCACACCTCGGTGGTCCTTTTCTATGTCCGCTTCGCTCATGCTCTAGTGTACAACGACCACCTTTTGACCAGCGAGATACCTTCCTTCTCTTGCAAGCCTGATATAACCCGGATCGTGCCTGGTTAATCCGGCCCCGTGGGTACCTGCATACAAGTAACAAAGTACCTGCCGGCATACGACATACGTCGGCCGTGACTCAGTTAGGTGGACATCCTCCGGTCCGGGTTACACCATGATTCTGCCTGCCTTGAGGTGACTCGGCCAGCATTCGCTTTGACCTTGCCGTACCTCGGCTAACTCGGCCTCTATACCCCGGCGTGACCCTACCCGGGGGTATCCCCCCAACACTATGCTAAGCAAGACAAGCAACAAGGTAGTAGCAAGATAAAATACTTCAAGCACGATGGCTATCACAATGTAAAATGCATAAGTAAAGGGCTCGGTTGAGAGATAACCGATGGGCGCGGAGATGATGATTTTTATCCTGAAGTTCACTTCTAAAGAAGCTACATCTACATTGGAGAGGTGCGATGGCACAATGTACTCCAAATGCCACAAGTATCTCACCTTGAGGTGTGGTGGCTCGATGCTCACTCAATGCCACACAAGGCCTCACCCCAATATGCGGAGGCACGCAACTCACCGACGCCACAACATGCTCACCTTGTTCTCCCGTGATCTCACCACAAAGGCCTACTCATGATCCATATGGGACACTTGAGGGTGGTCACCGAACCCGTACAAGGTTGGGGCTAGCTCCACAACTCAATTGGAGGCTTCCAAGAACAAAGCCACAAAAGGCCACAAGCTTGAGGCCACTCCACAACTCAATTGGAGGCCTCAAAAAGTCAACACACCAACCACACAACCGTCTAGGGTTCCAAGAACCCAAGAGTAACAAGCCTACAAGCTTGTGAAGGGAATATGTCCTAAGAGTCAATAATAAAGTTGTTATTATATGTATTCCAAGTATATAATAGATTTTTATTTTACATGCTATAATTGTATTAATATGGAAACCTTAATACATGTATTTTTAATAAACAAATAGAAAGTTCCTAGTTATGCCTCTCTATAAACTAGCTCGTTGATTAACAAGATGATCAAGGTTTCCTGATCATGGATATTGGATGTTGTTAATAACAAGGTCACAGCATTGATCAATGATGTGATAAACATTCATCCGAAGTATAGCATTACGATCAAAGTCATTATGTTTATATTGATATATCATCGTACGAAGTAATCTTTATCCTTAGACCATGATATCATGTTAATTGCTAATACCGGAAGAATACTTTGATAACATCAAACGTCACACTGTAACAGGGTGACTATAAAGATGGGTTCGGGTATTCCGAAGGTGTTATGTTAAGTATCATGGATCAAGAGTGGAATTTGTCAATCCCGATGATAGATAGATATACTCTAGGCCCTATTGGTGATATCACATTAAGATAGCTTGCAAGCAAGTGATGTGATCACTAGGATGTTATATCACAGGAACGAGAAAAGAGTGCATGTCAGTAACGAGATCAAACTAGAGATACTGATGATCGAATCTCGGACATGTAATATATCGCAAGACAAAGGAACTTAGTTACTATCACTAAAGGTTCTCTCGATCACAGAAGTCATCGTTGAATGTGTGGGAGTCAGTATGGATCTCCAGGTCCCGCTTCTGATTATTGATCTGAGAGGGGTTTCGATCATGTCTGCATTATTCGTGAACCGTAGGGTGACACACTTAAGGGTTGCCAAATACCATTTGGAGCAAATATGTTCTAGACGTAAAAAATTGCAAAGCGCTAGAATTATTTCAATAGACACCGAAATTGTTTCGGGTGAAATTGCTGAAATTGGTTTTGCATGTGAGATTGAAAGGTGAGGGGTCACCCCCATGGGGCGCCGGCCATGGGGAGGGGCACCCCCTCCTCCTATAGAAGGCCCCCCTCTCACTCCTTCTTCCTCACACCTCCTTGTGAAAGATCTCTCTCCCCCTCTAGAATTATTCCCCCATCGTCTTGGATTAGCGAGATACATGTTCCCGCTGGCATTTCGTCTGGAAGGAGTTGCTGCTTCCGCTGCATCGTTGGAGCGAGGAGGTGGAGGTTGTTCGGTGGCCTGAACGTGTGTGCGAGGACGGATACGTTGCTGATTTGTGGCGCTAGGACTTCCACACAATCTTGAGATCAGCAAGCGTTCGACTACATCATCCACGAGTTCCATCTCGTTAATAAAGCTTTGTTGTTCTTCGAGGGTATGTTCTCTATGGATGTATATCCACCCGTTGCTTATATCTAGTAGATATATCTTGGCGTATAATAGTTCCCATCATAGGATTTTTTTTTTGTTTTCTATGTTGTGAACCCAACAGTGGTATCAGAGTCTGATCTATGCGTAGATTCTTTGCACAGGTAGTACACATATGAGTATGTGGGCGATGATGATCATGTTATTGCTTTTTTCATGTATTTTGGATATTGATGGCATAGTGGGATGAAGCGGCCCGGACTAACTTTACATGTCCTCGCACATGAGACCTGTTCCACGCTTGACATGCAACTAGTTCTGCAAAAGTGGCTAGCGGGTGTCTGTCTCTCCTACTATAGTCAATATCTGATTTACAACGAGTTGCTAATAATTTGATTATCATCGTTGTGGTTCCATGTTCGTAGGTAAGAACAGTTATCTTCGAAATCCCTAAGCCACGTAAAACTTGCAATTGATAAATTAGAAGCGTCTAGTTTAGATCATTGTTGGGCTGGTGTCATTATATGTAATGTTGTAAGTTGATGTATAGTTGATACTCTTGCAACACACCTAACATGTAAGTTCCATAGACCTTGGCCTTACACACAATGGAATGATAAAGATCATACCATGATGCACATGATAGTGATCAAGTGCAAGAAGCATATCATTTCACTTTACACGTTTGATGTTTGCATCTTATATTGCTTGTTTGGCGCTTTAGTAGCATTATAAGATGATCCCTCATTTAAATATCAAGATAAAAATTGTGTTCTTCCTTAAGTATGCACTGTTCTATGAATCGTGTTTCGAGACATCATGTGATGATTGGGTGTAATCGACTCTGCGCTTTCATACAACCGGTGTAAGACAGTTTTACACATGCGAGTACTAAGGTTCTTACTTGGCGAGTGATACATTGCAAATGTATCTATAATTTTTGATGTTCCATGCTTGGTTTTATCCACTTTCTTGTGTTTTGTCCACACTTTGGAGTACTTTTCATATGATTTCTTGAACTAACCTATTAACAAGAGCCACAGTGCCAGCTGCATGTTTTCTGCTGTTTTTGGTTCTAGGAAAGTCAGAAAATGAATATTCTCGGAATTGGACGGGACAAAAGCCAAAGTGCCTATTTTTCCAGAATACGAGATGGAGGAGGGCCAGGGCCTGGCCACACCACCCCCAGGCGCGGGCTGGGCTTGGCCGCGCCAGGGCATGGTGTGGGCCCCCAGGCACCCCCTCGGTCTCCCTCTTCGCCTATAAGAAGCCTTCTAACCTAAAAACTCCCGGGGGTTCAATGTTTTTCTAGAAGGAGTTCTGCTCCGCCGCCACCACCAGATTCCACGAAACAGCACCAGAAACTCCGTTCTGGCACCCTGCCAGGACAAGGAATTGGAGGAGATCATCGCCATCATCATCACCATCGCTTCTCCATCGACCATCCATGTTTCCCCCATCTATGAGTGAGTAATCCCCCGCTGTAGGCTGTGGGGATGGTAGGGATTGGATGAGATCGTTCATGTAATGGCATCAGATTGTTAGGGCATGGTGCCTAGTATCTTTTATTAGTGCTTTATGACTTTGTTGCGACTTGTTGTGCTTAATGCTTGTCACTAGGGCCCGATTGCCATGATTTCAGATCTGAACATGTTATTGATTCATTATGATAGTATTGTTTTTGGTCTTATCTACAAGTTGTATACACACGTTGTTGTCCGGAACCAATGGCCCCGAAGTGACAGAAATCAGGATAACTGGAGGGAATGGCTTTGATGTGAGGATCACATGTGTTCACGGAGTGTTAATGCTTTGCTCCGGTGCTCTATTAAAAGGAGCATCTTAATTGCCAGTAGTTCCCTTGAGGCCCCGCTGCAAACGGGCTGGCAGGACAAAAGATGTTGTGCAAGTTCTCATTGCGAGCACGTATGACTATATATGGAACACATGCCTAGGATTATCTAGTACTTGGATGCTTTATCTTATTTATCTACAATTGCCCTATGTTCTGATTGCTATGTGAATTGTCTTGTCCATGCAACGCCCGTCCATCCATCCCTATGCCTACCGCACTCGAATTCTACTATTTACTGCTTTTGTTACTACTATCTTTACTTTACTACTGCTGTTACTTTACTATTCCTACTACAAAACTGTTGCTACTAATAAACTGTTGTGAGGAAGATTGTTTCTAGGTGCAGCTGAATTGACAACTCAGTTGTTAAGGCTTATAAATATTCTTTGGCTCCCCTTGTGTCGAATCAATAAATTGGGTTTCACTTCCCTGGAAAATACTGCGATACACCCCCTATACTTGTGGGTCATCAAGAGTATTTTCTAGCGCCGTTGCCGGGAAGCATAGCTTTATTTATCAAGTCCACTTGGAATCACTATTGTTCAACCTAAGTTTATTTCCGCCTTGTTTGCTTATTTCTTTATCAAAAATACAAAAAAATTGTTCCTACTCTAGTTGTTATTTTTGTTGGTCTGTTATTTTCTTGCTTTATCATGCTTGTTGTCAATGGTTGGTTTCTTTGAAACTGAATCTTATTGGCAAGGTGGGTTCACGGAAGATCAAAAATATTATTATAAGGAACACCGCTTGTCACAAAAGGGGAAGCACTTATGGTAACAAATTGATAAATTGTATACCATTGCTAGAAACGTGTGCTCTACTTATAATGTTACTTATTGCTTTGATAAATCTTGTTGCTGTAAGAGGTATAAACACCTCCCTTTTCAATGTGAGTATAATGATAATGTTACCATATCTTCTTATGTTAAGGGAATTTATGACTTTTATGATGTGGAACAAATTGAGGAATGTGTTGCTTGGAAGGGTGCTTTTGAACTTGCTAGTTTGCTTGAAAATATTGATGATTCACCTTACAAATATGAGGTTTATGGTATACTTAAATTTTGCTTTGATAATTACAAGGAAGAAAATGGCTATATTCTTGAATATATTAATAGATGCTTTCCACAAATGGAAGAGACTAATGCCTTGCAGGATCCTATGGAAGAAGAAATTGATTAACCTGAAATCTCATTATATGAAAAAGAGGAGGAGAGTGATGAACAAAAGGAGGAAGAATGGATTAGCTACCCATGCCTACCTTCTAATGTGAGTAACTCTTTATCCCTTACATTATTTGATTGTCCCCCATGCTTACTAAAGAAGGATGAATGTTATGTTCCTGAGGATTCTTTTGAAGATGTTTATAATAAAGCTCTAGTGCTTGTATATCATGAAAAGCATGCTTTATGTGATAGTTATATTGTTGAGTTTATTCATGAGGCTACTGAAAATTATTATGAGAGAGGAAAATATGGTTGTAGAAGTTTTCATGATATTGAAACACCTCTCTATGTGCTGAAAGTTTTGAAGTTACTCTTGTTTTATCTTCCTATGCCTGTCACTTTGTTCTTTGTGAATTTATTTGCATACACGATTCCTATGCATAGGAAGTGGGTTAGACTTAAATGTGTTTTGAATTTGCTTCTTGATGCTCTCTTTTACTTCAACTCTTATTTCTTATGTGAGCATCCTCTCAAACTATCATGCCTGAAGATGATAATATGTCTATTATTCTTGGGAGACCTTTTCTTAAATACTGCAGGAGCTGTTATTAATTATAATCAAGGGAAGGTGACATTCAATGTTAAATGACAAGGAACATATTGTCTATTTCCCCAAGAAGATTGAAAGGACTTATGGTTTGAATTCAATTGAACATGTTGAGGGCATTCAAGTTGGAGAAATATATTGTCCCATACCAAGAGAAAAGTTTGAAACTATTATGATTGGGACCATTGCTATCAAAGTTGAGGTAACATAATCACTAGTGGAATACAAAGTTTTGTCTCATATGAAATTGTTTTGGTAGCAAGACCTGATCAACCTTGTTAACAAAAGGATTTCATTGAACAAAACAATGTTTTCACCATGATTATCTCCGCTTACTTCTATTCTATCCATTTTAGTTTTTGCTTATGTCTAACTTAAAGGCGTTAAAGAAAAGTACTTATTGGGAGATAACACAAAAGTTTTAGATGAGTATTGGAAGTTATTACCTCAGTAATAACCGCTCCTTATCCTTTTTATTTGCTTTTTGTGCCAAGAGTAACCTCTAATGAGAGAGAAGTAATGATTGGGAAAGTTGCTGTCCTGAAACAGATTTATGTGCTTCACCGTAAAAACTCATGTAAAATCTCTGAACGTCTTTTTGAGACGTGAATTTTTTTGCTTCTGCCCCAGGTTGTTATATAACTTTTGTTAGTTCAACACTTTTTGATTTGAGCAACAGAAGGTCTTCGAAAAAATTTGTCTTTACCTGCTGGTCTGTTTTGACAGATTTCTGCCATTTTCTGCATTTCCTTCTTGTTGGTTCCTTTTTGAGTTCTTTTGGGGAATTGAGCTTTTTCAGGGAAGTGCTACAGTAGATAGTGTTCTAATGAAAGTTTATTAGGTGTTATAACTTAACCTTAAGACTTATTTATCTTGAGTGCACTAATGTTGCTAATAAAGATTGTGTGAAGTTTTGTATGAAGGAAAATTTTCAGGTGTATGGAAGGAATGAGTAATGAGATGAAGGATGGACTAAAGCTCAAGCTTGGGGATGCCACGCGTGTCACCCCAAAAATATCCAAGAAGTACAAGCATCAAATCTTGGGGATGCCCAAGGCATCCCCTTCTTCATCAATAAAAATCCCAGGTTTCTTCCAAACGCTTCATTTTTATTGTTTCATGCACAGTTGTGTTGTTCTTGGAGCGTCTTCTTTTTCGTTTTCGTTTTGGTTTTTCGTTTGCTTTGTTTTCTTAGTTCGTTGAATAAATTGGTTGGACCTCCTCTTTCATACATTGGTGTTCAAATAGTTTGGTTTGGTTTGGAAAAGAGTAGGAAAGCTCATGCTTAAGTGGTAAAGAGAGCTTGTTTTTGACAGTGGCCTATGCTTTGTCATTCCATGCTTAATATTTTTTTGGCTTTATGCTTAGTATTCTTTGTTGTAGCATGACTTGTTATAAACAATTGAGATTGCTTAATGTGCCTTGGATGAATCATGCGTTGTTTTAGCATATTAAAGCATAGTATAGTGGTATTCTCCTTTGATGCTTTATTTGGGTTGACTTGGCGCATGCTCACACCATGTTATGACTATCTCAATTCACCATAATCCTTTATGATCCTTTAGTTTTCAACTTGTAGTATCACTTTATGCTTTGATCAATGATGGTTTGTCGCTATGCATGATTATGGCCATTATTGCTCTCTTAGTTTGTCGCTCCCAGTCTTTTGCTAGCCTCCGCAACCAAGTATGAGTTTCACTCATGCATCCAACTCCCTAAACCAAGTTATTCCAAATAGTCCACCATACCTACCTACTATCTTATGCTATTCCAAGTATATTCATGTTTTTGTTTACCTTCTGAATTAAACTTGTTATGAGAAAACTAGTGATTAAAGCTCTCACGAACTTGATGGCACACTTTACTTTTCTTGCCCTTAATAAACTTGAACCATTGTGTCGTCTATGTTGTATATGCTTGCACTTATTTGTTGGGAATTAGCAGAACCATGCTTTCATGGGGAACGCTTTCAACATTGCACTTGGTACTTGTACCTAGTTGATATCATGCTCTTTTGTATATGGATGTCGTCGGTGTGAAATGAAAGGGGAGCTTGTAAGTCCATGGAGTTATGTATATGTGTTAGAGAAACGCCTGGGTCGCTGGTCTAATCCATGCTGACATGGTGGAAACCTGCAGCGTAACCATAATGAGCTGTCTATGAAGCATTCTTCTTATAAAAAAAAGAGTCCTATTTTGAGAAAAAGAGAAAAAGAAAAAAGAGATATTATGAAAAGAGGAAAGAGAGAAAAAGCACCATATTCCCATGGTAAATAAGAAGATTGCTGAGATGCTCGTTGTCTGCTTGCCTTGTCATTTTGATATGGGGATTCTTCCGTATCATCGGGCAAGGGGTACCCCGTTGGCGGTTCTCTATTATACACATGTACTTACGATGACAAGAACTTACCAGTGACTAAACTTGAGTAGCATGAGGAGCGGCCCTCGTATTCAAGGGACATGAGATTTCTAACTTATACTTCGTCAAGCATGTACACCATAGTTTGTTCACTTTAACCTTAATCACTTCAAGATGCTTATGATAGGGGCAATGAGAGCTGAAAGCTATTAAGTACCATAATTTTTGGAAGCTCTTTATGAGACTTGAATCCCTACTTCCTTCTATGAAGGCCTTTCTTCCACTATATATATTGAGTCTCCACCTTCTACCTTTATGCACTTACTTTGAGAGCATAGTGGCCATTCTTAGTTCTATGTGCATTGTCCCAAGACTTGTTGATTGATGTATACCTTGATATTGCTTGTTTTAAACTATTTGTATCTAGTCACTCTGATGAACTTTGAAGGTGTCCTATGCATTTACTTTTGCTACTCTATGAGGGACAAGCAGAATGCCATTATGCTATGTTTTCTTTATGTGAAACAAACAAACGTATTGCAAAGCATTGTTTTTCATGAATCTTTTGTTTGTGCATTTTCATGTTGCATCATATTTTCTTTGTCTTATTGCGAGAACTTTGTCCTTCATGTTATGATTGAAGTACTAAGATCCCAGCTTTGAATGTTTACAAATACTTTGGTCAAGTCTTTGATGGTGCATGTCACCTCAAAAATTATTCTTTCTTTTTATCACTTACCTACTCGAGGACGAGCAGGAGTTAAGCTTGGGGATGTTGATACATTGCAAATGTATCTATAATTTTTGATGTTCCATGCTTGGTTTTATCCACTTTCTTGTGTTTTTTCCACACTTTGGAGTACTTTTCATATGATTTCTTGGACTAACCTATTAACAAGAGCCATAGTGCCAACTGCCTGTTTTCTGCTGTTTTTGGTTCCAGGAAAGTCAAAAAATGAATATCCTCGGAATTGGACGGGACAAAAGCCAAAGTGCCTATTTTTCCAGAAGACTCATGGAGCCAGAATACGAGACGGAGGAGGACCAGGGCCTGGCCACACCACCCCCAGGCGCGGGCTGGGCTTGGCCGCGCCAGTGCATGGTGTGGCCCCCCAGGCACCCCCTCGGTCTCCCTCTTCGCCTATAAGAAGCCTTCTAACCTAAAAACTCCCGGGGGTTCGACGTTTTTCCAGAAGGAGTTCCGCTCCGCCGCCACCACCAGATTCCATGAAACAGCACCAGAAACTCCGTTCTGGCACCCTGCCGGGATGGGGAATTGGAGGAGATCATCACCATCGCTTCTCCATCGACCGTCCATGTTTCTCCCATCTATGAGTGAGTAATCCCCCGTTGTACGCTATGGGGATGGTAGGGATTGGATGAGATCATTCATGTAATGGCATCAGATTGTTAGGGCATGGTGCCTAGTATCTTTTATTAGTGCTTTATGACTTTGTTGCGACTTGTTGTGCTTAATGCTTGTCACTAGGGCCCGAGTGCCATGATTTCAGATCTGAACATGTTATTGATTCATTATGATAGTATTGTTTTTGGTCTTATCTACAAGTTGTATACACACGTTGTTATCCGGAACCAATGGCCCCGAAGTGACATAAATCGGGATAACCGGAGGGAATGGCTTTGATGTGAGGATCACATGTGTTCACGGAGTGTTAATGCTTTGCTCTGGTGCTCTATTAAAAGGAGGACCTTAATTGCTAGTAGTTCCCTTGAGGCCCCGCTGCAAACGGGCTGGCAGGACAAAAGATGTGCAATTCTCATTGCGAGCACGTATGACTATATATGGAACACATGCCTAGGATTATCTAGTACTTGGATGCTTTATCTTATTTATCTGCAATTGCCCTATGTTCTGATTGCTATGTGAATTGTCTTGTCCATGCAACGCCCGTCCATCCAACCCTATGCCTACCGCACTCGAATTCTACTATTTACTGCTTTTGTTATTACTGTCTTTACTTTACTACTGCTGTTACTTTACTATTCCTACTACAAAACTGTTGCTACTAATAAACTGCTATGAGCAAGATTGTTTCCAGGTGCAGCTGAATTGATAACTCAGTTGTTAAGGTTTATAAATATTCTTTAGCTCCCCTTGTGTCGAATCAATAAATTGGGTTTCACTTCCCTTGAAAATACTGCGATACACCCCCTATACTTGTGGGTCATCAACGAGCCTAGCATGTACAGACATGGCCTCGAAACACATACCGAAAGGTTAAGCATGAGTCATATAGTTGATATGATGCCCATACAAATGCTCGCCTTTGAAGCTATATAGACTGACGTGATGATCGGACTTGGTGTAGTGGATTTGGTTCATGTAGTCACCAAAAATACACGATGGATGTTGTTTTTGAGTGCGCGTTCATTCATAATTTGATTAGTTGAACTCGATCTATCATAAACTTAGTCTAAACTTTACAAATTATGTCATAGATGGCGCCACCTGCTTTTAATTTCAATGTGTTCATGGAGAAAGAGAAACTTGTGGCAAATGGTAGCAACTTTACCAACTGGGCCATGAATTTGAGGATTCTCCTCACTGCTGCACAAAAGCAATATGTGCTAGAAGCACCGCTAGGCCCCCCACCAGCTCCTGATGCCCCTGATGAGAAAAAGAACGTCTATTTGACTCATCGGGAGGACCACAACTTAGTTCATTGCGGCATACTATATGGGTTAGAGCCGGAACTTTGAAAGCATTTCAAAAATGGCAATGCTTTTGATACCATGGTGAATTGAAAATGATTTTCGATACCCATGCTACCATAGAGAGTTATAATGCTTCAGAAAAGTTCTTTAGCTGCATGATGGAAGAGAACAACTCCATTAGTGAGCACGTACTCAAAATGTCTAGGTACACCGATAAGCTTGTGTTTTTCGGAATAACGATTCTGAAAGGGTAATTGCCCCTATGTGTGGTTTTGGTGATTAATGACAATCCCTATGGACTAATATTTTCATTGAGTTTTATATGAAGTAATATTCCATAGGTCATGCTTGTAGTCGATATGTTGGATTCAAGTATGGATGCTATGAAGATAAAGATATACCTTGAGTTTTGGCATCAAGATCATCGAATTGAAGAGAAGAATATGATATGTTCAAGTTCTTGAGAGTGTGATCTCAATAGAAGAATTCAAGATATGACTCTAAGTCGGTGTCATGATAGCCTCATTAGTTGAGCTATGGTTGACTAAGATTTAGAGCATGTAATCAAATGAATAATTCTTTATGTACCTCAAGATGTTGAGATGGAGCATGATAAGATACTTGGTTGACCAATACAAAGAGTGAAGAGTGATTTCAAGTTGGTCAACACATGAAGCATAAAGAATGTACCACATGGATCTTGTGGTATGGTAAGCCTTGTCATTTATGCATCATGAACTAACCCATTATATATGCGCCTTTGTGTTTTCTATATGGGATAGGTATCTTTCCATGGGCATGCTTCAAAAGTGAAGATCTCATATAGCCCATGAGAGGATGACATCAAGTGTTGATCATCATCAAAGTTTGAGAAGGGCAAGTTCAAGATAAGCATCTCGAGAAGATCATTTGCTTGAAGCTTGCCATCCATATTGGTGATAATGGACATGTGAAGATGTGTCTTAATGAAGCTATCCCATAGTGGTGTATGGGGGGCAAATTGCGAGTCTTCATGAAGCAACAATGATCAAGTGATGCATTCCGGCTTGGATGGAGCTTGAAGCATTGTCATCAAGATCAAGCGAGATGCGCAAGGCAAAGGTATAGCCTTGCTAGGTTTTCCTTTTACCGGTATCAAGGTGGTTGTTGGGAGACCGGGTTATAGGATAGATAGCCGCACTATCAAGAGGGGCTTTCGGTTGGGTAACTTGATCACATTGTCTTAGGGAGATCAATCCTTTGCATACTTTGCATCTTCCTATTTTTTTTCTTCTTGGTGTTTCTCCATGTGAGGTTCTTGAGCTTGTTTCTAGCTCTTCAACAAGCCCAAGTTCATTGAAAACGGAATTCTTATGCATCTTCTATGGCATTTTTGAGTTTGAAGGTTTTACCGGTTCTTCTTATAGGGAGGCTTCTTACCTTTCCTCATTTAGTTCTATCTTCCTTTGTTGGACTATGATGTTTTCATGCATCATATTGTATAGCTTGTTGTCCTTGTCAAAACAAGCCCAAGATCATCGAAATCGGAGTCCGGATGCAAAAGTTATTGCGTTTTTCGTGAAGTCTGTTTCATCCCGGTTGTGGATCCGGTTCAACCGAGTCCCACACCGGACGGTCTGGTGCCAGCGCCGGTAGACCGAATCTCGGACCGAATTTTCCGGTTTTTGCGACCGAGTCTATTCCGAGTTGGCAAATAGAGGTTTTCCGGTTTGTAGGCCGGTCGTCCGGCCTGGGGACCAAGTTTCTCGGTTCTGGGGACGGTCCAACCGACTTTGAAACCGAGTTTTCATTGTTTTCTCTCCAACGGCCATATCTGCTTTTCCCTATAAAAGGGGGTTCTTTCACCAACGTTTTTGGAAGTTCTTGAGCACGAAATTGACCTCCATTGTTGACCCTCTTGAGCTTTCCTCCTCCCCCTTCCCTCCTATGATTCTTGCATCTTTTTGAGGGCTTTGGAAGAGGACATCTAGATCTATAATCCCCACCATTCAATTCTTCCTCTAAGTGAGGGGTACCCATTGGATCTAGATCTTGAAGTCATTTGTTGATTTCCACCATTGTTCTTCCTCTCTAATTACTCCCTACCACTTGTTACTTTGGTGGGATTTGAGAGTGGGGGACTTGATTGCCCTTGGTGTTCCTCCTTTGCATTCTTGCATAAGTGTTAAGCTCTCCATTATGATTTGTTCGAGTGAGAGACCGTGAGCTTGTTGCTCTTGGAGGGTGACCTCCTAGTTGGCTTGGCGGTTGGTGCCGCGGTGTCCTCTTCGTGGAAGATTGTGAAGAGACTCGGGCTTCTCCTTCGTGGAGCTTGTGAAGTGGTTGTGGAGCTTGCCTTCTCCGGAGTAGAGGAAAAGGTAGCCATAAGGAAAGGGCCTTTTCCTTCGTGGGATAGACTCATAAAAGAAGGTGAGCCTTCGTGGCGTTGGGAAATCCTTCGTGAAATCCCACACCTCTCCAACGGTTCGTACCTTACTTGTAAGGGAACACGGGAATACATCTTCGTCTCCGCGTGCCTCGGTTATCTCCAGACCCGAGCTTAGTTTCCTTGTGATAGCCATCGAGCTTGAAGTACTTATATCTTCCTTATCTCTTGTGGTATATTTATCTTGTGGTATCTTGCTTAGCTTAACTTATTGTTGGTGCACTTAGTTGAGCCTAGTGTATTTAGGTTTTGTGCTTGTAAAATAAACGTTAGTTTAATTCCGCATTCTATCAAGCCAAAACCATAATAGTTTTGAAATTGCCTATTCACCCCCCTCTAGGCGACATCTCTATCCTTTCAATTGGTATCAGAGCAAGGTATCTCCTTGTTTAGGCTTCACCGCCTAGAGTGTAAAGATGTCAGCTAGTAGTATAGTGCACAATGACACAATTATCTTTAATGGCACAAATTATATTTTGTGGAGAAATTGCTTGCTTTGTAATCTTCGGACCTTGTGTCCAAATATTGAGCGATTTCTAGATGTAGATTTTTCTCCTCTGATGGATCCTCAAAATCTATCTTTAGAGGATGAGAAAAATTTACATCTCGAAGCTCAAGTATCTAAGAAGCTCTTTTTCTCCTTGAGCCCCACAGTTAATTTGTTCTTGACGATTGTGAAGCACAAGTCATCTCATGAGATGTGGACCAAGCTTAGAGAAATATTTGGTGGGTCCATTTCTCATAGGGTCGGTGATATCTCCGAGGAGCTCTCTTCTCCTTCACATCATTAAGAGCTCCAAGTGGCTTCCACCTCCGGCCGCGATGAGATTTCAATTCATTCCACTTCACCTACATGTGACAAGTCACAAGGTAATGGCATGGTGAGTGGAGAAATCATATTTAATGATGGTAGTGGTTCTCTTTACACCAATGATTCATGTTCTATAAATGCTAATGGTGTAGAGAGTTTGGACTTAAGCACTTCTTGCAATGATAATTATATATCCCCTTGTGTTGCCAGTCCTTGCATATTGTCTAGAAATTATTTGAGTACTAGTGAAAATGATATGCTTGATTTGTCTTGTTCCAATAAACAAAATTCTTCTATTTCCTCTAGTTGTGTATCTAACAATGTAGAGGAAATCAAACACCCTCTGGAGCAATACACGATCATGAAGATTCAAGAATATCCTCATCTTCATCCTCCTGTGCTCACATGTGCCTTATGGCAAGAGGATCAAAGGTATCTCCTACTTTGGATCCCAACATATCTTCTCCAGATAATAGCAATGATAATGATGATAGTGATGATGACCTTGATGAGGATACTAGTGCTCTTGTGCTTGAGTTGACCTTTTTGTGTACCTCTCTTCATGGTAATAATAAGGTCATTGCTTGTCTCAAACACTTTATGGACACCATAACTAAACAAACGGAAACCATAGATGAGTTGGATTTCCAACTTGATGATGGGAGTCGGAGATTCAATCTCCTTAAGCAAGAGATTGCCGAGGAGAAGCACACTAATAGTCTCCTCATACAAAAAGTTGAATCTTATGAGCTTGAAATGGAAAAATCTATTAATGATGCAAGTGCTACTAACTCTACTTCTTGTGAAGCATCTATATTAAAGGAGAATGTTGAGCTAAGGGCTCAACTTGAGTTACTAACTAGCAAGTATAGGAAATTGGAAGAGAGTCATGAAATGCTCCCAGGCTCTCATAATGATCTTCTAATCTCCTATGATGGGCTAAAGTTAGCTCGTGAGGCAAGTATCACTAAGGTAACATCTTGTGAGCCTCATTTGGACATTAGCACAACTTCTACTCAAAATGTTATTTTGCCATGTGCTAGTCCTAGTGATCCTTCTTGTCATACTATTGATAAGAATTGTGTTGGATTACTTGCTTTGCCTTGTTGCTCTAACAATGAAGCTTCCACTTCCTCTAGTACCTCTATTTATACTAACCATGTAGAGGAAATCAAAGAGCTCAAGGCCCAAGTCACTTCTTTGAAGAAAGACTTGGAAAAGAGTCATGAAGGCAAATCCACACTCGATAATAGTTTGAGTGTGCAAAAATGCCAAAATGATAAAAGTGGACTTGGATTAAACTCCAATAAAAAGAACAAGTCCAAGAGCAACAAGAAGAAGAGCCAAGACCAAGTCAAGAATTCAGCCAAGATTATTTGCTTCAAGTGCAAGGTTGTAGGATATCATGTAAGATCTTGTCCATTGAAGAAAAACACTTGAATGAGAAGCAACAAGGGAAGCGGCCACAAGGTCAAGGTCAAGCCCAATCTCAACCTCAAGTTGAAGCTAGGCCACTTCCCAAGAAGAATCAAGATAAGGCTCCCCAAGACAAGAAATCAATAAAGAAGAGAAAGGGCAGCACTTGTTGCTACATATGTCATGAGAAGGGGCACTTGGCCTCTTCATGTTCAAATGGTACCTTATCTAACCCTATCATTGTTGATGATTATTATTATCTTGGGAAGGATAAGGATGGCAATGTGTTTGCCAAGTTTGTTGGAACTCAAAGTGGTGTTAAGAAAAGAACCATTTGGGTTGCCAAGCCTACTGTGACTAAACTCTTAGGACCCAACTTGGTTGGGAACCAACAAGAACAAACTTGATCAATAGGTGTTTGTGGAGGGCATTGGAGACTTGGCTAACTCATGAAGAATTAAGGGATCTTCATATATTATATTTTATAAAGCCAAGTTATAAGGATTATCATCTCCCTACCATATACCCAATGTGCTGATGACCCACAAGTATAGGGGGTGCATCGTAGTATTTTCGATAAGTAAGAGTGTCGAACCCAACGAGGAGCAGAAGGTGCTGGCTAGTGGTATGGATCAGGAATTCTCTGCAAATAATTAGCAAACGGATTTTTAGGGTTTTTTGATAAAGCAAGTAAACGAAGTACGAGTAAATAAAAGACAGTAGGAATAAATGCAGCAAGTGGCCCAATCCTTTATGCAGCAAAGGATAAGCCGGTTGTATTACTTAAGATGACCAAACGTTCTCGAGGACACATGGGAAGACTGTCAAGTGCTTTCGCTTCATATAGTTGATTAATCTTCTTTAGCTTGCTAAGTGTTGTGTGGGTGAACCTGTGCTAATGTACCGACCTTTCTAGGACTAATACATACTTGTGATTATACCCCTTGCAAACATCCATAAGTACAAGAAAGTAATTAAGGTAGAAACCTAACCACAGCTTTAAACTCTAAGACCCTTATGTCCCTTGTGCAATGGTTTCCTAACGGGGGTTCAGGTTTCTGTCACTCCGGCAACCCCTACGATTAGTAGCCAAATACACAATGCATTCCCCTAGACCCATATAGGTGAAGTGTCATGTAGTCGACGTTCACATGACACCACTAGAAGAAGTACACCACAACTTAAATATCAAACTATTGAATCTTTCTCAACACAACTCCACTACTAACAACATGACTTCTCCCATGTCCTCAATAACAAAACGAACTACTCACAAGACATCATATGGATCATGATCAGAGATGGAATAATGATGTATAACAATCTGAAAATAAACAATAATTCAATGGTTCACTCAAAAGCATCAACTACAAAGAGTAATCAACACCGGGAAAGTTTCCCCTATGAACTATGCAAGATTCAACGCAATTGTTACAGCAATATGGAGATGGTGATGAGGGTGCTGATGGTGATGATGGTGGTGATGATGATGATGATCCTGATGAATTCCAGCTTGATGGTGGTATTGATGGCGATGATCTCCCCTCTCCGGGAAGGAATTCCTCTGACAAAAATCTGTCTGCCGGAGAGATCTGTCTATCTCGGTGTTTTCCACCCCGTAGAGGCGGCGGAATCTTTCTGTGGTCGCTCCCCCGGTCTTAGGGTTTTGGGAGGATAATATACACCAGAGGGGAGTGCCAGGGGTGGACCAGGGCGGCCACACCGCCTGGTGGCGTGGCCCAGGGTGGCCCGCGCCAGGGGGTGGTGTGGGCCCCCTATGGCCCATCTCTAGCCCCCCTTCTGGCTTCCTTCGTCTTCTGGAAAAATAGGATTTTCCGTATATTTTCCCAGATTTTCTGATCTTTGCGAATTTTGCCTCCAAACGGCACCTTTTCCATCAGAATCCTGACTGCAACGGTCCATGCTCCAAAAGTCATCAACCATGCAAAAACAGATGAAATAACATAAGTATCACCTCTCAATAAGAAATATATCAATGAATAACAGTGAATTATGACATAGAATAGTGATGCAAAATGGACGCATCAACTCCCCCAAGCTTAGACTTCGCTTGTCCCCAAGCGAAACTGAGCTCAATAAACATGACCTCAGGTTTATAGAGTGAAGGGTCGATAAAAGAATACGGACAAGAAGCATCACATTCATCAATACATAGATCATAATAGAAGACAACTCGCTATTATATAACTCAACTTGCAATGAGTAAAGGAAACACAATAAAGATACATAAAGTGAATCATAATTGGTAATGGCAAACTTATCTCTTGGTCAAAGAATAGTTGATAATTTGCTGGAGTTCACAAATAACTGGTTTTTCAATGATAGCTTTCAAAGTAGTAAACATCAAGAAAAGAGCAATGTGCAAAACAAGGAACATAAGAAACATGATTGAATAAATCATCATATGAATGAATGAAACACAACAACTCAAAATACTTGTTGAGATAGAAGGGAATAGGTTTACTGACTCAACTTAAAAGTAAAAGAAGGGCCCTTCGCAGAGGGAAGCAGAGACTGCAAGTTTCATAAAGAGCTCCCAAAAATTATGATACTTATTAGCTTTCAGCTCTCATTGCCCCTATCATAGGCATCTTTAGGTGATTAAGGTTAAAGTGACACAACTAAGAGGATATGCTTGACAAGTTATAAGTTGAAATCTCATGCCCCTTACTTACGAGTACCGAACCTCATGCTACTCAACTTCAGTCACAAGTAAGCTCTTGTCATTGTAAATACATGTGTATCATTGAGAATCACCAATGGGGTACCCCTTGCACATGATACAGGATCTATCCCATAATTAAAATGACAAGGCAAGCAGACAATGAGCATCTCAGCGATCTTTTTATTTGCTATTTGCATAGGTTTTTATTGAGGATGCTTCATAGAATGCTCACTATAGTCATGCTGCAAGTTTCCACCATGATTAGGCATGGCTTAGGCTAGCGGCCCAGGCGTTTCTCTAACACCCATATAAAGTCCATGATCTAACAACTTCCCCTTTTATTTCACACTGTCGGGATCCATAGGCAAAAGAATCATGATATCAACTAGGTACAAAGTACCATGGCAGTGTTGAAAGCGTTCCCCATGATACATGGTTCTGCTAACTTCAACTCATAAAGCGCAAGCATATACACAACAAAGAAGGACCCAATGGTTCAGGTTATTAAATGCAAGAAAATTAAAGTGTGCCATCAAGTTCGTGAGAGCTTTAATCACTAATTTTCACATAACAAGTTTAATTTGGAAGGTAGACAAAACAAGAATTTACTTGGAATAGCAATAGTGCTAATAGGTAGGTATGGTGGACACAAATAGCATGGTTTTTGGTTTAAGGAGGTGGATGCACGAGAAGAATTCCTTCTCGGTACAGGTTTTTGGCTAGCAAGGCTGGGTAGCAAGTATAAGAGTTGAAGGAAACAAACAAACATACAAGTGATAAAAACAAACATGCAATCTTCCTTGGAAGCACAGAAGATCTTAGCTAGAGAATACTAAACTTATGAGCAAATCAAGAAAGAAAGATGATGAAATTATTTTTCTTTAGAGTATTTTATCTTTTCATTCAACTCTCAAAAATAGTGTTGCTACTAACCAAGCCAGGTTTTCCAAAACCAACTAAATTAACTCAATGATCCCAGAGTGATACCAATACTAACAATAATATCAATCATATAACCACGAATTGAAAACTAATATAAGCTATGCAAAAGAGTAAATGATAGAACTTCTCATTAATATTCCATAACGGTAACTCACACCAAGGGATACATATCTAACGAGAGAGGGGACACTTCCATAATGCAAACCATCCTGCATAATAACTTCTCTATTCATGATATGACTCTACTAAAAAGGTAAAAAGATAGAAGATAGTGATGTGATACCGCGGCACTCCTCCAAGCTTGGAACAAACCAAGGGGATGCCAAACTTGATGACGAATTACTCCTTCGGTGGTGGTGGTATTATTTTCTTAGTTGATGTGAGGAAATCTTCCAGCATCTTGCGAAGCCTATTATTCTCCCATTGAAGCATGTCCACCTTCCTCCTCAAGTCTCGGTACTTATCACAGAACTCCTTAGTGACTCGTAGGGCTTCCGTTGATGCAGCGCAAGAGACTAAAGGTACCAGCCCCTGCTTGGGGTCTTGGAGATCTTCCTCCATAGGCTCCTTTCCCTTGTCCTTGGCAGACATCATTGTGCTTCTAAGCTTCAAAGATAGTTCCTGACAGAAATAGATCGAAACGAAAACACGACGAAAACACGATATACGAACCTCGGGGGATCCGGGGGATTATATATTACGAAGTTCCATATCAAAAGGAAGGTACTGGGAGAAAACGAGTCGAAGGCGGAGTCCGGGGTGGACTCACCACCTGGTGGCGTGGCCAGGGGTGGGCCCGCGCCACAAGGTGGTGTGAGCCACCATGGCTCCGTTTCCGTCCCTCTTTCGCTTCGTAACTTTCCTTATTGTCTAAAAACTGCAAAAATATAGTTGGATAGTATTTTCGTGGAACTTTTCTTACCAGAACTGTTACCTATTTGAAAACAGACTCTGCAGGTCTCTGAATTTGGTATTTAGTAGATTCTTCCGAAGTCACCACTTGAATAACATCAATATCTTCATATTCATACACTTATTACTTGAGTCATAAAACCTTTCACTTCCTTATTACACCATTATCTCCACTACCTGGAAATTTCTTTCACATAAAACTTCACACAGTTCTCATTAGCAACATTAGTATAAATGAAGTGATAAAACCTTTTGAGTCCAACTTCAATTGAAAACCATCAAAACATAAGCTACTGTAGCAACTCCTTCCGAAAACCCAAAAAGAATTCAAAAAGGAAATATAATAAAGAGGCAAATGCAAGAGTGGCAAAATCTGTCAAAACAGACCAGCAGGTAATGATCAATTTTTTCGAAAATCTTCTGTTGATCAAATCAAAAGGTGCAAAACTAATGAAAGTTAAATAACAACCTGGGGCAGAAGCACAAAAAATTACAGCTCAATCCGACATACAAAGATCTCTCACGAATTTTTACGGTGAAGCACAAAAATCTGTTTCAGGACAATAACTTCTCCAAATATTACTTCTCTCTCATTAGAGGTTGATCTTGACACAAAAACCAAACAAAACGGATAAGGAGCAGTTATTACCAAAGTAATAACTTCCAAGACTCAAAGAAACAAAAACAAACTGAAAGCAAAAATAAATTGGGTTGTCTCCCAAAAAGCTCTTTCTTTATAGCCATTAAGATGGGCATGATAATTTTGAAGATGCTCACATAGGGATATGAATTGAAGTGAAAGAGAGCATTAAGAAGCAAAAATACACACATTTAAGTCTAACCCACTTCCTATGCAAGGGAATTTTGTAAACAAACAAGTTGTTGAAACTAGAGGCTTCTTGCATAAGAAGGCAAAACAAGTGCAACATAAAAGTGTGTCCCTCTTCTTCATATTTAGTAATAAAGTCTTTCACATTTGATATTATAGGTTCATCAACCATTTGTTTATCAGGTTCAACAGCTTTATTTGTACTTTCATTAACCATACTAGCTATCATAGAATGTTCCTTTATCTTAACTGTGAAAGGCATTTTCTCAATGTAAGGTTCAGGTAAAACATGATTAGCAGTATAAACTTCAGTATTTCTTGCAGGAACACTTTTAGCAACATCTTTATAAGGTTCATGATACTTATTCCACTTCTTTTTAGGCACTTCAATGTAGGAAGCAAAAGCCTTAAAATAAGAAGCAATGGCTTGAGAGTCTAGACCATAAGCATTTTTAATATTTTGAAAGTCATCAGTTCCCATAAAATATTCAATGCATTCATAATCATAATTTATACCTGACTTTCTATCTTTGTCATTCTCCCAAGCTTCAGCATTATCTTGAATATGGTCCAGAAGATCCCATTTAGCTTCTTCTTCCATGCGAGTGAATGATCCAGCACAAGAAGCATCCAATAAATCCTTCTCATGTAGAGGGAGCCTTGCATAAAAGTTATTGATAATAATATTGTTGGGGAGCTCATGAATAGGACATTTGAGCATTAGTAACTTCAATCTCCCCCAAGCTTCTCTCTCTGTCAAGAGGCCAAAAGTTGTATAATTGATTCCGATCTTTATGAATCTCACTAGGAGGATAAAACTTTGAATAAAAGTGAGGCACTATTTCCTCCCATTCAAGAGCTTGACCATTCTTCAGCATCTTATACCATTCCTCAGCTCTTCCTTTCAGTGAAAATGAGAATAACTTCTTCTTAACTTGATCTGTAGTAATACCTGGACACTTGAACAACTCGCATAATTCATGTATAAAGAGTAAATGATCACCGGGATGGGAAGTTCCATCTCCAACATAGTAGTTATCCATAACACGATCAATAATTCTTGTAGGTGTTTTAAAAACATCATTCTCAGCAGGTGGTGGCTTATATACTACCTTAGAAGTGGTAGTAGCATTACCAAATAAGAAACTCAGCGAATTATCCATAACGAAAATAAAGCAACTAACAGAAATAAACAATACTCACAGTAGAAGTTTCCTTTACCAGTTCCACTCTCCAATAGCGCTTCACTCCCCGGCAACGGTGCTAGAAAATAGTGTTGATGACCCACAAGTATAGGGGGTGTATCGCAGTATTTTTGATAAGTAAGAGTGTCGAACCCAACAAGGAGCAGAAGGTGGTGGCTAGTGGTATGGATCAGGAATTCTCTGCAAATACTTAGCAAACAAATTTTTGGGTTTTTTTGATAAAGCAAGGAAACGAAGTACGAGTAAATAAAAGATAGTAGGAATAAATGCAGCAAGTGGCCCAATCCTTTATGCGGCAAAGGACAAGCTGGTTGTATTACTTAAGATGACCAAACGTTCTCGAGGACACATGGGAAGACTGTCAAGTGCTTTCACTTCATATAGTTGATTAATCTTCTTTAGCTTGCTAAGTGTTGTGTGGGTGAACCTGTGCTAATGTACCGACCTTCCTAGGACTAATACATACTTGTGATTATACCCCTTGCAAACATCCGTAAGTACAAGAAAGTAATTAAGGTAGAAACCTAACCACAACTTTAAACTCTAAGACCCTTACGTCCCTTGTGCAATGGTTTCCTAACGGGGGCTCAGGTTTCTATCACTCTGGCAACCCCTACGATTAGTAGCCAAATACACAATGCATTCCCCTAGGCCCATATAGGTGAAGTGTCATGTAGTCGACGTTCACATGACACCACTAGAAGAAGTACACCACAACTTAAATATCAAACTATTGAATCTTTCTCAACACAACTCCAGTACTAACAACATGACTTCT
Organism: Avena sativa; assembly: GCA_916181665.1. Taxonomy (NCBI): domain Eukaryota; kingdom Viridiplantae; phylum Streptophyta; class Magnoliopsida; order Poales; family Poaceae; genus Avena; species Avena sativa. The sequence goes on from OV702290.1 coordinate 471,623,169, forward strand.
CCCATGTCCTTAAGAACAAAACGAACTACTCACAAGACATCATATGGATCATGATCAGAGATGTAATAATGATGTATAACAATCTGAACATAAACAATAATTCAATGGTTCACTCAAAAACATCAACTACAAAGAGTAATCAACACCGGGAAAGTTTCCCCTATGAACTATGCAAGATTCAACACAATTGTTACAGCAATATGGAGATGGTGATGAGGGTGTGATATGTCCAAAACGTATCTACTTTCTCGAACACTTTTGCTATTGTTTCTCCTCTATACTTGTGTGATTTGGATGCAACTAATGCAAACTGACGCTGTTTTCAGCAGAATTGCCTTGGTGTCTACTTTTTGTGCAGAAAATCAACTATCAGGAAAAATCCCAGAAAATATGCCAAAAATCCTATTTTACCCGAAGACTCCGGGAGCTAGAATACGAGACGGAGAAGAGCCCTGGGGTGGCCACACCACCTGCTGGCACGGGCCAGGCCAGGCCACGCCAGGGGGTGGTGTGGCCCCCCAGGCACCCCCTCGGTCTCTCTCTCTTCGCCTATAAGGAGCCTTCTGACCTAAAAACTTCGGGGGGTTCGACGTTTTTCCACGAAAAGTTCCGCTTCGCTGCCGCCACCGAAGGGGAGATTCGGGGGACAGAAAGTCTCTATTCCGACACCCTGCCGGGACGGGGAAGTGCCCTCGGAGCCATCTCCATTGATCCCCACCATCATCTTCATCGACCATCCATGTTTCTTCCATCTATGAGTGAGTAATCCCCCGCTGTAGGCTATGGGGATGGTAGGGATTGGATGAGATCGTTCATGTAATGGCATCAGATTGTTAGGGCATAGTGCCTAGTATCTCTATTAGTGCTTTATGACTTTGTTGCAACCTTGTTGTGCTTAATGCTTGTCACTAGGGCTCGAGTGCCATGATTTCAGATCTGAACTTATTATTGATTCATCATGATAGTATTTTTTGGGTCTTATCTACAAGTTGTTTACACACGTCGTTGTCCGGAACCTATGGTCCCGAAGTGATAGAAATCAGGGTAGCCGGAAGGGAAAGGCTTTGATGTGAGGATCACGTGTGTTCATGGAGTGTTAATGCTTTGCTCCGGTGCTTTATTAAATGGAGCACCTTAATTGCCAGTAGTTCCCTAGAGGCCCTGCTGCAAACGGGCTGGCAGGACAAAATATGTTGTGCAAGTTCTCATTGCGAGCACGTATGACTATATATGGAACACATGCCTAGGATTTTCTAGTACTTGGATGCTTTATCTTATTTATATGCAATTTCCCTATGTTCTGATTGCTATGTGAATTGTCTTATCCATGCAACGCCCGTCCATCCATCACTATGCCTACCGCACTCGAATCCCACTGTTTACTGCTTTTGTTACTATTGTCTTTGCTTTACTGCTGTTGCTGCTTTACTATTCCTACTACAAAACTGTTGCTACTGATAAACTGCTGTGAGCAAGATTGTTTCCAGGTGCAGCTGAATTGACAACTCAGTTGTTAAGACTGATAAGTATTCTTTGGCTCCCCTTGTGTCGAATCAATAAATTGGGTTTCACTTCCCTCCAAAATACTGCGATACACCCCCTATACTTGTGGGTCATCAAGACTATTTTCTGGCGCCGTTGCCGGGGACCATAGCTTTATTTATCAAGTTCACTTGGATTCTCTATTGTTCGCTGCTTTCCATCCATCATGGGTAAGTCTCGTGATGGCAAGGTTCCTATTTTACCATCCACTACAAGAAGAGGTACGGTTCTGAACACCTCTACCGCTCTTGATTCACCGTCTGTTCTGAGTAAGTTCCTTACACCACCACATACACATGCTACACATACTGCTACTACTGCTGAATCTGAAACTTCTGATGCTTATGATGCTGCTTCGACTGTGCTTGATAAGAGTGGTTCATTAGGTTCTTTCCTAGATGCTACGATTGCTAGAACTATAGCTGGAAATACCGAAACTCCTAATGAACACACTGCTACACCTGTTAGCTCACCCGAGTCTAGTGAGAGTTATGATGCTGAAGAAGATTATGTTGAGATGACTGATGAGTTTATTGAAGAATGTAGGAACACCCATGATAGGAGCGCTGCTAAGAATCTCCTTGAGAGGCTTACTATTAGACCCAAATTATCTCCTGCTGCTAAGTTTGCTGCTTCTCCCATAAACATTATAGATGAAGATTATGATTTCTCTCTCGATCTATCTTACATAGCTATTGTCGAGAAAGAACCTTTTGGCGGAACTAAGAATGAAAGTGCGGTAGAACATATGAAAGAACTTTCTACCATGAGTGGCTTATTTTCTAATGATATTAAAATGCGTACTTACTTTGTTGCTAAGATTTTCCCTTTTTCACTGAAAGGAGAAGCTAAAACTTGGTTTGGTAATTTACCTCCTGGATCTATTGATAGCCCTGAGTGCTTGTTTAATACTTTCCTGCAGAAATATGTTCCTCCTAGTGCTAGACATGCTGTTTTGCAGGAACTTTTTGATTTTAAACAGGGAGAAAAAGAGGTATTGCCCGAATCTTGGGCAAGGTTTTGTGCTTTGATTCATGCACAGGCTGGAAGTCCATTACCTAAGAATGAACTACTTGATATATTTTATAATGGACTAACCAAAGAATCTAGGACATACCTAGATAGTTGTGCTGATTGTGTTTTCAGGAATAGGACTCCTAAGGAAGCTGAGGAATTAATGGCTAAAATAAGCAAGAATTATGAAGATTGGAATCCTCCTAAACAAGCTATACCTGAAGTAATTGTACCTGAACCATCTATTCCTGTGCCTATTCCAACATCAAAGAAGAGGGGAGTTATTGAATTAAATGATGAAGTGATGAAGGAAACTAAGAAATGTCTTAAGGAGAAGGGAATTAAAGCTACAGATGTCAAGAATTTACCTTCTATAGAAGAATTATGTAAGCCTATTCCCTATTCATCCACTATTGAGGTACACTCTCTCTAGCACTTTGATGAAGGTGATATCCCTTACTTGAAACCTCCTGATCAATGCTTAGAAGAATTCGATATCTTTATTGTTAAGCAAGATACCTTTAATAAAAGGGTGCAAAATCATCTAATGGAAAACACTAGAGCTATTGTTGAGTTGAAAGATATTGTGGAAAGAACCTCTAATGATGTTAAAATGATTGTTAAACACTTTCAAATGGTTCAAACTCAAATAGATCAACTCGTTAAAGTGCAAAATGACTTGATAGTTAATGCTGCTAAAGAAAAACATGCTTATGAAATTAGAACTAGAAGTGGTGCTGCTACCTAGGATCCTCTATATCCCGAGGGGCATCCCAAAAGAATTGAGCAGGATTCTCAACAAGCTCAAAATAGTGGTTCTACTCGTAACAAAAGGAAAAAGAAACATAAAACTATTGTAGAACCCTCTGAACCTGCTATAGATCCTAATAGTATATCTATCTCTGATGCTGAAACTGAAAGTGGTAATAAACAAAATGAAGTTCCTAATGAAGAAAAAGTTGAAGAAGAACCTGAAAACCACACTAAGAATACTAAATACACTAAAGGAGATTTTATTGCTAAGAAACATGGTAGTGAAAGAGAACCTTGGGTCCAAAAACCTATGCCTTTCCCTGATAAGAAACACAAGTCAAAAGAAGATGAACACTATAATAAGTTTTGTGAGTGGATGAAACCTTTATTCTTGCAAATTCCTTTGACTGATGCTATTAAATTGCCTCCTTACTCAAAGTATATGAAGGACATTGTCTCGAATAAAAGGAAGATCCCTAATGAAGAAATCTCTACTTTGCTTGCTAATTATTCCTTCAATGGTAAGGTTCCTAAGAAACTTGGAGACCCAGGGATTCCAACTATCCCTTGCTCTATTAAGAACAATTATGTTAGAACTGCTTTGTGTGATTTGGGAGCTGGAGTTAGTGTTATGCCTTTCTCTCTGTATAAGAGGCTTTAGCTTGAAAAATTGATACCAACTAATATATCTTTGCAAATGGCTGATAAGTCTACCACTATTCCTATGGGTATATGTGAGGATGTACCTGTCCAGGTGGCTCATAATTGCTTGATATTAACTGATTTTGTTGTGCTTGAAATGCCTGAAGATGATAATATGTCTATTATTCTTGGGAGACCTTTTCTTAATACTGCAGGAGCTGTTATTAATTGTAATCAAGGAAAGGTGACCTTCAATGTCAATGACAAGGAACATACTGTTTATTTCCCCAAGAAGATTGAAAGGACTTATGGTTTGAATTCAATTGTAAATGTTGAAGGCATTCAAGTTGGAGAAATATATTGTCCCATACCAAGAGAAAATTTTGAAACTATTATGATTGGGACCATTGCTATCAAGGTTGAGGTAACATAATCATTAGTGGAGTACAAAGTTTTGTCTCATATGCAATTGTTTTGGTAGCAAGACTTGATCAACCTTGTTAACAAAAGGATTCCATTGAACAAAACAATATTTTCATTATGATTATCTCTGTTTATTTCTATCCTTTGCATTTTAGTTTTTGCTTTCGTTTAGTTTTCTTTATGTTGTTAGTTGCTTGCATGCTAGAACTTATGTAGTTCTAGCCTTGTTTTGTCCTTGCATCATGTTACCAAAAAAAATCTGTCTGTCAGAAAGATCATTCTTCTTTTTCTGAAAAAGCCCAAAAATAAAGTGTCTCGAAAAATTCCAAAAAATTCATATTAAATTTTTACGTGAAAAAAGGGGCAGAGGAGTACCTGGTAGGTACCAGGGGGCCAACCAGGCAGGCACACCATGTGGTGGCGTGGCCAGACCTGGGTGGCGCCATGCCCTGGTGTGGGCCACCCCTGGCCCCCTACTACTTCTCTCACCTGCCACTTTCTTCTCTCTCCCGAGTAAGCTCCAGTTCATAGCTCAAAATCGTGTTCTTTCTGTGCTTGCTCTCGATTTCTTTGATCTCCTTACTCAGCCCATCTTTCTTGCTGAAATTTGGAGCATTTGTTCCTTGGTATGTGACTCCTCCCCTTGTCCAAGTAGATTTGTGTTTAGTGGATTATATGTTGAGTATTTTGCTGCTGTAGGTGACTGGTTATGAGAGCTTGTAAGCTTGTTTGATGCTTAGAGATATAGTTTTGATGCATGTTTAGGCCTCTTGCAAGTCCCTATGAGTAGAATCTTTTATTATATTTACTTTGCAATCACTTGTTTGATAGGTGTTTAAATTTTAGAATACCAAGCATGAACAACCACACTTTTGGAGAGATATTTGAGAGTGATGCACCTAGGGGGTCGAGGCCCTCAAGAACAGCCTCTCAAGCTAGGCCTTCATATAATGAAGACCTCATTGCAACACGTATTGGCAGTGAAAGGGATAATGGAGATGCTCACCCATCCTCTTCCCTTGTTTTACTTTCTTGCAAGCTGCAGGTATTCTTGATGATTTCTTGCTACTGATTGAGAGGGTTGGCTTGACCTCTTACTTGCAAGATGAGAGTGCACACTACGCTATGCTCACCAAAACTTTTGTTGAGAGCTTCTCATTTTCTAACACATCCTATCATTCTACTGTCTCATTTAAGATCTATGATATGCCCTTCACCATGCCTTTGGAGAGATTTTGCAGTATTGTAGGTGTGCGTATGACAGGGACCGTGAAGAAAATTCAAGGGAGGCCCGCTGATTTGTTGGAGCTTTACCGAGGGGTGACCAATGATGATGACCGCGTGGCGCAGCGCGGAAAGATAAGAAATATCCAACTCCCTGCTCTTAGATACTTTGCATACTACCTTGCCACTAGTGTTTTGGGTAGGGAGAACACTAGTAATATCTCCAACTATCACTTAGTTTTCCTTGCTGCTGCGCTCAACAATGATACTTGGTATAATCTTGGCTCTCTTATTGCTCGCCGCCTAGCTGCTAGGGGACCTATCTATGGGGGCATCATTGCTTCGCGTGTAGTTGATGCATTAGATCTTTCTGTGGCTCCTGATGATGTTATGCTAGCACCACAGAGGCTCGACCTTGTTGCCATGAAAACTCATCACTTTGTCACTGCTACCTCTGATTTGAACAATCTAGTATATAGGATGCTTTTCACTGACAGGGATGAAAGGGAGATCCTTTTGCCCCAGCCTGCTTTGTTTAGTGTTGACAGGAGACCGTGGTCGCGCTCCAAGGAGGAGGTGGACGAGTAGCTTCGCTTGTTGGGTTTCCACGAGCAGCACCAAGAGGATGTGCCCTCCTATGATTATTCCGCACATTACGGAGGGATGTACTCTGGCTCGCACCAGGATGAGGGTACCTCCTCGTCGTACCCTGGTGACACTTCATCTTGGCCAGCCTGGGATTGATACCCACTTAGGCCAAAAGCCTAAGCTTGGGGGGAGGTACGCCGACACCGCACTCATCTCCATATCATGTTGCGTCGGTTCTTTGTATATTCATGCTTTCGTTCTGTTTTTAGTTTTCGTTCTTCTTTGCTTTTGCTTTCTAAAAACACAAAAAGACCAAAAATATTTTTGTTGTTTCTCTTTGGTTTGTTTCTCCTTTTTGCCTTGGTTTGTTTTTCCCTTTTTGCTTTGTTTGAACTATTTGAAAAACCCAAAAAGATTTTGCTTTGCTTGTTTTTCTCTTTTGGTTCTTGTTTAAAAATCGGAAACACCAAAAATATTTGTCGTTCTTCTTTGGTTTTTGCGAGTTGGCTACAGGGTTCAGCAGTTCTCAGTGGATTATTAGTTTCGTATTATTATTCAAGCCACACAAGCGAAGAGCAATAATGAGGATCAATGACAACTTGAGGCGTGGTAAGAGGCTGGTAGCGAACTCTATTTGTCTTCATTTTTGTACATATACTCATCATTGTGAGCTTGCTTAGTCCGTTCATGTAGGGTGTATGTTATCTTTTAATGCTTAGTAGTTCTTGCTTTCTTGTGATTATCTCCAGCCCGCTAATAGTTTGTAGCATGTCTCATGAATGTTTGCTTGCATTACTCTATTCATAAATTGGTATGACACTGTGGTATCCTCCTCTGAATGTTTCATTTGATCGACTTGGCACATGCTCACACATGCACATGACTGTAATAATCAGTTAAGCCTTGACGAATTATTTTTCCTTGAGGATCTTGAATCATTTTCATACCATGAGTAGTCTTGTTTTGTTGCAAGCATGATAATGACAGTTATTGCTCTCTCGTTTGTCGCTCCCTTACTATTGCTAGCCTTCATTTCCACTGAGTATTTTACTCATGTTTCCAACTCCATAAACCAAATATTTCCAAAGTGTCCACCATACCTACCCATTAGCATCACTTGCTACTTCCGTGCATATTCAATATGCCTTGTTTTCTTCCGAATAAAATGTTTGCTTGTTATGAGAAAGTTAGTTAGTAAAGCTCTCACGAACTTGATGGCACACTTTATTTTCTGCACTTAATAAACCTGAACCATTGCGTCCTTCTTTGTTGTGCATATGCTTGCGCTTTATGAGTTGAAGTTAGCAGAACCATGTATCATGGGGACCACTTTCAGCGCTTCATAGGTACTTTGTACTTAGTTGATATCATGTTCTTTTGCTGATGGATCCCGGCGGTGTGAAATAAAAGTGGAACTTGTAAGATCATGGAGTTTGTATGTATGTTAGAGAAACGCCTGGGCTACTAGCCTAAGCCATGCCTAATCATGGTGGAAACTTGCAGCATAACCATAATGAGCATTCTATGAAGCATCCTCAATAAAAATCTATGCACATAGTAAATAAAAAAGATCGTTGAGATGCTCATTGTCTGCTTGCCTTGTATTTTGATTATGGGATAGCTCCCGTGTCATGTGCAAGGGGTACCCCGTTGGCGGTTCTCTACGATACGTATATACTTACAATGACAAGAGCTTACTTGTGACTGAAGTTGAGTAGCATGAGGATCGGTCTTTGTAAGTAAGGGGCATGAGACTTCAATTTATAACTTGTCAAGCATATCCTCTTAGTTGTGTCACTTTCACCTTAACCACATTAAAGATGCTTATGATAGGGGCAATGAGAGCTCAAAGCTAACAAGTACCATACTTTCAGCATTTGGAAGCCTTTCAAAATTATTCAAAACCTTTTTCTTCTACTTGTTGAATCTCCACATATTCTTTGAGCACCTTCTTGAGAGCATTAGTTGTCATTTTTTGTGTTTGTTCCATTACTTGATTACTTGTGTTATGACTTTGATGCTTGTATCTTTGATATCTTTACTTCTAGTCATCACTTAAACTTCAGAGGTGCCTTGACATTCATAATCAAAGGCAAGCGAGATACCACTCTATCATACCTTTCTATGAGCATTGTAATGTTGCTTATGTTTGTGCTTCGTGCTACTTATTATTCTTGAGTTAGAATCTCTTCATAGCTTGCAATGACTATTAAGTAGACTCAGATGCATACTTTTTATTATGAATTGTCTAAGTAGTTGATCACATTGCTGAGAATATTTACATCATATGAAGCAAATGTGTTCGTGAAAGTTCTTTTATCGCACTCAGTTTTCAACTGAATTGCTTGAGGACAAGCAATAAGCTAAGCTTGGGGGAGTTGATACGTCCAAAACGTATCTACTTTCTCGAACACTTTTGCTATTGTTTCTCCTCTATACTTGTGTGATTTGGATGCAACTAATGCGAACTGACGTTGTTTTCAGCAGAATTGCCTTGGTGTCTACTTTTTGTGCAGAAAATCAACTATCAGGAAAAATCCCGGAAAATATGCCAAAAATCCTATTTTACCCGAAGACTCCATGAGCCAGAATACGAGACGGAGAAGAGCCCTAGGGTGGCCACACCACCTGCTGGCACGGGCCAGGCCAGGCCACGCCAGGGGGTGGTGTGGGCCCCCTAGGCACCCCCTCGGTCTCTCTCTCTTTGCCTACAAGGAGCCTTGTGACCTAAAAACTTCGAGGGGTTCGACGTTTTTCCACGAAAAGTTCCGCTACGCCACCGCCACCGAAGGGGAGATTCGGGGGACAGAAAGTCTCTGTTCCGGCACCCTGCCGGGATGGGGAAGTGCCCCCGGAGCCATCTCCATCGATCCCCACCATCATCTTCATCGACCATCCATGTTTCTTCCATCTATGAGTGAGTAATCCCCCGCTGTAGGCTATGGGGATGTTAGGGATTGGATGAGATCGTTCATGTAATGGCATCAGATTGTTAGGGCATAGTGCCTAGTATCTCTATTAGTGCTTTATGACTTTGTTGCAACCTTGTTGTGCTTAATGCTTGTCACTAGGGCCCGAGTGCCATGATTTCATATCTGAACTTATTATTGATTCATCATGATAGTATTTTTTGGGTCTTATCTACAAGTTGTTTACACACGTCGTTGTCCGGAACCTATGGTCCCGAAGTGACAGAAATCGGGGTAGCTGGAAGGGAAAGGCTTTGATGTGAGGATCACGTGTGTTCACGGAGTGTTAATGCTTTGCTCCGGTGCTTTATTAAAAGGAGCACCTTAATTGACAGTAGTTCCCTAGAGGCCCTGCTGCAAACGGGCTGGCAGGACAAAATATGTTGTGCAAGTTCTCATTGCGAGCACGTATGACTATATATGGAACACATGCCTAGGATTTTCTAGTACTTGGATGCTTTATCTTATTTATATGCAATTGCCCTATGTTCTGATTGCTATGTGAATTGTCTTATCCATGCAACGCCCGTCCATCCATCACTATGCCTACCGCACTCGAATCCCACTGTTTACTGCTTTTGTTACTATTGTCTTTGCTTTACTATTGTTGCTGCTTTACTATTCCTACTACAAAACTGTTGCTACTGATAAACTGCTGTGAGCAAGATTGTTTCCAGGTGTAGCTGAATTGACAACTCAGTTATTAAGACTGATAAGTATTCTTTGGCTCCCCTTGTGTCGAATCAATAAATTGGGTTTCACTTCCCTCGAAAATACTGCGATACACCCCCTATACTTGTAGGTCATTAGGGTGCTGATGGTGATGATGGTGGTGATGATGATGATGATCCCGAAGAAGTCCAGCTTGATGGTGGTGTTGATGGTGACGATCTCCCCTCTCCGGGAAGGAATTCTTGTGGCAGAAATCTGTCTACCAGAGAGATCTTTCTCTCTCGGTGTTTTCCGCCCCGCAGAGGCGACGGAATCTTTCTGTGGTCGCTCCCCTAGTCTTAGGGTTTCGGGAGGATAATATACGCCAGAGGGGAGTGCCAGGGGTGGACCAGGGCGGCCACACCACCTGGTGGCGCGGCCCAGGGTGGCCCACGCCAGGGGGTGGTGTGGGCCCCCTGTGGCCCATCTCCATCCCCCCTTCTGGTTTCCTTCGTCTTCTAGAAAAATAGGATTTTCCGTATATTTTCCCGGATTTTCTGATCTTCGTGAATTTTGCCTCCAAACAGCACCTTTTCCATCAGAATCCTGACTGCAGCGGTCCATGCTCCAAAAGTCATCAACTATGCAAAAACAGATGAAATAACATAAGTATCACCTCTCAATAAGAAATATATCAATGAATACAGTGAATTATGACATAGAATAGTGATGCAAAATGGACGTATCATGTGCCTCTTTGCAGTAACTCGAAATCAACTCTTTTATATTGTAAGTTACTTGCCCCTTTACATGTTTTGGTTTTGTACCAAGTATGTGTTTGTATTTATTGTGCCTCATGCTTGCTTATTTTGTGTATTCAAGTATGTCTATGTGTTTGGCACATCATTTACTTGTGTGTTTTGCTTTGAGCCTCTAATGCATCTTGATGATATCTTTTTTGGCTCTTTTCGAGTAGTTAATGGAACATCCCATTTTGGGGGAGTGATATGCCTCGCGCATCTATCAAACCTTAAAATGTGTGTACCTGAGTACTACCACTTAGTATTGATATTGCAAGCTTATTTAGTCACTATGTGGTGTGTCATAGTCATGAGAAATTCAAATTCTAAATGTCCATTAATTATCTCTAGTTGAGGTTGTTTTTCCTCTTATTAAAAAAATGAATACCACATTATGGGGGAGTAATATGCTTCTTTTGCATATCACAATCCTAGGAAATGTGAACATATGAGGTGGTGCCACTTAGAGTTGATATTGTTGATTATCTTGTATCTAGGTGGCATGTTAGCTCAAACAAGGTCCTAATTTTTGTTAGAAGCTTTTATTGCTCGTCTTTTCGGTCTTTGCTTGAGTAAGAAATTCTTGGTGTGGCCTTCCTCAAATGCATATCTCTATATCTTATTTGGGAGACCATTTGCTTCAAGTTATTCTAATCATTGCTTTGCATGATTGTGTGACTAGTTGAAGCTATCAAGAATCTCTATATTTGCATAGTGCTTAATCTTTTTATTCCTATCCTATGCTTTTTATTGTGAAGATTTATCTTTAATATCCGTGTAATATACCACCGGAAATAAATTCCAATACACTCATTGTCTTCGACAATTGATATACTTAGGTGTGGTAGCATTTGTGGATCATCTTCACCTTGGATTTCACCTCTTATTGCATTTTTTCTTTCCAAAAATTGTTGTGGCTCCCATTGTCTTCCTTGGCTTTTGAACATCTCTTTGATGGTGTTTTTGATTATTATCAAATGTGTTTTTAGTGGTAGACAAACCTTTCCTTCTCGGAACCTTGTGCCATTGTGAATAGTGTTAAGGGTTTGGTTTATTTGTTGAAACCTTGCTATTTTGGGAGTTTTTTTTATCTCGTTCTTTCTTCTCTGTGTTATTTTCTTGAATGAGATAAATCTTTGAGCATTTGTGTTTTTATCTCATCTTTTATGCTCAATAGTTTTTTCTTGGTTCATTTGTTGAACTTTGTTGAACAAATCTTGTGTTGATTTGATTCTTTGATATAGTTTGGACAACAAATGTGTTTTGTCACACATTGTATGCCTTCTTGAATATTTTGGTGTTTTGTCCAAATTATATATTCATTGGTTCTTGAAAGTCTTGTGCATGCATGTTTACTAAATGTATATCTTATATCATGTTTTGCTTTCTTTGATCCAATATATAGGGTATACTCCATCAAATCCTTAAACAGCTATGATGTGCATGAAATTCAAATTTCATCTCTAAATATGCACATATATTTTTATGGAGTATGTGATGTCTACGCACTTCTATTCTTGTAGATAGTTGTTGGGCCTCCAAGTGTAGAGGTTTGTAGAACAGCAGCAAGTTTTCCCTTAAGTGGATCACCCAAGGTTTATCGAACTCAGGGAGGAAGTGGTCAAAGGTATCCCCTCTCAAGCAACCCTGCAATCAAGATACAAGAAGTCTCTTGTGTCCCCAACACACCCAATACACTTGTCAGGTGTATAGGTGCACTAGTTCGGCAAAGAGATAGTGAAATACAAGTGGTATGGATAATTATAAGTGGTAACGGTGTGAGAAAATAGCTTGTTGGCGTGTGGTTGACGTGGGAAAATACTAAAGGCAAACTGAAATAAAGATGGAAGCAAGCAAACATGTAACAAATCTAATTGCAACCGGTGTATCAATGCTTACAAACAAGGCCTAAGGATCATACTTTCACTAGTGAACACTCTCATATAAGTATCTTCTCTTTATGATACTACTCTTAACTACTCTCCGGTTGGACACTCTAATCCATGGTAGGGCTATAACAGCACACCTCAAAGTAAGCCTTTCCCATCTAGAAAACCCCACACTGTCACCTTGAGCACTAGATGGTTCCAACAAACACCACAATTTCATAGAGACATCCAACTCCAAATATAACTCATAACAAGTATTTGTAATCTCTAGCCAAAGTGCCACCATGGTGTGCACGCTGTCACTTTCACACACATGGGGAGAGCGGAGATCTATTAAAGCACTTGAGTAGCAAGGTAGATCTAATTGATTACAAAGCTCATGATCTCAATAAGATCATGCATAGAGAGAGAGATGAACACATAGCTACCGGTAGAACCCTTAGCCTCGAGAGAGAACTACTCCCTCCTCATCATGGGAATCGGCAATGGTGATGGAGATGGTGGTGGAGATTGATGGAGATGGCTCCAGGGGCACTTCCCCGTCCCGGCAGGGTGCCGAAACAGAGACTTTTTGTCCCCCGAATCTCCCCTTCGGTGGCGGCGGCGCTGCGGAACTTTACGTGGCTGGAGGCTTGACTATTTAGGGTTTATGCATCGGGAGGATCTTATAGGCGAGAGGGGAGACCGAGGGGGTGCTGGAGGGGCCCACACCACCCCTTTGAGCGGCCTGGCCTGGCCCGCGCCACCAGGGGGTGTGGCCACCCTCTGGCCCTTCTCCGTCTCGTATTCTGGCTCTAGGTGTCCCCTGGTAAAATAATAACTTTGGCTTTTGTCCCGTCCAATTCCGAGAATATTCATTTTCTGATTTCCTGGAACCAAAAATAGCAGAAAACAGGCAGCTGGCACTGTGGCTCTTGTTAATAGGTTAGTCCAAGAAATCATATGAAAAGTACTCCAAAGTGTGGAAAAAACATAAGAAAGTAGATAAAACCAAGCATGGAACATCAAAAATTATGGATACATTTGCAATGTATCAACATCCCCAAGCTTAACTCCTGCTCGTCCTCGAGTAGGTAAGTGATAAAAAGAAAGAATAATTTTTGAGGTGACATGCACCATCATAAACTTGATCAAAGTATTTGTAAAACATTCAAGGATGGGATCATAGTACTTCAATCATAACATGAAAGACAAAGTTCTAGCAATAAGACAAAGAAACTATGATGCAACATGAAAAGGCACAAACAAAAGATTCATGAATAACAATGCTTTGCAAGACGTTTGTTTGTTTCACATAAAGAAAACATAGCATAATAGTATTCAGCTTGTCCCTCATAGAGTAGCAAACATAAATGCATAGGACACCTTCAAAGTTCATAAGAGTGACTAGATACAAATAGTTTAAAACAAGCAATATCAAAGCTATGCATCAATCAACAAGTCTTGGGACAATGCACATAGAACTAAGAATGGCCACTATGCTCTCAAAGTAGGTGCATAAAGATAGAAGGTGGAGCCTCAATATATAAGTGGAAGAAAGGCCTTCATAGAAGGAAGCGGAGATTAAAGTTTCTTAAGGAGCTTCCAAAAATTATGGTAGTTATAGCTTTCAGCTCTCATTGCCCCTATCATAAGCATCTTGGAGTGATTAAGGTTAAAGTGAACAAACTACGGAGTATATGCTTGACAAAGTATAAGTTAGAAATCTCATGTCCCTTGAATACGAGGGCCGCTCCTCATGCTACTCAAGTTTAGTCACCGGTAAGTTCTTGTCATTGTAAGTACATGTGTATCATAGAGAACCGCCAACAGGGTACCCTTGCCCGATGATACGGAAGAATCCCCATATCAAAATGACAAGGCAAGCAGACAACGAGCATCTCAGCAATCTTCTTATTTACCATGGGAATATGGTGCTTTTTTCTCTCTTTCCTCTTTTCATAATCTCTTTTTTCTTTTTCTCTTTTTTTCTCAATATCCGACTCTTTTTTTATAAGAAGAATGCTTCATAGACAGCTCATTATGGTTACGCTGCAGGTTTCCACCATGACAGCATGGATTAGACCAGCGGCCCAGGCGTTTCTCTAACACATATACATAACTCCACGGACTTACAAGCTCCCCTTTCATTTCACACCGACGACATCCATAGACAAAAGAGTATGATATCAACTAGGTACAAAGTACAAGTGCAATGTTGAAAGCGTTCCCCGTGACAATATGGTTTTGCTAATCCCCAACAAATAAGTGCAAGCATATACAACATAGACGACACAATGGTTCAAGTTTATTAGGGGCAAGAAAAGTAAAGAGTGCCATCAAGTTCGTGAGAGCTTTAATCACTAGTTTTCTCATAACAAGTTTAATTTGGAAGGTAAACAAAAACATGAATATACTTGGAATAGCATATGCTAGTAGGTAGGTATGGTGGACTATTTGGAATAACTTGGTTTAAGGAGTTGGATGCATGAGTGGAACTCATACTTGGTTGCGGAGGCTAGCAAAAGACTGGGAGCGACAAACTAGGAGAGCAATAATGGCCATAATCATGCAGAGCGACAAAACACCATTGATCAAAGCATAAAGTGATACTACAAGTTGAAAACTAAAGGATCATAGAGGCTTATGGTGACTTGAGATAGTCATAACATGGTGTGAGCATGCGCCAAGTCAACCCAAATAAAGCATCAAAGGAGAATACCACAATACTATGCTTTAATATGCTAAAACAACGCATGGTTCATCCAAGGCACATTAAGCAATCTCAATTGTTTATAACAAGTCATGCTACAACAAAGAATACTAAGCATAAAGCCAAAACAATATCAAGCATGGCATGACAAAGCATAGGCCACAGTTAAAAACAACCTCTCTTTACCACT
This sequence comes from Avena sativa, assembly GCA_916181665.1. Taxonomy (NCBI): domain Eukaryota; kingdom Viridiplantae; phylum Streptophyta; class Magnoliopsida; order Poales; family Poaceae; genus Avena; species Avena sativa. Next base: position 471,638,546 of record OV702290.1, read on the forward strand.
TAAGCATGCACTTTCCTACTCTTTTCCAAACCAAACCAAACTATTTGAAAATCAATGTATGAAAGAGGGGGCCAACCAATTTATTCAGAAAACTAAGCAAACAAAGGAAACGAAAAACCAAAACGAAAATGAAAAAGAAGACGCTCCAAGAACAACACAACTGTGCATGAAACAATAAAAATGAAGCGTTTGGAAGAAACCTGGGATTTTTATTGATGAAGAGGGAGATGCCTTGGGCATCCCCAAGCTTTGACGCTTGTACTTCTTGGATATTCCTTGGGGTGACACGCGTGGCATCCCCAAGCTTGAGCTTTAGTCCATTCTTCATCTCATTGCATCACTCCTTCCATACACCTGAATTTTTTCCTTCATACAAAACTTCACACAAAGTTTATTAGCAACATTAGTGCACTCAAGATAATAAGTCTTTAGGTTCAGTTCTAACACCAATAAAACTTACATTAAAACACAAGCTACTGTAGCACTTCCCTCAAAAAGCTCAATTCCCCAAAAGAACTCAAAAAGGAACAAACAAGAAGCAAATGCAAATAATGGCAGAAATCTGTCAAAACAGACTAGCAGGTAAAGACGAATTTTTTCGAAGACCTTCTGTTGCTCAAATCTAAAAGTGTTGAGCTAACTAAAGTTAGATAACAACCTAGGGCATAAGCAAAAAAATTCACGCCTCAAAATGTCGTACAGAGATTTTACACGAAGTTTTACGGTGAAGCACAAAAATCTGTTTCGGGACAACAACTTTCCCAATCATTACTTCTCTCTCATTAGAGGTTACTCTTAGCACAAAAAGCAAATAAAAAGGATAAGGAGTGGTTATTACTGAAGTAATAACTTCCAAGACTCATCTAAAACTTTTGGGTTATCTCCCAATAAGTACTTTTCTTTAACGCCTTTAAGTTAGGCATGATAGTTTGAGAAGATGCTCACATAAGAAATATAAATTGAAGTAAAAGAGAGCATCAAGAAGCAAATTCAAAATACATTTAAGTCTAACCCACTTCCTATGCATAGGAATCTTGTAAAGAAACAAGTCATGAAAGCACAAAGCAACAAGCATAGTGAACCAAAACAAGTGCAACTTCAAGACTTTCAACATGAAGAGGGGAAACTTAATATTGTTGAGACACATAAAACCATGTTTCCCTCTCTCATAATAACTTTCAGTAGCATCATGAATAAAAGTAAAAATATAACTATTACAAGAAACATTCTTATCATGAGCCACATGCATAAAATGATTATTACTCTCCACATAAGCATAGTCATTCTTATTAATTGTGGTGGGAGAAAATTCAACAAAATAGCTATCATTATTATTCTCATCACCATAGTCATCAAATATAGGAGGCATATTGCAATCATAATTAATTTTCTCCTCAATAGTAGGTGGACTGAAAATATCATACTCATCATTGTAATCATCATGTATCGGAGGTTTTGTATCATCATAAGCAATAGAATAGCTATCTTCCAAAGCTGGGGAACTAAAAAGATCATTTTTATAAAAACTAGCTTCCCCAAGCTTAGACTTTTCCATAGCATTAGCAATAATGGTGTCCAAAGAATTCATACAAACAACATTGCTATTAGCATGCAAATAAAGTTCCATAGGTTTTTTAATTTTCTCTTCAAACACTTCATGTCCTAACTCAAGATAAATACTATAAAGCTCTCAATTTTTTTTCCATTAAGCCTAACTAGTGAAAATAAAAACAAGAAACAAAAAGATAAAATTGTAGAATCTAAAGGAAATAACTTCGAGAACTCACACCGGAGGATGTGAGTACCTTTTACCTTACCTCCCCGGCAACAGCGCCAGAAAATAGCTTGATGTCTACGTACTTCTATTCTTGTAGACAGTTGTTGGGCCTCCGAGTGCAGAGGTTTGTAGAACAACAGCAAGTTTTCCCTTAAGTGGATCACCCAAGGTTTATCGAACTCAGGGAGGAAGTGGTCAAAGGTATCCCCTCTCAAGCAACCCTGCAATCAAGATACAAGAAGTCTCTTGTGTCCCCAACACACCCAATACACTTGTCAGGTGTATAGGTGTACTAGTTCGGCGAAGAGATAGTGAAATACAAGTGGTATGGATAATTATAAGTGGTAACGGTGCCAGAAAATAGCTTGTTGGCGTGTGGTTGACGTGGGAAAAGACTAAAGGCAAACTGAAATAAAGATGGAAGCAAGCAAACATGTAACAGATCTAATTGCAACCGGTGTATCAATGCTTACAAACAAGGCCTAGGGATCATACTTTCACTAGTGAACACTCTCATATAAATATCTTCTCTTTATGATACTACTCTTAACTACTCTCCGGTTGGACACTCTAATCCATGGTAGGGCTATAACAGCACACCTCAATGTAAGCCTTTCCCATCTAGAAAACCCCACACTGTCACCTTGAGCACTAGATGGTTCCAACAAACACCACAATTTCATAGAGACATCCAACTCCAAATATAACTCATAACAAGTATTTGTAATCTCTAGCCTAAGTGCCACCATGGTGTGCACGATGTCACTTTCATACACATGGGGAGAGCAGAGATCTATTAAAGCACTTGAGTAGCAAGGTAGATCTAATTGATTACAAAGCTCATGATTGATGACCCACAAGTATAGGGGGTGTATCGCAGTATTTTCGATAAGTAAGAGTGTCGAACCCAACAAGGAGAAGAAGGTGCTGGCTAGTGGTATGGATCAGGAATTCTCTGCAAATACTTAGCAAACGAATTTTTAGGGGTTTTCGATAAAGCAAGTAAACAAAGTACGAGTAAATAAAAGACAGTAGGAATGAATGCAGCAAGTGGCCCAATCCTTTATGTAGCAAAGGACAAGCCGGTTGTATTACTTAAGATGACCAAACGTTCTCGAGGACACATGGGAAGACTGTCAAGTGCTTTCGCTCCATATAGTTGATTAATCTTCTTTAGCTTGCTAAGTGTTGTGTGGGTGAACCTGTGCTAATGTACCGCCCCATCCAAGACTAATACATACTTGTTATTATACCCCTTGCAAACATCCGTAAGTATAAGAAAGTAATTAAGGTAGAAACCTAACCACATCTTTAAACTCTAAGACCCTTACGTCCCTTGTGCAATGGTTTCCTAACGGGGGTTCAGGTTTCTGTCACTCCGGCAACCCCTACGATTAGTAGCCAAATACACAATGCATTCCCCTAGGCCCATATAGGTGAAGTGTCATGTAGTCGATGTTCACATGACACCACTAGAAGAAGTACACCACAACTTAAATAACAATCTATTGAATCTTTCTCAACACAACTCCACTACTAACAACAAGACTTCTCCCATGTCCTCAAGAAAAAAATGAACTACTCACAAGACATCATATGGATCATGATCAGAGATGGAATAATGATGTATAACAATCTGAACATAAACAATAATTCAATGGTTCACTCAATAGCATCAACTACAAAGAGTAATCAACACCGGGAAAGTTTCCCCTATGAACTATAGCAAGATTCAACCAATTGTTATAGCAATATGGAGATGGTGATGAGGGTGCTGATGGTGATGATGGTGGTGATGATTATGATGATGATGATGATCCCGATGAAGTCCAGCTTGATGGTGGTGTTGATGGCGATGATCTCCCCTCTTCGGGAAGGAATTCCCCCGGCAGAAATCTGTCTGCCGGAGAGATCTTTCTCTCTCGGTGTTTTCCGCCCCATAGAGGCGGCAGAATCTTTCTATGGTCGCTCCCCTAGTCTTAGGGTTTCAGGAGGATGATATACGCCAGAGGGGAGAGGCTGGAGTGGGCCAGGGTGGCCACACCACCTCCTAGCGCGGCCTAGGCCTGCCCGCGCCATGGGGTGGTTTGGGCCCCCTGTGGCCCATCTCCACTCCATCTTTTGGCATCCTTAGTCTTCTGGAAAAATAGGATTTTCCGTATATTTTCCCGGATTTTCTGATCTTCGCGAATTTTGCCTCCAAACAGCACCTTTTCCATCAGAATCCTGACTGCAGCGGTCCATGCTCCAAAAGTCATCAACCATGGAAAAATAGATTAAATAACATAAGTATCACCTCTCAATATGAAATATATCAATGAATAATAGTGAATTGAGACATAGAATAGTGATGCAGAATGGACGCATCAATGATCTCAATAAGATCATGCATAGAGAGAGATGAACACATAGCTACCGGTAGAACCCTTAGCCTCGAGAGAGAACTACTCCCTCCTCATCATGGGAATCAGCAATGGTGATGGAGATGGTGGTGTAGATCGATGGAGATGGCTTCGGGGGCACTTCCCCATCCCGGTAGGGTGCCAGAACAGAGACTTTCTGTCCCCCGAATCTCCCCTTTGGTGGCGGCGGCGCTGCGGAACTTTTCATGGCTGGAGGCTTGACTATTTAGGGTTTATGCATTGGGAGGCTCTTATAGGCTAGAGGGGAGACCGAGGGGGTGCCGAAGGGGCCCACAACACCCCTTTGCATGGCCTGGCCTAGACCACGCCACCAGGTGGTGTGGCCACCCTCTTCCCTTCTCCGTCTCGTATTCTGGCTCCAAGTGTCCCCCGGTAAAATAATAACTTTGGCTTTTGTCCCATCCATTTCCGAGAATATTCATTTTCTGACTTCCTGGAACCAAAAACAGCAGAAAACAGGCAGCTGGCACTGTGGCTCTTGTTAATAGGTTAGTCTAAGAAATCATATGAAAAGTACTCCAAAGTGTGGACAAAACATAAGAAAGTAGATAAAACCAAGCATGGAACATCAAAAATTATGGATACATTTGCAATGTATCAGTATGGCCTATGTGTTGTGGTTAGTCTAACCACTTTGGACCCAATAAGTTTGGGGACCAAGATGTACTTGAATGTTGTTTTAGGTACTTTGGAGATGCAATGGATACTTGTCTCATCTATAAGGAAGGTGTTGTCACAACATGATAATTTGATCCAAGCTAGGATGATCGAAGAATTCTTATCTACTACATCATACCATTGCTATCTCGGTAACAAGTATCTTATCATGCATACTATTCTTCCATCCAATCTCTTGTAGGTTACAATTGGCATGAATTTATTTGTTTGAAAATGTTGTGGTTCTTGCTATCTTTGAAAGACTTATCTATCCTTATTGCTTGTGTGAGTAATTGAGATGATGCATATTTTGGGGAGTATATAAAACCATGTTCATGATTCACCAATTCCAAATATGCATTCTAGCAATTTATTGCATATCAATTCCTCAGGGTACTCTCATGTGCAATATTGTTAAAATTGCATTGAATTCTTCCTTTTGATACTTGTTGCCTTTCTCAAAATATCCCAACTAGCATTAGTTCCCTTAGTGTTGGTTGTGATGTTTTTGAGGTTTTTCTTTTTCTTTGGTGAAGTTCATTGATATACCATGAGAGAAAATAGGGCCATGGGCTATATATGCACTTAAGCAAAATATCAATTTTTGGTATATCTTATGACTTCCTCTTGGATATCATGTTTTATTATTTTTATTAACCTCTTATGTGTGGATGTTTCTTTGTGGATTATTATCATGTTTTCCCACTTAGAAACTTATATACATAAAAGTGTTAATCTCTCGCCTTGATATCCTTGCTCTTTGCTAACCATCTCTCTTATCCTCTTGGGTTTTAATGGTTTTGGCAAGGTCTTGATTTATGAGTGCTCGGTCTACTTTTATTGCATCTTCACACACTCATATCTCATATTTGGTTTATTTTGGACTTAAGCTTGTCTTGACAAGTGTATTGAGTTATATCTATACTCCTTGTATCTTGGCTATGTTATAAATGATATAGAGGGAGTGAGGATTCCATGTTTATGCACAAACCTTGGGGAGCTTCCTTATTTCATTTAGAGCACTATTTGTCCATTTGATTATTTGGATCTTTTGATTGCTTGCTTCATCCATTGAAGTTTCTCCACCTTGTTATCCTTTTAGCAATATTTGATCCTCAATATAGTTGATTTCCTCCAAGTATTCATTATTGGATATGTGCATATGATTTCACTCATATTATGAGAAATGCACACCTTGGGAGGAACTTGAACTATATTGGCCTTCTAACTTTGTCATCCATTTTGGCACTTGTTGTCAATGGGGGAGAAGTTTATAGGGTTTTAAGGGAAATGGGTTTCTACTTAAGATTGGTTTGTTCTTAAGTGTTTTCCTTTCATGCATTTCATCTTTATTATGTATTGAATGGTTGAATATATAGTGGAAACTCTCCCAAAGGTTATGCTTGACAATGTATGCAATGAAATTCAAGTTCATCACACGTGCATATATTGTGGGGGAGTTTGCTCTATATATGTTGGTTCTACTCACATCTCTTGCATTAGTTGTAGTTTGTGTGAGTAAAATCGGTTTTCATATAGGCTAGTATCTTTGTGTTACTTAACCATATCAAATACAACATCCTGTATACAACTTATTCTCGGATAAGTTGCGTACTTGTTTCTAATATTCATTATATAAACCCTCGTGTTGTGATTGTCATCAATTACCAAAATGGGGGAGATTGAAAGGGTAATTGCCCCTATGTGTGGTTTTGGTGATTAATGACAATCCCTATGGACTAATGTTTTCATTGAGTTTTATATGAAGGAATATTCCATAGGTCATGCTTGTAGTCCATATGTTGGATTCAAGTATGGATGCTATGAAGATAAAGATATACCTTGAGTTTTGGCATCAAGATCATCAAATTGAAGAGAAGAATATGATATGTTCAAGTTCTTGAGAGTGTGATCTCAATAGAAGAATTCAAGATATGGCTCTAAGTCGGTGTCATGATAGCCTCATTAGTTGAGCTATGGTTGACTAAGATTTAGAGCATGTAATCAAATGAAGAATTATTTATGTACCTCAAGATATTGAGATGGAGCATGAGAAGATACATGGTTGACCAATACAAAGAGTGAAGAGTGATTTCAAGTTGGTCAACACATGAAGCATAAAGAATGTACCACATGGATCTTGTGGTATGGTAAGTTGCTGACTCGTGGTTGATATCGAGCTCATTGGGGAACCCCAAGAGGAAGGTATGATGAGCATAGTAGTAAGTTTCCCTCAGTTATGAAACCAAGGTTATCGAACCAGTAGGAGCAAGGAAACACCTCCAAGGTGTTGTTTCCAACTTGGAATCCTGCACAACACAACCATAGAACTTTGCCCCCAACTTATAGTGAGGTTGTCAATCTCACTGGTTTTGCTGAAAACAAAGGATTAAACGTATTGTGTGGAAGAAAGTAATAGCTTGCAGAAAGTAAACAGAGAGCAGTAAATAGTTGTACATTGATGGTAAACGAAAGGACCGGGGTCCATAGTTCACTAGTGGTGGTTCTCCTTAAGATAGATGACATGTTGGGTGAACAAATTATAGCAGGGCAATTGACAAACATCGAGAAAGCATACATGCATATACTAATCATCTTGACTCCTATGAGATTTGATTGGGCATTACAACATTATACATAGACTGTAATCCAACTGCATCTATGACTAATAATCCACCTTCAGGTTATCATCCAAACCCCCTCCAGTATTAAGTTGCAAGCAACAGATAATTGCATTAAGCATTGCATGTAAAGTAAACAATATGATTGTTCTATGAACAAAGTATTGTTGTTTTCTCCCTAGTAGCAACAGCACATCTAGTACCTTAGAGATTTCTGTCACTTCCCCAGATTACTAGAGGCATGAACCCACTATCGAGCATAAATACTCCCTCTTGGAGTTGCTAGCATCTACTCGACCAAGATATCTACTAACAACAGAGAGCATGCAAGATCACAAATAACAAAGACATGATAGAATCAATAATCAATATGAAATAGCATCTCAATATCCATCGGATCGCCACAAACACAACATGTAAGATTACAAATAGATGATCTTGATCATGAACAGAGCTCAAAAGATCTAGACATGGTAGCACAAAGGAGAAGAACCAACCATCTAGCTACTACATGGACCCGTAGTCCAAGGATGAACTACTCACTCATCACATTAGAGGCTTGCATGGTGATGAAGAAGGCCTCTAGGGTGAATTCTCCCCTCCGGTAGGGTGCCGGGAAGAGCTTCAGATCCCTCCTGATCTAGGGATGGAGATGACGGCGGCTACAAACTCTTTCATTGATTTTTATCGGGTACTTAGGGTTTCTGTATCGGAGGCAATATATAGGCAAAAGGGGAGACCGAGGGGGTTCCCTAGGCAGCCACACCACCCCCTGGCACAGGCCAGGCCTGGCCATGCGGCCAGGTGGTTTGGCCGGCCCCTGGCCCCTCTCCGTCTCGTATTCTGGCTCTGTGTCCCCCTCGGTGAAATATTGACTTTGGCTTTTGTCCCGTCTAATTCCGAGAATATTCATTTTCTGACTTTCCTGGAACCAAAAACAGCAGAAAACAGGCAGCTGGCATGTGGCATCTTGTTAATAGGTTTATCCAAGAAAGTGTATAAAAAGTACTCTAAACTATGGACAAAACATGTCAACACCCGGATTTTTAATCCCAGATGCCTGTTATGCCATACATCGCAATCCTAGGATTACCATTTTTGCGAGACATAACAGATTGGATATCACAGTACATCATCCATTACAAACCATAATAAGGTCTTACACAAATAAAGGATCTCATGATCCAGTCTTAATACAAACAAGTAGCGGAATAATAAGCGTAGCGGTGGGCTCCATCTTTAGTGTCATAGGCAATGCTGACGATGGGAGATGATCCTAGTTGTCATAGCCGTCCTGCTGTCCTTCTTCCGGATAGTCCTCCTCATAGTCTGGCCACGGGAATAGCTAGGAACAAAGCCATGAGTACTCTTTAAGTACTCGCAAACTATCACTAACAAGTAAGATAGTTCTAGTAGGAGTGCTAAGTTCTAAGTTTATTTGCAAAGTTAAGTTTGAAACCTAAGCTGAGTTCAGAAACAAAGAAAGATAAAATAAAGTTCTAAATCACCTAAGTGGGAACTTAGTTTTAATAGTCATAACCCTGTTATGGTCAAGTCATGTCACAAATCATTTCACAAGTCATTTTGAAAACATCTGACGACGGAACAGTATGGCCACTCGAACTGTCCATGACTGCGGACGCGGCTATTCGAATAGTTTGACACTCTACAGAGGTGGTACACTTTCACCACAAAATTCGATACATCCGTTAGGGATAACCCTGAATCATCATACTTAGTATGCGGATAATCAATCATAATCTTTCCTTTACACACTCTAGTATATGCACCTCTCCTATGAGCTTGGCCTCCCAGCCATGGCCATCTGCCATCCTGGGCATTGCATAGGTGGACAACATCAAGAGGTAGCCTCATCTCAAACCTCTTCCGCGAGGGAATCCATACTAATGCATATAAACTACCGGCTAAGCCTTACCCAATCTAGGTATTGTGGTTGTACGGTAAAATTGGAATGGTATCGCATCTGAACCCAACCATCAGTTTTTATAAAGGGATAAGGCTCATGCCTCAACATTTTCACCATCATAAACCATTTGTGTTTCTCAACACATGTGTTGACATCTCAATAGAATGACTCATCATTCCAAGGTTTTCATAAGCATTTTCACTAAGTGTTCCCATCTAGAGTGATCAAGTTTTTGGTTTAGCACTAACCACTAAGTTAAGAGTGTTCACTAAGGTGGGATGCTAATCTCAATCTCATGCCATGGAATGACATCTATTATAGGCCAAGTTTTATACTCTTTATGCTATCTATACTGCTTTCGAAAAATCTCACAAAGCATTATTAGAAGTAAAGAAACTTTGGTAAGGTAAAAAGTAAAGCTTGCAAGTAAAACTTGGGATGGGTATAAATCAAAATGTATAACCAAAGCATGCCTAAAGCATTTTCTCAAGTTAAGTGGGCAAGTGTTAACTTGCTTAGTTCTATCTTGCCTTGATTGGTGCAGTGGTTGAAATTCTCCTCGTCTTCTTCAGGGTAGAACTCCTGCTCCTCGTAGATTTGGTCGGTACTATCGTCTATAAATACATACGGGATACACAATCACCAAACAATACTTAACTAGTCTATTTAGCACACTAAGGCACACACTTGATGATCTAGTATCATCACAATCATCACATGATTTAAATAACTAGTTTCATTTATTTTATTTGAGAAAAGTAATTTCTACTCATTGAAAAAAAATAAGATTTAATATTCTCCAATTAAAATATGGGATCATGTGGATACATGTCATCACCACATATTCTAATGCATGGGAATGTGATTTAAATGTTTGATCATATTTCAATAAGTTTAAGTTTATCATTTAAATGAGTTTAAAGCGACTAGAAATGCCTATATAGCATTATTTTGGTACTAGTCCAAAGTCACTGCATGCAAATCTAAATATTATTACATATTCAGATAGATATTTTTAAATGTGTTTTTCGAGAGTTGGAAACAACTCAAAAGCTATTATGATTGATTTTTTAAAAATGTTTGAATGTAGAAAAGTCTCTGTCTTGTTATTTTTGCTATAGTTGATCTCTAACTCCAATTGATTAAAATCCAACAGGCCTGGATAGAGATTTTAATTATCTTTCTAGCAAAATTTGAATCATGCATTTTGGTTAAGTGGATCTCTCTGAACTGATTTTTAAACAAGTGGACAGAATCTAGTTTAAATCTAAATAGAAAAACGTCTATTTGAATTTGTGGGCTAGCGCGGGAAAACTAACGGGCCAGCCCAGTGGCGCTCCGCGGCGCAGAGGGCAACTGACAGGGGGGTCCCGCATGTTAGCGGCGCATCTAACGCGAAGCGGTACGGGGCGATATCAGCCGTGCGATTAGAACAGAAATCGACGGTCGTGGTTCATCGTTTTCCGGTCAACAGCTCCGGCGAGAACTAACCCTAACGCGGCATGGTGGGGGTCTACGGGGGCTTACCAGGGCTCTAGCTAGACGTGGCGATGGGGGCAATCGAACTGGTGGATGACGACGGTTCTAGGCGTGGTCGCGGTGGCTCCTGGGGCGGTCGCAATCAGCGGCGCCTCTTCTCCTCTATTGCGGCCAGCTCCGGTGGAATTTCGATGACTGAGGGCTCGATTGGCTCCGGAGAGAAGTGGGGAAGGCTCAGTGGTGAGAGGGGAGTTGAGTGGTGTGAGAAATGAGGCTGGGGGAGGTTCTAGTTAGACAGAGGAGAGATGAGGGGGTCAATTGGAGGACAAGGCATTGATCAACAACAGTATTAGTTAGGCAGTTTATTTTGTGATCACCAAGTGTTCGACACAATGGCCGCAAGAAATGTAACTTTGAATTTTGGAAAGATTTTTTGTGAGTGTGTTGTTCATAAGCTTGATCATCTGTGGTTTCTTGGGTTTAGCAAGGTGAACTCATTTGAGTGGTTTTTGAAAAAGTGGGATCTATGCATATGTAATGGATTCACTTTTCAAATGTCATTTAAAATTAGTGGCTAAGTGTTTTTGTAAGATTTTAAAGTGGTCCTTGGTAGATCTTTACTTGGTCTAGCAAGGGGTGCAAAGATCTAGAATTGTTTCTGTTGGGAAAAGACTTCTAGGAACACCTAAAGTGGCCTAGTGGATTAAAATGGTCAAAATGACCATTTGGTCTTTTTATTCTTATTTGATTTCTTTTTCTTTGGATTGTGATTTTAAATGGTCTAGATGATGTGTCATTCACCTTTAAACCATTTCATATCATTTAGAACAATCAAACATGGCATTTTCAAACAATTCTATACTAATGCAACATACATAGGCACTCATAATTATTTTAATAATAAAAAGTTTTTTTAACCCTAAATTGGGTGATTTGGATCTTGATAACCTTGATTAAAGTTTTGGGATGTTACAAAATATAAGAAAGTAGATATAAACCAAGAATGGAACATCAAAAATAATAGATACATTTGCAACGTATCAACATCCCCAAGCTTAACTCCTGCTCATCCTCGAGTAGGTAAGTGATAAAAAGAAAGAATAAATTTTGAGGTGACATGCACCAACATAAACTTGATCAAAGTATTTGTAAAACATTGATAGCTGGGATCATAGTACTTCAACATAGCATGAAAGATAAAGTTCTAACAATAAGACATAGCAACACATGAAAAGGCACAAACAAAAGATTCATGAATAGCAATGCTTTACAAGACGTTTGTTTGTTTCACATAAAGAAAACATAGCATAGTGGCATTCAGCTTGTCCCTCATGGAGTAGCAAAACATAAATGCAATCGACACCTTCAAAGTTCATAAGGGTGACTAGATACAAATAGTTTAAGAACAAGCAATATCAAAGTTATGCATCAATCAACAAGTCTTGGGACAATGCACATTAAACTAAGAATGGCCACTATGCTCTCTCAATAGGTGCATAAAGATATAAGATGGAGACTCAACATAAAAGTAAAAGAAAGGCCTTCATAGAAGGAAGCAGGGATTCAAGTTTCATAAAGAGCTTCCAAAAATTATGGTACTTATTAGCTTTCAGCTCTCATTGCCCCTATCATAAGCATCTTGAAGTGATTAAGGTTAAAGTGAGCAAACTATGGAGTATATGCTTGACAAATTATAAGTTGGAAATGTCATGTCCCTTGAATACGAGGGTCGCTCCTCATGCTACTCAAGTTTAGTTACCGGTAAGTTTTTGTCATAGTAAGTACATGTGTATCATAGAGAACCGCCAACGGGGTACCCCTTACCCGATGATACGGAAGAATCCCCATATCAAAATGACAAGGCAAGCAGACAACATGCATCTCAGCAATCTTCTTATTTACCATGGGAAAATGGTGCCTTTTTCTCTCTTTCCTCTTTTCTCATCTTTTTTTTCCTTTTCTCTTTTTTCAATCTCTTTTTTTATAAGAAGAATGCTTCATAGATTGCTCATTATGGTTACGCTGCAGGTTTCCACCATGATTAGGCATGGATTAGACCGGCGGCCTAGGCGTTTCTCTAACACACATACATAACTCAATGGACTTACAAGCTCCCCTTTCATTTCACACCAACGACATCCATAGACACAAGAGCATGATATCAACTAGGTACAAAGTACAAGTGCAATGTTGAAAGCGTTCCCCAGGACAGCATGGTTCTGCTAATCCCCAACATATAAGTGCAAGCATATACAACATAGACGACACAATGGTTCAAGTTTATTAGGGGCAAGAAAAGTAAAGTGTGAAATCAAGTTCGTGAGAGCTTTAATCACTAGTTTTCTCATAACAAGTTTAATTTGGAAGGTAGATAAAAACATGAATATACTTGGAATAGAAAATGCTAATAGGTAGGTATGGTGGACTCTTTGGAATAACTTGGTTTTATTTGGAGTTGGATGCATGAGTGGAACTCACACTTGGTTATGGAGGCTAGCAAAAGACTGGGAGCGACCAACTAAGAGAACAATAATGGCCATAATCATGCAAAGCGACAAAACATCATTAATTAAAGCATAAAGTGATATTACAAGTCGAAAACTAAAGTGACTTGGGATAGTCATAACATGGTGTGAGCATGCGCCAAGTCAACCCAAATAAAGCATCAAAGGAGAATACCACAATACTATGCTTTAATATGCTAAAACAACGCATGATTCTTTCAAGGCACATTAAGCAATCTCAATTGTTTATAACATGTCATGCTACAACAATAAATCACTAAGCATAAATCCAAAATAATATCAAGCATGACATGACAAAGCATAGGCCATAGTCAAAAACAAGCTCCTTTTACCACTTAAGCATGAACTTTTCCTACTCGTTTCCAATCCAAGCCAAACTATTTGAAGACTAATGTATGAAAGAGGGGGTCCAACCAATTTATTCAAGCAAACTAAGAAAACCAAGCAAACGAAAACTAAAAACAAAAACGAAGACGCTCCAAGAACAACACAACTGTGCATGAAACAATAAAAACGAAGTGTTTGGAAGAAACCTGAGATTTTTATTGATGAAGAAGGGGATGCCTTGGGCATCCCCAAGCTTTGACGCTTGTACTTTTTGGATATTTTCTTGGGGTGACATGTGTGGCATCCCCAAGCTTGAGCTTTAGTCCATTCTTCATCTCATTACATCATTCTCTCCATATACCTGAAATTTTTCCTTCATACAAAACTTCACACAATCTCTATTAGCAACATTAGTGTACTCAAGATAATAAGTCTTTGGGTTCAGTTTCAACACCAATAAAACTTCCATTAAAACACAAGCTACTGTAGCAATTCCCTCAAAAAGCTCAATTCCCCAAAGAGAACTCAAAAAGGAATCAACAAGAAGTAAATGCAAATAATGGCAGAAATCTATCAAAACAGACCAGCAAGTAAAAACCAATTTTTTCGAAGACCTTCTGTTGCTCAAATCGAAAAGTGTCAAAAAGTGTTGAACCTTCTATTTTTCAAAGACCTTCATCATTCATTTCAAGTTATTTAGAAAACATCTGACAACGAAACAGTATGGCCATTCCAACTGTCCATAACCGCGGAGCGAATAGTTTGACACTCTGCAGAGGTGGTACACTTTCACCACAAGATTTGATACATCTGTCAGGGATAACCCTGAATCATCATACTTAGTATGCAGATAATCAAACATAACCTTCCCTTTACACACCCTAGTATAAGCACCTCTCCTATGAGCATGGCCTCCCAACCATGACCATCAGTCATCTTGGGCACTACATAGGTGGACATCATTGAGAGGTAGCCTCAGCTCAAACCTCTCCCGTGAGGGAACTAATACTAATGCATATAAATTTCCAGCTAAGCCTTACCCAATTCAGGTAATGTGGTTGTACGGTAAATTTGGAATGGTGTCGCATCCGAATCCAACCATCAGTTTTATAAAAGGGTTAAGGCTCATGCCTCATCATTTTCATCATCATAAACCAAATTGTGTTTTTCAACACCTGTCAAAACATCTCAATAGAATGACTCATCATTCCAAGGTTTTCATAACTCATTTTCACCAAGTGTTCCCATCTAAAGTGACTCAAGTTTTTGAGCTATTCTAAAGTACTAAGTTAAGAGTGTTCACTAAGGTGGAAAGATGGGATCAATCTCATGCCATAGAATGACATCTAAAGGTTCCTAAGTAGGTCAAGTTTTATACTCTTTATGCTACCTTCAAAATTAAGTAAAGAAATTTGTGTAAACCAAGGGAGGTAAAACTTGTCAATAAGACTTGGGGTACTAATAGTTAAAGGGGTGTGATCAAAGCATGCTTAAGGCATCTTTACTAAACCATCTAGTTTTATTCTAGCTTGCTAACAATAGCTTACTAAAGCATGTTTGCAAGGGTTAGCTTGCCACTAATAGCTTGCCTTGGTTGGTGCAGTGGTTGAAGTTTTCTTCTTCTTCTTCTTCTTGGTAGAACTCCTCCTCCTCGAAGGCTTGGTCGGTACTATCGTCTAGAAATACATAGGGAGTGCACAATCACCAAACAATACTTAACTAGGCTAGGTAGTATTCTAAACCACACAATTGATGATCTATTATCATCCCAAACATCACAAGTTTAATTCAATAGTTTCAACCTTTTTATTTTGGAAAAGTAATTTCTACTCATTGAAAAATTAACTAAAATTTAATATTCACCACCAAAACATGGGATCATGTGGACACATGTCCTCACCACATATTCTAACATGTGGGAATGAGATTTAAAGGTTGGATCAATATTACTTTGGTTTAAGTTCATTATTTAATGATTTAAAGTGACTAGAAATGCCTATATAGCATTATTTTGGTACTAGTCCAAAGTCACTGCCTGTAAACCTTAATATTATTACATATTTGGATAGATATGATGAAATGTGATTTTTGAGAGTTGGAATCAACTCAAAAGCTAACTTGGTTGATTTTATAAAAATGTTTCAAGTTACAAAAGCTTCTGTCTTCTTATTTTTATTAGGAGAAATCTATATCTCTAAATGAATTAAATCCAACGGGCTTGGATAGAGCATTTCAATACCTTTTAGAAAAAATTAGTTTCATGTAATTTGGATTTGTCAAACTCACAGAATTGAATTTTGAAACACTGGACAGAAACTATATTCTAACTAAAAAGAAAAATCCAGATTTGAATCTACGGGCTTGCGCGGGAAAAGAAATGGGCCGGCCCAGTGGCGCTACGCGACGCGGGGCTCAGCTGACAGGGGGGTCCCACTTGTCAGCGGCACTTAAAACGCGAAACGGTACGCGCACTGTGGGTCGTGCGATTAGAGGCTAGATCTACGGCTGAGGGTCGTCGTCGACGACGAACAGGTCGCCGGCGAGCTCGAACCCTAGCGGCTCGGTGGGGGTCTACTGGGGGCGTACCAGGGCTCCAGCAGGGTCAGCGAGGCGAGCAAACAAAGTGGAAGACGATGGCGAGGGGAGGCGTGGTCGCGGCGGAGCTTGGGGTGGCCGGAATCAACGGCACCCTTCTTCTCCAGAGGCGGCGGCTCCGGCTCCAATTCCGGCGAGCTGCTGCTCCACTTGCTCCGGCGACAGGTGGGTGAGGTTCAGAGAGGTGAGGGGAGTGGAATGTTGTGAGTCTTTGGTGCTGGGGAGGGATCCTTTTATAGGCTCGACGGTGAGACCGAGCGGGATGGGCGGTCGACGGTGGCGACATGGCTACGGTGAGCTAGCGGCATGGCTGGGGATTGCGATTGGTGGGCGGTTCCCTGGCGGTGCTCTAGGACTTCAATGCGGCCGTAGGGGCGGTGGCATGCGGTCGGGGCGAGGTGGCGCTCTACGCGGCCGAAGCGACTGTGTCCACGGCGAGCGGTGGCTGTGGGGCTTTGGGCGGCGAACGGAGGTGTCTGGGGTGTTCTCTAGGTCGAGGCAGAGCGGTGGGCGCGGGCTGGTGCCAAGGGGCGGTCGGTGCGAGCGGGGACAGTGCGCGCTCTGCGGGCGGCATCGGCATGGTCGACAGGCTCAGGGCGCGGTGGTTCCTGGTCGTTCTGGTCGTTGTCCTTGGGCTGGGACTGGTTGGGCGGTGGAGGTGGACCACAGGCTATCTCCAGGACATGGTGGATGGCACTGGCGGCGGCTGTGGCGTGTTGTCGCCGGTGGGGTGCCCAAGTGGGGGCTCGGCCTTAATGGCCATGACCATTTGGTCTTGGCACAGTGGGTGGCTGGGCTAGAGAGGGGTTAGGGGGAGTAGTGGAGAAATTTTGGTGGCAAGTTGGGGAACAAGTTTGGCCAGAACACTATTTAAAATAGTGAAAATTGTTTAGTTTGAAATCTGCCTGCCAAGTGTTTGATGAAATGGCCGCAAGAGAAAAAGTTTTTAATTTTGAGTTCAAATTTTTTGAGTGATCTCCACTAGTGATAGGTAGTCTCTGGTTGCAAGGGTTTTGAAAATGGTGCTCAATTAGATGGTTTTTGAAATAGGGGTGATCTATGCACATGCATTAGATTCAATTTTAAACTATCATTTAAAATAGTTTACAGAATGTTTTTAGTAGATCAAAAGGTGGGCCTTGGTACCTCATTATGTGTACTAGCAAGGGGTGCAAAGATCAAGAATTGTTTCTGTTAAGAATTGAGTACTAGGAATAGCCAAAGTAGGCATGAGAGTTAAATTTGTCAAAATGACCATTCCTTCATTTTAATTCTTTTTGATTTGATTTTCTTTAGGAAAAGTTTGGGAATGATGTAGATGATGTTTAAATCACCTAAGGAACATTTTACAAGCATTGGATCAATCAATCATGGAAATTCAAACAACTCCTATTTTAAATGCACACATATATGAATGCTTTCATTTTAAATTTGGAAAAGTTTTTGTTAACCCCATTTTTGGATGATTTGATCTTGATAAGCTTGGATTAAAGTTTTGGGATGTTACAAACCTTCCCCCCTTAA
Organism: Avena sativa; assembly: GCA_916181665.1. NCBI lineage: Eukaryota > Viridiplantae > Streptophyta > Magnoliopsida > Poales > Poaceae > Avena > Avena sativa. The sequence continues at coordinate 471,656,401 of OV702290.1, forward strand.
ACAAAATCTCGTCCCGAGATTTACAAGGAAAACTAGTCACTAAAGAGATTTGGGAACTCTGTCCTAATGTAATCCTCGCGCTCCCAAGTAGCTTCCTCCTTAGTATGGTTGCTCCACTGAATCTTGAGAAACCTGATACTCCTGGTCCAGGTGGTTCTGTAGGCTTCTTCTAAGATATGGATGGGCACTTCCCGATAGGTCAGGTCATTGTTAATTTCCACTGCCATGTGATCGATATTCTTGAAAACTTCAGTCTTCTCAGGCACTTCCAAGCATTTGCGAAGTAACGAGATATGGAACACATTGTGGATGGCTGACATCTCTTCAGGCAATTCCAGCTAATATGATACTTCTCCTCGACGGTTCAGAATCTTGAAAGGTCCGATATATCTGGGAGCTAACTTTCCCTTCAGACTAAAGCGTTGCGTTCCCTTCAATGGTGAGACCTTGAGATATACGAAATCTCCGACATTGAAAGTCAGGTCTCTCCTTCTCTTGTCAGCATAGCTCTTCTGTCTGGATTGGGCGGTCTTGAGGTGCTCACGAACTTTGTGAACTTTCTCTTCTGCTTCTCGGAGAAGGTCGGGTCCAAAGATCTGACTCTCTCCTACTTGCGACCAATTCAAAAAATTTGAGTGATCTCCCCTAGTGATAGGTAGTCTCTGGTTGCAAGGGTTTTGAAAATGGTGCTCAATTAGATGGTTTTTGAAATAGGGGTGATCTATGCACATGCATTAGATTCAATTTTAAACTGTCATTTAAAATAGTTTACAGAATGTTTTTAGTAGATCAAAAGGTGGGACTTGGTACCTCATTATGTGTACTAGCAAGGGGTGCAAAGATCAAGAAATGTTTCTGTTAAGAATTGAGTACTAGGAATAGCCAAAGTAGGCATGAGAGTTAAATTTGTCAAAATAACCATTCCTTCATTTTAATTCTTTTTTATTTGATTTTCTTTAGGAAAAGTTTGTGAATGATGTAGATGATGTTTAAATCACCTAAGGAACATTTTACAAGCATTGTATCAATCAATCATGGCAATTCAAACAACTCCTATTTTAAATGCACACATATATGAATGCTTTCATTTTAAATTTGGAAAAGTTTTTGTTAACCCCATTTTTGGATGATTTGATCTTGATAAGCTTGGATTAAAGTTTTGGGATGTTACAATTACTATGCATAGGAAGTGGGTTAGACTTAAATATGCTTTGAATTTGCTTCTTCATTCTCTCTTTTACTTCAATTCATATTTCTTATGTGAGCATTTCCTCAAGCTTTTCATGCCTAACTTAAAGGCGTTAAAGAAAAGTACTTATTGAGAGATAACCCAAAAGTTTTAGATGAGTCTTGGAAATTATTACTTCAGTAATAACCGCTCCTTATCCTTTTTATTTGCTTTTTGTGCCAATAGTAACCTCTAATGAGAGAGAAGTAATGATTGGGAAAGTTGCTGTCCCGAAACAGATTTCTATGCTTCACCGTAAAAATTCATGTAAAATCTCTGAACGTCTTTTTGAGGCGTGAATTTTTGTGCTTCTGCCCCAGGTTGTTATCTAACTTTCGTTAGCTCAACACCTTTCAATTTGAGCAACAGAAGGTCTTCGAAAAAATTCGTCTTTACCTGCTGGTCTGTTTTGACAGATTTCTGCCATTATTTGCATTTGCTTCTTGTTGGTTCCTTTTTGAGTTCTTTTTTGGAACTGAGCTTTTTGAGGGAAGTGCTACAGTAGCTAGTGTTTTAATGGAAGTTTTATTGGCGTTAAAACTGAACCTAAAGACCTATTATCTTGAGTGCACAAATGTTGCTAATAAAGATTGTGTGAAGTTTTGTATGAAGGAAAAATTTCAAGTGTATGGAAGGAATGAGTAATGAGATGAAGGATGTACTAAAGCTCAAGCTTGGGGATGCCACGCGTGTCACCCCAAGAAATATCCAAGAAGTACAAGCGCCAAAGCTTGGGGATGCCCAAGGCATCCCCTTCCTCATCAATAAAAATCCCAGGTTCCTTCCAAACGCTTCATTTTTATTGTTTCATGCACAGTTGTGTTGTTCTTGGAGCGTCTTCTTTTTCGTTTTCGTTTTGGTTTTTCGTTTGCTTGGTTTGCTTAGTTTGCTGAATAAATTGGTTGGACCCCCTCTTTCATACATTGGTTTTCAAATAGTTTGGTTTGGATTGGAAAAAAGTAGGAAAGTTCATGCTTAAGTGGTAAAGAGAGCTTGTTTTTGACTGTGGCCTATGCTTTGTCATGCCATGCTTGATATTGTTTTGGCTTTATGGTTAGTATTCTTTGTTGTAGCATGACATGTTATAAACAATTGAGATTGCTTAATGTGCCTTGGATGAATCATGCGTTGTCTTAGCATATTAAAGCATAGTATAGTGGTATTCTCCTTTGATGCTTTATTTGGGTTGACTTGGCGCATGCTCGCACCATGTTATGACTATCCCAAGTCACCATAAGCCTTTATGATCCTTTAGTTTTCAACTTGTAGTATCACTTTATGCTTTTATCAATGATGTTTTGTCGCTCTGCATGATTATGGCCATTATTGCTCTCTTAGTTTGTCGCTCCCAGTCTTTTGCTAGCCTCCACAACCAAGTATGAGTTCCACTCATGCATCCAACTCCCTAAACCAAGTTATTCCAAAGAGTCCACCATACCTACCTACTAGCTTATGCTACTCCAAGTATATTCATGCTTTCGTTTTCCTTCCAAATTAAACTTGTTATGAGAAAACTAGTGATTAAAGCTCTCACGAACTTGATGGCAGACTTTACTTTTCTTGCTCTTAATAAACTTGAACCATTGTGTCGTCTATGTTGTATATGCTTGCACTTATTTGTTGGTAATTAGCATAACCATGCTTTCATGGGGAACGCTTTCAACATTGCACTTGGTACTTGTACCTAGTTGATATCATGCTCTTTTGTATATGGATGTCATCGGTGTGAAATGAAAGGGGAGCTTGTAAGTCCATGGAGTTATGTATATGTGTTAGAGAAACGCCTGGGCCACTGGTCAAATCCATGGTGACATGGTGGAAACCTACAGCGTAACCATAATGAGTTGTCTATGAAGCATTCTTCTTATAAAAAAGAGAGTCCTATATTGAAAAAAAAGAGAAAAGAGAAAAAAAGATACTATGAAAAGAGGAAAGAGAGAAAAAAGCACCATATTCCCATGGTAAATAAGAAGAATGTTGAGATGCTCGTTGTCTGCTTGCCTTGTCATTTTGATATGGGGATTCTTCCATATCATCGGGCAAGGGGTACCCGTTGGCGGTTCTCAATGATACACATGTACTTATAATGACAAGAACTTACCGGTGACTAAACTTGAGTAGCATGAGGAGCGGCCCTCGTATACAAGGGACATGAGATTCCTAACTTATACTTCGTCAAGCATATACTCCATAGTTTAATCACTTTAACCTTAATCACTTCAAGATGCTTATGATAGGGGCAATGAGAGCTAAAAGCTATAAGTACCATAATTTTTGGAAGCTCTTTATGAGACTTGAATCCCTACTTCCTTCTATGAAGGCCTTTCTTCCACTTATATATTGAGTCTCCACCTTCTATCTTTATGCACTTACTTTGAGAGCATAGTGGCCATTCTTAGTTCTATGTGCATTGCCCCAAGACTTGTTGATTAATGCATAGCTTTGATATTGCTTGTTTTAAACTATTTGTATCTAGTCACTCTGATGAACTTTGAAGGTGTCCTATGCATTTATATTTGCTACTCTATGAGGGACAAGTTGAATGCTATTATGCTATGTTTTCTTTGTGTGAAACAAACAAACGTCTTGCAAAGCATTGTTATTCATGAATCTTTTGTTTGTGCCTTTTCATGTTGCATCATAGTTTCTTTGCTTATTGCTAGAACTTTGTCTTTCATGTTATGATTGAAGTACTATGATCCCAGCTTTGAATGTTTTGCAAATACTTTGATAAAGTCTTTGATGGTGCATGTCACCTCAAAAATTATTCTTTCTTTTTATCACTTACCTACTCGAGGACGAGCAGGAGTTAAGCTTGGGGATGTAGATACATTGCAAATGTATCTATAATTTTTGATGTTCCATGCTTGGTTTTATCTACTTTCTTATGTTTTGTCCACACTTTGGAGTACTTTTCATATGATTTCTTGGACTAACCTATTAACAAGAGCCACAATGCCAGTTGCCTGTTTTCTGCTGTTTTTGGTTCTAGGAAAGTCAAAAAATGAATATTCTCGGAATTGGACGGGACAAAAGCCAAAGTTCCTATTTTCTCGGAAGACTCGCGGAGCCAGAAGGAGAGTCGGAGAGGGGCCACAGGGCGGCCACACCATGTGGTGGCACGGGATAGCCCTGGCCGCGCCACCAGGTGGTGTGGGGCCCCTGGCCACCCACCGACCTTGCCTCTTCGCCTATAAGAAGCCTCCCGATGCAAAAACCCTAAGTAGTCAATCAGAAATCCACGAAAAGTTCCACAGCATCGCCGCCACCGAAGGGGAGATTCGGGGGACATAAAGTCTCTGTTCCGTCACCCTGCCGGGACGAGGAAGTGCCCCCGGAGCCATCTCCATCGATCTCCACCACCATCTCCATCACCATTGCTGATTCCCATGATGAGGAGGGAGTAGTTCTCTCTCGAGGCTAAGGGTTCTACCGGTAGCTATGTGTTCATCTCTCTAGTTATGCATGATCATATTGTGATCATGAGCTTTGTAATCAAGTAGATCTACCTTGCTACTCAAGTGCTTTAATAGATCTCTGCTCTCCCCATGTGTGTGAAAGTGACAGCGTGCACACCATGGTGGCACTTAGGCTAGAGATTACAAATATTTGTTATGAGTTATATTTGGAGTTGGATGTCTTTATGAAATTGTGGTGTTTGTTGGACTCATCTAGTGCTCAAGGTGACAGTGTGGGGTTTTCTAGATGGGAAAGGCTTACTTTGAGGTGTGTTGTTATAGCCCTACCATGGATTAGAGTGTCCAACCGGAGAGTAGTTAAGAGTAGTATCATAAAGAGAAGATATTTATATGAGAGTGTTCACTAGTGAAAGTATGATCCCTAGGCCTTGTTTCTAAGCATTGATACACCGTTTGCAATTAGATCTGTTACATGTTTGCTTGCTTCCATCTTTATTTCAGTTTGCATTTAGTCTTTTCCCACGTCAACCACACGCCAGCAAGCTATTTTCTGGCACCATTACCACTTATAATTATCCATACCACTTGTATTTCACTATCTCTTCGCCGAACTAGTGCACCTATACACTTGACAAGTGTATTGGGTGTGTTGGGGACACAAGAGACCTCTTGTATCTTGATTGCAGGATTGCTTGAGAGGGAATACCTTTGACCACTTCCTCCCTGAGTTCGATAAACCTTGGGTGATCCACTTAAGGGAAAACTTGCTACTGTTCTACAAACCTCTGCACTTGGAGGCCCAACAACTGTCTACAAGAATAGAAGTGCGTAGACATCAGCGACGTCAAGACAGATCGTGACTGTTGTCACTAGATGAGGGTGAGGAGTAGCATTTTTCTAGAGCCTTGCCTTTCTTTGGTTCTGATGCTGGCTTTTTGTCGAGGGCGGCCTCGATTAACCCCAAGCCTGCGATCGTAGATCGGTGCATGGTGGCTCGAGGGTCTCCAGCTGGCGGCTGGTTGTTGAGGAGGTACATGGTGGCCGCCGTTACCGCGGCTTGCGGTGTTTTTGGGAGCACATTGCCGCGCGTATCCACCGTCATGGAGCCGAAGTCGAGGACTTTGGCGGCTTCTACATGTTCTTGTTCGGTGAGGTGGGCGAGTCGATATCGTCTCTTGTTGGCGATGTACTCGTTGCACCTAGAGGAGGATCCTCCGTGGGAGGAGAGCCCAGCTCGTCGGAGGCTTGATTCATCAGCCGCCTTTTTACGCGCCTCGAGTTGCGCGATTGTTTGTAGCTGGCGCTTGTATTCCTCTTTCAGGAGCCAATGGCAGCCCATCAGCAGTTCTTGTGGGGAGCCGAAGGGTAGAGGGTGGCCTCGTAGGGCTTCTCGGCAGCGAGCCCACTCGAGGTCATTGAGCTTGATCACGATGCGTTCGCCAATTTGCTTGTTTATCATAGTTGGAGGTTCGACTGCCCCTCCGTTGTTGACGGGGGCGCCGTTAGTGGGGCCGCCGTTTGGCGGTGGCCCGCCATTGGGTATGCCGTTGTTTGGCGGGTTGGTTCCATGGCCACCGTTGCCCATGTTGTCGCGATTGGCGGAGGAGTCGCCTGCGTTGATGACGGCGCACATGAAGTGGTCGGGGAAGCTGCTGCTCCTGCAACTTTCAGATCCGGAACCGTAGGCTCCGTCTTCAGTTGCCAGATCGCCCAGATCGGATTTGCGACTGCTGTCGCTGACCGTATTCTCGACTATTATCGAGGCGTGAAGCTCACTTAGGGTGCCGATCGGCGGAGGGAACCACGATGCTGGAGCAGTCGATGGTGTCGTTGGCTGGTCAGGCATGCGAAGCGTGCCCGTCTGACCAACTTGGAAGCGGAAGCTCCCGATCGCCAAGCTGATTCCGTCGCCTACGGACTCGAAAGCCGGGCGAGTGGCCGGCGTGTGGATGGTGAAGTCAAACGCGCCGAAGAGCTGGCGAATCTCCGCTATTGCGGAGTTGTAGATCGCGGTTGATGGGGCCGAAGAAGCCGCAACATCAGCACTCCCAATTCCCACAGACGGCGCCAATTGACGAGGGTTTAACTCATCAATGCCCATTGTTATGGACTTGGGTTTTGGATAAGGAGGGAGCGCTGGAGACATCTATCGGCTAGCAAACAAGCACACAGGGAACTCGAAGATTTACCCAGGTTCAGGCCTCGCAGAGGTCCCTACTCCTGCTTGTCTACTCGTGGAATTATCAAAGGAATCAAGGATTACAATGGTGCGTAGATGCAATCTAACGAGGGTTGTGGAATCTAGGGTTGCGTGTGTCCTCCTCGCCGCCCCTCCTAGCCTTTATATAGATAGGCTAGGTCTCGGGTAGCAGGTCGAGTCGGTTACAGGTTAGGGTTTTCCCCTTTGAACTTTCTATCTTTAGCTTCTTCTTGTTCTTCAAGCAATCGAGAGTCTGCAGGTTACTCGAGTTCTTCATTTGGGCCTTGGCGACACCGTGGGCCTCCGTTGTATTCAGGCCGTATATACCAAGCTCGAGTACCTGTAGGGTATACCCATGTCAGCAAGCGTTCGACTACATCACCCACGAGTTCCATCTCGTTAACAAATCTTTGTTGTTCTTCGAGTGTATGTTCTCTATGGATGTATATCCACCCGTTGCTTGTATCTAGTAGATAGATCTTGGCGTATAATAGTTCCCATCGTAGGATTTTTTTTGTTTTATATGTTGTGAACCCAATAGCTTGTACTCGCCGAATCTCCGTGGAGAACTCAAACCTATGCAACAAATATAAGGGCAAGTCCTTCACTCCGAAATTCCACCAAAGCTATAAAAGCTATTGGGGGAATAAGGGAGGAAGAACACACCAGGAGAACACAAAACTCTCTAAGATCTAGATCCCAAGGATTCCTTCACAAAGACGGGGTTTGGTTTGGTGGGGTTGTAGATCTAGATCTCATCCCACAAATCCCTCAAAAGATGCAAGAATCATAGGAGGGGAAGGAGAGATGACAAGCTCTTCAAGGTCAACAATGGAGGAGAGAGAGAGAGAAAACGAACCAAAAGAACTCGTACCCACTAAGGGGAAGAGGAATCCCTTTTGAAGGGCTCCCAAAACTGACCTGTTTGGTCAAATTCGCGACCCTGGCCGGTACTACCGGTGGGAGGGAGGAACTATCGCTGTCACCCAACCAACAATCACAAAACTGCGATGCGAAAGAAAAACAAGTCTGGCCTGTACTACCGCTGGTACTTCCGACAGGGACGATACTAGCGCCTTTACTTTCGACCAAAGTTTCATCAAATAGTACACACTAAACAGAGAGGCTGCTGAAATGAAACCAGGGTGAGCGGAAAGAGAGCCAGAAAATCACCTGGTACTACAGGCGGCAATTACGTCTGAGCGGTACTTCCGGTGCCTGACCGATACTACCGGTCGTGCTGCTCCAACGGCTTCTCCCGATTGGTACTACTGGTTAACTTCTGACCAAAGTTCTGCCAAATAGCACACAACATACAAATAGGTTACTGAACCGATCCCAGGATGAGCATAAGTAGCCCCAGTACTTCCCTCAGTACTACCGGCGGCAAACATGCCCTAGCAGTACTACCGGTGGTGAGCCGGAGCTTCCGCCCAGGGAAACTTGAGAAACCAGAAATGCAATAACTTTCGCATCCGAACTCCAAAAGAGACGAAACCAATTTTCTTGGAAATATAACATGTATAATCCAACAAAAATATTATGTATCACCAAGGGAGAAAGTACCATGAATATATATGTGATATATCTGCCAAGGTGTGGAGCCGGAGAACCCGCAAGGTCAAAACCGCAATACGATATACAAGGGAAATCCTTATTTGATGAATTAGAGCTTGTTATGATGATAACCACAAGCTCTAGATCCTCACATGGGCAAGATCCAAATAACAACCAATAAAGATGATGCAAGAATGCAAAAGTTTGAGCTCTCTTCGAAAGATGCGATCGAGTCACCCACTCGAGAGCCCCTCTTGGTAGTACAATTATCTATCCTAAACCCGGTCTCCCAACACTATAAGAGACTGGTAAAATAGAAAACCTATCATGATGATACCTTTGCCTTGAGCATTCCACTTGAGCTTGATGTAGATGATCTTGTCTCCTTCAAGATGGAACACCTTTCTTGATTGCACTTTCTCGCGCTTTGCTTGATGAAGAGTTGCGACTTGCTCCCCCATACTCCATTGGAAAACCTCTTCTTTGAACTTGTCTTCATCACTCTATGATCATCGAGGATGAAAAGCTTTAAGCATGAGATCTTCTAGAGATGGCGCATCTTGAGCTTGCACTTCTCTTGATCAACCTTCAAGCTCCTTCTTTCTTCATGATTCCAATGTGCACAAAGCTCTTGGAAATTTCTTCTTCTCCTTCTTCATCTTTCAACCTTGAGACCAACACATGGCCCATGTGATACCAATGGACAAACCTACAAGTAAAAGTTAATTCGCACATTAGTCCATAGGGATTGTCATTAATTACCAAAATGACACATGGGGGCATACATGCCCTTTCACATAGTATCGGGAAAACATAGAAATTATGGCTATTTGATTCGCACGAAGGGAAAAGCAAGGAAACCCTAAATGCATAACCAAATCAAGGTTAAAACAATTCAAAGGTAAAATTGAGTCATTATTTATGCAACTTATAACATTTGTCTTGTTCGTTGTGCATAGGAATGTAAAAAAGATATCTGAACTGAACTTTAGAATTCCTTTGTTTTTTCTTTGAAACTTACACCAAAGGAAAGTTTCCTCCATGTTTCCCATACGCTTCATTGATGGATGAATAGTGTCGTCATAGAAAAATTTCCTATTCCTATGCTTTCCCTCCACCATTCCTTGAATCAAAGAGGTTCTTAGACGTTTTGTTGGATTCCAACAACAGAGCTTCATCAATAATCGCCATACCTCGCTCATGTCAGGGAACTTTTCATCGCCGAAGACCTTGATATAAGACCTCTATCTTTTTCGAGAGGGACCTCTATCTTTTGTTATTAGTGACGATGCTACATTGTATTTTCTTCCTCCATTTTGCACGCTCCTAATAGCACGAATCATTTCCTAAAAAAATAACATGAAGCATATTTGACACTAGGTCATCTAATCATGCCGACCGCTGCTTGTGCCATTTTATGTCCCAGGTAAAAATTTGCAACGTCGAGGCTTGTGATACAATATGAGAGCAGTGCCACGCAAACAAAACCCCCCTTTATATGCACATTGCACCATGCTTGACATCCTTTTTGTAGACATGAGCTGAGCTTGTGTGTTTAAGCGCGTGGTAAGCTTGAATTTGGCAGAGACGAAGCAGTGCCTCAGCATATGGTGTAAACATGAGTAGAGCTATCATCCACCGTTTCCTGAAGAATTCAAACAATACCACTTCATATCATTATTCATCACAAGAGATTATGACACCGTTGCGATGGAGATGAACCAACTGCTACAATCACCTAACTTCGTCCCTGTTTGTGGATCCTCTCCCCCACACCGTGCATATTTTAACCGGTACCAAGAAAAAGAGAGACACCACCCCACTTTGGATTAAAGGATTTCCAAGCCATTTTAGAGGAATTTAATCCCTATGGTAATTTAAGGACTTCCTTCAGAACAAAGGAACGACACCTCTAAAATTTATATGGATTAAATTCCTACATCATAATTCCATAGAAATTTGCACATCTAGTGTAACATCTTTTTTACACTCATTCGCGTGGTATATAGACATTTTTCTTAGTATTTTTTTTCGTGCTGCATCCAAATGATTGTTCCTCGAGTCTTTCTCTATTTTGGAATCATTTGTTTTGTAACTGCAATCCTTTCAAATTACAGTGTTTTTCTATTCTTTTGTTTGAATCTTGATAATTTAGTGATGTTTTTTTTGGCATCGTACAATTGTTGCATACTTGCATCTTTTTTCCAACCAGGGTCAAGCAAGAACCAGAACCAGGCAAGGTGCCGAACTGCCGAGACTCTACTGCAGCGGCCGCGAATTGGCAGCAGCTCCCTCGAACTTCAGGGTGCAGGTGGGAGTGGGCTGCCCGCGGAGCCCACTACCTAAGCCCACGTAAAAGTCTATGCGGGACACCCGTGGGTAAACAAAAAAAAATTGTGGGTTTCCGTGGGAAGCTCACGATCGAGCGCGAACATTAAAAAACTATTTTGATCCAAATTAATATTTTTATATTCGTCTAGATTTGAATATATCTAGTCATATTTAGTGCTTGATACATCCGAATCTAGCCAAATATGAGTACATTAATTTAGATCGGAAGGAGTAGGAATTTCTCAATCAAGCAAATATTATGTCCAGTAGAAAGAATGGCGAGTCACTTAAAAAGTGAAAAAAATAATTAATACATTGAAGTGCTAAATGTTGATCGTATTATATACTAAAATATTTTTATAAACATTATACAAGCAACAATTACAGTAACGTATTTGCGGGTATATGTGGGTATACGCGGGATAGTGGACACCCATATAAGTTTCGCGGGCTTTCATGGGACACCCACTTAAATTGTGTGGGACTGTACAAACGTATGCGGGTTTCCGCGGGCAGTCCCACCTGCACCCTGACTCGAACTCCGACCGACAGAGGTTCGGGGCTACTCGGGGCTGGTGTATATAAAACGCAGCACTCCCCTTACGCTCCTCCTTCCCCACCCTTTCGCCTAGTGCCCCTAGGCAGGCCTCCGGGCTCGATCGAACCCATAGCTCTAACAAAATAAATCCCGCGTACAAATCTACCCCCACTGACCTAGATCATACCATCCGCCCCCACATCGATCTGCTCGCGCAATTCCCATCTGATTTCCCCAATTATTTTGCTTCGATTCGTAGGCGCTAGGGTTGGGAGCCGATCGCGCCGCCGGAGCCGATCGATAGGGTTAGGGTTAGAGGGGCAGCGGAAGGGAAATGGAGAAGAAGAAGGCGGCCGTGCCGCTGGTGTGCCACGGCCACTCGCGGCCGGTCGTGGACCTGTCCTACAGCCCCGTCACGCCGGACGGCTACTTCCTCATCAGCGCCAGCAAGGGTAAGTCCTCCTCTCGCCCCGCTATAGGCGTCTCCTGTGATGCGCGTGTGATTCCATTGCGCAGTGGGATGGTCGGTTCGTTTATGCCTGTGTTCCTGAGCGCTGTCTGGGTGAATTACGTTTTGGTGGATGAATAATGACCAGTGATGTGGTTTTTGTCGGGATTTAGCGTGATTGATTGTCCAGTTCAAAGTTGTATTACGCACTGCTAAGCTTATACCAATCTGTATGGTCGTGTTCATATTGTATAGTTGTAATTCCGGGGAAAAGCAGGACGAGTACCACATTCTGCAATCATGTGAACTTGAGTGTTAAGAAGGGTGGAAGTCAGTATGGTTTATGTTCACTTAACGTGTTACTGTTGTGACATTTTTCATTTTGGTGATAAGTAGGACGACTACTGCACTACTCAATTACATGAACTTAAGATGTTTGAGATAGGAAGGGGGGAATGGTTAGCGAGACATCTCAACAGTTTATTCCCCTATGGTGATGCTATTTAATGCTTTCATTTAGTGTGTACATACTGCCATGCCATGTAGAAGAGTTTTGGCCATATCGGAGAGTTGGAGGTTGAAGCATTTGAACTTTGCTCAACACGGCACTCTGTGTCATTCTAATTGTGGTCTCTTAGTTCGTATGATGCATCTCAACTTTGTTTATGCTTTTAGAAGTCTTCAGGCTGTACCGCTAGTCACTCCATGCGTGGTAGTGACTGTAGAAATGTAAGCAACAAGTCCCCTGCCCAGCCAACCGCACACACACATGCCTCCTCCTAGTCTCCGAGGCTAGATGCCAAATTCAAACAATTATTACTAGGATGGATTACATACATTATTGATGGGTACTAAATTGGACAGAATTATTCTATTCCTGCATTGTCTGAACTCCAGATATTTGCAGGAAGTAGTAGTTTCAGGTCTGTTCAAATGAAGCTCTCTAATTGTGTACCATGTTCAAGTTGTCCATGTCCTTCTCATGTTTCGAACACACCATCAGGCTGCGGTTATTGATTGGAGTCAAATCGCAGACATTTGGATAATATGAAAAATGATGTTTGTGTCCATAGTTATAAGCATTATAAATATAGTAATGTAGGTACACACTGAAATGTATGGGTCTGATGAAACTGGTAGAAAAGAAACACCAGGTTATGGACCATTGCGCATACATTATAAAAAACAACCTATTTTATGCATAGATATTACCCTGATACTGACATGGTTGCGTATTTGGATGCCTTAAATGCATACCACAGCAGTATCTATATCCAGATATGAACAGTGGCTGTTAGATTCAAATCAGAATATTGTCAGATTGGAGGATGAGGGATGGGAGCTACATCCACTTACATCTCTAGCACATGCCATCCCATTTATTGTAGCAGATGTCATCCCATTTATTTGCATGGCAGTACATGTATCTTCTAGATTCACGCCCATTGATTGTTAAGAGAGTTTATTAAATTATGAATCAGTCGATGAATGACCATAAAAGATATTTTAGTCTGTTAGATGAAGCAATGGCCAATGTGGCAATGCATGTCATCTGTTGAAAGTATTAGGACATTGTAACATGGTGACTGGACGTCTGCTTGATATTGTATTATACTAGTGTTGGAAACAGGTGTGTGGCACAAGGTTGGTGAAACTGTAAAGCATATGACTTATAAGATTGTATGCTGTAGTAAAGTTAACTATGTGTTGCAGAAATGTACTGTCTTATTTGATTTTTGGCTATCAAATATATCTAACATTGTGTACTTCCCTTTACAGACTCGAATCCAATGCTTCGTAATGGTGAGACTGGAGATTGGATTGGGACTTTTGAAGGTCATAAAGGTGCTGTTTGGAGCTGTTGCCTCGACACAAATGCTCTCCGTGCTGCCTCTGGTTCTGCAGACTTTTCAGCGTATGATTTTTTTATCCATTGTTATTGATACCAATTAATTTATTCACAGATTCGAACACAGCCTCATTACTGTAACAGCTAATGCTTATCATATGGATCGTGTTTTTTTGTATGGGTAATGCTTCCCAGCTGGTGGTTCTACGTTCGCTCGTTTGTTATGCAACTCCAAACCCACATTGTTCTTCTTAGTCAATGGTAGTAGCTGGCGGCAGGGTTAGGATTAAGGTCCAATTTTTAGGGTGATGGTTCACCAGGACACTTGAGGTCTCGACTGTAGAGTTAGGGTGGGGGTTGTGATAGTGCTTCCGGACGTAGGATTGGAGGGCGCCGTGCCTTGGTGGTGGCCTGGTGGGGGTGGAATATAAGCGAGTCAGGCTGGGCAGGGGTGGGGAAGAGGCTACCTGTATGTGGAAACACAGGGATAATTGCAGCCCCGCTGGGGCAGTCAGCATTGCGGTGGAAGTAGAGAAAAGAGCAAGATGAATAAAATGTTGAAGGCCTTTAGGGGTAGCTTGCTGCACTAGTGCATGACTGGTAGCACAGCAATTGCATGTTTTTCCTATATATTTCATTCTTGCATCTTGATTTGGAATTTCCCTAGCTATTTAACCAAATTTCACTTACAACCAGGCTTATTTAATAGCACATGATTTCTTAAATTTTTTCTCCACAGTTGGCTGCATACATGGTAACTTAGGCAACCTAGGAGTTAATGGACATCCATAAGTAGGTCTTTGTACATAAATTACTTCAATACAATCCGACAATGAGATACATATGGATGCTGACTGCTGTGTAAATTTATCCTAACAAGCATGCCTGCAAGAAATAAGCTGTGTAATTTACTTCAATACAATCCGACAATGAGATACATAGGGATGCTGACTGCTGTGTAAATTTATCCTAACAAGCATGCTTGCAAGAAATAAGCTAACCAGCAAACATTGTAGGAGTAGTTCTCGATGTTAACACCCAAAGATGTTCTTATTCTTATTTTCTTGAGTTTAGCTTGCATTTTTTATAGACATGCCATTGACACCTTCATTTCCTTTTTCTTCTCAGTAAAGTTTGGGACGCACTAACAGGAGATGAACTTCATTCATTTGAACACAAGCATATAGTCCGTGCATGTTCCTTTTCTAAGGTATCACTTGTTCAAACTGATGCCCTGTTGCATTTTTTTTTGGTCCCGGATGTTTGCTGTCTCACTTTTATTGTCTGCTGAATTAAAGCCTGATGTAGGGTAATATTTTATTTCTGCTGGAGATATACTGTCTATGAAAAGAAAACATATTGGTTTATGGAAATCTGGACCATTTTATGTGCTTTAACCAATCGGAGTTGTACTTCATGAGCTGTCTAAACCTAATTAAATTGTAAATGCAATTGCAGGATACCCACCTGTTGCTTACTGGAGGTATGGAAAAGATTTTGCGTGTATATGATTTGAACCGTCCAGATGCTGCTCCAAAAGAACTAGCCAAATCACCTGCTTCTGTCCGAACTGTTGCTTGGCTTCATAATGACCAAACTATACTGAGCTCCTGCACAGATACGGGTGGAGTAAGGTTTGTTTTTGTGTCTTTGTGGAAGAAATGCCCCAATTTAGTATCCTAAACATCTGGATGCTTCATTATATTGTATAGTGCATCTTGAATAACCATGGTGGTATTTAACAGGTTATGGGATGTGAGGAGCGAAAAAATTGTCCAAACTCTTGAAACCACGGCACCTGTTACTAGCGCAGAAGTAAGCCAGGATGGTAGGTTCATCACCACAGCCGATGGCTCAAGTGTTAAATTTTGGGATGCTAATAAGTAAGTTTTTTCCTCTATTGACATTTATCTGCATCATATGAATAAGATTAGTTCCTTATCACAAAACTGTTTGGTGGTTATCGTGCAGCTTTGGGCTTGTTAAAAGCTATGATATGTCGTTTACTGTGGAGTCAGCTGCACTTGAACCAAAGTCCGGGAGCAAGTTCATTGCCGGAGGAGAAGATATGTGGGTTCATGTATTTGATTTCATCAGCGGTGAAGAACTAAGTAAGTCAATTTGTTTAAACATTTAATCATCCATGCTTGTCTCCAATTCTAGTGTGGTTTTGCATTATCCAAAATAGTAACTGACTTTTCAGAACTTTGCTTGTCGATTATTGTTTCTCTTATTCGTTTTCTTTTTTTTATTCCATTGCACTTATTCATCCTAACAGAACTGATATTATATATATATATATATATATATATATATATATATATATATGCTGTGTAGCTTGTAACAAAGGGCATCATGGCCCAGTTCACTGCGTCCGGTTCGCACCTGGGGGTGAATCATATGCGTCAGGGTCGGAAGATGGCACTATCCGTATCTGGCAGCTTAGCCCAGCTAACACGGATGCCGAGGAGGCAGCCGATGCAAATGGTAAACCCAAGGCTGGTGTGGAGGAGGTTACAAGCAAGATTGAAGGCTTCCACATTCCTAAGGAGAAGGCTGAGGAGTAGGATTACATTGTTGGCCTGCTGCCTGGCCATCCCTGGAGATACTGTTGGTGTCGAAGCTGCTCTTTTGTCTTCTTACCTTGCGTTCGTCAAAGCCGTTTTCCGACGCAAGGGGGGCAGGCTTGTATCATTTTGTGAGTACTTCAATGCACCGTGGGAAAAATCATGTCCTTGAATGAGCAAATGCTGGGGATTTTTTGTACGCCGAGAATAAGCCACGAGTAGAACAGGTTGGAACACGAGTCAAGTTTTGTATGTTGCTGATGAGGTGGTGACTGAAATTAGATTTAAAATGCCACTGTACTCTCATTTTTTTTTGCCCAACCTTTACGTTGATGATGATTAATGAGGAAAATGCTTTCAGACATGGTGTTATTTTGGAATGCCACGAGTATCATCTCTTCACGTGTCTAAACAGTCTTGCTGCACATGAGCTATTCTTTGAACTGTGTGCAGATGTGTATGCCTAAGCCAGTGGTAAGCCTGTCTACCCTGACAATAGAGTATTATAAACTGCATTTACAGTGGTAACATTGCCCGTTTGTCAGTCAAAATACTTTGTTGCCCAGTGTTCGACGCGCATGCTGCGAGAGCTGCACTTGCAGTTAGTACATAACTAGACTGTTTCGCGCGCTTCGCCGCGCTGTTTGGCTAGCGTTGGTGCAAGTGTTGTGCTGTCTGGTCTGCCATGGCGTCGTGAGGGATCCAGGGATCCTTGCAGGGGAAGCTGCATGAGGAGATCTGCTCGAGTGTTTGGGAATACCAGACATCAGACATCAGAGGAAGTTGAAGAAAAGTCAGCAGAAAGAATGATTCAAACGCTAGAGAGAAACTATTGTTTTGAGACGAAAGATCTCAATTGGCTGGATAAGCGCCATTTTCATCGGTACAACACAAACTCCTGCACCGGGTGGCGTGTCGCACAAGAGGAGATTCAAAACCTGAAGATGAACGTGGAAGCTCTTGCAAAGGGGTAGAGTCACACGCTGGAAGAAGTCGATCACGCGTGTAATCTGGTGGCCTCTCGTCAGGTTGCTAGTCCAAATTAAGCTGTCCAGGTTGCGCTTTTCGAAGGTATCACTCAATTCAAAAAGAATAGTCGAGAAGTATTAGTATGTTTGCTGAGTGTTTCGCCCCACCTATAGTGTTGGCTCAATCTGGCTGAGCTAGGTAGAAGTTTCAATATAAGCTTAATTTAGCCTAGGCTGCTGAAGAATAATGGATGTGTAATGTACTACAATTGTGTTTCCAACTTTCTGCACTTTCACACGTCCATCTTGGATGTTATTATATAATGTACTAAGCATGATATAATCCACCGTTTGTGTTAAGCCTGATATTTTCATATCTACCATGTAGAAGTTCTTAACTTGTTCACAAAATGCAGTCCTGATATTTTCAGATCTACCATGTAGAAATTCCTAACTTGTTCCCAAAACCACTACTTAAATATAAAGTTGTACTTGGGCAAATAGGCAGTCTTTTTTACAAAAATTTGCATGGAATGCAACTCTGATTGTTAAAATTGTAAGGAACGTTGTCTAGGGATGAAATTTTCGTTTGGTGAGCTTTCTTGTTGTTTTGCTTCCTCTACCCGAGAGGGCCTCATGTAATCATATAGATGCCGATTCCCACCAACTGGAGAACAAAAAGATGACCAACATACTATGTTGATTGAATGACTGTCTGTCACCATCCTTTTTCATTACCATGTGCCGTAAAAATGGTGTCTAGCCATGAACCAATTTAGAGCAGGGCGGATTAAGTGCAAAAAAATACAAATAGTTGTACTTACTTACATTCTCAGAGTCTAATTGAGCTACATTCACAATATCTTGAGCAACTATAAGGTCGGTTTCTTGCATACTTCCAAACAAATCTCTTAACCAGTGTCATGAGCTGACCTGACCTCTTTTATCATCTCCAAACAAGCCTGTCAATTCTTATTTATGACCCACAGCTAGTAATGTCGATATACAGACGAATATGATGGCGTATCAAGAGTATTGCCTATTCCGTAGTTGGACCTTCTGGTTTTAACATAAGGAATCAAAAGGTACACCCAAGCAACGTAAGTCTAAAGTTTAAAGTGGTGGTACATATGAACCGAGATTTAGTAACAGAACAGATAGCGAATAAGACCTACATTAAATAGTTCTTTTTTTTCATTGAAGGATACCCAAACAGAACACAGGGAACACTTATACTTATTCACACATACATGACAATGACAACAAAACGGCAAGACAACACTTCACAAACAGAGCGACATAGCTTAAACAACAGAGCGAACAATCGAACCATAAACACAGTATGCAAGGATCGACCAACTGCCTTCACACCCCAAAACACACCTCGCCCTTCCACAACACAAACGTAACCACATGGCGCATACCTCCCATGCAGACCACCAAAGGCTAGTACCATCTCCCGCGAGAAGTACTGCCGCCACTCCTGAAACAGCAACGTAAACACAGTCAAGAACTGCTAACCTGCTGAACCTAAGGGGGAAAAGACTGGCAAAAAACCAAGAAATAGATGGTAACTTTTTATACCTTTAAGTCCACATCATTCGTACTTGAGACGTGGACATGCGCTAGCCTAAGAAACTCCCTAGCAAGCTCCTCCTGCCGTGCAGACACCAGGATATCAGAATCAACACCTTTGACCGCCGAGAGGGGAAGTACATCATCGTATCGAACAATGATGTGTGAAAGCTTCCTCATCACTTCATGAAGCGATTAAACATCAGTGAGTTCCCTCTGTCGAGCAAAATCCACCACCAAAGCCGCCCCTCCAGCAATGTGATGCGGCTCTGCAAACTGACTAAAGGCCACATTGAAAAAATGGTAATTTGCATCATCCATATTATACCCGGTTTCGATCATACTCCCGCATCTACTTCTGACTGACGCGGTGCACCACACTTTTTTTTAGCTTAAATCCAAACTGATTTTCCCTGGCTGGCAGATTATATCTCATCCAAGCCACCGTCCTTCCAGACCCTAGGCTATCGAGGCCCTCAGCGTAGGCACATAGGCCAAGTTGTGCTATCATATCACATGCCACAGCCATCCGAGACAAACGTATCGCCTGCAAAAACAATAAGACATAAATACTCTCCTTTTGAAAGGAATTAAAAATATGGACAAACAACAACAAAACAGGGAAGAAACAAATAGTTTGTCTGCAATATACAGGACAACAAAGCGCATGGTGATTTCATACATTCGGTCTACCTTTAGTATCAAGGTATATAGATATAAGATAGTCTATAGGGTCCAAAGGGAAAAAATCCATATCTAAACCTAGACATAAAAACAATAGAACAACACAAAGAACCCATAAATATTCATGGACGCCTAGAATAAAAGCTTCAGGGTTACTAATTCAACTGCTAAACAACAAAATGCGCCTGCTCAACCCTTGAGCTGCACCAAATTTCACAACATTAACTTTGTACATACATCATTTGCATTGTTAATTTAGTCCTAACCATTACTTGGTAACACATACACATCATTTAACTTGGTCTTAAATTACAAATCAAATGTTGTATTAAAGTTTTGTTATGCCAAGGAACCCACTTTATAATATGTACTCCCTCCGTCTCGAAAAACATGTTTGAGATACATTTAGATTTGCATGTATGTATAGACTAAAACATGTCTAGATACATGCGAATCTCGAACAATCTCAAACATCTCATTCGAGATGCAGAGAAAAGAATTTTTTAATAATCTTGAAAGAGAAGATCGACCCAATCTAAAACTAACCAACAAAACAGGGTTGATACTTTATCTAAAACTATATGTCAAGTATCCATCATACATACTGTAGATGAACTCTCCTATCCGTCATAAAAATAATTAGTTAAAAAAATTTAACAATCCATCATATACAACAGTTAGCGGTGGAAAACTTATATCTCTACACAAAGGACAACCACATAAAAAACTGCATTTTTTCTAGAACAACAACCTGTTCTGAACATACTATTTCCATTCCTTGTTGCCAACATCAGACCAAAATAAGCTAGCCACAGATTTTAAGTAATTCATATAGCGCGCATAAAAAAAGACTAACATGCACAAGAAAGAACTTATGTCATACATCAGTCATCACATGTCGATGCATATTTACTCAGAAAAGATATGCATAATCCTGTTTTACATAGAAACAGAACATCAGCCTGCTAAATGAATTATATCCAAAAAATTGAATAAATGATCAGACAACTTTGATAATTTTCAAGAGTACGTACTAAGTAGTATCCTTAAACTGTAAAGCCACAGAAAGAAACAGTACGTCGTGCTCTAAAAAGCTTTATCAGCAAAAGAGTAAAGGAATAAAAATTATCAGTTTACTAATAACGACCCATATCTTGTTCTCAAATCATCCCATAAGCAAAATAAAAAAACTGAGCGAATAAACCGCGTCAAGAACTAAACAAACAGGAGAGAAGCAACGGTACAATCAAAAGGTCTGGGGCGCACTCACCGGTCTGTCGCCAAGATACATATCGTTAGCAGGAACCGTAGATCTGGTCAACACTGGATGTCGCAAGTCGCCTGCTCTGGCAAACGCTGTAGGAGGCATAGGGGCTCAGGAACCTGCAGCAGAAAGGCAAGAAACTCCTTCAATTTGTGGTGACAGAAAAGAGCCATGGCAACCAAAAAAACAAAAGACGAACCTCCTGCCGGTGAATCTTGCCCACGCTATCAAGAATGTCCATGTTTCTCTCCGCTGAGTCAAGACAACCAGAACAAACACTAAGAGCCACACCGTCGCCAAGAAACCCAGCGCCGCCACCGAGAAGTCCAACCGCGGTATAAATCCCCACACCATCGCCAAGAAATCTAGCGCCGCCACCGAGAAATCCAACTGCTACAGAAATCCCCACACCGACGCCAAGAGATCCAGCGCCGCCACCGAGAAACCCAACCGCGGCAGCAAAGAAATCCGCCCCAGTCTGCCGAGAAGACCACAAGAAGTGCTCCCGACAACTCGCACGCAATGTAAGAAAGACAACTCGACCCATCCACCAGGAAACTGACAGGTGTGGCCCACAAAGCACGACCCACTTGTCAGCGGGGAAAAGCCACCACACACCCGAGCTTTCCCTATAGCCAACGTGTGGCCAAGCCAGGCCACCGCATCACACGCCCACGCACCAGGTCGCCGCGTCTGACAAGCAAAACAACAGGGACCACACGCAGAGACAGAGAACATGCAATGCGAAACCATGCTTAAGCTTTTAAGGAATGATAGACTGATAGGGCTGCTATTTTTGAGCTACCCGCTTCACATGCTGTCCTCAAAGGAAGTCCTAGCGCTTTTGACTCATAGGGTTTCCTGTGATAAGGAAATGACTGAATAATCTTGTCACCGGTAGATTGGTGGACCTCCATGCTTTTAGATAGATCTAATTTATCAGCGATGATAAGAAAATGACTGAACAATCTTCTCATTGGTAGATTGGTGGACCTCCATGCTTTAGATATATCTAATTTATCAGGGATTGATTGCACCACTGTGTCAGCTGGCAACAACTGAAACTAGGAGACCGGTCCATAACATACACAGAGACTGCAAACTCTGCTGGACTTTGCCCATGAAGATTTACTTCATTCGTGGCCAATGCACTCTGCTGTCTTGCATTCTTTATCTGGATAGTCAAAATACTATGCCTGAAAAATCCAACTTAGCTGTCAGCAAAAAACTCCATATTGCGAACACTCTATCGGAACATAAAGTACTAAATAAGTGATATTCCCTGTGGTGGTTTCTTGAGTGCTAGAAAAAATAAAAATAAATATGGGCATAGTGATAGCATCAAAATTGTTTGTCCATGCATAACCGATTTACTTAGAAAGTGAACAAACGTATAAAATTGTACAAGTATCCGGTACATGAGAAGCAAGGAAATTAATTAATAGATATACGTGAGTATATCTTAATGAGAATCATCCAAAACATGGATCACGAAGTTCAGTTTGAATATTTGTTCCATGTAAACTTCCATAGAGCACACCAATGTGTGGTGTCTTAACAAAATTATACCAAAAAGAGAAAACAACCAGGGATTGGGGATTAATTCATCTAAACAACGTAGTACATAGTGCTAAAGAAAATTATAGAAGACAAACTAAAGATACTCGTGTTTATATAACTATGTCTGATAAAAAACCTGGAACAACCAAGGACCTAGGACCATAGAAATAGAAATAGATTGTTACAATCAACTGAAGTGGTGAATAAACAGTATCGTTTTTGTGACAAAGCCTAAACGATAAGTAGAGTTTAAAGGCATGAAGAAAATTAAATCAGTAGTTGCTGATGACCAAATTTGCCGATCAAGATGACCTCTCTACACCATAGTGAAGGGTTTCGCAGCATAGTAAATCAAAGTTTTCTACGAAAGCGAACAGAGGGAAAGCCAAGATCTAATCTAGGAGATGCAAACAACGAGAGAGATTGAATTAGATCTTCATACCCTTGAAGATTCGCACAGCGGAACGTTCGTCGAAACGTGGGTGATGTAGTCATACTCGCTTCTCCTCCTCGCGATCCGATCCGATCTAGCACCACAAGTGGCGGTGCCTCCGTGAGATGCACACGTGCGGCACCTCGACGTC
Organism: Avena sativa; assembly: GCA_916181665.1. Taxonomy (NCBI): domain Eukaryota; kingdom Viridiplantae; phylum Streptophyta; class Magnoliopsida; order Poales; family Poaceae; genus Avena; species Avena sativa. The sequence goes on from OV702290.1 coordinate 471,679,173, forward strand.
TCCTCCTTCCTCGGACCAGCAAGTAGGGTGGAGAGATGGATTGGATCTACAACACGACGACGTGGTGTATATGGTAGAGAATTTCTGTCGCAGGGCTTCGCCTACAAACAGTCGGGAGGGAGAGAGGAGGGCAGCAGGGCAACTAGGGCTTGGAGGGAGATGTGTAGGGGGGAGGGGCGCACCAGCCCTCTATATATAGAGAGGGGGGGGGGCGGCCAGCCCTAGCCCATCCTCCAAGTCTATCTCTAGTTTAAACGATTTAAACTTTCCCTTATCCAGAAACCCTATCTCTAGTTTAAACGATTTAAACTTATCCCTTATCTAGAAATTCTATCTCTAGTTTAAACGAGTTTAAACTTATCTAGAATCGGCTGGGCCCTATGGGGCCTTGTGCCCCTGGCCCAATGCGGCCAGGACACTCCCTCATAGGCCCATGCCCCCTCCCGGAAGGTGAGACCACGTTGGCCCCCTTCCGGAAGGTTCTAGAAGCTTCCGGTACAATACCGATTAATCCGGAACAATTCCGAACTTCAAAAACTGCACTGCCTTATATGAATCTTATTCTTCGGACCATTCCGGAACCTCTCGTGATGTCCCGGATCCCATCCGAGACTCCGAACAAAAAATTCATAAACCAATTATCCAATCTATCCTAGCGTCGAGACACGTTAAGTGTGTGACCCTGCGGGTTCGAGAATATGCAGACATGATCTTCTATCAATAATCAACAGCGGGGTCTGGGCACCCATATTGACTCCCACACATTCATCGATGATCATATCGGATGAACCACGATGCCAGGATTCAATCAATCCCATATATATATTCCCTTCGTCTCGCGATATTTTACTTGCCCGAGATTCGATCGTCGGTATCGTCATACCTAGTTCAATCTCGTTCACAGCAAGTACTTTACTCGTTCCGTAATCCGATATCACTTTGTGATTAACTCCTTAACCACATGCTTGCAAGCGGTGTTGATATCGATTACCGAGTGGGCCCGAAGTATATCTCTCCGACTTGGGAGGGACAAATCTCATCTCGATACATACAACCCAACAGATACTTTCCGATTACCTGAGAGACACCTTTATGATCACCCTCTCATAGGATGACGTTTGATGACCTCAAAGCTTTCTTCCGATACCAGGGAGTTGTATTATCTCATGGTCTAAGGAATACAATATTTGACATAAAAAAAACTTCGCAAAGACGAACACGATGACACGATCTAATTGCTTCGCTTAGTTTGGGTCTATCCACCATATCATTCTCCAATGATATGATCTCATTATCAATCGACAACTCATGTCTATGGTTAGGAAACCTTAACCATCATTGATCAATGAGCTAGTCCATAGAGGCGTACTAGGGACACGGTGTTGTTCACAAACCACACAAGTATTAAAGTTTCCGCTTAATACAATTCTAGCATGGAATATAAACTTTATCATGAACAAGAATTATAATAATAACATCTTTATTATTGCCTCTAGGGCATAATTCCAACAGTCTCCCACTTGCACTAGAGTCAATAATCTAGTTTACATCTGGCAACAATCTCACACCCATGGCACTGAGGTGCTGATCATGTTTTACACGTGGAAGAGGTTTAGTCAATGGATCTGCGACATTTAGATCTATATGTACTTTGCTAATCTTCAGATCTCCATCTGCTATATAATCTCGGATTATATGAAACTTGCGGTTGATATGCTTGGTCTTTGGATGATATCTTGGTTCCTTAGCGAGTGCTATGGCGCCAGTGTTGTCACACAATATCTCTAGTGGGTCCAATGCACTTGGAACCACGCCAAGCTCAGTGATGAAGTTCCTGATCCAAACTCCTTCACTTGATGCTTCTGCAGCAGCCATGTATTCCGCTTCTACTGTAGATCCCGCGATCACGCTTTGCTTGCAGCTTCTCCAGCTCACAGCTCCTCCATTCAAAATATACACGTATCTTGTCTGAGATTTAGAATCATCCTTGTCGGTGTCGAAACTAGCATCGACGTAACCTTTTACGACGAGCTGTTCATCACCCCCATAGACTAAGAACATTTCTTTAGTCCTATTTAGGTACCTTAGGATGTTCTTCACGGCTGTCCAGTGTTCCACTCCTGGATCACTTTGATATCTGCTCGTCAAACTAAGAGCATTGGACACATCCGGTCTAGTACACAGCATGGCATACATGATGGAACCTACGGCCGAGGCATAAGGCACTTTGCTCATAGCTTCCCTATCATTTACCGTAGCTGGACACTGAGCCTTGCTCAATATCTTACCCGACAACATAGGCACTGAACCTTTCAATGCCTTATCCATTCTGAACCTTTTCAGAACTTTGTCTAGGTATGTACTTTGGCTTAAAGCTATCAGGCGTCTTTGTCTATCTCTATAGATTTTGATGCCCAATATATAAGCAGCTTCACCTAGGTCTTTCATTGAAAAACACTTGTTCAAATAACTCTTCACATCGTTAAGCATGTTGATGTCATTTCCAATAATCAATATGTCATCCACATATAGTACCAGAAACGTCACCGAGCTCCCACTCACTTTCTTGTAGATGCAAGCTTCGTAGCAATTTGGAACAAATCCAAAGCTCTTGATCACTTGATCAAAACGAAGGTTCCAACTCCGAGATGCTTGCTTCAGTCCATAAATGGAACGCTGAAGTTTGCATACTTTATCAGCATCCTTAGGATCGACAAAACCTTCGGGTTGCATCATATACAAATCTTCATCAATGTTTCCATTGAGGAACACAGTCTTGACATCCATCTGCCATATTTCATAATCATGAAACGCAGCAATTGCTAATAAAATCCGAATAGACTTAAACATCGCTACGGGAGAGAAAGTCTCATCGTAGTCAACACCTTGAACTTGTCGAAAACCTTTCGCGACAAGCCGTGCTTTATAGACGGTAACATTACCATCCGCGTCCGTTTTCTTCTTGAAGATCCATTTGCACTCAACGTCCTTTCGGTCGCTAGGAGGGTCCACCAAAGTCCATACTTGGTTTTCGCTCATGGATCCCAATTCGGATTTCATGGCTTCTAGCCATTTCTCAGAGTCTGGGCTCATCATCGCTTCCTCATAGTTCGTAGGTTCACTGTCTTCTACTAACAAGACAGTCAAGACAGGGTTGCCGTACCACTCAGGAGGGGCACGCGACCTTGTCGACCTGCGACGTTCAGTAGCAGCATCGTCCGAAGCTTCATGATCCTTATCATTAGCTTCCTCTATTGTTGGTGCAGGCGGCACTGGAACAATTTCAGGTGCTGCGCTACTCTCCAATTCAAGAGAAGGTTCAATAACCTCGTCTAGCTCTACTTTCCTCCCACTCACTTCTTTCGAGAGAAACTCCTTCTCAAGAAAGGAACCGTTCTTTGCGACAAACACTTTGCCTTCGGTTCTGTGATAGAAGGTATACCCAATAGTTTCCTTAGGGTATCCTATGAAGACACATTTCTCCGCTTTGGGTTCGAGCTTGTCCGGCATCAACTTCTTGACGTAAGCTTCGCATCCCCAAACTTTAAGAAACGACAACTTAGGTTTAGCACCAAACCATAGTTCATACGGTGTCGTCTCAACGGATTTAGATGGAGCCCTATTTAAAGTGAATGCAGCGGTTTCTAATGCATAACCCCAAAATGATAACGGCAAATCAGTAAGAGTCATCATCGATCGAACCATATCTAATAGGGTTCGATTCCGGCGTTCAGACACACCATTGCGCTGTGGTGTTCCGGGTGGCGTGAGTTGTGAAACGATTCCACTTGCTTTGAGATGTGTGAGAAAATCATAACTCAAATATTCGCCCCCACGATCGGATCGTAGAAACTTAATCTTTCTGTTACGATGGTTCTCCACTTCATTCTGAAATTCTTTGAACTTTTCAAACGTTTCAGATTTATGTTTCATTAAATAGATATACCCATATCTACTTAAGTCATCGGTAAAAGTGAGAAAATAGCGATATCCACCGCGCGTCAAAACACTCATCGGTCCGCATACATCGGTGTGTATGATTTCCAACAAGTCCGTTGCTCGCTCCATCATACCGGAGAACGGGGTTTTGATCATCTTGCCCATGAGGCATGGTTCGCATGTGTCAAATGATTCAAAATCAAGAGACTCCAAAAGTCCATCAGAATGGAGTTTCTTCATGCGCTTTACACCAATATGACCTAGACGACAGTGCCACAAATAAGTAGTATTATCACTATCTACTTTGCATCTCTTAGCCTCAATGTTATGGATGTGTGTTTCATCCCTTTCGAGATCTAGAAGAAATAAACCATTCACAAGGGGTGCATGACCATAAAAGATGTTACTCATATAAATAGAACAACCATTATTCTCCGATTTAAATGAATAACCGTCTTGCAATAAACACGATCCAGAAATAATGTTCATGCTCAACGCAGGCACATAATAACATTTTTAAGGTTTAAAACTAATCCCGAAGGTAAAACTAAGGAGAGCGTGCCGACGGCCATCACATCAACTCTTGATCCGTTGCCAACGCGCATCGTCACCTCATCCCTCGTAAGCCGTCGTCTATTCCGTAGCTCCTGTTTCGAGTTACAAATATTAGCAACTGAACCAGTATCAAATATCCAGGCACTACAACGAGGGCTAGTAAGGAAAACATCAATAACATGTATATCAAATATACCTTTGATGGTGCCAGCCTTCTTGTCCGCTAAGTACTTCGGACAGTTGCGCTTCCAGTGACCCTTGTCCTTGCAATAGAAGCACTCAGTGTCCGGCTTGGGACCAGACTTGAGCTTCTTCTCAGCAGGGGCAACGCGCTTGCCGCCGCCTTTCTTGAAGGGCTTCTTTGCACCTTTACCTTTCTTGAAGGAGGGCTTGTTGACCATCAACACATGATTATCCTTCTTGATGTCCACCTCCGCAGCCTTCAGCTTTGCGAAGAGCTCGGTGATCGTATCAGTGGAACCAATCTGATTATGAGTCACTACAAAACTTTTGTAGCTGGGAGGGAGTGATTGCAGAACCCTGTCAATCTTGAGCTCCTCTGGAATCTTGCAGTCCAGTTGCTCAAGGCGTTGAGTGTAGCCCGACATCTTAATGGCGTGCTCACTAACGGAACTCCCTTCCTCCATCTTGCAGTTAAAGAACTTCTCAGAGATCTCATATCTCTCAGAACGGGCCTGAGTCTGAAACATGGTTTTTCAGCTCCTCGAGAATCTCAAAGGGCCCGGGATAGTTTTCAAAACGATTTGAAGTTCCGGTTCCATAGCAAACAACATGGTGCTCTTAATCACACCATAATCATCTTTGCGCGACTGATAGACAGCTTTCTCATCAGCCGGCGCAGTTGCAGCAGGGGGGTTACCTAACGCTTTCTCAAGGACATAGTCCTTTTGTCCGCCAGACAGAATGATTCTTAGATTGCGGAACCAGTTGGTGAAGTTAGACCCATTATTTCTAAGCTTTTCTTTCTCAGCAAAAACGTTGAAGTTGAAGTTGGACTTGGCCATGTGATCTATAGTATTTGCAAGTACAATTTAGACTATGTTCATGATAAATAGTTCAACTTAATCAAATTACTAGATGAACTCCCACTAAATTCAACATCCCTCAAGTTGTTTAGTGAACACGATCCAAATTCACCACACCTAATCCGATCATCACGAGAAGAGATGTGGTTTCAACGGTGGACAACGAAGTGTCGATCATATCATTCATATGACTCATGCTTAACCTTTCGGTTCTTGTGTTCCGAGGCCATGTCTGTACATGCTAGGCTCGTCAAGTTAGACCCAAGTATTTCCGCGTGTGCAAAACTGGCTTGCACCCGTTGTATGTGAGCGTAGAGTCTATAGCACCCGATCATCACGTGATGCTTGGACATGAAGAACTTTCGCAACGGTGCATACTTGGGGAGAACACAGTTTTTATCTTGATCTTTAAGTGAGGAATCATCTTATAATGCTACCGTCGCGATCTAAGCATAATAAGATACATAAAAGGATAAACATCACATGCATATAACTTTATGTGACATGGTATAGCCAATCTTCGCGCAATGATCTCCATCTTGTGCGTTCCGGCATGATCTCCATCACTCCACCATGATTGCCTCCACCACGAATAGCAACTACAACTATTGCTAACTACTTAGCGATAAAGTAAAGCTATTACATGGCGTATAAGAAGTTGACTCGCAGGTCATACACAATTATAAAGACAACCATATGGCTCTTGCCGGTTGTGTACTCATCGACATGCAAGTCGTGAAACATTACAAAACATGATCATCGCATACAATATACACATCACATCTTGGGCCATACCATATCACAGAAAACACTCCCTGCAAAAACAAGTTAGACGCCTCTACTTTGTTGTTGCATGTTTTACGTGGCTTATGGGAGTAGATGCTAAGAACGATTCTTACCTACGGAAAGCCACAACGGTGATATTATGGTTGCCAAACTCCGGTGTTAATCCCATGACAACTATAGTGAGAGAAACTGACATCCACCAGCCGCATGTGTGGTACAAGCCACACGTCAAGTGCGGAGCCGGTCTCGCGAACGACGTCGCGTAAGGTTGGCCTGGACCGCTTCAATCTCACTATCCCGCGTCATAAGAAGAACACAAACAAGAGGCTTGCAACAGAAAACATCAACGCCCGCAACAACCATGTTGCGTTCTACTCGTGAATCACATCTACGCATAGATCTAGCTCTGATACCACTGAAGGGTTTCGCAGCATAGTAAATCAAAGTTTTCTACGGAAGCGAACAGAGGGAAAGCCAAGATCTAATCTAGGAGATACAAACAATGAGAGAGATTGGATTAGATCTTCATACCCTTGAAGATTCGCACAGCGGAACGTTCGTCGGAACGTGGGTGATGTAGTCGTACTCGCTTCTCCTCCTCGCGATCCGATCCGATCTAGCACCACAAGTGGCGGTGCCTCCGTGAGATGCACACGTGCGGCACCTCGATGTCTCCTCCTTCCTCGGACCAGCAAGTAGGGTGGAGAGATGGATTGGATCTACAACACGACGGCGTGGTGTATATGGTAGAGAATTTCTGCCGCAGGGCTTCGCCTACAAACAGTCGGGAGGGAGAGAGGAGGGCAGCAGGGCAACTAGGGCTTGGAGGGAGATGTGTAGGGGGGAGGGGGCGCACCAGCCCTCTATATATAGAGGGGGGGGGGGCGGCCAGCCCTAGACCATCCTCCAAGTCTATCTCTAGTTTAAACGATTTAAACTTTCCCTTATCCAGAAACCTTATCTCTAGTTTAAACGATTTAAACTTATCCCTTATCTAGAAATTCTATCTCTAGTTTAAACGAGTTTAAACTTATCTAGAATCGGCTGGGCCCTATGGGGCCTTGTGCCCCTGGCCCAATGCGGCCAGGACACTCCCTCATAGGCCCATGCCCCCTCCCGGAAGGTGGGACCACGTTGGCCCCCTTCCGGAAGGTTCTAGAAGCTTCCGGTACAATACCGATTAATCCGGAACAATTCCGAACTCCAAAAACTGCACTGCCTTATATGAATCTTATTCTCCGGACCATTCCGGAACCTCTCGTGATGTCCCGGATCCCATCCGAGACTCCGAACAAAAAAATTCATAAACCAATTATCCAATCTATCCTAGCGTCGAGACACGTTAAGTGTGTGACCCTGCGGGTTCGAGAATATGCAGACATGATCTTCTATCAATAATCAACAGCGGGGTCTGGGCACCCATATTGACTCCCACACATTCATCGATGATTATATCGGATGAACCACGATGCCAGGATTCAATCAATCCCATATATATATTCCCTTCGTCTCGCGATATTTTACTTGCCCGAGATTCGATCGTCGGTATCGTCATACCTAGTTCAATCTCGTTCACAGCAAGTACTTTACTCGTTCCGTAATCCGATATCACTTTGTGATTAACTCCTTAACCACATGCTTGCAAGCGGTGTTGATATCGATTACCGAGTGGGCCCGAAGTATATCTCTCCGACTTGGGAGGGACAAATCCCATCTCGATACATACAACCCAACAGATACTTTCCGATTACCTGAGAGACACCTTTATGATCACCCTCTCATAGGATGACGTTTGATGACCTCAAAGCTTTCTTCCGATACCAGGGAGTTGTATTATCTCATGGTCTAAGGAATACAATATTTGACATAAGAAAAACTTCGCAAAGATGAACACGATGACACGATCTAATTGCTTTGCTTAGTTTGGGTCTATCCACCATATCATTCTCTAATGATATGATCTCATTATCAATCGACAACTCATGTCTATGGTTAGGAAACCTTAACCATCATTGATCAATGAGCTAGTCCATAGAGGCGTACTAGGGACACGGTGTTGTTCACAAACCACACAAGTATTAAAGTTTCCGCTTAATACAATTCTAGCATGGAATATAAACTTTATCATGAACAAGAATTATAATAATAACATCTTTATTATTGCCTCTAGGGCATAATTCCAACACATAGTCTCCTTCACCCAACATCTTATATTTACCTACACCAAAATTTGTAGGAGCCCAATCATTCGGACACGGAGCAGGCAAAGAACAGAGAAATCCAAAGAAGCTTAAAAAAGCTTTATATACTAATATTGTTTGTTGTCCTGCAGTTGTAACAGTGTATGGCAATCTACATATGTCAGAGAAAGAAGTAAGTATCCTGGTATCTACTCTTGCCAAACACCAAAAAGTAAAAAATAAAACCATCGTTCACTACCACAAAGACTGTGCTAATCTCATAAACTTTAATATAGTAACAAAGGAGACCAAGAACTCCGATCATGCAAATGAAGAGCATGATCATAACCCATCGATAGCCAGCCAGCAGATAAATCATATGGATCAACTAAAGATGAAGGACCAGGAATACTCGAACTTGCAGTGAAATTATTAGATTTTCATAACCCTTGAATTTTGTGCCCTGAATTTACTACTCCCTCCGTCCAGAAAAAACTGACTTGGTTTTGTCTAGATTCGAATGTATCTAGACGCTTTTTAGTATATAGATACATTCGAATCTAGACAAACACAAGTCAATTATTTCTGGACGGAGGGAGTACTTGGAATCAGAGGAATGAAATGTATACATGGTTCAAGGAAGCCTCAAGGTAGAATATAGCCCCACCGTAGGTACTTCACATATTGATAATGTTGGAGTGTTGAGTTTTTGAAAGGATAAGTGTATCTAATATTACTTCCATGTACAAAATGAAAAAATTCCTTGTTAATTTGGATAATAACTGTTTTTGCCTACTCCATTATGTCAGGATATGTATGACCATTTTGCTGCTACCTTTGTTGAATATTCATTTAGGTTCAAAGGTGAGAAATTTGTATTGTTGAATCTTAGTCTCTATAACTTAAGCTACGATAATCTATAAATAGCTACAGCCACGGGCTTAATTAACTCTCAATATATTGTTCTCTCAATCTTCTATTTTATTGAAAATGCTATAGTGCTTACCCTTCAAGTTCCCCCTCTTTGGAAAATCATTCGCTACCAAAGTTCACAGACAAACTTAAGCCTTAGATTAAGAAAGATAACTCGTATGTTGTTTTCTTCTCTTCATTGATAATTGTTGTACCTCAAATATGCAAGATTACTTCTATTTTACCAGTTTATAAAGGAGTGACAACATGTTGATATAGATTCTTCTATGTTTATATTTACTTTGCTCCACCCTATCTGAAGATAATTTGTTATTAATACTCCCTCCGTTTCAAAATATAAGATGTTTTAGCTTTGTAGATGTAGTGTATCTAGACCTTTTTTAGTGCCTAGGTTCATCTAGATTTGGAGTGAACCTACACACTAAAATAGGTCTAGATACATTCGTTTCATAAAACTAAAACATCTTATATTTTGAAACAGAGGGAGTAGTAACTAAATACACAGGTTAACATGATAAAACGTAGCTTGGCACTAACTGAATTATTAATGTTTGCTCAACTCACTCAATTTGCCATATTAAAGCACAAAAGGAATTTAGAAAGATACTCAAATCATAACAAAGAACATGTAAAATACGAATAGACCATGCAGAAGATGATTAGATCCACATTTACCCAACGAGCGGGGCGCAAATTCAACATCTTGCAATGCTAATAGCTCAGGAGAAACAACAGCAACAAAAAGGCCACCAATGCCATCCAAAATCCACCATGGCTTGTTCGTACAGAACCGAATAAACATAATTTGTAATAACGGGAACTACACATCTAGCAAAAGCACACGAAAATAGGAAAACATTAGCAAAACCAACAGGCACATCAACAACCGGCCTGGGTGGCGGCTAGGCGAACGACGTATCAATGCTGGCAGGTCATGGGGAGCCTCCCTATTAGGCCATGACCCCAGCAAATCCATATCCTCGGTGGTGCGCTCGAGGATCCCCTGCAGCAGGTCGAGGCGGTCCTTGAGGGCCATCTCCTCCTAGAGGGTGCTGAGCAGCTCCACCCTGATGGTCCAAGAGGTGCAGACTGAAGTAGTGGTCGTTGAGACGGGCGGCGGTGGTGAGGGGAGGGAAGATATGGGGAGGGACGCCGGTGGAAAGGATTTGTGTCCCCCTCGGACGTGGTGTTCGTTGAGGCGGGCGGCGGTGGTGAGGGGAGGGTAGAGTTGGGGAGAGACGCCGACGGACAGGTCCGGCACGACGACCTTGGTGACGCCGAGGCAGATCTCAACGGCGCAGGGGTGCGCCCCACCAGGAGAAGCCTCCGCGGTGGCGACGGAGTGGAGACCCTCCATGTTGTCCACGGCGTAGGCGGCGGCATTAGGGAGAAAGCAAAGGAGACGTGGGGGGGCAACGCGACTGCTCAGCCGTGGTGTGGAACTACGATGGATGGTAGGTCGTCGTCGCCTCCGCGCGATGCCCAATCGTCGCCCGATGCTCGGCTGCCGCTGCCGCCAGGGAGGTGAGAGACGGGTTGAGAGAAGATAGGTTTCGGGTCTTTAGGATAGAGACGTGAGATTGCTCTTGGCCTAAAGGCAGCAATACGGATCAGCAGAGGCCCACAACCAGCGGCACAGGATATCAGTGCGCGTCGTAGATGGCCTCATAGGGCTCGCAGCTGCTTAGGCATAACAAGCCCACATGCAACGATGGTAGTGAGGCAGGCCCACGACCAGTGACACAGAGCGGCGTAGGCCCACCACCAGCGACACAGAGCGGCAACTCTGCACGGTACATGCTCTCAAATCGCTCGCATTTGTTCAGGATTAAGCATATAAATAATTCCTGTCGTGGTTTTAGTTTGTTTGAACTAATATAAAATCATAGATTTGAATTTAGATATATTTAGACACTATTTAGTACTTTCTCTGATCCAAATCATACATCCGAATCTAGATAAATATGAGAATTATTAATTTGAATCGGAGGGAGTATCTATTTTGAAGACGGAGGGAGGGCAATCAGCACGGCAGCAGTAACCCATCTTCCAGTTCCAGACTAAAGGCTGGAGGTCTGGCGGCCGGAGACACCGTGTCACGGCAATCAGCACGGCAGCACCAGTCCACACCGTCCCGTGCCCTGAGGGGTAAACCCGGGAGATCCGTGTGGAAGCATTAACGGAAGCACTGGACCAGACTCCAGGCAAGCGGCCAGGCTCGACACAAAGGACACAAAGGACTCTGCCGCACTGGGGCCTGGGCGTGGGCGGTCCTGTTCGCAACTTGCAGCTTCCATCCAGCGCCGGTACACGCCGCACTGATAATTTCATCCGGAGGCCCCGCCCCCCTCCCTTCCTTCCTTTTCCTCCCCCCACTCTCACTCAAATCAAATCGAATCAAATCAAAGCGGAACCAAATCAAGCAGGCTCCCGAAGACCAGCCAGGAACCCCTCCCCTCCCCACCCGATCCGCCCCCGCATCCATCCCGCGGCCCCGGTTCCCGACCTACATTCCAGGTCTCCTCCGCGGCCAGCCCGCCCAGCCGAGCTCCGGTCTCCGGCCTCCCTTCGGTTCGTTCCCTTTCCTCCCACCCCCTGCCTATCTATCGTCAGTGCCGCTCTTCTCTTTGCCGGATTACAGCTTGTTCCTGGGCGAGCGGCGGCTGGGGTGCTCGTTCCCGCTGGGAGTGAGAGTGTGGGACTGCCGAGGTAGGGTTTGGGCTCCAGAATTTGCGGGCCCTCTCCCCGTGGGTTCTCGCTTGCCGGTGGCAAACGGGAAGGCAGCGCAATGCTGCCGTCTCAGGGGAGCTTATCGTGCCAGTTCCGCCCTCGAATTTTTGTTTTTGCTGTTATTATTGTGCGGTTCCCTGCTGGGGGATTCAAACGGCAGCTAGATTCCCGCATCTAGTGCGTTCTGTACTTTTGGGGGGAGGTTGCGGAGTAGCTCACCAGGGGCACAGCAAGGATGTGAGATTAACAGGTTAGATAGATGAGTCATGGTTTGCGTTATCGCGGATGTAGTCACTACTGCAACTTAATTTACTCACTAGTTGGACGTCCTTGCCAGTTCAGTGTACATTTCTGTCGTTACATGTTGTTTTGCTAGGAATCCTAGGAGGTTACAAGGCAATAGAATGTGTAGCAGCCCTTCAAATACTACAACACGTATTCGTATTCAAAAATTTCTCTCTGCTAGAGTTCACATATTAAGAGAACATGTCCTGTATAGTATCAGGACACGTAGGTGAATCTCACTTTACTTTGTTGGAGTTGCTGTAAATGTGTTGGTAACTTTTTGCCACTTAACTTCTCTTAGTTACTACTTGTTCATTTGACTCATTGACACAATGGGAAATAAAAAGGATAGGCTGGCAAGCATGCTATAGTTGTTGGCTACTTCCAGTTTCTTTCTATATGCTGGTCATGGATTAGATAGCCTGTTGGACTATGCTTTGTTCCTCGAAGGATTTTTGTTTTTCAGTTTGCTGATAAATATGGTTCATTGATGCAGTTCGAAGCATGATTTGGAGGATCTGAATAAAGAAGCGGATAAGACCGACCCTGTTCTTGCGATGGATAAACTACCATCTGATTGCCCTTATCCTGGATGTTTCTTCTGTGTCATGAAGGAGGCAAACCCTAGCAAAAGAAGAGCAAGTGTGCTGAAATTCTTTAGAGAGCTTCCTTCGCAAGATGATGATGGCCAGGTTCTCCCTATTAGTGGCCTTTGGAACACAGCAATGGCTCACCCAAATGACCCTGAATTCATCAACCTGGGAATATTTGAGTGCATGGCAGCTCTAATATGGAAGGGCCTGAAAAACAGGCGCTGGCTTTCACATGATCAGAATATTTACATCCCGTATTATGCAGCACATGTTATTGGATCCTATACCATGAATATGGAGGAGTTTGCAGAACGTGCTGTTCGTGCCGGAGTAATACCTCCGTTGGTTGAACTCTTAAGAGGTAGGCTGACTTGGGTGGAGCAAAGAGTTGCCGTTAGAGCTCTGGGGCATTTGGCTACATACCCTAGTACATTCCCTGCTGTTGCTGATCATGGAGAAGTACTTGAACTTGCCATTCAACTTGCCTCAAGCTCTCTAGAAATCGTCTACTCTCACTTTTACCAGTTTGTAGATCGGAGACTTGGCTACCATTGTGATCTTCTCACACGTGGCATGGGTGGTGCTGAAATGGAATCTCGGAAAGCTGAGGAATGGGCTAGCCAACTGCAGTGCTGGTCTTTGCAGCTCATAAATTGCTTTGCATTTAAACCTGAGTTTCTCCATGATATCTGCAAGCCTGAATTTCTAGCTAAGTTACCTGGTATGTGGGGTGGACTTGTGAATGAGAACTCACCTGCTGGTGTTGGTCTGCTAAGAACAATCTGCCAGAGCAAGCTTGGCCGAGGTCATGTTGCTAGTATTTCTAGTGTCCTCGAAGCTTTGTGCAATATTGCTCGGTCTTCAGATGACTGGCAATACATGGCTGTTGATTGTCTACTGTGGTTAGTGCAAGATCCTAGCACACATCATAAGGTAAGACATTCCACATTTTACTCGATGCTTGAAGGGATGCTTCAGCATGACTAAGAATTATAATTTAGTGTGTTTGTTAGTAACTTGGTGCACATTCTCTTGTCCTAATTGAAATGTCCCAGGTTAAATTTGTTTTGAATTGCTTGAGCTTTAAGACACTGACAAGTATATGTTGTTCTTTGGACTTGATAACAAGAAAATTTGTTACAGTTTAAATGCAACTTACATAATTCCTCATAAACATTAGGAATTGAAGAGTTGAACTATTAGTATTTTGAGCTACCAACACCTGGCAAATTCGACACTGATGTAAGCTTCACTGTATATTAGGAACTGGCAAGCTATAACTATTTGTTAAGATTTGTTTCTTGTAGCTTTGGTCACTATTTTCCCTGTGCACAGTACATCTAGCAGACACATCCACACTGGGTGGCTGTGAAATAGGATGGTGCTTCTGTTGTTTCATAAACAATTTAAGACCGTTAGAAGCATGTGCGGCTCCTTGGATTTATAACACCAAATTTCCTTAGACTTACACGCAGGTTACATAACTCTCATAAACTTAAGGAAATGAAGAGTTGCTTATTTTGAGCTACCAACTCCTGATAATTTTGAATACTGATGTTCAGCTTCAGTTCTGTATTAGGAAGTGGCATGCTGCATTTATTGTCCGTTTTAAGTGGTACAATTATGTAAACTGTTCAGCATTTTATATATTGTTTGCTGCAAGCTATGTTGGCCGCTTTCTTTTTGTTAAAGCTAGTTCGGAATGGTTACTCTTGCTGGTTATTGTCCAAAAAGAACTTAGTTATCATTGTAGTCCTGTTTGATGCAACCTATAATTATTTTTAAGCTTTGTTTTTGTAGCTTTAGTTACTTTTTCTTTGTGTGCAGGTTATAGATAAAATCGCCCCAACATTGATAGATTTAGCAGATATTTCCACACTCGGTGATTACAAAAAGCTGGGCGACACTATTGTCACGGTCCTCCAAGAATGTATGCAACAAACCGGAAATTCACGGAATTCAATTAGTAGTCACACCAAAGAAGAAATCGATGAACTCTTGAATTTCAAGCAGAAACTGAAATCGGAAAAGAATATGCCGAAGGAGGATCTTCATATAAAACAAGCTGCAGCATTGGTTGTAAAGTTGGAAGGAAATTCTCTGTTCTCTTCAGGAAATATCGAAGGAGCTGCAGCCAAGTACTCCGAAGCACTCGCATTGTGTCCAATGAAATCTAAGAAAGAAAGAGTGGTGCTTCATAGCAACCGAGCTCAGTGCTATCTTCTCCTGCAGCAACCTTTGGCTGCCATCAGTGATGCTACCCGTGCATTGTGCCTTCATAGTCCTTTGAATCGACATGCCAAAAGTTTGTGGAGAAGAGCTCAAGCATATGATATGCTCGGTTTAGCAAAAGAGAGCCTGCTGGATGCAATTCTCTTTATAAATGAATGCTCTCAGTCCAGTGATCCTGATCTGTCCTTGAGGCAAAACAAGGTTCCTGATTATGCCGAGCGATTGGTAAAGAAGCAGATGCGTGCTGCTTGGTTATTCAGGGAATCATCGCTAAAACATGGGGGAATCCATTGTGAGGGGGATGCTAGTGATGCTTTTGGTCAAGAGGCCGATGACTCTGAGTGGGAGACGGTGAGTGAAAGTGATGGTGAAGATGATGAAAGGAGAGAAGCAGATGATGAAACTGAATGGAAGAGTGGTGGTCACCGAGGAGACGCGTATGAGAAAAGCTGAGAAACAGGTTCGCTGAAAAATATGTTCCCCTTCTATATATTTTTTGTAACTGTGTCCTTCTAATATGTACATGGCCTTGTTTGGACTAGAGTATTTGTAGGGATTGGAGGGGATAATCCCCACCAAACTCTAAATCCCCACTTAGGCCTTGTTTACTTCTCTCATATTTTTATCCACTAAAGTTTTGGGGATATGTGGGGATTTGGTGTTCACCAATGCTCTCCAATCCCCGCAAGTACCCTTTCCCAAAAATACTCTACCATGTAGGAGAGTTTTCAATCTAGACAAAAATAAGAAGGATTTGCAGGGATATCTCGGGATTATCCCAGCCAAACCCGAAGTAGTAAACGGACTACGGGGATTTTGGGGGAATTGGAATAATCCCCTCCGTTCCCCGCAAATACACTAGTGAATACGAGAGAAGTAAACAAGGCCTTACTTCGGATTGTACGTTTGGTTTTAGAGTATTGGACCGATTCAATCCCCACTAATCCCCAAGTTCTAGTGTATTTTTTCTCCATACCAATACACTACCCCCTACCCAGTGGATTGGGGTTTTGTGGGGATTAGAGGGGTTTGGGTGTAGGTGGGGGTTTCACCCAATCCCCTTGGGGACTATCCCCTCTAATCCCCACTAAAACACTAGTACCAAACAAGGCCCAAGTGGGATTCGTAGAGAGTGGGTAGGTAGTGAGCGGGGAAAGTTTTTCAGCAAAATCGTACTCCTAACTAAAAGTTGTACGTACATAGCGACCCAAAAATATTTTTTAGGAGAAAATTAAAATGCTTTTCCTACCACAGTGCTCAACCGCTATGTGTTGCACACATAAATCGTTAGCAATTTGTGTCTTGTTTATGTTTTCCTGACTTTAAACAGATGTTTCATTATGCTCGGTATAGAATACTGGCAACTGTGGTGTCTTCCTAATCCGAGAATCTGTTATTTTCCAGGTTTTGGTGCTGTTAATTGTTATATCCGGTAAGCTTCACTCACTCTGCTTGTCGTTGGAGCAGCAACAACAGATTCAGCCGCTGGCCTGCTGCGCTACCGAAGCGAAACTATATTGTGGAAACTAAATCGAGTCTGTTTACTGAAGCTCGCCAAAAAAAATGTAGCTTTCAAAAGTAAACTCTGGTGTCACCATATTGCTTCCATGGAGAGCAAGGCTAAAATTTATGCATTGCTGTCACCATTTTCTTTTGGTCTGTCTAAGTCGCTGTGACTCTTGTGAATGTCTGTCTTGCTCTTGCTTGGTGTTGTAAAATGAACAGAACAGTACCTCTATCTTCAAACATCATCCGTTTGTGAATGAACTTTGCCTTAAAAGCTCTGTTGTTTTGCAAATTCCGTAGTAGCCTTTTGGTGGGCTTCTGTAAGGTGCAAGCCATCATTCTGTGCATCTTTAAATTGCCGTGGAATTTCCGTTTGTGATTGACAGATAATCGAATACTCGGTAGAAGTCATTTATAATGAAGTGGCGTTAATATTCAAAATCTGAAACATTGGTGAGCGGTGACATTTCTCCAGTTTACTCGTCGGGACATGTCTGCGGTATTCGTTGTACGGTGGATGAGCCAGGTCCCTGTCGTGCATGATCAGATACTGAACGGCACGGACCATGGCTTAAAGAACATGCACATCCATCACTGTGCAGATCTGTTCATCAAGGATTCAACCACCTCAACAAATAACTGTATCTTTTGCAAAATAAATCATACAAGTTGCATCCCTAACACTACAAAGCTTTGAACGAAAAAAAAGGAAATTCACATAAAAGAACGATTTCAACTTTCTGGCCTAGATGGTTCAACCCAAAATTCGGCATCCTACAACAAAATAAACAATATCCTTGAACTTCTTGATTTGCAAGTCTCAGCCCTAAATATACCAACAAAATAATATGCAGGGAATTTTGTACATCTAAGGGAGGTATAAAAAAGTTATTTCTCCGGATTCTATACTCTTCCTCGGCAAAGGAAAAAACGAGCATGGACCGTTCCCTTCCTCCCCTACAGTAAAGGAAGGCGATTTCTGAAACCCTCCTCTGCTCCCACCTCGCTGCCGGAGATCTGCTCGATTCCCCACCCTCCGGCGGCCGCTCCAGCGGCGGGAGGATGGGGAATCGACGGATCCAGGCGTGTACATAGTGTAGGTAGCAGTAGGTTGCTAGCCGAAGGTGCTAGGGAGCTGGTGGCGTCGCCAGAGTGGCTTTTGAAGACGGTGGTCCTCTCCTCTGTTGTTGTGGCTCCGGTGGAGTCAAGCGGCAGATCTGTCGTCTTTTATGCGCTCGCGTCTCGTCGGAGGCGTCGAGTGCATCTCCCCCGCGCCGGAGTCCGAGAGGTGGCGGATCCGGCAGTTGAAGATCCAGTTGGAGCTGCTGTGTTTGACCAAGCTGGCGTTGTTGGCCGTCGCGAAGGATGGAGGTGCTCAGGTGCCGAGGAACGTCGACTCCCCGGCCGCTCGGGGGTTCCTCCCAGTCCAAGCAAGAAGTGGAGGAGTGGCGG
This sequence comes from Avena sativa, assembly GCA_916181665.1. Taxonomy (NCBI): domain Eukaryota; kingdom Viridiplantae; phylum Streptophyta; class Magnoliopsida; order Poales; family Poaceae; genus Avena; species Avena sativa. The sequence continues at coordinate 471,697,410 of OV702290.1, forward strand.
CGGGTTTCGCCGGCGTAGCGTTCTCCGTGACGAAGACGATGCCAGGGATCAGAAGGACCTGCTTGTAATTTTCTTCGTTTCTGGGCTTTTCTATAAGACTCTTGGTTAACACGATCAGTTTCTTCTGCGCGAAAAAAAAGTTATTTCTCCAATGGCTTAGGGGAGAAATAGGACAGATATTATTAATCACAAATAGATGTATCTTTGACATGAGCTAAGTTTCTGGCACAAGAAAATGATTTTTTTATGACAAGTCTGACAATACTATTTCTATCCAACCAATCTGAAGATATCTTTGTGCATTGCGGGGTCAAAGTTAGAGAAGATTTATTGCATGCTTTCTAAATTTTTACCTATTTTGTATTTACTTAATAACATAACTAAACATAAGTTGAGCCCTAAGTATTGACAATTGAGGTTATTCCTCCATGGGCGTGCTTTTCATTTTAAAATATACATACGGAGCTTCTTCAAGGGTATGTACATTGAATGTGCTTATGTGTGTGTGTGCTTAAAGATAGAGAAAGTATTGTCACATCATTAAACATTAAGCACATATATGAATTGTAAATCTTCACTGCAAACACATCTTTATAGGTGCTTAGAATGATTTCTATTAAAATAAAGCACCGTGTCTAAACAAGCAGTCGTTCTTAAAAAGTAAGCACCCGTGCTTGCCTACGTGGCAAAAATAGCCGGTTTCTTCTGCTAAATGACTCATCTCCAAGAACTTAATCCTACATATTGCGGTTCACTAAGGTATTGACCATATCTTCGAAAACAATGTGCATAATCGACAACAAGTGGCGAAAAGTCCTTATAAATATGTATTCCCTGGTGCTAGTGGTTTATGGAAAAAGTGTTATGAAAAATAATAAGTGGGGATTTAGAGGCAAAACCGATGATATGCAACTAGGAGGAGGCGAACAACGACCAATAGTCTAAAAGCAACAAACCGACATTTACCATGGATGATAGTAACCTTCCCCAATCTTCAAAACAAGAAGTCTAATCCCTCTTAAGCTCATAGGCAAAGTCGTTCTCACTGGTTTCTCACTCTCTTACTTTCTGATTTCCACCTCCACTACTTTGTACATACCATTTGACGCTTACCCAACTAAACCGCTTCAAAGATAGTACTACTTTAGTTTCTATTCCTAGTAACTAAAACAAAAAGGAGTGACTAGAAAGAGACCTTAAAAAGTCATTTTTGGTTAGTATTAATTAAGGTAGGTATTTCCTCCGGTAATCACGCACAAACTTCTAAAACTATAAAGAATGAAATAACAACTCTTCGCCTCCAGAGTTAACCCTCCCACTTTATTTTCTTGGGCGGCAAGCAAGGTCAACTATGGGTATCGACACGAGGATGGTGATATTTTCCTATGAACTGGTTGACATCGGTGAGAAAAGATGATACCTAAGAAGACGACTCCTTGGGTCGTTGACCACTGATTTATCAGTAAGTGGTGAGTAAGACCAAAGTAGAGTTGGCGATATCGATGATGTATCACACATTTGGATTTAAAGAGCAACGGTAACAACAAGAAGAAAGAGGGTAAAGGGTGGATATCAACACTCGGAGAGACATTTGGTCATAACCACCATGGCAATTCTAGTGGCATCTATGCCGAAGGATGATAACACGATGGTAAAACAAAATGAATATATGTGATCTACTATAACACAAGTTAGGTTATAAGATCTCCAATAACCACGATAACAACGCCATGAAAGATCGAAAAAAGAAAAGAAAAAACAACGCCATAGAAACTACTCCCTCCGTTTTAAAATATAAGATGTTTTAGCTTTGTGAAAGAAATGAATTTAGACCCCTTTTAGTGCGTATGTTCATAGAGGTTTGGAATGAACCTGCACATTAAAAGCGGTCTAGATACACTTCATTCATAAAGCTAAAACATCTTATATTTTGAAACAGAGGGAGTAGATCTCAGCAACAACCATATTGAAAAAGAGGTGAAGGGTGGATAGGAGGAGAACCATGGCAGGTACGGTGAGTCAGTGTCGGGCCTCTCCCACAAAGCCCTAAAACCCATACATAGCCTAGGGCCTCATCAAGCCCAGAATCAAGCGATTCCCCTTCGCTTCCTCTTCCGTTACCATTCCACCTCACACCCGGTCACCATTTACGCACACCCATCGACGTGGTATCCGGCTATCCGCGCCGCCCACCCGCCCATCGCACCCTAACTCCGATCCCATCGCCGATCGCCTCCACCCTAAACCCCACCGCACGCCGTCTCCCTTCCCATGGCCGGCCAGCCCCGCGAACGGGGGTCCCGCGCCGCGCGTAAGGGCCGTCCCGTCCGCACGCCAGCGGCCGTCCTCGCCCTTAACCCCACCACCGATCCCGATCCGTCCGCGCCGGCCTCCGATGACGTCTCTCCATGGGGCCGCTCCACGGAGGACGAGCTGGAGAACCGCCTTCAGAAGAAGCTGGAGGAAGCCTACGCGGCGGCGCTGGCCGGCCTCGCCGACCTCGGATACGCCGAGGATGCAGCCCTCCGCGCCGTCCTCCGCGCGGGCCACTGCTACGGCAAGCTCGACGACCCCGTCGCGAACATCGTCGCCAACGCTCGCGCCTTTCTCTCGGATCCAGACCTCGCCGGCGGAGCCGGCGGGTTCGCTGACCTCCGCCGCCTAGAGGAGTACTCCCTAGCAGGGCTCGTCTGCCTCCTTCAGAGCAGCCGCCCCACCCTCTCCCGAGTTGAGGCCATGTGGTGCCTTCTCTCCAACGACCTCCGCCTCGAGCAGGCCATTAACATGGGAGCCTCTTTCACCGATAAGTCGCCCACAGATGGGCTTACCACCCCTGCAACTGCCCCAGGGCAGATTGCCCACTGCCACTACCATGCCACCACGGCCACCGCGGAACCACAAAACCACATGTTTGACCCTGAAACCTTCATGCGTCTTGCGATGCGCGCCAACGCTGACAGCGCGGCTGGCGTGGCCTCCTGTGTCAAGAGCACATGGTTACGGTCTGGCAGCTCGGTCCCGGATGGACAGCCCAAGCAGTCCTTTGCAATGAAGGTGTCCACCGAAGATCTCATCGAATCTGTCGTGACGGAGCTTGAGTCGCTTGACATTGACAAGAAGGATCCTCCTGCTGAGAAGCCTGATCCCAAGAATGAGATGGTGCGTGATCTCATTAAACAGACACGGGAGATGGAGGAGCTGCTGAAGGAGCGCAAGGAGTGGGCCCAGCAGAAGGCGGTACAGGCTGCTCGCAAGCTAGGCAATGATCTCACTGAGCTGCGTGTGCTGCGGATGGAACATGACGATAACCAGCGGCGGAAGAATGACAAGCAAGCCATGGAGGATGAGTCAATGAAGCGTCTCACCCATCTGGAGAATGAGCTGAAGAAGAAGAGTGGCTTGCTTGACCGTAGTAATGCAAGCGTGCAGAAGCTGGAAATGGAAAATGCAGAAATACGTGCGGAGATGGAAGCTGCGAAGCTGAGTGCATCTGAGACTGAACGGCAATGCCTTGTGCTGCTAAGGAAAGAGAAGAAAGATAACAAAAAGCTTGAGCAGTGGGAGCGCCAAAAGGCGAAGCTGCACGAGGAGATTGCTGAATGCAAGGCAAAGATCACACAGGCAGACAAGGAGCTTGCTGGGGTTAACAAGTCTATAAAAAATATGGAGGTAAAAATGAATTTGCACAGTACATCATGATTGCTCCTTTAGTGCCGTATGCGCATCTATCTTGTTATTTGCTAGCAGGTACTCATAGACGACGACTTTCCAACTAGGAGTGATTGCAGCGTTTAGATAATTTACAGTTGCAGTTGAGACATAACCTTTACGTATCGGCTCAGCTGGTCATCTTGGCACCATACAATTTAATTAAGCAGTAGTAATCCTGACCACCTATCGAGTCCTCTTATCAAAATTCAACTGGTGGTAAAAACCAGTTCTGTACACTTCTGTTGGTGCTAACTGGTAGTTACTGCACGTCCCCTGCTACGTATTGATCTGCATTGGCGTAGGTATCATACATCAGTGTTATCATTAAATTTTTGGTGTCATGCAGCTGGCAGCATCAGCATTGATCCGTATCTGTGAGCTATTGCTCAGTAATTGCTCCTTTTTTTGCTTGCTGCTAGGGCTAGAAATTATTACATTTTTTACTATAATTTGTCTTGTTAGTCAGAAACATATACTCCCTCCGTCCCAAATTAATTGGCTCTGCTTTGCCTAGATATTGTATGTATCTACACACTGAAGCGCGTCTATGTACATGCGCATCTAGACAAAGTTGAGTCAATTAATTTGGAACAGAGGGAATACATTATTTGATAGAACTGGTCATACTGAAAACAGTGTAGTGGCATCCATAGTCTTGATTCATGAACATCACATAGAATAAGCTTACCGCCCTGCCACATTAGTTTCTTTCTTGCGGTGTGTATTTTGGTCTTCTTTGTTGGCCTGGTTATACCATGTCCCAGCCTCCCAGGTAACCATGTGAATCATGTTGGACTGCCTCCCTCAGTTCCTGCACCAAATTTGCTTGCTTAAATCAGCAAATTAGCAGAGGCATTTGATAGTTGAAAAAGAATGTATCATAGAATTGCATGGTAGCTTTTTGGTATATTTACATGGACAAGAGCGTACCTTAATTTTGTGGATTTTGTTAGGATTTTGCACACGCTTTGTCAAATCTTGGCTGGGCTCTGGAACATAGCATTTGCTAAGCCAATGTAAGTTGTTTTGGGCTATTTTAACTCAAAATTGTTTTGGGCCTTATTTTATCATCAACTATTAAATTGTTGATTCTTTCTATGTTATAGACTTGGGTGCTATTCTGGCTTTTGGCCATCTGTTATTTATATTTATTGCGATACCGATCGGAAATAAGATACGCAGCGAGAACGTAGTTAATGCTATTTGGCTACTAATGCACCTCAAAATTAAAATATTGACTCTACCAGTGGTTCCATAATTACTGAAGGTTAAAATAGACCCATTCAAGTTTTTTCAAAGAGGTAAACAGTTTAATATAATGACGTTTTCAGCAAGGCCTTAATGTGGTTAGTCATCCTGCTTGTACCTTTGCCTCCCAGTATGTGTGCAGGTCTGACTTGCTTACTAGGAAAGTATGGTTGTTTGATATCTTTAGCTGTATTTTATTTTTCTCCACATTTCATGCTTCTTACCTTCATTTAGTTTGACCTGTTACTGCAAACCTTCATCCTCTATTTCCACCAGAGTTTATTACATGTGCAGATTACATTATTGGAGTTGATCTAGTTTACGTACCTCAGAAATCCCTATTGGAGATTTCGAATAGGTTATTCTTGTTTTCTGGTCTATACTATAATTGATTAATCCATTATCTACATAAATGCTTTGTACTATAACTTGATTTTTGAATGCGTTGAACATACAAGTTCAATCTTTTCTGTACACCTGCTCACGTGTCATTTTCTTTATTTATCAGTTTCTTCTTTTAAAAGTCCCCACTAATGATTTCCTCTTTTGGTGCATCAATTTTCCATGTTGTGCTAGGCCTTCATATCTTGAAGGATATTTTTTCTATCATGTTCTGTGTGAACGTGTTCATTATAAAAAATGCAGTGTCGAATAATATGTTGCATGGTAGAAGAGTATTTAACTATTTGTGGCAGTGTGATGTCATACTTTTTTGTCGTCAGTTCTTTTCTTTGCCGTGAAACATCGCATCACTTTTTTTTTGCTTGTCCATTGTTTGTTTTAATCTCTATTTTAGACATGCTAACTAAATTGCAGACTTCATTCTGTTGGTCTATATTATCATACTGCTAGCATTGGTTATGTTTAACACTCTGCATGCCTGCATATTTTGGGCTACAAGCTATGTCGATGATGGAATGAAACGTACCTGCTGCTCATACGTGTATTGGTTTGTCATTTTGCTGGCTCAGTTGTCTGACAGATTTGTTTATAACATGTGTCTGGTTTGCAGATCAAAATACGGGAAGACGCGAAGGCCACGGAAGAGAACCTGGCACTTGCGGAACAGGAACGTGCGAAGCGGGAGTCTGCCAGAGCTGATGCTGATCGCCGTCTAGAAGAGATCCGCAGAAAGACAGAAGTGGAGTCCCAGTGCTACAAAGATGACCTGCGGAGGCTCCAGGATGAACTATCCCGGCTGCAGAAGTCGATGGGTGCAAACGGGCCAACGGTTCCATCAGCCCACCCTCCTGCTATGGCTGACCGAAATACAGGGCGGGCACCCAAGCAGGCCAACCAGAAGCCAGCATCCAACAATAGGCCGCAGGAGCCGCCTGTCCAGAAGCCAGGCCGTCGCAGGGACTGCGTGATCTGCAAGAGGGAGGAGGCTTGCGTGATCCTGCTCCAGTGCGCTCACCAGGTCCTGTGTGTCGGCTGCAACAAGCAGCACGACGAGAAAGGCTTGGTCCGCTGCCCCACCTGCAACGCCAAGATCGAGGAGAGGATCAGGGTTTTCGGTGCCAGCTCCAACTGAGGCAGGCACCTGGTGGTGGCGGTGGTGGTACTGCTGCTGCGAGTTGGTTTCTCTTGGGGACAAAGAACGCTGAACTTGTGGTCACCTTTGCTTGCCGTTTTTTTACCTTGGTTATACTGTGAAGAAAGTGTTATAGGTCGTCTCATAAGTTTTACCTTGGTTGGTTCAGCTGCTCATGGATATATGGTGATGCTGAATGCTGCAACTGTGTCTGGGTATATCGGTACATTCAAACCTTTTTTGGTCGAACAGGAACAGAGGAACTCTTTGGGATATATGAGTGTCAGTTGAACTTCTTTATGGACAACCCATGTGTGTGTGTGTGTGTGATCTGTAGTGTTCCTGCTTGCGATTCTTGTTGGTACGAGTGCTGTTGGTGTGTGGAAATTTCTGGAGATATTACGCAGGTTTTTCCCGATGAGGACATTTTCTCGTAATTGTTCACGGGCGGAAGCATTGGTCGTGTAGCAGCCATGGTGAAAATCTTGGTAGCTTCGCTGCTAAGTCTCCTGGAAGGCCTCGTAGCTGTATCAGTCTAGCCTGCGCATGCTAGACTTGTAGGCCGGTCTGTCAGAGGGCGAGAAAGTCTTTGTATTCTCTGCACTGTCAGACTGGTGAGGATAACCAATGAGGAATGTACTAGGAATACACGCGGCTAAATTCGGTTTGGTGCACACTTTGCCTTGCCTGCTTGATCATCTTCAAAACATTTAAACAAGCTTACTGGGAACGCCAAAGTGAGCGTGCTCTACCTCTACCGCGCTCAAACTTGGAAGGAAGCCCGTTTAATCACATCTCTACGCCAACATTCATCTTAACCTGATAGTTTGATTCTTGCAATGGTTTATGTTACTCTCCCAATTTATTCGTCGCACGCAAGTTGGGTCAAGTGCTCAAGTGTTCTTGCTCGGAAAACTACAGTTTGGAGCAAGATGAAAGTATTTGTGACAAGGAAGTTGAAAAACCTATGTCGCTCCCACGGGGCTGCTCCGGCGAAACCCGCCGCCGCTGCCCCCCTCCCCCCATCCCTCCTATCCCCTGTCGGTCGTACGGAGGAAGTGCAAGGAGGAACTTGGACTCCACGGCGGCGGCCCTGGGACGGTGGTGGCTGGGTGGACACGGCTGCAAGGGCAGCCCATGCATGCTCAGCGGCGATGTCTAGACAATTGGTCCAGGTTTTTCCTTTTCATTTTTTAAATTCTTTTATGGAGTACTTTTCAAAATAGGTTCAAAATTGTCGGCCTTGCCATTCATATGAAATGTTTAAATTTTTAACTTTATTTGTGCCTACTGCATAGAATCCTACTCAAGAATCTTAAAATAATTTTTGCCAATTTTTTGGACCAAACTATAGTACACTTGTAATTCAAATTTGAATTACTTTTGGAAAATCCTATGCTACTCATGTAAATGGAAAAAAGGTAGTTATAAACCAAGAAAAAATGTCATATCCTAGAATTGGCCATCCAATATGTTCTACTTTCTGTGAAAATTGGAGTGGTGCCATTTTGCATCTCATTTACGGTAGTTGCTTCACAAAAATCCTAATTTTAGCACTTACAAAATGGAAAACATATTCAAACTACAATGAGCGTGTGAAAGGACATTTACTGTCATAATCACTTTTGGTGTTCGTTAACAACAAGCAGAGCATTTTACAGTATGCTATTGTCTACAGGTTGACATAATGCAAAGTGAAAAGGACCCTTGGCCTACGGAACTTTCCCTGCAAATATTTACATGTTCCTAGGAATTCCAGACCGGAGTCTCCGATCTGGCTGGACCGGAGTCTCCGGTGTGGTCCGGAGTTTCTCTAGGAATCCCTGGAGGGGGCTCCAGATTTCTGCCTAGGTCAGCCAGATAGGTGGTCCGGTGCAAGGTCTGGAGTCTGACCGGAGTCTCCGGTGTGGTTGGACCGGAGTCTCCGGTCCACTTGGCTCAAAGAAGGGTTGGGTCAATCTGTATGCTGGTCCAGAGATGGGCCGGAATCTCGGTGTAGACCGGAGTCTCCGCTGTGCAAGCCGTAGTCTCCGGTCTGACTTTTCTCCAACGGTCAGAAAACGGTTCAGTGGAGTGAAGGGCTATAAATAGAGGACCTTATCCCCTTCCTCCAGCTGCTCGACCCATTAAAGAACATCATCCCCATTTGAGCCACCAAATCAACAAGATCTCTTCATCCAACCATCCAAAGTCATTGATCTTTGGAGAATCGAAGGAGGAGGCCTTGATCTACAGCTTCACCAAGAGAGATCTTCATTTCCCCCTCATTCTCTTGAGGGCCCCCATGCTCTAGTGTTTCTTTTGAAACCCTAGCTTTTGATTTGGTTCTTACAAGCTTGTCTTTGATTATTTGACAGCTTGCTTGTATTTGGGAGCCTCCAATTAAGTTGTGGATGTATGCCCGAACTCGTTATAAAGGTGTCGGCTTCCACCTCGAAGGTTGTCGTATAGTGGAAGGAGTGAATCGAACCCGTTGGGGTGAGGTTCATCGGAGAACAAGGGAGGCCTCTCGTGGCGTTGGTGGTTTGAAACCACCCCCTCTCCAAACGTAGACGTACTTTCCCTCAAAAGGAAGGAACTACGGGAAACAAATCCTTGTGTCTCCGCGTGCTCCAACTTGGTTACTACTATCCTTTACCACACTTTACTTATCTAGTTCTTGCTTAGTATATGTGCTAGGTTGACATGTAGGTAAATTCACCATAGTTGCATAATCTAGAGAATTTACCTTTTGTGTCTAACCGTAAATTGAAAAGGAGTAAAATTTGAAGTAGCACCTATTCACCCCCCCTCTAGGTGCCCATACGATCCTTTCAATTGGTATCAGAGCCTCGGCTCTTTAGTCGGGCTTAACTGCCTAAGAGATTATGGGCAACTTCAGAGATGAGGGAGGGAGTGAGGCTAACCATTCGGTGACCATGATAGATCTCAAGAATTTGGAAAAAGCTTGAGCTCTACCTTGGGCAACGAAATCCAACAGTTGCGTCAACTTGTTGAGCGACTTGTGATGGAAAAGTCAGCCTCACCTCCTCCCTCTCAAGAGGAAACACCACCCAACCCTAAGGCTAACGCTTCGGCTAAACCAATGGGTGAAGGGGTGGGGGATGAACATAATTCCACTGACTCCACCACCAAAAAGGGGGATGGGAAGGAAGAGCACCATGCGGTTCCCGGATGGTACTCTCCCGACCCTCCAATCCCTCATCCACATATAAATAATAGAGGTGACCCACCTAAGTTAGCTGCACATACCTTTACTCAATGGCAAGTTCTAATAAAATCTCATGTGCGCAGCTCTTGCATTGATTTGTGGAACATTATTGAAGAAGGACTCAGAATTGAGGATCCAACCAACTTGACTAGAAGAGAAGTGGTTAATAGCCAACTCAATGCGACAACCTTGCACATGACCCAACTTGGAGTGGGGCCAAAGGATTTCCCCCACATTGAGCACTACAATACTGCTAAAGAAGCTTGGGATGCTTTCATTGACTTGTTTGTTGGTAATAAGAGCATGAGAAAAAATAAGTATGATGCCTTAAGCAATGAGGCTGAAGGATTCTTTATGAAGGATGGTGAGGATCATGAAGACATGTATCGAAGACTCAAATCCACAGCCACTGCCTTCAGAAATGTTGGTGTGTCTCACATTGATGATGCTTGGATCAAGAGGAAATATGTGAGTGCTCTCATGCCTATCGAGCCCACTGACTTGAAGAGTCTCTAAGGAAGACACAACTACCATCTCATGACCTCCACTGAAGTTATGCAAGAGATGGCCGCCTTCAAGGTTGCTGCCAAGAATGCCAAAGACGCCCATGCTCGTGCCATTGGAATGAGTAGTGGTGTCAATCTTGCCTTGAAGACCAAGGTTGTGGAGTATGATGAAGATGAAGGGAGTGATGAGGGACTTTCAATGAGCCACCCTGAAGATGTTAAGGTTGCTCATGGTGAATACATGGCCTTCTATGCAAGAAACTTTTGGAAAGATCCCGCCAAGGTCAAGATGGAAATGCAACGAAGAAGCAACCCCAGTGGGAGAAGAGACAATGGGTCCAAGTTGAAAACTTGCTTCAACTGTGGTGACCGTTATCACTTTGTTGCCGCTTGTCCCTATGAGAAAAGATAAGATCATGGGGGTAAACTTGTGTTGAAGAAGACCTCCAAAGCTCCTTACAAGAAACCGTTCATCAAAAGGAATTCAACCAGTAAGAAGTCGTGTGAAATTGTCTTGATCACACATGAAGATTTCTCCTCCGACAATGATGATGATGAAGGTGAAGAAGAGGAAACATCAAGTGGTGTGGCGGCTCTTGCCACTACTTCTACACCTACATTCTCACTCTTCGACTCTCCAAATGAGAATATCTCCAACAAGAACGTCACTTGCCTTATGGCAAGAGGAATGGATGTATTATCATCATCACATCCACCTCTTTAGTTAATGAAAAAAATTGATGATGAGTTATCCCTTGAGGTAAAAAACGAGTTAGTTGCTTTTGATGTGTTTATGAACAATTTTCAAGGGGAACACAATAAACATGTTGTGGACCTCTTAAATCAACTTGCACACACACAAGAACTTCTAGATGAGAGATGTAAATTAGGAAGAGAGCACATGATTGGGGTAGAAGCTCTAAATAATGCTCTAGAAGAAGAACAAGAAACTAGAATGTCTCTTGAAATGAAACTTGAAGGGCTTGATTAAGCAAATGATCTTATTATTAATAAACTCATCAAGGAACGTGACCATGCTATTGCTAAGTATAAAAGGGATAAAAAGTACAAGATTGAGTTTGGTGTTGTTCATGAAAAACTTGCCGAGGACTTTAGGATGCTTGACAAGGCTCACAAGGCCTTGGAGAGTGAACTCTTGTTGCTCACAAAGTCAAGTGAAAATCTTCAAACTCAATTGACTAATACTTCTTCACCTAGTACTTTCATTCCTTCTAGTTGTACAAATATACCTGAAGAAAATGCTAGGTTGAAGGGGGAGCTAGCTAAAGCCACCTTTCCCAAAGGAAACAAGCAAGTTTATGACCTCTTGAGTAAACAAAGGCCAAATGGCGAGAAAGGGGGCATTGTATTTGTCTCTAAAGGCAAGAAGAAGAAGAACAACAACAACAATAAGAAAAAGGCCAAGCCCACACAAGTAAAAGACAATGTCATTGTGGGTAATAAGACCACGAATGACAAAACTATGTCTCATGACGACTTTGCGGGAAGTGCTAACCCTCACTATGTTTTAATGCGTGATTATTATGGTGATGTATATGCACAATATGTTGGCCCATTTGATGGTTATATTGCTTGGTCTATTTGGGTCCCCAAGACCCTTGTTGCTAACAAAAGAGGACCCATTGAAAAATGGTACCTAAAAACTAATTTGACCTTTTGTAGACCTATGCTTCTAGAGGGTCAAAATAGGTGCTTGATAGTGGATGCACAAGTTATATGACCGGAAGCGCATCTTGTGTCAAGGAGTTGAGACCAAATATTGATCAAATATCCGTGACATATGCCGACAAGTCTAAGTCTAAGGTAATAGGTTTCGGCAAAGTTGTGGTTGCACACAATATCACTCTCATGGACGTCATGCTTGTTGAGACCCTTGGCTATAATTTACTTTCAGTCCGTGCTCTTGGAAAGATGGGTTTTGCCGTCTTTATTGATAATGATATTATGATCCTCATGTGGAGCAAGTCTCTAAAGGTCGCTTTCGTTGGGTACGTCAAAAATGACATGTATGTGGTGGACTTTTCAAGGGAAACCACTACAAGTGCGATGTGCTTATTCGGAAAGGCCGATGTGGGTTGGCTATGGCATCGTCGTCTAGCCCATGTCAACATGAGAACTTTGCAAAGCCTCCACAAGGATGGTCATATTGTTGGACTAAAAGGAAATGTTTGCTTTGCCAAAGATCGTGTTTGCAGGGCATGTGTTGAAGGAAAGATGCATGATTCTCCCCACAAGCCTAAGAACTACATCAAGTCCAAGAGGATCTTGGAGCTCCTTCATGTGGATCTCTTTGGTCCTCCATCACATGCAAGTCTTGGTGGGAAGAAATACTGCTTGGTGATTGTTGATGACTACTCAAGATACACATGGGTATATTTCTTCAAGCTGAAAAGTGAGACCCAAGAAAACTTCATTGACTTCATCAACATGGCTCAACATCAACACAATGCCCCCGTGTTAACAATAAGAAGTGACAACGGTATCGAGTTCAAGAACTACACATTGAATGGATTTCTTAGTGATGAGGGAATAAAACATTAGTATGTGGGCGGCCAGGGGGCCCACACCATGCCCTGGCACAACCTGGGGGGACCTGCGCCTAGGGGTGGTTTGGCCACCCTGTGGCCCCCCTTCGTCTCTCCTTCTGGCTCCGTGAATCTTCCGGGAAAATAACGACTTTGGCTTTTGTCCGGTCCAATTTCGAGAATATTCATTTTCTGACTTTCTAGAACCAAAAACAGCATAAAACAGGCAACTGGCACTGTGTCTCTTGTTAATACGTTAGTCCAAGAAATCATATGAAAAGTACTCCAAAGTGTGGACAAAACATAAGAAAGTAGATAAAACCAAGCATGGAACATCAAAAATTATGGATACGTTAGCAATGTATCAATACACCTCAAAAAATGGTGTAGCTGAGAGGAAGAATCGGACTCTTATTGATATGGCAAGGACCATGTTGGCGGAATTTAAATCTCCATATAATTTTTGGGCTGAAGCAATTTCTACCGCATGCCATGCATCAAACCGTCTCTACCTCCACAAAGAATTGATCAAGACTCCATATGAAATTCTTACCGGTAACAAGCCCAATGTTTCATACTTCCGGGTGTTTGGTTGTAAGTGTTTCTATCGCATTAAGGGTATTCGTTTGTCCAAGTTTGATTCCAAAGCATTAGAGGGTATTTTTGTTGGTTATGGTCTCGAATCCCACACTTATAGAATCTATGAAAAGCTCTCCGGAACTATCATAGAATCTTGTAGTGTGGTTTTTGAAGAATATGGTGGTCCCCAAGCGGGCGTGTTGATGTCTGTGATGTAGATGATAAATGCCTTAGGATGCCATAGGAAGAATGGGTGCGGGTTTCATTCGCCCTGTTGAGGAACCCCTTATGGCAGATCGAGAAGAACTATGCTCTACTCAAGTGGAGCCCTCATCTTTATAACATCAACAAGCTCCTATCAAGGAGGACAATGACCCAAGCCAAAGACAAGTTGTGAACCCTCAACCTGTTGATCAAGAAGAAACCTCTAGCCAGAAGGTGCTTGAGTCTCCATTTGCCAGAATGTCCAGTGGTGCTAAGGCTACTACACAAGGAAGATCTATAGAAACTGCCATAAGGGAAGCCCAATGCCTGTCTAGAAGTATGCTTGATCAAGACCAAGGTCAATCCTTGCCTCTTGTAGAAGAAAATGATGTCATTGATGATCAAGGTCAGGTTAATGGTCAAGACGAGGACCAAAATGATGAAGTGATCCCCCCAAGAAACAACAAGGAGATCGAAACTCGTCGCCAAGCTAGAATGGATAGAATATTGGAATTAAGAGACCACACTCTTGAGAATGTAGTAGGGGATCTAAGAAGAGGGATATCCACTCGAGCTCAACTGAAGAACTTTGGTGAGCACCAAGCACACATTTCCATGGTGGAACCAAAGAAAGTATGGGAAGATCTTGAAGATTCGGATTGGTTGGATGCAATGCACAAAGAGCTCAACAACTTTGATAGAAACAAAGTACGGAAGTTAGTTGAAAAGCCAAAAGATTGTTGCAATGTTATAGGCACCAAGTGGATATTCAAGAACAAGCAAGATGGGCATGGAATTATGGTGAGGAACAAGGCAAGATTGGTTGCACAAGGGTTCTCTCAAATTGAAGGCATTGATTATGGAGAGACATATGCACTCGTGGCTCGCCTTGAGTCCATCCGTATCCTTCTTGCTTATGCGGCACATCATAAATTTAAATTACAACAAATGGATGTAGAAAGTGCATTTCTTAATGGTCCTTTGCATGCGTTAGTATACGTAAAGCAACCCCCAGGGTTTGAGGATACCAACTTTCCAAACCACGTCTACAAACTTGATAAGGCGCTCTATGGGCTCAAACAAGCTCCACGCACGTGGTATGAGCACCTTAGAGAGTTGTTGTTAGATCGTGGGTTTGAGGTTGGGAAAATCGATCCCACTATTTTTACTAAGAAAGTCAATGGGGAGCTTTTTGTATGCTAAATATATGTAGATGATATTATCTTTGGATCATTTAACAAAGCTTTTAATGATGAATTCTCTAATCCTATGTCTGATAGGTTCAGGATGTCTATGATGGGAGAATTGAGGGTATTTCTTGGTTTTGAGATCAAGCAAGTAAGAGGAGGAACATTATTCAACCAAGCCAAGTATACTCAAGATATGCTCAAAAGATTTAACATGAAAGATCTAAATGGAGCTCCCACTCCCATGGAAACAAAGACCCATCTTGAACTAAACCCAAATGGTAAAGATGTGGATCAAAAGGTATACCGGTCCATGATTGGCTCTTTGCTTTACCTTTGTGCATCTAGACCCGATGTTGTGTTGAGGGTAGGAGTGTGTGCAAGATATCAAGCGGCTCCTAAATAAAGCCATTTGATGGCGGTCAAGAGAATCTTTCGATATTTGGTTCATACCCCAAACTATGGTATTTGGTATCCTAGGGGCTCCACTTTCTCTCTTTGTGGATACACGAATTCGGATTGGGCTGGTGACAAGGATGATAGGAAATCAATCTCCGGGGCTTGCCAATTCCTTGGAAGGTCCCTTGTGTGTTGGTCTTCTAAGAAGCAAAAATGTATATCTCTCTCCACCGCAGAAGCCGAGTATGTGGCAGCTGCTAGTGCTTGTACTCAATTGCTATGGATGAGGCAAACCTTAAAGGAATACGGTGTCCATTGTGACAAAGTGCCTCTTCTATGTGACAATGAAAGTGCTATCAAGATTGCTTACAATCCGGTGGATCACACAAGGACAAAGCATATTGAGATTCGTCATCACTTCATTAGAGATCATGTTGCTCGAGGTGATATTGAGCTATCATATATGTCAACCAAAGACCAACTTGCTGACATCTTCACGAAGACACTTGATGAAGAAAGGTTTCGTTATTTGAGGAATGAACTAAATATCGTAGATTCTAGGAGCTTGACTTGATCACCTTGCATACTCACCTATGTCTTGACTCTTATTTGGTTTAGGTGCAGGCATGGATATAGGGGGAGTGTGGTCCTAAAACATTGGACTATCCCTCCCCCCATAATGCCAAAATTAAGAAATTCAATTCTCTTAATATCCATTTGTGGTATGTGAGCTTCATTGATGAGTAGTGGCGATGAACCCAAGGATAATTCTTCGTGGTGTCATGCCACAAACTCTTACATGGTGGCCTTGGCCACCACCCTCTTCTTATTTAAGAGTTGGTTCTTAGTTCGTATTTATTTGGAGCGTTAATAAACATTTGAATGGATTTATATGGTTTTTCTTGCTTCTTCACAGTATGTCATCTTAACCCAAGCCTATTCCTTGTCCTAAAAACACACTCTCTCTCATATATGTCCCCAAACACAAAATCTGGAGTTTTTGGTCGAGGAGGACCGGAGTCTCCGGTGTGTTCGCACAGGAGTCTCCGGTGTAGACCGGAGTCTCCAGTCTAGACGGTTTTCGGGCAACTTAAGGGAGGACGGGATGAACTGAAACAGTAGTTTCATTCATCCACCCCCATCCTCCCCTATCAACCCCGTCGCCTCCTCCTCCAAAACTCCTCCCTGGAGGTCAAGAAGCCCCCGGGATCCACCGTGCCGCCGGCCAGCCTCCTCCCCTCCACCATTGGGTGATTCCTAATGGTGGAATCGATCCCATGGACAAATCTGGTACCTCTCCTCCTCCTTTTCTCCTAGGGTTCATCCCTTGATTTATTTTTGAGGATTGGTGTTGTTTTTGCCCACAGGAATCACTTGTATGCGTGCACACTAGTACATTAGACTTGTTGCCTTGCCCGATCTGTTGGAATCCACCCCTCCTGCAGCCTCCTAGTTTTTGCCCGAGCCTCCTGACCGGAGATTCCGGCCCTAGGGCCGGAGACTCCGGTCCAGGCCGGAGACTCCGGTGTGGGGTGACTCCAATAGATCCTGTAATGCCTCAACGCTCTTGTGTTGCATCCTTGGGACATATATGCTTACCTCCATGCTATCTCCCTCTTTGTTGTTCACAGGTTCTGGTTCTCGTCGTCCTCCTCGCACCAAGGCCAAGTTAAAAAGGGCCGACCTTGCTATGATGAATCTGAGGGTCAGTATGTTGTGCCCCAGTCCAACCAGAGACAATAGGCCCGTGATGCAGCATACATGAGGAGGGAGCAGGACATGGTTGATGAAGAGAACCGTGCCAAGAGGGCAAAGTATGACAATCTTCAGTCTTTGGCCCACATGTCAAAGAAGGAGTACCGTGAACTGCGGAAGACTGATTTATATGCTTTGTCTCACACCTGCGATGACCCATGCTATTGGAGGAAGGAGCAAGCTGTTTTCATGAAAGACATTTACATCGTGCTCAAGAGGTCACCTGTGTGCCCCCAGAAGTACATGAGTGTTGAGCAGATGAGGAAGAGCCCCTACTTCTCTGATGCACTATGGATTAGTGAGAAGTTAGGGCTGTTCAACTTGATGGAGCTCCGTGAAGATTACAACATCACCCTTGTGCAGCAGTTTTACGCCACAATTGTGTTTGGGACTGACCAAGCCAGGACTATGACCTGGATGACTGGAAACCACTACTACTCTACAACTTTCTACACCTTTGCTGAGGCCATCTTTGAGACCTTCCAGGGCGTTTCCACTCATGTTGGGGTGCGCATGCACTCAACAACTCTTGGGGTGAACAAGAACAAGCTTGCCCCTTTGTATGGCAGCGAGGGTGTTGTGGGCGGGTCCAAGGGACTCAAGCCTCTCTACAATCTGATGTTGAGGATATTCTGCCAAACCATTTCCCCTAGTGCTAGAAATGATGATGCCATCAGATGTGGTTTGGTCAACTTGCTATATCATACCCACATGATTTACATGGCTAGCCCCGAGGCAGATGCAGATCCTATTGATGTTATGGATTACATATTTGAGGAAATGTACCATGCCATACTATACAAGAAGGCTCCCCCATATGCACCACTTTTCATGAGACTCATCAACACCTAGGACCATGGTTCTCCACTTGGCTTGGCTCCCAACCTTACCAAGCACACTCTTGTATCACTACAGCAGAAGGGACGCATGGGGCCTCCTCCTAGACGCTCCTATGCCAATGAGGAGGAGGAGATCTCTAAGACCGAGAGGACCCCCTCTCCTACTAGGGCTTGGAGGAAGAGTGCCTCCAATGCACCCCTGCCTCCTATGACACGTGACTATGTACATGAGAGGTTCAAGAAGTCCTCATTCTGGGAGAGGACCCTTTGTTGCATGAATGTGGACATCCGCAAGCAACAACATGCCTCCTACAAGAGAAACCGTCGCATAGAGAAACTCCTCAAGGAGATTAAGGCTCAGGGTGAAGCGAATGATGAGGAAGGAGAGGATGAATACATTGATGAGCATGGCGCTCAACCATCCACTGAGTCAGACTACACTCTTTCTTTTGGGGCATGGCATGCCCAACAGGAAAGTTTGGTGGATTGGAAGACCTTTTCTGATGTCACCTCTGGATATGGGTACCAGGGTACTGATACGTTGCAAACGTATCCATAATTTTTGATGTTCCATGCTTGGTTTTATCTACTTTCTTATGTTTTGTCCACACTTTGGAGTGCTTTTCATATGATTTCTTGGACTAACCTATTAACAAGAGCCACAATGACAGCTGCCTATTTTCTGCTGTTTTTGGTTCTAGGAAAGTCAGAAAATGAATATTCTCGGAATTGGACGGCACAAAAGCCAAAGTCAGTTTATCACCGAGGGACATCTGGAGCCAGAATACGAGACGGAGAGGGGCTGGGTCCCGGCCACACCACCTGGCTGTGCGGCCAGGCCTGGCCCACGCTAGGGGGTGGTCTGGCCGCCCTAGGCACCCCCTCGGCCTCTCCTTCTGCCTATAAGTTGCCTCTGATACGGAAACCCTAAGTACCCGATCAAAATTCCACGAAAGAGTCTGTAGACACCGGCATCTCCATCCCTAGATCGGGAGGGATCTGAAGCTCTTCCTGGCACCCTGCCGGAGAGGGGAATTCACCCTTGAGGCCTTCTTCATCATCATGCAAGCCTCCTATGTGATGCGTGAGTAGTTCATCTTTGGACTACGGGTCCATGTAGTAGCTAGATGGCTGGTTCTCCTCCTTTGTGCTTTCATGTTTAGATCTTGTGAGCTCTGTTCATGATCAAGATCATCTATTTGTAATTCTGCATGTTGCGTTTGCGGGGATCTGATGGATATTGAGATGCTATTTCAGATTGATTATTGATTCTATCATGTCTTTGCTATTTGTGATCTTGCATGCTTTCCGTTGTTAGTAGCTATCTTGGCCAAGTATATGCTAGCAACTCCAAGAGTTAGTATTTATGCTCGATAGTGGGTTCATGCCTCTGGTAATCCGGGGAAGTGATAGAAATCTCTAAGGTACTAGATGTGCTGTTGCTACTAGGGAGAAAACAGCAATCCTTTGTTCATAGAACAATCGTATTGTTTACATTACACGCAATTCGTAAAGCAATAATCTGTTGCTTGCAACTTAATACTGGAGGGGGTTCGGATGATAACCTGAAGGTGGATTATTAGTCATAGATGCAGTTGGATGGCGGTCTATGTATAATTTTGTAATGCCCAATCGAATCTCAAAGGAGTCAAGATGATTAGTATATGCATGTATTGCTTTCTCGATGTTTGTCAATTGCCTCGCTGTAATTTGTTCACCCAACATGTTATCTATCTTAAGGAGAGCCACCTCTAGTGAACTATGGACCCCGGTCCTTTCTTTTACTATCAATCTACAATCAACTGTTTACTGCTTTGTGTTTACTTTCTGCAAACTATTACTTTCTTCCACTCGATACGTTTAATCCTTTGTTTTCAGCAAAACCGTTGAGATTGACAACCTTATCGCAAGTTGGGGACAGAGTTCTGTGGTTGTGTTGTGCAGGTCTCCATGTTGCTGTTGGCACCGGTAGTGCGCCCTGCCAAAGTTCAGCTAGCTACACCTTTTGGGTGTTTCCTTGCTCCTACTGGATTGATAACCTTGGTTTCATAACTGAGGGAAACTTATTGTTGTGCTCATCATACCTTCCTCTTGGGGTTCCCCAACGAGCTCGTTAGTACACGAGTCAGCAAGTATTTTTTTGGCGCCATTGCCAGGGAGTTAAGGACATCTTCACAAGGGGAGTTCCTCATAACCAATCTCTTTACTTTGTTATTTTTGTTTTGCTTAGTTTCTTTTTGCTTTGTTTGCTTGTTTCTTTATCAAAAACACAAAAAAATTAGTTTTACTGGTTTGCTTTCTTTATTAAAAACACAAAAATGACTACTCTTGAAAACACTAAGTTGAGTGACTTCACTAGCACCAACAACAATGATTTTATGAGCACGCCTATTGCTCCACCTGTTCCTGAAGCTACTTTCTTTGAGATAAAACCTGTTTTACTCAATCTTGTTATGAGAGAACAATTTTCTAGTATTGGTAATGAAGATGTTGCTGCCCATCTAAATAACTTTGTTGAACTTTGTGAGATGCAAAATCATAGGGATATAGATGGATATATTATTAAGCTTAAATTGTTTCCTTTCTCTTTGAGAGGAAAAGCTAAAAAATGGTTGAATTCCTTAACTAGGAATAATATTGATTCTTGGACTAAATGCAAAGATGCTTTCATTGGAAAATACTATCCTCCTGCTAAGATTATATCAATGAGAAGTGAAATAATGAAGTTTAAACAATCTGATAATGAACATGTTGCTCAAGCTTGGGAAAGAATGAAATCTTTGGTAAAGAATTGTCCCACTCATGGACTAACTGCTTGGATGATCATCCAAACTTTTTATGCAGGATTGAACTATTCTTCAAGGAACCTATTGGATTCTGCTGCTGGAGGTATCTTTATAACCATTACTTTGGGTGCTGCAACAAAGCTTCTAGATAATATGATGCTTAACTACTCCGAATGGCATACTGAAAGAGCTCCACAAGGTAAGAAGGTAAATTCTATTGAAACCTCCTCCTTGAGTGATAAGATTGATGTTATTCTGTCTATGCCTGTTAATGGGAAAGCCCATATTGATCAAAATAATTTTCCCTTAGCCTCTTTGGTTGCTCAAGAAAAGCAAGTTGATGTGAACTTTATAAGAAATAACAATTTTAGCAATAATGCCTACAGGAATAATTTTGGTAACAACAATTATAAGCCATATCCTCCCAACAATGGTAATGCTTATGGAAATTCCTACAAAAATAATAGGAGTTCTCCCTCCGATCTTGAAGTTATGCTTAAAGACTTTATTAGTAAACAAACTGCTTTCAATAAAACTATTGAGGAGAAACTTTATAATGCTGAAAGAAATATAACATCTTTGGCTGAAGCTCAATCTTCTTTGAATAAAATGGCTGCTAAACCTGAGACTAATGATAATCCCTTTGCAGCTACTAATGCCATACAAGTAAGAATTGATGAAAATGTTAGACTATTAGCTGAATTGCATGCTAAGTGGAAAAGAGAAGATGAAATTGCTAGAAACATTAGTGTTTCTACTATCACTACCACTAGTGTTGAGGCTAGTAATGGCTCTACTACTTTAGATGATAATTATGATTTTGATCTTGATGGTTGCAATATCTCTGAAGTTATTAAGTTCCTACAAAAGCTTGCTTAAAGTCCTAATGCTAGTGCTATGAACATGGCCTTTACAAAACACATTACTGATGCCCTCATAAAGACTAAAGAAGAAAAGATGAACATAAAGCTTCTATTTCTATAAAACAAGAAGATGGTTGGGAACCCATCATCAATATGAAAGTGAATAATTTTGATTTCAAAGTTTTATGTGATCTTGATAGTAGTGTTTCTATTATGCCTAGAAGGATTTATGATATGCTTGATTTGCCACCACTTGAAGATTGTTATTTGAATGTCCCACTTGATGATAATGCTAAAAAGAAACTCATGGGGAGTATTAATGATGTTCTTATTATGGTTAACAATGCTTATGTCCCCGTTGATTTCTATGTTTTGGATGTTGAATGCAATGCTTCTTGTCCTATTACTTTGGGAAGACCTTTTCTTAGAACTGTTGGTGCCATTATTGATATGAAAGAAGGCACCATTAAATATCAACTCCCACTCAAGAAAGGTATAGAACACTTCCCTAAGAAGAGAGAGAAGATTTCTTTTGCCTCTCCTATGAAAACAAAATTTGCTCTTAATGCTTCTTCATTTGAGAACACTTGATTCTTTTTCTTGCTTCTTATGCCTAACTTAAAGGCGTTAAAGAAAAGTACTTATTCGGAGATAACCCAAAAGTTTTAGATGAGTCTTGGAAGTTATTACTTTAGTAATAACCGCTCCTTATCCTTTTTATTTGCTTTTTGTGCCAAGAGTAACCTCTAATGAGAAAGAAGTAATGATTGGGAAAGTTGCTGTCCCGAAACAGATTTCTGTGCTTCACCGTAAAAATTCGTGTAAAATCTCTGTACGTCCTTTTGAGGCGTGAATTTTTTTCTTCTGCCCCAGGTTGTTATCTAACTTTATTTAGTTCAACACTTTTTGATTTGAGCAACAGAAGGTCTTCGAAAAAATTCGCCTTTACCTGCTGGTCTGTTTTGACAGATTTCTGCCATTTTCTGCATTTGCTTCTTGTTGGTTCCTTTTTGAGTTCTTTTGGGGAATTGAGATTTTTGAGGGAAGTGCTACAGTAGCTAGTGTTCTAATGAAAGTTTTATTGGTGTTGGAACTGAACCTAAAGACGTATTGTCTTGATTGCACTAATGTTGCTAATAAAGATTGTGTGAGGGAAAAATTTCAGGTGTATGGAAGGAATGAGTAATGAGATGAAGAATGGACTAAAGCTCAAGCTTGGGGATGCAACGCGTGTCACCCCAAGAAATATCCAAGAAGTACAAGCGTCAAAGCTTGGGGATTCCCAAGGCATCCCCCTCTTCATCAATAAAAATCCCAAGTTTCTTCCAAACGCTTCATTTTTATTGTTTCATGCATATTTGTGTTGTTCTTGGAGCGTCTTCTTTTTCGTGTTCGTTTTGGTTTTTCGTTTGCTTTGTTTTCTTAGTTTGCTGAATAAATTGGTTGAACCCCCTCTTTCATATATTGGTTTTCAAATAGTTTGATTTGGATTGGAAAAGAGTAGGAAAAGTTCATGCTTAAGTGGTAAAGAGAGCTTGTTTTTGACTGTGGCCTATGCTTTGTCATGCCATGCTTGATATTGTTTTGGCTTTATGCTTAGTATTCTTTGATGTAGCATGACTTGTTATAAACAACTAGGTGAATGCCCGTGCGCTGCTATGGGTAAAAATTAATTACATATTTTGTATTTCACAAATATGCAGGAAACCTGATCCACCCGTCGGACAATGGCAAGGTGCAATACCCCACCACATCAGACAATGGAAAGGAAGGCGCAATTGGCTTCACCCAATATCATGTACGTATATGGTTCACTCATTCACAACTTATGTCAATAGTTGTTTAGAGACCTCTAGGATATTAGTCTTACATAATATATCTTTTAGTAGAAAATAGGCCATGTCTAGAAAAAACCCTAAAATGGGTAAAACAAACAAAAGAAAGACACAATATAGTATTTATTTCACACATCCTCACTCCTAAGTCCATCAATGATCAGATCATAGGAGGCTTGCATACAACATAGTAGTAGAGGATTGTCACGGACCTGCTGGCTGTAATTTTATCATGGCTCTTCCCACTGGATTACAAAAATTGGTGGTTCAAACCTTTGTGGACAACCAATAGTGATTTGTTCTCGCGAAAATAAAAAGTGGTCGGATCCTTCAACGAACAATTAAAACAGTATAAAGCCTGAGCATATGACACAAGTAGTATGCAGAAGAAAATCAAATAAAAAGAAAAGAAAATATGAGATAGCTAGAATAAAGAGGAAATACTAAGGGAAATCACGTGCTTATTCGTAATGCCAAACACATCTTCAGGGCTTTCCAAAGAGCTTGTCGGGGTAGTTCATGAAGTACTGGTCTAGGGCATCGTCGAAGGCGACATAGACGGCCACAGAGTACTTCGATCGCGGGACCATCCCGCTGCCATATGGTGGTTGTGCTGCCGAGGAAGCTGAGGTGGAGCATGTCGTCAATGTGACCGACATCTATGGACATGTCCTACATGTTCGTCTTTGCCACACCGCGGAGCCTTCCGCCGAAGAGGTCCGCTACGATCTGCCGTAGCTCACTCGCCAAGTACCTAAGCTGAGGGGGGAGAGGGAGACTGCCATCTTGGGCTATCACATGCTCACACCACTTTCTCGTCTTGCAGAAGACGATGCAGAGCAGCCCGTACTACACTATGTCGGTGAGCAGCCGTTCCACCTTAAGAAAAATGTATTTCAGACATTCAGCTAATGTATATCTAAATATGAGAAATTAAAAGGAATGTAGTTCAAATATTAAGCTACCTAATCTTAGAACAGGGACAACAAACACGTTCCTATATATTGGTTGGAACACAAACAGGAAACTATCCCTGAATCAAATAAAACGTTCATTTCTTGATAGAAAAGTGAGACGCTCATGATTTTCCTAAGCAGACACATGAATCGACAAACTATTAAGCGAATATAAGCGTCCTAAACCATGCAATGGAATGATCTATCACCTGTACACTATCCCGATCTTCATATTCGTTCTCTTCAGCATCATGGTCCATCTCTTCCCCTACTAAAAAATAGCACACTAATCAACATCCGGAAACATGAGTGGGAGAAACCGTGACTAAATTTTGGAAAATCTACCTACAAAGCATCCCCAAAAACGACCTGGATTTAGCAGAAGCATCAAACTGGAATTTTGCATATTTATATTTCATTTTAGTTTGGACAGTGACAAAACCGCCCCCAAATATCATGCTGCATTAGAACCTCAAGCAGATATCGGCAGCGTTCTGCTAACGGAGATTTCACCATTTCAGCAAGAACACAGATCACAAACATAGCTATCTAAGTTGATTGTTCCGTTTGGACTACCGACATTGAACAAATTCCACCTTCTTGTACCAGCTCTAGCTCCTGCGCATATCAAAGAGATTGCTCGATAGCTAAAGTGAGTGTACACCAACACGAGATTGGGGTCTCGCCAAGTGAAAAATGACCATAGAGTTCCGAAACTCCCATTCATGTCGTCGCTGCTGTCATCAACAGTACTTATATAGTCAGAAGTGGTACCGTTAACAATCAATAGACATGATTATATGGTTTGATCAGTAGAGTAGCTGCACATTGGTTGTAGTCGGGCCTTTTAACAAGATATCTTTACCATCCTTCAACTATTCAAACGCCAGCTATTTTTTATAATTTTTCTCATATCAAAACATGGCGATGAGACAGATGACGAGAAAAAACAACATTTACGTCTAACATGTACTCTAGAAGCTGTTGTCACAGGAAAACATCAGCATTTCCATGACATCATTCACTACAAGATCATATGCCTGACTGATTAGCTATTTCATCTATACAAAGAAACATGTAGAGAAAACCAACGGTCAAATGGTGATCTAATGAGAAATATGAAAGATATATATTATTAGAAGAGAATCAAACTAATTAAATGATTACTTTCTAACGATGGTTTTAAATGTTAATGATTCTACCATTGCCTCCTTTGTTTTTATGACATCACGTAAGATCCTCCTAATTTTATCTATGCATATTGCATAGATACAGTTAAAATTTCAGATGATTACTTTCTAAGAACGGTTTTACATGTTACTTATTCTACCCTTGTCTTCTTATGACAGTACCATATAGAGATCATCTACATTTTATGAAAACTTTTGGCTACCGGAGAAGTACACAGAGATATATAGTAGCTTCAGCTCATAAGTATATGCATCTGATATATTGGAAATAATTAAATAATCAGTTATATTGGTAACACAAAATTTGCAAGAGCAAACCTGGCAAACTTGCAGTTTTGTCTCCATTCCATCAATGTAAGCTTCGCAACGAGAAACTTGATCTTCTTTTTGTTTCTTCACAACGAGCAAACCTGGCAAACAACAAGTCCGTGTTTCAGCAGCATGTTGTTTTAATTCATTATCAAATCGTTTCTTTGAAGCTTCAGCATTCTTCACCCTCTCTACCAATGTATTTGTCTCCATTGTTACTTTCTGTGGCATATAAGAAAGATGTAAACTGTAAAACATTAAATTGTTCTTTTCAATGAAATTTCCAATGGCGTCATAAGGAAAACATAACTGCTAATAAAACAAACGAACATGGATTGCTTCATATAATTCTGAAATTAGAAACTTAGGTGGTATGCTAGTGCGAGTTAATCACCAAGGTAGGCAGGAAGCTCTTATCGCTTATCGAACTACCTTCAATATTTATTCTACACAAATAAGGAAAAAATGCATGGAAAATTATAAAAATCTAAGGTATGGTGTCTCGTAGCAAGTATCTTGGGAGGACTGGCACAAGGGGCCACTCTTTGCATAGGCAAAGATACCGGCAGGGAAACAAGAGCATGCATGCCTCACTTGATTAACAGACCCTACATGCCGCCAAATTCTTGGAATGATTACTCTCCTCTGGCATCAATCATAAATTAACAACACCACCGTTGCAACAGGAAGTAGTATCATCTACCTCGCTGTCGTTGCAGCATTCTTCGAATTCCTTGATTTGGTGGGCACATACTTGTTATAGGTTGTACTTGAGTGCGCTTATAATGCTCCCATTGTACTTGGCCCTTTGCTGCCACGCACCAAACCTTGCCTGCCATTTGTCTAACCTTGGTCCTCAAGTTTGGAGTTCCTTTTGTTGATGTTCTCCACTTCTGACTCTTTATCCCGTATTTTTCATAGGATCTTGTCTTCAACAGAGTCCAGCGCTTGAAATTATTTTTCCTGAACTTTCTGCAATATAGACTGTCTCAGGCGCTCATTCTGTCAGTTAAACATTTTTTATTAGAAAATTAAAATATCATCAAGTATTGAATTGGAAGCTTTGTTTCTAAAAGTACTTTACATGAGATTCAAGCCAAAATCATCCATGAATAGTCCTAGAAATAATTCAGGCTGATATAATTGATTGTAGTTGTTTAACATCGGCAACACAAACATGTTGATTTCTGAATTCCTGCAAATTCTGAACAATATGGCCATGCTCAAGCAGTAGATATGGGCATTTATTATTCTTGCAAATTCATAAAAAATATGGACACACCCAAGCAGTAGATATGGACATACTTAGCCCCAGCAAAAAGCAAAAAACTTACGCACTAATAACATAAGGAACAACACAAGCAAAAAACTTGAATCAGGTTCGTACCTTGATATGGATTTGTCTCCTTGCCCTCAGCATTCATACCTTTAGATGTGCTCAAGATGATGTTAGTCAAGCGGGATAATGCACCAAGAAAGAAATTAAGGAGAGGCGTCCCAACCTACCTAGTGGATGAATTAGACGTCGATCGAGGTTATGCTTGCCGGAAGCGTGCTGACGGCGGATGAGTTCGACAAGTGCGAGGATCCATGGCTCGTCGGCGTGCGCATCCCTGCAGATGCTGGAGTCAACCATGTCGTCGACAGCCGCCACCTCTGAGTCCGACAGGAACTCCAGCAGCCCAATTCCTATGGCGGCCACCATCCCTAGAGACCAGGGAATGGAAGAGAGGAGGCGATGCGGGACAGGAGGATAGCTTAGCAGAGGAAAGGTCGGAGGTGGCATGCGGCGCCGTGGTGGAAGCCCCTGGGTTAGCGATGTGGCCATGTGAATCTGCTGACGACCATATCCTCTTTCAACAGCGCCATCTCCTTCAACATCGACAGTCACGAGAGATCGAAGGTGTGTGGTGCAGCGGCGCACTTGGCAATATGCGTTCGTAAGTTTTCCCAAAATAAAACAGTACAAACTGAATAAAGACGTGATCATAAACCAACAAGTGAGCCACACGGCCCACACCAATAGTCTATAATCGAGTTAACATCAAGCAGGCACTTCCACTGGCATTGTCAACCAACAAGACAGAAAAAACCTACAAGTCATTTTTTCCTCTGAAAGATAGACCACGGAAACTTTAAGTTTGTGTGTGTTTTTCGAGCAAAGATAAACTACATGTCAGTAGCACATGTTCAAAAATTAAGAACTGTGTGTTGCATGTGCATACCATGTTATGCATCTGATCCTTGCAGGGAAGAGATCCAACATATGGCTCCCATCCTGATCCCTACAAAGTAAACAACCATCGGTTGATAGGTTTTACCCCAAATCCATTTTTAACTGAAATGATTCATGACAAAATATATTCCAGAAAAAACTAAATGCTAGGCAAGGGCTGCTACATGTCCCTGGCGCTGCTCCATCATGAGGAGCACGACAATCTTGGTGGTATCTCCCGCGACACCATCGAGGAGTTTGTCTTCAGTAAGTTGCTGCACGTTACAAGAACCAATAAAGAAAGAGAAAATGAATCTGACAAACCATCATAATTAGCAGGATGTTCTTCGGAAAGGGGGATTGCAGATTGTTTAGCTTAGCTTAGCAAACATAGAACACTGCGAGGCACTTCCATTATGTAGTCCCCCTCTCGTACGGGCCGGGAGGCGAACAGGGACCTGACGAGGAAGACCAGGATGTGAGGACGGTTGCTGCTACCCAGAACAGCAAGTACCGTAGAGCTCAAGAATAGCGAAAGTGAGATCGGATCGACCTTCCGAGTAGAGAGGCTCCGACGCGCAGCATAGAGGAGATGCTGGTCCCCGCCTTGCTCCGCAACCAGGTCAGGAAACCGCTGCAGCGCTCGTTGTCCTCCGCCTGCTGGCATTAAAATTCGACCAGCAAAGGGAGGATCATAAATCGATTCGCTGAGAATGGGGATTCGTTCCTGATGAAGTGGAACCCTAGCAGGGATAGACTTCTTACCTTGGCGGCGGTGGCGGCGGCAGCACGCCGGCCGTAGGTGGGAGTAGAGGCGGCTGTAGATTGGGGAAGAAGGGATTCAGGCTTTTTGGTTGGACTACGGGATAGTGGGGCCTAGCCCAGCTGCGTGCGTAGACGGGAGAAACGACGAAGAGACGAGACGTATCAGCGACCACAGAGCGCAATTCCCACTTATCGGTGGCAGACCAGTGTAATTAGCTAAGCTATGAACTACCTACCGTCAGATGCAGATCAGACGGTCCTCATTGTTCCAATGTTTGATGTTTGAGGGCGACCTACGATCACCAACTTCCTTTTAATAGTAAAGATTGAGATTGTTTAATGTGCCTTTGAAGAATCATCCGTTGTTTTAGTATATTAAAGCATAGTATTGTGGTATTCTCCTTTGATGCTTTATTTGAATTGACTTGGCACATGCTCACACCATGTTATGACTATCCCAAGTCACCATAAGCCTTTATGATCCTTTAATTTTTAACTTGTAGTATCACTTTATGCTTTGATCATTGATGTTTTGTCGCTCTGCATTATTATTGCCATTATTGCTCTCTTAGTTTGTCGCTCCCAGTCTTTTGCCAGCCTCCACAACCAAGTATGAGTTTCACTCATGCATCCAACTCCTAAAACCAAGTTATTTCAAAGAGTCCACCATACCTACCTACTAGCTTATGCTATTCCAAGTATATTCATGTTTTTGTCTACCTTCCAAATTAAACTTGTTATGAGAAAACTAGTGATTAAAGCTCTCACGAACTTGATGGCACACTTTACTTTCTTGCATTTAATAAATTTGAACCATTGTGTCCATCTTTGTTGCGTATATGCTTGTGCTTTATAAGTTGAAATTAGCAGAACCATGTATCATGGGGAACGCTTTCAACATTGCACATGTACTTTGTACCCCGTTGATATCATGTTTTTTTGCTTATGGATCCCGGCGGTGTGAAATAAAAGGGAAACTTGTAAGATCATGGAGTTTGTATTTGTGTTAGAGAAACGCCTGGGCCGCTAGCCTAAGCCATGCTAATCATGGTGGAAACTTACAGCAGAACCATAATGAGCACTCTATGAAGGATCCTCAATAAAAACCTATGCAAATATTAAATAAAAAGATCGCTGAGATGCTCATTGTCTACTTGCCTTGTCATTTTGATTATGGGATAGCTCCTGTATCATGTGCAAGGGGTGCCCCGTTAGCGGTTCTCTATGATACATATGTACTTACAATGACAAGAGCTTACTTGTGACTAAAGTTGAGTAGCATCAAGTTCGGTCTTCATAAGTAAGGGGCATGAGATTTCGGTTTATAACTTGTCAAGCATATCCTCTTAGTTGTGTCACTTTAACCTTAATCACCTTCAAGATGCTTATGATAGGGGCAATGAGAGCTGAAAGCTAATAAGTACCATAATTTTTGGAAGCTCTTTATGAGACTTGAATCCCTACTTCCTTCTATGAAGGCCTTTCTTTTTCTTTTACTTTTATGTTGAGTCTCCACCTTCTACCTTTATGCACCTACTTTGAGAGCATAGTGGCCATTCTTAGTTCTATGTGCATTGTCCCAAGACTTGTTGATTGATGCATACCTTGATATTGCTTGTTTTAAACTATTTGTATCTAGTCACTCTTATAAACTTTGAAGGTGTCCTATGCATTTATGTTGGCTACTCTATGAGGGACAAGCGGAATGCCACTATGCTATGTTTTCTTTATATGAAACAAACAAACGTCTTGCAAAGCATTGTTATTCACGAATCTTTTTTTTGTGCATTTTCATGTTGCAACATAGTTTCTTTGTCTTATTGCTAGAACTTTGTCTTTCATGTTATGATTGAAATACTATGATCCCAGCTTTGAATGTTTTACAAATACTTTGATCAAGTTTATGATGGTGCATGTCACCTCAAAAATTATTCTTTCTTTTTATCACTTACCTACTCGAGGACGAGCAGGAGTTAAGCTTGGAGATGTTGATACGTTGCAAATGTATCCATAATTTTTGATGTTCCATGCTTGGTTTTATCTATTTTCTTATGTTTTGTCCACACTTTGGAGTGCTTTTCATATGATTTCTTGGACTAACCTATTAACAAGAGCCATAGTGCCAGCTGCCTGTTTTCTGCTGTTTTTGGTTCTAGGAAAGTCAAAAAAAATCAAAAAATGAATATTCTCGGAATTGGATGGGACAAAAGCCAAAGTAAGTTTTTCACCGTGGGACACCTGGAGCCAGAATACGAGACAGACAGGGGCTGGGGCCTGGCCACACCACCTAGTCGCGCGGCCAGGCCTGGCCCGCGCCAGGGGGTGGTCTGGCCGCCCTAGGCACCCCCTCGGCCTCTCCTTCCGCCTATAAGTTGCCTCTGATATGGAAACTCTAAGTACCCGATCAAAATTCCACGAAAGAGTTTGTAGCTGTCGTCATCTCCATCCCTAGATCGGGAGAGATCTGAAGCTCTTCCCGGCACCCTACCGGAGAGGGGAATTCACCCTGGAGGCCTTCTTCATCATCATGCAAGCCTCTAGTGTGATGCGTGAGTAGTTCATCTCTGGACTACGGGTCCATGTAGTAGCTAGATGGCTGGTTCTCCTCCTTTGTGCTATCATGTTTAGATCTTGTGAGCTCCGTTCATGATCAAGATCATCTATTTGTAATTCTACATGTTGTGTTTATGGGGATCCGATGGATAATGAGATGCTATTTCAGATTGATTATTGATTCTATCATGTCTTTGTTATTTGTGATCTTGCATGCTTTCCGTTGTTAGTAGCTATCTTGGCCAAGTAGATGCTAGCAACTCCAAGAGTTAGTATTTATGCTCGATAGTGGGTTCATGCCTCTGGTAATCTGGGGAAGTGACAGAAATCTCTAAGGTACTAGATGTGTTGTTGCTACTAGGGAGAAAACAACAATCCTTTGTTCATAGAACAATCGTATTGTTTACATTACACGCAATTCGTAAAGCAATAATTTGTTGCTTGCAACTTAATACTGGAGGGGGTTCGGATGATAACCTGAAGGTGGATTATTAGTCATAGATGCAGTTGGATGGCGGTCTATGTATAATGCTGTAATGCCCAATCGAATCTCAAAGGAGTCAAGATGATTAGTATATGCATGTATTGCTTTCTCGATGTTTGTCAATTGCCTCGCTGTAATTTGTTCACCCAACATGTTATCTATATTAAGGAGAGCCACCTCTAGTGAACTATGGACCCCGGTCCTTTCTTTTACTATCAATCTACAATCAACTGTTTACTGCTTTGTGTTTACTTTCTGCAAACTATTACTTTCTTCCACTCGATACGTTTAATCCTTTGTTTTCAGCAAAACCGGTGAGATTGACAACATCATCGCAAGTTGGGGACAGAGTTCTGTGGTTGTGTTGTGCAGGTCTCCACGTTGCTGCTGGCACCGATAGTGCGCCTTGCCAAAGTTTAGCTAGCTACACCTTTGGGGTGTTTCCTTTCTCCTACTGAATTGATAACCTTGGTGTCATAACTGAGGGAAACTTACTGATGTGCTGATCATACCTTCCTCTTGGGGTTCCCCAACGAGCTCGTTAGTACACAAGTCAGCAAGTACCTCCTCTTCTCGCCCTCACGACAAAGGGCATGCAGCTCCAGATGGTGATGATGACTATGATGATGGTGATGAGGATCAGGATACGGATGAAGAGGACGAGGATGATGACGACGAGGACTACTGATTCGTTGGGGCGCTAGCTTAGGTCTTTTCCCTTTTCGGTGTTTCGATGCCAAAGGGGGAGAAGACATTGTCATCGGGATTTGCATGGGCTTGGGCTTGGATTTGATTCTTATTTGCTATCTCGACCTTTGTACTTATTTGCCTTATGTTCTTACGAGATACTATTTGCTATTTGTGTGTGACTCTGTGGGTGCTCCTACATTATTGTAACTCGTGTGAGAACCATGAGCTTTATCTATGTATTACCTACCATGCATGCTTTATGTGTTTATCTTAGTGCACATAGTCATGGGGAGCATTATTATACACTGTCATAATTCATTGCAAATTAATCCATGCGAAATCACTTGTTGTCATCGAACACCAAAAAGGGGGAGATTGAAAGGACATTTACTGTCATAATCACTTTTGGTGTTCATTAACAACAAGTAGAGCATTTTACAGTATGCTATTGTCTACAGGTTGATATAATGCAAAGTGAAAAGGACCCTTGGCCTATGGAACTTTCCCTGCAAATATTTACATGTTCCTGGGAATTCCAGACCGGAGTCTCCGGTCTGGCTGAACCGGAGTCTCCGGTGTGGTCCGGAGTTTCCCCAGGAATCTCCGGAGGGGGCTCCAGATTTCTGCCTGGGTCAGCCAGATAGGTGGTCCGATGCAAGGTCCAGAGTCTGACTGGAGTCTCCGGCCCAAGCCCCAGACCGGAGTCTCCGGTCCACTTGGCTCACAGAAGGGCTGGGTCAATCTGTATGCTGGTCCGGAGATGGGCCGAAATCTCCGGTGTGCAAGCCGGAGTCTCCGGTGTGACTTTTCTCCAACGGTCAAAAAACGATTCAGTGGAGTGAAGGGCTATAAATAGAGGACCTTATACCCTTCCCCCAGCTGCTCGACCCACTAAAGAACATCATCCCCATTTGAGCCACCAAATCAACAAGATCTCTTCATCCAACCATCCAAAGTCATTGATCTTTGGAGAATCGAAGGAGGAGGCCTTGATCTATAGCTTCACCAAGAGAGATCTTCATTTCCCCCTCATTCTCTTGAGGACCCCCATGCTCTAGTGTTTCTTTGGAAACCCTAGCTTTTGATTTGGTTCTTACAAGCATGTCTTTGATTGTTTGACAGCTTGCTTGTATTTGGGAGCCTCCAATTAAGTTGTGGATGTGTGCCCCGAACTCGTTATAAAGGTGTCGGCTTCCACCTCGAAGGTTGCCGTATAGTGGAAGGAGTGAATCGAACCCGTCGGGGTGAGGTTCATCGGAGAACAAGGGAGGCCTCTCGTGGCGTTGGTAGTTTTAAACCACCCCCTCTCCAAACGTAGACGTACTTCCCCTCAAAAGGAAGGAACTACGAGAAACAAATCCTTGTGTCTCCGCGTGCTCCACCTTGGTTACTTCTATCCTTTACCGTACTTTACTTATCTAGTTCTTGCTTAGTATATGTGCTAGGTTGACATATAGGTAAATTCACCATAGTTGCATAATCTAGAGAATTTACCTTTTGTGTCTAACCCTAAATTGAAAAAGAGTAAAATTTGAAGTAGCACCTATTCACCCCCCCCCTCTAGGTGCCCATACGATCCTTTTAGCGTGACTATGAGTGGATGATCACCAGTGGGCCTTTCAACTGAGGGCCTCACATGTCAATAAATGAAAATCACTCTCACTTTAGTCAAAGAATCCCAAAACACACTGCTAAAAAACCCTAGTTGAGGGTGTTGGCGTCATACCATACCATGGGATTTCACAATAGACATCTTGATATGCACTAAAATCTCGTAGATGGCGGGGGAGAGTGGTGTGAGTATGTGGGGTGTGTATTCAAGGACTCAACGATTCATCTCATCGGGGTCCATGCCATGCTCCCCTTACTAGAAGAGGAATGGGGGTCTATCTGGTCAGTGTTGAGGTGCAATGGCTATTAAGTTGTCGAGGAAGTGGAAGTCGCCACCGGAGATCCCAAGTCGATGACACGGGGTGCACTAATACCCACTCCCAGGGTTGTAAAGGCAGAGGCATCAAGGAGCTTTAGGGGTTTAGGCCACGAAGTTGGCGACATGGGAGTGGTGGGGAGCTGAGGGGCGGGGTCGTGGCGACAACCAAATAATACAATGCTAAGGCGAGCCGAGGTTTACAGGAGGATGACGATGTGTACACATCAACAGAAAAACATTAGGGGTACTTCGTTTGGAACCAAGTATGCTTCCCATGGTGATGTGGGAGTTGAGGCTTTAACTAGGGTCGTTCTGGGACCTTGAACAATGACTGCTAGAGTTTTCGTCCAAAGCTATCACAAGGACGGTGACATTTCACCACATAAGCCAAAGCCCGCCAAGCTGATAGAGCTCGAAGGTTGGAACTTCTTGTAATCTGATTTTTTTTAAATTAAATTAAGATTTTATTTTTCTTCAAAAAGGGGAAGAAAATCCAACCTCTACATCAATAAGTGCCCAAAAAAGGCCTATAAAATTTTCTAAAATCAAACAGTATAAAGTTTAACCAAACTTATAAAATAGATCATCAACATTTACAACATAAAACAAGCACAACATGAAAGTACATTGCAAGATCTATCTAATTATATGGACTTTATATTATAGATGTTCATATTTTTTCTATAAACTTGGTAAACTTTATGTTGTTTGACTTTTAGAATAATTTATATGCAATATTTTTTGGAATATAGGTAGTACGATCGGAAACTATCTATGTATTACAAAGTTTCTTATGCTAAAGTCCTTAATATTTAGCATTTGTTACACTTTGATGTGTAGGATTGAAGGGATTCACAGCAGAAAATATTAATTTTTCTAACTAGCATACACCAATTGTCAAGATCTATCTATGAGTTAATGTTGTATGGAGAGAATTTTTGATGACATAAACTTGTAGACCGAAAGCGGTAACGTCCATGATGAACATGAATGATGTAGTCAAACGATGTAACCGACCTCAAGGTCGCGTTGCTCCTCGCACGATGATGCATGTAAAATGCATACATGAACTTTGTAGTTTGTTGATATGAATTCCCATATATTTACATCATATTACTAGTTATTACCAATATTCTAAACAATTTGATCTCTTTTGGTTTTAACTTTGTCTAGCAAAAAAACCTTTTGTTCATGTTTTTGACTTTTTGGGAGCTACAGAACTCGAAACGGAGCTAGGTCGATGGTATCTGTTAGATAATTTCCATACGAATCCAACAATATAAAGTAGGGCCTGAGGGGCCCAACGAGCAGAAAATGGAAGCCCATTTATTTTAGGGCGTGCCACTGGTGCTATCTCATCCGGCAAAACTTCGATGCTGTCGATTCCACCGCTATTCGCTTCACTTTGAACTAAAACCATTTATATATACCCCCTGGCAGACTTTCTCGAGACGGACGGAGGTGGAGATCGAAAACCAAGTAACAGAGAGCCAGTAGACCGCCGCCCGGAGGAAGATTGGAGGGGGAACCGCTACCGGAATCGCCTCCGGCCGCCTCTCCTCCTTCACCAACGTCTTCTCATAACTCTCCATGATGATAGGGGAGTAGTCCACCCCCTGAACTATGCGTTTGTGGGGGTAACTTGATCTAATCTCTCTATATATTGTAATACTTATTATGCATTTACCATTGTGTTGGATCTTTTATGGTTTGCCATACTTTGGAAATATTCTATGATGCATGTAATGGTTTGATCTACACAAAATTCCTTGTTTATGTTGGGTCCGCAACATAGAAAACAAAAAAATTCCTACGGTGTGAACTACACGCCAAGATCTATCTACTAGGTACAAAGCAACGGGTGGACATACATCCAACGAGAACTTACCCTCGTAGACAATGAGCTTTGTTAACGAGTAGGAACTCGTGGTTGATGTAGTCGTACACTTGCCGATCTCAAGATCGTGAGGAAGTCCGAGCGCCGCAACTCAGCAGCGCATCCGCACTCACACACACGTTCAAGCCACCGGACAACCTCCACCTCCTCGCTCCAGCGATTCAGCGGAAGCAGCAACTCCTTCCAGACGAAATGCCACCGGGAACATGTATCTCGCTAATCCGAGACCATGGGGGAATAATTCTAGAGGGGAGAGAGATCCTTCATAAGGAGGTGTGAGGATGAAGGAGAGAATGGTGGCCTTTTATAGGAGGAGAGGGGTGCCCCCTCTCTCCATGGCCGGCGCATGGGGGGGTGACCCCTCACCTCCCCCATTCATGTGGTGGTAACCCCTCCACATTAAAATGCCTCTTCACATTCCCTTTTAAAGTCTCCACTTTAAATGCATTAAATTTCTCCAAATTTAAAGCTCTCTCATTTAATAAAACTCTTTTTACTAAATTTATTCAGAATTTTGTCAATTACTTTAATTAACAAACATTCACATATAGCCCCTTGCAATATTTCAATATCACATGCAGAACCACCTTCTGCAATTTCACCCGAAACAATTTCCGGTTTCTATTGAAACAATTCCCGCGCTTTGCAATTCTTTCGTCTGAAACATATGTGCTCAAAAATGGTGTCCGGTAACTCTTAAGTGTGCCACCCTACGGTTCGCGAATAATGCAGACATGATCGAGACCCTTCTCCGATCAATAATCAGCAGCGAGACCTGGAGATCCGTACTGACTCCTACACATTCAACGATGACTTCTGTGATCGTGAGAACCTTTAACGCTTGTAACTAAATCCCTTTGTCTCTCGATATATTACATGTCCGAGATTCGATCATCGGTATCTCCATACCTAGTTTGATCTCGTTACCGACATGCACTCTTTTCTCGTTCCCGTGATATAACATTCTAGTGATCACATCACTTGCTTGCAAGCTATCCCAATGTGATATCACCGAGAGGGACCAGAGTATATTTATCTATCATCTGGATTGACAAATTCCACTCTTGATCCATGAGCCTCAACATAACACCTTTGTAGTACTGAACCCATCTTTATAGTCACCCTGTTACGGTGTGACGTTTGATGTTATCAAGATACTCTTCCGGTGTCAGCAATTAACATGATCTCATGGTCTAAGGATAAAGATTACTTCGTATGATGTTATAGCAATATAAACATAATGACTTTATCGTAATGCTATACTTCGGATGAATGTTCATCACATCATTCCACCAATGGTGTGACCTTGTTATTAACAACATCCAATGTCCATGATCAGGAAACCTTGATCATCTTGTTAATCAACAAGCTAGTCTATAAGAGAGGCATGACTAGGAACCCTTTTTGTTTATTAAACACACATGTATTGATGTTTCCGAATCAATACAATTCTAGCATGTAAAATAAACATCTATCATGTATAAGGAATATATAATAACAACTTTATTATTGCCTCTCAGGGCATATTTCCTCCAGTCTCCCACTTGCACTAGAGACAATAATCTAGTTCACATAGTGATAAATCTAACACCCATGGAGTTCTGGTGTTGATCATGTTTTGCCCTAGGGAGTAC
Organism: Avena sativa; assembly: GCA_916181665.1. NCBI lineage: Eukaryota > Viridiplantae > Streptophyta > Magnoliopsida > Poales > Poaceae > Avena > Avena sativa. The sequence continues at coordinate 471,735,236 of OV702290.1, forward strand.
TTTAGTCAACAGATCTGCTACATTTAGGTCCGTGTGTACTTTACAAATCTTTATATCTCCATCCTTGACATGCTCACGGATGGAGTGAAACCAGCGCTTAATATGTTTGGAATTCTTGTGAGACCTCGGTTCCTTTGCGTTGGCTATGGCTCCATTGTTGTCACAATAGATCACCATCGGGTCCAACGCACTGGGAACCACACCCAGTTCCGTAATGAACTCTTTCATCCAAATTGCTTCTTGCGCCGCTTCTGAAGCAGCAACATATTCCGCCTCCGTCGTTGATCCAGCCACCACAGGTTGTTTGGAACTCCTCCAACTAACTGCTGCTCCGTTCAAGAGAAATACATATCCGGATTGAGACTTAGAGTCATCCGGATCGGTGTCAAAGCTAGCATCGACATAACACTTAGCGACTAGCTCTTCTTCACCTCCGTATATAAGAAACATATCCTTAGTTCTTCTCAAGTACTTGAGGATGTTCTTTACCACTATCCAGTGTTCCGAACCTGGATCATATTAGTACCTACTAGTCAAACTAATAGCATGTGCCACATCCGGTCTTGTACATAGCATGGCATACATAATAGAGCCTATGGCTGAGGCATAGGATATCTTATCCATCATCTCTCTTTCTTCCGCCGTAGCCGGACTTTGAGTCTTACTCAATGTCTTGCCTTGCAACATAGGTAAGAACCCCTTCTTACTTTCGTCCATATTAAACTTCTTTAATATCTTATCAAGGTATGTACTCTGCGATAGCCCAATTAGGCGCCTTGATCTATCTCTATAGATTTTAATGCCTAATATATATGACGCTTCACCAAGGTCTTTCATTGAAAATTTGCTGTTTAGATAACTTTTAACACTGTTTAAAAGATCTATATCATTTCCAATCAATAATATGGCATCCACATATAATATCAGAAATGCCACATTGCTCCCACTCACTTTCTTTTAAATACAAGCCTCTCCATAAGTTTGGACAAATCCAAACTCTTTGATCACCTCATCAAAGCGGAGATTCCGACTCCGTGATTCTTGCTTTAGTCCATAGATGGATCGCTGAAGTTTGCATACCTTATTAGCATCCTTAGGATTGACAAAACCCTTAGGTTGTATCATATACAACTCTTTTTCAATCTTACCATTGAGGAACGCAGTTTTGACATCCATCTGCCATATTTCATAATCGAAATATGCAGCAATTGCTAACATAATCCTAACCGACTTAAGCATCGCTACGGGAGAGAATGTCTCATCATAGTCAACTCCTTGAATTTGTCGAAACCCCTTTGCGACAAGTCGAGCCTTATAGATGGTCACATTACCATCAGCATCAGTTTTTCTTTTGAAAATCCATTTATTCTCAACGGCCTTTCGGTCGTGAGGTAAGTCCACCAAGTTCCAAACTTGGTTCTCGTACATGGATTCCATCTCGGATTTCATGGATTCTAGCCATTTGTTGGAATCCGGGCTCATCATCGCTTCTTCATACGTCGCAGGGTCATCCATTTCATCAACCATGAAATTCACAACAGGATTGTTGTACAGTTCAGGAGCAGCACGTGTCCTGCTTGACCTGCGAGGTTCGGTAGTGTCCTCTTTCGGAGTTTCATGATCATTATCATTAGCTCTCTCTTCATCAGGTGAAGTCAACTCCGAAACAACTTCTGGTGCTGCTCCACTCGCCATTCCATGAAGATAAGGTTCAATAACCTCTTCGAGTTCTACCTTCCGACTACTCACACCTTTCGCGAGAAACTCCTTCTCAAGAAAGGATCCATTCTTGGCAACAAAAACCTTGCCCTCGGATCTGTGATAGAAGGTATACCCAATTGTTTCCTTAGGGTATCCTATGAAGACGCATTTTTCCGCTTTGGGTTTGAGTTTATCCGGTTGAAGTTTCTTCACATAAACATCGCATCCCCAAACCTTAAGAAATGACAGCTTAGGTTTATTTCCAAACCATAATTCATACGGTGTCGTTTCAACGGATTTAGATGGTACCCTATTTAAAGTGAATGCAGCTGTTTCCAGTGCATAACCCCAAAATGACAGAGGTAAGTCAGTCAGAGACATCATAGATCGAACCATATCCAATAAGGTACGATTACGACATTCCGACACACCATTATGTTGTGGTGTTCCGGCAGGCGTGAGTTGTGAAACTATTCCACACTCTTTCATGTGTGTGCTAAACTCGTAACTTAGATACTCTCCTCCACGGTCAGACCGTAGAAATTTGATCTTTTTATTACGATGATTTTCCACTTCATTCTGAAATTCCTTGAACTTTTCAAAAGTTTCAGACTTGTGTTTCATCAAATAGATATACCCGTATCTACTCAAATCATCCGTGAAAGTAACAAAATAACGATATCCACCTCACGCCGACACACTCATTGGTCCACACACATCAGTATGTATGATTTCCAATAAATCTGTCGCCCGTTCCATTGAACCGGAAAACGGCGTTCTAGTCATCTTGCCCATAAGGCATGGCTCACATGTATCAAATGATTCAAAATCAAGTGATTCCAAAAGTCCATCAGAGTGGAGTTTCTTCATGCGTTTAACGCCAATATGACCTAGACGACAGTGCCACATATATGTAGACATATCATCATCAAGTTTAATCTTTTAGCATTAACATTATGAATGTGCGTAATATTACTATCGAGATCCAACAGAAATAAACCATTCAACATAGGTGCATGACCATAAAAGATATCATTCTTATAAATCGAACAACCATTGTTTTCAGATTTAAAGGAATGACCACTTTACATCAAACACGATCCAGATACAATGTTCATGCTCAGTACAGGCACCAAATAACAATTATTTAGGTTTATAACTAATCCCGATGGCAAATGGAGAGGTAGCATCCCGACGGCGATCACATCAACTCTTGATCCATTGCCGACCTGCATCCTGACCTCATCCCTTGCTAGTTGTCGCTTGTTCCGTAGCCCCTGAACCGAGTTACATATATTAGCAACCGATCCGGTATCAAATACCCAGGTGCTACTGCGAGTACTAGTCAAGTACACATCAATACCATGTATATCACATATACCTTTGTTTGCCTTGCTGGACTTCTTGTCCGCCAAATACTTGGGGCAGTTGCGCTTCCAATGGCCATTCCCCTTGCAATAGTAGCACTCAGTGTCAGACTTAGGGCTAGCCCGGGGTTTCTTTTCAGGCGTGGCAACAGACTTGCCACCCTTCTTTCTCTTGTGCTTGCCTTTCTTGTCCTTCTTGAAACCGGTGGTCCTATTGATCATCAACACTTGATGTTCTTTCCTAATCTCCACTTCTGCAGTCTTAAGCATTGACAGAAGCTCGGGAAGAGACTTCTTCATGCCCTGCATATTATAGTTCATCACGAAGCTCTTGTAGCTAGGTGGCAGAGATTGGAGAACACGATGTATGCCTAAGTCAATGGGAATCGTTATTCCCAAGGACACAAGCTTATCGGCGTACCCAGACATTTTGAGTACGTGCTCACTAACGGAGCTGTTTTCCTCCATCATGCAGCTAAAGAACCTTTCTGTAGCATTATAACTCTCTACGGCAGCATGGGTATCGAAAATCATTTTCAATTCTCCCATGGTATCAAAGGCATTGCCATTTTCGAAACGTTTTCGAAGTTCTGGCTCTAGCCCATACAGTATGCCGCAGTGAACTAAGTTGTGGTCCTCCTGACGAGTCACATAGATATTCTTTTCCTCGTCAGGGGCATCAGGAGCTGGTGGGGGGCCTAGCGGCGCATCTAGCACGTATTGCTTTTGTGCAGCAGTGAGGAGAATCCTCAAATTCATAGCCCAGTTGGTGAAGTTGCTACCATTCGCAGCAAGTTTCTCTTTCTCCATGAACACATTGAAATTAAAAGCAGGTGGTGCTATCTACAACAGAATTTGTAAAGTTTATTTAGACTAAGTTTATGATATATTGAGTTCAACTAATCCAAATTACTAATGAACTCCCACTCAAAAACGACATCCCTCGTGTCCTTTTGGTGATTACATGAACCAAATCCACTACACCAAGTCTGATCATCACGTGAGTTGATATAGCTTCAAAGGCGAGCATCTATATGGGCATCATATCAACCATATGACTCATGCTTAACCTTTTGGTCCATGTTTCGAGGCCATGTCTGTACATGCTAGGCTCGCCAAGTAAGAACCTTAGTATTCACGTGTGTAAAACTGTCTTACACCCGTTTCTATGAAAGCGTAGATTCGAGTACACCCGATCATCACGTGATGTCTCGAAACACGATCCATAGAACGGTGCATACTCAAGGAAGAACACATTTTTATCTTGATATCTAAATGAGGGATCATCTTATAATGCTACCAAACGCGCCAAACTAGCAGTATAAGATGCTAACATCTAATGTGTAAAGTGAGATGATATGGTCCATGCATTTGATCTCTATCACTTGCATCGTGGTAGGATCTCTATCATTCCTTTGTGTGTAAGGCCAAGGTCTATGGAACTTACACGTTGACTGTGTTGTAAGAGTATCTACCATACATCTACTTACAACAATACCATATCAATACACTAGCCCAGCAACGATCTAAACTAGACGCCTCTAATTTATCAATTGCAAGTTTTATGTGGCTTAGGGCTTTCGGAGATAGAACCGTTCTCACCTACGAACATGAACCACCACGAGGATAACTAAGTTATTAGCAACTCGTTGTAAATCAGATATTGACTATAGTAGGAGAGACAGACACCCGCCAGCCACTTATGCAAAACAAGTTGCATGTCAGTCGTGGAACCGGTCTCATGTACGATGACATGTAAGATTGGTCCGGGCCGCTTCATCCCACTATGCCACCAATATCCAAAATACATAGAAGATGCAATAACATGATCATCATCGCCCACATATCAACATATGTGTACTACCCGTGCTAAGCACCTACGCATAGATCAGGCTCTGATACCATTGTTGGGTCCGCAGCATAGAAAACAAAAAATTTCCTACGGTGTGAACTACACGCCAAGATCTATCTACTAGGTATAAAGCAACGGGTGGACATACATCCAACAAGAACTTACCCTCATAGACAACGAGCTTTGTTAACGAGTAGGAACTCGTGGTTGATGTAGTCGTACACTTGCCGATCTCAAGATCGTGAGGAAGTCCGAGCGCCGCAACTCAGCAGCGCATCCACACTCGTACACACGTTCAAGCCACCGGACAACCTCCACCTCCTCGCTCCAGCGATCCAGCGGAAGCAGCAACTCCTTCCAGACGAAATTCCACCGGGAACATGTATCTCGCTAATCCGAGACCATGGGGGAATAATTCTAGAGGGGGAGAGAGATCCTTCATAAGGAGGTGTGAGGATGAAGGAGGGAATGGGTGGCCTTTTATAGGAGGAGGGGGTGCCCCCTCTCTCCATGGCCAGCGCATGGGGGGGTGACCCCTCACCTCTCCCATTCATGTGGTGGTAACCCCTCCACATTAAAATGCCTCTTCACATTCCCTTTTAAAGTCTCCACTTTAAATGCATTAAATTTCTCCAAATTTAATGCTCTCTCATTTAATAAAACTCTTTTTATTAAATTTATTCAGAATTTTGTTAATTACTTTAATTAACAAACATTCACATATAGCCCCTTGCAATATTTTAATATCACATGCAGAACCACCTTCTGCAATTTCACCCGAAACAATTTCTGGTTTCTATTGAAACAATTCCTGCGCTTTGCAATTCTTTCGTCTAAAACATATGTGCTCAAAAATGGTGTCCGGTAACTCTTAAGTGTGCCACCCTACGGTTCGCGAATAATGCAGACATGATCGAGACCCTTCTCCGATCAATAATCAGCAGCGGGACCTAGAGATCCGTACTGACTCCTACACATTCAACGATGACTTCTGTGATCGTGAGAACCTTTAACGCTTGTAACTAAATCCCTTTGTCTCTCGATATATTACATATCCGAGATTCGATCATCGGTATCTCCATACCTAGTTTGATCTCGTTACCGACATGCACTCTTTTCTCGTTCCCGTGATATAACATTCTAGTGATCACATCACTTGCTTGCAAGCTATCCTAATGTGATATCACCGAGAGGGCCCAGAGTATATCTATCCGTCATCTGGATTGACAAATTCCACTCTTGATCCATGAGCCTCAACATAACACCTTCGTAGTACTAAACCCATCTTTATAGTCACCCTGTTACGGCGTGACGTTTGATGTTATCAAGATACTCTTCCGGTGTCAGCAATTAACATGATCTCATGGTCTAAGGATAAAGATTACTTCGTATGATGTTATAGCAATATAAACATAATGACTTGATCTTAATGCTATACTTCGGATGAATGTTCATCACATCATTCCACCAATGGTGTGACCTTGTTATTAACAACATCCAATGTCCATGATCAGGAAACCTTGATCATCTTGTTAATCAACAAGCTAGTCTATAAGAGAGGCATGACTAGGAACCCTTTTTTTATTAAACGCACATGTATTGATGTTTCCGAATCAATACAATTATAGCATGTAAAATAAACATCTATCATGTATAAGGAATATATAATAACAACTTTATTATTGCCTCTCAGGGCATATTTCCTTCAGTTTATCCATGTCATGAGGTGATTGACACCACCAAGTGGAGGCAGATGAGAGAGATGTGGTAATGCACACAACATATGAATCATTGCACTAGTGTTGGAATGTTTTCCATTAAAAAGTATGGTGTATGTAGGTAAGGGGTGACCGAGTGACAACAACATATGTATTGAGTGACACAATGCAGCCAAACATCCTTTATCTAGGGGTAAAAAGGGGAAGTATGATGTGTGATGTGACAATAACCAAATGCTAGCCTTATTATAAGGGTGACATAGTAGCACAAAGGAGTACTTCTTTCAACTATGTGTTTTAAGAAATGTAGCCACCATAAAGTTACCATTAAAACATGACAATTGTGTGTACTTTTATTATCTATACCATGATCATCAGCATAGATGGAGAGAGAGAGTGGATTGAGTGAACCCATGAACCCATGTCCATTGTTCCTATAAGAGAAAACCTTTTTCTTGTCCTCTTGCATTGAATAGAATTGGGACACTTTTAAATTTTTGCTTTGTTACATTACACTTCCAAGCCTTAAATCAACCACCCTGTTCCTCAAACTTGTTTAGTGCATAATCAACTAAAACTTGTGACACTTTAGTTGTAAAGAATAGATATCTTTTCCTTCTTGCTCCCGCGGATCGATACCCTACTTCCACATTGAGAGATATTAAAATGATCCCCTGCTCTTGGGGGTTCACATGACAACCCAGGTGCCACAACTAGCAGCACCTCCATGGTATCACACAGGTTCGATGCTCAACGACGACTCCTGATCTCTCCGATCCAACCAATATTGCGGAAGTAGATCTTTTGGATCTGGGATCAAGCAACGCGATGACATGCCAGTGTTTAAGTCTCTACCTACGGAGCGTGATACCACGAAGTGACTATAAAGATGGAACCGCGAGCGTGGAAGTCAACAAGAGAGAGGAGAGCCAACATGGGAGAGAACTTAAAGCCTTAGGGAATTGTGTGTCTTCTCTCCTTCTAGATGCCCCTCCTTATATAGGCGAAGGGACCTCCAAGGGACAACAACCAATGTGGGACAAAAGGGGGAGGCGGCGGCCGGGGTGGGCCCCTCTCCCCAACCCTAGGACAGTCGGCCCCCACTCCTCCTTCATGGGGCGGCGCCCCCCCACATGGGACTTTCCCTTCAGGGTTTGGCCCATTTAGGTGGGCTGCCCTAAAGTTAATTTTAAATACAATTTTGTTCACTATTTCCAATAATTAATATTAAAATCATATTTAATTAATCTATCATGGTCCAAAACACCTTTTCGATCACTCCGAACTACCTTTGGACTCTTACGGAACACTTTCGGCTTTCTCTTATCTTTATTCCGGTGATCCCTATGAATCCAAAACTATCTCTAAGCATCAACGAACCCTTAAGTGTGTTATCCTACGGTTCGGGAACATCACATACATGATCGAGATGCTTCTCTGATCAATGATCATCAGCGGGATCTAGATACCCATAATGACCCATATGCATTCCACGATTTAAATGGCGTTTGAACCATCAACATTGAGTCCAACTCATTTTGTTACTTCGATGCGCAGCTTATGGGTGGGCCCAGCGCCTCTTACCATCACGCGGGAGAACAAATCCCAATCTTGATATATACGACTCAACCTGTCCCTTTGGAATACTCGAGATACACCTTTATGATCACCTTGTTATGGTGTGATAGTTGATGCAGTCAACACAACGTCAGGTGATAGTGATTAAATATGATCTCACGGTCTAAGGATTACGATACTTCGTTTTCTAATTATTGCAACGATGAACTTTATGACCTGATAATGCTGCAATACTTATATTAAATACATCGTCCATCACATTGTTCATCTAATGATATGATCTTATTATCAATTGATATAAATGTCCATGATCAGAAAACCTTGATCATCAATCGACCAATGAACTAGTTAAAAAGAGGCTACTAGAGACTTGGTTTGTTTATATACCACACGTGTACCACTGTTTCCGATTAATACAGTTACAACATGGTATAAAACTTATTATGAACTAATGGGATATGATAATTTTTTTTATTTGCCTCTAGGGCATATCTCCAACTAGGATTTACATAGATATCACAAAGAAACCTCTCATCGCAGTGTATTTTGAAGTTTTCGAACATTTGTCCCGGTAAATAACTGCTTTAGAAAAGGCCAATACATGACCCGGAGGTGACATCAAACGAACAAACTCTCAACATGAAATTTGTGGGTACTTTCAAGACAATTCATTTGGTATAAAGAACATTAAAATCGAAATTTATATGCTCCTTAAATCCTATTTTTACTAAAGGTTCAGAACTCTACCACGAGATTCCTAATGTGGATGAAGGGATTTACTCTAACTTGATTCAAACCATGGGTTGGTTCGTTGGCCTTTGGGACAAACAGAAGGCGTAGAAAGGTTATAGAGATTCCTAAGATCCCACGGACCAAAGGGACATCAATCATATGGTTAAGATGCAATCTCCCATGCCACTAAGTGATGCAAAACTCCATTTTTTTAGGCGACCACACACTGATGAATTTTCTTGGCAGACGGCAAAAGGAGGAGATGCTCCTCCATAGGAGCACCATCTCCAAGGTAGAAGATGATCCAAGGTGTTGCCGTCCTAAGTTCGCCGTATCCTCTATGGGCACCGCCGTCGCCCATGTGCTTGACAAGCACCCAGTGGAGTTAGGGACACAAGGCAAACAAATCTTATTTTGCAAGTTGCTAGAATATGATGAGAAAATGGATTCTACTATTTCCCCAGGAGTTCGGTATTAAACCCTGAGTCACCCTCGCTACATCATTTTGTGAGTCCTAACAACTTGGTATCCACGCGATTTTGTGCCATCATCATGTCACCATGTTTAGGAGAGAGTAGACAAATAAACCCATGAACCCCGATTCGTTTTGATCATAAGAAACACTTTTTACTTGCATTTATACACATTTTTATTCCCTGAAATAATTATTCTGAAAGTACAAAAACATACCCTAACTTGCACTTCTAGTTTATAAATAGTTTTAAGCATTTCCACTACCGTTGCACTTATTTTTACCATTGCATATAGTTTAGTTTATTATTATTTTAATAAAATTCTAATACAAACCTTGTGCTTGGCAACCGTACGCCGGAGTTGGGGTCACAAGAGAACTATATTTTGTTTTGCAGGTTGCTAGAGGAGGACGAGGAAAGGGATTCTACAATACTGCCGAGAGTTCAATATTAAACCCTGAGTTACCTTTGTGTGTGTGTGTGGGGGGGGGGGGGGGAGACACCCTTGATACATCACTTTGCGCTTGGAGTCCCAACGGAATTGTATCCACGTGATTTGGTGTCATCGGTCACTAAAACATGTCTCTCCATCTAATTGATCGGAAGGAGATACAATTCCTAATTCTCAAATTATCTTAGGGCATCCAGATGTGTTGATTTATTTGCTTGAAGATTTGGCCGTTTGGGTGGGTATTGGGTTTGGGTGGGTATTGGGTAATAGGTGACGAAATGGTTAGACAATCTAGATTAAGCCTTAAATCATTCTCGGCACACAATGCCAGGTAATATAACAAGAAGGACAGTGTACCGTAATTTCACATGTTTATTACTTTATACGGTATGTTGCTAATTTGACAAGTAGAAATTAAAAAATAAATCAATGGAGCATTTCTTAAATTTGAGAAAAAAACACCTCCACAACCAATGATCCTGACCACGAAGGTCCATCAAGCATTAAACGTTCTACTCATCGTTGACCTTTACCATTGCCTTCAGCTCCAAGAGAGGTAAATTTAAATGAGTTTCCTAACCCGGTAGATAGGAAGAGGATATCGGAGTGAAGCTACAAGATGAGATAAAGCAGGAATATTGGGATTCAAGGTTCGTATATGCTACAATCTGGTTTTACGTATCCATCCGAGGAGCTCACAATCTGGTTTTAAGTATCCACGGAGGAGCATAGAAAATCTCCATTGGCGATTTAGTATTAAATGGAAACACAATTATTGTTTCTTATTTTTGTGAGTTTGCTAAAATATGTATTACAAAATTGGTAATTAATACCAATCGTATCTATCTCGTGCACGCTTTACGCATACGCATTAGTGGTACATTTTGTCGCACATTAGGCGATATTTTTCTTTGCTTCGCCCCTGCGTAGATTGTCAAACAGCTGGAAATGTAAAAGTGTTTCTTATACCAACTTTTCTATGAGCCCACCTACCGCGCTTTACGCATACAAGTTTGCATATACGCCTTCTCTGGCAAGACATTGTGTATTTTTCTATAGGCATATATGCAAACTTGTATTTTTAGAAACAAATTTGTATGTTTTGATCTTGATTTTACTTTTTTTTTTTGGGTATATGCATCTCCTCAAGGTTGAAACGGTCAAGGTGGATTTGTTTCAAATCGCACGAGCAACACAACCCGAATAACGAAAAATAAGACCCACAAAATTTACGACCAGAGCAACAACGCCTGCTCGCATTCAACCTCACTTACCGCCAGGCACCACGCCCTATTGGACCCACGCGTAAGGCCCCCGTGCACGCAGCCGTCTCTTCGGGCTCACGTACAATATTCCACCCGAGAGGTCTCACCTTGCGCGAGCGCCAGAACGAACTGAACAAACCAACTCTATTCCGTCCAAGTAAAAAAAAAAGGAAAATGAGCTAAACCCCACGGATCCCGACGCACAAAACCCACCCGCGGTTTTCTCTCTCTGCTCCCTCCCTCGCTCCTTCTTCTCCAAGGAAGCAAGCAATCCGGGGGAATAAAAAAAAATTCCGTCTCAGATTAAGGAAGGCAATCCCCCACCAGCCCGGTCCCTCCAATCCCCCGTTTGCAATTCCCCTCCGCGCTCAAAGGCGGGGCCTTTTTCTCTCGTCCGTGCTCGAAGGTTCTTGGGGCCTTGGGGGTTTCTTGCGAAGGAACGGCAGGGGGGGATGGCTTTGGAGCCGGCGGCCGCGGCGGCGGAGGCGGAGGAGAGGCGCATCTCCGACGAGGACGAGATGCTGTTCGAGGACATCGCCAGGGAGATGGCGCGGTTCGGCTTCAGCGACTGCCTAGAGGTCGAGGCCGAGGAGGGGCGGCGCCAAGGGGAAGAGGAGGAGTCGGCGGACGGACTGCTTCCACTTCCGGTGTTTCTTGTGCACCCTAGCAGCCAGCAGCGGTACCTGTACGGGCCGCCGCCACCGCCGATGCTCCCGCCGCGCATGCTGCCGCCGCCACCGGGGATGCCCGGCGACCCCAAGCTGCTCGACGACTGGCGATTCGCGGCCCATCACCTCGGCCTCTGCCAGGCCCCTGCCCTCCATAGCTCCCGCGGCGGGGGATCTGTCCCCCCGCGCGCCGCCTGGCCTAGAGCTCCCCCCGCCGACGCGGCGTACGCGCCGTGGCCTGGGCGCGCCGGCGCGGCGGCAGCCAACTCGCAGCTGGCCGAGGCCTGCGTCCAGTATCTCTGCAGGAACGAGCAACAGGTGCTTGACACGCTGTTCCAGGGACGCCCTGAGGCTGCGGGCACCTTAGCCCAGTTGATCATCAAGCAAGCCGTCCATCTCATCGAGAGCAGCCACGGGTCGCGCCTGCTCGGCCTCGTCCTCGAACGCTGCAACGACGTGCTGGAGGACTCGATCGTCGCCAGAATCACGCGAGACCACAGGAGGTTTTTCAAGATTTGTGCAGCGAGGCATGTTCCCTACAACCAGCTCGTTTCCCCTCACTGTTTTGTTTCACTGATTTGTTTGCTTGATATCTTTCAGGTCAGATGAAGTGGTGGGCATGATCAGGTCTTGCCGATCCGAGAAGTCTCTGCAGCTTATCAGAAATGCCATCACGCCATGGATGGCTTCCACGATCATGGATCGTCTTGTGACTTCGGATTCCAGTAGACTCAAGGTGCTACAGGCCTTCGTACAGTGTGTTCCTGATCCGTATTTTGCTGAGGTACTTTCTTTCTCCTCCTCCGTCCAGATTCTAATTGGTGCAGACATTGATGCCAATGTGAGATTGTGTTGTGCTATCTTTGCAAGATTTCGTGGTTGCTTATGAATCCAGAGCAGTAACAGAGCTAAGATATGGTTTTGCTATTATTGTCTTTATATACATAATTTAGCAATCTGTATATACATCCTACCAGAAAGTTGGTTCCCTTTTCTTGCGGGTGCACAAATGATAAAACATTGCATTATCGGCCTTCGATTATTTAAGGCGAGTGTACCCTTTTCAACAGTCAGTCAGCACAGGAGTATATGTTACACACAAGTTAATATGATAGTACATTTTTATTCGGAAAATCAATTGTGTGCTCACATTAATGTAGTTTGGGTCAAAGGTAATGTGTTCTATTCTTTTATACTCTGAAAGGGTAAGATTTTATCTTCTAAAATGTATAATGACTGCTTAAATTACCATGAAACAATGACTATGCAAAGCACTATTCAGTGGTCCTTAACATCACAGAGAATTTGAACCTTGCCCACATTGGAGAGCAAAGTTAGGCTATTGTCCATGGCCATGTGTTCAATCTTTTAGTACAGCAAGACTTTGAGCGCTGGTAATGCATGTCCTTGCTAGGCAAGGTTAGGTGGCCATTTTTCCGGACTAGCAAGAGATATGACATGTTCTTTGATTGCATTTGCAGTTCATTTTTTATGCTATTGCTACGAACTGCTTAGCACTTGTTATGCGTCCGCATGGACTATCCCTGCTGCAAAGTTGTCTGGAGCATGCCGAATGGACAGCAAGGGATAATATATTGTCAGAAGTCGCTTGTTGCAGCATTGATCTTGCTCAACATCGTTTCGGGTAACTATTTATCCTGATTTTTGTTGATATCCAACTGACCGTCATTCTATTCCATGCAAATACAGCAAACCGTCATCTGATTTCTTTTAATAATCTGAACCATTTTGATATTTTCAAGTAGATGTTGCAGATTTCTTAGCCAATAATTCAAGCTTAGCTCAATTTTTGTGTTCTCATATTATTTCATATGCATACCTGGTACATATGAATTATCCATCTCTATTTCTTATCTGTGAATGCAAATGGAGTTAGTTTGTATAGGAAAGAAGTCTATATAACCCCCATAACTATAATGTTTTGGATGCTACACCCCCTCAAGTTTAAAGTGGAGTACTTAACCCCCTCAACTATGCAATACCAGGTAATTGACCCCCCTTGGCTCGTTGTTAGCAGTATTGGAAAGTGGTATGGCTAGCGTGGAGGATGGTTTTGTCCAGCGATGCGTCCACGTCGTCCGGCTCGATCTCCGTCTATGAGTAGCCACAGCCACCCTTGATGAAGTCAGGCACCAACATCAGCGTCTCGGAGGCGCCGTTGGCAGAGCGTCAGCATACCACATACACGTACAGCAAGAACTACGCCACACCGTAGATCATCCCGGCGATTTGACCCTTCAGAAATTGCGACGGAGCGGCCTCTGCATGTTGGCCTCAGAGAGCCCCGTGATGTCCTCCGATTTGAAAGCCGCCACTATGCGTACACGTTGGCCACCGCCTCGCCAGTCGCCAGTGGCGCTGACAACAAGACAGAACATGGCGAGGAGCACGAGCGCGAGGCGCCACTGCAGGACGAACCTGGCCATGCACGCGACGAGTTTTGCACGATGACAGACATGCGGTCGCCGATGGTGGAGCGCATGCGAGCGCGAGCCTGGCAGTGATGTGCACTCTGGCATTGGCCTCCATGTCGAGCTAGGCCATCTTTTTGCGGAGCATGGCAGCCATCATCTTATGACGCATGTTAAGAGTTAATGGCCAGTCCGATTATATTATGTGGTTGGTGTGCGTGATTGTGCATGTAGTGCTAGCTAAATCGTAAAGAATCTGTCAGACTAGGCTTGCTGAACGTGCACGTCTCGCCGGTGATACGCGCGTCTCACCGGATCATTCGTGGTCACCGGAAGTACACGCGGCAGGGGCTGTGCCAACGCCGCATGTTCTAAGTATCATTCCGACGAGGTCATCTTGGCCAACCTGTGCCCGGAACGCGAGCTTCTCCATCCCATGCCCATCGGGTGACCCTTACGCTGCTCCCCCTGGCGCTGACGAGCACTGCCTAGTGAGCCTGCTCCTGCATATACGGATGAGCTAGCTTGGCATGAGCGCCATTTTCCCACTGGCTATGAGCTAGTCGCTCACGCCAATCTCGGAGAAGGCGCCAAGTCTGTAGGACGGCGACGAGGTAGGCTTGACAGGGTGGTGCGGCCGATCTCCTTCGCGAGTTTCACGAGCAGTTGGACGCCTCGCTGGACAAAACCACCCTCCACGCCAGTCATACCGCTCTCCAATACTGCTAATAACGAGCTAAGGGGGTCAATTATCTGGTATTGCATAGTTGAGGGGGTGTTGCGTCCGAAACCATATAGTTATGGGGGTCAATTTTTGTGTTCTCATATTATTTCATATGCATACCTGGTACATATGAATTATCCATCTCTATTTCTTATCTGTGAATGTAAATGGAGTTAGTTTGTATAGTAAGGTTCTGCACCTATAATATTTACTGAATCATACTGGTTAGTTTAATTCATATATGTTCTGCCAAGGAATTAATCTTATCTCAGAACTGCTAGTGTAGCTGCTAATATTTGATAAGCAAATTTGCTAGAAGAAATAACCAGATAGTACTGTGGCTAAAACTGTTGGAAGTTCATAAAGATGAGAATTAGCAGTGGTTTTGTTCTTTTATGGCATTATGTGAGGTTTTGTTATCTCAAAATTATTTATTGCTTCTAGTACCACCTTTAAGTAGTTTTTGGATCTGGTGATCTATAAACACAGCTGAAAGGCTTACAATTTCTGTTCTTCTTCTTTCTTCCAGAAACTACATTGTTCAGGATGTCCTGAAAGAAAAAAATCCATCACACTTGGCAATTATTGCATCCCGCTTCAGACATAATTATGTGAAACTCTCAAGACAAAGATATAGCAGTAATGTGGTGGAAACGTGTCTAGAAGTATTTGATGATAGAGAGCGATTTGCCATTGTTGACGAATTGGTCTGGTTCCCTCGATTCAGAGATTTAGTGACAGATGAGTTTGCTAACTATGTCATCTCTAGAGCCCTGACAATCTGCAGGGTAACTTTCCTCAGCCATTACTTACTTTCACATAGTATATTTTCTACCACTTGAAACACTAACGTGAAGAGTTCCTCGCTATGTCCAGGCTCCTCTTCGGCATCGATTGGCCACCGCTATCCTTACCCTTCCACATGTCAATCGTCGTCACCCTCATTGCCTGAGGATGTTTAACACACTTTCTCTGCTTGGCTACCGAGATTGAAAAGAAATAAATTTCAGAGCTAATAGGTAACAAATTATTTTCTCTATACATTTGTCATATTGATCTGACACTCTGTGTACTGATTCAGCCGTCTGTGCAGGGTCTCGGAAGAAGCTGATCCTGTATATTCAGAGCTGTTCTGGTTGGAGATGTTGTCAACCCATCTGGTGGGCATTGTTCTGTTTCGTGTGGAGATGTGTGATAGTTGTGTTGTCAGTTTTTTTGGATGAAGGTAATTTTTGGGGAGTTTTTGCCAAAGCTCTCCAGAACAATTACCTATCATCCAAACGCACCTTTAGTCCGTCTGAACTTAAACTTGCCTTGTGATGATGTGTTGTGGTCTTTTGTGTATGTGAAACGCCTACCTCCAGATATTGTCCTTAGTTGTTGTGGTACTTCTGTAGTTTGCTGCATGTTGTTAAAAGAGTGAACAATGTTTGTCTGCAGTTAATATATTTAGCACCTGTTGTATCTCGGGATTACCAGTGATGTAGAACTGAGCTACGCTTCCTGAGAGTTCACCAAATCATCCTTTTTTAGAAATATTTGATTTCACTATTAATTAAGAAATTAATAATACTCCATCCGTTCCAAAATAAGTGATGCAACGTTGTTTTCGCATGTATCTAGACGTATTTTAATTTCTAGATACATGCGTATGTAAACAAAACTGCGCCACTTATTGTGGGACAGAGGGAGTAAAAAAGTTGATAGATAGATAACAAAAAGAAATCTTTAACTTTTCCGGTTGTTTGGCTACCCACGTTTTCACTATACTTCCTTGCCGATGCTTTCTCGCCTATTGTGTTTTTTTGCAAAAAATCAACATATCTATAAATAATCATCAATTGCAGTACAAAGAGATCAAAACATAATAAAATTTTAAAATAGATCCTAACGCATGACGTGTCGTCGTCGTTCTTGCCACTCCATCAATGGAGCCGAGCAGAGCTTGTCGTTGTAGAACGTGCTAAAATAGACAAACAGAAAATCGTCATGCCAAGTCCCCATAGGATGTCAGGATCAACACACTAGAGTAGCATCCATCACCGATGATAACAACCGTAGGTCGAAAGAGAATGACCTAAAACCATACCAACGAACACAAAACCGATCAAATTCAGGAGATCCACCGGACACACGATTCCACGTGTCCTGCTGTGCACAACATATGGCAATCACCATTGGATCACATCATGTCACGCCAACCACTATGACTAAGGTGAATTCCTTCCATCTCTTGCCCTCCTTTGGTTATCATGTGAATGAGGTTCTACTTAAGACAAATTTCTATTGTATGACTAGACCCATGACCATGACGCCAAGAGGAGGAGACAAGGATGCCCCATGAGGCAAGACCCCCAAGCAAGAGGCATGGAAGAGGAGAAGGAACAAGCAATTGAAGCAACCCCGGAGTCTTCGCCCCTGCGCACCTGGAGTCTCTGCCCTCGCCTCGACCCGTCTACGTCTACAAGATAATGGAGTCCGTCCGGAGTCTCCGCCACCAAACCGGAGTCTCCGCCTCCACGACCCCGGAGTCCCCGGCTCAAGTGAACAAGCTTGCGAGCCTTGAAGTTGGGCCTAGCCCAATGTAACACCCCATCTCGCCCATAACTTCCTGTTTATGCATAGAATACCCCTGTATAAGTGGATGGCCTATCAATATGCCACCACCTCCTCATAGAAACCCAAGAATGAATATTGAGTAGAATTGGCTCAGCCTCTATCTTCCGTGAGGGCTTCGTTCAGGATGTTGGAAGCTAGCTCTTTCGGTATGGAGTTTTCTATGGGAACCTCTCTAGGATATACACCAAGACCTAGGTTGTACAAGACCCTCGCCGTATGGGCGCTCTTTCTAGCTCATGATCTCTATTGCGTTGATCTCTCTCTTTGGGTCTCTATCAATCGTAATCTCTTCACGAGTGGATTCTAGCAGCTTCGAATTTGATCTTTCCTTTATGGATCTCTACCTAGCGGTCTCTTCCATAAGAATTCTATTGGGTTGGTGATTTGGGCCAACGAGGACGACCGAAGCGTGTGTATTTTGAGTGTGTTTGTATCTTTACCTTGCATTTGAGTGAGTTCATCGTGTTTTCCCTCACTCTCCTCCTCAAATCCGTGAACATCAGGCCACCCCAAGGGTCAATCCCCCAAGTAAACCCATATCATGTCCTCTGTCGATGCTAGAAGCGAGGATATATGTGAAGGGCCTTATTTTGACTTCAGGGCATAGCCCTCTGCCTCAACATACAAAAGAAAAATCTCCAGCCAGTGTTGGTTCGTGGTCCGCCACGCCTCCAAGGCACCGGAGACGCAGCGGACAGCCGACGTCGCCGATGAGGGGGACAAAACCCTAGATAGGTTTTAGTCAATCTCTAGCCTCAACTTCATCTCGTGTATTGTTCTAGTATATACAATATTACTATATCCTTCCGTTCATGTTTACATTCTCAAAATTAGGCTTTCATTGGAAAAACCAACGCCAACCCCTATCACAATATCCTTTTTTTTGGGAGGAGAGCTAAAAAAGATGGATAGTAACGATCACGTAATATCAATTTATCGACCTCGTCATCAAAAGCGGCTGGAAATCCTTTTTTTGTTTAGACTTCTTTTTGTTTATGGATTGTCTGAAATTCCTCATTTATATCTCATGCAAAAGAAGAGAATCGAATCCAAGGTAAAGGAGACAACAATAAAAGGATTTCATCCTTTTCGGAGGGATTGCGAGTCTTTTTTAATCCCCTATTCGGCACAAGAAAAAGGCTTTTGCCCTCATCCCCCATTGCTCGGTGCTCTCGGCAGTTTCGTTGGGCTTTACCCATGTGGGCTTCTATAAGAGAATGAAAAGCTCCCTCTTAACAATAAAACGCGAACCGTGCAGAGCCCACCCTTTTTCATTTTCTGCCGCCGCTGGGTGGCTGCAGGGGAAACATAGCCCGACCGCCTCTGGAGAAAGGGGGTGGGGGATGGGCCTACCTATCCCGAGAGAGCAGCTGATAGGTTCCATATGCCGAGACCAAGGGTAGAACTTCAATACGTGATCGTAGTATGTCACCTCGTCTCGTCCTCGCAACATCGAAGACTACCTCTACACTATGTTCCGGTTCACTGGTAAGGATTATAGAGTTGAGGTGGGGGTCTACAATGTGATACTATAGTATGCCCAAGGAGAAATATGCGCAACTCAAAACAGAAGCAGGAAGCATGTTGTCAAAAATGTTAGAAGTTACCCAATCTCTGAGTTTTTTTTGGGTTGCGTACTATAGATATGCTACTCAAAAGATCAGACAAAATGTATACCGCTGGTAGTTTTTTAACCATGCTTCATGGTGTGGATCCTATTATGTAACCACCTTATCACTTCGCATCAATACGCAAACCGATGGGCCACTGTTATAATTTTTTATGAAATTAAAACCAACAGAGTTAAGATTATTCGTAGGGATGATGTACAGTAGTAGTGTTTATTTGCCTAACACTCGCATGTTTCTGAATAGGTTGGCCTTGTTTGTTTTTATGTGAAACTACTCCCTCCGTCCCAAAATAAGTGACGTGGGTTTGTCTAGATTCACATGTATCTATATACTAAAATACGTCTAGATATATCCGAATCTAGACAAACCTACGTCACTTATTTTGGGACGGAGGGAGTATAAGAGATCCATCATGTGATTTCGTCGAAGGTACTAAAAATCTTAAACCGGTTATTCTCAGTTATTTTGAGTTTACCTCTGATAATAATGTGGTAGAGCCGGAGTTTCTGGAAAAGTTTACTCCACGTGTCACTATAGATATGAATGAAAAATTAGTGGCTACGTATACGGCTGAAGATATTAAAAAAAAGCAGTTTTTAATATTGGAGATTTTAAAGCGTCCGTTCCTAACGGTTTACATGCACTCTTCTATAAAAAAAATCTAGCATCTTGTAGGCAATGATATTACTGCTGCAGTGTTAAAGGCGATCAACGATAAAGTGATATTGCCGGGCTGGAATTATATGGTTGTTCTGATTCCTAAGGTTGATAACCCTGAGGAAGTGTCATAGTTCAGAGCCATTTATTTATGCAATGTTGTTTATAAAATTATCTCTAAGATGTTAGCAGCAACACCGAAAGTAATACTCCCAGATATTATATCACCTACTTAAAGTGCATTTGTTCCTAGAAGACTCATTATAGATAATGTCTTGGTTGCTTATGAATGTGTACATAAAATAAAGAATAAGAGGAAGGGGAAGATTGGCCTTTGTGCGGTGAAGTTGAACATGCACAAGGCATATGATAGAGTCAAGTGGATTTTTCACAAATATATGATGTTGAATGGGATTCCTTAATCAGTGGGTGGACTTGGTGATGGCTTGTGTCACCTCCGCTTCTTATTCGGTCAGATTTAAATCTAAGTTGACAGAAGAGTTCAAACCAACTAGAGGTATTCAGCAAGGAGATCCTCTCTTCCCTTATTTGTTCCTTTTATATGCATAAGGTCTCTCAAGTTGCTTGCTACATGCGGAGGAGATTGGTGGCATTGAAGGGTCAAAGTGTGTAGAAATGCACCATTAGTTTCACATTACTATTTGTTGATGATTCTCTTGATAGCGGATTTGAATCATACAATCTCGTTGAAGCGGATTCTTGATTCTTATTATGAAAATTCAGGACAATTGGTGAGTGTTGCGAAGTCTAGTATTTTCTTTAGCCCAAATACCCGAGTGGAGGTTAGAGCTAAAATTTGTAATACTTTGGACATTGATACAAATGCGATCTCAGATAAATACCTGGGACTCCCTGCATTAGTGGGAGCTAACCGAAGTGACTGTTTTCCACATTTCATTGAGAGTGTGATTAAGAGGATAGAAGGATGGATGGAAAAATTGTTATCTATTGGAGGCATAGAAATATTGTTAAAGGCTATTATCTAGACTATTCATGTCTATGTAATATTTGTGTTCCTTTTACCAAAGAACATTTGTAAGAAAATAACCGATGCTATTTCTCAATTCTGGTGGGGAGATGAAGGTCAAGGTAAAAAATGCATTGGTATGCATGGTGGAAATTGTTCTTCCGTAAGAAGGATGGAGGTATGGAGTTCCGTGATTTGCACTCCTTTAATCTGACCATGTTAGCAAAACAAGTTTGGAGACTGATTGATAACTCCAATTCCTTATGTGCTATAGTACTCCGTGCAAAGTATTATCCTCTGGTGATATACTTAATGCAGGACCGAAAGTTGGATCCTCCTTTACTTGGCAAAGTATAGTTAAGGTGTCAAGTGGGATTCCGTCTAAATCCCACTTCTAGTTCATTTGCCAAAATTTAGTTCAAATTTTGTAGAAAAATTTACACTAGATTTTGACAAATGAACTAGAGGTGGGATTTTGGCGGGATCCCACTTGACACCCTAAGTATAGTTGCAGGTATTCGATCTTTCAAAAGAGGTTACATATGACATATTGGTAGTGGTGAGTCGGTTGATATTTGGGAGGATCCGTGGATTCCTACCGGTCCATATAGGAAAATTGTATCCCCTAGAGGTGATTGTGTACTGACGAAGGTCTATGAATTAATAGACCCAATTACTGGAAGCGGGGATGAGGATATTATTCAGTCAAAGTTTCACCCCATTGATGTTCGACGGATACTGCAAATTCCTTTGAATCTGAATGCGTTTGATGACTTCATTTCTTGGCACCATACTAAATCTGGTGTCTTTCCGGTGAGATCAGCATATCATGTAGAGTGAAAACACCAATTCAATGGTATCACTTGCTGATCATTAATTTATGGTACATCTCTGAATATTCCAACTTGGAAGATATTGTGGAAGCTACATGTTCCTGCGAAGATAAAATCTTTTGTTGGAGAATTATGCATGGCATCTTACCACTGAAAGCTATATTATTTGGCCGCCATATTGGAGATTCTGGAGTTTCTCCTTTGTGTAACACAGAGGATGAATATATGATAATGTGCTGTGAGTATTTGGAGAGGTATAGGACTTGAGGACACGGCTACAGAAGCTATACTACGAGATCGTTTGGGGTCCCAAGTCTTTGAAGCTCTACTCCGATTACCACCTAGCCCTCTTCCGAGCTATGATTCAATTGGTAAAGAAAGTGTTATTGCTATCCCGGCGTGGTACATTTGGTGGTTGCGCCGGAAGATAACCCATGGTGAACAAATACCCCCGTGACGGTTTGTACGAATTCGATAAAAGCTATTGCAGCTAATTCCCTGAAGACATCAAAATCGGATACATCACAAGGAAGGAAGTCTTGGTCTAAACCGAGAGAGCATGCTGTTAAACTCAATGTTATGCGGCTTTCTCAAGTGAAAATCAAGATCGAGCTACAAGTGCTATTTTGCGGAATAGTAGGGCAGATTTTTTGGTAGCCTCAACGGAATTCATATCACATGTGAACTTGGCTACTATGGATGAAGCCCTAGCAATGATGCATGGTCTTGCTTTGGCCATCTTCCTAGGTTATACTGATGTACAAGCAGAATCAAACTCGATGGAAGTGATCCAACTTTGTTCAGGTGATGAATAAATATGGAGTGGCTACAAAAGTTTATGCCGGTATCCTGGTTCATGCTGGACAAATTGGGAATGTTGAATTCATGCATGTTGGGAGAGACTCCAATTCAGCAGCTCATGAATTAGCTAGGAATTGTTTTGAAACAAATAATTATTGTAATTGGATCGATGAACTCCCTAGCTTTTTTGCAAACTCTCTTAAACTATGTAACCATTGTATGATATTAATAACTTGTGGATACAGCTCGACTCAACTCGTAAATACACGTTGACTCGTTAACATAATGAGTTGAAAGCCTTAACTTGCCTACTCGAGTTGGCTTGATAAACTTGATAAGCTCATTAAGAAACTAAAGGTTATAATCAGTTCATCATTGAGTAAGAGTAGAAGAAGAATGGTTCATCATATATGTCTCTTCATGAATATGTTGGTGACTTTAGCCAGTGCTCATGTATCTATGTCCCACTAGTCTTGGTTTCTCTTTAATATTGACTAATCTCTGAGCTAGCCGAGTTATCGAGTACTGCCTCCGTTTCAAAATATAAGATGTTTTAGTTTTATGAAAGAAGTGTATCTAGACTCGTAGGTTTATCTAGATTTCGAGTGAACCTACACATTAAAAGAGGTCTAGATACATTCTTTTTACAAAGCTAAAACATCTTATAGTTTAAAACGAAGGGAATACTCATTAAACTCGCGAGTTTTCGAGAGCATTTTTTTTTGTGTTGAAACACTGTCCAAACTGGTCGGCCTTGTTTCTGAGCCCACACAGCATAGCCCACCCAGGCACCGACCCTGGTCCGCTTAACAGTCAATTTGTGTCCGGCCCACCCTTACCTTTTTTTTTTCTTTTCGAAATCAACCCAAGGGAGCAAGCTGGAAAGAGCCCAAACAGAAGCATACCCTCGTCTCATCGCTCTGCAGCCTCTGTCTCTCCGACGCCGCTTCTCCTCTGCTGCTCGCCACCGCCTATGGAGCCGACGGCGCCGCAGCGCGGCACCAAGCGCGCCCTACCCGCGGCTGCCGCGGGCGACGACGACGACGATGACCGCTCCGATATCGCGTAAGTCAATCCAAGCCAAGCCCCTCCTCCGACTCGACCCTTCTCCGTTTCCTCCCGCTCTCGCCGCGACTCGCGTTAGGGTTTCGCTCCCCAGTTCGCCTGATGTTTTTCTTCTGTGCAGGGACCGCAAGGTGCGGTTCCCCAAGGGAAAGAAGGCCAAGTACCGCGACCCCTCTGCCGCTGGGGAGGCAGGCGCCGCCGCGGAGGACATCGACAGCCTGATGAACCCGGAGCTCGCCGCGGTGAAGCGAGCGCGGCGGCGCCACCGCAGGGAAGGGGACGACGCGCAGGGCACTGCCAATGTCAAGGGCTTCGAAATGCGTTACAAGGTATGCGCTGCTGCTTCCGCCTTGAGTCTCGAGTTGCTTCATCTCTGGATTGGAGAGTTATGTTTCTTAGGCTAGTGATTGTAGCTACGTAGTCTCTAATTTTTAGGAGATCAGATGTCAGAATTACAGGCAGCTTTATAGCCATTACGTCAGCACAACCGCACGGAAATGAAATAGGGGTGTTTTAGGCGAAATGGCAGCTAGTTTGCCTATGTTGTCTTGCCTTTTGCATTTATTTTCTGTTGCATTTAAATGATATTTTTTCTGGTAGGGCTGCAATTAAAATATAGAAGTATGTTAATTATGGACATAATTTGGTAACTTGCCAACTTGGGGGAGTTGTCCAGTAACTTTGTTAGAGGAAATACCACATGACCTGATTTATAAACAAAGCAGAAGTGCTACTGGGATTACCAGAATTACAAGTTTAGCAACAGAACAATCAAAAGACAAACGCAGTTATTGAACGAAGAAAGACAAAAACCTACACTGGAGTTGCAAAGAAAACCACGATTGTCCTGTAACTTTGTATGCTTCCAGAAAATTGCAGTTTCGACGGCATCAAAGATCAAATTGAGGAATGTTTTTACATTATGTGTGGTCTGCTAAAACATCTGGTGAAAAGGGAAAATAGGAGGATACACTAAACAGAAGAAAAAAGTAGCGGTATAGGCCAGGCCTGAGTGGCTCTACCAAATGGTGTAGTATCTATGGTTTGGATTCAGTTCACTTAACTATTGGTGGGGGACTCATTCGGTCCATTTTGAAGTCATGGGCCTATATTTAAAGGGTTAGTGTCTGACTGTATGTTGCGGTGCATATTCCTCACCTCTTAACGAGTTCTATGCACGATGGGTGTGCCTTTTTACGTAGTTTTTCCACAACAACCAAACTTTAATTTTCTATTATGCTTTTCACCTTACAACTAAAATATTATGTAGGTGTGCTTCATATTGTTTGACCATTATAAAAAGCTAGCAATCATGCCTTTTCCTTTCCCTTTACCCTGTTTTGATTTGTAACTCTGCCACTATTTATTTCCTGCACCCTTCCCTGCTTATGCATTATGAATATTAGGCATAAGTTGCTAACCACTTGGCTATCATTGTCAGATAACACCAACTTTGATGTTCAACAGGATGACGCCAATTTCATTGATGATGGTATTGAGATTGAACCTTTTAACTTGGATCAAGAGAGAGAAGAAGGATACTTTGATGATAACGGGAATTTTGTGGAGTTCGCAAGAGGCAATGATATGAAGGTACTTAATGTTTTATGTTTATCGTCTCGGATGTTTTCTGTGGAGTTACAATCTGTCGATTGATGACACAAGTATCCATTTGTTGTAGGATGCCTGGTTGGACAATGTCGAAGTTGACACAAAGTATGCTGAAAAGGTTCAGAAGAAAAAGGACAAAGAAGAGGAGTTCCAGGACCTCTCTTCCGATGATATTGGAAAGATAAAAAAGAGAATAGCAGACATGCTTGAGGCTGATGAAACGGTATGTTCACTTGCAGCTTCCGTGTAGTTTGTAACTTTAAACACTGTGAGATGGGTCAGGGGGATAAGGTTCCACTCTTATATTCTCTTGTGGGATGTCATTGTTCTAGTTCTTGACTGAACGGCAACATTACTAGAGAAATGATTTAGTGAATCACTTTGATACCTTTTAGGTACTTGTTGCCTCAAACCTGGCAGCGTGTTACTCGTTTTGCACACATATTTGCTCTGCTTATAAAGATAATCAATCTGAATCACTACATGTCCAATGGAGATTGAGGACTAGCATGCTCGTGATATCCTTGTGTGCTGCATATTTTTCTCCCTGTTTAGTTAATAATCTGTACCAACAGAATCCAGAAACTGTTGCATTGGTTGCTTCAGGATATTGTAGGCCAACTATTCTCGGAAAACACTCTTTTAATTATGAATGCAACTTTTTTCTGGTTACAACTTACAATCTTGTCTGCCATGTATGAATCTAAAGCGTAAATATTGAATGAATCAAAATCTATCGTTAGACAAGGGGAACATGTGAGACGTTTTCTATTAATAATATTCAGGTTTTGAATGTATGCTGAGTCTTTTCTTCAACGTGTTCTGCCAGATAACTCAAGCTTTGAAACGACTGAAGAGTACATCCACTGATGAACGTGGACGAATGACTGAGGAGGCACATCGTATGTTTGATGAGCTGACAGATGCTGCCATGAAACTAATGGAGAACGGGGAGTACAGTATGTGTTCCTTTCTGTTTAAATTTTTAGTTGGTACTCCCTCCAATCCATAGTAAGTGTTGCTGATTTAGTACAACTTTGTACTAAATTAGTAGTGTACTAAATTAGCAACACTTATCATGGATTCGAGCTAGTAGTTTTTTGGCCATAGATTAATCATTTCAGTATGGGATTATGTCTTAACCATCCCATGATCGGCACTCTCATTCCATTTTGTTTTAATGTCCTGGTGTAGATGTGTATTCAGATGACCGGGAGACATTTGTACGTGAGGCTGGTTAGTACCCCCACTCCCACCCCTAATTACTGGATTATTCAAGTATTTTTTATGTAAGCACCAGGTTTTACATTTTACACTACTATATGTTCCCATTCCAATATGATAATAGCATTGCATCAATGTTACTAGTAAAAAAACAGAATATATTTGACTACTTGCAATATGAAGAATAGGTTAGAATTGAGATCATTATATGAAATGTGTGTGTAGAATAGCCAGCTCGCTCACATTATTTCTGTGGAAGCTTGCAAAATACATAGATGCTGATTTTTACGTTATCTCTATTTTCCATTGGTAAGTTGGAAACAGATCCACACGTGATATCGCAGTTAATACATTACCACCCATTTGAATCCATGACCCCCTTGAATCAAAAAACTTTACATGATTCATGCTATCACATATGTTGGAGCTAGGACCAGTGTTTATGTTTACATTACTTAGTCAAGCTAACATCATAGCTCATTAAACAATCAAATATAGTTTTCCCTATTTAAAAGATCCACTGATAATTGGAAATATGCAACTACACAGCCACCGAAGGAGATGTTAAAAGGAAATCAAGCAGACAGATGTAGTCTCTCAATCAAGAATAGTCTTGTAGCTGTATGAGCATTGTGCTATTTTAGTGCTTATTGTAAAGTATTCCTTAATATTGTCATAATGAGGATCACACCTGATTACATCTTTCCGTCATTTTACCTTTGGCAGAGGGTTATGAGCGTCTAAAGCGTGCTCGACTTGGTATACCAGAAGTTGAAGAAGATATATTTGCAGACACCACAGAGGATGACCCAAGTACCTCGTCCTTACTGGAGATGGGCCGTGGTCTGTCAGCTGCCAATACTTCCGTGACAAATGCTACGCAAAATGATGATGATAGTGACTTTGACATGTTTGGAGACAATGACGACACCAATGCCACTCGTGATTCTGATGTGAAAACTTCAGATTCAGGTCCCAATCCTGATCCAGTACCACAAGATGCTTCCGGAACCTCAGGTGTAGAGGGTAAGTTATCTCAGTGGTTTCTCTTTATGCTGAGCAAATTCACATGCTCCCCTTTTTTTATCAGTATTTTTTTTTTGGTAGTAACTCTTCTGTTTATTCTTGCAGAAGCTGGCAATGGAAGTGCAGACTCGGATTATGTCTATGACCCATCATCTGGGTAGGTTATAGATTTCACTTCATACTATTTTGCTGCAGTTATTACACTCTTAAATTATATAAATTTTAGGTTTACAACCAGAGTTATGTAACAGTTAGTAGCTGACTTTCGTACTGTTGGACTCGTTACTTGTGTTGATTATACTTCATTTCTGGTTTTCGTGTAGGTACTACTATAGCAGCACCACTGGCTATTACTATGATTCTGCATCTGGGTGTTATTGTTCTGCATCTACAGGAACCTGGTATGTCTGTTTGAACTTGTCGTTCATTCACAGTCAATAGCTGTTGTTTCTTTTCGTCTGATCAACCACTTTCTGCTTGATGCAACAACAATATGTCTGTTAGTATGGTTACTCTTTGGTTAGTACATGTGTGGTAATTCTAGTATGAACAGCATAAGGGAACCCATATACTCTGGAACAATCGTGCATTTTGATGAAGCTGTCATGTTCATGTGCCCTAGTCATGTAAATATAGGATAATATTTTGGTAGTTAGGAAAGCTAGGATGATAAAGCATATAATCGTGATTCCTGGTCACTGCCAATTGTTTGCCTATTATAAAATCATTACATGTCAAATGTGTCCACTTTATCGTTGTAATAAACGCTGTAACCCTTATCTGAAAAACAAGTTACCCTGTTCTGTTATCGTCATCTCTGAGTGAAGGTTATGCTTGGCTCTGTGTTTTTTTTCTTCATATAATCTCTTATAGAACCAAGTTGTCTGTCCATATCCATGTGATATAACTTACTGTAATTTTTGCAGTTGACATACCCAATGACAGAATCCTTATGGCAGGTCTCTGTATGCCAATAGTTTCATGCTGATTTGCTGTATTACACGTGCAGGTACTCGTATGACGAACAATCAGGCACATACAACGAAATGCAGGGTGAACAAACTGGCATGCAAAACACAGAGATACAAAGAGATGGCGTCACGGAGTAGCCAAGCTGTTCACTCCCAAGTTCCGTTGTGGCTCCAGCTTTCAGTAGAGCACCTCCCCCTAGATCTCAACTCCCATGGAAAATAGCGGGTGACTTGCAATGTAGGATTTTGGCTGACACGGAGCATCTGCACATGCACAGTTATGAGTTTTCGTTTTTCTTTCACCAGTGGTAACATGTGTTCTGATAGATTGCCATCTGCGACCTTGGAGGTTTACTGTAACTTTAGAAATGATGATATAGAAGAATGTATGTTGTTGCTGAATGGTGACGACTGATAGGGCTAATTGTGCCATGAGTACATCATCTGTTATTTGTCGTCCCATAATTATGGTTTTGGCTATAAGACCAAGTGCTCTATTTTTAAAAACATGTGTATTAGAAAACTTGCGTACAAATGGGCCGTGTTAGTCATTTGCAACTACCTTTTTCTGAGAAGCAACTACCTTTTTCTAGTCATTTGCTATCATGTCATACAGCCATACAGATACACTCAACTAATAAAGGCAAGTCTACTAAGTTCACTTTCTGGGCACGTGGTATGAAAACACTACAAACTCTGCCATAAAGAAACAAATGAACTAAACAAAAGTAAGTACAACCACAAAACTAGGAGAAAGACACTAAAAGAAAAAGGAGTAGACCACTCAGGCCTTGTTCGGTTTCACAGGAATTGAACGGGATTGAGGGAGATTGGCAGGTATTAATTCCCTTCAAGATCAAAATCCCTGTGATTCCACTCAGATCCACCCCAATCCACTTGGGGAGGGGATTAACTGAACAAGCCCTCAAGGGTTTTGTTCTTCACGAACACCAATATAAAAGGGACAGGTTTTCCACGGAGCAACGCTGCAACCCAAAGCAACAAGAAGTTCTTAGACAAGTTCCTTCCGTACTTTTTCTCTTCTTTTTTGTTTATGTTCATCCTTAGCAGCTTCTTTTTTCTCCAACCATGAGTCGATGGTGACCTCTTCTTCCTCATCCCCAGCAGCATCTTCAATCCTCAGGTTTGATCCTCTTCTTGCCGCCTCATGGACACCAATTGCCACTTGTTGCAGTGCATCAGCCCACTAGCCGCCAAGGTTTCCTTGTCCTGATCATCTTGCAAACATGACCAATAACGCAGGAATACACACATTGTAACAGATTAGCTCCACAGGAGATGGTATATACTTGTTCTCAAAACAAGCCTTGTTTCGAATTTTCCACAAGGCCCAACATAAAGCAGCGACGAAAACAATGTGTAAGTTTGTTCCAAAAGGGAGCAACTCAACAATCCACCAAAAGTATTGTGTAAAGCATGTAGGCCTAGTAACAACACCCAAAACAGTGCAAATAGTGCTCCACATATAAGCAGAAGCAGGGCATGTAAAAAATAGATTCACTGTCAGAGCAAAATCTACAGGAATAATCCCCCACTCATTTCCTTTTCTTCATGTTATCCTTAGTTGCTATTGCATCATACCATATCAGCCAAAGCCAAATCTTGATTTTTAATGGCAGTTTTGCTTTCCAAAGTTGCCTGAAAGATCTATCTCTTTCAGAAGAAGACAATCTAGTCTAGTATACAAAGATTTGACAGTAAAGATACCAGACTTAGTATACTTTTACTTTGGAGTATCAGGATTATCATTCAGAGCAACAGTGGCTAACATATCCCTAAGTCTATGCCATTGACCCTGCAAAGGAGGATCAAGCCATCTCCTAAAGGGGATTTTTACGATACCCTGGTACTCTCCAGGTGGAGTTAGGAGTACCGAGCAAATCTAGCCCTCAATTTTAAAGGGTAGTTTAGTCTTTTTCTTCTTGGTCATATCGAATTACCAATCTAGGTAAAATTAGTTCCGGTTCAATCGTGCAGATCGTGATTTAACCGCTCTGGCCCTATTCATGATAAAAAAATAGATTCCTCTGTTCAAGCCGCCGCCACATTCTCTTGCACGTGCTTCCGTCTCTACACCATGGTCTCGTTCATCTCGCAGCAGCTGGTCGCCTCGCCCCCTTCGCGCGAGCTGCCGCTGCATCTCCATGAAGCTAGATAGCCCATGTCCAGTTCATGGATCACAGGATTTGATTCCTGAAATTTCTTTGATGCGTGGAGACTAGCGGATTGGTCCCCAATCATAAGAACGATGGAATATTTATCATTTAATTTAAGGATGAATCTAGATTTCTTCAAACTAATGTTACAACCCAATATCAGTTTTAGATCCGCTCTGCTCTGCTTCAGTCGATTATCAATGTTGATCCCTAATTATCCTTGTTGGTGTGAAAGAAAATAGTAATCCATTTGTCTTCTTGATCCAAACTCAGTAATCTAGCACTCAACTCCCGTCAATGAGCATGTGGTAGAACCCAAACGTGGTGATCCTATTCCTACATCGGCATGGTCACTGTTGCTTAGTGTGGCCCTGTTCTGACGACCATGGCCTGCTGGACGCCGCCGTTGTGAGGTCACAGCCTATAAGTTGCTTCCCTAACTTGTATATGGCACACGACGGCCGCCGGCATCGGCCAGTTAATGGAGGATTAGGGTTCAACTAACGCTCTTGAATAAAATTAGGGGAGCATTGTGATTACATTTTTGTCCCTGGACTTATGGTACTCCCGAGATTTTTGAGATGGTACTCCTTGGTAGTTATATTGGAGTACTAGTTGAGATCAGCCATTGGATTAGAAGAAATGAAGGGCCCATATCAAATTCAGGGTACCGTAAAAGTCCTCCTAAAAGTCAAATTCCATCCAATATCGGACATTTCTCTAGCAGTTTTTTTGTTGCTGTGTACATATATTAAAAAGTAAGGGAACTTCTCGCATAGAAGGAGAGAACCAACCCAATTGTCATGCCAGAAATCAGTTTCCTTTCCGCTTCCCAAAACCATAGTTCTCCCAGCAAGGTATATTGGCCTGATCTTCAACAGATCCTTCCAAGCAGCAGAGTTATTCTGTTTTTGTTTCACTCTCCAGATCCCATGTGATATACCATACTTTGCTCTCAGCAGGGATTGCCATAACCCTTGATTATGCTCCAGCTTCCACCACCATTTACACATTAGACAAATATTAAACCGCTTTAGATCACTATGCATTTTCTTATACTGCAAGCCGAAGCAACTAAACTATATGTCGCCCCATTGGTGATCCATCAGACGATAGATAATAAGCTTTTTTTCCAGAAAATATATGGGCGTCAACATGAGACACACAAGTCGGAGTGGAAGATTTCCAAACTGGCTCTATATGGACATCAACATGTAACACACACTGTCACACTCTGTAGCAATATCACAGCCACAACACCCAATAGTCAGGTAGAAGTACCCGTACATATATACTAATGATAAAAACATTATTTAGGCCACACAAAGACGCTTCAGTCAGTCTCGAGGAGCTTCCAAAAGATTCAGAAGACACAATGGATGGCATAATTTCGAAACTTGTAACGTCTAGACATGTGAGTCAGTCTCGAGGAGCTTCCAAAAGATTCAGAAGACACAATGGATGGCATAATTTCGAAACTTGTAACGTTTAGACATGTGCTTGATCATCCGGACAGGGCCTCCCTCGCAGCGGCGCACCTCCACGCCAGTGAAAACAGCAGACTCATCTTTGGTAATTTCCTTCACGGTGTTGAACGTCGAGGTCCTGAAGAAGGAGACGACGCAGAACTTACCTGAGCCCAGGTTCACCAGGTGGCGCCGGTACGGAATGTCAAGCAGGTCAAGATAATCCCAGGTATGCTGCAGCTCAGGCGGCGACTCGAGGTTCTTCATGGCAGGGAGGTCCAGAGCACACAGCAGGCCGTGGGGGCTGCTATCGCCAGCAGAGAGGGCGAACCAGAGCTTGAGGTCAGGGACGTACTCCGCCTTGCCGCAGAAGGGCAGCACCCAGCTCCCAGCCTTCGACCACTCGGGCCTGCGTCTAGCCCCCGTGTCAAAGGTGTAGGTGCCGATGCCCTCCTGCATGGAGGACTGGACGCGCATATGGTTGATCCGCCGAGCAACATGGAAGAGCACACCTTGATCTCGGTTGATGTACCTATGCAGGGTCGTCTAGGAACGGCGGCACCGGCAGCGTAGTCCAGTTCCAGTTCCAGTTGAGATGGCTAGACACCAGGGGTTGCCAGGCGAGGAAGCTGCCGAAGAAGTTGAGAAACTCAAAGCTGGAGCTACTGCCGCCAGGGACCAGATCCAAGACATAGAAGTTCCGGGAGTCCCAGTCATCCATGAGGGGATCGGGGTCGGGCGTGGAGAAGCACGCGCAGTTGGGTCCCTTGCCGTAATCCATAGGTTCCGTGGTTATGATAGAATTGAAGTCAATGTCTAAGATCGCCGTGTGGCCAGAGGAGTCGGCCATCATGACCGTGCTCTCTCTGCTCTCGCTCAGCAGGGCGAAGAAATTGTTTGTCCTGCAGCTGATCACCGGCGGCGACCTTTCAGGGGCTCTATCTGCGATAGAGCTCCTCCTAGTTTATTCTTCTTCGACGAGTTTGACCCTTCTGCTGCTTGTTGTGCAATCTCTGTTGTATTGTAGAAAAGGTTCCAGAGGTCCATGCGGTGCAGAGAACGGATGCTACTCCTCAGGTCGTGCACTACCAGATTCAGAAACCAACGATTCATTCTTCTGCAAACCTAATTGTCAAATCCTCTCAGTCTGGAGGCAGTGAAGGAGCGGCTATGAAATTATGGAACGAAAACTGTACAATCAATCATCCTAGCAAACAAAGTGTCTTTTATTAGAAAATTAATAATAACAAAAAAGATAGCATCATCACTCAAGATTCACTACGATAATAGTAATAGATATTATTGTGATCCACATAAGGAAATCCTTACAAATTCACCCCCAGTAGCACCATAACATCTAAATCAGTCGTGAGCCTAGGACTGTCCAGGTGACCACAAGTGGTGATGTACCACTACGGTTCCTCCTAGGAGCACCAGCAAATTAGCAACTTACAAAAGAGTTGTTTCACAGCACACATTGGATGTTACAGCTTCCATGGGCATAGCTGTTAGCTTATTAGGATCGCTAGGCTTCGATCTAGAGAGACTTGGGGTTAGAGAAACCATACCGTCGGCCTTGGAGGTTGACGACGAGCTCGTCATGGAGCTCGACGGAGTGGTGACGGCGGTGAGGTGGGTTATTCCCGCCGCTGCAGCGCTGTGCCAGATCGGGTGGCCTTAGGGTTTTTGTTGTGCGGTGGGCGAGTCGGCAGACGAACCGCTAGGTTCGTGCCTCCGGACCCCACCTCTTTATATGCGCTGCGCGACGGGGGCCCACCAACGACGGTGACGTTGGGCGCCCCCGATCAGGGCGCGAGACCGAGTCCACGGGTGACCGTGGAGATCAATCTAACATTCTCCCCCTTGATCTCATCTTCCATTCAACTTATACTTTTGCACCCATTTCATCACAGATTAGCATATAGAGCATGTCTCATCATAATGGTCAGTTACGCACCATAGATTCAACAGCCACTATACACCTCTCTATTTTGAAACAGATTTTTGTTCTTAGGCCCTTAATATCCAGGTAGCATAGGCTTTCCCTTAAACCCATGCCGGCTAAGTGTTCTCTGAACACACTGGGTGGTAAGCCTTTTGTGAGCGGATCCGCGAGCATTTCTTTTGTACTTATATGCTCCAAACTTATGGTATGATCCTGGATTCTTTCTTTCACAACATAAAACTTAATGTTAATGTGTTTGGCAGCAACACTTGACTTATTGTTGTGAGCATAGAATACTGTTGGCTCATTGTCGCAGTACATTCTGAGGGGTCTTTGAATGCTGTCCACCACTCCTAACCCGGGTACAAACTTCTTTAACCAGTTTGCCTGCCCCGTGGCCTCATAACATGCTACATACTCAGCTACCATCGTGGACGATGCCGTGATGGTTTGCTTGGAGCTTTTCCACGATATAGCTCCACCTGCGAGAGTAAATATGTATCCTGATGTGGATTTTCTTTCATCTATATCTCCCGCATAGTCTGCATCTAAATACCTTTCTATCTCAAGGGAATCAGATCTTCTGTATGTTAACATGAGGCCTTTTGTGCCTTTTGCATAACACAATGTCTTCTTTACCATTTTCCAATGATCTACCCCGGTAACAAAAGCTAAGTCAGGGCGTGTACATACTTGAGCATACATCAAGCTTCCGACAGCAGAAGCATTGGTTCCTGGGACATTGAAAATTCCCAAATCTATCGCCCTTGACTATAGGAGCAGGCGTAGGATTACTCGCATGCATACTATACTTCTTCAGAATCTTCTCTAAGTATGCCTTCTGCGATAGCCCTAAGACCCCTTTTTCTCTATCTCGGAGAATCTCAATTCCTAGAACGAATGAAGCTTCACCGAGATCTTTCATATCAAAATTCGAGGACAAGAACTTCTTTGTTTCCAATAGTAGACTAACATCACTACTGACAAGTAGAATGTCATCCACATACAGGATAAGAAAAATGAATTTCCCATTCTTGAACTTTGCATATACGCAATTGTCCTCCTCATTCTCATCGAACCCAAACTTTCTTATTGTTTCATGGAACTTTAAGTACCATTGCCTGGAGGCCTGTTTTAATCCATAAATGGATTTCTTCATACGACATCCCATACGTTCTTTTCCTTCCACAACAAAACCCTTGGGTTGTGCCATGTAAACTTTTTCTTCTAGGTCTCCATTTAGGAAAGACGTCTTTACATCCATCTGATGCAATTCTAAATCATAGTGTGCCACTAAAGCCATTACGATTCTAAAAGAATCCTTACTTGAGACTGGAGAAAATGTCTTATTATAATCTACTCCCTCTCTTTGGGTGAAGCCTTTAGCAACAAGTCGTGCTTTATATCTTTCAATATTCCCTCTAGAGTCACATTTTGTTTTGTAGACCTATTTACAGCCTACTGTTTTGGCTCCTTTAGGAATTTCTTCTAAATCCCAGACTTTGTTACTACTCATGGATCTCATTTCATCTTCCATGGCTTCAAGCCACTTCGATGAGTGAGCACCTTTGATGGCTTCTTCAAATGTGGTGGGATCACCCTCCATTTGAACTTCTTCACTAACATAGACTTCAAAATCGTTGGGAATAGCTGGCTTTCTAGTTCTTTGAGACCTTCTAAGGGTCTCGCCTTCTGGCACATTCTCTGTATGGGGCTGTTGCAGCTCTCCCTCTTGTGTGACAACAGGGTCTTCATTTTCATTCATTGTTGCCACAGGAGAACTAACAACAAGTGTCACATCGACATTTTCCTGTGTCGGTGCAGCAGCAAGTATCGAGAAAAACGGTTCCTGAATCATCGGAGTGGGTGCATGCACCCTCTTCTCCTCAAGGTTGATTTCTCGCGATACCGTGCTCCCCCTGACCATCTGATCCTCAAGAAACACAGCGTGTCTCGTTTCCACAAACTTAGTAAATCTGTCTGGACAATAGAAACGATAACCTTTTGACTTGTCTGGATAGCCAATGAAATGGCAATTTACTGTTTTAGGATCTAACTTCCCAAGGTTTGGGTTGAAGAGCTTAGCCTCAGCTGGATAGCCCCACACTCGCAAATAATTGAGTGAAGGTTCGCGACTAGTCCATAACTCATATAGTGTTTTAGACACCGAATTACTGGAAACTCGATTAAGTATGTGAATGGCGGTTTTTAACGCCTCCATCCACAAAACAACCGGTAAGGTGGAGTAACTTAACATGCTTCTTACCATATCCATCAAGGTACGGTTACGTCTTTCAGCTACTCCATTCTGCTGAGGCTCGCCCGGCGTTGAATACTGGGCAACTATACCATGTTCCTGTAGAAACCTTGCAAAAGGTCCAGGAACCTGGCCATATGGGGTGTACCGACCGTAGTATTCGCCTCCACAATCGGACCTTACTACTTTAATTTTTAAACTATGCTGATTTTCAACTTCAGTCTTAAATATCTTAAATTTATCCAATGCTTCAGAACGTTCTCTAATTGGATAAATATAACCATAACGCGAATAATCATCCGTGAATGTTATGAAAGAATCATATCCATCCATAGATGTCACAGGAAACGGACCGCATATATCCGTATGAATTATTTCTACGACTCCTGTGCTTCTTTTGGCGCCCTTTTTAATGTTCTTTACGAACTTTCCTTTAATGCAATCGATGCATTGCTTTAAATTTGAAAATTCTAAAGGCGGTAGAATTGATTCTTTTACTAAGCGTTCTATTCTCCCCCTCGAAATATGGCCTAAACGACAGTGCCATAATTTCGAAGAGACATCATCAATTCTTTTCCTTTTATTCTTTCCATTCAGGGATGATGAGGCATTCTCATTCTCAGCGCTTAATGCATACACATTCTCACAAAGTGATAACAAATAAAGCTTGTCTTGTCTGAAGGCAAGACCAACAATCTCATTATTATGCTTGATTTTACATTGTCCATCACCAAAATGGCAAGCAAAACCATCATCATCTAAGCGCGATACACTTATTAAGTTTCGATGCAAAGAGGGTACATAAAGTACATCTACTAGTAAAAGTACAAAGATACTAGTAAAAGTACAAAGCCATTTGATAATTCTAATGGGAGATATCCAATAGCTTCGACTTCAGCTTGGACGTCGTTTGCCACTTTAATTCTTCTTTCTCCTCTTCGCAGGGTCCTTCTCATACGGAATCCCTGTAATGAATTTGCAACGTGGACAGTTGCACCTGAGTCAATCCACCGAGTAGATGTAACACCCTCAAATCGGCCCTATGCAAGTTTTAGCCCTTTCCGCCAAACCCGTATAGAAACGATTCAAGGACGCCCACCAGGCACTTTCGTGCGGGTGGAAAACGAAGGAATAACATTATACAACAGTCCTGGATGGGACCCACAAAACAGATATATACAATAACGACTCCATGAGTCAAGAATACAGATATACAATACAAAGATTCAAATCACCTTGAAAGCGATAGAGCGTCCGACTACGGACAAGATGCAAATGGGGCTAAGAGCCCTGAAGAATAACCAATGGCGTCCATAACCCTGCCCAGGCCAAGCCGGAAGGGTAACCCTGCTAACGACGGCGATCTCAAACCTGCTAAAACAAAAGGGGTGCCGACAAAGGGCAAAGGAAAAAGAGGAGCGTCAGTACTGAGGCCAGTACATGGCGAGGCTAGAATTCGGCGGCTCTCGCCTACATAGGTATGGTAGGCTGAAGCGGCAGCGCAGCGACACTAAACAACCTATAGAGACTCGATACAACTGGCGGTTATCAGAGAGGGATAAGAAAGACCTATTCGGATCCAACCTGAGGCTAACACCAAATAAACCCATCCTGGTGTGTCCCCCTCGAGACCAAACGAGGAAGTCGGACCAAGGAACTCACGCCGTTGGCAATTTTACTCATTCCATTATAGTTGCAGCAATTACTAATCAGATACAGATAACATGAGTCTTCCTGATAGCATAAGTAGTGGGCAGTTTTAATTAACCATTCTGTGGTAGTTGAAACATTTACTAGTCAGATATAATTGTCCCGAGGAATCCCAAGACCCAGCAGTTGTTGGCACTTTTATCACATTCCATTGGAGTTGCAATACTTACTAGGCAGGTATAACAAAGCAACCCAGATCCACCAGCTGTTGGCATTTTTAATATCCATTCCGTTATACTTGAGCTGATTACTAGTCACATATTAGGTCAAATTTATAGCACTACTTTAGTTATGCTTGTCTATGATCGAGATACTGTGCTCCAAGTCATCCATAACCGTGGATACGGCTTTCAGAAAGTTTTACCCTGCAGGGGTGCACAAATAGCAACACACACTCGATCAACCTCGGAAAAACCAACTCAAAACACAACGAGGCTTTCACGACAAAGCAATCACAGGATTCATAAATATTTCAGGGGGCCACCCCATTAAGCTACCCACAACGAAGTTGGCCGGCTCCGAGACGGACCCAAGGTTTGCGCCAATGGCTGTAAACGACTGGGAACCCGAAAGTGTGACTGGGCTTGTCGATACCGCGAAAACACTCCACAATCCTAAACAGTACAGGTGCTCCACGCACAACTTAAATAAAGCAGTAAAACATGGCATAAGTATAGGATAGTAATAAAGCCCCAAATTACTTTGTGGCCCCAAGAAATAGAAATGAATCAAGCTCTGGCTCAGGGGGGTCCATAAGGCCTCCCGGATGTGGATAGTGCGAAAAATCAAGGAACAGGTATCAAGTACTCGGGGTCCTACGGGACACAAGTGAGCATGGAAGAACCAAATAACATCTATTGCCCACCAATGCCTCTGCATTAGTTATATCTAGCATTTTAATAGTTGTATTTAAAGTCATGACCATCTCCACCACTAAACATCTCCACCATAAACATCTGCCAGCATTCCATCAACTATGGTACTTGACATCTCGAGATCGCACCTGAGCAAGCAACTACGACTCGCAAGGCCAGCTATCTACCAAACACAGGTAATAGGAGGTGTCCAAGGCAATATAGGGGCTGCACGGGATATAACTGGGGTACGGAAACTAAAGCATCATGACACGGATAGCAATAGATCAACGGGAGGAAATAAAGACTATAAATGCAAAATAGGTAGAAGGGGGAAGATGCTCGCCTGGGAAACACTGCCGAAGGTTCATAACCGGAGAACTTGTCGATACTCGCATCAACTCATCGTCCTAATCCGCGAAGAAGCAAACACTGGAAGAAACACCGGATGCAATATTTAATACTACGGCAGAAGATCCGACATGATTATGATATGATACAGATGCGGTGCAATGAGGCAATATTAAGCGGAACCAGGGTCCCGATAATTAATTAATAGGTTCAAGTTATTTAACAACCCCGCAATTTAAATGTTGTCTTAACAAGGCAAAACATGGCATCGGTTCTCTACACAAATTTAAATGGAGACAATATAAGACTAGAATTGCCCGCATATGGCCTCCATATTTAATTATTAGGTGAATTGATAAAATAACCTGAACCCGCAAAATATATATGCATATGTGAACAATTTAATATGCGACATTTATATATCATATATTATAAAAAAGGGGTCTCGGAAAAGGGTATCACATGTGGTTCCGAAGATCTTGGGTTCCGGGGTTCGACGGTCTCGGCGGGATCGGTCTCGACCACCGGGGCCGAGGGTCTTAGGGTCGACGGAACGAGGTTCAAATCCGAGAAGGAGGTCTTGGTGTTCCACGAGATCGGTTCGGTCTTCAGGGTCCCGGCGTCGGATCCAAGAAGGAGGACTCGTGGTGTTCGGGTCCGCCCTTCTGTTCTAGGTCGGGGAACTTGGCATCCGATCCGGGTGTCGAGGAAGGACTTGGTTCCGGAAACAGTCTCTAGGGATCGGTCTTCGAGTTCACTGTCGATGGCGCTCTTGGTGATCGAGGATCACAACAACGAGGACACGGTGATCACTGCGTTGCAACACAATATTGTAGCCGAGGCCAACGGGTCAGCGAGGAAGTGATCAGCCTAGCTCACAAACATGCACAGACAACATCAAATAGCATCCCATCACCGTGTAGACCGGGAAAAGATGGCCAGGGGTCTACTAGCAACTTGGCGTCCACCACAACACGGAAGATGTTGGTGTCCACAGCAGGCAGAGTCTAGGAAGGCACCATGGTAACAGAGTTCGGGAAGGCGTCTCAGACTTGGGCCGGTTCAGAGAGGTGCCAACAAGGACCTGGTCGAGGGTCGCGCAGAACTTGTCCGAGGCAGGATCGAGGACGGCCAGGCCGATGCGGGGAAGCGCCGCAGCGAGGGGAGTGACGAGTAGGAGATGGATGGCACGGTGCAGCGCGGCTAGGGCGAGGGAGGGCGCCTGCAGTGAGGGCCGGGGTCGGCGTGGGCGCCGGCCAAGGCGAGGTGGTGAACCGGCGACGGGGAAGGCGTTGGGGCAGAGCCCGCTGGCGGAGAAGAGGGACCACAGGGCGAGGTAGGAGGACCTCGCGACAGCACGACGGCCGATCTCGGGGCCTGCGGACTGGAGGCGGGTCGCGCGGGAGGAGGCGGCGGCCCGGCGAGCTTGCTGGCGTCGCAGAGCTGAGAGCGGCGGCGGCGATGCAGACACAACAGAGAGGGAGGGAGGCCCGGCGGCGGCCGGCGGTTGCTGAGGCGGGGACGAGAGGAAGCTGGCGGCGGGGCTCGGCCCAAGGAGACACGGGGGAAGGGGATGGGGACGGGGCGTCGGCGGACGGAGCGGCGGCCGGCGTGGAGCTTGGGGACGCAGGGCTAGGGCGGGCGCGGCCGTTGCTGGCGGCGGCTGGGCTTGAGAAGGAAGACGGCGGAAGGCGGCGGCTCGCGGGGCTGACCGAGGCGGCGAGGCAGCTGCTGGCCGGAGAGGAGAGGGTCGACGGTGCTCTTGCGGGTGGAAGAGGCGCGGGGATGGGGTAGGTGGCGTCGGGGAGGGGGTGTTCGTGGTAGGGCCAGACGGGGAGCGGGGTTAGCGGGCGGTGGGGTGGGGCCAGCTCGTGCTGGGGCGTGCGATGCTGCGCTCGCGGGTGGGCTCGGGACGGGTAGGATCCCGAGGTGAGACTGGGTCGCTGCACGCGGGGTGGTTGGCGACTGCGTGCGTTGTGTGCGTGTGACGGGGTGGCGTTGTCGGCAGGTGCGGGTGGAGGGAGAGGAGGTGGGGCCGGCTGAGACCAGGTGGGTGTGGGGCGAGCGCGGGTGGCGGCAGGGATGCGCGCGGGTCCAGGGGTTGGCGGCGGCGGCTGTGGGGAGTAGGTGGGGTGGTGGAGATCTAGGGTTTGGGTAGGTGTGGTTAGGGTTTGATCTGGAGTTGGCCTGGCTTTTGGGCCTAGCTGGCTGCCTCCTAAAAATAATATAAGTTTTTATTTTAATTTAAAATAGACTTTTATAAATAGTTTTTAGACAAATAAAAGACCTGGGAAAGACCAGAGTTTTGATTTGAATAAAGACGGGGAAATTTTAGAAAACAAAACTAGGCTTTTAGAAAAATAGTTTTAGACAAACAAATGCATGATGACATGACGATGCTCAAATACAATGTGGCATGATGACATGAGCATGCGGTCATGATGATGCAATGCACAAAAACACAGCGATTTTCTGGTAGTGGTTTTTGCGGGGCGCCACAATTTGACACCACTAACAAAGGATCTCGCCCTCGAGATCCGCCTCATGGTACCGGGAAGAAGGTCGGCGATCTGAATCTTCTCGCTTCGTGTAGATCCTCGCGACACCACTAACAAGAGGTCGTTGTCCGTGATCGTCGAGAGGGCACTCCGGTAAGAAAGGACGAAGGTAGAGGTATCAATAAATAAAGCCACCTCTAGCTTCGATAGAAGGAGAGGAACGACGCATTCTTATCCACTTCAATGTACGAGAGCAAATAGATTGAGTAGTCGGCATGGGGGCCAATCCATCACGCACCCAAACTATTACTCCGCACATTCGGTGGAAAATCGTGCAGCCATTCTCGGAATTAGACTGAAGTTCTCAACAAGCGAGGTTCGGAAACAAAGGAGTGATGCAAACTCTGCATCGGATATGGCGTAGATGATGTCGTCGCATCGGAAAACACCGGAAGACACAAGAAGAAACAAAGAGAAGTCCAACAGAAGACGGATTCCTCAGATAACATGTAGCCCGGATGTAGAAGCACCGTTACCAAAGGAAGAAGCGAAACCCTGAAGGTACGACGGAAACCCAACCACGAGAATTCCTGGACTTGAAGAAAGGTAAGAGAGCAGGTTCAAAACACGCAGAGATAAGAGGAGAATAGCAGAAGGGTAAGGAGTAAAAGCAGACCTAATCACCATTGGGCAGAAATAGAACCAATAGTGATGAAACTTACTATCCATAGTGAAAATCTTAATAACAACGTTGGTCATCATATAAAATCATCACTTTATTGCATTTAAGCAATTACTTTTGACTATTTGCAGCGGAAAAACTTGAATAAAATTCATCAACTTTATAATTTACAGAAACTTTACTGTTACTTTATTATTTTTCTACACAAAATTTCGTTGGATAATTTTGTTATAGAAAAAACTGTGCAAAAATTATCAAAAACGGATAATTAAAATGCCCAAAAAGCTTCTGTAAAAAGAAATAGGAAAAACTAGGCAGCATATAGCGGCCCAGTGGCTTTGTGCGCTCTACTGAGCGGCTCTTTGCAGGACGCTCGCGGCCCGCCAGCGGCCCATCTGGCCCGGCGCCACCCCCTCACGCGGCCCAGAGACCCGGCGCCGCCCTAGCTCTTCATCCTGGCCGCCCATCCCGTCCGACCTAGATCGGACGGTCGCGCGCGCATATCGCATGAACAAACCCCCCCAGCGGTCAAACCCTAGCCCTCACTCCATTCTTCCCCCCGCGCTCCTCTGTCCGCTCGCTGGCGGGGCTGCCTAGCACGAGCCCACCCCCACGAGCCTTGCTCGCTGGCGGCGTGGTGCCGCCGGCATGAGCCTGCCGCGAGCTCTCCTCCCTCTCTTGTCTGTCTCGCGAGGTTGGAGAGGTGGCCGTGACGCCCGACACTCGGCCAGCAGCGAGCCCCTCCCTCCTTTCTTCTTTGCTTCCTCTACGGTCCGCCTCCACCACTACCCGCGCGGGGCGCGTCGTGCAGAGAGGGAGCACGGAGAGCAAGCGGTGGCGCCCCCTGGCTCCTTGCCGACGAGCGCCTCCACCCGCGGGTGGGAGCGCCGCCGTCAAGTGGCTAGCGGTGGTGCCCTATGCCGGCGAGCACGCATGGCTTCGGTTGGTTTTGACTTCCCCCCTTTTTTTTCTTGTTTGATTCGGATTCGGGAGGGGAAAAACAGGGGATGTTCTTTTGCATCTAGGGTTCAGGGATGGGGAAAAAACTGAAGAAAAAACGGGGCTTTTCTTTTCTTTTCTTTTCGATTTTTAGATCGATTTGATCCAAGGAGGAGGGGATCTGTGGCTTTGGGGTTCAATTTTCTTCACCCCGGAGGGGTTATGTTCTTCTTCCCGACCTCGGCTTGCCGATGCGTCGGGATCGAGAGGAACGGCGCGGCCTTGCGGCGGCGCTTCTGGAACCCTAGCCTTTAACTTTTCTTCCTCGGATTTTCTGCTTTCTCTACTAGATCAACTAGCCTAGTCGCTCTGATACCATTGTTAGCTTATTAGGATCGCTAGGCTTCGATCTAGAGAGACTTGGGGTTAGAGAAACCATACCGTCGGCCTTGGAGGTTGACGACGAGCTCGTCATGGAGCTCGACGGAGTGGTGGCGGCGGTGAGGTGGGTTATTCCCGCCGCTGCAGCGCTGTGCCAGATCGGGTGGCCTTAGGGTTTTTGTTGTGCGGTGGGCGAGTCGGCAGACGAACCTCTAGGTTCGTGCCTCTGGACCCCACCTCTTTATATGCGCTACGCGACGGGGGCCCACCAACGACGGTGACGTTGGGCGCCCCCGATCAGGACGCGAGACCGAGTCGGTCACCCATTGGGGTGACCGTGGACATCAATCTAACAATAGCGTCTGGACCTGTGCTTGATCAACTGGAGTGGACCATCACCATTATTGCCGCGCTTCACCTCCAGGCCAGTGAAGACGGCATACTCATCGCCATCCATGTCCTCCTCATCCGAATAGGAGTACGAGCAGTTGCGCAGCATGGTGCCGAATAACGTAGCAACGCAAAACTTGCCCGACCCAAGGTTCACCAGGTGCAGCTGGGTTGGCAACCACAGCTTGTCCTCAGGCAGATCAAGATAGTCCCAAGTACGCAGCGGTACAGGTGGATGCGTAGAGTCCATGATGGCAGAGA
This sequence comes from Avena sativa, assembly GCA_916181665.1. Lineage (NCBI taxonomy): Eukaryota > Viridiplantae > Streptophyta > Magnoliopsida > Poales > Poaceae > Avena > Avena sativa. Next base: position 471,779,534 of record OV702290.1, read on the forward strand.
GGTCAAAAGCGCATAAGGTGGAGAAAAGGTTGTGGCCCGAGAGAGCAAACCAGAGGTTGAGCTCAGGGACGTACTCCGCCTTACCAAAGAAGGGCAGTACCCAGTCAGCAGCTCGTCTCCAGCCGCTGCTTACCGTATCGAAGGTGTAGGTGTAGGTGCCGGTGCCCTCCATTTCCATAGATGGTGATATGCATATGGCAGAGTCGTTAACCACCGCATAAGAATAAGTGTCGGGGTTACTGAAAAATGGTGGCGGCGGCAGAACATCCCAGCGCCAACCCCCTTCCTTGCGAGGTGAGAGGACCTCGAAGCAGCTTGTGAATTCGCTACTGGACCACTGATCCAAGATGTACTGAGACTGGAGTTTTATGGGGTAAATGGGATCGGCTTGGGTTATGGGGAAGGAGATGGCATGCGATGTCTTGCGCGAACTGGGAGAGGGGATGGACTCGAAGAAATTCTTGTCAATGTTGTACAGAGCGGTCCGATGTCGAGGGTCGGAATAGAGAATGTTGTTCTCTCCTCCCAGTAGAGAGAACGAATACGAGAAACTAGAGCTTAGGGAGCTGGGCGCTGGGTGGAAATTGATCGCCGGTGAAGACAAGCTCTTCAAGCCGCCCATCATCACTCCTCGAGGTTTATTCTTGTTCCCACTTGCGTCTTGAGCTGCTTGTTGCGCAACTTCCGAGTCTCTGTAGAAGAGGTCCTTGCGGAGCTCGATGCGGCAGACCGAATATAAGCGACTCCTGTATTCCTGAACTACCACATTTAAATATCGACGACTCATACCGTCGCCTGACTCTAGAAAGAAAGAGAATATTAGGCTGAGTTATCGGACTAAATCAGAAGTGGAGATAGAAAATATACACCTGCAGAAATATATTAACCTCAAATTATCTATTTAGAATCGTGAGAACACGAGTTACTGCATATATGGCCTTGTAGTTAACTTCCTGGTAGTGTCACGAAGATTACTTGAGTTGCAGCATTATAACACATCAAGCTTTAGCTGGTTAATAAGAGCAGTCAGACCAGCAGGTGTAACTTTTATTACAACCGCTGCGTATAAATCATGGGTGCAACGCATTCATGATTTATAGCAGTCAGATCAGCCAAAGGTTGCAGATATGCCAATTGTGCCACTAAATTTCCTACATGAACGATGACACTAAATTCAGCCAGGATAACTTCTTCATTGGAAAATAACAGAGAATATACAATATGACAAGGGGAAAAATCCCAATTATTATAGAATTGACTCAGAAATTGACAAGTCGGTCAAAGCATGATCAGAGAGCTAGTATGCTATATCCAGCCAACCTTTTCCCTATTAATTGATACTCGTTCTGCTGTTCATAGTTCTAATGTACGGTTGTGCTGATGAATTTGGCAACCAATGAAAAAAGGCTGGACTAACCAGTAACCAAGAACCTAGAAATCTACTGACTAGCTAGAGCACCAAACAAGAACCTACATCATCCTCAAGAACTGGACCAGGGCGATCCCTAACCAAAAAAATTATGCTGGATTAGAGAGGATTGGAGCATTAACCGCGGGGAAGGGAAGAAATACGGCCAGAGGGAGCACGATCCTCGAGCAGGACGAGCCGGCGAAGGAACCGAGACAGCGAGCTGGGAAGCCAGCGGACGGGACTACGACGAGCTGCCGAGCTGGGCGGTGTAGAGACTACGACTACCGGAGATAAGCCAAGAGCGAGACGGAGACAGGTAGCGGAGCGCCGGCGGCGGCAGAGATGGGCGGAGGCTGAGGCTGGGGCTGGGGCCTGGGGCGGCGACGGGGCAAGCGGCACCTGGTCGCTGTTCGGCTGCTAGGAAAACATCGAGGAGAAATCAGGTCGACCCAGTTGGCCAATCAAAGCCGGCTCCATTGGCCCAGCAAGTATTCAAGGCCGACCCGTGCGCACTAAATGGCCTTGAACTTTTGGGCCCGCTCAGTGACCCAGCGGGTAGACCAGGCCCATTCCCATCTTCACTTCACAGGCACGAGGGGTCATTTCCGCTAAAAAAAAGGCGTGAGGGGTCATCATTGGCATCGGGTGTTTCCAGACCGAAATCCGGCGCTATTTAGCGTCGTACGGAGCTAGTTTTCGGTCTAGGAATGCCGGTTTCCCACTCTCGTTCCTAGGCCGAGTTTCTAGGTCGACATGTTTTCGCCCAAATTTGACTTAAATTCGACCAGTTTTCGGCATAATATGAATACAGAGCAATGTTCGGCATAGTTCCGCATGAAATTAACCATAGTCCGGCATTAAATTAAACATAGTTCGGCAATAATGAAAATACAACGTATTTCGGCCTAGTTCGGCCAGTTTATGCTAGGCATCTATGTGTTGCTCCTACGTGTCCAAACACTGCAATCACTGCCCTCCAGAATATGTACTAGCAATCGATGACCGTGGACTCAGTCATGCGAAGATAGTCATCAACACTTTCACCCGGTGCTTTGTATGTGCGGTGACCCAGCATACCACTGCATGATATAGTACACTATAGTCGTTGACATAACACCAATGAAACACCGTTCACCAGTATTACATCCCTCAGAGTGGTACAACATAAACACAACAGATCCAAGATATGACTATAGATTACAACTCGACTCTTTACAAAAGATCCAGCGAACACTCTAGGTTAAAGAGAAAACGAACTTACAACGAAGAGCCAGAAATAACAACTCAGAAATATCCAGTAACTAAGACTAATATCTAAAATATTTGGCTTGCCATTGCTGCTATTGCAATGCTCTACAGAAATAGATTTTATGGTTCGAGAATCTACTCCTATCCAAACCGACACTTTATCTTCACTTCAGTTGATGTATATGTTGACTTCATTAAATTTATTGAAGAACTTGAGTTATCGATGATAGTTTCTTTAGTAGAAATTGATGTTGTCGTCGTCTTTAATGGCTTAGAATCTAGCAAGGGTTAAAAAGATATGGTTGAGTACGGGTGTACTCAGCAAGTTCACTAAAAAAGAGTGTATGATACACTATCTCTACAGCCACATACCATAGGTCGTAGGCAATACAGGTTTTCGTAAACATTTCTTTAAAGGTTGCTTTTATTCTGAAAACTATGTCCGATAGCCTTCACAGGTTCACCAGAACTTTCATGGGGTTCCTTTCCTGCCGCGTTCGTAACTCCTTCCCGGAACAGGAAGTAATATGTCACAATTCTTACACTCTGCAGAGGTGCGTTGCTTTACCCATGAGAGACCAACTCCTTGTTGCATAACCGGGCGATCTTTCCCGTCCAAAATTCCTTGATGTGGGGCCTAGTAGGTGATCCAAGCCAATCACTGCCCTCTCCGCGACCTCATATGTCTGCACGATCCTCCGGGGCTGACTACACCTCCGTTAAGCCTCCAACTAGGGCAAGCTATAACCCTGGTGAGTTTCCGAAGGCTCTATGAAGTGGTGATGCCCCTGGTAAGCTCCATAAAAGGCCCGACTATACCTCCGACTGCCACTCATAAATAATCTAGACACCAAAATCGTGGGGCCTACGGGTGCCCACCCATATGTTGGATCCATACCAGGAGTCCCAACGTCATGATAAGGTCATCTTGCCTCCATATGAAAGGAAGAAGATACAGCTGACTTTTCTGTCCCATTCGAAATCTCATGGTTAACGCGTATTATACGACGCTAGAATCACTGGCGACATTGATTGTTAAGTCCTAGATATTATGTTACTTTACCACCAGAACTGTATTAGTAGATTATTACTATCTGGTAAATAATCCATAATCATATTATTATGAAAATAGTACTTTCTGTCCTTTTTAAAATGCAGGTGATGACACAGTTGAGTTACAAGCATAGAAAATAATCAAAAGACATGAGCAAGTTGTGAACTTGCTTTTGGTGATTGCAAGATTATGCAGTCAGGGTCTTCGAGATACTAGAAGATTCAAATTCTGTAAATAGCATCATTGGTCCGGTAAGGACTAATATTTAAAGAAGCAATATGCTGATGCATAAGTAATGTAATGTATTTGTAAAATCCCAAGATAATTTCCCAATACATGAGTGAGTTTATCTATTAGCGATACTTTTTTGAGATTTGATTAATTCTTATGTTTGACTTCTTAAGTTAAGGGTTTATATGTTTAATATGCAAGTGTGCTAGTGAAGTGTAGTAACACCTTGAGGTTGCGATGATTTACTACTTGGTAATTATGATGGATGTTGGTGTGATAGATTGGTAAGAGTTAAAGATCTTATTTTATAGGATTATTATTTTAAGTGGCAAAACGAATAACATTTGAGGAAAAAGTTGCCTTGTTAAGGTTTAAGCAATCTATGGTTTAATAGAATATGATTGATGTTGTTTGTACTGGCCCGAATTACATACATTTGATATGCCTTATGATTTGATTGAAACAGACAAAAGTTAACTATAAAACATAATTAAACTTTATATATTATCTGCATAACTTTAGGAACTAAAGTTAGCTTGAAAATATAATTAGACCTGGTTGTGATGTGTTCAAAATATTTAAAAGCGTTAAGCTTTATAATAAGCATGTTTGAGTTTTGAGAGATCATTCACTTTAAGTGAATGATAAATTTAAAATATGCTTGGTGATTATGAACTTGATTTGACTTATTAAGGAAAATAATTTTAGATGAGAATATTAATGTGCTAGGTTTGCAAAACTATGTTAAACTTGGTTGAGTTTAAAAAGTAAGAAGCATGAATTTTTAATTGACGTTTTAGAACTTAATTAACATTGTTGGTTTACTTGGTTTTAAGATTTATAAGAGTGTTAAACAGTTAATAATTTATATTTTAAGTTTTGCATAGATCCAAGTGATGGTTTTAAAACTAGTATTTGAATATATAAGAGTTAAGGTTTTATAATTATTCTTGTTTAAGAAATGTTACTAATGAATTTATAAAATGGTATCCTATAAAATAATTTAAAATTTATTACTTTAAAACCTTATGAAGTATTATAATTAGTATTATTCTAATAAACTATATGTATTTTTTATCTTAAAAATGATTTTTATTTATTTTTAAGTATTATTTCTTATCCTTATAAAATTCCACAAAGGACTAAATATTTTAGAATATTTGCTTTAAGTTTTATTTGTAATAATTAAAGTTAATAATGTTTGTAAGGTAGTATAATGATTTTAATACTCAGAAATGGTTTTTATTGGTTTTTAGGACTTTTACTTTATGAAATTTCATTTAGAAGTTCATAGTGTTATTATTTATTTTTACTATATTAAACTTGAATAAGTTATATCATATTTTTCTTAGGTATGTATTATTTTTGTGATCATTTTTATATATTATAAATATTTTTAGGATTTTTATCTATTTTCCTAGGGTTGAAATAGGTTTAGGGGTATATTTGTAATTATAAATTTTAAACAAACCTTCTTATTAAAAATGGGCCTGGCCCACTGGCTGACCCGGCCCGATCCAGTCCACTGGGTTGAGCTGGCCTGATCCAGCCCACTGGGTTGGGTCAAACCAACCCAGAGTCACTGGACCGGCCCTAATCGGCCCCGTCATTTCCTCTCGCTCCCTCTCGACCTCATCCTTGACGATGCCCTGGCGACGCCCTAGCGATGTCGTCGCTGCTACAATTCCAGTGGCTCCAGGCCCTTCTAGTTGACGCCGTTGTGCAGGGTGACGTTGCCGACGGTGCTACATCACCCTACCCTCTTCAATTCGTGCCTCGTGCTCTCTGCTGGTGGTGCTCTTGCCCTTTCCCCAACATCTAGGGTTAGGAGCCCGCCGGCGATTGGGCGCCCTGATGCCCTATTGACGCTGCGCTGGTGCCCTGGTGATGGTGGGTATCACCCTATCCGGTGACCGCCGTGATTGCAGCTCGACGCGGGTCGCAGCGCCCCTCTAGGGTGCTCCCCGTGCCGCCATGTGATGCTTCTTCTCCGGCCTCTGCTTCCTCTTCTCTAAATTCGTGAGGACCTTGAGTAAGTTACTTTGCTCTTCTCTCTGTGCTCTCTAACTTTTGCCTTGCTTGGCAGCCTCTATGTGCTTCTAATGAACAATCCCTAATTGGGTGCATGATCTGATTAGGGTTCATCCCTCCGGTTTGATTATTATAGCTCCATTAGACTGATTGTAAAACTGTCTTGGATGTTTACCTACTTATGCCAGTGATGTGGATACCACTATTGTTTCATGGTTTGAGTACTAACAGTGGTTCTGTCAGTAATTGTTCACTTAATCTGTATATACTAATTTGTGTTGATCTTCCAGATTGGAGTTAATATGTTATTCCTATGATTCTCTGATTGTAAATATGCAACCATGGGTATGATTCCTGAGTGCTTATTCCAGAAAAATGATTAGTTATCTTTCTGTAAGTTAACTGATCAAATATCAGTAAAACATTGGCTTGGTTTTAGATCTTACATTTGTGGCACCTTCTTTAGAATGGTACACAAATGTTTATTCTTCTATTGCCTAAATCCTACCTGTCTCCAAATTTGTCTGGTTAAATGACTGAAAAGTTGATGCTGACTTTATTATCCTAATATGCTATAGTCTATTAGCCTATGATGCTGGTCTGAGGCATGGCTAGATAAAATAAAACTGTTACTAGCTATCCCTCCTATATGTGCTCTGATGCATAGTATCAACTAATGATTCTTGAATTCTTTTAAGGGAATGATTAATCTCCTTACTGTTAAATACTGATCCTTTAGATCCTAAGATTATAGAGGTGCTACTCCATAGGAGATGTGCCCTGAATCTTGGTTTAAGGCTATTGTTATTTTATGAATGTGGAAATTTCAATTGATATCCAAGATCTATGATGCATAGGCTGAGATCTTGGATTTGTTGGTAAAGATTTGCTATTGGCTTTTACTCAGATTCTTCTAGAATGAATATGCACCTCACTTGGGTGTTTTTCTGAGAAGACTAACAAACATCATACCCTTCTTTGACTTAATGATAATCTGATCATGTGATGGTGTTATTTGCACTCACCAGATTACTTGTGGTTGGTTGAGGTTGTGTGTGGCTTGCTGCTTGGTCTAGCTCTGCACTATTTGTGCTGCTCCTGGGACGTTGTGCTTGACCTTTCTTTCTACCTGTTCCTCCTCCTCCTTATGTCACCATCTTGTGGAGATTAAATGGTTGATTTGGGTAAGCTGGTGAGATTTTGGGCTATGGTCTCAGTAGGCTTAAAAATGTGAGTGTGTGTTTGAGAAGGAAGAATGAGTCCCTGTGTTCTCCTTTGGCTGGTGCTTTGTATGGTTACTTGCACTGTTGCTGTCTGCTTGCCAACACACCCATGCAGTTAGTTGACTAAGATGTGTGTGTGTTGTGCATGTGGATGAGCTCAAGTAATTTGGCTTTTACTATTACCTGTTTACTAGTTGATAGTCTGGTGAATCTTCCCCCTTTTCTTGTGCTGATGATGTTGATCTGAAGCTTATATGTTTAAAAGAACAGATACTATACATTGGTGAAATTGTTCCCTTTAATTACTCAATGATGTAACTAGGAACAGTGCACTTCACTGTTCTCTGCTGAGAGTAAAACTAACACACTAACCCTCTTTTCTTTATTTCTATATTTTGTTTGTATTTTGCAGGAATCAGAATGAGGAATGAAGACACCGGATGAAAGAATAGTTAGATATTAGACTAGGGTTTTATTTCATTACCTTTGTATTCTTTCATTTTGACTTCTGTAAAGACATTGTAATAAGTATTTGTTTAATAAGGTTCTTTTGACTGTGTGACAATTATTTCTGTAAAGACAATGTAATGGTTGTATTTCTGTAATAAAGAATTCTCTTTTGTATTTCCTTACCTATTATTTGTGTAATTATTTGAATGTAATTTTACTCTTATTCTTTTGTTATAAAAGAACAATGTACTACTTCATGTCTTCTAATAAAAGAATTATTTTATATTATAATCCTTTATTAATTACCCTTCCTTATAGTTTACCTTTCTTTTTCTTTTTATTATAAAAGAATTTCGTAATACCGGCTTCAATTAATAAAATTTAATTCTTACCCTGTATTACAATTATATACTTGTAATTATAACAATTCCTTAATCCCACATTAAATTAAATAATACTACTTTCTTATTTGTATTCTATTATTTTATTTATTACCTACAAGATCAAATATTCTTTATTTCCTTTAAAATCTATTTTTTATTATTTATTTACTTTTAGTTACTCCCTCTGATCCAAATTAATTGACTTGGATTGTCTAAATTTGAATGCATCTAGACATGTTTTAGTGCTAGATACATCCGAATGTAGGAAAATCTAAGTCAATTAATTTGGGTCGGAGGGAGTAACTAAATTGTTTATTTAGAGTCAAAGCTCAAACTTCTTCCTTCATAAAAAACATAAAATACTAAGAATCATGTCAAAATTCACCTCACTCATCTCAGATGATCTAAACCTAATTCATTACAGTGAGATATCCCTGATTTACTTTACTCTTTTAGTTTGGCGTGAAAATTCTCCGGATTTTCCATGCATGAATGCAATGCACACATCTTAACTCAGCTCATTTCTAAGCTCTAATGCTGGGATGTTACAGTATGCAAGCAACCTCATCGCACTGTGCACTTCTGTAGCGAGGAAAATCCAACCATGCCGGTGTAGTCCTTCTTGCACACGAAATAGGGGTCGAACTCTCGGATGGCATGCACGATCTTGAGGAAGAGCTTTCTGCTCATCCTGAAATGGCGTCGAAACATGGCCTCTTCGTGCAGTGGCTCATCAGCGAAGTAGTCGGCGTACAACATGTAGTAGCCCTCCATCCTCTGCCTTGCTTTGCACTTCCGACGACCCTTCACCGAGCCTCCACGCTGCAACCTGCATGTACAGCCATGCCAGAGAGGTGAGGATTTGCACGTGCTCTACATCTTTGGCGGCTGCGACGTTCTCTTCCTCCAGTAACACGGTGAACAGCTCCTTGTCGTCGGAGTCCATGGCCGAAGGGGCAAAACGCCGAACACTTGGCGGACGAGGTGGCGGAAGCTTGAAGCGTAGCTGAGCTACGACGAAGGAGGGGCAGCGAAATGTGGCCTACGCTGCGGGGGGAAGGTGCGGCGATGGTTGCGGACCTATCTACAGGCGCGACTTCGGCTTGAAGCGGTGGAGCTTCGCCGGCGCAAGCATGGCGACAGGATAGCTGGGGGATCCTTCAGTGCGGGAGAGGCGATTGGTGGTGGGAAATGGGGTGTCTCGTCGACAGGGTTGGCCTACCCTCTTTTTCGCTTCATCCGGCGTTCCTATGGCGTTCCCGACGCCCCGGGATTGGCCTAGGATCCCCGGATGAAAGTTGGGCCAAATCCGGACGAAACCGACGTCCCGGAAACGCGACTGACAAAAAATCGCCGTCCAGACGAAAAAACCCGCCCTGGTGGGAACGACGTCCTGGGAATCCGAGTGGACATGTTCTAACGTTGAAAAAGCACGTGCATAATAAGCGAGAAAGCAGGAAATCGTTTTGCAACACTCTCGGAAATTTTGCAGCGAATTGGACCGAACTCAATGTAGAAAAGGTCTTAATTTTTTTTCAAAAGTTTTACCTCCATTCCGTCCCTATAAAGCACCCGGACAGGAGAGCTCGCTCACCTCGTACTCTCACTCAGCGCCTCTTTCTTCCTGCACTAGCATAGCATGTGAAAATAGCCATGACGGGAGTAGATCTCGACGTCCCAATCAATTCGGATGAGATCACCGAGCACGACGGAAATGCTAGAGCTCTCGACTTCGAGTTTGAGCTGGTTGCCCTTTCTTTTTCCAACCGGGCTTCTCGCCCCATTCCATTTCATTCAAAACGGAAATACATTTTTTGACTTATTTACAGACACAGAAGAAAGGTGTAGTATAGCCATTTTTAAATTAATAAAACCACAAACAGCCTTCGGGACCTATTATTCGTTCAATAGAAAATATAGACAATTCTTTTGTGGCATTTTCTGTACAATCTGGGTATAAAGCACGTACAAGTTAGTTGAGTAGGACAATTGGCCTAAGCTAGATTATCCCTGATGTGGCGGCCGAGTGACCGGTCAACAGACTCTTTTCACTAGTACACCTTTTCTTTCTTTGCACCAGCGAGTCAAAAGTGAAACCCCAGCTTGTGTTCACACGAACGAGCATGCAGCTGCCAGCCAAAGCGAACGCAAAGTTGCGACAACTAGCTAGGATCTACTACTCGAGTACCCGTATCTAAACTGTCCCATCTATCGCACGGATGCACATTGATATCAAAAGCGCTTCCTTCGAATCTTCCATGGCTAGCTTCCCAGTTCCCACACACACGTGTAATCAAGTCAAGGCTCACCCGTGCAAGAGCACCGAGACTTGTACACGAACCCGACAACAATATCTCTGTATCTGGACTGGACGTATATATTGGCATATTGCACAGCACATGCGCGAGCATGCGTGCTTGCGTATGTACATTCGTCGATCGGTACGCTACGTACGCAAGCATGAAATCAAGCGTGACCGACTGACCGTGCATGCAACGCAGCGACCGAAAGACTACCACACGTACGCGTCTATATAATGGTCAGAGGCCGGTCTCGGTCGGTCGAGCTCACATGAACCACGTCCGGAATACGGAAGAATTACCCGTGCATGCACGCACGCACTAGGCACACCGCACGCGCGCGTGTTGTCCTTGTGCTGTATTGGAGTACTAGTACGTACGTGCACAGAAGGCCGTTCCGATGCGACCCAAGCTCATCTCGGTACGCACATGTACAGGTACTCATATGACGAACAATCAGACACGTACTTCCTCCGTTTCAAAATATAAGACGTTTTAGCTTTGTGAATGAAATGTATCTAGACTTTTTTTAGTGTATAGGTTCATCTAGGTTTAGAGTGGACTTAGACACTAAAAGGGGTCTAGATACACTCATTTCACAAAGCTAAAACATCTTATATTTTAAAATGGAGGGAGTACAACGAAATGCAACAAAACAAGGCCATGGTTTCTACCTATTCAGAAGAACCCGCCAACCTCCAAATCAACTTGGCTCAAGGAATTCAGTCGAAGGTTAACATAGCTCTCCTCCCCTCAGGATCGATATTGACAACTACACGAGCAAAGAAAAAGACCAGGCATAAGACAAAAATAAAACCACACGAGTGCTTACTTTGCAACTTCTTGTTGGCTTTCGTCACTTCACCAAGGAGACATACTCCTTGCGTTTAGCTGCCTTCTTAGCTTTGTCTTTGGGCAAACAATCAAAAAAATTAAACAATGTAACTGTTTGATAGATTGTTCGACCATTTTTCTAAAATTATTTGGCTAGTTTATTAGAGACATACGTCTGCATGAGGTCCTTGTGTTGAGTGCTTACATTGCTATAGCAGATCAAATAATCTTTTAAAAATCTTTGAGAATGAACATGGTAGTTTTGTTCCTTTGTATGATGTTGTAACTTCTTTTATCTTAGTTTCAGCCTTTATCAAGTAGAGTAGTCGTTTCACAGGGCAGAAGTGACAGTTGCACACGATCCCATCCCTCTATAAAGTCTACTGTTCCGGTTATTCCAGAAGAAAGAGGTGTATGATGCCCTGCTGTTACTAATTGCTTTTTTTTAGCAAAAGGACTGATCTGAAATTCATTGGTTTTTGTTTTTCTTGGTAATGATGTTATATGCCCTTTTTTGTTTTAGGTTGTAAATATAAATATGAAGGCAGAACAGAAAACAACTATCTCAAGTGTAGATCTCTTTGGACAAAGCAGCAGTGATAGTGCGTATTGCTCACGTAGGTACACGATCTCGACTGCTCCATACATTCCAGCAGATTTGTTTTTTTGTGCTGCACTCCAAGATGCACCTGATGTAGTTGGACAGAAAGCCAACAGAACAGATGCAGTAGTATCCATAACAAGGAAGGAGTTATCTGAATTAAAAAATAGACAAAGCTTTGACGGAAAATCTACTTAATAATATCCTCAACAAGTCTCATGGTAATCCCGCGTTACATGTGAGGCGGTGCGAGCTCCCTAAAAAGGAATATTTTTGAAACTGGAATTATATTGTTTATCAGCTATGTTATACTCCGATGATGCTTTACAAGCTATGTAATTTTTCATGACTGTAATAATTTACTAATTTTTCAGTTATAAGTTTTTCCACAGATCCATAATTAATTTAGCATTTTAGAGAACTTATGTTCTTTGTTTATCCACCTTTATGTCCTGGCAATGGATCTAAGTTAGATAGACTTAAACAGTAGCAGGCCCACAACGTTTGTATCAGTCTTTGATGGGCCGCCAATCAACAGTGACGGACCTACAATGACGCCATTACATGTAGAATTTGACCGCAAAAGAACATAATAGTAAAATGCCAAAACAGTAAATGACAAAAACAGTAAATGACCAGAACGGTAAATGACCGAAATAGTAAATAACTAGAACAGTAAAATGCCAGAACAATAAAAGGCCAGTACAGGAAAATTGTAGGACGCCAGAACAGTAACAGGCTGGAAACAGTAACAAGGCCAGAACAATAGGATGCCAGAACTTTAGCAAGGCAGAAACTTCGTAGACCGTTTATGGGACTGAATAGTAGAAGGCCGGAACAACGAATGTCCAGAACAGTAAAGGGTCGTAATGGTACAGGGCTGTAAGGGCCCACGATGGGTGCGAGAAAAGTGATGGGCCGACAACAGGCCTTAACAGTAACAGACAGACTTGGCTCAGGCGGACAATGGGCCGCACATTATTGGATCAAGGTGGGCCTTCTATAGACTAAAACAATGTCGGGTCTGAAAGTTCACGGGCCGCGGATGGCTGCACTAATTGGCCTATTTCAAACAGTGTTGGATGAAACAGTAACGGGCCTTTTACTTATTGGGCTCTCCTCATAGGCCGACCCACTTAATATTTAGCAGGCCTTGGCTGAGCCTGACTTCTACCATGGTTTCTGTGATCGTTAACGGCGGTAACTGGGCATTAACGGTGTTCGCCACGTGGCATTTTGCATGACGTCAGCAGTCAACAGGGCTGGCAGACAGATCTACGACGGAACAAGTTTTCGTGGCTGAAGGGTGCAATCCGCCACGGTCAGAAAAAAACCGTGGAGATTCTTTTGTGACGGGGCTTTTACCACGATGGACATCCGTCGTAGAAGACTTTTTAGCCACGAAAAACGTGCCTTCAACATGAAAATCGTCCGTTGTAAAAGCCAACTTTTTTTGTAGTGTATGGATAATGAGTATTTGGAGGAACCCCCAAATACATGTGTGGGATTATAAGCACCATTTAGATATCCCTAGTATCCCCTCTAAGACTGTTTTTTGTATCATTGATAGTCTTGTTTTTATGACTATGTGCAAATGTAAAGTTGTTACAAGGTTGACGGTGATATATAAGAACGACATTGTTAGCGGAACAATGACATTGGATAGACTCCGAATGATATACCTTGAAATGCATCGTCAATATTGTTACCGGTAGCTTCTCAATGACAAGTATTACCATTGCTAAAGATTGTTAGACCATGATAAACATATAGACTCGGATATGATATGGAAGTGGTGAGGCCTTAAAACATTACTTTGTGGCTAGGTAATTATAAAGTCAATATTTGCTCTTACTGGATAATATGTCAATGTTCTATATGGCGTAGTTGTGGAAACTGCTACTCCCGATGATATGAGAGATTCACTATGGGCCCACTTAAGTATCATGATGTTCGTCATCGTCTGGCCATACACATGGCTAAGTTGTTATGACAGGAACATTGATGATGCGCAATGATTAAAAGAGTACTTGCCGGGTAACGAGGATAACATAATAGTTTTACCTCGGGGTATGTAAAGTATCAAGAAGCAATGCGACAAGTATCAATAATTAATACAGAAGGTTCACATGATAAATATATTCATATTAGGTGTGAGGATCATTAAGTACATCAAGGTACCTATGTTCATTGTCGCAGAAGGTGTTCTGGACATGTCCACACAAATCTGAACCCATCGGATCACACACTTAACGGTCTAGAAACATTAAGGAATTCAAGTGATATATTAATATAGGAGAGAAGGGTTCCGAGAGTGTCTCGGATAATATCGGAATGGTCCCAAGAGGCCCGGATGATCATAGAAGTGTCCATAATGGTCTCAGGAGTCTCCAGAGTTATTCCATGCATACACGAAAGGTTTTGCAAGGACTAGAAGCGTCTGCAAGGTTATGGAAGGTCCGGGTTGACCCGGGATATCAAAGTATGTCTGGAAGGTTTTATAATAGGTGCATCCACGTTGCCCCAAGGGCAAGAAAAGTTTCCATAGGGAGATTCTGTTTGACAAAAGAAGGCAATTTTCTAGTAGGTTTCATCTCACAGAACTCTATCAAAACTCGTCCAAACTTCAGAACAAGTTTATGGACTACCCGAGGGGTTTGTGAACCAATAAAAGGAGACCAAAGGGAGCCCCAAGGGCACCCGGGTCGCAGCCCCAAGCCTCCTACAAGACGCTGCACCACGGCCACCAAAACCGTAGATGCCGCCCATGCCACCAACACGTAGCCAACTTGTGTGATGGTGTACGCCACTGCCGCCACCCTCGCCTTACTGTTGCCATGCTAACGTCAACCTAAACATAGGGTGAGCATGCCCTAAGTTCTCTCTTCTCGGACGTTGGAGCGCTGCCAATTCATCTACTCCGTTTAGATCTAATCTAGATGACGATCACGAAGCACCAAATCTTAATCGACTTGTTCCTTGCTCTTTGTCCATGTGCTTGATAATGTGTTGATGCAGTGACACTACACCTGTACATGTGGATATTGTGGAGGTGTTGCGCTTGTGACTCGATCTTGCGGATCTTCACAAGGAGAAATCTTCTCGTGGCCAATTAACTAGTTGCGTGAATCAACACACCGATTACTTCAACAATGTCGTCTTCTTCGGTGCATGACTGTGGGATCGGTACGAGGGCTAATATATCTCCTCGCGACTTGATAAGTCTTGTTGCGGTGATCGAACTGTGACTACATCAATTTCGTCATCGACAAACTTCTTCTACATCGATCTATAAGGTATGATCTGTTACCTCTATCTTGCATAATTGATCCGGTTATACGCTAGATTTTTTTTTCAAGTAGCGTGTTCCCCAACACTCCACATGAATCTCAGATAGCTAGGCCTAGGGAACCTAGGTGGGTGAGGCTTGGCCTGACACCTCTGCTCCATGGATAACCCTAATAGATCTGGTGAACTGCTGCCTACCTTGCCCCCTCTCTCTCCATTCCTAAGGAGATGATCCATCTGCCCCGCACATAGCAATGAAGGATGCTCCGCCACGCACCGCCCACGTCGTCCTATCCATAGTCGGGAAGCAACAAATGAGACATGGAATGACTTTTTTGCCACCGCTAGCAAGGAAAATTGCGAGGAAACCACTTCGCCACCCAATCCGATCGGACGAACCACACTCGCTAACAGCTAGGCCCACTAAAAGCAGGTCCTCCCTTCATAGGGGATGGCTAGCTGTTTTGTCGGTGAATGAAGGAAGTAGGAAAAAAGCGAATAGGATCAGACGGACGGGACCACGCGTGCCCTCCAAAGCCTCCTAGCTTGGCAACCATGTTTCTTTTAGATGGGACAACCATCTCGTGCGCACATGTCAAAACCGACACCACGGCGTGAGCACCGGCTCGGCCGCACGATGTAACTTCAAACAATGCAGTTGTTAGAGGATTCCTTCAAATGAATTGACCGAGGAGCCGTGTCGTGCATAGTTAGTATCGGCCTGACATCCTCATTTTCATCTATATACATAATTTCTACTTGATTTGACTGACTTGCTTGTCAGACCAAAGAGGGGGAAAGATGGATATGATACCTACTACTACCAGGCAAACCCTTCTTTAAAGATAAGAAAGGTGATCTACACTTTCATCGTAGTCTTGAACCAAAAAGAACAATGCGAACAGTTCAGGAGGTCGCAAAGCAAACCCTTAGTTCAGCGTCTGGTTATAAAAATCTGAAAAAACAAAAAGAAACATAAGTTGCTAGGCCTCCACACATGAGTTACCCGGCAACTTTAGAAACCGTCTCGCTTGCAATCGTGGGCACATCTCCCGTCGGTTAAAATCACACTCCAGTAAGCAGTGGCGAACGTAGCGCCCCTCTAGCCCGGGTGCTTGCCCGGGCTTCCAGCCGGCCAGCACTAGCTATTTTGGTTGAAATTTGACTGAAAATTGTATATTTGATCTTCAAATTCATAGTTTGTCCGGGCTTCAAAATCATTCCCGGTCCGCTACTGCCAGTAAGTACTTATTAGCGATTCCTGGCCACACGAGTACACGCAGACAAAACATAATAAACTTTTCATCACCATCAATAGAACGAATTGAACAAATTTAAACCTAGTTCTACTCAACTCCGCGAACTGGAAAGAAACCCATCGATCCTCAATGCATGCACTGCACGCACGGACGTACGTACGTGTGTAGCTAGCCTACACGATCGATCGGTCATCTCCTTCCCGTCGCCTCCTTGGCCACTGCCTTGGCCCACAGCTTGAGCTTCTCCTTCACGTCGTCGTCGTAGCTCCGCGGCTTGCCCCCGCGCCGGATACGCGCATCCTCCTCCCGTCGCGCCGCCATGATCATGTCCACCGGCACCACCTTCTCGAGGAACGCCTCGAAGGAGCGCAGGTGCTCCGGCGGCATTCCGCCGTCGTCGTCGTCAGAGCAGCACGCGGCCTGGGGCGGCGTGCGCTGGAAGCCGCCCATAGCCAGCGCCTCGACGGACGGCACACGCATGCTCTCCGCTGCCGCCGCCGTACGCCGACGAACTTGCTTCTTGTTCTCTTCCTCGGCGCCGTGCGCCGTCATGCCAACCGCTGTAGCACTCCCCATTGACCAGCCAGCTGCTGAGACAGGTATATGCTCTACAGGATAGTAGGGTGTCTAGTTGCATCCAAGATTTACTCGCATAGTCCGTATTTATATGCAGCGGGTACGTACCGATCGACCCTATCGTGCGTGCGGCGTGCCTACGTGCGTGGGCGTGCGTGCATGGGTTTCTCCCGTATTCCGGACGTGGTTCATGTGAGCTCGACCGAGACCGGCCTAGCTAGCTCTGACCATCATATAGACGTACGTGTGGTAGTCTTTCGGTCGCTGCGTTGCATGCACGGTCACGCTTGATTTCATGCTTGCGTTACGTACCCATCGACGTATGTACATACGCAAGCACGCACGCTCGCGCATGATGTGCTGTGCAATATATACGTACTAGTCTCGGAGCTCTCGCACGGGTGAGCCTTGACTTGATTCGAAAGAAGCGCTTTTGGATATCAATGTGCATCCGTGCGATGGGACAGTTTAGATAGGGTACTCGAGTACATCCTAGCTAGTTGTCGCAACTTGTATCAGCTTTGCCTGGCAGCTGCACGTTCGTGTGAACACAAGCAGGGGTCTGACTTTTGACTCGCTAGCTGCTGCAAAGAAAAGAATATATATGTTGACCGGTCACTCGGTCAGCCACATGAAGGATAATCTTGGTTAGACCAATTGTCCGTGCTCGACTACTTGTCCGTGTGGTATACCTATATAAGCTAGGGACGTGTTTGTTTCCGGGGCCAATATTTTTCTCCTCTTCTACTTTGTCCAGCGGAAGCTGTATAGGAGGAGATTGGGACTTGGGTCCGTACGGCGTTTTATTTGGTCTCCCGCGGAGTGCGGAGTGGTTGCTACATAAGAGCAACACTTGTGTCCACTTTATTTGGTTGGTCAGAATGGGCTCGACTGATGCAAAGCACCATATTTGTCAGCCCGTATATGGTCCAATATGGTTACGTCGCACCATATGTGGTGAGCTTATTAGCAAATAGTTCAATGTTTGAGGTCTTATATGCGACCACACGATTTAGAACATGTTTTATACAATCCACAAGGCTAGGTAGGCGATAATGAAGTCTTTGATCATAATTTTAACACGCAGAGTGCAACCTATTGAGTTGCAAGCTATGGAGTTACAACCTGTTGAGAAGCAACCTATAGTGGATCAACCTATTTAGCTGTCAGCTGTGGAGTACCTTGTGTTATGAACTTTGAAAGGGATTTGTGTGCCTCCTTTAGAGTTTTAAACCCTTTATGGAGGTTGTATTTATAATCCGTCACTTGTTCGCTGCAATCCTCCCATGTCTTGTAGATTTCCGGCCCTTTGTCGTAGTACACCATATACTAGTTATATTTCTAGCGACATAGAACATGTGCAACATAAGTATCACAAGTAAAGTAGGCAAATCAAGTTCACCACTAGTGTGATCCTACCGATCGCACTAACTGCTATGGTGTCATTCTACCACCACAACAAAAAGGGGTGTAATCCTACCATCGCAAGTTCTCCATCATGTGGGGGGTTAGTATATACCACCTCACAATAAATAGGCTGGAATAAGTTTTCGTCAAAACCTAGCTACTACAAAATATACAACCAACAAGTTCATCTTCATCATGCACGCACCACCACCAGCTCCATGACCAGGGAGCTAGCACTACACGTAGTAGTGCTTGGTCCGGAAGATCTTGAGCCAAAGATGTATGTGGTCTCCGCCATCTGAACAAAGTCATTGCCCTGGGCCCTATTGTCGAAGAGGTGGGTGAGCGCCACCATCAAAGCCTCAGGGATGAAGCCGACGGCACTCATGGATCATGGTAGCGTCGTAGAGAGCTAGGTGCACATCTGGAGGGGAATCAGTGGTGATGGTGACTGCCGCTGCTTTCACGACCTTGGTCATGCAGGTGATGGCGACGACGTCCTCCTCTCCTAGCAACGACCTCTTCCTATTCTTAGAAAGATCGTAGCTAGCACCAATAAAGGCAGTGGTACTGCCGCCAGCAACGTTTGCACCAATGTGACACCACTAGCACTAGCACTTGCAGGATGATCGTTCTCACCCTCGTCATCAAGGACCATTATCTCGGACTCTTGGGTATGGACGTAACCAGGGTTATTTGTGCCAATAGGCTCACTGGAACCCATGGAAAACCTGCTAGTGGCAAGGCAAAAGGATAAAATGGTCTGCATCTACACATATTTGGAGATTGGCTTGTTAAGGTTCTCGGCATCCTTGGGGATCCTGAGATAGGGAGTTACAGGGAGGTTAGTGCTAGTTGGAATAAAATGGAGGTTAGTACACGAATTCAAAACTAGTGAGTACTGAGATAGGGCCCATGTAGTGCTCCTCCTCCAAGATGAGGTTCAGCTCTCCTCATCCCATCTAGCTCCGCTAAGGTCTCTTAGCTTGGACACATGAATCCACGTGGTCCTCCACTTACGCAGGTGATACCTTCGATCCGGATTACGGATGTAGTATAGCTCTTTTTCCCTAGTAGACCTAGGTTTATCGAATCCTCGGGAAGCAGAAGCGTAGTGAAGTTACTTTAGCGGACCTTCGGGAGTTTTAGAATTTCTTTTGTGTTTTTATCGGACCAAGAGTTTGCGTCTTTTTGTTGTTGTCGATGATGGAGAGAGAGGGCCTAGGACGTTCAGTTTCACTTGTAGCTATGCAAAACATCTGATGGGAATAAAAGATAAAGATAAAGTATGCATGTAATTGTTAGAGCAAGATAAATTATATGTGGGCAGTGTATCCATAATTGCTATTGCCTCCATAACCGCTTATAGCAATAACCTACTAGTCTCATCCATAGAAGAAAGAGAACTAATGATATGCATAGTGATGTCACCGTTAATCCCAAGTAAATCCCTCACATGCAGATGTACTACCCTTTCTGTCACTAGGGGTTCCCAACCTGCAGATTAGTCATTACTCATACTCCCTATACCTGGCTCAATCCGTGGGGTCTTGGGTACCTGACAAGTCCTTAGATTGAGGCAAGAGAGGATACAATAATCATCATGTCATACAAACTAATACATGATCACATCTATGATAAATAACATGCACAAAAGCTACATGGCTAGGCCGAAGCCCTTAGCCCAAGGAGAATTACTCACACATAGAGATGAGATTAACAATCATAAACATTGTAATCGAAATCATGAGATTGATAGCAAATGGTCTTACAATATCGCCGATCGAAGATGAGATCTATTATTACAAGTGGTGGAATATGGCTATGGAAGTGGAGAAAGGCTTTGGAGATTAGATCTAAGCCTATTCTTCCGGCGGCTCTTCGGTGTGGTGGATGGAGATTTGGAGGCGGCTGATGATCTGGGGCAGGGACTCTCGAGGCTCTTTTCTCATCGCCCGAGGCTTCTTTATATAGGGGTCCCTTCACAAAAGTTGTTTTGTTTGACCTAGCAGTGTCGTTGGCAACTATACGGCTGGAACTATACAGCCGGAATTTTATTCCGGTCGTATAGTTGGTCGACTCACAACTCCTGGTTTCTTCTGTTTGTTGGAAATATCGTATCTTTGACTTTAATGTAGTGATTCCCATCATCAAACGTCATTATCTGCGCGCAGGAAAAATAGAAGGAAAGGATTGCATACCCCTTTGATCATTAGGCATTAGTGGCAGGGTTTAGAGAGATATTTCATCAAAAATATGAATGATATCTAGTTTAAATGTGGATGTAGATGGCTATATTTCACAGCCATCAACCTCCCCAAGCTTAAACTTGATCGTCCTCAAGCAAGAAAACCAAAATCAAAAAGGAACTCAGCATTTAAACTGAAATAATGAGATGATGATATTACTCATGATTGGTAGTCTCATGTTTCCTCCACTTCATAAATCTGAAAAACTTCAGCATAGATGGAGTAATGGCAAGCATATCATACAGGTTTTTATGCATCCTTATAGCTCAAAAAAATTATTGTTAACATGGATGATTCAAATGAGTAAACTTTATTCCATGACATGTAATCAACTCATATGCTTGCCTTTGAACAATAAAGTATAATCATGTAAATTGAGAGTGTGAGAGTTATCATGAAAAGCATATACACTAGAGTATCTCAATTCTCCCACATCAATAAATCAAGACTTTTCAAGCACTAATTTTATATTCTTTGTCCTTCAGGAATTTCAGTTCTTGAGTAATTGAGAGCATGCCAAAAAAAATATTAGTTTATCGGGCTATGATGGACACTCGTGGCATCACTAAGGTTTTTGTTCCTTTTGCATAATGATTACTCATAACAGCCAGAGGAGTGATTCCATCATGAATACAGCTACCCGGGAGTGCCAACAATCTTACCCACTATAGCATTGCTGCTACATGTGTTTAATCAACTCATAGCCAAAATCTAGGAGTTTCCTCCATGAAGATCGTTCATAGGCCAGTGGAGTTGTTGGCATCCCATGAAGTTTGACACGCATAAAGCTATATCATTCTTATGATTAACAAGTCAAACTTTGGCATGCTCACAAAAACCGCTAAACATTAATTCAGTCGAACAAATCCTTTTAAGAGATCTATCAAGTCAATCATTATATTCCATGGTGTTGAGTGTCTCTAGAAATAAGCCTTCAAGACTAAACACTACAACACCCAAGCCTTCAATTGCGAGACTTTTTCTTATTACAATTGTTTAGAGGAAAGACTTGGTTAACTACAAGAGCTGGAACAAATCGTACCCAACTAAATACCCATGCAAACAAAATCTTACTACAATATAAAGACTCACTCCACCAATATAACATCTCAACATTTACTACTAACTAGCATGGGTTTCTCAAACTTCAAAAGTGGGGAGTCATAAGGCATACCTCTCATGTTTGGTTCCACTTCTCTCTTCCTTTTTTATTTGTTTCTTAGAAACTCGAAGTTGATCACTCTCTTGCAAATACATGAGAACCTCGAGGCGGAAAGAAAAGAAAGACGAAAAATAAGAAAATGGGGAAATCTTTTTTTTAAGAGACGGAATTTAAAGAATAGAAATTGGCGACAAAGCTCGGCTAGAAAAATCTTGAAAGCAAATAGAAAGAACTAAAAATAAAGTGTTGGGAAAACCAACACGAGTGCTTATAAACTCGAATTAGAAACACAACCTCAAAATAAATAAAAGAAAATGAACGTCAAATAAAGATACACGAGGAAACTTCCCCAAACTTAGGATTTTGCAAGCCCTTCAAATCATTGTGGTGGCGGGAAAAAGTCATTACTCCAGTTCGTAAATTGAGTTGATAAATTACTAGTTGTTCCTCGGAGGTTCAAAGAGAGGTTATGCATCCTCTCCACAGTCCCTCCAAGTTCTTGGAAGTCTTGGTGACGAGGGTTTAACTCATCAATGCCCATGGTTATGGACTTGGGTTTTGGAGAAGGAGGGAGCGCTGGAACCATCTATCGGCTAGCAAACAAGCACACAGGGGACTTGAAGATTTACCCAGGTTCAGGCCTCATAGAGGTCCCTACTCCTACTTGTCTGCTCGTGGAATTATCAAAGGAATCGAGGATTACAATGGTGCGCATATGCAATCTGGCGATGGTTGTGGAAACTAGGGTTACGTGTGTCCTCCTCGTCGCCTCCTCCTAGCCTTTATATAGATAGGCTAGGTCTCAGGTAGCAGGTCGAATCGGTTACAGGTTAGGGTTTCCCTTTAAACTTTCTATCTTTAACTTCTTCTTGTTCCGCAAGCGATTGAGAGTCCGTAGGTTACTCGAGTTCTCCATTTGGGCCTTGGCGACACCGTGGGCTTCTGCTGTATTCATGCCGTATATACCAAGCTCGAGTACCTGTAGGGTATACCCATGTCACTTGGTATGTGGCGAACCGGGTTTGTGGTTTCTCTTCTTGATAAGGAACTTCTTGCTCCTCTTCTTGGTCCTCATCCTCTTTCGGAATCTCCTCCTCGGGTTGGTGTTGCTCAACCTGAAAGTCATATAGCAAGCGTCCTTCCTCGATAGAGAAAAGACCATTAAACATAGGAGCGGGGTAAAGACGCCCAACTCCAACAATATGTAGTTAGTAAACACCACCTCTCCTAGTGAGCATTCAACAAGCCTTTAAAGTAGAGAAACCAACACGTCCTCACCTAGCATAGGTTGCAACTCACCTAGATCGATGCCTAGGGCAGTGGCAAGCATGGTGATGACGCCTGCACCTGTGATTGGCCCTTGGCTTTGGGAGGATTGGTGCTCCAGGTAGCGCACAAGGATTGCACCCAAGTTGAGTGACAAGTCGCAGTTGGTATAAGCAGCTTTTGCGAGGACTAAGATGTCCTCCTCATTGAGTCTTGTGAACTCATTTCTTGCCTGCAAGGTGTTAGCAATAATATAGAACAGATAGCGAATTGCAGGATATTGAATATTCTTTCCCTTGCTTACTCTAGCAGTGAAACTCATTCCATTATAATATTTTGCAGGGGAAGGGTCTAAGCCAGTAAAGGATGGACATAAGGCATTAACATCATTGTTTGGGAAATTAAAACATGCGTACCATTCATCTAGTGTTAAAGTGTAGTTGTTGTTCATAAGTCGGAAAGAAATCGTGTCCTCTCCTTGCCATATTTTAATGGTGCTTTGCAAAGAGCTTGGAAATTCAATAGTTAAACGGCTATAAGTAGGCACATCATTGTACACAAAGTTTTGCAGGACAACTCTATTGCAAAGTAAATTGAAGTCATTAGAAATACCGAGTTGGTTCAATATAATGGGGCAAGCCCACTTGTTTGCCTTCATTTCTCGATTCTTGATCCTATCGAAGCGATCACGTTGGAGCTCATTCCTGAATCGTATCCCCATGCGTTCTTGTGTGACAACCTGAGAAGCACTAGCGGCGGCACGAGCACGAGTTTGGCGCCTTGTGTTCATCATCTAAAACAATAAAGAAAGACAAAAATAAAACTTTTTGATCCAACAACAATAAGTATAACATATTCCTCATCATAGCACACTAAAGAATCTCCTCAAAATAATAATTTAAGCAAGAGAATCATGGCAATTAGTTCATCATAGGTCTCACCCTAGATTGATAATGACAATAGATCAAAGATGAATTTACAAAAAGTAATTGGAGGATCAGAGGAGAAACATACCGTAGATCACTTGTGTGCGAGGAAATCGAATGAAATTGAGTAGAGATGAATATCTCTTGAGGTTTTGAGAGAGTTTGGAGGTAGAAGAAATAAAAAGGATTGAAGTTTTGGGGTTGGAGGTACCTCCCTTGGCATTTTTGTGGTCGGACGCAACTATACAAGCGGAACTATATGGCTAGAACATTGTGTTCCCGCCGTATAGTTGGCCTGCTGTCAAAATTTTAGGGTTTTGTCCTGGCGGCGCAGCTATACAGCCGGAACTATATGGCCAGAACAATATGTTCCCGCCGTATAGTTGGTCGTCAAACCATATGTACTAGGAAAAAGAAATTGTATGAAGGCATCGATATCTATACGACTAAAACTATACGGCCGGAATTTTTATTCCCGCCATATAGTTGATCATTAAACAGTCAGTACATATGAAAGAAAAATTGTCGATGGCATCGATATCTATACGATCGAAACTATATGGCTGGAATATTTATTTCCGTCGTATAGTTGGTTGTTAAACCGTCAATACATAGGAAAGAAAAATTGTCGATGGCAAAAACATCTATACAACCAGAATTTATATTCTCACCGTATAGTTGGTTGTTAAACCTTCTGTATGCATCAAAAAAAATTGTTTCTTCAAAAATTATTTCTTATCCTATAACTTAGTAAAATACTTTGTTTTTGACAGAAAAATGACAGTAAATATTATCGACCAACAATAGCATGAATAAAGCAGGATTTTTAGTACTACCGAACTTCTTCTCCTCAATTGGAGTTTTCTAGCACTCTTTATTAAACATAAACATAAACTAAAACTTAAAAACCTAACTCAAACCTTTATTTCACATGGGTTGCCTCCCATGAAGCGCTCTTTTATGGTCAATAGCTTGACCTCAATGTTGCTCACTTAGGCCAGATAAGTGGAACACCCACTCCAAAATAGTTGGCCTTCAAAGTGATGGCCTCCTTTTCATCATACTTGGCTTTCTTCTTCCTAGGGAAATGAATAACAAAAGGATCCCGCGAAGGCAACTGAAACTTCATGTTCCCTTCATATAGATATAATCAAAGTCTTAATAGTTTTTAAGAAAGGACGGCCTAATATAATAGGAGAAGTAGCATCTTCAGGCATGTCAACAATAACAAAATCAATAAGAGAAGGACAACCTTTAATGTATACTAAAATATTCTCCTTAATTCCTACAGCTTGTTTGTAGGTAGAATCTGCAAGATGTAATTTTAACTCAGTGGTCTCAAAAGAGCCAAGATTTAACTTGTTAAAAAGACTCTTTGGAATTGTTGAAACGCTTGCACCTAGATCACAAAGTGCAGCTATCTCATTGGTCCCAATTTTAATCTTAATAGTAGGCTCAAATATATCATCAAGCTTCACAGATAATTTTTTAGAAATTTGTTTATATTCTTCCTCAAGCTCACGTACCTTTATTGCTACCTGATTAACGAAGTGTTGGTACATAGCTCCCTCATTTCCTTCACTTACTAGAATCTTAGCGTTGATCCTTTTTACAAGATCTTCAACAGTGTAGCTTGGTGAAGGAGCATTACTATAATCAAGTTCTTTAGGCTCTGTCCTTTGGATTCTTATTATTTTGAGGTCTTCAACAGGATTAGGCTCAGCTTTACCTGCAAATTTAGCTAGAATGAGAGTTTCACTCTCGGTTATCTTACCTAGCTGTGCCTCAATGATCCTCGTTCTTTCTTGGAGGGTGATACGCCCATTTTGCATCACTATTATATGTATTAATTCACTATTATTCATTGATATATTTCGTATTGAGAGGTGATACTTATGTTATTTCACCTGTTTTTTCATGGTTGATGACTTTTGGAGCATGGACCGCTGCAGTCAGGATTCTGATGGAAAAGGTGTTGTTTGGAGGCAAAATTCGCGAAGATCAAAAAATCCGGAAAAATATACGGAAAGTTCTATTTTTCCAGAAGACTCGGGATGCCAGAAGATGGAGTGGAGGTGGGCCACAGGGGGCCCACACCACCCCATGGCGCGGGCAGGCCTAGGCCGCGCTAGGGAGGGGTGTGGCCGCCCTGGCCCACTCCAGCCTCTCCCCTCTGGCGTATATCATCCCCACGAAACCCTAATACTCGGCGAGCGACCACAGAAAGATTCCACCGCCTCTGCGGGGTAGAAAACACCGAGAGAGAAAGATCTCTCCGGCAGTCAGATTTCTCCCAGGGGAATTCCTTCCCGGAGAGGGGAGATCATCGCCATCAACACCACCATCAAGCTAGACTTCATCGGGATCATCATCACCATCATCACCACCATCATCACCATCAGCACCCTCATCACCATCTCCATATTGCTGTAACAATTGCGTTGAATCTTGCTATAGTTCATAGGGGAAACTTTCCCGGTGTTGATTACTCTTTGTAGTTGATGCTATTGAGTGAACCATTGAATTATTGTTTATGTTTAGATTGTTATACATCATTATTTCATCTCTGATCATGATCCATATGATGTCTTGTGAGTAGTTTGTTTTGTTCTTGAGGACATGGGAGAAGTCTTGTTATTAGTAGTGGAATTGCTTTGAGAAAGATTCAATAGATTGTTATTTAAGTTGTGGTGTACTTCTTCTAGTGGTGTCATGTGAACGTCGACTACATGACACTTCACCTATGTGGGCCTAGGGGAATGCATTGTGTATTTGGCTACTAATCGTAGGGGTTGCCAGAGTGATAGAAACCTGAACCCCCGTTAGGAAACCATTGGACAAGGGACGTAAGGGTCTTAGAGTCTAAAGCTATGGTTAGGTTTCTACCTTAATTACTTTCTTGTACTTACGGATGTTTGCAAGGGGTATAATCACAAGTATGTATTAGTCTTGGATGGGGAGGTACATTAGCACGGGTTCACCCACACAACACTTAGCAAGCTAAAGAAGATTAATCAACTATATGAAGCGAAAGCACTTGACAGTCTTCCCATGTGTCCTCGAGAACGTTTGGTCATCTATAGAAATACAACCGGCTTGTCCTTTGCTGCATAAAGGATTGGACCACTTGCTGCATTTATTCCTACTGTCTTTTATTTACTCGTACTTTGTTTACTTGCTTTATCGAAAACCCCTAAAAATCCGTTTGCTAAGTATTTGCAGAGAATTCCTGATCCATACCACTAGCCAGCACCTTATGCTCCTCGTTGGGTTCGACACTCTTACTTATCGAAAATACTGCGATACACCCCCTATACTTGTGGGTCATCAAGACTATTTTTTGGCGCCGTTGCCGGGGAGTGAAGCTCTATTGGAGAGTGGAACTGGTAAAGGAAACTTCTACTGTGAGTATTGTTTACTTCTGCTAGTTGCTTTATTTTTTTTATGGATAATTCGCTGAGTTTCTTATTTGGTAATGCTACTACCGCTGCTAAGGTAGTAGATAAGCCACCACCTGCTGAGAAAGATGTTTTCAAAATACCTACAAGAATTATTGATCGTGTTATGGATAACTATTATGTTGGGGATGGAACTATCCATCCCGGTGATCATTTACTCTTTATACACGAATTATGCGGGTTGTTCAAGTGTGCAGGTATTACTACAGATCAAGTTAAGAAGAAGTTATTCTCATTATCACTGAAAGGAAGAGCTGAGGAATGGTATAAGCTGCTGGAGAATGGTCAAGCTCTGGAATGGGAGGAAATAGTGCCTCTCTTTTATTCAAAGTTTTATCCTCCTAGTGAGATTCATAAAGATCGGAATCAAATATACAACTTTTGGCCTCTTGATGGAGAGAGTACAACTCAAGCTTGGGGGAGACTGAAGTTACTAATGCTCAAATGTCCCATTCATGAGCTCCCCAACAATATTATTATCAACAACTTTTATGCAAGGCTCCCTCTACATGATAAAGATTTATTGGATGCTTCTTGTGCTGGATCATTCACTCGTATGGAAAAAGAAGCTAAATGGGATCTTCTGGACCGTATTCAAGACAATGCTGAAGCTTGGGAGAATGACAAAGGTAGAAAGTCAGGTATAAATTATGATTATGAATGCATTGAATCTTTTATGGGAACTGATGACTTTCAAAATATTAGTAATGCTTATGGTCTTGATTTGCAAGTTATTACGAATTGCTTTAGAGCTTTTGCTTCTTATATTGAAATTCCAAAAAGGGGATAGAATAAGTACCATGCACCTTATAAAGATATTGTTGATCGTGTTCCTGTTGGGAGCACTAAGTGTTGCATTATTGATCATATCTTACCTGAACCTTATATCAAGAAGATTCCCTTCCCAGATAAGGTAAAGGATCATCCTATGATAACTAATGTAATCACTAAAAGTGAAAAGAGAACTGTAAAACCTGATGAACAAATAAACATTGAACCTGTGGTAGCAATTGTGAAAGACCTTGTCACTAAAAGCGTAGAAGATGGGCACATAGTCTTTCGTGAGGATGCTTCTAATATTGTTTCACATCCCAATAGAACTAAAAAGGCTAGTGTTCCTGTGCTTTCTGTTAGAATTGGTGATCATTGCTATTATGGTTTATGTGATATTGGTGCAAGTTCTAGTGCTATTCCTTATGAGCTTTACAGAGAAATTATGCATGAGATCAGTCCTTGCGAGTTGGAAGAGATTGATGTGGTTATTCACCTTGCTAATAGAGAGACCATCTCTCCAATTGGTATTGTGCGAGACGTGGAAGTTCTTTGTGGTAAGATTAAGTACCCTGCTGATTTTCTAGTACTTGGTTCAGCTGCTAGTAAAACTTATCCTATCATTTTTGGTAGACCTTTCTTGAGTACTTGTGGAGCTATTATTGATTGTAAGAGGGAGAAAATCTTGACTAAGTTTGATGGGGAATCTTATGAGTTTAATTTTTCTAAATTTACTAAAGAACCTTGCGAAGAGGAAACCCATAATGAGGATTTTAGAGTTGAACAACTTGCTTCTATCTCTCTTGCTCCTAACAATGCTTTGCAGCAATTTATGGAAGATCACAAAAGTGAGATCTTCATGGAAGAAAGGAATGAGATTGATGAGATCCTCCGTCGTCAACCCAGGTTGCTTAAGCATGACTTGCCTGTAGAAGACTTGGGTACCACGATGCCACCTAAGAAGGATCCGGTTTTCGATCTGAAACCTCTCCCTGATGATCTTAAATATGCCTATATTGATGATAGAAAGATATATCATGTTATTGTTAGCGCTAAACTTTCAGGGACGGAAGAAGAAAGGTTATTGGAAGTTTTGAAGAAACACCGAGGAGCTATGGGCTACACTCTGGATGATTTAAAAGGGATTTTACCTACTATATGTCAACACTCTATCAACATAGAACCAGATGCGAAGCCAGTAATGGAGCACCAAAGACGTTTAAATCCTAAGATGAAGGAAGTGGTAAGGAATGAGGTATTGAAACTCCTGGATGCTGGTATTATTTACCCTATTGCTGATAGTGAATGGGTTAGTCCTGTTCATTGTGTTCCTAAAAAGGGAGGTATTACCGTTGTCCCTAATGATAATGATGAGCTTATTCCTCAAAGAATAGTGGTAGGCTATAGGATGTGCATCGATTTTAGGAAGTCAATAAAGTTACTAAGAAAGATCACTACCCGCTTCCTTTTATTGATCAAATGTTGGAAAGATTGTCTAAAAAGACCCATTTTTGTTTTCTTGATGGTTATTCTGGTTTCTCTCAAATTGCTGTTAAACAACAAGGTCAAGAAAAAACTACTTTTACTTGCCCTTATGGAACTTATGCTTATAAACGTATGCCTTTTGGTTTATGTAATGCTCCTGCTACTTTCCAAAGGTGCATGTCTGCTATCTTTCATGGTTTTTGTGAGGAAATTGTAGAAGTGTTCATGGATGGCTTTTCTGTCTACGGAACTTCTTTTGATAATTGTCTGCACAACCTTGATAAAGTTTTGCAGAGATGTGAAGAAACTAATCTTGTTCTTAATTGGGAGAAATGCCACTTCATGGTTAATGAAGGGATTGTTCTTGGGCATAAAGTTTCTGAAAGAGGCATAGAAGTTGATAGAGCTAAGGTTGAGGCAATGGAGAAGATGCCATGTCCAAGAGACATCAAAGGTATTCGTAGTATCCTTGGTCACGCTGGTTTCTATAGGAGGTTTATTAAAGACTTCTCTAGGATATCAAAATCTCTCACTAATCTTCTTCAAAAGGATGTACCCTTCGTTTTTGATGATGATTGTAGGGAAGCTTTTGAAACTCTCAAGAAGACTTTAACTATAACCCCTATTGTTCACCCACCTGATTGGAATTTACCCTTTGAAATAATGTGTGATGCTAGTGATTTTGCTGTAGGGGCTGTCCTTGGGAAACGTATTGATAAAAAGTTAAAAGTTATCCATTATGCTAGTAAGACCCTAGACGCTGCTCAAAGGAATTATGCCACTACTGAAAAGGAATTTCTAGTTGTTATTTTTGCCTGTGATAAGTTTAGGCCCTATATTTTGGACTCAAAAGTAACCATTCATACTGATCATGCTGCTATTAAATATCTTATGACGAAGAAGGACGCTAAGCCTAGGCTTATTAGATGGGTATTGCTTTTACAAGAGTTTGATCTACACATAGTAGATAGGAAGGGTGCTGAAAACCCGGTAGCTGATAATTTATCTCGTTTGGAAAAAATCTCTTTTGATCCTATGCCTGTTAATGATAGTTTCCCAAATGAACAGTTAGCCGCAGTAGGGGTGAGCTCGCGAGGAAGCCCTTGGTATGCTGATTATGCTAACTTTATTGTCTCCAAGTATTTGCCTCCAACTTTTACAGCTCAGCAAAGAAGAAAGTTCTTCTATGATTTGAGGCATTATTTTTGGGATGACCCACACTTATACAAAGAAGGAGTTGATGGTATTATGCGAAGATGTGTTCCAGAACATGAACAAAAGGAGATATTGCGTAAATGTCATGGTAGTGCCTATGGAGGACATCATGCAGGAGATAGAACTACACAAAAGGTACTACAATCAGGTTTCTACTGGCCTACCCTTTTTAAAGATGCAAGAAAATTTGTTTTATCTTGTGATGAATGTCAGCGTGTTGGTAATATTTCTAGACGCAATGAAATTCCTATGAACTACTCTCTAGTTATTGAACCTTTTGATTGTTGGGGATTCCACTTTATGGGTCCTTTTCCTCCTTCGAAGGGTTACACTCATATTCTTGTCGCCGTTGATTATGTTACTAAGTGGGTAGAAGCCATTCCTACGAAAAGTGCTGACGAGGAAACCTCTCTAAAAATGATTAAGGACGTTATCTTTCCTAGGTTTGGAGTGCCTAGGTATCTCATGACTGATGGGGGTTCTCATTTCATTCATGGCGGTTTTAGAAAGACCCTCGCTAAGTATGATGTTAATCATAGAATTGCTTCAGCTTATCACCCCCAAACTAGCAGGCAAGTAGAGTTATCAAATAGAGAAATTAAATCTATCTTGCAAAAGACTGTTAATAGGTCTAGAAAAAACTGGGCTAAGAAGTTGAATGATGCTTTATGGGCTTATAGAATGGCTTACAAAAATCCTATGGGAATGTCTCCTTATAAAATGGTTTATGGGAAAGCTTGCCACCTACCCTTAGAATTAGAACACAAAGCTTACTGGGCAGTTAAAGAACTAAATAGAGATTGTAAGCTCGCTGGTGAGAAAAGATTATTTGACTTAAGTTCTTTAGATGAATGGAGGAGTGAAGCCTATGAGAATGCTAGGCTCTTTAAGGAAAAAGTTAAAAGATGGCATGATAAGCGAATACTTAAGAGACAGTTTCATGTTGGTGAGAAAGTTCTATTGTATAGGTCTCGTCTCAGATTTTTTGCAGGTAAGCTACTATCAAAATGGGAAGGACCTTTTATCATTGAAGAAGTATACCATTCAGGAGCAATAAAAATTTCCTCTCTAAAATATAATACTACACAAGTTGTGAATAGACAGCGACTCAAACACTATATTGCTGGAGATTCTTACAATGAAGATGTTGATGCCTTTCAAGTTATAACTCCAGAGAAATTCATTAAGGACTAAATTCAGAGACCTGCAGAATCCTTGTTCAAATAGGTAACAGTTCTGGTAACAAAAGATCCGCAAAATTACAATCCAACTATATTTTTGCAGTTTTCAGTCAATAAGGAAAGTTTCAAAGTGAAAAAGGGACAGAACCGGAGCCGGGGTGGCCCACACCACCCCATGGCGCGGGCCCACCCCTGGCCGTGCCACCAGATGGTGAGGCCACCTAGGACTCCGCCTCCGACTCGTTTTCTCCCAGTACCTTTCTTTTGATATGAAACTTCGTAATATATAACCCCCCGGATCCCTCGAGGTCCGTATATCGTGTTTTCGTCGTGTTTTTGTTTTGATCTGTTTCTGCCAGGTAGAATCCCAGGTTTGGAGCCACAATGTCTTCTTCTGGATCATCCAAGGGGGATTCTTTAGAGGATATCATCAACCCATACATGAGAGAATTGAAGATCCATCCCAAGGAGTTGTTGCTCGAAGGTGGGGAGGTCCGGATTAAGGAGGTTCACGGCCCTAAAGGTGAAGGAAGTCTGGAGGACAGGATGGAAGCATTAGAGCAAGAAGTCTTTAGGTACAGGAAGATGGCGGAGCACGAAGTGGACATCATCCATAAGATTTGTTCTGAACTCATCGCCGAGCACCAAAAGGAGACTGCTGAACTCAAAGACGAAGTCCTTTCACTCTGCCAAACAACCAACAAACTGCAAGCACAGTTCTATGACGTTCAAAATCAAAACTGTGAGTATGAGGCTAGATTTAAACGCATAAGTGCTGCTGCGAGTTTCAAGATGTTGGAAACCATGATGTCCTTTGTTGATGGGAAGCCTTTACCCTGGAAGACGAACGAAGATGAGAAGATACCACCACCAACAAAGGAGTAATTCATCATCAGGTTTGGCATCCCCTTTGTTTGTTCCAAGCTTGGGGGAGTGCCGCGGTATCATATCACTATCTTCTATCTTTTTACCTTATTAGTAGAGTCATATCATGAATAGAGGAGTTATTTTGTAGTATGGTTTGCATTATGGAAGTGTCCCCTCTCTCGTTAGATATGTATCCCTTGGTGTGAGTTTCCGTTATGGAATATTAATGAGAAGTTCTTTCATTCACTCTTTTGCATAGCTTATGTTAGTTTTCAATTCGTGCTTATATGATTGATCTTGTTGTTAGTACTGGTAGCACTTTGGGATCATTGAGTTAATTTAGTTGGTTTTGGCAAACCTGGATCGGTCAGTAGCAACACCTTTTTGAGAGTTGAAAAGAAAGAGATAGAAGTACTAGAGAGAAAAATAATTTCATCATCTTTCTTTCTTGATTTGCTCATAAGTTTAGTATTCTCTAGTTAAGATCTTTTGTGCTTTCAAGGAAGATTGCATGTTTGTTTTTATCACATGTATGTATGTTTGTTTCCTTCAACTCTTATACTTGCTACCCAGCCTTGCTAGCCAAAAACCTGTACTGAGAGGGTATTCTTCTCGTGCATCCACCTCCTTTAAACCAAAACCTTTGCCATTTGTGTCCACCATACCTACCTAGTAGCATTATTGCTATTCCAAGTAAATTCTTGTTTTATCTACCTCCCAAATTAAACTTGTTATGTGAAAATTAGTGATTAAAGCTCTCACGAACTTGATGGCACACTTTACTTTCTTGCATTTAATAAACTTGAACCATTGGGTCCTTCTTTGTTGCGTATATGCTTGCGCTTTATGAGTTGAAGTTAGCTAAACCATGTATCATGGGGACCGCTTTCAACACTTCGTTGGTACTTGTACCTAGTTGATATCATGTTCTTTTTCTTATGGATCCCGACGTTGTGAAATAAAAGTGGAACTTGTAAGATCATGGAGTTTATATGTGTGTTAGAGAAACGCCTGGGCCGCTAGCCTAAGCCATGCCTAATCATGGTGGAAACTTGCAGCATAACTATAGTGAGCATTCTATGAAGCATCCTCAATAAAAACCTATGCAAATAGCAAATAAAAAGATCGCTGAGATGCTCACTGTCTGCTTGCCTTGTCATTTTGATTATGGGATAGCTCCTATGTCATGTGCAAGGGGTACCCCGTTGGCGGTTCTCAATGATACGCATGTATTTACAATGACAAGAGCTTGCTCACGACTGAAGTTGAGTAGCATGAG
Organism: Avena sativa; assembly: GCA_916181665.1. NCBI lineage: Eukaryota > Viridiplantae > Streptophyta > Magnoliopsida > Poales > Poaceae > Avena > Avena sativa. Next base: position 471,813,689 of record OV702290.1, read on the forward strand.
GATAAGTACTCATAAGTAAGGGCCATGAGATTTCAACTTATAACTTGTCAAGCGTATCCTCTTAGTTGTGTCACTTTAACCTTAATCACCTAAAGATGCCTATGATAGGGGCAATGAGAGCTGAAAGCTAGTAAGTATCATAATTTTTGGGAGCTCTTTATGAGACTTGCAATCCCTACTTCCCTCTTTGAAGGGCCTTTCTTTTACTTTGTAGTTGAGTCAGTAAAACTATTCCCTTCTATCTCAACAAGTATTTTGAGTTGATGTGTTTCATTCGTTCATATGATGATTTATTCACTCATGTTTCTTATGTTCCTTGTTTTGCACATTGCTCTTATCTTGAAGTTTACTACTTTGAAAGCTTTCTTTGAAAACCAGCTATTTGTGAACTCAGCAAATTATCAACTATTCTTCGACCAAGAGCTAAGTTTGCCATTACCAATTATGATTCACTTTATGTATCTTTATTGTGTTTCCTTTACTCATTTCAAGTGGAGTTGTATAATAGTGAGTTGTCTTCTATTATGATCTATGTATTTGATGAATGTGATGCTTCTTGTCCATATTCTTTTATCGACTCTTCACTCCATAAACCCGAGGCCATGTTTATTGAGTTCAATTTCGCTTGGGGACAAGCGAAGTCTAAGCTTGGGGGGAGTTGATACGTCCATTTTGCATCACTATTCTATGTCTTAATTCACTATTATTCATTGATATATTTCGTATTGAGAGGTGATACTTATTTTATTTCACTTGTTTTTGCATGGTTGATGACTTTTGGAGCATGGACCGCTGCAGTCAGGATTCTGATGGAAAAGGTGCTGTTTGGAGGCAAAATTCGCGAAGATCAGAAAATCCGGGAAAATATACGGAAAATTCTATTTTTCCAGAAGACTCGGGATGCCAGAAGATGGAGTGGAGGTGGGCCACAGTGGGCCCACACCACCCCATGGCGCGGGCAGGCCTAGGCCACGCCAAGGAGTGGTGTGGCCGCCCTGTCCCACTCCAGCCTCTCCCCTCTAGCGTATATCATCCCCACGAAACCCTAAGACTTGGAGAGCGACCAAAGAAAGATTCCGCCGCCTCTGCGGGGCGGAAAACACCGAGAGAGAAAGATCTCTCCGGCAGACAGATTTCTGCTGGGGGAATTCCTTTCCGGAGAGGGGAGATCATCGCTATTAACACCACCATCAAGCTGGACTTCATCGGGATCATCATCACCATCATCACCATCAGCACCCTCATCACCATCTCCATATTGCTGTAACAATTGCGTTGAATCTTGCTATAGTTCATAGGGGAAACTTTCCCGGTGTTGATTACTCTTTGTAGTTGATGCTATTGAGTGAACCATTGAATTATTGTTTATGTTCAGATTGTTATACATCATTATTTCATCTCTCATCATGATCCATATGATGTCTTGTGAGTAGTTCATTTTGTTCTTGAGGACATGGGAGAAGTCTTGTTGTTAGTAGTGGAATTGCGTTGAGAAAGATTCAATAGATTGTTATTTAAGTTGTGGTGTACTTCTTCTAGTGGTGTCATGTGAACGTCGACTACATGACACTTCACCTATATGGGCCTAGGGGAATGCATTGTGTATTTGGCTACTAATCGTAGGGGTTGCCGGAGTGACAGAAATCTGAACCCCCATTAGGAAACCATTGCATAAGGGACGTAAGGGTCTTAGAGTCTAAAGCTGTGGTTAGGTTTCTACCTTAATTACTTTCTTGTACTTACGGATGTTTGCAAGGGGTATAATCACAAGTATGTATTAGTCTTGGATGGGGTGGTACATTAGCACAGGTTCACCCACACAACACTTAGCAAGCTAAAGAAGATTAATTAACTATATGAAGCGAAAGCACTTGACAGTCTTCCCATGTGTCCTCGAGAACGTTTGGTCATCTATAGAAATACAACCGGCTTGTCCTTTGCTGCATAAAGGATTGGGCCACTTGCTGCATTTATTCCTACTGTCTTTTATTTACTCGTACTTTGTTTACTTGCTTTATTGAAAAACCCTAAAAATCCGTTTGCTCAGTATTTGCAGAGAATTCCTGATCCATACCACTAGCCAGCACCTTCTGCCCCTCGTTGGGTTCGACACTCTTACTTATCGAAAATACTGCGATACACCCCCTATACTTGTGGGTCATCAGAGGGCCTGCAAATCATTTCTCAAACTTACAGCTTGGTTAGATAATTTACCAAGCATAGCATCATGGTTCTCTATTATTTTAACAAGAATATTGTTTTGTTCATTTTGTGAGTCTATAAAAGACTTAAGTGTTTCTTGGAGACTACCATTACTAGTTCCCATATTATTATTAGAGTTACCTGCATGATTAAAATAGTGTTTCTGAAAATTAGGATTATAATTCTTCTTCCAAGCAGGGTTATAATTATTACGAGCTATGAAGTCTATTTCTTCAATATTTGTTTCTGGGGTAGCTCTTACCTGGGTTTCCTTACCTTTTACGGCTAGTATGAGCTCATCCAACTTAGCATTGAGTTCTTCATTTTCTTGTGGTGAGACGGAGTTCACCTTCTTCGTGTTTGATCTACCCACATGCCATTGGGCATGGTTATCTTGCATATTGTCTAGCAACTACTTTGCTTCGTTAATATGTTCACCCATAAATGTTCCTACAACTGCAATATCAAGCATAGACTTAGACACGGGATTAAGAGCATTATAAAATAAATGGAGAATTAACCAGTCTTCCATCCCATGACTAGGATAGTTTCGCATGCATTCTTTAATCCTCTCCCATGCAAGCGCTAGTGGCTCACGCTCTTCCTGTCTAAAACCAGTAATATTAGATCTTAGTTGCATAGTATTTGCGGGTGGGAAAATTTTAGTCATAAATAAATAAGTGCATTTCACCCATGATATGATGTAATAGTATTTCTAGGCAAAGATAGCAACCATTATTTTGCTCTTCCTCTAAGAGAGAAAGGAAATAAACGCAATTTGACTGCATCGGGGTCAACGTCTTTTGTGCGCATCATATCACGTATTTCAGTGAAACTAGTGCATACCTGCATCCTCAACAGCAAAGCCTCTAAATTGATTCCGTTGAACTAAACTTAAATAATGGGGCTTAATTTCATAGTCATCAGCAGCAATTGCTGGCTGAGTAATAGAGTTTGCAAATAATCATTGTTGGGAGTAGCAAACTCCCCAAACTTCTTTTCAGCCATATTTCCTATGTTTTTGGGTTTTCTTAAATAGAGACTTATGATAGTAAAAGCAAGAATTTAAAGGCTAACTAATTTTTTTGGTTTTTCAAATAAAGACTGAAAGCAAACTAAAATTAAAAACAAGAATTAAAACTAGCAAGGTTCTTACTAACCTCACCAGGGTAGCTATTGCTTCCCTGGCAACGGCACCAGAAAAAGTGTTGATACATTCGATCCGGATTACGGATGTAGTATAGCTCTTTTTCCCTAGTAGACCTAGGTTTATCGAATCCTCGGGAAGCAGAAGCGTAGTGAAGTTACTTTAATGGACCTTCGGGAGTTTTAGAATTCCTTTTGTGTTTTTACCGGACCAAGAGTTTGCGTCTTTTTGTTGTTGTCGATGATGGAGAGAGAGGACCTAGGGCGTTCGGTTTCACCTACAGCTATGTAAAACATCTGATGGGAATAAAAGATAAAGATAAAGTATGCATGTAATTGTTAGAGCAAGATAAATTATATGTGGGCAGTGCATCCATAATTGCTATTTCCTCCGCAACCGCTTATAGCAATAACCTACTAGTCTCATCCATAGAAGAAAGATAACTAATGATATGCATAGTGACGTCACCGTTAATCCCAAGTAAATCCCTCACATACATCCGTACTACCCCTTCTGTCACTGGGGTTCCCAACCTACAGATTAGTCATTACTCATGCTCCCTATACCTGGCTCAATCCTCGGGGTCTTGTGTACCTGACAAGTCCTTAGATTGAGGCAAGAGAGGATACAATAATCATCATGTCATACAAACTAATACATGATCCCATCTATGATAAATAACATTCACAAAAGCTACATGGCTAGGCCGAAGCCCTTAGCTCAAGGAGAATTACTCACACATAGAGATGAGATCAACAATCATAAACATTGTAATGGAAATCATGAGATTGATAGCAAATAGTCTTACAATGTCGCCAATCGAAGATGAGATCTATTATTACAAGTGGTGGAATATGGCTATGGAAGTGGAGAAGGGCTTTGGAGATTAGATCTAAGTCTATTCTTCTGGCAGCTCTTCGGTGTGGTGGATGGAGATCTGGAGGCGGCTGATGATCTGGGGCAGGGACTCTCAAGTCTCTTTTCTCATCACCCGAGGCTTCTTTATATAGGGGTCCCTTCACAAAAGTTGTTCTGTTTGACCTAGCGGTGTTGTTGGCAACTATACGACTGGAACTATACGGCCGGAATTTTATTCTGGTCGTATAGTTGGTCGTTAAAGCGTTTGCCTCCGACTCACGACTCCTGGTTTCTTCTGGTTGTTGGAAATATCGTATCTTTGACTTTAATGTAGTGATTCCCATCATCAAACATCATTATCTGCGTAGGAAAAAATAGAAGGAAAGGATTGCATACCCCTTTGATCATTAGGCATTAGTGGCAGGGTTTAGAGAGATATTTTATCAAAAATATGAATAATATCCAGTTTAAATGTGGACATAGATGGCTATATTTCAGAGCCATCAGCAGGTGGGTGTACACCTACTGTGAAGAGACCTCAATGAAAAAACTCAAACACCTTCCTAGCAACAGTGTTTAGGTGAACCTCCTTGAACCCCTTCTATATCCTTACGCCACTCTTGATGATCTCACACATCTTGTTCAGCATAAATGTTGATAGGAATGGTTCCCACTTCATGGTGGACTTCATCCCCTTTTCATGGCATGTGTTATGGGCTTTGCTAGCCTTCATGGACTTCTTCTTGGCTAAGGTTGCGACATCTTTCTCTGCAATCTACTCCACTATGTATGAAATCATGGAAGGTGCGGACGCGATATCTGCACGCTATGGATAGGTGAGTAGCATAGGCAGGGGCAGGGGCTAGATCTTAGGGACAAAAGTCTCCTCAGATTTGAGGAGGGACTGGCTGAACTCATTGATGACCCACAAGTATAGGGGGTGTATCATAGTATTTTCGAGGGAAGTGAAACCCAATTTATTGATTCGACACAAGGGGATCCAAAGAATACTTATAAGCCTTAACAACTGAGTTGTCAATTCAGCTGCACCTAGAAACAATCTTGCTCACAGCAGTTTATCAGTAGCAACAGTTTTGTAGTAGGAATAGCAAAGTAGCAGCAGTAGTAAAGCAAGGATAGCAGTAACAAAAGCAGTAAACCGTGGGATTCGAGTGCGGTAGGCATAGGGATGGATGGACGGGCGTTGCATGGACAAGACAATTCACATAGCAATCAGAACATAGGGCAATTGCAGATAAATAAGATAAAGCACCCAAGTACTAGACAATCCTAGGCATGTGTTCCATATATAGTCATACGTGCTCGCAATGAGAACTTGCACAACATCTTTTGTCCTGCCTACCCGTTTGCAGCGGGGCCTCTAGGGAACTACTGGCAATTAAGGTGCTCCTTTTAATAGAGCACCGGAGCAAAGCATTAACACTCGGTGAACACATGTGATCCTCACATCAAAGCCTTTCCCTTCCGGTTATCCCGATTTCTGTCACTTCGGGGCCATAGGTTCCGGACAACAACGTGTGTATACAACTTGTAGATAAGACCAAGAACAATACTATCATAAGTTCAGATCTAAAATCATGGCACTCGGGCCCTAGTGACAAGCATTAAGCACAAAAAGTCGCAACAAAGTCATAAAGCACTAATAAAAGATACTAGGCACCATGCCCTAACAATCTGATGCCATTACATGAACGATCTCATCCAATCCCTACCATCCCCATAGCCTACAACGGGGGATTACTCACTCATAGATGGGGGAAACATGGATGGTCGATGGAGAAGCGATGGTGATGATGATGGCGATGATCTCCTCCAATTCCCCGTCTCGGCAGGGCGCTAGAACGGAGTTTCTGGTGCTGTTTCGTGGAATCTGCTGGTGGCGGCGGAGCGGAACTCCTTCTGGAAAAACGTCGAACCCCCCGAAGTTTTTAGGTTAGAAGGCTCCTTATAGGCGAAGAGAGAGGCCGAGGGGGTGCCTGGGGGGCCCACACCACCCCCTGGCGCGGCCTGGTCTGGCCCGCGCCAGCAGGTGGTGTGGCCACCCCGTGGCTCTTCTCCGTCTCGTATTCTGGCTCCTGGAGTCTTCGGGTGAAATAGGATTTTTGGCATATTTTTCGGGATTTTTCCTGATAGTTGATTTTCTGCACAAAAAGTAGACACCAAGGCAATTCTGCTGAAAACAGCGTCAGTCCGCATTAGTTGTATCCAAATCACACAAGTATAGAGGAGAAACAATAGCAAAAGTGTTCGGGAAAGTAGATACATTTTGGACGTATCAACTCCCCCCCAAGCTTAGCTTATTGCTTGTCCTCAAGCAATTCAGTTGAAAACTGAGTGCGATAAAAGAACTTTCACGAACACATTTGCTTCATATGATGTAAATATTCTCAGCAATGTGATCAACTACCTAGACAATTCATAATAAAGAGTATGCAACTGAGTCTACTTAATAGTCATTGCAAGCTATGAAGAGATTCCAACTCCAGAATAATAAGTAGCATGAAGCACAAACATAAGCAACATTACAATGCTCATAGAAAGGTATGATAGAGTGGTATCTCGCTTGCCTTTGATTATGAATGCCAAGGCACCTCTGAAGTTCAAGTGATGACTAGAAGTAAAGATATCAAATATACAAGCATCAAAGTCATAACACAAATAATCAAGTATTGGAACAAACACAACGGATGACAACTATGCTCTCAAGAAGGTGCTCAAAGAATAAGTGGAGACTCAACAAGTAGAAGAAAAGGTTTTGAATAATTTGAAAGACTTCCAAATGCTGAAAATATGGTACTCGTTAGCTTTGAGCTCTCATTGCCCCTATCATAAGCATCTTTAATGTGGTTAAGGTGAAAGTGACACAACTAAGAGGATATGCTTGACAAGTTATAAATTGAAGTCTCATGCCCCTTACTTACGAAGACCGATCCTCATGCTACTCAACTTCAGTCACAAGTAAGCTCTTGTCATTGTAAGTACATACGTATCATGGAGAACCGCCAACGCGGTACCCCTTGCATATGATACAGGAGCTATCCCATAATCAAATGACAAGGCAAGCAGGCAATGAGCATCTCAGCGATCTTTTTATTTACTATGTGCATAGATTTTTATTGAGGATGCTTCATAGAATGCTCATTACGGTTATGCTGCAAGTTTCCACCATGATTAGGCATGGCTTAGGCTAGCGGCCCAGGCGTTTCTCTAACATACATACAAACTCCATGATCTTACAAGTTCCACTTTTATTTCACACCATCGGGATCCATAAGCAAAAGAACATGATATCAACTAGGTACAAAGTACCTATGAAGCGTTGAAAGCGGTCCCCATGATACATGGTTCTGCTAACTTCAACTCATAAAGCGCAAGCATATGGGCAACAAAGAAGGACACAATGGTTCAGGTTTATTAAGTGCAAGAAAATAAAGTGTGCCATCAAGTTCGTGAGAGCTTTACTAACTAACTTTCTCATACCAAGCAAACATTTTATTCGGAAGAAAACAAGGCATATTGAATATGCACGGAGATAGCAAACGATGCTAATAGGTAGGTATGGTGGACACTTTGGAAATATTTGGTTTAGGGAGTTGGAAATTTGAGTAAAACACTCAGTGGAAGTGAATGCTAGCAATAATAAGGGAGCAACAAATGACAGATCAATAGCTATCATTATCATGCTTGCAACAAAACAGGACTACTCATGGCATGAAAGTGATTCAAGATCCTCAAGGCAAAATAATCCATCGAGGCTTAACTGATTACTACAGTCATGTGCATGCGTGAGCATGTGCCAAGTCAATCAAATGAAACATTCAGAGGAGGATACCACGGTGTCATACCAATTTATGAATAGAGTAATGCAAGCAAACATTCATGAGACATGCTACAAACTATTAGCGGGCTGGAGCTAATCACAAGAAAGCAAGAACTACTAAGCATCCAAAGATAACATACACTCTACATGAACGGACTAAACAAGCTCACAATGATGAGTATATGTACAAAAATGAAGACAAATAGAGTTTGTTACCAGCCTCTTACCACGCCTCAAGTTGTCATTAATCCTCATTATTGCTCTTCACTTGTGTGGCTTGAATAATAATATGAAGCCAATAATCCACTGAGAACTGCCGAACCCTGTAGCAAACTCGCAAAAACCAAAGAAGAACAACAAATATTTTTGGTGTTTTCGATTTTTAAACAAGAACCAAAGAGAAAAACAAGCAAAGCAAAATCTTTTTGGGTTTTTCGAATAGTTCAAACAAAACAACAAGGGAAAAGCAAACCAAGGCGAAAAGAAGAAGCAAACCAAAGAGAAACAACAAAAATAGTTTTGGTCTTTTTGTATTTTTAGAAAGCAAAAGCAAAGAAGAACGAAAACTAAAAAGAGAACGAAAACATGAATATACAAAGTACCGACACAACATGATATGGAGATGAGTGCGGTGTCGGCGTACCTCCCCCCAAGCTTAGGCTTTTGGCCTAAGTGGGTATCAATCCCAAGCTGGCCAGGATGAAGTGTCACCGGTGTATGACGAGGAGGTACCCTCGTCCTGGTGCGAGCCCGAGTACGCCCCTCCGTAATGTGCGGACTAATCATAGGAGGGCACGTCCTCCTGGTGCTGCTCGTGGAAACCCAACAAGCGAAGCTGCTCGTCCACCTCCTCCTTGGAGCGCGACCACGGTCTCCTGTCAACACTAAACAAAGCAGGCTGTGGCAAGAGGATCTCCCTCTCATCCCCGTCAGTGAAAAGCATCCTATATACTAGATTGTTCAAATTAGAGGTAGCAGTGACAAAGTGATGAGTTTTCATGGCAACAAGGTCGAGCCTCTGTGGTGCTAGCATAGCATCATCAGGAGCCACTGAAAGATCTAATGCATCGACTATACGCGAGGCAATGATGCCCCCATAGATAGGCCCCTTAGCAGCTAGGCGGCGAGCAATAAGCGAACCAAGATTGTACCGAGTATCGTTGTTGAGCGCAGCAGCAAGGAAAGCTAAGTGATAGTTGGAGATATTACTAGTGTTCTCCCTACCCAATACACTAGTGGCAAGATAGTATGCAAAGTATCTAAGAGCAGGGAGTTGGATATTTCTTATCTTTCCGCGCTGCGCCACGCGGTCATCATCATTGGTCACCCCTCGGTAAAGCTCCAACAAATCAGCAGGTCGCCCTTGAATTTTCTTCACGGTCCCTGTCATACGCACACCTACAATACTGCAAAATCTCTCCAAAGGCATGGTGAAGGGCATATCATAGATTTTAAAGGAGACAGTGGAATGATAGGATGTGTTAGTAATTGAGAAGCTCTCAACAAAAGTTTTGGTGAGCATAGCGTACTGTGCACTCTCATTTTGCATATAAGAGGTTAGGCCTACCCTCTCAATCAGTAGCAAGAAATCATCAAGAATACCTGCAGCTTGTAAGAAAGTAAAACAAGGAAAAGAGGATGCGTGAGCATCCCCATCATCCCTTTCACTGCCAATACGAGTTGCAATGAGATCTTCATTGTATGATGGCCTATCTTGAGAGACTATTCTTGAGGGCCTCGACCTCCTAGGTGCATCACTCTCAAATATTTCTCCAAAAGTATGGTTGTTCATGCTTGGTATTCTGAAATTTAAACACCTATTAAACAAGTGATTGCAAAGTAAATATAATGAAGGATTCTACTCATAGGGACTTGCAAGAGGCCTAAACATGCATCAAAACTATATCTCTAAGCATCAAACAAGCTTACAAGCTCTCATAACCAGTCACCTACAGCAGCAAAATACTCAACATATAATCCACTAAACACAAATCTACTTGGACAAGGAGAGGAGTCACATACCAAGGAACAATGGCTCCAAATTTCAGCAAGAAAGATGGGCTGAGCAAAGAGATCGAAGAAATCAGGAGCAAGCACAGAAAGAATGTGATTTTGAGCTATGAACTGGAGCTTACTCGGGAGAGAGAAGAAAGTGGCAGGTGAGAGAAGTAGTGGGGGGCCAGGGTGGCCCACACCAGGGCATGGCGCCACCTAGGGCTGGCCACGCCACCACATGGTGTGCCTGCCTGGTGGGCCCCCTGGTACCTACCAGGTACTCCTCTGCCCCTTTTTTCACGTAAAAATTTAATATGAATTTTCTGGAATTTTTCGAGACACTTTATTTTTGAGCTTTTTTCAGAAATAGAAGAATGATTTTTCTGACAGATAGATTTTTTTCTTTTTCTTTTGGAAACAAGATGCAAGGACAAAACAAGGCTAGAACTATAGAAGTTCTAGCATGCAAGAAACTAACAACACAAAGAAAACTAAACAAAAGCAAAAACTAAAATGCAAAGGGTAGAAATAAACGGAGATAATCATAATGAAAACATTGTTTTGTTCAATGGAATCCTTTTGTTAGCAAGGTTGATCAAGTCTTGCTACCAAAACAATTGCATATGAGACAAAACTTTGTACTCCACTAATGATTATGTTACCTTAACCTTGATAGCAATGGTCCCAATAATAATAGTTTCAAAATTTTCTCTTGGTATGGGACAATATATTTCTCCAACTTGAATGCCTTCAACATGTTCAATTGAATTCAGACCATAAGTCCTTTCAATCTTCTTGGGGAAATAGACAGTATGTTCCTTGTCATTAACATTGAAGGTCACCTTTCCTTGATTACAATTAATAACAACTCCTGCAGTATTAAGAAAAGGTCTCCCAAGAATAATAGACATATTATCATCTTCTGGCATTTCAAGCATGACAAAATCAGTTAATATCAAGCAATTGTGAGCCACCTGAACAGGTACATCCTCACATATACCCACCGGAATAGTGGTAGATTTATTAGCCATTTGCAAAGATATATCAGTTGGAATCAATTTTTCAAGCTGAAGCCTCTTATAGAGAGAGAAAGGCATAACACTAACTCCAGCTCCCAAATCACACAAAGCAGTTCTAACATAACTGTTCTTAATAGAGCAAGGGATAGTTGGAATCCCTGGGTCTCCAAGTTCCTTAGGAACCTTACCATTGAAGGAATAATTAGCAAGCAAAGTAGAAATTTCTTCATTAGGGATCTTCCTTTTATTCGAGACAATGTCCTTCATATACTTTGAGTAAGGAGGCAATTTAATAACATCAGTCAAAGGAATTTGCAAGAGTAAAGGCTTCATCCACTCACAAAACTTATTATAGTGTTCATCTTCTTTTGACTTGTGTTTCTTATCAGGGAAAGGCATAGGTTTTTCGACCCAAGGTTCTCTTTCACTACCATGTTTCTTAGCAATAAAATCTTCTTTAGTGTATTTAGTATTCTTAGTGTGGTTTTCAGGTTCTTCTTCAACTTTTTCTTCATTAGGCACTTCATTTTCTTCATTACCACTTTCAGTTTCAGCATCAGAGATAGATATACTATTAGGATCTATAGCAGGTTCAGAGGGTTCTACAACAGTTTTATGTTTCTTTTTCCTTTTCTTACGAGTAGAACCACTATTTTCAGCTTGTTGAGAATCCTGCTCAATTCTTTTGGGATGCCCCTCAGGATATAGAGGATCCTGGGTAGCAGCTCCACTTCTAGTTCTAATTTCATAAGCATGTTTTTCTTTAGCATCATTAACTAGCAAGTCATTTTGCACTTTAACGAGTTGATCTATTTGAGTTTGAACCATTTGAAAGTGTTTAACAATCATTTTAACATCATTATAGGTTCTTTCCACAATATCTTTCAACTCAACAATAGCTCTAGTGTTTTCCATTAGATGATTTTGCACCCTTTTATTAAAGTTATCTTGCTTAACAATAAAGATATCAAATTCTTCTAAGCATTGATCAGGAGGTTTAGAGTAAGGGATATCACCTTCATCAAAGTGTTGGAGAGAGTGTACCTCAATAGTGGGTGAGTAGGGAATAGGCTTACATAATTCTTCTATAGGAGGTAAATTCTTGACATCTGCAGCTTTAATTCCCTTCTCCTTAAGACATTTCTTAGCTTCCTTCATCACTTCATCATTTAATTCAATAACTCCCCTCTTCTTTGATGTTGGAATAGGCACAGGAATAGATGGTTCAGGTATAATTACTTCAGGTATAGCTTGTTTAGGAGGAGTCCAATCTTCATAATTCTTGCTTATTTTAGCCATTAATTCCTCAGCTTCCTTCGAAGTCCTATTCCTGAAAACACAATCAGCACAACTATCTAGGTATGTCCTAGATTCCTCGGTTAGTCCATTATAAAATATATCAAGAAGCTCATTCTTAGGTAATGGACTTCCAGCCTGTGCATGAATTAGAGCACAAAACCTCGCCCAAGATTCGGGCAATACCTCTTTTTCTCCTTGTTTGAAATCAAAAAGTTCCTGCAAAATAGCATGTCTAGCACTGGGAGGAAAATATTTCTACAGGAAAGTACTAATCAAGCACTCGGGGCTATCAATAGATCCAGGAGGTAAATTACTAAACCAAGTTTTAGCTTCTCCTTGTAGTGAAAAGGGAAAAATCTTAGCAACAAAGTAAGTACGCATCTTAATATCATCAGAAAACAAACCACTCATGGTAGAAAGTTCATTCATATGTGCTACCGCACTTTCATTCTTAGTCCCACAAAAAGGTTCTTTCTCGATAATAGCTATGTAAGATAGATCGAGAGAGAAATCATAATCTTCATCTATAATGTTTATGGGAGAAGCAGCAAACTTAGCATCAGGAGATAATTTGGGTCTAATAGTATGCCTCTCAAGGAGATTCTTAGCAGCGCTCCTATCATGGGTGTTCCTACATTCTTCAATAAACTCATCAGTCATCTCAACATAATCTTCTTCAGCATCATAACTCTTACTAGACTCAGGTGAGCTAACAGGCGTAGTAGTGTCTTCATTAGGAGTTTCGGTATTTCTAGCTATAGTTCTAGCAATCGTAGCATCTAGGAAAGGACCTAATGAACCACTCTTATCAAGCACAGTAGAGGTAACATCATAAGTAACAGAAGTTTCAGATTCAGCAGTAGTAGCAGTGTGTGTAGCATGTGTATGGGGTGGTGTAACGAGCTTACTTATAACAGATGGTGAATCAAGAGCAGCAGAGGTGTTCAGAACCGTACCTCTTCTTGTAGTGGATGGTAAAATAGGAACCTTGCCATCACGAGACTTACCCATGATGGATGGATAGCAGCGAACAATAGAGAATCCAAGTGAACTTGATAAATAAAGCTATGCTCCCTGACAACGGCGCCAGAAAATAGTCTTGATGACCCACAAGTATAGGGGGTGTATCGTAGTATTTTCGAGGGAAGTGAAAACCAATTTATTGATTCGACACAGGGGGAGCCAAAGAATACTTATAAGCCTTAACAACTGAGTTGTCAATTCAGCTGCACCTGGAAACAATCTTGGTCATAGCAGTTTATCAGTAGCAACAGTTTTGTAGTAGGAATAGCAAAGTAGCAGCAGAAGTAAAGCAAGGACAGCAGTAACAGAAGCAGTAAACAGTGGGATTCGAGTGCGGTAGGCATAGGGATGGATGGGCGGGCGTTGCATGGACAAGACAATCCACATAGCAATCAGAACATAGGGCAATTGTAGATAAATAAGATAAAGCACCCAAGTACTAGACAATCCTAGGCATGTGTTCCATATATAGTCATACGTGCTCGCAATGAGAACTTGCACAACATCTTTTGTCCTGCCAGCCCGTTTGCAGCGGGGCCTCTAGGGAACTACTGGCAATTAAGGTGCTCCTTTTAATAGAGCACCGGAGCAAAGCATTAACACTCCGTGAACACATGTGATCCTCACATCAAAGCCTTTCCCTTCCGGTTATCCCGATTTCTATCACTTCGAGGCCATAGGTTTCGGACAACAACATGTGTATACAACTTGTAGATAAGACCACGAACAATACTATCATAATGAATCAAAATAAGTTCAGATCTGAAATCATGGCACTCGGGCCCTAGTGACAAGCATTAAGCACAACAAGTCGCAACAAAGTCATAAAGCACTAATAAAAGATACTAGGCACCATGCCCTAACAATCTGATGCCATTACATGAACGATCTCATCCAATCCCTACCATCCCCATAGCCTACAACGGGGGATTACTCACTCATAGATGGGGGAAACATGGATGGTCGATGGAGAAGCGACGGTGATGATGATGGCGATGATCTCCTCCAATTCCCCGTCCCGGCAGGGTGCCAGAACGGAGTTTCTGGTGCTGTTTCGTGGAATCTGATGGTGGCGACGGAGCGGAACTCCTTCTGGAAAAACGTCGACCCCCCCCCCCCCCGAGTTTTTAGGTCAGAAGGCTCCTTATAGGCGAAGAGAGAGGCCGAGGGGGTGCATGGGGGGCCCACACCACCCCCTGGCGCGGCCTGGCCTGACCCGCGCCAGCAGGTGGCCACCCCTGGCTCTTCTCCGTCTCGTATTCTGGCTCCTGGAGTCTTCGGGTGAAATAGGATTTTCGGCATATTTTCCGGGATTTTTCCTGATAGTTGATTTTCTGCACAAAAAGTAGACACCAAGGCAATTCTGCTGAAAACAGCGTCAGTCCGCATTAGTTGTATCCAAATCACACAAGTATAGAGGAGAAACAATAGCAAAAGTATTCGGGAAAGTAGATATGTTTTGGACGAATCACTCATCTTGCGTCATGTCCTACATTTGTCAGCATTAACTAAGAAATTTCCCAACATTTCATTACACATGACCACAAGAATGTATTCAGATCTTCTCCATTTGCAACCATTATCGACATCATTACCATTGCACAAATCAGGACCTAAACAAAACAACCTACACACAAACACAATAGCAACGACAAACGTGGCAGGGAATCTTCTGCGCTAGCCCACAGTGGGTCCTTCCTCCCGAAAGAGCAGGACTCCGTTGCGACCATGACAGGTGTACTTTCTGGCATCCATCCCATGGCCAAAAAGAATCGGGACGACGTGGATAGCAGTTTTGGCCAAAACAATCTAGCACTATTATTTAATCTGATTACTCTCTCTTCTAGTGACAAAGAGGAGATATATGAGTTCATGTGATACTTTGAATTAGAGTGTATTGTGGACTTGCATTGTGACAATTGCGAGGCTCTAAGTAGTACACGCTTTGTGACAAACAGTAACAATAGGAAATCGTTTATTTGTCTAAAGAAGTATCTTGTGTAATTCTAAAGGATGGTTGCACAGTTGCCCCTCTAGTACTAGTGAGACCGAAAGTCTAGACACCGCCTTTTATTCTATTCAATCCTACAATTACAATCCCTCTTGTTTACTTTTAATTTTAGTTAATTTTGTTCTTGTTTAGTTCTTTGTTGTTAATTACTTTAAACCTCTTTTAGTTACTATTATACTAGTAACCTATAGAGTAGACTATTTCCAAACACTGTTTGGGTGCGAACGCGACCGCATTGAGAATGTGGATGCGGGGTTGTGTTGTTTACATTTGCAAAGCTTCCATGGAGCGAACTTTCTAATACATATTTGCTGCTACAAGTATTGCAGTAACCCTGGTTGATGTAGAAACCCACTCATCAGCATGTAGACTCTCCGTTTATTTTTTCATTCTTCGTCTCCGTATGTTGTGAGATTGTGTCAGGGACCCTTTTTATAGAAGGTTTTACGTCAAGATGAAGAGGATGGTGACGGAATCGATGACATCCGAGCAACGAGACCCAAACGAGGGTAAGTGGCACAACCTTCATTGGACCCCACGCCACTGGGCCGCTTTCCTAGTCCATTAAGCCCCTTGTGACCTCCTTTGGCCTACTATATGCTCCTCGAAACTTTCGAAGCGTGCTCTCTAATCTTAACCTTTTTGGATTCTTGTAGCTCATGTATTGTAAATATACTAACATAAGGCATTTTCTGTCATATAGAGTTAGAACTAGAGGAGATGGGATTGTTTAGAAAATCCCCAAAATCAATGTAAAACATGGATATAACAATCTATAAGATACAAATACATAAAAATATGTGTCAATAAGCTATAAATATCATATATGCATTTTACATGCATCACTTGGCGTGGAGCGCTATGTGCTGTGTTGTGAAGTTGTACATAAAGCTAACTCCCGTTTGAACCCTCCTGGACTTTATAATCCTCTATCTATTCTAAGGACACCATGGAGGATATATCAATGGATTTTGTTCTTTGATTACCAAGTACTAAGAGGGGAAGTGACTCGGTGTTTGTGGTAGTCAATAAATTTAGCAAGATGGAACATTTTGTTCCATGTCACAATATCTACGATGCTTCCATTACAAAAATTTCCCTATGCGCGACACTTTTTTGGATAGCACAAGCCAAAAGGATCTACCAAAAAAATTACCCAGCAGATGAGCATTCTCAGCACCAAATAATGGTGGCAGATAGATATGTGTCATGGCCGACATGGTATCAACAAATAATTACGCCATGGTAGGTGGTCAGTTGAGCTAACGCTTAATAATAACATGGTAGGTGAAGGGTGGCGTGTTTTATTGTGTCATGGATTATATATGACGCATCCCATGTCACTGACTAGTGTGGACCACCAAGTCCTAGCCTATCTTGTAAATAACACGTCATGTCCCAATGCTCCACATATGGCTCAACCGCACTCCACACTACTCATCTCCCGAACCTCCTTGGTGTCTTAGGCAACGAAGGCAACGTTGATTGTGGAGCCCCCTACAGTGACACTAAGACGATGATGGCTCCGATCAGGGGAGTCGTTTTTCTATTGATAAATATCGCCTTTTTGCTTCGCATTTTCGTTCTTCGATATCTCGTGAACCTAAATTTGGGGTTTTCTCAGGGCGACGTAGTTCTGAAGTGGATCTATAATCAAAGCTTCTATGATGTTGTGATGATGAAGGGCATCACCACAACATGTTGGTGTAGTAGGCCTCCTCGCAGACACATCACATTCGGGACAAGAACACTGATCGCAAGTTCTGATGAGTGCAAATATGATTGTCGTGGTATTGACCATGCCAGATGCTATAGGGGGTAGCTTAGAGAGTAGGACAAGGCAATGTAGGAGAATCCGGAAACGATATTGGCACACGATGTACCCAGGTTCACATCCCCTCGGTGGAGGATCGCTACATTCTGCTATCAATCTAGTATATGTTCATAGATTGGTTTACAATGGAGCCACCATGAGCGGAGAGAGAGACTATGCCTAATATCACGTAAGAGAGATTGTCCCCAAAGGGGTGCCCCTGGTGGCTCAGCCAGTTGGTTTACAAGTGTACTAATGTGCTTTGTATTGGAGTCACCATCTTGGGCCTCCAGTCGGCGAGGCGTATCTTGAGTCGTGGAGTCGTCGTTCGGGCCGATTGGAACACTCTGCTTCTTCCTGGGCAGGTTGGGTCCAGTCACCGGTTCCCGCGAGCCCACTCGCCATGGGCGACTCCGCTCCGTAGGTATACCCCGATTGGTATTCTCCCATCAGTAGTCCCCAAGCACGTTAGGGACTCAGCGATGACTTCAAGTCGTCGAATCGGCATAGGTGATTCTAGGGTGGACTCAATGGCGAGTCGTTGGCGAGCTCCATAAACAGAGAAAAGCTCATGAAGTAGTCCATTTGCCTAGGCGAGTCAACGCACCAGGTGGGTCGCCCCTTGGAGAAGTTTGGCTAGCTCCTTGTCAACTTGATGTCGTAGAGACTGATGAATAGCACACGTGGAGGTCGCCAAGTTGTTGATGATGAAGTCGTCGAGTTGGCGCAGGCAGTCCCATGATGGGCAAGCCTGTGACGGGCATGTGCCCGAGCGTGACGAGTCCACAAGGTCGAGTTTGCGATGGCGAGTCTCCGAGTGTGGCGAGTCCGCGATGGCGAGTCCACAAGGGGAGAGTCCCCGAGCATGGCGAGTACGCAACAGGAGTTTGCGATGGCAAGGTCACGATGGTGAGTCCGTGATGGTGAGTTCGCAGTAGCGAGGCGAGTCCCCGAACATGAAGAATTCGCGAGGGAGGCAAGTCCTTGAGCGTGGAGAGTTTGTGAGGGCAGCAAGTCCGCTATGGCGAGTTCACGGCAGCGAGCCTGCAAGGGCGAGTCTCCAAGTGTGGCGAGTTCGCTCCCTCGAGCGTAGTGAGTCGCTCATCTGGTGTTGGCAGGGACTAATTGCGTTGTTTTTGTTAGCAAGTCTCTCGTCTTGGCCTGGGAGCCAGTCGTATGGCGACTCCAAAGATGGCTCTCGGCTGAGTGTTCTTCCTAGATGATCTGAGGCTCGGTTTGCGAGTCCCCGTACGCAGTACTTGGCCGTGCAAGTCGCACTGTCTAAGGTTGAGCAGGACATGGTGCTGTTTGTGTAGCACTGCCATTTTTCTTGGCCCGGAAGGGCAAGTCGAGCAAGGTGACCCCAATTATGGCTCTCGGTTAGCATTTTTTGTGGACGGTCCGAGGTTCGGTTTGCGAGTCCTCGTCCGCACTACTTGGCCATTGCGAGTCGCTCTTTAAAAGGTTGACAAAAGCCTGAAGGAGTCGATGCGGAAGATGGAGTCACATTATGGCGGAGTCAACGCGACAACCATTATCTATGCGGCGGACAGAGTCACGCTATGGTGGAGTCGACACGGCGGACACAGAGTCGATGTGGCGGACATGTTGTATGGTACTGAGCCGGAAGGAGTCAACATGGTGGACCTAGAGTCGACGCGGTGGACGAGTTGTATGACGTTGAGCCGGAAGGATTTGACACGGCGGACACAGAGTCGACGCGACGGACATGTTGTACGTCGTTGAGCTATAAGGAGTTGACACGACAGACCCGGTGTCCACACGGTGGACGAGCTATATGGCGTTGAGCCGGAAGGAGTCGACATGGTGGACCCAGAGTCGACGCGGTGGACGAGTTGTACAACATTGAGCCGGAAGGAGTCGACACGGCATACACGGAGTCGACACGGCGGACGTGTTGTACGGTGTTGAGCCGGAAGGAGTTGGCATGGAGGACCCGGAGTCGATGCAGTGGGCGAGCTATACGGCATTGAGCCGGAATGATTCGACATAGCGGACCCGGAGTCGACGTGGTGGACAAGATGTATGGCTTGAGTCGGAAGGATTCGATGCGGCGGACACGGACTCAATGCAGAAAACGTGTTGTATGGCGGCTGAGACGGAAGGAGTCGACACGACGGACCCGGGGTCATGTGGTAGAGCCGTGTAGTGTTTACCCAGTAGTATGGTGAGCCCGCGACAAATAAGTCACCGAACGTGGCGATTCCGTGGCGAGCGAGTCCCCGAGCATGAAGAGTCCGCGATAGGCGAGCTCGTGACGGGCGTGTCCCCGAACATGCGAGTCTGCGATTGGAGAGTCCATGATGGCGAGCTATACCGTCGGAATATGCCTAGTGGTAGTAGTCCTCGAGGCACGAGTCATCTTGTATAGGTGGCTTGAGGCTCCATAACTGCATGTTCTAGGGCACAGCGAGTCCTGGTGATTAGCGAGTGGATAGTCCTCGAGCATGACAAGTGATGACTCCCCGAGCACGACGAGTACGCAATGGGAGAGTCCTTGACAAGTGAGTCAACAAATATGGCGAGTCCATGATGTGCGAGTCTGCAGTGGGCGATGATACATTGCAAATGTATCTATAATTTTTGATGTTCCATGCTTGGTTTTATCCACTTTCTTGTGTTTTGTTCCAACTTTGGAGTACTTTTCATATGATTTCTTGGACTAACCTATTAACAAGAGCCACAGTGCCAGCTGCCTGTTTTCTACTGTTTTTGGTTCTAGGAAAGTCAGAAAATGAATATTCTCGGAATTGGACGGGACAAAAGCCAAAGTGCCTATTTTTCCGGAAGGGATCAAGTGCCAGAATATGAGACGGAGAGGGGCCAGGGGCCGGCCACACCACCTGGCCACGCGGCCAGGCCTGGCCCGCGCCAGGGGGTGGTCTGGCCGACCCCAGCACCCCCTCGGCCTCTCCTTCCGCCTATAAGTTGCCCTCGAGACGAAAACCCTAGGTACCCGATCAAAAATCCATGAAAGAGTCTGTAGCCGCCGTCATCTCCATCCCTAGATCGGGAGGGATCTGAAGCTCTTCCCGGCACCCTGCCGGAGAGGGGAATTCACCCTAGAGGCCTTCTTCATCACCATGCAAGCCTTCGGTGTGATGCGTGAGTAGTTCATCCTTGGACTACGGATCCATGTAGTAGCTAGATGGCTGGTTTCTCCTCCTTTGTGCTTTCATGTTTAGATCTTGTGAGATCCGTTCATGATCAAGATCATCTATTTGTAATCCATACATGTTGTGTTTGCGGGGATCCGATGGATATTGAGATGCTATTTCAGATTGATTATTGATTCTATCATGTCTTTGTTATTTGAGATCTTGCATGCTTTCCGTTGTTAGTAGCTATCTTGTCCAAGTAGATGCTAGCAACTCCAAGAGTTAGTATTTATGCTCGATAGTGGGTTCATGCCTCTGGTAATCTGGGGAAGTGACAGAAATCGCTAAGGTACTAGATGTGTTGTTGCCACTAGGGAGAAAACAACGATCCTTTGTTCATAGAACATTTGTATTGTTTACCTTACACGTAGTTTGTAAAGCAATAATCTGTTGCTTGCAACTTAATACTAGAGGGGGTTCGGATGATAACCTAAAGGTGGATTATTAGTCATAGATGCAGTTGGATGGCGGTCTATGTATTATGTTGTATTGCCCAATCAAGTCTCAAAGGAGTCAAGATGATTAGTATATGCATGTATTGCTTTCTCGGTGTTTGTCAATTGCCCCGCTGTAATTTGTTCACCCAGCATGTTATTTATCTAAGGAGAGCCACCTCTAGTGAACTATGGATCCCGGTCCTTTTCTTTACATACAATCTACAATCCTTTACTGCTTTGTGTTTACTTTCTGCAAACTATTACTTCTTTCCATTCGATACATTTAATCCTTTGTTTTCCGCAAAACACGGTGAGATTGACAACCTCATCGCAAGTTGGGGACAAAGTTCTGTGGTTGTGTTGTGCAGGTCTCCACGTTTCTACTACCACCGGTAGTGCGCCCTGCCAAAGCTCAGCTAGTAACACCTTTGGGGTGTTTCCTTGCTCCTACTGGTTCGATTAAACCTTGGTTTCATAACTGAGGGAAAACTTTCTGCTGTACTCATCATACCTTCCTCTTGGGGTTCCCAACGAGCTCTACGTCGATCGTCGAGTGCATCAAGATCTTTTCTGGCACCGTTGCCGGGGAGTCAAGGACATCTTCACAAGGGGAGTCCCTCATAACCAATCTCTTTACTTTGTTGTTTTTGTTTTGCTTAGTTTCTTTTTTTTGCTTAGTTTGCTTATTTTGTTCTTCAAAAAACACAAAAAAATTAGCTTTACTTGTTTTGCTTTCTTATTTGAAAATCCAAAAAAATGACTACCCTTGAAAACACTAATCTGTGTGACTTCACTAGCACCAACAACAATGATTTTATGAGCACTCCTATTGCTCCACCTGTGGCTTAAAATACTTTCTTTGAGATAAAACCTGCCTTGCTCAATCTTGTTATGAGAGAACAATTTTCTGGTATTGGTAATGAAGATGCTGCTTCCTATCTAAATAACTTTGTTGAACTTTGTGAGATGCAAAAGCATAGGGATATAGATGGTGATATTATTAAACTGAAATTGTTTCCTTTCTCTTTGAGAGGAATAGCTAAAGAATGGTTGAATTCCTTAACTAGGAATAATATTGATTCTTGGACTAAGTGCAAAGATGCTTTTATTAGAAAATACTATCCTCCTGCTAAGATTATATCCATGAGAAGTGAAATAATGAAGTTTAAACAACTTGATAATGAGCATGTTGCTCAAGCTTGGGAAAGAATGAAATCTTTGGTAAAGAATTGTCCCACTCATGGACTGACTGCTTGGATGATCATCCAAACTTTTTATGCAGGATTTAACTATTCTTCAAGGAACCTATTGGATTCAGCTGCTGGAGGTACCTTTATGACCATCACTTTGGGTGCTGCAACAAAAATATTGGATAATATGATGGTTAATTATTCTGAATGGCATACTGAGAGAGCTCCACAAGGTAAGAAGGTAAATTCTGTTGAAGAAACCTCCTCCTTGAGTGATAAGATTGATATTATTATGTATATGCTTGTTAATGGGAAAGCCCATATTGATCCAAATAATGTTCCTTTAGCCTCTTTGGTTGCTCAAGAAGATCAAGTTGATGTGAACTTCATAAGAAATAACAACTTTGGCAACAATGCTTATGGTAATAATGCTTATAGGAAAAATTTTGGTAACAACAATTATAAACCTTATCCTCCCAACAATGGTAATGCTTATGGAAATTCTTACAACAATAATAAGAGTGTTCCCTCTGAACTTGAAGTTATGCTTAAAGAGTTTATTGGTAAACAAACTGCTTTCAATAAAACTATTGAGGAAAAACTCTCTAATGCTGAAAGAAATATAGCATCTTTGGCTGAAGCTCAATCTTCTTTGAATAAAATGGCTGCTAAACCTGAAACTAATGAGAATCCCTTTGCAGCTACTAATGCCATACAAGTAAGAATTGATGAAAATGTTAGACTATTAGCTGAATTACATGCTAAGTGGGAAAGAGAAGATGAAATTGCTAGAAACATTAGTGTTTCTACTATTACCACCACTAGTGTTGAGGCTAGTAATAGTTCTACTACTTTAGATGATAAAGTTGATTTTGATCTTGATGGTTGCAATATCTCTGAAGTTATTAAGTTCCTACAAAAGCTTGCTAAAAGTCCTAATGCTAGTGCTATGAACATGGCCTTTACAAAACACATTACCGATGCTCTCATAAAGATTAAAGAAGAAAAGATGAAACACAGAGCTTCTATTCCTATAAAACAAGAGGATGGTTGGGAACCCATCATTAATATGAAAGTGAATGACTTTGATTTCAAAGCTTTGTGTGATCTTGATAGTAGTGTTTCTATTATGCCTAGAAGGATTTATGATATGCTTGATTTGCCTCCTCTTGAAGATTGTTATTTGAATGTCCCACTTGATGCTAATGCTAAAAAGAAACTCATGGGGAGTCTTAATAATGTTCTTATTATGGTTAATGGTTCCTATGTCCCCGTTGATTTCTATGTTTTGTATGTTGAATACAATGCTTCTTGTCCTATTACTTTGGGAAGACCTTTTCTTAGAACTGTTGGTGCCATCATTGATATGAAAGAAGGCACCATTAAATATCAACTCCCACTCAAGAAAGGTATAGAACACTTCCCTAAAAAGAGAGAAAATATTTCTTTTGCTTCTCCTATGAAAACAAAATTTGGTCTTAATGCTTCTTCATTTGAGAACAGTTGATTCTTTTTTTGCTTCTTATGCCTAACTTAAAGGCGTTAAAGAAAAGTACTTGTTGGGAGATAACCCAAGAGTTTTAGATGAGTCTTGGAAGTTATTACTTCAGTAATAACCGCTCCTTATCCTTTTTATTTGCTTTTTGTGCCAAGAGTAACCTCTAATGAGAGTGAAGTAATGATTGGGAAAGTTGCTGTCCCGAAACAGGTTTCTGTGCTTCACCGTAAAAATTCCTGAGAGAGTTCTGTACGTCGGATTGAGCTGTAATTTTTTGTGCTTCTGCGCCCGGTTTTTATCTAACTTTCGTTAGTTCAAGTCTTTTTGATTTGAGCAACAGAAGGTCTTCGAAAAAATTTGTCTTAACCTGCTGGTCTGTTTTGACAGATTTCTGCCATTTTCTGCATTTGCTTCTTGTTAGTTCCTTCTTGAGTTCCTTTGGGGAATTGAGCTTTTAGAGGGAAGTGATACAATAGCTAGTGTTCTAATGGAAGTTTATTTGGTGTTAGAACTGAACCTTGAGACTTATTTATCTTAAGTGCACTAATGTTGCTAATGAGATTCTGTGAAGTTTTGTATGAAGGAAAATTTTCAGGTGTATGGAAGGAAATGAGTAATGAGATGAAGGATGGACTAAAGCTCAAGATTGGGGATGCCACGCGTGTCACCCCAAGAAATATCCAAGAAGTGCAAGCGTAAAAGCTTGGGGATGCCCAAGGCATCCTCTTCTTCATCAATAAAAATTCCAGGTTTCTTCCAAACGCTTCATTTTTATTGTTTCATGCACTGTTGTGTTTTTCTTGGAGCGTCTTCTTTTTCGTTTTCGTTTTGGTTTTTAGTTTGCTTGGTTTGCTTAGTTTTCTGAATAAGTTGGTTGGACCCCCTATTTCATACACTGGTTTGCAATTAGTTTGGTTTGGTTAGGAAAAGAGTAGGAAAGTTCATACTTTTGTGGTAAAAAGAGCTCGTTTTTGACTGTGGCTATGCTTTATCATGCCATGCTTGATATTGTTTTGGCTTTATGCTTAGTATTATTTGTTGTAGCATGACTTGTTATAAACAATTGAGATTGCTTAATGTGCCTTGGATGAATCATGCGTTGTTTTAGCATATTAAAGCATAGTATAGTGGTATTCTCCTTTGATGCTTTATTTGGGTTGACTTGGCGCATGCTTACACCATGTTATGACTATCACAAATCACCATAGCCTTTGTGATCCTTTAGTTTTCAACTTGTAGTATCACTTTATGCTTTGATCAATGATGTTTTGTTGCTCTGCATGATTATGGCCATTATTGCTCTCTTAGTTTGTCGCTCCCAGTCTTTTGCTAGCCTCCACCACAAAGTATGAGTTCCACTCATGCATCCAACTCCCTAAACCAAGTTATTCCAAAGAGTCCACCATACCTACCTACTAGATTATGCTATTCCAAGTATATTCATGCTTTTGTCTACCTTTCACTTGTTATGAGAAAACTAGTGATTAAAGCTCTCACGAACTTGATGGCACACTTTACTTTTTTGCCTCTAACAAACTTGAACCATTGGTTCCTTCGTTGTTGCGTATATGCTTGCACTTTATAAGTTGAAATTAGCAGAACCATGTACCATGGGGAACACTTTCAACATTGCACTTGTATTTTGTACCCCGTTGATATTATGTTCTTTTGCTTACGGATCCCGGTGGTGTGAAATAAAAGTGGAACTTGTAAGATCATGGAGTTTGTATGTGTGTTAGAGAAACGCCTGGGCCGCTAGCCTAAGCCATGCCTAATCATGGTGGAAACTTGCAGCATCACCATAATGAGCACTCTATGAAGCATCCTCAATAAAAACCTATGCAAATAGCAAATAAAAAGATCACTGAGATGCTCATTGTCTGCTTGCCTTGTCATTTTGATTATGGGAAAGCTCCTGTATCATATGCAAGGGGTACCCCGTTGGCGGTTCTTAATGATACACATATACTTACAATGACAAGAGCTTACTCGTGACTGAAGTTGAGTAGCATGAGGACCGGTCTTCGTAAGTAAGGGGCATGAGATTTCGGTTTATAACTTGTCAAGCATATCCTCTTTGTTGTGTCACTTTAACCTTAATCACCTTCAAGATGCTTATGATAGGGGCAATGAGAGCTGAAAGCTACAAGTACCATAATTTTTGGAAGCTCTTTATGAGACTTGAATCCCTACTTCCTTTTACAAAAGGCCTTTCTTCCACCATTATATTGAGTCTCCACCTTCTACCTTTATGCACCTACTTTGAGAGCATAGTGGCCATTCTTAGTTCTATGTGCATTGTCCCATAACTAGTTGATTGATGCATAACTTGTTATTGCTTGTTTTAAACTATTGTATCTAGTCACTCTTATGAACTTTGAAGGTGTCCTATGCATTTGTATTTGCTACTCTATGAGGGACAAGCTGAATACTATTATGCTATGATTTCTTTATGTGAAACAAACAAACGTCTTGCAAAGCATTGTTATTCATGAATCTTTTGTTTGTGCCTTTTCATGTTGCATCATAGTTTCTTTGCTTATTGCTAGAACTTTGTCTTTCATGTTATGATTGAAGTACTTTGATCAAGTCTTTGATGGTGCATGTCACCTCAAAAATTATTTCTTTTTATCACTTACCTACTCGAGGACGAGCAGGAGTTAAGCTTGGGGATGTTGATACATTGCAAATGTATCTATAATTTTTGATGTTACATGCTTGGTTTTATCCACTTTCTTGTGTTTTGTTCCAACTTTGGAGTACTTTTCATATGATTTCTTGGACTAACCTATTAACAAGAGCCACAGTGCCAGCTGCCTATTTTCTGCTGTTTTTGGTTCCGGGAAAGTCAGAAAATGAATATTCTCGGAATTGGACGGGACAAAAGCCAAAGTGCCTATTTTTCCGGAAGGGATCAAGTGCCAGAATACGAGACGGAGAGGGGCCAGGGGCCGGCCACACCACCTGGCCGCACGGCCAGGCCTGGCCCGCGCCAGGAGGTGGTCTGGCCGACCCCAGCATCCCATAGGCCTCTCCTTCCGCCTATAAGTTGTCCTCGGGACGAAAACCCTAGGTACCCAATCAAAAATCCACGAAAGAGTCTGTAGCGGCCGTCATCTCCATCCTTAGATCAGGAGGGATCTGAAGCTCTTCCCGGCACCCTGCCGGAGAGGGGAATTCACCCTAGAGGCCTTCTTCATCACCATGTAAGCCTCCGGTGTGATGCGTGAGTAGTTCATCCTTGGACTACGGATCAATGTAGTAGCTAGATGGCTGGTTTCTCCTCCTTTGTGCTTTCATGTTTAGATCTTGTGAGATCCGTTCATGATCAAGATCATCTATTTGTAATCCATACATGTTGTGTTTGCGGGGATCCGATGGATATTGAGATGCTATTTCAGATTGATTATTGATTCTATCATGTCTTTGTTATTTGAGATCTTGCATGCTTTCCGTTGTTAGTAGCTATCTTGGCCAAGTAGATGCTAGCAACTCCAAGAGTTAGTATTTATGCTCGATAGTGGGTTCATGCCTCTGGTAATCTGGGGAAGTGATAGAAATCTCTAAGGTACTAGATGTGATGTTGCCACTAGGGAGAAAACAATGATCCTTTGTTCATAGAACAATTGTATTGTTTACCTTACACGCAGTTCGTAAAGCAATAATATGTTGCTTGCAACTTAATACTGGAGGGGGTTCGGATATTAACCTAAAGGTGGATCATTAGTCATAGATGCAGTTGGATGGCGGTCTATGTATTATGTTGTATTGCCCAATCAAGTCTCAAAGGAGTCAAGATGATTAGTATATGCATGTATTGCTTTCTCGATGTTTGTCAATTGCCCCGCTGTAATTTGTTCACCTAGCATGTTATTTATCTAAGGAGAGCCACCTCTAGTGAACTATGGATCCCGGTCCTTTTCTTTACATATAATCTACAATCATTTACTGCTTTGTGTTTACTTTCTGCAAACTATTACTTCTTTCCATTCGATACGTTTAATCCTTTGTTTTCCGCAAAACACGGTGAGATTGATAACCTCATCGCAAGTTGGGGACAAAGTTCTGTGGTTGTGTTGTGCAGGTCTCCACGTTGCTACTAGCACCGGTAGTGCGTCCTGCCAAAGCTCAGCTAGTAACACCTTTGGGGTGTTTCCTTGCTCCTACTGGTTCGATTAAACCTTGGTTTCATAACTGAGGGAAAACTTTCTGCTGTACTCATCATACCTTCCTCTTGGGGTTCCCAACGAGCTCTACGTCGATTATCGAGTGCATCAGGCGAGTCCTCGAGCGTGGCGTGTCCACGACCGTGGCGAGAGAGTCCCCAAGCGTGGCGAGTCCGCGCCTTTGGCGAGTCCGTGGCGGGCGAGTCCCCGAGCATGACGAGTTCGTGGCTGTGGCGAGTCTACAATGATGATTCCCCATGGGTGGTGATTCCATGATGTGCGAGTTCGCGGCGGGCGAGTCTCCGATCATGGTGAGTCCACGGTCTTGGAGAGTCCGCGGCTCCCACAGCGACGATTCCCTGCGGGTGGCGATTCCGTGATGTGTGAGTCCGCGGCGGGCGAGTCCCTAAGCGTGGCGAGTCCACGGTGATGATTCTGCGATGGTCGTGAACCATATTTTTGGAGATAGGGAGATCGAGTCAAGCTCAACCCAGGCGCTAGGCGATTGAAACTGAGCAAAGATAGTCGCCAGATCGTCTCGTCTTCATGGATTAATTCTCCGGCGGTCGGCATCCTTCAAGGTCGCGAAGTCTAGGGACATCCCCAAGCATCGGAACTGGCGGCCGGGGAAACGTAGGCCATCGACGCTAGTGCGTGCACTCATCTCCATGACTTAATTTGATCCTGAATTCATCGCGTGCCCCCATGTACTCCAAAATAAGGTGTAAAGGATTAGATCTAAATAAAATATTAATTAACTGAACAAATAATGAATATGTGAGGAGATGGGATCGGATAGAAATAACCCATTAATCATGGCTACATGCGACCAAGGCTACACGTTTTCCCAGTAGAGTCTCTTCACTGTGGAGGACAAGGTCTTGATCCGATTCGATCTCCCCAGTGTTGCTGCGCCTAGGAGAACCACACGGCCATGCGCGCGTGGTAAACTGTCTGGACCAATCTACAACCGCGCGAACAGTTGTACAGACTAGATCCAATCTAGATTTCTATGTTGATGAAGAATTTGAGGATCCCGCCCGGATCATCACCTCTAATCACCGCTTGTCCCACGGTGGGTGCCAACTATCGTGGTATTGACCACGATAGATGCTACTGGGGTAGCTTAGAGAGTAGGGCAAGGCGACGTAGGAGAATCCGGGAGTGAGATTGGCACACGATATACCCAGGTTCACGTCCCCTTGGTGGAGGATCACTACATCATGCTACCAGTCCAGCATATGTTCATAGATTGGTTTGCAATGGAGCCGCCATAGGCGGAGGGAGAGACTATGTCTAATATCACGTAAGAGAGATCATCCCCAACGAGGTGCCCCTGGTGGCCTTATATATGCAGCCAGTTAGGGTTTACAATTATACTAATGGACTTTGTATTGGAGTCGTCATCTTGGGCCTCTAGTCGGCGAGGTGTATCTTGAGTCGTGGCGTTGTTGTTTAGGCCGATTGGGATGCTCTGCTTCTTCCTGGACAAGTTGGGTCCAGTCACCGGTTCCCATGAGCCCACTCGCCATGGGCGACTTCGCTTCGTGGGTATACCCCGATTGGTATTCCCCCATCAATGATGCATATTTAAGCATATATATTATTCATATTGTCACTCATCTCATGCTATATCTAGCTATAACTATGCCTATTATGCATGATTACTAGTTCTCATTCATTTTCATATGAGTGTTTCATAACTATTAGTTTTTATTAGGATTTTATTACTTTTCCTTGTCTTTGACTTGTGTGTAGGTGTTGTGATTGATTATGGAAAAAGCAAGGAAAGAGGAGCCAAGAGGATGCAGAGTTGCAGGCACCACACTTAGCCATTTGAGGGGTGGGAAAAGTGATATTTTTCCATCATCTCAAAATCAAGATCTAATACCATCATGTCGGAGCCCTCATCCATACGAATCCAACAAGTCGAAGAACACCTAAATCAGAGTTCGTATGAAAAAATGACAACCAAAATAAAAAAAGCATCTGCAAGCGTAACGGCCAACGACACGGGCCGGTATGGTCATATCGCCCGCACCGCGGGTCTGGACACACGAAACAGGCCTTTCTGAATGCGTTTCTTCACAGAGTATGTCTCTGTTTGTTCCTAGACCATCCGTAGGTCATAGGAAACGTGGGAAGAGTTATGATAGACCCCGTAAGCATATATAAAAAGGTAGGGAGCCAAGGGAAAAGGCATCATCTCCATATACATCCATGGCGAAGCCCTGCTGCTCTGTCGCCTCCATAGCCTCCGCACAGAAGCTCTCCATCATCACCACCACTCAAGAGGAAGAGGGACCTTGAATCTTGAAGGGATACGCATCGATATCCATCGTCATGTTCATCATCATCATCTCCAACGCCGATCCTATTTCTGTACTTGGTTGTAATCCAAACCCTTATGGATTTGCACTTGTATTCAATTGTACTTTCATCCATACCATTGTCATGATGTTGATCCCCCTCATACGTGAGTAGTTCCCTTGTTCTTGGGGATAGATGGAGAAACCCTGGTATTATTATGCAATGATAAAGATGATCTATAACTTTTGTCTTTGATCTATATATCTATGATATTGTGTTATATCTCTCTCTCTAGATGG
Organism: Avena sativa; assembly: GCA_916181665.1. NCBI lineage: Eukaryota > Viridiplantae > Streptophyta > Magnoliopsida > Poales > Poaceae > Avena > Avena sativa. Next base: position 471,843,976 of record OV702290.1, read on the forward strand.
TATGCAAAGTCGACCACATAACATTTGCCTTCATAACTAAAGAGAGGGAACTACCCTTTGTAAGTGTATGGGGTATGTCCGGTGCTACTTTGTGACTCCAAGCATTGGCTTATAACCTACACGGTCAAAGGGGATAAAGAGAGATTCACTAAGCTCATAACAATATCCATGGGGAACCCTTAATTGTGGTGGTGTGTAGAAGTGACTTGCTCGCATGCATCGTAGTGGTTATTTAGAGATGGCCTCATCACATGACTCATAGAAGTGGCTTTCTCACTAGACTTGTTGGTGAACATCTTATTATGGAACTCTGTCCACACATATCATGATGAAAAATATAGGTTATCCTACTCATAAGTAATTGTCCCATGCTAGTGGTGTATTCTACACTCCCCGAGAACTCCTTAGCCATATTGTCACTCTCACGATCACACTCGCTTCTCTTAGTTACTTCAGTTAATTGCTTTGTCCTTGTTTACTTTTGCTCTCAATTACCAAAACCTTTTTACACCTTTACTTGGAATTAGAGATAACTTACAAGTACTCTTTGATAGACAGTGAAAGGGGGCATAAATACCTCTACCAATATCTCTCTATGGTTCGATACTCTTATTTCTAAACTAGCTACAATTGATCTATGCACTTGTAGTCATCAAGCTATTTTCTGGCGCCATTGACGGGGAGCTAAGCGCTTTTGGTCTTTGTTCTTAGTTGCTAATTTGTCATTGATATACTAAAGGTGTTTACGAGTTTCGATTTATTATCGCTTAATGCTTTTTGTCTTTTTTCTTTCATTCATTTGAAAAGAATAAAAAAATTACAAAACAAAAATTTATAAAATCTTCTGTTACTAACCATGACTTCCGAGATGACTACCTTTGAATAGATGAAACTTGCAATGGAGGAGTCAAAGGATGAGACATTGGGAAGTATAATGGAGAGGCTTGGCATAATAAAAGAATGGTTGACTTGGGTGGAAAAGTTTTCATCCATACTATGTGACTCTTATCAATTATATTGTGAATGCTGCGAATCTCTAGATCACCTCAATTATCAATGTGAGTATAATTTGGATACCGAACTAGAAAACTATAATAGTGGTGAGTTTTAATGCCATGCTAGTGAGGATGGGATACAATTTGCACTTTTTACCGGCTGCCAAGAGTTGTTACCTTGTTTGAGAGATATACATGTAGAAAGTAAATGACTTGATATGATCTATAAAGTAGTTCACTCTATATACTATTATTCCCAAGACAACTTCCTTAATGATGCATTTATTGTTGAGCGGGTTAAAGCCACCAAGGAAGAAGCCAACCATTTGCAGGGTGCTCCGAAGGATGATGTGGATGGAACTCCACTTAAAGAACCTCCACCTAAACCACCAGAACATATTGTTAGTGAAGAGGTGGCACTTGACGTTGCACCCTCTCAACTAGCGGAAGGTAACCCAAAAGGTAAAACTATTGTCGAGCTAGCTATGTCTTCTCAACTGATAGAACGTAAGCCTGAAGGTAAGATTATCGCTGAGCTACTCGCAAATTGCCTTAGTAAGAATGAAGAGGAACAACTTGATCAACCACTTGAATCTCCTGCTTCTGAAAATAACTTTCCACACACAAATAGTATGCATGCAAATGGTATCTCATTCTCTAGTAATGATTCTTATAAGGCTCAAACTGATGATGATTGTTTTGAGGTGGAACTTTTCTGTGAATCTTGCGATGCTGCTAATATGATACAGGAATCCTCAACGGAGGAGAATGAAGAATGGTATGAAGAATATATTAGTGATGGTGAGATGATAGTAAGAAAAAAGTATTGCCACGTAACGGAATATGCTGAAAGGTTAAGTTCTTCAGATGAAATAGTATGTGCTCATTGTATGTCTATTGGGCACTTTTGTTTTCAATTCTCTCATACTTATAATCAATTCTTAGTACCATACAATAATGGTGATGTTACTAGTGAAGTGATGGAGTATGTTATTTTTGAAGATGCCCATGAGCTGCATAGAAAAATCAAAAAACTTATGATAAGTGAATATGATTTTCATTTAGAAATGGCTTATGAAATTTTGCAACATATTTATGACTATTGCCAATAACATCTTAGTGATCATGCACTTGTGAAAAGTAAGGAGAGGTGTGAAACCGTGGCTCCCGGAGCTGACCATTTGTAGGAGGCACAAAATGAATTGATAGAAGGGGAGGATGAGCTAAGTGATCACTCACTGATGGCCCAAAATATATCGAGCTCGTTGGGGAACCCCAAGAGGAAGGTATGATGAGCACAGCAGAAAGTTTTCCCTCAGTACGAAACCAAGGTTATCAATCCAGTAGGAGCAAGGAAACACCCCAAAGGTGTTGCTAGCTGAGCCTTGGCAGGACGCACTACCGGTGCTAGTAGCAACGTGGAGACCTGCACAACACAACCATAGAACTTTGTCCCCAACTTGCGATGAGGTTGTCAATCTCACCGGTTTTGCTGAAAACAAAGGATTAAACATATCGAATGGAAGGAAGTAATAGTTTGCAGAAAGTAAACACAAAGCAGTAAACAGTTTGTAGATTGATTGTAAAAGAAAGGTGTTGGGGATCGCAGCAGAAAACAAAAAAATTCCTATGATGGAACCCCAAAATTGCCTAGGATCTATCTATGTAGTAATGCAGTAACGACCGGAGCGTAGAGAATACATACCCTTGTAGACCGTATGCAGTTAACGTTCCGCGGGGAACGTGGTTGATGTAGTCGTACTTGTAGGCGACCTCAAGGTCGCGAAGCTCCTCGCAGGTCACCCCTTGCTCCTTCTTCATCTTCATCGTGCAGCAGCTCCGGCTCACAACATTTAAGCGCCCCAAGTGTTGCACCTCGTGTCTTCATACACATCCGGTGCACGATGAGACCTCCAGCTCCCCGATCCCGCCGGGAGTGCGGAAGTTGATATCCGGCTAGGAATCCCTGCAGCGCAACGGTGTACTGCAGGTGTGCCTTGTTCGCACAGCCCAAACTTGGGGTCATGGTCACAAGGGCTAGAGAGAGGGAAGGAGGAAGTCAACCAAAGGACTTCTGCAAATATTGGGTGTGTTTGATCCCACCCATGGGCACCCCTTTATATAGGGGGAGGGGGTGTGCTCTCCCCTTTGGGTTTCCCATGTGGGACTATTCAAGGGAGAGGGGGAGGCGCATGGGCCTCATGGGCCAGCCGTCCAGGGGTGGGCCCCACCCCACGCACAGCCCTAGGTTGGCCAGGTGGGCCCCCTTGAGGCGCCTGGGCCTTGGCCCTTTGGCCCTTGGCCCTTCCCTCCTTCGGTTTTCCCTCATGGGCCCTTTTCTCTAGGAAGTTTGGCCCATTAGTGGAATACCCATTCAAATTAGATTTTAATATTATATTTAATATTAATTACATTAATTAATATGAAAATACATATTACAAAATCCGTTTTGACCCGAAACACCTTTCGGTTCCCTTTCGATTTCCTCCGAACGACTTCGGATCTTTCTCGGAATGATTCCGGTCCTTTATTCTTTCTCCGAACAGCTTCGGATTTCTCCGCGGAATGATTCCGCCTTTCTCTTTCTCTACGGTGATTCTATCTTACGAATGATCGCTCCCATCGTACCCTTAAGTGTATCCTCTCATGGCTCGGGAATGCTCTAGACATGATTTGTATCAATGATCAACAAAGGGACCAGGGATATCCGTGTGACCCCTATGCATTCCTGATGACAATGTCGTTTGAACCGCTAAATGTAGCATCCAATTCCTTTTGTTTCTCGATACGACTTGTCCGGGATATGACCATTGGTATCACATACCTTGTTCAATCTCGTTCACAACAAATTCTGTTTTCTTGTTACCGTGATATTACATCCCCGTGACCGAGTCACATGTTGCAACATTTATGGATGTAATCTCACCAAGCCGGCCGTATGTATCTTTACCTATCATGTGGGTGAACAAATCCCGGTCTTGCAGTCACATGTCATCTACTATTCCTTTGGAATACCCAACGTACACCTTTATGGCCACTGTATTACCAGATGACGGTTGATGCAGTCAAAGCAGCCTCGGGAAACAGTGAGTAATATGAGATCACGGTCTAAGGAAAAGGAGTCTAGGTATAGCTATTGCAACAATGAACTATATGACTTGATCGTGTTGCAATCCTTTGAGGAATGTCCATCACATCATTCTCCAATGATATGACCCCGTTGTCAATTGGCATAAATGCCCATGATCTTGAAACCCAGATCATCCTCATGACCAACGAACTAGTATGAATAGAGGCTACTAGGGACTTGGTTGTTTCATACCACACATGTAGCAATGTTTCTACTTGGCATAGTTATACCACAATATGAAACTATTATAAACTAATTGAGATATGACAATAAAAACCTATTTATTATTTGCCTCTAGGGAATATCTCCTTCAAAAGGACCGGGGTCCATAGTTCACTAGAGGTGGCTCTCCTTAAGATAGATAACATGATGGGTGAACAAATTACAGCGGGGCAATTGACAAACATCGAGAAAGCATACAAGCATATACTAATCATCTTGACTCCTTTGAGATTCGATTGGGCATTACAACATTATACATATACCGCCATCCAACTGCATCTATGACTAATAATCCACCTTCAGGTTATCATCCGAACCCCCTCCAGTATTAAGTTGCAAGCAACGGATAATTGCATTATGAATTGCGTGTAATGTAAAAAATACGATTATTCTATGAACAAAGGATTGTTGTTTTCTCCCTAGTAGCAACAGCACATCTAGTACCTTAGAGATTTCTATCACTTCCCCAGATTACCAGAGGCATGAACCCACTATCGAGCATAAATACTAACTCTTGGAGTTACTTGCATCTACTTGGCCAAGATAGCTACTAACAATGGAAAGAATGCAAGATCACAAATAACAAAGACATGATAGAATCAATAATCAATCTGAAATAGCATTTCAATATCCATCGGATCCCCGTAGACACAACATGCAGAATTACAAATAGATGATCTTGATCATGAACGAAGCTCACAAGATCTAGATATGAAAGCACAAAGGAGGAGAACCAGCCATCTAGCTACTACATGGACCCGTAGTCCAGAGATGAACTACTCACGCATCACACCAGAGGCTTGCATGATGATGAAGAAGGCCTCCAGGGTGAATTCCCCTCTCTGGTAGGGTGCCGGGAAGAGCTTCAGAACCCTCCTGATCTAGGGATGGTGATGACAGCGGCTATAGACTCTTTCATGGAGTTTTGATCGGGTACTTAGGGTTTCTGTATCAGAGGCAATATATAGGCGAAAGGAGAGGCCGAGGGGGTGCCTGGGGCGGCTATACCACCCCCTGGTGCAGGCCAGGCCTGGCCGCGTGGCCAGGTGGTGTGGCCGGGCCCCAGCCCCTCTCTGTCTCGTATTCTAGCTCCAGGTGTCCCCCAGTAAAATAATGACTTTGGCTTTTGTCCCGTCCAATTCCGAGAATATTCATTTTCTCACTTTCCTGGAACCAAAAACAGCAGAAAACAGGCAGCTGGCACTGTGGCTCTTGTTAATAGGTTAGTCCAAGAAATCATATGAAAAGTACTCCAAAGTGTGGACAAAACACAAGAAAGTAGATAAAACCAAGCATGGAACATCAGAAATTATAGATACATTTGCAATGTATCAACATCCCCAAGCTTAACTCCTTCTCGTCCTCGAGTAGGTAAGTGATAAAAAGAAAGAATAATTTTTGAGGTGACATGCACCATCATAAACTTGATCAAAGTATTTGTAAAACATGCAAAGCTGGAATCATAGTACTTCAATCATAACATGAAAGACAAAGTTCTAGCAATAAGACATAGCAACTATGTTGCAACATGAAAAGGCACAAACAAAAGATTCATGAATAACAATGCTTTGTAAGACGTTTGTTTGTTTCACATAAAGAAAACATAGCATAGTGGTATTCAGCTTGTCCCTCATAGAGTAATAGGACACCTTCAAAGTTTATAAGAGTGACTAGATACAAATAGTTTAAAACAAGCAATATCAAGGTATGCATCAATCAACAAGTCTTGGGACAATGCACATAGAACTAAGAATGGCCACTATGCTCTCAAAGTAGGTGAACAAAGATAGAAGGTGGAGACTCAATATATAAGTGGAAGAAAGGCCTTCATAGAAGGAAGTAGGGATTCAAGTTTCATAAAGAGATTCCAAAAATTATGGTACTTAATAGCGTTCAGCTCTCATTGCCCCTATCATAAGCATCTTGAAGGGATTAAGGTTAAAGTGAACAAACTATGGTGTATATGCTTGACGAAGTATAAGTTAGAAATCTCATGTCCCTTGAATACGAGGGCCGCTCCTCATGCTACTCAAGTTTAGTCACCGGTAAGTTCTTGTCATCGTAAGTACATGTGTATCATATAGAACCGCCAACAGGGTACCCCTTGCCCGATGATACGGAAGAATCCCCGTATTAAAATGACAAGGCAAGCGGACAACGAGCATCTCAGCAATCTTCTTATTTACCATGGGAATATGGTGCTTTTTCTCTCTTTCCTCTTTTCATAATCCCTTTTTTTTCTTTTTCTCCTTTTTTCTCAACATCGGACTCTTTTTTTTATAAGAAGAATGCTTCATAGACAGCTCATTATGGTTACGCTGCAGGTTTCCACCATGTCAGCATGTATTAGACCAGCGGCCCAGGCGTTTCTCTAACACATATATATAACTCCATGGACTTACAAGCTCCCCTTTCATTTCACACCGACGACATCCATAGATAAAAGAGCATGATATCAACTAGGTACAAAGTACCCGTGCAATGTTGAAAGCGTTCCCCATGACAGCATGGTTATGCTAATCCCCAACAAATAAGTGCAAGCATATACAACATAGACGACACAATGGTTCAAGTTTATTAAGGGCAAGAAAAGTAAAGTGTGCCATCAAGTTCGTGAGAGCTTTAATCACTACTTTTCTCATAATAAGTTTAATTCGGAAGGTAAATAAAACATGAATATACTTGGAATAGCATATGCTAATAGGTAGGTATGGTGGACTCTTTGGAATAACTTGGTTTAAGGAGTTTGATACATGAGTGTAACTCATACTTGGTTACGGAGGCTAGCAAAAGACTGGGAGCGACAAACTAAGAGAGCAATAATGGCCATAATCATGAAGAGCGACAAAACATCATTGATCAAAGCATAAAGTGATACTACAAGTTGAAAACTAAAGGATCATAAAGGCTTATGGTGACTTGGTATAGTCATATTATGGTGTGAGAATGCGCCAAGTCAACCCAAATAAAGCATCAAAGGAGAATACCACTATACTATGCTTTAATATGCTAAAACAACGCATGATTTATCCAAGGCACAAATTAAGCAATCTCAATTGTTTATAACAAGTCATGCTACAGCAAAGAATACTAAGCATAAATCAAAACAATATCAGGCATGGCATGACAAAGCATAGGCCACAGTCAAAAACAAGCTCTCTTTAACACTTAAGCATGAACTTTCCTACTCTTTTCCAAACCAAACCAAACTATTTGAAAACCAATGTATGAAAGAGGGGGTCCAACCAATTTATTCAGCAAACTAATAAAACAAAGCAAACGAAAAACCAAAACGAAAATGAAAAAGAAGACACTCCAAGAACAACACAACTATGCATTAAACAATAAAATTGAAGCGTTTGGAAAAAACCTGGGATTTTTATTGATGAAGAAGGGGATGCCCTGGCCATCCCCAAGCTTTGAAGCTTGTACTTCTTGGATATTTCTTGGGGTGACACGTGTGGCATCCCCAAGCTTGTGCTTAAGTCCATCCTTCATCTCATTACTCATTTCTTCCATACACCTGAAATTTTTCCTTCATATGAAACTTCACACAATCTTTATTAGCAACATTAGTGCACTCAAGATAATAAGTCTTTAGGTTCAGTTCTAACACCAATAAAACTTCCATTAAAACACAAGCTACTGTATCACTTCCCTCAAAAAGCTCAATTCCCCAAAAAAACTCAAAAAGGAACCAACAAGAAGCAAATACAGAAAATGGCAGAAATCTGTCAAAACAGACCAGCAGGTAAAGTCGAATTTTTTCGAAGACCTTATGTTGCTCAAATCGAAAAGTGTTGAACTAACGAAAGTTAGATAACAATCTGGGTCAGAAGTACAAAAATTAACGCCTCAAAAGGACTTACAGAGATTTTACACGAATTTTTACGGCCAAGCACAGAAATCTGTTTCGGGACAGCAACTTTCCCAATCATTACGTCTCTCTCATTAGAGGTTACTCTTGGCACAAAAAGCAAATAAAAAGGATAAGGAGCGGTTGAAGTAATAACTTCCAAGACTCATCTAAAACTTTTGGGTTATCTTCCAATAAGTACTTTTCTTTAACGCCTTTAAGTTAGGCATAAGAAGCAAGAAAGAATCAAGTGTTCTCAAATGAAGAAGCATTAAGAGCAAATTTTGTTTTCATAGGAGAGGCAAAAGAAATCTTCTCTCTCTTCTTAGGGAAGTGTTATATACCTTTCTTGAGTGGAAGTTGATATTTAATGGTGCCTTCTTTCATATCGATAATGGCACCAACAGTTCTAAGAAAAGGTCTTCCCAAAGTAATAGGACAAGAAGCATTACATTCAACATCTAAAACATAGAAATAAACAGGGACATAGGCATTGTTAACCATAATAAGAACATCATTAATACTCCCCATGAGTTTCTTTTTAGCATTATCATCAAGTGGGACATTCAAATAACAATCTTCAAGTGGTGGCAAATCAAGCATATCATAAATCCTTCTAGGCATAATAGAAACACTACTATCAAGATCACATAAAGCTTTGAAATCAAAATCATTCACTTTCATATTAATGATGGGTTCCCAACCATGTTCTTGTTTTATAGGAATAGAAGCTTTATGTTTCATCTTTTCTTCTTTAATCTTTATGAGAGCATCAGTAATGTGTTTTGTAAAGGCCATATTCATAGCACTAGCATTAGGACTTTTAGCAAGATTTTGTAGGAACTTAATAACTTCATAGATATTGCAACCATCAAGATCAAAATCATAATTATCATCTAAAGTACTAGAGCTATTACTAGCCTCAACCCTAGTGGTAGTGATAGTAGAAACACTAATGTTTCTAGCAATTTCATCTTCTCTTTCCCATTTAGCATGCAATTCAGCTAATAGTCTAACATTTTCATCAATTCTTACTTGTATAGCATTAGTAGCTGCAAAAGGATTATCATTAGTTTCAGGTTTAGCAGCCATTTTATTAATCAAAGAGGATTGAGCTTCAAACAAATATGATATATTTCTTTCAGCATTAGAAAGTTTCAATTGTAAACTAGGAATTTCCCTATTTAGACTCTCAAGTTGATGGCTAATGTTCTTCAAAATGGTAGATTGTTCTTCCATAGTTTTAGTGAATAGTTTATTTTGCTCATATTGCATTTGCATGAAGTTTTTAGTGGCTCTTTCAACTTCTAAAATTCTTCCCTCACTAGGTACTCCAGGTTTGCCATTATAACCATAAGTATTATTTGGAGGATAGGGCCTATAATTGTTATTTTGCCAAAATTATTATTTCTTATAAAGTTCACATCAACTTTCTCTTCTTGAGAAACCAAATAGGCTAAGGGAACATGATTTGGATCAATATGGGCTTTCCCATTAACAAGCATAGACATAATAATATCAATTTTGTCACTTAAGGAGGAGGTTTCCTCAACAGAATTTACCTTCTTACCTTGTGGAGCTCTTTCAGTATGCCATTCGGAGTAGTTAACCATCATATTATCCAGAAGCTTTGTTGCAGCACCCAAAGTAATGGTCATAAAGGTACCTCCAGCAGCAGAATCCAATAGGTTCCTTGAAGAGTAGTTCAATCCTGCATAAAAAGTTTGGATAATCATCCAAGCAGTTAGTCCATGAGCGGGACAATTCTTTACCAAAGATTTCATTCTTTCCCAAGCTTGAGCAACATGTTCATTATCAGATTGTTTAAACTTCATTATTTCACTTCTCATAGATATAATCTTAGCAGGAGGATAGTATTTTACAATGAAAGCATATTTGCATTTAGTCCAAGAATCAATACTATTCCTAGTTAAGGAATTCAACCATTCTTTAGCTTTTCCTCTCAAAGAGAAAGGAAACAATTTAAGCTTAATAATATCTCCATCTATATCCTTATGCTTTTGCATCTCACAAAGTTCAACAAAGTTATTTAGATGGGCAGCAGCATCTTCATTACCAATACCAGAAAATTGTTCTCTCATAACAAGATTGAGTAAAGCAGGTTTTATCTCAAAGAAAGTAGCTTCAGGAACAGGTGGAGCAATAGGTGTGCTCATAAAATCATTGTTGTTGGTGCTAGTGAAGTCACACAACTTAGTATTTTCCAGAGTAGTCATTTTTTGTATTTTTGATAAAGAAAGCAAACTTGTAAAACTATTTTTTTTGTGTTTTTGATAAAGAAACAAGCAAACAAAGCAAAACAAAAATAACAAAGTAAAGAGATTGGTTATGAGGGACTCCCCTTGTGAAGATGTCCTTGACTCCACGGCAACAGCGCTAGAAAATATGCTTGATGGCCCAAAATATATCGAGCTCGTTGGGAAACCCCAAGAGGAAGGTATGATGAGCATAGCAGCAAGTTTTCCCTCAGTACGAAACCAAGGTTATCAATCCAGTAGGAGCAAGGAAACACCCCAAAGGTGTTGCTAGCTGAGCCTTGGCAGGGCGCACTACCGGTGCTAGTAGCAACGTGGAGACCTGCACAACACAACCACAAAACTTTGTCCCCAACTTGCGATGAGGTTGTCAATCTCACCGGTTTTGCTGAAAACAAAGGATTAAACGTATCGAATGGAAGTAAGTAAATAGTTTGCAAAAAGTGAACACAAAGTAGTAAACAGTTTGTAGATTGATTGTAAAAGAAAGGACCGGGGTCCATAGTTCACTAGAGGTGGCTCTCCTTAACATAGATAACATGCTGGGTGAACAAATTACAGCGGGGCAATTGACAAACATCGAGAAAGCATACAAGCATATAGTAATCATCTTGACTCCTTTGAGATACGATTCAGCATTACAACATTATACATAGACCGCCATCCAACTACATCTATGACTAATAGTCCACCTTCAGGTTATCATCCGAACCCCCTCCAGTATTAAGTTGCAAGCAACGGATAATTGCATTATGAATTGCGTGTAATGTAAACAATACGATTGTTCTATGAACAAAGGATTGTTGTTTTCTCCCTAGTAGCAACAGCACATCTAGTACCTTAGAGATTTCTGTCACTTCCCTAGATTACCAGAGGCATGAACCCACTATCGAGCATAAATACTAACTCTTGGAGTTGCTAGCATCTACTTGGCCAAGATAGCTACTAACAACGGAAAGCATGAAAGATCACAAATAACAAAGACATGATAGAATCAATAATCAATCTGAAATAGCATCTCAATATCCATCGGATCCCCGCAAACACAACATGTAGAATTACGAATAGATGATCTTGATTATGAACGGAGCTCACAAGATCTAGACATGAAAGCACAAAGGAGGAGAATCAGCCATCTAGCTACTACATGGACCCGTAGTCCAAAGATGAACTACTCACGCATCACACCGGAGGCTTGCATGATGATGAATAAGGCCTCCAGGGTGAATTCCCCTCTCCGGCAGGGTGCCGGGAAGAGCCTCAGATCCCTCCCGATCTAGAGATGGAGATGACGGTGGTGTGGCATCCCGCAAAACCACTACTAGAAAATCGCGTTGTTTTTGTGCATTGCATCATCATGACCGCATGCTCATGTCATCATGCCACATTTCATTTGAGCATCGTCATCATCATGCATTTGTTTGTCTAAAACTATTTTCGAAAAGCCTGGTTTTGTTTTCTAAACGCCCCGTCTTTAATTCAAATTAAAATTAAAACCCGGTTCTCCGGATTATTTTGTTTTGTCTACCAGCGGTTTTCAAAAGCCCGTTTTAAATAATAAAATATTTTCTTTTATTTTTAGGAGGCAGCCCGGCAGGCTCGAAAGCCTGACCGGCCACCTCCAAAATTCCTAAAACTACCCAAACCTAATCTACCCAGCCCCCCTCCACCTCACCCCAACCTACCCCTTTGCGCCACATCAGCCTGGCCCTCCATCCATCCAATCAACCACCGCCACCTACCGTCACCCTGGGCCCCACCCCGCCAGCGGACACACCCGCCGCGCCCGCACCAGCCCCCGCTCCCGCCCACCTGGGCACGCCAATCCGTGCCGCCTGTCCCCACCCCCTTTTCCCGTCCATGCCAACCACCTAGCCGACCCACGCAACCCCCCAGCCCGACAACCCCTAGTCCCGCTCTGGCCCCACCCCACTCCCTCGGTCCTATCGCCCCCCCGCGTCCCCTCCACGCGATCCTCTCCCTCTCGCCTCGCTCTCTCTCTCTGCATCCCGCCCCGCCGGGCTCTGCTTCGAGCTCCGCCTCCGGCCCCGAGCTGCCTGCGCCCCTTCCCCGATCTGCCGCCGGCCAGCGCGCCTCCACGCCCTGCAACCCCCTTCGTCGCCGCTCGCACCGCGCCCTTTCTCGCTGTCGACCGCCTCCCGCCACCGCCCGTCGCTGCCGACCCTGCTGCCGCCCTCGCGCCAGCGAGCCCGCGACCGGCGCGCTCTCTCGCGGCCCACTTTCCTCCCCTCGATGCTCCTCTCGCCTCCTTCCTCCCGCATCTGCCACCGCCAAGTTCCCTCGCCCCACCGCGCCGCGCTCGTTCGCCCGACCCCGCAGGCCGCCGCCGCCGCGACGATCTCGGCCTCCTCCCGCGTCTTCCTCCGCTCCGGCCCGCGCCACCTCGTCGTCAACCCTCGCCACCGCCACCGCAATCCCCTACCCCTATCGAACCCCGTCGGCCTCCTCGCACCACCGCCATGGCCGACCTCGTCGGGGCCTCGTCGGGTCCTCTCGCGCTCCGCCTCCCTGAGCCGCGACCGCCGCCCGCGGCCTCCACCCTGCCTCGCCTCCCGCGCCCGGTCCCGCATGAGCCTCGCTGCCGGTCGCCCCTTCCTCCACCGAGACTGGCCATTGTCGGCCCGTCTTCTGTCAGCACCTTGGACCGGTCTCTGCCCCGTTGAGCTTGTTTTGTTTATGTGCAGCACAACGTGTTGGTTCTTCCGCAGTGTTTTGACCTCAGGTTCTCCCTCTGTTCAGCTAAGCCCGATCTCCGCAGCAGTAGGTGGTGTGGTACTCACGGTGCGACGCAGTGGCGACGTGCAGGTGTTGGTGTGGATGTAACATGATGACAACCGTGTGGAGAAAGGCTACCTCGATTACTTGCTGCGGGCACCCAAAGTCATGACCCTAAGATCTTGATCAGCGAGCCTGATCCTGGAGATTCGAAGACCGATCCCCGAGACCGAACCCTCGGCATGCCAAGATCTTTTCCTCGGAACGCCATGACCGTCTACACGGACCCGAAGACCACGGATGCGACAAGTTCTCCTTCCCGGATGCGAGCCCCGGATCCGAAGACCGCCAAGTCCTTCTTCCCGGATGCGAGATCGATCCCCGTCGAACCCTAAGTCCGACCCCGAACCCTCCGGAACCCCCAAGATCTTCCGAACCCCGATGTGTGACCCTTTCTCTCGAGCCCTATTTTATAAATTGATACCTATATGAATTGTTGCATATCAACTTGTTCATGTTTGCATACATTTGTGGGTGTTTGGGGGCCTTATGCCGATTCACCTAAATTAAACATGGAGACCATATGCGGGATATTCTAGTCTTAGTTTGTCTCCATTTAAATTTGTGTAGCGAACTGACGATATATTTTGCCTTGTTAACACAACATTTAAATTGTGGGGTATCTAAACAACATGAACCTATTAATTATTTGTCGGGGCCTCGGTTCCGCTTAATATGACCTAAATGCATCGCACCTTTGCCATGTCATACATCATACGTGCATCATGCCCGATTTTCTACCGTAGTATTAAATAGTCCAACCGGTGTTTCTTCTAGTGCTTTGCTTCTTCACGGATTAGGCCGATGAGTTGATGCGAGTGTCGACCCGATCTTCGGATGAACCTTCGGCAATGTTTTCAGGCGAGCATTCTCCCCCTTTCTACCTATCTTACTTTTATAGTCTTTATTCCCTCCTGTTGATCTATTGCTATCTGTGTTGCGATGCTCTAGCTTTCATACCCGTGATATCCCTTGCAGCCTTATATTGCCTTGGACACATCCCATTACCTGTTGTTTGGTAGATAGTTGGACTTGCGTGTCGTAGTTGCTGGCTTAAGTGCTGTTGCGTGTCGTCAAGTACCACAGTTGTTGGAGTAATGCTGCATGTTTAATGTTGGAGATGATCATGGCTTTAATTACTGTTTAATAACTAAAATTGAAGTAGGTAAATAATGCAAAGGCACCGGTGGGTAATAGACAATTTTTGGTTTTTAACCGCTCACTGGTGTCCCGTAGGACCCCGAGTTCTTGACACCTGTTCCGAGATCGAGCGCGCTAACCACAGGTGGGGTGTGTGGGCACCCCCATCGATTAGTACCAGATTTCAAAGTATTGTACTGGGGGCCACAAAGTAGTTTGAAGCTTTATTACTATCTTGTACTTATGCCATGCTTTACTGCTTTATTTAAGATTGTGCATGGAGCACCTGTACTGTTTAGGATTGCGGAGTGTTTTCGCGGTATCGACAAGCCCAGTCACACTTTCGGGTTCCCAGTCGTTTACAGCCACTGACGCAAACCCTAGGTCCGTTCCGGAGCCGGCCAACTTCGTTGCGGGTAGCTTAGTGGGGTGGCCCCTATGTACTTGCTTTGGGTCTGGGAAACGTCATGACTTAGGCCCCGCCGACATACCGATGGGTGTATGTTAACTGATCTGGCAAAAAGGGTCGAAGTGCGTGTGGACACTTTGGTGCACCCCTGCAGGGTTAAATCTTTTCGAAAAGCCGTGTCCGCGGTTATGGACGACTTGGAGCACAGTTCTCGATCATAGACAACTATAACTAAAGTTTACTGTTATAATTTGACTTGTATCCGATATGACTAGTAATCAGCTTCACTGCAACGGAATGGCTAAATAAAAGTACCAACAACTGCTGGGTTTGGGATATCTCATGCTAATCGTATCTGACTAGTAAGTGTTGCAACTACAATGGAATGGTTCACTAAAACTGCCCACTGCTTATTATATCAGGATGACTATCTATACCTGACTAGTAATTGCTGCAACGATAACTGAATAAATAAAACTGCCAACGGTGTGAGTTCCTCGGTTGACTTCCTCGTCTGGTCTCGAGGGGGAAATACCAGGATGGGTATGTTTGGTGGTAGTATCAGGTTGGTTCCGGATAGGTCTTTCTTATCCCTCTCTGATAGCCGACAGTTATCTCGAGTCTCTATAGGTCGTTTAGTGCATGCCGCGCTGCCGCTCAGTCCACCATACCTATGTAGGCGAGGACCGCCGAATTCTAGTCTCGCCGTGTACTGGCCTCAGTACTGACCGCTCTCTTTTTCCTTTGCCCTTTGTCGGCACACCTTTTGTTTAAGCAGGTTTTGAGATCGACGTCGTTAGCAGGGTTACCCTTCCGGCTTGGCCTGGGCAGGGTTATGGACGCCATTGGTTATTCTCCCGGGCTCTTAGCCCCATTTGCATCTTGTCCGTAGTCGGACGCTCTATCGTTTTAAAGGTGATTTGGATCTTTGTATATTGTATCTGTATTCTTGACTCATGGAGTCGTGTTGTATATATATATATGTTCTGTGGGTCCCATCGAGGACTGTTGTGTACTGTTATTACTTCGTTTTCCACCCGCACGCAAGTGCCTGGTGGGCACCTTCGAATCGTTTCTATGCGGGTTTGGCGGGAATCGCTGAAACTTGCATAGGGCCGATTCTGAGGGTGTTACAGAGTGGTATCAGAGCTCAGCAGTTGCGATACCCCACAAGTCCAGCCTGTAGGATAACCTAGCTAACGGCCGAAGTAGAGTGTCAAAACTATTTTTGCAAAATCGGTTGGATAGTTCTGATTAGGTCTGATTTTACTCCTTACCCCTCTGCTGCTCTCCTCTCACCTCTGCGTGTTTTGAATCCGCTCTCTTCTCTCTCTTCGAGTCCAGGATTTCTCGTGGTTGGGTTCCATCGTACCTTCAGGGTTTCGCTTCCTCCTTTGGTAACGGTGTTGCTACATCTGGTCTTCATGCTATCCGAGGAATCCTTCGTCTGGTGGACTTCTCTTTGTTCCTTCTCGTGCCTTCCGGTGTTTTCCGACGCGACGACATCATCTACGCCAGATCCGATGCAGAGTCTGCATCACTCCTTGTTTCTGAACCTCGATTGTCGAGATCTTCAGTTTGATTCCGAGAATGGTTGCACGCTTTTCTACTGATTGTGCGGAGTAATAGTTTGGGTGCGTGATGGATTGGCCCCCATGCCGACTACTCACTCTATTCGCTTGTGTACATTGAAGTGGATGAGAATGCATCGGTTCTCTCTTTCTATCGAAGTTAGAGGTGGATTGATTGGTTGATACCTCTACCTTCGCCTTTGTTTCCCGGAGTGTTCTCTCGACGATCACGGACAACGACCTCTTGTTAGTGGTGTCGCAAGGATCTACACGATGCGCGAAGATTCAGATCGTCGGCCTTCTTCCCGGTACCATGAGGCGGATCTCGAGGGCGAGATCCATTGTTAGTGGTGTCGAATTGTGGCATCCCGCAAAACCACTACTAGAAAATCGCGTTGTTTTTGTGCATTGCATCATCATGACCACATGCTCATGTCATCATGCCACATTTCATTTGAGAATCGTCATCATCATGCATTTGTTTGTCTAAAACTATTTTCGAAAAGCCTGGTTTTGTTTTCTAAACGCCCCGTCTTTAATTCAAATTAAAATTAAAACCCGGTTCTCCGGATTATTTTGTTTTGTCTACCAGCGGTTTTCAAAAGCCCGTTTTAAATAATAAAATATTTTCTTTTATTTTTAGGAGGCAGCCCGGCAGGCTCGAAAGCCTGACCGGCCACCTCCAAAATTCCTAAAACTACCCAAACCTAATCTACCCAGCCCCCCTCCACCTCACCCCAACCTACCCCTTTGCGCCACATCAGCCTGGCCCTCCCTCCATCCAATCAACCACCGCCACCTACCGTCACCCCTGGGCCCCACCCCGCCAGCGGACACACCCGCCGCGCCCGCACCAGCCCCCGCTCCCGCCCACCTGGGCACGCCAACCCGTGTCGCCTGTCCCCACCCCCTTTTCCCGCCCATGCCAACCACCTAGCCGACCCACGCAACCCCCCAGCCCGACAACCCCTGGTCCCGCTCTGGCCCCACCCCACTCCCTCGGTCCTATCGCCCCCCTGCGTCCCCTCCACGCGATCCTCTCCCTATCGCCTCGCTCCCTCTCTCTCTGCATCCCGCCCCGCCGGGCTCTGCTTCGAGCTCCGCCTCCGGCCCCGAGCTGCCTGCGCCCCTTCCCCGATCTGCCGCCGGCCAGCGCGCCTCCATGCCCTGCAACCCCCTTCGTCGCTGCTCGCACCGCGCCCTTTCTCGCCGTCGACCGCCTCCCGCCATCGCCCGTCGCTGCCGACCCTGCTGCCGCCCTCGCGCCAGCGAGCCCACGACCGGCACGCTCTCCCGCGGCCCACCTTCCTCCCCTCGATGCTCCTCTCGCCTCCTTCCTCCCGCATCTGCCACCGCCAAGTTCCCTCGCCCCACCGCCGCGCTCGTTCGCCCGACCCCGCAGGCCGCCGCCGCCGCGACGATCTCGGCCTCCTCCCGCGTCTTCCTCCGCTCCGGCCCGCGCCACCTCGTCGTCAACCCTCGCCACTGCCACCGCAATCCCCTACCCCTATCGAACCCCGTCGGCCTCCTCGCACCACCGCCATGGCCGACCTCGCCGGGGCCTCGTCGGGTCCTCTCGTGCTCCGCCTCCCTGAGCCGCGACCGCCGCCCGCGGCCTCCACCCTGCCTCGCCTCCCGCGCCCGGTCCCGCATGAGCCTCGCTGCCGGTCGCCCCTTCCTCCACCGAGACTGGCCATTGTCGGCCCGTCTTCCGTCAGCACCTTGGACCGGTCTCTGCCCCGTTGAGCTTGTTTTGTTTATGTGCAGCACAACATGTTGGTTCTTCCGCAGTGTTTTGACCTCAGGTTCTCCCTCTGTTCAGCTAAGCCCGATCTCCGCAGCAGTAGGTGGTGTGGTACTCACGGTGCGACGCAGTGGCGACGTGCAGGTGTTGGTGTGGATGTAACATGATGACAACCGTGTGGAGAAAGGCTACCTCGATTACTTGCTGCGGGCACCCAAAGTCATGACCCTAAGATCTTGATCAGCGAGCCTGATCCTGGAGATTCGAAGACCGATCCCCGAGACCGAACCCTCGGCACGCCAAGATCTTCTCCTCGGAATGCCATGACCGTCTACACGGACCCGAAGACCACGGATGCGACAAGTTCTCCTTCCCGGATGCGAGCCCCGGATCTGAAGACCGCCAAGTCCTTCTTCCCGGATGCGAGATCGATCCCCGTCGAACCCTGAGTCCGACCCCGAACCCTCCGGAACCCCCAAGATCTTCCGAACCCCGATGTGTGACCCTTTCTCTCGAGCCCTATTTTATAAATTGATACCTATATGAATTGTTGCATATCAACTTGTTCATGTTTGCATACATATTTGTGGGTGTTTGGGGGCCTTATGCCGATTCACCTAAATTAAACATGGAGACCATATGCGGGCTATTCTAGTCTTAGTTTGTCTCCATTTAAATTTGTGTAGCGAACTGACGATATATTTTTCCTTGTTAACACAACATTTAAATTGTGGGGTATCTAAACAACATGAACCTATTAATTATTTGTCGGGGCCTCGGTTCCGCTTAATATGACCTAAATGCATTGCACCTTTGCCATGTCATACATCATACGTGCATCATGCCCGATTTTCTACCGTAGTATTAAATAGTCCAACCGGTGTTTCTTCTAGTGCTTTGCTTCTTCACGGATTAGGCCGATGAGTTGATGCGAGTGTCGACCCGATCTTCGGATGAACCTTCGACATGTTTTCAGGCGAGCATTCTCCCCCTTTCTACCTATCTTACTTTTATAGTCTTTATTCCCTCCTGTTGATCTATTGCTATCTGTGTTGTGATGCTCTAGCTTTCGTACCCGTGATATCCCTTGCAGCCTTATATTGCCTTGGACACATCCCATTACCTGTTGTTTGGTAGATAGTTGGACTTGCGTGTCGTAGTTGCTGGCTTAAGTGCTGTTGCGTGTCGTCAAGTACCACAGTTGTTGGAGTAATGCCGCATGTTTAATGTTGGAGATGATCATGGCTTTAATTACTGTTTAATAACTAAAATTGAAGTAGGTAAATAATGCAGAGGCACCGGTGGGTAATAGACAATTTTTGGTTTTTAACCGCTCACTGGTGTCCCGTAGGACCCCGAGTTCTTGACACCTGTTCCGAGATCGAGCGCGTTAACCACAGGTGGGGTGTGTGGGCACCCCCATCGATTAGTACCAGATTTCAAAGTATTGTACTGGGGGCCACAAAGTAGTTTGAAGCTTTATTACTATCTTGTACTTATGCCATGCTTTACTGCTTTATTTAAGATTGTGCGTGGAGCACCTGTACTGTTTAGGATTGCGGAGTGTTTTCGCGGTATCGACAAGCCCAGTCACACTTTCGGGTTCCCAGTCGTTTACAGCCACTGACGCAAACCCTGGGTCCGTTCCGGAGCCGGCCAACTTCGTTGCGGGTAGCTTATTGGGGTGGCCCCCATGTACTTGCTTTGGGTCTGGGAAACGTCATGACTTAGGCCCCGCCGACATACCGATGGGTGTATGTTAACTGATCTGGCAAAAAGGGTCGAAGTGCGTGTGGACACTTTGGTGCACCCCTACAGGGTTAAATCTTTTCGAAAAGCCGTGTCCACGGTTATGGACGACTTGGAGCACAGTTCTCGATCATAGACAACTATAACTAAAGTTTACTATTATAATTTGACTTGTATCCGATATGACTAGTAATCAGCTTCACTGCAACGGAATGGCTAAATAAAAGTATCAACAACTGCTGGGTTTGGGATATCTCATGCTAATCGTATCTGGCTAGTAAGTGTTGCAACTACAATGGAATGGTTCACTAAAACTGCCCACTGCTTATTATATCAGGATGACTATCTATACCTGACTAGTAATTGCTGCAACGATAACTGAATAAATAAAACTGCCAACGGTGTGAGTTCCTCGGTTGACTTCCTCGTCTGGTCTCGAGGGGGAAATACCAGGATGGGTATGTTTGGTGGTAGTATCAGGTTGGTTCCGGATAGGTCTTTCTTATCCCTCTCTGATAGCCGACAGTTATCTCAAGTCTCTATAGGTCGTTTAGTGCATGCCGCGCTGCCGCTCAGTCCACCATACCTATGTAGGCGAGGACCGCCGAATTCTAGTCTCGCCGTGTACTGGCCTCAGTACTGACCGCTCTCTTTTTCCTTTGCCCTTTGTCGGCACCCCTTTTGTTTAAGCAGGTTTTGAGATCGACGTCGTTAGCAGGGTTACCCTTCCGGCTTGGCCTGGGCAGGGTTATGGACGCCATTGGTTATTCTTCAGGGCTCTTAGCTCAATTTGCATCTTGTCCGTACTCGGACGCTGTATCGTTTTCAAGGTGATTTGGATCTTTGTATGTTATATATGTATTCTTGACTCTTTGAGTCGCTGTTGAATATATATATTTTCTGTGGGTTCTATCGTGGACTATTGTGTAATGATATTACTTCGTTTTCCACCCGCATGAAAGTGCCTGGTGGGCACCTTTGAATCGTTTCTATGCGGGTTTGGCGGGAATCACTGAAACTTGCATAGGGTCGATTCTGAGGGTGTTACAGGTGGCTACAGACTCTTTCGTGAAATTTTGATCGGGTACTTAGGGTTTTCGTATCAGAGGCAATATATAGGCGAAAGGAGAGGCCGAGGGGGTGCCTGGGGAGGCCAGACTACCCCCTGGCACAGGCCAGGCCTGGCCGCATGGCCAGGTGGTGTGTCCGGGCCCCATCCCCTCTCCGTCCTGTATTCTGGCTCCAGGTGTCCCCCGGTAAAATAATAACTTTGGCTTTTGTCCCGTCCAATTCCGAGAATATTCATTTTCTGACTTTCCTAGAACCAAAAACAGCAGAAAACAGGCAGCTGGCACTGTGGCTCTTGTTAATAGGTTAGTCCAAGAAATCATATGAAAAGTACTCCAAAGTGTGGACAAAACACAATAAAGTAGATAAAACTAAGCATGGAACATCAAAAATATATAGATACATTTGCAATGTATCACTGACTTATACCCTCTACTCTAAATTCTATTCATATCTTTGATACTCATGAGAAGGAACTAATATGGCATATTAAAAATGACAAATATATTTATGATGCATGTCTCTCCAGTAATGATTCTTATTATGTTGAAACTAAAGATAATTTATCTGCGGAGGCCTTGCGCCTAGGTACCCATTTGGAGAACTAATGTGTAGGGACAAGAAGAGCACATTATGAATGAAATGTTTTTTGATGATGCTTCCTTTCATGAGTGGCTTGATATTTCTAGAACTGATGAACTTGCTATCAAGTGTGATGAACTAGAGGAGAAAGACACCTTTGGATTTTTCCCTAATACAAAAGGAAGGTACTACAAAGTGTTGCCCCGTGATAGTGCAATTAAGGAGGAGTATTATGAATTATATCATTATGAAGCCAACAAGGTAAAACATTTGAATTCATATGTAAGTCTATAATACTTTTGATGAAGATATCTATGGAGGCATGCTCACCATACATGACATATCCATCATCACTTGAAAGCAACAATCTATTCATCTACCAAACTCCTATGCACCATAAGCGGGTGCAACTTCGACCAAGCTATGATGCTAAGTTCTCCATACCTCTATTAGAGGTAAGAACAAATGATTCTCTAGAAATATTTTGATGAAATATTATTGGAGCAAATAAAGCATGACTACTTGGTTTTAAGAAAGTCCTGAAGGGAATATGCCCTGAGAGGCAATAATAAAGTTGTTATTATCATTCCAAGTATATGATAGATGTTTATTTTGCATGTTATAATTGTATTGATTGGAAACATTAATACATGTGTGTTTAATAAATAAATAAAAGGTTCCTAGTTATGCCTCTCTTATAAACTAGCTCATTGATTAACAAGATGATCAAGGTTTCCTGATCATGGACATTGGATGTTGTTAATAACAAGGTCACGACATTGGTGGAATGATGTGATGAACATTCATATGAAGTATAGCAATACGATCAAAGTCATTGTGTTTAAATTGCTATAACATCATACGAAGTAATCCTCATCCTTAGACCATGAGATCATGTCAATCACTAACACTAGAAGAGTAACTTGATAACATCAAACGTCACACTGTAATAGGGTGACTATAAAGGTGGATTTAGATACTCCGAAGGTGTTACGTAGAGGCTCATGGATCAAGAGTGGGATTTGTCCATCCCGATGACGGATAGATATATGTTGGGCCCTCTCGGTGATATCACATTGAGATAGCTTGCAAGCAAGTGATGTGATCACTAGAATGTTATATCACGGGAACAAGAAAAGAGTGCATGTCGGTAACGAGATCAAACTAGGTATTGAGATACCGATGATCGAATCTCGGACATGTAATATATCATGATACAAAGGGATTTAGTTACTGGCGTTAAAGGTTCTAACGATCACAAAAGTCATCGTTGAATGTGTGGGAGTTAGTATGGATCTCCAGGTCCCGCTACTGATTATTGATCGGAGAAGGGTCTCGATCATGTCTGCATTATTCGTGAACCGTAGGGTGACACACTTAAGGGATGCCGACACCATTTGGAGCAAATGTGTTCTAGAGAAAAGGTTTACAAAGCGCTGGAATTATTTCAATGGACACCAAAATTGTTTTGGGTGAAATTGTTGAAATTGGTTCTGCATGTGATCTTGAAATATTGCAAGGGATTTTATGTGAATGTTTGTTCATTAAAGTAATTAACAAAGTTCTGAATAAAATAAATAAAATATTTTTATTAAATGAGAGTTGCATTAAATTTGGTAGAAATTTAATGCATGTGAGTGGGATATTTGAGTGGAGGCTTTTTATGTGAGTGGGAGCTCCACCCACATGAATGAGAGGAGGTGAGGGAGCACCTCCATGGCCGCTGGCCATGGGAGGGGCTGCCCCCTCCCCTGTAAAAGGCCTCCCTCTCCTCCTCACAAAGTACACCTCCTCATGAAGGATCTCTATCCCCCTTTAGAATTATTCCCCATGGTCTCAGATTAGCGAGATACATGTTCCCTGTGGTTTTTTGTCTGGAAGGAGTTGATGTGTCCGCTGCATCACTGGAGCGAGGAGGCAGAGGTTGTTCGGTGGAACGGACGTGTGAGCGAGCACGGATGTGCTGCTGATTTGCATCTCTAGGACTTCCTCTCGATCTTGAGATCGGCAAGCGAACGACTACATCATCCACGAGTCCAACCTCGTTACACTTTGTCGGTCTTCAAGGGTATTATATCTATGGATGTATATCCACCTGTTGCTTGTATCTAGTAGATAGATCTTGGTTCTTAGTATTTCCCATCGTAGGAAATTTTTTGTTTTTTATGCTGCGAACCCAACAGTGGTATCAGAGACTGATCTATGCGTCATAAGAGTATGTGGGTAATGATGATCATATTATTGCATCTTATATGTATTTTTTATATTGGTGGCATAGTGGGATGAAGCGGCCCGGACTAACTTTACATGTCCTCGCACATGAGACCCTGTTCCACGCTTGACATGCAACTAGTTTTTCATAAGTGGCTAGCGGGTGTCTCTCTCTCCTACTATAGTCAATATCTTATTACAATGAGTTGCTAATAATTTGGTTATCATCGTTGTGCCTCCATGTTCGTAAGTAAGACCGGTTCTATCTTCGAAAGCCCTAAGCCACGTAAAACTTGCAATTGATAAATTAGAGGCGTCTAGTTTAGATTGTTGATGGGCTAGTGTCATGATATGGTAATGTTATAATTTGAAGTATAGTTGATACTCTTGGAAATTATAGCATGCCTAACGTGTAAGTTCCATAGAGCTTGGCCTTACACACAAAGGAATGATAAAGATCATACCACGATGCACATGATAGTGATCAAGTGCAAGAACCATATCATTTCACTTTATGCATATGATGTCTGCATCTTATATTGCTTGTTTGGCGTTTTAGTAGCATTATAAGATGATCCCTCATTTAGATATCAAGATAAAAATGTGTTCTTTTTAGTATGCACCATTATATGGATCGTTGTTTCAAGGCATCACGTGATGATCGGGTGTTTTTTGATTCTACGCTTTCATACAACGGGTGTAAGACAGTTTTACACACGCAAGTACTAAGATTCTTACTTGGCAAGCCTATCATGTACAGACATGGCCTCAGAACACGGACCAAGAGGTTAAGCATGAGTCATATAGTTGATATGATGCCCATATAGATGCTCTCCTTTGAAGCTACACCAACTCACATGATGATCGAACTTGGTGTAGTGGATTTGGTTCATTTAATCACCAAAAAGACACGAGGGATGTTGTTTTTGAGTGGGAGTTCATTCGTAATTTTGATTAGTTGAACTTGATCTATCATAAACTTAGTCTAAATAAACTTTACAAATTCTGTTGTAGATGGCACCACCTGCTTTTAATTTCAATGTGTTCATGGAGAAAGAGAAACTTGCGACGAATGGTAGCAACTTTACCAACGGGGCCATGAATTTGAGGATTCTCCTCACTGCTGCACAAAATCAATATGCGCTAGAGGCACCGCTACGCCCCCCACCAGATCCTGATGCCCCTGACGAAGAAAAGAACGTCTCTTTGACTCGTTAGGAGGACCATAATTTAGTTCATTGCGGCATACTATATGGGCTAGAGCCAGAACTTCGAAAGCGTTTCGAAAATGGCAATGCCTTTGATACCATGGGTGAATTGAAAATTATTTTTGATACCCATGCTATCGTAGAGAGTTATAATGCTTCTAAAAAGTTCTTTAGCTGCATGATGGAAGAGAATAGCTCCGTTAGTGAGCACGTACTCAAAATGTCTGGGTATGCCGATAAGCTTGTGTCCTTGGTAATAACGATTCCCATTGACTTAGGCATACATCATGTTCTCCAATCTCTGCCACCTATCTACAAGAGATTTGTGATGAACTATAACATCCAGGGCATGAAGAAGTCTCTCCCCGAGCTTCTATCAATGCTTAAGACTGCAGAAGTGGAGATCAGGAAAGAGCATCAAGTGTTGATGATCAATAAGACCACCGGTTTCAAGAAAGATAAGAAGGGTAAACAGAAGGGAAAGAAGGGCGAAAAATCTGTTGTTGCACCTGAAAAGAAATCCCGAGCTGGCCCTAAGTCTGATACCGAGTGCTACTATTGCAAGGGGACTGGGCATTGGAAGCACAACTGTCCCAAGTATTTGGCAGAGAAGAAGGCTGGCAAGGCAAACAAAGGTATATGTTATATACATGTTATTAATGTGTACTTAACTAGTACTCGTAGTAGCACCTGGGTATTTGATACTAGATTGGTTGCTAATATATGTAATTCGAATCAGGGGCTGCGGAACAAGTGACAGCTAGCAAGGGATGAGGTCACGACGTATGTTGGCGATGGATCAAGAGTTGACGTGATCGCCATCGGAACGCTACCACTCCATATGTCCTCGGGATTAGTGATAAATCTAAATAATTGTTATTTGGTGCCTACACTGAGCATGAACATTGTATCTGGATCGTGTTTATTGCAAAGTGGTTATTCGTGTAAATCCAAAAACAATGGTTGTTTGATTTATATGGATAATATCTTTTATGGTCATGCACCTTTGATGAATGGTTTATTTCTATTGAATCTCGATAGTAGTGATACGCATATTCATAATATTGATGATAAAATGATTAAACTTGATGATGATATGTCTACATATATGTGGCACTGCCATCTAGGTCATATTGGCATAAAATGCATGAAGAAACTCCATTATGATGGACTTGTGGAATCACTTGATTTTGAATCATTTGATACATGTGAGCCATGCCTTATGGGCAAGATGACTAGAATCTCATTTTCTGATACAATGGAGCGGGCGACAGATTTATTAGAAATCATACATATTGATGTATGTGGTCCAATGAGTGTGTCGGCGCGTGGTGGATATCGTTATTTTGTTACTTTCACGGATGATTCGAGTACATATGGATATATCTATTTGATGAAACACAAGTTGAAACCTTTGAAAAGTTCGAGGAATTTCAGAGTGAAGTGGAAAACCATCGTAATAGAAAGATTAAATTTCCGTGGTCCGACCGTGGAGGTGAGTATCTAAGTTACGAGTTTAGCACACACATGAGAGATTGTGGAATAGTTTCACAACTCACGTCTGCCGGAACACCACAATGTAATGGTGTGTCAGAACATCGTAAGCATACTTTATTAGATATGGTTCGATCTATGATGTGTTTGACTGACTTGCCACTGTCATTTTGGGGTTATGCACTGAAAACAACTGCATTCAAATTAAATCGGGCACCATCTAAATCCGTTGAAATGACACCGTATGAATTGTGGTTTGGAAACAAACCTAAGCTGTCATTTCTTAAAGTTTGGGGATGCGATGTTTATGTGAAGAAACTTCAGCCTGATAAACTCGAACCCAAAACGGAAAAATGCGTCTTCATAGGATACCCTAAGGAAACAATTGAGTATTCCTTCTATCACAGATCCGAGGGCAAGGTTTTTGTTGCCAATAATGGATTCTTTCTAGAGAAAGAGTTTCTCGTGAAAGGTGTGAGTACTCGAAAGGTAGAACTCAAAGAGGTTATTGAACCTTCTCTTCATGAATTGGCAAGTGGCGCAGCGCTGGAAATTGTTCCGGAGTTGACTTCACCGAATGAAGAAGGAACTAATGATAATGATCATGAAACTCTGAAAGAGGATACTACCGAACCTCGCAGGTCAAGCAGGACACGTGCAGCTCTTGAACTGTATGGAACTCCTGCTGAATTTCATGGTAGATAGAATTGATGACCCTAATACATTGTAAACGTATCTATAATTTTTGATGTTCCATGCCTGTTTAGTATCTACTTTCTTATGTTTTGTTCACACTTTGAGGTATTTTTATACATTTTCTAGAACTAACCTATTAACAAGATGCCACAGTACCAGTTGTCTTTTTTCTGCTGTTTTTGGTTTCAGAAAAGCTAGTAAGGAAATATTCTCGGAATTGGACGGGATAAAGCCAAAGTCAATATTTTACCTGAAGCAATACGGAGACCGAAGGCAGACGAAGTGGCACACCAGGGTGGCCACACCTGGTGGCGGTGCAGCCTGGGGGAGGGCCCTGGTACTCCACCGACCTCGCCCCTTCACCTATAAAAGCCTCTCGGGACGAAAACCCTAAGTACCCGATCAAAAATCCACGAAAGAGTCTGTAGCCGCCGCCATCTCCATCCCTAGATCGAGGGGGATCTGAAGCTCTTCCCGGCACCCTGCCGAAGGGGACAGATCACCCTGGAGGCCTTCTTCATCACCATACAAGCCTCCGGTGTGATGCGTGAGTATTTCACCCTTGGACTACAGGTCCATGTAGTAGTTAGATGGTTTGTTCTCCTCCTTTGTGTTATCATGTTTAGATCTTGTGAGCTCCGTTCATGATCAAGGTCATCTATTTGTAATCTTACATGTTGTCATTGCGGGGATCCGATGGATATTGAGATGCTATTTTAGATTGATTATTGATTCTATCATGTCTATGTTATTTGTGATCTTGCATGCTCTCCATGTTAGTAGCTATCTTGGCCAAGTAGATGCTAGCAACTCCAAGAGGGAGTATTTATGCTCGATAGTGGGTTCATGCCTCTAGTAATCTTGGGAAGTGACGAAAAAATCTCTAAGGTTGTAGATGTGTTGTTGCTACTAGGGAGAAAACAACAATCCTTTGTCCATGGGGGGATCGTATTGTTTACTTTACACACTTTTCTTAATGCAATTATCTGTTGCTTGCAACTTAATACTGGAAGGGGTTCGGATGATAACCTGAAGGTGGATTATTAGTCATAGATGCAGTTGGATTACGGTCTATGTATAATGTTGTAATGCCCAATCAAATCTCATAGGAGTCAAGATGTCTAGTATATGCATTGTTATGATTTCTCAAATCTATCAATTGCCCCTCTATAATTTGTTCACCCAGCATGTTATCTATCTTAAGGAGAAACACCTCTAGTGAACTATGGACCCCGGTCCATGCTTTTATCATTGATATACCATCTACTGTTTACCATTTACTTTTTACTTTCTATAAGCAATTACTATCTTCCACACTATATGTTTAATCCTTTGTGTTCAGCAAAACCGGTGAGATTGACAACCTCACTGTAAGTTGGGGCAAAGTTCTATGGTTGTGTTGTGCAGGATTCCAAGTTGCTAGCAACACCTTGCAGTTGTTTCCTTGCTCCTACTGGTTCGATAACCTTGGTTTCATAACTGAGGGAAACCTTGCTGCTGTGCTCATCATACCTTCCTATTGGGGTTCCCAATGAGCTCGAATATATTTTGAGCCATCAAGCCTTTTTCTGGCACCGTTTTCAGGGAGTCTCTCGCAACCAATCTCTTTACTTTGTTTTTTGTTTTGCTTAGTTTATTTCTGCTTTGTTTGCTTGCTTTGCTTTTTGTTTTGCTTAGTTTATTTCTACTTTGTTTGCTTGTTTCTTTTATCAAAAACACAAAAAATATAGTTGTACTAGTTTGCTTCCTTTTATCAAAAACACAAAAAATGACTACTCTTGAAAATACTAAGTTGTGTGACTTCACTAGCACAAACAACAATGATTTCATGTGTACACCCATTGCTCCACATGTTCCTGAAGCTACTTTCTTTGAAATTAAACCTGCTTTGCTTAATCTTGTTATGAAAGAACAATTCTCTGGTGCTGGTACTGATGATGTTGCTGCTCACCTTAATAACTTTGTTGAACTTTGTGAGATGCAAAAACATAGGGATATAGATGGAGATATTATTAAGCTTAAATTGTTTCCTTTCTCTTTGAGAGGGAAGCTAAATAATGGTTGCTATCCCTACCTAGAAATAGTATTGATTCTTGGATCAAATGCAAAGATGCTTTCATTGGAAAATATTATCCTCCTGCTAAGATTATATCTATGAGAAGTGAAATAATGAAATTTAGAAGATTGTTAGGAACCCATAATTAATATGAAAGTGAATGATTTTGATCTCAAAGCTTTATGTGATTTTGGTACTAGTGTCTCTATTATGCCTAGAAAAATTTATGAAATGCTTGATTTGCCACCATTCGAAGATTGTTATTTAGATGTCCAACTTGATGATAATACTAAAAAGAAACTCATGGGGAGTATTAATGATGTCCTTATTATGGTTAAAAATACCTATGTCCCCGTTGATTTCTATGTTTTGGATGTTGAATGCAATGCTTCTTATCCTATTATTTTGGGAAGACCTTTTCTTAGAACTGTTGGTGCCATTATTGATATGAAAGAAGGCACCATTAAATATCAATTCCCATTAAAGAAAGGTATAGAAAACTTCCCTAAGAAGAGAGAAAAGATACCTTTTGCCTCTCCTATTAAAACAAAATTTGCTCTTAATGCTTCTTCATTTGAGAATACTTGAATCTTGCTTCCTATGCCTAGCTCAAAGGCGTTAAAGAAAAGCACTATTGGGAGATAACCCAATTTTTTTATTCAGTAAGTTTTTCTTTTGTTGAGTCTTGGAAGTTATTGCTTCAGTAATAACCTCTCATTGTCCTTTTTGTGTGGTTTTTGTGCCAAGAATAACCTCTAATGAGAGAGAAGTAAGACTTGGGAAAGTTGCTATCCCGAAACATATTTTTCTGCTTCACTGTAAAAAATCATGAAAAATCCCTGTACGTCGGATTGAGCTGTAATTGTTTATGATTATGCCCCAGGTTATTATCTAACTTTTGTTAGTTTATCACTTTTCGATTTGATCAACAGAAGGTCTTCGAAAAAATCGGTTTTACCTGCTGGTCTGTTTTGACAGATTTCTGCTATTTTTTGCATTTGCCTCTTAATCTCTTTCTCTTTGAGTTCTCTTTGATCACTTGAGCTTTTAGAAGGAATTTCTATAGTAGATTGTGTTTTAATGGAAGTTTTACTTGTGTTGAAACTGAACCTAAAGACTTATTACCTTGAATACACTAATGTTGCTAATGAAGATTGTGTGAAGTTTTGTATGAAGGGAATTTTAAAATGTAGGGAAGAACAAAGTGATGATATGAATTATGGACAAAAGCTCAAGCTTGGGGATGCCACCCGTGTCACCCCAAGAAATATTCAAGAAGTAGAAGCGTCAAAGCTTGGGGATGCCCAAGGCATCCCCTTCTTCATCAATAAAAATCTCAGGTTTTCTTCCAAACACTTCATTTTTATTGTTTCATGCACAATTATGTTGTTCTTGGAGCATCTTCGTTTTTGTTTTTAGTTTTATTTTGGTTTGCTTGGATAAATTGCCTGGACTCACGCATTCATATGTGGTTTTGAATAAGTTGATTGGTGACTGAAAAAGAGTAGGAAGTTTCATGCTTATAAGTGGTACAGAAGGAGCTTGTTTAGACTGTGGCCTAGAATTTATCATGTCATGTTTGATATTGATTTGGCTTTATGGTTAGTGATTATTGTTGTAGCATGACTTGTTCCAAACAATTGAGATTGCTTAATGTGCCTTGAAAGAATCATGCGTTGTTTCAGCATTCAAAAGCATAATATTGTGGTATTCGCCTTTGATGCTTTATTTGGGTTAACTTGGCACATGCTTACACCATGTTAAGACTATGAACGAGTCATCTTAGCCTCTATGATCATTTATTTTATGACTTGTAATATCACGTTATGCTTTAATTAATAATGTTTTGTCGCTTTGCATGATTATGGCCATCATTGCTCTCTTAGTTGGTCGCTCCCAGTCTTTTGCTAGCCTCCACATGTACCAAGTATGAGTTCCACTCATGCATCCAACTCCCAATGAAACCAAGTTATTCCAAAGAGTCCACTATAAATTCCTATGCATGGTGTGTTACACCATTCCAAGTATATTCATGTTTTTATCTACCTTCCAAATTAAACTTGTTATGTGAAAATTAGTGATTAAAGCTCTCACAAACTTGATGGCACACTTTACTTTCTTGAATTTAATAAACATGAACCATTGTGTCCATCTATGTTGTGTATATGCTTGAGCTTTATAAGTTGTGAATTAGCAGAACCATGCTGTCATGGGGAACACTTTCAACATTGCACTTACTATTCAGTTGATATCATGATCTTTTGCTTATGGATCCCTTCGGTGTGAAATAAAAGTGGAGCTTGTAAGCTCATGGAGTTTGTATGTGTGTTAGAGAAATGCCTAGGCGGCTAGCCTAAGCCATGCCTAATCATGGTGGAAACTTGCAGCATAACCATAGTGAGAATTCTATGAAGCATCCTCAATAAAAACCTATGCAAATAGCAAATAAAAAGATCGTTGAGATGCTCATTGTTTGTTGCCTTGTCATTTTGATATGGGATAGCTCCTGTATCATGAGGCAAGGGGTACCCCGTTGGCGGTTCTCTATGATACACATGTACTTACAATGACAAGAACTTACTCGTGAATAAAGTTGAGTAGCATGAGGTTCGGTACTCGTAAGCACGGGGAATGAGATTTTCAACTTATAACTTGTCAAGCATATCCAGATATTTGTGTCACTTTAACCTTAATCACCTCAAGATGCTTATGATAGGGGCAATGAGAGCTAAAAGCTAATAAGTACCATAATTTTTGGAAGCTCTTTATGAAACTTGAATCTCTGCTTCCCTTTGTGAAGGGCCTTTCTTTTACTTTTATGTTGAGTCTCCACCTTCTATCTTTATGCACCTTTTGAGATAGCATAGTGGTCATTCTTAGTTTAATGTGCATTGTCTCAAAACGTGTTGATTGATTCATAACTTTGATATTGCTTGTTCTTAAATTATTTGTATCTAGTCACCCTTATGAACTTTGAAGGTGGCCTATGCATTTATGTTTTGCTATACTATGAGGGACAAGTTGAATACCACTTTCATTATGTTTTCTGTATGTGAAACAAACAAACGTCTTTCAATGCATTGTTATTCATGATCTTTTGTTTGTACCTTTTCATGTTAAAACATAGTTGCTATGTATTATTGTTAGAACTCTATCTTTCATCCTTATGTTTAGAGTACTTTGATCCCAGCTATCAATGCTTTACAAATATGATGATGCATGTCACCTAAAAAATTATTCTTTTTTGTCACTTACCTACTCGAGGACGAGCAGGAGTTAAGCTTGAGGATGTTGATATGTCGTAAACATATCTATAATTTTTGATGTTGCATGCTTGTTTAGTATCTACTTTCTTATGTTTTGTTCACACTTTGAGGTATTTTTATACATTTTCTGGAACTAACCTATTAACAAGATGCCACAGTGTCAGTTTCCTGTTTTCTGCTGTTTTTGGTTTCAAAAAAGCTAGTAAGGAAATATTCTCGAAATTGGACAGGACAAAAGCCAAAGTCAATATTTTACCTGAAACAATACGGAGACCGAAGGGGAGACGAAGTGGCGCACCATGGTGGCCACACCTGGTGGTGGCGCGGCCTAGGGGGCGCCACCAGGGGGTGTGGGCCCCCTGGTGCTCCACCGACCTCGCCCCTTCGCCTATAAAATCCTCCAGGGATGAAAACCCTAAGTACCCAATCAAAAATCCACGAAAGAGTCTGTAGCCGCCGCCATCTCCATCCCTAGATCGAGGGGGTATGAAGCTCTTCCCGGCACCCTACCGGAGGGGAGAGATCACCCTAGAGGCCTTCTTCATCACCATGCAAGCCTCCGGTGTGATGCGTGAGTAGTTCACCCTTGGATTACGGGTCCATGTAGTATCTAGATGGTTGGTTCTCCTCCTTTGTGCTATCATGTTTAGATCTTGTGAGCTCCGTTCATGATCAAAGATCATCTATTTGTAATATTACATGTTGTGTTTGTGGGGATCCGATGGATATTGAGATGCTATTTCAGATTTATTATTGATTCTATCATGTCTATGTTATTTGTGATCTTGCATGCTCTCCATCGTTAGTACCTATCTTGGCCAAGTAGATGCTAGCAACTCCAAGAGGGAGTATTTATGCTCGATAGTGGGTTCATGCCTCTAGTAATCTTGGGAAGTGACACAAATCTCTAAGGTTGTAGATGTGTTGTTGCTACTAGGGAGAAAACAACAATCCTTTGTCCATGGGGGATCGTATTGTTTACTTTACACACTTTTCTTAATGCAATTATCTATTGCTTGCAACTTAATACTGGAAGGTTCGGATGATAACCTGAAGGTGGATTATTAGTCATAGATGCAGTTGGATTACGGTATATGTATAATGTTGTAATGGCCAATCAAATCTAATAAGAGTCAAGATGTCTAGTATATGCATTGTTATGCTTTCTCAAATCTATCAATTGCCCTGTTGTAATTTGTTCACCCATCATGTTATCTATCTTAAGGAGAAACACCTCTAGTGAACTATGGACCCCGGTCCATGCTTTTATCATTGATATACCATCTATTGTTTACCGTTTACTGTTTACTTTCTGCAAGCAATTACTATCTTCCACACTATACGTTTAATCATTTGTGTTCAGCAAAATCGGTGAGATTGAAAACCTCACTATAAGTTGGGGCATAGCTCTATGGTTGTGTTGTGCAGGATTCTAAGTTGCTAGCAACACCTTGCAGTTATTTCCTTGCTCCTAGTGGTTCGATATCCTTGGTTTCATAACTGAGGGAAAACTTGATGATGTGATCATCATACCTTCCTCTTGGGGTTCCCAACAAGCTCGAATATATTTTGAGCCATCAGACCCTGCGACGTACGAAGAAGCGATGATGAGCCTGGATTCCAACAAATGGATAGAATCCATGAAATCCCTAGATGGAATCCATATACGAAAACCAGGTTTGGACCTTGGTGGACTTACCTCACGACCGAAAGGCCATTGAGAATAAATGGATTTTCAAGAAGAAAACCGATGCTGATGGTAATGTGACTATCTATAAAGCTCGACTTGTCACAAAGGGGTTTTGACAAATTCAAGGAGTTGACTAAGATGAGACATTCTCTCTCGTAGCGATGCTAAAATCAGTTAGGATTATGTTAGCAATTGTTGCATATTTCGATTATGAAATACGGTAGATGGATGTCAAAACTGCGTTCCTTAATGGTAATATTGAAGAAGAGTTGTATATGATGCAACCAAAGGGTTTTTTCGATCCTAAGGATGCTAACCAAGTGTGCAAGCTTCAGCGATCCATCTATGTACTGAAGCAAGCATCCCAGAGTTGGAATCTCTACTTTGATGAGGTGATCAAAGAGTTTGGATTTGTCCAAATTTATGGAGGGGCTTGTATTTACAAGAAAGTGAGTGGGAGCAATGTGGCATTTCTGATATTATATGTGGATGACATATTATTGATTGGAAATGATATAGATCTTTTAAACAGTGTTAAAAGTTATCTAAACAGCAAATTTTTGATGGACCTTGGTGAAGCATCATATATATTAGGCATTAAGATCTATAGAGATAGATCAAGACGCCTAATTGGGATATCACAAAGTACATACCTTGATAAGATTTTAAAGAAGTTTAAAATGGATGGAAGTAAGGGGTTCTTACCTATGTTGCAAGGCAAGACATTGAGTAAGACTCAAGGTCCGGCTACGACAGAAGAAAGGGAGATAATGGATAAGATCCCCTATGCCTCAGCCATAGGCTCTATAATGTACGCCATGTGATGTCTGCAAGTGCACAGATCGTTTGTAGCTAGTTTTGAATTATAGATATTGATCCCATAGGGAGCCCAAAGGTAAGTGTTTATGAGTGAAGTCTCTGTCACACCCAATGTTGTCATAGGTCTTCGAGTGAATTGACTGCAAGTGTTGAAATGAGAATGGAATTTGGATTAAACTGGATGTATTTAAATAAAATTAAAATGTAAACTTCAGAAATAAAAAGCATAAAAGTAAATAACGATTTGGTTGTTTGTTGTTTTCCGCAGATGACAAAGAAATTGCGGGGAGATACAGTTCATGGTGATAATGACTGTGCCAGGTAGACGAATGATAAGTATAACAATTATTATCTTATAAGTATATGTGTAGGCGAGCAACCCATAATTAGCCGGAACTCATCTTGGTATATTTCATCCCAACTTCAATAATCATACTAGTCTGTTACCAAAACCATGGTCAACACTAGACGATTAAGACCCTTCAAGTTGCTTAGCAATTAAGCTCCTTGGATCAGACTATTGCAATAAGCACGGTGGTTACTCATTATCCTCGGGTCTACTATTTTCCATTGATATCCTCGTGTCACTCGGGGGCTCGCCGGTCTGCTAGCGAACAAGATCCTATTTATGTAGAACAAAACATCATGTTCTCTGGGCCCTTAATTGGACAACAAGCATTAGGCATCCCATACATAGTCAAGCACACATAATATAGTAATTAGAATCAATCACAAACTAATGGAAAATATATGGAGGCACATCATATCTCACCAATCCCTTACATCTCCCACGCCCAAGGAACTTACTCACACATGAGAGAAGAAAGCATCATCGATATAATTAAACAAAAGGAGTTCTCGATATTACTGTGGAGATCCACAATAAGAATAGAAAAGTAATCCAACAAAATTCAAGATAGGAAGAAACAATCTCAAACCCTAGTCTTGCAAGGTGAAGATCTCTCTCTCTTTCTCTCTCAAGTACAAGTAATGGCTATGGGGGGTGTATTGGCTAGGAGATCGAAGATCGTGGAGCGAGATGAAGAACGTCTTCCCCTTCTTCTCTGGATCTCTTCTTTCTCCTTTCTGGATGGGATGGCGGCTGCTGTGTTATGATTTTGCAACCGGCCTCTTCACGGAAGTTGTCCCTTTTGACAAGACAGAGGCGGCGGCAGCTATACGGCGGGAACTATACGGCCAGAAAAATGTTCCCGCCGTATAGTTGCTCGTTAAAGCCTCTGTATGCTTCCCTCGATTGCTTTCAAAGAGAGACTTGCTTGTTTTTGCCTGAATATTGTGTTTCTCTAGTTAAAACCTTATGTTGATGTTCAGAACCTAAAACACACATTAAAACCCAATTTTTCTTTGCTACCGAAGTATTAGCGTTAGGTAAAGCTAGAAAACGATCAAATCCGGGAGAAAATCGTCAATAAGAACCATCAAAAATGTGTCGAATCTCATAGCTATCAACTCCCCCAAGCTTAGATGTTGCTCTCCCTCGAGTGACAAGGAAATAAGGAAGAATAGCGGAGATTTGAGACTGAAATAAAAGAACTTACAAGCTTGAATTGGTGTCAAATTCTTTTCTTCACAATCCCTGCAATCTTAAACATGATCATACAAGTATTCACAAGATTGCACTGAGTCCACTTCCTAACCACATATATCTTGTTAGCAAATAAATCATATGCCCGAGCAAGTGTCAAAAGTTTAGCTAGGAAAGTGAGACAAATTCTTTTGGTGTCTCTCTTTGTTGAGAGATGAATTTTTTTTGCTCTTGTTTCTTTAATCAATTAAGAGTACTCAAGTTGGCACCAAAACATTCAATTTAGGAACAACTCATCTATTCCCATGTCAAAATTTCAAGACTCTCAAAGCACCTTTTTCCTTTCTTTGCCTTTCAAAAACTTCAGCTCTTTCATAGAGAAATTATGCCACTGTTTTTAACATGTTAATTGGGACTGTGTTGTGCACTCGTGACCATGCCAATAAATAATTGTTGAGCAATAATGGGTCATAGGAGTACTACAACTTCACTTGGAACATGCGACCATGAGGAGACCAAAATTTTACCTGTCATCGCATTGTTGCTATAGACGTTTACATAACTCAATAGCCGAAATCAAGTGGTTTCCCACATTTAGATCGTTCGTTGGCCAGCAGAGTTAATAGTTCCCCATGGAGCACGACAAAGTGTCCATCAAAAGAGAGGTTATTTGTACCCTAGCGGTAAAGTGTGTCACCCTTGATTTATTCAAGCTTGGGGAGGTAATCACTTCTCACACTCTCTTTTGATAATTGCATTTTCTCTTTTCTTGTGGTAATCTATTCAAGTTTGGTTCTTGCAAAGTTCTAGGCTTGGGGAAGTTACTTTTGCATGTTTAGAATCTTGTGTAATGTTCTCTATATCTAAAAGGTTTTTGTGCAACTGTGTATCCCACAGTTTTTGTATGATTTCTTAAGTAAGTTTTGTTTCATATTTATATAAGGGATACACATGCTTTCGTTAGGCCCCATAATAGTTGAGTTAGAACTTTGATGCACTTTGTTCAAACCTTTATCTGGCTTGAGAAAGATATTGTGATCCTCTAGAATACATTGCCATGATTTCTACACTTGACATGATTAAAAGTATATTGATGAAGCCTCTAAATAATTTCTTAGGTGATGTTTAATTGTCTTAAGAGTCTAGCCTTATAGATACTCAAACCCATAGATTTAATGATCGACTTGATATCACTCTTGATAGGATTTGTTTGAAGGATCTAATGTTCAACGATGATTGAGATGCATGCCAAAATTTGACTTGTTAATAAAAAATGGTATTGATTAACGCATGTCTATAACATTGTTGCACACCATGAGATGCTAACAACTCCACTGGCCTACGATCCTTCCTTATGGGAAAACCTTTGGATTTTGGCTATGATTTCATTAAACATATGTAGAAGCAATGCTATTATGGGTAAGAGCATTGGCACTCATGAGACACCAATTATACCATTAAGTTTTGGCATGATCTCGTTACTAAAGGATTAAATCTCTAGAAAGGCAAAGAATGGAACATAAGTGTTTAATAGCCACGATTTACTGATGTGCATGTTCTAATGAGACACTCTAATGCTATGCTTATTTTTACATGATCTCTCACTTTTAATTTCTGAGATTTTACCTTACAAAAGTGAGGATACAAAATATAAAAGGTGCAATAGGAGGATCACAAGTTTGCTTTCAAGTTAGATTTACTTTTTACATGGGGCATAGAAGTTGTAATTTATATCTTATGGATTAACACAATTGAGTTTGTGTTTCCTCGTATGATTATGTTACATCTTATTTTGAGCTTGCAGGAAAAATAAGGATACAAGGCATCGATCTTCTATGTTAAGCTAGATGATAGCATTAATTTATCAACTCTCTTGCTTGAGGACGAGCAATGTTTAGCTTGGGTATGTTAATGAGTGCAAATATTATGCATATTTAAACATATAGATTATTCATATTTTCACTCATCTCATGCTATATCCTGCTACAACTATGCCTATTATGCATGGTTACTAGTTCTTATTCATTTTCATGTGAGTGTTGCACAACTATTAGTTTTTATTAGGATTTTACTAAGTTTCCTTGTCTTTGATTTGTGAGTAGGCACTACAAGAAATCTGGTCACTAGTGACCTTTTCTTAACAACCATGGATTTTTTGGTCATAGATCTATGACCATTCTAAACCAATTGGTCCTAGGGAATTTGGAAGGGCTCAAACCTTGAAAAATAACCACCAATTTGGTCAAGAAGGTCATAATTTCCTAACATTATATGGTCACAGATGAACAACACCAGTTTAGGGACTTTTATTTGGCAGACTATGACCAATTTAAATGGTCGTTATGATTATATTCTGAGGCAAAACAATGATAGGATGGCCAACTCGGCGGTATCACCTACATATCATGTCCACGTGTGCCAACTTTGCTTACTTGTCATGTCTATGTGTCCCTGGATCCACCCACGAGGACATAGCGCAGACCTGCAGGTGAGACCGATAGGCAGGGTGGACCCACCGTGGAGCTGGGAGGCAGGCTGCACCTGCTGAATATTCCAGCAAAAAAGAATTAGCCAAGGTTCAAACTCAAGACCACCAGAACACCTCCACCGCCCCTGAACCATTGCATCGCTCATTTGTGCAAACTATAGCCAACCTTCTTTAAACAACCGAACCATGCGATGGGCTTAGGCTTCATAGTTCGGTCCCCATTAAACTATTTCGTCTATTGGGCCTGGGCAACGGAGCACGGCCTACTTTGAGCATTACAATTATTTATTTCCGCTAGATTTAATCTGGTGCAAAAATAGAGTGGAATCGGGGTCGAACCCGTGACCTCACCATTCCAACCAAACGAAACAAACAACAACGGTAATCCCACCTTCGTGATATATACTCGCGCGCTACACTACTTAACCAAAGAAACATTTTTTTGGTCCTAGGACTACAAAGAACGAGGTCTTCCTTTCTTTTTTTTCTTTATTATTTTCCTATCCGGGATGGGCCAACAACACATATTTCATTAGAATGTTTGTCTTTATCTGAATTGTGTCCTTCTTACATGGCTTGAGTCCAAATGGCGGAATTTTTTATGCATTCTAAAAATATAATTTCACAATCAATTTTGTATATGACCTTGGAATGAGATGATACAAAAATCAATTCAGTTCACCTCGAAGTGATGCATAACATGAGGCTAGAAATGATTTTCTTATGACACTACATGAAGGTTTTATATTGTTTGGACCATTTAAAAAAAATTATGCCCATTTTAAACTATGGTTAAAACGGCGGGCATGAAGGTTCTTAGCTAGAGGATGATCCTCGCAAAACTTTTAGTGGGTCTATGAGAAAATAGCATATTGTAAAGCTAAAAATAATTTTTTCAAAAATTCACGAGCACAAGATCATGTACCTATAGTTCAAATCGGACCCACTTCCTACCGATTCGGCAGACATTTTTCTTTTTTGCAAGGGGTACACAGAAAGATTTTTGATACTCCAGTTGGGCAATTGTACATGTAAGGTGGTCTAGTATTTTGGAAAAATGAGGTGGAACCATTTTGAAACTCTGATTTGGTGGTTGCTTCACAAATCGCCCCGTTTTTCGCACTCAGAAAATGGGAAATGTATTTTTTAGCGATAAAAATGAAAACTTCCTCCTGCAACATTGTTCGCCATCCCAAGATACACATGCGTGCATAATATGGGCACATTATCACAAACTATGGTACGATTATGGTTATAACATTGGTCGTTTGACCTGAAAGCCAAGAAACCTCGAACATGATAGGTCATTTCTAAGAAGTTTTTTTGAGATATTTACAATATACCAAGTTTGGTATTTTTTTCTTGCAACTATGTCACATAATACGATACCATGCGAAGGATTACCTTGTTTGAACCGTTTTTGAATTTCTTATGCCTGTTTCAAACTTTGGTCAAATCAGCGGGCATGAAGGTTCTTAGATAGGGGCATAGCCTCGCTAAACTTTCAGTGGGTCTCTGATAAAATAGCATATTGTGAAGCTAAAAATGTTTTTTTTCAAAAAAATCATGAGCATCAAATCATGTACCTGTAGTTTAAATCGGACCCACTTCCTACCGATTCGGCAGACATTTATCTTTTTCGTGAGGGGTGCACATAAAGGTTTTTGATACTCCAGTTGGGACATTGGCCATATAACATGGTCTAGTAGTTTTGAAAAATAGGGTGGTACCATTTTAAAACTTACACTTGGTAGTTGCTTAACAAACCTCTCGGTTTTGGCACTCGGAAAATAAAAAATAGCTTTTCTGTGCGGTGAAAAGGAAATTTCCTCCTACAACATTGTTCGCTATCCTAAGATACACGTGGTACGGGCACATTATCACAAACTATGCCACGATTCAGACTATAATATTGGTCTTTTGACCCATAAGCCATGAAACCTCGAACATGATAGGTCATTTCTAAAAAGTTTTTTTGAGATATCTATAATATATCAAGTTTGGTATTTTTCCTTGGAACTATGTCACATAATATTATACCACACGAAGGTTTTATATTGTTTGGACCATTTTTGAATTTTTTATGCCCGTTTTAAACTATGGTCAAAACGACGGGCATGAAGGTTCTTAGCTAGAGGATGATCCTCGCAAAACTTTCAGTAGATCTATGATAAAATAGCATATTGTAAAGCTAAAAATGATTTTTTTTTTCAAAAATTCATGAGCACTAGATCATGTACCTATAGTTCAAATCGGACCACTTCCTCCGAATTCGGCAGACATTTGTCTTTTTTGCGAGGGGTGCACAGAAAGGTTTTTGATACTACAGTTGGGCAATTGTCCATGTAGGGTGGTCTAGTATTTTGAAAAAATACAGTGGTACCATTTTGAAACTTTTACTTGGTAGTTGCTTAAAAATGACCCATTTTAGCACTCAAAAAATAAAAAAATGACTTTTCTGTGCGGCAAAAAGGAGAACTTCCTCCTACAACATTGTTCTCCATCCCAAGGTACACGTGGGTGCATAATACAGTCATATTATCACAAACTATGACGCGATTCTAGCCATAACATTGGTTGTTTAGTCTGAAAGCCATGAAACCTCAAACATGATAGGTCATTTCTGTGAAGGTTTTTTCGAGATGCAATCAATATAACAAGTTTGATATTTTTTTCCTTGCAACTATGTCACATAATATGACACCACGTGAAGGATTTACCTTGTTTAGACCGTTTTTGAATTTCTTATGCCCGTTTCAAACTATGATCAAAATGACAGGCATGAAGGTTCTTAGCTAGCGGATGATCCTCACTGAACTTGCGTTGGATCTCTGATAAAATAGCATATTGTGAGTCTAAGAATGATTGATCTGAAGGGAATATGCCCGAGAGGCAATAATAAAGTGGTTATTATCTTATTCCATGTTTATGATAAATGTTTATTTTGCATGCTATAATTGTATTGATCGAAAACGTCAATACATGTGTGTTTAATAAACAAAAAGGGTTCCTAGTTATGCCTCTCTTATAGACTAGCTTGTTGATTAACAAGATGATCAAGGTTTCCTGATCATGGACATTGGATGTTGTTAATAACAAGGTCACACCATTGGTGGAATGATGTGATGAACATTCATCCAAAGTATAGCATTACGATCAAGTCATTATGTTTATATTGCTATAACATCATACGAAGTAATCTTAGTCCTTAGACCATGAGATCATGTTAATTGCTAACACCGGAAGAGTATCTTGATAACATCAAACGTCACACCGTAACAGGGTGACTATAAAGGTGGGTTCAGTGCTACGAAGGTGTTATGTTGAGGCTCATGGATCAAGAGTGGGATTTGTCCATCCCGATGATGGATAGATATACTCTGGGCCCTCTCGGTGATATCACATTGAAATAGCTTGCAAGCAAGTGATGTGATTGCTTGAATGTTATATCACGGGAACGAGAAAAGAGTGCATGTCGGTAATAAGATCAAACTAGGTATGGAGATACCGATGATCGAATCTCAAACATGTAATATATCGCGGTATAAAGGGATTTAGTTACTAGCATTAAAGGTTCTCACGATCACTGAAGTCATCGTTGAATGTGTAGGAGTCAGTATGGATCTCCAGGTCTCACTGCTGATTATTGATCGGAGAGGGCTCTCGATCATGTCTGCATTATTCGTGAACCATAGGGTGACACACTTAAGGGATACCGACACCATTTGGAGCAAATATGTTTCAGATAAAGATTTAAGAAAGCGCTGGAATTATTTCAATAGACACCGAAACTGTTTCGGGTGAAAATGCTGAAATTGGTTCTGCATGTAATATTGAAATGTTGCAGGGGGTTTTATGTGAATGTTTGTTAATTAAAGTAATTAACAAAATTCTGAATAAAAATAATAAAAGAGTTTTATTAAATGAGAGAGCATTAAATTTGGAGAAATTTAATGCATTTAAAGTGGAGACTTTAAAAGAGAATGTGAAGGGGCATTTTAATATGGAGGGGTTATCACCACATGAATGGAGGAGGTGAAGGGTCACCCCCTCCATGCGCCGGCCATGAAGGAGGGGCACCCCCCTCCTCCTATAAAAGGCCACCCCCTCCACACTTCTCACACACACCTCCTTGTGAAGGATCTCCCTCCCCCTCTAGTATTATTCCCCATGGTCTCGGATTAGCGAGATACATGTTCCCGGTGGCATTATCTGGAAAGGAGTTGCCCCTTCCGCTGCTTTGCTGGAGCGAGGGACGGAGATTGTCGGGGTACCGGACATGTGTGCGATCACGGATGCACCGCTGCTTTGCGGTGCTAGACTTGGTGGTGCTGGAGCTGGATCTGATGGACGTGTTGGAGCCGGACCTACTGGACTTCATCACGATCTTGAGATCGGCAAGTGTACGACTACATCAACCACGAGTTTTTACTCGTTAACAAAGCTCGTTGTCTA
Source organism: Avena sativa (assembly GCA_916181665.1). Lineage (NCBI taxonomy): Eukaryota > Viridiplantae > Streptophyta > Magnoliopsida > Poales > Poaceae > Avena > Avena sativa. Next base: position 471,887,443 of record OV702290.1, read on the forward strand.
CGAGGGTAAGTTCTCATTGGATGTATGTCCACCCGTTGCTTTGTACCTAGTAGATAGATCTTGGCGTGTAGTTCACACCGTAGGAAAACTTTTGTTTTCTATGCTGCGGACCCAACATGATCATGTACTTGTAGATCAAATCGGACCCGCTTTCGGCAGCACTTTTTCACGAGGGATGAACGGAAAGGTTTCAGATACCTCGGTTGGGATATTGTCCATGTAAGGTGGTATAGTATTTTTTTAAAAATATGGTGGTACCATTTTGAAACTATCATTTGATGGTTGCTTCCTAGAATGCCCTATTTTTGGTACTTAGAAAATGAAAAATGCTTTTCCCGTGCGACGAAATGGAAAACTTCCTCCTGCAACATTATTCTCCATCACCAGATACACACGGATGCACAATATGGACACATTATCACAAACTATGCCACGATTCTGGCCGTAACATTGGTCGTTTGGCCTGAAAGCCATGAAACCTCGAACATGATATGTTATTTGTATGAAGGTTTTTTCAAGATGCAATCAATATACCAAATTTGGTATTTTTCTTTGCAACTATGTCACATAATATGACACCACGCGAAGGATTTATCTTGTTTGGACTGTTTTTGAATTTCTTATGTCCATTTCAAACTAAGGTCAAAACAGCGGGCATGAAGGTTCTTAGCTAGCGGATGATTCTCGCTGAACTTGCATTGGATCTCTGATAGAACAACATATTATGAGTCTAAAATGATTTTTGCAAAAAATCACGAGCATTAGATCATGTACCTATAGTTTAAATCGGACCCGCTTCTAGCTGATTCGGCAGCAATTTGTCTTTTTCACGAGGGATGAACGGACAGGTTTTAGATACCTCAGTTGGGACATTGTCCATGTAAGATGGTCTAGTATTTTTGAAAAATATGATGGTACCATTTTGAAACTATCATTTGGTGGTTGCTTCACAAAACACCCTGTTTTTAGTACTCAAAAATAGAAAATATTTTTTTTATGCGACGAAATGGAAAACTTCGTGAGACAATATTTGTGTGTCATGCCAAGAGGCATTTTTATGCAAAATATGGACTAATTTGGATGAACTATGCGATGGAAAATGTCAAAATTCTTCTATCCTTCTGAAATCTCCCAAAGTGCCAAAATCTTTGTGAAATTTCCCGAAGTGCCAAAATCCCTTGCCTTCCACTCCCGCCTTGGCTTCCCGCATGCTCCCATCAAATTTCGGAAATAGGCATCAAAAGAGAAAAAGACTGAAATACCCCACCAAAAGAGAAAAAGAAATGGTAGTTTCGACAATCCCCATCAAGGCCATCCCCATCCACTCATGTCTCATCCTCACCATCCCCACCTACCGGTAAAACCCTAGCAACTCCCCACTTCGAACCCAACGATGTCCGCCGCACGCGAAGATGGGAGGCCGCCGAGATGCAGCCGCCCTCGTGCGTATGTGCTCCCTGTCTTGCCCCCTTCTATTGACGCGAGGAAACTGTGGACAACACCACTTGTTGGCGCCGTTTTTGCACAAAACACAATTTAAGAAACTTTTTGCACAAAACACCAAGTTTTGACGTAAACTTTTGCACAAAACACTAATGTCATCATTAACAGGGTAAATATGAAATTAAGCTCGTGGGGCCTATTGGCAGTGTCTCCGACATGGTTGTTAGTCTCGTTACAGGACTGCCCGACACGAAGAAGACGACGGCAACGACGCTTCTAAGAGTTTGAGGCCAATTCCTCTCGTGGTCTTGCGCTGCCGTAGGAGCCATCGCAGGGATCAGGAAACAAAGCGTTAGCTGTAAATTTCCGCGAGATCGGTTTCCTTTTTATTTCATGTTTCAATAGAAATAGAGACAAAAGTATACAATTAACAAATACAAGATCGATCCATCATCAAAGAAAAATCATGTGGCGATCACATGCTTGGTACAGTAATATATAGTTTCCATGTTGGTAAAATATTATCATCTACTCCCCTGTCTGCAAATAAGTGTACTTCTTGCTTTGTCTTGAGTCAAATCTTTTAAAGTTTGACCAATTACTTTGAAAAATGTACCACATTTTATGATACCAAAATAGTATTAGTAGATCTGTTTTCAAGTGAAGTTTCATAATATATCAATTTGATGTTATATATGTTGCTACTACATACAATAAAGTTGGTCAAAATTTAAAATCTTTGACTCAAGACAAACCTATAAGTACACTTATTTACAGACGTAGAGAGTATATGGAAACTAGCCAGTGATACGTGGAAGAACACATACGTAGTTACCATCATCATTACCATAAAAATATTTCCCCCCGAGGCCCGGTGCCATCGTCTTCTTCTTCGTGTCCGGCAGTCCTACGGTGAGACCCGCAGCCACGCCGGAGACACTATCGATGGGCCCCAAGAGCTTAATTCCTTATTTATCCTGTTAATGATGTAATTAGTGTTTTATGTAAAAGTTTACAACAAAATTTGGTGTTTCGTGCAAAAAAAATTTAAATTGTGATTTGTACAAAAATAGCGCCAACAGTTGGTGTTGTGCGCAATTTTCTTAATGAGGCCGCCTCTCTCTTCTCTACACTACCGCCCTCCTCCATCTAGCCTGCCCCCTCTCCCCATCCAGCCTCCGCCCCCTCGCCCATCCAGACCAGAGAGGCGTCAGCAGCGTCGGCATCCCCCTAGACTCAATCCCATCCTCCTGGCAGAGATCTGGCGGCGACATGGGCTTCCCACGTCCTCCTCACGCGTCGCCAGCTCACTGCAGCCCCTCCGTCCCCCCACCTCCGGCCAACACCGCCCTCGCCTCTCTTTCCCTGCTGCCCCCTTTCTCATTCCCGTGAGCCCACGACCACTCCTCCATCATCCCCCATCTCATTCGCCTGCTGCCCTCTCGCAGTTCGCCGTGGAAGGACCACTCGGGGGAGCAGTGGGTGCGCCTGCGCACCGCTCATCGCAGGTCCGAGGTGATCAAGATCCACGCCACCCTGTCTGACGCATCCCTCTTCCAGTGGGTCGAGGCGCTCGAGCGAGGGCCGCGGCCTACGCGTACACAGGAGGTGCTGGGCTTCAACGAGGGGGTGCTGGTCTTCGAGCACATCCCTGCTCCGACCTACTACTGCTCACAGGTTGCCTGGCTGCGCCTCCCGGACTCCCCCGATGCGCTCCACTCGCCGTCCTGATCTAAGATGGTGCTCCCTCTAGTCATTATAAACAATATTTTGCAATAGTACTTCAGTACTTTTCATTGCTTCTATTAAATTGCACTATGAGTTGTAGAATAAAAGCATGCGACTTCTTTTCTTGCATCAGTTGAATATATTTTAGCTTAACGGTCTATTATAACTACAATAGAAGAATCTGGTACATCTCTAACTGTTGTCATTCTCTTTTTAGACTAATAGCTCATATTTCCTAAAACAGAGATATATGGAGCTCTAAAATGACCCTGCCCTTTCATTGATTATCTATGAAGGTCTCTTATTTTTGGATTTCTGTTGGTTAACACAAGAGCAGTACACCTAACAGACTACTGGTACTGCAGAAATGTAGCTTGTATAATTAGCGTGCAAATCACTACTTATCTGTTATTCTGCTTTTCTAGTTGCTTAGAGCTGGAGGAATGGTGCATGCGGAGGTGGAGAGGATGACAGCTGCCGAGTAGGAGTTGGATAATCTCGAGAGTCAAGAGCTCCAGGTCTGTTTCATGTGTGTTTATAAAATTAGCTTACAACTAGGATTATGGACACACCCAGCTTTATATCTTTCTGAATCACTCCACAGTTTTTCAAATGGCAGTCTGATGCTTGTGTTATACAATCTGAGCTTCCATCTTTTGCAAACACTATGGTGGCACGGTCTAATATAGACAAAAAAATGTAGATAGATAATTCAGAGCATGTGTTCTGTAATAATCTGTGAGCCTCCCCATGTCCCATATAATTTCCTACTGTGTTACTTTCCCCAACTTTGTGGTGTTGACTGTGGAATAAATTATCTGAATTTTCACCTCCAATCATGCTTGAGCTTGTTTAAATTATCTGAATTTTCACCTCTAATAAATTTATGCGTCTCTTACTAGATCATTATATCATGTTTTGCCTAGTAGATTGTCTAAGTTTTGAATCCATGATAGCTATGTAACTTGACGTGATTTCTCCATGTTATTCCTTTTCTGGATATGGTGTAACATTGAGCCTAGCTATAATCATGTTTGAAACTTTGGCCCTAATTTGACCTAGACATCTTATAAAATCTGACTATAAATATATTTGAACTGGTTCTAACTATAATTATAATTCTATTATCCTATCTACTCTTGGCTTTCTGTGTATTGAGTTGTATCTTGATATAACGTTCTAATTGCAACATCAAAGCACAATGAAAATTTATTCTCTAACATATTGATTTCGGTATATCTCTTACATTCTGATTGCAACATCAAACTGCTTGTGTGATGAAAAATATAACTATTCTAAATTGAATTCAGATGGCTTCTTTGCTAAATGCGTGACTTGGATATGCAACACTTGGTTCTAGTCCTTCTTTTGGGTAGAGAGCATTGTTTTGTATCACTTGTCTTAGAAAGCTAATGAAATCTGACCTGTGGAAATACAAAAATGTGACGTTTTCTTTTATGTTCTACTTGTGCACCGTTCCATTTATTATGATATAGATTTATGGCTGTATATTTCTTGTGGTCTGGATTCTGAAATTTGATATATCTGGTCCCTTTTATTATAATAAAGATAGATTTATGGCTGTATATTTCATGACTGCCGTGTATTTATTATGTTATCCTAGTAACATGTATAAAATATGTTATCATAGTAACATGTATCAAATTGATTTACTTTTCCTGATAAAACATGTAATCAGGGGCCTATTAGTTTGTTATTGGCTTGACTCCATGCAATTCTTTGTGAGGTGCTGAGGCTCGAAACGTTCCTGTACGCTCACTTCCCCATCGGCGTCTCCATCACCTCGAAGAACAGCAGCTTCGAGACTAGGAACTACCTCCACGAGACAAAGGTAATTTGCTTTCATGTAGCAACGTACTATGCAACTTTCATTAGGTTTCCCTTTTTTGTTAGCTTCATGGTTGGGCCTACTGGTATAGAAATTCTAGCTAACTCATCATAGCTCACAAGATTGTTCTTTTCCTGCTAGGTATCGAGTGTGGTGTTCCTACAAGAGCTCCAGGCTAAAGTTCGAAGAAGACTTCCTGTAGCTACTGAAATTTGAAGAAGCCTGAAGGCCTACAAAGCTCGTTATAATTTAGTTGTATTCGTACTGTACTGTTTGTCCACATCTAGTTGTATGAACACTATGTAAGACTGTAATGGGATGAATTTGCCTACTATTTCAAGTATTTCATATATTCTCTTTCTGTCCATTTCACATTTTTGTCATTTGTGTTGTGAAAACGTCTCCATTTCAAATATTTGTAATTTGTGTTGTTAAAATGTGAGAATAAGTGAAATGCCAAGACATAAAAATATTGGGCCAAAGAAAAGCTATGGCAGAAAAATATTGGGCCAAAGAAAAGCTATAGCAGAAAAATATATGGGCAGAATTATTGGGATTGGCCTACTAAATAACTGGAGTGTAAATTCTAAACTTGTAGGTTTTAGAATGTGCAAATTGAGTCTCACTTGTAGGTTTGTCCATTGACATTGCTTGGACCATGTGTTGGTTTTAAGGATGAAAAAGAAGAAGCATTGTTCAAGGGCTTTGTGCCTTTTGGAATCAAGTAGAAGAAGAAGAAGATCAAGTATGTCTTGAAGAAGAAGAAGAAGAAGAAGATGGAGTTCCTCATGGCTATCTTCAAGACATCATCAAGAAATAAAGTGCAAGCTCAAGATGCACCATCTCTAGAAGATCTCATGCTTGGAGCTTGCCATCCTCGGTGTTCATGGAGTGATGAAGACAAGGTCAAAGAAGTGGTTTCCCCATGGAATATGGGGGAGCCATTCGCAAGTCTTCATCAAGCAAGAGCAAGCTAGAGCAATCAAGAAAGGTGTTCCATCTTGAAGGTGACAAGATCGTCTACATCAAGCTCAAGTGGGATTCTTAAGGCAAAGGTATGATCTTAATAGGGTTTCTAGTTTACCGGTCTCGTGTAGTGTTGGGAGACCGGGTTTAGGATAGATTGCCGTGCTATCAAGAGGGGCTCTCGAGTGGGTGACTCGTTCGTATCTTTCGGAGAGAGCTCAGACCTTTGGATTCATAGCATCATCCTTCTTGGCTGTTGTTTGGTTCTTGTCCATGTGAGGATCTAGAGCTTGTGGTTATCTCCATAACAAGCTCTAGTTCATCAAAAACGGATTTCCCTTGCATATCTTATTGCGTTTTTGATCTTGCGGGTTTTCCGGCTCCACACCTTGGGAGGTATCTCACATATATATTCATAGTATTTTCTCCCTTGGTGATATCCATTATTTCGAATTTTTGTTGGATTCTACACGTCGTTATATTTCCAACAAAATTGGTTTCATCTCGTTTGGAGTTCAGATGCAAAAGTTGTGGCAGTTCTGGTTCTGAAGTTTTTGTTTGACCGGTAGTTCCGGCGGGCCACCGGTAGTACCGCCAAGGCAGTTTGCCGCCGGTAGTACCGGTGTTAATTCCGGCCCAACTTCCGGTAAACCCATTTTTGGTTTAGTACTCTCTTTGCCTGGTTAGCGCTATTTGACGGAACTTGGATCGGATTTTCAGACGGTAGTACCGCTAGGACATTCTTGCCACCGGTAGTTCCCGCGAAGCGGCGGTAGTACCGGACAGGCTCGCGTTTTTGTTCTTTCTCTCGCTGTTTTCTGACCGTTGGCTGGGTGCCACCGGTAGTACCGGCCACCCACCGGTACTACCGGCCGTGCGCGAATCTGTGAGTAACGGGCAGATCAGGGAGCCCTTTAAAAGGAGCTCCCATTTCCCCTTTGGCCCTAACTCTTGCTCTTTCTTGGTTTTTGGCTTTCTCTCTCCTCCATTGTTGACCTTGAAGAGCTTGCCCTCTCCCCTGCCCCCTCCTATGATTCTTGCATCTTTTTGAGGGATTTGAGAGAGGAGATCTAGATCTACAAGCCCCACCAAACCAAATCCCTTCTTTGTAAAGGAATCCTTGGGATCTAGATCTTGGAGAGTTTTGTGTTCTCCTCTTGTGTTCTTCCTACCTTATTCCCCCAATAGCTTTTGTAGCTTTGGTGGAATTTGAGAGTGAAGGACTTGCCTCTTGCATTTGGTGCATAGGTTTGAGTTCTCCTCGGAGATTCGGCGAGTTCAAGCCCTTGGGCTTGTTTCTCTTGGGTTCTTGGAATCCTAGACGGTTGTGTGGTTGGATTGTTGACCTTTTGTGGTCTTGTAGCCTTTTGTGGCCTTGTTGCTTTTTGTGGCATTGTTGTTGGAAGCCTCCAATTGAGTTGTGGAGATTGCCCCAACCTTGTACGGGTTCGGTGACCGCCCTCAAGGTTCCCATAGTGGAACGTGAGTAGGCCTTTGTGGCGAGCTCATGGGAGAATAGGGTGAGCCTGTTGTGGCGTCGGTAGGTTGCGTGCCTTCGCATCTTGGGGTGAGGCCTTATGTGGCGTTGGGTGAGCATCGATCCACCACACCTCGAGGTGATCCACTTGTGGCGTTCGAAGTACATTGCGCCCCCGCACCTCTCCAACAGAGGCGTAGCTTCTTGGAAGTGAACTTCGGGAAACAAATCATCGTCTCCGTGTTCATCGGTTATCTCTCAACCGAGCCCTTTACTTATGCAATTTACATTGTGATAGCCATCGTGCTTGAAGTACTATATCTTGCTATCACCTTGTTGCTTGTCTTGCTTAGCATAGGTTGTTGGTGCACTTAGTGAAACTAGTGGATATAGGTTTTGGCTTGATAAATTAAACGTTAAGTTTTATTCCGCATTTATTAGAGCCTAAACCATAATAATTTTAAAACGCCTATTCACCCCCCCTCTAGGCGATGTCCATTTCCCTTTCAGTAAAAAATTAGCACATTTCTTATAGTGAGGTGTTGTGATTAATTATGAATAAAGCAAGGCAAGAGGAGTCAAGATGATGCAATATGGAGGAGCTACATGACTTTGCCATCTGAGGGGTGGAAAAAGTGATATTTTTTCATCATCTCAAAATCAAGATCCAAGACCCTCGTGTTGTAGCCCTCGTCCATACGAATCCAACGAGCCAAAGAACACCTAAATCGGAGCTCGTATGAAAAAATTGCCGCTAAAATAAGAAAAGCATCTCCAAGCGTAACGACCAACGGTATGGACCGGTACAGTCACCGCGCGCCCGTACAGTGGGTTTGGATGCACGGAAAAGGCCTTTCTGGACACGTTTCTTCACAGAATTCGTCCCTATTTATTTCCAGACCTTCCTTAGGTCATATGCAATGTGGGAGGGCTATGAGAGACCCCTGGGCCTATATATATAATATATATATATATATATATATATATATATAGAGAGAGAGAGAGAGGCGAGGAGCCAAGGGAGAAGGCATCCCCTCCATAGACATCCATGGAGAAGACCTGCTGCTCTGCCGCCTCCATAGCCGCCGCATAGAAGTTCTTCATGATCACCACCACTCAAGAGGAAGAGGGACCTTGGATCTTGAAGGGCTATGCATCGATCTCCATTGTCATCATCATCATCTCCAACACCGATCCCCTTTGTATATTTGGTTGTAACCCAAAACCTTGTGGATTCGCACTTGTATTCAATTGTACTTTCATCCATACCATTGACAAGATGTTGATCCCCTTCATATGTGAGTAGTTCCCTTATTCTTGGAGAGAGATGGCCTAGTATTATTATGCAATGATAAAGATGATCTATAACTTTGGTCTTTTATCTATAAATCGGAGTTCATATGAAAAAATAACGACCAAAATACGAGAAGCATCTGCAAGTGTAACGTCCAACGACACAGGCCGGTATGGTCGTACCGCCCACCCGTACTGCTGGTCTGGATGCACGAAAAAGGCCTTTCTGAATGTGTTTCTTCATAGAATATGTCTCTATTTGTTCCTAGACCTTCCGTAGGTCATAGGAAACATGAGAGGAGCTATGAGAGACCCCCTAAGCCTATATAAAGAGGTGGGGAGCTAAGGGAGAAGGCATCCTCTCCGTAGACATCCACGACGAAGCCCTACTGCTCTGTCGCCTCCATATCCCCCGCACAGAAACTCTCCATCATCACCACCACTCAAGAGGAAGATGGATCTTGGATCTTAAAGGGCTACGCATCGATCTCCATTGTCATGTTCAGCATCATCATCTCCAACCCCGATCCTATTTGTATACTTGGTTGTAATCCAAACCCTTATGGATTTGCACTTGTATTCAATTGTACTTTCATCCATACCATTGCCATGATGTTGATCCTCCTCATACGTGAGTAGTTCCCTTGTTCTTGGGGATATATGGAGAAACCCTAGTATTACTATGCAATGATAAAGATGATTTATAACTTTGGTCTTTGATATATTGATCTATGATATTGTGTTAGATCTCTCTCTCTCTCTCTCTCTCTCTCCAGATGGTATGCGAAGTCGACCACATAACATTTGCCTTCGGGACTAAAGAGAGGGAACTACCCTTTGTAAGTGTATGAGAGTATGTCTGGTGCTACTTTGTGACTGCAAGCATGCATCGTAGTGGTTAATTGTGGTGGTCTATAGAAGTGACTTGCTCGCATGCATTGTAGTGGTTATTTAGAGGTGGCCTCATCACATGACTTGTAAAAGTGGCTTGCTCATTAGACTTGTTGGTGAACATCTTATTATGAAACACTGTCCACACATATCATGACGAAAAATATAGGTTATCCTACTCATAAATAATTGTCCCATGCTAGTGGTGTATTCTACACTCCATGAGAACTCCTTATCCATATTGTCACTCTCACGATCACACTCGCTTCTCTCAGTTACTTCAGTTAATTGCTTTGTCTTTGTTTACTTTTGCTCTCAATTACCAAAACCCTTTTACACCTTTACTTGGAATTAGAGATAACTTACAAGTGCTCTTTGATAAATAGTGACGAGGGGTATAAAGACCTCTACCAATAGCTCTTTTTGGTTCAATACTTTTATTTCGAAACTAGCTACAGTTGATCGCATTCATCAGGTTCCTCGACTGCAACCGCCGATGTGATTCTACTATAGATTTTTTATCCAGAGCACTCGAAAGTAATGCAACATGCATTGGTGAAAATAACTGAGGAAGGAACGAAGAAATTTGGTTGTTTGAACGACCTAGAGAAAGAAGATGTCCTGGACGAGGCGAAGAAGGACGCAGATGAACATATCAGTGAATCAATTCATGCGATTCAGTGATGTCTGAGACGGATCATGATAATCTGGAGCCGGTTAGGGCATCACTATATGGCCTCTCTCGGCATGCCTTGCATTTATGTCTTAACAACTACTCCCTCCTCCCAAAATATAAGGCATCTAAGGATTAGTCAAAGTCAAATCTTACTAACTTTGACCAAATATTTAGGAAAAAATATCTACATATACAATATTAACGGACACATTAGTAAAATATACTTTATGGTGAATCTATTGACATTGATTCAGTATTGTAAATGTTCATATTTTTGTATATAAACTTGGTCAAACTTAGAAAATTGACTTTTAATTAATCCTTAGGCGCCTTATATTTTGGGACGGAGGGAGTATGTTTTTTCCTTTTTGAACTGTTTAACATGAATGTAGCACTTTAGTTCTAACACCAAATAACATTAGTGCACTCAAGATAAATAAGTCTTAAGGTTCAGTTCTAACACCAAATAAACTTCCATTAGAACACTAGCTACTGTAGCACTTTCCTCAAAAAGCTCAATTCCCCAAAAGAACTAAAAAAGGAACCAACAAGAAGCAAATGCAGAAAATGGCAGAAATCTGTCAAAACAGACCAGCAGGTAAAGACGAATTTTTTCGAAGACCTTCTGTTGCTCAAATCAAAAAGTGTTGAACTAACTAAAGTTATATAACAACCTGGGGCAGAAGCACAAACATTCACGCCTCAAAAGGAAGTATAGAGATTTTACACGGATTTTTGCGGTGAAGCACAGAAATCTGTTTCGGGACAGCAACTTTCCCAATCATTACTTCTCTCTCATTAGAGGTTACTCTTGGCACAAAAAACAAATAAAAAAGATAAGGAGCGGTTAGTACAGAGGTAATAACTTCCAAGACTCATCTAAAACTTTTGGGTTATCTCCCAATATGTACTTTTCTTTAGGGCCTTTAAGTTAGGCATGATAGTTTGAGAAGATATGAATTGAAGTAAAAGAGAGCATCAAGAAGAAAATTCAAAACACATTTAAGTCTAACCCACTTCCTATGCAAAATAATCTTGTAAAGAAACAAGTCATGAAAGCACAAAGCAACAAGCATAGGAAAGAAAAAGAAGCGCAACTTCAAGACTTTCAACATAAAGAGAGGAAACTTAATATTATTGAGATGCATAAAACCATGTTTCCCTCACTCATAATAAATTTCAGTAGCATCATGAATGAAATTAACAATATAACTATCACATAAATCATAATTATCATGAGCCACATGCATAAAGAATTATTACTCTTCCTATAAGCATAATCATTCTTATTAATTGTAGTAGGAGCAAATTCAACAAAATAGCTATCATTATTATTCTTATCACCATAATCATCAAATATAGGAGGCATATTGTAATCATAATCAATTTTCTCCTCAATAGTAGGTGGACTGAAAATATCATATTCATCATTGTAATCATCATATATTGGAGGTTTGGTATCATCATAAGCAATATAATAGCTATCCTCCAAAGCTGGGGAACTAAAAAGATCATTTTCATAAAAACTAGCTTCCCCAATCTTAGACTTTTCCATAGCATTAGCAATAATGGTGTCTAAAGAATTCATACTAACAACATTGCTATTAGCATGCAAATAAAGTTCCATAGGTTTTTTAATTTTCTTTTCAAACACTTCATGTCCTAACTCAAGATAAATACTATAAAGCTCTCTAATTTTGTTGTTGTTTTCCATTAAGCCTAACTAGTGAAAACAAGAAACAAAAAGACAAAATTGCAGAATCTAAAGGAAATAACTTCGAGCACTCACACCGGAGGATGTGAGTACCTTTTACCTTACCTCCCCGGCAACGGCGCCAGAAAATAGGCGTTTACCGTAGGAGGTTCTTCTTATTTAATCCTCCGGTGTGAATACCTTTTACCTTACCTCCCCGGCAACGGCGCTAGAAAATAGCTTGATGTCTACGCACTTCTATTCTTGTAGACAGTTGTTGGGCCTCCAAGTGCAGAGGTTTGTAGAACAGCAGCAAGTTTTCCCTTAAGTGGATCACCCAAGGTTTATCGAACTCAGGAAGGAAATGGTCAAAGGTATCCCCTCTCAAGCAACCCTGCAATCAAGATACAAGAAGTCTCTTGTGTCCCCAACACACCCAATACACTTGTCAGGTGTATAGGTGCACTAGTTCGGCGAAGAGATAGTGAAATACAAGTGGTATAGATAATTATAAGTGGTAACGGTGATAGAAAATAACTTGATGGCGTGGAAAAGACTAAAGTAAAATTGAAATAAAGAAGGAAGCAAGCAAACATGTAACAGATCTAGTTGCAAACGGTGTATCAATGCTTAGAAACAAGGCCTAGGGATCATACTTTCACTAGTGAACACTCTCTCATAAATATATTCTTCTTTATGATACTACGCTGAACTACTCTCCGGTTGGACACTCTAATCGATGGTAGGGCTATAACAGCACACCTCAAAGTAAGTCTTTCCCATCTAGAAAACCCCACACTGTCACCTTGAGTACTAGATGGTTCCAACAAACACCACAATTTCATAAAGACATCCAACTCCAAATATAACTCATAACAAGTATTTGTAATCTCTAGCCTAAGTGCCACCATGGTGTGCACACTGTCAACTTCACACACATGGAGAGAGCAGAGATCTATTAAAGCACTTGAGTAGCAAGGTAGATCTATAGATTACAAGCTCATGATCTCAATAAGATCATGCATAGAGAGAGAGATGAACACATAGCTACCGGTAGAACCCTTAGCCTTGAGAGAGAACTACTCCCTCCTCATCATGGGAATCAACAACGGTGATGGAGATGGTGGTGGAGATCGATGGAGATGGCTCCGGGGGCACTTCTCCGTCCCGGCAGGGTGCCAAAACAGAGACTTTCTGTCCCTCGAATCTCCCCTTTGGTGGCGGCGGCGGTGCGGAACTTTTTGTGGCTGGAGGCTTGATGATTTAGGGTTTATGCATCAGGAGGCTCTTATAGGCGAAGGAGGCAAGGTCGGTGGCCGGCCAGGGGCCCACACCATACCTTGGCGCGACCTAGGGTTGCCCGCGCCAAGGGGGGTGGCCACCCTGTGGCCCCTCTCCGACTCTCCTTCTGGCTCCATGAGTCTTTCGGGAAAATAGTAACTTTGGCTTTTGTCCCGTCCAATTCCGAGAATATTCATTTTCTGACTTCCTGGAACCAAAAATAGTAGAAAACTGGCAACTGGCACTGTGACATCTTGTTAATAGGTTAGTCCAAGAAATCATATGAAAAGTACTCAAAAGTGTGGAAAAACACAAGAAAGTAGATAAAACCAAGCATGGAACATCAAAAATTATAGATACATTTGCAATGTATCAACATCCCCAAGCTTAACTCCTGCTCGTCCTCGAGTAGGTAAGTGATAAAAAGAAAGAATAATTTTTGAGGTGACATGCACCATCATAAACTTGATCAAAGTATTTGTACAATATTCAAAGCTAGGATCATAGTACTTGTATCATAACATGAAAGACAAAGTTCTAGCAATAAGACAAAGAAACTATGATGCAACCTGAAAAGGCAAAAACAAAAGATTCATGAATAACAATGCTTTGCAAGACGTTTGTTTGTTCCACATAAAGAAAACATAGCATAATAGTATTCAGCTTGTCCCTCAATAGAGTAGCAAATATAAATGCATAGGACACCTTCAAAGTTTATAAGAGTGACTAGATACAAATAGTTTAAAACAAGCAATATCAAGGTATGCATCAATCAACAAGTCTTGGGACAATGCACATAGAACTAAGAATGGCCACTATGCTCTCAAAGTAGGTGAACAAAGATAGAAGGTGGAGACTCAATATATAAGTGGAAGAAAGGCCTTCATAGAAGGAAGTAGGGATTCAAGTTTCATAAAGAGCTTTCAAAAATTATGGTACTTAATAGCGTTCAGCTCCCATTGCCCCTATCATAAGCATCTTGAAGGGATTAAGGTTAAAGTGAACAAACTATGGTGTATATGCTTTACGAAGTATAAGTTAGAAATCTCATGTCCCTTGAATACGAGGGCCGCTCCTCAGGCTACTCAAGTTTAGTCACCGGTAAGTTCTTGTCATCATAAGTACATGTGTATCATATAGAACCGCCAACAGGGTACCCCTTGCCCGATGATACGGAAGAATCCCCGTATTAAAATGACAAGGCAAGCGGACAACGAGCATATCAGCAATCTTCTTATTTACCATGGGAATATGGTGCTTTTTCTCTCTTTCCTCTTTTCATAATCCCTTTTTTTTCTTTTTCTCCTTTTTTCTCAACATCGGACTCTTTTTTTTTATAAGAAGAATGCTTCATAGACAGCTCATTATGGTTACGCTGCAGGTTTCCACCATGTCAGCATGTATTAGACCAGCGGCCTAGGCGTTTCTCTAACACATATATATAACTCCATGGACTTACAAGCTCCCCTTTCATTTCACACTGACGACATCCATATACAAAAGAGCATGATATCAACTAGGTACAAGTACCAAGTGCAATGTTGAAAGCATTCCTGATGCACTCGACGATCGACGTAGAGCTCGTTGGGAACCCCAAGAGGAAGGTATGATGAGCACAGCAGCAAGTTTTCCCTCAGTTATGCGACCAAGGTTTAATCGAACCAGTAGGAGCAAGGAAACACCCCAAAGGTGTTACTAGCTGGGCTTTGGCAGGGCGCACTACCGGTGCTAGTAGCAACATGGAGACCTGCACAACACAACCACAGAACTTTGTCCCCAACTTGCGATGAGGTTGTCAATCTCACCGTGTTTTGCGGAAAACAAAGGATTAAACGTATCGAATGGAAAGAAGTAAAAGTTTGCAGAAAGTAAACACAAAGCAGTAAACAGTTGTAGATTGTATGTAAAGTAAAGGACCAGGATCCATAGTTCACTAGAGGTGGCTCTCCTTAGATAGATAACATGCTGGGTGAACAAATTACAGCGGGGCAATTGACAAACACCGAGAAAGCAATACATGCATATACTAATCATCTTGACTCCTTTGAGACTTGATTGGGCATTACAACATAATACATAGACCGCCATCCAACTGCATCTATGACTAATAATCCACCTTCAGGTTATCATCCGAACCCCCTCCAGTATTAAGTTGCAAGCAATAGATTATTGCTTTACGAACTGCGTGTAAAGTAAACAATACGATTGTTCTATGAACAAAGGATCGTTGTTTTGTCCCTAGTAGCAACATCACATCTAGTACCTTAGAGATTTCTGTCACTTCCCCAGATTACCAGAGGCATGAACCCACTATCGAGCATAAATACTAACTCTTGGAGTTGCTAGCATCTACTTGGCCAAGATAGCTACTAACAACGGAAAGCATGCAAGATCTCAAATAACAAAGACATGATAGAATCAATAATCAATCTGAAATAGCATCTCAATATCCATCGGATCCCTGCAAACACAACATGTATGAATTACAAGTAGATGATCTTCATCATGAACGGAGCTCACAAGATCTAAACATGAAAGGACAAAGGAGGAGAAACCAGCCATCTAGCTACTACATGGATCCGTAGTCCAAGGATGAACTACTCACGCATCACATCGGAGGCTTGCATGGTGATGAAGAAGGCCTCCATGGTGAATTCCCCTCTCCGGCAGGGTGCCAGGAAGAGCTTCAGATCCCTCCCGATCTAGGGATGGATATGACGGCGGCTACAGACTCTTTCGTGGATTTTTGATCGGGTACTTAGGGTTTTCGTCCCGAGGGCATCTTATAGGCGGAAGGAGAGGCCGAGGGGGTGTTGGGGTCGGCCAGACCACCCCCTGGCGCGGGCCAGGCCTGGCCGCGCGGCCAGGTGGTGTGGCCGGCCCCTAGCCCTTCTCCGTCTCGTATTCTGGCACTTGATCCCTTCCAAAAATAGGCACTTTGGCTTTTGTCCCGTCCAATTCTGAGAATATTCATTTTCTGACTTTCCTGGAACCAAAAATAGCAGAAAACAGGCAGCTGGCACTGTGGCTCTTGTTAATAGATTAGTCCAAGAAATCATAATAAAAGTACTCCAAAGTTGGAACAAAACACAAGAAAGTGGATAAAACCAAGCATGGAACATCAAAAATTATAGATACATTTGCAATGTATCAACATCCCCAAGCTCAACTCATGCTCGTCCTCGAGTAGGTAAGTGATAAAAAGAAAGAATTTTTGAGGTGACATGCACCATCAAAGACTTGATCAAAGTATTTGCAAAACATTCAAAGTTGGGATCATAGTACTTCAATCATAACATGAAAGACAAAGTTCTAGCAATAAGCAAAGAAACTATGATGCAACATGAAAAGGCACAAACAAAAGATTCATGAATAACAATGCTTTGCAAGACGTTTGTTTGTTTCACATAAAGAAAACATAGCATAAAAGTATTCAACTTGTCCCTCAATAGAGTAGCAAATATAAATGCATAGGACACCTTCAAAGTTCATAAGAGTGACTAGATACAATAGTTTAAAACAAGCAATAACAAGTTATGCAACAATCAACTAGTCTTGGGACAATGCACTTAGAACTAAGAATGGCCACTATGCTCTCAAAGTAGTGCATTAAGATAGAAGGTGGAGACTCAATATAATGGTGGAAGAAAGACCTTTTGTAAAAGGAAGTAGGGATTCAAGTCTCATCAAGAGCTTCCAAAAATTATGGTACTTATAGCTTTGAGCTCTCATTGCCCCTATCATAAGCATCTTTAATGGTGATTAAGGTTAAAGTGACACAACTAAGAGGATATGCTTGACAAGTCATAAACCGAAATCTCATGCCCCTTACTTACGAAGACCGATCCTCATGCTACTCAACTTCAATCACGAGTAAGCTCTTGTCATTGTAAGTATATGTGTATCATTAAGAACCGCCAATGGGGTACCCCTTACACATGATACGGGAGTTTTCCCATAATCAAAATGACAAGGCAAGCAGACAATGAGCATCTCAGCGATCTTTTTATTTGCTATTTGCATAGGTTTTTATTGAGGATGCTTCATAGAGTGCTCATTATGCTGATGCTGCAAGTTTCCACCATGATTAGGCATGGCTTAGGCTAGCGGCCCAGGCGTTTCTCTAACACACATACAAACTCCATGATCTTACAAGTTCCACTTTTATTTCACACCGTCGGGATCCGTAAGCAAAAGAATATAATATCAATGGGGTACAAAATACAAGTGCAATGTTGAAAGCGTTCCCCATGGTACATGGTTCTGCTAATTTCAACTTATAAAGTGCAAGCATATACGCAACAACGAAGGAACCAATGGTTCAAGTTTATTAGAGGCAAAAAAGTAAAGTGTGCCATCAAGTTCGTGAGAGCTTTAATCACTAGTTTTCTCATAACAAGTGAAAGGTAGACAAAAGCATGAATATACTTGGAATAGCATAATCTAGTAGGTAGGTATGGTGGACTCTTTGGAATAACTTGGTTTAGGGAGTTGGATGCATGAGTGGAACTCATACTTTGTGGTGGAGGCTAGCAAAAGACTGGGAGCGACAAACTAAGAGAGCAATAATGGCCATAATCATGCAGAGCAACAAAACATCATTGATCAAAGCATAAAGTGATACTACAAGTTGAAAACTAAAGGATCATAAAGGCAATGGTGATTTGTGAAAGTCATAACATGGTGTGAGCATGTGCCAAGTCAACCCAAATAAAGCATCGAAGGAGAATACCACTATACTATGCTTTAATATGCTAAAACAACGCATGATTCATCCAAGGCACATTAAGCAATCTCAATTGTTTATAACAAGTCAAGGTACAGCAAAGAATACTAAGCATAAAGCCAAAACAATATCAAGCATGGCATGACAAAGCATATGCCACAGTCAAAAACGAGCTATTTTTACCACATAAGCATGAACTTTCCTACTCTTTTCCAAACCAAACCAAACTATTTGCAAACCAATGTATGAAAGAGGGGGTCCAACCAACTTATTCAGAAAACAAAGCAAACAAAAGCAAACGAAAACCAAAACAAAAAACGAAAAAGAAGACGCTCCAAGAAAAACACAACTGTGCATGAAACAATAAAAATGAAGCGTTTGGAAGAAACCTGGAATTTTTATTGATGAAGAAGGGGATGCCTTGGGCATCCCCAAGCTTTGATGCTTGTACTTCTTGGGTATTTCTTGGGGTGACACGCGTGGCATCCCCAAGCTTGAGCTTTAGTCCATCCTTCATCTCATTACTCATTTCTTCCATACACCTGAAAATGTTCCTTCATACAAAACTTCACACAATCTCATTATTAGCAACATTAGTGCACTCAAGATAAATAAGTCTCAAGGTTCAGTTCTAACACCAAATAAACTTCCATTAGAACACTAGCTACTGTAGGACTTCCCCCAAAAAGCTCAATTCCCAAAAAGAACTCAAAAAGGAACCAACAATAAGCAAATGTAGAAAATGGCAGAAATCTGTCAAAACATACCAGCAGGTAAAGACGGATTTTTTCTAAGACCTTATGTTGCTCAAATCAAAAAGTGTTGAACTAAAGAAAGTTAGATAACAACCTGGGTCAGAAGAACAAAAAATTACAGCTCAATCCGATGTACAGAGCTCTCTCAGGAATTTTTACGGTGAAGCATAAAAATCTGATTCGGGACAGCAACTTTCCCAATCATTACTTCACTCTCATTAGAGGTTACTCTTGGCACAAAAAGCAAATAAAAAGGATAAGGAGCGGTTATTACTGAAGTAATAACTTCCAAGACTCATCTAAAACTCTTGGGTTATCTCCCAACAAGTACTTTTCTTTAATGCCTTTAAGTTAGGCATAAGAGGCAAAGAAAGAATCAAGTGTTCTCAAATGAAGAAGCATTAAGATCAATACCAGAAATATTTTCAACAAGGCAAGGTATATCATCCAAGTAAGTTCTAGAGGATCCTCTCTCAATGCTTTTAGATTCACTATTCTTATCAAAAGGGTTTGTAGGAACAATCCAATCAAGATTCTTTTCTATGGCATCATGTATTGCTACTAGTTTAAAGGATATTGGTATCTTAGGTTCCTCCCCATTAGGTTCAGTTTTGTTCATCTTTTCTCGTGTACCAACCACATATACACATGAGACTAGTATATTGAAACGTTCAAAAACTTTTCTAACTTCTTTGGCAACACCATAGAACTCCTTAAACAAAGTTTGTAGAATAAAATCCCTCTTTTCAGGGTCCTCAATTTCTTTAAGCTTAAGAAACATTACTTGCATTAAGGGGTTGAGGTTAACAAACCTAGCTTCTAACATGTGAATTAAAGAAGCTGCAGCAATCTCAAAATTTGGAGCATGTTCTACAAGGGATCTATCCTCAGTATCTTCATGTTTGCTAACATTATTAAAGAATTCTTTAATATTATCTTTCCCAATTATAGAACCACTACCAATTGAAAGGTTTTTCAAGGTGAAAGTAGGGATCAACATGGTGAGTTAAGGAAGGGGTGACAACTAAAGGAGACTTAATTTTTTGGGGGTTTTCAAATAAGAAAGCAAACAAGTAAAACTAATTTTTTTGTATTTTTCTGAAGAACAAAACAAGCAAACAAAGCAAAAAGAAAACTAAGCAAAACAAAAACAACAAAGTAAAGAGATTAGTTATGAGGGACTCCCCTTGTTAAGATGTTCTTGACTCCCCGGCAACGGCGCCAGAAAATAGCTTGATGCACTCGATGATCGATGTAGAGCTCGTTGCGAACCCCAAGAGGAAGGTATGATGAGCACAACAACAAGTTTTTCCTCGGTTATGAGACCAAGGTTTAATCGAACCAGTAGGAGCAAGGAAACACCCCAAAGGTGTTACTAGCTGAGCTTTGGCAGGGCGCACTACCGGTGTTAGTAGCAACGTGGAGACCTGCACAACACAACCACAGAACTTTGTCCCCAACTTGCGATGAGGTTGTCAATCTCACCGTGTTTTGCGGAAAACAAAGGATTAAACGTATCGAATGGAAAGAAGTAAAAGTTTGCAGAAAGTAAACACAAAGCAGTAAACAGTTGTAGATTGTATGTAAAGTAAAGGACCGGGATCCATAGTTCACTAGAGGTGGCTCTCCTTAGATAGATAACATGCTGGGTGAACAAATTACAGCGGGGCAATTGACAAACACCGAGAAAGCAATACATGCATATACTAATCATCTTGACTCCTTTGAGACTTGATTGGGCATTACAACATAATACATAGACCGCCATCCAACTGCATCTATGACTAATAATCCACCTTCAGGTTATCATCCGAACCCCCTCCAGTATTAAGTTGCAAGCAACAGATTATTGCTTTACGAAATGCGTGTAAAGTAAACAATACGATTGTTCTATGAACAAAGGATCGTTGTTTTATCCCTAGTAGCAACAACACTTCTAGTACCTTAGAGATTTCTGTCACTTCCCCAGATTACCAGAGGCATGAACCCACTATGGATCATAAATACTAACTCTTGGAGTTGCTAGCATCTACTTGGCCAAGATAGCTACTAACAACGGAAAGCATGCAAGATCTCAAATAACAATGACATGATAGAATCAATAATCAATCTGAAATAGCATCTCAATATCCATCGGATCCCCACAAACACAACATGTATGAATTACAAATAGATGATCTTGATCATGAACGGATCTCACAAGATCTAAACATGAAAGCACAAAGGAGGAGAAACCAGCCATCTAGCTACTATATGGATCCGCAGTCCAGGATGAACTACTCACGCATCACACCGGAGGCTTGCATGGTGATGAAGAAGGCCTCCAGGGTGAATTCCCTCTCCGGCAGGGTGCCGGGAAGAGCTTCAGATCCCTCCTGATCTAGGGATGGAGATGACGGCGGCTACAGACTCTTTCGTGGATTTTTGATCGGGTACTTAGGGTTTTCGTCCCGAGGGCATCTTATAGGCGGAAGGAGAGGCCGAGGGGGTGCTGGGGTCGGCCAGACCACCCCCTGGCGCGGGCCAGGCCTGGCCGCGCGGCCAGGTGGTGTGGCCGGCCCCCAGCCCTTCTCCGTCTCGTATTATGGCACTTGATCCCTTCCGAAAAATAGGCACTTTGGCTTTTGTCCCGTCCAATTCCGAGAATATTCATTTTCTAACTTTCCTGGAACCAAAAACAGCAGAAAACAGGCAGCTGGCACTGTGGCTCTTGTTAATAGGTTAGTCCAAGAAATCATAATAAAAGTACTCCAAAGTTGGAACAAAACACAAGAAAGTGGATAAAACCAAGCATGGAATATCAAAAATTATAGATACATTTGCAATGTATCAGTTCCCCATGAAAGCATGGTTTTGCTAATTCCCAACAAATAAGTGTAAGCATATACAACATAGACGACACAATGGTTCAAGTTTATTAAGGGCAAGAAAAGTAAAGTGTGCCATCAAGTTCGTGAGAGCTTTAATCACTAGTTTTCTCATAACAAGTTTAATCTGGAAGGTAAACAAAAGCATGAATATACTTGGAATAGCATAAGCTAGTAGGTAGGTATGGTGGAATCTTTGGAATAACTTGGTTTAGGGAATTGGATGCATGAGTGGAACTCATATTTTGTTGTGGAGGCTAGCAAAAGACTGGGAGCGACAAACTAAGAGAGCAATAATGGCCATAATCATGCAGAGCAACAAAACATCATTGATCAAAGCATAAAGTAATACTACAAGTTGAAAACTAAAGGATCATAAAGGCTTAGGTGACTTGAGATAGTCATAACATGGTGTGAGCATGCGCCAAGTCAACCCAAATAAAGCATCAAAGGAGAATACCACTATACTATGCTTTAATATGCTAAAACAACGCATGATTCATCCAAGGCACATTAAGCAATCTCAATTGTTTATAAGAAGTCATGCTATAACAAAGAATACTAAGCATAAAGCCAAAACAATATCAAGCATGGCATGACAAAGCATATGCCACAGTAAAAAATGTGCTCTTTTTACCACATAAGCATGAACTTTCCTACTCTTTTCCAAACCAAACCAAACTATTTGAAAACCAATGTATGAAAGAGGGGGTCCAAACAATTTATTCAGGAAACTAATAAAACCAAAAGCAAACGAAAACCAAAACGAAAACGAAAAAAAGACGCTCCAAGAACAACACAACTGTGCATGAAACAATAAAAATGAAGCGTTTGGAAGAAACCTGGAATTTTTATTGATGAAGAAGGGGATGCCTTGGGCATCTCCAAGCTTTGACGCTTGTACTTCTTGGGTATTTCTTGGGGTGACACGCGTGTCATCCCCAAGCTTGAGCTTTAGTTCATCCTTCATCTCATTACTTATTCCTTCCATACACCTGAAATTTTTCCTTCATACAAAACTTCACACAATCTTTATTAGCAACATTAGTGCACTCAATATAAGTAAGTCTTCAGGTTCAGTTCTAACACCAAATAAACATCCATTAGAACACTAGCTACTGTAGCACTTCCCTCAAAAAGCTTAATTCCCCAAAAGAACTCAAAAAGGAACCAACAAGAAGCAAATGCAGAAAATGGCAGAAATCTGTCAAAACAGACCAGCAGGTAAAGAAGAATTTTTTTGAAGACCTTTTGTTGCTCAAATCAAAAAGTGTTGAACTAACGAAAGTTAGATAACAACCTGGGGAGAAGCACAAAAATTCACGCCTCAAAAGGACGTATAGAGATTTTACACGATTTTTTTGCGGTGAAGCACAGAAAGCTGTTTCAGAACAGCAACTTTCCCAATCATTACTTCTCTCTCATTAGAGGTTACTCTTGGCACAAAAAACAAATAAAAAGGATAAGGAGCGGTTATTACAGAGGTAATAACTTTCAAGACTCATCTAAAACTTTTGGGTTATCTCCCAATAAGTACTTTTCTTTAGGGCCTTTAAGTTAGGCATGATAGTTTGAGAAGATATGAATTGAAGTAAAAGAGAGCATCAAGAAGCAAATTCAAAACACATTTAAGTCTAACCCATTTCCTATGCAAAATAATCTTGTAAAGAAACAAGTCATGAAAGCACAAAGCAACAAGCATAGGAAAGCAAAACAAGTGCAACTTCAAGACTTTCAACATAAAGAGAGGAAACTTAATATTATTGAGATGCATAAAACCATGTTTCCCTCTCTCATAATAACTTTCAGTAGCATCATGAATGAAATTAACAATATAACTATCACATAAAACATAATTATCATGAGCCACATGCATAAAAGAATTATTACTCTTCCTATAAGCATAGTCATTCTTATTAATTGTAGTAGGAGCAAATTCAACAAAATAGCTATCATTATTATTCTCATCACCATAATCATCAAATATAGGAGGCATATTGTAATCATAATCAATTTTCTCCTCAATAGTAGGTGGACTGAAAATATCATATTCATCATTGTGATCATCATATATTGGAGGTTTGGTATCATCATAAGCAATATAATAGCTATCCTCCAAAACTGGGGAACTAAAAAGATCATTTTCATAAAAATTAGCTTCCCCAATCTTAGACTTTTCCATAGCATTAGCAATAATGGTATCCAAAGAATTCATACTAACAACATTGCTATTAGCATGCAAATAAAGTTCCATAGGTTTTTTAATTTTCTCTTCAAACACTTCATGTCCTAACTCAAGATAAATACTATAAAGCTCTCTAATTTTGTTGTTGTTTTCCATTAAGCTTAACTAGTGAAAACAAGAAACAAAAAGACAAAATTGCAGAATCTAAAGGAAATAACTTCGAGCACTCACATCGGAGGATGTGAGTACCTTTTACCTTACCTCCGCGGCAACGGCGCCAGAAAATAGGCGTTTGCCGTGGGAGGTTCTTCTTCTTTAATCCTCCGGTGTGAATACATTTTACCTTACCTCCCTGGCAACGGCGCCAGAAAATAGCTTGATGTCTACGCACTTCTATTCTTGTAGACAATTGTTGGGACTCCAAGTGCAGAGGTTTGTAGAACAGCAACAAGTTTTCCCTTAAGTGGATCACCCAAGGTTTATCGAACTCAGGGAGGAAGTGGTCAAAGGTATCCCCTCTCAAGCAACCCTGCAATCAAGATACAAGAAGTCTCTTGTGTCCCCAACACACCCAATACACTTGTCAGGTGTATAGGTGCACTAGTTCAGCGAAGAGATAGTGAAATACAAGTGTTGTAGATAATTATAAGTTGTAACGGTGATAGAAAATAACTTGATGGCGTGGAAAAGACTAAAGTAAAACTAAAATAAAGAAGGAAGCAAGCAAACATGTAATAGATCTAGTTGCAAACAATGTATCAATGCTTAGAAACAGGGCCTAGGGATCATACTTTCACTAGTGAACACTCTCTCATAAATATATTCTTCTTTATGATACTATGCTGAACTACTCTCCGGTTGGACACTCTAATCGATGGTAGGGCTATAACAGCACACCTCAAAGTAAGTCTTTCCCATCTAGAAAACCCCACACTGTCACCTTGAGTACTAGATGGTTCCAACAAACACCACAATTTCATAAAGACATCCAACTCCAAATATAACTCATAACAAGTATTTGTAATCTCTAGCCTAAGTGCCACCATGGTGTGCACACTATCAACTTCACACACATGGGGAGAGCAGAGATCTATTAAAGCACTTGAGTAGCAAGGTAGATCTATAGATTACAAGCTCATGATCTCAATAAGATCATGCATAGAGAGAGAGATGAACACATAGCTACCGGTAGAACCCTTAGCCTCGAGAGAGAACTACTCCCTCCTTATCATGGGAATTAGCAACGGTGATGGAGATGGTGGTGGAGATCGATGGATATGGCTCCGGGGGCACTTCCCTGTCCCGGCAGGGTGCCAGAACAAAGACTTTCTGTCCCCCGAATCTCCCCTTTGGTGGCGGCGGCGCTGTGGAACTTTTCGTGGCTGGAGGCTTGATGATTTAGGGTTTATGCATCGGGAGGCTCTTATAGGCGAAGGAGGCAAGGTCGGTGGCCGGCCAGGCGGCCCACACCATACCCTGGCGCGGCCTAGGGTTGCCCGCTGTCGTGGTGGTGTCACGGCAGATGCCATGGATAGGCTAAAGGTGGGGACTAATACGCGCTAGGGGAATCCAGGGAGGGATAATAGAGTGATTCTCTACACAGAAGCTTTGTATTGATGTTCAATCTCCAATATTACAAGAGCTCCTCGAGCTGTATTGACAAGAGGAGGAAGAAGAAACTCTCTTACTCTTGCCTACCAACTAGCCCAAGAACCCTAGATCCACTAGATCCGGTGGTCCTGCCCTTGCTTTATTCGCTCATCCAGTACACACCGGGCCTTCTTTTTGACCAGAGAGATTCCTTCCTTCTCCTAGAAGCCAAGCGAGGATCCGGATCACAGTTGATCCGACCACACATGTTCCTGCATATAAGCTAGACAAGTATCTCCGACTTACTCCTTGAGTCGGACGAGACAATGTTAGGTGACCCCCCTGGTCCGGGTTACTCCGTGATCCGGCCAGCCTTGAGGTGACTCGGCCAGCACCCGCTTTGACCTCGCCGAACCTCGGCTAACTCGGCCCTTATACCCCGGAGTGACCCTACCCAGGGTTATCCCCCCAACATTAGTCTCCGAAGCTGGTGCGGCCTTAGCAGCCTCGGTCGCTAAGGCCACATCAGGTTCACTCGTATCTAAGCTTTTGACGTTTAGTTCCGGGTTGACTTCTTGTCTCGGATTATATGGGTTTACGTTCCCTTCGCACGTTCCAAGTTTTCACTTGCCGGCCGGGTCACCGTTGTAGCTCGGATCCTATGGTTTTACTTTCCCTCTGCATATTTCAAGTTTTCACTTGTCAGCCGGGTTACCACGAAGGCTCGGATCCGGACCTTGCTTCCTTCTCTCATACGCCAACCCACGTAAAGGTTAATCATTGCGTTGCCTCATTTTAAGGGCCTGCACAGTAACCGCCGCAGTAAATGTCAGTGATTACTATGCGGGGGTTACGTCACGTCTGTCTCCTCGTTTACCGCAACTGCACGTCGTGTCATGGGATCATATTTACTCTGCGGCCCCCGGTGTGGCTTCTTTCTGATTGGTCGATGCTGGTGATACACGGCCACACCGTGTGGCTCTCCCGCGCAGCACGATCCCACTCGTTGATTACTGGGGGCGGTTAAATAGGGGAGGGGCACGCTCCTTAGCACTTTTCCATCTCCGCGCCCCCTCGCCCGTTCCTCTTCTTCTTCCTCGCGACCGCGCCGCCGCCAGTGCCCGTTGCAGCAGCGCCGCCGCCACACCTTCTCCGTGCCTCCGCACCGCAGTCACCGCTGCACCACTGTTTAGCCACGGGTCCTCGTCAATCTAGACCACAGAGCCCCGCCGCCGCCAGCTCTAGCGAGGACAGCGGAATCGAGATGACGGAGGAGGAGCTCATCATCGTCGAGTAGGAGATGGAGGAGGACGCCGGCGCGGCGGACCGCGGCGCATGGGCCGGCTCGTGGGTCTGCGAGGACGACATCGACTGGCTCTACCGGACCCGGCGTATTCCTGCTGGCGTCGCCGCTCGTCTCCCCTCCTCGGAATTGGCCCCCTCACCCAATCCGGGTGAGTTCGTTGTTTTCCTATCCCATTTCCAACGGGGATTTGGCCTTCCGGTGAGTGATTTCTTCCGGGACTGGGTCCGGACCTATCACCTGCAACCACATCATCTCTCGGCGAACGCCATCACCTCTCTGTCCGCTTTCGTTTCTTTGATTGAGGGCTACACCGGACTATGGCCCACGAAGGAGCTGTGGATCTGGTTCTTCGGCCTCCGTCGCAACGTCGTCCCCAACATCCATGTCGAGTCGAAGGACAAGCAGCTCACTCAGTTTGGAGCTGCCTCGATCTCGCCCCGGAGGTATTCAATCTTTCCTCGGGTCACCGGGCTTGACTCCTGCAAAGGATGGGCCCGGACCTTCTTCTACGTCCAGAACGAAGGCACCGAAGACTTGATCCGGTTGCTTCCCTACGCTCCGGGTCCCCCAGACACGAATTTCTGGGTGGAGGTCACCAAAAAACCTACAGCTCTGGCCAACCAAGTCAACAAAAGGTTTGCGGAGCTGAAGAAGCTCGGATTGCGCAACGAGGATGCCATGATCACATTCGTGCGCAACCGAATCTCTCCCCTCCAGCGGTGCACTCACAAATTGTGCCACATGAGCTTCAGTCGCGACCCCAACCGAACCTCCTCGTTCGAGTTGAGCAACACGGAGATCTTCCGCCGGGTCAAGGCTCTTTTCACCACCCATAAGGATTTTTCTGCCGAATGGACGTGGGGAATCGAGCATTACTGCCGCGACAGGCTCCCTCCCGTGGTAAGCTTCACGGAGTAAACTTGTTTCGGATCAATTACATGTCGGTTCTTATCGTATTTTTGACTTTGCTCCTTGTGCGTTTTTTTCTCAGCTGTTTCTCTAGCAAACCCTCGAGGATGGTACCGATCCGACCCTTAAGTGGGCCCCGGACCAAGAAATCCCGGATGAGGAGGAGCCGGACCAGGAGATGTTCCTCCCCACAACCGACGCCACCAAACGACCCAGCGGTAAATTCTCTTCTCTTAGAGATTGGCCTGACGATGAGGATGACTCGGATATCAATGTGATTGAACCCGTTGAGGTTGTCCCTCTTTCTTTTGCCTTCCCGGCATCAGCTAACCCCGGTAGGCACATCCACGAGGATTCTCCACTTGCCACGGGCGAGCCTGTTCCGGTGGCGTCAAAGAAGAAGCGCGGATCCGCGTCAAGTTCTTCTTCCGAACCTTCTCAGCCTTCCAAAAGGCAAAAGAAGGCCGGAGACAAGACTGCCTCCAAACGGGCAGGCAAAGCCCCGGCACGGAGGGCCCGGAAACCTAAGGAGGCCGAGACCTCGGATGCGTAAGTTCTTTTTCACTACACAACACACTTCTCCCTGCATCGGGGTAATTTCACTCCTGACATTATTTTCTCTTGCAGGGCTCCTGTGGAGGTCCCTCAGAGCGGATCGAGTATCTCCTCTCCTCTTTGGTCTAGTCCTTCCCCTCCTCGTGACGACGAGTCACGCCCGCTGAGCCCTATTCCGGAGGGCTCTGCGGCCGCTCCGGGTTCCGCAGTACCTCCTTTAGAGGAACGTGACCTCGGATCAGGAGGGGTCGGATCGGCCGAGGCAACGGCGTCCAGAACTTCGGCATTGCCGCAACCAGCAACCACCAAGTCCACCACAACACCAGCACCAATAGCAGCTCCAACACCAGCCACCGAACCAGCGCCTGTCCCGGATTCGAAGAAACCAACAGCAGCTCCAGCACCAGCCACCAAAGCTCACGTGCCAAGTTCGTCTGCCTCGTCCGAGTCATCCTAGGCTCGGCGAGGAACCACTCCAGCGGCTTCCAAGGGCAAATCCACTGTGGTCACATCCTCCTAGCAAGCCAAAGGCAAGTCCACCTCCGTCGAGGCCGGGTAGCGAACCTTGTCGTCGATGCTTCCAAAGAGATCACCAGCAGCGACGGATCCTCCTGCCGAGCCAGCCGATTCGCAGCAGATGGTTCTTCACACTAGCCCAGCTCTTGCCCTGATTGAAAGGAAAGAAGCTCACGCAAAGGGCTTGGTGGCACCTCACATGCCCACTGGCGAACGGTACCCTCCGAGCCTCATCGAGTTTGTCATGAACTGGAATAAGGCGGAGTTCGTCTACAACGACGATCTCCCAGAAAAGTTCGGCCCAGCTGAATTTTCCGCTCAGATGAATACCGCCGCCAAGGCCATTAACCTCGCTGGGCGTATGATGGAGGTATGCCGTTTCTTCTTTACATGCTGTAGATAATAACCATTAGTCCCCGAGCCTCCGGCGGAGTAACTTGTTACTCGGCCGGATGCTCCTTAGAAGATCAACGTAGCTGCATGTAAACTTCAAATATGCACACACACCTAGAGCCGGGTTAAGTTCCGCTTGGCCCGGATCTTGTACACTTCGAATATGCACACACCTAGAGCCGGGTTAAGTTCCGCTTGGCCCGGATCTCGTACACTTCGAATATGCACACACCTAGAGCCGGGTTAAGTTCCGCTTGGCCCGGATCTTGTACACTTCGAATATGCACCGAACTAATATTACACGCCTGTGCCTTTGTCAGGTAACCACCAATCGTCGGAGCGCCGAGTTTTAGCGCCTGCTTGATACCCACAAGATCTTGCGCGCAAAACATGTTGCACTTGGCGCGGAGCATGAAAAGAGGGGTAATTTCCTCTCTTAACACCTCTCCGTTTTGTTTGTTTCTGCCGGACTAACCTCCTTATTCGGTTTTTTGCAGCTGGGGTGGAGGCTGAAAACAAGATTATGCGGAAGAACCTGGAGGAAATCCGAGGTATGTCCTCTTTCGACCAACCTTGTTGTGTTTTCCATTTCTTCTTCTCCTTGGCTCGGCAAACATTCACTCCTCGGCTTTGTCGGGTCAACACACTATTTCAGCATCGCTTGAGGATAGTGTTCCCGTGCCTGATATGATGCTGCATTTTCTCGAACAAGCAGGACAACATCAAGCCGAGCTGAAGAAGAAGAAGAACGATGAGCTTGCCCTCCTCCGGACCAAGGACGACGAAATAGCCAAACTCAAGGCCGAGATGGAGAAGATGAAGGCCCAACACAAAACCGAGCTCCAGAAAGTTGGCCAGAACTTCACCGAAGAGCGTGAGCGCTTTACCCTCCAGATCTCCAAGGATCAGGACCTGCTCAAGGAATCTAGGTCCGGCTTGGGTCGGCGCTCGCTGAGCTTGAACAACTTCGCCAGAGACGCGACAGTTGTATCAAGGAGTTGACCCGGATCCATCGCCATATCTCACGTAAGCTTCTTCCCCTTATCCGGCATAGTTTTTTGGGGTTAGCTCATATGCCTTTGCTTCAGCATCCTCCCTTTCCTTATTTTCAGATAACTTTCCGGAGGGTACTGCCATCACCAGTGCTGCCGTTGCCAAATTCCGCCAAGAGAGGGGTACTCCCATTGCTCCTGATGGTGAGAGCATCCCCTTAGACATGGAGGACCTGTTGGTCAGCGTGTCAGCTCGGGTGGAAACTATTAAGAACTATGGGAAAGATCTCCTCGACGTTGCGGTCCGGATCTTCAACACATTCTGGCCAAGCGAGGACGCTCCGGAAAGTATCACGCTCCTTGCCGACAAACTGATGGAGATTGAGACTCAACTTGACCTCTGGAGGGAATCCGCCGGGCGTGCCGCAGCAGATACCCTTCTCCATCATATCCTTTCATGGTACGAGAAAATCGATCTGAGCCTCCTCACTCGTCGGCGCACCGGATCCAAATGGACCGATGATCCGGAGTGGGTAGCTCGGCGCCAGGCTTGCGCCTACAGCCTCGTCGAATATTCTCCAGTCCATGACTGGGTTGAGGGGCCGAGCTTTCTGGAATTCGGCGAGGAGGAGAAGATGGAGAACGTGGAGGATGGGTCGGGCGATGATGGAGAAGATGCGGCTTCAGATATTGAAGACAGTGATGATGACGTCGGACTTCCTCCTCCTGCCGCTCCTTAGTTGAAAAAACTTGAAAATTTATCAGATCCCCGGTATGCCGGGTGCAATTGTATGCTGAATACATGATATTTTGCCACTATGCTTGTATGCCGGATTAACTTGGGCGTAGTCCCTGAGTTTCATTTTCTTGTTCGTCCAACTCTCCGGCTCGATCCGTGTTTACCTTGATTCGGTTTTACGACTTACGAATCCGAGCCTCAAGAATCATTTTAACAATACTAAGAAACTTTGGGGATTGGCTCAAAATAATTCAACATAATAGCCTGAAAGTAAATACGGGGTTAGTCCGGAAAAAACAAACGTTAGCTGGAATAGGATCGTTTCCTTAGTAGTTTTTCATCTGCTACGCAATTCCAAACTTGTTCCCTTGCCTGCCATGAAGCCAATTCTTGTTGGACAGCAGCAAGTCGAAGGGTTGGGTTTTTGGTGCTCACACATTACTAATCCGGGTTAAGCGAAACGAGTGATTCCAGATAACGCATAAAAAGTAACAACAATCATTTATTAAGGCAGTCCCCGAGTTACTGCTCGAGGCTCCGCTATTTCATCGATAAGCTCATTGCCGACATACATACCGACATATGAGGATGACTCGGATACATACACTTTTTAGCTAAGTGTAGAAGGGACGAAGTAGTGCTACATTCCACGGTCGCTTGGATTCCTCTCCGGACCTGTCCGCCTTGTTCTTTTCCTATGGCTTTGCATCTATGAGATAATAAGAGTCATTGTGCAATGCTTTGCTCACAATAAATGGTCCTTCCCATGGGGGGATAATTTATGCATGCCAGTGGTACGCTGTACTAACCGGAGCACCAGATCGCCTTCCCGGAAGACTCGGGGGCACACTTTCCGGCTATGGTAGCGTCGGAGATTTTGCTGATATATGGCGGATCTGGACAGTGCCAGTTCTCTCGCTTCTTCCAGCAGATCAACATCATTTTGCCGGGCTTCTTGCACTTCGGCTTCTGTGTATTGGGTGACCCTAGGCGAATCATGCTCTATGTCGGCTGGTAATACAGCTTCTGCCCCATATACCAGAAAGAACGACGTGTAGCCTGTTGATCGATTCGGAGTTGTTCTTAAACTCCACAATACCGCTGGTAGTTCTTCTATCCAGCACCCCGCTGATCTTTGCAGCGGCTCAATGAGCCGAGGTTTTATCCTGGATAGCACTAATCCGTTGGATCTTTCCACTTGTCCGTTCGATGCGGGGTGGGCTACCGAGGCTATGTCGAGTCGGATTTTTTTATCTCGGCAGAATCGTGCAAATGCTCCTTCAGCAAAATTGGTGCCGTTATCAGTTATGATACTATGAGGATAACCGTATCTCAAGATGATGTCTTTGAGAAATGTCACAGCCGTAGCTTCATCACATTTTCTTATAGGCTTCACTTCGATCCATTTTGTAAACTTGTCCACCATGACCAGAATGTGCGTCATCTTTCCTCTTGCTGGTTTGAACGGGCCAACCATATCCAAGCACCACACAGCAAATGGCCATGTAATTGGTATGGTTTTGAGTTCCGACATAGGCATATGTGTCTTGGTGGCGTACCTTTGACAACCATTGCATTTTCTCACCAGATCTTCTGCTTGCTCCAAGGCACTTGGCCACTAGAATCCATGCCGGAACGCCTTTGCCACTAAGGCCCGGGATGAGGCGTGATGCCCGCATTCTCCTTGGTGTATATCTCGGAGGATGTCAAGTCCTTCTTCCGGATCAACGCACCGCTGGAGGACATTGGTTACACTCCGTTTGTACAGCTCGGAATTGATGATTGTGTAAGCTTTGGATCTCCTCTGAGTTTGCCTGGCTAGCACTTCCTCAGTGGATAACGTTTCATCTTTCAAGAACTGGTATATAGGCAGTGCCCAAGCTGGTACTGCTCGCGCAGGGAACATCTCCTCATCAATTTCCATCCGATCCACCGACATAACTTCAGCCCGATCACGCTGAACAATCCCCGGGTCTAGCGAGGTAGTCCCCGGGTTTGCCGAGGTAGTCCCCGGGTTCGGCGTACTACCTCCCATGTCAATGTCCATGGGCTCAGCTCCGGATTCCGCGTTTTCCGGGACATAGATTGAATCGGTTCCTGGGGATGGCCTGATAGATGGTTTTCTGAGGTGCTCCAATGCTACGCCCGGTGGAATTGCCTGTCGGGTCGATCCGAGCTTCGACAGCATGTCGGCAGCTTCGTTTTCCACGCGAGGTACATGGTGAAATTCGCATCCCTCAAAGTAACCCGAGATTTTCTGCACATGAAACCTGTATAGCGCCATGTTTGGATCCAGGGTGTCCCATACTCCGGACACTTGCTGTATTACGAGATCCGAGTCGCCAAAGCATATTATCCGATGTATGCCAATCTCCTTCGCCACTTTGAGACCATGCACAAGAGCCTCGTACTCAGCGACATTGTTCGATGCCGCGAAATGGATCTGCAATACGTACTTGAGCTGATCCTTCTTTGGCGAGGTAAGCACAACCCCGGCACCTAACCCGGTTTTGGTTTTCGATCCATCAAAGTGCATCCTCCAGTAGTTCGGATCTGGTGGCGGCGGTTCGTATTGTACCTCGGCCCAATCCACGAAAAAGTCCGCCATAGCCTAGGACTTGATCGCTTCTCTCCTATCATAGTGGGGTGCGTAAGGTGCTAGCTCAATTGCCCATTTCGCAATTCTTCCATTCACATCTTTGTTACCCATTATCTCGGATATGGGGGCTTCGCATATAACTTTGATGGGATGCTCCTCAAAGTAGTGCTTTAACTTCTTTGCCGCCATATAAACTCCGTATGCCACCTTTTGAAAATGCGGGTAGTTCTGTTTTGAGGCAGACAATACCTCGCTCAAGTAATACACTGGCCTCTGCACTGACTTACCCTCTTCATCTCGCTCCACTACAATCACTGCACTTACAACTCAGTTGGTTGCGGCTATGTAGAGCAACATTGGCTCCTTTGACAGTGGAGAAGCTAACACTGGTGCAGTGGCCAACATATTTTTAAAGTGGGCAAAAGCTTCATCGGCCTACGGCGTCCAAACGAATTTATCTGATTTTTTCATGAGTTGGTAGAGAGGCAGTGCCTTTTCCCCTAACCGACATACAAACCGACTCAACGACGCCAGGCATCCAGTGAACTTCTGGACGTCGTTGAGACACTTCAGCAGCTCCATTCGTTCGATGGCTCGGATCTTAGTTGGATTAACCTTGATACCTCGGCTGGAGACGAGAAAACAAAGTAATTTCCCAACCGGGACACCGAAGGTACATTTCTCCGGGTTAAGCTTCATCCGGAATCTTCTCAAGTTCGCGAATGTTTGCCTTATGTCGTCAAGGAGCGTTGCGCTTTCCTTGGTCTTGATAACCACATCATCCATGTAGACTTGTACATTTTGACCTATTTGATCGTGCAAACATTTTTGCATACATCTTTGGTACGTTGCTCCTGCATTTCGTAAACCGAACGGCATAGTGCGATAGCAATAAGCCCTGTACAGGGTAATAAAGGCAGTTTTTATTTGATCATCCGGGTTCAGAGGTATCTGGTGGAAACCAGAATAAGCGTCAATGAATGACAATAGTTCACACCCCGCGGTAGAGTCGATGACCTGATCTATCCTCGGCAGTGGAAATGGATCTTTTGGACATGCCTTGTTCAGGTTCGTGTAATCGATACACATACACCAAACCACTGCCACGTTCGGATCATCCTTCTTCTTTTCTACTAGCACCGGATTAGAGAGCCAATCCGGATACAGCACTTCCATGATAAATCCTGCTGCTAGCAACCGAGCTATCTCGTCACCAATGACCTTTCTCCTATCCTCGGCGAAGCGTCGGAGAGGCTGCTTCACCGGTCTTGCTCCGGGTCTTACATTCAAAGAGTGCTCGGCCAACTCCCTCGGAACACCTTGCAAGTCCTGTGTGGACCAAGCAAAAATATCCCGATTCTCACGGAGGAAGTTGACGAGCTCGCTTTCCTATTTGTCAGTTAACCCGACACCAATTGTTACGGTACGCTCCGGAAACATGGTATCCACTGGAATTTTCTTAGTGTCCTTCGCGGCTTGAAACGAAACACTTCCATGCGGGTTGCTTAACGCCGGCATATACTGCTGCGCGGACTGAGCTAAAGCCGCTAGCTCTTGGATTTTTCTTTTCTCTTGGGCAATTACTAGTGACTCGGCTAGGTTAGACCCGGCTGAGGCGCACTCAATAGAACGTCGGAAATCCCCAGCGATGGTAATTGCTCCATTTGGCCCGGGCAACTTCATCTTCAGATAACTAACGTGGCAACTTGCCATGAATTTGCTCAGTGCTGGTCTCCTGAGTAATGCATGATATGTGCTCTCCAAGTTTACCACCTCAAACTCCAGATTTTCAGTTCGGCAGTTATCCCTCGTACCGAATAGCACGTCGACCCGGACTTTGCCTATGGGCTCACAGGATATGCCTGGTACGATACCATGGAAAGTTGTTCTTGTAGCCTGGAGCATGTTCTCCGAGATGCCCAACTTGCGCATTGTATCCGCATACATGATGTTAATTCTACTGCCATTGTCGATTAGTACCTTGGAGAACCTCACATTAATGTTTGGTCCAATGAACGTCGGATCTAACACCAGTGCATATGAGCCCAGACTTGGCATAAGCTTGGGGTGATCTTTGACGCTCCAGGTAATTTCCTGGTCCGACCAAGACATGTACCTCGTCACTGCAGGCATAACCGCGTTAACCTCCATATGTCGGCGCTGCAAGCTCTTCCTATCTGTTTCCTCTGTTGTGAACACACAATAGCTCTGATGATGTTCCCTGTACTCATTCCTTCCCTTGTTTCTGGAGTACCTCTGATCCGGTTGTTGCTGGTTTTCCACCTGATGCACTGCATCCCTTCTCTCACTGTTGTCATACCTCGGCAGAGGGGGAGGCAACATCAGTTGCTGCGTGTTTGCTCCGGAAAGCAATTGCTGCCGGGGTAACTCCTGCCGAGGTTGATCATTCCGGGGTGCCTGAGCATTCCCCGAACCACCTTGTTCTATCTTGCGCATCCACTCACATTGCCTCATCGTGTGACCCGTCGGGCTGTTCGGATTTGGCGTGTGAAATTTACACGGCTGGTCCAACATTTACTCATAGGTATACCTCGGACGATCTTTCTTTTCTTGCCATTGCTTCTTCTGCTCCGGAGTCCATGTTTTCTTGCCATCGTTTCGAGGAGTCCATTGCCCTCCCGTTTTCTGGCGTTGGTTGCTCCCTGCTCCGGGCTGATCTTGATTCACGGCTGCAACTTGTTGTGAACCATACCGATGGTCTGGTCTATCGTCTCTCCTTTTTCCCTGGTAATCGTTCCTCCGGGATGACCCGGCTCCGTCCCTCGGATAGTACTCCTCATTTGACTCGTTCGACACGATCCTAGGTTGAGTCGGATCACCCAAAGCATAAGAATCCGCGATCCGGATCATCTCTGCTAATGTGATTGGCATTTTCCTTTGTAATTTCATCCACAACTCGCTGCCATATCTACACCCTTGTGCGAACCATGCTATAGCCTGTGACTCTATGACTCCCTCACACGAGTTTCTCATGGTACACCACCGGGTCAAGAATTCACGATCCGTTTTGTTAGATCTCTGCTTGCACATTGCCAGGGTCTGCGGTCTATTCGGTCTCTGATATGTACTTGAGAAGTTGCTGATAAACATTTCTTTGAAATCTATCCAGCAATTGATGCTTCCGGGTGGCAAATTGTTCAGCCATACCCTAGCCGGACCTTCCAACATTTGGGGTACATATCGTACAGCCCATCTCAAGTTGCCAGTTGCAATTTTCACAGCTGTTGTGTAGTTTATCAGCCAGTCCTCCGGCTTTGTACTGCCGTCATACGTCTTCGTGCCCCTAGGTAATTGGAAATTGGGTACTGGCGGTTCCTTCATGATCCGGGGTCCAAAGCACGCTGGACCCGGAGGACCTTGACATTCGATCTGTTCCGACCTATACAGGCGATCCAGTTTTAGCCTGGCATCATCCGGCATCAAATCTTTGCTTCCCAATCTCGACCCTATCACATGATAGTCCGGTCTTGCGTATCGCGCATTCATCATCTTCGAGTCTCCGTCATTGTATCGGTCTTGCTCTCGTTGCGCTCCTCTCTGTTGCATACCACGGCCGGCACTTTGCTCTTGCCTTAGTACGTTCCGCTGCTGCGGTTGACCTGCTCCTGCCGAGTTTCGCTGTTCGGCATTGCCGTTGGCAGCATTCCCTTGACCGGCATTGCCTTGGTCGTGGTTACCTCGGCCAGCTTCACCTTGGCTCACACTTCGTCGATCGTCGTTTTTCCGCATCTCTTTTTCTTTTCCCGCACGCGTTGGGTCCTACGGAACGATCTGCTTGTTCCGTCTGGCCGAGGTTACAACCTCTTCTCTCCTTGGGCCACCATGAGGCGATGATGCGGCTCCAGCGGATTCCTCCGGGTTACCCATCACCGAATGGACGATTTTGGAAGCTCCAACCCTCTCCGGGTTACCTCTCAGCAGCTCCTCATTCTGCTTGTTCGCAATCCGAACCAGCTCGTTAACCCGGTCTTGCTGTCTTTGACGGGCTTCACCCGTCAGACCCTCTAGTTCGGACGCCGCGGCATCTGCTGCTCTGAGGTTCTTCGCCGGGGTACTATACTTCGGCAACCCCACAGGCAGATAGTTTTCCGACCCTTCTGGTCCATCATCACCTTCTCTGTTCATCTCACTTATGAGATTTTTCCCTTTGACCCTTACTGCATCAACCTTGTTTGCCTTCGCGTACTCGCGCAGCGTCATGTTCAACGACTGCTGAGCCGCTGCTATTTTCTTTGCGCCCTCCAGTATCTTTCGCCGGGTCTCCTCTAGCTCGGCCTGTGCCTGAGCCGGATCTACCACTGCTGCCACCGGGTTAGCCAAGCTATCCATAGCTTCCCTCAGCACGTTCTCAGGCCTCTCTAGTGGAGGACCCCTAGCTTTCCTCGGTGCCTTGGGTGTTACCTCCGGGTCTGGCGCTGGATCCTTGCTCATGCGCGCGCCTGGCGCAGTCATCATCACCTCTACATGGTCCGGGGAGCGAGCGATACGCGCCCCGCGAGCCATAGTGAGGGGTGGTTCTCCGGCATCGACGACGCGACGCGGATGAACACAAGACACGTCCACAGCAACGTAGACCTTGTGCGCGCCGAGCTTGACGAAGACACCATTGCGCGGAAGGGGGCTCGTGCCGAAGCAGCCAGCGTTGTCGCTGACGTAGTCCAGCGCTCCGAAGCGCTGAACGAGCCCGGAGACGATGCGTTCGCCGGTGCCGATGAAATTTCCCATCCAGATCTTCACCCCTGCTAGCGCCGCTAGCCCCACAGTGGGCGCCAACTGTCGTGGTGGTGTCACGGCAGATGCCATGGATAGGCTAAAGGTGGGGACTAATACGCGCTAGGGGAATCCAGGGAGGGATAATAGAGTGATTCTCTACACAGAAGATTTGTATTGATGTTCAATCTCCAAGATTACAAGAGCTCCTCGAGCTGTATTGACAAGAGGAGGAAGAATAAACTCTCTTACTCTTGCCTACCAACTAGCCCAAGAACCCTAGATCCACTAGAGCTCAACCAACTAGAATTCTCCTTGCTCCCAATCAAAGAAGACCCAACCCCCTTACCAGAACCCCAACCTCCCCTTATATAGAGGTGGTTCGGTCCTGGTCTAGGGCATACGTGGAGGCATATTCCTAGGAATATGCCCCCTCCCAAAGTAGTAACCCGACAGGGGTGCTTTTCCCCGCGTCACACTTGCTTTAGCAACGTAGCCTCTGTGGCGCCCGCGTCAGCCAACGTGAGCGTCGTCACCCTTGTCGGCCATGATCCGGTGGTCCTGCCCTTGCTTTATTCGCTCATCCAGTACGCACCGGGCCTTCT
The DNA here is from genome assembly GCA_916181665.1 of Avena sativa. Classification (NCBI taxonomy): domain Eukaryota; kingdom Viridiplantae; phylum Streptophyta; class Magnoliopsida; order Poales; family Poaceae; genus Avena; species Avena sativa. The sequence goes on from OV702290.1 coordinate 471,926,208, forward strand.
TTTTTACCAGAGATATTCCTTCCTTCTCCTAGAAGCCAAGCGAGGATCCGGATCACAGTTGATCCGGCCACACCTGTTCCTGCATATAAGCTAGACAAGTATCTCCGACTTACTCCTTGAGTCGGACGAGACAATGTTAGGCGACCCTCCTGGTCCGGGTTACTCCGTGATCCGGCCAGCCTTGAGGTGACTCGGCCAGCACCCGCTTTGACCTCGCCGAACCTCGGCTAACTCGGCCCTTATACCCCGGAGTGACCCTACCCGGGGTTATCCCCCCAACACCCGCGCCAAGGGGGGTGGCCACCCTGTGGCCCCTCTCTGACTCTCCTTCTGGCTCCGTGAGTCTTTCGGGAAAATAGTAACTTTGGCTTTTGTCCCGTCCAATTCCGAGAATATTCATTTTCTGACTTCCTGGAACCAAAAACAGCAGAAAACAGGCAACTGGCACTATGGCATCTTGTTAATAGGTTAGTCCAAGAAATCATATGAAAAGTACTCAAAAGTGTGGAAAAACACAAGAAAGTAGATAAAACCAAGCATGGAACATCAAAAATTATAGATACATTTGCAATGTATCAACATCCCCAAGCTTAACTCCTGCTCATCCTCGAGTAGGTAAGTGATAAAAAGAAAGAATAATTTTTGAGGTGACATGCACCATCATAAACTTGATCAAAGTATTTGTAAAACATTCAAAGCTGGGATCATAGTACTTGAATCATAACATGAAAGACAAAGTTCTAGCAATAAGACAAAGAAACTATGATGCAACATGAAAAGGCAAAAACAAAAGATTCATGAATAACAATGCTTTGCAAGATGTTTGTTTGTTCCACATAAAGAAAACATAGCATAATAGTATTCAGCTTGTCCCTCAATAGAGTAGCAAATATAAATGCATAGGACACCTTCAAAGTTCATAAGAGTGACTAGATACAAATAGTTTAAAACAAGCAATATCAAGATATGCATCAATAAACTAGTCCTGGGACAATGCACATAGAACTAAGAATGGCCACTATGCTCTCAAAGTAGGTGCATAAAGATAGAAGGTGGAGACTCAATATAATGGTGGAAGAAAGGCCTTCATAGAAGGAAGTAGGGATTCAAGTCTCATAAAGAGCTTCCAAAAATTATGGTACTTATAGCTTTCAGCTCTCATTGCCCCTATCATAAGCATCTTGAAGTGATTAAGGTTAAAGTGAACAAACTATGGTGTACATGCTTGACGAAGTATAAGTCAGGAATTTCACGTCCCTTGTATACGAGGGCCGCTCCTCATGCTACTCAAGTTTAGTCATCGGTAAGTTCTTGTCATCGTAAGTATATGTGTATCATAGAGAACCGCCAACGGGGTACCCCTTGCCCGATGATACGGAAGAATCCCCATATCAAAATGACAAGGAAAGCAGACAACGAGCATCTCAGCAATCTTCTTATTTACCATGGGAATATGGTGCTTTTTCTCTCTTTCCTCTTTTCATAATATCTCTTTTTTTCTTTTTCTCTTTTTTTTCTCAATAGAGGACTCTTTTTTTATAAGAAGAATGCTTCATAGATAACTCATTATAGTTACGCTGCAGGTTTCCACCATGTCAGCATGGATTAGACCAGCGGCCCAGGCGTTTCTCTAACACATATACACAACTCCATGGACTTACAAGCTCCCCTTTCATTTCACTCCGACGACATCCATATACAAAAGAGCATGATATCAATTAGGTACAAGTACCAAGTGCAATGTTGAAAGCGTTCCCCATGAAAGCATGGTTCTGCTAATTCCCAACAAATAAGTGTAAGCATATACAATATAGACGACACAATGGTTCAAGTTTATTAAGGGCAAGAAAAGTAAAGTGTGCCATCAAGTTCGTGAGAGCTTTAATCACTAGTTTTCTCATAACAAGTTTAATCTGGAAGGTAAACAAAAGCATGAATATACTTGGAATAGCATAAGCTAGTAGGTAGGTATGGTGGAATCTTTGGAATAACTTGGTTTAGGGAATTGGATGCATGAGTGGAACTCATACTTTGTTGTGGAGGCTAGCAAAAGACTGGGAGCGACAAACTAAGAGAGCAATAATGGCCATAATCATACAGAGCGACAAAACATCATTGATCAAAGCATAAAGTGATACTACAAGTTGAAAACTAAAGGATCATAAAGGCTTAGGTGACTTGAGATAGTCATAACATGGTGTGAGCATGCGCCAAGTCAACCCAAATAAAGCATCAAAGGATAATACCACTATACTATGCTTTAATATGCTAAAACAACGCATGATTGATCCAAGGCACATTAAGCAATCTCAATTGTTTATAACAAGTCATGCTACAACAAAGAATACTAAGCATAAAGCCAAAACAATATCAAGCATGGCATGACAAAGCATAGGCCAGAGTCAAAAACGAGCTCTTTTTTCCACATAAGCATGAACTTTCCTACTCTTTTCCAAACCAAACCAAACCAAACTATTTGAAAACCAATGTATGAAAGAGGGGGTCCAACCAATTTATTCAGCAAACTAATAAAACCAAAAGCAAACGAAAACAAAAAAGACGCTCCAAGAACAACACAACTGTGCATGAAACAATAAAAATGAAGCGTTTGGAAGAAACCGGAAATTTTTATTGATGAAGAAGGGGATGCCTTGGGCATCCCCAAGCTTTGACGCTTGTACTTCTTGGGTATTTCTTGGGATGACACGCATGGCATCCCCAAGCTTGAGCTTTAGTCCATCCTTCATCTCATTACTTATTCCTTCCATACACCTGAAATTTTTCCTTCATACAAAACTTCACACAATCTTTATTAGCAACATTAGTGCACTCAAGATAAATAAGTCTTCAGGTTCAGTTCTAACACCAAATAAACTTCTATTAGAACACTAGCTACTGTAGCACTTCCCTCAAAAAGCTCAATTCCCCAAAAGAACTCAAAAAGGAACCAACAAGAAGAAAATGCAGAAAATGATAAAAATCTGTCAGAACAGACCAGCAGGTAAAGATGATTTTTCTGAAGACCTTCTGTTGCTCAAATAAAAAAGTGTTGAATTAACGAAAGTTAGATAACAACCTAGGGCAGAAGCACAAAAATTCACGCCTCAAAAGGACATATAGAGATTTTACACGAAGTTTTGCGGTGAAGCACAGAAATCTGTTTCGGGACAACAACTTTCCCAATCATTACTTCTCTCTCATTAGAGGTTACTCTTGGCACAAAAAACAAATCAAAAGGATAAGGAGCGGTTATTACAGAGGTAATAACTTTGAAGACTCATCTAAAACTTTTGGGTTATCTCCCAATAAGTACTTTTCTTTAGGGCCTTTAAGTTAGGCATGATAGTTTGAGAAGAATTGAAGTAAAAGAGAGCATCAAGAAGCAAATTCAAAACACATTTAAGTCTAACCCACTTCCTATGCAAAATAATCTTGTAAAGAAACAAGTCATGAAAGCACAAAGCAACAAGCATAGGAAAGCAAAAGAAGTGCAACTTCAAGACTTTCAACATAAAGAGAGGAAACTTAATATTATTGAGATGCATAAAACCATGTTTCCCTCTCTCATAATAAATTTCAGTAGCATCATGAATGAAATTAACAATATAACTATCACATAAATCATAATTATCATGAGCCACATGCATAAAGAATTATTACTCTTCCTATAAGCATAATCATTCTTATTAATTGTAGTAGGAGCAAATTCAACAAAATAGCTATCATTATTATTCTTATCACCATAATCATCAAATATAGGAGGCATATTGTAATCATAATCAATTTTCTCCTCAATAGTAGGTGGACTGAAAATATCATATTCATCATTGTAATCATCATATATTGGAGGTTTGGTATCATCATAAGCAATATAATAGCTATCCTCCAAAGCTGGGGAACTAAAAAGATCATTTTCATAAAAACTAGCTTCCCTAATCTTAGACTTTTCCATAGCATTAGCAATAATGGTGTCCAAAGAATTCATACTAACAACATTGCTATTAGCATGCAAATAAAGTTCCATAGGTTTTTTAATTTTCTCTTCAAACACTTCATGTCCTAACTCAAGATAAATACTATAAAGCTCTCTAATTTTGTTATTGTTTTCCATTAAGCCTAACTAGTGAAAACAAGAAACAAAAAGACAAAATTGCAGAATCTAAAGGAAATAAGTTCGAGCACTCACACCGGAGGATGTGAGTACCTTTTACCTTACCTCCCCGGCAACGGCGCCAGAAAATAGGCGTTTACCGTAGGAGGTTCTTCTTCTTTAATCCTCCGGTGTGAATACCTTTTACCTTACCTCCCCGGCAAAGGCGCTAGAAAATAGCTTGATGTCTACGCACTTCTATTCTTGTAGACAGTTGTTGGGCCTCCAAGTGCAGAGGTTTGTAGAACAGCAGCAAGTTTTCCCTTAAGTGGATCACCCAAGGTTTATCGAACTCAGGGAGGAAATGGTCAAAGGTATCCCCTCTCAAGCAACCCTGCAATCAAGATACAAGAAGTCTCTTGTGTCCCCAACACACCCAATACACTTGTCAGGTGTATAGGTGCACTAGTTCGGCGAAGAGATAGTGAAATACAAGTGGTATAGATAATTATAAGTGGTAACGGTGATAGAAAATAACTTGATGGCGTGGAAAAGACTAAAGTAAAATTGAAATAAAGAAGGAAGCAAGCAAACATGTAACAGATCTAGTTGCAAACGGTGTATCAATGCTTAGAAACAAGGCCTAGGGATCATACTTTCACTAGTGAACACTCTCTCATAAATATATTCTTCTTTATGATACTACGCTGAACTACTCTCCGGTTGGACACTCTAATCGATGGTAGGGCTATAACAACACACCTCAAAGTAAGTCTTTCCCATCTAGAAAACCCCACACTGTCACCTTGAGTACTAGATGGTTCCAACAAACACCACAATTTCATAAAGACATCCAACTCCAAATATAACTCATAACAAGTATTTGTAATCTCTAGCCTAAGTGCCACCATGGTGTGCACACTGTCAACTTCACACACATGGAGAGAGCAGAGATCTATTAAAGCACTTGAGTAGCAAGGTAGATCTATAGATTACAAGCTCATGATCTCAATAAGATCATGCATAGAGAGAGAGATGAACACATAGCTACCGGTAGAACCCTTAGCCTCGAGAGAGAACTACTCCCTCCTCATCATGGGAATCAACAACGGTGATGGAGATGGTGGTGAAGATCGATGGAGATGGCTCCGGGGGCACTTCTCCGTCCCGGCAGGGTGCCGAAACAGAGACTTTTTGTCCCCCGAATCTCCCCTTTGGTGGCGGCGGCGGTGCGGAACTTTTTGTGGCTGGAGGCTTGATGATTTAGGGTTTATGCATCAGGAGGCTCTTATAGGCGAAGGAGGCAAGGTCGGTGGCCGGCCAGGGGGCCCACACCATACCTTGGCGCGACCTAGGGTTGCCCGCGCCAAGGGGGGGTGGCCACCCTGTGGCCCCTCTCCGACTCTCCTTTTGGCTCCACGAGTCTTCCGGGAAAATAGTAACTTTGGCTTTTGTCCCGTCCAATTCCGAGAATATTCATTTTCTGACTTCCTGGAACCAAAAACAGTAGAAAACATGCAACTGACACTGTGGCATCTTGTTAATAGGTTAGTTCAAGAAATCATATGAACAGTACTCCAAAATGGGGAAAAAACACAAGAAAGTAGATAAAACCAAGCATGGAACATCAAAAATTATAGATACATTTGCAATGTATCAGGAAGGAACGAAGAAATTTGGTTGTTTGAACGACCTAGAGAAAGAAGATGTCCTGGACGAGGTGAAAAAGGACGCAGATGAACATATCAGTGAATCAATTGGTACGATTCAGGTTATGTCTGAGATGGATCGTGATAATCTGGAGCCTGTTAGGGCATCCCTATATGGCCTCTCTCGGTGCCTTGAATTTATGTCTTAACAACTATGTTTTTTCCTTTTTGAATTGTTTAACACGAATGTTTGATTAAGCAATTTGTATTATGCTTGTTCTTTTCTTTGCAAATTACATATGTGCGTGCTATCCTTGTGGTCCGCAAAACTGGTTGGCAAAAATGTACAAGGGTGCAAGTGACCTAGCGGTCAACTAGTCAGCATTATCCGAACAAAATTCTCCACTCATCTAGAGCTTTAGAACAAAATCTATGAGGAATTAGTGTGCACAAAGACAAGAAGAACCAGGTTTTGGTTTAATTGACTGTGGCTTCAGTAGAATCAGTGTTGATCCTCTCTGAACAAAGACGCAAAGTTGGTATCAACAACTTGAACTTTGGAATTACATTGGTATCTTTCTCCCTATCCTTTATGCAGTTCATACTTGCTCTTATTTACTGCTATATTTCCTTGTTGTTCCTACCTACCTGTTATGAAGCATTAGTAATGTCTCAGTCTTTTTTGCGAAAATTCCACTAATTTATTAAAAATCGTCAACAACGGTACAAAGAGGCCTACAAGTAATGTCTTAGTTTACTTCAGATTATGTTTAGTTATTTCATAGTATGCTGACTTAGATTTGTTCCTATTCTAGTTCTTCGGTACGTTTTCTGAAGCATCTTCTTATCTGTTTTAGTTAGAAGTTATTTTTGATAACTCCTATTCACCCCCTAGTCGTCATATCACGATCTTTTAAGGGGTCCATGAGAACTCTGAATAACCCGGGGACTCGCAATGTTTTGATACCCACACAAGTGTCGTGGAGGACTTTGTGGCGTCACTCTAATAACAATCATGTATGAGCAATATCGAGTGGAGTTTGTGGATTAGGGTAGTATCCGTTGAGCTAGATTCTTTTTGGCATCCTCCCTTTTGGCCGTGAAGTGATTGTGTCGGTGACACTCAAAATAATTGCTTCTGAGACACTACGTATTGACGTGAGCTCGTTTCTGGTATGTGTTGGTTCCGGGTGTTGGTTTCAGAAGACCCAAGTCCCACAAGTCCTTCAAGGCATGCATCGATATTTCATTTTTATCTTCTGGCAACTCATAGTCTTTACAACCATGGTCATGCTTGCTTCATCCTCGAATTTGATGATTTTGTCGCACTGACAACAGCAACCATGTAGGACGGTTGTATATCACTGGATTGCTCTCCCGCTCAGGGGCGAGGCTCTAGCTAGGGCGAGATCAGGCGCCCGCCCTCCCTTGGCTGACGACAAAAACAATTCTATACGTACGTAGTGTTTCCTTTAACACTACAAATTTACAGATGTTGTTTTGATTACAATTGATGGCTAAAATATGAGTTTATTGGCATTCCCTCTTATCAGTTTCTATACTGACAAACTGGTGTGGGCTTTCTAATTTTGTTTTTTTCGAAATTTCACGGATCTATTAATAATCATCAACAGCGGTACAAAGAGTTCTAAAAGTAATAAAAATTACAAATAGGTCAATGGACCACCAACAGCGGTACAAAGAGTCCTAAAAGTAATAAAAATTACAAATAGGTCAATGGACCACCTAGTGATGACTACAAACACTGGCACGAGCCGAAGACGCACCGTTGTCCTCGTCCCTCCATTACCGGAGACGGGCAAAGCTTGTCCTAGTAGAATTTGTTATAGTAGACAGACGAGAAGTCGTCGTGCTAAGGTCCCAAAGGACCGGCGCACCAGAGCAGCAACTATCGCCGAAGATGTCCAGCGTAGATCAGAAGAGACTAACCTCAAAACACACCAACGAAAAACGACCAGATCCCAAAGAACCCGTCGGACATACGACTCCACGCGCCCTCCGTCGATGCTAGACGCACCACCGGAGCGAGGATAGGACGGGGAGTACCTTATTCTGACTTCAGGACATAGCCGCCGCCTCAACATCCTAAAAAAGACACTAAAAATAGTCTAAACAAAACACTCAGACCTCCCACCATCAAGAGGCCGTGGTCCGCCACGCCTCCAAGACCCTAAGACCGTCGAAGATGGGACGGACGAGTGGCATCGCCGGTGAAAGGAAGGAACCCTAGATGGGTTTTGCCGTCACCGCCTCTTGAGAGAGCCTCTCTCTTGGTCCCGTACCGGTTCGGTAATGAACATACTAACGGCTTTCTACTTAATTAGCCTCCAACCGTAGAGAAATAGACATGTCTCACAAGAAAGTAAGAAACGGAGGAAAACAATCGAGTATAATTACTATAATGTGTCAAACACGTTGAGGAAAAATAGGGTTCCAGCTTGCCCCTCCAAATCCTGGCTCCACTATTCATGCCCGCTGAGTAAGTTCTACCGCGAGTTTCCTAATTACTACGGTGCCTCCAGTTTTTACATGTCCAAGAGCTCCACATACTCTTCCAGCGGCTCGGTAGAGTCAAGAAAGATTTCCAAAAAAGAAGTAGAATTTTGCCATTTTTTTAGGACTTCTAGACGACATTAAAACTCAATTTTTTTGTATAATTGTAGAATCAACTTCTAATTATTTATACTAAATGATTATATTTAGGATCATCTAAATTATTAATGTGCTTAGACCACTTTGCATCATTTTTTGCTTTAGAGTTATTCCAGCCTCAACTTTTTCATGGTTCGCCACTACTCCCGCTAATATAAAATAATTTTCTATGAGCATCTCCACTCGGGGGGGGGGGGGGGGGCAAAGGCACCCAAATAGCTATCGGGGGTGTTGGCGCTCAAAATCGCGGCCAGTCGGCCCTCCAATTCCATTTTGTTCCCCGGCGCTCCTAGGACGAACCCAACCCGGGAGGAAGGAGGGGGACTAGTGGGGGCACCAGATGGACGAGAAAACGATGAGGGCTAGCCCCGTCGGCGATAGAAACAGAACCCCCACCCGCATCTTGACTTTCCTCTGAGCGACGGCCACCCCATTGCAGTTCGCCACCGCAACCACCCTACGCGCTAGGTCGGTCGTTTCCCTCCGTTAGAAAACTTACCCAACTATCGCATATATTCTTCCGCCTCACACGTTGCAGCACCGCCCCCGTCTTGCCGCCACACCGTCGTTCGGCCTCCCTGGTACCCACCCCGTGGCCGCCCTGCACGACATGTGTTCGACGGTTTGCCTCGGCGATGGATTTGGACGAGAAAGAGATGCTCGCCACTCTGATGGACGATGAAGTCTTTGTTGTTGTTGGCATGAACGACACCGTCGACAAGGACGGTCATGTGATGATCCTTGCTGCCCTCCTAGGCATGATCACCGACGATGAAAAGCTGGTTGCTGGAGGTTCCAAGTTGGGGCGCCACAAGAGCAAGCTGAGGCAAAGTTGGAAGGCTAATGTATGATGTACGCTGATTACTTCCCTGATGACCCATTGCACAACGATGTGATATTTTGGCATCATTTCAGGATGAGCAGGAAGCTCTTCCCGAAGATTGTTGAGAATTTGAGGGAGTTCGACAACTACTTTAAACTGAAGAGATACGCCGTCGGCTTGCTTGGTTTCTCCACAATTTAGAAATGTTAGATGCTTGCATATGGAATTCCTAGAGATACACAGGACGAATACCTATGCATGGCCGAGTCCACAACCATCGATTGCAGATACATGTTTTGCAGGGCAATTATGGTAGTGTTTGGGAAGAAGTACCTGAGAACACCCAATACAGAAGATACAACTCGGATCGTGTCACAGAATGCGGCAAGAGGATTTCTCAGGATGCTTGGAAACATCAACTGTATGCACTGGGCATGGAAGAACTGTCTGTTTGCACACCAAGTCATGTACAAAAGGTCATAAGGGATCATGCAATGTGGTACTTGATGCAGTGGTAGATCAGAATTATTGATTTGGCATGCTTTCTTCGGTATGCTAGGATCACACAATGACATCAATGTGTTGCAGTGCTCAAATGTGTTTGCCAAGCTTGTTGAAGGCATTGCTCCTCCAGTGGAGTTTGAGATCAATGGTCATCGCTATGATAAGGGATACTATCTGGAAGATGACATCTATCCAAGATGGTCAATATTTGTGAAGACAATCTCAAACCATGTGCCTAGAGAAAAAATGCTTGGTTTGTGGCACAACATGAGGCTCGCAGGAATGATGTGGGGCGGGCATTTGGTGTGCCGCAAGCTTGATTTGCCATTGTTCGGTGCCCTCCTGTTACCTGGTCGAAAGATCTAATGTGGGAGGTCATAACTACCTGTGCGATCTTGCACAACATGATTATTGAGAGCGAAGCGGGATAATCTAGTGTTTGACATTGAACCGTATTATCGCCAGGGTCCTCTTGCAAATGTTGATCACCATGTGCCGGCTACTTTTGTTACTATCCTTGCTAGACGACAAGAAGTTTGAGACACACATCACCTACTGCAAGATAATCTGGTGGAGCATTTGTGGATGCTCAAATGAGCCTAGTTTATTTGTATGTTTGCTTTGTGATTCAAAACTTGTTTATTTGGTTGCTTTGTTGAACTTATTAAATTATTCTGTTGAATTTATGTTTGATTTGATTCATTTATTGTTTAGATTTTTTACTAGTGCCTGGCGTATCCCATACATGCCACAAAACGTGTGTATCGAATTGGGGGCCGAGTGGAGATGTTCTAATACCCATGTGTTGACTGGAAAGCGTGAGATTTGGTCATTGGGAAAGAGCGCGTGGACTTCAATGTTTTATCCATTTCACTAAAAAAATATTTTATCTCTACCTTGCACTACAATTCACTTGATTAATATATCATTGTATGGAAAAAAAGGGACCAGAGTTCAATCTAGGTATAACAAAAAAAAGGGCACCTTTAGTCGCAAATATAATTTGCCTATCATTGAATTTGGGCTTGAATTTTGCAACTCCAAAAACCGTCATGTGCTAACTCTCTAAATTTTACTACTTCTCAAAAAACCTCTTAAAAAGGAGCTCTCTACATCTTATTTCCACGAAATTTTGCCACGGTTAATCCTGCTATACGTGGAGACTGGAGACTGGCCAAGCGCAAACAAGCAGGAGACAAAGGGGATTTATCCCCCTTTTTTTTTTCTTCCGCAGCACGGGAGATCTCGTCGCGTGGTTGCTTCGAAACCGATGCCGCTACTAAAATATAAAGCTGTTCAGATCTAATCTTTCTACCCAACCCCAGTGGATTCTCTAATAATTCGTCTTCTCCCATACAGAAAAGGGCGCCAGCCAGTTCATCCGCTGCCCCTTCCTAGTAATCCCCACCAACAAAGAAGATATAGTATACTAGTTCTTGCTCAGCTCCAGCCACCCCGAATCTCTCTCTTTTCGCCCTCCCGCTGCCCGTCTCTGCTCATCCTTCTCCTTAGCTAGGAAGCGCTCCTAGGTTTCTTGGATCGGCGACAAGTCCATTCCGTGCCCTTCTTGGAGTCTTGGATCCAAGAACAAGCCGGGACTTGTTGGATTTGGATCTCCTGCCTCTGCCTGCAATGGCGGCGCTCGTGGACCTCTTCACGGGATCCTTTTCGTCTTCGGCGCAGGTGGACTGGGAGGCCGAGTCCTATCCGGCGTACGGCGACTACGTCGTGCTCCCCATCCTCGTCGCCTTCTTCCCCGCCTTGCGCTTCCTCCTTGACCGATTCGCCTTTGAGGTAAACTGTCTGGCTGCTTGCCTCTTCCTTTTACTGTTAGTTGGATCCGGAATGGCCGTGCTAAGCTGCAGTTATTAGATGCTAGCGTTCCTTGCTGTGAGTATCTTCTGGTAGTGAAGGTCTTGTTCATGGATCAGTTAAGAGTGGACTAGATTACCTTTTCAAAAGAATCGATGTGGATAACAGTTTCTGTAACCATGAATCTGGCATGTCAATTTTGTAGACTGATGTGAGTATATGTAACTATGCATCTTCAAACTATGTATCGAATTCTCAATAGATGGAAAAGTAGTAGAAGCTAGTACAAACTACAACATACAATGCACTGCATTTTCATTGAGATTGTGCTGAATTTGGTTTGATAAGAGCCGTGGTCACGTGACTCTGTTTTGTGAAGTTGCCTTCTTTTAAACAGAATCAAATCATAGGCACTGTTTTTAGATGCCACTTGTTTCGTCTATTGTTCAAGGTGGTACTCTTAAGTCTTAACAAGATGGTACTTTTAAGCATCTTCATGTTGTGAAGTGTGTGATTCTCTGGCTTCTGTTTCAGTTACTGATATTATTGATTAAAATGATGTGGCTAAATCTTGGTGCTATATTGCTAGTGAATCTGTTGTGAGGCAGGACATGACATTTTCCAAGTTTATCTAGAAAAATATAGAACATGTAGTACTACTATTGTACTGGAAGAAATAGCACCTTCTCTTATTTAACTTAGCAGCAGTTACTGATATTATTGATTAAAACACACGTGGCCGCATCCCTGATCATCCCCCCATTCCCCTCCCCTCTCTCTTGCCTGACCTCACCAATCATCACTGAGCACCAATGGGGCGCCACGACAAGGAGGCAGGCGGCAACGTCATCAACCTCCACGGCAGTGACTCCTGGAGCAGCTAGGACGCCAGCGCCGGCAAGGGTGAAGATGACGGCCAGCGGCTGGAACCGTAGCCACTATGACCGCTACCACCGCGAGTAGTTCAGGTTTAGTTTAAATTTCGTTCAAACTTTGTACAAAAACCTAAATGTTTGAATGAAATTCGCTGGTGTGTTATTTACAATTGTCAATTTAGATTTTGGGGCTGCTTGAAGAGGGGCGCCGGTGTGGGCAGGGCACCCCAAACTGCCGGCAGTTTGGAGCGGCGCCCCCAAAGGCCTTGCCCGGCGCTGTTGCCAGACACGATCTGGGGGCTGCCGGTGGAGATGCTCTTATCTTGACTTAGATTTACTGCTGTTTTCCTATATCTAAGAGCAGACTCTGAGTCTTGACATATTGCTTCAAATGCAAATTGCATATTGATAATATCTTGAAAAAGCAATGATTTGATGATGTTTCCAGTCCTTGCATATGAGATTGAAAAAAATCTTTGGAACCCTCTTTGGACTCCAGTAGATCACTGGCTCCATTCACATGGTTTTAGCAATTGCAACTGAGATAGTAGTTCAAAAGTTTTAATCTAACTTGGTTGCAGTACCATTATATGATTGCACCTATCCACTGTTGCATTACATGCAATAACTCATGTCGAATGCTTGCTAGTTTATTGTATAAGAGTAATGATAGGTGACTAGCCTTCTGATGATTATGAGTCTATATTGCTAGAGGTGATCCTACATTAAGAAACTAACACAAAATGTCATTACGAGTTTATGAATATCTTCAGCCAGCATCAATTTCCATTTGTGATAGGCACATGAAAAGTAAGTGTGGGGGAATCCTTTGATAGCTCTTATCTTGAATTACATTGTCTAGTATCTACTGTAAAAAGAGAGGAACTGAAGCCAGAAGCCCAGAACAGACCAGTTTTGTGCCATCACTTGTCTTGTTACACAAGCTTGCTGGTGTGTTATATTTGCTGTGATGTCACATTACAGCTGTACACTGAGCAAACTATTTGCAAGAATGGTGCGATGGTTGCTATGTAATGTTTGTGCTATACAGCTATTCCAATACATACAGCATATATCATAGTCCTTTCATCTCACTCTGTTCGCAGGGATTAGCAAGGAGACTTATATTTGGAAAGGGATATGACAAGCTTGCCGAAACAGAAGAAAGAAGAAAGAGAATCAATAAATTTAAGGAGTCGGCATGGAAATTTGTTTATTTTCTTTCGGCAGAAGTGCTTTCATTATCTGTAACATACAATGAGCCCTGGTTTACAAATACCAGATACTTCTGGGTAGGGCCTGGCGAGCAGCTCTGGCCTGATCAAAAGATGAAGTAAGTGATAGAAACAATATCTTTCGTTCGTTGCAAAATAGCTTTTACCCAAGATGTTTCAACATTGTGTTTTTCTTTCTCCCAGACTGAAGCTTAAGGCCGTATACATGTATGCCGCTGGATTTTACACATATTCCATCTTTGCTCTTCTTTTCTGGGAAACAAGACGCAAGGACTTTGGAGTCTCGATGTCTCATCATTTGGCAACTGTTGTTCTGGTTGTTATGTCATATATTTGCAGGTATGTAGATGAGTGTAATTGCCTTTCTTTACCATTATGATACACGGCATGGCCATGTCTTGATGGTATTGCTATTTCCGAACAGATTATCTCGTGCTGGCTCGGTCATCTTAGCTGTCCACGATGCAAGTGATATATTCCTAGAGATCGGAAAGATGGCCAAGTACAGTAGCTGTGAGGGGCTAGCTGTTGTGGCATTTCTGCTTTTTGTGGCTTCATGGATCATACTTCGGCTAATAATTTTCCCTTTCTGGATCCTAAGAAGCACAAGGTAACGATCTACCTCAGCTTGTAGGTTTGCTCTGGTGTTTGATGCCACTCAGCTTGTTTACAAAGCAGCATTACACCACTAAAATTTACAGCACATTCTTTTGATTGATTTGATGATCTCATGTCTTTTTCAGCTACGAAGTAGCTGTGATCCTGACCCAGGAGAAAAAGGAATTTTACAGCTCGGTATACTATTATCTTTTCAACAGTCTCCTGTTCTCACTTCTAGTCCTTCACATATATTGGTGGGTACTGATTTATCGGATGCTAGTCAAACAAATCCAATCCAGAGGACGTGTTGGTGATGATGTTCGATCTGGTCAGTGATTCTCTTCTTCCCCATTTTCTCTGTGTTGGTTCTACTTTCTTTTGAGCAGCATATTGATTTCTTATCTACCTGTTACAAACAGATTCTGAAGGTGAAGATGATCATGAAGATTAATCTGTAGGTTGTTGGATGCTTAACAGAAGAACTGTATAATGTACTCCCTACAGGAACATGCATCATCCTAGGCACTGATTTCACTAGATAAGATCATTCTCCGTGTCAAACATTGCAGCCATGATTTGCGAGTTGGTACTGCAGCTGCTTGTGCTGTCATATACAAAGTTGATTTGTATTTTTTGTTCCCTTAGATCCTCATTTAGTCATTTGTATAAAGAGAGAACATAATAAGTTCTGGTCATTCTAGCAAGGATTAGTTGATTCATGATGCATTGACATCGTCTTGTAATATGTTTTGGCAACTCAGTTGACAGCTTGGTGTATCTTGCATTGTAGTGGGTATTCTGGACAAGTGTTTCGAAGAAATCTGTAACATTGTTTACTCTTGCCCCCGCAGAACTCTGCTTTACCACCGGCACTATCGTCATTGTTAAGCATCTTACTCTCTTCGTTCCAAATTAACTGTTAGTTGTCCTACATCAATCTTCTCTAATTTTCATCAAGCCTATAGAAATTCTGCTGGTACCTACAACATCAAATATATGTATAGTACACAATCATATTTTATGATGAATTTAATATGGGGAAATACATTTGTGCTTGTACAAATAGGTATAGGACTTTAATATGGTGTTGCAGATGTTGATGTACTTTTCTATAGGCTTACTTTTACTTAGATCATATAGCTACAACTTCAATTGATTTGGATTGGAAGGAGTGCTTTCGTAGATGAACAAAAAACAATATAATAGCCTGTGGTAAATAAGAAATGAAAGACATGGACAGAGGTATTTTTGTATTGACTGAACATTTTGTACAAGGCAAGTGAGTAACATTAACTTCTGTTAGGCAACATGTCGGTAACGGTCTGAAAGTTACATAAAAAATCAACACTGAGCCTACTTCAAAGAACAGGCCTCCAGCATGACTTAGAATTAACGCCTAACAACATGTTCTCCTTGCAGTTGTATAAAGAAGAAGAGAAAACTAAACATAATATGCAATCTGGCTTAAGTTGAGAATTTTTCCACAAGCTTGTTAACATGGAGAAGTACGTCATTGATGTGAGGGCGCATTGCAGGTTGTGGCTGAAGCATCCAGGTAACAAACTTGTGAAGTGCATCAGGGTAAGGGCTTGGTACACCTGGAAACTTTAATTGCGCATTCATAATTGCCAGCTGCAAGCTTCCTCCAGATTCACCAAGAGCATACTCAAAGGGAGAAACACCATACCTACCAGGAATGAAATGTGAACATCAGTGATTTGTTGCGGAATTACATGCTACCGCCCGAGTTGATATGTTGACTTCATTCACGGTTATCTAAGACCAAGATAGTTTGATTGCATCTGGAGGAACTTTAGAAAATTTGTTTGCTGAAAGCTTCTACAAAATTGAGTTATCTTTAAGCAGTAAAAAATTCCAATGCACGAGGCATGATTGCTAGTTACTTCCAGTGTTAATTAATCTTGACTTAAAAGTTGATGGCATAACCATTTATTGTATTACCTCCGTCCCAAATTAATTGACACAGATTTGTTCAGATTCAATCTATACACAGAAACGTGTTTACATACAGTTTGATGGCATAACCATATACTGTATGTATTCCCTCCTTCCCAAATTAACTGACACAGATTTGTCTAGATTCGCATGTATCTTATACACTAAAACACGTCTAGATAAGCGTATCTAGACAAATGTGCGTCAATTAGCTTGGGATGGAGGGAGTACAAAATTCCAAGGGCTGCAACTAAGCAGGAATAACCGAAGCAGCTGACTTGGAGCGATGGCACACCACAAAAATAATTCAGGATCATACTAACACACAAATCAACAAGAGTTGAAACTGATCCAAGCATAGTAAATTACTGATGCAACATGCCATAAGGGGACTTACATGATGGCATAAAGGGTGCATCCTAGCGACCAGATGTCTGTCCTCTCATCGATATCAGCATGACTTGGGCAGTCCCACAATTCAGGTGCGCGAAAAGGAGCAGAGCAATGCTCAGCCGCCCATTCCTGTACCAAAGCAAGGTGTACATTAATAAAGTTTAGACTGTCATTGCTTTAAAAGAACTAATATTTAACTTGCATGTTTAAAAGTAACGATCAGTTATTTAGATGAGTTACTTACGCTAAAGGAAATATTGTTACTCCCTCCGATCCAAATTAATGTTTTTAGATTTGTCTAGATTCGGACGTCCGAATCTAGACAAATCTGAGAACATTAATTTGGATCGGAGGGAGTAAATAAAGTCGTTCACAATCATGGAACATAAAAGTAACACTAGAAACAGAAGAGCATCTTAGGGGACAATGGCCAAACATCCTAGAGGATATACAGAAACCAAAAACCAATACACTGTCAAAAAGAGCTTTTCATGAAAAGGTCGTGAAGCTACGACAAACCTGCAACTGTAATGCTTCAGAACGGGAACGAATTTTATTTTCTGCGGGTCGTGAACTTCCAAAGTCCATCAAAGTTGCAACAGGTGCTTGTCCTCTTCGACGGGTTATAAGAACATTGCCAGGCTTGACATCATTATGGGCATATGCTGGATCAAAACTGTGCATGTGCTTCAGTCCTTCACAGAGCTGTTCGTAGAATTATATCAGTAGACAAAGGGTTATGCATGTAACGGTTAACTATGCAATGGCATGCGAGGATAGTCTAGAACTATTTTTACTTCAACTCAGTTTGTAATGTATATTTTCAATCATCAGCATTATCATAGGAATACAAAAAAAAAGTGTGTCGTCACTTGTGATTATATACTCTACTGTTTGCAGAGAATGCAGTACAATTATGTAAGACAAGGTTTGAGTAATACAAGAGAAATTAATTAGTAGTACTTACAGTCGTGGAACATAACATGATAATAAATTGGTGAATACTGAAAATAAAACTTGACAAATGGTAACAAGTAACTGAAAACAATAAACTCAAGAAAGTTTCAAATATCAACATAACAGAATCAAGAAACAGTTCACTGATACTATTGTCCTGTAACAAAACTAACCTGTTGGAATATTCGCAAAATATCGTCTACTGAATAGAATTCCTTCCTAGACTGCATGACTTGAGCGTTGTCGAACAGAGTACCATCCAAATAGACTGGGAAGAGTAAGTAGGCTTCATGGCTCCAATCTCCCTGTGTACTCTATATGTATCATATAAGTTATCTCAACATAAAATGTACCTTCAAAGGTATGATGATGGACAAATAACTAACATCAAGTTTCTATAAAATGTTATGGCAGGCTAACACAGTACTCAGTTTATTTTAGTTGCTACTCCCTCATTTCCAAATTAATTAAAGTTCTATCTTTGTCCTGAGCCAAACTTTTCTATGTTTGGCCAAGTTTATCAAAAAAAATGTGCTAAAATGTTGATATATTTTTCTATATACTTGGTCAAATTAAAGTTTGACTTAGGAAAAAACAAGAACTCAAATTAATTTGGAATGAAGGGGCACATCTCTAGATTGTACTCATCAAAAAAATATACCTCGGATGGTCAGACATTTATCTCACTTTTTACAGTATTTATCGAGCTTAACTATAACTTGCATATAGCTTCAACATGTTTTTCTTAAATCTTGCACAGAGTTGAGAATTCAATCTTCTATCGCATATATGGCATCACGGGGCACGGAATACGGTGCAAAACATGTTACCTTGATTGCTATTATGGCATGGTCAAGAAGTGGCAGTAGATTGGGATGGTTGAACAAGGACGAAACGCGGATCTCCTCCTTCACCAGATCCAGCTGCTCCTTGCTCTGTATCAGCACCTTCTTCATAGCATATGTCCCGTCATCTGAGCCAACATTAAGCATGGAAGCATTAGAATCTTAAAAACCTCCTAAAATTTCCAGTTCCACGCCAGAATGAAAACAAAAATTCAGTTCCGTACAGCAGGCGGGTGTAATTTCAGAGCTTAAACCCATCCCGTGACACGATTTTGCACAGGGAGATACAGTCATACAGAGATGAATTTTTAGGCTCGAGAAATGGAAAGGAATTCACGGATTCAAAACAAACGCGCATAGCTTGTAAGACGCAGGAGACACGGATGCGAGAGATAGCCAAGAGGTCGGTGGGGGCGGGGACCTGAGACGTGGGAGGGGTGCCTGCGGCGCGCGACGCCGGAGGAGGCTTCGTGCTCCTTGACGAGGTAGACGAAGGCGAAGCCACCCTCGCCGATCTGGCGGAGGACGCGGAAGCGGCGCTCGTTGATCCACACGTCGCCGCCGCCGGTCGCCGCGTCGTAGAGGGCGTTGAGCCCCGAGATGGAGCAGCCCATCCTCCTCCTCGCCGCCGGCGAACCCCGGGCGCGCGTTCTACCCACCGGCGACTGCGATGGCGGGGGTGGGGTGTCAACTGTTGCTTGTTTCGTCGGTTCGATGCTCTCATGGGTCCACCAGCAGACGATGACTTTGCGTCTCTCTGTCTTGTCGTGTCGACGCTTTAGTGGCCAGGACACGTAATAAGCTGTAGAAAGTCAAAACACCGAATTCTGCAAACTTATGACTGCACCGACTATCAAATATGCATTGAACATTTTATTATTATTACTTAGTCATTAGTCACAGTATAAATAGAACTTATTTTATGTATTTATAAAAGCTATTTTGATAGTGGTGAGCATATCATTGAAAAGATAACATTGTCTTCTACTCCCTCATTCCGCAAATAAGTAAACATCTAGCACTTAAAATTTGTCCCAAAAAGAATGTACATCTACAATACCAAGACACTAAATAAATGCAATTAGCTCCTCGTAATCACTCCCCTACCTCATCCCTCCAATCTCTATTCTTCTCCTACATATCATCCACCAATCCTTATTCCTCTCTTATTTATAATTGATAGAGCCTCATAAAAGAAGAGAGAATTAATTTGTCTAGGTATTTCCTCAATGTACACTTATTTGCGAACGGAAGGAGTAGCTAAGAGCAATAACGCCATCGTATAAATAGAGCCTATATTAATAGTGGTGAACATATCATTGAAAATCTAGCATTAGGTTTGAACATTTCCTTATTTGATAATGGTGAATAGACATTAACATGTACTCCCTCTGTCCAGAAATATAAGATGTTTTAGCTTTGTGAAACGAATGTATCTAGACGACTTTTGTGTATAGATTCAAAATGACCTTATACACTAAAATACATCTAAATATATTTATTTCACAATGATAAAATGTATTATATTTCTGAAGGGGGAGTGATATCTACGCACTTCTATTCTTCTAGACAGTTGTTGGGCCTCCAAATGCAGAGGTTTGTAGAACAGCAGCAAGTTTTCCCTTAAGTGGATCACCCAAGGTTTATCGAACTCAGGGAGAAAGTGGTCAAAGGTATCCCCTCTCAAGCAACCCTGCAATCAAGATACAAGAAGTCTCTTGTGTCCCCAACACACCCAATACACTTGTCAGGTGTATAGGTGCACTAGTTCGGCGAAGAGATAGTGAAATACAAGTGATATGGATATAAGACAACGGTGCGAGAAAATAGCTTGATGGTGTGGAAGAGACTAAAGGCAAATTGAAATAAAGATGGAAGCAAGCAACATGTAACAGATCTAGTTGCAAACGGTGTTTCAATGCTTAGAAACAAGGCCTAGGGATCATACTTTCACTAGTCAACACTCTCATATAAATATATTCTCTTTAAGATACTACTCTTAACTACTCTCCGGTTGAACACTCTAATCGACGGTAGGGCTATAACAGCACACCTCAAAGTTCATCTTTCCCATCTAGAAACCCCACACTGTCACCTTGAGTACTTGATGAGTCCAACAAACACCACAATTTCATAAAGACATCCAACTCCAAATATAACTCATAACAAGTATTTGTAACCTCTAGCCTAAGTGCCACCATGGTGTGCACGCTGTCACTTTCACACACATGGGAAGAGCAGAGATCTATTAAAGCACTTGAGTAGCAAGGTAGATCTATAGATTACAAGCTTATGATCACAATATGATCATGCATAGAGAGAGAGATGAACACATAGCTACCGGTAGAACCCTTAGCCTCGAGAGAGAACTACTCCCTCCTCATCATGGGAATCATCAATGGTGATGGAGATGGTGGTGGAGATCGATGGAGATGGCTCCGGGGGCACTTCCCCGTCCCGGCAGGGTGCCGGAACAGAGACTTTCTGTCCCCCGAATCTCCCCTTCGGTAGCGGCGGCGCTGCGGAACTTTTCGTGGATTTCTGATTGACGATTTAGGGTTTTGGTATCGGGAGGCTCTTATAGGCGAAGGAGGCAAGGTCGGTGGCCGGCTAGGGGACCCACTGAAGGAAATATGCCCTGAGAGGCAATAATAAAGTTGTTATTATGTATTCCTTGTATATGATATATGTTTATTTTACATGCTATAATTGTATTGATAGGAAACATCAATACATGTGTGTTTAATAAACAAAAAGGGTTCCTAGGCATGCCTCTCTTATAGACTAGCTTGTTGATTAACAGGATGATCAAGGTTTCCTGATCATGGACATTGGATGTTGTTAATAACAAGGTCACACCATTGGTGGAATGATGTGATGAACATCCATCCGAAGTATAGCATTACGATCAAGTCATTGTGTTTATATTGCTATAACATCATATGAAGTAATCTTTATCCTTAGACCATGAGATCATGTTAATTGCTAACACCGGACGAGTATCTTGATAACATCAAACGTCACACCGTAACAGGGTGACTATAAAGATGGGTTCAGTGCTACGAAGGTGTTATGTTGAGGATCATGGATCAAGAGTGGAATTTGTCAATCCAGATGATAGATAGATATACTCTGGGCCCTCTCGGTGATATCACATTAGGATAGCTTGCAAGCAAGTGATGTGATCACTAGAATGTTATATCACGGGAACAAGAAAAGAGTGCATGTCGGTAACGAGATCAAACTAGGTATGGAGATACCGATGATCGAATCTCGGACATGTAATATATCGAGAGACAAAGGGATTTAGTTACAAGCGTTAAAGGTTCTCACGATCACAGGAGTCATCGTTGAATGTGTAGGAGTCAGTACGGATCTCTAGGTCCCGCTGCTGATTATTGATCGGAGAAGGGTCTCGATCATGTCTGCATTATTCGCGAACCGTAGGGTGGCACACTTAAGTTACCGGACACCATTTTGGAGCACATATGTTTCAGACGAAAGAATTGCAAAGCGCAGGAATTGTTTCAATAGAAACCGGAAATTGTTTTGGGTGAAATTGCAGAAGGTGGTTCTGCATGTGATATTGAAATATTGCAAGGGGCTATATGTGAATGTTTGTTAATTAAAGTAATTAAAAAATTCTGAATAAATTTAATAAAAGGGTTTTATTAAATGAGAGAGCATTAAATTTGGAGAAACTTAATGCATTTAAAGAGGAGACTTTAAAAGGGAATGTGAAGAGGCATTTTAATGTGGAGGAGTTACCACCACATGAATGGGGGAGGTGAGGGGTCACCCCCCATGCGCCGGCCATGGAGAGAGGGGGCACCCCCCTCCTCCTATAAAAGGCCACCCATTCCCTCCTTCTTCCTTACACCTCCTTGTGAAGGATCTCTCTCCCCCTCTAGAATTATTCCCCCATGGTCTCGGATTAGCGAGATACATGTTCCGATGGCATTTCGTCTGGAAGGAGTTGCTGCTTTCGCTGGATCGCTGGAGCGAGGAGGTGGAGGTTGTCCGGTGGCTTGAACATGTGTGCGAGTGTGGATGCGCTGCTGAGTTGCGGCGCTCGGACTTCCTCACGATCTTGAGATCGGCAAGTGTACGACTACATCAACCACGAGTTTCTACTCATTAACAAAGCTCGTTGTCTACGAGAGTAAGTTCTCTATGGATGTATGTCCACCCGTTTTCTTTGTACCTAGTAGATATATCTTGGCGTGTAGTTCACACCGTAGGAATTTTTTTGTTTTCTATGCTGCGGACCCAACAGTGGTATCAGAGCCTGATCTATGCGTAGGTGCTTTGCACGGGTAGTACACATATGGTTGATATGTGGGCGATGATGATCATGTTATTGCATCTTCTATGTATTTTGGATATTGGTGGCATAGTGGGATGAAGCGGCCCGGACCAACCTTACATGTCATCGTACATGAGACCGGTTCCACGACTGACATGCAACTTATTTTGCATAAGTGGCTGGCGGGTGTCTGTCTCTCCTACTATAGTCAATATTTGATTTACAACGAGTTGCTAATAACTTGGTTATACTCGTTGTGGTTCATGTTCGTAGGTTAGACAGGTTCTATCTCCGAAAGGCCTAAGCCACGTAAAACTTGCAATTGATAAATTAGAGGCGTCTAGTTTAGATCGTTGCTGGGCTAGTGTCTTGATATGGTATTGTTGTAAGTAGATGTATGATAGATACTCTTACAACTCACTTAACGTGTAAGTTCCATAGACCTTGGCCTTACACACAAAGGAATGATAGAGATCATACCACGATGCAAATGATAGAGATCAAATGCATGGACCATATCATCTCACTTCACACATTAGATGTTAGCATCTTATACTGCTAGTTTGGCGCGTTTGATAGCATTATAAGATGATCCCTCATTTAGATATCAAGATAGAATGTATTCTTCCTTAAGTATTCACCGTTTTGTGGATCGTGTTTTGAGGCATCACGTGATGATCGGGTGTTTTCAACTCTACGCTTTCATACAACGGGTGTAAGACAGTTTTACACACGCAAATACTAAGGTTCTTACTTGACGAGCCTAGCATGTACAGACATAGCCTCGGAACACGGACCGAAAGGTTAAGCATGAGTCATATAGTTGATATGATGCCCATATAAATGCTCGCCTTTGAAGCTACACCGACTCACGTGATGATCGGACTTGGTGTAGTGGATTTGGTTCATGTAATCACCAAAAGGACACGAGGGATGTCATTTTTGAGTGGGAGTTCATTAGTAATTTGGATTAGTTGAACTCAATCTATAATAAAATTAGTCTAAATATACTTTACAAATTCTGTTGTAGATGGCACCACCTGCTTTTAATTTCAATGTGTTCATGGAGAAAGAGAAACTTGCTGCGAATGGTAGCAACTTCACCAACTGGGCTATGAATTTGAGGATTCTCCTCACTGCTGCACAAAAGCAACATGTGCTAGATGCGCCGCTAGGCCCCCCACCAGCTCCTGATGCCCCTGACGAGAAAAAGAACGTCTATATAAATCGTCAGGAGGACCACAACTTAGTTCATTGCGGCATACTGTATGGGCTAGAGCCAGAATTTCGAAAGCGTTTCGAAAATGGTAATGCCTTTGATACCATGGGAGAATTGAAAATTATTTTCGATACCCATGCTGCCGTAGAGAGTTATAGTGCTACAGAAAAGTTCTTTAGCTGCATGATGGAGGAAAACAACTCCGTTAGTGAGCACGTACTCAAAATGTCTGGGTACGCCGATAAGCTTGTGTCCTTGGGAATAACGATTCCCATTGACTTAGGCATACATCGTGTTCTCCAATCTCTGCCACCTAGCTACAAGAGCTTCGTGATGAACTATAATATGCAGGGCATGAAAAAGTCTCTTCCCGAGCTTCTGTCAATGCTTAAGACTGCAGAAGTGGAGATTAGGAAAGAACATCAAGTGTTGATGATCAATAGGACCACCGGTTTCAAGAAGGACAAGAAAGGCAAGCATAAGGGAAAGAAGGGTGGCAGGTCTATTGCCACGCCTGAAAACAAACCCCAAGCTGGCCCTAAGTCTGACACCGAGTGCTACTATTGTAAGAGGACTGGCCATTGGAAGCGCAACTGCCCCAAGTATTTGGCGGACAAGAAGTCCGGCAAGGCAAACAAAGGTATATGTGATATACATGTTATTGATGTGTATTTGACTAGTACTCGCAGTAGCACCTGGGTATTTGATACCGGATCAGTTGCTAATATATGTAACTCGGTTCAGGGGCTGCAGAACAAGCGACAACTAGCAAGGGATGAGGTCACGATGCGGGTCGGCAATGGATCAAGAGTTGATGTGATCACCGTCGGAACGCTGCCTCTCCATATGCCATCGGGATTAGTTATAAACCTAAATAATTGTTATTTGGTGCCTGCACTGAGCATGAACATTGTATCCGGATCGTGTTTGATGCAAAGTGGTTATTCATTTAAGTCTGAGAACAATGGTTGCTCGATTTATATGAATAATATCTTTTATGGTCATGCATCGATGTTGAATGGTTTATTTCTGTTGGATCTCGATAGCAGTATTACGCATATTCATAATGTTGATACTAAAAGGATTAAACTTGATAATGATATATCTACATATATGTGGCACTGCCGTCTAGGTCATATTGGCGTTAAACGCATGAAGAAACTCCATTCTGATGGACTTTTGGAATCACTTGATTTTGAATCATTTGATACATGTGAGCCATGCCTTATGGGCAAGATGACTAGAACGCCGTTTTCCGGTTCAATGGAACGGGCGACAGATCTATTGGAAATCATACATACTGATGTGTGTGGACCAATGAGTGTGTCGGCGCGAGGTGGATATCGTTATTTTGTTACTTTCACGGATGATTTGAGTAGATATGGGTATATCTATTTGATGAAACACAAGTCTGAAACTTTTGAAAAGTTCAAAGAATTTCAGAATGAAGTGGAAAATCATCGTAACAGAAAGATCAAATTTCTGCGGTCCAACCGTGGAGGAGAGTATCTTAGTTACGAGTTTAGCACACATATAAAAGACTGTGGAATAGTTTCACAACTCACGCCTGCCGGAACACCACAACGTAATGGTGTGTCGGAGCGTCGTAATCGTACCTTATTGGATATGGTTCGATCTATGATGTCTCTGACTGACTTACCTCTCTCATTTTGGGGTTATGCACTAGAAACAGCTGCATTCACTTTAAATCGGGCACCATCTAAATCTGTTGAAAAGACACTGTATGAATTATGGTTTGGAAACAAACCTAAGCTGTCATTTCTTAAGGTTTGGGGATGCGATGTTTATGTGAAGAAACTTCAACCGGATAAACTTGAACCCAAAGCGGAAAAATGCGTCTTCATAGGATACCCTAAGGAAACGATTGGGTATACCTTCTATCACAGATCCGAGGGCAAGGTCTTTGTTGCCAAGAATGGATCCTTTCTTGAGAAGGAGTTTCTCGCGAAAGGTGTGAGTAGTCGGAAGGTAGAACTCGAAGAGGTTATTGAACCTTCTCTTCATGGAATGGTGAGTGGCGCAGCACCGGAAGTTGTTTCGTAGTTGACTTCACCTGATGAAGAGAGAGCTAATGATAATGAACATGAAACTCCGAAAGAGGACACTACCGAACCTCGCAGGTCAAGCAGGACACGTGCAACTCCTGAACTGTACGGCAATCCTGTTGTGAATTTCATGGTTGATGAAATGGATGACCCTACGACGTATGAAGAAGTGACGATGAGCCCGGATTCCAACAAATGGCTAGAAGCCATGAAATCCGAGATGGAATCCATGTACGAGAACCAAGTTTGGAACTTGGTGGACTTACCTCACGACCGAAAGGTCGTGGAGAATAAATGGATTTTCAAAAGGAAAACTGATGCTGATAGTAATGTGACCATCTATAAGGCTCGACTTGTCGCAAAGGGGTTTCGACAAATTCAAGGAGTTGACTACGATGAGACATTCTCTCCCGTAGCGATGCTTAAGTCAGTTAGGATTATGTTAGCAATTGCTGCATATTTCGATTATGAAATATGGCAGATGGATGTCAAAACTGCGTTCCTCAATGGTAATATTGAAGAAGAGTTGTATATGATACAACCTAAGGTTTTGTCGATCCTAAGGATGCTAATAAGGTGTGCAAACTTCAGCGATCCATCTATGGACTGAAGAAAGCATCACGAAGTTGGAATCTCCGCTTTGATGAGGTGATCAAAGAGTTTGGATTTGTCCAAACTTATGGAGAGGCTTGTATTTACAAGAAAGCGAGTGGGAGCAATGTGGCATTTCTGATATTATATGTGGATGACATATTATTGATTGGAAATGATTTAGATCTTTTAAACAGTGTTAAAAGTTATCTAAACAGCAAATTTTCGAGGAAAAGGATGCCTAATTGGGCTATCGCAGAGTACATACCTTGATAAGATATTAAAGAAGTTTAATATGGACGGAAAAAAGAAGGGGTTCTTACCTATGTTGCAAGGCAAGACATTGAGTAAGACTCAAAGTCTGGCTACGGCGGAAGAAAGAGAGATAATGGATAAGATCCCCTATGCCTCAGCCATAGGCTCTATAATGTATGCCATGCTATGTACAAGACCGGATGTGGCACATGCTATTAGTTTGACTAGTAGGTACCAATCTGATCCAGGTTCGGAACACTGGATAGCGGTCAAGAATATCCTTAAGTACTTGAGAAGAACTAAGGATATGTTTCTTATATACGGAGGTGAAGAAGAGCTAGTCGCTAAGTGTTATGTCGATGCTAGCTTTGACACTGATTCGGATGACTCTAAGTCTCAATCCGGATACGTATTTCTCTTGAATGGAGCAACAGTTAGTTGGAGGAGCTCCAAATAACCTGTGGTGGCTAGATCAACAACGGAGGCGGAATATGTTGCTGCTTCAGAAGCAGCGCAGGAAGCGGTTTGGATGAAGGAGTTCATTACGGAATTGGGTGTGGTTCCAGTGCATTGGACACGATGGTGATCTATTGTGACAACAATGGAGCCATAGCCAACGCAAAGGAACCAAGGTCTCACAAGAATTCCAAGCATATTAAGCGCCGGTTTCACTCCATCCGCGAGCATGTCAAGGATGGAGATATAAAGATTTGTAAAGTGCACACGGACCTGAATGTAGCAGATCCATTGACTAAAGTACTCCCTAGGGCAAAACATGATCAACACCAGAACTCCATGGGTGTTAGATTTATCACTATGTGAACTAGATTATTGTCTCTAGTGCAAGTGGGAGACTGAAGGAAATATGCCCTGAGAGGCAATAATAAAGTTGTTATTATGTATTCCTTGTATATGATAGATGTTTATTTTACATGCTATAATTGTATTGATAGGAAACATCAATACATGTGTGTTTAATAAACAAAAAGGGTTCCTAGTCATGCCTCTCTTATAGACTAGCTTGTTGATTAACAGGATGATCAAGGTTTCCTGATCATGGACATTGGATGTTGTTAATAACAAGGTCACACCATTGGTGGAATGATGTGATGAACATCCATCTGAAGTATAGCATTACGATCAAGTCATTGTGTTTATATTGCTATAACATCATACGAAGTAATCTTTATCCTTAGACCATGAGATCATGTTAATTGCTAACACCGGAAGAGTATCTTGATAACATCAAACGTCACACCGTAACAGGGTGATTATAAAGATGGGTTCAGTGCTACGAAGGTGTTATGTTGAGGCTCATGGATCAAGAGTGGAATTTGTCAATCCAGATGACGGATAGATATACTCTGGGCCCTCTCGGTGATATCACATTAGGATAGCTTGCAAGCAAGTGATGTGATCACTAGAATGTTATATCACGGGAACGAGAAAAGAGTGCATGTCGGTAACGAGATCAAACTAGGTATGGAGATACCGATGATCGAATCTCGGACATGTAATATATCGAGAGACAAAGGGATTTAGTTACAAGCGTTAAAGGTTCTCACGATCACAGGAGTCATCGTTGAATGTGTAGGAGTTAGTACGGATCTCCAGGTCCCGCTGCTGATTATTGATCGGAGAAGGGTCTCGATCATGTCTGCATTATTCGCGAACCGTAGGGTGGCACACTTAAGAGTTACCGGACACTATTTTGGAGCACATATGTTTTAGACGAAAGAATTGCAAAGCGCAGGAATTGTTTCAATAGAAACCGGAAATTGTTTTGGGTGAAATTGCAGAAGGTGGTTCTGCATGTGATATTGAAATATTGCAAGGGGCTATATGTGAATGTTTGTTAATTAAAGTAATTAACAAAATTCTGAATAAATTTAATAAAAGGGTTTTATTAAATGAGAGAGCATTAAATTTGGAGAAACTTAATGCATTTAAAGTGGAGACTTTAAAAGGGAATGTGAAGAGGCATTTTAATGTGGAGGAGTTACCACCACATGAATGGGGGAGGTGAGGGGTCACCCCCCATGCGCTGGCCATGGAGAGAGGGGGCACCCCCCTCCTCCTATAAAAGGCCACCCATTCCCTCCTTCTTCCTTACACCTCCTTCTGAAGGATCTCTCTCCCCCTCTAGAATTATTCCCCCATGGTCTCGGATTAGCGAGATACATGTTCCCGGTGGCATTTCGTCTGGAAGGAGTTGCTGCTTCCGCTAGATCACTGGAGCGAGGAGGTGGTGGTTGTTCGGTGGCTTGAACGTGTGTGCGAGTGCGGATGCGCTGCTGAGTTGCGGCGCTCGGACTTCCTCACGATCTTGAGATCGGCAAGTGTACGACTACATCAACCACGAGTTCCTACTCGTTAACAAAGCTCGTTGTCTATGAGGGTAACTTCTCTATGGATGTATGTCCACCCGTTTGCTTTGTACCTAGTAGATAGATCTTGGCGTGTAGTTCACACCGTAGGAAATTTTTTGTTTTCTATGCTGCGGACCCAACACCCACACCATGCCCTGGCGTGGCCTAGGCTGGCCCACGCCAAGGGGGGGTGTGGCCACCCTGTGGCCCCTCTCCGACTCTCCTTCTGCCTCCATGAGTCTTTCAGGAAAATAGTAACTTTGGATTTTGTCCCGTCTAATTCCGAGAATATTCATTTTTTGACTTCCTGGAACCAAAACAGCAGAAAACAGGCAACTGGCACTGTGGCATCTTGTTAATAGGTTAGTCCAAAAAATCATATGAAAAGTACTCCAAAGTTGGAACAAAACACAAGAAAGTAGATAAAACCAAGCATGGAACATCAAAAATTATAGATACATTTGCAATGTATCAACATCCCCAAGCTTAACTCCTGCTCGTCCTCGAGTAGGTAAGTGATAAAAAATAAAGAATTATTTTTGAGGTGACATGCACCATCATAAACTTGATCAAAGTATTTTAAAACATTCAAAGCTGGGATCATAGTACTTCAGTCATAACATGAAAGACAAAGTTCTAGCAATAAGACAAAGAAACTATGATGCAACATAAAAAGGCACAAACAAAAGATTTATGAATAACAATGCTTTGCAGGACGTTTGTTTATTTCACATAAAGAAAACATAGCATAATAGTATTCAGCTTGTCCCTCATAGAGTAGCAAATATAAATGCATAGGACACCTTCAAAGTTCATAAGAGTGACTAGATACAAATAGTTTAAAACAAGCAATATCAAGTTATGCATCAATCAACTAGTCTTGGGACAATGCACATAGAACTAAGAATGACCATTATGCTCTCAAAGTAGGTGCATAAAGATAGAAGGTGGAGACTCAATATAATGGTGGAAGAAAGGCCTTCATAGAAGGAAGCAGAGATTCAAGTTTCATAAAGAGCTTCCAAAAATTATGGTACTTAATAGCTTTCAGCTCACATTGACCCTATCATAAGCATCTTGAAGTGATTAAGGTTAAAGTAAACAAACTATGGTGTACATGCTTGACGAAGTATAAGTTAGGAATCTCATGTCCCTTGTATACGAGGGCCGCTCCCCATGCTACTCAAGTTTAGTCACCGGTAAGTTCTTGTCATCATAAGTACATGTGTATCATAGAGAATCGCCAACGGGGTACCCCTTGCCTGATGATACGGAAGAATCCCCATATCAAAATGCAAGGCAAGCAGACAACGAGCATCTCAGCAATCTTCTTATTTACCATGGGAATATGGTGCTTTTTTCTCTCTTTCCTCTTTTCATAATATCTTTTTTTTTCTTTTTCTCTTTTTTCTCAATATAGGACTCTTTTTTATAAGAAGAATGCTTCATAGACAGCTCATTATGGTTATGCTGCAGGTTTCCGCCATGTCAGCATGGATTAGACCAATGGCCCAGGCGTTTCTCTAACACATATACATAACTCCATGGACTTACAAGCTCCCCTTTCATTTCACACCGACGACATCCATAGACAAAAGATCATGATATCAACTAGGTACAAAGTACCAGTGCAATGTTGAAAGCGTTCCCCATGACAGCATGGTTCTGCTAATCCCCAACAAATAAGTGCAAGCATATACAACATAGACGACACAATGGTTCAAGTTTATTAAGGGCAAGAAAAGTAAAGTGTGCCATCAAGTTCGTGAGAGCTTTAATCACTAGTTTTCTCATAACAAGTTTAATTTGGAAGGTAAACAAAAGCATGAATATACTTGGAATAGCATAAGATAGTAGGTAGGTATGGTGGACTCTTTGGAATAACTTGGTTTAGGGATTTGGATGCATGAGTGGAACTCATACTTGGTTGTGGAGGCTAGCAAAAGACTGGGAGCGACAAACTAAGAGAGCAATAATGGCCATAATCATGCAGAGCGACAAAACATCATTGATCAAAGTATAAATTGATACTACAAGTTGAAAACTAAAGGATCATAAAGGCTATGGTGACTTGAGATAGTCATAACATGGTGTGAGCATGCGCCAAGTCAACCCAAATAAAGCATCAAAGGAGAATACCACTATACTATGCTTTAATATGCTAAAACAACGCATGATTCATCCAAGGCACATTAAGCAATCTCAATTGTTTATAACATATCATGCTACAGCAAAGAATACTAAGCATAAAGCCAAAACAATATCAAGCATGGCATGACAAAGCATAGGCCACAGTCAAAAACAAGCTCTTTTTACCACATAAGCATGAACTTTCCTACTCTTTTCCAAACCAAACCAAACTATTTGCAAACCAATGTATGAAAGAGGGGGTCCAACCAATTTATTCAGCAAACTAAGCAAAGAAAGCAAACTAAAACGAAAAATAAGACGCTCCAAGAACAACACAACTGTGCATGAAACAATAAAAATGAAGCGTTTGGAAGAAACCTGGAATTTTTATTGATGAAGAAAGGGATGCCTTGGGCATCCCCAAGCTTTGACGCTTGTACTTCTTGGATATTTCTTGGGGTGACACGCGTGGCATCCCCAAGCTTGAGCTTTAGTCCATCCTTCATCTCATTACTTATTCCTTCCATACACCTGAAAATTTTCCTTCATACAAAACTTCATACAATCTTGATTAGCAACATTAGTGCACTCAAGATAAAAGGTCTTAAGGTTCAGTTATAACACCAAATAAACTTCCATTAAAACACTAGATACTGTATCACTTCCCTCAAAAAGCTCAATTCTCCAAAAGAACTAAAAAAGGAACCAACAAGAAGCAAATGCAGAAAATGGCAGAAATCTGTCAAAACAGACCAGTAGGTAAAGACGATTTTTTTCGAAGACCTTATGTTGCTCAAATCAAAAAGTGTTGAACTAACGAAAGTTAGATAACAACCTGGGGCAGAAGCACAAAAATTCACGCCTCCAAAAGACGTTCAGAGATTTTGCACGAAGTTTTACGGTGAGCACAAAAATCTGTTTCGGGACAGCAACTTTCCCAATCATTACTTCTGTCTCATTAGAGGTTACTCTTGGCACAAAAAGCAAAGAAAAAGGATAAGGAGTGTTTATTACAGAGATAATAACTTCCAAGACTCATCTAAAACTTTTGGGTTATCTCCCAATAAGTACTTTTCTTTAACGCCTTTAAGTTAGGCATGATAGTTTGAGAAGATGCTCACATAAGAAATATGAATTGAAGTAAAAGAGAGCATCAAGAAGCAAATTCAAAGAACATTTAAGTCTAACCCACTTCCTATGCATAGGAATCTTGTAAAGAAACAAGTCATTAAAGCACAAAGCAACAAGCATAGTAAAGTAAAACAAGTGCAACTTCAAGACTTTCAACATAAAGAGGGGAAACTTAATATTGTTGAGATACATAAGACCATGTTTCCCTCTCTCATAATAACTTTTAGTAGCATCATGGATAAAATTAACAATATAACTATCACAAGAAACATTCTTATCATGAGCCACATGCATAAAAGAATTAATACTCCCCACATAAACATAGTCATTCTTATTGATTGTAGTGGGAGCAAATTCAACAAAATAGCTATCATTATTATTTTCATCACCATAATCATCAAATATAAGAGGCATATTGTAATCATAATTAATTTCCTCCTCAATAGTAGGTGGACTGAAAATATCATATTCATCATTGCAATCATCATATATTGGAGGTATAGCATCATCATAAGCAATAGAATAGTTATCTTCCCAAGTGTGTTTATTTGTAAACATATCATCATTGGAAGGATCATGGATAACACTAATAGTATAACAATTATTAATATCATCATTTTCAGAATTGGTACCGAAGAGATTTTCAATATCAAAAGTAGTGTGTTTTTCCTAATCATGATCACTACTATAGGTAACAGGCATAGGAACATCATCAAGTTCAGACTCATGAAAAACTATAATAGGAGCAACATGCTTAGGGGAAAATACCGTTTCCTATCTTCTTTTACTCCTCCTTTTCTTCTTTTTCTTCTTCTCTTTAGGAGGGAGAGGCTTGAAAGGAAGCTTCTCCATATACCATGGTTCATTGTTAGAGACAACAGAAGAAACTTTGGAGGATTCCTCCTTTTCATTAATAAGACCAAAACACATATTAGTCATGTCATATTCTGGTAAGATCTCATCTTTTATAATATTTTGTATGTAAGTATTTATGTGGCAATTATCAACACAATAAAGATGACAACCATGCATGGCACTATTCATATCAAAAGCACCCATATCTACCAAAGAGGTTTTTCTTGATAACTCTTCACATCCCAAAAATAATGTAAGTTCATCATGCTGATTAGGAGTGATCATGTCATCACAATACAAACTTGCAGTACTCATTGGATTAGAAGGGCTATTATTATGGCCCGAGCATTGAAAATTGAAATGACCCACTTCAAAGCAAAGTTCACAAATAAAAGGATAAAGGGCACAAACTTTTTTACCAAGATCATTTAAAGCCTTATACCACATTCTAGTTTTTTCATTCCTGTGGGTAATACAATATTCTTATTCAATTTGATTATTCTCACAAAGTCTATGTATTCCACAAAAATTAACATGCTTATAAGAAATAGTACTTTCAGAGGTTTGAGCATGTTTATTGCTATCATTAACAACAATTTCATTTTCCATTCAAGTGTCTTTAAAAGGCTTATGATACATGTCCCAATTTTCTTTAAGAGCATTAATATGAGAAGTAAAGGTTTTAAAACAATCAATAAGAATTTGAGGATCAAGACCATATTTAGCACTAAGCTCTTGAAAATCAGCAGTTTTAGCGAAAGACTTAATGCAATCATACTCATAGTTTATACCTGGTTCTTTACCTTTGTTGTTATCCCAATCTTCGGTATTGCTTTGAATTGTTTCAAGAAGATCCCACTTAGCTTTGACCTCCTTACTCGTGAAGGATCCCTCTAAACAAGTATCTAGATAGTCCTTGTAATGTCCTGAAAGCCTTGCATAGAAATTATTAATAACAATATTCCTGGGGAGCTCATGAATGGGACATTTGAGCATTAGTGACTTCAATCTCCCCCATGATTGGGCAATACTTTATCCACCATGAGGATGAAAATTATAAATATAATTCCTATCTTTATGAATTTCATGAGGAGGATAAAATTTAGAGTAAAAGAGAGATTCAAGTTCCTTCCACTCCAAATGATGAGGATCATCCAGTAGCTCATACCACTCCCTTGCTTTGCCCTTAAGTGATAAAGAGAATAACTTCTTCTTGACATGATTTGTTGTAATACCTGCACACTTGAACGACCCGCATAATTCGTGTATAAAGAGCAAATGATCACCGGGATGGACAGTTCCATCTCCAAAATAGTAGTTATCCATAACACGGTCAATAATTTTTATAGGTATTTTAAAAGGGATGCTTTCAGTATGTGGATTTAAAATATCACAAGTATCATTAGAATTACCACATATGGGAGATAAAGTATCATCAGAGCAATTTTTCTTCCTTAAAACTGGGGAACTAAAGAGATCATTTTCATAAGAACCAACTTCCCCAAGCTTAGACGTTTCCATAGCATTAGTAACAAAGGTGTTCAAAAGATTCATACTAATAACATTGCTATTAGCATGCAAAGGAAGTTCCATGGGTTTTTTAATTTTCTTTTCAGACAATTCAAGTTCTAACTTAGGAAAAATACTAAAAAGCTCTCTAATTTTGTTGTTGTTTTCCATTAAGCCTAATTAGTGAAAACAAGAAACAAAAAGAAAAAATTGCAGAATCTAAAGGAAATAACTTCGAGCACTCACACAGGAGATGTGAGCACCTTTTACCTTACCTCCCCGGCAACAACGCCAGAAAATAGCTTGATGTCTACGCACTTCTATTCTTGTAGACAGTTGTTGGGCCTCCAAGTGTAGAGGTTTGTAGAACAACAACAAGTTTTCCCTTAAGTGGATCACCCAAGGTTTATCGAACTCAGGGAGGAAGTGGTCAAAGGTATCCCCTCTCAATCAACCCTGCAATCAAGATACAAGAAGTCTCTTATGTCCCCAACATACCCAATACACTTGTCAGGTGTATAGGTGCACTAGTTCGACGAAGAGATAGTGAAATACAAGTGGTATGGATATAAGACAACGATGCGAGAAAATAGCTTGATGGTGTGGAAGAGACTAAAGGCAAACTGAAATAAAGATGGAAGCAAGCAAACATGTAACAGATCTAGTAGCAAACGGTGTTTTAATGCTTAGAAACAAGGCCTAGGGATCATACTTTCACTAGTCAACACTCTCATATAAATATATTCTCTTTAAGATACTACTCTTAACTACTCTCCGATTGAACACTCTAATCGACGGTAGGGCTATAACAACACACCTCAAAGTTCATCTTTCCCATCTAGAAACCCCACACTGTCACCTTGAGTACTTGATGAGTCCAACAAACACCACAATTTCATAAAGACATCCAACTCCAAATATAACTCATAACAAGTATTTGTAACCTCTAGCCTAAGTGCCACCATGGTGTGCATGCTGTCACTTTCACACACATGGGAAGAGCAGAGATCTATTAAACCACTTGAGTAGCAAGGTAGATCTATAGATTACAAGCTCATGATCACAATATGATCATGCATAGAGAGAGATGAACACATAGCTACCGGTAGAACCCTTAGCCTCGAGAGAGAACTACTCCCTCCTCATCATGGGAATCAGCAATGGTGATGGAGATAGCGGTGGAGATCGATGGAGATGGCTTCGAGGGCACTTCCCCGTCCCGACAGGGTGCCGGAACAGAGACTTTCTGTCCCTCGAATCTCCCCTTTGGTGGCGGCGATGCTATGGAACTTTTCGTGGATTTCTGATTGACGATTTAAGGTTTTGGTATCGGGAGGCTCTTATAGGCGAAGGAGGCAAGGTCGGTGGCCGGCCAGGGGGCCCACACCATGCCCTGGCGCGGCCTAAGCTGGCTCGCGCCAAGGGGGTGTGTGGCCACCCTGTGGCCCCTCTCCGACTCTCCTTCTGGCTCCGTGAGTCTTCCGCGAAAATAGTAACTTTGGCTTTTGTCCCGTCCAATTCCGAGAATATTCATTTTCTGACTTCCTAGAACCAAAAACAGCAGAAAACAAGCAACTGGCACTGTGGCATCTTATTAATAGGTTAGTCCAAGAAATCATATAAAAAATACTCCAAAGTTGGAACAAAACACAAGAAAGTAGATAAAACCAAGCATGGAACATAAAAAATTATAGATACATTTGCAATGTATCAGGGAGTAAATAGAACTTAGTCACCGTATAAGTAGAACATATTTTCTCACTGAAAAAACGAACACTGTGATGCATGGCATAAAATAAAAAATATTATAAATTGTCTTCCCTTTTTTAGGGAAAATATAAATGTCTTAGGGAATCTCCATCGGGCCGACCAAAATGGTCCGTTTCTGTCCGTTTGGATCAGGCCGCGGTCCGGCCTATCCGGCCAACCGTGCTCAGCGGTGCGACCCATCTGTCCGCGCTTGGCAAAAGGCCCCTCACCGACACTGGCGCCGGTGTATTTCCATTGCTTTCCTGCCTCCCCGTCGTCTCCCGCCTTTCTTTTTCGTTGATTCCCGTCTCTTCTGGGAGTTTCCCGCTGCGTCTAGCCGCGCCCATAAAAAGGGGAAGCCGATATAGGCACAACCAGAAATCGCACCCCCACGGACCTCCATGTCTGGCCGTCCGTGCCGCCGCACTGGCAAGCCCGACAACCGCCCAGAAATCCCACCGTTCCCGAGCGCCCATTGTCGTCGTGGTGGCCGGACCCGCCGGAGGAACCAGACGTGGTACCGCCTCCGATTCCAGGGCGCCCGCAGATATACAGGCTGACGTTCAACTACCGGCGGCATACTCATTACAACTGCAACAGGACCACCGACGAGCCTTTCTCGTGGGAGATGATGGACTACGTCTTTCTGCTGGAGCACCGGCGGCATGTTGTGCGTGCAGACTTGCGCGACGAGCTCCGGGAAGTGGTGCAGGCCAATCCCGACGACGCGTACCCGCGTGCCCGCCTCGTCCAAGATGTAGAGGAGTTGCAGATGCATGGAGCGATCTACCGCTCTCTCGAAGAAGAATGGGGTCTTGTCCACCCGCTGGCGCCGCCAGAGCCCTAGGCGGCGCATAGTTCGAGTGGTATCTGCTTGTAATATATTTGAAGACTCTAATAAAACTTTCCATTGCATTCTACACTTTTCTACATCGTATATGGCGGGTGCACAACCTAGCCTACTCCTCAGAGGAGTTGGAGTCGGATTCGGGGTGGTAGCAGCGACGACACATGGTGTCGTCGAAGACGCTAACGGCGAGCCTTCCTTCATCTCCGTACTTGAACATGACGATGTTGCCCACTTCGATCTGGTGCGCGCGGGCGAACTCCTCCCAGCCGTTGGCGAGGAACATCTGGCCGAGGCGGTCGAACAACACCTCCATCGGGTACATGGTGGTATTGACACCGGACGCCCGCAGAATGACCTGCTGGGGCGGTGCGTCGTCGACCATCGACGTGAATTTGCAAGGAAGGAGCAACCTGTCATGTGCCATGCCGGAGTGGATGGGCACCGCAAACTCGATGCCGGTGTCGAGAAAATCGGGCGATGACGTCGGAGAGGGAGAGCTTGGCAGCGCGCTGCTTCGGCCGCGTCCTCCGCGCCTCCCTCGACGTCCATGGCTAGGACCCGGAGGTCTTCCTAGACGCCCTCCCCTCGATCCAATGCCGCCAGCCATGGCTAGCTACTAGGAGTGGAGGATTGGGGGAGGAGGAGAGTGCGATGCGATGTTGAAGATGATGACCGAGGGCGGCCAGTTAAAAAGGCCCCGCATCGGATGCCGGCGCGGAGGCCGAAGCAACGATATTAAAACGTCACGGTAGGAGGGCAGGCGTCGGGCGGCGCCAGCAACAGCGCGTCCAGTCTTTGGAGCAGCCTTCCATTGATGGCTAGTAGAAGACAGCCGTTGGGTCGCTGGCAAGCAGACTCTCGACCCCCCCGCGGGAGGACACGGGAGGCCGCGCACGCTGTCCGAAACGACCCAACCGTTGCCCAAATTAGGTGCACAGATGGATTGAGCCGGACGCGTCGGTCCGGATGGGTCGGACCGCTGGGAGGCCGCGCACGTCCGCGCGGACGCATCCAGACGCGCTCGGACGAGTTGGGTCGACCCGATGAAGATGCTCTTAACTCACACCTACAACGTCATGTGTCTGTCACAACGTGTTTTTCTCAGACCGGACCATCCATGCTAGACGAACGTAACCACAGTGTTATTACGTTTCTCGCAGGTCCGTGAGTTGACACCTGAACATTTGATGCTGCTAACACGGAACAGTATGGTTAATTGCCGGACACATTCTCTTGTACATGTCACATATCTTCCACACAAGCTGTTCATGATTTGCTATAAGCACATAATAATCTTCTCCACCTAGCAATTGTCCATACATATTCATTACAACTTGACGTTAGGCTTCTTGCTAGCGCTCTCAGACCCTCTCCACAAAACACATTTTCGATTATCAGATCATGTCTAGAAAGTATTTACGTTATCGATTTGCATTGCTCGAAATTGATGCTTTTTGAAAGATATATGTTCTAGAGGTAAATAATAAATGGTGTTTATTATCATATCTCAATTAGTTCATATTAGTTTTATGCCATGCTATAATTCTATCAATTGAAAATTAGTACACGTGTGGTATGTAAACAAACCAAGTCCTTAGTAGTCTCTATTCAACTAGTTTATTAGTCAACTGATGGTTAAGGTTTCCTTGATCATGGGCATTTATGTCAAATGACAACGAGCTCATATCATTAGTAAATGATGTGATGGATATGTTTACCCAACATAAGTATTGCAGCACGATCAAGTCACATAGTTCATCGTTCCGATAACTAGGAAACAGAGTGACATTCTCTTTAAACCGTGAGATCATATTTAATCACTATTATCCGAGACTGCTTTGACTGTATCAAACTTCAACCTGTAACAAAATGATATCAATCAGGTATTCCAAAGGGATAGGTTGAGACGCATGTATCAGGATCAAGATTTGTTCTCCCGCGTGACGGGAAGATAGATTAGGCCCACTCGGTAACATTGCATCCAAGAAGCTGTAGCGTATGACTAGGTCATAAGGATGCGGTATCACGAGAACAAGTTTAAGTAGAGTTGTCGGTAACGAAATCGAATTAGGTATGTTGATACCGGCGATCAAATCTCGGACAAATCATGTATCAAAGTAACAGAGGGAATTAAACTTAATATTTATGGTTCAAAACATTAACATCGTGGAATGTACAAGGGTGATTATGGGTATCCAGATCCCGCTGATGATCATTGACTGGAAAAGTATCTCGATCATGTCTATGATGTTGTCGTACCGTAGAGTAACGCACTTAACGTTTCTACGACACTTAAGATCGTTTTGGAATAATCGGGATCACTAATAGAAAGAAGAGAGAAAACCGGAAAAAATCCAGGAGAAACCGAAGGTAGTTCGAAATAATCAAAAAGAGTTTTTGATCATGATGAATTATAAAATATAATTTTATTATTAATTATTGGAATTAAATAAAATCTAATTTAAATTAATTTTGGGCAAAACTTCCCGATTGGGCCACTTCCCGGAGGAAAGGGCCCACGAGGGAGGGCCACCGCTCTTCTGCCGCGCGCGAGTAAGGTGGTGACATAGGTATGCCCAACGAAAACCCGACTCTAGCCTACCTAACTTGGCCCAACAGAAGGCCCACTCGACGATCTGCCAAGGTCCACGAAACACAATACAGTTCGGCTAGCACAAAGGGCACCGACTTCAAGAGCACAAGACAACGAAAGCTCAAGACTAGAGTTCAAATCTAACTTGTAACCTACTCGATCACGATGCCTGAAACCTAGCCTCTCATATAAAGGCTAGGAGAAGTCACCGATGAGGAGATTTCCCGCACAATAAAACAAATGACAACATCCGTAGTATACGCCAGATCCAATCTGCACATCCACAACCATCTCAGCGATATTGTAACCTTCGGTTCTTCCATCAATCAATAACAGACAAACATGAGTAGGACTGTTAGCCGACGAAGTCTCCAGCGCGCCGCTCTTTTCTAAAACCCAAATTTACAATAATAGACATTGTCGTGATAACTCCACGTCAATTTGACGTCATCTGTGGAAATCTCGTACGGTGATGTTGTGATTTCGGCGGCTCCATCCACTCGATCTTTGATCTGACGGCATCCGAATAGCAGATCTACCTCTTCAACAGCGGTCAACTTCGTCTTCGTAAATTCCAAGTACACGAGCCGGGCAACCTTCCTCAAGACCAAATCAAAACTACATCAGCCGGTAGAGATTTTGTTGCTGCCGGGTCGGAGATGCTGATCCAAACAAGCTGATCGGAAGATTAATAAATACAGTAAGATTGTATATATTTTGGCGGCGGCTACCTCACGCATCAAAGGGATGGCATCGGTAGGAAACGACCAGGCTACCAGACAGAAGAAAACACGCCGAGTCAATTCACGTGCATCAAGCAACGCGACCTTGTCTCTCACGGAAGATATATTACTTTGGGCCAAGGTGGGTTATTTTACATGCAATCATATCTTCTCATCGTATTAAATTATATGGATCTAACCCTTTACACGTTTGATTTGAGTACACGTACCTGATGCCCATAAGTATAGACGATCGTTAAAATCTTCGATGACAGTATTACACAAATTTATAGTTCGACTCAAGGAGAACACAAGAATACCAATAAGACTTTAGCAATTGAGGCATTACTCTCAATCACACCTATATATTAATAAACTTGCAAAGGAAGTGGTGGTTTATGGTAGTTGATTCAAAACAGTAAAACAACACAGTAAATAAAGCTGCAGATTTCTAGTTTTCATCCGAAGTAATGTTGTGAAACTTTTAGTGGCTAAAACGCGGGTATGAGGTGATAGCGGGGTGTTGAACGAATGATATCCATCATATAATGTATCGTACTAACATGATATTTATCTCTAATTCAGTTGTGTGTAGGTGTGTGCTCCAAACATAATCATGCATGTAAGTTTGCATAATATCTTTTGTCCCGTCTGCCTATTTTATTGGGGCCAACTTGGTACTACAGGCAATTAAGGTCTACCTTTTCAAATAGACCGGTACAAAGCATCAACACTTCATGAACACACAATATTCTCAAACTATCATATATTCCCATTGTTTTCCCTAACTGTCACTTTAGGGTTCGGGGGTTCGCAGGTTCAACATAATAATAGGTAGTACACTTTGTAAATACATACCAAACTTAAATATATGATTGGGAAATAAAAGTTCAGTACTGAAATCATGTCACTCGGGCCCTAGCAACAAGCATTAAACATAGCAAAAGTGTACTAACACTCATACAAGAATGTCTACAAGATAAACACCTCAAATCTCGATACATATGGATGATTACATGATGGATCTCATCCAATCCCCATCCACATCACATGCCCATAGGGAATTACTCATACATGATGATGGGGGATGAACTCATGGTCGTTGGTGATGATGTTGATGATGATGGTGGTGGAGAAGACCTCGAAATCCCACTCTCTGGGATGGAGAGCAGGACAATTCTGACCCCCGAAATGAAATCGTGGTTCTGGCGGTGCTCGACGCTCTATTTCGTGAAACGCTCCGTGTCTATGGATACCTAGGTTTTTTAGGTATATATGGGGGTACGCCAAAGGAGGGGCCGAGGCGATGCTCCAAGGCCAAAAGGGCCTGGTTGGCGCGCCCACCCTTACTAGACGCTCCACCTGGTCTCTTTTGGGCCTCGTAGCTCCGCTTGCTTGATTCCAAAGCCCCATACTTCTTTACTTGGTGAAAAACTGACGTGGTATTTTTCCTCGATTTTATTTCCTGTGAAAACTGATATAAAAGAGACTTTTGCTAAAAACAACGTTAGATTCAGCAGTTTTATCCAAGTACGGGAAGATTCTGGATCAAACCATCGAGCAAAGTACTTAGAAAAGTAGATACATTTGAGATGTATCAGTACCACACAACATGAGGTAGATCATTGAGACGAGATGAGATAGAGTTGAGGCCTCGGCAACTCCGTGTTTGCATCCGAGACGGATTAAGCATATGGACGCAACGATTTTGCCGGGACAGATCCCATCAACTACGTCGATTATCCATCCACCTCGGGATTCCATCGACCTAGACCACATGTACGCTATGTCGACTCCGCCGACCACGCTGATTCTACACTCGGGGCTGCATTGACTCAGCCGTGCGACCTGCTGTCGCCTTCGGCTGCGATGACCGGATGCAGTCTTCGGCTGCGGTGACCCGCTGCGGTCTTCGGCTGTGGTGACCCGTTACAGTCTTCGGATGAAGTGACTCGTCATCACCACGCGACTCCGGTCCGCTGCGTTAATTACATCCACTGCACGACTCACTGCCATGTCGACTACATGTCCGTTGCGCAACTCTCAACCCCCACGTCGACTACTCGTATGATGCTAATTTCATGACCGCCACGTCGACTACCAATAAAGCTAAGTTCCCTGTACTTAGAGCTAATTCTTTTTTAACTCGCACTCGAAATACTTGGAGGATGTGCCCTTTTCGAGTAACCTAAGTGCCATCGACTCACAAAAGATTCACAATACGGTTCATTTATCGACTGCATCCATGATATCGACTCCTTTACACCGACCGAACATATTGGCGACTTCACCCACTATACATTACATTGTCAGTTTCGGAGATAACATCTCCCTGGCCACCCGAATCACCTCCACGGTGACAAACATTCGGATGCTGCATCTAAGACGTAAAGATAAGACCTATAGATATAATCTAATGGCCTGACAACCATATCCGCTACGCTCTACCAGATAAATACCGTGCCTGTAGGCGTGATGAAAATCACGATGGACGCGTTAGGTACATATGCATTAAAACTGGATTTCGGCTCAGTAAGGCCTGATACGTCAAAAACGTATCTACTTTTCCGAACACTTTTGCTATTGTTTTTCCTCTAAACTTGTGTGATTTGGATACAACTAACACGGACTGACGCTGTTTTC
Organism: Avena sativa; assembly: GCA_916181665.1. Classification (NCBI taxonomy): domain Eukaryota; kingdom Viridiplantae; phylum Streptophyta; class Magnoliopsida; order Poales; family Poaceae; genus Avena; species Avena sativa. The sequence goes on from OV702290.1 coordinate 471,969,608, forward strand.
AGCAGAATTACCTTGGTGTCTAGTTTTTGTGCAGAAAATCAACTATCAGGAAAAATCCCGGAAAATATGCCAAAAATCCTATTTCAGCAGAAGACTCACGGAGCCAGAAGACGAGACGGAGTAGGGCCACGAGGGGCCCACACCACCTAGCCGCGCGGGCCATGCCAGGCCATGCCTGGGGGTGGTGTGGCTGCCTCGGCTGCCCCCTCGGCCTCCCTCTTCGCCTATAAGTTGCCTCTTGACCTAAAAACCGAGGGGGGTTCGACGTTTTTCCAGAAAGAGTTCCGCTGCGCCACCACCAGATTCCGTGATTCGGAACCAGAAACTCCGTTCTGGCACCCTGTCGGGACGGGGAATTGGAGGAGATCATCGCCATCATCATTACCATCGCTTCTCCATCGGCCATCCATGTTTCCCCCATCCATGAGTGAGTAATCCCCCGCTGTAGGCTATGGGGATGGTAGGTATTGGATGATATCGTTCATATAATGGCATCAGATTGTTAGGGCATGGTGCCTAGTATCTACTATTAGTGCTTTTTGACTTTGTTGCAACTTGTTATGCTTAGAGCTTGTCACTAGGGCCCGAGTGCCATGATTTTAGATCTGAACATGTTATTGATTCATTATGATAGTATTGTTTATGGTCTTACCTGCAAGTTGTATACACACGTCATTGTCCGGAACCAAAGGCCCCGAAGTGACAGAAATCGGGATAATCGGAGGGAATGGCTTTGATGTGAGGATCACATATGTTCACGGAGTGTTAATGCTTTGCTCCGGTGCTCTATTAAAAGGAGCACCTTAATTGCCAGTAGTTCCCTTGAGGCCCCGCTGCAAACGGGCTGGCAGGACAAAAGATGTTGTGCAAGTTCTCATTGCGAGCATGTATGACTATATATGGAACACATGCCTATGATTATTTAGTACTTGGATGCTTTATCTTGTTTATCTGCAAATGCCCTATGTCTTGATTGCCATATGAATTGTCTTGTCCATGCAACGCCCGTCCATCCATCCCTATGCCTACCACACTTTAATCCTACTGTTTACTGCAATTGTTACTACTGTCTTTACTTTTACTACTGTTGTTACTTTACTATTGCTACTACAAAACTGTTGCTACTGATAAGCTGCTGTGAGAAAGATTGTTTCCAGGTGCAGCTGAATTGACAACTCAGTTGTTAAGGCTTATAAATATTCTTTGGCTCCCCTATGTCGAATCAATAAATTGGGTTTCACTTCCCTCAAAAATACTGCGATACACCCCCTATACTTGTGGGTCATCAAGACTATTTTCTGGCACCGTTGCCGGGGAGCATAGATCTATTTATCAAGTCCACTTGGAATCATTATTGTTCGCTGCCATCCATCCATCATGGGTAAGTCTCGTGATGGCAAGGTCCCTATTTTACCATCCACTACAAGAAGAGGTATGGTTCTGAACACCTCTGTTGCTCTTGATTCACCGTCTGTTATGAGTAAGTTCCTTACACCACCACATACACATGCTACACACACTGCTACTAGTGCTGAATCTGAAACTTCTGATACTTATGATGCTGCTTCTACTATTCTTGATAAGAGTGATTCATTAGGTCCTTTCCTAGATGCTACGATTGCTAGAACTATAGCTAGAAATACTGAAACTCCTAATGAAGACACTACTACACCTGTCAGTTCACCTGAGTCTAGAGAGAGCTATGATATTGAAGATGGTTTTATTGAGATGACCGATGAATTTATTAAAGAATGTCAAAACACCCATGATAGGAGTGCTGCTAAGAGTCTCCTTGAGAGGCGTACTATTAAACCCAAATTGTCTCCTAATGCTAAGTTTGTTGCATCTCCCATAAACATTAAAGATAAGGATTATGATTTCTCTCTTGATCTATCTTACATAGCTATTGTTGAGAAAGAACCTTTTTGTGGGACTAAGAATGAAAGTGCGGTAGCACATATGACTGAGCTTTCTACCATGAGTGGCTTATTTTCTGATGATATTAAGATGCGCACCTACTTTATTGCTAAAATTTTCCCTTTTTCACTGAAAGGAGAGGCTAAAACTTGATTTAATAATTTACCTCCTGGATCTATTGATAGCCCTGATTGCTTGATTAGTACTTTCCTGTAGAAATATTTTCCTCCTAGTGCTAGACATGATATTTTGCAGGAACTTTTTGATTTTAAGCAGGGAGAAAAAGAGATATTGCATGAATCATGGGCAAGGTTTTGTGCTTTGATTCATGCAGAGGTTGGATATCCTTTACCTAAGAATGAGCTTCTTGATATATTTTATAATGGACTAACTGAAGAATCTAGGACATACCTGGATAGTTGTGCTGATTGTGTTTTCAGGAATAGGATTCCTAATGAAGCTGAGGAATTAATGGCTAAAATAAGCAAGAATTATGAAGACTGGACTCCTCCTAAACCAGCTATACCTGAAACAATTATACCTGAACCAGCTATACCTGCGCCTATACCAACATCAAAGAAGAGGGGAGTTATTGAACTAAATGATGATGTGATGAAGGAAGCTAAGAAATGTCTTAAGGAGAAGGGAATGAAAGCTGTTGATGTCAAGAATTTACCTCCTATAGAAGAATTATGTAAGCCAATCCCCCACTCATCCACTATTGAGGTACACCCACTCCAACATTTTGATGAAGGTGATATCCCTTACTCTAAACCTCCTGATCAATCCTTAGAAGAATTTGATGTTTTTATTGTTAAGCAAGATAATTTTAATAAAAGGGTGCAAAATCATTTAATGGAAAACTCTAGAGCTATTGTTGAGTTAAAAGATATTGTGGAAAGAACCTCTAATGATGTTAAAATGCTTGTTAAACATTTTCAAATGGTTCAAACTAAAATTGATCAGCTTATTAAGGTACAAAAAGACTTGCTAGTTAATGCTGTGATACGTCCATTTTGCATCACTATTCTATATCATAATTTACTGTTATTCATTGATATATTTCATATTAAGAGATGATACTTATGTTATTTCATCTGTTTTTGCATGGTTGATGACTTTTGGAGCATGGACCGTTGCAGTCAGGATTCTGATGGAAAAGGTGCTGTTTGGAGGCAAAATTCACGAAGATCAAAAAATCCGAGAAAATATACGGAAAATCCTATTTTTCCAGAAGACGAAGGAAGCCAGAAGGAGGAGTGGAGATGGGCCATAGGGGGCCCACACCACCCCCTGGCGCGGGCCACCCTAGGCCGCGCCACCAGGTGGTGTGGCCGCCCTGGCCCACCTCTAGCTCTCCCCTCTGGCGTATATATTCCTCCCGAAACCCTAAGACTCGGGGAGTGACCACAGAAAGATTCCGCCGCCTCTGCGGGGCGGAAAACACCGAGAGAGAAAGATCTCTCCGGCAGACAGATTTCTGCTGGGGGAATTCCTTCCCGGAGAGGGGAGATCGTCGCCATCAACACCACCATCAAGCTGGACTTCATCGGGATCATCATCATCATCACCACCACCATCATCACCATCAGCACCCTCATCACCATCTCCATATTGCTGTAACAATTGCGTTGAATCTTGCATAGTTCATAGGGGAAACTTTCCCGGTGTTGATTACTCTTTGTAGTTGATGCTATTGAGTGAACCATTGAATTATTGTTTACGTTCAGATTGTTATACATCATTATTCCATCTCTAATCATGATCCATATGATGTCTTGCGAGTAGTTCGTTTTGTTCTTGAGGACATGGGAGAAGTCATGTTGTTAGTAGTGGAGTTGTGTTGAGAAAGATTCAATAGTTTGATATTTAAGTTGTGGTGTACTTCTTCTAGTGGTGTCATGTGAACGTCGACTACATGACACTTCACCTATATGGGACTAGGGGAATGCATTGTGTATTTGGCTACTAATTGTAGGGGTTGCCGGAGTGACAGAAACCTGAACCCCCATTAGAAAACCATTGCACAAGGGACGTAAGGGTCTTAGAGTTTAAAGCTGTGGTTAGGTTTCTACCTTAATTACTTTCTTGTACTTACAGCTGTTTGCAAGGGGTATAATCACAAGTATGTATTAGTCCTAGGAAGGTCGGTACATTAGCACAGATTCACCCACACAACACTTAGCAAGCTAAAGAAGATTAATCAACTATATGAAGCGAAAGCACTTGACAGTCTTCCCATGTGTCCTCGAGAACGTTTGGTCATCTTAAGTAATACAACCGGCTTGTCCTTTGCTGTATAAAGGATTGGGCCACTTGCTGCATCTATTCTTATTGTCTTTTATTTACTCGTATTTTATTTACTCGTATTTTATTTACTTGATTTATCAAAACCCCCTAAAAATCCGTTTGCTAAGTATTTGCAGAGAATTCCTGATCCATACCACTAGCCAGCACCTTCTGCTCCTCGTTAGGTTAGACACTCTTACTTATCAAAAATACTGCGATACACCCCCTATACTTGTGGGTCATCAAGACTATTTTCTGGCGCCGTTGCCGGGGAGTGAAGCGCTATTGGAGAGTGGAACTGGTAAAGGAAACTTCTACTGTGAGTATTGTTTACTTCTGTTAGTTGCTTTATTTTCGTTATGGATAATTCGCTAAGTTTCTTATTTGGTAATGCTACTACCACTGCTAAGGTAGTAGATGAACCACCACCTGCTGAGAATGATGCTTTTAAAATACCTACAAGAATTATTGATCGTGTTATGGATAACTACTATGTTGGGGATGGAAATGTCCATCCCGGTGATCATTTGCTTTTTATACATGAATTATGCGGGTTGTTCAAGTGTGTAGGTATTACTACAGATCAAGTTAAGAAGAAGTTATTTTCATTATCACTGAAAGGAAGATCTGAGGAATGGTATAAGCTGCTGAAGAATGGTCAAGCTCTGGAATGGGAGGAAATAGTACCTCTCTTTTATTCAAAGCTTTATCCTCCTAGTGAGATTCATAAAGATCGGAATCAAATATACAACTTTTGGCCTCTTGATGGAGAGAGTACATCTCAAGCTTGGGGGAGATTGAAGTTACTAATGCTCAAATGTCCCATTCATGAGATCCCCAACAATATTATTATCAATAACTTTTATGCAAGACTCTCTCTACATGATAAGGATTTATGGGATGCTTCTTGTGCTGGATCATTCACTCGCATGGAAGAAGAAGCTAAATGGGATCTTCTGGACCGTATTCAAGATAATGCTGAAGCTTGGGAGAATGACAAAGGTAGAAAGTCAGGTATAAATTATGATTATGAACGCATTGAATCTTTTATGGGAACTAATGACTTTCAAAATATTAAAAATGCTTATGGTCTAGACTCTCAAGCTATTGCTTCTTATTTTAAGGCTTTTGCTTCCTACATTGAAGTGCCTAAAAAGAAGTGGAATAAGTATCATGAACCATATAAAGATATTGCTAAGAGTATTCCTGCAAGAAATACTGAAGTTTATACTGCTAATCATGTTTTACCTAAACCTTACATTGAGAAAATGACTTTCCCAGTTAAGATAAAGGAACATTCTATGATAGCTAGTATGTTTAATGAAAGTACAAATAAAGCTGTTGAACCTGATAAACAAATGGTTGATGAACCTATAATAGCAAATGTGAAAGACTTTGTTACTAAATATGAAGAAGAGGGACACATTATCCTTTGTAAGGATACCTCTAATATTGTTTCACAAAGTAGTGTTATGAGAGCTAGTATTCCTGTTTTTCTGTTAGAATAAGTGATCAGTGTTACGATGGTCCTTGTGATAGTTATATTGTTAAGTTTATGCATGATACTAAAAGTTACTATGAGAGAGGGAAAAGTGTTCTTATGCATCTCAATAATATCAAGTTTCCTCGTTTTATGCTGAAAGTTTTTATGTTTCACTTGTTTTGCCTTCCTATGCTAGTAGCCTCTGGTTTCAACGACTTGTGTGTTTACAAATTTCCCTTGCATAGGAAGTGGGTTAGACTTAAATGTGTGTATTTTTGCTTCTTAATGCTCTCTTTCACTTCAATTCATATTCTTATGTGAGCATCTTTAAAATTATCATGCCCATCTTAATGGCTATAAAGAAAGAGCTTTTTGGGAGACAACCTAGTTTCTTTTTGCTTTCAGTTTGTTTGTGTTTCTTTGAGTCTTGGAATTTATTACTTTAGTAATAACCTCTCCTTATCCCTTTTTGTTTGGTTTTTGTGCCAAGATCAACCTCTAATGAGAGAGAAGTAATATTTGGGGAAGTTGCTGTCCCGAAACAGATTTTTGTGCTTCACCGTAAAAATTCGTGAGAGATCTCTGTATGTCGGATTGAGCTGTAATTTTTTATGCTTCTGACCCAGGTTGTTATTTAACTTTCGTTAGTTTGGCACGTTTAGATTTGAGCAACAGAAGATTTTCTAAAAATTTGATATTTACCTGCTGGTCTGGTTTGACAGATTTTTCTATTCTTGCATTTGCTTCTTTATTCAATTTCCTTTTTAAATTCTTTTTGGGTTTTCGGAAGGAGTTGCTACAGTAGCTTATGTTTTGATGGTTTTCAGTTGAAGTTGAACTCAAAAGGTTTTATCACTTCGCTTATACTAACGTTGCTAATGAGAACTGTGTGAAGTTTTGTGTGAAAGAAATTTCTAGGTAGTGAAAAAAATGGTGTAATGAGGAAGTGAAAGGTTTTATGACTCAAGTATTAAGTGTATGAAGATGAAGATATTGATGTTATTCAAGTGGTGACTCTGGAAGAATCTAGTAGATACCAAATTCACAGACCTGCAGAGTCTGTTTTCAAATAGGTAACAGTTCTGGTAAGAAAAGTTCCACGAAAATACTATCCAATTATATTTTTGCAGTTTTTAGTCAATAAGGAAAGCTACGAAGCGAAAGAGGGACGGAAACGGAGCCAGGGTGGATCACACCACCCTGTGGCGCGGGCCCACCCCTGGCCACGCCACCAGGTGGTGTGGCCACTCCGGACTCCGTCTCCGGCCCGTTTTCTCCCAGTACCTTCCTTTTGTTGCGAAACTTCATAATATATAACCCCCGGATCTCCTGAGGTTCGTATATCGTGTTTTCATCGTGTTTTTGTTTCGATCTATTTTTGCCAGGAGCTATCTTGGAAAGCTTTGAAGCACAATGGTGTCTGCCAAGGATAAAGGAAAGGAGCCTATGGAGGAGGATCTCCAAGACCCGGGGCAGGAGAAGGAGATCAGGAGTGAAGGTGAAGAGGATGAAAAGCACACCGCACTACCGTTGCAAGCATTGGAGTGGTGGCGAACCCTGCCAGGATCAGAAGGACTGCATGGATGTCAACTGGAGGGAAGCCTCCGCGTCACTGTTTGGCACCACGGACACCTTCTCCAAGCACCAAGAGTCCTTTCCATACCTTTATCCATAACCATGCAGGAAAAGAAGACTCCAAGAGGGAAGAGCGGAAAAAGAATCACAAGAGCTGGGATCCACAATCTGACATGATCATACACCGCATCGAGCACAACTCGGAGTTGATTCATACTCTCACCTTCAAGATTGAGGACTTGGGGAAATTGATCAAAGAGCTCATTGAGAGGATACCACCACCACCGAAGGAGTAATTCGTCATCAGGTTTGGCATCCCCTTGGTTTGTTCCAAGCTTGGGGGAGTGCCGCGGTATCACATCACTATCTTCTATCTTTTTACCTTTTTAGTAGAGTCATATCATGAATAGAGAAGTTATTATGTAGGATGGTTTGCATTATGGAAGTGTCCCCTCTCTCGTTAGATATGTATCCCTTGGTGTGAGTTGCTGTTATGGAATATTAATGAGAAGTTCTATCATTTACTTTTTTGCATAGCTTATATTAGTTTTCAATTCATGGTTATATGATTGATCTTGTTGTTAGTATTGGTATCACTTTGGGATCATTGAGTTAATTTAGTTGGTTTTGGCAAATCTAGCTCGGTCAGTAGCAACACTATTTTTGAGAGTTGAATGAAAAGATAAAAGTACTCTAAAGAAAAATAATTTCATCATCTTTCTTTCTTGATTTGCTCATAAGTTTAGTTTTCTCTAGTTAAGATCTTTTGTGCTTCCAAGGAAGATTGCATGTTTGTCTTTATCACGTGTGTGTTTGTTTGTTTCCTTAAACTCTTATACTTGCTACCCAGCCCTGCTAGCCAAAAACCTGTACTAAGAGGGAATTCTTCTCGTGCGTCCAATCCTTTAAACCAAAACCCATGCCATTTGTGTCAACCATACCTACCTATTAGCGTTATTGCTATTCCAAGTAAATTCATGTTTTTATCTACCTTCCAAATTAAACTTGTTATGTGAAAATTAGTGATTAAAGCTCTCACGAACTTGATGGCTGATACAATGCAAATGTATCTATAATTTTTGATGTTCCATGCTTGGTCTTATCCACTTTCTTGTGTTTTGTCCACACTTTGGAGTACTTTTCATATGATTTCTTGGACTAACCTATTAACAAGAGCCATAGTGCCAGCTGCCTGTTTTCTGCTGTTTTTGGTTCTAGGAAAGTCAGAAAATGAATATTCTCGGAATTGGACGGGACAAAAGCCAAAGTGCCCATTTTTCCCGAAGTCATCAAATGCCAGAATATGAGACAGAGAAGGGCTGGGGCCCGACCACACCACCTGGTCGCGTGGCCAGGCCTGGCCCGCGCCAGTGGGTGGTCTGGCCGACCCCAGCACCCCCTCGGCCTCTCCTTCCACCTATATATTGCCCTCAGGACGAAAACCCTAAGTACCCGATCAAAAATCCACGAAAGAGTCTGTAGCCGCCGCCATCTCCATCCCTAGATCGGGAGGGATCTGAAGCTCTTCCCGGCACCCTGCCGGAGAGGGGAATTCACCCTGGAGGCCTTCTTCATCACCATGCAAGCCTCCGGTGTGATGTGTGAGTAGTTCATCTCTGGACTACGGGTCCATGTAGTAGCTAGATGGCTGGTTCTCCTCCTTTGTGCTTTCATGTCTAGATGTTGTGAGCTCCTTTCATGATCAAGATCATCTATTTGTAATTCTGCATGTTGTGTTTGCGGGGATCCGATGGATATTGAGATGCTATTTCAGATTGATTATTGATTCTATCATGTCTTTGTTATTTGTGATCTTGCATGCTTTCCGTTGTTAGTAGCTATCTTGGCCAAGTAGATGCTAGCAACTCCAAGAGTTAGTATTTATGCTCGATAGTGGGTTCATGCCTCTGGTAATCTGGGGAAGTGACAGAAATCTCTAAGGTACTAGATGTGCTGTTGCTACTAGGGAGAAAACAACAATCCTTTGTTCATAGAACAATCGTATTGTTTACTTTACACGCAATTCGTAAAGCAATAATCTGTTGCTTGCAACTTAATACTGGAGTGGGTTCGGATGATAACCTGAAGGTGGATTATTAGTTATAGATGCTATTGGATGGCGGTCTATGTATAATGTTGTAATGCCCAATCAAGTTCTAAAGGAGTCAAGATGATTAGTATATGCATGTATTGCTTTCTCGATGTTTGTCAATTGCCCCGCTGTAATTTGTTCACCCAGCATGTTATCTATCTTAAGGAGAGCCACCTCTAGTGAACTATGGATCTCGGTCCTTTCTTTTACATACAATCTACGAACTGTTTACTGCTTTGTGTTTACTTTCTGCAAACTTTTACTTCCTTCCATTCGATACGTATAATCCTTTGTTTTCAGCAAAACCGGTGAGATTGACAACCTCATCGCAAGTTGGGGACAAAGTTTTGTGGTTGTGTTGTGCAGGTCTCCATGTTGCTACTAGCACCGGTAGTGCGCCCTGCCAAGGCTCAGCTAGCAATACCTTTGGGGTGTTTCCTTGCTCCTAAACTTGTTATGAGAAAACTAGTGATTAAAGCTCTCACGAACTTGATGGCACACTTTACTTTTCTTGCCCTTAATAAACTTGAACCATTGTGTCGTCTATGTTGTATATGCTTGCACTTATTTGTTGGGGATTAGCAGAACCATGCTGTCATGGGGAACGCTTTCAACATTGCACTGGTACTTTGTACCTAGTTGATATCATGATCTTTTGTCTATGGATGTCGTCGGTGTGAAATGAAATGGGAGCTTGTAAGTCCATGGAGTTATGTATATGTGTTAGAGAAACGCCTGGGCCATTGGTCTAATCCATGCTGACATGGTGGAAACCTGCAGCATAACCATAATGAGCTGTCTATGAAGCATTCTTCTTATAAAAAAGAGTCCTATATCAGTAGCTAGTGTTCTAATGGAAGTTTATTGGTGTTGGAACTGAACCTTAAGACTTATTATCTTGGGTGCACTAATGTTGCTAATAAAGATTGTGTGAAGTTTTGTATGAAGGAAAAATTTCAGGTGTATGGAAGGAATGAGCAATGAGATGAAGGATGGACTAAAGCTCAAGCTTGGGGATTCCACACGTGTCACCCCAAGAAATATCCAAGAAGTACAAGCGTCAAAGCTTGGGGATGCCCAAGGCATCCCCTCTTCATCAATAAAAATCCCAGGTTTCTTCCAAACGCTTCATTTTTATTGTTTCATACACAATTGTGTTGTTCTTGGAGCGTCTTCTTTTTCATTTTTGTTTTGTTTGCTTAGTTTTCTGAATAAATTGGTTGGCCCCCCTCTTTCATACATTGGTTTGCAAATAGTTTGGTTTGGTTTGGAAAAGAGTAGGAAAGTTCATGCTTATGTGGTAAAAAGAGCTCGTTTTTGACTGTGGCCTATGCTCTGTCATGCCATGCTTGGTATTGTTTTGGCTTTATGCTTAGTATTCTTTGTTTTAGCATGACTTGTTATAAACAATTGAGATTGCATCATGTGCCTTGGATGAATCATGCGTTGTTTTAGCATATTAAAGCATAGTATAGTGGTATTCTCCTTTGATGATTTATTTGGGTTGACTTGGCGCATGCTCACACCATGTTATGACTATCTCAAGTCACCATAGCCTTTATGATCCTTTAGTTTTCAACTTGTAGTATCACTTTATGCTTTGATCAATGATGTTTTGTTGCTCTTCATGATTATGGCCATTATTGCTCTCTTAGTTTGTCGCTCCCAGTCTTTTGCTAACCTCCACAACCAAGTATGAGTTCCACTCATGCATCCAACTCCTTAAACCAAGTTATTCCAAAGAGTCCACCATACCTACCTACTAGCTTATGCTATTCCAAGTATATTCATGCTTTTGTTTACCTTCCAAATTAAACTTGTTATGAGAAAACTAGTGATTAAAGCTCTCACAAACTTGATGGCACAATTTACTTTTCTCGCATTTAATAAACTTGAACCATTGTGTCGTCTATGTTGTATATGCTTGCACTTATTTGTTGGGAATTAGCAGAACCATGCTGTCATGGGGAACGCTTTCAACATTGCACTTGGTACTTGTACCTAGTTGATATCATGCTCTTTTGTATATGGATGTCGTCGGTGTGAAATGAAAGGGGAGCTTGTAAGTCCATGGAGTTATGTATATGTGTTATATAAACGCCTGGGCCGCTGGTCTAATTCATGCTGACATGGTGGAAACCTACAGCATAACCATAATGAGCTATCTATGAAGCATTCTTCATATAAAAAAAGAGTCCTATATTGAAAAAAAAGAAAAAAAAGATTATGAAAAGAGGAAAGAGAGAAAAAAGCACCATAATCCCATGGTAAATAAGAAGATTGCTAAGATGCTCGTTGTCTGCTTGCCTTGTCATTTTGATATGGGGATTCTTCCGTATCATCGGGCAAGGGGTACCCCGTTGGCGGTTCTCTATGATACACATGTACTTACGATGACAAGAACTTACCGGTGACTAAACTTGAGTAGCATGCGGAGCGGCCCTCGTATTCAAGGGACATGAGGTTTCTAACTTATACTTCGTCAAGCATGTACACCATAGTTTGTTCACTTTAACCTTAATCACTTCAAGATGCTTATGATAGGGGCAATGAGAGCTGAAAGCTATAAGTACCATAATTTTTGGAAGCTCTTTATGAAACTTGAATCCCTACTTCCTTCTATGAAGGCCTTTCTTCCACTTTTACATTGAATCTCCACCTTGTATCTTTATGCACCTACTTTCAGAGCATAGTGGCCATTCTTAGTTCTATGTGCATTGTCCCAAGACTTTTTTGATTGATGCATAGCTTTGATATTGCTTGTTTTAAACTATTTGTATCTAGTCACTCTGATGAACTTTGAAGGTGTCCTATGCATTTATATTTTCTACTCTATGAGGGACAAGCTGAATGCTATTATGCTATGTTTTGTTTATGTGAAACAAACAAACGTCTTGCAAAGCATTGTTATTCATGAATCTTTGGTTTGTGCCTGTTCATGTTGCATCATAGTTTCTTTGTCTTATTGCTAGAGCTTTGTCTTTCATGTTATGATTGAAGTACTATGATCCCAGCTTTGAATGTTTTACAAATACTTTGATCAAGTCTTTGATGGTGCATGCCACCTCAAAAATTATTCTTTTTTTATTACTTACCTACTCGAGGACGAGCAGGAGTTAAGCTTGGGGATGTAGATACATTGCAAATGTATCTATAATTTTTGATGTTCCATGCTTGGTTTTATCCACTTTCTTGTATTTTGTCCACACTTTGGAGTACTTTTCATATGATTTCTTGGACTAACCTATTACTAAGAGCCACAGTGCCAGTTGCCTGTTTTCTGCTGTTTTTGGTTCCAGGAAAGTCAGAAAATGACGTCTCGGAATTGGACGGGACAAAAGCCAAAGTGCCTATTTTTCCGGAAGTCATCAGATGCCAGAATACGAGATGGAGAAAGGCTGGGGGCCGGCCACACCACCTGGCCACACGGCCAGGCCTGGCCCGCGCCAGGGGGTGGTCTGGCCGACCCCAGCACCCCTCGACCTCTCCTTCCGCCTATATATTGCCCTCGGGACGAAAACCCTAAGTACCCGATCAAAAATCCAGAAAGAGTCTGTAGCCACCGTCATCTCCATCCCTAGATCGGGAGGGATCTGAAGCTCTTCCCGGCACCCTGCCGGAGAGGGGAATTCACCCTGGAGGCCTTCTTCATCACCATGTAAGCCTCCGGTGTGATGCATGAGTAGTTCATCTCTGGACTACGGGTCCATGTAGTAGCTAGATGGCTGGTTGTGCTTTCATGTCTAGATCTTGTGAGCTCCGTTCATGATCAAGATCATCTATTTGTAATTCTGCATGTTGTGTTTGCGGGGATCCGATGGATATTGAGATGCTATTTCAAATTGATTATTGATTCTATCATGTCTTTGTTATTTGTGATCTTGCATGCTTTCCGTTGTTAGTAGCTATCTTGGCCAAGTAGATGCTAGCAACTCCAAGAGTTAGTATTTATGCTCGATAGTGGGTTCATGCCTCTGGTAATCTGGGGAAGTGACAGAAATCTCTAAGGTACTAGATGTGCTGTTGCTACTAGGGAGAAAACAACAATCCTTTGTTCATAGAACAATCGTATTGTTTACTTTACACGCAATTCGTAAAGCAATAATCTGTTGCTTGCAACTTAATACTGGAGTGGGTTCGGATGATAACCTGAAGGTGGATTATTAGTTATAGATGCTATTGGATGGCGGTCTATGTATAATGTTGTAATGCCCAATCAAGTTCCAAAGGAGTCAAGATGATTAGTATATGCATGTATTGCTTTCTCGATGTTTGTCAATTGCCCCGCTGTAATTTGTTCACCCAGCATGTTATCTATCTTAAGGAGAGCCACCTCTAGTGAACTATGGATCCCGGTCCTTTCTTTTACATACAATCTACAAACTGTTTACTGCTTTGTGTTTACTTTCTGCAAACTTTTACTTTCTTCCATTCGATACGTTTAATCATTTGTTTTCAGCAAAACTGGTGAGATTGACAACCTCATCGCATGTTGGGGACAAAGTTCTGTGGTTGTGTTGTGCAGGTCTCCACGTTGCTACTAGCACTAGTAGTGCGCCCTGCCAAGGCTCATCTAGCAACACCTTTGGGGTGTTTCCTTGATCCTACTGGTTCGATTAAACCTTGGTTTCATAAATGAGGGAAACTTGCTGCTGTGCTCATCATACCTTCCTCTTGGGGGTTCCCCAACAAGCTCTACAGCAACACCGAGCCATCAAGCACTTTTCTGCCGCCGTTGCCGGGGAACGAAGAAGAAGAAACTCCCACGTCAACACCGCACCAATGGCACACTTTACTTTCTCGCATTTAATAAACTTGAACCATTGTGTCGTCTATGTTGTATATGCTTGCACTTATTTGTTGGGAATTAGCAGAACCATGCTATCATGGGGAACGCTTTCAACATTGCACTGGTACTTTGTACCTAGTTGATATCATGTTCTTTTGTCTATGGATGTCGTCGGTGTGAAATGAAAGGGGAGCTTGTAAGTCCATGGAGTTATGCATGTGTGTTAGAGAAACGCCTGGGCCACTGGTCTAATCCATGCTGACATGGTGGAAACCTGCAGCGTAACCATAACGAGTATCTATGAAGCATTCTTCTTATAAAAAAGAGTCCGATATTGAGACAAAAGAGAAAAAGAAAAAAGAGATTATGAAAAGAGGAAAGAGAGAAAAAATCACCATATTCCCATGGTAAATAAGAAGATTGCTGAGATACTTGTTGTCTACTTGCCTTGTCATTTTGATATGGGGATTCTTCCGTATCATCGGGCAAGGGGTACCCCGTTGGCGGTTCTCTATGATACACATGTGCTTACAATGACAAGAACTTACCGATGACTAAACTTGAGTAGCATGAGGAGCGACCCTCGTATTCAAGGGACATGAGATTCTCAATTTACAACTTGTCAATGCATATCCTCATATTTGATCACTTTAACCTTAACCACCTAAAGATTCCTATGATAGGGGCAATGAGAGGTGAAAGCTAATAAGTATCATAATTTTTGGGAGCTCTTTATGAAACTTGCAATCCCTGCTTCCCTCTACGAAGGGCCTTTCTTTTACTTTTTAGTTGAGTCAGTAAACCTATTCCTTTATATCTTAGCAAGTATTTTGAGTTGTTGTGTTTCATTCATTCATATGGTGATTCATTCAATCATGTTTCTTATGTTCCTTGTTTTGCACATTGCTCTTATCTTGGTGATTACTACTTTGAAAGCTATCATTGAAAACCAGTTATTTGTGAACTCCAGCAAATTATCAACTATTCTTCGACCAAGAGCTAAGTTTGCCATTACCAATTATGATTTACTTCATGTATCTTTATTGTGTTTTCCTTTGCTTATTGCAAGTTGAGTTATATAATAGTGAGTTGTCTTCTATTATGATCTATGTATTGATGAATGTGATGCTTCTTGTCCGTATTCTTTTATCGACTCTTCACTCCATAAACCTGAGGTCATGTTTATTGAGCTCAATTTCGCTTGGGGACAAGCGAAGTCTAAGCTTGGGGGGAGTTGATACGTCCATTTTGCATCACTATTCTATATCATAATTTACTGTTATTCATTGATATATTTCATATTAAGAGATGATACTTATGTTATTTCATCTGTTTTTGCATGGTTGATGACTTTTGGAGCATGGACCACTGCAGTCAGGATTCTGATGGAAAAGGTGCTGTTTGGAGGCAAAATTCGCGAAGATCAGAAAATCTGGGAAAATATATGGAAAATCCTATTTTTCCAGAAGACGAAGGAAGCCAGAAGGAGGAGTGGAGATGAGCCACAGGGGGGCCACACCACCCCTGGCGCGGGCCACCCTAGGCTGCGCCACCAGGTGGTGTGGCCGGCCTGGCCACCTCTGGCTCTCCCCTATGGCGTATATATTCCTCCCGAAACCCTAAGACTTAGAGAGGGACCACAGAAAGATTCCGCCGCTTCTGCGGGACGGAAAACACCGAGAGAGAAAGATCTCTCCGGCAGACAGATTTCTGCCGGGGGAATTCCTTCCCGGAGAGGGGAGATCGTCGCCATCAACACCACCATCAAGCTGGACTTCATGGGGATCATCATCATCATCACCACCACCATCATCACCATCAGCACCCTCATCACCATCTCCATATTGCTGAAACAATTGGGTTGAATCTTGCATAGTTCTTAGGGGAAACTTTCCCGGTGTTGATTACTCTTTGTAGTTGATGCTATTGAGTGAACCATTGAATTATTATTTATGTTCAGATTGTTATACATCATTATTCCATCTCTGATCATGACCATATGATGTCTTGTGAGTAGTTCGTTTTGTTCTTGATGACATGGGCGAAGTCATGTTGTTAGTAGTGGAATTGTGTTGAGAAAGATTCAATAGTTTGATATTTAAGTTGTGGTGTACTTCTTCTAGTGGTGTCATGTGAACGTCGACTACATGACACTTCACCTATATGGGCATAGGGGAAAGCATTGTGTATTTGGCTACTAATCGTAGGGGTTGCCGGAGTGACAGAAACCTGAACCCCCATTAGGAAACCATTGCACAAGGGACGTAAGGGTCTTAGAGTTTAAAGTTGTGGTTAGGTTTCTACCTTAATTACTTTCTTGTACTTACGAATGTTTGCAAGGGGTATAATCACAAGTATGTATTAGTCCTAGGAAGGTTGGTACATTAGCACAGGTTCACCCACACAACACTTAGCAAGCTAAAGAAGATTGATCAACTATATGAAGCGAAAGCACTTGACAGTCTTCCCATGTGTCCTCGAGAACGTTTGGTCATCTTAAGTAATACAACCGGCTTGTCCTTTGCTGCATAAAGGATTGGGCCACTTGCTGCAATTTATTCCTACTGTCTTTTATTTACTCATACTTTATTTACTTGCTTTATCAAAACCCCCTAAAAATCCGTTTGCTAAGTATTTGCAGAGAATTCCTGATCCATACCACTAGCCAGCACCTTCTGCTCCTCATTGGGTTCGACACTCTTACTTATCAAAAATACTGCGATACACCCCCTATACTTGTGGGTCATCATGCTGCTAAAGAAAAACATGCTTATGAAATTAGAACTAGAAGTGGTGCTGCTACCCAGGATCCTCTATATCCGGAGGGGCATCCTAAAATAATTGAGCAGGATTCTCAACAAGCTGAAAATAGTGGTACTACTCCTAAGAAAAGAAAAAAGAAACATATAACTATTGTAGAACCCTCTGAACCTGCTAAAGATCCTAATAGTATATCTGTCTCTGATGCTGAAACTGAAAGTGGTAATGAAGAAAATGATGCTCCTGATAAAAAAAAAGTTGAAGAAGAACCCGAAAGGCACACTAAGAATACTAAATACACTAAAGAAGATTTTGTTGCTAAGAAACATGGTAGTGAAAGAGAGGATTGGGTCCAAAAACCTATGCCTTTCCCTGATAAGAAACACAAGTCAAAGGAAGATGAACACTATAATAAGTTTTGTGAGTGGATGAAACCTTTATTCTTGCAAATTCGTTTGACTGATGCTATTAAATTGCCTCCTTATTCAAAGTATATGAAGGATATTGTTTCGAATAAAAGGAAGATTCCCAATGAAGAAATTTCTACTTTGCTTGCTAATTATTCCTTTAATGGTAAGGTTCCAAAGAAACTTGGAGACCCAGGGATTCCAACTATTCCTTTCTCTATTAAAATTAGTTATGTTAGAACTGCTTTGTGTGATTTGGGAGCAGGAGTTAGTGTTATGCCTTTTTCTCTCTATAAGAGACTTCAACTGGAAAAACTAATACCAACTGATATATCTTTGCAAATGGCTGATAAATCTACTACTATTCATGTTGGTATATGTGAGGATGTACCTGTTCAAGTGGCTCATAATTGCTTGATATTAACTGATTTTGTTGTGCTTGAAATGCTTGAAGATGATAATATATCTATTATTCTTGGAAGACATTTTCTTAATACTGCAGGAGCTATTATTAATTGTAATCAAGGAAAGGTGACTTTTAATGTTAATGACAAGGAGCATACTGTCTATTTCCCCAAGAAGATTGATAGGACTTATGGGTTAAATTCAATTGAACATGTTGAGGGCATTCAAGTTGGAGAAATATATTGTCCCATACCAAGAGAAAAATACGAAACTATTATGTTTGGGACCATTGCTATCAAGGTTGAGGTAACATAATCATAAGTTGTATGCAAAGTTTTGTTCCATATAAAATTGTTTTGGTAACAAGAACTGATCAACCTTGTTAACAAAGGTATTTTAATGAACAAAATAATGTTTTCACCATGATTATCTCCGCTTACTTCCATTCTATCCATTTTAGTTTTTGCTTTCGTTTAGTTTACTTTTCTGTTGTTAGTTGCTTGCATGTTAGAGTGTCTTAGAACTTCTGAAGTTTTATCCTTGTTTTGCTTTTGCATCTTCCGAAAACATCTTTCTGTCAGAAAATCATTCATCTATACCTGAAAATTGCTCAAAAATAAAGTGTCTCGAAAAATTCCAAAAAATTCATATTAAATTTTTACGTGAAAAAAGGGGCAGATGAGTGCCTGGATAGTACCAGGGGGCTCACCAATCAGGCACACCACCTGGTGGCGCGGCCAGCCCAGCGGCGTGCCTGGCCATGGTGTGGGCCACCCCTGGCCCTCTACTCACTCTCTCACTTCCCACTGCTCTCTCTCTCCCGAAAAACACCAGTTCATTGCTCGAAATCGTGTTCTTGATGTTCTTGTCCTTGATTTTTCGATCTCCTTGCTCAGCCCATCTTTGCTGCTGAAATTTGGAGCATTTGTTCTCCGGTATGTGACTCCTCCGCTTGTCCAAGTAGATTTGTGATTAGTGGATTATATCTTGAGTATTTTACTGCTATAGGTGACTGGTTATGAGAGCTTGTAAGCTTGTTCATTGCTTAGAGATATTGTTTTGATGCATGTTTAGGCCTCTTACAAGTCCCTATGAGTAGTGCCCTTTATTATGCATTCACTTTGCAATCACTTGTTTAATAGATGTTTAAATTTCAGAATATCAAAGATGAACAACCACACATTTGGAGAAATATTTTAGAGGGACACACCTAGGAGGTCAAGGCCCTCAAGATCAGCCTCTTAGTTTAGGTCTTCGTACAATGAAGATCTCATTGCACCACGCTTTGGCAATGAAGGAGACGAGGGGGATGCTCACCCATCTACTTTTCCTTGTTATACCTTTTTGCAAGCTGCAGGGATCCTCGATGATTTCTTACTACTGGTTCAGAGGGTCGGTTTGACCTCATACATGGAAGATGAGAGTGAGCAGTATGCCGTGCTCACCAAAACTTTCGTTGAGAGTTTCATTTTCACTAACACCCCCTATCAGTCAAACGTTTCCTTGAGAATTTATAATCAGCCTATTACCATGTCATTGGAAAGATTTTGCAGCATTATAGGTATAGGCATGACGGGGACCGTGAATAAGATCCAAGGGTGACCCGCTTATTTTCTAGAACTCTATCGAAGTGTGACAAATGACGATGACCGCATAGCTCAGCGCGGGAAGATAAGAAACATCCAAATCCCAGCTCTTAGATACTTTGCTTATTATCTTGCTACTAGCATGTCGGGGATCGCAACAGAAAACAAAAAATTTCCTACGTGGGAACCCCAAAAACTGTCTAGGATCTATCTATGTAGTAATGGAGTAACGGCCGGAGCGTATAGAATACATACCCTTGTAGACCGTACGCGGTTAACGTTCCGCGGGGAACATGGTTGAAGTAGTCGTACTCGTAGCCGACCTCAAGGTCGCGAAGCTCCTCGCAGGTGACCCCTTGCTCCTTCTTCATCTTCATCGTGCAACAGCTCCGACTCATGACATTTAAGCGCCCCAAGTGTTGCGCCTCGTGTCTTTGTACACATCCGGTGCACGATGAGACCTCCGGCTCCCCGATCCCGCCGGGAGTGCGGAAGTTGATATCCGGCTAGGAATCCCTGCAGCGCAATGGCGTACTACAGGTGTGCCTTATTCGTACAACCCAGACTTGGGGCCATGGTCACAAGGTATAGAGAGAGGGAGAGAGAAAGTCAACCAAAGGACTTCTCAAGTTGTGTTTAATCCCACCCATGGGCACCCCTTTACATAGGCGGAGGGGGTGTGCCCTCCCCATTAGGTTAGCCATGTGGGACTAATAGGCAAAGGAAAAATACAGGTATTTTCGTCCTGGCCGATTGGGCCGAATTAACTCAGCCCAATAGTCAAAACAGAAAATACCTAATAAAAGAAAAAGGAGGGCAGTAACAACAGCTGGAGAGGCGCTGTCCGGGTGGGCCTTGGCGCGACCCACTTCGCGCCCAGTAGCCCCCGTGGCAGCGGCCTGGCGACCCAGCCCGGGTGGGCCGGTGCCCCGGCGGCCCAGCTCGCGCGCCCGCGAGGCGGCCTGGCGAGGCAGAGCCCGGGTGGGCCGACTCGCCCCGGCGGCACAGCTCCCTGGCACCCGCGTGGGCCAGGTCGAGCAGGCCCGACGGCTGTGGTCCGCCCCCGTGCGGCGGTTAATAAAAACCGCCCACGTGGGCTGTTTCTTTTCCTTTTTCCTTTATTTTTCTACAGCTTTTATTCTAGGCCTTTTCCCTCCGAGATTTGGCCTAATATAAAAGTTGCCTTTATAAATCTTAATATAAATATTATTTATAATATATTAATTCACAATTAACATATAATAAATATATATTTAAATTCCCATTTATCCGAAAACACTTTTCCGGCCTTTTCCTTTATTCTTTCTCCGAACAACTTCGGATCTCTCGCGAAACATTTCCGGCTTTCTCTCTTTCTCTACTGTGATTCCATATTACGAATGATCGAGTCTCATCGTACCCTTAAGTGTATCCTCTCACGGCTCGAGAATGCTCTAGACATGATCTATATCAATGATCAACAAAGGGACCAGGGATACCCATGTGACCCCTATGCATTCCTAATGACAATGTTGTTTGAACCGCTAAATGTAGCATCCTCGTCCTTTTGTTTCTCGATACAACTTGTCCAAGATCCAATCATTGGTATCCCATACCTTGTTCAATCTCATTCACAACAAGTTATGTTTTCTTGTTACCGTGATATTACATCCCCGTGACCTAGTCACATGTTGCAACATTTATGGATGTAATCTCACCAAGCCGGCCGTATGTATCTTTACCCGTCATGTGGGTGAACAAATCCCGGTATTGCAGTCACATGTCATCTACTGTTCCTTCGGAATACCCAACGTACACCTTTATAACCACTGTATTACCAAGTGGCGCTTGATGCAGTCTAAGCAGCCTCGGGAAACAGTGAGTAATATGAGCTCACGGTCTAAGGAGATGGAGTCTAGGTATAGCTGTTGCAAACAATGAACTATATGACTTGATCGTGTTGCAAGGAATGTCCAATCACATCATTCTCCAATGATATGATCCTGTTGTCAGTCAGCATAAATGCCCATGATCTTGAAACCCAGATCATCTTCGTGACCAACGAACTAGTATAAATAGAGGCTACTAGGGACTTTGTTGTTTCATACCACACCTATACCAATGTTTCTACTTGGCACAGTTATAGCATAATATGAAACTATTATAAACTAATTGAGATATGACAATAAAAACCTATTTATTATTTGCCTCTAGGGCATATCTCCTTCATAGCATTCTTGGTAGGGAGAATACAAGTAATATCTCCAATTATCATTTAGCCTTCCTCGCTGCTGCACTTAATAATGATACTTGGTACAATCTTGGCTCTCTCATTGCTCGCCGCCTAGCTGCTAGGGGACCTATTTATGGGGGCATTATTGCTTCACGTATGGTTACTGCGTTAGAGCTTTCTGTGGATCCTAATGATACTATATTGACACCACAAAGGCTTGATCTTGTTGCCATGAAAACACATCACTTTGTCACTGCTGACTCTGATATGGACAGTTTAGTATACAAGATGTTGTTTACTGACGGGGATAAAAGGGAGATTTCTTTGCCGCAATCTACTTTGTTCAATGTTCACAGGAGGCCGTGGTCGCGTTCCAAGGAGGAGGTGGACGGGCAGCTCTGCCTGCTTGGTTTCCACAGGCAACACCAGGAGGATGTGCCTTCTTACGACTACTCTGCGCACTACGGTGGGGCATCCTCAAGCTCATACCAGGACGAGGGTACCTCCTCGCCGTACTACAGAGGCACTCCATCTTGGCCAGCTTGGGATTGATACCCACTTAGGCCAAAAGCCTAAGCTTGGGGGGAGGTACACTGACATCACTCATCTCCATATCATGCTTAGTCGGTACTTTGTATATTCATGTTTCGTTCTCTTTTTAGTTTTTGTTCTTTCTTTACTTTTGCTTTCTAAAACACAAAAATACCAAAAATATTTCTGTTGTTTCTCTTTGTTTGCTTCTTCTACTTTTTGCCTTGGTTTGCTTTTTTCCTTTTGGATTTGTCTTAATTATTCAAAAAACCCAAAAATATTTTGCTTTGATTGTTTTTTCCTTTTAGTTCTTGCCTTTAAAAATCGAAAACCCAAAAATATTTGTTGTTCTTCTTTGGTTTTGTGAAGTTTGTTGCAGGGTTCAACAGTCCTCAGTGGAATTTGGTTTCATGTTATTATTCAAGCCACACAAGTGAAGGGTAATAATGAGGATTAATGACAACTTGAGGTGTGGTAAGAAGCTGGTAACCAACTCTATTTATTTTTATTTTTGTACATATACTCATCATTGTGGGCATGCTTAGTCTATTCATGTAGGGCGTATGTTATTTATGGATGCTTAGTAGATCTTGCTTTCTTATGATTAGCTCCAGCTTGCCAATAGTTTGTTGCATGTCATATGAATGTTTGCTTGCATTGCTCTATTCATAACTTGGTATGACACTATGGTATCCTCCTCTGAATGTTTCACTTGAATCGACTTGGCACATGCTAATGCATGCATATGACTGAAACAAAAATCAGTTAAGCCTCGATGAATTATGTTGCCTCAGGAGTCTTGAATCACTTTCATGCCATGATTAGTCATGTTTTGTTGCAAGCATGATTATGACAGTTATTGCTCTCTCGTTTGTCGCTCCCTTACTATTGCTAGCCTCCACTTGCACTGAGTATGAGCTCTACTCGTGTTTCCAATTCCCCCAAACCAATATTGCCAAAAGTGTCCACCATACCTACCTATTAGCATCATTTGCTGTTCCGTGCATATTTAATATGCCTTGTTTTCTTCCGAATAAAATGTTTGCTTGTTATGAGAAAGTTAGTTAGTAAAGCTCTCACGAACTTGATGGCACACTTTATTTCTTGCACTTAATAAACCCAAACCATTGTGACTGTCCATGAAAGTTATATGCTTGCAAATTATAGTCTGGGGATTAGCAGAACCGTGCTGTCACGGGGAACGCTTTCAACACCTGTAAATATATACCCAGTTGATACCATGCTCTTTTGTTTGCGGATGTCATCGGTGTGAAATAAAAGGGGAGCTTGTAAGTCCATGGAGTTATGTATGTGTGTTAGAGAAACGCCTGGGCCGCTGGTCTAATCAATGCCTAATCATGGTGGAAACTTGAAGCGTAATCATAATGAGCTGTCTATGAAGCATTCTTCTTATAAAAAAAGAGAGTCAGATATTGATAAAAAGAGAAAAAGAAAAAAAATGAGAAAAGAGGAAAGAGAGAAAAAAACACCATTTTCCCATGGTAAATAAGAAGATTGCTGAGATGCTCGTTGTCTGCTTGCCTTGTCATTTTGATATGAGGATTCTTCCGTATCATCGGGCAAGGGGTACCCCGTTGGCGGTTCTCTATGATATGCATGTATTTACTATGACAAGAACTTACCGGTAACTAAAGTTGAGTAGCATGAGGAGCGGCCCTCGTACTCAAGGGACATGAGATTTCTAGTTTATGGTCTGTCAAGCATATTACTCAGATTGGACCTCACTGTCACCTTAACCATTTAAAGATGCTTATGATAGGGGCAATGAGAGCTCAGAGCTAACGAGTACCATACTTTCAGCATTTGGAAGCCTTTCAAACTATTCAAAACCTTTTCATTTCTTTGTTGAGTCACCACCTATTCTTTGAGCACTTTCTTGAGAGCATAGTTGTCATTCTTAGTGTAATATGCTTGTCTCAAAACTTGATTATTTGTGTTATGACTTTGATACTTGTATCTCTGATATCTTTACTTCTAGTCTTCACTTGAACTTCAGAGGTGCCTTGGCATTTATGTTTGCTTTACAATCAAAGGCAAGCGAGATACCACTCTATCATACATTTTTATGAGCATTGCAATGTTTCTTTTATGTTTCATGCCACTTACTATTTTTGAGTTAGAAGCTCTTCATAGCTTGCAATGACTATTAAGTAAACTTAGTTGCATACTATTTATTATGAATTGCCTGAGTAGTTGATCATATGCTGAGAATATATACTTCTTATGAAGCAAATGTGTTCGTGAAAGTTTCTTTTATCGCACTCAGTTTTCAACTGAATTGCTTGAGGACAAGCAATAAGCTAAGCTTGGGGGGAGTTGATACGTCCAAAATGTATCTAATTTCCTGAACACTTTTTCTATTGTTTTTCCTCTAAACTTGTGTGATTTGGATACAACTAACACGGACTGACGCTGTTTTCAGCAGAATTACCTTGGTGTCTAGTTTTTGTGCAGAAAATCAACTATTAGGAAAAATCCCAGAAAATATGCCAAAAATCGTATTTCACCAGAAGACTCACGGAGCCAGAAGACGAGACAAAGTAGGGCCACGAGGGGCCCACACCACCTGGCCACGTGGGCCAGGCCAGGCCGCGCTTAGGGGTGGTGTGGCCGCCTTGGCTGCCCCCTCAGCCTCCCTCTTTGCCTATAAGTCGCCTCTTAACCTAAAAACCGTGGGGGGTTCGACGTTTTTCCAGAAAGAGTTCCGCTACGCCGCCACCACCAGATTCCACGATTCAGAACCAGAAACTCCATTTTGGCACCCTGCCGGGACGGGGAATTGGATGAGATCATCGCCATCATCATCACCATCGCTTCTCCATCGACCGTCCATGTTTCCCCCATCCATGAGTGAGTAATCTCCCGCTGTAGGTTATGGGGATGGTAGGGATTTGATGTGATCGTTCATGTAATGGCATCAGATTGTTAGGGCATGGTGCCTAGTATCTATTATTAGTGCTTTTTGACTTTGTTGCAACTTGTTATGCTTAATGCTTGTCACTAGGGACTGAGTGCCATGATTTCAGATCTGAACATGTTATTGATTCATTATGATAGTATTGTTTATGGTCTTACCTGCAAGTTGTATACACATATTGTTGTCCGAAACCAAAGGCCCCGAAGTGACAGCAATCGGGATAACCGGAGGGAATGACTTTGATGTGAGGATCACATGTGTTCACGGAGTGTTAATTCTTTGCTCCGATGCTCTATTAAAAGGAGCACCTTAATTGCCAGTAGTTCCCTTGAGGCCCCGCTGCAAACGGGCTGGCAGGACAAAAGATGTTGTGCAAGTTCTCATTGCGAGCATGTATGACTATATATGGAACACATGCCTATGATTATTTAGTACTTGGATGCTTTATCTTATTTATCTGCAAATGCCCTATGTTTTGATTGCTATATTAATTGTCTTGTCCATGCAACGCCCGTCCATCCATCCCTATGCCTACCACACTTTAATCCTACTGTTTACTGCAATTTTCACTACTGTCTTTGCTTTTATTACTACTATTACTTTACTATTGCTACTACAAAACTGTT
The DNA here is from genome assembly GCA_916181665.1 of Avena sativa. Classification (NCBI taxonomy): domain Eukaryota; kingdom Viridiplantae; phylum Streptophyta; class Magnoliopsida; order Poales; family Poaceae; genus Avena; species Avena sativa. The sequence continues at coordinate 471,995,218 of OV702290.1, forward strand.
GCTACTGATAAACTGCTGTGAGCAAGATTGTTTTCAGGTGCAGCTAAATTGACAGCTCAGTTGTTAAGGCTTATAAATATTCTTTGGCTTCCCTTGTGTCAAATCAATAAATTGGGTTTCACTTCCCTCGAAAATACTGCGATACACCCCCTATACTTGTGGGTCATCAAGGTCTTCGTGGAATGAGTCAATACTACGCCAGTAATTTCCAAATTCGAGTCCGGGGATTCGAGTTTGAGTAAGTGATGTTGTTTTTGCCCTGGAGCAATTAACTGCTCCCGATCCGTTGAGTGCGCTAGGCACGTTAACCAACATCCCTATGAAGGGTTACAAATTTAACTAACCCGATGAACTTCCGGGCGAGTGCTTCACACCGTATACAACTGTTGTCCGACTACCAAAGGAAAGGCTCAAGACATCTAAGTCTCCACTCGAATCTACGATCAGATAGACACTCGGGGGCTACTAACATAGGTATTCCCAACAGGCGCTCGACTCTAGCCGACCTGGCTCGGCCTAGAAGAAGGCCCGCCCGACGATCTGCCAAGATCCACGAAGCACAAGACAGTTCAGCTGACATGAAGCCTACAAAGGCGCCGACTCCAAGAGCGCAAGACAAGGAAAGCTTAAGATTAGAGTTTGAATCAAACTTGTAACCTACTCGATCACGATCCTGAGACCTAGGCTCTCATATAAAGACTAGGAGGGGCCACCGAGGAGGAGATTTGCCCCACGACAAAACAAATAAAAACACATGTAGCATACATCAAATCCAATCTGTGCATCCACAGCCAACTCGGCGATATTGTAACCTTCAGTTCCTCCATCGATCAAGAACAAACAAGCAGTAGTAGGGATTTTCCTACGGGGCCTGAACCTGGGTAAACCTCGCGTCCCCCATTGTTTGTCTGTTAGCTGATGAGGTCTCAAGTGCGCCTGCTCTTCCCTAAAATACAAGTAAATATCAATGGGCATTTTCGTGAGCAGCCCACGTCAGACGGGTCCCACCTAGTCATCATCGCCTCCTCTTGCTTTTGTCCCTCCCCTTCCTTTATATAAATAGGGAACACGTGGGGAGAGAGAATAATAATTAATAATAAATAATTTGTAAGGTATTTTTCTTACAATTTTTTTCTCTCTCTCTTTATCTCTCGTGCTTGCGGTTCCAAGAAGAACTACACGCGTGGGAGACAACACCATCATCAGTACACCGTCACGCTACTGGATCCTTGTTCTAGAAGACCTACTTCCATAATCCCAACTGAACCAGGGAGAACGGAAGTTATCGTTGAGCACCAAATGCGTGTGAAACCACGGAGGTGCTACAATTCTGGCACCTGAACGTCATGCGAGGAGCAACGCGACCTTGGAGTCAACTATGAGTATGACTACATCATCCACATTCATCGTGAACGTAACACTTCCGGTCTACAAGGGTATGTCACTGAAACCTCTCTCCATTACAACATTAACTCATAGATAGATGATGACAATTGGTGTTGCACTAGTTAGAAAAATTATTATTTTTTGCTACGAAGCCCTATACTTTTTACTAAGAGGTGCCTCCCATCTATCACAACCTTCTTGGTCCCATTTTTTTTGAACGAATAACGGGTGCAGAGCACCCGATAAGCTTGCTGCATTGAAGTCTCTGGAAGATACAAGAAGGCCTAAAAAATAAAAATTACACCGAGGCCCAGAAAAATGCACAAAGGAGCCTAGATAAAACTTGGAAAAGTAATAAGGTCCCTAGTGTTCGACTTCCAGAACAACGACAGCCTCCGACGCCGGCCTACAACTTAGCCATCGGGGACGCACCACTTAGGGTGGAGAGCAGAGGAGATCCAGATGCACAGAGTAGAGCAGCGGTGGAGCGGCATCCCTACTGCCATAGGGTCCGGCGCGGTGATGGACAACGAGCCGCCCATAATCGCCGGAGAGAAGCTCCAAATCGAACCCGCCACTGCAGGAGCCAGAGATCCCGCTTCGAATGCATCCACCATGGCCATCAAAGCAAGACGGCGACGGGATCCTGCCGCAACACTACTTGCCCTGCCAACCAGTCGGGGAAGACGAAGACGATGAGATGCTCCATGTAGCATCCCGGTAAAACCACTACTAGAAAATCGCTTGGTGTTTTTGTTTTGTGCATCATCATGACTGTATGCTCATATCATCATGCCACCTTGCATTTGAGTATCGTCATCATCATGCATATGTTTGTCTAAAACTATTTTCTAAAAGCCTATATTTGTTTTCTAAATATCCCCTGTCTTTATTTTTAAATTAAAACCCTGGCCTCTTCCAAATATTTTGTTTGTCTAAAAATTAATTGCAATAGCCTTATAAATAATGAATTAAAACTTATATTATTTTTGGGAGGCAGCCAACTAGGCCCAAAAGCCCAGCCGGCCACCTCCAACTAAACCCTAGCCTACCCTGAACCCAGCCCCTACCTAATCGTCACCCCGCCGCCGCCTCTCTCACATGCGCACGCCCCACCTAACCCAACCCATCGCGGGCGGCCAGAACCCCAGCGTTGCTCGCACGCAACCACCCTACCGCCTGGCCCCATGACCAACAGCCTCGAAAGCCGCAGTACCCCACCTCTCGATCGACGCGCTCCTCGTTTCCTCCTCTGGCCCCGCAGCGATCCCCGCCTCTCTCCCGCTCGCTCGCCCAGCGCCGCCTTGGAGGCGAGCCACCCGCCTCGAGCACCCCACCGAGCAGAGCCCGCCGACGCGGCCTTTCTCTGCCTCCGACCGGCCGTCATCGACCCATGCGAGCTGCCTTGCCTCTGCTCCCATAACCGCGAGCAGCAGCGTCCATGGCCGCCTCTCCCCGCACACCGCGTGGCCGCGCCCGCCGCCGTGTTCCCCTCGTCGCCCCACCCCGCTTGAGCCACCTCGCCGCTGCATGTTGTCTGCAAGCAGGCGCTTTGGCCCTGTGTTGGCCGCCTTGGTTCCCAGGGCGCGCGTGCCCCGCGTCTGCCAAGCCTCGCTGATAGCCGCCGCCCCGGTCCTCTATCTCACCAGCCACAACTCTGCGCGCTTCTCGGTCCCTCCTCGACCGCAACCGCGGCGCCCCACCTTTCCGCCAAGGACTTCTCCAGTACGGCTATCTCTCGACCGTGCTGCTACCGTTGCCTCTGCAGGTCCTGCTCCAGGGCTTCGTTCTTGTTTTGTTCAGTTTGTCTTGGCCATGTGTGACGGTGATATGAGGCAAGTATGCTTGTTACAGATGATAGAAGCCACCAGAGTTGCAAAGTTCTACCTGGGGATGTTGTGAAATTGAAGATGGTGTGGTGATACGAAGAAGAATCGAGAACCACCTACAGGGACATTCATATGACCCCGACGAGAACCTTTCCCCATGCCAAGATCTTCCAAAGACCACGACATCCGATAAGTTCGCCATCGACCACCACGATGCCCAGGTCGTCTACACGGAACGCCAAGACCGCCCACACGAACCCCGTAGACCCCTGATCCATGGATCCGATGGTGGAGACCCCAAAGACCGATCCCCCCCGAACCCTCCGAGCCACCAAGACCTTCGCCCCTAATGTGATCCCCTATTCGAGACCCTATTTTATAATATATGACATATACTTGTTGCATTTAAATTGTTCATACTTGCATGCATATTGTGGGGTTTGGGGGCATTATGCCGATTCACTCATAATTAAATATGGAGACTATATGCGGGCTTTGTCTCATATGGCCCCCATTTAAATTTGTGTAGCGAACCGAGGATATGTTTTGCCTTGTTAATACAACATTTAAATTGCGGGGTAACTAAACAACATGAACCATTAATTAATTGTTGGGACCCTGGTTCCGCTTAATATTGCCTAATTGCATCGCACTTTTGCCATGTCATACATCATACCTGCATCATGCCCGATCTTCTGCCGTAGTATTAAATAGTGTATCCGGTGTTTCTTCTAGTGCTTTGCTTCTTTGCGGATTAGGCTGATGAGTTGATGCGAGTGTCGACCTGATCTTCGAATGAATCTTCGGCTATGTTTTTCCAGGCGAGCATTCTCCCCCTTTTTACCTATTTTGTGTTTATAGTCTTTACTTCCTCCTGTTGATCTATTGCTATCCGTGTTGCGATGCTTTAGTTTCCGTGCACCATTTATACTCCTCGCAGCCCCTATATTACCATGGACACATCCTATTGCCTGTTGTTTGATAGATAGTCGTCCTGCGAGTCGTAGTTGCTTGCTTATGTGTTTCTTCGCGTCGTTGCCGTTCCACCATTGACGGCAAGTTGGCACACGCTTAATGGTGGATATGATCATGACTTTAAATACAACTTGATTAATTGCTGGGAATATATATAACTAATGCAGAGGCATTGGTGGGCAATAGCTAATATTTGGCTCTTCAACGCTCACTTGTGTCCCATAGGCCCCGAGTACTTGATACCTGTTCCTTGACTATCGCACTATCCGCATGTGGGACCATGAATCCCCTTAGCCAGAGCTTGATTCATTTCTTATTTCTTGGGGCCACAAAGTAGTTTGGGGCTTTATTACTATCATGTACTTATGCCATGCTTTACTACTTTTTTTATGATTGTGCGTGGAGCTCCTGTACTGTTTTGGAACATGGAATATTTTCGCGGTATCGACAAGACCAGTCACACTTTCGGGTTCCCAGTCGTTTATAGCCATTGACACAAATCTTGGGTCCGTCTCGGAGCCGGCCAACTTCGTCGCGGGTAGCTTGATGGGGTGGCCGCCTGAAATATTTATGAATCCTGTGATTGCTTTGTCGTGAAAGCCTTGTTGGGTTTTGATTTGATTTTTCCGAGGTTGATCGTGCGTGTGTTGCTATTTGTGCACCCCTGCAGGGTAAATCTTGCCGAAAGCCGTGTCCGCGGTTATGGATGGCTTGGAGCACAGTATCTCGATCATAGACAAGCATAACTAAAGTAGTGCTATAAATTTGAGTTAATATGTGACTAGTAATCAGCTTCACTACAATAGAATGGATAATAAAAGTGCCAACAACTGGTGGAACTGGGGTGTATCGAGTCATGTTATACCTGCCTAGTAAGTATCGCAACTCCAATGTAATGAAATAAAAGTGCCAACAACTGCTGGATTTGGGATGACTCATGCTATCTATATCTCACTAGTAAGTGCTTCAACTATAATGGAATGAATAAAACTGCCAACTCTGTGAGTTCCTCGATTTGACTTCCTCGTTTGGTCTCGAGGGGGGAATACTAGGATGGGTATGATTGGTGTTAGTATCAGGTTGGTCCCGAATAGGTCTTTCTTACCCCTCTCTAATAGCCGACAGTGGTTTCGAGTCTCTATAGGTTGTTTAATCGCTTCAGTCCACCATACCTATGTAGGCGAGAGCCGCCGAATTCTAGCCTCGCCGTGTACTGGCCTCAGTACTGACGCTCCTCTTTTTCCTTTGCCCTTTGTCGGCACCCCTTTTGTTTTAGCAGGTTTGAGATCGACGTCGTTAGCAGGGTTACCCTTCCGGCTTGGCCTGGGCAGGGTTATGGACGCCATTGGTTATTCTTCAGGGCTCTTAACCCCATTTGCATCTTGTCCGTACTCGGACGTTGTATCGTTTTCAAGGTGATTTGGATCTTTGTATTGTATATCTGTATTCTTGATTCATGGAGTCGTGTTGTATATATCTGTTCTGTGGGTTCCATCCTGGACTATTGTGTAATGGTATTACTTCGTTTTCCACCCGCACGAAAGTGCCTGGTGGGTCTTCTTGAATCGTTTCTATGCGGGTTTGGCGGGAAGCGCTAAAACTTGCATAGGGCCGATTCGAGGGTGTTACAAAGTGGTATCTGAGCTCCGTAGTTGCGATACCCCACTGCTCCAGCCTATAGGATAACCTATCTAACGGTCGATGTAGAGTGTCAAAACTATTTTACAAAATCGGTTGGATAGATCTGATTAGGTCTGATTTTACTCCTTACCCCTATGCTATTCTCCTCTTACCTCTGCGTGTTTTGAATCTGCTCTCTTATCTTTTCCTCAAGCCCAGGAATTTCGTGGTTGGGCTTCCGTCGTACCTTCAGGGTTTCGCTTCCTCCTTTGGTAACAGTGCTTCTACATCCGGTCTTCATCCTATCTGAGGAATCCTTCATCTGTTGGACTTCTCTTTGTTCCTTGTGCCTTCTGGTGTTTTCCAACACGACATCCTCATCTACGTCAGATCTAATGAAGAGCCTACATCATTCCTTTGTTATCCGAATATCGCTTGTCAAGATCTTCAGTCTGAATTCCGAGAGTTGGTCGCATGATTCTTCTATTAATGTACCGAGTAATGCTTTAAGAGCGGGATGGAGTCACGACCATACCACTACTCTTAGCATTCGCTTTTGTACATTGTATGGTGGACCGATGCAATTTACTCCTTCCATGGAAGTTAGGGGTGGCCTTAACTTTAACTTCATCCTTTGTTTATCCGGAGCATTCTCTCGACGAACATGAGCAACAACCCTTGTTGGTGGTGTCGCCGATTTCAAGACGGAGCAAGACACTTTGTTAGTGGTGTCGCGAGGATCTATATGAAGCGAGAAGATTCAGATTGTCGGCCTTCTCCCTCGTACCATGAGGAGGATCTCGAGGGCGAGATCCCTTGCTAGTGGTGTCGAATTGTAGCATCCTGGTAAAACCACTACTAGAAAATCGCTTGGTGTTTTTGTTTTGTGCATCATCATGACTGTATGCTCATATCATCATGCCACCTTGCATTTGAGTATCATCATCATCATGCATATGTTTGTCTAAAACTATTTTCTAAAAGCCTATATTTGTTTTCTAAATATCCCCTGTCTTTATTTTTAAATTAAAACCCTGGCCTCTTCCAAATATTTTGTTTGTCTAAAAACTAATTGCAATAGCCTTATAAATAAATAACTAAAACTTATATTATTTTTGGGAGGCAGCCAACCAGGCCCAAAAGCCCAGCCAGCCACCTCCAACTAAACCCTAGCCTACCCTGAACCTAGCCCCTACCTAATCCTCACCCCGCCGCCACCTGTCTCACACGCGCACGCCCCACCTAACCCAACCCATCGCGGGCGGCCAGCACCCCAGCGTTGCTCGCACGCAACCACCCCGCCGCCTGGCCCCACGATTGACAGCCCCGAAAGCCGTAGTACCCCACCTCTCAATCGACGCACACCTCGCTTCCTCCTCTGGCCCCGTAGCGAGCCCCGCCTCTCTCCCGCTCGCTCGCCCATCGCCGCCTTGGAGGCCAGCCACCCGCCTCGAGCACCCCACCGAGCAGAGCCCACCGACGTGGCCTTTCTCTGCCTCGGACCGGCCGTCATCGACCCCTGCGCGCTGCCTTGCCTCTGCTCCCATAACCGCGAGTAGTAGCGTCCATGGCCGCCTCTCCCTGCACACCGCGTGGCTGCGCCCGCCGTCGTGTTCCCCTCGTCGCCCCGCCCCGCTCGAGCCACCTCGCCGCTGCACGTCGTCTGCAAATAGGTGCTCTGGCCCTGTGTTGGCCACCTTGGTTCTCAGGGCGCGCGTGCCCCACGTCTGCCAAGCCTCGCCATAGCCGCTGCCCCGGTCCTCTATCTCACCAGCCACCGCTCTGCGCGCTTCTCGGGCCCTCCTCGACCGCAACTTTGGCGCCCCACCTTGCCGCCGAGGACTTCTCCAGTACGGCTGTCTCCCGACCGTGCTGCTACCATTGCCTGTGCAGGTCCTGCTCTAGGGCTTCGTTCTTGTTTTGTTCAGTTTGTCTTGGCCATGTGTGACGGTGATATGAGGCAAGTATGCTTGTTACAGATGATAGAAGCCACCAGAGTTTCCAAGTTCTACCTAGGGATGTTGTGAAATTGAAGATGCTGTGGTGATACGAAGAAGAATCAAGAACCACCTGCAGGGACATTCAGGTGACCTCGACGAGAACCTTTCCCCATGCCAAGATCTTCCGAAGACCACAGCATCCGATAAGTTCGCCATCGACCACCACGATGCCTAGGTCGTCTACACGGAACGCCAAGACCGCCCACACGAACCCCGTAGACCCCTGATCCACGGATCCGATGGTGGAGACCCCGAAGACCGATCCCCCCAAACCCTCCGAGCCACCAAGACCTTCGCCCCTAATGTGATCCCCTATTCGAGACCCTATTTTATAATATATGACATATACTTGTTGCATTTAAATTGTTCATACTTGCATGCATATTGTGGGGTTTGGGGGCATTATGCCGGTTCACTCATAATTAAATATGGAGACTATATGCGGGCTTTGTCTCATATGGCCCCCATTTAAATTTGTGTAGCGAACAGACGATATGTTTTGCCTTGTTAATATAACATTTAAATTGCGGGGTAACTAAACAACATGAACCATTAATTAATTGTTGGGACCCCAGTTCCGCTTAATATTGCCTAATTGCATCGCACTTTTGCCATGTCATACATCATACCTGCATCATGCCCGATCTTCTGCCGTAATATTAAATAGTGTATCCGGTGTTTCTTCTATTGCTTTGCTTCTTAGCGGATTAGGCCGATGAGTTTATGCGAGTGTCGGCCTGATCTTCGAATGAATCTTCGGCTATGTTTTTCCAGGCGAGCATTCTCCCCCTTTTAACCTATTTTGTGTTTATAGTCTTTACTTCCTCCTGTTGATCTATTGCTATCCGTGTTGCGATGCTTTAGTTTCCGTGCACCATTTATACTCCTTGCAGCCCGTACATTGCCATGGACACATCCTATTGCCTGTTGTTTGATAGATAGTCGGCCTTGCGAGTCGTAGTTGCTTGCTTATGTGTTGCTTCGTGTCGTTGTCGTTCCACCGTTGACGACAAGTTGGCACATGCTTAATGGTGGAGATTCTTAATGGTGAAGATGATCATGCCTTTAAATACAACTTGATTAATTGTTGGGAATAGATATAACTAATGCAGAGGCATCGGTGGGCAATAGCTAATATTTGGCTCTTCCACGCTCACTTGTGTCCCGTAGGCCCTGAGTACTTGATACCTGTTCCTTGACTATCGCACTATCCGCATGTGGGACCATGAATCCCCTTAGCCAGAGCTTGATTTATTTCTTATTTCTTGGGGCCACAAAGTAGTTTGGGGCTTTATTACTATCATGTACTTATGCCATGCTTTACTGCTTTATTTACGATTGTGCGTGGAGCACCTATAATGTTTTGGAACGTGGAATGTTTTTATGGTATCGACAAGCCCAGTTACACTTTCGGGTTCCCAGTCGTTTATAGCCATTAACACAAATCTTGGGTCTGTCTCAGAGCTGGCCAACTTCATTGCGGGTAGCTTGATGGGGTGGCCCCCTGAAATATTTTATGAATCCTATGATTGCTTTGTCGTGAAAGCCTCGTTGGGTTTTGATTTGATTTTTCCGAGGTTGATCGTGCGTGTGTTGCTATTTGTGCACCCCTGCAGGGTAAATCTTTCTGAAAGACATGGCCGCGGTTATGGACGACTTGGAGCATAGTATCTCGATCATAGACAAGCATAACTAAAGTAGTGCTATAAATTTGACATAATATGTGACTAGTAATCAGCTTCACTACAATAGAATGGATAATAAAAGTGCCAACAACTGGTAGAACTGGGGTGTATCGTGTCATGTTATACCTGCCTAGTAAGTATCGCAACTCCAATGTAAAGAAATAAAAGTGCCAACAACTGCTGGGTTTGGGATGACTCATGCTATCTATATCTGACTAGTAAGTGCTTCAACTATAATGGAATGAATAAAACTGCCAACTGTGTGAGTTCCTCGGGTTGACTTCCTCGTTTGGTCTCGAGGGGGGAATACTAGGATGGGTATGATTGGTGTTAGTATCAGGTTGGTCCCGAATAGGTCTTTCTTACCCCCTCTCTAATAGCCGACAGTGGTTTCGAGTCTCTATAGGTTGTTTAGTGCATTCTTCGCTGCCGCTTCAGTCCACCATACCTATGTAGGCGAGAGCCGCCGAATTCTAGCCTCGCCATGTACTGGCCTCAGTACTGACGCTCCTCTTTTTCCTTTGCCCTTTATCGGCACCCCTATTGTTTTAGCAGGTTTGAGATCGACGTCGTTAGCAGGGTTACCCTTCCGGCTTGGCCTAGGCAGGGTTATGGACGCCATTGGTTATTCTTCAGGGCTCTTAGCCCCATTTGCATCTTGTCCGTACTCGGACGTTGTATCGTTTTTAAGGTGATTTGGATCTTTGTATTGTATATCTGTATTCTTGACTCATGGAGTCATGTTGTATATATCTGTTCTGTGGGTTCCATCCTGGACTATTGTGTAATGGTATTACTTTGTTTTCCACCGGCACGAAAGTGCCTGGTGGGCGTTCTTGAATCGTTTCTATGCGGGTTTGGCGGGAAGCGCTGAAAGTTGCATAGGGTCGATTCGAGGGTGTTACACTCCAAGACCCCCTCGCCTCCACATCCGGTCAAGAAGGAGGAGAACACACGCCATCCGCCACTAGAACTTCCCCCTCACCACCACGACCGTCCGAGGAAGACCTGAGGCTTCGCCTTCCACTCAGGAAGGCAGGTCCTAAACTTTTATTGGGCCACCAGAGGAAAATCTGCTCAGCACCACCGACTCCTACCACTGGAGTACACAGGCGAGAAGAGCACCTCTGAGGTGCCCCAGCCACTACCAGATCAAGCAGAGGAGGACTTGCTCCTCCAATCCCCCCCGCCACCACGGCGGCCAGGAGCAGGGGAGCAGAGCCGCCATAAGCTTAAATCGGAGCGGCGGGTCTTATTGCGGAGATCCCGGCTCCAAAGACGAGGCACTTCAACTCCGACCGCCGGAGTACATCACACCCCACCTCCACCACCGGATGTGCCAAGCTCGACCCCCATCATCGGCACCTGACTCCAAAACTACTGGCACAACGGCCACCAACCCTAGGGCTACACCTAAAACTACTCCGGCGCCTCCCCTCCGCCGTCTCCGGCCGCCATGGCCGCCGGAGTGCGGTGTGGTACCAAAAGTCCCTAGGCCACCAAGGATCGGACTCTGTCAACCGTTATTCTCAATACCCGTATCACTTTCCAATAAAAGAAGATCCCAAGTCAACCAGATCAAAAAGGAATAACGAAAAATGGAGCATACACATATTTTAACAATGGAGAGAAGTGTATGAAGTTCAAGTTACCTTCATATGCTGAATCGAAGCTCCTTGCAAAGAACATATGGGATCTTAACCCAAAAAACTCAAGAACATTTTTTAACTTAAGATCGAACCAAAATTGTGGTCCTCGCCTAAGACAACATGACTGCGCAACTATCGATACAAACAAAATAAATATCATGGTTACCACTCTCATACTCAGCTTCAACCACTAGCATGTACTACGTGATGAGTTGATAAAATCATATACCCTCAAACCAAATGCACCATAGGTTGGGTAATAAAAGAGATTTTCTTATTTCAGTCAATGTTATTTAAAAATCTAAAGGATGAACAACCCGATCTTGACAAGGTTTCCATATACAAAAAAATTAAACAATATCAAACAAGTAATTAAGTGATATTAGAGTTGATAAGATGAAGATAACTCGTACTTCCTAATTTTGTCATGAACCATTTGTTTGGGGTTTTCTTAGTTGTTTTCTCATTAGAGGTTATGGCAAGGTTATATGATTTTTTAAAGTTTCATGCCAGGGGAAGCTAAGAAAAGTTATTATTTATTATAACACTCTATTTTGCATGGAATGTGAGTACAGAACCTTAAGAACACATCTTATGCTTGTTTCGGGTCATCCAAGTAAGTATTTGACCCAAGGTGAGTTAGAATAAACAAAATTATAATTCTTAATTTATAAGTTATCATACAATAATATTAATGATATAATTTGTATACTCTGCTAGCATAGTTAATAACACAATAATGTTAACTATTTTGTTCATTATATAGTTACAATGTATATCATTGGTTATATTGTGTTGTGCTAAATATAAAAATCTTATGTAATATAAATTGTGTTAGTTTTCTCATGTACCACATCGTCCTTAATAATATATTAAAACAAGTCACCTTAAATGTAAGAAACAAAAATAATGACAAAATACCACACCTCCTTGAGTTATGTTTTGATAGTATGATGGACTATATAATATACATGTATATGTTTGCTTGTTTATATATTTGAATATATTGGTGGAGTTTTCCAAATCACGCGGCCTAACAAATATTTTAATTCTGGGTTGTAGTGTATGATTAGGCGAGAAAAATTCTAGAAACTTCTCGAGCAGAAATTGAATATTTATTTCCATGTTAATGTTGTCTTACAAGTTTTTGTATTCGTAGGAACATAAATACAAATATTCTTCTGTGCGCTTACTTTGTCCCGCAAATATTCATCTTCGTCTTCTATCCAGTCATTTGGTAGGCACATTTCTCTAATCCACTAGATTATCTATGTGGATCATTGTTCCCTGGAGAAGTGTACATAAGCGATAAACATGACCTTCTTCCTTTCAGCTTGCTAAGTGTTTTTTACATGGATCGCTTGTGTGTCTTCTCTTTGTCAGAGTTGCTCACATGTACGTGTGAGCAAGTTTGAAAAGAAGAAGGGACATACGAAATATGTATCAAGAAAAGTTTAGTGTGGTGCCAAAATAAGAGACACACAAGGTGACATGTTGGGGGATACCCCGGGTAGGGTCACACCGGGATATAAAGGCCGAGTTAGCCGAGGTACGGCAAGGTTAAAGCAGGTGCTGGCCGAGTCACCTCAAGGCAGGCCGAATCACGGGGTAACCCGGACCAGGGGATGTCCACCTAACTGGGTCTCAGCCGACTTATGTCGTATGTCGGTAAGATATATCTAACTTGTATGCAGGTACAGGTGTGGCCGGATCAACTAGGTACGATCCGGGTTATATCAAGCTTGTAAGAGAAGGACGGTATCTCACTGGTCAAAGGGTGACCACTGTATGCAGAGCGTGAGCGAAGCAGACAGAGGCCAGGACCACCGAGGCGTGGCCGACAAAGGTGACGATGCCTGTGTCGGATGACGCGGGCGCCGCAGAGGCTCACGTAGTCTCTGCATGGATAACACTTGGCAAAAGTGACCCGGTCGGCTTACTATTTTGGAGAAGGCATATTCCTTGGAATATGCCTCCACGTATGCCCTAATTAGAGACCTGGCTACCCCTATATAAGGGGGCTAGGGACTCTGTAGAAAGGGTTGATCTCTAGAGGGTTGTGTTTTACTAGTGTGTTCCTGAGGGCCAGCTAGTGGTGAGAGTAAGAGAGTTTCTTCTTCCTCTTCTCCCCAATACAGCTCAAGGAGCACTTGTAAACTGTGGAAGTGAATCAAATACAAAGCAACTGTGTGTGGAATCACCATTCTATCCCTCCCTGGATTCCCCTAGTGCATTTAGTCCCCACCTTTAGCCTATCCATGGCATCTGCCGTGACACCACCACGATAGTTGGCGCCCACCGTGGGGCTAGCAGCGCTAGCAGGGGTGAAAATCCGGATGGGAACCTTCATCGGCACCGACAAACGCATTGTCTCCGGGCTTGTTCAGCGCTTTGGAGCGCTGGACTTTGTCAGCGACAACGCTGGCTGCTTCGGCAAGCGTCCTCTTCCGCGCAACAGCCTCTTCGTTAAGCTCGGCGTGCACAAGATCTACGTCGCTATCGATGTGTCGTGCGTTCATCCGTGGCACGTCGTTGAGGGAGGCGAGCCACCCCTTAGCATGGCTCGTGAGGCGCGTATCACTCGCTCCCCTGACCGCGCCGAGGTGATGATGACTGCGCCAGGCGCTGGCGCAAGCAAGGATCCGGCACCAGATCCGGAGGTAACACCCAAGGCACCGAGAAAAAGTAGAGGTCCTCCTCTAGAGAGGCCGGAGAATGTGCTGCAGCAGGCGATGGATAGCTTGGCAAACCCAGTAGAAGCAGTAGTAGATCCGGCTCAGGCACAGGCCGAGCTAGAGGAGACTAAGCAAAAAATACTAGAGGGTGCAAAAAAGATAGCCGCGGCTTAGCAGTCGTTGAACATGACACTGCGTGAGTACGCAAAAGCAAATAAGGTAGATGCTGCAAAAGTGAAGGGGAGAAACCTCATGAGTAAAATGAACAAAGAGGGTGATACCAGGATTGAGGAATCAGAGAACTGCTTGTCCGTGGGGCTGCCGAAGTATAGTACCCCGGCTAAGAACCTCAGGGCAGCAGATGCAGCTGCATCCGAGTTAGAGGGTCTGACGGGTGAAGCCCGTCAGAGACAACAAGATAGGGTCAATGAGTTGGTTCGGATCGCGAACAGGCAAAATGAGGAATTGCTCAGGGCTAACCCGGAGAGAGCTGGGGCCTCCAAGATCGTTCATTCGGCGGTGGGTAACCCGGAGAAATCCGCTGGAGCTGCATCGTCTCCTCATGGTGGTCCTAGAAGAGAAGAGGTAGTAACCTTGGCCAGGAGGAATAAGCAGATAGTCCCATATGACCCGGCAAGGGTAGGGAAAGGAAAAGAAGTGCAGAGAAATGAGGATCAGCGAAGTGTGAGCCGAGGTGAAGCTGGCCGAGGTAACCGCGACCAAGGCAATGCCGGTCAAGGGAACGCTGTGAACGGCAATGCCGGACATCGTAGTTTGGTAGGTGCAGGGCAACCGCAGTAGCGGAATATACCACGGCAAGAGCGCAGTGCCGGCCAAGATATGCAACAGAGAGCAGCTCCACAAGGGCAAGATAGATACAATGATGGTGATTCGGAAATGGTGAACGCTAGGTATCCCATGCCGGACTATCACGTGATAGGGTCAAGATTGGGAAGCAGGAATTTGATGCCTGACGATGCCAGATTAAAACTGGATCAGCTGTATAGGTCGGAGCAAATTGAATGTCAAGGTCCTCCAGGTCCTGCGTGTTTTGGGCCCCAGATCATGAAGGAGCCACCGATGCCTAACTTCCAGTTACCTAGAGGCACAAAAACGTATGACGGAAGCACAAAGCCAGAGGATTGGTTGATTAACTACGCTACATCAGTGAAAATTGCTACAGGCAACTTGAGATGGGCTGTGAGATATGTACCCTAGATGTTGGAGGGGCCAGCGAGGGTATGGCTAAACAATTTGCTGCCCGGAAGTATTAACTGTTGGATCGATTTTGAGGAAATGTTTGTTAGCAATTTCTCAAGTACGTATCAGAGGCCGAATAGGCCACAGACCCTAGCAATGTGCAAGCAGAAACCGAATGATACAGACCGTGAGTTCCTAACCCGGTGGTGTACAGTGCGAAACTCCTTAGAGGGTGTAATTGAGTCACAAGACATAGCATGGTTTGCGCAAGGGTGCAGATATGCAAGCATGTTTTGGCAAAGATTACAAATGGATATGCCAACTACATTGGCAGAGACAATCTGGATCGCTAATTCGTATGCCTTGGGTGATCCAACTCAACCTAGGCTAATGTCAAGTGAGTCAAACAAGGAATACTACCAGAGAGATGGGGCCGGGTCATCCCGGAGGAATGATTACCGGGGTAAAACAAGAGATGACAGACCGGATTACCGGTACAGTTCGCAACAAGTTGCTGCTGTGAATCAAGATCAGCCAGAAACAAGGAGCAATCAGCGTCAAAAAACTGGAGGGCAACAATGGACACCAAGGAATGATGGCAAGAAAACTTGGATTCCAGAACAGAAGAAACAGTGGCAAGAAAAGAAGGACCGTCCGAGATATACTTATGAATCGATGTTGGATCAGCCGTGTAAGTTTCACACGCCAAATCTGAGTAACCCAGCGGGTCATACAATGAGGCAATGTGAATGGATGTGTAAGATAGAACAAGGTGGTTAGGGGAATGCTCAGGCACCCCGGAATGATCAACCTCGGCAGGAGTTACCCCGGCAGCAATTGCTCTTCAGAGCGAACACGCAACAGCTACTGTTGCCTCCACCTCCGCCGAGGTATGATAACCATGAGAGAAGGGATGCGGTGCATCAAGTAGAAAACCAGCATCAACTGGATCAGAGATACCCCGAAAATGATGGGAGAAATGAGTACAGGGAGCATCATCAGAGTTACTGTGTGTTTACCACCGAGGAAACAGATAGGAAGAGCTTGCAGCGCCGACATATGGAGGTCAATGAGGTAATGCCAGCGGTGACGAGGTATATGCCTTGGTCGAACCAAGAAATTACTTGGAACATCAAAGATCATCCCAAGCTTATGCCGAGTCCTGGTTCGTATGCATTAGTGCTGGACCCGACATTCATTGGGCCTAACATCAATGTGAGGTTCTCCAAGGTACTGATTGACAATGGCAGTAGCATTAACATCATGTATGCGGATACAATGCGCAAGTTGGGTATCTCGGAGAACATGCTCCAGGCTACAAGGACAACTTTCCATGGTATTGTACCAGGAATTTCTTGTGAGCCCATAGGAAAAGTCCGGGTTGACGTGTTATTCGGCACGAGAGATAATTACAGAACTGAGAATCTGGAGTTCGAAGTGGTGAACTTGGAAAGTGCGTATCACGCGTTACTCGGAAGACCAGCATTGTACAAGTTCATGGCAAGCTTCCACATCAGTTATCTGAAGATGAAGTTGCCCGGGCCAAATGGAGTGATTACCATTGCTGGAGATTTCCAACGTTCCATTGAGTGTGCCTCAGCCGGGTCTAACCTAGCCGAGTCACTCGTGATTGCGCAAGAGAAAAGAAAAATCCAAGAGGTGGCAGCATTAGCTCAGTCCGCGCAGCAGTATATGCCGGCGCTGAGTAACCCGCATGGTAGCGGTTCGTTCCAAGCCGCAAAGGATACTAAGAAAGTGCCTGTTGATGATCTGTTCCCAGAGCGCACCGTAACAATTGGTGCCGGGTTGAATGATAAATAGGAAAGCGAGCTCGTCAACTTTCTCCGTGAGAATCGGGATATTTTTGCTTGGTCTACACAGGACTTGCAAGGTGTTCCGAGGGAGTTGGCCGAGCACTCTTTGAACGTGAGACCCGGAGCAAGGCCGGTGAAGCAACCTCTCCGCCGCTTCGTCGAGGATAGGAGAAAAGTCATTGGAGACGAGATACCTCGGTTGCTAGCTGCGGGATTTACCATGGAAGTTCTTTACTCGGATTGGCTGTCTAATCCGGTGCTGGTGGAAAAGAAGAAGGATGATCCGATGTGGCGGTGGTTCGGCGAATGTGTATCGATTACACAAACCTGAACAAGGCATGTCCAAAAGATCCATTTCCACTACCGAGGATAGATCAAGTCATAGACTCAACTGCTAGATGTGAATTGTTGTCATTCATTGATGCATATTCTGATTTCCACCAGATACCTCTGAATCCGGATGATCAAATAAAGACTGCATTTATTACCCCGTATGGGGCTTATTGCTATCGCACCATGCCGTTTGGTTTACGTAATGCAGGTGCAACATACCAAAGATGTATGCAAAAATGTTTGCACGACCAAATAGGTCAAAATGTACAAGTGTATGTGGATGATGTGGTTATCAAGACCAAGGAAAGCAAAACGCTCCTTAATGACATCAGGCAGACATTCGCGAACTTAAGAAGGTTCCAGATGAAGCTTAACCCGGAAAAATGTACCTTCGGCGTCCCGGCTGGAAAATTACTCGGATTTCTCGTCTCCAGCCGAGGTATCAAAGTTAATCCAACTAAGATCCGGGCCATTGAACGAATGGAGCTGCCGAAGTGTCTTAACGATGTACAGAAGTTCACTAGGTGCCTGGCATCATTAAGTCGGTTTGTATGTCGGTTGGGAGAAAAGGCATTGCCTCTCTACCAACTCATGAGAAAGTCGGATAAGTTCGTTTGGACGCCACATGCCGATGAAGCCTTTGCCCATTTAAAGAAGATGTTAGCCACTGCACCAGTGTTAGCCTCTCCACTATCAAAGGAGCCAATGTTGCTCTACATAGCCACAACCAACCGAGTTGTATGTGCAGTGATTGTGGTAGAGTGCGACGAAGAGGGTAAGTCGGTGCAGAGGCCAGTGTATTACTTGAGCGAGGTATTATCTGCCTCAAAGCAGAACTACCCACACTTTCAAAAGGTGGCATATGGTGTCTATATGGCAGCAAAGAAGTTAAATCATTACTTTGAGGAGCACCCCATCAAAGTAATATGTGAAGCTCCCACATCCGAGATAATGGGTAACAAGGATGCAAGTGGTCGAATCGCAAAATGGGCAATCAAACTAGCTCCTTATGCGCCACAATATGACATAAGAGAAGCAATCAAGTCTCAGGCTGTGGCGGACTTTTTTGTGGACTGGGCCGAGGTATAATACGAACCACCGCCACCAGATCCGAACTACTGGAGGATGCATTTTGACGGGTCAAAAACAAAACCGGGCTAGGCGCCGGAGTAGTGCTTACCTCGCCAAAGAAGGACCAGCTGAAATATGTGCTGCAAATCCATTTCGTGGCATCGAACAATGTCGCTGAGTATGAAGCACTTGTGCATGGGCTCAAAGTGGCAAAAGAGATTGGGATACGTCGGATACTATGCTTTGGCGACTCGAATTTGGTAATACATCAAGTGTCGGGGTTGTGACGCCCTGGATCCAAACATGGCTCTGTACAGATTTCATGTGCAGAAGATATCTGGTTACTTTGAGGGGTGTGAATTTCACCATGTACCCGAGGTGGAAAATGAGGCTGCCGACATGCTGTCAAAGCTCGGATCAACCTGACAAGCAATTCCACCGGGTGTAGCATTGGAACACCTCAGAAAACCATCTATCAGGCCGTCCCTAGGAACTGACTCAATCTATGTCCCAGAAAATACGAAATCTGGAGCTGAGCCCATGGACATTGACATGGGAGGTGGTGCGCGAAACCCGGTACTGCATCAGCAAACCCGGGGACTGCCTCGCAGCACCCGGGGACTGCTCAACGTTATCCGGCTGAAGTTATGCCGGTGGATCAGATGGAAATTGATGAGGATGTGTTCCCTGTGCAAGCAATACCAGCTTGGGCACTGCCTATATTTCAATTCATGAAAGATGGAACGTTACCCACTGAGGAGGTGTTATCCAAGCAAACTCAAAGGAGAGCAAAGTCATACACAATTATCAATTCCGAGCTGTACAAACGGAGTGTGACCAATGTCTTCCAGCGGTGCGTTGACCCGGAAGAAGGGATTGACATCCTCCGAGATATACATCAAGGGGAGTGCGGGCATCATGCCTCGTCCCGAGCCTTGGTGGCAAAAGCGTTCCGGCACGGATTCTACTGGCCAAGTGCCTTAGAACAAGCAGAAGATCTGGTGAGAAAATGCAATGGTTGTCAGAGGTATGCTACCAAGACACATATGCCAATGTCGGAGCTCAAGACCATACCAATTACATGGACATTTGCCGTATGGTGCTTGGATATGGTTGTCCCATTTAAACCAGCAAGGGGAAATATGACTCACATCTTGGTCATGGTGGATAAGTTTACAAAATGGATTGAAGTGAAGCCTATAAGAAAGTGTGATGGAGCTACGGCCATAACATTTCTCAAAGACATTATCTTGAGATACGGTTATCCTCACAGTATCATAACTGATAATGGCACAAATTTTGCTGAAGGAGCATTTGCGCGATTCTGCCAGGATAAGAAGATCCGGCTGGACGTTGCCTCGGTAGCCCACCCCGCATCGAACGGACAGGTGGAAAGATCCAACGGATTAGTGTTATCCGGGATAAAACCCTGGCTCATTGAGCCGCTGCAAAGACCAGCGGGGTGCTAGATAGAAGAACTACCAGCGGTACTGTGGATTTTAAGAACAACTCCGAATCGATCAACAGGCTATACGCCATTTTTTCTGGTATATGGGGCAGAAGCTGTATTACCAGCCAACATAGAGCATGATTCGCCTAGAGTCACCCAATACACAGAAGCCGAAGTGCAAGAAGCCCGGCAGAATGATGTTGATCTACTGGAAGAAGCGAGAGAATTGGCATTGTCCAGATCCACCATATATCAGCAAAATCTCCGACGCTATAATAGCTGGAAAGTAAGCCCCCGAGTCTTTCGGGAAGGCGATCTGGTGCTCCGGTTGGTACAACGTACTGCTAGCATGCATAAATTATCCCCCCCATGGGAAGGGCCATTCATCGTGAGCAAGGCATTGCACAATGACTCTTATTATCTTATAGATGCAAAGCCATAGGAAAAGAACAAGGCGGACAGGTCCGGCGAGGAATCTAAGTGTCCATGGAATGTAGCTCTACTTCGTCCTTTTTACACTTAGCAAAGAAGTGTATGTATCTGAGTCTTCTCATGTGTCAGTATGTATGCCGGCAATGAGCTTATCAATGAAGTGTTGGCACCTCGAGCAGTAACTCGGGGACTGCCTCAATAATATTTGTTGTCTTTTGTGTGTTAGCTGGAATAAGTTGTTCTGCTTAACTCGGGTTAGTAATGTGTGAGCACCAAGAACCCAACTCTTCGACTTGCTGCTGTCCAACAAGAATTGGCTTCATGGCAAGCAAGACAACAAGTTTGGAATTGCGTAGCACATGAAAAACGACTAAGGAAAAGAACTTAATCGAGCCGATGTTTGTTTTTCGGACTAACCTTGTATTTACTTTCAAATTATTATGCTGAATTATTTTGAGCTAAGCCTAAAAGTTTCCAAGTATTGTTAAAACAATTTTTGAAGCTCGGATTCGTAAGTCGTAAAACCGAATCAAGGTAGACACGAACCGAGCCAGAAGATTGGACGAAAAAGAAAGTGAAACTCAGGGACTACGCCCAAGTTAATCCGGCATACAAACTTAGTAGCAAAATATCACATGAGTACGGGATACAATTCCACCCGGCATACCGGGGATCTGATAAGTTTTCAAGTGTTTTTACTTAAGGAGTAGCAGGAGGAGGAAGTTCGGCGTCATCTTTGCCTTCTTCGATATCCAAGGCATCGTCCTCTCCATCATTGTCCGAACTATCTTCAACATTTTCGACCTCTTCATCACCAGCGGCTTCCAGGAAGCTCGGACCCTCAGTCCATTCATGAATGGGAGCATATTCAATAAGGCTATGGGCACCGAGATACCCATTCCGGGTCATTGGTCCACTTGGATCCGGTGCGCAGGCGCGTGAGGAGGCTGAGATCGATCTTCTCATACCACGTGAGTATGTGGTGAAGAACGGTCTCAGCTGTAGCACGTCCAGCGGACTCTCTCCAAAGGTCGAGCTGGGTCTCGATCTCCGTCAACTTTCTAGCAAGGATTGTGATTCTCTCCGGAGTTTCCTCGCCAGACCAGAACGTGTTGAAGACTCGGACTGAAACATCGAGGAGATCCTTGCCGTAGTTCTTGATGATTTCCACACGAGATGACAGGCTGACCAACAGGTCCTCCATGTCATAGGGAATGTCCTCACCGTCAGGAGCGACGGGAGTACCCCTCTCTCGGCGGAAATTGGCAACAGCGGCGCTAGCAATGGGAGTACCCTCTGGAAATTTGCCTAAAAACGGAACAAGAGAAGCAAGTAATGAAAAGACATAAGAGATAACCCGGAGAAATATGCCGGAGAAGGAAAAGAAACTTACGTAAAATGTGGCTGTGGATCCGGGTCAACTCATTGATGCAATTATCGCGTCTTTGGTAGAGCTGCACCAGTTTAGCGTTCGCCGACTCGAGTTTGGCGTCAGCCTCCTGGAGAAGTTCGTGATCCTTAGCAATTTGGAGATAGAAGCGCTCGCGCTCTTCGGTGTAGTCCTAGCCAGCCTTTTCAAGCTCGGTTTGGTGTTGCGCCTTCATCTTCTTCATTTCTGCCTTTAACTTGGCAATCTCGTCATTCTTGGTTCAGAGGAGGGCAAGCTCATTGTCTTTCTTTTTGAGCTTGGCCTGATGCTGCCCTGCTTGTTCGAGAAAATGCAGCATCATGTCAGGCACGGGCACACTATCTTCAAGAGATGCTGAAATAGCGTGTTGACCCGGCAGAGCCGAGGTATGAATGTTTGCAGTGCCAAGAAGAAAAGGAGATTGAAAGCAAAGCAGGGTCGGACAAAAATAGCTTACCCTTAATCTGATCTAGATTTTTCCTCATGAGCTTGTTCTCAGCCTCCACCCCAGCTGCGAAAACCGAATGACGGATTAGTTCTGCAGAAAAAGATGAAGGAAAAACAGAAAAATGTGAAGAAGGGAACTTACCCCTTTTCTCATGCTCAACAAGATGTGCATTGTGCTTTGCGAGCAACATCTTGTGGGTATCCAGGAGACGCTGGAACTCAGCACTCCGGCGGTTGGTGGTCACCTGAAAAAAGTACAAAAATTTGGCTTAACCCTTGTGCATATTCGAAGTGTACAAGATCCGGGCCAAGTGGAACTTAACCCGGATCTAGGTGTGTGCAAGATCCAGGCCAAGTGGAACTTAACCCGGCTCTAGGTGTGTGCATATTCGAAGTGTACAAGATCCGGGCCAAGTGGAACTTAACCCGGCTCTAGGTGTGTGCATATTCGAAGTGTACAAGATCCGGGCCAAGTGGAACTTAACCCGGCTCTAGGTGTGTGCATATTCGAAGTGTACAAGACCCAGACCAAGTGGAACTTAACCCGGCTCTAGGTGTATGCATATTCGAAGTGTACAAGATCCGGGCCAAGTGGAACTTAACCCGGCTCTAGGTGTGTGCATATTTGAAGTTGTAAGGGAGCTACATTAGTTTTCTAAGGAGCATCCGGCCGAGTAACAAGTTACTCCCCCGGAGGCTCGGGGACTAATGGTTATATCGCTAGTGCATGCTAAGGAAAAGGTGAAGTAACGTACCTCCATCATCCGGCCCGCGAGGTTAATCGCCTTAGCGGCTGTGTTCATCTGAGCAGCGAACTCGGCGGGACCGAATTTCTCAGAGAGATCGTCGTTATAGACGAACTCCGCCTTGTTCCAGTTGTTCATAAACTCGATCAAGGTCGGAGGATATCGCTCACCGCTGAGCGTGTGGGGCGCCACCAAGCTCTTCGCATGTGCCTCTCTCCTCTCAACCTGAGCAAGGGCCGGACTCGTGTGCGGAACAAGTTGCTGCGCACTAGTTGGCTTGGCAGGGGCGTCCTTCGGTGCTGGAGCCTTCTAGGCAAGCATGGGCGCAAGAGTGCGCTGTCCAGACCCAGTGGACGCTGCCCTGGTGACGTCAGGGGTTTTCTTGCCTTTGGCTTGCTGAGAGGAGGAAGTGGTTGCGGCAGATTTTGCCTTAGGAGCTGCCTGAGTACTTCCTCTCCGAGACTGAGAAGACTCGGACGAGGCGGAGGAGCTTGGCGCTGGTGCCCTTGTTGCTGGAGCTGGTGCTGCTGCTGAAGTCTTTGCTTCCGGGGTTGGTGCTGGTGCTGGTGCTGGTGCAGAGGTAGTCTCGGTAGTTGCTGGTTGTGGCGGAGCCGAAGTGGTGGATGCCGCTGCCTCGGCTAGGTCCGTCTCTCCCGCTCCGGGGTTGCCCCCTCTTGACGAGGTGGGCTGGAACCCGGAGCAGCCGCAGAACCCTCTGGAATAGGGCTCAGCGGGCGTGACTCGTCGTCACGAGGGGGAGAAAGGCTAGGTCGGAGCAGTGAAGAGATGCTAGATCCGCTTTGGGGAACATCCTCCGCAGCACTGCCAAATCAAATAATGTCAGAAGAAAGACTAAAACAATGCAAGGAAGAATAAGTTGTAGAGGGAAAAGAGGCTTACGCATCCGAGGTCAGGGGCTCCTTGGGTTTCCAAGCCCTTCGTGCTGGGGCCTTGCCTGCTGGCTTGGAAGCAGTTTTGTCTCCGGACTTCTTTCGCCTTTTGGAGGGCTGAGAAGGTCCAGAGGAGGAACTTGATGCAGCTCCGCGCCTCTTCTTCGGCGCTGCCGGAACAGGTTCACCCGTGGCAACGGGAGGGTCCTCGTGGATCTGCCCACCGGGGTTAGCTGATGCCGGAAAAGCATAAGAAAGGGGGACAGCGTCAACAACTTCCATCACCTCAATATCCGAGTCATCCTTATCGTCGGGCCAATCTCTAATAGAAGAGAGTTTACCGGTGGGTCGCTTGGTCGCGTCGGACATTGGGAGGAACATCTCCTGGTCCGGTTCTTCCTCATCCGAGCTCTTCCGGTCAGGCGCCCACTTAAGGGTCGGATCGGTGCCGTCCTCGAGGGTCCGCTGAAGGAATTGCTGAGGAAAAGAATGAACAACTGAGTCAAAAATGCAACAATGACTGACATATAATTAGTCTGAAGTATGTTTGCGCCACGAAGCTTACCATGGGAGGAAGCCTATCACGGCAATAATGCTCAATTCCCCACGTCCACTCAGCGGAGAAATCCTTGTGGGTGGTGAAGAGAGCCTTAACCCGACGATAGATCTCCGTGTTGCTCAGTTCGAAGGATGAGGTCCGGTTGGGGTCGCGGCCTAAGCTCATGTGACACACCTTGTGAGTGCGTTGCTAGAGGGGAGAGATTCAATTGCGCATGAACGTGATCATAGCATCCTCGTTGCGCAATCCGAGCTTCTTCAGCTCCGCGAACCTCTTGTTGGCCTGGTTGGCCAAGGCCGTGGGCTTCTTGGGGATGACGTCCCACAATTCCGGGTTAGGTGGACCCGGAGTATAGGGAAGCAGCCGGATTAAGTCTTCGGTGCCCGTATTCCGGACATAAAAGAAAGTCTGGGCCCATCCTTTGTAGGAGTCCAGCCCGGTGACCCGGGGGAAAACGGAAAACCTCCGGGGTGAGATGGACGCAATTCCGAATTGAGTGAGCTGCTTGTCCTCCGAATCAAGTTGAATGTTCGGGATGACATTGCAACGAAGGCCAAAAAAACGGATCCATAGCTCCTTCGTGGGCCATAATCCAGCGTAGCCCTCGATCGTAGAGGCAAAAGCAGAAAGAGAAGTGATTGCCTTGGCAGGAAGGTGGTGCGGCTGGAGTTCATAAGTGCTAAGCCAATCCCAGAAGAAGTCGCTGACCGGCAAACCGAACCCCCGCCAGAAGTGGGACAAGAACACGACGTACTCACTCGGATTGGGTGAGGGGCCCAGTTCGGCGGAGGCGAGGCGAGCGGCGACGCCGGCGGGGATGCGTCTAGTGCGGTAGAGCCAATCTAGGTCGTCTTGGCAGACCCAGGACCCGGCCCACGCACCACGGTCCACCGCCCCGGTGTCCTCCTCCATCTCTTGCTCGGTGACGACGAGCTCCTCCTCCGTCATCTGGTGCTCGCTTCCCTCGCTGGCGCTAGCGGCGGCGGGGGGCAGAGGCCTAGACTGGCAGCGACCCGTGGTGAGGGAGGTGCATAGCGGTGGCGGCGACACATGGGTGTGGGGAAGCAGTGCGGCGGCGGCGCTGTTGCTTAGAAGAACTGGCGGCGCCGCGGTTGCGAGGAAGACGAAGAAGAAGAAGAGCAAAGGGCAGAGGGGCGCAGTAAGGGGAAAAAACCTAAGGGACGCGCCCCTCCCCTATTTAACCACTCCCTCAAGGGGAAAGTGGGATCGCGTCCTGCGAATATGCCACACTGTGTGGCCATGTATAGCCCACCTCGGCCAATCAGCAGGGAGCCACACGGAAGGCCACAGGGCGGGGATGATCCCATGACATGACGCGTTGATGCGGTAAATGAGGAGGCAGGCGTGACGAGACCCGCGCACAGTGATAACTGACGATTACTGCGGCGGTTACTGTGCTGACCCTTAAAATGAGACAACATAATGATTAGCCTCCACGTGGGTTGGCGTACGAGAGAAGGAAGCAAGACACGGATAGGACCGTGGTAACCCGGCCAGCAAGTGAAAACTTGAAATGTGCAGAGGGAAAGTAAAACCATGAGATCCGAGTTGAAGTGGTAACCCGGCCAGCAAGTGAAAACTTGGAATGGGCAAAGGGAAAGTAAAACCATGAGGTCCGAGTTAAGGTGGTAACCCGGCCAACAAGTGAAAACTTGAAATGCGCCAAGGGAACGTAAAACCATACGATCCGAGATAAGGAGGTAACTCGGAATTAGCGTCCAAAGCTCAAACATAATTGAACCTGATGTGGCCTTAGCGGCCAAGGCAGCTAAGACCGCATCAGCTTCAGGGACTAATGTTGGGGGATACCCCCGGGTAGGGTCACGCCGGGGTATAGAGGCCGAGTTAGCCGAGGTTCGGCAAGGCCAAAGCGAATGCGGGCCTGGTCACCTCAAGGCAGGCCGAATCACGGGGTAACCCGGACTAGGGGCGTCCGCCTAACTAAGTCTCAACCGACTTAAGTAGTAAGTCAAAAAATGCCTATCTAACTTGTATGCAGGAACGGGTGTGGCCGGATCAGCTATGATCCGGGTCACATCTAGCTTCTAAGAGAAGGAAGGAATCTCGCTGGTCAAAAGAAGCCTCGATACGCACTGCCTGAGCGAAGCAGACAAGGGCAGGACCACCGAGGCGTGGCCGACAAGGGTGACGACGCCCATGTCAGCTGACGCGGGCGCCGCAGAGGCTCACGTAGCCTCTGCATGTGTGACGCGGGGGAAAAGCACCCCGGTCGGCTTACTACTTTGGGAGAAAGCATATTCTTAGGAATATGCCTCCACGTATGCCCTAAGTGGAGACCTAGCTCCCCCTATATAAGGAGGGCTAGGGCCTCTGTAGAAGGGGTTCCGCTACTCTGATTTGGTGAGGGTGTTAGGAGTGATCTGTGTGTGAGAGTAAGAGAGCTTCTTCTTCCTCCTCTCGCCAATACAGCTCTAGGAGCACTTGTAATCTTGGAAGCAAAGCAAATATAAACTTCTGTGTGGAGAATCACTTCACTATCCCTCCCTGGATTCCCCTAGCGTGTATTAGTCCCCACCTTTAGCCTATCCATGGCATCTGCCGTGACACCACCATGACACGGATGACGTGGGTTCCGCAGAGGCTCACGTAGCCTCTATATGGATGACGCTAGGCAAAAGTGACCCGGTCGGCTTACTATTTTGGGAGGAGGCATATTCCTTGGAATATGCCTCCATGTATGCCCTAATTGGAGACCTGGCTACCCCTATATAAGGGGGGCTAGGGCCTCTGTAGAAAGGGTTGATCTCTAGAGGGTTGTGTTTTACTAGTGTGTTCCTGAGGGCCAGCTAGTGGTGAGAGTAAGAGAGTTTCTTCTTCCTCCTCTCCCCAATACAGCTCAAGGAGCACTTGTAAACTGTGGAAGTGAATCAAATACAAAGCAACTGTGTGTGGAATCACCACACTATCCCTCCCTAGATTCCCCTAGTGCATTTAGTCCCCACCTTTAGCCTATCCATGGCATCTGCCATGACACCACCACGACATGGCAAGAAGGGGAGGAAGCGGACAAGACTATGTAATATGTAAAGTAAGATAGCAAAAATGATCCACATATAAATCTAGGGTACAAGAAAAACATTTACAATGACTAATTGAAGAAGACAAAAACACGTACTTTGAAGGATGAGATATGTGCATAGCACAACATTTAAATTTATTTTACAATTATAAAATGAAAAATCTGACCATCCTGCTGTTGACATAAGAGAGGATGGGAGTGTCTCCAACGAGAAAGATGGTCGATCTCCGCCATGTTGACTATGTGGTAGTGATCGTACACGGAAGGAGTTGTTTTGTAAAAGCCACACACACAACCTCAAAGCACTTCTACCCTCCCCCTCATGAGAGCCGCCGCTGCCCCCATATGTGGCCTTCTAGTCCCTCTCCTCCCCTCCGTCCGGCAGTGAATAGAGGATTGGGAACCTGTCCGCTTCATCGTTTTTTTTTGTAGGCATATTTTCCCTTGGTTTTATTTGTATCCCTAGCGACATCGGTGAGGTGGAAGAGACGATGGCATGTTGGAATAAGGTCTCTTTAGCCTCTCTCTACCTCATGGGCATCCGATTATGTAATGAATGGAAAATATTTCATAGTAGAAATTTCCTGTTATTTTATTTTGTGCATCATCATTACACCATCATGGATATTCTTTGCCTCTAAAAATATTTCTGCTAAAAGCCTATTTTTCTTTCTACATTAGTCCTCTCATTTAATTTCAAATTAAAACCCCGGTCTTTCCAGATATTTTGTTTGTCTAAAACTATTTTTTACAAAGTGGTTTGTTTGAAAAATAAAATAAAGTGTTTTAGGGGGAAGGCAGCCAACCAGGCCCAAAAGCCTAGCCGGCTACCTACTACCCATGACCTAAAACTAAACCCTTTTTTTGAGGTAAAACATCATATATTAAGCATGCAAGTCACCTCATTAAAACGTTCCAGTCTCCTTAGGTATCCTGGTAAGGAAAAAGATTGCATCAGAAACTTGCAGCTCATCAAACAATAGTTACATCATTCAAGAGAGGTTGCAGAAGAAAGCTAGGGGTTCATCTACCCAATTACAATCATTTTTAGACTCAAAGCAATTCCTAGCTATTTCATGCGCTACTAAATTTGCATCTCTCCCATTATGGATGAACTCAACCTTCCCAATTTGTCCAGCTTGGACTAGGATATCCGCATAGACTGTTGTAGCCTCGTTCCAAATCCGTTCGGCCCCAGAGCATACTGTATCACATCCAAACAATCCGAATCTGGCTCAATAACATTGAACCCCAAAGAATTAGCAAATGTTAAGCCATGAAACATTGCCCAAGCCTATGCTAAGGCGGGTGAGGCCACATGCAGTATGACTGTCGACTTTGATGCAATGAAATCTCCTCTGTTATTACTCAGAATGGCACTCGACGCAACAGACAAACTTTCAACCAAAAACATTGCATCCACGTTAAGCTTGACAGATTTAGCTTTCGGCCTCGACCAAGTATTCTTCATCTGTCTAGTCAATGGTTGCTTTGATTGTAGGGGTTCCACGTATGAAAAATATAAATTTTACCCTACGCCCCTGAACCCCTGATGCTGCCAGGACCTATCTATTAGTAATACTGTAACGGGAGGGCTTTTCGCGAACTTACCCTTGAAGACCGAAAAGCATTGTCAACGCTCAAGAGAGTGTGGTTGATGTAAACGAGGCGAAGCTGACCTCAAGGTCGTGATGAAGTCCTTGTGCTCCCTTGCCTCCAATGACTTGAGTGCCTCAATTGTGACATCTCGTGGGGAGTTACACACGTTCGGTTCCTGATGATGACTCCCGCTTCCCCGATCCAGCAGCAGTTGCGGAAGTAGAGCTCCTAGATCCGAATCCCGCAGCGCGGCGACGCTCTGCGGTGAAGATGTCTCTCGTTCACGCAGTCCGAACTTGGGACCACGGTCATGAGAGAGAGAGAGAATATCAATTGGAGGTCTTCCCAAAAGTGAGAATACCTTTATTGAATATTGTGTGCATTTATCTGGCCAAATACCCCCACTATATATAGGGGAAGGGGAGGTACTACCTCCCTTAGTCCCAGGGTGGGACTAAAGGAGAGGGAGAGGTGGGGAGGCGCGCCGGCCAGCCCCCACCCATGGGCCCCACGTGTGGTAGGCCCACTAAGGCCGTCGGCCACCCCCTAGGCCTCGTCTAGGGGTGTGGTCCCCTCTTGGGCCTTTTCCCTCCAGGAATTGGCCCTTAAGCCATTTGACCATTTAATTGATTTTCTCTTTTATTAAATAATTATGAATAAATGATTAAATCAATATTTATCACTCATTCACATATTATTCAATCTCCGTGGTTATGGAACACCTTCCACCTCCACTTCGGACATCCTCCGGACTTACCGAAACCCTTCCGGTTTTCTCTCTACTATTCTTCGGTGATTCTACCGATCCGATAAACACTCTCTAAGCATCATCAAACCCTTAAGCGTGATACCCTACGGTTCGGGAACACTCCAAACATGGTCGGGACACTCCCGGACCAATGATCAACAGAGGGACCTGGATGGCCATGTGACCCCTGTGCGTTCCATGAAGATCTTTCGTCGTTTAAACTGGGTCAGTCGTGTCTTATTCCCTTTGTATCTCGATACTTGCATTGCCCGAGATGTGATCAATGACATCACCATGTCATGTTCAATATCGTTACCAAACAATGCTACTTGACTTGTTCTGACAAGTGATATCCCTGTGATCAAATCACACGCTACACAGCTATTGGATATAAGTTCTCCGAGTGGGCCCTTGAGTTTCTTTCTGTCACATGGACGAACAAATCCCGCTCTTGACATATATTGCCTCTACGGTTTTCTCCGAGTACCTGAACACACCTTTATAACCACTGTATTACCAAGTGGCGCTTGATGCTATCTAAGCACTCTCGAGAGATAGTGATTGATATAGCCTCATGGTGTAAGGAATAGTCTACGAGGATCCATTTCTAATCATCGTAACTTGAACTTCGTGACATGATCGGGTCATGATGTTTAGGTTGGGTATTGGTTCATCATCTCATTCTCATAGTGAGTTGACTCCATTTCCAACTGGCATAAATGCCACATGATCAAGAAACTTGATCATCTATTGACCAATGAACCAGTGACTAGAGTTTCACTAGGAACTCCTGGTTGTTTATATATCACACGTGTATTGATGTTTCCACTCAATACAGTTATAGCATGATATAAAACTTAATCATAAACTTTATGAAATACGATAATAGTCCTTATTACTATTTGTCTCTAGGGCATATTTCCAATAGTCTCCCACTTGCACTAGAGTACAAATAAACTAGCTACATTTGTACTTAATCGTTGGCACCATATCCGGTACCCTGAACATGCTTTCTCATGGAAGAGGTTGAGTCTTGGGTCTATACTTTATAGTCCCAAATCCTTTGCAACTTACTAATGTCACCTTGATTGACATTAATACTTTATCATCACATGATAAAATCTGTGTGTATGCATCATCGCTATGGCAGCAAAATGAGGTCTGTTCCAGGAGCCTACAGTGACTTTAGATCAACCTCGAGGGATTTCTCATGGGCACTGTGCCCTGGGACACATCATTCTATGTTAAAAGCGAACTAGCCCTGCCATAACATTATACAACACTTTAGATTGTACCCTTATCTATTATTATAAATGTATTCATTGAAACACGAGTGCACCTTGTGCAACTTTCGATGTTTTTGTTCACCTTGCTTCCTACTTGACTTTAATCGGTATTTACAGGAGTTTCCAACATATTCCCTTATAACATAACCCTTTATGTTTTAAGATATGTCATCCTTCATGGATTTGGAGAACATGTCTACAGTTTTCTATTAGACACTGTGGACAAACTTAGCTCAATGTTCCGTGATTTAAACTTAATCACTTTTAAACATTCCTTCTTGGATCATATATTATGTTAAGTTATCATCATGGTTTTCTAAGATAGAACCTATGTCTCAACATAGTGGATGATGATCATCCTTTTCTTTCTTTCAACCATTGATGTTAAACTTAATACTATTCCTAACTTGAGTTATTAAGGACCAGTTCCTTAATTAAGTTCTATTCTGAAACCCTTTTCAGAATCCCTTAAGGAATACTACATAATATCATAATACACTTATTATCAACTTCTACACCTTATAAATCATTATTTATCGGTACTTGCGCTTTTATTCTTAACACACTTAAGAATAACTCTATAAGCTCCCACTCAAAATATGTTCCCAACATATTTGGGTATGAGTCACTACTCTTACTCAAACTATGTTCCTACATATTTGAATTTGAGACTTATATTGCTCCCCTTCAAAGATATGTCATTCACATATTGTTTTAGGAAGACTTTCATAGCTCCCACTCAATTTCATGAAAATTGCATATCCACTCACTATTTTGAACAACTTCAAAATCTTTTGATCAAATATCAAACTTGGAGTTTTACTATGAGATACTAGTACTTTTACTAGTTTTAAATCCACTAGACATTTAGCACACTTGAATCAAATTCATTTGAATTCGTCCAATACTTGACAAATTGTGCTTTTGTCATTCACTCCTTTTCCACTATGGCTTTGCAGTCATTTGGGAAAATTCAAGTAACCCCTTTTACTTGTGAGATTCAACAACAAATTGCTTTCTAATCTCAAATGAATTTTTCTATGGGATTTATCATAACTTTAGCTTACCATTATTTACTTAGTAGTTCGTAGGTATGTCATATTCCAAGAATCATGACAAATGATTCAAAAATGTCTCCATACAAGATATGGGTTACATTTTGAATCCTACTTCATGTAGTGAAAACATCAGTGGGGAAACACAATGATCATTATCATTGATTCTTTCCTTTGTGAAGAGAATCGCTCAGGAACATTTTCCGTTGCACTTCTCAATACTCTGATGCAGGGATTTGAATTCTCATCGTGTTTTTCACTATCTTCCAATTACTCCATAATCGAGAAATATCACTAAATGTGAACTTTCTAAAAAATGCACCAAAATCCAAGCAATACAATTTTTGCTTCTCTTTTGGTTTCAGCTATGGATTTTGTATTCAAAGTTTCGAATGAATGCTCCACAAGGATTTATTCGTTATTGTTTTGGTTATATCGAATAACCCCAAAACTTTTACGATGATCCATACTAGATATGGAGCCGCTTTCACGAATTCAAATGGTTCACTATATATTCTAATTGAGTGCTAACTATTTCTAACTAATGGTCTGTACATCTATACTACAACGATTTATTTGGCGCCATCTATTTACCCATTTTGATATCTAATATCACATTGTGATGCTTTCCGTTTTGACGTTTCAAAACACTTTGCATTACACAATTTCTTTATGCCATTCTTATAAAGTTGAATTTCATTACTATTGATCAAATCATAGTAATTAGATTCTCTTTTATATTTATACCCTTTGTTGATGAAACACTTTGATCAAATCAAATAATTTCATACTTATGTTTCCTTTGGTAAAATTCTTTACACATTTTAAACAATCATATAATGATAGTTACCATTTTTGTTAAAACACAATACATCGAATATGTATTTACTTTTAACAATTCAGTAAACACTTTGCATTCAAGTAATACACGGTGTTCAAGTTATTTTGCTAAACTTAGGCATGATTTATATGTGACAAGAAATCGAATGTCTTTTAGATATTATCATTATAACTTTGAATTTAAACAATGGTTTCATTCAAAATGAATATATCATTAAGTTGGGTATTTAAGACATTTCAATATTTTACAAATGTTCATGCATTATCAATTAGTTTCAAAACAAGGAGGATAATTCACATATAATCAAACAAGATATGAACATAAATAGAAATCATTCATAAAAGTAGAACAACTATTTGTTACAAAATGATATGAATAATGGTCTCACAAAGTGTGAGACACACTAAAGAAGTTCACAATCTTTTGATTTACATTAATCATCCTAAACATAAACTAAGTGATAAATGTCGAGGGAGAGTGTCGTTGGCCATCATCATTTTGCTTGCCATCAACACGCAACGTCACCTCCTCTCCAGCAAGCACCTCTCATGCAGAAGGACCCATTTTCATTAAAACAGAACAAGTATCAAATATACTTAACACTTCAAATGTGTTTACAAGATTATAACATTTATAAAATTTTATATCAAATATATACCTTTGTCATTGATGACCTTAGCGACAACGGGTTTAACCATCACATTCCTGAGATGTGATATGAACCTCTGGAGTTCCATTGATTCCATGTCACCTGTCATAATGCAAGTCCTGATTTGTGCTTGGTAGCTTGGTGGTAGCGACCACAGCACAACGCCATTTGCAAAAGAGCCCGTCATCCCGCTATCCCGGAAGTATGCATGCCTCATGTACACATCATGCATGCACTCCAAGTGGTCAAGTGATGAGTTCTCCTCCATCTTAATAGAGAGGAAGTCTCCCATCAGCTCATGCTCCCATATGCGTGCTTGTTCCACAAAATGTGTCCTAAGTTGTAGCATTACCATACGAGGGTTAACATTACCCACAACAGGCCACAACTCTTCCACCATTCCGAAACGCATTGTAACTGAAATGAAGGAGGCCATCTCCCGACAGTGATAGCGGTCTTCCTGCTGCTCTGGGGTACCTAGGTTAATGGGCTGATCCAAATCCATCTCGTCAAGTATGTAGTCGACCACATCATTCTCGCTAAGGAGAACGTGGAGACATGTAACCCACATAGAGAAGTTTGATCCATCTAGTCTGAGCTTCTCTCCTTCTAACCAATCAATCGTCAACCGGAAAGGTGGCATCAGCGAGAACCTTTTCTACATTTATAATTGCAACAGGAATTTAGACTAAGTTTATAATTAAATGAGTTAATAATAACTCCACTCAGAAACACCTATCCCCAGAAGGGTTCCTAGTGATAACACGACCCCTTTAAGCCAC
Source organism: Avena sativa (assembly GCA_916181665.1). Taxonomy (NCBI): domain Eukaryota; kingdom Viridiplantae; phylum Streptophyta; class Magnoliopsida; order Poales; family Poaceae; genus Avena; species Avena sativa. The sequence continues at coordinate 472,029,408 of OV702290.1, forward strand.
ATCCCCCCCGATCATCACGGCCATCAATGTGGGTTCAAGGGTGGACGCCAAACGTCAGTCACATCATTCATGCAACTCGTGCTCGATCTTTCAACCATCCGCATTCCGAGGCCACGTCTCTATAACGTGCTAGGCTTGACAACTCAACCTTAGTGTATTTGCTATGCAACATGGATTACACCCACTGTATGTGAACGTAGATATGTCTGACACCCACACTTGTACCGTGGATCGCCTCATACCGAAGAACTTTCTTGGTGGTGCACACTAAGGGGGAACACAATCGTTGGTAATTTTAACAGGGATCATCTTATTAGGCTACCGTCGAGTATCTCATACTAGCACACAATAAGATATACAAAAAATAACATTGAATGTAAATGCGATGTGATATGGTCCTTCACATCGTGACCTCCATCCGTCGTCATCGGATTCAGCGCCAGAGTTCTGGCGCTATAGACACCAGGGTACCGGTGTCTTCCCGGTGTGGTAGTCCGTCACCTCCGTGACTATGTACTACTACGTAACATAAGGTAATCACTTTACCTTTGCCACAACCATATCACAAAGCAACGCCCCCTGCAAAACAAAGTTAGACGCCTCTACTTTATCTTTACATGTTTTATGTGGCTGAATGGGCTTTTGGACAAGAACCATTCTTACCTATGAAATTTCAGCACAATCCTGATCAAGTAGTTGTCTCTACTACACCCCTTTCAGGGCCATCCATTGTAAATGGCATACCAACTAATGCAAGAGAGACAGACACCCCCTAAGCCACTTTATACTGTACAAGCCGTATGTCAAGCATGGACCAGTCTCGCGAATGAATGCGTAAAGTCAGTTAGGGGCTGATACGTTGCTAATGTATCCATAATTTTTGATGTTCCATGCTTGGTTTTATCTACTTTCTTATGTTATGTCCACACTTTGGAGTACTTTCTATACACTTCCTTGGACTAACCTATTAACAAGAGCCACACTGCCAGCTACCTGGTTTTTGCTGTTTTTGGTTCCAGGAAAGTCAAAAAATGAATATTCTCGGAATTGGACGGGACAAAAGCCAAAGTCAGTTTTTCACTGAGGGACACAAGGAGCCACAATACGAGACGGAGAGGGGCCAGGGGCCCGCCACACCACCTGGCCACGTGGCCTAGCCTGGCCCACGCCAGGGGGTGGTCTGGCCGCCTCCGGCACCCCCACGGCCTCCCCTTTCGCCTATAAGATGCCTCCGATACAGAAACCCAAAGTACCCGATCAAAATTCCACGAAAGAGTCTGTAGCTGCCGTCATCTCCATCCCTAGATCGGGAGGGATCTAAAGCTCTTCCTGGCACCCTGCCGGAGAGGGGAATTCACCCTGGAGGCCTTCTTCATCACCATGCAAGCCTCCGGTGTGATGCCTGAGTAGTTCATCTCTGGACTACGGGTCCATGTAGAGCTAGATGGCTGGTTATCCTCCGTTGTGCTATCATGTTCAGATCTTGTGAGCTCCGTTCATGATCAAGATCATCTATTTGTAATTCTGCATGTTTTGTTTGCGGGGATCCGATGGATATTGAGATGCTATTTTAGATTGATTATTGATTCTATCATGTCTTTGTTATTTGTGATCTTGCATGCTTTCCGTTGTTAGTAGCTATCTTGGCCAAGTAGATGCTAGCAACTCCAAGAGTTAGTATTTATGCTCGATAGTGGGTTCATGCCTCTAGTAATCTGGGGAAGTGACAACTAAGGTACTAGATGTGCTGTTGCTACTAGGGAGAAAACAACAATCCTTTGTTCATAGAACAATTGTATTGTTTACTTTACACGCAATGCATAATGCAATTATCCGTTGCTTGCAACTTAATACTAGAGGGGGTTTGGATGATAACCTGAAGGTGGATTATTAGTCATAGATGTAGTTGGATTACGGTCTATGTATAATGTTGTAATGCCCAATCAAGTCTCAAAGGAGTCAAGATGAGTAGTATATGCATGTATACTTTCTTGATGTTTGCCAATTTCCCGCTGTAATTTGTTCACCCAACATGTCATCTATCTTAAGGAGAGCCACCACTAGTGAACTATGGACCCCGGTCCTTTCTTTTATCATCAATCTACAATCAACTGTTTACTGCTTTCTGTTTACTTTCTACAAACTATTACTTTCTTCCACTCGATATGTTTAATCCTTTGTTTTCAGCAAAACCGGTGAGATTGACAAACTCATCGCAAGTTGGGGGCAAAGTTCTATGGTTGTGTTGTGCAGGTCTCCACGTTGCTGCTGGCACCGGTAGTTCAGCTAACAACACCTTTGGGGTGTTTCCTTGCTCCTACTAGATTGATAACCTTGGTTTCATAACTGAGGGAAAACTTGCTGTTGTGCTCATCATACCTTCCTCTTGGGGTTCCCCAACGGGCTCGATATATTTTGGGCTAAGCAGGGGCCGCTTCATCAAGCATTACTGCGGTATACACAAGTACACGTGGGAGGGTAACAACTAAAAGATCAACACCCACACGCTACATCACGTGTGTTCTACCCACACTAGCATTACTACGCATAGATCTAGCTCTGATACTACTGTAGGGGTTCCACGTATGAAAACAATAAATTTTACCCTACGCCCCTGAACCCCTGATGCTGCCAGGACCTATCTATTAGTAATACAGTAACGGGAGGGGCTTTTCACGAACTTACCCTTGAAGACCGAAAAGCGTTGTCAATGCTCAGGAGAGCGTGGTTGATGTAAACGAGCCGAAGCCGACCTCAAGGTCGTGATGAAGTCCTTGCGCTCCCTTGGATCCAACGACTTGAGTGCCTCAAGTGTGACACCTCGTGGGGAGTTACACAACGTCGTGATGAAGTAGAGCTCCTGGATCTGAATCCCGCAACGCGACGGTGCTCCGCGGTGAAGATGTCTCTCGTTCGCGCAGTCTGAACTTGGGACCACGGTCACGAGAGAGAGAATATCAATTGGAGGTCTTCCCAAAAGTGAGAAGACCTTTATTGAATATTGTGTGTATTTATCTGGCCAAATACCCTCACTATATATAGGGGAAGGGGAGGTACTGCCTCCCTCAAAGTCCCGAGGTGGGACTAAAGGAGAGGGAGAGGTGGGGAGGCGCGCCGACCAGCCCCCAACCATGGGCCCCACGTGGGGCAGGCCCACTAGGGCCGCCGGCCACCCGTATGCCTCTCCTAGGGGTGTGGTCCCCTCTTGGGTCTTTTCCCTCCAGGAATTGGCCCATTAAGCCATTTGGCCATTTAATTAATTTTCTCTTTTATTAAATAATTATGAATAAATGATTAAATCAATATTTAACATTCATTCACATATTATTCAATCTCCGTGGTTATGGAACACCTTCCACCTCCACTTCGGACATCCTCCAGACTTACCGAAACCCTTCCGGTTTTCTCTCTACTATTCTTTGGCGATTCTACCGATCCTATAAACACTCTCTAAGCATCATCAAACCCTTAAGCGTGATACCCTACAGTTCGGGAACACTCCAGACATGGTCGGGACACTCCCGGACCAATGATCAACAAAGGGACCTGGATGGCCATGTGACCCCTGTGTGTTCCACGAAGATCTTTCGTCGTTTAAACCGGGACAATCGTGTCTTATTCCCTCTGTCTCTCGATACTTACATTGCCCGAGATCTGATCAATGACATCACCATGTCATGTTCAATCTCGTTACCGAACAATGCTACTTGACTCGTTCCGACAAGTAATATCCCTGTGATCAAATCACACGCTGCGCAGCTATTGGATATAACTTCTCCGAGTGGGCCCTTGAGTATCTTTCTGTCACATGGACGGACAAATCCTGCTCTTGACATATATTTCCTCTACAATTTCCTCCGAGTACTTGAACACACCTTTATAACCACTGTATTACCAAGTGGCTCTTGATGCTATCTAAGCACTCTCGGGAGACAATGATTGATATAGCCTCACGGTCTAAGGAATAGTGTACGAGGATCCATTTCTAATCATCGTAACTTGAACTTCATGACATGATCGGGTCACGATGTTTAGGTTGGGTATTGGTTCATCATCTCATTCTCATAATTAGTTGACTCCATTTCCAACTGCATAAATGCCACATGATCAGGAAACTTGATCATCTGTTGACCAATGAACCAGTGACTAGAGTTTCACTAGGAACCCCTGGTTGTTTATATATCACACGTGTATTGATGTTTCCACTCAATACAGTTATAGCATGCTATAAAACTTAATCATAAACTTTATGAAATATGATAATAGTCCTTATTACTATTTGTCTCTAGGGCATATTTCCAACATTGATTTCAAGGAATTTCCCGCTATAGCTTTAATAGAGGTGATGCACTGCACAATAGGGGGTACTTGCTCACCATGGGACATTTTGCACCGTCTCCACTAGATATACCATGCCACGATAGCAGTGATGCTGCGGTTTTCTATAGATTCTTATCTTGGGAGATTGCATGAGGGGGTTTTAAGAAGCGCCTCAAATACATAATCACTAGAATGATCACTCCACATTGCCTCATGAACTGATCTTCAAGCCCTAATCCTCTCCAAATATCCGCCGCTCCTTGGCATTTAAATACCATATGCATGATGTCCTCATCATCAGCATTACAAACCTGATAAACCTTAGTAGAACCAATGTGTTGACCAAGAAATATGGATTTCAACGGTAACAAACCATGCATAATTCTCCAACAATAAATTTCCACCTTTGCTGGCACGTCAAGACTCTAGAGTTTGATCTACAAGTAACACCACTAAGTTGGTGTTTCCATTCCACATGGTATGTTGATATCATAGAGAAAACACCTGAGCGAGTAAAGTGCCAAGCCAGAAAGTCATCAAAAGCATTAATATTAGTCGGAATCTATTGGATTCTTTGTGCATCAATATGGTGGAAGTTTAATCACACAATATCCTCATCCCAAGCTCCAAATATCAGACCAATCAGCTCACACACCTTGGTTAATATACAGTTACCTCGTGGGGAAACAATTTGCCTATCAGGGCTAGGTGGAACCCACGGGTCCTTCCAAATATCAATAGAATCACCTCTGCCCACATGCAAAATACAACCCATGTTGAAAGTTTGTATCCTCGCGACTATACTTTGCCATGTAAACGATGAGCCAGCTTTTGCTCCTGCCTTAAGTAAATCTCTAGAAGGATAATATTTAGCACGGAGTACTTGGGCACATAAGGAATTTGGCTTATCAATCAATCTCCAAACTTGTTTAGCAAGCATGGCCAAATTAAAGGAGTGGAGATCCTGAAAACCCATACATCCCTCCTTCTTAGGGAAACACATTTTACACCAAGAATGCCAATGTAATTTCTTCCCTTGATCATTGTCACCCCACCAGTAATGGGATATGTCATGAGTGATCTTCTTGCAGATATTCTTTAGTAGAAGGAACACTGACATTGCATAAACAAGGATAGATTGGATAATAGCCTTTATTAAAATCTCCTTACCTCCAATAGATAGTAGTTTCTCCATCCACCCTTTGATTCTTTGGATCACCCTCTCCACAAAATGCATAAAGCAATCCCTTTGATCCACCCCAAACAAAGCCGTGAGGCCCAATATTTATCCGAGATTGCCTCCGCATAAATATTCAAAGTATTACATATCTCTGCTTTCACATCCACTTGAGTATTTGGGCTAAAAAAGATACTAGACTTTGCCACACTCACCAGTTGTCCTGAATTTGCACAATAGGTATCAAGAACTTGCTTCAACGAGATTGCATTATTCAAATCTGCTTTCAAGAGGATTAAAGAATCATCAGCAAAAAGTAGGTGTGATAATGATGGTGCGTTCCTACACACTCTGACCCCTTTAATGCCACCAATCTCCTCCGCATGTAACAAGCAACTTGAGAGACCTTCCGCACATATGAGGAACAAATAAGGGGAGAGAGGATCTCCCTGATGAATACCTCTAGTAGGTTTAAACTCTTCAGTTAATTCAGAATTAAATCTGACAGAATAAGAAACCGAGGTGACACACGCCATAACTAGCTCAACCCAATGAATATGGAACCCCATCCTCATCATCATCTCCCTAAGGAAACTCAATTCCACTATGTCGTATGCCTTATACATGTCAAGCTTAACCGCACAAATCCCACTTTTTCCTTTCCTCTTATTTTTGATTTTATGAACACATTCAAGGCTCGTTGGTCTATCAAAACCATGAATTTTGATTTTAAAACTGCTGGGAAAAACAAGTCTTAGATATTCATGCTTTGGATGAACTCAGAAATTGGGCCTATGAAAATGCTAGGAAATTCAAGGAGAAGGTAAAGAAATGGCATGATAGAAAGTTAGAGAATGAGGAATTTAAATCTGGAGATAAAGTTTTGCTCTACAACTCTAGGCGTAAGATTTTTGCAGGTAAATTAAAATCCAGGTGGGAAGGACCTTATGAAGTGGAGGAGGCATACCCTTCAAGAGCGGTAAAATTGAAAAATACTACACCCTCTTCTTCATCCTGGATTTTAATGGGCAGCACTTGAAGGACTATAGAGTTGGAGAAGTTCATACATAGGATCTAATCTCCTTGATCTCGGTTGAGGAGTATAGTAAAGTGAGGTAACAATATTTTAGCTGCTTAATTTTTGCTGTTCTGGATTCCTTTTTGTTTATTTCGCCTTGTTCTTTGCTTCCCTTTCAGTTTTCCGATTGTTCTGAGCTATTTTCCGACTGGTACGGGTGGACCCTACGGGCATACGCGCCCGTACTAGTGGTTGTTAAGTAGGCAGAACTCTGCAGCCTTTTTCTTGCAATTTGGTACGACCAGGCAGTACGGGTGGACACGCTCGTACCAGTGGTCGTTACCAGCGCTGGTTTCTTCTTTTCTCATTCATTGTGTTCGACTATTTTTTAAAAAAAGAGAGATAAAAGTTGGTAAGACGTCAGTATGGGTGCATGGTACGGATGGGGCCCACTCGTACCATTACCCGTGGCTGATTTTGCCCCTTTTATCTAGGGATTTCCCTTTTATTTGCATCTCTTCTCTTTCTTTTCCTTTTCTTTGTCTTTCGTCATCGTCTTTCAGATCATGAGTTTTCTTTCTTCCCTTTTTACCATGACACCTCAGATATCACTTGATCGCTCATGAACTATGCAGCCTTTTCATATCAAGCAGATCAGGACCAAGAAGGAAAATGTTCCTATAGCGCAAGCCAAAAGAAGGGGATCCGAGAGGGATAATTCGTCCTCCTCAACCCAAGAGTCTTCTCAAGTGGTTCCACTCCCCATCTAGGAAGATATGTTTCCGTGCAAGTTGGAGATGCTCAAACATGTGTAGCAAAGGAACAACAAAGGATAATCTTGTAACACCCTCGAATCGGCTCTATGCAGATTTTAGCGATTCCTGCCAAACCCGCATATAAACGATTTGATGATGTCCACCAGGCACTTGCGTGCTGGTGGAAAACGAAGTAATATCATTACACAATGGTTCACGATGGAACCCACAAAACATATATTTACAACAACGACTCAACGAGTCAAGAATACAGATATATAGTATAAAGATCCAAATCACACTAAAAATGATATAACATCCGAGTATGAATAAGATGCAAGTTGAGCTAAGAGCCCTGAAGAATAACCAATGGCGTCCATAACCCTGCCCAGACCAAGCCGGAAGGGTAACCTTGCTAATATCATCGAACTTATACCTATTAAAACAAAAGGGGTGCTGACAAAGGGCAAAGGAAAAAAAAGGAGCGGTCAGTACTGAGACCAGTACACTGCGAGTCTAGAATTTGGTGGCTCTCTCCTACATAGGTATGGTGGACTGAAGCGGCAGCGAAGCATGCACTATGAAACCTATAGAGACTCGATACAACTGTCGGCTATTAGAGAGGGATAAGAAAGACCTATTCGGAAATAACATGTTACTAACACCAAACAACCCATCCTGGTATTTCCCCCTCGAGACCAAAAGAGGAAGTCCTTCCGAGGAAACTCACATAGTGGGCAGTTTTATACATTCGTTCCATGGTGGTTGTCCAACTTACTAGAAATGTCAGATCCAAGTCAAATTATAACAGTAATTCTTTAGTTATAGTTGTCTATGATCAATAAACTATGCTCCAAGTCGTCCATAACCGCGGACACAACTTTTTGAAAAGATTTAACACTACAGGGGTGCACCAAAGTATCCACATGCACTTCAACCCTTGTTATCAGATCAGGTAGGTGCAAGATCATGAAACACACACCCAACGGTATGTCGACGGGGCTTCGGACACGATGTTTCCCAAACCCAAAGCAAGTGCATGGGGGCCACCCCACTAAGATACCCTCAATGAAGTCGGCCGTCTCCGATATAGACCCAGGGTGTGTGGCGACGGATGTAAAATACTAGGAACCCGAAAGTGTGATTGGGCTTGTCGATATAGCGAAAACGTGGCACGGGGTTCCTAAATAGTACAGGAACTCCACGCGCAATAGTAAACAAAACAGTAATGTTGAGGGCTAACCTCGTGGGTGGTCCGATCTTTCACGAATCCCTTGGAAATCGAGGCGGAGTGAGTGGGGGAAGAGGGAGAGGATGAAATTCACGAACTCACACACGAAGAACATGATGAACTCACACACACACACACACACGAAGACATGATACAAACCAATAGCTCCCGCCAGCAGCTACCGGTCCGGCGCAATCCCTAGGCTTGGCGTCGAGCGAAGATCTCTCTCTCTCTCAAACCGGCACAACGAGTGAGGAGTCTTGGTGAGATCTTGACATCTTGGCAAAGGGCTCCGATGCCAAGGCCTTGTACAACGAGGGAGGCACGATGCAAATTCCAACGAGGTAAGGGATAATTGGTGCTCCTTTATCAAGGATCATGAGACTACAATTAGGGAGATCCACAAGGGTGTCTTCTAATTCCAATTATCCAAGTTTGAGTATTACAAAGGGGTATGTGGGGGCTATTTATAGGCCAGCCACTAAAACAAGGGTAGTTTGGGCACAAAAGGGTAAAATCTGGACAAATTAGGAATATTCTCAGGCATCAAACCCATGTTGATTTTCAGACTGGGGTGTTACGGCGATAAGTCCGGCGTGACCGGAATGAGCGCCGGAAATTCTGGTCAGCGCCGGTTGTTTCGGTCTAGCGTCGAAACAGCGTATAAATGTGTAGTTCGGTCAGTGCCGGTTGGTTTCGGTGTCTACCAGGATTTCTGGTCGTGGGGGCGGTCCGCCGGATTGTGCGCCGGTAATTCCGGGAGAATTCCGGTTCGCCTGGCCTGGCGTTGGTTTGAGATGGGACTCTGTCTTGCATTGGCTTAGCTCCTTCTCTTGGAATTTATTCATGGGGTTCATAGCTAAGGATGCATAAGGTATTGGCATGAAGTAGTAAGCCATCCAAAGATGTATCGAAATCACATGAGGATAGGAGCAAATTCACCTTAGCTTGAAGGAGCTTGGCTCGGGCATGAGTCATTGGACCACTTGAGGGACTTGGTGGTGTAGATGTAGGGATGTCCGTAGGACGGGCTGCATTAGCTCCCCCCTTGGGGAAGAGTCGTCCTCGACTCTTCATGTATATCATCTTGAACATCTCCATGGAAAGGTTAGAGGTCCTTGACGTTGAACATATTGCTCACAAGGTACTTGGAGGTTGGGATGTCGATGATGTAGGTGTTGTTGTTGATTCTCTTGAGGACCTTGAAGGGACCATCTCCTCTTGGTTTGAGCTTGGAATCACATTCCTTGGGGAAACAGTCCTTTCTCAAGTGTATCCACACAAGGTCGCCTTCCTCAAAGATCATCTCCTTCTTGTCCTTGTTTAACCTTGAAGCTTGGAGAAGGACTTGTTGCTCGGTAGTGGCTCTTGTTTCTTTGTGAAGCTTCTTCATAGCTTGGGCGCGCTTGTCAATGTCCATGTTAGTGTGCTCATGGAGAGGTAGTGGTATGATGTCGAGCGCGGTGAGGGGATCGAAGCTATAGACGATCATGAATGGGCTTATCTTCGTTGTAGAGTGCTTGGCTCGATTATAGGCGAACTTGATGTGGGGAATGCAGTCCTCCCAATCCTTGAGGGTTTTCTTGATCAACACACGAAGGAGAGTGCCGAGGCTTTGGTTAACAACCTCGTTTTGGCCATCGGTTTGCCGATGCAAGGCGGATGAGAAGAGGAGCTTGACGCCGAGCTTGGTCTTGAGGGTCTTCCATAAGTAGCTCATGAATTTGACGTCGCGGTCAAAAACAATTGTTCTTGGCACACCGTGAAGACGGACAATTTCCCTGAAAAACAAATTTGTAACATGTGAAGCATCGTCTGTCTTATGGCACGGAATGAAATGCGCCATTTTAGAAAAGCGATCCACAATGACAAATATAGAATCGTGACCATGCTTAGACCTAGGAAATCCTAACACAAAGTCCATGATAACGTCCGACCAAGGTGCATGAGGAATAGTTAATGGCATATAAAGACCAAATGGGTTAGACTTAGACTTAGCTTGAACATAAGTAGTGCATCGTTGGACGTGGTGCTCCACGTCTCGCTTCATCTTGGGCCAATAGTAATGTGTGGAGAGCATTTCCAATGTATTGTTACAGCCAAAGTAACCCATGAGGCCTCCACCATGAGACTCTTGGAGAAGCAAAATTTGCAGAGATGACTTCGGGATGCAAAGGTTTTTTTGTTTAAAGAGAAAGCTCTTATGCAAATATAAATCATCAACTCATTTGTCAATGGAGCATTTTGTGAAAATTGGTCCAAACAACGTGTTAGGAGCATACAAAGTTTTGATTTCATCAAGACCCAACATGTTTACTTTGAGTCACGTAAGAAGGCTTGTGTTCTTGCAAGACAAAGCGTCCGTAACTACATTATCTTTGCCCTTCTTATACTTGATAATGTAAGGAAAAGACTCCATGAACTCAACCCACTTAGCGTGTCTTTTAATCAAGTTGGCTTGGCCTTTGAGATATATCAACAAATCATGGTTAGAATGTATGATAAATTCCTTGGGCCAAAGGTAGTGTTGCCAAACTTGAAGAACACGAACTAAGGAAAAAAGCTCTTTGTCATAAATCGGGTAATTAAGGCGTGCGCCATCAAGTTTCTCGCTATGGTAGGCAATAGGCTGTCTGTTTTTCATAAGGACTCCTCAATGCCAATACCACCAGCATCACACTCTATCTCGAAAGTTTTTGTGAAATCCGGTAACGCGAGAAGAGGTGCTTCTGTTAGCCTTTTTAAGCTCATCAAAGGCTTTTTGTTGTGCTTTACCCCCACACGAAGGTGACATTCTTTTTAGTCAACTCGTTGAGAGGACAAGAAATGGTAGAGAAGTCTTTCACAAAACAACGATAGAAACCGGCCAACCCATGAAAACTTCGAAGTTCACTCACATTTGTGGGGATGGGCCAATCTCGAATGTCTTTCACTATAGAAACATCAACTTCAATTCCATTGGAAGAAACGACAAAACCAAGAAAAAGCAACTTGTCTTTAGCAAAATTGCACTTGGGAAGATTAGCATATAGCTTTTCATTTTGAAGGATTTGCAAAACCTCCTTTACATGTGTAACATGTTCCACAAGTGACTTGCTATAAACAAGAATATCATTGAAATAAACAACAACACTCTTTCCAATGAGATAACGCAAAATATGATTCATAAGGTGCATGAAGGTGGATGGGGCATTAGATAAGCCAAAAGGCATGACCAACCATTCATAGAGATCAAGTTTGGTCTTGAAGGCGGTTTTCCACTCATCACCTTCTGCCATTCGTATTTCATGGTAACCACTACGAAGATCAATTTTCGAGAAAATAGTGGCTCCACACAACTCATCAAGCATGTCATCGAGACGAGGTATAGGGTGTTGATAACACACGGTGATATCATTGATTGGATGATAGTCCATGCATAACCACAACGTATCATCCGTTTTGGGAACGAGAATCACGGGTACCGCACTTGGACTAGTGCTTACTTGGATCAAACCTTTCGAGATGAGTTTGTTGATTTGGCGTTCTATCTCTTTCGTCTCCTCTGGGTTCGTGCGGTAGGCGGCGCGACTTGGAAGAGGTGTGCCGGGTATGAGGTCAATGCGGTGCTCGATTTCGCGAAGAGGAGGTAGTCCATGAGGGAGCTCTTCAGGAAACACATCCTTGAATTCCTGCAAAATAGCCATCAAAGAGGGAGGAATATTGGTCAAGTCATTAGTTCCTTATGCTAGTCCTTTGCAAATGAGGATGTGCAAGATGGATGGGTTCTTATGCACTTCTCTCATCTCACTTTTGGTGGCAAGAAGAACACTCTTAGTTTTTCCACTCGAGTTAAGCTTTTGGCTCTCACTCGCTATATGGTGGTTCTCTTGATCGCCACTCTTCTCACAAGATGGTGTTGTGGTTTGCGCCCTCGCTAAAGCCTTTACATTGTCTGCATTTGGCTAGGAGTCATTGGTTGAAAAACACATGTCTTGTTAAGCCATTTGAAGGTGTATACGTTTATGCAACCATCATGTAGAGCACCTTTGTCAAATTGCCATGGTCAACCAAGAAACATATGGCAAACTATCATTGGGACTACATCACACTCTATCGTGTCTTTATAGGAGCCAATAGAGAATGTTACCGAGATGGTATGCTTTATCTTCACGGACCCTTGGTCACTTAGCCATTGGACATGGTAGGGGTGCTTGTGAGGATGGAGGGTGAGGTTGTGCTTCTCACACAACTCGGTGCTAGCAAGGTTGTGACAACTCCCTCCATCGATGATCACTTTGATAGATTTCCCATTGATGCCGACACATGTTTGGAAGATGTTGGATCGTTGATCTTCATGCTCTTGTGCTTGAGTGGTCAAGATCCTTGTGATCACAAGCGATGGACTTGCGTCGTGTTCACACAGGAGGAGTTCTTCGTCATCTTTTACATGTTGCCTTGTCATGGCCTCTTTGACTCTAGCATCAAATTCATCCTCACTCAAGTATTCATCATATACATTGTCATGGATAAACAATAATTTCTTGTTTCCACAATTGGACGACTTGTGTCCTTTGCCTCCACACCTGTAGCATTCACCATTGAATGGCGGGTCATCCTTTGTAAGCTTTCCACTTGGGGCCGGTTTTCCTTGAGAAAGTGTGGGCTTGAAGGAAGGCTTGGAGGTACTTGAGGAGCTTCCATTAAAGGTTGTTGGTTTAGTGGTTGAAGCTTTCTTGTATGTAAAGTATGTCTTGGGCTTGTTGTATTTGATGTCCTCTTATACTTGACGCTCGACTTTTCTTGCAATTTGCACAAGCTCAACCATGTTGTTGTACTTTTGGAACTCGATGATGCGCTTGATTGGATGGTTCAAGCCGATGAGGAAACATGCCATTGTTTGCTCCTCGTGCTCTTCAATGTTGGCAAGGATTATGTTGAGCTCCATTTGCTTGAAGTACTCTTGCATGGTCTTTGTACCTTGACTAAATTATTGTAGCTTGTTGAAGAGGTCGCGCGTGTAGTGTGTACGGACAAAGCAGGATCTCATATGAGACTTCATGTCATGCCAAGTTGTGATTGGAGGCTCTTCTCTTGTGTCACGAGTGACTTGCACTTGTTCCTACCAAAGGTTGGCGTAATCATAAAACTCAAGTTAAGCCATGGCGACCATCTTCTCATCACTATAGTTGTGCATATGGAAGATCTTGTCGACTTTAAGTACCCATGAGAGGTATTCTTCAAGATCATTTGAACCGGTGAACTTGGGCATCATGAACTTGAGCTTGCCAAAGGTTTCTTTATCATTGCGGTCACGGTAGTAGTTGTTGCCTTGATGGTATTCATCTTCCATGCAATCATTGCGACAAGCTTGGTGACCTTGTTGACGCACTTGTGGTTGTGGAGCCGCATTTGGAGGTGGCAGAACTTGATTCTCATGATGTTGTTGGGGAGCTTGCTCTTGCTCTTGGCGTGTTTATTGACGAGGATGAGGCACTTGGGCCTCACGAGGGTGATGAGGATGTGGAGACTCTTGACACAGTTCTGGATGAGGAGGAGGCTTGTTCCTTGGTTGGTGACACGGGTTAGTAAAATGGGCCTCACGACGAAGATCATGGTCTTGAGCCTCATGATGTGGTGGGCGTCGCTCCACATGAACAATTTGACGCTCCATGTCTTGATGTGGTGGAGGAGGCTCATCATGGTGACCATGGTGGCGGTGTGGATGTTCATGACGGGGATGACGAAGAGGAGGGTCTTGAAGATCTTCACGTTGATGACGAGCTTGATCCTCCAAGTTGGAGTCATTACTTGTTGTGTCAAGAATGTCTCGTGGAAGAAGGCGGTGTGGTTATGTTGCACTCAAGGTTCCACTTGTGGTTGCGCTTGTTGGATCACTAGTGCCCTTCCGTGATGATAGTTCCTTCTCGCCTTGCTTGAGGCCTTGAGGATAAATCACCATCATAGCTTGACATTGAGGCGTGCTGTGGGGAAGGTACATAGTGCGAAGAACTTCCATCTTCAACCACAGGGGCGTCATTACGTCTTGCAGCACATGCATGAAGGTATTGACAAAGAGGGGAACAATGACGCAACGAGCTTGAAGAGCTTGATGCACATGAACGCGGTCTTGTGTTGTGCCCGAGCTCGGCCATCGACCTTTGTAGTGCTTAGTTTTGGTTGGAAAAATTGATGTGCATGGCCCCTTCTCTTGATGAAGGTTGCAGAAGCCTTGCCACATATCATGCATTTGTTGTTGTAGGCCATCGAAGCGGTTGTTGATGCTCTTGAACTCAGCTTGAGTTTCACCGAATTGTTCATCTTGGCGCGACTCGAGAGCATTGCAATGTTCACGGAACTCATGTCGGATGATGTAGTGGCTTGCGCGCGTCATGTACGGGCCTTCGTCTTCACCTTGGCACGGAGGTTGGCTTGACCCACCGTGCCTATCCATCATGCAAGACAATAACAGATTGTATATGGAAGGTAATATGTGGTGGTGGTTAGCCATTTACCTCACCTTTGGGATTGCACCGAACTAGAAGCCACAAGTGATAACTATTAACTTGCAAAGTGAAATCGCAAATAAACCTCACTCTAAATAAATAACTAAAACTCTCAAAAGCTTTTGTTGGAAGGTTAGGGTTGTGGAAAACCAAACGAAACGATCCAAAGAAAAAGGTTATTGTCAAAGGTGGTAGAGAACCAAAGATCAAAAGCCAAAAGGAAATGATCTATAAAAACACAAAGATACACACACGTGGAGACGGATGTGGTTAGCATGGCTATGAAAATGAGCACAAAATGTCCTAACAAAGACTAAGCTCGGTTGTCGTGGCAATGCAAGGAGACACCACAACTCATTTGCTAAAAGAGGATAAGTAATGGATTTGTGCACTTTCCTTGGTTGCTCTCTTTCTCTCTCTTTGCTTACAAGATTGATAGTCTCTTTGTATTGGGAGACTATGTATTTTTCTATTTTTCTTTTGCTTTTTTTTATTTTTTCGATTCTTTTTCTCCCTTTTTATACTACTATGTCAACTTTTGTATTTGCTTACACACTCTCACTTTCCAAGGACAAGTGCACAATGCTTAGGCAAACACAAAATGAGCTGATCTCATAGGATAGATACACATAAAAGAAGAAGGGCTAACAAGGTGGAGCAAGTTATACCTTCGGTATGGATGACGACTTGCTACCGGTGTTGGTGATGATGTTCGGGCATCGCGGTGTCGAAGAGCACATAATGTGATGATTTGCGGAAGCTTGAAGTTAGTTTGGGCGACACACATGCGAAACACAAACAACACAAGATGAAAAACGGTCAAATTTGGGTCATAAAAGTAGTTTCGGAGGCCAAACCGGCGGCGCCAATCGTGTCGCCGAAATTTCCGGTGGAGCTACATCGGTCTGCCGAATCTGGCGCTGGTTTGAGTTCGTGACGAACTCCAAAAGTCAAATATCGGAAATTTTTCGAAAATCTGTAGGAATTGGGCTGGGGAAAGGTTCAAGGAAGGTAGATAGACACCCAAAGCAACATATCTGTGGACCAAAACCACGAAAAACTCACCAAATCTAGAGATTGATCCGAAAGCAATTTGGGGCTCTTTTTTTAGGGATTTTCAATTTTTTGGTGGATATAAGAAAAATTGTGGAGGAATTCGTGAGTAATGAAGCCCTTGATACCAATATGTTGAGGGCTAACCTCGTGGGTGGCCCAATCTTTCACGAATCCCTTGAAAATCGAGGCGGAGTGAGTGGAGGAAGAGGGAGAGGATGAAATTCGCAAACTCACGTACAAAGAACACGATGAACTCACATACACACACATGAAGACACGATAAAAACCAATAGCTCACGCCGGCGGATACCGGTCCGGCACAATCCCTAGGATGAACGTCGAGCGAAGATCTCTCTCTCTCAAACTGGCAGGACGAGTGGGGAGTCTTGGTGAGTTCTTGACGTCTTGGCAAAGGGCTCCGATGCCAAGGCCTTGTACAACGAGGGAGTCATGATGCAAACTCCAACAAGATGGGGGATATAATTGGTGCTCCTTTATCAAGGAGCAAGAGACTATAATTAGGGAGATCCACAAGGGTGTCTTCTAATTCCAATTATTCAAGTCTAAGTATTACAAAGGGGTGTGGGTGCTATTTATAGGCCAACCACTAAAACATGGGTAGTTTGGGCACAAAAGGGTAAAATCTGGATAAATAGGAATATTCTCAGGCATCAAACTCATGTTGACTTTTAGACTAGGGTGTTGATACCTTTGATCCGGATTACGGATGTAGTATAGCTCTTTTTCCTTAGTAGACCTAGGTTAACAAATCCTTGAAAAGCAGAAAACATAGTGAAGTTACTTTAACGGACCATCAGGAGTTTAGAATTCTTTTTGTGTTTTATCGGACCAAGAGTTTGCTGTCTTTTGTTGTTCTCGATGATGGAGAGAGAGGGCCTAGGTGAAAGGTCATGTATGCCCCCATGTGTGGTTTTGGTAATTAATGACAATCCCTATGGAATAATGTGCAAATTGAGTCTCACTTGTAGGTTTGTCCATTGGCATCGCTTGGACCATGTGTTGGTTTCAAGGATGAAAAATAAGAAGCATTGTCTAGGGGTTTGTGCCTATTGGAATCAAGTAGAAGAAGAAGAAGATCAAGTATGTCTTGAATAAGAAGATGGAGTTCCTCATGGCTTTCTTCAAGACATCGTCAAGAATTGATGTGCAAGCTCAAGAGAATGATGAAGACAAGTTCGAAGAAGAGGCTTCCCCATGGTGTATGGGGGAGCATGTCTCAAGACTTCATCAAGCAAGTGCAATCAAGAAAGGTGTTCCATCTTGAAGATGACAATATCGTCTACATCAAGCTCAAGTGGGATGCTCAAGGCAAAGGTATGATCTTGATAGGGTCTCTTTTTTACCGGTCTCTTATAGTGTTCTTGTAGTGTTGGGAGACCAGGTTTAGGATAGATAACCGTACTATCAAGAGGGGCTCTCGAGTGGGTGACTCATCTGTATCTTTCGGAGAGAGCTCAAACCTTTGCATACATAACATCATCTTTCTTGGTTATTGTTTGGTTCTTGTCCATGTGAGGATCTAGAGCTTGTGGTTATCTTCATAACAAGCTCTAGTTCATCAAAAAGCGGATTTCCCTTGCATATCTTATTACATTTTTGATCTTGCGGGTTTTCCGGCTCCACACCTTGGGAGGTATCTCACATATATATATTCATGGTATTTTCTCCCTTGGATTCTACACGTTGTTATCTTTCCAACAAAATTGGTTTCATCTCGTTTGGAGTTTGGATGCAAAAGTTCTTGTAGTTTTAGTTCTGAAGTTTCTCTGACCGGAAGTACCGGCCACACGCCGGAAGTACCACTCGAGCAGAAATACCGTCGGTAGTACCGGTGTTAATTGTGGCCCAACTTCCGGTAAACCCATTTTTGGTTCAGTACTCTCTCTGCCTGGTTTGCACTATTTGACGGAACTTGGATTGGATTTTCAGGCGGTAGTATCGCTAGGACATTCTTGCCACCGGTAGTTCCGGTGAAGCGGTGGTAGTACCGGTCAGGCTCGCGTTTTTGTTATTTCTCTTGCTATTTTCTGACCGTTGGCTGGGTGCCACCGGTAGTACCGGCCACCCACCGGTACTACCGACCATGCATGAATCTGTGAGTAACGGGCAGATCGGGGAGCCCTTTAAAAGGAGCTCCCCTTTCCCCTTCGGCCCTATCTCTTGTTCTTCTCGGTGTTTGGCTTTCTCTCTCCTCCATTGTTGACCTTGAAGAGTTTGCCCTCTCCCCTTTCCCCTCCTATGATTCTTGCATCTTTTTGAGGGATTTGAGAGAGGAGATCTAGATCTACAAGCCCCACCAAGCCAAATCCCTTCTTTGTGAAGGAATCCTTGGGATCTAGATCTTGGAGAGTTTTGTGTTCTCCTCTTGCGTTCTTCCTCCCTTATTCTCCCAATAGCTTTTGTAGCTTTGGTGGAATTTGAGAGTGAAGGACTTTCCTCTTGCATTTGGTGCATAGGTTTGAGTTATCCTCGGAGATTCGGCGAGTTCAAGCCCTTGGGCTTGTTTCTCTTGGGTTCTTGGAACCCTAGACGGTTGTGTGGTTGGATTGTTGACCTTTTGTGGTCTTGTAGCCTTTTGTGGCCTTGTTGCCTTTTGTGGCTTTGTAGCCTTTGTGGCATTGTTGTTGGGAGCCTCTAATTGAGTTGTGGAGATTGCCCCAATCTTGTACGGGTTCGGTGACCGCCCTCAAGTGTCCCATAGTGGAACATGAGTAAGCCTTTGTGGCGAGCTCACGGGAGAATAGGGTGAGCCTTTTGTGGCGTCGGTAGGTTGCGTGCCTTCGCATCTTGGGGTGAGGCCTTGTGTGGTGTTGGGTGAGCATCGAGCCACCACACCTCGAGGTGAGCCACTTGTGGCGTTCGAAGTACATTGCGCCCCCGCACCTCTCCAACGGAGACGTAGCTTCTTTGGAAGTGAACTTCGGGAAACAAATCATCGTCTCCGCGTCCATCGGTTATCTCTCAACCGAGCCCTTTACTTATGCAATTTACATTGTGATAGCCTTCGTGCTTGAAGTATTATATCTTGCTATCACCTTGTTGCTTGTCTTGCTTAGCATAGGTTGTTGGTGCACTTAGTGAACCTAGTGGTTATAGGTTTTGGCTTGATAAATTAAACGTCAAGTTTTATTACGCATTTATTAGAGCCTAAACCGTAATAATTTTAAAACGCCTATTCACCCCCCTCTAGGCGACGTCCATTTCCCTTTCACTAGGGCTTTCAGTTTCACATGTAGCTGTGCAGAACATCTGATGGGAATAAAAGATGATAATAAAGTATGGATGTAATCATTAGAGCAAGATAATTATATGTGGGCAGTGCATCCATAATTGCTATTGGCTCCGCAACCGATTATAGCAATAACCTACTAGTCTCATCCATAGAAGAAAGAGAACTAATGATATGCATAGTGACGTCACCGTTAATCCCAAGTAAATCCCTCACATACAACCGCACTACCCCTTCTGTCACTAGGGTTCCCAACCTGTAGATTAGTCATTACTCATACTCCCTATATCTGTCTCAATCCTTGGGGTCTTGGGTACCTGACAAGTCTTTGGATTGAGGCAAGAGAGGATACAATAATCATCATGTCATACAAACTAATACATGATCCCATCTATGATAAATAACATGCACAAAAGCTACATGGCTAGTCCGAAGCCCTTAGCCCAAAGAGAATTACTCACGCATAGAGATGAAATCAACGATCATAAACAATGCAATGGAAATCATGAGACTGATAGCAAATAGTCTTACAATGTCTCCAATCAAAGATGATATCTACTATTACAAGTGGTGGAATATGGCTATGGTGGTGGAGACGGGTTTGGAGATTATATCTAAGTCTATTCCTCTGATGGTTCTTGAATGTTGTGGATACAGGTTTCTGGGGGCGGCTGGCGACTCGTGATGCTCTGTTTCTGTTGCCCGATGCCTCTTTATATAGGGGTCCCTTCATGAAAGTTGTTCTGCTTGACCTAGTGGTGTCGATGGAAACTATATGACCGAAATTTTATTCCCATCGTATAGTTGTTCGTTAAAGCGTTTGTCTTCAATTCACGACCCCTAGTTTCTTCGGGTTGTTGGAAATCTCATATCTTTGACTTTAATGTTGTGATTCCCATCATCAAACGTCATTATCTGCAGAAGAAAAAATAAAAAGAAAGGATTGCATACCCCTTTGATCATTAAGCATTAGTGGCAGGGTTTAGAGAGATATTTCATAAAAAATATGAATAATATCTAGTTTAAATGTGGATGTAGATGGCTATATTTCAGAGCCATCAACCTCCCCAAGCTTAAACTTGATCGTCCTCGAGCAAGAAAACCAAAATAAAAAAGGAACTCAGCATTTAAACTAAAATAATGAGATGATGATCTTACTTATGATTGGTAGTCTCATGTTTCCTCCACTTTATTAATCTAAAAAACTTCACCATAGATAGAGTAATGGCAAGCATATCATATAGGTTTTTATGCATCCTTATAGCGTAGCAAAATTGTTGTTAACATGGATGATTCAAATGATGCAACTGTATTCCATGTCATGTAATCAACTCATAGGCTTGCCTTTGAAAAATAAAGTATAATCATGTAAAATTGAGAGTGTGAGAGTTTGTTATGAAAAGCATATACACTAGAGTATCTCAATTCTCCCACATCAATAAGTCAAGACTTTTCAAGCACTACTTTTCTATTCATTGTCCTTCAAGAATTTCAGTTCTTAAGTAATTGAGAGCATGCCAAAGATTTTAATTAGTTTATCAGGCTGTGATGGACACTCGTGGCATCACCAAGGTTTTTGTTCCTTTTGCACAATGATTACTCATATCAGCCAGAGGAGTGATTCCATCATGCACACAGCTACCCGAGAATGCCAAGAATCTTACCCATTATAGCATTACTGCTACATATGTTTAATCAACTCATAGCCAAAATCTAGGTGTTTCCTCCATGAAGATCGTTCGTAGGCTAGCGGAGTTGTTGGCATCTCATCAAGTTTGACACGGATAAAGCCATATCATTCTTATGATTCACAAGTCAAACTTTGGTATGCTCACAAAAACCGCTAAACATTAATCCAACCGAACAAATCTTTTTAAAGAGAGCTATCAAGTTAATCATTATTTTTTGTGGTGTTGAGTGTCTCTAGAAATAAGCCTTCAAGACTAAACACTACAAAACCCAATCCTTCAATTGTGAGACTTTTTCTTATTACAATTTTTTAGCAAATTTTAGGCAAGACTTGGTTAACTACAAGATCTAGAACAAAACGTACCCAACTAAATACCCATGCAAACATAATTTTACTACAATATAAAGACTCACTCCACCAATATAATATCTTAACATTTACTACTAACTAGCATGGGTTTCTCAAACTTCAAAAGTGGTGAGTCTTAAGACATACCTCTCATGATTGGTTCCACTTCTCTCTTCCCTTTTGATTTGCTTCTTGGAAACTAAAGATAAAGTGTTGGGGAAACCAACACGAGTGCTTATAAACTCGAATTAAAAACATAACCTCGAAATAAAAGCAAATGAACGCCAAATAAAGGTAATGAGGAAACTTCCCCAAGCTTAGGCTTTTGCAAGACATTCAAATCATTGTGGTGGCGGGAAAAGTCGTGACTCCAGTTCTCAAATTGAGTTGATAAATTACTAGTTGTTTCTCGGAGGTTCAAGGAGAGGTTATGCATCCTCTCCATAGTTCCTCCAAGTTCTTGGAAGTCTTGGTATGTAGCGAACCTGGTTGGTGGCTGCTCCTCTTCTTGGTCCTCATCCTCATCCGGAATCTCCTCCTCGGGTTGGTGTTGCTCAACCTGCAAGTCATATAGCAAACGTCCTTCCTCAATGGAGAAAAGACCATTAAGCAAAGGAGCGGGGTAGAGACGCCCAACTCTAGCAATATGCAGGTAATAAACACCACCTCCCTGAGTGAGCATTCCATAAGCTTTTAAAGTAGAGAAACCAACACATCGCTCACCTAGCACTAGTTACAACTCACCTAGGTCAATGCCTAGGACATTGGCAAGCATGGTGATTGATGTCTGCAAGAGCACATATCGTTTTTAGCTAGTTTCAAAGTTTAGATATCGATCCCACAGGGAGCCCAAAGGTAAGTGTTTATTGATGAAGTCTTTGTCACACCCGAAGTTGTCACAGGTCTTCGAGTGAATTGACTGCAAGTGTTGAAATAAGAATGGGATTTTGATTAAATGCGATATATTTAAATAGAACTAAAATGTAAACTTCAGAAATATAATGCATAAAAGTAAAGAATGACTTTGCTTATTTCTTGTTTCTTACAGATGGCGAAAGAAGGCGCGTGGAGATTCAGTTCATGGTGATAGTGACTGTGCTAGGTGGACGAGTGGTAAATGTAACAATTATAATCTTATAGATATATGTGTATGCGAGCAACCCATAATTAGCCAGAACTCCTCTTGGTAGATTTCATCCCAACTTCAATAATCCTACTAGCCTGCTACCAAAACCATGGTCAGACACTAGACGATTAAGACCCTTCAGGTCACTTAGCGATTAAGCTCCTTGGATCAGACTAATGCAATAAGCACAGTGGTTACTCATTATCCTCGAGTCAACTGGCTTTCCATTGATATCCCTGTGTCACCCGGGGGTCGCCGGTCCACTAGCGTACAAGATCTTATCTATGTAGAACAAGGTATCATGTTGTCTGGGCCCTTAATTGGACAACAAGCATTAAGCATCCCATAGATAGTCAAGCACACATAGTATAATAATTAGAATCAATCACAAACTAATGGAAAAATATATGGAGGCACATCACATCTCACCAATCCCCTACATCTCCCACGCCCAAGGGAATTACTCACACATGAGAGAAGAACGGATCATCAATATAATCAAATAAAAGGAATTCGTCTTGGTATTACCGTGGAGATCCACAATAAGAATAGAAAAATATCCAACACAATTCAAGATGGGAAGAAACAATCTCAAACCCTAGTCTTGTAAGGTGGAGATCCCTCTCTCTCTCAAGTACAAGTAGTGGCTATGGGGGGTGTATTGGCTAGGAGGGCGAAGATCATGGAGCAAGATTAAGAACGTCTTCTCCTCTTCTCCGGATCTCTTCTTTCTACCTTCTGGATGGTGTGTCGGCTGCTGTGTTGTGTTTTTGCTCTCTGACTCTTCATGGAAGTTGTCCCTTTTGACAAGACAGAGTCGGTGGCAACTATATGGCAGGAACTATACGGCCAGAAAAATATTCCTGCCGTATAGTTGCTCGTTAAAGGTTCTGTGAGCTCCCCTCGCGTGCTTCCAAAGTGGGACTTGCTTGTTTTCTCCAGAATATTGTATTTATGTAGTTAAATCCTCCTATTGATGTTTAGGACCTGAAACACACATTAAAAACCAAGTTTTCTTCTCTACCGAAGTATTAGCGTTAGGTAAAACCAGAAAACAATCAAATCTAGGAGAAAACCATCAATAAAAGCCATAAAAAATGTTTGAATCTCACAGTTATCAACTCCCCCAAGATTAGATATTGCTCGCCCTCGAGTGACAAGGAAATAAGGAAGAATAGCAGGGATTCGAGACTGAAAATAAAGGAACTCACAAGTTTGAATTGGTGTCAAATTATTTTCTTCATAATTCCTGCAATCTTAAATATGATCATACAAGTATTCACAAGATTGCACTAAGTCTACTTCCTAACCACGTATATCTTGTTAGCAAATAAATCAAATTCCCAAGCAAGTGTCGAAAGTTTAGCTAGGAAGGTGAGGCAAATTCTTTTGGTGCCTCTCTTTGTTGAGAGATAAAAACTTTTTATTCTTGTTCATTTAACCAATTAAGAGTACTCAAGTTGGCATCAAAACATTTAATTTAAGAACAACTCATCTACTCCCATGTCAAAATTTCAAGACTCCCAAAGCACTTTTTTTTCTCTTGTCTTTCAAAAACTTCAGCTCTTTCATAGAGAAATCATGCCACTATTTTTAACATGTTAATTGGGGCTGTGTTGTGCACTCGTGGCCTTGCCAATAAATGATGTTGAGCAATAATGGGCCAGAGGAGTACTACAACTTCACTTGGAACGTGAAACCACGGGGAGACTAAAACTTTTACACATCATAGCATTGCTGCTACAGACGTTTACTTAACTCAATAGCCGAAATCAAGTGGTTTCCCACATTTAGATCGTTCGTTGTCCAGCGGAGTTAATAGTTCCCCATGGAGCACAACAGAGTTGTAATGACACGCATAAAGAAATATCTTACGGTAATTATTAGAAAAAGTAGTGGCATAATTTCTACTACTTCGAAGCATCCATTTAATCAAACAATTTCCATCAAGGGTACTATTGAGTCTATTTATATTAAGCTCAAATGGGATGGAGTAGTTCTAAAATCAAATTCTTTGAGCTAAGCATGGACTCAAGTCATCTTTCATATGCTTTTTCTTGTTGTAAAAATGTAGTAAGTATTTTAACCAAGTTCATTACTCATTGTTTGAAAGCTAAAAAGGAGACACTAGCAAAGGAATTAAATTTGTAGGATAACAAGCTAAGTGGGGAGTGACTCCAGTGCAAGCAAGTAAATAATTGTAGGCTCAATTTAAGGTTGCAAAGAGTGTGATGAAAGGAATGTGATACCTCCTCTTGCTTGCTTCGTTCTTGTATTCGAGTCGAACCTCTCCTATATTTCCATATTGCCAAATCACCTAAAATTAAGCAATCTCCGAGAGAAACAAAGAAACAAACTTGCAAATAAAATTACAACTAATTTTTTTGTATTTTTGATTTAGGAATGCAAAACTGAAAATAAACATGCAATTTTTGACGAAATAAATCAAAAGAAGAAATAAAAATATGAATGCAAAGTTTGGAGGTTTTCAAACCTCCCCCAAGCTTAGGCTCTTGCAAGGCTCAGTTGTTGCCATCATTTGGCGGCTGGTGCGGGTACTGCTGGTAGAAGTCGGGGAAGTGGGTCATGAAGTGACTGAAGTTGTGAGTCAAAGTGTTCACATCTTCATTCACATCCTGAAGAGTGTGGTCGATCTCGCCAACGCGCTGATTGAGCTGCTGGAACTCCTGATAGGGGACATAGCCGTATCCCTGTTGTGGCTGGTTGGGCCACAGTTCCCAGGCTCCTCCTGGTTGTTGCTACTGTCGTCCTTCCCAAGCAGAGTTGTGTCCCTGCTCTTCCTCCTGCTCCTGCTCCTGCTCATCCTGTTGTCCTTCCTCTTCCTCTTCCTCAGGCTGGTGCTCGGCCAAGATCTCCATCACTTGGTCCTTGCTGAGGATCCAAGTGTCCTTCTCCACAATCGAGAAGGCTTGGGGACATGGCAACTGAACCTGCTCAACCTGTGTGTCATCAAGATAACTGAATTGATATGCTCGGAGCCTCCGGTTAGCATGGTAAACACCAAGGAAGCCACAAGCAGTCAAAAAATTTACGTCTATAAGTTTGGAGCCGTCAACATGTTTCATAACAGTAGTACAACATTTAATGCATAGGCAAGGTGGGTTACTAATCCACCAATGCGAATATCACCTTTGGTCTTGTTGCTCTGGTGGCGAAAGTGCTAGATGAGTAGAGCTGCAGGACTGGGGCTTTGCGTTGCAGTGGGGAAGAGAGCCTCGGTGATCATCGCCATGTCCGCATTGGCCATGGAACCAGTATCACCCCTTCCCAACATTGTGTGGGCGAGGAACAAAGCAAAGTAGCGAATGGTTGGGTTCTAAATGGTGGACATCTTCTTCTTATAGAAGTGACTGCCCCCATTAATAGAAATAACCTCCCAAGTCTCTCCACTTGTGACTCTATAGAGGTTAGTAATATTGGGCTGCCTAGTATGAGAGAGGCTAAAAGCATTGCAAAATTGTTCGAAATTTATTTCATAGTGCTGCCGGTTCATGGTGAAGCTTATCGTGCACATGTTACCTTTCTCCTTGTGGTCATCGTAGAAGGAGGCAAGGAACTCATGGGTGAGTTCAGCGTAGGTGTCGTGGCTTGCGAAGCTAATCACCGCCAACCCAGACTATAGCATCCCAATTGTCTAACAATTGCAATGCTACTAGCCTAGTCTATATAAATGCTACTTCCTATATATAATTGTTGCATCATAATTATATCATGCTCATGTCATCATGCCACCTTGCATTTGAGCATCATATAAAACCCTTTTTGTTTTGGTTCTTCTCTCATATGCATTGTAAATTGTATTTGCCTCTTGATATTGTATTTGGTTATTGATATATTGTGTAAATGCCCAAGTTGAGTTGGGGGCATATCTTTTATTCAACTCCATCACCTTTCCTTGTCACCCCATCATTCCACCATTCCACCATATATGAGCATTGCAACTTATTTGGTTTTACCTCTAGCTCATGTGGGTTGGGATGGATCCAATTCTATTTTTCCACATGCTCTCATATTAGCATCATGTTGTTTTCACATTAGTGATGTGTGGATCCACCTTTGCATGCCTTGTGAGTGGAACCTTTTTCTAGCTCCCATATGGGTTGTTTTGGGGTTATTCTCATGTTGGGATATTTTTGGGCTTACTAAATACCTAGTGGCACATACACACTAGCATGCCCCATTTTTATTCAAATATGGTCATCTCCATCTACTCCACATGGGGCATCCTTTTAATTCTTTTAGCTTGGCTTTATTCCATATTTTGGAATGCATATGCACAAATGCCATGATTATTTATTCTGTTTTCACAAGATTAAAACATGGCATTTAATGTTTTTGCATGGGCCATGCAACCATCACCACCATTTGATCTCCTTTGGTTTTTCTTTGGTTTTTGAGTGGATCATGTTCAAACCCTAAACCCTCACATCTTGACCTCCTCTCTTTGTCATGGGCACCAAAACCGTAGGCATTTTCATCTCTCTCTCTCCACCAACACCATGTGTCCAACCCAAAGCCCCTCAAACCCTAGCTCATTATTTGTTCTCCTCCTAACCTTGTTCATCTTTCCTCTTGCATATGATCATATATGTGACCTAAATCTCCCCTCTCTCTCTCTTTCCTTCTAGCTGTCTCTAGTCCTCTCTCCTTACCCTATCTCTAATCCACCCTCACACAAAACCTCACCTCACCTCTCTCTCCCTGGCCCACACCCCAGCTACCCTACCCCCAACCCTAACAAACCCTAACCCGAGCCCCCTCTAAGCTAACCTAGCTACACCTGAGCCTACCTCCTCTCTCTCTCTCTCTCTCTCTCTCTCTCTCTCTCTCTCTCTCTCTCTCTCTCTCTCTCTCTCTCTCTCTCTCTCTTCTCTAGCTGCCGTGCCAACCCCACCTTCCTCTCCTCCCTCCCTGGCCTACCTGGCAGCCTCCCTCACCCTGCCCCTGCCGCCCAGCCCGAGCACGTGAGGAAGGAGATGGAAAAAGGTGGCACCGAGGCCACCTTTTCTACCCCGAGTCCCACACGCCATCTTCTCCCTCCCTCTCGCTTGCCCCCATCCACACAGCTCCTCTGCCTCTCCCAGATCCGCCCAGCGCCCTGCCCTCCTCCCTTCTTCTGCACCGACGCCCACCAGCAGCCGACACCGCCCGCCGCCAGCACATCGTCGCCCTCGTCGATCCGGCCGTCAAGCTCGTCGTGGAAGCGGCGTGGGAGATCGAGGACGTCCCTCTTCTTCGCCCTGTACCCACCAGCGAGGAGGAGGAGCCCCAGACTGCTGCACATCGACATGGCCTGAGCGAAACCCTAGCTCGCTGTCCTCCAGCTCCGCCGCCGATCCGCTGCACGCCTCCCCGATCCGACCACACCGACCCACCCGCGGTGAGTCCCTCGTCCGCCCTGACATCCTCCGCTTCATCATCACCGTCCAGCGCCGCCGTTCTTTTTGTCGAGCTCGCCGGTGTCTGCCAGTTTCCCACGCCACCTAGAACCTCACCTAGGCCCCAACCACCCTCCTGCCAACTCCCCTAGCCCCGCCGCACTGGTTCCGCCGCTAAGCGCGCCCGCTAGGTCGCGGGATCGATCCCCCGTGCGCCACTCCCTGTCGAACACCGATCAGTCGTCGTCAGTTTCGTCAGTTAACGAGAAGAAAAACAGTAGCGCTGTCAATCTTGCGGATACCCCCCCCCCACTTTTTTTGCATCAACCCGCGCTCCCACTAGGCCCACTTGTCAGCCCCCCTGGCGTTTTTGCAAAAAGGGACCCAGCCTTCCTTTTCGTCAACCCGCGGCCCCTAGATCCCCTACATGGCATCCTCTAGTTCGCTCGCTGTCGTGTGGGCCTGAGCGCCGCTGGTCCCACTCGCCAGTCACCTGGGCTAGCTGAGCTCGTGGTGCAGAAAGGCCGCCACGCGCCGTTGTCTGCCCAGTCAGCACTGGCCCCACCCATCAGTGACTGGGGCTAGGTGCGGCTGAGTAGAAAAGGGCCGCCTGCTTTTCTGTTTTAATAAAATGATTTCAGTATATGTTTTAATATAAATTTAAATCTGTTTTTAATTACTTTTGAATTCTAAAACCAAATAATACAAATAATATATGTTTTGAAATCATAAAAATGTGAGGATTTCATATATGCCCTTCAAAATATATTTTGAACACTTTAAATTTTCGAGTTGATCAAAATTACAATAAAATGCCCTTTGCCTTAATTAATTAATAGCTTTAGTTTTATAACTCCGTTTTTGACAAATGATATGTCTAAAATGATCAGCGCGACGAGCCCGTTCTATCTATGCATTCCATGTTCTGAATTGCAGCATGCATCATATAAATATAAAGGTTACAGCAACTTATTCGAGGATAAAAGGTGACTAAAACTCCACAAAATGCTTTATTCTTGTACTCCACACCTCACCCATGCCATGCTACATTATTGCCATGCAAATTGTGCATCATTCATCATGGCATGATTGTTTGCTTGTCGCATTTTATTCATATGCTTGTGCACTTTATTTATGTTGGCCCTTTTTTGTTTGGTTCTTCTTCGAATAGACGCTGAGCAGGGGATATATCAAGAAACCCAGGGGCACTACCCAGATCCGTCCCTCGCTTCAACTGAGCTGCCAGGCAAGCACTACCACATGCTTGCATACATATAGTACCTATTGCCTCTATCTTATTCTTGCATCATTGAGTCGCGATTGCATTAAACTAAATCCCAAGTACTGCATAACCTTTACTTTTAAACCCCACCGAAGCTTGTTCCTCCATCCCATGAGCCATTACTACAGGAGTTGTTTGAGCCATGCGGGTCGTAGAACAGCATGTGTAGGGTATGTGAGTGTCTGATGGATAGCGAGGTACCTAAACAACTTAACCTGAGTAGTAATGGGATAACTAATGAAAGTGGCACCGGCGAGCAATATCTGCTATTTGGTTTTTCATGCTCACTTGTGTCCCGTAGGACCCTGAGTACTTGATTCCTGTTCCTTGAATATTCGCGCTATCCACATCCGGGAGGCTTATGAACCCCCCTGAGCCAGAGCTTGATTCATTCTTATTTCTTGGGGCCACAAAGTAGTTTGGGGCTTTATTACTATCCTGTACTTATGCCATGCTTTACTGCTTTATTTAAGATTGTGCGAGGAGCACCTGTACTGTTTTGGATGCGGAGTGTTTTCGCGGTATCGACAAGCCCAGTCACACTTTCGGGTTCCCAGTCGTTTACAGCCATTGACGCAAACCTTGAGTCCGTCTCGGAGCCGGCCAACTTCGTTGCGGGTAGCTTAATGGGGTGGCCCCCTGAAATATTTCTGAATCCTGTGATCGCTTTGTCGTGAATGCCTCGTTGGGTTTTGATTTGGTTTTTCCGAGGTTGATCGAGTGTGTGTTGCTATTTGTGCACCCCTGCAGGGTAAATCTTTCTAAAAGCCATGTCCGCGGTTATGGACGACTTGGAGCACAGTTTCTCGATCATAGACAAGTATAACTAAAGTACCGCTTTTAATTTGACTAAGTACCTGACTAGTAAATAGTGCAACACTCATGGAATGGATAATAAAACTGCCAACGGATGGAGGGTTGTTCGTCCGCTTCCTCGTTGGTAAGCGAGGAGGAGGATGGATCTGTTAATATTACTGTTATAACTGTTTTTATTAATTCACGGACATCCGTCTATCTTTGGTTAGGCGGATGGTTAGCGAGTATGTAGAATTGTTAGGTATTATCTTTTGCTGCAATTGCGTCACCCCAGGTTGTGTCCCCTTTAGAGGCATAAAGACTTGCTGAGTACCCCTAGGGTCTCACACGATAAATTGTTTGATTCTGATGAACAGGTAAACCCTCAAGATGGATACTGGGTGGAGGAAACGAACGATGTGGGCAACGATCACTCGGTGTAGAGATTCCGGGAACGGGGATCCATGAGATCTGTGGGCGGGATGTGTTTATTTATGGGGCATCTTATGCCGATTTGCTTCTTATCCGTACTCGGATCTTGTTTTCCGCTTCCGCCTGATACTCTGATGTTTGATGTATGAGGAGATATCCTAAACTATTATATCTATCTAGGATATTTGGATCTTGCCGTATGGTGTTGCAATATTTCTATTTCTTTTAGATGGAATGGCTCTGAGGACTGTTGTATGGTGGCTTGCATACATACTCATTTGTGTATGTAGTTGATCCCTTCGCCTGCCGATTACGCCGCTCGTTCTTGTCCCGATGTTCTGGAAATGGTTAGGACGGCCGAAAGGTCTACCTGTGAGTGGCATTTGGCCCCACCGTACTATTTTAACCATTTCCGCTCATCCAGGCTTGTAACTAAGAGCGTAATTCACCGAGGTAGTTACAATTGGTATCAGAGCCATCCCGCCCTTCAGGGTCTCAGCCAAATGGTCGTTGTCAGTCTAGCAAATATTTTGGTAGCTATGTATACTAGGGAAAAACAAAACGCGAGAGTAGGACTGCTTCCACTTTTCTTCTTACCCACCACCCACCCTTTTCTGGTAAGGAAGTGTAACGTTTTCAATCTTCTTCTTAAAATTCAAACTAGGATTCATGTGTTCTGGGTTTCCGTAGTACCATAGAAAGTGTGTGTGTGTGTGTAATTCCTTGTCTATCTGTTGCATCCAATTTGTTATCACAATCTGCCTTTGGTTATCAACTATTGGTACATTCCATACTGACAGGCTTTTGAAAACCGACGCGATCTATCCGACTCCTTGTTAACCGGTGCCATCTTCTTAAGGGTGTTCTTCCTTCTAGCATGTTTTCACAGAATGTGGAGCTGCTAATCGCTACCTGATAAGTGATTTTGCGCATCTATTGGTATTTTAATGCCGAAAAATGCGGAAAATTTTTCTTTGATACATCTGTGTTTCCACACTCCTTTCCAGTCATGTGTGAAACATTATCTATATCCCTTTTATCAGCATGTCCATGCTAACTCATTCTTTTGTCACCGGCGCTTAATCCTGGAGTTTTATTTCATCTCCAATTCTCTTGGGCTAATTACATAACATGTGTCGATCCGATGCTGGTGATTGTAATTTGGTTCTCGGCATAGCTATATGACACTTATCATGAGTGGAATATGGAAAATGCAATCACCACTATCCTCCAAATGGTGACGGTTATCTCCTGTGATTTTGAGTACACCGTGATCATATCTATGCATATTCAAGCATCTTTGGCAATCCGGAGTTTCTCAAGGCACTACGGTGGTCTATCATCTGTTCATCATGCTGCAATCTTTTTGAACTCCATATCTGCAAAATTCTCTTTGAGACGAGGGAATTGCATCTTTTTGTCTCTGATAGCTTTGCTTAAGGTATGATCTATCATCGGTTCTTATCCAAGATCTCTTTATCTTTGTAACCGGTGATCCGATCGACAATGTGAACCAGGTGACATCTCTTTTTCTTCCGAAGGACCAGATAATCTATTCTTCCAGTGCATCTTCTTCAACACGAACCCGTGCTCTTAATATTGATCTTTCTAAGAGCGTTGAGCTCAGGAAGTGTTCGAGCATTTGTTCGTTTCTCTCGCCTTTTGAACTTGGTATTCTGGGAATATCTTGTTAATCCATGGTGGTATATGTTGATAATATGCTTGCCTATTCCATATCAATGGAAGAACATGGAAGATCATCTGTGTCTCTTTCTCTCAAGCTTCGTGAGCACTGCCTGTGTGCAAAGTCTCAAAGTGAGAATTCTGGCTTCTTGAAGTCACCTATCTAGACCACGTCCTTCTGCTAAATACATTACTTCAATTCTGGAATTAGCAAGTCCATTGTTAATTCCATCCTCCATCTTCAACCAATCCGGAGTTGTTCCTTGTTGGCAAGTTATCATCGTCGTTCCGCTAAAGATTTTCCTCAAGACTGCTAAATCTCTCTCAATCATTTTAAGAAGAACACGGAGTTCTTCTCACCTCATTCTCGTCAAGTAATCTTTGAAACCCTCTCGCTCTATCGTCTATGCTCAATCCACCGGAGACCATGAAGACCTTCCAGATCTTGTATTCCTTCTGTTCAAGTTGGTGCTATCTTTTCTGTAGCTGTTGAATCTTGCAGTTCTTCTCCGTAATCTTCCTTCATATCTTCTAGGGGCTTGGTATTTCTGACAGGACGACAACATCATCATCTTTATCTATCTGTGAATCCGGCGAATCGTTTGCATCTATCCTTGTTTTCTAACGAAGTCCCAGGAGTTTTTGCCAATACCTTCAGTCTGTTTCGGTAGTTGGGTTGCATGGTTTTCTTATTCATGTGCGGAGTAATGCTTTGAGTGCGGGATGGAGTATCTACCATACCACTACTCTTATCATTCGCTCTTGTACATTGAATTGGTGAATTTATGTGATTTCACTAATTCCACGGAAGTTAGAAGTGGCCTTTATCCCTTGATACTTTTACTTTTGTCCTTGTTTTTCCGGAGTGCTATCTCGAAGAAATTAATCAATAATCTCTTGTTGGTGGTCTGTCTATTCTAGATGGAGCAAAATCTTCAATTATCTGGTGGAAACAAACGCAAACTCCTTTCGTTCCTCGTCTTTCAACCGATGCTCGACATCCACAAACAAGATGAAAGGAAACTATCTCTCTCTTTGTTTCATCAATTCTTTTTCTATGGTAAAGCCAATTATGGTTGAGGCCATCAGCCGCAAATCTATTGCGTTAGCTTCAAGGCTAAAGAAAGCAATAAGTATCTCTACAATAAACTCCAGATCCTCCATATTCTTGCTTCTCGGGATTCCACCATGATCTGGCTTCACATCCGTCTCTAGAAGTTATATCCGCGCACCTCAATTGCGTGATCCTTTGGGTCTTACCGGCGCAAGAAGAATCTAATCCGATGATGTCTAACTAAATCTTTCTGTTTATATCAAGGGACTCTATTGTTTGAAGGCAATATTGTTTCCGTACTTCATTTCTCAAATCCGAGAGAAGATACGATGCTATCGTCATAGTGGTTCAAAACCTCTCCAATCTAGCTCTTTTTCTTCCGGCAAGATAAAGATTCATCCTCTCTCGTATCACTAAATCTTTAATCTTAACGGTGTGTCTTTCTTTATCCATGATACATCATCTTGTCCTTTCTTTCACAAGTGGTTCTATTCTTTTATCATGTTTCTTGAGAAAACCGGAGCTATGTTCATCCTACCTTCTTGCCTCACGACAATCCTTCAACTCTTCTAACCCGTTGTTTCTCAAGCAAAACGCAAGACTCGCAACAAGTCTAGCAAGTTTTGCAAGGTGTAGTGGTCGCACCATTCCGTTGTTCATCAACTTGGGAACATGAGGGTCACCTTCGTTCGGACACCCGCCTCTCCTTGTGTTGTTTTCTTTTTCCTAGGAATCTCGGGGCGAGATTCTTGTTTAGTGGGGGAGAGTTGTGGCATCCCAATTGTCTAACAATTGCAATGCTACTAGCCTAGTCTTTATAAATGCTACTTCCTATATATAATTGTTGCATCATAATTATATCATGCTCATGTCATCATGCCACCTTGCATTTGAGCATCATATAAAACCCTTTTTGTTTTGGTTCTTCTCTCATATGCATTGTAAATTGTATTTGCCTCTTGATATTGTATTTGGTTATTGATATATTGTGTAAATGCCCAAGTTGAGTTGGGGGCATATCTTTTATTCAACTCCATCACCTTTCCTTGTCACCCCATCATTCCACCATTCCACCATATATGAGCATTGCAACTTATTTGGTTTTACCTCTAGCTCATGTGGGTTGGGATGGATCCAATTCTATTTTTCCACATGCTCTCATATTAGCATCATGTTGTTTTCACATTAGTGATGTGTGGAGCCACCTTTGCATGCCTTGTGAGTGGAACCTTTTTCTAGCTCCCATATGGGTTGTTTTGGGGTTATTCTCATGTTGGGATATTTTTGGGCTTACTAAATACCTAGTGGCACATACACACTAGCATGTCCCATTTTTATTCAAATATGGTCATCTCCATCTACTCCACATGGGGCATCCTTTTAATTCTTTTAGCTTGGCTTTATTCCATATTTTGGAATGCATATGCACAAATGCCATGATTATTTATTCTGTTTTCACAAGATTAAAACATGGCATTTAATGTTTTTGCATGGGCCATGCAACCATCACCACCATTTGATCTCCTTTGGTTTTTCTTTGGTTTTTGAGTGGATCATGTTCAAACCCTAAACCCTCACATCTTGACCTCCTCTCTTTGTCATGGGCACCAAAACCGTAGGCATTTTCATCTCTCTCTCCACCAACACCATGTGTCCAACCCAAAGCCCCTCAAACCCTAGCTCATTCTTTGTTCTCCTCCTAACCTTGTTCATCTTTCCTCTTGCATATGATCATATATGTGACCTAAATCTCCCCTCTCTCTCTCTTTCCTTCTAGCTGTCTCTAGTCCTCTCTCCTTACCCTATCTCTAATCCACCCTCACACAAAACCTCACCTCACCTCTCTCTCCCTGGCCCACACCCCAGCTACCCTACCCCCAACCCTAACAAACCCTAACCCGAGCCCCCTCTAAGCTAACCTAGCTACACCCGAGCCTACCTCCTCTCTCTCTCTCTTATCTAGCTGCCGTGCCAACCCCACCTTCCTCTCCTCCCTCCCTGGCCTACCTGGCAGCCTCCCTCACCCTGCCCCTACCGCCCAGCCCGAGCACGTGAGGAAGGAGATGGAAAAAGGTGGCACCGAGGCCACCTTTTCTACCCCGAGTCCCACACGCCATCTCCTCCCTCCCTCTCGCTTTCCCCCATCCACACGGCTCCTCTGCCTCTCCCAGATCCGCCCAGCGCCCTGCCCTCCTCCCTTCTTCTGCAGCGACGCCCACCAGCAGCCGACGCCGCTCGCCGCCAGCACATCATCGCCCTCGTCGATCCGGCCGTCAAGCTCGTCGTGGAAGCGGCGTGGGAGATCGAGGACGTCCCTCTGCTTCGCCCTGTACCCACCAGCAAGGAGGAGGAGCCCCAGACCGCTGCACACCGACATGGCCTTAGTGAAACCCTAGCTCGCTATCCTCCAGCTCCGCCGCCCATCCGCTGCACGCCTCCCCGATCTGACCACACCGACCCACCCGCGGTGAGTCCCTCGTCCGCCCTGACATCCTCCGCTTCATCATCACCGTCCAGCGCCGCCGTTCTTTTCGTCGAACGCCGTCTGTGCGTCGAGCTCGCCGGTGTCTGCCAGTTTCCCACGCCACCTAGAACCTCACCTAGGCCCCAACCACCCTCCTGCCAACTCCCCTAGCCCCGCCGCACTGGTTCCGCCCCTAAGCGCGCCCGCTAGGTCGCGGGTTCGATCCCCCGTGCGCCGCTCCCTGTCGAACACCGATCAGTCGTCGTCAGTTTCGTCAGTTAACGAGAAGAAAAACAGTAGCGCTGTCAATCTTGCGGATACCCCCCCCCCCACTATTTTTGCATCAACCCGCGCTCCCACTAGGCCCACTTGTCAGCCCCCCTGGCGTTTTTGCAAAAAGGGACCCAGCCTTCCTTTTCGTCAACCCGCGGCCCCTAGATCCCCTACGTGGCATCCTCTAGTTCGCTCGCTGTCGTGTGGGCCTGCGCGCCGCTGGTCCCACTCGCCAGTCACCTGGGCTAGCTGAGCTCGTGGTGCAGAAAGGCCGCCGCGCGCCGTTGTCTGCCCAGTCAGCACTGGCCCCACCCATCAGTGACTGGGGCTAGGTGCGGCTGAGTAGAAAAGGGCCGCCTGCTTTTCTATTTTAATAAAATGATTTCAGTATATGTTTTAATATAAATTTAAATCTGTTTTTAATTACTTTTGAATTCTAAAACCAAATAATACAAATAATATATGTTTTGAAATCAGAAAAATGTGAGGATTTCATATATGCCCTTCAAAATATATTTTGAACACTTTAAATTTTCGAGTTGATCAAAATTACAATAAAATGCCCTTTGCCTTAATTAATTAATAACTTTAGTTTTATAACTCCGTTTTTGACAAATGATATGTCTAAAATGATCAGCGCGACAAGCCCGTTCTATCTATGCATTCCATGTTCTGAATTGCAGCATGCATCATATAAATATAAAGGTTACAGCAACTTATTCGAGGATAAAAGGTGACTAAAACTCCATAAAATGCTTTATTCTTGTACTCCACACCTCACCCATGCCATGCTACATTATTGCCATGCAAATTGTGCATCATTTATCATGGCATGATTGTTTGCTTGTCACATTTTATTCATATGCTTGTGCACTTTATTTATGTTGGCCCTTGTTTGTTTGGTTCTTCTTCGAATAGACGCTGAGCAGGGGATATATCAAGAAACCCAGGGGCACTACCCAGATCCGTCCCTCGCTTCAACTGAGCTGCCAGGCAAGCACTACCACATGCTTGCATACATATAGTACCTATTGCCTCTATCTTATTCTTGCATCATTGAGTCGCGATTGCATTAAACTGAATCCCAAGTATTGCATAACCTTTACTTTTAAACCCCACCGAAGCTTGTTCCTCCATCCCATGAGCCATTACTACAGCAGTTGTTTGAGCCATGCGGGTCGTAGAACAGCATGTGTAGGGTATGTGAGTGTCTGATGGATAACGAGGTACCTAAACAACTTAACCTGAGTAGTAATGGGATAACTAATGAAAGTGGCACCGGTGAGCAATATCTGCTATTTGGTTTTTCATGCTCACTTGTGTCCCGTAGGACCCCGAGTACTTGATTCCTGTTCCTTGAATATTCGCGCTATCCACATCCGGGAGGCTTATGAACCCCCCTGAGCCAGAGCTTGATTCATTCTTATTTCTTGGGGCCACAAAGTAGTTTGGGGCTTTATTACTATCCTGTACTTATGCCATGCTTTACTGCTTTATTTAAGATTGTGCGAGGAGCACCTATACTGTTTTGGATGCGGAGTGTTTTCGCGGTATCGACAAGCCCAGTCACACTTTCGGGTTCCCAGTCGTTTACAGCCATTGACGCAAACCTTGAGTCCGTCTCGGAGCCGGCCAACTTCGTTGCGGGTAGCTTAATGGGGTGGCCCCCTAAAATATTTCTGAATCCTGTGATCGCTTTGTCGTGAATGCCTCGTTGGGTTTTGATTTGGTTTTTCTGAGGTTGATCGAGTGTGTGTTTCTATTTGTGCACCCCTGCAGGGTAAATCTTTCTAAAAGCCGTGTCCGCGGTTATGGACGACTTGGAGCACAGTTTCTCGATCATAGACAAGTATAACTAAAGTACCGCTTTTAATTTGACTAAGTACCTGACTAGTAAATAGTGCAACACTCATGGAATGGATAATAAAACTGCCAACGGATGGGGGGTTGTTCGTCCGCTTCCTCGTTGGTAAGCGAGGAGGAGGATGGATCTGTTAATATTACTATTATAACTGTTGTTATTAATTCACGGACATCCGTCTATCTTTGGTTAGGCGGATGGTTAGCGAGTATCTGTAGAATTGTTAGGTATTATCTTTTGCTGCAATTGCGTCACCCCAGGTTGTGTCCCCTTTAGAGGCATAAAGACTTGCTGAGTACCCCTAGGGTCTCACACGATAAATTGTTTGATTCAGATGAACAGGTAAACCCGCAAGATGGATACTGGGTGGAGGAGACGAACGATGTGGGCAACGATCACTCAGTGTAGAGATTCCGGGAACGGGGATCCGTGAGATCTGTGGGCGGGATGTGTTTATTTATGGGGCATCTTATGCCGATTTGCTTCTTATCCGTACTCGGATCTTGTTTTCCGCTTCCGCCTGATAGTTTGATGTTTGATGTATGAGGAGATATCCTAAACTATTATATCTATCTAGGATATTTGGATCTTGCCGTATGGCGTTGCAATATTTCTATTTCTTTTAGATGGAATGGCTCTGAGGACTGTTGTATGGTGGCTTGCATACATACTCATTTGTGTATGTAGTTGATCCCTTCGCCTGCCGATTACGCCGCTCGTTCTTGTCCTGATGTTCTGGAAATGGTTAGGACGGCCGAAAGGTCTACCTGTGAGTGGCATTTGGCCCCACCGTACTATTTTAACCATTTCCGCTCATCCAGGCTTGTAACTAAGAGCGTAATTCACCGAGGTAGTTACACAGACCTACTGCACATGAGGTCAAAGTCCTCCTTCAACCCTGCTGTGGTGAGGAAGTTGTGGTCGGTCCAACATGTGGGCAGCACCCTCCTTGATGAGATGATGTCCATCTTGGAGTTGCACGGAGCTCGGGCCCTGATACGTCCATTTTTCATCACTATTATATATCATAATTTACTGTTATTCATTGATATATTTCATATTAAGAGGTGATACTTATGTTATTTCATCCGTTTTTGCATGGTTGATGACTTTTGGAGCATGGACCGCTGCAGTCAGGATTCTGATGGAAAAGGTAATGTTTGGAGGCAAAATTCACGAAGATCAGAAAATCCGGGAAAATATATGGAAAATCCTATTTTTCTAGAAGATGAAGACTTCTAGAAGGAGGAGAGGAGATGGGCCAAAGGTGGGCCACACCACCCCCTGGCGCGGGCTAGCCTAGGCCGTGCCACCAGGTGGTGTGGCCGCCCTGGCCCACCTCCAGCTCTCCCCTCTGGCGTATATAATCCTCCCGAAATCCTAATACTCGGCGAGTGACCACAGAAAGATTCCGCCGCCTCTGCACCCTCATCACCATCTCCATATTGCTGTGACAATTGGGTTGAATCTTGCATAGTTCTTAGGGGAAACTTTCCTGGTGTTGATTACTCTTTGTAGTTGATGCTATTGAGTGAACCATTGAATTATTTTATGTTCAGATTGTTATACATCATTATTCCATCTCTGATCATGATCCGTATGATGTCTTGTGAGTAGCTCATTTTGTTCTTGAGGACATGGAAGAAGTCATGTTGTTAGTAGTGGAATTGTGTTGAGAAAGATTTAATAGTTTGATATTTAAGTTGTGGTGTACTTCTTCTAGTGGTGTCATGTGAATGTCGACAACATGACACTTCACCTATATGGGCCTAGGGGAATGCATTGTGTATTTGGCTACTAATCGTAGGGGTTGTCGGAGTGACAGAAACCTGAACCCCCCTTAGGAAACCATTGCACAAGGGACGTCAGGGTCTTAGAGTTTAAAGTTGTGGTTAGGTTTCTACCTTAATTACTTTCTTGTACTTACGGATGTTTGCAAGGGGTATAATCACAAGTATGTATTAGTCCTACGAAGGTCGGTACATTAGCACAGGTTCACCCACACAACACTTATCAAACTAAAGAAGATTGATCAACTATATGAAGCGAAAGCACTTGACAGAATTCTCGTGTGTCCTCGAGAAGGTTTGGTCATCTTAAGTAATACAACCGTCCTGTCCTTTGCTGAATAAAGGATTGGGCCACTTGCTACATTTATTCTTACTGTCTTTTATTTACTCGTACTTTATTTACTTGCATTATCAAAAACCCCTAAAAATCCGTTTGCTAAGTATATACAGAGAATTCCTTTTCCTAGCCACTAGCCAGAACCTTCTGCTCCTCGTTGGGTTCGACACTCTTACTTATCGAAAATACTGCGATACACCCCCTATACTTGTGGGTCATCAGGCCCCTGAACTTGAGCCCTCTCCCCATTGGCGCTTGCTCGAACGAAATAGGCTACCTATTTTGTTCATCGCGATGCACGATCTGTTGATTCCCCCACTCAAACGAACGAAATCCGCAAAGAATCAAGAGTTCTAGGGTGATTTTGAGAGGTTTGGAGAGAGAATATGAGAGAAATAATGAGGAGAGGAGGAAGATCTAGCCGCCCCAGTGCGATTTTTAACAAAAAATTGATAGTAAAAACTATAGACCAACATTAGCATATTCAAATCAAAAATTTAGCTTCTATAAATAGAAAACTCAAACTTTTATTC
This sequence comes from Avena sativa, assembly GCA_916181665.1. Lineage (NCBI taxonomy): Eukaryota > Viridiplantae > Streptophyta > Magnoliopsida > Poales > Poaceae > Avena > Avena sativa. The sequence continues at coordinate 472,069,767 of OV702290.1, forward strand.
TTATTATTATTCTCTACTCATTCAGTTGAAATTTGTACTACTTTTTGACAGCTGCATCTTCACGAGCACGCTTCCGCAAGAATGTCTATGAAAAAGTGGTGGGAATGTGATGAACTTCTTATTCTCTATTCTACTAATTTAATGAAAGTGGATTGACTCCCATTAAGCATTTATTAAGAATGGTTGAATCACTCAACCTCTTCTCTCTTCTCGAATCTTACCTTTGGTTGCCCCTTATCAATAGAACTTACCACATGAACTCGTTTTGCCGGTGGAACATATCTTTCTCCTGCTTCTAGCTTCTTTGGAAAATACCGGATGATTTCAGCATCATAAACATTGAAGATTATCTTCCCTTCTGCACAATCTACTAACGCACATGTAGTACTGAGGAAGGGTCTTCCAAGTATTATAGATAATCTTTCATCTTCTGGCATTTCAAGAATGGTAAAATTAGTGGGAATAACATGCTCATCTATCCTAAGTAAGACATCCTCAATCATTCTAATAGGTTTTTTAGTGGACTTGTCAGCCATCTGTAAAGTGATAGTAGTAGGAGAATACTCCCCTAATCCTAACCTTTTATAGAGGGAGTATGGCATTACACTAACTCCTATTCCTAGATCGCATAAGGCATTATGAATATCAGTTTTACCTATTGAGCATGAAATAGTTGGTATTCCAGGATCTCGAGACTTAGACAACAGCTTCCCGTTAGCAGGATAGCTAGTTACCATGGCAACAATTTCGGTTATTTCTTTCTTTCTACTAAGAATATCATGAAGGAATTTACCATAAGTAGGAACTTTGATTGCATCCTCAAATTGGATTTCTATACGAAGGTCACTAAGTGCCTTTGTAAAAGAATTATAAATTACCTCATCTGGTGCTTTCTTCTTTCGATCTAGATAAGGAAGCTTTTTCTCACCTGACTTACTCTTGTCTTTTACCTTTTGGGGAAGGGGGTCAGGCTCTTTTGTTGCTTTCTTTTGTTGTTTCTTATTGCTTTTCTTCTTTTCTACTACAACAACTTCATCTTCTTTACTTGTTTCTTTATCTTCTCTTAGATCAACCGTTTCTGCATCAGAGTCATAATGATCATCTTGTGCATCATTTTGGTCTTCCTTGGTTTGATCTTGTGTTTCAGTCTCATCTTGAGGATCCACCAACGTATCATCTTCTCGACTTCCTTCGAGCAAGGCTTTTTCCTTACACTCTTTTTCAGCTTCATATTCCGGTGGTCCTAAGTGTTCTGTAACAACTGCACCCCTTCTTGTGACAACATTAGTAGAAACAAAAATATCTTTATCATCACGAAGAAAAATTTGATAACCACATGCTATTTGTTCACACTAGGTTTCAATCATACTAAGGTACTTATGAAATAGTTTTATTTCTTGGCCAATCTCATCATTATTTTTAGTGAGTTACGCCAAAATCTTTTTGTGTTTTTGGAAATGCTTATGCAAGTTATTATGATATTTTACTTGTCGCTGTTTTAATTCTTGAAAAAAATTATAGTTTCATCTTATTTAGTTAAAACTTGTAACAAATCTAATTTGTTTTCCTTAACAAGTTCAGAAGGTATACCTTTTTCTTTCATAGTTTTGCATACCTCGGCCATAAGATCAGGAGTTATGCGAAGTATCCCTTTTTCTGGCTTAGTACCAAAATCAGGATTATATAATGGATCATTCTTATCCCTAGTAGACATTAATTCCAAACATTCTTTAATAGTCAAAGTGTTTATTGATCCTCCTACTGAGAAATCAAGTAACTCTCTACATTGAGTATTGAGACCGTGGTAAAATAAATGGAAAATTGTTAGTTCAGAATAGCCATGATTAGGACTACTATTGATCATTCCAAAGAATCTTTCCAAGGCTTGTGGGTAGTTTTCTCCCACGTTCTGACTAAAGTTGCTTATGTTCTTTCTTAGTTCAGTTACCTTTTTAAAAGAAAGAAACCTGTTTATGAATTTAGTAATGCAGTTTTCCCAATATTTAATGTAATGGCGAGGGAGAGAATATAACAAGTCTAGAGCTTTACCTTTAAGAGACCATCGAAGTAGGAGAATACTCCCCTAATCCTAACCTTTTATAGAGGGAGTATGGCATTACACTAACTCCTATTCCTAGATCACATAAGGCATTATGAATATCAGTTTCCTATTGAGCATGAAATAGTTGGTATTCCAGGATCTCGAGACTTAGACAACAACTTCCTGTTAGCAGGATAGCTAGTTACCATGGCAACAATTTCAGTTATTTCTTTCTTTCTACTAAGAATATCATGAAGGAATTTACCATAAGTAGGAACTTTGATTGCATCCGCAAATTGGATTTCTAGACGAAGGTCACTAAGTGCCTTTGTAAAAGAATTATAAATTACCTCATCCGGTGCTTTCTTCTTTCGATCTAGATAATGAAGCTTTTTCTCACCTGACTTGCTCTTGTCTTTTACCTTTTGGGGGAGGGGTTAGGCTCTTTTGTTGCTTTCTTTTGTTGTTTCTTATTGCTTTTCTTCTTTTCTACTACAACAACTTCATTTTCTTTACTTGTTTCTTTATCTTCTCTTGGATCAACCGTTTCTGCATCAGAGTCATAATGATCATGTTGTGCATCATTTTGGTCTTCCTTGGTTTGATCTTGTGTTTCAGTCTCATCTTGAGGATCCACCAACGTATCATCTTCTTGACTTGCTTTGAGCAAGGCTTTTTCCTTACACTCTTTTTCAGCTTCGTATTCCGGTGGTCCTAAGGGTTGTGTAACAACTGCACCCCTTCTTGTGACAACATTAGTAGAAACATAAATATCTTTATCATCACGAAGAAAAATTTGATAACCAGATGCTATTTGTTCACACTAGGTTTCAATCATACTAATGTACTTATGAAATAGTTTTATTTCTTGGCTAATCCCATCATAATTTTCAGTGAGTTACGCTAAAATCTTTTTGTGTTTTTGGAAATGCTTATGCAAGTTATTATGAGATTTTACTTGTCGATGTTTTAATTCTTGAAAAATATTATAGTTTCATCTTCTTTAGTTAAAACTTGTAACAAATATAATTTGTTTTCCTTAACAAGTTCAGAAGGTATACCTTTTTCTTTCATAGTTTTGCGTACCTCGGGCATAAGATCAGGAGTTATGCGAAGTATCCCTTTTTCTGGCTTAGTACCAAAATCAGGATTATATAATGGATCATTCTTAGCCCTAGTAGACATTAATTCCAAACATTATTTAATAGTCAAAGTGTTTATTGATCCTCCTACTAAGAAATCAAGTAACTCTCTACATTGAGTATTGAGACCGTGGTAAAATAAATGGAAAATTGTTAGTTCAGAATAGCCACGATTAGGAATACTATTGATCATTCCAAGGCTTGTGGGTAGTTTTCTCCCACGTTCTGACTAAAGTTGCTTATGTTCTTTCTTAGTTCAATTACCTTTTTAAAAGAAAGAAACCTGTTTATGAATTTAGTAATGCAGTTTTCCCAATATTTAATGTAATGGCGAGGGAGAGAATATAACAAGTCTAGAGCTTTACCTTTAAGAGACCACCGAAGTAGGAGAATACTCCCCTAATCCTAACCTTTTATAGAGGGAGTATGGCATTACACTAACTCCTATTCCTAGATCACATAAGGCATTATGAATATCAGTTTTACCTATTGAGCATGAAATAGTTGGTATTTCGGGATCTCGAGACTTAGACAACAGCTTCCTGTTAGCAGGATAGCTAGTTACCATGGCAACAATTTCAGTTATTTCTTTCTTTCTACTAAGAATATCATAAAGGAATTTACCATAAGTAGGAACTTTGATTGCATCCGCAAATGGGATTTCTAGACAAAGGTCACTAAGTGCCTTTGTAAAAGAATTATAAATTACCTCATCTGGTGCTTTCTTCTTTTGATCTAGATAAGGAAGCTTTTTCTCACCTAACTTACTCTTGTCTTTTACCTTTTGGGGGAGGGGGCCAGGCTCTTTCGTTGCTTTCTTTTGTTGTTTCTTATTGCTTTTCTTCTTTTCTACTACAACAACTTCATTTTCTTTACTTGTTTCTTTATCTTCTCTTGGATCAACCGTTTCTGCATCAGAGTCGTAATGATCATCTTGTGCATCATTTTGGTCTTCCTTGGTTTGATCTTGTGTTTCAATCTCATCTTGAGGATCCACCAATGTATCATCTTCTTGACTTGCTTCGAGCAAGGATTTTTCCTTACACTCTTTTTTAGCTTCGTGTTCTGGTGGTCCTAAGGGTTCTGTAACAACTACACCCCTTCTTGTGACAACATTATTAGAAACAGAAATATCTTTATCATCATGAAGAAAAATTTGATAACCAGATGCTATTTGTTCACACTAGGTTTCAATCATACTAAGGTACTTATGAAAAAGTTTTATTTCTTGGCCAATCCCATCATAATTTTCACTGAGTTACGCCAAAATCTTTTTGTGTTTTTGGAAATTCTGATGCAAGTTATTATGAGATTTTACTTGTCGATGTTTTAATTCTTGAAAAATATTATAGTTTCATCTTCTTTAGTTAAAACTTGTAACAAATCTAATTTGTTTTCATTAACAAGTTCAAAAGGTATACCTTTTTCTTTCATAGTTTTGCGTACCTCGGGCATAAGATCAGGAGTTATGCGAAGTATCCCTTTTTCTGGCTTAGTACCTAAATCAGGATTATATAATGGATCATACTTAGCCCTAGTAGACATTAATTCCAAACATTCTTTAATAGTCAAAGTGTTTATTGATCCTCCTACTGAGAAATCAAGTAACTTTCTACATTGAGTATTGAGACCATGGTAAAATAAATGGAAAATTGTTAGTTCAGAATATCCATGATTAGGAATACTATTGATCATTGCAAAGAATCTTTCCCAGGCTTGTGGGTAGTTTTCTCCCACGTTCTGACTAAAGTTGCTTATGTTCTTTCTTAGTTCAGTTACCTTTTTAAAAGGAAGAAACCTGTTTATGAATTTAGTAATGCAGTTTTGCCAATATTTAATGTAATGGCGAGGGAGAGAATATAACAAGTCTAGAGCTTTACCTTTAAGAGACTGATGACCCACAAGTATAGGGGGTGTATCGCAGTATTTTCGATAAGTAAGAGTGTCGAACCCAACAAGGAGCAGAAGGTGCTCGCTAGTGGTATGGATAAGGAATTCTCTGCAAATACTTAGCAAACGGATTTTTGGGGGTTTTTATATAGCAAGTAAACAAAGTACGAGTAAATAATAGACAGTAGGAATAAATGCAGCAAGTGGCCCAATCCTTTATGCAGCAAAGGACAAGCCGGTTGTATTACTTAAGATGACCAAACGTTCTCGAGGACACATGGGAAGACAGTCAAGTGCTTTCGCTTCATATAGTTGATTAATCCTCTTTAGCTTGCTAAGTGTTGTGTGGGTGAACCTATGCTAATGTACCGCCCCATCCAAGACTAAGGCCCCCTTCTTTTCAGCTTCTTGGCCAGCTTCTCCCAGAAGCTACCCTTGACCAGCTTCTCCCAGAATCTCATCTTCAAAATTCATTTAAATTTCTTAACTAGTAGTTTCAATGTTAATTTAAAAGTATAAACAATTTTGGCAGATGAGATTCTGGGAGAAGCTGGTCGAGGGTAGCTTCTGGGAGAAGCTGGCTAAGAAGCTGTAAAGAAGGGGGCCTAATACATACTTGTGATTATACCCCTTGCAAACATCCGTAAGTACAAGAAAGTAATTAAGGTAGAAACCTAACCACAGCTTTAAACTCTAAGACCCTTACGTCCCTTGTGCAATGGTTTCCTAACAGGGGTTTAGGTTTCTGTCACTCCGGCAACCCCTACGATTAGTAGCCAAATACACAATGCATTCCCCTAGGCCCATATAGGTGAAGTGTCATATAGTCGACGTTCACATGACACCATTAGAACAAGTACACCACAACTTAAATAACAATCAATTGAATCTTTCTCAACACAACTCCACTACTAACAACAAGACTTCTCCCATGTCCTCAAGAACAAAACGAACTACTCACAAGACATCATATGGATCATGATCAAAGTTGGAATAATGATGTATAACAATCTGAACATAAACAATAATTCAATGGTTCACTCAATAGCATCAACTACGAAGAGTAATCAACCCCGGGAAAGTTTCCCCTATGAACTATAGCAAGATTCAACCAAATTGTTACAGCAATATGGAGATGGTGATGAGGGTGCTGATGGTGATGATGGTGATGATGATGATGATGATCCTGATCAAGTCCAGCTTGATTGTGGTGTTGATGGCGACGATCTCCCCTCTTCGGGAAGGAATTCCCCCGGCAGAAATATGTCTGCCGGAGAGATCTTTCTCTCTCGGTGTTTTCCGCCTCGTAGAGGCGGCGGAATCTTTTTGTGGTTGCTCCCCGAGTCTTAGGGTTTCAGGAGGATGATATATGCCAGAGGAGAGAGACTAGAGTGGGCCAGGGTGCCACACCACCTCCTGGCGCGGCCTAGGGCTGCCCGCGCCATGGGGTGGTGTGGGCCCCCTGTGGCCCATCTCCACTCCGTCTTCTGGCTTCCTTAGTCTTCTGGAAAAATAGGATTTTCCATTTATTTTCCCGGATTTTCTGATCTTCGCGAATTTTGCCTCCAAACAGCACATTTTCCATCAGAATCCTGACTGCAGCGATCCATGCTCCAAAAATCATCAACCATGCAAAACAATAGATGAAATAACATAAGTATCACCTCTCAATATGAAATATATCAATGAATAATAGTGAATTAAGACATAGAATAGTGATGCAAAATGGAGGTATCAACTCCCCCCAAGCTTAGACTTCGCTTGTCCCCAAGCGAAACTGAGCTCAATAAACATGGCCTCAGGTTTATGGAGTGAAGAGTCGATAAAAGAATACAGACAAGAAGCATCACATTCATCAAATACATAGATCATAATAGAAGACAACTCACTATTATATAACTCAACTTGTAATAAGTAAAGGAAACACAATAAAGATACATAAAGTGAATCATAATTGGTAATGGCAAACTTAGCTCGTGGTCAAAGAATAGTTGATAATTTGCTGGAGTTCACAAATAACTGGTTTTTCAATGATAGCTTTCAAAGTAGTAATCATCAGGATACGAGCAATGTGCAAAACAAGGAACATAAGAAACATGATTGAATAAATCAACATATGAATGAATGAAACACAACAACTCAAAATACTTGCTGAGATAGAAGGGAGTAGGTTTACTGACTCAACTACAAAGTAAAAGAAAGGCCCTTCAAAGAGGGAAGCAGGGATTGCAAGTCTCATAAAGAGCTCCCAAAAATTATGATACTTACTAGCTTTCAGCTCTCATTGCCCCTATCATAGGCATCTTTAGGTTATTAAGGTTAAAGTGACACAACTAAGAGGATATGCTTGACAAGTTATAAATTGAAGTCCCATGCCCCTTACTTATGAGTACCGATCCTCATGCTACTCAACTTCAGTCACGAGCAAGCTCTTGTCATTGTAAATACATGCGTATCATTGAGAACCGCCAACGGGGTACCCCTTGCACATGACACAGGAGCTATCCCATAATCAAAATGACAAGGCAAGCAGACGGTGAGCATCTTAGTGATCTTTTTATTTGCTATTTGCATACGTTTTTATTGAGGATGCTTCATAGAATGCTCACTATAATTATGCTTCAAGTTTCCACCATGATTAGGCAAGGCTTAGGCTAGCGGCCCAGGTGTTTCTCTAACACACATATAAACTCCATGATCTTACAAGTTTCACTTTTATTTCACACCGCCGGGATCCATAAGCAAAAGAACATGATATCAACTAGGTACAAAGTATCAAATGAAGTGTTGAAAGCGGTCCCCATGATACATGGTTCGGCTAACTTCAACTCATAAAGCGCAAGCATATACGCAACAAAGAAGGACCCAATGGTTCAAGCTTATTAAATGCAAGAAAGTAAAGTGTGCCATCAAGTTCGTGAGAGCTTGAATCACTAATTTTCACATAACAAGTTGAATTTGGGAGGTAGATAAAACAAGAATTTACTTGGAATAGCAATAATGCTACTAGGTAGGTATGGTGGACACAAATGGCAAAGGTTTTGGTTTAAAGGAGGTGGATGCACGAGAAGAATACCCTCTCAGTACAGGTTTTTGGCTAGCAAGGTTGGGTAGCAAGTATAAGAGTTGAAGGAAACAACCAAACATACAAGTGATAAAGACAAATATGCAATCTTCCTTGGAAGCACAAAAGATCTTAACTAGAGAATACTAGACTTATGAGCAAATCAAGAAAGAAAGATGATGAAATAATTTTTCTTTAGAGTACCTTTATCTTTTTCATTCAACTCTCTCAAAAAATGTGTTGCTACTGACCAAGCCAGGTTTGCCAAAACCAACTAAATTAACTCAATGATCCCAAAGTGATACCAATACTAACAACAAGATCAATCATATAACCACGAATTGAAAACTAATATAAGCTATGCAAAAGAGTGAATGATAGAACTTCTAATTAATATTCCATAACTGCAACTCACACCAAGGGATACATATCTAATGAGAGAGGGGACACTTCCATAATGAAAACCATACTACATAATAACTCCTCTATTCATGATATGACTCTACTAATAAGGTAAAAAGATAGAAGATAAAGATATGATACCGTGGCACTCCCCCAAGCTTGGAACAAACCAAGGGGATGCCAAACCTGATGATGAATTACTCCTTTGGAGGTGGTGGTATCCTCTCATCTTCGTCCGTCTTCCAAGGTAAAGGCTTCCCATCAACAAAGGACATCGTGGTTTCCAACATCCTGAAACTTGCAGCAGCACTTATGAGTTTAAATCTAGCCTCATACTCACAGTTTTGATTTTGAACGTCATAGAACTGTGCTTGCAGTTCGTTGGTTGTTTGGCAGAGTGAGAGGACTTCGTCTTTGAGTTCGGCAGTCTCCTTTTGGTGCTCGGTGATGAGTTTGGAACAAATCTTATGGATGATATCCACTTCGCGCTCCGCCATCTTCTTATACCTAAAGACTTCTTGTTCCAATGCTTCCATCCTGTCCTCCAGACTTCCTTCACCTTTAGGGCCTTGAACCTCTTTAATCCAAACCTCCCCACCTTCGAGCAATAACTCCTTGGCATGAATCTTCAATTCTCTCATGTATGGGTCGATGATATCTTCCAAGGAATCTCCCTTAACTGATCCAGTGGAAGACATTGAGGCTACAAATCTGAGATTTTACCTGGCAGAAACAAATTGAAACAAAAACACGATGAAAACACGATATATGGACCTCGGGGGATCTAGGGGGTTATATATTACGAAGTTTCATATCAAAAGGAAGGTACTGGGAGAAAACGAGTCGGAGGCGGAGTTCGGAGTGGACTCACCACCTGGTGGCGTGGCCAGGGGTGGGCCCACGCCACAGGGTGGTGTGAGCCACCCTGGCTCCGTTTCCGTCCCTTTTTCGCTTCGTAGCTTTCCTTATTGACTGAAAACTGCAAAAATATAGTTGGATTGTATTTTCGTGGAACTTTTCTTACCAGAACTGTTACCTATTTGAAAACAGACTCTGCAGGTCTCTGAATTTGGTATCTAGTAGGTTCTTCCGGAGTCTCCACTTGAATAATCATCAGTATTTCTTCATCTTTGTACTCTTATTACTTGAGTCATAAAACCTTTCTCTTCCTTATTACACCATTATCTCCACTAACCTGGAAATTTCTTTCACACAAAACTTCACACAGTTCTCATTAGCAACATTAGTATAAGTGAAGTGGTAAAACCTTTTGAGTCCAACTTCAACTGAAACCATCAAAGCATAAGCTACTGTAGCAACTCCTTCCGAAAACCCAAAAATAATTCAAAAAGGAAATCGAATAAAGAAGCAAATGCAAAAGTGGCAAAATCTGTCAAAACAGACCATCAGGTAAAGATCAATTTTTTCGAAAATCTTCTGTTGCTCAAATCAAAAAGTGCAAAACTAACGAAAGTTAAATAACAACCTGGGTCAGAAGCACAAAAAATTACAGCTCAATCCGACAAACAGAGATCTCTCACGAATTTTTACGGTGAAGCACAAAAATCTGTTTTGGGACAGCAACTTCCCCAAATCTTACTTCTCTCTCATTAGAGGTTGATCTTGACACAAAAACCAAACAAAACAGATAAGGAGCGGTTATTACAGAAGTAATAACTTCCAAGACTCAAAGAAACAAAAACAAACTGAAAGCAAAAAACAAATTGGGTTGTCTCCCATAAAGCTCTTTCTTTATAGCCATTAAGATGGGCATGATAATTTTGAAGAAGCTCTCATAGGGATATGAATTGAGGTGAAAGAGAGCATTAAGAAGCAAAAAATACACACGTTTAAGTCTAACCCACTTCCTATGCAAGGGAATTTTGTAAACAAACAAGTTTTTAAAACCAGAAGCAACTTGCATAAGAGGGCAAAAGAAGTGCAACATAAAAACTTTCAACATAAAACGAGGAAACTTTAAGAACACTTTTCCCTCTCTCATAGTAACTTTTAGTATCATGCATAAACTTAACAATATAGCTATCACAAGTACCATCATAGCAATGATCACTTATTCTAACAGAAACACGGGAATACTAGCTCTCATAACACTACTTTGTGAAACAATATTAGAGGCTCCTTACAAAGGATAGGGTGTCCCTCTTTTTCATATTTAGTAACAAAGTCTTTCACATTTTCTATTAAAGGTTCATCAACCATTTGTTTATCAGGTTCAACATATTTATTTGTACTTTCATTAACCATACTAGCTATCATAGAATGGTCCTTAATCCTAACTGGGAAAGGAATTTTCTCAATATAAGGTTTAGGTAAAACATGATTAGCAGTAGAAACTTCAGTATTTCTTGTAGGAACACTCTTAGCAACATCTTTATAAGGTTCATGATACTTATTCCACTTCTTTTTAGGCACTTCAATGTAGGAAGCAAAAGCCTTAAAATAAGAAGCAATAGCTTGAGAGTCTAGACCATAAGCATTTTTAATATTTTGAAAGTCATCAGTTCCCATAAAAGATTCAATGCATTCATAATCATAATTTATACCTAACTTTCTACCTTTGTCATTCTCCCAAGCTTCAGCATTGTCTTGAATACGGTCCAGAAGATCCCATTTAGCTTCTTCTTTCATACGAGTGAATGATCCAGCACAAGAAGCATCCAATAAATCCTTATCATGTAGAGGAAGCCTTGCATAGAAGTTATTGATAATAATATCGTTGGGGAGCTCATGAATGGGACATTTGAGCATTAGTAACTTCAATCTCCCCCAAGCTTGAGTTGTACTCTCTCCATCAAGAGGCCAAAAGTTGTATATTTGATTCCGATCTTTATGAATCTAACTAGGAGGATAAAACTTTGAATAAAAGAGAGGCACTATTTCCTTCCATTCCAGAACTTGACCATTCTTCAGCAGCTTATACCATTCCTCAGCTCTTCCTTTCAGTGATAATGAGAATAACTTCTTCTTACCTAGATCTGTAGTAATACCTGCACACTTGAACAACCCGCATAATTCGTGTATAAAGAGTAAATGATCACCGGGATGGACAGTTCCATCCCCAAAATAATAGTTATCCATAACACAATCAATAATTCTTGTAGGTATTTTAAAAACATCATTCTCAGCAGGTGGTGGCTTATCTACTCCCTTAGTAGTGGTAGTAGCATTACCAAATAAGAAACTCAGCGAATTATCCATAACAAAAATAAAGCAACTAACAGAAGTAAACAATACTCATAGTAGGAGTTTCCTTTACCAGTTCCACTCTCCAATAGTGCTTCACTCCCCGGCAACGGCGCCAGAAAATAGTCTTGATGACCCACAAGTATAGGGGGTGTATCGCAGTATTTTCGATAAGTAAGAGTGTCGAACCCAACGAGGAGCAGAAGGTGCTGGCTAGTGGTATGGATCAGGAATTCTCTCAAATACTTAACAGACGGATTTTTAGGGGTTTTTGATAATGCAAGTAAACAAAGTACGAGTAAATAAAAGACAGTAGGAATAAATGCAGCAAGTGTCCCAATCCTTTATGCAGCAAAGGACAAGCCGGTTGTATTACTTAAGATGACCAAACATTCTCGAGGACACATGGGAAGACTGTCAAGTGCTTTCGCTTCATATAGTTGATTAATCCTCTTTAGCTTGCTAAGTGTTGTGTGGGTGAACTTGTGCTAATGTACCGCTCAATCCAAGACTAATACATACTTGTGATTATACCCCTTGCAAACATCCGTAAGTACAAGAAAGTAATTAAGGTAAAAACCTAACCACAACTTTAAACTCTAAGACCCTTACGTCCCTTGTGCAATGGTTTCCTAACGGGGGTTCAGGTTTCTGTCACTCTGGCAACCCCTATGATTAGTAGCCAAATACACAATGCATTCCCCTAGGCCCATATAGGTGAAGTGTCATGTAGTCGACGTTCACATGACACCACTAGACGAAGTACACCATAACTTAAATAACAATCTATTGAATCTTTCTCAACACAACTCCACTACTAACAACAAGACTTCTCCCATGTCCTCAAGAACAAAACGAACTACTCACAAGACATCATATGGATCATTATTAGAGATGGAATAATGATGTATAACAATCTGAACATAAACAATAATTCCATGGTTCACTCAATAGCATCAACTACGAAGAGTAATCAACACCGGGAAAGTTTCCCCTATGAATTAAAGCAAGATTCAACCAAATTGTTATAGCAATATGGAGATGGTGATGAGGGTGCTGATGATGGTGATGATGGTGGTGGTGATGATGATGATGATCCCGATGAAGTCCAGCTTGATGGTGGTGTTGATGGCGATGATCTCCCCTCTCCGGGAAGGAATTCCCCCGGCAGAAATCTGTCTGCCGGAGAGATCTTTCTCTCTCGATGTTTTCCGCCCCGTAGAGGCGGAGGAATCTTTTTGTGGTCACTCCCCGAGTCTTAGGGTTTCGGGAGGATGATATACGCCAGAGGAGAGAGGCTGGAGTGGGCCAGGGTGGCCACACCACCTCCTAGCGTGGCCTAGGGCTGCCCGCGCCATGGGGTGGTGTGGGCCCCCTGTGTCCCATCTCCACTCCGTCTTCTGGCTTCCTTAGTCTTCTGGAAAAATATGATTTTCTGTATATTTTCCCGGATTTTCTGATCTTCACGAATTTTGCCTCCAAACAACACATTTTCCATCAGAATCCTGACTGCAGCGGTCCATGCTCCAAAAGTCATTAACCATGCAAAAAAATAGATGAAATAACATAAGTATCACCTCTCAATATGAAATATATCAATGAATAATAGTGAATTAAGACATAGAATAGTGATGCAAAATGGACATATCAGAGACCATCGAAATAATTTAAGACGAGAAAAGTCTCTTGGCAAACCTTTTGTTCCAAGCAATGTTATCACATCATCAAACTCTCTAATGTGTCTTACTGGGTCTTCCTCTTCCCTTCCACTGAAAGCTTTCTCCTGCAAAATTTTAATAATTCCACCATCAAATCGATATTCCCTAACTCCAGGATTAGGGAACTCTATTGGTTGTTTAAGAAATTCAGAACTTGGAACACTGTATTCCCTGAGAGTTTTCTCAAGTTTCACAGGAGTTGTCTTGTAAATAGATATGATTTCCATAATATCACTCAGGTTTTCAACTTCAACTTTATTTGATCTTAAAAGTTTTTCAATAATGTCTTCTCACCTTTGAGCAGGCACGCACTCAATATAATACAGCAGGTAGGTCCTACTAGAGCGTGTAGACCCTTTGTCTCGTAAGGAGAACATTTTGTAGTAGCAACACCTGAAATGTCAAAAGACAAACACTTAGCGCTTAGCTCCCCGACAACGGTGCCAGAAAATAGCTTGATGTCTGCAAGAGCACATATCATTTGTAGCTAGTTTCGAAATTCAGATATCGATCCCACAAGGAGCCCAAAGGTAAGTGTTTATTGATGAAGTCTCTATCACACCCGAAATTGTCATAGGTCTTCGAGTGAATTGACTGCAAGTGTCGAAATAAGAATGGGATTTTGATTAAATGCGATAGATTTAAATATAACTAAAATGTAAACTTCAGAAATATAATGCATAAAAGTAAGAACGACTTTGCTTGTATGTTGTTTCTTGCAGATGGCAAAAGAAGGCACAGGGAGATTCAGTTCATGGTGATAGTGACTATGCCAGGTGGATGAGTGGTAAATGTAACAATTATAATCTTATAGATATACGTGTAGGCGAGCAACTCATAATTAGCCGGAACTCCTCTTGGTAGATTTCATCCCAACTTCAATAATCCTACTAGCCTGCTACCAAAACCATGGTCAGACACTAGACGATTAAGACCCTTCAGGTCGCTTAGCGATTAAGCTCCTTGGATCAGACTATTGCAATAAGCACAGTGGTTACTCGTTATCCTTGAGTCAACTAGCTTTCCATTGATATCCCCGTATCACCCGGGGGTCGCCGGTCCACTAGCGTACAAGATCTTATCTATGTAGAACAAGGTATCATGTTCTCTGGGCCCTTAATTGGACAACAAGCATTAAGCATCGCATAGATAGTCAAGCACACACAATATAGTAATTAGAATAAATCAGAAACTAATGGAAAATATATGAAGGCACATCACATCTCACCAATCCCCTACATCTCCCACGGCCAAGGGAATTACTCACACATGAGAGAAGAACGAATCATTAATATAATCAAATAAAGGGAATTCGTCTTGGTATTACCGTGGAGATCCACAATAAGTACAGAAAATATCCAACACAATTCAAGATGGGAAGAAACAATCTCAAACCCTTGGCTTGTAAGGTGGAGATCCCTCTCTCTCAAGTACAAGTAGTGGCTATGAGGGTGTATTGGCTAGGAGGTCGAAGATCGTGGAGAGAGATGAAGAACGTCTTCTCCTTCTTCTCCGGATCTCTTCTTTCTCCCTTCTTAATGGTGTGGCGGCTGCTGTGTTGTGTTTTTGCTCCCCGTCCCTTCATAGAAGTTGTCCCTTTTGACAAGACAGATGCGGAGCAGGAACTATATGGCCGAAAAAACATTCCCGCCGTATAGTTGCTCGTTAAAGCTTCTGTGAGATCCCCTCGCGTGCTTCCAAAGTGGGACTTTCTTGTTTTCTCCAGAATATTGTATTTCTCTAGTTAAATCCTACTGTTGACATCCAAGACCTGAAACACACATTATAAACCAAGTTTTCTTCGCTACCGAAGTATTAGCGTTAGGTAAAACCAAAAAATGATCAAATCCAGTAGAAAACCATCAATAAAAGCCATTAAAAATGCATCGAATGTCATAGCTATCAGTGATGACACCTCCACCCATGATTGGTCCTTGGCTTTGGGAGGATTGGTACTCCAGGTAGCGCACAAGAATTATGCCCAAGTTGAGTGACCAGTCGATATTGTTGAAAGCAGCTTTTGCAAGGACTAAGATGAACTCCTCATTGAGTCTTGTGAACTCATCTCGTGCCTGCAAGGTGTTAGCAATAACATAGAACAAATAGCAAATTGCAGGATGTTGAATATTCCTCCCCTTGCTTACTCTAGAAGTGAAACTCATTCCATTATAATAATGTTCCGGGGAAGGGTCTAGGCTAGTAAAGGATGCGCACAAGTCATTAGCATTATTGTTTGGAAAATTAAAACATGCGCACCATTCATCTAGTGATAAAGCATAATTGTTGTTCATAAGTCGGAAATAAATTATGTCCTCTCCAAGCCATGCTTTAACGGTGCTTTGCAAAGAACTTGGGAATTCAAGAGTTAATCGGCGATAGGTAGGCACATCATTGAATACAAAGTTTTGCAAGCCAACTCTATTGCAAAGTAAATTGAAGTCATTAGAAATACCGAGTTGATTCAATATAATGGGGCAAGCCCACTTTGTTGTCTTCACTTATCGGTTCTTGATCCTCTTGAAGAGATCACGTTGGAGCTCATTCCTAAACCGTATACCCATGCGTTCTTGAGCGGCAACCTAAGAAGCGCTAGCGGCGGCATGATACATTGGAAACGTATCTATAATTTTTGATGTTCCATGCTTGTTTTATATCTACTTTCTTATGTTTTGTCCACACTTTGGAGTATTTTTACACATTTTTTGGAACTAACCTATTAACAAGATGCCATAGTGCCAGTTGCCTTTTTTCTGCTGTTTTTGGTTTTAGAAAAGCTAGCAAGGAAATATTCTCGAAATTGGACCAGACAAAATCCCAAGTCAATATTTCACCAGAGGGAACACGGAGTCCAGAGGGGAGCCGAAGAGGGGAACCAGGGCGACCACACCCTAGGGTGGCGTGGCTAGCCCTAGCCACGCCACCACTAGGTGTGGGCCCCCTGGCGCTCCGCCGACCTTGCCCCTTCGCCTATATATTGCCTCTAGGACGAAAACCCTAAGTACCCGATCAAAATTCCACGAAAGAGTCTGTAGCCGCCGCCATCTCCATCCCTAGATTGGGAGGGATCTGAAGCTCTTCATGGCACCCTGCCGGAGGGCAGAGATCACCCTGGAGGCCTTCTTCATCACCATGACTGCCTCCGGTGTGATGCGTGATTAGTTCATCCCTGGACTACGGGTCCATGTAGTAGCTAGATGGTTGGTTCTCCTCCTTTGTGCTACCATGTTTAGATCTTGTGAGCTCTGTTCATGATCAAGATCATCTATTTGTAATCCTACATGTTGTGTTTGCAGGGATTCGATGGATATTGAGATGCTATTTCAGATTGATTATTGATTCTATCATGTCTATGTTATTTGTGATCTTGCATGCTTTCCGTTGTTAGTATCTATCTTGGCTGAGTAGATGCTAGCAACTCCAAGAGGGAGTGTTTATGCTCGATAGTGGGTTCATGCCTCGAGGAATCAGGGGAGGTGACAAAAATCTCTAAGGTACTAGATGTGTTGTTGCTACTAGGGAGAAAACAACAATCCTTTGTTCATAGAACAATCGTATTGTTTACTTTACATACTTTGCTTAATGCAATTATCTGTTGCTTGCAACTTAATACTATAGGGGGTTCGGATGATAACCTGAAAGTGGATTATTAGTCATAGATGCAGTTGGATTACGGTCTATGTATAATGTTGTAATGCCCAATCAAATCTCGTAGGAGTCAAGATGATTAGTATATGCTTGTATGCTTTATCGGTGTCTGTCAATTGCCCCACTGTAATTTGTTCACCCAACATCTCATCTATCTTAAGGAGAATCACCTCTAGTGAACTATGGACCCCGGTCCATTCTTTTACCATCAATCTACAAGCTATTTACTGTTTTCTGTTTACTTTCTGTAAGCAGTTACTATCTTCCACACAATATGTTTAATCCTTTGTTTTTAGCAAAACTGGTGAGATTGACAACCTCACTGTAAGTTGGGGGCAAATTTCTGTGGTTGTGTTGTGCAGGATTCGAAGTTGGAAACAACACCTTGGAGGTGTTTCCTTGCTCCTACTGGTTCAATAACCTTGGTTTCATTACTGAGGGAAAACTTGCTGTTGTGCTCATCATACCTTCCTCTTGGGGTTCCCCAACGAGCTTGATACGTGTTGAGCAAACAATCAAGCTTTTTATGGCGCCGTTGCTGGGGAGTCAACGACATCTTCACAAGGGGAGTCCCTCATAACCAATCTCTTTACTTTGTTTTTTGTTTTGCTTAGTTTATTTCTTCTTTGTTTACTTGTTTCTTTTGTAAAAAACACAAAAAAATTTAGTTGTACTTGTTTGCTTCCTTTATCAAAAACACACAAAAAAATTAGTTGTTACCTTGTTCTTAGCTCACTATGTTGACCCCTAAGTGAAGGGTTCACAGCATAGAAAACACATTTTTTCCTACGATGGGAACTATTATACGCCAAGATCTATCTATTAGATATAAGCAAGGGGTGGATATACATCCATAGAGAACATACCCTCAAAGACAACAAAGCTTTGACAATCTCAAGATCGTGATGAAGTCCAGCAGGTCCAGCTCTAACACGTCCATCAGATCCAGCTCCAGCAAGTCCAGCACCGCAAAGCAGCGGTGCATCCGTGATTGCACACACGTCTGGTACCCCGACAACCTCCGTCTCTCGCTCGAGCAAAGCAGCAGAAGCAGCAACTCCTTTCCAGATAAAGCCACCAGGAACATGCATCTCGCTAATCCGAGACCATGCGGGAAAAATACTAGAGGGGAGAGAGATCCTTCACGAGGAGGTGTGAGGAAGAAGGGTGAGAGGGGTGGCCTTTTATAGGAGGAGGGGGTACCCCTCCCCATGGCCGCCTTCCCATGGGGGGTGACCCCTCACCTCCCCCATTCATGTGGTGGTAACCCCCTCCACATTAAAATGCCCCTTCACATTCTCTTTTAAAGTCTCCACTTTAAATGTATTAAATTTCTCCAAATTTAATGCTCTCTCATTTAATGAAACTCTTTTATTAAATTTTTTTAGAATTTTTTTAATTACTTTAATTAACAAACATTCACATAAAACCCCCTACAACATTTCAATATTACATGCAGAACCTATTTCTGCAATTTCACCCGAAGAAGTTTCGGTGTCTATTGAAATAATCCCAGCGTTTTCTTAAATCTTTATCTAAAACATATTTGCTCCAAATGGTGTCGGTATCCCTTAAGTGTGTCACCCTACGGTTCGCGAATAATGCAGACATGATAGAGACCCCTCTTAGATCAATAATCAGAAGCGGGACCTGGAGATCCATACTGACTCCTACACATTCAACGATGACTTCTGTGATCGTGAGAACCTTTAATGCTAGTAACTAAATCCCTTTGTATCATGATATATTACATGTCCGAGATTCGATCATCAGTATCTCCATACCTAGTTTGATCTCGTTACCGACATGTACTCTTTTCTTGTTCCCGTGATATAACATTCTAGTGATCTCATCACTTGCTTGCAAGCTAACCAATGTGATATCACCGAGAGGGCCCAGAGTATATCTATCTGTCATAGGGATGGAAAAATCCCACTCTTGATCCATGAGCCTCTACGTAACACTTTCGTAGCACTGAACCCACCTTTATAATCACCCTTTCACGGTGTGACGTTTGATGTTATCAAGATACCCTTCCAGTGTTAGTGATTGACATGATCTCATGGTCTAAGGACTAAGATTACTTCGTATGATGTTATAGCAATATAAACACAATGACTTTGATCGTAATGCTATACTTCCGATGAATGTTCATCACATCATTCCACTAATGTTGTGACCTCGTTATTAACAATATTCAATGTCCATGATCAGGAAACCTTGATCATCTTGTTAATCAACGAGATAGTTTATAAGAGAGGCATAACTAGGAACTTTCCTTTTATTTATTAAACACACATGTATTAACGTTTCCAAATTAATACAATTATAGCATGAAAAATAAACATTTATCATAAACAAGGAATAAGATAATAACCACTTTATTATTGCCTCTCGGGCATATTCCCTTTAGTCTCCCACTTGCACTAGAGTCAATAATCTAGTTTGAAAAACTTTGCATATTGAACACCTATGGATTTCTGGTGTTGCATATACGCGATTGCTAGTGGTTAACATAATTTTCGGATCTGACAGTTTTAGGTCCGTGTGTATTTGCATGTCTTTGTGTCTCTACGCATCACTCATTCTCAAATGAGATGGATTGTATAAATTTGGTCCTTTGGTGAGACCTTTAGTTTGTTCGGGTTAAAATATGTTGATATTGTTGTCACAATATATCTTCATAGTATTAGCCCACTTTGAACCACACCTAGTTTGATAACAAACTACTAAACACAAATGCCATCCTTTGCTGCTACTATAGCAGTCATATACTTAGCCTTTTGTTGTAGTATCCATCACAATGTCTCAACTTTGGAACTCATCTAAATCCATCATGGAACATCCTTTCCATTACATTGTGCCACCCATAGTCTAAATTGAGATAAATTTTAATTTGTATCTTGTGACAAAACTAGTATCAATGTAACACTTTACAATGAACTACCTTTAACTATTTGTCACTTATACATGATATATTCTTAGTTCTTCCAAAGCTCATAAGAATATCTTTACTATCGTCCAATGATCATCTTATGAATCATTCTGGTATGTGCTCATAACATTTAGAGCATAGGACATATCTGGATATATACATATCACGGTATAATCGATCAAAATATTCATGTGATTTTACTCACCAAGAGTTAAAACACTTGAATCTTGATACAATCCTTTCCATACAGCAAGAACCTTTCTTGTTGTTTCCATATTGAACCCTTTCAATATCTCATATATGTACGTATGGCACAACCATATTAGCGCCTCAATCTATCCATATAGATATTGATGCCAAATATTCCGGTTTTGCCCAAGTCTTTCATCGAAATCCTATTTTAATGAAATTCTTAACTTGTGTCAATAAAAGATACATCATTTCCAATCAACAATATGTACTCTGCATAATGTATTTGAAATTTTTCTTAGCGCTTCCACTTAATTTCTTGCAAATGCAAGCATCTTCACCGTCTCCGATGAATTGAAACTCCTTTAACATTTTCATCATGGTGAAGATTCCAACTCCGCTATGCTTACTTCAACTATTGAAGTTTTCATGCCCTTTTAGCACCCTTTGAATTAACAAAACCCTTCGGACCGTGTCTTGTACACGTCCTAGGTAACCATTCTATTAGAAGAACATTGTTTTGTTTGTTCAACTACCATACACCAAATTCTATGTAGTGGTTGCTACATTAATCCGTCAAGACTAAATATCGCTATGAAAGGTCAAATCTTGTCATTGTTAACTCCTTGAACATTGCCATAAACTTGCTTCCAACATGTTGACTATTTCATAGATGTTAAACATCCATGTCTATTTCTTTATAGATCCAAACACGACCGATAGGCTTCACGCCTTTTCGGAGGGTCTTCCAAGTTCAGAAACTTGATTTCTTGTGTATGGATACTATCACAGATTCTATGTCTTCTAGTCATTTTATGGAGTCAGGGCCCATCATCGCTTCTTTGCATGTAGTCTGTTCATCATTGTCAAAACAATAACGACTTGTTTATCAAATCTCACTATTTGATTCTTACTGACCCACACGGTTCAATAGGAACTCTAATCTCCGAGATCACAACCTTTGTAATCACGGGAGCCATGAGCATTCTGGCCGCCACCGGGACACTTTCCGGCGATGTGCTACTTAGCACATATAGGTAAGGTTCAATAACCTTATCAAAGTTCTATTGTCCTCCCACTTATCTTTTCGCGATAAATTCCTTCTCAAGAAACTTGACGTTCCAAGCGACAAACTCTTTTGTCCTCGGTGTTATGGAGGAATTCCCAACAAATTATTTGGGATAACCTATAAAGATGTGCTTATCCTACTTTGGTTGTAAACATTTTACTTATGCATAGCATCAAAATTTAAGAAAAAACAATTCGGGTTTTATCCCAAACGATAACTCATATGGTATCATTTCAACGGATCACGATGGTGCTCTTTTTAGTGTAAAAGCGGTAGTCTCTAAAGCTTTAATCCTTAAAACATAATGGCAGTTTTATAATGACACCTTTGATCTTACCATGTCAAACAAGGTTTGATTTGATCTCTCGAACATACCATACTCCTGTGGTTTATCGGGAAATGCAAATTCATGGAACAATTCCTAAAATCTTAGGTGTTTTGCTAAACCTGTAACTCAAACATCTTCCTTTATGATCAAATCATAAACTCATTTATTTTATTGTTACAATGATTTTTCACTTCATCTTGAAAGTCTTTGAACAATTTTCAAATGTTTCATACTTCTTCCTTATTAAGTAAATATATAGATATATTCACTCAAATTTCTAGAGAAAGCATATGAAGCAAAAAGATCCATCGCATATGGCTACACATAATGGACTATACACATTAGCATGCACAATTTCCAATAAGCTAGTCATCCGTTCCTCTTTGGCCTATGAACGGAGTTTCAATTATCTCGAGGAAAGTTTCACAAGCGTCAATTGATCAAAATCAAAAGACTCCAAAAATCCATCAAAATGGAGTTTCTTCATGTTCTCTTTCCAATATAATTTAAGCGGTGATGTCACTTTGTAAGTGATCTTTCAATCATTTGTCTTGAAACATTTTAGCAATAATTTTTATGGATGTGATTTCTCCAACTAGACTTGTAAAAGTTCATCCATCCTTTATGGAATACAGTAATTATTTGAACAACCATTATTCTCGTAATATCGGAACAAAATAACAATTATTAAAACAAATCTTGAAGGCTAGGTTTGACGACAACAAAAAACACAATAACACTTTATTCGTTTTCGATGAACATCATCACTCATTCTCTTGCTAGTTACTTAGGCCGTTGCAGTTCATGAATTGTGTTGTTCTGTATGACACTTCACACCAACCAATTCGGTATCCAATACCGAAGAACCACATTGTTTAACAAGCAAGGAATACAGCCATAACATGTATATCTTCTATATACCTAAGTTGGACATCTCCAACCTTTTCTTTTCTGCCAAATATTTTATAGATTCTCTTTCAGCAATTCCTTTTTCTTTTAAAAGAATCTATCAACATCAATAGTGGTGTCATTCACATGACACATAGTGTATAGTCAAATACTAATACCTTTGGACTTGCACTTTGAAGTGGATCACCATCATCAAATGTTTGGCATTCTTTCAAAAATCCATTCTTTAGTAATCTTTTAGTGTAGTAAACATTTTACTTACATCTTCTATTCATCCTTATCATGACAACTTTCAAGATCAAGATACTATATCCTATAAGGATGAATCGTGAGTATAATATCAGTTCTCAAAACCTTTTTGGTAGATTAGGACGCCTAGCATCTCCAACCTTCCCAAATTCTCATACAATATGAGAACATGTATTTTGCTAAATTATACTTTATCATATTGCAACCAAAAACATTGTTTCATATATCACAATATCTTCCACACATGATGGTTTCTGAAACAATTCTTTCAGCTGCTATATAGCCTTGATATTAAAACAATTTTTGAATATCAAGAATCATGGAGGCAAACATGATACTTTAGATACTAACACTGGAATTCTTACTCTTGAGTTAATACTACTTATTAAACTTCATGGAGTAAATAGAGTTTGCTGAAAGTTTGCAATAGGACTTCTAAACTTTAAATTGACATTCAAAACAATACGATACCAGTTCGTAAAGTAAATACCCAGAATTCTATAGTTCTATTATCTCAATTAAAACTAAGCATAAGGTAGTAAACACATGCCAATGACTACAACAAATTATGCAAATTCTCTTTGATTTAGTTTATGACAAATTTGGTTTGACTAATCCAAATTATAAATGAACTCCCACTCAAAAACAACATCCCTCGTGCCTTTTTGGTGATTACATGAACCAAATCCACTACACCAAGTCCGATCACCACGTGAGTCCGTGTAACTTCAAAGGCGAGCATCAATATGAGAATCATATCAACTATATGACTCATGCTTAACCTTTCGGTCCATGTTCCGAGGCCATGTCTATACATGCTAGGCTTGCCAAGTAAGAACCTTAGTACTCGCGTGTGTAAAACTAACTTACACCCAAACTATGATCGTGGATTCAAGTACACCTGATCATCACATGATGTCTTGGAGCGGCAAAACATAAACGATGCGTACTTAAGGAAGAACACATTTTTATCTTGATATCTAAATGAGGGATCATCTTATAATGCTACTAAAAGTGCCAAACTAACAATATAAGATGCGAACATCATATGTGTAAAGTGGGATGATATGGTCCATGCATTTGATCACCATCATATGCATCATGGTATGATCTATATCATTCCTTTGTGTGTAAGGCCAAGGTCTATGGAACTTACACGCTAGGTGTGTTGTAAGGGTATCAACTATACATCAACTTACAACATTTCCATATCATGACACTAGCCTAGCAACAATCTAAACTAGATGCCTCTAATTTATCAATTGCAAGTTTTTACGTGGCTTAGGGCTTTCAAAGATAGAACCGGTCTTACCTATGAACATGGAACCACAACTACGATAACTAAGTTATTAGCAACTCGTTGTAAATAAGATATTGACTATAGTAGGAGAGACAGACACCCGCCAGCCACATATGCAAAACTAGTTGCATGTCAGTCGTGGAACCGGTCTCATGTGCGATGACATGTAAAGTTGGTCTGTGCCACTTCATCCCACTATGCCACCAATATCCAAAATACATGAAAGAAGCAATAACATGATCATCATCGCCCACATATAAACATATGTGTACTACCCGTGCAAAGCATCTATGCATAGATCAGGCTCGGATACCACTGAAGGGTTCGTAGCATAAAAAACAAAAAAATTCCTACGATGGGAACTATTATACGCCAAGATCTATCTATTAGATACAAGCAACGTGTGGATATACATCCATAGAGAACATACCCTCGAAGACAACAAAGCTTTGTTAATGAGATGGAACTCGTGGATGATGTAGTTGTACACTTGTCGATCTCAAGATCGTGATGAAGTCCAGCAGGTCTAGCAGGTCCAGCTCCAGCACGTCCATCAGATCCAACTGCAGCAAGTCCAGCACCACCAAGTCCAGCACCGCAAAGCAGCGGTGCATCCGTGATTGCACACATGTACGGTACCCCGACAACTTCCATCCCTCGCTCCAGCAAAGTAGCGAAAGCAGCAACTCCTTTCCAGATAAAGCCACCGAGAACATGTATCTCGCTAATCCGAGACCATGGGGGAAAATACTAGAGGGGGAGAGAGATCCTTCATGAGGAGGTGTGAGGAAGAAGGGTGAGAGGGGTGGCATTTTATAGGAGGAGGGGGGTACCCCTCCCCATGGCCGGCGCCCCATGGGGGGTGACCCCTCACCTCCCCCATTCATGTGGTGGTAACCCCCTCCACATTAAAATGCCCCTTCACATTCTCTTTTAAAGTCTCCACTTTAAATGCATTAAATTTCTCCAAGTTTAATGCTCTCTCATTTAATAAAACTCTTTTATTAATTTTATTCAGAATTTTGTTAATTACTTTAATTAACAAACATTCACATAAAACCCCCTACAACATTTCAATATTACATGCAGAACCAACAGTTTCAGTGTCTATTGAAATAATCCCAGCGATTTCTTAAATCTTTATCTGAAACATATTTGCTCCAAATGGTGTCGGTATCCCTTAAGTGTGTCACCCTACGGTTCGCGAATAATGCAGACTTGATTGAGACCCCTCTCAGATTAATAATCAGAAGCGGGACCTGGAGATCCAAATTGACTCCTACACATTCAATGATGACTTCTGTGATCGTGAGAACCTTTAATGCTAGTAACTAAATCCCTTTGTCTCCCGATATATTACATGTCCGAGATTCGATCAATGGTATCTCCATACCTAGTTTGATCTTGTTACCGACATGTACTCTTTTCTTGTTCCCGTGATATAACATTCTACTGATCTCATCACTTGCTTGCAAGCTAACAAATGTGATATCACCGAGAGGGCCCAGAGTATATATATCCATCATCGGGATGGACAAATCCCACTCTTGATCCATGAGCCTGTACATAACACTTTCGTAGCACTGAACCCACCTTTATAATCACCCTTTCATGGTGTGACATTTGATGTTATCAAGATACTCTTCCAGTGTTAGTGATTGACATGATCTCATGGTGTAAGGACTAGGATTACTTCATATTATGTTATAGCAATATAAACACAATGAATTTGATCGTAATGCTATACTTTGGATGAATGTTCATCACATCATTCCACTAATGTTGTGACCTCGTTATTAACAACATCCAATGTCCATGATTAGGAATCCTTGATCATCTTGTTAATCAATGAGCTAGTTTATAACAGAGGCATAACTAGGAACTTTCCTTTTGTTTATTAAACACACATGTATTAATGTTTCCAAATTAATACAATTATAGCATGCAAAATAAACATTTATCATAAACAAGTAATAAGATAATAACCACTTTATTATTGCCTCTCGGGCATATTCCCTTCACTAAGTTCACCCTGAAAGACCTTTCAATAGGTAGTGGCTCTATAATTGGGAAAGATAATATTGAAGAATTCTTTAATCATGTTAGCAAGCATGAGGATATTGAGGATAGATCCCTAGCAGAACTTGCTCCAAATTATGAAATTGTTGCTGCTTCTTTAGTTAACATGTTAGAAGCTAGGTTTGTTAACCTTAACCCCATAATGCAAGTAATGTTTCTTAAACTTAAAGATATTGAGGACGCTGAAAAGATAGATTTTATTCTAGAAACTTTGCTTAAAGAATTCTATGATGTTGTTAAAGAAGCTAGAAAAGTCTTTGATCGTTTTAATATGCTAGGATCATGTGTAGATGTTATTGGTACACGAGAAAAGATGGATAAAACCAAACCTAAAAATGGAGAGGAAATTAAAATACCAATACCCTTTAAACTTGTAGGAATGCATGAAGCCTTAGAGAAGAATTTTGATTGGATTCTTCCTGAAAACCCATTTGATGAAAACAGTGAACCCAAGAGTAGTGAGAAAGGATCATCTAGGACTTATTTGGATGATATACCTTGCCTTGTTGAAGATATTTATGGTATTACTCTTAATTCTTCTTCATTTGAGAATACTTGATTCTTTTCTTGCCTCTTATGCCTAGCTCAAAGGCGTTAAAGAAAAGCACTTATTGGGAGATAACCCAAATTTTGTTAGGAATCTTTTTGGTGAGTCTTGGAAGCTATTGCTTCAGTAATAACCTCTCCTTATCATTTTTGTGTGGTTTTTGTGCCAAATGTAACCTCTAATGAGAGAGAAGTAAGACTTGGGAAAGTTGTTCTCCCGAAACAGATTTTTGTGCTTCACTGTAAATATTCGCGAAAAATCTCTGTATGTTGGTTTGAGCTATAATATTTTGTGCTTCTGACCCAGGTTGTTATTCAACTTTCGTTAGTTCAACACTTTTTGATTTGAGCAACAGAAGGTCTTCGAAAAAAATGAGTTTTTACCTGCTAGTCGATTTTGACAAATTTCTGCCATTATTTGCATTTGCCTCTTAATATCTTTCTCTTTGAGTTCTCTTTGCTCACTTGAACTTTTTAAAGAAGTTCTACAGTAGATTGTGTTTTAATGGAAGTTTTACTTGTGTTGGAACTGAACCTAAAGACTTATTATCTTGAGTACACTAATGTTGCTAATGAAGATTGTGTGAAGTTTTGTATGAAGGAAATTTTAAAGTGTAGGGAAGAGTAATGTGATAAGATGAAGATGGACAAAAGCTGAAGCTTGGGGATGCCACCCGTGTCACCCCAAGAAATATTCAAGAAGTACAAGCGTCAAAGCTTGGGGATGCCCAAGGCATCCCCTTCTTCATCAATAAAAATCTCAGGTTTCTTCCAAACACTTCATTTTTATTGTTTCATGCACAGTTGTGTTGTTCTTGGAGCGTCTTTGTTTTTGTTTTTAGTTTTAGTTTGCTTGAATAAATTGGTTGGACTCCCACATTCATATATGATGGGTTTCAAATAAGTTGATTTGCATTGGAAAAGAGTAGGAAAGTTCATGCTTAAGTGGTATAAAAGGAGCTTGTTTTTGACTGTGACTTAGACTTTATCATGTCATTCTTGATATTGTTTTGGCTTTATGCTTAGTGATTATTGCTGTAGCATGACTTGTTACAAACAATTGATATTGCTTAATGTGCCTTGAAAGAATCATGCGTTGGTTTAGCATATAAAAGCATAATATTGTGGTATTCTCCTTTGACGCTTTATTTGGGTTGACTTGGTGCATGCTCACACCATGTTAAGACTACACCAAGTCACCATAGCCTCTATGATCATTTAGTTTTCGTCTTGTAATATCACTTTATTCTTTAATTAATAATGTTTTGTCGCTTTGCATTATTATGGCCATTATTGCTCTCTTAGTTGGTCGCTCCCAGTATTTTGCTAGCCTCCATCCAAGTATGAGTTCCACTCATGCATCCAACTCCAAATAAAACCAAGTTATTCCAAAGAGTTCACCATACCTACCTATTAGCATTTGCTATTCCAAGTATATTCATGTTTTTATCTACCTTATGAATTAAACTTGTTATGTGAAAATTAGTGATTAAAGCTCTCACAAACTTGATGGTACACTTTACTTTTCTTGCACTTAATAAACTTGAACCATTGTGCCCATCTATGTTGCGTATGTGCTTGCGCTTTATAAGTTGTGAATTAGCAGAACCATGTTACCATGGGGAACGCTTTCAACATTGCACTTTATTTAGTTGATATCATGTTCTTTTGCTTATGGATCCCGGCGGTGTTAAATAAAAGGGGAGCTTGTAAGCTCATGGACTTTGTATATGTGTTAGAGAAACGACTGGGCCGCTAGCCTAAGCCATGCCTAATCATGGTGGAAACTTGCAGCATAACCATAGTGAGCAATCTATGAAGTATCCTTAATAAAAACCTATGCAAATAGCAAATAAAAAGATCGTTGAGATGCTCATTGTCTGCTTGCCTTGTCATTTTGATATGGGAATGCTTCCGTATCATCAGGTATGGGGTACCCGTTGGCGGTGCTCTATGATACACATGTACTTACAATGACAAGAACTTACTCGTGACTAAAGTTGAGTAGCATGAGGTTTGGTCTTCGTAAGTAAGGGGCATGAGATTTCAACTTATAACTTGTCAAGCATATCCTCATATTTGTTCACTTTAACCTTAATCACCTAAATATGCTTATGATAGGGGGAATGAGAGATGAAAGCTAATAAGTACCATAATTTTTTGAAGATCTTTATGAGACTTGAATCCCTGCTTCCTTCTATGAAAGCCTTTCTTTTACTTTTATGTTGAGTCTCCATGTTCTATCTTTATGCACCTATTGAGAGAGCATAGTGGCCATTCTTACTTTAATGTGCATTGTCCCAAGACTTGTTGATTGATTCATAACTTTGATATTACTTGTTCTTAAACTACTTGTATCTAGTCACCCTTATGAACTTTGAAGGTGTCCTATGCATTTATGTTTTGCTACACTATGAGGGACAAGCTGAATACCATTCTCGTTATGTTTTCTATATGTGAAACAAACAAACGTATTTCAAAGCATTGTTATTCATGAATCTTTTGTTTGTACCTTTTCATGTTATAACATAGTTGTAATGTCTTATTGTTAGAACTATATCTTTCATGCTATGTTAAAGTACTATGATCCCAACTATCAATGTTTTACAAGTACCTTGATCAAGATTATGATGGTGCATGTCACCTTAAAAATTATTCTTTTTATCACTTACCTACTCGAGGATGAGCATGAGTTAAGCTTGGGGATGTTGATACGTTGGAAACGTATCTAGAATTTTTGATGGTCCATGCTTGTTTTATATCTACTTTATTATGTTTTGTCCACACTTTGGAGTATTTTTTATATATTTTCTATAACTAACCTATTAACAAGATGCCACAGTGCCAGTGCCTATTTTCTACTGTTTTTTATTTCAGAAAAGCTAGTAAGAAAATATTCTCGGAATTGGACCAGACAAAAGCCCAAGTCAATATTTCACCAGAGGGAACATGGAGTCCGAAGGGGAGACGAAGAGGGGAACCAGGGACACACTCTAGGGTGGCGCGGCCATCCCTAGCTGCGCCACCACCAGGTGTGGGCCCCTGGCGCTCCACCGACCTTGCCCCTTCGCCTATATATTGCCTCCGGGACGAAAACCCTAAGTACCCGATCAAAATTCCACGAAAGAGTCTATAGCCGCCGCCATCTCCATCCATAGATTGGGAGGGATCTGAAGCTCTTCTTGGCACCCTGTCGGAGGGGAGAGATCACCTTGGAGGCCTTCTTCATCACCATGACTGCCTCCGGTGTGATGCGTGAGTAGTTCATCCCTGGACTACGGGTCCATGTAGTAGCTAGATGGTTGTTTCTCCTCTTTTGTGCTACCATGTTTAGATCTTGTGAGCTCCGTTGATCAAGATCATCTATTTGTAATCCTACATGTTGTGTTTGCAGGGATCCGATGGATATTGAGATGCTATTTCAGATTGATTATTGATTCTATCATGTCTATGTTATTTGTGATCTTGCATACTTTCCGTTGTTAGTAGCTATCCTGGTCGAGTAGATGCTAGCAACTCCAAGAGGGAGTATTTATGCTCGATAGTGGGTTCATGCCTCTAGGAATCTGGGGAAGTGACAAAAATCTCTAAGGTACTAGATGTGCTGTTGCTACTAGGGACAAAACAGCAATCCTTTGTTCATAGAACAATCGTATTGTTTACTTTACACACTTTGCTTAATGCAATTATCTGTTGCTTGTAACTTAATACCGGAGGGGGTTTGGATGATAACCTGAAGGTGGATTATTAGTCATAGATGCAGTTGGATTACGGTCTATGTATAATGTTGTAATGCCCAATCAAATCTCGTAGGAGTCAAGATGATTACTATATGCTTGTATGCTTTCTTGGTGTCTGTCAATTGCCCCGCTGTAATTGTTCACCCAACATGTCATCTATCTTAAGGAGAATCACCTCTAGTGAACTATGGACCCTGGTCCATTCTTTTACCATCAATCTACAAGCTATTTACTATTTTCTGTTTACTTTCTGCAGGCAATTACTATCTTCCACACAATACGTTTAATCCTTTGTTTTCAGCAAAACCGGTGAGATTGAAAACCTCACTGTAAGTTGGGGGAAAAGTTATGTGGTTGTGTTTTGCAGGATTCCAAGTTGGGAAACAACACCTTGGAGGTGTTTCCCTGCTCCTACTGGTTCGATAACCTTGGTTTGATAACCGAGGGAAAACTTGTTGCTGTGCTCATCATACCTTCCTCTTGGGGTTCCCCAACGAGCTCGATGCGTGTTGAGTCAACAATCACGGCACGAGCACGAGTTTGGCTCCTTGTGTTCTTTATCTAAAATAATAAGGAAAGACAAAAATAAAACTTTTTGATCCAACAATAGCATAACATATTCCTCATCTTAGCATACTAAAGAGTCCCCTCAAAATAATAATCTAGGCAAGAGAATCATGGCAATTAGTTCATAGTAGGTCTCACCCTAGATTGATAATGACAACAAATTGAGAATGAATTTGCAAAAAGTAATTGGAGGATCAGAGGAGAAACATATCATAGATCACTTGTGTGCGATGAAATCGAACGAAATTAAGTAGAGATGAAGATCTCTTGAGGTTTTCATAGAGTTTGGAGGTAGAAGAGAGAAAAAGGATTGAAGTTTTGGTGTTGGGGGTACCTTCCCGTGGCGATTTTGGGGTCGGACGCAACTATATGGCCAAACTATACGGTCAGAACAATTTGTTCCGGGCGTATAGTTGGTGTGCTGTCAAAAATTTAGGATTTCCACCTGGCGGCGCAACTATACGGTCAGAACTATACGGCTGATTTTTAATCCCCGCCGTATAGTTGGTCATGAAACTTTCTATACCTGGAAAAGAAATTCGACGAAGGCAATGATATCGATACGACTAGAACTATACGACCGAAATTTTTATTCCCGCCGTATAGTTGGTCGTCAAACCTTCGGTACCTATGAAATAAAAATTGTTGATGGCAAAGATATCTATACGGCCAGAACTATACAACCAAAATTTTTATTCCCGATGTATAGTTGGTCGTTGAACCTTCTAGACATCAGAAAATTTTTATTTCTTCGAGAATTATTTCTTATCCTGAAACTTAACGAAACGGCTTGTTTTTGACAGAAAAATGATAGTAAAAATTGTCGACCAACATCAACATGTATAGAGCGGGATTTTTAGTACTACCGAACTTCTTCTCCTCAATTGGAGCTTTCTAGCACTCTTTATTAAACATCGAACTTAAACTAAAACTTAAAAACTTTACTCAAACCTTTGTTTCACATGGGTTGTCTCCCATGAAGCGCTCTTTTATGGTCAATAGCTTGACCTTGATGTTGCTCAGTTAGGCCAGATGAGTGGAACACCCACTCCAAAATAGTTGGCCTTCAAAGTGATGGCCTCCTTTTCATCATGCTTGGCTTTCTTCTTCCTGGGAAAATGAATAACAAAAGGATCACGTGAAGACAATTGAAGCTTCACGTTCCCTTCATGTAGATTAATCAAAGCCTTAATAGTTCTAAAGAATGGACGGCCTAATATAATAGGAGCAGTAGCATCTTTAGGCATGTCAACAACAACAAAATCAGTAAGAGCAAGATAGCCTTTAATGTATACTAAAGTATTTTCTTTAATCCCTATAGCTTGTTTGTAGGTAGAATCTGCTAGGTGTAATTTTAACTCGATGATTTCAAAGGAGTCAAGATTTAATTTATTAAAAAGACTTTTTGAAATTTTTGAAACGCTTGCACCTAGATCACAAAGTGCAGCTATCTCATTGGTCCCAATTTTAATCTTAATAGTAGGCTTAAATATATCATTAAGCTTCACAGGTAATTTTCAGCAATATTCTTATATTCTTCCTCAAGCTCACGTACCTTTATTGCTACCTGATTAACAAAGTGTTGATACATAGCTTTATCATTTCCTTCACTTGCCAGAGTCTTGATATTGATCCTTTTTACAAGATATTCAACGGTGTAATTTGGTGAAGGAGCATTACTATAATCAAGTTCTTCAGGCTCCTCCCTTTGGATTCTCATCATCTTGAGGTCTTCAACAGGATTGGGCTCAACTTTACCTGCAAATTTAGATAGAATGAGAGTTTGACTCTCGGTTATCTTACCTAGTTGTGCCTCAACAATCCTCGTTCTTTCTTGGAGGGCTCAGCTTTACCTGCAAATTTTAGCTAGAAATTCCAGTAAGCACTGGTTGTTTCAGTCTGGCACCAGAACAATGTACAGAAGTGTAGTTTGGTTGGCGCCGGTTGGTTTCGGTGTCCGCCAGGAATTCCGATAGTGGGGGCGGTCCACCGGATTGTGCGCCGATACTTCCGGCGAGGATTTCGGTTCGCCGGGCCTGTGGCTGGTTTGAGCTGGGACTCTGCCTTGTGTTGGCTTGGCTCCTTCTCTTGGCATTTCTTCATGGGGTTCATAGCTGAGGATGCATAAGGTATTGGCATGAAGTAGCAAGCCATCCAAAGATGTATCAAAATCACATGAGGATAGGAGAGAATTCACCTTAGCTTGAAGGTACTTGGTTCGGGCATGAGTCATTCGACCACTTGGGGATTTGGTGGTGTAGATGTAGGGATGCCCGTAGGACAGGACGCATCAAGTAAAGCATGGCATAAGTACAAGATAGTATTAACACCCCAAACTAGTTTGTGGCCCCCAGAACAGTACTTTGAAACCAGGTAGTAAGCCGATAGGGGTGCCCACACACCCCACATGTGGTTAGCACGCTCGGTCTCGGAACAGGTGTCAAGAACTCGGGTCCTAGGTGGACACAAGTGGGCGGTTAAAACCAAATAACATCTATTATCCACCGGTGCCTCTGCATTACATCTATTTCCAGCATTTTAATTGACAAGTGGTAATGAAATCCATGATCATCTCCACCATTAACATGTGAAAACCCCCAACAACAGTGGAACATCGATGACGCGAAGCAACACCTGAGGAGCAACTACGACTCGCAAGGCCAACCGTCTACCAAACATCAGGAAATATGAGGTGTCCAAGGCAATATAAAGGCTGCAAGGTATATATACTTGGCACGGAAACGAAAGCATCGCAACATGGATAGAAGTAGATCAACAAGAGGAAGTAAAGACTATAAATGCAAAATAGGTAGAAAGGGGGAGAATGCTCGCTAGGAAAACACTGTCGAAGATACACCAGAGAACTTGTTGAAGCTCACATCAACTCAATGGCCTAATCCGTGAAGAAGCAAAGCACTAAAAGAAACACCAGATGCACTATTTAATACTACGGAAAAAGATCAGGCATGATGCATGTATGATGCATTACATGGAAAAGATGCGATGCAACTATAAGCGGAATCAGGGTCCCAACAATTAATTAGAAGGTTCTTGTTGTTTAGGTACCCCGCAATTTAAATGTTGCATTAATATGGCAAAACATGGCATCAGTTTGCTACACAAATTTAAATGGAGGCGATATAGGACAAGAATAACCTGCATATATACTCCATATTTAATTATGAGGTGAATCGACAAAGTACCCCCAAACAAATAAACATGTATGCGAGTATGGATGAATTAATATGCAACAAGTTCATATGGCATTTATAAAATAGGGCTCGGAAAAGGGGATCACACATTAGGGTTCGAAACCAGGGGTATTGGGGTTTGATGGATCTTTGGGTTCGATGATCGCGGTCTTCGGTTCCATGTTGACGGTCTTCTCATCGATGGTGAACTTCGATTCACATCGGTGGTTTTCGGAAGATCTTGGCAGAAGCTGGGATGGGAGATTCTCACGAGGATTTGTACACTTCGAGTGGAGCTAGGTACATCCCTCGAAATCATCGGCATTGAGCCGGTCTTGTCAGTGTTCTTCGTGTTCGGTTGTTCTTGGCATCAGTGTAGACAACAACGAAACAAGGCGAGGTAGACCTTCCTGCACACATGTTGGTAACGGGACAAGGTTGAAACACCAAGCCACGAGCATCAACGGGAACCACATGCAGGGACAACGAAAACCACTGGCATCTGGACAATAGGTCAAACATGGAAAAATTGATGACGAACTGGAAGTGCCCTTGCTTGCGTCTGAACAGGAACAACAACGAGGAGAGGATCCAGGGTGGCGCTCGGTGCCGGGGTGCAATGACAAGGGTCGGTGGCTAACATGGGTATGATTAGTCGGGTACTTATGTTTGGTTACCCTAGCTTCATAAAGGCTCACGGCCCATGAAGACCCAAGAAAAAGGCCCAGGAAGCATTCGACGGAAGTGTTAGTTTTGTTAAATAAGGAAATAGAAACCAACATTGAGTTGATGTTGTAATTATAAATATGTAACCTATTCGTATACGGCTTCGGGGCCCGGCCTATTATATATAGGCTAGGAGGAGCCTATAGAGAGGTACCGAAAAACTCCCAAGCAATCTGTAATAGTGTTGTCCATCGATAATCAGATGACTTCGACTCCCTTGTTTGTCTGACATCTGACAAAATCCCCAGCGTTCTCTTTTCTGCAAAACCCTAAGTCCATAACCATGGACATTGCCGAGGTTACCCCTCGTCAATTGGCACCGTCTGTGGGAAACTTGAACGCTAGAGTCATGGATTCAGCGGACCCCTTCTCATCAAGCAACAATCCGATGGAAGCGGCACAACGCCCTCCCACCCCTATCTCGGTACCCGCTGATTTCAATGGTGGATCCGATCTCATCATCGAAAGTTTCCACTTTCAGGTGGAGGAACCCGAAGAACCATGCCTCTCGGCCCCGATTTCATCAGGACCGTCAGTCAGAAAAGATGCGCCAACAGAGGTACCGGCATCATCTATTGGATCATCCGCAGTAGCTACACTCTAGCCAGAGAAAGTTGAAGAAAACAATGAAAACACATCAGATCTAGGGGATCCTGATGGTCTTTACTATGATCTCTCCCTCAGGTCAGACTCTCAGCTAACTCCACCATGTGGATCGAGCCCAATAAATGCGAAACCCAAAGAAAGCGGCAAAAGTATCGACTTCAGAATCAGGATGGCCGAAATCTACCAAGAACAGAAACCACTGGACTTCACTGATCCCCCAAATAGTGTCTCCCTTGGATCTGACGACGACGTCACTAGTTCATAAATAACTCATCACCAAGTGTGTTGATCACCGGAGATGCCTCAACTCAGCGTGACTCTAATGGTAACCCAATCCTTGACCCCGATGATATTTTGTCAGATGACAATGCAGGAGATCATGGAAATGAAGGAAATCATGGAAACAAAGGAGACCCGACAAACAACCACATAATCCTAGGAGGAGGAGGAGAACCATGTAGAGGTGAGCGGCAAACTCTCCAGCTACCAGCCGAAGCATGGCAAAAAGCAAGGGAAGCAATCTTGGGTGCGGTCCCAATGACAGCCGAGGCCATACGCGAAAATCTACTAGCCTACCAATATTTGCTTCATCACAAGAAAAGGGATCTCCTAAGGATGCAGAGGCAACTCGACGAAAGTAAAAGGCTAGCTGACGGATCCAGCCAATGGTGGGCGCAGCTAAGCTCTACCCGAGGATCAGGAAGTGTAACTGCAGGAGCACCGCCAAGGAGGGGAACCTCATGGCTGCAAAATATTCCCAAAGCTGAAAGAAACAAACTAACTCGAGATCTCGATTTATCATTTATTTTAGTAGATTCAACATGACACATCAAAGCAAAAACAGCCCAAGCCACAATTGTAGCTGCACAAACGTATTTGCTCACAACTCAACCCGTACCCGATGATCCTCGTGCAGCTCTCCATTGCTCCGCTCTGATGAACCTCAACATGGTAGGAGCATTTCTTGCACAAGAAGAACAAGGAATCACACGACAACCCGATAGATCCCCACGTCGTCGCAGCAGCCCTCGGCATGTGGGGCACACCCGACGATCACGATCGCCACATCGGGTGCACTTTTCAGGCTCTGAGCCACAAAACAACGCAAGAGACGACATTACGCAGCGCGGGATCGACAGATCGAGGGAATAGCGCAGCAATCAAAGATATTATAACGGTGAAAGCGAGGACAAGTATGAACTATGTCGAGCTAGTTTCTTTACCCAACATGTTTGCAAAACTCCAGTACCCAAGGATTTCAAACTCCCTCATGATCGTCAAAAGTACGACGGCCTCAAAGAACCTAAAGCTGGGTTAGCAGATTATTTGGCAAACGTCAAACTACAGGGTGGCTCCAAGGCCACCGCAATGCAGAGCCTGTAGCTACACCTAACTAGTGCCGCCCAGTCATGGCTAAGACAGTTACCCGAAGATTCCATTAGCAGCTGGAACGATCTTGAGGACAAATTCATCCTAAATTTCCACTCCACATTCAAGCGACCCGCATCTTTGGAGCAATTGCGAGCGTTGCTAATTGGCTCAAAATATATCGAGCTCTTTGGGGAACCCCAAGAGGAAGGGATGATGAGTAAAGCAGCAAGTTTTCCCTCAGTTATGAAACCAAGGTTATCGAACCAGTAGGAGCAAGGAAACACCTCTAAAGTGTTGTTTCCAACTTGGAATCCTTCACAACACAACCACAGAACTTTGCCCCCAACTTACAATGAGCTTGTCAATCTCACCGGTTTTGCTGAAAACAAAGGATTAAACGTATTGTGTGGAATATAGTAATTGCTTATAGAAAGTAAACAGAAAACAGTAAATAGCTTGTAGATTGATGGTAAAAGAACGGTCGGGGTCCATAGTTCACTAGATGTGATTCTCCTTAAGATAGATGACATGTTGGGTGAACAATTTACAGCGGGGCAATTGACAGACACCGAGAAAGCATAGACGCATATACTAATCATCTTGACTCCTACGAGATTTGATTGGGAATTACAACATTATACATAGACCGTAATCCAACTGCATCTATGACTAATAATCCACCTTCAGGTTATCATCCGAACCCCCTCCGGTATTAAGTTGCAAGCAACAGATAATTGCATTAAGCAAAGTGTGTAATGTAAACAATATGATTGTTCTATGAACAAAGGATTGCTGTTTTCTCCCTCTGGACTCCGTATTCCTTCTGGTGAAATATTGACTTGGGCTTTTGTCCGGTCCAAGACGCTCCAAGAACAAAACAATTGTGCATGAAACAATAAAAATGAAGTGTTTGGAAGAAACCTGAAATTTTTATTGATGCAGAAGGGGATGCCTTGGGCATCCCCAAGATTTAACACTTGTACTTCTTGAATATTTCTTGGGGTGACACGAGTGGCATCACCAAGCTTGAGCTTTTGTCCATACTTCATATTATCACTTTACTCTTCCCTACACTTTAAAATCTCCTTCATACAAAACTTTATACAATCTTCATTAGCAATATTAGTGTACTCAAGATAATAAGTCTTTTTGGTTCAGTTCCAACACAAGTAAAACTTCCATTAAAACAAAAGCTATTGTAGCACTTCCTTTAAAAAGTTCAAATGATCAAAGAGAACTCAAAGAGAAAGAGATTAAGAGGCAAATGCAAATAATGGCAGAAATCTGTCAAAACAGACCAGCAGGTAAAATCCAATTTTTCAAAGACCTTCTGTTGCTCAAATAGAAAAGTGTTGAACTAACGAAAGTTGGATAACAACCTGGGGCATAAGCACAAAAAATAACAGCTCAAACCGACGTACTGAGATTTTTCATGAATTTTTACAGCGAAGCACAAAAATCTGTTTCGGGACAGCAACTTTGCCAAGCATTAACTCTCTCTCATTAGAGGTTACTATTGCCACAAAAACCACACAAAAATGATAAGGAGAGGTTATTACTAAAGCAATAACTTCCAAGACTCAAAAAAATATTCCTAACGAAATTTGGGTTATCTC
This sequence comes from Avena sativa, assembly GCA_916181665.1. NCBI lineage: Eukaryota > Viridiplantae > Streptophyta > Magnoliopsida > Poales > Poaceae > Avena > Avena sativa. Next base: position 472,108,294 of record OV702290.1, read on the forward strand.
CCAATAAGTGCTTTCTTTAACGTCTTTGAGCTAGGCATAAGAAGCAAGAAAAGTATCAAGTATTCTCAAATGAAGAAGAATTAAGATCGATACCAAAAATGTCTTCAACAAGGCAAGGTATCTCAACCAAATAAGTTCTAGAGGATCCTCTCTCAATGCTCTTAGGATCACTATTTTCATCAAACGGGTTTTCAGGAACAATCCAGTCAAAATTCTTTTCTAAGGCTTCATGCATTCCTACAAGTTTAAAAGATATTGGTATTTTAATTTCCTCTCCATTTTTAGGTTTGGTTTTATCCATCTTTTCTTGTACCAATAACATCTACACATGATCCTAGCATATTAAAACGATCAAAGACTCTTCTGGCTTCCTTAACAACATCATAGAATTCTTTAAGCAAGGTTTCTAGAATAAAATCTCTCTTTTCAGGGTCCTCAATATCTTTAAGTTTAAGAAACATTACTTGCATTATGGGGTTAAGGTTAACAAACCTAGCTTCCAACATGTGAACTAAAGAAGTTGTAGCAATTTCATAATTTGGAGCAAGTTCTGCTAGGGATCTATCCTCAATATCCTCATGCTTGCTAACATGATTAAAGAATTCTTCAATATTATCTTTCCTAATTATAGAGCCACTACCTATTGAAAGGTCTTTCAGGGTGAACTTAGGGATCAACATGGTGAGCTAGGAACTAGGTAACAACTATAGATTTTTTTTATGTTTTTGATAAAGGAAGCAAACTAGTACAACTAATTGTTTTTGTGTTTTTGATAAAGAAACAAGCAAACAAAGCAGAAATAAACTAAGCAAAACAAAAAAACAAAGTAAAGAGATTGGTTATGAGGGACTCCCCTTGTGAAGATGTCCTTGACTCCTCGGCAATGGCGCTAGAAAAAGCTTGCTAATTGGCTCAAAATATATCGAGCTTGTTGGGGAACCCCAAGAGGAAGGTATGATGAGTACAGCAGCAAGTTTTCCCTCGGTTATGAAACCAAGATTATCGAACCAGTAGGAGCAAGGAAACACCTCCAAGGTGTTGTTTCCAACTTGGAATCCTGCGCAACACAACCACAGAACTTTGCCCCCAACTTAAAGTGAGGTTGTCAATCTCACCGGTTCTGCTGAAAACAAAGGATTAAACATATTGTGCAGAAGATAGTAATTGCTTGCAGAAAGTAAACAGAAAACAGTAAATAGCTTGTAGATTGATGGTAAAAGAATGGACCGGGGTCCATAGTTCACTAGAGGTGATTCTCCTTAAGATAGATGACATGTTGGGTGAACAAATTACAGCGGGGCAATTGATAGACACCAAGGAATCACACATGCATATACTAATCATCTTGACTCCTACGAGATTTGATTGGGCATTACAACATTATACATAGACCGTAATCCAACAGCATCTATGACTAATAATCCACCTTCAGGTTATCATCTGAACCCCCTCCAGTGTTAAGTTGCAAGCAACAGATAATTGCATTAAGCAAAATGTGTAAAGTAAACAATAAAATTGTTCTATGAACAAAGGATTGCAGTTTTCTCCCTCTGGACTCCGTATTCCTTCTGGTGAAATATTGACTTGGGCTTTTGTCCGGTCCAATTTCGAGAATATTTCCTTACTAGCTTTTCTTAAACCAAAAACAGCAGAAAACAGGCAACTAGCACTGTGGCATCTTGTTAATAGGTTAGTTCCAGAAAATGTGTAAAAATACTCCAAAGTGTGGACAAAACATAAGAAAGTAAATATAAAACAAGCATGGAACATCAAAAATTATAGATACGTTTGCAACGTATCAAGCGTGCAAGCAGAAATCTGGAGAACCAATACGGGCCTTCATCCAACGGTGGAACAATATAAAAAACCGGTTGAGGCCATATCCGACAAAAGGGCAATTGATGCCTTCAATGATGGCCTTCATCGACAAGAATTCATAGAGGAGATGGGACGGGTCAAGCCAAAACAATTGCACAACTGATGGACATGGAAAATCGCTGGGCTGATGGAGAAGATGCGGTACACAATAAGCGAGCCCATTCACCCTAAGAAAATAGGGGCAGACGCAATAACGACAGAAGACGACGAAACAATGATGGATACATCAGACCAAGCTATGTCGCAGCTAGTTTCTCAGGAGGGGAAAATTAAAGAAACAAAGATTACAACAGCGGGTACTGCAGCAACAGATACGATATTGAAGGAAGCCAACCACCACAGCGATACCAACCAAGAGATCGGGAACCACCAATGTCCACAATGCAAATACTGGAAGGACCCTGTAATCTTCACTTTTACATCGACTCAACGGGCAATAGGCGATCCGACCATCTCATGAAGGATTGTCGAACATTTTTTAAGATATAAGAGCTATGCAACACAAAGGCAACGGAAGCATCAAGCCGAGGATACGCCACTGCACCTGGCGCTCTAGCCATTGGCACACGCCACCGCCCAGGGCAGCCGCAAAACACAACAAATCAAGAAGATGAGTACCCCAGGTGCAAGGGCGCAATGTTGATGATTCAGAAAGGGTGACCATCTAACAGGACGCAGAATTCTATTACAAGACAAGTAAACATGGCAGTAACAGCAACAACTCCTACACCCGAATACCTACACTAGTTAGAGCAAGAAATCACATTCAGTAGAGCTGATTACTCGTTCCTGGTGTCGCAACCAAGTCAGACAGCCTTAATAGTAGAAGCGCAAATCGGTGGGTTCGGCATGAGCAAGGTCTTCTTGGACGCAGGGAGCAACATCAATCTCATTTATGCCAAAACTCTACAGGCAATGAATTGGTCCCTGACAAACCGAGCACCTATGGACACAACTTTCCATAGGATAATTCCGGGCAAAGCCGAGATTCGTTTAGGCAAACTCTATCTTGACGTAGTCTTCGGATCAAGGAACAGCTTTAGGCGCGAAAAACTTGAGTTCAAAGTCATGGACTGGCCATCACAATACCACGCGATCCTAGGGTGACCAGCTTTCGCTAGGTTCATGGAAGTACCCCACTACGCATATCTGGTACTAAAAATGGCAGCCCTCAGTGGGATCATAACCGTAAGAAGAAGTTTCACTTGTTCAGACAACTGCGACCAAGAGTTCAATAAAATATTAGAATCTTTCGGGATGGAAGCAGGATTTGGCCAGCTAAAAATTGTAGATGCGGAACTATTACACAAAGGACATGTCCCCAATGAACAGGCTCTAGAAAATTAGGTGCACCATGCAAATGCAAAAATGACCTATCTAGCCTCCAACATTGGTTCCACATAGGAAGGCGTGCTCGTCATTTCCCCTGTGAGAATTGGGAGACTCTTGTGAACTCAATCAATGCACAAGAAATCCCCAAGGAACCCGACGAGCACTTAGCCAAATTAAACACAGTAGACAATGAACGGTCCACCCGACAAATCAAGGCCATCGGATAGTAAGCTCCTCGCCTCACCAATACGTGGCACATTGCAAGGATAACAAAAGAAACATGGGTGGCTAACCCAATATTTTTCCCAAAGAAAGGCGATGGACTCCGCGTGTGCATTGACTTTCCAACCGAAAGCGATCCAACAAACTACCCCCTTTTATCTCTGGTTCGCCGTGCAGAAGTTGCGCTTCTAGTCGAAAGGTTGAAACCCCCTTAAGCCCACAGGGAACGCAACAAGACAACAATGGCGTACCTCGAGACAGAAGCCGCAGATTTTAGGAAGTTCCTTTACTTTTACGCATTTTATATTCAACTAGATCATTTAGGCGCGTGTTGCCGTGCCAGTCTATTAGGAATATATAAAGTTAGGAAATGATATAAATCTATTTAGAGTCATGTTAATAACTATTATGAGGTACACAGAAAACTTGCCAAGTCACCATCTTCAGGCGTTAGAGCTCCCGTTGTAGGGGGTGTCAAGTGTCAACTTCAACAAGAGTATGATCAAAAAAATTTTGCAACAAGAGCTAAATGTCTTTAGTTTCAAACCACGTTGTCAATGGTTCAGTTCAGATCCAATCCATAGAAATATTAAGAGAATGCATGAAATTACCAACAAGGATAGGTCAGTGCAAAATCATTGAAATGGTAATGGTTCATGCTAAAATCTCCATTTGTTTCTTTACATGAGATACCACCACCTCAAAATGAAGAAGATCCAATTTTAATCAACTTCTCTCGCATCCTTACCATCTACTGGTCTTCCATGTAGTGCAAATAATCTTGGCAAAATGAATGAAGTGAAATGCATAAAGAAAATTACCCACTTGTAAGTGTACTTGCTACTCCACGTGCTGCAGGAGCATCTCCAGTTCAGTATTCTATGTAGAAATTTCAGTCGTGTAAGTGTACTTGTTGCTCCATGTACTGCAGGGGCAGATGTGATGCCAAGATATCACCCTTTTATCTCCCAATCCTGAGCACCATAGCTGTGAGGGAAGCCATAGCCGATGCGCGAACAAATGATGGGGATGAAGCGGCGATCAGACTTAGGGTTGACATTGGGGGAAGTAGGTCACGGGAAGGGGAGGTGGATATGCATCTCTCGTATCCCTTGTTGATCCATAGGGCCAACAACACGTCGAGGGGAGAGGCCAGACACGCTGGCAGAACATCCTCCCCGGTCCCATGTCATCGACTTTCACCGGCATCGCGGCCTAGGAGAGAGAGTAGGCGGCGGCATCCTAATCTAGACACGATCCGCCGTCGTTGTCTCTGATAGAGTTAGGTAGTACGGGGGGAAGGGGAGGGTGGTGTGGCATGGGAACGAAGAACTCGGGAATTTCCTAACGATATGAATGGGCTCGGTGCACAAGCCGAACTAACAAGAGTGGGCTGCTACAACAGTTTTGGCCCAATTCACCGGAGAATGCCAATTTGATGTATAGAGACCCATCCCCTAGGGATGAGCATAAGTAGCACAAGTAAATCAGACGGCTAAAACAGTTTCATGCGACGATCGTATGGTCAAAAACATAGGAGTCGTGAGGGAGCTCCCTTTTGTCCCAATTATACTATCCGCAGGGGCAGATGCGATGCCAAGATATCACCCTTTTATCTCCCAATCCTGAGAACCATAGCTGTGAGGGAAGCCATAGCCGATGCACGAACAAATGATGGGGATGAAGCAGCGATCAGACTTAGGGTTGACATTGGGGGAAGTAGGTCACGGGAAGGGGAGGTGGATATGCATCTCTCGTATCCCTTGTTGATCCATAAGGCCAACAACACGTCGAGAGGAGAGGCCAGGTGCGCTGGCGGAACATCCTCCCCAGTCCCATGTCGTCGACTTTCACCGGCATCACGACCTAGGAGAGAGAGTAGGCGGCGGCATCCTAATCTAGACACGATCCGCCGTCGCTGTCTCTGATAGAGTTAAGTAGTACGAGAGGGGAAGGGGAGGGTGGTGTGGCATGGGAACGAAGAGCTCGAGAATTTCTTGATGATATGAATGGGCTCGGTGCACAAGCCAAACTAACAAGAGTGGGCTGCTACAACAGTTTTGGCCCAATTCACCGGAGAACGCCAATTTGATGTATAGAGACCCATCCCCTAGGGATGAGCATAAGTAGCACAAGTAAATCGGACGGCTAAAAATAGTTTCATGCGATGATCGGACGGTCAAAAACATAGGAGTCGTGAGGGAGCTCCCTTTTGTCCCAGTTATACTATCCCTAATGAATGGGCTCGGTGCACAAGCCGAACTAACAAGAGTGGGCTGCTACAACAGTTTTGGCCCAATTCACCGGAGAACGCCAATTTGATGTATAGAGACCCATCCCCTAGGGATGAGCATAAGTAGCACAAGTTTCATGCGATGATCGGACGGTCAAAAACATAGGAGTCGTGAGGGAGCTCCCTTTTGTCCCGGTTATACTATCCCTAATAATGCCAACAGCCAGGCGAGCATGCCAAAAATGTATCCTCTTCTATTCGATGATAAACAAAGAGAAGTTCCCAAAACTGGGTCTCGAGATTTCTACTGTTCTATTCATCAACTTGATACACGGGGGCTTTGACAAGTACACCATATCAAAAATCGTCGGCTCCCATATAACGTGTCGTTGATTCGAATAAGCTAACTCGGCCTATAGGCGTCAGACAAACAAAAAGGTCTCACACGATAAAAACAAAATCTCGTATAAATTTACGACATTTTTGATAAAAACAATGGCATTACATAGTGTTTCTCTGAATAGAAAGATACACAATACAGGAAACATTTATATGGAAAAATTTATGAAGAAATCTTTATCTTCCTCTAGGAATCTCCGGACAATCCTGATGGCAGGTCTATGGGCAGCCGGGTAGTGACGTGCCATGTTAACCAATCCACCACAAGGAGGGGGAGGTAGTCCCAGAGACACAACATCCAAATCCAGCATCGGGTGGTGTGTGTGCATCCAAGAAAGTGCAAGCTTAGCACTTGCCACAAGTTGCAGCTTCACAAAATGATGAATCCTTTCACCCTACCAAAATTCTGCCATCAAATCAGCCAGGCTCTAGGGCTGAGGATCCCGGGGAAACATGGCATTATAAACAATAGCCAAGGATCTACGACAGCACTCGACGAATTGCTCCACCTCTGATACGCGATCTTAAAGCAAAGCCACCGAATAGGCACGGCGATGATCAATCCAAAAATCAGTCTCGGTACCTTGGGAAGCAATCACTAGAGCATGGATTCGATTGTGAAAATGTTGGGTCTCTTCCCTCTCGCACAATCGAATACCTAAAATAAAAAGGTAAGTTAACTTCTACGACTAAGAAGGAAATACAAAGAAATATTGCGGAAGATTTACATAGCATCTTCTCACTCGCCCTAGAAATTTCTTCCAAAAAATGTGCTTCATGATCCAGGGCCTTGTGCATCTTCGATTGAGATACATCCACCATTGCTTGGACAACCCGAAGATTACCCTCAAGTGTCTTCACCTGCTCAATATTTTCTACATACAATGGCGGATCGATCACACTAACAATGGCAGTTTCGAATGCACTCAACCTAGATGAAGATGGGTGCACACCCGAAGCCTGAGCGGACACTGAAGGGGCCACCGAGTCATAGAGTATCTGGCAAAGCAGATGAAAAATACAGGAATTTCAGTACACAAGTGGCAAATGGCACGCATAATGAGCAGATACACCAGATCTATCCCGACAAAAGGGAGTGATTCAATAGAAGTAGCAAAAGTTCATTATAAGGCAAAGTAAGCAAAGAGACCCCTACAACTATAAACTAAAACTACAGGGCAGTTTTCTCCACAAATAAGCTGGCACTGGCAGATGGAGCGTTAGTCGAAGGAATGACTAGGGCGACACTCGCCGAAGGGGCACCAGCCGAAGATTGGGAAGTGGATTTTGTTGGCCCCACGCCAATGCCCAGGAGCAGCTGAAAGTACTTCTTGGCCTTCTTTACAAAAGGCTTTAAATCAACTGCTTGTCCATCGTTGGCGACTAGGATAAAGGAGCTAACCTTCTACCAGTCGACCTTCTCGTTGTGCACCATCACCAGAGACATAGAAGTTTTAGCACCACTCTTTGACTGCGTCATGCTGTAGCCAACAAGTGGGATCAGATGAGCATCGAAGAGAACAATGAGGTCATTCAAATCAGCCGACACCTCCTTCATTGGAAAAATCTCGGCACACAAGCTCTTGAAGGCATGGCGTGAACGGACAAGAAGATTATGTCCATGAACACTGTTGGCTTCTAAAGTACCAACACCATCCGATAAAGGGTCAACCCTCTTATCCTCGTCCAGCACCAAATTCTGGCTAGTAAGCTCTGCAAGTACAAAATACTCATAGAATCAAGAACCAAAAGAAAGTATCGGAAGCAAAACAGAAATCTTCTTTCGAAGATAGTAAACTCACGGGTCAATGAAGTATTGAGGGTCTCCAAGCGCTTCCGAAAATTTTAATCTCGTTCGGCAAGGGCAGCGGTTTGTTTATCCCTCTCTTCAGCGTCAGCTTTGGCCTTCTGCTTGGCCTCCTGCAGAGCTTTCTTGGCAACCCATAGTTTGGCCTCCAAATCTTCAGCATGCTTTATCGCCTCTTACCGGATAACCCTGGATTCTTTAGCAGCGGCTGGAAAATTGAAAGGAGACATAAAAATTAATAGAGGTAAAAGGAACAAATATACAAATTTCTTAGGGGAGAAGGAAACAAACCTTTCAATTCTTCAGCTTCATTGTGGATCTTAATAAAGTGAGAGGCCATATCAACCATCTCACACATCAAAGGCTGTCAAATACAAAGATCAAAAAATCAGGAAAATAAGAGCAAAGGAGAAGCCACAATTACATTATCTTAAGAAATACTTACGTCCTGCATGTCAACCTCGATGGGATTCTCGGATATCACCACACCCTTGCCCACAATTTTTCTTCTTTTCTGTGGTGACGACTTTGGCGAAGTGGCGACATCCTTTTGGATCATCTTATCCGTAGGACACGCATGCGTTTCCTTTGGATTCATTAATGGTTCTGGAGATTTAACCAGAGGAGGGGCAACAGAAGTACCAAGGGCAGGCATGGGAGGATCTTCCCTCTCATCACCACTACAGAAGCAAAACAAGAACCCTATAAAATTACCATCTGAAAGAATAAAGAGAGGATAAGCAATACTTACGAGGAAACGTCCTGCGTAAAGCAGAACAGATTTATCTGAGGCAGAGCTGATGAAATAGGAGCAGCACGAAGTGGCTTTGAGCCTGTCAAATCATTTGAATCTTCAATAGTTTCTATGAAGTCTATGTGCTTACTTTTTTTGCTAGATGGTACCACTCAAAAATCTCCAGACCGAGCCGAAGCCACGAACTGGGTACGTGATGAAGATTCAGTGAAAGATGCATCTACTTCTTTATCGGCAGCATTTCCATCCCCGGTGAAATCATTGTATAAAGAAGGGCTGGCTGGAAGCTCTCCACTTTCCGGAAGAGGGGGAAGTGCAGAGAGATGATCATAGTCCTGCCCCATCAAGTGATATATAAGCAACAAGGCACGGCAGAATGAAAAATAAAGGAAAAATCAATGAAAACTCACATCTGGGAGCGATTTTTCTTGCCAAAGGGCGTGACTTTACAATCCGAAGGAACCCCTCTTTTCGCATATCTTGGTAGTGAGTTCATCCGGAGAAATCCGCATGGCATCCTTCCTGCTAGTGTAGGCCCACATACTAGATTACACCGTCTGAAGAGGCTGAATACACACCCGAAGAAAATATGCCAGGATTTGTAACCCTGAAAATTCCTTGCCAATCTCGTGACACAGCTTCTCTATCCGGTTGATCAAGGGCTTGATCTCTGTCATTTCTTCGGGAGTTGGGCCCTGGTCCCAGGAATCAAGACTTCGACAGGTCTTCTTCAGGTCAAAAGGGGCCAAAACAAAAATTTGGCCTTCGTTTTTCTGATCCTTGATGTAAAACCATTTGGTTTTCCACCCTTGGATAGAATCAGAAATCTTGAAGTCGACATAATCAACATCAGATGGAACAGAAAAAATGACGCCACCAACATCATGGACAAGAGTATCGGTGGCATTGCGATGGGCATAGAAGGAATACTTCCATAGGCCCCAATGGGGGTGAATCCTGAGGAAACATTCGCAAAGAGTGACAAAGCAAGCAATGTGAAGGATAGAATTAGGCATGAGCTGATAGAGCTGCACACCAGAGACAAACAAAAGGCCTCGAAGGAATTCATGAACAGGAAGGGAGAGGCCGCGATACAAGAAGGAAAGAAACATTACCCGCCAGCTAGATTTGGGGGTTGGTGCAGCTTTGTCCCCTGGGAGCTTGAAGGAGCCTTCTTCAAGGAGACCAGAATTCCACGCATTGTGCAGATCTAGAACGGAACACTTTGTCGTAGCCCATCTGAGAGCCCTCTTCTTCGTGATCTTGGTGGCCGCGGTAGAAGTTCCAACCTTGCTTTTCCCCATTGTGGCTGGAGAGCGATGCAGGTGCAGCACAAGGAGAAAGGAGTAAGCGAAAGTGGCAAACGCAGGAGTAACACAAGGAATAAGAAGCGGGTAGCAAAAGGAAGTAGTAAAATAGTAAAAAGCTCCCCCCACTTTATAAAGAGAAGAAGAGCAAAGCTTAGTCGTTCGATGAAACCAGCGAACCGTCAAAATTCACAGGATGACGACGTGTGTCAAGGGCGCACAGAAGGATAAAATCATGGGTAGATATTGCCACGGTAAAAACAGTGAAAATCTCCACAACGCCTCGATCTTCACGCGTAAAGGGGGATGTTTGGTCAAAAGATCTTTGCTAACACGCCGCTCAAGAATCATCATTACTGCAACATGGGCCCACAATTGAAACATCCCATCGGTTTTGTTTCTCGGAAGCCACATCTTAACAACTTCGTCAGCAATGACGTCATAGAAGAGGCAATGACCAGAATTCGGCTCTATTTTAAAAGGTCCAGAGAAAAGTAAGTACAAAAACCTGAGTTGAAGTAAATTCCTCAGCTAAAAAACCTTGAGCCTACAATCGAATACAAATATTCGACTATAGCCTTAGGGGCTACTCCCATCGGGAGGGCTGGTCGCGCACCCGATAAAAAAGGACATAATAGTCCTAGATAAATAACTGAAAGTAAAGACTTCCTCAGATGGTTAGAAGCTTCAAGCCTATGTCCTGATACAGGCATCCGAACATAGCCTCGGTGGCTACTCCCATCGGGAGCGCTGACCGCGCACCCGATAGAAAAATGAGATTTATACGCAACAAAGAAACATTATCCTTGTGTGTAAAACACACCCGATAAAATTAAAACCTATGAGAATTACATTAGTGTATCCTCAAAGGTTACTCCCATCGGGAGTATTGTTAGATATCATGCACAAACTTTAGTAACTCCAACAGCCAAACAAGGCAGTCGACGAAAAAAATACAAAAACCTCGGATCACATTCGACACGATAAAACTCCGAATGCCATGCCCACGACATGAAGATAAGGCCTAGGGCTCTATCCTGTGTGGCCTGGTAGTCGCAAAAGAATGCACTCTGCCAGTAAAATATCCATATCAACGATATGATGAAAAATCCTGACGGACATGGCATAGAACTAGAATTCATTATTCGATAAGACCTCAACGGCTCGAACTAGATTACGCTAGTAAAATTCTAAGTTCAAGCCTGGGACTTAAATTTGATGTAGGTCTACAATGTTTTTTCCCAGGAGCATTTAACTGATTCCCGATCCATCAGATGCATCAGGCCTGTTGTACCAAATCCCTACAAAACCAAAAGTGAATATCTCGTGAAATACCGAAAATATCTTTAAGACTCAACCCGAATCTACAATTCAGGTAGAGTCTCAGGGGCTACTGACATGGGTATGATTACTCGGGTACTTATGATTGGTTACCCTAGCTGCATAAAGGCTCACGGCCCATGAATACCCAAGAAAAAGGCCCAAGAAGCATCCGATGGAAGTCTTAGTTTTGCTAAATAAGGAAATAGAAACCGACATTGAGTTGATGTTGTAATTGTAAATATATAACCTATCCGTATACGGCTTTGGGACCTAGCCTATTATATATAGGTTGGGAGGAGCCTGTGGAGAGGCCCCCAAAAACTCCCAAGCAATCTGTAATAGTGTTTTCCATTGATAATCAGACGACTTCGACTCCCTTGTTTGTTTGACATCCGACACAATCCCTAGCATTCTATTTTCCACAAAACCCTAAGTCCATAACCATGGACATTGTCGAGGTTATCCCTCGTTAGTGGCACTCAGGAGGTGGAGATCGGTGGCATCCACTCACGAGCTTGGCATGGACAGAGTCGAGGTGGGGCCACGGGAGTGCATCGGTGACGCGTGCTTGGAGGCGGGAAGGCTCGAGAGGGAGGACAAAGGAAGGCGGTGGCGCTCAAAATTGATGAGGCCATCAAGTTGAGCTCCAGGTTGAAGTAGAGTCCGGGGACCGGTGACAGGGTAGAGGCGAGCGACATGGTCGCGGCCATGGCACCGGGACGCCAGGAGGAGCTCAAGGCAATGGAGCTCATCCATGGTGATGCGCTGGCGATGGGGTCGATGCTGGATGCAGAGGAGCTCGGGGCAGAGGCGCCGTCAGGAAGGAGGAAGGAGGAAGTCGAGTGAGGGCCCTCTAGAAGGTTGCAGCAGCGACGGTTGCTACGGAGGAGGCAGAAACGGTGAGCGCCTGTGGGTGGCGTGTGGGACGAGGGACGTGCAGAGGGAGGCGGAGAGCTTCGCGGCGGCAAGAGGGCGTCGTGGGGCAGACAGAAGCAGTGGCGGCGGGATGAGGGAGCGATGTGAGCGAGCAGGGAAGGGGATCACGGGGGAGGAGAGTCTCGGGCGGGATGCGTGCGTTGGGGTGGGGCAGGGTGTGTCGGTCGATAGGGAGGGTGTAGCGAGGTGGGGGTGTCACGCTCGGGTGTTGGTGGTAGGTAGCTGATACGTTGCAAACGTATCCTTAATTTTTGATGTTCCATGCTTGGTTTTATCTACTTTCTTGTGTTTTATTCCAACTTTGGAGTACTTTCTATACACTTTCTTGGACTAACCTATTAACAAGAGCCACAGTGCCAGCTGCCTGTTTTTTGTTGTTTTTGGTTCCAGGAAAGTCAGAAAATGAATATTCTCAGAATTGGACAGGATAAAAGCCAAAGTCAGTTTTTCACCGAGGGACACCCAGAGCCAGAATACGAGACAGAGAGGGGCCAGAGGGCAGCCACACCACCTGGCCGCGTGGCCAGGCCTGGCCTGCACTAGGGGTGGTGTGGCCAGCCCAGGCACCCCCTCGGCCTCTCCTTTCGCCTATAAGATGCCTCCGATACAGAAACCCTAAGTACCCGATCAAAATTCCACAAAAGAGTCTATAGTCGTCGTCATCTCCATCCCTAGATCGGGAGGGATCTCAAGCTCTTCCTGACACCCTGCCGGAGAGGGAAATTCACCCTGGAGGCCTTCTTCATCACCATGCAAGCCTCCGGTGTGATGCGTGAGTAGTTCATCCTTGGACTACGTATCCATGTAGTAGCTAGATGGCTGGTTCTCCTCCTTTGTGCTTTCATGTCTAGATCTTGTGAGCTCCGTTCATGATCAAGATCATCTATTTGTAATTCTGCATGTTGTGTTTGCGGGGATCCAATGGATATTGAGATGCTATTTTAGATTGATTATTGATTCTATCATGTCTTTGTTATTTGTGATCTTTCATGCTTTCCATTGTTAGTAGCTATCTTGGCCAAGTAGATGCTAGCAACTCCAAGAGTTAGTATTTATGCTCGATAGTGGATTCATGCCTCTAGTAATATAGGGGAAGTGACAGAAATCTCTAAGGTACTAGATGTGTTGTTGCTTCTAGGGAGAAAACAACAATCCTTTGTTCATAGAACAATCGTATTGTTTACTTTACACGCAATGCGTAATGCAATTATCCCGTGCTTGCAACTTAATACTGGAGGGGGTTCGGATGATAACCTGAAGGTGGATTATTAGTCATAGATGCAGTTGGATTACGGTCTACGTATAATGTTGTAATGCCCAATCAAGTCTCAAAGGAGTCAAGATGAGTAGTATATGCATGTATGCTTTCTCGATGTTTGTCAATTGCCCCGCTGTAATTTGTTCACCCAACATGTTATCTATCTTAAGGAGAGCCACCTCTAGTGAACTATGAACCTCGGTCCTTTCTTTTACCATCAATCTACAACTATTTACTGTTTTCTGTTTACTTTCTACAAACTATTACTTTCTTCCACACAATACATTTAATCCTTTGTTTTCAGCAAAACCGGTGAGATTAACCTCACTGTAAGTTGGGGGCAAAGTTCTGTGGTTGTGTTGTGCAGGTCTCCACGTTCATGTTGGCACCGGTAGTGTGCCCTGCCAAAGTTCAGCTAGCAACACCTTTGGGGTGTTTCCTTGCTCCTACTGGTTCGATTAAACCTTGGTTTCATAACTGAGGGAAAGTTGCTGCTGTGCTCATCTTACCTTTCTCTTGGGGTTCCCCAACGAGCTCGAGATATCTTGGGCCATCAAGCTCTTTTCTGGCGCCGTTGCCGGGGAGTCAAGGACATCTTCACAAGGGGAGTCCCCCATAACCAATCTCTTTACTTTGTTATTTTTGTTTTTCTTAGTTTACTTTTGCTTTGTTTGCTTGTTTCTTTATCAAAAACACAAAAAATTTAGTTTTACAAGTTTGCATTGTTTATTGAAAACACAAAAAATGAATACTCTAGAAAATACTAAGTTGTGTGACTTCACTAGCACCAACAACAATGATTTTATGAGCACACCTATTGCTCCATGATACATTGCAAATGTATCTATAATTTTTGATGTTCCATGCTTGGTTTTATCTACTTTCTTGTGTTTTGTCCACACTTTGGAGTACTTTTCATATGATTTCTTGGACTAACCTATTAACAAGATGCCACAGTGCCAGTTGCCTGTTTTCTTTTGTTTTTGGTTCCAGAAAAGTCAGAAAATGAATATTCTCGGAATTGGACCGGACAAAAGCCAAAGTCGATATTTTACCGGAAGACTCACAAAGCCAGAAGACGAGACGGAGAGGGGCCATAGGGTGGCCACACCATGTGGTGGTGCGGGCTAGCCCTGGCCGCCCACCGACCTTGCCTCGTCGCCTATAAGATGCCTCCCGATGCAAAAACCCTAAATCGTCAATTAGAAATCCACGAAAAGTTCCACAGCGCCGCCGCCACCGAAGGGGAGATTCGGGGGATAGAAAGTCTCTGTTCCGGCACCCTGCCGGGACAGGGAAGTGCCCCCGGAGCCATCTCCATCAATCTCCACCACCATATCCATCACCATTGCTGATTCCCATGATGAGGAGGGAGTAGTTCTTCCTCGAGGCTAAGGGTTCTACCGGTAGCTATGTGTTCATCTCTCTCTCTATGCATGATCTTATTGAGATCATGAGCTTGTAATCTATAGATCTACCTTGCTACTCAAGTGCTTTAATAGATCTCTGCTCTCCCCATGTGTGTGAAAGTGACAGCGTGCACACCATGGTGGCACTTAGGCTAGAGATTACAAATACTTGTTATGAGTTATATTTGGAGTTGGATGTCTTTATAAAATTGTGGTGTTTGTTGGACTCATCTAGAGCTCAAGGTGATAGTATGGGGTTATCTAGATGGGAAAGGCTTACTTTGAGAAGTGTTGTTATAGCCCTACCATGGATTAGAGTGTCCAACCGAAGAGTAGTTCAGCGTAGTATCATAAAGAAGTATATATTTATATGAGAGTGTTCACTAGTGAAAGTATGATCCCTAGGCCTTGTTTCTAAGCACTGTAACACTGTTTGCTATTAGATCTATTACATGTTTGCTTGCTTCCTTCTTTATTTCAGTTTTCCTTTAGTATTTTCCCACGTCAACCACACACTAGCAAGCTATTTTCTGGCACCGTTACCACTTATAATTATCTATACCACTTGTATTTCACTATCTCTTCGCCAAACTAGTGCACCTATACACCTCACAAGTGTATTGGGTGTGTTGGGGACACAAGATACTTCTTGTATCTTGATTGCAGGGTTGCTTGAGAGGGGATACCTTTGACAACTTCCTCCCTGAGTTCGATAAACCTTGGGTGATCCACTTAAGGGAAAACTTGCTGCTGTTCTACAAACCTCTACACTTGGAGGCCCAACAACTGTCTACAAGAATAGAAGTGCGTAGAAATCACTCCACCTGTTCCTGAAGCTACTTTCTTTGAAATAAAACCTGCTTTACTCAATCTTGCTATGACAGAACAATTTTCTGGTATTGGTAATGAAGATGCTGCTGCCCATCTAAATAACTTTGTTGAACTTTGTGAGATGCAAAAGCATAGGGATATAGATGGAGATATTATTAAGCTTAAATTGTTTCCTTTCTCTTTGAGAGGAAAAGCTAAAGAATGGTTGAATTCCTTAACTAGGAATAGTATTTATTCTTGGACTAAATGCAAAGATGCTTTCATTGAAAAATACTATCCTCCTGCTAAGATTATATCTATGAGAAGTGAAATAATGAAGTTTAAACAATCTGATAATGAACATGTTGCTCAATCTTGGGAAAGAATGAAATCTTTGGTAAAGAATTGTCCTACTCGTGGACTGACTGCTTGGATGATTACCCAAACCTTTTATGCAGGATTGAACTATTTTTCAAGAAATCTATTGGATTCTGCTACTGGAGGTACCTTTATGACCATTACTTTGGGTGCTGCAACAAAGCTTCTCGATAATATGATGGTTAACTATTCTGATGGCATACTGAGAGAGCTCCACAAGGAAAGAAGGTAAATTCTGTTGAAGAAGCCTCCTCCTTGAGTGATAAAATTGATGTTATTATGTCTATGCTTGTTAATGGGAAAGCTCATATTGATCCAAATAATGTTCCTTTAGCCTCTTTGGTTGCTCAAGAAGAGCAAGTTAATGTGAACTTTATAAGAAATAACAATTTTAGCAACAATGCCTACAGGAATAATTTTGGTAACAACAATTATAGGCCATATCCTCCCAACAATGGTAATGCTTATGGAAATTCCTACAACAATAATAGGAGTGCCCCCTCTGAACTTGAAGTTATGCTTAAAGACTTTATTAGTAAACAAACTGCTTTCAATAAAACTATTGAGAAAAAACTCTCTAATGCTGAAAGAAATATAGCATCATTGGCTGAAGGTCAATCTTCTTTGAATAAAATGTCTGCTAAACCTGAAACTAATGAGAATCCCTTTGCTGCTACTAATGCCATACAAGTAAGAATTGATGAAAATGTTAGACTATTAGCTGAATTGCATGCTAAGTGGGAAAGAGAGGATGAAATTGCTAGAAACATTAGTGTTTCTACTATCACTACCACTAGTGTTGAGGCTAGTAACATCTCTACTACTTTAGATGATAATTATGATTTTGATCTTGATGGTTGCAATATCTCTAAAGTTATTAAGTTCCTACAAAATCTTGCTAAAAGTCCTAATGCTAGTGCTATGAATATGGCCTTTACAAAACACATTACTGATGCTCTCATAAAGATTAAAGAAGAAAAGATAAAACATAAAGCTTATATTCCTATAAACCAAGAAGATGGTTGGGAACCCATAATTAATATGAAAGTGAATGATTTTGATTTCAAAGCTTTATGTGATCATGATAGTAGTGTTTCTATTATGCCTAGAAGGATTTATGATATGCTTGATTTGCCACCATTGGAAGATTGTTATTTGAATGTCCCACTTGATGATAATGCTAAAAAGAAACTCATGGAGAGTATTAATGATGTCCTTATTATGGTTAACAATGCCTATGTCCCCGTTGATTTCTATGTTTTGGATGTTGAATGCAATGCTTCTTGTCCTATTACTTTGGGAAGACCTTTTCTTAGAACTGTTGGTGCCATTATTGATATGAAAGAAGGCACCATTAAATATAAACTTCCACTCAAAAAAGGTATAGAACACTTCCCTAAGAAGAGAGAGAAGATTTCTTTTGCCTCTCCTATGAAAACAAAATTTTCTCTTAATGCTTCTTCATTTGAGAACACTTGATCCTTTTTCTTGCTTCTTATGCCTAACTTAAAGGCGTTAAAGAAAAGTACTTATTGGGAGATAACCCAAAAGTTTTAGATGAGTCTTCGAAGTTATTACCTCAGTAATAATTGCTCCTTATACTTTTTATTTGCTTTTTGTGCCAAGAGTAACCTCTAATGAGAGAGAAGTAATGCTTGGGAAAGTTGTTGCCCCAAAACAGATTTCTGTGCTTCACCGTAAAAATTCGTGTAAAATCTTTGTACGTCCTTTTGAGGCGTGAATTTTTGTGCTTATGCCTCAGATGTCATCTAACTTTCATTAGTTCAACACTTTTTAATTTGAGCAAAAGAAGGTCTTTAAAAAAATCGTCTTTACCTGCTGGTCTGTTTTGACAGATTTCTGCCATTATTTGCATTTGCTTCTTGTTGGTTCCTTTTTTAGTTCTTTTGGGGAATTGAGCTTTTTGAGGGAAGTGCTACAGTATATTGTGTTTTAATGGAAGTTTTTATTGGTGTTGGAACTTAACCTAAAGACTTATTATCTTGAGTGCACTAATGTTGCTAATAAAGATTGTGTGAAGTTTTGTATGAAGGAAAAATTTCAGGTGTATGGAAGGAATGAGTAATGAGATGAAGGATGGACTAAAGCTCAAGCTTGGGGATGCCACGCGTGTCACCCCAAGAAATATCCAAGAAGTACAAGCGTCAAAGCTTGGGGAGGCCCAAGTCATCCCCTTCTTCATCAATAAAAATCCTAGGTTTCTTCCAAACGCTTCATTTTTATTGTTTCATGCATAGTTGTGTTGTTCTAGGAGCGTCTTCCTTTTTCATTTTCGTTTTGGTTTTCGTTTGCTTGGTTTCTTAGTTTGCTGAATAAATTGGTTGGACCCCCTCTTTCATACATTGGGTTTCAAATAGTTTGGTTTAGATTGGAAAAGAGTAGGAAAAGTTCATGCTTAAGTGGTAAAGAGAGCTTGTTTTTGACTGTGGCCTATGCTTTGTCATGCCATGTTCGATATTGTTTTGGATTTATGCTTAGTATTCTTTGCTGTAGCATGACTTGTTATAAACAATTGAGATTTCTTAATGTGCCTTTGAAGAATCATGCATTGTTTTAGCATATTAAAGCATAGTATTGTGGTATTCTCCTTTCATGTTTTATTTGGGTTGAGTTGGCACATGCTCACACCATGTTATGACTATCCAAGTCACCATAAGCCTTTATGATCCTTTAGTTTTCAACTTGTAGTATCACTTTATGCTTTCATTAATGATGTTTTGTCGCTCTGCATGATTATGGCCATTATTGCTCTCTTAGTTGGTCGCTCCCAGTCTTTTGCTAGCCTCCATAACCAAGTGTGAGTTCCACTCATGCATCCAACTCCTAAAACTAAGTTATTCCAAAGAGTCCACCATACCTACCTATTAGCATATGCTATTCCAAGTATATTCATGTTTTTATCTACCTTCCAAATTAAACTTGTTATGTGAAAATTAGTGATTAAAGCTCTCACGAACTTCATGGCACACTTTACTTTTCTTGCATTTAATAAGCTTGAACCATTGCATCCATCTTTGTTGCGTATATGCTTGCGCTTTATAAGTTGAAGTTAGCAGAACCATGTATCATGGGGAACGCTTTCAACAGTGCACTTGTACTTTGTACCCCATTGATATTATGTTCTTTTGCTTATGGATCCTGGCGGTGTGAAATAAAAGGGGAACTTGTAAGATCATTGAGTTTGTATTTGTGTTAGAGAAACGCCTGGGCCGCTAGCCTAAGCCATGCCTAATCATGGTGGAAACTTGCAGCATAACCATAATGAGCACTCTATGAAGCATCCTCAATAAAAACCTATGCAAATAGCAAATAAAAAGATCGCTGAGATGCTCATTGTCTGCTTGCCTTGTCATTTTGATTATGGGATAATTCCTGTTGGCAGTTCTCTATGATACATATGTACTTACAATGACAAGATCTTACTTGTGACTAAAGTTGAGTAGCATGAGGTTTGGTCTTCATAAGTAAGGGGCATGAGATTTCAGCTTATAACTTGTCAAGCATATCCTCTTAGTCGTGTCACTTTAACCTTAATCACCTTCAAGATGCTTATGATAGGGGCAATGAGAGCTAAAAGCTAATAAGTACCATAATTTTTGGAAGCTCTTTATGAAACTTGAATCCCTACTTCCTTCTATGAAGGCCCTTCTTTTACTTTTATGTTGAGTCTCCACCTTCTATTATTATGCACCTACTTTGAGAGCATAGTGGCCATTCTTAGTTCTATGTGCATTGTCCCAAGACTTGTTGATTGATGCATAGCTTTGATATTGCTTGTTTTAAACTATTTGTATCTAGTCACTCTTATGAACTTTGAAGGTGTCCTATGCATTTATGTTTGCTACTCTATGAGGGACAAGTTGAATGCCACTATGCTATGTTTTCTTTATGTGAAACAAACAAACGTATTGCAAAGATGAATGCCACAAGCTGAATGCCACTATGCTATGTTCCAACTTTGGAGTACTTTCTATACACTTTCTTGGACTAACTTATTAACAAGAGCCACAGTGCCAGCTACCTGTTTTCTGCTGTTTTTGGTTCCTGGAAAGTCAGAAAATGAATATTCTCGGAATTGGAAGGGACAAAAGCGAAAGTCAGTTTTTCACCGAGGGACACCCGGAGGCAGAATACGAGACGGAGAGGGGCCAGAGGGCGGCCACACCACCTGGCGGCGCGGCCAGGCTTGGCCTGCGCCAGGGGGTGGTGTGGCCAGCCCAGGCACCCCCTCGGCCTCTCCTTTCGCATATAAGATGCCTCCGATATAGAAACCCTAAGTACCTGATCAAAATTCCACGAAAGAGTCTATAGCCGCCGTCATCTCCATCCCTAGATCGGGAGGGATCTGAAGCTCTTCCCGGCACCCTGCCGGAGAGGGGAATTCACCCTGGAGGCCTTCTTCATCACCATGCAAGCCTCCAGTGTGATGCATGAGTAGTTCATCTCTAGACTACGGGTCCATGTAGTAGCTAGATGGCTGGTTCTCCTCCTTTGTGCTATAATGTTTAGATCTTGTGAGCTCCGTTCATGATCAAGATCATCTATTTGTAATTACTACATGTTGTGTTTGCGGGGATCCGATGGATATTGAGATGCTATTTCAAATTGATTATTGATTCTATCGTGTCTTTTTTATTTGTGATCTTGCATGCTTTCCGTTGTTAGTAGCTATCTTGGCCAAGTAGATGCTAGCAACTCCAAGAGTTAGTATTTATGCTCGATAGTGGGTTCATGCCTCTAGTAATCTGGGGAAGTGACAGAAATCTCTAAGGTACTAGATGTGATGTTGCTACTAGGGAGAAAACAACAATCCTTTGTTCATAGAACAATCGTATTGTTTACTTTACACGCAATGCGTAATGCAATTATCCGTTGCTTGCAACTTAATACTGGAGGGGGTTCGGATGACCTGAAGGTGGATTATTATTCATAGATGAAGTTGGATTGCGGTCTATGTATAATGTTGTAATGCCCAATCAAGTCTCAAAGGAGTCAAGATGAGTAGTATATGCATGTATTGCTTTCTCGATGTTTGTCAATTGCCCCGCTATAATTTGTTCACCCAACATGTTATCTATCTTAAGGATAGCCACCTCTAGTGAATTATGGACCCCGGTCCTTTCTTTTACCATCAATCTACAACTATTTATTGTTTTCTATTTACTTTCTGCAAACTATTACTTTCTTCCACACAATACGTTTAATCCTTTGTTTTCAGCAAAACCGGTGAGATTGACAACCTCACTGTAAGTTGGGGGCAGAGTTCTGTGGTTGTGTTGTGCAGGTCTCCATGTTGCTGTTGGCACCAGTAGTGCGCCCTGCCAAAGTTCAGCTAGCAACACCTTTGGGGTGTTTCCTTGCTCCTACTGGTTCGATTAAACCTTGGTTTCATAACTGAGGGAAACTTGCTGATGTGCTCATCATACCTTCCTCTTAGGGTTCCCCAACGAGCTCGAGATATCTTGGGCCATCAGTAGCGTGTACTGGGGTGGGGCAGTGTGTCACGTGCGTGTGTTGGGGCCGCGGTGCGATGAGTGTGTCGTGTTCGTGTATGCGGGCAGGTTCGGGTGCATCCACGGTGTAGTGTGCGTGTGTGTACATGGAGGGTGGCGGCTAGAGGGTGTGTGTGTTGTTCGGCTAGGGCTAGGGTTTGGGGTTAGGGTAGATTCTGGGGTGGTAGGCTGCTGCTAGCTAGGCCCTTCGGGCCTGGACGGTGGTGGTCTCCCCTGGTTTATAAAATGTTTTATTTATTTGGTTGGTTTATTTTAAATAGGCTTTTGTAAATAATTTAGACAAACAAAATATCTAGGGGTTCTAGGGTTTAATTTGAAATAAAGACGGTGGATATTTAGAAAATAAAGATTGGTTTTTGGTGAAAATCTTTTAGTTTAAAATATGCATGATGTCATTATGATGCTCAAATTCAATGTGGCATGATGACATGAGCATGCTATCATGATAATTCACAAAATAGTGAACAATCAAGCGATTTTTTAGTAGTGGTTTTTCAGGGTGCTACAATTCGACACCACTAATAAGGGATCTCGCCCTCGAGATCTGCCTCATGGTACGAGGAAGAAGGCTGATGATCTAGATCTTATTGATTCATGTAGATCCTCGCGACACCACTAACAAAGATTCTTGCTCCATCTTGGAATCAGAGACACCACCAACAAGGGGTTGTTGTTCACATTCGTCGAGAGAACACTCCAAAGAAACAAAAGACGAAGGTAGAGGTATCGATAGATAAGGCCACCCCTAACTTTCATGGAAGGAGTATAGGTCACATTGATCCACCAATTTAATGTACAAGAGTGAACAGTAAGAGTCGGGTAGGGTGATCAGTCCATCCCATTCCCAAACTATTAACTCCATACATGAAAAGGAAAATCGTGCAACCCAACTCTCGAAATTTAGACTGAAGATCTTGACAAGCGATGTTCGGAAAGCTTCGGGAAAATATAGGCGTAATGCAGACTCTTCATTAGATGATGTTGTCGTGTTGGAAAACGCCGGAAGATACAAAGGAAATCATATGAAAAGACATAATGATTAGGTTTCGTGATGGTTTCATTGGCATGAACAACACATGCTCAAGGTATACTCCAACTTCATCAATGCTCATCCTTCTCATATGTTTTTCAACGATATGGATATTCGTCAAGGTGTACATACGAATAAGGAGTTCAAGGACAAAAAGATTTGGATGAAGGGTACAACAAACGAGATGCAGATTAATGATTGTAGCACCACTGTTATAAAAGGGAGGAAGCGAAACCCTGAAGGTACGATGGAAACCCAACCACGAGAAATCCTAGACTCGAAGAAAGGAAAGAGAACAGATTCAAAACACGTAGATGTAAGAGGAGAATAGCATAGGGTGAGGGGTAAAAGAAGACCTAATCAGATCTATCCAACCAATTTTGCAAAATAGTTTTGACACTCTACATCGTCCGTTAGATAGGTTATTGATGACCCACAAGTATAGGGGGTGTATCGCAGTATTTTCGAGGGAAGTGAAACCCAATTTATTGATTCGACACAAGGGGAGCCAAAGAATATTTATAAGCCTTAACAACTGAGTTGTCAATTCAGCTGCACCTGGAAACAATCTTGCTCACAGCAGTTTATCAGTAGCAACAGTTTTGTAGTAGGAATAGTAAAGTAGCAGCAGTAGTGAAGTAAAGATAGTAGTAACAATAGCAATAAACAGTAGGATTCGAGTGCGGTAGGCATAGGGATGGATGGACGGGCGTTGCATGGACAAGACAATTCACATAGCAATCAGAACATAGGGCAATTGCAGATAAATAAGATAAAGCATCCAAGTACTAGATA
This sequence comes from Avena sativa, assembly GCA_916181665.1. Classification (NCBI taxonomy): domain Eukaryota; kingdom Viridiplantae; phylum Streptophyta; class Magnoliopsida; order Poales; family Poaceae; genus Avena; species Avena sativa. The sequence continues at coordinate 472,131,699 of OV702290.1, forward strand.
ATCCTAGGCATGTGTTCCATATATAGTCATACGTGCTCGCAATGAGAACTTGCACAACATCTTTTGTCCTGCCAGCCGGTTTGCAGCGGGGCCTCAAGGGAACTACTGGCAATTAAGGTGCTCCTTTTAATAGAGCACCGGAGTAAAGCATTAACACTCCGTGAACACATGTGATCCTCACATCAAAGCCATTCCCTCCGGTTATCCCGATTTCTGTCACTTCGGGGCCATTGGTTCCGGACAGCAACGTGTGTATACAACTTGCAGGTAAGACCATAAACAATACTATCATAATGAATCAATAACATGTTCAGATCTGAAATCATGGCACTCGGGCCCTAGTGACAAGCATTAAGCACAACAAGTCGCAACAAAGTCATAAAGCACTAATAAAAGATACTAGGCACCATGCCCTAACAATTTGATGTCATTACATGAACGATCTCATCCAATCCCTACCATCCCCATAGCCTACAGCGGGGGATTACTCACTCATAGATGGGGGAAACATGGATGATCGATGGAGAAGCGATGGTGATGATGATGGTGATGATCTCCTCCAATTCCCCGTCCCGGCAGGGTGCCAGAACGGAGTTTCTGGTGCTGTTTCGTGGAATCTGGTGGTGGCGGCGGAGCGGAACTCCTTCTGGAAAAACATCGAACCCCCCGTGGTTTTTAGGTCAGAAGGCTTCTTATAGGCAAAGAGGGAGACCGAGGGGGTGCCTGGGGGGCCCACACCACCCCCTGGCGCGGCCTGGCCTGGCCCGTGTCACCAGGTGGTGTGGCCACCCCCTGGCTCTTCTCCGTCTCGTATTCTGGCTCCTGGAGTCTTCGGGTGAAATAGGATTTTTGACATATTTTCCAGGATTTTTCCTGATAGTTGATTTTCTGCACAAAAAGTAGACACCGAGGCAATTTTGCTGAAAACAGCGTTAGTCCGTGTTAGTTGCATCCAAATCAAACAAGTTTAGAGGAGAAACAATAGCAAAAGTGTTCGGGAAAGTAGATATGTTTTGGACGTATCAACTCCCCCCGAGCTTAGCTTATTGCTTGTCCTCAAGCAATTCAGTTGAAAACTGAGTGTGATAAAAGAACTTTCACGAACACATTTGCTTCATATGATGTAAATATTCTCAGTAATGTGATCAACTACTTAGACAGTTCATAATAAAGAGTATGTAACTAAGTTTACTTAATAGGCATTGCAAGCTATGAAGAGATTCCAACTCAAAAATAATAAGTAGCATGAAGCATAAACATAAGCAACATTGCAATGCTCACAAAAAGGTATGATAGAGTGGTATCTCGCTTGCCTTTGATTATGAATGTCAAGGCACCTCTGAAGTTCAAGTGATGACTAGAAGTAAAGATATCAAAGATACAAGCATCAAAGTCATAACACAAATAATCAAGTAATGGGACAAGCACAAAGAATGACAACTATGCTCTCAAGAAGGTGCTCAAAGAATATGTGGAGACTCAACAAGTAAAAGAAAAGGTTTTGAATAATTTTGAAAGGCTTCCAAATGCTGAAAGTATGATACTCCTTAGCTTTGAGCTCTCATTGCCCCTATCATAAGCATCTTTAATGTGATTAAGGTGAAAGTGAGGTCCAATCTGAATTATATGCTTGACAGACTATAAACTGAAAATCCCATGTCCCTTGAGTACGAGGGCCGCTCCTCATGCTACTCAACTTTAGTTACCGGTAAGTTCTTGTCATTGTAAATATGTGCGTATCATAGAGAACCGCCAACGGGGTACCCCTTGCCCAATGATACGGAAGAATCCCCATATCAAAATGACAAGGCAAGCAGACAATGAGTATCTCAGCAATCTTCTTATTTACCATGGGAAAATGGTGCTTTTTTCTCTCTTTCCTCTTTTCATAAATCTCTTTGTTTTCTTTTTCTCAATAGCTCTCTCTCTCTTTTTAAGAAGAATGCTTCATACATATCATTATGGTTACGCTGCAGGTTTCCACCATGTCAGCATGGATTAGACCAGCGGCCCAGGCGTTTCTCTAACACACATACATAACTCTATGGACTTACAAGCTCCCCTTTTATTTCACACTGACGACATCCGCAAACAAAAGAGCAAGGTATCAACTGGGTATATATTTACAAGTGTTGAAAGTGTTCCCCGTGATAGCACGGTTCTGCTAATCCCCAGCCTATAATTTGCAAGCATATAACTTTCATGGAGAGTCACAATGGTTCAGGTTTATTAAGTGTAGGAAATAAAGTGTGCCATCAAGTTCGTGAGAGCTTTACTAACTAACTTTCTCATAACAAGCAAACATTTTATTCGGAAGAAAACAAGGCATATTGAATATGCACGGAAGTAGCAAATGATGCTAATAGGTGGGTATGGTGGACACTTTGGAAATATTTGGTTTAGGGAGTTGGAAACATGAGTAAAACATACTCAGTGTAAGTGAAGGCTAGCAATAGTAAGGGAGCGACAAACGAGAGAGCAATAGCTGTCATAATCATGCTTGCAACAAGACAAGACTAAACATGGCATGAAAGTGATTCAAGATCCTCGAGGCAAAATAATTCATCAAGGCTTAACTGATTATTACAGTCATGTGCATGCGTGAGCATGTGCCAAGTCAATTCAAATGAAGCATTCAGAGGAGGATACCACGGTGTCATACCAAGTTATGAATAGAATAATGCAAGCAAACATTCATAAAACATGCTACAAACTATTAGCGAGCTGGAGCTAATCATAAGAAAGAAAGAGCTACTAAGCATCCAAAGATAACATACACCCTACACGAACAGACTAAGCATGCCCACAGTGACGAGTATATGTACAAAAATGAAAACAAATAGAGTTCGTTACCAGCCTCTTACCACGCCTCAAGTTGTCATTAATCCTCATTATTGCTCTTCACTTGTGTGGCTTGAATAATAATATGAAACCAATATCCACTAAGGACTGCTGAACCCTGTAGCAAACTCACAAAACCAAAGAAGAAGGACAAATATTTTTGTTGTTTTCGATTTTTAAAACAAGAACCAAAGGGGAAAACAAACAAAGCAAAATCTTTTTGGGTTTTTGAATAGTTCAAACAAAGCAAAAAGGGAAAAACAAACCAAAGTAAAAAGAAGAAGAAGCAAACCAAAGAGAAACAACAGAAATATTTTTGGTCTTTTTGTGTTTTAGAAAGCAAAAGCAAAGAAAGAACAAAAACTAAAAAGAGAGCGAAACATGAATATACAAAGTATCGACGCAAAATGATATGGAGATGAGTGCGGTGTCGGCGTACCTCCCCCCAAGCTTAGGCTTTTGGCCTAAGTGGGTATCAATACCAAGCTGGCCAGGATGAAGTGTCACCATGGTACGACGAAGAGGTCCCCTCGTCCTGGTGCGAGCTCGAGTACGTCCCTCCGTAATGTGCGGAGTAATCATAGGAGGGCACATCCTCCTGGTGCTGCTCGTGGAACCCCAGCAAGCGAAGCTGCTCGTCCACCTCCTCCTTAGAGCGCGACCACAGTCTCCTGTGAACACTAAACAAAGAAGGCTGTGGCAAAGGGATCTCCCTCTCATCCCTGTCAGTGAAAAGCATCCTATATACTAGACTGTCCAAATCAGAAGTAGCAGTAACAAAGTGATGAGTTTTCATAGCGACAAGGTCAAGCCTCTATGGTGCCAGTATAGCATCATTGGGAGATCCACTAAAAGACCTAATTGCATTGACTATACATGAGGCAATGATGCCCCCATAGATAGGCCCCCTAGCAGCTAGGCGGCGATCAATAAGCGAACCAAGATTGTACCGAGTATCATTGTTAAGCGCAGCAGCAAGGAATGCCAAATGATAGTTGGAGATATTACTTGTGTTCTCCCTACCCAGTACACTAGTAGCAAGATAATATGCAAAGTATCTAAGAGCGGGGAGTTGGATATTTCTTATCTTTTAGCGTTGTGCCACGCGGTCATCATCATTGGTCACCCCTCGATAAAGCTCCAACAAATCAGCGGGTCGTCCTTGAATTTTCTTCACAGTCCCTGTCATGCGTACACCTACAATACTGCAAAATCTCTCCAAAGGCATGGTGAAGGGCAGATTATAAATTTTGAAAGAGACAATCGACTGATAGGATGTGTTAGTAAACGTGAAGCTCTCAACAAAGGTTTTAGTGAGCATAGCGTATTGCTCACTCTCATCTTGCATATATGAGGTCAAACTAACCCTCTCAATCAGTAGCAAGAAATCATCAAGAATACCTGCAGCTTGTAAGAAAGTAAAAGAAGGAAAAGTGGATGGGTGAGCATCCCCATCATCCCTTTCATTACCAATACGATTTGCAATGAGACCTTCGTTGTATGATGGCTTAAACTGAGAGGTCGATCTTGAGGGCCTCGACCTCCTAGGTGCATCACTCTCAAATATCTCTCCAAAGGTATGGTTGTTCATGCTTGGTATTCTGAAATTTAAACACCTATTAAACAAGTGATTGCAAAGTAAATATAATGAAGGATTCTACTCATAGGGACTTGTAAGAGGCCTAAACATGCATCAAAACTATATATCTAAGCATCAAACAAGCTTACAAGCTCTCATAACCAGTCACCTACAGCAGCAAAATACTCAAGATATAATCCACCAAACACAAATCTACTTGGACAAGGAGAGGAGTCACATACCAAGGAACAATTGCTCCAAATTTCAGCAAGAACGATGGGCTGAGCAAGCAGATCGAAAAAACGAGAGCAAGCACAGCAAGAACGCGATTTTGAGCAATGAACTAGAGCTTACTCGGGAGAGAGAAGAAAGTGGCAGGTGAGAGAGTTAGTGGGGGGCCAGGGGTGTCAACACCTGGATTTTTAATCCCAGATGCCCGTTATGCCATACCTCGCAATCCCAGGATTACCATTTTTGCGAGACATAACGGATTGGATATCATAGTACATCATCCATTACAAACCATACATAAGGTTTTACACAAATAAGGATCTCATGATCCAGTCTTTAATACAACAAACAGCGGAAATAAATGACAGCATAGCGGTGGGGTCCATCTTCAGGGGCACAGGCAATGCTGACGAAGGCAGATAGTCCTAGTTATCATAGCCGTTCTGCTGACCATCATCTTGATAATCTCCTTCATAATCTGGCCATGATAATAGCCAGGGACAAAAGCCATGAGTACTCTTTAAGTACTCGCAAACTACTACTAACAACGGTTGTAATTCTAAGTTAAAGTGCTGAATTTAAAGAATAACTATCAAGTTAAGTTTGAAACCTAAGCTGAGTTCTGAAGCAAGAAAAGATAAAGTAAAGTTCTAGAATCACTTAAGTTGGGAAGCTATTATCCTTAACACAACCCTGTTGTGGTCAAGTCAAAGTTCATCATTCATTTCAAGTTATTTAGAAAACATCTGACAACGAAACAGTATGGCCATTCCAACTGTCCATAACCGCGGACGCGGCTATTCGAATAGTTTGACACTCTGCAGAGGTGGTACACTTTCACCACAAGATTCGATACATCTATCAGGGATAACCCTAAATCATCATACTTAGTATGCAGATAATCAAACATAACCTTCCCTTTACACACCCTAGTATAAGCACCTCTCCTATGAGCATGGCCTCCCAACCATGACCATTAGTCATCTTGGGCACTGCATAGGTGGACATCATTGAGAGGTAGCCTCAGCTCAAACCTCTCCCGTGAGGGAACTAATACTAATGCATATAAATTTCCAGCTAAGCCTTACCCAATTCAGGTAATGTGGTTGTACGGTAAATTTGGAATGGTATCGCATCCGAATCCAACCATTAGTTTTATAGAAGGTTTAAGGCTCATGCCTCATCATTTTCATCATCATAAACCAATTGTGTTTTTCAACACCTGTCAAAACATCTCAATAGAATGACTCATCATTCCAAGGTTTTCATAACTCATTTTCACCAAGTGTTCCCATCTAAAGTGACTCAAGTTTTTGAGCTATTCTAAAGTACTAAGTTAAGAGTGTTCACTAAGGTGGAAAGATGGGATCAATCTCATGCCATACAATGACATCTAAAGGTTTCTAAGTAGGTCAAGTTTTATACACTTTATGCTACCTTCAAAATTAAGTAAAGAACTTTGTGTAAACCAAGGGAGGTAAAACTTGTCAATAAGACTTGCGGTACTAATAGTTAAAGGGGTGTGATCAAAGCATGCTTAAGGCATCTTTACTAAACCATCTAGTTTTATTCTAGCTTGCTAACAATAGCTTACTAAAGCATGTTTGCAAGGGTTAGCTTGCCACTAATAGCTTGCCTTGGTTGGTGCAGTGGTTGAAGTTTTCTTCTTCTTCTTCTTCTTGGTAGAACTCCTCCTCCTCGAAGGCTTGGTCGGTACTACCGTCTAGAAATACATAGGGAGTGGACAATCACCAAACAATACTTAACTAGGCTAAGTAGTATTCTAAACCACACAATTGATGATCTATTATCATCCCAAACATCACAAGTTTAATTCAATAGTTTCAACCTTTTTATTTTGGAAAAGTAATTTCTACTCATTGAAAAATTAACTAAAATTTAATATTCACCACCAAAACATGGGATCATGTGGACACATGTCCTCACCACATATTCTAACATGTGGGAATGAGATTTAAAGGTTGTATCAATATTACTTTGGTTTAAGTTCATTATTTAATGATTTAAAGTGACTAGAAATGCCTATATAGCATTAATTTGGTACTAGTCCAAAGTCACTGCCTGTAAACCTTAATATTATTACATATTTGGATAGATATGATGAAATGTGATTTTTGAGAGTTTCAATCATTTCAAAAGCTAACTTGGTTGATTTTATAAAAATGTTTCAAGTTGCAAAAGCTTATGTCTTCTTATTTTTATTAGGAGAAATCTATAACTCTAAATGAATTAAATCCAACGGTCTTGGATAGAGCATTTCAATACCTTTCAGAAAAAATTAGTTTCATGTAATTTGGATTTTTCAAACTCACAGAATTGAATTTTGAAACACTGGACAGAAACTATATTCTAACTAAAAAGAAAAATCCAGATTTGAGTCTACGGGCTCGCGCGGGAAAAGAAATGGGCCGGCCCAGTGGCGCTACGCGGCGCGGGGCTCAGCTGACAGGGGGGTCCCACTTGTCTATGGCTGAGGGTCGTCGTCAACGACGAACAGGTCGTCGGCGAGCTCAAACCCTAGCGGCTCGGTGGGGGTCTACTAGGGGCGTACCAGGGCTCCAGCGGGGTCGGCGAGGCGGGCAAACAAAGTGGAAGACGACGGCGAGGCGAGGCGTCGTCGTGGCAGAGCTTGGGGTGGCCGGAATCAACGGCACCCTTCTTCTCCAGAGGCGGCGGCTCCGGCTCCAATTCCGGCGAGCTGCTGCTCCACTTGCTCCGGCGAGAGGTGGGTGAGGTTCAGAGAGGTGAGGGGAGTGGAATGGTGTGAGTCTTTGGTGCTGGGGAGGGCTCCTTTTATAGGCTCAACGGTGAGACCGAGCGGGATGGGCGGTCGACGGTGGCGACATGGCTACGGCGAGCTAGCAGCATGGCTAGGGATTGCGATTGGTGGGCGGTTCCCTGGCGGTGCTCTAGGACTTCAATGCGGCCATAGGGGCGGTGGCATGCGGTCGGGGCAAGGTGGCTCTCTGCGCGGCCGAAGTGGTTGTGTCCACGGCGAGCAGTGGCTGTGGGGCTTTGGGCGGCGAACGGAGGTGTCTGGGGTGTTCTCCAGGTCGAGGCAGAGCGGTGGGCGCGGGCTGGTGCCAAGGGGCGGTCGGTGCGAGCGGGGATAGTGAACGCTCTACGGGCGGCATCAGCATGGTTCGGTGGCACTAGGCGTGGTCTCTTCTCTGTGGTCCATGGCTGCTCTTGGCTCGGGCAAGGGACAGAGAGGGGCGGTGCGGTGCTGGCTACTTCCTAGACATGGAGAGGAAAGAGGAGGTGGTCTGCTGCAGCGGGGCAAGTTTGGCCGGCCAGGGTGGTGCTCGACATGGCATTGCCTTGCCACTAGGGTGTAGGGGATGGGTTGCAAATGGCATGGTTTGATCAGAGGGGGACAAAGAGATTAAATGGAGATCAAATGGGGGCAAAACTCTGTTCAAAACAGTGAGTTAGGATTAGAGGTGTGATTCTGCCTGCCAAGTGTTTGATGAAATGGCCGCAAGAGAAAAAGTTTTGAATTTTGAGTTCAAAATTTTTGAGTGATCTCCACTAGTGATAGGTAGTCTCTGGTTGCAAGGGTTTTGAAAATGGTGCTCAATTAGATGGTTTTTGAAATAGGGGTGATCTATGCATATGCATTAGATTCAATTTTAAACTGTCATTTAAAATAGTTTACAGAATGTTTTTAGTAGATCAAAAGGTGGGCCTTGGTACCTCATTATGTGTACTACAAGGGGTGCAAAGATCAAGAATTGTTTCTATTAAGAATTGAGTACTAGGACTAGCCAAAGTAGGCATGAGAGTTAAATTTGTCAAGATGACCATTCCTTCATTTTAATTCTTTTTTATTTGATTTTCTTTAGGAAAAGTTTGGCAATGATGTAGATGATGTTTAAATCACCTAAGAAACATTTTACAAGCATTGGATCAATCAATCATGGCAATTCAAACAACTCCTATTTTAAATGCACACATATATGAATGCTTTCATTTTAAATTTGGAAAAGTTTTTGTTAACCCCAATTTTTGATGATTTGATCTTGATAAGCTTGGGTTAAAGTTTTGGGATGTTACAAACCTTCCCCCCTTAAACAAAATCTCGTCCCGAGATTTACAAGGAAAACTAGGAACTAAAGAGATCTGGGAACTCTGTCCTAATGTAATCCTCGCGCTCCCAAGTAGCTTCCTCCTCAGTATGGTTGCTCCACTGAATCTTGAGAAACTTGATACTCCTAGTCCTGGTGGTTCTGTAGGCTTATTCTAAGATACGGATGGGCACTTCCCGATAGGTCAGGTCATTGTTGATTTCCACTGCTCTGTGATCGATATTCTTGAAAACTTCAGTCTTCTCAGGCACTTCCAAGCATTTGCGAAGTAACGAGATATGGAACACATTGTGGATGGCTGACATCTCTTCAGGCAATTCCAGCTGATACGATACTTCTCCTCGACGGTTCAGAATCTTGAAAGGTCCGATATATCTGGGAGCTAACTTTCCCTTCAGACTAAAGCGTTGAGTTCCCTTCAATGGTGAAACCTTGAGATATACGAAATCTCCGACATTGAAAGTCAGGTCTCTCCTTCTCTTGTCAGCATAGCTCTTCTGTCTGGATTGGGCGGTCTTGAGGTGCTCACGAACTTTGTGAACTTTCTCTTCTGCTTCTCAGAGAATGTCGGGTCCAAAGATCTGACTCTCTCCTACTTGAGACCAATTCAAAGGGGTACGACACTTTCTTCCGTATAGGAATTCAAAAGGTGCCATCTTCAAACTAGCTTGATAACTATTATTATATGAGAATTCTGCGAAAGGCAGGCAGTCTTCCCATTTTGACCCGTATTCCAACACACAAGCTCTAAGCATATCCTCCAAGATCTGGTTGACTCTCTCAGTCTGTCCATCTGTTTGCGGGTGATACGCGGTGCTGAAGTTCAACTTGGTTCCTAATCCTTCCTGAACTTTCTGCCAAAATCTTGAAGTAAATTGGGTTCCTCGATCTGATACGATGGTCTTGGGGGTTCCATGCAGACTAACAATTCTAGCAATGTACAACTCTGCTAGTTTTGCACTCTGGTAGGTTATCTTGACAGGTATGAAGTGGGCTACCTTGGATAGTCTATCAACTATGACCCAGATTGAGTCATTCCCCCTACTAGAAGTAGGTAAACTGGTGATAAAGTCCATTCCGACGGAATCCCATTTCCATTCTGGAATCTGCAATGGTTGCAACAATCCTGCAGGTCTCTGATGCTCTGCTTTGACTCTTTGACAGATGTCACATTTGGCGATGTAGCTTCCGATCTCTCTTTTCATCTTGTGCCACCAAAATTGCTCTTTCAAATCCTGATACATCTTTGTTCCTCCGGGGTGGATAGAATAAAGAGTATCATGAGCTTCCTTCATGATAATTTCCTTTAGCTCTGAATCTGCTGGCATACAGATACGTCCCTTGTACCACAGTACACCTTCTTCGTCTTCAGTGAATCCAGGTACTTTGCCTGTACCAATACGACATTTGATTCCGTCGATACTTTCATACCCCTTCTGGGCTTCCTTGATTTGGCTAATCAAAGTGGGTTGAAGTTCAATGCTAGCTAGGAATCCTTTGCTAACTAACTCAGTCCTGAACTGCTTCAACTCCTCATACAAACTTGGTTGCTTCTCTTTGATCATGGTGTTCAGCCTACACGGCAATCTGCTAAGAGCATCCGCTACCACATTGGCTTTGCCGGGGTGATAGTGAATGTCAAGGTCATAATCCTTGATTAACTCTATCCATATTCTTTGCCTCATATTCAACTCCTTCTGGGTGAAGATATACTTCAAGCTCTTATGATCTGAGTAAATCTCACAGCGATTACCCATCAAATAATGACGCCATGTCTTCAATGCTAGAACCACGGCTGCTAGCTCAAGATCATGGGTCGGATAGTTCTGCTCATGCTGCTTCAGTTGTCGAGACAGATACGCGATGACTTTGCCTTCTTGCATCAATACACATCCTAAACCAATCTTGGATGCATCACAATACACATCAAACGGCTTCTTGATGTTGGGCATGATCAAAATTGGGGCTGATATCAATCTCTTCTTCAGCTCCTGGAAACTGGCTTCACACTTGTCTGTCCATTCAAACTTCTTGTCCTTCTTCAACAATTGGGTCATTGGTCGGGCTATGCTCGATAATCCTTCTACGAACTTGCGGTAATATCCCGCTAATCCGAGAAATGAACGAACTTGGGTTTGATTGGTTGGGGCTTCCCATTCTTTGACATCTTTGATCTTGGTGGGATCAACAGAGACTCCTCCGGCGGACACAATATGTCCTAGGAATCCTACTTCTTTCAGCCAAAACTCACACTTGCTGAACTTGGCATATAACTGATGCTCTCTCAGGGTTTCTAGGATGATTCTCAGATGTTGCTCATGCTCTTCTTCTGACTTTGAGTAGATAAGGATGTCGTCGATAAACACAACTACAAACTTATCTAGGAAATTCATAAAGATCTTATTCATGAGATTCATGAAATAAGCAGGGGCATCGGTTAATCCAAAAGACATAATCGTATACTCGTATAAACCATAACGAGTAGTAAAGGCGGTCTTCGAAATATCCGTTGCACGAATCTTAAGTTGGTGATAACCAGTCCTAAGATCAATCTTTGAGAATACCTGAGCTCCAGTCAACTGATCAAATAGATCCTCTATCTTTGGCAAGGGGTACTTGTTCTTGATGGTGACATCATTCAACTTTATGTAGTCTGTACATAGACGGTTGCCTCCATCTTTCTTGTCGATGAATAACACTGGTGATCTCCATGGCGATGCACTTGGTTGAATCAAGCTGGTTGCTAACATGGCATCCAACTGCTTCTTCAGTTCTACTAACTCTGAGGGGTTCATGGTATAGGGTCTCTGGGCTATAGGTCCGGTTCCGGGGATTAGTTCGATAATGAACTCTATATCCCTATTCGGGGGCATACCTGGCAATTCATCTGGGAATACGTCGGGGTATTCACAGACTACTCTAACTTGGTCAATGGTAGGCAGGGCTACACTTTTGTTGCATTTGAATTGACGGGGTAAGGTTTTAGAGATATGTTCTACTGTTACTCTAGAACTACTGGTCATGGTGATGGCTTTCTTAGCACAGTCTATCAGTCCTTTATGCCTTGACATCCAGTCCATACCTAGTACTACTTCCAATCCTTTGGTTCCAAGTACAATTAGGTTGGCATAAAAATCTATCCCATGTATTCTGATAGGTATAGCTTTGCAAATTTTTCTAGCTTTTGTAGTTGAACCAGGGATTTGAACTATCATGACATGCTTCAGATTGGTTGGGTGAATCTTACTAGTGCATACAAATTCTTCGGTGACAAATGAATGCGATGCTCCAGAATCAAACAATACTCTTGCTAAAATTGAGTTGACAGAAAACATACCCAGCACTACATTTGGTGCTTCCTGGGCTTCTTCTGCGTTCATGTGGAAAAGACGACCGTTGCGGTTGTGCGGGTTTCCTGGGGCAAATCTCCTTCCTGGTTGAACACGACGCTGCTGCTGAGCTGGGGCATTCACAGGGGCATTGGCGGCAGTCTTCTTGGGACACTCATTGGAGTAGTGACCCTTCACTCCACACTCGAAACAAGTGATCTGGGACTTGTCCTTGACTGCAACAGGTACAACATTGCTGCCAGTTCTGGGGGCAGTGTTGTTGTTGTTTCTCTTGGGAGGGGCACGGTTGAAGTTGTTGGCATTGCCGGGGTGATGATTGTTTCCTCCGGACTTCACATTTCCTCCGCTATGGTTGGGGTAGCTTGGGCGAGAATTTGGGGGTCGGTTGTTCCTTGGTGCATATCCTGGTGAGGGTTTAGGACGGTACTTCTGGTGACTACTGGATCCAGACTGCTGCATCATACGACACTTGCGGTTGTCGTTTGCCTGGTTAATCTTCCCTTCCATCTGAATGGCAGAGTCGACTAGCTCTTCGAGATCCTGGAAACGGATGTTGACGAGGACAGTCTGCATCTCATCATGCAGTCCATTTAAGAATCTCTCTTTCTTCTTGGCCTCCGTGTTGATCTCATCCGGTGCATATCTGGCAAGTGACAAGAATTTGTCACGGTACTCTACTACAGTCAATCTTCCTTGCTTCAGTTCACGGAATTCATCTCTCATCCTGTTGACAAGACCTTGTGGCACGTGGGTGCGGCTGAACTTGACCTTGAATGCTTCCCAGGTCATCACCTGGCCATGGTTCATGTTGCGGATGCTATTCCACCAAGCTCTTGCATCTCCTGCCAGATAGTGGGTGGCGAAGAGAACTTTCTCATTCTCCTCAACTCCTGCAACTTCGAGGTTGTTTTCCATGGTCTGTAACCAGTCATCAGCATCTAATGGGTTTTCAGATTGGTTGAAGATTGGGGGATTGGTGTTCTGAAATTTTTTGAGTTTAGATCCATGGTGATCCTGATTTCCATGTCCTTGGTTGTTGAGAGCCATTTTGGCGATCTGCTGCAATGTTGCTAAGTTGGCTTGACGCTCGGCCCTGCTTGCTTCACGGTCTATGATGAGATTTTGCAAGATTTGTATCATTGGGTCCTGCGACGAGCTGCTCCCTCCTTGGTTTCCACGAGTCATCTGAAGATTGAGATAGATATAGGGGTAAGAGGGAAATTCTAAGGTTCATGGTTTTGGGTTTTCAAAGCTAAAACTTGGAGTTAGACTCAGGTTTTTCAACTAACTTTACTTTCATTCATGCAAGCAAGCACACGATACAACACACACCACAACAATCAAAGGGGAAAACAGATGGTTTTAAGAACCATTCTGCAAGCTACGATACAATGAGATGATACATCTCATGCTACGACAGTGCTCTAGTGCATCTACTCATCGTCGATGAAGTCGGAGTCTTCATCATCAGTGTAGAAGTCCACAGCATCCTCTTCCAGAAAGTCATCATTGTTGTTGAGGTAAGAATCCATATCTCCCTGGATGTCTTCACCCTCATCATCTTCTTCTTTGGCGGCAAGCTGAGCTTCCTGCTCCTTGACGGTCTTCTCGAGGTCGGCCACCTTCTTGCGAAGACGGGCGATGATGCGATCCTTCTTTGCACACTGGCGACAAAGAGACTGGCGATCTTGGACGAGCAGTGCGAAAGTCTGGGCCTTCTGGTCGGCAATGGCACGGTTCTGGTTTGCTAACTCTCTGGCATTGTCCAGTTCCTGTTGTTGGTCATGAAGCAAGAAGTCAAGGTTCTCCACTTGACGCCTCAATTCTGGGTGACTTGGCATCTCCATCGGCATTCCCATGAAGTCACGTCTTTCATAGTGGGCAAAACGGGTTCCTTGAATCTTGTTGACGCTGACGGCACATAGACGTGCGAGAGATTCATGCATTGCCCTGGCTAATCCATCTAGCCAGTTGTTCTCTCTCACAGAGAACTGAATTCTCCCGGAAGTTGGTGCTTCAATGCTTCCTCGAAGATCTGCGGTGACTAGCCATTGTAGGTCTCCTCCTGGGGGTCCTGGAAGTTGAGCTCCAAGAAACTCCGGATGCGGGCGTCCTAGTAACTCCGACAGTGAATCCAGATCCCTCTCGAAGATCAGCTGACCTCCGTTTCCCAACTGGTAAAACTTGCTGAACTGAGTCTCCATCTACAAGAATTTAGGATGAGGAAATTAGTGATGTGATCAAGGGTGTCAAATTTTAAGTAGTAATGTAAGAATTTTGAGGAACATGTATTTTTGAGAAAGAATGAGTTCACAAGGGTAAGAGGGGAAGTAGTTTTTTTATAAATACTCACTTTGGTTTTGAAGCTAAGTTTTTGGTGTGGACGTCCATTCTAACTAGGGTCTCCTATGGTCAGGATGGCTCTGATACCAACTTGTCAACACCCGAATTTTTAATCCCAGATACCCGTTTTGCCATACCTCGCAATCCCAGGATTACCATTTTTGTGAGACATAACGGATTGGATATCATAGTACATCATCCATTACAAACCATACATAAGGTTTTACACAAATAAGGATCTCATGATCCAGTCTTTAATACAACAAACAGCGGAAATAAACGATAGCGTAGCAGTGGGGTCCATCTTCAGGGGCACAGGCAATGCTGACGAAGGCAGATAGTCCTAGTTATCATAGCCGTCCTGCTAACCATCATCTTGATAATCTCCTTCATAGTCTGGCCATGATAATAGCCAGGGACAAAAGCCATGAGTACTCTTTAAGTACTCACAAACTAATACTAACAAGGGTTGTAATTCTAAGTTAAAGTACTGAATTTAAAGAATAACTATCAAGTTAAGTTTGAAACCTAAGCTGAGTTCTGAAGCAAGAAAAGATAAAGTAAAGTTCTAGAATCACTTAAGTTGGGAAGCTATTATCCTTAACACAACCCTGTTGTGGTCAACTCAAAGTTCATCATTCATTTCAAGTTATTTAGAAAACATCTGACAACGAAACAGTATGGCCATTCCAACTGTCCATAACCGCGGACGCGGCTATTCGAATAGTTTGACACTCTGCAGAGGTGGTACACTTTCACCACAAGATTCGATACATCTATCAGGGATAACCCTAAATCATCATACTTAGTATGCAGATAATCAAACATAACCTTCCCTTTACACACCCTAGTATAAGCACCTCTCCTATGAGCATGGCCTCCCAACCATGACCATTAGTCATCTTGGGCACTGCATAGGTGGACATCATTGAGAGGTAGCCTCAGCTCAAACCTCTCCCGTGAGGGAACTAATACTAATGCATATAAATTTCCAGCTAAGCCTTACCCAATTCAGGTAATGTGGTTGTACGGTAAATTTGGAATGGTATCGCATCCGAATCCAACCATCAGTTTTATAGAAGGTTTAAGGCTCATGCCTCATCATTTTCATCATCATAAACCAATTGTGTTTTTCAACACCTGTCAAAACATCTCAATAGAATGACTCATCATTCCAAGGTTTTCATAACTCATTTTCACCAAGTGTTCCCATCTAAAGTGACTCAAGTTTTTGAGCTATTCTAAAGTACTAAGTTAAGAGTGTTCACTAAGGTGGAAAGATGGGATCAATCTCATGCCATACAATGACATCTAAAGGTTTCTAAGTAGGTCAAGTTTTATACACTTTATGCTACCTTCAAAATTAAGTAAAGAACTTTGTGTAAACCAAGGGAGGTAAAACTTGTCAATAAGACTTGCGGTACTAATAGTTAAAGGGGTGTGATCAAAGCATGCTTAAGGCATCTTTACTAAACCATCTAGTTTTATTCTAGCTTGCTAACAATAGCTTACTAAAGCATGTTTGCAAGGGTTAGCTTGCCACTAATAGCTTGCCTTGGTTGGTGCAGTGGTTGAAGTTTTCTTCTTCTTCTTCTTCTTGGTAGAACTCCTCCTCCTCGAAGGCTTGGTCGGTACTATCGTCTAGAAATACATAGGGAGTGCACAATGACCAAACAATACTTAACTAGGCTAAGTAGTATTCTAAACCACACAATTGATCATCTATTATCATCCCAAACATCACAAGTTTAATTCAATAGTTTCAACCTTTTTATTTTGGAAAAGTAATTTCTACTCATTGAAAAATTAACTAAAATTTAATATTCACCACCAAAACATGGGATCATGTGGACACATGTCCTCACCACATATTCTAACATGTGGGAATGAGATTTAAAGGTTGGATCAATATTACTTTGGTTTAAGTTCATTATTTAATGATTTAAAGTGACTAGAAATGCCTATATAGCATTATTTTGGTACTAGTCCAAAGTCACTGCCTGTAAACCTTAATATTATTACATATTTGGATAGATATGATGAAATGTGATTTTGGAGAGTTGGAATCAACTCAAAAGCTAACTTGGTTGATTTTATAAAAATGTTTCAAGTTGCAAAAGCTTCTGTCTTCTTATTTTTATTAGGGGAAATCTATAACTCTCAATGAATTAAATCCAACGGGCTTGGATAGAGCATTTCAATACCTTTCAGACAAAATTAGTTTCATGTAATTTGGATTTGTCAAACTCACAGAATTGAATTTTGAAACACTGGACAGAAACTATATTCTAACTAAAAAGAAAAATCCAGATTTGAGTCTACGGGCTCGCGCGGGAAAAGAAATGGGCCGGCCCAGTGGCGCTACGTGACGCAGGGCTCAGCTGACAGGGGGGTCCCACTTGTCAGCGGCACTTAAAACGCGAAATGGTACGCGCGCTATGGGATGTGCGATTAGAGGCTAGATCTACGGCTGAGGGTCGTCGTCGACGACGAACAGGTCGCCGGCGAGCTCGAACCCTAGCGGCTCGGTGGGGGTCTACTGGGGGCATACCAGGGCTCCAGCGGGGTCAGCGAGGCGGGCAAACGAAGTGGAAGACAACGGCGAGGCGAGGCGTGGTCGCGGCGGAGCTTGGGGTGGCCGGAATCAACGACACCCTTCTTCTCCAGAGGAGGCGGCTCCGGCTCCAATTCTGGCGAGCTGCTGCTCCACTTGCTCCGGCGAGAGGTGGGTGAGGTTCAGAGAGGTGAGGGGAGTGGAATGGTGTGAGTCTTTGGTGCTGGGGAGGGCTCCTTTTATAGGCTCGACGGTGAGACCGAGCGGGATGGGCGGTCGACGGTGGCGACATGGCTACGGCGAGCTAGCGGCATGGCTGGGGATTGCGATCAGTGGGCGGTTCCCTGGCGGTGCTCTAGGACTTCAATGCGGCCGTAGGGGTGGTGGCATGCGGTCGGGGCGAGGTGGCGCTCTACGCGGCCGAAGTGGCTGTGTCCACGGCGAGCGGTGGCTGTGGGGCTTTGGGCGGCGAACGGAGGTGTCTGGGGTGTTCTCCAGGTTGAGGCAGAGCGGTGGGCGCGGGCTGGTGCCAAGGGGTGGTCGGTGCGAGCGGGGACAGTGCACGCTCTGCGGGCGGCATCGGCATGGTTCGGTGGCACTGGGCGTGGGCTCTTCTCTGTGGTCCATGGCTGCTCTTGGCTCGGGCAAGGGACATAGAGGGGCGGTGCGGTGCTGGCTACTTCCTAGACATGGAGAGGAAAGAGGAGGTGGTCTGCTGCAGCGGGGCAAGTTTGGCCGGCCAAGGTGGTGCTCGACATGGCATTGCCTTGCCACTAGGGTGTAGGGGATGGGTTGCAAATGGCATGGTTTGATCAGAGGGGGACAAAGAGATTAAATGGAGATCAAATGGGGGCAAAACTCTGTTCAAAATAGTGAGCTAGGATTATAGGTGTGATTCTGCCTACCAAGTGTTTAATGAAATGGCCGCAAGAGAAAAAGTTTTGAATTTTGAGTTCAAAATTTTTGAGTGATCTCCACTAGTGATAGGTAGTCTCTGGTTGCAAGGGTTTTGAAAATGGTGCTCAATTAGATGGTTTTTGAAATAGGGGTGATCTATGCATATGCATTAGATTCAATTTTAAACTGTCATTTAAAATAGTTTACAGAATGTTTTTAGTAGATCAAAAGGTGGGACTTGGTACCTCATTATGTGTACTAGCAAGGGGTGCAAAGATCAAGAATTGTTTCTATTAAGAATTGAGTACTAGGACTAGCCAAAGTAGGCATGAGATTTAAATTTGTCAAGATGACCATTCCTTCATTTTAATTCTTTTTTATTTGATTTTCTTTAGGAAAAGTTTGGGAATGATGTAGATGATGTTTAAATCACCTAAGAAACATTTTACAAGCATTGGATCAATCAATCATGGCAATTCAAACAACTCCTATTTTAAATGCACACATATATGAATGCTTTCATTTTAAATTTGGAAAAGTTTTTGTTAACCCCAATTTTGGATGATTTGATCTTGATAAGCTTGGATTAAAGTTTTGGGATGTTACAAGGGGTGGCCCACACCAGGGCATGGCACCACCTAGGGCAGGCCACGCCACCAGGTGGTGTGCCTGCCTGGTGGGTCCCCCTGGTACCTCCCAGGTACTCCTCTGCCCCTTTTTCACGTAAAAATTTAATATGAATTTTCTGGAATTTTTTGAGACACTTTATTTTCGGGCATTTTTCAGGAATGGAAGAATGATTTTCTGACAAAAAGATTGTTTTGGAAACATGATGCAAGGACAAAATAAAGCTAGAACTATAGAAGTTCGAAGACACTCTAACATGCAAGCAACTAACAAAAAAAAAGAAAACTAAACAAAAGCAAAAACTAAAATGGATAGAAAAGAAGTAAACAGAAATAATCATGGTGAAAACATTGTTTTGTTCAGTGAAATCCTTTTGTTAACAAGGTTGATCAGGTCTTGCTACCAAAACAATTCCATATGAGACAAAACTTTGTATTCCACTAATGATTATGTTACCTCAACCTTGATAGCAATGGTCCCAATCATAATAGTTTCAAATTTTTCTCTTGGTATGGGACAATATATTTCTCCAACTTGAATGCCCTCAACATGTTCAATTGAATTCAAACCATAAGTTCTTTCAACCTTCTTGGGGAAATAGATAGTATGTTCCTTGTCATTCACATTGAAAGTCACCTTTCCTTGATTACAATTAATAACAGCTCCTGTAGTATTCACAAAAGGTCTCCCAAGAATAATAGACATATTATCATCTTCAGGCATTTCAAGCACAACAAAATCAGTTAATATCAAGCAATTATGAGCCACTTGAACAGGTACATCCTCACAAATACCAACAGGAATAGTGGTAGATTTATCAGCCATTTGCAAAGATATATCAGTTGGTATTAATTTTTCTAGTTGAAGCCTCTTATAAAGAGAGAAAGGCATAACACTAACTCCATCTCCCAAATCACACAAAGCAGTTCTAACATAACTGTTCTTAATAGAGCAAGGGATAGTTGGAATCCCTGGGTCTCCAAGTTTTTTAGGAACCTTACCATTGAAGGAATAATTAGCAAGTAAAGTAGAAATTTCTTCATTAGGGATCTTCCTTTTATTCGAGACAATATCCTTCATATACTTTGAGTAAGGAGGCAATTTAATAGCATCAGTCAAAGGAATTTGCAGGAATAAAGGTTTCATCCACTCACAAAACTTATTATAGTGTTCATCTTCCTTTGACTTGTATTTCTTATCAGGGAAAGGCATAGGTTTTTGGACCCAAGGTTCTCTTTCACTACCATGTTTCTTAGCAATAAAATCTTCTTTGGTGTATTTAGTATTCTTAGTGTGGTTTTCAGGTTCTTCCTCAACTTTCTCTTCATTAGGAGCTTCATTTTCTTCATTACCACTTTCAGTTTCAGCATCAGAGATAGATATACTATTAGGATCTAAAGCAGGTTTAGAGGGTTCTACAACAGTTTTATGTTTCTTTTTCCTTTTCTTACGAGTAGAACCACTATTTTCAGCTTGTTGAGAATCCTGCTCAATTCTTTTGGGATGCCCCTCACGATATAGAGGATCCTGGGTAGCAGCTCCACTTCTAGTTCTAATTTCATAAGCATGTTTTTCTTTAGCAGCATTAACTAGCAAGTCATTTTGCACTTTAACGAGTTGATCTATTTGACTTTGAACCATTTGAAAGTGTTTAACAATCATTTTAACATCATTAGAGGTTCTTTCCACAATATCTTTCAACTCAACAATAGCTCTAGTGTTTTCCACTAGATGATTTTGCACCCTTTTATTAAAATTATCTTGCTTAACAATAAAGATATCGAATTCTTCTAAGCATTGATCAGGAGGTTTAGAATAAGGGATATCACCTTCATCAAAGTGTTGCAGAGAGTGTACCTCAATAGTGGATGAGTAAGGAATAGGCTTACATAATTCTTCTATAGGAGGTAAATTCTTGACATCTGTAGCTTTAATTCCCTTCTCCTTAAGACATTTCTTAGCTTCCTTCATCACTTCATCATTTAATTCAATAACTCCCCTCTTCTTTGATGTTGGAATAGGCACAGGAATAGTTGGTTCAGGTACAATTACTTTAGGTATAGCTTGTTCAGGAGGAGTCCAATCTTCATAATTCTTACTTATTTTAGCCATTAATTCCTCAGCTTCCTTAGGAGTCCTATTCCTGAAAACACAATCAGCACAACTATCTAGGTATGTCCTAGATTCCTCGGTTAGTCCATTATAAAATATATCAAGAAGCTCACTCTTAGGTAATGGACTTCCAGCTTGTGCATGAATCAAAGCACAAAACCTTGCCCAAGATTCAGGCAATACCTCTTTTTCTCCCTATTTAAAATCAAAAAATTCCTGCAAAATAGCATGTCTAGCACTAGGAGGAAAATATTTCTACAGGAAAGTACTAATCAAGCACTCAGGGCTATCAATAGATCCAGGAGGTAAATTACTAAACCAAGTTTTAGCTACTCCTTTCAGTGAAAATGGAGAAATCTTGGCAACAAAGTAAGTACGCATCTTAATATCATCAGAAAACCACTCATGGTAGAAAGTTCATTCATATGTGCTACCGCGCTTTCATTCTTAGTCCCACAAAAAGGTTCTTTCTCGACAATAGCTATGTAAGATAGATCGAGAGAGAAATTATAATCTTCATCTATAATGTTTATGGGAGAAGCAACAAACTTAGCAATAGGAGACAATTTGGGTCTAATTGTACACCTCTCAAGGAGACTCTTAGCAGCGCTCCTATCATGGCTGTTTTTACATTCTTTAATAAACTCATCAGTCATCTCAACATAACCATCTTCAATATCATAACTTTCACCAGACTCAGGTGAACTAACAAGTGTGGTAGTGTCTTCATTAGGAGTTTCGGTATTTCCAGCTATAGTTCTAGCAATCATAGCATCTAGGAAAGGACCTAATGAACCACTCTTATCAAGCATAGTAGAAGCAGAATCATAAGTATCGGAAGTTTCAGATTCAGCAGTAGTAGCGGTGTGCGTAGCATGTGTATGTGGTGGTGTAATGAGCTTACTTATAACAGATGGTGAATCAAGAGCAGCAGAGGTGTTCAGAACCGTACCTCTTCTTGGAGTGGATGGTAAAATAGGAAACTTGCCATCATGAGACTTACCCACGATGGATGGATAGCAGCGAACAATAGAGAATCCAAGTGAACTTGATAAATAAAGCTATGCTCCCCAGCAACGGCGCCAGAAAATAGTCTTGATGACCCACAAGTATAGGGGGTGTATCGCAGTATTTTCGAGGGAAGTGAAACCCAATTTATTGATTCGACACAAGGGGAGCCAAAGAATATTTATAAGCCTTAACAACTGAGTTGTCAATTCAGTTGCACCTAGAAACTTGCTCACAGCAATTTATCAGTAGCAACAGTTTTGTAGTAGGAATAGTAAAGTAGCAACAGTAGTGAAGTAAAGATAGTAGTAACAATAGCAGTAAACAGTGGGATTCGAGTGCGGTAGGCATAGGGATGGATGGACGAGCGTTGCATGGACAAGACAATTCACATAGCAATCAGAACATAGGGAAATTGCAGATAAATAAGATAAAGCATCCAAGTACTAGATAATCCTAGGCATGTGTTCCATATATAGTCATACATGCTCGCAATGAGAACTTGCACAACATCTTTTGTCCTGCCAGCCCGTTTGCAGCGGGGCCTCAAGGGAACTACTGGCAATTAAGGTGCTCCTTTTAATAGAGCACCGGAGCAAAGCATTAACACTCCATGAACACATGTGATCCTCACATCAAAGCCATTCCCTCCGGTTATCCCGATTTCTGTCACTTCGGGGCCATTGGTTCCGGACAGCAACGTGTGTATACAACTTGCAGGTAAGACCATAAACAATACTATCATAATGAATCAATAACATGTTCAGATCTGAAATCATGGCACTCGGGCCCTAGTGACAAGCATTAAGCACAACAAGTCGCAACAAAGTCATAAAGCACTAATAAAAGATACTAGGCACCATGCCCTAACAATCTGATGCCATTACATGAACGATCTCATCCAATCCCTACCAGCCCCATAGCATACAGCGGGGGATTACTCACTCATAGATGGGGGAAACATGGATGATCAATGGAGAAGCGATGGTGATGATGATGGCGATGATCTCCTCCAATTCCCCGTCCCCGCAGGGTGCCAGAATGGAGTTTCTGGTGCTGTTTCGTGGAATCTGGTGGTGGCGGCGGAGCGGAACTCCTTCTGGAAAAACGTCGAACCCCCCGTAGTTTTTAGGTCATAAGGCTTCTTATAGGCGAAGAGGGAGACCGAGGGGGTCCCTGGGGGGCCCACACCACCCCCTGGCATGGCCTGGCCTGGCCCGCGCCACCAGGTGGTGTGGCCACCCCCTGGCTCTTCTCTGTCTCGTATTCTGACTCCTGGAGTCTTCGGATGAAATAGGATTTTTGACATTTTTTCCTGATAGTTGATTTTCTGCACAAAAAGTAGACACCGAGGCAATTCTGCTGAAAACAGCGTCAGTCCACGTTAGTTGCATCCAAATCAAACAAGTTTAGAGGAGAAACAATAGCAGAAGTGTTCGGGAAAGTAGATATGTTTTGGACGTATCAGTTAACCTACAGGCTGGACCAGTGGGGTATCGCAACTGCTGGGCTCTGATACCACTTTGTAACACCCTTGAATCGGCTCTATGCAGATTTTAGCGATTCCCGCTAAACCACGATTCGATGATATCCACTAGGCACTTGTGCGGGTGGAAAACAAAGTAATACTATTACACAATAGTTCACGATAGAACCCACAAAACATATATATACAACAACAACTCAATGAGTAACCAAATACAGATATATAGTACAAAACTTTATTTTTGTTTTATTTCATATTACTAATACGAAACATTATGCTTGACAACCACATGGTGGAGTTGGGGACACAAGACAGGAACTTTGCTTTATAGGTTGCTTAACAAGAGAAGAAGAATTAACTTTTGAGCCAATTCCCCGAGAGTTCGATATTAACCCTCGAGTCACCCTTGTGGGGAAAAGTGAAGGAAATATGCCCTGAGAGGCAATAATAAAGTTGTTATTATGTATTCCTTGTATATGATAGATGTTTATTTTGCATGCTATAATTGTATTGATAGGAAACGTCAATACATGTGTGTTTAATAAACAAATAAAAGGTTCCTAGTTATGCCTCTCTTATAGACTAGCTCATTGATTAACAAGATGATCAAAGTTTCCTGATCATGGACATTGGATGTTGTTAACAACGAGGTCACAACATTTGTGAAATGATATGATGAACATTCATCCGAAGTATAGCATTACGATCAAAGTCATTATGTTTATATTGCTATAACATCATACGAAGTAATCTTTATCCTTAGACCATGAGATCATGTTAATTGCTGACATCAGAAGAGTAACTTGATAACATCAAATGTCACACCGTAAAAGGGTGACTATAAAGGTGGGTTCAGATACTCCAAAGATGTCATGTTGAGGCTCATGGATCAAGAGTGTAATTTGTCAATCCCGGTGATGGATAGATATACTCTAGGACCTCTCGGTGATATCACATTAACATAGCTTGCAAGCAAGTGATGTGATCACTAGAATGTTATATCACGGGAACGAGAAAAGAGTGCATGTCGGTAACGAGATCAAACTAGGTATTTGGATACCGATGATCGAATCTCGGACATGTAAAATATCATGAGACAAAGGGATTAAATTACTAGCGTTAAAGGTTCTCAAGATCACAGAAGTCATCGTTGAATGTGCAGGAGTCAGTATGGATCTCCAGGTCCCGCTTCTGATTATTGATTTGAGAGGAATCTCAATCATGTCTGCATTATTTGTGAACCGTAGGGTGACACACTTAAGGGTTGCCAAACACCATTTTCGAGCACATATGTTTCAGACGGAAGAATTGCAAAGCGCTAGAATTATTTCGATGGAAACCGGAATTGTTTCGGGTGAAATTGCAGAAACTGGTTCTGCATGTGATATTGAAATGTTACAAGGGGTTTTATGTGATGTTTGTTAATTAAAGTAATTAACAAAATTCTAAATAAAATAAATAAAAGAGTTTCCTTAAATGAGAGTTGCATTAAATTTGGTGGAAATTTAATGCATGTGAGTGGAACTTTGGGTGGAGGCTAAATTGATGTGAGTGGAGCTTCCACCACATGAATGGGGAAGAGGTGGGGGCACCCCCCATGGGCGTTGGCCATGGGAGGGGAGGAGCCCCCCTCTCCTCCCTCACAAAGCACACCTCCTCGTGAAGATCTCTCTCCCTCTCTAGATATATTCCCCCATGGTCTCAGATTAGCGAGATACATGTTCTCGGTGGCATTGCGTCTGGAAGGAGTTGCTGCTTCCGCTGATTCGCTGGAGCGAGGAGGTGGAGGTTGTTCGGTGGCCTGAACGTGTGTGCGAGGACGGATGCGCTGCTGATTTGCGGCGCTAGGACTTCCACACGATCTTGAGATCGGCAAGCATATGACTACATCACCCACAAGTTCCAACTCGTTAACAAAACTCTGTTGTCTTCAACGGTAAGTTCTCTATGGATGTATATCCACCTGTTGCTTGTATCTAGTAGATAGATCTTGGTGTATAGTTCTTATCATAGGAATTTTTTTGTTTTCTATGCTGCGAACCCAACAAAAAGATGCTTGCTACAACACTCTGCACTTGGAGTCCCAACAAGTTGGTACACACGGAGTTTTTTTCATCAAGAAGATTTTCTGGTGCCGTTGTTTGGGAATTGCAAGAAGGACATCACACATGCATTATCTTCATCAACTTGTGTAAACACCCAAGCTTGGGGAGGCTCTGTGATCTTCTCTTTATCCTTTAGATTTTAGAGTAATTTTATTTGCCTTGTTTTTAGTATTTTTAGTTTTCCTTTAAATCACAAAAACACATAAAATTAGTATCAACATAATTTGCAAAATTTGGAGCATGATGAACTAACCTGGACCAATTTTTACTACACATGCAACTGTTACCTTTAAACAACGCTTTGGAGAACATTAAAATATGCTTGGGAACGAATAAATAAATTGCAAAGTGAAGGTCCACTCCCCTGTATCTAGAATAATTTAAACCTTTTCTTTTATTATGGATTAGATGCTTGGTACAAAAATGCGATGGATAGATCCTAGGGGGAGTTTTGTTTTATCCTCGCCAGTAGGGTCAGCTCGAATTCTTAATGATATTTTTGGAACCTATTGAGGAAATGACAGGAAAATAGAGAATATAACAACAATACTTACTTCAGCAAAAGAAAGAATTAAAAATTGCATTAAGAAACTCCCTGAAAAAGAAAAGATAGAAAGATATAATGACCCATCCATTAATGTTTTACAAAAGTTTTCTTATGACCCATCCATTAATGTTCACCAAGTAGGTTTTGGATCTTACATAGCCAACTATGTCATAAAATAAAAGATAGAAATATATAATAATAAAGCCATGAAACCACCAAAGCTTGGGGATGCTTGGATCCCCAAGATATTAATCACTATTGGCAAAGAGACACACCATGCAATTCTAGATTTAGGATCTAGTGTCTCTGTTTTATCTAAAGAATTATATGATCTACTAGAACTCAAAACTTTTGAAAAATGTTCAATAGATCTTTTGCTCGCTGACGGCTCAATAAACATGCTTTAGGAAAAGTAAATGATATTATGGTT
Source organism: Avena sativa (assembly GCA_916181665.1). Taxonomy (NCBI): domain Eukaryota; kingdom Viridiplantae; phylum Streptophyta; class Magnoliopsida; order Poales; family Poaceae; genus Avena; species Avena sativa. The sequence goes on from OV702290.1 coordinate 472,157,918, forward strand.
GAGTTGCATATGACCTTTGTGCCTGTTGACTTTGTTATAATGGACATAGGGAGTAACATCTCAAGTCCTATAATTCCTGGAAGACCTTTCTTGAGAACTACAGGTGCAGTGATTGCCTCAAAGGAAGGAAATGTGAAGTTCTAATTTCCACACAAGAAGTGTATGGAACACTTCCCAAGAAAGAAGGAGGTAGCACCAAGATACAAGCTACCACATGAATTCCACATCACTTGATTCAATTAAGTACGCCTAGCTATATGACTATAAAGAAAGCGCTTTATGGGAGACAACCTGGTTATTTATTTTTATGCATGATTGCTGTATAAAAAGAGTTTTTAGTGTCTTTACTGTAGGTTAGTAATAAAGTATCAAGTAGAACCCATTTTGGATGCTAGAGAGTTGTAGCACACATGGAGTAGAAAATTCCTACGCAGAACTGTTTTAGCAGAAGAATTTTCTCATTTTTTATGTAACTCCGATTGCTCCCATACTTAAACCGTAGTTGCAAATTTTCATACTATGTATGCACAAAAATTGGTAAAAATTCCTGACATGTTTAAGTGGTTGAAATAAATTCGTTTTTCTGATGCTATAAATCTGGACAAATTCTGCCTCCTATTGTTTGAGCCATTCTTTTGTATCCCAACATGATTTGCCATAAATATTTTGCCATGATAGTAATATTTAGAACATTATATTCCTACTGTAAATTTAATGAAAATCATTGTATTTGATATATATGACAACAACTATCACATTCTTGTACCACTAATGTCACCCCATAGAAAAAGAAATGGGAGAAAGTTTTGTGTTGAAGTTTTTTGACAGGGAATGGAAGAACACCATACCAAGAGCTATCCAAGAATGGTGAAGACCATAATCTTGGGGATTCCCAAGGCACCCCACTGGTCCTACTAAACTCTCGGTTTGCAAACCTCTAAACTTTGTTTTTTGAGCAACATAGAATTGTCATAGAAACTTGGAGCGTCTTGTTTAGTTTATTTTGTTTGAAATAATTGTGACCGTCATGGTTATTGTCTTGCATGTTTATGAAAGATCTAATGAAACAAATTACCCTATTATTTAATGACATTAAGATGAGTATATGCCATGAAAAGAAAAAGGGAGTGAATGCAAAAGGCTGAAATTTAAGAGTTTGCTAGCTAAAATACTTTGATGAATGATAATTTGCTAGTGCCTTATTGAGTGCCATCGTTTGCTCATATACATAGATAATTAATGATAATGAGCATTGTGTGAAAATAAATACTTAGTTCTATAGATCCCGTGGCATATTAATAGATCTTTTTGCTAAAGTCAAAAATCAAATGTTATTCTAAGTACATCACTCATGTGTCCTATTTAGCTTCCAAATAATATGACATTTATGGGCATGGTTGAACATAGAGAAGTTGGTTGTGGGATGACCACGAACCTGATGGCATAAACAAAAGGGGAAACTTACCTAATGATAAATAATTTATGTGCTTGACAAACTATGAGTTGATTGTTAGCCCAACCATGCCGACATGGGGAAATATTTTAAGCAATTAAGGGGAAGGTTTATACGTGACACTCCCTTCTTGATATCATGTCTTTTGGCTGTGGATGCTTAACATTGTGAAATGAACGTGATAAAATCGAGAATATTCTAGTATGTATTTGTGTCAGAGGGAGCACTAGGCCGCTAATCTAAACCATGTTAAAATGCCTAAAAGCCATTATGGTGGAAATTTACAGCATGAATATTCTATGAGGCATTCAAATAAAAAGCTATGGAAATAGTAAATAAAAAGTTGTTGAGATGTTTCATTTGTCTGTTTGTCTTGTCATATGAGTATGGATGTCTCTTCCCAGGGGCCTTCGTACAAAGGGGAAAGAGGTACTTCAGTGCACCTTGTTTGGAACTGTATGCATATAATGAAGAATTTATTGTCATCTAAACTTGAGTAGCATGCGATAATGAGTACTTGTGGTTAACAGACATGAGACATTCAACTTGTAGTGGGTAAAGCATATAAAGTATAGAAAGATGCTTATGATGGGGGTAAATGGAGCCAAACACCAATGATGTACTATGGCTCAACCATGAACTTATTTGAAATATATATTGGAAGCTAAACAACCTTATTCACATGTTTAATCCCTGCTTACATCTAAGTGTGCCATATGGTCTGTACTACTTTCTATTTGTTTTAACACATAGTCTACTTATTATTGAGCATGTTTGTGGAGAGTAAGATATATCACTTTATAGCTCACTTGCTTATTGTTATTACTTAAATATTGTACCTAGCAAAATTTTATGTGATAATGAAAATAAGCAAAGGCAACAAACTCCAAAGTCCATGTTAGTTTTTATCACCTCTATGCTTGAGGACGAGCATAGGTTAAGCTTGGGGATGTTGATGCATGTAAAAGGCATACATAAACTTTCTAGTTTATTGACATGTATTCCCACATATTTGCAACATATTTAATATTATATCCATGTTCTATATTATTTTTTGGGATTTACTAATGATCCCCTTCATTTTGGTTATAACCCCGCAGGACAGGAAAACCCTATTTTGTGTATTTTTAGCTTTCAGGGACCTAGACAAAGTTAAACGGATCGAGGATTTCTTGAGCGTAAATATTTCAACAAGGGAAGCATCTGGAGCGCTTGGATCTCACCAGAAAGGATAGGAGGGCCAAAAGGCACCTGGTGGCGTGCCCAACCCAGTAGGACACGCCACCCCCTCTCTTCGTCCTCGACCGTCGGATGCTCTTGATTCTTTCGCCCACGTACTTAGCTTGACCTAAAAACCTCTATAAAAAGGTCCCTCGGAGAATCCATCACGAAGAGCGCCGCACAACAGAGAAACACCAAAAAGGAGTCAGAACCAGCGAAGATTGGAGGGGGAAACTCTGCCGCAGCCGTCACTGGAGAGATCTCCACCTTCTCCAACATCTCCACCATCACCATCATGATGAGGAGGGAGTAGTCCACCTCTGGACTATGGGTTTGTGGCAGTATATTGATCTATTTTTCTCTTGTTCTTCATAGATCTTAGTACCATATGTGCTGCCCAACATGATTATGGTCATATATGTAAATCCTTTGTGGTGGATCCTTATTTGATGATTTGATATATGAGATTGGAACCTATTATGTGTAATATGTATTGATAGATGCATATCATGTACCCCGTTCTTAAGTACTTTTTTTAATCCAACTTGGATGCAAGATCCCGTGTGGGGAGAAGTGTGTATTAGATTGAGTAGCATGGTGGTAGTGATTGGATAGTGACAACAAAATCTATAATCTACTATGGTTTTTCTTTCTTTTACTGCCTCACTAGGGATTAAGTGAATTCATGTGCTATAATTATCTTGTGACAGCTAGATAATCTTGTTTGGTCAAGGTAGCATATTTGTAATTCAAACATCATGTCATATTGCTTAAGGCTATACTTCATGTAATGTTTAATTCAAAATTTGCTTGAAGTTTTCCCTATCTTGTAGAGTATAAGAGCGATGTGTTGCATCATCTCTATGTTAGGACGTGATGCCCATATAAATACTTATCAAACACATGTTTAAGTTCCATTAATATTATGTCTTTGATGAATTGTTTATGGCCACTACAACTTAAAAAGAGAGTAGACAAGTGAATCCATGAAACCTGGTCCATTTTAAATCATAAGAAACACCTTTCCAACACTTTTATCACACTTTACATTTTCTACAATATTTTAATCCAAAAATCCAAAAATACTTTCTTCATTTGCAATCACACAACAAAACCCCAAAACTACCAAACTATCAGCATCATCATCTTGTTTGCTTAGTTTACTTTACTGCACTTTATTTTTATTTTTATTTCATATTACTAATACAAAACCTTATGCTTGACAACCACACGGTGGAATTGGGTGCACAAGACGGGAACTTTGCTTTATATGTTGCTTAACAGGAGACGAAGAATTAACTTCTGAGCCAGTTCCTCGAGAGTTCAATATTAACCCTCGAGTCACCATTGTGGGGAAAAGACACTTGCTACAACACTCTGCACTTGGAGTCCCAACGAGTTGGTACGCATGGAATTGTTGCCATCATTTGTTGGAGTAGCTAGACTATCATTGCGAGTCATAGGCATGCTTATGATACTTTGATATTCTTGGTGATAAGATACTTAATCTGATGTTGTTGGTTATGGCTTCACCTAATGATAAGGCCCCAGCAGGGACCACGTTTGGGAATTGCTTGAGTCGACCTAGAAACCGTTCGTTCTACGATACTAGTTCTGAGTTGATCGTGCTAACCAAATATGGGGGCCTCTAGGATCCCCCCTCAACTACCAGCGCTATTCGTTTGTCTAGAGGGTCACAAAATTGGTTTTCTATTTGGTGCATACGCATAATATGTCCTCGGACATGGGTGAGTTTAATATATCTTCGGACTTGATATTTTGGTGGACTATCGTGACATTGCATACATAAACACGGTATGGCGAAAGGGGATATACCTATGGCCTCTGTCTTCCTTAGTTATAGTCGCAAACACTGTACTTCTCTTGAGAATCGCCGTACCTCCGATTGGGTTAATACAGTAGGTGATACCTCTGGATATACGCGTATTTATGAGATAGTTCTTGTTGTGAGATTCAGAAGGCACGCGTAATATTTTGCCTGAATGGTTTAACATGCGTTTAGGTATAGTAGTGCACCCCTGCAAGGTAAAAAAAATTCAAGAAGACAATTTTCCATGGTTATGGACACCTCAGAAGTACATTATCATGATCATAAACAACAACACTAATGTCTTGTCCTAATAATATGATTATTAATTGTCCCTATCAACTAAACAACTGCTTAACTAAAATTACCACCGTGTGTGTTCCGCGAGAGGACTTCCTGGACTGGTCTTCGAGGGGGGGAATCTTTGGATAGGTTATGCTTGGTGTTATATTCTTGTTACCGTATAGCGTCCTCTTATCTCGTTCTAATAGCCGAAGTTGTAGCGTGTATCTATAAGTTAGATAGTGCAAGCTTTGATGCCGCTGAGTCCACCATACTCATGTATGCGAGAGCTACCGAATTCTAAGACTCGCCGTGTACTAGCCTCAGTACTGATCGCTCTCTTTTTCTTTTCCCTTTGGTTTTGACAGGTATGTGATCCATGATGTTAGCAAGGTTACCCTTCTGGCTTAGCTTGGGCAGGGTTGGCATCCGCGCTTAGTTATTCTTTAGGAGTCCCATTTGGTTCTTATCCGTACTCGGATAGTATTTTGCTTTCTTCATGATTTGTATCTTTGTATTGTATCTTTTGTATTCTTGGCTCTTTGGAGTCATTATTATATATATGTTTCTTGTGGGATCTGTTGTAAACTATTGTAATTGTGATGTAATGACTTGTAACAAAATCCACCCACACGAAAGTGTTTGGTGGACGTCTTTGAATCACTTCTATGCGGATTTTGGTGGGAATGCTAAGATCTGTATAGACCCGATTCATGGGGGTTACAGATTAGGAGGCAACGAAGGACTTGTGCGGGTTAGCGTCGCCAGATCTGTTGATTCTCTTCGAATCTTGGCAATTGGTGTGTCTATCAAGGGAACTTTTTCTGGCTGCGGGGATTTACGGTTCGTCAAGGAGCATCGACGGTTACATCTTCGTCTTCAGTATAGATGTGATCTTCTAGACCCGTTCGACGACTTCCCGTCCACAACCAATAAAATCAGGTTGGCTTAGGGAGAAGTGGTCTAGATGTTGAAGACGGTCTAGATGTTGAAGACGAAAGGCATCTCGAGAATTTCGTCGTAATTTTGTTTTTCTTTGTACTGTTGTAACTCGTTTCTTTTAATATGAGAGTCTTTTCGGAAAAAAGAAGAAACTGTTTTGCCGAGCATGTCGACCATGTGGCACGTACCTGGAGTGCAGGCCCCTGGTGCGGAGCGTGGTGATCAGCGGTTCAGGACCACAGTACATGCCTTGTGACGCACCCGTGCGAGCGAGTTGGTTGGATCTTCTAAATTTCCTTAACATATTCCATCGGATCAAAGATGATTTCCTAGCGTACAGGACTTGGAAACTCTAGCTCTCCCCTACCGATTCGGACACATCGTGTGTCTCTCTCTCACGTCGGGTCGACTCGTGCCCCTCTGTGTTCGATAAGTTCAATTGCGACTTGCGGGCTTCGCCGGGGAATCCAGAGACAACACTCGAGTCGGTCTGATGGCTTCTTTGCTGCTCCGGTCCGCCGGCCGCATGCTCCGGCGATCTCTTCCGCAGGGGCCCTTTTGGCGGCAGCCGACCCTGGATAATCCGCGCCTCTTCATCTCCCATGCCGTCAGTAAGGTAAATCCGGATAACTATACTTTTGGGGGTTATTAGAGACGTACTCCCTCCGTTCAGAAATATAAGACATTATAGCTTTGTGAAACGAATGTATCTAGACAACTTTTAGTGTATAGGTTCACTCGGAATCTCTATGAACCTATACACTAAAAGACGTTTAGATACATTTGATTCATAAAGCTAAAACGTCTTATATTTCCGAACGGAGGGAGTACATCATGAGTTTCACAAAAAAAAAAAAGACCCGTGTACATCATAATTCATACATGTACTAAGATGCAAGCAAGCACATGATATTGTCTTTTTGTAGCTGTAAGAATCCAAATAGACGTCCTTTGGCTCTTGTAATCCACATAAATTCTTTTTTTCTATTTCTTCTATGTACAATGATATCACTTGTACGATAATTTCATTTTCTCTGCAGCACTCCTACACGTTGGAGAAAGGGCTTCTTCAACGCACCGAGAACTGCCTCGCCAGCATTGAGGCGAACATAGCCACGTATTCTCGTACCCAGCGTGCCACAAAAGAAAAGCTTGAAGCTATACTAGAGAAGAAAATAGAGAATGAATTAGCGTAAGCAAGCAATTCGTTGTACTCGACATATGTATGTATGCGCATATGTATTTTTTATGGGAGTCTCTAACGCTCAGCTAGCTGAGAAATACGCTAATTTTCAGCTAGCTGATGTCAGCGGTTCTTTTAATATAATCCAAGAACGATAGCTTCATGCGTCTAGTCGTATGAACTGATATGTGCTTATACGTACGGGTCTGTCTCCAACCTTTGTTTCTTTTATTGGGCCAGATTATTTGTGGGCTTAGTAATTTTTGCATCCTCAAGCTAACATGTTGCTACCCCAGAAAACATACAAGCGACACTCGCTGGCTGCCTATAGTTTATATTTAGTTTTCTGATTAATTACGTTTTTCCGGTATAGGCTATGGGTGTCTTATTGTCTGGCTGGCTGCCGCGAGCCCACATATTGGCTGTTTGGACATATATAGTCTAGTTTGATCGTTTGTTCAGCTACTAGTACCTTATTCTACCAAAATATTTTATATTTTATGACGGACAGTTGGCAACAACCTGATATAGAGAAAGAAAGAGAATAAAAAATCACTAAAACCAATAACCACACATAGTTGCAACCCCACTTTTAACTCCCATCTGGAATGAATCACGACAAAAAATCCAACATTGAATTCACATTTTTCTTAGTTATGAACCAACCTATAAGTAGAAAAATCTCAGTTTCAACCTTACTTGCAACTAAAAATCTCGATTGCAATCTGACTTGTAATTGGATAAAAACTCAGTTGCAACCTTACATGCAACTAGAAAAAGTATTAGTTGCAACACGTCTTGCAACTGGAAAACTTAGTTACAACCCTACTTGCAACTAAAAAAAAGTCAGTTGCAATACTACTTGCAACTGGAAAAACTCAGTTGTATCCCCACTTGTAGATAAAAAAATCTCAATTGCAACCCTACTTGGAACCGAGAAAACTCAGTTGCAACCCTACTTGCAACTGAAAGGCAAAGAAATATCGATTAAAATTCAATAAAAGCAATGCAAGTAATACCTACCTAATATCACAAAGGACCATATATATAGGGTGCTCAACGTAACCCCAAAAAACACAACATTTGAGACCCATGCGTCAAGAAGTGCAAGCACAATAGAGAGCAAAACGACATCAAACAAAAACAACAAAGGATAAAAACCATGTGGCCTAGTACACAACCTAGCAAACACCAGGCACAATGACCATAAAAGGGGCAACGCGCGGGACAATGAATCGTCCTGCACGCGGGTAAGAATCTTGACACGCGGAGCAAATCGAACAGATCATGACCAATCTATGCCTGAAGATAAATATCTGCTAGCTGAGAATTAGCAAATCCCGAAAACAAATCATTAGTTGCAACCCCAGTTACGACTCCCGAGAGAAAGCCAATTACAAGTTCAGTTGTAACTCATAGTAAAAACAAAGGGATCGTGAAACAATCCTCAGTAAGAAAGACTATGAAAGAGTTCTCGGTTCTAAACCAACTGCAATTTTCCCTGAGAAAAGCCAGTTGCAAGTCCAGTTGCGATTCATATTAATAAGGGACCACGAAAACAATCCTCAGTTGCAACTCTCTGAGAAAGCCAGTTGAAAGTCCATTTGCAAATCATATTAAGAAGGGATCACAGAAACAATTCTCAGTTTTAACCCCAGTTGTAACTCTCTGAGAAAGCCAGTTGCAAGTACAGTTGCAACTCATAGTAATGCGGAACAACGAAAAAACCTCATTTGCAACCTTAGTTGCAACTCACCGAGAAAGACCGTTGCAAGTCCCTTTGCAACTCATAGTAAGAAGATACCACAAAACAATCCTCAGTTACAACTCACCGATAATCCAGTTACAAGTCCATTTGTAACTCATAGCAAGAAGGAGTCACAAAATAATCCTTAGTTGCAACTCGGCCAGTTACAAGTCCCTTTGAAACTCATAGTAAGAAGGGATCGCGAAACAATTCTCAGTTACAACCCTAGTTGCAACTTGCCAGAAAGCCACGGTCTCCAAAAAAGAGATCGGTGGTGGAGAAGAACCTATCGAAATCAATGGGACTCCGCCGTTCTCCACCGTAGTCACGGGAGAAGAACCGACGTCATTGTAAATCAGCGGAGCTCCGACGCCAGAAAAATAACCGCTATTCAAATCAACGACCCACCTCTACCCTACCCTCTCTTGCTCTTGGCCGATGTCCAACGGTCTCCAACACTCCCGGTCTCACTAACGGGGGAGAGAAAAGAACAATGCAATAAAATATGTCAATGATGGGGGAGAGAAAAGAGCGAGGCAATGAACTAATCAACGGGACACACTGCAGAACAAAAACAGGCCACAACCCACTAGAGAGTCCACAACGACAAAAAAGGCCTGACCCCAAACAAATTTTTTTTTGCATAAAAACGCAAGAAATAAATGTCAGCAAAAAAGTATGGACGATAGGCATGTCTATTACCCTGATAAACCACGGCAGAAAAGACACAATTGTTCAAAAAAAGCAGGAAAAGACATGCACAAAAAACAAAGCAAAATTGTCGAGGTAGGCTAGTATGGGACAATTGTGAATACGAAGAACTGCACATGGGGTAATCGTGAGGAGTCAACCGCGGCCTGCGACGTGCATGCAGATCAAACCGGCCAACACAAAAAGGCCCTCTCTCGACGCACATGAGAAGTAGAAAATCCCTTTGAAAAAGATCATGTTTTCATTCCCTCGAGTTGCATGTCCGGTTGCAACTTAGAAGATTAGAAAAAGTTTCGTCTTGCTAGTTGCATGTCCATTTGCAACTACTTAGTCGCATGTCAAGTTGCAAGTGAACTATGAATTAAGAAAAAAAATAAAAAAAGGTTGAAGGCCCCGCCACCAAACCTCTAGTTGCATGTCCATTTGCAACTGACATGGATCTGCTCTTAGCCCTTGAGTTGCATGTCCAGTTGCAACTCAAAAAGCCCCACAAAAAAAGGTCAATTTGAAAAAGGTCCTCTTTTCAGGCCCTCGAGTTGCATGTCCAGTTGAACTCAAAAAGGCCCTCTTGAGTTACATGCCCAATTGCAACATAAAAGGTCGTTTTGAAAAGGGCCCGTTCTTGGCCCATCGAGTTGGATCTCTAGTTGCAACTTGTTTAAAAAGGCCCCATTCCTGGCCCCCTCGAGTTGCATTTCAAGTTGCAAGTCAACTATGATTTTAAAAAATTCAAAAATAAAAAGGTGGAAGGCCCCTCCACCAGACCTCTAGTTGCATGTCTAGTTGCAACTGACATGGCAACGTCAAAAGGACCCGCTCGGGTTGCAACTTAAATATGTCGGTTTGAAAAGTCCCCATTCTCGGCCCCTCAAGTTGCATCTTCAGTTGCAACTTGTTTAAAAAGGTCTCATTCGTGGCCCCTCGAGTTGCATGTCCTGTTGCAACTTAAAATGTTTTATCTCCTGAGTTACGTGTTAAGTTGCAAGTCAAGTACGAATTTTAAAATGTCAAAAATAAAAAAGGTCGAAGGCCCCGCCACCAGACCTCTAGTTTCATGTCCAGTTGCAACTGACATGTCAACTTGAAAAAAGACCCACTCAGGTTGTAACTTAAAAAGGTCTGTTTAAAAGTCCCTATTCCGGACCTCTTGAGTTGCATGTCCAGTTACAACTTAAAAAGAACCTCGAGTTGTTGCAACTTAGAAGGATGATTAGGAAAAGTTTCATCTCCCTAGTTGCATGTCCATTTGCATTTGACATGGATCCGCTCCTAGTCCTCGAGTTGCATGTTTAGTTGCAACTAAAAAATCCGCCATCGAGTTGCATGTCCAGTTGCAACTCAAAAAGCCTCCCTCGAGTTGCATGTCCAGTTGCATCTTAAAAAAGGTCGGTTTGAAAAGGGCCCCGTTTTTGCCCCTCGAGTTGCATTTCCGGTTGTAACTTAGAAGGATGATTAGGAAAAGTTTCGTCTTACTAGTTGCATGTCCAATTGCAACTCAAAAAGGCCCTCCCTCGAGTTGCATGTGCAGTTGCAACTTTAAAATGTCGATTCAAAAAGGCCCTATTCTCGGCCCCTTGAGTTGCATCTCCAGCTGCAACTTGTTCAACAAGACCTGTTCATTACTCCTCGACTTACATGTCCTATTGCAACTTAAAAAGTTTCATCTCCTCAGTTGCATGTAAAGTTGCAAGCCAACTATGAATTTAAAAAATAAAAAATAAAAAAAGGTCGAAAGCTCTGCCACCAGACCTCTAGTTGCATGTCTATTTGCACCTGACATGGATCTGCTCTTAGCCCCGGACATGTCTAGTTGCAACTCAAATATCCCCCCAAAAAAGGTCGATTTAAAAAGATCCCCTTTTCAACCCCTCGAGTTGCATGTCCGGTTGCAACTCAAAAAAGCCCCTCTCGAGTTGAATGTTTAAAAGGTACGTTCGTGGCCCCCTCGAGTTGCATGTCAACTATGATTTTGAAATTTTCAAAAATAAAAAAAGGTCCAAGGCCCCGCCAAACAAGATCTCTAGTTGCAATTTAAAAAGGTAAATTCAAACAAAGGTCCGCTAGTTGCATGTCTAGTTGCAATTTAAAAAAATTGATTATGGAAAGATTTCGTCTCCTCCCGAGTTGCATGTCTGTTTTTAACTCAACTATCAATATAAAAAATTCAAAAATAAAAAATAAAAAAGGTCGAAGCCCCACTACCAGACCTTGAGTTGCATGTCTAGTTGCAACTGACATGTTGATTTGAAAAGGTTAATTGGAAAAGGACCTCAGAGTTACATGTTCGGTTGCAACTTAACATATCAATTAGGAAAAGTTTTGTCTCGCAAGTTTAATGCGAGATAATATAGGAAGAGAAGGCACATCAACACAATCCTCGATCATGCTATTGAGGGACAGTGCTGCCTCGTTAGTTGGAAAAAAAATGAAAAAAATAATTATAGGACTGATAAACAATAATAATTAGACTAGCCATACATAGTTGGTACAAAAACACTGACAACAGTTTTCAAAAATGATTTACAAACTTGATCATGCTACAAAAAAATGTGAGTGAACATGATTTTTTTTAATGAATTACACTTAAGTTATTGCTATTGGAAAAAGTCTACTAATTTCAGTTGCCAATGATTCTAACATGAAGGAAAATGCGCTCTTCACTTTTATCGATCATAATAAACATTACAAAAATGCACAATTTCACCGGCATTGCATCATCATGGATATTTTAATTTCCAAACAATAGCATTAGCACGACTAGAGATTTTGAATCCAGATAATAGATGTGAAAGATACGTACTGCAAAAAAAATAAACATCAAAATCTTCACCAAAACAAATTCATGGAAAAAAGAGAAACAACAACTAACACTTACATGATAGATGCATACAAAAACAACTCCCCGATTCCAGTTACAACAAGGTACAAAAAATACTTCAAAAAAGCAAAGTTACTTTCCTCATCTAATAACTGCTAGCTAGTACAACAAAAAACAACTTTCGTCCAATGATCTAAACGAAAAAAAATCTTTTGGCCCTCAGCCCACGAAGACCATTTATCACAACTAAAAGGCCAACAAAAAATCGCAGGACAAGAAGGCCCCAAACAACTCAAAACAGCCCACTACAACCAGACACCTGCCCGCTAACATAAAAAGTCGTGACGGCACCGCAAACACGGGACAACCCGAGCTGAGCGCAAATCTTGACGCGCGTGAAGATCCTACGATCCAGGTGTTAGCTGCACTGTAAACTAAATCTCAGCTGGCTAAGAATTAGCAATTCCGATTTTTTATGGTTGTTGTAAGTACGGTTTCGTTTGATTTGCTGCAGGGACAAGAAACGTGAGAGGGTGGTACTCGCTGTCTTCGCCGTTCTTGGTCTTACCGTTTACTAGTCAGTATGCACGTGCAACGCACGTATAAACATTGACCAAGTAATATTTACCCGTGTATAGTGTAGAAGTAATTATTCTATTTGCAATGCAAATTTTAAAAATTGACCAGTCAAAAATCATATCTTTCAGAAAAAGTGTTTACACGAATTCATTCTATATATAAGATAAGAAGACACTCTTCGCATCCCCCTCCGCAGGTTTCATTGCACACATATTATGTTTCTTCATTTATCCCTGGCACCACTGGCCAACAATGCGACTACACATTTGCGTCACCATTATCTTTGGTAAAGGTTGTCAGAGTTTATTCACTCAGGTTCAAACTTTAAAGTATACAATGTCATGGATACAATGCTAGAAACCTAGTAAGGAGAGAGCTCGCTCGATGTAGCCAACACATGGGCCAACTCATTAGCACGATAACCTACAGGAACAAAAGACACGGGAGAAAAATTACATGCCACAGTGGAGCAGTGTTATAGTTCTATCCCTAGCAGCATCTTCCACCTTCAGGCTTCAGCACCAAGGTCATGCAATTGGATTGCAAGACCTTTTATTGGAATTCCTCAAGAGCGAGTTCTACAACACAATGCAGAGATCCCCTACAAGATCTGGTGTGTGCTGCCAGAAATAGACTGTTAGCAAGTCATCAGACATATTCCAATATACTACCCTTGAACCGGAAAAAAGTCCGACAAGAGAAAACAATTAGAGCACAACTCCTCCGGTGGGCAGCACTATCTCTACTGAAGATAAACCTGCTCCCCTAGGATAGAAGTCCAAATTACATCTCTTTCAGATTCCTAGCAATATAAATATTCAGTACCGCAACAAGCAACCCTATCCTTTCTGCCTTATGAAGTACGAATCAAAAGCATTACCCACGCAGTCCGGTACATTATCCATATTTCTTCATATTCCTGTGATCAACATTCTCCCAGGTCTCCATCCATGATCATTTCTTCCTATGTCCGAACAGTTTTACTCTCCACTTCATTGTCTCTAGATTTGCAAGTTTTGTCTGCAATTAAGACAACAAATTAGCGAATGACTAAACCATATGCATAGGCACATATGGACCGGTTACTTTCTTATTGTCGAAACATTCATCGTTTCGGAATTTTCAAATAGTCCAAAATATAACGGCTATACCTACACTAATCATCATGTTATCAGCCCCCAAATTTAGTAAGGAATATAGTAAGCAAATCATGCACCGAATAAGTCAAATGTCCTCTAGATAAATACACATTTCATTACACTCCAAATCAACCTAGAAACCGAGCACTATAGGAAAAGATGATCAACAGTATCAGGACATGCACCAAATTGACAAGCATTTGATCTTACCCATCATCTTTCCAATAGATTATCATTTGTTAAAATTATGTTCTTAATAGTGAACCAAAGAAAGATCTTGATACACCACCGAAGTTTAGTTTTCCACATAAACTTCAGCAGAAACTAAATACTGCGCAATCATTTTAGGTACATGGACTTGACCGTTAATTTTCCATCCATAAAGTTGGTGCTAGAAGGTGCGGCCATAATTGAAATATAAGAATAGTTGAGCAATGTCTGTATGATGATTGAAGAACTTCAAACTCATTAATACCTTTTTTCCAGGAAGCGTGAATGCACTTTTAGTACTCCATCCATCCAGAAATAAGTGAAAAATTTGCATGTATCAAGACGTGTTTTAGTGTGTAGATACATGTGAATCTACACAAAATTAAGTCACTTATTTCCGGACGGAGGGAGTACTAAAAATGTTGAAGAAATCAAACAATCTTACACCACATCTTTGAACCTAGTAAGGCCCTCAAATTTTAAAAAAGTTGAGACTTGGCATCTAAAGAACATACATTTCGAGAAAAAAAATACATACCGATATCAAAGAGTTAAACACTACCCGCTTCATCACAAGATAAATGCATCCTTTGACAAGCCAAATTCAATATCAGCCATCTCAACAACAACCTAAAAAGTAAGATACAAGCAATTTCTAGAATATTGAATATATAAACTACATGAAATATCAATTTAGAAGAAGCTTGTGCATTACACGTGTACCTCAATTACACAGATCAATTTTGCATGCTAGGAATCAATCGTCTTATTCCACTCCGGTAATCCATCAGAATAACATGTTGTGAGTTCATGTCGTGCAGAAAACTTGACCACAATTCAATATACGATGCAGAAAAATGTTAGAAGCGGAACTTGAAAATGAAGGCAACAGATTTCGACCAGCAACAAGTACTCCTTATCCTAGCAGGTCCAACTAAAAAGTTGACAATGCAAAACAAATTACCTCCGACCAGGAAACCCGGCCAATCTGAAAAGATAGTCAACAGAAAACGACACATATTCTTATCAGTGTACAGAGGTAATTTTGATTACAACTACACACTGAAAGTTAATCACCATGAATAATTAGTAAACATGATTAGAACTTGATTGAGATTGCGATCTTTGGCACAGTCCGTACCAGTGACTTCATCCCATCTCACATCAGGATTCTCGGAGACCATTGGCGGAGGAGCCCAGCTAGGAGTGGCAGCAGCCCCATTGCCGTGGTCTTTCTTTCAGGTATTCATTGCAGAACCCTTTGCCCTGCCAACAAAAAGGATTGATTCAGTTTGCCAATGAAGGAATGTCAATTCGCTAGCAAACTTTACAAGTTCGTGAAAACATTCTGACTCTATGGCTAGTATATAGATCATCTACAAGATATAGCTTACCTGTTCAGCATACAATAATGGTAAAAGATAGCATAAATTCTGAAGATTTGTCAACCTAAAGCATCATTAGCATGAACAAATATCAATCAAAGTTTAGATCAAAGAATCTTTGGGGAAATATGTGGGTGTAGATAAGATCTAGTTATTGAGCATTGTTCTAGATAAGCATTAATCAATTATTTGACATCCTCGTGCATTTAGTATAGCAAGAATTATAAATAGATGATCAATGATGGAACGATTTGAATCATACATGGTTGTAACAATATCAAATTTTGTCTGTGGTGTCGAGCCCCCGAGGCGGCAACTGGTGGTTACAAGCAAGACAGACCAAGGAGACTTAGTCCCCATCCAAGTCATTCTGTATTACTGCACCATTGCAGATAGACATGCTCAAGAGATAGCAACATGACAAGTAAAACAAAATACATATATAAGAAACTAAAGTCAAATAACCCGGAGCCTGGAACTGTAGTTGTTCAAGGAAACAAAGTACTCAGAACTGAACATAACCCAGTACGTAGATGACCACACATCTTTCACCTTAATTTTGCCATATCATGAGTTTTTTTTGACATCTACGATTATAGCAACTTGACCATACTGTGATGTGTCAAAAAAACCTGACCATACTGTGCTCTTATTCTTTCATGAGATAATAAAACTATTCGCAATAGGCTTCTCTGCTCTGATTCTCCTTCATGATACTTCACATTTAGATTGTATATGAAAATAAAATGAGAAGAACAATCATCCCTGGCAGATTAGCTTCGCGGACAAGCAGGCTGAAACAAGAAGGAGAGCAACAAAGGCATGCATTGTATTCTACCTGAAGCCTAAAACGCCGCCGAACCTCATCATGCCCATACCACAAAGACCGGACAGTTCACACAAATGGAATTGGATAATTTAATAAAAAACAGGGAGCTCACAGTTCACATACATCAGAACTTGACAATATAATCGAACAGGGAGGGCATTAATTGATAACTACTCTGTTAACCCTTTTGCAAGCGAATGATGTGAGGCAGAGGAGGACGTCGAACCTGAAGTATGGGGTCCAATCTCTGAAGATGTCGAGCTACAGGGCCTGCGGCAGCAGGGGACGTTACGGCGGCCGCCGCAACATGCAGGGCGGCGCAGGTGTCGCGTGGCGGCGTGCAGGGTGGGGATCTCCCGTGCAGGCTATTGTGGTGTGCAGACTCGCACGGGGAGCAGCACCATGGTGTCAGCGGGCAGGGTTTTCGAGCGGGACGGCAGCAGCAAGCTGGTGCAGCGGCGACAGGCATCAGGCGTTGGTATGGAAGGGTGGAGGCATGGGGGATTGAGATCTAGATCGTGCTTATGTGCAGGGAGTTATTTCTCCTTCGTTTCCTCGGAGGCCTCAGAGGCCTCAGATGCAGACCGGGAAAAATTTCCTGTCCCGGATGCGGAACGCGGGATAAGTGATCCGTCCGACGCTAGAAATTGCTAAACGTACACGGAGATCTGATAGGTGGGCCTGATTGTGTGGTTTTGGTTTGGATGTGTGTGGTTTTTGGGTGCATCTAGCAAAGTTTTTGTTTGCTCTTTTATAAGTAGTAGAGAAGTAGAGATTTGGTGGAGTCGAAGAAGGAGAAATGGCAGGGGCAGTTAAACCTCTAATTTAGCAGTATATTGATGTGAAGTTTGTGTTGAGACTTTTTTTTTCTTGTATTTAACCGTGCCGTCGGCACTGGGGTATGAGCTTTATGTGGCGGAATAAGTTCCGGGCCTTTGTTTTTGTTGTAACCTGAAAGTTGCCAATCCCCACCAGGAATGAAATAGTGGGAGGGAGGCATGTTGGAACCGTCAGAAGTTGTAGGCCATTCTTCCATTGTTCATCAGTAACCTTGTAAAATGTTGCAAAATACAGTTGAGATGACAAAACTACTCTTCTCTCTATCCATGGCTTAAAACAGACAGATAGAAACGACTTTTTTCTTAAAAGTGCAAAAAATACTTGCAATTTCCGATATTTACATGGTATTTAAGATGACATGTTAACATTTTAGGTAAATAAAATACACTATATAGTGAAATCTATTTCATCACTACCACTTTTTCTATAAAATTGGCAAACTTGGAAGACGTTGACTTTTGATTAAATTTATGCACATTGTTTTTAGAAAAGATGGAGTATAAATCTAAACTAATTTGACATTACATGTGTTGGCGCTTTTTCCATTTCTACTAGGAAATTATGCCCGTGCGATTGCTACGGATCAGATCAAATCACATGACTATGATATCATAAATTGGATATCTTTTTATCTTCTTCCCCTTGCATATCCCTGGTTTCTCTGCACCGCTCCACTAACACATAGTTTGTTGGCATCTTTTTTTTTTGCTCAATGAGAACATTCCTACTTTACTCGAAGATACATAAAGCAATCGCAAGAAAGTAAATCGAACAATTAATAAATATTTCGGAATCATCACTAAGAATTATCCTATCAAACTGCAAATTCTGGTAATTGCAAAAGAAAATGAGAAAGTATTATTATGACAACAGTTAGTTGAGTGCTCGTGTGTTGCATACCTCAGGGCGCATGTTGTGGTGCATCCATAAGGCTTCACTAGATCATGATGGCGCGCGTTGCCGCGCCTGTCTAAAAAACAAAGAGGGAAGTGAGGTATAGTTATTTTCATACATATATGAAGATATGAACCCATGTTTAAGGAGTGAGGTATTGGTCGGTGATCAAAGAGGGGAGTCTAAAAAACAACCTTTTGGCCCTAAGGGAAAATGTATACCCTCATTGGTTGTAAACTATGTTTTATTTAAAAAACAGAGTCAAAAACACACACAGAGCAACTCAGTACAAAATACCTATGACAATAAATGGTTGTTAGATTCAGACACATACCTACAGAATTTTATCACTTCCTAGGCCTAAATACATGGAAGGCATATATTGGAAATTTAAATTTGTACTAAAATACTTTTCTTGATCTTCTTGTTCAGACTGAACGTGGTACTTAGAACATCCTGTCAAAATAAAAATTCAACCGAGAAACACATGTGGTCATAGGCATGAGCAAAGCCTGTGATACAATCACAAGAATCTTGCGAGATAACAGCGATGCTTGCGAGCTAACAGTGATGTAAATTTGCTCGCAGCTTGTGAACGGATACGAGCGGTGATACAAAATCATGGTGTGCTCTTGTATTCCATAGCTAGACAAATTAGCACATGGCAAAAGAAAACACACAAGTAGATTATAAATAATAAGATGGTAATCAAGACAACAACAACATAAACCCTAAAATGAACTATAAAAGGATAGATGGTAGATTTGCTGTAATAGGAACTTGCCCATATTCGTGCTATCTATTCGCTAACCTCTGTTAAGAGCAGCAGTTGCCTTCGATGCACATCATCTCCTTAGTTCTCTTATACCTTGAACTGTGTGGATGGTAACAAATATGTGAAAAACTCACTCGTTATATAACACACTAAATTGACTTTACAAATCATGCACAATGTGCATCAATCAAGTTTAAGTTTGTACAAACCATGGGTTCAAATATGATTCACTAATAGTTCAAAAAAATCTTAACTTTTGAAGATGCATCCTTTTCACATGCTCATGATATTTCGGACAAAACAAAGCTAACTTTGGGAAATGCTGGCAATAACACCAGCTTTCCCAATGCATCTGAATATCTGCATGTTTTATGTTTAGATCTGGATAGTCCATGATGCTATCTAGCCGGTACATTCAGAGATAGCTTAGTAACCTAAAGAAATGTTCTCTATAAATAAACCAGAAAATGGGAAACTTGTATGAACAAGTCACAAAGTAATTAAAAAAAGGGAACAAGGGTAAATAACTTGTAAGCCAGCCACTACCAGCCATAATAGAGAAGCCATAAAAAAATCTACAGCATTCATCTTCATATTCATATGAAAAATGAGGACAACTCATATTTCTAAGTTGTATCCACACAATGAAAAGAACTGTATAATGCTTCTGGAAGATCATGAATATTTTAAAGTGTTCCTAAAAATCAATGATGTTAACATATTTTCCTAACTCACCTCATCAAATTTAATATCTCGATGAAAACAAAAATAAAAACTGCACCTATCAACCATGTATATCATCAGTAAGGGCCCATCAACGGTGAAGTACTGGACTCATTCAGCCAACAGCAACCGAGAAACACATGTGGTCATAGGCATGAGCAAAGCCTGTGATACAATCACAAGAATCTTGCGAGCTAACAGTGATGCTTGCGAGCTAACAATGATGTAAATTTGCTCGCAGCTTGTGAATGCATACGAGCGGTCATACAAAATCATGGCGTGCTCTTGTATTCCATAGCTAGACAAATTAGCATATGGAAAAATAAAACACACAAGTAGATTATAAATAATAAGCTGGTAATCAAAACAACAACAACATAAACCCTAAAAATGAATTATAAAGGGATAGATGGTAGATTCGCTGTCATACGAACTTGCCCATATTCGGGCTATCTATTCGCTAACCTCTGTTAAGAGCAGAGGTTGCCTTCGATGCACATCATCTCCTTAGTTTCTCTTATACCTTGAACTGTGTGGATGGTAACAAATATGTGAGAAAACTCACTCGTTATATAACACACTAAATTAACTTTACAAATCATGCACAATGTGCATCAATCAAGTTTAAGTTTCGTACAAACCATGGGTTCAAATATGATTCACTAATAGTTCAAAAAGATCTTAACTTTTGAAGATGCAGCCTTTTCACATGCTCATGATATTTCGGACAAAACAAAGCTAACTTTGGGAAATGCTAGCAATAACACCAGCTTTCCCAATGCATCTAAATATCTGCATGTTTTATGTTTAGATCTGGATAGTCCATGATGCTATCTAGGCGGTACATTCAGAGATAGCTTAGTAACCTAAAGAAATGTTCTCTATAAATAAACCAGAAAATGGGAAACTTGTATGAACAAGTCACAAAGTAATTAAAAAAAGGGAACAAGGGTAAATAACTTGTAAGCCAGCCACTACCGGCCATAATAGAGAAGCCATAAAAAAATCTACAGCATTCATCTTCATATTCATATGAAAAATGAGGACAACTCATATTTCTATGTTGTATCCACACAATGAAAAGAACTGTATAATGCTTCTGGAAGATCATGAATATTTTAAAGTGTTCCTAAAAATCAATGATGTTGAGTTAACATATTTTCCTAACTCACCTCATCAAAGTTGATATCTCGATGAAAACGAAAATAAAAACTGCACCTATCAACCATGTATATCATCAGTAAGGGCCCATCAACGGTGAAATACTGAACTCATTCAGCTAACAACAAAGTTGCACTATGGTAGTATGATTAGATAAATACATCACAGAAATCATTGCAGCAGTCCAGTAGCCAAAACTATGTATGCTAGACCAACAGAAAATTTAATCACGCATGTTCACCAATCAAAGCCTATAAAATTTCTGAGATCACACATCTGATCCATCTATAGTCTGATGCTCCAAACGAAATAAAATCCCTTATTCCTTACCTATTATGCAATGTTGTAGTTACTTGGGATCCCAAGGAAGCGGGTGAAGAGCCTCCTAGGAACACTTGAAGGGATCTTGCTGGGCACAAATATTACGAACGTAAGTGGAACGCCATACTTATCATCAACAATTAAACCCCTTAACCACTGATATGGCTTTACCTAGAGCACCATAACTCAAAAATATCATATATTTCAGGACGAAGGTTGCAGTACACAATATATACAAGAATAGCAAATCATATACCTTAACTTCCTCTTGCATTAACATGATTGAAACTAACGTTCCAAACCATTCTCATGCAAACCTTGTAAATCTATTTAAAGCAATTGTAGCATTAGATCAGTGACCACAGTACAATGCAATCCTTGCATGGGATAAATAATTAGTACTATTTAGGGTAACCGGAAGACAAACATGAGAACTATTTATTTTATTTATCATACCTTACCATCGATTACACACCTGGATAATTCTCCAAAACGCAGCTGATTTTTGGTGGACTTCTAGAGATATGTGTCCATGATAGTTGGTTTTGTACTCCCACAATCAACAGAGGATTCTCGCCATCACAAAATTCATGATGCCACAAATAGGAGTAAATGATGATGACTCAAATATCCTTAGTATACCATATGAAACTCCTAAATATTGTTTGTCACTTATCAGTAAATGTGCCGAATAACAAGGATCCGGAATTTAACTTTATGTTATATACACGATCGGGTAGACACTACCATATTAAAGATTTTTTTTCCCGAATCACAATGTTAGATACAGAAAGGTCACCATTTCATTGTGCTCATCAGGCACCTTGTGAACACCGTTCTCAATCCACTTCCTACAACCTTCTTGATGGGATTCGTTTGGATCTCAACTCCACCTGGTCATTTCCATTCTCTAGTCTGCATCGGGTGCTTGCCATGACCAGATTTGTTAGATCGGGAACTACATGAGATAGGGATATAATTTTACCTAGTAGATGTGGGGTTGTGGCGCTCCTTAAAATTGAGTGAGCAGTGACCGTGGTGGTGGGGGAAGGCTTGTGGTCGTCCATGTCAAGGCCGAGTGTGCAGATGGCAAGGGGAGCACGAGCGGTGGACGGAGGAGTGGAGCCATGGAGGGTGTGCCACTGCTGCCCATAATGTAGATCAACTTTGCATCGCTGCTTCGAGATTGGCTGGAGGGGCGGACTGTGCAGTAGAGCACATGAAGACGAGAGGAAACAGCGGCACAAAACTCTCCCACCCACCGTTGCTGCCACTCCATCCGAATCTCTCTTAGCATGGAGAGGGGGGCTGCACACCCCTTGTCCGAGATAGGGATGGGCGGATGCAGGCTTTGGGGAGGTTCTGCCCACCGTCGAAGCCAATCCCTCCCTCTCTCTCGGCATGGGGAGGAGGGCAGCAGCGGCGGCGGTTTCGCCCTTAGCCGAGATAGGGACGTACGGGTGCACGCTGTGCGGAGGTTCCGCCCACCATCACCGCGACTCTCTCTCTCTCTCTCTCTCTCTCGTCATGGCGAGGAGGGCAGCAGCGGCGGCACGTTTCACCCTTTGCCGGGATGGGGATGGGCTGTGGGGAGGTGGTTGTCGCACTCGCATCGAGTCACTGCCGGTTTTGTGTATGCACATGTGGCTACATCCTGACCATCTATTCGTGATCAAATGAGATGCCTCCGATTCGTTTCCCAGAGTAGCGTCCCCCGGGACAGTGAGCCCAGGAGCGGCCCATGTGAAGAAGATGCGCATCACAGGTAAAAAAACTATCTAGACGCACGATCCGACGGCTAATATGGCTAATGGCGTGAGAGGCCTCCTATTTGATTCAGTTATAATATCCTTAATATCTCCGTGGCAAAACACTAATGCTGCCAACAATATAAGCCAGTGGTCTAGTGTCCTACATATTTATTACAAAAATAAACGTTGCATTAATTCATAAAAGAC
The DNA here is from genome assembly GCA_916181665.1 of Avena sativa. Taxonomy (NCBI): domain Eukaryota; kingdom Viridiplantae; phylum Streptophyta; class Magnoliopsida; order Poales; family Poaceae; genus Avena; species Avena sativa. The sequence goes on from OV702290.1 coordinate 472,180,917, forward strand.
CAAACCAACTTGATTTGGTGCTAGCCAAGCCTGTTTGGAAGGAGCTAGTTTTCGTGTGCAACTGAACATGATAGTAAAGTGCTATGCACTTCAGCATATTGCATTATGAAGAAACATATCCAAATATATTATGTATACAGTTTCACATAGATAAGTCGCATGCTAATGCTTGATAACAATCTCTATTATACTACACCACGGTTAGGTATTAAAGTAGATCATGGATTTCTATATTTGATAGTTTATATAAACAACCCTCACAGTGTAATCACACAGTGCAATATCAATCTAGCAATACAATCAGCTATTATTCCATCATGGTATAAGAGCCTCTCGGTTCTCAACCTAGGGTTTAGCCCACCGCTTCCATCGTGCCGTCCCTAGGGAGATCAATCTCCACCAGGGGGTAGCGCAACTCATAGATTAGATCCCATAGACATCGACAATATTTTCTTTCCGGTTGCTTGGCCAGTGTTTCTTCTTCTTTTACCGATCATATATCGGATTGCGTTTCCCATCGCCTCATGTCGTCACCACACGCCTCTACTCCAACCTCGGTTCATCTCCAGAAAATCCTCGCTCACGACCGTGCCAAGGACGTTATGCATGGAGCCCCAAGGGACGCCTTCACATGTCATGTCGGCTTCTCCATCCGCATGTCGCCACCTCGCTGGCTTGTCTTCGCCGACATGAACCAGGACAGTCGTGCCCAAGTTTGTGCCTAGCCATCAACAAAGGTCTGCATGTACATCGTTGCTGGTCATCATCACCAACAACAATCTACACCAACAAACTCCGTCGCAGGTACCGCTTAATCGCCGCCGCCACCAATCAAGGTCTTCGTCAACACCAACGGATTCTGCGTTGCCGAGATCCTGCATGTAGATGAATAAAACATGTTTGATCTCCAACATCTACAACTTCTCCTTCAACAAACGTGAAAGAGCTCCTGCATGTGGATGAATAAAATGGGTTTGATCCCCGACATCTACTGCTACAGTTCAGTCACCATCGACAACCACCTCTCCGTCTTCATCCACCATGACCTCGCAGCCAGAGTTACTATCTATTTTATTTCCACCGCTTCTTGCAACCACTTCGTCTACTCTAGCGCATATAACACGCAATCGTCCATACACAGAGCTCTTCTCTGGTGCTCCATCCGATTCTGGCTCGTATGGTTCGTGATGGTCCCTATCTTTGCACGTCTGGTATTGGCAACACCGACATGTGCCTTCGACTCCGGCGCGCTCTCAAGTTTGGCAAGCTCCGCACGACGTGTCAACCTACCTCTACTACCACAACTCTAGATACGTCTACCTCGAGTTGACTACTGTTGCAGCCGCATTTTACTCTTTTATTACTTTGGCGACTTCCTCCACGGGCTCAATGACAACACCGACTACAACTACATCAACCTCAACGACGACTACATCACCAACACTCCAACATCACCATCGACCACGATTACATTGACATCAACATCAAGGGCTATCATCCATCGACATCCTCTCCAGTCAGCGCCTTCGGCTTATGCTCCAGTCGGACCGCGCGCGATGCTCCTGCTGTTCACGTCACTACCGATCTGACTACGGGGGGTGTTAGAGTACACCACGGTTAGATATTAGAGTAGATCACGGATTGTTATATTTGGTTGTTTAGGATCCTATCTCTACTAGGCTTCTTAGTCCCCAATTCTTCTAGTACTATATAAACAACCGAAGAGCTCGCAATGTATCATGCAATGCAACATTAATCTAGCAACACAATGTATCACGCAATGCAATATTTTTATAAGATTGGGGGAAAATGGGAACCTGAATTCTTGATTACATGGGGTTTACCCTTTTTTGGTAGTTCAATGGACGGTCGCCCCTCCAACAAGAAAATGTAGAAATATGGAAACTTCTCTGCCATTTAGATCGGAGAATTTATAGAGGAAATCGGGTTTTAAATTTCCGGAAACCACACGATTATATAGCCAAAGGGAATACGCCGCGCCTAAAATCATCCCAAGCGTAGCTAATGTGGCTACTAAGTTATTTCTTTGGAAAGATCCTACTAGGATTAGAAATTCCCCGATAAAGCTGCTAGTGCCGGGTAAACTCATATTGGCTAAAGTGAAAAAGAAGAAAATGGTAGAGAAATTTGGCATGGTGCTCATTAAACCTCCATAATATATAGTCTTATGTCGTTCATATAGAACACCAACACATAGAAAAAGGGCTGAAGAAACCAGTCCCATGATGATCAAGATTCAGGCTCCCATTTTCCCCCAATCTTATAAAAAACATACCCAAGCAAAGTACCACCGGCTTCGAGCATTTTCTTTTTGAGAATGCAGACGCTCACATACACTCCCTCTTATGAACACACGCACACACACCCTACGCCTATGAACACCTCCGAGAGACTGAGCCGACGGGTCTTACCTCCAGGAGTAAGACTCCATCTTCAAATAAGTAAACGGATTGTCAAAAGGAGGACGTACTAAAGTATTGTTCATGTGCATTATTATCAAGAAAGAAACAAAGTACAGCTATGCATCAGCTCACTGTCACGGATATAATTTTCTTTTTAAGCGGGGACGGTGGATAATCTCAAATGTTTGACTGTTAAATAATATTTGGTGTGCCAAAGAAGAAAATCCGTATTTGATTTCGTAGGAGCATCACCCTCAAGAGCAAACTCTAATTAATGGGGAGCGCTACGCGTTTCCGGGGGATAACTCCCCCGATTCCCACGTATCCATAAAATAGATCAAAATCCCACTTTTGCTACAAAACGCGTCGCTTTTACTATAAATTGTCTCACTTTTGCTACATGTAGCAAAAAAGGTATGACCTAGAAAATAAAAAACAAACTAGACCTCGCCGGAGATTTTGCCGGAGACCTCGCCGGAAGATTTCGCCGGAGATCGTGTAGCAAAAAAAGTACTAATGTCGCAAATCCGATATCGCCGGAGATATCGCCAGGAAAAACCTCGCCGAAGACCTCGTAGCAAACGTTTTATGCTATTGTAGCAAATCCAGAGAATGTTGGTAGCAGAAAAAATGTGCTAATATAGCAAAAGCCCGACCTCGCCGGAGAGTTTTGCCAAGGACCTCGCAGGAGAACTCGCCAGACATGTCATAGCAAAAAAACTACGCTATTGTACCAAGACCGTACAACGGTTATAGCAAAAAAAATTCCTATTATAGCAAATCCAACTTCGCGGGACACCTCGCCGGAGATCTCGTCGGAGACTTTGTAGCAGAAATTTTATGCCATTATAGCAAAACACACAAAAAAAAGGTTGTAGCAAAAATATTGTGAGAACGTAGGAAAAAATATATTAATATGTAGCAAGAAAAATTGATAAGATAGCAAATGCTCGTAGCACCGACGACCAACATAATTGGCAACACCGTCCAACATGGGTAGCAATACATGCCAACTAGAGTAGCAAACACTGGAGACTGTAGTAGCAACCCGAATGCCTTAGGTAGCACTAGCACGCCGTCGCTAGAGGCCATGCCTACAGAATCTGGGGTCATGGTCGCAGAGAAGCGTCCCCGGCGTCGCAAAAAAAATATTGCCGTAGCAAACGGCTAGCAGACAAGGGCAACAACACATGCCTCGGCCGCCATGGCCTCATTCCCCGCCTTCTCCGACCTCACTCGCTCTCGGCAGCAGCAGCACCGCCTAATGCACGGAGGAGAGGACGGGGTGGGAGGAGGTGCAAAGTGTAGGAGGGTGGGGCGTCAGCGGGGATGCGTGGTGGCGGCGACCACAACCACCATGCCAACGCCCATGGAGAAGCACACCAACGGGCTCGAGGTTGTCGTCATCTAGGAGCTGCCAGAGGTCGACGAAGGTAGGTGTTCAGGGAGGTGCTCAGCTCGAGGCCGGAAGAGGGGGGGGGGGGGGGGGGGTGAAGGACGCGCTCCGACCGGCAGTGCGGGCCGGCGGCGCTACCCCAGGTGGCGTGAGAAGGAACGGACACCGGAGGAAGAAGATGGGGATCAATAAGTTGGTGGGCCATACCACGAGGTGAGCGTGCCTCGATTCCACGGTCCACGCGCCGCGGCCTAGGGATGAAAATCACGGAATCCCTTGGGGGTACTGTATCCTTTTCCCTAATTAATTCTCATGTAAGTCTTCGAGAGCTGCAGACAATGTCAACGGAAAGGGCTAAACACACACCACTTGTGCACTTACACATACTTACCTTTTCACTATTGCCCCATAATTATTGGAAGATCGCAACTTCAGTTCCCTACTAAAGAAGAACAACTTCAGTTTACAAATTAAACTCAGCTATGTACTTCTCAATTTATCAAAAAAAACACGTAAAAAAATTACCAAAAAAAATCTCATCTATGGACTTTTAGTTGACGAAACAAATTTAAATGCCCAGTTGACATGAGGTCTATCTATAGTTCTGTACCCTGCTCAACGGAGCAACATGGGCAGATTTATTGAGACACTACATTAGCACATGCACATAAGTTTATTTGTATTAAAAAATCAAGACGTGTAGTGGTATATATCGCCGCTTCAGTATTGAGTATGGATCTCACTAACTAGTAGAAGTTTTTTTTTTCCGGGTCACTAACTTGTAGAAGTTACTGTATAGAAGATTCAGAATAATTATTTCCCACTATCATTGGGCGACATCGAGTGGGATTAGACATGGAAATAGTCAGGTGTGCATGGAACACCCAGACTACCACGTTTACTTAACACAGGCTGCAAACGCGCCCCCACGCCAAAGCCGCCGCCGCTCTAGATCTAGCCTCTCCGGTCCCGTCCTCCCCTCCGTCCGGCAGCCACGCCAGCGGAGAGAGGAGTAGGGACCCATCGTCTTCATCGTTTGCTTCCGTAGGTCTGTTTTATCTTACTTTTGTCTAACCTTGCGGCATCGGCGAGGTGGTGGCGACGATGACGTATTGGAATAAAGTCTCTCTAGCCTCTCCGTATCTCATGGGCACCCGATTTGGAGTCAACGAATGGCTTGTGAGGGTTAGCATCGTCAGATCCGTTGATTCTCTTCGGATCTTGGTAATTGGTGTGTCTATCAAGGGGACTTCTTCTAGCTATGGGGATCTACGAATCGCCAACGAGCTTCATCGACAGTTACTTCTTCCTCTTCGTCTCTGGGACGGATGTGGTCTTCTAGACCCGTTCGGCGACTTCCCATCCGCAATCAAGAACGTCAGGCCGGGTCAGGGAGGAGCGGCGCGCCGTCGACACGGTATGGAGGTTGAAGACGAAGGCATGTCGAGGATTTTGTTGTAATTTTCATTTTTCTTGTGATGCTTTGTATGGTCGTATGGTTTCCTTTAATTCCTAGGTCCTTTTCCCAAAAAAAGGTGTACATGGAACCGGAAAGTAGACTGAAGAGGCGTCGCTGCACTCGGATGGAAAGGAGTGCGGGGCCGAGCGTAACGGATCGTTGCGCTCGTGAGGATAGGGGTGCGCCCTCCAGTATGTCACGGCAACGGAGACCGAGCACGCTGGCAAGGGTATGGGCTCCACGCTATCCGACCGACGACGAGAGTGTGCTTTGGAATCGGGCGCGACCTCCGTTTTCCCGGTGAGGAAGTGGCCCAGCAGCTGGCACGTACGGCCTCCATGGTTCCTGCTAGTGAGTGCGCGGGCACGGACCGATCCTTTGGTAAGAAAGAATGCGATGGAGAGATTGCACTTCGAGGAGGCACGACCCTTCGGGAGGGGGCGAGCTTGGAGGCCGGCATTGCAGAGGTCGACATGGGGAAGTCGGTGTGCTGCTGGTCGACGGAAACCTTCCAAGAATCCAATATCATACACGGATGGTGAGCGACCAATGGTGAAGCCCATAGACTAGCTCGTATGGCAACGTCTTTATCTCTTGGTAGACATGTTTGATCTGTAAACCTTTTCCCTCCTAACCAGCACCTCCTTTAGGATCATGCAATGAAGTCCATGGCAAGCACCGGCATTAATATCGTCCTTCACCACACTGAGACAGTCCGAGGACACTAGCACACGATTGAGCAGCAGAATATCAAAGATGGCATATTAATACCTATTTGCACAAAATCCTCCATCTTGTCAGCTTTTTCACGGATCCTGCTCCTCATATATGTCCAAGATGATCCCTGAAAAGCAGATACCATTAGTGAGCAAATGTTGTAACCAAATAACCATGTACGGGAATTGTAGTACTGAATGTTTAACTCTTGATTTGGACCTCAAACATGAACTGAAAATTCTCAAGGCAAAGCTAGGTTCCAAGCAGAACTAAATTTTCAAACATAAGTATGCTCTCCAAGGATAGACCTGGACAACCGATGGGCTGTGATTCTACTCATAACTTCCAAAGATGGCATGACAAGCTTATACTTCCATTCTTAAAACAGATAGCGTTACTAGCAATCCATGAACATACCACGTAGCTGCAAATGCATCTAATTAACATTTCCTAACCAAAGAATTTTGTTTTTCATGTTATAGCTTGGAAAAAACTGACCGCAAGGCAACCAATATATATATATGTCCAGTCATTAATGTTTTCCCAACTCCGATGTTTTAACGAAGCATGTAAATTAAATACTTGGGCCATCTGTCTATATTGGCTTGCGCTTCTACTAGAAAATGATGCACAAAGACATCATGCCATAATAAAAAACTAGGGCTGCTTCAAACTAATTACAAGGTTTTTTATTTTACTTATTGTCTCTATAAGGTGTTTTGAAATAATAAACAATAGTCAGTAGTGCACAGACCAATACCTGGTGAGATTAAAGAACTTGGGGAACTCAGATGAAAGGAATGACTTGATAAGGTGTGACTTTTCTTTGACCATGTCAGCATCGTCGCCGTAAAGGTCCTCATCTTCGTTAATATATGGAACAATCGAATTCACTGTCTCGGAAACCAAATCAATCGTGACCACCGAAACCTTGCGAATCTTGCGATACCCTTCCTCAGGCGATTCCACCGACAACATAAAGTGTGCGATGGTGTGGTCGTCCATGCTCACAAGAGGGAACATTAGGCTATTGTGCTGGAGCGGATGTACAATGCAGGCGTTGTGAGCCCACAATGACGTCACCGACACATCCTGGTTCCACCTCAATTCACCTGTTTCTGCTGTCCACGATGTATCAGAGACGATGCAGAAAGCCACACGAGGTGGAATGGGGCCGTAGAGCTTGCCATCGGTGCGAATAGTGGTGATGTAGTTGAGAACATCGCCCCCAGCTGTACTGGTGGTGACACACACACTGCGGTTCGCCTCGAGGAATCCTGGTTGCCTTGTTGCAAACGGACGGATTGCGGTAGGCAAAGGGAGGTAAGAGATCTTAGGCGGCCTTTCTTCCTCAAACACCTCCTAGAGTAGAATACCTCCAATGTAGTAGTTAACCCAGCAAATATCAGTGGTTGAAGCTGATGACAGCGTCCGCCGGGTTGAACTGGAAGGCGAGGTTCATGGACCAATCATATAGTTCCTTGTAGTCATAACTCTCGTGCTGGATGGGTATCTTTTTAACCTCCCACGTGCCATCATCTTCATGGGATGATACAGAAGAGCGGAGCACGCACACCTCCGCTTCCATCGTGCGGGTTCCAGGAATTTTACTGATCATAGCCAGCTGCGCCACCACGAACTCGTCTTCATATTTTGCGGCACGGACGAGTCCTACAGTGTGAGGAAAGAACACGCGCTGCTCCTCCTGAGTCGTCGTCGATCGTCGTCGTCGTTCCCTCTGTTGTATCGTAATCATCATCGTCCTCGCGGCAGTAAGGAGGAGGGAGTGAGACCACCATGGGTATGGTGCAGACGGGGAGCCGTTTGAGCTGCATGCGCGAGCCACCAAGGTCGGAGGAGGCTACGCAGATGAAGTGATCCTGCGTGTAACGGCGGTAAGGGCTCTCGTGCAGGTCTTGGATGGAGGTGAGCCTGAGCAGGAGGAGATCGCGATGGGAGGCAGCGAGGTCGGTCCCGTGGCCGTCCTCGGCCGTGGTGCCGCCGGGCCAGCGCACGTAGAGGCGGGAGATGGCCGGGGGCTGGGCCAGGAGGAAGGCGACGTCGAAAGGCTGACCGAGGGAGGTGGAGGAGGTGGCCCTCAGGGGCGCCGTGGACTCGTCCGGGAACCCGCCGTGGTCGTCGTCCCTGCGGTAGACGCGGTCCAGCATCATCCAGTTTATCGCCATGGCCGCCGGCCGGATCGAGAGTTGACGGGTGGTTTAGCTAGGGTTTCGCTGCCTGTGCGCAGGGGTCAGGGGGAGACTTTATACTGATCGATCAATCGATAGGAACTGAAACCGAATCGATGTCCCTCCCCGGCTTGGATCTAGCGTCAGGTTGATTGGAAGAGAGAGAAAGTGGAAACTGCCTAACGACGAGCGCTCCTCGGAGTTTCCAAATCTCATCCTCTTCTAATTAGAAACAAATGCGCACCATCTCGCCGTCCATATGTGCAGCAAAAGCAAAGCAGACCACCGATTGCCCATCCTATAGAGATCGGACACACATAAGTTCCGATATGTGATAACGTGTTGGTGTGTCTCCATGCCACGACTGAGCGAATTTTGAATGTGTGCTGCCGCGCGGCGGCCGGCGGCCACCGCCTAGCACCCCACTGCTGGCTCCTTCCCTCGCCCGTCTTCCCCGTCCGTGCTCCCATGTCGTGGCCGGCGAGGGACGCCTCTCCGCCGCTCAGGTGGAAGGCAACAGTCCAGGGGCAACCCCGACCTTTCTCGGTTTCTCCCCCTCCTTGTCCTGCTGGATCACCGCGAGGTGGTGATCGACGCCCGACCTCTGCGCCGGGGCGACCTGGTCCGCTAGGGCGGCCGGGTCATGCTGCCGGCCCATCTTGTCTGGGTCGGCATTGCCATCCGTCCCCGAGCAGCCGTCTCCTCCCCAACCCCTTCTCGCCGGTGACCCCGCCCCGCCCCCTTTGGGCGGATGTCGAGGACGAGCCCGAGCCCCAAGCGCCGACGACTCAAGTGACCGGAGTGGAAGGTGACACCTTTGGGGGCGACGACGACACAAGGGAGCAAGGAGTGGAGACTTGCTGGGAGCCCCCCTTAAGCACCATACGCTGGGAGACTGCTTTCTCCTGGCCAGGCCTGACCGGCGGCGGAAACCACCCGGCGGATCCGGTCTTCGATCTCCTGCCCCACCGCGGCCGCAACCGGTGCGTGGGTTTGGTGGCTTGCCCTGGAAGGATTCACGGCGACAGTTGCTCCAAGGGGGCCTACAACTTACCCGAGGTCACACCTGCCCTCTCTGGCGGGCGTGGTCGGTGGCCGTTGTGCTCCTACGGCGGCAGAACCTCGCGTGGTAGGAGGTCGAGTAAGGGGGAGTGTCGCGACGAACGGTTCATATTGAGCTAACTGGGCCATGGCAGGCCAAGGACCGGTGGGGTTGCCACATGCCCCTATGGCCTAGCACCGACCTCGGGTCTACTACTGTCCCCAGCAAGCAAACCCTAGCCCACCCGAACCATCCCCAGCCGCTCGTCCTCGATGCCACAGACCACCCCCCGCCGCCCTGGAGCCCCCCACCCTGCCCCGATGCCGGTGAGGACCTACCTCGAGGCCCTCATGTCGAAAAGGGTTTGGAGCCCCCCGACACCTCCCCGCGCAACTTCTCCTCGCCGGAGCTCGCCCTCGTCGCACCACCGGCCTCCATCCCAGGGCCACTGTGGAACCTACCACCACCTGGACCACCGCTCCCCGCCCCCGCAGTGATACAGCGAGCCGTGTCGCGCCTCCCGCTCTCCACTGTGGGGTCTGCAGAGGACAGACGAGCCACCCCTGCCACTCCCCGCCTCGCTGCGGTGACCTAGCATACCACTGTATGTTGTAGTACGCAAGTCATTGACATAACACTCACGAAACCCCGTTCCACACATATTACATCTCAGAGTGGTACAATAGAAACATTGCGGGTCCATATTACATACAAACTTATTATTACAATGACATACTAATGGTACCAAGAGGTTCTCTAACTTACAACCAGCCAATGGCGGACCAAGGCCAAATTGGAAGCCTGGGCACAAAGCCTCGACCAGCAAGTATGGAGAGAAATGACCGCGTTCGCTAGCTGTGCTGCTACAAACACGTCACAATATGCTCTGTCATAGCAAACTACACGTATTTTACAGCTTAGAACATCGATTCTTGCTGTTCGAGCTTAGTACATCGCCTTGAGAGCTCGCAGGAGTGCTTGGAAGTGACGCTGCTGAGCACAAGCACGTGCCTAGGGTGACCAGACGGTAAATCCACCCCTGCAACCAACGAACAACTTACTTAACGAAGTTCCATCATAAGAACGAAAGATCCAAAGTAATTAACATGGCGGGAGCTCAACAGCTTATTTTATAAAGTTTATGCTGCTCGACTCGACCTAGGAACTAAGTACTATTATAGTAACTACTCTGACTTGTGGTCTTCTGCTCCATAGCAGATCTCATAGTCCACCCCTTCAACTCCGCCAAAGAGATCAGATTCTTCATAGAAGACATCGTCTTGGCACTTTGTTGCATACATTGGAGTATTGTAACATCCCAAAACTTTAATCCAAGCTTATCAAGATCAAATCATCTAAAAATAGGGTTAACAAAAACTTTTTCAAATTTAAAATAAAAGCATTCATATATGTGTGCATTTAAAATAGGAGTTGTTTGAATTGCCATGATTGATTGATCCAATGCTTGTAAAATGTTTCTTAGGTGATTTAAACATCATCTACATTATTCCCAAACTTTTCTTAAAGAAAATCAAATAAAAAAGAATTAAAATGAAGGAATGGTCATTTTGGCAATTTTAACTCTCATGCCTACTTTGGCTATTCCTAGTACTCAATTATCAACAGAAACAATTCTTGATCTTTGCACCCCTTGCTAGTACACATAATGAGGTACCAAGGCTCACCTTTTGATCTGCTAAAAACATTTTGTTAGCTATTTTAAATGACAGTTTAAAATTGAATCTAATGCATATGCATAGATCACCCCTACTTCTAAAACCATCTATTTGAGCTCCATTTTTAAAACCCTTGCAACCAGAGACTACCTATCACTAGTGGAGATCACTCAAAAATTTTGAACTCAAAATTCAAAACTTTTTCTCTTGCGGCCATTTCATCAAACACTTAGCATGCTTAATCTCACCTCTAATCCTAGCTCACTATTCTGTACAGGGTTTTGCCCCCATCTGATCTCCATTTAACCTCTCTGTCCCCTCTTGGTCTAACCATGCCCTTAGCATCCCTGTCCCTTGTCCCTAACCCCCAGGCCAAGCCATGCCGAGCACCAACTCGCCGGCCAAACTTGCCCTCACCCTAGCAGACCACTCCCCCTTCCCTCGCCATGTCTAGGAGGTAGCCAACACCTCACCGCCCCTCTCTGTCCCTTGCCCGAGCCAAGTGCTGTCGTGGACCACCGAGGAGAGCCCGCGCCCAGTGCCACCGCACCATGCCGATGCCACCCGCAGAGCACGCTCTGTCCCCGTGTGCACAAGCCGCCGCTCGACCGCAGCCCGCGCCCGCCGCTCCGCCTTGACCTGGAGAACACCCCAGACATCCCCGTTCGCCGCCCAAAGCCTCACAGCCACCGCTCGCCGTGGACACCGCCACTTCGGCCGCTTAGAGCGCCACCTCGCCCAGACCGCGTGCCACCACCCCTACGGCCGCATTCACTTCCTAGAGCACCGCCAGGAGACCGCCTGTCGATCGCCATCCCCCGCCATGCCGCTAGCTCGCCGTACCCATGTCGCCACCGTCGACCGCCCATCCCACTCGGTCTCACCGTCGGGCCTATAAAAGGAGCCCTCCCTAGCCATTCTTCTCCACACCATTCCACTCCCCTCACCTCTCTGAACCTCACCCACCTCTCGCCGGAGCAAGTGGAGCAGCAGCTCGCCGGAGCCGCCGCCTCTGGAGGAGAAGGGTGCCGTTGATTTCGACCACCCCAAGCTCCGCCGCAACCGCGCCTTGCCTCGCCGTTGTCTTCCACTTCGTTTGCCCGCCTCACCGACCCCGCTGGAGCCCTGGTACGCCCCCAGTAGACCCCCACCAAGCCGCTAGGGTTCGAGCTCGCCGGCGACCTGTTCGTCGTCGACGACGACCTTCAACCGTTGATCTCGCTTCTAATCCTACGGCCCACAGCGCGCGTACCGTTTCGCGTTTTAAGTGCCGCTGACAAGCGGGACCCCCTGTCAGCTGAACCCCGTGCCGTGGAGCGCCACTGGGCCGACCCATTTCTTTTCCCGCGCTAGCCCATAATTTCAAATCTGGTTTTTTCCTTTTTAGTTAAATCTAGTTTCTGTCCACTAGTTTGAAAATCAATTCAGAGAGTTTTAGAAATCCAAATTGCATGAAACCAATTTTGTCTGAAAGGTATTAAAATGATCTATCCAAGACTGTTGGATTTAATTCAATTAGAGTTATAGATCTCTCCTAATAAAAATAAGAAGACAGAAGCTTTTGCAACTTGAAACATTTTTATAAAATCAACCAAGTTAGCTTTTGTGTTGATTCCAACTCTCAAAAATCAGGATTTCATAATATCTATCCAAATATGTAATAATATTAAGGTTTACATGCAGTGACTTTGGACTAGTACCAAAATAATGCTATATAGGCATTTCTAGTCACTTTAAATCATTAAATAATGAACTTAAACCAAAGTAATATTGATCCAACCCTTAAATCTCATTCCCACATGTTAGAATATGTGGTGAGGACATGTGTCCACATGATCCCATATTTTGGTGGTGAATATTAAATTTTAGTTAATATTTCAATGAGTAGAAATTACTTTTCTAAAATAAAAAGGGTGAAACTATTAAATTAAACTTGTAATGCTTGTAATGATAATAGATCATAAATGGTGTGTTTTAGAATGCTACCTAGCCTAGTTAAGTATTGTTTGGTGATTGTCTACTCCCTATGTATTTATAGACGCTAGTACCGACCAAGCTTTCGAGGAGGAGGAGTTCTACCAAGAAGAAGAAGAAGAAAACTTCAACCGCTGCACCAACCAAGGCAAGCTATTAGTGGCAAGCTAACCCTTGCAAAACATACTTTAGCAAGCTATTGTTAGCAAGCTAGAATAAAACTAGATGGTTTAGCAAAGAGGCCTTAAGCATGCTTCGATCACACCCATTTAACTATAAGTATCCCAAGTCTTATTGACAAGTTTTACCTCCCTTAGTTTACACAAAGTTCTTTACCTAATTTTGAAGGTAGCATAAAGAGTATAAAACTTGACCTACTTAGAAACCTTTAGATGTCATTCTATGGCATGAGATTGATCCCATCTTTCCACCTTAGTGAACACTCTTAACTTAGTATTTTAGAATAGATCAAAAACTTGAGTCACTTTAGATGGGAACACTTGGTGAAAATGAATTGTGAAAACCTTGGAATGATGAGTCATTCTATTGAGATGATTTGACATGTGTTGAGAGACACAACTGGTTTATGATGATGAAAATGATGAGGCATGAGCCTTAACCCTTTTATAAAACTGATGGTTGGATTCGGATGCGATACCATTCCAAATTTACCGTACAACCACACTACCTGAATTGGGTAAGGCTTAGCTGGAAATTTATATGCATTAGTATTAGTTCCCTCACGGGAGAGGTTTGAGCTGAGGCTACCTCTCAATGTTGTCCACCTATGGAGTGCCCAAGATGACTGATGGTCATGGTTGGGAGGCCATGCTCATAGGAGAGGTGCTTGTACTAGGGTGTGTAAAGGGAAGGTTATGTTTGATTATCTGCATACTAAGTATGATGATTCAGGGTTATCCCTGACAGCTGTATCGAATCTTGTGGTGAAAGTGTACCACCTCTGCAGAGTGTCAAACTATTCGAATAGCCGCGTCCGCGGTTATGGACAGTTGGAATGGCCATACTGTTTTGTTGTCAGATGTTTTGTAAATAACTTAAAATGAATGATGAACTTTGACTTGACCACAACAGGGTTGTGTTGATGATAATAGCTTCCCAACTTAAGTGATTCTAGAACTTTACTTTATCTTTCTTTGCTTCTGAACTCAGCTTAGGTTTCAAATTTAATTTGATAGTTAACTTAGATTCAGTACTTTAACGTAGAATTATACCACTTGTTAGTAGTAGTTTGCGAGTACTTAAAGAGTACTCATGGATTTTGTCCCTGGCTATTCTCATGGCCAGACTATGAAGGAGATTATCAAGATGATGGTCAGCAGGACGGCTATGATAACTAGGACTATCTGCCTTCGTCAACATTGCCTGTGCCCCTGAAGATGGACCCCACCGCTACGCTATCGTTTATTTCCGCTGCTTGTTGTATTAAGGACTGGATCAATGAGGTCCTTATTTGTGTAAAACCTTATGTATGGTTTGTAATGGATGATGTACTGTGATATCCAATCCATTATGTCTCGCAAAAATGGTAATCCTGGGATTGCGAGGTATGGCATAACGGACATCTGGGATTAAAAATCCAGGTGTTGACAAGTATCCTCCTGGTCTTCAAAGTCTAAGTAGGGGATCAAAGGAAAGAGTGAGTAACAACATTACCCACCAATTTCATTATATGCAAGGTTCGAAGTTTGATGCACTACCTACCACCTCAGACTATAAGTCTTAGGTTTTATGTAGTTTTCATAAACATTTCTTCAAAGATTACTTTTATTCTGAAATCTATGCCCATCAGTCTTCAGGTTGACCAGAACTTCATGGAGTTCCTTTCCTACCAAGTTTGTAGCTCCTTCCTAGAATAGAGAGTAACATGCCACAATTCTTACACTCTGTAGAGGTGCATTGCTTTACCCATAAGAGATCAAATCCTTGTTGTACAACCGGACGTACCTTTTCGTCCACATTTTCGTGATGTGGGGCCTAATAGATGATCCAAGCCAATCGTTGTTCCCCTCCGCGACCCCATGTGACAACATGACCATCCAAGCAGAACTACCTCTATTAACCCCATGCATGTAGATATAAGGCTGGTAACCCCTTGAAGACTCTATAAGCAGATCATGTCCCTAGCAACCCCCGTTAAAGTGGCAGGTATACCTTCGATAGCCCCTCACAGATAATCTAGACACCAATATCATGGGGCATTGAGGGGTCCCACCCATGTACTGGATCCTCGCAAGGAATCTACAACTCACGATAAGGTCATTAGTTGGAATATGAATGGAAGGAGATACAACTCAATTCACTGTCCTATTCCAGATCTTATGGTTAACACATATTATACGATGCTAGAATCACTGATGTAATGAGTTATTAATTCCTATCTGATAGACTTTACTGCACATGGAACCCTAAATTCCATTGCTAGCTATGATAGATTACCACCACTTAGGATGATAAGCGATACTTCATATTATTGTGAAAATATTCTTTTCTGACTCCCTTTTCAAAAATAGGTGATAACACAACAAGTTCCAAATACTTTGGAAAACAGATAAAAGGACATGAGCAAGTGATGAACTTGCCTTGTGACAGCAAGATAGTGAAGTATGATGGTTCGACTTGACCCTGCTCTTGTTTCTGCAAAACACCATCATTGTTCAGTAAGAACGATGTTTAAATAAGCAATGATGAATCATGCATATTAATGTCATGCACCATTTTATTTTAAAATCCCCCTTTTAAAATGTTGTACCCATATAATTAGACTTAAAAGATTCTTTTTAGGTTGATAAAATATTTATAAAGATATATGATTATTTCTTATTTAGAGATTAATCTTCAAGAAATTAATATATGGTAGAACAAGTATTTATTTTAATAAATAAATAAAAGAGAATTTATTACCCAAACAATTCTAAAACCTTTTGCTATAATATATTTAGTATTTTTCTAGTAAAATATACTTATTCAAGATCTTAAACATGATTTTTTATTTATTTTTAAGTATTGCCTTATTTTTATCAAAATCAATGAAGGAATAAGTGCTTTTAAATATTCAATTTAAGTTTTATCAATTTAAAAGACAAGTTAGGATTTTTCTTATATACCTTATATTTTTAAGGTATATCACATGTATTTTATGATTTTTCTTTATTTTTATAGAGCCTAAATACTTTTAGGGTATATTTGGAATTTATAATTTTATTAAATATTAATTATTTATTTATTTAGCTGGACTAGACCTGTGGGACAGCCTAGCCTAGCCTATTAGGCCCACTCCATCCCACTAGGTTAGGTTGAACCCAACTTAGTCACTCGCTCACTTGCTCTCTCATCTCCCCTCTCTAGCAACATAGCGGCGCTGCCGCCATCCTTGCTTGATCTTTGCAAGCTCTAGCTGCACTGGACGCTTCCAGCGCCGTGCTTACCGACCAAGTCAACACCGCTGCATCGATTGGTCCACTTCGATTCGCCGCGCTAGCTCTCGTGTGGCCATGTTGACCCTGCACTAGCGATTAGGGTTTTAACCCTTCTCGCTGTGTTGTGCTCCGGTGGTCTCGCGGTGTTGTTCTGGTGGTCTGGTGGTGTGGTGGTTGCGAGCACCATCACTCCTACGCTCCTACAGCTACTAGCATGGTGCAGGCACTTTGGTGCCCACCGTGTTGTCGTGCCGTGGTTGCCACCGATCCATGCCTCTGCTTCCTCTTCTAAAACATAGCGAGGACCATGGGTAATTCTCCCTCTTCTCCTCCCTCTCTCAATATCTCTCTATATTGTCGTGTTCAACCATAATTAGGGTTTTCTCATGTGTTAATGTTCCTCCCCTCCTTCTCTGGTACTCTCAGCTCTAGCAGTAAACTTCCTAGTTGAAAGGGAAATGGACGTCGCCTAGAGGGGGTGAATAGGCGTTTTAAAATTATTATGGTTTAGGATCTAATAAATGCGGAATAAAACTAACATTTAATTTAATTATCAAGCCAAAACCTATATTCACTAGGTTCACTAAGTGCACCAACAACCTATGCTAAGCAAGACAAGCAACAAGCTGATAGCAAGATATAATACTTCAAGCACGATGGCTATCACAATGTAAATTGCATAAGTAAAGGGCTTGGTTGAGAGATAACCGATGGACGTGAAGACAATGGTTTTTATCCCGAAGTTTACTTCCAAAGAAGCTACGTCTCTGTTGGAGAGGTGTGATGGTGCAATGTACCTCAAATACCACAAATGGCTCACCTTGAGGTGTGGTGGCTCGATGCTCACCCAACGCCACACAAGGCCTCACCCCAAGGTGCAAAGGCACGCAAACCACCAACGCCACAAAAGGCTCACCCTATTCTCCAATGAGCTCGCCACCAAGGCCTACTCATGATCCACTATGGGACACTTGAAGGCGGTCACCGAACCCATACAAGGCTTGGGGCTATCTCCACAACTCAATTGGAGGGCTCCCAAGAAATACCACAAAGGCTACAAGCTTGAGGAATCTCCACAACAATTGGAGCCCCCATGAATAATGCTACAACAGGCCACAAGCTTGAGGAATCTCCACAACTCAATTGGAGGCCTCAATAACACACCACAACTCCACACAACTATCTAGGGTTCCAAGAACCCAAGAGAAACAAGCCCAAGAGCTTGAACTCGTCGAATCTCCGAGGAGAACTCAAACCAATGCACCAAATGCAAGAGGAAAGTCCTTCACTCTCAAATTCCACCAAAGCTACAAAGCTATTGGGGGAATAAGAGAGGAAGAACACAAGAGGAGAACACAAAAATCTCCAAGATCTAGATCCCAAGTATTCCTTCACGAGGAAGGGATTTGGTTTGGTGGGTGATAGCTATGAGATTCGACACATTTTTTATGGCTTTATTTGATGGTTTTCTCCCGGATTTGATCATTTTCTAGCTTTACCTAACGCTAATACTTCAGTAGCAAAGAAAACTTGGTTTTTAATGTGTGTTTTAGGTTCTGAACGTGAACAGAAGGATTTAACTAGAGAAACACAATATTCTGGAGAAAACAAGCGAGTCTCACATTGGAAGCACGTGAGGGGAGCTCACAGAAGCTTTAACGAGCAACTATATGACGGGAATATTTTTCCGGCCATATAGATCCCATTGTATAGTTGCCGCCGCCTCTGTCTCGTCAAAAGGGACAACTTTCATGAAGGGACCCATCACAAAACCACAACACAACCGCCGCCACACCATCTAGGAGGGAGAAAGAAGAGATTCGAAGAAGAAGGGGGAGACGTTCTTCATCTCGCTCCACGATCTTCGACCTCCTATCCATTACACCTCCATAGCCACTACTTGTACTAGAGAGAGAGGGTTTTCCACCTTGCAAGACTAGGGTTTAAGATTGCTTCTTCCCATCTTGAATTGTTCTGGATATTTTTCTATTCTTATTGTGGATCTCCATGGTAATACAAAGCTGAATCCCCTTTATTTAATTATATTTATGATCCGTTCTTCTCTCATGCGTGAGTAATTCCCTTGGGCGTGGGAGATGTAGGGGATTGGTGAGATGTGATGTGCATTCATATTTTCCATTAGTTTGTGATTGATTCTAATTACTATATTATGTGTGCTTGACTATCTGTGGGATGACAAATGCTTGTTGTCCAATTAAGGGCCTAGACAACATGATACTTTGTTCTACATAGATAAGATCTTGTTCGCTAGTGGATCGGCGACCCCCGGGTGACATAAGGATATCAATGGAAAGCTAGTTGACTTGAGGATAACGAGTAACCACTCTGATGAAGGGAATATGCCCGAGAGGCAATAATAAAGTGGTTATTATCTTATTCCTTATTTATGATAAATGTTTATTTTGCATGCTATAATTGTATTGATTGGAAACGTCAATACATGTGTGTTCAATAAACAAATAAAAGGTTCCTAGTTATGCCTCTCTTATAGACTAGCTCGTTGATTAACAAGATGATCAAGGTTTCCTGATCATGGACATTGGATGTTGTTAATAACGAGGTCGCAGCATTTATGAAATGATGTGATGAACATTCATCTGAAGTATAGCATTACGATCAAAGTCATTATGTTTATATTGCTATAGCATCATACGAAGTAATCTTAGTCCTTAGACCATGAGATCATGTTAATTGCTAACATCGGAAGAGTGACTTGATAACATCAAACGTCACACCGTAAAAGGGTGACTATAAAGGTGGGTTCATATACTCCAAAGGTCTTATGTTGAGGCTCATGGATCAAGAGTGGGATTTTTCCATCCCGATGATGGATAGATATACTCTAGGTCCTCTTGGTGATATGTCATTGAAATAGCTTGCAAGCAAGTGATGTGATCACTAGAATGTTATATCACGCGAACGAGAAAAGAGTGCATGTCGGTAACGAGATCAAACTAGGTATTTGGATGCCGATGATCGAATCTCGGGCATGTAATATATCACGAGACAAAGGGATTTAGTTATGACATTAAAGGTTCACTCGATCACAAGAGTCATCGTTGAATATGTGGGAGTCAGTACGGATCTCTAGGTCCCGCTGCTGATTATTGATCGGAGAGGGGTCTCGATCATGTCTACATTATTCGTGAACCGTAGGGTGACACAC
The DNA here is from genome assembly GCA_916181665.1 of Avena sativa. Classification (NCBI taxonomy): domain Eukaryota; kingdom Viridiplantae; phylum Streptophyta; class Magnoliopsida; order Poales; family Poaceae; genus Avena; species Avena sativa. The sequence continues at coordinate 472,200,417 of OV702290.1, forward strand.
TTAAGGGATACCGACACCATTTAGGAGCAAATATGTTTCAGATAAAGATTAAGAAAGCACTAGAATCATTTCGATGGAAACCGGAATTGTTTCGGGTGAAATTGCAGAAACTGATTCTACATGTGATATTGAAATGTTGCAGGGGGTTTTATGTGAATGTTTGTTAATTAATGTAATTGAAAAATGCTGAATAAAATAAATAAAATATTTTTATTTAATGAGAGCTTGCATTAAATTTGGTGGAAATTTAATGCATGTGAGTGGAAGTGTGAGTGGAGGCATATTTATGTGAGTGGAGCATCCACCACATGAATGATGGAATAGGTGGGGGCACCACCATGGCTGCCATGCCATGGCCCTTGGTTTCCCCTCTTCCCTATAAAAGGCCCCCTCTCCTCCTCACAACACACACCTCCTCGTGAAGGATCTCTCTCCCCCTCTAGTTATTCCCCATGGTCTCGGATTAGCAAGATACATGTTCCCGGTGGCTTTATCTAGAAAGGAGTTGCTGCTTCCGCTGCTTTGCTGGAGCGAGGGACGGAGGTTGTCGGAGTACCGGACGTGTGTGCGATCACGGATGTACCGCTGCTTTGAGGTGCTAGACTTGGTGGTGCTGGACTTGCTGGAGCTGGATCTGGTGGACGTGCTAGAGCCGGACCTGCTGGACTTCATCATGATCTTGAGATCGGCAAGTGTATGACTACATCATCCACGAGTTCCAACTCGTTAACAAAGCTTTGTTGTCTTCGAGGGTAAGTTCTCGATGGATGTATATCCACCTGTTGCTTGTATCTAGTAGATATATCTTGGCGTATAGTTCCCATCGTAGGAAATTTTTTATTTTCTACGCTGCAAACCCAACATGTGATTATTGCATTAGTCTGATCCAAGGAGCTTAATCGCTAAGCAACCTGAAGGGTATTAATCTTCTAGTGTTTGACCATGGTTTTGGTAACAGGCTAGTAGGATTATTGAAGTTGGGATGAAATCTACCAAGAGGAGTTCCGGATAATTATGGGTTGCTCGCCTACACATATATCTATAAGATTATAATTGTTATAGTTATCACTTGTCCACCTGGAACAGTCACTATCACCATGAACTGAATCTCCCCGCGCCTTCTTTTGCCATTTGCAGAAAACAACAAACAACCAAGTCGTTCTTTACTTTTATGCTTTATATTTCTGAAGTTTACATTTTAGTTCTATTTAAATCTATCGCATTTAATCAAAACCCCATTCTTATTTCAATACTTGCAGTCAATTCACTCGAAGACTTGTGACAACTTCGGGTGTGACAGAGCCTTCATCAATAAACACTTACCTTTGGGCTCCCTGTGGGATTGATATCTGAACTTCGAAACTAGCTACAAACGATCTGTGCTCTTGCAGACATCAAGCTATTTTCTGGCGCCGTTGCTAGGGAGCTAAGCGCTAAGTGTTTGTCTTTTGACATTTCAGGTGTTGCAACTACAAAATGTTCTCCTTAGGAGACAAAGGGTCTACACGCTCTGGTAGGGCCTACCTGCCAGATTATATTAAGCGGGTGCCTGCTCAGAGGCGTGAAGAAATTATTGAAAAACTTTTAAGATCAAATAAAGTTGAAATTGAGAACCTGAGTGATATTATGGAAACCATGTCTATTTACAGGGCAACTCCTATGAAACCTGAGAAAACTCTCAGGGAATACAGTGCTCCAAGTTCTGAATTTCTTAAATAACCAATAGAGTTCCCTAATCCTGGAGTTAGAGAATATCGATTTGATGGTGGAATTATTAAATTTTTGAAGGAGAAAGCTTTCAGTGGAAGGGAAGATGAAGACCAAGGAAGACATATTAGAGAGTTTGACGATGTGATAACATTGCTTGGACCAAAAGATTTGCCAAGAGACTGCTCTCGTCTTAAATTATTTCTATGGTCTCTTAAAGGTAAAGCTCTAGACTGGTTATACTCTCCCTCGCCATTACATTAAATGTTGGGAAAACTGCATTAATAAATTTATAAACAGGTTTATTCCTTTTAAAAGGTAACTGAACTAAGAAAGAACATAGGCAACTTTAGTCAGAACGTGGGAGAAAACTACAAACAAGCTTGGGAAAGATTCTTTGGAATGATCAATAATATTCCTAATCATGGCTATTCTGAACTAACAATTTGCCATTTATTTTACCATGGTCTCAATACTCAATGTAGAGAGTTGCTTGACTTCTTAGCAGGAGTATCAATAAATACTTTAACTATTAAAGAATGTTTGGAATTAATGTCTACTAGGGCTAAGAATGATTCTTTATATAATCCTGATTTTGGCACTAAGCCGGAAAAGGGATACTTTGGATAACTCTTGATCTTATGCCTGGGGTACGCAAAACTATGAAAGAAAAAGGTATACCTTCTAAACTTGCTAACAAAAACAAAGAAGATTTGTTACAAGTTTTAACTGAAGAAGATGAAACTAGAAAAGTTTTTCAAGAATTAAAACATCGACAAGTAAAATCTCATAATAACTTGCATAAGCATTTCCAAAAACATAAAAAGATTTTGGCAGAACTCACGGAAAATTATGATGAGATTGGCTAAAAGATAAAATTATTTCATAAGTATCTTAGTATGATTGAAACCCAGTGTGAAAAAATAGCATCTGGTTATCAAATTTTTCTTCATGAAGACGAAGATATTCCTGTTTCTGCTAATGTTGTCAAAAGAAGGGTGCGGTTGTTACAGGACCCTTAGGACCACCGGAATACGAAGCTAAAAAAGAGAGAAAGGAAAAAGCCTTGCTTGAAGCGAGGCAAGAAGATGATACATTGGTGGATCCTCAAGATGAAACCAAAATGCAAGATCAAACTAAGGAGGACCAAAATGATGCACAAGATGATCATTATGACTCTGATGCAGTGACGGTTGATCCAAGAGAAGATAAATAAATAAGCAAAGAAGATGAAGTTGTTGTAGTAGAAAAGAAGAAAAGCAATAAGCAACAACAAAAGAAAGAAACAAAAGAGCATGACCCCCCCCAAAAAGGTAAAATACAAGAGTAAGTCAGGTGAGAAAAAGCTTCCTTATCCAGATCGAAAAAAGAAAGCACCGGATGAGGTAATTTATAATTCTTTTACAAAGGCACTTAGTGACCTTCGTCTAGAAATTCCATTTGCGGATGCAATCAAAGTTCCCACTTATGGTAAATCCCTTCGTGATATTCTTAGTAGAAAGAAAGAAATAACTGAAACTATTGCCATGGTAACTAGCTATCCTGCTAACGGGAAGTTGTTGTCTAAGTCTGGAGATCCTGGAATACCAACTATTTCATGCTCAATAGGTAAAAAAGATATTCACAATGCCTTATGTGATCTAGGAGCAGGAGTTAGTGTAATGCCATACTCCCTCTATAAAAGGTTAGGATTAGGGGAGTATTCTCCTACTACTGTCACTTCATAGATGGCTAACAAGTCCACTAAACAACCCGTTGGTATGATTGAGGATGTCTTACTTAGGATAAATGAGCATGTTATTCCCACTAATTTTATTATTCTTGAAATGCCAGAAGATGAAAGATTATCTATAATACTTGTAAGTCCTTTCCTCAGTACTGTAGGTGCATCAGTAGATTGTGCAGAAGGGAAGATAATCTTCAATGTTTATGATGCTGAAATCATCCGGTATTTTCCATAGAAGCTAGAAGCTGGAGAAAGATATGTTCCACTGGCAAAACAAGTTCATGTGGTAAGTGAAAGTGCATGTGTGCCCCCATGTGTGGTTTTGGTAATTAATGAAAATCTTTATGGACTTATGTTTGCATTGAGTTTTACCTGTAGGATTTGTCCATAGGAAATGCTTGAACCATATGTTGGCTTCAAGGTTGGGAGAAGAAGAAAGTGAAGAAAATTAAGTATTGACCAAGGTTTCAATGTGTGATCCGGAGATTGGTCAAGTGAGAGTTGACCCTATAGCAAGTGTGTCTTGAATACTAAAGTTGGAGTGATATCTCTTATGTACCTTCAAGACACCAACATAATGAAGAAAGAATAAATAATGTGCAAGTTCAAGATGAGCCTTCTCGAAGAGATCATTTGCTTTAAGCTTGCCATCCTATGGTGATCATGGATATGGGAAGATGGTATTCCCAAAAGAGAAGCTCCACCATAGTGGAGTATGGGGAGCAATTTGCAAGTCTTCACCAAGCTAGCGCAATCAAGAAAGGTGTTCCATATTAAGGTGGACAAGATCGCTACCATCAAGCTCAAGTAGAATATGCTCAAGGCAAAGGTATGTTCTTGATAGGGTTTCTTTTTACCGGTCTCATGGTGTTAGTTGGGGAGACCGGTTTATAGGATAGATAGCCGTACTATCAAGAGGGGCTCTTGAGTGAGTAACTTGATCATATCCTTCGGAGAGAGCTTAAACCTTTGCATACTTGGCATCATCTTTCTTGGTTGTTATTTGGATCTTATCCATGTGAGGTTCTTGAGCTTATGGGTAATATTCATAACAAGCTCTAGTTCATCGAAAACGGATTTCATATGCATTCTCTATTGTGTTTTCGATATTGGAGGTTTTACCGGTTTGTCTTTTAGAGATTGGTAAAACCTTACATTATTTGGTTCTTATCCATGAGAGGATTTAGAGCTTGTGTTAACCTTCATGACAAGCCCAAGTTCATCGAAAACGGATTTCGTATGCATTCTCTATTGCGTTTTCGATGTTGGAGGTTTTACTGGTTTATCTTTTTGAGAGAGGTCAAACCTTTTGTCATTTGGTTCTATCCTTCGTTTATGGACTATGATGGTTCTCTACATGATCTTGTAGAGTTTGTTGTCCTCTTTAAAATGAGGCCAAGATCATCAAAATCGGAGTCCGGATACAAAAGTTATGGTTGTTTTCGTATTGGTCTTTCTGCTAGTTTTTGTAAGATCGGAGATTCCGGACTAAATCCCCGGTCCATCTCCGGACCGCGTACTAATTGTCCCCCAGTTTGACCCCGCTTGTCCTGGGTACACCGGAGACTCCGGTCCCAGTCCGGAGACTCCGGACCGGGCATTCCTGGGCCTAACGGTTGGATTTCTAGGGACCTATTTAAGGGACCCTTCTTCCCCAATGGTTCCCTAACCTTCCTTGCAAGTTCTTGAAGGAAATATGCCCTGAGAGGCAATAATAAAGTTGTTATTATGTATTCCTTGTATATGATAGATGTTTATTTTGCATGCTATAATTGTATTGATAGGAAACATCAATACATGTGTGTTTAATAAACAAAAAGGGTTCCTAGTTATGCCTCTCTTATAGACTAGCTTGTTGATTAACAAGATGATCAAGGTTTCCTGATCATGGACATTGGATGTTGTTAATAACAAGGTCAAAACATTTGAGAAATGATGTGATGAACATTCGTCCGAAGTATAGCATTACGATCAAGTCATTATGTTTATATTGCTATAACATCATACGAAGTAATCTTTATCCTTAGACCATGAGATCATGTTAATTGCTAACACCGGAAGAGTATCTTGATAACATCAAACGTCACACCGTAACAGGGTGACTATAAAGATGGGTTCAATACTACGAAGGTGTTATGTTGAGGCTCATGGATCAAGAGTGGAATTTGTCAATCCAGATGACAGATAGATATACTCTGGGCCCTCTCGGTGATATCACATCAGGATAGCTTGCAAGCAAGTGATGTGATCACTAGAATGTTATATCACGGGAACAAGAAAAGAGTGCATGTCGGTAACGAGATCAAACTAGGTATGGAGATACCGATGATCGAATCTTGGACATGTAATATATCGAGAGACAAAGGGATTTAGTTACAAGCGTTAAAGGTTCTCACGATCACATGAGTCATCGTTGAATGTGTAGGAGTTAGTACGGATCTCCAGGTCCCGCTGTTGATTATTGATTGGAGAAGGGTCTCGATCATGTCTGCATTATTCGCGAACCGTAGGGTGGCACATTTAAGAGTTACCGAACACCATTTTGGAGCACATATGTTTCAGACGAAAGAATTGCAAAGTGCAGGAATTGTTTCAATAGAAACCGGAAATTGTTTCGGGTGAAATTGCAGAAGGTGGTTATGCATGTGATATTGAAATATTGCAAGGGGCTATATGTGAATGTTTGTTAATTAAAGTAATTAACAAAATTCTGAATAAATTTAATAAAAAGAGTTTTATTAAATGAGAGAGCATTAAATTTGGATAAATTTAATGCATTTAAAGTGGAGACTTTAAAAGGGAATGTGAAGAGGCATTTTAATGTGGAGGGGTTACCACCACATGAATGGGGAAGGTGAGGGGTCACCCCCCATGCGCCGGCCATGGAGAGAGGGGCACCCCCCTCCTCTTATAAAAGGCCACCCATTCCCTCCTTCATCCTCACACCTCCTTGTGAAGGATCTCTCTCCTCCTCTAGAATTATTCCCCCATGGTCTCGGATTAGCGAGATACATGTTCCCGGTGGCATTTCGTCTGGAAGGAGTTGCTGCTTCCGCTGGATCGCTGGAGCGAGGAGGTGGAGGTTGTCCGGTGGCTTGAACGTGTGTGCGAGTGCGGATGCGCTGCTGAGTTGCGGCGCTCGGACTTCCTCACGATCTTGAGATCGGCAAGTGTATGACTACATCAACCACGAGTTCCTACTCGTTAACAAAACTCGTTGTCTTCGAGGGTAAGTTCTCCATGGATGTATGTCCACCCGTTGCTCTGTATCTAGTAGATAGATCTTGGCGTATAGTTCTCATCGTAGGAATTTTTTTGTTTTCTATGCTGCGGACCCAACAGTGGTATCAGAGCCTGATCTATGCGTAGGTGCTTTGCACGGGTAGTACACATATGTTTATATGTGGGCGATGATGATCATGTTATTGCATCTTCTATGTACTTTGGATATTGGTGGCATAGTGGGATGAAGCGGCCCGGACCAACCTTACATGTCATCGTACATGAGACCGGTTCCACGACTGACATGCAACTAGTTTTGCATAAGTGGCTAGCGGGTGTCTGTCTCTCCTACTATAGTAAATATCTGATTTACAACGAGTTGCTAATAACTTGGTTATCCTCGTTGTGGTTCATGTTCGTAGGTTAGACCGGTTCTATCTCCGAAAGCCCTAAGCCACGTAAAACTTGCAATTGATAAATTAGAGGCGTCTAGTTTAGATCGTTGCTGGGCTAGTGTATTGATATGGTATTGTTGTAAGTAGATGTATGATAGATACTCTTACAACTCACTTAACGTGTAAGTTCCATAGACCTTGGCCTTACACACAAAGGAATGATAGAGATCATACCACGATGCAAATGATAGAGATCAAATGCATGGACCATATCGCCTCACTTCACACATTAGCATCTTATATTGCTAGTTTGGCGCTTTTGGTAGCATTATAAGATGATCCCTCATTTAGATATCAAGATAAAATGTGTTCTTCCTTAAGTATGCACTGTTTTGTGGATCGTGTTTTGAGGCATCACGTGATGATCGGGTGTTCTCGACTCTACGCTTTCATACAACGGGTGTAAGACAGTTTTACACACGCAAATACTAAGGTTCTTACTTGACAAGCCTAGCATGTACAGACATGGCCTCGGAACACGGACCGAAAGGTTAAGCACGAGTCATATAGTTGATATGATGCCCATATAGATGCTCGCCTTTGAAGCTACACCGACTCACGTGATGATCAGACTTGGTGTAGTGGATTTGGTTCATGTAATCACCAAAAGGACACGAGGGATGTCGTTTTTGAGTGGGAGTTCATTAGTAATTTGGATTAGTTGAACTCAATCTATCATAAACTTAGTCTAAATATATTTTACAAATTTTGTTGTAGATGGCACCACCTGCTTTTAATTTCAATGTGTTCATGGAGAAAGAGAAGCTTGCTGCGAATGGTAGCAAATTCACCAACTGGGCTATGAATTTGAGGATTCTCCTCACTGCTGCACAAAAGCAATATGTGCTAGAGGCGCCGCTAGGCCCCCCACTAGCTCTTGATGCCCCTGACGAGGAAAAGAACGTCTATATAACTCGTTAGGAGGACCACAACTTAGTTCATTGCGGCATACTATATGGGCTAGAGCCAGAACTTCGAAAACGTTTCGAAAATGGCAATGCCTTTGATACCATGGGAGAATTGAAAATGATTTTCGATACCCATGCTGCCGTAGAGAGTTATAATGCTTCTGAAAAGTTCTTTAGCTGCATGATAGAAGAGCACAGCTCCGTTAGTGAGCATGTACTCAAAATGTCCGTGTACGCCGATAAGCTTGTGTCCTTGGGAATAATGATTCCCATTGACTTAGGCATACATCATGTTCTCCAATCTCTGCCACCTAGCTACAAGAGCTTCGTGATGAACTATAATATGCAGGGCATGAAGAAGTCTCTTCCCGAGCTTCTGTCAATGCTTAAGACTGCAGAAGTGGAGATTAGGAAAGAACATCAAGTGTTGATGATCAATAAGACCACCGGTTTCAAGAAGGACAAGAAAGGCAAGCAGAAGGGAAAGAAGGGCGACAAATCTGTTGCCGCGCCTCAAAAGAAACCCCGAGCTGGCCCTAAGTCTGACACCAAGTGCTACTATTGCAAGGGGACTAGCCATTGGAAGCGAAACTGCCCCAAGTATTTGGCGGACAAGAAGGCCGGCAAGGCAAACAAAGGTATATGTGATATACATGTTATTGATGTGTACTTGACTAGTACTCGCAGTAGCACCTGGGTATTTGATATGGGATCGGTTGCTAATATATGTAACTCGGTTCAGGGGCTGCGGAACAAGCGACAACTAGCAAGGGATGAGGTCACGATGCGGGTCGGCAATGGATCAAAAGTTGATGTGATCGCCGTCGGAACGCTGCCTCTCCATATGCCATCGGGATTAGTTATAAACCTGAATAATTGTTATTTGGTGCCTGCACTGAGCATGAACATTGTATCCGGATCGTGTTTGATGCAAAGTGGTTATTCGTTTAAGTCTAAAAACAATGGTTGTTGGATTTATATGAATAATATGTTTTATGGTCATGCACCTGTGTTGAATGGTTTATTTCTATCGGATCTCGATAGTAGTATTATGCATATTCATAATGTTGATGCTAAAAGGATTAAACTTGATAATGATATATCTACATATATGTGGCACTGCCGTCTAGGTCATATTGGCGTTAAACGCATGAAGAAACTCCATTCTGATGGACTTTTGGAATCACTTGATTTTGAATCATTTGATACATGTGAGCCATGCCTTATGGGCAAGATGACTAGAACGCCGTTTTCCGGTTCAATGGAACGGGCGACAGATTTATTGGAAATCATACATACTGATGTGTGTGGACCAATGAGTGTGTCGGCGCGAGGTGGATATCGTTATTTTGTTACTTTCACGGATGATTTGAGTAGATACGGGTATATCTATTTGATGAAACATAAGTCTGAAACCTTTGAAAGGTTCAAAGAATTTCAGAATGAAGTGGAAAATCATCATAACAGAAAGATCAAATTTCTGCCGTCCGACCATGGAGGAGAGTATCTTAGTTACGAGTTTAGCACACATATGAAAGACTGTGGAATAGTTTCACAACTCACGCCTGCCGGAACACCACAACGTAATGGTGTGTCAGAACGTCGTAATCGTACTTTATTGGATATGGTTCGATCTATGATGTCTCTGACTGATTTGCCACTGTCATTTTGGGGTTATGCACTAGAAACTGCTGCATTCACTTTAAATAGGGCACCATCTAAATCCGTTGAAAAGACACCGTATGAATTATGGTTTGGAAACAAACCTAAGCTGTCATTTCTTAAAGTTTGGGGATGCGATGTTTATGTGAAGAAACTTCAACCGGATAAACTCGAACCCAAAGCGGAAAAATGCGTCTTCATAGGATACCCTAAGGAAACGATTGGGTATACCTTCTATCACAGATCCGAGGGCGAGGTCTTTGTTGCCAAGAATGGATCCTTTCTTGAGAAGGAGTTTCTCGCGAAAGGTGTGAGTAGTCAGAAGGTAGAACTTGAAGAGGTTATTGAACCTTCTCTTCATGAAATGGCGAGTAGCGCAGCTCCAGAAGTTGTTTCGGAGTTGACTTCACCTATTGAAGAGAGCTAATGATATTGATCATGAAACTCCGAAAGAGGACACTACCGAACCTCGCAGGTCAAGCAGGACACGTGCAGCTCCTGAACTGTACGGCAATCCTGTTATGAATTTCATGATTGATGAAATAGATGACCCTGCGATGTATGAAGAAGCGACGATGAGCCCTGATTCCAACAAATGGCTAGAAGCCATGAAATCCGAGATGGAATCCATGTACGAAAACCAGGTTTGGACCTTGGTGGACTTACCTCACGATCGAAAGGCCGTTGAGAATAAATGCATTTTCAAAATAAAAACTGATGCTGATGGTAATGTAACCATCTATAAGGCTCGACTTGTCGCAAAGGGGTTTCGACGAATTCAAGGAGTTGACTACGATGAGACATTCTCTCCCGTAGCGATGCTTAAGTCGGTTAGGATTATGTTAGCAATTGTTGCATATTTCGATTATGAAATATGGCAGATGGATGTCAAAACTGCGTTCCTCAATGGTAATATTGAAGAAGAGTTGTATATGATACAACCTAAGGGTTTTGTCGATCCTAAGGATACTGATAAGGTGTGCAAACTTCAGCGGTCCATCTATGGACTAAAGCAAGCATCCCGGAGTTGGAATCTCCGCTTTGATGAGGTGATCAAAGAGTTTGGATTTGTCCAAACTTATGGAGAGGCTTGTATTTACAAGAAAGTGAGTAGGAGCAATGTGGCATTTCTGATATTATATGTGGATGACATATTATTGATTGGAAATGATATAGATCTTTTAAATAGTGTTAAAAGTTATCTAAACAGCAAATTTTCGATGAAGGACCTTGGTGAAGCTTCATATATATTAGGCATGAAAATCTATAGAGATAGATCAAGACGCCTAATTGGGCTATCGCAGAGTACATACCTTGATAAGATATTAAAGAAGTTTAATATGGACGGAAGTAAGAAGGGGTACTTACCTATGTTGCAAGGCAAGACATTGAGTAAGACTCAAAGTCCGGCTACAGCGAAAGAACGAGAGATAATGGATAAGATCCCCTATGCCTCAGCCATAGGCTCTATAATGTATGCCATGCTATGTACAAGACCGGATGTGGCACATGCTATTAGTTTGACTAGTAGGTACCAATCTGATCCAGGTTCGGAACACTGGATAGCGGTCAAGAATATCCTTAAGTACTTGAGAAGAACTAAGGATATGTTTCTTGTATACGGAGGTGAAGAAGAGCTAGTCGCTAAGTGTTATGTCGATGCTAGCTTTGACACTGATCCGGATGACTCTAAGTCTCAATCCGGATACGTATTTCTCTTAAACGGAGCAGCAGTTAGTTGGAGGAGCTCCAAACAACCTGTGGTGGCTAGATCAACGACGGAGGCGGAATATGTTGCTGCTTCAGAAGCAGCGCAGGAAGCGGTTTGGATGAAGGAGTTCATAACGGAACTAGGTGTGGTTCCTAGTGCGTTAGACCCAATGGTGATCTATTGTGACAATAATGGAGCCATAGCCAACGCGAAGGAACCAAGGTCTCACAAGAATTCCAAGCATATTAAGCGCCCGTTTCACTCCATCCGCGAGCATGTCAAGGATGGAGATATAAAGATTTGTAAAGTGCACACGGACCTGAATGTAGCAGATCCGTTGACTAAAGTACTCCCTAGGGCAAAACATGATCAACACCAAAACTCCATGGGTGTTAGATTTATCACTATATAAACTAGATTATTGTCTCTAGTGCAAGTGGGAGACTGAAGGAAATATGCCCTGAGAGGCAATAATAAAGTTGTTATTATGTATTCCTTGTATATGATAGATGTTTACTTTGCATGCTATAATTGTATTGATAGGAAACATCAATACATGTGTGTTTAATAAACAAAAAGGGTTCCTAGTTATGCCTCTCTTATAGACTAGCTTGTTGATTAACAAGATGATCAAGGTTTCCTGATCATGGACATTGGATGTTGTTAATAACAAGGTCACAACATTTGTGAAATGATGTGATGAACATTCATCCGAAGTATAGCATTACGATCAAGTCATTATGTTTATATTGCTATAACATCATACGAAGTAATCTTTATCCTTAGACCATGAGATCATGTTAACTGCTAACACCGGAAGAGTATCTTGATAACATCAAACATCACACCGTAACAGGGTGACTATAAATATGGGTTCAATACTACGAAGGTGTTATGTTGAGGCTCATGGATCAAGAGTGGAATTTGTCAATCCAGATGACAGATAGATATACTCTGGGCCCTCTCGGTGATATCACATTAGGATAGCTTGCAAGCAAGTGATGTGATCACTAGAATGTTATATCACGGGAACGAGAAAAGAGTGCATGTCGGTAACGAGATCAAACTAGGTATGGAGATACCGATGATCGAATCTTGGACATGTAATATATCGAGAGACAAAGGGATTTAGTTACAAGCGTTAAAGGTTCTCACGATCACAGGAGTCATCGTTGAATGTGTAGTAGTTAGTACGGATCTCCAGGTCCCGCTATTGATTATTGATCGGAGAAGGGTCTCGATCATGTCTGCATTATTCGCGAACAGTAGGGTGGCACACTTAAGAGTTACCGGACACCATTTTGGAGCACATATGTTTCAGACGAAAGAATTGCAAAGCGCAGGAATTGTTTCAATAGAAACCGGAAATTGTTTCGGGTGAAATTGCAGAAGGTGGTTCTGCATGTGATATTGAAATATTGCAAGGGCCTATATGTGAATGTTTGTTAATTAAAGTAATTAACAAAATTCTGAATAAATTTAATAAAAAGAGTTTTATTAAATGAGAGAGCATTAAATTTGGAGAAATTTAATGCATTTAAAGTGGAGACTTTAAAAGGGAATGTGAAGAGGCATTTTAATGTGGAGGGGTTACCACCACATGAATGGGGGAGGTGAGGGGTCACCCCCCATGCGCCGGCCATGGAGAGAGGGGGCACCCCCCTCCTCCTCTAAAAGGCCACCCATTCCCTCCTTCATCCTCACACCTCCTTATGAAGGATCTCTCTCCCCCTCTAGAATTATTCCCCCATGGTCTCGGATTAGCGAGATACATGTTCCCGATGGCATTTCGTCTGGAAGGAGTTGCTGCTTCCGCTGGATCGCTGGAGCGAGGAGGTGGAGGTTGTCCGGTGGCTTGAACGTGTGTGCGAGTGCGGATGCGCTGCTGAGTTGCGGCGCTCGTACTTCCTCACGATCTTGAGATCGACAAGTGTACGACTACATCAACCACGAGTTCCTACTCGTTAACAAAACTCGTTGTCTTCGAGGGTAAGTTCTCCATGGATGTATGTCCACCCGTTGCTCTATATCTAGTAGATAGATCTTGGCGTATAATTCTCAACGTAGGAATTTTTTTGTTTTCTGTGCTGCAGACCCAACAGTTCTCCCCTCCATTGCTTACCTTCTTGAGCTTGCTATCCCTCAATCCCTCCATTGATTCTTGCATATTCTTGAGGGATTTGAAAGAGGAGATATAGATCTACAATCCCACCAATCAATCTCTCCTCTAAGTGAGGGGAACATCTTGGGATGTAGATCTTGGAGTCTTTTGTGGATTTCCTCCATTGTTCTTCCTCTCTTATTCCCCATAAGCTTTTGTAGCTTTGGTGGAATTTGGGAGAGAAGAACTTGAGAACTTCTTGTGTTCTTGCCATTGCATTTGGTGCATCGGTTTGAGTTCTCGGTGAGGATTCAATTGGGTGAAAGGTGAAAAGCTTTTTACTCTTGGGTTCATTGGAACCCTAGACGGTTTGGTGGTTGTGCAGGTTTGTGGATTACTTGGGGCCTCCAATTAAGTTGTGGAGCTTTCCCCAAGATTGTTTGTTGGGAGCCTCCAATTGAGTTGTGGAGAAGTGCCCCAACCTTGTGAGAGGTTCCGGATTGCCACCGACAAGTGCACCGATAGTGGAAGTGTGGATCGATCCTGTTGGGGTGAGATTCACAGGAGAACAAGGGAGGCCTTTTGTGGTGTTGGTGGTTTAATACCACCCCCTCTCAAAACGAGACATACTCCATGTTGGGAGGAACTCGTTAAAATATCGTCGTCTCCGCGTGCCTCAGTTATCTCTATATCCGAGCTCTTACTTATGCACTTTACTTTGTGATAGCCTTCATGCTTGAAGTATATTTATTTCTTGCTATCACCTAGTTGCTTGTCTTGCTTAGCATAATTTGTTGGTGCAAATTGGTGAATCCTAATTGTTCTAGGTTTTGTGCTTAACAAAGTAAACGCTAGTTAAATTCCGCCTTTGTTGAGCCACTCTCGGAAAAGTTTTTAACCGCCTATTCACCCCCCTCTAGGCGGCATCTGTATATCTTTTCAATAAGTGCCCTTGATAAGGGGCAACCAAATATAAGACTTCGAGGAGAGAGAAGACGTTGAGTTATTCAACCATTCTTAATAAAAATTCCGGCCATATAGTTCCAGTCGTATAGATATCGATGAATTCGTACAAAAATTTCTGAAAGGTACTGAGAGTTTAACGACCAACTATACGGAGGGAATAAAAATTCTGGTCGTATAGTTCCGGTCATATAGATATCGATGCCTTCGTAGAATTTCATCCCAAAGGTACTGAGAGATTAACGACCAACTATATGGTGGGAATAAAAATTCTGGTCGTATAGTTCCGGTCGTATAGATATCGATGCTAGTTTTAGAAATTTATCTCGAGAGGCAGACGGTTTAACGACCAACTATATGGCGGGATCATTGTGATCCGGCCATATAGTTGTACCCGTATAGCTATTTTCTGTATAAAGAAAACCTAGTTGGCGGTGCCGCCACAACTATACGGGCGGAGCAACATCACCCGCCCCTATAGTTCCGGTCGTATAGTTCGGTGCAACCACAAAATCGCACTGGGGCGACTAGGTCTTCCTCCTCTCCTCATTATTTCTCTCATATTCTCTCTCCAAACCTCTCAAAATCCACCTAGAACTCTTGATTCTTCGTAGATTTCGTTGGTTTGAGTGGGGGAATCAACAGATCGGTATGTTTCTCTCCCTATCCATGCTTTATTTTCAGATTTCCATGGTTGAAACTCTCACATTGATATAGTGGATGAACTCAAGCTTATTTTGTTTTTCCTATTAATTTCTCACGTCGGGATTGAATTTTTCCACGTAGAATCATTCATATATCATATAGAAACTATATGCCTAAAGTTTTATGGTGAAATTTTTCAGTGCATCACGATGAACAAAATCGGTAACCTCTTTCATTCGAGCAATTGCCAACGGGGTGAGGGCTTAAGCTCGAGGTCCCGAGCTCCGTGCAACTCCAAGTTGGACATTGTCTCATCGAGGAGGGTGTTGCCCACACGTTGGGCCAACCACAACTTTCTCACCGCAGCGGGGTTGAAGGGGGATTTCGACCTCATGTGCAGCAGGACGGGGTTGGCAGTACTCACCTACGCCAAACTTACCCACGAGTTCCTTGCCTCCTTCTACGACGACCACAGGGAGAAAGGTAATTTGTGCACGATAAGATTCACCATGAACAAGCAGCACTATGATGTAAGTTTCAATTTTTTTTGCAATGCTTTCAGCTTCTCTCATACTGGGGAGCCCAATGTTACTAACCTCTATAGCGTCACAAGTGGAGAGACTTGGGAGGTTATTTCTGTTAATGGTGGCAGACACTTTTATCAGAAGAAGATGTCCACCATTCAGGAGCCAACCATCTAGTACTACGCTCTGTTCCTCGCCAACACACTACTGGGAAGGGGTGACACAGGCTCCATGGCCAATGTGGACATGGCTATGATCACCAAGGCTCTCTTCCCTACTTCACCGTAGAGCCCCAGTCCTGCAACTCTACTCATCTAGCACTTCCGCCACCAAAGCAATAAGACCAAGGGTGATATTCGCATTGGTGGATTGGTAACCCACCTTGCCTATGCATTAAACATTGTACTACCTGTTATGGAACCTCTTGATGGCTCCAAAATCATGGATGTCAAATATTTGACTGCTTGTGTCTTCCTTGGTGTTTACCATGCTAACCGGAGGCTCCGAGCATATCAATTTAGTTATCTTGGTGATGCATAGGGTGAGAAGGCTCAGTTGCCCTGCCCACAAGCCTTCTCGATTGTGAAGAAGGACACTTGGATCCTCACCAAGGACGAAGTGACAGAGATCTTGGCCGAGCTCCAGCCTGAGGAAGAGGAAGATGAAGGGCAGCAGGATGATGAGGAGCAGGAGGAAGAGCAGGGACACAACCCTGCTTGGGAGGGATAGCAGCAGCAAGGAGGATCCTGGGACCCGTGGCCCAACCAGCCACAACAAGGGTACAACTACGTCCCCTATCAGGAGTTCCAACAGCTGAACCAGCGCGTTGGGGAGATCGACCACACTCTTCAGGATGTGAATGAAGATGCGAATACTTTGACTCACAACTTCAGTCACTTCATGACCCACTTCCCCAACTTCTACCAGCAGTATCAGCACCAGCCGCCAAATGACGACAACAACTGATCCTGGCAATCGCCTAAGCTTGGGGGAGGTTTGAAAACCTCCAAACTTTTCATTCATATTTTCATTTCTTCTTTTGATTTATTTCATTTCTTCAAATTTACATGTTTTTTCATCTTTGCATGCCTAAACCAAAAATACAAAAAAAACTTAGTTGTAATTTTATTTGCATGTTTGTTTCTTTGTTTCTCTCGTAGATTGCTTAATTTCAGGTGACTTGGCAATAGGGAAGCATAGAGGGGTTTCGACTCAAATACAAGAATGAAGCAAGTTAGAAGAGGTATCACGTTCCTTTCATCATCCTTTCTGCAACCTTAAATTGATCCTACAAATATTTACTCGCTTGCACTGATGACGCTCCCCGCTTAGCTTGTTATCCTATAAATTCTATTCCTTTGGTAGTGTCTCCTTTTTAGCCTTGAAATAATGAGCAAAGAACTTGGTTAAAAATACTTCCTACATTTTTACAACAAGAAAAAGCATCTAAAAGATGACTTGAGTCCATGTTTAGCCCAAAGAATTTAATTTTAGAACTACAACATCCCATTTGAGCTTAATATAAATAGACTTGATAGTACCCTTGACTAAAATTGTTTGATAAAATGGATGCTTCGAAGTAGTAGAAATTATGCCACTAGTTTTTCTAATAATTACCATAAGATATTGCTTTACGCGTGTCATTACAATTCTATCGTGATCCATGTGGAACTATTTACTCCACTGGCCAACGAACGATCTAAATGTGGGAAACCACTTGATTTCGGCTATTGAGTTATGTAAATGTCTGTAGCAGCAATGCTATGACGGGTAATTTTTTTAGTCTTCTCATGGTTTCATGTTCCAATTGAAGTTGTAGTACTCCTCTGGCCCATTATTGCTCAACAATTATTTATTGGCATAGTCACGATTGCACAACACATCCCCAATTAAACATGATAAAAATAGTGGCATTATTTCTCTATGAAAGAGCTAAAGTTTTTGAAAGGCAAAAGAAAAGAAATAGGTGATTTGATAGTCTTGAAATTTTGACATGGGATAGATGATTTGTTCTTAAATTACATGCTTTGATGCCAACTTGAGTACTCTTTATTGGTTAAACAAATAAGAACAAAAGGTTTTCATCTCTCTATAAAAAGAGGGACCAAAAGAATTTGTCTCACTTTCCTAGCTAAACTTTTGACACTTGCTTGGGCATATGATTTATTTGCTAACAAGATATACGTGGTTAGGATGTGGACTCAGTGGAATCTTGTGAATACTTGTGTGATCATATTTAAGATTGCAGGGATTGTGAAGAAAAGAATTTGACACCAATTCAACCCTGTGAGTTCCTTTATTTTTCAGTCTCGAATATCCGCTATTTTTCCTTATTTCCTTGTCACTCGAGGGCGGGGAACATCTAAGCTTGGGGGAGTTGATAGCTATGAGATTTGACACATTTTTTATGGCTTTATTTGATGGTTTCTCCTGGATTTGATCGTTTTTTGGCTTTAACTAACGCTAATACTTCGGTAGCGAAGAAAACTTGGTTTTTAATGTGTGTTTCAGGTTCTGAACATCATCAGAAGGATTTAACTAGAGAAACACAATATTCTGGAGAAAACAAGCGCGTCTCACTTTGGAAGCACACGAGGGGATCTCCACAGAAGCTTTAACGAGCAACTATACGGCGGGAATATTTTTCCTGCCGTATAGCTCCCGCCTCATAGTTGCCGCCGCCTCTGTCTCGTCAAAAGAGACAACTTCCGTGAAGGGACCAAGCACAAAAACACAACACAGCCACCGCCACACCATCCAGGAGGGAGACAGAAGAGATCCAGAGAAGAAGGGGAAGACGTTCTTCATCTCACTCCACGATCTTCGACCTCATATCCATTACATCTCCATAGCCACTACTTGTACTAGAGAGAGAGAGAGGGATTTCCACCTTGCAATACTAGGGTTTGAGATTGCTTCTTCCCATCTTGAATTGTGCTGGATATTTTTCTATTCTTACTGTGGATCTCCACGGTAATACAAAGCCGAATCCCCTTTATTTAATTATATTGATGATCCGTTCTTCTCTCATGTGTGAGTAATTCCCTTGGGCGTGGGAGATGTAGGGGATTGGTGATGTGTAATGTGCCTTCATATTTTCCTTTAGTTTGTGATTGATTCTAATTACTATATTATGTGTGCTTGACTATCTGTGGGATGCCTAATGCGTGTTGTCCAATTAAGGGCCCATACAACATGATACTTTGTTATACATAGATAAGATCTTGTTTGCTAGTGGACAGACGACCCCCAGGTGACACGGGGATATCAATGGAAAGCTAGTTGACTTGAGGATAACGAGTAACCACTATTCTTATTGCATTAGTCCGATCCAAGGAGCTTAATCGCTAAGCAACCTGAAGGGTCTTAATCGTCTAGTGTCTGACCATGGTTTTGGTAACAGGCTAGTAGGATTATTGAAGTTGGGATGAAATCTACCAAGAGGAGTTCCGGCTAATTATGGGTTACTCGCTTACACATATATCTATAAGATTATAATTGTTACAGTTATCACTCGTCCACCTGGCATAATCACTATCACCATGAACTGAATCTCCCCGCGCCTTCTTTCGCCATCTGTAGAAACAACAGACAACCAAGTCGTTCTTTACTTTTATGTTTTATATTTCTGAAGTTTACATTTTAGTTCTATTTAAATCTATCGCATTTAATCAAAACCCCATTCTTATTTGAACACTTGTAGTCAATTCACTCGAAGACATGTGACAACTTCGGGTGTGACAGAGACTTCATCAATAAACACTTACCTTTGGGCTCCCTGTGGGATCGATATCTGAACTTCGAAACTAGCTACAAACGATATGTGCTCTTGCAGACATCAGTGGGGGTTGTAGATCTAGATCTCCTCTCTCAAATCCCTCAAAAAGATGCAAGAATCATAGGAGGGGGAAGGGGAGAGAGCAAGCTCTTCAGGGTCAACAATGGAGGAGAGGGAGAGTGAAAAACGGACCAAAGGAACTTGTGCCCACGAAGGGGAAGAGGAGCCCCTTTTAAAGGGCTCCCATATTTGCCTGTTATGCACAGATTGGTGCACGGCCTGTAGTACTGGTGGGGGAGTAGTTCTACTAGTGGCACCCAACCAACGGTCACAAACAGCTGTGCGTGAGAGAAAAAACGAGCCCGGCTGGTACTATCGGCAGAAGTTTCAGCCCAAGTTCTGACAAATAGGACACTTCAACACATAAGTGTTCTGAATCGAATTCGAGTACCGACGGAACTTGGATCGGAACTAGCACCAGAAATACTAGGTCGTGAGGTCCTGACCGGAACTACCGGGGCCTAGCGGTAGTATGATGTCTACAAGTGCACAAATCGTTTGTAGGTAGTTTTGAAGTATAGGTATCAATCCCACAGGGAGCCCAAAGGTAAGTGTTTATGGGTGAAGTCTCTATCGCACCCGAAGTTGTCACATGTCTTCGAGTGAATTGACTGCAAGTGTTGAAATAAGAATGGAGTTTTAATTAAATGAGATGTATTTAAATAGAACTAAAATGTAAACTTCAGAAATATAAAGCATAAAAGTAAAGAACAACTTGGTTGTTTGTGGTTTCCTGCAGATGGCAAAAGAAGGCGCGGGGAGATTCAGTTCATGGTGATAGTGACTATGCCAGGTGGACGAATGATAGATGTAACAATTATAATCTTATAAATATGTGTGTAGGCAAGCAACCCATAATTAGCCGGAACTCCTCTTGGTAGATTTCATCCCAACTTCAATAATCCTACTAGCCTATTACCAAAACCATGGTCAGACACTAGACGATTAAGACCCTTCAGGTCGCTTAGCAATTAAGATCATTGGATTGGACTAATGCAATAAACATAGTGGTTTCTCGTTATCCTCGAGTCTACTAGTTTTCTATTGATATCCCCGTGTCACCCGGGGGTCGCCGGTCCGCTAGCGAACAAGATCTTACCTATGAAGAACAAAGCATCATGTTGTCTGGGCCCTTAATTGGACAACAAGCATTAGGCATCCCATAGATAGTCAAGCACACATAATATAGTAATTAGAATCAATCACAAACTAATGGAAAATATATGAAGGCACATCACATCTTACCAATCCCCTACATCTCCCACGCCCAAGGGAATTACTCACACATGAGAGAAGAACGGATCATCGATATAATCAAATAAAGGGAATTTGTCTTTATATTACCGTGGAGATCCACAATAATAATATAAAACTATCCAACACAATTCAAGATGGGAAGAAACAATATCAAACCCTACTCTTGCAAGGTGAAGATCCCTCTCTCTCAAGTACAAGTAGTGGATATGGGGGTGTATTGGCTAGGAGGTCGAGGATCGTGGAGCGATATGAAGAACGTCTTCCCCTTCTTCTCTAGATCTCCTCTTTCTCCCTTCTAGATTGTATGGCGGCTACTGTGTTGTGTTTTCGCCCCCTGTCCCTTCATGGAATTTGTCCCTTTTGACAAGACAGAGGCGACGGCAACTATACGGCAGGAACTATATGGCAAGAAAATATTCCCGCCGTATAGTTGCTCGTTAAAGCCTCTCGAGTGCTTACAAAGAGAGACTTGCTTGTTTTCTCCTAAACATTATGTTTCTCTAGTTAAAACCTTATGTTGACATTCAGAACCTGAAACACACATTAAAAACCAAGTTCTCTTTGCTACTGAAGTATTAGCATTAGGTAAAGCTAGAAAACGATCAAATCTGGGACAAAACCATCAATAAAAGCCATAAAAAATGTGTCAAATCTCACAGCTATCAACTCCCCCAGGCTTAGATGTTGCTTGCCCTCGAGTGACAAGGAAATAAGGAAGAATATCGGAGATTTGAGACTGAAAATAAAAGAACTTACAAGTTCGAATTGGCATCAAATTCTTTTCTTCACAATCCCTGCAATTTTAAATATGATCATACAAGTATTCACAAGATTGCACTGAGTCCACTTCCTAACCACGTATATCTTGTTAGCAAATAAATCATATGCCCAAGCAAGTGTCAAAAGTTTAGCTAGGAAAGTGAGACAAATTCTTTTGGTGTCTCTCTTTGTCGAGAGATGAAAACTTTTTGTTCTTGTTTGTTTAATCAATTAAGAGTACTCAAGTTGGCACCAAAACATTTAACTTAAGAACAACTCATCTACTCCCATGTCAAAATTTAAATACTCTCAAAGCACCTTTTTCTTTCTTTTGTCTTTGAAAAATTCAGCTCTTTCATAGAGAAATCATGCCACTATTTTAAACATGCTAATGGGGGTTGTGTTGTGCACTCGTGACCATGCCAATAAATAATTGTTGAGCAATAATGGGTCAGAGGAGTACTACAACTTCACTTAGAACGTGAAACCATGAGGAGACTAAAATTTTTACCCGTCATAGCATTGCTGCTACAGATGTTTACATAACTCAATAGCCGAAATCAAGTGGTTTCCCACATTTAGATCGTTTGTTAGCCAGCGGAGTTAATAGTTCCCCATGGAGCACGATAGAGTTGTAATGACACGCGTAAAGAAATATCTTACGGTAATTATTAGAAAAAATACTGGCATAATTTCTACTACTTCAAAGCATCCATTTTATCAAACAATTTCATTCACAGGTACTATCGAGTCTATTTATATTAAGCTCAAATGGGATGGAGTGGTTCTTAAATCAAATTCTTTGAGCTAAACATGGACTCAAGTCATCTTTCAGATGCTTTTTCTTTTTGGAAAAATGTAGGAAGTATTTTTAACCAAGTTCATTGGTCATTGTTTCAAAGCTAAAAAGGAGACACTAGAAAAGGAATAGAATTTATAGGATAACATGCTAAGTGGGGTGTGACTCCAATGCAAGATATTAAATAATTGTTCGATCAATTTAAGGTTGTAGAAAGGGTGATGTAAGTAATGCGATACCTCATATTGCTTGCTTCTTTCTCGTATTTTGAGTCGAACCCCCTCTGTATTTCCATATTCCTAGGTCACCTGAAATTGAGTAATCTCCGAGAGAAACAAAGAAACAAACTTGCAAATAAAGTTACAACTAATTTTCTTTGTATTTTTGGTTTAGGAATGCATAATTGAAAATAAACATGCAAATTTGAAGAAATAAAATAAATCAAAAGAAGAAATAAAAACATGAATGCAAAGTTTGGAGGTTTTCAAACGTCCCCAAGCTTAGGCTATTGCCAGGCTCGGTTGTTTCTATCATTTGCTGGCTGGTGCGGATACTGCTAGTAGTAGTCGGGGAAGTGGGCCATGAAGTGACTAAAGTTGTGCGTCAAAGTACTCACATCTTCATTCACTCCCTGAAGAGTGTGGTCGATCTCCCCAACACGCTGATTGAGCTGCTAGAATTCCTGATAGGGGACGTAGTTGTACCCCTGCTGTGGCTGGTTGGGCCACGGGTCCCAAGCTCCCCCTTGCTGCTGTTGCTGCTATCCCTCCCAAGCAGGGTCATGTCCCTTCCCGTCCTCGTTCTCCTTCTCATCCTCATCCTGCTGTCCTCGTTCTTCATCTTCCTCCTCATCAAGCTGAAGTTCAACCATGATCTGCATCACTTGGTCCTTGGTGAGGATCCAAGTGTCCTTCTCCACAATCGAGAAGGATTGGGGACAGGGCAACGGAACCTGCTCATC
Organism: Avena sativa; assembly: GCA_916181665.1. NCBI lineage: Eukaryota > Viridiplantae > Streptophyta > Magnoliopsida > Poales > Poaceae > Avena > Avena sativa. Next base: position 472,223,655 of record OV702290.1, read on the forward strand.
CTGTGCATCATCAAGATAACTAAACTAATAGGCTTGGAGCCTCCGGTTAACTTGGTAAACACCAAGGAAGCCACAACTAGTTAAATATTTTACGTCCATAAGCTTGGAACCTTCAACATATTGTATAACAGGTAGTATAATATTTAATGCATGGGCAAGGTGGGTTACCAATCCACAAATGAGAATATCACCTTTGGTCTTGTTGCTTTGGTGGCGAAAGTGCTGGATGAGTAGAGCTGCAGGATTGGGGCTTTGCGGCACATTGGGAAAGAGAGCCTTGGTGATCATTGCCATGTTCGCATTGGCCATGGAACCGGTGTCACCCCTTCCTAGTAGAGTGTTGGCGAGGAACAAGGCGTAGTTGCAGATGGTTGGGTTCTGAATGGTGGACATCTTCTTCTGATAGAAGTTAGTGCCAGCATTAACCGAAATGACCTCCCAAGTTTCTCCACTTGTGATGCCATAGAGGTTAGTAATAGTTGGCTCCCCAACATGGTGGAAGCCGAAAGCATCACAAAGTTGTTCAAAATTTATTTCATAGTGTTGTCGGTTCATGGTGAAGCTTACCGTGCACATATTACCTTTCTCCTTGTGGTCATCGTAGAAGGAGGCAAATAACTCATGGGTAAGCTCGGTGTAGGTGTCGTGGCTTGCGGAGCCAAGTACTGTCAACCCCGCCTTGTTGCACATGAGGTCCAAGTCCGCCTTCAACCCCGCCACGGTGAGAAAGCTGTGGTCGGCCCAAAGTGTGGGCAGCACCCTCCTCGATGAAATCATGGCCAACTTGGGGGTGCACACGGCCCGAGACCCTGAGCTCGAGCCCTCACCCCGTTGGAGCTTGCTCGAACGAAAGAGGTTACTAATTTTGTTCATCATGATGCACTGAAAAATTTCACCATAAAACCTTAGGCATATAGTTTCTACATGTTATATGAATGATCCTACATGGAAAAATTCAATCCTAACGTGAGAAATCAATAGGAAAAACAAAATAAGCTTGAGTTCATCCACTAGATCAATGTGAGAGTTTCAACCATGGAAATCTGAAAATAAAGCATGGATAGGGAGAGAAACATACTGATCTGTTGATTCCCCCACTCAAACGAACAAAATCCATGAAGAATCAAGAGTTCTAGGTGGATTTTGAGAGGTTTGGAGAGAGAATATGACCGAAATAATGAGGAGGAGTGAGAGACCTAGCCGTCCCGGTGCGATTTTTTGGTCGCACCAAACTATACGGCCGGAACTATACGGGCGGGTGATGTTGTTCCACCCGTATAGTTGCGGCCGTGCTGCTAACTAGGGTTTTACGCAGAAAACAGCTATACAGACGCAACTATACGGCCGGATCGCAATGATCCCGCCATATAGTTGGTCGTTAAACCGTCTGGCCCTTCGAGATAAATTTCTAAAACAATCATCGATATCTATACGACCGGAACTATATGGCCAGAATTGTTATTCCCGCCGTATAGTTGGTCGTTAAACTCTCAGTACCTTTGGGATAAATTTCTAAGAGAGGCATCGATATCTATACGACCGGAGCTATACGGTTGGAATTTTTATTCCCGCCGTATAGTTGGTCGTTAAACTCTTAGTACTTTTCAGAAAATTTCGTATGAAGGCATCAATATCTATATGACTGGAGCTATACGGCCAAAAAAAATTATTCCTGCCGTATAGTTGGTCGTTAAATTCTCTGTGTCTTCGAAGAAAATTTGTTGATGGCAAAGATATCTATATGACCAGAACTATACGGCCAGAATTTTTATTCCCGCTGTATAGTTGGTCGTTAAACCATCAGTAGTCATCAAAAAAATTCTATTTCTTTGAGAATACCTTCTTATCCCAAAACTTAGCGAAATACCTTATTTTGACAGAAAATTGATAGTAGAAACCGTCGACCAACATTAGCGTATTAAGAACAGAATTTTAGCTTCTATAGATGAAAAACTCAAACTTTTATTTTTATTCTTATTCCATACTCATTCAATCGATGTTTGTACTACTTTTTGACAGCTGCATCTTCACGGGCGTGCTTCCACAAGAATGTCTGTGAAAAAGTGGTAGGAATGCGATGAACTTTTTATTCTCTAATCTACTTTATTGACGAGGTGGGTTGACTCCCATTAAGAATTTTATTAAGAATGGTTGAGTAACTCAACCTCTTCTTTGTTCTCGAATTCTTACCTTAGGTTTCCCCTTATCAAAGGCACTTACCACATGAACTTGTTTCGCCGGTGGAATGTATCTTTATCCTGCCTCTAGCTTCTTTGGAAAATACCGGATGATTTCAGCATCATAAACATTGAAGATTATCTTTCTTTCAACATAATCAACTGATGCCCCTGCAGTACTAAGGAAAGGTCTTCCGAGTATTATAGATAATTTTTCATATTTTGTCATGTCAATAATAATAAAATCTGTGGGAATAACATGCTCATCTATTCTAAGTACAACATCCTCAATCGTACCAATATGTTGTTTAGTGGACTTTTCAGCCATCTGTAAAGTGATAGTAGTAGGAGAGTACTCCCCTAATCCTAACCTTTTATAGAGGGAGTATGGCATTACACTAACTCCTGCTCCTAGATCACAGAAGGCATTGTGAATATCAGTTTTACCTATTGAGCATGAAATAGTTGGTATTCTGGGATCTCCAAACTTAGACAACAACTTCCCATTAGTAGGATAACTAGTTACCATGGCAACAATTTCAGTTATTTCTTTCTTTCTATTAAGAATATCATGGAGGAATTTAGAATAGGTAGGAACTTTGATTGCATCCGCAAATGGAATTTCCGGACGAAGTTCACTAAATGCCTTTGTAAAAGAATTATAAATTACCTGATCTGGGTAAGGAGGCTTTTTCTCACCTAAATTACTCTTGTCTTTTACCTTTTGTGGGGGGGTCAGGCTCTTTTGTTGCTTTCTTTTGTTGTTGCTTATCACTTTTCTTTGTTTCTACTACAACAACTTCATCTTCCTTGCTTATCTCTTTTTCTTCTCTTGGATCAACCGTCTCTGCATCAGAGTCATCATGTGCATCATTTCGGTCCTCCTTGGTTTGATCTTGTGTTTCTGTTTCATCTTGAGGATCCACCAATGTATCATCTTCTTGGCTTGTTTTGAGCAAGGCTTTTTCCTTTCGCTCTTTTTCAACTTCATATTCCGGTGGTCCTAAGGGTCCTGTAACAACTACACCTCTTATTGTGACAACATTAGTAGAAACAGGAATATCTTTATCATCACGAAGAAAAATTTGATAACTAGATGCTATTTGTTCACACTGGGTTTCAATCATACTAAGATACTTGTGAAATAATTTAAGTTTTGGCCAATCTCATCATAATTTCCCGTGAGTTCCACCAAAATATTTTTGTGTTTTTGAAAGTGCTTATGCAAGTTATTATGAGATTTTACTTGTCGATGTTTTAATTCTTGAAAAACTTTTCTAGTTTCATCTTCTTCAGTTAAAACTTGTAACAAATCTACTTTGTTTTCCTTAACAAGTTCAAAAGGTATACCTTTTTCCTTCATTATTTTGCGTACCTCAGACATAAGATTAGGAGTTATCCAAAGTATCCCTTTTTCCAGCTTAGTGCCAAAATTAGGATTATATAAAGAATCATTCTTAGCCCTAGTAGAAATCAATTCCAAACATTCCTTAATAGTTAAAGTATTTATCGATCCTCCTGCAGAGAAGTCAAGCAACTCTCTACATTGAGTATTAAGACCATGGTAAAATAAATGGCAAATATTCGATTCAAAATAGCCATGATTGGGAATGCTATTGATCATTCCAAATAATCTATCCCAGGCTTGTGGATAGTTTTCTCCCATGTTCTGACTAAAGTTGCCTATATTCTTTCTTAGTTCAGTTACCTTTTTAAAAGGATTAAACCTATTTATGAATATAACTAGTCTAGAGCTTTACCTTTAAGAGACCAACGAAATAATTTTAGTCGAGAGAAGTCTCTTGGCAAACCTTTTGGTCCAAGCGATGTTATCACATTGTCGAACTATATAATATGTCTTCCTGGGTCTTCATCTTCCCTTCCAATGAAAGATTTTTCCTGCAAAATTTTATTAATTCCACCATCAAATCGATATTCTCTAACTCCAGGATTAGGGAATTCTATTGGTTGTTTAAGAAATTCAGAACTTGGAGCACTATATTCTCTGGGAGTTTTCTCAGGTTTCATGGGAGTTGTCCTGTAAATAGACATGATTTCCATAATATCACTCAGGTTTTCAACTTCAACTTTATTTGATATTAAAAGTTTTTCAATAACTTCCTCGTGCCTTTGAGCAGGCACACGCTCAATATAATCCGGTAGGTAGGTCCTACCAGAGCGTGTAGACCCTTTGTATCCTAAGGAGAACATTTTTGTAGTAGCAACACCTGAAATGTCAAAAGACAAACACTTAGCGCTTAGCTCCCTGACAACAGCGCCAGAAAATAACTTGATGTCTGAAAGTGCACAGATTGTTTGTAGCTAGTTTCGAAGTATAGATATCGATCCCACAGGGAGCCCAAAGGTAAGTGTTTATGGGTGAATTCTCTATCACACCCGAAGTTGTCACAGGTCTTTGAGTGACTTGACTGCAGGTGTTTAAATAAGAATGGGGTTTTGATTAAATGAGATGTATTTAAATAGAACTAAAATGTAAACTTCAGAAATATAAAGCATAAAAGTAAAGAACGACTTGGTTATTTGTTGTTTCCTGCAGATGGCAAAATAAGGCGCGGGGAGATTCAGTTCATGGTGATAGTGATTGTGCCAGATGGACGAATGATAAATGTAACAATTATACTTATAAATATATGTGTAGGCGAGCAACCCATAATTGTCCAGAACTCCTCTTGGTAGATTTCATCCCAACTTCAATAATCCTACTAGCCTGTTACCAAACCATGGTCAGACACTCGATGATTAAGACCCTTTAGGTCGCTTAGCGATTAAGATCCTTGGATCGGACTAATGCAATAAGCACAGTGGTTCCTCGTTATCCTCGAGTCTACTAGTTTTCCATTGATATCCCCCTGTCTCCCAGGGGTCGCCGGTCCACTAGCGAACAAGATCTTATTTATGTAGAACAAAGCATCATGTTGTCTGGGCCCATAATTGGACAACAAGCATTAGGCATCCCACAGATAGTCATGCACACATAATATAGTAATTATAGAATCAATCACAAACTAATAGAAAATATATGAAGGCACATCACATCTCACCAATCCCCTACATCTCCCACGCCCAAGGGAATTACTCACACACGAGGGAACAACGGATCATCGATATAATCAAATAACGGGAATTCATATTTATATTACCGTGGATATCCACAATAAGAATAGAAAAATATCCAACACAATTCAAGACAGGAAGAAACAATCTCAAACCCTAGTGTTGCAAGGTGAAGATCCCTCTCTCTCTCTCAAGTACAAGTAGTGGCTATGGGGGTGTATTGGCTAGGAGGTCGAGGATTGTGGAGCGAGATGAAGAACGTCTTCCCCTTCTTCTCTGGATCTCCTCTTTCTCCCTTCTGGATTGTATGGCGACTGTTGTGTTGTGTTTTTGCCCTCGTTCCTTCACGAAAGTTGTCCCTTTTGACAAGACAGAGGCGGCGGCAACTATACGGCGGGAACTATATGGCTGGAAAAATATTCCCACCGTATAGTTGCTCATTAAAGACTCTATATGCTCCCCTCGAGTGCTTCCAAAGAGAGACTTGCTTGTTTTCTCCATAATATTGTGTTTCTCTAGATAAAACCTTTTGTTGACATTTAGAACCTGAAACACACATTAAAAACCAAGTTTTCTTTGCTACCGAAGTATTAGCGTTAGGTAAAGCTAGAAAACGATCAAATACGGGAGAAACCATCAATAAAAGCCATAAAAAATGTGTCAAATCTCACAACTATCATAGTACCTCTCAAGGGATGTGGCCTGGTAGTGCTGGCCAGAAGTTCCAGCCTGGGATGACCGAAACTTCTGACCGGTACTACCGGACCAGATTTAGTTGTTAATTCCGTCAAATAGAGCAATCTCAACAGAGAGTCACTAAACATGAGCGGAACTACCACCGGACCTTGCACCGGAACTACCACCAGACCAGCCCCTGCGGAAAACTACGACCAGAACTATCGACGCATGGCCGGTACTTCCGCTCAGGGAAACTTCAGAACCAAAATTGCAATAACTTTCGCACCCGAACTCCAAACGAGACGAAACCAATTATGTTGCAAAGATAATGATGTGTAGAATCCAAAAAAAATAACGGGTATCACCAAGGGAGAAAATACCATGACCAAGGTGTGGAGCCAGAAAATCCGCAAGATCAAAAACACAATAAGATAAGCAAGGGAATTCCATTTTTGATGAACTAGAGCTTGTTATGAAGATAACCACAAGCTCTAAACTTCACATGGACAAGAAAAAATAAAAACCAAGAAACATGATGCTATGTATGCAAAGGTTTGAGGTCTCTCCGAAAGATATGATCAAGTCACCCACTCGAGAGCCCCTCTTGATAGTACGGCTATCTATCCTAAACCTGGTCTCCCAACACTACAAGAGACTGGTAACATAGAAAACCTATCAAGATCATACCTTTGCCTTGAGCATTCCACTTGAGCTTTATGTAGACCATATTGTCCTTCTCAAGATGGATCACCTTTCTTGATTTCTCTTGCTTGATGAAGACTTGTGAAATGCTCCCCATACTCCATGGGGAAACCTCTTCTTTTAACTTGTCTTAATCACTCCATGATCGCCGAGGATGGAAAGCTTCAAGCATGAGATCTTCTAGATATGGTGCATCTTGAGCTTGCACTTCATTTCTTGATGATGTCTTGAACATGGCCATAAGGAACTCCATCTTCTTCTTTGTCAAGACATACTTGATCTTGTTCTTTGATACGTTGCAAACATATCTATAATTTTTGATGTTCCATGCTTGTTTTATATCTACTTTCTTATGTTTTGTCCACACTTTGGAGTATTTTTACACATTTTTTGGAACTAACCTATTAACAAGATGCCATAGTGCCAGTTGCCTATTTTCTTCTGTTTTTGGTTCCAGAAAAGCCAGAAAATGAATATTCTCGGAATTGGACTGGACAAAAGCCAAAGTAGATATTTTACCGGAAGACTCATGTATCCAGAAGACGAGACGGAGAGGGACCATGGGCTGGCCACACCATGTGGTGGCGCGAGCCCCCTGGCCACGCCACCAGGTGGTGTGGGCCCCTGGTCCACCCTCTGACATCGCCCTTTCTCCTATAAGAAGCCTCCGATGCAGAAACCCTAAAGAATCCAGCCTCCAGCCACGAAAAGTTCCACAGTGCTGCCACCACCGAAGGGGAGATTTGGGGGACAGAAAGTCTCTGTTCCGGCACCCTATCGGGATGGGGAAGTGCCCCCGGAGCCATCTCCATCGACTCCACTGCCATCTCCATCGCTATTGCTGATTCCCATGATAAGTAGGAGTAGTTCTTCCTCGAGGCTAAGGGCTCTACAAGTAGCGATGTGTTCATCTCTCTCTGTCTCTATGCGTGATCTTATTGAGATCATGAGCTTTGTAATATAGATCTATTATGCTACTCAAGTGCTTTAATTAATCTCTGCTATCCCCACATGTGTGAAGTTGATAGTGTGCACACCGTGTGGCACTTAGGCTAGAGATTACAAATACTTTTTATGAGTTATATTTTGAGTTGGTTATCTCTATGAAATTGTGATGTTCGTTGGAACCATCTTGCGCTCAAGGTGATAGTGTGGGGTTATCTAGATGGGGAAGGCGGACTTTGAGGAGTGCTATTATAGCCCTACCATGGATTAGAGTATCCAATCGGAGAGTAGTTCAGAGTAGTATCATAAATAGAAGATATTTATATGAGAGTGTTCACTAGTGAAAGTATGATCCCTAGGCCTTGTTTCTAAGAATTGAAACACCATTTGTACCTAAATCTGTTACATGTTTGCTTGCTTCCATCTTATTGCCTTTAGTATTTCCCTCCCGTCAAGCTCTTTTCTAGCACCGTTGTCTTATATCCATACCAATTGTATTTCACTATCTCTTCGCCGAACTAGTGCACCTATACACTTAACAAGTGTATTGGGTGTGTTGGGGACACAAGGGACTTATTGTATCTTGATTGCAGGGTTGCTTGAGAGGGATACCTTTGACCACTTCCTCCCTGAGTTCGATAAACCTTGGGTAATCCACTTAAGGGAAACTTACTACTGTTCTACTAACCTCTGCACTTGGAGGCCCAACAACTGTCTACAAGAATAGAAGTGCGTAGACATCAAGCTATTTTTTGGCGCTGTTGCCAGGGAGATAAGGTAAAAGGTACTCACATCCTCCGATGTGAGTGCTCGAAGTTATTTCCTTTAGATTCTGCAATTTTGTCTTTTTGTTTCTTGTTTTCACTAGTTAGGCTTAATGGAAAACAACGAAAAAATTAGAGAGCTTTATAGTATTTATCTTGAGTTAGGACATGAAGTGTTTGAAGAGAAAATTAAAAAACCTATGGAACTTTATTTGCATGCTAATAGCAATGTTGTTAGTATGAATTCTTTGGATACCATTATTGCTAATGCTGCGGAAAAGTCTAAGCTTGGGGAAGCTAGTTTTTATGAAAATGATCTTTTTAGTTCCCTAGCTTTGGAAGATAGCTATTCTATTGCTTATGATGATACCAAACCTCCAATATATGATGATTACAATGATGAATATGATATTTTCAGTCCACCTACTATTGAGGAGAAAATTAATTATGATTACAATATGCCTCCTATATTTGATGATTATGGTGATGAGAATAATAATGATAGCTATTTTGTGGAATTTGCTCCCACTACAATTAATAAGAATGGCTATGTTTATGTGGGGAGTATTAATTCTTTTATGCATGTGGCTCATGATAAGAATGTTTTATGTAATAGTTATATTGTTAATTTTATTCATGATGCTACTGAAAGTTATTATGAGAGAGAGAAACATGGTTTTATGCGTCTCAACAATATTAAGTTTCCTCTCTTTATGTTGAAAATCTTGAAGTTGCACTTGTTTTGCTTTACTATGCTTGTTGCTTTGTGCTTTCATGACATGTTTATTTACAATATTCCTATGCATAGGAAGTGTGTTAGACTTAAATATGCTTTGAATTTGCTTCTTGATGCTCTCTTACTTCAATTCATATTTTTTATGTGAGCATCTTCTCAAACTATCATGCCTAACTTAAAGGCATTAAAGAAAAATACTTCTTAGGAGATAACCCAATAGTTTTCTTGAGTATTGGAAGTTATTACTTCTGTAATAACCTCTCCTTATCCTTTTTTATTTGATTTTTGTGCCAAGAATAACCTCTAATGAGAGGGAAGTAAGATTTGGGGAAGTGCTGTCCCAAACAGATTTTTATGCTTCACTGTAAAAATTCGTGAAAAATCGCTGTATGTCGGATTGAGCTGTACGTTTCAGTATAAATCTGCCAGGTTGTTAGCTAACTTTTGTTAGTTCAACACTTTTAGATTTGAGCAACAGAAGGTCTTCGAAAAAATTGGTTTTCACCTGCTATTCTGTTTTGACAGATTTCTGCCATTATTTGCATTTGCCTCTTTATCGATTTCTTTTTGGGTTATTTTTGGTGAATTGAGCTTTTTGAGGAAATTGTTATAGTATCTTGTGTTTTTAATGAAATTTTTGCTGTTTTAAAACTAAACCCCAGAGGGTTATTATCTTTTGAATGCACTAATGTTGCTAATGAAGATTGTGTGAAGTTTTGTATGAAGGAAATTTTCAGGTGTAGGGAAATAATGATATAATGAGATGAAGAATGGACAAAAGCTCAAGCTTGGAGATGCCAACCCATGTCACCCCAAGAAATATTAAAGAGGTACAAGCGTCAAAGCTTGGGGATGCCCAAGGCATCCCCTTCTTCATCAATAAAAATCTCAGGTCTTTCTAGACACTTCCTTTTTATTGTTTCATGCACTATTGTGTTGTTCTTGGAGCGTCTTTGTTTTTGTTTTTAGTTTTCTTTTGCTTTTTTTGCTGCAATAAGTTGGTTGGATCCCACCACTTCTTTTGGAGAGAGACACACTCTGCTTTCATTGTTTAGAACACTCTAGTTTTCATTCTTATTGTTTTGTGAGTGTTCTCTTTTGCTAGCACTGCGTTTAGCCTTAGTTTTCTTGTGCTTTTAGCTTACAACTTTTTAGTTCTTCTTTTTGGATTTGTGAGACAATCTCACTGATCTTTATTTATTATTATCTTTGTGAGTTCTTTCAAATAAGTTGATTTGGATTGGAAAAGAGTAGGAAAGTTCATGCTTAAGTGGTAAAAAGGAGCTTGTTTTTGACTGTGACTTAGACTTTATCATGTCATGCTTGATATTGTTTTGGCTTTATGCTTAGTGATTATTGTTGTAGCATGACATGTTATAAACAATTGAGATTGCTTAAGGTGCCTTGAAAGAATCATGCGTTGTTTTAGCATATAAAAGCATACTATTGTGGTATTCTCCTTTAATGCTTTATTTGGGTTGACTTGGAGCATGCTCACACCATGTTAATACTATACCAAGTCACCATTGCCTCTATGATCCTTTAGTTTTCGACTTGTAATATCCCTTTATGCTTTAATTAACGATGTCTTATCGCTTTGCATGATTATGGCCATTATTGCTCTCTTAGTTGGTTGCTCCCAGTCTTTTGCTAGCCTCCATACCAAGTATGAGTTCCACTCATGCATCCAACTCCAAATAAAACCAAGTTATTCCAACGAGTCCATCATACCTACCTATTAGCATTTGCTATTCCAAGTATATTCATGTTTTTATCTACCTTCCGAATTAAACTTGTTATGTGAAAATTCATGATTAAAGCTCTCACGAACTTGATATCACACTTTACTTTTCTTGCCCCTAATAAACTTGAACCATTGTGTCATCTATGTTGTATATGCTTGGACTTATATGTTGGGAATTAGCAGAACCATGCTGTCATGGGGAACACTTTCATCATTGCACTTGTACATTGTACCCAGTTGATATCATGCTCTTTTATTTATGGATGTCGTCGATGTGAAATGAAAGGGGAGCTTGTAAGTCCATGGAGTTATGTATGTGTGTTAGAGAAACGCCTGGGCCGCTGGTCTAATCCATGCCTAATCATGGTGGAAACCTGTAGCATAACCATAATGAGCAATCTATGAAGCATTCTTATTATAAAAAAAGAGATAGAGATTGAGAAAAAGAAAAAAAAGATGAGAAAAGAGGAAAGAGAGAAAAAGCACCATTTTCCCATGGTAAATAAGAAGATTGCTAAGATGCTTATTGTCTGCTTGCCTTGTCATTTTGATATGGGGATTCTTCCATATCATCGGGCAAAGAGTACCCCGTTGGCGGTTCTCTATGATATACATGTACTTACTATGACAAGAACTTATCGGTAACTAAACTTGAGTAGCATGAGGAGCAGCCCTCGTATTCAAGGGACATGAGATTGCCAACTTATACTTTGTTAAGCATATACTCCATAGTTTGTTCATTTTAACCTTAATCACTTCAAGATGCTTATGATAGGGGCAATGAGAGCTTAAAGCTAATAAGTACCATAATTTTTGGAAGCTCTTTATGAGACTTGAATCCCTGCTTCCTTCTATGAAGGCATTTCTTTTACTTTTATGTTGAGTCTCCATCTTCTATCTTTATGCACCTATTGAGAGAGCATAGTGGCCATTCTTAGTTTAATGTGCATTGTCCCAAAACTTGTTGATTGATTCATAACTTTGATATTGCTTGTTCTTAAACTACTTGTATCTAGTCACCCTTTATGAACTTTGAAGGTGTCCTATGCATTTATGTTTTGCTACACTATGAGGGACAAGATGAATACCATTTTCATTATGTTTTCTATATGTGAAACAAACAAACATATTTTAATTCATTATTATTCATGAATCTTTTGTTTGTACCTTTTCATGTTACAACATAGTTGCAAGGTCTTATTGTTAGAACTATATCTTTCATGCTATGTTAAAGTACTATGATCCCAACTATCAATGTTCTACAAATACTTTGATCAAGTTTATGATGGTGCATGTCACCTCAAAAATTATTCTTTCTTTTTATCACTTACCTACTCGAGGACGAGCATGAGTTAAGCTTGGGGATGTTGATACGTTGCAAATGTATCTATAATTTTTGATGTTCCATGCTTGTTTTATATCTACTTTTCTTATGTTTTGTCCACACTTTGGAGTATTTTTACACATTTTCTGGAACTAACCTATTAACAAGATGCCATAGTGCCAGTTGCATGTTTTCATGTGTTTTTGGTTCCAGAAAAGCCAGAAAATGAATATTCTCAGAATTGGACCGGACAAAAGCCAAAGTCAATATTTTACCGGAAGACTCACGGAGCCAGAAGACTAGACGGAGAGGGTCCAGGGGATGGCCACACCATGTGGTGGCACGAGTCCCCCTGGCCGCGCCACCAGGTGGTGTGGGCCCCTGGTCCACCCTCTGACATCGCCCTTTCGCCTATAAGAAGCCTCTGATGCAGAAACCCTAAAGAATCCAGCCTCTAGCCAGGAAAAGTTCCACAGCACCGCCGCCACCGATGGGAGATTCGGGGGACAGAAAGTCTCTGTTCCGGCACCCTGCTGGGACGGGGAAGTGCCCCCGGAGCCATCTCCATCGACTCCACCGCCATCTCCATCGCCATTGCTGATTCCCATGATGAGGAGGGAGTAGTTCTTCCTCGAGGCTAAGGGCTCTACAAGTATCTATGTGTTCATCTCTCTCTATGCATGATCTTATTGAGATCATGAGCGTTGTAATATAAATCTATTCTGCTACTCAAGTGCTTTAATTAATCTTAGCTATCCCAACGCGTATGAAGTTGATAGTGTGCACACCGTGTGGCACTTAGGCTAGAGATTTCAAATACTTGTTATGAGTTATATTTTGAGTTGGTTATCTCTATGAAATTGTGGTGTTTTTTGGAACCATCTAGCGCTCAAGGTGACAGTGTGGGGTTATCTAGATGGGGAAGGCGGACTTTGAGGAGTGCTGTTATAGCCCTACCATGGATTATAGTGTCCAACCGAAGAGTAGTTTAGAGTAGTATCATAAATAGAATATATTTATATGAGTGTGTTCACTAGTGAAAGTATGATCCCTAGGCCTTGTTTCTAAGCATTGAAACACTGTTTACAACTAGATCTGTTACATGTTTGCTTGCTTCCAGCTTTTTGCCTTTAGTATTTTCCTCCTAGCAAGCTCTTTTCTGGCACCGTTGCCTTATATCCATACCACTTTTATTTCACTATCTCTTCGCCGAACTAGTGCACCTATACACCTGACAAGTGTATTGGGTGTGTTGGGGACACAAGTGACTTCTTGTATCTTGATTGCAGGGTTTCTCGAGAGGGATACCTTTGACCACTTCCTCACTGAGTTCGATAAACCTTGGGTAATCCAGTTAAGGGAAACTTGTTGTTGTTCTACAAACCTCTGCACTTGGAGGCCCAGCAACTGTCTACAAGAATAGAAGTGCGTAGACATCATTCTTCTTCTTCAACAAGATTCCAATACGCACAAAGCCCTTGGACATTGCTTCTTCTTTTTCAACCTTGAACCCAACACATGGTCCAAGCGATGCCAATGGACAAACCTACAAGTGAAACTCAATTTACACATTAGTCCATAGAGATTGTCATTAATTACAAAAACATACATGGGGAATACATGCCCTTTCACTAGTATTATTGCTACTCCTATTGTACTATGGTGGATATGGCCTTGTGGATTTCTTAGCTAAAGTTTTAGTGATATCCATGTTAGTATGTATATGTTGTTACCTCAGTTATACTAAGTTCTTGGCTGCAATACAATGTGTCCCATGTTGATTACACTCTATTATTGCTACTGATGTGATGCTAGTGATGCCTACAATAATTCATGCCTTGTGAGAGATATACTAAAATAATGTTTATCTTGTCTGCCTTTATCATGCTCAAGATGTTGTGAGAAATGGGTATTGTCCAAGTGATAGTAGTTGTATGTTACTAATCTAGGCCCTTGGTGAAAGGTCCAACTTTGGTCGACTAGAAGGGGGTGAATAGGAGACTACCAATTTTTATCCTTTGCCTTACAAATTTTGGCTTTGCACAAAATTAAGTTATCTAGAGATGCAACTAGATGAACAACCTATATGCCAAGTGATACAACAAGTAAACAAAGCGGTAAAGCAAGTAGTAAAGGAGAGGAACGAGAAAACTGGCAAGGGTACACGGAGATGTAATTCCCGTATTTCACTTCCAAGGAAGCTACATCTATGTTGGAGAGGTGTCGGGGCCACACAAGGTCACCCAAGCGCCACAAAGGCCTCACCTTCTTCTTCGATGAGCTCCACCACAAAGGTGGCCTCACAATCCACTAACTGGTGACCTTGAAGGCACCAACCGAAACCTTTACAACAAGGTTGAGGGGAAGCTCCACAACTCAATTGGAGGCTCTCAACAACATCATGAAGCTTCACAACAATTGCCCTAGCTTCGAGGATGCCCTACATCGTCTAGGGCTCTAAGAACCCAAGAGAACAAGATCCACAAAGGATGAGTGCGGGAAATCACGATTCCTTTGGTGGAGGTGTAGATCTAGGTCACCTCTCCCATTCCTCAAAAGATCAAGAGGTTTGAGTGGCTAGGGAGAGAGATCTAGGAAGATGAAGCTCTTGTATTAATGGAGGAGAGAGAATATTGAAGAGTTGGGTGGGGAGAAGGAAGAAGGGTGCCTTAAATAGGCCCCTTCAAACTGAGTCGTTGCTGTCCCCACGACACCACTGGTACTTCTGGTGAGCACACTCCAATGGCTCTAGAGCGGCTCCCGGTCCGGCTGGAAGTTCCAGCTCTGTCAAGCGGAACTACCTGACCGGTACTACCGGCAAAAGTTCTGGCCCAAGTTCCGACAAGTATGACACTTCAAAATAGAAGTATACTGAATTGAATTCGAGTGCTGGTGGAACTTGGATCGGAACTAGCACCAGAAATACTGGGTCACGAGGTTTCTGACTAGAACTATCGGTGGCTTAGCGATAGTACCGCTCAAGGGAGATGGCCAGGTAGTGATGGTCGGAAGTTCCTATCAGAGATGACCAGAACTTCCGGCCGATACTATCCGACTAACTTCTGGTGTTATTTCCGTCAAATAGAGCACTCTCAAACAGAGAGTTACTGAATCATGAGTGGAATATCAACTAGAACTTGAGATGGAACTACATCCAGGCTAGCCTCGCAGAAAACTGCTGGTGGAACTACCGACGCCTAGACGGTACTTACGGTCTGGACAGAAAAGTCTCATACTCCTCGCATGATCGCTCTCTCGCTGATCAATAGGATGGCTATGGAGGTGCAAGTATAGTTTGTGCATGAAAACGTGATTTCCCACAACCTTCCTTGGTGGACCCACTCTTGATAGTGTGGCCTCCTAAAACACAAAATAGAGAGAAAGACTAAATAAGAGGCACCGTCTTCACGAGTCTTCAAGAGATGAGTCCACACGCCAAACCGTCCCTAAGTGAAAACCTGCAACTTAGGCAAACGGTTAAACCACAAGAGGGGTTGTCATCAACACCAAAACACTTAGAGAAATCAATATCCTTTCAATCTCCCCCTTTTTGGTGTTTGATGACAACCCCATAAGATTTGCATAGATAAATACCATAAAAGAACAACCTTTTGTAATGGTAAGAGTAGCTCCCCCTAGATGTGTGCATGAGATGAAAGTTTGCTTATGGAATGCAACAAGCGCACACACGAGAGGGCTCCCCCTTAACATTACAAAGGCAAGACACGTGCAAGGAAATAAATGAAGGAGAGTGAGTCATACCTTTGCACCATCAACCATATGGTGAGAAACAATATATGAGATAAAAGATATAGCTCCACCAAATATAACAACCATGCGAATACCACATAGATATCACAATACATATTCTCATACACATATATATCACAAATAATGGAGGTCCTCATACAAATAACAAAGGTCCACAAACATCCATAAAGAAATAAATTGTTCATGAGCATTAAAAGGATAAAAGGAAGAACGAGCTCATGACATGACCCATGCAAATCCCGTAAGCAACCTGATAGATAACTTTCTCCCCCTTTGGCATCAAGATGCCAAAAAGGGGCAAAGCGACCAAACTACACGCACCAACCACCAACATAAGGAGGAGAAGGCTCGGGGTTCCATGTGGCGTTGTCCCAAGTGAGCGGAAGTGGGTCAGTGACATCATCCTCATCATCACTATTAGTCCACTTGCAATGCGCATTGACCCACCGATCCTTGAGAGCGGTGACAGAGCTGGACTCAGGAGATACATCAATATCAAGCTTCCACATGATTGCCTTCTCCCTCTTGAAACTATGCCCCCAGTCAAGATAGGATTGATACTCACGGTATTTCATGAAATAAAATGTCTTCTTGACCTTCTTCAACAGCTTATTGGCCCAAGATGGCTGCCTCTCAAGCCGGGGTGGAGGAGAAGCCTCAGCAGGATCCCCATCACTAGATCCAGCATGTCCTGAAGCCCCAGCACGGTCCCTTTCAGCCCTTAAAGTGGTAGCTTCCCGTTCAGCTAGTGACCGGGGTTTCTCATGATTCATCACACAGAGAGTCTTATCCTCATGGATAGAGAAGCCATCTTCAGGAAAATGAGAGTGGGTGACCTCCCGCCACTTGGCATTGATGAGAGACTGTATGTAAGGAGCACAAGGACACGATCCCTTCTCAATCAGGGCAAGCCAAATCCATAACATCAAGCCGCTCATCAGACTCTCTAGGGCGATAAGTCTGATACATAAGATCAATCTGGAAGGCATGAAGCTGGTTGAAGTTGCCTGCCTTGGGAGAAATGGTGTTTTGGTACACTCTGCGCATGAAGTCATAGGTAGGAAGGAGATGAGCCACCTGACCATTCACACCCCAGCCTTCAATGTACAAAGGATCCAAAACTTCAGAAGCGGAAGCCTTGGACCTATGGATGTGCCACCCATTTGTGCGCTTTCCTGGTTGAATGGGATAGCCAAGAAGATCAACAAACTCAGACCACTTGGCGGACAACAGCTTGTCATGAGTCATCCACTTCAACGTTCTATCCTGGGATTGGTATCAATGTAGAGAGTGGTGCAGAACTGAGAAATGCCCCTCTCATCATAATTCTGACAATGCTCCATGAGCTTGATGAGCCCAAATTTCCTACACATTTCCAGGGCTTCACCAATATAAGCAAGCTTGCTCTCCATGTGAGCCACATTGATGTGCTTCTGGGAGGCAACAATATTCTTCTTCTTGGAGGCGTACACTTCAAGATAGATCTCTTCTTGATGAACAGTATAGAAGTAGGGGTCTTGAGCAAGACGGTCACAGGGAGGAGCATAGGGATCCTACTTGCGAAACTGCTCATAAGCTGTTTGCGGCCACTGAGAGATCTTCTTGGATGAGTCGGGACTTGTGGTGGTTTTCTTCTGGGAGGCCACATCGGGCCTCTTCCCTTCAGCCACGGTAGCACGCAGCGCATCAATTGATCTCTGACGGGCAGTCTAGCCAGGCGGATGCACAACTTCTAGATCATCCTCATCAATCTCTGGCGTAGCACTTAAGAAAGCACGGGAACGCTTGGAGCCACCATGGAAACCACCTTGCCCTGAGAAGAAAGCATAAGGTAGGGAGGTAACGGGTGGGTAAGTGCACAAGTTTGAAGGGGAAAACAAAGGAAGATTGAAAAAATAAAAAAAATGAGTCCAAACCGGGTGCACCAGAAATTCTGGTGAACCGTCGGGACTACCGATGGTTAAGTATCCACCGGAAGTACCGGTCGTGCCTCACCGGTAGTACTGGTGATAGCATGAACCGAGAGGTTCATCAGATCTACGAGCACATCAGTGTGGATTCATGAAATGTATTGGTCCAATCTACCCTAGCGAAGATTCCTAGGCCTACCAAGATCTCCTTAGACAGTTCTAGCCAAAGAACAACCTTAGACATGGCATGCCCTAACTCAAGCAAGAGGATGAGCAAGATCTGCATTAATGGAGGGAGTTAGGGGCAAATACCGGAGTCCATGGTGGGAGATCGAGGTGGGGAAGGATCCCACAGATAAGATCTCAGAGGGGTGAACTGGAAGTGCTGGTGGAGCCTCCACAGAAGAACTACTGCCGATGGCGGCTTCCTGTAAACTATGGGTCGGGGAAGAGAATGGGGAAAGTCCCTGTTTTCTTCCCAACCCGAAATTGATAGGTCGAGTAGCCCGACCGGTAGTACCGACCAGGGGCCAGAACTACCGGTGACGCGAGAAGTTTAGACCCAGGCAGTAGTACCATTCCAGGGAGAATTTCCAGAGAGATTCTCCCAGGATCGGTACTACCGGCTCCTGGCCGGAATTTCCGGTGCTGCCGACAATAGTTTTCCATGTTTGAATTTTGGCAAGGATCTAACTCGTGCAAGAGATAGAAGGGGTTTTGGGGAGGAGCACAATCTTGGGATAGAAAGCTCAAACTGTGAAGAACCAAACGAACACCCAAACACGAAATGAGAAAAAGCGAAAACTAAGAGACACACCAAAAACAAATGCGAGGAAAAACACACAAAATACACAAAAGAGTCGGTGGCCGAGGCCACCATATATGATTAAATTTGGCTTTACACCACGAAGATATATCTTGGGTTCATTACCAAAACTCATCATTGAAGCTCATTTTGTCTCCTTGAGAGACCATAGAGGACAAATACATTAATGTGTGCATAATAGGGAGAGTGTTTGTTCAAATGAGGAACTACACTCCCCCTAAGTCCATGCCTACATCCAAACAAAGATATTCTTTGAGACACGGGTAGGTGTGCAAGTCACTCAAGCCACATTGCTCGAATATGTGATATTTAGTTCATGCCTTAACTCCCGGAACCTTGCTTCATCAAGTGGCTTCGTGAAAAGATCTGCTAGATTAGCCTTGGTAGGAACATACTCCAAAGAAATGTCTCATCTTGCAACATGATCCCGAATGAAATGATGATGAATCTCAATATGCTTGGTACAGTTGTGTTGCACTGGGTTGTGAGCAATGGCAAGCTCCGAAGGTTGACTTCCTTCCCACCTTGTCTCCTGCCCAATCCGAATCCGTGTATCCAATGAGGTCAAAGCTAGCTCCCTTGGGGTAACACATCCTAAAGTTTCGGGTATGAACCAAATATCGAAAGATTCTCTTGACTGCCACCATGTGGCTTTCCTTTGGGGCGGCTTGGAATCTTGTCGTGGTGGTGTCACGACAGATGCCATGGATAGGCTAAAGGTGGGGACAAGATGCACTAGAGGAATCCAGGGAGGGATAGTGTGGTGATTCCACACACAAATGTTTTGTACTATTCAAGCTAGATGAGTTACAAGTGCTCCTTGAGCTGTATTGGGGAGAGGAGGAAGAAGGAACTCTCTTATTCTCACCACCGCTTTGCTCTCAGGAACCCTCTACTCAAATGCCCATCAACTAGTTCATCACTCAATAGCTCTCAACCCCCTCTACAGAAGCCCTAGCCCTCCTTATATAGGGGTGGCTAGGTATCCAATTAGGGCATACGTGGATGCATATTCCAGGGAATATGCCTCTTCCCAAAATAGTAAACCGACTAGGTCACTTTTCCCCGTCGTCAGCCATGCAGAGGCTACGTGAGCTTCTGCGGCGCCAGCGTCATCCGACATAGGCGATGTCACCCTTGTCGGCCACGCCTTGGTGGTCCTGGCCTCTGTCTGCTTTGCTCAAGCCCTACGCACAGTGGCCACCTTTTGACCAGCGAGATACCTTCCTTCTCTTGCAAGCTTGATATAACCCGGATCGTACCTGGTTGATCCGGCCACACTGTTGGGGATATACTTTCCGGGTATCCTCACAGTTCCTCACTGACCAGGGTGGCCCACTTCGGGTTAGAGCTTTGCTTCACGGGCGGCCTAGTCAGGGAGAAAGACGGAGTCCAATCCGGCTACGGGAAGGCCCAGAAGACTTACCGGCTTAGGCCCATAATGTTACTTGTACTTCAAGATGTACTCTGTAACTGACTCTTAGTCGTAGCCAGATAGATCTCTCCTATAAACCCTAGGCCCGATATCTATATAAGCCGGCCTAGGGAGAGCCTTTAGGACACACCAATACTTTAGACCCTCAACTCGCACAGGCGAAACCCTTGTAACCCATATTCCGGCTCTGCCGTATTACTGGATTGCTAGCAGGAGTAGGATCCGTCCAAAGCCGGCGGATTCGAACCTGGGTAAACTTGTGTGCTCACCGTCCCGGAACACCGTATGTCTCACACCCCTCTCTTCCGCACGCCTCAAGGACCCCCTCATGGCGTACATGTCATCAATCCGATGACAGTTGGCGCCCACAGTGGGGCAAGTGAGCTTTGGATCTGCGTTCCGAGCAGAATCTGCAAGAATCGGAATCGGTGAGACTATCGCCATTGGTCGCATCCTCTACGCCAGCGACGTCCCTCTCATCGTTCTCGACGAGACTTGGATTCCGGCTAGGGAGGCTGTAACTACCTACACAATCATGTCCTTTGGCGAGATCGATGTTTACATTAGTTTCGCTGAACCTGTCCCACCCACCCCAGCGGTGATGATAGAGGCAGAAGAATCTTCTGGGTCCCCTTTGTCCACGGAGGCGGCAGAGTTCCGGATCTCAGAAAACCCTAAACCTACCCAGCCCGCACCAGTTGTGGAGATAGTGGAGAAATCCGAGCCTGAAAAAGACCTAGCGGTCCAAGTCAAATCTGGAGTGGATCTCCCTGGAGGAGCCGGATCCCAGATCGACCCACCCGTGGAAGTCGAAATTCAAGAGGAGCTAGTCAACGACACTGATTCAGGCTCTGATGATGCCGGGACAGACATGCCTTTCCTCAGGTACACACTGCGACGTATGATACTGCAAGACGCAAGCGCAGATGCAATCCTCGAGACCATCAAAAGTTTCGACATGGCTGACCGCGAAAGCCGCAGGTACCTCAGGAAGCACGCATCGCACTTTGTCGGATACATAGGATCCGGATCTGGCTCTGCCGATGCTGGAGAAAACACCGACTCTGTGTTGGAGGCAATTGGAACAAACATCGACATACCCGCATCCTCGGATGAATCGATGACGTCAGTAGATTTCCGAAAGTTCTACGCGGAATATGAAGAGGACTATAACTCCAAAGCTGTAGAAGAAGGAGAAGCCATGGATGAAGGATCCGGGGAACACTCTCCCAAAGCGCAGGATGACATGGACGTCGGAGATAATCCCGAAGTCCGGATGTCTGAAAGTACCGATAGATCTCTCCTGTAAACCCTAGGCCGGATATCTATATAAGCCGGCCTAGGGAGAGCCTTTAGGACACACCAATACTTTAGACCCTCAACTCGCACAGGCAAAACCCTTGTAACCCATATTCCGGCTCTGCCGTATTACTGGATTGCTAGCAGGAGTAGGATCCGTCCAAAGCCGACGGATTTGAACCTGGGTAAACTTGTGTGCTCACCGTCCCGGAACACCGTACGTCTCACACCCCTCTCTTCCGCACGCCTCGAGGACCCCCTCATGGCGTACATGTCATCAATCCAACGACACACACCGGTACCTGCATTCAAGTTACATAAATCCTGCCGGCATACGACATAAGTCGGCCAGAACTCAGTTAGGCGGACACCCTCAGGTCTGGGTTACTCCGTGATTCGGCCCGCCTTGGGGTGACTCGACCAGCACTTGCTTTGACCTTGCCGTACCTGGGCTAACTCAGCCTTTATACCCTGGCGTGACCCTACCCGGGGGTATCCCCCCAACATTAGTCCCTGAAGCTGGTGCGGTCTTAGAAGCCTCCGCAGCTAAGGCCACAGCAGGTTCAATTTCACTGAACCTTTTGCTCCCTTTTCCTAGTTACCTCATATCCCGAATTTCATCGTCCAGCTTTTCCCTTGGCACATTCCGAGTTTTCACTCGCTGGCCGGGTCATCCCTTAGTTATCCGGGTTATTCTTCCTTCTCTCGTACGCTTCCCCACGTGGAGGGGCGCGCCCCTTGGGTCTTTCCCCATTCTCGCGCCCCTCTGCCTCTTCTTCTTCTTCTTCTTCTTCTTCTTCCCTGCAACTGCGCCACCGCCGCCGCACCTGCTTAGCTGCGCCGCCGCTGCCCCGTGCCCTTCGCACCGGCATCGTCGCCATTCCCGTGCATCCCCACCGCCACGGTTCCGTGCTAGTCCAGGCCACTGCCCCCCACCGCCGATAGGGCCAGTGAGGACAGTGACCTAGAAATGACAGAGGAGGAACTCACCGTCGTGGAACAGGAGATGGAGGAGGACGAGGAGAACGCCGAGCGCGGTGCCTGGGCGGGGTCCTGGGTATGCCAGGACGACCTCGACTGGCTGTATCGCACGCGCCATATCCTGGAGGGCGTCATCGCCCGCCTCGCCACCGAGGAACTAGCTCCCTCACCCAATCCGGGTGAGTTTGTAGTATTCCTCTCCCACTTCCAGCGTGGGTTCGGCCTCCCCGTCAGTGACTTCTTCCATGACTGGCTCAACACCTACGAGCTTCAGCCGCATCACCTTCTGGCGAATGCCATCACCTCCCTTTCTGCCTTTGCTTATACCATCGAGGGCTACACCAGATTATGGCCCACCAAGGAGCTCTGGATCCGGTTTTTCGGTCTCTGCCGGAACATGATTCCGAATAGAGAGCTCAACCCGGAGGATAAACAACTCACGTAGTTCGGCGCTGCCTCTATCTCTCCTCGGAAACAGTCCGTCTTTCCCCGAGTCATGGGGCTTGACTCTTGCAAGGGCTGGGCCCGAACCTTATTTTATGTTAGAAATGACACGACTGAAGATTTGATCCGGCTGCGCCCCTACGCTCCGGGTCCTCCTAATCCGGATTTGTGGGACCAGATCCCCAAGAAGCCCACAGTCCCGGCGAACCAAGTCAACAAACGGTTCCAGGAGCTGAAGGATCAGGGACTGCGCAATAAGGACACAATGATCACCTTCGTCCGCAATCGGATCTCCCCTCTTCAGAAACGCACGCATAAACTTTGCCACATGAGCTGGCGCCTTGACCCCAATCGGACCTCCTCATTCGAGTTGAGCAACACCGAGATTTACTGCCGGGTCAAGGCCCTCTTCACCACCAACAAAAAATTCACCGCTGATTGGGAGTGGGGGATCGAGCACTTCTGCCGAGATAGGCTTCCTCCTGCGGTAAATCTCTTGCTTCAATCTTTTTCCGAGTTAAATTACATGTCGGAATTTGTTGTATGTTTGATCCCTTCGCATTTTCTCTCTTAGATGTTTCTTCAGCAAACTCTTGAGGATGGCACTGAGCCTTCTCTCAAGTGGGCCCAGAATCAAGATGTCCCAGACGAGGAGGAGCCGGATTAGGAGATGTTCCTGTCGTTCCCCGATGTGACCAAGCGACACACCGGTAAACTCTCTTCCATTAGAGATTGGCCTGCGGATGAAGATGATTCCGACATTGAGGTGATGGAAGCATTTGACGTTGTCCCCCTTTCTTACGCTTTTCCGGCATCAGCTAACCCCGGTGGGCAGATCCATGAAGATCCTCCCCTTGCCACGGGTGAGCCAGTCCCGGTCGCATCAAAGAAAAGGGGGGCCGCATTTGCTTCTTCCTCCGGACCTTCTAAGCCAACCAAGAGGCGAAAGAAGTCTGTAGACAAAGATGCCACCAAGTCCACGACTAAGGCCATAGCCCGGAGAGCTCGCAAGCCAAAGGAACCTTTGACCTCATATGAGTAAGTCACTTCTTCCTTATACGATTTTCTACTTCGTGCTTTGCCATTCATTTGTTCTTCCTTTGTTATAGTTTCTTATCATTCATCATTTGATCCGGCAGGGCCGCGGTGGAGGTTCCTCAAAGCGGATATGGCATCGCCTCGCCGCTCTGACATAGCCCTTCTCCCCCTCATGGCGATGATTCTCGCCCACTGAGCCCCATTCAGGAGGATTCAGCAGCTGCTCCGGGTTCTAGCCCACCTCGTCCAGAGGAGGGAAACTTCGGAGCAGGGGGAAGTGGCTCTGCCGAGGCAGCGGTTGCTCCCAGCCCCACTTTGGCTCTGCCACAACCAGCTACATCCGAGATACCAACAGCACCCCCGCCAAGACAAAAATCAGCACCAACACCAGCGCCAGCAGCAGCAGCAGCAACACAAGCATCAGCAACAGCACCAAGCCCCTCCACCTTGTCCGAGTCTTCCAAGACTCGGCGAGAAGGCACCAGCAGCTCCAAGGCTAGCACTAAGGCAGCTCCCAAGGCTAAATCTGCGGCTCAGCCCTCCACCTCTCAGCAGCAGCCCAAAGGCAAAAAGGCTTCTGACGCCGCCAGGGCAGCATCAATCGAGGCTGGACAGCGTACACTCGCGTCCATGCTTCCGAAGAAGACCCCTCCAAAGAAAGACACTTCTGCCGGGTTAGCTGATGCGCAACTCATTTTGCACACCAGCCCCGCTGTTGCACAAGTTGAGAGGAGGGAGGCCCATGCCAAGGGTTTGGTCGCGCCCCACATGCTCAGCGGAGAACGCTATCCTCGGACCTTGATCGAGTTCGTTAACAACTAGAACAAGGCGGAGTTCGTCCATAATGACGATCTCCTGGAGAAATTTGGGCCTGCCAAGTTTGCTGCACAGCTGAACACCGCTGCCAAGGCAATTAACCTTGCAGGTCGGATGATGGAGGTACGCTACTTCGCTTTTTCCTTAACATATACTAGATATTAGTGATATAACCATTAGTCCCCGAGCCTCCGGGGGAGTAACTTGTTACTCAGCCGGATGCTCCTTAGAGAACTAGCATAGCTCCTCAGTAACTTCGAATATGCACACACCTAGAGCCGGGTTAAGTTCCACTTGGCCTGGATTTTGTATATTTCGAATATGCACACACCTAGAGCCGGGTTAAGTTCCACCTAGCCCGGATCTTGTACACTTCGAATATGCACACACCTAGAGCTGGGTTAAGTTCCACTTGGCCCGGATTTTGTACACTTCGAATATGCACACACCTAGAGCCGGGTTAAGTTCCACTTGGCCCGGATCTTGTACACTTCGAATATGCACACACCTAGAGCCGGGTTAAGTTCCACTTAGCCCGGATCTTGTACACTTTGAATATGCACACACCTAGAGCTGGGTTAAGTTCCACTTGGCCCGGATCTTGTACACTTCGAATATGCACACACCTAGAGCCGGGTTAAGTTCCACTTGGCCCGGATTTTGTACACTTCGAATATGCACACACCTAGAGCCGGGTTAAGTTCCACTTGGCCCGGATCTTGTACACTTCGAATATGTACACACCTAGAGCCGGGTTAAGTTCCACTTGGCCCGGATCTTGTACACTTCGAATATGCACACACCTAGATCCTGGTTAAGTTCCACTTAGCCCGGATTTTGTACACTTCGAATATGCACATGACTAAGCTATTCTTTTGTACTCTTTTCAGGTGACCACCAATCGCCAGAGCGCTGAGTTTTAGCGTCTCTTGGACACTCACAAGATGCTGCACGCGAAACATACTACGCTTCTCGCCGAATACGAGAAAAGGGGTAAGTTTTCTCCTTTGCATTTTTCCCATTTCTCTCCGTCTTTTTCCACCGGACTAATCTGATATTCGGATTGTGCAGCCAGAGTGGAGGCCGAGAACATCCTTATGAGGCAAAATTTTGGACCAAATAAAGGGTAAGTTACTCTTGCTTAATCTTGCTCTACGCTCTATCTCCTTTTTCTGCTTGGCTCGGCAAATATTCATACCTCGGCTTTGCTGGGTCAACAAACTATTTCAGCATCTCTCTAAGATAGTGTGCCCGTGCCTGATATGATGCTGCATTTTCTCGAACAAGTAGGGCAGCATCAGGCCGAACTCAAGAAAAAGGATGATGAGCTCGCTCTCCTCCGGACCAAGGATGACGAGATTGCCAAGCTTAAGGCAGACATGAAAAAGCTCAAGGCGCTTCACAAATCCGAGATGGATAAAGCTGGACAAGATTTTACCGAAGAGCGAGAGTGTCTTAACCTCCAAATTTCCAAGGAACAAGAACTACTGAAAGAGGCCGACACTAAGCTTGAGTCGGCGAATGCTAAACTTGCGCAACTCCGGAAGAGGTGCGACAACTGCACCAAGGAGCTGACCCGTATCCATAGCCATATTTCACGTAAGTTACTTTCCTTCGGCCGGCATGAATTTCTCCGGGTTAACCTCCCTCACCTGTTTCACTTGTCTCGTTTTCAGGCAAATTTCTGGAGGGTGATGCCATTGCAACCACTGCCATTGCCAAGTTCCGCCAGAAGAGGGGTACCCCAGTTGGTGTTGGCGCAGAGATTATTCCCTATGACATGGAGGACCTGCTGGTCAGCTTATCTTCTCGCGTTGAGATTGTGAATAATTATGGCAAGGATATCCTAGATGTGGCAATCCGGATTTTCAATGCCTTTTGGCCTGAAGAAGATACTCTAGAGGGAGCCACTGCTCTTATTGCCAGGCTAATGGAGTGCGAAACCTAGCTTGACCTTTGGAGAGAATCGGCTGGACGCGCCGGAACTGAAATCGTCCTCCACTATGTGCTCACATGGTATGAAAAGATAAACCTGAAGCTTCTCGAGCGCATGCGCACCGGATCAAGGTGGTCCACTGACCCGGAATGGATAGCTTGGCGCAAGGCTTGCGCCCATAGCCTCATTCAGTATGCCCCCATCCATCAATGGAATGAGGGACCAAGTTTCCTTGGTGCTATCGACGACGAATATGTCGAAGATGATTCGGGTGAGGAGGAAGAGGACGAAGCCTCGAACGTCGAGGAAGGTGAAGATGATGCTGAAGCCGAGGCTGGGGTTCCACCTGCTGGTGCCGATTTACCGCCTCCTGTTGCTCCTTGATTAAAAACACTTTGCAGTTTATCAGATCCCTGGTATGCCGGGTGCAAATGTATTAAGCACACAAGTCATATTTTTCTACTAAGTTGTTTGTGCCGGATCGACTTGGGCGTAGTCCCCGAGTTTCATTTAATTGTTCCTCCAATTTCTTGGCTCGACTCGTGTCTACCTTGGTTCGGTTTTATGACTTACGAGTCCGATTTTCAAAAATTGACTTAACAATACTTGGAAACTTTAGGATTAGCTCAAAATAATTCAGCATAGTAAACATAAAGTAAGCATAAGGTTAGTCCAAATAACAAATGTCAGCTCGATTAAGTTCTTTTCCTTAGTCGTTTTTCGTGTGCTACGCAATTCCAAACTTGTTCTCTTGCTTGCCATGAAGCCAAATCTTCTTGGACAACAGCAAGTCGAAGAGTTAGGTTTTTGGTGCTCACACACTACTAATCTGGCTTAGGTAGAAGCAACTTACGCCAGCCGACATATAATAAATACATAAGACAAACAATAAATATCACTAAGGCAGTCCCCGAGTTACTGCTCGAGGTGCCAAGATTTCATTGATAAGCTCATTTCCGGCATACATACCGACATATGAGAGACTCGAATACACACACTTCTTTGCTATGTGTGGAACGGACGAAGTAAAGCTACATTCCACGGACGCTTAGATTCTTCGCCGGACCTGTCCGCCTTGTTCTTCTCCTGTGGTTTTGCATCGATAAGATAATATGAGTCATTGTGCAATGCTTTGCTCACAATGAATGGTCCTTCCCATGGGGGGGATAACTTATGCATGCCAGCAGTACGTTGTACCAACCGGAGTACCAGATCACCTTCCCGGAAGACTCAGGGGTTTACTTTCCGGCTATGATAGCGTCGGAGATTTTGCTGATATATGGCGGATCTAGACAATGCCAATTCTCTCGCTTCTTCCAGCAGATCAACATCATTTTGCCGGGCTTCTCGCACTTCAGCTTCTGTGTGTTGGGTGACTCTAGGCAAATCATGCTCTATGTCGGCTGGTAATATAGCTTCTGCCCCATATACCAGAAAGAATGGCGTATAGCCTGTTGATCGATTCGGAGTTGTTCTTAAACTCCACAGTACTGCTAGTAGTTCTTCTATCCAGCACCCCGCTGCTCTTTGCAGCGTCTCAATGAGCCGGGGTTTTATCCCAGATAATACTAATCCATTGGATCTCTCCACTTGTCCGTTCGATGCGGGGTCGGCTACCGAGGCAACGTCTAGCCGGATCTTCTTATCTCGGCAGAATCGCGCAAATGCTCCTTCAGCAAAATTTGTGCCATTATCTGTTATGATACTGTGAGGATAGCCGTATCTCAAGATGATATCTTTGAGGAATATCACGGCCGTAGCTCCATCACATTTTCTTATTGGCTTCACTTCAATCCACTTTGTAAACTTGTCAACCATGACTAAGATGTGGGTCATGTTCCCCTTGCTGGTTTAAACGGGCCAACCATGTCCAAACACCATACAACAAATGGCCATGTAATTGGTATAGTCTTAAGCTCCGACATTGGCATGTGTGTCTTGGTAGCATACCTCTGACAGCCATTGCATTTTCTTACTAGATCTTCTTCTTGTTCCAAGGCACTTGGCCAGTAGAACCCATGTCGGAAAGCTTTTGCCACCAACGCTCTGGATGAGGCATGATGCCCACATTCCCCTTGATGTATGTCCCGGAGGATGTCAAGCCCTTCTTTCGGGTCAACACATCGTTGGAGGACATTTGTGACACTTCTCTTGTATAGTTCGGCATTGATGATTGTGTACGCCTTTGCACGTCTCTGAATTTGCCTAGAAAGCACCTCTTCGCTGGGCAAAGTTCCATCCTTCAGGAATTGAAATATGGGCAGCGCCCAAGCTGGTATAGCTCGCACTAGAAACACCTCCTCATCTAGTTCCATTTGCTCCACCGGCATAACCTCGGCCGGATCGCGTTGTGCAGTCCCCGGGTTCTGTGAAGCAGTCCCCGGGTTTCCTGAACCACTTCCCACATCAATGTCCATGGGTACAGCTCCGGACTCCAGGACTGCCGGGATATAGATTGAGTCGGTTTCTGGGGACGACATGATAGATGGTTTTCTGAGGTGTTCTAGTGCTACACCCGGTGGATCTGCTTGTCAGGTTGATCTGAGCTTCGACAATACGTCGGCAGCCTCATTTTCCAGCCGGGGTACATGGTGAAACTCGCATCCCTCAAAGTACCCAGATATCTTTTGCACATGGAATCTGTACAATGCCACGTTTGGATCAAGAGCATCCCACTGCCCTGAAACTTGCTGAACTACCAAATCCGAGTCGCCAAAGCACTGGATCCGACATATTCCAATTTCCTTTGCCACTTTGAGCCCATGCACAAGTGCTTCATATTCGACGACATTGTTTGACGCTGCGAAATGGATCTACATCACATACTTCAGCTGGTCATTCTTTGGCGAGGTAAGTACAACTCCGGCTCCTAACCCGGTTTTTGTCTTTGATCTATCGAAATGCATTCTCCAATAGTTTGGATCTGGTAGCGGTGGTTCGTATTGCATCTCGGCCCAATCTACAAAAAAAATCGGCCACAACTTGAGACTTGATCGCATCTCTCCTATCGTATTGTGGAGCGTAAGGAGCTAGCTCAATTGCCCATTTTGCGATTTGGCCGCTTGCATCCTTGTTACTCATTATCTCAGATATAGGGGCTTCACATATCACTTTGATGGGGTGCTCTTCAAAGTAGTGTTTTAGCTTCTTTGCCGACATGTACACACCATATGCCATTTTCTGATAGTGAGGATAGTTTTGCTTCGATGCGGATAATACCTCGCTCAAGTAATAGACTGGCCTTTGCACCGACTTACCCTCTTCGTCGCGCTCTACCACTATTACTGCACTTACAACTCGGTTGGTTGCGGCTATATAGAGCAACATTGGCTCTTTGGATAGTGGTGAGGCTAACACTGGCGCAGTGGCTAACATATTCTTTAATTGGATAAAGGCTTCGTTGGCCTACGGCGTCCATATGAACTTACCCGCTTTTTTCATCAGTTGATAGAGAGGCAATGCCTTTCCTGCCATTCGACATATAAACCGACTTAAAGATGCCAGGCAACCAGTGAACTTCTGGACATCGTTAAGACATTTCGGTAGCTCCATTCGCTCTATGGCTCAGATTTTAGTTGGGTTAACTTTGATACCTCGGCTGGATACAAGAAATCCGAGTAATTTTCCAGCCGGGACACCGAAGGTACATTTCTCCGGGTTAAGCTTCATTTGGAACCTCCTTAGGTTTGCGAACGTTTGTCTGATATCATCAAGGAGCGTTTTGCTTTCCTTGGTCTTTAAAACCACATCATCCACATATATTTGCACATTTCCACCGATTTGATCGTGCAAACATTTTTGCATACATCTTTGGTATGTCACCCCCGCATTACGTAAACCAAATGGCATGGTGCGATAGCAATAAGCCCCATACGGGGTAATACACGCAGTATTTATTTGATTGTTCAGATTCAGAGGTATCTAGTGGAAACCAGAATATGCATCTATGAATGACAACAGTTCACACCCTGCAGTAGAATCTATGAATTAATCTATCCTTGGTAGTGGAAATGGATCTTTTGGACATGCCTTATTCAGGTTCGTGTAATCGATACACATACGCCAAACCACTGCCACATTCGGATCATCCTTCTTCTTTTCCACCAGCACCGGATTAGACAGCCAATCTGGATAAAGCACTTCCATGATAAACCCAGCTGCTAGGAGCCGAGCTATCTCATCCCCAATGACTTTTCTCCTATCTTCGGCGAAGCGGTGGAGAGGTTGCTTCACCGGCCTTGCCCCGGGTCTCACGTTCAAAGAGTGCTCGGCCAACTCCCTCGGAACACCTTGCAAGTCATGTGTGGACCAAGCAAAAATATCCCGATTCTCACGGAGGAAGTTGACGAGCTCGCTTTCCTATTTGTCATTTAACCCGGCACCAATTGTTACGGTGCGCTCTGGGAACAGATCATCAACAGGCACTTTCTCCGTATCTTTCGTTGCTTGAAACGAAACACTTCCATGCGGGTTACTCAGCGCCAGCATATACTGCTGAGCGGATTGAGCCAATGTCGCCACTTCTTGTATCTTTGTTTTCTCTTGCACAATCACGAGCGACTCGGCCAGGTTAGACCCGGCTGACGCACACTCAATGGAACGTCGGAAATCTCCAGCTATGGTAATTACTCCATTTGGGTCGGGCAACTTCATCTTCAGGTAACTGATGTGACAACTTGCCATGAACTTATTCAGTGTTGTCTTGCCGAGTAACACGTGATGCGCACTTTCTAGGTTCACAACCTCAAACTCCAAGTTTTCAGTTCGGCAGTTATCTCACGTGCCGAATAACACGTCAACCCGGACTTTGCCAATGGGCTCACAAGATATGCCCGGCACAATACCATGGAAAGTTGTTCTCGTGGCCTGGAGCATGTTCTCCGATATACCCAACTTGCACATTGTATCCACATACATTATATTAATGCTGCTGCCATTGTCTATCAGCACCTTAGAAAATCTCACATTGATATTTGGCCCGATGAATGTCGGGTCTAGCACTAGTGCATACGAACCAGGGCTGGGCATAAGCTTAGGATGATCCTTGATATTCCAAGTAATCTCTTGATCCGACCAAGGCATATACCTCGTCACTGCGGGCATTACCGCATTCACCTCCATATGTTGGTGCTGCAAGCTCTTTCTATCTATTTCCTCTGTGGTGAACACACAGTAACTCTGGTGATGCTCTCTATATTCATTTCTCCCCTCATTTCTGGGATACCTCTGATATGGCTGATGTTGGTTTTCTACCTGATGCACTGCATCCCTTCTTTCATGGTTTTCCTACCTCGGTGGAGGGGGAGGCAACATTAACTGTTGCGTGTTCACTCCGGAGAGCAATTGCTGCCGGGGTAACTCCTGCCGAGGTTGATCGTTCCGAGGTGCCTGAGCATTCCCCGGACCACTTTGTTCTATCTTCCTCATCCACTCACATTGCTGAGTCATGTGACCTGCCGGGTTACTCGGATTTGGCGTGTGAAATTTACATGGCTGATCCAGCATTGCCTCATAGGTATACCTCGGACGGTCCTTCTTTTCTTGCCACTATTTCTTCTGCTCTAGCTTCCAATTTTTCTTGCCATCGTTTCTTGGAGTCCATTGTTGCCCTCCTGTTTTTTGACGCTGATTACTCCCTGCTCCAGGTTGATCTTGATTTACAGCTGCAACTTGTTGCGAACTGTACCGGTAATCGGGCCTATCGTCTCTTCTCTTACCCCGGTAGTCATTTCGCTAGGATGATCCGGCTCCATCTCGCTGGTAGTACTCCTCATTTGACTCGCTTTCCACAAGCCTAGGTTGAGTCGGATCACCCAAGGCATATGAATCAACAATCCGGATCATCTCTGCCAGTGTAGTTGGCATATCCCTTTGCAACCTTTGCTATAACATGCTTGCATATCTACACCCTTGGGCAAACCAAGCTATGGCCTGTGACTCAATCACACCTTCACACGAGTTTCGCACGTTGCACCAACGGGTCAAGAACTCCCGGTCTGTCTCATTCGGTCTCTGCTTGCACATTGCCAGGGTCCGTGGCCTATTCGGCCTTTGATACGTGCTAGAGAAGTTACTGACAAACATTTCCTCAAAATCAATCCAACAATTGATACTTCCAGGTGGAAAATTGTTTAGCCATACCCTCGCTGGCCCTTCCAGCATCTGAGGTACATATCTCACAGACCATCTCGAGTTGCCTGTAGAAATTTTCACCGCTGTCGCGTAGTTGATCAACCAATCTTCCGGCTTGGTGCTACCGTCATATGTTTTTGTGCCTCTAGGCAACTGGAAGTTAGGCACCGGAGGCTCCTTCATGATCTGGGGCCCAAAACACGCAGGACCTGGAGGACCTTGACACTCAATTTGCTCCGACCTATAGAGCCGATCCAGTTTTAACTTGGCGTCGTCAGGCATCAAGTTCCTGCTTCCCAACCTTGACCCTATTACGTGATAGTCCGGCCTAGGGTATCCTGCGTTCACCATTTCCGAATCACCATCGTTGTATCTATCCTGCTCCTGTGGAGCTGCTCTCTGTTGGATACCTTGGCCGACACTTTGCTCTTGCCGTGGTATATTCCGCTGCTATAGTTGTCCTGCACCCGCCGAGTTATGCTATCCGGCATTGCTATTCACAGTGTTTCCCTGACCGCCATGGCCTTGGTCGCGGTTACCTCGGCCAGCTTCACCTCGGCTGACACTTCGCCGATCCTCATTTCTCTGCACTTCTTTTCCTTTCCCTGCCCTTGCCGGGTCATATGGGACTATCTGTTTGTTTCTCCTTGCCGAGGTTACCACCTCCTCTCCTCTTGGGCCACCATGAGGATACGATGCAGCTCCAGCAGATTTCTCTGGGTTACCTACTGCTGAGTGAATGATTTTGGAGGCACCAGCTCTTCCTGGATTAGCCCTAAGTAACTCTTTGTTTTGTTTGTTCGCGATCCGAACTAACTCATTGACCCTATCCTGCTTCCTTTGCCGGGCTTCACCCGTCAAACCCTCTAACTCGAACACAGCTGCATCCGCGGCTCTGAGGTTCTTTGCCGGGGTACTATACTTCGGCAGCCCCACGGACAAAACGTTCTTTGATTCCTCAACTCTAGTATCACCCACTTTGTTCATTTCACTGATGAGGTTTCTCCCCTTCACTTTTACAGTATCTACCGTATTTGCCTTTGCGTACTCACAAAATGTCATGTTCAACGACTGTTGAGCCGTTGCTATCTTTTCCGCACCCTCTAGTATTTTCTGCCTAGTCTCCTCTAACTCGGCCTGTGCCTGAGCCGGATCTACTGCAGGTGGTATGGGGTTCTCTAGGCTATCTATCGCCTGCTGCAGCACATTCTCTGGCCTCTCTAGTGGAGGACCTCTACTTTTTCTCGGTGCCTTTGGTGTTACCTCCGGATCTGGTGCCGGATCCTTGCTCGCACCAGCGTCAGGCGCAGTCATCATCACCTCGGCACAGTCAGGGGAGCGAGTGATGCGTGCCCCACGAGCCACGCTAAGGGGTGGCTCGCCTCCCTCGACGACGAGCCGTGGATGAACGCACGACACATCGACTGTGACGTAGATCTTGGTGGTGTCGCGGCAGATGCCATGGATAGGCTAAAGGTGGCGAAAAGATGCACTAGAGGAATCCAGGGAGGGATAGTGTGGTGATTCCACACACAGATGTTTTGTACTATTCAAGCTAGATGAGTTACAAGTGCTCCTTGAGCTGTATTGGGGAAAGGAGGAAGAAGGAACTCTCTTACTCTCACCACCGCTTTGCTCTCAGGAACCCTCTACTCAAATGCCCATCAACTAGTTCATCACTCAATAGCTCTCAAGCCCCTCTACATAAGCCCTAGCCCTCCTTATATAGGGGTGGCTAGGTCTCCAATTAGGGCATACGTGGAGGCATATTATAGGGAATGTGCCTCTTCCCAAAATAGTAAACCGATCGGGTCACTTTTCCCCGTCGTCAGCCATGCAGAGGCTACGTGAGCCTCTCCGGTGCTAGCGTCATCCGACACAGGCGATGTCACCCTTGTCGGACACGCCTCGGTGGTCCTGGCCTCTGTCCGCTTCGCACACGCCCTGCGCACAGTGGCCACCTTTTGACCAGTGAGATACCTTCCTTCTCTTGCAAGCTTGATATAACCCGGATCGTACCTGGTTGATCCGGCCACACCGGTACCTGCATTCAAGTTACATAAATCCTGCCGGCATATGACATAAGTCGGCCAGAACTCAGTTAGGCGGACACCCTCAGGTCCGGGTTACTCCGTGATTCGGCCTGCCTTGGGGTGACTCGGCCAGCACTTGCTTTGACCTTGCCATACCTCGGCTAACTCGGTCTTTATACCCCAGCGGGACCCTACCCGGGGGTATTCCCCCAACAAATCTTGCACACATACCCATGCTCAACATAATATCCGGTCAGGATGCACAAAGATAAAGCAAAGAACCAATCATCAAGCGATATAGCTTTTGATCCGCATTCTTACCCTTGGGATCGAGATCAAGATTAACCTTTGTGGGCATGGGTGTCTTGGCTTTGTTGACTTGATCATGGTTGAACTTATTGAGCATGTCTTGAATATATTTGGCTTGGTTGTTGAAGGTTTCCTTCCTCAATTGTTGGACTTCAAAGCCAAGAAAGAATTCCAATTCCCCCATCATAGACATCTCGAAATGGTCAGTCATGAGCTTGGCAAAATCCTCATTAAAAGCTTTATTAGTAGACCAAAAAATAATGTCATCAACATAAATTTGGCAAATGAACAAGTTTCCTCCAACTCTCTTAGTAAAAAGAGTGGGGTCGATTAGCCCAACTTCAAAACCACGGTCTAACAAGATATCTCTAAGGCACTCATACCGCACACATGGGGCTTGTTTAAGACCATAGAGTGCCTTATCAAGCTTGTAGACATGGTCCGGGAAGAGAGGATCCTCAAAACCTGGAGGTTGCTTGATATAAACTACTTCCTTTAAGGGACAATTAAGGAAAGCACTCTTAACATCCATTAGTTGCAATTTAAAATTATGATGAGTAGCATAAGCAAGAAGCATGCAAATGGATTCAAGACGAGCAATGGGGGCATAGGTTTCACCATAGTTAATTCCCTCAACTTGGGAGCATCCTTGGGCTACCAACCTTGCCTTGTTGCGGATGATTATCCCATTGGCATCATGCTTGTTCTTGAAAATCCACTTGGTTTCGATGACATTTTGACAATCTCTTGGCCGCTTCACTAATGTCCACACCTTGTTTCTCTTGAAGTTGTGAAGTTCTTCATTCATAACATCAAGCCAATCATCGTATTCAAGTGCTTCGAAGACCTTTTGGGGTTCAATGAGAAATAAAAGTATGGTGAGAGCTAAAGGATGTTAGTTGCCTCCTAGTAGTAGAACCCCTACTGAAATATCCAAAAACATTATCAAGGATATGGCCATCTTTGATGAGCTTGGCGAGACATATGCTTGATGGCAGGCTTGGGTCTCAAGACAAGATTCTTGAGCAAACACTTGGTAATCACCATGATTTGAGTCCCCACCTTGACTATATGCACGAACTTGATCACTATATTCATCAATATAAACCGTTGGAGAATCATCAATGGTTGGAGAGAAATTAGCTTGGCCTTGGTCATTTTTAGATTGACCTTGTTCTTCAATAGCTTGACCTTGATCAACATTGTCTTGTGGATTTCCACAATCTTGGAGAGGTAGAGCTTGAGTAGCTTGACGTTGACCAGGGCTTTGAGAGTCATGGTCATGGGGAGCTTAGGAAGAGCTTGGAGAATCTTGAGGAACAACAATTTTTCTTTGAGGGACAAGATGATCTTGTGAGAGTGAGGGCTCCACTTGAGTAGAGCTTGGTCCTTCTCCTCCGGCCATAAGGGGTTCCTCAATGGGGTGGAAGAATCTCACACCCATTCTTCTTATGGCTTGGGGAGGAATTTCATCACTTGGATCACGAACAATATCTTGCCTCACGAGAGACTCATGATCTTTGTCAAACTTCACGTTGCTAGTTTCTTCAACTCTTCCATTGGCTTTATTGTAGACTCTATAGGCATGAGGTTTATTGGAGTAACCAACAAAGATACCTTCTTGTGCCTTTGACTCAAACTTCGATAACCGGACACCCTTCTTGAGCATGAAACATCTACATCCAAACACCTAGAAGTACCTAACATTGGGATTGTGTCTGGTGAGGAGTTCATATGGAGTATTGCTCTTGCACTTGCGTAGGTAGAGCCGGTTGGTTGCATGGCAAGTGGTGGAAATGGCCTCGGCCAAAAAGTTGTATGGTGACTTGAATTCCACCAACATGGTCTAGTCCGCATCCATCAAAGTACAGTTCTTCCTTTCAGCGACACCATTTTGTTGAGGGGTATAGGGAGTTGAATATTGTTGCTTGATCCCCTCATCACTAAGGAACTCATCCAAGGTGTAATTTTGGAACTTGGTCCCATTGTCACTCTGAATGGAAAGGATTGTAGCATTGAGTTTCCGTTGAACTTGATTAGCAAAGTTGATGACGGTTTTTTGAGTCTCACTCTTGAACTTGAATAAATAGACCCAAGTGTATATTGAGAAGTCATCCAAAATCACCAAACAATACTTCTTTCCTCCAAGGCTATCATGAGATGGAGGCCTAAAAAGATCCATGTGAAGGAGTTCCAAGCACCGTCCGGTGGTGATTTGATTGAGAACCTTGTGAGGTGATTCATGCATCTTTCCTTCAATACAAGCCATGCACACACGATCTTTGGCAAAGAAAACGTCTTTTAGTCCAAGGATGTGCCCCCCGTGTAGAGACTTTGCAAAGACTTCATGTTTACATGGGCCAACTGGCGATGCCGCAACCAACCCACGTCAGCTTTCGCATAGAGACATATAGCATGTGTAGAGGGTTTTCCGGAGAAATCCACCATGTACAAGTCATGCTCTATGTATCCAACGAAATCCACCATGAGAGTCTTGCTCCACATGAGGACCACGGAATGCTCATTAAAAAGGACAAAAGACCCATAATGGCTAAAGCATGAACGGAAAGGAGATTATACCCAAGGGTTTTGACAAGCATGGCATTAACCAAGGAAACATTCGGGGTTACTACCACCTTACCAAAACCCAATACCTGAGAACTTGATTTATCACCGTAGGAGACCATAGTATTGGCAAAATTTGGCCTAATCTCCGACATGATAGACTTGCTTCCAATAATATGGCTTGTAGCTCCACTATCAAGCACCCATTTTCCTCCACCGGAAGCGAAGTCCTACAAGAAAATCAAGCTTTGGTTTTAGGTACCCATTTTGCAATGGGTCCCCTTTTTTTAGTAACAAGGGTCTTTGGTACCCAAATGGTCCAATGATAATCATGAGTATAAGAAGTGCGAATGTATTTTGCATAAAAATGACCATCAAAAGATTTGCAAAGAATATAGGAGGGGTTCTTCTTTCTGGCAAAGCTATCACTTTGCACAAAGGTAGAACCATAAGCGGACCCTTGAGAAAAGTTCATGTTCTTCTTCTTCTTGTTGTTGTTGTTCTTCTTCTTCTTGGGCTTGGGAGTATACCCAATACCCTTCTTGTCAACTTGCTCTTTTGCGATTTGATCTTTCAACTCCTTGTTTTCCTCAACATGCTCGCAACAAGGGTTAGAAGAACAAGACAAATCTATAGTAGGCATAGCGGAAGACTTCGATTGTTCATTGTTCAATTGAGTTTGAAGTCGCTCATGAGCTTCATAAATAATTGAGAATTTGATCTCCAAGGCATGGTGTTCCTCTTTGAGTTTCTCAAAATCCTTTAGACATTCATGACCAACACCAAACTCACCCTTTTCATTCTTAAGGACTTTAAACAAAGCAAGAGCATGATCACGTTCTTTAATGAGTTGAGACATGGAAGAATTACGATCCTCTACAAGCTTAGCAACACTCTCCTCAAGAGTAAATCTCATATTTTTTCATCCTCAAGGGACTGAGAGAGAGAGGCAAGTTCATCGACGGTCTCTCTTTCGTTTTTACCTAGCATGTAAATTAATTCTTCCTTTTGATCTAGCATTTCCCTAGCATAGTCAAGTTGGTTTGCAAGAGTTTCAAAGCAAGTTTTGGTGTCATCATCTAATTTCTCAATGAATTCACACATGCTCACCATCTCCTTGTTTACCTCTAAACCATCAAGATCATGCAAAGCAAGTTCATTTGAAGGGGACTTGGAAGTGGGTGTTTCCTCGGTGGCCTAGGCCATGAGACACTTTTGGTTGGGGTTGATGATGTTCTCATTTGGTGAGTCGAAGAGGAACACACGTGGAGTAGAATAAGTGGCAATAGCAATGACTCCCACGATCTCTTCGCCTTGACCTTCACTATCATCATCATCCTCCCCCGAGAAGTACTCTTCATGGTCCATCATTGACCTTTCCTTGTTTGTGAGGTATTGTTTGGGAAGTTCTTGTTCATTGGATAAGGAAGTCTTGGTTTGCTCTTCTGGATGAGACAACCACCATTGTCCTCTCTATTCTCGAAAGGACATTGAGCCACGAAATGACTCTTATAATTGCAATTGTAGCAAGACCTTTCCTTAGGAGACTTCATGGATGAGTTTAATCTTGGGTTATCCCTTGACCTTGAATTCATGCCCGGCTTGTTCCAAAACTCTATTGATGCAAGGTCCAAGTGCTCATTGAAGGCATACTTGATGTCCTCTTGAGACCACTCGCTAGTGTCATCTTCTTCATCAACTTCCACCACCTTGGTCTTCAAGGCAAGATTCACCATTTGAGATCCATAGGCACGAGCATGAGCAGATTCCGCATTCTTCTTGGCAATAGTCATGGCAATCACTTCACTCAAGACTTCTTGTGATGTCATGATGTGATAGTTGCTTCTTCCCTTGATTGCATTGAGCTTTTGTTCCTCAAATGGAAGCAAGGCTTGGACAAACTTCCTCTTCATGAGCTTGTCATTAACATAGACAACTCCAAGATCCCTCATTATACAACAAAGAACCTTGAGACGGTGATACATGTCTTCGGGAGTCTCATCATCTTGCATAGCAAAGCCATCAGACTCATTGTTGACTTTATCAAACTTGGAGCTTTGAGTGCTAGCATTCAATAACTCAGTGAGATGATCCCAAGCTTCTTTGGCGATGGAGAATTGGCGAATGTGAGCAAAGTCCTTGGGAGTCAATGCCTTTTGAATCATGCCCAAGGCGGTGGCATTGAGCTACTTGTCCAAGACCTCAGCTCGAGTCAACTTCTTTGCATCATATGGCGAGAATCCTTCTTCCACAATCCTCATAAATTTAATAGAAGATCTAGAAATGTGAGACTGCATTAGATATTCACTACAGGAAAAGTTTCCTTCCACAACAGATTGGCCCGACGGTCGTCGTAGAAGGCGCGTCTTCCGCGATGAAATTCTCGGCTCGACCGTGGCCGATGGAATTTTTTTTCTGGTTTCACGACCCTCTACTACGACGGATCTGCTAAAAACATGGAGGAAGCTCGGCTGGCGCGTGGCAGAAGAAAGATTTTGTTTCCTCGCACGATGTTGACTCGCGGAAGTCTTTTGAGGCATGTGGGTCCCGGACATTAGTGTCTCTAGTGGACCATACTTTTCAGTCGCGCCTCCCTGATTTGAACTCGATAACGTTGCTCGAGGCGTCTGTCGTTTAGTCAGGCTGCTAGGTCCCACATGCCAGCCTCTCATTAGAAGGATCGTGTGTATGATGGAATTTTTCCTTCGCACGCGCTACCCTGTTCCGAAGTTGATAGCGTTGCTCGATGCATCTACCATCTAATCAACCTCCCGGGACCCACATGTCATCCTCTCATTAGAAGAAATGTGTGTATGATGGAATTTTTTCCTTCGCTGGCGCTACCCTGTTCCAAGTTGATAGTGTTGCTCGACGCATCTACCGTTTAACCAACCTCCTGAGCCCCACGTGTCATACTCTCATTAGAAGAAACGTGTGTATGATGGAATTTTTCCTTCGCTAGCGCTACCCTGTTCCGAGTTGATAGCGCTGCTCGACGCATCTACCATTTAACCAACCTCCTGAGCCCCACATGTCATCCTCTCATTAGAAGAAACGTGTGTATGGTGGATTTTTTCCCCTTGGTTCACGCTACCTTGTTCCGAACTTGATAGCGCTGTTCGATGCATCTAATGTTTAATCACGATGCTAGACCCCACATGTCATCCTCTCACTAGAAGAAACGTGTGTATGATGGATTTTTTACCCACTATCGTGCCTTCATGTTCCGAACTTGATAGCATTGCTCGCTGCATCAGCCGTTTAATCAAACTCCTGGACCCCACATGTCATCCTCTCATTAGAATAAACGACTGTATGATAGTGTTCCAAACTTGATAGCGTTGCTCGTTGCATCTACCGTTTAATCACGATGTAGGGCCCCACCCCCACATGCCATACACTCATTAGAAGAAATGTGTGTATGATGGAATTTTTTTCTCTTGGTCGCGCCTCCATGTTACGAACTTGATAGCGTTGCTCGATGCATCAGCCGTTTTTCTAGGCTGCTGAGTCCTCCATGTGAGCCTCTCATTAGAAGAAAGGTGTGCATGCTGGACTTTTTTCTCGCTCGCGCCTCCCTGTTTCGAACATGGCAACGTCGCTCGAGGCAGAACCTGTATAAGATCGCGCTACTGGGTCCCACATGCCGGTCTCTCTATATATCAAACCTGCGTATGGTGGACTTTTTTTTCGGCCGTGTATGCTGTTTTGACCTTGGCAACGTTGCTCGATGTGGCAGCCGTGTATGGTCTTGCTGCTGAGGCCCCCATGTCACCCTCTCTGGTATGTTCTGGGCGGTGGGTCCCTGATGCCATCCTCTCTATATAAGTATTTAACTTTTTTTTCAAACCCGACCATTAAACTCGAGGGATGCTGCAGGCTGGTGGGTCCGTGATGCCAGCCTCTCCATAACGCGATATTAAAAAGTAAACCCAAGATATATATAAATATGTACACATAGTGGATTCGAACTAAAGACCTTCAAATCAAATTAAATAGACATAAACTGAGTGTTTTGCCACAATCCCAAAGATACTAATAGAAATTGAATCATTAAACATGTATTAGTACTACAACTTATGTATCAGTCTTCTAAAAAATATTGTTGTG
This sequence comes from Avena sativa, assembly GCA_916181665.1. Classification (NCBI taxonomy): domain Eukaryota; kingdom Viridiplantae; phylum Streptophyta; class Magnoliopsida; order Poales; family Poaceae; genus Avena; species Avena sativa. Next base: position 472,265,405 of record OV702290.1, read on the forward strand.
TTTCCATGTTATCTCTCTTAAAATAATTGAGTAGTGCTATTGGAACCTCCATTTATAAAAAGCCACATAATGGATTAGTTTCTTAAAAACATGGGTAGGTAGATTTTTTTTAGAGGTGGGGGGCACTGACAAAAAGGCCAAATTAAAAAGTTTTTGGGCTATGGTTAATGGGCTCCTATCTCAAATTTCACTCGGCTGTGTCTCGCTAGATTCAAACACAGACCTCTTCGAGGGAGTAAAAAAGCGATAATTCCTTTGACAGATATTCATGTGAAAATATCTAATGAACACACACCACATGCGCCAAAATAGGGCTGGTATCCAATGACTTCACTTGGTGAAATCACGATGTATATCTTTACCCTCTCATCTCTGTCCAAAATGCATCCAACGGTTCCGATGACACAAAGGCAAAAGCTCTAGAGCAAGCAGCCAGCAGCAACAATAGAACTTTTGACAAATTCAATACCATTTGAAAGATTATGGAGTACATAATAATAAGACATAAAAAATCGACAGATTCCTAGTTCATATTCAGCAGTACTTGACCAATTTAGAAGCATTTCAAAGTGACTAATTCAGCAATACAAACACTGAAATTCAATATCACTACAGAGAGAGATAGTTCTTGATTTAGCTCTAAAAACCATGCCACGCGATCAGTTTGCCCTTTTCTCCAAACACACTTGATCACTAGAACACAATGATTGTCATAATATTTGCTCATATAGGGAACCATCATATAGATACGGATATACCATACCAATACGTGCTAGTCATAGCTCCAATCCGGCAAAAGGTTATCGCAGTTTTACCACCCATATATGATCAGTGGAGATAAAACAACCACATAATTAATTACAATAGCATGCGGCCAAAGAGCTAGATAGCTAGGAAGTTCATGAACAACATGCCGCATTCAGGGCAGCGAGATACATCGACCTTGATCGTTCTTCCAATAGTAAGTTTGGCTGCTTTCCAGAACTTGATCCACCTAGAAGTAGCTGCCAAGCGCCCATCAGTCGAGTTAATGGCGTAGCGTCCCTCGATAAGCAATCCTTCGCTCTGCATCGTGAAGACTATTGTGCCCTTTCGTTTGGCATGGAGTTGCTTTGTGGCACTCTTAGGCAATTTCTGAGTCAAAGAAAGAGATAGACGCATAATTACTAAGATCGATGCACTGAATCATGTGAAACTTGAGAAGACATTCAGAACAGTTTATCTGCTGCCATATACTCACACACATAATCCGGTGTGACCTTGTGATGACACATGTGTAGGATATGGTCTGACAAGGTGCTTCCCGGGGTGATGAAGGAGCTTGTGCCGGTGCTTGTGCTAGGCTGGTGCTGGTGCAGGAGATTGTGCCACTAATTGTAGAGGGGCTGGTGCAGGAGCCAAAAGGCCCAGAACTGGTGCCAGCGCTAGCAGCTTGATGCTAGATTCCTTCTAAGGGGTAGCTAAGCTGACTACAGCGATGGTAGAGGCAGATGAGAAGTGTACAAGCAAAATGGTCTCTTATACAATAGTTACTCACAAGACAGTGATCAGAGGATATGATGAGTATACAAGCAAATTAAGTTACTACCTCCATTCTTTCTACTTAGGTCAACAGGTGTCGGAGCAGGAACCAGGGACAGTGCCGTTGGGGGTGCCAGCAGCTTGGTGTTGGTTACCTTCTGAGGGGTAGGTAAGGAGACTACAGGAGTGGTCAGAGAGGCATATGAGATGTGGACAAGCAAAATAGTTTCTTATACAAAAGTAACTCCTATAAAGAGAGGAGAGTATACAAGCAAATTAAGTTACTGCCTCTATTCTTTCTCCTACTGAGGTCAACATGTGCCGTTGCAGGAACTGGGGCTGGTGCTGGTGCCTGTGCCAACAGCTTGATGCTGCCACCCTTCTGAGTGGTACATAAGGGGAAGCGGACTGCAGAAGTGGTCAAGGTCATATGATGAGTAAAGACAATGGTGCAGAACAGTTAGTCGCAAGAAAATCATTAGAGGTTGTGATGAGTAAAGAATCAAATTAATTAGTACTACCTTTGTTCTTGGTCCTTCGGTCAACAGGTGTATGATGGCATGCAAGTATCTGCCCAGGCTTGCTAAAATCGAATGTTACCTCGTCCCCCTGCTTCAGACCATTCTCACTGACATACTTGGACCAACCTCAGCCACCCAAATAGGTGGTGGCCATCATTTGGGAGACATCCACATCATATAGTTGTCGCATGCCTTTAGGGACCTCGCTATACAGAGTTAGAAACTTGTCGTTTTCGAACATCTTGTTTATAATGGGGCGAGCGACACAAGGGACAACCTTCATGAGAAAATTGATAGAGAAGTAAGGCGACAAAAAAGTGAGATACAAGATCTTACATCAAGTCTGTCTAAACCAGTTGGAATCCATACCTGATACCATGGGTACCCTTTGCGAAGGGTGGCAATGCACCATTTTTCATCCCTCTGCCTTTGGAATGGCATACAAGGGCCCCCTTTCAATCAACGTGCTTGACAAGAGGAGGGTAGCAGAAAGGGCTGAGCAGCTGGTGCGTGGTACTGATTGAAATTCAGTGGAAAGGTTAAATTATGTAAAGAGCAAGTAAATCTAATAATATAAGACAAAACCATAGCCTGTAAAGCAAACATATTTTATTTTTGTGAACTTCTAATGAGCGTAAACATATAGTACTAGCTGATAAAAATAACATGGAAAATCATAACATGTGAAATTGTGGATTTCCAAATTATACCCACTTCTTAGAGAGGTCACTGCCCACCTGGGTACTATGTTGGTGCTTCCTCGTTGTGTAGAGGATGTCCTCTTTTGGTGCGGGCATCAGAAATTTATTAGCCTCTACAGCAGCCTCAGCCTTCGGAGTAGCACCTTCAATCTGCATAAATAGCAACAGAGCTCAATAATTCAATACTATGTAAAGTTTGGTCAAACTTTTCGTCGCTTGACTTTTCAAAAAATACAGTATATGCCTAAGCCTTGGGACGGAGGGAGTATAGTACATAGTAGTCATATACTGACTGTATGAGACAGTCTAACAGATCCAGATCTGGATTCACATAAACACAGTGCCAGAATTAATAAAATCACACATATGTTTCTGAACATCTGATAAGCATGCATGACACCAAGCTAGTAATACTTAAATCTGTCTGCACCATGGTAATAAGGGTATTAAGAACAAATACCTATCTCTTTAAGTTGGGCCCTCTCAGCTGGTCGGTGGCCTTGCGCTTGTTTTTTGGTGAGTAGTGGTACTCGTCGGATCCTGCGGCATGTGGGGGTACCATCCTGTTTGCCGCACCTAGAGCACCGCACGTTCGTAGGTATGTACCACCGTGCTACAGTAAATGAAGAAGAGATGGTGCCATAGAGGCTTCCACAAAAACAGGATGTAGACAGAGACAACTTTTAGCACAGGGATACATCCAGGTTGCAGCCAACCACTTTCAGCATTGGAAAGAATGGAAGAACCCAACGAATATACTGCTACATTACCTTTTTTAGGCAACTTTTAAGGGAACTGGCGGGACCATCCATGTCTGTAGTGGCCGTGCGCGCCACTGACCCATAGTTCTCCATACAGAATCTGACGCAAAATCCATTGCACATTACGAGTAGCAACTAAAGGTTACAGAAGTGAAGAACACCGAAATCGAACCCGACCAAATGCCCCAATCAGAATATCGGTGACCATGCCCTGATCCGGAATCCATATGAAATCAGTACCACCCCCCACCCCCACCCCCCATCCCCACCACCACCACCCCACCCAAATGACCCAATCGATTAGAGAAGAGGAAAAATATCATGATTAGGTGATTCCGAGGTGAGCAATAAGCAAGAACTGCACAATCAAAGCATACCGAATACTACTACTCCTAGTACTAATAGTACCCCCAATGGCCCAATCGGAAGCAAATTAAGCAAAGCCGGATTTCGAGGTGAGCAAGTACACCCACCTATTTCAACAAGAACTCCCCAATCGGAGGTTACACCAGTTCCAACAGTTGCTTGCTGGATGTGAGCTAGCTAGTGATGGTTTCTTGTCTTGTCGTCGGTAGAAAGGCATGGGCAGGAGAGTAGTAGTACTAGTAGTAGTAGGGTTGGGCAGTACACTTTTTTATACAGTAAGTATTTTTAAGTGGCAGTGGCGGGAACATTTTGCCGGGAGAGAATCCTGATTTTTTGATCCCAGCTATAATGTGGTGGCCTACAGCTGTTTCAAGCGGGACCCACGTCAGGGGTGAGTTAAAGCAGGTCCCACATCAAGTGGGTGACATAATTGACCGAGTCAACCTCTTCCTTCCCTTGGTACCAGTACTAGTTCTCCCGGGTTCCTCTCCAAGGATAGAGAAAATCGCCCATCTTCGAATCAAATTGGTCCCAGCTTATTATCCTTCTGTTGATTCATCTCACGGAGCAGTGGACAAGGCGGCGGTAGTTGCAGCATAGGGCACCCGCACTAGGGCCTCAAAAACAGTTTAGGAACTGATAAAATGATAAGCTCAGATTTCAGACTAGAAACACACACAAACACACATATACTCCGTATATACTAATATACGGAATAGTTTCCAATTACAGTTCTGCTAACAAAGGCCAAGAAATCATAATAAGGTAGCTCCATATTACAGAACTACGACAGTAGCGAACCAATCATAGGATAGCTCTACACCCCAAGAGTTATGCAGCTGGGCTAGTGGTCATGAACGGCACCAAAAGTACACCCCTGATGATCAGCAGCTCTGCATCAAATGCATCCAGATGCAGTGTACCTGATCCACAGCCTCAGGTATAGACTCATCAATGAACAGGTCATCATCATTACCATCAAAGTCCTCTTCAGTCGTCTGCTTCTGCGATTAGTAGATTAACAGATACGTTTATAGACAAACATTAAAGACACACAACCTGAACATTTGTCGTTCCACAGATATACCTTTTCATCTGGCATAGCGGTAGTACCAGAAATGAAACCTGTTTCATGCATCTTGCGCTTTTTCTCTCCTCCCCTTGTCCAAGTTGATCTAGATGCTCAGGGGTTGCCTCTGTTAGTTGGTCTAGTTGATCAACATCTGCTTCACCTACTTGATCTTGATGATAAAGATGTGCTTCCCCCGGTTCATATGGAGGATCATATGGTTCACCATGAAATACCCATCTAGTGTATGTGCTAAGCATCCCAATGTAAAAATATGGTCTTCCACTATACTTTGAGGCAGCACCCTACGATTCGCACACAACCGGCAGGGGCAATGTACTTTTGAGTTGTCACAATGAGCTCTAACAAATCCCATAAATCGTAGAACATCAAGGATACGTTTAGCACTGCCTAATGGAGCAATCTCTATCCAAAATTTGCCCATCTGTTTAATTATGACATACAAGGTTGGTTATTATTAAAAGAAAAGCACGAAACATATAGATGAAGTACAAAAACTATATATGCCTATGCAATTCAGCAAACATATTGACAGCAAAAATCGCCGAAGGTATTTAGGAACACATATCTAGCGCAGAATAAACTATGACCATGCAGATTGAGGACAAATTAAACTACATAGGAGTATTTGAAAGGGCAATAAAAATGCCAACCAGATCGAGCTAGAGATAGAAGGACTACCATGGGATCGACGTGCCCACTGGTGCATGTCAAGAAGACCGACGGGTAGGGAAAGCTTCTTCCCGCACGTTGGTGATGAGGAGCAGCCATAAGCGCGTCTATTTTGTGGGGAAGGGGGTGAGGCCTAGGCGGCAAAGGGTGGAAGTTAATACACAACGCAAAGGGGTGCGAAGGGATAACTTTGGAAATTCTGACCTACCCTGCTTTGGGCACCACCATATACGTGGCCCACCTGCCAGTCACCGTAGATCAAAATTGATCCAAAACTTGTCAAAATACAAGTTTATGTTTTACCATGGAAACTAATGTCATAGCATTGCACTTTGTGAACGAATGGCTTTATGTCAAAAAATTATTTAATTTTAGCATCTTCATCTAGGAAGCTTGGAAACTCATGAAAGTAGGGCATTATCCATCAAATATGGAATCTCCTTTGTAAACAATTGCTTGAAATGCCAAGATGCACCGATCTACCAAATATGGCCAGGTTTGTAATCTTGGTTGGCGAAGATACTTCAATGTACGGAGTAATACAAAAGATGAAGAAGGTACAAAAAATATGGCTATGACCTTGCTACTATTGTTTGAAGGCCTTGAATTAATGTTCATTAATTTTGGCAGATGTCTATAAACTCATTAAATGCTAGAAAGCATACAGGCCCGTGGGTCTATCTGACGGGGACAACATCCCAAGTGGGAGTAGCGTACCTTAGAAGCTTCAACTTCAAAATTTCGGCAGAGCGCTAAAATATCCCACCCACCCATTCAAATATCCCGCCCATCCATTCAAACATCTAGCCCCAAAAAAAACATCCAGCCCCAAAAATTATTTTATTGCACAAATTTAGCCTGGAAGCTTGAAAGGGTGTTATACATTGTGTGAAAAAAGGGGCGGTGGCATTTTGAGCCATCATCTTTGTAGTTGCTTCACAACAAAACAAATTGTTGTTACATGGAAATTCAAAATCAAACTTAAAATTTAAAAGCAGACATATTGGTTGATTTGCAAAGATGCACCGATCTACCAAATATGGACACATCATCATAAACTATTTCCATGACCTCGGTCACCTTTTTTTGGATGATGGTCATCTTCTTGAAAGCCTTAAATTGTTCAAAAATTTCAGCAAATGCCTAGAAACTCGTTTAAATGCTGGGAAGCAACTCTCGCTGGCGTGTGGGCCTAGACAGTGACAGCACATCTGAGAGGCCCCACGCCGGAGTAGCGTATGCTAGAAGCTTCAACCTCAAAATTTGGTACGGCGCCCAAACATCGCACCCATCCATTAAAATATCCCACGCATCCATTCAAACATGCTTCACCTCTTTCTAGAATGCAAAATTCCTCTTCTATCCCTACTCCGAAAACAAGAATCTAAGGGAGCACTGCAATAACAAAGGGATATAGGTGGTAAATTTGCGTTCTCCCAAGTGCATCACCCCATCCATGTTTCCCAGCCCTTCTTCAATATTCACCTGCCCTCCCACTCCGACCTACACCAAGTTTTTGTACCCACTATGCAAGTGACCCACATGTCAGTGAGCCAGAATTACGGGAAGTAGAGATTGACATCACTTGTTGTTCAAAATTCGAACATTTTTGCTAAACCGAGATAAAATCGTTAAAATCATCCAACCTGGCTTATACTATCATTCCACTATGTCAGAGTAAAGGCTAAAAAAACAAAGCCAAAAACACATTCGTAGCTTTATAAGCCAAAAATCAAAAGACAGAATTCGAGCCCAACCAAATAGCGCCTAAATCTCAAGGAACTCTTCCTGTTTCTCCCTTGTTTTAGTACCCAGGTACCTTCAATTTTATGTAACAAACAATATGACCTAGCAGGATATCATCGACTTGTAGATAAATTTTGGAGACACTTTCATTAAATTGCGGTAACACCATTTTGTTCCACGAATATATATAACCATAAAGTTTGAAAATATTATTGAGAATTCACGGAATCCTAAACCAGAAAATATAAACCCCTAAACCCGGACCAGGCAGGTATCACGCAACTATAGATAAAAAATTGAGATACTTTCATTAAATCAGGTAAAGCCATTCTATTAGACTAATATAAGCATAAATCCTGAGCATTACCAAAAATTCTCTGAACCCCAAAACTGGAAACATACCATAAAACTAAACTGGTAAACCCTAAAGCCTCGGCCCATAAACCCTAATCAAGAAGGTATCATGCACTTATATATCAAAATTTGAGATACTTTCATTAAATTGCGGTAATGCCATTCTATTCCACAAAAATGAGCATAAAGCTTGAACATTATTTAAAATTCCCGAAACCCTAAAATCTAAACACTAAACCCTAAATCCTTACCAAACACGTAGCATGCACTTATCGATCAAAAGTTGATATATTTTCATTAAACTGGTAACTCCATTCTATTCGATGAATATAAGCATAAACCTTGAGCATTATCGAAAATACCCTAAACCCTAAACAACCCCTAATGAAACCTAAACCTAAAACCCCAAACCCTTAACCCATAAACCCTAATAGATCAGGTATCATGCACTTATAGATCAAATTTGGAGATACTTTCAATGAGTTAGGTAACGCCATATATATTCTATTCGACGAATATAAGCATAAAGCTTGAGTATTATTGAAAATTCAATAAACCCCCTTAAACCCTATTCAGTCCATAAAACTTAAACCGTAAAACCCTAAAACCCTAAACCCTCAACCCATATAAACCCTAACCAAGCAGGTATCATGGACTTATAGATCAAAATCCGAGATTCGATCTTTCATTAAATTGCGGTAACGCCATTCTATTCCACGAATATAACAATAAAGTTTGAACATTATTGGAAATGTCGTAAACTCTAAAACCCTAAACCCTCAACACCGCATGTAGCATGCACTTATCGATCAAAAATTGATATATTTTCATTAAACTGGTAACTCCATTCTATTTGATGAATATAAGAATAAATCTTGAGCATTATCGAAAATACCCTAAACAACCCCTAATAAAACCTAAACCTAAAACCCCAAACCCTCAACCCATAAACCCTTACCAATCAGGTATCATGCACTTATAGATCAAATTTTGAGATACTTTCATTGAGTTAGGTAACGCCATATTCTGTTCAATGAATATAAGCATAAAGCTTGAGTATTATTGAAAATTCGATAAACCCCCTAAACCCTATTCAATCCATAAAACCTAAACCATAAAACCATAAAACCATAAAACCCTAAACCCTCGACCCATATAAACCTTAACCAAGCATGTATCATGGACTTATAGATCAAAATCTGAGATTTGATCTTTCATTAAATTGCGGTAATGCCATTCTATTACACTTATATAACAATAAATTCTGAACATTATTGAAAATTCCCTAAACCCTAAAACCCTAAACCCTCAACCCCGCCTAAACGACATTGGCAAATGAGGTATCACATGCGCTTGTAGATCAAAATTTCAGATAAACTTTCCTCAAATTGTGCTAACGCTATTCAATTCCATGAATATAAGCATATATAAAGTAACTTGAACATTATCTAAAATTCCCAAAAAACCTAAACCCTAAACACCTAAACCCCAAAAACCATAAAACCCTAAACCCTCAACCCCTTACCAAGTAGGTATGATGCACTTATAGATAAAAAACCGAGATACTTTCATTAAATTGCGATAACACGAGTCTATTCCACGAATATATATAAGCATATATATATAAGATTGAACATTATTATTGAAAATTCATAAACCCTAAAACCTAGAAAACCCTAAACCCTAAATACCAAACTTAAACTCCTAAGCCCTAAACCCTAAAATCCTAAATCATATACCCTAAGCCCTAAACCCCTAAACCCTCAACCCAAAAAACAAGAACCCTAAACCCCATGCTATATATATCTTGTGTGGAAACAGGGGAATGGGATTTTAAGCCATACTTATTTGTAGTTTCTTCATGACAAAAGCCATTGTCGTCGCTTGAAAAATTGAAAATAACTTCAAATTCAGAAGCTTCCTTTGTAAATAATATTTTAAATGCCTATAGTACGGACCAATCTACCAAATACAAACATGTTCTTATAAACTATAGAAAAGGTGTGGCCATGACCTTGGTCACCTGGTTTGAAAGCCATGCAAATCCATTCTATTACATGAATATAAGCATAAAGCTTGAACATTATTGAAAAATCATAAACCCTAATAACCTCCTAACCCTAGAACTCTAACTTCCTAACCCTAGAACCCTAAACCCTTACCAAGGAGGTATAATGCACTTATAGATCAAATTTTGAAATACTTTTATTAAATTGCGATAACACCATTCTATTCCATGAATATAACCATATATATAAAGCTTGGACATTATTATTGAAAATTCCCTAAACCTTATAACCTAAACAATCATAAACCCTAAAACCTTGAACAACCCCTAAACCCTAAAACACTAAACCCTAAAAGCCTAAACCCTAAAATCCTAAACCATGAACCCTTAAACCCTCAACCCAAAATAAAACCCCGAACCCTAAACTTAACCCTAGGCTAGATATACTTTGAGTGAAAACCGGGGTAGTGGGATTTAAAACCATGTTTTGTAGTAGCTTCATGACTAAAGCCATTGTTGTGCATTACAAAATTGAAATAACTTCCAATTCGGAAGCTTCCTTTGTAAATAATATTTTAAATGCCAATACACACCATAAAAATATGGATAGGTTATTATAAACTATAGAAAAGATATGGCCATGACCTTGGTCATATGGTTTGAAAGCCATGCATATTCTTACATGGTACTCCATATATATTGTGATACAATTTTTTCTCACAAATTATAAAATTTCAAGATTATATTTTTTCCATGGAAACTAGATAGTGCACATAGTGAGACACGAAGAGAGAAAATAATGGATGCATTTCTTTTTATATTTTGTTTCTTTGTATTTTTTTAAAATGGCCGAAATTAGGTGTCATTACCATTCATATCAAAAAGTTGAATTTTCCAAAACTCTCGGTGGTGCTCCAATATTTGACTACTTGATATCTTTGAATTATTTTAAAAAGTCAGGAGCAAGGTATATCACACACTTTCAAGTTCGAAATTAGACATATTTACTTCAGATTGTCAAAAAAGTCATTTTATTGCATAGATTTAGCTAGAAAGTTTGGAAATTCATGAAAGTTGGGCATTGTCCATCAAATCTAGAATCTTATTTTGAAATGCCAAGATGCAGCTATCTACCAGATATGGAGACGCTATTATAAACTATAACAGAGATATGGCCATGACCTTGGTCATCTTGTATGAAAGCCTTCAAAATATATTGTTTATCAATTTCGACAAATGTGTGGAAACTTGTTTATATGTTGGTAAGCATACTGTTGCTGGCGTGTGGGCCTAGACGGGGCCAACACGTGAGAGCGGCCGCGTCGGAGTAGCGTACGTCGGAAGCTTCAACCTTAAAATTTCCGCATGGCGCCGAAACATCCCGCACACATCTATTCAAATATCCCGCGCATCTATTCAAATATCCCGCCCTGCTTTTTGTAAATGCAAAATTCCTTTTCTATCCCTTCTCCGGAAACAAGGACCGTGGGAGTACTGCAATAATAGAGGGGTATAGGTCATAAATGTGCGTCATCCCACCTATATCCCCCCCATCGTCTCTTCTTCGCCCACACCCCTCCAACCTCGACCTTCCTCTAGCTGCTTCACCGTCGGCCCTCTCTTCCACACCGTAGCTCTTCCACTACAGGTGCTCTTCACCGGAACTATTTCACCGACTCCCTCGTAGCACCGGATCTGCTTCGCCAACACCGTCATCTACCCTACCAGGGCTACTTCACTAAATCATTCGTTGCTGACCCCGAAATGCCGCGACGTTGCCCCCGCCGCCCACTTGCCCGTCCCACCCGTCCTCGCCGTGCAACGGTAATTTCTCTTGCCTGTTTGCTATATTTTTGTTACTCGTAAGCTACGGAATCTTTGGGATGTTGCTCAATATCCTGGATTTTATTGCCATTTTGTTTGCACCCTTCATCTTGTAGGTCCTATCCACCTCATTAGCTTCTTGCTTTTATTCCCTTTATTTATTCTCACGCTATTGGTTTAATCCTCCAACATGAACTCATAGATTCTATTCTTTTCAAGTGCTCGCACGGGTCATGCAAACAGCTCATAGAGGATCCAACACTAACAGTCTTATGCCTAGCAAGGCTGAATCATGAGGTTTCCTTGTGTTACTTAGGCCAGTTTCTTGGCATGTTAATTAGTTGTCATTCTACCTAAGAACTTGACATGGCATTTGCATTTATGTTCAATTGTGAATATATGTGTGAATGCTTAATTCGTAAAATGTCCATCTATTTTGGATGATATATCTGGTCATTTTTAATGCTATATGTTGGTGTTTTCATCTGCTTTCATCCTTCCAAACCAGCTATCTAGTTTGAAACATACATATGGTAATTTTTAATGCTAGGTTTTTGGTGTTTTTCAAGAGTTTTGATCCTTCCAAACCAACCAACTTGGTTTCAAATGTCATGCAGAGAAATGACAATGGAGTACAAGGACCAGAGTTCCAACTGCTCTGATTAGATTCTTCTGGCAGATTAACTAGGAGTTGCACCCGCTCGAGAAGGAGCTACTGTCAGCCTGAACGTGCTACTGTAAGTTCATACTTACTTTAAATGATCTCTACTTTATATAATACTACTTGTTTCCCTTGTTGTTTGTTTTAACCTGTTTCACCATATTTTAGCAGACTGTAGTTAAAACCCAGCATGAGTCCTTGGAAGGCAGGACTGAAAGTTGTGATCCCTCGTCCTATTCATCCTCCCATTGCATTGCCAAAGAAAACAACTTACATAATAGTCCACCTAGAACAACTCCTGCATGTGATAAATATATAAATGTTGTATTGCATGCAGAATGAAAGGGTGTAGTTTCTCTTAGATCTATAGCTGAAATGTTGAAGAAGAGGACAGATGATACATTGAAGCGAATTGCCATGTACCGATCTCTTATTGATGGTACTGACATGTTGTAATCTTTTGGAATTACGATCTTGTTGTATAACCTGTTGTAACAAACTTTTATTGTTATGTAATAAGTAATTTTAATTTCCGTGTGTTTATTAATTGATGTCTTGATATTCACCTGTTCTGTGAAAAGTAGGCACTAGCAAAAAAAGTCTGAAACGGTAATAAGCCGGAGCAGTAGCATGCCAAACGTTGAAACAACATGCGCATGGATGGCCCAAAACGACCAGAATAGTAAAAGGCCAGAATAGTAAAAGGCCAGAATAGTAAAAGGATAGAATAGTAAAAGGCCAGAACAGCAAAAGCCTGTAGTAGCAAAAGGCGAGAACAGTAAAAGGCCAGAACCATAAAAGGCTAGAACAGTAAAAGGCCAGAACAGTGAAAAGGCCGGAATAGTGAAAGGTCGGAACCGTAAAAGGTATCAACAGCAAAAGGCCAGTACGGTGGCAGGCCAGTACAGTAATAGGCCAAACAATGCCGGCCTGAACAGGCAAAATCCCAAACACTAAAGGGACAAAATAGTAATGGGTCGAAATTCCTAAAAGGCTGAAACAGTAACAGGACTGAACAGTAAAAGGCTAAATTGGTAATAGGCATGAACAGTGCAGGGCCGGATTTGTGCAGGCCTCAAGTGGCAGCATAGTGTTGGACCAACATGGGCCTTCTATAGGCCGAAATAGAATTGGTCCTGAAAGTTCGTGGGCCGCATCTTTGGGCCCATTTCAATCAGTGCAGGACAAAATAGTAACGGGCCATCTTCTTGTTGGGCTCCCCTGATGGGCCGGCCCAGTTAGTATTTAGCAGGCCTTGGCTGGGCCTGGCTTCTGCCACGGTTTCTATGACCATTAACGGAGGTAACCGGCCGCTAATGGTGGTTGCCACGTGGCAGTTTGCATGATGTCAGCCGTCAGCGTGGCTGGCGAACAAATCTACGACGGAACAAGTTTTCGTGGCTGAAGGGTGCGATCCGCCACGGGCGAAAAAAAACTGTAGTTAATTCATTTGTGACGGGGCTTTTACCATGAAGGCCATCCTATCGCGCAAGACTCTTTGGCCACAAAAAACGAGCCTTCAACCACGAAAATCTTCCGTTGTAAAAGCCAACTTTTCTTGTAGTGATTGCCAATTGGTGAAATTTCGTGTATCTAACATGGGAGGTGCTCCTTGAGGTATGATATGCGTCATGGGGATTGGTGGGTCCGGAGTGTGCTTCGGAGGTGGGGGCACTGCCGAGTAATCCTTTCCCTCATCTCCCTCTTTGGAGGATGAGTCACCTAGCCCCTCGATGCTCTCTTGGAGGTTTGAGCAACAAAGCCTAAGCCCAAGTGATTAGAGGCGGCCACGGGATTCACCCCGGGGCGACCACGTGAACGGTCTTGGCGGGAGGCTTGGTGGTTTGGGATGCAACATGAGGACTAGTAATCATGGGGTTAAGCTTAAAGGACTATAAAAGGTTCATGATTTCCTCAAACTTGGTCATCATGGATGTCTCCAATTGATTGAGGTCATCTATGGAGGCCAAGTTCTTGGTGGCTCGAACCCACTACCCTCTTTGTCAGCCATCGTCTCATAGGCGAAAACGCCCGAAGTAAGAGCCTTGGCTCTGATACCAATTGAAAGGTCCTACGCTGGTCTACTAGAAGGGGGTTCTGCATTGGGCCATGGCAACGCCGTGGGATTCTGCCGTATCTGGACCGCATATGCCAAACTCGAGTACATGTAGGGTATACCCATGTCAGTAGCCCTCGAGTGTCTAGTGGAATCGCAGATTCGACTGGAGACTTTATGAAGTCTTTCGAGTGCATGACTGAGCATTTTTTCGAGTGTTCTGTTTGTGTCATAGGGATTGTTGATATACGTGCCTGATTTATCAGATGTATCGGTATTAGTTAACTGCCTTAGGGCAAAACAATGCAATCTACTATAACTCGAGTCCCCGGACTCGAATTTGGAAAAGTGCTGGCGTAATTCGACTCAGGCCATGGAGGTCTTATAGGAGTCAAATTCCAGTGTATAAATGTGAGCACTCGACACGTCCATCAAGGCATGTTCATCGTACCTGTAGGTACGGATATATTTCTGGTAGTGCGCAGCAGATGCATTGCCAGGCCTTATTCAGGTCTTATGTTCATGATGTAAGCGCGGCATCCGAATTTTTGTCCTCACGGAGATGATTCGGGTGGCCCAGGAGATGTAATCTCTTTGTAGGGAAAATATGAGGCGGAGTCGCCATATCATTCGAGTGTGGATGTTATCAACACACAGTACGATGTACAAATAATCATAGGGTGCGCGACTAGCGCTCGCTATGGGAGTATCCCCCGAGTGCCTATTCGAGTCGTAGACTCGAGTGGGGACTAAAACCAGTTGTGACTGCTGTTGTCTTTTATTGCTTTTTTTAGTCGAATGTGCTTCTAGAGCTCCCTATGGGAGTAACCTGTAGTTCACAATCGAATGGTTGATTCGAGTGATGTGTTTTTGTGAAGCTTATACACCTGCATAAAAATTCTTTCGGGTGCGCGGCCAGCGCTCCTGTTAGGAGTAGCCCCCGAGTGCTTGGTTGAGTCGAAGACTTGAGCAAGGACTAAAGTAGTCAAAATGTTCTTCTACTGGAAACTATGATGTTAGTGCTGACGACATGGTGACTTCAATTGCTCACGTGAGCGGCGTTGATGGGACATGACGAGCGGTGGGTCCTACTTTCTAACTTCGATTTGACTGGGCGTGCGTAATCTTCTGTTTTAACTGTGTCTCCTTGGTTTTCGCGCATAAGGGGAGTAGCGGGGGACGGTTCGTGATTCACCTTCGCCACGTGTCGATGGCGATGTGCGCCACGCGTCCAATAGGGTTTCTGCTGGCCGTTGGATGACATCCGCGAGGAGGTTAAGTAGTAGCACAGCTGCGGTAATTCTTCCTCATCTCTCTTCTTGCTCGTGCCTCTTCGCCATTGTTGCTCTTTCTGCTTCTTTGCACACTTCCTCTTCGTGGCACTGGACCAGCTCCGTGTTTTCCCCAGTTACTTCATGCGCTCGCATCGCCATCGAAAGATGGGCAAGAAGAAATGAGGTTCTGCCACTGGATCTACGGCCACCATTGCCGCCACCAAGAAGAAGGGAGGCGCCGCCACCGTGGGCACCAGCACCGTTGGTGCTGGGAAGAATAAGGGCGCGGGGACTCGCGTCACCAATGGGTCCTGGTGCCCGTCCACCATCAAGCCCGCAGAGTTGTTCAATCTTTGCCAAGATGGAGCACTTCCTCCCGTGGAAGGAGACTCCTGTGTACCTAGCGAGGAGGTAATTCCTGTTCCTCCTACTGGTTTCTGGGTGATGTTCCTTGCATTCATCATCTGCAGTCTCTATCTTCCCCTGCATCCATTTGCCAGGGGTCTTCTCTGTTTCTACGGGCTCTAGCTGCACCAGCTGTGCCCAAATTCGATTCTCCGCATTGTCTGTTTCATCACCTTGTGCGAGTGCTGGCTCGGAATCGAGCCACACTTTGGTCTCTTCAAGAAGCTTTTGAAGCTCAAGCGTCAGTCGGTGTCTGGTTCGGTAGTCTACGACGTAGGAGGCTGCGGGATCCACGTCGACTCCTCCACCACCTATTTTGACATCAAGCTCACAGCGTCTGTCCAAGGGTGGAGAGATAAGTGGTTCTACGTCCACGACCAGAAGGCCGATGGAGAGCACTACGGACTCGCGCCCTTCGATCCCGTGGCGGCTTGCAAGAGGAGGCACTCCTGGAAGAATGTCGTGATGCCTGGTGAGTCCGAGGAAATGGAGATGTTGTATCGCGTGTCTGCGACCTCGAAGGCCGCATAGGCAAAGAAGAGGGTGGTGCCACGCTCGTTCGCACGTGGTTGTGCCGCCGTATCCAGCCTCTGCAGGCGAGGGTCCATCCGATGTACTGCTGGGTCGGTGCTGGCGATGTCACTCGCATATCTGTGGAGGGCATTTCTGCGAGTGAGTTAGATAGGAGGTTGCGACTGGTGACCAAGTACACCGCCAAGGAGGATCTACTAGACGAATCAGCCGTGCCCCCTTTTGATGCCAACAACCCTCCGTCTGAGGTAGAGCTTTCCTGTGAAGTAGTCTTTTATTTTTCAATTGGTTTCCATGTGCACAATATGTGCTGATGTTTCTTCTAACTGCAGGACTAGAAAGTGGCCTCCAACTTCCCTCCTCTGTCTGAAGGGGTTATTCCGCGTGAAGCAGTTGAAGAGGACAAGTCGAATTCGACCGTTCCGATTGAAGAAGAGGAGGAAGCCCCCGAGTCCAGTGGCCACGGCACTCGCAACCGCTCCCGTAGCAAGGATTCTGACGCTTGCTCGCTGACGACGCCGGAGGGTCCCTCTTCTGCTTTAGAGGAGCCGATTCCTGCCGTGCATGTGCGCGCCATGGCTCCTCCCACTCGGAAGAAGCTGAGGCTACCAAAGGAGTCGTCGGATGACTCCTTTGACCTCAACAAATTCAACTGGTAAGTTTTAATATCCGCGAGTTCGTCTTGTTTTCTTTGAAGTTGCTTTTCTGAAGTGGTGCCGGGCGTGTTTTGCAGTCAAATGGCGTCGTTGTCTTCTGACGACGTCCAATTTGTGAAAGAGTCCGGAGTCGCAGGCTCCAATACCAAGGAGGTGGCCGCACGGTCTCCTTCTCCTCTAGTGGCGGCCCACTCCGACGCTAGTTCTTCTAGTTCCCCACATGCTGGGGAGCACCAGATGGTTGCATGGATGACTGCCCGACAGGCATCTTCGGAGTCCCTGGAGGAACATGTGAGTGTCTTTTTTTGGCTATTTAGTAGTTGAATTTGTGCTTTTGGCTGATGCTAAGTCTTCATTTCTCTTGGTGTAGCTAATTATGAAGGAATCTGCTCGCCTTGCGGAGAAAATCCATGCTTTGGGTCGACAGCACGCCCTGCTAGACAATCACCACCGTGCAGTCGAAGGTTTGTTCTTGACTTTGTCTCTTTAATCTCCTTTGCACTGGGATTTGTGGGCTCATATACTTTGTCGTGTTCTGCCTTTTGCAGGTGAACATAATGAACTTCTCCGTCATGTTACTTACCTCGAGAAGGGGCTTATGGTGGCAGAGAAGGAGCACGACGAGGCACTCGCAGCCTTGGAGGAGTCGCAGAAGCGTGAGGAGGACCTACGCGCTTCCACTTCTGAAAGGGAGAAGTTTTTCATGGAACAGCTTTTCTCAACTGCCAAGGCTCTCTCAGGTATTTGCGCTGCTTTCCTTTGTGTTTTTCCTTATCTTGGTTATCTTTCTCTTGTGCTGACACCGTGTATTCTTCAGATGCTGTCGGTCTGAGCTTCGACGCCCAGGCGTTGTGTCGCGAGGATGCGCTTGCTGGCGCCATGGCCATAGTCGAGGATCACGGTGTCTCCCTCCAGGAGACGCTAGGGAAGGCCAAAGGTGTGCTGAGTCACCTCCAGGAGGACCTGAATCCCAAGGCCGGCCTAATCGACAATCTTGACGACCTAGTGGAATCCTTCGCTAGAGGTATTCCTATGGACTTCAAGAACTCCCAGCGATCTGTCGGCACCACCATGGCACTCGCGATGGAGCAAGCCCATGGCGTGGAGTTGGATCCTGCCGCGATCTCCAAGGCGATGCCTGTCGATGCCGGAGGCTAGCAGGTAGTGTTTTCTCCTTTCTCTAGTAGCTGCGGTAAATATGGGCCTCAGCTTATCGAGACAGTCACAAAATACTCTGAGGAGTGGCAGCGAGCGAAGGCGGCGAAGACCGTGGCATCTGGGGCTACCACCGGCAAGTCCATGGCATCGGAGACTGCCATGGATACGATGAAGCCCCTGAAGTCGAAGAAGCAGATTGCTCCGTAGTTACCCTTTGTAATAGGTGTAGCTTCTTTTGTTCGTCCGCATTTTGTGGGGGTGCCCCCTTGACACTTTTATCAAATTTGAATGCAGTCCTCTTTTTTATCGATGTATGATTAGTCTCATTTGCCTCTTGCTTGGTTGTACCTAGGGTCCTTCGAGTGGTCATTCGAGTGGTCCACATGATTCTCCTCCCACCGATGAAACCACGGCACAGCCGCGTTCAAAGGTGGAGGAATTGTCGTTGCTTTCGCGACTGCGAGACCGCATTAAGCAATTGGAGCGTGAGTTGCCCATCGTCCGCGGTAACGCGGATGTGTGGAAGTCGAAAGCTGAGAAGGCCACCGCCCATGAGAAGTATCTCTTGGAGGAAGTGGCGCAATTGAATGAGAAGTTTAAATGTTAGCTCTCTGTCTTCTCATCTTGTCTTTTAGTCAGTCACGGTGATGCCTTGTCCTTACACTTTTATGCTTGCTTGGTGTAGTTGTTAGCACTCGTCATTCGCAGGACGAGAAGGACTGGGTGGCCATTCGAATGAATAACTTGATCCAGGAGCAGCTGCAGGCTAGTGGGTATTTTTGGGTGGAACACGACCGTGCAGTCGCATTGGCAACCCTGCAGAACCGTTCTTCTCGAGTGCTTCAATGTTTGAAGAAGGCGCAGTTGTGTCTTAGGCACATTTATCAGATGATGTTTCCGCTGGACGCCGTCCCTTCAAGCCAGTTGGCTCTTCTAGCGAAGTTTCAAGATATAAGTGCGGTACGCGAGTGCGTGCGGCAGCAGTTGGTCGCCGGTGCCAAGGCTGCCCTATCGCTGGTGCGACTGCATCAGCCAGATGTGGACATAGCGTCTATTGCTGCTGGACCGCCACCGCCGCCAGAAGGGATGACCTGGAACATGGTGCCGAACTACCAGGCAGTTGATCGGCCGGCGAAGGACACCGTCGACTTCTTTGAAGAGCAGACAAATGTGCATCTTTTGTAGTAGTAGCGTAATTTTGTATCCTTTATTTATTCATAGAATAGTACGAGGTACAATGTGTGGCTAAGTAGCCTGGCTGAATAGCCTTATTTGTAATGTAAAAACGACTAGGGGTAGAAACGGCGTAGCTGCGTGACATTCCAGGGGTTGGAGTATGCGACTCAGCTTGCTAGGTCTTTGAGGTGATAGGCGCCACCTGGAATTACTTCAGTAATCACATAAGGTCCTTCCCAGGGGGGCTCGAGTTTGAGGTGCCCTTGCTGCTTTAGTCGCAGGACCAGATCTCCTTCGACGAAGGATTTGGGGCGTAGCCTTCTCCTATGGTAGTTGAAGAGGTTCTGCTGATAGATCGTTGATCTCTCCGCTATGATCTCGCGTGCCTCATCGAGGAGGTCGATGGAGTCTTCGAGTGCTAGAGTTGACTCCTACTCGCTGTAAGCAACCACTTGTGGAGCTTTGTACCGCACTTCTGCAAGTAGCACCGCCTCAACACTGTGCACCATGAAGAACGGGCTGTAGCCCATGGCGCTGTTTGGAGTTGTGCGTAAGATCCAAAGTACGGATTGCAGTTCGTCTGGCCAGCATCCGGTGGCTTGTTCGAGTGGCCGAAGGAGTCGTTTCTTGATTCCGCCACAGACGAGGCCGTTGGCCTTTTCGACTTGACCGTTGGTCTAAGGGTGAGCCACTGAGGCGTAGCTAATGTTGATTCCCCGGTTTTCATAGAATTCCTGAAACTCCTTGGAGGTGAAGTTCATCCCATTGTCCGTGATGATGCTATGTGGCACCCCAAAACGGTAGACGATGGACTCGAAGAACTTGACGGCGTTGGCTCCTGATTGATTTGTCATTGGCATGGCCTCGATCCACTTGGTGAATTTGTCGACCGCGACTAAGAGGTAGACGTAACCTCCTCGTGAGGACTTTGGGAGCTTGCCGACCATGTTGAGTCCCCATTATGCGAAGGGTCAAGCCAATGGTATTGGCCTGAGTTCCGTGCCAGGTGCGTGTGGTTTGTCCGCAAATCGCTGGCAAGCGTTGTAGCGCTGGACGATGTCTTTGGCATTATGCATGGCCGTGGGCCAATAGAATCTAGCTCGCAGAGCTTTGGCGACGAGGGCGCGACTACCAGTATGGTGTCCGCAAGTGCCTTCATGTATGTCGAGGAGGACGGCCCTTCCGTCCCTGTTGGAGATGCACCGCTGAAGTACCCATGTGATACTGCGCTTGTACAATTCGCTGTTGATGAGGGCGAATGCCTTGGATCATCGTGCGATGTGTCACGCATCAGTCGGGTCATCTCGCAACCTCTTGCGGAGTAGATACATGATGTACGGTTGTGTCCAAGATGGCTCGATCATCATGACCTCCATTGGGCTTTCGAGTCCCATACCAAGCTCCATGTCATCGAGTGCCATTGGCTCGTTGGGTGGCGTAGCCCTCGAGTCCGTTGACATGCTTGCTTTCTTCTCTGGAGCCTTGGGCTTGATGGAGCGCACGCAGATGCGCTCAAGGAATACTCCAGGTGGTATGGGGGCGCAGGTGGAGACGATGTTTGCGGTTAGATCCGCCTCTTCGTTGCTTTCACGGCCTACATGTTGCAGCTCGCAGCCGTCGAAGTCTCCCTCGAGTGTGTCGTAGAGGTCGCGATAGGCGATCATGTTGTCGCTTAGTGCATCGCACTCGTGCATCGTTTGGTTGACCACCAGCTTGGAGTTGCCGTAGATGATGAGCCTCCTGGCACCGCAGGCTTTCGCCATCCACATCCCGTGGATTAAGGCCTCGTATTCGGCTTCGTTATTGGAGGCAGTGAACTGCATTCGCAGAATATATTTCATCTTGTCTCCTTGGGGCGATGTCAGTATGACACCTACGCCAGCTCCATCCTTTCGCTTGGACCCGTCGAAGTGCATTGTCCAAAGATACGACATATTTGGCTTGTCGGGGAGCTGGTTCTCCATCCAGTGCACGAGAAAGTCTGGGAGAACTTGCGACTTGATCGCGTCGCGCTTCTCATATGTGATTCTCGTGGAGACAGTTCGATTCCCCAGAGCGTGACTCATCCGGTGGTGTCAGGATTATTAAGTATATGCCCGAGCGGGGCGTCGTTTACCACCACGATTGGGTGCTCCTGGAAGTAGTGGCGCAGTCGCCTGGCTGTCATGAAGACGCCATACGCCAACTTCTGGTAGTGTGGGTACCGCTGCTTTGTTGGCGTGAGCACCTCGCTAAGGTAGTATACTGGGCGCTGGACACCGTGGACCTTATTTTGTTCGGCTCGTTCCACCACAAGCACCGTGCTGACCACCTGGTTGGTGGTGGAGATGTCGAGCCGTAGTGGTTCCTTTTTGCGAGGTGTCACCAGTACTGGCGAGGTGGATAGTAGACGCTTGAGGTCTTCGAATGCTTCTTGCGCCTCGTATGTCCACTCGAACTTGTCAGCTTTGCGGAGGAGTTGGTAGAAGGGCAGTGCCTTTTCGCCCATTTGACTGATGAATCGACTAAGCGCCACGATTCGCCCAGCCAGCTGCTGGACGCCTTTTACGTTCTTCAGCTTCTCCATGGCTAGTATGGCCTTTATTTTCTTTGGGTTTGCCTCGATCCCCCTCGCAGAGATGAGATACCCGAGTAGTTTCCCAGATGGCACGGCCAAGGCGCATTTGTCCGGATTGAGCTTGATCCGGTAGCGGTCGAGGTTAGCGAAGGTCTCGCGGAGATCGTCGATTAACGTGGCTTCCTCTTTGGTTTTGATGATGATGTTGTCAACATAGACTTGGATATTGTGACCAAGTTGGTTCTTGAGGCAAGCCTGCATGCACCGCTGATAGGTGGCTCCTGTGTTTTTAGCCCGAAAGGCATCATGTTGTAGCAGAACACACCAAAGGGCGTTGGAAACACTGTTTTCTCCTGGTCTTCCTCCTTCATTCGAATCTGATTGTAGCCTGAGTAGGCATCGAGGAAGCAGAGCCGCTCACATCCCGCAGTGGAGTCGATTATTTGATCGATCTTTGGCAACGAGAAGTGATCTTTTGGGAAGTGCTTATTCAAGGAGGTGAAGTCCATGCACACCCGCAGGATATCCGTGTCTTTTTAGGCACAAGCACTGTGTTAGCGAGCCAGGTGCTTTCCTTGATCTCGCGTATGAAATTTGCGTCGAGGAGTCTGTTGATCTCCATACCGACTGCTTTTGCTCTTGGTTCAGACAGTCGCCGTATTGTCTGCTTGACTGACCTTGCGTCTGGATTCACGTTGAGTGAGTTCTCGGCAAATTCCCTGCGAACCCTTGGCATGTCTGCTGGACACCAGGTGAACATTTCCCAGTGCTCACGGAGGAATTCGATGAGCGCGAGTTCCTATGCGGAACTCAAGTTGTTGGCGATGAGGGCCGTCTTAGTCGGGTCCGTTGGGTGGACCTATACTTTTCTTTGTGTGCACCGACGAGTCGAAGGACAGGTCGAGTGAACTTGGCCTGCTCAGGGGAGGCAGACTGTTGTCTGTCGACTCCTTCAGTTTTGCGAGTTCCTCTTGCATGCCAAAGGACTGTGAGATTCTATTGAATTCCCTGTCACAACTATCGGACCTCTCGAAGCTTCAGTTGATTGTGATGACGCTGTTTGGGCCTGGCATCTTCATCTGCAGATAGGTGTAGTGTGGTACTGCCATGAACCTCGCGAATGCGACACGTCCGAGGATGCAATGGTATTGTGAGGGCCAATGTATGACTTCAAAGTCGACGCGCTCTCGCCGAAAATTTTGCGGTGTGCCAAAGATGACGTCGAGGTTAATTTTGCCCAGGGGTATATGCCCTTCCCTAGGACGATGCCGTGGAACGTCGTGTCTGAAACATCCAGGTATGTCAGAGGGATCCTCATCGCACGCAAGGTACTTGAGAACATGAGGTTAATGCCGCTCCCGCCGTCCATGAAGACACGACTCATACCGAATCCCCTGATCTGCGCCTCGAGTACGAGGGGACAGTGGCCTAGACGAGGAACTTGGCGCAGGTGGTAGCGCTTGTCGAAGGTGATGCAGGAGTCGCTTCCGCTTAGGTACTCAGTGGTGGAAGGTGGAGAGTTTATCGCCAAATTGACTTGGCGAGTGATTGCCTTCTGCATTCGATTGGAGGGGCGCCCTTTTTGGATCATCCCCATGTTGCCCACAGCTCGTGGGTAGGGCTCACCTCCATGATGCTGGACTAGCGCAGCCGCAGGTGGTGGTGGCCCAGGCGGTGGTGGTAGAGCTCCATGTGCCACAGTGCCTGGGGCAGCTCTATAGCCCCGATTGATCGCGTCGCAATTCATCTGGCTCAGGCCCTCGTGGAGTTTGAGGAACTCGTGGCAATCCTTTAGAAGGTGGCTGGATCTTTTCTTACCGCCATGCTTGTCGATGTAGAAGTGCACGTTGCATGGTCCGGACAGTTTGTCCTGGATGGATGTTGCGGGTGCCTCTTCGCGAATGCAGCGTTGCCACACTTGCGTGCTTTTCCCAGCATCACGGTATCCCCCGCTGCAATATTCGATGTTGCAGTTGTCATCGCATTTGTCAGCGTAGCCACCCGTGACCATGTTGACTTCGTCATGGTCCTCGTAGATGCGCATTCGACATTTTCCTCGGCGGTCGCGTCTGCGCCCAAGGCCGTCGTCATCGTCGGAGTAGGTGCGGGTTTTTTATCGAATCTTCTCCGTCCTCCCACCGATTCGCGATTTCCATCAGGTGGTCGATCGTTTTGGGCTTCGAGCGGCCCAGATCCTCCCTGAGCTCTATACGGCGAACGCCGTCGTTGAACGCGTCGATTGCGCGGTCGTCCGAGATGTTTCCTACGGAGTTCTTGATGATGGACCACCTCTGGATGTACGAGCGCAGCGACTTGCCAGACCTTTGGTGGCAGCCTCTTAGTTCTTCGATTGACGCGGGCCTTTTGTAAGTGCCCTTGAAGTTGCGCATGAAGCTATAGACCAGCTCTTCCCAACTGCGAATTGATCCACGCGGGAGGTTGTTGAGCCATGTGCGGGTGGCGCCTTGCAGCTGTAGCTACAGGCATTGCATTGCCATGCTTGAGCTTCCGTCGTGTAGCCTGACGGAGGAAATGTGATCCTCCAGGTAGATTTTCGGGTCCTACGGGCTGTCAAATTTTGGGTTCTCCAACGGGAGTTTGAACCCCTTAGGTATTCGCTTTTGCTCGATGGCCCTACTGAAGCATCTGGTGCCGCAGAGCTCCATTTCATCTTCTTCCGAATCAGTCGAGCGAGCGCGCCTTGCCCGCATCTTGTCGACCTTGCGCTGCGTGATGTCATCACACACGTCGTAGTCGTGGTCATGCCTCCGTGAGCAACATCGCCGTGACAGATCGTGGCTGTCATCGCTAGAGGAGCACGAGTAGTAGTATTTGGCCAGAGCCTTGCTTTTCTTCGGCTCTGGTGTTGGCTCTTTATCGAGGGTGGCCTCGATTAGCCCTAGGCCCACGATCGAGATATATGCATGGCAGCTCGTGGATCTCTAGCCGGTGGCTGGTTGTTGAGGAGGTACATGGTGGCCGCTATCACCGCAACTTGCGGCGTCTTTGGGAGCACGTTGCCCCATGTATCCACCATCATAGACCCGAAGTCGAGGAATTTCACGGCTTCTACATGCTCTTCGTTGGTGAGGTGGGCTAGTCGAGATCGTCTTTTGTTGGCTAGGTACTCGTTGCCCTTGGAGGAGGATCCTTCATGGGAGGAGAGCTGAGCTCGTCGAAGGCTCGACTCATCCGCTGACTTTTTGCGTGCGTCGAGTTGCGCGATCACCTACTGCTGGCGTTTGAATTCTTCCTTCAGCAGCCAATGGTAGCCCATCAGCATGTCCTATGATGAGTTAGGAGGTAGAGGGTTGCCCCGTAGACCTTCTCAAAAATGGGCCCACTCATTGTTGTTGAGGTGAATCTGCACACGCTCGCCGGTGTTCTCATTCATCGTGAGGTGCGGTGCTCCTCCCGTCCCATTGTTGGTGGGCGCACCGTTGGTAGGGCCGCTGTTGGTGGGGCCACTGTTTGTGACTGGTATACAGTCATTTGCCGCTCCAGTGATGGTGTCGATGTTTTCGCGATTGACACCGTGTGTCGCCTGCGTTGATGACGGCGCACATAAAGTGAATGGGGAAGTTGCTGCTCCCACAACTTTCAGATCTGGAGCCATAGGCTCCATCTTCTGTGGCCAGGCCATCAAGATCGGATCCGCGACTGCTGTTGATGTCCGTGCCCCCTGCTGTTGTCAGGGCGTTGAGTTCGCTGAGGGTGCCGATTGGTGGCGGGAACCATGATGCTGGAGCAATCGCGGGTGCCGTCGGCTGGTCGGTGATACGTCCATTTTGCATCACTATTCTATATCATAATTTACTGTTATTCATTGATATATTTCATATTAAGAGATGATACTTATGCTATTTCATCTGTTTTTGCATGGTTGATGACTTTTGGAGCATGGACCGTTGCAGTTAGGATTCTGATGGAAAAGGTGCTGTTTGGAGGCAACATTCGCGAAGCTAAGAAAATCCAGGAAAATACATGGAAAATCCTATTTTTCTAGATGACGAAGAAAGCCAGAAGGGGAAGTGGATATGGGCCACAGGGGGCCCACACCACCCCCTGGCGCGGGCCACCCTAGGTCGCGCCACCAGGTGGTGTGGCCGCCCTGGTCCACCCCTGGCTCTCCCCTCTGGCATATATTATCCTCCCAAAACCCTAAGACTCGGGGAGCGACCACAGAAATATTCCACCGCCTCTGCGGGGCGGAAAACACCGAGAGAGAAAGATCTCTCCGGCAGACAGAATTCTGCCGGGGGTATACCTTCCCGGAGAGGGGGGATCGTCGCCATCAACACCACCATCAAGCTGGACTTCATCGGGATCATCATCATCACCATCATCTCCACCAGCACCATCATCACCACCTCATACCACTGTAACAATTGGGTTGAATCTTGCATAGTTCTTAGGGGGAACTTTCCCGGTGTTGATTACTCCTTGTAGTTGATGTGAACCGTTGAATTATTGTTTATGTTCAGATTGTTATACATCATTATTTAATCTCTGATCATGATCCATATGATGTCTTGTGAGTAGTTTGTTTTGTTCTTGAGGACATGGGAGAAGTCATGTTGTTAGTAGTGGAATTGTGTTGAGAAAGATTCAATAGTTTGATATTTAAGTTGTGGTGTACTTCTTCTAGTGGTGTCATGTGAATGTCGACTACATGACACTTCACCTATATGGGCCTAGGGGAATGCATTGTGTATTTGGCTACTAATCGTAGGGGTTGCCGGAGTGACAGAAACCTGAACCCCCGTTAGGAAACCTTTGCACAAGGGACGTCAGGGTCTTAGAGTTTAAAGTTGTGGTTAGGTTTCTACCTTAATTACGTTCTTGTACTTGTGGATGCTTGCAAGGGGTATAATCACAAGTATGTATTAGTCCTAGGAAGGTCAGTACATTAGCATAGGTTCACCCACACAAAACTTAGCAAACTAAAGAAGATTAATCAACTATATGAAGCGAAAGCACTTGACGATATTCCCATGTGTCCCCGAGAATGTTTGGTCATCTTAAGTAACACAACCGGCTTGTCCTTTGCTAAATAAAGGATTGGGCCACTTGCTGCATTTATTCTTATTGTCTTTTATTTACTCGTACTTTATTTACTTGCATTATCAAAGACCCCTAAAAATTCGTTTGCTAAGTATTTACAGAGAATTCCTGCTCCAAGCCACTCACCAGCACCTTCTGCTCCTCGTTGGGTTCGGCACTCTTACTTATCGAAAATACTGCGATACACCCCCTATACTTGTGGGTCATGAAGACTATTTTCTAGTGCCGTTGCCGGGGAGTGAAGTGCTATTCGAGAGTGGAACTGGTAAAGGAAACTTCTATTGTGAGTATTGTTTACTTCTGTTAGTTGCTTTATTTTCAATATGGATAATTCGTTGAGTTTCTTATTTCGTAATGCTACTACCACTGCTAAGGTAGTAGATGAACCACCACCTGCTGAGAATGATACTTTTAAAATACCTACAAGAATTATAGATCGTGTTCTGAATAACTATTATGTTGGAGATGGAACTATCCATCTTGGTGATCATTTGCGCTTTATACACGAATTATGCGGGTTTTCAAGTGTGCAGGTATTACTACAGATCAAGTCAAGAAGAAGTTATTCTCATTATCACTAAAAGGAAGAGCTAAGGAATGGTATAAGCTGCTGAAGAATGGCCAATCTCTTGAATGGGAGGAAATAGTACCTCTCTTTTATTCAAAGTTTTATCCTCCTAGCGAGATTCATAAAGATTGGAATGAAATATACAACTTTTAGCCTCTTGATGGAGAGAGTACAGCTCAAGATTGGGGGAGATTGAAGTTACTAATGCTCAAATATCCCATTCATGAGCTCCCTCACAATATTATTATCAATAACTTTTATGCAAGGCTTTCTCTTCATGATAAGGATTTATTGGATGCCTCTTGTGCTGGATCATTTACACACATGGAAGAAGAAGCTAAATGGGATCTTTTGGACCATATTCAAGACAATGCTGAAGCATGGGAGAATGACAAAGGAAGGAAGTCAGGTATAAATTATGATTATGAACGCATTGGATCTTTTATGGGAACAGATAACTTTCAAAATATTAAAAATGCTTATGGTCTAAACTCTCAAGCTATTGCAACTTTTTTTAAGGATTTTGCTTCCTATATTGAAGTTCCTAAAAAGAAGTGGAATAAGTATCATGAACCTTATAAAGATATTGCTAATAGTGTTCCTGCAAGAAATACTGAAGTTTATACTGCTAATCATCCTTTACCTGAACCTTACATTGAGAAAATGCTTTTCCCAGTTAAGATAAGGGAACATTCTATGACAGCTAGTATGGGTAATGAAAGTACAAATAAAGATGTTGAACCTGATAAACAAATAAATGGTGAACCTATAATAGCAAATGTGAAAGACTTTGTCACAAAATATGTAGAAGAGGGACACACTATCCTTTCTAAGGATATCCCTAATATTGTTTCACAAAGTAGTGTTATGAGAGCTATTGTCCCTATGTTTTCTGTTAGGATAAGTGATCATTGCTACAACGGTTCTTGTGATAGTTATATTATTAAGTTTTTGCATGATACTTAAAGTTATTATGAAAGAGGGTAGACTGTTCTTATGCATCTCAATAATATCAAGTTTCCTTGTTTTATGCTTAAAGTCTTTATGTTGCACTTGTTTCGCCTTCCTATGCTTATAGCCTCTGGTTTCAACAACTTGTTTGTTTACAAAATTCCCTTACATAGGAAGTGGGTTAGACTTAAACATGTGTATTTATTCTTCTTAATGCTCTCTTTCACTTCAATTCATATTCTTATGTGAGCATCATTGAAATTATCATGCCCATCTTAATGGCTATAAAGAAAGAGATTTTTGGGAGACAACCCAATTTATTTGTGTTTTCAGTTTGTTTTTGTTTCTTTGAGTCTTGGAAGTTATTACTCCGGTAATAATCTCTCCTTATCCTTTTTGTTTGGTTTTTGTATCAAGATCAACCTCTAATGAGAGAGAAGTAAGATTTGGGGAAGTTGCTATTCCGAAACAGATTTTTGTGCTTCACCGTAAAAAATCGTGAGAGATCTCTGTACGTAGGATTGAGCTGTAATTTTTTGGGATTCTGCCCCAGGTCGTTGTTTAACTTTCGTTAGTTTTGCATTTTTTTATTTGAGCAAGAGATGATGTTCAAAAAAATTGATCTTTACCTGCTGGTCTGTTTTGACAGATTTTGCCACTCTTGCATTTGCTTCTTAAGTCGATTTCCTTTTTGAATTATTTTTGGTTTTTCAGAAGGAGGTGCTACAGTAGCTTATGATTTGATGGATTTCATTTGAAATTGTATTTAAAAGGTTTATTACCTCGCTTACACTAATGTTGCTAATGAGAATTGTGTAAAGTTTTCTGTGAAAGAAATTTCCAGGTTAGTGGAGAAAATGGTGTAATAAGAAAGTGAAAGGTTTCATGACTTAAGAAATATGTGTATGAAGATGAAGATATTGATGTTATTCAAGTGGTGACTCCGGCAGAATCTACTAAAAGACCAAATTCAGAGACCTACAGAGTCCGTTTTCGAATAGGTAACAGTTTTGGTAAGAAAAGTTCCGTGAAAATTCTATCAAGTTATATTTTTGTAGTTTTTATCCAACAAGGAAAGCAACGAAGTGAAAGAGGGACAGAAACGGAGCCAGGGTGGCTCACACCACCCCCTGGCGCGGGCCTCCTGGCCGCGCCAGCAGGTGGTGTGGCCACCTCGGCCTCCGTCTTCGACCCGTTTTCTCCCAATACCTTCCTTTTGTTGTAAATTTTTTTAATATATAATCCCCCGGATCCCCCGAGGTTCGTATATCGTGTTCTCGTCGTTTTTTTGTTTCGATCTGTTTCTGACAGGTAGAGTCCCAGTTTTGGAGCCACAATGTCTTCCTCTGGATCAGCCAAAGAAGATTCTTCAGCGGATATCATCAACCCATACATGCGGGAGTTGAAGATTCATCCCAAAGAGTTGTTGCTTGAAGATGGGGAGGTACAAATAAAAGACGTTCAGGGCCCCAAAGGTGAAGGAAGTCTGGAGGACAGGATGGAAGCACTAGAGCAAGAAGTATTTAGGTATAAGAAGATGGCGGAACGCGAAGTGGACATCATCCATAAGATTTGTTCTGAACTCATCGCCAAGCACCAAAAGGAGACTGCTGAGCTTAAGGATGAAATTCTCTCACTCCACCAAACAAACAACCAACTGCAAGCATAGCTCTATGATGTGCAAAATCAAAACTGTGAGTATGAGGTTAGGTTTAAACACATAAGTGCAGCTGCTAGTTTCAGGATGATGGAGACCAGGATGTCTTTTGTTGATGGGGAGCCCTTACCTTGGAAGTTGGACAATGATGAGAGAACACCACCACCACCTAAGGAGTGATTCGTCATCAGGTTTTGGCATCCCCTTGGTTTGTTCCAAGCTTCGGGGAGTGACGCGGTATCACATCACTATCTTCTATCTTTTTACCTTGTTAGTAGAGTCATATCATGAATAGAGAAGTTATCATGTAGGATGGTTTGCATTATGGAAGTGTCCCCCCTCTCGTTAGATATCTATGTATCCCTTGGAGTGAGTTTTTGTTATGGAATATTAATGAGAAGTTCTATCATTTACTCTTTTGCATATCTTATTATTAGTTTTCAATTCATGGTTATATGACTGATCTTGTCGTTATTATTGGTATCACTTTGGGATCATTGAGTTAATTTAGTTGGTTTTGGCAAACCTGGATCGGTCAGTAGCAACACTATTTTTGAGAGTTGAATGAAAAAGATATAAAAAGTACTCTTAAAGAAATATAATTTCATCATCTTTCTTTCTTGATTTGCTCATAAGCTTAGTATTATCTAGTTAAGATCTTTTGTGCTTCGAAGGAAGATTGCATGTTTGTTTTTATCACTTGTATGTTTGTTTGTTTCCTTCAACTCTTATGCTTGCTACCCAGCCTTGCTAGCCAAAAACCTGTACTGAGAGGGAATGCTTCTCGTGCATCCAATCCTTAAACCAAAACCTATGCCATTTGTGTCCACCATACCTACCTATTAGCATTATTGCTATTCCAAGTAAATTCATGTTTTTATCTACCTTCCAAATTAAACTTGTTATGAGAAAATTAGTGATTAAAGCTCTCACGAACTTGATGGCACACTTTACTTTCTTGCAATTAATAAACTTGAAACATTGTGTCCATCTTTGTTGCGTATATGCTTGCGCTTTATAAGTTGAAGTTAGTAGAACCATGCATCATAGGGAACGCTTTCAACATTGCACTAGTACTTAGTACCTCGTTGATATCATGATTCTTTTGCTTATGGATCCCAGCGATGTCAAATAAAAGGGGAACTTGTAAGATCATGGATTTATATGTGTGTTATAGAAACGCCTGGGCCGCTAGCCTAAGCCATGCCTAATCATGGTGGAAACTTGCATCATAACCATAATGAGCACTCTATGAAGCATCCTCAATAAAAACCTATGCAAATAGCAAATAAAAAGATCGCTGAGATGCTCATTGTCTGCTTGCCTTGTCATTTTGATTATGGGATAGCTCCTGTATCATGTGCAAGGGTACCCCGTTGGCAGTTCTCTATGATACATATGTATTTATAATGACAAGAGCTTACTTGTGACTGAAGTTGAGTAGCATGAGGTTCGGCACTCGTAATGTAAGGGGCATGAGATTTCAACTTATAACTTGTCAAGCATATCCTCTTAGTTGTGTCACTTTAACCTTAATCACCTAAAGATGCTTATGATAGGGGCAACGAGAGCTAAAAGCTAATAAGTACCATAATTTTTGGAAGCTCTTTATGAAACTTGAAATCCCTGCCTCCCTCTGCGAAGGGCCTTTCTTTTACCTTTTAGTTGAGTCGGTAAACCTATTCCCTTCTACCCCAGCAAGTATTTTGAGTTGTTGTGTTTCATTCATTCATTTGATGATTTATTCAATCATGTTTCTTATGTTCCTTGTTTTGCACTTTTCTCTTATCCTGGTGATTACTA
Source organism: Avena sativa (assembly GCA_916181665.1). Classification (NCBI taxonomy): domain Eukaryota; kingdom Viridiplantae; phylum Streptophyta; class Magnoliopsida; order Poales; family Poaceae; genus Avena; species Avena sativa. The sequence continues at coordinate 472,297,486 of OV702290.1, forward strand.
CTTTGAAAGCTACCATTGAAAACCAGTTATGTGTGAACACCAGCAAATTATCAAATATTCTTCGACCAAGAGCTAAGTTTGCCATTACCAGTTATGATTTACTATATGTATCTTTATTGTGTTTCCTTTACTTATTGCAAGTTAAGTTATATAATAGTGAAGTTGTCTTCTATTATGACTTATGTATTGATGAATGTGATGCTTCTTGTCCGTATTCTTTTATCGACTCTTCACTCCATAAACCTGAGGTCATGTTTATTGAGCTCAGTTTTCGCTTGGGGACAAGCGAAGTCTAAGCTTGGGGGGAGTTGATACGTCCATTTTGCATCACTATTCTATATCATAATTTATTGTTATTCATTGATATATTTCATATTAAGAGATGATACTTATGGTATTTCATCTGTTTTTGCATGGTTGATGAATTTTGGAGCATGGACCGCTGCAGTCAGGATTCTGATGGAAAAGGTGATGTTTGGAGGCAAAATTCGTGAAGATTAGAAAATCTAGGAAAATACATGGAAAATTCTATTTTTCCAGAAGACGAAGAATGCTAGAAGGGGAAGTGGAGATGGGCCACAGGGGGCCCACACCACCCCCTGGTGCGGGCAGTCCTAGGTCGCGCCAGCAGGTGGTGTGGCTGCCCTGGTCCACCCCTGGCTCTCCCGTATGGCGTATATTATCCCCTCGAAACCCAAATACTCAGGGAGCCACCATAGAAAGATTCCGCTGCCTCTATAGGGCGGAAAACACCGAGAGAGAAAGATCTCTCCGGGAGACAGAATTCTGCCCTGGTCCACCCCTGGCTCTCCCGTATGGCGTATATTATCCCCTCGAAACCCTAATACTCAGGGAGCCACCATAGAAAGATTCCGCTGCCTCTATAGGGCGGAAAACACCGAGAGAGAAAGATCTCTCCGGGAGACAGAATTCTGCCGAGGGAATTCCTTCCCGGAGAGGGGAGTTCGTCGCCATCAACACCACCATCAAGCTGGACTTCATTGGGATCATCATCATCATCACCACCATCATCTCCACCAGCACCATCATCACCACTTCATACCGCTGTAACAATTGGGTTGAATCTTGCATAGTTCTTAGGGGAAACTTTCCCGGTGTTGATTACTCTTTGTAGTTGATGCTATTGAGTGAACCATTGAATTATCGTTTATATTCAGATTGTTACTTATCATTATTTCATCTCTGATCTCCATATGATTTCTTGTGAGTAGTTCGTTTTGTTCTTGAGGACATGGGAGAAGTCATGTTGTTAGTAGTGGAATTGTGTTGAGAAAGATTCAATGGTTTGATATTTAAGTTGTGGTGTATTTCTTCTAGTGGTGTCATGTGAACGTCGACTACATGACACTTCACCTTTATGGGCCTAGGTGAATGCATTGTGTATTTGGCTAGTAATCATAGGGGTTGCCAGAGTGACAGAAACCTGAACCCCCGTTAGGAAACCATTGCACAAGGGACGTCAGGGTCTTAGAGTTTAAAGTTGTGGTTAGGTTTCTACCTTAATTACTTTCTTATACTTGCGGATGCTTGCAAGGGGTATAATCACAAGTATGTATTAGTACTAGGAAGGTCGGTACATTAGCACAGGTTCACCCACACAACACTTAGCAAACTAAAGAAGATTAATCAACTATATGAAGCAAAAGCACTTGACGATATTCCCATGTGTCCTCGAGAACGTTTGGTCATCTTAAGTAATACAACCGGCTTGTCCTTTGCTAAAGAAATGATTGGGCCACTTGCTGCATCTATTATCATTGTCTTTTATTTACTCGTACTTTATTTACTTGCATTATCAAAAAACCCTAAGCTAAGTATTTACAGAGAATTCCTGCTCCTAGCCACTCGCCAGCACCTTCTGCTCCTCGTTGGGTTCGACACTCTTACTTATCGAAAATACTGCGATACACCCTCTATACTTGTGGGTCATCAAGGCTATTTTCTGGCGCCGTTGCCGGGGAGTGAAGCGCTATTGGAGAGTGGAACTGGTAAAGGAAACTTCTACTGTGAGTATTGTTTACTTCTGTTAGTTGCTTTGTATTTCAATATGGACAACTCACTGAGTTTCTTATTTCGTAATGCTACTACCACTGCTAAGGTAGTAGATGAACCACCACCTGCTGAGAATGATACTTTTCAAATACCTACAAGAATTATTGATCGTGTTATGGATAAGTATTATGTTGGGGATGGAACTGTCCATTCCGGTGATCATTTGCTCTTTATACACGAATTATGTGGGTTGTTCAAGTGTGCAGGTATTACAACAGATCAAGTCAAGAAGAAGTTATTCTCATTATCGCTGAAAGGAAGAGCTGAAGAATGGTATAAGCTGCTGAAGAATGGCCAAGCTTTTGAATGGGAGGAAATAGTACCTCTCTTTTATTCAAAGTTTTATCCTCCTAGTGAGATTCATAAAGATCGAAATCAAATATACAACTTTTGGCCTCTTGATGGAGAGACTACAGCTCAAGCTTGGGGGAGATTGAAGTTACTAATGCTCAAATGTACCATTCATGAGCTCCCCAACAATATTATTATCAATAACTTTTATGCAAGGCTTTCTCTTCATGATAAGGATTTATTGGATGCTTCTTGTGCTAGATAATTCACTCGCATGGAAGAAGAAGCTAAATGGGATCTTCTAGACCATATTCAAGACAATGCTAAAGCATGGGAGAATGACAAAGGAAGAAAGTTAGGTATAAATTATGATTATGAATGCATTGAATCTTTTATGGGAACTGATGACTTTCAAAATATTAAAAATGCTTATGGTCTAGACTCTCAAGCTACTGAATCTTATTTAAAGGCTTTTGCTTCCTATATTGAAGTTCCTAAAAGAAGTGGAATAAGTATCATGAACCATATAAAGATGTTGCTAAGAGTGTTCCTGCAAGAAATACTGAAGTTTATACTGCTAATCATGTTTCACCTGAACCTTACATTGAGAAGATATCTTTCCTAGTTAAGATAAAGGAACATTCTATGATAGCTAGTATGGTTAATGAAAGTACAAATAATGTTGTTGAACCTGGTAAACAAATGGATGATAAACCTATAATAGCAAATGTGAAAGACTTTGTCACTAAATATGTGGAAGATGGACACACTATCCTCTGTAATGATACTTCTAATATTATTTCACAAAGTAGTGTTATGAGAGCTAGTGTCCCTGTGTTTTCTGTTAGGATAAGCGATCATTGCTCCAATGGTTCATGTGATAGATATATCACTAAATTTATGCATGATACTGAAAGTTATTATGAGAGAGAGAAGATTGTTCTTATGCATCTCAATAATATCAAGTTTCCTCGTTTTATGCTGAAAGTTTTTATGTTGCCCTTCTTTTGCCTTCCTATGCTAGTAGCCTCTGGTTTCAACAACTCGTTTTCTTACAAAATTACCTTGCATAGGAAGTGGGTTAGACTTAAACTTTTATATTTTTTCTTCTTGATGCTCTCTTTTATTTAAATTTGTATTCCTATGTGAGCTTCATTGAAATTATCATGCCCAGCTTAATGGCTATAAAGAAAGAGCTTTTTGGGAGACAACCCAATATATTTCTTTTGCTTTCAGTTTATTTTTGTTTCTTTGAGTCTTGGAAGTTATTGTTTTGGAAATAACCTCTCCTTATCCTTTTTGTTTGGTTTTTGTGTCAAGATCAACCTCTAATGAGAGAGAAGTAAGATTTGGGGAAGTTGCTGTCCCAAAACAGATTTTTTTGCTTCACCATAAAAATTCGTGAGAGATCTCTGTACGTCGGATTGAGCTGTAATTTTTTGAGATTCTTCCCCAGGTTATTATTTAACTTTCGTTAGTTTTGCACTTTTTGATTTGAGCAACAGCAGATTTTCGAAAAAGTTGATCTTTACCTGCTGGTCTGTTTTGACAGATTTTGCCACTCTTGCATTAGCTTCTTAAATCGATTTCCTTTTTGAATTCTTTTTGGGTTTTGTGTGAAAGAAATTTTCAGGTTAGTGGAGAAAATGGTGTAATAAGATAGTGAAAGGTTTAATGACTCGAGCAATATGTGTATGAAGATGAAGATATTGATGTTATTCAAGTGGTAACTCCGGAAAAAATTATGAAAGACCAAATTCAGAGACCTGCAGAGTCCGTTTTCGAATAGGCAACAGTTCTGGTAAGAAAAGTTCTGCGAAAATTCTGTCAAATTATATTTTTGGTGTTTTTATCCAATAAGGAAAGCTATGAAGCGAAAGAGGGACGGAAACAGAGCCAGGGTGGCTCACACCACCCCCTGGCGCGGGCCCCCCTGGCCGCGCCAGCAGGTGGTGTGGCCGCCCCGGACTCCGTCTCCAACCCGTTTTCTCCCAGTACCTTCCTTTTGTTGTAAAAATTCGTAATATATAATCTCCCGGATCCTCCGAGGTTCGTATATTGTGTTCTCGTCGTATTTTCGTTTCGATCTGTTTCTGCCAGGAACTATTCTTGAAAGTTTAGAAGCACAATGGTGTCTGCCAAGGATAAGGGAAAGGAGCCTATGGAGGAAGATCTCAAAGACCCCAGGCAGGAGAAGGAGATGAAGAGTGAAGATGAATATGAGGCAAAGCAAAGCCAACATCCGCATACCGGCACTACCATTGCAAGCATTGGAGTGTTGGCCAACCCTACCAAGATCAAAAGGACTGCACGAATGTCAACTGGAGGGAAACCTCCACGTCACTGTTTGGCTCCACGGTCACTTCCTCCATGCACCAAGAATCCTTTCCATACCCTTATCCATGAGCATCAATACTAGAATATGCCCAAGGAGAAACTACCCTCCAATTGGGATTTTCCTCGTTCTAGCCATGCATGAAAAGAAGACTTCAAAGAGGAAGAGTAGGGAAAGAATCGCAAGAGCTGGAATTCGCAACCCGACATGATCATGAGCCGCATTGAGCAAAACTCGGAGTTGATTCGTACTCTCACCTTCGAGATTGTGGACTGATACGTCCAAAACGTATCTACTTTCCCAAACACTTTTGCTATTGTTTTTCCTCTAAACTTGTGTGAATTGGAGGCAACTAACACAGACTGACGCTATTTTCAGCAGAATTACCTTGGTGTCTAGTTTTTGTGCAGAAAATCAACTATCAGGAAAAATCCCGGAAAATATGCCAAAAATCCTATTTCGCCAGAAGACTCACGGAGCCAGAATACGAGATGGAGTGGGGCTGGGCCCAGGCCACACCACCTGGCCGCGTGGGCTAGGCCTGGCCGCGCCAGGGGGTGGTCTGGCCGCCCCAGACACCCCCTCAGTCTCTCTCTTCGCCTATAAGTTGCCTTCTAACCTAAAAACTCAGGGGGTTCGATGTTTTTCCAGAAAGAGTTCCGCTCCGCCGCCACCACCAGATTCCACGATTCGGAACCAGAAACTCTGTTCTGGTACCCTGCCGGGACGGGGAATTGGAGAAGATCATCACCATCATCATCATCATCGCTTCTCCATCGACCATCCATGTTTCCCCCATCTATGAGTGAGTAATCCCTCGATGTAGGCTATGGGGATGGTAGGGATTGGATGAGATTGTTCATGTAATGGCATCAGATTGTTAGGGCATGGTGCCTAGTATCTACTATTAGTGCTTTTTGACTTTGTTGCGACTTGTTATGCTTAATGCTTCTCACTAGGGCCCGAGTGCCATGATTTCAGATCTGAACAAGTTATTGATTCATTATGATAGTATTGTTTTTGGTCTTACCTGCAAGTTGTATACACACGTTGTTGTCCAGAACCAAAGGCCCTGAAGTGATAGAAATCGGGATAACCGGAGGGAATGGCTTTGATGTGAGGATCACATGTGTTCATGGAGTGTTAATCCTTTGCTCCGGTGCTCTATTAAAAGGAGCACCTTAATTGCCAGTAGTTCCCTTGAGGCCCCGCTGCAAATGGGCTGGCAGGACAAAAGATGTTGTGCAAGTTCTCATTGCGAGCACGTATGACTATATATGGAACACATGCCTATGACTATTTAATACTTGGATGCTTTATCTTATTTATCTGCAAATGCCCTATGTTCTGATTGCTATATGAATTGTCTTGTCCATGCAACGCCCGTTCATCCATCCCTATGCCTACCGCGCTTTAATCCTACTGTTTACTGCAGTTGTTACTATTGTCTCTACGTTTACTACTGCTATTACTTTACTATTGCTACTACAAAACGGTTGCTACTGATAAACTGTTGTGAGCAAGATTGTTTCCAGGTGCAGCTGAATTGACAACTCAGTTGTTAAGGCTTATAAATATTCTTTGGCTTCCCTTCTGTCGAATCAATAAATTTGGTTTCACTTCCCTCGAAAATACTGCGATACACCCCCTATACTTGTAGGTCATCAAGACTATTTTCTGGCGCCGTTGCCGAGGAGCATAGCTTTATTTATCAAGTACACTTAGAATCACTATTGTTCGCTGCCATCCATCCATCATGGGTAAGTCTCGTGATGGCAAGGTTCCTATTTTACCATCCACTACAAGAAGAGGTACGGTTATGAACACCTCTGTTGCTCTTGATTCACCATCTGTTATGAGTAAGTTCCTGACACCACCACATACACATGCTACACACACTGCTACTATTGTTGAATCTGAAACTTCTGATACTTATGATGCTGCTTCTACTATGCTTGATAAGAGTGGTTCATTAGGTCCTTTCCTAGATGCTACGATTGCTAGAACTATAGCTGGAAATACCAAAACTCCTAATGAGGACACTACTACACCTATTAGTTCACCTGAGTCTAGAGAGAGCTATGATATTGAAGATGGTTATATTGAGATGACCGATGAATTTATTATAGAATGTCAAAACACCCATGATAGGAGTGCTGCTAAGAGTCTCCTTGAGAGGCGTACTATTAAACCCAAATTGTCTCCTAATGCTAAGTTTGCTGCGTCTCCCATAAACATTAAAGATAAGGATTATGATTTCTCTCTTTATCTATCTTACATAGCTATTATTGAGAAAGAACCTTTTTGTGGGACTAAGAATGAAAGTGCGGTAGCACATATGACTAAGCTTTCTACCATGAGTGGCTTATTTTCTGATGATATTAAGATGCGCACCTACTTTGTTGCTAAAATTTTCCCTTTTTCACTGAAAGGAGAAGCTAAACCTTGGTTTAGTAATTTACCTCCTGGATCTATTGATAACCCTGATTGCTTGATTAGTAATTTCCTGTAGAAATATTTTCCTCCTAGTGCTAGACATGCTATTTTGCAGGAAATTTTTGATTTTAAACAAGGATAAAAAGAGATTTTGCCTGAATCATGGGCAAGGTTTTGTGCTTTGATTCATGCATAGGCTGGATGTCCATTACCTAAGAATGAGCTTCTTGATATATTTTATAATGGACTAACTGAAGAATCTAGGACATACCTGGATAGTTGTGTTGATTCTGTTTTCAGGAATAGGAGTCCCAAGAAAGCTGAGGAACTAATGGCTAAAATAAGCAAGAATTATGAAGATTGGACTCCTCCTAAACCAGCTATACCTGAAACAATTACACCTGAACCAGCTATACCGGCGCCTATACCATCATCTAAGAAGAGGGGAGTTATTGAACTAAATGATGAAGTGGTGAAGGAATCTAAGAAATGTCTTAAGGAGAAGGGAATTAAAGCTGCAGATGTCAAGAATTTACCTCCTATAGAATAATTATGTAAGCCAATTCCCCATTCATCCACTATTGAGGTACACTCTCTCCAACACTTTGATGAAGGTGATATCCCTTACTCTAAACCTCCTGATCAATGCTTAGAAGAATTCGATATTTTTATTGTTAAGCAAGATAATTTTAATAAAAGGGTGCAAAACCATCTAATGGAAAACACTAGAGCTATTGTTGAGTTAAAATATATTGTGGAAAGAACCTCTAATGATGTTAAAATGCTTGTTAAACATTTTCAAATGGATCAAACTCAAATAGATCAACTTATTAAGGTGCAAAAAGACTTGCTAGTTAATGCTGCTGAAGAAAAACATGCTTATGAAATTAGAACTAGATGTGGTGCTGCTACCCAGGATCCTCTATATCCTGAGGGGCATCCTAAAAGAATTGAGCAGGATTCTCAATGAGTTGAAAATAGTGGTACTACTCGTAAGAAAAGAAAAAAGAAACATAAAATTATTGTAGAACCCTCTGAACCTGCTAAAGATCCTAATAGTATATCTTCCTCTCATGCTGAAACTGAAAGTGGTAATGAAGAAAATGATGTTCCTAATAAAGAAAGAGTTGAAGAAGAACCTGAAAAGCACAGTAAGAATACTAAATACACTAAAGAAGATTTTGTTGCTAAGAAACATGGTAGTGAAAGAGAGCCTTGGGTCCAAAAACCTATGTCTTTCCCCGATAAGAAACATAACTCAAAGGAAGATGAACACTATAATAAGTTTTGTGAGTGGATGAACCGTTATTCTTGCAAATTCCTTTAACAAATGCTATTAAATTGCCTCCTTATTCAAAGTATATGAAGGATATTGTCTCGAATAAAAGGAAGATCCCTAATGAAGAAATTTCTACTTTGCTTGCTAATTATTCCTTTAATGGTAAGGTTCCAAAGAAACTTGGAGACCCAGGGATTCCAACTATTCCATGCTCTATTAAAAATAGTTATGTTAGAACTACTTTGTGTGATTTGGGAGCTAGAGTTAGTGTTATGCCTTTCTCTCTATAAGAGACTTCAACTGGAAAAACTAATACCAACTGATCTATCTTTGCAAATGGCCGATAAATCTACCACTATTCCTGTTGGTATATGTGAGGATGTACCTGTTCAAGTGGCTCATAATTGCTTGATATTAACTGATTTTGTTGTGCTTGAAATGCCTGAAGATGATAATATGTCTATTATTCTTGGGAGACCTTTTCTTAATACTGCAGGAGCTGTTATTAGTTGTAATCAAGGAAAGGTGACTTTCAATGTTAATGACAAGGAGCATACTGTATATTTCCCCAAGAAGATTGATAGGACTTATGGTTTGAATTCAATTGAACATGTTGAGGGCATTCAAGTTTGAGAAATAAATTGTCCCATACCAAGAGAAAAATATGAAACTATTATGATTGGGACCATTGCTATCAAAGTTGAGGTAACACAATCATTACTAGAATACAAAGTTTTGTTTCATATAAAATTGTTTTGGTAACAAGACCTGATCAACCTTGTTAACAAAAGGATTTCATTAAACAAAACAATGTTTTCACCATGATTATCTCCGCTTACTTCTATTCTATCCATTTTAATTTTGCTTTCGTTTAGTTTTCTTTTCTATTGTTAGTTGCTTGCATGTTAGAGTGTCTTAGAACTTCTGAAGTCCTAGCCTTGTTTTGTCTTTGAATGATTCCAGAAACTTTTTTCTGTCAGAAAATCATTCTGTTATGCCTGAAATTACCCAAAAATAAAGTGTCTCGAAAAATTCCAGAAAATTCATATTAATATATTACATGAAAAAAGGGGCAGAGGAGTGCCTGGAAGGTACCAGGGGGGCCCACCAGGCAGGCACACCACCTGGTGGCGCGGCCAGCCCAGGGGCGCGCCTAGCCATGGTGTGGGCCACCCCTGGCCCTCCACTCACTTGCCACTTTCTTCTCTCTCCTGAGAAAACACCAGTTCATTGCTCGAAATCGCGTTCTTGCTGTTCTTGCCCTCGATTTTTCGATGTCCTTGCTCAGCCCATCTTTGCTGCTGAAATTTGGAGCATTTGTTCTCCGCTATGTGACTCCTCCGCTTGTCCAAGTAGATTTGTGTTTAGTGGTTTATACCTTGAGTATTTTGCTACTGTAGGTGACAGGTTATGAGAGCTTATAAGCTTGTTCAATGCTTAGAGATATAGTTTTGATGCATGTTTAGGCCTCTACAAGTCCCTATGAGTAGTGCTCTCCATTATATATTCACTTTGCAATCATTTATTTAATAGATGTTTAAATTTTAGAATATCAAAGATGAACAACCATACCTTTGGAGAAATATTTGAGAGGGGTGCACCTAGGAAGTCAAGGCCCTCAAGATCAACCTCTCAGTTTAGGCCATCATACAACGAAGATCTCATTGCACCTCGCATTGGTAATGAAGGAGATGATGGGGATGCTCACCCATCTACTTTTCCTTGTTTTACTTTTTTATAAGTTGCAGGGATTCTTGATGATTTCTTGCTACTGATTCAGAGGGTTGGTTTGACCTCATACATGCAAGATGAGAGTGGGCAATACGCTATGCTCACCAAAACTTTTGTTGAGAGTTTCATTTTTACTAACACCCCTTATCAGCCAACTGTCTCTTTCAGAATTTATAATCTGCCCTTTACCATGCCATTGGAAAGATTTTGCAGTATTATAGGTGTAGGCATGGTTGGGACCATGAAGAAGATTCAAGGGCGACCCGCTGATTTGCTGGAGCTCTAGCGAGGGGTGACCAATGATGATGACCGCATAGCTCAGCGCAGGAAGATAAGAAACATCCAACTCCCTGCTCTTAGATACTTTGCCTATTATCTTGCTACTAGCATTCTTGGTAGGGAGAATACGAGCAATATCTCCAACTATCATTTAGCCTTCCTTGTTGCTGCGCTTAACAATGGTACTCGGTACAATCTTGGCTCTCTTATTGCTCGTCGCCTAGCTGCTAGAGGACCTATTTATGGGGGCATCATCGCTTCACATATGGTCAATGCATTAGAGCTTTCTGTGGATCCAAATGATACTATATTGGCACCACAAAGGCTTGACCTTGCTGTCATGAAAACACATCACTTCGTCACTGCTAACTCTAATATGGACAATCTAGTATACAGGATGTTGTTTACTGACGGGGATGAAAGGGAGATTCCTTTGCCGCAATCTACTTTGTTCAGTGTTCACAGGAGGTTGTGGTCGCGCTCCAAGGAGGAGGTAGACGAGCAGCTCTGCTTGCTGGGTTTCCACAGGCAGCACCCGAAGGATGTGCCCTCCTACGATTACTCTGCGCACTACGGTGGGGCATCCTCGAGCTCGCACCAGGATGAGGGTACCTCCTCGCAGTACTACAGAAGCGCTCCATCTTGGCTAGCTTGGGATTGATACCTACTTAGGCCAAAATCCTAAGCTTGGGGGGAGGTATGTTGGGCCACATAGAGAAAAACAAAACTTTTTCCTACGCGGAGAACCCAAGATCTAGCTGAGGTAGTAGGCCACGAGAGTTACCACTAGACGCGCGGTTGCGGAATCGATGAAGCACGTCGCTTGATGCAGTGCAGTCCTCACGATCCGTTCCGATCCACGATCGTCGAAGTGTTGATCGTACAGCACCTCCGCCAGTATCCACATGTATGAGGAGGAGCGCCGGCGATGGACTGCTAGGTCCGGTACGGTGGCGACAGGACTGGACTGGACTAGAGCTAGGGTTTCCAACACATGGAGTGACCTAACCGTGTGCTCTAAGCACCTGCACCCCAGCTTATATAGGGAGTGAAAGTGGCCTCCACTCACTTGTGTCCCTTTCACTCAAAAGGCCTATATTAGTCACTGTGAGTCCAACTCACTGACTCTGTCCGTTTCCTTTTTGGGTCCAACCCAAATATGCTCCCGCTCTTAAGTGTGTGACCCGACAGGCTCATGGTGACCCGGACATGATCCGAGTCTCACTCGTGACTGATCAGTTGGTAGCGGCTCCTAGCAGAACGTGCCAACTCCCACTTACCAAAGAGTCATGACGACATACCTTCCAATGCGACTTTCGTCTGAGTCCCTTTTGCCTCACAATATACCTTGTCGAACTATAGGCGAATAATCGTCATCCCTCAAATAGTTCGACTCTCTTTCTCGATTCGAGATAAGTGATTCATCTGACTAACTCTTAGTCGGTCGCCTCGGTTAACACTTAACCGAGTCACGCATGGACATGCTTTCCAAATCATATCTTCCGAGAGGGTCCAGAGAATATCTCTCCAGACGAAGGGGCAAAATCCCATCTCGGTTATTCACATCACGCAGCTTGATTCTCAGTCGACCCGAACTCTGCCTTTATAACTGCCCAGTGACGGAACAATGTTTGACAGAACCTAAGATGGTGATCCTCAACTCAGACTGTGCAATAACCTCAGGCCTAAGGATTACATTGATTGAGACATGCAAATGACGACTTGTTCGTTGCATCTCAATATGGGTCAGTCCGACTTGCTAAACTCTTTAGCCAAATCTGTGTAAGTCGGAATAGCATCTCTATGCCCATGACAAGTGGAACCGAATCATCAGCCGACTTTCACATTAGTCTAAGTTGCGTGTCCAGCACAACCTCAACGACCAAGGACAATTAGTATAAACAACATGAATATATAGCTCCACAATCGAATCACATATTCAATGATATATATCAGTAGTTCATACATGGACAATAACTTTATGAATACATTGGAAATAACATCACACATGATTGCCTCTAGGGCATATTCCCAACAAGGTACACCGACATCGCACTCATCTCCATATCATTTTGTGTCGGTACTTTGTATATTCATGTTTCGCTCTCTTTTTAGTTTCGTTATTTCTTCGCTTTTGCTTTCTAAAACACAAAAAGACCAAAAATATTTCTATTGTTTCTCTTTGGTTTGCTTCTTTTTCTTTTTTCCTTGGTTTGCTTTTCCCTTTTTGCTTTGTTTGAACTATTCGAAAAAACAAAAAATATTTTGCTTTGCTTGTTCTTCCTTCTTGGTTCTTGTTTAAAAAAATCGAAAACACCAAAAATATTTGTTGTTCTTCTTTGGTTTTGTGAGTTTGTTGCAAGGTTTAGCAGTCCTTAGTGGAATTTGGTTTCATGTTATTATTCAAGTCACACAAGTGAAGGGAAATAATGAGGATTAATGACGACTTGAGATGTGGTAAGAGGCTGGTAACGAACTCTATTTGTTTTCATTTTTGTACATATACTCATCATTTTGGGCATGCTTAGCATGTTCGTGTAGGGTGTATGTTATTTATGGATGCTTAGTAGTTCTTGCTGTCATATGATTAGTTCCAGCCCGCTAATAATTTGTAGCATGTCTTATGAATGTTTGCTTGCATTACTATATTCATAACTTGGTATGACACCGTGGTATCCTCCTCTGGATGTTTCACTTGAATTGACTTGGCACATGCTCATGCATGCATATGACTGAAATAATTAGTTAAGCCTCGATGATTTATTTTTCCTTGAGGGTCTTGAATCACTTTCATGCCATGATTAGTCCTGTTTTGTTACAAGCATGATTGTGACAGTTATTGCTCTCTCGTTTGTTGCTCCCTTACTATTGCTAGCCTTCACTTACATTGAGTATGTTGTACTCATGTTTCCAACTCCCTAAAACCAAATATTGCCAAAAGTGTCCACCATACCTACCTATTAGCATCATTTGTTGTTCCGTGCATATTCAATATGCCTTGTTTTCTTCTGAATAAAATGTTTGCTTGTTATGAGAAAGTTAGTTAGTAAAGCTCTCACAAACTTGATGGCACACTTTATTTCCTGCACTTAATAAACCGGAACCATTGTGACTGTCCATGAAAGTTATATGCTTGCAAATTATAGGCTGGGGATTAGCAGAACAGTGCTGTCATGGGGAACGCTTTCAACACCTATAAATATATACCCAGTTGATATCATGCTCTTTTGTTTGTGGATGTCGTCGGTGTGAAATAAAAGGGGAGCTTGTAAGTCCATGGAGTTATGTATGTGTGTTAGCGAAATGTCTGGGCCGCTGGTCTAATACATGCTGTCATGGTGGAAACCTGCAGCGTAACCATAATGAGTATCTATGAAGCATTCTTCTTATAAAAAAAGAGAGATAGCTATTGAGAGAAAGAAAAAAAAGAGATATGAGAAAAGAGGAAAGAGAGAAAAAAGCACCATTTTCCCATGGTAAATAAGAAGATTGATGAGATACCCATTGTCTGCTTGCCTTGTCATTTTGATATGGGGATTCTTCTGTATCATCGGGCAAGGGGTACCCCATTGGCGGTTCTCTATGATACGCACGTATTTACGATGACAAGAACTTACCGGTAACTAAAGTTGAGTAGCATGAGGAGCAGCCCTCGTACTCAAGGGACATGAGATTTCCAGTTTATAGTCTGTCAAGCATATAACTCAGATTGGACCTCACTTTCACCTTAACCATATTAAAGATTCTTATGATAGGGGCAATGAGAGCTCAAAGCTAATGAGTACCATACTTTCCGCATTTGGAAGCCTTTCAAATTATTCAAAACCATTTTCATTTCTTTGTTGAGTCTCCACATATTCTATGAGCACCTTCTTGAGAGCATAGTTGTCATTCTTAGTGTAATGTGCGTGTCTCAAAACTTGATTATTTGTGTTATGACTTTGATGCTTGTATCTTTGATATCTTTACTTCTAGTCTTCACCTGAACTTAAGAGGTGCCTTGGCATTCACAATCAAAGGTAAGCGAGATACCACTTTATCATACCTTGTTATGAGCATTGTAATGTTGCTTATGTTTATGTTTCATGCTACTTATTATTTTTGAGTTGGAATCTCTTCATAGCTTTCAATGCCTATTAAGTAAACTTAGTTGCATACTCCTTATTATGAATTGTCTAAGTAGTTGATCACATGCTGAGAATATATACATCATATGAAGCAAATGTGTTCGTGAAAGTTTCTTTTATCGCACTCAGTTTTCAACTGAATTGCTTGAGGGCAAGCAATAAGCTAAGCTTGGGGGGAGTTGATACGTCCAAAACGTATCTACTTTCCCAAACACTTTTGCTATTTTTTTTCTCTAAACTTGTGTGAATTGGATGCAACTAACACGGACTGATGCTGTTTTCAGCAGAATTACCTTGGTGTCTAGTTTTTGTGCAGAAAATCAACTATCAGGAAAAATCCCGGAAAATATGCCACAAAACCTTTTTTTCCAGAAGACTCACGGAGCCAGAATACGAGACGGAGTGGGGCTAGGCCCAGGCCACACCACCTGGCCACGCAGGCTAGGCCTGGCCGCACCAGGGGTGGTCTGGCCACCCAGACACCCCCTCGGTCTCCCTCTTCGCCTATAAGTTGCCTTCTGACCTAATAACTCAGGGGGTTCGACGTTTTTCCAGAAAGAGTTCCGCTCTGCCACCACCACCAGATTCCACGATTTGGAACCAGAAACTCCATTCTGGCACCCTGCCGGGACGGGGAATTGGAGGAGATCATCGCCATCATCATCACCATCGCTTCTCCATCGACCATCCATGTTTCCCCCATCTATGAGTGAGTAATCCCCCATTGTAGGCTATGGGGATGGTAGGGATTGGATGAGATCGTTCATGTAATGGCATCAGATTGTTAGGGCATGGTGCCTAATATCTACTATTAGTGCTTTTTGACTTTGTTGCGACTTGTTATGCTTAATGCTTGTCACTAGGGCCCGAGTGCCATGATTTCAGATCTGAACATGTTATTGATTCATTATGATAGTTTTGTTTTTGGTCTTACCTGCAAGTTGTATACACATGTTGTTGTCCGGAACCAAAGGCCCCGAAGTGACAGAAATCGGGATAACCGAAGGGAATGGCTTTGATGTGAGGATCACATGTGTTCATGGAGTGTTAATGCTTTGCTCCGGTGCTCTATTAAAAGGAGCACCTTAATTGCCAGTAGTTCCCTTGAGGCCCCGCTGGAAACGGGCTGGCAGGACAAAAGATGTTGTGCAAGTTATCATTGCGAGCACGTATGACTATATATGGAACACATGCCTATGATTATTTAGTACTTGGATGCTTTATCTTATTTATCTGAAAATGCCCTATGTTCTGATTGCTATATGAACTGTCTTGTCCATGCAACGCCCGTCCATCCATCCCTATGCCTACCGCGCTTTAATCCTACTGTTTACTGCAATTGTTACTACTATCTCTACTTTTACTACTGCTATTACTTTAATATTGTTACTACAAAACTGTTGCAACTGATAAACTGTTGTGAGCAAGGTTGTTTCCAGGTGCAGCTGAATTGACAAATCAGTTGTTAAGGCTTATAAATATTCTTTGGCTCCCCTTGTGTCGAATCAATAAATTGGGTTTCACTTCCCTCGAAAATACTACGATACACCCCCTATACTTGTGGGTCATCAAGGACTTGGGGAAATTAATCAAAAATCTCATCGAGAGAATACCACCACCACCGAAGGAGTAATTCGTCATCAGGTTTTGGCATCCCCTTGGTTTGTTCCAAGCTTGGGGGAGTGTCGCGGTATCATATCACTATCTTCTATCTTTTTACCTTTTTAGTAGAGTCATATCATGAATAGAGAAGTTATCATGTAGGATGGTTTGCATTATGGAAGTGTCCCCCCCTCTCGTTAGATATCTATGTATCCCTTGGTGTGAGTTGCCGTTATGGAATATTAATGAGAAGTTCTATCATTTACTCTTTTGCTTATCTTATGTTAGTTTTCAATTCATGGTTATATGATTGATCTTGTTGTTAGTATTGGTATCACTTTGGGATCATGGAGTTAATTTAGTTGGTTTTGGCAAAACTGGCTCGGTCAGTAGCAACACTATTTTGACAATTGAATGAAAAAGATAAAAGTACTCTTAAAGAAATATAATTCCATCATCTTTCTTTCTTGATTTTCTCATAAGTTTAGTATTCTCTAGTTAAGTTCTTTTGTGCTTCCAAGGAAGATTGCATGTTTGTTTTTATTACTTGTGTGTTTGTTTGTTTCCTTCTACTCTTATGCTTGCTACCCCAGCCTTGCTAGCCCAAAACCTGTACTGAGAGGGAATGCTTCTCGTGCATCTAATCCTTAAACCAAAACCTACGCCATTTGTGTCCACCATACCTACCTACTAGCACTATTGCTATTCCAAGTAAATTCATATTTTTATCTACCTTCTGAATTAAACTTGTTATGTCAAAATTAGTGATTAAAGCTCTCATGAACTTGATGGCACACTTTACTTTCTTGCACTTAATAAACTTGAACCATTGTGCCCATCTATGTTGCGTATATGCTTGCGCTTTGTAAGTTGTGAATTAGCAGAACCATGCTGTCATGGGGAATGCTTTCAACATTGCACTAGTACTTTGTACCTAGTTGATATCATGTTCTTTTGTCTATGGATGTCGTCGGTGTGAAATAAAAGGGGAGCTTGTAAGTCCATGGAGTTATGTATGTGTGTTAGAGAAACGCCTGGGCCACCGGTCTAATCCATGCTGTCATGGTGGAAACCTGCAGCATAATCATAATGAGCATCTATGAAGCATTCTTCTTATAAAAAAAGAGATAGAGATTGAGAAAAATAGAAAAAGAAAGAAAAAAAGAGATGAGAAAAGAGGAAAGAGAGAAAAAAAGCACCATATTCCCATGGTAAATAAGAAGATTGTTGAGATGCTTGTTGTCTGCTTGCCTTGTCATTTTGATATGGGGATTCTTCCGTATCATCGGGCAAGGGGTACCCCGTTGGCGGTTCTCTATGATACACATATACTTACTATGATAAGAACTTACTGGTAACTAAACTTGAGTAGCATGAGGAGCGGCCCTCATATTCAAGGGACATGAGATTTTCAACTTACAACTTGTCAAGCATATCCTCATATTTGATCACTTTAACCTTAATCACCTAAAAATGCTTATGATAGGGGCAATGAGAGCTGAAAGCTAATAAGTACCATAATTTTTGGAAGCTCTTTATGAAACTTGAAATCCCTGCTTCCCTCTGCGAAGGGCCTATCTTTTACTTTTTAGTTGAGTCAGTAAACCTATTCCCTTCTATCTCAGCAAGTATTTTGAGTTGTTGTATTTCATTCATTCATATGATGATTTATTCAATCATGTCTCTTATGTTCCTTGTTTTCCACATTGCTCTTATCTTAGTGTCTTCTACTTTGAAAGCTATCATTGAAAATCAGTTATTTGTGAACTCCAGCAAATTGTCAACTATTCTTCGACCAAGAGCTAAGTTTGCCATTACCAATTATGATTACTTTATGCATCTTTATTGTGTTTCCTTTACTTATTGCAAGTAAGTTATATAATAGTGAGTTGTCTTCTATTATGTATTGATGAATGTGATGCTTCTTGTCTGTATTCTTTTATCGACTCTTCACTCCATAAACCTGAGGTCATGTTTATTGAGCTCAGTTTTCGCTTGGGGACAAGCGAAGTCTAAGCTTGGAGGGAGTTGATACGTCCATTTTTGCATCACTATTCTACATCATAATTTACAGTTATTCATTGATATATTTCATATTAAGAGATGATACTTATGGTATTTCATCTGTTTTTGCATGGTTGATGACTTTTTGGAGCATGGACCACTGCAGTCAGGATTCTGATGGAAAAGGTGCTGTTTGGAGGCAAAATTCGTGAAGATCAGCAAATCCGAGAAAATACATGGAAAATTCTATTTTTCCAGAAGACGAAGAATGCCAGAAGGGGAAGTAGAGATGGGCCACAGGGGGGTTACACCACCCCCTGGCGCGGGCAGCCCTAGGCCACGCCAGCAGATGGTGTGGC
The DNA here is from genome assembly GCA_916181665.1 of Avena sativa. Taxonomy (NCBI): domain Eukaryota; kingdom Viridiplantae; phylum Streptophyta; class Magnoliopsida; order Poales; family Poaceae; genus Avena; species Avena sativa. The sequence continues at coordinate 472,316,002 of OV702290.1, forward strand.
CGCCCTGGTCCACCCGTGGCTCTCTCCTCTGGCGTATATTATCCTCCTGAAACCCTAAGACTCGGGGAGCAACCATAGAAAGATTCCACTGCCTCTACGGGGCGGAAAACACCGAGAGAGAAAGATCTCTCCAGCAGACAGAATTCTCCCGGGGGACTTCCTTCCCGGAGAGGGGAGATCATCGCCATCAACACCACCATCAAGATGGACTTCATCGGGAATCAGCACCATCATCACCACCATCATCTCCACCAACACCATCATCACCACTTCATACCGTTGTAACAATTGGGTTGAATCTTGCATAGTTCTTAGGGGAAACTTTCTCGGTGTTGATTACTCTTTATAGTTGATGCTATTGAGTGAACCATTGAATTATCATTTATGTTCAGATTGCTACTTATCATTATTTCATCTCTGATCATGATCCATATGATGTCTTGTGAGTAGTTCGTTTTGTTCTTGAGGACATGGGAGAAGTCATGTTGTTAGTAGTGGAATTGTGTTGAGAAAGATTCAATGGTTTGATATTTAAGTTGTGGTGTATTTCTTCTAGTGGTGTCATGTGAACGTCGACTACATGACACTTTACCTATATGGGCCTAGGGGAATGCATTGTGTATTTGGCTACTAATCGTAGGGGTTGCCGAAGTGATAGAAACCTGAACCCCCGTTAGGAAACCATTGCACAAGGGACGTCAGGGTCTTAGAGTTTAAAGCTGTGGTTAGGTTTCTACCTTAATTACTTTCTTGTACTTGCGGATGCTTGCAAGGGGTATAATCACAAGTATGTATTAGTCCTAGGAAGGTCGGTACATTAGCACAGGTTCACCCACACAACACTTAGCAAACTAAAGAAGATTAATCAACTATATGAAGCGAAAGCACTTGACGATATTCCCATGTGTCCTCGAGAATGTTTGGTCATCTTAAGTAATACAACCGGCTTGTCCTTTGCTAAAGAAAGGATTGGGCCACTTGTTGCATTTATTCTTATTGTCTTTTATTTACTCGTACTTTATTTACTTGCATTATCAAAAACCCCTAAAAATCCGTTTGCTAAGTATTTATAGGGAATTCCTGCTCCTAGCCACTCGCTAGCACCTTCTGCTCCTCGTTGGGTTCAACACTCTTACTTATCGAAAATACTGCGATACACCCCCTATACTTGTGGGTCATCAGCAACATCGTGGGCTTCTGCCGTATCTGGACTGAATATGCCAAACTTGAGTACCTGTAGGGTATACCCATGTCACCAAGAGAACAATATCCAAAGAGGATGAATGGGGGAAATCACGATTCCTTTGGTGGAAGTGTAGATCTAGATCACCTCTCCCACTCCTCAAAATATCAAGAGGTTTGAGTGGCTAGGGAGAGAGATCTAGGAAGATGAAGCTCTTGTATTAATGGAGGAGAGAGAATATTGAAGAGTTAGGTGGGGAGGAGGAAGAAGGGTGCCTTAAATAGGCCCTCTTAAAATTGAGTCGCTGTTGTCCCAGCGACACCATCGGTACTACCGGTGGGCGACTGGTACTTCCAGTGAGAATGCTCCAACGGCTCTGCAACGGCTCTCGGTCTAGCCAGAAGTTCCAGCTCATTCGAGCGGAACTACCTAACTGGTACTACCGACGGAAGTTCCGGCCCTAGTTCTGACAAATATGACACTTCAAAACAAAAGTATACTGAATCGAATTCGAGTGCCGGTGGAACTTGGATTGGAACTAGCACCAGAAATACTAGGTCGCGAGGTTCCTGGTCAGAACTACCGGTGCCTTAGCGGTAGTACCGCTCAAGGGAGATGGCCAGGTAGTGTTGGTCGGAAGTTCCTGTCAGAGATGACCAAAACTTCCGACCGGTACTACCGAACCAACTTCCAGTGTTATTTCCATAAAATAGAGCACTCTCAAATAGAGAGTTACTGAATCATGAGCGAAATATCAACTGGAACTTGACCCGGAACTACAGTCAGGCTAGCCTCGCAGAGAACTGCTAGCGGAACTATCGACACCTAGCCGGTACTTCCGGTCAAGGCAGAAAAGGCTCATACGCCTCACAGGATCGCTCCCTTAAGATCAATAGGATGGTTGTGGAGGTGCAAGTATAGTCTATGCATGAAAACGTGATTTCCCACAACCTTACTTGGTGGACCCACTCTTGGTAGTACGGCCTCCTAAAACACAAAATAGAGAGAAAGACTAAATAAGATGCACTATCTTCACGAGTCTTCAAGAGATGAGTCCACACGCCAAACCGTCCCTAAGTGAAAACCTGCAACTTAGGCAAACGGTTAAACCACAAGAGGAGTTGTCATCAACACCAAAACACTTAGATAAATCAATATCCTTTCACTTAGTACATGTCATGTGTGTTCGAGATTGTTTCTGTGATTCACTAGTTAATATAGAATAGGATATAGGAGATATCCTAGATGATTCAATAAGGATTTAATCCTTATTAGAGCAAATGGTTTAGCAACTTGATTTGCTGAGATGCTTCTGTATTGTCAGTATGATAGAAATAGACTTCTAAAAGATTCCTAGAATTCTAGGAAGATGATTTGCTTAAATTTACTTGGTAGAGCATTTGAGATGGCTTCCACTGCTAGTCATGCCACTATGGTGCCTCCCTGCTGGAGTGTGCACAGTGTTGTGCTAATTTAGTGTGATCTGCTAGTCTTATGTTAGCTTTGCTTGTCCCTTGCCTATGATGCTCAAGTCTGAGGCTCACTTTTACTCAGTGATAAATGGTTATATGACCCTACTCTTTTTCATGTGATGATTTCATACTCCACTTGAGTATGAATCCGAGGATAACTCCTGTGATCTCAAACCATGCATAGATCTTGGTAAAACAAGTAGTATGCATGATTGAATAAGTAGCAACCTGTGTTGTAGCTATAGCTTGTGATTTCTTGGCAAGCTTGTGGTAATCCTGATGATCTTTCTCCTAGCTTGATCTTGTTACTAGCCTCCTCCTCCTTGCTCTAACTCCTGGCTTGACCTTGTCCAACTCCTTCCTGCGAGTTGCTTGGCCTGCTCCTCCTAGCTATTGGCCTGACCTTGCTCAACTCCAACTCCACCCCTCCTTTAAGTAACCATGGCTGGTGATTTGGTTGGTTGATGCAAGTGTTGATTCAGTGGTGGATCTGGTGATTACTAGTGGTGGTGTGGTGGTTGTTCTTGTTGTTCTTGGTGTGGTGAAATATGATCAATAGAGAGCTTATCTTTGTTGCTACGGTTGTGCTCTTTATTCACTCGTGTTGTTACCTGGTGGTGACAGCACACAAGCATGCAGACGTGTGTGTGCTGCTTGCACTGTTTTGGATGAGCTCCAGTGATTCCAGTGCTTTTAATTTATCATTTATACCTCTCTCTGGTGAAACTTGCCCCTTATAGCTGGTGATGTTGTATTGAGGCTTTTCTGACACTAAGAACAGATACTGCATTTGGTGAAACTTGCCCCTTATTCTTTTTTGCTCAATGATGTGTCCAAACAATGCATTACACTATTATAACTGAGAGCAAAATTACTAACATTAACCTTTTGTTTCCTTATTGTCTTCTTTCTTTACTTGCAGGTACAAATAATATAAGAAAAGATAAGAAGATTAAAGACTTAGTTTAGGAAAATCATTTAGGCTTTTCCTTTATTCTTTTATAATTCATTTTTTGTACTTTTATCCTTGTACAAACTTTGTATTATGTTTAATATTAAAGACATAAAGATTTATATTACTTTCCTTTAATTGCATTTGAATTTCATTTCATTTTATATTCTATATGTGGGGTCAATAATACTTCAATTTAAATTATTCTAATTTAATTTAATAAGATAAACTCTTAAATACTTATAACTTTAATTTATTTCAAAAGCCTAATTCAAATGCCAAATTCAATTCACTTACCCAAAATAGTTAAATTTTACTAGAGATCATGTCAGAATTCATAGCACTCACTGAAATGAGCTAAACCCTAAACCATCAAAGTGAGAGAAACCTTGATCCCTCCAGTCTTTTAGTTTGCAAAAAATTTACCCAAAAGTTTATAGATGAATGCATGCACATGCACATGCACATATTCCTATATCTACCCTTCATTGGTTCCTAAATGCTGGGATGTTACAGTCTTCCCCCTTAAAGAAAACTTCATCCCAAAGTTGTATCGGTGTGTACCTGAATAGTTCTAGATAAGCTTCTCATAAGTCATCCTCTTTCTCCTAGGTCGCTTCTTGTTTTCAGATGATGTTCCATTGCACCTTGCAATATTTGATGGCTCGATTTCTTAACCTCTTCAAGATCTCCTCCAAAAATTTGGATGGTATCTCCACATAAGTCAACTCTGCTTGTAGTTCCAGTTCTTTATGCATAATGGAATCCTCTAGTGCTTTCAAACACTTCTAGAGTTGTGATACATGGAAGACATTATGAACTTGAGCTAACTCTTTCAGTAACTCTAGAGCATAATCCACTACTCTGTTTTGGCTTAGAAGCTTGAAAGGTCCAATGTATCTTGGACTTAGCTTCCATTTGACTCCTAATCTCTTGACTCCTTTCATCGGACTAACCTTAAGATATACCATATATCCTACTTCAGGATGCCAAGATCTTCTACTTTGATCTGCATAACTCTTCTGACGACTCTGAGCTATCTTCAAACCATGTCGGATTATATCAATGATTTCTTGCTTTTCCTTGATATAATCTTGTGAAAACTCTTTATTTCCTCCAGGTTCATACCAACATATTGGAGATCTACATCTTTGACCATAAAGTACCTCATATGGTGCTGCCTTCAAACTACTTTGATAGTTGTTGTTATAGGAAAACTCTGCCAAAGGTAGATGTTTTTCCCACGAACCTCCAAAATCATAAGAACATGCCCGAAACATATCTTTTAAAATTTGATTAGTCCTTTTTGACTAACCTCCTATTTTTGGATGATAAGTTGTACTGAAATATAATTTCGACCCAAGTGCTTCATGTAATTGCTTCCAAAATGCTGAAGTAAACACAAATCCTCTATATGTTACTATCTTCTTGGGTACTCCATGCTTGCTCACAATTTCTTTGACATATATATCTACTAACTTCTTTGTGTTGTCCTTCTGATTCACTAGTATGAAGTGTGCACTTTTTGTAAGTTTGTCCATAATCACAATCATATCTTTGTGTTTCTGGGTCATTGGTAAACCAGTGATGAAATCCATCCCAGTTTACTCCCATTTCCATTCTGGAATCTCTAAAGGTTGCATTGGTCTTGCTGGACTTTCACTCTCTAGCAAGTATGACATTCATAAACATATTTAGAATGTCTCTTTTCATGTTGTTCCAACAGAATAATTCCTTGAGATCCATGTACATCTTGGTACTGCCCGGGTGAATTGAATAAGGTGTTTCATGAGCTTCCCGAAGTATTATCTCTTTAACTTCAGGTACATCCGGCACACAAATCCTATTTTGAAACCATGAAGAACTATAATCACCCAAGTGAAATGTCGATGGTTGAGCTTCTAAAATCCTTCGCATTTCCGTAATAATAAAAGGATCATCATGTTGTCGCAGAAATATCTCATTGCAAAGTTCACTAAAGCTTTCTGCAACAATCCTCATAGTAGCTAAACCTCCAAGAGATGTTGTTCCCACTAGTTGAACATGCAATATTTCTAGGTCCATCCTCAATTCTTTCGGCAATTCCCTATTGGTAGGTTGAGTATCTGTGCTTTTCTGGCTTAAAGCATCTGCTACAACATTAGCCTTCCCTAGGGTATAATTGATTGTAAGGTCATAATCCTTAATCAACTCTACCCATTGTTTCTGTCTCATGTTCAATTCCTTCTGAGTAAAGAAATATTTGAGACTCTTGTGATTTGTGTATAGTTCACACTTCGGTCCATAAAGAAAATGCCTCCAACTTTTCAAGGAAAACACCACTGATGCTAACTCCAAATCATGAGTTGGGTAGTTGACTTCATCTGGTTTGAGTTGTCTAGACCCATAAGCAATAACCTTGCGATCTTGCATTAGCACACATCCTAATCTAGATCCTTGGATGCATCTCAATAAACTATATAATCTTTGCTTATTTCAAGAACTACTAGAACTGGTGTTGTAGTCAACTTAGTCTTCAGTTCCTGAAAACTTGCTTCACACTTGTCAGTCCACACAAATGGAGTATTATTTCTTAACAACTTAGTCATTGGTCCGGCTATTTTGGAAAAACCTTCTATAATACCCTACCATTCCCAAGAATCCTCTGACTTGTTTAACATTGGTAGGTTCATTCCAATCTAATATTGATTGAACTTTTGTTGGATTCACAGCAATTCCATCCTTGCTGGTAACATGACCAATGAATTCTACCTTATCCAACAAGAACTCACATTTACTAAGCTTAGCATAAATCTTATGTTCCCTTAGGATTTGCAATGCTATCCTCAAATGATCAGCGTGTTCCCCCTTATCCTTGGAATATATCAGAATATCATTGATGAACACTATGATGAAGTTATCCAATCTTGTTCATCAAGTTCATGAAAATTGTTGGTGCATTAGCCAATCCAAAAGGTACGACTAAATACTCATGATGTCCATACCTTGAGAAAATATAGTTTTTGGAGCATCTTCAGGCTCAATCTTGATTTTATGATAGCCTGATCTGAGATCAATCTTGGAACATACACATGTTCCTTGACTTGACCAAATAAATCTTGAATTCTTGGCAAAGGATATTTGTTCTTGATAATCACATTATTCAAATTCTGGTAATTCCACACATATGTCGTCCTCCGCTTATTCATAGGTGGCAAGGGATTTTTGGTGGTTAAGTCAATGATGGGTTTAACTTATGTGTGCATGCCAAAATTGGCATATGACCCTTTTGTTTGTATGTCTAGGGGGTTGGTATTTGGATATGCCTAATCTGTCATGTCGGTTTGGCCTTTAATTTATCTTGTTCTAGTTTTGGAACAAGTCAAGTGTTTATTATTTGATTTACGGTGATTTTGATTTAGTTTTCATCCATGTCCCCTTGTATTTCTGTTTGGATGCTTGTTCACAGTTTCCATTGCTGTGAAGTTTTATTGGTTTAGAATTTTAATTGATCATGTTTTGAATTCCTAGAGTTCTAGGGTGCTTGGCAGAATCTAATTCCTTGATGAATCCTTTGGTGATTATTCTTAGGTTATGGTTCCTAAGTGTTCTATTGATTTACAATTTCAACTACTGATGATTTAGTTTTCTAGAATTTTTCTTTTCCTTACTAGAATCCTGAGCCTGGGGATTCCTTTGGTTAATTACTTTGTGTTCTGGTTTATAGCATTCCTATTGGTTTTGTTTCACTACTTGTTCTATTTGAAAATCTAGGTAGATGACTACCAGATTGACTTTGATTATGTTTCTTTCTTATAGCAATTCACATGATCTGTTAGTTATCTATGTCAATGTCTATTCTGTCAGGTTCCAAGTTGTTAGAGTGAAGATTCATCTTCACCATTTCTTTGTCTTGGTTCTATTTGGTTTCTAACTCAGGCTCAAAGTTTAGGGTTTAATCCTAGACTCTTATAAAGGGATTTTTATATTAAATGGTTTTGCCTTAGGGCAGAACCAACATTTTAACACTAACTTGTGTCTTTCTGTGTTGTTTATGTTCACAGATTGAAGATCAAGGTTTGAAGCAAGGATAGAGAGGGTTAGAATAGGTCTTTAGATGAGGCTCTTCATTCTATTTTGTTTCAAATGTAATCATAGATCATGTACTCATATTTAGTTATGCATAAAGATCATCTTTCTTTCATACTCTTGTGATTGTGGTTTTTAATTTCTGCTATTTAGAATTTGTGTGATGCTTGGATTTGAATGGAATGTTTACTCCAATATTGGTGATTTATGTGTGAATGTGTGTAATTTGAATTTGAATTTGAATTCAATTTGACTTAAGTCAACTTCCATTCTAAATTCATTCAAGTTATTTTGGTTTTAAATTTGAATGCGGTTTCTATTCCTAGTGACTATTTGGTTGCATTCAACCTCACTAGAACCAAATTCAAACAGGTTACTGAATTTTTTCAAATTGGACCTAATTTCTATATGCATGCTATGCAACAATATCAATTCACACATCTACTCTTCCTATAATTTAAGTCCCCGGTTTGTAACAATAGGTGCTATGGAGAATAATGGATAAAACAAAGCAAGAAGAGCCAAGGTGATGCAATATGGAGCTACAAGCACCTGACTTAGCCATATAAGGTGTGGAAAAGTCATTTTTTCATCATCTCATATTACTAATCCAAGACCATGGTGTTGTAGTCCTCATCCATACGAGTCCAACGAGCCAAAGAATACCACAATCAGAGTCCGTATGAAGAAATGATAGCCAAAATACCGCAGAGTTCAAAGGAGATAATGACCATTGGTATGGTCTGGGCCCAGTCGTACCGTCTGCTCATACCATCCTCCTTTGACTTTGTTTCGTAAAACAAAACAACATTTGTGAAGGCCCGATGGGCATATTCGCTATGGATCCTCCCAGAACTGCCTCACAAGCCTCCAGAATGGCTATTTAAAGAGGGGAACCCTAGATGCCTCAAGGACACTCTTTAGATACTCCACGGCGTAGCCCTACCGCAGTCGTTGCCTCCATAGCCGCCATCTCCCGGCCTCCATCACCGCGTCCACTCAGATCTCCACCGTCACCACCACATACAAGGAGAAGGACATTGGAGGACAAGACATCATCCCCTTCATCATCAACCGCTGCATCTCCAACAACATCACCATTTCCTATATCATTCATCTCCATTAGTTATAGTTCCAATTGCTATTGTGGAATTGTACTTGAATTTCCCCATATACTTTCATTCCATCCATTTGATTATGATGATGTTATTGATTGTCTCCATGTGTGAGTATTTTAACTTGTTCTTGGGGAGATGGAGAAACCCTATCAATATTATGATATGAAATAAAGATGATCTATAACTTTGTGCTATGATTATGTGTTAGTTCTCTCTCTAGATATTATACGAAGTCGGCCATGTAATATTTGTCTTCGGGGCTAGAGAGGAAATTACTCTTGGAAGTATGGTATTGCGTATGGCGTGAAGTGACATACCATGATCGGCTCTCTACCATATGGACAAGGGGGGTAAGGAGAAATTTACTAAGACCATAGTAATATCCGGGGGTAACCCTTAATTGTAGTGGATCAATAGGTGGTTGCCGAAGATCGTTGCAGTGGTTATTTAGAATTTAGAGATGTGATGACCAATGTTTTTTTGGGCACGTCTTATTATGGAGCTCTCTCACACATGTTATAACCAGAGATATAGGTTTATCCTACTCGTAGTTAATACCAATGCTAGCGGTGTATCCTACACTCCTCGGGAACTCTTTAGCCATATTGTCACTACCACAATCACACTCATTGCTCTCAGTTACTTTAGTTGATTACTTTGTTCTTGTTTACTACTGTTCGCAAACATTCAACACACTTTACACACTATTACTTGAAATTATAGATAACTTACAAGTACTCTCTAGTGAATAGAGAGGAAGGATATAAAGAGCTCTACCAATAGCTCTCTGTGGTTCGATACTCTTACTTTTTAAACAAGCTACAATTGATATGTGCACTTGTAGTCATCACCCGGCCTCCAACGACAATGGCCCTATCAGCCCAGATCGGGCTCGGATAGGGCCCAGATCAGGCATGCGCGCCGCCACCAGCCTGCCCGAGTTCATGCGCCAAGTCGCTGCGGCCATATGGTGCCATGTGCTCCGCCGCCACGCCCTACTCGTCCTCCCCACCGTTCCTCCTCTCCACCGTGCTCCGTTGGTCCTGCTCTGCCAGCCTTCGCGTCCCCTGCCCCGCTCGCAGAGATGCCGCCACGCCGCGTGAACACCGCCCTCCGCCTTCGACGGGCCGGACGCCACCACCGTCGTCGGCCAGGGGAGCACGAGTCTAGGGGCTAGGTTTCTAGGGCTTGGCCGGGAGGGGGGAGCGACCCAGGAGGGTGGGGAATCGCAAGTAACTTTTGGAAAGGAAAAACACACCAGTTGGTTGGGGCTCAATAAGGTGGACTGAACTAGCTGATCCAAACAATCCTACACTTTGCTAATAGCTTGTCTGGCCATCATAAAAAAGTTGCAATCAGAAAATGACATTGCTGTATAAATTCTTCGGATAATATACTTGGAATTAAATTTCATCTATATATTTATTCTTATTTTTCCCCAACGAGTCTGTTTCTCTGAACAGAACAGGACTTTGCTAATAGCAGTCAGATGCATAAATACTGGCACAAGCATATTGCAGCAATCATCTCAATGGATGCATGGCTTTTCAACCCAATTGGTCAGAAATATTCAGCTCGTGCTTACATAGAAAAACAATTATGAAGTTGCGAAATAATGCAACAATTAGCATCCAGACAAGCATGAGTGCTTATGAACGTTTCAGGTTTGCATTTCCTATACTCCAAAGAGTGACTAATTACAAATATCGATAAAATAGGCCCAATTAAGGCACTCAACAGCTTAGTTCATGAAAAGAAAGAAAAACAACAAAGGCGCAGTAACTCTGTAAGCTAAAAAAACCATCCTGAAGATGGAAGGGGAGAACAACATCATCATTGTATCTATTTGATGAAGTAATGTTGGCGCAGAGGAACTATGCTTTCCACAAAGGTATGAGTGCTGAAAGGAAACTCGGACTCTGGACAGGCAATCTCCAGCTCATCAGAGTTTGAATTTGGATCGTAACAGTAGAGGCTCCGAGCAAACAACTGTACCCATATTTTCCCATCATGGGAGACTGCGTGCTTTGGAGTGAAGTAACAAGATTGCATCAACAAAGGCAAGGATATGTGGTATCTGTGTGTCCAGCTCCGCTTATCATCGTTGTCAAGCATCAATATGTCCATTGTACGAGGTAGACCTTCAAGCGTACCATCCACAACTAACAAGCATAGCCTTCCCTGGAGCTCAGACAAAGAACAGTGCCTTCCATAGGTCTTGCGTGGAGGAAGCATCAGGACATCAAACTTCTCGCTTTCAAGATTCAAACAATTGATACGAGATGATGCAACATAACGAATCTTTGTCAGATAATAAACGGTTCCATTGACATGCATCCCTCTATCCATGGGTGTCCCATCGAGACTCCCAATTTGTCTCCAGGCTCTACCTCCAATTGTGAATATCTCGCAGCACGCCTTGAGAGAACCAAGATCCCCTGGATAAAAATGTGCAACTTTGTGTTCCTTAGTTGACGCGCAAAACCCCAAGCTGTGCCAATTGGACGACGAGAACTGGCTGCTTCCTGCGGTGTACTCTGGCGTTGGCAACACGAGAGATTCACCAGTCGTTGGGTTGAGCAGCTCCACTGCTCCTCTACTGTCACCCAGGCAGAGCAAGCCATTGCAAGAGTTGTGCACAAAGAGGCTCCGAGAAGCCGAGGGCCTAGACAGCTGGTACATGTACCCACTGGCATCCGCGAGCACCGTGGCAAGAGATCTATCGTTCACTCTGTCATTAGCAAAAAGCAGCAACTTCTGCTGGCCCCTGTTCAGGTGCTCGTGAACAAAATGCAGGTCCGAGAGCAAGGACATCCAGGACTTGCACACCATCCTGCAGGACGCAAGTGTGCGGGCAGGCAGCCTGTTGAAGACCTCGGTGAGCGCATCGCTGCAGAGCAGCCGAGCATCCTCCCCCTCCAGCACCCTCGCTTTCTTCTTCCCTCCCATCAAAGCCTCGCTAGGCGGCGAGGACATGCTCATCGGAGACCACAGCTGACCAGGCGAGAGCAACGTCGAGCTGCCCTGGTAAGTTACTGCATTTCCATGAAACAACCACATCATATCAGCACTAGAAACGCAGCAATTACAACGATCTGCAAAACCCAATTAGGTTCTTCTCATACCTCCATGATCCAGCGCGGAAAGCAACGCAGGGTTCAACAACTTCAGCCTAGCTCTTGAAATCCAAGAAACAAACGCCCAATTTCAGCAGCACGAAACAGGAGACGAGCAAATCCAGCTAACAGGACTCACCACAAGACGCGGCGCGGAGCTTGCATTGCGGCTTCCAGGAAGTCGGCCCCGGGACCTCTCGTACCACCTGCCACCAGAAGGCCCGGAACCTACCCGAACCACCGGCGATTTCAATACGGGCCCAGGGAAGGAACTCACTCACATGGTGGGTGGCGGCGACCTCTCGGAGGCACCAAACCTGCCGGCCGAACCGACAGAATCATCAGTCTATCAAATCGACGAACCACCGCCCTACGAATCCCATCAGGAAGCACGGAGATTAACGGGAGGCGGTCGGAGTTACCTCTAGGATCTGGAGGAGGAGGAGGAGGAGGAGGAGGGCCGCCGAAGACGACGACGGCGACTTTCCTGTCTTCTCCGCCGCCCGGCCCGGTCTTCGTCGGTTGCTTTCGTCGTTGTTTAATTTCCGGACGGAGGAAGAGGGGGGATGGATGTGTGTGTATATGACGATGACGATGCTGTGCTGGCTGGCGCCGTCTCGTGCGTGTCGACCCGATGGGACGTCAGCGGCTGGATCCGCGCCGCCTCGCGAATCTCGAGGCGTCCGGTGCCGGGGGCCGTTGAGAGTTGAGAGGAGGAAGTGGGTGGACGGTGTGGGCCCGCAGTGGGCCGGGACGTTTCGGGCCTGTCGCTCTCCGTGTCTAGGAGTCGCAATCATGCCGACGGCGACCGCCGGAGCAGGCATGGGACACTTTTTCCTTTTAGCGTGGGGCACTGCCTGCTAACTTGAAAAATAAACCCATTATTAGTCCATCCATGAATGAATGAATGAATGGACGTCTTCTCGCGGCGATTTGTTTTCTTTAGTATATAAACGCCGCGGAATACGAAGGAGAAACACAAATGAAAAAATATACTCCACTCATGACAAGTTCAACAGGAAATGCTCATTCACAAAGATATTGTTCAACTAGTGCCAATTGATCAAGGCGCGCTCATGGGCAATCGCCCGTCGTTTTCGAACTTCGCTTTCGTAGAAAACCGAATCCGTGCGAGTGACCAGGGAAAGCCAATGGCAGACGAATGAATGGTAGCAGGCATGAACCGAAAGAGACAGGACGCCCAATCGAAAACTGAGGCCTCCATACCTGATAAACCCATAATATAATTACAGCCGTGCTTATGTTTCATTTCCACCACCGAATTATGTCTCTTGCTGCTAAGCCCCTTTGGAACACAGGATCTCAAACCGTAGGAATCGGAAAAAAATGCATGAAATAAGACGTTATGTATGTTAGAGTATATTACGGCTAGATATATTTGGTAGTTCAATATTGTAATCCAATTCTATCTCTATTAGGCTTCTTGCCTCCCAAGTCTTCTAGTACTATATAAACAGCCTAAGGGCTCACGATGTAATCACCCCTTCCAATATCAATATACAATATATACTTTCGCAATCTTTCAATGTAATCTGAGTTCCTATAAGACCATTATCATAGGAAAACTTCAAAAGCATTGTTTGGATGTCACTTCGTGGGGTGATCATATCGATACTCATATTTAATGGACTTGGGTTTTTGGGAAGAGCAACACGCTGGAGACTTCATCGACTAACAAACAAACAAACAATAGGAGACACGAGGTTTACCCAGGTTTAAGCTCCAGATGAAAAACCTACTCCTGCTTGTATGCTCTTAATTGATTGAAAAATCAAAGGTTATAAGAGTGCCGAGATGGTAATGATGCGCGGATTAGATCTGGCGGGTGTATGTGTGAGAGTTTCGATGATCCTCCCCGCCGTTTCCTTCTGGCTTTTATATGGGGAGGCCTGGTCTCAGGAGCATCCGAGTCGGTTACAAGTCTGAGAGCGTAACCGTAAAATTTTCTATCTAGTCTTGTCATGTCCGCCAAGGAGCCAAATCCATCATAGGGTTGGCCTCACCCAAATCATCGTGGAATTCACCATCATCAGCGTCTCGTATCGTGGGCCTCTCGCTAGACCAGCCAGATAGACCAATAGTAGGTACACATATGGCATACCTATGCCAGGAAAAAGTAAGAAATATAGACACAACGAGATGAAAACATAAGGTGAGACTTCATGTTAGTTTTCCTCTATTATTCCTAAGAAAAATGATAGAGATCATCCGGTGGATGTCATTTTCCGGGTCAGTCTCGTGACTGTCATTTTCCTCCATGCACGAAAAAACGCCCGCCCTTGTGGGCCCACCACACCAGCCCCAACCTTTTCTCATCTTTCTCCCACACCAGCGACCACCACGCACCACCGGGTCCGCGTTGCCAGCTAAGAGCATCTCCACCGGGCCAACCCAAACATGCGACCCAAAACGTCTGTTTTGGTCCAGATGGGTCGGACGCGGAGGGATTTGGGTCGTGGTCCGGCCTGTCCGGCCAGCCGCGCGACCATCTGTCCGCCCTAGCTGTTGGCGTCATCGCTGTCCAATTTGGCTAATCCTTTGCCAATCAGCTCAAATACATATATAAATACCCAAATTGACAAGGAAATAATATGGCAGACGCGTGCTATTTCCCTTTGGGCATCGCCAACAAGTGGCGAGCTAATCTGAAATATGCAAAAGGGGGCAATATCATACACTATGTCCAAAAGATGGCAAGTTCCTCTCAAAAAGTGGCATTCACCGTCTCCATTTCCCTTCAAGCATCACAAGCTCAGATGATCTACTGCTTCCTCTCGACCCAAACCCTGCGATCGGGGTCGGTGATGGTATCCAGGTTGGTGAGCATGATAGCATTCTCCTCGGCCATGACCATGGCTTCAGCCTCCTTGGCCTTGGCCTCTGCCTCCAACACCCTATACCTGGCCTCGGCCTCCTTAGCATTGGCCTTGGCCTTGCATGGCCTTTGTCTTAGCCTCAATATCTATTAGCCTAGCCTTGGTGTTGGCCTCCTCCACCTTAATAGACCTCGTCTGGAGCTCGACAAAGGTCTTGGTGGTGGCCTCTTTATCTTTGCGCCGCCTCTCTTCCCTATCGGTGATGGCCTCTTCCTTCTTTCTCAGGAGCTGCCTCAAGGTCTCCTGGAAGACCAAGAACCCAGCCTGGTGGGCGATGTTGGCCTTCGTAGCCTTGTGGCCTCTAGGCCGGCGGGCACGGGCAATAGTCCCATCGCCTGCAGGGTTGCTAACGCATTTACCATTGTCATCTTCTAGGTCGACGACACCGCCCGTTGAAGCATTTACCTTGCACTTGCCCTTCTTCTTCACGTCAAGTTCTTTCCAAAAGGCATAGTTGAGCTCCCACTTTTTGGTTTCCTTGATCAACGTCCAACAACGGGTCAACGTGAAGGACTTGTTGTCATTCACCTTCTTGAAGTGCTTCATTGCTTTCATGACCTACACATATGGATGCCAACAATGGCTCAATGCATATACAACATATCGACAAAGAGAGGAAAAGGTTTTACCATGTCAGCCGGCAACATGCCGCTTCTTGGCCTTTTCGTCATTGTCTCGTATGAGCCTTGAAACTTGCTACACTCGGCATGGATTGTGCCCCATCGCTTGGAGAGGGAGAGATCATTTCGATCACTATAGAAGGCGTTTTTCCCGAGCTTCCTATGCTCATGGAAGAACTTGCCCACCATTTTCCAATAGGCAAAGCCCTTTTTCTTGGTGCCGCATAGTGCATCTTTGAAATCTCCATCCAAGTGTGATATATGATCTTTTCCTCATCGGTGGTGTAGCTCGCGGTTCGTTGGATCAACTTCTTACCGTCGACAAATGACGCTGCAAGTGTAGCAGCCAACGACGTGGCCTTGACCCCCTCACCCATGAAAGTGTCATCGTTTCCAAATAATGCCTCATCCTCAATATTGTATGCATCTTGTTGAGTCTCTTGTTGGCCCTCTTCGTCCTTGCTATAGTCTTTGCCACCCACATTGATCATGTCGTGCATGACTTCCTCGCCATCGTTGGCCAAAATCCTACAAACAAATTGTTCATGATAAATCGGCGGGCGCATGCTACTGGCAATGTCAAAGAAATGTCGTGACCATACCGTGTCGTTGGCGAGTGGCTGTTGGTCGACCATTCCATCGAATAGGTTGACTGGCACCGACATGTCCGCGGCGGAGATGGCCCACCGCTTCTTCGACGCCTCCAGGTTGTGTCCGCGGCCATGGGAGTGCGGTTGAGGTCGATGGTGACCTCTTCGATGACGCCGTGCAGGGACAGAAGAACCCGGAGGGTCCGACAACATTCCTCCTGTGGCCGCCAAGCGACAGTGTGTGTAGGTCTGGCGTCCTGGGCTAAACTAGTTGTCGGCCGCTCGGCGTGGAAGAGACCGAGCTGGTAGAGGACGCATCGGCCATCGCCATGCCAGGAACAATGACAGTGCCACCGAAAGCGGCGGCCAGCGCTTCCTGCTTCATGAGGATGACGACCTGCTTGGAGGCTTTCACTGCTAGCTCGTTGGCGTTGGCCCTGGAGTGCGTGGCGAGGACGCGCTTGTTCTCCTCCCGGCGCTCCACGTCGAGCCTAGCAGTGATGACCCGAGCTTGCGCGGCTCCCCGCCAGCCAACGCGCTTCTCCGACTCAGCTTTCCGCTCCACCACCATCATTCCTTGGCCAGTTTCTTCGGCTGGCTGTGCTTCTTAGCGATGGGACCGCCGGAGGGCGCAACATCGGCCGTGGCGGCGGTATCCATCGCCTGCGGTCCCGTCCCCACCAGTGGAAATTTGGGAAAGGGGTTTTGGAGGGAGGAGTGGAGTGGTTTGTGTGCCACTGGCGGGAGAGACCTCCAGGGTGAAGGGGAGGACGCGGGAGGACAAGCGTGTTGTTCGGGCCGACGCAATCGTTTTCCAAATTAGGTGCTTGGATGAGTCGGTCCCTGCGAGTCGGTCAGGATACAGATAATGATTTATAATACACATGTAGAAAATCTTATGTAAAAATACTTTGTATTATGGTCTCAGAAAAAAGAAAAAAATCAGATCAGGATGTAAACGGTGCAATTTTAAATGGGTCTCCCTTTTACCAAAACTTGTCATATTTGTCTCTTTTGTTGAGTCCGAAATATAAGTTATTTTCCATTAAATTGTTACAGGCGTGTATTTCATATTGTTGGCTACACGTAGGTATTTTTTCAAAAATATTTGATGAATTTAAATAAATTCAAAAACAGGCTCCATGAAGTCGTGCTCTAAAGTGATTTTCTGTGGAGCTGACCCTCTCTTTCCCTCAACACTCTATTCGTCTTTCTCGAGAGCTCTGGGCTAGGGTGTCTGCTGCCGCCTAGGATTCTCCGGTTGCTACTACACTAAGCCTGTTCAGCCGCAACTCCTTTAGGATGCCTCTCCCGGCCTCATCTCGACCATCGTGCGGCCATGCGCGAGGAGGGGTACATGGAACGGTTTCTCTAGGCGGAGGTACTCATAGGAGGACGAGTCGACGGTGATAAGGCGCTGCAGGAGGTACTAGTCAGGCAAGGGGCTTGGAGACGCATCTCGAGGCAGGATCATTGGCGTGGAGTTGAGCTTGCAGAGGAGGCATGGGGACGTCGACTCTAGGGCAGCACTGCATGGGAGAGGGAGACGCCTAGACGGGTCGACTCCGCGTAAACCTTCCGGTCTAGCTTTGCCTAGAGACGAGAAAAGATGCTTCCTCCTCAGACCGGCTACCCCTCTCTTCTGTTCCTCTCCCCCACTCCCAACTCTCTCTTCTTCTACAACTTGTGTGAAACAGACAAATGTCCTAAGTAGCCGTTATTATGGATATGGTGAGTGCAAAATCCGTTCCCAGGTCGAGATGTCATTTTCTTCTCCCAACTCTCTTTTTTCCTCTTCTCAATTTACAAAATTTACTACGGATGGGCATAATTGTTCATGAATTTTATATCACCGATTCTTTATGTGTTAATTTATTAGTTAGAGAAATATTGTGCTTAGTGAAAGAAAATAAACATTTATTTATTTTTAACCTAGAAATATTCATTTATATTCTAATAATAAGATTGGGCCTAAGTGCTAACAACACTCTATCAATTAATCATGTACGGACTATTAATGTATTAAAAGAACTAGAAAAAAAAAATAAGGATGTGACCGAAAACTCACGTGCTCGTCCGCGATATCTAAACACGATATAGGCGGCGAGGCGAAACTCGCGTGCCCACTAGTCTATATGAATCCCTATGCTTCTTCTGTTATTGTAGTTGATGTGCTCCAAAGGTGAGATGTTTAAATTGACACCTCTCCTCTCGATCATTTTTGTCCAGCGTAGGGAACACCATGGACACGGATAAGCGGTTTTTTTTTCCAAGGGAGATATGCGGTTATTTCGTCCGAAAAGGTCTATGAGGTGCATTTCCATGATTTTTCTAGCTTTTTATGATTCTATTATTTCTAAAATATTACTAGACTCCAGTACCTCACAATTTGTCATTTTCACAATTGCTTACTGTTTCATCTTCCAGTTTCCTCAGATCTTACAGTAAAAAAAAAAAGTAAACTTTGCCTACTTGCCAATCCTTCAGTGATTTGAGCACTAAAAAAGGAGATTTAGAGCAGTGTGACAGGTTACAACAATGTTCATGTATAATTACTGCAGACATTCTATGGTATTTCTTGACAGTACATAAACTATTTAACATCTTCATTGATTATTTTGGCTTTGGCGGTATCACAAATGACTGTTAAAATGAGCACACTAGAAAAAATGAAACCCATGGGCATATTTCTTAGTGAAGAAAGGGAGCCGCCAAGCGGAAACGGCCGGGACGAGACTCGAACCCGGGTTCCGGTCTAGCGAGCAAACTCATGCTGCTAACCACTAGCCCTCTAGCTAAAAAAATGAGCACACTTACCTTAGTTTCTTTATTGTTCTTCTCGTTTCTAGATGTTTAGATAATATTTGGTTTACAGTACTCCATACTAGCAAGTAAATCCTTCTTCTCAGATTCTCAACTACACCAGTCTAAAATAATTCAGTGTTGTAGATTCTAAGACCGGGTCCAAGAATAAACTAAAGTAGAAATTTTTGTTTTCTCATGTACTCCACTTCCCTAACCCCCACTCGCCTGCAGGTGGATGGCACAAGTTCAAAGCCTGCATGTTAGCATGCCACCTCAATAATCTGATGGAAGCTTGCTTAAGCCGATCTGTTTCCGATGAAGATGTTTATATTGTAAATTCTGATAGTGCAATGTATTGTAGCACTCCACATGACGTCAAGATACAGACACAGATGACACCCTGCCAGTTTATTTTTCCAATGACTATCTGCTGTATTTAAAATTATTCATACCATGTGCAATGGATTGCCGCAACAACGCGCCGGTATCGTCTAGTCTCTATAAATGCACCTACACCATTTGAGACACTGTCCAGGGCGCCATTTACGCACTGCTCAGGTCGCAGGGTAAGCTAGACACGCTATCTAGCTGCGGGTAGCTAGCTCGACCCTAGCATACGACTCGTGCCATGGCGTACTCGTGTCGGCCCTCGTACGCGGCTTCTTTTCTTGTAGCGCTTCTCGCTCTGCCTCTCCTGGCAGCGGCATCCGCCGCGGCGGCAGCGCCGACGCCTGCCATTGAGACCAAGTCCATGAATCACAGCGGCCTCGCCGTGATGCCGCTACCGTCGCCGGTGTCCGGCCCGGAGAGCCTCGCCTTCGACCGCCGCGGCGGCGGGCCCTACGCCGGCGTCTCGGACGGCCGCGTACTCCGGTGGCGCGGCCGCCGCCTCGGCTGGACCGTGTTCGCCTACAACTCCAGACACAAGCAAGCACCTATCCATCTCTCAGTCGCACTGAGCATTCACTGTGCGCGTAGCGGCTATAACTTTTAGGCACTCGTGTACCTTCCTGTGTGCAGGAGCGTGGGGTTGTGCGCGGCGAAGAAGAAGCTGGTAGTGCCGGAGAGCGTGTGCGGGCGGCCGCTGGGGCTGCAGTTCCACCACAAGACCGGCGACCTGTACGTCGCCGACGCGTACCTGGGGCTGATGAGGGTGCCGGCTCGCGGCGGGCTGGCGGAGGTGGTGGCGACGGAGGCCGGCGGCGTGCCCTTCAACTTCCTCAACGGGCTGGACGTCGACCAGAAGACTGGCCACGTCTACTTCACTGATAGCAGCACCACGTACCGAAGGAGGTAACTGGAACTGGCACAGCGCCCTACCATTCCATCCATATATGCATTTATAGCAGCAGTACATATTTTCAGCTAGTACTTTTTTTTCTTCAGATTGACCGATACCCTTCTGTTCGAAAAACTTAAAGAAACTGAAATTTACCAAATTTACAATTTTACCCTAAATTTACCAAATTTTCAGTTACCCCGAATTTATCAAATTTACCCCAAACTTAAAGAAACTGAAATTTACCCCAAATTTATCCCACCTGTCAATGACACAACATATCAAACAAGTGTGGCATTTGTCGAATAAGCATGATAGCTCCCGGGCTCTAGGTAGCCTGAGTGGTTTTTTTCAAACTCTAAAAATTTGAATTTAATGTTTTTAAACAATTCTAAAAAAAACAATGCATGTAGCCAATAGTAAGATCTACCTGTGTGTAGATTTTCATTATTCGGGCTCAGAAAAAAAGAAAAAAATCATACAAAATGATAAAAAGAAACCACTTCAATGTATTGTTTGACACTATCCACGAACGACAACAACTCAATTTATCATTTTTGCTGAGCCTAAAATACAAAATATTTTAAGCTGGAATTTTACACATCTATATAACACATAGTTGGCTACATCGTTGTATTTTTTCTTGATTTTTTTGCTTCAGGATTGACCGATACCCTTTTGTTCGAAATACTTAAAGAAACTGAAATTTACCAAATTTACAGTTACCCTAAATTTACCAAATTTTAAGTTACCCCAAATATACCAAATTTATCAAATTTACCCCAAACTTAAAGAAACTGAAATTTACCCCAAATTTATCCCAGCTGTCAATGACACAACATAAGTGTGGCATTTTGTCGAATAAGCATGATGGCTCCTGGGCTCCAGCCTCCAGGTAGCCCGGGTAGTTCTTTCAAACTCCAAAAAATTGAATTTAATGTTTTTAAAAAATCTATAAAAAAAATATGCATGTAGCCAATAGTAAAATCTAGCTGTGTGTAGATTTTCATTATTTGGGCTCAGCAAAAAGGAAAAAATCATACAAAATGACGAAAACATCACTTCAATGTAGTGTTTGACAATGTCCACCAACGTCAACAGCTCAGTTTATCATTTTTTCCGAGCCTAAAATACAAAATATTTTAAGCTGGAATTTTACACATCTATATAACACATAGTTGGCTACATCATTGTATTTTTTAAATATTTTAAATTCAAATTTTTGAACCTTGAAAAACCGGGACCCTGGAGCCCGGGAGCCATCGTGCCTCACTCGGCATTTTGTCAACAACAAAAAAGGTACAATGTGCGTACATTTTAAGTTACTACTGTATCTTGAATATTGAAGCAGAATATAAGTACTAGTTTATGCATAAAACAAGAAAATTGTTTTCTTCTGGAGTAGTATGAATGAGAACACTTAGTACTTGTGAATTGGAGTAGATACTATGCTACCACAATTAGCAGAGATTAGGACGTAACATACTTCAGGCGATTAAGAAGTAACATGAAAATCGTTAATCTCATTCTCTGAAATAATTAGTTTAGCAATCACCTACTCCAGTACATTTGTTAATGTGTGACGGGCCCTCGTAGCAACGATACCGCCAGTCCATTTGTCTAGTTAATACTCCCTCCCTCCCATTTTAAGATGCGCGTAGTTTTTGAAACGCATACCAATGAACCACATGCAGCGCTGAGGTGGAAATTTTTTGGACTGAAATAACCTCCTCTCCTGTTGACATGCATGCAACACTGTCCATCCTTTTCCATTAATACTCCTACATGCATTGGACGTTGGCTCTCCCGTCGCTTCGTTCTTCCTCCTCTCTTCTTCCCATGTCCTTGCGCGGTAAACATTTTCATGGCTCCTTCAAACAGAGCACAGTGGAGGGAACGAGCTGTGAAATTTTCGTTTGCTTTTCGCTAAGAGAGCTGCAGTTATGAGGGAACTAAACAATGGCGGCAGTTTGCCGGATTCAATTGAAAATTTTAGCCGTAGTCTATAAATACTCCATGGCGCTTGAAGCCTTTCTCATCACCTCCCGTTCCTTTCTCTCCTTCTCTCCCATGGACAATGAATCTGACTCGTAGCTGATCCGTTTGCAGAGGAGCAAGGGGAGCATGAGCTTGAGCATATCCAGTCCGGACGAGGCGTTCCTGGCAGCGGCCACCACGGGCACGATGGTGCCGGTCAAGGCGACGCCAGCCACGATGAAACTGGGCGAGCCATGCCAGGACGCGCTGGTGTCGGGCGTGGCCATGGTCGAGTTGGAGCCAGCCAAGTTGATCCAGGACTCGGTCGGGGACGCGGTGAAGCCGGTCGAGGCGTTCCCGGTAGCGGCCACGACGGGCGCAAATGGTGCCAGTCAAGGCGACGCCAGCCGCAGTGGAACTGGGTGAGCCATGCGAGGACGCGGTGGTGGTGGGAGTGGGCATGCGAGAACAGGGCCAGCCATGCAGCTCGCCATGGAGCTCGCCGCGGACTTCACCGTGCACCTCGCCGCGCACTTCGCCGCGGCGGCCATCCATCTTGCTGCGGCCACCATGCAGCTCGCCTGTCACCTCGCTGCGGCCGCTTCGCAGCTCGATGCCTCCATCTTCCTCCTCCACAACTTCATTCGGCAACTTTTCTTCGTCGCCGACGAGACCACGAGCTTGAGAGAAGTATTCTTCTTCCCAGACCTGTTCTTCCGCTGGCTATCCTCGTACCAGGATGGATCAAACCGGGGATCCATGCCAGCGCCCCAACGTTTCGGGAATTAAAATATCGAGCGGCTAGTCATCAGGGGGTAAAAGAGTCCAGTTATCGCTAACTTCGGCTCCCCAGCAGAATACACATCCTAAATCGAGAAATCTGTAAAAAAACTATGCGGCATCCTAAACTGGGACGGAGGTAGTATTGGCCTAAGTATAGTATCACCGAAATTCCTTTGAACCTATCTGTGCACACACCACGTAACTGACAGAATGACAGGCGCATTCAGTCCATCAATCCAACTCTTAAGTGCAGAGGTCAATGATCCAGCCTCCACACAACTAGCAGCCCAACTGACACCGCAAATATATATGGAAATACTATACTCCAAATAGCCAAATAGGTGGACGTACCATAAATAGAACAAGACCGCAAGTAACGGAAGTTAATGCTTCATCTGTCAACTAATTTCATTTCAATACAGTTCTGTGTTCGGTCCGTCAGTGTTCCAGAATAATCTACGACTGACATGTGTGGCCGATCACGTCTCTCTGGTCATTGCAGCGAGTACCTACTGGTGGTGGCCCTGGGCGACGAGACGGGGCGGCTGCTGCGGTACGACCCTCGGACGCGCCGCGTCGCCGTGCTCCACGACAACCTGTCGTACCCGAACGGCGTGGCGGTGGCCGCGGACGGGTCGAGCGTCGTGGTCTCGCACACGGCGCTGTCCGAGCTGCGCCGGTACTGGGTACGCGGTGCCAGGGCCGGCGGGAACGAGACGTTCGCGGAGCTGCCGGGGTACCCGGACAACGTGCGCTCCGACGGCCGCGGCGGGTACTGGGTGGCGCTGAGCCACGGCATCGACGACGCTGCCGGGGTCGACGCCGCCGCGCCGACGGTGGCCGTTAGGGTTGGGCCCCGCGGCGCCGTGTAGGAGGCGCTGGAGGGGCTCAGCTTCGCGACTGTGAGCGAGGTCGGCGAGCGCAACGGCACGCTCTGGGTGGGATCCGTCGACACGCCCTACGCCGCCGAGCTCGGCCCGCGCTAATAAGCTGGCTGGCTACATCTTCGCCGTCCGTCATTCATTGATCGTACAAGACACTTTTGTTGTACGTACTTACAAGCTTGTGATTGCAGTGCAACGCACTAAACGTTACGTACTGTGTACCGTGTAGGTAGCGCGCGCGTGGCGTACATGTATACGCATGTGTGGTGGAATGGGTGGGTATCATGTGCTTTAAACTCCGTGAATGAGTTGTTGTTTGGCGCGCGGATGCTTGGTGCAATTCATTTCGTCTGCCTCCTTGGTTTGTCCAAGATGAGCTCTCTGTCTTAAATGGCTTTTCTCTGAATTTTTAGGCACTTCTGATCTTTGGAAAAAACTTCAATTATTTATAACTCTTGTTAGTCCCGTCACGTGGGCTAGCTTAATTATTTGAGACACTAGAGACACCAATTGGTCGTTTCTACTCCATCCATTTCACAATATAAGATGTTTTAGCTTTGTGAAATGAGTGTATCTAGACCTCTTTTAATATAAACCGACTGTGCGTCCCTAGGATGATGGGAATGGCCTCTCCGTGCGACACGTGACCCCATAAATAGTTCAAAATCCCGCTTTTAAAATAGTCTCTTTTTTGTTATAAAATGTCTCGTTTTTGCTACAAATGCCCCTTTTTGCTGCAGTAGTAAAACACGATTCGGTCTAGAAAATCTCTTAAATCCCGCTTTTGCTGCAAAACACACATTTTTACTGCATATGTTCCTGCTTTTGCTTCCGAAGCAAAAAAAAGGGTTTGTTTAGAAAATAGAACGTCTCGCCGGAGACCTCGTCGGAGACCATCATGCGGCAAAAAATTGTGCTAATGTAGCAAAAACGATTTCGCCGGAGACATCGTCGGAAAAAACTCGCCGGTGACTCTCGTCGGAGATCTTGTAGCAAAAAGTTGATACTGTTGTAGCAAAATCACAAGACGGTTGTAGCAACAAAGTTCTTCTAATATAGCAAAAAACTAACTCCGCCGGAGACTCGCCCGCAAACATCGCCGAATACCTCGTAGCAAAAACCTTAAACAATTGTAGCAGAACCTCAAAACTATGGTAGCAAAAACCATTATGGTATGTAGCAAATTCCCATCCCTGCAAAAAAAACTCTAAAATGCAAAATTCAGAGTAGCAAATCCAGGGGCCTTCGATGGCAACAACCAAAGCTTTCGGTAGCAAATTCACCCGCCATCAGTAGCAAAATCCGTCGCAGTAGGTAGCTCGATCTCTACCACCACCGGCGAGCCGTAGCACGTACTCGTGGCAGAGCCACCACCGGCGCCGGCAGAACTAACACGAGTGCGGGCTGAGCCACCACCGACGTGGATAGCAGGCGTCGACGGGAGACCTAGGAGGTGTGGACCTGCATGGACCTTGGAGGCTCCGGGTGGCGGGCGCCGGCAAGCAGGCCTCGGCGAGGTCCCTGCAAGCTGCGACATGGCTAATCAACCTCGGTGGGCAAGATCCCCATGGCCGTTTCTCTAGTAGTGGGGAGATGGTCGTGAGGTGAGGGAGGGGACGTGGATGGGCAGCAGAGGGGGCGGCGTCCCGAGGTGAGAGAGGAGATGTGGCAGCTCGCGGTAGGCTTGCTGGAGCAGAGATTCGCTGGGAGATGAACAACGGCTGCAGGGCGCAACCTCGCGTGAGAACACGAGATGGGGTTGGAAGGATAAGGAAGGAGCTGATGGGGTGGGACCCAGGTGCGAGCGTGACGTGTTGTCTTTTTTTTTTTGCTAAGGACGCGTGCGGGATGGAAGGTAGCGACCAGGATGATAGAATCCGTCAATCGTCCGGGTGATGCTAATTATTTTCCTTTTAATATGTATAAGGAGTGTATGTACACCGCTTTTAGTGTTTACGTTCACACTGTAAATCTAGATAAACCTATACACTAAAAGGTGTCTGGATACACTATTTTCATAAAGCTAAAACATTTTATATTTTAAAACAGAGGGAGTACTCTAAACTACTATATCCGTCTCAAATTAGTTGTTTCAGATTTGTCTAGACACACGGAGAGAGTATATAAAAAACAGATAAGATACGCCACTTGCGTTGGCTGGTTTTTAGGAATTCTAGATCGTCTCAAAAAAAACCTCTAGATAAAAACAGCTAAGATGCGCCTATTTGGATTTGCCGAACTCAAATACCTTCGTGATTTTTAGTAAAGGTCTTAAGAAAACTATCCAATCTAACTAGTGTGTCCTTAGATAAGCCATCGAAAGTTTCTTCAAAGGCTAAAAGTGGCTGAAAATTTGATTAAGGATCATTAGGACAAAAGAGCGAAATTTGATTGAGGATCATTTAGGACAAAAAGTGCAGTGAGTGTGTGTAGTTTCTAGACCAGGGTCCGGAGAGTGTAGTAAAGTGGAGTACCGACTGTTTAGTTGTAGACGAGGGTCCGGAGACCGTAGTGAAGTGGAGTACTGGGAGCAGTATGCAACAGGGAGGAGTGTCAGAAAGATCAAAGAAAACGCCTTGAGGAAGCAGTTGGCTGCTGGTCGCTGCCCATGCAATAAATTGACATGGAAGAGGCCGCGTACATACATGGGAACTAATTATCTTTAGGTCTCGAGTCTCGACTAGATTATGTAGGCGCGTGTTGCCTGCCTATCCATTTTTTTCATTACAACATTAGAAATATGTATAAATATTTGGAAGTGTGAAACATGAAAGATAATATATAGTATCAATATAAATATGGGTTTAGGGAACTTATATTAGGGTGAAA
Source organism: Avena sativa (assembly GCA_916181665.1). Lineage (NCBI taxonomy): Eukaryota > Viridiplantae > Streptophyta > Magnoliopsida > Poales > Poaceae > Avena > Avena sativa. The sequence continues at coordinate 472,342,575 of OV702290.1, forward strand.
TTCAATATTTTTAGGCCATGGGGTTAACGTGACGTCAAATGGCTTGCATAAGAATGTAAATAATATTAGTCATAAGCCGGTACTGGACAGAGCGGAGGACCTCAATGTTAAGTATAGATGTTACATTGTTATGTTCAGTTAGCTGTATGACTTAGTTAAGCTCCATTAGCAAGCGCACGATGCATGATTAGTCCATGATGGAAATCTGTAACCTTCCCATACTGACTCTATATGTACTCGACAATCTGAAGAAATGAAAACAAGACTTGCAGTTCTATTCAGTTTACAATTCATCATGGTATCAGACTAATTCTCGATCCCCTTCTTCCCCATGGTGGGCTCCTCCCTAGCCGTCGGTGACGCTACCTCCCTTGGCCCTCTAGGCCATCTACCACCACCAGCCCCCTCACCCAACACCTCCTCAACCCCGGTCATCCACTCAACCACTCTCCTTGCTCCGGCCTCTCTTAGCGACACCATAGTGGATGTGACTACATTCATTCCTCTCGTTCTTGACCTCCAACAACACAACTATTACCACTGGAGGCACCTACTCATCGTCCACATCGGGCGTTGCGGCCGGCGCCAACACATCGATCTCACCCAACCGACCACTGATGGCCCAAAATATATCGAGCTCGTTGGGAAACCCCAAGAGGAAGTTATGATGAGCACAGCAGCAAGTTTTCCCTCAGTACAAAACCAAGGTTATCAATCCAGTAGGAGCAAGGAAACACCCCAAAGGTGTAGCTAGCTGAACAATGGCAGGGCGCACTACCGGTGCCAGCAGCAACGTGGAGACCTGCACAACACAACCATAGAACTCTGTCCCCAACTTGCGATGAGGTTGTCAATCTCACCGGTTCTACTGAAAACAAAGGATTAAACGTATCAAATGGAAGGAAGTAATAGTTTGCAGAAATTAAACGCAAAGCAGTAAACAGTTTATAGATTGTATGTAAAAGAAAGGACCGGGATCCATAGTTCACTAGAGGTGGCTCTCCTTAAGATAGATAACATGCTGGGTGAATAAATTACAGCGGGGCAATTGACAAACATCGAGAAAGCAATACATGCATATACTAATCATCTTGACTCCTTTGAGATTCGGTTGGGCATTACAACATTATACATAGACCGCCATTCAACTGCATCTATGACTAATAATCCACCTTCAGATTATCATCCGAACCCCCTCCAGTATTAAGTTGCAAGTAACAGATTATTGCTTTACGAATTGCGTGTAATGTAAACAATACGATTGTTCTATGAACAAAGGATTGTTGTTTTCTCCCTAGTAGCAACAGCACATCTAGTACCTTAGAGATTTCTGTCACTTTCCCAGATTACCAGAGGCATGAACCCACTATCGAGCATAAATACTAACTCTTGGCGTTGCTAGCATCTACTTGGCCAAGATAGCTACTAACAACGGAAAGCATGCAAGATCACAAATAACAAAGACATGATAGAATCAATAATCAATCTGAAATAGCATCTCAATATCCATCGGATCCCCGCAAACACAACATACAGAATTATAAATAGATGATCTTGATCATGAACGGAGCTCACAAGATCTAGACATGAAAGCACAAAGGAGGAGAACCAGCCATCTAGCTACTACATGGATCCGTAGTCCAAGGATGAACTACTCACGCATCACACCGGAGGCTTGCATGGTGATGAAGAAGGCCTCCAGGGTGAATTCCCCTCTCCGGCAGGGTGCCGGGAAGAGCTTTAGATCCCTCCCGATCTAGGGATGGAGATGACGGCAGCTACAGACTCTTTCATGGATTTTTGATCGGGTACTTAGGGTTTTCGTCCCGAGGGCATCTTATAGGCGGAAGGAGAGGCCGAGGGGGTGCTGGGGTCGGCCAGACCACCCCCTAGCATGGGCCAGGCCTGTCCGCGCGGCCAGGTGGTGTGGCCGGCCCCCAGCCCTTCTCCGTCTCGTATTCTGGCATCTGATGACTTCCGGAAAAATAGACACTTTGGCTTTTGTTCCGTCCAATTCCGAGAATATTCATTTTCTGACTTTCCTGGAACCAAAAACAGCAGAAAACAGGCAGCTGTCACTGTGGCTCTTGTTAATAGGTTGGTCCAAGAAATCATATGAAAAGTACTCCAAAGTGTGGACAAAACACAAGAAAGTGGATAAAACCAAGCATGGAACATCAAAAATTATAGATACATTTGCAATGTATCAACATCCCCAAGCTTAACTCCTGCTCGTCCTCGAGTAGGTAAGTGATAAAAAGAAAGAATGTTTTTTGAGGTGACATGCACCATCATAGACTTGATCAAAGTATTTGTAAAACATTGAAAGCTGGGATCATAGTACTTCAATCATAACATGAAAGACAAAGTTCTAGTAATAAGACAAAAAAACTATGATGCAGCATGAAAAGGCACAAACAAAAGATTCATGAATAACAATGCTTTGCAAGACGTTTGTTTGTTTCACATAAAGAAAACATAGCATAATATTATTCAGCTTGTCCCTCATAGAGTAGCAAATATAAATGCATAGGACACCTTCAAAGTTCATAAGAGTGACTAGATACAAATAGTTTAAAACAAGCAATATCAAGTTATGCATCAATCAACTAGTCTTGGGACAATGCACATAGAACTAAGAATGGCCACTATGCTCTCAAAGTAGGTGCATAAAGGTAGAAGGTGGAGACTCAATATATGGTGAAAGAAAGGCCTTCATAGAAGGAACTAGGGATTCAAGTCTCATAAAGAGCTTCCAAAAATTATGGTACTTATAGCTTTCAGCTCTCATTGCCCCTATCATAAGCATCTTTAAGGTGATTAAGGTTAAAGTGACACAACTAAGAGGATATGCTTGACAAGTTATAAACCGAAATCTCATGCCCCTTACTTACGAAGACCGATCCTCATGCTACTCAACTTTAGTCACAAGTAAGCTCTTGTCATTGTAAGTACATGTGTATCACAAAGAACCACCAACGGGGTACCCCTTGCACATGATACAGGAGCTATCCCATAATCAAAATGACAAGGCAAGCAGACAATGAGCATCTCAGCGATCTTTTTATTTGCTATTTGCATAGATTTTTATTCAGGATGCTTCATAGAGTGCTCATTATGGTGATGCTGCAAGTTTCCACCATGATTAGGCATGGCTTAGGCTAGCGGCCCAGGCGTTTCTCTAACACACATACAAACTCCATGATCTTACAAGTTCCACTTTTATTTCACACCGCCGGGATCCATAAGCAAAAGAACATGATATCAACGGGGTACAAAGTACAGGTGCAATGCTGAAAGCGTTCCCCATGATACATGGTTATGCTAATTTCAACTTACAAAGCGCAAGCATATACGCAACAAAGAAGGACCCAATGGTTCAAGTTTATTAAAGGCAAGAAAAGTAAAGTGTGCCATAAAGTTCGTGAGAGCTTTAATCACTACTTTTCTCATAAAAAGTTTAATTTGGAAGGTAAACAAAAGCATGAATATACTTGGAATAGCATAAGCTAGTAGGTAGGTATGGTGGACTCTTTGGAACAACTTGGTTTAGGGAGTTGGATGCATGAGTGGAACTTATACTTGGTTGTGGAGGCTAGCAAAAGACTGGGAGCGACAAACTAAGAGAACAATAATGGCCATAATCATGCAGAGCGACAAAACATCATTGATCAAAGCATAAAGTGATACTACAAGTTGAAAACTAAAGGATCATAAAGGCTATGGTGACTTGAGATAGTCATAACATGGTGTGAGCATGCGCCAAGTCAACCCAAATAAAGCATCAAAGGAGAATACCACTATACTATGCTTTAATATGCTAAAACAACACATGATTCATCCAAGGCACATTAAGCAATCTCAATTGTTTATAACAAGTCATGCTACAACAAAGAATACTAAGCATAAAGCCAAAACAATATCAAGCATGGCATGACAAAGCATAGGCCACACAAAAACAAGCTCTTTTTACCACATAAGTATGAACTTTCCTACTCTTTTCCAATCCAAACCAAACTATTTGCAAACCAATGTATGAAAGAGGGGGTCCAACCAATTTATTCAGAAAACTAAGCAAACAAAGCAAACGAAAAAACAAAACAAAAACAAAAAAGAAGATGCTCCAAGAACAACACAACTATGCATGAAACAATAAAAATGAAGCGTTTGGAAGAAACCTGTGATTTTTATTGATGAAGAAGGGGATGACTTGGGCATCCCCAAGCTTAGACGCTTTTACTTCTTGAATATTTCTTGGGGTGACACGCGTGGCATCCCCAAGCTTGAACTTTAGTCCATCCTTCATCTCATTACTCATTCCTTCGATACACCTGAAATTTTTCCTTCATACAAAACTTCACACAATCTTTATTAGCAACATTAGTGCACTCAAGATAATAGGTCTTAAGGTTCAGTTCTAACACCAATAAACTTCCATTAGAACACTAGCTACTGAAGTACTTCCCTCAAAAAGCTCAATTCCCCAAAAGAACTCAAAAAGGAACCAACAAGAAGCAAATGTAGAAAATGGCAGAAATCTGTCAAAACAGACCAGCAGGTAAAGACGAATTTTTTCGAAGACCTTCTGTTGCTCAAATAAAAAAGTGTTGAACTAACGAAAGTTAGATAACAACCCGGGTCAGAAGCACAAAAATTCACGCCTCAAAAGGACGTTCAGAGATTTTACACGAATTTTTACGGTGAAGCATAGAAATCTGTTTTGGGACATCAACTTTCTCAATCATTACTTCTCTCTCATTAGAGGTTACTCTTGGCACAAAAAGCAAATAAAAAGGATAAGGAGCGGTTATTACTGAAGTAATTGATGAGTTCGTAGCATGGAAAACAAAATTTTCTACCGCAAGAACGAACAAAACCTAGATCTAATCTAGATAAAAGCCAAGATATAATCTATTAGACATGTGCAACGAGATAGATCTGTACTAACCCTTGTAGATCCGAAAGCCTTGTGCGAGATCGGATCTCATGGTTGATGTAGACGATCACTTGCCGATCTCAAGATCGAGTGGACGATCCTTCCGGCGCCGCGTTCCGGCAGCGCTTCCGCAATCGGTCACACGTGCGGAGTCGATGCAGACCTTCCTCTCCCCGTTCCAGCGAGCAGCGGAGGTAGTAGATCTCTCCACGGAATCCCAACAGCACGACGGCGTGATGGTGGTGGTGGAGTAGAGAATTCTGTAGGGCTTCGCCTAAGCCAGAGCAGAGCGAAGGAGGAGGAGAGAGGCAGCTAGGGCAAGAGTGGAGGGGCAAGGGGGGTGGCGCCTCCACCCCTCTATATATAGAGGGAGGGGTGCGGCCTAGGGTTCCCACCCCTAGGCCCACCTCCTAGGGCCGGCGCACAAGAGAGAGGGGGGAGGGAGTTTCCTTCCCCCCAAGTCTTCCCCTTTCCTTTCTTGGTTTTCAAGTAAAGTCCACAGAACCTTCTAGAACTTTCTAGAACATTCCGAAACCTTCTAGAATCCCCATATAAACACTCCGGAACATTTCCGAACCTAGAAAATGATCTCCATTATATGAATCTTATTCTCCGGACAATTCTGGATCTCCTCGTGATGTCCCAGATCCAATCCGAGACTCCGAACAACATTCGGTCTCCAACGCACATTCCATATCTACCTAAACAACATTGAACCTTAAGTGTGTCACCCTACGGTTCGTGAATATGCAGACATGATGGAGACACCTCTCCGATCAATAACCATCAGTGGGGTCTGGAGATCCATAACGGATCCCACATACTCAATGATGACTTCGTGATCGATAGAACCATTAACATACGAAACCAATTCCCTTTGTCACGCGATACTCTACTTATCCGAGGTTTGATCGTCGGTATCTCCATACCTAGTTCTACCTCGTTACTGATAAGTACTCTTTACTCGTTCCATGATATGTCATCCCTTGTGACCTAGTCACATGCTTGCAAGCTAACTAGATGTCATTCCACCGAGAGGGCCCAGATCATATCTATCCGTCATATGGATGGACAAATCCCAATCTTGGTCCATGCGCTTCAACACATACTTTCAGAATACCCAATGACACCTTTATAACCACCCAGTTACGAAGCGGTGTTTTATGTCATCAAAGTACCCATCCGGTGATGGTGATTAACATAACCTCATGGTCGAAGGATTAGGTTACTATGCATTTGAAAACTTGTAGCAATACAAACTTAATGACTTGATCTTATGCTACACTTACTACGGGTGTGTGTCCATTACATCATTCTCCTAATGATATAACCTTGTTATTAATGACATCCAATGTCCATGATCAGGAAACCATGATCATCTATTAATCAACAAGCTAGTTCAACAAGAGGCTTACTAGGGACTCTTTTATGTTTACAAAACACACATGTATTAGTGTTTCCTTATAATACAATTATAGCATGGGATGTAAACATTCATCAAAAACACAAAGATATAATAATAACCACTTTTATTATTGCCTCTTGGGCATATCTCCAACAGTCTCCCACTTGCACTAGAGTCAATAATCTAGATTGCATGGTAATATACCTAACACCCATGGCGTTCTGGTGTTGGTCATGCTTTGCTCTAGGGAGAGGTTTAGTCAACGGATTTGCCACATTCAGATCAGTGTGTACTTTGCAAATCTTTATGTCACCATCTTGGACATACTCGCGAATAGCATGGAAACGTAGCTTGATGTGCTTCAACTTGCTATGTGACCTTGGCTCCTGTGCATTAGCTATGGCACCTGTGTTGTCACAGTAGATGGCCATCGAGTCCAACGCACTAGGAACCACGCCAAGTTCAGTAATGAACTCCTTCATCCATATGGCTTCTTGTGCAGCCTCTGAAGCAGCTATGTATTCCAATTTAGTTGAAGATTTCGCCACAACGCTTTGCTTGGCGCTCCTCTAGCTCACTGCAGCACCATTCAAAATAAATACGTATCTAGACTGTGACTTCGAGTCATCTGGATCGGTGTTCCAACTAGCATCAGTGTAACTGTTTACAACAAGTTGTTCATCACCTCCATAAGAAAGAACCATATCCTTAGTCCTATTTTGGTACTTTAGGATATTCTTGACCGCTGTCCAGTGCTCCATTCCAGGATCACTTTGATATCTGCTAGTCAAACTAACAGCATGTGCTATATCCGGTCTTGTACACAGCATGGCATACATGATAGAACCTATGGCCGAGGCATAGGGAATATTATTCATCTTCTCTCTATCTTCTGACGTAGCTGGACTTTGAGTCTTACTCAAGGTCTTACCTAACAACATGGGCACAAACCCTTTCTTGCTCTCTTCCATTCTAAACTTCTTTAGAACTTTGTCCAAGTATGTACTTTGTGAAAGCGCTATTAGGCGTCTTGATCTATCTCTATAAATCTTGATGCCTAGAATATATGCCGCTTCGCCAAGATCCTTCATTGAAAAACTATTATTCAAATATGCTTTGACACTATTAAGAAGTTCTATATCATTCCCAATCAACAATATGTCATCTACATATAGTACTAGGAATGCTATAGAGCTCCACTCACTTTCTTGTAAATACAAGCTTCTCCATAAGTTTGTATAAATCCAAAGTTTTTGATTACTTTATCAAAACGTTGATTCCAACTCCGGGATGCTTGCTTCAGTCCATAAATGGAGCGCTGAAGTTTGCATACCTTGTTAGCATCTTTAGGATCGACAAAACCCTTGGGTTGTACCATATACAACTCTTCCTCAATGTCTCCATTAAGGAACGCCATTTTGACATCCATCTGCCAAATCTCATAATCGAAATATGCAGCAATTGCTAACAAAATCCTCACAGACTTTAGCTTCGCTACTGGTGAGAATGTATCATCGTAGTCAACTCCTTGAATTTGTCGGAACCCTTTCGCGACAAGTCGAGCTTTATAGACGGTAACATTACCATCAACATCTGTTTTTCTTTTGAAAATCCATTTGTTCTCGACAGCCTTACGGCCATCCGGTAAGTCCACCAAAGTCCATACTTGGTTTTCGTACATGGATCCCATTTCGGATTTCATGGCTTCTAGCCATTTGTCAGAATCTAGGCTCACCATAGCTTCTTCATATGTCGCAGGGTCATCAATGTTGTCCACCAACATGATGTTCAAGGCAAGGTCATACCAATCAGGAGTGGTACGAACCCTCGTTGACCTGCGAGGTTCAGCAGCAACTTCGTTCGAAGTTTCATGATCACCATCATTAGATTCCTCTCTAATTGGTGCAGGCGGCACACAAACATCTTTTGGTGCTGCGCTACTCTCAAATCCGAGAGAAGGTTCAATAACCTCGTCGAGTTCTACTTTCCTTCTAATCACTTCCTTCGAGAGAAACTCCTTCTGAAGAAAGGATCCATTCTTGGCAACAAAAACTTTTCCTTCGGATCTATGATAGAAGGTATACCCAATTGTTTCTTTAGGGTATCCTATGAAGACGCATTTCTCCGCATTGGGTTCAAGCTTATCAGGTTGTAACTTCTTTACATACGCTTCGCAACCCCAAACTTTAAGGAACGACAACTTAGGTTTCTTTCCAAACCACAATTCATACGGTGTCATTTCAACGGATTTAGATGGTGCCCTATTTAAAGTGAATGCGGCTGTCTCTAATGCATAGCCCCAAAATGATAGCGGTAAATCTATAAGAGACATCATAGACCGAACCATATCTAAGAGAGTTCGATTACGACGTTCGGACACACCATTATGCTGTGGTGTTCCCGGCGGTGTCAATTGCGAAAGTATTCCACAATTCTTTAAATGCATGCCAAACTCATAACTTAGATATTCACCTCCACGGTCAGAACACAGAAACTTAATCTTCTTGTTACGATGATTTTCCACTTCACTTTGAAATTCCTTAAACTTCTCGAAAGTTTTGGACTTATGTTTCATAAAGTAGACATACCCATATCTACTTAAGTCATCCGTGAAAGTGAGAACATAACGATATCCACCACGCAATGCTACACTCATTGGACCGCACACATCGGTATGTATTATTTCCAATAAGTCTGTAGCTTGCTCCATTATTCCAGAGAATGGAGTCTTAGTCATTTTTTCCATTAGACATGCTTCGCATCTTTTAAGTGATTCAAAATCAAGTGATTCAAGAAGTCCATCAGAATGGAGTTTCTTCATATGCTTCACTCCAATGTGACCAAGACGACAGTGCCACATGTATGTAGAATTATCATTCAATTTTGTTCGTTTAGCATCTATGTTGTGAACATGTGTATCACTACTATCGAGATTCAGTAAGAATAAACCATTCATCTGAGGTGCATTACCATAAAAGATATTACTCATATAAATCGAACAACTTTTATTCTCGGACTTAAAAGAGTAACCGTCTCGCAATAAACAAGATCCAGATATAATGTTCATGCTTAACGCAGGCACCAAATAACAATTATTCAAATTTAAAACTAATCCCGATGGTAGATGTAGAGGGATCATGTGGACGGCGATCACATCAACCTTGGAGCCATTTCCAACGCGCATCGTCACCTCGTATCTCGCCAGTCTTCGCTTATTCCGCAGCTCCTGTTTCGAGTTACAAATATGAGCAACCGAACCAGTATCAAATACCTAGGCACTACTACGATTACTAGTAAGATACACATCAATAACATGTATATCGAATATACCTTTCTTCTTAATGTTGTCGTTCTTCAGATCTGCCAGGTACTTGGGGCAGTTACGCTTCCAGTGACCAGCACCCTTGCAGTAGAAGCATTCAGTTTCAGGCTTAGGACCAACCTTGGGCTTCTTAGCAGGTGCGGCAGCTTTCTTGCCGTCCTTCTTGAAGTTTCCCTTGTACTTAGGCTTGCCCTGTTTCTTGAAATTGGTGGTCTTATTTACCATCAACACTTGGTGCTCCTTCTTGATCTCCACTTCAGCAGTTTTCAGCATGGACGATAGTTCAGGCAACGTCTTGTTCATGCAATGCATATTGTAGTTCATCACAAAGTTCTTATAACTCGGTGGCAGTGATTGGAGGACACGGTGAATCCCTAACTCATTAGGAATAGTTATCCCCAACTCTTGGAGCTTGTTTGCGTGCCCAGACATGGTGAGCACGTGCTTGCTAACGGAGCTACCCTCTTCCATCTTATAGTTAAAGAACTTTTCGGAGGCCTCATAGCTCTCCACGGCCGCGTGAGTCTCAAAAATTAGCCCGAGCTCTTTAATGATCTCAAACGGATCGTGGTGCTCAAAGCATTTCTGAAGCTCCGTTTCTAAATCGTACAGGATGGCACACTGAACTGTGGAGTAGTGATTTTTCCGAGTGGCGTAAACATTCTTTACGTCATCGGTGGCATCTTCTGCAGGTGGGTCACCTAGCGGTGCTTCGAGCACATAGGTCAACTGACCAGCCCTGAGGACAATCTTCAGTCCACGGAACCAGTCCGTGAAGTTGCTTCTATTGTTCTTAAGCTTTTATTTCTCTAGGAACGCATTGAAATTGATGGAGAGGTTCGCCATAATCTACAACAAATTTGCAAGTAGTTTAGACTAAGTTTATGATGAATTGAGTTCAATCTAAATTCTTTAAATTAAATAGGTGAACTCCCACTCAAAACAACATCCCTCACATTGTCTTAGTGATCACACGAACCAAGTCCACTACACCAAGTCCGATCTTCATGAGATAAGATGTAGTTTCATCGGCGAACAATCTTCATGTTCATCATATCATTTATATGACTCATGCTCTACCTTTCGGTATTCCGTGTTCCGAGACCATGTTTGTACATGCTAGGCTCGTCAAGATTAACCTTAGTTTCCGCATGTGCAAATCTGGCTTGCACCCGTTGTATGCACACGTAGAATCTATCACATCCGAGCATCACGAGATGCTTCGAAACGACGAGTCTTAGCAACGGTGCCAACTAAGGACGAACACTTTATTACTTGATATTTAGTGAGAGGGATCATCTTATAATGCTACCGTCGCGATCTAAGCAATACAAGATGCATAAAGGATTAACATCACAGGCAATTCATAATTAGTGTGATATGATATGGCCCTTTCTTCTTATGCCTTTTATCTCCATCTCCAAAGCACGGACATGATCTCCATCATCACCAGCATTGCGTCAAGGTCAGTGGTGCCGCTTCATGGTTGTCCATCATCACTAGCAACTATTACAACTACTTGGAATAAAGCTATTACAAGATGAATAGACATGCAGGTCTTAACAGAATTAAAGACAACCATTAGGCTCCTTCCGGTTGCCATATTACAACAAGGATCATTGCATACATCAAATATAATCACAATCACATGATGGCCATATCACATCACAAAACCCCTGCAAAAACAAGTTAGACGCCTCTAATTTTCTTTGCATGTTTTACGTGGTTTGGGGCTTTCAAATAAGAACGGATCTTACCTACGAAACTGAACCACAACATTGATACAAGTGCTATCAAGTGCAAAGTGTAAATTGGATCTATACTATGGTGAGAGAGACAGACACCCGCAAAGCCACTTGTGCAAAGCAAGTTACCCGTCAAGCGTGGAGCAAGTCTCATGTGCGATGACATGTAAGGTTAGCCTGAGCCGCTTCATCCCACCATACCGCAAGATGCAAAGTACACAAAGCAAAAGACGGCACAAGCACCAACGCCCACAAAACCATTGTGTTCTACTTGTGCAACAGATCTACGCATAGACCTAGCTGTGATACCACTGATGGGTTCGTAGCATGGAAAACAAAATTTTCTACCGCAAGAACGAACAAAACCCAGATCTAATCTAGATAAAAGCCAAGATCTAATCTATTAGACATGTGCAACGAGATAGATCTGTACTAACCCTTGTAGATCCGAAAGCCTTGTGCGAGATCGGATCTCGTGGTTGATGTAGACGATCACTTGCCGATCTCAAGATCGAGTGGACGATCCTTCCGGCGCCGCGTTCTGGCAGCGCTTCCGCAATCGGTCACACGTGCGGAGTCGATGCAGACCTTCCTCTCCCTGTTCCAGCGAGCAGCAGAGGTAGTAGATCTCTCCACGGAATCCCAGTAGCACGACGACGTGATGGTGGTGGTGGAGTAGAGAATTCTGCAGGGCTTCGCCTAAGCCAGAGCAGAGCGAAGGAGGAGGAGAGAGGAAGCTAGGGAAAGAGTGGAGGGGCAAGGGGGTGGCGCCTCCACCCCTCTATATATAGAGGGAGGGGTGCGGCCTAGGGTTCCCACCCCTAGGCCCACCTCCTAGGGCCGGAGCACAAGGGAGAGGGGGGAGGGAGTTTCCTTCCCCCCAAGTCTTCCCCTTTCCTTTCTTGGTTTTCAAGTAAAGTCCACAAAACCTTCTAGAACTTTCCGGAACATTCCAAAACCTTCTAGAATCCCCATATAAACACTCCAGAACATTTCCGAACCTAGAAAATGATCTCCATTATATGAATCTTATTCTCCGGACAATTCCGGATCTCCCCGTGATGTCCCAGATCCAATCCGAGACTCCGAACAACATTCGGTCTCCAACGCACATTCCATATCTACCTAAACAACATCGAACCTTAAGTGTGTCACCCTACGGTTCGTGAATATGCAGACATGATGGAGACACCTCTCCGATCAATAACCATCAGCGGGGTCTGGAGATCCATAACGGCTCCCACATACTCAATGATGACTTCGTGATCGATAGAACCATTAACATACGAAACCAATTCCCTTTGTCACGCGATACTCTACTTATCCGAGGTTTGATCGTCGGTATCTCCATACCTAGTTCTACCTCGTTACTGATAAGTACTCTTTACTCGTTCCATGATATGTCATCCCTTGTGACCTAGTCACATGCTTGCAAGCTAACTAGATGACATTCCACCGAGAGGGCCCAGATCATATCTATCCGTCATATGGATGGACAAATCCCAATCTTGGTCCATCATCTTCAACACATACTTTCAGAATACCCAATGACACCTTTATAACCACCCAGTTACGAAGCGGTGTTTTATGTCATCAAAGTACCCATCCGGTGATGGTGATTAACATAACCTCATGGTCGAAGGATTAGGTTACTATGCATTTGAAAACTTGTAGCAATACGAACTTAATGACTTGATCTTATGCTACACTTACTACGGGTGTGTGTCCATTACATCATTCTCCTAATGATATAACCTTGTTATTAATGACATCCAATGTCCATGATCAGGAAACCATGATCATCTATTAATCAACAAGCTAGTTCAACAAGAGGCTTACTAGGGACTCTTTTATGTTTACAAAACACACATGTATTAGTGTTTCCTTATAATACAATTATAGCATGGGATGTAAACATTCATCATAAACACAAAGATATAATAATAACCACTTTTATTATTGCCTCTTGGGCATATCTCCAACAGTAATAACTTCCAAGACTCATCTAAAACTTTTGGGTTATCTCCCAATAAGTACTTTTCTTTAACGCCTTTACGTTAGGCATAAGAAGCAAGAAAAAGAATCAAGTGTTCTCAAATGAAGAAGCATTAAGACCAAATTTTGTTTTCATAGGAGAAGCAAAAGAAATCTTCTCTCTCTCTTCTTAGGGAAGTGTTCTATACCTTTCTTGAGTGAGAGTCGATATTTAATGGTGCCTTCTTTCATATCAATAATGGCACCAACAGTTCTAAGAAAAGGTCTTTCCAAAGTAATAGGACAAGAAGCATTGCATTCAACATCCAAAACATAGAAATCAACGGGGACATAGGCATTGTTAACCATAATAAGAACATCATTAAGACTCCCCATGAGTTTCTTTTTAGCATTATCATCAAGTGGGACATTCAAATAACAATCTTCAAGTGGAGGCAAATCAAGCATATCATAAATCCCTCTAGGCATAATAGAAACACTACTATCAAGATCACATAAAGCTTTGAAATCAAAGTCATTCACTTTCATATTAATGATGGGTTCCCAACCATCTTCTTGTTTTATAGGAATAGAAGCTTTATGTTTCATGTTTTCTTCTTTAATCTTTATGAGAGCATCAATAATGTGTTTTGTAAAGGCCATGTTCATAGCACTAGCATTAGGACTTTTAGTAATCTTTTGTAGGAACTTAATAACTTCAGAGATATTGCAACCATCAAGAACAAAATCAAAATTATCATCTAAAGAAGTAGAACTATTACTAGCCTCAAGACTAGTGGTGGTAATAGTAGAAACACTAATGTTTATAGCAATTTCATCTTCTCTTTCCCACTTAGCATGTAATTCAGCTAATAGTCTAACATTTTCATCAATTCTTACTTGTATGGAATTAGTAGCTGCAAAGGTATTATCATTAGTTTTAGGTTTAGCAGCCATTTTATTCAAAGAAGATTGAGCATCAGCCAAAGATGCATTATTTCTTTCAGCATTAGAGAGTTTTTCCTCAATAGTTTTATTGAAAGCAGTTTGTTTACTAATAAAGTCTTTAAGCATAACTTCAAGTTCAGAGGGAGCACTCCTATTATTGTTGTAGGAATTTCCATAAGCATTACCATTGTTGGGAGGATATGGCTTATAATTGTTGTTACCAAAATTATTCCTATAAGCATTATTGCCAAAATTGTTATTTCTTATGAAGTTCACATCAACTTGCTCTTCTTGAGCAACCAAAGAGGCTAAAGGAACATTATTTGGATCAATATGAGCTTTCCCATTCACAAGCATAGACATAATAATACCAATCTTATCACTCAAGGAGGAGGTTTCCTCAACAGAATTTACCTTCCTACCTTGTGGAGCTCTCTCAGTATGCCATTCAGAATAATTAACCATCATATTATCCAGAAGTTTTGTTGCAGCACCCAAAGTGATGGTCATAAAGGTACCTCCAGTAGCAGAGTCCAATATGTTCCTTGAAGAATAGTTCAATCCTGCATAAAAAGTTTGGATGATCATCCAAGCAGTCAGTCCATGAGTGGGACAATTCTTTACCAAAGATTTCATTCTTTCCCAAGCTTGAGCAACATGCTCATTATCAGATTGTTTAAACTTCATTATTTCACTTCTCATAGATATAATCTTAGCAGGAGGATGGTATTTTCCAATAAAAGCATCTTTGCACTTAGTCCAAGAATCAATACTATTCCTAGTTAAGGAATTCAACCACTCTTTAGCTTTTCCTCTCAAAGGGAAAGGAAACAATTTCAGCTTAATAATATCACCATCTACATCCCTATGCTTTTGCATCTCACAAAGTTCAACAGAGTTATTTAGATGGGAAGCAACATCTTCATTACCAGTACTAGAAAATTGTTCTCTCATAACAAGATTGAGTAAAGCAGGTTTTATCTCAAAGAAAGTATCTTCAGGCACAGGTGGAGCAATAGGTGTGCTCATAAAATCATTGTTGTTGGTGCTAGTGAAGTCACACAACTTAGTGTTTTCAAGAGTAGTCATTTTTTGTGTGTTTTCAAATAAGAAAGCAGACTAGTAAAACTATTTTTTTTTTGTGTTTTTGATAAAGAAACAAGCAAACAAAGCAAAAAGAAACTAAGCAAAACAAAAATAACAAAGTAAAGAGATTGGTTATGAGGGACTCCCCTTGTGAAGATGTCCTTGACTCCCCGACAACGGCGCCAGAAAATATGCTTGATGACCCAAAATATATCGAGCTCGTTGGGGAACCCCAAGAGGAAGGTATGATGAGCACAACAGCAAGTTTTCCCTTAGTACGAAACCAAGGTTATCAATCCAGTAGGAGCAAGAAACACCCCAAAGGTGTAGCTAGCTGAACGATGGCAGGGCGCACTACCGGTGCCAGCAGCAACGTGGAGACCTGCACAACACAACCATAGAACTCTGTCCCCAACTTACGATGAGGTTGTCAATCTCATCGGTTTTGCTGAAAACAAAGGATTAAACGTATCGAATGGAAGGAAGTAATAGTTTGTAGAAAGTAAACACAAAGCAGTAAACAATTTATAGATTGTATGTAAAATAAAGGACCGGGATCCATAGTTCACTAGAGGTGGCTCTCCCTAAGATAGATAACATGCTGGGTGAACAAATTACAGCGGGGCAATTGACAAACATCGAGAAAGCAATACATGCATATACTAATCATCTTGACTCCTTTGAGATTCGATTGGGTATTACAACATTATACATAGACCGCCATCCAACTGCATCTATGACTAATAATCCACCTTCAGGTTATCATCCGAACCCCCTCCAGTATTAAGTTGCAAGTAATAGATTATTGCTTTACGAATTGCATGTAATGTAAACAATACGATTGTTCTATGAACAAAGGATTGTTGTTTTCTCCCTAGTAGCAACAACACATCTAGTACCTTAGAGATTTCTGTCACTTCCCCAGATTACTAGAGGCATGAACCCACTATCGAGCATAAATACTAACTCTTGGAGTTGCTAGCATCTACTTGGCCAAGATAGCTACTAACAACGGAAAGCATGCAAGATCACAAATAACAAAGACATGATAGAATCAATAATCAATCTGAAATAGCATCTCAATATTGATACATTGCAAATGTATCTATAATTTTTGATGTTCCATGCTTGGTTTTATCCACTTTCTTGTGTTTTGTCCACACTTCGGAGTACTTTTCATATCATTTCTTGGACTAACCTATTAACAAGAGCCACAATGCCAACTGCCTGTTTTCTGCTGTTTTTGGTTTCAGGAAAGTCAGAAAATGAATATTCTCGGAATTGGACAGGAAAAAAGCCAAAGTGCCTATTTTTCTGGAAGACTCACGGAGCCAGAATACGAGACGGAGGAGGGCCAGGGGCTGGCCACACCCCCCAGGCGCGGGCTGGGCCTGGCCACGCAAGGGCATGGTGTGGGCCCCCAGGCACCCCCCTCGGTCTCCCTCTTCGCCTATAAGAAGCCTTCTGACCTAAAAACTCTGGGGATTTCAACGTTTTTCCAGAAGGAGTTCCGCTCTGCCGCCACCACCAGATTCCACGAAACAGCACCAGAAACTCCGTTCTGGCACCCTGCCGGGACAGGGAATTGGAGGAGATCATCGCCATCATCATCACCATCGCTTCTCCATCGACCATCCATGTTTCCCCCATCAAAGAGTGATAATCCCCCGCTGTAGGCTATGAAGATGGTAGGGATTGGATGAGATCATTCATGTAATGGCATCAGATTGTTAGGGCATGGTGCCTAGTATCTTTTATTAGTGCTTTATGACTTTGTTGCGACTTGTTGTGCTTAATGCTTGTCACTAGGGCCAGAGTGCCATGATTTCAGATCTGAACATGTTATTGATTCATTATGATAGTATTGTTTTTGGTCTTATCTACAAGTTGTATACACACGTTGTTGTCTAGAACCAATGGCCCCGAAGTGACAGAAATCGGGATAACCGGAGGGAATGGCTTTGATGTGAGGATCACATGTGTTCATAGAGTGTTAATGCTTTGCTCCGGTGCTCTATTAAAAGGAGCACCTTAATTGCCAGTAGTTCCCTTAAGGCCCCGCTGCAAACGGGCTGGCAGGACAAAAGATGTTGTGCAAGTTCTCATTGCGAGCACGTATGACTATATATGGAACACATGCCTAGGATTATCTAGTACTTGGATGCTTTATCTTATTTATCTGCAATTGCCCTATGTTCTGATTGCTATGTGAATTGTCTTGTCCATGCAATGCCCGTCCATCCATCCCTATGCCTACCGCACTCGAATCCCACTGTTTACTGCTATTGTTACTACTATCTCTACTTTTACTATTGCTATTACTTTAATATTGTTACTACAAAAATGTTGCAACTGATAAACTGCTGTGAGCAAGATTGTTTCTAGGTGCAGCTGAATTGACAAATCAGTTGTTAAGGCTTATAAATATTCTTTGGCTCCCGTTGTGTCGAATCAATAAATTGGGTTTCACTTCCCTCGAAAATACTGCGATACACCCCCTATACTTGTGGGTCATCAAGACTATTTTCTGGCGCCGTTGCCGGGGAGCATAGCTTTATTTATCAAGTCCACTTGGAATCACTATTGTTCAACTAAGTTTATTTCCGCCTTGTTTGCTTGTTTCTTTATCAAAAATACAAAAATAATTGGTTCCTACTCTAGTTGTTATTTTTGTTGGTCTGTTATTGTCTTGCTTTATCATGCTTGTTGTCAATGGTTGGTTTCTTTGAAACTGAATCTTATTGGTAAGGTGGGTTCACGGAAGATCAAGAAGATTATTATAAGGAACATCGCTTGTCACAAAAAGGGAAACACTTATGGGAACAAATTGATAAATTGTATACCATTGCTAGAAACGTGTGCTCTACTTATAATGTTACTTATTGCTTTGATAAATCGTGTTGCTGTAGGAGGTACAAACACCTCCCTTTTCAATGTGAGTATAATGATAATGTTACCATATCTTGTTTTGTTAAAGGGAATTATGCCTTTTATAATGTGGAACAAATTGAGGAATTTATTGCTTGGAAGGGTGCATTTGAACTTGCTAGTTTGCTTGAAAATATTGATGATTCACCTTATAAATATGAGGTTTATGGTATACTTAAATTTTGCTTTGATAATTACAAGGAAGAAAATGGTTGTATTCTTGAATATATTAATAGATGCTTTCCGCAAATGGAAGAGACTAATGCCTTGCAGGATCCTATGGAAGAAGAAATTGATGAACCTGAAATCTCATTAGATGAAAAAGAGGAGGAGAGTGATGAACAAAAGGAGGAAGAATGGATTAGCTACCCATGCCTACCTTCTAATGAGAGTAACTCTTTATCCCTTACATTATTTGATTGTCCTCCATGCTTACTAAAGGAGGATGAATGTTATGTTCCTGAGGATTCTTTTGAAAATGTTTATAATAAAGCTCTAGTGCTTGTAGATCATGAAAAGCATGCTTTATGTGATAGTTATATTGTTGAGTTTATTCATGAGGCTACTGAAAATTATTATGAGAGAGGAAAATATGGTTGTAGAAGTTTTCATGGTGTTGAAACACCTCTCTATGTGCTGAAAGTTTTGAAGTTCCTCTTGTTTTATCTTCCTATGCCTGTCACTTTGTTCTCTGTGAATTTATTTGCATACACGATTCCTATGCATAGGAAGTGGGTTAGACTTAAATGTGTTTTGAATTTGCTTCTTGATGCTCTCTTTTACTTCAACTCATATTTCTTATGTGAGCATCCTCTCAAACTATCATGCCTGAAGATGATAATATGTCCATTATTCTTGGGAGACCTTTTCTTAATACTGCAGGAGCTGTTATTAATCAAGGGAAGGTGACCTTCAATGCTAATGACAAGGAACATATTGTCTATTTCCCCAAGAAGATTGAAAGGACTTATGGTTTGAATTCAATTGAACATGTTGAGGGCATTCAAGTTGGAGAAATATATTGTCCCATACCAAGAGAAAAATTTGAAACTATTATGATTGGGACCATTGCTATCAAGGTTGAGGTAACATAATCATTAGTGGAATACAAAGTTTTGTATCATATGAAATTGTTTTGGTAACAAGACCTGATCAACCTTGTTAACAAAAGGATTTCATTGAACAAAACAATGTTTTCATCATGATTATCTCCGCTTACTTCTATTCTATCCATTTTAGTTTTTGCTTATGCCTAACTTAAAGGTGTTAAAGAAAAGTACTTATTGGGAGATCACCCAAAAGATTTAGATGAGTCTTGGAAGTTATTACTTCGGTAATAACCGCTCCTTATCCTTTTTATTTTCTTTTTGTGCCAAGAGTAACCTCTAATGAGAGAGAAGTAATGATTGGGAAAGTTGTTGTCCCAAAACAGATTTCTGTGCTTCACCGTAAAAATTCGTGTAAAATCTCTGAACATCTTTTTGAGGCGTGAATGTTTGTGCTTCTTCCCCAGGTTGTTATCTAACTTCCGTTAGTTCAGAACTTTTTTATTTGAGCAACATAAGGTCTTCGAAAAAATTCTTCTTTACCTGCTGGTCTGTTTTGTCAGATTTCTGCCATTTTCTGCATTTGCTTCTTGTTGGTTCCTTTTTAAGTTCTTTTGGGGAATTGAGCTTTTTGAGAGAAGTGCTGCAGTAGCTAGTGTTCTAATGGAAGTTTATTTGGTGTTGGAACTGAACCTTAAGACTTATTTATCTTGAGTGCACTAATGTTGCTAATAAAGATTGTGTGAAGTTTTGTATGAAGGAAAAATTTCAGGTGTATGGAAGGAATGAGTAATGAGATGAAGGATGGACTAAAGCTCAAGCTTGGGGATGCCACGCGTGTCACCCCAAGAAATATCCAAGAAGTACAAGCGTCAAAGATTGGGGATGCCCAAGGCATCCCCTTCTTCATCAATAAAAATCCCAGGTTTCTTCCAAACACTTCATTTTTATTGTTTCATGCACAGTTGTGTTATTCTTGGAGCATCTTATTTTTCGTTTTGGTTTTTCGTTTGCTTCGTTTTCTTAGTTTGCTGAATAAATTGGCTGGATCCCCTCTTTCATACATTGGTTTTGCAAATAGTTTGGTTTGGATTGGAAAAGAGTAGGAAAGCTCATGCTTAAGTGGTAAAGAGAGCTTGTTTTTGACTGTGGCCTATGCTTTGTCATGCCATGCTTGATATTGTTTTGGCTTTATGCTTAGTATTCTTTGTTGTAGCATGACTTGTTATAAACAATTGAGATTGCTTAATGTGCCTTGGATGAATCATGCGTTGTTTTAGCATATTAAAGCATAGTATAGTGGTATTCTCCTTTGATGCTTTATTTGGGTTGACTTGGCGCATGCTCACACCATGTTATGACTATCTCGAGTCACCATAGCCTTTACGATCCTTTAGTTTTCAACTTGTAGTATCACTTTATGCTTTGATCAATGATGTTTTGTCGCTCTGCATGATTATGGCCATGATTGCTCTCTTAGTTTGTCGCTCCCAGTCTTTTGCTAGCCTCCACAACCAAGTATGAGTTCCGCTAATGCATCCAACTCCCTAAACCAAGTTATTCGAAATATTCCACCATACCTACCTACTATCATATGCTATTCCAAGTATATTCATGCTTTTGTTTACCTTCCAAATTAAACTTGTTATGAGAAAACTAGTGATTAAAGCTCTCACGAACTTGATGGCACACTTTAATTTTCTTGCCCTTAATAAACTTGAACCATTGTGTCGTCTATGTTGTATATGCTTGCACTTATTTGTTGGGGATTAGCAGAACCATGCTTTCATGGGGAACACTTTCAACATTGCACGGGTACTTGTACCTAGTTGATATCATGCTCTTTTGTATATGGATGTCGTCGGTGTGAAATGAAAGGGGAGCTTGTAAGTCCATGGAGTTATGTATATGTGTTAGAGAAACGCCTGGGCCACTAGTCTAATCCATGCTGACATGGTGGAAACCTGCAGCGTAACCATAATGAGCTGTCTATGAAGCATTCTTCTTATAAAAAAAGAGTCCCATGTTGAGAAAAAAGAGAAAAAGAAAAAAAGAGATTATGAAAAGAGGAAAGAGAGAGAAAAAAGCACCATATTCCCATGGTAAATAAGAAGATTGCTGAGATGCTCGTTGTCTGCTTGCCTTGTCATTTTGATATGGGGATTCTTCCGTAACATCGGGCAAGGGGTACCCCGTTGGCGGTTCTCTATGATACACATGTACTTACGATGACAAGAACTTACCGGTGACTAAACTTGAGTAGCATGAGGAGCAGCCCTCGTATTCAAGGGACATGAGATTTCCAACTTATACTTTGTCAAGCATATACTCCATAGTTTGTTCACTTTAACCTTAATCACTTCAAGATGCTTATGATAGGGTCAATGAGAGCTGAAAGCTAATAAGTACCATAATTTTTGGAAGCTCTTTATGAAACTTGAATCCCTGCTTCCTTCTATGAAGGCCTTTCTTTTACCTTTTTGTTGAGTCTCCACCTTCTATCTTTATGCACCTATTGAGAGAGCATAGTGGATGTTCTTAGTTCTATGTGCATTGTCCCAAGACTTGTTGATTGATGCATAACTTTGATATCGCTTGTTCTTAAACTATTTGTATCTAGTCACCCTTATGAACTTTGAAGGTGTCCTATGCATTTATGTTTGCTACTCTATGAGGGACAAGCTGAATACCACTATGCTATGTTTTCTTTATGTAAAACAAACAAACGTCTTGCAAAGTATTGTTATTCATGAATCTTTTGTTTGTGCCTTTTCATGTTGCAACATAGTTGCTATGTCTTATTGTTAGAACTTTATATTTCATGCTATGTTGAAGTACTATGATCCCAGCTATCAATGTTTTACAAATGCCTTGATCAAGATTGTGATGGTGCATGTCACCTAAAAAATTATTCTTTCTTTTTATCACTTACCTACTCGAGGACGAGCAGGAGTTAAGCTTGGGGGTGTTGATACGTTGCAAACGTATCTATAATTTTTGATGATCCATGCTTGTTTAGTATCTACTTTCTTATGTTTTGTCCACACTTTGGAGTATTTTTATACACTTTTTGGGACTAACCTATTAACAAGATGCCACAGTGTGAGTTGCCTATTTTCTGCTGTTTTTGGTTCTAGAAAGTCAGAAAATCAATATTATCGGAATTGGACAAGACAAAAGCCAATATGCCTATTTTTTCCGGAGCAACACGGAAACATGAAGCAGAGACGAAGTAGGGCACCAGGGTGGGCACACCATATGGTGGCGTGGGCTAGCCCTGGCCGCGTCACCAGGTGGTGTGGGCCCCCTGGCCGCCCATCGACCTTGCCTCTTCGCCTATAAGATGCCTCCCGATGCAAAAACCCTAGATCGTCCAGCCTCCAGCCACAAAAAGTTCCGCAGCACCGCCGCCACCAAAGGAGAGATTCGGGGGACAGAAAGTCTGTGTTCTAGCACCCTGTCGGGACGGGGAAGTGCCTCCAGAGCCATCTCCATCGATCTCCACCACCATCTCCATCACTGTTGCTGATTCCCATGATGAGGAGGGAGTAGTTCTCTCTCGAGGCTAAGGGTTCTACCGGTAGCTATGTGTTCATCTCTCTCTCTCTATGCATGATCATATTGTGATCATGAGCTTTGTAATCAAGTAGATCTACCTTGCTACTCAAGCGCTTTAATAGATCTCTGCTCTCCCCATGTGTGTGAAAGTGACAGCGTGCACACCATGGTGGCACTTAGGCTAGAGATTACAAATACTTGTTATGAGTTATATTTTTGAGTTGGTTGTCTCTATGAAATTGTGGTGTTTGTTGGAACCATCTAGTGCTCAAGGTGACGGTGTGGGGTTATCTAGATGGGGAAAGTGAACTTTGAGGAGTGCTGTTATAGCCCTACCATGGATTAGAGTGTCCAACCGGAGAGTAGTTTAGAGTAGTATCATGAAGAGAAGATATTCATATGAGAGTGTTCACTAGTGAAAGTATGATCCCTAGACCTTGTTTCTAAGCATTGAAACACCGTTTGCAATTAGATCTGTTTCATGTTTGCTTGCTTCCATCCTTATTTCAGATTGCCTTTAGTCTCTTCCCACGTCAACCACACGCCATCAAAGCTATTGTCTGGTACCGTTACCACTTATAATTATCCATACCACTTGTATTTCACTATCTCTTCGCCGAACTAGTGCACCTATACACCTGACAAGTGTATTGGGTGTGTTGGGGACACAAGAGACTTCTTGTATCTTGATTGCAGGATTGCTTGAGAGGGAATACCTTTGACCACTTCCTCCCTGAGTTCGATAAACCTTGGGTGATCCACTTAAGGGAAAACTTGTTGTTGTTCTACAAACCTCTACACTTGGAGGCCGAACAACTGTCTACAAGAATAGAAGTGCGTAGACATCAAACGCATGTAGAATCGGCGACGGTCGACGGGCAGCGGTGGTGGACGGGCTTGTTTTGGGCCTAGATGAGTTTGGACGGGCTCGTTCTGCCAGATGCATCTCCTTTCTCCGACGACAGCATGAGTTCTCGGGGCTTCATTCCACGCAGCACGGGGATGCCTGGGGTAGCAGCCCTAGGTATGATGGTGGTGGTGGCCTTCTTCTTCGTCGGAGTGGTCGGCCGGGTGGTCTTTCTATCGTGTGGCGGATCCTGCTAGTTTCCGGCAGGTGGCGTGGGGCTGCTAGCTCGGTTTCAATAAAGGTGGTGGTCCTGGATCCCTCTCAAGCCAAGGCGAAGATTTGTCGGATGTTGGTCTCCATTGATCTGGTTTCTGTGTCGTGTTCAGGAAGGCTCCGCCGGCGAACTCCATAGTGCGCTCATGTCATGAGTTTGCTAGATCGGATTGGATTCGGTCGTGCGCACCCATGTTTTACTCTAACCATTTGGTTTCAGAGGGTGCGCTTCGAAGCTCTATTGGCTGTTATTATCATGGGGCATGTTCTCGTTCCATGGTGCTGACGGAGAAAGTCATGGAGACCGAGATCTGAGGACTGGCAATGGTGGGTCGAGTTTGGGTGGTGATGAGGAATTGGCTAGGTGACTTGTGAATTGGAGTAGTGGCATGCAAGTGGGGGCGACTGTACAGGAGAGATTCATGGTCCTACCTTTCAGGGTGAAAACTCAGGGTCTAGCCTTAATTGGTTGTGCCTGGCAATGGCCTTGTTGAGGTATTGTTTTGAGAGCGTGGACTTCCTTCAAGGTGAAAACCTAGATCTTTGATCGGGTGATGATGGTGTTTGTGCACTATTCCTTTCTTGGAGGCATCGTTTTTGGAGAAGCTAGACTTCTGGTGCTGTCTTGGTGGTGGTAGTACTGTTGTTTCAATAAATGAGTCACTATAGCGAGACTTTTGTTTTTTGTAATTTTTCTTTCTTTTTGGGATGTGTGCATCCGTATGGCCGCTAGGGAAATGCATTGTTGCAGAGGCTGGGTGTAATTGGTATCCTCTAATATTAATATATACTCCTTTCTGAACAAAAAATTAAGCAACATCTTCTCTAACCCAGCTCCTCCATGGAATGAACAGTTTTACATCATCCCAGGATAAGATTGAGATTAGAACAATTTCACTTTTCGAGTGCATATATTCGATAAAATAGAATGAGAACAAGTGAACACCATAATAGGCATGATGCACATGGGTCTTGATTATAGATATAACAAAACATCTATATTGATTTGATGCAATATATCAGTACATTGCTTTATTAACATATTGTTCCCATTTTAGCATGTTTAAGGCTCAATTTTGCAAGATCAACCCCCGTGACTATTCAGTTTAAAATGAGTACCTCAAGCTATATTTTTTCATAGCATATGAGATGGCTAGGATTTTTTTTGCAACAGTCACTTAGCTTCACCAAGAAGATACTAATTTGTTGTCAGATCAATGTCCATCCTTTTTGCTACTTTCTTCGCTTGTAAATCGACCACTGGAGTGTCAAATGTGTACCCCTTGTATGGTGACACATAACTGTCAAGTCCTGCAAAGCATCTACCTTAACATCCTTTGTTGGATCGGTTGCAAACATAGCCAACACATATTAGGAGAGCATCATAACTAAGTACAACAATGCATGAATGCTTTGTATTGTCAAATAGCAGAGGACTATGCACAAACTATTCATTGATGGGATGTGAAATACAAAAGCATCATGTTTGGATTCTACATAATATAATACAACCTCTAACACAAATTAATTGTCGATAGATGCAAAACATTTCCTAAACCCACAACAATTAATTTGGGTCAGAGGGGAGTACATATTTTCCCATTTAGATACAACATTCCAAATTCAAAATTCAGAAAACGCCACACTATCCCTAGTATAAGTGTATAACTACTCATATATCAGCACCGAAATAAGTACCGAAGCTACCAGGAAAGATGTAGAGCACGATCTGACGGTCGAAATCATTCAGTTCATGAGAGGCTCCTATTTGGCTCAGTTACAATGCCCCTAATTCTCGCACCATGAATCACAAAAGAAGTGCAATTCGTATACTATCGTCATCTTAATGACGGGAATACTATGGAAAAATAATTTAGGTTTATATTTCTTAGTCGACATGTCTCTACTTGAAGTAGCCTAATAATAATTTAGGTCCATGTCCTTAGCTATTAGATGCATTTTCTTTTGGATGAGACCGGGGGGACATTGTTAGGAGAACTTGCATAGTTGTACTACTATTATATCTGTATGTTTCTTCATCATATTGTATAAGACAATAAAACGACTTTGTTCAATAAACTTTGTAAGTTACAATATCTTCTTAGCCCACAACAAAAACATATTAATAACTTGGAGGAAATGTTGGCTTTTGTGATGAAGAACAAATAATAGCTACTTTTAGTCAGTTGTCAAACTAAATATATATTTTGAACAAAGTAAATTATTGTGAGTGTCTTACTTTGTCTCCATGCTATATGAGTCACGGTAATAATATGATTTTAGAATGGTAATAGTATGGATTAATGGGAATTCTTTCTTCAGTGCATTAGTTCTTTCCATTTCACTCTAACCAAATTTGTATGAAACAATGATGTGCAAACTAAAACAACATTTTGCAGTTACCAGTTAATACAAAATCCACGAGCGGCATACAAGACATTCAAGCATAAAAGGGTTATTATTATGATAACAAAATATTGCAACCTAGATAATGAACAGATAAGAGTAGAGGTATAGGACCAAAGCGAACATCACATGGACCAAAGAGAAAGATCGAAGGCACTACTCCGGATGATATCATCACTACATTGACAGTAGTATTGGAGACATGGTTATTTAGACAAAACCAACAATGTTGATCAGGATGCCAATGGACTAGATAGCTTCTAGGGAGTTGCCATATAAGGAGATGCCTATGAAGAGGTGAAAAAACCCTCCACCTCTCCACAACGTTTAGGGCATCTATCGACAATTAACTAGTTTTTGTGCGGTTGCTATGGTGGGCAACAATTGCTAGGATCTAGATGCAAGTCAACTAATTATTTTATCGAGGCCGATGCTTGTGATCCCATTCAAATTTAGATACCATTTTATAACTTATCTCTCGGGTTGGTAGCATCATTGCACAACTTAGGGGGTGGAATAGGCTCTTCTAGGGCTAATTGCTTCCCAATTCTGATGGTTGTACAACCGGTTACGAGATTCAAAGGGTCAGGGACACCCAAAATATATCCTAAGGTCTCTTAATATGAAGATAAAACAATAACTAATATTGAAGCACTCTAGGTAAAGCCTACCTAAAATGCTACCACACTAGATGTTGCGGGGCAACCTCGGGGATGGCCTGATCTTTCACGAATCCCTTCAAATCAAGGCGGAGAAAGTGTGGAGGATGAGGGGAGAGAGTGAAAATGCGAACTCACGCACGAATAACACGATGAACACACACACACGATACAAGCCAATTGCTCATGTCGGCGGCTATCGGTCCGGCGCAATCCCTAGGATCGGTGTTGGCGGAGGACTCTCTCTCGAACTGGCACGGCGAGGAGGGAGACTCGGTGAGATGTTGAAGTCTAGGCAAAGGGACTCCGATGCCTAGGCCTTGTACAATACGGAGGCACGATGCAAACTCCAATGAGGTTTGGGATATTTGGTGCTCCTCTATGAAAGGATCATGAGGCAAGAAGTAGATAGATCCACAAGGGGTTTCCACTAATTCCAAATATCAAGCCTAGGGTTTACAATAGAGGTAGGGGCTATATATAGGCCATCCACAAGTTCAGGGGTAATTTAGGCATTAAAGTAGAGTTCTGGGCGAAGTAGAGGGGTACATGGGCCACATGGCCCAGCTATGGCTCACAGGCCCATCTTCAGGCCGGACAGTCCAGGTCGAGTTGACCGGACAGTCCGGTGTGGCCGAACACTCCGGGTAGTGTCTGGGTAGTGTCCGAAGTGGCATACTGATTGTCCGGGTCAGGATGGGGCTGAGGTAGGCCGAACACTCCGGCTGGTTCTAGCCGGACACTCCGGTTGCGCTAGACACTCCGGCTGGAACGAGGCGGACACTCCAGCTCAGTCAGCTTCAGGACAGAGGCAGCTTCAGGGCTCGTGGGTCGACACAGCAGGGTTTCATACCTGATAATGCACAGAGTAGTGGTATGAAGTAGCAAGCCATCCAAGTGTATGTCAAAATCACATGATGAGAGGAGCGAATTCACCTTAGCTTGAAGGAGCTTGGCTTGGGCACGGGTCATGGGTCCACTTGGGGGACTTGGTGGTGTAGATGTAGGAGCGTCCGTAGGACGGGCTGCATCGGCTCCCCCCCTTGGGAAAGAGTCGTCCTCGACTCTTCATGGTTGTCATCTTGAACATCTCCATGGTAGGGTGAGATATCCTTGACGTTGAATGTATTGCTTGCAAGGTACTTGGATGTCGGTATGTCGATGATGTAGGCGTTGTTGTTGATTCTCTTGATGACTTTGAAGGGACCATCTCCTCTTGGCTTAAGCTTGGAGTCGCGTTCCTTGGGGAAGCGGTCTTTGCTTAGGTGTATCCACACAAGATCACCTTCCTTGAAGATCAACTCTCGCTTGTCCTTGTTTAACTTTGAAGCTTGGCGAAGGACTTGTTGTTCGATAGTAGCTCTTGTTTCTTCGTGAAGCTTCTTCATAGCTTGAGCGCGCTTCACAACGTCCATGTTGGTGCTATCATGGAGAGGTAGTGGTAGGATGTCGAGCGCGGTGAGGGGCTCGAAACCATAGACGATCATGAAGGGGCTCATCTTTGTTGTTGAGTGCTTGGCACGGTTGTAGGCAAACTCAACGTGTGGAATGCATTCCTCCCAATCCTTCAGGTTTTTCTTGATCAACACATGAAGGAGAGTCCCGAGGCTTCGGTTGACAACTTCGGTTTGGCCATCGGTTTGAGGATGCGATGCGGATGAGAAATTGAGCTTGATGCCGAGCTTGGCCATGAGGGTCTTCCATAAGTAACTCATGAATTTGACGTCGCGGTCGGAGATGATTGTTCTTGGCACACCATGAAGACGAACAATTTTCCTGAAAAACAAATTTGCAACATGTGAAGCATCGTCGGTCTTATGGCACGGTATGAAGTGTGCTATTTTGGAAAAGCGATCCACAACAACAAATATGGAATCATGACCATGCTTAGATTTAGGCAATCCTAACACAAAATCCATGCTAATGTCGGACCAAGGTTTATGAGGAATAGGAAATGGCATATAAAGACCATAGGGGTTAGCTTGCGACTTAGCTTGAACACATGTCGTGCATCGTTGAATGTAGCGCTCCACGTCGCGCTTCAACTTGGGCCAAAAGTAGTGAGTGGAGAGCATGCCCAATGTCTTGTCACGGCCAAAGTGACCCATAAGGCCGCCACCATGAGATTCTTGGAGAAGCAAAAGTTGGAGAGAGGACTTCGGAATGAAAGGTTATTTTGTTTAAATAGTAAGCCCTTATGCAAATATAAATCATCCACTCCTTTATCAATGGAGCACATTGCGAAAATTGGTTCAAAGAACAGGTCAGAAGCATATAAAGTTTTTATTTCCTCAAGACCCAACACGTTGAATTCAAGTCTGGTAAGAAGGCTTGCGTGCTTGCGAGACAAAGCGTCTGCAACTACATTATCTTTGCCCTTCTTATACTTGACAATGTATGGAAAAGACTCCATAAACTCAACCCACTTAGCGTGTCTCTTACTCAAGTTGGATTGGCCTTTGAGATATTTCAAGGACTCGTGGTCGGAATGTATGATAAATTCTTTAGGCCATAGGTAGTGTTGCCACACTTGAAGGACACGAACTAAGGCAAAAAGCTCTTTGTCATAAATCGGATAGTTAAGGCGAGCACCATCAAGTTTCTCGCTATGGTAGGCTATAGGACGTCCATTTTGCATAAGGACTCCTCCAATGCCAATACCACTAGCATCACACTCTATCTCAAAAGTTTTAGTGAAATCCGGTAACGCAAGAAGAGGTGCTTCGGTGAGCATCTTTTTAAGTTCATCAAAAGCTTTTTGTTGTGCCTTGCCCCACACGAAGGTGACATTCTTTTTGGTAAATTCATTGAGAGGACAAGCAATGGTCGAAAATTCTTTCACAAAGTGACGATAGAAACCGACGAACCCATGAAAACTTCGGAGTTCACTCACATTTGTTGGGATGGGCCAATCTCGTATGTCCTTTACCTTGGAAACATCAACTTCAATGCCCTTTGAAGAAACGATAAATCCAAGAAAAATCAACTTGTCTTTAGCAAATGTGCACTTGGGAAGATTAGCATATTGCTTTTCATGTCGAAGGATTTGCAAAAATTCCTTGACATGTTTAATATGGTCCTCAAGTGACTTGCTATAAACAAGTATATCATCAAAATAGACAACGACACTCTTGCCAATGAGAGAACACAAAATATGATTCATGAGGCGCATGAAGGTGGATGGGGCATTAGACAAACCAAAGGGCATAACCAACCATTCATAGAGACCAAGTTTGGTCTTGAATGCGGTTTTCCACTCATCACCTTAAGCCATGCGTATTTGATGGTAACCACTACGAAGATCAATTTTTGAAAAAATAGTGGCTCCACACAATTCATCAAGCATGTCATCAAGACGCAGTATAGGATGGCGATAATGCACGGTGATAGCATTGATTGGACGGCAGTCCATGCATAACCGTAACGTATCATCCAATTTTGGGACAAGAATCACGGGTACCGCACTTGGATCAAACCTTTGGAGACGAGTTGGTTGATTTGATGTTCGATCTCCTTCGTCTCCTCCGGGTTTGTGCGGTAAGCGGCACGGTTTGGTAGGGGATCGCCGGGGATGAGATCGATGCGATGTTCGATGCCATGACTAGGAGGTAGTCCATGTGTTAGCTCTTCGGGGAACACATCCTTGAATTCCTGCAAAACAATCATCAAAGATGGAGGAACATTGGTTAATTCATTAGTTCCTTGCGCTAGTGCCTTGCAAAGGAGGACATAGTGCAAGATGGATGGGTTGTTCCGCATATCTCGCATCTCACTTTTGGTGGCAAGGAGAACACTCTTAGTTTTTTCGCTCGAGTTTGGCTTGTGGCTCTCACTCACTATGTTGTGGCTCTCTCGCTCACCACTTTTCTCACAAGTAGGTGTTGTGCTTCGCGCCCTTGCTAAAGCCTTTG
Source organism: Avena sativa (assembly GCA_916181665.1). Taxonomy (NCBI): domain Eukaryota; kingdom Viridiplantae; phylum Streptophyta; class Magnoliopsida; order Poales; family Poaceae; genus Avena; species Avena sativa. Next base: position 472,373,619 of record OV702290.1, read on the forward strand.
CATTGTCTACAATTATTTGGCTAGGAGTCATTGGTTGCAAAACACATGTTTTGTTGAGCCATTTGAAGGTGTACACATTGGTGCGACCATCATGTAGAGCAGCCTTGTAAAATTGCCATGGTTGACCAAGCAACATGTGGAAAACCATCATTGGAACTACATCACACTCGACCGTGTCTTTGTAAGGGCCAATGGCGAAGGTGACCGATACGGTATGCTTGATCTTCACGGGCCCTTGGTCACTTAGCCATTGCATGTGGTATGGGTGCTTGTGCGGGTGGAGGGTGAGATTGAGCTTCTCACACAACTCGGTGCTAGCAAGGTTGTGGCAACTCCCTCCATCGATGATCACTTTGATAGATTTTCCATTGATGTCGGCTCGTGTTTGGAAGATATTTGAGCGTTGGTCTTTATGCTCTTGTGCTTAAGTGGTTAAGATCCTTGTGACGACAAGCGATGGGCTTGCGTCATGTTCACACATGAGGAGTTCTTGGTCATCTTCCACTCGTTGCCTTGTCATTGCTTCCTTGACTCGGGCATCAAATTCATCTTCACTCAAGTACTCTTCGTCGCCATTGTCATGGATGAACAACACTTTCTTGTTTCCACACTCGGCCGACTTGTGTCCTTTGCCTCCACACTTGTAGCATTCATCGTTGAAAGTTGTATCATTCTTTGCTTGTTTGCCACTTGGGGGCAGTTTTCCTTGGGGAAGTGTGGGCTTGAAGGGAGGCTTGGAGGTACTTGAAGAGCTTCCATTGAAGGTTGTTGGCGTAGCGGTTGAAGCTTGCTTGTAGGTGAAATATGTCTTGGGCTTGGTGTACTTGATGTCCTCTTGCACTTGACGTTCGGCCTTTGTTGCGATGTGCACAAGCTCAACCATGTTGTTGTATGTTTGGAACTCGACGATGCGCTTGATTGGGTGATTCAAGCCAATAAGGAAACGTGCCATAGTTTTCTCTGTGCGCTCTTCAATGTTGGCGCAGATCAAGTTGAGTTCCATTTCCTTGAAGTACACTTCCATGGTCTTTGTCCCTTAGCGCAACGATTGAAGGTTGTTGAAGAGGTCACGAGTGTAGTGTGCGGGAACAAAACGACATCTCATGTGAGCCTTCATGTCATGCCAAGTTGTGATTGACGGCTCTTGTCTTGCGTCACGAGCAACTTTAACTTGTTCCCACCAAAGGTTGACATACTCATAAAACTCAAGCGAAGCCATGGCGACCATCTTCTCGTTGCTATAATTGTGCATACGCAAGATCTTGTCGACTTTGAGTGCCCATGAGAGATATTCTTTGGGGTCATTTGATCCTGTGAACTTGGGCATCGTGAACTTGAGCTTGCCAAATGTTTGTTCCTCATTGCGGTCATGGTAGAGATGGTTGCCATGTTGATGTCGGTCTTCATCTTCGATGCGATCATTGGGACGAGCTTGTTGACGATCTTGTGGTTGAGGAGGTGGAACTTGGTTCTCACGACCTTGTTGCGGACCTTGCTCTTGATGTTGTTGTTGTGGAGCTTGCTCTTGCTCTTGGCGCGGTTGGTGACGTGGTTGAGGCGCTTGGGCCTCATGGTGATGAGGGTGTGGAGCCTCATGACGTGGTTGATGACGAAGGGGAGGCTCGTTCCTCGGTTGTTCATGTGGATTAGGTGCACGGGCCTCGCATCGAAGATCATGGTCTTGAGCCTCTTGACATGGTGGGCGTCGCTCAACTTGTACCACTTGGCGCTCCATGTTTTTATGTGGTGGAGGAGGAACCTCGTGATGACTATGGTGTCGGTGCGGACGTTCATGATGATGATGACGAGAAGGAGGATCTTGGAGAGCTTCACATCGATGACGAGCTTGAATTTCCAAATTGGAGTCATCACTTTCTATGTCAAGTACGTGTCGCGGATGATGGTGGTAGATTTGTGGTTGCACTTGTGGTTCTTCTTGTGGTTGCTCTTGTTGGATCACCAATGCCCTTGCATGATGATGGTGTGCTTCTTGCCTTGCCTATGGCCTTGAAGAGAAATCACCATCATAGCTTGACGTTGCAGCGTGCCGTGGGGAAGGTACATAGTTTGAAGAACTTCCATCTTCAATCACGGGAGCATCATCGCATCTTGGAGAACTTGGATGAAGATCTTGTTGAAGAGGAGAATGACGATGCGAATAACTTGAAGAGCTTGATGCATGTGAACACGGTCTTGCCATTCCATCGATGAGGCATCGAAGATTGTCATTTGTTTCAGCGATGGAGCATTGTAGGGCTTCATTTTGGTGGCCAAAGTTGTGATGCATCGCTTGCATTTATCGTTCGAGGCTGTCGAAGCAGTTGTCTATGTTCTTGAACTCGGCTTGCGTCTCGCCAAATTGTTCATCTTGTCGCGTCTCAAGGGCTTGGCAACGTTCACGGAATTCTTGTCAAACGATGAAGTGGCTTGCGTGCGTCATGTATGGTCCATGTTCTTCTTCTTGTGAAGGTGGTTGGATCGACTCACCGTGCCTATCCATCATGCAAAACATACAAGGATTGTATATGGAGAGTAGTATGTGGTGGGGGGAACCTTCAACCTCACCTTGGGGATTGCACCGAACTAGAAACCACAAGTGAGTGCTATTAGCTTGCAAAGTGAAAACGCAAGGAAAACTCACACTAAAGAAAGAATTAACTCTCAAAATCTTATTGGTGGTAGGTTAGTGATGACCGACAAGTATAGGGGGTGTATCGCAGTATTTTCGATAAGTAAGAGTGTCGAACCCAACGAGGAGCAGAAGGTGTTGACGAGTGGCTTGGAGAAGGAATTCTCTATAAATACTTAGCAAACGGATTTTTAGGGGTTTTTGATAATGCAGATAAATAAAGTGCGAGTAAATAAAAGACAATGATAATAGATGCAACAAGTGGCCCAATCCTTTCTTTAGCAAAGGACAAGACGATTGTATTACTTAAGATGACCAAACGTTCTCGAGGACACATGGGAATATCGTCAAGTGCTTGCACTTCATATAGTTGATTAATCTTCTCTAGTTGGATAAGTGTTGTGTGGGTGAACCTGTGCTAATGTACTGACCTTCCTAGGACTAATACATACTTGTGATTATAACCCTTGCAAGCATCCGCAACTACAAGAAAGTAATTAAGATAGAAACCTAACCACAACCTTAAACTCTGAGATTCTACACTCCCTTGTGCAAAGATTTCCTAACGGGGGTTCAGGTTTCTGTCACTCCGGTAACCCCTACGATTAGTAGCCAAATACACAATGTATTCCAATAGGACCATCAGGTGAAGTATCATGTAGTCGACGTTCACATGACACCACTAGAAGAATAACACCACAACTTAAATATCAAACCATTGAATTTCTCAACACAATTCCACTACTAACATGACTTCCCCCATGTCCTCAAGAACTAAACGAACTACTCACGAGACATCATATGGATCAAGATCAGAGATGAAATAATGATAAGTAACAATCTAAACATAACAATAATTCAATGGTTCCACTCAATAGCATCAACTACAACAAGTAATCAACACCGGGAAAGTTTCCCCTAAGAACTATGCAAGATTCAACCCAATTTTTACAGCGGTATGAAGTGGTGATGATGGTGCTGGTGGATATGATGATGATGATGATCCCAATGAAGTCCAACTTGATGGTGGTGTTGATGGAGACGATCTCCCCTCTCTGAGAAGGAATTTCCCCGACAGATTTCTGCCTGCCGGAGAGATCTTTCTCTCTCTGCAGTTTTCCGCCCTGTAGAGGCAGCGGAATCTTTCTATGGTTGCTCCCCGAGTTTTAGGGTTTTGGGAGGATTATATACGCCAAAGAGCAGAGCCAGAGGTGGGCCAGGGTGGCCACACCACCTGGTGGAGCGGCCAAGGGTGGCCCGCGCCAAGGGGTGGTGTGGGCCCCCTGTGGCCCATCTCCGCTCCCCCTTCTGGCATCCTTCGTCTTTTTGAAAAATAGGATTTTCCATATATTTTCTGGGATTTTCTGATCTTCACGAATTTCACCTCCAAACAGTGCCTTTTCCATCAGAATCCTGACTTCAGCGGTCCATCCTCCAAAAGTCATCAACCATGCAAAAATAGATGAAATAACATAAGTATCATCTCTTAATATGAAATATATCAATGAATAACAGCAAATTATGATATAGAATAGTGATGCATGGACGTATCAACTCCCCCCAAGCTTAGACTTCACTTGTCCCCAAGCGAAAACTGAGCTCAATAAATATGACCTCAGGTTTATGGAGTGAAGTGTCGATAAAAGAATACGGACAAGAAGCATCACATTCATCAATACATAAATCATAATAGAAGACAACTCACTATTATATAACTTAACTTGCAATAAGTAAAGGAAACACAATAAAGATACACAAAGTAGATCATAATTGGTAATGGCAAACTTTGTTCTTGGTCAAAGAACGGTTAACAATTTGCAGGAGTTCAAACATAATGGGGTTTTCAATGATAGCTTTCAAAGTAATATTCACTAAGATAAGAGCAGTGTGCAAAACAAGGAACATAAGAAACATGATTGAATAAATCATCATATGAATGAATGAAACACAACAACTCAAAATACTTGCTGAGATAGAAAGGAATAGGTTTACTAACTCAACTAAAAAGTAAAAGATAGGCCCTTCGCAGAGGGAAGCAGGGATTTCAAGTTTCATAAAGAGCTTCCACAAATTATGGTACTTATTAGCTTTCAGCTCTCATTACCCCTATCATAAGCATCTTTAGGTGATTAAGGTTAAAGTGATCAAATATGAGGATATGCTTAACAAGTTATAAGCTGAAAATCTCATGCCCCTTACTTATGAGTACTGTTCCTCATGCTACTCAACTTTAGTCACAAGTAAGTTCTTGTCATTGTAAATACAGGTGTATCATAGAGAACCGCCAACGGGGTACCCCTTGCCCGATGATACGAAAGATTCCCCGTATCAAAATGACAAGGCAAGCAGACAATGAGCATCTCAGTGATCCTTTTATTTCTTATTTGCATAGGATTCTTTTTTTATTTTTTTCTCTCTTTTTTCTTTCCTATTTGCATAGGGTTTTTTATAGAGGACGCTTCATAAATTGCTCACTATGGTTATGCTGTAGGTTTCCACCATGATTAGGCATGGCTTAGACCATCCGCCCAGGTGTTTCTCTAACACATATACGAACTCCATGAGCCTTACAAGCTCCCCTTTCATTTCACATCGCCGGGATCCATAAGCAAAAGAACAAGATATCAACTAAATAAAGTGCAATGTTGAAAGCATTCCCCATGATAACATGGTTCTGCTAATTCACAACTTACAAAGCGCAAGCATATACGCAACATAGATGGGCACAATGGTTCAAGTATATTAAGTGCAAGAAAGTAAAGTGTGCCATCAAGTTCGTGAGATCTTTAATCACTAATTTTCACATAACAAGTTTAATTTGGAAGGTAGATAAAAACATGAATTTTCTTGGAATAGCAATAATGCTAATAGGTAGGTATGGTGGACACAAATGGCATAGGTTTTGGTTTCAGGATTGGATGCATGAGAAGCATTCCCTCTCAGTACAGGTTTTTGCTAGCAAGGCTGAGTAGCAAGTATAAGAGTTGAAGGAAACAAACAAACATACAAGTGATAAAAACAAACATGCAATCTTCCTTGGAAGCACAAAAAATCTTAACTAGAGAATACTAATCTTATGAGCCAATCAAGAAAGATGATGAAATTATATTTCTTAAGAGTACTTTTATCTTTTTCATTCAATTATCATAATAGTGTTGCTACTGATCGAGCCAGGTTTGCCAAAACCAACTAAATTTACTTAATGATCCCAAAGTGATACCAATACTAACAACAAGATCAATCATATAACAGAAATTGAAAACTAATATAAGATGTGTAGAAAGTAAATTATAGAACTTCTCATTAATATTCCATAACGACAACTCACACCAAGGGATACATAGATAACTAACGAGAGGGGGAAACCTCCACAATGCAAACCATCCTATATGATAACTTCTCTATTCATGACATGACTCTACTGAAAGGTAAAAAGATAAAAGATAGTGATGTGATACCGCGGCACTCCCCCAAGCTTGGAACAAACCAAGGGGATGCCAAAACCTGATGACGAATTACTCCTTCAGTGGTGGTGGTGTTCTCTCATCACCGTCCGACTTCCAAGGTAAGGGCTCCCCATCAACAAAAGACATCCTGGTTTCCAGCATCCTGAAACTAGCAGCGGCACTTATGTGTTTAAACCTAACCTCATACTCACAGTTTTTATTTTGCATGTCATAGAGTTGTGCTTGTAGTTGGTTGGTTGTTCGGTGGAGTGAGAGAATTTCATCCTTAAGCTCAGCAGTCTCCTTCTGGTGCTCAGCGATGAGTTCCGAACTAATCTTATGGATGATATCCACTTCACGTTCCGCCATCTTCTTGTACTTAAAGACTTCTTGCTCCAGTGCTTCCATCCTGTCCTCCAGACTACCTTCACCTTTAGGGCCCTGAACCTCTTTTATCTGTACCTTCCCATCTTCGAGGAATAACTCCTTGGGATGAATCTTCAACTCACGCATGTACGGGTTGATGATGTCCGCGGAGGAGTCTTCCTTGGCTGATCCAGAGGAACACATTGTGGCTCCAAAACTGAGACTATACCTGTCAAAAACAGATCGAAACGAAAACACTACGAGAACACGATACACAAACCTCGGGGGATCCGGGGGATTATATATTACGATTTTTTACAACAAAAGGAAAGTACTGAGAGAAAAGGTTTGGAGACGGGCTCCAGGGTGGCCACACCCCCTAGTGGCGCGGCCAGGTGAGTCCAAGTGATGGGGTGGTCTGAGCCACCCGGGCTCCGTTTCCGTCCCTCTTTCAACTCATTGCTTTCCATGTTAGATAAAAACTACAAAAATATAACTTGACAGATTTTTTGTGGACCTTTTCTTACCAGAACTGTTACATATTCGAAAATGGACTCTGTAGGTCTCTGAATTTGGTCTGTGATAAATTTTTCCGGAGTCACCACTTGAATAATATCAATATCTTCATCTTCATAAACATATTGCTTGATTCTTTTAACCATTCACCATCTTATTACACCATTTTCTCCTACAACCTGGAAATTTCTTTCACATAAAACTTCACACAATTCTCATTAGCAACATTAGTGCATGCAAGGTAATAAACCTTTTAAGTTCAATTTTAACTGAAATCCATCAAAACATAAGCTACTGAAACAACTCCTCTCGAAAGCCCAAAAAGGAATTCAAAAAGGAAATCGATTTAAGAGGCAAATGCAGAAATGGCAGAAATCTGTCAAAACAGACCAGCAGGTAAAGATTAATTTTTTCAAAAATCTTATGTTGCTCAAATCAAAAAGTGAAAAGCTAACGAAAGTTAAATAATATCCTGGGGCATGCACACAAAAAAATTACAGATCAGTACGACGTTCTGGGATTTTTCACGATTTTTTATAGTGAAGCACAAAAATCTGTTTTGGGACAGCAACTTCCCCAAATCTTACTTCTCTCTCATTAGAGGCTGATCTTGACACAAAAACCAAACAAAAGGATAAGGATAGGTTATTGCAGAAGCAATAACTTCCAAGACTCAAATAAACAAAAACAAACTGAAAGCAAAAATATATTGGGTTGTCTCCCAAAAAGCTCTTTCTTTATAGCCATTAAGATGGACATGATAATTTCAATGATGCTCACGTAAGATTATGAATTGAAGTAAAAGGGAGAATTAAGACGCAAAAATACACATATTTAAGTCTAACCCACTTCCTATGCAAGGGGATTTTGGAAGAAAATAAATTGTTGAAACTAGAGGCTGCTAGCATAGGAAGGCAAAGCAAGTGCAACATAAAGATTTTTAGCATAAAGCGAGGAAACTTAATATTATTGAGATGCATAAGAACAATTTTCCCTCTCTCATAATAACTTTCAGTATCGTGCATAAATTTAACGATATAACTATCACATGAACCATTATAGCAATGATCACTTATTCTCACAGAGAAAACAGGAACACTAGCTCTCCTAACTCTACTTGGTGAGACAATATTAGAAGTATCCTTACAGAGGATAGTGTGTCCATCTTCTACATATTTAGTGACAAAGTCTTTCATATTTGCTATTACAGGTTCAACAGCTATTTGTTCATCAGGTTCAACAGCTTTGTTTGTACTTTCATTAACCATACTAGCTATCATAGAGTGTTCTGTTATCTTAACTGGGAAAGGCATTTTCTCAATGTAAGGTTCAGGTAAAATATGATTAGCAGTATAGACTTCGGAATCTCTTGCAGGAACATTATTCAACAATATCTTTATATGGTGCATGATACTTGTTCCATTTCTTTTTAGGAATTTCAATATAAGAAGCAAAAGCTTTAAAATAACTTGCAATAGCTTGAGAGTCTAGACCATAAGCATTACTAATATTATGAAAGTCATTAGTTCCCATAAAATATTTAATGCATTCATAATCATAATTTATACTGAATTTCTTCTTTTATCATTCTCCCATGCCTCAGCATTGTATTGAATACGGTCTAGAAGATCCGATTTAGCTTCTTCTTCCATCTGTGTAAATGATCCAGCACAAGAAGCATCCAATAGATCCTTATCATGAAGAGAAAACCTTGAATACAAGTTATTGATAATAATATTGTTAGGGAGCTCATGAGTAGGACATTTGAGCATTAATAACTTCAATCTCCCCCAAGCTTGTGCTGTACTCTCTCCATCACGAGGCCAAAAGTTATATATTTGATTCCAGTCTTTATGAATCTCACTAGGAGGATAAAACTTTGAATAAAAGAGAGGTACTACTTCCTCCCATTCAAGAGCTTGACCATTCTTCAGCAGCTTATACCATTACTCGGCTCTTCCTTTCAGTGATAATGAGAATAACTTCTTCTTGACTTGATCTGTTGTAATACCTGCACACTTGAACAACCCGCATAATTCATGTATAAAGAGCAAATGATCACCGGGATGGACAGTTCCATCTCCAAAATACTAGTTATCCATAACACAATCAACAATTCTTGTAGGTATCTTAAAAGTATCATTTTCAGCAAATGGTGGTTCATCTACTACCTTAGCAGTGGTAGTAGTATTACGAAATAAGAAACTAAGTGAATTATCCATATTGAAATAAAGTAACTAATAGAAGTAAACAATACTCACAGTAGAAGTTTCCTTTACCAGTTCCACTCTCCAATAGCGCTTCACTCCCCGACAACGGTGCCAGAAAATAGTCTTGATGACCCACAAGTATAGGGGGTGTATCGTAGTATTTTCAATAAGTAAGAGTGTCGAACCCAACGAGGATCATAAGGTGCTGACGAGTGACTTGGAGCATGAATTCTCTGTAAATACTTAGCAAATGGATTTTTAGGGGGTTTTGATAATGCAGATAAATAAAGTGCGAGTAAATAAAAGACAATGATAATAGATGTAGCAAGTGTCCCAATCCTTTCTTTAGCAAAGGACAAGCCGATTGTATTACTTAAGATGACCAAACGTTCTCGAGGACACATGGGAATATCGTCAAGTGCTTTCACTTCATATAGTTGATTAATCTTCTCTAGTTGGATAAGTGTTGTGTGGGTGAACCTGTGCTAATGTACTAACCTTCCTAGGACTAATACATACTTGTGATTATACCCATTACAAGCATCCGCAACTACAAGAAAGTAATTAAGATAAAAATCTAACCACAACCTTAAACTCTGAGATCCTACACTCCTTTGTGCAAAGGTTTCCTAACGGGGGTTCAGGTTTCTATCACTCCGGCAACCCCTACGATTAGTAGCCAGATACACAATGCATTCCCCTAGGCCCATAAAGGTGAAGTATCATGTAGTCGATGTTCACATGACACCACTAGAAGAATAACACCATAACTTAAATATCAAACCATTGAATCGTTCTCAACACAATTCCACTACTAACAACATGATTTCTCCCATGTCCTCAAGAACTAAACGAACTACTCACGAGACATCATATGAATCAAGATCAGAGATGAAATAATGATAAGTAACAATCTGAACATAACAATAATTCAATGGTTCCACTCAATAGCATCAACTACAACAAGTAATCAACACCATGAAAGTTTCCCTTAAGATCTATGCAAGATTCAACCCAATTGTTATAGCGGTATGAAGTGGTGATGATGGTGCTGGTGGAGATGATGATGACGATGATCCCGATGAAGTCCAGCTTCATGGTGGTGTTGATGGAGACGATCTCCCCTCTCCGGGAAGGAATTTCCTCGGCAGATTTCTGCCTGTAGGAGAGATCTTTGTCTCTCTGTAGTTTTCCGCCCCGTAGAGGCAGCGGAATCTTTCTGTGGTCGCTCCCTGAGTCTTAGGGTTTCGGGATGATTATATACGCCAAAGAGCAGAGCTAGAGGTGGGCCAGGGTGGCCACACCACCTGGTGGAGTGGCCAAGGGTAGCCCACGCCAGGGGGTGGTGTGGGCCCCCTGTGGCCCATCTCCGCTCCCCCTTCTGGCATCCTTCGTCTTATGGAAAAATAGGATTTTCCATATATTTTTTGGGATTTTCTGATCTTCGCGAATTTCGCCTCCAAACAGTGCCTTTTCCATCAGAATCCTAACTTCAGCGGTCCATCCTCCAAAATTCATCAACCATGCAAGAACAGATGAAATAACATAAGTATCATCTCTTAATATGAAATATATCAATGAATAACAGTAAATTATGATATAGAATAGTGATGCAAAATGGACATATCAGTTAGGATTGTGGAATGCCAAAGAACCAACCAAAAGAAAAGGGATAGTCAAAAGTGGGTAAAATCCAAAGAAAACTCAAGTCAAAGGCAAAAGGTCAACAACTCGAAAGGGTGATGGGTAGCTACGACTATACACACACACGTGGAGATTGTTGGGATTGACACGACTATGAAAATGAGCAAACAAAATATCCTAATGAAGATTACGCTCGGTGTCGTGCCAATACAAGGAGAGACCGTAGCTCGTTTGCAAATAGGAAAAATGAGCAACGGATTTGTGCAATTGCCTTGGGAGCTCTTCTTTCTCTCTTGCTTACAAGCTTTGAGACTCTCTTTTGCTAAGGGAGACTATTTTTCTTTTTCTTTGTACCTTTTTTTGCTCTCCCTTGATGCTACCAAGTCACTCTTGCTATTGTTTTTGCACCCTCACTATCCAAGGACAAGTGCACAATGCTCAAGCAAACACAAGATGAGCCACTCTCGTGGGATAGGTACACACAAAGGAAGATATGGGTTAACAAGGTGACGCGAGTTATACCTTCATTGGTGATGATGAACTTGACGTCCGGTGTGCAGGATGATGTTCATGGGCTATGGTGTCAAAGAGCGCGGAGGTTGTCAATGCGTTAGCTTGTTGTTAGTTGCTGACACACACACGGGACACGAGCAAACAAAGGAAATTAGCCTTGATACCATATGTTGCAGGGCAATCTCGGGGATGGCCTGATCTTTCACGAATCCCTTCAAATCGAGGCGGAGCAAGTGTGGGGGATGAGGGGAGAGAGCGAAAATGCGAACTCATGCACGAAGAACACGATGAACACACACACACACACGAATACATGATACAAGACAATTGCTCACGCCGGTGGCTACCGGTTCGGCGCAATCCCTAGGATCGGTGTCGACGGAGGACTCTCTCTCGAACCGGCATGGCAAGGAGGGAGACTCGGTGAGATCTTGACATCTAGGCAAAAGGACTCCAATGTCTAGGCCTTGTACAACGCGGAGGCACGATGCAAACTCCAACGAGGTTTGGGATATTTGGTGCGACTCTATCAAAGGAGCATGAGGCAAGAACTAGATAGATCCACAAGGGGTTTCCACTAATTCCAAATATCAAGCCTAGGGTTTACAATAGAGGTGGGAGGCTATATATAGGCCAGCCACAAGTTCAGGGGTAATTTAGGCATTAAAGTAGAGTTCTGGGCGAAGTAGAGGGGTACATGGGCCTGATATATTGCAAATGTATCTATAATTTTTGATGTTCCATGCTTGGTTTTATCCACTTTCTTGTGTTTTGTTCCAACTTTGGAGTACTTTTCATATGATTTCTTGGACTAACCTATTAACAAGAGCCATAGTGCTAGCTGCCTGTTTTCTGCTATTTTTGGTTCTAGGAAAGTCACAAAATTAATATTCTCGGAATTGGACAGGACAAAAGCCAAAGTGCCTATTTTTCCAGATGTCATCAAGTGCCAGAATACGAGACAGAGAGGGGCCAGGGGGCCACCACACCACCCGGCCGTGCGGCCAGGCTTGGCCCGCGCCAGGGGGTGGTTTGGCCGCTCCCGGCACCCTCTCGGCCTCTCCTTCTGCCTATATATTGCCCTCGGGACAAAAACCCTAAGTACCTGATCAAAAATCCACGAAAGAATCTGTAGCTACCATCATCTCCATCCCTAGATCGGGAGGGATCTGAAGCTCTTCCCGGCACCCTGCCGGAGAGGGGAATTCACCCTGGAGGCCTTCTTCATCACCATGCAAGCCTCCGGTGTGATGCGTGAGTAGTTCATCCTTGGACTACGGATCCATGTAGTAGCTAGATGGCTGGTTCTCCTCCTTTGTGCTTTCATGTCTAGATCTTGTGAGCTCCGTTCATGATCAAGATCATCTTTTTGTAATTCTGCATGTTGTGTTTGCGGGGATCCGATGGATATTGAGATGCTATTTCAGATTGATTATTGATTCTATCATGTCTTTGTTATTTGTGATCTTGCATGCTTTCCGTTGTTAGTAGCTATCTTGGCCAAGTAGATGCTAGCAACTACAAGAGTTAGTATTTATGCTCGATAGTGGGTTCATGCCTCTAGTAATCTGGGAAAGTGACAGAAATCTCTAAGGTACTAGATGTGCTGTTGCTACTAGGGAGAAAACAACAATCCTTTGTTCATAGAACAATCGTATTGTTTACTTTACACGCAGTTCGTAAAGCAATAATTTGTTGCTTGCAACTTAATACTGGAGGGGGTTCGGATGATAACCTGAAGGTGGATTATTAGTCATAGATGCAGTTGGATGGCGGTCTATGTATAATGTTGTAATGCCCAATCAAGTCTCAAAGGAGTCAAGATGATTAGTATATGCATGTATTGCTTTCTCGATGTTTGTCAATTGCCCCGCTGTAATTTGTTCACCCATCATGTTATCTATCTTAAGGAGAGCCACCTCTAGTGAACTATGGATCCCGGTCCTTTTTCTTTACATACAATATACAATCTTTTACAGCTTTGTGTTTACTTTCTACAAACTTTTACTTATTTCCATTCGATACGTTTAATCCTTTGTTTTCCGCAAAACACGGTGAGATTGACAACCTCATCGCAACTTGGGGACAAAGTTCTGTGGTTGTGTTGTACAGGTCTCCACGTTGCTACTAGCACCGGTAGTGCGCCCTGCCAAGGCTCAGCTAGTAACACCTTTGAGGTATTTCCTTGCTCATACTGGTTTGATTAAACCTTGGTTTCATAACTGAGGGAAACTTGCTGCTGTGCTCATCATACCTTCCTCTTGGGGTTCATAATGAGCTCTACATCAACACCGCCATCAAGCATTTTTTTCTGGGCGCCGTGCATTGAGCCATCAAGCATTTTTCTGGCACCGTTGTCGGGGAGTCAAGGACATCTGCACAAGGGGAGTCCCTCATAAACAATCTCTTTACTTTGTTATTTTTGTTTTTCTTAGTTTCTTTTTGCTTTGTTTGCTTGTTTCTTTATTAAAAAACACACAAAAATTAGTTTTACTAGTTTGCTTTCTTATTTGAAAACCCAAAAAAATGACTACTCTTGAAAACACTAAGTTGTGTGACTTCACTAGCACCAACAACAATGATTTTATGAGCACACCTATTGCTCCACCTGTGGCTGAAAATACTTTCTTTGAGATAAAACCTGCTTTGCTCAATCTTGATATGAGAGTATAATTTTCTGGTATTGGTAATGAAGATCCTGCTTCCCATCTAAATAGCTTTGTTGAACTTTGTGAGCTGCAACAGCATAGGGATGTAGATGGTGATATTATTAAACTAAAATTGTTTCCTTTCTCTTTGAGAGGAAAAGCTAAAGAATGGTTGAATTCCTTAACTAGGAATAGTATTGATTCTTGGACTAAATGCAAAGATGCTTTTATTGGAAAGTACTATCCTCCTGCTAAGATTATATCTATGAGTAGTCAAATAATGAAGTTTAAACAACTTGATAATGAGCATGTTGCTCAAGCTTGGGAAAGAATGAAATCTTTGGTAAAGAATTGTCCCACTCATGGACTGACTGCTTGGATGATCATCCAAACTTTTTATGTAGGATTGAACTATTCTTCAAGGAACCTATTGGATTCTGCTGCTGGAGGTACCTTTATGACCATCACTTTGGGTGCTGCAACAAAACTTCTGGACAATATGATGGTTAATTATTCTGAATGGCATACTGAGAGAGCTCCACAAGGTAAGAAGGTAAATTCTGTTGAGGAAACCTCCTCCTTGAGTGAGAAGATTGATATTATTATGTATATGCTTGTTAATGGGAAAGCCCATATTGATCCAAATAATGTTCCTTTAGCCTCTTTGGTTTCTCAAGAAGAGCAAGTTGATGTGAACTTCATAAGAAATAACAATTTTGGCAACAATACTTATGGTAATAACAATTATAGGCCCTACCCTCCTAATAATACTTATGGCTATAATGGTAAACCTGGATTACCTAGTGAAGGAAGAATTTTAGAAGTTGAAAGAGCCACTAAAAAATTCATGCAAATGCAATATGAGCAAAATAAACTATTCACTAAAACTATGGAGGAACAATCTATCATTTTGAAGAACATTAGCCATCAACTTGAGAGTCTAAATAGGGAAATTCCTAGTTTACAATTGAAACTCTCTAATGCTGAAAGAAATATATCATCTTTGTCTGAAGCTCAATCTTCATTGATTAATAAAATGGCTGCTAAACCTAAAAATAATGAGAATCCCTTTGCAGCTACTAATGCTATACAAGTAAGAATTGATGAAAATGTTAGACTATTAGCTGAATTACATGCTAAGTGGGAAAGAGAAGATGAAATTGCCAGAAACATTAGTTCTTCTACTATTACCACCACTAGTGTTGAGGCTAGTAATAGTTCTACTACTCTAGATGACAAGTATGGTTTTGATCTTGATGGTTGCAACATCTCTGAAGTTATTAAGTTCCTACAAAAGCTTGCTAAAAGTCCTAATGCTAGTGCTATGAACATGGCCTTTACAAAACACATTAGTGATGCTCTCATAAAGATTAAAGAAGAAAAGATGAAACATAAAGCTTCTATTCCTATAAAACAAGAAGATGGTTGGGAACCCATCATTAATATGAAAATGAATGACTTTGATTTCAAAGCTTTATGTGATCTTGATAGTAGTGTTTCTATTATGCCTAGAAGAATTTATGATATGCTTGATTTGACTCCACTTGAAGATTGTTATTTGAATGTCCCACTTGATGATAATGCTAAAAAAGAAACTCATGGGGAGTCTTAATGATGTTCTTATTATGGTTAACAATTCCTATGTCCCCGTTGATTTCTATGTTTTGGATGTTGAATACAATGCTTCTTGTCCTATTACTTTGGGAAGACCTTTTCTTAGAACTATTGGTGCCATCATTGATATGAAAGAAGGCACCATTAAATATCAACTCCCACTCAACAAAGGTATAGAACACTTCCCTAAAAAGAGAAAAGATTTCTTTTGCTTCTCCTATGAAAACAAAATTTGGTCTTAATGCTTCTTCATTTGAGAACACTTGATTCTTTCTTTGCTTCTTATGCCTAACTTAAAGGCGTTAAAGAAAAGTACTTATTGGGAGATAACCCAAAAGTTTTAGATGAGTCTTGGAAGTTATTACCTCTGTAATAACCTCTCCTTATCCTTTTTATTTGCTTTTTGTGCCAAGAGTAACCTCTAATGAGAGAGAAGTAATGATTGAGAAAGTTGTTGTCCCGAAACAGATTTCTGTGCTTCACCGTAAAAATTCGTGTAAAATCTCTGAATGTCTTTTTGTGCTTCTGACCCAGGTGGTTATCTAAATTTAGTTAGTTCAACACTTTTTTATTTGAGCAACATAAGGTCTTCGAGAAAATTCGTCTTTACCTGCTGGTCTTGTTTTGACAGATTTCTGCCATTTTCTGCATTTGCTTCTTGTTGGTTCCTTTTTGAGTTCTTTTGGGGAATTGAGCTTTTTGAGGGAAGTGCTACAGTAGCTAGTGTTCTAATGGAAGTTTATTTGGTGTTAGAACTGAACTTTAAGACTTATTTATCTTGAGTGCGCTAAT
Source organism: Avena sativa (assembly GCA_916181665.1). Classification (NCBI taxonomy): domain Eukaryota; kingdom Viridiplantae; phylum Streptophyta; class Magnoliopsida; order Poales; family Poaceae; genus Avena; species Avena sativa. Next base: position 472,389,997 of record OV702290.1, read on the forward strand.
GTTTCTAATAAAGATTGTGTGAAGTTTTGTATGAAGGAAAAATTTCAGGTGTATGGAAGAAATGAGTAATGAGATGAAGGATGGACTAAAGCTCAAGCTTGGGGATGCCATGCGTGTCACCCCAAGAAATATCCAAGAAGTATAAGCGTCAAAGCTTGGGGATGCCAAACGCATCTCCTCCTTCATCAATAAAAATCCCAGGTTTCTTTCAAACGCTTCATTTTATTGTTTCATGCACAGTTGTGTTGTTCTTGGAGCGTCTTCTTTTTGTTTTCGTTTTGTTTTTTCGTTTGTTTTGGTTTGCTTAGTTTTCTGAACTAATTGGTTGGACCCCCTCTTTCATACATTGGTTTGCAAATAATTTGGTTTGGTTTGGAAAAGAGTAGGAAAGTTCATGCTTATGTGGTAAAAAGAGCTCGTTTTTGACTATGCCCTATGATTTGTCATGCCATGCTTGATATTGTTTTGGCTTCATGCTTAGTATTATTTGCTGTAGCATGACTTGTTATAAACAATTGAGATTGCTTAATGTGCCTTGGATGAATCATGTGTTGTTTTAGCATATTAAAGCATAGTATAGTGGTATTCTCCTTTGATGCTTTATTTGGGTTGACTTGGCACATGCTCACACCATGTTATGACTATCTCAAGTCACCATAGCCTTTATGATCCTTTAGTTTTCAACTTGTAGTATCACTTTATGCTTTGATCAATGATGTTTTGTCGCTCTGCATGATTATGGCCATTATTGATCTCTTAGTTTGTCGCTCCCAGTCTTTTGCTAGCCTCCACAACAAAGTATGAGTTCCACTCATGCATCTAACTCCCTAAACCAAGTTATTCCAAAGAGTCCACCATACCTACCTATTAGCTTATGCTATTCCAAGTATATTCATGCTTTTGTTTACCTTCCAAATTAAACTTGTTATGAGAGAACTAGTGATTAAAGCTCTCACGAACTTGATGGCACACTTTACTTTACTTGCCCTTAATAAACTTGAACCATTGTGTCGTCTATGTTGTATATGCTTGCACTTATTTGTTGGGGATTAGCAGAACCATGCTGTCATGGGGAACGCTTTCAACATTGCACTTGTACTTTGTACCTAGTTGATATCATGCTCTTTTGTCTATGGATGTCGTCGATGTGAAATGAAAGGGGAGCTTGTAAGTCCATGGAGTTATGTATATGTGTTAGAGAAACGTCTGGGCTGCTGGTCTAATCCATGCTGACATGGTGGAAACCTGTAGCGTAACCATAATGAGCTTTCTATGAAGCATTCTTCTTATAAAAAAGAGTCCTATATTGAGAAAAAAGGAGAAAAGAGAAAAAAAGATACTATGAAAAGAGGAAAAAGAGAAAAAAAAAGCACCATATTCCCATGGTAACTTAGAAGAATCCTGAGATGCTCGTTGTCTGCTTGCCTTGTCATTTTGATATGGGGATTCTTCCGTATCATCGGGCAAGGGGTACCCCGTTGGCGGTTCTCTATGATACACATGTACTTACAATGACAAGAACTTACCGGTGACTAAACTTGAGTAGCATGAGAAGCGGCCCTCGTATACAAGGGACATGAGATTTCTGACTTATACTTCGTCAAGCATGTACACCATAGTTTGTTAACTTTAACCTTAATCACTTCAAGATGCTTATGATAGGGGCAATGAGAGCTGAAAGCTATAAGTACCATAATTTTTGGAAGCTCTTTATGAGACTTGAATCCCTACTTCCTTTTACAAAGGCCTTTCTTCCACCATTATATTGAGTCTCCACCTTCTATCTTTATGCACCTACTTTGAGAGCATAGTGGCCATTCTTAGTTCTATGTGCATTATCCCAAGACTAGTTAATTGATGCATACTTTGATATTGCTTGTTTTAAACTATTGTATCTAGTCACTCTTATGAACTTTGAAGGTGTCCTATGCATTTATATTTGCTACTCTATTGAGGGACAAGCTGAATACTATTATGCTATGTTTTCTTTATGTGAAACAAACAAATGTCTTGCAAAGCATTGTTATTCATGAATCTTTTGTTTGTGCCTTTTCATGTTGCATCATAGTTTCTTTGTCTTATTGCTAGAACTTTGTCTTTCATGTTATGATTGAAGTACTATGATCCCAGCTTTGAATGTTTTACAAATACTTTGATCAAGTCTTTGATGGTGCATGTCACCTCAAAAATTATACTTTCTTTTTATCACTTACCTACTCGAGGACGAGCAGGAGTTAAGCTTGGGGATGTTGATACATTGCAAATGTATCTATAATTTTTGATGTTCCATGCTTGGTTTTATCCACTTTATTGTGTTTTGTTCCAACTTTGGAGTACTTTTCATATGATTTCTTGGACTAACCTATTAAAAAGAGCCGCAGTGCCAGCTGCCTGTTTTCTACTGTTTTTGATTCCAGGAAAGTCAGAAAATGAATATTCTTGTAATTGGACGGGACAAAAGCCAAAGTGCCTATTTTTTCTGATGCCACCAAGTGCCAAAATACGAGACGGAGAGGGGCCAGGGGGCCACCACACCACCTGGCCGCACGGCCAGGCCTGGCCCACGCTAGGGGGTGGTGTGGCCGCTCCCGGCACCCCCTCGGCCTCTCCTTCCGCCTATATATTGCCCTCGGGACGAAAACCCTAAGTACCCAATCAAAAATCCACGAAAGAGTCTGTAGCCGCCGTCATCTCCATCCCTAGATCGGGAGGGATCTGAAGCTCTTCCTGGCACCCTGCCGGAGAGGGGAATTCACCCTGGAGGCCTTCTTCATCACCATGCAAGCCTCCGGTGTGATGCGTGAGTAGTTCATCCTTGGACTACGGATCCATGTAGTAGCTAGATGGCTGGTTCTCCTCCTTTGTGCTTTCATGTCTAGATCTTGTGAGTTCCGTTCATGATCAAGATCATCTTTTTGTAATTATGCATGTTGTGTTTGCGGGGATCCGATGGATATTGAGATGCTATTTCAGATTGATTATTGATTCTATCATGTCTTTGTTATTTGTGATCTTGCATGCTTTCCGTTGTTAGTAGCTATCTTGGCCAAGTAGATGCTAGCAACTCCAAGAGTTAGTATTTATGCTCGATAGTGGGTTCATGCCTCTGGTAATCTAGGGAAGTGACAGAAATCTCTAAGGTACTAGATGTGCTGTTGCTACTAGGGAGAAAACAACAATCCTTTGTTCATAGAACAATCGTATTGTTTACTTTACACGCAGTTCGTAAAGCAATAATCTGTTGCTTGCAACTTAATACTGGAGGGGGTTCGGATGATAACTTGAAGGTGGATTATTAGTCATAGATGCAGTTGGATGGCAGTCTATGTATAATGTTGTAATGCCCAATCAAGTCTCAAAGGAGTCAAGATGATTAGTATATGCATGTATTGCTTTCTCGATGTTTGTCAATTGCCCCGCTGTAATTTGTTCACCCAGCATGTTATCTATCTTAAGGAGAGCCACCTCTAGTGAACTATGGATCCCGGTCCTTTTTCTTTACATACAATCTACAATCTTTTACAGCTTTGTGTTTACTTTCTGCAAACTTTTACTTCTTTCCATTCGATACATTTAATCCTTTGTTTTCCGCAAAACACGGTGAGATTGACAACCTCATCGCAAGTTGGGGACAAAGTTCTGTGGTTGTGTTGTGCAGGTCTCCACGTTGCTACTAGCACCGGTAGTGCGCCCTGCCAAGGCTCAGCTAGTAACACCGTTGAGGTGTTTCCTTGCTCCTACTGGTTCGATTTAACCTTGGTTTCATAACTGAGGGAAACTTGTTGTTGTGCTCACCATACCTTCCTCTTGGGGTTCCCAACGAGCTCTACATCAACACCGCCATCAAGCATTTTTCGGGGCTCCGTGCATTGAGCCATCAGGGCCACAGGGCCCAGCTATGGCTCGCAGGCCCATCTTCAGGCCGGATAGTCCGGGTCGAGTTGACCGGACAGTCCGGTGTGGCCGGACACTCCGGGTAGTGTCCGGGTAGTGTCCGAAGTGGCATACTGATTGTCTGGGCCAAGATGGGGCTGAGGTAGGCCGGACACTCCGGCTGCGCCGAACACTCCGGCTGGAATAGGGCGAACACTCCGGCTCAGTCAGCTTCAGGACAGAGGCAGCTTCGGGGGCTCGTGGGTTGACATGGCGGGGTTTCGTACCTGATAATGCATAGAGTAGTGGTATGAAATAGCAAGCCATCCAAGTGTATGTCAAAATCACATGATGAGAGGAGCGAATTCACCTTAGCTTGAAGGAGCTTGGCTCGGACACGGGTCATGGGTCCACTTGGGGGGACTTGGTGGTGTAGATGTAGGAGCGTCCGTAGGACGAGCTGCATCACTAGACTTAAAACTACAAAATCTAATGGTCATTCAAAATTTGGACATAGTTTCCATTGTATATAAGGTCATGCATGACAAGCAATTGATAATAATATTAGAGATAATGGCATTATAGTTTGAAATAAACATCCATGCAATTCATAAAATCTCGCCATGTCTCGAGACATAAAGTATATCGACTCAAAATCGAAATGTGGAATAAGGGACTAATATAATATGGATGTCCAAGTACAATGTGAATTTATGTGATAAGCTCAAATAATGTAGAGGTTTCCGTATCCCATGCATGTCGCTTACTTAGTACCCACATGGGACAAGGGTGTAACACCTCTACATAATGTGAGCACATCACTTCAATTCACATTATACTTAGTGGATACCCATAGTATACTAGTTGCTTATTCTACATTACTAAGTTGAGCTAATGTACTTTATGTCTCGAGACCTAATGGGATTTCATGAATTGCGTCGATATTTTATTCAAGCTATATCCCCCATATTATTCTGATCTTCTTGTTGTGGATGCCCTTATATACAAGGGAAACTCTATCCAAGATTCGAATCATTGTAAGACTTTGTAGTTTTCCATGTTGCGTGGTAGCATTTCAGACAGGGTTGATACATGAGGTGCTACCCAGAGCCTACACTTTAGATCTCTCGAGTAGATTATCAATAAACTAGGACACTTTCAAATTTTCTAGGATGGTCAAATAATTAAAACGTGTCCCTCTCCTCTAGTCTGCGGCTTGGCCCTCTCTATCATGATGGTTCAGTGCGGCAGATCAACAGAGCTCACGACAGATCGAGGATCTTGCAGTTGGTAGAGCTCAATCATGGCCAAGCTGATAAGACGAGCTGTCGGGGCCCTGAGCTACAATTTTGGGAGGTTAGGGTTTGTTGGCCACAGGTTGATAGAGTTTTGGGGGATGTGGGGTGCATTTTCCTTCAGCAAGCAGATCCTTAGTTGTATAGAAACCGCTGTCTAGTAAAAGTCTAAAGCTTACCTGATATCTCCAAAATTCCTCCGAGCTTTGGTCGGAAAGAGGCGAACTCAACCGCGTTCTTCAATTTTTCAGGTAAACAATGGTTCAAGAGATCAACTGTTGGTTAACTCTCTTGGATTAGGCCAATACTAGTTTTCAGAAGGTGCTCAATTTCATGAAGCTGATATTCAGAAATGTGTTGATGCTCCCCTAGTCAATACTGGTTTTCAGAAGGCCAACGGTTCTGATCACCTTTCTTCCTTGAAGGATCTTAAGTTTGGATCATTTGAAACTTTTCCGGTGTCTGCGCGCCGGTGATCTCGTCTGTTCCGACGATTAATTTTTGTCAAATTCACGTCAAGATCTCCTATCCGTAGCTGTGGCAGCTTTGAATTTTTTTGATCTCCCGCCCAAAGATTTTATTTTTGTTCTTATTGGGCTCCTGTACTAAATGCTCCTCCAAATTTCACTGACACTTTTGTTTCGGTGTCCCCCTTCTTTTCAAACTTTGATAAACAGAAACTCGTGAACGGCCAGGATAGCACGATACCAATTCGTTTTGAAGAACGTATGAACCCAACTGAAACCCTTATGGTCTGCTTAGACGTATACTCGCCGTTCACATATACTTACGTGACTGCAGGGGCGGAAATCAGGAGATATATAACATCAGCAAAAAAATCAAAACATGGCGTAGATCGCGATAACGGGAGGTGGGATCAGCTGGTGGGAACATGGAGTATATCCAGCTCAACCAAGTACACCTATACGGCGGTATACAGGGTCTAGATATGGGTTTCGACGGGTCAAAAGAAAACTGGCTCGTGCAAACTTAAGTTTAGGGGGATACCGAAGCACACCTCTTTTCACGATAGTACAATTTGTTCTCCTGGAGTCATGGATTTTTCCTCTGGGCCTAGTTCTTCCTCAGTCGACACACCGCAGAGGCCTCTAGGTATTCTATCTGATGATTCCCTATCAGAGCTAATGAGGTGCTGCTTCTGTTGTCTAGGTTGACAGGGTCAAGAAATGCCCATTAAAACAGGCTTGCTCATTCTGCCATCACGCTGGTCACGACACGGATTCGTGCCCGAATATTCGCTGCAAAATTTGCAATGTTTTTCGTCACTCCTCTAAACGGTGTGTCAGCCGTAAGATTTGGGTTCAAAAAAAAACAGTCCATCCCGCTAATAAAGTGCAGCCCTATGATCAAAATGAGTTGCACACCGGGAACAATCTTTTGTCAGCTAAGTCGCAGACTGAAAACAGAGGTACTTCGTCAGTTTTGGTTCAGGTTACTGCCACTGAAGTGAATGTTCAGATCACTGTTTTGCCGGTTCAGTCAGATAATGAGTGGTTCCAAGCTTTGCTCTCCTTTTTCAGGTCTTTTATCTATTCTTTTCCTATCTGCTTATCTGACAACTTGAGCTCGACTGTTATGGAGTCAGTTTCCTCGGATGTTTCTATGGACGCCTCTCTTTTGGACATTTGGATTCAGTGTCGTTTGCAGTTCATTGCAGATCTTCTTCGCCGTATACTCCTGTGACCGTCTGTGCTGGATATTGCAGCAGCTACTGCTGTCATAAGGCTGCTAGACCCAGTAAAACGTTCATGGGAAGAGGCTTTCGCAAATCTGCATTTGAATAATTATGGTGAGTTGATTTGCGTGGAAACACCAGTGCATATGCTAGCTTTACCTATGACCCTCGGGAAGGGTAGTGCTATGGCATTTTCTCAGTCGATTATTTTGACTGAGATTAATGAAGACACAGAGTTTGGTCTTCCTGTTGTTACTTCTCTTGGGAATATGAATCTGTTGGGTTTTGTGGAAGATACTATACCTGTCCCTGCCACGTTGGAGCCTGTTGAAACCTGATTTGTTGCTAGTAATTCTGACGCTGAGATCATTTTGATGCCTTCCTCTCTTGATTATGTCGCTATGGAGAAGCTTTGCACGCGCAACACTAATGATGGTTATTTATATGAGCTACCTAACCATCCTACTAGACGCTGAGAAACTTTTGGCCTAGTTGTCCAATTCCAATCCACTTTATCTTCTGATATTTTCACTTTGGTGAATATTTATGGCCCCTGTGAAGGAATAGCTCGAGAGAACTTTATTGTGTGGCTCTTTCGTCTTGATATTCCTGATGATTCTTTTTGTTATTAGTGGGTGACTTCAACTTTTATCGGTACTCTGACAACCGGAACAGATTGAGTGCTAATGTTACAGATATGGCTACCTTTAATGAGGTCATTAGCTACTTAAGCGTTGTCGGGCTTCCAATTAAGGAAAGGACGTTTACCTGGAGCAATATGCAGTCCGATCCCCTCCTCGAGCAGATCGGCGGGTTTTTCACCTCCTCGGCTTGGACCCTGAAATATCCTAACACCATGGTAAACCCTTTGTCTAGACCCACGGATCATGTTCCGTGTGTCATATCAGTTGGTACCTCCATCCCCAAAGCACAAGTTTTTTGTTTTGAGAACCATGGGGTTAAAATGCCAGGATTTATGGAGGTTGTGAGCCAAATTTGGGACATAAACTGTCCAATTTGGATGACAGTCTTTTTGCACTATCTCTTGGACAAGGTGGTGGATAATTGTAACTAGATGACAGTCTTTTTGCACTATCTCTTGGACAAGGTGGTGGATAATTGCAACTAGATGGTTTGGAAGAGCAACGTCCACTACATATCTCTGAATGGAATTTCAGGAACATTGTAAAGGCTCGACTTCATCATCATCTCTGCAAGAAAGAATATTGGGAGAAAACGGTGCACGGCCAGATGGGCAAAGTTTGGCAATGAGAATACTTCTTTTTCCACTCAATTTCTACAATTCGTTATAGAAAAATGTTATTTCTTCCTTGACCAGTGAAGATGGATTTGTGGCTATAGAACATGTTACAATCGCGACAAGAAGATAACGAAGAACGAAAACGAAAAACACAGCAAGGAGACACAGATTTAACGTGGAAAACCTCTCCAACAAAGAGAGGAAAAAAACCACGGGCGCCAGCCAGCGAAACTTCACTATATCGAGGAGTGTTTACAAACGCCGGGGATTTCACAGATACAACTATCCCAACCGGCGGCTTACAAGGGGTTTATATATCGGTGGAAACCTAGGTCTTCGACGATCCGTACCGTACCGCGGGGGGCTGTCGCCCCCCGCACCCCCCACAGGCGTCCCCGTTGGGCACGGTGTGGGCCAACTTCAGACTCGTTACACTCGGCCCAAGCCTCCCGGCGACGGGCCTCGCTCCACTCGTCAGAAGTTGGCCTATACTTTGTAGAATTTGGATCAACATATAACAGAACACAACGAGAAGGCAGGGATCATTTGGCAATCATACCGTGATCGTTTGGGTTTCTCCACCCCTATCGACTTTAGCTTCTCTTTCTCGGATTACATCCAGCCAACTGAAGATTTAGAGGATCTTTTGGCTCATTTTGCTCTTGAGGAGACGGACAAAATTGTGGCCGAGCTCCCCATTGATAGAGCACCCGGACTAGACGAGTTCAAATGTCTTTCTGTCAAGGTATGCTGGGCAATTATTATATATGATTTATATAGTTTATGCCAAGAATTTGAGTTATTTTGTGGTACCCTCGGATAAATAAGAGCCATTCATTTTCACTGATCTGAAGGTCCGTATGGATTTATATTAGTGGTAAAAACGTGACTAGTATAATTGCTACTAGTAATAAAGGGAGGGTAAAATTGGTACACCACGCCTGGAAAATCGTGTTCGATCACAACTGAAAGATAAGAAGATGAACATCTTGATTCTTGAGGATGCCTTCTGATCGACCTGCCTGCGACGAGCAACTCTGCTGGTCACGAGCCCTGAGCCGCTAGGCACCCGTTAACCTGGCACTGCCTGAGGAACGTTGGTAACTCCTGTCTCCCACAGCTGGTGCATCCCGTCTGCTGCCGACATCACCATCCGCCTCTCCGGCGCCCAACCCACACGAAAACGGAGCCCGTGTACCCGTCCATTGACTCCTCTGTGATGTGGCTCATCGCGCGCACATCGTACACGTCGGCGTGCTGGTCCATGATCCAACTGCCCGGCTGCAGCCAGCCGGAAGGGTCGAACTCCATGTACAGCATAGCGCCGCCGGCCTGAGCCTTGGACCATGAGGCACTCTCGTCAAGACGGAGTCGTCGGTGCCGTCAGCTGGTCCCCCGAGCCGAATGCCGCCATGGACGGCTACCGGTGCGAGATACCTCGCCGTCCTGAGTCTTGGACCACGAGGCAGTCTGCAGTCTCGCCAGGACGGACTCGCAGGTCACAGACTCGTGAGCCGTCTGGTCCTCCGGGCCGGACGCGACCATGGCCGTGGACCGGGGCGAGATACGCCGCCGTCCTGAGCCTTTTTACCACGAGGCAGTCTCGCCGGGACGGACTCACAGGCGGCGTCTGGTCCTCCGAGCTAAAAGCCCCCATGGCCAGTGACCGGTGTCTGCCGGTGCGAGATACGCCGCCGTCCTGAGCCTGGATCGTGCGCCGTATGGTCCTCCGAGCCGGACGCCGCCATGGCCGACGACTAAGTGCGAGATATTTCTTTCTAGAGAATCACTCGAGTTGGCCAAAACGCATCCGACGTTTCTTCGAACATCTTACGGGCACCTGGTCTTAGACAGGAAAAATAACTCTCACGCTAAATGTCTAAAATACTCACGTTTGTTAGCCATTTGATCTGTTTATACTAGTCCCTACCATACCACTAGAAAAAGAGCTAAATTCTACAGCTCAAAGTAGGGTTTAAACAGCTTCACAAATTTTTCTGCAAGGAAGATATACCTTGGGTTCATTCAGTTTGGTCGCTCTACATGACAGGTAGGGGCTGCCTCGACGGTGCTTTTTTTTGGAAAGATTTTTGGCACAATGGCGTGCTCCTTTGCGACATGTTTCCACGACTGTTTCGTATTCCCTGAACGAGGATGCAACAGTGGCTCATGTGGCTATGTCCACTGACCTGTTTGATCATTTTTCCTTACCTCTCTCGGTCCAGGCTTACGATGCAGATCGAACAGGATTAGATTTGGGAACGTTCTCATGGGGTAGCACAAAATACACCTCAACGAAATTCTACAACTTTATGTTCGGTGCGATCCCTGCAAATGATGCTTTGAAATCCATCTGGAAATCAAAATGTCTGCAAAACCGAGAGTGTTTGCTTGGTTGTTGTCCGTGGATCGTCTGAACACCAAGGATATGATGCAAAGGAAAAATTGGAACTTTCAAGATGGGCCTTCGTGTCATCGTGTGTGGTATGTGAGGCTCAGATTTTGGAGCGCGAGACCACCTTTTTTTTTCCAATGCTCATTTGCCAAATCTTGTTGTTCAATGGACCTTGTTTCATGGAGATAACCATCTGTGCCGTGTGGAATATTTGTCCAACCTCTCCAAGATTGGATCCTAGATGGTTGTTCCTAGGTGTTTACTTTTCTTTTCTTTCATGCATTTCTATCCGCCTTGATGTTATAGCCCCCTTTCTCACTCATTTTGTGCAAATTTAACAAGAAAATCACATCGTAGTTTTTTTTTCCCTGCGGTTCGTGGTTAAAAAAAGATATTGCATATGAAATGGGTGTAGAGTCTATTTCGAGTTAAAGCATGTGTTCTTAGGAAGTATTGCAACAAATATTTGTTGCTATGACAATCTAATGTCTGAACGTAATATTTTTGTTATCAGCCGTTGCAATAAACCACATGGTAATAGCCAACGACATGGTAACGGTTTTACTGTTGTAATAGCAATTTATCATAACAGCAGATAATAACATTGCGCAAAGGAGATGCGCCGGCGGAGTCTTCTGAAACTTGTCACCGTCTAGAATCATGAGAGCCGGCATCAAGCAAACCACCATCCTAGGGCGAGAAGACCCTAAGGATCGTCCCCTTTATTGGATAGATCGGCATGCCCCCACGCCGCCGCACACGACGCCCTCGCCGTGGATAACACCACCGTGATTAGCCGCAGCCCGAGCCACTCCGACACAGATTGGACCACTCAGACCCATCTCCCTGATCGCATCTTGCCAGATTGGACCCCATGCTAGAGTTCGCGGAGGCCATGGCCGCCCCGGCGGCGTGCCTCCACCACCACCACGTCCTCAGGCCACACCCCTAGGTCGTGCCGCCCAGCATCCTCGACAGCGCCTCAGATCGCCCGTACAACGCCGCCGCAGATGTCTCGCATGCCCTCCGTCTTCGACCGCGAGGGTGCGGGAGGGCTAGGTTCTAACTCCGGTGAGCCTTTGGAGCCGCTTGGTCGTGAGCGACCCGGGAGGGCAGGGAGTTAGGTGTGCGAGATCTAAAAAATTCGTGCACATATGTCGGCGCATTATATGTACCATAACAAGAAAACTTGATGCTAGCTATTTTCCCTCGCAAGAAAAGCTTAATGCATGCTATTTCGTGCATATATGTCGGCGCATTGCGCGATCGCATCATGCACTACATGCAGGTGAGACCTGTCGGTCCATGCATGCGTGTGTGTGACCATGCATGTCCACATGCTACGGCGTGAGCAATGATACATCAGCTCGATCGGTGTTATTGGGTCAGGCCGCTTGATGAGGAGGATTAATTTCATTCCTGGGTTGATCGATTAGGTTTGGAGGTAGCATGGCCATGCATCGATCTGAGATCTCCGCGGAGCATGGCGCGCGCGCGGCTCGGCCGGCGACGACCGGCGCGCATGCATGGGGTGGCCGTGGCCGGTCGATCTCCAACCACTTTCACGACACCACATGTCCACCTCACATGGAAGAGACGGTGCATTGAAAATATACGTAGCCAGCTAGTAGATCGGTGTGTTGTCTTTGCGCCGTACGTACACCAACACCTGTACAGATACAACCATGGCGATACACCGCTACGGATACACACCAGGAACTACAGATAGTGTGATCTGCTTTCCCGTGTAACCACGGGTCGACGAGCAACTCACTACTCCAGTTGTTCGTAACCGTATAAAGGAGGATCGATGCTGTAACTTACCAATCGTGTAGGTTTGTGCAAGTTCGAGGTGGACTAAAATTAACCCGTTTTACTAGGCTTACTAACATGTAGTACAATACAAGATGTTTAGGGTAATGTTTAGAAAAACAAACCGGTTTTTCTTTAAGCATGGTACTTATTTATGCTAGGTAGATGTCTGACTAGACACCTCTTTTATAGAAATAAGTATTAATGTTTAACAAATTGTTTATTTATTTTTATAAGCACTTCTCTAAACACCTCATATTGTACACGACCTTACCGTGTGTTGCATTGAGATGTTATTTTCCCTCGTACCAATTAGGACTCTTGGACTTGCAATTCGAGTGGCGGAACAAAAGATTTTTTTTTTTGGAGCAAACACATATTTCATATTTCATTAATCGAAAGCAACAGATGTGGATACTAAAAGACAACACGAGATAAAATAATTATTCTGAAACTTTTGCAGATAAAATTCTAAAAGATTGAAAAATACACAACGACCTACAACTACCAAAGTCACCGGCTGCCGCCCACCTCCAGAACCGTCGAGTGGCACACTGGAAGAGCACCGAACCTCCACCATTGTAAGATCTAAAAAAATATCATAGCTAATGAGACTTTGTGAGTCGATGAACTAAGCATGTTGCACCTGACCGAGTCACATTTCGTTCTGGCACGTCGACCGAGGGACGTCCCCGTACTGTCTTGGACCAAAATCCGCCTCCTCTTATCAACAAAGTCGGAGAAGAACGACAGATCCACCACCCCGGACCAACATCCTCGCTCCAGATAAACCACCTCGCCCTGGCCACCAGCGCTGTCGTTGGTAACGACTAATGCCAGCGACTATGCCGACCTGAAGGACCGACCTTGGCATCATCTATGAGGCGCCGCCGTGAAGGTCGCCGTCGGTGTGGGAGTAGAGTTTAGACAAGTTTATTTTCCCCGACGTCACTCCCACCACTCCAATAACACACCACAGCAGATAGACCCTAACACTAACTACTAGACGGAGAAACGAGCGAGGTCCCCTTCCTCGTGCCACCGGAGCGGCAAGCACAGGGGAGAGGGAGCCAGCGCTCCCGCCAGCTGAGATCTAGAGGGAGTTGGTTGCCGCAACCTGTCTTCCGTGATGGAGGGAGAGGGGAAAGCTTTAATTTTTTGATAGGTCGGCGAGAAAAGATTGGGAATGCTACTTCTAAGTTCGTACGATCAGTTAAACTCTGATGCGATCATGTCAAAAGAAAAAAAATGCTAATTGGTGTTCGCCGAGTTTGAAAGTTTGCCGGCGTAGGTAAAGATATTGTCGACTTCTTCCGAGGAAAAAAATCGGCAAAAATGTTTGCCGACGTGGCATAAACCAAGTCGGAGTTATGGAAAGTCAGCAAAAAATGGTTTTCCGTAGTTATGATATTTAGTACTCCCTCCTCCTCCTCGGATCAGGCTTTCGTCCCGCTATATAAATATAGCAATCAACCCAACCGGTACAAACACGATACCACTGTTGGGGCAAACATCACAACAAAGCCCAAAGAGGAAAAAAGAGAAAAGAATGAAGACAAAAGTGATGGTGGCTCGCAACCGCTGTGCCCTCCGGCGAATTCCCACCACACTCCTACATCTTCGAATCATTGTGTACCAAGCAGCACCTTCAAGAAGGGGTGCGACGACGACGACGCTGCTGCCCGAATAGCTCCTAGGATTTCTCCCGGTACACGGAGGGGGGTGAGAGGGAGTACTCCCGACGCCCTGCACGGGAAAGGCGGTGCCCGTGGACGTCACCGCGTCGGTGCCGGCAACACCGACATGGATTTCTCCCGACCCCCAGAACCCATCACCCGGATAGTCTGAAGCACTCCCCCAAGCTTGCTGCTCACCAACATGCACCACCACGGTCTTGAGGCACCACCGTCGTCTCCCCGTGGCAAACATTGCGAGGCCGGTCGGACCGAAATGAGAGACTGTAGCTGTAGACACCGATTTTTTTTTGCTTCGAATATAAGAAGATATATTGATCATGAAATATGACAAAATAATTAAATAAATATTCAAAGTGGATGTACCTTACGATAGAAAAAGGTAAATTATTCGACACACATATCATCGACGGGGCATTCTAATAATATCGCTCCAAATTCTCGCCATCACGAGCATCACTAAAATTTCAAAATTCTATGGCGGAATAAATGATGGCAAGGTATACAAATATTTACCGAAAAATTTCTGTCGGGCCACACTTTTATTTCCAAAATATCCGCTCGCGGGAAACAATGGCGTCATTCCGACAACCCTATAAAATAGGGTCACAACTATTTTGTATAAAAGATAGTCATGTATCGACTACAAAATAAAATTATCGGTGGGCCAAGACTATCAATTGATTAGCCGTCAAACAATTAGCTATTACACCTAGCTAGAACAAAGGTTGCACTAGCACTACGTTTTGCAGGGCAAGTAAAGGAAGCCTAAGTGTGACTACTAATAACGTGCATGCGTGGATTAGCCGGCACAGTTATATAATTAAATATAAAATAATAAAGCCCATCCAAACTAATTAGCCCATGCACACAAGCTTCGCATACGCTGTTGGAGACCTCTAAACATTAAGCTATCAAGGTAAGCTAGCCAGGCGAATTAAAACTCCAGAAGCCCATCTAGTCTAAGCTATTTAATTAGAGTAAACATGGATTAGTGGCCAAAGCCCACACAAACAACCAGATAATCGATACGTATGCCTGGCCGACTTCCATCGCATCCGATGTACGCGCGTGTACCAAGTCCACGCTAGGAAACTTGACGCCAAATCTGCAACCAGCAACACGATGCCCACGTTCCTGGCCACGATTTCCACGCTCCATCGCGGGGACTCTCTGGCCGGCTGCCTATAAAAGGGATAACGAAGAGCGCGTAGAGGCTGGCTTATCTCGCCCGTTCGTGCGCCCCAGTCCATCAGCAAAGAGAAACGATCCTTGGCTGATCCCGCCTATAGTTCGCTGAGATACCACTGCTCAATTCCAGTTCATCGCTGCCGCTCCAAAATCTGCCGATGTAGTCCATCGATGCTGCCCAAATCACCAACCATCAATCGCAAATTCATCCCATCGCCGCCCGGCTGCTGCTTGCCTGCGTACACGCGCTAGAGCCACCGCCGACTGCCGGCCGCTCGCCGTCGCAGGACACGCTCGTCGCTGGCCGCCCGTCCTACTGCGTGGCTTGCCTCCGGCCGCTCGACATACGCGCTGATACGTGTTGTTGTCCGGTTGCCGTAGGACAGCACCAGTTCATCCGCATGCGCCGGCTTCGTCTTCAACCCCAAGGTGAAAAAAAGGGCAAAATCTTCTCTCCATCCCATTGCGTATGATGATTTCTTGGCTATGGTAGAGGCTCTAGCTGGCTAAAGTAAATTGCTATTCATTTGGCCTCTGGATGGTGTATTCAACCCATGACCGTACAAATCAAGACTAGAAAGTAGAGTCCATATTGATTTCAGCTAGAACATGTATACATTACTTACTCTAGCTTGTCCAAATTAATCGGCCTCGCTATTAAAATTAATGAACTCTTGATTCGGTCTTATGGTATCTTGATCCCATGACGATACAAATCAAGACAATGAACCAAATCCTTAATTTGGTCTCATAGTGGTCTTTGATCCTATGTGATACAAATTAGGTGCACAAATTTAAAATTCTTCTTGGTTTGGTCACACATGGTAATCTTGATCCCATGTTGATACAAATTAAGGATAGAAGTAGAAACAAATTCACATGTCTTTGACCTTATAAAATTCTATGTTGGTAGAAATTGGGATTACTTTCTTTATATAAGACTATAGTACAGTCCCCTAAATGCGTGAGCCCATGTTGCATGTTGGTGGTGCTAGTCGTATAAACATGAAGAATAGATCAAATAAAATAGTGTTGTATGCCATCTGCTTAGTTGACAAACTTGATGGGTAGTACAAAATTTGATGAGAACCACCTTCATATCAGCTATCTTTATATTGGCATCAGCTAGGTAGCATCATGCATGGTTATGGATACTAGTAGATGCGCATGTGAGAAGATCAACAAAAACAAATAGTGTATGTCTTATATTGGCCTAACCCACAAATTAATCAATCTTAGCTCAGCTAGCATTAGGCGTATTGCATGCTAGCCTGGAACATACATCAAGCAAAGTAGATTATGCATTCCCTTCATATGGATGCATGTATCAGCCATACAAAATTGTGTGCTATATAATTTTCTGATGTTGATTTTGCACTAGATAAAATATGATATAGTGCACCTACAATATTTTCGTACTCCATAGCATACAAGGAGTTCCAGATTATAGATATTATCTACCGTTAATAAATTAGTACATCATGTTGTTAGTACTAAAATAAATATGACAACCAAGATGCTCATACATGACATTTACTCTATGCATTGTTTAGTCCCATATAGCTGAACTAAATTGAGAATTGTCATCATGACCATGAAAATATAAATTGATATATGCTCTTGTTTGGTTACACGATAAGCATACACTCTATGCTATGTTAGTGATAATACAAGCAAAGAGAAATAACCACGCAACACTTGGTTATGCTACACGTGGGCACATTGCTACACAATGCTAGTGATAATACGAGTGAAGTGAAACTTCATTAAAATATATGTTCATACAGAAATATCACTAGTCTCCTTATACATGCATGATTTAGGGATAATATAAAACTAGTGTATTAACATAGGTGTTGAAATCATATCACACCGCCAAGTTGTATGTATGTTTCGCAAATAAGTTCAACACGCATATAAATTGACATATACTCGTGTTTGGTTACACTACAAGCATATGCTCTATGCTTTGCTAGTGATAATACAAATAGAGAAATTACCACACTCCATTCGGTTATGCTACACGTGGGCACATTGCTACGCGGTGATAGTTATAATACAAGTGGAGTGAAACTTTATTAAATATATTCACATAAACAGCGATAAATTCCATACGACCCTTGTTGAATTAAAATAGGTGTCGAGATCATATTACACCGTCAAGTTGCATGCATATATAAGTTCACAATGCATATAAATCGACCTATACTCTTGTTTGGTTACACTACAAGCATAAATTCTATGCCATGTTAGTGACAATACAAGCAAGAAGAAATGATCGTACTTCACTTGGTTATGCTACGCATGGGCGCAATGTTGCTACGCGACGCTAGCAATAATACAAGTGAAGTCAAACTATATAAAACACTCTCGTGAATCTGAAATCATATAAATATTTGACTAGTTCCGTGTGGCATATTTAGGAACTAGTATTGATAAAGTGCATGTAGACGATTAACTTACATGTCAGATAATCTCATATAGATTAAAACTAAATCATGCATCCCCTCCATATAGGTGCATGCATCCATAAGACTAAATTATAACTAGGATCATAGCCTAGGACACTTGCACTAATATAACATAGTGCTTGAAGAAATCAAAACTAAAAGTGCATTCCTCTCATATGGGTGCAGATATCCATACAAGTTAAATGATAACTAGGGCCATAGCCTATGTTATTTGCACTAAACAAATTGTAGTGCATCATCAAATTCCATATAACACCTCCATATTTTAGCTTGGTGAAATTCCATATAAATAGTCATCACCAAGTAAACCAAATATTTACCCCATTCCATGCATGTACATAGAAATCACATGCATGATAAAATCAACTCATAAATAAGTCCATGCCCTATATTGCACACATGCTCTTTCGAAACTAAACAATGCACTCTCATCTCATATAGGTGCATATATCCATGATAACTAGGGTCATAGCCTATGTTATTTGCACTAAACATATCGTAGTGCATCATAAAATTCCATATAACATCCCCATATGTTAACTTGGGGAAATGCTATATACATTGTCATCGCCAAGCAAACCAAATATTCCCTCCATCCCATGCATGCATATAGAAATCACATGCATGATAAAATCAACTCATAAATAGAGTTGTGTCCTATATTTCACACATTCTCATGCATATAGACATCACATGCATGATAAAATGACTCATAAATAGAGTTATATCTGAAATTGAACACATGCTCTTTGGCCAGTTAGTTAACCATTGAAATAGATCTTCATATGATCAAAACTATAAACACCACTCGCAACTAAATCTCCATGGTTAATGATCTATGTGAAAATAGCAAATGCATGCATGTGCCATATACATGAACACTAAGTACTATTAAAATTGGTATAAGTGGATAATATGACTATCAAAATGTCATATGCTCCAAATAAATCAAATCGTCATTATCATGCTACACATATGTTAGCATCGACGAAATTGAAGGCTTCCCCGAACATCCTGGCGTAGACAACAATGAGGAGGACTTTTATTTATTTTGTAGTATTCATATGATGTAATGCCATGTAATAGATATGTTGGAATTCTTAATTAGGGGTTTTCTCTCCAAAGATGTAATTAACAGTTCTTTTATATATATGTAAGAGTTCTAGAAATAAAGTACCTGCAATGTTTGATCCCTTTCTTATGTTATGCATTTACGTATTTAAATTATACTATCTGTCTCTATGACGTGGACGCGTATTCTCTCGTCCCATTTTCCCGTCATCAGTAGCAAGGAGCGGCAGTACAACAGTCCCGTGGGAAGGAACAACCTCCACTGCCAATGACGGTAGCCGTCTAGACGGAACAACGAGAGCAGACCTGGCCACTGGGAGCTAGAGGGTGGCAACCGCAGAGCTATCTGGAGGGCATCCTCCACCGCTAAAGGCGGGTGCCGACCGAACGCAGTAGCAAGGACACATCAGATCGGAGGCCCTGCCGAACCCAAGAGGGGTCCGTAAAGTCCTCGCCACCACGCTGCAGCACATAGGCATGCCGCCGCTACCCTCATGTTCAGCGCCCTAGACCCGGCCGGGCAAGCCCGTGAAGCTCCCGCTGCCTTGCTGCAGCAGACGTGGCGTCAATGCCGCCACCCTCGTCCCGATCTCTACCTCAGTCCTACCAGAGACGGCGCAACAGGACCCGACCCCGTCCGTCCTGGCCTAGATCGAGGACCCCGCCACCGCCGCCGCCGCCTACACCACCAACTGGCAGCACCCACCGCCTCGAAGCCACCTGTATCGCGCCGGAGCGCCGCCGACTTATTTGAACCAATCTAGACAAACTCAAGTATATTATTTCTGGACGGAGGGAGTAATAAATGGGTTAATATTTGTTATAGAGATATACAACCGCAAGGCAAAAAGTGGCGCTCCATCGCGATAAAATACCGAATTCTTACACGGTCCCTCTACTATTACAAGGTTCAACTAAACTCAGTATGCGACCAGTTCAAAAAAAAAAAAACTCAGTATGCGATCATGTAATAACAACGCTCTCTTAAACTCGACGATGATGCCGGTCGTATTTGCCTGTGCCGGAGGAGTACATATATATCCAGGGCCCGGCAGGTTCTGGAGGACGCCCTCCCCCCTCTGGCACTCTCGTGTCAGCGACTCCGGTGCGTCCGGCCGCCGGTGGCGCCCAGCTAGCTGCCCCCGGCCGGTTCTGCATGGAACGCCCGAGGCCCGCCGTCGTCGATCGACCGGAATCATGACGCGTACGTCGTCTTGATTTACGACGGACCTAGCTTATCGTCAACGTGCTACCGTACTACGCCGTAGCATGGCGCATGCAGATTCCCTGTTCACCACTGTGCTGTGCTCGCGTGCACGGCTCAGCTGGTGTGTGCACAGTGATCACGGTTGTTCCAACCTTAGCAGGAGCATTTAACGCTCGCGTCGCACCTGCAGACCCGACACGTACGTGTATGCGGCGCGCCCACATGATCCCTGCCGCGTGTAATTGGACGGCCAGGATTTATGGCTGGGCCAGTGGGGAGGGCCGACAGCAAAAATTGAGTGCTGCCCGCTGGCGTGGCGGTCACTTTTCCCGTTTCCCGCTCCCGCGGTGACACGTACGTATGTCGACGTTGAGTGAATGTCGGGCCGGCAGGGAGGTTCGCTAGGTAGCCGCATTTACGGTACGCTCGCCATCGATCGCTAGAGTACGTTTTGTTCCCTCTTCGGGATAGAGGGTTTTAGCCTCCTATGTGGTTTTCGTTAGTCCTTTTCATTGGGTAAACCTTGCAACAACTCTGCCACTTTAAACAGAGCTGTCATATCTCGGAAGAAAAAACAGATGTCAAAAAATCGTCTAAATTCACATGTATGTGCGCACTAAAACATATCTAGACTAAATCTGAACAAAACTCTCCGATATGTAACATGGGGACAAAGCAAGTAGTAGTAAAAGAACGGTGGTTGGTGAGGAGAGGGGAAAGTAGTATGAATCACACGCCTGCGAGAAGCGTATAAAATTTGGCACCCACTAAAAGCTCAAGTTTTATGTCTACGCGTAGGATCGAGGCAAAGCTCAATGAATTTGTCCGTGATGAGACCGATCTAGCGACAGTGTTTTGTCGTCACTATCAGGATCGTAGTATTTTTTTTGCAATCACGTACGTGAGTCAAATAATTCATGTCAGTTCTTCTTTGTTCTTCAATTCTTGTTCTACAACACGTGCATTTTTCTCGTACTAATGTATTTTCTTATTCCTGTGTTCTAGAATTCTTGCAGAATCAAAAGGGTCCTAAGGTTTTGCTGCTCTTTTCTTTAGAGAAAAGGGTTTCCCCTTGATTACATTAACGAAACCAGTTCTACAAGGTTTTTATCCACCAGAACACAACCACCACCGCCAAAGGCAAAATAGAGAGTATAGAAGTACGAAGTTTGCTGCATACAAGCTAAGGAAAACGGAAAAAAGAAGAAGAGAAAAGCTACAGCAAGCACTCCATCCGAACCCCGCCATCTTCAGTTTTTTTTCTCGAGAATTTAGGGGGGGGGGGGGGGGGGGGGGCTTAACACCCCACCGCTTGCACATTAACCGAAGTGACTTGGCAGTCATACCATCCGTACGAAATAAAAGACGAGGAGGTACAAGGGGAATCAGAACGAGAGACACAAGCAATTACATGGCAGCAACAAGAATGGTAGCACGTAGATGATCCAAACGGCCACGGTCATGAGTCTTGTATCGCCACCTCCAAATCGTGAGGTCGACGCTAGCCCTACAGAGCACAAGACGTGTTGTGGAGATCTTGGTGTTGAAGACAAGGTCATTCCTTGTTTTCCAGAGTGATCAGAGAACCGCCGCGATGCCGGCGTGCCAAATATAGAGGTCTAACCCGTGCGGAGGAGGAAAGTCCCAATTACTAAAGCCACCACTGGGGATCAACACGCCTAGTTTGTCCCAAACCTCCACGGCAATGGAGCAGTTGAAGAAGAGGTGTTGCCTAGTCTCCGGTGAGGGGAGGCCATGCAAGAATATGAGGGGCGTAGTTCTTGAAGAAGAGATTGGCCCTGGTGCTGAGCCTGTCGACATCGGCAAGGTATGTGAAGATGCGGATCTTGGAAGGGAGCCTCAGCTCCCAAGCCTTGCACGTGGAAGCGTCTATGGTGTGCCGCGAGGAGAGAGCCCAGTACACCTCTCTGGAACAGAAAGGGGGGGTCAAGGTAGAGTCGATGAAGCAAAGGTCCTGCCTGTCGAGGAGGGTGACTGCGTCAACGTAGGCCTAGATGAGGCAGAGCTCCCGTTCTACCACGGCAAAAAGACGAGGTTGTAACGCGAACCCAGAAGAGACCACCGCAGCCACCGTCGCGTGAGGCCTGGTGACGTGAGAGAAGAGAGTGGCATACCGCACGGCGAGTGGCCTACCCGGGAGCCAACTGTCGAGCCAGAAGGCGGTGGATGTACCACTCATGACACCCACACGAGTCATGGCACGGTAGAGCGGGAGGCACTCCTGCACGATTTTGTCGAGGAAGGAGAGAGAAGAAGTCACGCCGCCAAAGTCACGTCCCGAGTGCTGCCGGAACCCGTCCTTCTAGGGAAACAAATTATTCTGGTGGAGTTTGTGGACGAAGTTGAGGAGCAAACACCTATTCTGTTGAGGAGCAAACACCTGTTCTACTGGTGGAGATCCTTGACACCAAAACCGCCCTCCTTTTTTGACAACACAACTTTGTCCCAAGCAATTAATCAACAAGCACCAGAGCAAGAATCCTTGCTGGTCCAGAAGAAGGTGCGTCTCCTCTTATCAAACGTTCGATCACACCCTGTGGAAGCAAAAACAAGCACATATAGTAGGTATCAAGGTTGTTCACCACAGCATCACATAACACCAAACACCCACCTGAAGACAGAAGGAGAGCATGCCAACCGGAAAGGCAAATATCGAAAGAGAGAATAAGTGGAGAATAGGCGGAGATAGGGAGTTTGGTGGGAGTGAGCGGGAGACCGAGAGAAGGCTCAGGGAAGGAAGAGATAGGGCACCCCAGAAGCCATGGGAACCGCATCGGAATGAAGCAGGATTTATGGAAGTTGATGGCTAGCCCGGGTAGCGGCAGCGAAGTCGTCTAGCACAAGTTTAAGGCAAGACGCAGCAACGGGGTCCGCCTTGCAGATGATAAGAGTGTCATTAGCATATTTCAGGACGGGGCATGGAGTGGTGGGGAAGAGGGGGGTGACATGTTACCCTGGTTAAAAGCTTCACGAATCAGGCGTTGAAGGATGTCTGCCACAATGATGAAGAGGTAAGGGGACAAAGGGTATCCCTGCCTAAGGTCGTTCTTACACCGGATCCAGTCACCTGGCACACCATTGAGAAGGACTGATGTGTGCCCAGAATTAAGGATCTGGTCCATCCAGGAACACCAGCGTCAAACCCACGGGCCATGTTGGGGGGATAACCTCGGGTAGGGTCACGCCGGGGTACACTACAAGAATCTGGACGATTCATGACGTTTTATTCATGACACGCCGTAAAACCGTCATAGATGCCCGACGTTCTGGGTCAATTCGTCGCGACGCACTCGAAGGGCCTCCAGCCCGGGTATCCATGATGTTCGAGGATTTCGTCGACAAAAATTCATTGCGGATTTCATCCGAGGCCCTGATGACCCACAAGTATAGGGGGTGTATCACAGTATTTTCGAGGGAAGCGAAACCCAATTTATTGATTCGACACAAGGTAAGCCAAAGAATATTTATAAGCCTTAACAGCTGAGTTGTCAATTCAGCTGCACCTGGAAACAATCTTGCTCACAGCAGTTTATCAGTAGCAACAGTTTTGTAGTAGGAATAGCAAAGTAGCAACAGTAGTAAAATAAAGACAGCAGTGACAATAGCAGTAAACAGTGGGATTCGAGTGTGGTAGGCATAGGGATGGATGGACGGGCGTTCACATAGCAATCAGAACAAAGGGCAATTGCAGATAAATAAGATAAAGCATCTAAGTACTAGATAATCCTAGACATGTGTTCCATATATAGTCATACGTGCTCGCAATGAGAACTTGCACGACATCTTTTGTCCTGCCAGCCCGTTTGCAGCGGGACCTCAAGGGAACTACTGGCAATTAAGGTGCTCCTTTTAATAGAGCATCGGAGCAAAGCATTAACACTCCGTGAACACATGTGATCCTCACATCAAAGCCATTCCCTCCGGTTATCCCGATTTCTGTCACTTCGGGGCCATTGGTTCCGGACAACAACGTGTGTATACAACTTGTAGATAAGACCATAAACAATACTATCATAATGAATCAATAACATGTTCAGATCTGAAATCATGGCACTCGGGCCCTAGTGACGAGCATTAAGCACAACAAGTCGCAACAAAGCCATAAAGCACTAATAAAAGATACTAGGCACCATGTCCTAACAATCTGATGCCATTACATGAACGATCTCATCCAATCCCTACCATCCCCATAGCCTACAGCGGGGGATTACTCACTCATAGATAGGGGAAACATGGATGGTCGATGGAGAAGCAATGGTGATGATGATGGCGATGATCTCCTCCAATTCCCCGTCCCGGCAGGGTGCCAGAACGGAGTTTCTGGTGGTGGCGGCGGAGCGGAACTCCTTCTGGAAAAACGTCGAACCCCCCAGAGTTTTTAGGTCAGAAGGATTCTTATAGGCGAAGAGGGAGACCGAGGGGGTGCCTGGGGGGCCCACACCATGCCCTGGCGTGGCCAGGCCCAGCCCGCGCCTGGGGGTGGTTGATACATTGCAAATGTATCTCTAATTTTTGATGTTCCATGCTTGGTTTTATCTACTTTCTTATGTTTTGCTCCAACTTTGGAGTACTTTTCATACACTTTCTTGGACTAACCTATTAACAAAGAGCCACGGTGCCAGTTGTCTGTTTTCTGCTGTTTTTGGTTCTAGGAAAGTCAGAAAATCAATATTCTCGGAATTGGACGGGACAAAAGCCAAAGTTACTATTTCCCGGAGGACTCATGGAGCTAGAAGGAGAGCCGGAGGGGGGCCATAGGGTGGCCACACCACCCCTAGGCACGGGTCCACCTAGGCCATGCCAGGGCATGGTGTGGGCCCCCTGGCCGGCCACCGACCTTGCCTCCTTCGCCTATAAGAGCCTCCCGATACCAAAACCCTAGATTATCCATCAGAAATCCACGAAAAGTTCCGCAGCGCCACCGCCACCGAAGGGGAGATTCGGGAGACATAAAGTCTCTGTTCCGGCACCCTGCCGGGACGGGGAAGTGCCCCCGGAACCATCTCCATCGATCTCCACCACCATCTCCATCACCATTGCTTATTCCAATGATGAGGAGGGAGTAGTTCTCTCTCGAGGCTAAGGGTTCTACCGGTAGCTATGTGTTCATCTCTCTCTCTATGCATGATCTTATTGAGATCATGAGCTTGTAATCTATAGATCTACCTTGCTACTCAAGTGCTTTAATAGATCTCTGCTCTCCCCATGTGTGTGAAAGTGACAGCGTGCACACCATGGTGGCACTTAGGCTAGAGATTACAAATACTTGTTATGAGTTATATTTGGAGTTGGATGTCTTTATGAAATTGTGGTGTTTGTTGGACTCATCTAGTACTCAAGGTGACAGTGTGGGGTTTTCTAGATGGGAAAGGTTTACTTTGAGGTGTGCTGTTATAGCCCTATCATGGATTAGAGTGTCCAACCGGAGAGTAGTTCAGCGTAGTATCATGAAGATAATATATTTATACGAGAGTGTTCACTAGTGAAAGTATGATCCCTAGGCCTTGTTTCTAAGCATTGAAACTTCGTTTGCAACTAGATCTGTTACATGTTTGCTTACGTCCATCTTTATTTCAGTTTTACTTTAGACTTTTCCACGCCACCAAGCTATTCTCTATCACCGTTTCCACTTATAATTATCTATACCACTTTTATTTCACTATCTCTTCGCCGAACTAGTGCACCTATACACCTGACAAGTGTATTGGGTGTGTTGGGGACACAAGAGACTTCTTGTATCTTGATTGCAGGGTTGCTTGAGAGGGGATACCTTTGACCACTTCCTCCCTGAGTTCGATAAACCTTGGGTGATCCACTTAAGGGAAAACTTGTTACTGTTCTACAAACCTCTGCACTTGGAGGCCCAACAACTGTCTACAAGAATAGAAGTGCGTAGACATCAGTGGTGTGGCCATCCCCTGGCTCTCCTCCGTCTCGTATTCTAGCTCCGTGGGTCTTCCGAAAAAATAGGCACTTTGGCTTTTGTCCCGTCCAATTCCGAGAATATTCATTTTCTGACTTTCCTAGAACCAAAAACAGCAGAAAACAGACAGCTGGCACTATGGCTCTTGTTAATAGGTTAGTACAAGAAATCATATGAAAAGTACTCCAAAGTGTGGACAAAACACAAGAAAGGAGATAAAACCAAGCATGGAACATCAAAAATTATAGATACATTTGCAATGTATCAACATCCCCAAGCTTAACTCCTGCTCGTCCTCGAGTAGGTAAGTGATAAAAAGAAAGAATAATTTTTGAGGTGACATGCACCATCAAAGACTTGATCAAAGTATTCATAAAAAATTCAAAGCTGGGATCATAGTACTTCAATCATAACATGGAAGACAAAGTTCTAGCAATAAGACAAAGAAACTATGATGCAACATGAAAAGGCACAAACAAAAGAATCATGAATAACAATGCTTTGCAAGACATTTGTTTGTTTCACATAAAGAAAACATAGCATAGTGGCACTCAGCTTGTCCCTCATAGAGTAGCAAACATAAATGCATAGGACACCTTCAAAGTTTACAAGAGTGACTAGATACAAATAGTTTAAAACAAGCAATATCAAGGTATGCATCAATCAACAAGTCTTGGGACAATGCACATAGAACTAAGAATGTCCACTATGCTCTCAAGAAAGTGCTCATAGAATGTGTGGAGACTCAACAAGAAAATGAATAGGTTTTGAAAAGTTTGAAAGGCTTCCAAATGTTGAAAGTATGGTACTCATTAGCTTTGAGCTCTCATTGCCCCTATCATAAGCATCTTTAAATGGTTAAGGTTAAAGTGACACAACTAAGAGGATATGCTTGACAAGTTATAAATCAAAGTCTCATGCCCCTTAGTTACGAAGACCGATCCTCATGCTACTCAACTTCAGTCACAAGTAAGCTCTTGTCATTGTAAGTATATACGTATCATAGAGAACCACCAACGGGGTACCCCTTGCACATGACAAGGGAGCTGTCCCATAATCAAAGTAACAAGGCAAGCAGACAATGAGCATCTCAGCGATCTTTTTATTTACTATGTGCATAGATTTTTATTGAGGATGCTTCATAGAATGCTCATTACGGTTATGCTGCAAGTTTCCACCATGATTAGGCATGGCTTAGGCTAGCGGCTCAGGCGTTTCTCTAATATAGATACAAAATCCATGATCTTACAAGTTCCACTTTTATTTCACACCGCCGAGATCCATAAGCAAAATAACATGATATCAACTAGGTACAAAGTGCCAATGAAGTGTTGAAAGTGGTCCCCACGATACATGGTTCTGCTAACTTCAACTCATAAAGCGCAAGCATATACGCAACAAAGAAGGACGCAATGGTTCAGGTTTATTAAGTGCAAGAAAATAAAGTGTGCCATCAAGTTCGTGAGAGCTTTACTAACTAACTTTCTCATAACAAGCAAACATTTTATTCGGAAGAAAACAAGGCATATTGAATATGCACGGAAGTAGCAAATGATGCTAATAGGTAGGTATGGTGGACACTTTGGCTATATTTGGTTTTAGGGAGTTGGAAACATGAGTAAAACATACTCAGTGAAAGTGAAGGCTAGCAATAGTAAGGGAGCGATAAACGAGAGAGCAATAATGGCCATAATCATGCAGAGCGACAAAACATCATTGATCAAAGCATAAAGTGATACTACAAGTTGAAAACTAAAGGATCATAAAGGCTTATGGTGACTTAGGATAGTCATAACATGGTGTGAGCATGTGCCAAGTCAACCCAAATAAAGCATCAAAGGAGAATACCACTATACTATGCTTTAATATGCTAAAACAACGCATGATTCATCCAAGGCACATTAAGCAATCTCAATTGTTTATAACAAGTCGTGCTACAACAAAGAATACTAAGAATAAAGCCAAAACAATATCAAGCATGGCATGACAAAGCATAGGCCATAGTCAAAAACAAACTCTTTTTACCACTTAAGCATGAACTTTCCAACTCTTTTCCAAACCACACCAAACTATTTGCAAAACAATGTATGAAAGAGGAGATCCAACCAATTTATTAAGAAAACTAAGAAAACCAAGCAAACGAAAAACTAAAACAAAAACGAAAAAGAAGACGCTCCAAGAACAACACAACTGTGCATGAAACAATAAAAATGAAGCATTTGGAAGAAACCTGGGATTTTTATTGATGAAGAGAGGATGCCTTGGGCATCTCCAAGCTTTGACGCTTGTACTTCTTGGATATTTCTTAGGGTGACACGCATGGCATCCCCAAGCTTGAGCTTTAGTCCATCGTTCATCTCATTACTCATTCCTTCCATACACCTGAAATTTTTCCTTCATACAAAACTTCACACAATCTTTATTAGCAACATTAGTGCACTCAAGATAATAAGTCTTTAGGTTCAGTTATAACACCAATAAACTTCCATTAAAACACAAGCTACTGTAGCACTTCCCTCAAAAAGCTCAATTCACCAAAAGAACTCAAAAATGAACTAACAAGAAGCAAATGCAGAAAATGGCAGAAATCTGTCAAAACAGACCAGCAGGTAAAGACGAATTTTTTCAAAGACCTTATGTTGCTCAAATCAAAAAGTGTTGAACCAACGAAAGTTAGATAACAACCTGGGGCAGAAGCACAAACTTCACGCCTCAAAAAGACGTTCAGAGATTTTACACGAATTTTTACGGTGAAGCACAGAAATCTGTTTCGGGACAACAACTTTCCCAATCATTACTTCTTTCTCATTAGAGGTTACTCTTGGCACAAAAAGAAAATAAAAAGGATAAGGAGAGGTTATTACTAAAGTAATAACTTCCAAGACTCATCTAAAAATTTTGGGTTATGTTCCAATAAGTACTTTTCTTTAACGCCTTTAAGTTAGGCATAAGCGAAAATTAAAATGGATAGAATAGAAGTAAACGGGGATAATCATAGTGAAAACATTGTTTTGTTCAATGAAATCCTTTTGTTAACAAGGTTGATCAGGTCTTGCTACCAAAACAATTTCATATGAGACAAAACTTTGTATTCCACTAGTGATTATGTTACCTCAACTTTAATAGCAATGGTCCCAATCATAATAGTTTCGAACTTTTCTCTTGGTATGGGACAATATATCTCTCCAACTTGAATGCCCTCAACATGTTCAATTGAATTCAAACCATAAGTCCTTTCAATCTTGTTGGGGAAATAGACAGTATGTTCCTTGTCATTAACATTGAAAGTCACCTTTCCTTGATTACAATTAATAACAGCTCCTGCAGTATTAAGAAAAGGTCTCCCAATAATAATGGACATATTATCATCTTCAGGCATGATAGTTTGAGAGGATGCTCACATAAGAAATATGAGTTGAAGTAAAAGAGAGCATCAAGAAGCAAATTCAAAACACATTTAAGTCTAACCCACTTCCTATGCATAGGAATCGTGTATGCAAATAAATTCACAAAGAACAAAGTGGCAGGCATAGGAAGATAAAACAAGAGTAACTTCAAAACTTTCAGCACATAGAGAGGTGTTTCAATACCATGAAAACTTCTACAACCATATTTTCCTCTCTTATAATAATTTTCAGTAGCCTCATGAATAAACTCAACAATATAACTATCACATAAAGCATGCTTTTCATGATCTACAAGCACTAGAGATTTATTATAAACATTTTCAAAAGAATCCTCGGGAACATAACATTCATCCTCCTTTAGTAAGCATGGAGGACAATCAAATAATGTAAGGGATAAAGAGTTACTCTCATTAGAAGGTAGGCATAGGTAGCTAATCCATTCTTCCTCCTTTTGTTCATCACTCTCCTCCTCTTTTTCATCTAATGAGATTTCAGGTTCATCAATTTCTTGTTCCACAGGATCCTGCAAGGCATTAGTCTCTTCAATTTGTGGAAAGAATCTATTAAAATATTCAAGAATATAGCCATTTTCATCCTTGTAATTATCAAAGCAAAATTTAAGTATACCATAAACCTCATATTTGTAAGGTGAATCATCAATATTTTCAAGCAAACTAGCAAGTTCAAAAGCACCCTTCCAAGCAATAAATCAATTTGTTCCACATCATAAAAGTCATAATTTCCTTTAACATAAGAAGATATGGTAACATTTTCATTATACTCACATTGAAAAGGGAGGTGTTTGTACCTCCTACAGCAACAAGATTTATCCAAGCAATAAGTAACATTATAAGTAGAGCACACGTTTCTAGCAATGGTATACAATTTGTTCCCATAAGTGTTTCCCTTTTTGTGACAAGCGGTGTTCCTTATAATAATATTTTTGATCTTCCGTGAACCCACCTTGCCAATAAGATTCAGTTTCAAAGAAACCAACCATTGACAACAAGCATGATAAGGCAAGACAATAACAGACCAACGAAAATAACAACTAGAGTAGGAACTACTTTTTTTGTATTTTTGATAAAGAAATAAGCAAACAAGGCGAAAATATACTTAGCTTGAACAATAGTGATTCCAAGTGGACTTGATAAATAAAGCTATGCTCCCCGGCAACGGTGCCAGAAAATAGTCTTGATGACCCACAAGTATAGGGGGTGTATCGCAGTATTTTCGAGGGAAGCGAAACCCAATTTATTGATTTGACACAAGGGGAGCCAAAGAATATTTATAAGCCTTAACAACTGAGTTGTCAATTCAGCTGCACCTGGAAACATTCTTGCTCACACCAGTTTATCAGTAGCAACAGTTTTGTAGTAGGAATAGCAAAGTAGCAACAGTAGTAAAATAAAGACAACAGTGACAATAGCAGTAAACAGTGGGATTGAAGTGCAGTAGGCATAGGGATGGATGGACGGGAGTTGCATGGACAAGACAATTCACATAGCAATCAGAACAAAGGGCAATTGCAGATAAATAAGATAAAGCATCCAAGTACTAGATAATCCTAGGCATGTGTTCCATATATAGTCATACGTGCTTGCAATGAGAACTTGCACAACATCTTTTGTCCTGCCAGCCCGTTTGCAGCGGGGCCTCAAGGGAACTACTGGGAATTAAGGTGCTCCTTTTCATAGAGCACCGGAGCAAAGAATTAACACTCCGTGAACACATGTGATCCTCACATCAAAGCCATTCCCTCCGGTTATCCCGATTTCTGTCACTTCGGGGCCATTGGTTCCGGACAACAACGTGTGTATACAACTTGTAGATAAGACCATAAACAATACTATCATAATGAATCAATAACATGTTTAGATCTGAAATCATGGCACTCGGGCCCTAGTGACAAGCATTAAGCACAACAAGTCGCAACAAAGTCATAAAGCACTAATAAAAGATACTAGGCACCATGCCCTAACAATCTGATGCCATTACATGAACGATCTCATCCAATCCCTACCATCCCCATAGCCTACAACGGGGGATTACTCACTCATAGATGGGGGGAACATGGATGGTCGATGGAGAAGCGATGGTGATGATGATGGCGATGATCTCCTCCAATTCCTCGTCCTGGCATGGTGCCAGAACGGAGTTTCTAGTGCTGTTTCGTGGAATCTGGTGGTGGCGGCGGAGCGGAACTCCTTCTGGAAAAACGCCGAACCCCACAGAGTTTTTAGGTCAGAAGGCTTCTTATAGGCAAAGAGGGAGACCGAGGGGGTGCCCTAGGGGCCCACACCATGCCCTGGCGCGGCCAGGCCTAGCCCGCGCCTGGGGGTGGTGTTGGCAGCCTCTGGCTCTCCTCCGTCTCGTATTCTGGCTGCGTGGGTCTTCCGGAAAAGTAGGAACTTTGGCTTTTGTCCCATCCAATTCCTAGAATATTCATTTTATGAATTTCCTGGAACCAAAAACAACAGAAAACAGGCAGCTGGCACTGTGGCTCTTGTTAATAGGTTAGTCCAAGAAATCATATGAAAAGTACTCCAAAGTGTGGAGAAAACACAAGAAAGGAGATAAAACCAAGTATGGAACATCAAAAATCATAGATCCATTTGCAATCTATCAGGCCCTGAAGCCCAGTTTGGCATTTCGTCCCGCATAACATCGTCACGGAATTCGTCAAGGGCCTTTGGTTGACTGTTTGTTTTTTCGACGACCGAGCCATCCATGCCGGCACCCCACCTGTCAGCTCGGTTTGAACGACAGGGTTTAACGGGTTGTTCTCAGAGTGTTAGCCGGGCCCAGCTGTCGGTCCATCTGGTATAAATTAAAGATGGCATAAAAACAGAGTACCCTGACCAGGGTTCGAACTCGCGAGCACACTCATTGGTCGAGGGTTCATAACCACTGGACCAGCGGACTCTAATCCGCCAGATCTACTACTTTGCCATTCTTATACGAATGTCCTAAATCAGTAGTCTTTCAATAAATAAACTGATGTTTTGACTAAAAGCCAGAACAGTTGGACAAGACAACTACGTTTCAAACATAGCACTACTTCATATTTCTTATACACATGTTGTCGATCACAAGAAGAAGCAAAATGTGAAAGTACAGGAAACTACATCAACAATGAACACAACACATAACAACATGGCGATAGAACACAATCTTACAAATATATAGAGAACATGGTTGACATATAGTTCCAAACCAACTAGAGAACCAGAATCACAAAGAGTTCCAAACCAAGTACACGACCAGCAGGTTCACATTCAGTTCCAAACCGACTATGAGTTCACATGAAGCCAACCCGCATAACCAGGTACTATGTGCCCTCATTTCACACTACCTACATGACACATGAAGCCAAACATGAGCTCCTTAAAGAAGGTGAAGACGATCAAATCCCCTTTTTTGATTCGATCAGCCTCGACAACCTTTGACCAGTTGCTTGCCATTTGGGCAACATCATTCCTGCCTTGGATGAACTAAACATGCTTACGTCCTACATGATCTGTGATAATGACATGAATCTCCAACGGCAGATACCTGTTGAGGTGGGCATTGCTGTACCTAGCTAAAACGTATTGGATGTGAAGAATAAAGTTAGTTGCTGAAGTATAGTTCAATGTGCATAAGTAGATTTAGGGCTCGTTTGGTTCAAAGGATTTGTAAAACACTGGGATAGGAAAAGTGCAGGAATAGAATGACCTGACAGTAAGCATCCTACAGGAATGAAAAATGCAGGAATCGGTAAGATAAACTGTTTGAAAAATGCACCGTAGGAAAAATGCAGGTAATTTTATAGGGTTTAGGTATATGTCATAGTTGTGATAAACACGTAGGAATCTTTCCAAGAGGTCTCACCTCTTGTTTGAAAATCCTATAGGATTGTAGTGTAGGAAAGTTATGCATAGGAATTATGTAGGATTTATTCCTTTGAAACAAACACGCCCTTAAAGAGTCAAATCTCAGAAGTTTACCATCTTGGCCTTCCGAGGGATGACATTTCATTTTTTTCATCTTGCACACATAGTGCGGTATAGGTGGCTTGTGTCCTGAAATTGCTGTGAGATACGTAGCTTGGTTTGAAGTCAATTCCATGTCGTTTCCAAACACGCAGTAATCGTCGAAGTCCTTCCCGCCCTTCATCGACGGACCTAGAAAGAATATATTAGAAAGTAATCTGTAGCAGCATAAGAATGACTATAACTTTAAGCCAATGTCAATGACTCTAACCTCTAGTAAGGTCCCTGATGACCCACAAGTATAGGGGGTGTATCGTACTATTTTCGAGGGAAGTGAAACCCAATTTATTGATTCGACACAAGGGGAGCCAAAGAATATTTATAAGCCTTCACAACTGAGTTGTCAATTCAGCTGCACCTGGAAACAATCTTGCTCATAGCAGTTTATCAGTAGCAACGGTTTTGTAGTAGCAATAGTAAAGTAACAGTAGTAGTAAAGTAAAGACAGTAGTAAAAATTGCAGTAAACTGTAGGATTAAAGCGTGGTAGGCACAGGAATGGATGGACGGGCGTTGCATGGACAAGACAATTCACATGGCAATCAGAACATAGGGCATTTGCGGATAAATAAGATAAAGCATCCAGGTACTAAATAATCATAGGCATGTGTTCCATATATAGTCATGCGTGCTCGCAATTAGAACTTGCACAACATCTTTTGTCCTACCAGCCCGTTTGCAGCGGGGCCTCAAGGAAACTACTGGCAACTAAGGTGCTCCTTTTAATAGAGCACCGGAGCAAAGCATTAACACTCCGTGAACACATGTGATCCTCATATCAAAGCCATTCCCTCTGGTTATCCCGATTTCTGTCACTTCGGGGCCTTTGGTTTCGGACAACAACGTGTGTATACAACTTGCAGGTAAGACCATAAACAATACTATCATAATGAATCAATAACATGTTCAGATCTGAAATCATGGCACTCGGTCCCTAGTGACAAGCATTAAGCATAACAAGTTGCAACAAAGTCAAAAAGCACTAATAAAAGATACTAGGCACCATGCCCTAACAATCCGATGCCATTACATGAACGATCTCATCCAATCCCTACCATCCCCATAGCCTACAGTGGGGAATTACTCACTCATAAATGGGGGAAACATGGATGGTCGATGGAGAAGCGATGGTGATGATGATGGCGATGATCTCCTCCAATTCCCTATCCCGGTAGAGTGCCAGAACGGAGTTTCTGGTTCCGAATCGCCAAATCTGGTGGTGGCGGCGCAACGGAACTGTTTCTGGAAAAACGTCGAACCCCCCTTGGTTTTTAGGTCAAGAGGCAACTTATAGGCGAAGAGGGAGGCCGAGGGGGTGCCTGGGACGGCCAGACCACCCCCTGGTGTGGCTAGGCCTAGCCCGCGAGGCCAGGTGGTGTGGCCAGGCCCTAGCCCCTCTCCGTCTCGTATTCTGGCTCCTGGTGTCCCTCGGTGAAAAACTGACTTTGGCTTTTGTCCCATCCAATTCCGGGAATATTCATTTTCTGACTTTTCTGGAACCAAAAACAGCAAAAAACAGGCAACTAGCACTGTGGCTCTTGTTAATAGGTTAGTCCAAGAAATCATATGAAAAGTACTCCAAAGTGTGGACAAAACATAAGAAAGTAGATAAAACCAAGCATGGAACATAACAAATTATGGATATGTTTGCAACATATCAACATCCCCAAGCTTAACTCCTGGTCGTCCTCGAGTAGGTAAGTGATAAAAAGAAAGAATAATTTTTGAGGTGACATGCACCATCAAAAAATTGATCAAAGTATTTGTAAAACATTCATAGCTGGGATCATAGTACTTCAACAGAACATGAAAGATAAAGTTCCAACAATAAGACAAAGCAACTATGTTGCAACATGAAAAGGCACAAACAAAAGATTCATGAATAACAATGCTTTGCAAGACCTTTGTTTGTTTCACATAAAGAAAACATAGCATAGTGGTATTCATCTTGTCCCTCATAGAGTAGCAAACATAAATGCACAGGACACCTTCCAAGTTCATAAGAGTGACTAGATACAAATAGTTTAAAACAAGCAATATCAAAGCTATGCATCAATCAACAAGTCTTGGGATAATTCACATAGAACTAAGAATGACCACTATGCTCTCAAAGTAGGTGCATAAAGATAGAAGGTGGAGACTCAACATAAAAGTAAAAGAAAGGCCTTCAAAGAAGGAAGTAGAGACTCAAGTTTCATAAAGAGCTTCCAAAAATTATGGTACTTATTAGCTTTCAGCTCTCATTGCCCCTATCATAAGCATCTTGAAGGTGATTAAGGTTAAAGTGACACAACGAAGAGGATATGCTTGACAAGTTATAAGCCAAAATCTCATGCCCCTTACTTACGAAGACCAAACCTCATGCTACTCAACTTTAGTCACAAGTATGCTCTTGTCATTGTAAGTACATATGTATCATAGAGAACCGCCAACAGGGTACCCCTTGCACATGATACAGAAGCTATCCCATAATCAAAATGACAAGGCAAGCAGACAGTGAGCATCTCAGCGATCTTTTTATTTGCTATTTGCATAGGTTTTTATTGAGGATGCTTCATAAAGTGCTCATTATGGTTATGCTGCAAGTTTCCACCTTGATTAGGCATGGCTTAGGCTAGCGGCCCAGGCGTTTCTCTAACACAAATACAAACTCCATGATCTTACAAGTTCCCCTTTTATTTCACACCGCCGGGATCCATAAGCAAAAGAACATGATATCAACGGGGTACAAGGTACAAGTGCAATGTTGAAAGCGTTCCCCATGATACATGGTTCTGCTAACTTCAACTTATAAAGCGCAAGCATATACGCAACAAAGATGGACGCAATGGTTCAAGTTTATTAAACGCAAGAAAATTAAAGCGTGCCATCAAGTTCGTGAGAGCTTTAATCACTAGTTTTCTCATAACAAGTTTAATTCGGAAGTTAGATAAAAACATGAATATACTTGGAATAGCATATGATAATAGGTAGGTATGGTGGACTCTTTGGAATAACTTGGTTTTAGGAATTGGATGCATGAGTGGAACTCATACTTGGTTATGGAGGCTAGCAAAAGTCTGGGAGCGACCAACTAAGAGAGCAATAATGGCCATAATCATGCAGAGCGACAAAACATCATTAATCAAAGCATAAAGTGATACTACAAGTTGAAAACTAAAGGATCATAATGGCTATGGTGACTTGGGATAGTCATAACATGGTGTGAGCATGCGCCAAGTCAACCCAAATAAAGCATTAAAGGAGAATACCATAATACTATGCTTTAATATGCTAAAACAACGCATGATTCTTCCAAGGCACATTAAGCAATCTCAATTGTTTATAACATGTCATGCTACAGCAAAGAATACTAAGCATAAATCCAAAAGAATATCAAGCATGGCATGACAAAGCATAGGCCACAGTCAAAAACAAGCTCTCTTTACCACTTAAGCATGAACTTTCCTACTCTTTTCCAATCCAAACCAAACTATTTGAAAACCAATGCATGAAAGAGGGGATCCACCCAATTTATTAAGCAAACTAAGAAAACAAAGCAAACGACTAACCAAAACAAAAACGAAAAAGAAGACGCTCCAAGAACAACACAACTGTGCATGAAACAATAAAAATGCAGTGTTTGGAAGAAACCTGAGATTTTTATTGATGAAGAAGGGGATGCCTTGGGCATCCCCAAGCTTTGACGCTTGTACATCTTGAATATTTCTTGGGGTGACACGGATGGCATCCCCAAGCTTGAGCTTTAGTCCATCCTTCATCTCATTACTCATTCCTTCCATACACGTGAAATTTTTTCTTCATACAAAACTTCACACAATCTTTATTAGCAACATTAGTGCACTCGAGATAATAAGTCTTTGGGTTCAGTTCCAACAGCAATAAAACTTTCATTAAAACACAAGCTACTGTAGCACTTCCCTCAAAAAGCTCAATTCCCCAAAAGAACTCAAAAAGGAACCAACAAGAAGCAAACGCAAATAATGGCAGAAACCTGTCAAAACAGACCAGCAGGTAAAGACGAATTTTTTCGAATACCTTCTGTTGCTCAAATCGAAAAGTGTCGAACTAACAAAAGTTAGATAACAACCTGGGGTAGAAGCAAAAAATTTCATGCCTCAAAAGAACGTACAGAGATTTTACACGAATTTTTACGGTGAAGCACAGAAATCTGTTTCGGGACAGCAACTTTCTCAACCATTACTTCTCTCTCATTAGAGGTTACTCTTGGCACAAAAAGCAAATAAAAAGGATAAGGAGCGGTTATTCCAAGACTCATCTAAAACTTTTGGGTTATCTCCCAATAAGTACTTTTCTTTAACGCCTTTAAGTTAGGCATGATAGTTTGGGAGGATGCTCACATAAGAAATATGAATTGAAGTAAAAGAGAGCATCAACAAGCAAATTGAAAACACATTTAAGTCTAACCCACTTCCTATGCATAGGAATCCTATATGCAAATAAATTCGCAGAGAACAGAGTGACAGGCATAGGAAGATAAAACAAGAGTAACTTCAAAACTTTCAGCACATAGAGAGGTTTTTCAATACCATGAAAACTTCTACAACCATATTTTCCTCTCTCATAATAATTTTCAGTAGCCTCATGAATAAACTCAACAATATAACTATCACATAAAGCATGCTTTTCATGTTCTACAAAAACTTAATTTTTATCAAGCTCAAAAATAGTGGGATTAAAACCTTCAAACATACTTTTAACAATTCTATAACAAGATGATTGATCATTCAATATAGGACCATTGTCTAGAGCTTTATCATAAACAATTTCTAAGCAAAACTCTTTAGTACCACGCATCTCGAAGTTAGGCACAAATAAAGGATTATCACAGATAACATGAGCATAACATTCATCCTCCTTTGGTAAGCATGGGGGACAATCAAATAATGTAACGGATAAAGAGTTACTCTCATTAGAAGGTAGACATGGGTAGCTAATACATTCTTCCTCCTTTTGTTCATCACTCTCCTCCTATTTTTCATCTAATGAGCTTTCAGGTTCATCAATTTCTTCTTCCATAAGATCCTGCAAGGCATTAGTCTCTTCCATTTGTGGAAAGCATCTATTAATATATTCCAGAATATAGCCATTTTCTTCCTTGTAATTATGAAAGCAAAATTTCAGTATATCATAAACCTCATATTTATAAGGTGAATCATCAATATTTTCAAGCAAACTAGCGAGTTCAAATGCACCCTTCCAAGCAATAAATTCCTCAATTTGTTCCACATCATAAAAGTCATAATTTTCTTTCACATAAGAAGATATGGTAACATCATCATTATACTCACATTAAAAAGGGAGGTGTCTGTACCTCCTACAGCAACAAGATTTATCAAAGCAATAAGTAACATTATAAGTAGAGCACACGTTTATAGCAATGGTATACAATTTATCAATTTGTTCCCGTAAGTGTTTCCCTTTTTGTGACAAGCGATGTGCCTAATAATAATATTTTTGTTCTTCCGTGAACCCACCTTGCCAATAAGATTCAGTTTCAAAGAAACCAACCATTGATAGAAAGCATGATAAAGCAAGACAATAACATACCAACAAAAATAACAACTAGAGTACGAACTAATTTTTTTGTATTTTTGATAAAGAAACAAGCAAACAAGGCGGAAATAAACTAAGCAAAACAAAAATAACAAAGTAAAGAGATTGGTTATGATTATGCTTGAACAATAGTGATTCCAAGTGGACTTGATAAATAAAGCTATGCTCCCCGGCAACGGCGCCAGAAAATAGTCTTGATGACCTACAAGTATAGGGGGTGTATCGCAGTATTTTCGAGGAAAGTGAAACCCAATTTATTGATTCGACACAAGGGGAGCCAAAGAATATTTATAAACCTTAACAACTGAGTTGTCAATTCAGCTGCACCTGGAAACAATCTTGCTCACAGCAGTTTATCAGTAGCAACAGTTTTGTAGTAGCAATAGTAAAGTAACAGCAGTAGTAAAGTAAAGACAGTAGTAACAATTGCAGTAAACAGTAGGATTAAAGTGTGGTAGGCACGTGGATGGATGGACGGGCATTGCATGGACAAGACAATTCACATGGCAATCAGAACATAAGGCATTTGCAGATAAATAAGATAAAGCATCCAAGTACTAAACAATCATAGGCATGTGTTCCATATATAGTCATACGTGCTCGCAATGAGAACTTGCACAACATCTTTTGTCCTGCCAGCCCGTTTGCAGCGGGGCCTCAAGGGAACTACTGGGAATTAAGGTGCTCCTTTTAATAGAGCACCGGAGCAAAGAATTAACACTCCGTGAACACATGTGATCCTCACATCAAAGCCATTCCCTCCGGTTATCCCGATTTCTGTCACTTCGGGGCCATTGGTTCCGGACAACAACGTGTGTATACAACTTGTAGATAAGACCATAAACAATACTATCATAATGAATCAATAACATGTTCAGATCTGAAATCATGGCACTCGGTCCCTAGTGACAAGCATTAAGCATAACAAGTTGCAACAAAGTCAAAAGGCACTAATAAAAGATACTAGGCACCATGCCCTAACAATCCGATGCCACTACATGAACGATCTCATCCAATCCCTACCATCCCCATAGCCTACAGCGGGGGATTACTCACTCATAGATGGGGGAAACATGGATGGTCGATGGAGAAGCGATGGTGATGATGATGGCGATGATCTCCTCCAATTTCCTGTTCGGCAGAGTGCCAGAATGGAGTTTTTGGTTCCGAATCGCCAAATCTGGTGGTGGCAGCGCAGCGGAACTCTTTATGGAAAAACGTCGAACCCCCCTTGGTTTTTAGGTCAAGAGGCAACTTATAGGCGAAGAGGGAGGCCGAGGGGGTGCCTGGGGCGTCCAGACCACCCCCTGGCGCGGCCAGGCGCCCGCGCGGCCAGGTGGTGTGGCCAGGCCCCAGCCCCTCTCTTTCTCGTATTCTGGCTCCTGGTGTCCCTCGATGAAAAACTGACTTTGGCTTTTGTCCCGTCCAATTTCGAGAATATTCATTTTCTGACTTTCCTGGAACCAAAAACAGGTAGCTGGCACTGTGGCTCTTGTTAATAGGTTAGTCCAAGAAATCATATGAAAAGTACTCCAAAGTGTGGACAAAACATAAGAAATTAGATAAAACCAAGCATGGAACATCAAAAATTATAGATACATTTGCAACGTATCAACGTCCCCAAGCTTAACTCCTGCTCGTCCTCGACTAGGTAAGTGATAAAAAGAAAGAATAATTTTTTAGGTGACATGCACCATCATAAACTTGATCAAAGTATTTGTAAAATAATCAAAGCTGGGATCATAGTACTTCAATCATAACATGAAAGACAAATTTCTAGCAATAAGACAAAGAAACTATGTTGCAACATGAAAAGGCACAAACAAAAGATTCATGAATAACAATGCTTTGCAAGACGTTTGTTTGTTTCACATAAAGAAAACATAGCATAAAGGTATTCAGCTTGTCCCTCATAGAGTAGCAAACATAAATGCAAAGGACACCTTCAAAGTTCATAAGAGTGACTAGATACAAATAGTTTAAAACAAGCAATATCAAGGTATGCATCAATCAACAAGTCTTGGGACAATGCACATAGAACTAAGAATGGCCACTAAGCTCTCAAAGTAGGTGCATAAAGATAGAAGGTGGAGACTCAATATATAAGTGGAAGAAGGGCCTTCATAGAAGGAAGTAGGGATTCAAGTCTCATAAAGATCTTCCAAAAATTATGGTACTTAATAGCTTTCATCTCTCATTGCCCCTATCATAAGAATCTTGAAGTGATTAAGGTTAAAGTGAACAAACTATGGTTTATATGCTTGACGAAGTATAAGCTGGAAATCTCATGTCCCTTGAATACGAGGGCCGCTCCTCATGCTACTCAAGTTTAGTCACCGGTAATTTCTTGTCATCGTAAGTACATGTGTATCATAGAGAACCGCCAACGAGGTACCCCTTGCCCGATGATACGGAAGAATCCCCATATCAAAATGATAGGCAAGGAGACAATGAGCATCTCAGCAATCTTCTTATTTACCATGGGAATATGGTGTTTTTTCTCTCTTTCCTCTTTTCATAATCTATTTTTTTTCTTTTTCTCTTTTTTTCTCAATATCCAACTCTTTTTTTATAAGAAGAATGCTTCATAGACAACTCATTATAGTTACGCTGCAGGTTTCCACCATGTCAGCATGGATTAGACCAGCGGCCTAGCCATTTCTCTAACACACATACATAACTCCATGGACTTACAAGCTCCCCTTTCATTTCACACCGACGACATCCATAGACAAAAGAGCATGATATCAACTAGGTACAAAGTACAAGTGCAATGTTGAAAGTGTTCCCCATGACAGCATGGTTCTGCTAATCCCCAACAAATAAGTGCAAGATATACAACACAGATGACACAATGGTTCAAGTTTATTAAGGGCAAGAAAAGTAAAGTGTGCCATCAAGTTCGTGAGAGCTTTAATCACTAGTTTTCTCATAACAAGTTTAATTTGGAAGGTAGATAAAAACATGAATATACTTGGAATAGCATATGCTAGTAGGTAGGTATGGTGGACTCTTCTGAATAACTTGGTTTAAGTAGTTGGATGCATGAGTAGAACTCATACTTGGTTACGAAGGCTAGCAAAAGACTGTGAGCGACAAACTAAGAGAGCAATAATGGCCATAATCATGCAGAGCGACCAAACATCATTGATCAAAGCATAAAGTGATACTACAAGTTGAAAACTAAAGGATCACGAAGGCTTATGGTGACTTGAGATAGTCATAACATGGTGTGAGCATGCGCCAAGTCAACCCAAATAAAGTACCAAAGGAGAATACCACAATACTATGCTTTAATATGCTAAAACAACGCATGATTCTTTCAAGGTACATTAAGCAATCTCAATTGTTTATAACAAGTCATGCTACAACAAAGAATACTAAACATAAAGCCAAAACAATATCAAGCAAGGCATGACAAAGCATAGGCCATAGTCAAAAACAAGCTCTCTTTACCACTTAGGCATGAACTTTCCTACTCTTTTCCAAATCCAAACCAAACTATTTGAAAACCAATGTATGATAGAAGGGGTCCAACCAATTTATTCAGCAAACTAAGAAAACCAAGCAAACTAAAAATCAAAACAAAAACGAAAAAGAAGACGCTCCAAGAACAACACAACTATGCATGAAACAATAAAAAATGAAGTGTTTGGAAGAAACCTGGGATTTTTATTGATGAAGAGGGGGATGCCTTGGACATCCCCAAGCTTTGACACTTGTACTTCTTGGATATTTCTTGGGGCGATACGCGTGGCATCCCCAAGCTTGAGCTTTAGTCCATTCTTCATCTCATTACTCATTCCTTCCATACACCTGAAATTTTTCCTTCATACAAAACTTCACA
Source organism: Avena sativa (assembly GCA_916181665.1). Classification (NCBI taxonomy): domain Eukaryota; kingdom Viridiplantae; phylum Streptophyta; class Magnoliopsida; order Poales; family Poaceae; genus Avena; species Avena sativa. The sequence continues at coordinate 472,432,771 of OV702290.1, forward strand.
CAATCTTTATTAGCAACATTCGTGCACTCAAGATAATAAGTCTTTAGGTTCAGTTCCAAGACCAATAAAACTTCCATTAAAACACAAGCTACTGTAGCACTTCCCTCAAAAAGCTCAATTCCCCAAAAGAACTCAAAAAGGAACCAACAAGAAGCAAATGCAGAAAATGGTAGAAATCTATCAAAACAGACCAGCAGGTAAAGACGAATTTTTTCGAAGACCTTCTGTTTCTCAAATCAAAAAGTGTTGAACTAAAGAAAGTTATATAACAACCTGGGGCAGAAGCAAAAAAATTCACGCCTCAAAAGGACGTACAGAGATTTTACACGAATTTTTACGGTGAAGCACAGAAATCTGTTTCGGGACAGCAACTTTCCCAATCATTACTTCTCTCTCATTAGAGGTTACTCTTGGAACAAAAAGCAAATAAAAAGGATAAGGAGAGGTTATTACTGAGGTAATAACTTCCAAGACTCATGTAAAACTTTTGGGTTATCTCCCAATAAGTACTTCTCTTTAATGCCTTTAAGTTAGGCATAAGAAGCAAGAAAAAGAATCAAGTGTTCTCAAATGAAGAAGCATTAAGAGCAAATTTTGTTTTCATAGGAGAGGCAAAAGAAATCTTCTCTCTCTTCTTAGGGAAGTGTTCTATACATTTCTTGAGTGGGAGTTGATATTTAATGGTGCCTTCTTTCGTATTAATAATGGCACCAACAGTTCTAAGAAAAGGTCTTCCCAAAGTAATAGGACAAGAAGCATTGCATTCAACATCCAAAAAATAGAAATAAATGGGGACATAGGCATTGTTAACCATAATAATAACATCATTAATACTCCCCATGAGTTTCTTTTTAGCATTATCATCAAGTGGGACATTCAAATAACAATCTTCAAGTGGTGGCAAATCAAGCATATCATAAATCCTTCTAGGCATAATAGAAACACTACTATCAAGATCACATAAAGCTTTGAAATCAAAATCATTCACTTTAATATTAATGATGGGTTCCCAACCATCTTCTTGTTTTATAGGAATAGAAGCTTTATGTTTCATCTTTTCTTCTTTAATCTTTATGAGAGCATCAGTAATGTGTTTTGTAAAGGCCATGTTCATAGCACTAGAATTAGGACTTTTAGCAAGCTTTTGTAGGAACTTAATAACTTCGGAGATGTTGCAACCATCAAGATCAAAATCATAATTATCATCTAGAGTAGTAGAACTATTACTAGCCTCAACACTAGTGGTAGTGATAGTAGAAACACTAATGTTTCTAGCAATTTCATCTTCTCTTTGCCATTTATCATGCAATTCAGCTAATAGTCTAACATTTTCATCAATTCTTACTTGTATGGCATTAGTAGCTGCAAAGGGATTATCATTAGTTTCAGGTTTAGCAGCCATTTATTCAAAGAAGATTGAGCTTCGGCCAGTGATGCTATATTTCTTTCAGCATTAGAGAGTTTTCCCTCAATAGTTTTATTGAAAGCAGTTTGTTTACTAATAAAGTCCTTAAGCATAACTTCAATTTTAGAGGGAGCACTCTTATTGTTGTTGTAGGAATTTCCATAAGCATTACCATTGTTGGGAGGATATGGCCTATAATTGTTACTACCAAAATTATTCTTGTACGCATTGTTGCTAAAATTGTTATTTCTTATAAAGTTCACATCAACTTGCTCTTCCTGAGCAACCAAAGAGGCTAAAGGAACATTATTTGGATCAATATGGGCTTTCCCATTAACAAGCATAGACATAATAATATCAATCTTATCACTCAAGGAGGAGGTTTCCCCAACAGAATTTACCTTCTTACCTTGTGGAGCTCTTTCAGTATGTCATTCGGAGTAGTTAACCATCATATTATCTAGAAGCTTTGTTGCAGCACCCAAAGTGATGGTCATAAAGGTACCTCCAGCAGCAGAATCCAATAGGTTCCTTGAAGAATAGTTCAATCCTGCATAAAAAGTTTGGATGATCATCCAAGCAGTCAGTCCATGAGTGGGACAATTATTTACCAAAGATTTCATTCTTTCCCAAGCTTGAGCAACATGTTCATTATCGGATTGTTTAAACTTCATTATTTCACTTCTCATAGATATAATCTTAGCAGGAGGATAGTATTTTCCAATAAAAGCATCTTTGCATTTAGTCCAAGAATCAATACTATTCCTAGTTAAGGAATTCAACCATTCTTTAGCTTTTCCTCTCAAAGAGAAAGGAAACAATTTAAGCTTAATAATATCTCCATCTATATCCTTATGCTTTTGCATCTCACAAATTTCAACAAAGCTATTTAGATGGGCAGCAGCATCTTCATTACCAATACCAGAAAATTGTTCTCTCATAACAAGATTGAGTAAAGCAGGTTTTATCTTAAAGAAAGTAGCTTCAGGAACAGGTGGAGCAATAGGTGCGCTCATAAAATCATTGTTGTTGGTGCTAGTGAAGTCACACAACTTAGTGTTTTCAAGAGTAGTCATTTTTTTGTGTTTTTAATAAAGAAAGCAAACTTGTAAAACTAATTTTTTGTGTGTTTTTGATAAAGAAACAAGCAAACAAAGCAAAAGGAAAGTAAGCAAAACAAAAATAACAAAGTAAAGAGATTGGTTATGAGGGACTCCCCTTGTGAAGATGTCCTTGACTCCCCAGCAACGACGCCAGAAAAGTAGCTTGATGGCCCAAAATATATCGAGCTCGTTGGGGAACCCCAAGAGGAAGGTATGATGAGCACAACAGCAAGTTTTCCCTCAGTATGAAACCAAGGTTTAATCGAAAGAGTACGAGCAAGGAAAAACCCCAAAGGTGTTGCTAGATGAGCCTTGGCAGGGCGCACTACCGGTGCTAGTAGCAACGTGGAGACCTGCACAACACAACCACAGAACTCTGTCGCCAACTTGCGATGAGGTTATCAATCTCACCGGTTTTGCTAAAAACAAAGGATTAAACGTATCGAATGGAAGAAAGTAATAGTTTCAGAAAGTAAACACAAAGTAGTAAACAGTTGATTGTAGATTGAAAGTAAAAGAAAGGACCGGGGTCCATAGTTCACTAGAGGTGGCTCTCCTTAAGATAGATAACATGCTAGGTGAACAAATTACAGTGGGGCAATTGACAAACATCGAGAAAGCATACAAGCATATACTAATCATCTTGACTACTTTGAGATTCGATTGGGCATTACAACATTATACATAAACCGCCATCCAACTGCATCTATGACTAATAATCCACCTTCAGGTTATCATCCGAACCCCCTCCAGTATTAAGTTGCAAGCAACGGATAATTGCATTACGAATTGCGTGTAAAGTAAACAATACGATTTTTCTATGAACAAAGGATTGTTGCTTTCTCCCTAGTAGCAATAACACATCTAATACCTTAGAGATTTCTGTCACTTCCCCAGATTACTAGAGGAATGAACCCACTATCGAGCATAAATACTAACTCTTGGAGTTGCTATCATCTACTTGGCCAAGATATCTACTAACAACGGAAAGCATGCAAGATCACAAATAACAAAGACATGATAGAATCAATAATCAATCTGAAATAGCATCTCAATATCCATCGGATCCCCGCAAACACAACATGTAGAATTACAAATAGATGATCTTGATCATGAACGGAGCTCACAAGATCTAAACATGAAAGCACAAAGGAGGAGAACCAGCCATCTAGCTACTACATGGACCTGTAGTATAGAGATGAACTACTCACGCATCACACTGGAGGCTTGCATGGTGATGAAGAAGGCCTCCAGGGTGAATTCCCCTCTCCGGCAGGGTGCCGGGAAGAGCTTCAGATCCCTCCCGATCTAGGGATGGAGATGATGGCGGCTACAGACTCTTTCGTGGAATTTTGACCGGGTACTCAGGGTTTCCGTATCAAAGGTAATATATAGGCGGAAGGAGAGGCCGAGGGGGTGCCTGGGGCGGCCAGACCACCCCCTGGCGCGAGCCAGGCCTGACCGCGTGGCCAGGTGGTGTGGCCGGGCCCCAGCCCCTCTCCGTCTAGTATTCTGGCTCCAGGTGTCCCCCGGTAAAATAATGACTTTGGCTTTTGTCTCGTCCAATTCCGAGAATATTCTTTTTCTGACTTACCTAGAACCAAAAACAGCAGAAAACAGGCAGCTGGCACTGTGGCTCTTGTTAATAGGTTAGTCCAAGAAATCATATGAAAAGTACTCCAAAGTGTGGACAAAACACAAGACAGTAGATAAAACCAAGCATGGAACATCAAAAATTATAAATACATTTGCAATGTATCATTCACCCATCTCCATGTGTGGCAGTTGCATATTCTAGGGGCTCTCTGGGATCTCTGACCACCATGGTTGTTTGCCACAAATGGAGTCCCTACAGATCAATGCATCTGTGTTATGGAGTCTCAAAAGCCACACCTTGATGACCCACACACACTCTATTTGGGTGTGGTGATGCAACTGCTTCTGTCACACTGCAGGTTCACCCATCTCCATGTGTGGCAGTTGCATATTCTAGGGGCTCTCTAGGCTCTCTGACCACCATGGTTGTTTGACACAAATGGAGTCCCTACAGATCAATGCATTTGTGTTATGGAGTCTCAAAAGCAACACTTTGATGACCCACACACACTCCAGCTAGGTGTGGTGATGCAACTGCTTCTGTCACACTACAGGTTCACCCATCTCCATGTGTGGCAGTTGCATATTCTAGGGGCTCTCTGACCACCATGGTTGTTTGACACAAATGGAGTCCCTACAGATCAATGCATCTGTGTTATGGAGTCTCAACAGCCACACCTTGATGACCCACACACACTCTAGTTGGGTGTGGTGATGTAACTGCTTCTGTCACACTACAGGTTCACCCATCTCCATGTGTGGCGGTTGCATATTATTGGGGCTCTCTGACCACCATGGTTGTTTAACACAGATGAAGTCCCTACAGATCAATGCATTTGTGTTACGTAGTCTCAAAAACCGGTGAGAGATCCAGTAAGATATTGTCAAGACCGGTCACCTAGCTTAAGAACCCTAATGTTTGAAACCTAATGTTGATTTATTTCATCCACACACCACTCATCCAATGGCCAATAATCTGTGGTTCCGTCGTCCCGCCAATCCAAAATTTTGGGTTCGGTCCTCCCGCCGATCCAAAATTTCGGGCACCCAAATTCTCGTGCGCTGAAACTATCATGCGTTGATATTACGGTTCAGCCCATCCACAAAGTGTAACCAATGCGTTGGCACTGAGGTCATTTACGTAATCTAGTGGAAACCCTTCTTTATCCCCTCACTAAAAGGAGATAGGTCCAAATCTCCTAGCCGCCGCCCGCCCGTCGCAGCACGGCCATCATCGTACCCTCGCCCGCCGCCATCTGCCCTAGTAATCATCTAACCGTCGACCTAGCCCAAACCCTAGCCCGTCCTCGGCTTCCCGATTTCTGACCAAGTCATCGAGCTCACGGATCTGCCACCTCGCCGTCGAGCACTGCCATCTGGCCATCCTCCCCATCTGCCACCTCGCCAACAAGGTCCTCCTCATCTCCGTGAACCTCGGCGTCAAGGTCTGCTACCTCGCCGTCCACCCCACCAATAATGCATGTCTCCTCGCTATCCACCTCGCCATCCACCACGCCGTCAAGGCACCCCAGATCGTCATCCTCCTCGCTGACAAGGAAGGCCAGCAAGGTTCCCGGCAAGAAGCCCACAAAGAAAAAGGCCGTAGCGCCTGCAGGCAAGTAAACAACCACCTTGCATGTGAATTCTCTACTCTTTTAAGCCTGCTCGATGTTCATGTGTTTCATTTTCCATGCCTGTGAAATTGCTTGTTTGAGAGAGGCAGTATGTTCATTTTCCTCCTCATGTTTGCTATCGGGCAATCAACACCATACGTAATATTTTGTTTAATTGCCTGTTTAATTTGTAGTTGACTTGGATTTCTTTATTAATATTAGATACTCAAATGCATCCCATGGAAGAAAGTTGGCTGAAAAACATCATGAGAAACAATGAGCGCTTGCAACAACTGGTTGTTAGGCCCTTTGCAAGTCTTTTCGCATCTCCAACTGTATTCTCTCCTAAAAAGACAAGAAATGACTGCTCTAGATCTGACTATGATCCTGAAGAGGAGGAAGATGTCATTGAAGGAGACCTAGATGATGTCAGTGAGGACAATGAGTCACAGTTCGACCCCTTACCTTACTCATCTTGTGTTGAATTGTTTGCTTACTGATTTTGACATATATATGTTCCTTCTTTATTATCCCCAATTGACCGGTACACATGGATTTTTTAGCCATGGAAGAGGAAATGCAACAAGACAGCTGTCGTCAGGACATCGTTGGCTCCTATTGGTCTAGCATCTGCTCGGAAGCGCGTCTTGGCAGGCCAAGGTGCAGGCACAGAAACTTCCAGAAAAACCAGGTCCAAGGGTAAGCAACCAGTTGACCAAGGTGGCTGGGAAGCTCCCCAAGCCGAGCACACACCTCCCCAAGGCCAGCAGCCAGATCCCTGGTGTCCGCGAGCACCTCCCCTAGGCCAGCTGCCCGCTGCCTACCATCCGCGGGCACCTCCCCAAGGAAAGCAGCAGCCCCCGCCCAGCCATGCACGGGCGCCTCTCCAAAGCGACCGTGCACTTCCCTAGGGCAAGCAGCAGCGCCCCTTGCCATGCACGGGCGCCTCCCCAATGCAACTGTGCACCTCTCCAAAGGGATTGTGCATCTGAGGGTTAAGCTACCAAAGGCGAGGGGCCTGATGTGAAACGTGACGGATGGTTATTTGACCATTTTAACTGGGATCAAGAAGGTATCATGTTGAACAAATTGCTTGCTCTTCTGCAACCGATTAACATTATATTGTGTGAATCATACTCATTGCATTTACTGTTGTAGAACACTAACTCATAACCATTATATTCTTGTAGATGAATTTGGGCATAATCATTCTAGAGACACTGTTACGCATGATGATCCTCTGTTGGTGGTTGACAACATGCCCACAAAAAGACTTCAACATGTCGTTCCTCCAGGAAGAACTAGACCAGTTTCACCAGTGATTGCTGCCAAGTTTGCCACTGAGTGTGCAGTAATAGTTAGGACTCAGATGCCTATCTTCCCCCAGTGGAAAGAGTACAGGGAGAGGCCAGATGTCAGAGCAGACTTCTATGGCAAAGTTTCTGTATGTTTCGTAACACTCAACTGTCCCTTTATTCCTTTTGATGTTAATGCGAAATCTGATAATCTTTGTTTTATTTCAGCAAAAGTTTGTCATGGACCCCTCCCTACCTGATGTGCAGTTTGCTTGCAATAAGCAGTTAATGAGACACGCAAGAAATCGACGGCATACTCTGAAGAAACAGTTTTTTGACAATTTCCCAGCGAATGAAGTTACAAGGATATCTCATGTGGAACACATGAGCAATGAGGAGTGGTGCAGGCTTGTCGATTTTTGGTCCGACCCTAGAAACAAGGTCATGTCTTGTTTACTAAACTTCTCATGTTTGAGTTCTTTAAGCTAGACTTAACTGTATGCTCCCTGTTTGTTTAGGCTTTGTCTACAAAAACAAGATTAGCACACAGCTCGTCAAGTACCCTCATGTCACTGTTGCTCATAGCTACGAGGTTTTGTGCGACATGGAGGAAGGCTCCATTGAACTGCTCGAAAATGGCTTGACTGACAATATGCAAGAAGCAACTATAAGTCCTCCATAATACTTTCCATCTTCGTCAAATTCAATGCCCTTTTCTTCCCTCACATATATGATGCGCTTATTATTTGCTCGCTAGGTTTTTCATATTCTATTCTATTCCTAAAACTTGTAGGCAGTCGTGGAAAGCAAGTTGGTGTCATATCCTCCAGAAGATGGCATAGAGGATGGAGCAATTCCTTCCACCAACGTTGTGCACTCTGTGCTGTCTCAGAACAAAAGAAATCCAATTGTCCTGAAGAACATCATCATATTTGCAAGTACTTCAAAACCAACCAAGTCTCAGCTAGAAACTCAACTTGAGGCTCATAAAGCAGGTAATGTGGAACTGCGCTGTGCAATTGAGGAGTTGCAGCAGGTGAACAAATCCGGCGAGGTAGAGAGGCTGAAGTATTTGGAAGACCTACAAGTAATGCGGAAGAAATAAGAAGACCTGAGGAAGAAACAAGAAGAGGCAAATGCATTAATACAACAAGTGTTAGCTCACCTGTCCGAACCACAATAGGCAATATGGTGAATTTGTGGAAATGTGTCTGGCATGATTTGAACCGTCTGAGTCTGGTATTCATTTCTTGAGAGTGAAACATTTGTCCTAGAATTTTCTATCAAATTATGTATTGTAATCCTATAAACGTCCTTATTGTTTCTTTACGAAATATTTCTGTCATGGTTAGTAACGTCACGAGACTGATAACATCATCATTTCTTCTAGACTATACGTGGCTGGCGCTGATTGGTCATCGTATTGTCCTACAATTGACCCACGTGTTATCATTTGAATGGATCACGTGCTGACCTATAAGCGGCCGGCAGCGACGAAACGAAATTCATCAGGGCTGGCATGACATCATAACAACGTGATAACGTAAGGAAGTGGTGGTTACTGAATCAAGTCATGACGAAAAATAAACGTCCCGATAGGGATGACATCACAGACAATAATAATGACGTCAGCAAACATCGCTGACGGCAGTTCGTGGTGCTGTCCGCCACGTGGCATCGTTCATGATGAAGTAAAAACATCATGACAGACCAGGCCTGGGCTGGGCCGGTCCAGTTTGCCGCGACGAAATTGGAGGAACGTCACGGACGTGCCGTGACGTTTTCAGACAAAGAAAACGTCATAGATTGAATTATGACGTGAGGTCCGTGACCTATTTTTTTCGTCGCAGAATTCGTCGCGCATGGCCATCTACGATGTTTTGGCCCTCATCCACGATGATATCAGATCGGCATGAACCGCCCAGATTCTTGTAGTGGTATAATGGCCATGTTAGCCAAGGTACGGCAAGGTCAAAGCGTAAGCTGGCCGAGTCACCTCAAGGCAGGCCGACTTACAATATGACCCGCCCTAAAGGATGTTCGTCTAATGTTAACCTGGCCGACATAAAGCATATGTCGGCTGGACTTTTGTAACTTGTTTGCAGGTACCCACAGGGCCGAGTTAACTAGGCCCGAGCCGGGTTACCACTTGGCTTACAAGGGAAGGAAGGAATCTTCTTGGTCAAAGGTTCTCTCTCTCCACTATAGCGTGAGCACAGCGGATAGAGGGATGGACCAGTGAGTATGGGCCGACAAAGGTTACATTGCATGTGTCGGGTGACGTTGGCTATGTCGGCTGACGCCGCGCGGCAGAGGGGCTCAGTGAGGCTTACGCCCTGAGTCCGGATTATCTTAGATAGAGAAAAGAGGAGCACCGCTTTGCTATTTTGGGAGAGGCATATTTAGAGAATATGCCTTCCACGTATACCCTAACTTGTAACCTAGCTCCCCTATATAAGGAGGGGTGGGATCTCCATAGAGACGGTCGGCCATTTTTACTAAGGGAAAACCCTGGAGAGGTAGTTGTGGGTAGCAAGAGAAGGAGCCTCCCCACGAACAGCTCAAGGAGCCCTTGTAATCCATCATTGATAAGAGAGAATTAGAAACATCTATGTGTGGAATCACCACACTATCCCTCCATGGATTCCTCTAGTGCTCATTGGCTCCATCTTTAGCCTATACATGGCATCTGTCATGCCACCACCATGATAGGCCCTAAGGACGGAAAGTAGGCTAGCCCAGTTCACAGAGTCAAAGGCCTTATTGAATTGAATCTTGAAGACAAGGGTCGGAGCGTGTCTCAGGTGACAACACCTAATGATATCAGCCACATATACGATATTTTTAGAGATCCGGCGACCCGAGGGGAAGCCGGTTTGGTCCGGATCAACAAGATAGTGTATATTCGATTGGAGCCTGGATGTTAGGACTTTCGTGATAGCTTTCATGATACAGTTCTGGAGGGAGATAGGCCGGAAACGCGAGGGGTTGTTGGCAACCTCGGTCTTGGGGAGAAGGACCAGGAAGGTGCGGTTGATACGGGTTGGATCAATGGAACTAGCAAAGAGGGGCCAAAGCCATCTGGCCCAGGGCTAGACATCTTGTTCATGGCCAATAAGGTCAACTTAATCTCATCCCGGGTGAAGGGAGCACTAAGAGACGCCAGGAGAGAAGGAGCGTTGGGATAAAGCGAGCGTAGATCAAAATGCCAAGAAGCAGGGTAAACAGTTCCCAAAAGCTCGGTATAAAAACGCTTGAGGAGATTGGGTTTCCCAAAACGGGAATTAGTTATGACATCGTCCACCATGATGGAAGGGATAGAGTTCCGCCGAAGGTGGCAAGTGGCAGAAGTGTGAAAGAATTTCGTGTTCTCATCCCCCTCCAAGTCAAAACAAATTTTGGCATGCAACTTCCAGTACATGGAATGTTCCTTAGAGGCCAGGTGCAGGGAATCCATGGTAAGGGAACAGAGACGATTCTCTAGTGGGGAAAGGGAATGAGCCTCTTCTAAAATATCCAGGAGGTTAATAAGCAACCGATAGTCCTGATCCTGGGTGAGAGAGGGAGGGTGCCACTTCGCCCAAGCTTTGCAGCGAAAGCGACACTGGTGGAGGCATGCAACAATTTGGGAAGTGGGATTAGAACGGGACGTATCGACCCAGTTACTGACAATAAGGCAATGGAAACTAGCATTGAGGCCCCAAGCCGCTCATATCTAAAGAATCCCCGCTTAGGTATAAGAGTGGAGATGGAGGCGACAAGGGAGACGTGGTCCGAGGTGTCTCTAGCCAACGAAGAGAGGGAGCAGCTAGGGAAGCGACAGCTCCAAGCCTGATTGATGAGGACATGGTGTAAGCGAACAAGCGTAGGGTTTTCACGGCGGTTAGACCAAGTGAAGTTTCTACCAAAGAGTGGCATCTCGATCAGGCAAAGGTTGTTAATAGTCTCATTAAACAGCGTCGCCTCGGAGAGAGAGAAGTTTTCATTGTTGTGGTCAGAAGGGTCCCTTATGAGGTTAAAGTCACCAGCAACCATCCAAGGAACACCATCACAGGGGTCATGAGTCGCAGTATGCTCAAGGAAAACCTCTTTATCGGCACAATTGCAAGGAGCGTAGACATTGGAGAAGCAGAACACTCGGTTGTCAACGTTAAGCGCAAGATCAAGAGAGAGGGTGTGGCGGTAGGGGAGAGTGTTAACCATATTAAAGATGTTTTGGTCCCAAGCGAACAGAAGCCCACTTGAGGCCCCGATAGCATTGATGGCCCGATGGGCCCGAAGATTGGGAGGAAGGAAGGAGGAAACCTTAGAGGCCGGGACAGGGCCAAGATTTGTCTCCTACAATGCAACTAGGCCGAGCTTGGCAATATCCAGGTCAGCAGCAACCACAATGCACTTATCATCATCACCTAAACTACACATGTTCTAGGACACATCATCAAAACATAAAGTTAAACTCATGATCGAAACGGATCAGGCACCAAACGAGCGATAACAAGAAGGGTAGGGCTAGTCCGATTTAGAGGGAGCACCGAAATAGGTACAAGTTGGAATAAATAAATAAAATAAGGGGGCGAGGCTCCAACACTAAGCGAGGAGCACGAACAACTATTGAAACTACTCGAGCAAGGCGGGGATCGCTGGGCATTAGCAGCCTTCATGCGGGAAGGGGCCTAGCAGGGAACACGGTGGTGCCATGGGTTCATTTAGGATCGGTGGTCACCAGGTCAGAGCCACCAATGTTGTCAGGGTCGACACCACAGGAAGCAGCAAGCGCCCTAAGGCACGGCACAGGGATAGGGTCTTGGATGGCCTTGCCTTTGAAGCCTGCGGCCACCACTACCACATGAATACGAGGGGAGCCACCAAAGAGGTCAAAATGGTGGGCCTTCATGCCTTAGCCTTGGTCAGCATAGTAGTGAATTTCTCAAGCTCCTTGGAAGCGAGACGAGAGCTGGGAAGAGCTTTAAACGCGGAGTCGGGCGCGTGTTGCGGCACACACGCTGGTTGCACGCCATGTCCTCGTGGTCCTCACTGTCGATGGGGAAGGGTGGCACGCCACTGCGGGACATGGTAGCGCCACAGTCACCATCAAGAGGGTGAGCACGCGTGCTGCTCGCTGCACCGTCGTCATCGCCGTTAAGGGGCATGGCCGAAACAGCAAGGGCATCGTACCACTAGAGAAACAAGATATCGGGATTCGGGCGTAAAGAACTCGAAACAGGGGAAGGGGGACAAAGCATAGGGAATTCACAGCCACCCACCTGATCTGCATCAAGGCCGGATCCAGGGAATTCAGCCGCAAGCCTGCGCGCCAGAATGTGATCCCAAGCCTGAGCGGGGGTGCTATGTTATACACACGGGAAGAGGTCAAACACTAGCGCCACACTATCTATGTGATCAAGGGAAGTAGCGCTAGCCATCCCCGCCTGATGGCGGGCAATGATGCGCCGCCACAGAGCAGTAACGGAGTGCACACCATCGGAGCGTGGGGACCCCTGACGAGCCACGAACGGTTGAAAGGGCATTTCCCTCTGTAAGTGGTTTTGATGTTTGATGATAACACACATGTCGGACTAATTGTTTGCTAAGTGGTTTTACAGGCCATCCTTGTTTGCAAAGCATTCGGTATCTCTCAAAAGGGTTAACATCAAGACTTGGTTTTCTTAGATCTTTTGTTTGAGGCATAGGAAAACTGTACTATCAAGAGGGGGTCCGCGTCGGAAAGTCTAGGTGGAATCAACTCTAATTTTGTTTCCCTTCAAGACAATGGAGGATTTCTATCCCTGTTGTTGCTGCCTATTAACACTGGTAGTATCGCTTGGCGGTACCGGGCGAGTCTGAGAGCGTCTGCGAGCCTCATCTCTTTCTCAGACTCACCCGGTACCTCCGGGCTGGTACTACCACCCCAACTGGTACTACAGCTTGTGCTTCTAGTACTACCGCTCAATGGTGGTACCACTTGTTTCAAGAAGGTTCTACCAGGGGAGACTGAGAACATATCATCGCTTCAGGGCCCCATCCGGTACCACGTCCGGTAGTACCGGTCATTCCCGGTACTACCGCTTCTGGTACCGCTAGTACCGCTCAGGATAGGCAGCAACTGGTAGATTCCTTCTAGTGGGTATAAAAGGTCCCTTCTTCCCAAACGGGAAGCTTGCCTCTTATCTATCTCCTCCATTGTTCTTGAGCTGTAATTTCCCTAGATCTCCTCCCCTAGTGCTCCAATCTACTTGATTATTTGGGATTTAGTGGAGGAGGTCTATGATACCTTCGATCCGGATTACGGATGTAGTATAGCTTCTTTTTCCCTAGTAGACCTAGGTTAACGAATCCTTGGGAAGCAGATTCGTAGTGAAGTTACTTTAACGGACCTTCGGGAGTTTTAGAATTCCTTTTGTCTTTTTTACCGGACCAATAGTTTGTGTCTTTTTGTTGTTATCGATGATGGAGAGAGAGGTCCTAGGGCGTTCGGTTTCACCTGTAGCTGTACAAAACATCTGATGGGAATAAAAGATAAAAATAAAGTATGCATGTAATTGTTAGAGAAAGATAAATTATATGTGGGCAGTGCATCCATAATTGCTATTGCCTCCGTAGCCGCTTATAGCAATAACCTACTAGTCTCATCCATAGAAGAAATAAAACTAATGATATGCATAGTGATGTCATCATTAATCCCAAGTAAATCCCTCACATACAGTCGTACTACCCCTTCTATCACTGGGGTTCCCAACCTGCAGATCAGTCATTACTCATAGTCCCTATACCTGGCTCAACCCTCGGGGTCTTGGGTACCTGACAAGTCCTTGGATTGAGGCAAGAGAGGATACAATAATCATCATGTCATACAAAGTAATACATGATCCCATCTATGATAAATAACATGCACAAACGCTACATGGCTAGGCCGAAGCCCTTAGCCCAAGGAGAATTACTCACACATAGAGATGAGATCAACAATCACAAACATTGTAATGAAAATCATGAGATTGATAGCAATAGTCTTACAATGTCACCAATCTAAGAAGAGATCTACTATTAAAAGTGGTGGAATATGGCTATGGAGATGGAGAAGGGTTTTGAGATCTGGAGGCGGCTGGTGATCTGGGGCAGAGACTTTTGGGCGAGGCTAGCTTGGTGATAACCCACAAGTATAGGGGATCGTGTGTAGCCTTTTCGATAAGTAAGAGTGTCAAACCCAACGAGGAGCTAAAGGTAGGATAAATATTCTCTCAAGTTCTATCAACCACTGATACAACTCTACGCACACAAAATGTTTGCATTATCTAGGAAATAAAACTAGAGCAACAATACGAGTAATAGAGATAGCTTTGCATGATAATAAATAACAAGAAAGCAAAGCTAGTTGATGCAGCAATAAAATACACTAAACTAACATAACCATGAGTGTGGAATAGTGGTGGTAATTGTGGTGTCTTTGTCCAAGTTTAAATAGCGAATAGATCAGGTTCATTGTCTTCGATGCAGTTTTCTATGTGGGAGAGGCTAAATATACATGCGCTTCACTACTTGGAATTACATGTACTATATGATTGTATTGTTAGCAAACATCCGTAAGTACTAATCAATGCATTAAGGTTTCCCCAACCATAGCCTTAAGTTTAATGGTCCTCTTACTCCCATACGTGCAAAGTTTCGGTTCGCATCATCAGGTTTCTGTCACTCCGGCAGAACTTCCCCTTCCTTTTACACATACTACAAACCCTATGATGTTTAATCAATGCGCGCACAAATATAATGGACACCAAAGGACTGTACCATATCAACATACAACTCTAATGAACCAAAGACATTCAACCATTCAATCTAAGAACAAAGAAACTACACAAACATGACATAGATCATAGGATTATAACTTATAGCATCAAACACCATGTTTACATAGGATGGTACAGAGGTGTGTGGGAGGATGAACCACTTCATACTAGGAGGATTAGGTGATGGAGATGGCGGTGAAGATGGTGAAGAAGGCGGCGTCGGCACCGGCGGCGACGCGGGGGACTCCTTCCTCGTCGCCGGTATCATGGGGGAGCACCGCCCCTTAACCCCTTCCTTCATGGCTTCTTGGGAGCCCTCCCCCATGGAGATGGGATCTATGGGGGAGGCAAAAACGTGGCTTTGGTGGGTGCAAATTCGTGGGTGGAGATGCCCTGGGAGAATTAGGTTTTCTCCCTTTATATAGCTTCTCGGATTCCCGTCACCCCATCTTGGCCTTCAGTAAATCGGGCCTAAAAGGCCCTTACGGACTCAGAATCAGCTAAATTTTATGTCCAGAACGTTTGTCGAGAAATTTCCAACAACTTTGTAGTTGAAGAGTTTTCTGTTTGATGTCGTCTTCTACCCGAAACATGACCATCTTCAAAAAGAGTTCCGAGACAGATTTCTGGAAAAATCCCAATTTGACACCAACAAGGTTTCCACTTGTATTCTTGATAATTCCTACACATCAAAGTGTAAAACAAGAACATTGTGCACTTTTGCAACTATTAGTAGGTTAGTCCAAATAAATCATAAACTTTATACAAAAAGACTGTCAAAAGCATATTATTAGCATAAAACCATCAAAAATTATAGATATGTTATGGACGTATCACTTGGTCGAGAGCTAGGGGATTTTTCTCGTCACCCGAGGCTTCTTTGTATAGGGGTCCCTTCACGAAAGTTGTTCTGTTTGACCTAACGGTGGCGGGACCAACTATACGACCGGAACTATACGGCTGGAATTTTGCTCTGGTCGTATAATTGGTCGTTAAAGCGTTTGCCTCCGCTTTTCGGCTCCTGGTTTCTTCTGGTTGTTGGAAATCTCGTATCTTTGACTTTAATGTAGTGATTCCCATCTTCAAATGACATTATCTGCGCAGGAAAAATATAAAAGAAAGGATTGCATACCCCTTTGAATATTAGGCATTAGTGGCAGGGTTTAGAGAGACATTCAATCAAAAATATGAATAATATCCAGTTTAAATGTGGCCGTAGATGGATATATTTCAGAGCCATCGGTCTAGATCTAGGGTTTCACCAAAGCAAAGCTGATTCCCCCGTGTTGTCCTTTGTGGATCTTGTTACTCTTGGGTTCTTTGAACCCTAGACGGAAGAGGTCGGTCTCAGAGCTCGGGCATTGGTTATAAATCTTCGGGATTGTGTTGGGAGATTCCAAGAGTGGTGGAGGTATACTCAACAAGTTTGTAAAGGTTTCGGTCGCCGCCTTCAAGGTCACCGCATAGTGGATCGGGTGCTTTGGAGAATAGGGTGAGGCCTTGTGTGGCGTGGTGGTCTTAGTACCACCCACCCCTCCAATGGAGATGTACTTCCCCTTAAAAGGAAGGAACTTCGAGAAAACATCTTTGTATCTACTCTCGGTTATTTCTATCCTTTAATCTTTACTTGTTGTTGCTTGCTTGCTTGTCATTAAGTTCTCTCACCTAGTTGCATATCTAGAGAACTTACTTTGTGTTAAGCCTTAATTTGAAAAGAATCTAAAAATTGAGTAGCGCCTATTCACCCCCCCCCCTCTAGTCACTTATACTGATCTTTCAATTAGTATCAGAGCAAGGTGCTCTTCTTTGGCTTAACCGCCTAAGATAAGTATGTGCTCTTCTTTGGCTTAACTGCCTAAGATAAGTATGAGCAACGTGAAGAGGAGTGAATCCACTCCCGATGAATTACCCATCACTAAGAAAGAGCTTGTCGAATTGATGGATACGATCTGACAAGATATGAAAGCCGTGTTTGAGTTATATCTTGGTAAAAAGGATGTTGTTGTTGCCGATGCCATTGATAATCAATCAAGTGGTACCACACCGGTGGAAGATACCCTCAAGGATCCCTCCACCGGTGAAGATAGAAACAAGGATAAAGATAATCCTATGGGAAATGTGCCACCACCACCTAGCTACATTGCCGCTCCTATTCCCACACCTCATATAAACCATCATGGTCCACCACCTAAGCTTGATGAGACTAATTTAGCCAATTGGCAATATCTAATGCGCTCTCACTTTAAAATTTCTAGTGTTCATATTTGAAAGGTCCGCGCAACCCCTACAACAGGACACCCACCGAGAAAATCAACAATCAACTCAATGCCACCGACATGGCCATTCTCCAAGATGCATTGACTCATGAGAAAATGACTCACATTCGCTCTTATGACACCGCCAAGGAAGCTTGGAATGCTCTTCAAAGAGTCTATCTTGGCAATGAAAGCATTCAAAACTCCAAGTTTGAATAAATGCATTATAAAGCCGATGCTTCGTTGGAAAGGAAGATGAGACTCCTGAAGACCTCCATCGAAGGGTCACAACCCTTTCGATTAGGATGATTGACCATGGTAGTAGGGATGTGGATGATAAGTGGATCAAGCGCAAGTTCATGCAATCCATCTTGCCCTTCCATAGAGAAATGGCCAACAATATTTGCTCAAGGACGGACTTCTATGCCATGTCCTTGAATGAAGTGTTAAATGAGTTTGTGGCCCTTGGAATCATGAACAAGACCGCCGATGATGCTCTCGCTCGTGCTCGGAGAATGGATTCTCCAAATCTTGCTTTGAAGGCCAAGGCTCACGTTTATGAAGAAGAAGTTGACTCAATGGGAATGATAGAAGGTGATGACGAAAGCATCAAGTGTGCCTTACATGAGAAATTGTCTTTAGTCTCAAGAAGGTTTTTGAAGAACCAAGGGAAGGGTAATCCATCAAAGATTACCACAACTAGCTCAAGCCCCAAGTTGATATCATGTTACAATTGTGGAGAAACTAACCACTTCATCGTCGAGTGCTGAGAAGAGAGAAGACCATGGAGGAAGGCTTGTATTGAAATCCAAGTTCAAGCCCACTCCAAACAAGAACTTCGTTAAGAAATTCCAAAACAAGAACTTCAGCAACAAGAACTACCCCAACAAGAAGGAGACACAAAAATATGTGTTGGTGGCCCGTGAAGAATACAAAGAGAACAATGAGAATGATATTAGTGATGATGAATATGATGGAGAGATTGTGGGCATGGCCGCCATTGACACAATTGTCACCGCCTCCGCTACTACTACCACAACCTCCTCACCAACATCCCTGTTCGAATCTCCCAATGAGAACAAGCGCGTCACCAAGCCTACATGTCTAATGGCTACTACTTCCTCAACCTCCTCACTGACATCTCTTTTCGACTCTCCCAATGAGAACAAGCGCATCACCAACTCTACATGTCTCATGGATAAAGCCACCATGGTAACTCCTCCTACCACTATCCCTTCTCCTATTAATACATCCTCGTATATGATGATATGAGTTTAAAGATTAAGAAGGAGATAGTGAAATCCACTAGTTGATTGGATAACTTAGAAGGAGAAGGCAAGATGTGTGTTGAGGCTCTTATGATCCAACTAGGTGAAGCACGTTATATCATTGGCGAGAGGGATGATTCCATCTTGGAGATGTTTGGGCATGCACGTGAGGCCGCGATAGAGATTGCCGCCTTGACCGGTGCTCTTGAGGAAGAGCAAAGTAAAAGATTTACTATTAAGGAAACCTATAGTTCCCATGAAGAATCTTTCAACTTGAATATCTCTAAACTTGTTAAAGAACGTGACCATGATCTTGCTTTAACTAATGTTCTTAAAAAGGAAAAGCTAAAGTTTGGGGTTGGTCATGATAGACTAAATGAACGCTTTGAGAAACTCAAGAAGGAACATGAGGACTTGTTGAGAAAATTATCTATTCTTTCAAAGTCACATGAACAACTTCAAACTCAAGTGACAAAATATGTTTCAATCTTGTCAACTAGTATTGCTTCATGTTCTACTAACCTTTGTTGTGAGCATGAAGATCTTCTCGAGGAGAATAAGAGGTTGAAAGCTACAATTGAGAAAGACCTTGTCTCATGCATTCAAGGTGAGAAAATCCTAAATGATCTCTTGAGTAATCAAAGAGACGATGTGGCTAGGGAAGGACTTGGATTTGCATCCAAGTCAAAGAAGAAAAGCAAGGGCAAGAAGAACAAGAAGAAGAAGAACGTGCCCACTCCCCCTTCCAAAATGATTACCTTTGTGAAGGGGGGAGAAGGCAAAAGAGAAGGAACCGAGTGTCACTAAGAGTGGTGAAACCCTCTCATAATGATTTTGCGGGAAAATATAACCCATCCTATGTTCTTATGAAATCTTATGATGGTCATGTCTATGCTAAATATGTAGGAACCTCTTATGGTGATGATTACCATTGGGACATTTGGGTTCCTAAGATACATGTGACTAACAAAAGAGGACCCATTAAACAATGGGTACCTAAAAACAAGCATTTATTTCTTGTAGGACTATGCTTCCGGTGGAAGAAAATGGGTGGTTGATAGTGGTGCCACGAGTCATATGACCGGAAGCATGGAGATGCTTGATGAGACTAGACCTAATACTTCCAACATGTGTGTCACTTATGGAGATGGATCAACCTATAAGGTATTGGGTTTGGGTAAGGTAGTGGTCACACCGGATATATCCATTATGGACATTATGCTTGTCAAAACCCTTTCATACAATTCACTTTCCATTCATCAACTCATGCTTATGGGCTTTGTAGCCTACTTTACCTCTCTATAGCCTTTGTTGGGTATGCGTACTACGGTTTCTATGTGGTAGATTTCAATAAGAAACCCACACCTACCGCGGCTTTCCAAATGGCTAAAGGTGATGTGGGGTGGCTTTGTTATTGCCGTCTCGCCCACGTCAACTTGAGGTCTTTGCAAAGTCTTCACATGGGAGGCCACATCCTTGGACTAAAAGATAATGTGTGCTTTGTCAAAGATCGTGTGTGTAGGGCATGCATTGAAGGGAAGCTCCATGAGACGGCACCCCCCACACACAACAACAACAACAACCATCTATTCTAATGGGATCTTGGAGCTCTTACACATGGAACTATTTGGTACTCCATCCTTTGATAATCTTGGGGGGAAGAAGTATTGCTTGGTTATTGTGGATGACTACTCAATATACACATGGATATATTTCTTCAAGAAGAAGAGTGAGACTCAACAAACTATCATAAACTTTGCCAATGAGGTGCAACATCAACATAAAAAGAAGATCTTGGCCATTAGAAGTGATAATGGTACCGAGTTTAATAACTACACCTTAGATGAGTTTCTTGGTGATGAGGGAATCAAGCATCAATATTCCGCTACATATACCCCTCCAAAATGGTGTGGCGGAAAGGAAGAACCGGACTCTTATGGATATGGCAAGAACCATGATTGTGGAGTTTAAGTCTCCATACAACTTTTGGGTCGAAGCTATCTCTACCGCTTGTCATATTGCCAACTGGGTTTATCTTAGCAAGCACTTGGATATGACTCCATATGATATCCTCATCGGCAAGAAGCCAAGTATCCACTATCTTCGAGTGTTTGTGTGTAAGTACTATATTCTCAAGAAAAGTAAGCGGTTATCTAAATTCGAGCCTCAAGCTATTGAAGGTATCTTTGTTGTCTATGTATCGGACTCTCACGCTTATAGGATCTATAACAAGTCCACCAGGCAAGTTATAGTATCCTCTACTGTGAATTTTGATGAGCATCATGGCTCCCAAGTGGGGCAAATTGATCTTAGTAATGTAGGTGATGAAATTCCTCCTCAAGCCATAAGAAGAATGGGTGTGGGATTTTTCCGCCCCATTGAGGAACCCCTTGTGGTGGAAGGAGAAGTACAATGCTCTACTCAAGTGGAGCCCTCACCTACTCAATATCTACTTCAACCCCATGGCCATCAAGATACCATAAATGAATAGATAGTTCACGATCAAGGTCAAGCTCAAGTGAATTATGGGTGTGAATCACCCCTTTATGGACCAAGGTCAAGCTCATGAAGATGGACAAAGTCAAAATGTTGAGCAAGCTCAAGAAGAAGAGCAAGCTCAATTTTAAGGTCAATACGAGGATCAAAAAGTGGTGATGACCAAGTAGCTTCTCAAGAATCCATTGAGAAAGTTCATGCTCGTTGTGAAGCAAGGAGGATTGCCAAGCTCATCCGAGAAGGACTTACTCTTGAAAATGTTGTTGGTGATCTTGAAAGGGGCATTACTACTTGCAACCAAGTTGCTAACTTTGTTGGCCACAATAGTTTCATTTCTTGTGTAGAGACCCAAAAGGTGTATGAAGCTCTTGAGGACCCGGATTGGCTTGATGCCATGCATGAAGAGCTTTGCAACTTTGAGTGGAAAGTGTGGTCATTGGTGGAGAGACCCAAGGAGTGCCATAATGTCATTGGGACGAAGTGGATCTTCAAGAACAAGCAAGATGCAAATGGGATGGTCATCCGCAACAAGGCAAGATTGGTGGCTCAAGGCTTCTCCCAAGTCAAGGGTATTGACTATGGTGAAACTTTTTTCCCCGTTTCTCATCTTGAATCCATTTGTATCTTGCTTGCATATGCATCTCATCATAACTTTAAGTTACAACAAATGGATGTTAAGAGTGCATTTATTAATGGTCCCTTAAATGAGTTGGTGTATGTCAAGCAACATCCATGTTTTGAGGATCCCAATTTTCCAAACCACGTATACAAACTTGATAAGGCACTCTATGGACTTAAACAAGCTCCACGTGCGTGGTATGAGTACATTAGAAAGTTGTTGGTAGACCGTGGTTTCGAAGTTGGGTTAATTGACCCCACTCTTTTTACTAAGAGAGTTGGAGGAAACTTGTTCATTTGCCAAATCTATGTTGATGACATTATCTTTAGTTCTCCTAACAAAGCTTTCAATGATGTCTTTTCTAAGCTAATGACTGATGAGTTTGAAATGTATATGATGGGCGAATTGCAATTCTTTGTTGGGTTTGATGTGAAGCAATTATTTGGAGGTATCTTCACTAATCAAGCCAAATACATTCAAGATATGCTCAAGAGGTTCAAGTTGATGGATTTAAATGGAGCCAAGACTCCCATGCCTCTTAAGTGTGATCTCACTCTTGATACTAAGGGTAAAGATGCATATCAAAAGGTATATTGATCTATGATTGGTTCTTTGATTTATCTTTGTGCATCTAGACCAGATACCATGTTGAGTGTGGGTATTTGTGCATGATTTCAAGCCGCCCCAAAAGAAAGCCACCTTGTGGCGGTCAAGCGAATCTTTCGATATTTAGTTGATACCGCAAACTTTGGCTTATTGTATCCCAAGGGCTCAAGCTTTGTTCTTCATGATTTCACGGACTTGGATTGGGCGGGAGATAAAGTTGGAAGGAAGTCAACCTTCGGGGATTTCCAATTCCTTGGTAGGTCCTTGATGTGTTGGTCATCAAAGTAACAAAAGTGTGTGTCATTGTCTTCCGCCAAGGCCGAGTATATTGTGGCTGCTAGTTGTTGTGCTCAATTGTTTTGGATGAGGTGAACTCTAAAGGATTATGGTGTACCTTGTGACAAAGTGCCTCTGCTTTGTGATAGTGAAAGTGCAATCAAGATCGCCTACAACCTGGTGCAACACACAAGAACAAATCATATTGATATCCACCATCACTTCATCCAGGAGCATGTGAACAATGGAGATATTAACCTCTCATATGTGAGCACCGAGAAGAATCTAGAGGATTCGTTCACCAAGCCCCTTGATGAGAAGAGATTCCGAGAGTTAAGGCATGAGCTAAATATCATTGATTCGAGCAATGTGGCTTGACATCATGCACCCATACCCATGCATTCATATGTTATCCTATCTAGATGTAGGCATCGATATAGGGGGAGTGCGGTCCTAATTGATTCGGCTATCCCTCCCTCCCATTATGCCCAAAGTAAGAAAATCATCCTCTTAATATCATTTTGTGATATGTGAGCTTCAATGACGAGTTTTGGTAATGGACCCAACATATATCTTAGCGGTTCCAAGCCAAGTATACTCAAACATGGTGGCCTCGGCCACTGACCCTCTCTCTCATGAGAGTTTGATCTTTCCTCGTGTTTGTCATCCTTTTTGGTTTTGTTTGACATTTTGGGGACATGCACTCCCAATCTCCCATTGGTATTTCTTGTTGATTCTTAATGTGTTCGAGGGCATCGTTCCCACAATTAGCTTGGACATATTATCCTAAGACCTTTTCTCTCAAATCTCTTAGCCCCATCCTTTCCGCACAAGATCCCATCCTATTCCCTTGTTTTTTCCTGTCGATTTTGCTTCAGGCCTCACCAGTACTACCGGAGTACATGCGGTACTACCAGACCAGGCCAGTTCCTAGGAGCAATCATGGAAGCTGCCCCAGTTCTGGCTATACCGGGCCCCCGAACGGTACTACTGGACCCAACCTGGTACTACCGGACCACGGTATCTAGTTATGTGGGGGTCACGCGGGGAGGCACTCTTCAGTGCCTCACTTCACTCGTCCCCCACCTAACGTCACTGTCGCCTGGAGGTATCTCGCCGCCGGGAGTAGCGCCTACGTCTCTCTCCGCCAGATTCGTCCTAGATCCGGCCTCTGTGCGCCCTCCCCTTCACTCCCTTCCGCCATGGACTCTGGTATAACCGCTCTTCCTCTCTTATCCTCGGTTTTTACCTTGAATCTAGATCTTTTTTAGATTCATGGTCAAAATCGCCTCTAGATGGTTTTTCTTCACATATCTCGCCAATACCCACCTCATTATACCTAGGAATCATTGTTTTCCTTAGATTTGTGCTCAATTTGAGGTCCTTCCCTACCGGATATTTGCGTTGTCCCGCATCTCCGGTAGTACCAGAAAAAAATCTGGTACTACCGGACCCAACTGAACCCAAACTTTTGTGAAAACTAGGATTTCTTGCATATCCTTGTCTCGAGATCTTGTGCCCTCATATCCATGCTTTTCCCCCTACTACTTTCATAGGTGCAGGTGGATCGGGTGCTCGAAAGAGGTCAAAGGCTCGTCACGAGATTGAGGAATCCGACTGTGAAGAAGTCATGCCTCAACCTAGAAACTGTATGAAGCTCAAATCTACTCGGGGTGGTCGTGGAGGGGCTACCAAATGGTCCTCCGGTTGTGGTAGTGGTCCTCCTCCTCCCCCACTTGGCGCACCAAGAGTATGAGCGTTGGGCCAGCATGGCCAAAGCTTTTGTCTAACATCTCTAAGGACGACTTTCTACTTTGAGGAGCGAGAACCCCTATATTTGTGCTCGATATGCTAACAGGGAAGGCAGCTTGTTCTTCAACGACTTTCAAGAAAGAGTGTTCAAGGAGGTTCTTTTGCACAATGACAAGTTGGTTGTGCCTCAGAAGTGGATTGGCATGGTTCATATGAACAAGCACTCTGAATACTTTGGGGAGGCCAAGGAGATCTACACCCACATTGGCTTGCTTCCTATCATGGAGTTCAAGCAAGATTTTGACCCTCTTCTTGTGGTGCAATTCTATGCCACTATGCACTTTGGAAAATCCCAGTCAAGGAAAATGACGTGGATGACTCAAGGAGTTATCAAGGAAGCAACTTTGGCAGAGCTTGAGAACATTCTTGGGTATGAGGATCGTGGCATAGACAACTCGTGTGGATTTCGTTGTCACACCGTTGGGTGACCCATGAAGAATGAATTCTTGTTTCCTCTCTATATTCAAGGCCATGGGATTTTTGGCAAGATCAAGGATCATTTACCTACCTATGATATTTTGAATAGCATCTTTTGCAAGATTGTTGCTCCTCGGGCGGGCAATTTTGATGAGATGCACGGCTACATGGTTGACCTCATGTTCAACTCCTATGTCCACCGTGACTCCAGTACCCCACTTGACGTGATAGACTTCATTTGGAATGAGATGGTCATTGTCGCACACACTAGAAGGGTCCCCCTTTTGCTCCCTATGTTATGGCTCTTATCATTCATAAGTTCTCCTTTATTTCCAATGACCTCCCCAACCGCCAACTTGTGTCTCACAAGTCCAAGCAAATGTTGATCAATAAGCATGCTAAACCTCGCAACGCGGGTGACAAAGAGGTTGATGAGGACAGTAATGTGGTTGAAGAAGGCTCCGATTAAGATGTGAGTGGTCATGGTGGGCATGATTTTGTTGTGACTCGTCGCCCGGATGCTCTGCCCTCATGGGCCAAGCGGATTGAAGCTAAACTTAAGAAAGTGTTTTGCCTCCAAACCGATAATCAAAAACTCATGTATGAAGCACAAGTCTATGCCAAGAAAGTGTGCTCTCGACAGAAAGAGTTGATGGAAACTCAAGGTTTGACTATCTCTGAAGGCTTAGAGAACAACATCACCCCTAAAGAGCAATGGATCTCCAAGCATAGCACCTGGGACGATGATGATGCCTCTTCCTCTTTCCGTGCCCTGGGGTTCCATGTTGATGGTGATGATGATGAGGAGGAGTAATCCTTGGGACGTTAGTCTTGATCTTGTCCCTTTTTGGCATCTTGATGCCAAAGGGGGAGTAGATGCAACATGGGTTATGCGGGATTTGCATGGGAAAGTCACAAGCTCGTTATTTCTTTGATCTTTGGGTGCTTGTGAAATTTTATCCTCTTATTATGTAAACTCTATGTGCTACGTTTGTGTGAACTATCTGTGCTCTTTGTAAGTGAAGACTATGTGGTTATGAGGATCCATCTTATGTGATGATTCTATCTAATTATTGCCCGTCTATCTCTCATCACATAGTGTTCTGCAAAGGTAAGAGCTTCCAGTCATATTCCTCCTTTCCTTGCACCTTTGGTTAGTTTGTAAAATCGAAGGGGAGTGTTGATCCTAGTGTGTGCTTGGTTTTGTTGCACACATCTACGGGAGCCCGTCTCTATTTTTCAAATCGTGTGCGTTATTATAATATGTGTTATGCAAATGTGTGTGTTGTCATCAAACACCAAAAAGGGAGAGATTGAAAGGGAATTTCCTTCCCTAAGTGGTTTTGATGTTTGATGATAACACACGTGTCAGACTAATCGTTTTCTAAGTGGTTTTACAGGCCATCCTTGTTTGCAAAGCATTCAGTATCTCTCAAAAGGGTCAATAGCAAGACTTGGTTTTTCTTAGATCTTTTGTTTGAGTCGTAGGAAAACCGTATTATCAAGAGGGGGTCCGCATCAAAAAGTCTGGGTGGAATCAACTCTATTTTTGTTGCCCTTCAAGCTTTCCCTCAATGGTTGAGACATTGGAGGATTTATGTCCCTGCTGTTGTTGCCTGCACGGTCAGTGCCATCCGGTAGTACAAGAATTTATTTCCGGTACTACCGCTTGACAACGTTGTGGTACCTCTTAGCGGTACCTGGCGAGTCTGAGAGCATCTGCGAGCCTCATCTCCTCCTCAGACTCACTCGGTACCTCCGGGCCAGTACTACCGCCCCAACCGGTAGTACCGCTTGTGCTTCCGGTACTACCGCTCAGTGGTGGTACCGCTTGTTTCAAGCAGGTTCTACTGGGCGATACTGAGAGCATATCATCACCTCATGTCCCCATCCGGTACCACGTCCGATACCAATCTGGTAGTATTAGTTGTTTCCAGTACTACCGCTTTTGGTACCGGTAATACCGCTCGGGACTAGCATCAACGGGTAGATTCCCTCTAGTGGGTATATAAGGGCCCTTCTTCCCAAATCAGAAGCTTGCCTCTTTTATCCCTCTCCTCCATTGTTCTTGAGATGTAATTTCCCTAGATCTCCTCCCCTAGTGCTCCAATCTACTTGATTATTTGGAATTTGGTGGAGGAGGTATAGATCTAGGGTTTCACCAAAGTAAAGTTAATTTCCCCTTGTTTTCCTTTGTGGATCTTGTTACTCTTTGGTTCTTTGAACCCTAGACAGAAGAGGTCGGTCTCAGAGCTCGGGCATTGGTTGTAGATCTTCGGGATTGTGTTGGGAGACTCTAAGAGTGGTGGAGGTCTACTCAACAAGTTTGTAAAGGTTTCAGTCGCCGCCTTCAAGGTAACCTCATAGTGGATCAGGTGCTTGCCGCGAGGCGGGTGCTTGGGAGAATAGGGTGAGGCCTTGTGTGGCGCTGGTGGTCTTAGTACCAACCACCCCTCCAACGGAGACGTACTTCCCCTCAAAAGGAAGGAACTTCGGGAAAACATCTATGTGTCTACTCTCGGTTATTTCTATCCTTTACTCTTTACTTGTTGTTGCTTGCTTGCTTGTCATATAGGTTCTCTCACCTAGTTGCATATCTAGAGAACTTACTTGGTGTTAAGCCTTAATTTGAAAAGAAGCTAAAAATTGAGTAGCGCCTATTCACCCTCCCGTCTAGTCGCTTATACCGATCTTTCAACGGTGACCTCATCGATGTCTCTCATGCGCGCCACCCAAGCCCTGTTGGTGCCCGCGGAGCCGTAAGCCTGACCAACGCTGCTGCCACCGAGGTCGTCAAAGTGCAAGAAGGGCATGGAGGATAGGTTGTCATCGTAGGGCTAGGTGTGGATGGCACGGACACTCACTTTTGCGGAGCTCTAGCCATGGAAATCACGCAGGTGCAGCGTGTGCGGCACCATGCCTCCATTTGCCAGCTTGAGCACCATCCGAACCGCGGAGAAGTCCAGGTTGTTGAGGTAGAGAGGATCGATGCAGCATACACTTTTGACAGAGTGGAGGTCGTGTGGATGATGGCCTCGTCCTGGTACTCGACAGGGAAACTGGTGGCAGTGACCTTCGCAAGGTGCTCAAAGTGCCACGCGAACCTGTTGCGGCCCACCTCGGGACCCTCCAGCCTGATGTAGTGGTCATCGAAGGAGAGGGGGAACTGGGCCAAGGCGGTGTCACCCGCCTCTGCTGAAGCGAAGACCACCATGAGAGCTCCGTAGTCGCTTGCCACAAGCCCGATATGCGGGTTTCCATCAAGCTCCTCAAACGCCCGGCGGAGGAGGAAGCCCCGCGAAGCGGCAGCAGGCTCGATCAGGGCGTAGGCGAGGCGGCAGATGAAGGGGACCTTCACCACGGGAGGCATCAAGATCTCGGCAATACCGTCAATGTAGAGGGGGAGGCCGGCACCGCAGGGGGCAACCGACAGCACGCGGGTTGGCATGGGAGGGCAGGTCCCAGAACTAGCAGCAACAGGAGCCGACCGAGGCGCACCGCTAGAGGAGGGCGACGCCGCGAGCACCACGCCACGAGGGTAGGGTATAGAAGGGAGGAACGCGGCACGACATTCCAGGGCTAGGTCCCTGATGTAAGCGACCATTCGAGGTTCCACGGGAGCGGCCACCACGGAAAGGGAGGTACGCAGGGACAGAGGGGAGATGAACACGAGCGGTACAATCGCAACCTGAGAGCCATTGGCAGAAACTCATTACAGAACGGGGGTAAGTCAAGGGAGGTAGCTCACATGTCCGACGATGGTCGCCAACCCGCCCACAGGCAGCGCGGTGAACTGGATCCCTACAGTTGAGCACGTGCTGCTCTAGCGAAAGGCATCGATAGCAGAGGGAGCAGCCTCGAACAAGAGAGAAGACCAAGCGCTTGGGAGATGAGGCATGGTGAGAGGAAGGGTTAGAGAGCATGGCATCCTTATAGGAAGAGCTTGGAGCGAGAGCTCCACTCCCCGGCCCGGTCAGAGATGTGACCCGACTAGGCACACAGCCCGGACGATGGGGGAAGCAGCAGAAAACATGGGGCGGATGAGGGAACTCGCCGCAGGGGAAGAAAAAGAGGCAGGAGAAGACCCAGGGATCCTAGTCTCCACCTCGTGCCCGCGGGGGAAAGGCACGCGCGCCGCAGCGCAGGGAGATGGGTAGATCACGAGCATGGCGAAAAAGGGGGTCGGGGTATTAGGTTGGCGGATAGGGGCGAGGAGGGGGTCGGAGAGAAGTAGCCAGATTCGCGAGGAGAGGAGGGAGCGCCAAGGTCAAAGATCACGCAAGGCCCGGCTTTTACTGTTCCCACCACATGGGCGGGCGAATGGTCCACTACGGGGGCCCCACCGCGTCCACGAGAGCGGGCGAATGGGCCATGCTAGCATCGATGGCCGCCCCATGCAACACTGACTTCACTGGCTCCCGATCACAGGGATGCGCGCAGAACGGCACCAAGGCAGTGCATGGTGGCCATGCTGGCAGCAACCTAATAGCCGCTGTAGCATTAGACGCAGAGAAATAGAGGTAGAAGAGGGAGCGTCCCATCTTGATGAACCACTAGCTAACAATCAGGCTACAAAGGAACGGGGAAGCTGCCACAGCGAAGAAGACATAGCCTCCATGGCTGCGGACAACGAAGGCATCAGGATAAGCAAAGAAGTGGAAATTGAGGGCGTTGGCGACACTGAAGGAGTTGAAGCGGGGAGAAAGGGAACCTGGTGTAATCCAAAACCGGCTAAACTCACAGGTACCACCAATGGCCGAAGCAACCAGTGAGAGGAACATCGTAAGTATAGAGTCGAGGAAGGACGCACCTGGGGTCCTGAACGACACACCGTCCTTCTGAACAGCGGCAGGGGATTCGAGGAAGGGGTGAGTGATGTCATCGTTGCCGGGGACAACCGCGGTGTTGTCCAGTGCAGGGGTGGCGGTGTAGACACCAGGAGCTCCGGCCTCCATGGCCATAGCCATCTATGGGACGGTGCGGGCGTCCATTGACCAGGCCGACAGGGACATGGGCAGCGAGAGGTGGCTAGCTGGGAGGAGGAGGTTTGTGGGGATGGATCCTAAGCTAAAGAGCGGAGGAGCAGTGGCCGACGAGGTGTCGCCCGCCGGTGACGCGCGGTCGCCCAGGCGTTTGCCAGAGCCCCCGCTCATACCTCTCCGTTCGCTCCCCGGGTTCTTGTTATGTTGTTGTGATCGCCATCTTCAGTTATTATTCCTCGAGATGTCGACTCCATCCCAATGGTGGGGACGAGGATGTCCTTGTACAACGTACTCAGCAGGAAGGAGAGAACATGTTGGTTCATTGCCAACCACAAGTCGTAGGCGAGGTTGGGTTCCTTGGTCGACATGCCATCCTTCTCGACGACGATGGTCTCGGACGGCTCCGTCTTCTTGTCAAGGTAGCTTGCCAGCCGAGCTCCACAGATCGGCGGAAGAACTTGTGATTGCCAAAGGAGATAAATTTTCCCTCGTCAATTTCTCGCTCACGGTAATGCCTGCAAAGGGCTTTGACACGGCGGTAGAGGTGGACGGCACATAGATGTTTAGGAAGTTGGCTCTGATACCATAAAATAGCTACTGATTTTGGCTGAACGATGCCCTTTATCTCGGGCTCGCCTTCGTGTTGATATAGACAGGGGATTGTCACATGAGAGGGTTAGGGTGCGTTTGGTTTTTGCCCGTAGTAGCCCTGCCAATATTGGCGAGCCAAAAATTTGGCGCAGGATTTGGCCGCCTTGGGATTGCCAAAAAATTGGCAAAGATATGTGAAGAAAACACTATAAGGACCATAGGCTGCCAAATAATTGGAAACAAACCAAACAAGAGACACATCAATTGGCATGACCAATATTTTGGTAGGTTGACTTAGGGGCACAAACCAAACAGACCCTTACAACGCACATGCTAGAAGGGATAGGAAGAGATCGATCTCATCTTTGATCAATCGTTTGCATTTGTTACAACAACTCCTGTCTCTATGCAGACAAACAATCTGTACCACGCACATTACGTGTCAACCTGTACACATATGTATCCCTAACACTCAGTGCAGTACTCGGTGCCGGCAAGTCTAATCAGCTGCTAATGTACATGTACATGTGCGGCACACTGCTGATGCATGCGTGAAGATTCGTGTGCGTTGTCCCCAGTCCTTTCTCCCGTGCACTAGCCAAGAGGCACTGCGTGCGTAGCTACACTTAAACCACGAGCAGTTACGACTTTCGAACAGCTCGCCATATCTAAGCTACTAGTTGGTCGATTGCCAATTACCATGCCTACTTGGAGAGGCTGCAGCTACTATACCCCTGACAACTTCTATAAAAGGGCCCATGGCGCCGCCGCTGTTTCCCAAGTTAGTAATGGACATGGCGGAGGCCAGGCGTTGCTGCCGTTGCTCTGCCACATTGCTCGCCACGTCCTTTCTCTCCCTCGCTCTCATCATCCTCCTGTGGCCGCCTCACATGGCGGCCGCCACCCAGGAGATGATGTCCATCTACGCCGGCCCCAAGGTCGTGCCGGTGCGGCTGGCCCGGCCGGTGTTCGGCCCGGAGAGCCTCGCCTTCGACCACCGCGGCGTCGGCCCCTACACCGGCGTCTCCAACGGCCGCATCCTCCGGTGGAGTGCCAGCCGCCGCCGCCCCGGCTGGACCGAGTTCGCCCACAACTACAAGCACAAGTGAGTGATCGATCCGTCGACCATGCAACGGACGACGAGCTAACCGAAGATCGGTGTTGGTGCAGGACGGTGGCGGAGTGCAAGGAGAAGAACAGGCTGGTGGAGCCGGAGAGCGCGTGCGGGCGGCCGCTGGGCCTGCAGTTCCACCACAAGACCGGCGACATGTACATCGCCGACGCCTACCTGGGCCTGATGAGGGTGGGGCGCTGCGGCGGACTGGCGGAGGTGGTGGCGACGGAGGCCGCCGGCGTGCCCTTCAACTTCCTCAACGGGGTCGACGTCGACCAGGAGACCGGCGACGTCTACTTCACGGACAGCAGCACCGCCTACCAACGGAGGTACGTACGTGTCGTCTGGTAACGAGATTTATTACCACCTCGCCAGTAATGAACGAGCATGTGGAGGGAGTTTATGCACACACTGATCTGATCTGTTTGCACGGGCGCATTCGCATCCTCGCTTGGTTCTCCTGCTAATTCCGTATAGTTTGGAATTGGTAACCAAGAAAATGAGCAAGTATATATACTTGTTGTTCTTTGGTTCTCCTGCTAGTCTTTTTTTAAGAAACTTATTTGGTTTGGCACTCGTCTGTACCATTATATCACTTGGAAGAAAAAAAAATCGAGAAACACTTGGAAGAATCTTGTACTCACAGAAAAGGACCGGAAGAATATAGTGTACATTAATTCCTAGCTATCTATCCCCAATTTAAGATCACAAGCATATCCAAGTAGTAGCTGCCAATCTGGTCGAAGCAACACGGTCTCTAGCCACTATTCATAGCTACACACACAAACACTATTTTGGCAAAAGTCGTTATCTTCCCGTACGCTCCCTCGTAACAAAGACAGCAACAATGCAAATTTATTAAGCTAGGCCATACTACCCTTGAATTGAATCGTAGGAAAGTGATAAGCCTAATTATATCAGTCCTGAGCCGATCAAGCTCAGCTCACGCCCCCACAATCAGACTTACAACAGCAGCAGCAACGTAAATACTGGCAGCCCCACCACCTACTGACCAACCCGCTCAGCACAATGAAGGCCCTGTCTGAAGCAAGCTAGAACATCGCTGCAGTACTACTCTCCTATGAAATGAATCGACACGCATTGATAACTGGTCAGAACTGGCGCAGCAGCAGCAGCAGCCTTGTTGGTTCTCTTGTCGTTCTACAGTGGGGCTTGGCTGATGATGTTGATCTCTTCTTCACTTGTGCAGTGACTACCTGCTGGTGGTGCTGAGCGGCGACGCGACGGGGCGGCTGATGCGGTACGACCCGCGGACGGGGAACGTGACGGTGCTCAGGTCCGGCCTGGCCTTCCCCAACGGCGTGGCGGTCAGCGCCGACCGGACGCACCTCGTGGTGGCCGAGACGTCGTCGTGCAGGCTGCTCCGGCACTGGCTGCGCGGGCCGGCCGCGGGGGAGACGGAGGTGCTCGCGGAGCTGCCGGGGTACCCGGACAACGTGCGCCCCGACGGACGCGGCCGGGGCGGGTACTGGGTGGGCATGAACCGGGACAAGGACTGGGCCGACAGCGGCACCACGGCCGACTCCATGAGCGCCGTCAGGGTCGTCGTCCCGGCCGCCGGCTCCAGGAGGAACGGCTCGGTGGTCGCTGCGCTGCGCGGGTTCGGCGACGCGACGGTGAGCGAGGTCGTGCAGCGGAACGGGTCGCTCTGGATCGGCTCCGTCGACACGCCCTACGTCGGCCTCTTCAAGTTCGCGTCTCTAACACACAGCTAGCTTGCTTCTACAGCGGTACACATGACTGGTCCCTCCTACTACATCGCACCGAAAGCTTGCGATTCATGTTCCCGCGAAACAAAATGTCAACCCATGCCGTCAAGTAGACAGAGGGTACTGTGCTTGCGTATGATCGCGAGCGTGTGTACTCAGCATGTGTACAGTATCCGTGTTGCTACATGTTTCAACCTTATCCAAAAGTAATTAATCATCATTCATGTTGTTCGTCAAAGAAAATGTATCGTACTAGTTCAAGGTACAGATGCAGATGAAATCAGGCTGCAAAAATTGGGATGCACCGGGGTACAAGGAGATGTCATGAATTGATACTGCCCAGTACCTTATTTTCTAATCGACAGACGTGCACACCGCTGACGCCGCTGTAGAAATTTGAACGGCTCTAGTACCAGTAGTCTGTAAATTCTGTTTCTCATGGAGACCTGAACGCTTCCCCGGCGTACCGCACGTTGCCTAGCTCCTCTTCAATCCGCACAAGCTGTAGGGAAACCGAAAGCACATATTTAGAGAAGAAACAACAAGAAAAATACCATATCAGACTAATAACATAATACAGTATTACAACTGGAAGCATAATCAGGAGGACATTTGCTAGTACATAGAACAGTGAAAACTTTAACGCCGAGCAGATATAAGCAGCATCTTTACCTGATTGTACTTGGCCAACCGCTCGCTTCTGCAAGGAGCTCCAGTCTTGATCTGAAATGTACGAATGAGGGGTCACCTATTGAACACTCAGAGAACTACCGTACCACGATTAAAATTTCTGGTGGCCCTTACCTGCCCGCTCGCTAGACCAACGGCTAGATCTGCGATAAAATTATCTTCGGTTTCACCGCTCCTGTGGCTGACCATCACGCCCCAACCAGCAGCTTTTGAATCAAGAGCGGCTTGGATTGATTCCGTGATGGTACCAATCTGATTAACCTGGAAGGAAAACGAAATTGAATGAAACCGTGTTCTGTTGGGCAGCAATACATTTATCTTGGCTTACTAATGGTGTTCGGTACTAGAAGGGGAGTAAGAATGTGGTGGTCAGCGACCTCCCAAATCATTGTCATCAGATAATACGTACTAGAATGAGTACCATTTGTCCACTTAAATAGAAAAGGGACATATGCTAGAAATAAGACAGGAAATATTTACCTTTAGCAGCAGAGCATTGCAGGCCTTCTTGTCAATAGCCTCTACTATCCGTTTTGGGTTTGTGACAAGCAAATCATCCCCGACAATTTGGATATCAACTGAGGATTGCAACGAAGTCCATGAGCTCCAGTCATCTTGATCAAAAGGATCCTCGATTGATACAATAGGGAACTCCTTGACAAATTCTTTGTACAGATCACAGAGACGCGGGGCCGAAAGAACATGAGCTCCATTGTTAGGCTGGTTCTTAAAGTTCAGATCGTAGCTTCCATCCTTCATAAGAAATTCTGAAGCCGCAACATCCATTCCAATTTTAATCTGCACCAGAGTCTTTCTCAGTTTTACAAACAGAAATCAAACATGCGGCCAGTCAAACAAGAAAATCGTGGCAACAGACCTTTCCTGTGTAGCCTGCCTTCTCAATGGCATCCATAAGCAAAACAAGGCCCTCCCTGTTGTCTTGAACATTAGGAGCAAAGCCCCCCTCATCTCCAACATTGCAGGCATCTTGGCCGTACTTCGCCTTAATGATGCCCTTAAGAACATGGTAAACTGTAACATGGACAAGTGAAGCACATAAGACAACATACTCTCGATGAGGATTACATATGGAACGACCATAACAAAAAAATGAGCAGAAGTCTAGAACTGTCTATGGTTACTGAATAATTGTGACAACTGATTAGTCTCAAGCAAGATGGAACGCACTAAGAGGTAAAGCGGTGTAAGTGATAAGAATACAATAAAGTACCTTCACTGCCCATACGAAGAGCCTCAGCAAACGATGTTGCCCCGATAGGTAAAAGCATGAATTCCTGCATGGCCAGGTTGTTACCGGCATGGCTACCTCCGTTTATTACATTGAAAGCTGGGACAGGCATGACAAGTTCCTTGGTGCCTGACAGCTCCTGAATATGTTTATACAGAGGAACTCCCTTTGCACTAGCACCAGCCCTGCATACACTTAAAGAGACTCCAAGAATAGCATTGGCACCCAATTGTGATTTGTTTGGGGTTCCATCGATTTCAAGCATGATTGCATCAACATCACTCTGGTTCCTGGCAAAATCATAAACAAACTCTGCATCACAACTAAATTCCAGACACAGCACCTCCAAATATCAAATGGTTATCTGCGTCCAAACTAACAAAGGCAATGGCACATTTTACTTTACTTGGCAATCCCCTTGAAATGCTAGAAATGGAAACAGGGTTGGTTTACTTTGGTGATACTCCCTCCGGTCCATATTAATGGCCTCAAGTTTGTCTAGATTCTTATGTATCTAGTTAAATATTTAGACTATGCATTCGTATCTAGACAAAGTTGAGGCAATTAATATGGACCGGAGGGAGTAGCACAATTGAGCGGTTCCCTCCACGGTAACACCAACCAATAATCCATGTGATTTCATCCTCACTCCGACAAATTTGGGGAATTAAGCCAACCATACAGTGGTAGGGATAAACAAAAAACATTTGTTTGGAACGTAGGAAACTAAAAATGCAGGAATAGAAAAGGCACAGGAATAGGAAAGGAATGCACATGCAAAACAGAGGAAAGAAAAACACAGGAATTTTTTCAAGTGGGTCGTTTGGAACGCATGAAAAGGTAAGACATAGGAATTGAACTTGATTGACTCATTGAAGGAATTTTCTTAACTAACTAGCAGCTTGCTACCATGTTTATGTTCAAGGAGAAAAATAGTACTAGTACATTTCCATCAACTGACTTATGGGCCTGCACCGCTCTATCTATGTGAGATAGCCTGTTAGTTGTTTCAAAATAATAATTTTATATCGCATTCATTTCCCCTCACGTACAACA
Source organism: Avena sativa (assembly GCA_916181665.1). Taxonomy (NCBI): domain Eukaryota; kingdom Viridiplantae; phylum Streptophyta; class Magnoliopsida; order Poales; family Poaceae; genus Avena; species Avena sativa. The sequence goes on from OV702290.1 coordinate 472,468,725, forward strand.
ATTTCACGTGTAGCCTCTGCAAGCACAGCGCGCTGCTCGACGTTGCAAGTGTTGCTTATCTTGCTGTTGGTTGCTCGACAGCGTGAAACGGTCCAAATACGGCCTCTTGCTCAACGGCGAGCTTGTCTGATAGCCTCATACCAATGCTCAGGATCTTCAGTGGCAATGCTCATTACCTCGATCAACACAAAAGGAAAGAAAAAATGAGCTCTGAGCCAATGTTTTTCCCAGTAGTTTTCCTGTCAAAACGTGGACATAGGAAACTTTCCTTTGCTTTTCCTACACTTGATTCCAGTGTTCCAAACGCTACTTTAGGAAACTTTCCTATAGGCTATAGGAATCCTTTCCTGTGAAATTCCTCTAAAAAACCTATGATCCAAACGGGGCCTAAGTTAGTGTTCAACGTTTGAATTGGATGTTGGTAATTTCGTACTACCATTGTACTAAATCAGTGACACTTATTATGGATCGGAGGGAGTAATATGCACCAAATGCCCCTGATGTAGTTCTTACATGCTGCTTCAGCTGGGGCATGCTCCACATACTGTACCACCAGAAGGCCAATAATAATTCTAAACAAGACACTATCATGTGATCCATTAGAAAAGTATACTGTGGGATCGCTCAAGCTAGAAATAAGCCAATTCCATACAAATTCATACTACTGAAGGATATAATGGAAAAATTGAAAGCTAACAGGAAGGCAATACAACTATAATTATCCAGACGCTACTACAATAGTGAGAAAAGAAAATAGAGTATGCTTGAGCAAGAGCTTAGTCAACATCAATCCCTGCATACTGATCATCACTGCATCATCACACACAGCCTACTACCACGATCAGAAAAGCATCTATAATTTGCTTGACCAAGAGCTTAATTAATCTTGCAGAGTTATCGTCAGTATGGACTAAATAAAAACAACATGTACTGCATTAGTTAGAAACTACACTTCATATTCAGGTAGAAGTGTTCCGGAGCGAAAACTTCAGCAAGCACAGCTAAGTCAGTACAAATCTACGAACCAACCAATGATATGCTTAGCAAAGGACAACATCACTATTGGATATCAACTCCAAAACAGAGAGCTTCAAATAACATGACAGACACGTTAAACAACTGGTTGCAAAGAGATAACTAGTTTTCAGGATAATAATATCTTGTTTTAAGAAGTAATCAGCGCATGTGCCTCTTAGTGTTCAGAATTTATATTCTATCGATTTTTTTGTCCAGGAATTTTCTCAGCTGTTAATTTTCCTTTTGACCACGGTTAGTTCTTTTTTATACTAATTTTGACCTTAACATACACTGTCTTTTTTCTTTTGCTGGGACTTAACATGAATATTCAGTAGGGCCATCTCATCCCCTACTGTTCTTTTTTTAAAAGGAAAACTAGTTGACTAAAATTATAACTTAGTAAAGTACTATATGATCAATAGAAACACTAGATGATTTGACTTGAAGTGAAAACTCTTATTACCGGGAATAAGAAGATCAGCAGCAAACACAAGCAATATTCACATTTTTTAAGTTCACAAGGAATGAGTACAAAGCTCATAACTCCTACAGAATTATACTGTAGGTTTCGCTCCATTACCTAATCAGTATTATTAAGCACTAATGAGCAACCCAATTTTGAAGTAAACATGTAAAACAATAATCGATGCATCAATTTGAACACATTTTACTTTTGCTCGAAATCAATAGTTATCATCACGAGAAGAAAATATGTGCATCCAATGGCCAAACTGGTCAATTCACCAAAATCCCTGGTACTATAGAGTTGGCAGTTGGATCATGAATCCCCACACCCATACAGTAGCGTGGCGACGAATGATCGGATCGAACATTTTCTGATACTGGCTTGAGATTTTGGTTTTTTTTTTTAACCCAGGCTCTCACCTTACATCGACGCCGACGAGCTTGGGCGCGATGATCTCGTTGATGTTGCGGACGGCGGTGCGCACGCCCTTCCCCCCGTAGACGGACTTGTCGCCGTCGCGGAGCTCTAGGGCCTCGTAGATCCCCGTGGAGGCCCCGCTGGGCACGGCGGAGCGGTGGAGGCTGCCGTCGCCGGCGACGAGGTCGACCTCGACGGTGGGGTTCCCGCGGCTGTCCACGATCTGCCGCGCGCGGATCGACCGCACGGCCTCCGCCCCGACCGCCTTCGAGGTAGCCGCGGACGCGGAGACCGCCGCGCGTACGGAGACGACGGGGCGGCCGGCCCGGCGCGGGGTGGCGGCCGCCGCGGCGGGCAGGAGGGGCTTGGAGGGGAGGAGGAGCTGGTGGGCCATCTGGGGAGGTCAGGGGAAGCGGAGGTGCGGGGGGGCCTGGGTATTATATAGCGGCGGCGGCGCGTGGAGGATGTCGCCGGGTTGGCTGATTCGTGGGGCGGAGGCGGCGAGGTTGGACGTCGAGGGTGCTCTCTCGTCTCGCGAATATATTTTTTTGAAGGAGGCGGGTTGGTGGAGGCGGCGAAGCGGAGGTGGCGCGTGGGGCCCGCGTGTCGGTGTCTAGCTGGTTTGCCCTGGTTGGTCTTTTGCCTCCTGGTCCTGGCTGGTGGCGTCTGGCGGCGTTTTTGGCTTTTGGGGTTGGTCGTGGTCGCCGGTGGTACACCGGGAGGTCGCCTGGTTCATCTTGGCTTGTGTAGAGCACGTGATGTCCGTGCGCGCCGGAGCACCGGGCAAAATGTCCCGGCAGTCACACGGCCGAGGGTGCATAGAATAGAAATCGCTCAAACGCGCTCAGATTCATTGGGAATAGCGCTGGGGCAACCATGTTTGGCAGTCGCACGGCTAGGGCACATAGAAACTCTGATGCATATGTTCCATGCTATGCGAAATTTCTACAAGAACATTTGAGCTCAGATTCGTTGACATATTTTCCTGGCCATCGGAGGACATTCCATACTCTGTCCGGAAATCAACGAAGGCAAATCCGGGAATACATTTTCTGAAAAATAATGGAATACCGAATTAAGATTACCAACAGGCGATACAGTACTATAACCCTTCTCCAAAAAGAGCAAGTGCGATAGAATTGCACACAAGTAAACACCTCGTCTTGAAGCAGCAACAGCTCAGAACAGCCAACCCAACAGTACGGGAATGATAATAGGAAAACAGCCTATCAACCGACGCCGATCTTCGGGCTCTGGAGAGCTGAAGCCACAGTCGCAGGCTCACAGCAATAGATGTCTAATTCATACAAGAGATATGGTCCATGGAAACCATCAGATACACACATAAATGCTGAAATTGTCGTCTTTACTATCCAGCCTCTGGCCTACGGGCCAAGTTATGCGGAGTCAGCAGGCTTTGCCTCATCAGGCTTCTTGGCAGGTGCTTCGGTGGTGCCCATCTCAGCCTTGAGATCGTTGACGCTCTGCTCCAGCTCGTCAATCTTGCTTCCCATTTCATCTAGTGCTCGGTGGTTAAAGAAAACAGAGGATGGTAGCCCAGAGGTACGCAAAACTCAGGCAGCAATAAACTTGGCACAAATTTCACGGATTCAAACTGACATGAATTTTGTACAGTTATTAAAAGGAATGCATGATGCAAAGAAATAGGTACTTTCTGATGTCAATATGGAAGGAATAGGTACTCCAACAGAAGAATATGCTTGTGAAAATTGTGTCAGCAGCCTTGCGCTGATGTAACAAGATTTTTTTTTAATGCAAGAATCTTGGTACATTGTCAACTTGTCAAGTACAAAAGTTGTGGTACACAAAGGAACAGCTGAGCAATCAGAGAACAGTTGACCTCTTATCTTAAAAAGAAAATTCAAAACTAAGGGAGGACAAACGACTGGAGTATATATATGCATGAAGGAGAACAGTAAGTAAATCGAACCACTTCTAGTTTTGCTCACGGCCACTGTAACAGCAGCATAGATTTCTCAAAACAACAGTATAATTTCCATGGTTGTTGGTTAATGGTGTGTGATATACTGATATATCATATATGCATGTATACTTGGCCCATTTTTTTATATCAAAAGTTGATGAATGTAAAAAAAAAACATTTTGTAGAATAGTTTTCAACATATATCAGCATCATAAATGCATAAGGCATCATAATAATCTCACATCATGATCAGGTAAACAAGAATATAACGATATCCCTAGTTAACTGTGCATTGTCGTAAGATGATGAACCAATATGGCCATGAAGAAAATGATGGTAACAGAAGAAAATAATGATTTTCTGTAGGCAAGGATATTCTTTGACACGATGTTCTGGGACATGGACTCAAACCTGGTTTGCTGAAATCCATCATCATGTTAACGAGTGTTAAGTGTTTGTAAATACTTACGTGTAGATGTTAACAAAAAAAAAGGCACTGACCATCTGACCAAGGAGGTTTTGCACCTGAAACACAAAGACAAAACCTGTCAGTAAAACTATTTATTTCTGTTAAACAAAGGGATACACTTGGTCCTCAGAAGTAAAATAGGAATTCTTCACCAGTTGATTAACTGCATAATTTGACTGTTAACCTCACCGTCTACTAAGTTCATGCTACGGCAACGTTTTTCACTTTTTCAGCCTATTAGTTGAAACAGAAACTGAATACAGTACTGCTAGAATATACAAACACCCCAATTGGATGCATAAAGTGAGTACAGATACATTGACGAAACTTTAGGTCTCAAGTTCAGCCGATTATTGTACCAGAAAAAAGATAAGTGAATGTTGTATGCCTACAATGTTATGATGCATATAAAGCATATAAGTATACAACATCAGTACTTACAAATGCTGTCATGTCTGTTGGGTTCTGTGATGAGGGCTCTGAATCCATATTTGCCTGCAAGAACAAATCGAATGAATGAGTTAACAGCAATGATACTATACAGGAGAACTACATATAAGTGATAAATGATTGATATGCCAGGGTATTAAGTATTAACACATAATAATGAGTGAAATGTATCTCAGGTTTAAATACTATCAGCATGGTAATTACATTTCATACCGATAAAGGCATACTACTGAAAATACAGAACTATTTAATGTATTTTGACAGACGTACATATGATTGTATGAAAAGGTAAGAGGTAGATATACTTGAGAAAACAATAAGAATCATAGAGTGGAATAATAGTTCATATGAGCAAATGGGAAACAGTGGTAATGTTGGAACTTATTCATAGCATCCTAATGGTCAAGGAGAAGTACATAAAAGACAAAATGGTGACAAGGAAACGTAGGCAGACTTAAAAATACTCCGTCACCAATTGCTTGACCAGGAATCAAGCATCATACCCTTAATTTCATTAATTAGACACTGCACTAAGTCTATTGTACCGGTAGAACTTCCATATGAGCTAGACTGAAATTTTTACTACCTTATAAGTTGTACAGTAGAGAAAAAAACTAGAAACATCACATGGTAGAGGGCTTCAAGCCCTATAGCATCACTGTTCAGTCTCCTAGTTTCCATTTCCCCCTCCATTCACTCTCATCAAAATCATGCCCAGTGGGTTCTTGTTCAATGCTCACACTTTTAGTTTCATCTGCCCTCTTACTATTGCACATGATACATGCCATTTCCCGTATCGTGCAGGAAGTGCTCCGCCGCATCCTATCAGTGAGGACCTCAAGTTGGTCTCGCAGGCCATGCCTTGTCAGCCTATCTCTCAAAACCTCACATGTGGCCTGGTAAGGTGGGATACCTTCATCCACCATCATCACAAAATAGCTGCAGGCCTCCTCTAATCTTCCCTTCTTGCAAGATAGCCCATGGATCATGACAGCAAACGTTGCTGCGCCTGGGTGAAAACCACGTTTTTCCATCCCATCCCAAACCTCAACTGCCTTATCAATCCTTCCTATACCAATCAACATTTTTAGCAACATGTTATAAGAATGACGATCTGGCACGCACAAGCCTTTATCCATTCTTGCAAAAAGCCTCAAGGCCTTGTTCACTTCGTTCTTCTTACAGTGTGCATTAAGGAGGGTGTTGTAGCTCCAAACATCAGGCCTTTCACCTCGTGTGATGATCTCACCGAAGATATTGTAAGCCTCCTCAATCTCTCCCAACTCACACAATAAACGAATTATAGCATTATATGTGAAAACATTTGGTGTGAGGTCATGTGTGTGCATCCTATCTAGCACACGAAGAGCGGCTCGAGCATCCTTTGATGCACAGGCAGCACGAATGAATGGACCATAAGTGGCAGCATCCGGAACAAGCCCATGGCTTTGTTGCATATCTTTCAGATGTTCCTGTGCACGTGCAATTTCACCTCCTCGACATAAGGCATCAATCAATGCATTGTAGGCAGGTACATCGGGCTCGACACCTCTCTCAACCATTTCATCAAATAGCTTCTGCGCTTTTTCCGGTTTTTGCACAACAGCCCACCCAGAGATCAAGATGGTGTAGGTTTTTGCTGAGACATCGAAATGTGATGCCGATTCTCTGAAGAAGAGCTCGGCATGCTCTACAAGGCCATTATGTGACAAGGCAAAGAGCAGCGAGTGAAAATCAGCGAGGGACGGGTGGAACCCAAAGCCACCCATGGAGGAGAAGGCCCGGATCGCGTCATCCGGGAGAAGCGCGCGTGAGTAAGCACGGAACAGCCGCGGGAACAGGCCTCGCGAGAGCGCAGCCGGCGGGAGGTCAGACAGCAGCGAACGCAGCAACGGGAAGGTCCGTGCGCTAGCGAGCGAATTGGCGAGGATGAGGAGCGAATCCGGCACGTGGGAGAACCCAGGCAGCGTCGCGGCGAAGAGGAAGAACCGGAGCGATGGCACGGGGAGGTGGCGACACCGGCGCAACACCGCGGCCGCCGCGTCGGGGGTGAGGCGCGGCGCGAAGCCGCGGAGCGCGGCGGGGAGGTCGTGGAGCGGACCGCGGAAGTCGCTGAGCACGCGGCTGAGCGTGCTCACGAGCCCCGGGTCGACGCCAGGGCTTGGGCCTGGGCCTGGGCCTGGGCCTGGATCGGGGCACGGATCCTGGGGCGACGCGGTGACGAGGCGGGAGAGGGGGGAGGGAAGCACTCTGCGCGGCGGCAGGCGGAGTGGCGCGGCGAGCGATCTCGCGGCGGATTGCATCGGTGAGGCTGTAGTAGCAGCGGATTCGCAAGTAGGATGAACGCGTGCTAGCAAGCAGTAAATGGATGCAACAGTAGTGGGGATGCAGGGGCTTACCGAGGAGGTTCGGGTCGCCGGAGGAGGGGGTGAAGGAGGAGGAGGGAATCGCCGCCGGCCGGTGGATTCGGAGGAGCTCGCGGTAGGGACGTGGGGTTTGTGAATCCGGTCGAAATGACGAGAGAGGGGAAGGGATGCGAGGATGACAGGTGGGGGTCCATGGACCGGGGTTCTTTGTATGGGCTTTGAATTTTGAACAAAAATGGCTTGGCCCCTCCATTGTTTCGTTTTCCCATAGGATAGCTGCCATTGGGTTTCCAAAAAATATACTAGTGGGCCGGTCCAAAAGTTCTTTTTTTTAACCGTGCTAACGCCCCGTACCTTAGGGATATAGTGCGACGGCGCGACCTTGCTTGTATCCGCACGATTAGGATCGGTTGGCACAAGAAAAAACACAATAAAACCAGAAAAAATTAAAAATGCTATGGAAAAATAAAAAATAGTCTACCAACATGTTTTCTCCTTAGATTTTGAGTTTTTTAACCTTTTCTACGTACTCCACTATTTTTTGTTCCAAAGACCACAAGGGTCCCCCTCCTCAGCGTTTATTTAGAGGTCCCGCGGTTGACGAACCCGCGTTATAAGGGGTAGAGTTAGAGTTGCGTGTAATTAGAACATTTCGAAAAGTTGGGGAGCCAACTATAGAGAGCGGCATGTTTGAGTAAATGTTGACCAAACCAAAAAAAATCGTGACTTATCTCTCTATGAAGGATGTTGGGTCCCACCTGTCAGGATAATCCATTATACTAGTGCCAGCGTGTCTAAGTGCCCCTGGTTGTTGGCCATTTACTCGCTATATTGTCCAAACCCTATTTAGCCTTGACACTAATTCTGGTGGAGGCAGAGGCGGCGTTCCTCTTTCTCTCTCTTCGCGGCACCCAATATGTCTAGCAAGGTGAATGTGGGAGCTAGCCCAGCTAGGTTGGCACCTGATTTAGGATCCACGCGTGGAGCTTAGGCCGACTCCGTTGGTGCCAGACTCCTGGGGCTCTGCGCCAGAGCAGTGAAGAAGCGGTGAAGTCTTCTACCCAAAGGAGTCAGCAGGTCAGCCAGAAGTCTTGTATCCTGGTCCCTCTGAGCACCTTCGTGAATAGAAGAGCTAGCCCAGCAGCGGAGTCTTCAGTGTCGATGCGGGAGTGCCGCACCAATATCTCGAAGACTGTCGGGACTTCAAGACAGAAATCTTCGGCGGCGATGCGGGAGTGTCTGGCAGGTCAGCCCCGGCTCCAATGACTCGAAAGCAGTTGAAAGAACCCGATTGTACAGGCCGGAAATTCCGCCCAACCCGGGTCGGAACATCCGGCCAACAAGTACCGATAAATAAAACGCAACCAAACAGAGAGATAACTGTGGGGTGACAAGGGCTGAGTGGAAGTGAGCTAGAATTTCCACCGGTACTACCGGCGGAAAAATATGCCTGGGCGGTACTTCCGGTGCATGGTCTGTACTTCTGGCCAGGGTGCTCCAACGGTTCTTCTGGACAACTACCGGCCCAAGTACTGGTAAATATGCATCAAAAACAGAACGGGTGATGTGAGCATTCCCATGCTCACCGAAACTAGCCCGGTACTTCACTTAGTACTACCGGCGCCAAATTGGCCTAGCGGTACTAATGGTGAGGAAGCGGTACTTCCGTTCAGCAAAATGTCCAGAACCAAAACTGCCAAAACTTTTGCATCCGAACTTGAAATAAGATGAAACTAATTTTGTTCGAAATATTGGGTATCACCAAGAGAGAAAATACCATGAATAAATATTTGAGATATCTCCCAAGGTGTGGAGCCGGAAAACCTGCAATATCAAACACGCAATAAGATGTTCAAGGGAAATCCGTTTTTGATGAACTAGAGCTTGTTACGAAGATAACCACAAGCTCTAGATCCTCACATGTACAAGATACATACAACAACCAAGAAACATGATGCTATGAATGCAAAGGTTTGAGCTCTCTCCGAAAGATACAATCGAGCTACTCACTCGAGAGCCCCTCTTGATAGTACGGCTTGATGTATCAAGATCATACCTTTGCCTTGACCATTCCACTTGAGCTTGATGTAGACGATCTTGTCTCCTTCAAGATGGAACATCTTTATTGATTGCTCTTACTTGCTCTTTGCTTGATGAATACTTGCGACTTGCTCCCTCATAACCATGGGGAAACCTGTTCGTTAAACTTGTCTTCGTCTCTCCATGATCACCGAGGATGGCAAGCTTCAAGCATGAGATCTTCTAGAGATGGTGCACCTTGAGCTTGCACTTCTTCATTTCTTCTTAAGTGTTGATCCAACTTGAATCGGTTCTTTGCACTTGTCTTGATCAACCTCCAAACTTCTGCGTTCTTCAACAACATTCTAATAGGCCCAAAGCCCTTCGACATTTCTTCTTCTTCACCTTTCATACTTGAAACCAACACATGGCCCAAGTGATGCCAATGGGCAAATCCTACAAGTAAAACTCAATTCAACCATTAGTCCATAGAGATTGTCATTAATTACCAAAACCACACATAGGGGTTGTTGGAAATATGCCCTAGAGACAAATAGTAATAAGGACTATTATCATATTTCATAAAGTTTATGATTAAGTTTTATATCATGTTATAACTTTATTGAGTGGAAACATCAATACATGTGTGATATACAAACAACCAGGGGTTCCCAGTGAAACTCTAGTCACTGGTTCATTGGTCAACAGATGATCAAGTTTCCTGATCATGTGGCATTTATGCCAGTTGGAAATGGAGTCAACTCATTTTGAGAATGAGATGATGAACCAATACCCAACCTAAACATCATGACCCGATCATGTCACGAAGTTCAAGTTACGATGATTAGAAATGGATCCTCATAGAATATTCCTTAGACCGTGAGGCTATATCAATCACTGCCTCCCGAGAGTGCTTAGATAGCATCAAGCACCATCTGGTAATACGGTGGTTATAAAGGTGTGTTCAGGTACTCGGAGGAAACCGTAGAGGCAATATATGTCAAGAGCGGGATTTGTCCGTCCACGTGACAGAAACATACTCAAGGGCCCACTCGGAGAAGTTATATCCAATAGTTGCGCAACATGTGATTTGATCACAGGGATATCACTTGTCGAAACGAGTCAAGTAGCATTGTTCGGTAACGAGATTGAACATGACATGGTGATGTCATTGATCAGATCTCAGGCAATGCAAGTATTGAGAGACAAAGGGAATAAGATACGACCGTCCTGGTTCAAACGACAAAACATCTTCGTGGAACGCACAGGGGTCACATGGCCATCCAGGTCCCTCTATCGATCATTAGTCCGGGAGTGTCCCGACCATGTCTGGAGTGTTCCCGAACCGTAGGGTATCATGCTTAAGGGTTTGATGATGCTTAGAGAGTGTTTATAGGATCGGTAGAATCACCGAAGAATAGTAGAGAGAAAACCGGAAGGGTTTCGGTAAGTCCGGAGTGGAGGTGGAAGGTGTTCCATAGCCACGGAGGTTGAATAATATGTGAATGAATGTTAAATATTGATTTAATCATTTATTCATAATTATTTAATAAAAGATAAAATCAATTAAATGGTCAAAGGGCTTAATGGGCCAATTCCCGGAGGGGAAAGGGCCCAAGAGGGGGCCGAACCCCTAGGAGGGGCCAAGGGGAGTGGCCAGCGGCCCTAGTGGGCCTTCCCCACGTGGGTCCCATGGTGGGGGCTGGCCGACGATGCCTCCCCCCACCTCCTCCTCCTCCTTTAGTCCCACCTCGGGACTTTGAGGGAGGTAGTACCTCCCCTCCCCCTATATATAGTGGGGATATTTGGCCAGATAAATACACACAATATTCAATAAAGGTCTTCTCACTTTTGGGAAGACCTCCAATTGATATTATCTCTCTCTCTCTCTCTCTCTCTTGACTGTGGTCCCAAGTTTGGGCTGCGCAAACGAGAGACATCTTCACCATGGAGCGCCGTCACGCTGCGAGATTCGGATCTAGGAGCTCTACTTCTGCAAATGCTGCTGGATCGGGGAATCGGGAGTCATCGTCAGGCACTGGACATGTGTAACTGTTGGAGATATGCCCAAGAGGCAATAATAAAGTGGTTATTATCATGTCTTCACACTTATGATAAATGTTTACATACCATGCTATAATTGTATTAACCGGAAACATTAATACTTGTGTGATTTGTAAACTAAAATAAGAGTCCCTAGTAAAGCCTCTTGTTAAACTAGCTTGTTGGTTAATATATGATCATTGTTTCCTGATCATGAACATAGAGATGTTATTAACAACAGGATCATATCATTAGGAGAATGATGTGATGGACATACTCCTATAGATAAGCGTAGCATAAAGATCAAGTCATTTCAATAGTTCAATTGCTATATGCTTTCTGATACATAGTAACCTAATTCCTTCGACCATGAGATCATGCATATCACCTTTACTGGATGGATGCTTTGATGTCATCAAACACCACACCGTAACAGGGTGGCTATAAAAGTGGCATTGAGTGTTCGGAAAGTATTGGTTGAAACACATGGATCAAGAGTGGGATTTGTCCATCCATATGACGGATAGATATACTCTGGGCCCTCTCGGTGAAATGTCATCCAATTAGCTTGCAAGCATGTGACTTGGTCACAAGGGATCACATATCACGGGAACGAGAAAAGAGTACTTATCAGTAACGAGGTTGAACTAGGTATGCAGAGATACCGACGATCATAACCTTGGATAAGTAACATATCGTGAGACAAAGGGAAATTGGTATCGTATGTAAGTGGTTCATTCGATCGCAAAGTAATCGTAGAAATATGTGGGAGCCATATGAATTTCCAGATTCCTCTATTGGTTATTGTTCGGAGAAGTGTCTCGATCATGTCCGCATAATTCACGAACCGTAGGGAGACACACTTAAGGATTCGACGTTGTTTGAGTAGTTATGGTATTATGAGAAAGAGACCGAATGTTGTTCGGAGTCTCGGATGGGATCCGGGATATCACGAGGTGATCCGGAATGGTCCGGAGAATAAGATTCATATAAGGAAAGTCCCGTTTCGGAGTTGGGGAATGGTTCCGGTGTTTTCATCGGGAACATTCTAGAAGGTCCCGGAATGTCCGGCACTCCGGAAGGGGAAGGGTACATGAATGTGTCATTGCATGTTGGAATGATTGCATCATGTACTAGGTGTTCTTGCTGCCCAAAATAAAGGATTTATTTAAATCCTAAATTGAAAAGTCAAACGGCCAGTTTGAAAGTCAAACGGCAATTTTGGGAAGTGGGAAGAGAGGAGGATTGGTGGAGGCCGAGTTGGGGAGGGATTCCCTCCCTTGGCCGGCGCCCCACCAAGCCGACTTGGGGAGGAACTCTCCTCCCCTTGGCCGGCCAGCCCTCCCACCTATATAAGGAGGGGCAGGGCTCCCCTCCTAGCACACACTAGTTCCTATCCTCTAAACTAAACCCTAGATCTAAACCCCGGTTTAGAGCTATTTTGGTTTAGAGCCTTCTAATTGGTTTAGAGCCTTCTAATTGGTGTGTCTAATTACTAGACCACTAATAGCCTCTCTCATAAGCTCCACCATACTCGCACCGGCTTAAGGCGAAGCCCTGCGGGATCTCCCCTCTACTTCCGGTACCACGCCGTTGTGCTGTCGGAATCGCGAGGAGAGTGCTACAACCTCCGCTGCCTGCTGGAACAAGGGAGAGGAAGGTCTTCGTCGAGTACCGAACGTGTGACCGACTGCGGGAGCGCTGCTGAAACGTGGCGCTGGAAGGATCGTCTACGCGATCTTGAGATCGGAAAGAGTACGACTACATCACCCACGAGAATCTGCTCTCGTTAACCGCTTTGGAATCTTCGAGGGTAAGTTATTCCATCGACTCGTTGCTACAATCTAGTAGATAGATCTTGGCTTGTTTGTTTGTATGCGGTAGAAAATTTTTGTTTTCCATGCTACGAACCCCTACAGTGGTATCAGAGCCGTGTCTATATGTAGATCTGTTGCACGAGTAGAACACAATGGTCATTGTGGGCGTTGATGCTTTTATTGTAGATTGCTTTGCGTGTACTTTGCATCTTGCGGTATGTTGGGATGAAGCGGCCCGGGCTAACCTTACATGACATCGTTCATGAGACTTGCTCCACGCTTAACATGCAACTTGTATTGCATAAGTGGCTTTGCGGGTGCCAGTTTCTCCTAGCATAGTAAAGATCCAATTTACAACGGGTAATCAACAATGCTAGTATCAATGTTGTGGTTCTTGTTCGTAGGTTAGAACGACACTTATGGAAAGCCCCAAACCACGTAAAATATGCAAAGAAAGTAGAAGCGTCTAACTTTGTTTTGCAGGGGTGTGCAGTGATGTGATATGGCCATGATTGTGATTATATTTGATGTATGCAATGTTCCTTATTGTAAGTTGGCAACCGGCAGGAGCCATATGGTTGTCTTTAATTTCTGTTAAGACCTGCGTGTCTATTCAAAATAGTTGTAATAGTTGAAGCTGGTGGACGACAACCATGAAGAAGCGTCATTGACCTTGATGCTACGCCGGTGATGATGGAGATCATGTTCGTGCTTGAAGATGGAGATCGGAAGCACAAAGAAGAAAGGCCATATCATATCACATATTATGAATTGCATGTGATGTTAATCCTTTATGCATCTTGTATTGCTTAGTAGACGACGGTAGCATTATAAGATGATCCCTCATGCACATAAATTTCAAGTTCTAAAGTGTTCGCCCTTAGTTAGCACCGTTGCTAAAACTTGTTGCTTCGAAGCACCACGTGATGATCGGGTGTCTTTGATTCCACGGGTAAATACAACGTAAGCAAGCCAGATTTGCTTATGCGGTAGCTAAGGTTTGATCTTGACGAGCCTAGCATGTACAGACATGGCCTCAGGAACACGGATTACCGAAAGGTAGAGCATGAGTCATATAGTAGATATGATGAACATGTTGATTGTTCGCCATTGAAGCTATATCAACTCTCGTGATGATCGGTTTTGATGTGGTGGATTTGGTTCGTGTGATCACTAAAACAATGTGAGGGATATTGTTTTGAGTGGGAGTTCACCTAGATTAATTTAATTATTAATTAGAACTCAATTTATCATAAACTAAATCAAAGTGAATTTGCATAGTTGTTGTAGTCATTGGCATCCGTTTACCACCTTGCGCTTAGTTATAATTGAGATGATAGAACTATAGAATTCTGGTTAGATACTTTACGAACTGGTATCGTATTGTTTTAAGTGTTAATCTAAAGTTTAAAAGTCCTATTGCAAACTTTCAGTAAGTTCCGGTTACTCCATGAAGTTTAATAATTAGTATTAAATCAAGAGTAACAATTCCAAGTGTTAGTATATAAGTATCATGTTTGTATCCATGATTCTTGATATTCAAAGGATTCCCTTAATATCAAGGTTATCTAGGATCTGAAAGAGTTGTTTCAGAAACCATGATGTGTGGAAGATATTGTGATATCTGAAACGAAGTTTTGGTTACAACATGATAGAGTATAATATGGCAAAGTTCATGTTCTCATATTTTGATGAGAATTTGCAAAAAGGTTGGAGACACTTGTTGTCCTAATCCTCCAAAAGGTTTTGGATAGCAACATTATACTAATAATTCATCGTTATAAGCTAAAAGTAGCTTGATCATGGACGATACCATGATAAGGGTGAATATTTGATGTAGGTGAAATGTTTACTACACCAAGAGATTACTAAAGAAAGGAATTTGAAAGAACACCAAATATTTGATGATGGTGATCTACTTCAAAGTGCAAGTCCAAAGACATTGGTATTTAATTATACACGCTTTGGACTATATGTCATATGTATGACTCCACTATTGATGTTAATAGATTCTTTCAAACAGAAAAGGAAATACTGAAAGAAAATCTCATAAATATATGGCAGAAAAGAAAAGACTAGAATCGTTCAGTTTAAGTATATAGATGATATACATGTTATGGCTATATTCTTTGCTTGTTAAACAATGTGGTTCTTAAGTATTTGATACTGAATTTGTTGGTGTGAATCGTCATACGAAACAACACAATTCATGAACTACAATGGCCTAAGTAACTAGCAAAAGAATATGTGATGATGTTCATCGAGAACAAATAAAGGGTTATTGTGTTGCTCGTTAAACATCAAAGCTTGCCTTCAAAGATTTGTTTTATCGGGTATTATGAGAACAAAAGGGTTGTTCAAATAATTGCCGTAATCCATAAAAGATGGATGATTCACAAATCTCGTTGGAGAAATCACATCCATAAAACTAGTGCTAAAATGTCGAAAGACAAATTGATTGAAAGATCACTTAGGAAGTGACATCGCCGTTTAAAATTATATTGGAAAGAAAACATGAAGAAAAATCCATATGGATGGAATTTTGGAGTCTATTTGATTTTGATCAAATGACGCTTGTGAAACTTTCCTAGAGATAATTAAAACTTCGTCCATAGGCCAAAAGGGAACGAATGACTAGCTTATTGGAACTTGTACATATTGTTGTACGAAGTCCATTATGTGTAGTCAAGAGCGATGGATTTCAACTTCATATGCTTTCTCCGAAAATTTGAGTGAATATATGAATATTTACTTAATAAGGATGAAGTATGAAATATTTGAAAAGTTCAAAAGACTTTCAAGATGAAGTGCAAAATCATTGTAACAAGAATATAAATAGTTTATGATAAGATCATAAAGGAAGATATTTGAGTTACAAGTTTAGCATAATACCTAAGATTTAAGGAATCGTTCCGTGGATTTGCATTTTCCCGAAACACCATAAGAGTATGGAGCGTTCGAGATATGTAATTAAACCTTGTTTGACATGGTAAGATCGAAAGGTGTAATTCATAAAACTGCCATTGTATTTTAAAGATTAAAAGCTTTAGAGATTACCGTTTTTCCACTGAAAAGAGCTTCATCATAATCCGTTGAAATGACACCATATAAGGTTATGGTTTGGGATAAAACCCAAGTTGTCCTTTCTTAAACATTGGTATGCTATGCATAAGAAAGATGTTTGCAACCAAAGTCGGATGAACCTGTCTTTGTATGACTATTAAGTATTCCTCCATAAACACCGGAGACAAAAGTGTTTGTTGCTTAGAACGTTAAGTTTCTTTTGGAAGGAATTTTTCGTGAAAAGTTAAGTGGGAGGACAATAGAACTTTGATAAGGTTAAGAACCTTAGCTGTATGTGCAAAGTTGCGCAGCGCCGAAAAGTGTTCCGGAGGCGGCAACAATGCTCATGGCTCACGTGCCTCAAAGGTTGTGGTCACGGAGATCTAAGTTCCTATTGAAACAAGTAGATCGGGTAAACAATCAAATACCAAGATTTGAGGGTTGAATCATTATTTGAGAATAATGAACCGACTACATGCAAAGAAGCGATGATGGGCCCTGACTCCGTCAAATGGCTTGAAGCCATAAAATCCGTGATAGTTCCATACACGAGAAATCAAGTTTTGAACTTGAAAGACCCTCGAGAAAGGTGTAAGACCTTACAGTTGTGTCTGGATCTATAAAGAAATAGACATGGATGTTTTACATCTATGAAATAGTCGACATGTTGGGAAAGAGTTCACAACAATGTTCAAAGGTTGACTATGACAAGATTTGATCTATCATAGTGATATTTAGTCTAGACGGATTAATGAAAGCAACCACTACATATAATTTGTTATATGGTAGTTGAATAAACAAAACAAGTTCTTCTAATAGAATCGTTACCTAGGACATGTGCATAAACACGGTCCATAGGGTTTTGTCAATTCAAAGGATGCTAAAAGCATATGCAAACTTCAATGGTTAGAGTGAGCATAGCGGAGTTGGAATCTTCACTATGATGAAACTGTTAAAAGGGTTTAATTTCATCAGAGACAATGAAGATGCTTGCATTTGCAAGAAATTAAGTGGGAGCGCTAAGACATGTTTCTAATACATTATGTGGAAGACATATTGTTGATTGGAAATAATGTATCTTTTATTAACACATATTAAGAATTTCATCCCGATGAAAGACTTAGGCAAAACCCAAGTATTTTGGCATCAATAGACGCTAATATGGTTGTGCCAGAAGTACATAGACAAGATATTGAATGAGTTCAATATAGGAACTACAAGAAAGGTTCTTGTTGCACAGAAAGGATTGAATAAGTTCAATGTTGATGATATATTCAAGTGTATTGACATTTGGTAAAGTGAAACGAAGATTCAAGTATAGATTGATACTTGATGTATGAAATCACAAAGAGTATTTATATCAATCATACTGTGATATGTACAAATCCAGATATGTCCTATGCTCTAAATGTTATGAGCATATACCAGAATGATTCATAAGATGATCATTGGACGATAGTAAGGATATTCTTATGATCTTTTGGAAGAACTAAGAGTATAATATTTGTAGAAGTGACAAATAGATGGTTAGTTCATTGTAAAAGTACTACATTGGTACTAGCTTTGTCACAAAGTACAAATTAAGTTTATCTCAATCTAAACTAAGGGTGGCACAATATAATGGAAAGTGAGTTCCATAATGGATTTGGATGATTTCCAAAGTTAAGACATTGTGACAGATACTACAACAAAAGGCTAAGTATATGACTGCTATTTTAGCAGCATAAGAGGGCATTTGAGTCAAGTAGTTTGTTATCAAACTATGTGTAGTTCACAGTGGGATAATACTATGAAGATATATTGTGCGACAATATTATCAACATGTTTTTAACCCCAAAGAGCTAAAGGTCACACCGAAAGACCAAATTTATACAAAGCCATCTCATTAGAGAATGAGTGATGCGTAGAGACGCAAAGACATGCAATTACACACGGACCTGGAAGTGTCAGATCCGGAGATCAGTTGACCACTAGCAATCGTGTACATACAACACCGGAAAGCCATAGGTGTTATATACACAAAGGTTCGAAACTAGATTATTGACTCTAGTGCAAGTGGGAGACTGTTGGAGATATGCCCAAGAGGCAATAATAAAGTGGTTATTATCATGTCTTCACACTTATGATAAATGTTTACATACCATGCTATAATTGTATTAACCGGAAACATTAATACTTGTGTGATTTGTAAACTAAAATAAGAGTCCCTAGTAAAGCCTCTTGTTAAACTAGCTTGTTGGTTAATATATGATCATTGTTTCCTGATCATGAACATAGAGATGTTATTAACAACAGGATCATATCATTAGGAGAATGATGTGATGGACATACTCCTATAGATAAGCGTAGCATAAAGATCAAGTCATTTCAATAGTTCAATTGCTATATGCTTTCTGATACATAGTAACCTAATTCCTTCGACCATGAGATCATGCATATCACCTTTACTGGATGGATGCTTTGATGTCATCAAACACCACACCGTAACAGGGTGGCTATAAAAGTGGCATTGAGTGTTCGGAAAGTATTGGTTGAAACACATGGATCAAGAGTGGGATTTGTCCATCCATATGACGGATAGATATACTCTGGGCCCTCTCGGTGAAATGTCATCCAATTAGCTTGCAAGCATGTGACTTGGTCACAAGGGATCACATATCACGGGAACGAGAAAAGAGTACTTATCAGTAACGAGGTTGAACTAGGTATGCAGAGATACCGACGATCATAACCTTGGATAAGTAACATATCGTGAGACAAAGGGAAATTGGTATCGTATGTAAGTGGTTCATTCGATCGCAAAGTAATCGTAGAAATATGTGGGAGCCATATGAATTTCCAGATTCCTCTATTGGTTATTGTTCGGAGAAGTGTCTCGATCATGTCCGCATAATTCACGAACCGTAGGGAGACACACTTAAGGATTCGACGTTGTTTGAGTAGTTATGGTATTATGAGAAAGAGACCGAATGTTGTTCGGAGTCTCGGATGGGATCCGGGATATCACGAGGTGATCCGGAATGGTCCGGAGAATAAGATTCATATAAGGAAAGTCCCGTTTCGGAGTTGGGGAATGGTTCCGGTGTTTTCATCGGGAACATTCTAGAAGGTCCCGGAATGTCCGGCACTCCGGAAGGGGAAGGGTACATGAATGTGTCATTGCATGTTGGAATGATTGCATCATGTACTAGGTGTTCTTGCTGCCCAAAATAAAGGATTTATTTAAATCCTAAATTGAAAAGTCAAACGGCCAGTTTGAAAGTCAAACGGCAATTTTGGGAAGTGGGAAGAGAGGAGGATTGGTGGAGGCCGAGTTGGGGAGGGATTCCCTCCCTTGGCCGGCGCCCCACCAAGCCGACTTGGGGAGGAACTCTCCTCCCCTTGGCCGGCCAGCCCTCCCACCTATATAAGGAGGGGCAGGGCTCCCCTCCTAGCACACACTAGTTCCTATCCTCTAAACTAAACCCTAGATCTAAACCCCGGTTTAGAGCTATTTTGGTTTAGAGCCTTCTAATTGGTTTAGAGCCTTCTAATTGGTGTGTCTAATTACTAGACCACTAATAGCCTCTCTCATAAGCTCCACCATACTCGCACCGGCTTAAGGCGAAGCCCTGCGGGATCTCCCCTCTACTTCCGGTACCACGCCGTTGTGCTGTCGGAATCGCGAGGAGAGTGCTACAACCTCCGCTGCCTGCTGGAACAAGGGAGAGGAAGGTCTTCGTCGAGTACCGAACGTGTGACCGACTGCGGGAGCGCTGCTGAAACGTGGCGCTGGAAGGATCGTCTACGCGATCTTGAGATCGGAAAGAGTACGACTACATCACCCACGAGAATCTGCTCTCGTTAACCGCTTTGGAATCTTCGAGGGTAAGTTATTCCATCGACTCGTTGCTACAATCTAGTAGATAGATCTTGGCTTGTTTGTTTGTATGCGGTAGAAAATTTTTGTTTTCCATGCTACGAACCCCTACAGTAACTCCCCGCGAGGTGTCACACTTGAGGCACTCAAGTCGTTGGAGCCGCTGGAGCGCAAGGACTTCATGATGACCTTGAGGTTGGCTTTGGCTCGTCTACATCAACCACGCTCTCCTGAGCGTTGACAACGCTTTTCGGTCTTCAAGGGTAAGTTCGCGAAAAGCCCCTCATGCTACTGTATTACTAATAGATAAGTCCTGGAAACATCAGGGATTCAGGGGCGTAGGGTAAAAATTTATTATTTTCATACGCAGAACCCCTACAGTGGTATCAGAGCTAGATCTATGCATAGTAATGCTAGTACGGATAGAACACACGAGCCGGAAAGACATCGGTACCCTGGTGTCTACGTCGTCGGAACCCTGGCGCCGGAATCCGGTGACGACGGATGGAGATCACGACGTGAAGGACCATATTACATTGCATTTATATTCAATGTTATTGTTTGTATATCTTATTGTGTGCTAGTATTAAATACTCGACGGTAGCCTAATAAGATGATCCCTGTTAAAATTACCAATGATTGTGTTCCCCCTTAGTGTGCACCACCAAGAAAGTTCTTCGGTATGAGACAGGCCGTGATGATCGGGTGTCAGACATATCTACGTTCGCATACAGTGGGTGTAAGCCATGTTGCACATTGAATACACTAAGGTTGAGTTGGCGAGCCTAGCATGTACAGACATGGCCTCAGAACACGGATGGTCGAAAGATCAAGCACGAGTCGCATGAATGATGTGACCGATGTTTAGCGTCCACCCTTGAACCCACATTGATGGCCGTGATGATCGGGGGAGATGTGGCTAAAAGGGGTCGTGTTATCACTAGGAACCCTTATGGGGATAGGTGTTTCTAACTGGAGTTATTATTAACTCATTTAATTATAAACTTAGTCTAAATTCCTTTTGCAATTATAAATGTAGAAAATGGTTCTCCCCGAGATACCTTCCCTATTGACAATTGGTTAGAAGGAGAAAAGCTCAAGTTAGATGGATCCAACTTTTCTGCATGGGTCATGCGCCTTCATGATCTCCTTAGCAAGAACAAAGTGGCTGACTACATGATCTACAAGATGTACTTGGAGCCACCCTATTCTCATGAGACCCAGGAGCAGCGGGATCTCCACTGCCATCATCGTGTGATGGCCACATTCATATCAGTAACAATGCGCCTCGGGATGGAAGATGGGCTATGGCTGATTGTGGGAAGTCTTAATCCCCAAACGATTATGGCACATCTGAGATCACATTTCGTGGAACAAGTGCGCATATGGGAGTATGAGCTGATGGGGGATTTTCTCTCCATAAAGATGGAGGAGGGATCCTCACTAGACGATCACTTGTTGAGCATATATGATGCATACATGAGTCTGGCATACTTCCTGGATAACTGGTTCGCAAGCTCTTTTGCAATAGGAGTTGTGATGTGGTCACTGCCACCAAGCTTCCAAGCACAAGTCGGGATTTGTATTATGAGAGGCGACGCGGAAACACAGGATTTCCATGAGTTCATATCACATTTCAGAGATGTGGTGGTTGAACCCGTTGTCGCTAAGGTCATCAATGACAAAGGTATATATTTGATATACAATTTTATAAATATTATAATCTTGCAAACACATTTGCAGTGTTAAGTATATTTGATACTTGTTCTGTTTTGCTGAAAATAGGTCCTTCTGCATGAGAGGTGCTGGCTGGAGAGGAGGTGATGTTGCGTGTTGATGGCGAGCATGATGATGATGGCCAACGATGCTCTCCCTCAACATTTATCATTTATTTTATGTTTAGGATGATTATTGTAATCAAAAGATTGTGAACTTCTTTAGTGTGTCTCACACTTTGTGAGACGGTTATTCATATGAGCTTGTAACAAACATTTGTTCCACTTTTATGAATGATTTCTATTTGTGTTCATATCTTGTTTGATTATATGTGAATTATCCTTGTTGTCATGAACATTTGTAAAATATTGAAATGCCTTAAAATACCCAACTTAATGATATATTCATTAATGAATGAAACCATTGTTTAAAATTCAAAGTTATGTGATAATATGTGAAAGTCATTCGATTTCTTATCATATATAAATCATGCCTAAGTTCAGCAAAATAACTTGAACACCGTGTATTACATGAATACAAAGTGTTTAATGAATTGTTAAAAGTAAATACATATTTGATGTATTGTGTTTTAACAAAAATGGTAATTATCATTATATGATTGTTTAAATGTGTAAAGAAGTTTACCAAAGGAAACATAAGTATGAAACTATTTGATGTAATCAAAGCGTTTCATCAAACAAAGGGTGTTAAATATAAAAGAGAATCTAATTACTACGATTTGATCAATAGTAATGAAATTCGACTTTATAAGATTGGCATAGAAGAAATTGTGGGATGCAAAGCGTTTTGAAACTTCAAAATGCAAAGCGTCACAATATGATATTTGATATCAAAGTGGGTGAATAGATGGCGCCAAATAAATCGTTGTAGTGTAGATGTAGACAGCATTAGTTAGAAATAGTTAGCACTCAATTAGAATATATAGTGAACCATCTGGATTCGTGAAAGAGGCTCCATATCTGGTATGGATCATCGTAAAAGTTTTGGGGTTATTCGATATAACCAAAACAATAGCGAATAAGTCCTTATAGAAGTATTCATTGGAAACTTTGAATACGAAATCCATAGCTAAAACCAAAAGAGACGCAAAACTAGTATTGCTTGGATTTTGGTGCATTCTTGAGAAAGCTCACTTTTAGTGATATTTCTCGATTATGGAGCAATTGGAAAATAGTGAAAAACACGATGAGGATTCAAAACCCTGCATCAGAGTGTTGAGAAGCGCAACGGACAACGTTCCTGGACGATTCTCTTCACAAAGGAAAGAATCAATGATAATGATCATTGTGTTTTCCCTACTGGTGTTTTCACTACATGAAGTAGGATTCAAAATGTAATCCATATCTTGTATGGAGACATTTGTGAATCATTTTTCATGATTCTTGGAATATGACATACCTACGAACTACTAAGGAAATAATGGTAAACTAAAATTATGAGAAATCCCAAAGCAAAATTCCCTTGAGATTAGAAAGCAATTCGTTGCTGAATCTCACAAGTAAAAGGGGTTACTTTAATTTTCCCAAATGACTGCAAAGCCATAGTGGAAAAGGGGGTGAATGACAAAAGCACAATTTGTCAAGTATTGGACGAATTCAAATGAATTTGATTCAAGTGTGCTAAATGTCTAGTGGATTTAAAACTAGTAAAAGTACTAGTATCTCATAGTAAAACTCCAAGTTTGATATTTGATCAAAGGATTTTGAAGTTGTTCAAAATAGTGAGTGGTTATGAAATTTGCATGAAATTGAGTGGGAGCTATGAAAGTCTTCCTAAAACAATATGTGAATGACATATTTTTGAGTGGGAGCAATATAAGTCTCAAATTCGAATATGTAGGAACATAGTTTGAGTAAGAGTAGTGACTCATACCCAAATATGTTAGGAACATATTTTGAGTGGGAGCTTGTAAGAGTGATTTTTAAGTGTGTTAAGAATAAAAGGTCAAGTACCAATAGATAATGATTTATAAGGTGTAGAAGTTGATAATAAGTTTATTATGATATTATGTAGTATTCCTTAAGGGATTCTGAAAAGGGTTTCAGAATAGAAGTTAATTAAGGAACTGGTCCTTAGTTACTGAAATTACGAATAGTATTAACTTTAAACATCAATGGTTCAAAGTAAGAAAGGATGATAATCATCCACTATGTTGAGACATAGGTTCTATTTTAGAAAACCATGATGATAACTTAACATAATATATGATCCAATAAGGAACGTTTAAAAGTGATTAAGTTTGAATCTCAGAATGTTGAGCTAAGTTTGTCCGCAGTGTCTAATATAGAACTGCAGACATCTTTTCCAAATCCATAAAGGATGACATATCTTAAAGCATAAAGGGTTATGTTATAAGGGAATATATTGGAAACTCCTGTAAATACCGATTAAAGTCAAGTAGGAAGCGAGGTGAACAAAACATCGAAAGATGCACATAGTGCACTAGTGTTTTGATGAATACATTTATAATAATAGATAAGGGTACCATCTAAAGTGTTGTATAATGTTATGGCGGGGCTAGTTCGCTTTTAACGTAGAATGATGTGTCCCAGGGCACAGTGCCCATGAGAAAGCCCTAGAGGTTGATCTAAAGTCATTGTAGGCTCCTGGAATCAGGCTTCGTTCTACTGCCATAGCGACGATGCATACACATAGATGTTATCATGTGATGATAAAGTATTAATGTCAATCAAGGTGACATTAGTAAGTTGCAAAGGATTTGGGACTATAAAGTATAGACCCAAGACTCAACCTCTTCCATGAGCAAGCATGTTCAGGGTACCGGATACATGGTGCCAACGATTAAGAACAAATGCAACTAGTGTATTAGTACTCTAGTGCAAGTGGGAGACTGTTGGAAATATGCCCTAAAGACAAATAGTAATAAGGACTATTATCATATTTCATAAAGTTTATGATTAAGTTTTATATGATGCTATAACTGTATTGAGTGGAAACATCAATACACGTGTGATATACAAACAACCTGGGGTTCCTAGTGAAACTCTAGTCACTGGTTCATTGGTCAACAGATGATCAAGTTTCCTGATCATGTGGCATTTATGCTAGTTGGAAATAGAGTCAACTCATTCTGAGAATGAGATGATGAAACAATACCCAACCTAAACATCGTGACACGATCATGTCACGAAGTTCAAGTTATGATGATTAGAAATGGATCCTCGTAGACTATTCCTTAGACCGTGAGGCTATATCAATCACTCTCTCCCGAGAGTGCTTAGATAACATCAAGCGCCATCTGGTAATACGGTGGTTATAAAGGTGCGTTTAGGTACTCGGAGGAAACCGTAGAGGCAATATATGTCAAGAGCGCGATTTGTCCATCCATGTGACGGAAAGATACTCAAGGGCCCACTCGAAGAAGTTATATCCGATAGCTGCGCAGCATGTGATTTGATCATAGGGATATCACTTGTCGGAACGAGTCAAGTAGCATTGTTCGGTAATGAGATTGAACACGACATGGTGATGTCATTGATCAGATCTTGGGCAATGCAAGTATCGAGAGACAAAGGGAATAAGACACGACCGTCCCGGTTCAAACGACAAAAGATCTTCGTGGAACGCACAGGGGTCACATGGCCATCCAGGTCCCTCTATCGATCATTGGTCCGGGTGTGTCCCGACCATGTATGGAGTGTTCCCTAACTGTAGGGTATCACGCTTAAGGGTTTGATGATGCTTAGAGAGTGTTTATAAGATCGGTAGAATCACATAAAAATAGTAGAGAGAAAACCGGAAGGGTTTCGGTAAGTCCGGAGGATGTCCGGAGTGGAGGTGGAAGGTGTTCCATAGCCACGGAGATTGAATAATATGTGAATGAATGTTAAATATTGATTTAATCATTTATTCATAATTATTTAATAAAAGAGAAAATCAATTAAATGGTCAAAGGGCTTAATGGGCCAATTCCCGGAGGGGAAAGGGCCCAAGAGGGGGCCGAACCCCTAGGAGGGGCCAAGGGGAGTGGCCAGTAGCCCTAGTGGGCCTTCCCCGCGTGGGGCCCATGGTGGGGGATGGACGGCGGCGCCTCCCCCCACCTCCTCCTCCTTTAGTCCCACCCCGGGACTTTTAGGGAGGTACTACCTCCCCCCTATATATAGTGGGGGTATTTGGCCAGATAAATACACACAATATTCAATAAAGGTCTTCTGACTTTTGGGAAGACCTCCAATTGATATTCTCTCTCTCTCTCTCTCTCTCTCTCTCTCTCTCTCTCTCTCTCTCTCTCTCTCTCTCTCTCTCTCTCTCTCTCTCTCTCTCTCTCTCTCTCTCTCTCTCTCTCTCTCTCTCTCTCTCTCGTGACCGTGGTCCCAAGTTCGGACTGCGCGAACGAGAGACATCTTTACCGCGGAGCGCCGTCGCGCTGTGGGATTCGGATCTAGGAGCTCTACTTCCACAGCTGCTGCTGGATCGAGGAAGAAGGAGTCATCATCAGGCACCGGACGTGTGTAACTCCCTGCGAGGTGTCACACTTGAGGCACTCAAGTCGTTGGAGCCACTGGAGCGCAAGGACTTCATCACGACCTTGAGGTCGGCTTCGGCTCGTATACATCAACCACGCTCTCCTGAGCGTTGACAACGCTTTTTGGTGTTCAAGGGTAAGTTCACGAAAAGCCCCTCCCGTTATTGTATTACTAATAGATAGGTCCTGGCAACATCAGGGGTTCAGGGGCGTAGGGTAAAAATTTATAGTTTTCATACGTGGAACCCCTACAGGGGCACACATGCACTTTCAAATAGCTTGATTCTTTGATATGTTGCTCTTTCCCCAGAGTGTCCTTCTAGTTATGAATCATGGAGTGAGGATATGAATTACTCCTTGAGGTCAGTTGTCTCGCCAATTACTATCTTTCCTTTATATTTGATAATCCGTTTGGAAAATGTGTAATTAGGTAGGTGGTTAGGGAGATGGACAGTTACTGGATAAGATCATTGCACTTGTTTTCTATTGTGTATGACTTTACCACTTTAGCTATCCATGTGGGAATAGTAGCACTTGTGAAAAGAGAGAGCAACTTGTGCTTTACCCTTGATAAGGCATCTGCCACTCTATTTTCCTTGCCTTTTTTATATTCTACATTGTAATTGTAGCCCAATAGTTTAACCAACAATTTGCGTTTGATTCCTTCGGTGAGTTTTTGATCTTCAATGTATCTCAAACTTTGTTGATTTGTTTTGATGACTAGAGAGGATGTAGAAAAGTAATGTTTTGACTTTTTCAGTGCTTCTATAATTGCCATGGCCTCTTTGTCATAGGTGGATAGGCCTACAGACTTTGGACCAATTGCTCTACTGAGAAATGATATTGGTTGTCCTCTTTGCATCAAAAGTCCCCCTATACCAAAATCAGAGGCATCTGCTTCTAATGTAAATGGTTCTAAAAATTCAAGTAGGGCCAGAATAGGGGGGTCATTGTTTGCTTGAGGACTTGGAATGCAGCTTGTTGTTGTGTTGGAGTTGCGCGCCTGATGACTCCAAAATTAGCCATCTTCGTCCACCGTGTTTAAACATTCTTTTTGGTCGAGAAATTGACAAGAAACTCTCAATCCTTGCCATTAATGACTAATAATTGCAAAGATATGCAAAAAATTTCTTTGAATTGTGTTGTGCAGGAAATCACGGTTTTTAATGCAAAATCAGGAGTCATAATGAAGGTTTTTGAGGAAGTCTACATGACCAAGTAATTGGGAAGCCATTCCCAGACGTCAGCATGCTTAACGACCACTGGTACAGCAGAGCCCGCCCATACCATACGCTCGTACGAGGTGGCGTTGGCTTCGTCTCGTTAAACCCTATGACTTTCGTGAAGACGCCTATATATTTTGAGGCTCTAGCCGCCGGCCAAAGAGCCTCCATTCTCAGATTACATCACAACGCCACCAAAGGAGATCCACGCCATTGTTCATCACTTCCATCATCCATCCCCTCCACTAGCCATAGCCATTACTTTGTACTTTAGATCTCCTTGTGATTAGGCGACCATTGTAAGAATATTTGATTTTAATCTAAGTATTTGTATGATATTTTCTATCTTCGATCTATTTGTTATGAGTGAGTAGTCCTCACGGGATGTGGGTTGGGGAGAAACCTCGCAGCGATTATGTGCATCTAATTCATGGGAGTATTGTATTTTGTTTGCAATTTAGATTTGTATATTTTGTTTCTTTGTCTCTTGTCTCGATCTGTGCAATTGTAGGTACCCAAGATCCCATAGATTGATAAAGGCTTAAGGTGAGATACTTGGCTAGCAGCGATCTCATAAGAACCCTAGTGACAGAAAGGGTAGTATGGTCTTGTCTTAGTGACCCATTCAAGATCACAACAACACCACCACGTAAGGCTTTGATCTGTGTTTTATACTTAATAATCGTTTGTAGCCCGTTGCTTCAGTGTGCACTCAGTTGGATTAAAAGACTATTGCTATGTTCGCTGCATCACGGGGGCTCTAGTATATTAGGATGTGTTGCCCACAAGAGATTATCTCCATTCAAACATTACACATTACTATGCTTATTATTATCTTTTATCCCATATGATTTGTAGCTGTAGGTGGATCTTTAACCCTGGCATATCTCCATCCATTGATTCAACCCATTATAAAGTAAACTAGATTGGTCCGGTAAACTAAAGTAAAACGAACAAACAAAGTCTTGTAGACGTGTCATTTTTATTTTCTTTTAGCATTGCTTTCCGAGGTTCAATTAAACCTAGGTCTTCTAGGGAAAAAGCTATTATACTACATCCGTGAATCTGGATCGAAGGTATCAATCCTTTTTCTGGCGTCGTTGCCGGGGAAGCAATTTCACTATCCTGGTGAGGTCACTAGAGACCTTGTTTTTAGTTTTATTATTAGTTTGTAGTTTATTTCTTGTTATTAGTTTACTTTCTTGTTATCTATTTGAAAACCCCAAAAAAATAGTTACTTGTTATTTGTTTTCATTACTTAAAGATTACCAAAAATATAAGAGCCATGTCTCAAAAGAGATTAGGGGAGTATGCTACTCCCACTGATGATTTTATTCGTGCACCTATCACTCAGCCCGATGTTGATATGGAAACATATGAAATAAAGCCTAACCTTTTAAGTTTGGTTCAACAAAACCAATTTGGGGGCTCATTTGCTGAAGGTTCAGGGTTGCACCTAAACACTTTCACTGAAATTTCTGACATGATGCGTATTAAGGATGTAGATCCAAATGCTATTAAATTAAGATGGTTTCCTTTCTCTCTTAGAGGAAAGGCTAAGGATTGGTTGCTAACTCTACCAAAAGGCACTATTAAATCTTGGGAGGAATGCACTAATTTGTTGATGACTAATTTTTTTCCCAGTTAAAACTATGCAGCTAAGATCCAATATCACAAGCTTTAGACAAGAAGACCGTGAGCCACTAGCTCTTGCATGGAAAAGGATGAAAGAAACCGTAATGAACTGTCCTAGTCATGGGATGGAAGAATGGCTTACATTACATTTGTTTTATAACGGTCTTAACCCAATGTCTAAGTATATGCTAGATACTGCAGCAGGAGGAACAATCATGGGAAAGCAAGTGAGTGTTGCAAATAAGCTACTTGATGATATGCAAAATAATCATGCCCAATGGCATGTAGAAAGAACCTCAAAGAGAGTAAGTTCAATTACCGAGGTAAATAATGAAGAGCTTACATCTAAGGTAGACTAGTTGTTTAGCATAGTAAAAGGTAAAGAAGATACCCAAGTCAATGCTATCGTTGCCGATGTTAATTATGTTAATTTTATAGATCGCACTCCTTTTAATTCTGCATGGAAAAATAATTATGCTTTTAATGTTCAAAAACATTATCCTAATCTTGTAGGAGCTCCTTACAACAATTATGATAATACTAATGGAGCAAATCATGGCAATCTCTCGTTTGAGCAAACTGTTAGAACCTTTATACAAGCTCAAACCGAGCAAAATAATATGCCTATTAAAATCATGGAGAACCATGAAAGTAGTATAGGAAAATTATCTAACCAGGTCGTTGCAATTAGAAATGATGTGCAAGCTCTACAGGAAAGGACAAAGATATGGAGGCTCGGCTGGGTAAAGTAGCTGAGAGCCAAGCTCTCATACTAGTAAAGTTTACTAGAAAACACAAGCCAAATCCGGTAGCAGACCTCAAGATGATTAGGGTGGTAACGAATGAAGAGAAACCTAAAGAGCTGGACTATAGCAATGCGCCGACACTGGAATATACCATGGAAGGTCACACTAAAGATGATCACCGTGAAGAATCCAGGTATAGAACAAGGTAATGATGCTATGTACCAACAATTTATACAACAAGTATCATCTAAAGTTCGCGAGTTAGAGATGGAGTATAAAAGACTAGTTGATAAGCTTCCAGCCAAGCTAGATGATATATTTGAGCCCACTATTAAAGTGAAGTTAGGAGTCAATGAGATATCTGCACTTTGTGACCTTGGTGCGAGTGTCTCAGCGATTTCCAATAGATTATTTGACAAATTAAACTTGGGGCCATTTGTTACTACTAAATTGAGACTCCATCTAGCTAATTCAACCTATAAACAAGTTGTTAGTATAAAAGAAAATATAGTTGTTGAAATTAAAGGTAGTCCTGCTTTTATTGATCTTGCTATTGTGGACATGCTTGAAGATCCCATAGAACCTATAATTCTAGGTAGGCCATTTCTAAGAACTATTAAGGCTTTAATTAATTTACATGAGGGGAATGTGAGAATAGGTCTACCATCTAGAGATCCTTTTATAGTCCACTTCCCTAGGAAAAATAAATCCAAGCCTAATGATGATGATGGTATAATTACTTTAAAATCCAACAATTTTGGAGTGGGTATCCCACTTCTTAAACCTAAGTGATTACCATCAGGATCAAGCTAATTGACCTTAACTAGAAGCGCTTCATGGGAGGCAACTCATGTGAAATAAAGTTTTTACTTTTGTGTTAGTTTTGTTTGTTTGTTTTTGTTTTTAATAAAGAGTGTTCAAGAAGACCTTTGGAGAGAGAAGAAGAAATAAGGTAATCCTCTATCTTTTATTTTACTAACACATGGCCTAAGAAGTATTGTTGATTTTTTATGTAGTATATTTTTGTTATTTTGTCCTTTGATAAGATGTGCAAAGGCACACGGAGCTTCTAATTAAAAAAACTGAGTTTTGTAGCTCACAGTGCTCTTAACGACCACTGGTATGACCGGAAAGGGCCGTATCATGCGCACGTACCACATCGAACCGCGGGAAGATATAATTTCTTATTTTTGTCATAGGGAACAGTGCTCTTAACAACCACTGGTACGATCGGACGTGCTGGTATCGCACGCCCGTACCGTACCCTCGAGCAAACATGAGATTTCAAGCGAAGGTACCAAACCGATAACGACCAGCAGTACGGGCGTGTGTGACCGTACCGTGTGCCCATACCGAGTGCATCGCTAGAAGGGAGTCGTCGCCCCCAAGGTAGGTCACCTGGTACGAGCGGGCTCCGCCTGTACTTCCCGCCAGTACCACGTATGCGGCCGCCATATTCAGCCCGAGGAGGTAACCTAAAAATCCCCAAAACAAATCTTTCTCTTTCCTCTTCCTCCAAACTCCAAACCACCTCCATTGGATCTTCAAATTTACTTAATCTTTCTTTGATTCCTCGCACTCATTGGATCTAAGGTATGATTCTCCTCCGATCCTCAACTTATTTGTACAAAAGCTTCACTCAATCTTTCACCATTGTCAATCTAGACCTAGGTCTTGTTCGTGATTCAATCTTGATATTGAGCATGCTTAGTATTATTTTAGAGGAGTTTCTTTTCTAGTTAGTGTAGAGAATCACTTATGCCATGTTTCTATTTGACTAAAAAAATTCATTAGCAATTTTATTTACTTTATCTTATTATTTTTAGATGAACACGAGGAGCCGTACACGTGAGATGGCTGCAGAGTCCTCCGCACCACCCGTTGATACGTTGACCCCCCAGTCAGTTGGTATCGAGTTCACCGAGGAGTTTCAGCTAAACTGTTTCAATCGTCTCAATCTCCGAGAAATCAAGTCCACTAAGCGGGCTTGTCCTTATATCTTGAACCAACTTGGCAATCGTGCTGATTTCGATTTACTTTGCAACAATGTTGATTTGTATGATTTTGTCTTTCGGGATGTTGACACGTATCGCCGCTTGACGCTTGATTTCTTCAGCACTTTGACGCATACAGTGGATCCTTACAGTTGTACCGAGGAACAAAGGCCCGAAGTTAATCGCATCAAATTCCGCCTTATAAACTATGAGTACACTCTAACACTCAACCAATGGGCTCAATGCTTTGGGTTTACCAACAACACTACCGATGTACGCACAACTACTTTTGTTTTAAATTCTGCACCTTGGGAGTACTTTATTTAATGAGAATCCTAGAACCACACCCAAGGAGAACCAAATTGATCATCCTGCTATTCGTTATTTATTTTATATGATTGCTAACACCTTGCAGGCACGTGGTGAGTTTACTAGAATTAATGAGGAGGACATGTTGATCCTCGCAAAAGCTACAATTATTAATAGTAACTTAACGCCAAATTTGGGCGCTCTTCTTATGTTTTACCTTAAGCATCAGTATCTTCAATCTCGAGGACCCATGCATAGGGGGGGGGGTTGTGACTGTTCTTGCACGCACACTTTGCATCAACCTAGGTAACATCTAGCCATTGACAGGAAGTCATTGTCTCGGTCTCCCTACTCTAAGAGCATGTGGTATGGTTTCTAAAACTCATGGTAGATACTTCCTCGATATACCTGGAGCCGATCACTTGATCCCGGCTCCTTTGCCTAACGGTTTATTCTCTATCGAGGATGGACGTTTGCGTTTTGACGCGCAGGTTGAGGCTAATCTACCCCAACAATAAATACCCATGGGAGGAGGACAAGATGAAGAAGTAGAACAAGGAGGACCCTAACAAGATGAGCATCCACCAAAGTATTGCACCACCTATGAAGACATATATACACTCGAAGGAAATATTCAAAACATGAACAACCTCTCCATCAACCTTCGAGATGTTACTACAAGCCTCGCCACCCAGTTCCACGATTGGAGCAGCCAATGGAACATAGGAGACTATCCACCTCCACCACAATGAGCACCAAAAGGGATTGCAAAAGCCTGAGCTTGGGGATGTGTTCCCCTGGCAAATTTATTTATGTAATAACGAGGTTGTACTCCAACTCCCTGGGAGCTTTGAAACACTCGTGTTGGCTTGTTCCAACACTTTGCTTTTTAGTTTGCTTTTGTTTTTCGTTTGTTTTTATTTTCTTAAAACCCTTTCTTGGTCGCAAGTTCTTTTCTATTATTTAACCCCTATCCTCGAAAATACAAAAAGATTTTTTCGTTCTTCCTTTTTTGTAAATGTGGATTCACACTTTGCCTCTTTGCTTTAATGTTATTATGAGAATAATTGTGTTTGAGTTTTGAAGGAACACGCCCCTATAAGGAAGAGGATCATGAAGTCACTTATGAAGTTTGAGTTTTTTTATCTTAGTTGGTTGATTTGCTAAGATGCCATGCTAGTGGGAAGTAATTTAATATGGTTAGAGGAAAGCTTTTTATTAGTATGATGATTAGTTGCTAAAGCTCTTTCTCTAGTTCTTTTAGCTAACCGGGTCTTTCCTTGGAAATAATATTGCCAAACAAGTACAATAAGAAAAAGACTGAAATTTATGACTTGTTTGATGAATGATTGTCTTGAGAGTATACCCTTGAAGATACTTAACCCCATAGATATTTTGATAGTCTTGACGACACTCATGAAAGGAGTTGTTTGATTGAAATAAAGTCTAGTGGTAATTGTGATGCATGCCAAAGCTAACCTTGTGGATCAAACCGCGGTACTAGCTCAAAAAAAGAGAAGAGGGACAATTTTGTTTTATGTCTCTAATTCACACCTTTGGGATGCCAACAACTCCGCTAGCTTTTGAACAATCTATGGTATAACCCTGGAGTTCGGCTATGAGTTGATGAGATGAGTGGCATATGTGTCAATATGTGGGCAAAAGTATTGGTACTCTCAAAGGTTGTGTAAATACTTGTAAAAGAAACATTCAGTGATCCTTAAAAGAATAATAAAAAAGATATCTATGAGGATCCACATAACAAGTCCTTGGCATGGTCTCATTACTACTCTACGAATTTTTCTTGAAAAGCAATGATTGGATTAGAAGTGTCTTTGATAGACTTGATTTATTTATGTGGGTGTAAATAAGACACTTCATTGTTATACTACTTAGGACATGAAACTCTCTTACTCAATTATGCTATTTAAACATCCTAGTGTTCCTTGGCAAGCTGAGAGTTAACTAGAAGAATTGGATTGATTGCTACACTTCTAGTTACTTATACTTATGTTAAACTTTACTTTGATTGTCTTAACTTACCGAAGCTTGTATAGTACTCTTGTCATCTCTCTAACTTTTATAAGCCACGCAAATGAATGAAGTGTTGAGCGCATATGACTACCAACCGTAAGTGAATTCTTATTGTCATTGTTTCAAGTTTAAATGCTGAATTCCTTATAGTTCTTTTGGTTCTTCTTGCTCGATAGTGATCAAGGTTTGAGCTTTAGGGAAATTGATGGCTCCAAAATAGCCATCTTCCACCGTCTTTAAACATTGTTTTTGGTCAAGCAATTGACAAGAAACTCTCAATATTTGCCACTAATGACTAATAATTGCAAAGATATGCAAACCTTTCTTTGAATTGTGTTGTGCAGGAAATCACGATTTTTAATGTGAAATCAGGAGTCATAATGAAGGTTTTTGAGGAAGTCTACATGGCCAAGTAACTGGGAAGCCATTCTCAGGCGTCAGCATGCTTAACGACCACTGGTACGGGCAGAGCCCACCCGTACCGTCCACCCATACCAGGTGGCATTGGCTTTGTCTCATCAAACACTACGACTTTCATGAAGATGCCTATATATTTTGAGGCTCCAGCCGTCAGCCAAAGAGCCGCCATTCTCAGATTACATCACACCACCACCAAAGGAGATCCACGCCAATGTCCATCCATTGTTCATCACTTCCATCATCCATCCCCTCCACTAGCCATAGCCATTACTTTGTACTTTAGATCTCCTTGTGATTTGGCGACCATTGTAAGAATATTTGATTTCAGTCTAAGTATTTGTATGATGTTTTCTGTCTTTGATCTATTTGTCATGAGTGAGTAGTCCTCATGGGCTGCGGGTTGGGGAGAAACCTTGCAGCGATTATGTGCATCTAATTCTTGGGAATATTGTATTTTGTTTGCAATTGAGATTTCTATCTTTTGTTTCTTTGTCTCTTGTCTCGATCTGTGGACTTGTAGGTACCCAATATCCCATAGATTGATAAAGGCTTGAGGTGAGATACCTGGCTAGCGGCAATCTCGTAGAAACCTCAGTGACAGAAAGGGTAGTATAGTCTTCGCTTACCGACCCATTCGGGATCACAACAACATCACCACTTAAGGCTTTGATCTATGTTTTACACTTAATAATCGTTTGTAGCCCGTTGCTTCGGTGTGCACTCGGTTGGATTAAAATACCATTGCTATGTCTGCTGATGAATGCAAGTGCACAGATCATTTGTAGCTAGTTTCAAAATAAAGATATCGATCCCATAGGGAGCAGGAGACCGAAGTATAATAACTCTTGAATTAAATACTACAATAGAAATGCTAAATAAAGTTATAAGTGACAAGATAAAATGCGAGTATTGCGTAAAAAGGTGTTTTTGTGTTTTTGGTATAAGAGCAACAGTAATTAAAGTAAAATAACTAAACACAGAAAATAAGTATTGCGTATGTAAGAGAGATTGGAACTTTAGTAGGGAAAAGGCGTTCTCGGGGAATAGCGGATACACCACTAGCATTATAAAGGGCTAAGGTAAAGATTATTATCATGAACATTCTCAACTGTGTATGTGTGGGAGGAACTCCGTATTTGGACAAATAGGCAGCAACCACTGATCACATCATCCGCATAACCACAATAGTCAGCAATCGACATCAATCGAATTACTGCGCTATTAAGGGACTTAATCCCGTAGGACGTATCCCATGGCATGGATAGTGTTCCATGAGTTTCCTCGGTGTCCAAGTTGATACGTAAGGAGTGCCAACAACTTTATAGTCACTATAAGTGCTAACATATCTCCGTCTACCAACAAGTAGTTCCCTCCATCAAGTCCCCATAAGAGGCAAATATTGAGAGGTCAACTTCTCCCAACATCAAGATGAAGACAATCTAACACATGGTCACAACGATGAATATCATAATAAACTTTATCTTATTTCAATCGCATAATAGGGTTTCTCCATCTCCCCAAGAACTAAAGATCTACTCAGACATGGAGGCAATCAACATCATGGCAATAACAATGTAATCTATCATAGATGAATAGTACTTGTATAAATCCATAACGAGTACGGAAATTACAACATGATATAGATAAGATGTAGATGGGATGGATGGAGATGGTGGTGATGCAGCGGTTGATGATGAAGATCGATGCCTTAGCCTCCCGGATCTATGCAGAGCGGAGATGGATCCCTGGTGGATGAGTTCCCCCTCCAGATGCCTTTCGGAGGTGAGGTTTTGGCGATTTCTAGTTGTTCTGTATGTCATCTCCCTGATCCAGTTGCACGGGGTGAAACTATTTGAGGAGGCCGTGGCGGTGCCAACTATACGGCGGGAACTATACGACCGGAAAATTTATTCCCGACGTATTGTTGGTCGTTAAACCGCTGTGTGCTTTGTTCGCTTCGGGTTTTCTTCTAGTATTATTGATATTTCCCAAATAAGATATTTACGTTGTTTTTACTCCTTTTATCCTCAGTACAATTGCTCCAATAATTGTGTCCATTGTATCCATCATCTGTCCCAATCCTGGTGAAAACAGACATAAAATGTGCGCGCGAGCACCGTAAAATACCAAGATCCTACATCTATAATACAAAATAATAATATAAAACATGATGCAAATATGCACTCATCACCCTCTACATCACGGGGGGGCTAGTATATTAGGATGTGTTTCCCACGAGAGATTATGTTTGTTCAAACATTACACATGACTATGCTTATTATTATATTTTATCACATATGATGTGCAACTGCGGGTGGATCTTCAACCCTGGCCTATCTCCACCCGTTGATTCAACATTATAAAGTAAACTAGATTAGTCTGGTAAACTAAGGTAAAATGAACAAACAAAGTCTTTTAGACGTGTCTTTTTATTTCCTTTTAGCATTGCTTTCCGAGGTTCGATTAAACCTAGGTCTTCTAGGTCAAAAGCTATTATACTACATCCATGAATCCGGATCAAAGGTATTAGCGCCTGAAAACAATAATTTTTCCTACGCCAAGAACCCTAATGCCAGGATATATCTATTAGTAATGCAGTAACGGAGGGGCTTTTTGCGAACTCACCAGTTGAAGACCAAAAAGCTTTGTCAATGTTTAGGAGAACGTGGTTGATGTAGTTGTACCGAGGCCGACCTCAGGGTCGTTCTGAAGTCCAGCAGCTCCTGCGGCTCCAATAACTCCTAGCGCCACAAGTGTAGCACCTCTGAAAGAGTTACACACGTCTTGTGTAAGACGATGACTCCCGCTCCTCCGATCCACCAGAGATCACAGAAGTTGACCTTCTGGATCCGAACCCCGCAGCGCGATGGTGCTCCACGGTGAAGAAGTCTCCTATTCGCGCAGTCCAGACTTGGGACCGCGGTCTCGGGAATAGGAAAAGAAATCGCGGATTTGGAGGAGTCCTACCGCGTAACGACCAACTATACGGGCGCAGTCCATATAGCTCCAGCCGTATAGTTGGTTTCGGGTAGATATTTCCAAATATCTCGAGTCCAGGTCGGTTAAGGTACGACTCTGAACCGACAATACCATCCCCCTTTTTGAGATTATATCGGAAAAACAAAAAAGTAAATGAAGATGTCTGAGAGTTTAACGACCAACTATACAGCCAGAATTTTATCTCCGGTCGTATAGTTGCGACCGTATATATACAAACATCAAAAATCAAAAGTGCTTGAGAGTTCAACGACCAACTATACGGCCGGAATTATTTCCTACGGTCGTATAGTTGCCACCGTATAGATCCAGACATCAAAAACAATTTCGCAAATAAGATACAGAGGGTTTAACGACCAACTATACGATGGAGCTTTCTCTTTGGTCGTATAGTTGCGCCCGTATAGTTGGTAAAAACCTCCAAAAACTAACACAAGGAATTCAAAGGCAAAAAAATTAGGAGTAAAATCTGTGAAAATAAATCACTTATTCGAGTAAGAACACTTACCTTGAACTTATCATTTACTTATTCGGGGATGACAAGCCCCTCCAACAACAAAGACTTCTTCCTTTTGGAGGAATTGACCTTAGTTTATTGAATAATTCTTGCAAGCGAAAATCACCAGGACTAAAGTTCCTCTCAATAATATTGGTGTCTTGCTTGGCAAATATGGACACTGCATCCAATATCTTTATTTCTTGCCTCTACATAATCTATAACTCAAATTCTTGAAGTAAAAGAATCCAATAGATCAGTCTTGGCTTATGGTTCTTCCTCTCAAGGAGTTCTTTTAAACCATCACGATTCGTATGAACTCTTACTTTTGAATCAACTCTATAAGATCGAAATTTATCGCAAGAGAAAAATACAGCAAAGAGTTCCCTCTCTTCCTTAGGATAATTCTTTTGAGCACTATTGACAGTTCTACTAGCACGCTGTATAATATTAAATCTATGACATATGTGTTGTCCCAGAGTTACTCGTACAACATCATCACTAGCTTCACATATTAAGTCAAAAGTCATATCCCAGATAGGTGGTTTAATGTTAGGAGCATGGGATAAAGCATTTTTAGTTTTATCAAAGGCTATAAGACATTTATCATCAAAATTAAATCTTACTCCCTTTTGCAGGAGGTTAGTCAAAGGTTTAGATATTACGGAGAAATTTCTAATGAACTTTCTATAAAAACTCACATGACCAAGAAAACTTCTTATACCTTTTATGTCCCTAGGTTGTGGCATTCTCTCTATGGCCTCAACCTTAGCTCTATCCACTTAAATTCCCTTACCTGATACCTTATGTCCAAGGACTATACCTTCTTTGACCATAAAATGGCACTTCTCCCAGTTTAGAACAAGATTGGTTTCTTTGCAACGCTGCAAAACTCTTTTAAGATTATCCAAGCAACTAGTAAACGAAGTTCCATAGATAGAAAAGTCATCCATAAATACTTCCATTATCAGTTCTATAAAATCCACAAAAATAGCAGTCATGCATGTTTGAAAAGTAGCTAGAGCATTACATAAACCAAAAGGTATACGTCGGTAAGGATGTAAACCATAAGAACTAATGAAAGTTGTTTTAAGTTGGTCATCAGGATGAACAGCTATTTGAGAAAAACCAGAGTATCCGTCCAAGTAGCAAAAATGAGTGTCGTTTGCTAACCTTTCTAAAGTTTGATCTACGAATGGTAAAGGATAGTGATCTTTCATAGTTCCTTTATTCAATTTCCTGAAATCTGTGCACATCCTATGTCCAACAATAGTTCTAATAGGTACCAATTCATTGTTTTCATTAGGAACAACAGTAAAACCGCCCTTCTTAGGGACACAATGAACATGACTTACCCATTCACTTTCTTTTACATGATAGATTATGCCTGCGTCCAATAGGCATACAATTTCTTTTCTTACCACTTCCTTCATTTCGGGCTTCAGCCTTCTATTAAATTCTACAACTGGTTTAACACCTTCTTCCATGAATATTCGATGGACGGTTATCATGGGACTAATGCCCTTCAAATCATCCATTGATTACCCAAAGGCCTTGCAATGCTCCTTAAGTATTTTCATGAGGTCTTCTTCTTCTCCTGAAAGTTTAGCACTAATAATAACAGGAAATTTATTTGTATTATCTAAAAATCTGTATTTAAGATTATCTGGTAGAGTCTTCAATTCTGGGGTGGTAATTCCTCATCCCCTCTCTTTTCTGGCTCTTCAAAAGCCTCATTAGTTGGAGGCCCTATAATAGGAAGTGAATCGAATTCATCTTCTAGTTCTTCTAGGGACTTGTCCTCCATCACTATTTCTTCGTAATTTAAGTCTTCATTTGTTTCTTATTTTTTATCACTAAAGAAGAGAGCTACCATTTCCTCAATAGTTTTCTCTTTCTCTTCTTCTTGTATTTGTGGAGGTCTGTCTTTAAATTTGGAAAAGTGGAATTCCTTCTCCACTTCCCCAAGCTTAAGAGACACAATCTCCTTTTTGAAATCAACATTGGCACCTACATCACTCAAAAAGTTTCTTCCAAATATAATTGGACAAAGAGTGTCAGCTGGCATATCAACAACTACAAAATCGATAGGAAAGCTTTTGTTGCCAATTGTGACAGTTGCATCTTCAACTACTCCCATCGGAATTCTAAAAGTTTTATTGGCTAACATGATTGTAATATCAGTATTTTCAATTGTAGCCGGTTCTATTTCTTATTTTATTTCTAAATAGAAATCATAAGATATAACATTAACTTTGGTGCCAAGATCGCATAAACCATAATGCGATGTTTCTTTAAATATGCAGGAAAGGATAGGCTTACCCACATATTTTACCTTTGTTTTACCTTCAACCAATACGGAAGTCTCTTTATCAAGTTCAACTATGTTACAATGTGCATACATAGCCATAATTGCTTCCTTGGTTACCTCTTCATCTTTGGTTTCTTCTAGATGTTCCACAACTTATGGCATACTTTCCTCTTCCTTCTTCTCCTATACTGCTTTAACCTGCTCATAATCAAAAATATGCTTTTGTGAAGTGTTAGGGAAAGGTATCTCATATGTTGGTTCTAGGGAGGCCAGTGTTGCTTTAACTTCTTTCTTATTTTTAGGTTCAGGTGTGGATCATACTTGACCAAACCCTCTTTTGGAGCTTTGATGTGTTCTATAAAAGCTTTAACAACTTGCAACACAAGATTTGAATCCAAATAAAGTTCCTTAGAGAATTCTTTAACATGGCCCTTTTTATTATAGTCATGAATACAATCATGATCTATTTCTACGCCTCCTTCACTTCCTAGACCAAAATTCCCTGAAACTCTATGATCGCGAATTCTATTGAGTAAAGCCTAAGCTTTAGTTATAGGAAGATTCATAAAGGCTCCTCCCCTGAAAGAGTCCAGTTCAATTTTATTAGGTTCAATTAAACCGCCATAAAAGATATGCAATAAATACCATTCATGCAAATCATGATGAGGACATAGATTAAGTAAATCTTTAAATCTGATATAAGCTCTTACTAGTCCTTCATTAGGACGGTTCCTCCAAGTCACTATAAGATGCCTGATTCCAAAAGATTTTGATAATGGGTAATATTTTGCTAGAAATTCACAGGCTAAATTATCCCAAGTAGTAGTGGCTTCTGGGGGTAGAGATCTATACCATGAGAGAACTTCACTAGTCAAAGTCTGACTAAAAAAGTTTAACCCTTACCTCATTAGCAGTATATCTCATCAATTGAAAAGTGCCACATATATCTTTGAAACATGCAATATGCTCATATGGATCAGGATCTTATTCATCCCCAGTAAATTGCTTCTTGTGTAGAATACCAAGTAACAGAGGATTTATTTCAAACCCCCTTGTCTTCTTGTTGGAGTTGTCTCTTTTATAAATATCATAGGGCTTCCCAAAGTGGCTGAGTGAGTTATCACTAGTCATATGCTCAAACTCCATAATGTTGGTGGAAACT
The DNA here is from genome assembly GCA_916181665.1 of Avena sativa. Taxonomy (NCBI): domain Eukaryota; kingdom Viridiplantae; phylum Streptophyta; class Magnoliopsida; order Poales; family Poaceae; genus Avena; species Avena sativa. Next base: position 472,510,206 of record OV702290.1, read on the forward strand.
TGTAACTCAAAACAAAACTTAGCAAGACAAAAATAAATAAGCAAAAGCTAAAATACCTACAATGCTTAGCTCCGTGGCAAAGGCGCCAGAAAATAACTTGATGACTGCAAGTGCACGATCGTTTGTAGCTAGTTTCGAAATAAAGATATTGATCCCACAGGGAGAAGGAGACTGAAGTCTAATAACTCTTGAATTAAATACTACAATATAAATGCTAAATAAAGTTCGAAGTGATAAGATAAAATGCGAGTATTGCGTAAAAAGGTGTTTTGTGGTCTTTGGTGTAAGAGCAACAATAAGTAAAGTAAAACAACTAAACACAGAAAATAAGTATCGCGTATGTAAGAGAGATTGGAACTTCAGTAGGGAAAAGGCGTTCTCAGGGAATAGCGGATACACCACTAGCATTATGAAGGGCTAAGGTAAAGATTATTATCATGAACATTCTCAACTGTGTATGTGTGGGAGGAACTCCGTATTTGGACAAATAGATAGCAACCGCTGCTCACATCATCCTCATAACCACAGCAGTCAGCAATCGACATCAATCGAATTATTGTGCTATTAAGGGACTTAATCCCTTAGGACATATCCCATGGCATGGATAGTGTTCCGTGAGTTTCCTCGATTCCAAAGTTGATACGCAAGGAGTGCTGATACATTGCAAATGTATATATAATTTTTGATGTTCCATGCTTGGTTTTATATACTTTCTTATGTTTTGTCCACACTTTGGAGTACTTTTCATATGATTTCTTGGACTAACCTATTAACAAGAGCCACAGTGCAAGCTGCCTGTTTTCTGCTGTTTTTGGTTCCAGGAAGTCAGAAAATGAATATTCTCGGAGTTGGACGGGACAAAAGCCAAAGTTGCTATTTTACCGGAAGACATCTAGAGCCAGAATACGAGACAAAGAAGGGCTAGGGCCCGGCCACACCACCTGGCCGTGCGGCCAGGCCTGGCCCACGCCAGGGGGTGGTCTGGCCGACCCCAGCACCCCCTCGGCCTCTCCTTCCGCCTATAAGTTGCCCTCGGGACGAAAACCCTAAGTGCCCAATCAAAAATCCACGAAAGAGTCTGTAGCCGCCGTCATCTCCATCCCTAGATCGGGAGGGATCTGAAGCTCTTCCCGGCACCCTGCCGGAGAGGGGAATTCACCCTGGAGGCCTTCTTCATCACCATGCAAGCCTCTGGTGTGATGCGTGAGTACTTCATCCTTGGACTACGGATCCATGTAGTAGCTAGATGGCTGGTTTCTCCTCCTTTGTGCTTTCATGTTTAGATCTTGTGAGCTCCGTTCATGATCAAGATCATCTATTTGTAATCCATACATGTTGTGTTTGCGGGGATCCAATGGATATTGAGATGCTATTTCAGATTGATTATTGGTTCTATCATGTCTTTGTTATTTGTGATCTTGCATGCTTTCCGTTGTTAGTAGCTATCTTGGCCAAGTAGATGTTGGAATTATGCCCTAGAGGCAATAATAAAGATGTTATTATTATAATTCTTGTTCATGATAAAGTTTATATTCCATGCTAGAATTGTATTAAGCGGAAACTTTAATACTTGTGTGGTTTGTGAACAACACCGTGTCCCTAGTACGCCTCTATGGACTAGCTCATTGATCAATGATGGTTAAGGTTTCCTAACCATAGACATGAGTTGTCAATTGATAATGAGATCATATCATTGGAGAATGATATGGTGGATAGACCCAAACTAAGCGAAGCAATTAGATCGTGTCATCGTGTTCGTCTTTGCGAAGCTTTTCTTATGTCAAATATTGTATTCCTTAGACCATGAGATAATGCAACTCCCTGGTATCGGAAGAAAGCTTTGAGGTCATCAAACGTCATCCTATGAGAGGGTGATCATAAAGGTGTCTCTCAGGTGATCGGAAAGTATCTGTTGGGTTGTATGTATCGAGATGGGATTTGTCCCTCCCAAGTCGGAGAGATATACTTCGGGCCCACTCGGTAATCGATATCAACACCGCTTGTAAGCATGTGGTTAAGGAGTTAATCACAAAGTGATATCGGATTACGGAACGAGTAAAGTACTTGCTGTGAACGAGATTGAACTAGGTATGACGATACCGACGATCGAATCTCGGGCAAGTAAAATATCGCGAGATGAAGGGAATATATATATGGGATTGATTGAATCCTGGCATCATGGTTCATCCGATATGATCATCGATGAATGTGTGGGAGTCAATATGGGTGCCTAGACCCCGCTATTGATTATTGATAGAAGATCATGTCTGCATATTCTCGAACCCGCAGGGTCACACACTTAATATGTCTCGACGCTAGGATAGATTGGATAATTGGTTTATGAGTTTTTGTTCGGAGTCTCGGATGGGATCCGGGATATCACGAGAGGTTCCGGAATGGTCCGGAGAATAAGATTCATATAAGGCAGTGCAGTTTTTGGAGTTCGGAATTGTTCCGGGTTAATCGGTATTATACCGGAAGCTTCTAGAACCTTCCAGAAGGGGGCCAACGTGGTCCCACCTTCCGGGAGGGGGCATGGGCCTATGAGGGAGTTTCCTGGCCGCATTGGGCCAGGGGCACAAGGCCCCATAGGGCCCAGCCGATCCTAGAGAGTTTAAATCGTTTAAACTAGAGATAAGATAAGATAGGATTTCTAGATAAGGGAGAGTTTAAATTGTTTAAACTAGAGATAGGCTTGGAGGAGAGGCTAGGGCTGGCCGCCCCCTCTATAAATAGAGGGCTGGTGCGCCCCCTTCCCTACACACACCTTCCTCCAACCCTAGTTGCCCTGCTGCCCTTCCACTCTCCCTCCCGACTGTTTGTAGGCGAAGCCCTGCGGCAGAAATTCTCCACCATATACACCATGCCGTCGTGCTGTAGATCCAATCCATCTCTCCACCATACTCGCTGGTCCGAGGAAGGAGGAGACGTCGAGGTGCTGCACGTGTGCATCTCACGGAGGCACCGCCACTTGTGGTGCTAGATCGGATCGGATCGCGAGGAGGAGAAGCGAGTACGACTACATCACCCACGTTCCGACGAACGTTCCGCTGTGCGAATATTCAAGGGTATGAAGATCTAATCCAATCTCTCTCGTTATTTGCATCTCCTAGATTAGATCTTGGCTTTCCCTCTGTTCGCTTCCGTAGAAAATTTTGATTTACTATGCTGCGAAACCCATCAGTGGTATCAGAGCTAGATCTATGCGTAGATGTGATTCACGAGTAGAACGCAACATGGTTGTTGCGGGCGTTGATGTTTTCTGTTGCAAGCCTCTTGTTTGTGTTCTTCTTATGACGCGGCATAGTGAGATTGAAGCGGTCCAGGCCAACCTTACGCGATGTCGTTCGCGAGACCGGCTCCGCACTTGACGTGTGGCTTGTTCCACACATGCGGCTGGTGGATGTCAGTTTCTCTCACTATAGTGTTCATGGGATTAACACCGGAGTTTGGCAACCATAATATCACCGTTGTGGCTTTCCGTAGGTAAAAATCGTTCTTAGCATCTACTCCCATAAGCCACGTAAAACATGCAACAACAAAGTAGAGGCGTCTAACTTGTTTTTGCAGGGAGTGTTTTCTGTGATATGGTATGGCCCAAGATGTGATGTGTATAATGTATGCGATGATCATGTTTTGTAATGTTTCACGACTTGCATGTCGATGAGTTCACAACTGGCAGGAGCCATATGGTTGTCTTTATAATTGTGTATAACCTGCGAGTCAACTTCTTATACGCCATGTAATAGCTTTACTTTATCGCTAAGTAGTTAGCAATAGTTGTAGTTGCTATTCGTGGTGGAGGCAATCATGGTGGAGTGATGGAGATCATGTCGAAACGCACAAGATGGAGATCATTGCGCGAAGATTGGCTATACCATGTCACATAAAGTTATATGCATGTGATGTTTATCCTTTTATGTATCTTATTATGCTTAGATCGCGATGGTAGCATTATAAGATGATTCCTCACTTAAAGATCAAGATAAAAACTGTGTTCTCCCCAAGTATGCACCGTTGCGAAAGTTCGTCGTGTCCAAGCATCACGTGATGATCGGGTTCTATAGACTCTACGCTCACATACAACGGGTGCAAGCCAGTTTTGCACACGCGGAAATACTTGGGTCTAGCTTGACGAGCCTAGCATGTACAGACATGGCCTCGGAACACAAGAACCGAAAGGTTAAGCATGAGTCATATGAATGATATGATTGACACTTTGTTGTCCACCATTGAAACCACATCTCTTCTCGTGATGATCGGATTAGGTGTGGTGAATTTGGATCGTGTTCACTAAACAACTTGAGGGATGTTGAATTTAGTGGGAGTTCATCTAGTAATTTGATTAAGTTGAACTATTTATCATGAACATAGTCTAAATTGTACTTGCGAATACTGTAGATCACATGGCCAAGTCCAACTTCAACTTCAACGTTTTTGCTGAGATAGAAAAGCTTAGAAACAATGGGTCTAACTTCACCAAATGGTTCCGCATTCTGAGAATCATTCTCGCTGGCGGACAAAATGACTATGTCCTTGAGAAAGCGCTAGGTGACGCCCCTGCTGTAGATGCGCCGGCTGATGAAAAAGTTGTTTATCAGTCGTGCAAGGATGATTATGATTTGATTAAGATCGCCATGTTGTATGCTATGGAATCGGATCTTCAAAATCGTTTTGAGGAGTTCGCCGGGCCCTTTGAGATTCTCGAGGAGCTGAAAAACATGTTTCAGACTCAAGCCCGTTCTGAGAGATATGAGATCTCTAAGAAATTCTTTAACTACAAGATGGAGGAAGGGAGTTCCGTTAGTGAGCACGCCATTAAGATGTCGGGCTACACTCAACGCCTTGAGCAACTGGACTGCAAGATTCCAGAGGAGCTCAAGATTGACACTCCTAGCTACAAAAGTTTTGTAGTTAATCACAATCAGATTGGTTCCACTGATACGATCACCGAGCTCTTCGCAAAGCTGAAGGCTGCGGAGGTGGACATCAAAAAGGATAATCATGTGTTGATGGTCAACAAGCCCTCCTTTAAGAAAGGTAAAGGTGCAAAGAAGCCCTTCAAGAAAGGCGGCGGCAAGCATGTTGCCCCTGCTGAGAAGAAGCTCAAGTCTGGTCCTAAGCCGGACACTGAGTGCTTCTATTGCAAGGACAAGGGTCACTGGAAGCGCAACTGTCCGAAGTACTTAGCGGACAAGAAGGCTGGCACCATCAAAGGTATATTTGATATACATGTTATTGATGTTTTCCTTACTAGCCCTCGTTGTAGTGCCTAGGTATTTGATACCGGTTCAGTTGCTAATATTTGTAACTCAAAACAGGAGCTACGGAATAGACGGCGGCTTGCGAGGGATGAGGTGACGATGCGCGTTGGCAACGGATCAAGAGTTGATGTGATGGCCGTCGGCACGCTCTCCTTAGTTTTACCTTCAGGATTAGTTTTAAACCTTAATAAATGTTATTATGTGCCTGCGTTGAGCATGAACATTATTTCTGGATCGTGTTTATTGCAAGACGGTTATTCATTTAAATCGGAGAATAATGGTTGTTCTATTTATATGAGTAACATCTTTTATGGTCATGCACCTCTTGTGAATGGTTTATTTCTTCTAAATCTCGAAAGGGATGAAACACACATCCATAACATTGAGGCTAAGAGATGCAAAGTAGATAGTGATAATACTACTTATTTGTGGCACTGTCGTCTAGGTCATATTGGTGTAAAGCGCATGAAGAAACTCCATTCTGATGGACTTTTGGAGTCTCTTGATTTTGAATCATTTGACACATGCGAACCATGCCTCATGGGCAAGATGATCAAAACCCCGTTCTCCGGTATGATGGAGCGAGCAACGGACTTGTTGGAAATCATACATACCGATGTATGCGGACCGATGAGTGTTTCGACGCACGGTGGATATCGCTATTTTCTCACTTTTACCGATGACTTAAGTAGATATGGGTATATCTATTTAATGAAACATAAATCTGAAACGTTTGAAAAGTTCAAAGAATTTCAGAATGAAGTGGAGAACCATCGTAACAGAAAGATTAAGTTTCTACGATCCGATCGTGGGGGCGAATATTTGAGTTATGATTTTCTCACGCATCTCAAAGCAAGTGGAATCGTTTCACAACTCACGCCACCCGGAACACCACAGCGCAATGGTGTGTCTGAACGCCGGAATCGAACCCTATTAGATATGGTCCGATCGATGATGTCTCTTACTGATTTGCCGTTATCATTTTGGGGTTATGCATTAGAAACCGCTGCATTCACTTTAAATAGGGCTCCATCTAAATCCGTTGAGACGACACCGTATGAACTGTGGTTTGGTGCTAAACCTAAGTTGTCGTTTCTTAAAGTTTGGGGATGCGAAGCTTACGTCAAGAAGTTGATGCCGGACAAGCTCAAACCCAAAGCGGAGAAATGCGTCTTCATAAGATACCCTAAGGAAACTATTGGGTATACCTTCTATCACAGAACCGAAGGCAAAGTGTTTGTTGCAAAGAACGGTTCCTTTCTTGAGAAGGAGTTTCTCTCGAAAGAAGTGAGTAGGAGGAAAGTAGAGCTAGACGAGGTTATTGAACCTTCTCTTGAATTGGAGAGTAGCGCAGCACCTGAAATTGTTCCAGTGCCGCCTGCACCAACAATAGAGGAAGCTAATGACAAGGATCATGAAGCTTCGGACGATGCTGCTACTGAACGTCGCAGGTCGACAAGGTCGCGTGCCCCTCCTGAGTGGTACGGCAACCCTGTCTTGACTGTATTGTTAGTAGAAGATAGTGAACCTACGAACTATGAGGAAGCGATGATGAGCCCAGACTCTGAGAAATGGCTAGAAGCCATGAAATCCGAATTGGGATCCATGAGCGAAAACCAAGTATGGACTTTGGTGGACCCTCCTAGTGACCGAAAGGCCGTTGAGTGCAAATGGATCTTCAAGAAGAAAACGGACGTGGATGGTAATGTTACCGTCTATAAAGCACGGCTTGTTGCGAAAGGTTTTCGACAAGTTCAAGGTGTTGACTACGATGAGACTTTCTCTCCCGTAGCGATGTTTAAGTCCATTCGGATTTTATTAGCAATTGCTGCGTTTCATGATTATGAAATATGGCAAATGGATGTCAAGACTGCTTTCCTCAATGGCAACATTGATGAAGAGTTGTATATGATGCAACCCGAAGGTTTTGTCGATCCTAAGGATGCTGATAAAGTATGCAAACTTCAGCATTCCATTTATGGACTGAAGCAAGCATCTCGGAATTGGAACCTTCGTTTTGATCAAGTGATCAAGAGCTTTGGATTTGTTCCAAATTGCTACGAAGCTTGCATCTACAAGAAAGTGAGTGGGAGCTCGGTGACGTTTCTGGTACTATATGTGGATGACATATTGATTATTGGAAATGATATCAACATGCTTAACGATGTGAAGAGTTATTTGAACAAGTGTTTTTCAATGAAAGACCTAGGTGAAGCTGCTTATATATTGGGCATCAAAATCTATAGAGATAGACAAAGACGCCTGATAGCTTTAAGCCAGAGTACATACCTAGACAAAGTTCTGAAAAGGTTCAGAATGGATAAGGCATTGAAAGGTTCAGTACCTATGTTGTCAGGTAAGATATTGAGCAAGGCTCAGTGTCCAGCTACGGTAAATGATAGGGAAGCTATGAGCAAAGTGCCTTATGCCTCGGCCATAGGTTCCATCATGTATGCCATGCTGTGTACTAGACCGGATGTGTCCAATGCTCTTAGTTTGACGAGCAGATATCAAAGTGATCCAGGAGTGGAACACTGGACAGCCGTGAAGAACATCCTAAGGTACCTAAATAGGACTAAAGAAATGTTCTTAGTCTATGGGGGTGATGAACAGCTCGTCGTAAAAGGTTACGTCGATGCTAGTTTCGACACCGACAAGGATGATTCTAAATCTCAGACAGGATACGTGTATATTTTGAATGGAGGAGTTGTGAGCTGGAGAAGCTGCAAGCAAAGCATTATCGCGGGATCTATAGTAGAAGCGGAATACATGGCTGCTGCAGAAGCGTCAAGTGAAGGAGTTTGGATCAGAAACTTCATCACTGAGCTTGGCGTGGTTCCAAGTGCATTGGACCCACTGGAGATATTGTGTGACAACACTGGCGCCATATCACTCGCTAAGGAACCAAGATATCATCCAAAGACCAAGCATATCAACCGCAAGTTTCATATAATCCGAGATTATATAGCAGATGGAGATCTGAAGATCAGCAAAGTACATACAAATCTGAATGTCGCAGATCCATTGACTAAACCTCTTCCACGTGTAAAACATGATCAGCACCTCAGTGCCATGGGTGTGAGATTGTTGCCAAATGTAAACTAGATTATTGACTCTAGTGCAAGTGGGAGACTATTGGAATTATGCCCTAGAGGCAATAATAAAGATGTTATTATTATAATTCTTGTTCATGATAAAGTTTATATTCCATGCTAGAATTGTATTAAGCGGAAACTTTAATACTTGTGTGGTTTGTGAACAACACCGTGTCCCTAGTACGCCTCTATGGACTAGCTAATTGATCAATGATGGTTAAGGTTTCCTAACCATAGACATGAGTTGTCAATTGATAATGAGATCATATCATTGGAGAATGATATGGTGGATAGACCCAAACTAAGCGAAGCAATTAGATCGTGTCATCGTGTTCGTCTTTGCGAAGCTTTTCTTATGTCAAATATTGTATTCCTTAGACCATGAGATAATGCAACTCCCTGGTATCGGAAGAAAGCTTTGAGGTCATCAAACATCATCCTATGAGAGGGTGATCATAAAGGTGTCTCTCAGGTGATCGGAAAGTATCTGTTGGGTTGTATGTATCGAGATGGGATTTGTCCCTCCCAAGTCGGAGAGATATACTTCGGGCCCACTCGGTAATCGATATCAACACCGCTTGTAAGCATGTGGTTAAGGAGTTAATCACAAAGTGATATCGGATTACGGAACGAGTAAAGTACTTGCTGTGAACGAGATTGAACTAGGTATGACGATACCGACGATCGAATCTCGGGCAAGTAAAATATCGCGAGATGAAGGGAATATATATATGGGATTGATTGAATCCTGGCATCATGGTTCATCCGATATGATCATCGATGAATGTGTGGGAGTCAATATGGGTGCCTAGACCCCGCTGTTGATTATTGATAGAAGATCATGTCTGCATATTCTCGAACCCGCAGGGTCACACACTTAACGTGTCTCGACGCTAGGATAGATTGGATAATTGGTTTATGAGTTTTTGTTCGGAGTCTCGGATGGGATCCGGGATATCACGAGAGGTTCCGGAATGGTCCGGAGAATAAGATTCATATAAGGCAGTGCAGTTTTTGGAGTTCGGAATTGTTTCGGGTTAATCGGTATTGTACCGGAAGCTTCTAGAACCTTCCGGAAGGGGGCCAACGTGGTCCCACCTTCCGGGAGGGGGCATGGGCCTATGAGGGAGTGTCCTGGCCGCATTGGGCCAGGGGCACAAGGCCCCATAGGGCCCAGCCGATCCTAGAGAGTTTAAATTGTTTAAACTAGAGATAAGATAAGATAGGATTTCTAGATAAGGGAGAGTTTAAATTGTTTAAACTAGAGATAGGCTTGGAGGAGAGGCTAGGGCTGGCCGCCCCCCCTCTATAAATAGAGGGCTGGTGCGCCCCCTTCCCCACACACACCTTCCTCCAACCCTAGTTGCCCTGCTGCCCTTCCACTCTCCCTCCCGACTATTTGTAGGCGAAGCCCTGTGGCAGAAATTCTCCACCATATACACCACGCCGTCGTGCTGTAGATCCAATCCATCTCTCCACCATACTCGCTGGTCCGAGGAAGGAGGAGACGTCGAGGTGCTGCACGTGTGCATCTCACGGAGGCACCGCCACTTGTGGTGCTAGATCGGATCGGATCGCGAGGAGGAGAAGCGAGTACGACTACATCACCCACGTTCCGACGAACGTTCCGCTGTGCGAATCTTCAAGGGTATGAAGATCTAATCCAATCTCTCTCGTTGTTTGCATCTCCTAGATTAGATCTTGGCTTTCCCTCTGTTCGCTTCCGTAGAAAATTTTGATTTACTATGCTGCGAAACCCATCAGTAGATGCTAGCAACTCCAAGAGTTAGTATTTATGCTCGATAGTGGGTTCATGCCTCTAGTAATATGGGGAAGTGACAGAAATCTCTAAGGTACTAGATGTGATGTTGCTACTAGGGAGAAAACAACAATCCTTTGTTCATAGAACAATCGTATTGTTTACTTTACACACAATTCGTAAAGCAATAATCTATTGTTTGCAACTTAATACTGGAGGGGGCTCGGATGATAACCTGAAGGTGGATTATTAGTCATAGATGCAGTTGGATGGCGGTCTATGTATAATGTTATAATGCCCAATCAAGTCTCAAAGGAGTCAAGATGATTAGTATATGCTTGTATGCTTTCTAGATGTTTGTCAATTGCCCCGCTGTAATTTGTTCACCCAGCATGTTTTCTATCTTAAGGAGAGCCACCTCTAGTGAACTATGGACCCCGATCCTTTCTTTTACATACAATCTACAAATTGTTTACTGCTTTGTTTTTACTTTCTGTAAACTATTACTTCCTTCCATTTGATACGTTTAATCCTTTGTTTTCAGCAAAACCGGTGAAACTGACAACCTCATCGCAAGTTGGGGATAGAGTTCTGTGGTTGTGTTGTGCAGGTCTCCACGTTGCTGCTGGCACCGGTAGTGCGCCCTGCCAACGTTCAGCTAGCTACACCTTTGGGGTGTTTCCTTGCTCCTACTGGATTGATAACCTTGGTTTCATAACTGAGGGAAACTTACTGCTGTGCTCATCATACCTTCCTCTTGGGGTTCCCCAACGAGCTGATTTCTGGTTTTCAATATGTAGATGTTATGGAAATCCAGGGGTGAGGTTTTTGTGATTTCTGGTTGTTCTAGGGAACCCACATCTAGTACCTTAGAGATTTCTGTCACTTCCCTAGATTACCAGAGGCATGAACCCACTATCGAGCATAAATACTATCTCTTGGAGTTGCTAGCATCTACTTGGCCAAGATAGCTAGTAACAACGGAAAGCATGCAAGATCACAAATAACAAAGACATGATAGAATCAATAATCAATCTGAAATAGCATTTCAATATCCATCGGATCCCTGCAAACACAACATGCCGAATTACAAATAGATGATCTTGATCATGAACGGAGCTCACAAGATCTAGACATGAAAGCACAAAGGAGGAGATCCGGCCATCTAGCTACTACATGGACCCATAGTCTAGAGATGAACTACTCATGCATGACACCGGAGGCTTGCATGATGATGAAGAAGGCCTCCAGGGTGAATTCCCCTCTCCGGCAGGGTGCAGGGAAGAGCTTCAGATCCCTCCCGATCTAGGGATGGATATGACGGTGGATACAAACTATTTCGTGGAATTTTGATCGGGTACTTAGGGTTTCCGTATCAGAGGCAATATATAGGCGGAAGGAGAGGCCGAGGGGGTGCCTGGGGCGGCCAGACCACCCCCTGGCGCGGGCCAGGCCTGGCCGCGCGGCTAGGTGGTGTGGCCAGGCCACAGCCCCTCTCCGTCTTGTATTCTGGCTCCAAGTGTCCCCCGGTAAAATAGTGACTTTGGCTTTTGTCCCGTCCAATTCCGAGAATATTTATTTTCCGACTTCCTGAAACCAAAAACAGCAGAAAACAGGCAGCTGGCACTGTGGCTCTTGTTAATAGGTTAGTACAAGAAATCATATGAAAAGTACTCCAAAGTGTGGACAAAACATAAGAAAGTAGATAAAACCAAGCATGGAACATCAAAAATTATAGATACATTTGCAATGTATCAACATCCCCAAGCTTAAATCCTGCTCGTCCTCGAGTAGGTAAGTGATAAAAAGAAAGAATAATTTTTGAGATGACATGCACCATCATAAACTTGATCAAAGTATTTGTAAAACATTCAAAGCTGGGATCATAGTACTTCAATCGTAACATGAAAGACAAAGTTCCAGCAATAAGACAAAGAAACTATGATGCAACATGAAAAGGCACAAACAAAAGATTCATGAATAACAATGCTTTGCAAGACGTTTGTTTGTTTCACATAAAGAAAACATAGCATAATAGTATTCAGCTTGTCCCTCATAGAGTAGCAAATATAAATGCGTAGGACACCTTCAAAGTTCATAAGAGTGACTAGATACAAATAGTTTAAAACAAGCAATATCAAGGTATGCATCAATCAACTAGTCTTGGGACAATGCACATAGAACTAAGAATGGCCACTATGCTCTCAAAGTAGGTGCATAAAGGTAGAAGGTGGAGACTCAATATAATGGTGGAAGAAATGCCTTCATAGAAGGAAGCAGAGATTCAAGTTTCATAAAGAGCTTCTAAAAATTATGGTACTTATAGCTTTCAGCTCTCATTGCCCCTACCGTAAGCATCTTGAAGTGATTATGGTTAAAGTGAACAAACTATGGTGTACATGCTTGACGAAGTATAAGTTAGAAATCTCATGTCCCTTGAATACGAGGGCCGCTCCTCATGCTACTTAAGTTTAGTCACCGGTAAGTTCTTGTCATCGTAAGTACAGGTGTATCATAGAGAAGCCCCAACGGGGTACCCCTTGCCCGATGATACGAAATAATCCCCATATCAAAATGACAAGGCAAGCAGACAACGAACATCTCAACAATCTTCTTATTTACCATGGGAATATGGTGCTTTTTTCTCTCTTTCCTCTTTTCATAATATCTTTTTTTCTTTTTCTCTTTTTTCTCAATATACAACTCTTTTTTTTATAAGAAGAATGCTTCATAGACAGCTCATTATGGTTACACTGCAGGTTTCCACCATGTCATCATGGATTAGACCAGCGGCCCAGGCGTTTCTCTAACACATATACTCCCTCCGTTTCAAAATATAAGATGTTTTAGCTTCGTGAATGAAGTGTATCTAAACCCCTTTTAGTGTGTAGGTTCATTCCAAATCTAGATGAACCTATACACTAAAAGGAGTCTAGATACACTTCATTCACAAAGATAAAACATCTTATATTTCGAAACGGAGGGAGTACATAACTCCATGGACTTACAAGCTCCCCTTTCATTTCACACCGACGACATCCATAGACAAAAGAGCATGATATCAACTAGGTACAAAGTACCTATGCAATGTTGAAAGCGTTCCCCATGACAGCATGATTCTGCTAATCCCCAACAAATAAGTGCAAGCATATACAACATAGACGACACAATGGTTCAAGTGTTGGGTCTGCAGCATAGAAAACAAAAATTTCCTACGGTGTGAACTACACGCCAAGATCTATCTACTAGGTACAAAGCAACGAGTGGACATACATCCAACGAGAACTTACCCTCGAAGACAACGAGTTTTGTTAACGAGTAGGAACTCGTGGTTGATGTAGTCGTACACTTGCCGATCTCAAGATCGTGAGGAAGTCCGAGCGCTGCAACTCAGCAGCGCATCCGTACTCTCTCACATGTTCAAGCCACCGGACAACCTCCACCTCCTCGCTCTAGCGATCCAGCAGAAGCAGCAACTCCTTCCAGACGAAATGCCACCGGGAACATGTATCTCGCTAATCCGAGACCATGGGGGAATAATTCTAGAGGGGGAGAGAGATCCTTCACAAGGAGGTGTGAGGATGAAGGAGGGAATGGGTGGCCTTTTATAGGAGGAGGGGGGTGCCCCTCCTCTCCATGGCTGGCGCATGGGGGGTGACCCCTCACCTCCCCCCATTCATGTGGTGGTAACCCCTCCACATTAAAATTCCTCTTCACATTCCCTTTTAAAGTCTCCACTTTAAATGCATTAAACTTTCCAAGTTTAATGCTCTCTCATTTAATAAAACTCTTTTATTAAATTTATTCAGAATTTTGTTAACTACTTTAATTAACAAACATTCACATATAGCCCCTTGCAATATTTCAATATCACATGCAGAACCACTTTCTGCAATTTCACCCGAAACAATTTCCGGTTTCTATTGAAACAATTCTCGCACTTTGCAATTCTTTCATCTGAAACATATGTGCTCCAAAATGGTGTCCGGTAACTCTTAAGTGTGTCACCCTACGGTTCGCGAATAATGCAGACATGATCGAGACCCTTCCCCGATCAATAATCAGCAGCGGGACCTGGAGATCTGTACTGACTCCTACACATTCAACGATGACTTCTGTGATCATGAGAACCTTTAACGCTTGTAACTAAATCCCTTTGTCTCGCGATATATTACATGTCCGAGATTCGATCATCGGTATCTCCATACCTAGTTTGATCTCGTTACCGACATGCACTCTTTTCTCATTCCCGTGATATAACATTCTAGTGATCACATCACTTGCTTGCAAGCTATCTCAATGTGATATCACCAAGAGGGCCTAGAGTATATCTATCCATCATCGGGATTGACAAATTCCACTCTTGATCCATGAGCCTCAACATAACACCTTTGTAGTACTGAACCCATCTTTATAGTCACCCTGTTACGGTGTGATGTTTGATGTTATCAAGATACTCTTCCGGTGTTAGCAATTAACATGATCTCATGGTCTAAGGATAAAGATTACTTCGTATGATGTTATAGCAATATAAACATAATGACTTGATCGTAATGCTATACTTCGGATGAATGTTCATCACATCATTCCACCAATGGTGTGACCTTGTTATTAACAACATCCAATGTCCATGATCAGGAAACCTTGATCATCTTGTTAATCAACAAGCTAGTCTATAAGAGAGGCATAACTAGGAACCCTTTTTGTTTATTAAACACACATGTATTGATGTTTCCGATCAATACAATTCTAGCATGCAAAATAAACATCTATCATATATAAGGAATACATAATAACAACTTTATTATTGCCTCTCAGGGCATATTTCCTTCATCAAGTTTATTAAGGGCAAGAAAAGTAAAGTGTGCCATCAAGTTCGTGAGAGCTTTAATCACTAGTTTTCTCATAACAAGTTTAATTCGGAAGGTAAACAAAACCATGAATATACTCGGAATAACATATGCTAGTAGGTAGGTATGGTGGACTCTTTGGAATAACTTGGTTTAAGGAGTTAGATGCATGAGTGGAACTCATACTTGGTTGCGGGGGCTAGCAAAAGACTGGGAGCGACAAACTAAGAGAGAAATAATGGCCATAATCATGCAGAGCGACAAAACATCATTGATCAAAGCATAAAGTGATACTACAAGTTGAAAACTAAAGGATAATCAAGGCTATGGTGACTTTGGATAGTCATAACATGGTGTGAGCATGCGCCAAGTCAACCCAAATAAAGGATCAAAGGAGAATACCACTATACCATGCTTTAATATGCTGAAACAACGCATGATTCATCCAAGGCACATTAAGCAATGTCAATTGTTTATAACAAGTCATGCTACAGCAAATAATACTAAGCATAAAGCCAAAACAAGATCAAGCATGGCATGAAAAAGCATAGGCCACAGTAAAAAACAAGCTCTCTTTACCACTTAAGCATGAACTTTCCTACTCTTTTCCAAACCAAACCAAACTATTTGAAAACCAATGTATGAAAGAGGGAGTCCAACCAATTTATTCAGAAAACTAAGAAAACAAAGCAAACGAAAAACCAAAACAAAAATGAAAAAGAAGACGCTCCAAGAACAACACAACTGTGCATGAAACAATAAAAATGAAGCGTTTGGAAGAAACCTGGAATTTTTATTGATGAAGAGAGAGCCCCAAGCTATGATGCTTGTACTCCTTGGATATTTCTTGGGGTGACACACGTGGCATCCCCAAGCTTGAGCTTTAGTCCATCCTTCATATCATTACTCCTTCCTTCCATACACCTAAAAATTTTCCTTCATACAAAACTTCACACAATATTTATTAGCAACATTAGTGCACTCAAGATAAATAAGTCTTAAGGTTCAGTTCTAATACCAATAAAACTTCCATTAAAACACTATCTACTGTAGCACTTCCCTCAAAAAGCTCAATTCCCCAAAAGAACTAAAAAAGGAACCAACTAGAAGCAAATGTAGAAAATGGTAGAAATCTGTCAAAACATACCAGCAGGTAAAGACGAATATTTTCGAAGACCTTCTGTTGCGTGTGTACTTTACATATCTTTATATCTCCATCCTTGACATGCTCGTGGATGGAGTGAACCCGACGCTTAATATGCTTGGAATTCTTGTGAGACCTCGGTTCCTTTGCGTTGGCTATGGCTCCATTGTTGTCATAATAGATCACCATCGGGTCCAACGCACTAGGAACCACACCTAGTTCCGTAATGAACTCTTTCATCCAAACCGCTTCCTGCGCTGCTTCTGAAGCAGCAACATATTCCGCCTCCGTCGTTGATCCAGCCACCACAGGTTGTTTGGAACTCCTCCAACTAACTACTGCCCCGTTCAAGAGAAATACGTATCCGGATTGAGACTTAGAGTCATCCGGATCGGTGTCAAAGCTAGCATTGACATAACACTTAGCGACTAGCTCTTCTTCACCTCCGTATATAATAAACATATCCCTAGTTCTTCTCAAGTACTTGAGGATGTTCTTTACCGCTATCCAGTGTTTCGAAACTGGATCAGATTGGTACCTACTAGTCAAACTAATAGCATGTGCCACATCCGGTCTTGTACATAGCATGGTATACATTATAGAGCCTATGGCCGAGGCATAGGGGATCTTATCCATCATCTCTCTTTCTTCCGTCGTAGCCGGACTTTGAGTCTTACTCAATGTCTTGCCTTGCAACATAGGTAAGAACCCCTTCTTACTTTCATCCATATTAAACTTCTTTAATATCTTATCAAGGTATGTACTCTGCGATAGCCCAATTAGGCGCCTTGATCTATCTCTATAGATTTTAATGCCTAATATATATGATGCTTCACCAAGGTCTTTCATCGAAAATTTGCTGTTTAGATAACTTTTAACACTGTTTAAAAGATCTATATCATTTCCAATCAATAATATGTCATCCACATATAATATCAGAAATGCCACATTGCTCCCACTCACTTTCTTGTAAATACAAGCCTCTCCATAAGTTTGGAAAAATCCAAACTCTTTGATCACCTCATCAAAGCGGAGATTCCAACTTCGTGATGCTTGCTTTAGTCCATAGATGGATTGCTGAAGTTTGCACACCTTATTAGCATCCTTAGGATCGACAAAACCCTTAGGTTGTATCATATACAACTCTTCTTCAATCTTACCATTGAGGAACACAGTTTTGACATCCATCTGCCATATTTCATAATCGAAATATGCAGCAATTGCTAACATAATCCTAACCGATTTAAGCATCGCTACGGGAGAGAATGTCTCATCGTAGTCAAGTCCTTGAATTTGTCGAAACCCCTTTGCGACAAGTCGAGCCTTATAGATGGTCACATTACCATCAGCTTCAGTTTTTCTTTTGAAAATCCATTTATTCTCAATAGCCTTTCGATCATGAGGTAAGTCCACCAAGGTCCAAACTTGGTTCTCGTACATGGATTCCATCTCGGATTTCATGGCTTCTAGACATTTGTTGGAATCCGGGCTCATCATCGCTTCTTCATACGTCGTAGGGTCATCCATTTCATCAACCATGAAATTCACAATAGGATTGCCATACAGTTCAGGAGCTGCACGTGTCCTGCTTGACCTGCGAGGTTCGGTAGTGTCCTCTTTCGGAGTTTCATGATCAATATCATTAGCTCTCTCTTCATTAGGTGAAGTCAACTCCGAAACAACTTCCGGTGCTGCTCCACTCGCCATTTCATGAAGAGAAGGTTCAATAACCTCTTCGAGTTCTACCTTCCGACTACTCACACCTTTCGCGAGAAATTCCTTCTCAAGAAAGGATCCATTCTTGGCAACAAAAACCTTGCCTTCGGATCCGTGATAGAAGGTATACCCAATCGTTTCCTTAGGGTATCCTATGAAGACGCATTTTTCCGCTTTGGGTTCGAGTTTATCTGGTTGAAGTTTCTTCATATAAACATCGCATCCCCAAACTTTAAGAAATGACAGCTTAGGTTTGTTTCCAAACCATAATTCATACGGTGTCGTTTCAACGGATTTACATGGTGCCCGATTTAAAGTGAATGCAGCTGTTTCCAGTGCATAACCCCAAAATGACAGTGGCAAGTCAGTCAGAGACATCATAGATCGAACCATATCCAATAAGGTACGATTACGACGTCCTGACACACCATTACGTTGTGGTGTTCCGGCAGGCGTGAGTTGTGAAACTATTCCACACTCTTTCATGTGTGTGCTAAACTCGTAACTTAGATACTCTCCTCCACGGTCAGACCGTAGAAATTTGATCTTTCTATTACGATGATTTTCCACTTCATTCTGAAATTCTTTGAACTTTTCAAAAGTTTCAGACTTGTGTTTCATCAAATAGATATACCCGTATCTACTCAAATCATTCGTGAAAGTAACAAAATAATGATATCCACCTCGCGCCGTGATGCGCTCGACTTTCGACGTAGAGCTCGTTGGGAACCCCAAGAGGAAGGTACAATGAATATAGCAGCAAGTTTTCCCTCAGTTATGAAACCAAGGTTTAATCGAACCAGTAGGAGCAAGGAAACACCCCAAAGGTGTTACTAGCTGAGCTTTGGCAGGGCGCACTACTGGTGCTAGTAGCAACGTGGAGACCTGCACAACACAACCACAGAACTTTGTCCCCAACTTGCGATGAGGTTGTCAATCTCACCGTGTTTTGCGGAAAACAAAGGATTAAACGTATCGAATGGAAAGAAGTAAAAGTTTGCAGAAAGTAAACACAAAGCAGTAAAATATTGTAGATTGTATGTAAAGTAAAAGGACCGGGATCCATAGTTCACTAGAGGTGGCTCTCCTTAGATAAATAACATGTTGGGTGAAAAAATTACAGCGGGGCAATTGACAAACACCGAGAAAGCAATACATGCATATACTAATCATCTTGACTCCTCTAAGACTTGATTGGGCATTACAACATAATACATAGACCACCATCCAACTGCATCTATGACTAATAATCCACCTTCAGGTTATCATCCGAACCCCCTCCAGTATTAAGTTGCAAGCAACAGATTATTGCTTTACGAACTGCGTGTAAAGTAAACAATACGATTGTTCTATGAAAAAAGGACTGTTGTTTTCTCCCTAGTAGCAACAGCACATCTAGTACCTTAGAGATTTCTGTCACTTCCCTAGATTACCAGAGGCATGAACCCACTATCGAGCATAAATACTAACTCTTGGAGTTGCTAGCATCTACTTGGCCAAGATAGCTACTAACAACGGAAAGCATGCAAGATCTCAAATAACAAAGATATGATAGAATCAATAATCAATCTGAAATAGCATCTCAATATCCATCGGATCCCCGTAAACACAACATGTATGAATTACAAATAGATGATCTTGATCATGAACGGAGCTCACAAGATCTAAACATGAAAGCACAAAGGAGGAGAAACCATCCATCTAGCTACTACATGGATCCGTAGTCCAAGGATGAACTACTCACGCATCACACTAGAGGCTTGCATGGTGATGAAGAAGGCCTCCAGGGTGAATTCCCCTCTCCGGCAGGGTGCCGGGAAGAGCTTCAGATCCCTCTCGATCTAGGGATGGAGATGATGGTGGCTACAGACTCTTTCTTGATTTTTGATTAGGCACTTAGGGTTTTCGTCCCGAGGGCAACTTATAGGCGGAAGGAGATGCCGAGGGGGTGCCGGGAGCAGCCACACCACCCGTTGGCGCGGGCCAGGTGGTGTGGTGGCTCCCTGGTCCTTTTCCGTCTCATATTCTGGCACTTCATCCCTTCCGGAAAAATAGGCACTTTGGATTTTGTCCCGTCCAATTCCGAGAATATTCATTTTCTGACTTTCCTAGAACCAAAAACAGCAGAAAATAGGCAGCTGACACTGTGGCTCTTGTTAATAGGTTAGTCCAAGAAATCATATGAAAAGTACTCCAAAGTTGGAACAAAACACAAGAAAGTGGATAAAACCAAGCATGGAACATCAAAAATTATACATACATTTGCAATGTATCAACATCCCCAAGCTTAACTCCTGCTCGTCCTCGAGTAGGTAAGTGATAAAAAGAAATAAATTTTGAGGTGACATGAACCATCAAAGACTTGATCAAAGTATTTGCAAAACATTCAAGGTTGGGATCATAGTACTTCAATCATAACATGAAAGCCAAAGTTCTAGCAATAAGCAAAGAAACTATGATGCAACATGAAAAGGCACAAACAAAAGATTCATGAATAACAATGCTTTGCAAGACGTTTGTTTGTTTCCCATAAAGAAAACATAGCATAATAGTATTCATCTTGTCCCTCAATAGAGTAGCAAATATAAATGCATAGGACACCTTCAAAGTTCATAAGAGTGACTAGATACAATAGTTTCAAACAAGCAATAACAAGTTATGCATCAATCAACTAGTCTTGGGACAATGCACATAGAACTAAGAATGGCCACTATGCTCCCAAAGTAGGTGCATAAAGATAGAAGGTGGAGACTCAATATAATGGTGGAAGAAAGGCCTTTTGTAAAAGGAAGTAGGGATTCAAGTCTCATAAAGAGCTTCCACAAATTATGGTACTTAATAGCTTTCAGCTCTCATTGCCCCTATCATAAGCATCTTGAAGTGATTAAGGTTAAAGTGAACAAACTATGGTGTACATGCTTGATGAAGTATAAGTCAAAAATCTCATGTCCCTTGTATACGAGGGCCGCTCCTCATGCTACTCAAGTTTAGTCACGGTAAGTTCTTGACATTGTAAGTACATGTGTATCATTGAGAACCGCCAGCGGGGTACCCCTTGCCCGATGATACAGAAGAATCCCCATATCAAAATGACAAGGCAAGCAGACAACGAGCATCTCAGCATTCTTCTTATTTACCATGGGAATATGGTGCTTTTTTCTCTCTTTCCTCTTTTCATAGTATCTCTTTTTTCTTTTCTTTTCTCTTTTTTTTTCTCAATATATGACTCTCTTTTTTTTATAAGAAGAATGCTTCATAGACAACTCATTATGGTTACGCTGCAGGTTTCCACCATGTCAGCATGGATTAGACCAGCGGCCCAGGCGTTTCTCTAACACATATACATAACTCCATGGACTTACAAGCTCCCCTTTCATTTCACACTGACGACATCCATATACAAAAGAGCATGATATCAACTAGGTACAAGTACCAAGTGCAATGTTGAAAGTGTTCCCCATGAAAGCATGGTTCTGCTAATTCTCAACAAATAAGTGCAAGCATATACAACATAGAAGACACAATGGTTCAAGTTTATTAAATGCAAGTAAAGTAAGGTGTGCCATCAAGTTCGTGAGAGCTTTAATCACTAGTTTTCTCATAACAAGAGGAAGGTAAACAAAAGCATGAATATACTTGGAATAGCATAAGCTAGTAGGTAGGTATGGTGGACTATTTGGAATAACTTGGTTTAGGGAGTTGGATGCATGAGTGGAACTCATACTTGGTTGTGGAGGCTAGCAAAAGACTGGGAGCGACAAACTAAGAGAGCAATAATGGCCATAATCATGCAGAGCGACAAAACATCATTGATCAAAGCATAAAGTGATACTACAAGTTGAAAACTAAAGGATCATAAAGGCTATGGTGACTTGAGATAGTCATAACATGGTGTGAGCATGTGCCAAGTCAACCCAAATAAAGCATCAAAGGAGAATACCACTATACTATGCTTTAATATGCTAAAACAACGCATGATTCAACCAAGGCACATTAAGCAATCTCAATTGTTTATAACAAGTCATGCTACAACAAAGAATACTAAGCATAAAGCCAGAACAATATCAAGCATGGCATGACAAAGCATAGGCCACAGTCAAAAACAAGCTCTTTTTACCACATAAGCATGAACTTTCCTACTCTTTTCCAATCCAAACCAAACTATTTGAAAACCAATGTATGAAAGAGGGGGTCCAACCAATTTATTCAGAAAACTAAGCAAACCAAGCAAACGAAAACCAAAACGAAAAACAAAAAATAAGACGCTCCAAGAACAACACAACTGTGCATGAAACAATAAAAATGAAGTGTTTGGAAGAAACCTGAGATTTTTATTGATGAAGGAGGGGATGCCTTGGGAATCCCCAAGCTTTGACGCTTTTACTTCTTGGATATTTCTTGGGGTGACACACGTGGCATCCCCAAGCTTGAGCTTTAGTCTATCCTTCATCTCATTACTCATTCCTTCCATACACCTGAAAATTTTCCTTCATATAAAACTTCACACAATCTTTATTAGCAACATTAGTGCACTCAAGATAAATAAGTATTACGGTTCAGTTCTAACACCAATAAACTTCCATTAGAACACTAGCTACTGAATCACTTCCCTCAAAAAGCTCAATTCCCCAAAAGAACTCAAAAAGGAACCAACAAGAAGCAAATGCAAAAAATGGCAGAAATCTGTCAAAACAGACCAGCAGGTAAAGACGAATTTTTTCGAAGACCTTATGTTGCTCAAATCAAAAAGTGTTGAACTAACTAAAGTTAGATAACAACCTGGGGCAGAAGAACAAATATTTACAGCTCAATCCGACATACAGAGCTCTCTCACGAATATTTACGGTGAAGCACAAAAATCTGTTTTGGGACAGCAACTTTCCCAATCATTACTTCTCTCTCATTAGAGGTTACTCTTGGCACAAAAAGCAAATAAAAAGGATAAGGAACGGTTATTACTGAAGTAATAACTTGCAAGACTCATCTAAAACTTTTGGGTTATCTCCCAATAAGTACTTTTCTTTAATGCCTTTAAGTTAGGCAAAAACAAAAACTAATAATGGATAAAATAAAAGTAAGCAGAGATAATCATGGTGAAAAAATTGTTTTATTCAATGAAATCCTTTTGTTAACAAGGTTGATCAGGTATTGTTACCAAAACAGTTTCATATGATAAAAAACTTTGTATTCCACTAATGATTATGTTACCTCAACCTTGATAGCAATGGTCCCAATCATAATAGTTTCAAATTTTTCTCTTGGTATGGGACAATATATTTCTCCAACTTGAATGCCTTCAACATGTTCAATTGAATTCAAACCATAAGTCCTTTCAATCTTCTTGGGGAAATAGACAGTATGTTCCTTGTCATTAACATTGAAGGTCACCTTTCCTTGATTACAATTAATAACAGCTCCTGTAGTATTAAGAAAAGGTCTCCCAAGAATAATAGACATATTATCATCTTCGGGCATTTCAAGCACAACAAAATCAGTTAATATCAAGCAATTGTGAGCCACCTGAACAGGTACATCCTCACATATACCCACAGGAATAGTGGTAGATTTATCAGCCATTTGCAAACATATATCAGTTGGTATCAATTTTTCAAGCTGAAGCCTCTTGTAGAGAGAGAAAGGCATAACACTAACTCCAGCTCCCAAATCACACAAAGCAGTTCTAACATAACTGTTCTTAATAGAGCAAGGGATAGTTGGAATCCCTGGGTCTCCAAGTTTCTTAGGAACCTTACCATTGAAAGAATAATTAGCAAGCAAAGTAGAGATTTCTTCATTAGGGATCTTCCTTTTATTCGAGACAATGTCCTTCATATACTTTGAGTAAGGAGGCAATTTAATAGCATCAGTCAAAGGAATTTGCAAGAATAAAGGCTTCATCCACTCACAATACTTATTATAGTGTTCATCTTCCTTTGACTTGTGTTTCTTATCAGGGAAAGGCATAGGTTTTTGGACCCAAGGTTCTCTTTCACTACCATGTTTCTTAGCAATAAAATCTTCTTTGGTGTATTTAGTATTCTTAGTGTGGTTTTCAGGTTCTTCTTCAACTTTTTCTTCATTAGGAACTTCATTTTCTTCATTACCACTTTCAGCTTCAGCATTAGAGATGGATATAATATTAGGATCTATAGCAGGTTCAGAGGGTTCTATAACAGTTTTATGTTTCTTTTTCCTTTTCTTACGAGTAGAACCACTATTTTCAGCTTGTTGAGAATCCTGCTCAATTCTTTTGGGATGCCCCTCAGGATATAGAGGATCCTGGGTAGCAGCACCACTTCTAGTTCTAATTTCATAAGCATGTTTTTCGTTAGCAGCATTAACTAGCAAGTCATTTTGCACTTTAACGAGTTGATCTATTTGAGTTTGAACCATTTGAAAGTGTTTAACAATCATTTTAACATCATTAGAGGTTCTTTCCACAATATCTTTCAACTCAACAATAGCTCTAGTGTTTTCCATTAGATGATTTTGCACCCTTTTATTAAAGTTATCTTGCTTAACAATAAAGATATCAAATTCTTCTAAGCATTGATCAGGAGGTTTAGCGTAAGGGATATCACCTTCATCAAAGTGTTGGAGAGAGTGTACCTCAATAGTGGGTGAGTAGGGAATAGGCTTACATAATTCTTCTATAGGAGGTAAATTCTTGACATCTGCGGCTTTAATTCCCTTCTCCTTAAGACATTTCTTAGCTTCCTTCATCACTTCATCATTTAATTCAATAACTCCCCTCTTCTTTGATGTTGGAATAGGCACAGGAATAGATGGTTCAGGTACAATTACTTCAGGTATAGCTTGTTTAGGAGGAGTCCAATCTTCATAATTCTTGCTTATTTTAGCCATTAATTCCTCAGCTTCCTTCGGAGTCCTATTCCTGAAAACACAATCAGCACAACTATCTAGGTATGTCCTAGATTCCTCAGTTAGTCCATCATAAAATATATCAAGAAGCTCATTCTTAGGTAATGGACTTCCAACCTGTGCATGAATCAAAGCACAAAACCTTGCCCAAGATTCAGGCAATACCTCTTTTCTCCCTGTTTGAGCACTCAGGGCTATCAATAGATCCAGGAGCTAAATTACTAAACCAAGTTTTAGCTTCTCCTTTCAGAGAAAAGGGAAAAATCTTAGCAACAAAGTAAGTACGCATCTTAATATCATCAGAAAAAAAACCACTCATGGTAGAAAGTTCATTCATATGTGCTACCGCACTTTCATTCTTAGTCCCACAAAAAGGTTCTTTCTCGACAATAGCTATGTAAGATAGATCGAGAGAGAAATCATAATCTTCATCTATAATGTTTATGGGAGAAGCAGCAAACTTAGCATCAGGAGATAATTTGGGTCTAATAGTACGCCTCTCAAGGAGACTCTTAGCAGCGCTCCTATCATGGGTGTTCTTACATTCTTTAATAAACTCATCGGTCATCTCAACATAATCTTCTTCAATATCACAACTCTCACTAGACTCAGGTGAGCTAACAGGTGTGGTAGTGTCTTCATTACGAGTTTCGGTATTTCCAGCTATAGTTCTAGCAATCGTAGCATCTAGGAAAGGACCTAATGAACCACTCTTATCAAGCACAGTAGAAGCAGCATCATAAGCATCAGAAGTTTCAGATTCAGCAGTAGTAGCAGTGTGTGTAGCATGTGTATGTGGTGGTGTAACGAGCTTACTTATAACAGATGGTGAATCAAGAAGAGCAGAGGTGTTTACAACCGTACCTCTTCTTGTAGTAGATGGTAAAATAGGAACCTTGCCATCACGAGACTTACCCATGATGGATGGATAGCAGCGAACAATAGAGAATCCAAGTGAACTTGATAAATAAAGCTATGCTCCCCGGCAACGGCGCCAAAAAATCTTGATGCGCTCAACTTTCGATGTAGAGCTTGTTGGGAACCCCAAGAGGAAGGTACGATGAATATAGCAGCAAGTTTTCCCTCAGTTATGAAACCAAGGTTTAATCGAACCAGTAGGAGCAAGGAAACACCCCAAAGGTTTTACTAGCTGAGCTTTGGCAGGGCGCACTACCGGTGCTAGTAGCAACGTGGAGACCTACACAACACAACCACAAAACTTTGTCCCCAACTTGCGATGAGGTTGTCAATCTCACCGTGTTTTGCGGAAAACAAAGGATTAAACGTATCGAATGGAAAGAAGTAAAAGTTTGCAGAAAGTAAACACAAAGCAGTAAAAGATTGCAGATTGTATGTAAAGTAAAAGGACCGGGATCCATAGTTCACTAGAGGTGGCTCTCCTTAGATAAATAACATGCTGGGCGAACAAATTACAGCGGGGCAATTGACAAACACCGAGAAAGCAATACATGCATATACTAATCATCTTGACTCCTCTGAGACTTGATTGGGCATTACAACATAATACATAGACCGCCATCCAACTGCATCTATGACTAATAATCCACCTTCAGGTTATCATCCGAACCCCCTCCAGTATTAAGTTGCAAGCAACAGATTATTGCTTTATGAACTGCGTGTAAAGTAAACAATACGATTGTTCTATGAACAAAGGATTGTTGTTTTCTCCCTAGTAGCAACAGCACATCTAGTATCTTAGAGATTTTTGTCACTTCCCCAGATTACCAGAGGCATGAACCCACTATCGAGCATAAATACTAACTCTTGGAGTTGCTAGCATCTACTTGGCCAAGATAGCTACTAACAACGGAAAGCATGCAAGATCTCGAATAACAAAGACATGCTAGAATCAATAATCAATCTGAAATAGCATCTCAATATCCATCGGATCCCCACAAACACAACATGTATGAATTACAAATAGATGATCTTGATCATGAACGGAGCTCACAAGATCTAAACATGAAAGCACAAAGGAGGAGAAACCAGCCATCTAGCTACTACATGGATCCGTAGTCCAAGGATGAACTACTCACGCATCACACCGGAGGCTTGCATGGTGATGAAGAAGGCCTCCAGGGTGAATTCCCCTCTCTGGCAAGGTGCCGGGAAGAGCTTCAGATCCCTCCCGATCTAGGGATGGAGATGACGGTGGCTACAGACTCTTTCGTGGATTTTTGATCGGGCACTTAGGGTTTTCGTCCCGAGGGCAACTTATAGGCGGAAGGAGAGGCCGAGGGGGTGCCGGGAGCCACCACACCACCCCCTGGCGTGGGCCAGGCCTAGCCGCGCGGCCAGGTCGTGTGGTGGCTCCCTGGCCCTTCTCCGTCTCGTATTCTGGCACTTGATCCCTTCCGGAAAAATAGGCACTTTGGCTTTTGTCCCATCCAATTCCAAGAATATTCATTTTCTGACTTTCCTGGAACCAAAAACAGCAGAAAACAGGCAGCTGACAATGTGGCTCTTGTTAATAGGTTAGTCCAAGAAATCATATGAAAAGTACTCCAAAGTTGGAACAAAACACAAGAAAGTGGATAAAACCAAGCATGGAACATCAAAAATTATAGATACATTTGAATGTATCACGCCGACACACTCATTGGTCCACACACATCAGTATGTATGATTTCCAATAGATCTGTCGCCCGTTCCATTGAACCGGAAAACAACGTTCTAGTCATCTTGCCCATAAGGCATGGCTCACATGTATCAAATGATTTAAAATCAAGTGATTCCAAAAGTCCATCAGAATGGAGTTTCTTCATGCGTTTAACACCAATATGACCTAGACGGCAATGCCACATATATGCAGATATATCATCATCAAGTTTAATCTTTTTAGCATTAACATTATGAATGTGCGTAATATTACTATCGAGATCCATCAGAAAAAAACCATTCAACATAGGTGCATGACCATAGAAGATATCATTCTTATAAATCGAACAACCATTGTTTTCAGATTTAAAGGAATGACCAATTTGCATCAAACACGATCCGAATACAATGTTCATGATCAGTGCAGGCACCAAATAACAATTATTTAGGTTTATAACTAATCCCGATGGCATATGGAGAGGTAGCGTCCCGACGGCGATCACATCAATTTTTGATCCATTGCCGACCCGCATCCTGACCTCATCCCTTGCTAGTTGTCGCTTGTTCCGTAGCCCCTGAATCGAGTTACATATATTAGCAACCGATCCTGTATCAAATACCCAGGTGCTACTGCGAGTACTAGTCAAGTACACATCAATAACATGTATATCACATATACCTTTGTTTGCCTTGCCGGACTTCTTGTCCGCCAAATACTTGGGGCAATTGCGCTTCCAATGGCCAGTCCCCTTGCAATAGTAACACTCGGTGTCAGACTTAGGGCCAGCTCGGGGTTTCTTTTCAGGCGTGGTAATAGATTTGCCACCCTTCTTTCCCTTGTGCTTGCCTTTCTTGTCCTTCTTGAAACCGGTGGTCCTATTTATCATCAACACTTGATGTTCTTTCCTAATCTCCACTTCTGCAGTCTTAAGCATTGACAGAAGCTCGGGAAGAGTCTTCTTCATGCCCTGCATATTATAGTTCATCACGAAGCTCTTGTAGCTAGGTGGCAAAGATTGGAGAATACGATGTATGCCCAAGTCAATGGGAATCGTTATTCCCAAGGACACAAGCTTATCGGCGTACCCAGACATTTTGAGTACATGCTCACTAACGGAGCTGTTCTCCTCCATCATGCAGCTAAAGAACTTTTCAGTAGCATTATAACTCTCTACGGCAGCATGGGTATCGAAAATAATTTTCAATTCTCCCATGGTATCAAAGGCATTACCATTTTCGAAACGCTTTCGAAGTTCTGGCTCTAGCCCATACAGTATGCCGCAATGAACTAAGTTGTGGTCCTCTTGACGAGTCACATAGACATTGTTTTCTTCATCAGGGGCATCAGGAGCTGGTGGGGGGCCTAGCGGCGCATCTAGAACATATTCCTTTTGTGCAGCAGTGAGGAGAATCCTCAAATTCATAGCCCAGTTGGTGAAGTTGCTACCATTCATAGCAAGTTTCTCTTTCTCCATGAACACATTGAAATTAAAACAGGTGGTGCCATCTACAACAGAATTTGTAAAGTTTATTTAGACTAAGTATATGATAGATTGAGTTCAACTAATCCAAATTACTAATGAACTCCCACTCAAAAACGACATCCCTCGTGTCCTTTTGGTGATTACATGAACCAAATCCACTACATCAAGTCCGATCATCACGTGAGTTGATGTAGCTTCAAAGGCGAGCATCTATATGGGCATCATATCAACTATATGACTCATGCTTAACCTTTCGGTCCGTGTTCCGAGGCCATGTCTGTACATGCTAGGCTCGCCAAGTAAGAACCTTAGTATTCGCGTGTGTAAAACTGTCTTACACCCGTTCCTATGAAAGTGCAGATTCGAGTACACCCGATCATCACGTGATGTCTCGAAACACGATCCATAGAACGGTGCATACTCAAGGAAGAACACATTTATTCTTGATATCTAAAAGAGGGATCATCTTACAATGCTACCAAAAGCGCCAAACTAGCAGTATAAGATGCTAACATCTAATGTGTAAAGTGAGATGATATGGTCCATGCATTTGATCTCTATCATTTGCATCGTGGTATGATCTCTATCATTCCTTTGTGTGTAAGGCCAAGGTCTATGGAACTTACACGTTGAATGTGTTGTAAGAGTATCTATCATACATCTACTTACAACAATACCATATCAATACACTAGCCCAGCAACGATCTAAACTAGACGCCTCTAATTTATCAATTGCAAGTTTTACGTGGCTTAGGGCTTTCGGAGATAGAACCGTTCTCACCTATGAACATGAACCACAACAAGGATAACTAAGTTATTAGCAACTCGTTCTAAATTAGATATTGACTATAGTAGGAGAGACAGACACCCGCCAGCCACTTATGCAAAACAAGTTGCATGTCAGTCGTGGAACCGGTCTCATGTACGATGACATGTAAGGTTGGTCCGGGCCGCTTCATGCCACTATGCCACCAATATCCAAAATACATAGAAGATGCAATAACATGATCATCATCGCCCACATATAAACATATGTGTACTGCCCGTGCAAAGCACCTACGCATAGATCAGGCTCTGATACCACTATTGGGTCTGCAGCATAGAAAACAAAAAATTTCCTATGGTGTGAACTACACGCCAAGATCTATCTACTAGGTAAAAAGAAACGGGTGGACATACATCCAACGAGAACTTACCCTCGAAGACAACGAGTTTTATTAACGAGTAGGAACTCGTGGTTGATGTAGTCGTACACTTGCCGATCTCAAGATCGTGAGGAAGTCCGAGCACTGCAACTCAGCAGCGCATCCGTACTCGCACACACGTTCAAGCCACCGGACAACCTCCACCTCCTTGCTCCAGCGATCCAGCAGAAGCAGCAACTCCTTCCAGGCGAAATGCCACCGGGAACATGTATCTCGCTAATCCGAGACCATGGGAGAATAATTCTAGAGGGGGAGAGAGATCCTTCACAAGGAGGTGTGAGGATGAAGGAGGGAATGGGTGGCCTTTTATAGGAGGAGGGGGGGGGGTGCCCCTCCTCTCCATGGCCGGCGCATGGGGGGTGACCCCTCACCTCCCCCATTCATGTGGTGGTAACCCCTCCACATTAAAATGCCTCTTCACATTCCCTTTTAAAGTCTCCACTTTAAATGCATTAAACTTTCCAAGTTTAATGCTCTCTCATTTAATAAAACTCTTTTATTAAATTTATTCAGAATTTTGTTAACTACTTTAATTAACAAACATTCACATATAGCCCCTTGCAATATTTCAATATCACATGCAGAACCACTTTCTGCAATTTCACCCGAAACAATTTCCAGTTTCTATTGAAACAATTCTTGCACTTTGCAATTCTTTCATCTGAAACATATGTGCTCCAAAATGGTGTCCGGTAACTCTTAAGTGTGTCACCCTACGGTTCGCGAATAATGCAGACATGATCGAGACCCTTCTCCGATCAATAATCAGCAGCGGGACCTAGAGATCTGTACTGACTCCTACACATTCAACGATGACTTCTGTGATCGTGAGAACCTTTAACGCTTGTAACTAAATCCCTTTGTCTCGCGATATATTACATGTCCGAGATTCGATCATCGGTATCTCCATACCTAGTTTGATCTCGTTACCGACATGCACTCTTTTCTCATTCCCGTGATATAACATTCTAGTGATCACATCACTTGCTTGCAAGCTATCTCAATGTGATATCACCAAGAGGGCCTAGAGTATATCTATCCGTCATCAGGATTGACAAATTCCACTCTTGATCCATGAGCCTCAACATAACACCTTTGTAGTACTGAACCCATCTTTATAGTCACCCTGTTATGGTGTGACGTTTGATGTTATCAAGATACTCTTCCGGTGTTAGCAATTAACATGATCTCATGGTCTAAGGATAAAGATTACTTCGTATGATGTTATAGCAATATAAACATAATGACTTGATCGTAATGCTATACTTCGGATGAATGTTCATCACATCATTCCACCAATGGTGTGACCTTGTTATTAACAACATCCAATGTCCATGATTAGGAAACCTTGATCATCTTGTTAATCAACAAGCTAGTCTATAAGAGATGCATAACTAGGAACCCTTTTTGTTTATTAAACACACATGTATTGATGTTTCCGATCAATACAATTCTAGCATGCAAAATAAACATCTATCATATATAAGGAATACATAATAACAACTTTATTATTGCCTCTCAGGGCATATTTCCTTAATCAAGTTTATTAAGGGCAAGAAAAGTAAAGTGTGCCATCAAGTTCGTGAGAGCTTTAATCAATAATGGCACCAACAGTTCTAAGAAAAGGTCTTCCCAAAGTAATAGGACAAGAAGCATTGTATTCAACATCCAAAACATAGAAATCAACGGGGACATAGGCATTGTTAACCATACATCATTAATACTCCCCATGAGTTTCTTTTTAGCATTATCATCAAGTGGGACATTCAAATAACAATCTTCAAGTGGTGGAAAATCAAGCATATCATAAATCTTTCTAGGCATAATAGAAACACTACTATCAAGATCACATAAAGCTTTGAAATCAAAATCATTGACCTTCATATTAATGACGGGTTCCCAACCATCTTTTTGTTTTATAGGAATAGAAGATTTATGTTTCATCTTTTCTTCTTTAATCTTTATGAGAGCATCAGTAATGTGTTTTGTAAAGGCCATGTTCATAGCACCAACATTAGGATTTTTAGCAAGCTTTTGTAGGCACTTAATAACTTCAGAGATATTACAACCATCAAGATCAAAATCAAATTTATCATCTAAAGTAGTAGAACTATTACTAGCCTCAACACTAGTGGTAGTGATAGTAGAAACACTATTGTTTCTAGCAATTTCATCTTCTCTTTCCCACTTAGCATGTAATTCAGCTAATAGTCTAACATTTTCATCAATTCTAACTTGTATGGCATTAGTAGCTGCAAAAGGATTATCATTAGTTTCAGGTTTAGCAGCCATTTTATTAATCAATGAAGATTGAGCTTCAGACATGATATATTCCTTTCAGCATTAGAGAGTTTTTCCTCAATAGTTTTATTGAAAGTAGTTTGTTTACTAATAAAGTCTTTAAGCATAACTTCAAGTTCAGAGGGAGCACTCCTATTGTTGTTGTAAGAATTTCCATAAGCATTACCACTGTTGGGAGGATATGGCTTATAATTGTTGTTACCAAAATTATTCCTATAAGCATTATTGCCAAAGTTGTTATTTCTTATAAAGTTCACATCAACTGGCTCTTCTTGAGCAACCAAAGAGGCTAAAGGAACATTATTTGGATCAATATGGGCTTTCCCATTAACAAGCATAGACATAATAATATCAATCTTATCACTCAAGAAGGAGGTTTCCTCAACAGAATTTACCTTCTTACCTTGTGGAGCTCTCTCAGTATGCCATTCAGAGTAGTTAACCATCATATTATTCAGAAGCTTTGTTGCAACACCCAAAGTAATGGTCATAAAGGTACCTCCAGCAGCAGAATCCAATAGGTTCCTTGAAGAATAGTTTAATCCTGCATAAAAAGTTTGGATGATCATCCAAGCAGTCAGTCCATGAGTGGGACAATTCTTAACCAAAGATTTCATTATTTCCCAAGCTTGAGAAACATGTTCATTATCAGATTGTTTAAACTCCATTATTTCACTTCTCATAGATATAATCTTAGCAGGAGGATAGTATTTTCCAATAAAAGCATCTTTGCATTTAGTCCAAGAATCAATACTATTCCTAGTTAAGGAATTCAACCATTCTTTAGCTTTTCCCCTCAGAGAGAAAGGAAACAATTTAAGCTTAATAATATCTCCATCTATATCCCTATGCTTTTGCATCTCACAAAGTTCAACAAAGTTATTTAGATGGGCAGCAACATATTCATTACCCATACCAGAAAATTGTTCTCTCATAACAAGATTGAGTAAAGCAGGTTTTATCTCAAAGAAAGTAGCTTCAGGAACCGGTGGAGCAATATGTGTGCTCATAAAATCATTGTTGTTGGTGCTACTAAAGTCACACAACTTACTGTTTTCAAGATTAGTCATTTTTGTGTGTTTTTGAATAAGAAACAAGCAAACAAAGCAAAAGGAAAACTAAGCAAAACAAAAATAACAAACTAAAGAGATTGGTTATGAGGGACTCCCCTTGTGAAGATGTCCTTGATTCCCCGGCAACGGCGCCAGAAAAAGCCTTGCTGGCCCAAAATATATCGAGCTCGTTGGGGAACCCCAAGAGCAAGGTATGATGAGCACAACAATAAGTTTTCCCTCAGTACGGAACCAAGGTTATCATTCCAGTAGGAGCAAGGAAACACCCCAAAGGTGTTGCTAGCTGAACTTTGGCAGGGCGCACTACCGGTGCCAGCAGCAACGTGGAGACCTGCACAACACAACCACAGAACTCTGTCCCCAACTTGTGATGAGGTTGTCAATCTCACCGGTTTTGCTGAAAACAAAGGATTAAACATATCGAATGGAAGGAAGTAATAGTTTGCAGAAAGTAACACAAAGCAGTAAACAGTTTGTAGATTGAATGTAAAAGAAAGGACCGGGGTCCATAGTTCACTAGAGGTGGCTCTCCTTAAGATAGATAACATGCTGGGTGAACAAATTACAATGAGGCAATTGACAAACATCGAGAAAGCATACAAGCATATACTAATCATCTTAACTCCTTTGAGATTCGATTGGGCATTACAACATTATACATAGATCGTCATCCAACTGCATCTATGACTAATAATCCACCTTCAGGTTATCATCCGAACCCCCTCCAGTATTAAGTTGCAAGCAACAGATTATTGCATTACGAATTGCGTGTAAATTAAACAATACGATTGTTCTATGAACAAAGGATTGTTGTTTTCTCCCTAGTAGCAACATCACATCTAGTACCTTAGAGATTTCTGTCACTTCCCTAGATTACCAGAGGCATGAACCCACTATCGAGCATAAATACTAACTCTTGGAGTTGCTAGCATCTACTTGCCCAAGATAGCTACTAACAACGGAAAGCATGCAAGATCACAAAGAACAAAGACATGATAGAATCAATAATCAATCTGAAATAGCATCTCAATATCCATCGGATCCCCGCAAACACAACATGCAGAATTACAAATAGATGATCTTGATCATGAACGGAGCTCACAAGATCTAGACATGAAAGCACAAAGGAGGAGATCTAGCCATCTAGCTACTACATGGACCCATAGTCCAGAGATGAACTACTCACACATCACACCGGAGACTTGCATGATGATGAAGAAGGCCTCCAGGGTGAATTCCCCTCTCCGGTAGGGTGCCGGGAAGAGCTTCAGATCCCTCCCGATCTAGCGATGGAGATGACGGCGGCTATATACTCTTTCGTGGAATTTTGATCGGGTACTTAGGGTTTCCATATCAGAGGCAATATATAGGCGGAAGGAGAGGTCGAGGGGGTGCCTGGGGCGGCCAGACCACCCCCTGGCGCGGGCCAGGCCTGGCCGCGCGGCCAGGTGGTGTGGCCAGGCCCCAGCCCCTCTCCGTCTCGTATTCTGGCTCCAAGTGTCCCCCGGTAAAATAGTGACTTTGGCTTTTGTCCTCCAATTCCGAGAATATTTATTTTCTGACTTCCTGAAACCAAAAACAGCAGAAAACATGCAGCTGGCACTGTGGCTCTTGTTAATAGGTTAGTCCAAGAAATCATATGAAAAGTACTCCAAAGTATGGACAAAACATAAGAAAGTAGATAAAACCAAGCATGGAACATCAAAAATTATAGATACATTTGCAATGTATCAACGGGGTGAAACTATTTGAGGAGGCGGTGGCGGTGCCAACTATACGGCAGGAACCATACGGCCGGAAAATTTATTCCCGCCGTATAGTTGGTCGTTAAACCGTTTGTGTGCTTTGTTCGCTTCGGGTTTTCTTCTGTTATTATTGATATTTTCCAAATAAGAGATTTATGTTGTTTTTGACTCCTTTTATCCTCAGTACAACTGCTCCAAGAATTGTATCCACTGTATCCATCATCTATCCCGATCCTGGTGAAAACAGACATAAAATATGCGCGCGAGCGCCGTAAAATACCAAGATCCTACATCTACAATGCAAAATAATAATATAAAACATGATGCAAATATGCACTCATCACCCGCTACATCACGGGGGCCCTAGTATATTAGGATGTGTTGCCCACAAGAGATTATCTCCGTTCAAACATTACATATGACTATGCTTATTATTATCTTTTATCACATATGATGTGCAACTGCGGGTGGATCTTCAACCCTGGCCTATCTCCATCCATTGATTCAACCCATTATAAAGTAAACTAGATTGGTCCGGTAAACTAAGGTAAAACGAACAAACAAAGTCTTTTAGACGTGTCCTTTTTATTTTCTTTTAGCATTGCTTTCCGAGGTTCGATTAAACCTAGGTCTTCTAGGTAAAAAGATATTATACTACATCCATGAATCCGGATCGAAGGTATCAGCGCTTGAAAACAATAATGTTTCCTACGCCGAGAACCCTAATGCCAGGATCTATCTATTAGTAATGCAGTAATAGAGGGGCTTTTTGTGAACTTACCAGTTGAAGACCAAAAAGCTTTGTCAATGTTCAGGAGAACGTGGTTGATGTAGTTGTACCGAGGTCGACCTCAGGGTCGTTCTGAAGTCCAGCGGCTCCTGCGACTCCAACAACTGCTAGCGCTGCAAGTGCAACACCTCCGAGGGAGTTACACACATCCGGTGTAAGACGATGACTCCCGCTCCTCCGATCCAGTAGAGATCGCGGAAGCAGACCTTCTGGATCTGAACCCCGCAGCGAACAGTGCTCCGTGGTGAAGAAGTCTCCTATTCACGTAGTCCAGACTTGGGACCGCGGTCTCCGGAGAGAGAGAGGAGAGAGGCAACTAGAAGTTTCCCCAAAGAGAGGAAACCTTTTATTATTTATTGGTGTATTATTTCCTCCAAATACCTCTCAATATATAGGGGGAAGGGGACCCAATAGTGCTTTAGCTAAGCCATGTGGGACTAAACAAAAGAGAGGGGAGAGGGGGAGGGTTGGCCGGCCAGCCAAGGCCCTTGTGGTCCCCGCGCGGGGTGCTTGATGGCCCAAAATATATCGAGCTTGTTGGGGAACCCCAAGAGGAAGGTATGATGAGAACAGCAGCAAGTTTTCCCTTAGTATGAAACCAAGGTTTAATCGAACCAGTAGGAGCAAGGAAACACCCCAAAGGTGTTGATAGCTGAGCCTTGGCAGGGCGCACTACCGGTGCTAGTAGCAACATGGAGACCTGCACAACACAACCACAGAACTCTGCCCCCAACTTGCGATGAGGTTGTCAATCTCGCCGGTTTTGCAGAAAACAAAGGATTAAACGTATCGAATGGAAGAAAGTAATAGTTTGCAGAAAGTAAACACAAAGCAGTAAACAGTTGATTGTAGATTGAAAGTAAAAGAAAGGACCGGGGTCCATAGTTCACTAGAGGTGGCTCTCCTTAAGATAGATAACATGTTGGGTGAACAAATTACAGCGGGGCAATTGACAAACATCGAGAAAGCATACAAGCATACACTAATCATCTTGACTCCTTTGAGATTCTATTGGGCATTATAACATTATACATAGACCGCCATCCAACTACATCTATGACTAATAATCCACCTTCAGGTTATCATCCGAACCCCCTCTAGTATTAAGTTGCAAGCAACGGATAATTGCATTATGAATTGCGTGTAAAGTAAACAATACGATTGTTCTATGAACAAAGGATTGTTGTTTTCTCCCTAGTAGCAACAACACATCTAGTACCTTAGAGATTTCTGTCACTTCCCCAGATTACCAGAGGCATGAACCCACTATCGAGCATAAATACTAACTCTTGGAGTTGCTAGCATCTACTTGGCCAAGATAGCTACTAACAACGGAAAGCATGCAAGATCACAAATAACAAAGACATGATAGAATCAATAATCAATCTGAAATAGCATCTCAATATCCATTGGATCCTCGCAAACACAACACGTAGGAATTACAAATAGATGATCTTGATCATGAATGGAGCTCACAAGATCTAAACATGATAGCACAAAGGAGGAGAACCAGCCATCTAGCTACTACATGGACCCGTAGTCCAGAGATGAACTACTCACGCATCACAATGGAGGCTTGCATGATGATGAAGAAGGCCTCCAGGGTGAATTCCCCTCTATAGCAGGGTGCCGGGAAGAGCTTCAGATCCCTCCCGATCTAGGGATGGAGATGACGGCGGCTACAGACTCTTTCGTGGAATTTTTTGATCAGGGCCTTAGGGTTTCCGTATCAGAGGCAATATATAGGCGGAAGGAGAGGCCGAGGGGGTGCCTGGGGCGGCCATACCACCCCCTGGCGCGGGCCAGGCCTGGCCGCACGGCCAGGTGGTGTGGCCGGGCCCCAGCCCCTCTCCGTCTCCTATTCTGGCTCCATGTGTCCCTTGGTAAAATAATGACTTTGGCTTTTGTCTCGTCCAATTCCGAGAATATTCATTTTCTGACTTTCCTGGAACTAAAAACAGCAGAAAATAGGCAGCTGACACTATGGCTCTTGTTAATTGGTTAGTCCAAGAAATCATATGAAAAGTACTCCAAAGTGTGGACAAAACATAAGAAAGTAGATAAAACCAAGTATGGAACATCAAAAATTATAGATACATTTGCAATGTATCAGTGCCCCAAGGCCCAGCCGTTCACCTCCTCTCTCTCCTCCCTTTTGGCCTTACCTCATGGGCCCTTTCCCCTAGGGATTTTGGCCGAATTAGGTATTTAACCATTTTAATTCCTCTTCTTTTATTTAAATAATTGTGATTAAATGATTAAATCAATATTTAACATTTACTGACGTATTATTTAACATCTGTGGCTATGGAACTCCTTCCATTCCACTCTGGACATCCTCCGTACCTTCCTAGAATCCTTCCAGTTTTCTCCCTCTATTTTCTTAGGTAATTCTGACGATGCCAAAATGATCTCCGAGCATCATCAAACCATTAAGCATGATACCCTATGGTTCGGGAACACTCTAGACATGGTCGAGACCCCTCTCGGACCAATGATCATCAGCGGGTCCTGGATGCCCATGATGACCCCTATGCATTCCATGAAATCTTTGTCATTGAACCATCAACACTATGCCCTATTCCTTTTGCCTCTACGAGATCTGATCAATGACATCATCATGTCGCGTTCAATATCGTTACCGACAAATGCTACTTAACTCATTCCAACAAGTGATATCCTCGTGACCTAATCACAGGCTGCACAACTTTATGGATATAACTTCTCCGAATGAGCCCTTGAGTTTATCTTTGTCACGCGGATGAAAAAATCCCGCTCTTGACACATAGGCCTCTACATGTCCCTCTAGATGCCTGAAGACACATTTATGATCACCGTTTTACCAAGTGACGTTTGATGCAATCAAGGCACTCTCGGGTGACAGTGATTAATATGGTGTCACGGTCTAAGGAACAAGACACTATGTTTCCTAATCATCATAACTTGAACTTTGTGACATGATCATGTTATGATGCTTAGATTGGATATGCTCATCATCTCATTCTCCCAATGAGGTTACTCCATTGTCAACTAGCATAAATGCCACATGATCAAGAAACCTTGATCATCCGTTGACCAATGAACTAGTGATTAGAGATTCACCGAGAACTTCTATTTATTTATATATCACACATGTATTAACGCTTCCTTTCAATATAGTTATAGCATGCTATAAAACCTAATTACAAACTTTGTGAAATATGATAATAATCCATATTATTATTTGTCTCTAGGGCATATTTCCAACATGTTGTTCCTACCAGAAAATTTGTCCTTTTTGAGTGTCTCGAATAATAGTTTACAGATTAAACCATAGTTTTTTGATTTATCTTCTATATTACCAGTTAGGCCAAGAAAGCTTCTCAAGTGGGTAATAGTTTCTGGGACTAGCCAGTTGAGAATAGCTTCAATTGTATTGGGATCTGTAGCAACTCCTTCTCCACTAATGATATGGCCCAAATATTCAATTTGTTTCTATGCCAAGGTGCACTTTTCCTTCTTTTCATACAACTGATGTTTCTGCAGTAGTTCAAACACTTGTTTTAGATGTTGAGTGTGCTCCTGCATAGTCTTGCTATAGATGAGTATGCCATCAAAGAAGACTAAGGTGAATTTTCCGAGGAAAGGTGCCAATATGGAGTTCATCAGTTGCTGGAATGTTGCTGGTGCATTTGTGAGACCAAATGGCATCACCACGTATTCATAGTGGCCTTGGTGGGTGGTGAAATTTGTTTTGGGGATGTCCTCCTTCTTCATCCTGATTTGATGGTACCCACTTATTAGGTCTATTTTGGAGAAGAAATTTGCTCCATGGAGCTCATCCAATAGATCCTTAGTTATTGGAATGGGGTATTTGTTTTCGACTATTTGTTGATTTAGTTTTTTGAAATTGATGCATTTGTGCCAAGAGTGGTCCTTCTTTTTGACCAGTAACATGGGGGATGAGTAAGGGCTTGAGCTATTTCTTATAACTCCTCTTTTTACTAAGTCACATTGATTTATTCCATTATATACTTTTGATGGTGAGGTAATCTATAAGGCCTCTGGTTTACCACCTTTTCATTAGGCATTAGGGTAATGTTGTTCGCAATCCCTTCTTGATGGTAGGGATGTTGGTGCTGCAAATAACTTATCATATTCTTTCAGTAGTTTTTGTAGTTCAGGGAATGTGCATGTGTCTTGTACTAGTTCAGTCAATACTGGTTTTACCCATAGAATTGCTCCACAGATGGAATTTAAGAGTAGTCTATTTAGTTTCTTGCTATCCACGAGAGTTGAACTGTTGGGCATGCTTTCATCATCGAAAAATTACAGTGTTTCCTTGTGGGAGTGTTGCTGTCAGGATCATTCTTTTGTAATCCAATGTGATTGGGCTGGGGATTGTATCATAGCCTCTTAATTGCAAGATCCAAAGATCATATTCAAAAGGTGTTCTTTGCATGGTATATGGGTAGTTAGGATAGTAGAATTATGTCCAGAGGGTTTCACCATTAGCAACTATGACTTTCATCCTAGATGTTTGCACTGTTGCACATTGTGCCATTGCCGCAAAAGAAGGGTTGATAAATGTAGTCGTGTTGCTACTGTCTACCAGAGTTGTTGCCATGTTGTCATTAATTTTGAGAGAGAGAGAGGGTGAAAACATGTTTCCCAGTCTTAATTCCCAATAAGGCATGCATTGAGAGGTGTAATTCTTGCTTGGTGTTGTTAGCTTCATCTTCACTGTCAGTGTCCTTAGTGATGTATATGATGTCTTCTTTTTCTGTCTGGAGTGCTTGTAATTATGCCCTTTGTGCGATTTTTCACACTTTCTTGTGGCCAGGGAACCACTATTCCTTACACTTGTAGCATAAACTCTTGGCTTTAGCTTGTTCTATTACTAAAGTTGTTGTGGAATTCATAGGTAGCTTTAGTTCAAACTATATTTTCCTTTTGACAGAGTAAGGTTGTTGGTAATAAGTTTTCTTTGGGGGGTTTGTCTGCTCAATTCTTCTTGCTAGCCACATGGATTTTTGCATATCCTCTGGCTTGTGGCACTATATGTGGATCTGGATGTAGTCATTTAAGTCAGAGATGAAACTATTGATATAATAGTCATCAGGCAGACTTGGATTGTCTCTTCTCAAGAGATTCATTGCTATTTCGAATTTCTGGATATACACTGCCACTATTGATGTTTGGGTCAGAGCATGAAATGCCCTCACATTGTCACAAATGGAGCTTTCAACAAATCTATCACCAATGTATATGCAGAATCGATGCCAAGGAATGTTGTGGGCATTGTACCCTGTGCCTCTCCGCCATTGTATAGCATCCCCTTGAGGTAGGTGACTGCTACCTCTGTTCTTTGATCTAGTGTTGTTCTTGCTGCATCAAATTATAGCTCTATTGTTTGTATCCAGTGTCGTCAGATTGAAGACATGTACGCCGAGAGGGGGTCCCCGAGGCGTGTGGACAAAGGGGGTGCGAGGCGACAATATTCTAGGACAGTGAGCACACAAGCTTTACCTAGGTTCGAATCCGCCGGCTTTGGACGGATCCTACTCCTGCTAGCAATCTAGTAATACCACAGATCCGGAAGTACAGATTACAAGAGAGGTTCGCATGTGCAAGTTGAGGTTGTAGATTGTGGGGTTGCCTAAAGGCTGGTCCCAAGGATGGCTTTACACGAGAGACCTATCCAGCTACGATACAGAGTCGGTTACAGAGTACATCTTGGACTACAAGTAA
Source organism: Avena sativa (assembly GCA_916181665.1). Lineage (NCBI taxonomy): Eukaryota > Viridiplantae > Streptophyta > Magnoliopsida > Poales > Poaceae > Avena > Avena sativa. The sequence continues at coordinate 472,551,863 of OV702290.1, forward strand.
CTAAACAGGACTAAATCGGTAAGTCTTCTAGGCCTTCCCGTAGCTAGCTGGAACTTTTTCTTCTCTCCCTGACTAGGCCGCCCATGAAGCAAAGCTCTAACCCAAAGTGGGCCACCCTGGTCAGCGAGTCACAATGGGTATACCCAGAAAGTATATCCCCAATAGTAGCCCCGGGAAGCCTCCAAGATCCAAAGTCGGATTTCATCGTCTAGCTTGATCTTTCTTCGGCTGTAGAGTCTTGAAGGGTTCCTGGAACTCCAAAAGAAAAAGTAGGATCCGGGTCTCAAATTGAGTCGGACCAGTGAGTATTTCATAAGGTTTTCTCCTAGATTGATATTCAAACTAAGTCAGAACTTGGTCTCTGACATAACCTGACATCAGTCAAGGTCAAGTCTTGTCACTGACAGACATTCCTATCAGCATGACTATTGGTGGGCCTGCTTATCATGGAACCGAGGCGTCGTTTAATGCACGCATGGAGATCAAGGGGGCGTAATCTTCTCGAGGAAGTTGCCTGTCTCCTTCCGTGATGCGTGGCACGAGTTACTGTTTGTAAACATGAATCTTGGCGCAAGTGAGGCTTATAAGGGGTCTAGATATCCTCATTCCTCTCTCACTAGCGTTTTTGCCCTCTTCTTCCTCCAAGCGACATCGCGCCCTTACCTCCTTTTCCTTCCCCCAAATCCCACAGCGCCGCCCACCCAAGGTCACCGCCCCTAACCAAATGGCTAACGCTTTGCTATCCGGCATGGCGGCGACCACTACGGTAATGGAGAAGGAGAATTTCCGCAGGGTTTGGATCTCCTGCGTTCTTGATGACACGAAACTACGCAGCATCGAGAAGGAAGGCCTCCTCAGCACCAGTGACTAGCGGAGCGGTTTCGACGAGGTCGTCACCACCCCTCTCATAAGTGAGAGGTCCACTTCGGCACCCATTTGGACCGAGGTTTGAGTTTTCCTCCCTCAGAGTTCTTCTCTAAGGTTGTAGATTACTATGGAGTTCAACTCCACAACTTCCCCCAAACACGACTCTAGAGTTAGTGCTTACGTTTCCCTGTGTGAGGGTTATCTCGGAATAAAACCGAGTCTTGTTTTATTCTGGTACTACTTCGGTACCCGGAGAAATTCCATCACTATCGGTAATCCCTACATTACCGGAACACTGAACCTAACCCTTTGGAGAGAATGAGTCTATCCCAAAGTTATAGCTACTGAGTCGGTGAAGAGGTGTCTGCTGACTCGTGTATTAACGAGCTCGTTGGGGAACCCCAAGAGGAAGGTATGATGAGCACAGCAGTAAGTTTTCCCTCAATTATGAAACCAAGGTTATCAATCCAGTACGAGCAAGGAAACACCCCAAAGGTGTAGCTAGCTGAACTTTGGCAGGGCGCACTACCGGTGCCAGCAACAACGTGGAGACCTGCACAACACAACCATAGAACTCTGTCCCCAACTTACGATGAGGTTGTCAATCTCACCAGTTTTGCTGAAAACAAAGGATTAAACGTATCGAGTGAAAGAAAGTAATAGTTTGCAGAAAGTAAACACAAAGTAGTAAACAGTTGATTGATAATAAAGAAAGGACCGGGATTCATAGTTCAGAAGAGGTGGCTCTCCTTAAGATAGATGACATGTTGGGTGAACAAATTACAACGGGGCAATTGACAAACATCGAGAAAGCATACACGCATATACTACTCATCTTGACTCCTTTGAGATTCGATTGAGCATTACAACATTATACATAGACCGGCATCCAACTACATCTATGACTAATAATCCACCTTCAGGTTATCATCCGAACCCCCTCCAGTATTAAGTTGCAAGCAATGGATAATTGCATTACGAATTGCGTGTAAAGTAAACAATACGATTGTTCTATGAACAAAGGATTGTTGTTTTCTCCCTAGTAGCAACAGGACATCTAGTACCTTAGAGATTTCTGTCACTTCGCCAGATTACCAGAGGCATGAACCCACTATCGAGCATAAATACTAACTCTTGGAGTTGCTAGCATCTACTTGGCCAAGATAGCTACTAACAACGGAAAGCATGCAAGATCACAAATAACAAAGACATGATAGAATCAATAATCAATCTGAAATAACATCTCAATATCCATCGGATCCCCACAAACACAATATGTAGGAATTACAAATAGATGATCTTAATCATGAACGGACCTCACAAGATCTAAACATGATAGCACAAAGGAGGAGAACCAGCCATCTAGCTACTACATGGACCCGTAGTACAGAGATGAACTACTCACGCATCACACCAGAGGCTTGCATGATGATGAAGAAGGCCTCCAGGGTGAATTCCCCTCTCCAGCAGGGTGCTGGGAAGAGGTTCAGATCCCTCCCGATCTAGGGATGGAGATGACGTCGGCTACAGACTCTTTCGTGGAATTTTTTGATCGGGGCCTTAGGGTTTCCATATCAGAGGCAATATATAGGCGGAAGGAGAGGCCGAGGGGGTGCCTGGGGCGGCCAGACCACCCCCTGGGGCGGGCCAGGCATGGCCGCGCGGCCAAGTGGTGTGGCCGGGCCCTAGCCCCTCTCCGTCTCGTATTCTGGCTCCAGGTGTCCCTCGGTGAAAAACTGACTTTGGCTTTTGTCCCGGCCAATTCCAAGAATATTCATTTTCCGACTTTCCTGGAACCAAAAACAGTAGAAAACAGGCAGCTGGCACTGTGTCTCTTGTTAATAGGTTAGTCCAAGAAATCATATGAAAATTACTCCAAAGTGTGGACAAAACATAAGAAAGTAGATAAAACCAAGCATGGAACATCAAAAATTATGGATACGTTTGCAACGTATCAGTGTCCGTGCATGTTCTTTTATCACAAGGACAAGACGGCTCCCGGCAAGCAAGAAGCTTTGCCAGCTTTCATTGACGGTGCCGCCACGCCCCAAGAGTCTTGGGATGCAGATGCTTTGGCTCTCACTGAAGATTTGATCCGCGCTAAGAGGCGGATTGAATATTTGATGAAGCACAAAGGCTTGAAGGGATCTGACCTAGTCTACTATTGGCTGGCACGTCGGATTCAACCCCTCTAGCACCATGGTGACCGACTCATGCATATGATCACCAAGAGCAAGAAAGACAGTCTGAGGATCAGCCCGCTCCCCATCCCGGATAAGGAGTACGAGACTCGGATCAAATGGTTGATCAAGGAGCGGGTTGAGAAGAAGATTCCAGGGATTTCTCTAGATATGTTCACTACTAACAATCCTTTGACACCAGTAAGTTTTCTAATTGATTCTTCCACACTCGTTGATTTACTCATCCATACTTTGTTATTTGCAATACTGAGATAATCTGTATTTTAGCTTTCTAACCTCCCCGTGTTGGAGCTTGCTCCTCTCGAGAGATATCCACCTGAAGATCCAGTTCCTCAGGAGTATGAAGATCTTGAATTGTTGCCAGAGGCGCTTACCCGGAAGCGTAAAACTCTGACTGTTTCCATGGGCACTCAGAAAGTGCCTGTTGTAAAGAGGTAAACTTCTTTACAAGGTTTTGTATATTTAACTTTGTTTTCTCTCTGAATTGAAACGTTCTTACTCTGTTACCATCCAGGGCTAAAAAAATTGTCAAGGGCAAGGCAAAAGGAAATTCGGGGAAGACTTTGCGCTAGCAGAAGTTGACTCTGGTTTCTCCTGCTACCTTGCCTCCGACACCTACCCCGAAGCCTTCATCAGTACCGGAGGATACTTCATCTCCTCGTACTGATGATGTTCCGACCTAGTCTTCTGAGCCAACGAACCTTGGTTCGCAGAACAACGTCACCATGGGTGACTCGGGACTTGATAAGGGTGAACCCTCAAAGGGTAATGGTCCCTCAGCTGAGACCTTCGCAACCTTCTACGGAATCCGGGTATTGCCAAACTTGGCCTTACTCGGAAGAGCACCAAAGAGATCTAGAAGCTGGCTCTCCATTGCTTGGAGACCCGGAATATCACAGCCGAGGAGGAGGCGCAAGAAGCCTAGGATATCAAACTCGTCGAGCTTCTTGACCAAGTTCATCTTCGTGAAGAGAAGTTGAAGGCCGGTGTGGCTTCGCCACCACCAGTGATTCCTTTGACTCTCACCGAGAAGGTTTCTTCTGAGGTGAACATGAGCCTCAATAGATTGACTCATGAACATTTTATAAGTCATAATATGACTCTTTTTATTGTATTTCATATCATATCCTCTAGCTCCCAAGCATGAAGTTGGATAGGAATCCGGATTTATGCTTTTATAGGATGCCAAAGAATGAACTAGTATAGCCCCCCAAGGCTCGTGCTGATATTTAACTTAGTTAAAATATTAGCCCGAGTCTTAGTAGACTTCTGACTTTGGTTACCATTCTAACTTACAGAAAGTTAATGCTTATAACCAGTAATTGTTGAAGAATATCTGCAACAAGCAGAGAGAGATTAGAGCTCTCTGACTTGAAAATGTGCAACTTAAAGTTGCAAAAGATGAAGCTAAAGGTAAGCATTTCAGGCTTAATTTTCATATTCTCTTTTTTGAGTTGTAGCTGAATATTTATTCGACTTTATTTCTTGCTGCTCTAGAACTTGTGAAACAGTCCTGCAAAATGATTTAACAAGCCGAAGATTATAAAGTCTTGGAGCTGGAGAATGCTGACTTGCGTGCTGAGCTGGAAAAACTCAAGGTAGATCACGAGTCCAGCATCACCAATGTTCTTGAATCCAGTAATCACGCAACTGAGGCGCGTGACCACACCATAGCCAGACAAGACAAAACAATCCTGGACTTGCAAAATGAATTGGAAAAGCAAAAAGATACCACCGAAGCTCTTCGGAATGAACTCCAAAGTCTTCGGGAGGAGAAGACCAAAGTAGATGGCACTATCTTCGGTAAGTTTGATGTCTCTAAATTGTTGTTTTTCCGACTTTGTTTACTCGGATATATGGTTGACCTTGTTTTCTTATTTGTAGGTCCTCTCAAAATTATTGATGCCTCTTCATCCGAATCTCGTACCAGCCGGCTTGTTGTTGTTGGGGACCTGATCCACGACTTCCGCCAGTCCTTGGAGGAAATTGGTGAATCCATCTAGCTCTCTGGCCTGAACTCAATGTCAACCTTTGAGGTACGAGATAAGGCGAAGGATATGCCCAAGCTTGTCAAGGATTGGAACATGTCGTATGCACGCACAGCGGTGCAGAATGCCCTAAAAATGGTAATGAGCCACCATGGAGGCATGGAAATATGGCAAGTTACCAAGGGTTATTCGACTGTTGATGAAGAAGGCAATCCATAGAACATCAAAGAGATCTGGGATTCTTATGCAGGATACGCCTATCGCATGGCCGAGTTGACCAACTATAATGATCCGTTTTTCATGCCCGTTGAAGTGCCACCTCCCCCAGGGAAGAAGTTGTTGAGGCTTCCAAAGACGATAAGCAGACAGAGTCTAACATACTCATCTCAGAAAGATATCAGGGTGATACAGGTGATGTTTCCAGCGAGCCGGCAAATCCTTCATATCCACCTGCATCGTAGAATGTACCAGAAAGACAATGTGTTATTCTGGAGAACAATCTGATTGTAATAAGTAGGATATTATTTTGTTGTGCTAGTTTGTAAGAACTTATGCTTTACTTCTTTAGCACTTTTTTGGTTTGTTGTGCTCGAAAAATACTTAAGCACTTGTTTTATATACACTTATCATTTATCTGGCTTTCCGCCTCATCCCTTTCATGAGCCGACAAACCTTCATCATGTAAACTTTGCTGAGCAACGGAGCTCAACTGCTAAACCAGTTTAAACTCGAAATCAAAGATGGCTTCTAGTACCAACAATTCACTACTTGGAAAATACCTGCATCTAGCAATCAGACAAACCCCCAAGTATAAAATAGATTATTTAGACTTATACCTGAAGGTGGCATTTTTAGAATCAGAAATCTAACCAGAACAAACATGAGCATAAAGTACTTTCAAGTATTCTGGGATTTTCGACTATGACATGATCATTCGGAAATAAGATGGCATATAAAAAACATCTCAGAAAAAACATTGAGGAGACCAATACTTTATTTCACTCTAAACATGTACATAGATATGATTACAAAGAAAGAAATTGAGGAATAAAAGGGACGTAGCTGAGCAATATTCCATGGACGATCTATTTCATCCAGATTTGTACTGCCTACAGCTCTCCTTTTCTTCTTAGTAGTAGGTCTTTCTTTTTCTGGTCTCATGTCAGTTAGGTAGTAAGAACCATTATGCAATGCTCGACTAACCATAAAGGCCCTTCCCATATAGGGGCAAGTTTGTGCTTTATTTTTTGCACCAGTCGGAGAACCATATCGCCCTTCATGGAAGACCGGTTTCTAACTCTTTGACTATGATACTTGCGTAAGTTCTGCTAATAGGCTATAGATCTCTACTCAGCACATACGCAAACTTCCTCGAGCATATCCAGGTCATCTTGTCAAGCGACTTCGGCATCCTCTTCGACATATGCAGCGACTCAGGGAGAAGTATAAATAATATCACTTGGAAGAACTACTTTTGCGCTATGAACTAAGAAGAAAGGTGTATATTTGGTTGATCTGTTAGGGGTAGTTCATAAACTCCATATCATAGATGGCAATTCGTCTGCCCGAGCCCCCGCAGCATGATGTAGTGGCCTCGAGACTTGGTCGTAGGCCTTGAAGAATTAAACCATTTTCCCTTTCGACTCATCTATTGGCTTGTGGATATGTGACTGATGAAATATCAAGTCGGATCCCTTGTTCATTGCAAAATTCGACGAGTTCTCCCATAGAAAAGTTACTCCCGTTGTCTGTAATAATATATAGTGGATACATAATCGGATGATCATGTCCTCGACGAACTTTTTGACTATTGCTCCATCACAACTTGTGACGGGTTTTGCCTCAATCCATTTTGTCAATTTATCCACCATCACAAGAAGGTGAGTGTGTCCACTTTGAGCCCGTTTAAACGGTCCTACCATGTCAAGCCCCTAGACCGCAAAAGGCCATGTAATCAGAATTGTTCGCAGCTGATCAGCCGGAACATGGGCTTGTTTGGTATATTTTTGGCAACATTTGCATGTCTTGACCAGCCGTTCGACATCTGCCTTAGCTGTAAGCCAGAAAAATCTATGTCTAAAGGCCTTCGCCACTAAAGATTTGGATGCGGCGTGATGTCCGCATTCGCCTTCGTGGATTCCCCTTATGATTTCCACTCCTTCTTTCGGAGAAACACAACGCTGAAAGACCCCAAACACACTCCGTTTATAGATCTCACCTCCCACCACTGCGTAGGATTTTGCTCGTCGGACAATTTGTCGGCTCAGAACTTCGTCTTCGGGTAATTTTCTATTTACCAAGAAATCAAGGTAGGGTTGTGTTCAGCTGGGAATTATAGCTAGAACTGCTATGAGTGGTGAGTCGGATTTGGTCATATACTCCTCATCAACTCCTGTGATAGAGGGAACTCTTAAGTGCTCCAAAAAAGCACCATTCGGGACCTGTTTCTGCATAGAGCCTATTCTTGATAGAGCATCTGCTCCCTCATTTTCTGTTCGGGGAATGTGTTGAACTTCAAACCCTTCGAACAATTTAGATAGTTCATCCACGTCAGATCTATATGATGTCATGTGTTTGTTTGCATTGTAGATATCTGATACTTGCTGGGCAACTAAATCTGAGTCTCTGTAACACATCAGTCGGTGAATGCCGATGTATTTTGCAATTCGAATTCCATACAGTAGGGCTTCATATTCGGCAATATTGTTTGTCACCGTGAAGTGAATCTGCAACACATAGAATAGTTTATCACCTTGGGGTGACTTGAGCACCACACCAGCCCCCGAGCGCTTTAGACCCGTCAAAGTGTAAAGTCCAAACTTCCATCTCTAGGAGACCTATGTTTTCTACTATCTCTATCCAATCAGCGACAAAGTCAGCAAGAATCTGGGATTTGATTGTTGTGCGAGGTTTATACTCAATATAAAAAGTTCCTAGCTCAATTCCCCACTTAACGACTGATATGTTGTAAACGTATCTATAATTTTTGATGTTCCATGCTTGTTTTATATCTACTTTCTTATGTTTTGTCCACACTTTGGAGTATTTTTAAACATTTTTTTGGAACTAACCTATTAATAAGATACCACAGTGCCAGTTGCCTGTTTTCTGTTGTTTTTGGTTTCAGAAAATCTAGTAAGGAAATATTCTCGGAATTGGACCGGATAAAAGCCAAAGTCAATATTTTACCCGAAGCAACACGGAATCTAGAGGGGAGACAAAGTGGCGCACCAGGGCGGCCACACCTGGTGGCAGCGCGGCCTAGGGAGGTGCCACCAGGGGGTGTGGACCCCTGGTACTCCATCGACCTTGCCCCTTCGCCTATAAAAGCCTCCTGGGACGAAAACCCTAAGGACCCGATCAAAATTCCACGAAAGAGACTGTAGCCACCACCATCTCCATCCCTAGATCGGGAGGGATCTGAAGCTCTTCCCGGCACCCTGCCGGAGGGGAGAGATCACCCTGGAGGCCTTCTTCATCACCATGACTGCCTCCGGTGTGATGCGTGAGTAGTTCATCCCTGGACTACGGGTCCATGTAGTAGCTAGATGGTTGGTTCTCCTCCTTTGTGCTACCATGATTAGATCTTGTGAGCTCTGTTCATGATCAAGATCATCTATTTGTAATCTTACATGTTGTGTTTGCGTGGATCCAATGGATATTGATATGCTATTTCAGATTGATTATTGATTCTATCATGTGTATGTTATTTGTGATCTTGCATGCTTTCCGTTGTTAGTATCTATCTTGGCCAAGTACATGCGAGTAATTCCAAGAGGGAGTATTTATGCTCGATAGTGGGTTCATGCCTCTAGTAATCTGGGGAAGTGACAGAAATCTCTAAGGTACTAGATGTGTTGTTGCTAATAGGGAGAAAACAACAATCCTTTGTCCATGGGGCAATCACATTGTTTACTTTACACACTTTGCTTAATGCAGTTATCTGTTGCTTGCAACTTAATACTGGAGGGGGTTCAGATGATAACCTGAAGGTGGATTATTACTCATAGATGTAGTTGGATTACAGTCTATGTATAATATTGTAATGCCCAATCAAATCTCATAGGAGTCAACATGATTAGTATATGCATGTATGCTTTCTCGGTGTCTGTCAATTGCCCCACTGTAATTTGTTCACCCAACATGTCATCTATCTTAAGGACAATCACCTATAGTGAACTATGGACCCCGGTCCATTCTTTTACCATCAATCTACCATCTACTATTTATTTTTTACTATTTACTTTCTACAAGCAATTACTATCTTCCACACAATACGTTTAATCCTTTGTTTTCAGCAAAACTAGTGAGATTGACAACCTCACTATAAGTTGGGGCAAAGTTCTGTGGTTGTGTTGTGCAGGATTCCAAGTTGGAAACAACACCTTGGAGGTGTTTCCTTGCTCCTACTGGTTCGATAACCTTGGTTTCATATCTGAGGGAAAACTTGTTGATGTGCTCATCATACCTTCCTATTGGGGTTCCCCAATGAGCTCGATATATTTTGAGCCATCAAGCCTTTTTTCTAGCGCCGTTGCCGGGGAGTCAAGGACATCTTCACCAGGGGAGTCCCTCATAACCAATCTCTTTACTTTGTTTTTTGTTTTGCTTAGTTTATTTCTGCTTTGTTTGCTTGTTTCTTTATAAAAAACACAAAAAAATAGTTGTACTGGTTTGCTTTTTATATCAAAAACACAAATAAAATTTTTAGTCCTTTTATGTAGTTGTCACCTCGTTCTTTGCTCACCATGTTGATCCCTAAGTTCATCCTGAAAGACCTTTCAATAGGTAGTGGCTCTATAATTGGGAAAGATAATATTGAAGAATTCTTTAATCATGTTAGTAAGCATGAGGATATTGAGGATGGATCCGTAGCAGAACTTTCTCCAAATTATGAAATTGCTGCAGCTTCTTTAGTTCACATGTTGGAAGCTAGGTTTGTTAATCTTAACCCCATAATGCAAGAAATGTTTCTTAAACTTAAAGATATTGAGGACACTGAAAAGAGAGATTTTATTCTAGAAACTTTGCTTAAAGAATTCTATGATGTTACTAAAGAAGCTAGAAAAGTCTTTGATCGTTTTAATATGCTAGGCTCATGTGTAGATGTTATTGGTACATGAGAAAAGATGGATAAAACAAAACCTAAAGATGGGGAGGAAATTAAGACACCAATACCTTTTAAACTTGTAGGAATACATGAATCCTTAGAAAAGAATTTTGATTGGATTTTTCTTGAAAACCCGTTTGATGAAAATTGTGAACCCAAGAGCATTGAGAGAGGATACTCTAGAACTTATTTGGATGAGATACCTTGCCTTGTTGAGGATATTTCTGGTATTGATCTTAATGCTTCTTCATTTGAGAATACTTGATTCTTGCTTCTTATGCCTAGCTCAAAGGCGTTAAAGAAAAGCACTTATTGGGAGATAACCCAAATTTCATTAGGAAACTTTTGTTGAGTCTTGGAAGTTATTGCTTCAGTAATAACCTCTCCTTATCCTTTTTGTGTGGTTTTTGTGCCAATAATAACCTCTAATAAGAGAGAAATAATGCTTGGAAAAGTTGCTATCCCGAAATAGATTTTTGTGCTTCGCTGTAAAAATTCGTGAAAAATCTCTGTACACCGGATTGAGGTGTAATTTTTTGTTCTTCTGCCCCAGGTTGTTATCCAACTTTTGTTAGTTTAACACTTTTCGATTTGAGCAACATAAGGTTTTTGAAAAAAATGGTTTTTACCTGCTGGTCTGTTTTGACAGATTTCTGCCATTATTTGCATTTGCCTCTTAATCTCTTTCTCTTTGAGTTCTCTTTGATCACTTGAACTTTTTAAAGGAAGTGCTACAGTATCTTGTGTTTTAATGGAAGTTTTACTTATGTTGAAACTGAACCAAAAAGACTTATTATCTTGAGTACACTAATGTTGCTAATGAAGATTGTGTGAAGTTTTGTATGAAGGAAATTTTAAAGTGTAGGGAAGAGTAATGTGATAATATGAAGTATGGACAAAAGCTCAAGCTTGGGGATGCCACCTGTGTCACCCCAAGAAATATTCAAGAAGTACAAGTTTCAAAGCTTGGGGATGCCCAAGGCACCCCCTTCTTCGTCAATAAAAATCTCAGGTTTCTTCCAAACACTTCATTTTTATTGTTTCATGCACAATTGTGTTGTTCTTGGAGTGTCTTCGTTTTTGTTTTTAGTTTACTTTTGCTTAGTTTGCTTGAATAAATTGGTTGGACCCCCGCATTCATACATAGTTTCAAATAAGTTCATTTGGATTGGAAAAGAGTAGGAAAGTTCATGCTTATAAGTGGTACAAAAGGAGTCTTATTTTTGACTGTGGCCTAGACTTTGTCATGTCATGCTTGATATTGTTTTGACTTTATGCTTAGTGATTATTACTGTAGCATGACTTATTACAAACAATTGAGATTGCTTAATATGCCTTGAAAGAATCATGCGTTGTTTTAACATATAAAAGCATAATATTGTGGTATTCTTCTTTGATGCTTTATTTGGGTTGACTTGGCACATGCTCACACCATGTTAAGACTATACCAAGTCATCATAGCCTCTATGATCATTTAGTTTTCAACTTGTAATATCACTTTATGCTTTAATTAATAATGTTTTGTTGCTTTGCATGATTATGGCCATTATTGCTCTCTTAGTTGGTCACTCCCAGTCTTTTGCTAGCCTCCACATGTACCAAGTATGAGTTCCACTCATGCATCCAACTCCAAATAAAACCAAGTTATTCCAAAGAGTCCACCATACCTACCTATTAGCATTATTTCTATTTCAAGTATATTCATGTTTTTATCAACTTCCGAATTAAACTTGTTATGTGAAAATTAGTGATTAAATCTCTCATGAACTTGATGGCACACTTTACTTTTCTTGCACTTAATAAACTTTAACCATCGTGCCCATCTATGTTGCGTATATGCTTGCGTTTTGTAAGTTGTGAATTAGCAGAACCATGTTACCATGGGGAACGCTTTCAACATTGCACTTTATTTAGTTGATATCATGATCTTTTGCTTATGGATCTCGGCGGTGTGAAATGAAATGGGAGCTTGTAAGGCTCATGGAGTTCGTATATGTGTTAGAGAAATGCCTGGGCGGCTGGTCTAAGCCATGCCTAATCATGGTGGAAACCTGCAGCATAACCATAGTGAGCAATCTATGAAGCATCCTCTATAAAAAAACCTATGCAAATAGGAAAGAAAAAAAAGAGAAAAAAGGGCCTATGCAAATAGGAAATAAAAGGATCGCTGAGATGCTCATTGTCCGCTTGCCTTGTCATTTTTATATGGGGAATCTTCTGTATCATCGGGCAAGGGGTACCCCGTTGGCAGTTCTCTATGATACACATGTACTTACAATGACAAGAACTTACCTGTGACTAAAGTTGAGTAGCATCAGGAACGGTACTCGTAAGTAAGGGGCATGAGATTTTCAGCTTATAACTTGTCAAGCATATCCTCATATTTGTTCACTTTAACCTTAATCACCTAAAGATGCTTATGATAGGGGCAATGAGAGTTGAAAGCTAATAAGTACCATAATTTTTGGAAGCTCTTTATGAGACTTGAATCCCTGTTTCCTTCTATGAAGGGCCTTTCTTTTACTTTTATGTTGAGTCTCCATCTTCTATCTTTATGCACCTATTGAGAGAGCATAGTGGTCATTCTTAGTTTAGTGTGCATTGTCCCAAAACTTGTTGATTGATTCATAACCTTGATATTGCTTGTTCTTAAACTATTTGTATCTAGTCACCCTTATGAACTTTGAAGGTGTCCTATGCATTTATGTTTTTCTACACTATGAGGGACAAGCAGAATAACATTCTCATTATGTTTTCTATATGTGAAATAAACAAACGTCTTTCAAAGTATTGTTATTCATGAATCTTTTGTTTGTACCTTTTCATGTTACAACATAGTTGCTATGTCTTATTGTTAGAACTATATCTTTCACGTCTATGTTAAAGTACTATGATCCCAGCTATCAATGTTTTACAAATACCTTGATCAAGATTGTGATGGTGCATGTCACCTCAAAAATTATTCTTTTTTATCACTTACCTACTCGAGGACGAGCAGGAGTTAAGCTTGGGGATGTTGATATGTTGTAAACGTATCTATAATTTTTGATGTTCCATGCTTGTTTTATATCTACTTTCTTATGTTTTGTCCACACTTTGGAGTATTTTTACACATTTTCTGGAACTAACCTATTAACAAGATGCCACAGTGCCAGTTGCCTATTTTCTGCTGTTTTTGGTTTCAGAAAATCTAGTAAGGAAATATTGGAATTAGACCAGAAAAAAGCCAAATTCAATATTTTACCTGAAGCAACACGGAGTCCGGAGGGGAGACGAAGTGGTGCACCAGGGCGGCCACACTTGGTGGCGGTGCAGCCTGGGGGCGCCACCAGGGGGTGTGGCCCCCTGGTACTCCACCGACCTTGCCCCTTCGCCTATAAAAGCCTCCCAGGATGAAAATCCTAAGGACCCGATCAAAATTCCACGAAAGAGTCTGTAGTCGCCGCTTCTCCATCCCTAGATCGGGAGGGAACTGAAGCTCTTCCCGGCACCCTGCTAAAGGGGAGAGATCACCCTGGAGGCCTTCTTCATCACCATGACTGCCTCCGGTGTGATGCGTGAGTAGTTCATCCCTGGACTACGGGTCCATGTAGTAGCTAGATGGTTGGTTCTCCTCCTTTGTGCTACCATGTTTAGATCTTGTGAGCTCCGTTCATGATCAAGATCATCTATTTGTAATCTTACATGTTGTGTTTGCAGGGATCCGATGGATATTGAGATGCTATTTCAGATTGATTATTGATTCTATCATGTCTATGTTATTTGTGATCTTGCATGCTTTCCGTTGTTAGTAGCTATCTTGGCCAAGTATATGCTAGCAACTCCAAGAGGGAGTATTTATGCTCGATAGTGGGTTCATGCCTCTAGTAATCTGGGGAAGTGACAGAAATCTCTAAGGTACTAGATGTGTTGTTGCTACTAGGGAGAAAATAACAATCCTTTGTCCATGGGGAAATCATATTGTTTACTTTACACACTTTGCTTAATGCAATTATCTGTTGCTTGCAACTTAATACTAGAGGGGTTCGGATGATAACCTGAAGGTGGATTATTAGTCATAGATGCAGTTGGATTACGGTCTATGTATAATGTTGTAATGCCCAACCAAATCTCATAGGAGTCAAGATGATTAGTATATGCATGTATGCTTTCTCGGTGTCTGTCAATTGCCCGCTGTAATTTGTTCACCCAACATGTCATCTATCTTAAGGAGAATCACCTCTAGTGAACTATGGACCCCGGTCCATTCTTTTACCATCAATCTACCATCTACTATTTTTTGTTTACTATTTACTTTCTACAAGCAATTACTATCTTCCACACAATACGTTTAATCCTTTATTTTTAGCAAAACCGGTGAGATTGACAACCTCACTGTAAGTTGGGAGCAAAGTTCTGTGGTTGTGTGCTGTAGGATTCCAAGTTGGAAACAACACCTTGGAGGTGTTTCCTTGCTCCTACTGGTTCGATAACCTTGGTTTCATAACTGAGGGAAAACTTGTTGTTGTGCTCATCATACCTTCCTCTTGGGGTTCCCCAACAAGCTCGATATATTTTGAGCCGTCAGCGACGCATCCTATGGTATTGCTGTTGTCGATTATGTCTCTCATGGGAGATGTGCTCACCACGGTAATCTTGTGCTTTTGAAAATAATGTTGTTGCTTTCTAGATGCAAAGAACACACCATAGGCTAACTTTTGGTAATGAGGATACCTTCGTTTCGATTCAGTCAATACCTTGCCGAGATAATAAGTCAGAGGCTGCACCAGGTGTTCCTATTTTTCTTCCGGCTGTTCCACCACCATGACAACACTGACGACTCTGTTTGTCTTAGCTAAGTAGAGCAACATTGGTTCCTGTGGTTCCGGTGCTGCAAGGATAGGGGCAGCCGAGAGTATGGCTTTCAGATCATGAAGTGCAGCTTCAGCTTCGTCAGTCCAGACAAACTTCTGGGTCTTTTTCAAGAGCTTGTATAATGGTGCGATTCTTTCACCGAGCCGGCTTACAAACCGACTGACCGCAACAATGCAACTAGTTAGCCATTGTACATCCTTCAGGCGAGTTGGCCTGGAAATTTTGAGTATAACCTTTATTTTGTCTCGGTTCACCTATATGCCTCTTTGAGACATAATGAAACTTAACAATTTTTCGGCTGGTATTCCAAAGAAACACTTCTTCGGGTTAAATATTATGTTGTATTTTCGTAGGTTGCTAAATGTTTCCTCCAAGTCGGTAATTAATGTTTCCTTCTTTTTGGACATCATAGATATGTCATCCACATATGCATGTACATTGCGTCCGATTTGATCATGGAGGAAACACTGCACCGTGTGTTGGTATGTAGGTCCTGTGTTTTTAGCCCAAAAGGCATCGTTATGTAGCAGAAGGTTCTGAAGGGGGTGATGAACAAATTCTTTATGTTGTCTGACTCTTTCATCCGAATTTGATGATATCCAGAATATGCGTCCAGAAAACATAGGAGTTCCGAGCCTGCTGTCGAGTCGGTAACTTGATCGATTCTATGTAGAGCGAACGGATCTTTGGGACAAGCCTTGTTCAAGGCAGTATAATCAACACACATCCTTAAATCAGTGGTGTCCTTTTTAGGGACCAGTACAGGATTGGCCGACCAATCAGTATGGATGATCTCTTCTCTGAATCTGGCTAACTCGAGCCGGGCTAGTTCCTTAGCTATTGCTTTGCGCTTTTCATCGCCAAAACATTGTAAGGACTATTTGACGAGTTTAGCATTTGGGTATACATTTAGGCTGTGCTCGGCAAGTTCCCTAGGTACTCCGGCCATGTCAGATGGCTACCATGTGAAGCTATCTTTATTGGCTTTGAGGAACTCGATGAGCACACTTTCCTATGCGTGGCCTAAACCTATGCCTATCCGAGTCACCTTGGGGGGGTCATCATCCTTCAACAACGTTGTCTTCGTGTATTCCGATGCCTTGAACTCTAGAGTCATCTTTGTCACCTCCTTCTTCATCACGGGCATCTTGGACGGGTCGATGTTCTTCTTGATCCCCTGGTACTCCTCGGCGTGTAGGACGGCTTCAGCAAAGGCGGCATTTCCGTCTTTGCATTCTCGTGCCTTCTTCGGGTCTCCCCAGATCGTGATGACGCCATTGGGACCTAGAATTTTCATCATGTTGTAAATGTAACAAGGGCGAGCCATAAAAGCTCAGTAAGCCAGACACCCGAAGATAGCGTGGTATGCGCTCTCGAACAGGACCACTTTGAAGGAAAGTGCTTCCATTCGATAGTTCCTTGGAGTTCCAAAGGTAACATCCAAGGTGATTTATCCCAGAGAGTTTGCTTGTCGTCCGGGGACAACTCCATGAAAAGTCACGGAGCTATGATTCAGCTGTGTTTTCGATATCCTCATGCAGCGCAGCGTTTTGACGTAGATGATGTTGATGCTACTGCCACCGTCCATGAGGGTCTTGGAGAACCCATAGCCATCAATAAGTGAATTGATGACCAGAGCGTACTTTCCTCGCCTGTGTGGTTTAGGCGGATGATCACTTTGGTCAAAGGTAATCGTGACTTCCGACTAGTCCAGATACCGAGGGACATCCGGAACGGTTGTGTTGAGCTCATGCATCACCGCCTTTTTGAGCTTAGCTGGTTGGGATCCAAGGAAGCAGACATAAGTGTATTTCTTGGTTGGGAAGGTCTTCTTTCCATCGGAGTTGGGATTTGAAGCTTCTGCCTCCTCCATGTCGGAATCTTCCTTGGAATCTTTGTCTTTGTCAGAATTTTCTTTCCTTTTTGTTGCTTGGCCCTATAGCCAACGGATTCGTCTTTCTTGATGTCGTCATTGAAATGACACTCAGCATTGGTGTGGGACAAGCCCCTGTTGGCATCCGAGTGATGCACACACAGATTGTTGGCGATGTCGGCCCAAGAGTAGGTTTTGACAGGTTGATGATCTCCTCTACCTTGGACTCTGGAAGTTCCACGGCCTCATCCCTGGCCGCCTCCACGTCCCCAGAGCCGAAAGTTGCATTGACTATTGTGGTTTCTGAATTCGGTTTTTCCTCCGAGGTGTTCTTGTGTTTTGGGGCTAGCTGCTTTGGATGCTTATCCGACTGTGGCACAACCAGTACATTTAGCAGTCCCTCTAAATCATCGTTGGCATCAGCGTACTTGCTTGCTGTCTCTATATCTCCCCCAAATCAGTCACTTTGTCACACTTTAAGCGATGACACAGTAAACCAATTGGGAGTCCCGCGATGAATACTTCAATCGTGTTTTGATCGTTTACGCCCTCGCAGGAGTTCTTTGTGTCGATCCATCATCCGAGGTAGTCCCGGCAAGTTTCTCTGGGTTTCTGGTGCACCGCTGTAGATCTCCGACCGTGTAGGGTCTCATGTATGTTCCCTTGAAGTTCCGAAAGAAAGCACTTTGCATGTCATACCAATTATGAATGGTGCTTTCTAGAAGTTCATTGAGCCATGATCGAGCCATCTTCCTCAGCATAAGCGGGAGATACCGAGTCGTGACCAAGCTGTTTCCGCCTTTGCCGATGCAGAAGGCCTGGAAGAAGTCCTAGAGCCAAGTGTTTGGCCGAGCCACACCGTCGTAGGGCTGGATGTTCCTTGAGATGGCAAACCCTTACGGAAAGTTTCTTTGTCGTACGCACGGTTCGAAGCACTTTGGACCCACATAGATGTTATCCGACTCATAGCGTCGTGCCTCTATGTTTGAGTTGATGTGGTGCCTAGCGTCACTTGGTGACAAGACGTGTTGTATTGGTTGTTCGATGTGGCTACAGTGCCCATGAGTCGGACTTATGCTCCTTCTACCACTGCCTCTGTCGTGGCGCCCCTGGCCTCCATGGGAGCCTCTATGGTGGCTGCTTGGCGGAGAAGGTTGTGGTGGATTATTGCCCCAGCCGGGGTTTCATGATGGTGGTCGCCATGCCGGCTTGACCCAACGCGGTGTTCGTCGTTCCTTCGTACATCATTGCTGGCATTGTGACGTGGCTTAGCCGACCAACTTGTATATCTAGGAGGGGGTATCCTTTGTCGGTCCTGCTCCTAACGTTGAGCTTCTTCGTCTTCCCTGTGGTTATTTGACTGCCATCGGGGAGGTTGGACCATTGCTGCAACAACGTCTTGATCTACAGCTGGGGCAACGTTGCTCCAACTTCTTGCGGGTTTGTGCCGCTGTCCTGAAGATCCTGTTCTTGAATAGTTGTCCTCCCAAGGGTCGGAACGGTAGCGCTGTTCCGGCTCCCGTCGGGGCCTTACATCTGGATGTCGACCCTTGTCTGTGCGGCATTGGTCAAATTTAGAAACCAGCTTCCCACTGTCGAACGTGGTGACCTTTTGTTGCTCCAGGCCCTTGGTGAGCAGCTTCACACTTAGTCGGACTTGCTCTGGACTTGGGTTGTTTGCCAGGATATCCTGGCCTGCAGCAGCATTTTCTACTAGCATGCCATACACCTGATTTCCCTTGCTGTCGATTTGAGGTTTTCCCACGGCTATGTCTCCTTTAAAAAGGGTTTTGTGAACGTCTGGATCTTTATTGGCCAACTCGGGGCCGTTTCGGGTCTTCTAATGCTGCCGGGTGCTAGGATACCCTACAGCTTCAATGCGCTGCTTCTCCTTGATGATATTTGTGGTTTCTTTAAGGAGCATTTGACGATGCACTTCTAGGGCTTGGGCCCTGATGTCTACGCACTTCTATTCTTGTAGACAGTTGTTGGGCCTCTAAGTGCAGAGGTTTGTAGAACAGCAGCAAGTTTTCCCTTAAGTGGATCACCCAAGGTTTATCGAACTCAGGGAGGAAGTGGTCAAAGGTATCCCCTCTCAAGCAACCCTGCAATCAAGATACAAGAAGTCTCTTGTGTCCCCAACACACCCAATACACTTGTTAGGTGTATAGGTGCACTAGTTCGGCGAAGAGATAGTGAAATACAAGTGGTATAGATAATTATAAGTGGTAATGGTGATAGAAAATACTTTGATGGCATGGAGGAGACTAAAGGCAAACTGAAATAAAGATGGAAGCAAGCAAACATGTAACAGATCTAGTTGCAAACGAAGTTTCAATGCTTAGAAACAAGGCCTAGTGATCATACTTTCGCTAGTGAACACTCTCATATAAATATCTTCTCTTTATGATACTACTCTTAACTACTCTCCGGTTGGACACTCTAATCCATGGTAGGGCTATAACAGCACACCTCAAAGTAAGCCTTTCCCATCTAGAAAACCCCACACTGTCACCTTGAGTACTAGATGAGTCCAACAAACACCACAATTTCATAAAGACATCCAACTCCAAATATAACTCATAACAAGTATTTGTAATCTCTAGCCTAAGTGCCACCATGGTGTGCACGTTGTCACTTTCACACACATAGGGAGAGCAGAGATCTATTAAGAACTTGAGTAGCAAGGTAGATCTATAGATTACAAGCTCATGATCACAATACGATCATGCATAGAGAGAGAGATGAACACATAGCTACCGGTAGAACCCTTAGTCTCGAGAGAGAACTACTCCCTCCTCATCATGGGAATCAGCAACGGTGATGGAGATGGTGGTGGAGATCGATGGAGATGGCTCTAGGGGCACTACCCCATCCCGGCAGGGTGCCGGAACAGAGACTTTCTGTCCCTCGAATCTCCCCTTCGGTGGCGGCAGCGATGCGGAAATTTTCGTGGATTTCTGATTAACGATCTAGGGTTTTGGTATCGGGAGGCTCTTATAGGCGAAAGAGGCAAGGTCGGTGGCCGGCCAGGGGGCCCACACCATGCCCTGGCGCGGCCTAGGGTTGCCCGCGCCAAGGGGGTGTAGCCACCCTGTGGCCCCTCTCCGACTCTCCTTCTGGCTCCGTGAGTCTTCCGGGGAAATAGTAACTTTGGCTTTTGTCCCATCCAATTCCGAGAATATTCATTTTCTGACTTCCTGGAACCAAAAACAACAGAAAACAGGCAACTGGCACTGTGGCATCTTGTTAATAGGTTAGTCCAAGAAATCATATGAAAAGTACTCCAAAGTTGGAATAAAACACAAGAAAGTAGATAAAACCAAGCATGGAACATAAAAAATTATAGATACATTTGTAATGTATCAACATCCCCAAGCTTAACTCCTGCTCGTCCTCGAGTAGGTAAGTGATAAAAAGAAAGAATAATTTTTGAGGTGACATGCACCATCAAAGACTTGATCAAATTATTTGTAAAACATTCAAAGCTGGGATCATAGTACTTCAATCATAACATGAAAGACAAAGTTCTAGCAATAAGACAAAGAAACTATGATGCAACATGAAAAGGCACAAACAAAAGATTCATAAATAACAATGCTTTGCAAGACGTTTGTTTGTTTCACATAAATAAAACATACCATAATAGTATTCAGCTTGTCCCTCACAGAGTAGCAAATATAAATGCATAGGACACCTTCAAAGTTCATAAGAGTGACTAGATACAAATAGTTTAAAACGAGCAATATCAAGTTATGCATCAATCAACTAGTCTTGGGACAATGCACATAGAACTAAGAATGGACACTATGCTCTCAAAGTAAGTGCATAAAGATAGAAGGTGGAGACTCAATATAATGGTGGAAGAAAGGCCTTCATAAAAGGAAGTAGGGATTCAAGTCTCATAAAGAGCTTCCAAAAATTATGGTACTTATAGCTTTCAGCTCTCATTGCCCCTATCATAAGCATCTTGAAGTGATTAAGGTTAAAGTGAACAAACTATGGTGTACATGCTTGACGAAGTATAAGTTAGAAATCTCATGTCCCTTGTATACGAGGGCCGCTCCTCATGCTACTCAAGTTTAGTCACCGGTAAGTTCTTGTCATTGTAAGTACATGTGTATCATAGATAACTGCCAACGGGGTACCCCTTGCCCGATGATACGGAAGAATACCCATATCAAAATGACAAGGCAAGCAGACAACGAGCATCTCAGCCATCTTCTTATTTACCATGGGAATATGGTGCTTTTTTCTCTCTTTCCTCTTTTCATAATCTCTTTTTTTCTCTTTTCTCTTTTTTCTCAATATAGGACTCTTTTTTATAAGAACAATGCTTCATAGACAGCTCATTATGGTTACGCTGCAGGTTTCCACCATGTCAGCATGGATTAGACCAGCGGACCAGGCGTTTCTCTAACACATATACACAACTCCATGGACTTACAAGCTCCCCTTTCATTTCACCGACGACATCCATATACAAAAGAGCATGATATCAACTAGGTACAAGTACCAAGTGCAATGTTGAAAGCGTTCCCCATGACAACATGGTTCTGCTAATTCCCAACAAATAAGTGCAAGCATATACAACATAGACGACACAATGGTTCAAGTTTATTAAGGGCAAGAAAAGTAAAGTGTGCCATCAAGTTTGTGAGAGCTTTAATCACTAGTTTTCTCACAACTAGTTTAATTCAGAAGGTAAACAAAAGCATGAATATACTTGGAATAGCATAAGCTAGTAGGTAGGTATGGTGGACTCTTTGGAATAACTTGGTTTAGGGAGTTGGATGCATGAGTGGAACTCATACTTTGTTGTGGAGGCTAGCAAAAGACTAGGAGCGACAAACTAAGAGAGCAATAATGGTCATAATCATGCAGAGCGACAAAACATCATTGATCAAAGCATAAAGTGATACTACAAGTTGAAAGGATCATAAAGGCTATGGTGACTTGAGATAGTCATAACATGGTGTGAGCATGCGCCAAGTCAACCCAAATAAAGCATCAAAGGAGAATACCACTATACTATGCTTTAATATGCTAAAACAACGCATGATTCATCCAAGGCACATTAAGCAATCTCAATTGTTTGTAACAAGTCATGCTACAGCAAAGAATACTAAGCATAAAGCCAAAACAATATCAAGCATGGCATGACAAAGCATAGGCCACAGTAAAAAACAAGCTCTTTTTACCACATAAGCAGGAACTTTCCTACTCTTTTCCAAACCAAACCAAACTATTTGAAAACCAAGCAAACGAAAAATTAAAACGAAAACGAAAAAGAAGACGCTCCAAGAACAACACAACTGTGCATGAAAAAATAAAAATGAAGCGTTTGGAAGAAACCTGGAATTTTTATTGATGAAGAAGGGGATGCCTTGGGCATCCCCAAGCTTTGACGCTTGTACTTCTTGGATATTTCTTGGGGTGACACACGTGGCATCCCCAAGCTTGAGATTTAGTCCATCCTTCATCTCATTACTCATTCCTTCCATACACCTGAAATTTTTCCTTCATACAAAACTTCACACAATCTTTATTAGCAACATTAGTGCACTCAAGATAAGTAAGTCTTAAGGTTCAGTTCTAATACCAAATAAACTTCCATTAGAATATTAGCTACTTTAGCACTTCCCTCAAAAAGCTCAGTTCCCCAAAAGAACTCAAAAAGGAACCAACAAGAAGCAAATGCAGAAAATGGCAGAAATCTGACAAAACAGACCAGCAGGTAAAGACGAATTTTTTCGAAGACCTTCTGTTGCTCAAATCGAAAAGTGTTGAACTAAAGAAAGTTAGATAACAACCTGGGGCAAAAGCACAAAAATTCATGCATCAAAAAGACGTACAGAGATGTTACACGAATGTTTACGGTGAAGCACAGAAATCTGTTTCGGGACAGCAACTTTCCCAAGCATTACTTCTCTCTCATTAGAGGTTACTCTTGGCACAAAAAGCAAATAAAAAGGATAAGGAGCGGTTATTACAGAGGTAATAACTTCCAAGACTCATCTAAAACTTTTGGGTTATCTCCCAATAAGTACTTTTCTTTAACGCCTTTAAGTTAGGCATGATAATTTGAGAAGATGCTCACATAGGAAATATGAATTGAAGTAAAAGAGAGCATCAACAAGTAAATTCAAAACACATTTAAGTCTAACACACTTCCTATGCATAGGAATCTTGTAAAGAAACAAGTCATGAAAGCACAAATCAACAAGCATAGGAAAGCAAAACAAGTGCAACTTTAAGACTTTCAACATAAAGAGGGGAAACTTAATATTGTTGAGATACATAAAACCATCTTTCCCTATCTCATAATAACTTTCAGCAGCAGCATGACTAAAATTAACAATATAACTATCACATAAAACATTCTTATCATGAGCCACATGCATAAAAAAATTATTACTCTCCCTATAAGCATAGTCATTCTTATTAATCATAGTGGGAGCAAATTCAACAAAATAGCTATCATTATTATTCTCATCACCATAATCATCAAATATAGGAGGCATATTGTAATCATAATTAATTTTCTCCTCAATAGTAGGTGGACTAATAATATCATATTCATCATTGTAATCATCATATATTGGAGGTTTGGTATCATCATAAGCAATAGAATAGCTATCTTCCAAAGCTGAGGAACTAAAAAGATCATTTTCATAAAAACTAGCTTCCCCAAGATTAGACTTTTCCATAGCATTAGCAATAATGGTGTCCAAAGAATTCATACTAACAACATTGCTATTAGCATGCAAATAAAATTCCATAGGTTTTTTAATTTTCTCTTCACTTCATGTCCTAACTCAAGATAAATACTATAAAGCTCTCTAATTTTTTGTTGTTGTTTTCCATTAAGCCTAACTAGTGAAAACAAGAAACAAAAAGACAAAATTGCAGAATCTAAAGGAAATAACTTCGGGCACTCACACCGGAGGATGTGAGTACCTTTTACCTTACCTCCCCGGCAACGGCGCCAGAAAATAGGCGTTTGCCGTGGGAGGTTCTTCTTCTTTAATCCTCCGGTGTGAATACCTTTTACCTTACCTCCCCAGCAACGGCGCCAGAAAATAGCTTGATGTCTACGCACTTCTATTCTTGTAGACAGTTGTTGGGCCTCCAAGTGCAGAGGTTTGTAGAACAGCAGCAAGTTTTCCCTTAAGTGGATCACCCAAGGTTTATCAAACTCAGGGAGGAAGTGGTCAAAGGTATCCCCTCTCAAGCAACCCTGCAATCAAGATACAAGAAGTCTCTTGTGTCCCCAACACACCCAATACACTTGTCAGGTGTATAGGTGCACTAGTTCGGCGAAGAGATAGTGAAATACAAGTGGTATAGATAATTATAAGTGGTAATGGTGATAGAAAATACTTTGATGGCGTGGAGGAGACTAAAGGCAAACTGAAATAAAGATGGAAGCAAGCAAACATGTAACAGATCTAGTTGCAAACGAAGTTTCAATGCTTAGAAACAAGGCCTAGTGATCATACTTTCGCTAGTGAACACTCTCATATAAATATCTTCTCTTTATGATACTACTCTTAACTACTCTCCAGTTGGACACTCTAATCCATGGTAGGGCTATAACAACACACCTCAAAGTAAGCCTTTCCCATCTAGAAAACCCCACACTGTCATCTTGAGTACTAGATGAGTCCAACAAACACCACAATTTCATAAAGACATCCAACTCCAAATATAACTCATAACAAGTATTTGTAATCTCTAGCCTAAGTGCCACCATGGTGTGCACGCTGTCACTTTCACACACATAGGGAGATCAGAGGTCTATTAAGCACTTGAGTAGCAAGGTAGATCTATAGATTACAAGATCATGATCACAATATGATCATGCATAGAGAGAGATGAACACATAGGTACCGGTAGAACCCTTAGCCTCGAGAGAGAACTACTCCCTCCTCATCATGGGAATCAGCAACGGTGATGGAGATGGTGGTGGAGATCGATGGAGATGGCTCCGGGGGCACTTCCCCGTCCTGGCAGGATGCCGAAACAGAGACTTTCTGTCCCCCGAATCTCCCCTTCGGTAGTGGCGGCGATGCGAAACTTTTCGTGGATTTCTGATTGACGATCTAGGGTTTTGGTATCGGGAGGCTCTTATAGGCGAAAGAGGCAAGGTCGGTGGCCGGCCAGGGGGCCCACACCATGCCCTGGTGCGGCCTAGGGTTGCCCGTGCCAAGGGGGGGTGGCCACCCAGTGGCCCCTCTCCGACTCTTCTTCTGGCTCCGTGAGTCTTCCGGGGAAATAGTAACTTTGGCTTTTGTCCAGTCCAATTCCGAGAATATTCATTTTCTGACTTCCTAGAACCAAAAACAGCAGAAAACAGGCAATTGGCACTGTGGCATCTTGTTAATAGGTTAGTCCAAGAAATCATATGAAAAGTACTCCAAAGTTGGAACAAAACACAAGAAAGTAGATAAAACCAAGCATGGAACATCAAAAATTATAGATACATTTGCAATGTATCAGGCCCTATCCTCTAACTCCACATGTGTAACATCTGTAGGTGTTGGGATCGGTGTGGTGAGCGCCTATCCGAGGAGTTTACGGGCATCAGGAGTAACCACGTGTCCATCCAGCGGAGTACCTTTTGTTTAATCTAGGATTAAAGCTCCATTTGAATCTTCTTCATATTCTTTGGCTATCACCTCCTCAACCGGAGGATCTTTAGCCCGAGTCTTCTTCTTCTTCTTTGCCTTCTTGGCAGCGCCGGTAGCAAAGACGACTTTGGGTTCGATTCCTGGAGTCAAGATTCTATCAGTACTTTCGGAAATCGAGACGTCAGGGTTATCTCCGAGATCCATATCATCATGCGGTTCAAGAGAGTTTTCTCCGGATCCTTCATCCATGCAAGGGCTTTGATCCATAGCTTCTCCTTCTTCCGCAGCCTTGGAGTTGAACTCCTCTTCATATTCTGCAGAGAACTTTCAGAAATCTGCCGACGTCATGGAGTCATCCGAAGATGCCGGTAAGTCGGTGTTCATTCCGATTGCCTCCAGCACTAAGTCGTTGTCATCTCTAGCATCGACAGAGTCGGATCGAGATCCAACGTACCCGATGAAGTGTGATGTGTGCGTCCTGAGGTAGTTGCGACTTTCTTTGTTGGCTTCCTCAAAACACTTGATGGTCTCAAGGATCTCTTCCATCCTGGCATTCCCGTGCAGCAGCATCTGCCTCAACGTGTGCCTCGGATGTGACTTTTCTGCTCCAGCATCGACAGAGCCGGATCCAGAGCTATTGCTGCTTTGATCTTGCTGAGATTCAACCTCTTTAGGGAGAGCCTCCTGTGATTCGACCTCCCTGGGGAGATCTGCTTCAGGTTTAGATTCCTTGGGGAGATCCTCTTTGTTGGGTTCGCAGCATAGAAAACAAAAAAATTCCTATGATGGGATTAACTAAGCACCAAGATCTATCTACCTAGATACAATCAACAGGTCGATATACATCCATAGAGAACATACCTTTGAAGGGCGAAAAAGCTTTATGAGGTTGTACTTGTGGATGATGTAGTCGTACACTTGCCGATCTCAAGATCGTGATGAAGTCTAGCGAGTCTAGCGGGTCCAGCACCAGAAAGTCTAGCACCAGCAAGTCCAGAAGGTCCAGCACCAACAAGTCCAGCACCACAAAGTAGTGGTGCATCTGTGATCGCACACACGTCCGATACCTCGACAACCTCCATCCCTCGCTCCAGCAAAACAGCAGAAGCAGCAACTCCTTTCTAGACAAAGCCACCAGGAACATGTATCTCGCTAATACGAGACCATGGGGAATAATTTCTAGAGGGGAGAGAGATCCTTCACGAGGAGGTGTGAGAGTGGAGGAGGAGGAGGTGTTCCTTTTATAGGGGAGGGGCAGCCCCCATGCCATGGCTGGCGGCCAAGGTGGGTGCCCCCACCTCTCCCTCATTCATGTGGGTGGAGCTCCCACTCACATAAATACACCTCCACTCACATGTCCACTCACATGCATTAAATTTCCACCAAATTTAATGCAACTCTCATTTAATAAAACTATTTTATTTATTTTATTCAGAATTTTGTTAATTACTTTAATTAACAAACATTCACATAAACCCCCTGCAACATTTCAATATCACATGCAGAACCAGTTTCTGCAATTTCACCCGAAACAATTACGGTTTCCATCGAAATGATTCTAGCGCTTTCATAATCTTTATCTGAAACATATTTGCTCCAAATGGTGTTGATATCCCTTAAGTGTGTCATCCTACAGTTCGTGAATAATGCAGATATGACCAAGACCCCTCCCCAATCAATAATCAGCAGCGGGACCTGGAGATCCGTACTGACTCCCACACATTCCACAATGACTCCAGTGATCATGTGAACCTTTAACGTTAGTAACTAAATCCCTTTGTCTCGCGATATATTACATGTTCTAGATTCGGTTATCGGTATCTCCATAGCTAGTTTGATCTCGTTACCGACATGCACTCTTTTCTTGTTTCCGTGATATAACATTCTAGTGATCACATCACTTGCTTGCAACCTATCTCAATGTGATATCACCGAGAGGGCCCATAGTATATCTATCCGTCATCGGGATGGACAAATCCCACTCTTGATCCATGAGCCTCTACATAACACTTTCAGAGTATCTGAACCCACCTTTATTGTCACCATGTTACGGTGTGACGTTTGATGTTATCAAGTTACTCTTCCAGTGTTAGTGATTGACATGATCTCATGGTATAAGGACTAGAATTACTTCGTATGATGTTATAGCAATTTAAACACAATGACTTTGATTGTATTGCTATACTTTGGATGAATGTTCATCACATCATTCCACCAATGATGTGACCTTGTTATTAACAACATCCAATGTCCATGATCAGGAAACCTTGATCATCTTGTTAATCAACGAGCTAGTTTATATGAGAGGCATAACTAGGAACTCTTTATTTTGTTTATTAAACACATATGTATTAACGTTTCCAATTAATACAATTATAGCATGAGAAATAAACACTTATCATAAACATGGAATAAGATAATAACCACTTTATTATTGCCTCTCGGGCATATTCCCTTCACTCTTTAGATCCGATCTTCTCCACTATATCCGCTTCAGGTGCGGGCTGGGTGGGTTTAGGGTTTTCTGAGACCCGGAACTCTATCACTTCCAAGTAGATCTAGAAATTTCTTCTGTCTTTGTCATCACCACTAGGGTGGGTTGGGAAGGTTCAGCGAAGCCGAGGTAAACATCGATCTCGCCAAAAGACATGATGGTGTAGGTGGTCACAGGTTCCCTAGCCAGAATACAAGTCTTGTCGAGAAGGACAAGAGGGACGTCGATGGCGTAGAGGACCTGGCTGACGGCGATTGTCTCACCAATTCCAATTCGTGCAGATTTCGCCCGAAACGAATATCCAAAACTCACCTGCCCCACAGTGGGCGCCAACTGTCGTTAGATTGAAGACATGTACGTCGAGTGGGGGTCCTCGAGGCGTGTGGAGAAAGGGGGTGTGAGGTGACAGTATTTCGGGACGGTGAGCACACTAGATTTACCCAGGTTCGAATCCTCCGGCTTTGGACGAATCCTACTCTTGCTAGCAATCCAATAATACGACAGAGTTGGAAGTACAGATTACAAGAGTGATTCGCTTGTGTGAGTTGAGGTTGTAGATTGTGGGGTTGCCCTAAAGGCTGGTCCCTAGGACATCTTATATAGATGTCTGGCCTAGGGTTATAGGAGAGACCTATCTGGCTATGATATAGAGTCGGTTACAGAGTACATCTTGGATTACAAGTAACTAAACATGCCTAAATCGGTAAGTCTTATGGGCCTTCTTGTAGCCGGATGGACCCCGTCTTCTCTCCCTGACTGGGTCGCACCCTGGTCAGCGAGTCACAATGGGTATACCCAGAAAGTATATCCCCGACATCTAGGAATCGGCATCTGACGTGGGCATACCCTACAGGTACTCGAGTTTGGCATATACGGTCCGGATATGGCAGAAGCCCATGGCGTTGCCAAGGCCCAATACAGGATTCGGGTGACTCACGGAGACTCTGATTGCTTGCAGCACAAGACGAAGCTTAAGATAGAAAGTTTAAAGGGACGAACCCTAATCTGTAACCGACTCGAACTACTACCTGAGACCTAGCATATCTATATAAAGGCTAGGAGGGGGCGGCGAGGAGGACGATCACAACCCTAGTTTCCACAACCATCGCCAGATTGCATCTATGCACCCCTTGTAACTCTCAACTCCCTCGATAATTTCAAGAGAAGACAAGCAGGAATAGGGACCTCTACGAGGCATGAACCTGGGTAAACCTTGCGTCCCTGTGTGCTTGTTTGCTAGCCGATTGATGCCTCTAGCGCTCCCTCCTTCTCCAAAACCCAAGTCCATAACAATGGACATTGGCGAGTTAATCCCTCGTCAATTGGCGCCGTCTGTGGGAATTGGGAGTGATGATGTCGTGGCTTCTTCGGCCCTGTCAACTGCGATCTACAACTCTGCAACAACGGAGATTCGCCAGCTCTTCGGCTCTTTTGACTTCACCATCCACACGCCGGCCACTCGCCTGGCTTTCGAGTCCGTGGGCGATGGGATCGGTCTGGCGATTGGGAGCTTACGCTTCCAGATTGGTCAGCCGGGCACACTTCGTCTCCCTGACCAGCCGACGACTCCCGCAATTGCTCCAGCATCGTGGTTTCCACCACCCATCGGCACCCTTAGTGAGCTCAACGCCCCGACAACAGTTGGGAGCACGGACAGCGACAATAGTCGCGGATCTGATCTGGGTGACCTGGCCATAGAGGATGGAGCCTACGGCTCCGGATCTGAAATTTGTGGGAGCAACATCTTCCCCAATCACGTCATGTGCGCCATCATCAACGCAGGCGACACCGATGTCAGTCGCGACAACACCGGTAACGGGCCAACCAATGGCCGAAACGGTGGTCCCGCCAATGGCGCGCCCACCAACAACAGGAAAGAAGGAGACCCGAACCTCACGGCGAATGAGCGCACCGAAGAGCGCATGCTGATCAAGCATAATGACAACGAGTGGGCCTGCTGTCGAGAAGCATTGCGGGGCAATCCTCTACCTCCTAACTCATCGCAAGACATGCTGATGGGTTACCATTGGCTACTCAAGGAAGAATACAAGCGCCAGCAGCAAGTAATCGCGCAACTCGACGCGTGCAGAAAAGCAGCGGACGAGTCGAGCCTTCGGCGGGCTCAGCTCTCCTCCCATGGAGGATCCTCCTCCAAAGGCAAGGACTACATGTCCGCCAAACGACGATATCGACTGGCCCACCTCACTGACAAAGAATGCGAGGAGGCCGCGAAAGTCCTCGACTTCAGCTCCATGATGGTGGATACAAGGGGCAATGTGCTCCCAAAGACACCGCAAGTGGCGGTGACGGCGGCCACCACGTACCTCCTCAACAACCAGCCACCGGCTGGAGATCCACGAGCTGCCATGCACCGATCTACGATCGCGGGCTTGGGGCTAGTCGAAGCTGCCCTCGTCAAAGAGACGACACCGGAGCCGAAGAAAGGTAAAGCTCTGGAAAAATATTACTACTCGTACTCCTCCAGCGATGACAGCCACGATCTGTCACGACGACATCGCTCACGGCGGTATGACCGTGACTACGACGCGCGTGATGACATCACATAGCGCAAGGTCGACAAGATGCGTGCAAGGCACGCTCGTGTGACTGACTCGAAAGATGACGAGGTAGAGCTCTGCGGCGCCATGTGCTTTAGTAGAGCCATCAAGCAGAAACGAATGCCTAAGGGGTTCAAACTCCCATCGGAGAACCCGAAATTCGACGGCCTGCGGGACCCGAAGATCTGGCTGGAGGATCACATCTCCTCCGTTAGACTGCATGGCGGAAGCCGAAGCACATCCATGCAATGCCTACAGCTACAGCTGCAGGGCGCTTCCCGCACATGGCTCAACAATCCCCCGCGCGGATCAATTCGCAGCTGGGAAGAGCTGGTCTACAGCTTTGTGCGCAACTTCAAAGGCACTTACAAAAGGCCCGCATCAATCTAAGAATTAAGAGGCTGCCACCAAAGATCTGGAAAATCGCTGCGCTCATACATCTAGAGATGGTCCATCATCAAGAACTCTACAGAGGACATCTCCGAGGATCGCGCAATCGACGCGTTCAACAGCGGCGTACGCCACAGAGAGCTCAGGGAGAAGCTGGGCCGCTCGAAGCCCAAAACAATCGACCACCTGATGGAAATCACGAATCGGTGGGCCGAAAGAGAGGACTCGGTGAAAAACCGTGCCTACTTTGACGATGACAACGACCTCGGGCACAGACGCGATCGCCGAGGGAAACGTCGAATGCGTGTCTATGAGGACCATGATGAGGTCGACATGGTCGCAGACGGCTACTCCGACAAACACGATGACAACCGCAACAGTGGATACCGCAGTGGTGGATACCGCGATAACGAGAAAACCATGCAGGTGTGGCAGCGCCGCACTCGCGACGAAGCACCCGCAACATCCATCTATGATAAACTGTCCGGACCATGCAACGTGCACTTCTACATCGACAAGAAAAAATCCAGCCACCTCCTAAAGGACTGTCGGGAGTTCCTCAAGCTCAACGAAGGCCAGGCCCAGATGAATCGTGACGCGATCAACCAAGGCTATGGAGGTGCCCTGGGCGCTGTGGCACACGGAGCTCCTCCACCACTGCCAGGACCACCACCACCTACGGCTACACCAGCCCACAACCATGGAGGCGAGGCGTACCCCCAACCACTTGGAAACATGGGGATGATCCAAAAGGGCCGCCCATCAAATCGAACGCATAAGGCAATCACTCGCCAAGTCAATATGGCGACGAACTCTCCGCCATCCACCACTGAGTACATCAGTGGCAGCGAGCCCTGCATCACCTTTGACAAAAGTGACCATCCGCGTCAAGTACCCCGCCCAGGCCACTGCCCCTGGTACTCGATGCTCAGATCGGAGGGTTCAAGATAAGTCGAGTCTTCACGGACGGCGGAAGCGGCATCAACCTAATGTTCGCAAGTACCTTGCGGGCAATGAGGATTCCCCTGACATGTCTGGAAGTGTCAGACATGATGTTTCACGGCATCGTTCCAGGAAAGGGAGTGTACCCCCTAGGAAAGATCAACCTCGACGTCATCTTCGGCATGCCGCAAAATTTTCGACAAGAACGCATCGACTTCGAAGTCGTCGACTGGCCTTCGCAGTACCACTGCATCCTCGGACATGTCGCGTTTGCAAGGTTCATGGCGGTACCACACTACGTCTATCTGCACATGAATATGCCAAGCCCGAACGGTATCATCACAATCAACGGAAGCTTCAAGAGGTCTGATAGCTGCGACAGAGAATTCAACAGAATCTCCCAGTCCTTCGACATGCAAGAGGAACTCGCAAGATTGAAGGAGTTGACAGACAATAGTCGGCCTCCCCTGAGCAAGCCAAGCTCACCCGACCTCTCCTTCGACTCGTCGCTGCATACTAAGAGAGTCCAGGTCCACCCAATGGACCCGACCAAGACGGCCCTCATCGCTAACAACTTGAGTCCTGCATAGGAACTCACGCTCGTCGAATTCCGCTGTGAGCACTGGGAAATCTTTGCCTGGTGTCCAGCGAACATGCTAGGAGTTCCCAGGGAATTCATCGAGCACACACTCAACGTGAATCCAGACGCAAGGCCAATCAAGCAGATAATACAATGACTGTCTGAACCAAGAGCAAAAGTGGTTGGTATGGAGATCAACAGACTCCTCGACGCAAATTTCATACGCGAGATCAAGGAAAGAACTTGGCTCGCAAATACAGTGCTGGTGCCTAAAAAGGACACGGATATCCTGCGGATGTGCGTGGACTTCACCTCCCTAAACAAGCACTGCCCGAAGGATCACTTCCCGTTGCCACGGATCAATCAAATAATCGACTCCACTGCGGGATGTGAGCGCCTCTGCTTCCTCGACGTCTACTCAGGCTACAATCAGATCCGAATGAAGGAGGAGGACCAAGAGAAAACAACGTTCACAACACCCTTTGGCGTGTTCAGCTCCAATACAATGCCCTTCGGGCTAAAAAAATTGCAGGAGCCGCCTATCAGCGGTGCATGCAGGCCTGCCTCAAGAACCAACTTGGTCGCAATATCCAAGTCTACATCAACAACATCGTCATCAAAACCAAAGAGGAAGCTACGTTACTCGACGATCTCCGTGAGACCTTTGATAACCTCGATCGCTACCGGATCAAGCTCAATCCGGCCAAATGCGCCTTCGGCGTACCATCTGGGCAATTACTCGGGTATCTCATCTCTGAGAGAGGGATCAAAGCAAACCCAAATAAAATAAAGGCCATACTGGCCATGGAGAAGCCGAAGAACGTAAAAGGCGTCTAGTAGCTGGCCGGACGAATCGTGGCGCTCAGTCGATTCATCAGTCGAATGGGTGAAAAGACACTGCCCTTCTACCAACTTCTCCGCAAAGCTGACAAGTTTGAGTGGCCCGATGATGCGCAAGAAGCATTCGAAGACCTCAAGCGCCTGCTATCCACCTCGCCAGTATTGGTAACGCCTCGTGAAAAGGAGTCGCTATTGCTATATATCTCCGCCACCAACCCGGTGGTCAGCATCGTGCTCATGGTGGAGCGAGCCGAAGAAAATAAGGTTCATGGGGTTCAGCGCCCAGTATACTACCTCAGCGAGGTGCTCACACCAACAAAAGGATGGAGCTGGCGCAGGTGTCATATTGACATCGCCCCAAGGGGACAAGATGAAATATGTTCTACGAATGCAGTTCACAGCCTCCAACAACGAAGCTGAATACGAAGCCTTGATCCATGGAATGCGGATGGCGAAAGCCTGCAGCGCCAAGAGACTCGTCATCTATGGCGACTCCAAACTGGTGGTCAACCAAACAGTGCACGAGTGTGACGCCCTGACCGACAACATGATCGCCTACTACGACCTCTACGACACACTCGAGGGAGACTTCGACGGTTGTGAGCCGCGACACGTTGGCCATGAAAGCACTGAAGAGGCGTATATAGTCGTCAATATCGGCTCCACCTGTGCCCCAATACCACCTGGGGTATTTCTAGAGCGCATCTGTGAACGCTCCATCAAGCCCAAGGCTCTAGAAAAGAAGGCAAGCACATCAACAGACTCGGGGGCTACGCCACCCAACGAGCCAATGGCACTCGATGACATGGAGCCTGATACAGGACTCGAAGGCCCAATGGAGGTCATGATGATCGAGCCATCTTGGACATAGCCATATATCACATACCTGCTCAGCAAAAGGCTGCTAGATGACCCGACTAATGCACGACACATTGCGTGATGATCCAAGGCATTCACCCTCATCAACGGCGAACTGTACAAGCGCAGCATCACATGAGTTCTTCAGAGGTGCGTCTCCAATAGGGACGGAAGAGCCATCCTCCTCGACATACATGAAGGCACCTGCGGACACCACACCGGCAGTCGCGCTCTTGTCGCCAAAGCTCTACGAGTTGGATTCTACTGGCCAACGGCCATGCGTGATGCTAAGGACATCGTCCAGCGCTGCAACGCTTGCTAGTGATTCGCGGATAAACCGCACGCACCCGATGTAGAGCTCAGGCCAATACCAGTGTCATGGCCCTTTGCACAATGGGGACTCGACATGGTCGAAAAGCTCCCGAGATCCTCGCGAGGAGGCTATGTCTACCTCCTAGTTGCGGTCGACAGATTCACCAAATGGATCGAGGCCATGCCGATGATAAACCAGTTAGGAGCCGGCGTGGTCAAGTTCTTCGAGTCCATCGTCTACCGTTTTGGGGTGCCACATAGCATCACGAACAACGGGACAAACTTCACCTCCAAGGAGTTCCAGGAATTCTGTGAAAACCTGGGAATAAACATTAGCTATGCCTCGGTGGCTCACCCTCAGACCAACGGTCAAGTCGAAAAATCCAATGGCCTCATCTATGGCGGAATCAAGAAACGACTCCTTCGCCCACTCAAACAAGCTGCTGGGTGCTGGCTAGACGAGCTGCAATCTGTACTTTGGAGCCTACGCACAACTCTAAACAGCGCCACGGGCTACACTCCGTTCTTCATGGTGCACGGTGCTGAAGCGGTACTACCTGCAGAAGTGCGTCACAAAGCCCCGCGGGTAGTGGCATACATCGAGTAGGAGTCAACCCTCGCACTCGAAGACTCCATCGACCTCCTTGACGAGGCACGTGAAATTGCAGCGGAGAGATCCACGATCTACCAGCAAAGCCTCCACAACTACCATAGTAGAAGGGTACGCCCCAGATCCTTCGTCGAAGGAGACCTGGTCCTACGATTGAAGCAGCAAGGGCACCTCAAGTTCGAGTCCCCTTGGTAAGTACCTTATGTGATTACCGAAGTAATCCCAGGTGGCGCCTATCGCCTTAAAGATTTCAAGAGCGGAGTCGCATACTCCAACCCCTGTAACATCGTGCAGCTACGCCGTTTCTATCCTTAGATGTTTTTACTTTACAAATAAGGCTATTCAGCCAAGCTACTTAGCCACACATTGTACCTCGTGATATTCTACAAATAAATAAAGCTAAGTGCCCCAAACCCTGTGTTTTATGCTTTCTCGCAATTATTTTACTCGGGGGCTGCACCACCCTTTGCATCTTGTTCCACGAACAATACAACATCCTGAGTAGCTAACACACTACCAATCGAACCCTTGACAACACCAACCCAGCTGCAATGCACCTGACAGGGTGGCAAGGTCTTGAGATGAATACACGTCAGGATAATGAAAAGGACTTATACCTTATAATACACTCGAAAAATATACAAAGCTAGCAAGCTCTTTACATATTAATGGGTATCACATACACCCACCATAATTATATGAATTTTACAACACTTATACATCTATGGGCAGGAAATACTACTGCTGCAAAAGGAGAACATTTGTTTTCTCCTCGAAGAAATCTACAATATACTCAGCTGGCTGGTCAACCGCCTGATAGTGCGGCACCATATTCCAAGTCATTCCTCCAAGCGGCGGTGGTGGTCCAGCGGCAACAGACGTGATGTCCACATCTGGCCGATGCAGTCGTACTAGCGACAACGTAGCCTTAGCACCTACAACCAGTTGTTGTCGCACGCACTCGTGGACCGCGCTGATATCTTGAAACCTTGCCAGTAGAGCCAACAGGCTTGAGGGCACCACATCAAGAGGAAACATCACTTGGAAGATATGCCTAAGGCACGACTACGCCTTCTTCGAGCATTGAAGTACTTGCGAAGAACGATCCTACATCGTCGCCAACGCGACTGCACGGTCGTGGTCTACCCAAAAGTACCCACTAGCCTGCAACTGCTCCTGGGTTAAGTCATCATTCAAATGGCTACCCGGTCCTTCTCATCCTGCGGATGACGAGTGCTAACAACTACAAAAAGCATGACAAAAAGCATAAGCCAAGGCATCAACGTGAATGGCTAAAGAAAGTATAAGAAGATAGAGAGCTAACATTT
This sequence comes from Avena sativa, assembly GCA_916181665.1. Taxonomy (NCBI): domain Eukaryota; kingdom Viridiplantae; phylum Streptophyta; class Magnoliopsida; order Poales; family Poaceae; genus Avena; species Avena sativa. The sequence continues at coordinate 472,588,301 of OV702290.1, forward strand.
AAAGTGTTCATTCAGCTGAGCAACTTTGTCTAGGAGATCTTCTCTCGAGCGATGGCCTTCTCAGCTTTCGACTTCCACACATCCGCGTTACCGCGGATAATGGGCAACTCCCGCTCCAACTGCTTAATACGGTCACGCAGTCGTGAGAGAAGCGACAACTCCTCCACCTTTGAACGCGGTTGCGCTGCATTTTCATCGGTGGGAGGAGAATCACGAGGACCACTCGAAGGACCCTATTATAATCAAGCAAGAAGCAAATAAGGGAACACGAATGCATTGATAAAAGGGTGAGTGTATTCAAATGTGGCAAAGTATTGACAGGGGCACCCCCACGAAACATAGTTCAACCAAAAGGAAGCTACAATTATTACAGATGATAGCTAAGGAACAATTTGTTTCTTCGACTTGGACTTCGACTTTGGGGGCTTCATCAAATCCGTGGTAGTCTCTAACACCACGGACTTTCTGGTGGTAGCCCCAGACGCCGCAGTCTTTGCCGCCTTCGCTTGCCGCAGCTCCGCAGAGTATTTCAAGACTGTATCAATGAGCTGAGGCCCATACTTACTGCAGCTACTAGCGAGGGAGCAAACACCACCTGCTGACCATCCGCGTTGACAGGCATCGCCTCCGAGACGGCGCTAGGGTCCAACTCCATGCCATGGGCTTGTGCCATCGCGAGTGCCATAGTGGCACCGACGGACCACTGCGAGTTGTTGAAGTCCATGGGAATACCTTCAGCAAAGGATTCCACAAGGTCATCAAGGTTGTCGATTAAGCTGGCCTTGGGGATCAGGTCTTTGTGGAGACGGCCCAGCACACCCTTGGCCTTCCCTAGCGTCTCTTGGAGGGAGACAATGTGGTCTTCGACTGCGGCCATGGCGCTAGCCAAAGCATCTGCGCGGCGCAAGGCCTGGGCGTCGAAGCTTATGCCAACGACATCTGAAGAACACAAGGTATTAGCACAATGACAAGAAACCAAAATAGGTAAAAATGCAAATGAAGCAATGCAAATACCTGAGAGTGCCTTCGCAGATGAGAAAAGCTGTTCCACGAACAACTTCTCCCTCTCAGTAGTAGAGGCGTGCAAGTCCTCGTCATGCTTCTACGACTCCTCCAGGGCAGCGACTGCCTCATCGCGCTTCTTCTCTGCTGAGGAAAGTCCCTTCTTGAGGGAGGTAAAGCGACGGAGAAGTTCATTATGTTCACCTACAAAGGGCAGAGCACGACAAGCACATGAGTCTACAAATTTCCATACAAAGCAGAATGAAGAAACAATTACTAGCACAAACCTTCGACTACATGATGGCGGTTATCCAGCATAGCATGCTGATGACCCAAAGCAAGGATTTGCTCTGCAAGATGAGTGGAATCCTTTACGAGAGGCTGCACCAAAAAAGATGAAGCTTCAGCGATGACAAACAATGTAAAAGATCAAAGTTCGACTGCCAGAAAAGACACTTACGTGTTCCTTCAGGGACTCCGAAGGTTCCTATCGAGCAGGTGTCCGTGCAACCATTTGGCGCCCCCAGTGTGGGGGGGGACTCGGAGAATTGGCGCCGGAGTGGGCCACCACTGGAGGAGAAGGAGACTGTGCTGCCACTTCCTTGTCCTTGGAGTCCGCGACTCCGGATTCTTTTACAAATTGGACATCGTCGGATGACGACAACACCGTTTGACTGCAAACGTGACCAGTATCACTTCAGAAGGGAAACTTCAAGGAAAACAAGACGAATTCGCAAAATATAAAAAACTCACCAATTAAGATTATCAAGGTCAAAGGAATCATCCGACGACTCCTTGGGCAATCACAGCTTCTTTCGTGCGGGAGGAGCAATGGCGCGTACAGGTACGACAGGGATCGGCTCCTCTGCAGCAGCAGGGGGGGCCCTCCAGTGTCGTCGGTGAGGAGGCATCCGAATCCTCACTGCGGGAGCGTTTGCAACTCCCGTGGTCACTAAACTCGAGGGCTTCCTCCTCTTCCTCCATGGGGACAGTGGAGCCCGACTCGTGCTCTTCCTCCGCTTCGCGCGGGATAATTCCTTCAGGTTGAGGAGGGATGCTGGTAGCCACACTCTAGTCCTACAATCAGAAGAAGGATCAGTATATATATCAAGCACCTGACATGTAATCGAAAATCTATAAACACTTCATAGTGAAACTCTACCTCGGGTGGAGGATTGTTGGTGTCGAAAGGAGGCACAACTGACTCAACTGGGAGATCCTCCTTAGCGGTGTACTTGGTCACCAGCCGCAACCTCCTGTCCACCTCACCCGAAGAAATGCCCTCTGCAGATATGCGAGTACATTGGATGGACTCTGGCCTACAGAGGCTGAACACGGCGGCACAACCACGTGCAAATGAGTGCAGCGCCACCTTCCTCTTTGCCTATACGGCTTTCGAGGTCGCGGACACGCGGATACAACATCTCCGTCTCCTCGGACTCGCCGGGCATCACGACGTTCTTCCAGGATCGCCTCCTCTTGCAGACCGCCACGGGATCGAAGGGCGCGAGTCCATAGTGCTCTCCGTCGGCCTTCTGGTCGAGGATGTAGAACCACTTATCTCTCCACCCTTGGATAGACGTGATGAGTTTGATATCGAAATAAGTGATAGCAGAGTCGAGATGGATTCCACAGCCTCCTACATCATAGACTACCGAACCAGACCCCAACTGACGCTTGAGCTTAAAAAGCTTCTTGAAGAGACCAAAGTGTGGCTCGATTCCGAGCCAGCACTTGCAAAGGGTGATGAAACAAGAGATATGGAGAATCGAATTTGGGGACAACTGGTGCAGCTGGATCCCATAGAAGCATAGAAGACCCCTAACAAAAGGATGCAGGGGGAGAGAGAGACCGCGAATGATGAATGCAAGGAACATCACTCGGAAACCCGCAGGAGGACGGGGGATTACCTCTTCGCCAGGCACGCGAGAGTCGTCTTTCGCGGGAGGAAGCACTCCATCTTGATGCAGAGTAAACAACTCGGAAGATTTGATGATGGATGGGCGCCATGACCCATTGGTGATGCGAGTGCCCACGCCCTTCTTCTTCCTAGCATCGGCAGTGCTGGTGCCCGTGGTGGTGGCGCCTCCTTTCTTCTTGGCGGTAACAATGGCGGCCGTAGATCCAGCGGTGGCGCCTCCTTTCTTCTTGCCCATCTTGAGCTGGTGATGAGAGCGCAAGAAATAGCTGGGGAAGACGCGAAGCTAGTCCAGTGCCACGGAGAGGATGTGCGCAAAGGAGCAGCAAGAATAGCAATGTCGAAGGAAGCGCGAGCAAGAAGAGAGATGTGGGGAGTTACTGCACGGTGTGTCCCTACTTAACCTCCTAGCAAATGACATCCAACGGCCAGAAGAAAACCTACCAGACGCGTGGCGTACATCGGCACTGACACATGGCATTGGTAAAACACGAACCGTCCCCCAATACTCCCATTACGCGTGGAAATCGAGAAGGCGCAGTTAAAACAGAAGATTACACACGCCCGGTCAAATCCAAGTCAGAAAGTGGGATCCACTACTCTTCACGTCCCACCAAAGCCGCTCACGCGGGAAACTGAGGTCACCTCATTGTTAGCACTAACATCATCAAACTCCAGCAGGAGAACATTACGACTACTTTAGTCCTTGCTCGAGTCTTCGACTCAACAAAGCACTCGGGGGCTACTCCTAACAGGAGCGCTGGCCGCGCACCCGAAGAATTTTATGCAGATATCCAAGCATCATGAAAACCCTTCACTCGAATCAACGATTCGATTGTGGACTCTGGGTTACTCCCATAGGGAGCGCTGAAAGCACATTCGACTGAAACATGCAAAAAAAAGACGACAGCAGTCGCAAATATTTTTAGTCCCCACTCGAGTATACGACTCGAATAGGCACTTGGGGGCTACTCCCATAGGGAGCGCTGGTCGCGCACCCTATGATTATTTTTCTTATACATTGCACCGTATGTCGATAACATCCACACTCGAATGCTATGACGACTCCGCCTCATATCTTTCCCTACAAAGAGATTACATCTTCTAGGTCACCCGAATCATCTCCGCGATGACAAAAATTCGGATACCGCGCTTACAGCGTGAAGATAAGACCCGAATAAGGCTTGGCAAAGCATCTACTGCGCACTACCAGAAATATATCCGTACCTGCAGGTGCGATGAATATGCCTTGACGGACGCGTCAAGTGCTCACATTTACACACTGGAAGTCGACTCCTGTGAGACCTCCGCGGCCTGAGTCAATTACACCAGCACTTTTTTGAATTCGAGTCCGGGGACTCGAGTTTGAGTAGATTGCATTGTTTTGCCCTAAGCTAGACTCGAGTTTGAGTAGATTGCGTTGTTTTGCCCTAAGGCAGTTAACTGATACCAATACATTGGATAAATCAGGCACGTATATCAACAATCCCTATGACACAAAAAAGAGTACTTGAAAATATGCTTAGCTATGCACTCGAAAGACTTCATAAAGTCTCCACTCGAATTTGCGATTCCACTGGACACTCGGGGGCTACTGACGTGGGCATACCCTACAGGTACTCGAGTTTGGCATATACGGTCCGGATATGGCATAAGCCCATGGCGTTGCCAAGGCCCAATACAGGATTCGGGTGACTCACGGAGACTCTGATTGCTTGCAGCACAAGACGAAGCTTAAGATAGAAAGTTTAAAGGGACGAACCCTAATCTGTAACCGACTCGAACTACTACCTGAGACCTAGCATATATATATAAATGCTAGGAGGGGGCGGCGAGGAGGACGATCACAACCCTAGTTTCCACAACCATCGCCAGATTGCATCTATGCACCCCTTGTAACTCTCAACTCCCTCGATAATTTCAAGAGAAGACAAGCAGGAATAGGGACCTCTACGAGGCATGAACCTGGGTAAACCTTGCGTCATTGTGTGCTTGTTTGCTAGCCGATTGATGCCTTCAGCGCTCCCTCCTTCTCCAAAACCCAAGTCCATAACAATGGACATTGGCGAGTTAATCTCTCGTCAGCATCTCTTCCTTCAAACTCTGGTATGTTCATCTTGGCTGGCTTCACAGTGGGCACTCCTTTTCTCATGTCTAGAGTTTGCAGAGTAGGTGCTGTGCTTCGGCCTGTTGTTCATCATGTTGCTCTCGTGCACTTTTTTAGAATAATTTCCATTTGTCCCTTTGTTGTTTGTGATTTGTCCGACTGTTCTGGCACCACTGTTGTGACTTGTCCGATGTTTGGATGTCTGTAGGGTGTTTTTTGGGTGCCATCCAGGTTCACTTCTTTGCCCTGCATTTCCTGTAGAACACAAGTATCAATTGGTTGGACCATCTGGTAATTCTTCTGAACTGATCCTGCCGATAAGGTTGTCAGATTAGGTGGTGTTTCTGGTATGTTAGTGGATTGATCCAGCAATTCAGCCTTTCTTGCAGTAAAAAGTTTCTCAAAGTTTGTCTAGATGTTGTTGAAATTGGTTTGTATACTGACGAAATTGTTGCAGACAGAATTACTGAAATCACGAAATTCTTGCATGTCCTCCTCTCTTTTTCGCTAAAGCATCTGGACGTCGAGCTACAAGGACTCGAGCTTGAGCATACCAGTGTCGTCCGATGTTGCGTCGTTAGCCATGGCCGTCGCATGGGATTTTGCACGGATAAGGGTGGGAAGGTGGGATTTTACTGAGGACGAAAGGTTCGTCCACAACCACTTCCAGAGTCCAAATATGCAGCCGAACTGTGCCACCCCGCCAAGCTGCCACCAACAGCCGCTCACGACCGCCGAAATTGAGAGTAAATGGGAGGGATTTTACGGGAGAGCCCAATCTCACCGTACTCACGATCCAATTTGCCACCGAGAACTGATTGACTCTAATACCATTGACAGGATCAATTCATATAACCATCTACACTTACTGAATATGCAGGAAAAAATACAGTAATTAGTACCGAGGTTCAGAAACTTTATTGCAATATTAGGGAGTTGATTACAGAGGTGCTACAGCCGAACCACGAACAGTGGCGACAGGGAATAAACCCTAGAATAAGCTATGCCCAACCTTAGGGAATGCTGGCTAAATATAGAGGATTAAAGTAGGAGACAGAGGGAGTGGTTGAGGGGAAAAAGCAGAGTAACGAGGCCAGTGACCTCATCTCCTTCGATCAAGGTGGCGCCAACGGTAAGAGGAGCTCGGCGCCGTTGGATGGTTACTGGGCGGTAGAGCTGGGTCTTGACAAACGCAACATGGTTTTCTTCGGTTTCACCGCTCGTGTGTAACTGACGCGGAAAATGAATTTCTAAACTCAAATATACTCCCTCCGTTTTAAAATATAAGTTGTTTTAGTTTTGTGAAGGAAATGTATCTAGACCACGTTTAGTGTGTAGGTTCACTTCAAATTTAGATGAACCTACACATTAAAAATAAACTAATACACTTTTTTCACATAGCTAAAACATCTTATATTATAAAACGGAGGGACTATGTTCCTAGCACCTGATTTAGTCGTGCCCTAGGCTTTCTTTATGCGCGAGAAATTCAAATATGTCGAATTGTCGGTTGCTCAGAAGAATGGGGCTCAAAACACGGAAGACTTGGATCTTGTGAATATTTTGTTTATATCACTCGGAGATTGTGAATAATTGTCGGGATTTGCTCATTCTTGTGCTGCCAGATTCGATTTAGATATTCATTCATTCGCCGCGTCACTCACTCAGTGAACCATCGGTAGATGCCTCAAGCGTTTCGTGATGCAAACCGCTATGTCAGCTGCCATGGGCGCCTCCTCTCGTCTCCACCAGAGCCTTCCTCGCCTCACCAAGAAGATCCTCACCTTGTCGCTCTACGTCATTGTTCCCCTAGCCCTCATCCTCTACCTCCTCTCCCCTCCTCCCATCGCCGGCCTCTCCTCCACTGCCACCTCGCTGCCCAACGATAACCGCCTCAAAGGCTCGAGAATTCGTCGCCATGCGTACTACATTATTTGACGTTGTTCCTTTATTCTCGATTTTTTTTTTGACGCTGTTCTTGGTTTGCAGGTGAGAAGCAGCATGGGGCGAGGACTGCTGCAGGGGCGGCGGCAAGAAAGCAGGGGCGGAAGGCGCCCTCGTCGCCGGAAACGCGGTGCGGCTACTCGGAGGGGGAATGGGTGCCGAACGCAGCGGGGCCGCGCTACAACGGGACGAGCTGCGGCGCGACGATCAAGGACGGGCAGAACTGCGTCGTGAACGGGCGGCCGGACACGGGGTACATGTACTGGCGGTGGCAGCCGCGCGGGTGCGCGCTCCCGCCGTTCGCGCCCGCGGAGTTCCTCGAGCTGGTGCGCGGCCGGCACGTCGCCTTCGTCGGCGACTCGCTCGCGCGCAACCAGTGCGAGTCGCTGGTGTGCCTCCTCGGCTCGGAGTTCCCCGCCGAGCTGGTCCAGGACGGCGGCGAGGACTGCAAGTTCCGGCGGTGGGCGTTCCGGTCGCATAACGCGACGGTGTCCGTGTTCTGGTCGCCGTTCCTGGTGAACGGCACCGAGAAGTCATCGGCGCCGGGCGGTCTCGACCACAACAGGCTGTACTTCGACCAGCCAGACGAGCGGTGGGCGGCGGAGGTCCCCGGCATGGACGTGGTGGTGCTCTCCTTCGGGCAGTGGTTCGTGCAGTCGGCGATGTACTACGAGCGCGGGGCAGTGATCGGGTGCCACCACTGCCCGGAGCCCAACCGCACGGAGACGGGCTTCTTCGGCGTCTTCCGCCTCGCCGTCAAGAACGCCCTAGGCGAGGTCATCGCCCGCTCCAGGTCCAGCGCCGGCCGGGAGAAGCTCGCCGTGTTGACGACGTTCTCGCCGGCGCACTTCGTCGGGGAGTGGGACAGCCCGGACGCGTGCGCGCGCACGGAGCCGTACGCGCCGGGGAAGATGGAGATGTCGTACATGCACAGAGAGATGTGGCGGACGGGAGCGGAGGAGGCCACCGTGGCTGCCGCGGCGGCCAGGTCGCGCGGGTCGGCGGTGACGGTGGAGGCGCTCGAGGTGACGAGGCTGGCGGACATGCGCGCGGACGGACACCCGGGGCCGTACTTCCACGCGTTCCCGTTTGCCGGCGACAGCGGCGGCAAGAAGCCGGAGCGGGTGCCGAACGACTGCGTGCACTGGTGCCTCCCGGGCCCCATCGACACCTGGAACGAGATCCTGCTGCAGATTGTCAAGCGATGGAGGAAGAAGGCCTCCTCCTCGGCTCCTCCTCCACATGATACCCCACCATAGTTCGTATTTGGAATATGTTTGGAGGATTTTATACCGAAACGGTTGGATTTATCCATCAGGTGTTCTTGACTTGTTCCTTCATAGAAAACGGTCTGATTTTAAATTGATAAAATAACCGTATTATATGAGGTCGAACAAACTAAAAAACCTACGAACAACTAAAAGTGAAAGTTACATCAAAAGTATACGAAGTCGTAGACTCTAACTTAATCTTTCGCATCCTAATGTTTCTGGAGTCCTCCGATGAGAAAAAGAGGTGTGCTTGGTCTCCTCCCCTGTACTCTTAAATATAAGAACCTGAAAACAAAGGACGATTAGGACTTCTTGGAAGGGCATCGGCTAAACCTAATTGTTCTTGTGTTTTCAGTTTCTTAAGTTTGGGAGAAGGGAGAGACATCGAATCACACCTCGTTTTTTAATCACAGGCCGAACGAATGCGTGCACTGATGTTGAAGTCGATGATCTAGGAGATCGAACACCACATACTCCTTGGTGGTCTGCAGCGTCGGCCAGTGCTAGAGTTCTGCAAGTTTGGTGCTCAAAAGTGTCCCTTTTTCTTTTGTGGGAATGCTTAAAGTTTTTGTTCCTTTTCTTAGAGCAACTCCACCGGCGTCACCTAGCACGGCCTCCAATGGGCTTTGGGCATTGTGGCCGAAAAACAGACAACACCGTAGCCCCCAAACCGTGTCGACACTGTTTGACGGCCCAGAAAAATATCCGACACTCTCATGGCGCCCCCGGCACACAAGGGGCAGGAAGGGGGTGCTGCAACTCACATCACGTTGGATTGGCCGTGTGGACCTCCCTTGGCAGCGACCAAATCAAACCCCACCCCATCCTCGCCCTTCTTGCTCTCTCTTTTCTCCTACCCCCACGAGCCGCTGCCGCCCAACTTCGATGCACTACTCACCATAGGTACCCAACATTGACATGTTGTGCCTCCCCTAGCCCCCAGTAGTCCCCGTTTGGAACTCGTTGCCCATTCGCCGTCGTTTCGACCCGCTGATACTATGACCTTCCGCATCTCCTGGGATCGGCCAACGGTCAATCACCGCCCCCATAAGAGTCCATTTGACGTCTAATGTGTTCCAGCGGCAGATCAACTGTCTCGAGGAGTTGACATCACGCCACTCAGGCCTAAACCATGCCGAGATCGCTGCACATAGAAGATGTTGATGATCAGCTATTTGAGCACATGGACCCTCTTTGTGATGTCGATCACGAGGTGCCGACTGAGTTTGGTGCTTCCTCGCCATGTTCGAGAAATCCGTGACGAACATGTGCATCAACAACTCTAAGAAGATCTCGCGGAGCATTTCTAGATTTGCAAAGGAAACATCGTCGCTTGATCTATTTGAAATTTCATTTGTTTAAACTATTTTATTTTTATGTTTGGATTTATTAAAATTATTGTGATAATCTTTGGAATTCAACTATGCAATCCGGTAGCATTGTGGTTGAAATATGTGATATTTATCAAAAACTAGCCGAAAATGGTTTGGGAGCCTAGCTTTGGAATTCACCGGTGTGGGAAGCCCCTCCCAAACCGTCAACGGTTGTAGCAGTCTTCTCCGAAACGTCTGCCGAGTTGGTTTTTTCTTGGGTGTGTAACTGTGTATTGGCGCTGTGCGGGGAACACGGATACGTGCCGTCTCCTCAGACGTCGTGCTGAATTGCCGTCAAATGTGGATCGTGTTCCATTTTCATTCCTGACAGTTACATCAAACATCACTACAGCCAGCTGCCAGCTACTCATGCTAGTCATGATAGATCATAGGAGTATTATGTTAAATAATAAGAGAGAGTCTTATGGTAACTATCTATATTATCATAACATCACACATTCTAAGATAAAATACGTCTACATTATAATAAATAATGCATTACATTAGACCACACATATATTATTTTCACTATAAAGGTAGTAACTTAGACTAGTAACATATGCATGTTACTACTCTAAGTTACTCTCCACTATGACCAGCCTCGGGGATTAAAATAGGTGAAAGTTACTACTCCCTCTGTTTTAAAATATAAGATGTTTTAGCTTTATAAAATGGGTATATCTAAACTCCTTTTAGTGTGTAGGTTCATCTAAACCTAAATGAACCTACACACTAAAAGAGATCTAGATACACTCCTTTCACATAGCTAAAATATTTTATATTTTCAAACGGAGTGAGTGCGTGTCATGTACTGCACTGCACTGTACAGTTTAGTTATAAGCAACGATTACTGGCTCAACAAGAACCACAAATAACACACCTAGGAAAAGCAGTCTCAGCTTTCAGTTAGGCGCACAGCATTTTCATTCCAGCGACCTCCCGAACCACCCGAGTTTGGTGCCCACAATCAAATTACCAGAAAACGTGATGCAATCTGCTCCAGCCTTGTGTATACAGTATTGTATCGTATAGTACCAACGATAAACTAGTATCAACATTGCAGTCTACCCCAAAATTGTTATACGGATCAAGTCATCAACCGCATTTAAGATCCTTATACCCAATAATGTGCGTATATAATGTTAGCAAATCTGGAGACAGAAAGAACAGAGGCAGAATAAACGTGCAAGAATATACGGCCTAGAATAACAATGTTTTAACACAGTTTAGAAGACTGTGTAGAAAATATTAAACCCTAGAATACTGTGTTGTATTGATTTGATCCTTATGGTGGTTTATATAGAGTTACACGGGTAGGTGGAGACTTGGAGTACAAGATGTAGAGTCCTAGTCTATCTCTAGTCTATACACGTATACGTATTCTAACATTCCCCCTTAGTCAGAGCGGGAGTGAAGCGGACGCTTGCGACTGGATTTAAAGTCTTGCATTTTCGTCGTCTTCATCTCCTTATCATCATCACCTGCGTGGACATGATCATGGCTGGCACCCAGGGGTGGTGACTGCATCCTCTTCTGGTGCCTCTCTTCCCTCCCGCAGTCACAGCGGGAGTGGCGTGGACGCAAGTGACGACGCGGACGCTGTTGCCTGGAGTTCTTGAGTTGTTGTAAACGTATTTTTTATGTCGATGTCGAGGTAGCCGAGCGTGATGTAGCCGTGATCTAGGTTGCCGTGGTCGGTGTAGCGCCGGAGGCGCAAAAATTTGCGCGGTTTTTGTCGTAGTTGTAGGTTTTTGTGTGCGGCAGCGGCAGGGATCTGCGGCGGCGGCGGGTTCTTATGCAGCAGCGGCAGGGATCTGTGGCGGCGGCGGGTTTTTGTGCGGCGGCGGTGGCAGAGATCTGCGGCGGCGGCGGCGGGTTTTTGTGTCGGGTTTTGTCATATTGCGGCGGCGGCTGGTAGTTGCGGCGACGGCGAGGTTTTAACCGGGCGGGCGAGGCGATTGTGTGATCGCCCTAGCAGAGCGCCAGACTGCGACAGCGGCGGTTTTTGACCAGGTGATGTTGACCTTGGCGATGATTTTTGTTGGCGATGTAGAACTTGACGAAGATCTTGGTGTAGTCGTACAGCTTGATGTCGTAATTTGGATCGATGTAGTTTGGATCGATGTAATTTGGCTTGGTGTAGTGCAGATCTTGGTATCGGTGTAATCCTGTCTCGAAGCAGTGCAGATCTTGATGTTGTGTAGTCGTGCGGCTCGAGGTAGTGCTGATTTTGGCGTCAGTGTAGTGCGGCCGGCACAAATCCTTGGAGCGCTACGCAGATTAGTAACCATGCATGCAAATGATCGTATGGGACAAAAGCTTGTACGAAGATTTGGTGCCCTGCATGGACTTGGTTGATTCCCGTGCATCAACATGTGCTTGCATCTCGGACGGGACCTGGTGGTGTCCTGCATGTCTTCCAGCCTTCCGGGCACACGAGTGCTGCGTTCCTGGCCGGGCTGGAGTCCTCGGGCCCTGCGACTGCATGTGCCTCGCGCCGGCCAGGGCTCCCGGCCGAAGGTGTCGATGCCAACGAGCGGATGGGGCGCTGGATGGACCAGGAGGTGCGGCTGGCAACCGATTTCTGCACTGTTTTTCACCGGGTGAAGGTACCGAGGATCTGGGGATTTATTCAGTGGCTAACTGGATCTAATCTACAGAACTGTGAAATTCGAAATGGATCTAATCTACTCTAAAGACCGGTATAATCTTTGATTTTGATCGGGTGCCATGCCCCCGAAGAGTAATCTTCCCGGAGGCAGCGCATTGCGGAAGTGGTGGAAGAACCTAGGATCGGCGTCATGTGGCTAACCGCTTTGATACCATGTAGAAAATATTAAACCCTAGAATACTGTGTTGTATTGATTTGACTCTGTTGGTGGTTTATATAGAGTTACACAGGTAGGTGGAGACTTGGAGTACAAGATATAGAGTCCTAGTCTATCTCTAGTCTATACACGTATACGTACTCTAACAGACTGAAATCATCAGCATTGCCATTTTTACCTAGGAAGAGGGATATAGTAGCTGAAAGGTACTTGTGATGAACAGTTGTACTGATACACCTAGGAGAAGAATTTCCCATGTTGCAGTCACACCTCTCCAACTACCAGAGTTTAGTTCCCAAAATTAGATTTATCAGAAAACATTATGTAATTTGCTCTAGCCTCTAGCCTCACGTACAGAACATGGTATCTCATACTAACGATAAACCAGGATTAGCATTGCAGTCCACCTCAAGATTGTTATACAGATCATGGCATCAGTGGCATTTCAGATACTTACCCAACAATGTACAATGTTAACAAATCCAGACACTGACAGAAAAGAGACAACACAAGAAGTTTCAACCCGAGGCACACAATAATCAACAATGCATTACAATGAACTTGAAGATCGGTAGCAGTTTCAGTTTGTGAAGTCTCTACAGCTGAGGCGGGGAATATTATCAACCAAAAGATTAAAGAAATAATCAGACAAGACTGTATACGGTATGATACAGTATGATCATCTACGCTTCTTTCTGACTGGGTTTCTCATGATCCGCGCGAATTGGACAAGGAAATGCCAATAGTATCATATGATGCCCTTGTTAAATATGATTGTTCCATGCAGGATGTTCTTCACATTGTACAAATTACAACAATGCCTGCAAATGATCATGGATTAGGTTTGCTACCAAGAATACATGTGCAACTACTGAATATACCTTCAAATTAACAGTTTTTACCGGAAATTACAAGTAGCATTCTCTGATCAATATGTAAACATGTCACTGATATCTAGCTTTAGCAATCATGAACAACGACAGTTTGTACACTATTTTCTGTAATCGCCTGGTAAACTAGAATGCTGGTGCGATCTCTGAAGGCTGGCTAGGTGCTAAGCACACCTTTTTTATTCAAATAGTAACACAAAATGGTAATAGGTAATCATGTTAGTTACTTTATTACTCTGCACCTGCACATGCATATGCTAATGCTCCAAGTATTGATTCAAACTTGCAACTGCTATCTAACCTAACAGCAAATTGAGAAACTGGCTAATAGTTTTAGCCAATAATATCACACATTCCTAGGTTGAGATGGCCAAATACAGTGGCTGCATTTAGATTGCTAGCTTCCAAATCACAGACTTTTGGAGTGTCATAATTCATAAAACAGACTCTTACCATCTTCGAAACAAGAAGACACCTAATGAGTTGAAATTTCAAAACCAAGGATAGCATGTTCTCACCGTATCCTAGTGACCCAGAGATGATTTACAAAAAAACTCACAATTTTCTAAACGGTTTGAAAATTTAATTAAAAAAATAACCAAAATAACAAGACCATCTAAACCACCTTTTAATACGGAAACCTTTTCCCCCAATGCACAACTACTTGGTTGTGCCACCGGTAAACCACTTTTTTCACATAATTATTCCCACACAAAAAAGTCGGAGTCATATTGTTACTGGGGCCATTACTGCCACTCCTTTGTTAGCTGACCAATATAATTGGACGTTTTAGCTCTGGAGCAGCCAAATTGACTTTGTGTATCATCATGAGGCTGGACAGGATTGCTGCTTGTGTTAAAATACAAGTGGCTGCGGCCAATATATAAAAGGATCATTGAAACAAGTCAAGACTGATCTTCGAATTTAGGAATGCATCTGAGTCCTGCATTTGGAAAAGCTAAATCTGGTCCCGGTTACCCTTTCCTAGGTCAGACATGCATGCTAATGCTCCAAGTATTAATGCAAACTTGCATCTGCTATCTAATCTAACAGCAAATTGAGAAACTGGCAGATAGTTTTAGCCAATAACATCACACATTCCTAGGTTTAGATGGCCAAACACAGTGCCTGAAGTTTAGATTGCCAGCTTCCAAATCAAAGACTACATCTCCAAGACCTGCTAGTCTGTCCCTATCACTGAATAAAGTACAGCCCTAGCTGCCATCGGCAAACAGAAGGAAAAGGGAGCACGATTCGTATAAATTCGCTCTGAGGGAGCAATGTCGTGATTTTAGAGCTAAGACTTACGGCTGGCATTTTGCTACCAAAAGATCATTGTTTGATTTGTTTTGAGGGAATTAAGTAACTACTTAGCGATTCTTTTTTACCTCGAACCATGGGGGGGCTCCCCCACAGATTTTCTATGTATATGAGAAGAAAGTACATATGTACAGATCTTAGCATTTGATTCATTATCGTAGTCATCACTTCATTCGTTTCCACCAAGAGGTCCAGTGACTCGAGGCTGGAGAATAGGTGAAGAAGTTTCATGTGTTTTTGCTTCTAAAAGTAGTTTGTATGGTTTATGGATTGTAATGAAGTGCTGGTAATCTTAGGTTTTGTACTGGCGTGTTGGTTTGATGCTCAGGGCATGAGGTTGTTGTGTGTCTTTATGTTTACAGACCTCTAAAACAATGTGTTTCACTGGTTTCTTTAACGAAACGGGGAGCTAGGCTCCTTTCACCGAAAAAAACATCAGGTCACCTTTTCCTGGGGAGAAGGAACTAAAGCTAAGTTCATCAAAATGTAAATTTTCCATAGATATTTTCACTTAGTTTATTTTCGAAATGGAGGATAAATTTTCACTTAGTTAGACGACCAAAATTTTATTAAAGTAAAAGAGGAAGAACTGTGGTTGACAAAATGCTTGTTTGGATTACAGCCCAACAAGTCTCAACTTAAGTGCATCACATTTCCATGTGGAAATTGCCTATAAAGTTTGATCAACCCACTTTGACTAACCTTACTGCTTACTCGAAATACTAACTTGTTGCAAATTCGGACTTTTGAGTAGTGGAACCAAATATTAGCAATTTCCTAACAAACTGCTTGAACTGAATAGTTTAGGTAACTGCTAGTGTGCAACTAGATTATGTGGCCTCTAGTCCATTTGAAAATTGTATTACCAACATCTAAACCATTGATTTGTATACCTAATGATGATATTTGAGTATTGAAACAGTAGAGCCCAACAGACTTGTCTATCTTGTAATGTGTTTATGGTAAAGGAGTAACTCTATTATATATGCATGATTAGTCCACTCGAATACAACATTACATTCCTATCCACCTCTTAGTGTTGTTATAATTCATGATCAAGACTTCAAATTTCTAGTGAAAAGCATATCAGCCAGTTAACAACCCAAATCTCACATCGAGATCCAAGACTAATCAAGGTAAAGATAGGGAAAAACATAAGCTCACATTTTAGTCGGCTCCAACACCGCCGCTACCGCCCAGCGGGTAGGACACAACCTCCCTGACGGTCGGCGCGACCTCGACCAGCGCGATGTCCATCCCGTACCCGGAGACGGGGAGCAGCTTAAGCTCACGGAGCACGCAAAAGGCCTCGGCCATACGGCCGCGTGGCACATCGACGGCGACGGCGCACCGTGGTACCCAGTTGTCGGGGCGGAACCCGTCGGGCACCTCGAGGCCGGCGTCCTTGCGGAGCAGCTCGCAGAGCTGCGCGTGGAGGCCCAGCAGCGCGGCCGATGGCGTGGGCGATAGGAAAAGGACCCCCGCGTCAAGGGACGACGGGGGCGATGCGAGCGAGGAGAGCGCGAGAGGGAGCGGGTCGATGCGGGAGGCGAGCGCGCGGAGGGCGGGCGCGAGGCGGAGCGGGTCGGGGAGCGCGGCGGCGGGGAGGTGGAGCAGCGGGAGGTGCGGGCGGGACGCGGTGTCGATGAGGCGGCTGCTGAGCTGCCGCCGCGCGAGGGCGTTCCACGCCTTGAGCACCTGGTTCTCCAGCGCGGGATCGAAGTACAGCTCTACCGCGTAGTGTCCGGAGGGGGTCGGCGGCGGCGGCGGCGGAGCCGACGCGCGGGGGGTGCCCGGAGGGGTCGTGGCGACCGCCGCCGGGGTGGAGCAAAAACCTCCGCCGCCTCCGCCGGCCGCGGCGGGCGCGGTGCCTTGCGCCATGGCGAGGGCGGCGAGCTCCGGATGCGGGATTCCGACAGGGATGCGAGGGGGGCGGGGGGAGTGGGAGTTGGGTTTTCCGCTGGAGCTGAGAAATTTGGGAGATCTCGTACGACTGTGCTGCGGTTGGGTGCACGCTTGGAATAGCTACAGTCAGAGGTTCGTGGACCCGAAGGGTGAAGCGCTGACAACCCGGGCCCATTTCTCGTGACTTATTCGTGCGAGATGTAACTATTCCATGAATTTTGAGAAAATGATCTACTCCTACATGTCATTTAGAAAAATTACTTCCTCCGTCCACTGATATATGTAAACACAGAAGGTACTCTATCCGTCCTAAATATAAGACGTATAATAATAGTTAAAAATCATCTAAGTTTAACCAAGTTATATAAAAAATATAAACATCTATAATACTAAATCAATAATTTCACCACATTTTCTCAGTATGTCCATCTAATATTGTAGATGCAGATTTTTCAAACAGTTGGTCAATTTGACTTTTGACTAATCTTAAACGTCCAACATTTTAAAACAAGAGAGAGGGTACTTTTTACTTGTGGAGATTATAGAGTTCACCTCAAATTTCTACATCGAGCAACGGATCGTTTTCTATGTTCAACTAATAAAAAATTCGCATCATGACACGGACCGCGGATGCCATCCAGTCATATTCCAAATCGATTAGACTACCTTTTGTTTAAAAAGTTGGATAGACATAAAACACACTGTGTTAACACACGTTGCATCAAACTTTTTGGATCAAATAAAACATTTCATGGTGATACGGCTATTTTTTTGTTTCAATTGCTTTCTCCTTTTTTATTCTTGTTCTATTCCTTTTCTTTTTGATTTTCTCCTACCATTTGTTTTTCTTCTAAGAGCATATCTACCAAATCTCTAATAACGGCTCCCATTCCTAAAAACCGCCACCGCTCCTAACGTGGTTAACAAAAACAGCTCTAGGGGGTCTAAAACACACTCGATACCTATATTTCTTTCGAGGGACAAAAAACACCTAAGCATGTCCGTACTCACAGTCCTCAGTTTTCTCACTCCCAGAGGGTAAAAGGCCACTGCCGAAATCCTAATTGCCGGCTTGGAAGTTTCCCGCTTAATACCCGTGTGGAGCCCTGACGAGTCCCTCGTGCAGCCCCCCTCCTGCACCGTGTCCACGCCGCCTCCTATCGCGAACTTGATCTTGCATATGCCGCACAACCTAGGGTTACGACTGCCCCTGTCTACGGCCGTTTGTTCGGTCGTCACTAGTTCCAGCGAGTCCATGGAGATGGAGGAGGCCAAGCTTCTCCAGCCTTTGTAGGAGCGCTGGAACCGGTGGCTTGGCTGGCCATGTCATCCCACCAGCCTATGCGCTACTTGCCTCCACGATGACGATAGTAGCTCGCTCGCAGATGGCGAGCAGCTCAGGAGCAGCACCCATTTTTATGTTTGGTGCATTGCCAACAAGGTAATTTTTGCTCCTTATCCATCTATGAATGAAATATAAGCATATATGCCGATATGATGTTTAATTGGTTTTGTTCGGACTTTAAAGTTCATGAGGAGAAGCCTTAAATACATATGGAGGATAGAGGATGACGTGTTGTATTTCACATTGAAGGCTCAAGTCACTCTTGAAGCAAGATGTGGGGTTAAGCAAACACACGAGACATTCTGCCAACAAATCCATGAGCGCTATAATGTAACTACCTCGGTGAATTACGCTCCTAGTTACAAGCCTGGATGAGCGAAAATGGTTAAAATAGTACGGTGGGGCCCAAATGCCACTCACAGGTAAACCTTTCGGCCGTCCTAACCATTTCCAAACATCGGGACAAGAACGGGCGGCGTAATCGGCAGGCGAAGGAATCAACTACATATACAAATGAGTATGTATGCAAGCCACCATACAATGGTTCTCAGAGTCATTCCATCTAAAAAGAAAGGAAATATAGCAACGTCATACGGCAAGATCCAAATATCCTAGATAGATATAATAGTTTAGGATATCTCCTCATACATCAAACATCAGAGTATCAAGCGGAAGCGGAAAACACGATCCGAGTACGGATAAGAAGCAAATCGGCATAAGATGCCCCATAAATAAACACACCCGCCCACAGATCTCACGGATCCCCGTTCCCGGAATCTCTACACCGAATGATCGTTGCCCGCATCGTCCGTCTCCTCCACCCAGTATCCATCTTGCGAGCTTACCTGTGCATCTGAATCAAACAATTTATCGTGTGAGACCCTAGGGATACTCAGCAAGTCTTTATGCCTCTAAAGGGGACACAAACTGGGGTGATGCAATTGCAGCAAAAGATAAACCCTAGCAATTCTATAGATACTCGCTAACCATCCGCCTAACCAAAGATAGACGGATGTCCGTGAATTAATAACAACAGTTATAACAGTTATAACAGTAATATCCACAGATCCATCCTCCTCCTCGCTTACCGACGAGGAAGCGGACGAACAACCCCCCCATCCGTTGGTAGTTTTATTATCCATTCCATGAGTGTTACACTATTTACTAGTCCGGTACTTAGTCAAATTAAAAGCGGTACTTTAGTTATTCTTGTCTATGATCGAGAAACTGTGCTCCAAGTCGTCCA
Source organism: Avena sativa (assembly GCA_916181665.1). Taxonomy (NCBI): domain Eukaryota; kingdom Viridiplantae; phylum Streptophyta; class Magnoliopsida; order Poales; family Poaceae; genus Avena; species Avena sativa. Next base: position 472,607,450 of record OV702290.1, read on the forward strand.
TAACCGCGGACACGGCTTTCAGAAAGTTTTACCCTGCAGGGGTACACAAATAGCAACACACACTCGATCAACCTCGGAAAAACCAAATCAAAACCCAACGAGGCAGTCACGACAAAGCAATCACAGGATTCAGAAATATTTCAGGGGGCCACCCCATTAAGCTACCCGCGACGAAGTTGGCCGACTCCAAGACGGACTCAAGGTTTGCGTCAATGGCTGTAAACGACTGGGAACCCGAAAATGTGACTGGGCTTGTCGATATCGCGAAAACACTCCGCTTACCTAAACAGTACAGTGTGCAGTACCTCGCACAATTTAAATAAAGCAGTAAAGCATGGCATAAGTATAGGATAGTAAAGCATGGCATAAGCAGGACTCTAGGAAGGATGTCAGAGAGGGTCAGAGGCTCACCGCGGGGCTCTCGGTGGTGGTGGATCGGGCAGGCGTGCAGCGGATCATCGGTGGAGCTGGAGGACAGCGAGCTAGGGTTTGGCGTTGGGGCGGCGGTGGTTCAGCGCTTCTGGGACTCCTCCTCCTCGACGGCGTGTACGGAGCGGATGCAGAGGACCTTCTTGTCCTCCTCGATCACCTCCACGTCGCGCTTGTCGTCTGGGTCGAAGCAGCGCCGGTGGAGCAGACGGTGGCCGGCGAGAGGAAGCTGGGGTCGGTGGAGAGGGAGGGAGGAAGGCCAGGGCGCCTCGGCCAGATCTGGAGAGGCCAGAGGAGAGCCGAGAGGGAGTACATAGGGACGGGAGAGGAGAGGGGGTGCCGTGGGGGAGTGGGTAGGTTAAAGGTGGCTCGGCCACCTTTTTCCCCCTCCTTCACGTGCTCGAGCTGGGAGGCCAGGGCAGGCACGGGCAGGGGCTTCCAGGTGGGGTAGGGCAGGCCAGGCTCGGGTGGTTCGGCGTGGGGCATGCAGGGCAGGGAGAGAGGAGAAAAGAGGAGAGGGGAGGCTCGGGCTAGGTTGGTACTAGGGTTGGGTAGAGAGAGGGAGTAGATGAGGTGTGGGACCAGGGAGAGGGGTAGCCAGGTGGGGCCTACAGGGCAGAGAGAGGAGAGAGGCCGAGAGAGGCAGGTGGGTAGCTAGGGTAGGTCATGGTGGGGTGGCTCGGCTAGAGAGAGGAGAGATGAGGGAGGGTACTTAGGGTTTAGAGGGAGGGGGTATGGTGATGATGGGGTAGGTGATTAGGGAGGATCTTAGATAGAGGATAAGAAAGAGAGGGAGATGGCTTAGGGTTTAAGAAGCTTGCATGCTTCAAACTTAGATCAAGCAAGAACATGAGGAAAAGGTGTAGGGTTTAGCAACTTAAACAATATCCACAAAAGGAGTGGAAGAGAGGAATAGAATTGTGGTGGTGGATTTTAGCAAGACAAACTAGATCAAGCCAAAAGAGAGAAGAGAAGAAAAGGTGGTGATGGCATGGATGGAGATGGTGATGGGGTTTTAGATGCTTGCATGCATCAAGCAAGATCAAGCATAAGGGGTAGAGAGATATGGGGAAGACCCACTCAAAGATTCAAATAAAAACCAAAGGCTAGAAAAAGGTGGTACTTGCATGGCCCATGCAAAACAATTAATGCCATGCTTAATCTTGTGAAAACAATAATATTTACATGGCATTATTCCTATGCATTCCCAAAAGTGGGTTTAATCCAAGCTAAAGAATTTAAAGGAAATTCCAGATGGAGTAGATGGAGATGATCACATTTGATTATAATTGGGACTTGCTAGTGTGTATATTCCACTAGATGCCTACTAGTCCCAAAAATATTCCCACAGGAGCATAAATCCATAATAATCCATATGGAAGCTCGGAAAAGGGTTCCACTCACAAGGCATGCAAAGGTGGCCATGTGGCTCTCATATATCAATAATGTGAAAACAACATGATGCTAAGATGAGAGCAAGTGGAATAGAATTGTATCCATCCCAACCCATATGAGCTAGAGGTAAAACCCAAAAGAAAAACAATTGCAAGCTCATGGATAATGGAATGGTGGAAAGATGAGGTGATGACAAGAAAGGTGGTGGAGTTAAATAAAAGATATGCCCCCAACTCAACTTGGGCATTAAACAATATATCAAGAACCAAATACAATATCAAGAGGCAAATACAATTTACAATGCATATGAGGGAAGAACCAAAACAAAAAGGGTTTTATATGATGCTCAAATGCAAGGAGGCATGATGACATGAGCATGATATAATTATGATGCAACAATTATGGTAGCATATATCTAGACTAGGCTAGTAGCATTGCAATTGTTAGACAATTGGGATGCTACAACTCTCCCCCACTAAACAAGGATCTCGCCCCGAGATTCCTAGGAAAAAGAAAACAACACAAGGAGAGGCAGGTGTTCGGAACGAAGGTGACCCTCACATTCCCAAGTTGATGAACAACGGAATGGTGCGACCACTACACCTTGCAAAACTTGCTAGACTTGTTGCGAGTCTTGCGTTTTGCTTGAGAAACAACGGGTTAGAAGAGTTGAAGGATTGTCGTGAGACAAGAAGGATAGGATGAACATAGCTCCGGTTTTCTCAAGAAACAAGATAAAAGAATAGAACCACTTGTGAAAGAAAAGGAAAAGATGATGTATCCTGGATAAAGAAAGACACACCGTTAAGGTTAAAGATTTACCGATACTAGAGAGGATGAATCTTTATCTCGCCGGAAGAAAAGAGCTAGATTGGAGAGGTTTTGAACCACTATGACAATAGCATCGTATCTTCTCTCGGATTTGAGAAATGAAGTACGGAAACAATATTGTCTTCAAACAATAGAGTCCCTTGATATCATCGGAAAGATTTAGTTAGACATCGTCGGATTAGATTCTTGTTGCGCCGGTAAGAACCAAGGATCACGCAATTGAGGTGCGCGGATATAACTTCCAGAGACGGATGTGAAGCCAGATCATGGTGGAATCCCGAGAAGCAAAGAATATGGAGGATCTGGAGTTTATTGTGGAGATACTTATTGCTTTCTTTAGCCTTGAGGCTAACGCAATAGATTTGCGTCTGATGGCCTCAACCATAATTGGCTTTACCACAGAAAAAGAATTGATTAAACAAAAAGAGAGATATTTTCCTTCCATCTTGTTTAGGGATGTCGAGCACCGGTAGATTGACGAGGACGGAAAAGAGTTTTGCATTTGTTCCACCAGATAATTGAAGATTTTCTCCGTGTAGGAAAAGACGAGATCACCAACAAGAGATTATTGATTACCTTCTTCGAGAGAGCACTCCGGAAAAACAAGGACGGAAGTAAAAGTATCAAGGGATAAAGGCTACTTCTAACTTCCGTGGAATGAGTGAAATCACATAATTCACCCATTCAATGTACAAGAGCGAATGATAAGAGTAGTGGTATGGTAGCTACTCCATCCCGCACTCAAAGCATTACTCCGCACATGAATGAGAAAACCATGCAACCCAACTACCGAAACAGACTGAAGGTATTGACAAGAAGAGCTCATGGAACTCCGTTAGAAAACAAGGATAGATGTAAACGATTCACCGAATCCAAGATAGATAAGGGTGATGATGTTGTCGTCATGTCAGAAGTACCAAACCACCGGCAAGATATGAAGGAAGATTACGGAGAACAACTGCAAGATTCAACAGCTACAGAAAAGATAGCACCAACTTGAACAGAAGGATTACAAGATCTGGAAGGTCTTCATGGCCTCCGGTGGATTGAGCATAGATGATAGAACGAGAGGGTTTCAAAAGATCACTTGACGAGACTGAGGTGAAGGAACTCCATGTTCTTCCTGAAAAGATTGAGAGAGGTTAGCTGTCTTGAGGAAAACTTCGGCGGGACGACGATGATAACTTGCCAACAAGGAACAACTCTGGATTGGTTGAAGATGAAGGATGGAATTAACAATGGACTTGCTAATTCCAGAATTGAAGCGATCTATTGAGCAGAAGGACGTGGCCGAGATAGGTGACTTCAAAAAGTCAGGATTCTCACTTTGAGACTTTGCACACAGGCAGTGCTCACGAAGCTTGAGAGAAAGAGACACAGATGATCTTCCATGTCCTTCCATTGATATGGAATAGGCAAGCATATTATCAACATATACCACCAAGGATTAACAAGATATTCCCCAGAATACCAAGTTCAAAAGGTGAGAGAAACGAACAAATGCTCGAACACTTCCTGAGCTCAACGCTCTTAAAAAGATCAATATTAAGAGCTCGGGTTCGTGTTGAAAGAGATACACTGGCAGAATAGATTATCTGGTCCTTCGGAAGAGGACAAGAAATGCCACTTGGTTCACATTGTCGATAGGATCACCGATTACAAAGATAAAGAGATCTTGGTTAAGAACCGATGATAGCTCATACCTTAAGCAAAGCTATCAGAAGCGAAAAGATGCAATTCCCTCGTATCCAGGAGAATTGTGCAGATATGGAGTTCAAAAAGATGTGCAGCATGATGGACAGATGATAGACCGCCGTAGTGCCTTGAGAAACTCCGGGTTGCCAAAGATGCTTGAATATGCATAGATATGATCACGTTGTACTCAAATCACAGGAGATAACCGTCACCATTTGGAGGATAGTGTTGATAGCATTTTCCCTATTCCACTCATGATAAATGTCATATAGCTATGCCGAGAACCCAATTATAATCACCAGCATCGGATCGACACCTGTTATGTAATTAGCCCAAGAGAATTGGAGATGAAATGAAACTCCAGGATTAAGCGCCGGTGACAAAAGAATGAGTTAGCATGGACATGCTGATAAAAGGGAGATAGATAATGTTTCACACACGACTGGAAAGGAGTGTGGAAACACAGATGTATGAAAGAAAATTTTTCCGCATTTTTCGGCATTAAAATACCAATAGATGCGCAAAAACACTTATCAGGTAGAGATTAGCAACTGATGGTTTCACAGAATGTGGAGTTGCTAGAAGGAAGGACACCCTTAAGAAGATGGCACCGGTTAACAAGGAGTCAGATAGATCGCGTCGGTTTTCAAAAGCCTGTCGGTATGGAATATACCAACAGTTGATAACCAAAGGCAGATTGTGATAACAAATTGGATGCAACAGATAGACAAGGAATTACACACACACACACACTTTCTATGGTACTACGGAAACCCAGAACACGTGAATCCTAGTTTGAATTTTAAGAAGAGGATTGAAAACGTTACACTTCCTTACCAGAAAAAGGGTGGTGGGTGGGTAAGAAGAAAAGTGGAAGCAGTCCTACTCTCACGTTTTGTTTTTCCCTAGTATACATAGCTACCAAAATATTTGCTAGACTGACAACGACCATTTGGCTGAGACCCTGAAGGTCGGGATGGCTCTGATACCAATTGTAACTACCTCGGTGAATTACGCTCCTAGTTACAAGCCTGGATGAGCGGAAATGGTTAAAATAGTACGGTGGGCCCAAATGCCACTCACAGGTAGACCTTTCGGCCGTCCTAACCATTTCCAAACATCGGGACAAGAACGGGCGGCGTAATCGGCAGGCGAAGGGATCAACTAAATACACAAATGAGTATGTATGCAAGCCACCATACAATGGTTCTCAGAGTCATTCCATCTAAAAAGAAAGGAAATATAGCAACGCCATACGGCAAGATCCAAATATCCTAGATAGATATAATAGTTTAGGATATCTCCTCATACATCAAACATCAGAGTATCAAGCAGAAGCGGAAAACACGATCCGAGTACGGATAAGAAGCAAATCGGCATAAGATGCCCCATAAATAAACACATCCCGCCCACAGATCTCACGGATCCCCATTCCCGGAATTTCTACACCGAATGATCGTTGCCCGCATCGTCCGTCTCCTCCACCCAGTATCCATCTTGCGAGCTTACCTGTGCATCTGAATCAAACAATTTATCGTGTGAGACCCTAGGGGTACTCAGCAAGTCTTTATGCCTCTAAAGGGGACACAAACTGGGGTGACGCAATTGCAGCAAAAGATAAACCCTAGCAATTCTATAGATACTCGCTAACCATCCGCCTAACCAAAGATAGACGGATGTCCGTGAATTAATAACAACAGTTATAACAGTTATAACAGTAATATCCACAGATCCATCCTCCTCCTCGCTTACCGACGAGGAAGCGGACGAACAACCCCCCCCCATCCGTTGGCAGTTTTATTATCCATTCCATGAGTGTTGCACTATTTACTAGTCCGGTACTTAGTCAAATTAAAAGCGGTACTTTAGTTATTCTTGTCTATGATCGAGAAACTGTGCTCCAAGTCGTCCATAACCGCGGACACGGCTTTCAGAAAGTTTTACCCTGCAGGGGTGCACAAATAGCAACACACACTCGATCAACCTCGGAAAAACCAAATCAAAACCCAACGAGGCAGTCACGACAAAGCAATCACAGGATTCAGAAATATTTCAGGGGGCCACCCCATTAAGCTACCCGCGACGAAGTTGGCCGACTCCAAGACGGACTCAAGGTTTGCGTCAATGGCTGTAAACGACTGGGAACCCGAAAATGTGACTGGGCTTGTCGATACCGCGAAAACACTCCGCTTACCTAAACAGTACAGTGTGCAGTACCTCGCACAATTTAAATAAAGCAGTAAAGCATGGCATAAGTACAGGATAGTAAATAAAACCTCAAACTAGTTTGTGGCCCCAAGAAATAAGAATGAATCAAGCTCTGGCTTAGGGGGGTTCATAAGCCTCCCGGATGTGGATAGCGCGAATATTCAAGGAACAGGAATCAAGTACTCGGGGTCCTACGGGACACAAGTGAGCCTGAAAAACCAAATAGCGAATATGGCTCACCGATGTCACTTTCATTAGTTATCCCATTACTACTCAGGTTAAGTTGTTTAGGTACCTCGTTATCCATCAGACACTCACATACCCTACACATGCTGTTCTACGACTCGCATGGCTCAGACAACTCCTGTAGTAATGGCTCATAGGATGGAGGAACAAGCTTCGGTGGGGTTTAAAAGTAAAGGCTATGCAATACTTGGGATTCAATTTAATGCAATCGCGACTCAATGATGCAAGAATAAGAAAGAGGCAATAGATACTATATGTATGCAAGCATGTGGTAGTGCTTGTCTGGCAGCTCAGTTGAAGCAAGGGATGGATCTAGGTAGTGCTCCTGGTTCTCTTGATATATCTCCTGCTCAGCGTCTATTCGAAGAAGAACCAAACAAACAAGGGCCAACATAAATAAAGTGCACAAGCATATGAATAAAATGCGACAAGCAAACAATCATGCCATGATGAATGATGCACAATTTGCATGGCAATAAAGTAGCATGGCATGGGTGAGGTGTGGAATACAAGAATAAATCATTTTATTGAGTTTTGGCCACATTTTATCCTAATATTAGTTGCTGTATACTTTATATTTATATGATGCATGCTTCAAATCAAAACATGGAATGCATAAACAGAAAGGTCTCGTCGAGCTAATCATTTTAGACATATTATTTGTGAAATTTGGAGTTATAAAACAAAATTTATTAATTAATTAAGGTAAAGGGGCATTTTATTGTAATTTAAATCAACTTGAAATTTTAAGTGTCCAAAATATATTTTGAATGGCATATTTGAATTCCTCACATTTTTCTGATTTGAAAACATATATTATTTGTATTATTTGGGTTTATAATTTAAAAGTTATTTGAAAACAGATTTAAAATTTGAATTTAAATTAATTTGAAAAAGGTTTAAATTTAAACAAATAGACAGAAATACTTTTCTCACACAGACAAACCTAGCCATAGACAATGACAGGTGGGCCATCTGCTGACTGGACGACGCAGCGCGCAGAAAACCGTCTGTCACCGCGAGCACGCCTAGCCACAGTGGATGACAGGTGGGGTTCGAGGCTCCGCTGACCCACACGCCAGTGGGCGAGAGGGGGCTTGCCACGCGGCACAGAGAGGGAGCACGGGTTGAGGAGCCAAAAGCCTGGGTACCTTTTTGCAAAAAGACTGAGAGGCTGACAGGTGGGACTGGTTGGACCGCGGGTTGCAGGAGTCAAAAAGGCAGGGGGGTATTTGCAAAGCGGCGCTAGGTACTGTTGTTCTTCTCTGCCTCGAGCGACAGGTCGGTGTTCGGCAGAGCAGGGCGCGCGCAGGGAGATGGGGTCGAACTCGCGACCTGGCGTGCGCGGGCGGCGGTGGCTACCGCTGGGCTGGGGAGGGTTGTTGTCTGGGAGTGGCTGCGCGGCTAAGAAGAGGCTACCGAGGCGGAACGGCGACAGCGACAACACGCACAGAGAGTGCTCGACAGAAAGATCTGCTCCTCTAGGAAGGATGTCAGAGAGGGTCAGAGGCTCACCGCGGGGCTCTCGGTGGTGGTGGATCGGGCAGGCGTGCAGCGGATCGTCGGTGGAGCTGGAGGACAGCGAGCTAGGGTTTGGCGTCGGGGCGGCGGTGGTTCAGCGCTTCTGGGACTCCTCCTCCTCGACGGCGTGTACGGAGCGGATGCAGAGGACCTTCTTGTCCTCCTCGATCACCTCCACGTCGCGCTTGTCGTCTGGGTCGAAGCAGCGCCGGTGGAGCAGACGGTGGCCGGCGAGAGGAAGCTGGGGTCGGTGGAGAGGGAGGGAGGAAGGCCAGGGCGCCTCGGCCAGATCTGGAGAGGCCAGAGGAGAGCCGAGAGGGAGTAGATAGGGACGGGAGAGGAGAGGGGGTGCCGTGGGGGAGTGGGTAGGTTAAAGGTGGCTCGGCCACCTTTTTCCCCCTCCTTCATGTGCTCGAGCTGGGAGGCCAGGGCAGGCACGGGCAGGGGCTTCCAGGTGGGGCAGGGCAGGCCAGGCTCGGGTGGTTCGGCGTGGGGCATGCAGGGCAGGGAGAGAGGAGAAAAGAGGAGAGGGGAGGCTCGGGCTAGGTTGGTACTAGGGTTGGGTAGAGAGAGGGAGTAGATGAGGTGTGGGACCAGGGAGAGGGGTAGCCAGGTGGGGCCTACAGGGCAGAGAGAGGAGAGAGGCCGAGAGAGGCAGGTGGGTAGCTAGGGTAGGTCATGGTGGGGTGGCTCGGCTAGAGAGAGGAGAGATGAGGGAGGGTACTTAGGGTTTAGAGGGAGGGGGTATGGTGATGATGGGGTAGGTGATTAGGGAGGATCTTAGATAGAGGATAAGAAAGAGAGGGAGATGGCTTAGGGTTTAAGAAGCTTGCATGCTTCAAACTTAGATCAAGCAAGAACATGAGGAAAAGGTGTAGGGTTTAGCAACTTAAACAATATCCACAAAAGGAGTGGAAGAGAGGAATAGAATTGTGGTGGTGGATTTTAGCAAGACAAACTAGATCAAGCCAAAAGAGAGAAGAGAAGAAAAGGTGGTGATGGCATGGATGGAGATGGTGATGGGGTTTTAGATGCTTGCATGCATCAAGCAAGATCAAGCATAAGGGGTAGAGAGATATGGGGAAGACCCACTCAAAGATTCAAATAAAAACCAAAGGCTAGAAAAAGGTGGTACTTGCATGGCCCATGCAAAACAATTAATGCCATGCTTAATCTTGTGAAAACAATAATATTTACATGGCATTATTCCTATGCATTCCCAAAAGTGGGTTTAATCCAAGCTAAAGAATTTAAAGGAAATTCCAGATGGAGTAGATGGAGATGATCACATTTGATTATAATTGGGACTTGCTAGTGTGTATATTCCACTAGATGCCTACTAGTCCCAAAAATATTCCCACAGGAGCATAAATCCATAATAATCCATATGGAAGCTAGGAAAAGGGTTCCACTCACAAGGCATGCAAAGGTGGCCATGTGGCTCTCATAATCAATAATGTGAAAACAACATGATGCTAAGATGAGAGCAAGTGGAATAGAATTGGATCCATCCCAACCCATATGAGCTAGAGGTAAAACCCAAAAGAAAAACAATTGCAAGCTCATGGATAATGGAATGGTGGAAAGATGAGGTGATGACAAGAAAGGTGGTGGAGTTAAATAAAAGATTTGCCCCCAACTCAACTTGGGCATTAAACAATATATCAAGAACCAAATACAATATCAAGAGGCAAATACAATTTACAATGCATATGAGGGAAGAACCAAAACAAAAAGGGTTTTATATGATGCTCAAATGCAAGGAGGCATGATGACATGAGCATGATATAATTATGATGCAACAATTATATATATGAAGGTAGCATATATCTAGACTAGGCTAGTAGCATTGCAATTGTTAGACAATTGGGATGCTACATATAACAAGTACAATAAAAGTGGAGAAGCTAGAACATGAGCACTACTCTTACACAAGTGGAACATAATTGTTGGTCGAAGTTTGAAATGATCTATGCTCCATTTGTTTGAACTATGATCTATGATATCAGTTTGTATGAACTATGACTATGATATCGGCTTGTATGAACTATCCGCTACTTTTTTTATGCTTTCGATAAAACATGATGCTATCTATTATATAATCATCTTTGTTCTCATATGGAACATATAACTATTTGAAAATTATATGCAAAGTAGTGAAATGTTGAGATTGAGAGAGTAATAATAGTTTTTGGGAGTCACCTTTTGGGAGTCTACTAGAGTTGAGAAGTTTTCACACTCTAAAATCCTCTCTCTCCACTCCAAGTGAGGGTTTATTCGGAGTAATTTTTTATCCTTCTGCTGGAGATGCTCTAAGGGCACCACGTTGTCAAAGACGGTGGGTGTGTACCATCTGGGCCAGGTGTGTTCTATCCATATTTTTTGGAAAGTACATACTACAGACAGGAATGTGATCAAGACCTAGTGTAAAAGTACGCTTCGCTTAAAAAATATAAAAACATATCTCTCCCATAAAAATATAAAAATATAAAAGTATAAAGAAGAAGATACAAGGTAGATCAAGACAAAGTGCAAAGAGTGGATTCAATTGGATCAACACAAATGAAGTGCAAGTTCAAGATGGGCCATCTCGAAAAGATCATGTGCTTGAAACTTAGCGTCCTTATGATGATCATGGATATGTGAAGACATGCCCAAAGAAGAGTCTCTCCCATAGGAGGATAGGCGACCAATTCACAATTCTTCATCAAGGAAGCGCGAGCAAGCTCAATCAAGAATGTGTTCCAACTTGAGAGGGACAATATCGTGATCATTAAGCCTAAGTGGAATACCCAATGCAAATGTATGATCTTGATAGGTTTTATCTTTTACCTGTCATAAATCACGTGGAATCAAAGGACACAATCCATTAAGAGATATCATTCCTTAATTCGGTAGGATGTTGAAGATGAGCTGGATTGGGTTGATCTTGACTTAGAGACCAAGACATGATCCATATATATGTAGCAGCAGGATTCCACAACGAAAACCAAGCAAGTATGAAGCTACAAATTTTCAAGTTCTAGCCAGTCTAGGGTTTAACCTTTCGCCACAATCTACCTATTCCCTCGTATACAAGATCAAACATAAATTGTGCATCGACACAGTTATGCATACCTTTTTTTTTACTGTGCATGGATGTTGTAATCGTATGTGTAGCCCGTGAACTCCTTTCGAAATGTGAACTGGCCTATTTGCCACAAACTTTAGAGACCGAAGTTCATGCATTGTGAAAAATCCGTGGTAAATTTCTTACCCGGAGGAGTTTGTAACAAGATCTACGGTGTCTCCCGGGTCTCATTATAGTTTTATCTCAAAATTTCAATCGTTTGTAGCAAATAAGTGGACATTAATAATTGATAAGCGTTATACATAAGCATAGTTCCATGTGCGCTTTCACCAAACATGTGCTGGATAGTATTTATTTGCTCCAGCAGCTGCAGGGCGTAGGTACAGGGGATGGATGGTGGAACAAGGACTCAACAACAACAACACACCTACAAGCAAAGCGACGCGTTAACGAACCAAGCAGAATCTCTCTCACACACCCTTCAGTATTGATAGATTCTAAGATTAATTCCATGGTGATAACTATTTGATGAATGCAAAATTAAGCAGTACGCGGTCAACAGATCTCGACGCAAAAACAAAATCCGTCAGATCAAAGTGGCACATACTGCAACGTGAACAGCGAGACAACCGATTTGAGGATCCGAGCTTTGAACCGATCCCCTCTTCTCCAACGACATCCTCCAACAATCAAGCGAAAATAAACCTACACTAAGAGCTCACCAACACGATCTTCGATGGTAGGAACAAGTTCGCGTACGGAGAAATCCGTCACGCACCGATCGGGAAGGAGCGCGTCATGGCGGTGGTGGAACCTCTAGTCGAAGCCAACGCCCCTCGCCGCCGCCGTCCACGCGCCCTGGGCCGCCGGTACCCTCGTCGACACCGCACCGCGCGCCGCCGCCGCGGCCCTCGCGCAGTTCTCCATGGAGGTGGGTACGGTGCCGGTGGGCGTGGCGGTGGCGGTGCCGCTGAACTGGCCGTTGGCGCCGGCGCGGGAGTGCGCGGCGGCCGTGGCGGTGGCGATGCTGCTGAACTGGCCGTTGGCGCCGGCGCGGGAGTGCGCGGCGGCCGTGGCGGCGGCGAGCGCGTCGTAGGCGTCGTCCTTGACGATGACGATCTCCTCCAGCTGGATCCGCAGGTACTTCTCGTCCCCTTCCTCCCCCACCTTCTTCCCCTCGACGGCGGCCTTCGGAGCGGAAGCGGCGCGGCGGCCGGCGACCATAGCGGCGAACCTATCCATGCCCGAAACTAAAATCTCTCTCGACTCAACTTGCCAAAATCCTCTGCCGATGGGATTGGAAAATGCAGGGAACTTCCTTGTTGCTCGGTGAAGGCATGGTTGGTCCGCGGCCGCACTGACGCGAGACTCAGATATATAGAGGGGGAGAACGTGGGCTCGTGTCGGTGTCGGCGCCGGCCAGGTAACAGGACGCCGCGCACGCAATCCGACTTGTACAGTTGTACTACTCTTGTAACTTGGAAGGTGTAGGGCTTTCGGCCTGTTGGCCCTGGGGTGCTTCATCGCTCCCTGGAGAGTTTTTATTTTTCGCCGGCGAAAAAATTCCTTCCCAGTCGACCCTCGAGAACGACTTTGTGCATGTTTGGCCAAAGTTTGCGTCGGCGTTCCTAGGGCTAACCCAACGCATTGGGTGTCGCCTTGGGGCGCCCATAAAAGAAAAATCGGGCACTTAAATTTTATATGACAAGTGGCCCTATCCTGCCATTGAGCCGAACTATGATCATCCTTATTCTCTTGTCTTCCGTGTCGTTGTAAGCCTTTCAGGTGAGCCGTCACATCCAATCGGCACGCGGCCAATTAATGGCACACCACCACCAGTTTCCCGTCCACGCGCCACTGACTACACCCCTCCCGCCCAAGCATCGGCTATATAAATCTCCCTATTTTCCTTGGCGAGGTCGCACACCACTCCAACCCCAGCCACCACCCCGACCCCTCACCAGAGCACCACTGATGTCCGAGACGTACCCCAGCGACCCAAGCGGTGGCTAACGGCTTCGGCCACCGTTGGCTACAGGAGTACGAGGCGAGCTATCCCGCGCCGCCAAACTTCCACTGCTCGCTGATGTGGAAGCTCAGCACCGGCGGCGTGCCGGTGCTTCCCATACCCATCGGCCACGAGCTGCTCGCCCGCATCCAGCAGGTGTACTCGGGCGAGCTCACCGATGAGCAGCGCGCCAACCCAGCCTGGGACACCGGCAACCACGCCGTCTAGATCAGTACTTCACCGACCGACGCACCGAGGAGCTCGCCGCCTATGACGGAGGAGGCCCTCTGCTAGCGAGGAGGAACTCGACGTGCAGGCGTCTGTGGTGGCAGGCACCTAGGCGTATGCTCAAGGCCATCCTCGCCCACATTGAGGTCGTCAATAACCCGCGCATCAACTAATCGCCTCCGCCGCTACCGACCTCTCGCCGCCGAGGGAGCTCCTGGATGCCACGGCCACTATTGATATATATCGTACGGCCCAACAGAAGGCTCACTCGAAGATATATTAAGATCCATGAAGCCTATGTCAGTTTGGCTGATACGAAGCCTACATGGACACCAACTCCAATCATACAAGACAAGAAAAGTCCAAGACAGATACAAACTCTAACTTGTAATCTACTCGTATTGGTACCTGAGACCTACCCTCCCCATATATAAAGGCTAGGAGGGTCCAACGAGGAGGACACGATACAATCGACGCTACCCGACAATAGATCTAGACAACAGCCATCACGCCCCTCTCTTAGCGAGATCACATCTAGTCGACTCAACGAGTTTGTACTCTCCAAGGATAATACGAGCAGACAAGAAGGAAGTAGGGTTTCCTCTACGAGGGCCTGAACCTGGGTAAATCGTCTCCCTTGTTTGTTTGTTAAGCTGACAAAATCACTAGTGCTCTCCTTTTCCACGAAACCCTAAGTCCACGGTGTATGGCGCCGCTATATTCTTCCTTTTTGGCCTCGGAGTCCCGCTCGTCGGGGTCTGCCCGGCGACTCCCTCGCCTCACTTTGCGGCCCAGCTCACCCCCGTGAAGGACAAGCCCGAGGAGCCGTCACGTCGCTTCCCACCTCGCACACGAGCGCGCTCCGACGGCATTGTCATCAACGAGCACCGCGTGTCGTCTCTCCCATGCGACAGCCTCCGACTCATCAAGCCGAAGAAGTAGCAGGACTCCGACGAGTTGTTGGCGAAGAAAATGAAGCACTGGTCGTCGCTGCGCGAGTACCTCCAGAGCGCGCTGAAGGTGGAGGCTCCGGAGACCCTGGCGACATACTAGATTGGAGGATGGCCTTGCGGGGCGTCCCTCGAAGATGTCCTGCCCATGTCGCTGCCGGATGCGCTCGCCTGGTCGAGGGCTGAGGCTGAGCGCCAGTAGCGACTCCTGGATTACGCGGCGCACCGCCGAGCATCCCGGTTCAACCGCGACATCATCGTCCTCGACGATGATGACGAGATCGGGCCGAGCAATGCTTTTCCGTGGAGGCGCTTCAGCGACCCAGGCCAGGGGAGTAGCCACGGCCTGCCGGCTGACGACCCGCCAAGCGGCGACGACTATGCCGTCTTCTACCGCCGCCTCGACATGAACTAGGATTTAGTTTAAATTTATGTTTTAGTTTAAATTTTGTCGAATCTTGTATGAACTGGCCTCCTATCTATGTATTTCGCCTTAATTTATGAATTTCATTTGAATTTGTTCTGTCTCGCCGAGCTGGACACGGCTAGGAAATCGCCAGCCCCAGGCCAAGAAGTGCCGCCGGCACTTCCCCAAAAGGCTCAATTTTGCGCCGAAATTTGTCATAGGGAAGGGGCACTATGGCTGGAGATGCTCTAAGAAGGAAGTACCCAAATAAGAAGGAATCCATTGGAATTTTGGAACACGAGATTGTACATATGTTTCCTCAGTTTGATATGATCTTGAAGATGTATCGGATTAATCTCAATTTGAAGGCCAAGACACGATTATAATGACTTAGAGGCTACTATCATAACATAGCAACTATAAAGCCAATGAACTTTATTTTGCGAAAAGCCCTCTGATCTACTCATACTCATCAACATCGCTACAAGAAAACTCAAAAGTAATAAAATTATATACAGGTCCTTGGATAACCTAATGATAACTACAAACACTTGAATGAGCCAAAGGCGTGTTGCCGTCCTTCTACATCCCTCGGTGGAGCCGGGAAAATTTATCGTAGTAAAATTTGTTATAGTAGACAAATAAAAAGGCATCGTGCTAAGATGCCAAAGGACCATCGCGGAAGAGCAGCAACCGGTCGCCGACAAAGAAAATCGTAGATTAGAAAGAACAACTCTAATTGTTCTAGTGTTTAGACTTTGGCCACATTCGCCATAATTATCCAGATGACTGTTCTAGGGTTTAGACTTTGGGCACATTCATCTAGCCGTATCGGGGGACTGAATATTGCGAATTTTTTTAAATAATACACTTTTTTTAATTAATTTGAGAAGTGTTGCGCGAATTTAGCATTTTACAGTTCTAGGTATTTGTCGGCGACGGCGTCGCCGAATGTAACGATTCGGCCTGGAGCTCGCCGCGTGAGCTCTCGACTGACATGCCAGTATCAGCCAGCTGCACTCGGTCATGGCGTCGTCGATTGGCCTAGTCGGTCACGGCCTAGCCGACTGGGGGGCCAATCGGCCAGGACGAAGCCGATTGACCCTCTCGGCCAGGCGCAGGCCGAGTGACTAATCGGCCAGGCCCTCACCGAGTCGACTAATCGGCCAGGCCCTGACCAAATCATGCATGATCAATGCATAACCAAAACCTGCATGATCACTGCAAGCCCTAAACGTCTAAATTATTTTTTGGTTCTTGTCAGCCGATTCCGGCCAGCCTATTCCCGCCATGATATCTCGCCAGCCGATTCCCGCCTCCCACCACGTTTTCCCGCTACCTATTCTTCCTATTGTCTCTATAAATTCAGGCACCGAGATGTTCTCTCTTCACCCAGTTCAGCTGTTCCTCCTCTTTCTCTCGCATTTCTTCTCCTCTACATCATGAGTGTGCCTTGTTCGGACCTAGAGTATAGGCCTAGGAAATGAAAGATGCTAGGTTGCCACAAGGGGTGACACACGAGCGTTGTTGGTGCGGCCATCTCGCCAAGGTCAAGGAGTCGATCGATTTCTCCACCTGCATGGGCATGAAGTTTTTCATGTGTCTCAACTACGACGCAAGCCCGCCCCGACAAACAAGTTTGTCGTACGAGAGGCCTCCGGTATGTTCCCAGAGCATGGTTAATATCAACCATTCATGTTATCATGTGTTCTTTTATTCATTCTATTGATTTGCTTGCAGTCTGCTCCTCCACTTTGCAAGTGGTACCATTGGATTGACACATAGCAGCCAGCTTGGGCCAAGAAATAGTGTCATGACAGGAACCGAGCTGCGTGGACTGCCTTTCACGAAGTGGAACATGCTGAAAGGATGGCCGAAAAGGAGAAGAAGGAATGGGAGAGAGAAATGAAAGAATTCCGAGCAGAGCAAGCTCGAAACCGCGAGCTGAACAGGAAGACAAGAGAGGAAGAGGAGCGACAGGAACAGGTGCGCAAGGAGGCCCGTGAGGCGAAAAGGAGGAGATTAAGGGAAAAGGCTGCCGAGGCACGGGCTGTAGAGAAACGTGGGGACAAGACCGGGAAGTACCCGCACTGGACTTAGGACAGGTAGACGTATGTCTCAGTACCGATGTATCTTAATTTCGGTTGTAGTGTGTTGATATATCTTAATTTCGGTTGTAATGTGTTGATGTATCTTAATTTCAGTTGTAGTGTCTTGATGTATCTTAATTTCAGTTATAGTGTCTTGATGTAACTTTATTTCAGTTATAGTGTCATGACGTATCTTTATTTCAGTTATAGTATTGTGATGTATCTTAAATTCAACATGTCAGTTAATTTCAGAGACAATGTTTCTAAAATGTTTCCCGCTGAAAAGCTTCTCATCAAAAAACATTCCCGCCTAAATGTTTCCCGCCAGAATGTTTTCCGCCAAAATATCTTCCGCCAAAATATTTCCCGCCAAAATGTTTCCCTCCAAAATATTTCCCGTCATTTTTTGTTCGTTTACCCTATAAAACCCCCTCCTCGCGTAGTTGTTTAAGCAAACCCTTTTAGCCAATATGTTTCCCGCTTTTTCCTACGATCGCAGTTTCGAGACAAACATGTCCGTTGACCTTTTTCATTTGGCTAGGAACTTTAGGATAGACAACAATCCAGCCCCATTGGAGGAACTAATTGGTAGTGATTGTCTCCTCACTGAGCTGGGTGAGGGATTGCGTAGAAAAGGGTGGCCGAAGAGGACTCCAGAGGAGATACGACAATAGCTACTTCGGATCAATGCTAGGTGGAGCAAGAAAAGATTCTCTAATGAAGGGGCAAGGCAGCAGAACATCACGCTCCCTTGGATTTGGATAGAAGAGAGTGAAGACTCCGACGATCTCTTCATGCCGCCGGTCGGTGGTATCAGGGATAGAGCAAAGCATGACAAGGCCGAGACCTTGAACAAGGCGCATGCCAAGAAGAGAATGACAAGCTAGAAAAGAGTGAAGATGAAGATGATATATTCATGACGCTTGTCGTTGGGACTAAGTGGAGAATTGAGTGGGACGAAAGGCTGGCCAAGAAGAAGGGTAAAGGCGAGTCATCATCGAAGGGTAAGGGCAAGCCATCATCGGTCGAGGCATCGTCGAAGGGTAAGGGCGAGAAGAGCAGGCCATGAAGAAGGCATCGTCGAAGGGTAAGGGCATAGTAGTAGGGATAGAACAATTCTCCCTTGTAGCTCGTGTGTGTATCTTAATTATATCGTTTGTATCCTAATTATCTGTTGTAGTCGTTTGTTAGCAATCTCGACCAAGAAATGAATAACATTGTGAAATGTCTCACACATAGAAAGGTGCATGTCTCACACATAGATAGACATATGTCTCATACATAGATAGATAGATAGATAGATAGATAGATAGATAGATAGATAGAGAACTAGTACATATCTGGCTGAGAGAGGTATCAGCGTCGTCATCTGCCTTGACGCTCACATGGTTGCTCTGGTTTCTCTGGTGGCATCTAGCCGTACCTAATGGGTGCCCGAACGTTTCGAGGAGGAATCACTGAGCCGTGCTTGTCGTACTGAGTCTCCTGTGTGGGGGTCTGAAAAATGTTGATCCAACTGCTCTGTGTCAAGAAGTCCTGAGTGTTGTGCTCCACCTCATGATCACTCGTCCACGCGGATCCAGAAAAAGATCCCTGATAGTCAGGCATAGACCCATGCACTCCAAAGGCTCCTGCATATGAATACCGAAGTATATAAGAAATTGATATGAAGCTAGTCTCGGTATTGTATAAGACGCATACCATGTGGCTGCGGCTGTGGACGAAAGCCATAGTTCGGTGTAGGAGAGTGGCCAAAAGGCTCCTCCTGCTGCTGAGGCTGCCACGACGAACCTCCACCCTGAAAAGGTGGCTGCTGCTGCTGCCACCAGTCGAAAGAACTCTGCTGCTGCCACGACGAACCTCCAGGATGGTCTGGAGGGGGAGGCCTCGGTGTTTCCCGTGGTGTAAGTCGTGGACGTGGAGACTGTCGTACGGGCGAGGGTGGACATGGCTGTTGCTGGTGCTGCCTCTGGTGCGTCGAGTGACGCGGAGGCCGCTGTGGTCCTGGCTGGTGAGCAACGTCCGAAGAGCGGGTGCACATGATAACTCCGTGGATACGTCGAAGCTTCTCCTCTAGGCGACTCAGCTAGGTCTGCTGCTCCTGACGTGGTATAAGCAGAGGTCCGAACGAAAGGGACTGTCTGTAATCAGCACTCTCCGTCTCAAGATCGACTAGCAACTGTATCTACAATTTGAACCACTAGGGTGAAAAATAGAATAGAAACTATATAGCAAGTAGGTGCATTAGATGAAGACAATGTGTTACCGCGTGCTGTCTGCTGCCCGTAGTAGACTGGCTCAGATAACTATCCCAAGTAGCCGCGCCCGGCATCGCCTCTGGGTCACTCTGATGTGCGATGCATAGACGTGTGACGCTCATGTAGCTTCGCAGATAGTGGCTGAACTCTTCCATATCAAACTGGGCAGCTGAGTCCCAGACTCGTGTTGTTGTGTTGTCCCACTCCTCTACGTATGTCCCAACTCTATGGAGCCAGCCTGTGACGATCTTGTTGCTTCCCTTCTTTGACAACCTATAATTGGAGAGTGATTGCGATAAGTCAATAAACCAGATAAGTGATCATCGTGGTCAAATGGACCAGATACGGCACTAATACCCTCGAAATGTTGAGCCATATTGGCTTGCCAACTGGCTGGTGCATCCAGCGGCCCAATGGGCTGGCCTGCCAAAGGAAGTCCCAACAGATATGACACATCCTAGAGAGTAGGAGCCATTTCTCCCCAACGAAAGTGAAAAGTGTGTGTCTCGGGCCTCCAGCGGTCAACCAAGCAGTTGAGCAACGACTGGTCATATAATAGACGTGTAGAGTCTCCAGTGTCCTTAACCAGACGAGCGAAAGGTAAAATCCCGGCCCACTTCAACCTACATATCGAAATGGAGTGACAAAAGACTTAGTGCGTCCAATCATAATTGTTGTAATGCATGATTACAATAAAATCATACCTAGAAACCCAAGCCGGGTATATCCTCCAGTTTACGTTGGGAGTGCGAGTGACCAAGGGCTCGAGGGAGTTAGGTTCATCCTCAAAGATTCTAGCACGATGTTTCTTCTCAATATCTTCACTGAGCAAACTGTATCTTCTCGCCATTTCTACACATATTACAAATTAAAACATAGTTCATCATATATTACAAATTAGAACTTAGTTTCTCACAAATTACAAATTAAAACATAGTGCATCACATATTACAAATTAAAACATAGTTCATTACATATTACAAATTAAAACATAGTTCCTCACATATTACAAATTAGAACTTAGTTCCTCACAAATTACAAATTAAAACATAGTTCCTCATAAATTACAAATTAAAACATAGTTCATCACATATTACAAATTAAAACATAGTTCATCATATATTACAAATTAAAACATAGTTCATCACATATTACAAATTAAAACATAGTTCCTCACATATTACACATGGAACATAGTTCAATGAAACCTAAGTTCGCTCGCGTCCTCTACCTCTTCGAGCCCGGGTACCACGGCCTCGTGTAGGTACTACGTTTGTACCGAACTTGGGACAACACCTTGCCCTATGGCCAAAATTATTGCATAGAAAACACTGTCGCGTTGTGCCTCTAGCTTCTGATTCATCCATGTCATTCCGGATGCGCCTACACTGGTGTCTTCCTCTGTCTGTTCGCATTAGAGCAGGGTGGGGGATGTACTGCCTTTCACCAGGATTTACCATGTTGAAATTACCAACTACTCGAAATCCTGACATCTCGCATGTCCAGGTATTAATCACAGATTCTTTTAGATAGTACGGAGACACGAATGAGATTGTGTCCAACCCCAGCTGCCCACACACAGCAAGCACATGCGAGCAAGGGAGATGAAGTAATTTTGGTTTGTTGCACGTACACGCACAGGTTGGCCATTGCTCATTTCCAATCTTCACCTCGTGCGTCCTTAACTCATTACCACACCCAAACTTATCGATAGGTAACCGCACCTTAAACCTTTTCTCTGCATTACCGATGGCCACGACAGTGTGTGTCCAAGCTTTTGCCATTTTTTTATCCATGTACTCCATAATTTTTTCACAGAAGCGTGTGTTCGGATTGTTTAGTATATGCAATTGAGCTCTATGTCGTCTGTCTCTGAAATATTTGATCGTGCCATACAAAATACCCTCGACAATGGATGTAAGTGGCAGAGACCTGCCACCTCTGAGAACAAAGTTATATGACTCAGCTAGGTTTGTAGTCATGACACCATACCTAGCTCTATGGGTGTCGTGTAGCAAAGACCACCTCTTCAAAGGCTCGTGCTCTATCCACTATTGAATTTTTTTAATCTATCTCCTGGGCCTTCTCCTAGTACCAGGCAGATCAAATCCAGGTAAGTCACAAAGCTCTACAGACTCTTCTTCTAGCTGCGCTTCTCCAGTAGCAGCCTGGGCAGCAATTGCTGCTTGATGTGCAGCTATAGCTGTAGTTTGGGCCGTTTTCCTCGCTCTAACATATTTCTGAGTGAAGTCATCGAGATGTGCACATATGAAATCATACTTCCATTCTTGGTTCTGCTTGTACAGTTTTTTGAAAAGATTCATCACATTCTTGTTCCTGAACTGTGAGAAAAAATTAGCTCCCAAATGGCGCATGCACCAATGGCTCTGCATGTCGAGCCAAGGTGTTTGTTTTTCAGGCCCAGGCTGTGTCAAACGTTTAACCGTATTTAGTATACATGCATGCCTATCATGAATGATGCACACGTTGGACTTATCTTTCACAACTGCTATCTTGATCTGCCTGAAGAACCATGTCCAGCTTTCAGTGTTTTCTCCCACAACAAAAGCAAAGGCGAGTGGGATAATTCGATTGTTGCCGTCTTGACCAATGGCGGTAAGGATCTATCCCTTATACTTGCCAGTGAGAAACGTGTCGTCCACACATATAACTGGTCGGCAATAAGTGAAAGCTTGGATGCTGATATATTGCAAATGTATCTATAATTTTTGATGTTTCATGCTTGGTTTTATCCACTTTCTTGTGTTTTGTTCCAACTTTGAAGTACTTTTCATATGATTTCTTGGATTAACCTATTAACAAGAGCCACAGTGTCAGCTGCCTGTTTTCTGCTGTTTTTGGTTCTAGGAAAGTCAAAAAATGAATATTCTCGGAATTGGGCGGGACAAAAGCCAAAGTGCCTATTTTTTCGGAAGGGATCAAGCGCCAGAATACGAGAAAGAGAGGGGCCAGGGGCCGACCACACCACCTGTCCGCGCGGCCAGGCTTGGCCCGCTCCAGGGGGTGGTCTGGCTGACCCCAGCACCCCCTCGGCCTCTCCTTCCGCCTATAAGTTGCCCTCGGGACGAAAACCCTAGGTACCCGATCAAAAAATCCACGAAAGAGTCTGTAGCCGCCGTCATCTCCATCCCTAGATCGGGAGGGATCTGAAGCTCTTCCAGACACCCTGCCAGAGAGGGGAATTCACCCTCGAGGCCTTCTTCATCACCATGCAAGCCTCCGGTGTGATGCGTGAATAGTTCATCCTTGGACTACGGATCCATGTAGTAGCTAGATGGCTGGTTTCTCCTCCTTTGTGCTTTCATGTTTAGATCTTGTGAGCTCCGTTCATGATCAAGATCATCTATTTGTAATTCATACATGTTGTGTTTGCGGGGATCCGATGGATATTGAGATGCTATTTCAGATTGATTATTGATTCTATCATGTCTTTGTTATTTGAGATCTTGCATGTTTTCCGTTGTTAGTAGCTATCTTGGCCAAGTAGATTCTAGCAACTCCAAGAGTTAGTATTTATGCTCGATAGTGGGTTCATGCCTCTGGTAATCTGGGGAAGTGACATAAATCTCTAAGGTACTAGATGTGTTGTTGCTACTAGGGAGAAAACAACGATCCTTTGTTCATAGAACAATTGTATTGTTTACTTTACACGCAGTTCGTAAAGCAATAATCTGTTGCTTGCAACTTAATACTGGAGGGGGTTCAGATGATAACCTGAAGGTGGATTATTAGTCATAGATGCAGTTGGATGGCGGTCTATGTATTATGTTGTAATGCCGAATCAAGTCTGAAAGGAGTCAAGATGATTAGTATATGCATGTATTGCTTTCTCGGTGTTTGTCAATTGCCCCGCTGTAATTTGTTCACCTAGCATGTTATCTATCTAAGGAGAGCCACCTCTAGTGAATTATGGATCCCGGTCCTTGTCTTTTTTATATAATCTACAATCTGTTTACTGCTTTATGTTTACTTTCTGCAAACTTTTACTTCTTTCCATTCGATATGTTTAATCCTTTGTTTTCCGCAAAACACAGTGAGATTGACAACCTCATCGCAAGTTGGGGACAAAGTTCTGTGGTTGTGTTGTGCAGGTCTCCACGTTGCTACTAGCACCGGTAGTGCACCCTGCCAAAGCTCAGCTAGTAACACCTTTGAGTTGTTTCCTTGCTCCTACTGGTTCGATTAAACCTTGGTTTCATAACTGAGGGAAAACTTACTGTTGTGCTCATCATACCGTCCTCTTGGGGTTCCCAATGAGCTCTACGTTGAAAGTCGAGTGCATCAAGATCTTTTCTGGCGCTGTTGCCAGGGAGTCAAGGACATCTTCACAAGGGGAGTCCCTCATAACCAATCTCTTTACTTTGTTGTTTTTGTTTTGCTGAGTTTTTTTTGCTTTGTTTGCTTGTTTTGTTCTTCAAAAACACAAAAAAATTAGTTCCTATCTTGAGTTGCCACTATGTCTAGCCTTGCTCCAATCACTATGTCACCCGAGAAATTGATCCTCACTTACACTATGCCTAGCCAAACTGATATTTCTTTCGCAAAAATATTTGCTAGGTTGAACACTCTTGAGGCTAGCACTACTAGCTTATAAAGTTGCTATAATACGCTTAGGGAGCATCACAATTATGTTCCAATAAATTCTGAACCATCAAAGTGGCTCCCTACAGTAAAGATTGAGATAAACACTGAAACTTTTTAAGCCCGCTGCGATATCATGTCTGAATTTTGTCTTATGCCCAAAGATATTTATGAATCTTTGAATCTTTGGGGGCTTACTGAAGGAGGAAGAGAAATATGTCTTGCTAATAATGCTACCATATTACCTATTGGAATAGCTAAAGAAGTGTTTACAAAGATCCTTGGGAAAATGATTTCTACTGATTATCTTGTTATTGAATGTGCAGGAAAAGGACAAATTACACTTGGAAGGTCTCTATTAAAACTCCTTGGAGCAATAATAGATGTGGGAAAGGGGACCATGCACATTTCTTCTCCACCAAACAATCACATTTTCCCAAAGGTTAAGAATAAAAATAAGAGAGGTAAGGGCAAGAAATTTGGTCTTAATGCTTCTTCATTTGAGAACACTTGATTCTTTCTTTGCTTCTTATGCCTAACTTAAAGGCGTTAAAGAAAAGTACTTGTTGGGAGATAACCAAGAGTTTTAGTTGAGTCTTGAAAGTTATTACCTCTGTAATAACCTCTCCTTATCCTTTTTATTTGCTTTTTGTGCCAAGAGTAACCTCTAATGAGAGCGAAGTAATGATTGGAAAAGTTGCTGTCCCGAAACAGATTTCTGTGCTTCACCGTAAAAATTCCTGAGAGAGCTCTGTAAGTCGGATTCAGCTGTAATGTTTTATGCTTCTGCCCCAGGTTGTTATCTAACTTTCGTTAGTTCAACACTTTTTGATTTGAGCAACAGAAGGTCTTCGAAAAAATCCGTCTTTACCTGTTGGTCTGTTTTGACAGATTTCTGCCATTTTCTGCATTTGCTTCTTGTTAGTTCCTTCTTGAGTTCCTTTGGGGAATTGAGCTTTTTGAGGGAAGTGCTACAGTAGCTAGTGTTCTAATGGAAGTTTATTTGGTGTTAGAACTGAACCTTGAGACTTATTTATCTTAAGTGCACTAATTTTGCTAATGAGATTGTGTGAAGTTTTGTATGAAGGAAAAATTTCAGGTGTATGGAAGGAATGAGTAATGAGATGAAGGATGGACTAAAGCTCAAGCTTGGGGATGCCACGCGTGTCACCCCAATAAATATCCAAGAAGTGCAAGCATCAAAGCTTGGGGATGCCCAAAGCATCCCCTTCTTCATCAATAAAAATTCCAGGTTTCTTCCAAACGCTTCATTTTTATTGTTTCATACACAGTTGTGTTTTTCTTGGAGCGTCTTCTTTTTCATTTTTGTTTTGGTTTTTAGTTTGCTTGGTTTGCTTAGTTTTCTGAATAAGTTGGTTGGACCCCCTCTTTCATACATTGGTTTGCAAATAGTTTGGTTTGGTTTGGAAAAGAGTAGGAAAGCTCATGCTTATGTGGTAAAAAGAGCTCGTTTTTGACTATGGCCTATGCTTTGTCATGCCATGCTTGATATTGTTTTGGCTTTATGCTTAGTATTCTTTGCTGTAGCATGACTTGTTATAAACAATTGAGATTGCTTAATGTGCCTTGGATGAATCATGCGTTGTTTTAGCATATTAAAGCATAGTATAGTGGTATTCTCCTTTAATGCTTTATTTGGGTTGACTTGGCACATGCTCACACCATGTTATGACTGTCTCAAGTCACCATAGCCTTTATGATCCTTTAGTTTTCAACTTGTAGTATCACTTTATTCTTTGATCAATGATGTTTTGTCGCTCTGCATGATTATGGCCATTATTGCTCTCTTAGTTTGTCGCTCCCAGTCTTTTGCTAGCCTCCACAACCAAGTATGAGTTCCACTCATGCATCCAACTCTCTAAACCAAGTTATTCCAAAGAGTCCACCATACCTACCTACTAGCTTATGCTATTCCAAGTACATTCATGCTTTTGTTTACCTTCCACTTGTTATGAGAAAACTAGTGATTAAAGCTCTCACGAACTTGATGGCACACTTTACTTTATTGCCTCGAATAAACTTGAACCATTGGGTCCTTCTTTGTTGCGTATATGCTTGTGCTTTATAAGTTGAAATTAGCAGAACCATGTTTTATGGGGAATGCTTTCAACATTGCACTTATACTTTGTACCCCG
The DNA here is from genome assembly GCA_916181665.1 of Avena sativa. NCBI lineage: Eukaryota > Viridiplantae > Streptophyta > Magnoliopsida > Poales > Poaceae > Avena > Avena sativa. The sequence goes on from OV702290.1 coordinate 472,633,543, forward strand.
TTGATATCATGTTCTTTTGCTTACGGATCCCGGCGGTGTGAAATAAAAGTGGAACTTGTAAGATCATGGAGTTTGTATGTGTGTTAGAGAAACGCCTGGGCCGCTAGCCTAAGCCATGCCTAATCATGGTGGAAACTTGCAGCATCACCATAATGAGCACTCTATGAAGCATCCTCAATAAAAACCTATGCAAATAGCAAATAAAAAGATCGCTGAGATGCTCATTGTCTGCTTGCCTTGTCATTTTGATTATGGGAAAGCTCCCGTATCATGTGCAAGGGGTACCCCGTTGGCAGTTCTTAATGATACACATATACTTACAATGACAAGAGCTTACTCGTGACTGAAGTTGAGTAGCATGAGGATCGGTCTTCGTAAGTAAGGGGCATGAGATTTCGGTTTATAACTTGTCAAGCATATCCTCTTAGTTGTGTCACTTTAACCTTAATCACTTAAAGATGCTTATGATAGGGGCAATGAGAGCTGAAAGCTATAAGTACCATAATTTTTGGAAGCTCTTTATGAGACTTGAATCCCTACTTCCTTTTACAAAAGGTCTTTCTTCCACCATTATATTGAGTCTCCACCTTCTAACTTTATGCACCTACTTTGAGAGCATAGTGGCCATTCTTAGTTCTATGTGCATTGTCCCAAGACTAGTTGATTGATGCATAACTTGTTATTTCTTGTTTGGAACTATTGTATCTAGTCACTCTTATGAACTTTGAAGGTGTCCTATGCATTTATATTTGCTACTCTATTGAGGGACAAGCTGAATACTTTTATGCTATGTTTTCTTTATGTGAAACAAACAAACGTCTTGCAAAGCATTGTTATTCATGAATCTTTTGTTTGTGCCTTTTAATGTTGCATCATAGTCTCTTTGCTTATTGCTAGAACTTTGTCTTTCATGTTATGATTGAAGTACTTTGATCCCAGCTTTGATGTTTTGCAAATACTTTGATCAAGTCTTTAATGGTGCATGTCACCTCAAAAATTATTTCTTTTTATCACTTACCTACTTGAGGACGAGCAGGAGTTAAGCTTGGGGATGTTGATACATTGCAAATGTATCTATAATTTTTGATGTTCCATACTTGGTTTTATCCACTTTCTTGTGTTTTGTTCCAACTTTGGAGTACTTTTCATATGATTTCTTGGACTAACCTATTAACAAGAGCCACAGTGCCAGCTGCCTGTTTTCTGCTGTTTTTGGTTCCAGGAAAGTCAGAAAATGAATATTCTCGGAATTGGACGGGACAAAAGCCAAAGTGCCTATTTTTCCGGAAGGGATCAAGCGCCAGAATACGAGACGAAGAGGGGCCAGGGGCTGACCACACCACCTGGCCGCGCGGCCAGGCTTGGCCCGCGCCAGGGGGTGGTCTGGCCGACCCCAGCACCCCCTCGGCCTCTCCTTCTGCCTATAAGTTGCCCTCGGGACGAAAACCCTAGGTACCCGATCAAAAAATCCATGAAAGAGTCTGTAGCCGCCGTCATCTCCATCTCTAGATCGGGAGGGATCTGAAGCTCTTCTCGGCACTCTGCCGGAGAGGGGAATTCACCCTGGAGGCCTTCTTCATCACCATGCAAGCCTCTGGTGTGATGCGTGAGTAGTTCATCCTTGGACTACGGATCCATGTAGTAGCTAGATGGCTGGTTTCTCCTCCTTTGTGCTTTCATGTTTAGATCTTGTGAGCTCCGTTCATGATCAAGATCATCTATTTGTAATTCATACATGTTGTGTTTGCTGGGATCCGATGGATATTGAGATGCCATTTCAGATTGATTATTGATTCTATCATGTCTTTGTTATTTGAGATCTTGCATGCTTCCCGTTGTTACTAGCTATCTTGGCCAAGTAGATGCTAGCAACTCCAAGAGTTAGTATTTATGCTCGATAGTGGGTTCATGCCTCTGGTAATCTGGGGAAGTGACAGAAATCTCTAAGGTACTAGATGTGTTGTTGCTACTAGGGAGAAAACAACAATCCTTTGTTCATAGAACAATTGTATTGTTTACTTTACACGCAGTTCGTAAAGCAACAATCTATTGCTTGCAACTTAATACTGGAGGGGGTTCGGATGATAACCTGAAGGTGGATTATTAGTCATAGATGTAGTTGGATGACGGTCTATGTATTATGTTGTAATGTCCAATCAAGTCTTAGAGGAGTCAAGATGATTAGTATATGCATGTATTGCTTTTTCGGTGTTTGTCAATTGTTCCGCTGTAATTTGTTCACCCAGCATGTTATGTATCTAAGGAGAGCCACCTCTAGTGAACTATGGATCCCGGTCCTTGTCTTTTTTATACAATCTACAATCTGTTTACTGCTTTGTGTTTACTTTCTGTAAACTTTTACTTCTTTCCATTCGATACGTTTAATCCTTTGTTTTCCGCAAAACATGGTGAGATTGACAACCTCATCGCAAGTTGGGGACAAAGTTCTGTGGTTGTGTTGTGCAGGTCTCCATGTTGCTACTAGCACCGGTAGTGCGCCCTGCCAAAGCTCAGCTAGTAACACCTTTGGGTTGTTTCCTTGCTCCTACTGGTTCGATTAAACCTTGCTTTCATAACTGAGGGAAAACTTACTGCTGTGCTCATCATACCTTCCTCTTGGGGTTCCCAACTAGCTCTACGTTGAAAGTCGAGGGCATCAGATGCACACAGAGAAAGAGAAGAACACTCGATGAAGCACCTTTATTGATGGATCCTCTAGTATCACATGGTGTTGGATGTCGACATAGGTGCCTGGGTTCCTTGCCTGCAGTGTAAGGAGTTATCTCACTACAGAGTCATACGCGTCTCTGAAAGAACCAAATCTGTCCTCAAGAGCCCTTTGATTTGTCCTCCAAGCCTTGCCGTACGAAATGTTGTAATTAAACCCGACCCTTACTTTATTTATTATAGCATTCACTTCCACCGCTTTACTCTTCACTATCTCCGTGTAAAACAACCGAGCCAGAAGCGTGGACAAGAGGTTATGGTGATCTGTAGGGATAGATGAAAGCTGACACGTGTGCATCACCATGTCACTCACTAACCAATTCGGGTCATATTTAGGAAGATATCCATGCACCCTACCTGGACAATTTATATCCACGCATTCCATTGTCAAGTATCTCTTATTTGACACGGTTGAACTGAGAACCCTCTGTGTAGACAATGCCCAAGCAATGACTGCATCTTGCAAATATTTCTTGTCTGGATATCTGGCGCCCTGCGCAATTTTATTTTTGTGATATTCCCAGGCAGAATCATGACAGTCGTTAACGGTCATGACACCGGAAATGTCTTGATTCCAGGATGCAGGAATCGGCACGTCCTCTCCGTTGCCTTTTTCATCGGAACTATCTGAATCATCTGAATCACCACTTTCACCATCCAAGTAATCCTCATCCTCCATCATGTCCTGCATGTGCCCACCTTCTTGGTAGACTTTGTCCACAATGCTCAGATTATATCCTAAACAGTCCGTCAACCATTCCTTCAACTGACTAACACTTCAGGTTTGAGGGGCAGTCAAATCCAACTCTGTAAAATAAAACTCACGCAAATCTGCTCCATATTCATAGTATTGGATATTACCAGGACCATAGTAAAACACGAAATTCATTACATTCGACATCTCTGCTGACATAAAAAAATCAATCTAAATAATTAATTATCGACAATGCGTAAATACTCTAAATAATATACTAATAGTCTGGCTAATATTCCTACAACCTGCCAAATCGTTCTACAAATCCACCTATTCTAAATAAAACTATGTACAACTATCCACAAACATTCTAAATAATAGTCTGGCTAACATTTCTACAAATCCACCTACCAATTCTTTCTACAAAATCCACCTATTCTAAATAAAACTATGTACTACTATCCGCAAATATTCTAAATAATATACTAAAACCCTCCTAACTATTCTAATAGCCTCCTAACCACAGCCCTAGTAGCCGCATAACCATATACAATAACTGTGATTAATGAGGGATTAGAGTTTACCCTTGAAACGTGAGAAGCCACTCGGTACAGCAGCCTCGGTTCACCAAAGAAGCAGTACGGTGCAGCTCACAAACGTCCTAGCTTCAAGCTCCACCACAGCACCACCATTGCCATTGCTCCACCGCAGCACCACCACCATTCCTCCAAAAATCCACCACCAAATCGAGTCCTGAGCTAACCCATCAGTAGATCGGGGTTCCCCTATCTCTATAGTGATTTTAGACAGAATATTTAGTGGCTAATCTGGGTTGAATCTGAGAAAAATGGTGCAAAAAATAGGGAGTTCGTCGGCTGGAGAGAGAGGGGCAGGGAGCAAGAACGACGCGAGGAAGAAGAGGCGTCTGCGGGACGGGATCACGCGGTGGCGTGGTCCTCTTTGGATGCTTTCGGCCAGGCTGTTGCCGAATGGCCCATTCGGCCAGGCTGTCGCCGATTGCAGCACTCGGTCAGAGCGGGTCCGCCACCGCATGCGTTCGGTCACCGCGACGCTGAATCAATTTTTATTCGGCTAGGCCCACGCCGAATGGACCTCTCGATCTGCCTGTCGCCGAATCGTTGCATTCGGTGTGACCGTCGCCGATAAATACCTAGATGTGTAAATTGCTAAATTCACGCAACACTTGTCAAATTAATAAAAAAAAGTGTATTAATTAAAAAAAGTTCGCCTGAATATTGGTAAAGTATGTCTCTCATTGTCTCAGTATTGTCGGAATTTGTAAGCAGGATCCTTGTATTGACTTACCTCATTGTCAACTATGTATACCCTGGTATACAAGATAGACGCAAAACATGAACTGCCGTGATGTTGTGGGCTCATGGCAAATGTGTTTCTATGTGTAGTTGATCGAGCCATCTTGCTACTGGTTTATTTCTTCTCCCATCGGTTTTGGATGTGCCTCACGGGAAAATAAAGCTCACTCCAAGAGTAATGTTTTGAATAAAACGGGCAATATTGTTTCATTTTATTTAAAAACCAGTAGAAAATTGGCCGGTTAATTAGCGGAAAACAGGCCTAAAACACAGACACCCTCGCAGACCGTCATGGAACACAGCCATCTCGAGGATACACACACAGCCAACCTGACTACCAACACATACTACACACACCGCCGAGAGAGGGTCGTCGTCAATTGCCCATCGATGTCATCGTCATCACTGCTCCACGAGCCAACGACTCTAATTTCCTTGAAGGACGACCAGAGAAGACCTCGCCGCAGCGTCCTCGTAAAGCCCATGTTGATCCATGCCAAATAGTTGACTCTTCGTGTAGCAAGGATGGCAGCTTCGATTTTGATGATGGGCTCCGAAGAGGAGATATGCAAGACTCGCGCCGATGAAGATCACCACGACCAGGACACCCCATGTTGGTCATCATTGCTGCTGGCAAAGCATCCGCAACTCCGACTTCACAACAAGGGAAGACCAACACGAAGATCCATCGAAACGCCGAAACATGAGACTACTAGCAAAGTCATTGCCGCGACCAAACCATCGCTCATCAGCGTCATCGTTGCCATGCAAGCCACCACGCGAAAACCTCCCATCACCTGTCGGGCATATGCCGACCGCAATGCCGTGCGCGTCAAGGCCACAAGAGTCACGGATTGGGATCAATATATAAAAGACGACGCCCCAAAGGGGGGAAGCGACGCGAGGACGACGCCCATCGCCTGACCCACCCGGGCCTAGGCTTTCACCCGAAGAACTTGCTCAGAGGTTGAGAGGTCGAGGAAGACTCCACAATGACGCCTCCAACGAGAAAGCGACCCCCGTAGGCGCCTCCGCCGCTGGCCATAAAAGAACTGGGCAAGCTTTTGCTTGGAGCTCCTGGACCACCACCTTCGCCACCGGAACGAGCCGGTCCGCACCTCCACTGACCCGCACACCCTCGGCACAGCGATGGCGCCAGCACCACGCCAAGGCCACCACCAACCTCGTCGCCGGCGAAGTCCGACGAACCGGACCAGGCCGGCCAGATCCGGTGACCACCGGAGCACGCGTAGCCACAGGAGCTCGACGTTAATTGCCCAGAATAATCACATTTATCTTATGGATTGGTTTGCTTAGGTGACTATTGTCGGCATTCTATATCTCCCTGAATGTCACCTTCGTCACCTAACTCGGTCCGTAGTGTGTACATGCGTCTCTACTCTATACTTCTCTTGCTATTTTATTTGGTCTTGCGCAGGGTAAGTATCTTCTTTCAAATTAAGTGTGAATTGTCCTATCTGCCAAAAAATTACAAAAGTTAATGCACCGTGGAGAATCCAAAGGTATAATAGGGGCACCCCCTGGCCAGCTCCACAGCGTTCAGGGCTTTTCGGCCGTCTGATCGAGCTCCCAGGACGCATCCGGACCGTTGTCTCGCGGTAAGTCGTTTTTACCCCTATCAACAGTTAACTTCTATTCTGTTACATGCACTCCATCTTGCTCCCCACAAGTGTGTTCCTCTCGCGAGGCTGCGTTCTCTTTTCGCTCAGATTCCCTCGGTCCCACCAATCATCCTCAGTGGTATTAAGTTTGTGGGGGCATTTTTCTTGGTGCGCGAGGATCGCTAGAGGCCGAGCGTGCCCTTCCGCCCTGACCCAATCCCCACCCACAACCGTCCCCAATCCACGGCCACGATAGAAGCCCCAACGGTGAAAACCCTAGCCGTCCTCACCCCGTGCTCACGCCCCAATCGCGCCGCTGGCTCACCGCCCATCCCCGCATCTCCTCTCGCGCCGCCGTCCTCGCTAGGTCGGGCAGGAGCGACGATGGCCGCAGCTCTCTTGCTCCACACGTCTTCCTCCCCTACACGACACTGCTGCCCTCTTCCTCGTCCGTCGGCACCCAGGAGGTAGAGGGTCGGAGGAGGCAGGCGTCCTCATCTAGAGCTCTCTCCTCCCCTAGTGCAGCCGCCACCCACTTCTCCCGCGGCGCTCCATCTGTTGCTCCGCCCTCCTCCCCCTCCCTCCCCGCCTTCCTCCTTGGCATAGAGCTGCCGCCGCCGGTCACCGCATTCCCCTCGGCACGTCTTCCTCACGGGAGCAGCCACGTCATAGGGCGAGCAAAAGAAGCAGCCATGGGCAAGTGGCTGGCGTGGGAAAGAGGAGGCGGCATGTACAAGAGCAGGCAGACGAGGAGCAGTAGGAACTCCCCGGCGGCTGATGAGGGAGAGAGGAGGAGGATCGGGCGGAGGAGAAAGATGTGAGCCAGAAGATCGACTCCAGGAAGGCTCTCTGCCGCTCTCCATCATCCTCAAGGTCGTCCTCGACAAGATAGGAGGAAGATGATGCGGTGCAGAGCAAGATGCAGCAGGGAAGAGGAGATGGAGATGAAGTGGAAACCAGGAGAGACCATGCAACGGGGGAACTACTGCGCTGCCGCCTGCGCTTGGAACCGCCTTGCCTCCGCTGGCCCTCTACCGCCTGGAGTTGTCTCCGCCGCCATGCACGGGCCAGATCCAAGAAGGTAGCATCTCAAATCTTAATCCCCTCTCTCCTTGTAGTTGCTTCCTGCAGGCTGCTTGCTTGCTTGCTTGCAGCAGGACCGCGTGCATGCTTGGTTGCTTGATTGCTTGCTTGTTGGTGAGCTGATGGATTTTGCTTGATGTTTGTTACGCTGCATGCTTGCTACTGAGTTGATGATTGATATTGTTGCTAACCCGTTGATGTTGCTGAAATTCTAATACCCTCCGATCCAAATTAGTTGACTTAGATTTGTCTAGATTCGGTTGTATCTAGACATGATTTAGTATTAGATACATCCGTATCTTGACAAATTTGAGTCACCTAATTTAGGTCGGAGGGAGTACAAGCATATGATGTTTTTTGTAAGTACCACAAGGTGAGGAAATTGGTGAGTATTCATTCATCGAGAAATTGAAAAGAGGCATTGACGCAATAAATAGGGCAACATTTTTAACTCTATTTGTCTTTAATACATTGTATTTTTTAATGATTTATACATTGCATGAAAGGGATGGACACTAGCTATTAAATTTTGAGCAGCTCGACCCATTTGTTTAAATAATATTTATACATATCCTGTGCTTCTACAATTCATTGTTGAATTTACATAAACAGAACTTGAAAAATAGCTTTTTATATACTTGTGACCTTTGGATGTAAAATAATGGTGAAACCACCGTGAGGGGATTGAAGTAACACTTTTCACTCATTAGCCTATTGGAGGCCCTTCTTCTGCTGTAGGTTTTTTAATCATTTGTTGTATCTGGGATTACATGCCAATACCACTGGAGTGGTTGAACTATACCATGTAGGTTCCACCTTAATCCTTCTATGTCGATTTAAGGTTAAACCTATCCAGAGTGTCTGCAAATATCCAGAGGGTCCAATACTCACTATGCTACATTTTGAATATTTATGCAAGCTATATCAAAAAATTATGAAACTTGTCATGTGTTCATTTTAGGATACCTAGATGCTGCAGAAAAAATCTTAGTAAGTTCCAAACACTTGCACAAATGTTTCGTTCTAACAAGTACATCACCATTTCCGAAGATCATACCTTTCATGTAGCACGCGATATTTTTTGTTCAACATATGAACCTCGTTCCAAGCATACTACTTCATGTCACACTCATAAGCATGTATGCACCTTTATTTTACTTTTTGTTTTGAATTATTCGCAACTTTTAGGAGTTATTAACATCCGGAATGTCCGAACATTTTCGAAGGGTCTGCATTCTCACACGATGAGCGTTTCATCGAGGAGTGACAACCGTCCATCACCGATAAGACGATCCAATATAATGCAAGGCTGCTCTTTCACTGTTCCACATCTGGTTTCCAAAAACTAGTTATGGGAAAACAAGTCCTGGGCCTAGACTGCTAGGCTCCTGCCAGGAATAGGGAAACATGTCTGCAGTGAGTTTAGATATAAACAGTTTGTGTCTGGTTACCATTGGGAGCTTTATATTCAAATTTAATCCAAGATATAAAAATTAATCAGTACCCGTCAGTTCTCCAAATACGAGTCCTACTAGCAATCAGACTATCAGGGGAACTCCAAATCTTGGTTGTCTTGTTCACATCTCATGCAGTTTAGTGATCCTTTGGATGTAATGTTAGGTTGGATGATGCCCACATCTTTGTTACTTTGTAATTCTAAACAGCTTCTCACTTAATTTTAATTTTGTGGGACCGCACAACCCAGTTAATTGCACTTGCTTCTTTGTTGCTTGATCCCCATTATCGAACATTCGATGGTTTCTAGGTATGGACTGCAGAGACCACAAAGTTTGTGTGCTTCTCTGGCAAGAAACTTCCATTCCCACTTCTCTTTCATTCCTGGCTTGGAAACTTTTTAGATTATATTTAGCATTATTTTTGACGTATGCTCACTATTTTTTGTTAAAATGGAAATAGAATGCCATTGGCATTGGATGCCATTTCCTCATACTAGATGTTGCATGTGCCTCTTCCAATGATAAATGGCCTTCTGAACTTTTGAAATTATAGTGACACATGTCCTGCACACTGTAATGAATTAACATTATGTTATCTGATGTATGATAGTTCCTGGTTTCTGATTTATTTTAATTTTATTATTTCAATAGACGAATGGCTTAGTTTTGGAACTTGAATATATAACACTAGCCTGTTTGGCTATAGGGGAGAGTGTGTTCGTGGATTCATGTATGTCACAGATGAGTGCCTTGCAATCTATGAACCTGGGCTGAAAATGGGAACCATCACGCTAAGCACTCCTCCATCAACTGAATATATGTATGAGAGGTAGGCTTTGTGGTTGTTTGTGCATATCGCTTGCTGGAGCTATCTGACCAAACGACTTCATGTATACAAACCTTTCTATGTACGAGCAGTTTGTTTTGCTCTAGACCAAATAGTCAGTACTATGTAATATATCTCCATTTATTCTCTACATCTATCTTGCAGGTCACTAAATATTATCAATCTAATTTATTTTGTTAGCTAAGCTTTCATTTTCTTCAGTTTAAATTGTAAGGTATGTCGCATTAATGATGGTTCTTCTATCTATATAAATTGTTATACACTCTGTAATACCCAGAGTGTTGGCTTCTTACCATGAACGATCCATGGAACTTTGTACTGCCGTATAGTAACTATTACCGGTACTTCTTTTATGTATCCAGTAAAGGAAATGGATAACTTTTCGATTCCAATAGTTGTTCAGTAATAGTCTCTTATGAGCCATTTACCAGTTCTGAATGCAGGAGTCACCTGCCAAGGCGCGCCCAAAATTGCAACTGTGGCATCCACTGACGCTTCGTTGCAAGCATGGCGTTAGTGGTGATGTCGTCTTCCTTGACAAATTGCAACCGTGGCATCCATTGACGCTTCGTTGCAAGCATGGCTTTAGTGTGGATGTCGTCTTCCTTGACAAATTGGGTATCTGGCTCCAATTTATTAAACAGGTAATAAGTGCATTCTTTCTGTACATAGGCCAGTACGCAACAGTTCAACCTGCTATTGCATTGTGTGCTGCTGATAGATTCAGTAGAGAATAGTTGTAGTAGTATCAAGTATCATTAAATTCACATGCTTTGTTTTGGTTTGCCAGGTCCCTCTCCTATTCATGTGTTGTTCATTCTTCTGTCCAGAGAGCTTTGATCCAGGAACCGCCGCCTCGTGGTGAGCGAGAAGTGTGCTATAGTTGGGCTCACAAATTGGGCCTTACGAGGTGATTACCTCCATGCTAGCTATGTGTGCTTCTGTTTCGCGTGCTATCTTTCTTATTTTGTGGCTTTGACAGAGAAAACTTTAAACAGGTTGTTTTCATATTTTGCTTCATACCTGTTTGATCCTTTGGTTGAGCAAAGATAAACAACAACGTTGGGTTGGTTGTCAAGGTAGCCTAAGGAACAATTAGCAATCCTATTGATACTGTTATTTCTCAATATTGTACATGAGTTGTCCCATGTTAAGTACTTTAGGATGGATCAGCGTATTATCATGTCCTAGCATGTGCTTCTTTGATGTAGGTTGTTTCCCTTTTTATTCAAAGTTAAAGAGTATTGATCAGCGTATTAAGAGTTTTGTCTCTGGTTTTATATGCTGATTAATTTCTTCTGTGTGCACCTATATTTTCTTGGTTAAACTTACTAATTCGCCACTGCCTGGTCCTGAATAGGCTGTGAAGTGGTACATAGTTTTTTGGCTTAGAGATTTCACATGGCAATGGTTGATGTGAGCTGCAGAGATAGCTAACACCAGTGTTCATTTTTTATTCGATGTTAGCTTGAGGGATAACCATAGAAATGCAAACCGGGTGTCTCGCATTGTATAGGACCATACTTTGATGGCTCGCATTGTATAGGTTTTGTAATTTGTTATCTCATTGTGTTCACCTTTCTAGCACTCCTCTTAATTTATTTATTATTATTGTGCCATGGTTACCTGTTTGAAAGAGATGCATGCATGCTGAGTTTTTCATGTTTCTAATGCGATGGAAAGGCAGTTATGTCCTCCGTTTATATAGGAAGTCTCTTATGTAGCTATTGTGAAGTTTTTATGCTGATTGAAATCTCGTGTAAACATTCATAGGCCTAGGTTGTTGTCTCAGAAAGGTCAGCAGATGCACAGTCCATGAAGAAGAGGAATTGAATCACAAGCAGGTACAAAGTCTCTTATCCCTTTAGGTATGCACTAGAATAGCAGATTGTTCTTTGTCTCGGTGGATGGTTTGTAATAACTCATTTCTTCTTACAGTATATAGACCAATACCAGTGTTGTTACTGCTTTTGTGCTATTGCTTGCTGAGCTTTCACGGTTTCTAGATAATTTTAGTTTCTAATTATTATTCATTAGCATTTATGGGTTAGAATTCTCAATTGTGTCATATCTCATCATACAGTTGAACAAAGCCTCAAATTTCCTTACATAGCATTTATTATGCAAGATTCAGTTCCTGATAGGAGATAGATTTTAGACAGTTGGATAAAGCCTCAAAATTTCTTATATAGCATTCATAATGTGATATTATGTTATTGATAGGAGATACATTTTATATCATATGCTCTTTACTGTCTGTTTTTTTACTTATGATTTAGAGCAGGCTGATCTATGTTTTGCTTTTTAGGAGAGTATCCTTTTGGTGTCACATGTCATCTTTAGTTGTTTGCTTCCTGGTTATCTAAGTGGCATGGGATGTAAAGATCATGATCCTCCATTTTGTAGTTGGCATGTAAATATGGGCTAAGTGCACTGTTCAACAACTCCCTTGAGCACTTCATGTGGATGTTGGTTCTACTGTTCGGTGATGCTCTCCGTATGCGAAGGGTTTTGGCGTCCTGCTATCAATTACTTATTTATATGTAATTAGTTCTATCATGTAATGTTTTATTTAGGAAAAAGACTATTGTAAATTCCTGTTTGAATGCCACTTCGCACATGGAAAAAGACTACCGTAAATTTCAGGTTTCAAGCCATTATCTACCTATTAGCGTGCTTTCATCGATGGTTTACTGACCATGGATTGTTTTGGGAAAAATACTATTGTTCTTTTCTGGTTTGATGTCATTTCCTGTTAGTTAACTGCGTTTGAAGTAGTATTGTTTCTTTTTCTTTTACTATTTGTTTATGTCGCTTATCAACATATATTGTCTTCTCAGAGGATTTTTTATATAGTTCTATTATGGTTAGTGTGGAAAAATCATAAACACACTATCGTTTTTCCACCTGTTTTTTTATTAGCGTCATCCACGATAGAAACTGATCCGAGAGTCACGGGGTCGTGCGCCAAGGCGCACCCCTAAATCTAGTCATATGTAAATATCTACCAAGAAGGAAATTGTAAGAACAGAGCACCCAAGTTTCATTATGGTTTATTCTCAAATTTAAATCAGTGAACTAGACTTCTATAAAAGTGTACATTAATAATCGATAAACATTATAGGATAGCTCCATGTGTGTGCTTTCACCAAATATGTTGCTGGCTTATTCATTTTCTCTAGTAACGACAAGGTGCAGGTACATGTGGCTGGCCTATGGGATGTCGGAACAGGGACACAACAACAACACACACCAGCAAGCACGACGATTCGTTGCCGTGCAGCAGGCGAAGCTCTAAAAAATGTGAGCATGAGTACTAATTGTGAACGAAACTTAACGAACGGAGTATAATCACCCATCAGTTGGGCTTAAGTCCAAGAGCTCGAACTATTTGATGTCAGCAGAGTTATAAGTTTGGAAAACCGGGCAAAATACCGCGAAGGCATTTTTTGAGTGGTTTCTGCAGATGGTTTTGTGTACGTCTAATAGCCAAAAAAAACAATGAATGGCCACTCCGGACTAGACAACGTTAAAGAATCTCAACATCTGCATCCTCGTCATCTCCCCATGAATTGAAAGATGCTGAGACCTTCCTTGTTGCTTGGTGAAAGCGTGGTGTTCCGTGGCCACACCAATGTGAGACTCGGATATATAGAGGAGAGGAGAACGTGGGCTCGTGTCGGTGCCGTCCAGCTAACCGGCCGCCACGCGCACAACATGATATGTTCTCTTGTAGTTCTAGGGCTTTCAGCCTTTTAGGCCTTGCGTGATGGCCTGCCATGCGAAAATGAAGTAGAGGATACCAACGGCCTTCACACATTTCCATGTGTTTAGAAATTCTAAAGGAAAAAAACAAGACATAAACACAACTTACGATTTAATATTGAACAAAATTTCATACCCAAATATAGATTTAGAAACATAATAGACAAATGGTAATTGTTAGCGAAGTGTTACTAGTTGCAAAGGTTAGGTGTACTCTCCTCCACCATGAAATGTGAAACGTGACATGCTCCACACATGTCGTAAGGGATGTTAGAAGTAGAGTCATACTAGATACTAGTACACGTATTGTACACGGACAGACTGTCCGTTTTACCACACACGTACGTGCACGTAAAGTACACGGATCCGTTTCACCACACACGTACGTGCACGTAAAGTACACGGATCCGTTTCACCCTTGTACACCTTGTACTCTTGCTAACATAAATATACAATCTGTAGGTCCTCGGTGATTGTCCGAGTAGAGCCAAACGAATCTACCTGATCGTAGTATTGAGTTTTTCATGGTATCAGAGCCAGTGCCTCTTTCGCCGACTCTTCTGATCGCCAACAACTACTATCCCAATCGCCCGTACGTACCCACCATCCCCGATGGCGACCTCAACAAACTCGTCGTTCTTCCCGGTGATCAACCTCGGTGCGCCTCCGTCTGACAAATTGAAGCGGACGAACTACTCCGGATGGCGTGCTCAAGTCCTGCCACCCATCCGTGGCGCTCGCCTCGTCGGGCTACTTGATGGCACCGACGCCGCACCGCCCGAGACGCTGGAGATTGAACCAGCGGACAAAGAAAACAACAAGCCGGCCACAACAGCACCCAATCCCGCCTATGACGCATGGATCTCGCGGGACCAGATCGTGCTGGGCTACCTCCTCCAATCGCTCTCCCCTGAGGTCCTACCTCACGTACAACGGATCGAGCACACTGCCGGAGTTTGGCAGGCTATTAAGGAGATGTTTGCCTCCCAGAGTGAAGCCAAGGTCACAAATCTTTGGATCGCCCTTGCGAACACAAAGAAACTGAACATGACCACTTCGGAATTCCTCACCAAGATGCAGGGCATCGTCGATGAACTTGCTGCTGCTGGGTGCCCTGTCACGACACGAGAACATGTCTCCTTCATCTTGGCTGGCCTCGGGGCTCGCTACAAACACCATGGGTCGACGTCACCTGTCATATTTGCAACAAGGAAGGTCACCGCGCCAAGGACTGCTGGTATCGCTTTACTGATGATGATGATGATGATTCATTCGGCGGTAAGGAAGATCATGTTGCCTCCTATGGTGTGGACACCAATTGGTACTCCGATACCGGCGCTACCCACCATGTCACTGGCGAACTCAATAATTTGATGATTCGCGATAGATACAAGGGCTACGACAAGGTTAACACTGCTAGTGGACAAGGTATGGAGATTTCCCATGTTGTTCATTCATTAGTTCATACCCCTATTTCAAAATTTCCATCTTCGTAACATTTTGCATGTCCCCAATGCGTCCAAAAATTTGCTTTCTATTCATCGCTTCACATGTGATAACCGCGTCTTTGTAGAATTTCACCACTTCTTCTTTTTGATTAAGGATCAGGTCACGCGGAAAATAATTCATAGAGGACGTTGTGTCGGAGGTCTTTATCCCCTTATTTCATCATTGGTGTCTCCCATAGAACCAAAGAAGCAGGCCTTTGTCGTCACCAAGCTCTCTCAAGCAAAATGGCATAGTCGTCTAGGTCATCCATCTTCTGCTATTGTTAGCCAAATACTTCGTAAAAATAAACTTTCTTTTGTTAAGGATTCTAGCATCGAGTCAGTGTGTGATTCATGCCAACATGCTAAGAGTCACCAACTTCCTTATCCTGTATCCATTAGTGTTTCTACAGCTCCCCTACAATTAGTCTTTTCTGATGTATGGGGCCCTGCTCCCACTTCTGTTGGACATCATGATTATTATATCAGTTTTATTGATGATTATAGCAAGTTTACTTGGATCTATTTGCTCAAGAAAAAATTTGATGCCTTTTTCGCCTTTGTGAATTTCCAAAAACTTGTTGAACGTAAGCTTGATAAGAAAATTCTTACAGTTCAATCCGATTGGGGAGGGGAATATGTTAAATTGAACTCTTTCTTTCAAAAACAAGGCATCTCTCATCATGTTTCTTGTCCTCATGCACATCAACAAAATGGTTCTGCCGAGAGAAAACATCGTCACATTGTCGAGGTAGGACTATCCCTTCTTGCTAATGCACACATGCCTCTTAAGTTTTGGGATGAAGCTTTTCTCACCGCCACATATCTTATCAATATGCTTCCTAGCAAAGTTATAAAAAAATGACACACCTGTTCATCGTCTTCTAGGAACTCGCCCAAACTATTCGTCTCTCCGTGTTTTTGGGTGTGCTTGTTGGCCTAATCTTCGTCCCTATAATAAACGAAAACTTGCTTTCCGCTCTCGGCAATGTGTGTTTCTTGGGTATAGTCCTCGCCATAAGGGAGTTAAATGTCTAGAGGTTTCCACCAGACGTGTGTATATCTCTCGTGATGTAGTGTTTGATGAGGCTGTTTTCCCATTCAAATCCCTCCATCCTAATGTGGGTGGCTCGCTTCGACAAGAAATTATTTTACTTGAGTCATCTCTTCGTAATTCTGGACATGGGGATGAACTAGCTGATGATTTAAATATGGGAAATACTCCTGCTACTCACCCTGTTGCTAGACGTGTTGATGACCTTGTGCAGGTCGCTGGACGGTGTACGTGGAGAACATTTGAATCAAAGTTGTACCGAAAACAGTCAAAATAGTGCACATACATTATCTGAGCAAGAAGGCAGAAACCCAGGACACAACGATGATTTTTTGGCAGATTTATCCCCGGGATCAGCACAATTCACCTGGGATCAGCAATCTAATCAGTCCTCTCCCGACTTGCATGCAGACACTACACGCTCCACTTCTCAGCTGACATCCCCGCAGGCCCCGCACGGATCCTCTGCGCCGGAGCGTAGTACAGCTCGCTCGCGCACCACGTGTTCGGCCACACCTCGGGCTACACGATCCTCTACGCCGACTGAAGATTCTCCACCGGTTAATCATGCCAGTAGCCCTACTACGGTTGAGAATGATGGGCCGGATGGATCTTCTGTGCAGCGCGAAAACACCTCTACTGTTGTGGCTTCGAATTCTAGACCAGTCACTCGTGCTTCCAAAGGTATATTTCAGCACAAAGAATACAAGGATGGTACAGTTCGTTGGTGTTTGTCGGTCTCTATTGATGAACCAGCCAATCTGCAAGTTGCAATAGAGGATACAAATTGGCATGAAGCCATGGATGAGAAGTATAATGCTCTTATGAAGAATAAAACCTGGAGGTTGGTGCCCCCACAACGTGGTACTAATATTATTGATTGCCGATGGATCTACAAAATTAAAAAGAAGGCAGATGGTTCTGTTGACAGATATAAGGCTAGATTGGTAGCTAAAGGCTTTAAGCAACGCTATGGTATAGATTATGAGGATACCTTCAGTCCCGTTGTGAAAATCGCAACTGTTCGACTTGTCTTGGCTATTTCTGTATCCAGGGGATGGAGTCTGCGACAATTAGATGTCAAGGACGCGTTCTTGCATGGTGTTCTAAAAGAGGAGGTGTATATGAGACAACCACCAGGATATAAAGACAAAAAATATCCAAACTATATTTGCAAACTTGACAAGGCATTATATGGACTGAAACAAGCGCCTCCAGCATGGTATTCTAGATTGAGTTCTCAACTCATAAATTATGGTTTTGTTGCTTCAAAGTCTGATACGTCTTTATTCATCTATCATAAGCTTGATATCACTATCTTTATGCTCATTTATGTGGATGATATCATAGTTGCTAGCTCTTCACAAGATGCAACAGATGCCCTTCTAAAGGATTTGAGTAAAGAATTTGCTTTGAAGGATCTTGGTGATCTCCATTTTTTTCTGGGAATTGAAGTTTAGAAAGTTAATGATGGATTAGTGCTAAGTCAAACAAAGTATGCTCGAGATATTCTTGCACGTGTTGGCATGAAAAACTGCAAGGGTATAACTACTCCTTTATCATCTTCAGAGAAGATTTCAGCAAGTGAAGGAGAATTGTTGGGTCCGGAGGATAGTACAAAATACTGAAGCATGGTAGGCGCATTACAGTATTTGACTCTTACACGCCCTGATATTTCTTATGCAGTTAACAAAATATGTCAGTATTTGCATGCTCCCACTACCATACATTGGACGACCGCGAAACATATTATGAGATATATCAAGCACACGATTAGTATTGGTCTAACTTTTGTGCAGTCAAGATCTACACTAGTCAGTGCTTTCTCTGATGCCGATTGGGCAGGTTGTGCAGATGATCGACGGTCAACTGGAGGATTTGTTGTTTTCCTTGGACCAAACCTTATTTCCTGGAGTGCAAAGAAGCAAGCAACTGTCTCTAGGTCTAGCACTGAAGCAGAATATAAATCCCTGGCAAATGAAACAGCTGAAATAATATGGGTCCAGTCATTGCTTGAAGAGCTTGGGATCAAATTGACTCAGCCGCCATGCTTATGGTGTGACAATCTGGGAGCTACATACTTGTCAGCCAATCCAGTGTTTCATGCAAGAGCTAAACATATTGAGATAGATTTCCACTTTGTCAGAGAGAGAGTTCTAAACAAACAGTTGAAAATTCGCTTTGTTCCGTCAAAGGATCAAGTTGCTGATGGTTTCACAAAGTCACTACCTGTACGTCAATTCGAGGAGTTCAAACATAATCTCAACTTGAGTAAGTTGTGATTAAGGGAGGGTGTTAGAAGTAGAGTCATACTAGATACTAATACACGTATTGTACACGGACAGACTGTCCGTTTCACCACACACGTACGTGCACGTAAAGTACACGGATCCGTTTCACCCTTGTACACCTTGTACTCTTGCTAACATAAATATACAATCTGTAGGCCCTCGGTGATTGTCCGAGTAGAGCCAAATGAATCTACCTGATCGTAGTATTGAGGTTTTCAAGGGGAGAGGGTTTTGGCGCAATTTTCTCTCCTAATAAAGCCGGATGGATGCATAGGTGGTGCATTTTTTGGGGACTTGGGTTTAAAATTAAGTATCCGAAGAACCATTCGAGCAGCTCGGATTAGAAACCGTTGTCATGTCGACATTTTCGAAACCACGTCTCATGTTAATAGGTTTCAACTTTTTTCTTTTCATTTTTTTGGCAAATGATTTTTTACATTGGGTTGTAGTTCTCACACTTATGTGTACTTTCTATACTAGTTTTTCGAAATGGAGGCATAGCCCCGGCGCATCGAGTGATGCATGTAGCCTTTTTATTGCTACTTTCTATACTAGTATCCATGTATTTCTCAAACTAGGTGTATACTTTCTTTGTAGCTATGTGTTTCTCATTGGGTACTTCCTCAGACATTGCTCGGGCAGTACAAGCCAACTTTCCGGGAGTGCATGCAGGCAGGACAACATATATCATGTACTCGTGTATATGTACACAATAAAAGCCGATAAAACTGAGAGAATCATAAGAAATCCAAGAATAAAAGAAACATCAAAGAAGACAACCTCATTTGCAAGAGGCGCTCCATGCGCAACATGTATCAGCGTGGGAGAGCCTCGTGCGTGTAGCTCGCACGCTTCAAAGTAACCTTCGTGGAAGTTACTCTCCATTTGGTCATGCCGTAGAAAAATTCAACACTCTCCCAAAACCTATAACAAGTTAAAGGTTGGGACATCCTCGCCGTTGATTACTATAAGTGATGCAATTTCAATACTAAGCACATAACTTACACATGTCGCAAACTTATTACTAAACCTATTGTAACTTGGAATGCACATTTGACCACGAAAAACAGAATTTTTTCATGTCAACCAATCAGCTTATACCCTAGAAGTTTCGGTAAATGTATTTACACAGTTACTAGCTACTTGAAATCTCTTTCAATATATTTGTTAGGTTGTACACTTCACGTAACTTTACCATAAAATATCTACACACTATGTAGTCCTACCAATTGTTAAAATTACTATTCAAGAGAAAATACCTCTTCTAAATTACATATAAGTTTAGCGTACCAACAAATTTATTTGAAACATCACACTTGTGTAATGAACAGTACAAATAACATTTAGTAAAAATTTATATGTGGTTAATTATGCTGAATAAATAATAGAAATTATACTTGTTAATAATATGAAATACAACAATGATTTCTAAAAAGTATAAAAGTTAAGTATAAATATACTTATTTGAATACCTCTCGTGTAAACCGTAGTCACATGAAGCCATGAGACACTGCTGCAAAGAAGAATTCATGGTCTACTGATTGACAGACGGAAGCAGCTGTTTCTCTCTTAGGACCTTTTACTAAGGGAGTCCTGGATTTGAGAAGTTTCTCTTTCACGGTATTGGGATCATCTCTTATCGCAGAATTGGATTAGCTATTAACGTTGACTTATCCATAAGTCGTGATAGGTCAGCCGCTTAGTTGAAATCTATGAAACAAGTCAGCGGAAAAAATCATCAATGGAATCCCGACCCCAATGATTTTGATTTCCATTTTATTGTGTAAACGATGTCATAGTCAACTTAATTATGTAGTTGGTCGCATTCAAAGTATATGATTGGTGTAATGAATTGAGTGGTGTAAACTGGTGGAATTTGAATGATGTTTTAAAATGATCAAATGCATGATGTTTGTAGACAATAGTAGTAATATTCAAATGCATTTCATCTTTTTGTTCTTTCATTAAAACTACCTAAATATTCATTTGCAGGCATAATTGAATACTATTGTAGTTTACTTTTCTAGGAATTTCGAACTGTATCTCAATTGTAAGCATTTTAAGGTATTTTGCAAAGAGCCTTTATAGAAAATAGAGGCATTTCTAGAAAATGTCTTAAAAACATATATTTGAAGGCACTCTTGGGTTGTGCCTCAGAAAGTAGAGTCATTATCACAAGTGCCACAAAAATATACTTTTGAAGGCATTTTGCAAAGTGCCTTAGAAATGAAATAGTGGCACTGGCACTATCAATGGACCTAAAAAATTCACTTTTGAAGGCATTTTTTCTATAGTACACTTCTATGCCTGTCCAACGAAATTTGGCATTCTACTTTTTGCCTTCAATACATTTTGAGGCACTATTGTTACAATTTGAGACACCTTTGTGTACCTCTTATGAAGGGACGTAGTGTACTGGGAACACCTATCCAATTTTTGATGTTGGGATAATATCCTCAAATCCTCGCATTCTAAGTCGTGTTATCTACATTCAGTAGGATTTCAACAATTTATACTACTGTTTGTAACTATCTTCAAAGATAACAAATCAGGCATGCGAACCTTAGAACCGTGGCAGCAGCAACCGAGCGGCCTAACCTCCCACACCTAACCTCTCCCATGTGGCGGCGACGTGCCGCATCGGGGCAACCACCACTAGCGCCCTCGAGGCCCTCCACCGTCGCCGGAGGTGTCGGCAGGCAAAGCCCTTGCGGCGTGGCAGCGATAGGGCTCTTATTAATAGCGGACATGGGTGAGAAGGCGGCATCCATCCTCGGTCCTACACTCGTGGTGATGCACGACGACGACGGTCAGAGGCGTGTTGGCGGTGGCGGCGGGACGGTTGGGCTCGGACCCGTACGGTCCTGGAGGACCCTAAGCTTCTGCACCCTGCTGGTTTCCTGCGTGATGGCAATGACGGCCAGCGGCGTTGCCGCATCACTTCAGCACCAGGGTGGCGGCTCCGGGCATGGCAGAGGTGGCCTCCTACTTCTCTGACGAATGTGGGAAACGATATGTGGTGGATCTCGGGATCTCATGTCTTGTAGAATAATCGGCTAGGCGGTGGCCCTAGTGGTTTTCATGCAAAGTTCCGATCTTCCTGCAGTTGGTCCTCCTCGATCAGGCCATAGGCGAGTTTCGTACTTCTCCTTCGGAGAAAAACAAGGATTGGCGCATATGGTGCTCCTTGGACAACTTGTTTGGATAGGGACGATCGTGTGTGCCTGCAACATCAGTCTTATCGGCTTCACTTGTATATCGCGAAGCTCTGTTTTCTGTTGACACCATGGGACATGTCTACACCAAGATTTCTAAGGGATCGACACTTGTGGAGAATGCCATGGCGATTGTGATTGGAGGACCTGACAATGACATAGGTGGGGTCTTGGATGCGATGAAGACTTTCCTTCATTGGTTGTTTTTGGAGTTGGCTTGCGGGATGTGTTCCCATCCAGAATGAACATGAGTTACTGTGAGCCTGCTAGTACGTGACTTGTAGTAGCGGCCTCCGTAAGTGGGGGCTGACAACACTAGAGGACTTCTTTGTTGGTGGTCTTCCTTGAGTGCCGAGTCATGATTTTCAGGGTGAAAATCTAAGGTCTGACCTTTATTGGATGTATCTGGTAGTGCCCTTTTGAAGGCTTTGTTTTGGGAACACGATATTTCTCTAGGATGAAAATCTAAGATCTTTGATCAGACAATGACAACGTATGTGTGCATTGTTTTCTTCTTGAATGCATTGCTTTTGGAGAACCTTCTTCAGAGTCCGGGTATTGTCTTTGGTGGTGGATACAGTGCTGTTGCGCGGGTGATCGATCACCGCAACGTCTTTTTTTGGATGTGTGTATCCTAGATATTTTTAGGCATCTTGTTGGTACAGAGGCTGTATATATGCGATATTAATATATTCCCTTTATCGAGAAAACTATCTTCAAAGTTGAAAGCATCGGAATCTATAAACTCGGTGCTTTTGGAAGGAATGAATGGACATAGTGCTTTGGCCTTCTAAAAGGAACGAATTTGCTAGTTTTCATGCATATGAGAACTTCTCATGTCTTAGTCACCTCCCTGACCATTAGATTTACCTCGCAATTCGTACAATATGAGAGTTACACATGAGTTATAATTAGGTTGTAACTGAAAATTTTATGAGTTGCAAATAAATTTTATAAGATAAAAATAAGTTACAACTAAGAATTAGCATAAATAATAGGATGGCGTCAGCTGACTAAGACATAAGAAGTTCTCATGCGCCTGAGATCTGTGTGCTGCCGAAAACACCCTTGAGCTCCATGTAAAAACAGATCCACGACATAGGTTCACGAGAAACCCACCAAAGCCCTCTCTGAGCATCCTCCTTTCATCTTTTCTTAGTTCACATGCAAATACTAAACAGTGGACCACGTACACCTGAGCTTTAACCTCGATCAATCTTCCTCCTGGCCACAAGTGATCACGGACTTCTCTTGTGCACACCCCAACCCCAATGAGGCCGCTTTAATTCCCGCAGGCAGTCTCTCGCCTCCCGCATACGAGACGCTACGTAGGAGTAGTATGTACCACTGCATCCATTCTCTCAGCTCCGTCCTCCGTCCGCCTCCCACAGACATGGCCGATGACGCGGGGGCTGGCGGCCAATCGAAGTACCCGCTCAACCCGGAGTCCTACCGCCTTCTCTGCAAGATCGGCAGCGGCGTGAGCGCCGTGGTGTACAAGGCCGCGTGCCTGCCGCTCGGGTCGGCGCCGGTGGCCATCAAGGCCATCGACCTGGAGCGCTCCCGCGCCAACCTCGAGGACGTGTGGCGCGAGGCCAAGGCCATGGCGCTCCTGTCGCACGCCAACGTGCTGCGCGCGCACTGCTCCTTCACGGTCGGCAGCCACCTGTGGGTGGTCATGCCGTTCATGGCCGCCGGCTCGCTGCACTCCATCCTGGCCCACGGGTTCCCCGACGGCCTCCCGGAGCCGTGCATCGCGGTGGTGCTCAAGGAGACGCTCCGCGCGCTGTGCTACCTCCACGAGCAGGGCCGGATCCACCGCGACATCAAGGCCGGGAACGTGCTGGTGGACTCCGACGGCTCCGTCAAGCTCGCCGACTTCGGCGTGTCCGCGTCCATCTACGAGACCCCGCCCGCGGCATCGTCGTTTTCCGGGCCCATCCATGCCTCCCAGGCCGTGGTCAGCTCTTCTTCCTACTTCAGCGAGATGGCAGGGACGCCGTACTGGATGGCGCCGGAGGTCATCCACTCGCACGTCGGCTACGGCATCAAGGCCGACATCTGGTCCTTCGGCATCACCGCCCTCGAGCTCGCGCACGGCCGGCCGCCGCTGTCCCACCTGCCGCCGTCCAAGTCGATGCTGCTGAGGATCACGAGCCGCGTCCGGCTGGAGGACGCGGAGACCTCCAAGAAGAAGAAGTTCTCCAAGGCGTTCAAGGACATGGTGTCCTCCTGCCTCTGCCAGGAGCCGGCCAAGCGGCCGTCCGCGGAGAAGCTTCTGCGGCACCCGTTCTTCAAAGGATGCCGCTCCAAGGACTACCTCGTCCGCAACGTCCTCAACGGCGTGCCGAGCATCGAGGAGAGGTGCCAGGACGTCACCAACTTCTGCGGCTGCACCGTGGGGGGAGCGCGCTGCGTGTCGCCGTGCCACGGCCAGGCGAGCCTCGTCAAGAACCGCCGCATGAGCGGCTGGAACTTCAACGCAAAGGAAGATGCGGAGAGCTTCGACGAGCTCGATCTGACCGAGACAACAGCACCGCTGTTCCTTCCGTTCGATGAAGAATATCATCAGGTGCTCGAGGAGCAACCTTGCGAAGGCGGCGCCGGAGACGATGAAGACAAGGGTGGGATACCGCAGCAAGGTGATCGAGGAAACGAAGAGGATTTTGGCGTGGAAGCAGGGGTGGTGGTCCCACATCTGATGACTATCTTGGGGAGCCTTGAGGTGCAGAAAAGGATGCTGGCCCAAGAACTAGAAGGTGGCTGCTATCACGTCGACGGTAACTGCTGCTGCCGCAACACGACGGCAAGAGAGGAGATGCTACTCGCATACGTGCGTCAGCTCGAGGAGAGGGTGGAAGTGCTGACCTTGGAGGTGGAGGAGGAAATCGCCAGGAACGCCCACCTTGAGGAGCTTCTCCACGAGAGGGCCACCACCTGATGTCTGAGTGTGAAATATAGCAAGGTGGACATCTTGCCGGTGCCGGTATAACCTGCAGTCGTCCATTTCGTTTGGGGATCTATGTCTGTACATTTGGATTGTTGTAGATACGAAATGACATCCAATCCAAATTATTTGTTGTACGCTCATTAAATAGATTTAGGAAGCATTTTTCGAAACCTACGAACAATATATTAATTTGGACCGGACAAAGTAGAGGGAAATAACATTACAAACCAAATACCCACTCATGGTAGGTTTAAAAATGCTCACTTCCAAAAACATGCAATTCAAAACCCTACTCCGGTTGATGCTCGATTCATTAATTGGGCTAGTGCATTCTCTGGACAAATATAGCCCCCCCCCCCCCCCCCCCCCCCCGCAATCAGTTACCACCTAGGCCTCGCTAAACTGAACTGGAGGGAGTAGAGGGAACCAGAAAGAAGGAAGCGGGTTCGGACCCAACAGGAAAGGCGTTATAAGTGCACGATCTCTAACACCTCTACGCCCAATGCCAATTTTGAACAAATTGGATTATCATTACCCTCTTTTTGTTAATTTTTCAACATTACAAAGCAAATAGAGGGAACCGGGTTAGGAGCCTAATGGGAAACACACGGTAAGTGCACAATCTCTAACATCCCTACGGGGCAAAAACATGTTAGCACTACACAATTAGACTACCAGAGTATCACAAAGTATAGATTATTAAAACCAACAAAACATGGAACTCATACTACAAATCTAAGTAGCATCACTCTCAATCCAACATCACCATAACATTATATTGACTCTTAATCCCAGGACTAGCGAGAGAGGCCGCCACTTGCATGAGTTGATTAGCTTACAGAAAAATAGCTCCTTTATTCTATTTCATGTAGAGGCATGGACAGTAATTAACAGACAAACACGCCCTAAACAGAATTATCTCATGGATCTTACCACAAACTTATCAAATGTGATTTTATTCCTGGAAGACCATATAGATCAGCAAAACAACGATATAATCAAACAAAAAAATTTCTACCAGGACGAAAGGAGTAAAGCAAAGCAAAACATTCACACACATTGCTAGGATAGTTGTCGGTTCTAAAGATATAGTCCAAATTCTCACCAAGTTAAACGACCTGTGGAACATAAAAAAACAAGTTCCCAGTAGTTTTGACATAATCACTCAAAGATCAAATAGGAGCACCAGGACAATTTCTTTTCTAAGTTTCCTTAGTCAAACACTATTCTGACATAATGTTGAAGATATGCCCAAGAGGCAATAATAAAGTGGTTATTATTATATCTTTATGTTTATGATAAATGTTTACATCCCATGCTATAATTGTATTAACCGGAAACATTAATACTTGTGTGTTTTGTAAACATAAAAGATTCCCTAGTAAGCCTCTTGTTAAGCTAGCTTGTTGATTAATGGATGATCATGGTTTCCTGATCATGCACATTGGATGTCGTTAATAACAAGATCATATCATTAGGAGAATGATGTGATGGACACACACCCATAGTAAGCATAGCATAAGATCAAGTCATTAAGTTCGTTTTGCTACAAGCTATCAAATGCATAGTAACCTAATCCTTCGACCATGAGGTTATGTTAATCACCATCACCGGATGGGTACTTTGATGACATCAAACACCGCTTCGTAACTGGGTGGTTATAAAGGTGTCATTGGGTATTCTGAAAGTATGTGTTGAAGCGCATGGACCAATATTGGGATTTGTCCATCCATATGACGGATAGATATGCTCTGGGCCCTCTCGGTGGAATGTCATCTAGTTAGCTTGCAAGCATGTGACTAGGTCACAAGGCATGACATATCATGGAACGAGTAAAGAGTACTTATCAGTAACGAGGTAGAACTAGGTACGGAGATACCGACGATCAAACCTCGGATAAGTAGAGTATCGCGTGACAAAGGGAATTGGTTTCGTATGTTAATGGTTCTATCGATCACGAAGTCATCGTTGAGTATGTGGGAGCCGTTATGGATCTCCAGATCCCGCTAATGGTTATTGATCGGAGATGTGTCTCCATCATGTCTGCATATTCACGAACCGTAGGGTGACACACTTAAGGTTCGAAGTTGTTTTAAGTAGATATGGAATGTGTGTTGGAGACCGAATGTTGTTCGGAGTCTCGGATTGGATCCGGGACATCACGAGGAGATCCGGAATTGTTCGGGGAATAAGATTCATATATTGGGGATCATTTTCTAAGTTAGGAAATGTTCCGGAGTATTTGTATGGGGATTCTAGAAGGTTTCGGAATGTTCCGGAAGGTTCTAGAAGATTTCTTGAAGTTTACTTGAAAACCAAGAAAGGATCAAGGAATCCTTGTGGGGTAAGACAAGGATTCGTGGGGGAGTAGGACTCTCCCCCACCTCCTTGATCCGCCGGCCAAGGGAGAGGGGAGTCCTACAAGGACTCCACCTCCCCATGGCGCCTCCCTCCTTTAAATAGAGGGGTGGAGGCACAAGCACAAGCCCCTTCTATTCTCTAGATCTCAAGTTGCCTCTCTCCTCCTCCTTCCCTCTGCTCTGGCTTAGGCGAAGCCCTGCAGAATTCTCTACTCCACCACCACCACCACCACGCCGTCGTGCTGCTGGGATTCCGTGGAGAGATCTACTACCTCCGCTGCTCGCTGGAGCAGGGAGAGGAAGGTCTGCTTCGACTCCGCACGTGTGACCGACTGCGGAAGCACTGCCGAAACGCGGCGCCGGAAGGATCGTCTACTCGATCTTGAGATCGGCAAGTGATCGACTACATCAACCACGAGATCCGATCTCGTAAAGCTTTCGGGGCTACAAGGGTTAGTACAGATCTATCTCGTTGCACATGTCTAATAGATTAGATCTTGGCTTTTATCTAGATTAGATCTGGGTTTTGTTTGTTCTTGCGGTAGAAATTTTTTGTTTTCCATGCTACGAACCCATCAGTGGTATCAGAGCCGTGTCTATGCGTAGTTCTGTTGCATGAGTAGAACACAATGGTTTTGTGGGTGTTGGTGCTTGTGCCGTCTTTTGCTTTGTGTACTTTGCATCTTGCGGTATGGTGGGATGAAGCGGCTCGGGCTAACCTTACATGTCATCGCACATGAGACTTGCTCCACAGTTGACGTGCAACTCGTATTGCACAAGTGGCTTTGCGGGTGTCTGTCTCTCCCATCATAGTATAGATCCAATCTACACTTTGCACTTGATAGCACTTGTATCAACGTTGTGGTTCAGTTTCGTAGGTAAGATCCGTTCTTATTCGAAAGCCCCAAACCACGTAAAACATGCAAAGAAAATTAGAGGCGTCTAACTTGTTTTTGCAGGGTTTTTTGTGATGTGATATGGCCATCATGTGATTGTGATTATATTTGATGTATGCAATGATCCTTGTTGTAATATGGCAACCGGCAGGAGCCTAATGGTTGTCTTTAATTCTGTTAAGACCTGCGTGTCTATTCATCTTGTAATAGCTTTATTCCAAGTAGTTGTAATAGTTGCTAGTGATGATGGACAACCATGAAGCGGCGCCACTGACCTTGACGCAATGCTGGTGATGATGGAGATCATGTCCGTGCTTTGGAGATGGAGATCAAAGGCATAAGAAGAAAGGGCCATATCATATCACACTAATTATGAATTGCCTGTGATGTTAATCCTTTATGCATATTGTATTGCTTAGATCGCGACGGTAGCATTATAAGATGATCCCTCTCACTAAATATCAAGTAATAAAGTGTTCGCCTTAGTAGGCACCGTTGCTAAGACTCGTCGTTTCGAAGCATCTCGTGATGATCGGGTGTGATAGATTCTACGTGCGCATACGATGGGTGCAAGCCAGATTTGCACATGCGGATACTAAGGTTAACCTTGACGAGCCTAGCATGTACAGACATGGTCTCGGAACACGGAATACCGAAAGGTAAAACATGAGTCATATGGATGATATGATGAACATGTTGATTGTTCGCCCTTAAAGCTACATCATCTCACATGATGATCGGACTTGGTGTAGTGGATTTGGTTCGTGTAATCACTAAAACAACTCGAGGGATGTTGTTTTGAGTGGGAGTTTATTTGTAATTTGGATTAGTCGAACTCAATTTATCATAAACACAATCAAAGTGAATTTGCATAGTTTGTTGTAGTCATTGGCATCCGTTCACCACCTTACGCTTAGTTATAGTTGAGATAGTGGAACTATAGAAATTCTGGATATTTTCTTTACGAACTGGTATCGTATTGTTTTGAGTGTCAATCTAAAGTTTATAAGTCCTGTTGCAAACCTTCAGCAAACTCCGTTTACTCTGTGAAGTTTAATAAACAGTATTAAATCAAGAGTAACAATTCCAGTGTTAGTATCTAATGTATCATGTTTGCCTCCATGATTCTTGATACTCAAAAGATTGTTTTTAATATCAAGTTTATCTAAGAGCTGAAAGGAATGTTTCAGAAACCATCATATGTGAAAGGTATTGCGATATCAAAAACAATGTATTGGTTACAACATGATAGAGTATATGTCCTCATATTTGATGAGAATTTGTGAAGGTTGGAGACGCTAGTCGTCCTAATCCTCTAAAAGGTTTTGGAAAAGAAACATTATACTCGCAACTCACCTTTATAAGCTATAGCAGCTCGATCATGAAAGTTGTCATGATAAGGATGAATAGAAGATGTAAGTAAAATGTTTACTACACTAAAAGATTACTAAAGAATGGAACTTTGAAAGAATGCCAAACATTTGATGAAGGTGATCCACTTCAAAGTGCAAGTCCAAAGGTATTAGTATTTGACTATACACACTTTGTACTATGTGTCATGTGAATGACACCACTATTGATGTTGATAGATTCTTTTAAAAGAAAAGGAATTGTTGAAAGAGAATCTATAAAATATTTGGCAGAAAAGAAAAGATTGGAGATATCCAACTTAGGTATATAGAAGATACATGTTATGGCTGTATTCCTTGGTTGTTAAACAATGTGGTTCTGCGGTATTGGATACCGAATTGGTTGGTATGAAGTGTCATATAGGACAACACAATTCATGAACTATAATGGCCTAAGTAACTAGCAAGAGAATATGTGATGATGTTCATCGAAAACAAACAAAGGGTTGTTGTGTTGCTCGTTAACATCAAAGCTTACCTTCAAGATTTGTTTCAATAATTGTTCTTTTGATCAGGTATTATGACGATAAAAGGTTGTTCAAATAATTGCCGTATTCCATAATAGATGGATGATATACAAGTCTGGTTGGAGAAATAACGACCATAAAACTAATGCTAAAATGTCGCAAGACAAATGATTGAAAGATCACTTGTGAAGTGACATCACCATTTAAATTATATTAGGGATACATGAAGAAACTCCATGTTGATGGATTTTTGGAGTCTTTGATTTTGATCAAATGACGCTTGTGATACTTTCCTGGAGATAATTAAAACTCCGTTCGTAGGCCAAAAGAGGAACGGACGACTAAATGATTGGAATTTGTACATATTGATGTATATAGTCCATTATGTGTAGTCGCGGGCGATGGATTTCAACTTCATATGCTTTCTCCGAAGATTTGAGTGAGTATATGAATATACTTACTCAATAAGGAAGAAGTATGAAACATTTGGAAATGTTCAAAGACTTTCAAGATGAAGTGGAAAATTATTATAACAAGAAAATAAAATAAAAAAGTTTATGATTGGATCATAAAGATGTTTGGGTTACAAGTTTAGCAAAAGACCTAAGATTTGAGGAATCGTTCCATGGATTTGCATTTCCCAAAACACCATAGGAGTATGGAGTGTTCAAGATATGTAATGAAACCTTGTTTGACATGGTAAGATCAAAGGTGTCATTTATAAAACTGCCATTATATTTTAAAAGATTAAAGCTTTAGTGACTACCGCTTTTACACTGAAAAGAGCTCCATCGTGATCCGTTGAAATGACACCATATAAGTCATGGTTTGGGATAAAACCCAGGTTGTCCTTTCTTAAATTTTTGGTATGCTAGGCATAAGTAAAATGTTTACAACCAAAGTCGGATGAGCATGTCTTTGTAGGTTATTTCGAATAACCATTGGGTATTCCTCCATAACACCGAAGACAAAAGTGTTTATCACTTAGAATGTCGAGTTTCTTGAGAAGGAATCTTTGGTGAAAAGTTAAGTGGGAGGACAATAGAACTTTGACAAGGTTGTTGAACCTTGGCTAATATGTGCTGAGTTGCGCAGCGTCGGTAAGTGTCCCGGAGGCAGCAACAATGCTCATGGCTCACGTGCCTCAAAGGATGTGGTCACGGGGATCTAAGTTCCTATTGAACCAAGTAGGTCGGGTAAGTAATCAAATGCCAAGATTTGAGAGTTAAATCATTGTTGTTTGACAATGATGAACCGACTACATGCAAATAATCAATGATGGGCCCTGACTTCGTTAAGTGGCTTGAAGCCATAAAATCCGTGATAATTCCATACACAAGAAATCAAGCTTTGAATTTGAAAGACCCTCTGGAAAGGTGCAAGACCTTACAGTCGTATATGGATCTATAAAGAAATAGACATGGATGTTTCACATCTATGAAATAGTCGACATGTCGGAAAGAGTTTACGACAATGTTCAAGGAATTGACTATGATAAGATTTGATCTTTCATAGCGATATTTAGTCTGGACGAATTAATGTAGAAATCACTACATATATTTTGGTATATGGTAGTTGAACAAACAAAACAAGTTCTTCTAATAGAATGGTTACCTAGGATGTGTCCATGACATGATCGAAAGGGTTTTGTTAATTCAAAGGATGCTAAAAGAGTATGCAAAACTTCAATGGTTGAAGTGAGCATCGCGGAGTTGGAATCTTCACCGTGATGAAACCATTAAAAGGTTTAATTTCATCAGAGACGATGAAGATGTTTGCATTTTGCAAGAAATTAAGTGGGAGCGCTAAGACATATTTCTAATACATTATGTGAAAGACATATTGTTGATTAGAAATGATGTATCTTTTATTGACACAGGTTAAGAATTTCATTTCGATGAAAGACTTAGGCATAACCCAAGAATTAGGCATCAATGTCTATATGGATAGATTGAGACGCTAATATGGTTTTGCCAAATGTACATAGATAAGATGTTGAATGAGTTCAATATGGAAACAACAAGAAAGGTTATTGACACACGGAAAGGACTGAATCAAGATTCAAGTGTGTTGACACGAGATTCAAGTGTTTTGACACTTGGTGAAATCGCAAGAATATTTTGATCAATCATTCTTTGAGATGTACACATCCAGATATGTCCTATGCTCTAAATGTTATGAGCATATACCAGAATGACTCATAAGATGATCATTGGACAAATAGTAGGGATATTCCTATGATCTTTGGAAGAACTAAGAATATATTATTTATATAGTGATGACAAATAGTTCATTGTAAATTGTTACATTGATACTAGTTTTGTCACAAATTAAGTTTATCTCAATTTAAACTATGAGTGGCACAATGTAATGGAAAGGAAGTTCCATAACGGATTTGGTTGAGTACCAAAGTTAAAACATTGTGACAGATACTACAACAAAAGGCTAAGTATATGACTACTATTGTAGCAGCGAATGAGGGCATTTGCGTCAAGTAGTTTGTTATCAAACTAGGTGTGGTTCATAGCGAGATAATACTATGAAGATACATTGTATGACAATTGTATCAACATGATTTAATCCCAAGGAACTAAAGGTCTCACCAAAGGACGAAATTTATACAATGCCATCTCATTGGAGAATGAGTAATGCGTAGAGACGCACGGACATGCAAATACACACGGACCTGGAAGTGTCAGATCCGAAGATTATGTTTACCACTAGCAATAGTGTCTATACAACACCAGAAAGCCATAGGTGTTGAATGCACAAATTTTTAACTAGGTTATTGACTCTAGTGCAAGTGGGAGACTGTTGGAGATATGCCCAAGAGGCAATAATAAAGTGGTTATTATTATATCTTTATGTTTATGATAAATGTTTACATCCCATGCTATAATTGTATTAACCGAAAACATTAATACTTGTGTGTTTTGTAAACATAAAAGAGTCCCTAGTAAGCCTCTTGTTAAGCTAGCTTGTTGATTAATGGATGATCATGGTTTCCTGATCATGCACATTGGATGTCGTTAATAACAAGATCATATCATTAGGAGAATGATGTGATGGACACACACCCATAGTAAGCATAGCATAAGATCAAGTCATTAAGTTCGTTTTGTTACAAGCTTTGAAATGCATAGTAACCTAATCCTTCGACCATGAGGTTATGTTAATCACCATCACCGGATGGGTACTTTGATGATATCAAACACCACTTCATAACTGGGTGGTTATAAAGGTGTCATTGGGTATTCTGAAAGTATGTGTTGAAGCGCATGGACCAAGATTGGGATTTGTCCATCCATATGACGGATAGATATGCTCTGGGCCCTCTCGGTGGAATGTCATCTAGTTAGCTTGCAAGCATGTGACTAGGTCACAAGGTATGACATATCATGGAATGAGTAAAGAGTACTTATCAGTAACGAGGTAGAACTAGGTATGGAGATACCGACGATCAAACCTCGGATAAGTAGAGTATCGCGTGACAAAGGGAATTGGTTTCGTATGTTAATGGTTCTATCGATCACGAAGTCATCGTTGAGTATGTGGGAGCCGTTATGGATCTCCAGATCCCGCTAATGGTTATTGATCGGAGATGTGTCTCCATCATGTCTGCATATTCACGAACCGTAGGGTGACACACTTAAGGTTCGAAGTTGTTTTAAGTAGATATGGAATGTGCGTTGGAGACCGAATGTTGTTCGGAGTCTCGGATTGGATCTGGGACATCACGAGGAGATCTGGAATTGTCCAGGGAATAAGATTCATATATTGGGGATCATTTTCTAAGTTAGTAAATGTTCCGGAGTATTTGTATGGGGATTCTAGAAGGTTTCGGAATGTTTCGAAAGGTTCTAGAAGATTTCTTGGAGTTTACTTGAAAACCAAGAAAGGATCAAGGAATCCTTGTGGGGTAAGACAAGGATTCGTGGGGGAGTAGGACTCTCCCCCACCTCCTTGATCTGCCGGCCAAGGGAGAGGGGAGTCCTACAAGGACTCCACCTCCCCATGGCGCCTCCCTCCTCTAAATAGAGGGGTGGAGGCACAAGCACAAGCCCCTTCTATTCTCTAGATCTCAAGTTGCCTCTCTCCTCCTCCTTCCCTCTGCTCTGGCTTAGGCGAAGCCCTGCAGAATTCTCTACTCCACCACCACCACCACGCTGTCGTGCTGCTGGGATTCCGTGGAGAGATCTACTACCTCTGCTGCTCGCTGGAGCGGGGAGAGGAAGGTTTGCTTCGACTCCGCACATGTGACCGACTGCGGAAGCGCTGCCGGAACGCGGCGCCGGAAGGATCGTCTACTCGATCTTGAGATCGGCAAGTGATCGACTACATCAACCACGAGATCCGATCTCGTAATGCTTTCGGGTCTACAAGGGTTAGTACAGATCTATCTCGTTGCACATGTCTAATAGATTAGATCTTGGCTTTTATCTAGATTAGATCTGGGTTTTGTTCGTTCTTGTGGTAGAATTTTTTTGTTTTCCATGCTACGAACCCATCACATAATTGCTGCATGGATGTGTGATACGTCCATTTTGCATCACTATTCTATATCATAATTTACTGTTATTCATTGATATATTTCATATTAAGGGATGATACTTATGTTATTTCATCTGTTTTTGCATGGTTGATGACTTTTGGAGCATGGACCGCTGCAGTCAGGATTCTGATGGAAAAGGTGTTGTTTGGAGGCAAAATTCGTGAAGATCAGAAAATCCGGGAAAATACATGGAAAATCCTATTTTTCTAGAAGATGAAGGAAGCCAGAAGGGGAGGCTGAGATGGGCCACATGGGGCCCACACCACCCCCTGGCGCGGGCCAGCCTAGGCCGCACCACCAGGTGGTGTGGCCGCCCTGGTCCACCCCTGGCTCTCCCCTCTGGCGTATATTATCCTCCCCAAACCCTAAGACTCGGGGAGCGACCACAAAAAGATTTCGCCGCCTCTGCAGGGCA
Organism: Avena sativa; assembly: GCA_916181665.1. Lineage (NCBI taxonomy): Eukaryota > Viridiplantae > Streptophyta > Magnoliopsida > Poales > Poaceae > Avena > Avena sativa. The sequence goes on from OV702290.1 coordinate 472,668,168, forward strand.
GAAAACACCGAGAGAAAAAGATCTCTCCGGCAGACAGAATTCTGTCGGGGGAATTCCTTCCCGGAGAGGGGAGATCATCGCCATCAACACCACCATCAAGCTGGACTTCATCGGGATCATCATCATCATCATCACCATCATCTCCACCATCACCCTCATCACCATCTCCATATTGTTGTAACAATTGGGTTGAATCTTGCATAGTTCTTAGGGGAAACTTTCCCGGTGTTGATTATTCTTTGTAGTTGATGCTATTCAGTGGAACCATTGAATTATTGTTTATGTTCAGATTGTTATACATCAGTATTCCATCTCTTATCATGATCCATATGATGTCATGTGAGTAGTTCGTTTTGTTCTTGAGGACATGGGAGAAGTCATGTTATTAGTAGTGGAATTGTGTTGAGAAAGATTCAATAGTTTGATATTTAAGTTGTGGTGTACTTTTTCTAGTGGTGTCATGTGAACATCGACTACATGACACTTCACCTATATGGGCCTAGGGGAATGCATGGTGTATTTGGCTACTAATCGTAGAGGTTGCCGGAGTGACAGAAACCTGAACCCCCGTTAGGAAACCATTGCACAAGGGATGTGAGGGTCTTAGAGTTTAAAGTTGTGGTTAGGTTTCTACCTTAATTACTTTCTTGTACTTGCGGATGCTTGCAGGGGGTATAATCACAAGTATGTATTAGTCCTAGGAAGGTCGGTACATTAGCACGGGTTCACCCACACAACACTTAGCAAACTAAATAAGATTAATCAACTATATGAAGCAAAAGCACTTGGCGGTATTCCCATGTGTCCTCGAGAACATTTGGTCATCTTAAGTAATACAACCGGCTTGTACTTTGCTAAAGAAAGGATTGGGCCACTCGCTGCATTTATTTTTATTGTCTTTTATTTACTCGTACTTTATTTTCCTGCATTATTAAAAACCCCTAAAATCCGTTTGCTAAGCATTTATAGAGAATTCCTGCTCCTAGCTACTAGCCAGCACCTTTTGCTCCTCGTTGGGTTCGGCACTCTTACTTATCGAAAATACTGCGATACACCCCCTATACTTGTGGGTCATCAAGACTATTTTCTGGCGCCAATGCCGGAGAGTGAAGCGCTATTGGAGAGTGGAACTGGTAAAGGAAACCTCTACTATGAGTATTGTTTATTTCTTTTAGTTGCTTTATTTTCAATATGGATAATTCGTTGAGTTTCTTATTTCGTAATGCTACTACCACTGCTAAGGTAGTAGATGAACCACCACCTGCTGAGAATGATACTTTTAAAATACCTACAAGAATTATTGATCGTGTATGGATAACTACTATGTTGGGGATGGAACTGTCCATCCCGACGATCATTTACTCTTTATACACGAATTATGCGGGTTGTTCAAGTGTGCAGGTATTACTACAGATCAAGTTAAGAAGAAGTTATTCTCATTACCACTGAAAGGAAGAGCTGAAGAATGGTATAAGCTGCTGAAGAATGGTCAAGCTCTTGAATGGGAGGAAATAGTACCTCTCTTTTATTCAAAGTTTTATCCTCCTAGTGAGATTCATAAAGATCAGAATCAAATATACAACTTTTGGCCTCTTGATGGAGAGAGTACAGCTCAAGCTTGGGGGAGATTGAAGTTACTAATGCTCAAATGTCCCATTCATAAGCTCCCCAAGAATATTATTATCAATAACTTTTATGCAAGGCTTTCTCTTCATGATAAGGATTTATTGGATGCTTCTTGTGCTGGATCATTCACTCGCATGGAAGAAGAAGCTAAATGGGATCTTCTGGACCGTGTTCAAGATAATGTTGAAGCATGGAAGAATGAAAAAGGAAGAAATTCAGGTATAAATTATGATTATGAATGCATTGAATCTTTTATGGGAACTGATGACTTTCAAAATATTAAAAATGCTTATGGTCTAGACTCTCAAGCTATTGCAACTTATTTTAAGGCTTTTGCTTCCTACATTGAAGTGCCTAAAAAGAAGTGGAATAAGTATCATGAACCTTATAAAGATATTGCTAAGAGTGTTCCTGCAAGAAATACTGAAGTTTATACTGCCAATCATGTTTCATCTGAACCTTACATTGAGAAAATGCCTTTCCCAGTTAAGGTAAAGGAACATTCTATGATAGCTAGTATGGTTAATGAAAGTACAAATAAAGTTGTTGAACCTGATAAACAAATGGATGATGAACCTATAATAACAAATCTGAAAGACTTTGTCACTAAATATGTAGAAGAGGGACATAAGGATACCTCTAATATTGTTTCACAAAGTAGTGTTATAAGAACTAGTATTCCTGTGTTTTCTGTTAGAATAAGTGATCATTGTTATGATGGTTCTTGTGATAGCTATATCATTAAATTTATGCATGATACTGAAATCTACTATGAGAGAGGGAAAAGTGTTCTTATGTATCTCAATAATATCAAGTTTCCTCGTTTTATGCTGAAAGTTTTTATGTCGCACTTCTTTTGCCTTCCTATGCTATTGGTTTCTGGTTTCAACAGCTTGTTTGTTTACAAAATTCCCTTGCATAGGAAGTGGGTTAGAATTAAACGTGTGTATTTTTTCTTCTTAATGCTCTCTTTCACTTCAATTCATATTCTTATGTGAGCATCATCAAAATTATCATGCCCATCTTAATGGCTATAAAGAAAGAGCTTTTTGGGAGACAACCCAATTTATTTGTGTTTTAGGTTTGATTTTGAGTCTTGGAAGTTATTACTTCGGTAATAACCTATCCTTATCCTTTTTGTTTGGTTTTTGTGTCAAGATCAACCTCTAATGAGAGAGAAGTAAGATTTGGGGAAGTTGCTGTCCCGAAACAGATTTTTGTGCTTCACCGTAAAAATTCGTGAGAGATCTCTTTGTGTCGGATTGAGCTGTAATTTTTTGTGCTTCTGACCCAGGTTGTTATTTAACTTTCGTTAGTTTTGCACTTTTTTATTTGAGCAACAGAAGATTTTCGAAAAAATTGATCTTTACCTGCTGGTCTGTTTTGACAGATTTTGCCACTCTTGCATTTGCTTCTTTAATCAATTTCCTTTTTTAATTCTTTTTGGGTTTTTGGAAGGATTTTCTACAGTAGCTTATGTTTTGATGGTTTTCAGTTGAAATTGGACTCAAAAGGTTTTATCACTTCACTTATACTAATGTTGATAATAAGAACTGTGTGAAGTTTTGTGTGAAAGAAATTTCCAGATTAGTGGAGATAATGGTAAAATAAGGAAGTAAAAGGTTTCATGACTGAAGCAATAAGTGTATGAAGATGAAGATATTGATGTTATTCAAGTGGTGACTCTAGAAAAATTTATCAAAAACCAAATTCAGAGACCTGCAGAGTCTGTTTTCAAATAGGTAACAGTTCTGGTAAGAAAAGTTCCGCGAAAGATCTGTCGAGTTATATTTTTGCAGTTTTTATCCAACAAGAAAAGTTATGAAGCAAAAGAGGGACGAAAACGGATCCACGATGGCTCACACCACCCCCTGGCGCGGCCCCCTGGCCCCGCCAGTAGGTGGTGTGGCCACCTTGGCCTCCGTCTCCGACCCGTTTTCTCCCAGTACCTTCCTTTTGTTGTGAAACTTCATAATATATAATCCCCCGGATCCCCCGAGGTTCGTATATCTTATTCTCGTCATGTTTTTGTTTCAGTCTGTTTTGTTCAGATGTCGTCCAGGGGTTCCTCTTCAAAGGATTACGAGCTGTGACACCGTCGCGAGCTCCATCGCAATCTTGAGCAGAAGACCTTTGTAGGATGGGTGGAAGAAGAAAGGATCGTAACTAGGCGCGAAGACATGGATCAAAACGGCAGGGAGGAAGTAAAGGACATGACAGCAGGCATGAAGGGGCTGATACCTCCAACTCTAGATCTCAGTTCTTGCCCTGCAGCAGTGGAAGCTCTACGAGTCATTGATGAGTTCTGCGACAAGTACCAAGTCTTGAGGAGGAAGGTGGATATGCTTCAAGAGGAGAATAACAGGCTTCACAAGATGCTGGAAGATTTCCTCACGCCAACCGAGAAAATACCACCACCACCGAAGGAGTAATTCGTCATCAGGTTTTGGCATCCCCTTGGTTTGTTCCAAGCTTGGGGGAGTGCCGCGGTATCATATCACTATCTTCTATCTTTTTACCTTTTTAGTAGAGTCATATCATGAATAGAGAAGTTATCATGTAGGACGGTTTGCATTATGGAAGCGTCCCCTCTCTCGTTAGATATGTATCCCTTGGTGTGAGTAGCCATTATGGAATATTAATGAGAAGTTCTATCATTTACTCTTTTGCATATCTTATATTAGTTTTCAATTCGTGGTTATATGATTGATCTTGTTGTTACTATTGGTATCACTTTGGGATCATTGAGTTAATTTAGTTGATTTTGGCAAACCTGGCTTGGTCAGTAGAAACACTATTTTTGAGGGTTGAATGAAAAAGATAGAAGTACTTGATGGCTCTGTGTATGGCGCCCAGAAAAGTGCTGGTGCGGTGTTGATGTAGAGCTCGTTAGGAACGCCAAGAGGAATGTATGATGAGCACAGCAGCAAGTTTCCCTCAGTTATGAAACCAAGGTTTAATCGAACCAGTAGGAGCAAGGAAACACCCCAAAGGTGTTACTAGCTGAGCTTTGACAGGGCGCACTACCGGTGCTAGTAGCAATGTGGAGACCTGCACAACACAACCACAAAACTTTGTCCCCAACTTGCGATGAGGTTGTCAATCTCACCGTGTTTTGCTGAAAACAAAGGATTAAACGTATCGAATGGAAAGAAGTAAAAGTTTGCAGAAAGTAAACACAAAGCAGAAACAGTTTATAGATTGAATGTAAATAAAAGGACCGGGATCCATAGTTCACTAGAGGTGGCTGTCCTTAGATAGATAACATTGATGGGTTCGTAGCATGGAAAACAAAAAATTTCTACCGCAAGAACGAACAAAACCCAGATCTAATCTAGATAAAAGCCAAGATCTAATCTATTAGACATGAGCGAGATAGATCTGTACTAACCCTCGTAGAACCGAAAGCGTTACGAGATTAGATCTCAGGGTTGATGTAGTCGATCACTTGCCGATCTCAAGATCGTGTGGACGATCCTTCCGGCACCGCGTTCCGGCAGCGCTTCCGCAGTCGGTCACACGTGTGGAGTCGAAGCAGACCTTCCTCTCCCCGTTCCAGCGAGCAGCGGAGGTAGTAGATCTTCTCCACGGAATCCCAGCAGCACGACGGTGTGGTGGTGGTGGTGGAGGAGAGAATTCTGCAGGGCTTCGCCTAAGCCGGAGCAGAGCGAAGGAAGAGGAGAGAGGAAGGTTCAATAACCTCATCGAGTTCTACTTTCCTTCCAGTCACTTCTTTCGAGAGAAACTCCTTCTCAAGAAAGGATCCATTCTTGGCAATGAAAACTTTGCCTTCGGATATATGATAGAAGGTATACCCAATTGTTTCTTTAGGGTATCCTATGAAGACGCATTTCTCCGCTTTGGGTTCAATCTTATCAGGCTGTAACTTCTTTACATACGCTTCGCAACCCCAAACTTTAAGGAACGACAACTTAGGTTTCTTAGTAAACCACAATTCGTACGGTGTCGTTTCAACGGATTTAGATGGTGCCCTATTTAAAGTGAATGCGGTTGTCTCTAATGCATAGCCCCAAAACGACAGCGGTAAATCTGTAAGAGACATCATAGACCGAACCATATCTAAGAGAGTTCGATTACGACGTTCGGACACACCATTACGCTGTGGTGTTCCTGGCGGTGTCAACTGCGAAAGTATTCCACATTTCTTTAAATGCATGCCAAACTCATAACTCAGATATTCACCTCCACGATCAGAACGCAGAAACTTAATCTTCTTGTTACGATGATTTTCCACTTCACTTTGAAATTCCTTAAACTTCTCGAAAGTTTCGGACTTATGTTTCATAAAGTAGACATACCCATATCTACTTAAGTCATCCGTGAAAGTGAGAACATCACGATATCCACCACGCGATGCTACACTCATTGGACCGCACACATCGGTATGTATTATTTCCAATAAGTCCGTAGCTCGCTCCATTATTCCAGAGAATGGAGTCTTAGTCATTTTTCCCATTAGACATGCTTCGCATCTTTCAAGTGATTCAAAATCAAGTGATTCAAGAAGCCCATCAGAATGGAGTTTCTTCATACGCTTCACTCCAATGTGACCAAGACGACAGTGCCACATGTATGTAGAATTATCATTCAATTTTATTCGTTTAGCATCTATGTTGTGAACATGTGTATCACTACTATCGGGATTCAATAAGAATAAACCATTTATCTCAGGTGCATTACCATAAAATATATTACTCATATAAATCGAACAACCTTTATTCTCAGACTTAAAAGAGTAACCGTCTCGCAATAAACAAGATCCAGGTATAATGTTCATGCTTAACGCAGGCACCAAATAACAATTATTTAAAATTAAAACTAATCCCGAAGGTAGATGTAGAGGGAGCGTGCCGACGGCGATCACATCAACCTTGGAGCCATTTCCAACGCGCATCGTCACCTCGTCTCTTGCCAGTCTTCGTTTATTCCGCAGCTCCTGTTTCGAGTTACAAATATGAGCAACCGAACCAGTATCAAATACCCAGGCACTACTATGACTACTAGTAAGATACACATCAATAACATGTATATCGAATATACCTTTCTTCTTGATGTTGCCGTTCTTCAGATCTGCCATGTACTTGGGGCAGTTACGCTTCCAGTGACCAGCACCCTTGCAGTAGAAGCACTCAGTTTCAGGTTTAGGACCAGCCTTGGGCTTCTTAGCAGGTGCGGCAGCTTTCTTGCCGTCCTTCTTGAAGTTGCCCTTTTTCTTAGGCTTGCCCTGTTTCTTGAAATGGTGGTCTTATTGACCATCAACACTTGGTGCTCCTTCTTGATCTCCACTTCAGCAGTTTTCATCATGGACGATAGTTCAGGCAACGTCTTGTTCATGCAATGCATATTGTAGTTCATCACAAAGTTCTTATAACTCGGTGGCAATGATTGGAGGACACGGTGAATCCCTAACTCATTAGGAATTGTTATCCCCAACTCTTGGAGTTTGTTTGCGTGCCCAGACATGGTGAGCACGTGCTCGCTAACGGAGCTTCCATCTTCCATCTTGCAGGTAAAGAACTTCTCGGAGGCCTCATAGCTCTCCACGGCCGCGTGAGTCTCAAAAATGAGCTTGAGCTCCTTAATGATCTCGAACGGGTCGTGGTGCTCAAAACGCTTCTGGAGCTCCTTTTCTAAACCGTACAAGATGGCACACTGAACTGTGGAGTAATGATTTTTCCGAGTGGCGTAAACATTCTTTACGTCATCGGTGGCATCATCTGCAGGTGGGTCACCCAGCGGTGCTTCGAGCACATAGGTCATCTGACCAGCCCTGAGGACAATCTTCAGACCACGGAGCCAGTCCGTGAAGTTGCTTCCATTGTTCTTAAGTTTTTCTTTCTCTAGGAACGCATTGAAATTGATGGAGAGGTTTGCCATAATCTACAACAATATTTGCAAGTAGTTTAGACTAAGTTTATGATAAATTGAGTTCTACTTTAATTCTTAAATTAACTAGGTGAACTCCCACTCAAAACAACATCCCTCACATTGTCTTAGTGATTACACGAACCAAGTCCACTACACCAAGTCCGATCTTCACGAGAGAGGATGTAGTTTCATCGGCGAACAATCTTCATGTTCATCATATCACTTATATGACTCGTGCTCTACCTTTCGGTATTCCGTGTTCCGAGACCATGTGTGTACATGCTAGGCTCGTCAAGATTAACCTTAGTTTTCGCATGTGCAAATATGGCTTGCACCCGTTGTATGCACACGTAGAATCTATCACACCCGATCATCACGAGATGCTTCGAGACGACGAGTCTTAGCAACGGTGCCAACTAAGGAGGAACACTTTATTACTTGAAATAGTGAGAGGGATCATCTTATAATGCTACCGTCGCGATCTAAGCAATACAAGATGCATAAAGGATTAACATCACAGGCAATTCATAATTAGTGTGATATGATATGGCCCTTTCTTCTTATGCCTTTGATCTCCATCTCCAAAGCACGGACATGATCTCCATCATCACCAGCATTGCGTCAAGGTTAGTGGCGCCGCTTCATGGTTGTCCATCATCACCAGCAACTATTACAACTACTTGGAATAAAGCTATTACAAGATGAAAAGACACACAGGTCTTAACAGAATTAAAGACAACCATTAGGCTCCTGCCGGTTGCCATATTACAACAAGGATCATTGCATACATAAAATATAATCACAATCACATGATGGCCATATCGCATCACAAAACCCCTGCAAAAACAAGTTAGACGCCTCTAATTTTCTTTGCAAGTTTTACGTGGTTTGGGGCTTTCGAATAAGAACAGATCTTACCTACGAAACTGAACCACAACGTTGATACAAGTGTTATCAAGTGCAAAGTGTAGATTGGATCTATACTATGATGGGAGAGACAGACACCCGCAAAGCCACTTGTGCAAAGCAAGTTACACGTCAAGCATGGAGCAAGTCTCATGTGCGATGACATGTAAGGTTAGCCCGAGCCGCTTCATCCCACCATACCGCAAGATGAAAAGTACACAAAGCAAAAGACGACACGAGCACCAACACCCACAACATCATTGTGTTCTACTCGTGCAACGGATCTACACATAGACAAGGCTCTGATACCACTGATGGGTTCGTAGCATGGAAAACAAAAAATTTCTACCGCAAGAACAAACAAAACCCAGATCTAATCTAGATAAAAGCCAAGATCTAATCTATTAGACATGAGCAACGAGATAGATCTGTACTAACCCTCGTAGAACCGAAAGCGTTACGAGATTAGATCTCGGGGTTGATGTAGTTGATCACTTGCCGATCTCAAGATCGTGTGGACGATCCTTCCGGCGCCGCGTTCCGGCAGCGCTTCCGCAGTCGGTCACACGTGCGGAGTCGAAGCAGACCTTCCTCTCCCTGTTCCTGTGAGCAGCGGAGGTAGTAGATCTTCTCCACAGAATCCCAGCAGCACGACGGTGTGGTGGTGGTGGTGGAGGAGAGAATTCTGCAGGGCTTCGCCTAAGCCGGAGCAGAGCGAAGGAAGAGGAGAGAGGTGGCGGCTAGGGCTTGTTATGAGAGAGGTCTAGGAGGGGGCGCCCCCTCCCCTCTATTTAAAGGAGGGACGCGCCATGGGAGGGGGAGTCCTAGTAGGACTCCCCTCCCTCCTTGGCCGACGGATTGGGAAGGGGGGAGGAGTCCTCCTCCCCCACGAATCCGTGTCTTGCCCCACAAAGACTCCTTGATCCTTTCTTGGTTTTCAAGCAAACTCCAATAAATCTTCTAGAACCTTCCAGAACATTCCGAAACCTTCTAGAATCTCCATACAAACACTCCAGAACATTTCCTAACTTAGAAAATGATCCCCAATATATGAATCTTATTCTCCGGACCATTCCGGATCTCCTCGTGATGTCCCGGATCCAATCCGAGACTCCGAACAACATTCAGTCTCCAACGCATATTCCATATCTACTTAAAACAACTTCGAACCTTAAGTGTATCACCCTACGGTTCGTGAATATGCAGACATGATGAAGACACCTCTCCGATCAATAACCATCAGCGGGATTTGGAGATCCATAACGGCTCCCACATACTCAACGATGACTTCATGATCGATAGAACCATTAACATACGAAACCAATTCCCTTTGTCACGCGATATTCTACTTATCCGAGGTTTGATCGTCGGTATCTCCATACCTAGTTCTACCTTGTTACTGATAAGTACTCTTTACTCGTTCCATGTTATGTCATCCCTTGTGACCAAGTCACATGCTTGCAAGCTAACTAGATGACATTCCACCGAGAGGGCCCAGAGCATATCTATCCGTCATATGGATGGACAAATCCCAATCTTGGTCCATGCGCTTCAACACATACTTTCAGAATACCCAATGACACCTTTATAACCACCCAGTTATGAAGCGGTGTTTGATGTCATCAAAGTACCCATCCGGTGATGGTGATTAACATAACCTCATGGTCGAAGGATTAGGTTACTATGCATTTGAAAGATTACAGCAATACGAACTTAATGACTTGATCTTATGCTACGCTTACTATGGGTGTGTGTCCATCACATCATTCTCCTAATGATATAACCTTGTTATTAATGACATCCAATGTCCATGATCAGGAAACCATGATCATCATTTAATCAACAAGCTAGTTCCACAAGAGGCTTACTAGGGACTCTTTTATGTTTACAAAACACACATGTATTAGTGTTTCCTTATAATACAATTATAGCATGGGATGTAAACATTCATCATAAACACAAAGATATGATAATAACCACTTTTATTATTGCCTCTTGGGCATATCTCCAACAAACATGCTGGGTGAACAAATTAGAGCGGGGCAATTGACAAACACCGAGAAAGCAATACATGCATATACTAATCATCTTGACTCCTCTGAGACCTGATTGGGCATTACAACATAATACATAGACCGCCATCCAACTGCATCTATGACTAATAATCCACCTTCAGGTTATCATCGGAACCCCCTCCAGTATTAAGTTGCAAGCAACAGATTATTGCTTTACGAACTGCGTGTAAAGTAAACAATACAATTGTTCTATGAACAAAAGATCGTTGTTTTCTCCCTAGTAGCAACAGCACATCTAGTACCTTAGAGATTTCTGTCACTTCCCCAGATTACTAGAGGCATGAACCCACTATCGAGCATAAATACTAACTGTTGGAGTTGCGAGCATCTACTTGGCCAAGATAGCTACTAACAACGGAAAGCATGCAAGATCACAAATAACAAAGACATGATAGAATCAATAATCAATCTAAAATAGCATCTCAATATCCATCGGATCCCCGCAAACACAACATGTATGAATTACAAATAGATGATCTTGATCATGAACGGAGCTCACAAGATCTAAACATGAAAGCACAAAGGAGGAGAAACCAGCCATCTAGCTACTACATGGATCCGTAGTCCAAGGATGAACTACTCACGCATCACACCGGAGGCTTGCATGGTGATGAAGAAGGCCTCCAGGGTGAATTCCCCTCTCCGGCAGGGTGCCGGGAAGAGCTTCATATCCCTCCCGATCTAGGGATGGAGATGACAGCGGCTATAGACTCTTTCGTGGATTTTTGATCGGGGCCTTAGGGTTTTCGCCCCGAGGGCAACTTATAGGTGGAAAGAGAGGCCGAGGGGGTGTTGGGGTCGGCCAGACCACCCCCTGGCGTGGGCCAGGCCTGGCCGCACGGCCAGGTGGTGTGGCAGGCCCCTGGCCCCTCTCCGTCTCGTATTTTGGCACTTGATCCCTTCCGAAAAAATAAGCACTTTGGCTTTTGTCCCGTCCAATTCCGAGAATATTCATTTTCTGACTTTTCTGGAACCAAAAACAATAGAAAACAGGCAGCTGGCACTGTGGCTCTTGTTAATAGGTTAGTCCAAGAAATCATAATAAAAGTACTGCAAAGTTGGAACAAAACACAAGAAAGTGGATAAAACTAAGCATGGAACATCAAAAATTATAGATACATTTGCAATGTATCATGGCCCTGATGCGCTCGACTTTCAACGTAGAGCTCGTTGGGAACCCCAAGAGGAAGGTATGATGAGAACATCAGTAAGTTTTCCCTCAGTTATGAAACCAAGGTTTAATCGAACCAGTAGGAGCAAGGAAACACCCCAAAGGTGTTGCTAGCTGAGCTTTGGCAGGTCGCACTACCGGTGCTAGTAGCAACGTGGAGACCTGCACAACACAACCACAGAACTTTGTCCCCAACTTGCGATGAGGTTGTCAATCTCACCGTGTTTTGCGGAAAACAAAGGATTAAACATATCGAATGGAAAGAAGTAATAGTTTGCAGAAAGTAAACACAAAGCAGTAAACAGTTGTAGATTGTATGTAAAGAAAAAGGACCGGGATCCATAGTTCACTAGAGGTGGCTCTCCTTAGAGAGATAACATGCTGGGTGAACAAATTACAACGGGGCAATTGACAAACACCGAGAAAGCAATACATGCATATACTAATCATCTTGACACCTTTGAGACTTGATTGGGCATTACAACATAATACATAGACCGCCATCCAACTGCATCTATGACTAATAATCCACCTTCAGGTTATCATCGGAACCCCCTCCAGTATTAAGTTGCAAGCAACAGATTATTGCTTTACAAACTGCGTGTAAAGTAAACAATATGATTGTTCTATGAACAAAGGATTATTGTTTTCTCCCTGGTAGCAACAACACATCTAGTACCTTAGAGATTTCTGTCACTTCCCCAGATTACCAGAGGCATGAACCCACTATCGAGCATAAATACTAACTCTTGGAGTTGCTAGCATCTACTTAGCCAAGATATCTACTAACAATGGAAAGCATGCAAGATCTCAAATAACAAAGACATGATAGAATTAATAATCAATCTGAAATAGCATCTCAATATCCATCGGATCCCCGCAAACACAACATGTATGGATTACAAATAGATGATCTTGATCATGAACGGAGCTCAAAAGATCTAAACATGAAAGCACAAAGGAGGAGAAACCAGCCATCTAGCTACTACATGGATCCGTAGTCCAAGGATGAACTACTCACGCATCACACCGGAGGCTTGCATGGTGATGAAGAAGGCCTCCAGGGTGAATTCCCCTCTCCGGCAGGGTGCCGGGAAGAGCTTCAGATCCCTCCCGATCTAGGGATGGAGATGATGGCGGCTACAGACTCTTTCGTGGATTTTTGATCGGGCACTTAGGGTTTTCGTCTCGAGGGCAATATATAGGCGGAAGGAGAGGCCGAGGGGGTGCCAGGAGCCACCACACCACCCCCTGGCACGGGCCAGGCCTGGCCGCGCGAACAGGTGGTGTGGCCGGCCTTTGGCCCCTCTCCGTCTTGTATTCTGGCACTTGATCCCTTCCGGAAAAATAGGCACTTTGGCTTTTGTCCTGTCCAATTCTGAGAATATTCATTTTTTGACTTTCCTGGAACCAAAAACAGCAGAAAACAGGCAGCTGGCACTGTGGCTCTTGTTAATAGGTTAGTCTAAGAAATCATATGAAAAGTACTCCAAAGTTGGAACAAAACACAAGAAAGTGGATAAAACCAAGCATGGAACATCAAAAATTATAGATATATTTGCAATCTATCAGGCCCATGCTTTGTCATGCCATGCTTGATATTGTTTTGGCTTTATGCTTAGTATTCTTTGCTGTAGCATGACTTGTTATAAACAATTGATATTGCTTAATATGCCTTGGATGAAGTATGCGTTGTTTTAGCATATTAAAGCATAGTATAGTGGTATTCTCCTTTGATGCTTTATTTGGGTTGACTTGGCACATGCTTACACCATGTTATGACTATCTCAAGTCACCATAGCCTTTATGATCCTTTAGTTTTCAACTTGTAGTATCACTTTATGCTTTGATCATTGATGTTTTGTCGCTCTGCATGATTATGGCCATTATTGCTCTCTTAGTTTGTCGCTCCCAGTCTTTTGCTAGCCTCCACAACAAAGTATGAGTTCCACTCATGCATCCATCTCCCTAAACCAAGTTATTCCAAAGAGTCCACCATACCTACCTACTAGCTTATGCTATTCCAAGTATATTCATGCTTTTGTTTACCTTCCACTTGTTATGAGAAAACTAGTGATTAAAGCTCTCACGAACTTGATGGCACACTTTAGTTTACTTGCCCTTAATAAGCTTGAACCATTGTGTCGTCTATGTTGTATATGCTTGCACTTATTTGTTGGGAATTAGCAGAACCATGCTTTCATGGGGAACGCTTTCAACATTGCACTTGGTACTGGTACCTAGTTGATATCATGCTCTTTTGTATATGGATGTCGTCGGTGTGAAATGAAAGGGGAGCTTGTAAGTCCATGGAGTTATGTATATGTGTTAGAGAAACGCCTGGGCCGCTGGTCTAATCCATGCTGACATGGTGGAAACCTGCATCGTAACCATAATGAGCTGTCTATGAAGCATTCTTCTTATAAAAAAAAGAGTCCTATATTGAGAAAAAAGAGAGAGATACTATGAAAAGAGGAAAGAGAGAAAAAAACACCATATTCCCATGGTAAATAAGAAGAATGCTAAGATGCTCGTTGTCTGCTTGCCTTGTCATTTTGATATGGGGATTCTTCCGTATCATCGGGCAAGGGGTACCCCGTTCGTGGTTCTCTATGATACACATGTACTTACAATGGCAAGAACTTACCGATGACTAAACTTGAGTATCATGAGGAGCGGCCCTCGTATACAAGGGACATGAGATTTCTGACTTATACTTCGTCAAGCATGTACACCATAGTTTGTTCACTTTAACCTTAATCACTTCAAGATGCTTATGATAGGGGCAATGAGAGCTGAAAGCTATAAGTACTATAATTTTTGGAAGCTCTTTATGAGACTTGAATACCTACTTCCTTTTACAAAAGGCCTTTCTTCCACCATTATATTGAGTCTCCACCTTCTATCTTTATGCACCTACTTTGAGAGCATAGTGGCCATTCTTAGTTCTATGTGCATTGTCCCAAGACTAGTTGATTGATGCATAACTTGTTATTGCTTGTTTTAAACTATTGTATCTAGTCACTCTTATGAACTTTGAAGGTGTCCTATGCATTTATATTTGCTACTCTATTGAGGGACAAGCTGAATACTAGTATGCTATGTTTTCTTTATGTGAAACAAACAAACGTCTTGCAAAGCATTGTTATTCATGAATCTTTTGTTTGTGCCTTTTCATGTTGCATCATAGTTTCTTTGCTTATTACTAGAACTTTGTCTTTCATGTTATGATTGAAGTACTATGATCCCAGCTTTGAATGTTTTGCAAATACTTTGATCAAGTCTTTGATGGTGCATGTCACCTAAAAAATTATTCTTTCTTTTTATCACTTACCTACTCGAGGACGAGCAGGAGTTAAGCTTGGGGATGTTGATACATTGCAAATGTATCTATAATTTTTGATGTTCCATGCTTGGTTTTATCCACTTTATTGTGTTTTGTTCCAACTTTGGAGTACTTTTCGTATGATTTCTTGGACTAACCTATTAATAAGAGCCACAGTGCCAGCTGCCTGTTTTTTGCTATTTTTGGTTCCAGGAAAGTCCGAAAATGAATATTCTCGGAATTGGACAGGACAAAAGCCAAAGTGCCTATTTTTTCGGAAGGGATCAAGTGCCAGAATACGAGACGGAGAGGGACCAGGGGGCCACCACACCACCTGGCCCGCGCCAGGGTGGTGAGGCCAGCCCTGGCACCCCCTCGGCCTCTCCTTCCGCCTATATATTGCCCTCGAGACGAAAACCCTAAGGGCCCGATCAAAAATCCACGAAAGAGTTTGTAGCCGCCGTCATCTCCATCCCTAGACCGGGAGGGATCTGAAGCTCTTCCCAGCACCCTGCCGGAGAGGGGAATTCACCCTGGAGGCCTTCTTCATCACCATGCAAGCCTCTGATGTGATGCGTGAGTAGTTCATCCTTGGACTACGGATCCATGTAGTAGCTAGATGGCTGGTTCTCCTTCTTTGTGCTTTCATGTTTAGATCTTGTGAGCTCCGTTCATGATCAAGATCATCTATTTGTAATTCTACATGTTGTGTTTGCGGGGATCCGATGGATATTGAGATGCTATTTCAGATTGATTATTGATTCTATCATGTCTTTGTTATTTGAGATCTTGCATGCTTTCCGTTGTTAGTAGCTATCTTGGCCAAGTAGATGCTAGCAACTTCAAGAGTTAGTATTTATGCTCGATAGTGGGTTCATGCCTCTGGTAATCTGGGGAATTGACAAAAATCTCTAAGGTACTAGATGTGCTGTTGCTACTAGGGAGAAAACAACAATCCTTTGTTCATAGAACAATCGTATTGTTTACTATACATGCAGTTCGTAAAGCAATAATCTGGTGCTTGCAACTTAATACTGGAGGGGGTTCGGATGATAACCTGAAGGTGGATTATTAGTCATAGATGCAGTTGGATGGTGGTGTATGTATTATGTTGTAATGCCCAATCAAGTCTCAAATGAGTCAAGATGATTAGTATATGCATGTATTGCTTTCTCGGTGTTTGTCAATTGCCCCGCTGTAATTTGTTCACCCAGCATGTTATCTATCTAAGGAGAGCCACCTCTAGTGAACTATGGATCCCGGTCCTTGTCTTTACATACAATCTACAATCTTTTACTGCTTTGTGTTTACTTTCTGCAAACTTTTACTTCTTTCCATTCGATACGTTTAATCCTTTGTTTTCCGCAAAACACGGTGAGATTGACAACCTCATCGCAAGTTGGGGACAAAGTTCTGTGGTTGTGTTGTGCAGGTCTCCACGTTGCTACTAGCACCGGTAGTGCGCCCTGCCAAAGCTCAGCTAGTAACACCTTTGAGGTGTTTCCTTGCTCCTACTGGTTCGATTAAACCTTGGTTTCATAACTGAGGTAAACTTGTTGCTGTGCTCATCATACCTTCCTCTTGGGGTTCCCAACGAGCTCTACATCAACCACAAGCCATCAACACTTTTCTAGGCGTCGTGCATTGATCCATCAACCTTCCAAGTGTAATTTGTCCTTTTCCTGCACATTCAATAACAAGATAATCAGTAGAAATCATTTTCCCAAGGATCTTTGTAAACACTCCTTCAGCTATTCCAAGAGGTAATATGGTAGTAGTATTAGCAAGATATATTTCTTTTCCTCCTTCAGTAAGCCCCGAAGTATTCAAAGATTTATAAATATCTTTGGGCATAAAACAAAATTCAGACATGATATCACAGCGAGCTTGAAAAGTTTCAATGTTTATCTCAATCTTTACTGTAGGGAGCCACTTTGATGGTTCAAAATTTATTGGGACATAATTGTGGTGCTCCCTAAGCGTATTATAGCAACTTTCTAAGCTAGTAGTGCTAGTCTCAAGAGTGTTCAACCTAGCAAATATTTTTGCGAAAGAAATATCAGTTTGGCTAGGCATGTTGTAAGTGAGGATCAACTTCTTTATAGCATTAATAGCATCATCCTCATTACATTGGAGGAAATCTCCTCCCAACAACAGTATCTAAAGCATATCTATAGCAAAGAGCAATCCCAAGGTAAAAACTGCTAAGGAACAAGCTTTGAGTCATTTTAGGCTCAATTTTTTCATGTAGATCGGAGATTCTAGACCAAGCTTCCTTAAAACTTTCCTCAATTCCTTGTTTAAAAGTGAAAATCATTTCCTCGGGTGACATAGTGACTGGAGCAAGGCTAGACATAAAGGCAACTTAAGAAAGTAACTAATTTTTTTGTGTTTTTGAAATAAGAAAGCAAACTAGTAAAACTATTTTTTTGTGTGTTTTTGAATAACAAAACAAGCAAACAAAGCAAAAAGAAACTAAGCAAAACAAAAATAACAAAGTAAAGAGATTGGTTATGAGGGACTCCCCTTGTGAAGATGTCCTTGACTCCCCGGTAACGGCGCCAGAAAAATGCTTGATGGCTTTGTGTATGGCGCCCAGAAAAGTGCAGGTGCGGTGTTGATGTAGAGCTCGTTGGGAACCCCAAGAGGAAGGTATGATGAGCACAACAGCAAGTTTCCCTCAGTTATGAAACCAAGGTTTAATCGAACCAATAGGAGCAAGGAAACACCCCAAAGGTGTTACTAGCTGAGCTTTGGCAGGGCGCACTACTGATGCTAGTAGCAACGTGGAGACCTGCACAACACAACCACAGAACTTTGTCCCCAACTTGCGATGAGGTTGTCAATCTCACCGTGTTTTGCTGAAAACAAAGGATTAAACGTATCGAATGGAAAGAAGTAAAAGTTTGCAAAAAGTAAACACAAAGCAGAAACAGTTTATAGATTGAATGTAAAATACAAGGACCGGGATCCATAGTTCACTAGAGGTGGCTCTCCTTAAGATAGATAACATGCTGGGTGAACAAATTATAACGGGGCAATTGACAAACATCGAGAAAGCAATACATGCATATACTAATCATCTTGACTCCTTTGGAACTTGATTGGGCATTACAACATTATACATAGACCGCTATCCAACTTCATCTATGACTAATAATCCACCTTCAGGTTATCATCGAACCCCCTCCAGTATTAAGTTGCAAGCAATAGATTATTGCTTTACGAATTGCGTGTAAAGTAAACAATACAATTGTTCTATGAACAAAGGATTGTTGTTTTCTCCCTAGTAGCAACAGCACATCTAGTACCTTAGAGATTTCTGTCACTTCCCCAGATTACCAGAGGCATGAACCCACTATCGAGCATAAATACTAACTCTTGGAGTTGCTAGCATCTACTTGGCCAAGATAGCTACTAACAACGGAAAGCATGCAAGATCTCAAATAACAAAGACATGATAGAATCAATAATCAATCTGAAATAGCATCTCAATATCCATCGGATCCCCGCAAACACAACATGCAGAATTACAAATAGATGATCTTGATCATGAACGGAGCTCACAAGATCTAGACATGAAAGCACAAAGGAGGAGAACCAGCCATCTAGCTACTACATGGATCCGTAGTCCAAGGATTAACTACTCACGCATCACACCGGAGGCTTGCATGGTGATGAAGAAGGCCTCCAGGGTGAATTCCCCTCTCCGGCAGGGTGCCGGGAAGAGCTTCAGATCCCTCCCGATCTAGGGATGGAGATGACGGCGGGTACAGACTCTTTCGTGGATTTTTGATCGGGTACTTAGGGTTTACGTCCCGAGGGCATCTTATAGTCGGAAGGGGAGACCGAGGGGGTGCCAGGGGCCACCACACCACCCCTGGCACGGCCCAGCCTGGCCGCGCGGCCAGGTGGTGTGGCTGGCCTCTGGCCCTTCTCCGTCTCGTATTCTGGCACTTGATAACTTCCAGAAAAGTAGGCACTTTGGCTTTTGTCCCGTCCAATTCCGAGAATATTCATTTTCTGACTTTCCTGGAACCAAAAACAGCAGAAAACAGGCTGCTGGCACTGTGGCTCTTGTTAATAGGTTAGTCCAAGAAATCATATGAAAAGTACTCCAAAGTTGGAACAAAACACAAGAAAGTGGATAAAACCAAGCATGGAACATCAAAAATTATAGATACATTTGCAATGTATCAGTACTCTTAAAGAATTATAATTTCATCATCTTTCTTTCTTGATTTGCTCATAAGTTTAGTATTCTCTGGTTAAGATCTTTTGTGCTTCGAAGGGAAGATTGCATGTTTGTTTTTATCGCTTGTATGTTTGTTTGTTTCCTTCAACTCTTATACTTGCTACCCAGCCTTGCTAGCCAAAAACCTGTACTGAGAGGGAATTCTTCTCGTGCATCCAATCCTTAAACCAAACCTATGCCATTTGTGTCCACCATACCTACCTATTAGCACTATTGCTATTCCAAGTAAATTCATGTTTTTATCTACCTTCCAAATTAAACTTGTTATGTGAAAATTAGTGATTAAAGCTCTCACGAACTTGATGGCACACTTTAATTTCTTGCATTTAATAAACTTGAACCATTGTGCCCATCTATGTTGCATATATGCTTGCGCTTTGTAAGTTGTGAATTAGCAGAACCATGTTGTCATCAGGAACGCTTTCAACATTGCACCGGTACTTTGTACCTACTTGATATCATGTTCTTTTGTCTATGGATGTCATCGGTGTGAAATGAAAGGGAGCTTGTAAGTACATGGAGTTATGTATGTGTGTTAGAGAAACGCCTGGGCCGCTGGTCTAATCGATGCCGTCATGGTGGAAACCTGCAGCGTAACCATAACGAGCATCTATGAAGCATTCTTCTTATAAAATAAGAGAACAGAGATAGAGATTGAGAAAAAGAAAAAAAGAGATGAGAAAAGAGGAAAGAGAGAAAAAAGCACCATATTCCCATGGTAAATAAGAAGATTGCTGAGATGCTTGTTGTCTGCTTGCCTTGTCATTTTGATATGGGGATTCTTCCGTATCATCGGGCAAGGGGTACCCCATTGGCGGTTCTCTATGATACACATGTACTTACTATGACAAGAACTTACCGGTGACTAAACTTGAGTAGCATGAGGAGCGGCCCTCGTATTCAAGGGACATGAGATTTTCAATTTGCAACTTGTCAAGCATATCCACATATTTGATCACTTTAACCTTAACCACCTAAAGATGCCTATGATAGGGGCAATGAGAGATGATAACTAATAAATACCATAATTTTTGGGAGCTCTTTATGAAACTTGAAATCCCTGCTTCCCTCTGCGAAGGGCCTTTCTTTTACCTTTTAGTTGAGTCAGTAAACATATTCCCTTCTATCTCAGCAAGTATTTTGAGTTGTTGTGTTTCATTCATTCATATGATGATTTATTCAATCATGTTTCTTATGTTCCTTGTTTTGCACATTGCTCTTATCTTGGTGTTTACTACTTTGAAAGCTATCATTGAAAATCAGTTATTTGTGAACTCCAGCAAATTGTCAACTATTCTTCGACCAAGAGCTAAGTTTGCCATTACCAATTATGATTCACTTAATGTATATTTATTGTGTTTCCTTTACTTATTGCAAGTTAAGTTATATAATAATGAGTTGTCTTCTATTATGATATATGTATTGATGAATGTGATGCTTCTTGTCCGTATTCTTTTATCGACTCTTCACTCCATAAACCTGAGACCATGTTTAATGAGCTTAGTTTCGCTTGGGGACAAGCAAAGTCTAAGCTTGGGGGGAGTTGATACGTCCATTTTGCATCACTATTCTATATCATAATTTACTATTATTCATTGATATATTTCATATTAAGGGATGATACTTATGTTATTTCATCTGTTTTTGCATGGTTGATGACATTTGGAGCATGGACCGCTGCAGCCAGGATTCCGATGGAAAAGGTGCTGTTTGGAGGCAAAATTCGCGAAGATCAGAAAATCCGGGAAAATACATGGAAAATCCTATTTTTCCAGAAGACGAAGGAAGCCAGAAGGGGAGGCTGAGATGGGCCACAGGGGGCCCACACCACCCCCTGGCGTGGGCTAGCCTAGGTCGTGCCACCAGGTGGTGTGGCCGCCCTGGTCCACCCCTGGCTCTCCCCTCTGGCGTATATTATCCTCCCGAAACCCTAAGACTCGGGGAGCGACCACAGAAAGATTCCGCCGACTCTGTGGGGCGGAAAACACCGAGAGAAAAAGATCTCTCCGGCAGACAGAATTCTGTCACGGGAATTCCTTCCCGGAGAGGGGAGATCATCGCCATCAACACCACCATCAAGCTGGACTTCATCGGGATCATCATCATCACCACCATCATCTCCACCATCACCCTCATCACCAACTCCATACCACTGTAACAATTGGGTTGAATTTTGCATAGTTCTTAGGGGAAACTTTCCCGGTGTTGATTACTCTTTGTAGTTGATGCTATTGAGTGGAACCATTGAATTATTGTTTATGTTTAGATTGTTATACATCATTATTCCATCTCTGATCATGATCCATATGATGTCTTGTCAGTAGTTCATTTTGTTCTTGAGGACATGGGAGAAGTCATGTTATTAGTAGTGGAATTGTGTTGAGAAGGATTCAATAGTTTGATATTTAAGTTGTGGTGTACTTCTTCTAGTGGTGTAATGTACATGTCGACTACATGACACTTCACCTATATGGGCCAAGGGGAATGCATTGTGTATTTGGCTACTAATCGAAGGGGTTGCCGGAGTGACAGAAACCTGAACCCCCGTTAGGAAACCATTGCACAAGGGAGGTGAGGGTCTTAGAGTTTAAAGCTGTGGTTAGGTTTCTACCTTAATTACTTTCTTGTACTTGTGGATGCTTGCAAGGGGTATAATCACAAGTATGTATTAGTCCTAGGAAGGTCGGTACATTATCACAGATTCACCCACACAACACTTAGCAAACTAAAGAAGATTAATCAACTATATGAAGCGAAAGCACTTGACGGTATTCCCATGTGTCCTCGAGAACGTTTGGTCATCTTAAGTAATACAACCGGATTGTCCTTTGCTAAATAAAGGATTGGGCCACTCACTGCATTTATTCTTATTGTCTTTTATTTACTTGTACTTTATTTTCTTGCATTATTAAAAACACCTAAAAATCCGTTTGCTAAGTATTTACAGAGAATCCCTGCTCCTAGCCACTAGCCAGCACCTTCTGCTCCTTGTTGGGTTCGACACTCTTACTTGTCGAAAATACTGCGATACACCCCCTATACTTGTGGGTCATCAATGTGCCTTGAAGTTCAACTTTCCAAAGCCAATAATAATTAGAACCAAAAGTAGAAGAATTCCAAGCAGTTGTACACCGATCTAGTGGAAAATTTACATTTTACTCAAAGCCTTGGTAAACACATCAGTAACAGTGCTCAAAGATAGATTATTTGCTAGCTATGTGGTCAACATGGTAAAATGATCAAGTAGCTCTCACTACAGTTATATTCTAAAGGAGATATTAATGTTCCTATCAACCAAGTGTATGACAATACAACTCCTATGAAATTTTAAAGAGCAAAAGGATTTTTTTCACAAATTGGAACGCACCAAACACCGTTCCACGATTTTACCAAGCAATCCATTGTTCAAGACTAATTTTCATTCTTGTTCTCTATGATCATTGACTCTCAATATCCTTTATTTTTTAGGTATGCAAATTCTTTACCTTTTACCTTATGATATTTCAGCTCTTTTTTCATTCTCTGCCAAAAATTCTTCTCCTGCTTTTGTCCAATTTCTCAACTGAAGTCCTTTTCAACAAGAAAATTGACATTTAATAGGAAGGAATACTACATAGATATGATATTATTAAAACAAGTAATCTCCCCCTAGAGGAAGTTGAATCCCAGTCTCCATGCATCAAGCCTCTTAAGTATTTTAGCACCCAAGAAGTCCCAAACAATATTTTTTAAAATAAGAGGAATTTATACGAACACCCATGTACTTCAAAGGAAGTATGTCAATTTGAGAATTGATAAAATTGGCATAAAATTTTACCACATCTTTGTCACCTCCAATAGAGAAAATTCCACACTTTAGAAAATTGATCATTATCTGAGACATAAGTTCAAAATGATAGAGAAACAACTTAAGATTTATTGCCTTATTAAATAGGATCATGAGTTATGAAGAACACCTATCATCAACATACTGAATTATTGCCACTCCTTTATCAATTAATTAGTCTTCAAGCCATACCAATGGTTGAACCATTATTATGTGCTTTGAACACCATTTTGGTAAAACACTCGGATACCATAGATGCAATAGTAAATATTATTGTTTATCCGTATGTTCATCATTATTGTTTATATATTTATGCTATAACCGTGTGAATATATATTGAATATGAGATTCTAAGGAAAACTCACATGCACGTGTAGAGAGCTAAACACTAAATTGTTCCTAGTCCCGCCTCTAGGATTAGCTCATGCGTCATTTTATGATCACGCTTTCCTGATCATGACATGGTTATTGTAACAAGGATGTCAACGACAATGAGGGAGTATTGTTGGCAGAACAAGGATGCTAAAATGATCCATTTACTATGACAAACTACGAGATTGTATCATCACAAGGTTGTTGGTTTTATTATAACATTGTTGTTTGTACACTTGGTACTTTGACCATGAGAATATCGAATACATATATACTATAAGATATACTTTGATTGTCATCAAAACATTATCTGTAAAAGATTGTAATAAAAAAAGGTGGCTCTTGGGTATATCGGATAATATGATTAGGGATTTTCATAGTTCAAGAATTGGATCTTGCTCATCCTGACGATGCAAAGATACACTATGTTCCCTCTCAATATTACGATATCCATCATTGTATGGCCATACACAACATGATGTGATTCACTTGGATATCGGAATTAGGAAAAGAGAACAAACTGGTAATGAGGATAACTCGATATCGTGATGAAAGATTACCTAAATGTCTCACCTCGGGTTTGTTATGTACTGCGAAGCGAAAGGAAACCTGTAAAAGACAATAGGTTCTCCCAATACTTTCGTGTGTATGCAGGAGTTAATATGGATGTCTAGATCCCACTATTGATTATTAACCAGAAAGGAATTTTAGGATCATGTCCGCATATTACTGAACCTACGGGGTCACACGCTTAAGTGTATTTAGTCTGTTGAGTGTTTGTTGCATATATATTATATTATTGAAAGGAATATGCCCAAGAGGCAATAATAAATAGTTATTATGTTATTCCAGGTGTATAATAGATGTTTATTTCTCATGCTATAATTGTATTAAAAAGGAAACGCTAATACATGTGTGTTTAATAAACAAATAGAAGGTTCATAGTGATGCCTCTCATTACACTAGCTTGTTGATTAACATATGATCAAGGTTTTCTAATCATGACACTGGATGTTGTTAATAACAAGGTCACACCATTGATTGAATGATATGATGAACATACTCCCAAAGTATAGTAACACGATCAAGCCATTATGTTTACACTACTATAACGTCATTCAAAGTAACCCTAATCCTTAGACCATGAGACACATCAATCACTAACTCCGGAAGAGTATTTTGATCACATCAAACATCACACCATAACAGGGTGATCATAAAGGTGTCATTAGATACTTGGAAAGTGTTAGTTGAGGCTCGTGGATCAAGATTGGGATTTGTCCATCCTAATGATGGAAAGATATACTCAGGGCTCTCTCGGTGATATCACATTGACATAGATTGCAAGCAAATGATAATGATCACTAAGAATGTCATATCACGAGAACGAGAAAAGAGTACTTGTCAGTAACAAGATCGAACTAGGTATGAATAATACCGAATGTCGGACAAGCAAAATATCCAAGGAGGGGGTCGTTCCATTTTGTGTTAAGTAAAAACCCTAGAGAGAGAGGAGAGTAGAAGCACTTCATATTATTCCTCTCCTAGATATAGCTCAAGGAGCACTTGTGAAATGGATCGTATGGGCACCTAGAGGGGGGGGGGTGAATAGGTGCTACACCAATTTTTAATTCTTTTTCAATTTTAGGCTTAGCACAAAGGTAAATTCTCTAGATAAACTAATGTGTGGAATTTCCCTATATGCAAACCTATCTACTAGGGAGTAAGGAGCGAGTGGAAGAGGAACGAGTGATCCGAAGTGAAGCACGCGGAGACATAGAATTTGTTTGACCGCAGTTCCTTCCTTGTTAAGGGAAGTACGTCTGCGTTGGAGGGATGGGCGGTACTAAGACCACCACGCCACAAAAGGCCTCACCCTGTTCTCCGATGGATCTCGCCACAACAGGCCTGATCCACCTTCCACTATAGGTACCCTTCGAGGCGGGCACCGACGCCTTTACACAACTAGCGGGGCAACAACTTCACAACAACTTGGAGGCTCCCGAAATGACAACAAGCTGCCACAAGAACAAAGTTGTCAAATATAATAACACGATCTAGGTATTGACGAGAATACTAGATCAGGGATTTATCCAAGTGAATGGAGAGGAGTTGAAGCGCTTGATTTTTGATATTGATGATGAACTTCTCCTCCTTCAATTCCACCAAAGATCAAGACCTTAGGGTGGTTGAAGTGGGAGATCGAGATTTAGAGCTCTTGCACAGGGTCTGGTCGAATTCAAATGAATCAAGAGTTCTAGACGTTGGGGAAGAAGGGGTACTTATACCCCCTTCCAAAAACCAGCCGTTGCACACTTTGGGGGCCGGATTATCCGGCCCAAGTGAGGGCCGGATTATCCGGTCTGGGGAAACTCCGCCCCAGACTCGGAATATCCGGCAGAAAATCTGCCCCCTCTCTGAGCATCGCGCCGAGCTTGCCCTTGAACAACTTCTGGGGGCCGGATTATCTGGCCCTATGCGAAGGCCGGATTATCCGGCCTGGGGAAGAAAAACCGCCCCAGTTCGGATTTTCCGGTAGAAAATCCGACCGGATACCGAGCAACGCGCCTTGGCTCCTTTTGCTCGAAAACTGGGGGCCGGATTATCCGGCCCTTGCGAAACCCGGATTATCCGGCCTGGGGAGGAAAAACCGCCCCAGTTCGGATTTTCCGGGAGAAAATCCGACTGGACACAGAGCGACGCGCCTTGGCTTCCTTGAGAGATGAGGTAGGCCGGATTATCCGGCCCTTGGAGGGGCGGATTATCCGGCCTCCCTCAAAACTTCCTGCACACTTAGCACACATGAAAAGTCTCTATAGTATTATTATCTAACACGCAAAACATAGGAAAACATGAAATGTTCTTTCAACTTGTAATCATCTAGAGATCATAATATAAGATCTAGAGAAGAAGTAGGAGTTTTACCGCCATAGGAGAGCCTCGAACCTAGTTACATCGTGTGTTGTGTTCTTGTGTTCTTTGCGTGCAGATTCACCGGACTATCCCTCCCCGGATACCACTAGTGCATATTTGCCCCATCTTTAGCCTACCCATGATATCTGCCGTGACACCACCACAACAGTACCGCTGAGAGACTTTATTTTTTTGTGGTGCTTCTTAAGTACCGACTCTCTACTTCCAATGTGAAAATCCAAGGTCTGGCCTTCATTAGTTCTACCTGACAATCAATCCTTGTTGAAGTCATTATCTCGAGAGCTCATACTTTCTCTGGGGTGAAACCTAATACTGTTCATTGGGCACCGACGACACTTGTGCATTGTTTTCTTGCTGGAGGCGTCGCTTTTGGCGAACCTCTGTGGTACTTCGTCTACTATCTTTGGGTTGGTTTGGGTCAAGCTATTGCGAGTGATTAATCACTATGACATGGTCTTTTTTCTTTCTTCTTTTATATTTTTGGTTACGTGCATTCGTACTATCTTGACTAGTTTCTGACATTATGTTGCTACAAAGACATGATATGATCGGTATCTTCGTGATATTAATATATTTCTTTTTCTTAGAAGTTATGAAATGGGATGCCTATGTCTATGTTGGTATCATTTCTATATTCCAAACATAAATTGTTGTGGATTTCGTATGGTTTTGCAATTCTACGTCCTACCCCCACACCCACCACATTCATGTGGTTTCTCAAATTCATTATTTTTTACTTCCTTTTCTTCAAACGTGCATGTAATTCACTAGAGTCAAATAATTGGTCAACTATAGTACTAATAATTGGTCAACTATGACCAGTTCACTATGGTTCTACCAGTGATTCATCTGGTCTGCTCATCAAATAGTTCACCCCGAGTGCTACAACGATTATCCAGAATTGGCATAGTACCTACAAAATCCGGCGCGAGCATGCACTCTGGAACTGGCCAGGGTGGTTTGTCGCTACCAAACTCACGCACAGAAGATGAAAATTAACAAATGCCTGCAAAATGTAACCGAGGAAACAGGAAGTAGATTGTGTAGTTTTAGCCACTGAAATGCACATGGTCATTCAGGCATCCTCCGAATCATCTTCGCACGTCGTGACACACAAGGCTAAATATTCATCCATGCCCCATGCATGGCCCAAACTGGGGTGAAATCCTATTGCTACATTCTTGGTCCAATCCTCCATGCTCAAAGATGCCACAACGCTTGGTAGTTTCATCAGTAAGACAACGACGCTCTAGAAATTGCTGCCCAACATATACCATCTAATCCTTCATAGTTAGAGTCACTCTTAATGGAAGGGAATACCAAAGTGGGCACCGAAACTGCATTCCTCAATCCTATAAATATAGCACACGAAATTGCTTCACGTACGACCTATAGCGTCCGATAACTCTACGACACAAATAATTTATTCCTGCCTTGTGCCCAAAGTCTAGCCCAAACCCAAACCCAGCCAGTAATACTCTACCCTAACCCCACCAAATCCTACCCACGACTACTCCTCTTCCCTCTCTTACTTTCCACACCTCCTCCTCTTCCCTCCAAAACACGACGGCTCATCTTCTTCACGATCTCTTCCTTGTTGATATGCCGTTCAGTCTCATCCACATCTAATCTGCACCAACACAAAGAAGATTGATAATAAGGGCCTCGAAACAATACGAGGTATGTATCTTTTGCATTGTTTGAATCAGATTTGTTCCATTGAAATTATGGTGCTGCTGCAATCTATCAGGTCTTGCACAACTTAATCTCATCCACATCTAAACCGAGTTCGATTTGCAATTTTAGATAGTTGATGGAGCCAATTTTTACTTTGGATGAAGTAACAGATCAACAGAACTTGGTATTTGATGAAGATGATGAAGATGCCTTCATCATGGAGGAGATTGAGGATTCTTCAGATGGCAAACAAGTAGAGCCGATGATGATGTTGGAACCTAAGAAGGGAATCATGTTTGATAGTAAGGATGATGTTGTTAGGTTCTACAAAGGTTATACAAAAATAAGGGCTTCGGTCTAGTAAGAAGGACCACTAGACATGGTGAGGACAACGAGATTAATTATTTTACTCTTGCATGTAATAGACAAGGGAAGGCTCAATACTCATCAAAAAACTCATTCAAACCTAATCCATCGACAAGGATGCAATGTCGAGCTACGAGTAATTTCTCTCGCCGTGGAGAAAAGTTCTGCATTACTTCTGTTGCCCTAGACCATAATCATCCTATAAGTCCAAGCAAAGCCAGATTTCTAAGGAGTCACAAGAAATTGGACTTGCATGCCAAGAGAATGCTTGAATTGAATGATCAAGCAGGAATCTGTATGAACAAGAATTTTGGTTCACTTGTTATGCAAGCCGGTGGCTATGACAAGCTTGAGTTTGGTGAAAAGGAGTGCAGGAATTATATGCAAGAGACAAGAAGGTTGAAGCTTGGTGCCGGAGATGCACATGTTGTTTATCAATATTTTCTCCGTATGCTGTCAAAAGATCCAGATTTTTTCCATGTTATGGATGTGGATGAGGATGGACGACTGATGCAAGAAGTAGGGCCACATATGAATCCTATTGTGATGTCATCACATTTGACACTACATACTTGACAAATAAGTACAAGATGTTGTTTGTAGTTTGCTCCTTTTGTTGGCGTAAATCATCACAGTGAATCAGTTTTGCTAGGTTGTGGTATTTTGTCTAATGAAGACATCGAGCCTTTTGTCTGGTTATTTAAATCTTGTCTATGTTGTATGTCAAATAACCCACCAAATGCTATAATCACCGACCAGTGCAAAGCAATGCAGAATGAAATTCAAGAAGTTTTCCCGCTGGCTCGTCATAGATGGTGTATATGGCATAACATGAAGAAGATCCCGAAAAGCTTAGTGGATATGAAAAGTATGAGAATATCAAATATACATTGTCTAATGTGGTGTATAATTCCTTGACCAAACAAGATTTTGACGCAGCTTGGCTAAAGATGATCGAGAAATATGATCTTCAGGAAAACGAATGGCTTGTTGGATTGTATGATAACAAAAATCGATGGGCACCATCATATGTAAAAGATAATTTTTGGGCAAGAATGTCTTCAACACAAAGGAGTGAGAGTGTGAATGCTTTCTTTGATGGTTACGTACATGCTAGAACAACTTTGAAGCAATTTGTGGAGAAATATAAAAATGCATTACGAGATAAGGTAGAGAAAGAAAACAAGGCTGATTCTAAGTCATTCCAAGAGGTAATTCCATGAATTACTCACTATGACTTCGAGAGGAAATTTCAGGTCACATATGCAAATGCAAAGTTTAAAGAGTTTCAAGAGCAATTAAGGGGTAACATCTATTGCTACCCAACTCTGCTGAACAAAGAAAACTCACTATTTACATTTAGAGTCAGAGAGGACCGCAATATTTTTTTGAAGGAGAGGATGACGAGATTAAAGAGAAAAAGGTTACTTTAGAAATTCACTGTCTTGTTTGACCAAGGGGAGTGTGATGTGCACTATCTTTGTAGGCTATTTGAATTTTGAGGCATCTTGTGTAGCCACATCATTTCTGTGCTTGTGCTTATGGACATCACAGAAGTACCTTCTAGGTATATATTTCAGCGATGGAGAAAGGATTTCAAGCGCAAGCACACCTTCATTAAATGCTCATATGATGATATGTTGAACACTCCAGTTGTGCAACATTATGATAATTTGTTCAAACGTTCTCGTGAAGTGGCAGAAAATGGGGCTAAGTCTGATGCACTATATTCCTTGGTGATGGATGGCCTTAATGAGCTACAAAGAAAGATTGATACGTACTGTACTAATCAGGAAGTTCGGGAGGAGGATCCAACATCAAAGCATGAAGATGTGACGTTAAACAAACAAAAACTTGTACTAAGCCCAATCCCTATTCATAGTGTTGGTCGCCCTCCTTCAAAGAGAAAGATATCAAAAGTAGATCAAGTGGTCAAAAGATTAAGAGCGAAGAAGCAAAAAGTACCAAAAAGTACAAATGAAGTGCCAAGTGAAAAAGAGAAAAAGGTACCTCAATCTATATTTACACTATTTCTTCATGTTATAACTTGCTAAAGTATAAGAACTGTCTTATAGCAGAAAAAAATAGCAAATCAAAAAATGGGCAAGACACTAATCTCCGTAGTTGGCAACAAACAACGGTAATCCTTCTTTCAGCTACAAGTACTCTATTTTTTTAGCTCATTACCCTTAATGCAAGCTCTTTTCTTTAGAGAAATACTCGTTGCGAAGAGTATGAGGCTGGAAGTTCCTGTTTATTTCCAAATGAGTTTCAGGTACTCAGTTTTGAGCATTTGAAACTTTACAGTGCAGCTAATGTATATGACACTCAAGCATTGTTACTTGTTCCAAGAACTGCAAACAAATATACATGCTCCAGCAGGTCATATAATGTCCAGCGTTGATAAGTTCAAGTTTCTACACTTAACTATTAACTCTTTTTTGTTAGAAAGCATTTGTCTATGACTAACTGAGTTCTTTAAATTTTGAAGGGGAAAAAATGCCATGGATCTGCTAGCTGCTAGTCTGAATGAATGAAAGGGAGACGCTATGGAGTACTTTTGAAAGGATTGAACAATTTTCTAGTAGCACCGGATGCCACAATTTGATTTGGTTAATGTACTATGTTATATTCCTTAGGAGAAAGAATTTTGAACTACTCTTCTTCATTTAGTTCAAAGTACTATGTTATTTTGTTCAATCCTATGACGTGGAGATGTTCTTTTGGCTAAAACTGAAAACATCTGTATATGCACTGGAATGTCAATTTTTGGAAGTAGAGTACAGAGACCACTTTCATTCACCGTATTTTGCTAGTCAAATTTCTTGGAAAATCCAACCAAATGAATACTATATAGGGAAAATGAAATGAACTACAACTCACATATGCCATTCAAGCTTGCATCGGTCTCCCATCATCGAGGCAGCAAACAACGCCCTTCTCCCTGCAGTCAGACACCTAGCCTCTACTCCTTTCTACACGGCAGCCTCTCCCGGTCTGAGCTTGCCACTATGCTTCGATGGAAGGAGCAGCATGGAGCCTGTCATATCCCAAATCTTAGATTTGGTACTGCATATCATATATGGCATTGCATCATGATCATCTTTGCAAAAAGATCAGTTTTAATGCTTTGGTCAAAACACCACTAGAATTGCATGTTCCTCATATATATAAGACTAGTATGGTTTTTACGTTGCGTCTTCTTAAATGGAATTATATAAACATTTCGGATGCATAGGTGCGTAGAGATTTCCAATACAAAATTGTGGGTTTTTGTTTCGCTCAATTTAGAGCTCTAAATCTGAAGTTATGGCCAAATTTTAGAAATTGTAAAAATTTCAGACAAATTCAGATAACAGTCAGTTTAGAAAAGATTAAAGAAAAAAAGAGAAGAAGAGGCTTAGCCCGCCGCTATCAGGCGAACTAGACGGCCCACGACGGCCTACTCGGGACCGCCAGTCGCAGCACTAGCTGCCGCCCAACACCCCCCCAGCGCGTGCGGCGCGCAGCGAGCTCAGCCGGCCCAGCCCGACAAGCGGGGCTCACATGTCAGCCGCTTGGGCTGTTCGTGCTCAGCACGAGACCGCCACCGTCGCCAATTTCCATGGGGAAACCCTGATTCTGTTCGGAGTCGATCGCCCCAGCCCCAACCGAGTATGCCCCATAAAGCCTTCGCCCCCTCTGCAAAAAACACCTCCTAAAAAAACTCATCTACGCCACCGCCAGCCTCCGCAATTGCTCGCCGGAGTTCGTCCGCCACCGCGCCATTGGAGCTTGGTATGAGCTCGAACTCGCTTTCCACGTCGTCTTCTCCTTTCCAGGTCATTTCCCCGCCTTACGACGCACCACCTTGACCCCTTCCCCATCTCGCAGGACCGCCGGAGCCCTCGGAATCCCTCGCCGGAGCCGCCGCCAGCCGTACCGCTCCATCCGTCTATTGCTGCTGCGAGGGGAAGCAACAGATGCCGCCGAAGCCACTCTTGTGACCGCCACCAGACACCGCATCCCGTAGACTACTCCACTGCCACCAACAACCTTCACCCGAACTGCCGCCGCCGTCTACCGAGCCGCCACCGGTGAGCATCAAGAACGACTCGCGTCGGCCATCCGATCATGGATTGGCGGTCTGGATCGCTTGCTGACTGCCAGTGGACCGCTGACCGGTCAAGGACTGGTCAGCGCCACGTCAGCCTTGACCGCACAGTCAACGGGAATATTCCCCGCCGATTTTCAGAGTTTAATTAAAATTCCAGAAAATATGTATAACTTCAAAAATTCGTAGAAAATCTACTGGTCCAAAAATTACAAATAATATACCGTTGAAATCACGAAATTATGTAGAATTTGTTTCTATAATAAAATTGCAAGTATATTGTACAAATATTTATGAGATTAATAAAAGGCATATTGCACTATAAAAATTATAGAAAAAGATCTACATATCCTTTTTGCATGATTATTGTTGTCCCTGGCTCTAAATCACGTTATCTACATAGTAGTATTTTTGTCCAGATTTTACGGCACTGTTTATAGCCAAGGCTTAGTATTTTGCTTAAAGGCCTATTAATTGGAATAACAAATTGCATATTTTAGTTTTGATGCATTAAAGGTTTTCCATGAATGCATTCAGTATGTATAAACCTTAGAGAATATAAAAGTGCTACTGAAACTTTTATTAAACCATCATGCATACATTTGTGCATTTGTCTATGATTGTGTATGGTTGTTTATGTGTTGCAATTGTATCATGTAGATTGTGACGAGTGCAATGCTTGTTTCTGTGAGGATTGTACTCTCGACTCCTACCGCCAAGGCAAGTAGATGCTTGTATTGTCTCCTTATTTTAGCGCTACTTGCGATACATTCACCTTTCGGGACTGTTACGTTTCATGTTGCAGGTTATCCCGATTCCGAGTGATCGAATAGGTCGCGGTACTCCACTCGACACTTGTTCCCTAGTGGGAAATTTGAAAATGGAGTAGTTATCTTTATTTATGTTGCTACTTGAATAATTTTAGCTAGCCTTCGAGCTAAGCTAATATTGTAATAAATTGAATATTCTGGATCTTCGTTATTTATGATGCACAGATTATTACTTTGTTATTCATCTATGTTCTATGTAAGTCAATGAACAGATCTAGGGATTGACATGTTGCATAGAAGTTACAGTATTTTTAGTACTATAGTGTTACAAGATCATGACCTAGGATTGGAATAGTAAAGCCATAGGAATATAAACCATATTTAATTCTATATATTCTCTTCTTACACTTATTTTTAGTATCTCCTTATCACTTCAATTCTCATACTCTTCTCTTTTAAAACATAGAAGAAAGACTCTCGTTATGGATACACTCATAATTTTATACTTATTAGATTCTTGTAATCCTTGATCCTTCTTGTCTAATCTTATCTCGTTCAAAACTTGTAGATGAATACTCACTCAAGGAAGAACAATATTATGAAATAGTTAGATGATGTCCACCATATAGTTTTCGATAGGATTTCGTTTAAATCTAGCAACCGATCATTGCAAGAACTTGTGCGATAGTTGGTTTATTATGCTTATGTTGCGATATTTGATATGCTAAAGTTTCAGATTACTTTTGAGAGATTTTACAATATATTAATGAAGGTTTTGATTAAAAATTCGTGATAATTTTCGCTACAGTTTTCTGCCTGACCTGTTGTACTGCGCGATTTTTCATGTTTTACTGGTAACTCCGATTAAGCTCATATTTTAGGATCTGGTTCATAATTTTCTGTAGTATGAGCAAAAAAATCAGAAAACATTTCTGATAAGTTTAAGGTACCCAGAAAAATTAATGAACACTGTTGTAGTTTCAGGAAAGATTCTCTCTATTGCTTTCAAGATTGTAGGTTCACCCCAAACGAATTTTAATCAAATGAAAACTATTTTATGGATGGTATGTCACTAAAACAAAACTTCTGGAACATAAAACAAAACTATTTTGGCTTGACTGTTGCTTGTTATGATTGTTTGCTTGTGTGTCAATTGTTTGTTTTATATAGTTATGCATAGTAATACTTCTCTAGTCTTTCTATCTATAACTCGTCTATTCTTTCCCAACAGATGCCTCCCCGTCGAGTCTGGATGAGATCGCTCATCTCATGGCCGCTCAGGCATAGTTGACCCAGGTGATGATACAGTTCATGGCCAATCAGAACAAGAATAACAACAACAACAACAACGGGAACAATCAGCCCCAGGGAGATGCTCTCACCAGGTTCCTGAGGCTGAGGCTAGCTAAGTTCTCCTCTGCACCTGAAACCATGGTTGCCCTCAACTGGCTACGTTCTGTGAACAAGGACTTGGTAACTATCAGATGCACTGATGCTGAAAAAGTGAGGTTTGCTGCTCACTTACTGGAAGGACCGGCTGCTTCCTGGTGGGACACTTTCCAGATCACCCACCTGCTGGACACTGTTACTTGGGCCATGTTTGAGGGATTCAAGACCAACCATGTATCTTCAGGGGTCTTGAGCCTGAAGAGGAAGGAATTCCGCAAACTGCGCCAAACCAACCACATTGTGGCTGACTACATAGAAGAGTTCAATAACCTATCCTGCTATGCCCCTGAGGACGTGGACACTGATGCTAAGAGGAGCGAGAGGTTCCTAGATGGTCTCAGTGATGAGCTTTCACTTCATTTGTCTGTGGTTTATTGCCCAAAATTTCAGGAACTAATGGACAAGGCCAGAATTTTGGAGGGGAAACAGCAACAGGTGGAGAGACACAAAAAGAAGAACAACAATCACTCCTGAGGAACATACCACCATGCTCGCACCTCTTATGATGGACACTCTGGATATTCTAGGCATGGGGGAGATGATCGTAGCCACCGTGGAGGTAATGGACATCGCCACGATGGTCACAGGGGCAACAATCACCACCGTGGAGGAAATGACCACCACCATAATGGTCATAGGAGCCACAACAGCAACACTGGGAGGAACAATGGACACAACTATGTGAGCAAGAAGGACCTCAGCAATGTGGAGTGTTACAAGTGCAAGAAACTAGGCCACTATGCTAGTACCTGCCTGGAGAAGATCACAGGAGTAGGACCCAAACTTGGGCCCAACCAGAAGGCGAATGTGAACCATGTGGACATGGAGGAAGTCCATGATGAGCCGGATCTCGTGATTGGTAAGTTTCCAACCAATTCCCATATTGCACTCGTTCTATTTGATATTGGTGCATCACATTCATTCATATCAAGGGCATTTGTGGATAGACATAAGTTACCCACTCAGACACTTAAAGGGACCATTAGAGTGAGCTCACCCGGAGGACAAATGCTAGCTAGTAAGGGATGTCGTGATCTTACCCTATGTATTGGAGCACACAACTTCGTAGCACACTTGGTTGTTTTGGAGTCACAGGGATTAGATGTAATAGATGTAATACTGGGTATGGATTGGTTGTCCGAGCATGATGGCCAGATAGATTGTGGATAGCGTGTCATCTCTCTCAGGACACCACATGGCATAAAGAGTAAGTTCAAGTCGGTAGCACATCTTAGGGTGCTAAGGTGAACTCTCTTAAGGGGGTTAGCATGGACACCATACCCATAGTGACAGAATATCCCGATGTGTTTCCGGAGGAGTTACTAGGGATGCCACCGGACCGTGATGTGGAGTTTATCATTGACTTAATGCTGGGAACTGGACCAATAGCCAAGAGGCTGTACAAGATGGATGTCGATGAGCTGAAGGAGTTGAAGCAACTGAGAGAGCAATTGGACAAGGGATTTATTCAGCCAAGTTCTTCTTCTTGGGGTGCACCTGTTCTGTTTGTGGATAAGAAGGATAATAGTAAGAGATTGGTGGTTGACTATTGCTCACTTAATGAAGTTACCATCAAGAATAAATATCCTCTGCCCAATATAAATGATTTGTTTGATTATTTGAAAGGACCTAAGGTATTATCCAAGATTGATATAAGATTAGGATATTTCCAATTAAAGATCCGTGAGCAAGACATACCGAAGACCGCCTTCACCACTAGGTATGGTTTATATGAGTATACGGTTATGTCGTTTGGACTAACAAATACTCCGGCATATTTTATGACCATGATGAACAAGGTATTCATGGAGTACTTGGATAAATTCGTAGTGGTGTTCATTGATGATATACTGATCTATTCAAAGGATGACAATGAGCATGAGAATCATTTGCGCTTAATTATGGAGAAGTTGAGAGAGCATAAGCTATATGCTAAGTTTAGCAAGTGCGAGTTTTGGTTGAACACTGTTGGTTTTCTTGGACATATAGTGTCAGGTGAAGGAGTTGAAGTGGATCCAAGCAAGGTATCGTCAGTAACTGAATGGGAGTCTCCCAAAAATGTGGGAGATATTCGGAGTTTCTTGGGACTTGCTGGATACTATAGGAGGTTCATAGAAAATTTCTCCAAGGTTGCAAAGCCAATGACTATGCTACTAAAGAAGGAGAAAAAGTTTGAGCGGACGGAAGAGTGTGAATCTAGTTTTCAAGAACCGAAGCAACGCTTAGTGACCGCACCTATTTTATGTTTGCCTGATATTCAGAAGGATTTCCAAGTGTATTGCGACGCCTCTCATCAAGGTCTTGGTAGTGTGTTGATGCAAGACAGGAGAGTGGTATCCTACGCCTCACGCTAGCTTAAACACCATGAGCGGAATTACCCCACGCATGACTTGGAGTTAGCGTCAGTTGTGCATGCACTCAAGGTATGGAGACACTACCTAATGGGTAAGCACTACGATGTGTTCATGGACCACAAAAGCCTGAAATACATATTCACGCAGAAGGAATTGAACATGAGGCAAAGGAGATGGTCGGAGCTCATAAAGGATTATGACATGAGCCTGCAATATCATCCTGAGAAGGCTAATGTTGTAGCAGATGTGCTAAGCCGCAAGGTGTATGCTAATGGTTTGACTGTGGGGGAATTACCCGAGGATTTGTGTGAGAAATTCAAGGATCTCAGATTGGAGGTAGTATCCGAGGGATATTTAGTAGCAATGGAAATCAAGCCAACACTTCAGGATATGATTAGTGAAGCTCAGAAGAAGGATAGTGAACTGAGAACAATAAAGCAAAACATACCCAAGGGAAAGGCAGAAGGTTTTCGCAAAGATGAGCAAGGAACCTTGTGGTACGAGGATCGACTGTGTGTGCCCAACGACCTGGAGATTAGGAAGCTAATTTTCTAGGAGGCTCATGACTCGCCATATTCTATACATCCAGGTAACACAAAGATGTATATGGATTTGAAGGAAAGGTTTCGGTGGATTAACATGAAGGGAGATATCGCAGAATATATTGCTTTATGTGATGTCTGCAGTAGAGTGAATGCCGAGCATCAGAAGCCAGCAGGATTGCTACAGCCATTGCCAATATCTGACTGGAAGTGGGATAGAGTTGGGATGGATTTTATCACAGGGCTGCCCAGGACGAGATCAGGATATGACTCTATTTGGGTAGTGGTTGATCACTTGACCAAGGTATCTCACTTTATACCTGTGAAGACCACCTACACCAGTGCTAGACTAGCCAAGATTTATATGGACAGAATTGGGTGCCTGCATGGAGTTCCCAAGAGTATTGTGTCAAAAAGAGGCACCCAATTTACCTCTCACTTTTGGCGCCAGCTGCATGAGTCATTGGGAACTAGGTTGGAGTTATGTACAACTTTCCACCCTCAGACGGATGGACAAACAGAGAGGGTGAATCAAATTTTGGAGGATATGTTGAGAGCTTGCGCTCTAGCTCATGGCTCTAGCTAGGATGAGAATTTGCCTTATGTCGACAACTACTAGTCTTGAAGGAAATATGCCCTGAGAGGCAATAATAAAGTTGTTATTATGTATTCCTTGTATATGATAGATGTTTATTTTGCATGCTATAATTGTATTGATAGGAAACATCAATACATGTGTGTTTAATAAACAAAAAGGGTTCCTAGTCATGTCTCTCTTATAGACTAGCTTGTTGATTAACCAGATGATCAAGGTTTCCTGATCATGGACATTGGATGTTGTTAATAGCAAGGTCACACCATTGGTGGAATGATGTGATGAACATTCATCCGAAGTATAGCATTACGATCAAGTCATTATGTTTATATTGCTATAACATCATACGAAGTAATCTTTATCCTTAGACCATGAGATCATGTTAATTGCTAACACCGGAAGAGTATCTTGATAACATCAAATGTCACACCGTAACAGGGTGACTATAAAGATGGGTTCAGTGCTACGAAGGTGTTATGTTGAGGCTCATGGATCAAGAGTGGAATTTGTCAATCCAGATGACGGATAGATATACTCTGGGCCCTCTCGGTGATATCACATTAGGATAGCTTGCAAGCAAGTGATGTGATCACTAGAATGTTATATCACGGGAACGAGAAAAGAGTGCATGTCGGTAACGAGATAAAACTAGGTATGGAGATACCGATGATCGAATCTCGGACATGTAATATATCGAGAGACAAAGGGATTTAGTTACAAGCGTTAAAGGTTCTCACGATCACAGGAGTCATCGTTGAATGTGTAGGAGTCAGTACGGATCTCCAGGTCCCGCTGCTGATTATTGATCGGAGAAGGGTCTCGATCATGTCTGCATTATTCGTGAACCTTAGGGTGGCACACTTAAGAGTTACCGGACACCATTTTGGAGCACACATGTTTTAGACGAAAGAATTGCAAAGTGCAGGAATTGTTTCAATAGAAACCGGAAATTGTTTCGGGTGAAATTGCAGAAGGTGTTTCTGCATGTGATATTGAAATATTGCAAGGGGCTATATGTGAATGTTTGTTAATTAAAGTAATTAACAAAATTCTGAATAGATTTAATAAAAGAGTTTTATTAAATGAGAGAGCATTAAATTTGGAGAAACTTAATGCATTTAAAGTGGAGACTTTAAAAGGGAATGTGAAGAGGCATTTTAATGTGGAGGAGTTACCACCACATGAATGGGGGAGGTGAGGGGTCACCACCCCATGCGCCGGCCATGGAGAGAGGGGGCACCCCCTCCTCCTATAAAAGGCCACCCATTCCCTCCTTCATCCTCACACCTCCTTGTGAAGGATCTCTCTCCCCCTCTAGAATTATTCCCCCATGGTCTCGGATTAGCGAGATACATGTTCCCGGTGGCATTTCGTCTGGAAGGAGTTGGTGCTTCCGCTGGATCGCTGGATCGAGGAGGTGGAGGTTGTCCGGTGGCTTGAACGTGTGTGCGAGTGCGGATGCGCTGCTAAGTTGCGGCGCTCGGACTTCCTCACGATCTTGAGATCGGCAAGTGTATGACTACATCAACCACGAGTTCCTACTCGTTAACAAAACTCGTTGTCTTCGAGGGTAAGTTCTCCATGGATGTATGTCCACCCGTTTGCTTTGTACCTAGTAGATAGATCTTGGCGTGTAGTTCACACCGTAGGAAATTTTTTGTTTTCTATGCTGCGGACCCAACAGTGGTATCAGAGCCTAATCTATGCGTAGGTGCTTTGCACGGGTAGTACACATATGTTTATATGTGGGCGATGATGATCATGTTATTGCATCTTCTATGTACTTTGGATATTGGTGGCATAGTGGGATGAAGCGGCCCGGACCAACCTTACATGTCATCGTACATGAGACCGGTTCCACGACTGACATGCAACTTGTTTTGCATAAGTGGCTGGCGGGTGTCTGTCTCTCCTACTATAGTCAATATCTGATTTACAACGAGTTCCTAATAACTTGGTTATCCTCGTTGTGGTTCATGTTCGTAGGTTAGACAGGTTCTATCTCCGAAAGCCCTCTCCGAAAGCCCTAAGCCACGTAAAACTTGCAATTGATAAATTAGAGGCGTCTAGTTTAGATCGTTGCTGGGCTAGTGTTTTGATATGGTATTGTTGTAAGTAGATGTATAATAGATACTCTTACAACTCACTTAACGTGTAAGTTCCATAGACCTTGGCCTTACACACAAAGGAATGATAGAGATCATACCACGATGCAAATGATAGAGATCAAATGCATGGACCATATCACCTCACTTCACACATTAGATGTTAGCATCTTATATTGCTAGTTTGGCGCGTTTGGTAGCATTATAAGATGATCCCTCAGTTAGATATCAAGATAAAATGTGTTCTTCCTTAAGTATGCACCGTTTTGTGGATCGTGTTTTGAGGCATCACGTGATGATCGGGTGTTTTCAACTCTACGCTTTCATACAACGGGTGTAAGACGGTTTTACACACGCAAATACTAAGGTTCTTACTTGACGAGCCTAGCATGTACAGACATGGCCTCGGAACACGGACCGAAAGGTTAAGCATGAGTCATATAGTTGATATGATGCCCATATAGATGCTCGCCTTTGAAGCTACACCGACTCACGTGATGATCGGACTTGGTGTAGTGGATTTGGTTCATGTAATCACCAAAAGGACACGAGGGATGTCGTTTTTGAGTGGGAGTTCATTAGTAATTTGGATTAGTTGAACTCAATCTATCATAAACTTAGTCTAAATATACTTTACAAATTCTTTTGTAGATGGCACCACCTGCTTTTAATTTCAATGTGTTCATGGAGAAAGAGAAACTTGCTGCAAATGGTAGCAACTTCACCAAATGGGCTATGAATTTGAGGATTCTCCTCACTGCTGCACAAAAGCAATATGTGCTAGATGCGCCGCTAGGCCCCCCACCAGCTCTTGATGCCCCTGACAAGGAAAAGAACGTCTATATAACTCGTCAGGAGGACCACAACTTAGTTCATTGCGGCATACTGTATGGGCTAGAGCCATAACTTCGAAAGCATTTCGAAAATGGCAATGCTTTTGATACCATGGGAGAATTGAAAATGATTTTCGATACCCATGTTGCCGTAGAGAGTTATAATGCTACAGAAAAGTTCTTTCGCTGCATGATGGAGAAAAACAGCTCCGTTAGTGAGCACGTACTCAAAATGTCTGGGTACGCCGATAAGCTTGTGTCCTTGGGAATAACGATTCCCATTGACTTAGGCATACATCGTGTTCTCCAATCTCTGCCACCTAGCTACAAGAGCTTCGTGATGAACTATAATATGCAGGGCATGAAGAAGTCTCTTCCCGAGCTTCTGTCAATGCTTAAGACTGCAGAAGTGGAGATTAGGAAAGAACATCAAGTGTTGATGATCAATAGGACCACCAGTTTCAAGAAGGACAAGAAAGGGAAGCACAAGGGAAAGAAGGGTGGCAAGTCTGTTGCCACGCCTGAAAAGAAACCCCGAGATGGCCCTAAGTCTGACACCGAGTGCTACTATTGCAAGGGGACTGGCCATTGGAAGCGCAACTGTGAGATCCGGCACATGGCTTAATAGGATTGATAGGATACTCATATCAACAAGTTGCAACTTCTTTTTCGAAAGCTCATTCAAAAAGAACTCTAAGGTTAAGCGTGCTTGGCCTAGAGCAATTCTAGGATGGGTGACCGACCGGGAAATGGGTACCGGGTGCGCATGAGTGAGGAAAAAGTGCGCAAAAAAGACTAGTGTTGGTCTGTGGGGCCAGTCTAGATGTCCTATTAAGCTACCAGGAGTGACACCCCTGGGCCCAGGAGTGGACGGGGTGTTACAAGTGGTATCAGAGCCGACCCTTGTGATTACACAGGTGTGTGCGGGTTAGTGGCGGGACATGTGGAGCATGGCGCGTGTGGCCCGGAGTGGACACGATGGCACATGTGCCGGCACTGGACGCACAGACGCGTGCCAAGAGGGAACGTTCCTGGGTGTGCTTGATCGATGAGGGCATCGATCTTCTAAAGGGTGGGTGTATGTGAGATCTGGCACATGGCTTAATAGGATTGATAGGATACTCATATAACAAGTTGCAACTTCTTTTTCGGAAGCTCATTCGAAAAGAACTCTAAGGTTAAGCGGGCTTGGCCTAGAGCAATTCTAGGATGGGTGACCGACCGGGAAATGGGTACCGGGTGCGCATGAGTGAGGACAAAGTGCGCAGAAAAGACTAGTGTTGGTCTGTGGGGCCAGTCTAGATGTCCTATTAAGCTACCAGGAGTGACACCCCCCGGGCCCAGGAGTGGACGGGGTGTTACAACAACTGCCCCAAGTATTTGGCGGACAAGAAGTCCGGCAAGGCAAACAAAGGTATATGTGATATACATGTTATTGATGTGTACTTGACTAGTACTCGCAGTAGCACCTGGGTATTTGATACGGGATCGGTTGCTAATATATGTAACTCGGTTCAGGGGCTGCGGAACAAACGACAACTAGCAAGGGATGAGGTCACGATGCGGGTCGGCAATGGATCAAGAGTTGATGTGATCGCCGTCCGAACGCTGCCTCTCCATATGCCATCGGGATTAGTTATAAACCTAAATAATTGTTATTTGGTGCCTGCACTGAGCATGAACATTGTATCCGGATCGTGTTTGATGCAAAGTGGTTATTCATTTAAGTCTGAAAACAATGGTTATTCAATTTATATGAATAATATCTTTTATGGTCATCCACATGTGTTGAATGGTTTATTTATGTTGGATCTCGATAGTAGTATTACACATATTCATAATGTTGATGCTAAAAGGATTAAACTTGATAATGATATATCTACATATATGTGGCACTGCCGTCTAGGTCATATTGGCATTAAACGCATGAAGAAACTCCATTCTGATGGACTTTTGGAATCACTTGATTTTGAATCATTTGATACATGTGAGCCATGCCTTATGGGCAAGATGACTAGAACGTCGTTTTCTGGTTCAACGGAACGGGCGACAGATCTATTGGAAATCATACATACTGATGTGTGTACCAATGAGTGTGTCAGCGCGAGGTGGATATCGTTATTTTGTTACTTTCACGGATGATTTGAGTAGATATGGGTATATCTATTTGATGAAACACAAGTCTGAAACTTTTGAAAAGTTCAAAGAATTTCAGAATGAAGTGGAAAATCATCGTAACAGAAAGATCAAATTTCTGCGGTCCGACCATGGAGGAGAGTATCTTAGTTACGAGTTTAGCACACATATGAAAGACTGTGGAATAGTTTCACAACTCACGCCTGCCAGAACACCACAACGTAATGGTGTGTCAGAATGTCATAATCGTACTTTATTGGATATGGTTCGATCTATGATGTCTCTGACTGACTTGCCACTGTCATTTTGGGGTTATGCCCTGGAAACCGCTACATTCACTTTAAATAGGGCACCATCTAAATCCGTTGAAAAGACACCGTATGAATTATGGTTTGGAAACAAACCTAAGCTATCATTTCTTAAAGTTTGGGGATGCGATGTTTATGTGAAGAAACTTCAACCGGATAAACTCGAACCCAAAGCGGAAAAATGCGTCTTCATAGGATACCCTAAGGAAACGATTGGGTATACCTTCTATCATAGATCCGAGGGCAAGGTCTTTGTTGCCAAGAATGGATCCTTTCTTGAGAAGGAGTTTCTCGCGAAAGGTGTGAGTAGTCGGAAGGTAGAACTCGAAGAGGTTGTTGAACCTTCTCTTCATGGAATGGCGAGTGGCGCAGCACCGGAAGTTGTTTCGGAGTTGACTTCACCTAATGAAGAGAGAGCTAATGATATTGATCATGAAACTCCGAAAGAGGACACTACCGAACCTCGCAGGTCAAGCAGGACA
This sequence comes from Avena sativa, assembly GCA_916181665.1. NCBI lineage: Eukaryota > Viridiplantae > Streptophyta > Magnoliopsida > Poales > Poaceae > Avena > Avena sativa. Next base: position 472,712,257 of record OV702290.1, read on the forward strand.
CGTGCAGCTCCTGAACTGTACGGCAATCCTGTTATGAATTTCATGATTGATGAAATAGATGACCCTGCGACATATGAAGAAGCGATGATGAGCCCGGATTCCAACAAATGGCTAGAAGCCATGAAATCCGAGATGGAATCCATGTACGAGAACCAAGTTTGGAACTTGGTGGACTTACCTCATGACCGAAAGGCCGTGGAGAATAAATGGATTTTCAAAAGGAAAACTGATGCCGATGGTAATGTGACCATCTATAAGGCTCGACTTGTCGCAAAGGGGTTTTGAAAAATTCAAGGAGTTGACTACGATGAGAAATTCTCTCCCGTAGCGATGCTTAAGTCAGTTAGGATTATGTTAGCAATTGCTGCATATTTCGATTATGAAATATGGCATATGGATGTCAAAAACTGCGTTCCTCAATGGTAAGATTGAAGAAGAGTTGTATATGATACAACCTAAGGGTTTTGTCGATCCTAAGGATGCTAATAAGGTGTGCAAACTTCAGCGATCCATCTATGGACTGAAGCAAGCATCACGGAGTTGGAATCTCCGCTTTGATGAGGTGATCAAAGAGTTTGGATTTGTCCAAACTTATGGAGAGGCTTGTATTTACAATAAAGTGAGTGGGAGCAATGTGGCATTTCTGATATTATATGTGGATGACATATTATTGATTGGAAATGATTCAGATCTTTTAAATAGTGTTAAAAGTTATCTAAACAGCAAATTTTCGATGAAGGACCTTGGTGAAGCTTCATATATATTAGGCATTAAAATCTATAGAGATAGATCAAGACGCCTAATTGGGCTATCGCAGAGTACATACCTTGATAAGATATTAAAGAAGTTTAATATGGACGGAAGTAAGAAGGGGTTCTTACCTATGTTGCAAGGCAAGACATTGAGTAAGACTCAAAGTCCGGCTACGGCGGAAGAAAGAGAGATAATGGATAAGATCCACTATGCCTCAGCCATAGGCTCTATAATGTATGCCATGCTATGTACAAGACCGGATGTGGCACATGCTATTAGTTTGACTAGTAGGTACCAATCTGATCCAGGTTCGGAACACTGGATAGCGGTCAAGAATATCCTTAAGTACTTGAGAAGAACTAAGGATATGTTTCTTGTATACGGAGGTGAAGAAGAGCTAGTCGCTAAGTGTTATGTCGATGCTAGCTTTGACACTGATACGGATGACTCTAAGTCTCAATCCGGATACGTATTTCTCTTGAACGGAGCAGCAGTTAGTTGGAGGAGCTCCAGACAACCTGTGGTGGCTGGATCAATGACGGAGGCGGAATATGTTGCTGCTTTAGAAGCAGCACAGGAAGCGGTTTGGATGAAGGAGTTCATAACGGAACTGGGTGTGGTTCCCAGTGCGTTGGACCCGATGGTGATCTATTGTGACAACAATGGAGCCATAGCCAACGCCAAGGAACCAAGGTCTCACAAGAATTCCAAGCATATTAAGCGTCGGTTTCACTCCATCCACGAACATGTAAAGATTTGTAAAGTGTACACGGACCTGAATGTAGCAGATCCGTTGACTAAAGTACTCCCTAAGGCAAAACATGATCAACACCAGAACTCCATGGGTGTTAGATTTATCACTATGTGAACTAGATTATTGTCTCTAGTGCAAGTGGGAGACTGAAGGAAATATGCCATGAGAGGCAATAATAAAGTTGTTATTATGTATTCCTTGTATATGATAGATGTTTATTTTGCATGCTATAATTGTATTTATAGGAAACATCAATACATGTGTGTTTAATAAACAAAAAGGGTTCCTAGTCATGCCTCTCTTATAGACTAGCTTGTTGATTAACAAGATGATCAAGGTTTCCTGATCATGGACATTGGATGTTGTTAATAACAAGGTCACACCATTGGTGGAATGATGTGATGAACATTCATCCGAAGTATAGCATTACGATCAAGTCATTATGTTTATATTGCTATAACATCATACGAAGTAATCTTTATCCTTAGACCATGAGATCATGTTAATTGCTAACACCGGAAGAGTATCTTGATAACATCAAACGTCACACCGTAACAGGGTGACTATAAAGATGGGTTCAGTGCTACGAAGGTGTTATGTTGAGGCTCATGGATCAAGAGTGGAATTTGTCAATCCAGATGACAGATAGATATACTCTGGGCCCTCTCGGTGATATCACATTAGGATAGCTTGCAAGCAAGTGATGTGATCACTAGAATGTTATATCACGGGAACGAGAAAAGAGTGCATGTCGGTAACGAGATAAAACTAGGTATGGAGATACCGATGATCGAATCTCGGACATGTAATATATCGAGAGACAAAGGGATTTAGTTACAAGCGTTAAAGGTTCTCACGATCACAGGAGTCATCGTTGAATGTGTAGGAGTCAGTACGGATCTCCAGGTCCCGCTGCTGATTATTGATCGGAGAAGGGTCTCGATCATGTCTGCATTATTCGCGAACCGTAGGGTGGCACACTTAAGAGTTACCGGACACCATTTTGGAGCACACATGTTTCAGACGAAAGAATTGCAAAGCGCAGGAATTGTTTCAATAGAAACCGGAAATTGTTTCGAGTGAAATTGCAGAAGGTGTTTCTGCATGTGATATTGAAATATTGCAAGGGGCTATATGTGAATGTTTGTTAATTAAATTAATTAACAAAATTATGAATAAATTTAATAAAAGAGTTTTATTAAATGAGAGAGCATTAAATTTGGAGAAACTTAATGCATTTAAAGTGGAGACTTTAAAAGGGAATGTGAAGAGGCATTTTAATGTGGAGGAGTTACCACCACATGAATGGGGGAGGTGAGGGGTCACCCCCCCATGCGCCGGCCATGGAGAGAGGGGGCACCCCCCTCCTCCTATAAAAGGCCACCCATTCCCTCCTTCATCCTCACACCTCCTTGTGAAGGATCTCTCTCCCCCTCTAGAATTATTCCCCCATGGTCTCGGATTAGCGAGATACATGTTCCCGGTGGCATTTCGTCTAGAAGGAGTTGCTGCTTCCGCTGGATCGGTGGAGCGAGGAGGTGGAGGTTGTCCGGTGGCTTTAACGTGTGTGCGAGGGCGGATGCGCTGCTAAGTTGCGGCGCTTGGACTTCCTCACGATCTTGAGATCGGCAAGTGCACGACTACATCAACCATGAGTTTCTACTCGTTAACAAAACTCGTTGTCTTCGAGGGTAAGTTCTCCATGGATGTATGTCCACCAGTTTGCTTTGTACCTAGTAGATAGATCTTGGCGTGTAGTTCACACCGTAGGAAATTTTTTGTTTTCTATGCTGCGGACCCAACAAGTCTAGAATCAAGACATCATTGTTTGATGTGTTATATGGTAAGAGGTGCAGAACACCACTGTTGTGGGATGGTGTAGGTGAGGGTCAGTTGTTTGGACCCGGTCTGATTAAAGACGCTAAGGAGAAGGTCAGTTTGATTCAGGATAGGTTGAAGGTAGCACAATCAAGACAGAAAAGCTGTGCTAATGCTAAGCGCAAGGAAGTGGTGTATGAGATTAGGGATCGAGCAATCCTCATAGTTTCACCTCTGCGTGGAATTAAGCGATTTGGAATTAAGGGTAAGTTGTCACCTCGATTTATAGGACCATACAGGATCCTAGCACGCAAGGGATAGGTTGAGTATCAGTTGGATATGTTGGAAGCTCTGTCCGCTGTTCATGATGTGTTCCATGTGTCTCAGCTGAAGAAATGTCATCTGGAGATGGTGGATACACCGTTGAGGGACACTGTGCCACTAGATGAGGTTCAACTAGAGAGTGACTTGACTTATCAGGATAAGCCGGTCAAGATCTTGGAAACATCGGAGAGGTTTACACGCAGCAAGACGATCAGGTTTTGCAAGGTGCAATGGAGTCATCACACCGAAGAGGAAGCCACTTGGGAGCGAGAAGATGACCTCCAAGAGGACCATCCACACCTATCTACTAGCCACGATGAATCTCGAGGACGAGATTCATATTAAGGGGGTTAGTCTTGTCACATCCCAAATCCTAGATTTGGTACTGCATATCATACATGGCATTGCATCATAATTATCTTTGCAAAAAAATCAGTTTTAAAGCTTTGGTCAAAACACCAGTAGAATTGCATGTTCCTCATATATATAAGACTAGTATGGTTTTTACCTTGCGTCTTCTTGAATGGTACTATATAAACATTCCGGATGCATACGTGTGTAGAGATTTCTAATATAAAACAATGGGTTTTTGTTTTGTGAGCTCTAAATCTGAAGTTATGGCCAAATTTCAGAAATTGCAGAAAAATTCAGATAACAGTCAGTTCAGAAAAGATTAAAGAAAAAAAGAAATGAAGAGGCTTAGCCTGCCGCTGCCGGGCGAACCAGCCGGCCCACGGCGGCCCACCCGGGACCGCCAGCCGCAACACTAGCTGTTGCCCACCCCCTGATACATTGCAAATGTATCTATGAATTTTGATGTTCCATGCTTGGTTTTATCTACTTTCTTGTGTTTTGTCCACACTTTGGAGTACTTTTCATATGATTTATTGGACTAACCTATTAACAAGAGCCACAGTGCTAGATGCCTGTTTTCTGCTGTTTTTGGTTCCAAGAAAGTCAGAAAATGAATATTCTCGGAATTGGACGGGACAAAAGCCAAAGTGCCTCTTTTTCCGGAAGACATCTGAAGCCAGAATACGAGACGGAGAAGGGATGGGGGCCGGCCACACCACCTTACCGCGCGACTAGGCCTGGCCCGCGCCAGGGGGTGGTCTGGCCGACCCCAGCACCCCCTCGGCCTCTCCTTCTGCCTATATATTACCCTCGGTACCAAAACCCTAAGTACCCGATCAAAAATCCATGAAAGAGTCTGTAGCCGCCATCATCTCCATCCCTAGATCGGGAGGGATCTGAAGCTCTTCCCGGCACCCTGCCGGAGAGGGGAATTCACCCTGGAGGCCTTCTTCATCATCATGCAAGCCTCCGGTGTGATGCGTGAGTAGTTCATCTATGGACTACGGGTCCATGTAGTAGCTAGATGGCTAGTTCTCCTCCTTTTTGCTTTCATGTCTAGATCTTGTGAGCTCCGTTCATGATCAAGATCATCTATTTGTAATTCTGCATGTTGTGTTTGCGGGGATCCGATGGATGTTGAGATGCTATTTCAGATTGATTATTGATTCTATCATGTCTTTGTTATTTGTGATCTTGCATGCTTTCCGTTGTTAATAGCTATCTTGGCCAAGTAGATGCTAGCAACTCCAAGAGTTAGTATTTATGCTCGATAGTGGTTTTATGCCTCTGGTAATCTGGGGAAGTGACAGAAATCTCTAAGGTACTAGATGTGTTGTTGCTACTAGGGAGAAAACAACAATCCTTTGTTCATAGAACAATCATATTGTTTACTTTACACGCAATTCGTAAAGCAATAATCTATTGCTTGCAACTTAATACTGGAGGGGGTTCGGATGATAACCTGAAGGTGGATTATTAGTCATAGATGAAGTTGGATAGCGGTCTATGTATAATGTTGTAATGCCCAATCAAGTTCCAAAGGAGTCAAGATGATTAGTATATGCTTGTATGCTTTCTCGATGTTTGTCAATTGCCCCGTTATAATTTGTTCACCCAGCATGTTATCTATCTTAAGGAGAGCCACCTCTAGTGAACTATGGACCCTAGTCCTTTCTTTTACTTTCAATCTACAATCAACTATTTACTATTTTGTGTTTACTTTCTGCAAACTATTACTTCCTTCCATTCGATACGTTTAATCCTTTGTTCTCAGCAAAACCGGTGAGATTGACAACCTCATCGCAAGTTGGGGACAGAGTTATGTGGTTGTGTTGTGCAGGTCTCCACGTTGCTACTAGCACCGGTAGTGCGCCCTGCCAAGGCTCAGCTAGCAACACCTTTGGGGTGTTTCCTTGCTCCTACTAGATTGATAACCTTGGTTTCATAACTGAGGAAAACTTACTACTGTGCTCATCATACCTTCCTCTTGGGGTTCCCCAACGACCTCGTTAGTACACGAGTCAGCAAGTATTTTTCTGGCGCCGTTGCCGGGGAGTCAAGGACATCTTCACAAGGGGAGTTCCTCATAACCAATCTCCTTACTTTGTTATTTTTGTTTTGCTTAGTTTACTTTTGTTTTGTTTGCTTGTTTCTTTATCAAAAACACAAAAAAATTAGTTTTATAAGTTTGCTTTCTTTATCAAAAACACAAAAAAAATAGTTCCTATTATAGTTGATATTTTCGTTGGTCTATTATTGTCTTGCTTTATCATGCTTACTATCAATGGTTGGTTTCTTTGAAACTGAATCTTATTGGCAAGGTGGGTTCACGGAAGAACAAAAATATTATTATAAAGAACACCGCTTGTCACAAAAAGGGAAACACTTATGGGAACAAATTGATAAATTGTATACCATTGCTATAAACATGTGCTCTACTTATAATGTTACTTATGCTTTGATAAATCTTGTTGCTGTAGGATGTATAAACACCTCCATTTTCAATGTGAGTATAATGATAATGTTACCATATCTTCTTATGTTAAAGGGAATTATGACTTTTATGATGTGGAACAAATTGAAGAATTTATTGCTTGGAAGGGTGCATTTGAAATTGCTAGTTTGCTTGAAAATACTGATGATTCACCTTATAAATATGAGGTTTATGATATACTTAAATTTTTCTTTGATAATTACAAGGTAGAAAATGGCTATATTCTTGAATATCTTAATAGATGTTCTCCACCAATGGAAGAGACTAATGCCTTGCAGGAGCCTATGGAAGAAGAAATCACTGAAACTAGAAGCTCATTGGATGAAAAAAAGAGGAGAGTGATGATCAAGAGGAGGAAGAATAGATCTACCCATCCCTACCTTCTAATGAGAGTAACTCTTTACCCCTTACATTATTTGATTGTCCCCCATGCTTACCAAAGGAGGACGAGTGTCATGTTCCTGAGGATTCTTTTGAGAATGTTTATAATAAAGCTCTAGTGTTTGTAGATCATGAAAAGCATGCTTTATGTGATAGTTATATTGTTGAGTTTATTCATTAGGCTACTGAAAATTATTTTGAGAGAGGAAAATATGGTTGTAGAAGTTTTCATGGTACTGAAACACCTCTCTATGTGCTGAAAGTTTTGAAGTTGCTCTTGTTTTATCTATCCATTCTAGTTACTATGTGCTTCTTTGATTTATTTTCTTACAAGATTCCTATGCATAGGAAGTGGGTTAGACTTAAATGTGTTTTCAATTTGCTTCTTGATGCCCTCTTTTACTTTAATTCATATTTCTTATGTGAGCATCTTCTCAAACTATCATGCCTAACTTAAAGGCGTTAAAGAAAAGTACTTATTGGGAGATAACCCAAAAGTTTTAGATGAGTCTTGGAAGTTTCTACTTCAGTAATAACCACTCCTTATCCTTTTTATTTGCTTTTTGTGCCAAGAATAACCTCTAATGAGAGAGAAGTAATGATTGGGAAAGTTGCTGTCCCGAAACAGATTTCTGTGCTTCACCGTAAAAATTCGTGTAAAATCCCTGAATGTCCTTTTGAGGCGTGAATTTTTGTGCTTCTGCCCCAGGTTGTTATCTAACTTTCGTTAGTTCAACACTTTTTCATTTTAGCAACATAAGGTCTTTGAAAAAATTCGTCTTTACCTGCTGATCTGTTTTGACAGATTTCTACCATTTTCTGCATTTGCTTCTTGTTGGTTCCTTTTTGAGTTCTTTGGGGGAATTCAGATTTTTGAGGGAAGTACTGCAGTATCTAGTGTTCTAATGGAAGTTTATTTGGTGTTAGAACTGAACCTTAAGACTTATTATCTTGAGTGCACTAATGTTGTTAATAAAGATTGTGTGAAGGAAAAATTTCAGGTGTATGGAAGGAATGAGTAATGAGATGAAGGATGGACTAAAGCTCAAGCTTGGGGATGCCACGTGTGTCACCCCAAGAAATATCCAAGAAGTACAAGCGTCAAAGCTTGGGGATGCCTAAGGCATCCCCCTTCTTCATCAATAAAAATCCCAGGTTCCTTCTAAACGCTTCATTTTTATTGTTTCATGCACAGTTGTGTTGTTCTTGGAGCGTCTCCTTTTTTGTTTTCGTTTTGGTTTTTCGTTTGCTTGGTTTGCTTAGTTTGCTGAATAAATTGGTTGGAACCCCTCTTTCATACATTTCTTTTCAAATAGTTTGGTTTGGCTTGGAAAAGAGTAGAAAAGTTCATGCTTAAGTGTTAAAGAGAGCTTGTTTTTGACTGTGGCCTATGCTTTTTCATGCCATGCTTGATATAGTTTTGGCTTTATTCTTAGTATTCTTTGCTATAGCATGACTTGTTATAACCAATTGAGATTGCTTAATGTGCCTTGGATGAATCATGCGTTGTTTTAGCATATTAAAGCATAGTATAATGGTATTCTCCTTTGATGCTTTATTTGGGTTGACTTGGCGCATGCTCACACCATGTTATGACTATCTCAAGTAACCATATCCTTTATGATCCTTTAGTTTTCAACTTGTAGTATCACTTTATGCTTTGATCAATGATGTTTTGTCGCTCTGCATGATTATGGCCATTATTGCTCTCTTAGTTTGTCGCTCCCAGTCTTTTGCTAGCCTCCACAACCAAGTATGAGTTCCACTCATGCATCCAACTCCCTAAACCAAGTTATTCCAAAGAGTCCACCATACCTACCTACTAGCTTAAGCTATTCCAAGTATATTCATGCTTTTGTTTACCTTCCAAATTAAACTTGTTATGAGAAAACTAGTGATTAAAACTCTTACGAACTTGATGGATGATGGCTCGGTGTTGATGTAGAGCTCGTTGGGAACCCCAAGAGGAAGGTATGATGAGCACAGCAGCAAGTTTCTCTCAGTTATGAAACCAAGGTTTAATCGAACCAGTAGGAGCAAGGAAACACCCCAAAGGTGTTGCTAGCTGAGCCTTGGCAGGACGCACTACCGGTGCTAGTAGCAACGTGGAGACCTGCACAACACAACCACAGAACTCTGTCCCCAACTTGCGATGAGGTTGTCAATCTCACTGTGTTTTGCTGAAAACAAAGGATTAAACGTATCAAATGGAAAGAAGTAATAGTTTGCAGAAAGTAAACACAAAGCAGTAAACAGTTTGTAGATTGTATGTAAAAGAAAGGACCGGGATCCATAGTTCACTAGAGGTGGCTCTCCTTAAGATAGATAACATGCTGGGTGAACAAATTACAGCGGGGCGATTGACAAACATCGAGAAAGCAATACATGCATATACTAATCATCTTGACTCCTTTGGAACTTGATTGGGCATTACAACATTATACATAGACCGCCATCCAACTGCATCTATGACTAATAATCCACCTTTTGGTTATCATCCGAACCCCCTCCAGTATTAAGTTGCAAGCAACAGATTATTGCTTTGCGAATTGCGTGTAATGTAAACAATACGATTGTTCCATGAACAAAGGATTGTTGTTTTCTCCCTAGTAGCAAAAACACATCTAGTACCTTAGAGATTTCTGTCACTTCCCCAGATTACCAGAGGCATGAACCCACTATCAAGCATAAATACTAACTCTTGGAGTTGCTAGCATCTACTTGGCCAAGATAGCTACTAACAACGGAAAGCTTGCAAGATCACAAATAACAAAGACATGATAAAACCAATACTCAATCTGAAATAGCATCTCAATATCCATCAGATCCCCGCAAACACAACATGCAGAATTACAAATAGATGATCTTGATCATGAATGGACCTCACAAGATCTAGACATGAAAGCACAAAGGAGGAGAACCATCCATCTAGCTACTACATGGATCCGTATTCCAAGGATGAACTACTCACGCATCACACCGGAGGCTTGCCTGGTAATGAAGAAGGCCTCCAGGGTGAATTCCCCTCTCCGTCAGGGTGCCGGGAAGAGCTTCAGATCCCTCCCGATCTAGGGATGGAGATGACGGCGGCTACAGACTCTTTCGTGGCTTTTTGATCGGGCCCTTAGGGTTTTCGTCCCGAGGGCATCTTATAGGCGAAGGGGAGGCCGAGGGGGTGCCGGAGGCGGCCACACCACCCCCTGGCACGGGCCAGGCTGGGCTGCGCGGCTAGGTGGTGTGGTGGCCCCCTGACCCCTCTCCATCTCGTATTCTGGCATCTGATGACTTCCAGAAAAATAGGCACTTTGGCTTTTGTCTCGTCCAATTCCGAGAATATTCATTTTCTGACTTTCCTAGAACCAAAAACAGCAGAAAACAGGCAGCTGGCACTGTGGATCTTATTAATAGGTTAGTCCAAGAAATCATATGAAAAGTACTCCAAAGTGTGGACAAAACACAAGAAAGTGGATAAAACCAAGCATTGAACATCAAAAATTATAGATACATTTACAATGTATCAACATCCCCAAGCTTAACTCCTGCTCGTCCTTGAGTAGGTAAGTGACAAAAAGAAAGAATAATTTTTGAGGTGACATGCACCATCATAAACTTGATCAAAGTATTTGTAAAACATTCAAAGCTGGGATCATAGTACTTCACTCATAACATGAAAGACAAAGTTCTAGCAATAAGACAAAGAAACTATGATGCAACATGAAAAGGCACAAACAAAAGATTCATGAATAACAATGCTTTGCAAGATGTTTGTTTGTTTCATATAAAGAAAACATAGCATAATAGTATTCAGCTTGTCCCTCATAGAGTAGCAAATATAAATGCGTAGGACACCTTCAAAGTTCATAAGAGTGACTAGATACAAATAGTTCAAAACAAGCAATATCAAGTTATGCATCAATCAACTAGTCTTGGGATAATGCACATAGAACTAAGAATGGCCACTATGCTCTCAAAGTAGGTGCATAAAGGTAGAAGGTGGAGACTCAATATAATGGTGGAAGAAAGACCTTCATAGAAGGAAGTAGGGATTCAAGTCTCATAAAGAGCTTCCAAAAATTATGGTACTTAATAGCTTCCAGCTCTCATTGCCCCTATCATAAGAATTTTGAAGTGATTAAGGTTAAAGTGAACAAACTATGGTGTACATGCTTGACGAAGTATAAGTTAGAAATCTCATGTCCCTTGTATACGAGGGTCGCTCCTCATGCTACTCAAGTTTAGTCACCGGTAAGTTCTTGTCATCGTAAGTACATGTGTATCATAGAGAACCGCCAACGGGGTACCCCTTGCCCGATGATACGGAAGAATCCCCATATCAAAATGACAAGGCAAGCAGACAACGAGCATCTCAGCAATCTTCTTATTTACCATGGGAATATGGTGCTTTTTTTCTCTCTTTCCTCTTTTCATAATCTCTTTTTTTTTTCTCTTTTTATCTTTTTTTCAATATAGGACTCTTTTTTTATAAGAAGAATGCTTCATAGACAGCTCATTATGGTTACGCTGCAGGTTTCCACCATGTCAGCATGGATTAGACCAGCAGCCCAGGCATTTCTCTAACACATATACATAACTCCATGGACTTACAAGCTCCCCTTTCATTTCACACCGACGACATCCATATACAAAAGAGCATGATATCAACTAGGTACAAGTACCAAGTGCAATGTTGAAAGCGTTCCCCATGAAAGCATGGTTCTGCTAATTCCCAACAAATAAGTGCAAGCATATACAACATAGACGACACAATGGTTCAAGTTTATTAAGGGCAAGAAAAGTAAAGTGTGCCATCAAGTTCGTGAGAGCTTTAATCACTAGTTTTCTCATAACAAGTTTAATTCAGAAGGTAAACAAAAACATGAATATACTTGAAATAGCATAAGATAGTAGGTAGGTATGGTGGACTCTTTGGAATAACTTGGTTTAGGGAGTTGGAAGCATGAGTGGAACTCATACTTGGTTGTGGAGGCTAGCAAAAGACTGGGAGCGACAAACTAAGAGAGCAATAATGGCCATCATCATGTAGAGCGACAAAACATCATTGATCAAAGCATAAGGTGATACTACAAGTTGAAAACTAAAGGATCATAAAGGCTATGGTAACTTAATATAGTCATAACATGGTGTGAGCATGTGCCAAGTCAACCCAAATAAAGCATTAAAGGAGAATACCACTATACTATGCTTTAATATGCCAAAACAACGCATGATTCATCCAAGGCACATTAAGCAATCTCAATTGTTTATAACAAGTCATGCTACAGCAAAGAATACTAAGCATAAAGCCAAAATAATATCAAGCATGGCATGATAGAGCATAGGCCACAGTCAAAAACAAGATCTTTTTACCACATAAGCATGAACTTTCCTACTCTTTTCCAAACCAAACCAAACTATTTGCAAACCAATGTAAGAAATAGGGGGTCCAACCAATTTATTCAGCAAACTAAGAAAACCAAAGAAAACGAAAACGAAAAAGAAGACGCTCCAAGAACAACACAATTGTGCATGAAACAATAAAAATGAAGCGTTTGGAAGAAACCTGAGATTTTTATTGATGAAGAGGGGGATGCCTTGGGCATCCCCAAGCTTTGACGCTTTTACTTCTTGGATATTTCTTGGGGTGACACGCGTAGCATCCCCAAGCTTGAGCTTTAGTCCATCCTTCATCTCATTACTCTTTCCTTCCATACACCTAAAATTTTTCTTCATACAAAACTTCACACAATCTTTATTAGCAACATTAGTGCACTCAAGATAAATAAGTCTTAAGGTTCAGTTCTAACACCAAATAAACTTCCATTAGAACACTAGCTACTGTAGCACTTCCCTCAAAAGGCTCAATTCCCCAAAAGAACTCAAAAAGGAACCAACAAGAAGCAAATGCAGAAAATGGCAGAAATCTGTCAAAACAGACCAGCAGGTAAAGACGAATTTTTTCGAAGACCTTCTGTTGCTCAAATAAAAAAGTGTTGAACTAAAGAAAGTTAGATAGCAACCTGGGCCAGAATCACAAAAATTCATGCCTCAAAAAGACCTTCAGAGATTTTATACGAATTTTTACGGTGAAGCACATAAATCTGTTTCGGGACAACACTTTCCCAATCATTACTTCTCTCTCATTAGAGGTTACTCTTGGCACAAAAAGCAATTAAAAAGGATAAGGAGCGGTTATTACAGAGGTAATAACTTCTAAGACTCATCTACACTTTTGGGTTATCTCCCAATAAGTAATTTTCTTTAACGCCTTTAAGTTAGGCATAAGAAGCAAGAAAGAATCAAGTGTTCTCAAATGAAGAAGCATTAAGATCAATACTAGAAATATTTTCAACAAGGCAAGGAATATCATCCAAATAAGTTCTAGAGGATCCTCTCTCAATGTTCTTAGGTTCACTATTCTCATCAAAAGGGTTTGCAGGAACAATCCAATCAAGATTCTTTTCTATGGCATCATGTATTGCTACTAGTTTAAAGGGTATTGGTATCTTAGGTTCCTCCCCATTAGGTTCGGTTTTGTTCATCTTTTCTCGTGTACCAACAACATCTACACATGAGCCTAGCATATTGAAACGTTCAAAGACTTTCCTAGCTTCCTTGGCAACATCATAGAACTCCTTAAACAAAGTTTCTAGAATAAAATCCCTCTTTTCAGGGTCCTCAATTTCTTTAAGCTTAAGAAACATTACTTGCATTAAGGGGTTGAGGTTAACAAACCTAGCTTCTAACATATGAATTAAAGAAGCTGCAGCAATCTCATAGTTTGGAGCAAGTTCTACAAGGGATCTATCCTCAGTATCTTCATGTTTGCTAACATGATTAAAAAATTATTCAATATTATCTTTCCCAATTATAGAACCACTACCAATTGAAAGGTCTTTCAAGGTGAATTTAGGGATCAACATGGTGAGCTAAGGAAGAGGTGACAACTAAAGGAGACTTAATTTTTTGTGTGTTTTCAAAATAAGAAAGCAACTAGTAAAACTATTTTTTTGTGTGTTTTTGATAAAGAAACAAGCAAACAAAACAAAAAGAAACTAAGCAAAACAAAAATAACAAAGTAAAGATATTGGTTATGAGGGACTCCCCTTGTGAAGATGTCCTTGACTCCCCGGCAACAGCGCCAGAAAAATGCTTGATGGCTCGGTGTTGATGTAGAGCTCGTTGGGAACCCTAAGAGGAAGGTATGATGAGCACAACAACAAGTTTCCCTCAGTTATGAAACCAAGGTTTAATCGAACCAGTAGGAGCAAGGAAACACCCCAAAGGTGTTGCTAGCTGAGCCTTGGCAGGGTGCACTACCGGTGCTAGTAGCAACGTGGATACCTACACAACACAACCACAGAACTCTATCCCCAACTTGCGATGAGGTTGTCAATCTCACCGTGTTTTGCTGAAAACAAAGGATTAAACGTATCGAATGGAAAGAAGTAATAGTTTGCAGAAAGTAAACACAAAGCAGTAAACAGTTTGTAGATTGTATGTAAAAGAAAGGACCGGGATCCATAGTTCACTAGAGGTGGCTCTCCTTAAGATAGATAACATGCTGGGTGAACAAATTACAGCGGGGCAATTGACAAACATCGAGAAAGCAATACATGCATATACTAATCATCTTGACTCCTTTGGAACTTGATTGGGCATTACAACATTATACATAGACCGCCATCCAACTGCATCTATGACTAATAATCCACCTTCAGGTTATCATCTGAACCCCCTCCAGTATTAAGTTGCAAGCAATAGATTATTGCTTTACGAATTGCGTGTAATTTAAACAATACGATTGTTCCATGAACAAAGGATTGTTGTTTTCTCCCTAGTAGCAACAACACATCTAGTACCTTAGAGATTTCTGTCACTTCCCCAGATTACCAGAGGCATGAACCCACTATCGAGCATAAATACTAACTCTCGGAGTTGCTAGCATCTACTTGGACAAGATAGCTACTAACAACGGAAAGCATGCAAGATCACAAATAAAAAAGATATGATAGAATCAATAATCAATCTGACATAGCATCTCAATATCCATCGAATCCCCGTAAACACAACATGCAGAATTACAAATAGATGATCTTGATCATGAACGGAGCTCACAAGATCTAGACATGAAAGCACAAAGGAGGAGAACCAGCCATCTAGCTACTACATGGATCCGTAGTCCAAGGATGAACTACTCACGCATAACACCGGAGGATTGCATGGTGATGAAGAGGGCCTCCAGGGTGAATTCCCCTCTCTGGCAGGGTGCCGGGAAGAGCTTCAGATCCCTCCCGATCTAGGGATGGAGATGACGGCGGCTACAGACTCTTTCGTTGATTTTTGATCGGGCCCTTAGGATTTTCGTCCCGAGGGCATCTTATAGGCGGAAGGGGAGTCCGAGGGGGTGCCGGAGGCGGTCACACCACCCCCTGGCGCAGGCCAGGCAGGGCCACGCGGCCAGGTGGTGTGGTGGCCCCCTGGCCCCTCTTCGTCTCATATTCTGGTATCTGATGACTTCCGGAAAAATAGGCACTTTGGCTTTTATCCCGTCCAATTCCGAGAATATTCATTTTCTGACTTTCCTGGAACCAAAAACAGCAGAAAACAGGCAGCTAGCACTGTGGCTCTTGTTAATAGGTTAGTCCAAGAAATCATATGAAAAGTACTCCAAAGTGTGGACAAAACACAAGAAAGTGGATAAAACCAAGCATGGAACATAAAAAATTATAGATACATTTGCAATGTATCAATGGCACACTTTACTTTTCTTTCCCTTAATAAACTTGAACCATTGTGTCGTCTATATTGTATATGCTTGCACTTATTTGTTGGGAATTAGCAGAACCATGCTGTCATGGGGAACGCTTTCAACATTGCACTTGGTACTAGTACCTAGTTGATATCATGCTCTTTTGTCTATGGATGTCGTGGGTGTGAAATGAAATGGGAGCTTGTAAGTCCATGGATTTATGTATATGTGTTAGACAAACGTCTGGGCCGCTGGTCTAATCCATGCTGACATGGTGGAAACCTGCAGCGTAACCATAATGAGCTGTCTATGAAGCATTCTTCTTATAAAAAAAGAGTCCTATATTGAGAAAATAAGAGAAAAAGAAAAAAAGAGATTATGAACAGAGGAAAGAGAGAAAAAACACCATATTCCCATGGTAAATAAGAAGATTGCTGAGATGCTTGTTGTCTGCTTGCCTTGTCATTTTGATACGGGGATTCTTCTGTATCATCGGGCAAGGGGTACCCCGTTGGCGGTTCTCTATGATACACATGTACTTACAATGGCAAGAACTTACCGGTGACTAAACTTGAGTATCATGAGGAGCGGCCCTCGTATACAAGGGACATGAGATTTATGACTTATACTTCGTCAAGCATGTACACCATAGTTTGTTCACTTTAACCTTAATCACTTCAAGATGCTTATGATAGGGGCAATGAGAGCTAAAAGCTATAAGTACTATAATTTTTGGAAGCTCTTTATGAGACTTGAATACCTACTTTCTTTTACAAAAGGCCTTTCTTCCACCATTATATTGAGTCTCCACCTTCTATCTTTATGCACCTACTTTGAGAGCATAGTGGCCATTCTTAGTTCTATGTGCATTGTCCCAAGACTAGTTGATTGATGCATAACTTGATATTGCTTGTTTTGAACTATTTGTATCTAGTCACTCTTATGAACTTTGAAGGTGTCCTACGCATTTATATTTGCTACTCTATGAGGGACAAGCTGAATACTATTATGCTATGTTTTCTTTATATGAAACAAACAAACGTCTTGCAAAGCATTGTTATTCATGAATCTTTTGTTTGTGCCTTTTCATGTTGCATCATAGTTTCTTTATCTTATTGCTAGAACTTTTGCTTTCATGTTATGAGTGAAGTACTATGATCCCAGCTTTGAATGTTTTACAAATACTTTGATCAAGTTTATGATGGTGCATGTCACCTCAAAAATTATTCTTTCTTTTTATCACTTACCTACTCGAGGACGAGCAGGAGTTAAGCTTGGGGATGTTGATACATTGTAAATGTATCTATAATTTTTGATGTTCCATGCTTGGTTTTATCTACTTTCTTGTGTTTTGTCCACACTTTGGAGTACTTTTCAGATGATTTCTTGGACTAACCTATTAACAAGAGCCACAGTGCTAGCTGCCCGTTTTCTACTGTTTTTGGTTCCAGGAAAGTCAGAAAATGAATATTCTCGAAATTGGACGGCACAAAAGCCAAAGTGCCTATTTTTCCGGAAGACATCTGAAGTCAGAATACGAGACAATGAAGGGCTGGGGGCCGGCCACACCACCTGGTCGCGCGGCCAGGCCTGGCCCGCGCCAGGGGCTGGTCTGGCCGACCCCAGCACCCCCTTGGCCTCTCCTTCTGCCTATATATTGCCCTCAGGACTAAAACCCTAAGTACCCGATCAAAAATCCACGAAAGAGTCTGTAGCCGCCGTCATCTCCATCCCTAGATCGGGAGGGATCTGAAGCTCTTCCTGGCACCCTGCCAGAGACGGGAATTCATCCTGGAGGCCTTCTTCATCATAATGCAAGCCTCCGGTGTGATGCGTGAGTAGTTCATCTCTAGACTACGGGTCCATGTAGTAGCTAGATGGCTGGTTCTCCTCCTTTGTGCTTTCATGTCTAGATCTTGTGAGCTCCGTTCAAGATCAAGATCACCTATTTGTAATTCTCCATGTTGTGTTTGCGGGGATCCGATGGATATTGAGATGCTATTTCAGATTAATTATTGATTCTATCATGTCTTTGTTATTTGTGATCTTGTTTGCTTTCCGTTGTTAGTAGCTATCTTGGCCAAGTAGATGCTAGCAACTACAAGAGTTAGTATTTATGCTCGATAGTGGGTTCATGCCTCTGGTAATCTGGGGAAGTGACATAAATCTCTAAGGTAGTAGATGTGCTGTTGCTACTAGGGAGAAAACAACAATCATTTGTTCATAGAATAATCGTATTGTTTACTTTACATGCAATTTGTAAAGCAATAATCTGTTGCTTGCAACATAATACTGGAGGGGGTTCGGATGATAACATGAAGGTGGATTATTAGTCATAGATGCAGTTGGATGGCGGTCTATGTATAGTGTTGTAATGCCCAATCAAGTTCCAAATGAGTCAAGATGATTAGTACATGCTTGTATGCTTTCTCGATGTTTGTCAATTGCCCCGCTGTAATTTGTTCATCCAGCATGTTATCTATCTTAAGGAGAGCCACCTCTAGTGAATTATGGATCCCGGTCCTTTCTTTTACATACAATCTACAATCAGCTGTTTACTGTTTTGTGTTTACTTTCTGCAAACTATTACTTCCTTCCATTCGATACGTTTAAACCTTTATTTTCAGCAAAATCGGTGAGATTGGCAACCTCATCGTAAGTTGGAGACAGAGTTCTGTGGTTGTGTTGTGCAGGTCTCCACGTTGCTACTAGCACTGATAGTGCGCCCTACCAAGGCTCAACTAGCAACACCTTTGGGGTGTTTCCTTGCTCCTACTGGATTGATAACCTTGATTTCATAACTGAGGGAAACTTACTGTTGTGCTCATCATACCTTTCTCTTGGGGTTCCCTAATGAGCTCGTTAGTACACGAGTCAGCACCCCCCAGAGCGCACGGCGCGCAGCGAGCCCACATGACCCAGCAACCTGACAAGCGGGGCCCGCATGTCAGCCACTTGAGCTGTTCGTGCTCAGCACGAGACCGCCGTCGTCACCGATTTCCACGGGGAAACCTTGATTCCGTTAGGAGTCGATCGCCCCAGCCCCAACTGAGCCCATAAAGCCTTCGCCCCCTCTATGAAAACCCCTCCCAAAAAAACTCATCTACGCCGCCGCCAGGCTACACAATTGCTCGCCGGAGTTCGTTCGCCACCGCGCCATTGGAGCTCGGTTGAGCTCGAACTCACTTTTCGCGCCGTATTCTCCTTGCCAGATCATTTCCCCGCCTTACGATGCACCGCCTTGACCCCTTCCCCATCTCGCAGGACCGCCGGAGCCCTCGGAATCCCTCGCCGAAGCTGCTGCACCGCTCCATCCGTCTATTGCTGCTACGAGGGGAAGCAACGGACGCCGCCGAAGCCACTCTCGTGACCGCCTCTAAACGCCGCATCCCGTAGACTGCTCCGTCGCCGCCGACAACCTTCACCGAAACCGCCGCTGCCATCTACCGAGCCGTTGCCAATGAGCATCAAGAACGACCCGCGCCGGCCGTCTGATCGTGGATCGGCGGTCTAGATCGCTTGTTGACAGCCAGTGGACCGCTAACCGGTCAAGGGCTGGTCAGCGCCAAATCGGCCTTGACCGCACAGTCAGCGGGAATATTCCCCTCTGATTTTCAGAGTTTAATTAAAATTCTAGAAAATATGTATAACTTCAAAAATCCATAGAAAAAGATCTAATGGTCCAAAAATTACAAATAACTTACCGTTGAAATCACAAAATTGTGTAGAATTTGTTTCTATAATAAAATTGCAAGTATACTGTACGAATATTTATGAGATTAATGAAAGGCATATTGCACTATAAAAATTATAGAAAAAGATCTGTATATCCTTTTTGCATGATTCTTGTTGCCTTGTCTCTAAATCACGTTACCTACACGGTAGTATTTTTTGCAGATTTTAGAGCACTGTTTATAGCCGAGGCTTAGTATTTTGCTTAAAGGGTATTAATTGAAATAACAAATTGCATATTTTGGTTTTGATGCATTCAAGGTTTTCCATGAATACATTCAGTATGTATAAACCTCAGAAAATATAAAAGTGCCAGTGAAACTTTTATTAAACCATCATGCATGGATTTATGTATTTGTCTATGATTGTGTATGGTTGTTTATGTGTTGCAATTGTATAGTATAGATTGTGACGAGTGCAACGCTTGTTTCTGCGAGGATTGTACTCTCGACTCCTACCGCCAAGGCAAGTAGATGCTATTTTGATCATACATTGTCCTACTATTTTCTCTTATGCATGTGTAGTGTATTTCTATAGATGCATGTGTAGGAATTACTATACTATGTTATGTCCAATATATATTGTGGTAGGAATCCTTGTAGTTGAGCGTAGAAGTGCTTAGACCTGCTGTATAGACGGGGAAGGGATCATATTATGGTGAAGTATATGTTTGTTCAAACTAAAACAACATAATATCAATGAACTACCTAGACGGAGTGGTCGGATTATCATCGGAGTGTGAACAATGGTGGGAAATGCCGCCCAGGGTACTGAGAAGGATTAGTTTTCTTTATTAAAGTATCTTACGTGTACAACCATGTACCAGTAAGAATGGGTGGCTGGTTGGACTTAGTAGATCATGGTGATCCGAATCCAGCGTAGCCAGAGATGTAGTGAATGATAGGTTGGGACCGGTACGCAGTGGGGTTTGGGGATCTACTATCCGAACGGTCTCTTCTTAGACTTCTCCCTATCATCACATAATATGAGTGTGGTGGTACGAGCTGGGTTGGCCAGATCATATGGGTAAAGTGTACAAACCCCTGCAGGGTGTAAAACTAAGTACTTAGCCGTGTCCCCGCTTACGGACGAATGAGTTATTTGATATCGAGG
Source organism: Avena sativa (assembly GCA_916181665.1). NCBI lineage: Eukaryota > Viridiplantae > Streptophyta > Magnoliopsida > Poales > Poaceae > Avena > Avena sativa. The sequence goes on from OV702290.1 coordinate 472,732,729, forward strand.
ATATGATATATTCTCACTCATTCTTATTTTCTAATTACTAAAACTTGATGGGTGAACTTAATGGGTTGCTGTGAATCAAATTGGTTTATGAAAGTAGGATAAAGGTATTTAAAAAGGCAAGCTAGCTAAAGCTCCACTAGCCAAATAAGCATGTAGATGCTAGGTGTATTGTCTCCTTATTTTAGCGCTACTTGCCATACATTCCTTGTATTGACCCTTCAGGACTGTTACATTTCATGTTGCAGGTTATTCGGATTCCGAGTGATTGAATAGGTCGCGGTACTTTACTCGACACTTGTTCCCTTGTGGGCAATTTAAAGATGGAGTAGCTATCTTTATTTATGTTTCTACTTGAATAATTTGAGCTAGCCTCGAACTAAGCGAATATTGTAATAAATTGAATATTCTAGATCTTCGTTATTTATGATGCACGGATTATTACTTTGTTATTCATCTATGCTCTATGTAAGTCAATGAACCGATACAGGGATTGACATGTTGTATAGAAGTTACAGTCTTTTCAATACTGTAGTGTTACAGAGCCGGGAACGGCGAGAAGCGAGGGTGCTTGCGCGGCATGGTGCCAATCGGGAGCGACTTCGCTGCTGTCTGAATCTTATCCCAACCATCCTAGAACAGTTCGTCCAAGCACTAGGGGATAAGGAAGAAGAAAAAATAAAATTTATAATTTAAGAGGTGGGGCCAACTAACAGGAGAGATGGTGTCTAGCCCTGGCCCAAACCCAAAAGAAACGGTGCGACTCAGAGAGAAACATCCCGCACATCTGCCACCTAGCATCGGATGAAAATTGTAAGCAAATGTGTCGTATGTATAGGAGCAAGTCCAAGAACAACAGGTCTTGTGTTCATTGCCTTGAAGTCTACCACGTATGCATTATACTAGATGGACGCTTCGCTGCGCCGTCTTTCAAAAATTTGCGTCTAGTTTTTATGTCGGTAATAGTAGTTTCTTTTTCGTTCTATCTCTAAATAGGTGTTCACCCCGTTATATTAATATAGGGAATAATGGATTCAACTGGAATAGCATTGCTAGGAGAAATAGCACGAATAAAGAACAAAAGAAAAAATAAGAGAACAATTAGACATCGGCGGTTCGACAAAAGTGGCGATGAATTTCGACTGCTGCACCGTCCAGAGAATTTCCACTACAGCCCTAGTTCTTTGAAGCATCGTAAATCAAGAAACACCTCCAGGAAGGTAAGTTACGACGATGACGATGTTGCCCGGACTGTTCTTAGGGTTACCTTCGCTGCGCATCTTAGGTGTTTTGTTCGGTTCACTGTAGGGAGTGGGGAAGAGGTACACTCGACACCCTTATGAAAGGAAGGTGACACCCATAGGTGTCACTGTGTCGGTGCCGAGACGACAGAGATTTTTCTCAAGACCTCCAAAAAAATCCTCCTGCTACTCCAGATCACTTCACTTGGTTTGCCACCCAGAACACCCGCCATCACGGTCCTATAATTACCCCCCATTGTCTCACCGTGGCCTACGATGCGGAGACTGGTAATACTGAGAAGCGAAAACAACATTGAGGGTCAGCGATACAATGATACTTGGATGGGAATTGCCTCATTCGCCAAGCGTAGTAGCCCACCGGATGTTGTAGCAGGACAAACCAGTCCTTCATTGGCTCGGGCGATCCCAATTGGGCCCGTGATGTCTTGCCGCCGTACTGCGGCAGGGAATTGCCAACGACTCCAACCATAGTGGTTTTCCCTATTTCTCGTCCTCCAGTGGAGGCGGTGTTGCGCCAGAGACGTCTCGCCCAGTCCATGAGAGGGGTGTCCTTGTGGGCTCAGATATGGGTGGGTAGGGCGCCACCGGCTGCACTCCGGCGATGCTACGACAACTCCTAGTAGCGACGACCATGTCGCTGCTTCATCAATTTTCTGGACGTTGTATCTGATGCCACTAAGTCAGACTGCCGTTAGTCCGAAATGCGCTGCCGCGAGCTATTGTTAGCCTTGCCCTTTCTTCCACGCGCATGAGGATGTCCATACGCCGTCGCTGGCACCGCACTGGCAATGCTCGGCGGCACGCGTCGACGAAGTGTGGGAGGACAAGGGTGCGGCGTGGTGAGGTCTCCCAGTCCGCAGGGCGGGGGATGCAGGGACGAAGATGTTTTCGGGAGAACACCTGGTTATTTTTCTTTTCTTGATAGTTGTTATTTTTGTTCTTGATGGTTTGTGCCTTGTAATAATATAGCGGATGGCGCTTGGTCACACATGTGTGGGTCGTATCGGCCTTGGAGAAATAGTCTGCTTGTGTTTTTTTTAAGCAGTCAATTGTCATGTAGTAGGAGTTGTCTTTATTTTTTTCTCGATGAGTAAGTATTGCGTTCGTATTTTTCTGATCAGTTTGTTGCAATGAGTTAATTGTTCTAACTATCTTGAGAAGAAAAAAGTTAGTTGTTCTAACTAACTTGACCATGATATGCTGTATAGTAAAGGTAATATAGAAATCATTAGTAGGTTTTGTATTTGTTAATGGCATGTTAAAAAGGAAGTAGCGCATCTGGAATGTCTATCGACTGTCCAATGGACAACTTCGACACGCAGTAGATTGTTTTCCAAAAAAAGACACGCAGTAGAGAGTGAGTATATTTAGAGTGGCTATTTTTTCCATGTTCTGTCTTTTTTTCAGACTATAAAGATCATACAGGTTGATTATTCTTTTCGGATCTACAGTCTATCTACATGACCTGTACGCTACATCAACGCGAGACGTGATCCACAGCGGATCTTCCTGCCCTTTATTCTTGCCAGGACTTTACATGTGACAGAAAACACAGCATACACTACTAGTACAGTATTGATGTGTGCCAAAATAGTACTCCTCTGTTCGGAAATAAGTGACTTCTATTTGTCTAGATTCACATGTATTTATCTAGATTCGCATTAATCTATACACTAAAACGCGTCTAGATATGTATTTGTCTATATTCGTATTAATCTATACACGAAAACGCGTCTAGATATGTATTTGTCTATATTCGTATTAATCTATACACTAAAACGCGTCTAGATAAGTGCAAATCTAGACAAATCTAAGCCATCTAAACTGCTGACTTTACCCGACGCCTCATCGCAGCTACACACAATGCCCCATATGAACAGGCCCACAACTAAGTTCAATATACAGCCAAAACTAACGACGGTGCTCCAATTTCACCGCAGAAGAAACGAAGCAACTAGGCCTAGTGAACATTAAACGGCCCAATAAACAACATGCCTCTCGCACAAAAAAATCACACCATGACTCACAAATCCCAACCCCAGATAGTGCAAAGATGTCAAAAAAGGACATAGCTCCAAAGAGGGAGCTTAGGATTGAAAGATTACATAAGTATATAGAAGTATATAGACTGTATTGATACTGTAAGAAGTGATTACATCGTGAGCCCTTAGAATATTTATATAGTACTAGAAAACTTAGAGGGCAAGAAGACTACTAGAGATAAAATTGGATTACAAACTTAAACTACTAAATATATCTTTTTTTTGAAAGGAGCATATATTAATATCAAAAGATACCAATTACACCCAGCCTCTGCAACAACGCATTGCCCTAGCGGCCGTACGGATGCACACAACCCAAAAAGAAAGAAGAATTATATAAAAAAGAAAAATCCTGCTACAGTGATCCATTCCTTGAAACAACGTTACTACCACCATCAAGACAACACCAGAAGTCCAGCTTCCCCAAAAGCGACATCTCCAAGAAGAGAACAATGCACAAACACCGTCATCACCCGATCATAGATCTTAGGTTTTCACCATAAAGAAAGTCCACGCTCTCAAACAATACCTTCAACAAGGCCATTGCCAGGCACAACCAATTAAGGCCAGACCCTTGGTTTTCACCCTGAAAGATAGGACCGTGAACCTCTCCTGTGCAGTCGCCCCACTTGCATGCCACTGCACCAAGTCACGAGTCACCAAGCCAATTCCTCATCACCACCCAGACTCGATCCACCATTGTCAGTCCTTAGATCTCGGTCTTCATGACATTCTCCCTCAGCACCATGGAACAAGAACATGCCCCATGATATTAACAGCCAAGAGAGCTTCGAAGCGCTCCCTCTGAGCCCAAACGGTCAGAGTAAAACATGGGTGCGCACGACCGAATCCCTCCAATCCAGCAATCTCCAGGCATTATTCGCCCATGGGAGTTCGTCGGCGGAGCCTTCCGAAACATGCCACTTCCGCCAGATCGATGGGGACAAGCACCGACAGATCATCATCTTGGCGATATAAGGAATCCTAGGACCGCTGCCATTATTCGCAAGACTAGCAGGCCCCCACGCCGCTAGTCACCTCCATGCCAGAGTGACAAGAAAGGAAAGAAGCAGTCCAAGCACAAGGCTGCAGGTACCGGCGATCCGAGGAACCGCCAGATCCCTTCGCCCCAGCCGTGGCTGGACCCATCTGGCTAGATTGGCCACTCAGCCCAGATCTTGGCCCGACGACCCAGCTCGCCGCCAAGCTCGCCAAAGACGTGTTGAGGGCACACCGCCACCTCCTTCCTGCCGCGGAGGGCCTCAGGCCCTCGCCCGAACAGCCGCGCCGCCCTGCGCTTCCACCGATTTTCCTCCAACTCCTGAGGAAAAACAGCAGAGGCACCTCTCCATCCCTGCCACCGTCTTCGATGCGAAGGGGGCCGCTACCACCGCCGGAGAGGGCAGCGGGGGCAGCCGGGGGTGGGGGGTGAGAGTGCCGCCTAGGGTTTGGTGGGGGCGCCGCCAGAGACGCTCGGGAGGGAGCCAGTACCAAATATATCTAGCCGTAACATACTCCAACAAGGATATCCATGAATTCTTCCACCTCGATCGTCAACATAGACGATATGGTACGATACATCAATATCAGCTCCCCGCCATTGTCCACCAGACGCACGGTAGAAAAAACACCAGAGACCAACTTAGTCAGCTTGGCAGCCTGCGCTAGCCGTGGCAGCGGCGGTTGGTTCACACTCGTCTCAACTACCATGACGACATCCTGGTTGGTAAGACAATAGAAGTGATACCTATGAAGATCGTGCATTTCAGTCAAATTGGGATCTGTTTTTTGAGCCCATGATATAAACAAATTGGGTGGATCCTCCACCTGTTTAGCTAAGAAAGAACAGATACAGAGGTGGATAATAGAGTCCTTCCCTTTTGTGTGAATTCCCCAGCGGTGAATTAACAACTTGTGGGGCCCTATCTATTCAATCTCTCGAGCCCTCCCTCTGTCTTTTTCGCTTTGCTAATCTTCCCCTCTCACGCGGGCCGGGCTTGAGCGCAGATGTCTCTGTCCCTAGGAACGTGATGCTTAGGTGCGAGGTGAAACACAAGCAGGAGATCGAGACGCTCAACGGATAAAAGTTACTCCAGGAATAACAGGCTGATCTTCCCCAAGAGTCCACATCGACGGAAAGGTTTGGCACCTCGATGTCGGCTCTTCGCCACCTGGAGCGGCCTTCAAATGCTTAGGCCCTTGGTGGTGGGCCCAAGCACACAGTGGCCATGGAGGAGCTCAGGGAGGCGCGGTATCTGGATACATTGGCCGGTGGAGACATTGAGGAGACGGCGGCTGTGGTCGTGAGTTTTCCGGAGCATAATCCATTTGCGAGCAGGAGCTCGGCGATCAGCCCTGCCGGCCCACCGCCGAGACCCGACCAATCCCTCCTCTAGGAGAACTGCTGGTTCCGTGGGTCATCGATGACACTTGGCTGCTTCGAGGATGGAAATTCCGGGTCATCGAGGCTCCTTCCGCCGACTGCCGGTAAACTCCATCCGGATGCATCGCCGGAGGCAGGATCCATCGTGCCGTCCTAATATAACTTGTTTTCGGTTTTTCTTCACGGATCGAGCCGGCGATTCGCGTCCTGTTTGAAAGTGTTTTTCTTCCTTTTGAGGGGACGCGGGTGATAAAGTTTGTCGGGTTAGTCTCCCACACGTGCTAGTGTACGACTCAGGTGCGTTTATCTCAGACCTTTTTATTAGGGAAAATATCCGTCCCTTATCTTCAGCTATATATAGTCGATGCCCAAAGACAAATTTCCTTTCTTAAGGAGACACCATCGACATGACAAATTAAGGTCCTCTGATTTCAGGACTTTGAAACAATTTTCTACCACCACCCACAAGAACGTCCAGCGCAACGAAAAGTTACTAAAAATTCTGTACAGGTGTCACCGTCTTCTTCTTCGTCTTGATCTTCCTTATCCTCGAATAAAAATCCCAAGATTGAACCAAACAAAGGTCGCAGCTACAGTACGTACGATACGGCAGCCACCCCCCCCCCCCCCCCCCCCCCGGCGGTATCAAAACACGCTCATATCTTCATGTTGGCGTACATGATGAGCTGGAGCTCCTTGACGCAGTCCTTCATGGCCGGCCTGCCGGCGCTCTCGAAGCAGACGCAGCGCGCGGCGAGGCCGGCGAACATGGAGACCGACTCCAAGGTGTAGGAGCCCTTGCCCATGTCCCTGTCCACCACCTTGCGCAGCTTCTTCCGGTCGCCCACCATCTGGTGTATCTGAAACCGCACGCAATGCATACTTTGATCAGTAACGCGGTCGATCGGAGTGACGGACGGATGCAGGTGTGGCAAGGCAGAGTACCTTGACGATGAGGTTCTGGTCCTGAGGCCCCTGGCTGAGATCGATGGCGCGGCGGCCCGTGAGCAGCTCCAGGAGGACGACGCCGAACGCGTACACGTCGCTCTCCAGGGTCAGCTTCCCCGTCTGCAAGATGGAATCAGTGTAGTTCATCAGGAACCATGGCGAGTTCTACAGAGATTTTTTACAGGAAACAGTTGAGTTCACAGACCGGAATCCGTGTAAGATCGTGGTTATTACCAGCGCGTATTCAGGGTCGAAGTAGCCGAAGGTGCCCAGCACCCTGGTGGTGGCGTACAGGTCCAGGTCCTGCGGCATCAGCTTGGCCAGCCCGAAGTCCGAAATCTGGCAAAGCAAAACGCGTTGGCAATGCCGTAGTTGAATTGTTTGATCAGGCAATGCAACGAGCAGGTGATGTGAAGATTTTGATCAGGTGTTCGGGCATCAACCTTGGCCTCGAAGTGCTCGGTGAGGAGGATGTTGCTGGACTTGAAGTCGCGGTGGACGACGGGGACGCCGACGGCCGTGCTGGAGTGCAGGTAGGCGAGCCCCCTCGCCGCCCCCAGCGCGATCCGCAGCCGCTTCCCCCAGTCCAGCCTCACCTCGCCGATGCCTGAAGAAAAATGCAGCAGCATTGATGATGATCATGTATGCAATGTGTGAAACTGTCAAGAAGGATCCTTTTCTTGGTTGGTGGTTATGCATGTCACCTACCGTTGAGGATGTCTTGGAGGTTCCCTTTGGGCATGAACTCGTACACCACGAACCGGTGCTTCCCGTCGGCGCAGTAGCCGATCAGGGTCACGAGGTTGGGGTGGTCTAGCCTGCTCAGGATGTCGATCTCCACGCGGAACTCCCGCTCGCCGTCCGCCTGCTTCGACAGAGGCAGGTCCATCTTCTTGATGGCAACAATCTACATTGATTGACATTGAGAAGAACATATTGGTCATTCGTTTTTACTTTATGCTTTAAAGCAAGCAAAGCTCTGAAGAAATAATGTAGCTGTTGTACTGAAACAGAGTACTGAGGAGTAAAAGTGGCCATAAATTGGAAGAGGGAATACCACATCGCATTCGGTACGACCCATGATGTTCAGAGCTTGGGTGTTAAGATATATCATTAGAATTAATTAGCATTTGATCATATTTGACCGGTGGTTGGCAGATGCTTTTCCTGACAAGGATGTCAAGAGCAAATGTCACACCGCCCCGATCTTGGCTCTGTTGGGCATGATTATCACATTCAGGTCAGGTGAGTCTGTCCTACAGGCTATAGAGAGCATTTAATCAGTGGGACAAATATATAGAACCAAATAGCAAGTTCTCTTCCCCACTGAATCATTGCTGCTAACACTAATATAATCTGGAAATTACTCCCCTTTTCGAAAAAAACATTATAAAAAGCTAAATGACAAAAACAGCACCATCTACTGAAATTAAGGGACGTACGTATTTTCTCGGAAAATATCCAGTACCTCCCCACATTCAGTAATCAATCTGAAGATTGAGCCAAGAAAAGCAAAGTGACAAAAACAGCACAATCTTCTGAAACTAAGAGACGTGTTTCGTCTGGAAAGATTTGAAGGTACCTGCCCATCTTTCAGCACGCCCCTGTAGACCCGGCCGAAGCCGCCCTTGCCGACGAGGTTCTTGTCGCTGAACCTGCCGGTGGCCTCCTCCATCTCCTTGAGCGTGAACACCATGGAGCAGTTGCGCTTCCTCGGCGCCGGCAGCGGCAGCGGCGCTCCTTGCTCCTTCACCTGCCACAGCTCGGCTGTCTTGTACACCCCTGCCAAAGCAAAGCTCAGATGATCAAATCACTTCGGAAACAGATGATCATGCTGTTAGGAATGACTTGGTCGACAACAGGACCGAGAAGGCTGCACTCACAAGGATTTAACTGGTCAAGTGATTTGCTTCTCCTCTTCTTGTTCCAGGTCGAGACTATGTTGAACATCTTGCCTCTGGGATCGCTGCCTCGGGCTTCTCGTCTCGCCTTCTCGTCGCCGTCGAAACTTTTTTCCCTTATGACTAAAAGTATACAATCCCGATATACCTTACTCTTGATCAAAGGACTGGACAATATTCCTTGCTCCAGTCAGCCCAAGGCGCAGAGCCCCCCTGCACTTCCTTTATGAGAAAAAAGGGCATGTGCTGGAAGAATGGCTGCCACTGCAAGTATCAAGAATTTAGTCAGAACCAGACGGACAGATTATTCAGTGCCTGCCTCCTCGAAAGCAAAGCACAAGATGAAACAGAACAAGCAAAGCAGAGGGGCAAGGCTGAACCTGAACCGACCGAGAATGCGAGGCTTCGTCAGACACCACGGAAGAGAAGCCGGACAGTGATGAGGACAGAAGGATGATAGGAAAGGACTAGAGTAAGGAGTGCGTGCAGTACAGAGGCGTGCAAGTAAGAAGGATTTTCAGAGATAAAAACCGAGACGGTTTGGTCTCTTGGGAGCTACTGCACGTAGCTAGCTAGGATTCGGGACGCGCTACCTAAAGCCTAGCTAGCGTTTGGCAAAGAAGTAAAGGAATGGGCAGCCATACAACATGCTTCGACTAGAGCAAAGCGTGTGGAGGAGGAGGGTGCTTATGGGTCAAGAAATGCCCAAATCCAAACGGATGATTGATCGATCAGCACTGGGAGATTGCGATAACTTTGCCGCGAAAGGCGAAGCCGAGAGCCGGGGAGGGAGGATTCGATTTGTAGGAGGTGAGCAGAGTGGATCGGAGAGGAGGGTTTATTGGTTAATGGTTGGTGCATTGCAGAAGAGCTCAAAATTTGGAGAAGGGATGGTGAGTGATCGTGACATCGGGAGGAAGAAACGGAAGGGTGTGATGGCGACTAAGGACTGAGGAGCGGTGGTAGAGGTGCCGGTGGTTGCGATGTAGCCGTTACTAAAGAAGCTTTCCTCTTCTTATGAACTGCTACAAATCTTCAGACGAATACAATATTTTGAGCTTTCAAAAAATGAATAATATAACAGTTCAGTCATACGTCTTCCTGATTTCAACCTAGCCTCCTCAACTTTTCGAATCACGATTGTGTTATCGTTATGGGCCAATCGAATCATTGCAACCGAACTGGTCAAGAGATGCAAAAGACAACAAGGATACGCTTTTATGGTTTTTTCTCATATAAAGTTCTGTTCGGGGAAAATTATAGGATTGCATATGGTTAACCTAATCGGCGGCGATTCCTTGATTTGGACGCGGTGAAACGACGGTTGGAGAGGTTGGAGAAGTAAGTGTGATCCTTAAGCATTTTTTTCATGCGCGAGTTTTCTGATGGCAACGTGTTGTGGGCTGTGTGGCCCTGTGGGGGCGTTATAGGTGAGGTTGGTGGTTGCAACCTTCAGCAACAAATCACCGAATTCGCCACTAGTTAAGGGAAGAAAATCCTATAAGTCCCGGTCTATATTTCTCAAGGATGGACCCATCTCTATACATAGTGGCTAAAAAAAAAGACTAATTAACAGACAAAAAAAAAGACTAAAAAATTTAAAAAACGGACACGTGTCAGGTATAAGATAGGGTCCGTGTCAGGTATAAGATAGGACCCTATCTTATACCTAACACGTGTCCGTTTTTTTAATTTTTTAGTCTTTTTTTTGTCTGTTAATTAGCCTTTTTTTCTAGCCACTATGTATAGAGATGGGTCTATCCTTGAGAAATATAGACCGGGATTTTCTTCCTAGTTAAGCTAAGTGGCTTAAACTGTCGCTACAACAGAAATAAAAGCTTAGCTAATGTGGCTTAATTCTGATTTTTTTTTACATGGAAGTACGGTAGGATCGGAACAGCTTAATTGTTCGACCGTACTACTAGTCTACTACTACTGGCATCTTAGTAGCTTATTAACCTGTTGTGCACCGTTAGGTTTTGGATCTAGCGAGTTTAGTTCCACCAACCAGATGTGTGGCCACTTGGCACAAATCCAGCCAAGCCTGAAAAGTTAGTACGGGCTAATAGAAATAAAGAAACAACTTTGATGATCGTGCCAGATTTTTATCCAGCAAAAAGAGACATCTTAATATTTATCTAATCTTATATGGGTTTTGGTAATATTGAAATTGAAATATAAATAGAAAAGAGAGATAGATGTCAACACCCGGATTTTTAATCCCAGATGTCTGTTATGCCATACATCGCAATTCCAGGATTACCATTTTTGCGAGACATAACAGATTAGATATCACAGTACATCATCTATTACAAACCATAATAAGGTCTTACACAAATAATGGATCTCATGATCCAGTCTTAATACAAACAAGCATCGGAATAATAAGCGTAGCAGTGGGCTCCATCTTCAGGATCACAGGCAATGCTGACGATGGGAGATGATCCTAGTTGTCATAGACGTCTTGTTGTCCATCATCCTGATAGTCCTCCTCATAGTCTGGCCACGGGAATAGCCAGGGACAAAGCCATGGGTACTCTTTAAGTACTCGCAAACTATCACTAACAAGTAAGGTAGTTCTAGTAGGAATCCTAAGTTCTAGGTTTATTTGCAAAAAGGTAGGTTTATCTAAACTGAGTTTAGAAGTAAAAAAACTAAGTAAATGTTCTAAATCACTTTAAGTGGGAACCTAGTTTTCATATTCACAACCCTATTATGGTCAAGTCAAAATCATAGTTCACTTCACAAGTCATTTTGAAAACATCTAGCGACGAAACAATATGGCCACTCCAACTGTCCATGACCGCGGACGCGGCTGTTCGAATAGTTTAACACTCTGTAGAGGTGGTACACTTTCACCACAAAATTCGATACATCCGTTAGGGATAACCCTGAATCATCATACTTAGTATGCGGATAATCAATCATAACCTTTCAATTACACACTCTAGTATAGGCACCTCCTTTATGAGCTTGGCCTCCCAGCCATGACCATCTGCCATCCTGGGCACTGCATAGTTGGACAATTCACACTCACGAGGTAGCCTCAGCTCAAACCTCTTCCGCGAGGGAACCCATACTAATGCATATAAACTTCTGGCTAAGCCTTACCCAATTCAGGTATTGTGGTTATACGGTAAAATTGGAATGGTATCGCATCCGAACCCAACCATCAGTTTTTGTAAAGGGCTAAGGCTCATGCCTCAACATTTTCATCATCAAAATCCATTTGTGTTTCTCAACACATGTCAAAACATTTCAATAGAATGACTCATCATTCCAAGGTTTTCATAATCATTTTCACCAAGTATTCCCATCTAAAGTGATCAAGTTTTATACTTAGCACTAGCCACTAAGGTTAAGAGTGTTCACTAATGAGGGGTGTTAATCTTCAATCTCATGCCATAGAATGACATCTAGTATAGGCCTAGTTTTAAACTCTTTATGTTATCTATACTATCTTTCCAAACTTCACAAAGCACTAACTAAGAGTAAAGAACTTTGGTAAAGTAAAATAATAAAGCTTGCAAGTAAAACTTGGGATAGGTATAAATCAAAGGTAATATAACCAAAGCATGCCTAATGCATCTTGCTTAGGTTATCTTGCAATTAGTGATGGCTTGCATATATATAAGACTTGCAAGTGTTAGCTTGCCAATAATAGCTTGCATAGATCTAGCTTGCCTTGATTGGTCCAGTGATTGAAGTTTTCCTCCTTTTCTTCAGGGTAGAACTCCTCCTCGTAGCTTGGGTCGGTACTATCGTCTATAAATAAATACGGGGTACACAATCACCAAACAATACTTAATTAATTCTATTTAGCACACTAAGTCTCACACTTGATGATCTAGTATCATCACAATCATCACATGAATTAAAGAACTAGTTTTATTTAGTTTATTTGAGAAAAGTAATTTCTACTTATTGAAATTAATTAAGATTTAATATTCTCCAATTAAAATATGGGATCATGTATACACATGTCATCACCACATATTCTAATACATGGGAATGTGATTTAAAGTGTTGGTCATATTTTTATAAAGTTTAAGATTTTCATTTAATAGATTTAAAGTGACTAGAAATGCCCTAATAGCATTCTTTTGGTACTAGTCCAATGTCACTGCATGCAAACCTAAATATTTTTACATATTAAGATAGATATTCTCAAATGTGATTTTTGCGAGTTGGAATAAACTCAAAAGCTGTTATGGTTGATTTTTGAAAAATGTTTGAAGTTAAAAAGTCTCTGTCTTGTTATTTTTACTAAAGATTATCTCTAACTCCAATTCATTTAAATCAAACGAGCTTGGATAGATAATTTAAATATCTTTCTACCAAAATTTGAATCATCCAATTTGGTTCAGTAAAACTCTCTGAATTGATTTTTGAATCTATGGACAGAAACTAGTCTAAACAGAAATGGAAAAAAAATATTTGAATTTCCAGGCCAGCGTGGGAAGTTAAACGGGCCGGCCCAGCTGCACTGCACAGCGCAGCAAGCTGCTGATAGATGGGGTCCACCAGTCAGCGACTGCATCTAAGCGAAACGTATTGGTGGATCTAGGTCGTGCGATCTAATTCTAATCCAACGGCGAGGAGTCGTCATCGACGACGAACTACTCAGGCGAGGAACTAAACCTATCACGGCGGTGGGGGTCTGGCTAGGCCCACCTAGGCTCCATCTAGGGTCGGCGATGGGGGCGATCGACATGGTAGACGACGGCAAGTCGAGGCACGGTCATGGCAGGGCTTGGGGTGGTCGAAATCGACGACGCCCTTCTCCTCCAGCAGCGGCGGGCTCCGGCCAAATTCTAGCGAGAGGGAGCTCGCCTTGCTTCGGGAAAAGTGGGGGAGGATCAGTGACGAGTGGTGAGTGCAATGGTGTGGAGAAATGAGGCAGGGGAGGGCTCTATTTATACTGCGGCAAGGGGACCGAACGGTGCGGGCGTGAGCTCGTCGGTGACGAGGCTACAGGATGCTATCGGCGTGGCGAAGGCTAGGCGACGGTGCGTGGTTCCCTGGCGGTTCTCACGAGTGTAATGGCGAGGCATGGGGCAGTGTGGTTCGGTCAGGAGCGTGCGGTGCTCCGCACGGGCGCAGAGGTGTTTGCGGCAGCTACAGGTCGCGTGGCGGCGAACGAGATTGTCTGCGGGGTTGCTGCGATCATGGCGAGCTAGTGCACACGAGGCGGGGGTGAGGCGCGGTATGGGCAAGTTGGTCGGGCACGGCGAGCTAGCGCGCTCTGGACATGGACAGAGAGGAGGGGCGCGGCGTAGCTAGGATGGTCCAGGGCTCGGCTAGGGTCAAGGCTTGGACATGGGGTGGCGGTGGACCGAGGCGTGTCTGGTGCGTGTCGTGGGTGAGGGCGGCGTTGCCTCTGGCGCTCTGCCCACTGTCGGCCGGCAACGACCAAAAACGGGTGGCGCTCCACTGTGCACACGGCAAAGAGGGTCTTGGTCTAGGGCTTGGTTAGACTCAGGGGAGACAGGGGGTTTAATAGGGGACCAAATGGTCGAGGATCACTGTGCACAACAGTGAAGTTAGGCCAGAGGTTAATTTATGTAATTAATGTGTTTGATGAAATGGCCGCAAGACTTTGGAAATTTTGAATGAAAATTTTTGGGTGGTCTTAACTTAAGCTTGAGAGTTTATGTTTGCTTGGATAGGTCAAGTGGAAGTGGTTTGATAGGTTTTTGAAAAAGTAGGATCTTAACATATGAACAAGATTCAATTTTTAACTGTCCATTAAATTGATTTGAAAGATGTTTTTGTAAGTGTGTAAAGTGGGCCTTGATACACTTTTACTTGGTCTAGCAAGGGGTGAAAAGAAGTAGAAATGTTTCTGTTAGAATTTCTCTTCTAGGAACACACAAAGTGGCCTAGTGGTTTACTTTTGTCAAAATGACCATTTTCTTTATTTATTCATATTTGATTTCTTTTTTCTTTTGATTTTGTTTGTAATGGGCCTAGATGATGTAGCATTCATCTTTAAACCATTTCACATCATTTGTAACAATCAAGCATGGCAATTTCAATCAGTTCTACACTAATGCAAAACACACATGCATTCATATTTATTTTCTTAATAGAAGTTTTTGTTAACCCTAAACTTGGGTGATTAGAACTTGATAAACTTTGATTAGGGTTTTTGGGATGTTAAAAACCTTCCCTCCTTAAACAAAATCTCGTCCCGAGATTTAAGAAAAATTAGGAACTAAAGAGATCTGGAAACTCAGTCCTAATGTAATCTTCTCGCTCCCAAGTAGCTTCTTCTTCGATATGGTTGCTCCATTGGATCTTGAGAAATTTGATACTCCGGGTCCTGGTGGTTCTAAAAGCTTCCTCCAAAATACGAATGGGTACTTCACGATATGTCAGATCCTTGTTGATATCAATGGCTCGGTGATCGACGTTCTTGAAAACTTTGGTCTTCTCTGGAACTTCTAGGCATTTGCGAAGTAACGAGATATGGAACACATCATGGATGGCTGACATCTCCTCTGGCAGTTCCAGTTGATAAGATACTTCTCCTCAGTGATTCAAAATCTTGAAGGGTCCAATATATCTGGGGGCTAACTTCCCTTTTAGCTGAAAACGTTGCATTCCCTTCAAAGGCGACACTTTGAGATATACAAAATCTCCGACATTGAAGGTCAGGTCTGTATGTCTCTTGTCAGCATAACTCTTCTGTCTGGATTGGGCGGTCTTGAGGTGCTCACGGACTTTGTGAACCTTCTCTTCGGCTTCTCGTAGGAGGTCGGGTCCGAAAATCTGACTCTCTCCTACTTGCGACCAATTCAAAGGGGTACATCACTTCCTTCCATATAGAAATTCAAATGGGGCCATTTGCAAACTGGCTTGATAACTGTTGTTGTATGAGAATTCTGCGAAAGGCAGACAATCTTCCCATTTTGATCCATACTCCAGAACACAAGCTCTCAACATATCTTTTATGATTTGGTTGACTCTTTCAGTCTGTCCATTGGTTTGCGGGTGATAAGTTGTGCTGAAATTCAACTTGGTTCCTAATCCTTCTTGGACTTTCTGCCAGAATCTTGAGGTAAATTGGGTTCCTCGATCCGACACTATGGTCTTGGGGGTTCCATGCAAACTGAAAATTCTAGCAATGTACAACTCTGCTAGCTTCGAACTCTGGTAGGTTGTTTTGACCGGTATAAAATGGGCTAACTTGGACAGTCTATCAACTATGACCCAGATAGAGTCATTTCCCCTACTAGAAGTAGGCAAACCGGTGATAAAGTCCATTCCGACGGAATCCGATTTCCATTTCGGAATCTGCAATGGTTGCAATAGTCCCGCGGGTCTCTGATGTTCTACTTTGACACTCTGACAGATATCACACTTGGCGATGTAGCTTCCAATTTCTCTCTTCATCTTGTGCCACCAAAATTGCTCCTTCAAATCCTGATACATCTTCGTTCCTCCGGGGTGGATAGAATAAAGAGTATCATGAGCTTCCTACATGATAACTTGCTTTAGCTCCGAATCTGCTGGCACACAGGTACGTCCTTTGTACCACAAAAATCCTTCTTCATCTTCGGTGAATCCGCGTACCTTTCCTGTACCGATACGACGTTTGATTCTGTCGATACTCTCAGTTCCTTTCTATGCCTCCTTGATCTGACTGATCAAAGTGGGCTGAAGTTCAATGCTAGCTAGAAATCCTTTGCTAACAAGCTCCATTCTAAACTGCTCCAACTCTTCATGCAAACTTGACTGGGCTTCTTTGATCATGGTGTTTAATCTACACGGCAATCTGCTAAGAGCATCCACTACCACATTGGCTTTGTCGGGGTGATAGTGAATGTCAAGGTCATAATCCTTGATTAACTCTATCCATCTCCTTTGCCTCATATTCAGCTCCTTCTGGGTGAAAATATACTTTAGACTCTTGTGATCCAAATAAATCTCACAGCGGTTACCCATAAGGTAATGACGCCATGTCTTCAAAGCTAAAACTACGGCTGCTAGTTCAAGGTCATGGGTAGGGTAATTTTGTTGGAGATATGCCCAAGAGGCAATAATAAAGTGGTTATTATTATATCTTTATGTTTATGATAAACGTTTACATCCCATGCTATAATTGTATTAACCGGAAACATTAATACTTGTGTGTTTTGTAAACATAAAAGAGTCCCTAGTAAGCCTCTTGTTAAACTAGCTTGTTGATTAATGGATGATCATGGTTTCCTGATCATGGACATTGGATGTCGTTAATAACAAGATCATATCATTAGGAGAATGATGTGATGGACACACACCCATAGTAAGCATAGCATAAGATCAAGTCATTAAGTTCGTTTTGCTACAAGCTTTCAAATGCATAGTAACCTAATCCTTCGACCATGAGGTTATGTTAATCACCATCACCGGATGGATATTTTGATGACATCAAACACCGCTTCGTAACTGGGTGGTTATAAAGGTGTCATTGGGTATTCTGAAAGTATGTGTTGAAGCGCATGGACCAAGATTGGGATTTGTCCATCCATATGACGGATAGATATACTCTGGGCCCTCTCGGTGGAATGTCATCTAGTTAGCTTGCAAGCATGTGACTAGGTCACAAAGGATGACATATCATGGAACGAGTAAAGAGTACTTATCAGTAACGAGGTAGAACTAGGTATGAAGATACCGACGATCAAACCTCGGATAAGTAGAGTATCGCGTGACAAAGGGAATTGGTTTCGTATGTTAAATGGTTCTATCGATCACAAAGTCATCGTTGAGTATGTGGGAGCTGTTATGGATCTCCAGATCCTGCTAATGGTTATTGATCGGAGATGTGTCTCCATCATGTCTACATGTTCACGAACCGTAGGGTGACACACTTAAGGTTCAAAGTTGTTTTAAGTAGATATGGAATGTGCGTTGGAGACCGAATGTTGTTCGGAGTCTCAGATTGGATCCGGGACATCACGAGGAGATCCGGAATTGTCTGGGGAATAAGATTCATATATTGGGGATCATTTTCTAAGTTGGGAAATATTCCGGAGTATTTGTATGGGGATTCTAGAAGGTTTCGGAATGTTTCGGAAGGTTCTAGAAGATTTCTTGGAGTTTACTTGAAAACCAAGAAAGGATCAAGGAAACCTTGTGGGGTAAGAGAAGGATTCGTGGGGGAGTAGGACTCTCCCCCCACCTCCTTGATCCGCCGGCCAAGGGAGAGGGGAGTCCTACAAGGACTGCACCTCCCCATGGCGCCTCCCTCCTTTAAATAGAGGGGTGGAGGCACAAAACCCCAAGCCCCTTCTATTCTCTAGATTTCAAGTTGCCTCTCTCCTCCTCCTTCCCTCTGCTCTGGCTTAGGCGAAGCCCTGCAGAATTCTCTACTCCACAACCACCACCACGCCGTCGTGCTGCTGGATTCCGTGGAGAGA
The DNA here is from genome assembly GCA_916181665.1 of Avena sativa. Classification (NCBI taxonomy): domain Eukaryota; kingdom Viridiplantae; phylum Streptophyta; class Magnoliopsida; order Poales; family Poaceae; genus Avena; species Avena sativa. Next base: position 472,750,669 of record OV702290.1, read on the forward strand.
TCTACTACCTCCGCTGCTCGCTGGAACGGGGAGAGGAAGGTCTGCTTCGACTCCGCACGTGTGACCGACTACGGAAGCGCTGCCAGAACGCGGCGCCGGAAGGATTGTCTACTCGATCTTGAGATCGGCAAGTGATTGACTACATCAACCACGAGATCCGATCTCGTAACGCTTTTGGGTCTACGAGGGTTAGTACAGATCTATCTCGTTGCACATGTCTAATAGATTAGATCTTGGCTTTTATCTAGATTAGATCTGGGTTTTGTTCGTTCTTGCGGTAGAAATTTTTTGTTTTCCATGCTACGAACCCATCAAATTTTGCTCATGCTGCTTCAGTTGTCGGGACAGATATGCTATGACTTTGCCTTCTTGCATCAACACACATCCTAGACCAATCTTAGATGCATCACAATACACATAAAAAGGCTTCTTGATATCTAGCATAATCAAGATTGGGGCTGAAACCAATCTCTTCTTGAGTTCTTGAAAACTGGCTTCACATTTGTTGGTCCATTCAAACTTCTTATCTTTCTTCAACAGTTGGGTCATTGGTCTTGCGATGCTCGAAAATCCTTCAACAAACTTGCGGTAGTATCCCGCTAATCCGAGAAATGCACGGACTTGGGTTTGAGTGGTTGGGGATTTCTGCTGACTCGTGTACTAACGAGCTCGTTGGGGAACCCCAAGAGGAAGGTATGATGAGCACAGCAGTAAGTTTCCCTCAGTTATGAAACCAAGGTTATCAATCCAGTAGGAGCAAGGAAACACCCCAAAGGTGAAGCTAGCTGAACTTTGGCAGGGCGCACTACCGATGCCAGCAGCAACGCGGAGACCTGCACAACACAACCATAGAACTCTGCCCCCAATTTGCGATGATGTTGTCAATCTCACCGGTTTTGCTGAAAACAAAGGATTAAACGTATCGAATGGAAGGAAGTAATAGTTTGCAGAAAGTAACCACAAAGCAGTAAACAGTTGATTGTAGATTGAAAGTAAAAGAAAGGACCGGGGTCCATAGTTCACTAGAGGTGGCTCTCCTTAAGATAGATAACATGCTAGGTGAACAAATTACAGCGGAGCAATTGACAAACATCGAGAAAGCATACAAGCATATACTACTCATCTTGACTCCTTTGAGATTCGATTGGGCATTACAACATTATACATAGAACACCATCCAACTGCATCTATGACTAATAATCCACCTTCAGGTTATCATCCGAACCCCCTCCAGTATTAAGTTGCAAGCAACGAATAATTGCATTACGAATTGCATGTAATGTAAACAATACGATTTATCTATGAACAAAGGATTGTTGTTTTCTCCCTAGTAGCAACAACACATCTAGTACCTTAGAGATTTCTGTCACTTCCCCAGATTACCAGAGGCATGAACCCACTATCGAGCATAAATACTAACTCTTGGAGTTGCTAGCATCTACTTGGCCAAGATAGCTACTAACAACGGAAAGCATGCAAGATCACAAATAACAAAGACATGATAGAATCAATAATCAATCTGAAATAGCATCTCAATATCCATCGGATCCCCGCAAACACAACATGCAGAATTACAAATAGATGATCTTGATCATGAACGGAGCTCACAAGATCTAGACATGAAAGCACAAAGGAGGAGAACCAGCCATCTAGCTACTACATGGACCCGTAGTCCATAGATGAACTACTCACGCATCACACCGGAGTCTTGCATGATGATGAAGAAGGCCTCCAGGATGAATTCCCCTCTCCGGCAGGGTGCCGGGAAGAGCTTCAGATCCCTCCTGATCTAGGGATGGAGATGGCGGCAGCTATAGACTCTTTCGTGGAATTTTGATCGGGTACTTAGGGTTTCCGTATCAGAGGCAATATATAGGCGGAAGGAGAGGCCGAGGGGTGCCAAGGCTGGCCACACCACCCCCTGGCGCGGGCCAAGCCTGGCCGCGCGGCCAGCTGGTGTGGCCGCCCTCTGGCCCTTCTCCGTCTCATATTCTGGCTCCAGGTGTCCCCCAGTAAAATAATGACTTTGGCTTTTGTCCCGTCCAATTCCGAGAATATTCATTTTCTGACTTTCTTGGAACCAAAAACAGTAGATGGCACTGTAGCTCTTGTTAATAGGTTAGTACAAGAAATCATATGAAAAGTACTCCAAAGTGTGGACAAAACATAAGAAAGTAGATAAAACCAAGCATGGAACATCAAAAATTATAGATACATTTGCAATGTATCAACATCCCCAAGCTTAAGTCCTGCTCGTCCTCGAGTAGGTAAGTGATAAAAATGAAAGAATAATTTTTGAGGTGACATGCACCATCATAAACTTGATCAAAGTATTTGTAAAACATTCAAAGCTGGGATCATAATACTTCAATCATAACATGAAAAACAAAGTTCTAGCAATAAGACAAAGAAACTATGATGCAACATGAAAAGGCACAAACAAAAGATTCATGAATAACAATGCTTTGCAAGACGTTTGTTTGTTTCACATAAAGAAAACATAGCATAGTGGTATTCAGCTTGTCCCTCATAGAGTAGCAAATATAAATGCATAGGACACCTTCAAAGTTCATAAGAGTGACTAGATACAAATAGTTTAAAACAAGCAATATCAAGGTATGCATCAATCAACAAGTCTTGGGACAATGCACATAGAACTAAGAATGGCCACTATGCTCTCAAAGTAGGTGCATAAAGATAGAAGGTGGAGACTCAATATATAAGTGGAAGAAAAGCCTTCATAAAAGGAAGTAGGGATTCAAGTCTCATAAAGAGCTTCCAAAAATTATGGTACTTAATAGCTTTCAGCTCTCATTGCCCCTATCATAAGAATCTTCAAGTGATTAGAGTTACAGTGAACAAACTATGGTGTACATGCTTGACAAAGTATAAGTTAGAAATCTCATGTTCCTTGAATACGAGGGCCACTCCTCATGCTACTCAAGTTTAGTCACCGGTAAGTTCTTGTCATCGTAAGTACATGTGTATCATAGAGAACCGCCAACGGGGTACCCCTTGCCTGATGATACGGAAGAAACCCCATATCAAAATTACAAGGCAAGCAGACAGCGAGCATCTCAGCAATCTTCTTATTTACCATGGGAATATGGTGCTTTTTTATCTCTTTCCTCTTTTCATAATCTCTTTTTTTTCTTTTTCTCTTTTTTCTCAATATCGGACTCCTTTTTTATAAGAAGAATAGACAGCTCATTATGGTTACGCTACAGGTCTCCACCATGTCAGCATGGATTAGACCAGTGGCCTAGGCGTTTCTCTAACACATATACATAACTCCATGGACTTACAAGCTCCCCTTTCATTTCACATCAACGACATCCATAGACAAAAGAGCATGATATCAACTAGGTACAAAGTACCAGTACAATGTTGAAAGCGCTCCCCATGACAACATGGTTCTGCTAATACCCAACAAATAAGTGCAAGCATATACAACATAGATGACACAATGGTTAAAGTTTATTTAGGGCAAGAAAAGTAAAGTGTGCCATCAAGTTCGTGAGAGCTTTAATCACTAGTTTTCTCATAACACGTTTAATTTAGAAGGTAAACAAAAACATGAATATACTTGGAATAGCATATGCTAATAGGTATGTAAGGTGGACTCTTTGGAATAACTTGGTTTAGGGTGTTGGATGCATGAGTGGAACTCATACTTGGTTTTGGAGGCTAGCAAAAGACTGGGAGCGACAAACTAAGAGAGCAATAATGGCCATAATCATGCAGAGCAACAAAACATTATTGATCAAAGCATAAAGTGATACTACAAGTTGAAAACTAAAGGATCATAAAGGCTTATGGTGACTTGAGATAGTCATAACATGGTGTGAGCATGCGCCAAGTCAACCCAAATAAAGCATCAAAGGAGAATACCACAATACTATGCTTTAATATGCTAAAACAACGCATGATTCTTCAAAGGCACATTAAGCAATATCAATTGTTTATAACAAGTCATGCTACAGCAAAGAATACTAAGCATAAAACCAAAACAATATCAAGCATGGCATGACAAAGCATAGGCCACAGTCAAAAACAAGCTCTCTTTACCACTTAAGCATGGACTTTCCTACTCTTTTCCAATCCAAACCAAACTATTTGAAAACCAATGTATGAAAGAGGGGTCCAACCAATTTATTCATCAAACTAAGCAAACAAAGCAAACGAAAAACCAAAGAAAACGAAAAAGAAGACGCTCCAAGAACAACACAACTGTGCATGAAACAATAAAAATGAAGCGTTTGCAAGAAACCTGGGATTTTTATTGATGAAGAAGGGGATGCCTTGGGCATCCCCAAGATTTGACGCTTGTACTTCTTGGATATTTCTTGGGGTGACTTGCGTGGCATCCCCAAGCTTGAGCTTTAGTCCATCCTTCATCTCATTACTCATTCCTTCTATACACCTGAAATTTTTCCTTCATACAAAACTTCACACAATATAATCTTTATTAGCAATATTAGTGCACTCAAGATAATAAGTCTTTAGATTAAGTTCTAACACCAATAAAACTTCCATTAAAACAGTAGCTACTGTAGCACTTCCCTCAAAAATCTCAATTCCCCAAAAGAACTAAAAAAGGAACCAACAAGAAGCAAATGCCGAAAATAGCAGAAATCTGTCAAAACAGACCAGCAGGTAAAGATGAATTTTTTCAAAGACCTTCTGTTGCTCAAATCAAAAAGTTTTGAACTAACGAAAGTTAGATAACAACCTGGGTAAGAAGCACAATAATTCACGCCTCAAAAGGGCGTACAGAGATTTTACACGAATTTTTAGGGTGAAGCACAGAAATCTGTTTCGGGACAGCAACTTTCCCAATCATTACTTCTCTCTCATTAGAGGTTACTCTTGGCACAAAAAGCAAATAAAAAGGATAATGAGCGGTTATTACAGAGGTAATAACTTCCAAGACTCATCTAAAACTTTTTGGTTATCTCCCAATAAGTACTTTTCTTTAACGCCTTTAAGTTAGGCATAAGAAGCAAGAAAAAGGATCAAGTGTTTGAAGAAGCATTAAAACCAAATTTCTTGCCCTTACCTCTCTTACTTTTATTCTTAACCTTGGGGAACTTATGAATGCTTGGTAGAGAAACAAAGTGCATGGTGCCCTTTTCCACATCTATTATTGCTCCAAGGAGTTTCAATAGGGATCTTCCAAGTGTGATTTGTCCTTTTCCTACACATTCAATAACAAGATAATCAGTAAAAACCATTTTCCCTAGGATCTTTGTAAACACTCCTTCAGCTATTCCAATGGGTAATATTGTGGCATTATTAGCAAGAAAAATTTATTCTCCTCCTTCAGAAAGCCCCCAAAGATTCAAAGATTCATAAATATCTTTGGGCATAAGACAAAATTCAGACATGATATCACAGCGAGCATGAAAAGTTTCATTGTTTATAGCAATCTTTACTGTGGGAAGCCATTTTGAGGGTTCAGAATTTATTGGAACATAGTTATGACGCTCTCTAAGTGTATTATAGCAATCTTTCAAACTAGCAGTGTTGGTCTCAAGAGTATTCAATCTAGCAAATATGTTTATGAAGGAAGAATCAGATTTGCTAGGCAAGTTGTAAGTAAAGACCAACTTCTTTATGGCATTATCAGCATCATTCTCATTGCATTGGAGGAAATCTCCTCCCACTACAGCATCTAAAGCATATCTATAGCAAAGAGTGATTCCAAGGTAAAAGCTGCTAAGGAACAAGCTTTGAGTCATTTTAGGCTCAGTTTTTTTATGTAGATCAGAGATTCTAGACCAAGCTTCTTTGAAACTCTCTTAAATTCCTTGTTTAAAAGTGAAAATCATTTCCTCAGGTGACATAGTGATTGGAGCAATGCTAGACATAATGGCAACTTAAGATAGGAACTAATTTTTTTGTGTTTTCAATAAAGAAAGCAAACTAGTAAAACTATTTTTGTGTGTTTTTGATAAAGAAACAACCAAACAAAGCAAAAGTAAACTAAGCAAAACAAAAAGAACAAAGTAAAGAGATTGGTTATGAGGGACTCCCCTTGTGAAGATGTCTTTGACTCCCCGGCAACAGCGCCAGAAAAATACTTGCTGACTCATGTACTAACGAGCTCGTTTGGGAACCTCAAGAGGAAGGTATGATGAGCACAGTAGTAAGTTTCCCTCAGTTATGAAACCAAGGTTATCCATCCAGTAGGAGCAAGGAAACACCCCAAAGGTGAAGCTAGCTGAACTTTGGCAGGGCGCACTACCAGTGCCAGTAGCAACATGGAGACCTGCACAACACAACCACAGAACTCTGTCCCCAACTTGCGATGAGGTTGTCAATCTCACCGGTTTTGCTGAAAACAAAGGATTAAACGTATCGAATGGAAGGAAGTAATAGTTTGCAGAAAGTAAACACAAAGCAGTAAACAATTGATTGTAGATTGAAAGTAAAAGAAAGGACCGGGGTCCATAGTTCACTAGAGGTGGCTCTCCTTAAGATAGATAACATGTTGGGTGAACAAATTACAGCGGGGCAATTGACAAACATCGAGAAAGCATACAAGCATATACTACTCATCTTGACTCCTTTGAGATTCGATTGGGCATTACAACATTATACATAGACCGCCATCCAACTGCATCTATGACTAATAATCCACCTTCAGGTTATCATCCGAACCCCCTCCAGAATTAAGTTGCAAGCAACAGATAATTGCATTATGAATCGCGTGTATTGTAAACAATACGATTATTCTATGAACAAAGGATTGTTGTTTTCTCCCTAGTAGCAACAGCACATCTAGTACCTTAGAGATTTCTGTCACTTCCCCAGATTACCAGAGGCATGAAGCCACTATCGAGCATAAATACTAACTCTTGGAGTTGCTAGCATCTACTTGGCCAAGATAGCTACTAACAACGGAAAGCATGCAATATCACAAATAACAAAGACATGATAGAATCAATAATCAATCTGAAATAGCATCTCAATATCCATCGGATCCCCGCAAACACAACATGCAGAATTACAAATAGATGATCTTGATCATGAACGGAGCTCACAAGATCTAGACATGAAAGCACAAAGGAGGAGAACCAGCCATCTAGATACTACATGGACCCGTAGTCCAGAGATGAACTACTCACGCGTCACACCGGAGGCTTGCATGATGATGAAGAAGGCCTCCAGGGTGAATTCCCCTCTCCAGCAGGGTGCCGGGAAGAGCTTCAGATCCCTCCCGATCTAGGGATGGAGATGGCGGCAGCTATAGACTCTTTCGTGGAATTTTGATCGGGTACTTAGGGTTTCCGTATCAGAGGCAATATATAGGCGGAAGGAGAGGCTGAGGGGGTGTCTAGGCTGGCCACACCACCCCTGGCACGGGCCAAGCCTGGCTGCGCAGCCAGGTGGTGTGGCCGCCCTCTGGCCCTTCTCCGTCTTGTATTCTGGCTCTAGGTGTCCCCCGGTAAAATAATGACTTTGGCTTTTGTCCCGTCCAATTCCGAGAATATTCATTTTTTGACTTTCCTAGAACCAAAAACAGCTGAAAACAGGCAGCTGGCACTGTGGCTCTTGTTAATAGGTTAGTCCAAGAAATCATATGAAAAGTACTCCAAAGTGTGGACAAAACATAAGAAAGTAGATAAAACCAAGCATGGAACATCAAAAATTATAGATATATTTGCAATGTATCACTTTCCTTTCTTCAACATCTTTGGTCTTGGCGGGATCGACAGCGACTCCTCCTGTCGACACAATATGTCCGAGGAATCCTACTTCCTTCAGCCAGAACTCACATTTGCTAAACTTGGCATACAACTAATGCTCTCTAAGGGTTTCAAGGATGGTTCTCAGGTGTAGCTCATGGTCTTCTTTTGACTTGGAATAGATTAGAATATCGTCAATAAAAACAACGACAAACTTATCCAGAAAGTTCATAAAAATCTTATTCATGAGATTCATGAAATAAGCAGGGACATTGGTTAATCCAAAAGACATGACCGTATACTCATACAATCCATATCTGGTGGTAAAGGCGGTCTTTGGAATATCCGTTGCACGAATCTTGAGTTGACGATAACCAGTTCTAAGATTAATCTTAGAGAACACTCTAGCACCAGTCAACTGATCAAACAGATCCTCAATCTTTGGCAGTGGGTACTTGTTCTTGGTGGTGACATCATTCAATTTCCGGTAATCTATGCACAAATGGTTACCTCCATCTTTCTTATCCACAAACAAAACATGCAATCTCCATGGCGACGCACTTGGTTGAATCAAACCTTTCTCCAGCATAGCATCAAGTTGCTTCTTTAGCTCCACTAATTCAGATGGGTTCATACTATAAGGTCTCTGAGCTATGGGTCCAGTTCTAGGAATTAGTTCAATAATGAACTCGATATCCCGATATGGGGCATACCGAGCAATTCATCTGGGAATATGTCGGGGTATTCACAGACTACTCTGACTTGGTCTATGGTTGGTTGGGCTAGACTCTTGTTGCATTTGAACTAATGTGTCAAGGTATCAGATACGTGCTCTACTAATACTCCAGAGCTATTGGTCATGGTTATGGCTTTCTTGGCACAGTTGATTAATCCTTTATGTTTCGACATCCAATCCATTCCTAGTACTACTTCCAAACCTTTGGTTCCAAGTACTATTAGATTGGCATAAAAATCTATCCCATGGATTCTGATAGGTACAGCCTTGCAAATTTTTCTAGGTTTGGTGGTTGAACCAGGTATTTGAACTATCATAACATGCTTCAATTTTGTTGGTTGAATCTTACTAGTGCATGCAAATTCTTCTGTAACAAACGAGTGCGATGCTCCAGAATCAAACAACACTCTTGCAAGTACTGAGTTAACAGAAAACATACCCAGCACGACATCAGGCGCTTCTTGGGCTTCTTCAGCATTCATGTGGAACAGACGGCCATTGCGATTGAGTGAATTCCCTAGGGCAAATCTCCTTCCAGGTTGAACACGGCGTTGCTGCTGAGCTGGGGCATTCACATTGGTGGTGGCTGCAAGCTTCTTGGGACACTCATTGGAGTAGTGAACCTTGACTCCACATTCAAAACAAGTAATCTGGGACTTGTCCTTGGCTGCAACAGGCACATCATTGCTTCCAGTCCTTGGGGAAGTATTGTTATTGTTGTTGTTGTTGTACTTGGGCGATGCACGGTTGAAGTTGTTGGAGTTTCCGGGGTTGTTGTTGTGGTTTCCTCTAGACTTCAAGTTTCCTTCGCTACGATTGGGGTAGCTTGGACGGGACATCGGGGGTCTGTTGTTTCTTGGGGCATATCCTGTAGATGGGTTGGGGCGATACTTCTAGATATTGTGGGACCCAGTCTGGTGCATCATCATGTGTTTGCGGTTGTCATTGGCTTTGTTGATCTTCCCTTCCATCTAGATGCAGAGTCTACTAGCTCTTTTAGATCTCCAAAACAGATGTTGACTAAAACAGTCTGCATCTCATCATGCAATCCATTCAGGAACCTTTCCTTCTTGTTGGCTTCAGTGTTGATCTCATCAGGGGCATACCTAGCTAGGGACAGAAATTTGTCACGGTATTCAACTACCGTCATCCTTCCTTGCTTCAGTTCCCTGAATTCATCTCTCATTTTGGTGACTAAACCCTATGGCACATGGGTGCGGCTGAACTTGATCTTGAATTCTTCCCAAGTCATCATCTGACCATCACTCATAGTACGGGTGCTATTCCACCAGGCTCTTGCATCTCCTGCCAGATAATGGGTGGAAAACAGTACCTTCTCATTGGCTTCAACTCTTGCGACTTCCAGATTGTTCTCCATGGTTTGCAGCCAGTCATCAGCATCTAAGGGATCCTCAGATTTTTTGAAGATAGGGGATTGGTATTCTGAAAGTTCTTAAGCTTGGATCCATGGTGATCCTGATTTCCATGGCCTTGATTATTGTGGGCCATTTGACCTATCTGTTGAAGAGTGGCTAGGTTGGCTTGGCGTTCGGCTCTGCTAGCTTCACGGTCGGATACTAGCATTTGCAGAATCTGTAACATCGGGTCCTGAGATGAGTTGTTTCCTCCGTGGTTTCTGCGAGTCATCTGAAGATTGAGATAGATAATGAGATAAGAGGGAATTTCTAAGGTTCATGGTTTCGTTTTCACAAGCTTTAAACTTTGAGTTTGACTCAGGTTTTGCAAACTAACTTCTTCTTCTCATTCATTCATTCAAAGCACACAATACAACACACACCACAACACAAAAGGGAAAACAGATGGTTTTAAGAACCATTCTGTGAAACTACGATACAATGGGACCAGCACAACTCATTCCTACAGTAGTGATCAAGTGCATCTACTCATCATCAATGAAGTCGGAATCATCATCATTGGTGTAGAAATCCATTGCATCATCCTCTAGGTAGTCGTTGTCATCACTGAGGTAAGAGTGAAGATCTCCCTGGATATCTTCACCTTCCTCCTCCTCCTCCTTTGCTTCAAGCTGGACTTCCTGTTCAAGGATGGTCTTCTCGAGAGCGACCACCTTCTTGCGAAGATGATCGATGGTGCGATCCTTCTTCTCGCGTTGATGACGAAGTGATTGGCGATCCTTGAAGAGCATGGCGATAGTATGTTCCATCTTGACGGCAATGGCAAGGTTGTGGTTGGCGAGCTTGAGCATTGTCCAATTCCTTCTGCCTATCATACAACATGAAGTCAAGATTTTCCACCTGGCGCTTCAACTCTGGATGTCTTGGCATCTCCAACGGCATTCCCATAGAATCATGCCTTGCGAAGTTAGCAAAGTGAGTTCCCTGGATAAAGTTGATGTTTTGCCCACACAGACGGGCAAGAGCTTCATGCATAGCCCTGGCTAATCCATCTAGCCAGTTGTTCTCTCGCAAGGTGAATTGGATCTTCTCGGAAAGGGGTGCTTCCATTTTGCCTCTGATATCTGCAACTATCATCCATTGTAGATCTCCTCCTGGGTGATCGTTGAGTTGTGCCCCGAAGAATTCCAGATGCGGGCGCTCAAGGTACTCAGACAGTGCATTTAGATCCCTCTCAAAGATCAGTTGGCCTCCGTTGCCCAACTGGTAGAACTTGCAATACTGAACTTCCATCTATAAGAATTTAGGATGAGTAAGTTAGTGAGGTGATCAAGTGTGTCAAATTTTATGTAGGAATGTAAGAATTTTTGAGGAACATGATTTTTTTTGAAAGAATCAAGGATAAGAGTGGGAATAGGTTTTCATAAATACTCACTTCTTTTGTTTTGAAACTAAGTTTTTGTTCGAACGTCCATTCTAACTAGGGTCTCCTATGGTCAGGATGGCTCTGATACCAACTTGTCAACACTCGGATTTTTAATCCCAGATGCCTGTTATGCCATACATCGCAATCCCAGGATTACCATTTTTGCGAGACATAACAGATTGGATATCACAGTACATCATCCATTACAAACCATAATAAGGTCTTACACAAATAAGGGATCTCATGATCCAGTCTTAATACAAACAAGCAGCGGAATAATAAGCGTAGCAGTGGGCTCCATCTTCAGGGTCATAGGCAATGCTGATGATGGGAGATGATCCTAGTTGTCGTAGACGTCTTGTTGTCCATCATCCTGATAGTCCTCCTCATAGTCTAGCCATGGGAATAGCCAGGGACAAAGCCATGAGTACTCTTTAAGTACTCGCAAACTATCACTAACAAGGTAGTTCTAGTAGGAATCCTAAGCTCTAGGTTTATTTGCAAAAAGCCAGGTTTATCTAAACTGAGTTTAGAAGTAAAGAAAACTAAGTAAATGTTCTAAATCACTTTAAGTGGGAAACTAGTTTTCATATTCACAACCCTATTGTGGTTAAGTCAAAATCATAGTTCCCTTCACAAGTCATTTTGAAAACATCTGACGACGGAACAGTATGGCCACTCCAACTGTCCATGACCATGGACGCGGCTATTCGAATAGTTTGACACTCTATAGAGGTGGTACGCTTTCACCACAAAATTCTATACATCCGTCAGGTATAACCCTGAATCATCATACTTAGTATACGGATAATCAATCATAACCTTTCAATTACACACTCTAGTATAGGCACCTCCCCTATGAGCTTGGCCTCCCAGCCATGGCCATCTGCCATCCTGGGCACTGCATAGTTGGACAATTTACACTCACGAGGTAGCCTTAGCTCAAACCTCTTCCGTGAGGGAACCCATACTAATGCATATAAACTTCCGGCTAAACCTTACCCAATTTAGGTATCGTGGTTGTATGGTAAAATTGGAATGGTATCGCATCCGAACCCAACCATCAGTTTTTGTAAAGGGCTAAGGCTCATGCCTCAACATTTTCATCATCAAAATCCATTTGTGTTTCTCAACACATGTCAAAACATTTCATAGAATGACTCATCATTCCAAGGTTTTCATAATCATTTTCACCAAGTATTCCCATCTAAAGTGATCAAGTTTTATGCTTAGCACTAGCCACTAAGGTTAAGAGTGTTCACTAATGAGGGGTGCTAATCTTCAATCTCATGCCATAGAATGACATCTAGTATATGATGACCCACAAGTATAGGGGGTGTATCGCAGTATTTTTGATAAGTAAGAGTGTCGAACCCAACGAGGAGCAGAAGGTGCTGGCTAGTGGTATGGATCAGGAATTCTCTGTAAATACTTAGCAAACGGATTTTTAGGGTTTTTTGATAAAGCAAGTAAACAAAGTACGAGTAAATAAAAGACAGTAGGAATAAATGCAGGAAGTGGCCCAATCCTTTATTCAGCAAAGGACAAGCCGGTTGTATTACTTAAGATGACCAAACGTTCTCGAGGACACATGGGAAGACTGTCAAGTGCTTTCGCTTCATATAGTTTATTAATCTTCTTTAGCTTGCTAAGTGTTGTGTGGATGAACCTGTGCTAATGTACCGCCCCATCCAAGACTAATACATACTTGTGATTATACCCCTTGCAAGCATCCGTAAGTACAAGAAAGTAATTAAGGTAGAAACCTAACCACAACTTTAAACTCTAAGACCCTTACATCCCGTGTGCAATGGTTTCCTAACGGGGGTTCAGGTTTCTATCACTCCGGCAACCCCTACGATTAGTAGCCAAATACACAATGCATTCCCCTAGGCCCATATAGGTGAAGTGTCATGTAGTCGACGTTCACATGACACCACTAGAAGAAGTACACCACAACTTAAATAACAATCTATTGAATCTTTCTCAACGCAACTCCACTACTAATGACATGGGTATACCCTACAGGTGCTCGAGCTTGGCATATACGGTCCAAATACATATAGGCACACGGTGTTGCCAAGGCTCGGATGGAGGGACTCGAGTAACCTACGGACTCTCGATTGCTTGAAGGACAAGAAGAAGCTAAAGATAGAAAGTTTGAAGGGGAAAACCCTAACTTGTAACCGACTCGACCTGCTACCCGAGACCTAGCCTATCTATATAAAGGCTAGGAGGGGCGGCGAGGAGGACACACGCAACCCTAGTTTCCACAACCCTTGCCAGATTGCATCTGTGCACCATTGTAACTTTCGACTCCTTCGATAATTCCACGAGCAGACAAGCAGGAGTAGGGACCTCTACGAGGCCTGAACCTGGGTAAATCCTTTGTCCCCTGTGTGCTTGTTTGCTAGCCGATAGATTTCTCCAGTGCTCCCTCCTTCTCCAAAACCCAAGTCCATAACAATGGGCATTGACGAGGTAAACCCTCGTCAATTAGCGCCGTCTGTGGGAATTGGGAGTGCTGATGTTGCGGCTTCTTCGGCCCCATCGAACGCGATCTACAACTCTGCAACAACGGAGATTCGCCAGCTTTTCGGCGCCTTCGACTTCACCGTCCACACGCCGGCTACTCGCCCGGCCTTCGAGTCCGTGGGCGACGGAATCAGCCTGGCGATCGGGAGCTTCCGCTTCCAAGTTGGTCAGATGGGCACGCTTCGCATGCCCGATTAGCCGACAGCACCGGCGATTGCCCCAGCATCATGGTTCCCTCCATCGATTGGCACCCTCAGCGAGCTCAGTGCTCCGGCGGCAGTCGGGAACATGGCCAGCGATAGCAGTCGCGACTCCGATCTAAGCAATCTGGCCACTGAAGATGGAACCTACGGTTCCGGATCTGAAAGTTGTGGAAGCAGCAGCTTCCCAAATCACTTCATGTGCGCCGTCATCAACGCGGGCGACACCTCCGCCAATCGGGGTAACGGTGGCAACACCGGCAACAGCACCGACCCGCCAAACGCCACCAACGGCGGCAATGGAGGAGCAGTCGAACCTCCCAGCATAATCAACGAGCAAACCGGCGAACGCGTCGTGATCAGGCTCAATGAGCAAGAGTGGGAGCGCTGCCGCGAAGCCCTACGAGGTGCACCTCTACCCTTCGGATCCCCACAAGAACTGCTGATGGGCTACCACTGGCTCCTAAAACAGGAATTCAAGCGCCAAAAACAAGCAATCGCGCAACTTGAGGCGCGTAAAAAGGCGGTGGACGAGTCAATCCTTCGTCGCGCTGGGCTCTCCTCCTATGGAGGATCCTCCTCAAGAGGCAACGAGCATCTCGCCAGGAAGAGGCAATCGCGGATGGCTCACCTCACCGAACAAGAATGCATAGACGTCGCAAAAGTCCTCGACTTCGGCTCTATGACAGTCGACACGAGAGGCAACGTGGTTCCCAGGACACCACATGCCACGGTGACAGCGGTCACCATGTACCTTCTCCATAACCAGCTACCAGCTAGAGATCCCCGAACGGCCATGCACCAATCTACGATCGCGGGCCTAGGGCTAATCGAGGCCGCCCTCGACAAAGAACCAGTACCAGACCCAAAAAAGGGCAAAGCGTTAGCAAAGCGCTACTCCTCGCCCTCGCAAGCGATGACAGTCACGACCTGTCTCGGCGCCACTGCTCAGGGCGACACGATTGCGACTACGATGCACGCGATGAACTCACGCAGCGCAAGATCGACAAGTCAAGGGCACGACGTGCTCGATCGACTGATTCGGAAGAAGAAGACGGGGAGCTCTATGGCGCCAGATGCTTCAGCAGATCCATCAGGCAAAAGCGAATGCCTAAAGGGTTCAAACTCCCATCAGAGAACCCGAAATTTGACGGTCTGCAGGACCCCAAGATTTGGCTGGAGGATCACATCTCCTCCGTCAGGCTGCACGGAGGCAGTCGAAGTACTGCCATGCAATGCTTGCAGCTACAGCTACAGGGCGCCGCCCGGGCATGGCTCAATAACCTCCCACGCGGATCCATTCGCAGCTGGGATGAGCTGGTCTACAGCTGCATGCGCAACTTTAAGGGCACGTACAAACGCTCCGCTTCAATCGAAGAACTGAGATGCTGCCAGCAAAGATCTGGCGAATCGCTGCGCTCTTACATCCAAAGGTGGTCCATCATCAAGAACTCCGCGGAGAACATCTTGGAAGACCGCGCGATTGATGCATTCAACGGTGGTGTCCGCCGCATGGAACTCAGGGAGGAGCTAGGCCGCTCAAACCCCAAGACCATCGACCACCTGATGGAGATCACGAATCGGTGACCTGATGGAGAAGATTCGGTGAAAAACCGCGTTCACTCCGACGAGGAGGCAGAACTCGAACGAAGACGCGACCGCCGGAGTAAGCGTCGCATGCGCGTCTATGACGATCGCGATGACGTTAACATGGTCGCAGCCGGCTATGCTGATAGACGCGACGATAACCGTAACAGCGGATACCGCAGCGGCGGATACCGCGACTCCGGGAAAACCATGCAAGTGTGGCAACGCCGCACTCGCGATGAAGCACCCGCGACCTCCATCGAGGACAAACTGTCCGGGCCATGCACGGTACACTTCTACATCGACAAGCATGATGGCAAGATAAAGTCCAGTCACCTCCTCAAAGACTGCCGCGAGTTCCTCCAGCTACATGAGGGGTTGGTTCGGATGAACCGCAATGCAGTCGAAAGAGGCTACGGAGCCGCTCCAGGCGCCATGGCACATGGCCCACCACCACCACCATCTGGGCCACCCCCGAACGGAGCTACACCGGACCAGCACCACGGAGGCGAACCATACCCACGGGCCATGGGTACCATGATGATCCAAAAGGGACGCCCCTCCAATAGGGTGCAGAAGGCCATCACTCGCCAAGTCAACTTGGCCACGCACTCGCCACCATCCACCACTGAGTACCTCAGTGGCAGTGAGTCGTGCATTACCTTCGATAAACGCGACCACCCGCCTCAAGTACCTCGCCCAGGTCATTGCCCCCTCGTACTCGAGGCGCAAATTGGAGGCTTTGACATGAGTCGCGTCTTCATGGATGGCGGAAGCGGCATCAACCTCATATTCGCGAGTACCTTGCGAGAAATGAGGATCCCTCTAACCTGCTTGGAGGCATCGGACACAATGTTCCATGGCATCATCCCAGGGAAAGGCGTATACCCCCTGGGCAAAATCAACCTCGACGTCATATTCGGCACGCCAAAGAACTTCCGGCGCGAGCGCATCGACTTTGAGGTCGTCGACTGGCCCTCACAATACCACTGCATCCTAGGACGCGTTGCGTTCGCTAGGTTCATGGCAGTACCCCACTACGCCTACCTGCAGATGAAAATGCCAGGTCCCAACGGTGTCATCACAATCAACGGGAGCTTCGAGCGATCTGACAG
The DNA here is from genome assembly GCA_916181665.1 of Avena sativa. Taxonomy (NCBI): domain Eukaryota; kingdom Viridiplantae; phylum Streptophyta; class Magnoliopsida; order Poales; family Poaceae; genus Avena; species Avena sativa. The sequence goes on from OV702290.1 coordinate 472,767,335, forward strand.
TTGCGATAGGGAATTCAACAGAATCTCCCAGTCCTTCGGCATGCAGGAGGAGCTCACGCGATTGAAGGAAACGACAGACAACAGTCTGCCCCCCTGAGTAGGCCAAGCTCACCTGACCTCTCCTTCGACTCATCTGTGCACACAAAGAAGGTGCAGATCCATCCATCAGATCCCGCTAAAACGGCCCTCATCGCCAACAACTTGAGTCCCGCATAGGAACTCGCGCTCGTCGAATTCCTCCGTGAGCACTGGGAAATTTTCGCCTGGTGTCCTACGGACATGCCAGGAGTTCCCAGGGAATTCGCCGAGCACGCACTCAACGTCAACCCCGACGCAAGGCCAGTCAAGCAAACAATCAGGCGACTGTCGGAGCCACGGGAACAGGCAGTCGGAATGGAGATCAACAGACTCCTCGAGGCCAAATTCATACGCAAGATCAAGGAAAGCACTTGGCTCGCCAATACGGTGCTAGTGCCAAAAAAGGACACGGATATCCTGCGGATGTGCGTGGACTTCACTACTTTAAACAAGCACTGCCCAAAAGATCACTTCCCGCTACCACGGATCGATCAAATAATCGATTCCACCGCCGGATGCGAGCGCCTCTGCTTCCTTGATGCCTACTCAGGCTATAACCAAATTCGAATGAAGGAGGAAGACCAGGAGAAGACCGCGTTTACAACGCCCTTTGGTGTGTTCTGTTACAACACAATGCCCTTCGGGGTAAAAAACGCAGGAGCCACGTACCAGCGGTGTATGCAGGCTTGCCTCAAGGAGCAACTAGGTCGCAACATCCAAGTCTATGTCGATGACATAGTAATCAAAACCAAGGAAGAAGCCTCTCTAATCGACGACTTGCAAGAAACCTTCGCCAATCTTGATCGCTACCGGATAAAGCTCAATCCGGACAAATGCGCCTTCGACGTACCCTCTGGGCAGCTGCTCGGTATCTCATCTCCGCGAGAGGGATTGAGGCAAACCCGAAAAAGATAAAGGCCATACTGGCCATGGAGAAGCCAAAGAACATAAGAGGCGTTCAGCAACTAGCCGGGCGAATCGCGGCCCTCAATTGATTTATCAGTCGAATGGGAGACAAGGCGCTGCCCTTCTATCAGCTCCTCCGCAAAGCTGACAAATTCGATTGGACCGACGAAGCGCAAGAAGCATTCGAAGACCTCAAGCACCTGCTATCCACCTCGCCAGTATTGGTAACTCCACGAGAAAGGGAACCACTACTGCTGTACATCTCCGCCACCAACCAAGTGGTTAGCATAGTGCTAGTCGCCGAACGGGCCGAGGAAAACAAGGTCCATGGTGTACAACGCCCGGTATACTACCTCAGCGAGGTCCTCACGCCAACAAAACAGCGGTACCCGCACTACCAGAAGCTGGCGTACGGCGTCTTTATGACCGCCTGGCGACTGCGCCATTACTTCCAGGAACATCCAATCGTGGTAGTCAATGACGCCCCATTGGGACATATCCTAAATAACCCTGACGCCACAAGGCGAGTCGCGCTTTGGGGAATCGAACTGTCTCCACGAGACATCACATATGAAAAGCGCGGCGCAATCAAGTCGCAATTTCTCCCTGACTTCCTCGTACATTGGATGGAAAACCAACTCCCGGACAAGCCAGATATGTCCTACCTCTGGAGAATGCACTTCGATGGGTCCAAGAGGAAAGATGGAGCAGGAGCAGGTGTCATACTGACATCGCCTCAAGGGGACAAGCTGAAATACATTCTGCGAATGCAGTTCACAGCCTCAAACAACGAGGCTGAATACGAGGCCCTGTTACACGGGATGAGAATGGCAAAAGCCTGCGGCGCAAAGAGGCTAATCATATATGGCGACTCCAAGCTGGTCGTCAACCAAACAATGCACGAGTGCGATGCACTGAACGACAACATGATCGCATACCGCGACCTCTACGACACAATTGAAGGAGACTTTGATGGTTGCGAGTTGCGACACATAGGTCGCGAAAGCAATGAGGAGGCGGACGCACTCGCCAACATAGGCTCCACCTGTGCACCCATACCACCTGGGGTATTCCTCGAGAGCATATGCGAACGTTCCATCAAGCCAAAGGCCATAGAGAAGAAAACAAGCGCAGCAACGGACTCGGGGGCTACGCCACCCAATGAGCCAATGACACTCGATGACTTGGAGCTCGACACAGGACTCAAGGGACCAATGAGCGTCATGATGATCGAACAATCATGGACGCCGCCGTACATTACGTACCTCCTCAGCAAGCGCCTACCGGACGACCCGACAGACGCATGACACATCGCGCGACGCTCCAAGGCATTCGCCGTTATCAACGGTGAGCTATATAAACGCAGCATCACAGGTGTGTTACAACGATGCGTCTCCCTAGCCGATGGAAGAACAGTCCTCCTCAACATCCATGAAGGGACCTGCGGGCACCACGCCGGCAATCGCGCCCTTGTTGCCAAAGCTCTATGAGTTGGATTCTACTGGCCCACGGCCATGCGCGACGCCAAGGATATAGTCCAAAAATGCAACGCTTGTCAGCGATTCGTGGACAAGCACACGCACCAGGCACAGAACTACGGCCTATCCCATTGGCCTGGCCCTTCGCCCAGTGGGAACTCGACATGGTTGGCAAACTTCCAAGGTCCTCGCAAGGAGGCTACGTCTACCTCTTGGTCGCAGTCGACAAATTCACCAAGTGGATTGAGGCCATGCCAGTGACCAAGCAATCAGGACACAGCGCAGTCAAGTTCTTCGAGTCCATCGTCTACCGCTTCGGCGTGCCGCACAGCATCATCACCGACAACGGAACAAACTTCACATCCAAGGAGTTCCAAGATTTCTGCGAGAACCTGGGGATCAACATCAGCTACGCCTCAATAGCCCACCCACAGACCAACGGTCAGGTGGAAAAGGCAAACGGGCTCGTTTGCAGCGGCATCAAGAAGCGACTCCTCCGACCACTCGAACAAGCCGCGGGCTGCTGGCCAAACGAACTGCAATCCGTACTCTGGAGCCTGCGTACAACTCCAAATAGCGCCACCGGCTACACACCATTCTTTATGGTACACGGAGCAGAGGCAGTACTACCCGCCGAGGTACGGTACAAAGCGCCACGCGTAGTCGCCTACAGCAAGAAGGAGTCATCCCTCGCACTGGAAGACTCCATCGACCTCCTTGACGAAGCAAGAGAAATCGCCGCAGAAAGATCTACGATCTACCAGCAGAACCTGCGCAACTACCATAGCAGAAGGCTTCGCCCCAGATCCTTCGTCGAAGGTGACCTAGTCCTGCGACTGAAGCAGCAGGGGCATCTCAAGCTCGAGTCCCCCTGGGAAGGACCGTACGTGATTACAGAAGTAATCCCAGGTGGCGCCTATCGCCTTCAAGATTTAGAGACAGGAGTCACACACTCCAACCCTTGGAACATCGCACAACTACGACGCTTCTACCCTTAGTTATTTTTCTTTACTTTTACATCGCAAATAAGGCTATTCAGCCAAGGCTACTTAGTCGCACATTGTACTTCGTACTGTTCTTCGAGTAAATAAAAGCTAAGTGCCCCAAAACTCCGTGTTCCCCTTTACTTTGTCAATTTTCATACTCGGGCGCTACGCCACCCTATACACATATGTTCTTCGAACAATAACGCGACATCCTGAGTAGCTGGCACACCAATCGAACCCCTTAACACAAACTCAACCCAGCTGCAACGCACCTGACAGGTTGACAAGGGAATGATACAAAGATGACCAGGCTAACGAAAAGGACTCGCATAAGTGCAACGCACCCCACGATTAAAGCTATTTGTAAACATTCAACAGTAAATGTATACGAGCTTTACAACACTAGTACACTTATGTGCAGGATACATATTTGGCTACCCTTGCAACAGAAGAACATTAGTCTGTTCCTCGAAGAAGTCGATGACCTCCTTGGCTGGACGATCCACCGCCTGATAGTGAGGCACCATGTTCCAGAAAGATCCCACTGGTGGCACCGGTGGCCCAGAGGCAATGGCGGCGACATCCACGTCAGGCTTGTGCAAACGCACCATGGAAAGGGCAGCCTTGGCACCAGCCACCAACTGCTGCCTCACGCACTCGCGAACCGCGGACATATCTTGAAATTTGGTCAGGAGAGCCAGCAGGCTTGATGGAGTATCATCCATCAGGAACATCGCCTGATAGATGTTCTTCAAACACGACTGCGACTTCTTCGGAAAGAGCAGCACTCATGAGGCGCGATCCTGTAGGGTCGCTAACGCAGTTGCACGATCATGATCTACCCAGAAGTATCCACTCTCTTGAAGTTGCTCCTGGGTGAGATCATGAAGACGGATGGAAATCCTATCCCTCTCCTCCTGCGGATGGCGTGCGCTAACAACTACACGAAGCAGCATCAACAGCATGAGTACAATGTACCATTGCGATTAACTACAAAGGAAAAGACAAGGATGAGCAAACTAACACTTAAACTGGTCGCCCAGTTGCGTCACCTCGCCAAGCAGATATTGCTCGCGGGCGGCGGCTTTTTCAGCCTTTGACTTCCACACGTCCGCGCTACCGCGGATCACGGGCAATTCACGCTCCAGTTGCTTAACGCGATCACGAAGTCGCGAAAGCAAGGACAACTCCTCTACCCTGGAGCATGGTGGTGCCACTGTATCCTCAAGAGATGGCGAGTCCGGGGTTCCCCCCACAGGACCACTTGATGTACCCTACCAAAAATCAAGCCAGAGGCAAATAAGGCGACCAACTCAAAAGTCAAAAGTAGCAGATGCATTCAGGATCAACATAAAAGTATCTACAAACACATTCGCCAACAGGCATGTTCTCCAATCAAAAGAGCAATTCATCAACTATTACAAAGAAACTAACTACGAGGCAGCTGGCTTCTTCGACTTCGATGACCTCGGGGGATTCATCAAGTCCGTGGCAGTATCAGATGCCACTGACTTTCCGCCGGCCCCTGAGGCCGAAGTTTTTGCCGCCTTCTTTACACGATTGAGCTCCTCCGAGTACTTGGCAACAGTGTTTATCAAGGAATGGTTGTATTTGGCACAGGCAGTCGCAAAGGGAGCAAATACTACCTGCTGACCATCCGTACCAACATGCATCGTCTTCGACACCACAGAAGGATCTACTTCGACTCCGTGGGCTTGCACCATGGCAAGCGACATGGTCGCGCCAGCCGCGCAGAGGGAGTTCTTGTACATGGCAGGCACACCCCCACCGAGCGACTCCACCAGCTCTCCCACATTGTCGACCAGCTCCGCCTTCGGCATCAGCTCCTCCTGGAGGCGACTCAGGGTGGCCTTGGCCTTGGACAGCGTATTTTGGACAGCGGCGCTACGATCCTCGACCGTAGATACCGCGCCCGCTAGAGCGTCATCACGACAAAGGGCTTGTGGATCAAAACTCAAGTCGCCTGCATCTACACCAAAATACACACATGGATCAAACTTCTAATGCCACTGGCACTACAGAGGAAGAGAAGAACATCAATAAAATATCTACTAGTGAAGGTACCTGAGAGGGCCTTGGCAACTGAGAACAGTTGCTCTTCGAACAACTTCTCCCTGGCCGCAAAGGAGGCACGCAGATCCTCTTCGTGCTTTTGGGCATCATCACGAGCCGTGATTGCCTCGTCGCGCCCCTTCACAGCTGCGGCTAGTGTCTTCTCCAGCGTGGCGACATCACGCAGTAAAGCGTTATGCTTAGCTACATGGCAGTCAATAATTGGCTGTCAGTCGATTATACCAAAACAGAGAGAAGACAAAAAGAATAAGTATAGAACACTTACTCTCGACCACGCGATGGCGCGTCTCTAGCATCGCATGTTGGCGACCCATCACCATCACCTGTTCCGCCACTTGTGTGGCTTCCTTTAGAAGGAGTTGTCCCACAAAACAAGGAGTCAGCAGAAGGAAGCAGAAGGCGTTGACTACCACATTAAAAAAAAGAGAAGGAAAGCTATACTTACATGGTCCTCTAGCGACTCCGAAGAAGTTCGCTGAACCGTCGTCCGAGCAACTACTCGATGCTCCCCTACATGAGGAGATCTCGAAGAATTGTGCCTAGAGTGGGCCGCCACTGGAGAAGGAGCGCGCTCGACCTCTACCTTGGTCCTTGAAGTCGCGACTCCTGATTCCTTCAAAAATTCGACGTCGTCCGAAGATGACGACGCCTCTTGACTGCAAGACAAAATCCGTAGTCAGAAAGGGCAAACTCCAGAACAAAGCCAACAAGAAGAAAACAGAGAAGAATGAAGGCACTAGCAAAATTACCAGTCAAATTTGTCAAGATCAAACGTGTCCTCCGCCGACTCCGACGAAGACTCCTTGGGCAATCGCATCTTCTTGCGAGAAGACGGTGCCACAGCCCTCATAGGAACGGCGGGAATTGGCGACTCCGCGCCAACAGCCGCGCCTCCTAGAGTGGAAGGAGTCGACGCGTCGGAATCCCTGCTACGCGAACGCTTGCGAGTATCCGGACTCTCGGACTTGGGGGCTTCCTCTTCCACATCGGAAGGGACAGTCGACTCAGACTTGTCCTCTTCCAAAGCTTCACGAGGAATAATCCTCTCAGAGAGGGGAGGCATGCAAGGCGACACTGCCCACTCCTGCATACCAAAAGTAAAGATCAGCAAAACATAACAGATAAGCAATAGAAAACGCAATCGAGAAAATAAGCTACTATGTAGCACAACCATACCTCAAGAGGAGGATTCGAAGCATCGAAAGGAGGAATGATTGGCTCGTTCGGAAGCACATCCTTGAGGGTGTACTTCGTGACCAGTCGCACCCTCTTATCTACCTCACTCGCGGACATGCCATCAGCATACACGCGAGTGGGATCATCAGTGCCACCCCATTGGAACATGGGATGGACCCTGGCCTGGAGAGGCTGGACACGACGATGCAGCCAAGTCCTGACAAGGGCGCAGCCTCCCTCTTCTGCGCCTATGCGACTCTCGAGGTCGCAGACGCGCTGATATAACACGTCTGTCTCCGCGAGTTTGGAAGGCATGATCACGTTCTTCCAAGAATGCATCTTCTTGCAGGGAGTCGCGGGATCGAAGGGCGCGAGTCCAAAGTGCTCGTCCTTGGCCTTCTGGTCACGAACATAGAACCATTTGTCCCTCCATCCCTGGACGGACTCGGTAAGCTTGATACCGAATTAGGTGGCGGATGGGTCGACGTGGATTCCGCAACCACCTATGTCATAAAATAAAGAGCCAGATGCGTACTGACGCTTCAATTTAAAGATGCGCTTGAAAAGACCAAAGTGTGGCTCGATTCCGAGCCAGCACTCGTAGAGAGTGATGAAACAAGTGATGTGGAGAAGAGAATTTGGGGACCGCTGATGGAGCTGGAGCCCATAGAAACAAAGAAGACCCCAAAGAAAGGGGTGAAGAGGCAAGGAAAGACCGCAAATGATGAAAGCAAGAAACATCACTCGATAACCAGCGGGAGGCACAGGGACGGTCTCACCGCTGGGGACGCGCGAATCGGCGACTGCTGCAGAAATAACTCCGTCTTGGCGAAGAAGACGGAGATCCGACGCCTTGATGATAGAGGGACGCCATGCACCATTGGTCACGCGGGTGCCTGCGACCTTCTTCTTCCCGACGGCGGTGGCACTGGTGCCCGCAGCAGCGGAGCCACCTTTCTTCTTCGTTGTAGCGAGGGTGGCCGCGGAATCAGCGGCAGCGGCTCCCTTCTTCTTCCCCATTGCACGGCGGCGATGTGAGCGAAGGAAGTAGCTTGGGAACGAACGGAGCTGGTCCAGCGTTGTGGAGAAGATGGGCGCAGGGGAAAGCAGAAAAGCAACAGCAATGGCGATGGCAGCAAGGAAGAAAGAGCACAGATGGGAAATTACCGCCGCAGCATCGCTACTTAACCCCTGGGAGATGCAATCCAACGGCTAACAAAAACCCTATTGGACGCGTGGCATGCATCACGTTGGACACGTGGAGAAGAGGAAGCGCGAACCGTCCCCCCACTTCTACCATTACGCGCGGAAATCGAGGAGGCACAGTTAAAAATAAGATTATGCACGCCCAGTCAAATCAAAGTCAGAAAGTGGTACCCACCGCTCGTCATGTCACGTCAAAATCGCTCACGCGGGCAACTAAGGTCATACAAGCGTCAGCACTGACGTCATCAAGGCTATGCAGTGGAAAACTTCGACTATTTTTAGTCCTTGTTGGAGTCTTCGACTCCACCAAGCACTCGAGGGCTACTCCCATAGGGAGCGCTGGCCGCGCACCCTACGACTTTTCTTTTTCTTGTTGCAGGAACATGGACAATCACAAAAGCAAACCTAACCACTCGAAACACAGTTCGATTATGGACATGTGTTACTCCCATAGGGAGCGCCGGAAACAAGCAGGCAAAATACGACAGCAGTCGCAAAAGTATTTTAGTACCTGCCTGAGTCATCGACCGAAACAAGCAGGCAAAAGACGACAGCAGTCGCAAAAGTTCTTTAGTCCCTGCCTGAGTCTTCGACTCAACTAGGCACTCGGGGGCTACTCCCATAGGGAGCGCTCGTCGCGCACCCTATGATTATTTGTACAAAAAATGGTGTGTTGATAACATCCACACTCGAAACTCATGGCGACACCGCCTCATAATTTTCCCCCTACAAAGAGACTGCGTATCCTGGGTTACCTGAATCGTCTCCGCGATGATAAAATTCGGATGCCGCACCTACGACGTGAAGGTAAGACCTGAATAAGGCCTGGCAACGCATTTAACTGCGCACTACCAGAAACATATCCGTGTCTACAGGCACGATGAACATGCCTTGACGGACGCGTCAAGTGCTCACACCCATATAACTGGAATTCGACTCCTGTAAGACCTCCGCGGCCTGAGTCGAATTACACCAACACTTTTCCAGATTCGAGTCCGGGGAATCGAATTTGAGTAGATTGCGTTGTTTCACCCTAAGGTGGTTAACTGATACCGATACTTCAGCTATATCAGGCATGTATATCAACAATCCCTATGACACAAATAAAAGCAATCGAAATTTACTCATTCAGGCACTCGAAGGCTTCAAAAAGTCCCTAGTCGAATCTACGATTCCACTGGACACTCAGGGGCTACTGACATGGGTATACCCTACAGGTGCTCGAGCTTGGCATATACGGTCCAAATACATACAGGCCCACGGTGTCGCCAAGGCCCGGATGGAGGGACTCGAGTATCCTACGGACTCTCGATTGCTTGAAGGATAAGAAGAAGCTAAAGATAGAAAGTTTGAAGGGGAAAACCCTAACTTGTAACCGAATCAACCTGCTACCCTAGTTTCCACAACCCTTGCCAGATTGCATCTGCGCACCATTGTAACTTTCGACTCCTTCGATAATTCCACGAGCAGACAAGCAGGAGTAGGGACCTCTACGAGGCATGAACCTGGGTAAATCCTTTGTCCCCTGTGTGCTTGTTTGCTAGCCGATAGATGTCTCCAGTGCTCCCTCCTTCTCCAAAACCCAAGTCCATAACAATGGGCATTGACGAGGTAAACCCTCGTCAACTAACAACAAGACTTCTCCCATGTCCTCAAGAACAATACAAACTACTCACAAGACATCATATGGATCATGATCAGAGATGGAATAATGATGTATAACAATCTGAACATAAACAATAATTCAATGGTTCACTCAATAGCATTAACTACAAAGAGTAATCAACACCGGGAAAGTTTCCCCTATGAACTATGCAAGATTCAACGCAATTGTTACAACAATATAGAGATGGTGATGAGGGTGCTGATGGTGATGATGGTGGTGATGATGATGATGATGATGATGATGATGATGATCCCGATGAAGTCCAGCTTGATGGTGGTGTTGATGGCGACGATCTCCCCTCTCCGGGAAGGAATTCCCCCGGCAGAAATCTGTCTGCCGGAGAGATCTTTCTCTCTCGGTGTTTTCCGCCCCGCAGAGGCAGCAAAATCTTTCTGTGGTCCCTCCCCCAGTCTTAGGGTTTCGGGAGGATGATATACGCTAGAGGAGAGAGGCTGGAGTGGGCCAGGGTGGCCACACCACCTCCAGGCGTGGCCTAGGGCTGCCTGCGCCAGGGGGTGGTGTGGGCCCCCTATGGCCCATCTCCACTCCGTCTTCTGGCATCCTTAGTCTTCTGGAAAAATAGGATTTTCCGTATATTTTCCCGGATTTTCTGATCTTCGCGAATTTTGCCTCCAAACAGCACCTTTTCCATCAGAATCCTGACTGCAGCGGTCCATGCTCCAAAAGTCATCAACCATGCAAAAACAGATGAAATAACATAAGTATCACCTCTCAATACGAAATATATCAATGAATAATAGTGAATTAAGACATAGAATAGTGATGCAAAATGGACGTATCAACTCCCCCCAAGCTTAGACTTCGTTTGTCCCCAAGCGAAACTGAGCTCAATAAACATGGCCTCAGGTTTATGGAGTGAAGAGTCGATAAAAGAATACGGACAAGAAGCATCACATTCATCAAATACATAGATCATAATAGAAGACAACTCACTATTATATAACTCAACTTGTAATAAGTAAAGGAAACACAATAAAGATACATAAAGTGAATCATAATTGGTAATGGCAGACTTAGCTCTTGGTCGAAGGTTGATAATTTGCTGGAGTTCACAAATAATTGGTTTTTCAATGATGGCTTTCAAAGTAGTAAACATCAGGATAAGAGCAATGTGCAAAACAAGGAACATAAGAAACATGATTGAATAAATCAACATATGAATGAATGAAACACAACAACTCAAAATACTTGCTGAGATAGCAGGGAGTAGGTTTACTGACTCAACTACAAAGTAAAAGAAAGGCCCTTCAAAGAGGGAAGCAGGGATTGCAAGTCTCATAAAGAACTCCCAAAAATTATGATACTTACTAGCTTTCAGCTCTCATTGCCCCTATCATAGGCATCTTTAGGTGATTAAGGATAAAGTGACACAGCTAAGAGGATATGCTTGACAAGTTATAAGTTGAAATCTCATGCCCCTTACTTATGAGTACCGATCCTCATGCTACTCAACTTCAGTCACGAGCAAGCTCTTGTCATTGTAAATACATGCGTATCATTGAGAACCGCCAACTGGGTACCCCTTGCACATGACACAGGAGTTATCCCATAATCAAAATGACAAGGCAAGCAGACAGTGAGCATCTCAACAATCTTTTTATTTGCTATTTGCATAAGTTTTTATTGAGGATGCTTCATAGAATGCTCACTATAGTTATGCTGCCAGTTTCCACCATGATTAGGCATGGCTTAGGCTAGCGGCCTAGGCGTTTCTCTAACACACATATAAACTCCATGATCTTACAAGTTCCACTTTTATTTCACACTGTCGGGATCCATAAGCAAAAGAACATGATATCAACTAGGTACAAAGTACCAAATGAAGTGTTGAAAGCGGTCCCCATGATACATGGTTTGGCTCACTTCAACTCATAAAGCGCAAGCATATACGCAACAAAGAAGGACCCAATGGTTCAAGTTTATTAAATGCAAGAAAGTAAAGTGTGCCATCAAGTTCGTGAGAGGTTTAATCACTAATTTTCACATAATAAGTTTAATTTGGGAGGTAGATAAAACAAGAATTTACTTGGAATAGCAATAATGCTAATAGGTAGGTATGGTGGACACAAATGGCAAAGGTTTTGGTTTAAAGGAGGTGGATGCACGAGAAGAATACCCTCTCAGTACAGGTTTTTGGCTAGCAAGGCTGGGTAGCAAGTATAAGAGTTGAAGGAAACAACCAAACATACGAGTGATAAAGACAAACATGCAATCTTCCTTGGAAACACAAAAGATCTTAACTAGAGAATACTAGACTTATGAGCAAATCAAGAAAGAAAGATGATGAAATAATTTTTCTTTAAAGGTACTTTTATCTTTTTCATTCAACTCTCAAAAATAGTGTTGCTACTGACTGAGCCAGGTTTGCCAAATCCAACTAAATTAACTCAATGATCCCAAAGTGATACCAATACTAACAACAAGATCAATCATATAACCATGAATTGAAAACTAATATAAGCTATGCAAAAGAGTGAATGATAGAACTTCTCATTAATATTCCATAACGGCAACTCACACCAAGGGATACATATCTAACGAGAGAGGGGACACTTCCATAATGCAAACCATCCTACACAATAACTCCTCTATTCATGATATGACTCTACTAAAAAGGTAAAAGGATAGAAAATAGTGATGTGATACCGCGGCACTCCCCCAAGCTTGGAACAAACCAAGGGGATGCCAAACCTGATGACGAATTACTCCTTTGGTGGTGGTGGTATCCTCTCATCTTCGTCCGTCTTCCAAGGTAAAGGCTTCCCATCAACAAAGGACATCGTGGTTTCCAACATCCTGAAACTTGCAGCAGCACTTATGAGTTTAAATCTAGCCTCGTACTCACAGTTTTGATTTTGAACGTCATAGAACTGTGCTTGCAGTTTGTTGGATGTTTGGCGGAGTGAGAGGACTTCGTTTTTGAGTTCAGAAGTCTCCTTTTGGTGCTCGGTGATGAGTTCGGAACAAATCTTATGGATGATATCCACTTCGCGCTCCGCCATCTTCTTGTACCTAAAGACTTCTTGTTCCAATGCTTCCATCATGTCCTCCAGACTTCCTTCACCTTTAGGGCCTTGAACCTCTTTAATCCGAACCTCCCCACCTTCGAGCAATAACTCCTTGGGATGAATCTTCAATTCTCTCATGTATGGGTTGATGATATCTTCCAAGGAATCTCCCTTAACTGATCCAGTGGAAGACATTGAGGCTACAAATCTGAGAATTTACCTGGCAGAAATAGATCAAAACAAAAACACAACGAAAACACGATATACGAACCTCGGGGGATCCAGGGGGTTATATATTATGAAGTTTCATATCAAAAGGGAGGTACTGGGTGAAAACGGGTCGGAGGCGGAGTCTGGGGTGGCCTCACCACCTGGTGGTGCGGCCAGGGGTGGGCCCGTGCCACGGGGTGGTGTGGGCTACCCCGGCTCCGGTTCCGTCCCTTTTTCGCTTCGTAACCTTCCTTATTGACTGAAAACTACAAAAATATAGTTGTATTGTATTTTCGTGGAACTTTTCTTACCAGAACTGTTACCTATTTGAAAACAGACTCTGTAGGTCTCTGAATTTGGTCCTCGATGAATTTCTCCGGAGTTATAACTTGAAAGGCATCAACATCTTCATTGTAAGAATCTCCAGCAATATAGTGTTTGAGTCGCTGTCCATTCACTACTTGTGTAGTATTATCTTTTAGAGAAGAATTTTTTATTGCTCCTGAACGGTATACTTCTTCAATGATGAAAGGTCCTTCCCATTTTGATAGTATCTTACGTGCAAAAAATCTGAGACGAGACCTATATAATAGAACTGTGAGATCCAGGCACATGGCTTAATAGGATTGATAGGATACCCATATCAACAAGTTGCAACTTCTTTTCCGGAAGCTCATTCGAAAAGAACTCTAAGGTTAAGCGTGCTTGGCCTAGAGCAATTCTAGGATGGGTGACCGACCGGGAAGTGGGTAACCGGGTGCGCACGAGTGAGGACAAAGTGCGCAGAAAAGACTAGTGTTGGTCTATGGGGCCAGTCTAGATATCCTATTAAGCTGCCAGGAGTGACACCCCCCGGGCCCAGGAGTGGACGGGGTGTTACAAGTGGTATCAGAGCCAACCTCACGGTTAAACGGGTGTGTGCGGGTTAGTGGCAGGACATGTGGAGCATGGCTCGTGTGGCCCGGAGTGGACACGGCATGGCACATGTGCCGGCACTAGACGCATAGACGCGTGCCAAGAGGGAACGTTCATGGGGTGTGCTTGATCGATGAGGGCATCGATCTTCTAAAGGGTGGGTGTATGTGAGATCCAGGCACATGGCTTAATAGGATTGATAGGATACCCATATCAACAAGTTGCAACTTCTTTTCCGGAAGCTCATTCGAAAAGAACTCTAAGGTTAAGCGTGCTTGGCCTAGAGCAATTCTAGGATGGGTGACCGACCGGGAAGTGGGTAACCGGGTGCGCACGAGTGAGGACAAAGTGCGCAAAAAAGACTAGTGTTGGTCTATGGGGTCAGTCTAGATATCCTATTAAGCTGCCCAGGAGTGGACGGGGTGTTACAAGAACTTTCTCACCAACATGAAATTCTCTCTTAAGTATTCGCTTGTCATGCCATCTTTTAACTTTTTCCTTAAAGATCCTAGCACTCTCATAGGCTTCACTCCTCCATTCATCTAAAGAACTTAAGTCAAATAATCTTTTCTCACCAGCGAGCTTACAATCTCTATTTAGTTCTTTCACTGCCCAGTAAGCTTTGTGTTCTAATTCTAAGGGTAGGTGGCAAGCTTTCCCATAAACCATTTTATAAGGATACATTCCCATAGGATTTTTGTAAGCAGTTATATAAGCCCATAAAGCATCATTCAACTTCTTAGCCTAGTTTTTTCTAGACCTATTAACAGTCTTTTGCAAGATAGATTTAATTTCTCTATTTGATAACTCTACTTGCCCGCTAGTTTGGGGGTGATAAGCTGAAGCAATTCTATGATTAACATCATATTTAGCAAGGGTCTTCCTAAAACCACCATGAATGAAATGAGAACCCCCATCAGTCATGAGATACCTAGGCACCCCAAACCTAGGAAAGATAATATCCTTAAGCATTTTTAGAGAAGTCTCCCCGTCAGCACTCTTTGTAGGAATGGCTTCTACCCACTTAGTAACATAATCAACAACAACAAGAATATGAGTGTAGCCTTTCGAAGGAGGGAAAGGACCCATAAAGTCAAATCCCCAACAATCAAAAGGTTCAATAACTAGAGAGTAGTTCATAGGCATTTCATTGCGTCTAGAAATATTACCAACACGCTGACATTCATCACAAGATAAAACAAATTTTCTTGCATCTTTAAAAAGGGTAGGCCAGTAGAAACCTGATTGTAGTACCTTTTGTGCAGTTCTATCTCCTGCATGATGTCCTTCATAGGCACTACCATGACATTTACGCAATATCTCCTTTTGTTCATATTCTGGAACACATCTTCGCATAATACCATCCACTCCTTCTTTGTATAAGTGTGGGTCATCCCAAAAATAATGCCTCAAATCATAGAAGAACTTTCTTCTTTGCTGAGTTATAAACGTTGGAGGCAAATACTTGGAGACAATAAAGTTAGCATAATCAGCATACCAAGGGCTTCCTCGCGAGCTCACCCCTACTGTAGCTAACTGTTCATTTGGTAAACTATCATTAACAGGCATAGGGTCAAAAGAGATATTTTCCAAACGAGATAAATTATCAGCTACAGGGTTTTCAGCACCCTTCCTATCTACTATATGTAGATCAAACTCTTGTAAAAGTAGTACCCATCTAATAAGCCTAGGCTTAGCGTCCTTCTTCGTCATAAGATATTTAATAGCAGCATGATCAGTATGAATGGTTACTTTTGAGTCCACAGTATAGGGCCTAAACTTATCACAGGCAAAAACAACAGCTAGAAATTCCTTTTCAGTAGTGGCATAATTCCTTTGAGCAGCGTCTAGAGTCTTACTAGCATAATGGATAATGTTTAACTTTTTATCAATATGTTGCCCAAGGACAGCCCCTATAGCAAAATCACTAGCATCACACATTATATCAAAGGGTAAACTCCAATCAGGTGGTTGAACAATAGAGGCTGTAGTTAAAGCCTTCTTAAGAGTTTCAAAAGCTTCCCTACAATCATCATCAAAAACGAAGGTTACATCTTTTTGAAGAAGATTAGTGAGAGGTTTTGATATCCTAGAGAAGTCTTTAATAAACCTCCTATAGAAACCAGCATGACCAAGGATACTACGAATACCTTTGATGTCTCTTGGACATGGCATCTTCTCAATTGCCTCAACCTTAGCTCTATCAACTTCTATGCCTCTTTCAGAAACTTTATGCCTAAGAACGATCCCTTCATTAACCATGAAGTGGCATTTCTCCCAATTAAGAACAAGATTAGTTTCTTCACATCTCTGCAAAACTTTATCAAGGTTGTGCAGACAATTATCAAAAGAAGTTCCATAGACAGAAAAGTCATCCATGAACACTTCTACAATTTCCTCACAAAAACCATGAAAGATAGCAGACATGCACCTTTGGAAAGTAGCAGGAGCATTACATAAACCAAAAGGCATACGTCTATAAGCATAAGTTCCATAAGGGCAAGTAAAAGTAGTTTTTTCTTGATCTTGTTGTTTAATAGCAATTTGAGAGAAACCAGAATAACCATCAAGAAAACAAAAATGGGTCTTTTTAGACAACCTTTCCAACATTTGATCAATAAAAGGAAGCAGGTAGTGATCTTTCTTAGTAACTTTATTGACTTTCCTAAAATCGATGCACATCCTATAGCCTACCACTATTCTTTGAGGAATAAGCTCATCATTATCATTAGGGACAACGGTAATACCTCCCTTTTTAGGAACACAATGAACAGGACTAACCCATTCACTATCAGCAATAGGGTAAATAATACCAGCATCAAGGAGTTTCAATACCTCATTCCTTACCACTTCCTTCATCCTAGGATTTAAACGGCGTTGGTGCTCCACTACTGGCTTCGCATCTGGTTCTATGTTGATAGAATGCTGACATATAGTAGGTGAAATCCCTTTTAAATCATCCAGAGTATAGCCCATAGCTCCTCGATGTTTCCTCAAAACTTCCAATAACCTTTCTTCTTCCTTCCCTGAAAGTTTAGCACTAACAATAACAGGATATATCTTTTTATCATAAATATAAGCATATTTAAGATCATCAGGGAGAGGTTTTAGATCGAAAACCGGATCCTTTTTAGGTGGCATCATGGTACCCAAGTCTTCTACAGGCAAGTCGTGCTTAAGCATCATAGGTTGATCACGGAGAATCCTGTCAATCTCATTCCTTTCTTCCATGAGGATTCACTTTCATGATCTTCCATAAATTGCTGCAAAGCATTGTTAGGAGCAAGAGAAATAGAAGCAAGTTGTTCAACCCTAAAATCCTCATTATGGGTTTCCTCTTCGGAAGGTTCTTTAGCAAATTTCGAAAAATTAAACTCATAAGATTCCCCACCAAACTTAGTCAAGACTTTCTCCCTCTTACAATCAATAATAGCTCCTCAAGTACTCAAGAAAGGTCTACCAAAAATGATAGGGTAGGTTTTACTAGCAGCCAAACCAAGTACTAGAAAATCAGCAGGGTACTTAATCTTACCACAAAGAACTTCCACGTCCCGTACAATACCAATTGGAGAGATGGTCTCTCTATTAGCAAGCTGAATAACCACATCAATCTCTTCCAACTCGCAAGGACTGATTTCATGCATAATTTCTTTGTAAAGCTCATAAGGAATAACACTGGAACTTGCACCAATGTCACATAAACCATAATAGCAATGATCACCAATTCTAACAGAAAGCATAGGAACACTAGCCTTTTTAGTTCTATTGGGATGTGAAACAATATTAGAAGCATCCTCACAAAAGACTATGTGCCCATCTTCTACGCTTTTAGTGACAAGGTCTTTCACAATTGCTACCATAGGTTCAATGTTTATTTGTTCATCAGGTCTTACAATTCTTTTTTCACTTTTGGTGATTACATTAGTTATCATAGGATGGTCCTTTACCTTTTCGGGGAAGGGAATCTTCTCGATATAAGGTTCGAGTAAGATGAGGTCAATAATGCAATACTCGGCACTTCCAATAGGAGCATAGTCAACAATATCTTTGTAAGGTACACGGTATTTGTTCCATCCCCTTTTTGGAATTTCGATATAGGAAGCAAAAGCTCTAAAGCAATTCGTAATAACTTGCAAATCAAGACCATAAATATTACTAATATTTTGAAAGTCCTCAGTTCCTATAAAAGATTCAATGCATTCATAATCATAATTTATACCTGACTTTCTACCTTTGGCATTCTCCCAAGCTTCAGCATTGTCTTGAATACGGTGTAGAAGGTCCCATTTAGCTTCTTCTTCCATGCGAGTGAATGATCCAGCACAAGAAGCATCCAATAAATCTTTATCATGTAGAGGGAGCCTTGCATAAAAGTTATTGATAATAATATTGTTGGGGAGCTCATGAATGGGACATTTGAGCATTAGTAACTTCAATCTCCCCAAGCTTGAGCTGTACTCTCTCCATCAAGAGGCCAAAAGTTGTATATTTGATTCCGATCTTTATGAATCTCACTAGGAGGATAAAACTTTGAATAAAAGAGAGGCACTATTTCCTCCCATTCCAGAGCTTGACCATTCTTCAGCAGATTATACCATTCCTCAGCTCTTCCTTTTAGTGATAATGAGAATAACTTCTTCTTAACTTGATCTGTAGTAATACCTGCACACTTGAATAACCCACAGAATTCGTGTATAAAGAGTAAATGATCACCGGGATGGATAGTTCCATCCCCAACATAGTAGTTATCCATAACACGATCAATAATTCTTGTAGGTATTTTGAAAACATCATTCTCAGCAGGTGTTGGCTTATCTACTACCTTAGCAGTGGTAGTAGCATTACCAAATAAGAAACTCAGCGAATTATCCATAACGAAAATAAAGCAAATAACAGAAGTAAACAATACTCACAGTAGAAGTTTTCTTTACCAGTTCCACTCTCCAATAGCGCTTCAATCCCCAGCAATGGCGCCATAAAATAGTCTTGATGACCCACAAGTATAGGGGGTGTATCGTAGTATTTTCGATAAGTAAGAGTGTCAAACCCAACGAGGAGCAGAAGGTGCTGGCTAGTGGTATGGATCAGGAATTCTCTGCAAATACTTAGCAAATGGATTTTTAGGGGTTTTTGATAAAGCAAGTAAACAAAGTATGAGTAAATAAAAGACAGTAGGAATAAATGCAGCAAGTGGCCCAATCCTTTATGCAGCAAAGGACAAGCCGGTTGTATTACTTAAAATGACCAAACGTTCTCGAGGACACATGGGAAGACTGTCAAGTGCTTTCGCTTCATATAGTTGATTAATCTTCTTTAGCTTGCTAAGTGTTGTGTGGGTGAACCTGTGCTAATGTACCGTCCCATCCAAGACTAATACATACTTGTGATTATACCCCTTGCAAACATCCATAAGTACAAGAAAGTAATTAAGGTAGAAACCTAACCACAACTTTAAACTCTAAGCCCTTACGTCCCTTGTGCAATGGTTTCCTAACGGGGGTTCAGGTTTCTGTCACTCCGGCAACCCCTACGATTAGTAGCCAAATACACAATGCATTCCCCTAGGCCCATATAGGTGAAGTGTCATGTAGTCGACGTTCACATGACACCACTAGAAGAAGTACACCACAACTTAAATAACAATCTATTGAATCTTTCTCAATGCAACTCCACTACTAACAACAAGACTTCTCCCATGTCCTCAAGAACAAGACGAACTACTCATAAGACATCATATGGATCATGATCAGAGATGGAATAATGATGTATAACAATCTGAACATAAACAATAATTCAACGGTTCATTCAATAGCATCAACTACAAAGAGTAATCAACACCGGCAAAGTTTCCCCTATGAACTATAGCAAGATTCAACCAATTGTTACAGCAATATGGAGATGATGATGAGGGTGCTGATGGTGATGATGGTGGTGATGATGATGATGATGATCCCGATGAAGTCCAGCTTGATGGTGGTGTTGATGGCGATGATCTCCCCTCTCCGGGAAGGAATTCCCCCGGCAGAAATCTGTCTACCGGAGAGATCTTTCTCTCTCGGTGTTTTCCGCCCCGCAGAGGCGGCGGAATCTTTCTGTGGTCGCTCCCCAGTCTTAGGGTTTTTCGGTAGGATGATATACGCCAGAGGAGAGAGGCTGGAGTGGGCCAGGGTGGCCACACCACCTCCAGGCGCGGCCTAGGGCTGCCCGCGCCAGGGGGTGGTGTGGGCCCCCTGTGGCCCATCTCCACTCCGTCTTCTAGCATCCTTAGTCTCTGGAAAAATAGGATTTCCCGTATATTTTCCTGGATTTTCTGATCTTCGTGAATTTTGCCTCCAAACAACACCTTTTCCATCAGAATCCTGACTGCAGCGGTCCATGCTCCAAAAGTCATCAACCATGCAAAAACAGATGAAATAACATAAGTATCACCTCTCAATACGAAATATATCAATGAATAATAGTGAAAGAAGACATAGAATAGTGATGCAAAATGGACGTATCAGTATAGGCCTAGTTTTATACTCTTTATGCTATCTATACTATCTTTCCAAACTTCACAAAGCACTAACTAAGAGGAAAGAACTTTGTAAAGTAAAAGAATAAAGCTTGCAAGTAAAACTTGGGATGGGTATAAATCAAAGGTAATATAACCAAATCATGCCTAATGCATCTTGCTTAGGTTATCTTGCAATTAGTGATGGCTTGCATATGTATAAGACTTGCAAGTGTTAACTTGCCAATAATAGCTTGCATAGATCTAGCTTGCCTTGATTGGTGCAGTGATTGAAGTTTTCCTCCTCTTCTTCGGGGTAGAACTCCTCCTCCTCATAGCTTGGGTCGGTACTATCGTCTATAAATAAATACGGGGTACACAATCACCAAACAATACTTAATTAATTCTATTTAGCACACTAAGGCTCACACTTGATGATCAACTATCATCATAATCATCACATGAATTAAAGAACTAGTTTTATTTTTATTTGAGAAAAGTAATTTCTACTCATTGAAATTAATTAAGATTTAATATTCTCCAATTAAAATATGGGATCATGTGGACACATGTCATCACCACATATTCTAATACATGGGAATATGATTTAAAGTGTTGGTCATATTTTATAAAGTTTAAGATTTTCATTTAATAGATTTAAAGTGACTAGAAATGCCCTAATAGCATTATTTTGATACTAGTCCAATGTCATTGCATGCAAACCTAAATATTTTTACATATTCAGATAGATATTCTCAAATGGGAATTTTTGAGAGTTGGAATCAACTCAAAAGCTATTATGGTTGATTTTTGAAAAATGTTTGAAATTGCAAAAGTCTCTGTCTTGTTATTTTTACTAAAGATTATCTCTAACTCCAATTGATTTAAATCAAGCGGGCTGGGATAGATAATTTAAATATCTTTCTACCAAAATTTGAATCATCCAATTTGGTTTAGTGAAACTCTCTGAATTGATTTTTGAATATATGGACAGAAACTAGTCTAAACAGAAATGGAAAAAATATTTGAATTTCCAGGCCAGCGCGGGAAGTTAAACGGGCCGGCCCAGCTGCACTGCACAGTGAAGCGGGCTGCTCATAGATGCGGTCCACCAGTCAACGACTACATCTAAGCAAAATGGTATCGGTGGATCTAGGCCGTGCGATCTAATTCTAATCCAACGGCAGGGAGTCGTCGTTGACGACGAACTACTCCGGCAAGGAACTAAACCTAGCGCGGCGGTGCGGGTCTAGCTAGGCTCACCTGGGCTCCAGCTAGGGTCGGCGACAGGGGCGATCGACATGGTAGACGACGGCGAGTCGAGGCGCAGTCATGGCAGGGCTTGGGATGGTCGAAATCGACGGCGCCCTTCTCCTCCAGCAGCAGCAGGCTCTGGCAAAATTCAGGCGAGAGGGAGCTCGCCTTGCTCCGGGAAGAAGTGGGAGAGGATCAGTGAGGAGTGGTGAGTGGAATGGTGTGGAGAAATGAGGCAGGGGAGGGCTCTATTTATACTGCGGAGAGGGGACCGAATGGTGCGGGTGCGAGCTCGTCGGTGATGAGGCTACATGCTGCTATCGACGTGGCGGAGGCTAGGGGCGGTGTGTGGTTCCCTGGCGGTTCTCACAGGCGTAATGGCGAGGCGTGGGGCGGTGTGGTTCGGTCGGGAGCGTGCGGTGCTCCGCGCGGACGCACAGGTGTTTGCGGTGGCGTGCGGCAGCTGCGGGTCGCGTGGCCACGAACGGGGTTGTCTACGGGGTTGCTGTGATCATGGCAAGCTAGTGCACGTGAGGCGGGGGTGAGGCGCGATCTAGGCGATCTGGTCGGGCGCGGCGAGCTGGCGCGCTCTGGACATGGCATAGAGAGGCGGGGCGCGGCGTAGCTAGGGTGGTCCAGGGCTTGGCTGGGTTCGAGGCTTGGACAGGGGCTGGCGGTGGACCGAGGCATGTCTGGTGTGCGTCATGGGTGAGGGTGATACATTGCAAATGTATCTATAATTTTTGATGTTCCATGCTTGGTTTTATCCACTTTCTTGTGTTTTGTCCACACTTTGGAGTACTTCTCATATGATTTCTTGGACTAACCTATTAACAAGAGCCACAGTGCCAATTGCCTGTTTTCTGCTGTTTTTGGTTCCAGGAATGTCAGAAAATCAATATTCTCAGAATTGGATGGGACAGAAGTCATCAAGTGCCAGAATACGAGACAGAGAGGGGCCAGGGGGCCACCACACCACCTGGCCGTGCGGCCAGGCCTGGCCCGCGCCAGGGGTGGTGTGGCCACTCCCGGCACCCCCTTGGCCTCCCCTTACGACTATAAGATGCCCTCGGGACATAAACCCTAAGTGCCCGATAAAAAAATCCACGAAAGAGTCTGTAGCCGCCGTCATCTCCATCCCTAGATCGGGATGGATCTGAAGCTCTTCCCGGCACCCTGCCGGAGAGGGGAATTCACCCTGGAGGCCTTCTTCGTCACCATGCGAGCCTCCGGTGTGATGCGTGAGTAGTTCATCCTTGGACTACGGATCCATGTAGTAGCTAGATGGCTGGTTCTCCTCCTTTGTGCTTTCATGTTTAGATCTTGTGAGCTCCGTTCATGATCAAGATCATCTATTTGTAATTCTGCATGTTATGTTTGCGGGGATCCAATGGATATTGAGATGCTATTTCAGATTGATTATTGATTCTATCATGTCTTTGTTATTTGTGATCTTGCATGCATTCCGTTGTTAGTAGCTATCTTGGCCAAGTAGATGCTAGCAACTCCAAGAGTTAGTATTTATGCTCGATAGCGGGTTCATGCCTCTGGTAATCTGGGGAAGTGACAGAAATCTCTAAGGTACTAGATGTGTTGTTGCTACTAGGGAGAAAACCACAATCCTTTGTTCATAGAACAATCGTATTGTTTACTTTACACGCAGTTCGTAAAGCAATAATCTGTTGCTTGCAACTTAATACTGGAGGGGGTTCGGATGATAACCTGAAGGTGGATTATTAGTCATAGATGCAGTTGGATGGCGGTC
Source organism: Avena sativa (assembly GCA_916181665.1). NCBI lineage: Eukaryota > Viridiplantae > Streptophyta > Magnoliopsida > Poales > Poaceae > Avena > Avena sativa. The sequence continues at coordinate 472,790,591 of OV702290.1, forward strand.
TATGTATAATGTTGTAATGCCCAATCAAGTCTCAAAGGAGTCAAGATGATTAGTATCTGCATGTATTGCTTTCTCGGTGTTTGTCAATTGCCCCGCTGTAATTTGTTCACCCAGCATGTTATCTATCTAAGGAGAGCCACCTCTAGTGAACTATGGATCTCGGTCCTTGTCTTTTATATTCAATCTACAATCTTTTACTGCTTTGTGTTTACTTTCTGTAAACTTTTACTTCTTTCCATTCGATATGTTTAATCCTTTGTTTTCCGCAAAACACGGTGAGATTGACAACCTCATCGCAAGTTGGGGACAAAGTTCTGTGGTTGTGTTATGCAGGTCTCCACATTGCTACTAGCACCGGTAGTGCGCCCTGCCAAAGCTCAGCTAGTAACACCTTTGGGGTGTTTCCTTGCTCCTACTGGTTCGATTAAACCTTGGTTTCATAACTGAGGGAAACTTGTTTCTGTGCTCATCATACCTTCCTCTTGGGGTTCCCAACGAGCTCTACATCAACACCGCCATCAAGCATTTTTCTGGGCGCCATGCATTGAGCCATCAAACATTTTTCTGGCACCGTTGTCGGGGACTCGAAGAAGAAGAAGAAACTCCCACGTCAACCACACACCATTAAAAGACATTTTTCTGGCGCCATTGCTGGGGAGTCAAGGACATCTTCACAAGGGAAGTCCCTCATAACCAATCTCTTTACTTTGTTATTTTTGTTTTGCTTAGTTTTCTTTTTGCTTTGTTTTCTTGTTTTGTTATTCAAAAACACAAAAAAAATAGTTTTACTAGTTTGCTTTCTTATTTCAAAAACACAAAAAATAGTTCTTATCTTGAGTTGCCACTATGTCTAGCCTTGCTCCAGTCACTATGTCATCCGAGGAAATGATTTTCACTTTTAAACAAGGAATCGAGGAAAGTTTTAAGGAAGCTTGGTCTAGAATCTCCGATCTACATGAAAAAACTGAGCCTAAAATGACTCAAAGCTTGTTCCTTAGCAGTTTTTACCTTGGGATTGCTCATTGCTATAGATATGCTTTAGATGTTGTTGTGGGAGGATATTTCCTCCAATGTAATCAGGATGATGCTATTAATGCTATAAAGAAGTTGATCCTCACTTACAACATGCCTAGCCAAACTGATATTTCTTTCGCAAAAATATTTGCTAGGTTGAACACTCTTGAGACTAGCACTACTAGCTTGAAAGATTGCTATAATACGCTTAGGGAGTATCACAATTATGTTACAATAAATTCCGAACCATCAAATGTTGGAGATATGCCCAAGAGGCAATAATAAAAGTGGTTATTATTATATCTTTGTGTTTATGATAAATGTTTACATCCCATGCTATAATTGTATTATAAGGAAACACTAATACATGTGTGTTTTGTAAACATAAAAGAGTCCCTAGTAAGCCTCTTGTGGAACTAGCTTGTTGATTAATTGATGATCATGGTTTCCTGATCATGGACATTGGATGTCATTAATAACAAGGTTATATCATTAGGAGAATGATGTGATGGACACACACCCATAGTAAGCGTAGCATAAGATCAAGTCATTAAGTTCGTATTGCTGTAAGATTTCAAATTCATAGTAACATCATCCTTCGACCATGAGGTTATGTTAATCACCATCACCGGATGGGTACTTTGATGACATCAAACACCGATTCGTAACTGGGTGGTTATAAAGGTGTCATTGGGTATTCTGAAAGTATATGTTGAAGCTCATGGACCAAGATTGGGATTTGTCCATCCATATGACGGATAGATATGCTCTGGGCCCTCTCGGTGGAATGTCATCTAGTTAGCTTGCAAGCATGTGACTAGGTCACAAGGGATGACATAACATGGAACGAGTAAAGAGTACTTATTAGTAACGAGGAAGAACTAGGTATAGAGATACCAACGATCAAACCTCGGATAAGTAGAATATCATGTGACAAAGGGAATTGGTTTCGTATGTTAATGGTTCTATCGATCACGAAGTCATTGTTGAGTATGTGGGAGCTGATGGTTATTGATCGGAGAGGTGTCTCTATCATGTCTGCATATTCACGAACCGTAGGGTGATACACTTAAGGTTCGAAGTTGTTTTAAGTAGATATGGAATATGCGTTGGAGACCGAATGTTGTTCGGAGTCTCGGATCCGGGACATCACGAGGAGATCCGGAATGGTCCGGAGAATAAGATTCATATATTGGGGATCATTTTCTAAGTTAGGAAATGTTCCGGAGTGTTTGTATGGAGATTCTAGAAGGTTTCGGAATGTTCTAGAAGGTTCTAGAAGAGTTCTTGGAGTTTGCTTGAAAACCAAGAAAGGGTCAAGGAAACCTTGTGGGGGCTAGACACGGATTCGTGGGGGAGGAGGAGGACTCCCCCCCTTCCCAACCCGCTGGCCAAGGAGGGGAGTCCTACTAGGACTCCCCCTCCCATGGCGTGCCTCCCTCCTTTAAATAGAGGGGAGGGGGCGCCCCCTCCTAGACCTCTCCCATAACAATCCCTAGCCGCAGCCTCTCTCCTCTTCCTTCGCTCTGCTCCGGCTTAGGCGAAGCCCTGCAGAATTCTCTCCTCCACCACCACCACCACACTGTCGTGCTGCTGGGATTCCGTGGACAAGATCTACTACCTCCGCTGCTCGCTGGAACAGGGAGAGGAAGGTCTGCTTCGACTCCGCACGTGTGACCGACTACGGAAGCGCTGCCGGAACGCGGCGCCGGAAGGATCGTCCACACGATCTTGAGATCGGCAAGTGATCGACTACATCAACCCCGAGATCCAATCTCGTAACGCTTTCGGTTCTACGAGGGTTAGTATAAGATCTATCTCGTTGCTCATGTCTAATAGATTAGATCTTGGCTTTTATCTAGATTAGATCTAGGTTTTGTTCGTTCTTGCGGTAGAATTTTTTTTTTCCATGCTACGAACCCATCAGTGGTATCAAAGCCTTGTCTATGCGTAGATCTGTTGCACGAGTAGAGCACAATGATGTTGTGGGCGTTGGTGCTCGTGCCGTCTTTTGCTTTGTGTACTTTGCATCTTGCGGTATGGTGGGATGAAGCGGCTCGGGCTAACGTTACATGTCATCGCACATGAGACTTGCTCCACACTAGACGTGTAACTTGCTTTGCACAAGTGGCTTTGCAGGTGTCTGTCTCTCCTATCATAGTATAGATCCAATCTACACTTTGCACTCGATAGCACTTGTATCAACGTTGTGGTTCAGTTTCGTAGGTAAGATCCGTTCTTATTCGAAAGCCCCAAACCACGTAAAACTTGCAAAGAAAATTAGAGGCGTCTAATTTGTTTTTGCAGGGGTTTTGTGATGTGATATGGCCATCATGTGATTGTGATTATATTTGATGTATGCAATGATCCTTGTTGTAATATGGCAACTGGCAGGAGCCTAATGGTTGTCTTTAATTATGTTAAGACCTGCGTGTCTATTCATCTTGTAATAGCTTTATTCCAAGTAGTTGTAATAGTTGCTGGTGATGATGGACAACCATGAAGCGGCGCCACTGACCTTGACGCAATGTTGGTGATGATGGAGATCATGTCCGTGCTTTGGAGATGGAGATCAAAGGCATAAGAAGAAAGGGCCATATCATATCACACTAATTATGAATTGCCTGTGATGTTAATCCTTTATGCATCTTGTATTGCTTAGATCATGATGGTAGCATTATAAGATGATCCCTCTCACTAAATTTCAAGTAATAAAGTGTTCGTCCTTAGTTGGCACCGTTGCTAAGACTCGTCATCTCGAAGCATCTCGTGATGATCGGGTGTGATAGATTCTACGTGTGCATACAACGGGTGCAAGCCAGATTTGCACATGCGGAAACTAAGGTTAATCTTGATTAGCCTAGCATGTATAGACATGGTCTCGGAACACGGAATACCAAAAGGTAGAGCACGAGTCATATAAGTGATATGATGAACATGAAGATTATTCGCCGATGAAACTACATCCTCTCTCGTGAAGATCGGACTTGGTGTAGTGGACTTGGTTCGTGTAATCACTAAGACAATGTGAGGGATGTTGTTTTGAGTGGGAGTTCACCTAGTTAATTTAAGAATTAAAGTAGAACTCAATTTATCATAAACTTAGTCTAAACTACTTGCAAATTTGTTGTAGATTATGGCGAATCTCTCCATCAATTTCAAGGCGTTCCTAGAGAAAGAAAAACTTAAGAACAATGGAAGCAACTTCACGGACTGGCTCCGTGGTCTGAAGATTGTCCTCAGGGCTGGTCAGATGACCTATGTGCTCGAAGCACCGCTAGGTGACCCACCTGCAGATGATGCCACCGATGACGTAAAGAATGTTTACGCCACTCGGAAAAATCATTACTCCGCAGTACAGTGTGCCATCCTGTACGGTTTAGAAACGGAGCTCCAGAAGCGTTTTGAGCACCACGACCCGTTCGAGATCATTAAGGAGCTCAAGCTCATTTTTGAGACTCATGCGGCCGTGGAGAGCTATGAGGCCTCCGAGAAGTTCTTTACCTGCAAGATGGAAGAGGGAAGCTCCGTTAGCGAGCACGTGCTCACCATGTCTGGGCACGCAAACAAACTCCAAGAGTTGGGGATAACGATTCCTAATGAGTTAGGGATTCACCGTGTCCTCCAATCACTGCCACCGAGTTATAAGAACTTTGTGATGAACTACAATATGCACTGCATGAACAAGACGTTGCCTGAACTATCGTCCATGTTAAAAACTGCTGAAGTGGAGATCAAGAAGGAGCACCAAGTATTGATGGTCAATAAGACCACCAATTTCAAGAAACAGGGCAAGCCTAAGAAAAAGGGCAACTTCAAGAAGGACGGCAAGAAAGCTGCCGCACCTGCTAAGAAGCCCAAGGCTGGTCCTAAGCCTGAAACTGAGTGCTTCTACTGCAAGGGTGCTGGTCACTGGAAGCGTAACTGCCCCAAGTACCTGGCAGATCTGAAGAATGGCAACATCAAGAAGAAAGGTATATTCGATATACATGTTATTGATGTGTATCTTACTAGTAGTCGTAGTAGTGCCTGGGTATTTGATACTGGTTCGGTTGCTCATATTTGTAACTCGAAACAGGAGCTGCAGAATAAACGAAGACTGGCAAGAGACGAGGTGACGATGCGCGTTGGAAATGGCTCCAAGGTTGATGTGATCGCCGTCGGCACGCTCCCTCTACATCTACCTTTGGGATTAGTTTTAAATTTAAATAATTGTTATTTGGTGCCTGCGTTAAGCATGAACATTATATCTGGATCTTGTTTATTGTGAGACGGTTTCTCTTTTAAGTCTGAGAATAAAGGTTGTTCGATTTATATGAGTAATATCTTTTATGGTAATGCACCTGAGATAAATGGTTTATTCTTATTGAATCTCGATAGTAGTGATACACATGTTCACAACATAGATGCTAAACGAATAAAATTGAATGATAATTCTACATACATGTGGCACTGTCGTCTTGGTCACATTGGAGTGAAGCGTATGAAGAAACTCCATTCTGATGGACTTCTTGAATCACTTGAAAGATGCGAAGCATGTCTAATGGGAAAAATGACTAAGACTCCATTCTCTGGAATAATGGAGCGAGCTACGAACTTATTGGAAATAATACATACCGATGTGTGCGGTCCAATGAGTGTAGTGTCGCGTGGTGGATATCATTATGTTCTCACTTTCACTGATGACTTAAGTAGATATGGGTATGTCTACTTTATGAAACATAAGTCCGAAACTTTCGAGAAGTTTAAAGAATTTCAAAGTAAAGTGGAAAATCATCGTAACAAGAAGATTAAGTTTCTGCGTTCTGACCGCGGAGGTGAATATCTGAGTTATGAGTTTGGCATGCATTTAAAGAAATGTGGAATACTTTCACAGTTGACACCGCCGGGAACACCACAGCGTAATGGTGTGTCCGAACGTCGTAATCGAACTCTCTTAGATATGGTTCGGTCTATAATGTCTCTTACAGATTTACCGCTATCGTTTTGGGGCTATGCATTAGAGACAGCCGCATTCACTTTAAATAGGGCACCATCTAAATCCGTTGAAATGACACCGTACGAATTGTGGTTTGGTAAGAAACCTAAGTTGTCGTTCCTTAAAGTTTGGGGTTGTGAAGCGTATGTAAAGAAGTTACAGCCTGATAAGCTTGAACCCAAAGCGGAGAAATGCGTCTTCATAGGATACCCGAAAGAAACAATTGGGTATACCTTCTATCATAGATCCGAAGGCAAAGTTTTCGTTGCCAAGAATGGATCCTTTCTTGAGAAGGAGTTTCTCTCGAAAGAAGTGACTAGAAGGAAAGTAGAACTCGGCGAGGTTATTGAACCTTCTCTCGGAGTTGAGAGTAGCGCAGCACCGGAAGATGTTTTTGTGCCGCCTGCACCAACTGGACAGGAAGCTAATGATGATGATCATGAAACTTTGAACGAAGTTGATGCTGAACCTCGCAGGTCAACGAGGGTTCGTACCACTCCTGATTGGTATGACAACACTGATGACCCTGCGACGTATGAAGAAGCTATGGTGAGCCCAGATTCCGACAAATGGCTAGAAGCCATGAAATCCGAAATGGGATCCATGTACGAAAACCAAGTATGGACTTTGGTGGACTTACCAGATGGCCGTAAGGCTGTCGAGAACAAATGGATTTTCAAAAGAAAAACAGATGCTGATGGTAATGTTGCCGTCTATAAAGCTCGACTTGTCGCAAAAAGGTTCCGATAAATTCAAGGAGTTGACTACGATGAGACTTTCTCACCAGTAGCGAAGCTAATGTCTATGAGGATTTTGTTAGCAATCGCTGCATATTTAGATTATGAAATTTGGCAGATGGATGTCAAAACAGCGTTCCTTAATGGTGACATTGAGGAAGAGTTGTATATGGTACAACCCAAGGGTTTTGTCGATCCTAGTGATGCTGACAAGGTATGCAAACTTCAGCGCTCCATTTATGGACTGAAGCAAGCATCCCGGAGTTGGAATCAACGTTTTGATAAAGTAATCAAACACTTTGGATTTATACAAACTTATGGAGAAGCTTGTATTTACAAGAAAGTGAGTGGGAGCTCTGTAGCATTCCTAGTACTATATGTAGATGACATATTGTTGATTGGGAATAATATAGAACTTCTTAATAGCGTCAAAACCTATTTGAATAATAGTTTTTCAATGAAGGATCTTGGCGAAGCGGCATATATTCTGGGCATCAAGATTTATAGAGATAGATCAAGACGCCTAATAGAGCTTTCACAAAGTACATACTTAGACAAAGTTCTAAAGAAGTTTAGAATGGAAGAGAGCAAGAAAGGGTTCGTGCCCATGTTGTCAGGTAAGACCTTGAGTAAGACTCAAAGTCCGGCTACGGCAGAAGATAGAGAAAAGATGAATAATATTCCCTATGCCTCGGCCATAGGTTCTATCATGTATGCCATGCTGTGTACAAGACCAGATATAGCACATGCTGTTAGTTTGACTAGCAGATATCAAACTGATCCTAGAATGGAGCACTGGACAGCGGTCAAGAATATCCTAAAGTACCTAAATAGGACTAAGGATATGGTTCTTTCTTATGGAGGTGATGAACAGCTTGTTGTAAATGGTTACACTGATGCTAGTCGGAACACCGATCCGGATGACTCGAAGTCACAGTCTGGATACGTATTTATTTTGAATGGTGCTGCAGTGAGCTGGAGGAGTGCCAAGCAAAGCGTTGTGGCGAAATCTTCAACTGAATCGGAATACATAGCAGCTTCAGAGGCTGCACAAGAAGCCATATGGATGGAGGAGTTCATTACTGAACTTGGCGTGGTTCCTAGTGCGTTGGACCCGATGGCCATCTACTGTGACAACACAGGTGCCATAGCTAATGCACAGGAGCCAAGGTCACATAGCAAGCTGAAGCACATCAAGCTACGTTTCCATGCTATTCACGAGTATGTCCGAGATGGTGACATAAAGATTTGCAAAGTACACACTGATCTGAATGTGGCAGATCCGTTGACTAAACCTCTCCCTAGAGCAAAGCATGACCAACACCAGAACGCCATGGGTGTTAGGTATATTACCATGTAATCTAGATTATTGACTCTAGTGCAAGTGGGAGACTATTGGAGATATGCCCAAGAGGCAATAATAAAAGTGGTTATTATTATATCTTTGTGTTTATGATGAATGTTTACATCCCATGCTATAATTGTATTATAAGGAAACACTAATACATGTGTGTTTTGTAAACATAAAAGAGTCCCTAGTAAGCCTCTTGTGGAACTAGCTTGTTGATTAATTGATGATCATGGTTTCCTGATCATGGACATTGGATGTCATTAATAACAAGGTTATATCATTAGGAGAATGATGTGATGGACACACACCCATAGTAAGCGTAGCATAAGATCAAGTCATTAAGTTCGTATTGCTGTAAGATTTCAAATTCATAGTAACATCATCCTTCGACCATGAGGTTATGTTAATCACCATCACCGGATGGGTACTTTGATGACATCAAACACCGCTTTGTAACTGGGTGGTTATAAAGGTGTCATTGGGTATTCTGAAAGTATATGTTGAAGCTCATGGACCAAGATTGGGATTTGTCCATCCATATGACGGATAGATATGCTCTGGGCCCTCTCGGTGGAATGTCATCTAGTTAGCTTGCAAGCATGTGACTAGGTCACAAGGGATGACATAACATGGAACGAGTAAAGAGTACTTATTAGTAACGAGGAAGAACTAGGTATAGAGATACTGACGATCAAACCTCGGATAAGTAGAATATCATGTGACAAAGGGAATTGGTTTCGTATGTTAATGGTTCTATCGATCACGAAGTCATTGTTGAGTATGTGGGAGCTGTTATGGATCTGCAGATCCCACTGATGGTTATTGATCGGAGAGGTGTCTCTATCATGTCTGCATATTCACGAACCGTAGGGTGATACACTTAAGGTTCGAAGTTGTTTTAAGTAGATATGGAATATGCGTTGGAGACCGAATGTTGTTCGGAGTCTCGGATTGGATCCGGGACATCACGAGGAGATCCGGAATGGTCTGGAGAATAAGATTCATATATTGGGGATCATTTTCTAAGTTAGGAAATGTTCCGGAGTGTTTGTATGGAGATTCTAGAAGGTTTAGGAATGTTCTGGAAGGTTCTAGAAGAGTTCTTGGAGTTTGCTTGAAAACCAAGAAAGGGTCAAGGAAACTTTGTGGGGGCTAGACACGGATTCGTGGGGGAGGAGGACTCCTCCCCCCCTTCCCAACCCGCCGGCCAAGGAGGGGAGTCCTACTAGGACTCCCCCTCCCATGGCGCGCCTCCCTCCTTTAAATAGAGGGGAGGGGGCGCCCCCTCCTAGACCTCTCCCATAACAATCCCTAGCCGCCGCCTCTCTCCTCTTCCTTTCCTCTGCTCCAGCTTAGGCGAAGCCCTGCAGAATTCTCTCCTCCACCACCACCACCACACCGTCGTGCTGCTGGGATTCCATGGAGAAGATCTACTACCTCCGCTGCTCGCTGGAACGGGGAGAGGAAGGTCTGCTTCGACTCCGCACGTGTGACCGACTGCGAAAGCTCTGCCGGAACGCGGCGCCGGAAGGATCATCCACACGATCTTGAGATCGGCAAGTGATCGACTACATCAACCCCGAGATCCAATATCGTAACGCTTTCGGTTCTACGAGGGTTAGTACAAGATCTATCTCGTTGCTCATGTCTAATAGATTAGATCTTGGCTTTTATCTAGATTAGATCTAGGTTTTGTTTGTTCTTGCGGTAGAAATTTTTTGTTTTCCATGCTACGAACCCATCACCAAAGTGGATCCCTACAGTAAAGATTGAGATAAACACTGAAACTTTTCAACCCCCCTGTGATATCATGTCTGAATTTTGTCGTATGCCCAAGGATATTTATGAATCTCTGAATACTTGGGGGCTTACTGAAGGAGGAAAAGAAATATCTCTTGCTAATAATACTACCATATTACCTCTTGGAATAGCTGAAGGAGTGTTTACAAAGATCCTTGGGAAAATGATTTCTACTGATTATCTTGTTATTGAATGTGCAGGAAAAGGACAAATTATACTTGGAAGGTCCCTATTAGAACTCCTTGGATCAATAATAGATGTGGGAAAGGGGACCATGCACCTTTCTTCTCCACCAAACAATCATATTTTCCCCAAGGTTAAGAATAAAAGTAAGAGAGGTAAGGGAAAGAAATTTGGTCTTAATGCTTCTTCACTTGAGAACATTTGATTTTTTCTTGCTTCTTATGCCTAACTTAAAGGCGTTAAAGAAAAGTACTTATTGGGAGATAACCCAAAAGTTTTATATGAGTCTTGGAAGTTATTACTTCAGTAATAACCGCTCCTTATCCTTTTTATTTGCTTTTTGTGCCAAGAGTAACCTCTAATGAGAGTGAAGTAATGATTGGGAAAGTTGCTGTCCTGAAACAGATTTCTATGCTTCACCGTAAAAATTCGTGTACAATCTCTGAATGTATTTTTGAGGCATGAATTTTTGAGCTTATTCCCCAGGTTGTTATCTAACTTTCATTAGTTCAATACTTTTTGATTTGAGTAACAGAAGGTATTCGAAAAAATTCGTCTTTACCTGCTGGTCTGTTTTGACAGATTTCTGCCATTTTCTGCATTTGCTTCTTGTTGGTTCCTTCTTGAGTTATTTTGGGGAATTGAGCTTTTTGAGGGAAGTTCTACAGTAGCTAGTGTTATAATGGAAGTTTATTTCGTATTAGAACTGAACCTTAAGACTTATTTATCTTGAGTGCACTAATGTTGCTAATAAAGATTGTGTGAAGTTTTGTATGAAGGAAACATTTCAGGTATATGGAAGGAATGAGTAATGAGATGAAAGATGGACTAAAGCTCAAGCTTGGGGATGCCACGCATGTCACTCCAAGAAATATCCAAGAAGTAGAAGCGTCAAAGCTTTGGGATGCCCAAGGCATCCCCTTCTTCATCAATAAAAATTCCAGGTTTCTTCCAAACGCTTCATTTTTATTATTTCATGCATAGTTGTGTTGTTCTTGGAGCGTCTTCTTTTTCATTTTCGTTTTGGTTTTTAGTTTGCTTTAGTTTTCTTAGTTTTCTGAATAAATTAGTTGGACCCCCTCTTTCATACATTGGTTTGCAAATAGTTTGGTTTGGTTTGGAAAAGAGTAGGAAAGTTCATGCTTATGTGGTAAAAAGAGCTCGTTTTTGACTGTGGCATATGCTTTGTCATACCATGCTTGATATTGTTTTGGCTTTATGCTTAGTATTCTATGCTGTAGCATGACTTGTTATAAACAATTGAGTTTGCTTAATGTGCCTTGGATGAATCATGCGTTGTTTTAGCATATTAAAGCATAGTATAGTGGTATTCTCCTTTGATGCTTTATTTGGGTTGACTTGGCACATGCTCACACTATGTTATGACTATCCAAAGTCACCATAGCCTTTATGATCCTTTAGTTTTCAACTTGTAGTATCACTTTATGCTTTGATCAATGATGTTTTGTCGCTCTGCATGATTATGGCCATTATTGCTCTCTTAGTTTGTCGCTCCCAGTCTTTTGCTAGCCTCCACAACAAAGTATGAGTTCCGCTCATGCATCCAACTCCTTAAACCAAGTTTTTCCAAAGAGTCCACCATACCTACCTACTAGATTATGCTATTCCAAGTATATTCATGCTTTTGTTTACCTTCCAAATTAAACTTGTTATGAGAAAACTAGTGATTAAAGCTCTCACGAACTTGATGGCACACTTTACTTTATTGCCTCTAATAAACTTGAACCATTGGGTCCTTCTTTGTTGCATATATGCTTGCGCTTTATAAGTTGAAATTAGCAGAACCATGTTTCATGGGGAATGCTTTCAACATTGCACTTGTACTTTGTACCCCGTTGATATCATGTTCTTTTGCTTACGGATCCCGGCGGTGTGAAATAAAAGTGGAACTTGTAAGATCATGGAGTTTGTATGTGTGTTAGAGAAACGCATGGGCCGCTAGCCTAAAGCCATGCCTAATCATGGTGGAAACTTGCAGCATCACCATAATGAGCACTCTATGAAGCATCCTCAATAAAAACCTATGCAAATAGCAAATAAAAAGATCGCTGAGATGTTCATTGTCTGCTTGCCTTGTCATTTTGATTATGGGAAATCTCCCGTATCATGTGCAAGGGGTACCCCATTGGCGGTTCTTAATGATACACATGTACTTACAATGATAAGAGACTGAAGTTGAGTAGCATGAGGATCGGTCTTCGTAAGTAAGGGGCATGAGATTTTGGTTTATAACTTGTCAAGCATATCCTCTTAGTTGTGTCACTTTAACCTTAATCACCTTAAAGATGCTTATGATAGGGGCAATGAGAGCTGAAAGCTATAAGTACCATAATTTTTGGAAGCTCTTTATGAGACTTGAATCCCTACTTCCTTTTATAAAAAGGCCTTTCTTCCACCATTATATTAAGTCTCCACCTTCTATCTTTATGCACCTACTTTGAGAGCATAGTGGCCATTCTTAGTTCTATGTGCATTGTCCCAAGGCTAGTTGATTGATGCATAACTTGTTATTGCTTGTTTTAAACTATTGTATCTAGTCACTCTTATGAACTTTGAAGGTGTCCTATGCATTTATATTTGCTACTCTATTGAGGGACAAGCTGAATACTAGTATGCTATGTTTTCTTTATGTGAAACAAACAAACGTCTTGCAAAGCATTGTTATTCATGAATCTTTTGTTTGTGCCTTTTCATGTTGCATCATAGTTTCTTTGCTTGTTGCTAGAACTTTGTCTTTCATGTTATGATTGAAGTACTATGATCCCAGCTTTGAATGTTTTACAAATACTTTGATCACGTCTTTGATGGTGCATGTCACCTCGAAAATTATTCTTTCTTTTTATCACTTACCTACTCGAGGACGAGCAGGAGTTAAGCTTGGGGATGTTGATACATTGCAAATGTATTTATAATTTTTGATGTTCCATGCTTGGTTTTATCCACTTTCTTGTGTTTTGTCCACACCTTGGAGTACTTTTCATATGATTTCTTGGACTAACCTATTAACAAGAGCCACAGTGCCGACTGCCTGTTTTCTGCTGTTTTTGGTTCCAGGAAAGTCAGAAAATCAATATTCTCGGAATTGGACGGGACAAAAGCCAAAGTGCCTATTTTTTTGGAAGTCATCAAGTGCCAGAATACGAGACACAGAGGGGCCAGGGGGCCACCACACCACCTGGCCGAGCGGTCAGGCCTGGCCTGCGCCAAGGGGAGGTGTGGCCGCTCCCGGCACCCCCTTGGCCTCCCCTTCTGACTATAAGATGCCCTCGAGACGTAAACCCTAAGTGCCCGATAAAAAAATCACGAAAGAGTCTGTAGCCGCCGTCATCTCCATCCCTAGATCGGGAGGGATCTGAAGCTCTTCCCGGCACCCTGCCGGAGAGGGGAATTCACCCTGGAGGCCTTCTTCATCACCATGCAAGCCCCCGGTGTGATGCGTGAGTAGTTCATCCTTGGACTACGGATCCATGTAGTAGCTAGATGGCTGGTTCTCCTCCTTTGTGCTTTCATGTTTAGATCTTGTGAGCTCCGTTCATGATCAAGATCATCTATTTGTAATTCTGCATGTTGTGTTTGCGGGGATCCAATGGATATTGAGATGCTATTTCAGAATGATTATTGATTCTATCATGTCTTTGTTATTTGTGATCTTGCATGCTTTCTGTTGTTAGTAGCTATCTTGGCCAAGTAGATGCTAGCAACTCCAAGAGTTAGTATTTATGCTCGATAGTGGGTTCATGCCTCTGGTAATCTGGGGAAGTGACATAAATCTCTAAGGTACTAGATGTGCTGTTGCTACTAGGGAGAAAACAACAATCCTTTGTTCATAGAACAATCGTATTGTTTACTTTACACGCAGTTCTTAAAGCAATAATCTGTTGCTTGCAACTTAATACTGGAGGGGCTTCGGATGATAACCTAAAGGTGGATTATTAGTCATAGATGCAGTTGGATGGCGGTCTATGTATAATGTTGTAATGCCCAATCAAGTCTCAAAGGAGTCAAGATGATTAGTATATGCATGTATTGCTTTCTCGGTGTTTGTCAATTGCCCCGCTGTAATTTGTTCACCCAGCATGTTATCTATCTAAGGAGAGCCACCTCTAGTGAACTATGGATCACGGGCCTTGTCTTTTATATTCAATCTACAATCTTTTACTGCTTTGTGTTTACTTTCTGCAAACATTTACTTCTTTACATTCGATACGTTTAATCCTTTGTTTTCCGCAAAACACGGTGAGATTGACAACCTCATCGCAAGTTGGGGACAAAGTTCTGTGGTTGTGTTGTGCAGGTCTCCACGTTGCTACTAGCACCGGTAGTGCGCCCTGCCAAAGCTCAGCTAGTAACACCTTTGGGGTGTTTCCTTGCTCCTACTGGTTCGATTAAACCTTGGTTTCATAACTGAGGGAAACTTGCTGCTGTGCTCATCATACCTTCCTCTTGGGGTTCCCAACAAGCTCTACATCAACACCGCCATCAAGCATTTTTCTGGGCGCCGCGTATTGAGCCATCAAGCATTTTTCCGGCGCCGTTGCCGGGGACTCGAAGAAGAAGAAGAAACTCCCACGTCAACCACACGCCATTAAAAGACATTTTTCTGGCGCCGTTGCCGGGGAGTCAAGGACATCTTCACAAGGGGAGTCCCTCATAACCAATCTCTTTACTTTGTTATTTTTTTTCTTAGTTTTCTTTTTGCTTTGTTTGCTTGCTTTGTTATTCAAAAAAACAAAAAAATAGTTTTACTAGTTTGCTTTATTATTTCAAAAACACAAAAAAAATTAGTTCCTATCTTGAGTTGCCACTATGTCTAGCCTTGCTCCAATCACTATGTCGTCCGAGGAAATGATTTTCACTTTTAAACAAGGAAGTGAGGAAAGTTTTAAGGAAGCTTGGTCTAGAATCTCCGATCTACATGAAAAAACTGAGCCTAAAATGACTCAAAGCGTGTTCCTTAGCAGTTTTTACCTTGGGATTGCTCTTTGCTATAGATATGCTTTAGATGTTGTTGTGGGAGGAGATTTCCTCCAATGTAATCAGGATGATGCTATTAATGCTATAAAGAAGCTGATCCTCACTTACAACATGCCTAGCCAAACTGATATTTCTTTCGCAAAAATATTTGCTAGGTTGAACACTCTTGAGACTAGCACTACTAGCTTAAAAGATTGCTATAATACGCTTAGGGAGTATCACAATTATGTTCCAATAAATTCTAAACCATCAAAGTGGCTCCCTACAGTAAAGATTGAGATAAACACTGAAACTTTTCAAGCCCGCTGTGATATCATGTCTGAATTTTGTCTTATGCTCAAGGATATTTATGAATCTCTGGATACTTGGGGGCTTACTGAAGGAGGAAAATAAATATCTCTTGCTAATAATACTACCATATTACCTCTTGGAATAGCTGAAGGAGTGTTTACAAAGATCCTTAGGAAAATGATTTTTACTGATTATCTTGTTATTGAATGTGCAGGAAAAGGACAAATTACACTTGGAAGGTCCCTATTAGAACTCCTTGGAGCAATAATAGATGTGGGAAAGGGGACCATGCACCTTTCTTCTCCACCAAACAATCATATTTTCTCCAAGGTTAAGAATAAAAGTAAGAGAGGTAAGGGAAAGAAATTTGGTCTTAATGCTTCTTCACTTGAGAACACTTGATTTTTTCTTGCTTCTTATGCCTAACTTAAAGGCGTCAAAGAAAAGTACTTATTGGGAGATAACCCAAAAAATTTATATGAGTCTTGGAAGTTATTACTTCAGTAATAACCGCTCCTTATCCTTTTTATTTGCTTTTTGTGCCAAGAGTAACCTCTAATGAGAGTGAAGTAATGATTGGGAAAGTTGCTGTCCCGAAACAGATTTCTATGCTTCACCGTAAAAATTCGTGTAAAATATCTGAATGTATTTTTGAGGCGTGAATTTTTGAGCTTCTGCCCCAGTTTGTTATATAACTTTCATTAGTTCAACACTTTTTGATTTGAGCAATAGAAAGTCTTCGAAAAAAATCGTCTTTACCTGCTGGTCTGTTTTGACAGATTTCTGCCATTTTCTGCATTTGCTTCTTGTTGGTTCCTTCTTGAGTTCTTTTGGGGAATTGAGCTTTTTGAGGGAAGTTCTACAGTATCTAGTGTTCTAATGGAAGTTTATTTCGTATTAGAACTGAACCTTAAGACTTATTTATCTTGAGTGCACTAATGTTGCTAATAAAGATTGTGTGAAGTTTTGTATGAAGGAAACATTTCAGGTGTATGGAAGGAATGAGTAATGAGATGAAGGATGGACTAAAGCTCAAGCTTGGGGATACCACGCATGTCACCCCAAGAAATATCCAAGAAGTAGAAGCGTCAAAGCTTGGGGATGCCCAAGGCATCCCCTTCTTCATCAATAAAAATTTCAGGTTTCTTCCAAACGCTTCATTTTTATTGTTTCATGCATAGTTGTGTTGTTCTTGGAGCGTCTTCTTTTTCATTTTAGTTTTGGTTTTTAGTTTGCTTTAGTTTTCTTAGTTTTCTGAATAAAGTAGTTGGACCCCCTCTTTCATACATTGGTTTGCAAATAGTTTGGTTTGGTTTGGAAAAGAGTAGGAAAGTTCATGCTTATGTGGTAAAAAGAGCTCGTTTTTGACTGTGGCCTATGCTTTGTCATGCCATGCTTGATATTGTTTTGGCTTTATGCTTAGTATTCTTTGTTGTAGCATGACTTGTTATAAACAATTGAGATTGCTTAATGTGCCTTGGATGAATCATTTTTTGTTTTAGCATATTAAAGCATAGTATAGTGGTATTCTCCTTTGATGCTTTATTTGGGTTGACTTGGCACATGCTCACACCATGTTATGACTATCCAAAGTCACCATAGCCTTTATGATCCTTTAGTTTTCAACTTGTAGTATCACTTTATGCTTTGATCAATGATGTTTTGTCGCTCTGCATGATTATGGCCATTATTGCTCTCTTAGTTTGTCGCTCCCAGTCTTTTGCTAGCCTCCACAACAAAGTATGAGTTCCACTCATGCATCCAACTCCTTAAACCAAGTTTTTCCAAAGAGTCCACCATACCTAACTACTAGCTTATGCTATTCCAAGTATATTCATGCTTTTGTTTACCTTCCAAATTAAACTTGTTATGAGAAAACTAGTGATTAAAGCTCTCACGAACTTGATGGCACACTTTACTTTATTGCCTCTAATAAACTTGAACCATTGGGTCCTTCTTTGTTGCATATATGCTTGCTCTTTATAAGTTGAAATTAGCAGAACCATGTTTCATGGGGAACGCTTTCAACATTGCACTTGTACTTTGTACCCTGTTGATATCATGTTCTTTTGCTTACGGATCCCGGCGGTGTGAAATAAAAGTGGAACTTGTAAGATCATGGAGTTTGTATGTGTGTTAGAGAAACGCCTGGGCCGCTAGCCTAAGCCATGCCTAATCATGGTGGAAACTTGCAGCATCACCATAATGAGCACTCTATGAAGCATCCTCAATAAAAACCTATGTAAATAGCAAATAAAAAGATCGATGAGATGCTCATTGTCTGCTTGCCTTGTCATTTTGATTATGGGAAAGCTCCCGTATCATGTGCATGGGGTACCCCATTGGCGGTTCTTAATGATACACATGTACTTACAATGACAAGAGCTTACTCGTGACTGAAGTTGAGTAGCATGAGGATGGGTCTTCGTAAGTAAGGGGCATGAGATTTCGGTTTATAACTTGTCAAGCATATCCTCTTAGTTGTGTCAATTTAACCTTAATCACCTTAAAGATGCTTATGATAGGGGCAATGAGAGCTGAAAGCTATAAGTACCATAATTTTTGGAAGCTCTTTATGAGACTTGAATCCCTACTTCCTTTTATAAAAAGGCCTTTCTTCCACCATTATATTAAGTCTCCACCTTCTATCTTTATGCACCTACTTTGAGAGCATAGTAGCCATTCTTAGTTCTATGAGCATTGTCCCAGGCCTAGTTGATTGATGCATAACTTGTTATTGCTTGTTTTAAACTATTGTATCTAGTCACTCTTATGAACTTTGAAGGTGTCCTATGCATTTATATTTGCTACTCTATTGAGGGACAAGCTGAATACTAGTATGCTATGTTTTCTTTATGTGAAACAAACAAACGTCTTGCAAAGCATTGTTATTCATGAATCTTTTGTTTGTGCCTTTTCATGTTGCATCATAGTTTCTTTGCTTATTGCTAGAACTTTGTCTTTCATGTTATGATTGAAGTACTATGATCCCAGCTTTGAATGTTTTACAAATACTTTGATCAAGTCTTTGATGGTGCATATCACCTCAAAAACTATTCTTTCTTTTTATCACTTACCTACTCGAGGACGAGCAGGAGTTAAGCTTGGGGATGTTGATCCATGCTTGGTTTTATACACTTTCTTGTGTTTTGTCCACACTTTGGAGTACTTTTTATATGATTTCTTGGACTAACCTATTAACAAGAGCCACAGTGCCAACTGCCTGTTTTTGCTGTTTTTGGTTCCAGGAAAGTCAGAAAATCAATATTCTCGGAATTGGACGGGACAAAAGCCAAAGTGCCTATTTTTTGGAAGTCATCAAGTGCCAGAATATGAGACAGAGAGGGGCCAGGGGGGCCACCACACAACTTGGCCCGCGCCAGGGGGTGGTGTGGCCGCTCCCGACACCCCCTTGGCCTTCCCTTCCGACTATAAGATGCCCTCGGGACGTAAACCCTAAGTGCCCCATAAAAAATTCACGAAAGAGTCTATAGCCACCGTCATCTCCATACCTAGATCGGGAGGGATCTGAAGCTCTTCCCGGCACCCTGCCGGAGAGGGGAATTCACCCTGGAGGCCTTCTTCATCACCATGCAAGCCTCCGGTGTGATGCGTGAGTAGTTCATCCTTGGACTATGGATCCATGTGGTAGCTAGATGGCTGGTTCTCCTCCTTTGTGCTTTCATGTTTAGATCTTGTGAGCTCCGTTCATGATCAAGATCATCTATTTGTAATTCTGCATGTTGTGTTTGCGGGGATCCAATGGATATTGAGATGCTATTTCAGATTGATTATTGATTCTATCATGTCTTTGTTATTTGTGATCTTTCATGCTTTCCATTGTTAGTAGCTATCTTGGCCAAGTAGATGCTAGCAACTCCAAGAGTTAGTATTTATGCTCGATAGTGGGTTCATGCCTCTGGTAATCTGGGGAAGTGACAGAAATCTCTAAGGTACTAGATGTGTTGTTGCTACTAGGGAGAAAACAACAATCCTTTGTTCATAGAACAATCATATTGTTTACTTTACACGCAGTTCTTAAAGCAATAATCTGTTGCTTGTAACTTAATACTGGAGGGGGTTCGTATGATAACCTGAAGGTGGATTATTAGTCATAGATGCAGTTGGATGGCGGTCTATGTATAATGTTGTAATGCCCAATCAAGTCTCAAAGGAGTCAAGATGATTAGTATATGCATGTATTGCTTTCTCGGTGTTTGTCAATTGCCCCGCTGTAATTTGTTCACCCAGCATGTTATCTATCTAAGGAGAGCCACCTCTAGTGAACTATGGATCACGGGCCTTGTCTTTTATATTCAATCTACAATCTTTTACTGCTTTGTGTTTACTTTCTGCAAACATTTACTTCTTTCCATTCGATACGTCTAATCCTTTGTTTTCCGCAAAACACAGTGAGATTGACAACCTCATCGCAAGTTGGGGACAAAGTTCTGTGGTTGTGTTGTGCAGGTCTCCACCTTGCTACTAGCACCGGTAGTGCGCCCTGCCAAAGCTCAGCTAGTAACACCTTTGGGGTGTTTCCTTGCTCCTACTGGTTCGATTAAACCTTGGTTTCATAACTGAGGGAAACTTGCTGCTGTGCTCATCATACCTTCCTCTTGGGGTTCCCAACGAGCTCTACATCAACACCGCCATCAGGTATTTTTCTAGGCGCCGTGCATTGAGCCATTAGAGGGCGGCGTTGCCTCTGGCGCTCTTCCCACTATCGGCCGGCGATGACCAAAAAGGGGTGGCGCTCCACTATGCACACGGCAAAGAGGGGCTTGGTTAGACTTAGGGGAGACAGGGGGTTTAAGAGGGGACCAAATGGTTGAGGATCACTGTGCACAACAGTGAAGTTAGGCCAGGGGTTAATTTATGTAATTAAGGTGTTTGATGAAATGGCCGCAAGAAACTTTCTTTGGAAATTTTGAATGAAAATTTTTGGGTGGTCTTAACTTAAGCTTGAGAGTTTATGTTTGCTTGGATAGGTCAAGTGGAAGTGGTTTGGTAGGTTTTCGAAAAAGTGGGATCTTAACATATGAACTAGATTCAATTTTCAACTGTCCATTAAATTGATTTGAAAGATGTTTTTGTAAGTGTGTAAAGTGGGCCTTGATACACTTTTACTTGGTCTAGTAAGGGGTGAAAATAAGTAGAAATGTTTCTGTTAGAATTTTTCTTCTTGGAACACACAAAGTGGCCTAGTGGTTTACTTTTGTCAAAATGACCATTTGCTTTATTTATTCATATTTTATTTCTTTTTTTTTTTTGTAATTGGCCTAGATGATGTAGCATTCATCTTTAAACCATTTCACATTATTTGTACCAATCAAGCATGGCAATTTCAATCAATTCTACACTAATGCAAACCACACATGCATTCATATTTATTTTCTTAATAAAAGTTTTTGTTAACCCTAAACTTGGGTGAATAGAACTTGATAAACTTTGATTAGGGTTTTTGGGATGTTACAATAGAGGAGCACGTCACCGTGTACCCTTGACGCTGAGCGCGATGCACGGCAGCACGTGCCGAGGGAGGCTCACCAGAAACGCGGTACGCAAAATGGTCCGGCGAGTGCTTTTGTTGACCCGAAACCCCGCTCGCCCGGGAGGGACCCCGTCAGGGCGGCGCGACGGCTATGGGTTGCCCTACATCGGCCTGAAATTGAAATATAAATAGAAAAGAGAAGGTGGAGGATAGGCTCGTTACTTAGATATTGAAATAGCGAAAGCAAAATAAAGAAAAAAGAGCGTGAGAGCCAGATGAATCAAAGAATTCATGTTCAGTTCGGGAAGAGATCATAGAAGTTGTAGACTTAATGTTTTTCGAACCATGCAGGAAAACTGCATGTATATATTTAGAATAAAGACCCATAAAGTGGGAAAGAGTACATAGGTGTTAAATAGATAGAACGACGAAAACTCATCACACCGCAAGGGGAAGAGCTAAACCACAGTAAGTACATCAAACTAGAAAACGGAAATTAAGGCAAAAGGAATCGACCATGGCTTGCGAGAGCTCACATTCTTGCATCTGATTTGATCTGCTCGATATGATGTCCATAGGCTTGAAGATTCCATCGACATCCACAATTAAGTTGTAGACTTAATAGCAAGAAAAACTACTTACACTAAAAGGTATATTAGATAATAAAAACAGAGGATCTTAATGTCGGATCATGTCCCTCCACACGGAGGTGTGTTGTTGGCAGAAGTCCAAAACGCATCAACCGTTAATTGAGGCTCGCATCTAATGGCTAAGGTGCTCCGTGAGAGAGAAGTGAAAATAAAACTCTAGCCACTCTTAATGGTTGTGAGTGAGAGTGTGAGAAACTGAGAAGCCATGCTGACATTGTGAGAAGGTGAGAGAACATATAATCACAACCTATTGAGAAGAGAGGAAGAATAAGAGCTCATTTCTATCTAGATTTCTGAGTTCCGACCGATCTGTTTTCAGGCTTGTGTTTGGAGGCTCAAAACGTGCTTGGATTGGTTCAAACTGGGTGAGCTTGTTTCTTACTTTGATTTTTCGGTCTGATTAGCTTGTTTGAAATTTGGGTCATTGTAGCATCAGATTTGGAAGCCGTTTAGTCACCTCGGAAAATTGCAGTTTCAGCACAGGGTAGTTTTGGTTGGCGAACAGTTTGGGTGGGCAAATTGTGTCTGATTGAGTTGAAATTTGGTGTGTATGGTGGGAGCACATATATTAGCTTGTCTACCAAGTTTTGTGCTGATTGGATATATGTGATTTAAGATCATGTTGTTGATTACCGAAGCGAATAGAAAATGTGATATCTGTTAGAAATAATTGGGTAAATCATTTGGCCCATGTGTGATTTTAGATTTTCCCTACATCTCAAAGTCCATGTGTGTGAAAATCCATACGTGAAGCATCCCAATTTGGTGGCAACTCACATGTGTGTGTCAAGATGAGTGGGAGCTAAAGTTTCATCCCACGTGGAAAGTTGGAGGAGAGTTGCACCACCTTATAAAGTGGAGTGTTTCACCATTTTTTAAGTGAGTGAGATGAGAAGTGCTACACACGTGATCCTCCTCCGACGACGCCGCTCGCTCGCCCACCCGCAATGATGCCTGATGTCTACGCACGCTTCTATTCTTGTAGATAGTGTTGGGCCTCCAAGTGCAGAGGTTTGTAGAACAGTAGCAAGTTTCCCTTAAGTGGACCACCCAAGGTTTATTGAACTCAGGTAGGAAGTGGTCAAAGGTATCCCTCTCAAGCAACCCTGCAATCAAGATACAAGAAGTCTCTTGTGTCCCCAACACACCCAATACACTTGTCAGGTGTATAGGTGCACTAGTTCGGCGAAGAGATAGTGAAATACAAGTAATATGGATGATTATAAGTGGTAATTGCAATCTGAAATAAGAGTGGCAGCAAGCAAACATGTAACAGGACTGATTGTAAATGGTGTTTCAATGCTTAGAAACAAGGCCTAGGGATCATACTTTCACTAGTGGACACTCTCATATAAATATCTTCTCTTCATTATTCTACCCTGAACTACTCTCCGGTTGGATGATGTAGGGCTATAACGGCACACCTTAAAGTTCGTATTCCCCATCTAGATAACCCCTCGCTGTCACCTTGAGCGCTAGATGGTTCCAACAAACAACACAATCTCATAGAGACATCCAACTCAAATTATACTCATGATAAGTGTTTATGTAATCTTAGCCAAAGTGCCACACGGTGTGCACACTGTCAACTTCACACACGTGGGGATAAGCAGAGATCAATTAAAGCACTTGAGTAGCAGAATAGATCTATAGATTACAAAGCTCATGATCTCAATAAGATCACGCATAGAGAGAGAGATGAACACATAGCTACTTGTAGAGCCCTTAGCCTCGAGAGAGAACTACTCCCTCCTCATCATGGGAGCCAGCAACGGCGATGGAGATGGCAGTGGAGTCGATGGAGATGGATTTGGGGGCACTTCCCCATCCTGGTAGGGTGCCGGAACAGAGACTTCTGTCCCCCAAATCTCCTCTTCGGTGGCGGCGGTGCTGCGGAACTTTTTGTGTAATTCTGATATTGTCCCTAGGGTTTTCGTCCCGGGAGGCTTTTATAGGCGAAGAGGCAAGGTCGGTGGGCACCCGAGGGGCCCACACCACCCCCTGGCATGGCCTGGGCTGGCCCATGCCACTAGGTGGTGTGGCCACCTCGTGGCCCCTCTCCGTCTCGTCTTCTGGCTCCGTGAGTCTTCTGGTAAAATATTAACTTTGGCTTTTGTCCAGTCCAATTCCGAGAATATTTCTTTTCCAGCTTTTCTAAAACCAAAAACACCAGAAAACAGGCAACTAGCACTGTGGCATCTTGTTAATAGGTTAGTTCCAGAAAATGTATAAAAATACCTCAAAGTGTGAACAAAACATAAAAAAGTAGATACTAAACAAGCATGGAACATCAAAAATTATAGATACATTTGCAACGTATCAATGCCCATGCTACAGTAACGGGAGAGTGGGTGTCTAGAATCACTCGCCTTTGATATCCTATACAGGAGAGGGCGAATAAGATTTTTGGGAAGCGCTCCGCGCGACTGCTCGTTTCTTCATCACGGGTCGTCTAGACGTCTACCATACAAGTCGAGCGCCGTTGTGTATCGTTGTCTCCTTCGGTCGGTCTTCTTGAATGTTGTCGTCAACAACTTCACTACTACAACAACGGCTACTTTATCAGCAATCGATCAGTACATAAACGATGGTACGATCTGTTGTTATACTATGGTTGTTATTGCGTATGCTCTGCTATTGTTCATGTTGATCAATACATCTAGTATGTTAGAGTTTCATATGGTCATAGATGTTGTGGTCATGTTTTATATTATAGAATTAATCATGGAAACATTTCCTACTAATCCAACAATATCACCACTAAATGTAATCTTGTCTCTTGTGGTTGTTGTTGCTGACTAGCAACTTATTGATGTGTTATACATCTCTAGATGTTCTAGAGAAGACTCTATACTTAGGTTACTCACGGTGGAACTTGCATGGAGCGGTTGGACCCTGTAATTAGGCAATTGAAGCAAATCTGAGTTACCATGTAACTAGGAAATTGAAGCAAATCTGAATTACCCTGTAACTAGGCAAACTGAAGTAAAATCCAAGTTACCAGGTAACCAGGCAAGGTGAAGCAAATTCCAATCCGAATTACGGATGACCTGGCAAGCTGAAAACACTAATCCGAGTTAAATCCGAGTCACCAGGTAATCCGGTTGATTGAGTCAAATCTGAGTTACAATACAACTAGGCAAGCTGGAGTACACTCCTAGTTACTAGGTAACTAGGTGAGCTGAGTTAGATCCGAATTATAATTAGCCTCAATGACTTGGTGAGTTATATTGTCATCCAAGGTAGCTTAAAGACACAAAGCAGTAGATACATACAAGATCATGGCATATCTTACGTCTTCTCTGAGTTATAGTTCTCTGCACGGAGACGCCAAGTCCCCGAGATACTTTTGCTATCCTTAGGTGATTCAAATGACATGTTTGCTAGTCCCCGAGTTGGGTTATCTCATCTCCAGGGTGAACAACTAGGTGATTGAGGGTGATAGTCCCCGAGGGACATTCAGGGGTATCTCACGTGCATGTTGGTTGAGTTACTAGTTACTCACTACATCTTTGGTGAGGAGGTTGAATCATCTAGTTGAGTCATTCCCATTGAGTTAGCTAGGTTGAAGAAGAGGTTGAGTCACCTCAACAAGGGAGGCTTGTATGCCAACTCCCCTGCTCTCTGTACGTTGAGGAAGAGGACGCAGAGACCTTTGATCAATGGTGAAGCAGAGCTTGATAAAGACGTTCCCGTCCGGATGGTAACCCAACCAGCGCCTCTGATCAATCCCACGGTGGGCGCCAAATGTCGTGGTGGTGTCACAACATATGCCATGGGTAGGCTAAAGTTGGGGCCGATGGAGGAATCCGGGGAGGGATGATGAAGTGAAGACCTCATACGGAAGAACTCAGAGAGACGCGATATATCCAGGTTCGAGGCTCTCCTAGTGAGATAACACCTCTACTCCTGCATCTAATCTCATATATCTTGCCATGCTTATGGCTACAATGGTGCTCCTTGAGCTGTACTCTTATGCCTCTCATGGAGAGAGCAGTAGAAGAAGAAACCATGCTCCTAGTGAGCAGAGGGAGAGGAGCCCTTCGGGGGCCTCTCGTGTAACGTTACCCCTGGTGCTCCTTATAAAGGGAAGCCTAGGGGACATGGTATGTCATCACAAGTACTCCTATGAGCTGTCTAGTGGGGGCTTGCCTAGTCATCTCGTCCTTTAATGAGTCACCGGTCTTATCCCTTTGGCATATTTCTTAGCATCTTTAAGAGATGCTTGGCATATTCCCTAGCATCTCCCAAGATGCCCAGTATATTCCTTAGCATCTTGGACTAAAGGGGCCAGTCTGAGCCATGGGCGTCCCAAGACTGACGCCTGGCGTAGGCTTGACTTAACTTGGTAGCGTGTCGATGTAGAGGTTGATGGTGGGTCCAAATATGAGCAAAGTGACATCCGGGATGAAATAATTCGGCCCGGGGAGGTGAAATTCGGCCAAGAGGGAAATAACTCGGCCTGGGGGAGAAATGCGGCCCACCTGGGCCGTGAACAGTACCCCGGCCAGATTATGAAGTAATTCGGCCTAGGCGGAGGTGGTTCTGAGGGCCCGGCCGCGGTTGGAGTGAATTCAGCCTAGGGCGGCCTAGCCGGGGCTTGCTTGAACCCGGCTTGGGGTGGCCCAGCCGGGGTTTTCTCGCCTCGGCCCAGGGGAAGCGGTCCGGGGCAGCCCAACTAGCGGGATCCGGCGGAGCTAGGAGGTGGCCCGGGGTGGGCCGGGGTGTCCGCCGAGTCAGCCCACCCTGGGGGTTTCTGTGGCGAGGCGAGGGAGCGGGCTGGCATCGAGGCGCGACCCCGTGGTGGGCCGTATTGCTCCTTAACGGCCCACCCGGGGGACGAGGGGGGCGTGCTGGCGAGGAGGCGTAGCTCCGTGGTGGGCCGAGGTCGTTATTGTCGGCCCACCCGAAGAGGAGACCGCGACGAGGTGGCGAAGAGGTGGTGGGAGTGTTGTCGAGGCGGGAGCTTCTGGCGGGAAGAGGTGGAGGCGCCGGATCACTCTGGTGGGCCGGCTGGGATGAGGGCCCAACCGGGGTTTTCCTCCTTTTTATATTAATTCGGCCTAGGTGCTTCAAGACATGACCGAATTTGGGGAAACTCGGCCCAGCCGAGTTTTCTCCTCTATTCTTTTATTTCTTTTCATTTTCACTTATATTGAATATCTTTTCTCTCCATAATCATTCTTTGTACCACTAAATACTCCACTAAATCACTTGACACACCAACTCTGGGGTACCTAGGATACATCCCAACATTTTATGTAATTTGACTGACGTTTGGTTAATTTTTATCAAACCATGTGAGTGTAAACTATTCGTATATAAGCACTATTTTAATTAGAGTAAAGTTTATTTGCTTGTCAAAATATACATTTGTCTATATACTTTGTGTTTAAATCTGCAGAAAGATGAAAATTCTGGCTAGCACGGACAAATGGGTCGCGCCGCTGCGCACGGTTGACCGAACAGGCCGAACCACGATCCAAAAACGACCGCGACCCGACCCAAATGGACAGTCGGCCCATTAGAGGTGCCCTAAGGATGATTTTTAGAAATAAGATAAGCTATTTTTTTGGTTGTATCATATGTCTTTCCTTAGCAAATCAATTTCTTACTAAAAATAGTTAATTCTCATTAATTGATAGAGATAACACTAAGAGATAATGCATTTATACGATTTATATATATTGTCTTTCTCTATATGATATGGAGAGCTAAGTGAAGACAAATTGCCCTTAGAGCTGATCGTATTCACTTGGTTGTGTCCACCAAACACACCCCTAATAGAGTTTGTTATTGAACTTGGACTAATTGTGTAAATCAGCCCTGCCAATAAAGTGCGCCCGGTTGGCACGTTACACACCACACACGCACGTTTCGGCTAACCGCAAAGAACTCTTTGCATCGACCCCAGACCACCAAAAGAGCGGTGCACCGTGCAGGCGGCCCGAATCGTCTACTGCGCCTTCGCAAACCGAAAAGCGCAGCGCCGTCCCCTTTCCTTTTCCTCCCAGGCGAACGCGAATGGAGAAGGGCTCAGGCGCCGCCGCGGGAGGCAGCGCGCGGCCACCGCCGATGCCGATGCCGCAGCTGGACGAGTTCCCGTTCGAGGGGAAGAAGCCCGTCAAGAACCCCTTCGTCCCCATCGGTACGCGTCCTCGCTGTGTCAGAGAGTGCTCTGGGAACCGGTAGGATCGTGGATCGGACGCCGCGTCCTAGGGGTTCGGCTGGGCTACTTTGTAGCTTGGGAGATTCCGGTCGATTTTTTTGCGGGGAGATTCCGGTCGCATTTATGGTGACTTGTGCTTGGTAGTAGTGATTGTTCTGTTGGGGATTGGGATCTTTGGGCGTGAATGGAGAGTAAGGAATCTATGGCTATTGGTTTTGTAAGGATCGTGTGTACGGTATTTTGTTAGTGATACTAGGATTAATCTTCTTTTTTTTTGACATGTATACTAGGATTAATCTAGTTTGACGGATCAGCAGCTGTGAAGAGTTAAGATCCTGTAAAACAGAACGATTGCTGAATTGCGCCGGTACTATATTTTCTTAAATCGTGAAGTCTTGTTAGTTCTTTGGTATTAAGTGACCTCCTGACAACAGCATTTAAGCATGTGCTGTATATGTTAGCTTGTTAACTGCGCTATGAATCTGTGATGAAATTGGTGGAACTGCAAAGTTTCCTGTAAGTTGGGATGTGGTTTGAAATTAAAGGGGTAACTTCCGGGTTGGTGTATAGGAGTTTTGCTTGAATTTCATCGACGACCACGCTGATGGGTTAATGGAAAATTTTATATATGGTGTACATCATTGCATTCGCATTGCTATCAATGTAGCAGAGACTAAAAGGTAACAATTAGTTTTTGGTGGCCCTCTGTGAATCACTGTCTATTAATAGGATTGTTAATGTACAGGGTGGGATGATCATAGTTTGTCATGCTATATGTATTGTGTTTATCAACAGTTGCTTTGTTGGATTTGAATGCTTCATTAACTAGATTGAACACATTTGCTATGTTACTCATGGGTAGTTTCATCCCTTTTCTCTCTCATTCCTTTTATCTCCTTGGTAATAGTCTAGAGGCAGATAGCACTGAGCCCTTTAAGTGTTGTGCTGACGTGAGCCAGCTCACTTTGGATGTATGGCAAGAAAAATATGTTGTGCAGTCGACACAGCACGTATGTCCTAGAGACTCATTAGCTTGATTCTTGTAGGTTTGAAAAGGTGTCACTAGTCTTATAGAGGGTTACTTGGTACATTGTTCATCAAGTTCTAGATTCTAAAGCCACTTGAACTCACAATGTTGGCTTCTAGAAAACACCAAAACCAGGAGAGAAGCAATTTGACTTAATGGGCAAGTTACATAACGGTAAAAAAAATTAAGTTACATTTCATGTTCTCAAAATATGTAAAGCGGGTGGTGGAGGTATTCACTTGCTAGGGTGTATGAGAATTCAAATCAGAGCTCAAGAATAGTTATGGGGAACATAGGTTAAATGTTGGGCACATGCTGTTGGTTTGGCTTGGTGCTGATCTATAGAGAATAGATGTTTAAGTAGCCTTTTGCATTAAAAGGATGATGTGCAGCACCTTGTTGATCGTACTCTCCCCTCATGCATCACCTGAATCAACCACTTTGAAGTTAAAGATGCCTTTATAAGTTGAAAGAGCCTTACTACCTAAGTTGACTTGTCTATTTTCTGGCTTATAAATGGAGCATCTTCAAGAGGTGGTTGATCATAGAACATACAGACTGGTGTTTACAAACTATTCTGTGCCATTTATCACGATTCAGCTTATTTGGGCAGTTGTAAGCTATTGTATCAGCTAGGCTTTAGGTCTTGATGGAGATGATAGCCCTATGAACGTTCGAAACACTTCTGATCTTTTCATGACTTGCTTTGCTCAAATCTCATTTATACGTTCAAAAATTGAATGTCAACCTGCATGTTCTGGATCCTGCAATCATTTGCTTGATTCACTTATCTGTTTTTACTAGAATTATAATGTTGCTTCATGTTTGTCCCCAAATGGAAACGTGGCTGGGAACTAGTATTGGTGTTGATCTGTCTATGGATAACCTCATTCGAATTCCTCCTATTTCAGGTGCATTGGTCACTGCGGGTGTCCTGACAGCTGGCCTGGTCAGCTTCCGGTATGGGAATTCTCGACTGGGTCAGAAGCTGATGAGGGCCCGGGTGGTTGCTCAAGGCGTAACAGTTGCTCTGATGGTTGGCAGCGCGTACTACTACGGCGACCAAATCAAGCTGTTCAAGAAAGGGTCTAGCCCATGAACTTGACTGAATTGTAGTTTGTTGTGTATGGGATGAAAACGTCATATAATTATGTGCTGATGAAGTTTCACCTGGGGCTCTGCTGTGATGTGCTGTTCAATGCTCCCAGTCTTAGGCAGTAGCCATGTCATTTAGGCTTGGGATGTGGTAGCAAACTGATGATCAATTTTGGCTCAGCCTCCTGGTTCACAAATAAACATTTTCCACCTGTTTGTGCCTTGATCAGATGTTACCTGATGCAAATTACTGTGACGTGATTACATTATCTTCATTGTGTGTCTTTGCTACTTGGTTTATCATCACTAGTACGTAAGAGTTAATTTGACCTCTAGGCCGTTTGATCATGCAAATGAGTAAATTGGACATGTTCAAGAAATTAAAATGGAATGTGCTCCTTTCCTGCAAGTTACACTTGAACATGGTCTGGTGCCTAACAATTTACATTGGTCAGTTTGTCAGGGGTTTCATGGCCTAGCACTGGCCCTACCGCAATTCATCAGCTTTGTGCAAGTTGTATAGCCATGAAATGACCAGGCTTCATTCTGTTAACACTAAACAGAAGTGTACATCATCGACTACTTAAAAGAGCATAACCAGTAACTATACAACAATTCTCTTGCCATCATAATTTGGCAACTGATACAATGACTATACAAAACACTTGCCTATCAGCAAAAACAACTTTCTCCATGAGCTCTATCACCATGACATCTTCTAAGTTCCAACTACATAACAGATCCATGTATGCGCAGGCCTGAAGAATGGAATCAGCTTTACATACATCACCAATCCAATTGTTAATGTAGTCAGATGCCACCCTCCTACCCAAAAGAATCACATCTATTCCCTGCAAGAACACATGGTTCTCGCTGCATACTTGCAACTCAGAATGTGTTCACCAAACTGGAAGCCACCCTACTGATGGGCATCCTGCGTTCTTCACAAATATATCAGGAATTTTCCTTCAATTTCTTGATCAGGAACCCAACACCTGACAGTTCACTGGTCCAAATAACATCAATTGTTCTCCAAAGAGGTAAACAATCTCCTGGCCTCTTCCAAAGGATCCACTTGAAATGATTCATTAACCCAAAAATTCTGCATGTTCGGTACTGGATGTACATCAGGAAGCTCTACATTTGATGCATTTATTGCATTCAGATCGAGAACTGATGCGTTAACATTCTGCAAAGTATAGAAACTCATTAAACAACATTCCTTCCGGCAGTCCTGGTAGAGTAATTTAATACACCCAATCATTCAGCATATGAGTAACCAATGCAGCAGCTCTCTAAGTTGTTAGGAAAAGAGACTAGGCAACATACAAAAGCATCTGGAATGAATGAAGCAGTGGATCCATAAATTCATAACAGCCTAGTAGGACAGTGTGCCCGTGTTCTCTATATATACTGACTGAAAACATCATATAAAAGTAACTGAAAACCCAGCAAATTGTAATGCTCAACAGATAGAAAAAACATGAACTCACCAGAGTTCCCCTTCGACAAGCATTGAGGACAATGAATTTCAGCAGTTTCTCTTCCAGGCTACTTAAGACATTGCCGATACCAGATGATAGTTCCAAGTCTCGGCAAGCGATGTCAGGAGGGATACCATAGTTTCTTACAATGACATTTTTGTGCTTCTTCAGTAATTTTTGTAGGCAAGAACCAACAGTCTGCTGTATGTTTGCCTTGTTTATAGCTTTTGAAAACTTTAAACTAACAGGAGCATCTAGGACGGCAATTTCCTGCAGCCTGAGCAAAAGTTCAGCCCTTGCATCATCAGCCCAGCAACAGCACAAAGATGTTCCATTATCTGTTCAAAAAGCAGAAGTAACATTTTTTATACATGATTCTCCAAGTAAAACAGAAAAGCAAACACCTCTTTGGATAAATTAACAAATTTGATTTAGGATATAATGTTGCCAAAATACTAGAGCTGGCCTGCATCTCCTACCAACAATAAACCCAGCTAGTGGAACTTTTACTTTTAGCATTTTCCCCTTGTTAATTGCTTCTGACGACTGTAGGTCATTTAAACAACTCTCCAACACCAACAAATGGATGGTAACTACCTGTATTAAGAAAATGGACATCAAATGAGAGAACGATTCAGCCCAAAATCACCGACTACAATTGAACTGTAAACATTGTCAAATGTTAATATGCCCAAAAATGGTACAGCTGAGGCCTATACATCGGCCAAAAATAGAAGCAGAACTCAACCTACCCTGCACTGCATGGGCCTCAGCTGCTGCGAGGACAGATGCTGCGAAACTGTGCTCGGGGAACTGTCTTTTAAGCCACCAGGCATGAGTGAGGAACTAGCGCATTCTCTATTCAGTTCCGCATGACTGATGGATATAACTTCAATATATGTTACTGGGGTTAACAATAGTTCATGTCTGTAGCAAAAAATAATAATTTTAGACAGCACAGAGTATGTCACTTTAAATTTGCAGAACACAAAATATGTTGCAGCATTTTATAAGATTCAGTCTCAGTTAAACATTACACAAAAAGACCTTCATCTCTATTATCAGTTTCAGTTATTAGCATGATTCAGTTTCAGGTAACATGAAATTATCAATTATAATTATTCGTCGTCTTTAGCAAGAAGACTTGATACAGTAATATTATATTTTTGGAGGAATAATGCATCAACTTATTTTAGTACTCCCTCCGATCTTGAGTTCAATTTGAACTCCCAAAACGTCTTATATTTAGGAAAGAGGAAGTAGTTGACAACAAATAGGTCTTCACTGAAATTCACGTCAGCTCTCACATTAGCTACATACTAAAGATCCTGCAAACAGCATTTCCTATTCTACAGAGATTACATGCCTTGTAAATATGCAAAAATGCAAGTATAGCTACCGACTACACACCCTCAGTGAGAGCAGTCAAAGTATGAGTAAGAAATGCATGTTTTTCTACTGATAACAGAGTGCAACTCCACTCTATTAAGGATTTGTTCAACCTAACATCTAATACAAAACATGCAAAGGAGGCCCTTTTTTGGTCGTACCTAAGTTCCCAAACCATATATATACAGGCAAGGGACAGTTCTGCATAGGCATTATTTTCGTACAGCCAACTTAAAATGATAATAAATATAAGATTTCATGGAAAGCCAGGAAAGGAAGGAACACAACACTGTGTCAAGAGGACGCGGTGGAATGTCACTGCTGCCCCTCGCCCTATGCCAACAGGATAACAATGTTTGCTTAAGTATCCACGGAGTCGCACCTACAATGAATTCCATTAAATAGAATAACAAGCTGAGCATTAACTGAAAATGATAAGCTAGTAATTTACCGTTTGATTATCATCAGCGACATGGATACACATGTTGAGCTTCTCATTACCAGGCAGAAGTCGTCGATCCTTACAGTCATGTGAATGGATATTTTCTACTTTCCCGTGTAATGATATTAAATCTCCTTGGACAAGGTTTTTGCTTTGCAAGTCAGAAGAACCAAAAGGTTTTTTGCGCATCATAATCTCAGTGCATGAAGAGACAGTAATAACTTGAACTGAGTAAGAGCACAATCCATTCAATACATAACACAAGGCATCATATTCTTCCATCCTTTCACCCATTGCTTCACAATAAAAATTCAATTGAAAATCCGAATACTGACAGGAGTCATTCCAAGATTGTACTAATCTTATCTCATTATGGAAGGGATTTCTCGAAAATGGCTCATCCACCTCCCCAATAAACTTATCTACAATACCATGTTTGATGTTTATATTACCATTAAAGGTAATGGCAAGGCTCCAAAGTTTATCCTGAGAATCTAATGAAATTTTGCCACATTGAAAACATCCACACCCTTTCACGGCAAAACTCAAACTGTCACTAGGACATTCGAGAATATAGTAGCCACCAATCCGCAGTAACTGCAGTTTGATCAGATAAATCAGTAATTCTAGCTATAAGCTAAGGCTAAATGTTTAAAGTAAGCTTCATATAAAAACCATACCTGATACTTAAGTAAACACCCCTCCTTGAACTCCAACAAAATCCTTGATTGGTTACCTCGTTCTTCACCACTAGAATCAATTAGAATAGTACCATCAGACCCACAGGAATAGCTAGACACTAGAGTGCCAGAAAGACTGGTGGTTCTGAAGCTTAGGGTACATGGAATGTAACATGGTTTCTCCATAGGCACTTTGGAATCACAAAGTGAACGAGTGCTTGAAATTCTAAAGTTCTCAGCATGCTCAATGCAATCATCTTGTCCAGTAAATTTTAAATTGTATGGTACTATCACAGCCTCAGCATACATGCTAAGCTCTGAAGTGTTCTGATGCTGCAAGAGCAAAATGGCGCAAAGGGAACATAGTCAGTCACTACTTATGAGCATGATGATGCTAAACCTCAAGATTGTCAATGGGTAGCTAAAGAAGTACTCACATTATTGATTGCTGGAAAAATGTGTGACAGTTTCAACAGGTGAAACAGCCTGGCACAATTATTAGTTTGCGAAGGAATTTGTGAGGAAGGGCCAATGCGATTCAATTCACTCCAGTTAACTATAACATAGATCTTGAGATGATGCAATCTTTTTCGGCATGAGAGCTGCTGAAACACAGCCTTACAGGATAGTGGATCATCAACACCATAATGATCTAGGTAAGCCACTGGCCCTTCAAGGGCTAATTTGCAATCATTTATCTGGGTGGCAATAGGAAAATCAGGATGCTAAATGGTTGGAGTGAATGTGTGAAACAGTTATGAAGTTTAATTGCAGAAAGCAGAACATATAAAAGCCTCACAAACACAAAAGGTTTGGTTATAGAGGAAGATCAATAGCGCCAATTCTACTATACTTCTTCAGTTCAGTGTACATAAATATGAAAAAGGTCAGTACAGCAGACACAAGTACAGAAACTATAGATGTTAAGATTATGGGTTATTCAGCTGTACTATGTAAGGCTCTTGAGTTTTCTAATTATATAATCTTGGGATCATAAATTTTCTATCAAACTGCTAGATGCTACTTGTCTCTAGTTTACCACAAGGACTGCGTATAGAAAATTAAACCAACACCCAATAAACTCCTACAGCTGAAGGTGTATCACTTCATTGTACTGCATAGTTGCTTTAATAAACCCTACGCGTATATGACAATTAGTATCCGTATGTTGCTTTGCTGGTAATCAGTTAGAATTCACGAATCATCAACCTACCTAATCAAGATCAAGGCAATTGTACAGAACAGAGTTCTATTCATACTTTAACATATGCCATATTACTTAAGAGATGAATGGTACGGTCTTAGTTCTGACGTTCAAGTGAGTGCCATGCAGTCAACTGATAACTGAACTTAATACACAGAATGCATCACTTTTTGAATATTTTAAAGTAAATATGCCATCACCTCATAGATGCCATGCAAGCAAAGATTTGGCGGAAGATCAGGTATAATAATATCTATACATCCTGTGTCATCAACCAACTGCAGCCTCCGTGGCACTGAAGACATCTGTACGCATCAAAGACATGGTCAAAAAATGTCATGAAAACGAGGTATCCATGCAACTAACTTAGCGGTTTGTACAGATAATAAAAGATATTACAGGAATTCTCATGGAAAGTTGAAATGGAAGATATTTAGCACCTTCCATACTTTAAAACTTCAAAAGTCCTAAGTAAACAAATAACTTGGGAACATGGTATCCTCAAATCAATTGACATGATCTGTTCATAAGCCTGTCTGCATGCAAATTGTATTCAACAATAAGCCTGCAAATTAAAAGCATCTGCCAACTATAATAGATGGACTGTTTATAGCAAGATTCAGGATGCCACAAAAAATGCAAGAAAATCAAGTCACTAATCTAAGTAAATCAATTAAGTGGGTTTCCACCTCTGGTTGGCGGCATGAATGCGGTAAAAGAAAGCTGTGAGTTGAAAAATCATTAAAACAAAGTAGGACACATTCCATGAATCAAACTACTTGTATCTTACGGGGACAGAATGACTGAATAAAAACCAATATCATAACTTCTGAAGCAGGTACGATCAAATTTTAGAAATAACCTTCAAGCTTCCCACTAATACAAAACCCAGATCGCCAGTTGAAATTATCCTTTTGGTGGTACCAGGATAGGAAAGCCCATCACATAGAAACTTGTTAAGTCCCTGGTTCTTGCCCACTCCTTCCATGCCATTCCAACATTTTAGCATTATTGATATCCAAAATGATTCACACTTGGATATGAAATTAGCAAAGGGTATTACCTAACAAAGATTTTATGGTTAGATGGATAAAAAATCTTAATGATTTAGTTTCATGTATACTGCAAGCAATTAAAGGAGAAACTATTACCAATTTACAAGCTTCCAAGTTTGATCCTGTGCTTGAACTGTCGCAATTATGATTGCAAAATTTCATAAGGATATCATGCTGCGCAATCAGGTCTAGGTAAGTAATCCACACACAAAATGGGTTTAAAAGCATGACAAAGGGTTGATACAATGAGCACCATTCAGTTCTATTACCATGTGAAGTACCAAACCATATCCGAAAAAATAATAACAAAAGAAACACAATAATGCCAAGAGCCTTGCTACTTCTAGAAAGACTAATCAGTCCACATCCTATAAGTAGGCCATAATCCAGAGTTTACCTACGAAAGAAATGTTCAATATTTTGTCTAATTTCTCAAAACTTTCCAGGCAGTATATTGTATAAGCCTTCTAAGGTGTGAGTCGAAAGATGCACATAGCTTTGGTGACTCATACATAGGTTTCAGGGGGGAATATATGCAGAAACTGAAAAGCTAGTAGAGCAAATATATGGTGTGTCAATTTTTGAAAGGAACTACTCCCTCTGTTCCAAAATATAAGATGTTTTAGCTTTTGTGAAACGAATGTATCTAGACATCTGGATACATTTGTTTCACAAAAGCTAAAACATCTTATATTTTGGAACAGAGGGAGTAAGAACTAAGAAAGGTGAGCTTATTTGCTTTACACTGTGAAACCAACATCAGTAAGCACATGCAAAACGAAGCAACAGTACAATCAGACTATCAAGTATGTAGAGACACAACATAATGCATTTTATGATATGATAACCATTCATTGAAACAAATGTACTACTAATGAACATGCCTGAGGTTCGAAGCCCTTTGAAGAGAGAACTTTAGCAGCATAGGCGTGAACCAGACCTAGCTTCTGTTGATACCTTGCAGTTCAATAGTTTCAGTTAAATAAATTAGCAGCAAATGCAATGGATTAATATATTATTTACTCCAGTCTATGAACTACAATAAAAATTAGTGAAGTTACATTTCTTGAGCCCCAAATCTCTTTCTTGAAACCTAACTTGAACTTCTGCTTAAAGCATGATGTTAAAAGTAATGTCCTGGAAAATGATGGAACAAAAAGGACCATACAATGAGGTGAGAAAAAATACGTCTCTTGTCAATCATGGTTAAAGTATCTGAGAGAAGTAAAACTATCATAAATTCGTACCAAAATCTAGCGGACAGATCCAAAGAGTTGACAGACTTCCCAAGCAGACTGTTGTTCTCTGCCCGTATATGACATCTGCACCAAAAGCAAAAAATTGTTGAGTGATGCCAGTAACACAGCATAGCAGTGTGCCAAAAGTTGCATCTTACTTTGAATCCACCAGAGAGAAAAAATTTACAGTAATGCTAGTTTTACTGCATGTTCCAAGTAGAACAACCGCCGTCCAATCAAAGTTTAGACGAACCAATCGGAATTTCTTCACAGAAATCTACAAAAGAACAAGAAAAGTTACATTGCCATCTTAAACAAAATGAACAGTTTGCGAAGTAAATGTTCAAAGCTGCAAATTAGCAACATACAACAGCACCAACTCGAAGAGAATGTGGCGGCACAAGCTGCATATCATCAATTAGCAGCCACGCAATCTCATCCAGCTCAACCAACATGCCCTGCATGTAAATTCCAGAGACAATCCCGCTGTATACTCCACCGCACTTTCCTGGCAACTCATTCGATGGTGGAACGCCCACATAGGATGGGCACCATGCCACCCTGGTTTTCGCAGATGACACCAACATGGTGTATGAGCCCTTTTTCCCAAGAGAAACCATTTTCTTCCTCAAACCTGTGACAGACACCGGCCTCGCAATCAGCCTCGCCAGCACAGTCCGCCACCTGCTTGCTGAATCCACAAAGTACACAAACTTCTCCACCTCAAACTTGTGATCCTGCTCGGACTCCGGCTGTGATGCCTTGCACTGGCGGCACCCACAGCACACCATCTCTGCTATAAATCCGACCAAGTCCCCACCCCCATCCGCCTTACTCTTCTGTGCAGCATGCGGCACACTGAAGACCACGCTCACCGACCTCACCACCCCGAAAACGCGGCCGCGGGTGGTCAAATCAGACTCCGTATCCACGCAATTGAGCGGAATCGGCGGCAGGAAGGTAGGGCCGGAGACAGGACCGGGCACCTCACCCAGGCGCCATCGGACCACCTCCAGCACGGCCTCTTCGTTTTGGCGGATGGATGGGAGGTAGTTCCAGGAGAGAACGAGGATCTCACGACCGATGGCAGAGGGGTCGAAATCGAGGAGGTAGCAGCAGACGGAGGCGGCGGAAGATGGGTCGGAGAGGGATAGGCAGTGGTTGCGGCAGGCATCGGAGCAGGAGGCGGAAGGGAGGGAGAGGGTGCCGGCGAGGAGGACGGGGTGGGGGATTGGGGCGAAGGGGGCCGTGGTAGGGGCAGAATTCGGAGCGCAAAGCTTGGGCTTCTTGCGGGGCTGTGAGGTGGAAGTGGCGGGGGAAGGAGAGGGGGAGGAGGACGGGAGGGAGTACGCACCAGCTGTGGGGCGGCGGAGGAGGAGGAGGTCCGCGACGGCAAGCCGGCGACAGGTGGATGCCACCGGCGGCGGCTCCATGGCTAGGGATTGGAGGCGGGAGGGTTGGGGTTTGGCATTTGGGAGGGGAAGACGAGTAGGCGGGAAGCCAAACAAGAAATAAGGAGTCGAGCAGCGACGTGGGAGTGGGACCCACTTTGATATTGGGTTGACTAGTCAAATAGGCTGGCGCTTAGACTAGAGTACCATAGGTGGTACTAGTATCATCCAACACAAGTTCAAGCTGAGAGAGATCATAATATATACCGTATTATAGTACATAGAATTAGAAAAATTAATATTAAATAAATCAAATCAATAAATATAATGATATTGTGGTAGTAGTATATGATACCATGCACTCTACACGCAGTATCATACAATAGTATCATATTCATGATATTATTACATGATACTACTCATTGTGACCAATCTTACAGCATGCCTAGGTTTCGCAAAATCGCAAAATAGCCCTCGAGGGTAGCGCTAGGCACGGGCCTACCTCAATCTGATAGCGCCTTTTTTGCAATGGTGTTACCCTCACTCTCAACATGGCGGAGAGGGGATGGTACCGCCATCTGCATTGGCACTACCTAGCAACAATAGCGCCACACACAAGGGTGCTATCCCCTGGCGTGATTAGGTCATGACAGACCAGCCCGGCCCAACCCACTCTACCCTTTCTTCCCTAACATGAATAGATCTGGAGAGCACAAGAGTTCATGTTTGGCGTCGACCGACTGTCAAGGTGGATCCATGGAAGGAGGCTTGTCGGCTCGATGAATTCCGTGTACCGCTAATCATACTTTCGTAGAGGCCATGTGAGACCTAAGGCGTAGCGGCTGAGCAACGTGAAAATATACAAGTTAGAACATCATAATGTGTGCATGCAAAATAAAAATAAAAATGCAATTAAATATGATCAAATCGTTCTACCTCGTTGTTCTCCGCATAAGATGCCCACGATGTGTCGCATCTAGTGTTGGTGGAGAAGCGGCATCTACATATTTGAAAAAGAACAACTAGTAAGAAAAGGAAATAATGTGATATCTCACATACATCACAAATAGAGTGAGCATAAATACATGAACTCTACTAATACACTACAACCACAAGATGCTTGCTACTATCCTAACATGTAAAAAATTATACGTTAGCTTACAAATAGTAAAAGCTATGTGAGCATAATTCCCCTATATGATTACCATCAAATTTAATCCATCTTGTTTTCTAACAAAATCAAGCTATGTGGTCCTACATCTAAGCTAGAATGGTCCCATCTAATTCATGTAACAATGTCTCCCAAAGCAAGATAGCCATTTACACAAATAGATAGCCATAAGCAAGAACAAAATCATGCATCATTTTTTTACCCTTCGGAAAAAAGCATGCATCATTTTGCTTGGGTACATATCCATAAGCAAGAACTAACAATGGTTCCATAAGAAAAACAAACAATGGGTCCATAAGCCATGTCGAATTTGTTTGGTTCAATATCCTATAAGTAAGAACAAAATCTTCCTACAAGCAACAATGGTTCTAAACAAATTTATGTATTATTTGGTATATAGTGCGATCACATTGACAACAAAATCAAATATATACAAATGAACAAATATACACAACCATGGATAAAATCACCTCACATACGTATGGACAAATGAACACAAGCATGGAAAAATATACACATTGACAAAATAGACATGGACAAATATACAAATATATACAAGTATGGGTAAAATCACACCGCTCTCTCCCCACATACACATATAGACATGAACAAATATACACAAACATGGGTGAAATCACACATACATATGAACAAATCTTGGATGAACTAGGTCACACTTGTATAAATCTACTCACACAAGTGCTATTCCCATGCTAAAGGACCAAGAGTGTATCTAAATTTCTAGATTTATGGATGAACAAAGGTTTCCCTAAACTAGCCTAAATAGAGAGAATGTGAGATATTTTTGGATAAAATTGAGGGGATATAGGGAGAGTACCCTAGGAAAAGGATTGGCAACGAAATCATAGATTTTGGCCATTTTGTAGGTAGATTTGAGAGGGGAGAGAGATAGCCGCCGCCACTGTATTCTTCACACAAGAAAGGGGAGTGTGGTGGGTCGGGTTGAGCTGGCTCGGTGTGACCTAATCATGCCGGGGGTAGTGCCATTGCGTGTGGTGCTACCGTTGATGGGATAGGATAGCGCCAATGCAGATGATGGCGCTACCATACATGCCCTTGGGTAGCGTTGAATTTGTTTCACCAGGAGTTTATTATTTAAATTTCTTTCGGTCCAAGGTTATTTTTGTCCCTCGTTACCATTTTATCGAAAGAAAACATGACTGCTCTCAAAACAATCAAAACATAATTTAAAAAGTTTAAGTTTTGCGGATCTTTAAAATATTCAAATGGCTCTTGTCGATCTTTAAGTATTATTATCTGCGTGTTTATTTAATTAGTGCAAGACAAGTGAGTTGGGATTTTAAGATAAAAAGAGACAAAA
The DNA here is from genome assembly GCA_916181665.1 of Avena sativa. Taxonomy (NCBI): domain Eukaryota; kingdom Viridiplantae; phylum Streptophyta; class Magnoliopsida; order Poales; family Poaceae; genus Avena; species Avena sativa. The sequence goes on from OV702290.1 coordinate 472,831,771, forward strand.
GGATAGTGCTGTCTCATTCCTCGTTTGGTTTGGAAGGCCGTTTCATCACCTCGTCCATAATCAAAATTGTTCCTCGAAAAAATCAAAATTAGCACTGAAAGCTTGTTTCACGGCTGATTGCGGATGGGCCGCGCATGTCTGCATGTCTGCTAGGCCGCGCATGTCTGCATGTCTGCTAGGCCGCGTATGTCTGCTAGGCGCATGTCTGCTAGGCGCCGGCGAGTCAGATAGAGCTGCCGGGGTAGACAAGGGGAGACGGGGCGATTGCAACTTCCAACGGCTGCCCGCGCGAGCTTGGACGCGATGGAAGCCATGTCCTAGGTTTAGCGACACTGCTTCGACCACCCTACCTGTTGACGACGCGAGGGACACAGGGAAGAAAGGGCCCCGGCCCAGCACCAGGATCTGGAGGCCTACGAACCGTTACAGCCGAGATGAATGGGTGAGAGGGCGTGTGCAATCTAGAGTGTTGGCCTCATGTTATCCCTAAAAAAAATCTAGAGTGTTGGCTTAACCCTCAAAAAACAACCCAAGTGCTAGTTTGCTCGAACGAGCCACCATTTTCTGGCCGTTTGATCGTATCGATCAAGCCCACATGGCCCGATGACCCGATGTCCCGACAATGCACACGATCCCCACCTACCTCACACAGTCACATCCAATCCCCACCGCGCGCCTCCCCACACTCCACCGGTGACTCTCCCCAGCAACCCGCACCTTCAGCGCCCCCTCCCCTCTAGATCCGCAGGCACGGACGCAGCTCCTCCCTACCCTACCTTGGGCTACGCCGGTACCGGTCCTCTTTCCCTGCCACTAGCGTAGCGTGGAACCGCCTCTGACAGCACCCTAGCGATGCCTGGTGCTCCCACCTCCTCCTCACGTCGCCGGGTGCCCCCACCTCCACAGGGTGCTGCTGAAGCCCCACCTCCAACCCCCGCCCTACAGCGTCGGCGCACACTGCACAGACCGCCCCTCCCAGCCCTCTCTCCCGCTCGCCGCCGCCCCCTGGTGCCCTCGTCCTACTCACTGAAGTTGGCTCGCTCCACCCATGTCTTCTTTCGACCACCCGCAACCCTGCTCAGAATCCACCGCACCATCGCCCGGACTCTCTCCTCCACCTCGCGCCATGGGGGGCACCGCCCCTCGGTGGAATCATTCTTGGGGCGCTCTGTACTCCCCCAAGCACCCCATCTGTCCAGGCCTCTTAGGTGCCTCCACTACAGTGCCTAGATACCACTAGCGGTCCTCTAAAGCGTTGGCCTGTGTGCTTGAACTACGCATCATCTCCATTCTCATCGTTGATCTACCACCCCCTCACAATTCTCCACTGTTGCCTCTTCAGCCATCTCCCCTAGCGATGGTGGAGAGTGGTGGTGTCATACGGTGTGACAGCATGATCGTATAGGGTGCTCGATGTATGCAAACATGAGCAGCGTCCAGTCCCTGTAGTGAAAGCCATGGCAGCTATGTGTGCAGGGAGGAGCAGCTTCAGCTAGTGTAGCGACAACCATGGTGAATGATTTTTGACACACGGATCCGTACCCACGCTATGATACATCACCTCCAGGGGTTCATCATGCCTCTTGGTTTGGTCACCGTCGATGCATCGGTCATCAAAGGCATCGGTGGAGGAGGGCGAGACAAGCATGCGGGATGTCGCGTCGACACCTTCGTCACCGATAACCTCTGTTCAGGCTGTCACATCAAGCATGTGTGCACCGGTTAGAAGACCTTTTGGTATGGCTCCAAAGAGTAAGCTGGTTGTGTCTTATAATTTATATTGGCATGCACCAGGTGCTCGTCGAATTGTCTCGCTTGATAGTCTAAATGCATGAAATTTGCACCTTGTTGAGTTGTTGTGTTAGTGTCCTTTATATATGAAACTTCATACTTGGTTTGGATGATTTGGTGATACTTCATATTGTTTGTGTTGCTATGTTCTCGCCAACTTGTTCGACCCAATGTTGGAGGCTTTTTTTCACAAACATTCTGAATAGTTGCATGGAATAGGAGAGGCAAAAAGGATAGTGAGCAAGGTGATTTTGTTATGATCTTGATGATCAAAACTTGACTAGTTCATTAAGTTTGCCATTAGTACTTTATGCAAATAGCATTGCGATTACCCAACTCAAGTTGCCTCAACGCTCTTTGTAGCCTGGTTAAGTAGTATATTGTTAAAATCAAGTTGCTTTTTGCCATCTCACTAAGTTGTTTTTCATTAAAATTAAGTTGTACAACGACGATTAAACCAAGTCGTCTTTTGGCATCCCCTCAGTTGTATACTGATTCTAATTAAGTTGTTTTATCTAGCATATTTAAGTTGTTTCTTTCATTTAATGCCCACCCCTAATTAGTGTATTGATTTAATTAAGTTGTTTCTTTGGCATATCACTAAGTTGTTTTTCATGGAAATTAAGTTCTACACTGATGATTTTAAACTAAGTTTCTTTTTGTCATCCCCTGAGTTGTATACTGATTCTCATAAGTTGTTTTATCTAGCATACTTAAGTTGTTTCGATAATTTAATCTAAGATTTGACCAAGTTTCCTGATTTAATTAAGTTGCTTTTTGCCCTCTCACTGAGTTGTTTTCATGTAAATTAAGTTGTACACTGACGATTTTAAACCAAGTTACTTTCTGTCATCCCTTAAGTTGCATACTGATTCTAATTAAGTTGTTTCATCTGGAATATTTAAGTTGTTTCCATCATTTACTCTAAGTTTTGACTTAATCAAATCTCCTTAAGTAGTATAATGATTTAATTAAGTTGCCTTTTGCCATCTCACTAAGTTGTTTTTCATAAAAATTAAGTTGTACATAGAATATTTTAAATTAAGTTACTTTTTTATCCACTGAGTTGCATACTAATTCTAATTTTTCTTTTATTTTGCATATATACTTATTCATGGTGATCCTAATCCTTGGAGTGAATCACTCTTATCTCAATTGTATGCCGATCTTTGAAGGCACCTATGCGTTAATGGTGATTCTGGGAGGAAGGGGACATATGTACGTAGATGGGAGGAAGAACGGAAGGGAAGAGACCCGCTAGTGCAAGCATGTGCCGGTGGATGCGGATTTTCGATGCGGTCAGCAGCGCCGCATGAAGCACCTCTCGACAATGGAGTTTTTTTCCAACTAGATTCGTTTCATCGGACGTACTATCTATATCTGTGTATTATGCTCCTTTAGACTATGAGCCAACGATTTTTACCTAGACATGCCCTCTTTGTTTTAAGTTGTTGTACATCCAGTGATTAAGCTGTTGTATTTTTTTGTCATCTGATGAGGCAACCATTAACATGTTTAAGTTGCTTAGCCCATTTAATTAGGTTACTTACTAGCCATTTATTAAGTTGTTTCTTTCCATCTAATGTAGTTACTTGCTCTTCCTTAGACATTTCCATTTTTTATTATGTTGTTGCACATCTAGGGAGTATGTAGTTGTATTTTTTTGTCATTTGACGAGGCAATCATCAACATTTTTAATTTTCTTAGCCCATTTAATTAGGTTACTTCCTGACCATTTATTCAGTTGTTTCTACTCATCTAATGTAGTTACTTGCTCTTCCTTATTAAGTTGTATATATAGAGGGGGTAGATTCTTTGCGTGTTTTTGCCACTAATCATGCTCTCATCGCATGCTTAAGTTGTTTATTGCATGCACTTTGAACGTTAGGAACAAAGGGGTCTTGTCAAGGGTTTCATGTCAAACAGGTTTGGTGAAATGCGAATTCATTATTTTCAAATTATGTTAGAATATTGTCAACATTCTGGTGCCAGGTACTGTAATAAAAAGTGGTTCTTCTTAATGACCTTTGACACTAGAAATTTTCACTGCATGTTTTTCTTCTTACATTTTGTGTTATCAAAAGTTAATAGCAGATTTCTCTAAAATATCAGGCTGTAAAGTGATCATCTACAATTATACTTTTTATGCTCTAGTCTCAGACATAAAACATATGAAAGGAGTTACCATTGGATATGTAGTCTTCAACAAGGAATTGATTGGGGGTATTCTGTATTTCAGATTCTTGCCGAACTGGATTAGCTGTAGCCATCAAGGAGTTGAGATCACTGGGCATCAAATCTGTTATGCTTACTGCCACTCCACATTTGCATAGAACCAGGTAAACATTTTTTCTAAGAATATGTTCATCTTATTGTTGTGTCCTTTCTTTCTCTAGTGGATACAAGTACAATCAATTCTAATGTTGCTGCTCTTGTTACCTTTCTAGCAGCTGGGAAGCCTTCTTGCTGAAGTTCACTCTGAACTTATGCCAGAAAATGAAGTGAGAATTGTTGATAAACTGAAGGCAAAATATGGCCCTACACTAATGATTGGTGATGGCATGAATGTTGGATATAACTAAGTTGCGGCTGCATTGTTGTCTTTGTTGCATGCTCTTGGATTTTCTGAAATCTATCTAAGTTAATTTAGGTTTGTTTATTGTTGCATATCCTGGGACCTCTGGATCTAAGTGGCTGCATGTATTGTTGTCTTTGTTATACGAACCTGGGATTATGTGAAATCTATCCAAGTTGCTGTAGATTTGTTGTTTTGTTGCACACACCTAGAACTTCAGAATATGTTCAAAGTTGATGCCTTCTATTCTCTGGGTGTGTTCTAACATCCATAAGTTGCTCCAAGTTCTCCTTAGGTTGTTGCATGATCTTGGTTTCTCCTGATGAGTCTAAACCAGAGCTTATTTCGACAGATTTCATGAGTGATGGAGGAGGGAAGGGGCCAAGGGGATGTGGTTCACTTTTAGTTGATTTATGTATATTTTTTGAAGTGGTGACCAGTTAGGGAACTACTCCTATATGGATCAATGGGAGATCCTGGAGGAGGAGAGGGGTATGCTATAGTGCAAGCAAGAATGGACCAGCCAAGCACCTGGTTGCTGATGGAAACCAGGAAGGGGATAAACTGCATGGCGCACCTACTTGTGCTGGTTTTCAGGATGCTATTGCACGGGTACCCTCGCGGGATGGGACAATACTCCAAAAGTTGAAAACACCAAGCGATGGGACTTTCCTCATTGGGTGAGTGCTCGATCGGACTATCGAGCCCACGGTAGCTCCCTAGACGCTCCAAAAAACAAAATATCTAGAGAGTTAGCCTCCATCACACCGGTGTTAGTTAGCTTGTAATACAATTACATATGTATAATTCTGTATATTTCGAGTTATAATGAATCATTGGACATAGCCAACGTCAGCCTTTTATTTAGCAATAAATGCGTCGCTCAAAAAGTTAGAGTTTGTTGCATGTGTTAGCTCTAGAATTACTATGATTATCCGATTAACACGTATCATCAAAGAAACTATAACTGATTTAATGAGTCGTTCGTAGTTTCACAGTTCAAATTGATTCATACTTAGCTTAATCTTTGAGATAAGTATATGACTACTGGTATCTTACCACTGGAGCAATTCCCCAGAACAATCGTCGTAATCTTTGAGATGGCCACGTGTATCTATTCGTTACATGGATTGGCAAATCCTGGTCTTGATATGTACTCCTCTACGTGTTCCTTTGGAAAACCTTAGTGGCACCTTTTTGATCGTTACAGTCTGATACTTGATACCATCTAAACTTCCCTCCAGAATGATGATTTACATTATCTCACAGTCCAAGGATTGGGTTGCGAGGTTTTTTTATTTTCGTTTTTATCAATGGTGAACTTTGTAACTAGATCTCATTATGATACAACTGTTGGGTGTTTGTCTACAACATCATTCAACCAATGATATGATCTCATTGTCAATTGGCATAAATGCCCATGATCTTGAAACCCTAGATCATCCGCATGACCAATGAGCTAGTTCGCTAGAGATAACTAGAGGCACAGTTTATTTACATACCACGCATGTATTAATATTTCGTATTAACACAATTATAGCACGACATAAAACGTATTATGAACATACAAGAGATACATCACATAAAACACTTTAATATTTGCCTCTAGGGCATATCTCCTTCAATAAGATGCCCACCATGTGTCGCATTGTAGTGTTGGTTGAGAAGCGACATCTACATATTTGAAAAAGAACAACTAGTAAGAAAAGGAAATGTGATATCTCACATACAACACAAATAGAGTCAGCATAAATACAATTAGTAAAGCATAAATACAATTAGTAAAAGTTATGTGAGCATAATTCCCCTGTATGGTTACCATCAAATGTAATCCACCTTGTTTTCTCACAAAATCAAGCTATGGGGTCCTACATATAAGCTAGAATGGTCCCATCTATTCATGTAACAATGTCTCCCAAAGCAAGATAGCTATTTGCACAAATATATAGCCATAAGAAAGAACAAAATCATGCATCATTTTTTTACCCTTCAAAAAAATCATGCATCATTTTTCTTGGGTACATATCCATAAGAAAGAACTAACAATGGTTCCATAAGAAAAAACAAACAATGGATCCATAAGCCATGTCAAATTTGTTTGGTTCAATATCCATAAGCAAGAATAAAATCTTCCTACAAGCAACAATTGTTCCAAACAAATCTATGCATTATTTTGTATATAGTGCGACCACATTAACAACAAAATCAAATATATACAAATGAACAAATATACGCAAACATGTTGTAAAATCACCTCACATTCATATGAAAAAATGAACACAAGCATGGAAAAATATACACATTGACAAAATGGAAATGGACAAATATATACAAGCATGGGTAAATCACACCACTCTCCCCCCACATACACATATAGACATGAGCAAATATACACAAACATGGGTGAAATCACACATACATATGAACAGATCTTGGATGAACTAGGTCACACATGTATAAATCGACACACACAAGTGTTATTCCCATGCTAAAGGACCAAGAGTGTATCCAAATTTCTAAATTTATGGATGAACAAAGGTTTCCCAAAACTAGCCAAAATAGAGAAAATGTGAGAAATTTTTCGGATAAAATTGAGGGGATATAGGAAGAGTACCCTAGGGAAAGGATTGGCAACGAAATCAACGGAAGAAACTAATAGATTTTGGCCATTTTATAGGTGGATTTGAGAGGGGAGAGATAGCCGCTGCCACGGTGTTCTTCACACAAGCAAGGGAGTGTGGTGGGTCGGCGGGGATGGGTGGGTCGGGTTGAGCTGGCTCGGCGTGGCCTAATCATGTAAGGGGTAGTGCCATTGCGTGTGGTGCTACCTTTGATGAGATAGCACCAATGCAGATGACGCTACCATACGTTCCCTTGGGTAGCGTTGAATTTGTTTCACCAGGAGTTTATTATTTAAATTTCTTTAGGTCCAAGGTTATTTTTGTCCCTTTATACCATTTTATTAAAAGAGGTCATGATTGCTCTCAGAACAATCAAAACACAATTTTAAAAGTTTAACTTTTGCGGATCTTTAAAATATTCAAATGGCTCTTGTCAATCTTTAAATATTATCTGCGTGTTATTTAATTAGTGCAAGACAAGTGAGTTGAGATTTTAAGATAAAGAAGAGTCAAAAGGATAGTGCAGGCCGTTTCATTCCTCGTTTGATTTGGAAGGTCGTTTCATCGCCTCGTCCATAATCAAAATTGTTCTTAAAAAAATCAAAAATAGCACGAGAAAGCTTGTTTCACGGCTGGGCTGCGCATAGGCCGCGCATGGTTGTTGGGTGCTGGGCACGGTGAACTCTTCGTTTACCAAATATCTATCAAGCAAATTAACCAATGGAAAACGATACGGTCCACCCGGGGGATCGCGTGACTCGCGTCCCCCGGTTCCTGGCGTTGGCGCGTGTCCAGCCTCGTGTGAGACACGATCGCCTGTAGGGTCCACCACCGCCATCTTATCCCCACACACGATGGAGTCTCCTTTCCCTTCCCTTGTTCCTAAACTAAATTCCATGGCGCCTCAACCAAATCCACACCGCGCCGCGCTTCTTCTCCCCTTGCGTGTTGCTCCTGCTCCTCCCTCGGCGCGCCGCCCGTCAATCTGTCGTGTGTGTGCTGTTGCAAGGCGGTGACGGCGGCGGATGCTACACGCGGCGACAACGGAGGATGCTACACGACGGGGCAACGACTACTACATGCGGTGGCGGCAGCTGCACAGGCAGTGCCGTCTGCTGCTACACATTTCTATGGCGGCTTCTACACGCGGCTACGACGGCTGCTAAACGATGGGGCGACGGCTACTACACGCGGTGGCGGCTGCTGCACAGGCGATGGCGTCCGCTGCTACACGTGGCTACGGCGGCTGCTACACGATGGGGCAGCGGCTGCTACACGTGGCGACGGGTCGACCCCGGCGCGGCCATCGCGGCTGCTACACGTGGTGGCGTCCGCTGCTACACCGGCGAGGCGCCTTTGCTACATGGGCGCGGCCGCGCAGCTACATCGGCAAGGTACCGCTGCTACAAGGGGCATCGCCGCACCGGTGTTACTACATCCGCGAGGCATTTTTGCTACACGGGCGAGGTCGTGCTGCTACACCGGCGAGGCTCCTCTGCTACATGGGCGAGGCACCCCTGCTACAAGGGGCACCGCCGCACCTGCTTTGCTACATGCGGGCACCAACACTGCTACATCGGCGAGGCGCCGCTGCTACAAGGGGCAAGGGTGTTGCTGCAAGGGCACCGTCTCTGGCCACCGGCACTGCAGCGCGCGACCACACTGGCTTATTCTCCGGCGATGACGTCCTCGCCATGGGAGGCGAGCAGGGTCCTGCCAAGGGGAGGGAGGTGGTGCTGCCATGGAAAGGTGGATGTGCTACGAGCGACGTGCTTCCTAGGAGGGCGCGGAGGTCGCCTGAGCTGGATGCCGCCGCTTGCCGGCGATGGATGTCAGTCAGGGCTAAGCTGCCCCATAGCGACGGGTCAGGGATGGCATGTAATCGAGGGAGGGCGTGGGTCATTACAAGCGTGGGTTTTTTTCAGGTGCGGGTGAGTGGTTGGTCCACGAGGACACGTGTCGAGCGCGGGAGGTGGAGGATCGGAAGCCCCCGATCCCCCGGGGACATGTAGCACGGTCCGATCGTCTGAACCACGTACTACTACTAAATCACAGTCGTGCTGCTAACGCTGATCCGGTCCCTGAAATGTAGTGTATCCCCATGTAACATCAGACACCAGTGACGACTTGTTGAGATGTACTTCAGTACTTTGTGGCCGTGCACGAACGTTGCATTCAGGAGGGTACTTGTGGCCAGCCGTCACAGGAGACAAGCTCTAGCTGTTCCGACCTTTTAAATGTAAATGTGTCCTAGTCACACATTGTTCAAGAAATTGCAAAGCTGGCAATGATCATACTTAACTACTCTCTCAGGTTTATATTAATGGTCTCAACTAGATTCGTATGTATCTAATTAAATATTTATACTAGATGCATTTGTATCTAAACAAAGTTAAAGTCATTAATATAGTCAGGAGGGAGTATGTAGATTCATATCTGCTATATTTTAACCGTAAATGTGGCCTAGTCACACATTGTTCAAGAAATTGCAAAGCTCGTAACCTTGTATCTATACCCATTTCAAAAATTTAATCCATCTGAAGACCGGCTAACGTGGCTTATTTACATCTTGGCATGAGATTTTGTAAAGAGCTCTGTGTTTTGGATGACTGTGATCTTGTCCTGAATTTCACATAGCTGTAGTGAAACATTTTTTGTCTGTATTTAGAGACTGAAACAATCTTGTCTGCTCTCATGTGCTATTGCTGGTACTCTATGAGAGGCAGTTGATTTCATCCCTGATGAGTAGTACTCCCTATGTTTTAAAATATGAGATGTTTTAGGTTTGTGAAGCAAATGTATCTAGATAATTTTTAGTGTATAATTCAGAATGAGCCTAGACACTAAAAGAATTTAGATACATTCACTTCACAAAGCTAAAACATCCTAGATGGTGTAGTAATCCTTCACGAAACAATTCATGAACTACACTCAAAGAAACTGAATGGTGTATTGTTCAATATTGACTTTGAGAATGCCTATGACAAAGTTAATTAGTCTTTTCTCTAGCAAATACTCCGTATGAAAGGTTTTTCAGAGAAGTGGTGCGCCCTCATACAGTCTTTTGTGACTGGGGATAGTGTTGCCATCAATGTCAATAATGACACTGGCAAATACTTCCAGACCAAAAAAGGGCTGAGACAAGGGGACCTGCTATCGCCTATACTATTTAATATAGTGGTTGATATGCTGGCTATCCTGATAGAGAGAGCCAAGGCTACCGGCCAAGTTGAAGGATTAGTTCCCAATCTGGTTGATGGCAGTATTTCTATTCTTCAATACGCTGACAATACCATCTTTTTTATGGAACATGATATGGAGAAAGCTAAGAATCTGAAATTAATATTATCAGCATTTAAGCTACTCTTTAGATTGAAAATCAATTTCCATAAGAGTGATTTGTATTGTTTTGGCGAGGCCGAGAACGAGGCCCACCTATATGCTGAACTTTTCGGCTGTAGCTTGGGGCAATTTCCAATCAATTATCTGGGAATCCCGATCCACTATCGGCGTCTCACGATTGCTGAATGAAAACTAGTTAAGGAAAGACTACAAAAACATCTTAATAGTTGGAAGGGTAAATTGTTATCACTTAGCGGAAGACTTGTTCTCATAAACTCAGTACTCACCAACATGATACTGTATATGATCTCGTTTTTCCAGCTACCAAAAGATGTCTTGAAGAAGGATTATTTCCGATCAAGATTCTTTTGTCAAGGGGATGGTGAAAAAAAGAAATATCGACTTGCCAGATGGAATGTGGTTTGGTGACCGAAAGAATATGGTGGACTGGGCATACATGATTTGTAAGTCAAAAACACCACACTTCTGGGTAAATGGCTTTTCAAACTACTGACAGAAGATGGTGTCTGGCAAACCATTCTTTGGAGGAAGTATGTAGGCTGTAAAGCGGTATCTCAAGTGGTTTGGAAACCCGGAGATTCACACTTTTGGGCGGGACTTATGACGTCCAAAAAGCACTTCTTTTAGTTTGGTGTGTTTGATATTACGGATGGATCGCAGATTAGATTCTGGGAAGATAAATGGCTTGGCCAAACTTCACTTCGTGGACAATATCGAGGTCTTTACTCGATTGTTAGACACAAAGGGGATACACTTTCCACTGTTTTGGAATCCAACCCCTCTAATGTGTCGTTCAGAAGAAGTCTCATCGGGCCTAGACTAGTATCATGGAACAATCTTTTATTACGATTATTCACGATACAGCTATCGGAGGGGGTGGATGAGTTTAAATGGAAATTACTAGAGAGTGATAAATTTTCTATTGACTCAATGCATAGAGCTTTGATCCAACCTGATATTCCGGTCGATAATAATAGTAAAATTTGGAAAATAAAATTACCTCTTAAGACGAAGATATTCGCTTGGTACCTCCATAAAGGGGTAATTCTTACTAAAGAAAACCTTATTAAAAGGAATTGGCATGAAAGTACACAATGTGTATTTTGTCATCACAATGAGACAATAAGACACTTATTCTTCCAATGTAAATTTTGCTCGTGCTATATGGTCAATCATCCAAGTAGCCTCTAGTTTATCTCCTCCACGATCGGTTGCCAATGTATTTGGCAACTGGTTACATGGGATTCAGGATAAATATGAGACTTTATTTAGGGTGGAAGCGCTTGCCATTATTTGGTCGCTTTGGCTATGTAGAAATAACAAGATTTTTAATAACATTGTTTCTTCTTCCTTGCAGGTGATCTATCGCGCTATGGCTATCCTCCGATTATGGACTATGCCCCAGCGTATGGAGTTCCGCGACTTGTTTGCGGGAGGATGTACGTGATTGGAGGACGCGGCGGGGGATATTTTCTCCCGACATGGTTGGCAACATGATCTGCGGATTGAAATGTCATAGTTGTAGGCTATTTTATCTTATTCTATGGATTGTAAACGTTCATATTTTATTTTGATACTCGTTGTGTGGATGATCGGCTGTGTGCATTTCAGATATGCAGAGGCCGGGTGTAAACATTGCTTATGAGTAATAAAGCGTCCATTTTCAAAAAAAAGCTAAAACATTTTATATTTTAAAATAGAGAGAGTACTAAGTTAGAATGTTAACTGAAAAATCGGGATATCAGTGTACGTGTACCTCGGTGGAGACAAAAAAGTTGGGATTTTAAGAAGAGACAAAAAGATAGTGGAGGCCGTTTTATTCCTTGTTTGGATTGAAAGGATAATTTCATCGCCATCCAAATTTTTTTAAACTTAAGGCCATGGCCCTGCTTTATAGAATAAAGCAAAGAGATCCAACAGAGTATCAAAGTATCAGGTTGTCATCGACAACACGACGCAAAACAACGCCACCCACATAAGGGAAACCAAACACGGTGGGCGAAACTAACCCTGAGGCCAAACACACGGCGCCGAACACAAAAACAACACAAAGTAGGGGATGCTTGCACCCAGGTCCGAAGCTTCAGGTCATCCTAATGTCCAGCCTTCGTAACGCCATGGACATTGCGTCTAGTGCCCTCTTGTTTCCTGGCTTGCTTAGAAGTCGCCATCTCTGCATGTGGACAGCCATAATAAATAAACAATCAGAAGGTGCCGCGGGAAACGCCGTTTCTATCATCATCTTATTTCGAACGTTCCAAAGCATCCAACATAGAGTGGAAAAAGCCACCCAGATTAGCCTCTGCGACTGCCCCTGCAACCGTTGCACAATGGATAGGAAATCCCCAGCCCCAGTAGGGTTCCAGGCGCATGCTAACAGCTCCCTAACACTAGCCCACATAAATCTGGCTAGGGAGCAATGGAAGAAGATGTGGTCAGCATCTTCCACCACCCCACACAGGCAGCAGGATCTGTTTGAAGGTCCCATCCTTTTAAACACCTGCTCACCTGACGGCAGACGATTACGAATCAGCTTTCAAAGGAAGATTTTAATCTTGAGGGGTGACTTGATTGCCCACACCTCCTTAAAAAAGACCCTAGCGGGTCCTAGCACATATGCCTATATAGGGACCTAGATGAGAACACCCTCGAGGCATCCAATGCCTAGGTCACAACGTCATGACTATTCCTGATAGTAACCAAATCTGTCTCATGGCAAAGATTGGTCAGGTCAATGTGCTCATGAGCCCCAAAGGATCTCCTAAAGGTGAGCCCCCGACCATTCTCACCCAAGACATCACCGACCGTAATATTCGGGTCCGCGCAAACCCTAAACTGTTGGAGAAATCTATCTCTCAAGGGGCCCCTGCCCAGCCACCAGCCAAACCAGGAAAGTGTTGATTGACCATTGCTAATGGTATGTCTCGCCCCTATCTTGAAGAGATGTTTAACCTTTTAGAGGTTATTCCAGAATTGGGAGCCCTTCTTGACTGGAGCCGTGAAGATGTCCCCGTCTCCCAAATACTTGGCCTAAATCAGATCTACCCAGAAGCTCGCGGTAGAAACCATAGATATGGGCATGTAAATCCTTCTAATCCGAAACCATCCCTTGGTTCGTAATCAGGCCGGAAATATGGCACTTGCGGCGCCTCCCATTAGCCACCGCGTGGAAGAAGGAAGTGTTCGAGTCTCCCCTCAAAAGCCAATTAATTCTACCCCGTTGACGCCAGTATTCCTCCTCCTCATCTCTGTCCAGAGCCATGGCTTGTTCTTCCAGCGAGTAACGAAGGGACCAACCTTCATTGTCCAACCCAGTAGTGTCAGCCAGCTTGTCAAATTCCCCAATGCAGTGGATCAGGCTCGCCTTGGCGTCCTTGCGCTCCTTCCCTAGGTTCGCCGCCCACCCACAAACGAATTTGCGGGTCCCCCTGGACCACACCTGCCATAGATCGATGGCATCATGGAGGCGCCCAGCCTGTAGTGCCAACTCCATGTGCTTATCACTAACCAACTCCTCAAAACCACCCACGTTAAGCCACCAAGTCTGGAAGGTAAACTGAGCCTTACTACGCGTGATTTCCTCCCCAGAGGTCAGCACCAACGATGTATGGTCAGAGCTAATACAGGTCTCAGTCGAGAGGGCACAAAGCGGATACATGGTCTCCCAAGATGGTGAAACCAACACTCGATCCAGCACCGACCGGACCAGGTCTAGCTGTTTATTAGTCCACCTGAATCTGGCACCAGTCAGCCTAATTTCCCTAAGAGACATCTCCACGATAGAGTTATAAAACATGCTGACCCTAGACCAATTTATATTGTAGTTGTTTTTGTCTTGGGCTCCTCTAATCAGGTTGAAGTCGCCCCCCATTACCACCAGCACTTGGCCCCAGCCACCACCCCTTCTAGTTCCTGAAGGAACTCCCTAGATCGCATGTGATCCGCAACCCGTATACCAACACGAATAACCACTTAACCCTCTTGGCCTTGTGGTAGAACATGGCGCTAATGGAGAAAATGCCTTTCGACCACGCTCCCACCTCGAAGGTCTCTTCCTTGAAGCCGAGGAGAAGGCCCCCAGAGTGTCCCACCGCCGAAAGCCAATTCCAAACAAACGGGTCCCGAGCCTCTAAACTTCTAAGCTCACTAAGTGTGAAGCCAAATTTGTTAGTTTCCTACAGACCAACAAAATCAACTTTGTTGGTACGCAAATAATATTTCAATTGAACCCTGCACCCCTCGTGGCCGAAATCTCTGATGTTCCAGATGAAGCCTATCATTTGGCACTCTTGCGCTTAGCCAAGCCCTTACGCACCGTTAGATTCGACCACCGGGAGCAGCGCGGTTTTGATGGTCATCTCCTAGATGAGCATCCTGGCACGCTGTGATCCGGCTCCGAGGCCGGCGCCGCCTCCCCCGCATCCTCTTTTGCCTGTGACAGGGTATGTTCACGTGAGGCCCTAGCCTCAGTTTCCTTGGCGAACTCTATTGCGGCCAGAGAGGCCTGGGCCGCTTCCTTAGCCTGAATCAGGGACAAGATATCCACTAGTGTGCCCATAGCTGGCTCAAACGTGATTGCACAGTCACTCGCCGCGGAAAGAAAGTGAGCGTCCAAATGGGAATCTAGAGCAGTGAACTGTTTACCTGGTTCGAGATTCTTCTCGATGACGGGCGCCTGGGATTTAGCCAAGGCGTGGATCGCCGCATCCTCCCATGCGTGCCTCTAGCTCTTCCTTGAAGCGTAGACCATCGTCTTGTTGTGCCTGCCCCGCGCCACCTTAGATTTAGCACTCGCCTCCTTCCTCAGGTTCACCCCTTCCGGGCTAGTGTCATCCGCCCTCACGACCTTGGTCCCTAGCTCCTCCCTGCCCACCATCAGCGCACCCTTAGAGTCCCCCAGGTACTCCTTTTGCCCTCCATGCCAACCTCTCTCGCCAGGTCATGGGAGCTAGAGGAGCGGTGGGTATTGGTTAGGGTCAGGACTGCAACCTCATCCAAGTCGGAGAGGTCCGCGGGGAAATCCAGCTCCTTGATAACCCACAAGTATAGGGGATCGCAACAATCTTTGAGGGAAGTAAAACCCAATTTATTGATTCAACACAAGGGGAGCCAAAGAATATTTATAAGCCTTAACAACTGAGTTGTCAATTCAGCTGCACCTAGAAACAATCTTGCTCGCAGTAGTTTATCAGTAGCAACAGTTTTGTAATAGCAATAGCAAGGTAATAGCAGTAGTAAAAGTAAAGACAGTAGTAACAATTGCAGTAAATAGTAGGATTAAAGTGCGGTAGGCATAGGGATGGATGGACGGGCGTTGCATGGACAATACAATTCATGTGACAATCAAGATATAGGGCATTTGCAGATAAATAATATAAAGCATCCAAGTACTAAATAATCATAGGAATGTGTTCCATATATAGTCATACGTGCTCGCAATGAGAACTTTCACAACATCTTTTGTCATGCGAGCCCGTTGCAGCGGGGCCTCAAGGGAATCTACTGGCAATTAAGGTGCTCCTTTCAATAGAGCACCGGAGCAAAGCATTAACACTTCGTGAACACACGTGATCCTCACATCATAGCCATCCCCTCCAGTTATCCCGATTTCTGTCACTTTAGGGCCTCGGGTTCCAAACAATAATGTGTGTATACAACTTGCAGGTAAAATCATAAACAATACTATCATCATGAATCAATAACATATTCATATATGAAATCATGGCACTCGGGCTCTAGTGACAAGCATTAAGCATAACAAGTTGCAACAAAGTCAAAAAGCACTAACAATAGATACTAGGCACCATGCTCTAACAATCTGATGCCATTACATGAACGATCTCATCCAATCCCTACCATCCCCATAGCCTACTGCGGGGGATTACTCACTCATGGATGGGGGAATCATGGATGGTTGATGAAGAAGCGATGGTGATGATGATGGCGATGATCTCCTCCAATTCCCCTGTCCCGGTAGGGTGCCAGAACGGAGTTTTTGGTTCCGAATCACGATATCTGGTGGTGGCGGTGCAACGGAACTCTATCTGGAAAAACGTCGAACCCCCCTGTTTTTAGGTCAGAGGGCTTATATAGGCGAAAGGAGAGGTCGAGGTGGAGTCCGAGGCGGCCGCACCACCTCCTAGCGTAGCCTGGCCTGGCCCGCGCTGCCAGGTGGTGTGGGCCCCTCGTGGCCCCACTCCATCTCGTCTTCTGGCTTCGTGAGTCTTCTGGTAAAATAGGGATTTTGCGATATTTTCTAGGATTTTTCCTGAAAGTTGATTTCCTGCGCAAAAACGAGACACCAAAGCAATTCTGCTAAAAATAGCGTTAGTCCGTGTTAGTTGTATCCAAATCACACAAGTTTAGTGGAAAAACAATAGCAAAAGTGTTCGGGAAAGTAGATACGTTTTGGACGTATCAACTCCCCCAAGCTTAGCTTATTGCTTGTCCTCAAGCAATTCAGTTGAAAACTGAGTGGGATAAAAGAAACTTTCACGGACACATTTGCTTCATAAGATGTATATATTCTCAGCATATGATCAAATACTTAGGTAATTCATAATAAAGAGTATGTAAATAAATTTACCCAGTAGTCATGCAAGCTTATGAAGAGATTCCAAACCAATAATAATAAACAACATGGCACATAAGCATATGCAAGATTGTAATGCTCATAAGAAGATATGATAAAGTGGTATCTTGCTTGACTTTCTTTTTGGAGCAAAACATAAATGCCAAGGCACCTCTGAAGTTTAAGTGAAGACTAGAAGTAAAAATATCAAAGATACAAGCATCAAAGTTATGTCATAACTAACCGTGTTTCGGGACAAACACATTACACTAAGAATGACAGCTATGCTCTCGGGAAGGTGCTCAAATAATAAATGGTCTCTCAACATAAAAGTAAAAGAAAATATTTGAAAAGTTTGAAAGGCTTCCAAATGTTGAAAGTATGGTACTCATTAGCTTTGAGCTCTCATTGCCCCTGTCATAAGCATGTTTAGGTGATTAAGGTTAAAGTGAACAAATATGAGGATATGCTTGACAAGCTATAAGTTGAAAATCTCATCCCCCTTGCCTACGAGTCCCGGACCTCATGCTACTCAACTTTAGTCATATGCAAGTTCTTGTCATTGTAAGTACATGCGTATCATGGAGAACCGCCAACGGGGTACCCCTTGCCCCATGACACAGGAGCTATCCCATATCAAAATGACAAGGCAACCGAAAATGAGCATCTAAGCGATCTTTTTATTTGCTATTTGCATAGGTTTTTATTTAGTATGCTTCATAGAATGCTCACTATGGTTATGCTGCAAGTTTCCACCATGATTAGTGATACGTCCAAAACGTATCTACTTTCCCGAACACTTTTGCTTCTGTTTCTCCTCTAAACTTGTGTGATTTGGATACAACTAACACAGAGTGACGTTGTTTTTAGCAGAATTACCTTGGTGTCTAGTTTTTGTGCATAAAATCAACTATCAGGAAAAATCCTAGAAAATATGCCAAAAATCTTATTTCACCAGAAGACTCACGGAGCCAGAAGACGAGACGGAGGAGGGCCACGAGGGGCCCACACCACCTGGCCGCGCAGGGCAGGCCAAGCCGCGCCTGGGGGTGGTGTGGCCACCTCGGTCACCCCCTCGTCCTCCCTCTTTGCCTATAAGTTGCCTCTTGACTTAAAAACCAAGGGGGGTTCGACGATTTTCTAGAAAGAGTTCCGCTACGCTGCCACCACCAGATTTCGTGATTCGGAACTAGAAACTCCGTTTTGGCACCCTGCCGGGACGGGGAATTGGAGGAGATCATCGCCATCATCATCACCATCGCTTCTCCATCAACCATCCATGATTCCCCCATCCACGAGTGAGTAATCCCCCGCTATAGGCTATGGGATGGTAGGGATTGGATGAGATCGTTCATGTAATGGCATCAGATTGTTAGGGCATGGTGCCTAGTATCTATTATTAGTGATTTTTGACTTTGTTGCAACTTGTTATGCTTAATGCTTGTCACTAGGGCCCGAGTGCCATGATTTCAGATCCGAACATGTTATTGGTTCATGATGATAGTATTGTTTGTGATATTATCTGTAAGTTGTATACACATATTGTTGTCTGGAACCAAAGGCCCCGAAGTGACAATAATCGGGATAACTAGAGGGAATGGCTTTGATGTGAGGATCACATGTGTTCATGGAGTGTTAATGTTTTGTTCCGGTGCTCTATTAAAAGGAGCACCTTAATTGCCAGTAGTTCCCTTGAGGCCCAGCTGCAAATGGGCTGGCAGGACAAAAGATGTTGTGCAAGTTCTCATTGCGAGCACATATGACTATATATGGAACACATGCCTAAGATTATTTATTACTTGGATGCTTTATATTATTTATCTGCAAATGCCCAATGTCTTGATTGCTATATGAATTGTCTTGTCCATGCAACGCTTGTCCATCCATCCCTATGCCTACCGCGCTTTAATCCTACTGTTTACTGCAATTGTTACTACTGTCTTTACTTTTACTACTGCTATTACTTTGCTATTGCTACTACAAAACTGTTGCTACTGATAAACTGCTGTGAGCAAGATTGTTTCTAGGTGCAGCTGAATTGACAACTCAGTTGTTAAGGCTTATAAATATTCTTTGGCTCCCCTTGTGTCGAATCAATAAATTGGGTTTCACTTCCCTCGAAAATACTGCGATACACCCCCTATACTTGTGGGTCGTCAATTAGGCATGGCTTAGGCTAGCTGCCCAGGCGTTTCTCTAACACATATACAAACCCCATGAGCTTACAAGTTCCCCTTTTATTTCACACCGCCAGGATCCATAAACAAAAGAACATGATATCAACTGAATAATAAGTGCAATGTTGAAAGCGTTCCCCATGATAGCATGGTTCTGCTAATTCTCAACTTACAAAGTGCAAGCATATACGCAACATAGATGGACGCAATGGTTCAAGTTTATTAAGTGCGAGAAAGTAAAGTGTGCCATCAAGTTTGTGAGAGCTTTACTAACTAATTTTCACATGACAAGCAAACATTTTTATTGGAAGAAAACAAAACATAATAAATATGCAAGGAATAGCAAAGATGCTAATAGGTAGATATGGTGGACTCTTTTTGACAATTTTGGTTTTGGGGAGGTGGATGCACAAGTAAAACGTATACTCAGTGCAATCAAAGGCTAGCAATAGAAAGGGAGCGACAATCGAGAGAGCAGTAACTGTCATAATCATGCTTGCAACAAAACAAAATTAATAGTGGCATAAAAGTGACACAAGAACTCTGAGGCAAAATAAATCATCGAGGCATAACTAACCTTTTGTTTAGTCATATTCATGCGTGGGCATGTGCCAAGTCAATTCAAATTAAACATTCAAAGGAGGATACCACAATGTCATACCAAGTTATGAATAGAACAATGCAGGCAAACATTTATATGATATGCTACAAACCATTAGTGGATTGGAACCGATCATAAGAGAGCAAGAACTACTAAGCATCCATTAACTAATATACACCTTACATGAACAGACTAAGCATGCCCATGATGATGAGTATATGTACAAAAATGAAAACAAATAGAGTTCATACGAGCCTCTTACCACACCTCGAGTTGTCGTACATCATCATTGCCCTTCACTTGTGTGGCTTGAATAATAAGATAAAACCAAACTCCAAGGAGTCACTGAGGACCGCTGAACCTTGCAACGAACTTTACAAAACCAGAGAAGAACATCAATTTTTTTTGGGTTTTCGATTTTTAAGGATAAGAACCGAAGGAAAGAGCAATCAAAGCAAAATCTTTTTTCGAATAATCAAAATGAAGCTAAAAAGGATGAAGCAAACCAAGGCTAAAACATAAAGAAGCAACCAAAGAGAAGTAACGAAAATATTTTTGGTCTTTTGTGTTTTGGAAAGCAGAAATAAAGCGAGAACAAAAACTAAGAAGAAAGCGAAACATGGATATGCAAAGTACCAACAGAACATGATATGTAGATGAGTGTGATGTCGGCATACCTCCCCCCAAGCTTAGTATTTTGGCCTAAGTGGGTATCAATCCTGGGCTGGCCAGGAATGAGCGCCTCCATAATATGATGAAGAAGTTCCTTCATCCTGATACGAACTCGAGGGCGCCCTAGCATAGTGCGCAGAGTAATCGTAAGAGGGCGCATCCCCCTGGTGCTGCCCGTGGAAACTAAGCAAGCGGAGCTGCTCGTCCACCTCCTCCTTGGAGCGCGACCATGGCATCCTGCAAATACTGAACAAAGTGGGCTATGGCAAGGGGATTTCCCTCTCGTCTCCGTCAGTAAACAACATCCTGTAGACTAAACTTTCTATAATAGAGGCAGCAGTAACAAAGTGATGTGTTTTCATAGCAGCGAGATCAAGCCTCTATGGAGTCAGCACAGTATCATTAGGATCAACGGAAAGTTCTAAAGCAACAAGCATTCGCGCAACGATGATGCCCCCATAAATGGGTCCTCTAGCAGCTAGACGGCGAGCAATGAGAGAGTCAAGATTATACTTGGTTGTATTATTAAGTGCAATAGCAAGAAAGGCTAAATGATAATTAGAAATATTACTAGTGTTCTCCCTACCAAGAATGCTAGTGGCAAGATAATAAGCAAAATATCTAAGAGATGGGAGTTGAATGTTCCTTATCTTCCCGCGCTGAGCTGTGTGGTCATCGTCATTTGTTACACTTTGGTAGAGCTCCGGCAAATTAGCGGGTCGACCTTGGATCTTCTTCGCTGTCACAGTCATGCCTATGCCTATAATGCTGCAAAATCTCTCCAATGACATGGTAATATGCATATTATAAATTTTGAACGAAACAGTTGACCGATAAGGGGTGTTAGTGAAAGTGAAACTTTCGACAAAAGTTTTGGTGAGCACGGCATATTTCTCACTCTCATCCTGCATGTAAGTGGTTAGATCAACCCTCTGAACAAGAAGTAGGAAATCATCAAGGATCCATGAAGCTTGTAAAAAGGCAAAACAAGGGAAGGTAGATGGATGAGCATCTTCCTCATCTCCCTCATTGCCAAAGCGTGGCGCAATAAGATCTTCATTATATGATGGCCTAAATTGAGAAGCTGATCTCGAAGGTCTTGCCCTCCTGGGTGTGTCTCTCTCTCAAATACTTCTCCAAAAGTATGGTTGTCCATCTCTCCTTATTCTGAAATTTTAGACAACCATCACAAAAAATGATTGTAAAGTGATTACATAATGAAAGGAACTACTTATAGGGACTTGCAAGAGGGCTAACCATGCATCAAAACAATTTCTCTAAGCATAGAACAAGCATGCAAGCTCACATAGCCTGTCACCTATACTAGCAAAATACTCAAGATATAATCTACCAATCACAAATCTACTTGGACAAGCGGACGAATCACATACCGGAGAACAAATGCTCCAAATTTTAGCAGCAAAGGTGGGCTAAGCAAGGAGATCGAGAATCGCAAGCAAGAACAACAGGAACACGAGTTTGATCAATGAACTGGTATTTTCTCGGGAGAGAGAAGTGGCAGGTGGAAGAATAAGTGGAGGGCCAGGGGTGGCCCACACCATGGCCAGGCGTGCCCTGGTGTGGCCGCACCACCAGGTGGTGTGCCTGACTGGTGGGCCCCCTGGGTCACTCCAGGTACTTCTTTGCCCCTCTTTTGACATAAAAATTTAATATGAATTTTTTGAGAAACTTTATTTTTGAGCAATTTTTAGGTATTGATGAATGATTTTCTGGTAGAAAGATGATTTTGGAATGATGCAATAACAAAAAAAAACTAAAACTTCAGAAGTTCTAAGGCACTCTAATATGCAAGCAACTAGCAATAGAAAAGTAAACTAAGTGAAAACAAAAATTAAAATGGATAGAATAAAAGTAAGCAAAAATAATCATGGTGAAAACATTGTTTTGTTCATTAAAATCCCTTTGTTAACAAGGTTGATCAGGTCTTGTTACCAAAACAATTTTATATGAAACAAAACTTTGTATTCGACTAAATGATTATGTTACCTCAACCTTGATTGCAATGGTCCCAATCATAATAATTTCATAGTTTTCTCATGGTATGGGACAATATATTTCTCCAACTTGGATGCCCTCAATATTTTCAATTGAATTTAGGCCATAAGTCTTATCAATCTTCTTAGGGAAATAGACAGTATGCTCCTTGTCATTAACATTAATAGTTACCTTTCCTTGATTACAATTAATGACAGCACCTGCAATATTAAGAAAAGGTCTCCCAAAAATAATAGACATATTATCATCTTCAGGCATTTCAAGCACAACAAAGTCAGTTAATATCAAGCAATTATGAGCTACTTGAACAGGAACATCCTCACATATACCAACAGGAATAGTAGTAGATTTATCAGCCATTTGAAAATATATATCAGTTGGTATTAATTTCTCCAATTGAAGTCTCTTGTAGAGAGAAAAAGGCATAACACTAACTCCTGCTCCCAAATCACACAAAGCAGTTCTAACATAATTATTTTTAATAGAACATGGGATAGTTGGAATCCCTGGGTCTCCAAGTTTCTTTGGAACCTTACCATTAAAGGAATAATTAGCATGCAAAGTAGAAATTTCATTGTTAGGGATCTTCCTTTTATTAGATACAATATCCTTCATATACTTTGAATAAGGAGGCAATTTAATAGCATCATCCAAAGGAATTTGCAAAAATAAAGGTTTCATCCACTCACAAAACTTATTATAATGCTCGTCTTCCTTTGACTTGTGTTTCTTATCAGGAAAAGGCATTGGTTTTTGAACCCCAGGCTCTCTTTCACTACCATGTTTATTAGCAACAAAATCTTCCTTAGTGTACTTAGTATTCTTAGTGTGCTTTTCAGGTTCTTCTTCAATTTCTTCCTTATCAGGAGCATCATTTTTCTCATTACCACTCCCAGTTTCAGCATCAGAGGAAGATATACTGTTAGGATCTTTAGCAGGTTTAGAAGATTCTACAACCGTTTTATGTTTGTTTTTCTTTCTCTTAGAAGAAGTACCTCTATTTTCAGTTTGTTGAGAATCCTACTCAATTCTTTTAGGATGTCCTTCAGGATATAAAGGATCCCAAGTGAGAGCTCCACTCCTAGTTCTAATTTCATAAGCATGTTTTTCTTTAGAAGCATTAACTAACAAATCTTTTTGTACTTTAGTAAGCTGATCAATTTGAGTTTGAAACATTTGGAAGTGTTTAACAAGCATTTTAACATCAGTTGAGGTTCTTTCCACAATATCTCTCAACTCATTAATAGCTCTAGAGTTTTCCATTAAATGATTTTGCACTCTCTTATTGAAATTATCTTGCTTAACAACAAAGATATCAAATTCTTCTAAGCATTGATTAGGAGGTTTAGAATAAGGAATATCACCTTCATCAAAATGTTGGAGAGAGTGTACCTCAATAGTGGACGAGTGGGATATTGGCTTGCATAATTCTTCTATAGGAGGTAAATTCTTCACATCTTTAGATTTAATACCCTTCTCCTTGAGACATTTCTTAGCTTCCTTCATCACTTCATCATTTAGTTCAATCACTCCCCTCTTCTTTGGTGTTGGTGTTGGCTCAGGCACAGTTGGCTCATGTGTGGTTGACTCAGGTGTCCAATCATCATAATTCTTTCTTATTTTAGCCATTAATTCCTCAGCTTCTTTAGGAGTTCTCTTCCTGAATACACAATCAGCAAAACTATCCAGGTATGTCCTAGATTCATCAGTAAGTCCATTATAATATATATCAAGGAGCTCATTTTTAGGTAATGGACATCCAGGATGTGCGTGAATTAAAGTACAAAACCTTGCCCATGATTTAGGTAATTTGTCCCCTTCTCCCTGTTTAAGTCAAAAAGTTCCTGCAAAATGACATGTCGAGCACTAGGAGGAAAATATTTCTGAAAGAAAGTATCAATCAAGCAATCAGGGCTATTAATAGATCCAGGAGGTAAATTATTAAACCAAGTTTTAGCTTCTCCTTTCAGTGAAAAACGGAAAAATTTAGCAACAAAGTAGGTGTGCATCTTAATATCATCAGAAAATCAGCCACTCATGGTAGAAAGCTCAGTCATATGTGCTACGGCACTTTCATTTTCAGTTCAACAAAAAGGTTCTTTCTCAACAATGGTTATGTAGGATAAATCAAGAGAGAAATCGTAATCCTTATCCTTAATGTTTATGGGAGATGTAGCAAACTTAGCATTAGGAGATAATTTAGGTCTAATAGTATGTCTCTCAAGAAGACTCTTAATAGCACCTGCATCATGAGTGTTTCGACATTCTTCAATAAATTCGTCAGTCATTTCAATATATCCATCATCAAGATTATAGCTCTCTATAGACTCGGGTGAACTAACATGTGTAGTAGTATCTTCATTAGGAGTTTCAGTATTTCCAGCTATAGTTCTAGCAATCGTAGCATCTAGGAAAGGACCTAATGAACCACTCTTATCAAGGACAGTAGAAGTAGCATCATAAGTATTAGAAGCAATTTCAGATTCAGCAGAAGTAGCAGTATGTGTAGCATGTGTATGTGGTGGTGGTGTAAGGAGCTTACTTGTCACAGATGGTGAATCAAGAGCAACAGAGGTGTTCAGAACTGTAGCTCTCCTTGTAGTGGATGGTAATATAGGAACTTTTCCATCACGAGTTTTACCCATGATGAATGGATAGCAGCGAACAATAATGATTCCAAGTGAACTTGATAAATAGAGCTATGCTACCCGACAACAACGCTAGAAAATAGTTTTGATAACCCACAAGTATAGGGGATCACAACAGTCTTCGAGGGAAGTAAAACCCAATTTATTGATTCGACACAAGGGGAGCCAAAGAATACTTATAAGCCTTAACAACTGAGTTGTTAATTCAGCTGCACCTGGAAACAATCTTGCTTGCAGTAGTTTATCAGTAGCAATAGTTTTGTAATAGCAATAGCAAGGTAATAGCAGTAGTAAAAGTAAAGACAGTAGTAACAATTGCAGTAAACAGTAGGATTAAAGTGCGGTAGGCATAGGGATAGCTGGACGAGCGTTGCATGGACAAGACAATTCATGTGACAATCAAGATATAGGGCATTTGTAGATAAATAAGATAAAGCATCCAAGTAGTAAATAATCATAGGCGTATGTTCCATATATAGTCATACGTGCTCGCAATGAGAACTTGCACAACATCTTTTGTCCTGCTAGCCTGTTGCAGCTGGGCCTCAAGGGAATCTACTAGCAATTAAGGTGCTCCTTTTAATAGAGCACCAGAGCAAAGCATTAACACTCCATGAACACACGTGATCCTCACATCATAGCCACACCCTCTAGTTATCCCGATTTCTGTCACTTTGGGGCCTCAGGTTCCAAACAATAATGTGTATATACAACTTGCAGGTAAGATCATAAACAATACTATCATCATGAATCAATAACATGTTTAGATCTGAAATCATGGCACTCGGGCCCTAGTGACAAGCATTAATCATAACAAGTTGCAACAAAGTCAAAAAACACTAACAATAGATACTAGGCACCATGCCCTAACAATCTGATGCCATTACATGAATGAGATCATCCAATCCCTACCATCCCCATATCCCACTGCGTTGGATTACTCACTCATGGATGGGGGAATCATGGATGGTTGATGGAGAAGCAATGGTGATGATGATGGCGATGATCTCCTCCAATTCCCTTGTCCCGGCAGGGTGCCAGAACAGAGTTTCTGGTTCCGAATCGCGGTATCTGGTGGTGGCGGCACAGCGGAACTCTATCTAGAAAAACATTGAACCCCCTATTTTTAGGTCAGAGGGCTTATATAGGCGAAAGGAGAGGTCGAGGTGGAGTCCGAGGCGGCCACACCACCTCCTGGCGCGGCCTGGCCTGGCCCGCGTGGCCAGGTGGTGTGGGCCCCTCGTGGCCCCACTCCATCTCATCTTCTGGCTTCGTGAGCCTTCTGGTAAAATAGGGATTTTTGCGATATTTTCCAGGATTTTTCCTGAAAGTTGATTTCCTGCGCAAAAAACGAGACACCAAAGCAATTCTGCTGAAAACAACGTTAGTCCGCATTAGTTGTATCCAAATCACACAAATTAGAGAAGAAACAATAGAAAAAGTGTTCGGGAAAGTAGATACGTTTTGGACGTATCACTCCTCGTCAGGCACCATCGAGTAAAGTGGCTTCTGCTTGCCGGGCAAAGGAGAAGAAATCTGTAGAGCCTTAAGTGCCGGAAGAGTGTCTTTATCTCCCTAGAAATTGGATTTGTACAGGTTGATCAAAGCCTCGAGGTGTTTCCCCTAGTCCACCAGGACAGAAGGCCGACCCAGCTGAGGTGCACTGCTTGCCCCATGCTCCTTGTGCTGAACCCCTCCCTGGGTGGGGCTTGCCACCTTTTGTGATGATATCTTAGAGTCCTTCCCATCCCCCATCTTCCTATGCTTCCAGTGAGCGTCACGGCTCCAGACATCCGGCTCCTCCTCCATGCTGTCATCCTGTGGCGGGTGTGATGCCCCCAGCCCCGCCCACAGGGCAATTGCCACCCTCCACCTTCACCGAGATATTGTAACCCTCTCTGTTCACAAAGACCTGGACTGAGCCCTTGATTTGTTCCGGGAAGCGGCATTGGAACTGCATCCTAACCAGTGGTCTAAAAAGAGATAATTCATCAACCATCACAGGTCTCCCTATTATAACCATTTCCACCATCAGCCGGTCCATTGTCTTTAAATCCTTCGGTACACCCGCAAGTTGTACCCACACCTTCTCAAGCACCACCGAGGGCCTGGGCTCTAGGAACGCTTCCCTATCTTAGCCTCGACACCTTTGAGTGGCATGTAGATGCGCCCCACGGGTGTACATGCGAAGGGTTTCCCTGGACGGGAAGGAAACTAAGAATTCGCTCTCCGTCATCATCTGGACCTCCCAGTCCCAAAGGCCCTCCATAAGGTGCTTTAGCTCAGCCTTCAGGTCTTCTGCCAACAAAGGTTCCCCTTCAAACGCGATTGCAGCAACATGTTTCTCTTCTGCCTCCACCTGCGCCATGGTGGGCTCCACTTCCAGGCAGAAGAAGCCACAGCCGGGGAAGGCATGGTGTCAACACCCGGATTTTTAATCCCAGATGCCCGTTATGCCATACCTCGCAATCCCAGGATTACCATTTTTGCGAGACATAACGGATTGGATATCACAGTACATCATCCATTACAAACCATACATAAGGTTTTACACAAATAAGGATCTCATGATCCAGTCTTTAATACAACAAGCAGCGGAAATAAACGATAGCGTAGCGGTGGGGTCCATCTTTAGGGGCACAGGCAATGCTGACGAAGGCAGATAGTCCTAGTTATCATAGCCGTCCTGCTGACCATCATCTTGATAATCTCCTTCATAGTCTGGCCATGATAATAGCCAGGGACAAAAGCCATGAGTACTCTTTAAGTACTCGCAAACTACTACTAACAAGGGTTATAATTCTAAGTTAAAGTGCTGAATTTAAAGAATAACTATCAAGTTAAGTTTGAAACCTAAGCTGAGTTCTAAAGCAAGAAAAGATAAAGTAAAGTTCTAGAATCACTTAAGTTGGCAAGCTATTATCATTAACACAACCATGTTGTGGTCAAGTCAAAGTTCATCATTCATTTCAAGTTATTTAGAAAACATCTGACAACGAAACAGTATGGCCATTCCAACTGTCCATAACCGCGGACGCGGCTATTCGAATAGTTTGACACTCTGCAGAGGTGGTACAATTTCACCACAATATTCGATACATCTGTCAGGGATAACCCTGAATCATCATACTTAGTATGCAGATAATCAAAAATAACCTTCCCTTTACACACCCTAGTATAAGCACCTCTCCTATGAGCATGGCCTCCCAACCATAACCATCAGTCATCTTGGGCACTGCATAGGGGACAACATTGAGAGGTAGCCTCAGCTCAAACCTCTCCCGTGAGGGAACTAATACTAATGCATATAAATTTCCAGCTAAGCCTTACCCAATTCAGGTAATGTGGTTGTACGATAAATTTGGAATGGTATCGCATCCGAATCCAACCATCAGTTTTATAAAAGGGTTAAGGCTCATGC
The DNA here is from genome assembly GCA_916181665.1 of Avena sativa. Lineage (NCBI taxonomy): Eukaryota > Viridiplantae > Streptophyta > Magnoliopsida > Poales > Poaceae > Avena > Avena sativa. The sequence continues at coordinate 472,860,227 of OV702290.1, forward strand.
CTCATCATTTTCATCATCATAAACCAATTGTGTTTTTCAACACATGTCAAAACATCTCAATAGAATGACTCATCATTCCAAGGTTTTCATAACTCATTTTCACCAAGTGTTCCCATCTAAAGTGACTCAAGTTTTGGAGCTATTCTAAAATACTAAGTTAAGAGTGTTCACTAAGGTGGAAAGATGGGATCAATCTCATGCCATAGAAGGACATCTAAAAGTTTCTAAGTAGGTCAAGTTTTATACTCTTTATGCTACCTTCAAAATTAATTAAAGAACTTTGTGTAAACTAAGGGAGGTAAAACTTGTCAATAAGACTTGGGGTACTAATAGTTAACGGGGTGTGATCAAAGCATGCTTAAGGCATCTTTACTAAACCATCTAGTTTTATTCTAGCTTGCTAACAATAGCTTACTAAAGCATGTTTTGCAAGGGTTATCTTGCCACTAATAGCTTGCCTTGGTTGGTGCAGTGGTTGAAGTTTTCTTCTTCTTCTTCTTCTTCTTCTTCTTCTTCTTCTTCTTGGTAGAACTCCTCCTCCTCGAAGGCTTGGTCGGTACTATCGTCTAGAAATACATAGGGAGTGCACAATCACCAAACAATACTTAACTAGGCTAAGTAGTATTCTAAACTACACAATTGATGATCTATTATCATCCCAAGCATCACAAGTTTAATTCAATAGTTTCAACCTTTTTATTTTGGAAAAGTAATTTCTACTCATTGAAAAATCAACTAAAATTTAATATTCACCACCAAAACATGGGATCATATGGACACATGTCCTCACCACATATTCTAACATGTGGGAATGAGATTTAAAGGTTGGATCAATATTACTTTGGTTTAAGTTTATTATTTAATGATTTAAAGTGACTAGAGATGCCTATATAGCATTATCTTGGTACTAGTCCAAAGTCACTGCATGTAAACCCTAATATTATTACATATTTGGATAGACATGAGGAAATGTGATTTTTGAGAGTTGGAAACAACTCAAAAGCTAACTTGGTTGATTTTATAAAAATGTTGCAAGTTACAAAAGCTTCGGCCTTCTTATTTTTGTTAGGAGAGATCTATAACTCTAATTGAATTAAATCCAACGGGATTGGATAGAGCATTTCAATATCTTTCAGACAAAATTAGTTTCATGCAATTTGGATTTGTCAAACTCATAGAATTGAATTTTGAAACACTGGACAGAAACTATATTCTAACTAAAAAGAAAAATTCCTAATTTGAATTTGAAACGTGCGCGGGAACGAAATGGGCCGGCCCACTGCGCTTCGCGCAGCGTCGCAGGCTGACTTAAGCGAGTGCCCCACCCGTCAGTGGAACAGGGGGGGTACCGAAGGGGTATGGATGAAAGGTGGCCGTGCGATTAGAGGGTAGATCGACGGCTCACAGCTATCATCCTCGTCGGAACAGGACACGACGGGAGCTAACCCTAGCACGGTCGGTGAGGGTGCAGTAGGGGCGTACCGGGGCTCCAGCGGGGTCGGCGAGGCGGGCAATTGGGCTGGTCGACGATGGCGGTTCTCCTGGTACAAGCGGCGCTTCCTGGGATGGCCTGGATCAACGGCGCCCTTCTCCTCCCGAGGCGGCGGCTCCGGCTGCAATTTCGGCGCCCTTGTGCTCGAGTGGCTCCGGTTGGCTGTGGGAAGTGAGAGTGAGAGGTGGGGATGAGAATGGTGTGAAGAGAGCTTGCTGGGGAGGCCTTCTTATATAGGCGAGCGAAGGGTGCGGAGCGGCATGGGCAGAGCTCGACGTGGTCGACGGCACAGCGAGCTAAGGGCATGGGCGAGGTAGGTGGATGGTGGCCAGTCTCCTGGCGATCCTCTATGGCTTGATGGCACGGCAAGGGGATGTCTCTATTGGTCGGGAGCTTCCGCGCACTACACGGTGGCCGCAGGCGCTCGACAAGAAATGCGGCGGCTATGGGTCGAGCGGCGGCATACGGGCGTGTCTGGCAAGGTGCTGGGCCTGCTGTGAGTGCCGCCACGCAAGGCTAGGGCTTGGCGAGGCCGGTGCTGCTCTGGCGGACGCGGCGCTCCGGGTTGATCGGCATGGCGGACAGAGGCGTGGGCACGAGCAACTGGGGCTTGTCCTCCGCTCGATTTTGGTCGGGGGCTGGTCGAGGCGGTGTGGTGTGATGGCGCCTGTCTGCCAGCGGGCGAAGGAGAGCGCGGGGCGGCTTTGTGCGAGCTGTCCATGGTTGACCTGGCGCATGGCGTCGGGCGGCTTGGCACTGTAGCAGCTAGGGGAGAGGGAGAGAGAGCTAGGGCCGGGGTTTGAGCCGGGGGGACAAGGGGACCGAGTTAGGCCCAAATGGTGACAAGAAGCACTGCACACTATAGTGTTTTGAAAATGGTCTGATCTGTGTTTGCCACCTGTTCGATGAAATGGCCGCAAGAGACCAAAGTTTAAATTTTGTGTTCAAAATTTTTGAGTGCTCTCCACTAGTGATAGGTAGTCTCTGGTTGCAAGGGTTTTGAAAATGGTGCTCAAATGGATGGTTTTTGAAATAGGGGTGATCTATGCATATGCATTAGATTCAATTTTAAACTGTCATTTAAATTAGTTTCCAGAATGTTTTTAGTAGATCAAAAGGTGGGCCTTGGTACCTCATTATGTGTACTAGCAAGGGGTGCAAAGATCAAGAATTGTTTCTGTTAAGAAATGAGTACTAGGAATAGCCAAAATAGGCATGAGAGTTAAATTTGTCAAAATGACCATTCCTTCATTTTAATTCTTTTTGATTTGATTTTCTTTAGGAAAAGTTTGGGAATGATGTAGATGATGTTTAAATCACTTAAGAAACATTTTACAAGCATTGGATCAATCAATCATGGAAATTCAAACAACTCCTATTTTAAATGCACACATATATGAATGCTTTCATATTAAATTTGGAAAAGTTTTTGTTAACTCCATTTTTGGATGATTTGATCTTGATAAGCTTGGATTGAAGTTTTGGGATATTACACATGGCCCATCTCTAGAAGCTGCAATTCCTTGCCCCTCGTCGGACAGTTCTCCAAGGCATGGCCTTTCTACTTGCAAATCACGCAGAGCGGTCAAAGGTGCATGCCGCCTGGAAGTGGCCAACCTTGCCACATTTGAAGCATTCAGCCTCGATAGCTTCCGCCGCCGCTGCTCCCATGCTGTCTGAGGACAACTAGAGTATAACCGGAGTACGGGCCCGCTTGCCCTCGGCTGGGGCTCTTCTTTTCCCCATGGGATTGGGACCCGCCCTCCCCCGCTTTTCACTCCCTGTGCTGGCCTTGGTTCGCCCGTGGAGCCTCCTCGCGCTGCTTCCTCTTCTTTGCATCCCTCCTCTCCTGCTCCTGCCACCAGGGAGGTGGAGGACCCCTGTCCTGCCAACCGTACCCCTATCGGCGGTTATTCTGCTCGTCAAGGAGCTATCTCCTCTTGTCCTCCTCCACATGGCTCCCTTTCCTGAAGCTCCCCTATTGCTGCCTGCTGGTCGACCGCCCCTTGCCGCCTTGCTCCATGCTAACCACCTCCGCCTCACTTCTCTCGCAGCCGCTGGGAAGCCAAGGAATGGATCTAGGGTTCCTTTCGGAACCCACATCTAGATCTTTATACCCCTATCCAGCGTCGTCCGAATCTGGTTAGACACCTGGGCTCCTGGCCTAGAGGCCACAAGATAGGCCCAGTGGCTCTAGGGCCCCCACCAGGACCATGTGGAGAGTTGGGGGCTGGGTCCGACCCAGGTGTCGTGCAAGGCCCCAAATCCACAAGCTTGGGCTACGCCAACGCGTCCAGCCCACGGCCCACTGACAGCGCCCCACCAGTGGCATAATCAACCTCCACAGGCCGACCCACCAGGCCCACCACGCCCATGTCAACCACCTCTCCGGAAACTTGGGTGAACTCCTCCAGGGACAAGGTTGTTGGCGGCGCCGCCTCTGACGCTGGCACCAGCGAGGCAGAGACGTCCGCCAACAAGGGCTCCGGCGCTAGCTCCTCGCGGGGCCGAGACGCCCTCCTCCCCTTCCTTGGACTGAAGCGCCTAACCGCCACGCCAAGGTCAGGGATGCGAACCTGGAAACCTTGCCTCCCGGGGCAAAGGCCCGCCGGCGGTGATGGCGCGGTGAGCCACCCAGCTCCTCCGCCCGCTCGATGAACTCAACTAGGCAAGACTCGATGGTCCCTGCCAACGCGTGACACGAGATCCCTCACCCGGGCACACCAAATCCAGATCTGCATTCGTCTCCACGTCCCCTTCCAAAGCCGAATCACCTAGAGCAGCCCAGAACTGACCCAACGTCGGCCTCCCGCATGGCGCCATGCCTGAGGACGAAGGCCCCTGCCCCTCCCCCGCACCCGAAGGCACAGGCGACCGCCTCCCCGGCTGAACTCCGGTGAGGGACACCGCATTGCCCAGCGAGTCGCCCCTCGCGTACCGTACAAGCACTCGCTTAGTCAGACACATCCTTTGAGTGATCGCCGTCCAAAATCAAAATTGTTCCCGCCCAAAATCAAAATTGTTGCCAACATCAAAATTAGCACCAATTAATTTTGCTTCACGACTGCATTTTGCTCCCACTAGCTGAGAATTGTGCAGGAAGGAATCCACATGTAGCATCCACTAGCTAAACCAGTGTGATGATAGCTTAACATGGTAGCAAGAAAATCAATGTATGGCTGGCTGCTAACTTCCAAAATATAGAAGATAAAAGATGAGCCTCGCATGCGTGTGATAAAATTTGAGACATGACACCGTTATTTTCCATCTTTCGCTGAAACACACCGCCCAATTATAGCTATGCTAGGTATCATTGCAATTTTGTCTCACATTTGGCAGGCCACACCACATGGCCAAAAAGTGAAAGTTTTGCACATTTTCTCCAATACCATCCGTTTTGCACATTTTCTCCAATACCATCCATAGCATGTCATCCTAGGAAAAAGTGCTAAGTTTCGATTTCACACCATAAAACGGTTTTCGGTGTCCTTTATATACGATTTTAAGGGCCAGGTTTTACTGTGTCTACCACAGATGCTCTGTAACAACCCAGTTTTAGTTAATCATAATTAAGGTTTGATTTGTGCATCATGACCATCATCTTCTAAAAGTGTATGCAAAAGAAAATGTAAAACCCTAAACCCTATTTCACTCTTCCTCTAAAAGCATTCAAATGGTTTTAAATATTTTGATTTTTTTTTTCAAAAAGTGTGGAGCCCAAATAGACTAATAGGGCCCACAATATTTTCTATAGTATCACAAATCTCTGGTAATTTTGAATAACCAAAACAATTTTGTATTTGAATTACAAACAGAAAATGAAAACATAATTTGGAAAAAGGTTTTAAGAGAAAAAATAAACCAGAGCCAGCAGCCCAGGCTGGCCCATAGCTTCTTCTCTCCCCTCTCTTCCGCGCGTGCAGTATCCAGCTGGCCATCCCGGCCCAAGCGCGGCCCAGCGTTAGCCCATACCCCTTCGGCCTTCTTTCTCTTTCATCGTCTTTGTCAATGATAGAAGCACCTCAGTGTCGCTGACGCCACCATCACCCTCTGCGCCATGATTCGTGCCAACCGCTGCCCCAGGAGAAGGGGATAAGACCCCCAGCGCCGTGGACGTACATCTTCTCCAGTATCTCTGGCTCGCCCTCTCTCCCTTCCTCTCTTGTTTCGCTTCCTCGCTGAAACCCTAGCTGCAGGAGCTCGACGGTGCCACCATCTCCGGCTGCCCCAGGATCCGCTAAGGCCACATCTAGGACTGCCGTCGTCTTCTCATTCTTCCCCGCCAGGTTTTGCAAGCCGGCGTGATCCCAATCGCCCGAATCGAGGCCGTCTTCCTCGACCTTGACAAACTCCACCCACCATCATCGTCGCTCCGGTCATCGCTCGCCTCGCCGTCGCCATCAACCGCTCCGGGGTGAGCTTCTAGTGCTCCAGGCACCGTCCGCTTGCTCGCTTCCTCACCGTATCTTCTGCACGCCACTTCAAGCTCTGCCGCCGTGCGCTGTCGCCGGCAAGCTTTTGGTGACCCCTAGGTAGCGGCGCTGCCTCTATTAGGTAGCCCGCGATGCGCCAATTCGAATGAGCTACCCCGTGCAGCCACGCTCGGCCCGTAGAACCGTCCCCCACCGTCGGCCGACGCGCCCTCCGGCGAGCCCACGTGGCGCTGAGGTAGCGCCCGCATGGCCCTGACGTTGGTTTCGACCAAGCTCGGCCACGGTGGCACCTGACGTGGCCCCTGGCCCACAGGTCAACCACAGTGGCTAGCCCCAGCCTCGGTGTAAAACATTTTCGTGTGTGTGTGCTGACGTCAGCGTGATGCAGTAAAGGTTATAAATTGTTTTAATAATTTTAGAAAATGATTTAAATTGGTTTAATTTTATAAAATTAATAAATAATTATTTATAAGTTAGAAAAATATGTATAATATATCAAAATGTTCAAAAAAATAGATCTACACAATAGACTCACAATGATGTATTGTTTAACAACTTTATTTACAAGTTTAATTAGAAGAACTAATTGAACCCCGCAGGTGATTTCAGGGTCTCTCCTGTATTAGGGTTTTGACCCCTCGGACCCCATTTAAACTACCAAACATGTTCCAGGGTCTTATTTCAATACAATTTAACTTGTAATATCATCATCCTTGCTTAATCATTGCATCGATTCCATGTGTTGATTGTTGTTCCCCTTTCTTTCCGGTGTTTGCTGAAGGAGATATGCCCTAGAGGCAAATAAGAAATAGGTTTTTATTGTCATATCTCAAGTAGTTTATAATAGTTTCATATTGTGCTATAACTGTGCCAAGTAGAAACATTGGTACAGGTGTGGTATGAAACAACCAAGTCCCTAGTAGCCTCTATTTATACTAGTTCGTTGGTCACGGAGATAATCTGGGTTTCAAGATCATGGGCATTTATGCCGACTGACAATAAGATCATATCATTGGAGAATGATGTGGTTGGACATTCCTCGAAGGATTGCAACACGATCAAGTCATATAGTTCATTGTTGCAACAACTATACCTAGACTCCTTCTCCTTAGACTGTGAGCTCATATTACTCACTGTTTCCCTAGGCTGCTTAGACTGCATCAACCGTCATTCGGTAATACGGTGGCCATAAAGGTGTACGTTGGGTTTTCTGAAGGAACAGTAGATGACATGTGACTGCAAGACCGGGATTTGTTCACCCACATGACGGGTAAAGATACATACGACCGACTTGGTGAGATTACATCTATAAATGTTGCAACATGTGACTAGGTCACGGGGATGTAATATCATGGTAACAAGAAAACATAACTTGTTGCGAACGAGATTGAACAAAGGTATGGGATACCAGTGATCAGATGTCGGACAAGTTGTATCGAGAAACAAAAGGAAGAGGATGCTACATTTAGACGGTTCAAACGATATTGTCATCAGGAATGCGTAGGGGTCACATGGACATCCCTGGTCCCTCTGTTGATCATTGATACAGATCATGTCTAGAGTATTCCCGAGCCATGAGAGGATACACTTAAGGCTACGATGAGAGCGATCATTCGTAAGATGGAATCACAGTAGAAAAAGAGAGAAAGCTGAAATCGTTCCGCGGAGAGATCCGAAGTTATTCGGAGAAAGAATAAAGGAAAAGTCCCGAAAAGTGTTTTCAGATAAATGGGAATTTAATTATATATTAATTATGAATTAATATATTATAAATAATATTTATATTAAGATTTATAAAGTCAAATTTTATATTAGGCCAAATCCCAGAGGGAAAAGGCCTAGAAATAAAAGTGCAGAAAAAATAAAAGGGAAAAAGTAAAACAACAAGCTCTATGGGTGGCGGATAACCGCCACCGCACAGGGCGGCAGGCAACTGGGCACCGCTAGCCGGTGTGGGGCGAGTTGGGCCGCGGGGGGAGCGACCGGCCCACCCGGGCGCCAGCCGCCGCCACTTGGGCCGCATGGCACAGAGGCCCACCCGGGGTGGGCGCCAGGCCGCCGTGGGCCGCCGCTGATAGCCTTTTCTCCTTTTCTTTTTATTTAGCATTTTCTGTTTACTATTTGGGCCGAGTTCTTTTGGCCCATTTAGCCAGTCCGAAAATCTGCTGCCTTTTCTTTTATGAATAGTCCCACATGGCTAACCCAATGGGGAGGACACACCCCTCCGCCTATATAAAAGGGTGCCCATGGGTGGGATTAAAACACAATTGGAGAAGTCCTTTTGTTGATTTTTCTCCTCCTCCCTCTCTCTATACCTCGTGACCATGGCCCCAAGTCTGGGCTGTGCGATCGAGGCACTCCTGCAGTACACCGATACGCTGCAGGGATTCCTAGCCGGATATCAACTTCCGCACTCCCGGCGGGATCGGGGAGCCGGAGGTCTCATCGTGCACCGGATGTGTACGAAGACACGAGGCACAACACTTGGGGCGCTTAAATGTCGTGAGCCGAAGCTGTTGCACGATGAAGATGGTGAAGAACAAGAAGGAGCAAGGAGTGACCTGCGAGGAGCTTCGCGACCTTGAGGTCGGTTTTGAGTACGACTACATCAACCACGTTCCCCGCGGAACGTTAACCGCATACGGTCTACAAGGGTATGTATTCTCTATGCATCGGCCGTTACTGCATTACTACATAGATAGATCCTAGGCAGTTTCTGGGGTTTCAACATAGGAAATTTTTTGTTTTCCGCACCGATCCCCAACAGTGGTATCAGAGCCGATTTATGCGTAGGAGTGTTGTACGACCAGTACGCACAAGTATTCTGCGGGCATTGATCCCTTAGTTGTTACCCTCTAACGTGTACTTGTTTATATCGTGGTATTGTTTGATGAAGCGGCCCGGACTGACCTTACGCGTATTCGTACACGAGACTGGTTCCACGCTCAACATACGGCTTGTACCGTATAAGTGGCTAGCGGGTGTCTGTCTCTCATTCAATAGTTGATATAGCATTTACAACGAAGGGCCCCGAAAGGGGTGTAGTAAAGACAACTGTCGGATCCATGTTGTGGTTGGAAAGTTCATAGTTTATAAACGGTTCTAGTGCGAAAGCCCTAACAACCACGTAAAACTTGCAATAGATAAAATAGAGGCGTCTCACTTTATTTTGCAGGGGGCATGTGATTATGATATGGCATTGGTCGTTACAAAGGTAAAGTAGTTTACTTTTCTGTTACTAAGTAGTATAGTAATAGTCATCGTTCTAATGAATGACCTGGTGGAGGCGTTGTGGACTTGGCGTCAAACCAAGGGCTAGATGGAGATCGTGCCAGAGCGCTCGATAGAGAACAAGGCACAAGAAGAAAGACCATATCATATCACATTATACATATGATGTTGATACCGGTTTTTACATCTTATTGTGTGCTAGTAATTAGATACTCAACGGTAGCAAATAAGATAGTCCCAATTGAATTCCAATGTTCCGTGTTCCCCTTGTGTGTGCACCACCAAGAAAGTTCTTCGGTATGAGGCGATCCAGGGTTACAGGCCTGGGTGTCAGACATATCTATGTTCGCATACAGTAGGTGTAAGCCATGTTGCACAGCGAATACACACAAGTTAGATTTGGCGAGCCTAGCACGCCACAGAAGCGTGGCCTCGGAACACAAGAGATCGAAAGATCGAGCATCAGTCACATTGATGATGTGATTGGCATTAGTGAATGTCTACCTTTGATAATGCACTGATGGCTATGTAACACGGGGGAGGTGCAGAGGATAGGGATCATGTGATCACTAAAGTTGTCCAAGGGATGACAATTTTAGTGGAGACCAATTATAAATTGATCTCTTATTATAAATTTAGTCTAGATGTCTGTTTGCAAATATCTTATTAGATCTTAGCCTATCCCATTGAGGTCCTTTGCGACCATGGGAATATATTGATTAAATATGGAACTTAGTAAAAGGGTCCAACTTCATAGATTAATACCCACGCTTGAGGGATATCCTCGTAAAAGGTGATCTTCTCTTCTTGACACAATAACCATTAGGAGATAATTCGACGACTCCATAATGTTTGGAAAAACACTTAGCAATCTTGCATTAGAGTTGAGAACTCTTAGAAGGGCTTGATTGCAAATGGAGTCTTGGATGAAAATGTATATGTTAGATATACAAATTATAAATGTGGTTCTTGCAAAACTCATTGCAAATTGCAAAGTATTTGATACTTGTCCTGTTTTGTGAAAACGGGATGATTTGCTTGAGAATTGCTGGTTTTGAGGCAACGTGACTTGATGACGGCAAGCAAATCAGTTGATGGCCGACATCACCTCCTTCCTCAAAGTTTATCATTTAGATTAGTGGACTTGAGTATAGATTTGTAATCCTTGCATGTGTGTCTTGCTTTAGGCGAGACGATTATTCATATGAACAAGTTACAAGCCATTTTGTACTATTCTTATGAACAATACCGTTATGGTCACATTAAGATCACAAATAAGTTATTCTCATCACTACGTTAATGATAATGGTTTAAAAATTTATAAAGGATTAGAATGCTAAAAGATATCCAAAGCTTAATAATGAAAAGACACTATAGTTTAAGTCATTTTGGTTATTGCAGGTTCTTTATGAAAGATCGGGGTCCTAGATGCTTAATCTAGAGACTTTGCAAAACCATGCCTCTTGGGCAGAATGACTAAAACTCCGCATTCTGGTAAAACAGTGATATGCGAAGAAATGTTGAAACTTATACATAATGATGTATCACATTTTCAACAAGTAGTGGAAATCATTTATTGTGGAATTAAGTGAATAAGTGTATTTACTTAATGAAACATGAAGTTTGAAATGATTTGAATTGTTCAAATGAGTTCATGACTAAATGGGATATTGAATTAACTGAATTAACAAGTCTCTTCGATTTGATCGACATGACTGAAGTATTCAAGTTAAGTCTAGCATAAAAGGAACTTGTGAAAGATGTTTCACAAATTATGATAATTGGACGAATTCAAACTATGTTGAAATGTCTAAACATCATAATCATTATGTATTAGATACATATGGTATAATATTATCTCTTATCGGGATTATAGTTGTCATTTAGAGTTAAAGATCAAAATAAGAAAACACTCACTTGAATACAAAGGAACATTTGAAGATTCGTGGAAACAACACCATAAGTGTTATGGCAAGTTCAAGTTTCTGGAGATTTCGACAAGTCGAAATCGTGGCGAATAAACAAGTCTTTGTAGAGCATTCTTAGGAAGCTATGAATGCATCTTCCACAAAGGGGCAAACCTGTTGTTGTCCAAAGATGACGTGTCTTGATGAAAGATACAAGTGGAAGAAAGTAAAAGATCAAAACAAGGTATTTGACCTTACCTCCGAATTGTTGAGTGGCGCAATAGAATTTGTTTTGTGAATCCAAACTCTGCAAATAGAGGAGAAACTATTGATAATGATCATAAAGTTTCAAGTCAATACTTTTACTAAAGAAAGTAGGATTCAACTATATTTTATACAAGTTTGTGGAAATATTGTTGATTCAGTTGTCATGTTTTGAACAAGACATACCTACGAAATACAAAGAAGCGTGATGGACCTAAGTACGAGAAATGAATAGTGATTGAAATCTCGTTAGTGGAATTCTCGATTTGATAGTAATCAAAGAATTTTGGAATGTCCAAGATTATTGAGAGGACCTAGATTTGAGTGGGAGCAAGTCAACTTGGCTAATTCATAATATGTAGCTAACATATTTTGAGTGGGAGATAAGTGAAATCCCTGAATCTCAAACATGAATGTCATATTTGAGTGGGAGCGTGAAATCATTCCATGATATGTGGACGACATATATGAATGATGTGATCGGTGTTAATAATATTTTAAGTTAGGATGAAGTTGAAGTTATTAAACGATAAGATCTATCAAGATAGATCGATGAGTTTAATAAACACTAAATGTCGAATGCTTCCTGGACTTGATTCTGAAAGATGCTCAGAATGTCCTAAGCAAGATTCTGAAGAAGCTCATAATGGAACAAGTGAGAACGAAGTTCTTACTATATGAAGCATTGAGTTAGTATTGCAACTATGGTTGAAAGAAAGAGATGCGTTGCATCTCCTATGCCTTAGTCATAGGTTCTTCCATATAACCATGATTCATACTCGACATAATGTGACCCAAGGTTCTGGTTGGAAGGACTAGCTCTTAACTGTAAGAACATGTCTTTGAGTGATTCCTGAGTTGATCACTGAATCAGAATTGAGTTTATACATAAATGGCAAGAAGCAATGTAAGTGGCATAGATGCATTTCATGCACTAGGATCTACATAGATATAGAAGTATAAAGGCTACATCTGATGTGACGTATAATGTTATGGCGGGGCTAGTTCGCTTTTAACGTATAATGATGTGTCCCAGGGCCCAGTGCCCATGAGAAAGCCCTCGAGGTTGATCTAACGTCACTGTAAGCTCCTGGAATTCGGCCTCCTTCTACTGCCATGACTATAGTATATACACAAAGGACAGGAAAGTGTGTTTCGAAGTTTAGATGACAACGGTGAAAACGACCGTCCTCATAAACACTAGAAACAAAGTCTCGCTTTGTTGCTAAACAAATGCTTCGACCCATTATAAGATAATGGCATGAATGCCAAAATTAGGAAGGCATTAACGATTTGCAAAAGACATAATGATCTGGTAAAATAGAACATGGACATAACGTTTCCCATGAGCATGCATGATCTGTAAACGCATATGGTATATGGTTTATACGAGTAAAATGCGAGCTAGTTTATTTGTACTCTAGTGCAAGTGGGAGACTGAAGGAGATATGCCCAAGAGGTAAATAAGAAATAGGTTTTTATTGTCATATCTCAATTAGTTTATAATAGTTTCATATTGTGCTATAACTGTGCCAAGTAGAAACATTGGTACAGGTGTGGTATGAAACAACCAAGTCCCTAGTAGCCTCTATTTATACTAGTTCGTTGGTCACGAAGATGATCTGGGTTTCAAGATCATGGTCATTGATACGTCCATTTTGCATCACTATTCTATGTCTTAATTCACTATTATTCATTGATATATTTTGTATTGAGAGGTGATACTTATGTTATTTCATCTATTTTTGCATGGTTGATGACTTTTGGAGCATGGACCGCTGCAGTCAGGATTCTGATGGAAAAGGTGCTGTTTGGAGGCAAAATTCGTGAAGATCAGAAAATCCGGGAAAATATACGGAAACCCTATTTTTCCAGAAGACTAAGGATGCTAGAAGATGGACTGGAGGTGGGACACAGGGGGCCCACACCACCCCATGGCGCGAGCAGGCCTAGGCCGCGCCTGGAGGTGGTGTGGCCACCCTAGCCCACTCCAGCCTCTCCCCTCTGGCGTATATCATCCTCCAGAAACCCTAAGACTCAGGGGGCGACCACAGAAAGATTCCGCCGCCTCTGCGGGGCGGAAAACACCGAGAGAGAAAGATCTCTCCGGCACACAAATTTCTGTCGGGGCAATTCCTTCTTGGAGAGGGGAGATCGTCGCTATCAACACCACCATCAAGCTGGACTTCATCGGGATCATCTTCATCATCATCACCACCATCATCACCATCAGCACCCTCATCACCATCTCCATATTGCTGTAACAATTGGTTGAATCTTGCTATAGTTCATAGGGGAAACTTTCCCGCTGTTGATTACTCTTTGTAGTTGATGCTATTGAGTGAACCATTGGATTATTGTTTATGTTCAGATTGTTATACATCATTATTCTATCTCTGATCATGATCCATATGATGTCTTGTGAGTAGTTCGTTTTGTTCTTGAGGACATGGGAGAAGTCTTGTTGTTAGTAGTGGAGTTGTGTTGAGAAAGATTCAATAGATTGTTATTTAAGTTGTGGTGTACTTCTTTTAGTGGTGTCATGTGAACGTCGACTACATGACACTTCACCTATATGGGCCTAGGGGAATGCATTGTGTATTTGGTTACTAATCGTAGGGGTTGCCGGAGTGACAGAAACCTGAACCCCCGTTAGGAAACCATTGCACAAGGGACGTAAGGGTCTTAGAGTTTAAAGTTGTGGTTAGGTTTCTACCTTAATTACTTTCTTGTACTTACGGATGTTTGCAAGGGGTATAATCACAAGTATGTATTAGTCTTGGATGGGACGGTACATTAGCACAGGTTCACCCACACAACACTTAGCAAGCTAAAGAGGATTAATCAACTATATGAAGCGAAAGCACTTGACGGTCTTCCCATGTGTCCTCGAGAACGTTTGGTCATCTTAAGAAATACAACCGGCTTGTCCTTTGCTGCATAAAGGATTGGGACACTTGCTGCATTTATTCCTACTGTCTTTTATTTACTCGTACTTTGTTTACTTGCTTTATCGAAAACCCCTAAAAATCCGTTTGCTAAGTATTTGCAGAGAATTCCTGATCCACACCACTAGCCAGCACCTTCTGCTCCTCGTTGGGTTCGACACTCTTACTTATCGAAAATACTTCGATACACTCTCTATACTTGTGGGTCATCAAGACTATTTTCTAGCACCGTTGTCAGGGAGTGAAGTGCTATTAGAGAGTGGAACTGGTAAAGGAAACTTCTACTGTGAGTATTGTTTACTTCTGTTAGTTGCTTTATTTTCGTTATGGATAATTCGCTGAGTTTCTTATTTGGTAATGCTACTACCACTGCTAAGGTAGTAGATAAGACACCACCTGCTGAGAATGATGTTTTCAAAATACCTACAAGAATTATTGATCATGTTATGGATAACTACTATGTTGGGGATGGAACTGTCCATCCCGGTGATCATTTGCTCTTTATACACGAATTATGCGGGTTGTTCAAGTGTGCAGGTATTACTATAGATCAAGTTAAGAAGAAGTTATTCTCATTATCACTAAAAGGAAGAGCTGAGGAATGGTATAAGCTACTAAAGAATGGTCAAGCTCTGGAATGGGAGGAAATAGTGCCTCTCTTTTATTCAAAGTTTTATCCTCCTAGTGAGATTCATAAAGATCGGAATCAAATATACAACTTTTGGCCTCTTGATGGAGAGAGTACAACTCAAGCTTGGGGGAGATTGAAGTTACTAATGCTCAAATGTCCCATTCATGAGCTCCCCAACAATATTATTATCAATAACTTTTATGCAAGGCTCCCTCTACATGATAAAGATTTATTGGATGCTTCTTGTGCTGGATCATTCACTCGCATGAAAGAAGAAGCTAAATGGGATCTTCTGGACCGTATTCAAGACAATTGTGAAGCTTGGGAGAATGAAAAAGGTAGAAAGTCAGTATAAATTATGATTATGAATGCATTGAATCTTTTATGGGAACTGATGACTTTCAAAATATTAAAAATGCTTATGGTCTAGACTCTCAAGCTATTGCTTCTTATTTTAAGGCTTTTGCTTCCTACATTGAAGTGCCTAAATAGAAGTGGAATAAGTATCATGAACCTTATAAAGATATTGCTAAGAGTGTTCCTGCAAGAAATACTGAAGTTTATACTGCTAATCATGTTTTACCTGAACCTTATATTGAGAAAATACCTTTTCCAGTTAAGGTAAAGGAACATTCTATGATAGCTAGTATGGTTAATGAAAGTATGAGTAAGGCTATTGAACCTGATAAACAAATGGTTGATGAACCTATAATAGCAAGTGTGAAAGACTTTGTCACTAAATATGAAAAAGAGGGACACCTTATCCTTTGTAAGGATACCTCTAATATTGTTTCACATAGTAGTGTTATGAGAGCTAGTATTCCTGTGTTTTCTGTTAGAGTAAGTGATCATTGATATGATGGTCCTTGTGATAGCTATATTGTTAAGTTTATGCATGATGCTGAAAGTTACTATGAAAGAGGGAAAAGTGTTCTTATGCATCTCAATAATATCAAGTTTCCTCGCTTTATGCTGAAAGTTTTTATGTTGCACTTCTTTTGCCTTCTTAAGCAAGTTGCCTATGGTTTCAAGAACTTGTTTGTTTACAAAATTCCCTTGCATAGGAAGTGGGTTAGACTTAAATGCGTGTGTGTTTTTGCTTCTTAATGCTCTCTTTCACTTCAATTCATATCCCTATGAGAGCTTCTTCAAAATTATCATGCCCATCTTAAAGGATATAAAGAAAGAGCTTTATGGGAGACAACCCAATTTGCTTTCAGTTTGTTTTTGTTTCTTTGAGTCTTGGAAGTTATTACTTTGGTAATAACCGCTCCTTATCCGTTTGTTTGGTTTTTGTGTCAAGATCAACCTCTAATGAGAGAGAAGTAAGATTTAGGGAAGTTGCTGTCTCGAAACAGATTTTTTGTGCTTCACCGTAAAAATTTGTGAGAGATCTCTGTATGTCGGATTGAGCTGTAATTTTTTGCGCTTCTGACCCAGGTTGTTATTTAACTTTCATTAGTTTTGCACTTTTGAGCAACAGAAGATGTTCTAAAAAATTGATCTTTACCTGCTGGTTTGTTTTGACAGATTTTGCCACTCTTGCATTTGCCTCTTTATTCGATTTCCTTTTTGAATTATTTTTGGGTTTTTGGAAGGAGTTGCTACAGTAGCTTTTATTTTGATGGTTTTCAGTTGAAGTTGGACTCAAAAGGTTTTATCACTTCACTTATACTAATGTTGCTAATGAGAACTGTGTGAAGTTTTGTGTGAAAGAAATTTCCAGGAAGTGGAGACAATGGTGTAATAAGGAAAAGAAGGGTTTTATGACTCAAGTAATAAGTGTATGAAGATGAAGATATTGATGATTCAAGTGGTGACTCCGGAAGGATCCACTAAATACCAAATTCAGAGACCTGCAGAGTCCGTTTCCAACTAGGTAACAGTTCTGGTAAGAAAAAGTTCCACGAAAATACAATCTAACTATATTTTTGCAGTTTTCAGTCAATAAGGAAAGCTACGAAGCAAAAAAGGGACGGAAACGGAGCCAGGGTGGCCCACACCACCCTGTGGCGTGGGCCCACCCCTGGTCGCGCCACCAGGTGGTGAGGCCACCCCAGACTCCGCCTCCGACTCGTTTTCTTCCAGTACCTTCCCTTTGATATGAAACTTTGTATTATATAACCCCTGGATCCCACGAGGTTCGTATATCGTGTTTTGTCGTGTTTTTGTTTCGATCTGTTTCTGCCAGGACATACTCTTTGAAAGCTTAGAAACACAATGATGTCTGCCAAGGATAAAGGGAAGGAGCCTATGGAGGAAGACCTCCAAGACCCCGGGAAGGAGAAGGAGATCAAGAGTGAAGGTGAAGAGGAGCAAGGCCAATGTCCGCACACCGGCACTACCATTGCAAGCATTGGAGTGGTGAAACCTGCCAAGGTCAGAAGGACGGCACGAATGCAGACTGGGGGGAAAGCTCCTCGTCACAGTTTGGCTCCACGTTCACTTCCTCCACGCACCAGGAATCCTTTCCATACCCTTATCCATGAGCATCAATACCAGAATATGCCCAAGGAGAAATTACCCTCCAATTGGGATTTGCCTCGTTCTAGCTATGCAGGAAAAGAAGACTTCAAGGAGGAAGAGTGGGGAAAGAATATCAAGAGCTGGAATTCTCAACCCGACATGATCATGAGCCACATTGATCAAAACTCGCAGCTTATTCGTAATCTCACCTTTGAGATTGAGGATTTGGGGAAACTTATCAGAGAGCTCATCGAGAGGATACCACCACCACCAAAGGAGTAATTCGTCATCAGGTTTGGCATCCCCTTGGTTTGTTCCAAGCTTGGGGGAGTGCCGCGGTATCACATGACTATCTTCTATCTTTTTACCTTATTAGTAGAGTCATATCATGAATAGAGGAGTTATTATGTAGTATGGTTTGCATTATGGAAGTGTCCCCTCTCTCATTAGATATGTATCCCTTGGTGTGAGTTTCCGTTATGGAATATTAATGAGAAGTTCTATCATTCACTCTTTTGCATAGCTTATATTAGTTTTCAATTCGTGGTCATATGATTGATCTTGTTGTTAGTATTGGTAGCACTCTGGGATCATTGAGTTAATTTAGTTGGTTTTGGCAAACCTGGCTCGATCAGTAGTAACACTATTTTTGAGAGTTGAATGAAAAAGATAGAAGTACTCTAAAGAGAAAAATAATTTCATCGTCTTTCTTTCTTGATTTGCTCATAAGTCTAGTATTCGCTAGTTAAGATCTTTTGTGCTTCCGAGGAAGATTGCATGTTTGTCTTTATCACTTGTATGTTTGGTTGTTTCCTTCAACTCTTATACTTGCTACCCAGCCTTGCTAGCCAAAAACCCGTACTAAGAGGGTATTCTTCTCGTGCATCCACTCCTTTAAAACCAAAACCTCTGCCATTTGTGTCCACCATATCTACCTAGTAGCATTACTGCTATTCCAAGTAAATTCCTATTTTATCTACCTCCCAAATTAAACTTGTTATGTGAAAATTAGTGATTAATGCTCTCACAACTTGATGGCACACTTTACTTTCTTGCATTTAATAAACTTGAACCATTGGGTCCTTCTTTGTTGCGTATATGCTTGCGCTTTATGAGTTGAAGTTAGCCGAACCATGTATCATGGGGATCGCTTTCAACACTTCATTTGGTGCTTTGTACCTAGTTGATATCATGTTATTTTGCTTATGGATCCCGACGGTGTGAAATAAAAGTGGAACTTGTAAGATCATGGAGTTTATATGTGTGTTAGAGAAACGCCTGGGCCGCTAGCCTAAGCCATGCCTAATCATGGTGGAAACTTGCAGCATAACTATAGTGAGCATTCTATGAAGCATCCTCAATAAAAACCTATGCAAATAGCAAATAAAAAGATCGCTGAGATTCTCACTATCCGCTTGCCTTGTCATTTTGATTATGGGATAGCTCCTGTGTCATGTGCAAGGGGTACCCTGTTGGCGGTTCTCAATGATACGCATGTATTTACAATGACAAGAGCTTGCTCATGACTGAAGTTGAGTAGCATGAGGATCGGTACTCATAAGTAAGGGGCATGATATTTCAACTTATAACTTGTCAAGCATATCCTCTTAGTTGTGTCACTTTAACTGAGAGCTGAAAGCTAGTAAGTATCATAATTTTTGGGAGCTCTTTATGAGACTTGCAATCCCTGCTTCCCTCTTTGAAGGGCCTTTCTTTCACTTTGTAGTTGAGTTAGTAAACCTACTCCCTTCTATCATAGCAAGTATCTTGAGTTGTTGTGTTTCATTCATTCATATGGTGATCTATTCAATCATGTTTCTTATGTTCCTTGTTTTGCACATTGCTCTTATCCTGATGTTTACTACTTTGAAAGCTTTCATTGAAAAAACAGTTATTTGTGAACTCCAGCAAATTATCAACTATTCTTCGACCAAGAGCTAAGTTTGCCATTACCAATTATGATTCACTTTATGTATCTTTATTGTGTTTCCTTTACTCATTGCAAGTTGAGTTGTATAATAGTGAGTTGTCTTCTATTATGATCTATGTATTTGATGAATGTGATGCTTCTTGTCCGTATTCTTTTATCGACTCTTCACTGCATAAACCTGAGGTCATGTTTATTGAGCTCAGTTTCGCTTGGGGACAAGCGAAGTCTAAGCTTGGGGAGAGTTGATACGTCCATTTTGCATCACTATTCTATGTCTTAATTCACTATTATTCATTGATATATTTCGTATTGAGAGGTGATACTTATGTTATTTCATCTATTTTTGCATGGTTGATGACTTTTGGAGCATGGACCGCTGCAGTCAGGATTCTGATGGAAAAGGTGTTGTTTGGAGGCAAAATTCGCGAAGATCAGAAAATCCGGGAAAATATACGGAAAATCCTATTTTTCCAGAAGACTAAGGATGCCAGAATATGGAGTGGAGGTGGGCCATAGGGGGCCCACACCACCCCATGGTGCGGGCAGGCCTAGGCTGCGCCTGGAGGTGGTGTGGCCACCCTGGCCCACTCTAGCCTCTTCCCTCTGGCATATATCATCCTCCCGAAACCCTAAGACTCAAGGGGCGACCATAGAAAGATTCCGCCGCCTCTGCGGGGCGGAAAACACCGAGAGAGAAAGATCTCTCCGGTAGACAGATTTCTGCCAGGGGAATTCCTTCCCAGAGAGGGGAGATCGTCGCCATCAACACCACCATCAAGCTGGACTTCATCGGGATCATCATCATCATCACCACCATCATCACCATCAGCACCCTCATCACCATCTCCATATTGCTGTAACAATTGGTTGAATCTTGCTATAGTTCATAGGGGAAACTTTCCCGGTGTTGATTACTCTTTGTAGTTGATGCTATTGAGTGAACCATTGAATTATTGTTTATGTTCGGATTGTTATACATCATTATTCCATCTCTGATCATGATCCATATGATGTCTTGTGAGTAGTTCGTTTTGTTCTTGAGGACATGGGAGAAGTCTTGTTGTTAGTAGTGGAGTTGTGTTGAGAAAGATTCAATAGATTGTTATTTAAGTTGTGGTGTACTTCTTCTAGTGGTGTCATGTGAATGTCGACTACATGACACTTCACCTATATGGGCCTAGGGGAATGCATTGTGTATTTGGCTACTAATCGTAGGGGTTGCCGGAGTGACAGAAACCTGAACCCCAGTTAGGAAACCATTGCACAAGGGACGTAAGGGTCTTAGAGTTTAAAGCTGTGGTTAGGTTTCTACCTTAATTACTTTCTTGTACTTACGGATGTTTGCAAGGGGTATAATCACAAGTATGTATTAGTCTTGGATGGGACGGTACATTAGCACAGGTTCACCCACACAACACTTAGCAAGCTAAAGAGGATTAATCAACTATATGAAGCGAAAGCACTTGACAGTCTTCCCATGTGTCCTCGAGAACGTTTGGTCATCTTAAGAAATACAGTCTTTCCATGTGTCCTCGAGATCATATCATTGGAGAATGATGTGGTTGGACATTCCTCGAAGGATTGCAACACGATCAAGTCATATAGTTCATTGTTGCAACAGCTATACCTAGACTCCTTCTCCTTAGGCCATGAGCTCATATTACTAACTGTTTCCCTAGGCTGCTTAGACTGCATCAACCGTCATTCAGTAATAGGTGGCCATAAAGGTGTAAGTTGGGTATTCCGAAGGAATAGTAGATGACATGTGACTGCAAGACCGGAATTTGTTCACCCACATGACGGGTAAAGATACATACAGCCGACTTGGTAAGATTACATCTATAAATGTTGCAACATGTGACTAGGTCATAGGGATGTAATATCATGGTAACAAGAAAACATAACTTGTTGTGAACGAGATTGAACATGGACATCCCTGGTCCCTCTGTTGATCATTGATACAGATCATGTCTAGAGCATTCCCGAGCCGTGAGAGGATACACTTAAGGGTACGATGAGAGTGATCATTCGTAAGACGGAATCACAGTAGAGAGAGAGAAAGCCGGAATCATTCCGCAGAGAGATCCGAAGTTGTTCGGAGAAAGAATAAAGGAAAAGTCTCGAAAAGTGTTTTCGGATAAATGGGAATTTAAATATATATTAATTATGAATTAATATATTATAAATAATATTTAGATTAAGATTTATAAAGTCAATTTTTATATTAGGCCAAATCCCAGAGGGAAAAGGCCTAGAAATAAAAGTGCAGAAAAAATAAAAGGGAAAAAGTAAAACAACCAGCCCTATGGGCGGCGGATAACCGCCACCGCACAGGGCATCAGGCAACTGGGCACCGCCAGTCGGTGTGGGGCGAGCTGGGCCACGGGGGGAGCGACTGGCCCACCCGGGCGCCAGCCGCCGCCACTTGGGCCGCAGGGCACAGAGGCCCACCCGGGGTGGGCGCCAGGCCGCCGCGGGCCACCGCTGATAGCCGGCCCACCCGGGCTGGGTTGGCAGGCCGCCGGGGCGAGCTGGGTTGCTGGCTGCCACCGCCTGCTGGCAGGCTAGCTGGCTTGCCACGCTGGGCCGCGGTGGGCAGGCCGGCCCACCCGGCTGGCTGCTGCTGCTGCCTTTTCTCTTTTTCTATTTATTTAGCATTTTCTGTTTACTATTTGGGCTGAGTTCTTTTGGCCCATTTAGCCAGTCCGAAAATCTGCTGCCTTTTCTTTTATGAATAGTCCCACATGGCTAACCCAATGGGGAGGGCACACCCCCTCCGCTTATATAAATGGGTGCCCATGGGTGGGATTAAAACACAATTGAAGAAGTCCTTTGGTTGACTTTTCTCCTCCTCCTCTCTCTATACCTCGTGACCATGGCCCCAAGTCTGGGCTATGCGATCGAGGCACTCCTGCAGTACGCCGTTGTGCTGCAGGGATTCCTAGCCGGATATCAACTTCCGCACTCCCGGCGGGATCGGGGAGCCGGAGGTCTCATCATGCACCGGATGTGTACAAAGACACGAGGAGCAACACTTGGGGCGCTTAAATGTCATGAGCCGAAGCTGTTGCACGATGAGGATGATGAAGATAAAGAAGGAGCAAGGGGTGACCTGCGAGGAGCTTCGTGACCTTGAGGTCGGCTTCGAGTACGACTACATCAACCACGTTCCCCGCAGAACATTAACCGCGTACGGTCTACAAGGGTATGTATTGTCTACGCATCGGCCGTTACTGTATTACTACATAGATAGATCCTAGGCAGTTTCTGGGGTTTCAACGTAGGAATTTTTTTGTTTTCCGCACCGATCCGCAACATTTGCTTCTTCCCGGTAGAATACGATATCGAGATCAAGATCGAAGGCCGAGATCAACACCATCAAAGATCGACAAACAATACTTGACCAAATGTAACCAAGTCAAGTACATGACTTCCGAAGATCTATATCTAGGTATCAACAGGCAAAGGCAAGCATAGCCCCACACCTAAAAGAATCCTATGTTTTCAAAGTATTTCAATGCTTGTCATGATGCATACGATTCTACTATGGTCTTTCATCGATAGATAGAGTATCCTATCTATTGCATTACTCCCTTGAGCTTATATTGCCTGATCCACTGCTCCTAGCATACCTAGGTTTAGCTTGTGTGCACTGCTAGAGCTTTTATATATGTTTTGCTTAGCCATGCTTAGCTATCAGTTCTAGTTCATCTAGATGTTGTATCAGATGCATATAATCTAGTATGATAGGATATCGAGGTATACTGATGAGGTAAGATTAGTGGTTAAGGTTAAACATGCTAAGACTTGTATGGGAGGCATGGTAGGGTGTGGTTTTTGTAGTCCCATGCTCGCCACCACTAGGACCCGAGTTCTAGCCTCTTGAACCAAGACGAGTGTATAGCCACATGGGTCCTGGAAAACCTCACGAGTAACTAACTTGCCTAGTAAATTCCATGAGTCACATAGTTTGGATGTTCCATCTGACATATGCATATTTGGTTGTTCTCGAAGGCGGTGAAGGAGGTGCATCATAATAGGTAGGTAAGCGTGGCCGGGGTTGGTTGGGGTTGACGGAGCCCCTGATAAACCAACATCGCGCACATCTCTAGGGACCGACTTCGAGATTTGACCTGTTATGGAGGAACCCTCATTAGGGCGTGACTCATGGTCTCGGCCAACACAATGTAAAGGTCGTGTCCAACCACCCTCTCCGGCCTTCCAAGGAAGAGGGCTAATCATTGTGGCATTAAGAGTCGGTTGGTACGTGTGGGTAAAGTTGTACACCCCTGCAGGGTTTAATCTTTTCGAAAAGCCATGTCCACGGTTATGGACAACTTGGGAACGAACGTGAAGATCATATAGAACTACAGCATAATCGTAAAACTTAACAGTTCAACGTGTGCTTAAGGATGCTTCCTCATGGGTACGAGGGGGTGATCCTAGTTGTGAGATGAGGATTACTTTGGTGGATATCAAAAGATGATGATCAATACTTTGGAGATGTCACTCGCTTATCCCTTATTAAAATATTCTGTTTAGACGAGCTTCTTCTCTCTCTTGTTTTATAAATAAATATGGATTTATGCAAAATAACCCCACCAGCCATAAGTCTTGCGGAGTACACCCTGTACTCACCCTTGCTTTGTTGATACTTTTTGTAGTAGAGTAAGTGTTCCCCTCAAGACGAGTTTGGTACGACACCGACACCGACGAGTAGCTTGGGGTTCCCAGTCGGCAGCCTGGAATCTATGGATTGGGACGTCATAATTTGCCTTCCGTTGTTTGATGTTTGTGGTCAGTGACCTCTGCTTGTAATATTTTGGTTCTTTGCTCAGTTATAAGCTTGATGTAACAATTTTTGTGTCATAGGGTTACTATTGTGTTACCGATTTATCACTGGATATCCTCGAGCTCTAGGTTAAACTTATGTCAAGCTAGGGTCTGGGATTTGCTTAACCCTGATCTCGGGGGTATCACAGGTTTTGGTATTAGAGCAGTGCCGACCATAGGAAAACCTTGCTATTGGTCGATGTTGAGTCTAGTGCTTGTGAAAACTATTTCAAAGATGAAAAGTATTTGCGAAAACTCTAGTATGCTTCTTTTTCTCCTTATCCAGTTTCGCTCTAACTCTGGGTCATCTTACCTTGTGTTCATTTGGAAAAAGTTTTGATATCTCTTCTAGTATTTCAAAGCTTAGGTGCCTTCTTGGCATGACGTTTCCCAGCCATTTGACCTAGTGTAGAGTTCTCTAGAGTCAGTGTGTGTTCCTTGTTTCCCTTTGCTCTGCTTTGGCTGAGAGATTCCTTTCCATCGTGATCTCTCTATCTTATGGGCCCACGGTATTAAATTGTAGGATCCATAGTATTCTGTCCTAGGCTCCGAGGTTTCCTTTCACCTCGTATGCCTCCTTTTGGTTTGTTTGGGTACTTTAGAAGTCGTTTCTTATTTTGGAAGCTACCTCATGATTGCTACCTTGTAGTGTACGTTATGTCACTCAAGTAGTAGTTACTTCTTTCTCGGGTTTTAACCCTTGGACTTGAATGAAATATCCCTGATTGTAGTGGATTCTGGTGTTTTGAATCTTGTACATGAAGCTGATCTTTAACCCAAGGTCCATTCCATTGACCCCTATCGTAAATGTTCACACATTACCTCAGGATGGCTGGTATTACAATTCTAGCATTCAAGCTTGTGGTCATTGTCACGATTGAGTTGTGATAATTAAGGACTTCCCCTACCACTAGCTATGGCAGATGTTCTTTAATGGAACAAAATAGTTCATGGCAAGAGTGCTCCTCGTGAGTCTCGCATCTATACTCGTGACTCTGCCACACCCACCCTTCTATGCATTGGTTTCGGAAGAATGTTAATCTATGAATCCACATCTCGGATTCAATCCAGAGTATGTTCCTTATCCCCTTGTTGTTTTCTAACATGTGTCTACTATTTGGTAGCCAAGTAGTAAATGCACATTGGTGTCTTCCGATGCAAGATACTCTTGTGGTCCGTCAAGACAAACCATTTCAGGATGTCAAGAGAAAAAAACTCTAGTACCTCGTCATATCTAGGACCAGGTCACAATGTTGTAATCCACAGATCAATAAGCATTGATTAGCTTCTGTTCTATTCTACCTTAAAGTATCACACTCTTTAAACTAAGAGGTTGTGTTTAGTTTCATACCTCTCTTAATGAAGTGTTTCTCTTACACATATTTACCCACCCTTGCTCCGAGCTTTCGCGCTCGTGAATGATGCATGTGCGTAATAATGTGGCCATTTGAGATTCTTAGCAGTTTTCACTGCTTTGAACATTAAGGACATTTGCATCATTCCTAGCATGATGGATTAACTCTATCACTGAGCGAAGAATGATTGTGCTACCAAGTCCGTTACTCTGGTACACTCTCCTCGGTCAAAGAGTTAGGCTCGTACCGAAGCTTTGAGACTATGTCTTCTTGCCTTACCAAGCAAGTTTCCTCTCGGACTAAGTGACATAACGGTGGTTCGTGATATTCTAGACGTCTTTCTAGAAGTATCGCCATGTTGCCACATGACCGTGTTGTCAATTTCTTGAAAGCTAGTTCTCTGAACTGCTCCTCTCTCTAAGCATCCGTACTAGATGACCCTGAACTAGCTAGTTGAGCTTAAACAACAACTTGGAGAGTTGTAAGATAAAAGTTCTATCTGACTTTGTTCCACCTAAAGGGATGTCTAGTTTTGTTCGCAATGAAGAAAGATAGCGTTTCCTTCGTGGAAATGTTATCGTCCCCACCTTTGATTTGATTTGGGTTATCGTCAAATCAAACTCAGTCCTAGGGATTATCCTGATGATGTATTTACTCGTGATGTTTCACCTAGGTACATCTTCATGTCCTTTGGTCTGACCAATACTTTTGCCTTGTTCATACAACATATGAGACCATCTTCCTAGATTATCTCGATAAGTTTGCTGTTGAGCTCATCGATAATATCCTTATCTTCTCCATCCTAGAAAAGATTCATATGGAACATTTGGCTTTAATGTTGGAAAAATTTCTGAGAACCGTCTTCGGGTCATCTCGAAGTATGTGTTTTGGATGTTAGAAGTGATGTTATCTGGTTCACGTGCAATTGTTGAAAGATGTCACCATGGAATCGAGTAGAGTTATCTTTGTTTCCTCTACAGACATAGTTGTATTTTGTTGCAAGTACTCGATGTATAAGCAGTTGCCTTTTGACAAGTTGCTAATACATAGGTATAGCAACCTAGCTCAGTCCATTGGAGCTTGACACTGAAGTCCGTGTCTATTCGGACATGCTGAGTATGAAGTATTGTTCCACCTAACCAGAGCTAAATCTCAAGCATCTACGATGGTTGGTGTTTCTCAAGGTTTTGACATAGGTCTCTTTGTAATTCTGGCAAGATTGATGTAATGGTTGACACAACTAGCCGTAAGACCTACCCTTGATTCAGCAATAACAACCACTCTTCATGAGGCTTCTTCTATGATTTATTGTAGGAGTTGTGCTTATGGTTTCTTCTGTCTCCGAAGTCCGATCTTTACTTGATGTCTGTTTTCTCAAACATCAAGGAGAACATTTAAAGTAGTGTTGCTAAATGTCCCTCGGTCGATCCTCCAGACCCTCTACATTGGCAAGCGTTTGTTGTGCCAAGTAATTGAAGTCTGAGAATGAAGTTTCTTTTTCCTCGTGTCATCAGGAATCTTCCTATTTATTCATCTGGTGGTGTAAAGTGATATCATGATCTTTGGCAAGGATTTTGATAAACCTGGATGAATAAAGATTTTCCTCCATTTCTCGACCATGTTCATAGAGTGACTATGATTTTGGTAAGCAGAAGTTTCTCCTATTACATGTTCCTTGTGACTCTTATGAGTCCTCTCCACAAAGCACATTTCTGTCTTAACCTTCTATTGAACGAAGAGTGATACTTCTCAAAAGTAGATCAATAGCTAGGTTATCCATATCTCTATATCGCTAGAAGCTCTACTTAAGTAGTCTAGTGGAGTTTCATCTCTCGAAGTCTATGGTCATGTTCTTTCTGTTGAAAGCTTTCCTTTTCAGAGTTTTAAACCCTTCTGAAGCTCCATGGTCTCAATCCTTATGAAGACCATCTATCTAACAACTTGAAACATATCTCCTTTTGTTTCCTCCGTTACCTTGACGTGTTTCATGTCGTAATCTTAGAGTTTTTTCTGAACACTCCATCCACAAGTTGACCATGCGATACTCTGTGTGTTGTTAGTGTGTTTCCCTCTTATCCTTAGAAGTGACCCTGTTTCTCTTTATTTTTCCTATCTGCAGAATCTCGGGTCGAGATTCTTGTAAGAGGGATAGAGCTGTAACACCCCAGTTTTAGTTAATCATAATTAGGATTTGATTTTTTGCATCATGAGCATCATCTTCTAAAAGTGCATGCAAAAGAAAATGTAAAACCCTAAACCCTACTTCCCTCTTCCTCTAAAAGCATTCAAATGGTTTTAAATATTTTGAAAAAAAGAAATTCAAAAAGTGTGGAGCCCAAATGGACTAATAGGGCCCCACAATATTTTCCATAGTTTCACAAATCTCTGGTAATTTTGAATACCCAAAACAGTTTTGTATTTGAATTACAAACAGAAAATAAAAACAGAATTTGGAAAAAGGTTTTAAGAGAAAATAATAAACCTAAGCCAGTAGCTGAGGCCGGACCATAGCTTCTTCTCTCCCCTCTCTTCCGTGCGCGCAGTATCCAGCTGGCCATCCCGGCCCAAGCGCGGCCTAGCATCAGCCCATACCCCTTCGGCCTTCTTTCTCTTTCATCGTCTTCGTCGATGTCGGAAGAACCTCCGTCTCGCTGACGCCGCCATCGCCCTCTGCGCCATGATTCGTGCCCGCCGCCGCCCCAGGAGAAGGGGATAAGAACCCTAGCACCATGGACATCTTCTCCAGTATCTCTGGCTCGCCCTCTCGCCCTCCCTCTATCGTTTCGCTTCCTAACCGAAACCCTAGCCACATGAGCTCGATGGTGCCACCGTTTCTGGCCGCCCCAGGCTCCGCCGAGGCCACATCTAGGACCGCCGTCGTCTTCTCGTTCTTCCCCGCCAAGTTTCGCAAGACGGCGTGCTCCCAATCGCCCGAATCAAGGCCGTCTTCCCCAACCCCGACGAGCTCCGTCGTCACCATCGTTTCCGCTTCGGTCCTCGCCTCGCCTCGCCGTCATCATCAACCGCTCCGGGGTGAGCTCCTGGTGCTCCAGGCACCCTCCGCTTGCTTGCTTGCTCACCATATCCACCGTGCACCACAGACCTACAAGCTCCGCCACCGTGCGCTATTGCCGACAAGCTTCCGGTGACCCCTAGGTAGCGGCACTGCCTCTATTAGGTAGCCTGCGATGCGCTGTTTCTAATGAGCTACCCCGCGCAGACACTCTTGGCCCGTAGAACCGCCCCCCGCTGTCGGCCGACGCGCCCTCCGGCGGGCCCACATGGCGCTGAGGTGGCGCCCGCGTGGCCCTAACATGGGTGTCGACCAAGCTCGACCACAGTGGCACCTGACGTGGCACCTAGCCCACAGGTCAGCCACAGTGGCTAGCCCCAGCCCCAGTGTAAAACGTTTTCGTGTGTGTGCTGATGTCAGCATGACGCAGTAAAGGTTATAAATTGTTTTAATAATTTCATAAAATGATTTAGATTGATTTAATCTTATAAATTCAATAAATAATTATTTATAAGTCAGAAAAATATGTATAATATATCAAAATGTTTAGAAAAAATAGATCTACACAGTAGACTCGCAATCATGTATTGTTCAACAACTTTATTTACAAGTTTAATTAGAAGAACTAATTGAACCCCGCAGGTGATTCCAGGGTCTCTCCTATATTAGGGTTTGGACCCCTCGGATCCCGTTTAAACTGCCAAATATGTTCTAGGGTCTCATTTCAATACAATTTAACTTGTCATATCATCATCCTTGCTTGAGCATTGCATCGATGCCATGTGTTAATTGTTGTTCCCCTTTCTTTCCGGTGTTTGCTTCTTCCTGGTAGAATACAAGATCGAGATCGAGATCGAAGACCGAGATCAACACCATCGAAGATCGACGAACAATACTTGACCAAATGTAACCAAGTCAAGTACACGACTTTCGAAGATCTATATCTAGGTATCAACACACAAATGTAGGCATAGCCCCACACATAAAAGAATCCTATGTTTTCAAAGTATTTCAATGCTTGTCATGATGGATACGATTCTACTATGGTCTTTCATCGATAGATAGAGTATCCTATCTATTGCATTGCTCCCTTGAGCTTATATTGCCTGATCCACTGCTCCTAGCATAACTAGGTTTGGCTTATGTGCACTCGTAGAGCTTTTATATGTGTTTTGCTTAGCCATGCTTAGCTATCAGTTCTGGTTCATCCAGATGTTGTATCAGATACATAAAATCTAGAATGACATTTGATCGATGTATACTGATGAGGTAAGATCAGTGGTTAAGGTTAAACATGCTAAGACTTGTATGGGAGCCATGGTAGGGTGTGGTTTTTGTAGTCCCATGCTCGCCACCACTAGGAACCGACTTCTAGCCTCTTGAACTAAGACGAGCGTACAGCCACACGGGGCCTGTAAAACCTCACGAGTAACTAACTTGCCTAGTAGATTCCATGAGTCACATAGTTTGGACGTTCCATCCGACATATGCATATTTGGTTGTTCTCGAAGGCGGTGAAGGAGGTGCATCATAATAGGTAGGTAAGCGCGGCCGGAGTTGGTTGGGGTTGACGGAGCCCCTGATAAACCAACATCGCCCACATCTCTAGGGATCAGCTTCGAGATTTGACCCGTTACGGCGGAACCCTCCTTAGGGCGTGACTCATGGTCTCGGCTAACGCAATGTAAAGGTCGTGTCCAACCACCCTCTCCGGCCTTCCAAGGAAGAGGGCTAATCATTGTGGCATCAAGAGTCGGTTGGTACGTGTGGGTAAAGTTGTACACCCCTGCAGGGTTTAATCTTTTCAAAAAGCCATGTCCACGGTTATGGACGACTTGGGAATGGACGTGAAGATCATAGAGAACTACAACATAATTGTAAAACTTGACAGTTCAACGTGTGCTTAAGGATGCTTCCTCATGGGTACGAGGGGGTGATCCTAGTTGTGAGATGAGGATTACTTTGGTGGATATCAAAAGATGATGATCAATAATTAGGAGATGTCGCTCTCTTATACCCTTTTAAAATATTCTATTTAGACGAGCTTCTTCTTTCTCTTGTTTTATAAACAAAGATGGCTTTATACAAAATAACCCCACCATCCATAAGTCTTGCGGAGTACATCCTATACTCACCCTTGCTTTGTTGATACTTTTTGTAGTAGAGTAAGTGTTCCCCTCAAGACGAGTTTGGTACGACATCGACACCGACGAGTAGCTTGGGGTTCCCGGCCGGTAGCCTGAAATCTATGGATTGTGACATCATCGTTATGCTTCAGGCCTCTTAGGCCATTTGTTAAGTTTGTTATACTTAATAGCATAATTTGCCTTCTATTGTTTGATGTTTATGGTCAGTGACCTCTGCTTGTAATATTTTGGTTCTTTACTCAGTTATGAGCTTGCTGTAATAATTTTTGTGTCACAGGGTTACTGTTGTGTTACCGATTTCTCACTGGATATCCTCGAGCTCTAGGTTAAGCTTATGTCAGGCTAGGTTCTGGGATTTGTTTATCCCTAATCCCGGGGGTGTCACATGGTCAAAATGAGTTCATACAAAAAACTGCTAAATGAGTTTATACAAGAAAGCGACGCACTAGGACAAAATGGTATAACTTAATGCATGTCTATTACAGTTTTTATTGCAGGCCTCGAGACAAACTGGATCAAGAGCTATAGCAGTGGCAGATCTAGCAATGGGTTGGTGGAGGCTAGGCAAGATGTGAGTGCAGTAGCATTTTCCCAAGCAAAAACCCCTGCTTGATCCAACTTTCTCCACTAACGAGATGCATGTGGGAGGTCATCCTCCGATAGGTCATACGGGGCGGATGCATAACCTCCTCAAGGGTCTGGTCTGCAAACACGTTCATACACACCTGGTAGCCATAACGAGAGTTATTGTTTTTTCTATGCACCCACTTTGCATTCCTCTTGAATATCTTGAACCGCCGCTGCATCTCAGCGCGATCACGGGATATGCCATAATACTAGCGCCAGTACTCATACATGGCTCATAGTGCTTCATATGACTTCAGGATTTCCTCAGTAACAATGAGAGCCTGTCGACCTCCTTCTGGCCTGTGACTGACAGTCACCATCTCGAACCCCGTACCTACAGGAGGTGGCAAATGTCACTTGTTCAGTAAGCATAGACAGTTACAGTTTGATTCTTGTGCACATAAAAATCATGAGTGGAGTACACCACTTTTCCATAAACTCTGAGCAAACAAACACGTAAGTTCACTAACTCAAGAACCGCACGCATAGCCTAGAAACTGATGAACTGATACAGTTTGTTGATCCCAAATTTGTTTTGTCTAGGAAGATAATACTGATGTGGTGCACAAGGGAAAGGACCACACCTCTATGTTTCCGAGTGGTGCAGAAAGGACTGCTCCTGTAGCTCCAAGTACAGCTGCTAGATATTATCGTAACTTACAGAAATGAGATGTGCAGAGATCTAATTGTTGATTTACTAACTGTTTCTTTAATGCGATGGTTGGTTTGCCATCTTCGATTTAGTTTGATGTTTCTGATTGTATGGAGTTGCACCAATCCAGAAATTAAGTAGCTAGAGGTGGACGTGTTGTTCCTAAAGGTACTCCTGAATTTGATGCAAACTTCTCAGCTTCAATTCTTATTTACAGTACTATGTAGCTGTATTCATGATGGATTAGAGGCTTAAAATCTAAATATGGTTAACAGGAGAAGTATGAGATTGTGCTCGAGAAAACTCCAGGCAATTCTCTCTACACTTAAGGTACAGGGTGCATTGCCACTCTATGTTTTGGAGTGCTTCCATATAAAGAATAATTGGATAGTCTTATATGTATATCTACTCTTTTTCACCTTGAAGAACGCCGTACATTCTTGTAGGATTTGGAAGAGTTAGTGTAGCTTACAATGAAAGGGCAGCATTCAAGTGATGTAGCTGTATTTTGAAACAGTCTGATGTCGTGTGGTTTAAACCGCATAGCACAAAGGTTTTTTGTTGGGTATATGAAACTAAAGTAGTTCAATTAGAAATAGAGGTCTATTATTTGTAGACTACTCTTCTACGGAGTAGGTAGTTGTTAAGAGCTTCTTTTTAACACAAACCTTTTAATTTTTCCTAAATGTTCATCATATGAAACATGACAAAATCACCGTAGCTTCAGGCAATAACTTAATTTGTTGACATTCATCTCTCTTTTTTTATCTTATAGCTCCATATAATTAAACTTGTCATTAACCAATCTACAGTACCATCAAAAAACAGAAGGCTCGCAACTATTTTGTGTCAATTGTGTTACTTTTTGGTAGTACCTTCTTCTGTTATCTGCAATCCATTTTCCAGTTTCATGGCGTGCAAATCTTACATATAGTTTGTCTATCAAATGAAGTATGAGTAGTTTGACTGCTAACACTAAAAAAAAGAGCTGCCTGTTTACCAATCCTTCGTTGTGCTGTAATTCCTAGCATAAGCACATGCCAAGTAAGATGTTGGAGTCAGAGAAAGAAGGTGGCCATAAGAAGGGGACTGCGCTAGGAAGCATAGGTGACGAGCGTCGACATAGTAAACTTAGTAATAAAGCAAACATTGATAGGCTTGTTAGATTGTGGTGATTAGAGATGACCGGAACGAGTTGGGTCCAATCCCTGCATGCTTATTCAAGTAGTAGATCTATCGAATATGAGGAATCAATTTTCGTTTTTAAATTCGGTAGCATCCAGAGATCCAACGAAGGAGAATTCCGATCCTTAGGGTATTCAATTCTTCCAAATTCCGCAAAAGGCCCATAGCTATGAGAATCGGGGTTACCTTCCAGTTCCGGGGCGACGTCGCTACACATGCGCCGGCGATTCAGATAGAGCAGCTGGGGGAGACAAGGGAAGACGGGGCGACTGCAACTTCCAACGGCTGCGGGAGAGGCGCGACATGCGACGGCTGCCTGCGCGAGCTTGGACGCGATGGAAGACATGCCCTAGGTTTTTGCGACACTGCGCTTTGACCACCGTACCTTTTTGTTTTTTGATGAGGGTTTCGACCACCGTACCTGTTGACGACGCGAGGGACACAGGGAAGGAAGGGGCCCGGCCCACACTAGGATCCGGAGGCTTACGACCCGTTACAGCCCAGATGCACGCGTTCTAGAGAGTTGGGGATTCTAAAAGAAAAAATCTAGAGAGTTGGCTTCCATCAGCGGTGTCCGTTATCCCTAGCTTCGAGGGCATTTGGTTTTGGCATGTCGCGTTGGGTCTACCTACCGGTGGTGTGTCGGCACATATACAAACAATGTTTAAAATTCGAATCCGTCTGCTTCTCTCACTTTGCACATGCGCCAATTAGAATTCTGCATCTCTAGGCTTAACTGCTTTGACCTCTGCCCACATTAATTATTGGTAGCCTCACAACAAGTGAATAATTGGACATTGATAAAAAAAAATCGTGTTCAAAATTTTTGTAAAATATTTTTTTAATTATTAAAAATAGGCAAATCGACTCAATATCTGAATTAGGATTTGTATTAGTCAGATATGTTTTTTGCTAAATTTTCACCATAGTGATATTTTACTTGTTAAATATCAGTCAACCAATTAGTTTTTTTTCTTTCAATTAGAATCTAATCGGAATTGGGGCTATGTGATGCGTACCGCTAGAAGGAGTCCACCTGCTTGCATGTTGCCGCTTCACTTCTCGTGAAAGTGAGGTCACGTGGTTGCTTCGCCCGTGGGCTATACATTCGGCTTACCTAGAAATGTCTTATTGTTTTCCTTGTGGGCTCGTCTGTCTAAGTGGATTTTGCATCCATGGCGTTGCGGCTGGTTGCATGTGCTCTACGTGGAAGGGAGACGCATGCGGCGGGTCGGTATGCTTCTGCTTTTGACTATTGGGGTCGTCTTTCCCCTGTTCTAGGCATTTCTAGGCACGATCATTGATGTCGCACTGGTAGGTGTTATTTGGGGTTGTATGTTCCTCACACTGGTTCGTTTTCTCTTTTATTTGCTTTGATTTTTTTTTCAAAATATTGTGGTGGTTGGCTTTAGTGTTGTGGTTCACGGGCCACGTTCATTGCTGTGGTAGTTGGCGTGGGGTATACGGCGACACATGCCATGGCGAGCCGTTATACGTGCGTATTGTGACCAAGCTCAGGCCACGACGAAACGAAAAAAAATCAAACAAGCATTCATGGCTAAGAATTTAAACGCCAATAGCAGAGGAACGGGGGGGTGTGTGTGTGTGTGTGTGTGTGTGGCAAGCGGCACCGCGTAACGGTCCGCAAAAGTAAAATAAAAAAGAGGTCCCAGGAGCCGGCAATATTAAAGAAGGATTAGTGGAAAAACAGTGCCGCAGTCCGTCCCGTTTGACACCCTACTTGTAAGAAAATTCTGTATACTAGATCTGTGCGATACGCTCAGTTATCATGAATCGTTGTATGAAGTCTGCGTCAACCTTTTATCTAATTAAACAAATTATACTTGCACATGCATGCTTAATCTTTGAGACATACTTGAACATGCATGCTTAATCTTTGAGACAACATATGACTACTGGTATCTTGTTGCCAGAGCAATCGCTGTAATCCTATATCTCTGCACCGTAGTTAGTGTAAGCACTGAGAGTTAAACATGTTCTAGATGTTTATGCCAAGGACACGCGACAACTTATTAATCCTGCAAAATGTTCAATCATCTTTAGTGATGGTTGCCCACATGATACTCAAGCGGAGGTCCGGACTATCTTGCAAGTTGAAAGTAATGGTTTTGAGGAGAAGTATCTGGGAGTTGGGACTCCCCACCCCAGAGGGTCGGATGCACACAGATCATTTTGTTAACTTGCAATCAAATTTGTGCAAACGTCTTATGGTCTAGGGTGATAGCCTTCTTGCTCAGTGTGTCCGAGAAGTTTTTGTAACATCTCAATTTCAGCAATCCTGATTAGTTGTCCAGAATGCAAAAATCAGAGGCAATAATAAAGTTGTTAAGTGATGCAGTGTTTGCTTACTTAAGTGATGCAGTGTTTGCTTACTTGCTGGTTAGTGTTTATGTCTCTAACTATGTATTAGATGATATACTCCTTGATGGAAATATGTCCTAAGAGGCAATAATAAAGTTGTTATTATGTATTCCTTGTATATGATAGATGTTTATTTTGCATGCTATAATTGTATTAATAGGAAACGTCAATACATGTGTGTTTAATAAACAAATAAAAGGTTCCTAGTTATGTCTCTCTTATAGACTAGCCCGTTGATTAACAAGATGATCAAAGTTTCCTGATCATGGATATTGGATGTTGTTAATAACGAGGTCACAACATTTGTGAAATGATGTGATGAACATTCATCCGAAGTATAGCATTACAATCAAAGTCATTATGTTTATATTGCTATAACATCATACGAAGTAATCTTTATCCTTAGACCATGAGATCATGTTAATTGCTGACATCAGAAGAGTAACTTGATAACATCAAACGTCACACCGTAAAAGGGTGACTATAAAGGTGGGTTCAGATACTCCGAAGATGTCATGTTGAGGCTCATGGATCAAGAGTGGAATTTGTCAATCCTGATGATGGATAGATATACTCTGAGCCCTCTCGGTGATATCACATTAAGATAGCTTGCAAGCAAGTGATGTGATCACTAGAATGTTATATCACGGGAACGAGAAATGAGTGCATGTCGGTAACGAAATCAAACTAGGTATTTGGATACCGATGATCGAATCTCGGACATGTAATATATCATGAGACAAAGGGATTAAATTACCAGCGTTAAAGGTTCTCACGATCACAAAAGTCATCGTTGAATGTGCAGGAGTCAGTATGGATCTCCAGGTCCCGCTTCTGATTATTGATTTGAGAGGAGTCTCAATCATGTATGCATTATTCGCGAACCGTAGGGTGACACACTTAAGGGTTGCCAAACACTATTTTGGAGCACATATGTTTCAGACAAAAGAATTGCAAAGCGCTGGAATTATTTCGATGGAAACCGGAATTGTTTCGGGTGAAATTGCAGAAACTGGTTCTGCATGTGATATTGAAATGTTACAAGGGGTTTTATGTGAATGTTTTTTGTTAATTAAATTAATTAACAATATTCTGAATAAAATAAATAAAAAAGTTTTATTAAATGAGAGTTGCATTAAATTTGGTGGAAATTTAATGCATGTGAGTGGAACTTTGGGTGGAGGCTAAATTGATGTGAGTGGAGCTTCCACCACATGAACGAGGAAGAGGTGGGGGAACCCCCATGGGCGCCGGCCATGGGAGGGGAGGAGCCCCCCTCTCCTATAAAATCCCTCCTCTCCTTCCTCACAAAGCACACCTCCTCGTGAAGGATCTTTCTCCCCCTCTAGATATATTCCCCATGGTCTCGGATTAGCGAGATACATGTTCTCAGTGGCATTGCGTCTAGAAGGAGTTGCTGCTTCCGCTGATTCGCTGGAGCGAGGAGGTGGAGGTTGTTCGGTGGCCTGAACGTGTGTGCGAGGGCGGATGCGCTGCTGATTTGCGGCGTTAGGACTTCCACATGATCTTGAGATCGGCAAGCGTATGACTACATCATCCACGAGTTCCAACTCGTTAACAAAGCCTTGTTGTCTTCGAGGGTAAGTTCTCTATGGATGTATATCCACCTGTTGCTTGTATCTAGTAGATAGATCTTGGCATATAGTTCTCATCGTAGGAAATTTTTTGTTTTCTATGCTGCGAACCCAACACTCCTTACCTCACCCCCAGCTGACAAAAGCTATTTAACAAAACTATCTTGGCTTATATTTCATATTCTCAAATGTTCTGGCATTTCAAAACCCTAAGCCAAGATGCATTTACAACCTTAAATATTTTAGTAGCTTCTATTGACAAAAGTATGGAGACCTATAAGATATAATCTCCTTATGTTTTCAAGACAGAACCTTCAAAATACTCTTACCCCTAGGCTTTCCAAAACCTTTTATAAAACTTTGAACTCTACTCTTGGTATAAATACCAAGGGACTCTTATCTACTTCAAAACACAACCTTTTCAAAATATCCATACTTATCCCAAGCTAGGCTTGATGATAACCCTAGTAATAGATTGATTTGTTTGCTAAGATGAGTTGCCTTGATCTGCTGTCTGATGATTTGCCTTGATCTGTTGTCTAGCTTGTTTGACTAGGAAGTAGTATGAGATACCCTAGGAGCTCATCCTATAGGTTCAAACTAAACTAAGATTACCAAACACTAAGCAATACAACCAAGCTAGACCCAATCTATAGCCAATAGGTGATCATCTAAAACCATTAACCAGATCACTTTTGACATCATTCATTCTAGAAGCTTCCAAGTCAATGAAGATCAATATCAAGCATGGATCTATTCTACTCAATATAAACTTCAACATCATCCACTTGATGATGCTCTGATACGTTGAAACCCATCAAAAATATCCCCACTCATATTCTAGTCAAAAAAACTCTAAATCTGCTAAATTTGACTTAAGTCTGGAAACTGTTTCAACATTACTTCTTTGAATGCCTCTCCTTCCCAACCCTTGTGCATTTTTGGAAATGCACTTGAACCATATTGTAAACCATCCTAAGGACTACCAAGGACCACTCTTTCCCTTGGCTAGATGATCTTTTAACCCATTTGTTCTTGATGGTTTTGTAGGCAAGAAAATAACTTTTCCTGCAAATCTTATCAACTAGGCTACTTGGTCAGAAGCTCACACCTTCATCCTATCTTCTTTGGATCAACTCTTTACATGATTGTGTTATACTCATAAATGTCTATCAATACCTACTTCACTTGTTCCAAATGGATCCTTGTGCTTCAAAAACTCACAAGGTTTTGAAGGCTATTTGATAACCTGCTTTGACACCCTTATTTTATTCAAAGTTTGGAATCGACATTTGGAGAGCTCAACCATGAGCAACCTTAAACCTCTGTACCATGGTGATCTACATCACTTGGTATATCTATCCATATAGCCCATGACCCAAGAGGAGCTTTGAGCTCCAAGATCCAACAAGGTTTTGAAGGTAATAAAATAACATTACCCTAGATCCTTAATCTCAAGTTTTCCTCCAAAATCAACTTTGATTCTCAACACCCAAAGTTGCAAATGCTAGATACACCTTGTGGATAGACTATACCTTGATTACAAGGATTTATCAAATATTATCCATAATTATTATGGACCAAAACCCATTTAATCTCTTAAAATGACAAAAACTTCAAAACCTAATCTATAAAAGAAAGATTGAGTTCCTCCAAATCACATCCCCATATTAAGGCACATTTGAGGCCTATATATCATACCCTATCTTCACACATATTTTGAAGAGTCTTAATAATTCTTTTTGCCTATTTTCTTAAATGGCAGAAACAAGAAAATAAATGTTTTAAATACTTTATTCTTCAATAAATCTTGGGAAAATTCTCCAATGTGTGGACTTGTATTAGGGACCATCCCAAACCAAAAACTCACCTTGCCAAGTTCAAAAATCCGAAATGAACTCAATAAAACCCTTTCAGCACTATTTGAATAATTAACAAAAGAAGGACCTAAAATGTTCAGAAAAATCTAAAAGAATTCTTGGGGATGTATCTTGATCACATCCACCCACCAGCATCCTTGAATCATCTTTCCCAGATCAAAACCCAAGAGATTATCCCTAATCACCCCTATGACCAAAAATGAAGTATGATCAACATCTTGAACTAAACCCTCTCCAACCTTAACCAAAACTTGTGCAATAACTTCTCTCCAGCACCAGAGCACTCACCAGGTCGTTCTCGACTGTAGCATAGCACTATAGCACCCCTCCTCCACTTGTCCCTTGTGTTTGTTTGAGAGAGAGACAATGGTCATGTCTTGTCCTTCTTTCTTTTCTTTTCTTATACAACAACAACCACCAGCCCCTCCTACTTTTCTGCTCGACCCAGAGACCCAGCCACCCTCTCTCTATACCCTGGGTCTAAAAACCCCAGCTAGCCATACACCCTACCTCCTCCATTTCTTTTTCTCTCGGCCATGTCAAGAGGAAAGAGCCAAATCCTACAAACACACATCACACACCACCCCTCTGCTTCTATGTGGACCCAACACGACCACAACACCGCCCACAACAACCTACCCTTGGTTTTCACCTCTCTATCCTGACTCCATGGACCTGGTTCACCATGGGCATCACCCCTCGAAATAAAAGGCAGAGGCCATCCCCGCACTTCCCCCCGGCTCATTTGCCCCTATCCCTTCCACTTAACACCCCCTAGCACCATTCCTTCCCCTCTCCTTCATCTTGGCCAGTAGAAGCGGAAGAAAGCCTCTCGACCATTTTGGAGATCCAGGTGTAGCTCTCACTCCCCTGCTCCCCTTGCTCTGCATGCTACCTTCCCGAACTCCCCTGGATCCCCTGCACCTGACCATACCATTCTTGCTGCCCAGGACGACTCCTGCTGCTGCCCCGAAGCAAGCCCGACGAGCACGTACCGGTCAACTGCGCATGAGATGCTGTTCTTGCATCAACCCCTCCTTCCGCCCATCCCTGTATCCCCCGTCGAGCACCGATTCGTCCCCGCTGCTCCTCGTCATCATCCAACCCTCAGGCGAGCACCCCCGTCCCTCTCCGGCAACCTTAGATGCTCTCTCTGGGGACGATGATGGTGGTCTGTTCATTCCCACTTAATTGGACGACCACAAATCGTCGATAACCCTTCGTCGCCCTCAGTGGCTGACACCGGGGCCCGCCTAGCAGTTTCAAAGCGCGGCCTCCCGCGTGCGGGGGTGCCGAGTTGGGCCGGCGTATCCGCAATACGTCCCAGATCTCCTTAGATCCTGACCCAACCCTCGTTATCCCTTTTCTTTTTTGTTTAAAAATCCGAACTTGAAGTATACTAGCTGTTTAAATCAAAAACAAAATGGAAAATGCCTTAAAATGCCCAGATACATTTTTAAACATGTAACCACATGTTTTGTCTAACAGGGAGAGCTAGTCTCAAGTCATTATCTCTTTTTATTATTTCCTGGAAATTAAAATACCAAAACATACCCCTTTCTAGGGACTAAAATCCTCAGTGGGTTCCACTTAACCAATTGGAGTGAAACAACTCCTCTTATAGGTACTCAATGCGTCTACCCGTTCATCTTAGTTCCCTGTCAAAACTCATTGTAGATATATCACACTAAAAATAACAAAATCCATTCAGTTATGAATTTAGGAATTTCTCTAGGTCAAACCAAAATGAGTATTGAACTAATTCCAACTCATAGTACACATGAATACTAATACCGCTCAAAATCCAGGATCCCATAAATATTTGATCTTCTGATGAATTTTAATTATTTAAATCCTTCTGCATGTGGTATTTTAACTAGATAAATCCTTATAGTAAATCTACATCTCCAAAAATAGTGATTCCAATTTGTACTGGAAGGTATTTGCAATAGCTATCCACTGTCCTTTACCTCATATCATTTGGACTTGTAGAATAAATCTGGTTAAAAGGACAAATATACTACATAACTAACTTTGGGAATTTCCCAATGGCATTCTGGTAATTTTTTTGAAGCGATTCCAACTCTCCCTAAACCATTCCATCAAATAATACTTAACCATCCAAGGAAGTAATTTTTGAAACTACAGAACTTTTCTGGTGAAGTTTTCACCTAAACTAGAGGTTATTTCACTAGAAAAATCATAACTAAACATAGAAAATTGATAAAATCATGAAACCACTTTTGTTGACCTTGTTACTCCAATACCTATCTGTAGATATCATTTTTGCACATTGATATCATACAGGTCCAATCCTTAGTTCCAAACCCCTTTATTAAGTGGTTTTGGCAAATAAATCCTAAAGGAAAGTCCACAAAGGCAATTTAAGTAATTCCAAATGCTATGAACTCAATCTATCAAAAGCTACTGAATTGAATAATGTGTGGTATGTTTGTTTGCCGTATGGTATTGGTTATTGTATGCCTTGTGTTGATTGTGCA
Source organism: Avena sativa (assembly GCA_916181665.1). NCBI lineage: Eukaryota > Viridiplantae > Streptophyta > Magnoliopsida > Poales > Poaceae > Avena > Avena sativa. Next base: position 472,901,699 of record OV702290.1, read on the forward strand.
CTTTGTTTGCTTGCATGTGATCCATAACAACGATAGATGCGATTATACCGGAGACCAGAAGAAGATGGTTATTATTATTGGTTATTATGGTATTCTAAGAAGAATTCCAGGGAAATATATTGCTAGTTTGCTGATCACAGGCAAGCCACCTTCTTGCTCATAAGCCTTGTCCTACTATTTTACTTATGCATGTTTTACCTACTGCTTTATGAAAGCTGCATTGTTTATTATATGATGATCTATACCTGGTAGTGGCTTGGCTCCTCCAAACCATTCTACATATGTGCTACTAAGTACAACCCCCTTGACGACACATACTTGTCCCCTAGAATGGTAGATGGTGTATAACACCATACCCCTTTGGAGATCCCGTTTTAGCCGAAGCAAAACTAGAGGATGGGAAGAACCCCGAAAAAGTTTTACAAAATGTTTATGGCAAAACCTTGGTGAGGTTTGACCTACCAGGAGAAGTTTGAGAAATAAAAAGGTTTTTGTTTTACAAAATGCTAAAGGAAAGATGGAGGAAAAATGTTTACAAAAACGCACCCGGTTCTTTGCAGCTTTAGCTATAACAACTTAACCCGTGCAACCACACTACTCTGGAATGGGGCAGGGCTAGACTTGAAGTTTCCTACTCTAGTGTAGGAATTCTCACAACTACTTATAAGGGAGAAGCTCCCTCGAATGCCGGGTTTCCTTTACAAAAAAGGTCAACTGCTAGACAGTCACCTGGAGAAAATGCGAACTGCCCTCGGGAGCAGCCGGGTGATACTATGAGCCTCTCATTGAAAGTGCCCACTCTAGAGGAGTCGGAATGCGCTCCGGTTAGTCTGTGGCTTCGACACCTGATGTTGACAGGAACAACTCATAGGGTAGGGCCTATACTAGAGTGGCATCCGAAGAATCGTGATCGGTTACTCGACCCACGATCAGTGAGGATCAGGGCAGGGTACCCGGATGGTGTGGGTAAAGTGTACAACCTCTGCAGAGTGTAAATCTATTCAAATAGCCGTGTCCGCGGTTATGGACGGGTTGGACAAACTACTGTAGGGCGGTGCTGGTTTTGTTTTCAAAAAGGATTTCAGAAAAGCAAAAGCTTTGGAAATGATTTGACCAAGGGATGGTCGGAAAGGAAGGAAAGGAGTTAGGTCATGATATGACCGGAAGGAAGAAACAAATGGGTGACCCATTCGTAATGTTTTCCAAAACTTTTCACAAAGGTTTCCAAAATATTTTACAAAAGTTTTCAACAAGGATCTGTAGATGTTATATCTATAAGAGAAATTATTTTAGAAAAAAACCTCTTGGAGCCCTCCTACTACCATAACCATATTGCATATCCTATTGATTATTACTATTCTCTTAAGGTGGTTTGCGGGTACATTCAAAGTACTCACTAAAATTGTCCCTGGCTATTAACTTGGTCAGATATCGAGAAGAAGATGAAGTTGATGACTATGCGAGCTAGGACGTTCTCCCAGTCAGTTTCCTGTAGGTTTAGGCATGGCTCGGACGCTTGATGAAGTTTCGCTGATGATTATTGATGTAGCCATAATGGCATGTAAGGTATGACATGTATTCGCTTAAGTAATGGATGTTTACTTTGATACTTGTCGATTATGTGCCATGACTAACTGATCATGGGATCGTGGTGTATGCATAACAGGGATTCTCGGAGGATTAATCCGGGGGCCCCACAGTTTTCATTAAGCGATAGCCCAGGCTATCTAGGCCTATGTTATGGGAGTTTTTAAGCTTCCCCTTTCCGTGTGTGATGACTTGATGAAAGTTATTCGTGACTATTGGTGGCGAGTCGAAGGTGGGAATAGGAAAATGCACTGGGTGAATTGGGATACTATGACCCGCTCTAAATCGCAGGGAGGCATGGGTTTTCGTGACATGAGATTATTCAATCAAGCTCTTCTAGCTCGGCAGGCTTGGAGACTCCTTACTATCCCGGATAGCCTTTGTGCGCATGTCTTAAAGGCGAGATATTACCCCAATGGTAATCCGTTGGACACTGTCTTCATGGGAACCCGTCGTCCACTTGAACGGCTATCTTGCATGGACTAGATCTGTTGAAGAGGGGTATAATTTGGAGAGTTGGAAATGGTGAAAATATTAGAGTGTGGCGTGATAGTTAGGTGCCGCGGCTTACATATAGCAAAGCACTCGAAGGTGCAGCTTGTCCATGATACCTTCTTACCGTTTAATGCGGATGCAATTCACAGGATCAAAACTTCTAGTCAGAGACAACAAGATGTAGTGGCATGGCAACCTGAGCGGACAAGTATTTTCTCAGTACGGTCTGCATATAAGCTTGCCTTCTATGAATTGCCTGAACAATGTTCCTTTGGATCTACTACGACATAGACTTCTAGGCAAAATCCATATTGGTCTAAAATTTGGAACTCATCCGTGCACCCAAGGTGAAGAACTTTTCTTGGCGGGCAGCTTCCAATGCATTAGCTACGGAGGATAATAAGTTGGGGAGGAATATGAGGGTTTCTGGTTTGTCCAAATCTTCCACACTGAATGTGAGGACATATTACATGCGATATATAAATGCCCCCATGCAAAGCAGCTTTGGGGAGCGATGAGACATCTGTGGTTATTACCTCCTGATGATACACTGATGAAGCCCCTATCGTTGGGCTTTAGATCGAGCCTGATGGATATACCGGATATGGTGATAGACAACTTTCTTCTTGTGTCCTGGCGTGCATGATATGCAAGGAACAAAATTACTCATGCAAAACTGCTACCATCAGAGGGCTCTAAATGTTTTCTCGTCCGTTATTTGAAGCTGCTAAAGGACGTACATAATACTCCTACTGAATTTTTTTTGAAAGGGAAACAACCAATGCTGAATGTTGGTTCTTCGACGCGAGCTGTTGTACAAAGATGCAAACCTCCTGATATACCGTGAGTTAAACCCCTGACCGGTTGGCTAAAACTCACGATCGATGGATCCTTTAAGCAAGATGATGGTACTGCTGGTACTGGGATGATTTTGAGAGACAATGAAGGTGCAATTATTTTCTCCGCATGTAGATTTCTGGTGCTTTCGAAGCTGAGCTACGGGGCGTGTCACGAGGGTCTGGAATTTGCTATCCACCAAAGCCAGCTTCCAATTGTTATCGATTCGGACTACTCTCAATTAATTTCGGTTCGCAGGACCGCTCTTCCTACACATACATTGTCTCAGAGATTAAATCTTTAGCGAATTCTAGAGTTTGCAAGTTTGTTAAAGTAGCAGGTTAGGATAAGCCACTGTTTTGCCAACCGGGCAAGAACAGAACACCGAACTATGTTTTGGTTGGGTTCAACTCCTGATCTTGTCTTGCAAGAGATTGAACTTAAATCAAATGTAATCCCTACTGCTGAATAAAGATCTATTTTACCCCCCTCCCCCCCTCCCCACACACACACCCAAAAAAAAAATAATTGCGCTGGTGATCTTGCATCCTCACGACACCTGCTTGAAGAGTGCAGCGGAGGGTCAACATGAGGTTATGGAGAATCACTCGCTGGAAGGGAAGGAGATCTACAAGACCATCGCGACCGCCAACGACCGCTTCCATGAGAAGATCAAGGCTATGCTACACGATTTGATCCAAGCAACTGTGTTAGAATCGGTCAACTCCATGGTCGACAGGGCGGTCACAATGAAGGTGAACGCGGCTGTCTGCACCATGCAGTCTTACACCGACAACATGGAAGAGGATATGCGTGCATCATCAGGTCTCGCGTCCCATGACGACGACTCGGCGCCATCCATCAGGACTCCGGGGGGAAGACGTGGAGATTGGCCCAAGAGGGCACCGATATGCTGTAGCACCCCGCTAAAATCACTACTAGAAAATCGCTGTGTTTTGTCTCTGTACATCATCATGATAGCATGCTCATGTCATTATGCCATATTGCATTTCAGCATCATTATTATACATATATTTGCCTAAAACTATTTCCTAAAAGTCTATTTTGTTTTCTAGTTATTTCCTTCTTTATTTTAAATCAAACCCCGGTCTATTTCGGATTTTTGGTTGGTCTAAAAACTATTTGCAAACGCCTTATACAAATAAAATAAATAAAAATATTTTTGTACCGGGAGAGGCCACCACCGACCAGGCCCAAAGGGCCCAGCTGGCAGCAGCCTACCACCCCAGCTAATCCTAGTCCTAGATCTAATCTACCCAAACCCTGGCCCACCACCTACCACACCCCACCCCGCCGCCACACACCACCCACCAGCGACCAGCGAGCACATACGCAGCAACAGTGATGCAACGCGCGCGTGACACGCCAACGCGACCCGCACGCTACGGCCCCGCCCCCTGGCCCCACCCGCGTACACATCACGCGAGACGTGAATGCCATGCACTCCCGCAACCCCGCGATTCCCCACCTACCCTCTTCCCCCGACGCCCACTTCTCCTTGTTGATCCCGAGCCTCCGCACCCTGTCGCCATCGTCGAGCTCCACCGCTGCCGCGGTCCCTCGCTCCGGGCCGCTTCGACCCCGCGCCTGCTGTTGCCGTCCTCGAGCCAGAGCTCCCAGAGCATCCTCGCACCGCCGTCCTCCTCCTCTCCTATCTGGCCGCGTCTCCTCTGCGCCTCCCAAGCTCCCTGTAGCCTCGCGACCTCGCGCCCCAGCGCGCCTCATCCCTCTCGCCACTCCCGCAAGCCCCGCGCCACCGAGTTCGGCCCTCCTCCACCGCAGGTGCCCATGACTGCAGGGTCATCCTCCTATTCTGCCGTGCCGCCTCCCTCGCTTCCTCTGGTTTCCGCCAGCGCCTAGGCCCCTTCCTCGAGCTCTGCCGCCAGCAAGCTCTGCAGCGCCACCTACGACCATGATGAGGAGCCCGCCTCGCCTTGGCCCTCTCCCGAGCTCCTCCCTTCGGCTCTGCCCTTCCCTTGTTGACCTCGACGTGTGCCCCACCTCCTCATCGGGCCTAACGTCCTTCATCACTCGGAGTCACCTAACCACAGCCAGCCTGGACGCCACTGGGTTTGCCTGCCGCCTTTCGTCCAGCGCCGCCATGGCTGCCTCCTCCCTCAACATCGGGTGCCCTGTGCAGTTCCCCTTCATTCACGCTGCAGCATTGACGAAGGTCGCCGACGCCTTGCCAGGCACGCCGCCGTCTTCCGTCCGTGCTTGCGGCCGTGCGAGCATGTCTCCGGCCTACTTCATGATGTTGCAGATCCCACCATCGATTCAGTATCCTCCCGGGGCCATCTTTTTAACTTGTGAAGCTGCACCGCAATGTGCTAGTGTTGATGAACAGGAAAGGTCACAGCGGTCACCGTGTCCCTCGATGTGTTCCTCAGTTCGATTTTTGTTATCTCCGTGCCCAATGTTTCGCCAAGCTCCACCCGAGGAGGACACATGAGTCGATTCAAGTACACCGTCGACAAACAGAGCCTGAACCCGAGTCCTTCACCAACACATGGAATCTGAACCACAAGATCGCAGAACATCGAGGTCCCCTTCATGGACGCCAAGGACCCGTTCTGGAGGCGAAGACCGATCCCGGAGTCTGAAGCCGAACCAGTCGAACCCCGAACCTCTCTGAGACCCCAAGACCTTCGACCGAATGTGTGACCCCTTTCTCGAAGCCCTATTTTATAAATGCCATCTATATAAATTGTTGCATATTAAATATCTAATGCTTGCATACATCTCATCATATGGTTGGGGCATATAGATGATTCACCTAATAATTAAATATGGAGACCAAATGCGGGCTATTCTAGTCTTATATTGGCTCCATTTAAATTTGTGTAGCGAACCGATGCCATATTTTGCCTTGTTAAGTCAACATTTAAATTGCGGGGTATCTAAACTACTTCAACCTTATATTTAATTGTCGGGACCCCGGTTCCGCTTAATATTGCCAGTTGCATCACATCTTTGCCATGTCATACATCATATATGCATCATGCCCGATCTTCTGCCATAGTATCAAATAGTGCATTCGGTGTTTCTTTTAGTGTTTGCTTCTTCACGGATTAGGCCGTTGAGTGGATGCGAGTATCGGCAAGTTCTTCGGAATGTATCTTCGGCTATGTTTCCTAGGCGAGCAATCTCCCTCTTTCTACCTATTTTGCATTTATAGTCTTTACTTCCTCCTATTGACCTATTGCTATCCTTGTTGTGATGCTTTAGTTTCCGTGCACCATTTATATTCTTTGCAGCCTCTATATTGCCTTGGACACATCCTATTGCCTATTGTTTGACAGTCGGCCTTGCGAGTCGTAGTTGCTTGTTCAGGTGCTGCTTCACGTTGTTGTCGTTCCACCGTTAATGGAAGGTTGGCACATGCTTAATGGTGGAGATGACCATGGCTTTCATTATAACTTGTTAATTAAAATGTTAGAAATAGATATAATATAGATGCACCAGTGGGTAATAGTCAATATTTGGTTTTTAACTGCCCACTTGTGTCCACCTAGGATCTGAGTTCTTGACACATGTTCCGAGATCGAGCGTGCTAACCACATGTGGGTGTGTGGGCACCCCATCGGCTTATTACCTGATTTCAAAGTACTGTGCTAGGGGCTACAAAGTAGTTTGGGGCTTTATTACTATCCTGTACTTATGCCATGCTTTACTCCTTTATTTACGATTACGCATGGAGCGCCTATACTGTTTAGGAACCCCGTGCCACGTTTCCGCTGTATCGACAAGCCCAGTCACACTTTTGGGTTCCCAGTTGTTTACAGCCATCGCCGCATACCCTAGGTCCGTATTGAAGACGACCAACTTTGTTGCGGGTAGCTTAGTGGGGTGGCCCCCATGTACTTTCTTTGGGTCTGGGAAACATCGTGTCCGAGGCCCCATCGCATACCGTTGGGTCTATGTTTAGGATCTTGCTCATATTCGGATCTAACAACAAGGGTTGAAGTGCGTGTGGATACTTTGGTGCACCCCTGCAGGGTTAAATCTTTTCAAAAAGCCGTGTCCGCGGTTATGGACGACTTGGAGCATAGTTTCTCGATCATAGACAACTATAACTAAAGAATTGGTGTTATAATATGACTTGTATCTAATATAACTAGTAAGATGGACAACCACCATAGAATGCATGAATAAAGCTGCCAACTGTGTGAGTTTCCTCGGCATGACTTCCTCGTTTGGTCTCGAGGGGGAAATACCAGGATAGGTATGTTTGGTGTTAGTATCAGGTGGTTCCGAATAGGTCTTTCTTATCTCTCTCTAATAGCCGATAGTTGTATCGAGTCTCTATAGGTTGTTTATTGCATGCTACGCTGCCGCTTCATCCCACCATACCTATGTAGGCGAGAGCCGCCGAATTCTAGACTCGCCGTGTACTGGCCTCAGTACTGACCGCTCCCTTTTTCCTTTGCCCTTTGTCGGCACCCCTTTTTGTTTGACAAGTATAAGTTCCACATCGTTAGCAGGGTTACCCTTCCGGATTGGCCTGGGCAGAGTTATGGACGCCATTGATTATTCTTCAGGGCTCTTAGCCCCATTTGCTTCTTATCCGTACTCGGATGTGTATCGTCTTCAAGGTGATTTGGATCTTTGTATTGTATATCTGTATTCTTGACTCATTGAGTCGTTGTTGTATATATATGTTCTATGGGTTCCATCGTGGACTATTGTATAATGATATTACTTCATTTTCCACCCGTACGCAAGTTCCTGGTGGGCATCTTTGAATTGTTTCTATGCGGGTTGGCAGGAATCGCTAAAACTTGCATAGGGCTGATTCGAGGGTGTTACAAAGTGGTATTAGAGCTCATCAGTTGCGATACCCCACTGGTCCAGCCTCTAGGATAACCTAGCTAACGGACGATGTAGAGTGTCAAACCTATTTTGCAAAATCGGTTGGATAGATCTGATTAGTTCTGCTTTTACTCCTTACTTCTATACTATTCCCCTCTTCCCTTCGCGTGTTTTGAATCTACTCTTATCTTTTCTTCGAGTCCAGGATTTCTCGTGGTTGGGTTTCCGTCGTACCTTCAGGGTTTCTCTCCCTCCCTTTTATAACGGTGGAGTTACAATCATCCATCTGCATCTTGTTTGTTGTACCCTTCATCCAATTTTTTTGGTACTTGAACTCTTTATCTGTATCTGAACCTTGATGGATATCCGTATTGTTGAAAGACATTATGAGAAGGACGAGCATTGGTGGAGTTGGAGTATACCTTGAGCATGTGTTGTTCATGCCAATGAAACCATCGTGGAACCTAATCATTGTGTCTTTTCATATGATTTCCTTTGTATTTTCCGGCATTTTCCAACACGATAGCATCATCTATGAAGAGCCTACATCACTCCTTTGTTTTTTAAGCGTTGTCGGTCAAGATCTTCAGTCTGATTCTGAGAGTTGGTTGCATAATTCTTCTATTCATGTATAGAGTAATGTTTGAGTGCGGGATGGAGTCGCGACCATACCACTACACTTATCATTCGCTTTTGTATAGTGAATGGTGGACCAATGGAATTTTACTCCTTCCATAGAAGTTAAAGGTGGCCTTATGTCTCGATACCTTTACCTTCGTCCTTTGTTATCCGGAGTGTTCTCGCAATGAATGTGAGCAACGACCCCTTGTTGGTGGTGTCGCTAATTTCAATACGGAGAATGAATCTTTCTTAGTGGTGTCGCGAGGATCTACACGAAGCAAGAAGCATCTGATCATCAACCTCCTTCCCCATACCATGAGGCGGATCTCGAGGGCGAGATACATTGTTAGTCGTGTCGAATTGTAGCACCCCGCTAAAATCACTACTAGAAAATCGCTGTGTTTTGTCTCTGTGCATCATCATGATAGCATGCTCATGTCATTATGCCACATTGCATTTGAGCATGATCATCATGCATATATTTGCCTAAAACTATTTCCTAAAAGTCTATTTTGTTTTCTAATTATTCCCTGCTTTAATTTAAATCAAACCCCGGTCTATTTCGGATCTTTGGTTGGTCTAAAAACTATTTGCAAATGCCTTTTACAAATACTATAAATAAAAATATTTTTGTTGCGGGGGAGGCCACCACCGGCCAGGCCCAAAGGGCCCAGCTAGGAGCAGCCTACCACCCCAGCTAATCCTGTCCCTAGATCTAATCTACCCAAACCCTAGCCCATAACCTACCACACCCCACCCCGCCGCCACACACCACCTGCCAGTGACCAGCGAGCATATACACATCGGCAGCGACGCAACATGCGCGTGACACGCCAACGCGACCCGCACGCTACCGCCCCGCTCCCCCTGGCCCCACCCGCGTACACATCATGCGAGACGTGAATGCCACGCGCTCCCGCAACCCCGGGATTCCCTACCTACCCTATCTCCCCAATGCTCGCTTCTCCTTGTCGATCCCGAGCCCCTGCACCCCGTCACCATCGTCGAGCTCCACAGCGGCCGTGGTCCCTCCTCGCTCCGGGCCGCTTCGACCCCGCGCCTGCTGTTGCCGTCCTCGAGCCAGAGCTCCCAGAGCATCCTCGCACCGCCATCCGCCTCCTCTCCCGTCCGGCCGCACCTCCTCTGCGCCTCCCGAGCTCCTGTAGCCTCGCTACCTCGCGCCCTAGCGCGCCTCATCCCTCTCGCCTCTCCCGCAAGCCTCAAGCCATCGAGTTCGGCCCTCCTTCGCTGCAGGCACCGACGAATGCAGGGTCATCCTCCTATTCCGCCGTGCCGCCTCCCTCGCTTTCTCTAGTCGTCGCCAGCGCCTAGGCCCCTTCCTCGAGCTCTGCCGCCAGCAAGCTCTACAGCGCCACCTGCGACCATGATGAGGAGCCCGCCTCGCCTCGGCCCTCTCCCGAGCTCCTCCCTTCGGCTCCGCCCTTCCCTCTTCGACCTCGACACGCGCCCCACCTCCTTGTCGGACCTAACGTCCTTCATCACTGGGAGTCACCTAACCGTAGTAAGCCTCGACACCGCTGGGTTTCCCTGCCGCCTTCCGTCCAGTGCCGCCATGGCTGCCTCCTCCCTCAACATCGGGTGCCCTGTGCAGTTCTGTAACGCCCCAGTTTTAGCTAATCTTATATTAGGGTTGTTTGTGCATTCATGAACATCATCCCTTAAAATGCATGCAAAATAAATAAAGCAAAACCCTAAAACCCTAATCTTCCCCTCTCTTTGAAAATCCTTCCAAATGGTTTTGAAGATTTTTGAAAAGTGCCAAAATTATGGAGCCCAAATGGACTAAGAGGGCCCCACAATATTTTACTAGTTTTATAAAAGTTCTAGTATTTTTGAAATCCCCAAAACAGTTTTGTATTTGAAAATACAAAAAGAAAACATGAAATAGAAAAGGGAAAATGTTTTTGCAAATAAAAACTACAGCAGATCGCAGCCTAGCCGGTCCATCTTTTCTCCCTCACTCTCTCCGCCGCTCATGAGCAGCAGCTCGCGGCCCACCTGGCCCATCCGCGGCCACTTCTGGCCCGTACCCCTTCACCCCTCTTTTCCGTCGCCTTCTTGTGTGTCGTCGTCGCTGCCGTCTGACCGCGCCACGATCCCTGCTATGCGTCAAGATAAACGCCACCGCCCCAGCCGTTTATAAGTCTCGATCACTGCCGTGGACAAGCCCTGTTTCGCCACTCCTCCTCTCTTCCTCATCCCTGCCCATGACCGAACCCTAGCTTCACGGCCGCCATGTCGTGCCACCGTCTCTGGCCTCCCCTCGTCCAGCTGAGAGCGCCACCATAACCTCCTCGTCCTCCTCGATCTTTTGCCCCAACTCGCGCATGCCGGAGATGCTTCAATCGCTCAAATCAAACCCTCCGTCCCGAGCTCCGGTCGCCGCCTCCACCATGGATTCTGACTGCCATTTGCCTCGACGACCCCTCCAATGCGCTCATGGTGAGATTGTCGTCCTCCTGCACCTTTCCTCCTTTTCCCTCACGCGCCGCAGTGCCGCCTCCACCAGCGTCTGCAAGTCCCGCCATCGCTCGTTGCCGGGGAGCTCGCTCCGGTGACAAAATCCGGGCAGCACCGCCAGTTCCTTGCTCGCCTTGCTTGGCTACATCGAACGCGCCTACCCGCATAGCCCAGCAAGCCCCCTGTCGTCGCCAGTCACCATCGCCGACGCATTTTCTAGCGAGCCCGCTCGGCGCCTACGTGTCAAACCGACGTGGCATGGGCCCCTTTCGTCAGTGACTGCGGCTAGACACAACCGTGGTGTAGAAATGATTAGGGTTAGGGTACGCCGACGTAGAGGTGACATCATAATAGGTTTAAATTGTTTAATAATTTCAGAAATTGGTTCAAATCTTATAAATTCAATAACTAATTATTTATAAGTCAGAAAAATACAAATAATATATCAAAATGTCCAGAAAATTGAGATCTATCTGTTTAAGCTATAATCATGCATTGTCAAGCAACTTAAATGACAAGTTTAATTAGAGAACTAAATCAACCCCTCATAGGTGCTCCGGGGTTCTCCTGTCCTAGGGTTTGTACCCTTAGGACCCTGTTTAAAATGATCAAGCATGCCTTAGGGTTTCATTTCAATACAATTTAACTTGTCACATCATCATACTTTCTTGAGCATTGCATCGATGCCATGTGTTGATTGTTGTTTCCCCTTTCTTTCCGATGTTTGCTTCTTCCCGGTAGAATATGATATCAAGATCGAGATCAAAGACCGAGATCAACACCATCAAAGATCGACAAACAATACTTGACCAACTATAACCAAGTCAAGTAAAAGATATCCGAAGATCTATATCTGGGTATCAACAAACAAGGCAAGCATAGCCCCACCATTATACAATCCTAGGGTTTCCAAAAGCATTTCATTCTTGCCATGATGCATACGATTCTACTATGGTCTTTTATCGATAGATAAAGTATCCTATCTATTGCATTATTCCCTTGAGCTTATATTACCTGATCCACTGCTCCTAGCATAACTAGGTTTGGCTTGTGTGCACCGCTAGAGCTATTATTTGTGTCTTGCTTAGCTGTTAGTGCTGGTTCATCCAGAAGATGTACCAAATATAGAGAATCCAGTAAGATAGGAGAACGAGGTATACTGATGAGGTAAAATCAGTGGTAAAGGTTAAACATGCTAAGGCTTGTATGGGAGGCCACAGTAGGATGTGGTTTTTGTAGTCCCATGCTCGCCACTACTAGGACCTGAGTTCTTGCCTTTGGAACCGAGACGAGCGTACAACCACACGGGGCCTGGAAAACCTCATGAGTAACTAACTTGCCTAGTAGATTCCATGAGTCACATAGTTCGGCGTTCCATTGGACATATGCATAGAAAACATTTTGAAAGATTTGGCGGGTGAAGGTGCATCATAACAGGTAGGTAAGTGTGGCCAGGGTTGCTTGGGGTAGATGGCGCCCCTAGTAAACCAACCCTGACTCACATCTCTAGGGACCGGCTTCAGGATTTGACCCGTTACGGCGGAACCATCCTTATGGCGTGACTCATGGTCTCGGCGAAAGCAAGGTAAAGGTTGTGTCCAACCACCCTCTGCTGGCCTTCCAAGGAAGAGGGTTAATCATTGTGGCATTAAGAGTCGGTGGGTACGTGTGGGTAAAGTTGTACACCCCTGTAGGGTTAAATCTTTTCGAAAAGCCATGTTCACGGTTATGAATGCTTGGTGGCCGAATTCTAAGATCATAGAGAACATGAACCTAACATAAAACTTGAAAGTTTCAATGTGTGCTAAAGGATGCTTCCTCATGGGTACAAGAGGGTGATCCTAGTTGTGAGATGAGGATTACTTTGGTGGATATCAAGATGATGATCAATTCTTCGGAGATGTCACTCTCTTATCCCCTTTAAAATATTCTGACTAGAAGAGCTTCTTCTCTCTCTTGTTTTAAAAACAAAGATGGCTTTATGCAAAATAACCCCACCAGCCATAAGTCTTGTGGAGTACACCCTGTACTCACCCGTGCTTTGTTGATACTTTCAGAGTAAGTGTTACCATGAAGACAAGTTTGGTACGGCATCGACACCGACGAGTAGCTTGGGGTTCCCGGCCGGCAACCTAGAATCTATGGGCTGGGACGTCATCGTTATGCTTCAGGCCTCTTAGGCCATTTGTTAAGTTTGCTATACTTAATAGCATAATTTGCCTTCCGTTGTTTGATGTTTGTGGTCAGTGACCTCTACTTGTAATATTTTGGTTCTTCGCTCAGTTATGAGCTTGTTGTAGTAGTTTTTGTGTCACATGGTTACTGTTGTATTACCGAATTCTCACGGGATATCCTCGAGCTCTAGGTTAAGCTTATGTCCGGCTAAGGTCCGAGGTTTGTTTAGCCCTGATCCCGAGGGTGTTACAGTTTTTGGTATCAGAGCAGTACCGACCGTAGGAAAACCTTGCTATTGGTCGATGTTGAATTTAGTGGTTGTGAAAACTATTTTAAAGCTGAAAAGTATTTGCGAAAACTCTAGTATGCTTCTTGTTCTCCTTATCTGTTATCGCTCTAACTCCGGGTCATCTTATCTGGTGTTGATTTTGAAAAGTTTTGATATCCTTTCTAGTATTTCAAAGCTTAGGTGCCCTCTGGGTAGGTCGTTTCTCAACCAGTTGACCAAGTGTTGAGTTCTCTAGAGTTGTGTGTGTTGTGAATTCCTTGTTTCCCCTTGCTCTGCTTCAATTGAGAGATTCCTTTATATCATGATCTCTCTATCTTATGGGCCCACAATATTCTATTGTAGGATCCATAGTATTCTGTTCTAGGCTTTGAGGTTTCCTTTCGCCTCGTGTGCCTCCCTTTTGTTGGTTTGGGTACTTCAGAAGTTCTTTCTTTTCTTGGAAGCTACCTCATGATTACTATCTTGCAGTGTACGCTGTATTACTCAAGTAGTAGTTACTCTTCTCTCGAGTTTTAACCCTTGGACTTGAACTGAAGATCCCGGATTATGCTACATTCTGGTGTTGAGAATCTTGTACATGAAGCTGATATTTAACCCAAGGTCCATTCTGTTGGCCCTGTCGTAATGTTCACACATCACCTCAGGATGGCTAGTACTACAATTCTGGCCTTCAAGCTTGTGGTTATTGTCATGATTGAATTGTGACAATTAAGGACTTCCCTACCATTAGCTATGGCAGATGTTCTTTAATGGAACCAAATAGATCACAACAAGAGTACTCCTCGTGAGTCTCGTATCAATACTCGTGACTTTGCCAAACCCTCCCTTCTATGCATTGGTTTTCAGAAGATTGATAATCTATGCATCCACATCTCAGGATTCCCTCCTGAGCATGTTCCTTTTCCGCTTGTTGTTTCCAACCTTTGTCTACCGGTTGGTAGTAAAGTAGTAAAGTGCATTGGTGTCCTCCGATGCAAGATACTCTTGTGGTCTGCCAAGACAAACCATTTCAGGATGTTAGGAGAAACAAACTCCAGTACCTCGTCATATCTAGGACCAGGACAAAGTGTTGTAATCCGCAGATAAAGAGGCATTGATTAGTTTCTATCTGTTCTACCTTAAGGTATCACACTCTTCTATACTAAGAGGTCGTGCTAAGTTTCATGACCCCTTAATGAAGTGATGCTCTTACACATATTTACCCACCCTTCCTCCAAGCTTTCGCGCTCGAAAATGATGCGCGTGCATACTAATGTGGCCATCTGAGATTCTTAGCAATCATTATTGCTCCGAACTCCAAGGACATTTGTGTCATTCCTAGCATGATTGGTTAATACTATCACCAAGCGAAGGATGATTGTGCTACCAAGTCCTCTATTCTAGTACACTCTCGTCAGTCAAAGATTTAGGCTTGTGCTGAAGCTTTGAGACTATGTCTCCTTGCCTTTCCAAGCAAGTTTCCTCTCAAACTAAGTGACATAACGGTGGTCCGTGATATTCTAGATGTCTACTAGAAGTATCGCCATGTTGCCACATGACTGTGTTGTCAAGTTCTTGAGCAAGCAAGTTCTCTGAATTGCTCCTTTCTCCAAGGATCCATACTGGATGCCCCTAAACTATTTGGTTGAGCTTAAACAACAACTTGGAGAGTTGTAAGACAAAAGTTCTATCCGACTTAGTTCCTTCTTAAAGAAATGTTTAGTGTTGTTCGTGCTGAAGAAAGATAGTGTTTCCTTCATGGAAATGTTATCGTCCCCACCTTTGATTTGATTTGGGTTATCATCAAATCAAACTCAGTTCCAAGGACTATCTTGATGATGCTGCTCCTTGTGATGTTTCACTTGAGTACATCTTCATGTTCTTTGGTCTGACCAATACGTATGCCTTGTTTATGCAACATATGAGTTCATCTCCCTGGAGTATTTCGATAAGTTTGTTGTTGAGCCCATCGATGACATCCTTATCTTCTCCAAGCTAGGCCAGATTCATATGGAATATTTGGCATTAATGTTGGAAAACTTTCGAGAACCTCCTTCGTGTTAACTCGAAGTATGTGTTCTGGATGTTAGAAGTGACTTTCTTCGATTCACGTACAATTGTTGAAAGATGTCATCATGGATTTGAGTAAAGTTAACTTCATATCTTAAGGACATAGTCGTATTTCGTTGCAAGTGCTTCATGTATAAGCAATTGTCATTTGACAAGTTGTTAATACATGGGTCTAGTAATCTAGCTTAGTCTATTGGAGCTTGACACTAAAGTCCATGTCTTTAGAATCTAGTAACTTTATCCTTGTGATAAATGTTGCAAGCTTTCTATTCGGACGTGCTGAATCCGAAGTATCATCCCACGTAACTAGAGCTGAATCTCAAGCAGCTACGATGGTTGGTGTTCCTCAAGGAATTGACATAGGTTTCTTTGGAATCCGGCAAGATTGTTGTAATGGTTGGCACAATTAGCCGGAAGGCCTATTGTCATACCTCTTGAATCAGCAAATAACAACCACTCTTCATGAGGCTTCTTCTATGATTAATTGTAGGAGTTGAGCTTATGGTTTCCTTTGTCTCCGAAGTCCGACCTTTACTTGATGTCTGTTTTCTCAAACATTAAGGAGAACATTTAAAGTAGTGTTGCTAAATGTCTCTCGGTCGATCCTCCAGACCCTCTTATGTTGGCAAGCGTTTGTTATGCCAAGTAATTGAAGTCTGAGAATGAAGTTTCCTTTCTCCTCGTGTCATCAGGAATCTTCTTACCTATTCATCTGGTGGTGCAAAGTGATATAGCGATCTTTGGCAAAGATTTTGATAATCCTATATGAATAAAGAGTTTCCTTCGTATCTCAATCATGTTCATAGAGCGACTATGAGTTTGGTACTCACTGGTTTCTCTTGTTACATGTTCCTCGTGACTCTTATGAGTCCTCTCCACAAAACAACCTTTCTGTCTTGACCTTATGTTGAACGAAGAGTGATCCTTCTGTATCAAAAGTAGATCAACATCTTGGTTATCCGTATCTTTGTATCCCTGAACGCTCTACTTAAGCCATTTAGTAGAGGTTCATTTCTCGAAGTCTATGGACATGTTCTTCCTATTGTAACCTTTACTTTCAGAAGCTTAAACTCTTTTGAAACTCCATGGTCTCAATCCTTATGAAGACCAAATATCTATCACCTTGGAACCATCTCCTTTTGTTCCTCTGTTACCTTGATGTGCTTCATGTTTGTCAACTCAGAGTTGTTTTGAACACTCCTTTCATGAGTTGACCATGAGATACCCTGTGTGTTGTTTAGTGTGTTTCCCTCTTATCTTTAGAGTGACCATGTTCTTTCTCCCTATGTCTCTCCTCCTACCTTTGGAATCTCGGGTCGAGATTCTCGTAAGGGGGATAGAGCTGTAATGCCCTAGTTTTAGCTAATCTTATATTATGGTTGTTCGTGCATTCATGAACATCATCCCTTAAAATGCATGCAAAATAAATAAAGCAAAACCCTAAAACCCTAGTCTTCCTCTCTCTTTGAAAATCCTTCCAAATGGTTTTGAAGATTTTTGAAAAGTGCCAAAATTATGGAGCCCAAATGGACTAAGAGGGCCCCACAATATTTTACTAGTTTTATAAAAGTTCTAGTATTTTTGAAATCCCCAAAACACTTTTGTATTTGAAAATACAAAAAGAAAACAGGAAATAGAAAAGGGAAAATGTTTTTGCAAATAAAAACTACAGCAGATCGCAGCCCAGCCGGTCAATCTTTTCTCCCTCCCTCTCTCCGCCGCTCGTGAGCAGCAGCTCGCGGCCCACCTGGCCCATCCGCGGCCACTTCTGGCCCGTACCCCTTCGCCCCTCTTTTCCGTTGTCTTCCTCGCGACCGATGGAGCCGAAGCTCCTGCGTGTCGTCGTCGCTGCTGTCTGACCGCGCCATGATCCCCGCCATGCGTCAAGATAAACGCCGCCACCCCGACCATCTATAAGTCTCGATCACCACCGTGGACAATCCCTATTTCGCTACTCCTCCTCTCTTCCTCATTCCCGCCCATGACCGAACCCTAGCTTCACGACCGCCATATCGTGCCGCCGTCTTTGGCCTCCCCTCGTCCATCTGAGAGCGCCATCGTAACCTCCTCATCCTCCTCGATCTTTTGCCCCAACTCGTGCATACCGGAGATGCTTCAATCACTCAAATCGAACCCTCCGTCCCGAGCTTCGGCCGCCGCCTCCACCATCGATTCCGACCGCCGTTTGCCTCGACGACCCCTCCAACACGCTCATGGTGAAATTGTCATCCTCCTGCACCTTCCCTCCTTTTCCCTCGCACGCCGTAGTGCTGCCTCCACCAGCGTCTGCAAGTTCCGCCGCTGCTCGTCACCGGGGAGCTTGCTCCGGTGACCAAATCTAGGCAGCACTGCCAGTTCCTTGCTCGCCTTGCTCGGCTGCATGAAACGCGCCTACTCGCGTAGCCCAGCAAGCCCCCTATCGCCGCCACTCACCGTCGCTGACGCGTTTTTCGGCGAGCCCGCGTGGGGCCTACGTGTCAAACCGACGTGGCATGGGCCCCTTTCGTCAGTGACTGCGTCTAGACACAGCCGTGGTGTAGAAATGATTAGGGTTAGGGTACGCTCACGTAGAGGTGACGTCATAATAGGTTTAAATTTTTAATAATTTTAGAAATTGGTTTAAATCTTATAAATTCAATAACTAATTATTTATAAGTCAGAAAAATACAAATAATATATCAAAATGTCCAGAAAATTTACATCTATCTGTTTAAGCTATAATCATGCATTGTTAAGCAACTTAAATGACAAGTTTAATTAGAGAACTAAATCAACCCCTCACAGGTGCTCCGGGGTTCCCCTGTCCTAGGGTTTGTACCCTTCGGACCCTGTTTAAAATGATCAAGCATGCCTTAGGGTTTCATTTCAATACAATTTAACTTGTCACATCATCATACTTTCTTGAGCATTGCATCAATGCCATGTGTTGATTGTTGTTTCCCCTTTCTTTCCGGTGTTTGCTTCTTCCTGGTAGAATATGATATCAAGATCGAGATCAACACCATCGAAGATCGACGAACAATACTTGACCAACTATAACCAAGTCAAGTACAAGATATCCGAAGATCTATATCTGGGTATCAACAAACAAGGCAAGCATAGCCCCACCATTATACACTCCTAGGGTTTCCAAAAGGATTTCATTCTTGCCATGATGCATACAATTTTACTGTGGTCTTTTATCGATAGATAAAGTATCCTATCTATTGCATTACTCCCTTGAGCTTATATTACCTGATCCACTGCTCCTAGCATAACTAGGTTTGGCTTGTGTGCACTGCTAGAGCTATTATCTGTGTCTTTCTTAGTCATGCTTAGCTGTTAGTGCTGGTTCATCCAGAAGATGTACCAAATACAGAGAATCTAGTATGACAGGAGAACAAGGTATACTGATCAGGTAAGATCAGTTGTAAAGGTTAAACATGCTAAGGCTTGTATGGGAGGCCACAATAGGATGTGGTTTTTGTAGTCCCATGCTCGCCACTACTAGGACCCGAGTTCTTGCCTTTGGAACCGAGACGAGCATATAGCCACACGGGGCCTGGAAAACCTCACGAGTAACTAACTTGCCTAGTAGATTCCATGAGTCACATAGTTCGGCGTTCCATTCGACATATGCATAGCAAACGTTTTGAAAGATTTGGCGGGTGAAGGTGCATCATAACAGGTAGGTAAGCATGGCCAGGGTTGCTTGGGGTAGATGGCGCCCCTAGTAAACCAACCCCGACTCACATCTCTAGGGACCGGCTTCAGGATTTGACCTGTTATGGCGGAACCATCCTTAGGGCGTGACTAATGGTCTCGGCGAAAGCAAGGTAAAGGTCATGTCCAACCACCCTCTACCGGCCTTCCAAGGAAGAGGGCTAATCATTGTGTCATTAAGAGTTGGTTGGTACCTGTGGGTAAAGTTGTACACCCCTGCAGGGTTAAATCTTTTCAAAAAGTCGTGTTCATGGTTATGAACGCTTGGTGACCGAATTCTAAGATCATAGAGAACATGAACCTAACGTAAAACTTGAAAGTTTCAATGTGTGCTAAAGGATGCTTCCTCATGGGTACGAGGGGGTGATCCTAGTTGTGAGATGAGGATTACTTTGGTGGATATCAAGATGATGATCAATTCTTCAGATATGTCGCTCTCTTATCCTCTTTAAAATATTCTGACTAGACAAGCTTCTTCTCTCTCTTGTTTTAAAAACAAAGATGGATTTATGCAAAATAACCCCACCAGCCATAAGTCTTGCGGAGTACACCCTATACTCACCCTTGCTTTGTTGATACTTTTAGAGTAAGTGTTACCATGAAGACAAGTTTGGTACGACATCGACACCGACGAGTAGCTTGGGGTTCCCGGCCGACAGCCTGGAATCTATGGGCTAGGACATCATCGTTATGCTTCAGGCCTCTTAGGCCATTTGTTAAGTTTGCTATACTTAATAGCATAATTTGCCTTCCGTTGTTTGATGTTTGTAGTCAGTGACCTCTGCTTGTAATATTTTGGTTCTTCGCTCAGTTATGAGCTTGCTGTAATAATTTTTGTGTCGCAGGGTTACTGTTGTGTTACCGAATTCTCACTGGATATCCTCGAGCTCTAGGTTAAGCTTATGTCAGGCTAAGGTATGAGGTTTGTTTAGCCCTGATCCCGGGGGTGTTACAAGTTCCCCTTCATTCATGCTGCAGCATGGACCAAGGTTGCCAACACCTTACCGGGCACGCCGCCATCTTTCATCCGTGCTTGCGGCCGTGCGGCACGTCTCTGGCCTACTTCATGCTGTTGTGGATGCCAAGTCGCTTGTAAATCCCACCATCGATTCCATATCCTCTCGGGGCCATCTTGTTAACTTGTGAAGCTGCACCGCAATGTGCTAGTGTTGATGAACAGGAAAGGTCACAGTGGTCACCGTGTCCCTTGATGTGTTCCTCAGTTCGATTTTTGTTATCTCCGTGCCTGATGTTTCGCCAAGATCCACCCGAGGAGGATACAGGAGTCGATTCAAGTACACCATCGACAAACAGATCCTGAACCCGAGTCCTCACCAACACATGGAATCTGAACCACAAGATCGCAGAACATCGAGGTCCCCTTCACAGATGCCAAGGCCCCGTTCTGGAGGCGAAGACCGATCCCGGAGTCTAAAGCCGAACCTGTCGAACCCAGAACCTCTCTGAGACCCCAAGACCTTCGACCCAATGTGTGACCCCTTTCTCGAAACCCTATTTTATAAATGCCATCTATATAAATTGTTGCATATTAAAGATCTAATGCTTGCATAAATCTCATCATATGGTTGGGGCATATAGACGATTCACCTAATAATTAAATATGGAGACCAAATGCGGGCTATTCTAGTCTTATATTAGCTCCATTTAAATTTGTGTAGCGAACCGATGCCATATTTTGCCTTGTTAAGTCAACATTTAAATTGCTGGGTATCTAAACTACGTGAACCTTATATTTAATTGTCGGGACCCTGATTCCGCTTAATATTGCCAGTTGCATCACATCTTTGCCATGTCATACATCATATATGCATCATGCCCGATCTTCTGCCATAGTATTAAATAGTGCATCCGGTGTTTCTTTTAGTGTTGGCTTCTTCATGGATTAGGCCGTCGAGTGGATGCGAGTATTGACAAGTTCTTCTGATATGTATCTTCGGCTATGTTTCCCAGGCGAGCAATCTCCCCCTTTATACCTATTTTGCAATTATAGTCTTTACTTCCTCCTATTGACCTATTGCTATCCTTGTTGCGATGCTTTAGTTTCCTTGCACCATTTATATTCTTTGTAGCCTCTATATTGCCTTGGACACATCCTATTGGCTATTGTTTGATAGATAGTCGTCCTTGCGAGTCGTAGTTGCTTGCTCAGGTGCTGCTTCGTGTCGTTGTCTTTCCACCGTTGATGGAAAGTTGGCACATGCTTAATGGTTGAGATGATCATGTCTTTCATTATAACTTGTTAATTAAAATGCTAGAAATAGATATAATGCAGAGTCACCAGTGGGAAATAGTCAATATTTGGTTTTTAACCGCCCACTTGTGTCCACCTAGGATCCGAGTTCTTAACACATGTTCCGAGATCGAGCATGCTAACCACATGTGGGTGTGTGGGCATCCCATCGGCTTACTACCTGATTTCAAAGTACTGTGCTAGGGGCCACAAAGTAGTTTGGGGATTTATTAATATCCTGTACTTATGCCATGCTTTACTGCTTTATTTACGCTTGCACGTGGAGCGCCTATACTGTTTAGGAACCCCGTTCCACGTTTTCGCTGTATCGACAAGCCCAGTCACACTTTTGGGTTCCCAGTCGTTTACAGCCGTCGCCACATACCCTGGGTCCATATCGGAGATGACCGACTTTGTTGCGGGTAGCTTAGTGGGGTGGCCCCCATGTACTTGCTTTGGGTCTGGGAAATGTCGTGTTCGAGGCCCCGTCGCATACCGTTGGGTGTATGTTCAGGATCTTGCTCATATTCAGATCTGACAACAAGGGTTGAAGTGCGTGTGGATACTTTGGTGCACCCCTGCAGGGTTAAATCTTTTCGAAAAGCCATGTTCGCGGTTATGGACGACTTGGAGCAAAGTTTCTTGATCATAGACAACTATAACTAAAGAATTGTTGTTATAATATGACTTGCATCTAATATAACTAGTAAGATGGATAACCACCATAGAATGAATGAATAAAACGGCCAACTGCGTGAGTTTCCTCGGCATGACTTCCTCGTTTGGTCTCAAGGGGGAAATATCAGGATGGGTATGTTTGGTGTTAGTATCGGGTGGTTCCGAATAGGTCTTTCTTATCTCTCTCTAATAGCTGACAATTGTATCTAGTCTCTATAGGTTGTTTATTGCGTGCTGCGCTACCGCTTCAGCCCACCATACCTATGTAGGCGAGAGCCGCCGAATTCTAGACTCGCCGTGTACTGGCCTCAGTACTGACCGCTCCCTTTTTCGTTTGCCCTTTGTCGGCACCCCTTTTGGTTTGACAGGTATAAGTTCGACGTAGTTAGTAGGGTTACCCTTCCGGATTGGCCTAAGCAGAGTTATGGACGCCATTGATTATTCTTCAGGGCTCTTATCCCCATTTGCTTCTTATCCGTACTCGGATGTGTATCGTCTTCAAGGTGATTTGGATCTTTGTATTGTATATCTGTATTCTTGACTCGTTGAGTCGTTGTTGTACATATATGTTCTATAGGTTCCATTGTGGACTATTGTGTAATGATATTACTTTGTTTTCCACCCGTATGCAAGTGCCTGGTGGGCATCTTTGAATCGTTTCTATGCGGGTTGGCGGGAATCGCTAAAACTTGGATAGGGCCGTTTCTAGGGTGTTACATCTGCATAGACTACATGTGAGAAGGAATTTAAGGCTTCTCAACCCTATATTCCTCCTCCTGCATGATGTATCCACGCTAATCATGATGCTACGTTGTCGGTAGTGTGAAAGCAGCCAATGCGTCCACCAGAGGGAACAAAAGGATCGAATTCGATAAGTTGACTACTCTCAAGGTTTATCGAAGAGAAAAGGGTTTGTGCTTTATCTGGCGAACGTTGGGGGTAAGGATCACAAGTGTAGTGCAACGGTACAAATGCATGTATCTCCGGAAATGCATGGAAACTAGATGGGCCCTGCGTGCTTCGTTGTGTCATCTTCCAAAAATTTATGTTTAGTTTTTATGTCGGTGGTAGTAGTTTATTTTTCATTCTGTCTCTAAAGAGGTGTTCACCCTGTTATATTAATATAGGTAACAATCGGTGCAACTGGGATAGAATTGCTAGGAGAAATTGTACAAATCAAGAATAAAAGAAAAAAAATTAGAGAACTGTCGGACATCGGCGGTTAGATAAAAGCAGCGATGAATTTCGACGGCTACACCTTTCAGAGAATTTCCACTACGGCCCTAATTCTTTGAAGCGCCGTGAACCAAGCAACACCTCTAGGAAGGGAAGTTACGACGATGACGATGTTGCCTGGACTGTTCTTAGGGTTACCTTCGGTACGCATCTTAGGTGTTTTGTTTGGTTTACTGTAGGGAGTGGGGAAGAGGTACACTCGACACCCATAGGTGTCACTACGCCGGTGCCGAGACGTCAGAGATTTTTCTCGACCTCCAAAAAGGCCTCCTGCTACTCCGGATCGCTTCACTAGGTTTGCCACCCAGAACACCTGCCATCACAGTCTTGCAATTACCACAGTTGTCTCACCATGGCCTACGATGCGGATGCTGGTAATACTGAGAAGCGAAAACGACAGCGAGGGTCGGCGATACAACGATACTTGGATGGGAATTGCCTCCATTGCAAGGGGTAGTAGCCGACCGGATGTTGTAGCAGGACAAGTCAGTCCTTCACTGGCTCGGCCGATCCCAAGTGGGCCCATGAAGTCTTGCCACCGTACTACAGCAGGACATTGCCAATGATGCCAACAATAGTGGTTTCCCTATTTCTCGTCCGCCAGTGGAGGCGGTATTGCGCTAGAGACATCTCACCCAGTCCATGAGATGGGGGTCCTTGTGGTCTCAGATATGGGTGGGTAGGGTGCCATCGGCTGCACTCCGGCAATGCTACGATAACTCCTAGCAGCAGATGAATATAGCAGTGCTTCGTCAATTGTCTGGATGTTGGATCTGATGCCACTAAGTCAGACTGCAGTTAGTCCAAAATGTGCCTCCATGAGCTATTGTTAGCCTCACCTTTGCTTCCATGTGCATGGGGATGTACGTACACCGTCAACGTCACCACACTAGAAACGCTCGAGGGAACGCACCAACGGAGTGTGGGAGGAGAAGGGTGCGGCGTGGTGAGGTCTCCCAGTTCGCAGGGCGGGGGATGCAGGGACGAAGTTGTTTTCGGGAGAACACCTGGTTATTTTTCTTTTCCCGATCGTTGTCGTTTTTGTTTTGGCTGGTTTGTGCCTTGTAATAATATAGTGGACCGCATTTGGTCACACGTGTGTGGGTCATGTCAGCCTTGGATAAATAGTCTTCTTGTGTTTTTTGAAACAGTCGATTGTCATGTAATAGGAGTTGTCTTTATTTTTTCTCTGTGAGTAAGTATTGCGTTCGTATTTTTCTGATAAGTTCGTTGCAATGAGTTAATTGTTCTAACTATCTCGAGAAGAAAATAGTTAGTTGTTCTAACTAACTTCATGATATGCTGTGTAGTAATGGTAATATTGAAATCATTAGTGGGTTTTGTATTTGTTAATGGCATGTTAAAAGGGAAGTACCACAACTGGAATGTCTATTGACTATCCAACGGACAGCTTCAACACACACTAGATAGTAGGTATGTTTAGAGTGGCTGATTTTTCATGTTTTGTCTTTCTTTCAGACTCTAAAGAGCATGCAAGTTGATTCATTTCGCTGGCACATTGGGTACGACTGTTTGGCGGTACAGATTCTTTCGAATTTACGGTCTAGTCTACATGACTTGTAAGCTACATCAACACTGAAACATGATCCAAATGGATCTTCCTGTCCTTTTTTCTTGCCAGGACTTTACATGTGACAGAAAACACATCATACACTTCCTAGTACACTACTGTTGTGTGCCAAAATAGTACTACAAAAAACTGCTGACTTTACCCCGATGCGTCACCGCAGCTACACACAACATAATACCCCACACGAATAGGCCCATAGCTAAGTTTGATACACACAACCAAAATGAACGACGATGCTCCAATTCCACCACAGAAGCAAAGAAGCAATTGGTCCTAGGCCCAATAAACAACCTCCAATACAAAAACAGGCACACCGCCACGACTCACAAATCCTGACCCCACATAGCGCAAAGAGATCAAAGCAAGGACAGAGCTCCAAATCGAGGGAGCTTAGATCTCTTTAGGATGCTCTGATTCTGCAGCTCTGAAAAAACTAATTCTGATGAGAGTGAAGATGCTATCATGGTGTTATCCACTAAAACTCAGTGAACGTATGCTGATATGACTGCAATTTGATTATCTTGTTAAATAGATGGACACTCGGGGGTCAGTGTCTCTGAACCCTCCCAGGACATCCCCTCACGTGTAAGCAAAATCATGAATGCCGCCTATTGCAACAAAAGGACCACATCTACTGTTAGATTATAGATCCAAAAGAAGGGTAATCAAAGCCCCCAACAAACTATGAAGTAATAATAGATTGTTCCAAACATGTCAGAGTTGCGAGGCTATTAGATAGTCTGATTAGTAAGAGGAAGAGAATGACGCTCCGTGCACCACCCCTCTCCCCGTTCTCCCTCTCGCCACCTGTACTGGGTCGAAGCCCTGTTCATGGCGGATTCTCCCATGGCGGGTATGGAGGGTTGCGAACGGTGCTCCATGCACCCGTTTCCAATCCCCTACTCCCTTCGCCCCTGGGGAATCCATGGCAAGATGCTCTATTTCTTCAACGGCAAACCCTCGACAAATCAGATTGGAAGCGGTGGCGAGGAGGCTCACGCTGGCGGGGGTAGAAGATGGAGGAGAGGATGAGCCGGGCCGCGACTCGACTTTCGTTGGCTCGCCAGAAGGGTCAGGGGTCAAAGAAGGCGCGGGATCCCACGAAGATGATTTTGGCGGTGGTGGATTGGGGTAAACAGAGCGCCATGGTCATCTTGGGGCATCCTTCATTGACTTCGTAAAGATCATGTCGCCTCTCCATCGGCTCCCTCGATATCGCTTTGCAACAGTCAGGTAGCAGCTTACCGGTCTCCGTCCCCTCCGCTCGGTGTCCTAGCTCTGCCATTATAGTCGCGCCGAGCCCGAATGCAGGGGGAGAGATTCGGTAGCCTGCACGACATCCTGGGGTGTGCGAAAAAAGGTTCAGACAAAGTAGTGGGGCTCCCCGATGGAAGAGAACGACAACGGCATGGGGGAGTTTCTGGACTCAGATTGCTCTGCAATAACTCCTCTGAAGGAACGAGGGTCGAGCTCTTCCAGGAGTGCAGAGATTCTAGTTCTCTCGCGCTGGGAGAAGATGGCCTTAGAAGCGCTCCTACTGCTGAAGCAACACAGATCTCTGACAGAAGTAGTAGATCTGTTGAACTGATTGATGGTTCAGAAAAGTGGTTGTCCTCACAAACTCAGGTGGTTTCAGTCTGCAGTGCAAGAGGGAACTAAATTTTTAGAGACAAGGAAGTGTAGGTAGAATATGCTGGCTATGGAGGGGTCCGGGTTCCAGTGGTGGTGATGGTAAGGGTGAGTTGGTCCATGGTGATAAGGAGATTGAGACCTTTTTCCACCAGTTTTGGCATATTCCCTGTCGCCCCCACCTCCGACCCCCACCCCTGTGTATAAAAAGTAACCTGGCCATCCTCCTAGGGTTTACTCTCTGTTGGGGGGATAACCCCGGGTAGGGTCACTCCGGGGTATAAAGGCCGAGTTAGCCGAGGTTCGGCAAGGCCAAAGCGGATGTTGACCGGGTCACCTCCAGGCAGGCCGGATCACGGAGTAACCTGGACCAGGAGGGGGTCGCCTAACATTGTCTCAGCCGACTTAAGAAGTAAGTCGGAAGTGCTTGTCTAACTTATATGCAGGAACAAGTATAGCCGGATCTACTATGATCCGGGTCCCGTTTAGCTTCTGGGAGAAGGAAGGAATCTCTCTGGTCAAAAAGAAGGCCCGGTACGCACTGCATGAGCAAAGCAAGCAAGGGAAGGACCACCGGGTCATGGCCGACAAGGGTGACGACGCCCATGTCGGCTGACACAGGCGCCGCAGAGGCTCACGTAGCTAAAGCATGTGTGACGCGGGGGAAAAGCACCCCGGTCGGGTTACCACCTTTAGCGTATCCATGGCATCTGCCGTGACACCACCACGACAGTTGGCGCCCACCGTGGGGCTAGCGGCGCTAGCAGGGGTCAAGATACGGACGGGAAACATCATCGCCACCGGCGAACGCATCGTCTCCGGGCTCGTTCAGCGCTTTGGAGCGTTGGACTTCATCAGCGACAACGCAGGCTATTTCGGCACACACCCACTTCCGCGCAACAGCCTCTTCGTCAAGTTGGGTGCGCACAAGGTCTACGTCGCTGTGGACGTATCATGCGTTCATCCGCGCCGCGTCGTCGATGCAGGGGAACCACCCCTCACTGTGGCTCGCGGGGCGCGTATCGCTCGCTCCTCGGACCATGCGGAGGTGATGATAACTGTGCCAGGTGCAGGCGCGAGCAAGGATCCAACACCGGACCCAGAGGTAACGCCTAAGGCACCAAGGAAAGCTAGAGGTCCTCCACTAGAGAGGCCTGAGAACATACTGAGAGAAGCTACGGATAGCTTGGCAAACCCGGTAGCAGCAGTGGTAGATCCGACTCGGGCATAGGCCGAGCTGGAGGAAACTAGGCAAAAGATACTAGAAGGCGCAAAGAAAATAGCCGCGGCTCAGCAGTCGTTGAACATGACGCTGCGCGAGTATGCAAAGGCAAACAAAGTTGACACGGTAAAGGTAAAAGGGAGAAATCCCATGAGTGAGATGAATAGAGAAGGTGATACTAGGATTGAGGAGTCAAAGAACTGTCTGTCCGTTGGGCTGCTGAGGTACAGTACCCCGGCAAAGAACCTCAGAGCAGCGGACGCGGCTGCATCCGAGTTGGAGGGTCTAACGGGTGAGGCCCGTCAAAGACAACAAGATAGAGTTAACGAGCTGGTTCGGATCGCGAACAGATAGAATGAAGAGCTACTGAGAGCTAACCCGGAGAGAGCTGGAGATTCCAAAATAATCCATTCGGCGATGGGTAACCCGCAGAAATCCGCTGGAGCCGCATCATCTCCTCATGGCGGTCCAAGGAGAGAAGAGGTAGTAACCTCGGCCAGACGGAACAAACAGATCGTCCCGTACGACCCGACATGGGCAGGAAAGGGAAAGGAGGCACAGAAAAATGATGATCGACGAAGTGTGAGCCGAGGTAACCACAACCATGGCAATCCCGGTCAAGGGAACGCTGCCAACGGCAATGCCGAACAGCGAAACTCGGCAGGGGCAGGACAACTGCAGCAGCGGAATATACTGAGGCAAGAGCAAAGTGCCGGCCGAGGTATGCAACAGAGAGATGCGCAACGAGAGCAAAACCGATACAACGACGGTGATTCGGAGATGGTGAACGCGGGGTACCCCAGACCAGACTATCATATGATAGGGTCAAGGTTGGGAAGCAGGGACTTGATGCCGGATGACGCCAGGTTAAAACTGGATCGCCTGTATAGGTCGGAGCAGATCGAATCTCAAGGTCCACCGGGTCTAGCGTGCTTTGGACCCCGGATCATGAAGGAGCCACCGGTACCCAATTTCCAGCTGCCCAGGGGCACGGAGACGTATGACGGTAGTACCAAGCCGGAAGATTGGCTGATAAACTATGCTACAGCTGTGAAAATTGCCACTGGCAACTTGAGATGGGCTGTACGATACGTACCCCAGATGTTAGAAGGTCCGGCCAGAGTATGGTTGAACAATTTACCACCAGGAAGCATCAACTGCTGGATAGATTTTGAGGAAATGTTTATCAGCAACTTCTCAAGTACATATCAGAGGCCAAATAGGCCACAGACCCTAGCAATGTGCAAGCAAAGACCTAATGAGACAGACCGAGAATTCTTGACCCGGTGGTGTACCGTGAGAAACTCGTGTGAGGGTGTCATAGAGTCACAGGCCATAGCGTGGTTTGCGCAAGGGTGCAGATACGGCAGCGAGCTGTGGATGAAGTTGCAAAGGAAAATGCCAGTTACGTTGGCAGAGATGATCCGGATTGCTGATTCGTATGCTTTGGGTGATCCGACTCAACCTAGGCTCGCGTCAAAACAAGTCAAACGAGGAGTACTATCAGAGGGATGGAGCCGGGTCGTCTCGGAGGAACGACTACAGAGGAAAAAGAAGAGATGATAGACCGGATCATCGCTACAGTTCGCAACAAGTTGCAGCCGTGAATCAAGCTCAACCCGGAGCAGGGAGCAGTCAGCGCCAGAAAACAGGAGGGCAATGGACTCCGAGAAACGATGGCAAGAAAACATGGACCCCGAAGCAAAATAAACAGTGGCAAGAGAAGAAAGACCGTCCGAGGTATACCTATGAGTCGATGTTGGACCAGCCGTGTAAATTTCACACGCCAAATCCGAATAGCCCGGCGGGTCACACAACGAGGCAATGTGAGTGGATGCGTAAGATAGAAAAAGTCGGTTCGGGGAATGCTCAGGCACCCCGGAATGATCAACCTCGGAAGGACTTACCCTGGCAGCAATTGCTCTCCGGAGCGGACATGCAACAGCTAATGTTGCCTCCCCCTCCGCCGAGGTATGACAACAATGAGAGAAGGGATGAAGTGCATCAGGTGGAAAATCAGAACCAGCCGGATCAGAGGTATCCCGGAAACAAGGGGAGAAATGAGTACAGAGAACATCACCAGAGCTATTGTGTGTTCACAACTGAGGAAACAGATAGGAAGAGCTTGCAGCACCGACATATGGAAGTGAATGCAGTAATGCCGACGGTGATGAGGTACATGCCTTGGTCGGACCAAGAAATCACTTGGAACATCAAGGATCATCCAAAGCTTATGCCGAGTCTAGGTTCGTATGCGCTAGTGCTGGACCCGACATTCATTGGGCCGAACATCAATGTGAGGTTCTCCAAGGTACTGATTGACAATGGCAGTAGCATTAACATCATGTATGCGGATACAATGCGCAAGTTGGGTATCTCGGAGAACATGCTCCAGGCTACAAGGACAACTTTCCATGGCATTGTACCAGGCATTTCTTGTGAGCCCATAGGCAAAGTCCGGGTCGACGTGCTATTCGGCACGAGAGATAATTGCCGAACTGAGAATCTGGAGTTTGAGGTGGTGAACTTGGAAAGTGCATATCATGCGTTACTCAGAAGACCAGCATTGAACAAGTTTATGGCAAGCTGCCACATCAGTTAGCTGAAGATGAAATTGCCCGGGCCAAATGGAGTGATTACCATTGCTGGAGATTTCCGACGTTCCATTGAGTGTGCCTCAGCTGGGTCTAACCTAACCGAGTCACTCATCATTGCGCAAGAGAAAAGAAAAATCCAAGAGGTGGCGGCATTAGCTCAGTCCGCGCAGCAATATATGCCAGCGTTGAGTAACCCGCATGGTAGCGTTTCATTCCAAGCCGCGAAGGACACCAAGAAGGTTCCAGTTGATGACATGTTCCCGGAGCGCATCGTAACAATTGGTGCCAGGTTAACTGATAAATAGGAAAGCGAGCTTGTCAACTTCCTCCGTGAGAATCAGGACATTTTTGCTTGGTCCACACAGGATTTGCAAGGTGTTCCGAGGGAGTTGGCCGAGCACTCTTTGAACGTAAGACCCGGAGCAAGGCTGGTGAAGCAACCTCTCCGCCGCTTCGCCGAGGATAGGAGAAAAGTCATTGGAGATGAGGTAGCTTGGTTGCTAGCAGCAGAATTTATCATGGAGGTACTGTATCTGGATTGGCTCTCTAATCCGGTGCTGGTAGAAAAGAAAAAGGATAATCCGAACGTGGTGGTGGTTTGGCGTATGTGTATCGATTACACGAACCTGAATAAGGCGTGTCCAAAAGATCCATTTCCACTGCCGAGGATAGATCAGGTCATAGACTCAACCGCGGGATGTGAACTGTTGTCATTCATTGATGCATATTCTGGCTTCCACCAGATACCTCTGAATCCGGATGATCAAATAAAGACCGTGTTTATCACCCCGTACGGGGCTTATTGCTATCGCACTATGCCGTTTGGTTTACGTAATGCAGGTGCAACATACCAAAGATGTATGCAAAAATGTTTGCACGACCAAATAGGTCAAAACGTACAGGTATACGTGGATGATGTGGTTATCAAGACCAAGGAAGGAAAAATGCTCCTTGACGATATCAGGCAGACGTTCGCGAACTTAAGAAGGTTCCGGATGAAGCTTAACCCGGAAAATGTACCTTCGGTGTCCCGGCTAGAAAATTACTCGGATTCCTCGTCTCCAGCCGAGGTATTGAAGTTAATCCAACTAAGATCCGGGCCATCGAACGAATGGAGCTGCCGAAGTGTCTTAACGATGTCCAGAAGTTCACTGGGTGCCTGGCATCGTTGAGTTGGTTTGTATGTCGGTTGGGAGAAAAGGCACTGCCTCTCTACCAACTCATGAAAAAGTCGGATAAGTTCGTTTGGACACCACAGGCCGATGAAGCCTTTGCCCACTTAAAAAATATGTTGGCCACTGCACTAGTGTTAGCCTATCCACTATCAAAGGAGCCAATGTTGCTCTACATAGCCGCAACCAACCGAGTTGTAAGTGCAGTGATTGTAGTAGAGCGCAATAAAGAGGGTAAGTCGGTGCAGAGGCCAGTGTATTACTTGAGCAAGGTATTATCTGCCTCAAAACAGAACTACCCGCACTTTCAAAAGGTGGCATATGGTGTCTATATGGCGGCAAAGAAGCTA
Source organism: Avena sativa (assembly GCA_916181665.1). Taxonomy (NCBI): domain Eukaryota; kingdom Viridiplantae; phylum Streptophyta; class Magnoliopsida; order Poales; family Poaceae; genus Avena; species Avena sativa. Next base: position 472,933,494 of record OV702290.1, read on the forward strand.
AAACATTACTTTGAGGAGCACCCCATCAAGGTGATATGTGAAGCTCCCATATCCAAGATAATGGGTAACAAGAATGCAAGTGGCAGAATTGCAAAATGGGAAATTGAGCTAGCCCCTTATGCGCCCCAATACGACAGAAGAGAAGCAATCAAGTGTCAGGCTGTGGCGGACGTTTTTGTAGATTGGGCCGAGGTACAATACGAACCACCGCCACCTGATCCTAACTACTGGAGGATGCACTTTGACGGGTCGAAAACCAAAACCGGGTTAGGCGTCGGGGTTGTGCTTACCTCGCCAAAGAAGGACCAGCTAAAATACGTATTATAGATCCATTTCGCGGCATCAAACAATGTCACTGAGTATGAGGCTCTTGTGCAGGGGCTCAAAGTGGCAAAAGAAATTGGCATACGTCGGATAATATGCTTTGGTGACTCGGATTTAGTGGTGCAGCAAGTGTCCGGAGTGTGGGACGCCCTGGATCCAAACATGGCACTGTACAAGTTTCATGTGCAGAAGATACCGGGTTACTTTGAGGGGTGTGAATTTCACCATGTACCCTGAGTGGAAAACGAGGCTGCCGACATGCTATCGACAAGCAATTCCACCGGGTGTAGCATTGGAACACCTCAGAAAACCATCTATCAGGCCGTCCCCAGGAACCGACTCGATCTATGTCCCGGAAGATGCGGAATCCAGAGCTGAGCCCATGGACATTGACATGGGAGGTAGTGCGCGAAACCCGGGGACTGCATCAGCAAACCCGGAGACTGCTTCAGCAAACCCGGGGACTGCCTCGCTGGACCTGGGGACTGCTCAGCGTGATCCGGTTGAAGTTATGCCGGTGGATCAGATGGAAATTGATGAGGATGTGTTCCCTGCACGAGCAATACCAGCTTGGGCACTGCCTATATTCCAATTCTTGAAAGATGGAACTTTACCCACTGAGGAGGTGTTATCCAGGCAAACTCAGAGGAGAGCAAAGGCATACACAATTATCAATTCCGAGCTGTACAAACGGAGTGTAACCAATGTCCTCTAGCGATGCGTTGACCCGGAAGAAGGGCTCGACATCCTCCGAGATATACACCAAGGAGAGTGCTGGCACCATGCCTCGTCCCGAGCCTTGGTGGCAAAAGCGTTCCGGCATGGTTTCTACTGGCCAAGTGCCTTAGAACAAGCAGAAGATCTGGTGAGAAAAGGCAATGGTTGTCAGAGGTACGCTACCAAGACACATATGCCTATGTCGGAACTCAAAACCATACCAATCACGTGGCCATTTGCCGTATGGTGCTTGGATATGGTTGGCCCGTTCAAACCAGCAAGGGGAAACATGACACACATTTTGGTCATGGTGGATAAGTTTACAAAATGGATTGAAGTGAATCCTATAAGAAAATGTGATGGAGCTACGGCCGTAACATTTCTCAAAGACATTATCTTGAGATACGGTTATCCTCACAGTATCATAACTGACAATGGCACAAATTTTGCGGAAGGAGCATTTGCGCACTTCTGCCGGGACAATAAGATCCGACTCGACGTAGCCTCGGTAGCCCACCCCGTATCGAACGGACAAGTGGAAAGATCCAACGGATTAGTATTATCCGGGATAAAACCCCGGCTCATTGAGCCGCTGCAAAGATCAGCGGGGTGCTGGATAGAAGAACTACCAGCGGTACTGTGGAGTTTAAGAACAACTCCGAATCGATCAACAGGCTATACGCCGTTTTTTCTGGTATATGGGGCAGAAGGTGTATTACCAGCCGACATAGAGCATGATTCGCCTAGGGTCACCCAATACACAGAAGCCGAAGTGCAAGAAGCCCGGAAAAATGATGTTGATCTGCTGGAAGAAGCGAGAGAACTGGCACTGTCCAGATCCGCCATATATCAGCAAAATCTCCGACGCTATCATAGCCGGAAAGTGTGCTCCCGAGTCTTTCGGGAAGGCGATCTGGTGCTCCGGTTGGTACAATGTACTACTGGCATGCATAAATTATCCCCCCATGGGAAGGGCCGTTCATTGTGAGCAAAGCGTTGCACAATGATTCTTACTATCTTATAGATGCAAAGCCACAGGAAAAGAACAAGGCAGACAGGTCCGGAGAGGAATCTAAGCGACCGTGGAATGTAGCACTACTTCGTCCTTTCTACACTTAGCTAAGAAGTGTATGTATCCGAGTCGTCTCATATGTCGGTATGTATGTCGGCAATGAGCTTATCAATGAAATGTTAGCACCTCGAGCAGTAACTCGGGGACTGCCTTAATATTTTTTGTTGTTACCTCTTGTGTGTTAGCTGGAATAAGTTGTTCTACTTAACCCAGATTAGTAATGTGTGAGCACCAAAAACCCAACTCTTCGACTTGCTGATGTCCAACAAGAATTGGCTTCATGGCAAGCAAGAGAACAAGTTTGGAATTGCGTAGCACATGAAAAGCGACTAAGGAAACGAATTTATTCGAGCTGACGTTCGTTTTTCGGACTAACCCTGTATTTATTTTCAAGTTATTATGCAGCTTTATTTTTTGAGCTAAGTCTGAAAGTTTCTTAGTATTGTTAAGATAATTTTTGAAGCTCGGATTCGTAAGTCATAAAACCGAATCAAGGTAGACACGATCTGAGCCAAAAGATTGGACGAACAAGAAAAAGAAACTCGGGGACTACGCCCAAGTTAACCTGGCATAAGAACTTAGTAGCAAAATATCCCATGTACACAGCATACAGTTGCACCCGGCATACCGGGGATCTGATAAATTTTCAAGTTTTTTGACCTAAGGAGCAGCAGGAGGAGGAAGTTCGGCATCGTCTTCGCTGTCTTCATTATCCGAGGCATCGCCTTCTTCGTCCTCATCCGACCCGTCTTCAGCATTCTCAGCGTTCTCGTCCCCAGCGGATTCCAGGAAGCTTGGTCCTTCAACCCAGTCATGGATAGGAGAATATTCGACGAGGCTGTAGGCGCAAGCCTGGCGCCGAGCTACCCACTCCGGATCATCGGTCCATCTGGATCCGGTGCGTCAGCGTGTAAGGAGGCTGAGGTCGATCTTCTCGTACCATGTGAGTATATGGTGAAGGATAGTATCAGCTGCGGCACGCCCAGCGGAATCCCTCCAGAGGTCGAGCTGGGTCTCGATATCTGACAGCTTTTTAGCAAGAAGTGTGACTCTCTTCGGAGCGCTCTCACGGGGCCAGAACGTGTTGAAAACTCGGACTGAAACATCGAGGAGATCTCTGCCATAGTTCTTGATGATTTCCACGTGAGATGACAGGCTGACCAATAGGTCCTCCATGTCTAAGGGAATGCTCTCACCGTCAAGAGCGGCGGGAGTACCCTCTCTTGGTGAAAATTGGCAACAACAACGCTTGCAATAGGAGTACCCTCTGGAAAGTGGCCTGGAAACAAGGCAAAGGAAGAAGCTGAAGAAAATACATATGAGGTAACCCAGAGAATTATGTCGGATAAGGGAAAGGAACTTACGTGAAATGTGGCTGTGGATCCGGGTCAACTCCTTGATGCAATCATCGCGTCTCTTGCGAAGTTGTTCAAGCTCAGCGATCGGCGATCCAAGATGGATGTCGGATTCTTTGAGCAGGTCCTGGTCCTTGGAGATCTGGAGAGTAAGGCGCTCGCACTCTTCTGTGAAGTTCTGGCCAACCTTTTGGAGCTCGGTTTGGTGCTGCGCCTTCATCTTCTTCATTTCTGCCTTAGCTGGGCAATTTCATTGTCCTTGGTCCGGAGGAGAGCGAGCTCATCGTCTTTTTTCTTTAGCTCGGCCTGATGCTGCCCTGCTTGTTCGAGAAAATGCAGCATCATAACAGGCACGGGCACACTATCCTCAAGCGATGCTGAAATAGTATGTTGACCCGGCAGAGCCGAGGAATGAATGTTTGCCGAGCCAAGAAGAAAAGAAGATGGAAAGCAAAGCAGGGTCGGACAAAAAGGACTTACCCTTGATCTGCTCTAGGTTCTTTCGCATGATCTTGTTCTCAGCCTCCACCCCAACTACAGAAACCGAATGATGAGATTAGTTCGGCAGAGGAAGATGAAGAAAAACGGAAAATCCCTAAGGAAGAAACTTACCCCTTTTTTCATGTTCTGCAACAAGTGCAACGTGCTTTGCGCGTAGCATCTTATGGGTATCCAACAGGCGTTGAAATTCAGCACTCCGGCGATTGGTGGTTACCTGAAGAAAATATAGAAGCGTAAAATTAGGTGTGTGCATATTCGAAGTGTACAAAATCCGGGCCAAGTGGAACTTAACCCGGCTCTAGGTGTGTGCATATTCGAAGTGTGCAAAATCCGGGCCAAGTGGAACTTAACCCAGCTCTAGGTGTGTGCATATTCGAAGTGTGCAAAATCCGGGCCAAGTGGAACTTAACCCGGCTCTAGGTGTGTGCATATTCGAAGTGTACAAAATCCGGGCCAAGTGGAACTTAACCCAGCTCTAGGTGTGTGCATATTCGAAGTGTGCAAAATCCGGGCCAAGTGGAACTTAACCCGGCTCTAGGTGTGTGCATATTCGAAGTGTGCAAGATCCGGGCCAAGTGGAACTTAACCCGGCTCTAGGTGTGTGCATATTCGAAGTGTGCAAGATCCGGGCCAAGTGGAACTTACCCGGCTCTAGGTGTGTGCATATTCAAAGTGTACAAAATCCGGGCCAAGTGGAACTTAACCCGGCTCTAGGTGTGTGCATATTCGAAGTGTGCAAAATCCGGGCCAAGTGGAATTTAACCCGGCTCTAGGTGTGTGCATATTCGAAGTGTGCAAGATCCGGGCCAAGTGGAACTTAACCCGGCTCTAGGTGTGTGCATATTCGAAGTGTGCAAGATCCGGGCCAAGTGGAACTTAACCCGGCTCTAGGTGTGTGCATATTCGAAGTGTACAAAATCCGGGCCAAGTGGAACTTAACCCGACTCTAGGTGTGTGCATATTCAAAGTGTACAAGATCCGGGCCAAGTGGAACGTAACCCGGCTCTAGGTATGTGCATATTCGAAGTTCACATGGAGCTACGTTAGTTTTCTAATGAGCATCCGACCGAGTAACAAGTTACTCCACCAGAGGCTCGGGGACTAATGGTTATTATCTATAACATGTAAAGGAGAAGCAACATACCTCCATCATCCGCCCCGCGAGGTTGATTGCCTTAGCGGTTGTGTTCATTTGAGCAGAAAATTCTGCGGGGCCGAACTTTTCCGGGAGATCATCGTTGTGGACGAACTCCGCCTTGTTCCAGTTCATGACGAACTCGATCAGGCTCGGAGGGTACCGCTCAGCAGAGAAATCCTTGTGGGTGGTGAAGAGAGCCTTAACCCGGCGAAAAATCTCCGTGTTGCTCAACTCGAAGGAGGAGGTTCGGTTGGGGTCGCGGCCGAAACTCATGTGGCACACCTTGTGGGTGCGCTTCTGGAGGGGAGAGATTTGGTTGCACACGAACGTGATCATAGCATCCTTGTTCCGTAATCCGAGTTTCTTCAGTTCTGCGAACCTTTTGTTAACCTGATTAGCCAGAGCCGTGGGTTTCTTGGAGACCTCCTCCCAAAATTCCGGGTCAGGTGGACCCGGAGCATAGGGGAGCAACCGAATCAAATCTTCAGTGCCCGTATTCCGGACATAGAAGAAGGTCCGGGCCCATCCTTTGCAGGAGTCAAGCCCGGTGACCCGGGGGAAAACGGAAGTTCTCCGGGGTGAGATGGAGGCAGCTCTGAATTGGGTGAGCTGCTTATCCTCCGACTCTACTTGGATGTTGGGGATGACGTTACGACGAAGGCCGAAAAACCGGATCCACAGCTCCTTCGTGGGCCACAGTCCGGTGTAGCCTTCGATCATAGAGGCAAAAGCGGAGAGAGAGGTGATAGCGTTGGCTGGAAGATGGTGCGGCTGCAAGTGGTAGGTGCTAAGCCAATCCCGGAGGAAATCGCTCACCGGCAGACCAAATCCCCATTGGAAGTGGGACAAGAACACGACGAACTCACCCGCATTGGGTGAGAGGGCCAGTTCGGCGGAGGGGAGACGAGCGTCGACGCTGGCGGGAATGCGTCTAGTCTGGTAAAGCCAGTCAAGGTCATCTTGACAGACCCATGACCCGCCCCACGCGCCGCGGTCCGCCGCAGCGGCATCCTCCTCCATTTCTTGCTCGGCGACGACGAGCTCCTCCTCCGTCATCTCGTATTCACTACCCTCGCTAGCGCTAGCGGCGGCGAGGATCTGAGGCCTGGATTGGCGAGGACCCGTGGCGAGGAAGTCACGCAGTGGTGGCTGCGACGCAGAAGCACGGAGAAAAGCGTGGCGGTGGCGCTGCTGCTAGAAGCACTGGTGGCGGCGCGGTCGCTAGGAAGATGAAGGAGAAGAGCAATGAGCAGAGGGGCGTAGAAGAGGAAAAAATGCTAAGGGGTGCGCCCCTCCGCTACTTAACCACCCCCTGAGAGGGTGACTGGGATCGCGCCCTGCCAATGAGCCACATGGTGTGGCCGTGTATCACCTGCCTCAGCCAATCGGTGAGGAACCACACAGAGGGCCACAGAGCAGAGGAGATCCCGTGACGTGACACACTGATGCGGTAAACGAGGAGGCAGGCGTGACGTGACCCTCGCACAGTGATAACTAACAATTACTGCGGCAGTTACTGTGCAGGCCCTTAAAATAAGACGAGATAATGATTAGCCTCCACGTGGGTTGGCGTATGAAAGAAGGAAACAAGGCTCGGATCGAACCATGGTAACCATGGGATCCGAGCCAAAGTGGTAACCCGACCGGCAAGTGAAAACTTGGAACGTGCGAAGGGAACGTAAATCCATATAATCCGAGATAAAGAGCTAACTCGGAAATAACATCCAAGGCTCGAACATAAATGAACCTGATGTGGCCTTAGCGACCAAGGCATCTAAGACCGCACCAGCTTCGGGGACTAATGTTGGGGGGATAACCCCGGGTATGGTCACTCCGGGGTATAAAGGCCGAGTTAGCTGAGGTTCGGCAAGGCCAAAGCAGATGCTGGCCGGGTCACCTCCAGGCAGGCCGGATCACGGAGTAACCCGGACCAGGAGGGGGTCGCCTAACATTGTCTCAGACGACTTAAGAAGTAAGTCGGAAGTGCTTGTCTAACTTATATGCAGGAACAGGTATCGCCGGATCTACTATGATCCGGGTCCCGTTTAGCTTCTGGGAGAAGGAAGGAATCTCTCTGGTCAAAAAGAAGGCCCAGTACGCACTGCATGAGCGAAGCAAGCAAGGGCAGGACCACCGGGTCATGGCCGACAAGGGTGACGACGCCCATGTCGGCTGACGCAGGCGCCGTAGAGGCTCACGTAGCTAAAGCATGTGTGACGCGGGGGAAAAGCACCCCGGTCGGGTTACCACTTTGAGAGGAGGCATATTCTTAGGAATATGCCTCCACGTATGCCCTAGGCAGAGACCGAGCCCCCTCTATATAAGGGGGGCTAGGGTTTCTGTAGAAGGGGTTGGGTTTTATTCCATAGTGATTTGGCTAAGGTTCTAGGGGTGAACAGTGGGTGAGAGTAAGAGAGCTCCTTCTTCCTCCTCTCGCCAATACAGCTCTAGGAGCACTTGTAATCTTGAAAGGAAAGCAATACAAACTTCTGTGTGGAGAATCACTCCACTATCCCTCCCTAGATTCCCCTAGCGTGTATTAGTCCCCACCTTTAGCCTATCCATGGCATCTGCCGTGACACCACCACGACACTCTCTCCTCCCGAAGCTGGCGGCGGTAGAACTAGTTGGCTTGGATGTGTTGGGAGTGGATAAGAACAACACTGATATCTCTGCTATGGAGAAGAAATCCATGGCTGGGGGTTGTATGAAGCAAGGGAGAGGGAGAGGAGCTGGGCCTTGGCAATAGCAACAACGTATGCAACAAAATCAGATGCAGCAGCAGCAGCAGATGCAAGGATTCAATTTTGGGAAGATGCCTCCTCCTCCTTATGGCCATCATCCTCCTCCACCATATGGATTTATCACTGGAAACATCCATCCTCCTTGGGGTTTTCCAGGACCTTTCCTCAATTATCCTCCAAATTAGCATTTTGGGATGCAATCCAACCAGTGGATTGCTCCACAATAGGGGAGCTCTCAGCAACAGTAGTCTCACAGCAATGGAGATGTGCAGAAGGGGAAACTAAAAAACAAGAATACTGCTACCCAAAAAGAAGTTGGATCTTATGGACCTGATCTTGCTGCATAGATGAACTACACTAGTTCTATTTGTATGTGATGTGGATAACCAGGTCACCACTAGGCTATGTGTGAAAAACAACAGGTGAGTTTCACCTATAAAGCTGCTAGCCACAAGGTGCGTGAATGTCCAGTTAGGAAAAGGCCTCACTAGATTGCTAGGTATGTAGGGATTGCTTCTATTGGCCTAGGTTTTTACCATATTGAAACTCCTGAAGTAGTCATAAATCTAGTCTCCTCTAACAAGAATTATGGCCTGGTGGTTGTTGAAGGAGGGGAGATATCCAGTACTGAGCTAGCAGGGGAATTTTCTAAAATCTACAAGACAAATTGGCCTTGATAGATTAGGGAATTGGGGCAGCCATACATCTACCTGGTGAAATTCCCACCCCACATCCAAGTGGAGCAAGTAATTGGCTACCCCAGGTTTGGTCTGTCAAGAGAAGATGTGTGGGCTAAGGTTGAAGCCTGGAGTGATGATCCAGAGCATGTGGAATATCTTCAAGATACATGGGTGAGAGTTACTGGGCTACAAGCAAAGTGGTGTGAATGGAATTTGCTAGACCAGGCTATCTCTATATGTGGTATCTTGCAAGAAATAGACTGGTTAAGCATCTTCAAAGATAATGCTAAGGAGGTTAGACTTAAGATCAAATATAGAGACCCACTGAAGATTCCTAGCAGCATGTTGTTCCATTTTCATGGAGGTTTATTCCACTTAGGGTTTACAACTGAGGTTTTTGTGGATAGAGAGGATAATGATGATCTGCTGGCTGATGAGCTTGACCAAGGCAGAAATCATGGTGATAATGTAAGTCAAGGTGGTATGGAGGCTGATAAAGCTATTGGCAACACTGATAAAGATAACAATACGAACCAGAACACTAGTGCTCAAGGGCATAATACTGGGTTCAAGACTAGGATGGTTGATGGAGGAGAGAAGGTGCAACAAGATTCAAATACTGGTGCTACAATTTTCTTTAGATGCTAGAAGAGAGTGGGTTGGTGGATGATTCTGGTAACTTTGTGCTGGACAAATCCCCCTACCCATCAAGGATGCTGATCATACTTCAAACTTCTCGTTTGGGGAACAAACATCCTTTCAATCTAGGAAAACTGTTGAAGATGGTATTGGAATCTGTCTCCCTGAAAGTATCATGCCTACCATTCAGGAGTTAGCTTCTCAATATAAACAACTAGGAGTGGAGAAAAAATAAGAAGTAAGAGAAATGGGGGCCCATCCAACCTACAAGGCAAAGTTACAGAATTGATAGATCTCAAAATGTTTTGGAAAAAGCGATAGAAAGGAAGAAAAGGGTGAACCTGGAGAAACCTAAGATGAAAGGTATAATGAACTCTAATTCTTTTAATGTTTTACCTATTGAGGAGCTTACTCATATGGATATAGATGTAGGAGTTGAGTTGCAGGAAGATCTAGTGGATGCTCCTGTCTCTTGTAGTAGTAGTGATGAGTGCATATTTGCATCATGTTTTACATTATTATTTTACATTGTAGATGTAGGATCTTGGTATTTTACGGTGCTTGCGTGCACATTTTATGTCTGTTTTCACCAGGATCAGGACAGATGATGGATCCAATGGATACAATTCTTGGAGTAGTTGCACTGTGGAGAAAAGGAGTAAAAAACAACGTAAATCGCTTATTTGAGAAATATTAATAATACTAGAAGAAAACCAGAAGCGAACAAAGAAGGCAGAGAGTTCAACGACCAACTGTACGGGCGGAGAAATTCTTCTGGCCGTATAGCTCTGGACGTATAGCTGGCGCCGCCTCCACCTCGTCAAATAGTTTCACCCCATGCAATTGGTTCGGCGAGACGACATACAGAACACCCATAAATCACAGAAACCTCACCCACGGAAGGCATCTGGAGGGGGAACTCATACACAAGGGATCCATCTTCGCCCTGCGCAGATCCGGGAGGCTAAGGCATCAATCTTCATCATCCACCGCTGCATGACCACTATCTCCATCCATCCCATCTACATCTTGTCTAGATCTTGTTGTAATTCATATACTCGTTGTGGATTTAAACAAGTACTATTCGTTTATGATTGTTTCCATTACCATTACTATGATGTTGATTGCCTCCATGTCTGAGTAGATCTCTAGTTATTGGGGAGATGGAGAAACCCTAGCATATAACTGAGATGAGATAGAGATTATTATATTATACATCATTATGTGTATGTGTTAATTGTCTTCATTTTGATATTGGGAGTTGTGCACCTCCCCAATATTTGCCTCCTATAGGGACTCGATGAAGGGGATTACTTGTTGGTAGACGGAGGGATGATAGCACTTACTGTGACTATAAAGTTGTTGTCATTCCTTACGTACTAACTGGGGGAATCAAGGAGAACTCACAAAGTCATGTCCATGCCACGAGACAAATCCCTTAATAGCGCAGTAACGTGATGGTTGTCGGTTATTATCTGCTGTGGTTATGAGGATGATGTGTGCAGCGGTTCCTGGCTATTCGTCCATATATGGAGCTCCTCCCACATACATACACATTATGATAATATTCGTTATAATACTCTCGATTACTTAGTATAAATTGCTAGTGGTGGATCCACTAATCCCTGAGGACGCATTTTCCCTATTATAGTTCCAAAGTTCTATTACACACGCGATTCTTACTTTTTGCATTAATTTTTGCTTTACTTTAAATCACCTTGTTCAACCAAAACCCAAAACAACTCTACTTTTAGTTATAGTTATAGTTAAAATCATTTTAGTCTTTTGCCTACTGCTCCCCGTGGGATCGATATCTTTATTTCAAAACTAGCTACAAACGATCTGTGCACTTGCAGTCATCAAGCTATTTTCTGGCGCCGTTGCCGAGGAGCTTAGCGCTATAAGTCACTTTTCTTTTATTTATTTACTTTGGTTGTACTAATTTTTACTTTAGTTGTAGGACCACAACAATGGACAACACTCAGCATTTAAATCAGCTTGAGGCAGTAAGGAAAATGGGTTTGCCCATGGACGCTTTTATAACTGTCAACAAAAGCATAAATCCGGATGGAGTCGAGATCCATTCTTTATTATTTGAGTTATTACATTCTAAGAAATTTGCAGGAACCTATGAAGAAAGTCCATATGGACACTTACAATTCTTTCAAGATATTATTAGTTCCTTTATTTTCGACGACTGTAATCTTGATATGGTTAAAATCCAGTTGTTTAGACAAACTCTCTCTAATAATGTTTGCGACTGGTACAAATCTTTTTGTGCAGAAGCACCAAGGACTTGGAAGGAATTAACAACCAAGTTCCTATCAAAATATTATTCTGAAAGCAAAGCTCACATGATGAGAGGTATTATTATCAGTTTCAAAAATAATCCTAGTGAGGGCTTATATGAAGGATATCTAAGGTATAAAATCTACCTAGATAATTGCCCCATCATTGTTTACCTGATTGGTTAATCACCCATACCTTTTATGGAGGGCTAAGTATTGAAAATAGAACGAATCTAGATACTGCTTCTAATGTATCTTATACCTATGATGAGGCTTGGAATCTAATAATAAAAATGAAAGAAGCAACTGAAAATTTTAAAGATAAGGAAAATACTACAAATAGTTTTTCTAAATATGCTTGCATTAACGATTTCCTTGCAGATGAGAGGACAAATACAATGATTAAAATCCTCGGTATTGATTCTTACCCAGTAAAGAAAATTATTGAGAACTATGCAAGGCATTTGCAGGTACCTACAGAATGGGAACCTTGTAAACCCCTCGAAGAAAAGAAGCGTGCAAGAGCACTAATGGAAGAGTTCTCCTCGATATCATTACAAGGGATCTTTGAAAAAAGACAAAGAGAGGAAGAACAAATGAAGAAGAGACCCAAGAAACCAGAAAGGAATTCCGAAGCTAAAAATATAAATAATGTAATAATGAAGGATCTTATGGAAGCACGAACAGTGGAAGATGAAGTGGTTATGTTAGACCTTGAAACCTCAGAATTCATCAAATGTAAGGTTCGAGGTAACAAAAATTCTAAACCTTTGACCCCTATATATTGTGGAGAAACTTTCTTATATGGAATTTGTGAACCGATATCCACTATAAATATTATGCCTTCATCACTTTATGAGGAAGTCCGCTACAATTTAAATAATCCAGATGTGGAACCGGTGGACAATATAATCAAATTGTCTAATAGAACCAATATAAAACTGGAAGGAGTAATTAGAAATATCTATGTATTTATTGGCTCACTCATGTACCCCCTTGATTTTCATATAGTTGATATGCCTCGAGATTCTTTTTGTCCTATTCTTTTGGGCAGGCCTTTTGTTTCCATCACCAAAGCTCGAATAGATAATCAGAAGGAAACTATTTCGCTGAAGTTTGGAGAAGCGAAAATGATATTCCACTTTGCCAAACTAAAAAAGAGGCCATATGAAATGGAGGACATCAGGGAAGAAAAGATGATTGCCGAATTAGCAGCAATTCATTTCAGTACTCCACAAGATGAATTAGAAAGAAGCTTGATTAATTGGGAAGAGGCACCATATGATGAGGAGAAACAAGACATGGATGATTACCTTGATTCAATCCCGGAAGCACAAAATCCACATGACTATGAAGAATTGGTAAGAACATGTGATGAAGAACCTCCCCCAATAGAATTGAAAAAACTTCCAGACAATATGAGGTATGAGTTTTTAGATAACTAAAATAAATGTCCTGTTATTATTAGTAAGAATCTATCAAAAAATGAAACGAACAAACTCATTTCAGTTTTGGTTAAGCATCGTGAAGCCTTTGGATATACATTAAGTGATATTAAAGGAATAGATCCATATATTGTAACGCATAAGATTACCATGCTTGATGATGCTGAACCCGTAGTAGATACGCAAAGAAGGCTTAATCCTAAGATGAAGGAAGTAGTAAGAAAAGAAGTTATACACTTACTTGATGCTGGCATAATATATCCTATTTCTAACAATAAATGGTTAGCCCAGCTCATTGCATACCAAGACAAGGTGGTCTTGATGCTGCTATGAATGCGGATGGTGAGCTAATTCCTGTTAGACCAATTGTAGGATATCGTATGTGCATTGATTTTAGGAAGCTAAACCGTGAGACACAGAATAATCATAAGCCTATACCATTCATGGATAATTTTTTTAGAAAGACTTAGTAATAATTCCTACTTTTGTTTTCTTGACGGTTATTCTGGATACTCTCAAATTGCTATACAACTGGAAGATCAAGAGAAAACAAATTTCACTTGTGCTTATGGCACATATGCTTATAGATTAATTCCATTTGGCTTATGTAATGCAGCAATGATACGTTGCAAACGTATCTATAATTTTTGATGTTCCATGCTTGTTTTATATCTACTTTCTTATGTTTTGTCCACACTTTGGAGTATTTTTATACAATTTCTTGGACTAACCTATTAACAAGATGCGATAGTGCCAGTTGCCTGTTTTCTGCTGTTTTTGGTTCCAGGAAAGTCAGAAAATCAATATTCTTGGAATTGGACGGGACAAAAGCCAAAGTCAATATTTTACCGGAAGACACATGGAGTCCGAAGGAGAGACGAAGGGGGCCCACAGGGCGGCTGATGTCTACGCACTTCTATTCTTGTAGACAGTTGTTGGGCCTCCAAGTGCAGAGGTTTGTAGAACAGCAGAAAGTTTTCCCTTAAGTGGATCACCCAAGGTTTATCGAACTCAGGGAGGAAGTGGTCAAAGGTATCCCCTGTCAAGCAACCCTGCAATCAAGATACAAGAAGTCTCTTGTGTCCCCAACACACCCAATACACTTGTCAGGTGTATAGGTGCACTAGTTCGGCGAAGAGATAGTGAAATACAAGTGGTATAGATAACTATAAGTGGTAACGATGATAGAAAGTAGCTTGATGGCGTGGAAAAGACTAAAGGAAAACTGAAATAAAGAAGGAAGCAAGCAAACATGTAACAGATCTAGTAGCAAATGGTGTTTCAGTGCTAGAAACAAGGCCTAGGGATCATACTTTCACTAGTGAACACTCTCATATAAATATTATCTCTTTATGATACTACACTAAACTACTCTCCGGTTGGACACTCTAATCGATGGTAGAGCTATAACAGCACACCTCAAAGTAAGTCTTTCCCATCTAGAAAACCCCACACTGTCACCTTGAACACTAGATGGTTCCAACAAACACCACAATTTCATAAAGACATCCAACTCCAAATATAACTCATAACAAGTATTTGTAATCTCTAGCCTAAGTGCCACCATGGTGTGCATGCTGTCACTTTCACACACATGGGGAGAGCAGAGATCTATTAAAGCACTTGAGTAGCAAGGTAGATCTATAGATTACAAGCTCATGATCATAATATGATCATGCATAGAGAGAGACATGAACACATAGCTACCAGTAGAACCCTTAGCCTCGAGAGAGAACTACTCCCTCCTCATCATGGGAATCAGCAATGGTGATGGAGATGGTGGTGGAGATTGATGGAGATGGCTCTAGGGGCACTTCCCCGTCCCGGCAAGGTGCCGGAACAGAGACTTTCTGCCCCCCGAATCTCCCCTTCGGTGGCGGCGGCGCTGCGGAACTTTTCGTGGATTTCTGATTGACGATTTAGGGTTTCTGTCTCGGGAGGCTTCTTATAGGCCAGAGGGCAAGGTCGGTGGGCGGCCAGGGGGCCCACACCATGCCCTGGCGCGGCCTAGGGTTGCCCGCACCTAGGGGTGGTGTGGCCACCCTGTGGCCCCTCTCCGACTCTCCTTCTGGCTCCCTAAGTCTTCCGAGAAAATAGTAACTTTGGCTTTTGTCCCGTCCAATTCCGAGAATATTCATTTTCTGACTTCCTGGAACCAAAAACAGCAGAAAACAGGCAACTGACACTATGGCATCTTGTTAATAGGTTAGTCCAAGAAATCATATGAAAAGTACTCCAAAGTATGGACAAAACACAAGAAAGTAGATAAAACCAAGCATGGAACATCAAAAATTATAGATACATTTGCAATGTATCAACATCCCCAAGCTTAACTCCTGCTCGTCCTCGAGTAGGTAAGTGATAAAAAGAAAGAATAATTTTTGAGATGACATGCAGCATCAAAGACCTGATCAAAGTATTTGTAAAACATTCAAAGCTGGGATCAAAGTACTTCAATCATAACATGCAAGACAAAGTTCTAGCAATAAGCAAAGAAACTATGATGCAACATGAAAAGACACAAACAAAAGATTCATGAATAACAATGCTTTGCAAGACGTTTGTTTGTTTCACATAAAGAAAACATAGCATAATAGTATTCAGCTTGTCCCTCAATAGAGTAGAAAATATAAATGCATAGGACACCTTCAAAGTTCATAAGAGTGACTAGATACAAATAGTTTAAAACAAGCAATAACAAGTTATGCATCAATCAACTAGTCTTGGGACAATGCACATAGAACTAAGAATGGCCACTGTGCTCTCAAAGTAGGTGCATAAAGGTAGAAGATGGAGACTCAATATAAAGGTGGAAGAAAGGCCTTTGTAAAAGGAAGTAGGTATTAAAGTCTCATAAAGAGCTTCCAAAAATTATGGTACTAATAGCTTTGAGCTCTCATTGCCCTATCATAAGCATCTTGAAGTGATTAAGTTTAAAGTGAACAAACTATGGTGTACATGCTTGACGAAGTATAAGTTAGAAATCTCATGTCCCTTGAATACGAGGGCCACTCCTCATGCTACTCAAGTTTACTCACCGGTAAGTTCTTGTCATCGTAAGTACATGTGTATCATAGAGAACCGCCAACGGGGTACCCCTTGCCCGATGATACGGAAGAATCCCCATATCAAAATGACAAGGCAAGCAGACAACGAGCATCTCATCAATCTTCTTATTTACCATGGGAATATGGTGATTTTTTCTCTATTTCCTCTTTTCATAGTATCTCTTTTTTTTCTCTTTTATCTTTTTTCTCAATATAGGACTCTTTTTTTATAAGAAGAATGCTTCATAGACAGCTCATTATGGTTACGCTGCAGGTCTCCACCATGTCAGCATGGATTAGACCAGCGGCCCAGTCGTTTCTCTAACACATATACATAACTCCATGGACTTACAAGCTCCCCTTTCATTTCACACCGACGACATCCATATACAAAAGAGCATGATATCAACTAGGTACAAGTACCAAGTGCAATGTTGAAAGCGTTCCCCATGAAAGCATGGTTTTGCTAATTCCCAACAAATAAGTGCAAGCATATACAACATAGACGACACAATGGTTCAAGTTTATTAAGGGCAAGTAAAGTAAAGTTTGCCATCAAGTTCGTGAGAGCTTTAATCACTAGTTTTCTCATAACAAGTGGAAGGTAAACAAAAGCATGAATATACTTGGAATAGCATAAGCTAGTAGGTAGGTATGGTGGACTCTTTGGAATAACTTGGTTTATGGAGTTGGATGCATGAGTGGAACTCATACTTTGTTGTGGAGGCTAGCAAAAGACTGGGAGCAACAAACTAAGAGAGCAATAATGGCCATAATCACGCAGAGCGACAAAACATCATTGATCAAAGCATAAAGTGATACTACAAGTTGAAAACTAAAGGATCATAAAGGCTATGGTGACTTTGGATAGCCATAACATGGTGTGAGCATGTGCCAAGTCAACCCAAATAAAGCATCAAAGGAGAATGCCACTATACTATGCTTTAATATGCTAAAACAACGCATGATTCATCCAAGGCACATTACGCAATCTTAATTGTTTATAACAAGTCATGCTACAACAAAGAATACTAAGCATAAAGCCAAAACAATATCAAGCATGGCATGACAAAGCATATGCCACAGTCAAAAACAAGCTCGTTTTACCACATAAGCATGCACTTTCCTACTCTTTTCCAAACCAAACCAAACTATTTGTAAACCAATGTATGAAAGAGGGGGTCCAACCAATTTATTCAGAAAACTAAGCAAACCAAATCAAACTAAAAACCAAAACGAAAACAAAAAAGAAGACGCTCCAAGAACAACACAACTGTGCATGAAACAATAAAAATGAAGCGTTTGGAAGAAACCTGGAATTTTTATTGATGAAGAAGGGGGATGCCTTGGGCATCCCTAAGTTTTGACGCTTGTACTTCTTGGATATTTCTTGGGTGACACGCATGGCATCCCCAAGCTTGAGCTTTAGTCCATCCTTCATCTCATTACTCATTCCTTCCATACACCTGAAATTTTTCCTTCATACAAAACTTCACACAATCTTTATTAGCAACATTAGTGCACTCAAGATAAAAGGTCTTAAGGTTCAGTTCTAACACCAAATAAACTTCCATTAGAACACTAGCTACTTTAGCACTTCCCTCAAAAAGCTCAATTCCCCAAAAGAACTCAAGAAGGAACCAACAAGAAGCAAATGCAGAAAATGGCAGAAATCTGTCAAAACAGACCAGCAGGTAAAGACGAATTTTTTCGAAGACCTTATGTCGCTCAAATCGAAAAGTTTTGAACTTACGAAAGTTAGATAACACCCTGAGGCAGAAACACAAAAATTCGCGCCTCAAAAAGACCTTCAGAGATTTTACACGAATTTTTACGGTGAAGCACAAAAATCTGTTTCGGGACAGCAACTTTCCCAAGCATTACTTCTCTCTCATTAGATGTTACTCTTGGCACAACAAGCAAATAAAAAGGATAAGGAGCGGTTATTACAGAGGTAATAACTTCCAAGACTCATCTAAAACTTTTGGGTTATCTCCCAATAAGTACTTTTCTTTAACGCCATTAAGTTAGGCTTGATAGTTTGAGAAGATGCTCACATAAGAAATATGAATTGAGAGTAAAAGAGAGCATTAAGAAGCAAATTCAAAGCACATTTAAGTCTAACCCACTTCCTATGCATAGGAATCTTGTAAAGAAACAAGTCATGAAAGCACAAAGCAACAAGCATAGGAAAGCAAAACAAGTGCAACTTCAAGACTTTCAACATAAAGAGGGGAAACTTAATATTATTGAGATGCATAAAACCATGTTTCCCTCTCTCAAAATAACTTTCAGTAGCAGCATGAATAAAGTTAACAATTAACTATCACAAGAAACATTCTTATCATGAGCCACATGCATAAAAGAATAAATACTTCCCACATAAACATAGTCATTCTTATTGATTGTAGTGGGAGCAAATTCAACAAAATAGCTATCATTATTATTCTCATCACCATAATCATCAAATATAGGAGGAATATTGTAGTCATTACTAATTTCCTCCTCAATAGTAGGTGGACTGAAAATATCATATTCATCATTGTAATCATCATATATTGGAGGTTTGGTATCATCATAAGAAATAGAATAGCTATCTTCCAAAGCTGGGGAACTAAAAAGATCATTTTCATAAGAACTAGCTTCCCCAAGCTTAGACTTTTCCATAGAATTAGCAATAATGGTGTCCAAAGAATTCATCCTAACAACATTGCTATTAGCATGCAAATAAAGTTCCATAGGTTTTTTAATTTTCTCTTCAAACACTTCATGTCCTAACTCAAGATAAATACTATAAAGCTCTCTAATGTTTTTGTTGTTTTCCATTAAGCCTAGCTAGTGAAAACAAGAAACAAAAAGACAAAATTACAGAATCTAAAGGAAATAACTTCGAGCACTCACACCGGAGGATGTGAGTACCTTTTACCTTACCTCCCCGGCAACGGCGCCAGAAAATAGCTTGATGTCTACACACTTCTATTCTTGTAGACAGTTGTTGGGCCTCCAAGTGCAGAGGTTTGTAGAACAGCAGCAAGTTTTCCCTTAGGTGGATCACCCAAGGTTTATCGAACTCAGGGAGGAAGTGGTCAAAGGTATCCCCTCTTAAGCAACCCTGCAATCAAGATACAAGAAGTCTCTTGTGTCCCCAACACACCCAATACACTTGTCAGGTGTATAGGTGCACTAGTTCGGCGAAGAGATAGTGAAATACAAGTGGTATAGATAACTATAAGTGGCAACGATGATAGAAAGTAGCTTGATGGCGTGGAAAAGACTAAAGACAAACTGAAATAAAGAAGGAAGCAAGCAAACATGTAACAGATCTAGTAGCAAACGGTGTTTCAGTGCTAGAAACAAGGCCTAGGGATCATACTTTCACTAGTGAACACTCTCATATAAATATTATCTCTTTATGATACTACGCTGAACTACTCTCCGGTTGGACACTCTAATCGATGGTAGGGCTATAACAGCACACCTCAAAGTAAGTCTTTCCCATCTAGAAAACCCCACACTGTCACCTTGAGCACTAGATGGTTCCAACAAACACCACAATTTCATAAAGACATCCAACTCCAAATATAACTCATAACAAGTATTTGTAATCTCTAGCCTAAGTGCCACCATGGTGTGCACGCTGTCGCTTTCACACACATGGGGAGAGCAGAGATCTATTAAAGCACTTGAGTAGCAAGGTAGATCTATAGATTACAAGCTCATGATCACAATATGATCATGCATAGAGAGAGAGATGAACACATAGCTACCAGTAGAACCCTTAGCCTCGAGAGAGAACTACTCCCTCCTCATCATGGGAATCAGCAATGGTGATGGAGATGGTGGTGGAGATCGATGGAGATGGCTCCTGGGGAACTTCCCCATCCCGGCAGGGTGCCGGAACAGAGACTTTCTATCCCCTGAATATCCCCTTCGATGACGGTGGCGCTGCGGAACTTTTCGTGGATTTCTGGTTGACGATTTAGGGTTTCTATCTCGGGAGGCTTCTTATAGGCCAGAGGGCAAGGTCGGTGGGCGGCCAGGGGGCCCACACCATGTCCTGGCGTGGCCTAGGGTTGCCCGCGCCTAGGGGTGGTGTGGCCACCCTGTGGCCCCTCTGTGACTCTCCTTCTGGCTCCGTGAGTCTTCCGGGAAAATAGTAACTTTGGCTTTTGTCCCGTCCAATTCCGAGAATATTCATTTTCTGACTTCCTGGAACCAAAAACAGCAGAAAACAGGCAACTGGCACTGTGGCATCTTGTTAATAGGTTAGTCCAAGAAATCATATGAAAAATACTCCAAAGTATGGACAAAACACAAGAAAGTAGATAAAACCAAGCATGGAACATCAAAAATTATAGATACATTTGCAATGTATCAGTGGCCACACCACCCGTTGGCGTGGGCAGCCCTAGGCCACGCCAGGGCATGGTATGGGCCCCCTGACTGGCCACTGACCTTGCCCCTTTGCCTATAAGAAGCCCCCGAGACGAAAACCCTAAATCCTGGAGCCTCCAGCCATGAAAAGTTCCGCAGCGCCGCCGCCACCGAAGAGGAGATTCAAGGGATAGAAGTCTCTGTTCCGGCACCCTGCCGGGACGGGGAAGTGCCCCCGGAGCCATCTCCATCGATCTCCACCACCATCTCCATTACCGTTGCTGATTCCCATGATGATGAGGGAGTAGTTCTCTCTCGAGGCTAAGGGTTCTACCGGTAGCTATGTGTTCATCTCTCACTCTATGCATGATCATATTGAGATCATGAGCTTTGTAATCAAGTAGATCTACCTTGCTACTCAAGTGCTTTAATAGATCTCTGCTCTCCCCATGTGTGTGAAAGTGACAGCATGCACACCATGGTGACACTTAGGCTAGAGATTACAATTACTTGTTATGAGTTATATTTGGAGTTGGATATCTCTATGAAATTGTGGAGTTTGTTGGAACCATATAGAGCTCAAGGTGACAGTGTGGGGTTATCTAGATGGGGAAAGCGAACTTTGAGGAGTGCTGTTATAGCCCTACCATGGATTAGAGTGTCCAACCGGAGAGTAGTTCAGAGTAGTATCATGAAGAGAAGATATTTATATGAGAGTGTTCACTAGCGAAAGTATGATCCCCAAGCCTTGTTTCTAAGCATTGAAACACCGTTTGCAACTAGATCTGTTACATGTTTTCTTGCTTCCATCTTTATTTCAGATTGCCTTTAGTCTCTTCCTACCCGTCAAGCTCTTTTCTAGCACCGTTACCACTTATAATTATCCATACCACTTGTATTTCACTATCTCTTCGCTGAACTAGTGCACCTATACACTTGACCAGTGTATTGGGTGTGTTGGGGACACAAGAGACTTCTTGTATCTTGATTGCAGGGTTGCTTCAGAGGGATACCTTTGACCACTTCCTCCCTGAGTTCGATAAACCTTGGGTAATCCACTTAAGGGAAACTTGCTGCTATTCTACAAACCTCTGCACTTGGAGGCCCAACAACTGTCTACAAGAATAGAAGTGCGTAGACATCAAGCAAAAACTTTTCAGGAATGTGTTCTAAAGATTTTTGATGATTTTGTTGAGAAGACTATGGAAGTCCTAACAAATGATTTTGTCGTTTGTGGAACAACTTTTGATAATTGTCTCTACAATCTGACCAAAGTTTTGTAGAGATGCAGGCTATCAAACTTGGTTTTGAATTGGGAACAATGTTGTTTCATGGAGAGAGAAGGTAAAGTTTTTGGGCATAAAGTTTCTAAGAAGGGAATAGAAATAAATAAAACAAATATAAATGCTATAGAAAATATCCCCATACCTCAGGACATTAAAAACTTAAAAATGTTTCTGGGACATGCAGGTTCTTATAAGTGGTTTATAAAAGATTTTGCCAAACTAGCTATGCCCCTCACCAATCTTCTTGATAAAGAAACTCCATTCTATTTAGATCATGGCTGCATAACAGCTTTTGAGAACCTTAAGGATAAACTACTTTCAGCACCTATCATGCAATTTCTAATGTGGGATGAACCTTTTGAAATTATGTGTGATGCTAGTGATTATGCCTTAGGGGCTGTTTTTGGTCAGCAAGATGGAAATAATTTGAATGTTATTTATTATGATAGTAGACCTCTTAATAAGATTCAGAAACATTATGCTACTACAGAAAAAGAATTTCTAGCCATAATTTTTGCTTGCAACAAATTTAGATCTTACATAATAAATTCAAAGGTAATAATTCATACGGATCACCAAGCTTTGCGTCACCTCCTTGTAAAAAAGGATGCTAAGCCTAGGTTGATTAGGTGGGTTTTATTACTACAAGAATACGATTTGAAAATAATAGATAGGAGGGGTAAGGATAATCCTGTAGCAGATCATCTCTCTAGGATGGAGGGAATAATTAATGAACCTGTACCTATTAATGAATCATTTCCGGGAGAATATTTAGCAAAAGTAGAAATTGCTGATCCATGGTATGCAGATTATGCTAACTATCTAGCAACGAAATTTATACCTCCCGGTATGTCAAGAAATCAAAGAATGAAATTCTTTAATGATCTTAAATATTATTTTGGGATGATCTGTATCTATATCATCATGGACTTGACGGAATGATTCGGAAGTGTGTGCCTAATCACAAAATGAATGCAATATTGAAGGCTTGTCATGATAGTCCATATGGAGGGCATCATGCAGGTAAAAGAACTACTGCAAAGGTACTTCAATACAGATTCTACTGGCCCACCTTGCTCAAGGATGCACACAGGTATGTGGAATTTTGTGATGCTTTCCAAAGAAGAGGTAATATAGGCAGGAGACAGGAAATGGCAATGAATTATAGTCTCATAATTGAACCCTTTGATGTATGGGGAATGGATTACATGGGACGATTTATAGAATCAAATGGTTATACTCATATTCTTGTTTCTATTGACTATGTTACTAAGTGGGTTGAAGCTATCCCAACAAATCATGCAGATGCAGTGAAGATGATCAAGGACGTCATATTCCCCATGTTTGGAGTGCCTAGATTTTTAATTACTGACAGTGGTTCTCATGTTATGGAAGGAACTTTCAGGAAAATCCTCAGCAAGTATGGAGTAACTCACCGTGTTGCATCACCATATCATCCCCAAACAAGTGGTCAAGTGGAACTCTCTAATAGAGAACTAAAGACCATACCCGAGAAGATGGTGGACAAATCAAGAAAAGATTGGTCATACAAGCTAAATGACACTCTATGGGCATATCGTACTGCTTTCAAAAATCCAATGGGTATGACACCTTATAAAATGGTGTACGATAAGGCATGCCATTTACCTTTAGAACTAGAACACCAAACTTTTTGGGCAATCAAGAATCTAAATTATGATCTCAAAGCAGCAGGGGAAAAGCGTTTATTAGATATGCATGCTTTAGATGAGTTTAGAAGTGAAGCCTATGAGAATGCTAGGTTGTTTAAGGAAAAAAAGCTAAGAGATGGCATGATAGAAAAATAGAGAATAAAACTTTTAAAAGTGGAGACAAAGTGTTACTCTATACTTCTCATCTTGAGTTGTTTCCAGGAAAACTCAGATCAAAATGGGAAGGTCCATATGTAGTTGAAGAATCAATTCGTTAGGCGAAGTGAAGCTCCAAGGAAAAACACCCTCTCTTGCATGGGTGGTAAATGGACAACGCTTGAAGCATTATCGGGTGAACAAAGATATAAGTGCCATCACCATAGAATTGAGCACCCCCGAAGAAGTGATAAAGTGAAGGTATACGAAGAACAGTAATTACAAGAAGAATGGACTCAAGACAGAATGAGCGGTACTATGATCAAGCTATTGACCATCAAAGAGCGCTTCTTGGGAGGCAACCCATGTGAAATAAAGGTTTGAGTAAGTTTTTAAATTTTCAGCTAAAGTTTACTTTTAGTATTGTGCTAAAAAAAGAAACAATTCATGCTCTAGCAAAGAAGAAGGAAGATTAATAATGCCAAAATTGGTTGAAAATTTAAGCTAATATTTCTCTGTCAAAACTCTAGATTTCGTTAAGTTTCAGATTACTAAAGAGTTCTTGGAGAGACAGGAAATTTTTGGTGGACACAGAAGGTTTAACGACCAACTATACGGTGGGAATAAAAATTCCGACCGTATAGTTGTTGCGACATCAACACTTCCATCCACGAAAAGGTACTGAGAGTTTAACGACCAACTATATGATTGGAACGAAAAATTCCGCCCATATAGTTGCAGTCATATAGTTGTCAATGCCTTTGACAAAATAATTTCTGGGGTACTGAGAGTTTAACGACCAACTATACGTCCGGAATTAAAAATTCCGCCCGTATAGTCGCGGTAGTATAGTTGTCGACCCCTCTCCAAATTTTTTTAATCTAGAATATAGAGAGTTTAACGACCAACTATATGGATGGAATTAAAAAAAATCCACCCGTATACGTCCGGCCGTATAGTTGAGTTCCACCGTAGATCCAATCTATAGTCGGTTCATAACTATACGACGGGAACTATATGGGTTGCACCCGTATAGTTGCTCGTTACGCAAGGTGGCTAGGGTTTTTGACCCCTCCTTTTAAAGCTGATCGCATCTAACCTTTTTCATTAAGTTTTCGTAGAGCTACATCCTCTAGCCTCGAAAGGTCTTCGTCATCCCTATACAGGTCCCTTTAACAACATCCGTACAGCGAAGCCATGCAGCCCTTCCACGTCAACAAGATCCGGAAGAAGAAAGAAGAGAAGCCCTTGAAGAGGATCAAAGAAGTAGAACCAAAGGGATCGTCATCATCATCCGTCTCGGAGATCAAGCCTCTCCCAAATTGGGAAGACATGTTCCCGCAAAGGATGGAGATGATGAGACAAGCTGAGCAGGGAAGGAACAAGTATGAGTACCTCCCTAATCCTTATAGTTACAACATAGGATCCTATTATAAACCTCCTCCTGGTCCATCACCTCTTAAACTTAAGAAGGTGCGGCAAGATGAGATTCATGATAAGATCTATGAATTGGAAAAGGCTTCTAAGGCATGTGTTGAAACAATTGGAGAAGGGATTGACTCCTACTGGATGAGGAGCAAAGACCTTGAGAAAAAGGTCGATGACATCAATGCTAGAGTTGGCTTCTTAATTAATACTGTCTTTGAGTTGACAGATGAGAAGAAATTCCTCAAGAGAAAAATGTTGAAGCTCCAATATGATATGTCTGAGCTCAGCATTCGCTTTGCAAGCATGGTTAAAGAGGGCAACATGAAAGAGGAAGGCGCCGCTCTTTCTACCTAGGAGGGAGAATATTTACCAGCAAGGAGTTAATTGATTCCACCTGGCTTGATTCCAAGCTTGGGGAGATCTTTAAAAACCTTGTAATCTTTCTTACAAGTTTTTATACTATCGTTTTCGCATTAGTCCAAACTACAAATAAAGTTTGCATCATTAGGATTCCCTTCAGGAACAGTCGATCCCTTCTATGAAATTCCGAGTATATTATATATGGAGCAATTTTGAGTTTGTGTTTGTTTTTATTGATATACGAATGGCCTGAGTATGATTTTACTTGCACTTGATGATAGCAATAAGAGTCTTCCACACCATTGGTATTAATAGAACACTTAAGAGATAATTTAGTCAATATGTTGTAAGTCTACGGTTTGATTTACAAAGAAAAATTATCTACACAGTTAAGTTGAAGAAGAAACCTTGAACAAAGGAAAATAAAAGTGCTATCAAAATAGAGTGGGAACAAGTCGAGGTAGAATCTTCAATTCATAAGAATGCTTCATATACAATTGGAATTTGGTAATTGAGATCGTTAAACTTTGAATTCCTACATGAAGTGGAATGTATGGTTAGCTCCTTTGCACAACACTTAAATAAAAGTGTGAGCACATATATATATACAAAAGAAAAAGAAAAAGAAGAATAAAAAGAGTGAGTGTGCAAAGAGCAAGTAGGCATATACCACCGAGTTGTAATATGACAAAGATATACTTTTGAGATTCTGAATCTCAAGTGAATATGTTGATCCTAAAATACTTGGGACTACCTCATTAGCTTATTCGGTTGAACCGGATTCTTTTACATTATGTTGAGATTCATCTTTTATAAACTGTTAATCACTAAGGTGTGGAAGCCTTCTAAATACTATTCCAACAGTTCGAGTAAGGTACTATTCATGAACTTATTCCTATATATCGTACATGATAAACACATGCTGCCATTGCCTCATTTATTTTATCGAGTCAGTTTCATGAATATGAGGATCACATCCATTATGCTAGAACTTGCTTGGGGCGAGCAAGAGTCTAAGCTTGGGGAAGTTGATGAGTGCATATTTGCATCATGTTTTACATTATTATTTTACATTTTAGATGTAGGATCTTGGTATTTTACGGTGCTCACGTGCACATTTTATGTCTGTTTTCACCAGGATCAGGAGAGATGATGGATCCAATGAATACAATTCTTGGAACAGTTGCACTATGGAGAAAAGGAGTCAAAAACAACATAAATCACTTATTTGGGAAACATTAATAATACCAGAAGAAAACCAGAAGCGAACAAAGAAGGTGGAGAGTTCAACGACCAACTATACGGGCGGAGCAATTCTTCCGGCCGTATAGCTCCGGCCGTATAGCTGGGGCCACCTCCGCCTCGTCAAATAGTTTCACCCCGTGCAATTGGTTCGGGGAGACGACATATAGAACACCCAGAAATCGCAGAAACCTCACCTCTGGAAGGCATCTGGAGGGGGAACTCATCCACAAGGGATCCATCTTCGCCCTACGCAGATCCGGGAGGCTAATGCATCGATCTTCATCATCCACCGCTGCATCACCACCATCTCCATCCATCCCATTTACATCTTGTCTAGATCTTGTTGTAATTCCTATACTCGTTGTGGATTTCTACAAGTACTATTCATTTATGATTGTTTCCATTACCATTACTATGATGTTGATTGCCTCCATGTCTGAGTAGATCTCTAGTTGTTGGGGAGATGGAGAAACCCTAGCATATAACTGAGATGAGAGATAGAGATTATTATATTATACATCATTATGTGTATGTGTTAATTGTCTTCATCTTGATATTGGGAGTTGTGCACCTCCTCAATATTTGCCTCCTATGGGGACTCGATGAAGGAGATTACTTGTTGGTAGATGGAGGGATGATAGCACTTACTGTGACTATAAAGTCATTGTCATTCCTTACATACTAACTAGGGGAATCAAGGAGAACTCATAAATCCATGTCCATGTCATAGGAGAAATCCCTTAATAGCGCAGTAACGCGATGGTTGTCGGTTATTGTCTGCTGTGGTTATGAGGATGATGTGTGCAGCGGTTGGTGGCTATTCGTCCATATATGGAGCTCCTCCCACATACATACACATTATGAGAATATTCATTATAATACTATGAATTACTTAGTCTAAATTTCTAGTGGCGGATCCACTAATCCCTGAGGATGCCTTTTCCCTATTATAGTTCCAAAGTTCTATTACACACGTGATTCTTACTTTCTACATTAAGTTTTGCTTTACTTTAAATCACCTTGTTCAACCAAAACCCAAAAACAACTCTACTTTTCTTGCATCTTAAAGTTATTCCTTAAGTACTGCGTTTAGTTATAGTTAAAAGCATTTTAGTCTTTTGCCTACTACTCCCTGTGGGATTGATATCTTTATTTCGAAACTAGCTACAAACGATCTATGCACTTGCAGTCATCAAGTAATCTAGTCCTAGATCCTAGTGCTTACTTTAATACTGATACTGCTAATGATTTAGCTGATAGTTGGATAGAAGTATTCAATAAGTCTCTGGGCAAGCACCGTAGGAAAAAATTCCAATGATTTATGCCTTTTGGAATAGTAGGAGTATCTTAGCTCCTGGTAGAAAAAATACATAGAAGATAACATCATTCCTTCAAATGTTGATTATATAGTTTTCCAAGAAACTAAAAAAGAGCATTTTAGTCCAGTGTATGAAGATAGAAAGCAAGATTTCATTTCTGAGTTACATGAGCTCTTCATTAGTTGGGATGGTACAACTATAATTGGTGGGGATTTTAACTTCATTAGAGCTCCTAGTGATAAAAGTAATGGTAATGTAGATTTTAGATGGATGGATAAATTTAATGAGTGGACAGAGCTATGGGCTTTGATGGAAATTGGGCTAGATGGTAGATCCTACACATGGGGGAATAACCAGGAGAATCTCATTATGAGTAAAATAGATAGATTTTTCTATTCTACCAATTTTGAGAGCCTTTTTTCCTTTTTCTAGTGCTAAGGATTTATCTAGGATTGGCAGTGATCATACTCCTATTGTTTGGGAGCAAGGGGAGACTCACCTCCCTAGGAGAAGAAGCTTTAAAATTGAAAAATGGTGGATATTTAGACCCGACTTCAAAGATGTAGTAATTAAATCTTGGGGAATTCAGTTAGATAGTTTAGATGTAGTTGATATCTGATGTCTGCAAGTGCACATATTGTTTGTAGCTAGTTTCTAAGTATAGATATCGATCCCACAGGGTGCCCAAAGGTATGTGTTTATGGGTGAAGTCTCTATCGCACCCGAAGTTGTCATAGGTCTTCGAGTGAATTGACTGCAAGTGTTGAAATGAGAGTTGGGTTTGATTAAATGAGATGGATTTAAATAGAACTAAAATGTAAACTTCAGAAATATAAAGCATAAAAGTAAAGAATGACTTGATTGTTTGCTGTTTCCTGCAAATGTCAAAAGAAGGCATAGGGAGATTCAGTTCATGGTGACAGTGACTGTGCCAGGTGGACGAATGATAAATGTAAAAATTATAATCTTATAAATATATGTGTAGGCGAGCAACCCATAATTAGCCGGAACTCCTCTTGGTAGATTTCATCCCAACTTCAATAATCCTACTAGCCCATTACCAAAACCATGGTCATACACTAGACGATTAAGACCCTTCAGGTTGCTTATCAATTAAGCTCCTTGGATCAGACAAATGCAATAAGCACAGTGGTTCCTCGTTATCCTCGAGTCTACTAGTTTTCCATTGATATCCCCGTGTCACCCGGGGGTCGCCGGTCCACTAGAGAACAAGATCTTATCTATGTAGAACAAAGCATCATGTTGTCTAGGGCCTTAATTGGACAACAAGCATTAGGCATCCCATAGATAGTCAAGCACACATAATATAGTAATTAGAATCAATCACAAACTAATGGAAAATATATGAAGGCACATCACATCTCACCAATCCCCTACATCTCCCACACCCAAGGGAATTACTCACACATGAGAGAAGAACAGATCATCAATATAATCAAATAAAGGGAATTCATCTTGGTATTACCGTGGAGATCCACAATAATAATAGAAAAATATCCAACACAATTCAAGATGGGAAGAACAATCTCAAACCCTAGTCTTGCAAGGTGGAGATCCCTCTCTCTCTCAAGTACAAGTTGTGGCTATGGGGGTGTATTGGCTAGGAGGTTGAAGATCGTGGAGCGAGATGAAGAACATCTTCCCCTTCTTCTCCGGATCTCTTCTTTCTCCCTTCTAGATGGTATGGCGGCTGCTGCATTGTGTTTTCGACCTCCGTCCCTTCATGGAAGTTGTCCCTTTTGATAAGACAGTGGGAACTATACGCCCAGAAAAATATTCCTGCCGTATAGTTGCTCGTTAAAGCCTTTGTGTGCTCCCCTCGAGTGCTTCCAAGGAGAGACTTACTTGTTTTCTCTAGAATATTGTGTTTCTCTAGTTAAAACCTTCTGTTGACATTCAGAACCTGAAACACACATTAAAAACCAAGTTTTCTTCGCTACCAAGTATTAGCGTTAGGTAAAGCCAGAAAACAATCAAATTCGGGAGAAAACCATCAATAAAAGCCATAAAAAATGTGTTGAATCTCACAGCTATCAATATCTAGCAATCTAAAGTAAGATACTTTAGAAAATTGGCTAAAGGCTGGAGTGTTAACCTAGAGGCTACCCTTAGAAAAGAGAATTAATGAAATAATATGATATTCTTGATGTCAAGTCTGAAACTTCCATTCAGTGAAGAGGAAAGAAATAGACTTGACTTTATTCTTAATGATTTAAATGATTTCTGGGCTAGAGACGCAGTTAAAGCTAGAGGGAGATCTAGAGAAAGCGACATCTTAGAGGGTGATAGAAATACTACCTATTTTCATGCTATAGCTAATCAAAGGAGAAAAAAGATTTTAGTCCTGGATGGACCTGGGGGCCTGTCATTGAGACTTAATACATGCTCAAAGTTGTTGTAGAATTTTATAAGGATCTTTTTGGTTTTGAAGATAGACCTGACATTAATCCTAGGTCTAATTTTTCTCTTAGGATGAAAAATTTAATGTTGAGAAAAATCTCATTCTGAGTGGGCTCTTCTCTGAAGAAGAAATCAAAACTGCTGTGTTTGACTCTTATTCAGATGGTGCCCCAAGACCAGATAGTATTTCCTTTATGTTCTATCAAAAGTTCTAGGATGTAATCAAGCTGAAGGGAATATGCCCGAGAGGCAATAATAAAGTGGTTATTATCTTATTCCATGTTTATGATAAATGTTTATTTTACATGCTAGAATTGTATTGATCGGAAACATCAATACATGTGTGTTTAATAAACAAAAAGGGTTCCTAGTTATGCCTCTCTTATAGACTAGCTTGTTGATTAACAAGATGATCAAGGTTTCCTGATCATGGACATTGGATGTTGTTAATAATAAGGTCACACCATTGGTGGAATGATGTGATGAACATTAATCCGAAGTATAGCATTACGATAAAAGTCATTATGTTTATATTGCTATAACATCATATGAAGTAATCTTTATCCTTAGACCATGAGATCATGTTAATTGCTAACACCGGAAGAGTATCTTGATAACATCAAACGTCACACCGTAACAGGGTGACTATAAAGATGGGTTCAGTGCTACGAAGGTGTTATGTTGAGGCTCATGGATCAAGAGTGGAATTTGTCAATCCCGATGACAGATAGATATACTCTGGGCCCTCTCGGTGATATCACATTTAAATAGCTTGCAAGCAAGTGATGTGATCACTAGAATGTTATATCACGGGAACGAGAAAAGAGTGCATGTCGGTAACTAGATCAAACTAGGTATGGAGATACCGATGATCGAATCTCGGACATGTAATATATCGCGGGACAAAGGGATTTAGTTACTAGCGTTAAAGGTTCTCACGATCACAGAAGTCATCGTTGAATGTGTAGGAGTCAGTATGGATCTCCAGGTCCCGCTGCTGATTATTGATCGGAGAGGGGTCTCGATCATGTCTGCATTATTCGCGAACCGTAGGGTGACACACTTAAGGGATACCGACACCATTTGGAGCAAATATGTTTCATATAAAGATTTAAGAAAGCGCTAGAATTATTTCAATAGACACCGAAACTGTTTCGGGTGAAATTGCTGAAATTGGTTCTGCATGTAATATTGAAATGTTGCAGGGGTTTTTTGTGAATGTTTGTTAATTAAAGTAATTAACAAAATTCTGAATAAAAATAATAAAAGAGTTTTATTAAATGAGAGAGCATTAAATTTGGAGAAATTTAATGCATTTAAAGTGGAGACTGTAAAAGAGAATGTGAAGGGGCAAATTTATGTGGAGGGAGTTACCACCACATGAATGGAGGAGGTGAAGAGTCACCTCCTCCATGCGCCGGCCATGAAGGAGGGGCACCCCCCTCCTCCTATAAAAGGCCACCCCCTCCTCACTTCTCACACACACCTCCTTGTGAAGGATCTCTCTCCCCCTCTAGTATTATTCCCCCATGGTCTCGGATTAGCGAGATACATGTTCCCGGTGGCTTTATCTGGAAAGGAGTTGCTGATTCCGCTGCTTTGCTGGAGCGAGGGACGGAGGTTGTCGGGGTACCGGACGTGTGTGCGATCACGGATGCACCGCTGCTTTGCGGTGCTGGACTTGGTGGTGCTGGAGCTGGATCTGATGGACGTGCTGGAGCCGGACCTGCTGGACTTCATCATGATCTTGAGATCGGCAAGTGTACGACTACATCAACCACGAGTTCCTACTCGTTAACAAAGCTCGTTGTCTACGAGGGTAAGTTCTCGTTGGATGTATGTCCACCCGTTGCTTTGTACCTAGTAGATAGATCTTGGCATGTAGTTCACACCGTAGAATTTTTTTTTTGTTTTCTATGCTGCGGACCCAACAGTGGTATCAGAGCCTGATCTATGCGTAGGTGCTTTGCATGGGTAGTACACATATGTTTATATGTGGGCGATGATGATCATGCTATTGCATCTTCTATGTACTTTGGATATTGGTGGCATAGTGGGATGAAGCGGCCCGGACCAACCTTACATGTCATTGTACATGAGACCGGTTCCACGACTGACATGCAACTAGTTTTGCATAAGTGGCTAGCGGGTGTCTGTCTCTCTTACTATAGTCAATATCTGATTTACAACGAGTTGCTAATAACTTGGTTATCCTCGTTGTGGTTCATGTTCGTAGGTAAGACCGGTTCTATCTCCGAAAGCCCTAAGCCACGTAAAACTTGCAATTGATAAATTAGAGGCGTCTAGCTTAGATCGTTGCTGGGCTAGTGTCTTGATATGGTATTGTTGTAAGTAGATGTATGATAGATACTCTTACAACTCACTTAACGTGTTAGTTCCATAGACCTTGGCCTTACACACAAAGGAATGATAGAGATCATACCACGATGCATATGATGGTGATCAAATGCATGGACCATATCATCTCACTTTACACATTAGATGTTTGCATCTTATATTGCTAGTTTGGCGCTTTTAGTAGCATTGTAAGATGATCCCTCATTTAAATATCAAGATAAAATGTGTTCTTCCTTAAGTATGCACCGTTCTATGGATCGTGTTTCGAGACATCACGTGATGATCGGGTGTTCTCAACTCTACGCTTTCATGCAACAGGTGGAAGACAGTTTTACACACGCGAATACTAAGGTTCTTACTTGGCGAGCCTAGCATGTACAGACATGGCCTTGGAACACGGACCGAAAGGTTAAGCATGAGTCATATAGTTGATGTGATGACCATATTGATGCTCGCCTTTGAAGCTACACCGACTCACGTGATGATCGGACTTGGTGTAGTGGATTTGGTTCATGTAATCACCAAAAAGACACGAGGGATGTCGTTTTTGAGTGGGAGTTCATTTCTAATTTGGATTAGTCGAACTCAATTTGTCATAAACTAAATCAAAGTGAATTTGCATAATTTGTTGTAGTCATTGGCATCTGTTCACTACCTTATGCTTAGTTTTAATTGAGATAATAGAACTATAGAATTCTGGATATTTACTTTACGAACTGGTATCGTATTGTTTTGAATGTCAATTTAAAGTTTATAAGTCGTATTGCAAACTTTCAGCAAACTCTATTTAATCCATGAAGTTTATAAGTAGTATTAAATCAAGAGTAAGAATTCCAATGTTAGTATCTAAAGTATCATGTTTGCCTCCATGATTATTGATATTCAAAAAGTTGTTTTAATATCAAGATTATATTGGAGCTGAAAATTGTTTCAGAAACCATCATGTGTGAAAGATATTGTGATATCTGAAACAATGTTTTTGGTTGCATTATGATAGAGTATAATTTAGCAAAATACATGTTCTCATATTGTATGAGAATTTGTGAAGGACGGATATGCTAGGCATCCGAATCTACCAAAAAGGTTTTGGGAACTGATATTATACTCGCGATTCTTCCTTATAGGCTATAGTAGCTTGATCATGAAAGTTGTCATGATAAGGATGAATAGAAGATGTAAGTAAAATGTTTACTACACTAATAGATCACTAAAGAATGGATTTTTTGAAAGAACACCAAACATTTGATGATGGTGATCCACTTCAAAGTGCAAGTCCAAAGGTATTAGTATTTGACTATATACGCTTTGTACCATGTGTCATGTTGATGACACCACTATTGATGTTGATAGATTCTTTTAAAAGAAAAGGAATTGCTAAAAGAGAATCTATAAAATATTTGGCAGAAAATAAAAGGTTGGAGATGTCCAACTTAGGTATATAGAAGATATACATGTTATGGCTATATTCCTTGCTTGTTAAACAATGTGGTTCTTAGGTATTGGATACCAGTATTGGATACCGAATTGGTTGATATGAAGTGTCATACAGGACAATGCAATTCATGAACTACAATGGCCTAAGTAACTACCAAGAGAATGAGTGATGATGTTCATCGAAAACAAATAAAGTGTTATTGTGTTTTTCGTTGTCATCAAACCAAGCCTTCAAGATTTGTTTAAATAATTGTTATTTTGTTCCGGTATTATGAGAACAATGGCTATTCAAATAATTACCGTATTCCATAAAGGATGGATGAACTTTTACAAGTCTAGTTGGAGAAATCACATCCATAAACACTATTGCTAAAATGTCGCAAGACAAATGATTGAAAGATCACTTATGAAGTGACATCGCTGTTTAAATTATATTGGAAAGAAAACATGAAGAAACTCCATGTTGATGGATTTTTGGAGTCTTTGATTTTGATCAATTGACGCATGTGAGACTTTCCTCGAGATAATTGAAACTCCATCCATAGGCCACAGAGGAACGGATGACTAGCTTATTGGAAATTGTGCATGCTGATGTGCATAGTCCATTATGTGTAGCCATATGCGATGGATCTTTTTGCTTCATAAGCTTTCTCCGAAAATTTGAGTGAATATATCTGTATATTTACTTAATAAGGAGGAAGTATGAAACATTTGAAAGTTGTTCAAAGACTTTCAAGATGAAGTTGAAAATCATTGTAACAAGAAAATAAAGAGTTTATGATTCGATCATAAAGGAAGATATTTGAGTTACATGTTTAGCAAAAACACCTAAGAATTGAGGAATTGTTCCATGATTTGTGTTTCCCGATAAACCATAGGAGTATGGCATATTCGAGAGATGAAATCAAACCATGTTTGACATGGTAAGATCAAAGGTGTCATTTATAAAACTGCCATTATGTTTTAAAGATTGAAGCTTTAGAGACTACCGCTTTTACACTGAAAAGAGCACCATCGTGATCCATTGAAATGACACCATATGAGTTATGGTTTGGGATAAAACCCGAATTGTCTTTTCTTAAATTTTGGTATGCTATGCATAAGTAAAATGTTTACAACCAAAGTCGGATAAGCACGTCTTTGTAGGTTATCCGAAAGAATTTGTTGGGAATTTCTCCATAACACCAAGGACAAAAGAGTTTGTCGCTTGGAACGTCAAGTTTCTTGAGAAGGAATTTTTCGTGAAAAGTTAAGTGGGAGGACAATAGAACTTTGATAAGGTTGTTGAACCTTAGCTATATGTTATAAGTAGCGCGGCACCGGAAAGTGTCCTGGTGGTGGCCACAATGCTCATGGCTCTTGTGATTACAAAAGGTGTGATCTCGGAGATTAGAGTTCCTATAGAACCGTGTGGGTCGGTAAGAATCAAATAGTAAGATTTGATAAGCAAGTCGTTATTGTTTTGATAATGATGAACCGACTACATGCAAAGAAGCGATGATGGGCCCTGACTCCATAAAATGAATAGAAGTCATAGAATCCGTGATAGTATCCATACACGAGAAATCAAGTTTCTGAACTTGGAAGACCCTCCGGAAAGGTGTGAAGCCTATCGGTCATGTTTGGATCTATAAAGAAATAAGACATCGATGTTTAACATC
Organism: Avena sativa; assembly: GCA_916181665.1. Classification (NCBI taxonomy): domain Eukaryota; kingdom Viridiplantae; phylum Streptophyta; class Magnoliopsida; order Poales; family Poaceae; genus Avena; species Avena sativa. The sequence continues at coordinate 472,969,156 of OV702290.1, forward strand.
TATGAAATAGTCGACATGTCAGAAATAAGTTTACGACAATGTTCAAGAAGTTGACTATGACAAGATTTGATCTTTCATAGCGATATATAGTCTTGACGGATTAATGTAGCAACCACTACATATAATTTGGTATATGGTAGTTGAATAAACAAAACAAGGTTCTTCTAATAGAACGGTAACCTAGGACATGTACATGACATGGTCCGAAGGGTTTTGTTAATTCAAAGGGTGCTAAAAGGGAATGTAAACTTCAATAGTTGAAGTAAGTATAGCGGAGTTGGAATCTTCACCATGATGAAACTGTTAAAAGAGTTTAAATTCATCGGAGATGATGAAGATGCTTGCAGTTGCAAGAAATTAAGTGGGAGCGCTGAGACATATTTCTAATACATTATGTAGAGGACATATTGTTGATTGGAAATGATGTATCTTGAATTGACACAAGTTAAGGATTTCATTAAAATAAGATTTCGATGAAAGACTTGGGCAAACCCAGAATATTAGGCATCAATATCTATATGGATAGATTAAGGCGCTAATATGGTTGTGCCAGACATACATATATAAGATATTGAAAGGGTTCAATATGAGATATTGAAAGGGTTCAATATGGAAACAACAAGAAAGGTTCTTGCTGCATGGAAATGATTGTATCAAGATTCATGTGTTTCAACACTTGGTGAGTAAAATCACATGAAAATTTTGATCGATTATACCATGATATGTATATATCCAGAATGTCCTATGCCCTAAATGTTATGAACATATACCAGAATGATTCATAAGATGATCATTGGACAATAGTAAAGATATTCTTGTGAGCTTTGGAAGAACTAACAATATATCATGTATAAGTGACAAATAGTTAAAGGTAGTTCATTGTAAAGTGTTACATTGATACTAGTTTTGTCACAAGATACAAATTAAATTTATCTCAATTTAGACTATGGGTGGCACAATATAATGGAAAGGATGTTCCATGATGGATTTGGATGAGTTCCAAAGTTGAGATATTGTGGACGGGAAACCTCATCGCTAGCGGCGCTAGCAAGGGTGAAGATCCGGACGGGAAACCTCATCGGCACCGGCGAACGCATCGTCTCCAAGCTCGTTCAGCGCTTTGGAGCGCTGGACTACGTCAGCGACAACGCTGGCTGCTTCGGCACGCGCCCCCTTCCGTGCAACGGCATCTTCATCAAGCTCGGTGCGCACAAGGTCTATGTTGCTGTGGACGTGTCTTGCGTTCATCCGCGTCGCGTCGTCGATGCAGGAGAACCACCCCTCACTGTGGCTCGTGGGGCGCGTATCGCTCGCTCCCCGGACCATGCAGAGGTGATGATGACTGCGCCAGGTGCGGGAATGAGCAAGGATCCAGCGCCAGACCCGGAGGTAACGCCTAAGGCACCGAGGAAAGCTAGGGGTCCTCCGCTAGAGAGGCCTGAGAACGTGCTGAGGGAAGCTATGGATAGCTTGGAAAACCCGGTGGCAGCAGTGGTAGATCCGGCTCAGGCACAGGCCGAGCTAGAGGAGACCCGGCAAAAGATACTGGAGGGCGCAAAGAAAATAATAGCGGCTCAGCAGTCGTTGAACATGACGCTGCGTGAGTACGTGAAGGCAAACAAGGTTGATGCAGTAAGGGTGAAAGGGAAAAATCTCATGAGTGAGATGAACAGAGAAGGTGATGATGGACCAGAAGGGTCGGAAAACTATCTGTCCGTGGGGTTGCCGAAGTATAGTACCCTAGCAAAGAACCTCAGAGCAGCGGATGCCGCGGCGTCCGAGCTAGAGGGTCTGATGGGTGAAGCCCGTCAAAGACAGCAAGACTGGGTTAATGAGCTGGTTCGGATCGCGAACAGGCAGAACAAGGAGCTGCTGAGAGCTAACCCGGAGAGAGTTGGAGCTTCTAAGATCGTCCATTCGGCGATGGTAACCCGGAGAAATCCGCTGGAGCCGCATCGTCGCCTCATGGTGGCCCAAGGAGAGAAGAGGTAGTAACCTCGGCCAGACGGAACAAGCAGATCGTTCCGTACGACCCAACGCGTGCGGGAAAAGAAAAAGAGATGCAGAAAAACGACGATCGACGAAGTGTGAGCCGAGGTGAAGCTGGCCGAGGTAATCACAACCAAGGCAAGGCCGGTCAAGGGAATGCTGCCAACGGCAATGCCGGACAGCAAAACTCGGCAGGAGCAGGTCAACCGCAGTAGCGAAATATACCAAGGCAAGAGCAAAGTGCCAGCCGTGGTATGCAACAGAGAGGAGCACAACGAGAGCAAGACCGATACAATGACGAATACTCGGAGATGATGAATGCAGGATACGCAAGACCGGACTATCATGTGATAGGGTCGAGATTGGGAAGCAGGGATTTGATGTCGGATGACGCCAGGTTAAAGCTGGATCGCCTATATAGGTCGGAACAGATCGAATGTCAAGGTCCTCCGGGTCCAGCGTGCTTTGGACCCCGGATCATGAAGGAACCGCCTGTACCCAATTTCCAATTACCCAGGGGCACGAAGACGTATGACGGCAGTACAAAGCCGGAGGATTGGCTGATAAACTACGCAACAGCTATGAAAATTGCAACTGGCAACTTGAGATGGGCTATACGATACGTACCCCAAATGTTGGAAGGTCCGGCTAGGGTATGGCTGAATAATTTGCCACCCGGAAGCATCAATTGCTGGATAGATTTTGAAGAAATGTTTATCAGCAACTTCTCAAGCACATATCAGAGACCGAATAGACCGCAGACCCTGGCCATGTGCAAGCAGAGATCTAACGAAACGGATCGTGAATTCTTGACCCGGTGGTGTACCGTGAGAAACTCGTGTGAGGGAGTCATAGAGTCACAGGCTATAGCATGGTTCGCACAAGGGTGCAGATACGGCAGCGAGTTGTGGATGAAATTGCAAAGGAAAATGCCAGTCACGTTGGCAGAGATGATCCGGATTGCGGATTCTTATGCTTTGGGTGATCCGACTCAACCTAGGATCGCGTCGAACAAGTCAAATGAGGAGTATTATCCGAGGGACGGAGCCGGGTCATCCCGGGGGAACGATTTTAGGGGAAAAAGGAGAGATGATAGACCGGATCATCAGTATAGTTCGTAACAAGTTGCAGCTGTGAATCAAGATCAACCCGGAGCAGGGAGCAACCAACGCTAGAAAACGGGAGGGCAATGGACTCCTCGAAACGAGGGCAAGAAAACGTGGACTCCGGAGCAGAAGAAGCAATGGCAAGAAAAGAAAGATCGTCCGAGGTATACCTATGAGTCAATGTTGGACCAGCCGTGTAAATTTCACACGCCAAATCCGAACAGCCCGGCGGGTCACACAACGAGGCAATGCGAGTGGATGCGTAAGATAGAACAAGGTGGTTCGGGGAATGCTCAGGCACCCCGGAATGATCAACCTCGGCAGGAGTTACCCCGGCAGCAACTGCTCTCCGGAGCAAACACGCAACAGCTAATGTTGCCTCCCCCTCCGCCGAGGTATGACAACAGTGAGAGAAGGGATACAGTGCATCAGGTGGAAAACCACCAACAACCGGATCAGAGGTACTCCGGAAACGAGGGAAGGAATGATTACAGGGAACATCACCAGAGCTATTGTGTGTTCACAATAGAGGAAACAGATAGGAAGAGCTTGCAGCGCCGACATATGGAGGTTAAGGCGGTTATGCCTACAGTGACGAGGTACATGCCTTGGTCGGTCCAGGAAATTACCTGGAGCGTCAAAGATCATCCCAAGCTTGTGCCAAGTCCGGGCTCGTATGCACTAGTGTTAGATCCGACGTTCATTGGACCAAACATTAATGTGAGGTTCTCCAAGGTACTGATCGACAATAGCAGTGGCATTAACATCATGTATGTGGATATGATGCGCAAGTTGGGCATCTCGGAGAACATGCTCTAGGCTACAAGAACAACTTTCCATGGTATCGTACCAGGCATCTCCTGTGAGCCCATAGGCAAAGTCCGGGTCGACGTGCTATTCCGTACGAGGGATAACTGCCGAACTGAGAACCTGGAGTTTGAGATGGTAAACTTGGAGAGCGCGTATCATGCATTACTCGGGAGACCGGCACTGAGCAAATTCATGGCAAGTTGCCACGTTAGTTATCTGAAAATGAAGTTGCCCGGGCCAAATGGAGCAATTACTATCGTTGGGGATTTCTGACGTTCTATTGAGTGCGCCTCAGCCGGGTCTAACCTAGCCGAGTCACTCGTGATTGCACAAGAGAAAAGAAAAATCCAAGAGGTGGCGGCATTAGCTCAGTCCGCGTAGCAGTATATGCCGGCGTTAAGTAACCCGCATGGAAGCGTTTCGTTTCAAGCCACTGTTAACAATTGGTCCACGTTTCGTTTCATGCGTTTCGTTTCATGCCGGCGTTACACCAAGAAGATTCCAGTGGATAACATGTTTCCGGAGTGTACCGTAACAATTGGTGTCGGGTTAACTGACAAATAGGAAAGCGAGCTCGTTAACTTCCTCCGTGAGAATCGGGATATTTTTGCTTGGTCCACACAGGACTTGCAAGGTGTTCCGAGGGAGTTGGCCAAGCACTCTTTGAACGTAAGACCCGGAGCAAGGCCGGTGAAGCAGCCTCTCCGATGCTTCGCCGAGGATAGGAGAAAGGTCATTGGTGATGAAATAGCTCGGTTGCTAGCAGCAGGATTTATCATGGAAGTGCTGTATCCGGATTGGCTCTCTAATCCGGTGCTGGTAGAAAAGAAGAAGGATGATCCAAACATGGCAGTGGTTTGGCGTATGTGTATCGATTACACGAACCTGAACAAGGCATGTCCAAAAGATCCATTTCCACTGCCGAGGATAGATCAGGTCATCGACTCTACCGCGGGATGTGAACTGTTGTCATTCATTGACGCCTATTCTGGTTTCCACCAGATACCTCTGAACCCGGACGATCAAATAAAAACTGCCTTTATTACCCCGTACGGGGCTTATTGCTATCGCACTATGCCGTTCGGTTTACGAAATGCAGGAGCAATGTACCAAAGATGTATGCAAAAATGTTTGCACGATCAAATAGGTCAAAATGTACAAGTTTATGTGGATGATGTGGTTATTAAGACCAAGGAAAGCGCAACTCTCCTTGACGACATAAGGCAAACATTCACGAACTTGAGGAGATTCCGGATGAAGCTTAACCCGGAGAAATGTACCTTCGGTGTCCCGGCTGGGAAATTACTCGGATTTCTCGTCTCCAGCCGAGGTATCGAGGTTAATCCTACTAAGATCCGAGCCATCGAACGAATGGAGCTGCCGAAGTGTCTCAACGATGTCCAGAAGTTCACTGGATGCCTGGCGTCGTTGAGTCGGTTTGTACGTCGGTTAGGGGAAAAGGCACTTCCTCTCTACCAACTCATGAAAAAGTCAGATAAATTCGTTTGGACGCCGCAGGCCGATGAAGCTTTTGCCCACTTAAAAAAGATGTTGGCCACTGCACCAGTGTTAGCTTCTCCACTGTCAAAGGAGCCAATGTTGCTCTACATAGCCGCAACCAACCGAGTTGTAAGTGCAGTGATTGTAGTGGAGCGTGATGAAGAGGGTAAGTCGGTGCAGAGGCCAGTGTATTACTTGAGCGAGGTGTTGTCTGCCTCAAAACAGAACTACCCGCATTTTCAAAAGGTGGCATACGGTGTTTATATGGCGGCAAAGAAGTTAAAGCACTACTTTGAGGAGCATCCCATCAAAGTGATATGTGAAGCCCCCATATCCGAGATAATGGGTAACAAAGATGCGAATGGCAGAATTGCGAAATGGGCGGTTGAGCTAGCACCTTACGCACCCCAGTATGATAGGAGAGAAGCGATCAAGTCTCAGGCCGTGGCGACTTTTTCGTGGATTGGGCCGAGGTACAATACGAACCACCGCCGCCAGATCCGAACTACTGGAGGATGCACTTTGACGGATCGAAAACCAAAACCGGGTTAGGTGTCGGGGTTGTGCTTACCTCGTCAAAGAAGGATCAGCTCAAGTACGTATTGCAAATCCATTTCGCGGCATCAAACAATGTCGCTGAGTATGAGGCTCTTGTGCATGGTCTCAAAGTGGCAAAGGAGATTGGCATACGTCGGATAATATGCTTTGGCGACTCGGATCTAGTAATACAGCAAGTGTCCGGAGTGTGGGATGCCCTAGATCCAAACATGGCACTATACAGATTTCATGTGCAGAAGATCTCGGGTTACTTTGAGGGATGCAAATTTCACCATGTACCTCGCGTGGAAAACAAAGCTGCCGACATGTTGTCAAAGCTCGGATCGACCCGACAGGCAATTCCACCAGGCGTAGCATTGGAGCACCTCAGAAAACCATCTATCAGGCCGTCCCCAGGAACCGACTCAATCTATGTCCCAGAAAACACGGAATCCAGAGCCGAGCCCATGGACATTGACATAGGAGGTAGCACGCCGAACCCGGGGACTACCTCGCTAGACCCGGGGACTGTTCAGCGTGATCCGGCTGAAGTTATGCCGGTGGATCAGATGGAAATTGATGAGGAGATGTTCCCTGCGCGAGCGATACCAGCTTGGGCACTGCCTATATACCAGTTCTTGAAAGATGGAACGTTACCCACTGAGGAAGTGCTAGCCAGGCAAACTCAGAGGAGAGCCAAAGCTTACACAATTATCAATTCCGAGCTGTACAAACGGAGTGTAACCAATGTCCTCCAGCGGTGTGTTGACCCAGAAGAAGGACTTAACATCCTCCGAGATATACACCAAGGAGAATGAGGGCATCACGCCTCATCCCGGGCCTTAGTGGCAAAGGCGTTCCGGCATGGATTCTACTGGCCAAGTGCCTTGGAGCAAGCAGAAGATCTGGTGAGAAAATGCAATGGTTGTCAAAGATACGCCACCAAGACACATATGCCTATGTCGGAACTCAAAACCATACCAATTACATGGCCTTTTGCTGTGTGGTGCTTGGATATGGTTGGCCCGTTCAAACCAGCAAGAGGAAACATGACACACATTCTGGTCATGGTGGACAAGTTTACAAAATGGATCGAAGTGAAGCCTATAAGAAAATGTGATGGAGCTACGGCCGTGACATCTCTCAAAGACATCATCTTGAGGTACGGTTATCCACACACCATTATAACTGACAATGGAACGAATTTCGTGGAAGGAGCATTTGCGCGCTTTTGCCGAGACAAGAAAATCCGACTCGACATAGCCTCGGTAGCCCACCCCGCATCGAACGGACAAGTGGAAAGATCCAACGGATTAGTGCTATCCGGGATAAAACCCCGGCTCATTGAGCCGCTGCAAAGATCAGCGGGGTGCTGGATAGAAGAACTACCAGCGGTATTGTGGAGTTTAAGAACAACTCCGAATCGATCAACAGGCTACACACCGTTCTTTCTGGTATATGGGGCAGAAGCTGTATTACCAGCCGACATAGAGCATGACTCGCCTAGGGTCACCCAATACACAGAAGCCGAAGTGCAAGAAGCCCGGCAAAATGATGTTGATCTGCTGGAAGAAGCGAGAGAACTGGCACTGTCCAGATCCGCCATATATCAACAAAATCTCCGACGCTATCATAGCCGGAAAGTGTGCCCCCGAGTCTTCCGGGAAGGCGATCTGGTGCTCCGGTTGGTACAGCGTACCACTGGCATGCATAAACTATCCTCCCCATGGGAAGGACCATTTATTATGAGCAAAGCATTGCACAATGATTCCTACTATCTTATAGATGCGAAGCCACAGGAAAAGAACAAGGCGGACAGGTCCGGAGAGGAATCGAAGCGACCATGGAATGTAGCACTACTTCGCCCCTTCTACACTTAGCTAAGAAGTGTATGTATCCGAGTCATCTCATATGTCGGTATGTATGTCGGCAATGAGCTTATCAATGAAATAGCGGAGCCTCGAGCAGTAACTCGGGGACTGCCTTAATAAATGATTGTTGTTACTTTTTATGCGTTAGCTGGAATGACTCGTTTCACTTAACCCGGATTAGTAATGTGTGAGCACCAAAAACCCAACCCTTCGACTTGCTGCTGTCCAACAAGAATTGGCTTCATGGCAAGCAAGGGAACAAGTTTGGAATTGTGTAGCACATGAAAAACCACTAAGGAAACGAACTTATTCTAGCTAACGTTTGTTTTTTCGGACTAACCCCGTATTTACTTTCAAATTATTATGTTGAGTTATTTTGAGCCAAGCCTCACAGTCTCTAAGTATTGTTAAAACGATTCTTGGGGCTCGGATTCGTAAGTCGTAAAACCGAATCAAGGTAGGCACGGATCGAGCCGAAGAATTGGACGAACAAGAAAGTGAAACTCGGGGACTACGCCCAAGTTAATCCGTCATACAAGCATAGTAGCAAAATATCATGTATTCAGCATACAATTGCACCCGGCATACCGGGGATCTGATAAATTTTCAAGTTTTTTCCACTAAGGGGCGGCAGGAGGAGGAAGTTCGGTGTCATCATCACTGTCTTCAATATCTGAAGCAGCATCTTCTCCATCCTCGCCCGACCCATCCTCCATGTTCTCCATCTGCTCCTCCTCGCTGGATTCTAGAAAGCTCGGCCCCTCAACCCAGTCATGGATGGGAGAATATTCGACAAGGCTGTAGGCGCAAGCCTAGCGCCGAGCTACCCACTCCGGATCATCGGTCCATTTGGATCCGGTGCACCGGCGTGTGAGGAGGCTCAGGTCGATCTTCTCGTACCATGTAAGGATATGATGGAGGAGCGTATCTGCTGCGGCACGCCCGGCGGATTCTCTCCAGAGATCAAGCTGTGTCTCGATTTCCAATAGCTTCTCAACAAGGAGTGTGATCCTTTTCGGAGCGCTCTCGCTTGGCCAGAAAGTGTTGTAGATCCAGACCGCAACGTCGAGATCTTTCCCATAGTTCTTGATGGTTTCCACCCGAGCTGATACGCTGACCAACAGGTCCTCCATGTCTAAGGGGACGCTCTCACCATCAGGAGCGACGGGAGTACCCCTCTCTCGGCGGAATTTGGCAACGGCAGCACTGGCGATGGGAGTACCCTCCGGAAAGTGATCTGAAAATAAGGAAAGGGAAGATGCTGAAGCAAAGGCATATGAGCTAACCCGGAAAACTATATCGGATAAGGGGAAGAAACTTACGTGAGATATGACGATGGATCTGGGTCAACTCCTTGATACAACTGTCACGTCTCTGGCAAAGTTGTTCAAGCTCAGCGAGCACCGACCCGAGCTGGACCTCGGATTCCTTAAGCAGGTCCTGGTCCTTGGAGATCTGAAGGGTAAAGCGCTCACGCTCTTCGGTGAAGTTCTGGCCAACTTTTTGGAGTTCGGTTCTGTGTTGGGCCTTCATCCTCTCCATCTCGGCCTTGAGTTTGGCTATTTCGTCGTCCTTGGTCCGGAGGAGGGCAAGCTCATCGTTCTTCTTCTTCAGCTCGGCTTGATGCTGTCCTGCTTGTTCGAGAAAATGCAGCATCATATCAGGCACGAGCACACTATCCTCAAGCGATGCTGAAATAGTATGTTGACCCGGCAAAGCCGAGGAGTGAATGTTTGCCGAGCCAAGGAGAAGAAGGAATGGAAAACACAACAACGTTGGCCGAAAGAGAACATACCTCGGATTTCCTCCAAGTTCTTCCGCATAATTTTGTTTTCAGCCTCCACCCCAGCTGCAAAAAACCGAATAAGGAGGTTAGTCTGGCAGAAGCAAATGAAACGGAGAGGTGTCGAGAGAGGAAATTACCCCTCTTTTCATGCTCCGCGCCAAGTGCAACATGTTTTGCGCGCAAGATCTTGTGAGTATCAAGCAGGCACTGAAATTCGGCGCTCCGGCGATTGGTAGTTACCTGACAAAGGTACATGAGTGTAAAGATAGTTCGTTGCATATTTCAAGCATACAAGATCCGGGCCAAGCGGAACTTAACCCGGCTCTAGGTGTGTGCATATTCGAAGTATACAAGATCCGGGCCAAGCGGAACTTAACCCGGCTCTAGGTGTGTGCATATTTGAAGTATACGAGATCCGGGCCAAGCGGAACTTAACCCGGCTCTAGGTGTGTGCATATTCGAAGTATACGAGATCCGGGCCAAGTGGAACTTAACCCGGCTCTAGGTGTGTGCATATTTGAAGTTTACATGCAGCTACGTTGATCTTCGAATGAGCATCCGGCCGAGTAACAAGTTACTCCGCCGGAGGCTCGGGGACTAATGGTTATTATCTATAGCATGTAAAGAAGAAACGACGTACCTCCATCATTCGCCCAACGAGGTTAATGGCCTTGGCGGCGGTATTCATCTGAGCAGAAAATTCAGCGGGGCCGAACTTTTCCGGGAGATCGTCGTTGTAGACGAACTCCGCCTTATTCCAGTTCATAACGAACTCGATAAGGCTCGGAGGGTACCGTTCGCTAGTGGGCATGTGGGGTGCCACCAAGCCCTTTGCGTGAGCCTCCTTCCTCTCAATCAAGGCAAGAGTTGGGCTGGTGTGAAGAACCATCTGCTGCGAATCGGCTGGCTCGGCAGAAGGATCCGTCGCTGCTGGTGACTTCTTTGGAAGCATTGACGACAAGGTTCGTTGCCCGGCCTCGACGGAGGTAGACTTGCCTTTGGCTTGCTGGGAGGATGGGACCATAGTGGATTTGCCCTTGGAAGCCGCTGGAGTGGTTCCTCGCCGAGCTTGGGATGACTCGGACGAGGCAGACGAACTTGGCACGAGAGCTTTGGTGGCAGAACTGGGAGCTGCTGTTGGTTTCTTCGGAGCCGGGACAGGCGCTGGTTCGGGGGCTGGTGCTGGAGCTGCTGGTGGTGATAGAGTTGCGGTAGACCTGGTGGTTGCTGGTTGTGGCAATGCCGAAGTGACGGACGCCGTTGCCTCGGCCGATCCGACCCCTCCCGATCCGAGGTCGCGTCCCTCTGAAGGAGGTACTGCGGAACCCGGAGCGGCCGCAGAGCCCTCCGGAATAGGGCTCAGCGGGCGTGACTCGTCGTCACGAGGAGGGGAAGGACCGGACCGAAGGGGAGAAGAGGTGCTCAATCCGCTCTGAGGGACCTCCACAGGAGCCCTGCAAAAGAAAATAATGTCAGGAGTGAAATTACCCCGATGCAGGGAGAAGTGTGTTGCGCAGTGAAAAATGACTTACGCATCTGAGGTCTCGGCCTCCTTAGGTTTCCGGGCCCTCCGTGCCAGGGCTTTGCCTGCCCGTTTGGAGGCAGTCTTATCTCCGGCCTTCTTTTGCCTTTTGGTAGGCTGCGAAGGTTCGGAAGAAGAACTTGACGCGGATCCGCGCTTCTTCTTCGACGCCACCGGAACAGGCTCGCCCGTGGCAAGTGGAGGATCCTCGTGGATGTGCCCACAGGGGTTAGTTGATGCTGGGAAGGCAAAAGAAAGAGGGACAACCTCAACGGGTTCAATCATGTCGATATCCGAGTCATCCTCATCGTCGGGCCAATCTCTTAGAGAAGAGAATTTACCGCAGGGTCGTTTGGTGGCGTCGGTTGTGGGGAGGAACATCTCCTGGTCCGGCTCCTCCTCATCCGGAATTTCTCGGTCCGGGGCCCACTTAAGGGTCGGATCAGTACCATCCTCGAGGGTTTGCTGGAGAAACAGCTGAGAAAAAAGCACAAGGAGCAGAGTCAAAAATATGATAAGAACCGACACGTAATTGATCTGAAATAAGTTTACCCCGTGAAGCTTACCGCAGGAGGGAGCCTGTCACGGCAGTAATGCTCGATTCCCCACGTCCATTCGGCGGAAAAATCCTTATGGGTGGTGAAAAGAGCCTTGACCCGGCGGAAGATCTCCGTATTGCTCAACTCGAACGAGGAGGTTCGGTTGGGGTCGCGGCTGAAGCTCATATGGCACAACTTGTGAGTGCGCCTCTGGAGGGGAGAGATTCGGTTGTGCACGAATGTGATCATGGCATCTTTGTTGCGCAATCCGAGCTTATTCAGCTCCACGAACCTTTTGTGGACTTGGTTGGCCAGAGCTGTAGGTTTTTTGTCGACCTCCTCCTAGAAATCCGTGTCCGGGGGACCCGGAGCGTAGGGCAGCAACCGGATCAAGTCTTCGGTGCCTTCGTTCCGGACGTAGAAGAAGGTCCGGGCCCATCCTTTGCAGGAGTCAAGCCCAGTGACCCGGGAAAAGATTGAAAATCTCCGGGGCAAGATTGAGGCAGCTCCGAACTGAGTGAGCTGCTTGTCCTCCGACTCGACGTGGATGTTGGGGACGACGTTGCGACGGAGGCCGAAGAACCGGATCCACAGCTCCTTCATGGGCCATAGTCTGGTGTAGCCCTCGATCGAAGAGACGAAAGCGGACAGAGAGGTGATGGCGTTCGCCGGGAGATGATGTGGTTGCAGGTGATAGGTGCGGACCTAGTCCCGGAAGAAATCACTCACCGGAAGACCAAATCCCCGTTGGAAATGGGATAGGAAAACGACGAACTCACCCGGATTGGGTGAGGGGGCCAATTCCGAGGAGGGGAGACGAGCGGCGACGCCGGCGGGAATACGCCGGGTCCGGTAGAGCCAGTCGATGTCGTCCTGGCAGACCCACGAACCGTCCCACGCGCCGAGGTCCGCCGCGCCGGTGTCCTCCTCCATCTCCTGCTCGACGACGATGAGCTCCTCCTCCGTCATCTCGAATCCGCTGTCCTCGCTGGAGCTGGCAGCGGCGGGGCTCTGCGGTCTAGATTGACGAGGACCCGTGGCTAAGCAGTTGTGCAGCGGTGGCTGCGGTGCGGAGGCACGGAGAAGGTGTGGCGGCGGCGCTGCTGCAACGGGCACTGGCGGCGGCGCGGTCGCGAGGAAGAAGAAGAGGAACGGGCGAAGGGGCGCGGAGATGGAAAAGTGCTAAGGGCCGCGCCCCTCCCCTATTTAACCGCCCCCAGTAATCGATAAGTGGGATCGCGCTGCGCCGGAGAGCCACACGCTGTGGCCGTGTATCACCGGCATTAGCCAATCAGAGAGAAGCCACATCGGAGGCCACAGAGTAAATATGATCCCATGACACGACGTGCAGTTGCGGTAAACGAGGAGACATGCGTGACGTAACCCACGCACAGTAATCACTGACAGTTACTGCGACAGTTACAGTGCAGGCCCTTAAAATGAGGCAACGCAATGATTAACCTTTACGTGGGTTGGCGTATGAGAGAAGGAAGCATGGCCCGGATCTGAGCCTCCATGCTAACCCGCCGACAAGTGAAAATTTTAAATGTGCAGAGGGAAAGTAAAACCATAGGATCCGAGCTACAATGGTAACCCGGCCGGCAAGTGAAAACTTGGAACGTGCAAAGGGAACGTAAATCCATATAATCCGAGACAAGAAGTTAACCCCGAACTAAACGTCCGAGGCTCGAATACGAATGAACCTGATGCGGCCTTAGCGACCAAGGCCGCACCAGCTTCGGGGACTAATGTTGGGGGGATACCCCCGGGTAGGGTCACTCCAGGGTATAAGGGCCGAGTTAGCCGAGGTTCGGCAAGGTCAAAGCGGATGCTGGTCGGGTCACCTCAAGGCAAGCCGGATCACGGAGTAACCCGGACCAGGGGGGCGCCTAACATTGTCTCATCCGACTTAAGGAGTAAGTCGGAAATGCTTGTCTAACTTATATGCAGGAACAGGTGTGGCCGGATCAACTGTGACCCGGATCCTCGCTTGGCTTCTAGGAGAAGGAAGGAATCTCTCTGGTCAAAAAAGAAGGTCCGGTGCGTACTAGATGAGCGAATAAAGCAAGGGCAGGACCACCGGATCGTGTCCGACAAGGGTGACGACGCTCACGTCGGCTGACACGGGCGCCGCAGAGGCTACGTCACTAAAGTAAGTGTGACGCGGGGGAAAAGCACCCCTGTCGGGTTACTACTTTGGGAGGGGGCATATTCTTAGGAATATGCCTCCACCTATGCCCTAGGCCAGGACCGAACCACCTCTATATAAGGGGGGGTTAGGGTTCTGGTAGAGGGGTTGGGTTTTTTGAGGAGACAGAGTTGGGAGAATTCTAGTGGGTTGAGCACTAGTGGATCTAGGGTTCTTGGGCTAGTCGGTAGGCAAGAGTAAGAAAGTTTCTTCTTCCTCCTCTTGTCAATACAGCTCAAGGAGCACTTGTAATTTTGGAGAGAGAACATCAATACAAAGCTTCTGTATAGAGAATCACTCTACTATCCCTCCCTGGATTCCCCTAGCGCATATTAGTCCCCACCTTTACCCTATCCATGGCATCTGCCATGACACCACCATGACAGATATTGTGACGGATACTACAGCAAAAGGCTAAGTATATGACTGCTATAGTAGCAGCATAGGAGGGCATTTGTGTTAAGTAGTTTCTTATCAAACTAGGTGTGGTTCAAAGTGGGCTAATACTATGAAGATATATTGTGTGACAATAATATCAACATATTTTAACCCGAACGAACTAAAGGTCTCACCAGAGGACCAAATTTATACAATGCCATCTCATTTGAGAATGAGTGATGCGTAGAGACGCAAAGACATGCAAATACACACGAACCTGAAACTGTCAGATCCGGAGATTATGTTAACCACTAGCAATTGCGTATATGCAACACTAGAAAGCCATAGGTGTTCAATACGCAAAGTTTTTCAAACTAGATTATTGACTCTAGTGCAAGTGGGAGACTGAAGGGAATATGCCCGAGAGGCAATAATAAAGTGGTTATTATCTTATTCCATGTTTATGATAAATGTTTATTTTACATGCTAGAATTATATTGATCAGAAACATCAATACATGCGTGTTTAATAAACAAAAAGGGTTCCTAGTTATGCCTCTCTTATAGACTAGCTTGTTGATTAACAAGATGATCAAGGTTTCCTGATCATGGACATTGGATGTTGTTAATAACAAGGTCACACCATTGGAGGAATGATGTGATGAACATTCATCCGAAGTATAGCATTACGATCAAAGTCATTATGTTTATATTGCTATAACATCATACGAAGTAATCTTTATCCTTAGACCATGAGATCATGTTAATTGCTAACACCGGAAGAGTATCTTGATAACATCAAACGTCACACCGTAACAGGGTGACTATAAAGATGGGTTCAGTGCTACGAAGGTGATATGTTGAGGCTCATGGATCAAGAGTGGAATTTGTCAATCCTGATGACGGATAGATATACTCTAGGCCCTCTCGGTGATATCACATTGAAATAGCTTGCAAGCAAGTGATGTCATCACTAGAATGTTATATCACGGGAACGAGAAAAGAGTGCATGTCGGTAACGAGATCAAACTAGGTATGGAGATACCGATGATCGAATCTCGGACATGTAATATATCGCGGGACAAAGGGATTCAGTTACTAGCGTTAAAGGTTCTCACGATCACAGAAGTCATCGTTGAATGTGTAGGAGTCAGTATGGATCTCCAGGTCCCGCTGCTAATTATTGATTGGAGAGGGGTCTCGATCATGTCTGCATTATTCGCGAACCGTAGGGTGACACACTTAAGGGATACCGACACCATTTGGAGCAAATATGTTTCAGATAAAGATTTAAGAAAGCGCTGGAATTATTTCAATAGACACCGAAACTGTTTCGGGTGAAATTGCTGAAATTGGTTCTGCATGTAATATTGAAATGTTGCAGGGGTTTTTTGTGAATGTTTGTTAATTAAAGTAATTAACAAAATTCTGAATAAAAATAATAAAAGAGTTTTATTAAATGAGAGAGCATTAAATTTGGAGAAATTTAATGCATTTAAAGTGGAGACTTTAAAAGAGAATGTGAAGGGGCAAATTTATGTGGAGGGAGTTACCACCACATGAATGGAGGAGGTGAAGAGTCACCTCCTCCATGCGCCGGCCATGAAGGAGGGGCACCCCCCTCCTCCTATAAAAGGCCACCCCCTCCTCACTTCTCACACACACCTCCTTGTGAAGGATCTCTCTCCCCCTCTAGTATTATTCCCCCATAGCCAGGATTTCTGGTTGGAGAGGCAGAATTCTTTCCTCTGCTGCTAAAAGAACCCTTATTCAATCTATCCTAGCTAGTATCCCTATTTATCTTCTTTCTTTCTTTAAATTCCCCAAATGGGCCCTACATTTACTTTATTCCCATATGGTCAATTTTATGTGGAATGGTGAGGAAGGTAACTATAAATTACACTTAGCTATCTAGCCTTCTATTTGTATGAAAAAAATATTTTGGTGGTTTAGGCATCCCCAACATTCAAGATTTAAACATCTGTTTGATTGGGTCTTGGATCAAGAGGTACGTCCAGGGGAGGGGGGCCTCTGAAGAAAAGTTATAGATGCTAAGTATGAGACAAAAAAATCCCAATATCCTTTCCTGCCATGACATTCATCCTTCTACTTTTTGGAAGGGGGTAATGTGGGCCTCTAAGGTAGTTGAATTAGGTTATAGATGGAAAGTAGGGAATGGTATACAGATAAAATTCTGGGAGGATATATGGTTTGGTAATTCTCCTTTAGCTGTTCAATTTTGGGAAATCTATTTTATTTATAACCAGCAAACCCAAACCATTGCTGAACTGGTGGATGGGGAGCAGCTTAGAGGAATCTTTAATGATAGTTTGATGATACAATGGCAAGAACTGTTAGTCATTCCAAGAAGCATTATCTTTCGTGATCAGGAAGACCAACTTATTTGCCAATATGAATCTAAAGGTGTCTATTCCTCTAGCTCTATGTACTCTGTTATTAACTTTCGCGGGGGGGGGGGGGGGGGGGGGGAGGGGGGTGAAGCAGATTTTCTTGCCTGTAGTGTGGAAACTAAAATCCCACCTAGAGTTCAGATCTTTTTGTGGCTCTTTTCACAAAATAAGATCATGACTAGAGATAATCTTAGGGCTAGAGGTATTCAAAAACCCCTAGAATCTGAATTCTGTAAAGAATTTGAGTCTATTGATCATTTGATGTTTGAATGTATTGTTGCTAAACTCCTCTGGTCAGATGTCTTCAAAATCTTTAGCATACATATATCTGACTTTGAATCTATAGCTAGTAAGTGGTTGTGCAACAAGAAATTTCTGCACTTAAATGTTGTAACTGCAGCTGTTCTCTGGGGTCTTTGGAATGCTAGAAATAGATTAGTGTTTAACAGGACTACCTGGATTAATATGAAACAGGTATGGCAGCTGGTGCTATCCTATCTAAGGATTTGAAAGATTCCCTTCAAAGAACTAGACGGAGGAAAAACTGGCCAATTCATAAATCGCCTTCTCGAAAAGCTAAAAAGACCACTGAGGCTAGCGGCGAGCTGAGTTGTGCTGACTTCGGTTGGGTCTGATCCTGGAAGACCATGGTTGTGAGTGGAACTTATAGAGGGAGCGTGTCACTAGAATATCCATAGAACCATAGAAGTGCAGACGACTCCATCCATATGGTGGCCTGAAGCGCTGGGCCTTAGTTGCTCCTTTTGGCTCGAAAACCTCCCTCCTTTGAGTTTCCTTATAATGGCAGTTTCTCAGTAGCTAGTTCTAATGGTTGGTCTTTCGCTTAGGCTTTTGGATCTGTAATAGTTCTAGTTTTTTAATTTTTAACTTTGGTTTAGACCCTGGAATTGTGGACTGGTTATTTCTTTTCTATGAAAAGGAATGGGGGAGTAAAATCCCTTTTGATCAAAAAAATAGATGGACGCTCTATGGTGTCGTTATTGGAGACTCTGATAGTTCCCATCATGTATTTGACAATGTTCCATTGCCCAAGTAATAGAGAGTACACATAGTTTGAGGAGGACATTTGGTGTGCACTCATATGATTAAGCAATGCAAGTGGTCAGTTGGAGGCATGATTTTCTCACAGATTTCAATATGTTGCCTCTATAGTTTTATGACGGCATTACTGTTATGGGTTGGTTGGCTGCTCAAGGAACTATGAAGATCGATTGGAATCATAAGTGGTTATCACTGATCATTGTGGGTCTTAGTATTCTTCCAAGGAAAACTACTAGTGGAGATTGAATTGCACTTTATTCAGGATAAGCATCTGGCTCTATCGTAGTTACTTTCAAAATTGTAGAATCTGTTGGATACATTTTCTAATGTGTTCATGGTACACATGGTAGCGGTTCTGCGCATCAAAACAATAAATTTTTACCCTACGCCTCTGAACCCCTGATGCTGCCAGGACCTATCTATTAGTAATACAGTAACGGGAGTGGTTTTTTGCGAACTTACCCTTGAAGACCGAAAAGCATTGTCAACGCTTAGGAGAGCGTGGTTGATGTAGACGAGCCGAAGCCAACCTCAAGGTCGTGATGAAGTCCTTGCGCTACAGCAGCTCCAACGACTTGAGTGCCTCAAGTGTGACACCTCGCGGGGAGTTACACACGTCCGGTGCCTGACGATGACTCCCGCTTCCCCGATCTAGCAGCAGTTGTGGAAGTAGAGCTCCTGGATCCGAATCCCGCAGTGCGACGACGCTCCACGGTGAAGATGTCTCTCATTCGCGCAGTCCGAACTTGGGACCACGGTCACAAGAGAGAGAGAGAGAGAAAATATCAATTGGAGGTCTTCCCAAAAGTGAGAAGACCTTTATTGAATATTGTGTGTATTTATCTAGCCAAATACCCCCACTATATATAGCAGGAGGGGAGGTACTACCTCCCTCAAAGTCCTGGGGTGGGACTAAAGGAGAGGAGAGGGGGAGAGGTGGCGCCACCGGCCACCCCCATGGCCCCCGCGCGGGGGCTGGCCCACTAGGGCGCCAGCCACCCCCTCTGGCCCTTCTCCCTCTCACCTTTCTCTAATGGGCCCTCTTCCCTCCGGAATTGGCCCATTAAGCCTTTTGACCTTTAAATTGATTTTCTCTTTATTAAATAATTAAGAATAAATGATTAAATCAATATTTAACATTCATTCACATATTATTCAACTCTGTGGTTATGGAACACCTTCCACCTTGATACATTGCAAATGTATCTATAATTTTTGATGTTCCATGCTTGGTTTTATCTACTTTCTTGTGTTTTTTCCACACTTTGGAGTACTTTTCATATGATTTATTGGACTAACATATTAACAAGATGCCATAGTGCCAGTTGCCTGTTTTCTGCTGTTTTTGGTTCCAGGAAGTCAGAAAATGAATATTCTCAGAATTGGACGGGACAAAAGCCAAAGTTCCTATTTTACCGGAAGACTCACGGAGCCAGAATACGAGACGGAGGAGGGCCAGGGCCTGGCCACACCCCCCAGGCGCGCAACCCTAGGCCACGTCAGGGAATGGTGTGGGCCCCCTGGCCGGCCACCGACCTTGCCTCGTCAATCAGAAATCCATGAAAAGTTCTGCAGTGCCGCCGCCACCAAAGGGGAGATTCGGGGGACAAAAAGTCTCTGTTCCGGCACCCTTCCAGTACGGGGAAGTGCCCCTGGAGCCATCTCCATCGATCTCCACCAACATCGCCATCACCATTGCTGATTCCCATGATGAGGAGGGAGTAGTTCTCCCTCGAGGCTAAGGGTTCTACCGGTAGCTATGTGTTCATCTCTCTCTCTATGCATGATCATATTGTGATCATGAGCTTTGTAATCAAGTAGATCTACCTTGCTACTCAAGTGCTTTAATAGATCTCTGCTCTCCCCATGTGTGTGAAAGTGACAGCGTGCACACCATGGTGGCACTTAGGCTAGAGATTACAAATACTTGTTATGAGTTATATTTGGAGTTGGATGTCTTTATGAAATTGTGGTGTTTGTTGGAACCATCTAGTGCTCAAGGTGACATTGTGGGGATTTCTAGATGGGAAAGGCTTACTTTGAGGTGTGCTGTTATAGCCCTACCATGGATTAAAGTGTCCAACCGGAGAGTAGTTAAGAGTAGTATCATAAAGAGAAGATATTTATATGAGAGTGTTCACTAGTGAAAGTATGATCCCTAGGCCTTGTTTCTAAGCATTGATACACCATTTGCAATTAGATTTGTCACATGTTTGCATGCTTCCATCTTTATTTCAGTTTGCCTTTAGTCTCTTCCACGCCATCAAGTTATTTTCTATCACCGTTACCACTTATAATTATCTATACCACTTGTATTTCACTATCTCTTCGCAACTAGTGCACCTATACACCTGACCAGTGTATTGGGTGTGTTGGGGACACAAGAGACTTCTTGTATCTTGATTGCAGGGTTGCTTGAGAGGGGATACCTTTGACCACTTCCTCCCTGAGTTCGATAAACCTTGGGTGATCCACTTAAGGGAAAACTTGCTGATGTTCTACAAACCTCTGCACTTGGAGGCCCAACAACTGTCTACAAGAATAGAAGTGCGTAGACATCACACCTCCACTCCGGACATCCTCTGGACTTACCGAAACCCTTCCGATTTTCTCTCTACTATTCTTCAGTGATTCTACCGATCCTATAAACACTCCCTAAGCATCATCAAACCCTTAAGCGTGATACCCTATGGTTCGGGAACACTCCATACATGGTCGGGACACTCCTGGACCAATGATCAATAGAGGGACCTGGATGGCCATGTGACCCATGTGCGTTCCATGAAGATCTTTTGTCGTTTGAACCGGGACGGTCGTGTCTTATTCCCTTTGTCTCTCGGTACTTGCATTGCCCAAGATCTGATCAATGACATCACCATGTCGTGTTCAATCTCGTTACTGAACAATGCTACTTGACTCGTTCTGACAAGTGATATCCCTGTGATCAAATCACACGCTGCGCAACTATTGGATATAACTTCTTTGAGTGGGCCCTTGAGTATCTTTCCGTCACATGGACAGACAAATCCCGCTCTTGACATATATTGCCTCTACGGTTTCCTCCGAGTACCTGAACACACCTTTATAACCACTGTATTACCAAGTGGCGCTTGATGCTATGTAAGCACTCTCAGGAGACAATGATTGATATAGCCTCACGGTCTAAGGAATAGTCTATGAGGATCCATTTCTAATCATTGTAACTTGAACTTCGTGACATGATCGGGTCACGATGTTTAGGTTGGGTATTGGTTCATCATCTCATTCTCAGAATGAGTTGACTCCATTTCCAACTGGCATAAATGCCACATGATCAGGAAACTTGATCATCTGTTGACCAATGAACTAGTGACTAGAGTTTCACTGAGAACCCCTGGTTGTTTGTATATCACATGTGTATTGATGTTTCCACTCAACACAGTTATAGCATGATATAAAACTTAATCATAAACTTTATGAAATATGGTAGTATTCCTTATTACTATTTGTCTCTAGGGCATATTTCCAACAGTCTCCCACTTGCATTAGAGTACAAATACACTAGATGCATTTGTTCTTAATCGTTAGCACCATATATCCGGTACCCTGAACATGCTTGCTCATGGAAGATGTTGAGTCTTGGGTCTGTACTTTACAGTCCCAAATCCTTTGCAACTTACTAATGTCACCTTGATTGACATTAATACTTTATCATCACATGATAACATCTGTGTGTATGCATCGTTGCTATGGCAGCAGAACGAGGCCTGATTCTAGGAGCCTACAGTGACTTAAGATCAACCTCGAGGGCTTTCTCATGGGCACTGTGCCCTGGGACACATCATTCTATGTTAAAAGCGAACTAGCCCCGCCATAACATTATACAACACTTTAGATGGTACCCTTATCTATTATTATAAATGTATTCATCGAAACACTAGTGCACTCTGTGCAACCTTCAATGTTTTGTTCACCTCGCTTCCTACTTGACTTTAATCGGTATTTACAGGAGTTTCCAACATATTACCTTATAACATAACCCTTTATGCTTTAAGATATGTCATCCTTTATGGATTTGGAAAACATGTCTACAGTTCTCTATTAGACACTGCGGACAAACTCAGCTCAACATTCTGTGATTCAAATTTAATCACTTTTTAAACCCTTCTTGGATCATATATTATGTTAAGTTATCATCATGGTTTTCTAAGATAGAACCTATGTCTCAACATAGTGGATGATGATCATCCTTTTCTTTCTTTCAACCATTGATGTTAAACTTAATACTATGCCTAATTTGAGTTATTAAGGACCAATTCCTTAATTAACTTCTATTCTGAAACCCTTTTTCAGAATCCCTTAAGGAATACTACACAATATCATAATACACTTATTATCAACTTCTACCCCTTATAAATCATTATTTATCGGTACTTGCGCTTTTATTCTTAACACACTTAAGAATCACTCCTATAAGCTCCCACTCAAAATATGTTCCCAACATATTTGGGTATGAGTCACTACTCTTACTCAAAATATGTTTCTACATATTTGAATTTGAGACTTATATTGCTCCCACTCAAAAATATGTCATTCACATATTGTTTTAGGAAGACTTTTATAGCTCCACTCAATTTCATGCAAATTGCATATCCACTCACTATTTTGAACAACTTCAAAATCCTTTGATCAAATATCAAACTTGGAGATTTACTATGAGATACTAGTACTTTTACTAGTTTTAAATCCACTAGACATTTAGCACACTTGAATCAAATTCATTTGAATTCGTCCAATACTTGACAAATTGTGCTTTTGTCATTCATCCCCTTTTCCACTATGGCATTGCAGTCATTTGGGAAAATTCAAGTAACCCCTTTACTTGTGATATTCAACAACGAATTGCTTTCTAATCTCAAGGGAATTTTGCTATGGGATTTCTCATAAATGTAGCTTACCATTATTTTCTTAGTAGTTCATAGTTATGTCATATTCCAAGAATCATGACAAATGATTCACAAATGTATCCATACAAGATATGGGTTACATTTTGAATCCTACTTCATGTAGTGAAAACACCAGTGGCAAAAACACAATGATCAATATAATTAATTCTTTCCTTTGTGAATAGAATCGTTCAGGAATGTTTTCCGTTGCGCTTCTCAACACTCTGATGCAGAGTTTTGAATCCTCATCGTGTTTCACACTATCTTCCAAAATCTTCATAATCGAGAAATATCACTAAATGTGAACTTTCTCGAGAATGCACCAAAATCCAAGCAAAACAAGTTTTGCTTCCCTTTTGGTTTTAGCTATGGATTTCGTATTCAAAGTTTCCAATGAATACTCTACAATGACTTATTCGCTATTGTTTTGGTTATATCTAATAACCCCAAAACTTTTACGATGATCCATACCAGATATGGAGCCGCTTTCACAAATTCAAATGGTTCCCTATATATTCTAATTGAGTGCTAACTATTTATAACTAATGGTCTCTACATCTACACTACAACGATTTGTTTGGCGCCAACTATTCACCTACTTTGATATCAAATATCATATTGTGATGCTTTGCATTTTGACGTTTCAAAACGCTTTGCATTTTACAATTTCTTTTATGCCATTCTTATAAAGTCGAATTTCATTACTATTGATCAAATCGTAGCAATTAGATTCTCTTTTATCTTTAATACCCCTTGTTGATGAAACACTTTGACCATATCAAATAATTTCATATTTCATGTTTCCTTTGGTAAACTACTTTACACATTTAAACAATCATATAATGATAATTACCATTTGTCAAAACATAATACATCGAATATGTATTTACTTCCAACAATTCATCAAAACACTTTGTATTCAAGTAATACACGGTGTTCAAGTTATTTTGCCGAACTTAGGCATGATTTATATGTGATAAGAAATCGAATGACTTTCACATATTATCAACATAACTTTTGAATTCAAACAATGGTTTCATTCATTAATGAACATATCATTAAGTGGGTATTTTTAAAGGCATTTCAGTATTTTACAAATGTTCATGCATTACCAATTAGTTTCAAACAACAAGGATAATTCACTTGTAATCAAATAAGATATGAACACAAATAGAAATCATTCATAAAAGTGGAACAACTGTTTGTTACAAATTCATATGAATAACCTTCTCACAAAATGTGAGACATGCTAAAGAAGTTCACAATCTTTTGATTACAGTAATCATCCTAAACATAAACTAAATGATAAATGTTGAGGGAGAGTGTCGTTGGCCATCATCATCATGCTCGCCATCAACACGCAACGTCACCTCCTCTCCAGCAAGTGATGGCTCTGTATATGGCGCTATAAAAATGCTGGAGCGGTGTTGATGTAGAGCTCGTTGGGAACCCCAAGAGGAAGGTATGATGAGAACAGCAGAAAGTTTCCCTCGGTATGAAACCAAGGTTTAATCGAACTAGTAGGAGCAAGGAAACACCCCAAAGGTGTTGCTAGCTGAGCCTTGGCAGGGCGCACTACCGGTGCTAGTAGCAACGTGGAGACCTGCACAACACAACCACAGAACTTTGTCCCCAACTTGTGATGAGGTTGTCAATCTCACCGTGTTTTGCTAAAAACAAAGGATTAAACGTATCGAATGGAAAGAAGTAATAGTTTGCAGAAAGTAAACACAAAGCAGTAAACAGTTTATAGATTGTATGTAAATAAAAGGACCGGAATCCATAGTTCACTAGAGGTGGCTCTCCTTAGATAGATAACATGCTGGGTGAACAAATTACATCGGGGCAATTGACAAACATCGAGAAAGCAATACATGCATATACTAATCATATTGACTCCTTTGAGACTTGATTGAGCATTACAACATTATACATAGACCGCCATCCAACTGCATCTATGACTAATAATCCACCTTCAGGTTATCATCCGAACCCCCTCCAGTATTAAGTTGCAAGCAGCAGATTATTGCTTTACAAACTGCGTGTAAAGTAAACAATACGATTGTTCTATGAACAAAGGATTGTTGTTTTCTCCCTAGTAGCAACAGCACATCTAGTACCTTAGAGATTTCTGTCACTTCCCCAGATTACCAGAGGCATGAACCCACTATCGAGCATAAATACTCTCTTGGAGTTGCGCATCTACTTGGCCAAGATAGCTACTAACAACGGAAAGCAGGCAAGATTATAAATAACAAAGACATGATAAAATCAATAATCAATCTGAAATAGCATCTCAATATCCATCGGATCCCCGCAAACACAACATGCAAAATTACAAATAGATGGTCTTCATCATGAACGGAGCTCACAAGATCTAAACATGAAAGCACAAAGGAGGAGAACCATCCATCTAGCTACTACATGGATCCGTAGTCCAGAGATGAACTACTCACGCATCACACTGGAGGCTTGCATGGTGATGAAGAAGGCCTCCAGGGTGAATTCCCCCCTCCGGCAGGGTGCCGGGAAGAGCTTCAGATCCCTCCCGATCTAGGGATGGAGATGACGGCGGCTACAGACTCTTTCGTGGATTTTTCATTGGGCCCTTAGGGTTTTCGTCCCGAGGGTAATATATAGGGGGAAGGGGAGGACGAGGGGGTACCAGGGGCCACCACACCACCCCCTGGCGCAGGCCAAGCCTGGTTGCGCGGCCAAGTGGTGTGGCCGGTCTCTAGCCCCTCTCCGTCTCGTATTCTGGCATCTGATGACTTCTGGAAAAATAGGCACTTTGGCTTTTGTCCCGTCCAATTCCGAGAATTCATTTTCTGACTTTCCTGGAACCAAAAACAGCAGAAAATAGGCAGCTGGCACTGTGGCTCTTGTTAATAGGTTAGTCCAAGAAATCATATGAAAAGTACTCCAAAGTGTGGACAAAACACAAGAAAGTGGATAAAACCAAGCATGGGACATCAAAAATTATAGATACATTTGCAATGTATCAGCAAGCACCTCTCATGCAGAAGGACTTGTTTTTAGTAAAACAAAACAAGTATCAAATATACTTAACACTGCAAATGTATTTGCAAGATTATAACATTTATAAAATTGTATATCAAATATATACCTTCGTCATCGATGACCTCACCGGTGATTTGTTCAACCTTTACGTTCCTGAAATGTAATATGAACTCTTGGAAATCCAATGTTTCCGTATCACCACTCATGATGCTACTCCGGACATGTCCTTCGTAGCTGGGAGGTAACGATCGAAGCAGCACGCCTATCGCAAACGGATCATCCATCCAGTAGTCCATGAAGTGGACCAGTCTGATGTGTGCATCAAGCATGTGCTCCAAGTGATCCTTCAGACATGTGTGCTCCTCCATCTGTATGGAAATGAACTCTCCAAGCAACTCGTGCTTCCACATGCGCACATGGCTTATGAACTCTACTCTCAGCTGATCCACCATCAAATATGGATCAAGATCACCCATGAGCGGATGGAGTTCATCCACCACCCCGTAACACATTATTATCTGAATGTAGTTGGACATCTCTTGACGGTAGTAGCGGTCTGCCAGCTCTTGCGGGGTCTCATAGTGGACTGGCTCAGTCAAATCCATCCTGCGGCGTATGTGTTCTACCACATGATACCTAGTAAGGAGATTATTCAGGCGCACAAGCCAACTAGGGAAGTTGGATCCATCAAGTCTAAGTTTCTCACCCATTACCCATTCCTCAGTGACAAAGTAAGCTTCATGGTGACCATCTCTACATTTATAATTGCAAAAGGAATTTAGACTAAGTTTATAATTAAATGAGTTAATAACAACTGCACTCAGAAAGACCTATCCCCAGAAGGGTTCCTAGTGATAACACGACCCCTTTCAGCCACATCTCCCCCGATCATCACGGCCATCAATGTGGGTTAAAGGGTGGACGCTAAACGTTGGTCACATCATTCATGCGACTCGTGCTCGATCCTTCAACCATCCGCGTTCCGAGGCCACGTCTCTATAATGTGCTAGGCTCGCCAACTCAACTTTAGTGTATTCATTGTGCAACATGGCTTACACCCACCGTATGCGAACGTAGATATGTCTGACATCCAGTCACCCTGGGTCACCTCGTACTGAAGAACTTTCTTGGTGGTGCACACTAAGGGGGAACACACTTATTGGTAATTTTAACAGGGATCATCTTATTAGGCTACCGTCGAGTATCTAATACTAGCACACAACAAGATATACAAACAATAACATTGAATGTAAATGCGATGTGATATGGTCCTTCACGTCGTGACCTCCATCCATCGTCACCGGATTTCGGCACCATAGACAACAGGGTACCGGTGTCTTTCCGGCGTGGTAGTCCATCACCTCCGTGACTATCTACTACTATGTAACATAAGGTAATCACTTTACCTTTGCCACAATGATATCACAAACCAACACCCCTGCAAAACAAAGTTAGACGCCTCTACTTTATCTTTGCATGTTTTATGTGGCTGAATGGGCTTTCGCACAAGAACCGTTCTTACCTACGAACTATCACCACAATGTTGATCAAGTACTTGTCTCTACTACACCCCTTTCGGGGCCCTCCGTTGAAAATGGCATACCAACTAATGCGAGAGAGACAGACACCCCCCTAAGCCACTTTATACGGTACAAGCCGTATGTCAAGCATGGACCAGTCTCGCGAATGAATGCGTAAAGTCGGTTGGGGGCCGCTTCATCAAGCATTTCTACGGTATACACAAGTATACGTGGGAGGGTAATAACTAAAAGATCAATGCCCACACGCTACATCTCGTGTGTTCTACCCGTACTAGCATTACTACGCATAGATCTAGCTCTGATACCACTGTAGGGGTTTTGCGCATGAAAACAATAATTTTTTACCCTACGCCCCTGAACCCCTGATGCTGCCAGGACCTATCTATTAGTAATATAGTAACGGGAGGGGCTTTTCGTGAACTTACTCTTGAAGACCGAAAAGCATTGTCAATGCTTAGGAGAACGTGGTTGATGTAGACGAGCCGAAGCTGACCTCAAGGTCGTGATGAAGTCCTTGCGCTCCAGCGGCTCCAACGACTTGAGTGCCTCAAGTGTGACACCTCGCGGGGAGTTACACATGTCCGGTGCCTGACGATGACTCCCGCTTCCCCGATCCAGCAGCAGTTGTGGAAGTAGAGCTCCTAGATCTGAACCCTACAGTGCAATGGCGCTCCGCGGTGAAGATGTCTCTCGTTCGCATAGTCCGAACTTGGGACCACTTTCACGAGAGAGAGAGAGAGAGAAAATATCAATTGGAGGTCTTCCCAAAAGTGAGAAGACCTTTATTGAATATTGTGTGTATTTATCTGGCCAAATACCCCCACTATATATAGGGGGAGGGGAGGTACTACCTCCCTCAAAGTCCCGAGGTGGGACTAAAGGAGAGGAGAGGAGGAGGGGTGGCGCTGCTGGCTACCCCCATGGGCCCCACACGGGGGGCTGGCCCACTAGGGCGCCGACCACCCCCTCTAGCCCTTCTCCCTCTCACCTTTCCCTAATGGGCCCTCTTTCCTCCGGAATTGGCCCATTAACCCTTTTGACCTTGAAATTGATTTTCTCTTTATTAAATAATTATGAATAAATGATTAAATAAATATTTAACATTCATTCACATATTATTCAACCTCTATGGTTATGGAACACCTTCCACCTCCACTCTGGACATCCTTCGGACTTACCAAAACCCTTCCGGTTTTCTCTCTACTATTCTTTGATGATTCTACCGATCCTATAAACACTCTCTAAGCATCATCAAACCCTTAAGAGTGATACCCTATGGTTCGGGAACACTCCAGACATGGTCGGGACACTCCTGGACCAATGATCAACAGAGGGACCTGGATGGCCATGTGACCCCTGTGCGTTCCATGAAGATCTTTCGTCATTTGAACCGGGACAGTCGTGTCTTATTCCCTTTATCTCTCGATACTTGCATTGCCTGAGATCTGATCAATGACATCACTATGTCGTGTTCAATCTCGTTACTGAACAATGCTACTTGACTCGTTCCGACAAGTGATATCCCTGTGATCAAATCACACGCTGCGCAGCTATTGGATATAACTTCTCTAAGTGGGCCCTTGAGTATCTTTCCGTCACATGGACGGACAAATCCCGCTCTTGACATATATTGCCTCTAAGGTTTCCTCCGAGTAACTGAACACACCTTTATAACCACTATATTACCAAGTGGTGCTTGATGCTATCTAAGCAGTCTTAGGAGACAGTGATTGATATAGCCTCACGGTCTAAGGAATAGTCTACGAGGATCCATTTCTAATCATCATAACTTGAACTTCGTGACATGGTCGGGTCACGATGTTTAGGTTGGGTATTGGTTCATCATCTCATTCAATGAGTTGACTCCATTTCCAACTTGCATAAATGTCACATGATCAGGAAACTTGATCATCTGTTGACCAATGAACCAGTGACTAGAGTTTCACTGGGAACCCTTGGTTGTTTGTATATCACACATGTATTGATGTTTCCACTCAACACAGTTATAGCATGATATAAAACTTAATCATAAACTTTATGAAATATGGTAGTAGTCCTTATTACTATTTGTCTCTAGGGCATAATTCCAACACCCATAGCGTTACATCAGCGTCATGGGACCACCACATTCCAATGATAGAGGGAGTGAATCCATTGTGTATTTATCCATATCGCTACTCACTAGAGTTGAAAACAAGGGATTTCTATTTTCGTGCCCTTGGTTTGTTAGGATTACTTAGTTTGCCCCAACCGCTTAACTTTTACTCACTTTCCCCTCCCTCTATTCTAAAACCCTCGTGGGCGCTCGGGCGGAGGGATGCTGTCAGGTCAAAAGCTTGACCGTTACATGCTGACGGGTTGGGCTAGGATACACGTCGGACCAGCCATCTATCTCTCGCTGACTTGTGGGACTTTTTTCCTGATTGTGTGGCCATGGCAGCCAATGACAAATGGGGTCATTTTGTGGGGCCGTCGAAGCCAATGAATTATGGGGCCGCCATGTGGGGCCGTTTTGTGGGTCCGTCAAAGCCAATGACCGATGGGGCCGTCATGTGGGCCTGGAGGGGGATTTGCATATTTGCCATGTTTTACTTTGCAACTTGCATATTTTCCATTTTGTGTGGCACTTACATGTGGTGGTCATGTGGAAAAAATATGCAAATTTCAAAGAAAAAGTTTGGCAGATATGAAAAATTGGCAAATATGCAAAAATCCCGGAGCATCTACTCACCCAATGATTGACATGTGGGGTCATGTATGACACGTGAGGTCGGCTCTCTCTCTCTCATCCTCTCCTAGCCCCAGCCCCGAGCAGCTCCTATCCCACCGACGGACAGAGCAGCCATCTTCGGTGTGTCGGGGTGTCTTCGGATCCGTCCTATGGCAGCGTCGGACGGACTGCCGTGCTGCACCTCAACCATGGCTCTGATACATTGCAAATGTATCTATCATTTTTGATGTTCCATGCTTGGTTTTATCCACTTTCTTGTGTTTTGTTCCAACTTTGGAGTACTTTTCATATGATTTCTTGGACTAACCTATTAACAAGAGCCACAGTGCCAGCTGCCTGCTTTCTGCTATTTTTGGTTCCAAGAAAGTCAGAAAATGAATATTCTCGGAATTGGACGGGACAAAAGCCAAAGTGCCTATTTTTCCGGAAGGGATCAAGTGCCAGAATACGAGACGGAGAAGGGCCAGAGGGCGGCCACACCACCTGGCCGTGCGGCCAGGCCTGGCCCGCGCCAGGGGGTGGTGTGGCCAGCCCAGGCACCCCCTCGGCCTCTCCTTCCGCCTATATATTGCCCTCGGGACAAAAACCCTAGGTACCCGATCAAAAATCCACGAAAGAGTCTGTAGCCGCCGTCATCTCCATCCCTAGATCGGGAGGGATCTGAAGCTCTTCCCGGCACCATGCCGGAGAGGGGAATTCACCTTGGAGGCCTTCTTCATCACCATGCAAGCCACCGGTGTGATGCGTGAGTAGTTCATCCTTGGACTACAGATCCATGTAGTAGCTAGATGGCTGGTTCTCCTCCTTTGTGATTTCATGTTTAGATCTTGTGAGCTCCGTTCATGATCAAGACCATCTATTTGTAATCATACATGTTGTGTTTGTGGGGATCCGATGGATATTGAGCTGCTATTTCAGATTGATTATTGATTCTATCATGTCTTTGTTATTTGAGATCTTGCATGCTTTCCGTTGTTAGTAGCTATCTTGGCCAAGTAGATGCTAGCAACTCCAAGAGTTAGTATTTATGCTCGATAGTGGGTACATGCCTCTGGTAATCTGGGGAAGTGACAGAAATCTCTAAGGTACTAGATGTGTTGTTGCTACTAGGGAGAAAACAATAATCCTTTGTTCATAGAACAATCGTATTGTTTACTTTACATGCAGTTCGTAAAGCAATAATCTGTTGCTTGCAACTTAATACTGGAGGGGGTTCGAATCATAACCTGAAGGTGGATTATTAGTCATAGATGTAGTTGGATGACGGTCTATGTATTATGTTGTAATGCCCAATCAAGTATTAGAGGAGTCAAGATGATTAGTATATGCATGTATTGCTTTCTCGGTGTTTGTCAATTGCCCCGCTGTAATTTGTTCACCCAGCATGTTATCTATCTAAGGAGAGCCACCTCTAGTGAACTATGGATCCCGGTCCTTGTCTTTTACATACAATGTACAATCTTTTACTGCTTTGTGTTTACTTTCTGCAAACTTTTACTTCTTTCCATTCGATACGTTTAATCCTTTGTTTTCCGCAAAACACGGTGAGATTGACAACCTCATCGCAAGTTGGGGACAAAGTTCTGTGGTTGTGTTGTGCAGGTCTCCACGTTGCTACTAGCACCGGTAGTGCGCCCTGCCAAGGCTCAGCCAGTAACACCTTTGGGGTGTTTCCTTGCTCCTACTGGTTCGATTAAACCTTGGTTTCATACTGAGGGAAACTTGCTACTGTGCTCATCATACCTTCCTCTTGGGGTTCCCAATGAGCTCTACATCAATACCGCACCAGCACTTTTCTAGGCGCCGTGCATTGAGCCATCAAGCATTTTTCTGGCGCCGTTGCCGGGGAGTCAAGGACATCTTCACAAGGGGAGTCCCTCATAACCAATCTCTTTACTTTGTTGTTTTTGTTTTGCTTAGTTTCTTTTTTTCTTTGTTTGCTTGTTTTGTTCTTCAAAAACACAAAAAAGTTAGTTTTGCAAGTTTGCTTTCTTATTTGAAAAACACAAAAAAATTAGTTCCTATCTCATTATGTCTAGCCTTGCTCCTGTCACTATGTCACCCGAGGAAATGATTTTCACTTTTAAACAAGGAATTGAGGAAAGTTTTAAAGAAGCTTGGTCTAGAATCTCTGATCTACATGAAAAAACTGAGCCTAAAATGACTCAAAGTTTGTTCCTTAGCAGTTTTTACCTTGGGATTGCTCTTTGCTATAGATATGCTCTAGATGCTGTTGTGGGAGGAGATTTCCTCCATTGTAATGAGGATGATGCTATTAATGCTATAAAGAAATTGATCCTCACTTACAACTTGCCTAGCCAAATTGATACTTCTTTCGCAAAAATATTTGCTAGGTTGGACACTCTTGAGGCTAGCACTACTAGATTACAGAGTTGCTATAATACGCTTAGGGAGCATGACGATTATGTTCCAATAAACTCTGAATCATCAAAGTGGTTCCCTACAGTAAAGATTGAGATGAACACTGAAACTTTTCAAGCTCGCTGTGATATCATGTCTGAATTTTGCCTTAAGCCCAAAGATATTTATAAATCTCTGAATACTTGGGGGCTCATTGAGGGAGGAAAAGAAATATCTCTTACTAATAATACTACCATATTACCTCTTGGAATAGCTGAAGGAGTGTTTACAGAAATCCTTGGGAAAACGATTTCTATTGATTATCTTGTTATTGAATGTGCAGGAAAAGGACAAATTACACTTGGAAGGTCCCTATTAGAACTCCTTGGAGCAATAATAGATGTGGGAAAGGGGACCATGCACCTTTCTTCTCCACCAAACAATCATATTTTCCCCAAGGTTAAGAATAAAAGTAAGAGAGGTAAGGGCAAGGAAGTTGGTTTTAATGCTTCTTCATTTGAGAACACTTGATTCTTTCTTTGCTTCTTATGCCTAACTTAAAGGCGTTAAAGAAAAGTACTTATTGGGAGATAACCCAAAAGTTTTAGATGAGTCTTGGAAGTTATTACTACAGTAATAACCGCTCCTTATCCTTTTTATTTGCTTTTTGTGCCAAGAGTAACTTCTAATGCGAGTGAAGTAATGATTGGGAAAGTTGTTGTCCCAAAACAGATTTTTGTGCTTCACCGTAAAAATTCTTGAGAGATCTCTGTATGTCGGATTGAGCTTTAATATTTTGTGCTTCTGACCCAGGTTGTTATCTAACTTCCGTTAGTTCAACACTTTTTGATTTGAGCAACAAAAGGTCTTCAAAAAAATTGTCTTTACCTGCTGGTCTGTTTTGATAGATTTCTGCCATTTTCTGCATTTGCTTCTTGTGGGTTCCTTTTTGAGTTCTTTTGGGGAATTGAGCTTTTTGAGGGAAGTGCTACAGTATCTAGTGTTCTAATGGAAGTTTATTTGGTGTTAGAACTGAACCTTAAGACTTATTTATCTTAAGTGCACTAATGTTGCTAATGAGATTGTGTGAAGTTTTGTATGAAGGAAAATTTTTAGGTGTATGAAAGGAATGAGTAATGAGATGAAGGATGGACTAAAGCTCAAGCTTGGGGATGCCACGCGTATCACCCCAAGAAATCTCCAAGAAGTACAAGCGTCAAAGCTTGGGGATGCCCAAGGCATCCCCTTCTTCATCAATAAAAATTCCAGGTTTCTTCCAAAAGCTTCATTTTTATTGTTTCATGCACATTTGTGTTTTTCTTGGAGCGTCTTCTTTTTTGTTTTCGTTTTGGTTTTTCGTTTGCTTTAGTTTGCTTAGTTTTCTGAATAAGTTGGTTGTACCCCCTCTTTCATACATTGGTTTGCAAATAGTTTGGTTTGGTTTGGAAAAGAGTAGGAATGTTCATGCTTATGTGGTAAAAAGAGCTTGTTTTTGACTGTGGCCTATGCTTTGTCATGCCATGCTTGATATTGTTTTGGCTTTATGCTTAGTATTATTTATTGTAGCATGACTTGTTATAAACAATTGATATTGCTTAATGTGCCTTGGATGAATCATGTGTTGTTTTAGCATATTAAAGCATAGTATAGTGGTATTCTCCTTTGATGCTTTATTTGGGTTGACTTGGCACATGCTCACACCATGTTATGACTATCGAAAGTCACCATAGCCTTTATGATCCTTTAGTTTTCAACTTGTAGTATCACTTTATGCTTTGATCAATGATGTTTTGTCGCTCTGCATGATTATGGCCATTATTGCTCTCTTAGTTTGTTGCTCCCAGTCTTTTGCTAGCCTCCACAACAAAGTATGAGTTCCACTCATGCATCCAAATCCATAAACCAAGTTACTCCAAAGAGTCCACCATACCTACCTACTAGCTTATGCTATTCCAAGTATATTCATGCTTTTGTTTACCTTCCACTTGTTATGAGAAAACTAGTGATTAAAGCTCTCACGAACTTGATGGCAAACTTTACTTTACTTGCCCTTAATAAACTTGAACCATTGTTTCGTCTATGTTGTATATGCTTGCACTTATTTGTTGGGAATTAGCAGAACCATGCTTTCATAGGGAACGCTTTCAACATTGCACTTGGTACTTGTACCTAGTTGATATCATGCTCTTTTGTATATGGATGTCGTCGATGTGAAATGAAAGGGGAGCTTGTAAGTCCATGGAGTTATGTATATGTGTTAGAGAAACGCCTGGGCCGCTGGTCTAATCCATGCTGACATGGTGGAAACCTGCAGCGTAACCATAATGAGCTGTCTATGAAGCATTCTTCTTATAAAAAAAGAGTCCTATATTGAGAAAAAAAAGAGATACTATGAAAAGAGGAAAGAGAGAAAAAAGCACCATATTCCCATGGTAAATAAGAAGAATGCTGAGATGCTCATTGTCTGCTTGCCTTGTCATTTTGATATGGGGATTCTTCCGTATCATCGGGCAAGGGGTACCCCGTTGGCGGTTCTCTATGATACATATGTACTTACGATGACAAGAACTTACCGGTGACTAAACTTGAGTAGCATGAGGAGCGACCCTCGTATTCAAGGGACATGAGATTTCTGACTTATACTTCGTCAAGCATGTACACCACAGTTTGTTCACTTTAACCTTAATCACTTCAAGATGCTTATAATAGGGGCAATGAGAGCTGAAACCTATAAGTACCATAATTTTTGGAATCTCTTTATGAGACTTGAATCCCTACTTCCTTTTACAAAAGGCCTTTCTTCCACCATTATATTGAGTCTCCACCTTCTATCTTTATGCACTTACTTTGAGAGCATAGTGGCCATTCTTAGTTCTATGTGCATTGTCCCAAGACTAGTGGATTGATGCATACTTTGATATTGCTTGTTTTAAACTATTGTATCTAGTCACTCTTATGAACTTTGAAGGTGTCCTATGCATTTATATTTGCTACTCTATTGAGGGACAAGCTGAATACTATTATGCTATGTTTTCTTTATGTGAAACAAACAAACGTCTTGCAAAGCATTGTTATTCATGAATCTTTTGTTTGTGCCTTTTCATGTTGCATCATAGCTTCTTTGCTTATTGCTAGAACTTTGTCTTTCATGTTATGATTGAAGTACTATGATCCCAGCTTTGAATGTTTTACAAATACATTGATCAAGTCTTTGATGGTGCATGTCACCTCAAAAATTATTCTTTCTTTTTATCACTTACCTACTCGAGGACGAGAAGGAGTTAAGCTTGGGGATGTTGATACATTGCAAATGTATCTATAATTTTTGATGTTCCATGCTTGGTTTTATCCACTTTCTTGTGTTTTGTTCTAACTTTGGAGTATTTTCATATGATTTCTTGGACTAACCTATTAACAAGAGCCATAGTGCCAGCTGCCTGTTTTCTGCTGTTTTTGGTTCCAGGAAAGTCAGAAAATGAATATTCTCAGAATTGGACGGGACAAAAGCCAAACTGCCTATTTTTTCGGAAGGGATCAAGTGCCAGAATACGAGACGGAGAAGGGCCAGAGGGCGGCCACGCCACCTGGCCGCGCGGCCAGGCCTGGCCCGCGCCATGGGGTGGTGTGGCCAGCCGAGGCATCCACTCGGCCTCTCCTTCCGCCTATATATTGCCCTCGAGACGAAAACCCTAGGTACCCGATCAAAAATCCACGAAAGAGTCTGTAGCCGCCGTCATCTCCATCCCTAGATCGGGAGGGATCTGAAGCTCTTCCCGGCACCCTGCCGGAGAGGGGAATTCACCTTGGAGGCCTTCTTCATCACCATGCAAGCCTCCGGTGTGATGCGTGAGTAGTTCATCCTTGGACTACGGATCCATGTAGTAGCTAGATGGCTGGTTCTCCTCCTTTGTGCTTTCATGTTTAGATCTTGTGAGCTCCGTTCATGATCAAGATCATGTATTTGTAATCATACATGTTGTGTTTGTGGGGATCCGATGGATATTGAGCTGCTATTTCAGATTGATTATTGATTCTATCATGTCTTTGTTATTTGAGATCTTGCATGCTTTCCGTTGTTAGTAGCTATCTTGGCCAAGTAGATGCTAGCAACTCCAAGAGTTAGTATTTATGCTCGATAGTGGGTACATGCCTCTGGTAATCTGGGGAAGTGACAGAAATCTCTAAGGTACTAGATGTGTTGTTGCTACTAGGGAGAAAACAATAATCCTTTGTTCATAGAACAATCGTATTGTTTACTTTACACACAGTTCGTAAAGCAATAATCTTTTGCTTGCAACTTAATACTGGAGGGGGTTCGGATGATAACCTGAAGGTGGATTATTAGTCATAGATGTAGTTGGATGGCGGTCTATGTATTATGTTGTAATGCCCAATCAAGTATTAGAGGAGTCAAGATGATTAGTATATGCACGTATTGCTTTCTCGGTGTTTGTCAATTGCCCCTCTATAATTTTTTCACTCAGCATGTTATCTATCTAAGGAGAGCCACCTCTAGTGAACTATGGATCCCGGTCCTTGTCTTTTACATACAATCTACAATCTTTTACTACTTTGTGTTTACTTTCTGCAAACTTTTACTTCTTTCCATTCGATACGTTTAATCCTTTGTTTTTCGCAAAACACGGTGAGATTGACAACCTCCTCGCAAGTTGGGGACAAAGTTCTGTGGTTGTGTTGTGCAGGTCTCCATGTTGCTACTAGCACCGGTAGTGTGCCCTGCCAAGGCTCAGCTAGTAACACCTTTGGGGTGTTTCCTTGCTCCTACTGGTTCGATTAAACCTTGGTTTCATACTGAGGGAAACTTGCTGCTGTGCTCATCATACCTTCCTCTTGGGGTTCCCAACGAGCTCTACATCAACACTGCACCAGCACTTTTCTGGGCGCCGTGCATTGAGCCATCAGGCTCCAACACCTATTTTGTTGGCACGCATTGTATGTTAGGCAGTACCAACCGCAGGCAGGTCCGCCGCCCATGATGATCGGGATTTTGTTCCGCCGTCATAGCTCGATGAACAGTCGGAACAATTTCTAGTAGTGCTTGGTAAGACCTTCACTCCTGCTCCGCCCACCCTAATCGATTCGGTTCCCGTAATTTCCTCGATATTGCAGGTGCAAATTAGTCCTCAATGTCTCGTCATAGCGGGTACACCGGCGTGGGTGGGTAATCGATCATGCCATTGCCGCATTCTCCTTCTCCTACCATGTCAGAAGTGCAGGTAGCTCCTTCTCTTTGTACTACCGTTGAATTTGAAGTGCCGCCATGGCCTATCAGACTGATTTTAATTGGGTTTATTTTGGGATTGTTATAGTGTGCTATGAAGGCCGATGATCCATGGTACATTGCTCCAGGGGAATTTAGAATAGATTTTGTCTTTCAAATCTCTGAGAGTTATGGAGTTTGCAACCACCGCTGGGAAGTAAAATCCAAAGAGATACTATCCACAACTACGAATTACGCTAGTATCCAGTTTAACCGCCATCCGAAATGCCAGCACTGGATAAATCCTATTCGAAAAGAAAGGAAATTAGTTGAGCACCAGTGATTCGCACTCAATTACTGCCCATAATCAATCCACAAAGGGAAATGATGCTTACCCAGATGGAATCCATGTGTTAGATCCCTCCAATTCCACCCAATATTCTCCGCGCTCGACGGGGAGGACCGGTACACCAGCCGGCGTTTCATATTGTTCTGCGAAAGGGGTAGATCTAGCGGGGGAGGGAGCGGAGCCGGAGGTGGAGTGGGCTCTGCGGCTAGGGGGAGGGGGTGTCTCAGGGGCCAAGCACGACATAAGGTAGGAGAGCACGACAGTGGGGGAGTGGAGGGGCGGTGTGGGAGCTGTTCCAGGCTCTGGGGGAAGCGAATGCTTTGGGTGAGCGAGAATTGACGGTCCGATGTGTCTCCATGCAGCCCCACCCTTCACCACGTATGCAATGGTCCTATGTGTCCCAGCGCAGCCCTACCCGTCAGCATGCAATGGTCGAGGCCACATAACGTAACGCTCAATGCACGACCCGCCCCAACACGGTCCCAATGGTCAGCATGTAAGGGTCAAGACTTTGACCTGACGGCATCAATCCATCCGAGCGCCTACGAGGGTTTCAGAATAGAGGGAGGGGGAAGTGAGGAAAAGTTAAGCGACTGGAGAAAACTGAGTACAACTAACGACCGGGGGCACGGAAATAGAAATCCCTGAAAACAAAGATTAAGAAGCAGATTCAAGGAATGCTGATGTCTAGGAATTTTTTGTTAAACGTCAGTGACTTCGATGATCCTTTTATCAGGGTTAAGAACAAACAATATGCACTAGCAGAGGAGAAGAAGGACTATGTGTGGCGCTTATTCGTGGATTACCGCAATCTCAATTTGCTCACACTCAAATCAAAGTTATTAGAGTATTAGGTATATATGGTTGTTATGGTAGTTTAAAGTGAGTTAGGATCATATATACTCGCCCATGAGGCTCAATAATATATCCATCATATTCCATCAAACTCACACACTTTCATGGTATCAGCCTAACATTTCCAACCCCTAGCCACACGCTTTCGTCGCGCCGCCCCCGGGGGATCGATCTCCATGATCTCTGCCGGGGGCCGCGCATTTCCGTTGTAGGGTTCGCCCGGCGATCTGCGATCGGCTGCCTTGGTGTCTCTATTTCCGATCTCTTGATGGATTTTTTTGGTTTACGGTCTTTGATCGGATTGAATCGCCCACCGCCGCCATCCACTCGCGCCTCTACTCCGACCATCGGCATCGACGATCTACACCGTGCCCGTGCGTCCGTCCTCTCCGCTGCTGCGCCTGCCTTGGTAGGCTTCCACGCACCACAGACGGCTGCTACGCCTTCCTCAGAAGGCTGCCACAGCTGCCCCCTTCGGATCGTCTTTGTCGTCATCGTTCGGGACTTCACCGACAATGCCGCCATCAACTAAAATCTATGTGTTGTCCACACCATGGCTCATACAGCGCAACGTCGGTCTGATCAACTGATCACACGCTTATCTACACCAAGCACGTTCCCGAGCACGCGCCTACCACCGATCGAGCTACGGGCTGGCACTGTGTTGCCCCTTAGGGCCGTAGTGCCACCGCCTTTGGTCCATGCTACCGGATTCAACCGCGTCTTCATTGGCGTGTACGTCTCTGGTGGTCTCCCAACCGCTGCACCGACTTGTGCCTTGCAGCTATGCCGCCCCAACGGGTCATAGCATCGTTGCACGCAATCTACATCGCCATCCCTGCGCACCAACGCCCTAGGCTATCTCCGCACCACCTCCACAGTGCGGGTCGTCTACGTCCGCATGGTCTTCGTGCCGTCGAATTCTTCTTCGCCTACATCGAGTACCACCACCGCGCGAATCTAGGCGTCCAACATGACCACTCGAGGCTGCCGTTGGTTTTGCCGCCTTCCACATCTTCGTCTCTGCCCTTGCGTGCCCGGTATTGGAGACACTGGTGCGTGCCTTCGTCCCCTACGCGTCCCCAAGACTAGCAATCTCGGATCGGTGCCTCATCTTCGTCGGCCTCGACAAAGTCTTCTTCGGCATTGACACCTTCCTCTTCGACTGTCTCGACCGCATCACCGACAAGCTCTTCTTTGCATAGTCAATTCTGGCAAAACCGAAGTGTGCGTTGTTCGCCGACGTGCGCCTAGCTCTGACAAAACTATGGCTACACCTCATCCTTGATGGCTCGGAATGCATCGGATTTGGCATTGACACCCCTCAGCAAGCTGTCGTGGCCCCATGGCAAGCCTCCATGGATCCTGGCAAGCCCCCCTCGGCAAACCTCCGTGGACTCTCGGCAAGCTGTCGCGACCCCACGATGACTGCCTCGATGCATCTCCGTCATCCTCCTCGCGCACTATGCGCATGCGGCTTCACATTCGGCTACCTCGACACCGGCATCCCCGACCACGGCATCGACCACGGTGACCCCTCGCAATGGCTAACCCGACCTCAGCACCGTCTCACGCTCTCGGCTCCCTCGACATCGGCACAAGGGCTATCACCTCGCTTGAGCATCTCAACAGCTTCCTCTGCAGTCCAAGCTACCGCGACGGGGCACTGTCCACGATGTTCCCGCTCAGACTACAGGGGGATGTCAGCCTACTGGATGCTACTTCGGTTTATCTCGAGTCTGATCGCCCGTGACGTTCTAGTTGTTCACGACGCTACCGCTACGACTGCAGGGGAGTGTTAGAGTATTAAGTATATACGGTTGTTATGATAGTTTAGATAAAGTTAGGATCTGTTTACGTACAGTCCTAACTTGACTCGTACTCCGAGATGATCATCCGTACACTTATATATACTCACCCATGAGACTCAATAATATATTCATCATATTCCGCCAAACTCATAGTCTTTCAAAAATATCCACTTCCAATCATCGAGAAATTGTTGGATGAACTAACAAGGGCGTTACGGTTCTAACTTGGATTAGACCGGTGTCCGGTGACGGTGTTCCATACACAAAACTACCACGATCAATTTAATTTCATGACATTTGGATTGATAGGCGCACCTGCCACATTTCAAGCAGTAATGAGCGAGACTTTGCCGTCAGTATTGCGCAAGTGCACCATGGTTTCTTAGTTGACTTTTAAGTGTACAGTAAGTCGTACAAAAAGCATGTGGTACATTTGGAACAAGTGTCGTTTATGCTTGATAAGCATCAATGGAAAGTGAAGTTGTCGAAGTGCGCACTTAGCAAGTGCAGCATATATTTGGGTTATGTTGTGAATGAGAAAGGAGTAGAAACTTTTTTTTTGAAAATGGGAGCTTTATTACTTATGAAAATAATGATTACATCTGGCCTCTACATAATTAGGATGTACACAATAGCACTACAACAAATAAAAATAAAAATAAGGTAGCTAGCAAATGTTACAACAAGAACTGTTTAGCAAGATGCCTAGAGCTATGGAAGGTCAATCCTCAGATTACGCGGTCATCCATGTCAGGAGAAAATATCCCTTACCGTATCCTCCAACCGCGTACACCTCTCCGCAAACAAGTCTTGAAACTCCACATGTTGTAGAGCCTTCCATGAATGGAGAGTAGTCGTGGCACGACATAAAACCCGCAAGTTAGAATACAATTTGTTATTAAAAATCTTATCATTTCTATATAGCCGTAGCGACCAAAGAATGGCAGATGCTCTCACCTTAAGCAAGGGCCTAAATTTATTATAAATCTCATGCAACCAGTTGCCAAATACATGGAGAATTTCACTTCTTGTGCCTCGGCACCAACTAGGGATGCACACAACCATTAAGCATGAGTACCATTATTTTAATCTCAGTAAAATACCAAACATGATCCTCGGATTAAATTGCATGAGTACCAGGAGATTCTGGTCCTCAAGTATAAATAGGAACCTAATATCGCATTCATAGAAATTTGAACTTAGGTATTGGGTTTATACATCTACTCTCCAACTAGTTGAGCTAGGCTCACTTCCCCAATAAAGAAGCAACTGACCCCAATGAAGCAATTCATATTTTGAAATGGACAGTTCCAACTAACCTCGAGGAGCTTAGATGATTTTTGGGCATTTCTGGGCATAGTTTTAAAAATTGGGCCGGTCAGTGAACCGATGAGACGACTGGTTCACTGGTTTGCTGGTCGGACCACTGGTACATTCGGTTCGATGGTGAAAAAAATCGTTCTTTTTTTAATCAAAATTTAAGAAAATTTTAGAATAAAATGATCATAAAAGGTATATGATGTATATTTCAATATGTAATCTCAAATACATGCGTGTCCAAGTGGTATTGGGCTTTACATGTTGCTATTTATGCGTGGCATAAGGTTCATGAGTTTGATTCCTCTAGTAAACATCTTTTTCCCGGTTTTTTGTTGTTTAGACCGGTGTCCCTTAAAAAACGGTGAGTCCATCGGTTCAGCTTTTTCTGGTTAAACCACCGAGTCGATCCGGTTTTTAAAACTATGTTTCTAGGTACTATCTAAAGTTTGTTCGTAATAACTATGTGATTAGACAACCGCTGGCACACTTGTTGCACAAGGGCACCCCATTTGTCTGTCCGTCTGCTACAGAAACAAAATTTGAGGTTACGAAAAAGCACTTACCGTAGCACCTATGCTTGCACTCGCAGTCTCGCGGACTTTAGTAAGAGATATCAGATCAAAATTTATGCTTCTAACTATGGAGTGGGAGCTGCTCTTCTTCAGAATGGACATCCATTGTCATATGTGAGTCCTAGATTAGGGATTTACACTATTGTCAATGTAAGAAAAAGGGTATACATGGCAATGCTTCTTGCGGTGGAACAATGGCAACCATATTTGCAACATGCTAAGTTCTTTGTTCACACATATCACCGCATCTTAGCTCATCTGGAAGATCAGAGTTTGCACACAGTGTGGAAGCATAAAAAGTGTTCACTAAATT
Organism: Avena sativa; assembly: GCA_916181665.1. Taxonomy (NCBI): domain Eukaryota; kingdom Viridiplantae; phylum Streptophyta; class Magnoliopsida; order Poales; family Poaceae; genus Avena; species Avena sativa. The sequence continues at coordinate 473,011,874 of OV702290.1, forward strand.
ATTAGGGCTCCAGTCCAAAATCAAGTATAAAAAGGGCAGTGATAACAGAGTAGGAGATGCTCTTTTGTGACATCAACGAAAGCATTTGTTTGCTGGCGATTTTCCTAGTTGCAACCTATATGACTCAATGAGATAGTGTATTTGTATCATAAGCATCCAGAATTTCAAGAGAATTTTCTCCATTTTTCAGTGCATATTGATCCAAATGAGCAGTATACTCTGTAAGATGGCCTTATCAGGAGTAAATAATAGCGCTAGATTGTTTTGGCTCAAACTGCTATCCACGTCGTCCCGATTCTTTTCGGATGGAATGGACGCTGAGAAGGACACACAGCGATGACGCAATGGAGCCCTACTATCCTGTGAGGCGCGACCCGCTTCGGGCCAAGGCAAACGATTTCTTACCGCAAATGGGTGTACCGTTTGGCGTTGTACACCACGTCACTACGGTGGACCGCGTGCGTGCCATGGGCCCACTAAGCGTATGCGGGCAGAACCGCACTCTGTGAGAGGCGTTCCCAGCACGAAACGCCTTCGCACCCGCCGGGTGGCGCGGCCCGCCGAAACGATGTGGCATGGTCAGCCCATGTGGGCCGCAGTTTCCCTCGGCCATGGGCCCGTCTGGCACCAACGTGGCACCGTGATCCCATGTCGTCCATAGTTTCTCGCAGACCTGGGACCCTTTGAGAGCATATGTGGTACCGTAGACTCTAGCCGAACGCGGTTTCTCGCAGTTATGGGCCTACAACCGTCTGACGTGGATATGTAAACCCATGTCGTCTGTGGTTGTAGGTCATAGACAGCGTGGGTTCTCGTGGATGGAGATCCGACCTGGCGACGTAGACTATAGAGGTCCACAATTTCTCACGGCGATGTCGTACCGTGGTTCACGTGTAGACCTTACCTGGTATTGTAGGGCATAGACGCACATTTATTTCCACTGCGACATCGTACTGTGGGATCCGTTAGGGAGATGTAGTGGCTATGGAAACAGTCCCCTGACGTGTTAGTATAAATGCTCATCCTCATGTTTTCTCGATGCAATGCATTACTATGTTATTTTCTCGCCTTCTCTGCCATTCTTCGGTTCTTCTTCGTGGTTAGTCGCATGCATCGTTCCGATGACCACACCCGGAGCCGGCGTTGCGGCTGCCCACGCGGTTTATCCAAAACGCAGCGCGATGTTCCTCTAGACAGGCTTCGCTTCAGCATAGTAGCTAGGTACTTTTCTCACCGTCTCCATCGTCCTTCGGCTCACCTTCGTGATCAGGTGCATACGACGTTCCGGGTGACCACGCCCGGAGAAGGCATTGTAGCTGCCCATGAGGCTGACACGAAACGCAACGCAGTGTCCTTCTAGACATGCTTAGGTCTTATCTCGCTCTCTTGCTGAGTTGTGGCGGTTGACCTAGGTACGAGGTGGTGCCGGTGGTGGTGGTCGACCTGACAACAACGACGGCGGCGGTCGTGGACGGCTTCACGATGAAGCGCGAGAGATAGGTATGTATCATCTTCCATTTCCCTTCTTCTGTCTTTTTTCTCCCTTTCTTGGCTTCTTGCTCATTGAAAAGCGGAAAAATTGATTGCGATAACATTGTGAGCGAAAGCTGTCTGCGAACACATTGTGTGCGAAAACGGTCATACACTGTTTTTGTCATACTGAATGGCGATCCCGTTGAGTGCACAAATATTGAGTATGAAGCTGTTGAGTATGACGTCGTCATATGCGAAGGATCGATACAAACATGTTCTATGCAAACATGATTAGAAGCGAAACATGTTGGTACCGTCGTAAAGAGAAACCATTGGCTACGAACACATTGACTGTGATACTATTGTTTGAGTGCGACTATGTCATGTGCGAAAGATCGATGCATCCATGTTACATGCAAACATGACCGCGAAATATATTGGTATAATTTAAAATCTACACCGTTGACTATGTACCCGTTGACTGTGATACCGGTGTGAGCGAAGGTTAGATGCGAACATGGTGCACACGATCACGGTCATAGACTTTTTCTGCATAAATCTTGATCCTGTTGAGTGCGAAAACGTTGGCTATAAATCTATTGAGTGCGAGGATGTTCTATGTGAAAGATCGATGCGAGCACGTTTCATGCAGACATGATCAGGGCCGGTCTTGAGATTTTGGGGTCCCGGGGCGAAACTAAAATTTTGGGCCCCTTATTATAATTTTTGTATGGATATATGAGATGATGAAAAATAAATAGTTTAAGTGTACTTTCAACTATAATATTCATATAAAAATAACAATGTTTATATGATATCTTAAAATTTCCTCGAAAAATTGATAGAAGCAAAGTCCGTGGCGATGGAACAAATATCAATCCTGTCCACTAACTTCTTCTCGATGCATAGAGTCGCCAAACCATTTCACCTCTCCTGAGACATTATAGATCTCAAATAGTTCTTTAATAATTTCAACTTTGAAAAGCTTCTTTCAGTTGATGCAACTGTCACGGGCATAGTAAATAAGATCCAATAAGCGATACAAATATTAGGATAATAATCCGCTTCCCTGACAAACTCAAAAGGCTCCATAGCAGACATTGATATATTTGGCAAAGTGAACTTCATAACACTTAACTCAGAAATAAGTGCATTTAACTCAACATCACATATATCAGGTTTACCATTTGTATCAGGCCGAGTAAAAGTTTTTGCAAATATAGTGCAATGTTCTTTCAGTTGAGAACCATCCAATGCCTTCAAGGATGTCGAACTTATTATAAACCCAAATATATTTTTGAATGACTGGAGTTCTTCAAATCTATGCTAAGAATTCTAATTAGAATTAAGATTTAAGAACTAAGAATTAGGGCATAACCAGCAGAGACATGGGCAGGAGCGGACCACTAGAGCAGCAGCCAGGCGGTCAATCATCTCGTCGAGGGCCTCGAGGCTCCCTGTTCCTATATCCCGATCCGATATTCCGATCCAGTGGAGGCGACAGGACTCGGGCAGGAGGAGTACGATCAATTGTTAGTTCTGTTTGCCTAGGAGGAAGAGAAGTGACCAACGCCGTCTAGGACTAGGAGTCGAGCGGTTGGCCTCCGCCTCGTCCTCGCTCTGTACCCGTATCAATCGCCCCAGCTCAGAGTCTATGACAGTGAAAAAAATGCCCAATTAATCCATCAACCCAATAAAAAAATATTTTTTTACGATGTATATTAGGCCTGCCTATATAGCATATTTCTAGGAAGGTCCCTACTTTTTTGGGCCCGGGCGTCTGCCCCGCGGGTCCCTCCCAAGGGCCGGCCTATGATTAAAAGAGAAACGTGGTGATACCATTAAAAAGCGTAACCATTGACTGCGATAACATTGTGTTTCAATGTTGGATGTGAACGCGCTAGACTATTTTTTTGCGTTGAATCTTGATCCCACTGAGTGCAAAAAAAATTGACTGCGAAGCTGTTGAGTGCAAAGATGTCGTATGCGAGAGGTTCAGCAGTCCACGCTCCATACAAACGCGATCAGAAGCGAAACATGTTGGTACCTTTGTAAAGCAAAACTATTGGTTACGAAAATGTTGGCTGTGATACTGTTGTGGGCGAATATTGGACACAAACACGTTCCATGCGATCGTGGTCATAGACTATTTTTTGCGTTGACTTTCAATCCTGTTGAGTGTGAAACGTTGGGAAAGAATCTTTTGAGTGCGACGACGCCGTATGGGAAAGATCTATGCGTCCACGTTCCATGCGAACATGATAAAAAGCGAAACGTGTTGGTACCGTTGAAGAGCGAACCTGTTGATTGCGAAAACGTTCACTATGACATCGTTGTGAGCCAAAGTTGGATGCGAACATGTTGCGCCGAACACGGTCATAAAATGCTTTTTTCGCGTTGAATCTTGATCATGTTGAGTGCAAAAAAGGTTGATTGTGAAATGTTAAGTGCGACGATGTCATATACAAAACATCGATGCAGACATGTTCCACACAAGCATTATCAGAAGCGAAACATGTTGATACCGGTTTACGTTGAGGATGGATGACAACAATCCCTCAGAAAAATCTATGATGTCTCTGCATGACGGTTTCGGTGGCATGCCTCTATCGTCGAGTACACCATGGGTGCGCCACTGCCGCCCCTGAAATCGAGAACCTTGAAGCTTAGATCGTCGGCTACGGCAACACTGACGAACACGAGAATTCTATCATTGACACGCCCAAGGAAGACGCGGAGGTCGACGCGGATGGCGAATCGTAGGGAGAAAGCCAAGGAGAGGGTCATATGTAATAACACAATGTAGGATTAATACAAAATTATTCTATATAAATATGCGATGTATGGTTTCTTGTGTTTCTGTGATGGTCTTAGCTTTACATTTTTTTACTTTCTGTCTTGCAATGGGAGCGGTGTATCAATGCATTTACATGTGTTTTTACTCTATGTCTGCCCACACTCTATCAACTGAACCAAGCTAATTTGATTGCGCACTAGTACTGTAGAGCAAACATACCGAATATAATTATATACTCGGACACGGGTCACCGAACGTACCTATGGATGTCTATAAGAGAAAGAATCATACTTGATGCTCTCTGTTATCTTCTACCGCTAACATGCTATGCATAGTCCCACCTCGTCAGTTTACCAAACTACATGATAGTTTATAAGCCTAAAAGTGAAGATGCTATCATCATGGGGTATCTTGCATGGATGTAACACAATATATTGTCACGCGTTCTACATTACAGCCGCGCCCCGGGGGTGCAGGGAGGAATCTAGTATCATACAAGGGTTTTTATTTGTTGCCAGGTGATGTGGCATTTGTCAATAAGATCATTGAGGCATTTCATGCTAGTAAATTAGCTAGTCATTCAGGAATTCATGTTACCTTTCGACGATTGAATAATATGTTCTATTGGAAGGGTTTGAAGAAACATATGCGCCAATTTGTGCAAGAGTGTGTGACCTGGCAGTAGGCAAAACGAAAGAGAACATGCTATCTGGGTTTAGTGGCGCCATTACGAGTGCCTACTAGTTTTTGCAGATGATCTCTCTAGACTTCATGGAAGGACTCCCATGTTCTGGACTTGATGGAAGGACTCCCATGTTCTGGTCAATACAACTGCATTTTGTGGTAGTTGATAAGTTGTCCATGTATACTCATTTCATTGGCATGATGCATCCTTTTACTGTTTCGCACTGTGGCAAGTGCATTTATAAACAATATACACATCATGCCTGAGTTGATTATCTTTGATCAAGATCAAATTTCACAAGTCCCTTTTGGAAAGAATTGTCAAAGTTCACTACGATACAGTTGCGTATTTTTATGAGCTCTTCTTATCACCCGCAAATAGATGGTGCTACAGAAAGGGTGAATCAGTGTCTTGAAGCGTACCTTCATTGTTACACACATGTTTGTCTGGCTACGTGGGTTTAGTGGTTGTCGTTTGTAGAGTACTGGTACAACACGTGCCCCACTCTGCACATGAGGGCAAGTAACCCTTTCATGTGCTATATGGACATTCACCAAGGCATTTTTGTCTGACAGTCCAGTGGTTGATTTGGATTCATGGTTACAAGATCACTAGGAACATGTTTGGGCTCGTATGAAACATCAAGCGAATAAGAAGTGAGTGGAGCGGGTATTCCAAGTGGCCAAAGCAATGTTCATCAAATTGCAGCAATACATCCAATCATGAGTTCCCCATGAGCGCATCACAAGCTCCTCTTCAATACTATGGGCCATTTCAGGTGCTAGAGTGTGTGGAGATTGTCATCTATCATATGTAGTTACTTGCTGATAGTCGTATTCACCTGTTGATCGACGCCTCACAACTAAAGAAGGCCTTGTATGCGAAATGTTAGGTACAAACAAGCTTACCCACAATTGATGATCAATTGGCAGTACCACCATGCATGTGTTGTAGCATCATTTATGCCAAAAAGTTGTTGGAGTGTTCCACAAGGTTTGATTTAGTGGCCAGATCAACCTGAATCCCTGATAACTTGGGAGGATTTGGATGTGCTGCATCCGAGGTTTCCTTGTGCTCCAGCTTGGGGGCAAGATGAGTTCCAAGGGAGGGGAATGTTAGTGACACTTCTTTGACCACCGTACATGTTTACGATGTGAGGTCTATAGAGTAGGAAGGGGCCTGAACCAACACCATGATACGGAGGCCTACAGATCATTACAACCCAAATGAATGGGTGATCGAGTGAGTATAAGAGGAGGGCATGTGTGTTCTAGGGAGTTGGTTTGGATCACGACGGAGGTCATTAGCTTGTAACAAAATACCGTATATTCCGGATCACAATTACATCTCGATGTCGAAGCAATTTCCTGAAGCAATCGCTGTAACCCTATATCCCCGATCACTAGCTAGTGTAGAGTTAACACCATGTCGAAGGGGATTAAATATAGATATCGAATGGTTATGTATGTCTTATGGGATTCCCCTACCTGGACGGGACCCTAAATATACATAGTACCTCTACTGTCAACAACACCTTCTAACCTGGCTTCTAACAACACATAAGAGCACGTTGAGCAGCTCATGCTTGATCAAAATTCGCCAATCGTCTCGGTAGGAAGCACAACACCACGAAGCCTGCACATCACCATACACCATGAAATAGATTGACACGTCACTGATGTTGAGGAATAAAGCAAAAAAACTCCCCCATTTAGTCTCACTTGAGAACCACAAGTAGGGGTACGCCTAGGAGTCTAGCAATGAAGGCAATTATGTGTAAATGCAAACAGAGAGTGCAACCATTGAAAGAGCATATCACCGCACATCCCTGTTCTTTAAAAGTGTATAGCACGTAAGCAGAGCAACCACTACTCCTTTTCTGTAAGAAATATTAAAGATAGATATGGTGATTCTAATGTATGTTGGTTTAGACATGGTTTTAGACGTACATAATTTACCAATATGTTTGAATCAGGAATGAAAAATGGAGACCAATGCTGATGTTCAAGTTTTGCTTTGCATTAGAAAAGCAGTGCTGAAATTGGTTTTAAATGCTTCGTTATGTGATTCACTCCATCAACCTCATTGCAATAAAGAAAGAAACAACTATATTTATAAAAAACATGGAGTCATTAACTCAGTAAGAACAAATAGCTAGAAATAAATACCCATACATCTAAATGTGTGAGGCTACGATAAATAATAATCTGCATCATAGAATATTTTTTAAGTAAAACCAACATGTTGACAAAACCAAAGGAACTAATTGTACAACTTTTAAAGTAGTTGCCACATGTTGTTATATATGAGTAACTAAGCCATCAAATCTCATAATTTTGCAAAAAAACATGAAAATAACCGATGTTCATGACCTCTGATGCGCATATTGTAGACGTAAAATGGCAGCTCTAGAGTTACCATCATCCTCTCACCGGTACGCAATATTGCTAGTTGAGCATGATAAACACGTCAACTGATCATGCTTGGACTCTGAAGCATTTCCTAATTCCAGATAAAGCTTGCTGAACATGTAACCTAAATGAACATTGAAAGCAGGCAAAGGAGAAGTTTATCATTCATTAGAGCTAACTAAAAGATCCCTACACAATAAAATAGCTATAGATGAAAGTAGTTCAGACTTTGCATCATGCAGTGCACTATTTGGAGTTCGCCACACAAAAACTGATATACCTATAAGAAATGTATGGGAAGCTTTTAGGCTACATGAGATAGATCGGATAGTGTTGAAATATTACATCTCCAATGGAGAAGTTCAAACCACTGGTCAGAAGAAGTCATCAGTGTAGAGCTCATATGGAGCTCATATATGAACATGGAAAAGTGGTACATTTGCATAATAGAGGAATTCATTCAAAACCATGAACTGGTCCATGCACGGCCGCCCCGCTCTCCACCGCCAAGGTGCCATGCACCAGACCACAACCCACCAACACAATCAACAAACACGCTGCCAAAATTACAAATGTCACCAACATCAATCCGTAGCCAAAGAACAAGAACACGACACCTCCAACCGTTCTCCAGCCCACTACACCTCAAGAAAACCTAGCCAACAGAGGTGCGAGCGAATCCCAAATAACACAAAGAGACCAGATTGACAACCGACCGTCAAATAGATAAGGCCAAGGAAAACCAAATGGCAGATAGGCTAAAAAAAGGGGGATGGACCAATTGTGGGAATTGTTTCTTGTGTAACTGACATGGGTATACCCTACAGGTACTCGAGCTTGGTATATACGGCCTAAGTACGTACAGGCCCACGGTGTCGCCAAGGCCCAAATGAAGGACTCGAGTAACCTACGGACTCTCGATTGCTTGAAGAACAAGAAGAAGCTAAAGATAGAAAGTTTGAAGGGGAAAACCCTAATTTGTAACCGACTCGACCTGCTACCCGAGACCTAGCCTATCTATATAAGGGCTAGGAGGGGGCGGCGAGGAAGACACATGCAACCCTAGTTTCCACAACCCTCGCCAGGTTGCATCTGCACACCATTGTAACCTTCGGTTCCTTCGATAATTCCACGAGCAGACAAGCAGGAGTAGGGACCTCTACGAGGCCTGAACCTGGGTAAATCTTTGTCCCCTGTGTGCTTGTTTGCTAGCCGATAGATGTCTCCAGTGCTGCCTCCTTCTCCAAAACCCAAGTCCATAACAATGGGCATTGATGAGTTAAACCCTCGTCAATTGGCGCCGTCTGTGGGAATTGGGAGTGCTGATGTTGCGGCTTCTTCGGCTCCATCAACCGCGATCTAAAACTCCGCAACAGCGGAGATTCGCCAGCTCTTCGGCGCGTTCGACTTCACCATCCACACGCCGGCCACTCGCCCGGCCTTCGAGTCCGTAGGCGACGGAATCAGCCTGGTGATAGGGAGCTTCTGCTTCCAAGTCGGTCAGATGGGCACGCTTCGCATGCCTGATCAGCTGACGGCACCGTCGATTGCCCCAGCATCATGGTTTTCTCCATCGATCGGCACCCTTAGCGAGCTCAACGCCCCGACAGCAGTCGAGAACACGGTCAGCGATAGCAGTCGCGACTCCGATCTGAGCAATCTGGCCACTGAAGATGGAACCTATGGTTCCGGATCTGAGAGTTGTCGAAGCAGCAGCTTCCCCAATCACTTCACGTGCGCCATCATCAACGCAGGCGACACCTCTGCCAACCGCGACAACGACGGCAATCGCGGAAACAGAACCGACCCACCTAATGGCGGCAACGGCGGTTACGGTGGCAATCGCACCCCCGTTGACAACGGAGGAGCAGTCGAACCTCCAACCATAGTAAATGAGCAAACCGGCGAACACGTCGTAATCAAGCTCAATGAGCAAGAATGGGCTCGCTGCCGCGAGGCCCTACGAGGCACCCCTCTACCCTTCGGATCCCCGCAAGAGCTGCTGATGGGATATCACTGGATCCTGAAGGAAGAATTCAAGCGCCAAGTACAAACAATCGCGCAACTCGAGGCACGCAAAAAGACGGCAAACGAGTCGAGCCTTCGTCGTGCTGGGCTCTCCTCCTACGGAGGATGCTCCTCAAAAGGCAACGAGTACCTTGCCAAGAAGAGGCAGTCTCAGATGGCCCATCTCATTGAGCAGGAACGCATAGAGGCCGCAAAGGTCCTCGACTTCGGCTCCATGACAGTCGACACCAGGGGCAATGTGGTCCCCAAGATGCCACAAGCTGTAGTGACAACGGCCACCATGTACCTCCTGAACAACCAGCCACCAGCTAGGGACCCCCGAGCCGCCATGCATTGATCTACGATCGCGGGCCTGGGATTAATCGAGGCCGCCCTCGACAAGGAGCCGACACCGTAACCAAAGAAGGGCAAAGCGCTAGCAAAGCGTCACTCCTCGCCCTCATCCAGCGATGACAGTGATGACTTGTCTCGACGTCGCTGCTCACGACGACACGACCACGACTACGACGCACGTGATGACATCACGCAGCGCAAGATCGACAAATCAAGAGCACGACGTGCTTGGTCGACTGACTCAGAAGAGGAAGATGTGGAGCTCTGCGGCGCCAGATGCTTCAGCAGATCCATTAGGCAGAAACGAATGCCTAAAGGGTTTAAACTCCCATCGGAGAACCTGAAGTTTGACGGCCTATAGGACCCGAAGATCTGTCTGGAGGACCACATCTCCTCCGTCAGGCTCCACGGAGGCAGTCGAAGAACGGCCATGCAATGCTTGCAGCTACAGTTGCCGGGCACCGCCCGAGCAAGGCTCAACAACCTCCCATGCGGATCCATTCGCAGTTGGGACGAGCTGGTTTACAGCTTCGTGCGCAACTTTAAGGGCACATACAAGCGGCCCGCATTAATCGAAGAGTTGAGATGCTGCCAGCAAAGATTTGGTGAATCACTGCGTTCCTACATCCAAAGGCGGTCCATCATGAAGAACTCCGCAGAAAACATCTCAGAGGATCACGCGATTGACGCATTCAACGGTGGCGTCCGCCGCTTAGAACTCAGAGAGGAGCTGGGCCGCTCAAAGCCCAAGACCATCGACCACCTGATGGAGATCGCGAATCGGTGGGCCGATGGAGCAGATTCAGTGAAGAATCGCGCTCACTCCGACGAGGAGGCCGAGCTCGAGCGCAGACGCGATCGCCGAGGCAAGCGTCGCATGCGCATTTACGATGACCGCGACGACGTCAACATGGTCGCGGCTGGCTACGCCGAAAGACGCGATGACAACTGCAACAGCGGATACCGTAGCGGCGGATACTGTGACTCCGGGAAAACCACACAAGTGTGGCAACGCCGCACTCGTGACGAGGCACCCGCGAGCTCCATTGAGGACAAACTGTCCGGGCCATGTACGGTGCACTTCTACATCGACAAGCATGATGGCAAGAAGAAGTCCAGCTACCTCCTCAAGGATTGTCGCCCTCAAGCTACATGAGGGACTGTTTCGAATGAACCGCAATGCAGTCGAAACAGGCTACGGAGCCGCTCCAGGCGCCGTGGCACATGGTGCTCCGCCACCTCCACCTGGGCCACCCCCAAATGCAGCCGCACCGGACCAGCACCATGGAGGCGAACCGTACCCACGAGCCATGGGCACCATGATGATCCAAAAGGGATGCCCCTCCAATAGGGTGCAGAAGGCCATCACTCGCCAAGTCAACTTGGCCACACACTCGCCACCATCCACCACTGAGTACCTCAGTGGAAGCGAGTCCTGCATCACCTTCGACAAACGCGACCATCTGCCTCAGGTACCCCGTCCAAGCCATTGCCCCCTCGTACTCGAGGCGCAAATCGGAGGCTTCGACATGAGCCGCGTCTTCATGGATGGCGGAAGTGGCATCAACCTTATATTCGCGGGTACCTTGCGAGCAATGAGGATCCCCCTAACTTGCCTGGAGGCCTCGGACACAATGTTCCACGGCATCGTCCCAGGGAAAGGCGTATACCCCCTTGGCAAAATCAACCTCGACGTCATCTTCGGCACGCCGAAGAACTTCCGGCGCGAGCGCATTGACTTTGAGGTTGTCGAATGGCCCTCACAGTACCACTTCATCCTCAGGCGCGTCGCGTTCGCTAGGTTCATGGAAGTGCCCCACTACGCCTACCTGCAGATGAAAATGTCCGGTCCTAATGGCATCATCACGATCAACGGGAGCTTCGAGCGATCTGACAGTTGCGACAAGGAATTCAATAGAATTTCCCAGTCCTTCGGCATGCAGGAGGAACTCGCGAGACTAAAGGAGACGACAGACAACAGTCTGCCTCCCTTGAGCCGGCCAAGCTCACCTGATCTCTCCTTTGACTCATCGGTGCACACGAAGAAAGTGCAGGTCCACCCACTGGATCCCGCCAAGACGGCCCTCATCGCCAACAACTTGAGTCCCGCATAGGAACTCACGCTCGTCGAATTCCTCCGTGAGCACTGGGAAATTTTCGCCTGGTGTCATGCAGACATGCCAGGAGTTCCCAGGGAATTCGCCGAGCATGCACTCAACGTCAACCCCGACACAAGGCCAGTCAAGCAAACAATTCGGTGATTGTCTGAGCCACGAGCGCAGGCAGTTGGAATGGAGATCAACGGACTCCTCGAAGCCAAGTTCATATGCGAGATTAAGGAAAGCACTTGGCTCGCCAACACGGTGCTGGTACCAAAAAAGGACACGGATATCCTGCAGATGTGCGTGGACTGCCCAAAGGACCACTTCCCGTTGTCGCGCATCGACCAAATCATCGACTCCACTGCAGGATGCGAGCGCCTCTGTTTCCTCGATGCCTACTCAGGCTACAATCAAATTCGAATGAAGGAGGAAGATCAAGAGAAAATAGCGTTTACAATGCCCTTCGGTGTGTTCTGGTACAACACAATGCCCTTCGGGCTAAAGAACGCGGGAGCCACCTACCAGTGGTGCATGCAGGCTTGCCTCAAGGAACAACTGGGTCACAACATTCAAGTCTATGTCGACGACATAGTAATCAAGACCAAGGAGGAAGCCTCCCTAATCGATGATTTGCGCGAAACCTTCGCCAACCTCGACCGCTACCGAATCAAGCTCAATCCGGACAAATGCGCCTTCGGCGTACCATCTGGGCAGCTACTCGGGTACCTCATTTCCGCGAGGGGAATCGAGGCAAACCCGAAGAAAATAAAAGCCATACTGGCCATGGAGAAGCCGAAAAACATAAGGGGCATCCAGCAGCTGGCTAGGCGAATCGCGGCCCTCAGCCGATTCATTAGCCGGATGGGTGAAAAAGCGTTTCCCTTCTACCAGCTCCTCCGCAAAGCTGAAAAATTCGAGTGGACCAATGAAGCGCAAGAAGCATTCGAAGATCTAAAGCGCCCGCTATCCACTTCGCCAGTGCTGGTGACACCAAGAGAAAGGGAACCATTGTTGTTATATATTTCAGCCACCAACCAGGTGGTCAGCACAATGCTCGTCGTCGAGCGAGCTGAGGAAAACAAGGTCCACGGCGTGCAATGCCTAGTATACTACCTCAGCGAGGTCCTCACGCCAACAAAACAACGGTACCCGCACTACCAGAAGCTGGCGTACGGTGTCTTCATGACCGCCCAGCGACTGCACCATTACTTCCAGGAACACCCAATCGTGATGGTCAACGATGCCCCGTTGGGGCATATCCTCAATAACCCCGACGCCACGGGGCGAATCACGCTTTGGGGAATAGAACTGTCTCCATGAGACATCACATACGAAAAGCACGACGCAATGAAGTCGCAAGTTCTCCCTGACTTCCTTGTGCACTGGATGGAGAACCAGCTCCCGGACAAACCAGACATGTCCTACCTGTGGACAATGCACTTCGACGGGTCCAAGCGGAAGGACGGAGCAGGCGCAGGTGTCATACTGACATCACCTCAAGGGGACAAGCTAAAGTACATCCTGCGAATGCAGTTCACAGCCTCCAACAATGAGGCTGAATACGAGGCCCTGTTGCACGGGATGAGGATGGCAAAATCCTGCGGCGCCAAGAGGCTCATCATATACGGCGACTCCAAGTTGGTCGTCAACCAAACGATGCATGAGTGTGACGCACTGAACGACAACACGATCGCGTACCGTGACCTCTACGACACACTCGAAGGAGACTTTGATGGTTGCGAGCTGCGGCACGTAGGTCGCGAACGCAACGAAGAGGCGGACGCACTCGCCAACATAGGCTCTACCTGCGCCCCCATACCAGCTGGGGTATTTCTCGAGCGCATCTGCGAACGCTCCATCAAGCCAAAGGCCGCAGAGAAGAAAATAAGCGCAGCAACGGACTCGGGGGCTACCCCGCCCAATGAGCCAATGGCACTCGATGACTTGGAGCTGGACACAGGACTCGAGGGACCAATGAGCGTCATGATGATCGAGCGATCCTGGACGCAACCGTACATCACGTATCTCCTCAGCAAAAGGTTACCGGACGATCCGACTGATGCACGGCACATCGCGTGGCGATCCAAGGCATTCGCTGTTATCAACGACGAACTGTATAAACGTAGCATCACAGGAGTACTGCAACGATGCGTCTCCACGGCCGATGGAAGAGTTGTTCTCCTCGACATCCATGAAGGGACCTGCGGGCACCACGCCGGCAGTCGCGCCCTCGTGGCCAAAGCTCTGCGAGCTGGGTTCTACTGGCCTACGGCCATGCGCGACGCCAAAGACATCGTCCAGAAGTGAAACGCATGCCAACGATTCGCGGACAAGCCGCACGCACCTGGCGCAGAACTCCGGCCAATTCCGTTGGCCTGGCCCTTCGCGCAATGGGGACTCGACATGGTCGGCAAACTCCCAAGGTCCTCACGAGGAGGCTACGTCTACCTGTTGGTCGCAGTCGACAAATTCACCAAGTGGATTGAGGCCATGCCAATGACTAACCAATCAGGACATAGCGCAGTCAAGTTCTTTGAGTCCATCGTCTACCGCTTCGGAGTGCCGCACAGCATCATCACCGACAACGGGACGAACTTCACATCCAAGGAGTTCCAAGAATTCTACGAGAACCTAGGGATCAACATCAGCTACGCCTCAGTAGCGCATCCACAGACCAACGGTCAGGTGGAAAAAGCAAATGGGCTCGTCTGCGGTGGAATCAAGAAGCGACTCCTTCGGCCACTCGAACAAGCCGCGGGTTGCTGGCCGGACGAACTGCCGTCCGTACTCTAGAGCCTACGCACAACTCCAAACAGCGCCATGGGCTACATGCCATTCTTCATGGTGCACGGAGCCGAAGCAGTACTACCCGCCGAAGTATGGTACAAGGCGCCGCGCGTGGTCGCTTACAGCGAGCAAGAGTCATCCCTCGCACTCGAAGACTCCGTCGACCTCCTTGACGAGGCAAGAGAAATCATTGCGGAAAGATCCACGATCTACCAGCAGAACCTGCGCAACTACCATAGTAGGAGGCTTCGCCCCAGATCCTTCATCGAAGGCGACCTGGTCCTGCGACTGAAGCAGCTGGGGCATCTCAAGCTCGAGTCCCCCTGGGAAGGGCCGTACGTGATTACAGAAGTAATCCCAGGTGGCGCCTATCGCCTTCAAGATTTAGAGACAGGAGTCGCATACTCCAACCCCTGGAACGTCGCACAACTGCGATGCTTCTACCCTTAGTCGCTCTTTACTTTTTACATTGCAAATAAGGCTACTCAGCCAAGGCTACTTAGCCACACATTGTACCTCGCACTATTCTTTGAATAAATAAAGCTAAGTGCCCCAAAACTCTGTGTTTTCCTTTACTTTTCCAATTTATCTACTCGGGCGCTACGCCACCCTATATACATCTATTCTACGAACCAAAACGCGATATCCTGAGTAGCTGGTACATCAATCAAAACCCTTGACACAAACATCAACCCAGCTACAAAGTATCTGCCAGGTTGACAAGGGGCAGAGATAAAAGCATGACCAGGCTAACGAAAGGGACTCGCATAGTGCAACGCACTTCATGCTAACAGAGCTCTTTATACATATTCGACAATAAATTATACACAACATTTATACGAACTTTACAACACAAGTACACTCATGTGCAGGATACAAACTAGGCTACTACTGCAGCTGGAGAACGTTGGTCTATTCCTCGAAGAAGTCGACGAACCTTCCGGTGGTGCAGGCGGCCCAGATGCAACTGCCGCAACATCCACGTTAGGCCTGTGCAGTCGAACCATTGATAGAGCAACCTTAGCACCAGCCACCAACTGTTGCCTCACGCACTCACGAACCGCGGTCAGGTCTTGAAACTTGGCAAGGAGGGCTAGCAAGCTTGATGGAGTATCATCCAGCGGAAACATCACCCGGTAAATGTTCTTCAAGCATGACTACGACTTCTTCAGAAAGTGCAGCACCCGTACTGCACGATCCTGCAGGGTCGCCAACGCAGTCGCACGATCATGATCCACCCAGAAGTATCCACTCTCTTGAAGTTGTTCCTAGGTGAGATCATGCATGCGAATGGCAATTCTATCCTTCTCCTCCTGCGGATGACGCGTGCTGACAACTACACAAAGCAGCAACAGCAGCATAAGTACAGCGTACAATTGCGAGTGACAACAAGAAGAAGACGAGAGCAGGCAAACTAACACTTGAATTAGTCGCCAAACTGCGTCACCTCGCCAAGCAGATACTGCTCTCGGGCGGCGGCTTTTTCCGCCTTCGACTTCCATACATCCGCGTTACTGCGGAGCACGGGCAACTCACGCTCCAGCTGCTTCACGCGGTCACGTAGTCGCGAAAGCAGCGACAACTCATCTACTCTAGAATGCGGTGGTACCACAGTATCATCAAGAGTCGGCGAGTCCTGAGTTTCCCTCAAAGGATCACTTGATGTACCCTACCACAAGTCAAGATAGAAGCAAATAAGACGACCAAGTCAACACAATGACAAAGGATTCAAATGCATTCAAGACCAGCAAAAGTATCAGCAGATACACTCGCCAGCAGGCACGTTCTTAAACAAAAGGACATAAGCTAATTAACTATTACAAAAGCTAACTAAGGAGCGGCTGGCTTCTTCGACTTTGACGGCCTCGGGGGCTTCATCGAGTCTGTGGCAGAGTCAGATGCCACTGACTTTCCGCCAGCCCCTGATGCCACCGCTTTCGCCGCCTTCTTGGCGCGATGCAGCTCCTCAGAATACTTTGCAACAGTATTTATCAACTAAGGCTCATATTTACCACAGGCAGTCACGAAAGGAGCAAAGACTACCTGCTGGCCATCCAAGCTAACAGGCATCGCCTTTGACACTGTGGCAGGGTCAATCTCGACTCCGTGGGCCTGCACCATGGCAAGTGACATGGATGCGCCGGCCGAGCGGAGCGAGTTCTTGAAGCTGGCAGGCACACCTCCAGCGAGTGACTCCACCAGCTCGTCTATATTCTCGACTAGCTCCGCCTTGGGCATCAGCTCCTCCCGAAGGCGACTGAGTACACTTTTGGCCTTGGAGAGCGTGTCCTGCATGGCGATGATGCGGTCTTCGACTGCTGACAGTGCACCCACCAGAGCGTCATCACGGCGAAGGGCCTGCGGCTCAAAGCTCAAATCACCAGCATCTGTACATAAATTCACACATGGACAAAAACATCAGTGGCACCGGCAAAAACATTTGAAGCAGAGAAGGACAACAACATCCACAAGCAAAGTACCTGAGAGGGCCTTGGCAATTGAGAGAAGTTGTTCCTCAAACAACTTCTCCCTGGCTGCGAAGGAGGCACGCAGATCCTCTTCGCGCCTTTGCGCCTCGTCACGCGCCGCGATTGCTTCATCGTGACCCTTCATAGCCGCGGCGAGGGTCTTTTCCATGGTGGCAGCATTGCGCAGGAGAGCGTTATGTTCGGCTACAAACAGAAAGGGGTTGACTATCAGTCGACCGTATTAAAAAGGAGACAAAGAAGAAGAAGAAGTGCAAGACACTCACTTTCAACCACGCGATGACGTGTCTCCAGCATCGCATGCTAGCGACCCATTGCAAGCACTTGCTCCACCAAGTGCGTGGCTTCTTTCACAAGGAGCTATCGCACAAAAAGGAATCGGCAGAGGCAATAGATAACATCGACTGCAACACCAAAAAGGAGAAAAACTACACTTACATGGTCCTCCAATGACTCCGAAGATGTCTGCTGTACCGTCATTCGGGCAACCATTCGATGCTCCCCCGCATGAGGAGAACTGGAAGAATTGTGCCCGGAGTAGGCCGTCAATGGAGGGGAAGGAGCGCGCTCGACCTCTTCCTTGGCCCTTGAGGTCGCGACTCCTGATTCCTTCAAAAAATGGACATCGCCAGAAGATGACGACGCCTCTTGACTGCAAGACAAAAACCACATCAAGATAGGGCAAACCCAGAGACGATCCATCAAGAGAAAATCGAATAGAAAACTTACCAATCAAACTTGTCAAAGTCAAAAGTGGCTCCCCCGACTCTGACGAAGACTCCTTGGGCAATCGCATCTTCTTGCCAGAAGATGGTGCCACGGTGCTCACAGGAATGGCAGGAATTGGCGACTCCGGACCAACACCCGTACCTTCCTGACTCGAAGGAGACGACGCATCGGAATCCTTGCTGCGCGAACGCTTGCGAGTATCCGGACTACCGGACTCGAGGGCTTCCTCCTCTGCATCAGAAGGGATGGTCGACTCCGACTCGTCTTCTTCCAAAGCTTCGCGAGGGATAATCCCCTCAGGTAGAGGGGGCATACAAGGTGACACCGCCCAACCTTGCACACAGACAACACATTCAGCAAACAGCAAGTAAACAACAGAGAAGCAATCGACAAATTTAGCTACTACGTAGCACAACTATACCTCAAGAGGAGGGTTCGAAGCATCAAATGGAGGAACAACTGGCTCACTGGGGAGCACATCCTTGACGGTGTACTTGGTGACCAGTCGAACCCTCTTGTCCACCTCACTCGTGGACATGCCATCGGCAGACACGCGAGTGGCATCATTAGCGCCAGCCCACTGAATCATGGGGTGGACTCTGGCTTGCAGGGGCTGGACGCGACGTTGCAGCCAAGTGCGAATGAGGGCGCAACCTCCCTCCTCTTTGCCAATGCGACTCTCGAGGTCGTAGACGCGCTAGTACAGCACATCTATCTCCGCGGACTCGCCAGGCATGACTACATTCTTCCAGGAGCGCATCCTCCTACATGGCGTCGTGGGATCGAAGGGCGCGAGTCCAAAGTGCTCACCGTTAGCCTTCTCATCACGGATGTAGAACCATTTGTCCCTCCACCCTTGGCCGGATGCCGTGAGCTTGATGTCGAATTAGGTGGCGGATGGGTCGACGTGGATTCTGCAACCACCTACGTCGTAGACTAAAGAGCCAGACCCAGATTGGCTCTTCAATTTGAAGAGGCGCTTGAAGAGGCCGAAGTGCGGCTCGATTCCGAGCCAACACTCGCAGAGAGTGATGAAACAAGAGATATGGAGAATCGAATTCGGGGACAGCTGATGGAGCTGAAGCCCGTAGAAACAAAGGAGGCCCCTAAAGAAGGGGTGAAGAGGCAAGGAGAGACCACGAATGATGAATGCTAAAAACATCACACGAAAACCAGCGGGAGGAACAAGAATTGTCTCACCGCCGGGGACGCGCGCGTCGGCAACTGCGCTGGATAGCACTCCGTCTTGACGAAGAAGGCGGAGATCCGACGACTTGATGATGGAAGGGCGCCACGCACCATTTGTGACGCGAGTGCCTGCTGCCTTCTTCTTCCCGCCGGCAGCGGTGCTGGTGCCCGCAGCGGCGGAGCCGCCTTTCTTCTTCACCGCGGCAATGGTGGCCGCGGATTCAGCCGCAGCGCCTCCCTTCTTTCCCATTGCGCGGTGGTGATGCGAGCGAAGGAAGTAGCTCGGAAACGAGCGGAGCTGGTCCAGCGTCACGAAAGAAACGGGCGTAGAGAAAAGCAGAGGAGCGGCAGCAATGGCGATGGAACTGAAGGATGAACGAGAGAAGATGAGAAAATTACCGTCGTAGCGCCGCTACTTAACCCCTGGAAGATGCAATCCAATGGCTCAGAAAAACCCTACTGGACGCGTGGAAAACATCGTGTTGGACACGTGGAGAAGTGGAAGCGCGAACCGTCCCTCCACTACTCCCATTACGCGTGGAAATCGAGGAGACACAGTTAAAATAAAAGATTACGCATCCCTAGTTAAATCAAAGTCAGAGAATGGGACCCACTGCTCGTCACGTCCCGTCAAACTCGCTCACGCGGGCAACTGAGGTCATGAAATCGTCAGCACTGACGTCATCAAAGCTATGCAGCAAAGGGCTTCAACTACTTTAGTTCTTGCTCGAGTCTTCGACTCCACCAAGCACTCGGGGGCTACTCCCATAGGGAGCGCTGGTCGCGCACCCAATGATTTTTCTTTTCTTTTTGCAGGAACATGGACAGTCAAAGTTAAACCCAACCACTCGAATAACGGTTCGACTATGGACATGGGTTACACCCATAGGGAGCACCGGAAACAAATTCGACTGAAACAAGCAAGCAAAAGATGACAGCAGTCGCGAAAGTTCTTTAGTCCCTGCCTGAGTCTTCGACTCAACCAGGCACTCGGGGGCTACTCCCATAGGGAGCGCTGGTCGCGCACCCTATGATTATTTGTACAAAAAACCGTGTGTTGATAACGTCCACACTCGAAGCTCATGGCGACACCGTCTCATAATTTTCCCCTACAAAGAGACTATGTCTCCTGGGTCACCCGAATCGTCTCCGCGATGATAAATTTCGGATGTTGCGCTTACAGCGTGAAGGTAAGACCCGAATAAGGCCTGGCAACGCATTAGCTGCGCACTACCAGAAATGTATCCGTGCCTACAGGTACGATGAACATGCCTTGACGGACGCGTCGAGTGCTCACACCCATATAACTGGAATTCGACTCCTGTAAGACCTCCGCGGCTTGAGTCGAATTACACCAGCACTTTTCCGGATTCGAGTCCGGGGACTCGAGTTCGAGTAGATTGCGTTGTTTCACCCTAAGGTGGTTAAATGATACCGATACTTCGGTTATATCAGGCACGTACATCAACAATCCCTATGACACAAATAAAGCAGTCGAAATGTACTCATTCATGCACTCGAAAGACTTCAAAAGTCCCCAGTTGAATCTGCGATTCCACTGGACACTTGGGGGCTACTGACATGGGTATACCCTATAGGTACTCGAGCTTGGTATATACGGCCTAAGTACGTACAGGTCCACGGTGTCGCCAAGGCCCAAATGAAGGACTCGAGTAACCTACGGACTCTCGATTGCTTGAAGAACAAGAAGAAGCTAAAGATAGAAAGTTTGAAGGGGAAAACCCTAATTTCTAACCGACTCGACCTGCTACCCGAGACCTAGCCTATCTATATAAGGGCTAGGAGGGGGCGGCGAGGAAGACACACGCAACCCTAGTTTCCACAACCCTTGCCAGATTGCATCTGCGCACCATTGTAACCTTCAGTTCCTTCGATAATTCCACGAGCAGACAAGCCGGAGTAGGGACCTCTACGAGGCCTAAACCTGGGCAAATCTTTGTCCCCTGTGTGCTTGTTTGCTAGCTGATAGATGTCTCCAGCGCTCCCTCCTTCTCCAAAATCCAAGTCCATAACAATGGGCATTGATGAGTTAAACCCTCGTCAGTAACCAAGTACAAGAATCGGCTGCACATCTCCTTTACAAATGTAGGTTCACCAAAAGGATTTGGAATGAATTTATTTCATGGTGTGGCATCCACAATCTCTCTCTGGTCTCTTGGGACACCGAACCTTCCATTAATGAGTGGTGGATAAAAATGGCCTTAGATAAGGGGAGGAAATAAGAGCTATGGGCTCGACGATCATGCTTGTATCTTGGGAAATATGGAAGGAACGTAATGCATGAATCTTTCAACACCATTCCTCTACCTAGACCATGGTCATCGCTGGGCAAGAGGATGGAGTTTAGTCGGTGGAATTTTTTTCAGTAGTGTAATACCAGGAGAGTAGACCTTTTATTAGACCTAGGTCTTGTCCTAGGAGTTTGTAAACTCTAAAAATTTCTTCTTCATTAATGAAATTGGCAATTTTTTCCCTTGTTTAAAAAACCATGAATCGAAAATGTGTGGGCCAATCTAGATAGATCCCACTACGACCATTGCTGAACCAATGACGACATACAGAACAACAAATTGCACGAGAGTACTAATGCAGAACACGTAGACACGCATAAAATATCAAACATTAAGAGCATATCCAACGGGATCCTCAAACCCTCTCCATTAGTCCGATTAGGTCTGTTCAAATACGCCTATCCCTAAAGGGAATCCAAGGGCGCACGCCAATAATTTACCAATGTCTGCAGGTAGCCCCTTTGACCCTAAACTTGGGGATGGTTTAGGTTAAAATGGACGCTCAGATGGCCTCCCGTGTCTGCTCCTGACCCACCTATCAGCGACCCAACAACTCATTGAATCCTTATTTATCACAACCATGTCGTCTTCCCCTATCCCTCTAATCCTTAGCCAGTGCCCCACCGCACTGCTCTAGCCAGCCTCCAACATCCGGTGGATCCACGCCAGTCGGCCATGCCGACGCATCAAACGGTGGTGGCTCGTCCGCATGGCGGGTTACATTTACCCTCTTACATACAAATAGACATCCGAGGAATGATTTTGAAAATGTTGCGCTTTAAACGGGGACACATACTCGTGAGGATGGATTCACTTAATTGAATGGTAGAGTCGCCAATACGTTTGACTGAGTCCTTCTTTGGGTTACCCAAAAGAGCAAGGGTGATGCACCTCAATGCGTTTTTAGGAGACTGATATTATAGCCCGACACGCAAGATAGTAAGCCAGTGCTTTTTATACCAGAAGCCCTAGTTTCTCGAGAGGGACCCCGACTAAGATTCCGGCGGCTATTGGCTGAGTTAGTTGACCTAATCACCCTAATTTTGTTATCGATCCTTCAAAACACGGGGTCACCAAAGAAATAGAAGCAAGGACAAGGGTTGAGGGTGTAAAAGTAGGCAGAAAATTTGAAGTTGTCAATTGTGTGCTTAATTCAATTGCCTGACACCCCTCACACTTTATATGGATGGATGGTCTTTCCATGCAAGCGTAAGAGGCTATTACACGAGTATAATGCAGATTCCTTAGTAGGAAAATAAATCTAAACTAGGCAACTACACTAGCTTCATATTGGGTGCGGTCTCTATGCATCCGGGTAACTCCTTGTAGAGTCACTTTCCTTCTGTGTTGGCGTAGTCTCCATGGTCCTCGAGCTCCTATATAGCTAAGTCATGGGATCCTTTGGGCACAAGTAGGTTTTTGTTATCGACTTCTAGTACATATCATCAATTGGGCCCGCTGATGTCAATTTTCCTACTATTTCGGCTGGATTCTGGATAGCCTTCTAGATCTTCCTTTTGTTCCTCTTATCTTTAGCTTTTATTCAATGGTTTTGTGCTAGATTCTGATAATCAGCGAAAATATATCTACCTATGACTCACATCCTCTGGTTGTTCTAATCATCCCAAACAGGTGCTAACAGATCCCTATGTTTCCTGATGAACGCTTGCACATCAGGAAATATCTTGTGCAATCTTCTAAGGGTGATGGTGCAATCATCGACCATTTTGCCTAAGGGTGATATACTGATATCAGCCGCTTCATAGCGAGCTTAGGAAGATTTCCATATGCTTGGGTGAAATTTCTTCATGTATCGTCCATTGAGCGATCCAGTAAGAAGATCCCCCTCCATCATTTCCATCAGATATGAGTTACATGGCACCAGTCTTGTGACTCAGTAAGGACATTCCCAACTTCGGTGACCATTTCCCAAACTTGCGGCTATGGGAGCCAACTGGTAGTATAACTTTCTAGACCAAGTCCCCGATTTGAAAATCCTTTAATCGGACCTTTCTATTATAGACCTTGGATACCTGTAACTTTTGTCTCTCGGTACCTCCCAATGTTTCTTCCTATTTGTCGGCCACTTCACCAAGGTTGCCTATCATCAAGTTGTAGTAGTCCTTGGCCAAAAATTAATTATTTTGCCAAACCTTAAAGCAACCAGATTAACCTCTATAGGAAAAATGGCTTCTTGTCCATATTTCAACTTGAAATTAGTTACTTTAGTAGCACCGTGCTTTGAGATCCTATGATCCTATAGTGCTTCTGACAACACTTTATGCCATCGCTTAGGATGGTCCTGAATCTTTTTCTTGATCAACTTGATTAGGATTTTGTTAGTAGATGTGGCCTATTTGTTGGCTTGAGCATAGTAGGGAGAAGAATCGAGCATCTTGATCCCTAATGATTTGGCAAATTACTTGACCTCCTTCACCATAAAATATGTCCCTTGATCTGTTGTGAGAGTCTGGGTTATGTCAAATTTGTGAACAATGTGCTCAATAATAAATTGAATTACCTCCCTATGGGTCATATTCTTGAGAGGTATTGCTTCATACCACTTGATGAAATAGTCGATAGTAACCAACACGAACCGATGCCCTTTTGAAGATGTCGGTACAATAATAACAAAGTCCAGTGCCCATCCTAAAAAAGGCCATGGTTTTACAATCTGCTGCATCAGGGAAGCCAACACTAGTTGTATATCTCCGAATTTCTAGTAGGCCTCACACCCTTTGTAGTACTTGAAGCAATCTTGAATGATAGTTGGCCAATAAAAACTAGCCCTTTTAAGAATCCACTTCATCTTGTGGGTAGACTAATGTGTGCAACATAAGATGTCATGAACCTCTACCATGGCGATCTTAGCTTGACCTTTGTCCAAGAACTTCAGAAGAAGATTGTCCACCGTTAGGCGATATAGATCATCATCGATCAGACAATATTTCAAATCTAGCCACCAAATAGTTCTTTCTATGGTTTGCATTTTGCAAGTACCCCATAATTGGCTTTCTCCAATCTGTCTTGCATTCTTGTTCAACTCCTTCTTAGTCCGATTTATCAAATCAATCGGCTCTAGTTAAGCTGGACACACATAAGTCAGCGACGAGATACATAAGTTGTTCTACAATGTAGAAAACTCCCTAGATAATATGATAATCTGATGCCTGATGTGCTAGCTCATTGGCCAACCAGTTGTCATGCATAGACACATGTGAGACTTTCAAATATTCTAAAGTACAAATTATGTCTAGGCACTTATCAAGGTATAGATTGAGTTGTCCATTGCACTAGAATATTCTAGCCACTTGTTGCACCACCAGTATTGAATCACCAAACACCTTGATACAACGAACTTTAGCAATCACCAGAAACTCCGATCCGAATAAAATGCCTCGTATTTGGCCTGAATGTTAGGGCAACCATATTCCAGTCGGCATACAACCATCAAAGTACATAACCCCTAAAGGAGATATACAATCAATTCTGACTCCTTGGCCATTTTTGCATACAACCATCAAAGTACAACTTCCATGGTAATGCCGATAATATATGTAAATCGGCTTTCTCACTGATTTTATGATCGACTATAAAGTGGCTACAATCTGACCTTTCATAGATCTGATCGGTTCTTAAGTTAAATCATACTCAATCAAACTATAGGCACATTTACCGATTCTTCCACTCAAAATCGGCTTTTGAATCATGTGTTTGATCACAATTATAGAGCAGATAATGTCGCAATTTACCACATGTATAGTAGAGTGATAAACATACCTATTCGATGAAACTATATCGTGTTTCAGCTTCTAGTAACTGTTGGCTAAGATAAGAAATAGCATACTCCTTTTGTTGGTTATCTATGTAAGAGCAGCACCGATTACTCCTGATCCAACAACTATGTATAACCGGAAAGGTTTCCCTTTGCTAGTGCTCTCGGGACTAGATGCATGGACAAACATGTTTTATTTCTCAAATGCTTCTTGATAATTTCCCCAAGGTGAAGTTCTCCTATTTCCTGAGCTAAAAAATATCAGTGAAAGCATCTATCTTTACAGAAAAATTCACGATGAACCATCGGAGATAAGTCACTTTGCCGAGAAACTGCTACATCTCCTTTTTACAAGTTGGTGCATATACCTCCCAGATTGCAGCAATCTTCTTCGGATCAATCTCTATGCCATGTTGGTGCCTGATGAATGCCAAAAAAATGTTGGTTGATTGATGCTTGTGAAAATATCCATCTTTATTCACGTTTGAATCTTATATTAAGTCAAGAAATTGATAAAATATCTCTTTAGCTTTGCCACTAATGACTAATTATTGAATTATGGTGTGTAGAAAATCACTCTTTTTACGGTGAAATTTGGAGCAATCAAGGGATAATCACATGTTTCCAACACCATCAAGGAAACCAGCATTGAATGCCATCGTCCAGAAGTGTTAATGAGCATCGGTACGGGTTGGTCTTTCCTGTACCATCTGCCCATACCACGTGCAAGCGGCTTTGCCTGGTCAAACCAAGCAACTTTCGTGAAGGGCCCTATATATTTCGATACTCCTAGCCGCCGCAACAGAGAGAGCCGTCATTCATAGATTGCATCTGAAAACACACCAAGGAAGATCCATCGCTTCACCACCACCATAGTTTATCATGTCCATCTCCATCCATAGCCATAGCCATAACTTTTATTCAAGATCTCCTCATGGTTGGCAACAATTGTAAGGATATTTGGTATTGATCTAAGTAATTCTACAATGTTTTCTATCCTTAATCTTATTATGAGTGAGTAGTCCTCATGGACTGCGGGTTGGGGAATAGCCTTGCATTAATTATTTGAATATAATTACATGGGAGTATTGTGTGGTGATTGCATAGCAGATTTGTATTTGTATCATTGTCTCTTACCTCAATCCAAGGACTTGTCAGGTACCCAAGACCCCGAGGATTGATATGGGTTTGAGGTGAGTTGTGTGGTAAATGGCGCCAACGCGTGAAACCGAGTGACATCAATGGGAGTATAGTAGTCGTTTAGTGATCCACTTGGGAACAACAACATCATTAATCTTAATGCTTTGGTATGTATTTTACTTAATAATCATTCATAGCTCGGTGCTTCGTGGTATAATAGTTGGACCAAGAGACTATGCCTATGGACCATAGGGGATTTACTATTTATGGATGTGTTTCCCGCAAATCCTATCTATATTAGATCATTTACACATGAATGTCCTTATTATCAATTATCTTCATCCCATATGTATGCATTGCTGAAAGTGAAACCTCAACCCTGGCCTATCTCCATCCATTGATACAACCTCTATAACAAAAGCAAACTAGAAAGGTCCGGTAAACAAAGATTGAAGCAAACTAGCTAGTGTTGCAGACGCTCCTTAACCTACCACAATTTTTTCTCAAGGTTCGATTAAACCTAAGTCTTCCACGGGAAAGCTACTATACTGCATCTGTAATCCGGATCAAAGGTATCAACCCTTTTTCTGGCATTTTTGTTGGGAAAGCAATTCTCTATCCTGGTGAGGTTACTAGAGATCTTGTTAGTTAGTTTTAATTCTTTTTTAGTTTATTTATTGTTATTAGTTTACTTTCCGTTATCAATTGAAAACCCAAAAAAATAGTTACTTATTTTATTGTTTATCTTAGTCATAAAAACCTAAAAAAGTTAGCATTATGGCTAAAAAGAAGCTTGAGGAATATGATTCCCCTAATAATGATTTTATGCGTGCACCTATCACTTAGCCCCCTATCATAGCGGAGAATTATGAAATAAAGCCTAACTTTTTAAGTTCGGTTCAACATAACCAATTTGGAGGATTAGCTTTTGAGGATTCAGGTTTATGCACTTTAATAAATTTACGGAAATATGCGATATGATGCGCATAAAATATATTGACCCCAATGTAGTTAAGCTACATTTATATCCTTTCTCACTTAGAGGAAAGGCAAAATATTGGTTGCTAGCTTTGCATAAAGGCACTATTACTTCTTAGGAGAAATGCACTAATATTTTTATGACTAAGTTTTTCCCTCTAGCTAAGACTATGCAACGTCGATCTAACATTACTGGATTTAGGAAGGAAGATCGCGAGCCACTAGATCTTGCATGGGAGAGGATGAAGGAATCCATGATGAGCTATCCCAACCATGGGATGGAAGAATGGTTAATCTTACATTTATTTTATAATGGTCTTAATCCAGTGTCTAAGTCTATGCTTGATACTGCTGTAGGAGGCACTTTCATGGGCAAGTAATTAAATATTTCCAAACAACTTCTTGATGATACACAAAGAAAGCATGCCTAATGTCATGTACAAATATCCTCCTCAACGAAGGTGAATTCAATCACCAAAGAGAAGAATGAAGATCTTACGACAAACGTAGATGAACTATTAACTGTTATCAAGGGTAAGGGTAAATCCCATCACCAATACCACTATTGAGGAAGTAGATTTTACAGGCCGTAATACATATAGTCCTGCATGTAAGAGTCAAAACTTTGGCTTGAACTTTTAAAAACAATATTCTAATCCTGTAGGTGCTCCAAACAATAGCTCTAATAATAATGGAGCAAACCATGGTAATCTCTATCTTGAAAATTCTTTTAAATGATTTATGCATACTCAAACTGCACAAAACAATATTCTTATTAAATAATGGAGAACCATGATGCAATTATTGGTAAACTTTCTAATAAAGTTGTTGCTATTAGAAATGGTGTGCATGCTCTATAGGAGAGAACAAAGACCGTAGAGGCACAACTGGGAAAATTTTCTAAGAGCCAAACTCTCATACTTGCAAGATTCACAAGAATGCCCGAGCCAAATCCGGTTGAAGACCTCAAGATGATGGGGGTTGAAAATGAAGATGAACGACTTGAAGATCTAGACTATAGTAATGCACTGTCCCCAGAGTATACCTTGGAAGATCTAGTAAAGATGATTGCATTGAAGAATCCTGCTATTGAAGGAGGTAACAAGGCCATATTCTAACATTCTACAAATGAAGTGTCCATAATGGTACGTGAGTTAGAGATGGAATATAAAAAGCTAGCTAAGAAACTTCTAGCTAAACTTGATGATATATTTGAGCCCACTATTAAGATTCATATAGGATTTAATGAGATAGCTACACTTTGTGATCTAGGTGCTAGTGGTTCAACAATTCTAAATGTTTATTTGATGAACTAATCCTTGGGCCATTTGAAATTACTGAATTAAAACTCCATCTATCTGATTCTACTTATAAGCAAGTTGTGGGAATTAAAGAAAACATAGTTGTTAACACCAAAGGATGTCTGACACTTATTGATCTTGTTATAGTTGATATGCCAAAAGATCCTATAGCTCCTATCATTCTAGGTAGGCAATTTTTAAGAACTATCAAAGCCTTGATTAACTTGCATGAAGGGAATGAGAGAATAGAACT
The DNA here is from genome assembly GCA_916181665.1 of Avena sativa. NCBI lineage: Eukaryota > Viridiplantae > Streptophyta > Magnoliopsida > Poales > Poaceae > Avena > Avena sativa. The sequence goes on from OV702290.1 coordinate 473,040,652, forward strand.
ACCATCTAGAGAATCATTTGTAGTTCACTTCCCTAGAAAGAAGACGACTAAGACTAATGATAATGGGGTCATAAGGTAAAGCTAATTACTTTGGTGGGTATTCCACTTCCAAAACCAAAACCAAAATTATCACAATCTGGGTCAAGTTAATTAACCTTAACTAGAAGCGTTTCATGGGAGGCAACCCATGTGAAACAAAATTAATATCTTCATGTTAGTGCTTACTTTAGTTTTTTTTGTTTTTGTGTGTTAATAAACAGTGATCAAAGATCATGTATAGGGAGGAGAAGAATAGTTAAATCTCAATCCCAATTATTTACTAACACTTGGCTAATGAAAATATTGATTTGAGTATATATATATGTATTCCATTTTCAAGTTTTGTCGACTTGCAAAGGCCTATGAAGAAATTATATGTGAAAATATATTTTATGCAAGTTGCTAGCGTCTTAATGACCAGCCGTACGGTAAGTGCTATCCCTACCATGCGCCCGTACCACCTCGCCGAAGAGAAAATGAAAAAGTCTGATTTTTGTAACTAGAGACAAAAGTATTAACAAGCACTGGTATAGTCGGAGTGCAACCGTACAGCAATGCCCGTACCGAGTCCACGAAGTAAACATCAATTTTCTATGAAAGGTACTACAATCTTAATGACCATCAGTATGTGCGTGTCCGATCGTACCGTGTGCCCATACCGAGTTTGTCGCCTGTAATCTCCTCTTTGTCTTTCTTCTTCCTCCAAATCTCAAAACACCTCAATTGGATCTCCACCTCTACTCATTTTTATTAGATTCCTCGCACACCAACGATCCAAGGAACGTTTATCCTCCAATCCCTCACTTGTTTATGTCAAAACCATGCTATATCTCTTGTTATTATCCATCTAGACCTTGGTCCTGCCATGAACCAATTTTTCGTAATGAGCATGATTAGTTTTAACTTTTAGAGGAGATTCATTTGTAGAATGTCTAGAGGATTATTCATTGCCTGTTTATATTGGATCAAAAGTTTAATTAGTTTAAGTTTTCATTTTTCAATGAACATAAGAAGTTGTTCACGTGTGGTGGCGGCATAGGTTGCACCACTCGTTGGAGATGCTACCATTGCATCACTTGGCATCTAGTTCACCAAGGAATCACACCGCAACCGTTTCAACCATCTCAAGGACCAGCAGATCAATTCCACCAAATGGGTGTGTCCATATACATTGAACCAACAAGGCATTGACCTTGATTTTAATTTACTTTGCAACAATGTTGGTGTGCTTGATTTTTTTATTTTAGGATACTACCACCTATCGCCAGCTGACTCTCGAGTTCCTTAGTACCTTGAAGCATACAATGGGTTAGAGTTTTACTTATAAGGGAGATAGACCAGGATCATACATGATATCTTTCCGTTTAATGAACCGGTGAATGAAGAGGACATGATGGTCCTCCAAGAGCTATCATACCTCGGGATCGGAGAGGTGCCCTTCTGCTTCCTGCGCCCCTGAGTGTCGAATCGAGGCATCCCCTTGAGGACTTCGCGCCTCAATTCCTTCCCGGTGCGATACAGTGGCTGGCCCACCTCCGAGGGGTAGGCCATGCCCTACTCGGCGAACAGGACCTTCATCACCTCTTCAATATTAGGTTCGCCGAGAATCGCCTCCTAAAGCTTCATGTTATCCTTCTTGCCGGCGTATGCCCACATATCCTTCATGTGGGCTTGGGGAGGGAAAATTCGTCTATGGATGAAATACTTGACCACCATCAGCTCTATTAGGCCACCCTCGTGCAGGTATTTGATGCACACAGCAACAGCTTCCCACTCCTTGTCGGGAAGGCGTTTGCTACCCCACTTGCCGGTTTTTGTCATCGGTGTCGTCGGGATTGCGAACATTGGATTCGCCATGAGGGTATCCATGCACACCCAACATGAATGAAAATTTTCCACTTTCTTCATCCACTCACTTGGAAGCTACTTGGACTCGGTACAAAAAGACACACACCCATAACACTAGTTCCCTGCGGTAGTACGCAAGCTGTAGAACTGATGAAACATCTGCATCCTCGAGGTCGTAGTCAAACTCACCCTATTAAATCTCCCTAGTAGGGCCTACCGCAAATGGAGGCTTCAGTTTACACACATGAACTTCCCCTATTTTCACTACTAAAAACACTATAGCGAGAAAGCTTGATACCTAGAAACACCTCCCAGAAGTAGGCGAAGATGGCGATAATGGTGATGGAGTTAGGCTGCAAGTGCAACACATGTATATGATGATGACTCAAAAGGGTGAGAAAGAAGTTTGAAAAGGGGGGAAACCAATCCCGCGTGATGGGTATGGATGAAGAAAGGGAATGCGGTGGCTGGAAGCTTGTCGCTGTCCACCGCGCCTTTCCATATAGTGGTAAATCTCCACTCTTTGAAGTTTCCGGCCACCGGGTACCGGTAATAGAGGAGATCATCCTCAGTCTTGATATTCGAGTGGTTGAGTGCAGAAGAGGAGATGATTGACACCTAAACTTTGTCTTCGGTACCTCAGGAAGCTTTTCCCTTCTGGGTACCATCGCTTGATGAAATATTCCAAGATAATGAATGCTATTGCTGGAGGCATATGGACAGATCGCTCATGGAGGAGAGCTGACAGTGGAGAATGGAACTTCCAGGGAATAGGCTCTGTTTCTGAAGCACCCGGACAATTACTGAGAAGTCCCCATTGGTACGGCACCTTACTGATCCAACAGATGTGGTGTCCCTACCGTTTGGTCTCCACGGGTAGGACAGATTGCCACCAACATGCTCCGTGGGCCCCAACATATTTTAGGGTGCCTGCGCCTTCACCTCCAAGACATACATGGCCTAGTGATAACCCCAAGTGATGGGGGAATACCAATCGGAAGCAGAGTCGCCAGCTGGGTCGAGCCGACTGAAGCCAAGCCCGGAGGGAGCCGACTCGCCGAATACGCCGACTGGCGCATACTGAACCTAGACGCTATGCCGACTGAAGTCCTAAGACGGCGACTCGAATACAAGGCCCATTAGCACACTTGTAAATCCTAATTGGCTGTATATATAAAGCCACCAGGGACACCCCTTTGGGGGGATCGCCCCCACATCATATTAGAATTAGTATCCCCTCCGCCTCCGGCAGCTCCATGTAGACCAATCTATAATCATATACTGGATTGACAGCAGTACGTAGCGATCCTCCATCGAGGGAACGTGAACCTAGGTACATCTTGTGCCAATCTCGCTCCCGGATTCTCCTACGTCGCCTTGACCTTTTCTCTACATAACCTACCATGTAGCATCAGCCGTGGTCAATACCACGACAGTTGGCTCCCACATTGGGGCAAGCGGTGCTTGGAGATGATGATCCGGGCGGGATCACTCGCCATCAAAGCGACTAGATCGGCGTCGACTCGCGGGTTGGGGGACCATCCACATAGTTCGATGGTCAAAAACTGCGGCGCACGTACATACAGATCCTGACATGGAAAATCAACAAGCACGCGAGCGCGAGCATGCGGTGATCATTCTAATTGGTTTTTTATTTGAATCACTTTTCTCGTTGATTACATTGACAATTGATTATTTTATGGCAAAAACCTCTGTCAGAGACTCGGTGCTGGGAGCCGGTCCACATGGTCCGGTGGCCAACAACTGTGGCACACGCACATGGCGTATCGACCTGCAAAATCATAGGAGCCAATCGGTTTTTTATCTGATCCCATCTCGCGTTGACTACTTTTTTAATTGATTAGTTTTATTTGATCTAATCTAAGTGCGATTGCCATGTACGTACGTTTGGAGACTTGGATCCTGGACGAAAAAATATGGAATTCTTCCGCCGCGACTTCTCCTATGTCTCGAATTGGATTGGGTAGTCGTCATCACTACATCCACCAGCAATTGAGCGGGATCGATGAAATAATACATCCGTGGCTATATGGAGTTTGTTCTACACGCCATCACGGATTCGACGCTCGGGGATTCGCCCTCGCAGACTCGCCCTCGCAGAGTCATCACGCTCGGGGACTCGTCATCGCAGATTCTCCATGCTCACGGGCTCGTCCTCACGGACTCTCCATGCTTGGGGACTCGCCTCGCCTATCGCGGGCTCACCGTCCTCGTGGGCTCACCATCCTCGGGGACTCGCCATGTTCCGGAACTCGCCTAAACGCGGACATCCTTAAATGCGGACTCGCTAGGCTCGGGGACTCGCATGTCGCGGACTTACCCAACGCGGACTCGCCGTCGCAGACTTGTCATGCTAACAACTCTCATACATGCTACGAGTCCAAAACATATATGCATCGTTACTCGATCTCCAAAGCCGACCATGCAGTCGCATACGACTATTTCAGGGACCAAAATCATACTTGGGGTCGGGTTCAGTATTGTCTGATGTTTATCTGCGTCTGTCGAAGTAGTGAGGCTGGATACCAAAAGACCGACCTTATTCCCAAGTTCAACATATGGCATACCGACCCTATTACTCGGCAAGCGTTTAATGCCCGAGGTCTACCTACTCATGAAAAGACGCGCATAAAGCTTGCATACTGCCTACCGATCCATATAACAAAAGTGCATTTTATTCAACATCTACAAATCGCCAGTACACATTAATGCAATTGCATCTTTTTCTCCTTGTCAGCAAAACGGCCCGGGGTTGGATACCCTTGCGATGCGGTGATACCGACTTCCTTGTCCATGACCAGTCTCTAACAACTCGCCACGCTCGCAAACTCACGCGGACTCTCCATGCTCGGGGGCTCGCCATCGCGGATTCTCCATCACGGACTCACCACTCGCGCGGACTCTCCACGCTCGAGGACTTGCCATCGCGGATTCGCCATTGCAGACTCGCCACTCACGGACTCTCCACGCTCGGGGACTCGCCATCACGTACTCGCCATCGTGGATTCTCCATCAGGGACTCACCACTCGCGGACTCTCCATGCTCGCGGACTCGCCACTCGTGGACTCTCCATGCTTGGGGACTCGCCATCGCGGATTCTCCATTGCGGACTCGCCGCTCGTGGACTCTCCACGCTCAGGGAATCGCCACTCGCGCGGACTCTCCACGTATGGGGACTCGCCATCGCGACCTCACCGTCGCGGACTCGCCCTCGTGGACTCGCCATCGCGAACTCGCCACCCTCGAGGACTCGCCATTGCGGACTCGCCCCTCGTGGAATCGTGTGCGCCGACTCGGCAATTTCTTCATCAGCGACTTGGTGACCTCTAATGGCGACTCTGTCCAATGGCGACTCACCCGACGGGTCGACTTGCATTGGACGATGAACCACTTCATGAGCTATTTCTCTATTTCAGGAGCTCGCCAATGACTCGCCATCGAATCCACTCTGGCATCGCCTGCGCTGATTCGACGGCTTGAAGTCATCGCCAAGTCCCTAGCGCGCTCAGGGACTACCGATGGGGAATACCAATCGGGATATACCCATGAAGTGGAGTCACCAGCTGGGTCAAGCTGACTGAAGCCAAGCCCGGAGCAGGTCGACTCGCTGAATACACCTACTAGCGCATACTGGACCTAGACGCCACGCCGACTAAAGTCCCAAGACCGAGACTCCAATACAAAGCCCATTAGTACACTTGTAAACCCTAACTGGCTGCATATATAAAGCCACTAGGGGCACCCCTTTGGGGGGATCTCCCCCACATCATATTAGATCTAGTCTCTCCTTCCATCTCTGACGGCTCCATGTAAACCAATCTATGATCATATACTAGATTAACAGCAGGACGCAGCGATCCTCCATCATGGGGATGTGAACTTGGGTACATCGTGTGCCAATCTCGCTCCCAGATTCTCCTACGTCGCCTTATCCTTTCCTCTACATAAGCTACCCTGTATCATCTGTCGTGGCCAATACCACGACACCAAGTGCAGGGGATCACCATAGTATAATTCGATAAGTATTTGAGTGTCCAACCCACGAGGAGCTGAAGGTAAACTATCTATTCCCTAAAGCCCTATAACCCTCTTATATGGACTTCTATGCAAAGTTAGGATCTAAGTGTGTGTTTTGTTTTGGTACTAGGTAGAAAAAAAATAAAGTTTATGTTAGTGGAAACTACAAGTAAACTAGGGCAACTTAAATTGATCGAATGAAGTGGAGTGGAGTGGTGGCAAGTTTTCTCAGGTAGAAAGTTCCTCAAGTAGCAAGTTTCTCTAAGGGAGTAAATGTTTAGGCAATTTTTATTTCATTCGTTTGTTTGGTTGTTTATTGTTTCTTCCAGGATAGAGCCTTAATTAGGTGTAGCCTAATAAATGTGCATACACAACTCTTATGATGGATCCTATGGCCATGTTACTGAGAAAACATAGGAATTATTACGACATAATTTGCACACCATAGCTATAAACTCTAGGGTCCCCGATATATGTCCTCCTAACTCTAGGGCACACCATAACTACGGTTTTCTGTCTTCCACGGTCCTCCTCACTCCATTACATCACGGTGATCACCTTACATGCATCTCCAAAATATGCGTGCACTCATATATTGTACAAGAAGGCAATCATAAAAGATAACAACACTGAATGCAACCAATAAACGAACTACTTTAATTTTACCATAACAATTCACTACTCAAACAAAGACATGGAGACACAATATACCAAGGTAAAATAATATATTTCTTCACACATCATGTTTTCCAAGAGATTATAGTAGGGAGATGGCGAGGAACTTGCTGTAGGTGTTTGATGACCCACAAGTATAGGGGGTGTATCGCAGTATTTTCGAGGGAAGTGAAACCCAATTTATTGATTTGACACAAGGGGAGCCAAAGAATATTTATAAGCCTTAACAACTGAGTTGTCAATTCAGCTGCACCTGGAAACAATATTGCTCACAGCAGTTTATCAGTAGCAACAGTTTTGTAGTAGGAATAGTAAAGTAACAACAGTAGTAAAGCAACGACAGTAGTAACAAAAGCAGTAAACAGTGGGATTCGAGTGCGGTAGGCATAGGGATGGATGGACGGGCATTGCATGGACAAGACAATTCAAATAGCAATCAGAACATAGGGCAATTGCAGATAAATAAGATAAAGCACCCAAGTACTAGACAATCCTAGGCATGTGTTCCGTATATAGTCATATGTGCTCGCAATGAGAACTTGCACAACATCTTTCGTCCTACCAGCCCGTTTGCAGTGGGGCTTCTAGGGAACTACTGGCAATTAAGGTGCTCCTTTTAATAGAGCACCGGAGCAAAGCATTAACACTCCATGAACACATGTGATCCTCACATCAAAGCCATTCCCTTTCGGTTATCCCGATTTCTGTCGCTTCGGGGCCATAGGTTCCGGACAACAATGTGTGTATACAACTTGCAGATAAGACCAAAAAAAATACTATCATAATGAATCAATAACATGTTTAGATCTGAAATCATGGCACTCGGGCCCTAGTGACTGTTGGGGGGATACCCCCGGGTAGGGTCACGCCGGGGTATAAAGGCCGAGTTAGCCGAGGTACGGCAAGGTCAAAGCAGATGCTGGCCGAGTCACCTCAAGGCAGGCCGAATCATGGGGTAAGCCAGACCAGGGGATGTCCACCTAACTGGGTCTCAGCCGACTTATATCATAAGTCGGTGAGATGTATCTAACTTGTATGCAGGAACAGGTATGGCTGGATCGACTAGGTACGATCCGGGTCATAGCAAGCTTATAAGAGAAGGAAGGTATCTCGCTGGTCAAAGGGTGACCACTGTATGCAGGGTGAGCGAAGCGGACAGAGGCCAGGACCACCGAGGCGTGGCCGACAAAGGTGACGATGCCAATGTCGGATGACACGGGCGCCGCAGAGGCTTACATAGCCTCTGCGTGGGTGACACTGGGCTAAAGTGACCCGGTCTATGCCTCCACGTATACCCTAATTGAAGACCTAGCCACCCCTATATAAGGAGGGCTAGGGCCTCAATATAAAGGGTTGAGTTTTATTGGGTTGGTCTTAGACAGATTGAGCTCTAGAGAGTGGTGAGAGTAAGAGAGTTCCTTCTTCCTCCTTGCCCCAATACAGCTCAAGGAGCACTTGTAATCTCTGGAAGTGAATCAAATACAAAGCTAATGTGTGTGGAATCACCACACTATCCCTCCCTGGATTCCCCTAGTGCATTTAGTCCCCACCTTTAGCCTATCCATGGCATCTGCCGTGACACCACCACGACAGTTGGCGCCCACCGTGGGGCTAGCGGCACTAGCAGGGGTGAAGATCCGGATGGGAAACCTCATCGGCACCGGTGAACGCATTGTCTCCGGGCTCGTTCAGCGCTTTGGCGTGTTGGATTTTGTCAGCGACAATGCTGGCTGCTTCGGCAAGCGTCCTCTTCCGCGCAACGGCCTCTTCTTCAAGCTCGGCGCGCTCAAGGTCTACGTTGCTGTCGATGTGTCATGCGTTCACCTGCGGCACATCGTGGAAAGAGGTGAGCCACCCCTTAGCGTGGTTCACGGGGCGCGTATCACTCGCTCCCCGGATCGTGCAGAGGTGATGATGATCGCGCCAGGCGCTGGCGCAAGCAAGGATCCGGCACCATATCTGGAGGTAACACCTAAGGCACCGAGGAAAAGTAGAGGTCCTCTACTAGAGAGGCCAGAGAATGTGCTGCAGCAAGCGATGGATAGCTTGGCAAACCCAGTAGCAGCAGCGGTAGATCCGGCTCAGGCATAGGCCGAGCTAGAGGAGACTAGGCAAAAAATACTAGAGGGTGCGAAAAAGATAGTCGCGGCTCAGCAGTCGTTGAACATGACACTGCGTGAGTATGCAAAGGCAAATAAGGTAGATGCTGTAAAAGTAAAGGAGAGAAGCCTCATGAGTGAAATGAACAAAGAGGGTGATACTAGGATTGAGGAGTCAGAGAACGGTTTATCCGTGGGGCTGCCGAAGTATAGTACCCCGGCAAAAAACCTCAGAGCAGCAGATGCAGCTTCACCCGAGTTAGAGGGTCTGACGGGTGAAGCCCGTCAGAGATAGCAAGATAGGGTCAATGAGTTGGTTCAGATCGCGAACAGGCAAAATGAGGAATTACTCAGGGCTAACCCGTAGAGAGCTGGGGCCTCCAAGATCATTCATTCGACGGTGGGTAACTGGAGAAATCCGCTGGAGCTGCATCGTCGCCTCATGGTGGTCCTAGGAGAGAAGAGGTAGTAACCTCGGCCAGGAGAAACAAACAGATAGTCCCGTATGACCCGGCAAGGGCAGGGAAAGGAAAAGAAGTGCAGAGAAATGAGGATCGACAAAGTGTGAGCCGAGGTGAAGCTGGCCGAGGTAACCGCGACCAAGGAAATCCCGGTCAAGGAAATGTTGTAAATGGCAATGCCGGACAACGCAACTCGGCAGGAGCAGGACAACCGCAGCAGCGAAATATACCAAGGCAAGAGCAAAGTGCCGGCCCAGGTATACAACAGAGAGGTGCTCCACGAGAGCAAGACCGATATAATGATGGTGACTCTGAAATGGTGAACGTAGGATACCCAAAGCCGGACTATCATGTGATAGGGTCGAGATTGGGAAGCAGGGATTTGATGCCTGACGATGCCAGATTAAAACTGGATCGACTATATAGGTCGGAGCAAATTGAATGTCAAGGTCCCCCGGGTCCTGCATGTTTTGGGCCCCGGGTCATGAAGGAACCTCCAGTACCTAACTTCCAGCTACCTAGAGGCACTAAGACATGACGGCAGCACAAAGCCGGAGGATTGGTTGATTAACTATGCTATAGCTATAAAAATTGCTACAGGCAACTTGAGATGGGCTGTGAGATACGTATCCCGGATGTTGGAGGGGCCAGCGAGGGTATGGCTAAAAAATTTGCTGCCCGGAAGTATTAACTGTTGGATCAATTTTGAGGAAATGTTTGTCAGCAACTTCTCGAGCATGTATCAGAGGCCGAATAGGCCACAGACCCTAGCAATGTGCAAGCAGAGACCGAATGAGACGGACCGGGAGTTCTTAACCTGGTGGTGTACCGTGCGAAACTCATGTGAGGGTGTGATCGAGTCACAGGCCATAGCGTGGTTTGCGCAAGGATGTAGATATGCAAGCATGTTATGGCAAAGATTGCAAAGGGATATGCCAACTACATTGGCAGAGACAATCCGGATCGCTGATTCCTATGCCTTGGGTGATCTGACTCAACCCAGGCTCGTGTCAAACGAGTCAAATGAGGAGTACTACCAGAGAGATGGGGTCGGGTCATCCCAGAGGAATGACTACCAGGGTAAAAGAAGACATGACAGACAGGATTACCGGTATAGTTCGCAACAAGTTGCTGCTGTGAATCAAGATAAACCTGGGGCAGGGGGCAATCAACGTCAGAAAACTGGAGGACAACAATGGACACCGAGAAATGATGGCAAGAAAACTTGGATGCCAGAGCAGAAGAAACAGTGGCAGGAAAAGAAGGACCGTCCGAGGTATACTTGTGAGTCAATGTTGGATCAGCCTTGTAAATTTCACACGCCAAATCCGAGTAACCCAGTGGGTCATACAACAAAGCAGTGTGAGTGGATGCGCAAGATAGAACAAGGTGGTTCGGGGAATGCTTAGGCACCTCGGAATGATCAACCTCGGCAGGAGTTACCCCGGCAGCAATTGCTCTCCGGAGCGAACATGCAATAGCTAATGTTGCCTCCCCCTCCGTCGAGGTATGACAACCATGAGAGAAGGGATGCAGTGCATCAAGTGGAAGACCAACGTCAACCAGATCAGAGTTACCCCGGAAACGAGGGAAGGAATGAGTACAGAGAACATCATCTGAGTTACTGTGTGTTTACCACAGAGGAAACAGATAGAAAGAGCTTGCAGCGCCGACACATGGAGGTGAATACGGTAATGCCCGCAGTGACGAGGTATATGCCATGGTCGGATCAGTAAATCACCTGGAGTATCAAGGATCACCCCAAGCTTATGCCAAGCCCCAGTTCATATGCGTTAGTGATGGACCCAACATTCATAGGGACAAATATCAATGTGAGATTCTCCAAGGTGCTGATAGATAATGGCAGTAGCATCAATATCATGTATTTGGATACAATGCGCAAGTTGGGTATCTCGGAGAACATGCTCCAGGCTACAAGGACAACTTTCCATGGCATTGTGCTAAGCATTTCTTGTGAGCCCATAGGCAAGGTCTGGGTTGACGTATTGTTCGGCACACGAGATAACTGCCGAACTGAGAATTTGGATTTTGATGTGGTGAACTTAGAAAGTGATGTATCACGCGTTACTCGGAAGACCAGCACTGAACAAGTTCATGGCAAGTTGCCACATCAGTTATCTGAAGATGAAGTTGCCTGGGCCAAATGGAGTGATTACCATAGCTGGAGATTTCCGACGTTCCATTGAGTGTGCGTCAGCCGGGTCTAACCTAGCCGAGTCACTCGTGATTGCGCAAGAGAAAAGAAAGATATAGGAAGTGGCGGCATTGGCTCAGTCCGCACAGCAGTATATGCCGGCGCCGAGTAACCCGCATGGTAGTGTTTCGTTCCAAGCGACAAAAGATACCAAGAAAGTGCCTGTTGATGATATGTTCCTAGAGTGCACCGTAACAATTGGTGCCGGGTTAAATGATAAATAGGAAAGCGAGCTCGTCAACTTCCTCCGTGAGAATCGGGATATGTTTGCTTGGTCCACACAGAACTTGGAAGGTGTTCCGAGGGAGTTGGCCGAGCACTCTTTGAATGTGAGACCCAGAGCAAGGCCGGTGAAGCAACCTCTCTGCCGCTTCGCCGAAGATAGGAGAAAATTCATTGGAGATGAGATAGCTCGGTTACTAGCAGCTAGACTTATCATGGAAGTTCTTTACCCGGATTGGCTATCTAATCTGGTGCTGGTGGAGAAGAAAAAGGACGATCTGAATGTGGCAGTGGTTTGGCGTATGTGTATCGATTACACGAACCTGAATAAGGCATGGCCAAAAGATCCATTTCCACTTTCAAGGATAGATCAGTTCATAGATTCAACTGCTGGGTGTGAACTGTTGTCATTCATAGATGCGTATTCTGGTTTCCACCAGATACCCCTGAATCCGGATGATCAAATAAAGACTGCATTTATCACCCCGTATGGGGCTTATTGCTATCGCACCATGCCATTTGGTTTACGTAATGCAGGGGCAACGTACCAAAGATGTATGCAGAAATGTTTGCACGACCAAATTGGTCAAAATGTGCAGGTGTATGTGGATGATGTTGTTATCAAGACCAAGGAAAGCAAAACGCTCCTTGATGATATCAGGCAGACATTCGCGAACCTAAGAAGGTTTCGGATGAAGCTTAACCTGGAAAAATGTACCTTTGGTGTCCCGGCTGGAAAATTACTCGGATTCCTCGTCTCCAGCCGAGGTATTGAAGTCAATCCAACTAAAATCCGAGCCATAGAGCGAATGGAACTCCGAAGTGCCTTAACGATGTCCAGAAGTTCACTGGTTGCCTGGCATCGTTAAGTCGGTTTGTATGTCGGTTGGGAGAAAAGGCATTGCCTCTCTATCAACTCATGAAAAAGTCGGACAAGTTCATTTGGACGCCGCAGGCCAATGAAGCCTTTATCCAATTGAAGAAAATGTTAGCCACTGCACCAGTGTTAGCCTCTCCACTACCAAAGGAGCCAATGTTTCTCTACATAGCCGCAACCAACCGAGTTGTAAGTGCAGTAATTGTGGTAGAGCGCGACGAAGAGGGTAAGTCAGTGCAGAGGCTAGTGTATTATCTGAGCGAGGTATTATCAGCCTCAAAACAAAATTATCCGCATTATCAGAAAGTGGCCTATGGTGTGTACATGTCGGTGAAGAAGCTAAAACATTATTTTGAGGAGCACCTCATCAAAGTAATATGTGAAGATCCCATATCCGAGATAATGAGTAACAAGGATGCAAGTGGCAGAATTGCAAAATGGGCAATTGAACTAGCCCCCTATGCGCCACAGTATGACAGAAGAGAAGCAATCAAGTCTCAGGTTGTGGCCGACTTTTTTGTGGACTGGGCCGAGGTGCAATATGAACCACCGCTACCAGATCTGAATTACTGGAGAATGCACTTTGACGGGTCGAAAACAAAAACCGGGTTAGGCGCCGGAGTTGTGCTTACTTCGCCAAAGAATGACCAGTTGAAGTATGTGCTACAGATCCATTTCGCAGCATCAAACAATGTCACCCAATATGAAGCAGTTGTGCATGGGCTCAAAGTGGCAAAAGAAATTGGGATACCTCGGATCCAATGCTTTGGAGACTCGGATTTGGTAGTTCAGCAAGTGTCGGGGCTGCGGGACGCGCTTGATCCAAACATGGCATAATACAGATTCCATGTGCAGAAAATATCTGGTTACTTTGAGGGATGCGAATTTTGCCATGTACCCCGGGTGGAAAATGAGGCTGCCGATGTATTGTCGAAGCTCAGATCAACCCGACAAGCAATTCCACCGGGTGTAGCATTAGAACACCTCAGAAAACCATCTATCAGGCCGTCCCCAGAAATCGACTCAATCTACGTCCCGGAGGATCCGGAGTCTGGAGCTGCACCCATGGACATTGACATGGGAGATGGTACGCGAAACCCGGGGACCACGTCGGCGGACCCGGGGACTGCCTCAGCGAACCCGGGGACTGCTTCGCAAGACCCGGGGACTGCTCAGCATGATCCGGTTGAGGTTATGCCGGTGAATCAGATGGAAATTGATGAGGATGTGTTCCCAGTGCGAGCCATACCAGCTTGGGCGTTGCCCATATTTCAATTCCTGAAAGATGGAACCTTTCCCGATGAGGTGCTGTTGTCCAGGCAAACTCAGTGGAGAGAAAAGGCATACACGATCATCAATTCCGAGCTATACAAAAGGAGTGTGACTAATGTCCTCCAACGATGTGTTGACCCGGAAGAAGGGCTTGACATCCTCCGAGATATACATCAAGGGGAATGTGGGCATCATGCCTCATCCAGAGCCTTGGTAGAAAAAGCTTTCCAGCATGGATTCTACTGGCTAAGTGCCTTAGAACAAGCAAAGGACTTGGTAAGAAAATGCAATGGTTGTCAGAGGTATGCTACCAAGACACATATGCTAATGTCGGAGCTCAAGACCATACCAATCACCTGGCCATTTGCCATATGGTGTTTGGACATGGTTGCCCGTTCAAACCAGCAAGGGGAAATATGACTCACATTTTGGTCATGGTTGATAAATTTACAAAGTGGATTGAAGTAAAGCCAATAAGAAAATGTGATGGAGCTACGACCGTGAAGTTTCTCAAAGACATTATCTTGAGATACGGTTATCCTCACAGTATCATAACAGATAATGGCACAAATTTTGCTGAAGGAGCATTTGCGCGATTCTGCCAAGATAAGAAGATCCGGCTAGACGTTGCCTCGGTAGCTCACCCCGCATCGAACGGACAAGTGGAAAGATCCAACGGATTAGTATTATCCAGGATAAAACCCCGGCTCATTGAGCCGCTACAAAGATCAGCGGGGTGCTAGATAGAAGAACTACCAGCAGTACTGTGGAGTTTAAGAACAACTCCGAATCGATTAACAGGCTATACGCCATTCTTTCTGGTATATGGGGAAGAAGCTGTATTATCATCCGACATAGAGCATGATTCGCCTAGGGTCACCCAATACACAGAAGCCGAAGTGCAAGAAGCCCGGCAAAATGATGTTGATCTGCTGGAAGAAGCGAGAGAATTGGCATTGTCCAGATCCGCCATATATCAGCAAAATCTCCAACGCTATCATAGCCGGAAAGTAAACCCTCGAGTCTTTCGGGAAGGTGATCTGGTACTCCGGTTGGTACAACATACTGCTGGCATGGATAAGTTGTCCCCCCCATGGGAAGGGCCATTCATTGTGAGCAAAGCATTGCACAATGATTCTTATTATCTTATCGATGCAAAACCATAGGAGAAGAACAAGGCGGACAGGTCCGGCGAGGAATCTAAGCGTCCATGGAATGTAGCTCTACTTCGTCCTTTCTACACTTAGCAGAGAAGTGTATGTATCCGAGTCTCTCATATGTCGGTGTGTATGCCGGCAATGAGTCTATCAATGAAATGTGGGCACCTCGAGCAGTAACTCAGGGTCTGCCATGAAAATATTTGTTGTCTTATGTATTTATTGTTCTTACCTCGGCTGGCGTAAGTTTTTTCTACTTAAGCCGGATTATTAGTGTGTGAGCACCAAGAACCCAACTCTTCGACTTGCTGCTGTCCAACAAGATTTGGCTTCATGGCAAGCAAGAGAACAAGTTTGGAATTGCGTAGCACATGAAAAACGACTAAGGAAAGGAACTTAATCGAGCCGATGTTTGTTCTTCGGACTAACCTTATGTTTACTTTCGATTTATTATGCTGAATTATTTTGAGCTAATCCCAAAGTTTCCAAGTATTGTTAAGACAATTTTTGAAGCTCGGACTCGTAAGTCATAAAACCGAACCAAGGTAGACACGAGCCGAGCCAAGAAATTGGAAGAACAAGAAAATGAAACTCGGGGACTACGCCCAAGTCATCCAGCATAAAAACTTAATAACAAAATATCACTTGTGTGCTTGATACAATTGCACCCGGCATACCGTGGATCTGATGAAATTTAAAGTGTTTATAATCATGGAGCAGCAGGAGGAGGTAATTCAGCGCCAGCAGGTGCAGCCCCAACCCCGGCTTCAGAGTCATCTGCATCTTCCTCGATGTCTGAGGCTTCGTCCTCTTCGTCCTCATCCGAATCATCTTCAACGTTTTCAGCATTTTCATCGTCGACGGCATCCAGGAAGCTTGGTCCCTCGTCCATTGATGAATGGGGGCGTATTGGATGAAGCTATGGGCGCAAGCCTTGCACCGAGCTACCCAATCCGGGTCAGTGGACCACCTTGATCCGGTGCACATGCGCTCAAGGAGTTTGAGGTCAATCTTCTCGTACCACGTAAGCACGTAGTGAAGAACGATCTCAGCTTCGGCACGTCCGGCTGATTCTCTCCAGAGATCGAGTTGAGTCTCACATTCCATGATCTTGGCAAAAAGAACAGCGGTACTCTCTGGAGTATCTTCTTCAGGCCAAAAGGCGTTGAAGATCTGGATTACTACGTCTAAGATATCCTTGCCGTAGTTCTTCACGATCTCGACTCGGGAGGACAAGCTGACTATCAAGTGTTCGAGATCAAGAGGAATGGTGCCAGGACCAGATGGAGTACCCCTCTGCCTGCGGAACTTGGTAACAGCATTGGATGCAATGACATCGCTCTCTGGGAATTTTCCTAAAAAAGTGAGACAGGTGGAGTAAGTAAAGGAAGTAGACCCGGAAAGATCAATGTCGGTTGAAGGGAAAGAACTTAACAGAAATATGGCTGTGAACCCGGGTCAGCTCCTTGGTGCAGTTATCGCGCCTCTCCCGGAGTTGCACAAATTCAGCATTCGCCGACTCAAGCTTGATGTTGGCCTCCTTAAGTAATTCTTGGTCCTTGGCAATCTGGAGGTTGAGGCGCTCGCGCTCTTCAGTAAAGTCCTGGCCAGCCTTTTGAAGTTCGGTTTGGTGTTGTGCTTTCAGCTTCTTCATATCTTCCTTGAGCTTGGCAATCTCATCATCTTTGGTTCGGAGGAGGGCAAGCTCATCATCTTTCTTTTTGAGTTCGGCCTAATGCTGCCCTGCTTGTTCGAGAAAATGCAGCATCATATCAGGCATGGGCATACTATCTTCAAGAGATGCTAAAATAGTTTGTTGACCCGGCAAAGCCGAGGTATGAATGTTTGCCGAGCCAAGGAGAAAAGGAGATAGAGAGCATAGCAAGATTGAGCAAGAATAACTTACCCTTGATCTGGTCCAAGTTTTTCCTCATGATGGTATTCTCAGCCTCCACCTCAGCCGCGAAATCCGAATGATGGATTAGTTCGGCAGAAAAAGACGAAGAAAAACGGAAAAATGCCAAGGAATAAACTTACTCCTTTTATCGTATTCGGCGATAAGCACAGTATGTTTCGCACGCAACATTTTGTGAGTATCCAGGAGACGTTGAAACTCAGCACTCCAGCGATTGGTGGTCACCTGAAAAAAGTACGAAAAGATAGCTTAGGCTTGTGCATATAAGATCCAGGCCAAGTGGAACTTAACCCGGCTCTAGGTGTGTGCATATTCGAAGTGTACAAGATCCGGGCCAAGTGGAACTTAACCCGGCTCTAGGTGTGTGCATTTTCGAAGTGTACAAGATCCGGGCCAAGTGGAACTTAACCCGGCTCTAGGTGTGTGCATATTCGAAGTGTACAAGATCCGGGCCAAGTGGGACTTAACCCGACTCTAGGTGTGTGCATATTCGAAGTGTACAAGATCCGGGCCAAGTGGAACTTAACCCGGCTCTAGGTGTGTGCATATTCAAAGTGTACAAGACCCGGGCCAAGTGGAACTTAACCCGACTCTAGGTGTGTGCATATTCGAAGTTATCAAGGAGCTACATTAGTTTTATAAGGAGCATCCGGCCGAGTAACAAGTTACTCCCCCGGAGGCTCGGGGACTAATGGCTATATGACTAATATCTACAACATGTTAAGGAAAAGACGAAGTAACGTACCTCCATCATCCGACCCACAAGATTAATTGCCTTGGCAACAGTATTCATCTGCGCAGCAAATTCGGCGGGACCGAACTTCTCCGAGAGATCCTCATTGTGGATGAACTCCACCTTGTTCCAGTTATTTACAAACTCGATCAAGGTCGGAGGGTATCGTTTGCCGCTAAGAATGTGGGGTGCCACTAGACCCTTGGCATGCGCTTCCCTCCTCTCAACCTGGGCAACAGCGGGGATGGTGTGCAAAACGAGTTGCGCATCAGCTGGCTCGGGAGGGGCGTCCTTCGGCGGTGGAGTTTTCTTCGAAAGCATGGATGCAAGTGTGTGCTGTCCAGCTTCGATGGACGCTGCCCTGGTGGCGTCAGGAGCCTTTTTGCCCTTGGGCTGCTGCTGAGAAGTGGAAGTTGCTACAGCAGATTTGCCCTTGGGAGCTGCTTTGGTGCTAGCCTTGGCACTGCTGGTGTCTTCTCGCCGAGTCTTGGAAGACTCGGATGAGGCGGAAGGGCTTCATGCTATTGATGTTGCTTTTGTTGTTGCTGCTGGTGCTGGAGCTGATGATGGTGCTCGTGTTGATTTCTGTTTCGGCGGAGGTGCTGAAGGTAACTCGGATGAAGCTGGTTGCGGGGGAGCCGAAGTGGTGGTTGCTGCTGCCTCGGCAAAGCCAGTCTCCCCCGCTCCGAGGTTGCCCTCCTCTTGACGACGTGGGCTGGAACCCGGAGCAGCCGTTGAACCCTCCTGAATGGGGCTCAACGGGCGTGAGTTGTCGCCACGAGAGGGAGAAGGGCTATGTCAGAGCGGAGAAGCAATACCGGATCCGCTCTGGGGAACCTCTACCGTGGCCCTGCCGAATCAAATCATAAATGATGAGAAATTATAACAAAGGAAGAACAAATAAATAGCAAAGGGAGAAACGACTAACTCATCCGAAGTCAGGGGCTCCTTCGGCTTGCGAGCTCTCCGGGCCACAACCTTAGTCGTGGCCTTGGTGGCAGCTTTGTCCACGGACTTCTTTCGCCTCTTAGATGGCTGAGAAGGTCTGGAGGAAGAAGCAAATGCGGCCCCCCTCTTCTTCGGTACGACCGGGACAGGCTCACCCATGGCAAGGGGAGGATCTTCATGGATCTGCCCACCGGGGTTAGCTGATGTCGGAAAAGCATAAGAAAGGGGGACAGCGTCAAATGCCTCCATCACCTCAACATCCGAATCATCTTCATCGTCGGGCCAATCTCTAATGGAAGAGAGTTTACCGGTGGGTCGCTTGGTCGCATCCGCCATCGGCAGGAACATCTCCTGATCCAGCTCCTCCACATCCGAGGTGTCTCGATCAGGTGCCCATTTGAGAGAAGGCTCGGTGCCATCCTCAATGGTTTGCTGAAGAAACATCTAAGGGAAAGAAAAGACAAAGGGATTAAACCTACAACAGAAACCGACATGTGATACAATTCGGAGAAAGTTTGGGGCATGAGACTTACCGCGGGGGGAATCCTATCTCGGCAGAAGTGTTCGATCCCCCACGTCCACTCAGAAGAGAAGTCCTTGTGGGTGGTGAAGAGGGCCTTGACTAGGCGGTAGATCTCGGTGTTATTTAACTCGAATGAGGAGGTCCGGTTGGGATCACGACCCCAGCTCATGTGGCAAACTTTATGTGTATGTTTCTGGAGGGGGGAGATGCGGTTGCGGACGAACGTAATCATCACGTCCTTGTTGTGCAACCCCAAGTCCTTCAGCTCCTGGAACCTTTTGTTGACTTGGTTCACCAGGACAGTGGGCTTCTTGGGGACCTTGTCCCACAGATCCGGGTTAGGAGGACCCGGAGCGTAAGGGCGCAGCCGAATCAGATCCTCAGTTGTGCTGTTCCGGACGTAGAAGAAAGTCCGGGCCCATCCCTTGTAAGAGTCAAGCCCCGTGACTCGGGGGAAGATAGACTGTCTCTGGGGGGAGATGGAAGCTGCATCGAACTGTGTGAGCTGTTTGTCCTCCGGGTCAAGCTAGATGTTCGGAATCACGTTCCGACGAAGGCCAAAGAACCGGATCCAGAGCTCCTTCGTGGGCCACAGTCCAGCGTAGCCTTCCATGGTGGAAGCGAAGGCAAAGAGAGAGGTGATGGCGTTAGCTAGAAGATGATGCGGCTGAAGCTCATATGTGTTGAGCCAGTCGTTGAAGAAATCGCTTGCTGGGAGCCCGAATCCACGTTGGAAGTGGGAGAGAAATACAACATACTCATCCGGATTGGGTGAGGGGGCAAGCTCTGTAGCGGGAAGGCGTGCGGTAACACCCTCTGGGATGCGCCTGGTGCGATACAGCCAGTCCAGGTCATCCTGGCAAACCCAGGAGCCAGCCCACACGCCGCGGTCAGTGTTCACCGCGTCCTCCTCCATTTCTTGCTCAGCAACGGCGAGTTCCTCCTCTATCATCTCGAGATCACTGCCCTCACTGGCGCTAGTGGCGGTGGGTGACAGTGGCCTGGATAGGCGAAGACCCGTGGCAGAAGAGATGCGGGGAGGTGGCAGCGACGCTGGTGCGTGTGGAAGCAGTGCGGCGGCGGTGCTGCTACTCAGATGCGGTTGCGGCGGCGCTGTCGCTGAAGAGGAAGAGGAAGAAGCAGAGGTAGAGGGGCGCGGAAGTGGGGAAAGAACCCAAGGGGCGCACCCCTCCCCTATTTAACCACTCCCTTGAGGGGTAGTGGGATCGTGTTGTGCGGGCAGGCCACACGGTGTGGCCGTGTACAACCCGGATCGACCAATCAGCAGCAAGCCACATGAATGGCCACAAGGCGCAGGAGATCCCATGACGTGACGTTATGATGCAGTTAACGAGGAGGCATGCGCGATGTGACATGTGCTACAGTAATAACTGACAATTACTGCGGCGGTTACTGGTGCATGCCCTTAAAATGAGGCAAACGTGATGATTAACCTCCATGTGGGGAAGCATACAAGATAAGAAAGAATGATCTGGATGGATATGAGGTGACCCGGCCAGCGACTGAAAACTCGAAATGTGCCAAGGGAAAGTAAACCTATGAAAATCCGGACTATGAGGTAACTCGGAAAAAGAACCAGAGGCTCGATAAAATTGAACCTACTGTGGCCTTAGCGGCTAAGGCAGCTAAGACCGCACCAGCTTCGGGGACTAATGTTGGGGGGATACCCCCGGGTAGAGTCACGCCGGGGTATAAAGGCCGAGTTAGCCGAGGTACGACAAGGTCAAAGCAGATGCTGGACGAGTCACCTCAAGGCAGGCCGAATCACGGGGTAACACGGACCAGGGGATGTCTACCTAACTGGGTCTCAGCCGACTTATATCGTAAGTCGGTGAGATGTATCTAACTTGTATGCAGGAACAGGTATGGCCGGATCGACTAGGTACGATCCGGGTCATAGCAAGCTTATAAGAGAAGGAAGATATCTCGCTGGTCAAAGGGTGACCACTGTACGCAGAGCGTGAGCGAAGCGGACAGAGGCCAGGACCACCGAGGCGTGGCCGACAAAGGTGACGATTCCAATTTCGGATGACGTGGGCGTCGCAGAGGCTCACGTAGCCTCTGCATGGGTAACGCTGGGCTAAAGTGACCCGGCCAGCTTACTATTTTGGGAAGAGGCATATTCCTTGGAATATGCCTCCATGTATTCCCTAATTGGAGACCTAGCCACCCCTATAAAAGGAGGGCTAGGGCCTCAGTAGAAAGGGTTGAGTTTTATTGGATTGGTCTTAGACAGATTGATCTCTAGAGAGTGGTGAGAGTAAGAGAGTTCCTTCTTCCTCCTCTCTCCAATACATCTCAAGGAGCACTTGTAATCCCTAGAAGTGAATCAAATACAAAGCTACTATGTGTGGAATCACCACACTATCCCTCCTTGGATTCCCCTAGTGCATTTAGTCCCCACCTTTAGCCTATCCATGGCATCTGCCGTGACACCACCACGACAGTGACAAGCATTAAGCACAGCAAGTCGCAACAAAGTCATAAAACACTAATAAAAGATACTAGGCACCATGCCCTAACAATCTGATGCCATTACATGAATGATCTCATCCAATCCCTACCATCCCCATAGCCTACAGCGGGGGATTACTCACTCATCGATGGGGGAAACATGGATGGTCGATGGAGAAGCGATGGTGATGAAGATGGCGATGATCTCTTCCAATTCCCCGTCCCGACAGGGTGCCAGAACGGAGTTTCTGATGCTGTTTCGTGGAATCTGGTGGTGGCTGTGGAGCGGAACTCCTTCTGGAAAAACGTCGAACCCCCCAAAGTTTTTAGGTCAGAAGTCTCCTTATAGGCGAAGAGAGAGGCCGAGGGGGTGACTGGGGGGCCCACACCACCCCCTGGCGCGGCCTGGCCTGGCTCGCGCCAGCAGGTGGTGTGGCCACCCCTGGCTCTTCTCCATCTCGTATTCTGGCTCCTGGAGTCTTCGGGTGAAATAGGATTTTTGGCATATTTTCTGGGATTTTTCCTGATAGTTGATTTTTTGCACAAAAAGTAGACACCAAGGCAATTCTGCTAAAAACAGCGTCATCCTGCATTAGTTGTATCCAAATCACACAAGTATAGAGGAGAAACAATAGAAAAAGTGTTCGGGAAAGTAGATATGTTTTGGACGTATCAGTGTTGATGATGAACACACTGGAGGGGGGTGGAGCCCTCCAGAGGCGATTCCAGCGGCGTTTCCCCCCTCCAGTCTTCTCCGGTGACTCTCTGTTTCTGTTTTTTGATCTCCCCTCCGTCTGTGTCGAGGATCACCAAAATGGGGTATATATAGTAGGTTTTAGGTCAAGACAAGTCGTATGGTGAAAGAATCGACGACATCAGAGACTCGATGGAAAAAAGAGCATACCAGCCGCGGCCCGGGGGTGGCCGCGGCTGCTGTTCCTATTCCCTCATCGATCTTCTTTTCTCGTGGATCTTTGGACCATTTTTCTTCATTCTGATAAATGCTGGGTCCCGTGATGTTTAAGGTTATTTGGACATCGTTTGGGTACCTGGAAGTCAAAAACATTGAAATAGGGGTTTTCTGCTTCGGTAAGGTCAATTCCAAAGCAATATGGGAAGCGTGAATTATTCCCAATAATCATTATAAAACATGAATATAACCCATATATGATGCAAATATGTTGGAATATCAAGTAATAAAGTGCAAAGTTCATGTAGCCATTTTACATGCATCATCACCCCCAAGCTTAACCTATACTCGTCCTCGAGTATGATGGTGATAAAACTAGGGATTTCTATTTTCGTGCCCTCGGTTCGTTAGTTTTACTTAGTTTTCTCCAGCCACTTAGTTTTTCCTTACTTTTGTCCATCTCCTTGTACGAAACTCTCACATGGTCTGAAACTCGCTGTCCATCAGCCTTGTCGTTACGTGCTGACAAGTGGGGCTGCGTTCAGTCGGGTCCCGTAGTGAACCCTCGCCGTTACATGTTGATGGTTAGGGCCGCATTCTGTCGGGTCCCATAGTGTACCCTTGTCGTTACATGCTGACAAGTGGGGCCCCGTTCAGTCGGTTCCCGTAGTGGACAGCTCTCTCAACTTATCCAGATCAGCATCGGACCCACAGCTTATCCACGTGAGTGCCGGACCCACAGCTTACCCAGGTTGGCATTGCAAGATTGGACCCCGAACCATCCCCATGCTCTTTCTCTAGCTTCATTTTCATATAGTGAAATGTAATGCATATACGAAAATTATACGAAAATTATACACCTTTGAATTCTTTTAAATCGCGCTTAGGACATGATAATGTTGGGCTAATAAAATCCTGATCATTTATCATTTCCATGGAGTGAAATATAATGCATAAACTTGTATATACGAAAATTATACACCTTTAAACTCTTTGAAATCACACTTAATACGTGATAATGTCGTGCTAAGAAAATCTTGAGAGATTATCATTTTCATAGAGTGGAATGTAATGCACAAACTTGCATATGCAAAAACTATAAAGCTTTCAACACTTTTAAATCGCACTTAATACGTGATAATGATGTGCTAACAAAATTTTGAGAGATTATTATTTTCTCCCCCATTTTTATAGAGTGGAATGTAATGTATAAACTTGCATATACGATGTTTATACACCTTTGAACTCTTTGAAATCCCACTTAATACGTGATAATGTTGTGCTAAGAAAATCTTGAGATATTATTATTTTCATAGAGTGGAATGTAATGCATAAATTTAAATATACGAAAATTATACACCTTTGAACTCTTTGAAATCGCACTTAATACGTGATAATGTTGTGCTAAGAAAATCTTGAGAGATTATCATTTTCGTATAGTGGAATGTAATGCATAAACTGGCATATATGAAAATTATACACCTTTGGACTCTTTGAAATCGCACTTAGGTCATGATAATGTTGTGCTAATAAAATCCTGATCATTTATTATTTCCATGGAGTGAAATATAACGCATAAACTTGCGTATACGAAAATTTTAAACCTTTGAACACTGTGAAATTGCACTTAATAACGAGATAATGATGTTCTATCAAAATTTTGAGAGATTATCATTTTGTCCCCTCATTTTCTTAGAGTGCAATGTAATGTATAAACTTGCATATACAAAAATTATACACATTTGAACTCTTTGAAACCGCACTTAATACGTGATAATATTGTGCTAAGAAAATCTTGAGAGATTATCGTTTTCATAGAGTGGAATGTAATGCACAAATTATACACCTTCAAATTATATTCAAGTTCATTTGTTTATGGAGTTAAAGTACCGGTGGCAAACTCATTATTTTGCATGGATAGAAGGGTGCCCCTCGACATATATAGGGGTTATCATGTCCGCTAGATCATAGAGGATCAACGATTGGTGGGCACGATCCGCGTGACAACTGTCTCAACCAATCAAAGAGTAGCAGCAAAGATGAGCACATGTGCAAGAGATTGATATTAAGAGAGGGGAAAACTGAGTAGAACTTAAGAACCAAGGGCAAAATTGAGTAGAACTTAAAAGCCAAGGGCAAGACTGATAAAGGGGTTCAAATATAAAATAGAAAAAGATTTAAAAATGGAAAATGCATCTTTTATACAATAAAATACATCTTGGCATACATCAAATTATTTGGAATTCAAATATACACCAGTTTGACAATTGCCTCATTCAGACAAACTATGTTTTGGGGAGGGATGTTTTGGGAAGAGGCTTGAGTAGAAAGCCATGAACCTTCATACATAGTAGGTGATTTAGGTTAAAACTTGATTTATATACATTTCTTATGGTGGCAGGTCACATAATAAGACTCCTTGGGTAGATGCCACTATGTTTTGATCTTTTTGAATTTGTTGTGCATAAAATGACTCAATTAGCTAGCTAAAACCTACTCTCTGTTGACCAGCCACCAGCGGATAAAACTGAGTATATTGCACACGGCAGTGTTAGTACTGGAGGGAAAAACTGAGTACAACCAAATTGCCAGTGTTACACTCGAGGGCAAAACTGAGCACAACTAAGTAACCAGGGTTAGACACGAGGGAAAAACGTGACAAACGGTACGCGTGTGCAGTGCACGGGGCAGCAGCGGACATGTGTGGCCGTGCACGGTGTAGTAGCATACACGGTTGCGCGGTGCATGGTGGTGCAACGAAACATCGATTCCCTTCTCCTTTAATAGATGCCTCCTCACTCTCAGTCATCACTCACTTGCTCACTCAACCATCTCCACTATCCCATCACCTTCTACAAACCCCCAAGAAAACCCCAACCACGTCGGCGATGGACAAGAATGGTGCGGTGGCCATCGACGCCTCCAAGGCCGTCGACGAGAATGCCCCCGTCCCCGTATAGGCCCCTGTCTAGGAATCGAAAGCAGCCGCTGTCCCCGTCCCCGCATCCACCGTAGGCGCCAGCGAGGAGGCCCCCTCTGGTCTCGGGCAGATCCCGCTCGGCTGGGACCCCTACGAGGAGGTTGATTACATAAGGCTGGAGAACCCCTACGACACTAGCATCGCCGACCCATGGTTGGAGGTAACCAGGGGTTTTCTACCATTCCCTTGTTCTGCCCCTGTTCCCATCGTTGGATGCTAGACCACATGTTATTAGGGTTTGGTTGTTCATATTTTTACAGTAGCTAATCCTCTTCTATTAGATCTCGTATTTCAATGAATCTGGCTGTTCGTATTTGAACCCACCTGCTCGTAGTTGGGATCAGTATTCGATTTGGTTTGAGATTTGAGGAATAATCAGGGATCTCAATCGCTTAATTTATGCAAATAATCAATCCCGATAATCAAAGTATCTCAATCATGTCCTTATTGCACTCTACTATTTTTTCCAACGGGAGGATAATAGTGACGTCTGTAGCAACGATGATTCCAAGGACACCAAGACTCGTCATGTGCTAAGGAGGCTGAAGTCTGGCCAGTACAACATCTTATTTGTCGACGACGTCTACATGTGCCCCTTCTGCCCCACCAGGAGGCTCTGCGCCACAGACTTCAACTCCCTTGTGAAGCATGCCGAGGACGTGAGGACCTGTGGCGAGTCCATGAACGTCCACGGCTTCAGAGCCAAGCACCAGGTGCTTGGCCTTCACCTCCGCAACCTCCAGAAGGTGGCTATCAAGGAGGGTCACATGCCCCCGATTAAGCCCAAGGCGGCCAAGGTCAAGGGACTGGGCATCAAGAAGTGGAGGAGGTGCCAGAGGGAGGAGGCAGAGGCCATGAGGGGCCACTGATCTTGTGCTGATGTTGCTGCTATAAAATAGCTTCTTTTGTCTTGTCTGTGTTGAACTTGACTGTTGCTGCTGTAGAGCAGCCTAATTGTCGAACCTCGTTAAGTACCGTACTATATAACCTATATTAGCTCCTTTATCTACATCTTCTCTGTTTACTGAATTTATTTATGGTGCTAGTTAGATTTGTTGCTCTAGATTTGCTACCAGATTGGGGAAAAACCAGGGACAAAAGGAACAATGAATGAATAGAGAAACTGCTATAGATTCGCTACCTTTTTGGGCAAAAAGAACACAAATGTTAGCGAGAGAGAGGGGAAAATGCGCTCTTTAAAAGGCCAATCATAAAAAATAACAAAAAAGAAAACATCTAATTTAGGCAACAGGGCGCACGTAACCACCAAACGCGCCCCACATGGTCCCACACCACGTCCCCCATAATCAGCAAGAGATGGATGACTGGTCCGATATGTATCCTGGCCCCACCTTTCAGCATGTAACAGTCGGGACGACGTAACGTAACGCTTGATGGCTGTGATAATACAACACATTTTAGCAATATAAATTGTATCATTTGCCTATCATATCATACTCCATCTAACTATTGCTATGCCTAATATGCATGATTAATTGTTTTTATTAAATTCAATATGAGCTTTGCACATTTAGTAGTTTATGTAGAATTTTATCCCTATTCCTTGTCTTTGACATGTGTGTAGGTGTTGATGAAGATTATGGATAAAACAAAGGCAAAAGAAACAAAGAGAGCGTAGTATGGAGGAGCTGCAGGGACCAGACTTAGCCATTTGAGGTGCTGGAAAAGTGATATTTTTTCAACTTCTCAAAATAAATATCCAATACAACAGGGTTGTATCCCTCGACGAAACAAATTCAACGAGCCCAAGAACACCCAAACCAGAGTTCGTATGAAGAAATGGCGGCCAAAATACTAAAGAGTACCGAAGGTTTAACGGCCAACTATACGGCAGGATCAAAAATTCCGGCCATATAGTTGCCAAAAAGGTCGCAAACGACGGGATTTCGCCCTCCGGAAGCTCCAGAACCTTTCCTAAGTCATATGACGGTATTGGGGGAACCCTAGGGCACCCCCAAGGCCTATATAAAGGAGGGATGAGTCAAAGAAAAGAGGAGGAAGCCACCATACACCATATACAAGATCTAGATCCCATATACCGCCTCCACATCAGCGCACTACCGTCGTGCCACCTCCATAGCCTCTACAGCTCTACCAAGATCCAGATCTCCATCAACACCATGAAGCCATCCAAGCAAGAATAGGAGGATAAGGAGGACACCGCCATCACCACGCCGTCATCACCATCCCCATCGCTGCTACTCCTTCATCCTTCCCCATCATGATCTCTGTGATGGGTTGTAACATGGCTTGAACCCCCTTTCATTAATGTTATGATGATTTGAGTAATTGAAGTGTGGTGTGTTCTTGTTAATTAATATGTTTATGCTTTCTCTTTACATTATTCTATTCATGATAATGATATTATTCTAGTGATTAGAGACGTCCAATCCATTGTTGAGGAATTTACTAGGGACTCACGGAGTGTCACAGAACTTATCATTAGTATCTTCTCTTCCATGGGTAGAACTAATAGGCTATTTGCTATAAGTGATTTGTGGAGGCAATAGCAGCTTAGGATGCATCGCCTAGAGTTTCCTCAAGATCACTCAGGATATAGATAGGTATAGTGTTGCGAATTGCTTGACCCCAAAGTGACAGACAGGATATCTTGTGACTAGCACACTTGCTTACGACTACGGTTGTCTATAAAACTTAATGCCTTTGCTCTGGTTCACCTTGATTGGTCTTGTTATCTTAATACACCATTCTCTTATGAGATTACCCCTGTCCGAAGAGGGTGTGGACAATTGAGTTGTCTAGTTGCCACTTACCAACGGTGGGAGACAATGGTATATGAGGGACCGCCACAATTAAAGTTAACAGCTATTTCATAAGCACTTATCATGCACACCGGTATATACAACATTACTTGAGGAATCATCGCATTAATATTTCATCTCATTGCATTCACCTCTTTTCAGTTTTACTTTTGTTCTAGTTTTCGTCCAGTCCTAGTAGTAGTTATTACAAAACATCTTAAATTCATTTATCCTAGCAATTTATAGAATATGCTATTTCCAAACCATGGTTTGGGTGTGAGAACGGTCGCATTGACAACGTGACTATGGGGTCATGTTCGCCGAGCTCCCATCGGGACAAACTCTTTAAATATTTGCTGCTACAAGTACTGCAATAACCCTGTTATTGGTGCAGGAACCTAGTCATCAAATTGGCGTCGTTGCCGGGGATCGAAGCATTCGATTATCTACTCGCACATAGTTTATTCAGTTTGTTGCTATTATCTTACTACTTTCTTTTATACTGAAAACAATAAAAAATTACAAAACCAAAAATTTATAAAAACTGTTGCTACTAACCATGTCTTCCGAGATAAATTTAGTTCAAGAGATAATACAATCATTGGAGGAGATAAAGGATTCAAGTTCATCAAGCCTGGTTGCTAGACATGAGCTAATAAAGAAATTGCTGGACCAATTGGAAAGGCATTTATTATGGTTGCATGCTAATGATGGATCTTATTGCACAATTTGTATAACAGATGACCACCTTAATTTTCAATGTAAGTGTTCCAACAATCCTACTCTAGCAAATTATAATACAGATAAATCCTATGCTAGTTTGGAAGTACTAGAATACTTTGTTTTCAAAGGTGCATCTGAAATGGTATTTAGACTAGGAAGTATTGATGTTAAAAGTGAAGCACTTGATGGAATTTTTAATTTAGTATACCTCATATTCCTCTTTTGCGACAATAATTTAAGTAATAATGCATTGGTATTATATTATTTGAAGCGGTCTAAAACCTCCATAGAGAAAGATAACCTTTTGTAGGACTCACTAAAGAGAGAAGAGGAAAATGAGCACAAGGAGGAAGAACGGATTGATCACCCGCTCACACCTTCGACTCCTACTTTTTATTCTACGATTTCTATTAATACACTAGTCGATGAAAAGGAGGAACAAAAAGGTGAGGTTGACAAAGAGAGTCACACTACAACTTTTGTTTGTGATGCCTCTCACTCTAGTAGTGATTTTTATGATGCTAAAACTATTGATAATTGTTTTGCGGAGGCCTTGTGCTAGACACTCATATGGAGAGCATTAATAATAATGAACTAGAGATATAATCTTGCTATACTAACATGCAGGGTCCTAAACTCCCTGCTATGAAGGAAGAATACTATGAAGTGTTCCCCTACATAGGTAACCAAGGTAAAGGTTTAAGAATTTTATATGAATCTCAAATCCTCTCATTGCAGCTATACACGGAGGCATGTTCACCAAGCTTGGTGCATAAACACTCACTTGAAAGCGAGAACTTGTTCATCTACATGATGTCGATGCACCATAAGCGGCTACGACTCTGACCGAACTCTACTTCAAGATGCTCTAAGCTGGTATATACAACCTCACCTCGAGTCGATATCCCTTGGGATCCAGGTTGGAAATGTATGGAGCCTCCTAGCCTGGCTTTATGGCTTTAAAGAGAGCGCTTCCCGGGAGGCAACCCGGAAGTTACTAGGTGTCTTTCTTAGTTTTGTGTCTCGAGTCTAGTTGCATTCATGTTGCATTGGCACTTTTATTCTTCGGATGTCTTGCTATTAGAGTAATCTTGTGGTAGTTTTCAAAAGGTAGAATTTATTGTCACTATATTATGTGTTGCATAAACTTGGTAAAAAGGAAGAGAAAATCAGTTTCAGGTGAATCCTTCAATTATATGTATTTGTTGGTCGAAAATTAAAGTTGTTAATTACCGTCAAGACATGTTGTTTATTAAGTTTCAGGTTAATAACGAATCTTCGAAGAAACAGGTGAAGATTAGCGTTTCCAGAAGGTTTAACGACCAACTATACGGCAGAATTTTTTTCGGTCGTATAGTTGCGGTTGTATAGTTATCTACCCCATCTCCGAATTGCTATTGCAGGGTACTGCAAGTTTAACGACCAACTATACGGCGGGACCTTTTTGGTCTGGCCATATAGTTGCAGCCATATAGATATCGACACCATCTACCCTTTGATGTTCAAGGTACTGTAAGTTTAACGACCAACTATACAGCGGGACCTTTTTGGTCTGGCCATATAATTGCGCCCGTATAGTTGGAAAAACCCCTCAAACTCCAATTGGAAGGTAACCATTGCTCAAAATTACATTCTTTCTTCTTCCTTCTTCTTCTAAAACCTCGAAACACCACCTAGGAACTTCTCCCATGTTTTAGAGAAGCCGAGCGTATGTAAACAATAAAGTTCTATCTCATAAATTCCTTAAGTTGTAATTGTCTTTTGTAGTTCATGTTTTCTTTTTTGTTTTCTTTCATTGGTTGGGTGAATGAACTTCATTCGTACACCAAACCGTTGTCTTTTATTTTTTGTGTTATTTTCACAGGGACTTGAACCTTGTGTGACGACGTGTACGGTAGTGCCAACCATGCAAACACTCGCATGAGCCACTTGGTTGCTTCAATTCAACGTTTCAACAATCAGTGTTTGGTAAAACAATCCAACTTGAACCTCTTTTAAATAAGCACATAGGGGTTGCACACTCGTGTCTCATATCCTGTTTCACTTGCACCTCATCACAATCTAGGAGAGGCCACTTCTAGAACTAGTTTGTTGACTTAAGCATGGTGCTTAGGTTGATGAATCGAATCAGTGGGAATTGTATATTTATCACTTGTGAGCCAAACCCGTGTCTTCAAAAACACAAAAATATTTTGTGTTCTTTATAGTCTTATTTCTACCAGGTTCTTAAGGAAGGCATACACCGGATCGTCAAGCATTCATTGAAGCAAAGGTTCTTTGTCGATCAAAGTAGAGGTTAAAAGCACCTCAATGGTAAAGTGTGTCACCCTTGCTTTAACTTAAGCTTGGGGAGGTAACCACTTCTTATACTCTCTTTTGATAACTGCATTTTATCTTTTGTTTTCATGATCTTCTCAAGTTGGTATTCTTAGCTTGGGGAGGTTATTTTGCATGCGTAGAGTCTTGTGCAAAGTTCTTTATCTTAAAAAGTTTTCATGCTATTGTGTATCCCTTTATTTTTGAATGCTTGCTTAGGTGAGTTTTTGTTCATATTTTTATAAGGGATATTATTGCTCATGTTAGGCCCCATAGGAGACAAGCCATAGCTTTGATGCACCTTGTTCAACTTTATCTAGCTTGTGAAAAATATTTTGATCCTCTAAATATACATTGTCATGTTCTCTATATTTTGAAAAGAAAAAAATATAATAAAGAAGTTCTTCGAAACATGCTAGTTATCACTGTTCAGAATTGTCTTAAGTGAATGGTTGTGGAGTAGCACGACCACATAGTGTTGGAAATGATGGTCTTAATAGATGCTTACTGTGTGAGCTGTCAAATAAGAAATGTTGTTTCAAAGTTTCGAGATTACATATGCCAAAATTATGTCTTGGAATCAAAGTGAGATATTGCTTTATGCGTGTCTTGCGCCACTATCGCATAACATGGGATGCTAACAACTCCGCTGGCCTTTGGACAATCCAAAAAGAGGAAACTCTTGGAGTTTGGCTATGAGTTGCCCAACATATGTATCAAAAATGCTATATTTGGGTATGCATTGGTATTCTCATGGGCCTGCGTTAAAAGCAAAAGTCGGAATACTCCTCTGACCGTTATGAGAAATCATTATACCAAAAAGGGAAACCTTGGTAATGGTCACGAGTGTCCTTCCTAGCCTACATAGTCTCGATTGAACATATACCACTCTTTTGGCATGGTCTTGTTACTAAGAAATATATTTTCTATGAGCTCAACAATCGAAGTTTGCACTTGAGAGACTTTAATAGATGGCATGAGTGGGCAGCATTGGAAAACTCTATTTCTATTTATGATTGACAACTAACCGTGTTCAGCTTTTCCTTATACAAATAAAAATACAAAAATACAATAAAGTGTGTATAGAAGGATCACAAGTTTACTTGCAAGATTTATTTAACTTTGACATGGGGCATAGAAGTTTTTGACTAATCTCTAGTGGTTTGGAATAATATAACTGAGCTTATATTTCCTTGTATGATTATGTGCTCTCTTTCTTTGAGCTTGCAAGAAAAACAAGGATACGGTGCATTGATTTGCAATGATAAGCAAGGTCACATCCATTAAGTTATTGATCCCTTTTTCTCGAGGACGAGCAAGATCTAGCTTGGGGAAGTTGATGGCTGTGACAATACAACACTTTTTAGCAATATAAATTGTGTCATTTTCCTATCATATCATGCTCCATCTAACTATTCCTATGCCTAATATGCATGATTACTTGTTTTTATTAAATACAATATGAGCTTTGCACATTTAGTAGTTTAGGTAAAATTTTATCCCTCTTCCATGTCTTTGACATGTGTGTAGGTGTTGATGATGATTATGGATAAAACAAAGGCAAAAGGCACAAAGAGAACATATTATGGAGGAGTTGTAGGGACATGACTTATCCATTTGAGGTGTTGGAAAAGTGAATTTTTCCAACTTCTCAAAATAAATATCCAAGACAACAGGGTTGTAGCCCTCGACGATACGTTCAACGAGCCCAAGAACACCCAAAATGGAGGTCGTATGAAGAAATGGCGGCCAAAATACTAAAGAGTACCGAAGGTTTAACGACCAACTATACGGAGGGAGCAAAAATTCCGGCCGTATAGTTGCCAAAAAGGTCGCAAACGATGGGATTTCGCCCTCCGGAAGCTCCAGAACCTTTCCTAAGTCATATGACGGTATTGGGGGAACCCTAGGGCACCCCCAAGGCCTATATAATGGAGGGATGAGTCAAAGAAGAGAGGAGGAAGCCACCATACACCATATACAGGATCTAGATCCCATCTACCGCCTCCACGGCGGCGCCCTGCCACTGTGCCGCCTTCATGGCCTCTACAGCTCCACCAAGATCCAGATCTCCGTCAACACCATCAAGCCATCCAAGCATGAATAGGAGGAGAAGGAGGACGCCATCATCATCACGCCATCATCACCATCTCCATCGCCCCTACTCCTTCATCCTTCCCCATCATGATCTCCGTGATGGGTTGTAACAAGGCTTGAACCCCTATTATTAATGTTGTGATGATTTGAGTAATTGAAGTGTGGTGTGTTCTTGTTAATTAATATGTTTCTGCTTTCTCTTTACATTGTTCTATTCATGATATTATTCTAGTGATTGGAGATGTCCAATCCATTATTGAGGAATTTACTAGGGATTCACGGAGTGTCCCAAAACTTATCATTAGTATCTGCTCTTCCATGGGTAGAACTAATAGGCTATTTGCTATAAGTGATTTGCGGAGGCAATAAAAGCTTATGATGCACCGCCTAGAGTTCCCTCAAGATCACTCATGATATAGATAGGTATAGTGTTGCGAATTTCTTGACCCCAAAGTGACAGACGGGATATCTTGTGACTAGCACACTTGCTTAGGAGTATTGTTGTCCATAAAACTTAATGCCTTTGATCTAGTTTACCTTGATTGGTCGTGTTACCTTAATACACTATTCTCTTATGAGATGACCCATGCCAGAAGAGGGTGTGGACAATTGAGTTGTCCAGTTGCCACGTACCAACGGTGGGAGACAACGGTATATGAGGGACCACCACAATTATAGTTAACAAATATTTTATAAGCACTTATCATGCAGACCGGTATAGACAACATTACTTGAGGAATCATATCATTAATATTTCATCTCATTACATTCGCCTCTTTTCAGTTTTAATTTTGTTCTAGTTTTCTTCCAGTCCTAGTAGTAGTTATTACAAAACATATTAAATTCATTTATCCTAGAAACTTATAGAATAGGCTATTTCCAAACCATGATTTGGGTGCGAACGTGGTCGCATTGACAACGTGATTGCGGGGTCGTGTTCGTCGAGCTCCCATCGGGACAAACTCTTTAAATATTTGCTGCTACAAGTACTACATAAGCCTGTTATTGGTGCAGGAACCCAGTCATCAATCCTCAATGCACGACCCGCCCCAACGAGGTCCCACCGGTCAGCATGTAACGGTCAAGCCTTTGACCTGACGGCATCCCCCCATCCGAGTGCCTGTGAGAGTTTCAGAATAGAGGGAGGGCAAAGTGAGGAAAAACTAAGAGGTTGGGGAAAAAATGAGTACAACTAACGAACCGAGGGCATGAAAATAGAAAACCCATAAAACTAACATGGACTTTGTACCTTAATACTATTTTGGATATCAAAATTGATTATATTTCTAGACAAAGTCAAATGATTCATTCTTCAAAGGAATAGCAATATGCAAGATAGATAATTAAGTGATATCTCATATACAATGAAAGAATGATCAATAATAATTCACAAAGTGTAACATGGAAGAAAGAGCTATGGACCAAACGAATGCAAAATGCAAAAGCAAAAGTAAAGCAAAAACATCCTATAGTGCTCATAGAGATTTCTTCTAAATTCTGAATATTAAAGTGGACACTTTGGAAAGATAGATACTATGCAGAGATTAATCATGAATAAGTTTCATATAGCTTCCAAGCGCTTCCTCTTATAATTATGTTTGAACTATGGTATTAATTAAATTTGAGCTCTCATTGCCCCTATCATTAGCAACTTGAATGGTTAAGGTTAATGCGATGGCACGTATGAGGTATATGCTTGACAAAATATAAGTTAAATGCATCATGCCCCTTGAATATGAGTACCTAATCCTCATGCTACTCAACTTAGGTCCCAAATAAGTTCTTGTCATTGTAAGCATACATGTATCATCGAGAACGCCAACAGGGTACCTCTTGTCCCATTATATAGGAGGTTTCCCCATATTAAAACAACAAGAGGAAACCATGGTACCACATCCCATCTACTACTAGGACCTGGCGATAGAAGTAACCTCCACTCCACGAGGAGGGGAACCTCCTATGACCACATGCCTCACTAGAAGCAACCTTCGGTAAGGATGAAGGACACCCTTCACGAGGCCCCCTCATGGGGGATGAAGAAAAAGTCAATGAAGACCATAGCTGGGATAGCTATCCTAACCGGCATTGGCTGCTCAAGAAGGCACCTACCCCTTCCATAAGGAAGGAACCTTCCCCTTCACCAAGACAAGAGTGGTCAACACCTACTGCCACCTAGGGTGGACCACTCCATCCCTGTCTGTTGGAGAGGAAGGATGAAGGAAGCAGAGGAGAAGACATCCACGACATCCTGCCATGGATCAGGCCTACTGCCAAGGTTATCTTTAGCCTACCTGCCAACTCTCTTGTCGCCATATAGTAACCCTTCCCGCCAGTATCACGGGAAGAGGACCGATGCGCCTATAAAAGGGGCAGGACTTCACCATAGAAGGGGATCCCATTTCCTGCTACTTAAGGAACCCTAGCACACTCCTAGCTAGGAACCCTATATCCGGTCACCTGATTAACACCTTATATTATAAACCTTGTGATGTCCGCAAGTGCACAGACCGTTTGTAGCTAGTTTCGAAGTTCAGATATCGATCCCACAGGGAGCCCAAAGGTAAGTGTTTATTGGTGAAGTCTCTGTCACACCCAAAGTTGTCACAGGTCTTCGAGTGAATTAACTGCAAGTGTTGAAATAATGATTGGATTTTGATTAAATGAGATGTATTTAAATAGAACTAAAATGTAAAATTTAGAAATGTAAAGCATAAAAGTAAAGAATGACTCGATTGTTTGTTGTTTCCTGCAGATGGCAAAAGAAGGCGCGGGGAGATTCAGTTCATGGTGATAGTGATTGTGCCAGGTGGACTAATGATAAAAGTAACAATTAAAATCTTATAAATATATGCGTAGGCGAGCAACCCATAATTAGCCAGAACTCCTCTTGGTAGATTTCATCCCAACTTCAATAATCCTACTAGCCTGTTACCAAAACCATGGTCACACAATAGACGATTAAGACCCTTCAGGTCGCTTAGCGATTAAGCTCCTTGGATCGGACTAATGCAATAAGCACGGTGGTTCCTCATTATCCTCAGGTCTACTAGTTTTCCATTGATATCCCCGTGTCACCCGAGGGTCGCCGATCCACTAGCGAACAAGATCTTATCTGTGTAGAACAAAGCATCATGTTGTCTGGGCCCTTAATTGGACAACAAGCATTAGGCATCCCATAGATAGTCAAGCACACATAATATAGTAATTAGAATCAATCACAAACTAATGGAAAATATATGAAGGCACATCATATCTCACCAATCCCCTACATCTCCCACGCCCAAGGGAATTACTCACACATGAGAGAAGAACGGATCATCAATATAATCAAATAAAGGGAATTCGTGTTTGTATTACCGTGGAGATCTACAATAAGAATACAAAAATATCCAACACAACTCAAGATGGGAAGAACAATCTCAAACCCTAGTCTTACAAGGTGGAGATCCCTCTCTCTCTCAAGTAAAAGTAGTGGCTATGGGGGTGTATTGGCTAGGAGGTTGAAGATCGTGGAGAAAGATGAAGAATGTCTTCCCCTTCTTCTCTGGATCTCTTCTTTCTCCCTTCTAGATGGTATGGCGGCTGCTGTTTTGTGTTTTCGACCTCCATCCCTTCATGGAAGTTGTCCCTTTTGACAAGAAAGAGGTAGCGGTAACTATACGACGCGAACTATACGGTCGGAAAAATATTCCCGCCGTATAGTTGCGCGTTAAAGCCTCTATCTGCTCCTCTCGAGTGCTTCCAAAGAGAAACTTGTTTGTTTTATCCAGAATATTGTGTTTCTCTAGTTAAAACCTTCTGTTGACGTTCAGAACCTGAAACACACATTAAAAACAAAGTTTTCTTTGGTATCGAAGTATTAGCGTTAGGTAAAGCCAGAAAACGATCAAATCCGGGAGAAAGCCATCAATAAAAACCATCACAAATGTGTCGAATCTCACAGCTATCAACTCCCCCAAGCTTAGATGTTGCTCGCCCTCGAGTGACAAGGAAATAAGGAAGAATAGCGGAGATTCGAGACTGAAAATAAAAGAACTTACAAGTTTGAATTGGCGTCAAATTCTTTTCTTCACAATCCCTACAATCTTAAATATTATCATACAACTATTCACAAAATTGCACTCGGTCCACTTCCTAACCACGTATATCTTGTTAGCAAATAAATCGTATGCCCAAGAAAGTGTAAAAAGTTTAGCTAGGAAGGTGAGACAAATTCTTTTGGTGTCTCTCTTTATTGAGAGATGAAAACCTTTTGTTCTTGTGTGTTTTATCAATTAAGAGTACTCAAGTTGGCACCTAAATATTTAATTTAATAACAACTCATCTACTCCCATTTCAAAATTTCAAGACTCTCAAAGCACCTTTTTCCTTTCTTTTGCCTTTCAAAAACTTTAGCTCTTTCATAGAGAAATCATGCCACTATTTTTATCATGTTAATTGGGGCTGTGTTGTGCACTCGTGACCATGCCAATTAATAATTGTTGAGAAATAGTGGGCCAGAGGAGTACTACAACTTCACTTGGAACGTGAAACCATGAGGAGACTAAAAAAATTACCCAGCATAGCATTGCTGCTACATACGTTTACATAGAAATTAAGTGGTTTTCCACATTTAGATCGTTCGTTGGACAGCGGAGTTAATAGTTCCCCATGGAGCACGACAGAGTTGTAATGACACGCGTGAATAAATATCTTACAGTAATTATTAGAAAAAGTAGTGGCATAATCTCTACTACTTCGAAGCATCCATTTTATCAAACAATTCCTATCAAGGGTACTATCAAGTCTATTTATATGAAGCTCTAATGGGATGGAGTAGTTCTAAAATTAGATTCTTGGGGCTAAACATGGACAAGTCATCTTTCAGATGCTTTTTCTTGTTGTAAAAATGTAGGAAGTATTTTTAACCAAGTTCATTGCTCATTGTTTCAAAGCTAAAAAGGAGACACTAGCAAACGAATAGAATTTATAGGATAACAAGCTAAGTAGGGAGTGACTCCAGTGCAAGCGAGCAAAAAATTGTAGGATCAATTTAAGGTTGCAGAAAGGATGATGAAAGGAATGTGATACTTCCTCTTGCTTTCTTCGTTCTCGTATTCGAGTCGTACCCCCTCTATGTTTCCCTATTGCCAAGTCACCTGAAATTAAGCAATCTCCAAGAGAAACAAAGAAACAAACTTGCAAATAAAGTTACAACTATATTTTTGTATTTTTGGTTTATACATGCAAAACTGAAAATAAGCATGCAAATTTGAAGAAATAAAATAAATCAAAAGAATAAAAAAATAAGAATGCAAAGTTTGGAGGTTTTCAAACCTCCCCCAAGCTTAGGTTATTGCTAGGCTCAGTTGTTTCCGTCATTTGGCGGCTGGTGCGGATACTGCTGGTAGTAGTCGGGGAAGTGGGTCATCAAGTGACTGCTTTTGTGACTCAAAGTATTCACATCTTCATTCACTTCCTCAAGAGTGTGGTCGATCCTCCCAACACGCTCGTTGAGCTGCTGCAACTCCTGATAGGGGACGTAGATGTACCCCTACTGTGGCTGGTTGGGCCACGGGTCCCAAGCTCCCCCTTGTTGTTGCTGTTGTCCCTCCCAAGCAGGAATGTGTCCCTGCTCTTCCTCCTGCTCCTACTTCTGCTCCTCCTCATCCTGTTGCCCTCCTTCTTCTCCTTCCTCCTCATCAGGCTGAAGTTCAGCCATGATCTCCATCACTTGGTCCTTGGTGAGGATCCAAGTGTTCTTATCCATAATCGAGAAGGCTTGGGGGCAGGGAAACTGAACCTGCTCACCCTGTGCATCACCAAGATAACTGAATTGATATGCTCGGAGCCTCCGGTTAGCATGGTAAATACCAAGGAAGCCACAAGCAGTCAAATACTTGACGTCCATGAGTTTGGAGCCATCAATAGGTTCCATAATAGGTAGTATAACATTTAATGCATAGGCAAGGTGTGGGTTACCAATCCACCAATGTGAATATCACCTTTGGCCTTGTTGCTTTCGTGGCGAAAGTGTTGGATGAGTAGTGCTGCAGGACTAGGGCTTTGCGGTGAAGTGGGGAAGAGAGCCTTGGTGATCATTGCCATGTCCGCATTGTCCATGGAGCCTATGTCACCTCTTCCCAATAGTGCGTTGGCGAGGAACAAAGCATAGTAGTGGATGGTTGGGTTCCGAATGATGGACATCTTCTTATGATAAAATTGCCTACCACCATTAACAGAAATAACCTCCCAAGTCTCTCCACTTGTGATGCTATAGAGGTTAGTAACAGTGGGATCCCATTATGAGGGAAGCTAAAGGAATTGCAAAATTGTTCAAAATTTATTTCATATGGTTACCGGTTCATGGTGAAGCTTATCATGCACATATTACCTTTCTCCCTATGGTCGTCATAGAAGGAGGCAAGGAACTCATGGGTGAGCTCGGCGTACGTGTCGTGGCTTGCAAAGCCAAGTACCGTCAACCCGGCCCTATTGCACATAAGGTCGAAATCTTCCTTCAACCCTGCCATGGTGAGAAAGTTGTGGTTGGCCCAACGTGTGGGCAACACCCTCCTCGATGAGACAATGTCCAACTTGGAGTTGCACGATGCTTGGGACCCGGAGATCGAGCCCTCACCCCGTTGGCGCTTGCTCGAACGAAAGAGGTTACCGATTTTGTTCATCGTGATGCACTGAAGAAATTAACCATAAAACATTAGGCATATAGTTTATACATGATATATGAACGATTCTACGTGGAAAAATTCAATCCTAAAGTGAGAAATTAATAGGAAAAACAAAATAATCTTGAGTTTATCCACCAGATCAATGTGAGAGTTTCAACCATGGAAATCTGAAAATAAAGCATGGATAGGGAGAGAAACATACCGATATGTTGATTCCCCCACTCAAACGAATGAAATCCGCGAAGAATCAAGAGTTCTAGGTGGATTTTGAGAGGTTTGGAGAGATAATATGAGAGAAATAATGAGGAGAGGAGGAAGACCTTGCCGCCCCGGTGCGATTTTGTGGTCGCACCAAACTATACGGCCAGAACTATACGGGCGGGTGATGTTGTTCTGCCCGTATAGTTGCGGTGGAGCCGCCAACTAGGGTTTCTTTATGCAGAAAAGAGCTATACAGACGCAACTATACGGCCGGGTCACAATGATCGTGTCGTATAGTTAGTCGTTAAACCGTCTGCCTCTCGAGATAAATTTCTAAAACTAGCATCGATATCTATACGACTGGAGCTATACGGTCAGAATTTTTATTCCCACTATATAGTTGGTCGTTAAACTCTCAATACCTTTGGGATAATTTTGTACGAAGGCATCGATACCTATACAACCGGAATTTTTATTCCTGCTGTATAGTTGGCCGTTAAACTCTCAGTACCTTTTAGAGAATTTTATATGAAGGCATCGATATCTATACGACCGAAGCTATACGGCCGGAATTTTTATTCCTGCCGTATAGTTGGTCGTTAAATTCTCTGTGTCTTTGAAGAAAATTTGTTGATGGCAAAGATATCTATACCACCAGAACTATATGGCTGGAATTTTTATTCCCGTCGTATAGTTGGTCATTAAACCTTCTATATACATCAAAAAAATTCCATTTCCTTGAGAATACCTTCTTATCCCAAAACTTAATGAAATACCTTAGTTTTGACAGAAAATTGAAAATCTATAGTAGAATCTATCGACAAACATTGGTCTATTAAGAGAAATTTTTTTGCTTCTGTAAATGAAAAACTCAAACTTTTATTCCTATTATTATATACTCATTCAATCGATGGTTCTACTACTTTTTGACAGCTGCATCTTCACGGGCGCTTCCGCAAGAATGTCTATGAAAAAGTGGTAGGAATGCGATGAACCATTTATTCTCTAATCTATTTTATTGACCAGATGGATTGACTCCCATTAAGCATTTTATTTAAGAGTGGTTGAGTAACTCAACCTCTTCTTTGTTCTCGAATTCTTACCTTGGGTTGCCCCTTATCGAAGGCACTTACCACATGAACTTGTTTTGCTGGTGGAATATATCTTTCTCCTGCTTCTAGCTTCTTTGGAAAATACCGGATGATTTCAGCATCATAAACATTGAAAATTATCTTCCCTTCGGTACAATCAACTGATGCACCTGCAGTACTAAGGAAAGGTCTTCCAAGTAATATAGATAATCTTTCATCTTTAGGCATCTCAAGAATAATAAAATCAGTGGGAATAACATCCTCATCTATTCTAAGTAGAACATCCTCAATCATACCAACATGTTTAGTGGACTTGTCAGCCATCTATAAAGTGATAGTAGTAGGAGAATACTCCCCTAATCCTAACCTTTTATGGAGGGAATATGGCATTACACTAACTCCTGCCCCTAGATCATAGAAGACATTGTGAATATCAGCTTTACCTATTGAGCATGAAATAGTTGGTATTCCGGGATCTCCATATTTAGACAACAACTTCCCATTAGCAGGATAACTGGTTACCATGGCAACAGTTTCGGTTATTTATTTCTTTCTACTAAGAATATCACGGAAGAATTTTAAATAGGTAGGAACTTTGATTGCATCCGCAAACAGAATTTCCAGACGAAGGTCACTAAGTGCCTTTGTAAAAGAATTATAAATTACTTGATCCGGTGCTTTCATTTTTTGATCTGGACAAGGAAGCTTTTTCTCAACTGACTTACTCTTGTCTTTTAACTTTTGTGGGGGGTTAGGATCTTTCGTTGCTTTCTTTTGTTGTTGCTTATTGCTTTTCTTCTTTTCTACTACAACAACTTCATCTTCCTTGCTTATATCTTTTTCTTCTCTTGGATCAACCGTCTCCATATCAGAGTCATAATGGTCATCATATGCATCATTTTGGTCCTCCTTGGTTTGATCTTGTGTTTCAGTTTCATCTTCAGGATCCACCAATGTATCATCTTCTTGGCTTGCTTCGAGCAAGGCTTTTTCCTTTCGCTCTTTTTCAACTTCATATTCTGGTGGTCCTAAGGGTCCTATAACAACTGCACCCCTTCTTGTGAGAACATTAGGAGAGACAAGAATATCATTATCATCACGAAGAAAAATTTGATAACTGGATGCTATTTGTTCACACTGGGTTTCATTCATACTAAGATACTTGTGTAATAATTTTATTTCTTGGCTAATCTCATCATAGTTTTCCATGAGTTCCGCCAAAATCTTTTTGTGTTTTTGAAAGTGCTTATGTAATATATTATGAGATTTTACTTATCGATGTTTTATTTCTTGAAAAACTTTTCTAGTTTCATCTTCTTCACTTAAAACATCTAACAAATCTATTTTGTTTTCCTTAACAAGTTCAGAAGGTATACCTTTTTCTTTCATTGTTTTGTGTACCTCGAGTTATCCGAAGTATCCCTTTTTCCGGCTTAGTGCCAAAATCAGGATTATATAAAGAATCATTCTTAGCCCTAGTAGACATCAATTCCAAACATTCTTTAATAGTTAAAGTATTTAATGATCCTCCTGCTGAGAAGTCAAGCAACTCTCTACATTGACTATTAAGACCATGGTAAAATAAATGGCAAATAGTTAGTTCAGAATAGCCATGATTAGGAATACTATTGATTATCCAAAGAATCTTTCCCAGGCTTGTGGGTAGTTTTCTCCCACATTCTGACTAAAGTTTCCTATGCTCTTTCTTAGTTCAGTTACCTTTTTAAAAGGATTAAAACTGTTTATGAATTTAACAATGCATTTTTCCCAACATTTAATGTAATGGCGAGGGAGAGAATATAACCACTCTACAGCTTTACCTTTAAGAGACCATCAAAACAATTTAAGACGAGAGAAGTCTCTTGGTAAACCTTTTGGTCCAAGTGATGTTATCACATCGTCGAACTCTCTAATATGTCTTCCTGGGTCTTCATCTTCCCTTACACTGAAAGCTTTCTCCTGCAAAATTTTAATAATTCCACCATCAAATCGATATTCTCTAACTCCAGGATTAGGGAAGTCTATTGGTTGTTTAAGAAATTCAGAACTTGGAGCACTGTATTCCATGAGAGTTTTCTTAGGTTTCATAGGAGTTGTCCTGTAAATAGACATGATTTCCATAATATCACTCAGGTTTTCAACTTCAACTTTATTTGATCTTAAAAGTTTTTCAATAATTTCTTCGTGCCTTTGAGCAGGCATGCACTCAATATAATCCGGTAGATAGGTCCTACCAGAGCGTGTAGACCCTTTGTCTCCTAGGGAGAACATTTTGTAGTAGCAACACCTGAAATGTCAAAAGACAAACACTTAGCGCTTAGCTCCCCGGCAACGGCACTAGAAAATATCTTGATGTCTGCAAGTGCACAGATCGTTTGTAGCTAGTTTCAAAGTTTAGATTTCGATCCCACAGGGAGCCCAAAGGTAAGTGTTTATTAGTGAAGTCTCTGTCACACCCGAAGTTTTCACAGGTCTTCGAGTGAATTGGCTGAAAGTGTTCAAATAAGAATTGGATTTTGATTAACTGAGATGTATTTAAATAGAACTAAAATGTAAACTTCAGAAATGTAAAGCATAAAAGTAAAGAATGACTTGATTGTTTGTTGTTTCCTGCAGATGGCAAAAGAAGGCACGGGGACATTCAGTTCATGGTGATAGTGACTGTGCCAGGTGGACTAATGATAAATGTAACAATTATAATCTTATAAATATATGCGTAGCAGAGCAACCCATAATTAGCCGGAACTCATCTTGGTAGATTTCATCCCAACTTCAATAATCCTACTAGCATGTTACCAAAACCATGGTCAGACACTAGACGATTAAGACCCTTTAGGTCGCTTAGCGATTAAGCTCATTGGATCGGACTAATGCAATAAGCACGGTGGTTCCTTGTTATCCTCGAGTCTACTAGTTTTCCATTGATATCCCCGTGTCACCCGAGGGTCGCCGGTCCACTAGCGAACAAGATCTTATCTATGTAGAACAAAGCATCATGTTGTCTGGGCCCTTAATTGGACAACAAGCATTAGGCATCCCACCGATAGTCAAATACACATAATATAGTAA
The DNA here is from genome assembly GCA_916181665.1 of Avena sativa. NCBI lineage: Eukaryota > Viridiplantae > Streptophyta > Magnoliopsida > Poales > Poaceae > Avena > Avena sativa. The sequence continues at coordinate 473,084,988 of OV702290.1, forward strand.
TTAGAATCAATCGCAAACTAATGGAAAATATATGAAGGCACAACACATCTCACCAATCCCCTACATCTCCCATGCCCAAGGTAATTACTCACACATGCGAGAAGAACGAATCATCAATATAATCAAATAAAGGGAATTCGTCTTTGTATTACCGTGGAGATCCACAATAAGAATAAAAAATATCCAACACAATTCAAGATGGGAAGAACAATCACAAACCCTAGTCTTGCAAGGTGGAGATCCCTCTCTCTCTCTCAAGTACAAGTAGTGGCTATGGGGGTGTATTGGCTAGGAGGTTGAAGATCATGGAGAGAGATGAAGAACATCTTACCCTTCTTCTCCGGATCTCTTCTTTCTCCCTTCTGGATGGTATGGCGGCTGCTGTGTTGTGTTTTCGATCTCTGTCCCTTCACGGAAGTTGTCCCTTTTGACAAGACAGAGGCGGCGGCAACTATACAGCGGGAACTATATGGCCGAAAATATATTCCCACCATATAGTTTCTCGTTAAAGCCTCTATGTGCTCCCCTCGAGTGCTTCCAAAGAGAGACTTGCTTGTTTTCTCCAGAATATTGTGTTTCTCTAGTTAAAACCTTCTGTTGACATCCAGAACCTAAAACACACATTAAAAACCAAGTTTTCTTCGCTACCGAAGTATTAGCATTAGGTAAAGCCAGAAAACTATCAATAAAAACCATCAAAAATATGCCGAATCTCATAGCTATCACCTTTCCAAGAAGTATAAGCAATCCAGACATGTAGGAGTAGGGTTTTACACCGCACGGTGGCCTGAAGCTGGGTAAACTTACGGTGTCCCTATGTTGTGTTCTCTGTTGTTTCCTCACCAAGCTCACCAAGGGTTTTGTGGAAATCATGTTAATCCCCTAGTGTTCGATTCCATCATACTTTGAGAGGTACTCCCTTTCGTTCTTAGGGACAATCTCCAATGGAGTTTGACCAAAAAGCCTAAATTTAACCTCATCCTCAATAAAGACATTAAAGTGAAAGGTCTCTGCTGGCTCGTGGTTGATGTCGAGCTCGTTGGGGAACCCCAAGAGGAAGGTATGATGAGAACATCAGAAAGTTTCCCTCGGTTATGAAACCAAGGTTATCAAACCAGTAGGAGCAAGGAAACACCTCCAAGGTGTTGTTTCCAACTTGGAATCCTGCACAACACAACCACAGAACTTTGCCCCCAACTTACAGTGAGGTTGTCAATCTCACCGGTTTTGCTGAAGACAAAGGGTTAAACGTATTGTGTGGAATAAAGTAATAGCTTGTAGAAAGTAAACAGAAAACAGTAAATAGTTGTAGATTGATAGTAAAAGAAAGGACAGGGGTCCATAGTTCACTAGTGGTGATTCTCCTTAAGATAGATGACATGTTGGGTGAACAAATTATAGCGGGGCAATTACAAACATCGAGAAAGCATACATGCATATACTAATCATCTTGACTCCTATGAAATTTGATTGGGCATTACAACATTATGCATAGACCGTAGTCCAACTGCATCTATGACTAATAGTCCACCTTTAGGTTATCAATCTGAACCCCCTCAAGTATTAAGTTGCAAGCAACAGATAATTGCATTACGCATTGCGTGTAAAGTAAACAATACGATTGTTCTATGAACAAAGGATTGTTGTTTTCTCCCTAGTAGCAATAGCACATCTAGTACCTTAGAGATTTCTGTCACTTCCCCAGGTTACTAGAGGCATGAACCCACTATCGAGCATAAATACTCCCTCTTGGAGTTGCTAGCATCTACCCGGCCAAGATATCTACTAACATCAGAGAGCATGCAAGATCACAAATAACAAAGACATGATAGAATCAATAATCAATCTGAAATAGCATCTCAATATCCATCGGAACCCCGCAAACATAACATGTATAATTACAAATAGATGATCTTGATCATGAACGGAGCTCACAAGATCTAGACATGATAGCACCAAGGAGAAGAACCAACCATCTAGATACTACATGGACTCGTAGTCCAAGGATGAACTACTCACGCATCACACCGGAGGCTTGCATGGTGATGAAGAAGGCCCCCAGGGTGAATTCTCCCCTCTAGCAGGGTGCCGGGAAGAGCTTCAGATCCCTCCCGATCTAGGGATGGAGATGACGGTGGCTATAGACTCTTTCGTGGAATTTTGATCGAGTACTTAGGGTTTCTGTATCGGAGGCATCTTATAGGCGAAAGGGGAGGCCGAGGGGGTGCCCTAGGCGGCTACACCACCCCCTGGCGCAGGCCAGGCCTAGCCGTGCGACCAGGTGGTGTGGGTGGCCCCTGGCCCCTCTCCGTCTCGTATTCTGGCTCTGTGTCCCCCTCGGTGAAATATTGACTTCGGCTTTTGTCCCGTCTAATTCCGACAATATTCATTTTCTGACTTTTCCTGGAACCAAAAACAGCAGAAAACAGGCAGCTGGCACTATGGCATCTTGTTAATAGGCTAGTCCAAGAAAGTGTATAAAAATACTCCAAAGTGTGGACAAACCATAAGAAAGTAGATATAAATCAAGCATGGAACATCAAAACTTATAGATACGATTGCAACATATCAACATCCCCAAGCTTAACTCCTGCTCGTCCTCGAGTAGGTAAGTGATAAAAAGAAAGAATAATTTTTGAGGTGACATGCACCATCATAAACTTGATCAAAGTATTTATAAACATTGATAGCTGGGATCATAGTACTTCAACATAGCATGAAAGATAAACTTCTAACAATAAGACATAGCAACTATGTTGTAACATGAAAAGGCACAAACAAAAGATTCATGAATAACAATGCTTTGCAAGACGTTTGTTTGTTTCACATAAAGAAAACATAGCATAGTGGAATTCAGCTTGTCCCTCATAGAGTAGCAAATCATAATTGCATAGGACACCTTCAAAGTTCATAAAGGTGAATAGATACAAATAGTTTAAGAACAAGCAATATCAAAGTTATGCATCAATCAACAAGTCTTGGGACAATGCACATTAAACTAAGAATGGCCACTGTGCTCTCTCAATAGGTGCATAAAGATAGAAGGTGGAGACTCAACATAAAAGTAAAAGAAAGGCCTTCATAGAAGGAAGCAGGGATTCAAGTTTCATAAAGAGCTTCCAAAAATTATGGTACTTATTAGCTTTCAGCTCTCATTCCCCCTATCATAAGCATCTTTAGGTGATTAAGGTTAAAGTGACACAACTAAGAGGATATGCTTGACAAGTAATAAGTTGAAATCTCATTCCCCTTACTTACGAGTACCGAACCTCATGCTACTCAACTTCAGTCACAAGTAAGCTCTTGTCATTGTAAGTACATATGTATCATAGAGAACCGCCAACGGGGTACCCCTTGCACATGGTACAGGAGCTATCCCATAATCAAAATGACAAGGCAAGCAGACAATGAGCATTTCAACGATCTTTTTATTTGCTATTTGCATAGGTTTTTATCGAGGATGCTTCATAGAGTGCTCATTATGGTTATGATGCAAGTTTCCACCATGATTAGGCATGGCTTAGGCTAGCGGCCCAGGCGTTTCTCTAACACACATACAAACTCCATGATTTTACAACTTCCCCTTTTATTTCACACCGTCGGGACCCATAAGCAAAAGAATCATGATATCAACGGAATAATAAGTGCAATGTTGAAAGCGTTCCCCATGATACATGGTTCTGCTAACTTCAACTTATAAATCGCAAGCATATACGCAACAAAGATGGATGCAATGGTTTAGGATTATTAAGTGCAAGAAAGTAAAGTGTGCCATCAAGTTCGTGAGAGCTTTAATCACTAGTTTTCACATAACAAGTTTAATTCGGAAGGTAGATAAAAACATGAATATACTTGGAATAGCATATGCTAATAGGTAGGTATGGTGGACTGTTTGGAACAACTTGGTTTTATTTGGAGTTGGATGCATGAGTGGAACTCATACTTGGTTATGGAAGCTAGGAAAAGACTGGGAGCGACCAACTAAGAGAGCAATAATGGCCATAATCATGCAAAGAAACAAAATATCATTAATTAAAGTATAAAGTGATATTACAATTCGAAAACTAAAGTATCATAAAGGCTATGGTGACTTGGGGTAGTCGTAACATGGTGTGAGCATGCGCCAAGTCAAGCCAAATAAGGCATCAAAGGAGAATACCACTATATTATGCTTTAATATGCTAAAACAACACATGATTCTTTCAAGGCACATTAAGCAATCTCAATTGTTTATAACAAGTCATGCTACAGCAAAAATCACTAAGCATAAAGCCAAAACAATATCAAGCATGGCATGACAAAGCATAGGCCACAGTCAAAAACAAGCTCCTTTTACCACTTAAGCATGAACTTTTCCTACTCTTTTCCAAACCAAAGCAAACTATTTGAAAATTAATGTATGAAATAGGGGAGTTCAACCAATTTATTCAAGCAAACTAAGAAAACCAAGAAAACGAAAAACGAAAAACGAAGACGCTCCAAGAACAACACAACTGTGGATGAAACAATAAAAATGAAGTGTTTGGAAGAACATGAGATGTTTATTGATGAAGAAAGGGATGCATTGGGCACCCCCAAGCTTTGACGCTTGTACTTCTTGGATATTTCTTGGAGTGACATGGGTGGAATCCCCAAGCTTGAGCTTTAGTCCATTCTTCATCTCATTACATCATTCTCTCCATACACCTGAAATTTTTCCTTCAGACAAAACTTCACACAATCTTTATTAGCAACATTAGTGCACTTAAGATAATAAGTCTTTCGGTTCAGTTTCAACACCAATAGAACTTCCACTAAAACACAAGATACTGTAGCATTTCCCTCAAAAATCTCAATTCCCCAAAAAGAACCCAAAAGGAATCAACAAGAAGCAAATGCAAATAATGGCAGAAATCTGTCAAAACAGACCAGAAGGTAAAAACCAATTTTTTCGAAGAACTTCTGTTGCTCAAATCGAAAAGTGTTGAACTAACGAAACTTGGATAACAACCTGGGGCATAAGCACAAAACATCATAGCTTAAACCGACGTACAGAGATTTTACACGAACTTTTACAGCGAAGCACAAAAATCTGTTTCGGGCTAGCAACTTTCCCAAGCATTACTTCTCTCTCATTAGAGGTTACTCTTGGCACAAAAAGCAAATAAAAAGGATAAGGAGCGGTTATTACAGAGGTAATAACTTCCAAGACTCATCTAAAACTTTTGGGTTATCTCCCAATAAGTACTTTTTTAACGCCTTTAAGTTAGGCTTGATAATTTTGATGATGCTCACATAAGAAATATGAATTGAAGTAAAAGAGAGCATTAAGAAGAAAATTCAAAACACATTTAAGTCTAACCCACATCCTATGCATAGGAATCTTGTAAGAAAATAAATCAAAGAAGCACATAGTAACAAGAATGGGTAGATAAAACAAGAGAAACTTCAAAACTTTCAGCACATAGAGAGGTGTTTTAGTACCATGAAAACTTCTACAACCATATTTTCCTCTATCGTAATAATTTTCAGTAGCCTCATGAATAAACTCAACAATATAACTATCACATAAAGTATGCTTTTCATGATCTACAAACACATAATTTTTATCAAGCTAAAAAATAGTGGGATTAAAACCTTCAAACCCACTTTTAATAATTCTATAACAAGATGACTGATCATTCAATATAAGACAATCGTCTAGCGCTTTATAAAAACATTTTCTAAGCAAAACACTTTAGTACAATGCATTTCTAAGTTAGGCACAAATAAAGGATTATCATAGATAACATGAGCATAACATTCATCCTCCTTTGGTAAGCATGGGGGACAATCAAATAATGTAAGGGATAAAGAGTTACTCTCATTAGAAGGTAGGCATGGGTAGATAATCCATTCTTCCTCCTTTTGTTCATCACTCTCCTCCTCTTTTTCATCTAATGAGCTTCCTGTTTCAGCAATTTCTTCTTCCATAAGCTCCTTTAAGGCATTAGTCTCTTCCGTTTGTGGAAAGCATCTATTAATATATTCAAGAATGTAGCCATTTTCTTCCTTGTAATTATCAAAGCAAAATTTAAGTATATCATAAACCTCATATTTATAAGGTGAATCATCAGTATTTTCAAGCAAACTAGCTAGTTCAAATGCACCCTTCCAAGCAATAAATTCTTCAATTTTTTCCACATCATAAAAGTCATAATTTCCTTTAACATAAGAAGATATGGTAACATTATCATTATACTCACATTGAAAAGGGAGGTGTTTATACCTCGGACAACAACAAGATTTATCAACGTAATAAGTAACACTATAAGTAGAGCACACGTTTCTAGCAATGGTATTCAATTTATCTATTTGTTCCCATAAGAGTTTCCATTTTTGTGACAAGTGGTGTTCCTTATAATAATATTTTTGTTCTTCCGTGAACCCATCTTGCCAATTAGATTTAGTTTCAAAGAAACCAACCATTGATAGAAAGCATGATAAAGCAAGACAATAACAGACCAACAAAAATAACAACTATAGTAGGAACTATTTTTTGTGTGTTTTTGATAAAAAGAAACAAGCAAACAAAGCAGAAATAAACTAAGCAAAAGAAATAAAACAAAGTAAAGAGATTGGTTATGAGGGACTCCCCTTGTGAAGATGTCCTTGACTCCCCGGCAACGGCGCCAGAAAAATACTTTTGATGGCGCGTGGTTGACGTGGGAGCTTCTTCTTCTTCGTTCACTGGCAACGGCACCAGAAAAATACTTCTAATGGCGCGTGGTTGACGTGGGAGCTTCTTCTTCTTTGTTCCCCGGCAACAGCGCCAGAAAAATACTTGCTGGCTCATGGTTGATGTCGAGCTCGTTGGGGAACCCCAAGAGGAAGGTATCATGAGCACAGCTGTAAGTTTCCCTCAGTTATGAAACCAAGATTATCGAACCAGTAGGAGCAAGGAAACACCTCCAAGGTGTTGTTTCCAACTTGGAATCCTGCACAACACAACCACAGAACTTTGCCCCAAGTTACAGTGAGGTTGTTAATCTCACCGATTTTGCGGAAAACAAAGGATTAAACGTATTATGTGGAAGAAAGTAATAGCTGGCAGAAAGTAAACAGAAAATAGTAAATAGTTGTAGATTGATAGTAAAAGAAAGGACCGGGGTCCATAGTTCACTAGTGCTGATTCTCCTTAAGATAGATGACATGTTGGGCGAACAAATTATAGCGGGGCAATTGACAAACATCGAGAAAGCATACATGCATATACTAATCATCTTGACTCCTATGAGATTTGATTGGGCATTACAACATTATACATAGACCGTAATCCAACTGCATCTATGACTAATAATCCACCTTCAGGTTATCAATCCGACCCCCCTCCAGTATTAAGTTGCAAGCAACAGATAATTGCAATACACATTGCGTGTAAAGTAAACAATACGATTGTTCTATGAACAAAGGATTGTTGTTTTCTCCCCAGTAGCAACAGAACATCTAGTACCTTAGAGATTGCTGTCACTTCCTAGATTACTAGAGGCATGAACCCACTATCGAGCATAAATACTCCCTCTTGGAGTTTCTAGCATCTACTTGGCCAAGATATCTACTAACAACAGAGAGCATGCAAGATCACAAATAACAAAGACATGATAGAATCAATAATCAATCTGAAATAGCATCTCAATATCCATCGGATCCCCGCAAACACAACATGTATGATTACAAATAGATGATCTTGATCATGAATGGAGCTCACAAGATCTAGACATGATAGCACAAAGGAGAAGAACCAACCATCTAGCTACTACATGGACCCGTAGTCCAAGGATGAACTACTCACGCATCACACCGGAGGCTTGCATGGTGATGAAGAAGGCCTCCAGGGTGAATTCTCCCCTCTGGCAGGGTGTCGGGAAGAGCTTCAGATCCCTCCCGATCTAGGGATGGAGATGATGGCAGCTACAGTCTCTTTCGTGGAATTTTGATTGGGTACTTAGGGTTTCAGTATCAGAGGCATCTTATAGGCGAAAGGGGAGGCTCAGGGGTTGCCCTAGGCGTCCACACCACCCCCTAGCACGGGCCAGGCCTGGCTACGCGGCCAGGTGGTGTGGGCGGCCCCTGGCCCCTCTCTGTCTCGTATTCTGGCTCCGTGTCCCCCTCGGTGAAATATTGACTTCGGCTTTCGTCCCGTCCAATTTTGAGAATATTCATTTTCTGACTTTCCTGGAACCAAAAACAGCAGAACATAGGCAGCTGGCACTGTGGAATCTTGTTAATATGTTAGTCCAAGAAATGTATAAAAATACTCCAAAGTGTGGACAAAACATAAGAAAGTAGATATAAACCAAGCATGGAACATCAAAAATTATAGATGCGTTTGCAACGTATTAGTCTCACAGACATCTTAAAAAAAATTCACAGGGTCATACGGGTCTTCCGTACCATCTCCTACAAAGTTCTAAGCATGTAGTAGATCCAATAGCATGGGATTAATATCATACTCCTCGGGGTTGACATGTAGATTTGCTTATAAATAAGCATCCATGGGTGGACCTGAATTCTTAATAACTTGAATCTGAATATCGTGTTGGTAGTCACCCATGGTGTTTTACCTAAAATAAGTAAACAACTTTAGTATAAAGATTAATAAATTAACAACTAAGGACAAAGGCTAAAAGTGCTTAGCTCCTCGACAACGGTGCTACAAAATAGCTTGATGACTACAAGTGCACAAATCAATTGTAGCTAGATTCAAAAGTAAGAGTATCAAACCACATAGTGCTATTTGGTTAGGGTCTATATGCCCCTCGTCACTATCTATCAAACGATACTTAGAGCTTCCCTTGATCTCAAGTAAGAGTGTTTTTAAAGAGTTATGTTTGGTTGTAAAAGAGTAAAGAATGCAATACAATAAACAAGTGTAGCAAGAATTGTAATGGAACTTCAGTAAGGTGAAATGTTCTCGGGGATATAGGATCCACCACTAGCATTGGTATTATCTATGAGTAGGATAAATCTATATCTTTTGTTATGATATGTGTGGGGAGAGCTCCATATTAAGATATCCCCAGAAAACCATCAGTCATCACATATCTAAATAACCACTACAATGATCTTTAGTAACCACCTATGGACCCATTGCAATTAATGGTTACCCCATGGATATCGATATGAGATTAGTGAATCCATCCTTATACCCACTTATCCATATGGTACAATGTTGAACACGGTATGTCACTTCACGACGTACGCAATTCCATACTTCCAAGGGTAGTTCTCTCTCTAGTCCTGAAGGCAAATATTATGTGGTTGACTTCACATAATATCTAGTGAGAAGACTAACACATATTCATAGCACAAACTTATATATCATCATCATTTAATATTATAATATTGAAGGGAATATGCCCTGAGAGGCAATAATAAAGTTGTTATTATACATATTCCAAGTATATGATAGATGTTTATTTTGCATGCTATAATTGTATTAATTCGGAAACGTTTGTTTAATAAACAAAAGGAAAGTTCCTAGTTATGCCTCTCTTATAAACTAGCTGGTTGATTAACAAGATGATCAAGGTTTCCTGATCATGGACATTGGATGTTGTTAATAACGAGGTCACAACATTAGTAGAATGATGTGATGAACATTCATCTGAAGTATAGCATTACGATCAAAGTCATTATGTTTATATTGCTATAACATCTAACAAAGTAATCCTAGTCCTTAGACCATGAGATCATGTTAATCACTAATACTGGAAGAGTATCTTGATAACATCAAACGTCACACCGTGAAAGGGTGATTATAAAGGTGGGTTCAGTGTTAAGAAAGTGTTATGTAGAGGCTCATGGATCAAGAGTGGGATTTTCCCATCCCGATAATGGATAGGTATTCTCTGGGCCCTCTCGGTGATATCACATTGGTTAGCTTGCAAGCAAGTGATGAGATCACTAGAATGTTATATCACGGGAACAAGAAAAGAGTACATGTCGATAACAAGAACAAAATAGGTATGGAGATACCGATGATCGAATCTCGGACATGTAATATATCGCGAGACAAAGGGATTTAGTTACTAGCATTAAAGGTTCTCACGATCACAGAAGTCATCGTAGAATGTGTAGGAGTCAGTATGGATCTCCAAGTCCTGCTTTTGGTTATTGATCTGAGAGGGGTCTCGATCATGTCTGCATTATTCACAAACCGTAGGGTGACACACTTTAGGGACACCAACACCATTTGGAGAAAATATGTTTCAGACAAATGAATTGCAAAGCGCTGGAATTATTTCAATAGACACCGAAACTGTTTCGGGTGAAATTGCTGAAATTGGTTCTGCATGTAATATTGAAATGTTGCAAGGGGTTTTATGTGAATGTTTGTTAATTAAAGTAATTAACAAAAATTCTGAATAAAATTAATAAAAGAGTTTTATTAAATGAGATAGCATTAAATTTGGAGAAATTTAATGCATTTAAAGTGGAGACTTTAAAAGAGAATGTGAATGGGCATTTTAATGTGGAGGGGGTTACCACCACATGAATGGGGGAGGTGTGGGGTCACCCCCCATGGGGCGTCGGCCATGGGGAGGGGTACCCCCTCCTCCTATAAAAGGCCACCCCTCTCACCCTTCTTACTCACACCTCCTTGTGAAGGATATCTCTCCCCCTCTAGAATTATTCCCCTATGGTCTCGGATTAGCGAGATACATGTTCCCGGTGGCATTTCGTCTGGAAGGAGTTGCTTCTTCCACTGCATCGCTGCAGCGAGGAGGCAGAGGTTGTTCGGTGGCCTGAACGTGTGTGCGAGTGCGGATGCGCAGCTGGTTTGCGGCGCTAGGACTTCCACACGATCTTGAGATTGGCAAGCGTACGACTACATCATCCACGAGTTCCTACTCATTAACAAAACTTTCTTGTCTTTGAGGGTAAGTTCTCCATGGATGTATATCCACCCGTTGCTTGTATCTAGTAGATAGATCTTGGCGTATAGTTCTCATCATAGGAAATTTTTTGTTTTCTATGCTGCGAACCCTTCAAATATTGCTAGGGTTTCTCCATCTCCCCAAGAACAAAGTAAACTACTCACACATGGAGACAATCAATAATATTATCGTAATCATATGGCTAGAATGAAAGTATATGGAGAAATTCGAGTACAAATCCACAATAGTAATTGGAACTATTACTAATGAAGGCAAATGATATGAGGGATGATGTTGGTGATGGAGATGAAGCGGTTGATGATGGAGGGAATGATGTCTTGTCCTCCAATGATCTATGTAGCAGCAGGGATCACGCCTTTTGGCAAGTTCCTCCTCCAGATCCATTCTAGAGGTGAATTTTCGGTGTTGATGGTGTCTCTTCTCCCTGAATGGGCCGCCCGTGAAGCAAAGCTCTAACCCGAAGTGGGCCACCCTGGTTAGTGAGGAACTGTGAGGATACCCGGAAAGTATATCCCCAACAGAAGCCCCCGGAAGTCTCCAAGATCCAAAGTCAGATTCATCATCATCTAGCTTGATCTTTGGCTTGCAGAATCTTGAAAGGTTCATGAAACTTCAAAACAAAAGATACGATCCGGGTCTTAAAATAAGTCGGACCTATAAATACGTTATTCAGATTTCTAGCTCGAAATTCAAACTAAGCCGGAACTTGGTCTCTGACGTCATTAGACACCAGTGTCAAGTCACGTCACTGACAGACATTTCATGTCAGCACGACCGTTGGTGGGTCCGCCTTTCACGGAACCGAGGCGTCGTTTCAATGTGTGCGTGGAGATCGAGGCGGCGTAATCATCGCGTGGGGGCTTCCTAGTTCTTTCTACGACACGTGGCGTATTTACTGTAACATTTGCACGAATCTTGGCGCAGCTTGGCGGTTATAAGGGGTGAGGATTTCTTTTCCTCATCTTCTTCACCTATTCCCAGTGTCGTTTCCTTCCCCTCTACGCCTCCCCAGCACTTAGCGCTCCTCTGCCTCCAGAAAAAACCTTGGTGCCGCCCATCCAAGGTCGTCGGCTCAGCGGAAAGAATGGCTTCTTCTTCATCCTCCGGCCTGGCAGCGGCAGCAGCGGCGACGACGGCAGAGAAAGAAACCAATCGTGGGGTTTGGATCTCGTGCGTCCTCGATGACGCCAAGCTCCTCGGCATAGAAAACGAAGGTATCCTCTTTGCTGGTGACTGACGGAGCGGCTTCGGCGAAACCGTCCCCAACCCTCACACCGACGAGCGAGTGCATTTCGCCACACACCTCGACAGAGGTCTGTCCTTTCCTCCCTCGGAATTCTTTTCCGAGGTTATAGATCACTATGGTGTTCATCTCCACCATCTTCCCCCGAACTCCATCTTAGGGATGAGCGCGTACGCCTCTTTGTGCGAGGGGTATCTCGGAATTAGGCCGAGACTGACTCTCTTCTGGTACTACTTCCGTGTCCGGAGAAATTCCATTAGTGCCGGTAATACTTATATTACCGGTACTATTAGTTTTTCGGTTAGGCGTGAGCGTGTTTATCCTCGGATTTTAGCTAGTGAGTCGGTCAAGCAATGGCCGACTACCTTTTTCTACCATAAGGATATTCCCGCTCCTAGCAAAGCTACTACATTGCCGACTTTCATCAATGGAGCTGCCACATCTCAAGCATCTTGGGATGAGGTCGCTCCGGCTCTCAGTGACGATCTGCTTCTCGCCAAGAGGTGGATTGAATATCTGATGAAGCACAAGGGCCTAAGAGGGTTCGACTTGGTCCAGTGCTATCTTTCTCGCTGGATCCAACCTCTCCAACACCATGGTGACCGACTAATGCATTCCATCATGACGTCTAAAAAGGACTCCCTCCGCATCAGCTCCAAGGCCTTAAAGCCACAAGATTATATATGCCAAATCAAATGGCTGATAAGGGAGCGGATTGAGAGGAAGGTTCCGGAGCTGTCCCTGGACAGGCATACAGTGGAAGATCCTATCGTGCTAGTAAGCTTTAGCAACAACCCTTTTATCTATTTCACCTTTAAGTTATTTTGTAATACTGAGATACTATCTTCTTTTCAGCTTGCCGACCTCCCCAAGTCGGAATTAGCTCCTATCGTGGGATATCCTCCCGAGTTTTCTCAGGAGGAGGAGTTGGTCCCACTGCCGGATGTTGTGCCTCTAAAGTGCAAAGCTCTGATAGTGGCTATCGGCACAAAGGAAGTGCCAGTTGTGAAGAGGTAATCTTTCTTCATGAGGTCTTTGTATTTTGCGTGTAGTTCCTTCTGAGATGTAATGTTTATTTGTTCTATATTCTTCTCAGAGCTAAATAGCTCATCAAGGGCAAGGGGAAGGATGCTGCTGTGAAGCCCCTACGCTAGTCGAAACTCAAACTGGCTTCTCCTGCCGTGGCTCCTTCGACTCCCGCTCCTCAGCCTTCTGCAGCGCCGGAGATTACGCCATCTCCGACCATTGTAGAAGATCCGGCTCCCTTAGTAGAGCCAGCGATCCTTGAGTCGCAGACTAACGTCACCATGAGTGACTCAGATTTTGATAAGGGTGAACCCTCTTCGGGTAATGATCCCTCGGCAGAAATCTTCGCCAACAATCTCCTAAGTAATCCGGGACTTGCCAAACTTGGCCTGTCTCGGAAATCTGTAGAGGAAATCCAGCGTCTGGCCCGGCAGTGCTTAGAAAGCCGAAATCTTTCTGCCGAAGAAGAAGCACAAGAAGCGGAGGACATAAAGTACTCTGAACTTCTCGAACAAGTCCGTCTTCGCGACGAGGGACTGAGAACTGGTGTATTACCACCTCCACCAGTGATCCTGCTCACCCTTGCCGAGAAGGTTACAACTGAAGTGAACATGTGCTTGATCAAGCTCACACATGAACAACATGTAAGTCGAAATTCCAACTCACTTTTTCCTTTATGTTACTTTATATCTTATCCTCTAGCCCCCAAGCATGAAGTTGGATAGTCAAATCCGGGTTTATGCTTACATATGATGCTAAAGAATGAACTAGTGTAGCCCCCAAGGCTCGTGCTCATATTAGTTACAATATTATCCTGAGGCTTTAGTAGACTTCTGACTCTGGGTATTCTGACTTACAGAAAGTTAATTCGTCTAACTAGGAACTATTAAAAAATATCTGCAACAAGCGGAAAGAGATCAGAGCTCTCTGACTTGAAAATGCACAGCTGAAGGTTTCCAAGGATGAGGCTGAAGGTAAAACATTTCGAGACTCAAACCTTGTCTTTTTTGTTTCATAGTCGAATTTTTGTTGAACTGATTGTTCTTTTTGACTTACAGCACTGGTAAAACAGTCATGCGCCATGATCGAAGAGGCCGAGAATCTGAAAACCTTGGTGGTGGAGAACAAAGAACTTCGGCAAGGGCTGGATAAGCTTAAGGAAGATCATGAGAAGAGCATTGCTTAGATTCTCGAGTCCAGCTCCATGGCCATCGATGAGCGTGATCGCAAGATTGCACTTCAAGATCAGAAAATCTCAGATATCAACGACGAGTTATTCAGGGAGAAGGACATTTCCGCGGCGCTCCGGGCTGAGCTCCAGAGTCTTTGCTAAGAGAAGACCAAAGTCGACGATGTCATCCTTGGTATGTTTCCCTTTCTCTGATTTTTCTGCATCTTCCAACTCTCTAGAGTTCGGGTTTATTTGACTTATCCTTTGCATTATATCCACAGGTCCTCTGAACTTGACGGATTCTGCCTCTGCCGAGCCTCGCACCCATCGGCTTACCCAAGTCGGTGATTTGCTTCATGACTTCCGCCAATCTCTTGAAGACATTGGCGAGGTTCTCAAGGTTCCGGATATGCACAGCATGTCCGGTTTTGAAGTGAGAGATAAAGCCAAGGATATGCCGCAGCTTGTTCAGGACTAGAACATGTCCTACGCGTGATCCGCAGCGCAGAACGCTCTCACCATGGATATGAGCCACCATGGAAGCATGGAAATCTGGCAAGTGACCAGAGGGTATTCTACTATGGACGAAGACGGCCAGAAACAAGATATCAAAGCCATCATGGACTCCTGCGCCTGATACGGGTGCCACGTAGCTGATTTGACCAGCTACAACACTCCCTTCTTCACCCGCGTGGACACGTCGCCTCCTCCTCCCGAAGAAATAGTTGAAGTTTCCGATGATGATCAAACCATATCGGATTTGAACATCTCGGATCGTTATCAAGGTGCGGCTGATGTATCCAGCGAGCTGGCAGCTCCTACCTCTCCTCCTGCATCATAGATCATTAGAAAGAACAGATGTGTTATTCTAAAAACGTTATGGATCTGTAAATAAGTAGTGTGATACTTTTGCTAGTGCCAAGTTTTAATTTATCTATTCAGCACTTTTGATTTTGATATTATGTGCCTGAAATGTTTACATAAGCACTTGTACTTTTTTGTCTGTACTTATCTTTTATCTGGCTTTCCGCCTCGTCCCTTTCATGAGCCGGCCAACTTTCAGCATGGAAACTTTGCCGAGCAATGGAGCTCAATTGCTAAACCAGTTTAAACTCGGAAACAAAGCCGGCTTCCAGTACCAACAATTCACTACTCGGAAAATACCCGCATCCAGCAATCAGACAAATAACCAAAGTATAAACTAGGAAATTTAGATTTATACCCGAAGGTAGCAATTTTAGAATTTGAAATCTAAACTATAACAAACATGAGCATAAAGTATTTTCAAGTATTCTGGGATTTTTGACTGTGACATGATCATTCGGAAATAAGATGGTAAAAACTTCTCAAAAAAACTTGGGGCAACCAAAACTTTTATTTCTCACAGAACATCTACACATATATGATTACAAAGAAGGATAAACTAAGAATAAATGGGACGTAGCTGAGCAATATTCCATGGTCTGTCTAACTCATCCGGATTTGAACTGCCTCTAGCTCTCTTTCTCTTCTTAGTAGCAGGTCTTTCTTTGACTGGCTGCATATCAGTTAGGTAGTATGAACCATTGTGTAATACTCGACTAACTAAAAATGGCCCTTCCCATACCGGGGAAAGTTTGTGCTTTCTTTGTTGCACAAGCCGGAGAACCCAATCGCCCTTATTGAAAGATCGGTTTCTGACTCTTTGGCTATGATACTTGCATAACTTCTGCTGATAGGCTGTTGATCTCATCTCAGCAACGATGTGAACTTCTTCGACTAAGTCGAGATCATTTTGTCGAGAAATCTTGGCATCCTCTTCGATATACGTGGCCACTCTAGGAGAAATGTGAATCAAGTCACTAGGAAGAACTGCTTCTGCACCATAGACCAAGAAGAAAGGTGTGTATCGAGTTGACCTGTTCGGAGTTATTCGCAAACTCCATATTACAGAAGGTAATTCCTCTGCCCAAGCCCCCACAGCACGTCGTAGTGGTGCTTCGAGTCTCGGTTTTAGGCCTTGTAGGATTAAACCATTTGCTCTTTCAACTTGTCCATTAGCTTGCGGATGTGCGACTGACGCAATGTCAAGCCGGATATTTTGTTCGTTATAGAATTCGGCAAGTTCGCCCATCGAGAAATTACTCCCGTTGTCCGTGATAATACTATGCGGATAACCATACCGGATTATAACATCCTCGACAAATCTTTTGGCTGTTGCTCCATCACAACTAGTGACGGGTTTAGCCTCAATCCATTTGGTGAATTTATCCACCATCACTAAGAGGTGAGTAAATCCACTCGAAGCCCGTTTAAACAGTCCTACCATGTCAAGCCCCTAGACCGTGAAAGGCCATGTTATAGGTATTGTTCGCGGCTGATCAGCCGGAACATGATCTTGTTTGGCGTACTTTTGGCTGCCCTTGCACGTCTTGACCAGCCGTTCGGCATCTGCCTTGGCTGTAAGCCAGAAAAAACGGTGTCGTAAAGCTTTTGCCACTAAAGATTTGGCTGCAGCATGGTGACCACACTCGCCTTCGTGGATTTCTCTTAAGATTTCCACTCCTTCTTCCGGAGATACACAACGCTGAAAGACCCCAGACACACTCCGCTTATAGAGCTCACCACTAACTACAATATAGGATTTTGCTCGTCAGATGATCTGCCGGCTCAAAACTTCGTCTTCGGGTAATTTGCCATCTACCAAATAATCAAGGTAGGATTGAATCCAGCTGGGAATTACAGCTAGAACTGCTATTAAAGGTGAGTCAGATTTAGTCGGATATTCCTCGTCTACTCCCTTTATTGAGGGAACTTTGAGGTGCTCTAAAAAAGCGCCATCCGGGACCTCTTTCCGTGCAGAGCCTATCTGAGATAATGCATCTTCTTACTCATTTTCTGCTCGAGGGATGTGTTGAACCTCAAACCATTCGAACGATTTAGATAGATCATCCAAGACAGCTTTATATGCTGCCATGTGCTTATTTCCATTACAAATATCCGACACTTGCTGAGCAACAAGATTTGAATCTTTGTAACACATCAAACGTTGGATGCCTATATCCTTAGCAATCCGAATTCCATGCAGCTCTGCTTCATACTCGGCAATATTATTTGTCGCTGTGAAGTGAATCTGCAACACGTATAAAAGTTTATCACCTTGGGGTGATTTGAGCACCACGCCAGCCCCTGAGCCCCCGCGAGCCTTAGACCCATCAAAATATAGGGTCCAATATTTCGACTCAGGGAGGGTCATATTCTCCTTTGTCTCTGTCCAATCAGCAACAAAGTCAGCAATGATTTGGGATTCGATTGTTGTACGAGGTTTGTACTCAATATCAAAAGCTGAAAGCTCTATGCCCCATTTGGCGACGCGTCTTGTGGTGTCACTGTTGTTGATTATATCTCTCATGGGAGCTGTGCTCACTCGACTAACTTATGAGATGCTAGGAACACACCGTAAGCCAGTTTTTGATAGTGCGGATACCGCTGTTTCGATTCTGTTAAGACCTCGCTGAGATAGTAAGTCGGATGCTGCACCAGGTGTTCCTGATTTTCCTCTGGTCTCTCCACCACCATGACGATACTGACAACTTTGTTTGTCGTAGCAAGATAGAGCAACATCGGTTCATGTGGTTCCGGTGCCGCAAGGATGGGAGCAGATGAGAGTACTGCTTTCAGGTCTTGTAGTGCAGCTTCAGCTTCGTCGGTCCATACAAAATCCTTGGTCTTTTTCAGGAGTTTGTATAGTGGTGCTGCTCTTTCACCGAGCCGGCTTACAAACCGACTAACTACGGCAATGCAACCAGTTAGTCTTTGTACGTCCTTCAGGCGAGTTGGCCTAGAAATATTGAGTATAGCCTTGATTTTGTCTCGGTTCACCTCTATGCCTCTTTGAGACACGATAAAACCTAACAATTTTCCGGCTGGGATTCCAAAGAAGCATTTTTCGGATTAAGCATTATGTTGTATTTTAGTAGATTGGCAAATGTTTCCTCCAAGTCAAAAATCAAGGTTTCCTTCTTTTTGTACATCACCGCAATATCATCCACATATGCATGTACATTGCATCCGATTTGATAGTGGAGGCAACACTGTCTTGTGCGTTGGTACGTAGCTCCTGCGTTCTTCATCCCAAAGGGCATCGTAACAAAACAGAAGGTTCCGAAAGGGGTTATGAATGAAGTTTTGACATTGTCATATTCCTTCATCCGAATTTGGTGATAACCGGAATATGCGTCGAGAAAACATAGGAGTTCCGAGCCTGCCGTAGAATCGATAACTTGATCAATCCTAGGCAGAGCGAACGGATCTTTGGGACAAGCCTTGTTCAAGGCAGTATAATCAACACACATCCTTAAATCAGTGGTGTCCTTTTTAGGGACCATTACAGGATTGGCCTACCACTCAGTGTGGATGACCTCTTCTATGAATTCGGCTAACTCGAGCCGTGCTAGTTCCTTAGCTATTGCCTTACGCTTTTCATCGCCAAAATGTCGTAGGGACTGTTTGACGGGTTTAGCATTCGGGTTTACATTTAAAGAGTTCTCGGCAAGTTCCCTAGGTACTCCGGTCATGTCAGATGGTTGCCATGCGAAGATATCTTGATTTGCTTGGAGGAACTTGATGAGCACGCTTTCCTATGCGCTATCTAGGCCTACGCCTATCTGGGTCACCTTGGAGGGGTCATCATCCTTCAACGGCATCTTCTTCATATCTTTTGATGCCTTGAACTCTAGATTCGGTTTTGTCACCTCCTTCTTTGTTGCGGGCATCTCGGACGGATCTATGCTCTTCTTGATCTCCTAGTACTCCTGGGCGTGCAGCACGGCTTCAGCAAAGGCAGCATTTCCATCCTCGCACTCTCGCGCTTTCTTCGGGTCTCCCCTGATGGTGATCACGCCGTTGGGACCTGGAATTTTCATCATATTGTAAATGTAACACGGACGAGCCATAAAAGCCCAGTAAGCCGGACGTCCGAATATAGCATGGTACGTGCTCTTGAACGGGACCACTTCGAAGGAAAGTGCTTCCGTCCGATAGTTCTTTGGAGTTCCAAAGGTAACATCCAAAGTGATTTCTCCCAGGGAATTTGCTTGTCTTCCTGGGATAACTCCGTGAAAGATCACAGAGCTGTAATTCAGCTAGGTCTCCGAGATCTTCATCCGGCATAGTGTTTCGACATACAGAATATTAATACTGCTGCCGCCGTCCATGAGAGTCTTGGAGAAACCATAGCCGTCAATAAGTGGATTGACGACCAAGGCGTATTTTCCTCGCCTGTGCAACTTAGGCGAATGATCAACACTGTCAAAGGTGATTGCCACTTCTGATCAGTCCAAAAATTGAGGGACAGCCAGAACTGTTGCATTGAGCTCATGTAGAACTGCTTTCTTGACCTTTGCTGGTTGAGATCTGAGGAAGGTGACGTAAGTGTCTTTCTTGGTCGAAAAAGTTTTCTTCCCTTCCGGCTTGGGATTTGAAGCATCAGCTTCCTCCATGTCGGAATATTCCTTGGTCTCTTTATCCTTTTCAGGATTCTTCTTTCCCTTCTTCCGCTTAGCCCTATAGCCAGCGGTATCGTCTTTCTTGATGTCGTCATTGAAACGACACTCGGCGTTTGTGTGAGACCAGCCCCCATTAGCGTCTAAGTGATGCACACATGGGTTATTGGAAATGTCGGCACAGGAGTAGGTTTTGTCGGGTTGCGGTCTCCTCTACCCTGGACTCTTGATGTCCCACGATCGTGTCCACGGCCACCGCCACGTCCTCCTCGTCCTCCAGAGCTGAAAGTAGCAGTGACCACTGCCGTTTCCGTGTTGGGTTTTTCTTCCGAGGTGTTCTTGTGCTTCTGAGCTTGCTGTGTTCGTTGTTTTGCCGACTATGGCACAACTAGGGCATTCAGTAACCCCTCTGCATCGTCATCAGCATCTGCATACTTGCTCGTTGTTTCTATCATCTCTTCCAAATCAACGACTTTGTCACACTTCAAGAGATGACGTAGTAAACCAATTGGGAGTCCTGCAATGAAAGCTTCAATCACAGTTTGGTCATTTACTCCTTCACAGGAGTTCTTGGTGTCGATCCATCATCCGAGATAATCCCGGCAAGTTTCTCCGGCTTTCTGGGTGCAACGCTATAGGTCTCCTACCATACAGGGCCTCCGGTATGTGCCTTCGAAATTCCGAAAGAACGCACTTTGCATGTCATACCAGTTGTGGATGGTGTTGAAGGGTTTCGCAGCATAGTAAATCAAAATTTTCTACGGAAGCGAACAGAAGGAAAGCCAAGATCTAATCTAGGAGATGCAAACAACGAGAGAGATTGGATTAGATCTTCATACCCTTGAAGATTCGCACAGCGGAACGTTCGTCGGAACGTGGGTGATGTAGTCGTACTCGCTTCTCCTCCTCACAATCCGATCCGATCTAGCACCACAAGTGGCGGTGCCTCCATGAGATGCACACGTGCAGCACCTCGATGTATTCTCCTTCCTCGGACCAGCAAGTATGGTGGAGAGATGGATTGGATCTACAACACGACGGCGTGGTGTATATGGTGGAGAATTTCTGCCGCAGGGCTTCGCCTACAAACAGTCGGGAGGGAGAGAGGAGGGCAGCAGGGCTACTAGGGTTTGGAGGGGAAGGTGTGTGTTTGGGGGGAGGGGGCGCACCAGCCCTCTATATATAGAGGGAGGGGTGCGGCCAGCCCTTGCCCATCCTCCAAGCCTATCTCTAGTTTAAACGATTTAAACTTTCCCTTATCTAGAAACCCTATCTTATCTCTAGTTTAAACGATTTAAACTTATCTAGGATCGGCTGGGCCCTATGGGGCCTTGTGCCCCTGGCCCAATGCGGCCAGGACACTCCCTCATAGGCCCATGCCCCCTCCCGGAAGGTGGGACCACGTTGGCCCCCTTCCGGAAGGTTCTAGAAGCTTCCGGTACAATACCGATTAACCCGGAACAATTCCGAACTTCAAAAACTGCACTGCTTATATGAATCTTATTCTCCGGACCATTCCGGAACCTCTCGTGATATCCCGGATCCCATCCGAGACTCCGAACAAAAATTCATAAACCAATTATCCAATCTATCCTAGCGTCGAGACACGTTAAGTGTGTGACCCTGCGGGTTCGAGAATATGCAGACATGATCTTCTATCAATAATCAACAGCGGGGTCTGGGCACCCATATTGACTCCCACACATTCATCGATGATCATATCGGATGAACCACGATGCCATGATTCAATCAATCCCATATATATATTCCCTTCGTCTCGCGATATTTTACTTGCCCGAGATTCGATCGTCGGTACCATCATACCTAGTTCAATCTCGTTCACAGCAAGTACTTTACTCGTTCCGTAATCCGATATCACTTTGTGATTAACTCCTTAACCACATGCTTGCAAGCGATGTTGATATCGATTACCGAGTGGGCCCGAAGTATATCTGTCCGACTTGGGAGGGACAAATCCCATCTCGATACATACAACCCAACAGATACTTTCCGATTACCTGAGAGACACCTTTATGATCACCCTCTCATAGGATGACGTTTGATGACCTCAAAGCTTTCTTCCGGTACCAGGGAGTTGCATTATCTCATGGTCTAAGGAATACAATATTTGACATAGGAAAAGCTTCACAAAGATGAACACGATGAAACGATCTAATTGCTTTGCTTAGTTTGGGTCTGTCCATCACATCATTCTCCCAATGATATGATCTCATTATCAATTGACAACTCATGTCTATGGTTAGGAAACCTTAACCATCATTGATCAATGAGCTAGTCCATAGAGGCGTACTAGGGACACGGTGTTGTTCACAAACCACACAAGTATTAAAGTTTCCGCTTAATACAATTCTAGCATGGAATATAAACTTTATCATGAACAAGAATTATAATAATAACATCTTTATTATTGCCTCTAGGGCCTAATTCCAACAGTCTCCCACTTGCACTAGAGTCAATAATCTAGTTTACATCTGGCAACAATCTCACACCCATGGCACTGAGGTGCTGATCATGTTTTACACGTGGAAGAGGTTTAGTCAATGGATCTGCGACATTCAAATCTGTATGTACTTTGCTAATCTTCAGATCTCCATCTGCTATATAATCTCGGATTATATGAAACTTGCGGTTGATATGCTTGGTCTTTGGATGATATCTTGGTTCCTTAGCGAGTGCTATGGCGCCAGTGTTGTCACACAATATCTCCAGTGGGTCCAATGCACTTGGAACCACGCCAAGCTCAGTGATGAAGTTTCTGATCCAAACTCCTTCACTTGACGCTTCTGCAGCAGCCATGTATTCCGCTTCTACTGTAGATCCCGCGATCATGCTTTGCTTGCAGCTTCTCCAGCTCACAGCTCCTCCATTCAAAATATACACGTATCCTGTCTGAGATTTAGCATCATCCTTGTCGGTGTCGAAACTAGCATCGACGTAACCTTTCACGATGAGCTGTTCATCACCCCCATAGACTAAGAACATTTCTTTAGTCCTATTTAGGTACCTTAGGATGTTCTTCACGGCTGTCCAGTGTTCCACTCCTGGATCACTTTGATATCTGCTCGTCAAACTAAGAGCATTGGACACATCCGGTCTAGTACACAGCATGGCATACATGATGGAACCTATGGCCGAGGCATAAGGCACTTTGCTCATAGCTTCCCTATCATTTACCGTAGCTGGACACTGAGCCTTGCTCAATGTCTTACCTGGCAACATAGGCACTGAACCTTTCAATGCTTTATCCATTCTGAACCTTTTCAGAACTTTGTCTAGGTATGTACTCTGGCTTAAAGCTATCAGGCGTCTTTGTCTATCTCTATAGATTTTGATGCCCAATATATAAGCAGCTTCACCTAGGTCTTTCATTGAAAAACACTTATTCAAATAACTCTTCACATCGTTAAGCATGTCGATGTCATTTCCAATAATCAATATGTCATCCACATATAGTACCAGAAACGTCACCGAGCTCCCACTCACTTTCTTGTAGATGCAAGCTTCGTAGCAATTTGGAACAAATCCAAAGCTCTTGATCACTTGATCAAAACGAAGGTTCCAACTCCGAGACGCTTGCTTAAGTCCATAAATGGAACGCTGAAGTTTGCATACTTTATCAGCATCCTTAGGATCGACAAAACCTTCGGGTTGCATCATATACAACTCTTCATCAATGTTGCCATTGAGGAAAGCAGTCTTGACATCCATTTGCCATATTTCATAATCATGAAACGCAGCAATTGCTAATAAAATCCGAATGGACTTAAACATCGCTACGGGAGAGAAAGTCTCATCGTAGTCAACACCTTGAACTTGTCGAAAACCTTTCGCAACAAGCCGTGCTTTATAGACGGTAACATTACCATCCGCGTCCGTTTTCTTCTTGAAGATCCATTTGCACTCAACGGCCTTTCGGTCGCTAGGAGGGTCCACCAAAGTCCATACTTGGTTTTCGCTCATGGATCCCGATTCGGATTTCATGGCTTCTAGCCATTTCTCAGAGTCTGGGCTCATCATCGCTTCCTCATATTTCGTAGGTTCACTGTCTTCTACTAACAAGACAGTCAAGATAGGGTTGCTGTACCACTCAGGAGGGGCACGCGACCTTGTCGACCTGCGACGTTCAGTAGCAGCATCGTCCGAAGCTTCATGATCCTTGTCATTAGCTTCCTCTATCGTTGGTGCAGGCGGCACTGGAACAATTTCAGGTGCTGCGCTACTCTCCAATTCAAGAGAAGGTTCAATAACCTCGTCTAGCTCTACTTTCCTCCCACTCACTTCTTTCGAGAGAAACTCCTTCTCAAGAAAGGAACCGTTCTTTGCGACAAACACTTTGCCTTCGGTTCTGTGATAGAAGGTATACCCAATAGTTTCCTTGGGGTATCCTATGAAGACGCACTTCTCCGCTTTGGGTTCGAGCTTGTCCGGCATCAACTTCTTGACGTAAGCTTCGCATCCCCAAACTTTAAGAAACGACAACTTAGGTTTAGCACCAAACCACAGTTCATACAGTGTCGTCTCAACGGATTTAGATGGAGCCCTATTTAAAGTGAATGCAGCGGTTTCTAATGCATAACCCCAAAATGATAACGGCAAATCAGTAAGAGACATCATCGATCGGACCATATCTAATAGGGTTCGATTCCGGCGTTCAGACACACCATTGCGCTGTGGTGTTCCGGGTGGCGTGAGTTGCGAAACGATTCCACTTGCTTTGAGATGCGTGAGAAAATCATAACTCAAATATTCGCCCCCACGATCGGATCGTAGAAACTTAATCTTTCTGTTACGATGGTTCTCCACTTCATTCTGAAATTCTTTGAACTTTTCAAACGTTTCAGATTTATGTTTCATTAAATAGATATACCCATATCTACTCAAGTCATCGGTAAAAGTGAGAAAATAGCGATATCCACCGCGCGTCGAAACACTCATCGGTCCGCATACATCGGTATGTATGATTTCCAACAAGTCCGTTGCTCGCTCCATCATACCGGAGAACGGGGTTTTGATCATCTTGCCCATGAGGCATGGTTCGCATGTGTCAAATGATTCAAAATCAAGAGACTCCAAAAGTCCATCAGAATGGAGTTTCTTCATGCGCTTTACACCAATATGACCTAGACGACAGTGCCACAAATAAGTAGTATTATCACTATCTACTTTGCATCTCTTAGCCTCAATGTTATGGATGTGTGTTTCATCCCTTTAGAGATTTAGAAGAAATAAACCATTCACAAGGGGTGCATGACCATAAAAGATGTTACTCATATAAATAAAACAACCATTATTCTCCGATTTAAATGAATAACCGTCTTGCAATAAACACGATCCAGAAATAATGTTCATGCTCAACGCAGGCACATAATAACATTTATTAAGGTTTAAAACTAATCCCGAAGGTAAAACTAAGGAGAGCATGCCGACGGCCATCACATCAACTCTTGATCCGTTGCCAACGCGCATCGTCACCTCATCCCTCGTAAGCCGTCGTCTATTCCGTAGCTCCTGTTTCGAGTTACAAATATTAGCAACTGAACCAGTATCAAATACCCAGGCACTACAACGAGGGCTAGTGAGGAAAACATCAATAACATGTATATCAAATATACCTTTGATGGTGCCAGCCTTCTTGTCCGCTAAGTACTTCGGACAGTTGCGCTTCCAGTGACCCTTGTCCTTGCAATAGAAGCACTCAGTGTCTGGCTTGGGACCAGACTTGAGCTTCTTCTCAGCAGGGGCAACGCGCTTGCCGCCGCCTTTCTTGAAGGGCTTCTTTGCACCTTTACCTTTCTTGAAGGAGGGCTTGTTGACCATCAACACATGATTATCCTTCTTGATGTCCACCTCCGCAGCCTTCAGCTTTGCGAAGAGCTCGGTGATCGTATCAGTGGAACCAATCTGATTATGAGTCACTACAAAACTTTTGTAGCTGGGAGGGAGTGATTGCAGAACCCTGTCAATCTTGAGCTCCTCTGGAATCTTGCAGTCTAGTTGCTCAAGGCGTTGAGTGTAGCCCGACATCTTAATGGCGTGCTCACTAACGGAACTCCCTTCCTCCATCTTGCAGTTAAAGAACTTCTCAGAGATCTCATATCTCTCAGAACGGGCCTGAGTCTGAAACATGGTTTTCAGCTCCTCGAGAATCTCAAAGGGCCCGGGATAGTTTTCAAAACGATTTTGAAGTTCCGGTTCCATAGCAAACAACATGGTGCTCTTAATCACACCATAATCATCTTTGGCGACTGATAGACAGCTTTCTCATCAGCCGGCGCAGTTGCAGCAGGGGGGTTACCTAACGCTTTCTCAAGGACATAGTCCTTTTGTCCGCCAGACAGAATGATTCTTAGATTGCGGAACCAGTTGGTGAAGTTAGACCCATTATTTCTAAGCTTTTCTTTCTCAGCAAAAACGTTGAAGTTGAAGTTGGACTTAGCCATGTGATCTACAATATTTGCAAGTACAATTTAGACTATGTTCATGATAAATAGTTCAACTTAATCAAATTACTAGATGAACTCCCACTAAATTCAACATCCCTCAAGTTGTTTAGTGAACACGATCCAAATTCACCACACCTAATCCGATCTTCACGAGAAGAGATGTGGTTTCAATGGTGGACAACGAAGTGTCGATCATATCATTCATATGACTCATGCTTAACCTTTCGGTTCTTGTGTTCCGAGGCCATGTCTGTACATGCTAGGCTCGTCAAGTTAGACCCAAGTATTTCCGCATGTGCAAAACTGGCTTGCACCCGTTGTATGTGAGCGTAGAGTCTATAGCACCCGATCATCACGTGATGCTTGGACACGACGAACTTTCGCAACGGTGCATACTTGGGGAGAACACAGTTTTTATCTTGATCTTTAAGTGAGGAATCATCTTATAATGCTACCGTCGCGATCTAAGCATAATAAGATACATAAAAGGATAAACATCACATGCATATAACTTTATGTGACATGGTATAGCCAATCTTCGCGCAATGACCTCCATCTTGTGCGTTCCGGCATGATCTCCATCACTTCACCATGATTGCCTCCACCACGAATAGCAACTACAACTATTGCTAACTACTTAGCGATAAAGTAAAGCTATTACATGGCGTATAAGAAGTTGACTCGCAGGTCATACACAATTATAAAGACAACCATATGGCTCCTGCCGGTTGTGTACTCATCGACATGCAAGTCGTGAAACATTACAAAACATGATCATCGCATACATTATACACATCACATCTTGGGCCATACCATATCACAGAAAACACTCCCTGCAAAAACAAGTTAGACGCCTCTACTTTGTTGTTGCATGTTTTACGTGGCTTATGGGAGTAGATGCTAAGAACGATTCTTACCTACGGAAAGCCACAACGGTGATATTATGGTTGCCAAACTCCGGTGTTAATCCCATGACAACTATAGTGAGAGAAACTGACATCCACTAGCCGCATGTATGGTACAAGCCACACGTCAAGTGCGGAGCCGGTCTCGCGAACGACGTCGCATAAGGTTGGCCTGGACCACTTCAATCTCACTATCCCGCGTCATAAGAAGAACACAAACAAGAGGCTTGCAACAGAAAACATCAACGCCTGCAACAATCATGTTGCGTTCTACTCGTGAATCACATCTACGCATAGATCTAGATCTGATACCACTGAAGGGTTTCGCAGCATAGTAAATCAAAATTTTCTACGGAAGCGAACAGAAGGAAAGCCAAGATCTAATCTAGGAGATGCAAACAACGAGAGAGATTGGATTAGATCTTCATACCCTTGAAGATTCGCACAGCGGAACGTTCGTCGGAACGTGGGTGATGTAGTCGTACTCGCTTCTCCTCCTCGCGATCCGATCCGATCTAGCACCACAAGTGGCGGTGCATCCGTGAGATGCACACGTGCAGCACCTCGACGTCTCCTCCTTCCTAGGACCAGCAAGTATGGTGGAGAGATGGATTAGATCTACAACACGACGGCGTGGTGTATATGGTGGAGAATTTCTGCCGCAGGCCTTCGCCTACAAACAGTCGGGAGGGAGAGAGGAGGGCAGCAGGGCTACTAGGGTTTGGAGGGGAAGGTGTGTGTTTGGGGGGAGGGGGCGCACCAGCCCTCTATATATAGAGGGGGGGGGTGCGGCCAGCCCTTGCCCATCCTCCAAGCCTATCTCTAGTTTAAACGATTTAAACTTTCCCTTATCTAGAAACCCTATCTTATCTCTAGTTTAAACGATTTAAACTTATCTAGGATCGGCTGGGCCCTATGGGGCCTTGTGCCCCTGGCCCAATGCGGCCAGGACACTCCCTCATAGGCCCATGCCCCCTCCCGGAAGGTGGGACCACGTTGGCCCCCTTCCG
This sequence comes from Avena sativa, assembly GCA_916181665.1. NCBI lineage: Eukaryota > Viridiplantae > Streptophyta > Magnoliopsida > Poales > Poaceae > Avena > Avena sativa. Next base: position 473,113,209 of record OV702290.1, read on the forward strand.
GAAGGTTCTAGAAGCTTCCGGTACAATACCGATTAACCCGGAACAATTTCGAACTCCAAAAACTGCACTGCCTTATATGAATCTTATTCTCCGGACCATTCCGGAACCTCTCGTGATATCCCGGATCCCATCCGAGACTCCGAACAAAAATTCATAAACCAATTATCCAATCTATCCTAGCGTCGAGACACGTTAAGTGTGTGACCCTGCGGGTTCGATAATATGCAGACATGATCTTCTATCAATAATCAACAGCGGGGTCTGGGCACCCATATTGACTCCCACACATTCATCGATGATTATATCGGATGAACCACGATGCCAGGATTCAATCAATCCCATATATATATTCCCTTCGTCTCGAGATATTTTACTTGCCCGAGATTCGATCGTCGGTACCATCATACCTAGTTCAATCTCGTTCACAGCAAGTACTTTACTCGTTCCGTAATCCGATATCACTTTGTGATTAACTCCTTAACCACATGCTTGCAAGCGGTGTTGATATCGATTACCGAGTGGGCCCGAAGTATATCTCTCCGACTTGGGAGGGACAAATCCCATCTCGATACATACAACCCAACAGATACTTTCCGATTACCTGAGAGACACCTTTATGATCACCCTCTCATAGGATGACGTTTGATGACCTCAAAGCTTTCTTCCGGTACCAGGGAGTTGCATTATCTCATGGTCTAAGGAATACAATATTTGACATAGGAAAAGCTTCGCAAAGATGAACACGATGAAACGATCTAATTGCTTTGCTTAGTTTGGGTCTGTCCATCACATCATTCTCCCAATGATATGATCTCATTATCAATTGACAACTCATGTCTATGGTTAGGAAACCTTAACCATCATTGATCAATGAGCTAGTCCATATAGGCGTACTAGGGACACGGTGTTGTTCACAAACCACACAAGTATTAAAGTTTCCGCTTAATACAATTCTAGCATGGAATATAAACTTTATCATGAACAAGAATTATAATAATAACATCTTTATTATTGCCTCTAGGGCATAATTCCAACAGGTGTTCTCTAGAAGTTCATTGAGCCATGATCGTGCCGTCTTCCGCAACATGAGTGGGAGATATCGGCTTGCGACTAGGCTGTTTCTGCCTTTAGCGATACAGCAAGCTTGGAAGAAATCCTGGAGCCAAGTATCTGGCCGAGCTATGCTGTCGTAGGCTTGAATATGTCTTGAGATAGCAAATCCTTTTGGGAATTTTGTGGCTCTTATGCATGGTCCAAAGCACTTTGGGCCCACGTATATATCATCATTTTCATAGCGACGCGCCTCTATGTTGGAATTAATCATGTGCCTTGCGTCACTTGGGGATAAAGATCGTCTCGAATGACGGCTATGGCTGCGGTGCCTTGGAGCCGGACTTCGGCTTCTGCCACCACCTCGAGAATATCATTTTGCGGCCCGAAATTTGGGTCGCCCAGGCAACGCGGTACCCTAGTTCCCTGAAATCAGTCGGGATGACTACAGTTGGTGTGCCAAATACTCAGAGGGTATTTTTCGGCATGAATTCAACTTTACGTTTCAATACAAAAAATCAGGCTAACGACCGTCAAATTGGGCCCCCCTGTCAGTTCTTGTCGTTATGTCGCTCCCGTCGCTTAGGCGGGGTGGCTGTCACGTAGGCTTGCAGCATTGGCACAGTGGATAGGACAACACCCCCTGCCCAGTGTATTGACGTGACATAACAGGGCACATGTATCGGCGTTATAATTATTTTTGTTTACTCAGAAGCTGGAACGGCCACCACCACGTGTCTCTCCTTGGACTTCCGTCCCCGTCGTTAACCACTACCTTAAAAGCGCATTGACGGTTCCACCGTTCCCCTGCCTTGCAGAAACCACTCTTCTTCTTCCTGTCATCTGTCTTCTTCCCGTCTTCTCCTTGCCGCCATGGAAGGTCGTCGCACTCTAGAGACAAACTTCACTACCCATGACAATAAGAATATAGACGTTGTCTACACCAACAAGGAGGAGACAGTGGTGCGTGTCCTGAGGATGTACGAGGGTTGGCTTGGGATAGACGAGGAAAAGTGTGTGGGATTGGACCTCGAGTACACCCTGGAGCACCCATATGAAGGGAGTGAAGTCGCCGTCGTTCAACTGGCCATGCGGAAACACGTCCTCGTCTACCACCTGTCCCGGTTTGTAAATCTGCTCTCTGTAGCTAACCGCTTTTAGGGTTTTCTCCTCTTGTTCTTTATCCACTTGCTCATCTTGTAACTACCAGATTTTATTTAGGACCAAATAAATTATGACAAGACAATGTTGAGAGTCTTGATCTTCCATTTACTAAACTTTTCAAAATTATATTCCGATGATGATCTTGCATTGACACAATATTTGTAGTTACAAATTTTGGTGATGACAAACTACATACTTTCAGGACTGATAGGAATTGTGTGCCACTGCGCCAGTTCCTTGTAGAAAAGGGAATTGTTTTCTACACTGTCGACAAAACAGATTTTTCGAAATTTTATCAAGAGGGAATTATAATTCTTGTGCACAACTGGATCGATATTCAGAGTCTTGTCAAGATCCTAGGGGGCTCGAGGAAGGATGGAATGGCATCACTCGCAACTAGAATCCTCGATGAGTCGTACGACAAAATGAAGGAAGATTTCCCTACGGATAGGCACGATTTCTGGGACAAGTGGCCGTTGTATGATATAAACCTGAAGTATGCAGCCATAGATGCTTACATGACCTACCAGCTGTACAAGAAGATCCATTTTTTTCTACATTACCTCGTGTTTTGCCCTATTTGCAAGAGGGAAGACGAGCTTAGGAGAGCCCTTTGTAGAAAATGCAGAATGGCTGAGTTTGAAGCTGCATATGCAAAGAAAATGGCTACATCTGAAGCAGCTGATAGAGAGGCTGCAGAAGCGGCTGAAAGAGAGCTTGCAGCTGAAGCAGAAGCAGCTGATAGAGAGGCTGCAGCTGAAGCAGCAAACAGAGAGGTAGCATCTTCTAGCGGCAACAATCAGGCCTGTGATGCACCGCTAATTGTGCCGCAGGACGCTGAAGATAGGGAAGCCAAGTCAGATCCTAGGTGGGATGAAGCATTTTGTGAGCTGTGGAGTACCTAGAATGGTCGCAGTTGGTTGCCTAGGAACGATGGAATGTGCCTCAAGTGGTCTGATGAGAAGTTACTTAAATTTTACTTGTCAGTGTTATGTTTCTGTTTTGTGGAACTCAGTTAGCTTGTCAAGATGTATAGCGCCTCAAGTGATAGTAGTAAAATAAATTTAACCCTCTTTGTGTTATGTTTATGTATGTGTCTTGTAGCTTGTCAAGATGGTAGCTCGTTAACTAGCAGTTTGAAAGAGTGCCCTTTTCCTCTCTCGCTAAACAGATATGTTTCATTTTGCCCAAATTGGTAGCAAATCTAGAGAAGATTCTCACTTCAATAATTCGTTCCCTTTTGGACCTCTTTTTGCCTCCGACCAGGTAGCAAATCTAGAGCAGCAAATCACACCAGGCAGAATACATTCATTCAGAAAATAAAACAAATATAGATATAGTTGTGCGCAGCTAAATAGTATATAGCGATAGAAAGTAGGTTGCTTAACGAGGTTCGATGCATTCAGCCAGAAATAGGATATAGCTAGAAAGAAGCTGCTTAGCAGCAGCAGCCGCCGCAACTGCAGGCACATCCTGCATGCGCCCGCGCCCCCGCCTCCTCCCTCCGGCGCTTCCTCCACTTGTTGCTGCCCAGTCCCTTGAACTTGGGGGCCTTGGGCCTAATTGGAGGCATGCGACCCTCTTTGATGGCCACCCGCTAGAGGTTTCGGAGGTGAATGCTGAGAGCCCGGTGTTCAGTGATGTAGGTGTTGATGTTCACGGTCTCGCGCTCACCGCCTTCGTGGATGCTGGAGCCCGGGGCCTCAGCGTGCTTCAGTAAGGAGTTGAAGTCAGTGCCGGTGAGACTCACCTAGCCGAAGGCGATCCCCTTGCAGAAGGGGCAGCGCCGGGAGCCGCCCCTAAAGAAGGCGTCGTACTGGCCGGCCCGCAGCCTCCTCAGCACCTAACGAGTCTTGGTGTGGATGGACTCGTCATCGCTGCAGACGTCGCTGTCAGAAACCTATTGGAAGAAAAGGAAAATGGGGGAGTAGATGATGTAAGAAGACCGAGAAATCGAAATGTGAACAAGCGAATCCTAATAAACCAAGATCTAGCATCCAACGATGGAAACGGTAGAAGAACCAGGGGAGGGGAGCAAACCCTAGTTACCTCCGACCATGGGTCGTCGATGCCGGTGTCATAGGGGTTCAGCGGAGTGATGTACTTATCTGGATCGTACGTGCCCAAGAAGTGCTTGATATGCTTGTGACCGGCAGGGGCCTCCTCGTCGGCGGGGGGCTCCTCTTCGGCGGCCCCGTCGGTAGCGGGGATGGGAGCCTGGACGGGAACGACGACTGCCATCGATGGCTCGACTGGGGACTGGACAGGGATGACGGCTACTTTCAACACGTCGACGAGGACCGGCAAGCAGACGGGGGCCTCCTCACTGGCGGCCTCGGAGGCGACGAGGGCCACCTTATCCTCCTCCGCCATCGCCGGCGCGGACGGGGTATTCTCGGGAATTTGTGGGTGCTGGTGGGATAGTGGAGAGGGTTGCATGGGGAGAGTGAGCGAGAGTGAGAGTGGGTGTGCGGAGAGGGTCTCTATAGTTAAGGTGGATGGAAGCAAGGCACGTTTTGTTGCACCACCGTGCAACGTGCCGTGTAGTCTACTTCACCATGCACCACGACACACGCACGGTACACCACGTTTTTTTCCCGGGCCATGCATGGCAGTTCTGTATTGAGCCACATGCAAAGGGCGTATACACAATTTCTATGAACGAAGTTTGACATGGCCCCAAAATTAGCGATAGTTAAAAGTGGAAATGTAGAGGGGAAGGTAGGTGGCTGTACGGCGAGATTTGTGGGGTGGTGCTAGATCGGGTAGAGGGATGTGTTGATGGCTGCGAGGGACTCGATGAAGGTTGAGACGTTAGGTCTTGTCGACCTCAGCTCTTCGGCCTCCGGCTAGCACGTGCAAGCTTCTTATGGTGGGGCCTAGTTGGAAGTGAGATTGAGAGCCGCTGCGTAAAAAATGGGATATGTCTTACTAAAATCAAGTGGCAATAAATTGCAGCTGTCCATCGACGACCGTGCACTCGATGACGCATGTGTTGTGGCGTAGTAGTAGCAGCAGTAGGATTAAACATGGCATGACCGCTCGACGACTTTTCCAATGGACGACTTCGTGTTCCTTCTTGTAGAAGTCTCGCAGAGGGAGACGGCCGTGATGTCTCATGCTATACTGTGAAGGGCACGACATGTGCAACGATCATCGTTTGATCGCACAGAATCAACGGTTGGTGCGCACGATCCGCGTGACAACTGTGACAACCAATCAGGGAGTAGCAGACAGAGTGAGCACTGGTTTCGGCTTCTACGAAAGATAGAGAGAGGGGGCAAAACTGAGTAGTGTCAAAAAGCCAAGGGCAAAACTAGGTAGTATAAAAATGGAAAGTGAGTGTCGTGTACAATGAAATACATGGATCAACCAATGGCATTGCATGTCAGTTCTTCTCACAAACCACATAAGGATACACCAGTGTCATTGCATGTGTGTTCTTTTCATGAACCACACCCAGTGTCATTGCATGTGTGTTCTTCTAAACAAACCACATATGGATACACCAGTGTCATTGGATGTCTATTCTTTTCATGAACCACATAAGGATCCACCAGTGTCATTGGATGTGTGTTCTTCTCATGAACCACACATGGATCCTCTAGTATCATTGCATGTCTATTCCTTCTACAAACCACATATGGATCCACCAGTGTCCTTGCATGTCTGTTCTTTTCATGAACCACACCCAGTGTCATTGCAAGTCTGTTCCTCTAAACAAACCACACATGGATCCACCTAGTGTGAATGCATGTCAGTTCTTTTCACAAACCACACATGGATCGACCTGTGTCATTGCATGTGTTTTCTTCTCATGAACCACAGCTAGTGTCATTGCATGTATGTTCTTGTCACAAACCACACAAGGATCCACCAGTGTCATTGCATGTGTTCTTCTCATGAACCATAGCCAGTGTCATTGCATGTCTGTTCTTCTCACAAACTATATAAGTATCCACCAGTGTCATTGCATGTCTGTTCTTCTCACAAACCACACATGGATCCACCAGTGTCATTGGATGTGTGTTCTTCTAATGAACCACACATGGATCCACCAGTGTCATTGCATGTCTGTTCTTTTCATGAACCACAGCTAGAGCCATTGCATGTCTGTTCCTTCCACAAACCACATATGGATCCACCAGAGTCATTGCATGTCTGTTCTTTTCATGAACCACACCCAGTGCCATTGCATGTATGTTCCTCTAAACAAACCACACATGATTCCACCTAGTGTGATTGCATGTCTGTTCTTTTCACAAACGACACATGGATCCACCAGTCTAATTGCATGTGTGTTCTTCTGATGAACCACAACTAGAGTCATTGCATGTGTGTTCTTCTAAACAAACCACACATGGATCCACCTAGTGTGATTGCAAGTCTGTCCGTTTCACAAACCACACATGGATCCACCTAGTGTGATTGCATGTCTGTTCTTTTTACAAACCACACATGGATCCACCAGTGTCATTGCATGTCTGTTCCTTTCACAAACCACATATGGATCCACTAGTATCATTGCATGTCTATTCTTTTCATGAACCACACCCAGTGTCATTACATGTGTGTTCCTCTAAACAAACCACACATGGATCCACCTAGTGTCATTGCATGTCAGTTCTTTTCACAAACCACACATGGATCCACCAGTGTCATTGCATGTGTATTATTCTCATGAACCACAACCAGTGTCATTCCATGTATGTTCTTCTCACAAACCACACAAGGATCCACCAGTGTCATTGCATGTGTGTTCTTCTCATGAACCATAGCCAGTGTCATTGCATATCTGTTCTTCTCACAACCCACATAAGTATCCACCAGTGTCATTGCATGTCTGTTCTTCTCACAAACCACACATGGATCCACCAGTGTCATTGGATGTGTGTTCTTCTCATGAACCACACATGGATCCACCAGTGTCATTGCATGTCTGTTCTTTTCATGAACCACTGCTAGAGTTATTGCATGTATGTTCCTTCCACAAACCACATATGGATCCACCAGTGTCATTGCATGTTTGTTCTTTTCATGAACCACACCCAGTGTCATTGCATGTTTGTTCCTCGAAACAAACCACACATGGATCCAACTAGTGTGATTGCATGTTTGTTCTTCTCACAGACCACACATGGATCCACCAGTGTCATTGCATGTGTGTTCTTCTCATGAACCTTAGCCAGTGTCATTGCGTGTATGTTCTTCTCACAAACCACACATGGATCCACCAGTGTCATTGCATGTGTGTTCTTCTCATGAACCACACATGGATCCACAAGTGTCATTGCATGTCTGGTATATTCATGAACCACACCCAGTGTCATTGCATGTTTGTTCCTCTAAACAAACCACACATGGATCCACCTAGTGTGATTGCATGTTTGTTCTTTTCACAAACCACACATGGATCCACCAGTGTCATTGCATGTGTGTTCTTCTCATGAACCATAGCCAGTGTCATTGCATGTATGTTCTTCTCACAAACCACACATGGATCCACCAGTGTCATTGCATGTGAGTTCTTCTAGACAAACCACATAAGGATCCACCAGTGTCATTGCAAGTCTGTTCTTCTCACAAACCACACATGGATCCACCTAGTGTCATTGCATGTCACTTCTTCTCACAAACCACACATGGATCCACCAGTGTCATTGCATGTGTGTTCTTCTCATGAACCACAGCTAGTGTCATTACATGTATGTTCTTGTCACAAACCACACAATCCACCAGTGTCATTGCATGTGTGTTATTCTCATGAACCACAGCCAGTGTCATTGCATGTCCGTTCTTCTCACAAACCACATAAGTATCCACCAGTGCCATTGCATGTCTGTACTTCTCACAAAACCACACATGGATCCACCAGTGTCATTGGATGTGTGTTCTTCTCCTGAACCACACATGGATCCACCAGTGTCATTTCATGTCCGTTCTTTTCATGAACCACAGCTAGAGTCATTGCATGTCTGTTCCTTCCACAAACCACATATGGATCCACCAGTGTCATTGCATGTCTGTTCTTTTCATGAACCACACCAAGTGTTATTGCATGTGTGTTCTTCTCACAAACCACACATGGATCCACCAGTATCATTGCATGTCTATTATTTTCATGAACCACAGCTAGAGTCATTGCATGTTTGTTCCTTCCACAAACCACACATGGATCCACCTAGTGTGATTGCATGTCTGTTCTTTTCACAAACAGCACATGGATCCACCAGTGTCATTGCATGTGTGTTCTTCTCATGAACCACAACTAGAGTCATTGCATGTGTGTTCTTCTAAACAAACCACACATGGATCCACCTAGTGTGATTGCATGTCTGTTCTTTTCACAAACCACACATGGATCCACCTAGTGTGATTGCATGTCTGTTCTTTTCACAAACCACACATGGATCCACCAGTGTCATTGCATATTCTATTCCTTTCGAAAACCACATATGGATCCACCAGTGTCATTGCATGTCTGTTCTTTTCATGAACCACACCCAGTGTCATTGCCTGTGTGTTCCTCTAAACAAACCACAGATGGATCCACCTAGTGTAATTGCATGTCAGTTCTTTTCACAAACCACACATGGATCCACCAGTGTCATTGCATGTGTGTTCTTCTCATGAACCATAGCCAGTGTCATTGCATGTATGTTCTTCTCACAAACCACACAAGGATCCACCAGTGTCATTGCATGTGTGTTCTTCTCATGAACTATAGCCAGTGTCATTGCATATATGTTCTTCTCACAAACCACATAAGTATACACCAGTGTCATTGCATGTCTGTTCTTCTCACAAACCACACATGGATCCACCAGTGTCATTGGATGTGTGTTCTTCTCATGAACCACACATGGATCCACCAGTGTCATTGCATGTCTGTTCTTTTCATGAACCACAGCTAGAGTCATTACATGTATGTTCCTTCCACAAACCACATATGGATCCACCAGTGTCATTGCATGTGTGTTTTTTTCATGAACCACACCCAGTGTCATTGCATGTTTGTTCCTCGAAACAAACCACACATGGATCCAACTAGTGTGATTGCATGTTTGTTCTTCTCACAGACCACACATGGATCCACCAGTGTCATTGCATGTGTGTTCTTCTCATGAACCTTAGCCAGTGTCATTGCGTGTATGTTCTTCTCACAAACCACACATGGATCCACCAGTGTCATTGCATGTGTGTTCTTCTCATGAACCACACATGGATCCACAAGTGTCATTGCATGTCTGGTCTATTCATGAACCACACCCAGTGTCATTGCATGTTTGTTCCTCTAAACAAACCACACATGGATCCACCTAGTGTGATTGCATGTTTGTTGTTTTCACAAACCACACATGGATCCACCAGTGTCATTGCATGTGTGTTCTTCTCATGAACCATAGCCAGTGTCATTGCATGTATGTTCTTCTCACAAACCACACATGGATCCACCAGTGTCATTGCATGTGAGTTCTTCTAGACAAACCACATAAGGATCCACCAGTGTCATTGCAAGTCTGTTCTTCTCACAAACCACACATGGATCCACCTAGTGTCATTGCATGTCACTTCTTCTCACAAACCACACATGGATCCACCAGTGTCATTGCATGTGTGTTCTTCTCATGAACCACAGCTAGTGTCATTGCATGTATGTTCTTGTCACAAACCACACATGGATCCACCAATGTCATTGCATGCGTGTTCTTCTCATGAACCACACATGGATCCACCAGTGTCATTGCATGTCTATTCTTTTCATGAACCACAGCTAGAGTCATTGCATGTATGTTCCTTCCATAAACCACACATGGATCCACCTAGTGTGATTGCATGTCTGTTCTTTTCACAAACCACACATGGATCCACCAGTGTCATTGCATGTGTGTTCTTCTCATGAACCACAGCCAGTGTCATTGCATGTCTATTCTTCTCACACACCACATAAGGATCCACCCGTGTCATTGCATGTGTGTTCTTCTAAACAAACCACATAATTATCCACCAGTGTCATTGCATGTCTGTTCTTCTCACAAACCACACATGGATCCACCTAGTGTCATTGCATGTCAGTTCTTCTCACAAACCACACATGGATCCACCAGTGTCATTGCATGTGTGTTCTTCTCATGAACCACAACTAGTGTCATTGCATGTATGTTCTTGTCACAAACCACACATGGATCCACCAGTGTAATTGCATGTGTGTTATTCTCATGAACCACAGCCAGTGTTATTGAATGTCCGTTCTTCTCACAAACCACATAAGTATCCACCAGTATCATTGCATGTCTGTTCTTCTCACAAAACCACACATGGATCCACCAGTTTCATTGGATGTGTGTTCTTCTCATGAACCACACATGGATCCACTAGTGTCATTTCATGTCCGTTCTTTTCATGAACCACAGATAGAGTCATTGCATGTCTATTCCTTCCACAAACCACATATGGATCCACCAGTGTCATTGCATGTCTGTTCTTTTCATGAACCACACCAAGTGTCATTGCATGTGTGTTCTTCTCACAAAACCACACATGGATCCACCAGTGTCATTGGATGTGTGTTCTTCTCACAAACCACACAAGGATCCACCAGTGTCATTGCATGTGTCTTCTTCTCATGAACCACACATGGATCCACCAATGTTATTGTTGGTCTGTTCTTTTCATGAACCACAGCTAGAGTCATTGCATGTCTATTCTTTTCACAAACCACACATGGATCCACCTAGTGTGATTGCATGTCTGTTCTTTTCACAAACCACACATGGATCCACCAGTGTCATTGCATGTGTGTTCTTCTCATGAACCACAGCCAGTGTCATTGCATGTATGTTCTTCTCACAAACCACACAAGGATCCACCAGTGTCATTGCATGTGTCTTCTTATCATGAACCACACATGGATCCACCAGTGTTATTGCTGGTTTGTTCTTTTCATGAACCACAGCTAGAGTCATTGCATGTCTGTTCCTTCCACAAACCACACATGGATCCACCTAGTGTGATTGCATGTCTGTTCTTTTCACAAACCACATGGATCCACCAGTGTCATTCCATGTATGTTCTTCTCATAAACCATAGCCAGTGTCATTGCATGTTTGTTCTTCTCACAAACCACATAAGGATCCACCAGTGTCATTGCATGTGAGTTATTCTAAACAAACCACATAAGGATCCACAAGTGTCATTGCAAGTCTGTTCTTCTCACAAACCACACATGGATCCACCTAATTTCATTGCATGTCAGTTCTTCTCACAAACCACACATGGATCCACCAGTGTCATTGCATGTGTGTTCTTCTCATGAACCAGAACTAGTGTCATTGCATGTATATTCTTGTCACAAACCACACAAGGATCCACCAGTGTAATTGCATGTGTTTTATTCTCATGAACCACAGCCAGTGTCATTGCATGTCCGTTCTTCTCACAAACCACATAAGTATCCACCAGTATCATTGCATGTCTGTTCTTCTCACAAAACCACACATGGATCCACCAGTGTCATTGGATGTGTGTTCTTCTCATGAACTACACATGGATCCACCAGTGTCATTTCATGTCCGTTCTTTTCATGAACCACAGATAGAGTCATTGCATGTCTATTCCTTCCACAAACCACATATGGATCCACCAGTGTCATTGCATGTCTGTTCTTTTCATGAACCACACCAAGTGTCATTGCATGTGTGTTCTTCTCACAAAACCACACATGGATCCACCAGTGTCATTGGATGTGTGTTCTTCTCACAAACCACACATGGATCCACTAGTGTCATTGCATGTCTATTATTTTCATGAACCATAGCTAGAGTCATTGCATGTCTGTTCCTTCCACAAACCACACATGGATCCACGTAGTGTGATTGCATGTCTGTTCTTTTCACAAACCACACATGGATCCACCAGTGTCATTGCATGTGTGTTCTTCTCATGAACTACAACTAGAGTCATTGCATGTGTGTTCTTCTAAACAAACCACACATGGATCCACCTAGTGTGATTGCATGTCTGTTCTTTTCACAAACCACACATGGATCCACCTAGTGTGATTGCATGTATGTTCTTTTCACAAACCACACATGGATCCACCAGTGTCATTGCATGTCTGTTCCTTTCACAAACCACATATGGATCCACCAGTGTCATTGCATGTCTGTTCTTTTCATGAACCACACCCAGTGTCATTGCCTGTGTGTTCCTCTAAATAAACCACACATGGATCCACCAGTGTCATTGCATGTGTGTTCTTCTCATTAACCATAGCCAGTGTCATTGCATGTATGTTCTTCTCACAAACCACACCAGGATCCACCAGTGTCATTGCATGTGTGTTCTTCTCATGAACCATAGCCAGTGTCATTGCATGTATGTTCTTCTCACAAACCACATAAGTATCCACCAGGGTCATTGCATGTATGTACTTCTCACAAACCACACATGGATCCACCAGTGTCATTGGATGTGTGTTCTTCTCATGAACCACACATGGATCCACCAGTGTCATTGCATGTCTGTTCTTTTCATGAACCACAACTAGAGTCATTGCATGTATGTTCCTTACACAAACCACATATGGATCCACCAGTGTCATTGCGTCTTTGTTCTTTTCATGAACCACACCCAGTGTCATTGCATGTTTGTTCCTCTAAACAAACCACACATGGATCCAACTAGTGTGATTGCATGTCTGTTTTTTTCATGAACCTTAGCCAGTGTCATTGCATGTATGTTCTTCTCACAAACCACACATGGATCCACCAGTGTCATTGCATGTGTGTTCTTCTCATGAACCACACATGGATCCACCAGTGTCATTGTATGTCTGTTCTTTTCATGAACCACACCCAGTGTCATTGCATGTTTGTTCCTCTAAACAAACCACACATGGATCCACCTAGTGTGATTGCATGTTTTTTCTTTTCACAAACCACACATGGATCCACCAGTGTCATTGCATGTGTTTTCTTCTCATGAACCATAGCTAGTGTCATTGCATGTATGTTCTTCTCACAAAACACACATGGATCCACCAGTGTCATGGCATGTGTGTTCTTCTAAAAAACCACATAAGGATCCACCAGTGTCATTGCATATCTGTTCTTTTCATGAACCACACCCAGTGTGATTGCATGTCTGTTCCTTTCACAAACCACACATCGATCCACCAGTGTCATTGCATGTCTGTTCTTCTCATGAACCACACCCATTGTCATTGCATGTGTGTTATTCTCAGAAACCACACATGGATCCACCAGCGTCATTGCATGTGTGTTCTTCTCATGAACCACACATGGATCCACCAGTGTTGTTGCATGTCTATTCTTTACATGAACACAATCTAGAGTCATTGCATGTCTGTTCCTTCCACAAACCACACATGGATCCACCTAGTGTGATTGCATGTCTGTTCTTTTCACAAACCACACATGGATCCACCAGTGTCAATGCATGTGTGTTCTTCTCATGAACCACAACCAGTGTCATTGCATGTCTATTCTTCTCACACACCACATAATGATCCACCAGTGTCATTGCATGTCTGTTCTTCTAAACAAACCACATAAGGATCCACCAGTGTCATTGCATGTCTGTTCTTCTCACAAACCACAAATGGATCCACCTAGTGTCATTGCATGTCAGTTCTTCTCACAAACCACACATGGATCCACCAGTGTCATTGCATGTGTGTTCTTTTCATGAACCACAGCCAGTGTCATTGCATGTATGTTCTTCTCACAAACCACACAAGGATCCACCAGTGTCATTGCATGTGTGTTCTTCTCATGAACCACACATGGATCCACCAGTGTTATTGCAGGTCTGTTCTTTTCATGAACCACATCTAGACTCATTGCATGTATGTTCCTTCCACAAACCACACATGGATCCACCTAGTGTGATTGCATGTCTGTTCTTTTCACAAACCACACATGGATCAACCAGTGTTATTGCATGTGTGTTCTTCTCATGAACCATAGCCAGTGTCATTGCATGTTTGTTCTTCTCACAAACCACATAAGGATCCACTAGTGTCATTGCATGTGAGTTCTTCTAAACAAACCATCTAAAGATCCACCAGTGTCATTGCAAGTCTGTTCTTCTCACAAACCACACATGGATCCACCTAGTGTCATTGCATGTCAGCTCTTCTCACAAACCACACATGGATCCACCAGTGTCATTGCATGTGTGTTCTTCTCATGAACCACAGCTAGTGTCATTGCATGTATGTTTTTGTTACAAACCACACAAGGATCCACCAGTGTCATTGCATGTGTGTTATTCTCATGAACCATAGCCAGTATCGTTGCATGTCCGTTCTTCTCACAAACCTTATAAGTATCCACCAGTGTCATTGCATGTCTGTTCTTCTCACAAACCACACATGGATCCACCAGTGTCATTGGATGTGTGTTATTCTCATGAACCACACATGGATCCACCAGTGTCATTGCATGTCCATTCTTTTCATGAACCACAGCTAGAGTCATTGCATGTTTGTTCCTTCCACAAACCACAAATGGATCCACCAGTGTCATTGCATGTCTGTTCTTTTCATGAACCACACCCAGTGTCATTGCATGTGTGTTCTTCTCACAAACCACACATGGATCCACTAGTGTCATTGCTTGTGTGTTCTTCTCATGAACCACACATGGATCCACTAGTGTCATTGCATGTCTATTCTTTTCATGAACCACAGCTAGAGTCATTGCATGTTTGTTCCTTCCACAAACCACACATGGATCCACCTAGTGTGATTGCATGTCTGTTCTTTTCACAAACCACACATGGATCCACCAGTGTCATTGCATGTGTGTTCTTCTCAAGAACCACAATCAGTGTCAATGCATGTATGTTCTTCTCACAAGCCACACATGGATCCACCAGTGTCATTGCATGTGTGTTCTTCTCATGAACCATAGCCAGTGTCATTGCATGTATGTTATTCTCACAAACCACACATGGATCCACTAGTGTTATTGCATGTGTGTTCTTCTCATGAACCACACATGGATCCACCACTGTCATTGCATATCTGTTCTTTACATGAACCACAGCTAGAGTCATTGCACGTCCGTTCCTTCCACAAACCACACATGGATCCACCTAGTGTGATTGCATGTCTGTTCTTTTCACAAACCACGCATGGATCCACCAGTGTCATTGCATGTCTGTTCTTTTCATGAACCACAGCTAGAGACATTGCAAGAATGTTCTTCTCACAAACCACATAAGGATTCACCAGTGTCATTGCATGTGTGTTCTTCTAAACAAACCACATAAGGATCCACCAGTGTCATCGGAAGTATGTTCTTCTCACAAACCACACATGGATCCACCAGTGTCATTGCATGTGTGTTCTTCTCATGAACCACAGCCAGTGTCATTGCATGTATGTTCTTCTCACAAACCACATAAGTATCCACCAGTGTCATTGCATGTCTGTTCTTCTCACAAACCACACATGGATCCACTAGTGTCATTGGATGTGTGTTCTTCTCATGAACCACACATGGATCAACCGGTGTCACTGCATGTCTGTTCTTTTCATGAACCACAGCTAGAGTCATTGCATGTGTGTTCCTTCCACAAACCACATATGGATCCACCAGTATCATTGCATGTCTGTTCTTTTCATGAACCACACCTAGTGTCATTGCATGTCTGTTCCTCTAAAAAAACCACACATGGATCCACCTAGTGTGATTGCATGTCTGTTCCTTTCACAAATCACACATGGATCCACCAGTGTCATTGCATGTGTGTTCTTCTTATGAACCATAGCCAGTGTCATTGCATGTATGTTCTTCTAACAAACCACACATGGATCCACCATTATCATTGCATGTGTGTTCTTTGCATGAACCATAGCTAGAGTCATTGCATGTCTGTTCCTCTAAACAAACCACACATGGATCCACCTAGTGTGATTGCATGTCTGTTCTTTTCACAAACCACACATGGATCCACCAGTGTTATTGCATGTCTGTTCTTTTCATGAACCACAGCTAGAGTCATTGCATGTATGTTCTTCTCACAAACCACATAAGGATCCACCAGTGTTATTGTATGTGTGTTCTTCTAAACAAACCACATAAGGATCCACCAGTGTCATTGCATGTCTGTTCTTCTCACAAACCACATATGGATCCACCTAGTGTCATTGCATGTCAGTTATTCTCACAAACCACACATGGATTCACCAGTGTCATTGCATGTGCGTTCTTCTCATGAACAACAGCCAGTGTTATTGCATGTATGTTCTTCTCACAAACCACACAAGGATCCACCTAGTGTCATTGCATGTGTGTTCTTCTCATGAACCACACATGGATCCACTAGTGTCATTGCATGTCTGTTCTTTTCATGAACCACTGCTAGAGTCATTGCATGTCTATTCCTTCCACAAACCACACATGGATCCACCTAGTGTCATTGCATGTATGTTCTTCTCACAAACCACATAAGTATCCACCAGTGTCATCGCATGTATGTTCTTCTCACAAAGCACACATGGATCCACCAGTGTCATTGCATGTGTGTTCTTCTCATGAACCACAGCCAGTGTCATTGCATGTATGTTCTTCTCACAAACCACATAAGTATCCACCAGTGTCATTGGATGTCTGTTCTTCTCACAAACCACACATGGATCCACTAGTGTCATTAGATGTGTGTTCTTCTCATGAACCACACATGGATCCACCGGTGTCACTGCGTGTCTGTTCTTTTCATGGACCACAGCTAGAGTCATTGCATGTGTGTTCCTTCCACAAACCACATATGGATCCACCAGTATCATTGCATATCTGTTCTTTTCATGAACCACACCCAGTGTCATTGCTTGTGTGTTCTTCTCATGAACCACACATGGATCCACTAGTGTCATTGCATGTCTATTCTTTTCATGAACCACAGCTAGAGTCATTGCATGTTTGTTCCTTCCACAAACCACACATGGATCCACCTAGTGTGATTGCATGTCTGTTCTTTTCACAAACCACACATGGATCCACCAGTGTCATTGCATGTGTGTTCTTCGCATGAACCATAGCCAGTGTCATTGCATGTATGTTCTTCTCACAAACCACACATGGATCCACCATTATCATTGCATGTGTGTTGTTTGCATGAACCATAGCTAGAGTCATTGCATGTCTGTTCCTCTAAACAAACCACACATGGATCCACCTAGTGTGATTGCATGTCTGTTCTTTTCACAAACCACACATGGATCCACCAGTGTCATTACATGTCTGTTCTTTTCATGAACCACAGCTAGAGTCATTGCATGTATGTTCTTCTAACAAACCACATAAGGATCCACCAGTGTTATTGCATGTGTGTTCTTCTGAACATACCACATAAGGATCCACCAGTGTCATTGCATGTCTGTTCTTCTCACAAACCACACATGGATCCACCTAGTGTCATTGCATGTCAGTTATTCTCACAAACCACACATGGATCCAAAAGTGTCATTGCATGTGTGTTCTTCTCATGAACCACAGCCAGTGTTATTGCATGTATGTTCTTCTCACAAACCACACAAGGATCCACCTAGTGTCATTGCATGTGTGTTCTTCTCATGAACCACACATGAATCCACTAGTGTCATTGCATGTCTGTTCTGTTCATGAACCACAGCTAGAGTCATTGCATGTCTATTCCTTCCACAAACCACACATGGATCCACCTAGTGTCATTGCATGTATGTTCTTCTCACAAACCACATAAGTATCCACCAGTGTCATTGCATGTCTGTTCTTCTCACAAACCACACATGGATCCACAAGTGTCATTGGATGTGTGTACTTCTCATGAACCACACATGGATCCACCAGTGTCATTGCGTCTTTGTTCTTTTCATGAATCACACCCAGTGTCCTTGCATGTTTGTTCCTCTAAACAAACCACACATGGATCCACCTAGTGTGATTGCATGTATATTCTTTTCACAAACCACACATGGATCCACCAGTGTCATTGCATGTGTGTTCTTCTCATGAACCACAGCCAGTGTCATTGCATGTATGTTCTTCTCACAAACCACACATGGATCCACTAGTGTCATTCCATGTGTGTTCTTTTCATGAACCCCACCCAGTGTCATTGGATGTCTGTTCCTCTAAACAAACCACACATGGATCCACCTAGTGTGATTGCATGTCTATTCTTTTAACAAACCACACATGGATCCACCAGTGTCATTGCATGTCTGTTCTTCTCAAAAACCACATATGGATCCACCTAGTGTCATTGCATGTCAGTTATTCTCACAAACCACACATGGATTCACCAGTGTCATTGCATGTGCGTTCTTCTCATGAACAACAGCCAGTGTTATTGCATGTATGTTCTTCTCACAAACCACACAAGGATCCACCTAGTGTCATTGCATGTGTGTTCTTCTCATGAACCACACATGGATCCACTAGTGTCATTGCATGTCTGTTCTTTTCATGAACCACAGCTAGAGTCATTGCATGTCTATTCCTTCCACAAACCACACATGGATCCACCTAGTGTCATTGCATGTATGTTCTTCTCACAAACCACATAAGTATCCACCAGTGTCATCGCATGTATGTTCTTCTCACAAAGCACACATGGATCCACCAGTGTCATTGCATGTGTGTTCTTCTCATGAACCACAGCCAGTGTCATTGCATGTATGTTCTTCTCACAAACCACATAAGTATCCACCAGTGTCATTGGATGTCTGTTCTTCTCACAAACCACACATGGATCCACTAGTGTCATTAGATGTGTGTTCTTCTCATGAACCACACATGGATCCACCGGTGTCACTGTGTGTCTGTTCTTTTCATGGACCACAGCTAGAGTCATTGCATGTGTGTTCCTTCCACAAACCACATATGGATCCACCAGTATCATTGCATATCTGTTCTTTTCATGAACCACACCCAGTGTCATTGCTTGTGTGTTCTTCTCATGAACCACACATGGATCCACTAGTGTCATTGCATGTCTATTCTTTTCATGAACCACAGCTAGAGTCATTGCATGTTTGTTCCTTCCACAAACCACACATGGATCCACCTAGTGTGATTGCATGTCTGTTCTTTTCACAAACCACACATGGATCCACCAGTGTCATTGCATGTGTGTTCTTCGCATGAACCATAGCCAGTGTCATTGCATGTATGTTCTTCTCACAAACCACACATGGATCCACCATTATCATTGCATGTGTGTTGTTTGCATGAACCGTAGCTAGAGTCATTGCATGTCTGTTCCTCTAAACAAACCACACATGGATCCACCTAGTGTGATTGCATGTCTGTTCTTTTCACAAACCACACATGGATCCACCAGTGTCATTACATGTCTGTTCTTTTCATGAACCACAGCTAGAGTCATTGCATGTATGTTCTTCTAACAAACCACATAAGGATCCACCAGTGTTATTGCATGTGTGTTCTTCTGAACATACCACATAAGGATCCACCAGTGTCATTGCATGTCTGTTCTTCTCACAAACCACACATGGATCCACCTAGTGTCATTGCATGTCAGTTATTCTCACAAACCACACATGGATCCAAAAGTGTCATTGCATGTGTGTTCTTCTCATGAACCACAGCCAGTGTTATTGCATGTATGTTCTTCTCACAAACCACACAAGGATCCACCTAGTGTCATTGCATGTGTGTTCTTCTCATGAACCACACATGAATCCACTAGTGTCATTGCATGTCTGTTCTGTTCATGAACCACAGCTAGAGTCATTGCATGTCTATTCCTTCCACAAACCACACATGGATCCACCTAGTGTCATTGCATGTATGTTCTTCTCACAAACCACATAAGTATCCACCAGTGTCATTGCATGTCTGTTCTTCTCACAAACCACACATGGATCCACAAGTGTCATTGGATGTGTGTTCTTCTCATGAACCACACATGGATCCACCAGTGTCATTGCGTCTTTGTTCTTTTCATGAATCACACCCAGTGTCCTTGCATGTTTGTTCCTCTAAACAAACCACACATGGATCCACCTAGTGTGATTGCATGTATATTCTTTTCACAAACCACACATGGATCCACCAGTGTCATTGCATGTGTGTTCTTCTCATGAACCACAGCCAGTGTCATTGCATGTATGTTCTTCTCACAAACCACACATGGATCCACCAGTGTCATTCCATGTGTGTTCTTTTCATGAACCCCACCCAGTGTCATTGGATGTCTGTTCCTCTAAACAAACCACACATGGATCCACCTAGTGTGATTGCATGTCTATTCTTTTCACAAACCACACATGGATCCACTAGTGTCATTGCATGTGTGTTCTTCTCATGAACCACAACCAGTGTCATTGCATGTATGTTCTTCTCACAAACCACACATGGATCCACCAGTGTCATTGCATGTGTGTTCTTCTCATGAAGCACACATGTATCCACCAGTGTCATTGCATATATGTTCTTTCCATGAACCACACCCAGTGTCATTGCATGTCTGTTCCTCTAAACAAACCACACATGGATCCACCTAGTGTGATTGCATGTCTGTTTTTTCATGAACCACACATGGATCCACCAGTGTCATTGCATGTGTGTTCTTCTCATGAACCACAGCTAGTGTCATTGCATGTATGTTCTTTTCACAAACCACAAATGGATCCACCAGTGTCATTGCATGTGTGTTCTTCTAAACAAACCACATAAGGATCCACCAGTGTCATTGCATGTCTGTTCTTTTCATGAACCACACCCAGTGTCATTGCATGTGTGTTCTTCTAGAAAAACCACATAAGGATCCACCAGTGCCATTGCATGTATGTTCTTTTCATGAACCACACCCAGTGTCATTGTAATTGAAGCTGTGCAAGGAAAAATACACAGAAACAATTGAAGCTGTGCAAGGAAGATGCTAAAAGGAAGGAGCAGACGAATCGATCCTTGCTCTCGTAGGAAGATGCGCATCGGGCTAAGATTAGGAAGATCAAGGAGATGTGTGATAACTAGTTCTATTTAGCTTGAGCTCTGTGCATTTTTAAGTTGTAATAGTAGTACTTGTTGACCTAGCGGTCTGAACTAGTGGTCCCGGAGTCCTGGAAAGAAAAAAATTGCTCTCTCGTTAGTCTGTCTTAACCCTACATCACTTCCTTTTGTCTGATCATGGTGGTATTCTGAAATTGGTGGTTTGTTTAAATGTAATCTACGTGGATTGTGCCGCATGCAAGTGGCACAGCCACAATTTATAAAGTGGAAGCACGTACACTCGGTTAATGGAGATCCGGAAGCTTCGCCAGATGCAGGGGATGCAGGAGCAGGGACGCGGTGAGATAGATGGGCTCAAGCGTCTGGGCATTATCGGTTTCCATTGCTGTTTATGTTGCCACGTCGTTATGCAGCATCTGAAATAAGTTGCTGCTTCGTGGAGTGTGGCAGCTTAAATAATTTATTTCTGTGCCACTTACATTTCGTCGTATTTGGATACCTCCTACCCTCAGCAATCGTGGAACCGGTGCTGCGTATTTTCAGATAGCAGTGGAACAATCACAGTTTCGGATTCAACCACTGACTCGGGCGTTTCTAAACCCTAAGTCGTGGTACATTTTACTCAGAGAACGTGGGTAGATTGTTTCGCCCAGCAACGTGCCACACACGGATCTCTAGAATTTAATAGAATTATATAGTATATAGGTTAAACTTCAACACATTACTATGCATCTTCATTGCCAGCAGCCTTCTTCCGCAGCCTGGGTGCCAAGCCTTCACGTCCACTGGCTTCTTCATTTCCTACCTTCTTCCTCTTCCTCGGTGCCAATTTTCTTAGCTTCACGTAGTCTGCATCGCTGGGCCAATGGGCACCAGAATCGTGTCCAGCATCATCTTTCCACTCGTTTTTACCTTCTTCGGGCAGCAAAATGACTAACCCGGCAGTCATGTTTCTAACCTTGCGGCGCTTCCTGTCAAAGAAACAAGATTGTTGCATAACTGCCCAATATCTACAGAGTAAATAAAACAAAAATTACAATTCAGCACAAACATGCGAACCCCAAGAGACCTTTGCTTACCAGGAGCTAATTGGGTTCGAGCAACCTCCCTGTCCAAGAATAGAAGGGCGACTCCCAGTTGCAGCAACTTCCACATCCAGTACATCACATTTTAGCTCAAACATGGCAGCCGAAGCATACCTTTTCATCAATCCAATTAGCTGATTGTCACACGTTAGAGGAACCATGATGCCACATTCATCCATGAAGCTGAACTTTGCAGTCTGCTTCGGCCATAATTCATCATGATTACGCAGAGCAGCAACCATACCAGATATAGTGCAGATCTGCACAGATGCTTCTTCCATCGTGACACAATGGTGTCCATACCACTTGCCCTTAGAGTCGTACCTATAGAGGACTACCGTAACCAGGTAAGGGGGGTCCGCGGAGATCCCGCTTGACAGAAAACTGTGGACAAAGTATGTTTGTTAGCGTTGGGCTAACAAACAATTTGAGGATCAATAGCCAGCTAGCAGTTATAATTAGTGCGAATAGCAAAGAGAATGGTAGCTCACCCGCTTGTAGCCAGAAATTTTTCTTCCTTGATAGTAGGATCTGCCATCCTCTGAGCTGCTCGGCTCGTCGGCAGCGGAGGCGGGCTAGAGCCTCGAGACGGCGGCTATGGCATGCGCCATTGGAGCTCGGGATCAGCGACTGGGCGCAGCAACTTGGCACCGGAAGTCAAATGTCCGAAGGGACCGTCCTGCCTAGAGGGTGGATTCCGACGCTGCCGGTGCTAGGGGAAAGGTGGGAATGGATTTGTGAAATTGGTCAACGCATCCAATCCACTTAGCTACTCGATTTTCCTAAGAGGTTGCCGCGTTGGCGCTCGCGTCACGGACAGATGACTGACATGAGGGTCCTGACCGTCTACTTCATGGGGCAGTTTAACAAAATGTTTGAATTTGGCAGGGGTGAGATGAGTTTGCCTCGAAATGGCCCCTCTCAGTAGTTAGCGGCCCAACTTTTCGAAACGCGGCAATTTCAGGCAACTTAGGTACCTCCATGCGTTGGCCTGCGAACTTTGGTACCGCAGACGAACAAGCCCCACCACCTCCCCCACCATGACGCCCTCCTTGGCCTCCTTGGGAACCATTGTGATGGCTACTTGGTGGAGAGGGTGGAGCAGCTGGGTTGTTTCTGGCTGATCGCCAGCCTCCGTCCGGAGCGTCATTATTCCGGTTCCGGGGAGGATCTTCATTGTGACGACCCCCTGTCGGTTTGTCTCGGCGCGGTGTCCATCGTTCCCTCGCCCGTCAGCCGGACGGCTTGCGTGTCATGGAGGTGGCATTCTTTGTCGGTCCTCCTCCCGACATTTCTCTTTATCTTCTTCCCTGTGATCCTTCGACTCTCGCCGGGGGGGATTCTTCGGATTCAGAGCAGTGATTGCCTCTTGCTCCGCAACTGGGGTAACGTTGCGCCAGTCATGTGCAGCTTTGTGGTGCTATCCTGAAGATCCGGTTCTTGAGTATTTGTCTTCCTGACGGTCGGAACGATGATGCTGTTCCAGAACATGTTGGGGTCTTACGTCAGCCCAGGCCGGATCCGTGTGACATTGGTCAGAATGGGAGACCAGTTTTTGACTTCTGGATAGGGCAACCTTTTGCTGTTCCAGACCCTTGTTGAGTAGCTTAATGCCCAACCGGATCTGCTCTAGGCCTGGATGAGTAGATAGGATTTCTCGAGCCGCAACGGTATTCTGTACTGGTGTTGGATACACCCAATCCCCATTGCTGTCGTGCCGAGGCATTCCATGTTCTCCTCCAAAGAGGACTTTGTGAATCCGTGGGAATTGGTCGTCATGAGTATGACGTTTCCTGGTCTTCTGATGTTGCCTAGAGTTGTACTTCTCCGCAGTTGCCATGCGTTTCTTTTCTTCCTCAAGGTTTTTCGCTTCATCGAGGAGTACTTGGCGACGCGCTTCTAGGGCCTGGGCCCTTTCGTCCAGCTCTGCAGCTGTAGGAATAGGTGTGGTTAATGCAGCATCGATGAGTTTACGCGCACCTTCAGTGATCACGTGTCCATCCACCGACTCTTCTTTGGGCTCATCTGGGATAAGTGCTCCGTCCGAGTCTTCCTCATATTCCTCGGCAATCACCTCCTCTACCGGAGGGTCTTTTGCCGGGGTCTTGTTATTATTCTTTGCCTTCTTCGCAGTGCCGGTAGCAAAGACGGCTTTGGGCCTGTTTCCCGGAGTCAAACTTTGATCGGTACTTTTGGCCATTTGGTTCTTGGGATCATCTCCGAGATCCATGTTGTCCTGTGCTTTGGGAGAGTTTTCTCCGGATCCTTCGTCCATGTCTTCTCCTTTTGCAACAGCTGTGGAGTTAATCTCTTCTTCATATTCTACGGAGAACTTCTGGAAATCTGCCGATATCATGGAGTCATCCGAAGATGCCGGTAATTCGACGCTTGTTCCGATAGCCTCCAGCACAGAGTCGATGTTGTCTCCAGCATCGGCGGAGCCGGATCCGGATCCCACATTCGACAAAGTGTGATGTGCCCCTCCTGAGATAACTACGGTCCTCATAGTAGGCTTCGTCATAACGTCTGATGGTCTCGAGGATTGCATCTATGCCTGAGTTTTGCATTAGCATGCGCCTTAGTGTGTATCTCAGGAAGGGTATGTCTGTACCGGTGTCATCAGAGCTGGAACCAGAGTTATCTTCTTGCTCTTCCTGGATTTCGACCTCCGCAGGTGGATCGATCTGGGATTCGGGCTCGCTAGGGAGATCCACTCCAGATCCAACATACATTGCGAGATCTACCTCAGGTTCAGCTTTCTCCACTATCTCCGCAACTGGTGCGGGCTGGGTGGGATTAGGGTTTTCTGAGATCCGGAACTCCGCCGCCTCCACGGATAGGGGGACCTAGAAATTTCTTCTGCCTCTATCATCACCGCTGTGGTGGGTGGGGAAGGTTCAGCAAAACCGATGTAAACATCGATCTCGCCAAAAGACATGATGGTGTAGGTGGTCACGGCTTCCCTAGCCGGAATCCAAGTCTCGTCGAGGACGATGAGAGGGACGTCGCTGGCGTAGAGGATGCGACCGACGACGATAGTCTCGCCGATTCCGATTCTTGTAGATTCCGCTCAAAACACAGATCTGAAGCTCACTTGCCCCATGGTGGGCGCCAACTGTCGTCGGATTGATGACAAGTACGCCATGAGGGGGTCCTCAAGGCGTGTGGAAGAGAGGGGTGTAAGGCGTACGGTGTTCTGGGACGGTGAGCACACAAGTTTACCCAGGTTCGAATCCATCGGCTTTGGATGGATCCTACTCGTGCTAGCAATCCAGTAATACGGCAGAGCCGGAATATGGGTTACAAGGGGTTCGCCTGTGCGAGTTGAGATTGTGATAGATAGGATGCCCTAAAGGCTCTCCCTAGGATGGCTTATATAGATATCTGGCCTAGGGTTTACAGGAGAGATCTATCCGGCTACGACTAAGAGTCGGTTACAGAGTACATCTTGAACTACAGGTGACATGAGTATACCCTACAGGTACTCGAGCTTGGTATATACGGTCCAAATACATACAGGTCCACGGTGTCGCCAAGGCCCGGATGGAGGGACTCGAGTAACCTACGGACTCTCGATTTCTTAAAGGACAATAAGAAGCTAAAGATAGAAAGTTTGAAGGGGAAAACCCTAACTTGTAACCGACTCGACCTGCTACCTAAGACCTAGCCTATCTGTATAAAGGCTAGGAGGGGGCGGCAAGGAGGACACACGCAACCCTAGTTTCCACAACCCTTGCCAGATTGCATCTGCGCACCATTGTAACTTTCGACTCCTTCGATAATTCCACGAGCAGACAAGCAGGAGTAGGGACCTCTACGAGGCCTGAACCTGGGTAATCCTTTGTCCCATGTGTGCTTGTTTGCTAGCCGATAGATGTCTCCAGCGCTCCCTCCTTCTCCAAAACCCAAGTCCATAACAATGGGCATTGACGAGTTAAACCCTCGTCAATTGGCGCCGTCTGTGGGAATTGGGAGTGCTGATGTTGCGGCTTCTTCGGCCCCATCAAACGCGATCTACAACTCTACAACAGCAGAGATTCGCCAGCTTTTCGGCGCCTTCGACTTCACCGTCCACACGCCGGCTACTCGCCCGGCCTTCGAGTCCGTGGGCGACGGAATCAGCCTGGCGATCGGGAGCTTCCGCTTCCAAGTTGGTCAGATGGGCATGCTTCGCATGCCCGATCAGCCGACAGCACCGGCGATTGCCCCAGCATCATGGTTCCCTCCGTCGATCGGCACCCTGAGCGAGCTCAATGCTCCGGCGGCAGTCGGGAACATGGTCAGCGACAGCAGTCGCGACTCCGATCTAAGCAATCTGGCCACTGAAGATGGAACCTACGGTTCCGGATCTAAAAGTTGTGGAAGCAGCAGCTTCCCAAATCACTTCATGTGCGCCATCATCAACGCGGGCGACACCTCCGCCAACCGCGGTAACGGTGGCAACACCGGCAACGGCACCGACCCGCCAAACGCTGCCAATGGTGGCAATGGAGGAGCAGTCGAACCTCCCAGCATAATCAACGAGCAAACTGGTGAATGCGTCGTGATCAGGCTCAACGAGCAAGAGTGGGAGCGCTGCGGCGAAGCCCTACGAGGTGCACCTCTACCCTTCGGATCCCTGCAAGAACTGCTGATGGGCTACCACTGGCTCCTAAAAGAGAAATTCAAGCGCCAAAAACAAGCAATCGCGCAACTTGAGGCGCGCAAAAAGGCGGCGGACGAGTCAAGCCTTCGTCACGCTGGGCTGTCCTCCTACGGAGGATCCTCCTCAAGAGGCAACGAGCATATCGCCAGGAAGAGGTAATCGCGGATGGCTCACCTCACCGAACAAGAGCGCATAGACGCCGCGAAAGTCCTCGACTTCGGCTCTATGACAGTTGACATGAGAGGCAACATGGTTCCCAGGATGCCACAGGCCGCAGTAACAGCGGCCACCATGTACCTTCTCAATAACCAGCCACCGGCTGGAGATCCTCGAACGGCCATGCACCAATCTACGATCGCAGGCCTGGGGCTAATCGAGGCCGCCCTCGACAAAGAACCAGTACCAGACCCAAAAAAGGGCAAAGCGTTAGCAAGCCGCTACTCCTCGCCCTCGTCAAGCGATGACAGGCATGACCTGTCTCGGCGCCGCCGCTCACGGCGACACGATCGCGACTACCATGCACGCGATGAACTCACACAGTGCAAGATCGACAAGTCAAGGGCACGACGTGCTCGGTCGACTGATTCGGAAGAAGAAGATGGGGAGCTCTATGGCGCCAGATGCTTCAGCAGATCCATCAGGCAAAAGCGAATACCTAAAGGGTTCAAAATCCCATCGGAGAACCCGAAATTTGACGGTCTGCAGGACCCCAAGATCTGGCTGGAGGATCACATCTCCTCTGTCAGGCTGCACGGAGGCAGTCAAAGTACTGCCATGCAATGCTTGCAGCTACAGCTGCAGGCGCCGCCCGGTCATGGCTCAATAACCTCCCACACGGATCCATTCGCAGCTGGGATGAGCTGGTCTACAGCTTCGTGCGCAACTTTAAGGGCACGTACAAACGCCCCGCCTCAATCGAAGAACTAAGATGCTGCCAGCAAAGATCTGGCGAATCGCTGCGCTCTTACATCCAAAGGTGGTCCATCATCAAGAACTCCACGGAGAACATCTCAGAAGACCGCGCGATTGATGCATTCAACGGTGGTGTCCGCCGCATGGAACTCAGGGAGGAGCTAGGCCGCTCAAAGCCCCAGACCATCGACCACCTGATGGAGATCGCGAATCGGTGGGATAATGGAGAAGATTCGGTGAAGAATCGCGTTCACTCTGACAAAGAGGCAGAACTCGAACGAAGACCGGACCGCCGGAGTAAGCGTCGCATGCGCATCTATGACGATCGTGATGACGTCAACATGGTCGCAGCCGGCTACGCCGATAGACGCGACGATAACCGCAACAGCGGATACCGTAGCGGCGGATACCACGACTCCGGGAAAACCACGCAAGTGTGGCAACGCCGCACTCGCGATGAAGCACCCGCGAACTCCATCGAGGACAAACTGTCCGGGCCATGCATGGTACACTTTTACATCGACAAGCATGATGGCAAGAGAAAGTCCAGCCACCTCCTCAAGGACTGCCGCGAGTTCCTCAAGCTACATGAGGGATTGGTTCGGATGAACCGCAGTGCAGTCGAAAGAGGCTACGGAGCCGCTCCAGGCGCCGTGGCACATGGCACACCACCACCACCACCACCTGGGCCACCCCCGAACGGAGCTGCACCGGACCAACACCACGGAGGCAAACCGTACCCACGGGCCATGGGTACCATGATGATCCAAAAGGGGCGCCCCTCCAAAAGGGGCGCCCCTCCAATAGGTTACCCACTTGGCCACGCACTCGCCACCATCCACCACTGAGTACCTCAGTGGCAGTGAGTCGTGCATTACTTTTGACAAACGCGACCACCCGCCTCAAGTACCTCGCCCAGGTCATTGCCCCCTCGTACTCGAGGCGCAAATTGGAGGCTTCGACATGAGTCGTGTCTTCATGGATGGCGGAAGCGGTATCTGTTGGATATATGCCCAAGAGGCAATAATAAAGTGGTTATTATTATATCTTTATGTTTATGATAAATGTTTACATCCCATGCTATAATTGTATTAACTGGAAACATTAATACTTGTGTGTTTTGTAAACATAAAAGAGTCCCTCGTAAGTCTCTTGTTAAACTAGCTTGTTGATTAATGGATGATCATGGTTTCCTGATCATGGACATTGGATGTCATTAATAACAAGGTTATATCATTAGGAGAATGATGTGATGTACACACACCCATAGTAAGCGTAGCATAAGATCAAGTCATTAAGTTCGTATTGCTATAAGCTTTCAAATGCATAGTAACCTAATCCTTCGACCATGAGGTTATGTTAATCACCATCACCGGATGGGTACTTTGATGACATCAAACACCGCTTCGTAACTGGGTGGTTATAAAGGTGTCATTGGGTATTCTGAAAGTATGTGTTGAAGCGCATGGACCAAGATTGGGATTTGTCCATCCATATGATGGATAGATATGCTCTGGGCCCTCTCGGTGGAATGTCATCTAGTTAGCTTGCAAGCATGTGACTAGGTCACAAGGGATGACATAACATGGAACGAGTAAAGAGTACTTATCAGTAACGAGGTAGAACTAGGTATGGAGATACCGACGATCAAACCTCGGATAAGTATAGTATCGCGTGACAAAGGGAATTGGTTTCGTATGTTAAATGGTTCTATCGATCACAAAGTCATCGTTGAGTATGTGGGAGCTATTATGGATCTCCAGATCCCGCTAATGGTTATTGATCGGAGATGTGTCTCCATCATGTCTACATGTTCATGAACCGTAGGGTGACACACTTAAGGTTCGAAGTTGTTTTAAGTAGATATGGAATGTGCGTTGGAGACCGAATGTTGTTCGAAATCTTGGATTGGATCTGGGACATCACGAGGAGATCCGGAATTGTCCGGGGAATAAGATTCATATATTGGGGATCATTTTCTAAGTTAGGAAATGTTCTAGAGTATTTGTATGGGGATTCTAGAAGGTTTCAAAATGTTCCGGAAGGTGCTAGAAGATTTCTTGGAGTTTACTTGAAAACCAAGAAAGGATCAAGGAATCCTTGTCTGGTAAGACAAGGATTCGTGGGGGAGTAGGACTCTCCCCCACCTCCTTGATCCGCCGGCCAAGGGAGAGGGGAGTCCTACAAGGACTCCACCTCCCCATGGCGCCTCCCTCCATTAAATAGAGGGGTGGAGGCACAAGCCCCCTTGCCTCTTCGATTCTCTATATTTCAAGTTGCCTCTCTCCTCCTCCTTCCCTCTGCTCTGGCTTACGCGAAGCCCTGCAGAATTCTCTACTCCACCACCACCACCACACTGTTGTGCTGCTGGGATTCCGTGGAGAGATCTACTACCTCCATTGCTCGCTGGAACGGGGAGAGGAAGGTCTGCTTCGACTCCGCACGTGTGACCGACTGCGGAAGGCTGCCGGAACGCGGCGCTGGAAGGATCGTCTACTCGATCTTGAGATCGGCAAGTGATCGACTACATCAACCACGAGATCCGATCCCGTAACGCTTTCAGGTCTACAAGGGTTAGTACAGATCTATCTCGTTGCACATGTCTAATAGATTAGATCTTGGCTTTTATCTAGATTGGATCTGTGTTTTGTTCGTTCTTGCGGTAGAAATTTGTTTTCCATGCTACGAACCCATCAGTGGTATCAGAGCCGTGTCTATGCGTAGATCTGTTGCACGAGTAGAACACAATGGTTTTGTGGGCGTTGGTGCTCGTGCTGTCTTTTGCTTTGTGTACTTTGCATCTTGCGGTATGGTGGGATGAAGCGGCCCGGGCTAACCTTACATGTCATCGCACATGAGACTTGCTCCATAGTTGACGTGCAACTCGTATTGCACAAGTGGCTTTGCGGGTGTTTGTCTCTCCCATCATAGTATAGATCCAATCTACACTTTGCACTTGATAGCACCTGTATCAATGTTGTGGTTCAGTTTCGTAGGTAAGATCCGTTCTTATTCGAAAGCCCCAAACCACGTAAAACATGCAAAGAAAATTAGAGGCGTCTAACTTGTTTTTGCAGGGGTTTTGTGATGTGATATGGCCATCATGTGATTGTGATTATATTTGATGTATGCAATGATCCTTGTTGTAATATGGCAACCGGCAGGAGCCTAATGGTTGTCTTTAATTCTGTTAAGACCTGCGTGTCTATTCATCTTCTAATAGCTTTATTCCAAGTAGTTGTAATAGTTGCTAGTGATGATGGACAACCATGAAGCGGCGCCACTGACCTTGACGCAATGCTAGTGATGATGGAGATCATGTTCGTGCTTTGGAGATGGAGATCAAAGGCATAAGAAGAAAGGGCCATATCATATCACACTAATTATGAATTGCCTATGATGTTAATCCTTTATGCATCTTGTATTGCTTAGATCGCGACGGTAGCATTATAAGATGATCCCTCTCACTAAATATCAAGTAATAAAGTGTTCGTTCTTAGTAGGCACCGTTGCTAAGACTCGTCGTTTCGAAGCATCTCGTGATGATCGGGTGTGATAGATTCTACGTGTGCATACGACGGGTGCAAGCCAGATTTGCGCATGCGGATACTAAGGTTAACCTTGACGAGCCTAGCATGTACAGACATGGTCTCGGAACACGGAATACCGAAAGGTAAAGCATGAGTCATATGGATGATATGATGAACATGTTGATTGTTCGCTTTTAAAGCTACATCATCTCACGTGATGATCGGACTTGGTGTAGTGTATTTGGTTCGTGTAATCACTAAAACAACTCGAGGGATGTTGTTTTGAGTGGGAGTTCATTTGTAATTTGGATTAGTCAAACTCAATTTATCATAAACACAATCAAAGTGAATTTGCATAGTTTGTTATAGTCATTGGCATTCGTTCACCACCCTACGCTTAGTTATAGTTGAGATAGTGGAACTATAGAAATTCTGGATATTTTCTTTACGAACTGGTATCGTATTGTTTTGAGTGTCAATCTAAATTTAAAAGTCCTGTTGCAAACCTTCAGCAAACTCCATTTACTCTGTGAAGTTTAATAAACAGTGTTAAATCAAGAGTAACAATTCCAGTGTTAGTATCTAATGTATCATGTTTGCCTCCATGATTCTTGATACTCAAAAGATTGTTTTTAATATCAAGTTTATCTAAGAGCTAAAAGCAATGTTTCAGAAACCATCATATGTGAAAGGTATTGCGATATCTAAAACAATGTATTGGTTACAACATGATAGAGTATATGTCCTCATATTTGATGAGAATTTGTGAAGGTTGGAGACGCTAGTCGTCCTAATCCTCCAAAAGGTTTTGGAAAAGAAACATTATACTCGCAATTCACTTTTATAACATATAGCAGCTTGATCATGAAAGTTGTCATGATAAGGATGAATAGAAGATGTAAGTAAAATGTTTACTACACTAAAATATTACTAAAGAATGGAATTTTGAAAGAATGCAAAACATTTGATGAAGGTGATCCACTTCAAAGTGCAAGTCCAAAGGTATTAGTATTTTACTATACACACTTTGTACTATGTGTCATGTGAATGACACCACTATTGATGTTGATAGATTCTTTTAAAAGAAAAGGAATTGTTGAAAGAGAATCTATAAAATATTTGGCAGAAAAGAAAAGATTGGAGATGTCCAAACTTAGGTATATAGAAGATACATGTTATGGCTGTATTCCTTGCTTGTTAAACAATGTAGTTCTGCGGTATTGGATACAAAATTGGTTGGTATGAAGTATCATACAGGACAACACAATTCATGAAATGCAATGGCCTAAGTAACTAGCAAGAGAATATGTGATGATGTTCATCGAAAACAAACAAAGGGTTGTTGTGTTGCTCGTTAACATCAAAGCTTACCTTCAAGATTTGTTTCAATAATTGTTATTTTGATCAGGTATTATGACGACAAAAGGTTCTTCAAATAATTATCGTATTCCATAATAGATGGATGATATACAAGTCTGGTTGGAGAAATAACAACCATAAAACTAATGCTAAAATATCGCAAGACAAATGATTGAAAGATCACTTGCGAAGTGACATCACCGTTTAAATTATATTTGGGATACATGAAGAAACTCCATGTTGATGGATTTTTGGAGTCTTTGATTTTGATCAAATGACGCTTGTGATACTTTCCTGGAGATAATTAAAACTCCGTTCGTAGGCCAAGAGAGGAACGGACGACTAACTGATTGGAATTTGTACATATTGATGTATATAGTCCATTATGTGTAGTCGTGGGCGATGGATTTCAACTTCATATGCTTTCTCCGAAGATTTGAGTGAGTATATGTATATACTTACTCAATAAGGAAGAAGTATGAAACATTTGAAAATGTTCAAAGACTTTCAAGATGAAGTGGAAAATTATTGTAACAAGAAAAAAAAAAGTTTATGATTGGATCATAAAGATGTTTGAGTTACAAGTTTAGCAAAACACCTAAGATTTGAGGAATCGTTCCATGGATTTGCATTTCCCAAAACACCATAGGAGTATGGAGTGTTCAAGATATGTAATGAAACCTTGTTTGACATGGTAAGATCAAAGGTGTCATTTATAAACTGCCATTATATTTTAAAGACTAAAGCTTTAGTGACTACCGCTTTTACACTGAAAAGAGCTCCATCGTGATCCGTTGAAATGACACCATATAAGTCATGGTTTGGGATAAAACCCAGGTTGTCCTTTCTTAAATTTTTGGTATGCTAGGCATAAGTAAAATGTTTACAACCAAAGTCGGATGAGCATGTCTTTGTAGGTTATTTCGAATAACCATTGGGTATTCCTCCATAACACCGAAGACAAAAGTGTTTGTCACTTAGAATGTCGAGTTTCTTGAGAAGGAATTTTTGGTGAAAAGTTAAGTGGGAGGATAATAGAACTTTGACAAGGTTGTTGAACCTTGGCTAATATGTGCTGAGTTGCGCAGCGTCGATAAGTGTCCCGGAGGCAGCAACAATGCTCATGGCTCACGTGCCTCAAAGGATGTGGTCACGGGGATCTAAGTTCCTATTAAACCAAGTAGGTCGGGTAAGTAATCAAATGCCAAGATTTGAGAGTTAAATCATTGTTGTTTGACAATGATGAACCGACTACATGCAAATAATCAATGATGGGCCCTGACTTTGTTAAGTGGCTTGAAGCCATAAAATCCGTGATAATTCCATACACGAGAAATCAAGCTTTGAATTTGAAAGAACCTCTGGAAAGGTGCAAGGCCTTACAGTCGTATATGGATCTATAAAGAAATAGACATGGATGTTTCACATCTATGAAATAGTCGACATGTCGGAAAGAGTTTACGACAATGTTCAAGGAATTGACTATGATAAGATTTGATCTTTCATAGCGATATTTAGTCTAGACGGATTAATGTAGCAACCACTACATATATTTTGGTATATGGTAGTTGAACAAATAAAACAAGTTCTTCTAATAGAATGGTTACCTAGGATGTGTCCATGACACGATCCAAAGGGTTTTGTTAATTCAAAGGATGCTAAAAGAGTATGCAAAACTTCAATGGTTGAAGTGAGCATCGCGGAGTTGGAATCTTCACCGTGATGAAACCGTTAAAAGGTTTAATTTCATCAGAGACGATGAAGATGTTTGCATTTTGCAAGAAATTAAGTGGGAGCGCTAAGACATATTTCTAATACATTATGTGAAAGACATATTGTTGATTAGAAATTATGTATCTTTTATTGACATAGGTTAAGAATTTCATTTTGATGAAAGACTTAGGCATAACCCAAGAATTAGGCATCAATGTCTATATGGATAGATTGAGGCGCTAATATGGTTTTGCCAAATGTACATAGATAAGATGTTGAATGAGTTTAATATGGAAATAGCAAGAAAGGTTCTTGACGCACGGAAAGGACTGAATCAAGATTCAAGTGTGTTGACACGAGATTCAAGTGTTTTGACACTTGGTGAAATCACAAGAATATTTTGATCAATCATTCTTTGAGATGTACACATCCAGATATGTCCTATGCTCTAAATGTTATGAGCATATACCAGAATAACTCATAAGATGATCACTGGACAGTAGTAGGGATATTCCTATGATCTTTGGAAGAACTAAGAATATATTATTTATATAGTGGTGACAAATAGTTCATTGTAAATTGTTGCATTGATACTAGTTTTGTCACAAATTAAGTTTATCTCAATTTAAACTATGGGCGGCACAATGTAATGGAAAGGAAGTTCCATAACGGATTTGGTTGAGTACCAAAGTTAAAACATTGTGACAGATACTACAACAAAAGGCTAAGTATATGACTACTATTGTAGCAGCAAATGAGGGCATTTGTGTCAAGTAGTTTGTTATCAAACTAGGTGTGGTTCATAGCAGGATAATACTATGAAGATACATTGTATGACAATTGTATCAACATGATTTAATCCCAAGGAACTAAAGGTCTCACCAAAGGACCAAATTTATACAATGCCATCTCATTGGAGAATGATTAATGCGTAGAGACGCAAGGACATGCAAATACACACGGACCTGGAAGTGTCAGATCCGAAGATTATGTTTACCACTAGCAATAGTGTCTATACAACACCAGAAAGCCATAGGTGTTGAGTCCACAAGTTTTTAACTAGATTATTGACTCTAGTGCAAGTGGGAGACTGTTGGAGATATGCCCAAGAGGCAATAATAAACTGGTTATTATTATATCTTTATGTTTATGATAAATGTTTACATCCCATGCTATAATTGTATTAACCGGAAACATTAATACTTGTGTGTGTTGTAAACATAAATGAGTCCCTAGTAAGTCTCTTGTTAAACTAGCTTGTTGATTAATGGATGATCATGGTTTCCTGATCATGGACATTGGGTGTCATTAATAACAAGGTTATATCATTAGGAGAATGATGTGATGGACACACACCCATAGTAAGCATAGCATAAGATCAAGTCATTAAGTTCGTATTGCTATAAGCTTTCAAATGCATAGTAACCTAATCCTTATACCATGAGGTTATGTTAATCACCATCACCGGATGGGTACTTTGATGACATCAAACACCTCTTCGTAACTGGGTGGTTATAAAGGTGTCATTGGGTATTCTGAAAGTATGTGTTGAAGCGCATGGACCAAGATTGGGATTTGTCCATCCATATGACGGATAGATATGCTCTGGGCCCTCTCGGTGGAATGTCATCTAGTTAGCTTGCAAGCATGTGACTAGGTCACAAGGGATGACATAACATGGAACGAGTAAAGAGTACTTATCAGTAATGAGGTAGAACTAGGTAAGGAGATACCGACGATCAAACCTCAGATAAGTATAGTATCGCGTGACAAAGGGAATTGGTTTCGTATGTTAAATGGTTCTATCGATCACAAAGTCATCGTTGAGTATGTGGGAGCCGTTATGGATCTCCAGATCCCGCTAATGGTTATTGATCGGAGATGTGTCTCCATCATGTCTACATGTTCACGAACCGTAGGGTGACACACTTAAGGTTCGAAGTTGTTTTAAGTAGATATGGAATGTGCGTTGGAGACCGAATGTTGTTCGGAGTCTCGGATTGGATCCGGGACATCACGAGGAGATCCGGAATTATCCGAGGAATAAGATTCATATATTGGGGATCATTTTCTAAGTTAGGAAATGTTCCAGAGTATTTGTATGGGGATTCTAGAAGGTTTCGGAATGTTCCGGAAGGTTCTAGAAGATTTCTTGGAGTTTACTTGAAAACCAAGAAAGGATCAAGGAATCCTTGTCGGGTAAGACAAGGATTCGTGGGGGAGTAGGACTCGCCCCCACCTCCTTGATCCGCCGGCAAGGGAGAGGGGAGTCCTACAAGGACTCCACCTCCCCATGGCGCCTCCCTCCTTTAAATAGAGGGGTGGAGGCACAAGCCCCCTTGCCCTTTCTATTCTCTAGATTTCAAGTTGCCTCTCTCCTCCTCCTTCCCTCTGCTCTGGCTTAGGCGAAGCCCTGCAGAATTCTCTACTCCACCACCACCACCACACCGTCATGCTGTTGGGATTCCGTGGAGAGATCTACTACCTCCGCTGCTCGCTGGAACGGGGAGAGGAAGGTCTGCTTCGACTCCGCACGTGTGACCGACTGCGGAAGCACTGCCGGAACGTGGCGCCGGAAGGATCATCTACTCGATCTTGAGATCGGCAAGTGATCGACTACATCAACCACGAGATCCGATCTCGTAACGCTTTCGGGTCTACAAGGGTTAGTACAGATCTATCTCGTTGCACATGTCTAATAGATTAGATCTTGGCTTTTATCTAGATTGGATCTGGGTTTTGTTCGTTCTTGCGGTAGAAATTTTTTGTTTTCCATGCTACGAACCCATCAGTATCAACCTCATATTCGCGAGTACCTTGCGAGCAATGAGGATCCCTCTAACCTGCTTGGAGGCATCAGACACAACGTTCCACGACATCGTCCCAGGAAAAGGCGTATACCCCCTGGGCAAAATCAACCTCGATGTCATATTCGGCATGCCGAAGAACTTCCGGTGCGAGCGCATCGACTTTGAAGTTGTCGACTGGCCCTCACAATACCACTGCATCCTCGGACGCGTCGCGTTCGCTAGGTTCATGGTAGTACCTCACTACACCTACCTGCAGATGAAAATGCCAGGTCCCAACGGCGTCATCACGATCAATGGGAGTTTCGAGCGATCTGACAGTTGTGACAGGGAATTCAACAGAATCTCCCAGTCCTTTGGCATCCAGGAGGAGCTCGCGCGATTTAAGGAAACGACAGACAACAGTCTGCCCCCCTGAGTAGGCCAAGCTCACCTGGCCTCTCCTTCGACTCATCTGTGCACACAAAGAAGGTGCAGGTCCATCCATCAGATCCCGCTAAAACGGCCCTCATCGCCAACAACTTGAGTCCCGCATAGGAACTCGCGCTCGTCGAATTCCTCCGTGAGCACTGGGAAATTTCACCTGGTGTCCTGCGGACATGCCAGGAGTTCCTAGGGAAGTCGCCGATCATGCACTCAACGTCAACCCCGACGCAAGGCCAGTCAAGCAAACAATCAGGCGACTGTCTGAGCCACGAGCACAGGCAGTTGGAATGGAGATCAATAGACTCCTCGAGGCCAAATTCATACGCGAGATCAAGGAAAGCACTTGGTTCGCCAATACGGTGCTGGTGCCAAAAAAGGACACGGATATCCTGCGGATGTGCGTGGACTTTACTTCTCTAAACAAGCACTGCCCAAAAGATCACTTCCCGCTACCACGGATCAATCAAATCATCGACTCCACCGCTGGATGCGAGCGCCTCTGCTTCCTCGATGCCTACTCAGGCTATAACCAAATTCGAATGAAGGAGGAAGACCAGGAGAAGACCGCGTTTACAACGCCCTTCGGAGTGTTCTACTACAACACAATGCCCTTCGGGCTAAAAAACGCAGGAGCCACGTACCAGCGGTGCATGCAGGCCTGCCTCAAGGAGCAATTTGGTTGCAACATCCAAGTCTATGTCGACGACATAGTAATCAAAACCAAGGAAGAAGCCTCTCTAATCGACAACTTGCGCGAAACCTTCGCCAATCTCGATCTCTACCGGATAAAGCTCAATCCGGACAAATGCGCCTTCGGCGTACCCTCTGGGCAGCTGCTTGGGTATCTCATCTCCGCGAGAGGGATTGAGGCAAACCCAAAAAAGATAAAGGCCATACTGGCCATGGAGAAGCCAAAGAACATAAGAGGCGTTCAGCAACTAGCCGGGCGAATCGCGGCCCTCAGTCGATTTATCAGTCAAATGGGAGAAAAGGCGTTGCCCTTCTATCAGCTCCTCAGCAAAGCTGACAAATTCGAGTGGACCAACGAAGCACAGGAAGCATTCAAAGACCTCAAGCGCCTGCTATCCACCTTGCCAGTATTGGTAACTCCACGAGAAAGGAAACCACTACTGCTGTACATGTTCGCCACCAACCAAGTGGTTAGCACAGTGCTAGTCATCGAACAGGCCGAGGAAAACAAGGTCCACGGCGTACAACGCCCGGTATACTACCTCAGCGAGGTCCTCACGCCAACAAAACAGCGGTACCCGCACTACCAGAAGCTGGCGTACAGCGTCTTTATGACTGCCCGGCTACTGCGCCATTACTTCCAGGAACACCCAATCGTGGTAGTCAATGACGCCCCATTGGGACATATCCTCAATAACCCTGACGCCACAGGGCGAGTCGCGCTTTGGGGAATCGAATTGTCTCCACGAGACATCACATACGAAAAGCGCGGCGCAATCAAGTCGCAAGTTCTCCCTGACTTCCTCATACATTGGATGGAAAACCAACTCCCGGACAAGCCAGACATGTCCTACCTCTGGAAAATGCACTTTGATGGGTCCAAGAGGAAAGATGGAGCAGGAGCAGGTGTCATACTGACATCGCCTCAAGGGGACAAGCTGAAATACGTCCTACGAATGCAGTTCACAGCCTCAAACAACGAGGCTGAATACGAGGCCCTGTTACATGGGATGAGGATGGCAAAAGCCTACGGCGCAAAGAGGCTAATCATATATGGCGACTCCAAGCTGGTCGTCAACCAAGCAATGCACGAGTGCGACGCACTGAACGACAACATGATCGCATACCGCGACCTCTACGACACACTTGAAGGAGACTTCGATGGTTGTGAGTTGCGACACATAGGTCGCGAAAGCAATGAGGAGGCGGACGCACTCGCCAACATACGCTCCACCTGCGTACCCATACCACCTGGGGTATTTCTCGAGCGCATATGCGAACGCTCCATCAAGACAAAGGCCGCAGAGAAGAAAACAAGCGCAGCAACGGACTCGGGGGCTACGCCACCCAATGAGCCAACGACACTCGATGACTTGGAGCTCGACACAGGACTCGAGGGACCAATGAGCGTCATGATGATCGAACAATCCTGGACGCAGCCATACATTACGTACCTCCTCAGCAAGCGCCTACCGGATGACCCGACAGACGCACGACACATCACGCGATGCCCCAAGGCATTCACCGTTATCAACAGCAAACTGTATAAACGCAGCATCACAGGCGTATTACAACGATGCGTCTCCCTAGCCGATGGAAGAGCAGTCCTCCTCGACATCCATGAAGGGACCTGCGGGCACCACGCCGGCAGTCGCGCCCTCGTTGCCAAATCTCTACGAGCTGGATTTTACTGGCCCACGGCCATGCGCGACGCCAAGGATATAGTCCAAAAGTGCAACGCTTGTCAGCGATTCGCAGACAAACCACACGCACCAGGCGCAGAACTCCGGCCTATCCCATTGGCCTGGCCCTTCGCCCAGTGGGGACTCGACATGGTTGGCAAACTTCCAACGTCCTCGCAAGGAGGCTACGTCTACCTCCTGGTCGTAGTCGACAAATTCACCAAGTGGATTGAGGCCATGCCAGTGACCAAGCAATAAGGGCGCAGCGCAGTAAAGTTCTTCGAGTCCATCGTCTACCGCTTCGGCGTGCCGCACAGCATCATCACCGACAACGGAACGAACTTTACATCCAAGGAGTTCCAAGAATTCTGCGAGAACCTGGGGATCAACATCAGCTACGCCTCAGTAGCACACCCACATACCAATGGTCAGGTGGAAAAGGCAAGCGGGCTCGTCTGCAGCGGCATCAAGAAGCGACTCCTCCGACCACTCGAACAAGCTGCGGGCTGCTGGCCACATGAACTGCAATCTGTACTCTGGAGCCTGCGTACAACTCCAAACAGCGCCACCGGCTACACGCCATTCTTTATGGTACACGGAGCAGAGGCAGTACTACCTGCCGAAGTACGGTATAAAGCACCACGCGTAGTCACCTACAGCGAGCAGGAGTCATCCCTCGCACTCGAAGACTCCGTCGACCTCCTTGACGAAGCAAGAGAAATCGCCGCTGAAAGATCCACGATCTACCAACAGAAACTGCGCAACTATCATAACAGAAGGCTTCGCCCCAGATCCTTCGTCGAAGGTGACCTAGTCCTGCGACTGAAGCAGCAGGGACATCTCAAGCTCGAATCCCCCTAGGAAGGACTGTACGTGATTACAGAAGTAATCACAGGTGGTGCCTATCGCCTTCAAGATTTAGAGACAGGAGTCGCACACTCTAACCCTTGGAACGTCGCACAACTGCGACGCTTCTACCCTTAGTCATTTTCTTCTTTACTTTTGCATCGCAAATAAGGCTATTCAGCCAAGGCTACTTAGCCGCACATTGTACTCCGTACCGATCTTCGAATAAATAAAAGCTAAGTGCCCCAAAACTCCGTGTTCTCTTTTCTTTTGTCAAATTTCATACTCGGGGGTTACGTCACCCTATACACACATGTTCTTCGAACAATAACGCGACATCCCGAGTAGCTGGCACATCAATCGAACCCCTTAGCACAAACTCAACCCAGCTGCAACGCACCTGACAGGTTGACAAGGGAACGATACAAAGATGGCCAGGCTAACAAAAAGGACTCGCATAAGTGCAACGCACCCCACCCTTATAAAGCTATTTGTATACATTCAACAATAAATTATCTACAAATATATATGAGCTTTACAACACCAGTACACTTATATGCAGGATACATATTGGGCTACCCTTGCAATAGAAGAACATTAGTCTGTTCCTCGAAGAAGTCGACGATCTCCTCGGCTAGACGATCCACCGCCTGATAGTGTGGCACCATGTTCCAGGAAGATCCTGCTGGTGGCACCGGTGGCCCAGAGGCAATGGCGGTGACATCCACGTCAGGCCTGTGCAAACGCACCATGGAGAGGGCAGCCTTGGCACCAGCCACCAACTGTTGCCTCACGCACTCGCGAACCGCGGACATATCTTGAAATTTGGTCAGAAGAGCCAGCAGGCTTGATGGAGCATCATCCAGCGGGAACATCGCCCGGTAGATGTTCTTCAAACACGACTGCGACTTCTTCAAAAAGAGCAGCACTCGCGAGGCGCGGTCCTATAGGGTCGCTAACGCAGTCGCACGATCATGATCTACCCAGAAGTATCCACTCTCCTGAAGTTGCTCCTGGGTGAGATCATGAAGGCGGATGGCAATCCTATCCCTCTCCTCCTGTGGACGGCGTGCGCTAACAACTACACGAAGCAGCATCAACAGCATGAGTACAGCGTACCATTGCAATTAACTATAAAGGAAAAGACGAGGATGAGCAAACTAACATTTAAACTGGTCGCCCAGTTGCGTCACCTTGCCAAGCAGATATTGCTCACGGGCGGCGGCTTTTTCAGCCTTTGACTTCCACACGTCCATGCTACCGCGGATCACGAGCAATTCCCGCTCCAGTTGCGTCACGCGATCACGAAGTCGCGAAAGCAAGGACAGCTCCTCTACCCTGGAGCATGGTGGTGCCATTGCATCCTCAAGAGATGGCGAGTACGGGGTTCCCCCCACAGGACCACTTGATGTACCCTACCAAAAATCAAGCCAGAGGCAAAATAAGGCGACCAACTCAAAAGTCAAAAGTAACAGATGCATTCAGGATCAATAAAAGTATCTACAAACACATTCGCCAACAGGCATGTTCTCCAATCAAAAGAGCAAGTTCATCAGCTATTACAAGAAACTAACTACGGAGCAGCTGGCTTCTTCGACTTCGATGACCTCGCGGGCTTCATCAAGTCCGTGGCAGTATCAGATGCCACTGACTTTCCGCCGGCCCCTGAGGCCAAAGTTTTCGCCGCCTTCTTTGCGCGATTGAGCTCCTCCGAATACTTGGCAATAGTGTTTATCAAGGAATGGCCATATTTGGCACAGGCAGTCGCAAAGGGAGCGAATACTACCTGCTGACCATCCGCGCCAACAGGCATCGTCTTCGACACCGCAGAGGGATCCACTTCGACTCTGTGGGCTTGCACCATGGCAAGCGACATGGTCGCGCCAGCTGCGCGGAGGGAGTTCTTGTACGTGGCAGGCACACCCCCAGCGAGCGACTCCACCAGCTCTTCCACATTGTCGACCAGCTCCGCCTTCGGCATCAGCTCCTCCTGGAGGCGACTCTGGGTGGCCTTGGCTTTGGACAGCATATTTTGGACAGTGGCGCTACGATCTTCGACCGCAGATACCGCGCCCGCCAGAGCGTCATCGCGACCAAGGGCTTGTGGATCAAAACTCAAGCCGCCGGCACCTACACCAAAATACACACATGGATCAAACTTCTAATGCCACCGGCACTACAGAGTAAGAGAAGAACATCAATAAAATATCTACCAAGTAAAGGTACCTGAGAGGGCCTTGGCGACTGAGAACAGTTGCTCTTCGAACAACTTCTCCCTGGCCGCAAAGGAGGCACGCAGATCCTCTTCGCGCTTCTGGGCTTCATCACGAGCTGCGATTGCCTCGTCGCGCCCCTTCACAGTTGTGGCTAGCGTCTTCTCCAACATGGCGACATCACGCAGTAAAGCATTATGCTCAGCTACATGGTAGTCAAAAATTTGGCTGTCAGTCGATTATACCAAAATACAGAGAAGACGAAAAGAATAAGTATAGAACACTCAATCTCAACCACGCGGTGGCGCGTCTCCAGCATCGCATGCTGGCGACCCATCGCCATCACCTGCTCCGCCACTTGCGTGGCTTCCTTTACAAGGAGCTGTCGCACAAAACAAGGAGTCAGCAGAGGGCAACAAAGGGCGTTGACTGCCAAATTATAAAAGAAAGAAAGATATACTTACATGGTCCTCCAGCGACTCCGAAGAAGATTGCTGAACCGTCATCCGAGCAACTACTCGATGCTCCCCTACGTGAGGAGAGCTCGAAGAATTGTGACCGGAGTGGGCCGCCGCCGGAGGAGAAGGAGCGCGCTCGACCTCTATCTTGGCCTTTGAGGTCGCGACTCCTGATTCCTTCAAAAATTCGACGTCGCCAGAAGATGACGACGCCTCTTGACTGCAAGACAAAATCCGCACTTAGAAAGGGCAAACTTCAGGGCAAAGCCAACAAGAAGAAAACAAGAGAAGAATGAA
Organism: Avena sativa; assembly: GCA_916181665.1. Lineage (NCBI taxonomy): Eukaryota > Viridiplantae > Streptophyta > Magnoliopsida > Poales > Poaceae > Avena > Avena sativa. Next base: position 473,157,075 of record OV702290.1, read on the forward strand.
TGCACTAGCAAACTTACCAGTAAAATCTGTCAAGATCAAACGTGGCCTCCGCCGACTCCGACGAAGACTCCTTGGGCAATCGCATCTTCTTGCGAGAAGACGGTGCCACAGCCCTCACAGGAACGGCGGGAATTGGAGACTCCACGCCAACAGTCGCGCCTCCTAGAGTGGAAGGAGTCGACGCGTCGGAATCCTCGCTACGCGAACGCTTGCGAGTATCCGGACTCTTGGACTCGGGGGCTTCCTCTTCCACATCGGAAGGGACAGTCGACTCAGACTCGTCCTCTTCCAAAGCTTCACGAGGAATAATCCCCTCAGGGAGGGGAGGCATGCAAGGCGACACCGCCCACTCCTGCATACAAAAAGTAAAGATCAGCAAACACAATAGGAAATGCAATCGAGAAAATAAGCTACTACGTAGCGCAACTGTACCTCGGGAGGAGGATTCGAAGCATCGAAGGGAGGAACGACTGGCTCGTTCGGAAGCACATCCTTGAGGGTGTACTTCGTGACCAGTCGCACCCTCTTATCTACCTCACTCGCGGACATGCCATCAGCAGACACGCGAGTGGGATCATCAGCGCCACCCCATTGGAACATGGGATGGACCCTCGCCTGGAGAGGCTGAACGCGACGACGCAGCCAAGTCCTGACAAGGGCGTAGCCTCCCTCTTCTGCACCTATGTGACTCTCGAGGTCGCAGACGCGCTGATATAACACGTCTGTCTCTGCGAGTTCGGAAGGCATGATCACGTTCTTCCAAGAACGCATCTTCTTGCAGGGAGTCGCGGGATCAAAAGGTGCGAGTCCAAAGTGCTCGTCCTTGGCCTTCTGGTCGCGAACATAGAACCATTTGTCCCTCCATCCCTGGACGGACTTGGTAAGCTTGATATCGAAGTAGGTGGCGGATGGGTCGACGTGGATTCCGCAACCACCTACGTCATAAACTAAAGAGCCAGATGCGGACTGACGCTTCAATTTAAAGATGCGCTTGAAAAGACCAAAGTGTGGCTCGATTCCGAGCCAGCACTCGCAGAGACTGATGAAACAAGTGATGTGGAGGAGAGAATTTGGGGACAGCTGATGGAGCTGGATCCCATAGAAACAAAGAAGACCCCGAAGAAAGGAGTGAAGAGGCAAGGAAATACCGCGAATGATGAATGCAAGAAACATCACTCGATAACCAGCGGGAGGCACAGGAATGGTCTCACCGCTGGGGACGCGCGAATCGGCGACTGCTACAGAAATAACTCCGTCTTGGCGAAGAAGACGGAGATCCGATGCCTTGATGATAGAGGGGTGCCATGCGCCATTGGTCACCCGGGTGGCCGCGACCTTCTTCTTCCTGATGGCGGCGGCACTCGTGCCCGCAGCAGCGGAGCCACCTTTCTTCTTCGCTGCAGCGAGGGTGGCCACGGAATCAGCGGCAGCGCCTCCCTTCTTCTTCCCCATTGCGCGGCAGCGATGTGAGCGAAGGAAGTATATTGGGAATGAACGGAGCTGGTCCAGCGTCGTGGAGAAGATGGGCGCAGAGGAAAGCAGAAAAGCAAACGGCAATGGCGATGGCAGCAAGGAAGAAAGAGCACAGATGGGAAATTACCGCCGGAGCATCGCTACTTAACCCCTGGGAGATGCAATCCAACGGCTGACAAAAACCCTATTGGACGCGTGGCACGCATCGCGTAGGACACGTGGAGAAGAGGAAGCGCGAACTGTCCCCTCACTTCTACCATTACACGCGGAAATCGAGGAGGCACAGTTAAAAATAAGATTACGCACGCCCAGTCAAATCAAAGTCAGAAAGTGGGACCCACCGCTCGTCACGTCCCGTCAAAACCGCTCACGTGGGCAACTAAGGTCATACAAGCGTCAGCACTGACGTCACCAATGCTATGAAGTGGAAAAACTTCGACTATTTTAGTCCTTGCTGGAGTCTTCGACTCCACCAAGCACTCGGGGGCTACTCCCATAGGGAGCGCTGGCCGCGCACCCTACGACTTTTCTTTTTCTTGTTGCAGGAACATGGACAATCACAAAAGCAAACTCAACCACTCGAAACACAGTTCGATTATGGACATGTGTTACTCCCATAGGGAGCGCCGGAAACAAGCAGGCAAAAGACAACAGCAGTCGCAAAAGTATTTTAATACCTGCCTGAGTCATCGACTGAAACAAGCAGGCAAAAGACGACAGCAGTCGCAAAAAGTGTTTTAGTACCTGCCTGAGTCATCGACTGAAACAAGCAAGCAAAAGACGACAGCAGTCGCAAAAGTTTTTTAGTCCCTGCCTGAGTCTTCGACTCAACTAGGCACTCGGGGGCTACTCCCATAGGGAGCGCTGGTCGCGCACCCTATGATTATTTGTACAAAAAACTATGTGTTGATAACATCCACACTCAAAACTCATGGCGACACCGCCTCATAATTTTTCCCCTACAAAGAGACTGCGTCTCCTGGGTTACCCGAATCGTCTCCGCGATGATAAAATTCAGATGTCGCGCCTACGCCGTGAAGGTAAGACCTGAATAAGGCCTGGCAACACATTTAACTGCGCACTACCATAAACATATCCGTGCCTACAGGCACGATGAACATGCCTTGACGGACGCGTCAAGTGCTCACACCCATATAACTGGAATTCGACTCCTGTAAGACCTCCGCGGCCTGAGTCGAATTACACCAGCACTTTTCCGGATTCGAGTCCGGGGACTCGAATTTGAGTAGATTGCGTTGTTTCACCCTAAGGTGGTTAACTGATACCGATACTTCGGTTATATCAGGCACGTATATCAACAATCCCTATGACACAAATAAAAGCAATCGAAATGTACTCATTTAGGCACTCGAAGGCTTCAAAAAGTCCCCAGTCGAATCTGCGATTCCACTGGACACTCGGGGGCTACTGACATAGGTATACCCTACAGGTACTCGATCTTGGTATATACGGTCCAAATACATACAGGCCCATGGTGTCGCCAAGGCCCGAATGGAGGGACTCGAGTAACCTACGGACTCTCGATTGCTTGAAGGACAAGAAGAAGCTAAAGATAGAAAGTTTGAAGGAGAAAACCCTAACTTGTAACCGACTCGACCTGCTACCTGAGACCTAGCCTATCTATATAAAGGCTAGGAGGGGGCGGCGAGGAGGACACACGCAACCCTAGTTTCCACAACCCTTGCCAGATTGCATCTACGCACCATTGTAACTTTCGACTCCTTCGATAATTCCACGAGCAGACAAGCAGGAGTAGGGACCTCTACGAGGCCTGAACCTGGGTAAATCCTTTGTCCCCTGTGTGCTTGTTTGCTAGCCGATAGATGTCTCCAGCGCTCCCTCCTTCTCCAAAACCCAAGTCCATAACAATGGGCATTGACGAGTTAAACCCTCGTCAACAGGTAACACTATGGGCCTATGGCGGTAAGTCTTCTGGGCCTTCCCGTAGCCGGACTAGACTCCGTCTCTTCTCCCTGACTGGACCGCCCGTGAAGCAAAGCTCTAACCCGAAGTGGGCCACCCTAGTCAGTGAGGAACTGTGAGATACCCGGAAAGTATATCCCCAACAGCATCAGCATATTCACACGCAACTTTAAGCACTTGTTGATCAGATTCATTAATGCGTAAATCTATGGCGGTTGAATACTCATCAGTTAAAGCTTTGATACTTACGGTAGCCTCATCAATGAGGGGAGTGAATCGAGCTTTGCCGGTGGACACGCTGTTTCCTGAGCGATCCTTCTTGAAAGTTGCCATGAAAATCTGCCGATCTTCCTCCTCCTTTTCTTGAAGCAGTTGGATTTCATCCAAGAGCTCCCTCTCCTTCTTCTTCCGAAGTTGTTCGATCTGATCTTGATGTTGAGATTTCATTGCTTCAAATAATTTATGTTGATCTTCCAAGAGCTCATCATAGGCGACCCATATGATATTACTCGGATCGACATCACCCGGATGAGGGATTGAAGGAACGGTCATTGTTGTCTAATCTATTGTTTTGTCCCGAGCGGAGTCGCCAGAAAGTGTGTTAAGCTTTAAACGGGTCCGCACACTCGCAAGGATAGATCAGCTTAATCGGATGGTGGAGTCGCCAATAAGTTTGATCGACTAACGTATAAGCTCTTCTTCGTGTTACCCAGAAGAGTAAGAGTGATGTACCTCAATGCTTTTCTGGGAGGCCGATCTTACAGCGGGATACGCAAGATCGTAAGCCGACACATTTTATACCAGAAACCTAGTTCCTCAGGAGGGATCCCGACTAAGATTCCGATGACTATTGGCTGAGTTAGTCGACCTAATCGTCCTAACTTGGTTGTGGATCCTTCGAAACACAGAGTCACCAAACAAATGGAAGCAGAGACAAGGGTGTAAAAATAGGCGAAAAGGTAAATTGTATTAAAGTTGTCGATTATGTGCTTAATTCAGTTGGCCGGCACCCCTTACAATTTATATGTGGCGTCTAGTCTTTTCGTACAAGCCGAAGAGACTATTACAGATTCCTTAGTAAGAAAATAACTCTAGTCTTTTCGTACAAGCCGAAGAGACTATTACAGATTTCTTAGTAAGAAAATAACTCTAAACTAGCGCTGGCTTTGTACTAGATCCGGTCTCCAAGCGTCCGGGGAACCTCTTGTAGAATTACTTTCCTTCTGTGTTGTGTTGGCGTAGTCTCCATCGTCCTCGAACTCGTTTCCAGTTAAGTCATGGCCTCTTTTGGGTATAAGTCGTTTTTTGTCACCGGCTTCCAGTACATATCATCAAATGGGCATACCAATGTCAATTTGCCTACTATTTAGACCGGATCCTGGATAGCCTTCCAGATCTTCCTTTCCGCCTCTGCTATCTTCAGCTTTTAGTCGGCAATTTTGTGCTAGGTTCTGATAATCGGCGCAAATGAGTCCACCTGCGACTCACGTCGTCCGGTTCACGGATCAAAACAGATGCTAACACACAATTGCTCAAATAAACACAATGCAGCAACCGAGATCAGCAGGTGGAACTACTAAAAACTATATCATGGCAACCAAGAATCGAGACGTTGTCGTTTAGAAAAAACCCACAGAATTCCCTATAGCCCGAGGCGATCAAATTGTAAATTCAAAAAATAGACGTGTAGGTCGGGAAGCTCAGCCTGCTGCTGTTTCTTCTCCCTCGCCACTGTCCTTACGACAAGCAATCGCCGCGAATAGAATATGCACCGGCACCTTGTCCGTTGGAATTGCTCTAGAACCTTCTTGCCAGCTTGATTTCCTTGCCTCGTCTCTAGAAGTTACACCACACAATGCGATCTACTCCCTCCGTTTCAAAATACTCTATCCGTCCCAGAATAAGCGACATGAGTTTGTCTAGATTCGGATGTATCTAGACACGTTTTAGTATATAGGTACATGCGAATCAAGATAAACTCAAGTCACTTATTTTGAGACAGAGAGAGTATAAGATAGTTTAGCTTTGTGAAAAAAGAGTATCTAGACCCATTTTATGTATAGGTTTACTCCAAACCTAGATGAACCTAGTCACTAAAAGAGGTTTAGATACACTTTATTCATAAAGCTAAAATATCTTATATTTTAAAACAGAGGGAGTAGATCTCAAAATATATGATGTTTTAGCTTTGTGAAAGAAGTATATCTAGATCTCTTTTATTATGTAGGTTCATTTAGATTAGATTAGAGTGGACCTCCACACTAAAAGGTGTCTAAAACGGAAGGAGTACACCACACAATGCGATCCACGGCGGATAGATAAAAATTACTGATCGGTATTAATACAGTTAACGGAATATAATCATGGAGCGCCGTCTTAATCGCAAGACGAGGGGCTCAACTTGGCTCGTGCGTCCCTTTCTACTCCGAAGTCCACGACTGGGACAAGGAACACTAGCGAGAGAGCGACGAGTAAAAAGATGCACATATATTCTCTTGGGGCCCTAATCGTGCAGTGGATCTGTTGATTGTTTAATCCGTTTTTTTGAGGTCTCATGTCTACTCAGTGGAACTAGAATCATCGTCGTTCAAAAGTAAAATCGTAAATCCTATGAGCAGTATGAAATAAAAATTCACATGCCAGATACAATGATCTGTAAGAATTTGCAGTGAAATTCGGACAACACGCAATTAGATACAGACATACAGTAGTTCTGGTTATTTGGATGCATGTATGCACTCGGTTAGCAAGGTCAAATTAACAGAGCCGTAACCAGCGAGAGCACACGGCATTCTGCGGATGAACGGATATATATCAACACATGCTTGCAGCCTTGCACGACACTCTCTCTCTCTCTGGTTATACTCAGAGATAAGCATCCCGTTCGTAACTCTCGCAGGGTTAAGGACTAGTGATCCAAATCAAAAGGTAGATAGTGATTTTCCTGCTGATATGCTCCAATTATGGGAGCTAGCTTTACCCTCTAAGACACGTAAAGAACTTACATCCATACGAATGTGTATGGGGAATTGGGAATCGTTGGGCGATGTCATCATCGGAGACAAGAGCATTTTTTTGCTGTGTGTGGCCGATGACGACTAACCACTCACGATTCATCGATTAAAACTAGTGTACAAGACAAAAAGCAGGGCAACTTGGACATAGTCCTCCTCTGCCTTCTCTCGCTGTCTCAGGAATAAGTGCTATTGACAAGCATGAAAAGCCAGGACCTACTATGTTCTTAAAAATACAACTCGTGGCTGATGTTGTGCGCCGAGTCGTTAGCGCCAGGAATCTTGTAGGAGTACTGTCTGTCCTCGGGTGATAGGTTTGGTTACTAGGGGAATCTCTGATGATTAGTGATTTCTCCTATGTCTATGTGGGACTCTCTTGTTTACTCGCAATGGAACCTCCTAGGTTCATGGTTTCTAACTTGAATGACAACGTACCAAGCATGCAAGCATTGGTTTTACATGGCGTTGTCCTGTATATTTGTCATCCCTATGGGGATATGATGTGAAACGGGTTTGAACGATCTTCACTGATTCGTGGGATTCCAGGGGAAGGGATGAGGAGCATGAAGAACACGACGAAGAACACACACACACACATGAAGATAAATAGAGAAGCAAACCCGTAAAATTGATCCCGGCAATAAACGGAGTGATCTCCAAAACTCGAAAGGCAAGTTAACAATCAGTCTTATTAAAACCCATTCTTCTGACCAGCTGGTCCATCGATTTAATAGAATCCTAATAAGGAAGAATAAAAATCAATAGAACACTATGAAAGATTGGTACTATTAGAACCTTGATAGTGAAGATTGACATCATGCATACTAGAATCCACAAGGAGAAAAAGAATATATTAATATCGTGTAGATACCAATTACACCTAGCCTCTGCACCAATAAGATAACTAAAGACATCCAAGATGCACACAGCCAAAAAAGAAAATAAAAGGAGAAAAAAGACCGCGCCGGAGTTATCAATCACCCGGAGCAGCAGCACTCTAACCACCACCAAAGACAGGCTACAATGGAAGTTCTCCAAAAAGCAACCCCTTCAAGAAGAAAATAATGCAAAAGTGTTATCGTCGTCCGATCTAAGATTTTACATTTTCACGGAGAAAGAACTTGTTCCCAAAACAATGCATTCAACAAGGTCATTGCCAGGTACACCCAAACAAAGGCCAGCCCTTGGATTTTCACCTTGAAAATCACGACAAGGTCATTGCCTCTCCCACTTGCGGAGGCCGCAACTACAAGTCACGTACCACCAGACTCACATGAAATCATGTTAGGTTTGGATGGGAACACATCCCACAAGCCATGTCCGAGCAACAACCCATGAAGAAAAAATTTCATCGCATCCAAGACCTCGCCTTCGCCAAAACTATACGGTCCTCCAATCACATCCGCCATGGCATTATACGCATGTATCGATACCTTGGAAATCTGTGTGCAGACATGTCACATGGTGTCAACAAAAACAGAGCTTCGTGATGCAGCCATTGAAGCCGGTTAGCTGATGTTGCGGGCACACACGACCGGGGCCCATCCGATCAAGGTGTCCAAGGAGCGCTAGTCCTTGTTTTCCACCGAAGGAGAAGTACAGAACTCGTCAATGGCCAGGTCGAGGAGGACCCACTGAAGGTAGATTGGTGACTTCACACGAAGACCACTAGTGAAACTGCCTAGCCGATTATTTTGCAAGACGTGAGATCCCAAGATCTACCATATTTCGCTGCCCACCTCAGGAGGCTGCCACCACCAAGTCTGGGGCCGCTACCCCCGGCATCATCGTTCTGCGGATGCAGCCGCACGCCAAGGTTTAGAAGATCCACATGGTCACCATCCAATGATCTTGGGTTGCGAGAACATCCTACATGGGGTCGCCCATCACCGTCGAGCGCTACGTGGACACAAACCCAGAAATCCACCCACCAGCCATCGCCACCCCCGCATCACCCTTGCTGGAAGAGGTCGGTGTAGGTGCCACCGCCCTTAAGAACGACGCTCAAAAGGATCCCCACCACCACACCACCCGGACTTTGCCCGGTGACATTCCCGACCGTGGCACTGAGGGAGGAGGAGGAATGAGGAGGGACTAGGGCTGGCGATAAGGAGCGCTCCAGTGCGGTCACGCCAGGACGCTCGAGAGTGGAGATAGGATGCTTTATAGGATATAAAAGTTCATGATTTAGGAGAAAGAGAATAGTTATGCGAACACGGGATTCATCTCCATAGGAAGTTTTGGGTTCCACACACATGGGGGAAGGGGGAGTCAATGCTCAACTCTCAAGTCTCATCTAGTTCTAATATCAAATCTGAGCCACAAGGGGCTATTTAGAGTACTAGGGATGAATAAGTAGGTGAATAATATTACATGCTGTCATCCCAAAACAACACACATAATGTTTGGTTCAGTTGTATGGTCAACCAGGGCTAGGATTAGACGATTCAGTTTTGGTTTAGTTGTAGGGTCTGTTGGAACCAGAGGGCATCCTAGAGGTCGCTCAGTTGAAACCGGAGATGGCACTGGAGCATCTGGTTGGGGTTCAGTTATAGGGTCGGTTCCAGGCTAGTTGAACCAGGCTTAGGACCGACCCAACTTGTTCAACTTATTTCTTCATCCTTATTTTCCATACTTCTTGGTTGGTGGTCATGGCTCCTTGGGCATCCTTTGCAGCTCTTCTTGGCACCATGAACATCGATATATCCCTAATCACATAATGGTATTTTGGCTCAAGTAGTATTCCATTCAATATGGGAGTAAATGGGGTAAAGGGATGGAAGGGATTCACCATTGGTGCACTTGTTCGTGTCGCACGACTTGGAAAGCCTGGCGTAAGTTGTGGCATGGTGATGACCATATGTCAGGATACATAATCTGTCAACACCCGGATTTTTAATTCCAGATGCCCGTTATGCCATACCTCGCAATCCCAGGATTACCATTTTTGCGAGACATAACGGATTGGATATCACAGTACATCATCCATTACAAACCATACATATGGTTTTACACAAATAAGGATCTCATGATCTAGTCTTTAATACAACAAGCAGCGGAAATAAACGATAGCGTAGCGGTGGGGTCCATCTTCAGGGGCACAGGTAATGCTGACAAAGGCAGATAGTCCTAGTTATCATAGCCGTCCTGCTGACCATCATCTTGATAATCTCCTTCATAGTCTGGCCATGATAATAGCCAGGGACAAAATTCATGAGTACTCTTTAAGTACTCGCAAACTACTACTAACAAGGGTTATAATTCTAAGTTAAAGTGCTGAATTTAAAGAATAACTATCAAGTTAAGTTTGAAACCTAAGCTGAGTTCTGAAGCAAGAAAAGATAAAGTAAAGTTCTAGAATCACTTAAGTTGGGAAGCTATTATCATTAACACAACCCTATTGTGGTCAAGTCAAAGTTCATCATTCATTTCAAGTTATTTAGAAAACATCTGACAACGAAACAGTATGGCCATTCCAACTGTCCATAACCGCGGACGTGGCTATTCGAATAGTTTGACACTCTGCAGAGGTGGTACACTTTCACCACAAGATTCGATACATCTGTCAGGGATAACCCTGAATCATCATACTTAGTATGCAGATAATCAAACATAACCTTCCCTTTACACACCCTAGTATAAGCACCTCTCCTATGAGCATGGCCTCCCAACCATGACCATTAGTCATCTTGGGCACTGCATAGGGGACAACATTGAGAGGTAGCCTCAGCTCAAACCTCTCCCGTGAGGGAACTAATACTAATGCATATAAATTTCCAGCTAAGCCTTACCCAATTCAGGTAATGTGGTTGTACGATAAATTTGGAATGGTATCACATCCGAATCCAACCATCAGTTTTATAAAAGGGTTAAGGCTCATGCCTCATCATTTTCATCATCATAAACCAATTGTGTTTTTCAACACATGTCAAAACATCTCAATAGAATGACTCATCATTCCAAGGTTTTCATAACTCATTTTCACCAAGTGTTCCCATCTAAAGTGACTCAAGTTTTGGAGCTATTCTAAAATACTAAGTTAAGAGTGTTCACTAAGGTGGAAAGATGGGATCAATCTCATGCCATAGAAGGACATCTAAAAGTTTCTAAGTAGGTCAAGTTTTATACTCTTTATGCTACCTTCAAAATTAATTAAAGAACTTTTTGTAAACTAAGGGAGGTAAAACTTGTCAATAAGACTTGGGGTACTAATAGTTAACAGGGTGTGATCAAAGCATGCTTAAGGCATCTTTACTAAACCATCTAGTTTTATTCTAGCTTGCTAACAATAGCTTACTAAAGCATGTTTTGCAAGGGTTAGCTTGACACTAATAGCTTGCCTTGGTTGGCGCAGTGGTTGAAGTTTTCTTCTTCTTCTTCTTCTTGGTAGAACTCCTCCTCCTCGAAGGCTTGGTCGGTACTATCGTCTAGAAATACATAGGGAATGCACAATCACCAAACAATACTTAACTAGGCTAAGTAGTATTCTAAACTACACAATTGATGATCTATTATCATCCCAAGCATTACAAGTTTAATTCAATAGTTTCAACCTTTTTATTTTGGAAAAGTAATTTCTACTCATTGAAAAACTAACTAAAATTTAATATTCACCACCAAAACATGGGATCATGTGGACACATGTCCTCACCACATATTCTAACATGTGGGAATGAGATTTAAAGGTTGGATCAATATTACTTTGGTTAAAGTTTATTATTTAATGATTTAAAGTGACTAGAGATGCCTATATAGCATTATCTTGGTACTAGTCCAAAGTCACTTCATGTAAACCCTAATATTATTACATTTTTGGATAGACATGAGGAAATGTGATTTTTGAGAGTTGGAAACAACTCAAAAGCTAACTTAGTTGATTTTATAAAAATGTTGCAAGTTACAAAAGCTTCTGCCTTCTTATTTTTGTTAGGAGAGATCTATAACTCTAATTGAATTAAATCCAACGGGATTGGATAGAGCATTTCAATATATTTCAGACACAATTAGTTTCATGCAATTTGGATTTGTCAAACTCACAGAATTGAATTTTGAAACACTGGACAGAAACTATATTCTAACTAAAAAGAAAAATTCCTAATTTGAATTTGAAACGTGCGCGGGAACGAAATGGGTCGGCCCACTGCGCTTCGCGCAGCGTCGCGGGCTGACTTAAGCGAGGGCCCCACCTGTCAGTGGAACAGGGGGGTACCGAAGGGGTATGGATGAAAGGTGGCCGTGCGATTAGAGGGTAGATCGATGGCTCACAGCTATCGTCCTCGTCGGAACAGGACACGACGGGAGCTAACCCTAGCGTGGTCGGTGAGGGTGCATTGGGGGCGTACCGGGGCTCCAGCGGGGTCGGCGAGGCGAGCAACTAGGCTGGTCGACGATGGCGGTTCTCCTGGTACAAGCGGCGCTTCCTGGGATGGCCTGGATCAACGGCGCCCTTCTCCTCCCGAGGCAGCGGCTCCGGCTGCAATTCCGGCGCCCTGGTGCTCGATCGGCTCCGGTTGACTGTGGGGAGTGAGAGTGAGAGGTGGGGATGAGAATGGTGTGAAGAGAGCTTGCTGGGGAGGCCTCCTTATATAGGCGAGCGAAGGGTGTAGAGCGGCATGGGCAGAGCTCGACGTGGTCGACGGCACAGCGAGCTAAGGGCATGGGCGAGGTAGGCGGACGGTGGCCGGTCTCCTGGCGATCCTCTATGGCTTGATGGTGCGGCAAGGGGTTGTCTCTATTGGTCGGGAGCTTCCGCGTACTGCACGGTGGCCGCAGGTGCTCGACAAGAAATGCGGCGGCTATGGGTCGAGCGGTGGCATACGGGCGTGTCTAGCGAGGTGCTGGGCCTGCTGCGAGTGCCGCCACGCAAGGCTAGGGCTTGGCGAGGCTGGTGTTGCTCTGGCGGACGCGGCGCTCCGGGGTGATCGGCATGGCGGACAGAGGCGTGGGCGCGAGCAACTGGGGCTTGTCCTCCGCTCGATTTTGGTCGGGGGCTGGTTGAGGCGGTGCGGTGTGATGGCGCCTGTCTGCCAGCGGGCGAAGGACAGCGCGGGGCGGCTTTGTGCAAGCTGTCGATGGTCGACCTGGCGCATGGCGTCGGGAGGCTTGGCACTGGAGCAGCTAGGGGAGAGGGAGAGAGAGATAGGGCCGGGGTTTGAGCTGGGTGGACAAGGGGACCGAGTTAGGCCCAAATGGTGACAAGAAGCACTGCACACTATAGTGTTTTGAAAATGGTCTGATCTATGCTCAAATGGATGGTTTTTGAAATGGCCGCAAGAGACCAAAGTTTGATGAAATGGCCGCAAGATACCAAAGTTTGAATTTTGAGTTCAAAATTTTTGAGTGCTCTCCACTAGTGATAGGTAGTCTCTGGTTGCAAGGGTTTTGAAAATGGTGCTCAAATGGATGGTTTTTGAAATAGGGGTGATCTATGCATATGCATTAGATTCAATTTTAAACTATCATTTAAATTAGTTTCTAGAATGTTTTTAGTAGATCAAAAGGTGGCCTTGGTACCTCATAATGTGTACTAGCAAGGGGTGGAAAGATCAAGAATTATTTCTGTTAAGAAATGAGTACTAGGAATAGCCAAAGTAGGCATGAGAGTTAAATTTGTCAAAATGACCATTCCTTCATTCTAATTCTTTTTGATTTGATTTTCTTTAGGAAAAGTTTGGGAATGATGTAGATGATGTTTAAATCACTTAAGAAACATTTTACAAGCATTGGATCAATCAATCATGGCAATTCAAACAACTCCTATTTTAAATGCACACATATATGAATGCTTTCATATTAAATTTGGAAAAGTTTTTGTTAACTCCATTTTTGGATGATTTGATCTTGATAAGCTTGGATTGAAGTTTTGGGATGTTACATAATCCCTCCTCTTGAAGAAGAGTTGTCCTCGACTATAAACTCACATCACCATGTATATGAGGAGGTATGTTCTTGGCCTTGAACTTGTAGTCGTTCTTGTTTCGGGTGGAATCTTTGGGATCAAAGCCTTGGTAATTATTGTCATAGAGATTGTAGTATTCCTTGTCTGTATGGTATTGTGGAAGATATTGGTGTAGGTTCATTGAAGCTAGTTCCCTTCCATTATAATTTTGCAAAACCGACAATAAAGAGAAAGAATTGTATGATGAATTGTTAGTATGGGTCACAATCAAATTACTCATCTCACTTTTGGTGGCATTCGACGTGGCACTCTTTGTTTTTTCACTTAACTTTGGCTTCTAGATCTCACTCATGTGAAGGTGGTTTACTCTCTCACCACTCTTCTCATAATGATCTTTTGCATGTTGTATCTTGGGTAAGCTTCTTCCATTCGCAGTAATGATTTGGCTTGGTGACATCGGGGAAGCACAAAGGTGTTGTTGTTCCACTTGAAGAAATAGTAATTGGTGCAACCATCATGTATTGCTCCCCTATAAAATTGCAATGGTGTCCCAAGAAGCATGTGGGAAACTACCATTGGCACTACATCACATTCGACGATATCTTCATATGGTCAAATCTTTAAAGATACTTAGGCCTCGTACTTGATCTTGAAGGTTTCATTATCACTAAGCCATTGGACATGATATGGATGGGGATGCTTCATATAATATAACTTGAGTTTGTTACAAAGATCTTCACTTGCCAAATTATGAGAACATCCACCATCTATAATCACTTTGATGGATTTTCCATTCACTCCGGCACTAGTTTAGAATAGGTTACCCCTTTGGTCTTGTTCAACTTGGAGGTTGGTAGTCAATACTATTGTGACTACACGTGTTGGGTTTTTGTCATGATCGCAATATTGTTCATCATTTTCACTTCCTTCTTGTTGTTGGAGGTGAACTTGTTTCAAAGGTTCATACTCTCATTCACTCATTTTTTCACGATCTCCATTTTCCATAAGGATCATGACCTTGTTTTTCGTCATTCAGTAGACTTGTTCTCATAATTCTTGCACTTGGAACATGTATCTTCTCTTGTTTTACCCATTGATGCTTGAGAGTACATTGTTGATGGTTCCGTCTTCATGCTAGTGCATTGGCGGCTTTAGCAAGTTAGTGGTCTTGTTGGAGAAGGTTATCTGATACCTTCGATCCGGATTCTCGGATGTAGTATAATAGATTTTTCCTAGAAGACCTAGGTTTAATCGAACCTTGGAAAGCAATTCTAAAACTAAATAAAAAGTACACGTCTACAAGACTTTGTTTGTTCCTTTTACCTTAGTTTATCAGACCAATCTAGTTTACTTTTATATTGGGTTGAATCAATGGATGGAGATAGGCTAGGGTTGAAGATCCACCTGTAGCTGCACATCATATGGGATAAAAGATAATAATAAGCATAGTCATGTGTGATGTTTGAACGGATATAATCTCTTGTGGGTAACACATCCTAATATACTAGAGCCCCCATTATGCAGTGGGCATAGCAATAGTCTTTTAATCCAACTGAGTGCACGCCGAAGCAATGGGCTACAAACAATTATTAAGTGTAAAACACAGATCAAAGCTTTAAGTGGTGATGTTGTTGTGATCCCGAAGGGGTTGCTAAGCGAAGACCGCACTACCCTTTTTGTCACTGGGGTTCCTATGAGATCGCCGCTAGCCAAGTATCTCACCTCAAGCCTTTATCAGTCTATGGGATCTTGGGTACCTACAAGTCCACAGATCGAGACAAGAGACAAAGAAACAAATGATACAAATCTCAATTGCAAACAAAATATAATACTCTCATGAATTAGATGCACATAATCGTTATGAGGTTTCTCCCCAACCCACAGCTCGTGAGGACTACTCACTCATAACAAATAGATCGGAGATACAAAATATCGTACAAATACTTCGATTGAAATCAAATATTGTTACAATGGTCACCAAATCACAAGGAGATCTGAAGTACAAAGAAATTGCTATGGATAGTGGAGGGGATGGATGATGGAAGTGATGAACAATGGTGTAAATCTCCTTTGGTGGTGTTGTGATGTAATCTGAGAATGGCGACCCTCTAGTCGGCGACTGGAGCCTCAAAATATATAGGCGTCTTCACAAAAGTCATAGGGTTTGACGAGACGAAGCCAACGCCACCTGGTACGGGCAGACGGTATGGGCGGGTCCTTCCCGTACTGGTGGTCTTTAAGCTTGCTAACGCCTGGGAATGGCTTCCCAATTACTTAGCCGTGTAGACTTCCTCAAAAACCTTCATTATGACTCTTGATTTCGCATTAAAATTCATGATTTCTTGCACAACACAATTCAAAGAAAGGTTTTGCATATCTTTGCAATTATTAGTCATTAGTGGCAAGGATTGAGAGTTTATTGTCAATTGCTTGACCAAAACAATGTTTAAACACGGTGGAAGATGGCTAATTTGGGAGCCATCAACTTCCCCAAAGCTCAAACCTTGATCGCCCTCGAGCTAGAAGAAACAAAAGAACTATAAGGAATTCAGTGTTTAAACTTGAAACAATGAGAATAAGAATTCACTTACGGTTGGTAGTCATATGCACCCAACACTTCATTCATTTGCGAGGCTTATCAAAGGTAGAGAGATGACAAGAGTACTATACAAGCTTCGGTAAGTCAAGACAATCAAAGTAAAGTTTAATATAAGTATAAGTAGCTGGAAGTGTAGCAATCAATCCAATTCTTCTAGTTAACTCTCAGCTTGCCAAGGAACACTAGGATGTTTAAATAGCATAATTGAGTAAGAGAGTTTCATGTACTAAGTAGTATAACAATGAAGTGTCTTATTTACACCCACATCAATAAATCAAGTCTATCAAAAACACTTCTAATCCAATCATTGATTTTCAAGTAAAATTCGTAGAGTAGTAATGAGACCATGCCAAGGACTTGTTATGTGGATCCTCATAGATATCTTTTTTTCTTTTTTTTCTTCCAAGGATCGTTGAATGTTTCTTTTGCAAGCATTTGCACAACCTTTGAGAGTACCAATACTTTTGCCCATATATTGACATGTACGCCACTCATGTCATCAACTCATAGCCGAAATCCGGGGTTATACCATAGATCGTTCAAAATCTAGCGGAGTTGTTGGCATCCCATAGGTGTGCATTAGAGACATAGAACAAAATTGTTTCTCTTCATTCTTTTTTTGAGCTAGTACCATAGTTTGAACAACAAGGTTAGCTTTGGCATGCATCACAATTACCACTAGACTTTATTTCAATCAAACAAATCCTTTCATGAGTGTTGTCAAGACTATCAAAATATCTATGGGGTTAAGTATCTTCAAGGGTATACTCTCAAGATAATCATTCATCAAACAAGTCATAAATTTTAGAGTTTTTCTTATAGTACTTGTTTGGTAATATTATTTCCAAGGCAAGACTCGGTTTGCTAAAAGAACTAGAGCAAGAGCTTCAACAACTAATCATCATACTAATAAAAAGTTTTACTCTAACTATATTAAATTACTCCCACAAGCATGGTGTCTTACCAAATCAACCAACTAAGATAAAAAACTCAAACTTCATAAGTGGGAGACATAGGACATACCTCTCATAAGTGACTTCATGATCCTGTTCCTTATAGGGATGTGTTCCTTCAAAACTCAAACACGATTATTCTCATAATAACATAAAGGCAAAGAGGCAAAGTGTCAATCCACATTTACGAAAAAGGAAGAACAGAAAAATATTTTTGTATTTTCGAGGATAGGGATTAAAGAATAGAAAACAACTTGTGACCAAGAAAGGGTTTCAAGAAAATAAAAGCAAACAAAAAAGCAAATTAAAAACGAAAGCAAACTAAAAAGCAAAGGAAAAAAGCAAAGTGTTGGAACAAGCCAACACGAGTGTTTCAAAGCTCTCAAGGGGCTGGAGTACAACCTCGTTATTACACAAATAAATTTGTCGGGGGAACACATCCCCAAGCTCATGGTTTTGCAAGCCCTTTTGTTGATCATTGTGGTGGCGGTGGATAGTTTCCCACGCTCCATTGGCTGCTCCAATCGTGGAACTGGGTGGCGAGGCTTGCAGTAGCATCTGGAAGGTTGATGGAAAGGTTGTTCATGTTTTGAATATTTCCTTCGAGTGCATAGATGTCTTCATAGGTGGTGATGTAGTTTGGTGGCTGCTCGTCTTGTTCGGGTCCTCCTTGTTCTACTTCTTCATCTTCTCCTCCTCCCATGGGTATTTCTTGTTGGGCTAGATTATCCTCAACATGCGTGTCAAAACGCAAACGTCCATCCTTGATAGAGAATAAACTGTTATGCAAAGGAGCCAGGATCAAGTGATCCACTCCAAGTATATCGAGGAAGTATCTACCATGAGTTTTAGAAACCATACCACATGCTCTTAGAGTAGGGAGACCGAGATAGTGACTTCATGTCAACTGCTAGATGTTATCTAGGTTGATGTGAAGTGCGCGTGTAAGAACAGCCACAACTGCCCCTCCGAATATGGGTCCTCGAGATTGGAGAGCTTGATACTTAAGGTAAAACACAAGAAGAGCACCCAAATTTGGCATTAAGTTACAATTAACAATAGCAGCCTTTGCGAGGATCAACATGTCCTCCTCATTAACTCTAGTAAACTCACCACGTGCCTGCAAGGTGTTAGCAATTACATAAAATAAATAGCGAATAGCAGGATGATCAATTTCATTCCCCTTGGGTGTGTTTCCATGAATCTTCATTAAATTAAAGTGTTGTAAAGGGGAAGGATTTAAAACAAAAGTAGTTGTACGCACATCAGTGGTGTTGTTGGCAAACCCAAACATTGAGCCCATTTGTCGAGTGTTAGGATATACTCATAGTTCATAAGGCAGAATTTGATGCGATCAACTCTGGGCCTTTGTTCCTTGGTACAACCATAAGGGTCCACTATATGTGTCAAAGTGCTGAAGAACTCAAGCGTCAAGCAGCGATACGTGACAGCATCCTGAAAGACAAAATCATACAAACCAACATTGTTGCAAAGTAAATCAAAATCAACATGAATGCCAAGTCGGTTCAGGATATAAGGGCATGCCCACTTGGTGGACTTGATTTCTCGGAGCTTGAGACGATTGAAACAGTTCAACTGAAACTCTTAGGTGAACTCGATACCAAGTGACCCGGGGGTCAAGGTATCAACAGGTGGTGCGGTGGACTCCACAGCCATCTCACGTGTACGCCTCCTCGTGTTCATCTAAAAATAATAAGATAAACTAAATAGAATTGTTAATGAAAATTTTAGTCCAATAGAAACATAGCATAAGTGATTCTCTACACTAAATACAAAACAAAATCCTCTAAAACAATACTAAGCATGCTCAATATCGAGATTGAATCAAGAACAAGACCTAAGTCTAGATTTACAATGATGAAAGATTGAGAGAAACTTTTGTACAAATAAGTTGAGGATCGGAGGAGAATCATACCTTAGATCGATTGAGTGTGAGGAACCAAAGAAAGATTAAGTAAATTTGAAGATCCAATGGAGGTGGTTTTGAGTTTGGAGGAACAAGAAAGAGAAAGATTTGTTTTGGGGATTTTTAGGTTACCTTCTCGGGCTGGTTATGGCTCCCGCGTACATGGTATGGGCGGGTGGTACGGCCGGAGCCCGCCTGTACCTGGTGACATACCTTGGGGGTGACGGCTCCTTTCTGGCGGTGCACTCGGTATGGGTGCATGGTACGGTCGCGCGCGCCCGTACTGCTGGTCATTATCCATTCTGTAACTTTGCTTGAGACCTAATATTTGCTCGAGGGTACGATATGGGTGCGCGGTACGGGCATGTCCGACCGTACTAGTGGTTGTTAAGAGCACTGTTCCCTGTGGAAAAAATCAGAATTTCTATCTTCCCGCGGTTCGATGTGGTACAAGCGCATGGAACGGTCCCTTCCGGCCGTACCAGTGGTCGTTAAGAGCATTGTGAGCTACAAAACTCAAATTTTTTGATTAGAAGATCAGTGTGCCTTTGCACATCTTATCAAAGGACAAAATAACAGATAATATACTACATAAAAAAATAGTAATACTACTTAGGCCATGTGTTAGTAAAATGAAAGGTCGAGGATTACATTATTTCTTCTCCTCTCTCCAAAGGTCTTCCTGAACACTCTTTATTAGAAACAAAAACAAAACAAAACAAGACTAACACAAAAAAAATATTTCACATGGGTTGCCTCCCATGAAGTGCTTCTAGTTAAGGTCAGTTAGCTTGACCCTGATGGTAATCATTTAGGTTTAAGAAGTGGAATACCCACTCCAAAATAGTTGGCTTTTAAAGTAATTATACCATCATCATCATTAGGCTTGGCCTTCTTTTTTCTAGGGAAGTGGACTATAAAAGGATCTCTATACGGTAGCCCTATTCTCACATTCCCCTCATGTAAATTAATTAAAGCCTTAATGGTTCTTAGGAATGGCCTACCTAGAATTATAGGTGTTATGGGATCTTCAGGCATATCCACAATAACAAAATCAATAAGAGCGGGACTACCTTTAATTTCAACAACTATATTTTATTTTATCCAAAGAACTTGTTTATAGGTTGAATCAGCTAGATGGAGTCTCAATTCTGTAGTGACAAATGTCCCCAAGTTTAATTTGTCAAATAAGCTTTTGGAAATTGTTGAGACGCTCGCACCAAGATCACAAAGTGCAGATATCTCGTTGACTTCCAACTTAAGTTTAATAGTGGTCTCAAATATATCATATAGCTTAGTAGGAGGCTTATCATCTAGTCTTTTATACTCCATATCTAACTCGCAAACTTTAGATGCTACTTGTTATATAAATTGTTGGTACATAGCATCTTTACCTTGTTCTATGCCAGGGTTCTTCACGGTGATCATCTTTAGTAGATCTTCCACGGTATATTCTGGTGTTGGCGCGTTGCTATAGTCTAGCTCTTCAGGTTTCTCTTCATTTGTTACTACCCTCATCATCTTGAGGTCTTCTACTGGATTTGGCTCGATTTTTGTAACAAATTTTGCTAGTATAAGATCTTGGCTATCAGCTACTTTACCCAACTGAGCCTCCATGGTCTTTGTCCTTTCCAGTAGAGCCTGCACATCATTTCTAATTGCAATGGCCTGGTTAGACAATTTTCCTATACTACTTTCATGGTTCTCCGTAATTTTAATAAGCATGTTATTTTGCTTAGTTTGAGCTTGTATAAAGGTTCTAACAGTTTGCTCAAACGAGAGATTGCCATGATTTGCTCCATTAGTATTATGATGATTGTTGTAAGGAGATCCTGCGGGATAGGATAATGTTTTTGAACATTAGAGGCATAATGATTTTTCCATGCAGGATTAAAAGGAGTGCGAGCTATAAAATTAACATCATTAACATTGGTAGCGATAGCATTGACTTGGGTATCTTCTTTACCTTCTACTATGCTAAGCAACTCATCTACCTTACATGTAAGCTATTCATTATTTACCTCGGTAATTAAACTTACTCTCTTCGAGGTTCTTTCCACATGTCATTGGGCATGATTATTTTGCATATCATCAAGTAGTTTCTTTGTAACACTCCTCCTGCTGTAGTATCTAGCATAGACTTAGACATTGGGTTAAGACCATTATAAAACAAATGTAATATAAGCCATTCTTCCATCCCATGACTAGGATATTTCATTACAGCTTCTTCCATCCTTTCCCACGCAAGCACTAGTGGCTCATGGTCTTCTTGTCTAAAGCTTGTAATGTTGGATCTTAGCTACAGAGTTTTAGCTAGGGGAAAACTTTAGTCATAAACAAATTAGTACATTCCTCCCAAGATTTAATAGTGCCCTTTGGTAGACCTAGCAACCAATCCTTAGCCTTTCCTCTAAGAGAGAAAGGAAACAATCTTAATTTAACAACATTTGGATCTACATCTTTAATACGCAACTTGTCACAAATTTCAGTGAAAGTGTTTAAGTGCAAACCCGAATCTTCAGTAGATGAGCCCCCAAATTGGTTTTGTTGAACAAAACTTAAAAGGTTAGGCTTTATTTCATATGTTTCCGCATCAATAGCGGGCTGTGTGATAGGTGCATGAATAAAATCATCAGTGGGAGTAGCATACTCCCCTTATCTCTTTTAAGCCATGGCTCTTATATTTTTGGTATTTTTTAAATAATGAAAATAAATAACAAGTAACTATTTTTTTGGATTTTCAAATAGATAACAAGAAATTAAACTAATAACAAGAAATAAACTACAAACTAATAATAAAACTAAAAACAAGGTCTCTAGTGACCTCACCAGGATAGCGAAATTGCTTCCCCGGCAACGGCGCCAGAAAAAGGGTTGATACCTTCGATCCAGATTCTTGAATGTAGTATAATAGCTTTTTCCCTAGAAGACCAAGGTTTAATCGAACCTTGGAAAGCAATGCTAAAAGGAAATAAAAAGGACACGTCTACAAGACTTTGTTTGTTCGTTTTACCTTAATTTACTAGACCAATCTAGTTTTCTTTTATATTGGGTTGAATCAATGGATGGAGATAGGCCAAGGTTGAAGATCCACCTGCAGCTGCACATCATATGGGATAAAAGATAATAATAAGCATAGTCATGTGCAATATTTGAACGAAGATAATATCTTGTGGGCAACACATCCTAATATACTAGAGCCCCCGTGATGCAGCGGGCATAGCAGTAGTCTTTTAATCCAACCGAGTGCACACCAAAGCAACGGGCTACAAACGGTTATTAAGAGTAACACACAGATCAAAGCTTTAAGTGGTGATGTTTTTTTGATCCCGAATGGGTCGCTAAGCAAAGATCATACTACCCTTTCTGTCACTGGGTTCCTATGAGATCGCCACTAGCCAAGTATCTCACCTCAAGCCTTTATCAATATATGGGATCTTAGGTACCTACAAGTCCACAGATCGATACAGGATACAAAGAAACAAAAGATACAAATCTAAATTTCAAACAAAATATAATACTCCCATGAATTAGATGCACATAATTGCTGCAAGGTTTCTCCCCAACCCGCAACCCGTGAGGACTACTCACTCATAACAAATAGATCGGAGATAGAAAACATCATACAAAAACTTAGATTGAAATCAAATATTCTTACAATGGTTACCAAATCACAAGGAGATCTAAAGTAAAAAGAAATGGCTATGGCTAGTGGAGGGGATGGATGATGGAAGTGATGAACAATGGATGAACAATGGTGTGCATCTCCTTTGGTGGTGTTGTGATGTAATCTGAGAATGGCAGCCCTCTGGCAGCGCTTGGAGCCTCAAAAGATATAGCGTCTTCACGAAAGTCATAGGGTTTGAGGAGATGAAGCCAATGCCACCTGGTACGAGTGGGTCCTGCCCGTACCGGTGGTCGTTAAGCTTGCTGACGCCTGTGAATGGCTTCCCAATTACTTGACCATGTAGACTTTCTCAAAAACCTTCACTATGACTTTTGATTTTGCATTAAAAATCGTGATTTCCTAAACAACACAATTAAAGAAAGGTTTTGCATATCTTTGCAATTATTAGTCATTAGTGGCAAGGATTGAGAGTTTCTTGTCAATTGCTTGACCAAAAACAATCTTTAAACGCGGTGGAAGATGGCTAATTTTGGAGCCATCATTGTCCCAAAGGAGATTGTGGCGGGGAGTACTTTGTTGCATAGTCTTGCTTGATCTTGAAGTAAAAAATATCACTTTTGACTCTCCTCCTGGCCTTTCAAGCTTGATGCACTAATTCGATGGTCTTGCTGTTGGAAATATGCCCTCGAGACAAATAGTAGTAAGGACTATTTGTAGCACCCCGGTAAAACCACTACTAGAAAATCGCTTGGAGTTTGTGCTTTGTGCATCATCATGACATCATCATGCATGTTTGATCATAAAAGTATGTTTGCAAAAACCCTATTTTGTTTTCTAATTAGCCTCGGTTTATTTCAAATTATAAAACCAGGTCTTCCTGGATATTTTATTTGCCTAAAAACAAATTACAAAAGTCTGTATTAAAAATAAAATAAAAGTTTAGGTTTTTCTTAGGGGCAACCCAGCCGGCCAAGCCCGAGGCCCAGCTAGCCAGGCCACCCCAAACCCTAACCCTAACTCTAGCGCCAACCCACCCAGCCACCGCTGCTGCAGCGGTACACGCACACCTACACACCACTGTAACGCACGCAGCTCCACCTGTGCGTGCTTCCTACGCGTCACGAGCATGTGACCGCGTTGCCCAACCCTAGCTCCCTGCCTGGCCCCACCCTGCAGAGAACCTACCTCTGCGGTGCACCGCAGCACACCCCGCTCCTCACCCCATAACCGTCACGAGCGACATGACACGCAACCCCTGCCCCGCTCCCTACCTCTTGCGGGCCCCACCGCGACTTGGTCGCTCCGCTCGCCCCTTCCGATCCATCCCCATCTGAGCCCCGCTCCTTACCAACCCCCGTCCTCGCTTCCTTCCTGGTCGGCAGCTCCATGCCGATGCGAGCCCCCAACACCGTCGCGTCCTTGTTTCCCCACCAATCCCGTAGATGCCCGCCTCGGATCCCTGCTCGCCCCGCCTCGCCGGAGTCGGCCCGGACTGCGTGCGAGCCCGTCGAGCCCGACCTGAGAAGAGCGCCTCTACCTCTCCCTGAACCTGTGAGCAACCTCCGTCCTCGCCATGGTGCCATGCCGACCATCGCAGTCACCTCCTCTTCATCCCCGAGCCCTTCTTCCTGTGGATGCTGCCGCCGGTTGCTGTCGACCTCGTCGGGACCTCCTCCGCGCCGCCCATCTCGCCCTGTCCATGCAGCGCGCCGCCCACGAGCCCCTGCGTGACTCCGACGACCCCGGGCCAGGACATCTTCCTCGCTGGCCTCCTCCTGAGCATCGCCAGCGGCCGCCGTTTTTCTCTCTGTAGGCTCGGTGCCCCGCGAGCTCGAGAGAAACGTGCCGCCCGCTTCCTCTTTGTCGGTTGCGTCCCCTTCAAGCCGCCAATGGACGCCAACCGCCTCGGCCTCGGCGACCTTGCCTCTGGCCGCCGCGGACCTCCACCTATGCTGCTGCACACCAAGCGACCCTGCATCCCACTGATGTTTTGTGCTATCCGCTTAACCGCGCTAGGTGTTCGGGATATTAACCGAACGGGACATCAACTCCTCACACCGGCCGTCTAACTCAGCGAGTCATCGGTTGATTCGCCCGTGTCTAGTGTCTGCGTTTGTGTGTTGTGCCAATGCCACGAAGACCTCCCAAGGTCTACCGAAGAGTAGAACACCAAGCTTCGCCGGAAGACACATGCGTCGATCAAGATCGTCACCGACCACCGAAGCTGGTGTCCCAAGATCTCCTTCCCGGCTCCGCTAGCCGAAGCCCCAGACCCGAAAACGCCGAGACCCGAGTGCGCCTACATGGATCCGGTGACGCCGGCATGCCAAGATCTACCACACGAAACCGAAGACCGATTCGGAACACCAAGGTCTTCTTCACGGATGCGGATCCGAAGACCCCGAGACCCCGGATCCAAACCTCGGCATCGGCTTCATGCTCTCCTTCCCGGACGCCAAGTCCCGTTCCCGGAGGCGAAGGCCGATCTCGTCGACCCCTAGACCCTCGGAGCCCAAGTTCGTCGAACCCTAATGTGATCCCCTTTCCGAGACCCCTATATTTATAATATGACATTATCACTTGTTGCATATTAATTTAGCATGTTTGCATACATATTGTGGGTGCTTGAGGGGATTTCGATGAATCACCTAAATTAAATATGGAGGCCATATGCGGGCTATTCTAGTCTTATATTTGGCCCCATTTAAATTTGTGTAGCGAATCGATGCCATGTTCCGCCTTGTTAATTCAACATTTAAATTGCGGGGTAGCTAAATAACTTGAACCTTATAATTAATTGTCAGGACCCGGTTCCGCTTAATTTTGTCTAGTCGCATCGCATCAGTGTCATGTCATGCATCATATCATAATCATGCCGATCTTCTGCCATAGTATTAAATAGTGCATCCGGTGTTTCTTTTAGTGCGTTGCTTCTTCACGGATTAGGCCAATGAGTTGATGCGAGTATCGACAAGTCCTTCAGATAATGTACCTTCGGTAATGTTTCCCAGGCGAGCATTCTCCCGCCTTCTACCTATTTTGCATTTATAGTCTTTATTTCCTCCTGTTGATCTATTGCTATCTGTGTCGTGATGCTTTAGTGTTCCATACCAGATATATCCCTTGCAGCCTTTATATTGCCTTGGACACATCCTATTGCCTGTTGTTTAATAGATAGTCAGTCTTGCAAGTCGTAGTCGCTTGCTCATGTGCTAGTTCGCGTTGTTGTCGTTCCACCGTTGACGGAAGGTTGGCTTATGCTTAATGGTGGAGATGCTTTACGGTGGAGATGATCATGACTTTAAATACAACTATTAAATTGCTGGGATAACTAATGAAAGAGGCACTGGTGGCCAATATATGCTATTTGGTTTTCATGTCCACTTGTGTCTCGTAGGCCCCGAGTACTTGATACTTGTTCCTTGACTATTCGCACTATCCACATCCGGGAGAGTCTATGAATCCCCCTTAGCCAGAGCTTGATTCATTTCTTATTTCTTGGGGCCACAAACTAGTTTGGGGTTTTATTACTATCCTGTACTTATGCCATGCTTTACCGCTTTATTTACGATTGTGCATGGAGCACCTGTACTGTTTTGGATCGTGACACGTTTTCGCTGTATCGACAAGCCCAGTCACACTTTTGGGTTCCCAGTCGTTTACCACCGTCTACACAAACCCTAGGTCCATCTCAGAGCCGGCCAACTTTGTCGCGGGTAGCTTAGTGGGGTGGCCCCCTGAAATATTTTATGAATCCTGTGATTGCTTTGTCGTGAAAGCCTCGTTGGGTTTTGATTTGGTTTTTCTGAGGTTGATCGTGTGTGTGTTGCTATTTGTGCACCCCTGCAGGGTAAATCTTTCTGAAAGTCGTGTCCGCGGTTATGGACGACTTGGAGCACAGTATCTCGATCATAGTCAAGCATAACTAAATTAGTGCTATAAATTTGACTTAATATGTGACTAGTAATCAGCTTCACTACAATGGAATGGATAAAAAAAGGGCCAACAACTGGTGGAACTGGGATGTATAGTGTCATGTTATACCTGCCTAGTAAGTATCCCAATTCCAACGGAATGAAATAAAAGTGCCAATAACTGCTGGGTTTGGGATGTCACATGCTAATTGTATCTGACTAGTAAGTACTGCAACTACAACTGAATGGTTAACTAAAACTGCCCACTACTTATGCTATCAGGATGACTCATGCTATCTATATCTGACTAGTAAGTGCTGCAACTATAATGAAATGAATAAAACTGCCAACTGTGTGAGTTCCTCGGTTTGACTTCCTCGTGTGTTCTCGAGGGGGAAATACCAGGATGGGTATGACTTGTGTGAGTAACAGGTTGGTCTTCAGGGCTTGGCCTGGGCAGGGTTATGGACGCCATTGGTTATTCTTCAGGGCTCTTAGCCCCATGTGCATCTTATCCGTACTTGAATGTTGTATCGTTTTCGAGGTGATTTGGATCTTTGTATTGTATATTTGTATCCTTGACTCGATGAGTCGTTGTTGTATATATATGTTCTATGGGTCCCATCATGAACTATTGTGTAATGATATTACTTTGTTTTCCACCCGCACGAAAGTGCCTGGTGGGCGTCCTTGAATCTTTTCTATGCGGGTTTGGCGGGAAGCACTAAAACTTGCATAGGGCCGATTCGAGGGTGTTACACTATTATCATATTTCATATAGTTTATGATTAAGTTTTATATCATGCTATAACTATATTGAGTGGAAACATCAATACATGTGTGATATATAAACAACCAGGGGTTCCCTGTGAAACTCTAGTCACTGGTTCATTGGTCAACAGATGATCATGTTTCCTGATCATGTGGCATTTATGCTAGTTGGAAATGAAGTCAACTCATTCCGAGAATGAGATGACGAACCAATACCCAACCTAAACATTGTGACACAATCATGTCACGAAGTTCAAGTTATGATGATTAGAAATGGATCCTCGTAGACTATTCCTTAGACCGTGAGGCTATATCAATCACTGTCTCCCGAGAGTGCTTTGATACCATCAAGTGCCACCTGGTAATACAGTGGTTATAAAGGTGTGTTCGGGTACTCGGGGGAAACCATTGAGGCAATATATGTCAAGAGCAGGATTTGTCCGTCCATGTGACGGGAAGATACTCAAGGGGCCACTCGGAGAAGTTATATCCAATAGCTATGTAGCGTGTGATTTAATCACGGGGATATCACTTGTCGAAATGAGTCAAGTAGTGTTGTTCAGTAAGGAGATTGAACACGACATGGTGATGTCATTGATCAGATCTCGGGCAATGCAAGTATCAAGAGACAAGGGGAATAAGACACGACTGTCCCGGTTGAAACAACGAAAGATCTTCGTGGAACGCACAGGGGTCACATGCCCATCCAGGTCCCTCTGTCGATCATTGGTGCGAGAGTGTCCCGACCATGTCTAGAGTGTTCCCGAACCATGGGGTATCACGCTTAAGGGCTTGATGATGCTTAGAGAGTGTTTATAGGATTGGTAGAATCGCCCAAGATTTGTAGAGAGAAAACCGGAAGGGTTTCGGTAAGTCCGGAGGATGTCCGGAGTGGAGGTGGAAGTGTTCCATAGCCACGGAGGTTGAATAATATGTGAATGAATGTTAAATATTGATTTAATCATTTATTCATAATTATTGAATAAAGAGAAAAATCAGTTTAAATGGTCATAGGCTTAATGGGCCAATTCCCGGAGGGAGAGGGCCCATTAGGGAAAGGAGAGAGGGAGAAGGGGCCAAGGGGGTGGCCGGCGCCCTAGTGGGCTAGCCCCCCGCGCGGGGCCCATGGGGGTGGCCGGCGGTGCCACCCCTCCCCCTGATACATTGCAAATGTATCTATACTTTTTGATGTTCCATGCTTGGTTTTATCCACTTTCTTGTGTTTTGTCCACACTTTGGAGTACTTTTCATATGATTTCTTGGACTAACCTATTAACAAGAGCCACAGTGCCAGCTGCCTGTTTTCTGCTATTTTTGGTTCTAGGAAAGTCAGAAAATGAATATTCCCGGAATTGGACGGGACAAAAGCCAAAGTGCCTATTTTTCCGGAAGTTATCAGATGCCAGAATACGAGACGGTGAAGCGCTGGGGGCCGGCCACACCACCTGGCCGCGCCGCTAGGCTTGGCCCGCGCCAGGGGTGGTATGGCTAACCCCAGCACCCCCTCGGCCTCTCCTTCCGCCTATATATTGCCCTCGGGACCAAAACCCTAAGTACTCGATCAAAACTCCACGAAAGAGTCTGTAGCAGCCGTCATCTCCATCCCTAGATCGGGAGGGATCTGAAGCTCTTCCTGGCACCCTGTCGGAGAGGGGAATTCACCCTGGAGGCCTTCTTCATCACCATGCAAGCCTCCGGTGTGATGCATGAGTAGTTCATCTTTGGACTACGGATCCATGTAGTAGCTAGATGGCTGGTTCTACTCCTTTGTGCTTTCATGTTTAGATCTTGTGAGCTCCGTTCATGATCAAGATCATCTATTTGTAATTCTGCATGTTGTGTTTGCGGGGATCCGATGGATATTGAGATGCTATTTCAGATTGATTATCGATTCTATCATGTCTTTGTTATTTGTGATCTTGCATGCTTTCCGTTGTTAGTAGCTATCTTGGCCAAGTAGATGCTAGCAACTCCAAGAGTTAGTATTTATGCTCGTTAGTGGGTTCATGCCTCTGGTAATCTGGGGAAGTGACAGAAATCTCTAAGGTACTATATGTGTTGTTGCTACTAGGGAGAAAATAACAATCCTTTGTTCATAGAACAATCGTATTGTTTACTTTACACGCAATTCGTAAAGCAATAATATGTTGCTTGCAACTTAATACTGGAGGGGTTCAGATGATAACCTGAAGGTGGATTATTAGTCATAGATGCAGTTGGATGGCGGTCTATGTATAATGTTGTAATGCCCAATAAAGTTCCAAAGGAGTCAAGATAATTAGTATATGCATGTATTGCTTTCTCGATGTTTGTCAATTGCCCCGCTGTAATTTGTTCACCCAGCATGTTATCTATCTTAAGGAGAACCACCTCTAGTGAACTATGGATCCCGGTCCTTTCTTTTACATACAATCTACAAATTGTTTACTGCTTTGTGTTTACTTTCTGCAAACTATTACTTCCTTCCATTCGGTACGTTTAATCCTTTGTTTTCAGCAAAACCGGTGAGATTTACAACCTCATCGCAAGTTGGGGACAACGTTTTGTGGTTGTGTTGTGCAGGTCTCCACGTTGCTACTAGCACCGGTAGTGCGCCCTGCCAAGGCTCAGCTACCAACACCTTTGGGGTGTTTCCTTGCTCCTACTGGTTCGATTAAACCTTGGTTTCATAACTGAGGGAAACTTGTTGTTGTGCTCATCATACCTTCCTCTTGGGCTTCCCAACGAGCTCTACATCAACACCGAGCTATCGAGCACTTTTCTAGCGCCGTTGCCGGGGAGTCAAGGACATCTTCACAAGGGTAGTCCCTCATAACCAATCTCTTTACTTTGTTATTTTTGTTTTGCTTAGTTTCTTTTTGCTTTGTTTGCTTGTTTCTTTATCAAAAACACACAAAAAATTAGTTTTACTAGTTTGCTCTCTTTATCAAAAACACAAAAAAAATTAAGTCTCCTTTAGTTGTTGCCTCTTCCCTAGCTCACCATGTTGATTCCTAAATTCACTCTGAAAGACCTTTCAATAGGGAGTGGTTCTATAATTGGAAAAGATAATATTGAAGAATTCTTTAATCATGTTAGTAAACATGAGGATACTGAGGATAGATCCCTTACAGAACTTGCTCCAAACTATGAGATTGTTGTAGCTTCTTTAGTTCACATGTTAGAAGCTAGGTTTGTTAACCTCAACCCCTTAATGCAAGTAATGTTTCTTAAGCTTAAAGAAATTGAGGACCCTAAAAAGAGGGATTTTATTCTAGAAACTTTGCTTAAGGAATTCTATGATGTTGCCAAAGAGGCTAGAAAAGTCTTTGAACATTTCAATATGCTAGGCTCGTGTGTAGATGTTGTTGGTACATGAGAAAAGATGAGTAAAACTGAACCTAATGGGGAGGAAATTAAGATACCAACACCTTTCAAACTAGTAGCAATGCATGAAGCCACAGAAAAGAATCTTGATTGGATCATTCTCGAAAACCCGTTTGATGAAAGTAGTAAACCTAAGAGCACTGAGAGAGGATCCTCTAGAACTTATTTGGATGAGATACCTTGTCTTGTTGAAGATATTTCTGGTATTGATCTTAATGCTTCTTCATTTGAGAACACTTGATTCTTCTTTTTGCTTCTTATGCCTAACTTAAAGGCGTTAAAGAAAAGTAATTATTGGGAGATAAACCAAAAGTTTTAGATGAGTCTTGGAAGTTATTACTTCAGTAATAACTGCTCCTTATCCTTTTTATTTGCTTTTTGTGCCAAGATTAACCTCTAATGAGAGAGAAGTAATGATTGGGAAAGTTGCTATCCTGAAACAGATTTATGTGCTTCACCGTAAAAATTCGTGTAAAATCTCTGAACGTCTTTTTGAGGCGTGAATTTTTGTGCTTCTGCCCCAGGTTGTTATCTAACTTTCGATAGTTCAACACTTTTTGATTTGAGCAACATAAGGTCTTCGAAAAAATTCGTCTTTACCTGCTGGTCTGTTTTGACAGATTTTTGCCATTTTCTGCATTTGCTTCTTGTTGGTTCCTTTTTGAGTTCTTTTGGGGAATTGAGCTTTTTGATGGAAGTGCTACAGTATCTAGTATTCTAATGGAAGTTTATTGGTGTTAGAACTGAACCTAAAGACTTATTATCTTGAGTGCACTAATGTTGCTAATAAAGATTGTGTGAAATTTTGTATGAAGGAAAAATTTCAGGTGTATGGAAGGAATGAGTAATGAGATGAAGAATGGACTAAAGCTGAAGCTTGGGGATGCCACGCGTTTCACCCCAAAAAATATCCAAGAAGTACAAGCATCAAAGCTTGGGGATGCCCAAGGCATCCCCTTCTTCATCAATAAAAATCCCAGGTTTCTTCCAAACGCTTCATTTTTATTGTTTCATGCACAGTTGTGTTGTTCTTGGAGCATCTTCTTTTTCATTTTCGTTTTGGTTTTTGTTTGCTTGGTTTTATAAGTTTTCTGTATAAACTGGTTGGACCCCCTCTTTCATACATTGGTTTGCAAATAGTTTGGTTTGGCTTGGAAAAGAGTAGGAAAGTTCATGCTTATGTGGTAAAAAGAGCTCGTTTTTGACTGTGGCCTATGCTTTGTCATGCCATGCTTGATATCGTTTTGGCTTTATGCTTAGTATTCTTTGCTGTAGCATGACTTGTTATAAACAATTGAGATTTCTTAATGTGCCTTGGATGAATCATGCGTTGTTTTAGCATATTAAAGCATAGTATAGTGGTATTCTCCTTTGATGCATTATTTGGGTTGACTTGGCGCATGCTCACACCATGTTATGACTATCCCAAGTCACCATAGCCTTTATGATCCTTTAGTTTTCAACTTGTAGTATAACTTTATGCTTTGATCAATGATGTTTTGTCGCTCTACATGATTATGGCCATTATTGCTCTCTTAGTTTGTCGCTCCCAGTCTTTTGCTAGCCTCCGCAACCAAGTATGAGTTCCACTCATGCATCCAACTCCTTAAACCAAGTTATTCCAAAGAGTCCACCATACCTACCTACTAGCTTAAGCTATTCCAAGTATATTCATGCTTTTGTTTACCTTCCAAATTAAACTTGTTATGACAAAACTAGTGATTAAAGCTCTCACGAACTTGATGGCACACTTTACTTTTCTTGCCTTTAATAAACTTGAACCATTGTGTCGTCTATGTTGTATATGCTTGCACTTATTTGTTGGGAATTAGCAGAACCATGTTGTCATGGGGAACGCTTTCAACATTGCACTTGGTACTTGTACCTAGTTGATATCATGCTCTTTTGTATATGGATGTCATCGGTGTGAAATGAAAGGGGAGCTTGTAAGTCCATGGAGTTATGTATATGTGTTAGAAAAATGCCTGGGCCGCTGGTCTAATCCATGCTGACATGGTGGAAACCTGCAGCGTAACCATAATGAGTTGTCTATGAAGCATTCTTCTTATAAAAAGAGACCTATATTGAGAAGAAAAAAAAGAGATTATGAAAAGAGGAAAGAGAGAAAAAAGCACCACATTCCCATGGTAAATAAGAAGATTGCTGAGATGCTCGTTGTCTGCTTGCCTTGTCATTTTGATATGGGGATTCTTCCGTATCATCGGGCAAGGGGTACCCCATTGGCGGTTCTCTATGATACACATGTACTTACGATGACAAGAACTTACCGGTGACTAAACTTGAGTAGCATGAGGAGCAGCCCTCATATACAAGGGACATGAGATTTCTAACTTATACTTCGTCAAGCATGTACACCATAGTTTGTTCACTTTAACCTTAATCACTTCAAGATGCTTATGATAGGGGCAATGAGAGCTGAAAGCTATAAGTACCATAATTTTTGGAAGCTCCTTATGAGACTTGAATCCCTACTTCCTTTTATGAAGGCCTTTCTTCCACCATTATATTGAGTCTCCACCTTCTACCTTTATGCACCTACTTTGAGAGCATAGTGGCCATTCTTAGTTCTATGTGCATTGTCCCAAGACTAGTTGATTGATGCATAACTTGATATGCTTGTTTTAAACTATTTGTATCTAGTCACTCTTATGAACTTTTAAGGTGTCCTATGCATTTATATTTGCTACTCTATGAGGGACAAGCTGAATACTATTATGCTATGTTTTCTTTATGTGAAACAAACAAACGTCTTGCAAAGCATTGTTATTCATGAATCTTTTGTTTGTGCCTTTTCATGTTGCATCATAGTTTCTTTGTATTATTGCTAGAACTTTGTCTTTCATGTTATGATTGAAGTACTATGATCCCAGCTTTGAATGTTTTACAAATACTTTGATCAAGTCTTTTGATGGTGCATGTCACCTCAAAAATTATTCTTTCTTTTTATCACTTACCTACTCGAGGACGAGCAGGAGTTAAGCTTGGGGATGTTGATACATTGCAAATGTATCTATAATTTTTGATGTTCCATGCTTGGTTTTATCCACTTTCTTTTGTTTTGTCCACACTTTGGAGTACTTTTCATATGATTTCTTGGACTAACCTATTAACAAGAGCCATAGTGTCAGCTGCCTGTTTTCTGTTGTTTTTGGTTCCAAGAAAGTCGGAAAATGAATATTCTCGGAATTGTACGGGACAAAAGCCAAAGTGCCTATTTTTCCGGAAGTCATCAGATGCCAGAATACGAGACAGAGAAGGGCTAGGGGCCGGCCACACCACCTAGCCACGCGGCTAGGCCTGGCCCGTGCCAGGGGGTGGTTTGGCCGACCCCAGCACCCCCTCGGCCTCTCCTTCCGCCTATATATTGCCCTCGGGACCAAAACCCTAAGTACCCAATCAAAATTCCACGAAAGAGTCTGTAGCCACCGTCATCTCCATCCCTAGATCGGGAGGGATCTGAAGCTCTTCTTGGCACCCTGCCGGAGAGGGGAATTCACCCTAGAGGCCTTCTTCATCACCATGCAAGCCTCTGGTGTGTTGTGTGAGTAGTTAATCTTTGGACTACGGATCCATGTAGTAGCTCGATGGCTGGTTCTCCTCCTTTGTGCTTTCATTTTTAGATCTTGTGAGCTCCGTTCATGATCAAGATCATCTATTTGTAATTCTGCATGTTGTGTTTATGGGGATCTGATGGATATTGAGATGCTATTTCAGATTGATTATTGATTCTATCATGTCTTTGTTATTTGTGATCTTGCATGCTTTCCGTTGTTAGTAGCTATCTTGGCCAAGTAGATGCTAGCAACTCCAAGAGTTAGTATTTATGCTCGATAGTGGGTTCATGCCTCTGGTAATCTAGGGAAGTGACAGAAATCTCTAAGGTACTAGATGTGTTGTTGCTACTAGGGAGAAAACAACAATCCTTTGTTCATAGAACAATCATATTGTTTACTTTACACGCAATTCGTAAAGCAATAATCTGTTGCTTGCAACTTAATACTACAGGGGGTTCGGATGATAACCTAAAGGTGGATTATTAGTCATAGATGCAGTTGGATGGTGGTCTATGTATAATGTTGTAATGCCCAATCAAGTTCCAAAGGAGTCAAGATGATTAGTATATGCATGTATTGCTTTCTCGATGTTTGTCAATTGCCCCACTGTAATTTGTTCACCCACCATGTTATCTATCTTAAGGAGAGGCACCTCTAGTGAACTATGGATCCCGGTCCTTTCTTTTACATACAATCTACAAACTATTTACTGCTTTGTGTTTACTTTCTACAAACTAATACTTCCTTCCATTCGATACGTTTAATCCTTTTTTCAGCAAAACCGGTGACATTGACAACCTCATCTCAAGTTGGGGACAAAGTTCTGTGGTTGTGTTGTGCAGGTCTCCACGTTTCTACTAGCACCGGTAGTGTGCCCTGCCAAGACTCAGCTAGCAACACCTTTGGGGTGTTTCCTTGCTCCTACTGGTTCGATTAAACCTTGGTTTCATAACTGAGGGAAACTTGTTGTTGTGCTCATCATACCTTCCTCTTGGGGTTCCCAACGAGCTCTACATCAACACTGAGCCAGCACCCCCTCCTCTCCTTTAGTCCCACCCCTGGACTTTGAGGGTGGTAGTACCTCCCCTTCCCCTATATATAGTGGGGGTATTTGGCCAAATAAGACACACCAATAATCAATAAAGGTCTTCTCACTTTTGGGAGGACATCTAATTGATATTTTCTCTCTCCTCCTCTCTCTCTCGTGACCGTGGTCCCAAGTCTAGACTGCGCGAATGAGAGACATCTTCACCACGGAGCGCCGTCACGCTGCGGGATTCAGATCCGGGAGCTCTACTTCCACAACTGCTACTAGATCGGGGAAGCGGGAGTCATCGTTAGGCATCGGACATGTGTAACTCCCCACGAGGTGTCGCACTTGAGGCACTCAAGTCGTTGGAGCCAAAGGAGCGCAAGGACTTCATCACAACCTTGAGGTCGGCTTCGGCTCGTCTACATCAACCACGCTCTCCTAAGCGTTGACAACGCTTTTTGGTCTTCAAGGGTAAATTCGTGAAAAGCCCCTCCCGTTACTGTATTACTAATAGATAGGTCCTGGCAGCTTCAGGGGTTCAGGGGTGTAGGGTAAAAATTATTATTTTCATACTCGGAACCCCAACAGTGGTATCAGAGCCAGGTCTATGTGTAGTAATGCTAGTACGGGTAGAACACACGAGATGTAGCGTGTGGGCGTTGATATTTTAGTTGTTACCCTCCCACGTGTACTTGTGTATACCGCAGTAATGCTTGATGAAGCGGCCCCCAACCGACTTTACGCGTTCACTCGCGAGATTGGTCCACACTTGACATATGGCTTGTATCGTATAAAGTGTCTTAGGGGGTGTCTGTCTCTCTCGCATTAGTTGGTATACCATTTGAAACGGAGGGCCCTAAAAGGGGTGTAGTAGAGACAACTACTTGATCATCATTGTGCTGAAAGTTCGTTGGTAAGAACGGTTCTTGTGCGAAAGCCCATTCAGCTACGTAAAACATGCAAAGATAAAGTAGAGGCGTCTAACTTTGTTTTGCAGGGGGCGTTGCTTTGTGATATATTTGTCGCAAAGGTAAAGTGATTACCTTATGTTACGTAGTAGTAGATAGTCACAGAGGTGACGGACTACCACGCCGGAATGACACCGGTACCCTAGTGTCTACGGCACCAGAACCCTGGTGCCGGAATCCGGTGACGATAGATGGAGATCACGACATGAAGGACCATATCACATCGCATTTACATTCAATGTTATTGTTTGTATATCTTATTGTGTTCTAGTATTAGATACTCGACGGTAGCCTAATAAGATGATCCCTGTTAAAATTACCAATGATTGTGTTCCCCCTTAGTGTGCACCACCAAGAAAGTTCTTCGGTATGAGGCGATCCATGGTACAGGCATGGGTGTCAGACATATCTACGTTTGCATACAGTGGGTGTAAGCCATGTTGCATAGCGAGTACACTAAGGTTGAGTTGGCGAGCCTAGCATGTGCAGACATGGCCTCGGAACACGGATGGTCGAAAGATCGAGCACGAGTCGCATGAATTATGTGACCGACGTTTAGCGTCCACCCTTGAACCCACATTGATGGCCGTGACGATCGGGGGATATGTGGCTGATAGGGGTCGTGTTATCACTAGGAACCCTTTTCGGCATAGGTGTTTCTGAGTGGAGTTATTATTAACTCATTTAATTATAAACTTAGTCTAAATTCATTTTGCAATTGTAAATGTAGATGCCACCTTTCTTGTTGATCATTGATTGGTTAGAAGGAGAGAAGCTCACATTAGATGGATCAAACTTCTCCATATGGGTTGCGCGTCTCCATGTTCTCCTTAGCGAGAATGACGTGGTCGACTATATACTCGACGGGATGGATTTGGATCAGCCCATTGACCTAGAGACCCCAGAGCAGCGGGAAGACCGCTATCTCCGTCGGGAGATGGCCTCCTTCATTTCAGTTCTATGCATTTCGGAATGGTGGATGAGCTGTGGCCTTTCGTGGGTGATGTCAACCCTCGTTCGGTGATGCTATAGCTTAGGACACATTTCACGGAACAAGCACGCATATGGGAGCATGATCTGATGGGAGACTTCATCTCCATTAAGATGGAGGAGAACTCATCACTTGATGACCACTTGGAGCGCATGCATGATGTGTACATGAGGCATGCATACTTCATGGATAGCTGGATGACGGGCTCTTTTGCAAATGGCGTTGTGCTGCGGTCGCTACCACCAAGCTACCAGGAACAAGTCAGGACTTGCATCATGAGAGACGACGCAGAATCAATGGAGTTCCACCGGTTCGTGACACATCTCACGAATGTGTTGGTTGAACCAGATGTCGCTCAGGTCATCGACAAAGGTATATATTTGATATACAATTTTATAAATGTTATAATCTTGCAAACACATTTGCAGTGTTAAGTATATTTGATACTTGTTCTGTTTTGCTGAAAACAGGTCCTTCTGCATGAGAGGTGCTTGCTAGAGAGGAGGTGACGTTGCGTGTTGATGGCGAGCATGATGATGATTGCTGACGACACTCTCCCTCAACATTTATCATTTAGTTTGTGTTTTAGGATGAGTATTGTAATCAAGACATTGTGAACTTTTTTAGTGTGTCTCACACTTTGTGAGATGGTTATTCATATGAGTTTGTAACAAACAGTTGTTCTACTTTTATGAATGATTTCTATTCGTGTTCATATCTTGTTTGATCACTTGTGAATTATCCTTGTTGTTTGAAACTAATTGATAATACATGAACATTTGTAAAATATTGAAATGCCTTTAAAACTACCCAACTTAATGATATATTTCATTAATGAATGAAACCATTTTTTAAATTCAAAGTTATGCTGATAATATGTGAAAGTCATTCAATTTCTGATCACATATAAATCATGCCTAAGTTCGGCAAATTAACTTGAACACCGTGTATTACTTGAATACAAAGTGTTTGATGAATTGTTAAAAGTAAATACATATTCGATGTATTGTGCTTTAACGAAGATGGTAATTATCATTAAAATGATTGTTTAAATGCGTAAAGAAGTTTACCAAAGGAAACATGAGTATGAAACTATTTGATTTGATCAAAGTGTTTCATCAACAAAGGGTATAAAAAATAAAAGAGAATCTAATTACTACGATTTGATCAATAGTAGTGAAATTCGACTTTATAAGAATGGCATAAAAGAAATTGTGGAATGCAAAGCGTTTTGAAACGTCAAAATGCTAAGCATCACAATATGATATTAGATATCAAATGGGTAAATAGATGGCACCAAATAAATCGTTGTAGTATAGATGTAGAGACCATTAGTTAGAAATAGTTAGCACTCAATTAGAATATAGTGAACCATTTGAATTCGTGAAAGTTTTGGTGTTATTCGATATAACCAAAGCAGTAGCGAATAAAGTCCTTGTAGAGTATTCATTAGAAACTTTGAATACGAAATCCATATTTAAAACCAAAAGGAAAGCAAAATTCGTATTGTTTGGATTTTGGTGCATTCTTGAGAAAGCTCACTTTTAGTGATATTTCTCGATTATGGAGCAATTGGAATATAGTGAAAAACACGATGACGATTCAAATCCATGCATCAGAGTGTTGAGGAGCACAACGGAAAACGTTCCTAAACGATTCTCTTCAGAGAAGGAAAGAATCAATGATATTGATCATTGTGTTTTCCCCACTAGTGTTTTCACTACATGAAGTAGGATTCAAAATGTAACCCATATGTTGTATGGAGACATTTATGAATCATTTGTCATGATTCTTGGAATATGACATACCTACGAACTACTAAGGAAACAATGGTAAACTAGAATTATGAGAAATCCTAGAAGCAAAATTCACTTGAGATTAGAAAGCAACTCGTTGCTGAATCTCACAAGTAAAAGGGGTTACTTGGAATTTTACCAAGTGACTGCAAAGCCATAGTGGAAAAAGGGGTGAATGACAAAAGCACAATTTGTCAACTATTGGACAAATTCAAATGAATTTGATTCAAGTGTGCTAAATGTCTAGTGGATTTGAAACTAGTAGAAGTACTAGTATCTCATAGTAAAACTCCAAATTTGATATTTGATCAAAGGATTTTGAAGTTATTCAAAATAGTGAGTGGGTATGCAATTTGCATAAAATTGAGTGGGAGCTATGAAAGTCTTCCTAAAACAATATGTGAATGCCATATTTTTGAGTGGGAGCTCATAGGAGTAATTCTTAATTGTGTTAAGAATGAAAGCGCAAATACTTATAAATAATGATTTATAAGATGTAGAAGTTGATAATAGGTGTATTATGATATTATGTAGTATTCCTTTTGGGATTCTGAAAAAAGGGGTTTTGGAATAAAAGTTAATTAAGGAACTGGTCCTTAATAACTCAAATTAGGAATAGTATTAAGTTTAACATCAACGGTTGAAAGAAAGAAAAGGATGATCATCATCCACTATGTTGAGACATAGGTTCTATCTTAGAAAACCATGATGGTAACTTAACATAATATATGATCCAATAAGGAACATTTGAAAGTGATTAAGTTCGAATCACGGAAAGTTGAGCTAAGTTTGTCTGCAGTGTCTAATAGAGAACCGTAGACATATTTTCCAAATCCATAAAGGATGACATATCTTAAAACATAAAGGGTTATGTTATAAGGGAATATGTTGGAAACTCCTGTAAATACCGATTAAAGTCAAGCAGGAAGCGAGGTGAACAAAAACATCAAAAGTTGCACAATGTGCACTAGTGTTTCGATGAATACATTTATAATAATAGATAAGGGTACCATCTAAAGTGTCGTATAATGTTATGGCGGGGCTAGTTTGCTTTTAACGTAGAATGATGTGTCCCAGGGCACAGTGCCCATGAGAAAGCCCTCGAGGTTGATCTAAAGTCACTGTAGGCTCCTAGAATCAGGCCTCGTTCTGCTGCCATAGCGACGATGCATACACACAGATGTTATCATGTCATGATAAAGTATTAATGTCAATCAAGGTGACATTAGTAAGTTGCAAAGGATTTGGGACTGTAAAGTACATACCCAAGACTCAACCTCTTCCATGAGCAAGCATGTTCAGGGTACTGGATATATGGTGCCAAATATTGAGAACAAATACAGCTAGTGTATTTGTACTCTAGTGCAAGTGGGAGACTGTTGGAAATATGCCCTAGAGACAAATAGTAGTAAGGACTATTATCATATTTCATATAGTTTATGATTAAGTTTTATATCATGCTATAAATGTATTGAGTGGAAACATCAATACACATGTGATATATAATTAACCAGGGTTCCCAGTGAAACTCTAGTCACTGGTTTATTGGTCAATAGATGATCATGTTTCCTGATCATGTGGCATTTATGCTAGTTGGAAATGAAGTTATCTCATTCCGAGAATGAGATGATGAACCAATACCCAACCTAAACATTGTGACCCGATCATGTCACGAAGTTCAAGTTACGATGATTAGAAATGGATCCTTGTAGACTATTCATTAGACCATGAGGCTATATCAATCACTGTCTCCCGAGAGTGCTTTGATAGCATCAAGCGCCACTTGGTAATATAGTGGTTATAAAGGTGTGTTCAGGTACTTGGAGGAAACCTTTGAGGCAATATATGTCAAGAGCGGGATTTGTCCGTCCATGTGACGGGAAGATACTCAAGGGTCCACTTGGACAAGTTATATCCAATAGCTGCGCATCTTGTGATTTGATCACGGGGATATCACTTGTCGGAACAAGTCAAGTAGCGTTGTTCAGTAACGAGATTCAACACGACATGGTGATGTCATTGATCAGATCTCGGGCAATGAAAGTATCAAGAGACAAAGGGAATAAGACACGACTGTCCCGGTTCAAACGACGAAAGATCTTCATGGAACGCACAGGGGTCACATGGCCATCCAGGTCCCTCTATTGATCATTGGTGCGGGAGTGTCTCGACCATGTCTGGAGTGTTCCCGAACCGTGGGGTATCATGCTTAAGGGCTTGATGATGCTTAGAGAGTGTTTATAGGATCGGTAGAATCTCCGAAGATTTGTAGAGAGAAAACCAGAAGGGTTTAGATAAGTCCAGAGGATGTCCGGAGTGGAGGTGGAAGTGCTCCATAGCCACGAAGGTTGAATAATATGTGAATGGATGTTAAATATTCATTTAATAATTTATTCATAATTATTTAATAAATATAAAAATCAATTTAAATGGTCAAAGGCTTAATGGGCCAATTCCCGGAGGGAGAGGCTCCATTAGGGTAAGGAGAGAGGGAGAAGGGGCCAAGGGGGTGTCCGGCACCCTAGTGGGCCAGCCCCCCGCACGGGGCCCATGGGGGTGGCTGGCGGTGCCACCCCTCCCCCTCCTCTCCTTTAGTCCCACCCGGGACTTTGAGGGAGGTAGTACCTCCCCTTCCCCTATATATAGTGGGGGTATTTGGCCAAATAAAACACACCAATAATCAATAAAGGTCTTCTCACTTTAGGGAGGACCTCTAATTGATATTTTCTCTCTCCCCCTCTCTCTCATGATTGTGGTCCCAAGTCTGGACTGCGTGAACGAGAGACATCTTCACCGCGGAGCGCCGTCGCGCTGCGGGATTCAGATCCGGGAGCTCTATTTCCGCAACTGCTGCTGGATCGGGGAAGCGGGAGTCATCGTCAGGAACCGGACGTGTGTAACTCCCCACGAGGTGTCGCACTTGAGGCACTCAAGTCGTTGGAGCCAAAGGAGCGCAAGGACTTCATCACGACCTTGAGGTTGGCTTCGGCTCGTCTACATCAACCACGCTCTCATGAGCGTTTACAACGCTTTTCGGTCTTCAAGGGTAAGTTCGCGAAAAGCCCCTCCCGTTACTATATTACTAATAGATAGGTCCTGGCAGCTTCAGGGGTTCAGGGGCGTAGGGTAAAAATTATTGTTTTCATACTCGGAACCCCAACACTTGTCTGGTTGGAATTCGGTGACTCTTTATTTGGTAGTTCAAGCCATTCAAGAATCTTGTCATTGTTTGTTCTGCGGATTCCATGATGTTTGCTCGCATTGTTGAAGTCTCCATTTCCTTATAGTACTCATCACACTTTTAGTGCCTTACCTTAAGCCTTGTAGCTTGTTGAAGAGATATTTATTGTACTATTCTAGGAAAAAGTGCTCATGCATGGCCTCCTGAAGGGGTTCGTAGTAGAAAACAAAAATTCCAAACTAGCGTAACACCAATATGCCCAAGATCTATCTAGGAGTAATGCTATAACAAAGAGTGGCTTTGGTAACATATCCTTGTAGACCAAAAGCGCTTAACGTTCATGTGAAACATGGATGATTTAGTCATACTCGCACCGACCTCAAGGTCACAAAGCTCCTCGCAAGTCACCCATGTTCCTTGCACAACAATCCTGGTGCCAAAAGTGGCAGCACCCCCGTGGTATCGCACATGTCAGGTGTTTTACAACGACTCCTGTTCTCCCTGATCTAGCGGAGATGCGGAAGTAGATCTCCTGGCTAGAATCACCGCAGCACAACGGCGTGCCATAGTGAAGCAGTCTCCTGCTTGTGTGGCCCTTACCTGGGGCCGTAGTTTCAAGAGAAAAGAGAGATATCCCTAAGGAATTTTCTTAGAGGTTATTGTGTGTTCTTTTCCCTCCCATATAGACCTTCTTATATAGGGGAAAAGAGGGCACCCGTTCAATTAAAGTCCCAGGGTGGGACTAAACCAAGGAGGAGGGAGGAGGCGTGCGGGCCAAGGATGTGGGTTGGTTGGCCGACCAGGATGGTCCCCGTGTGTCAGGCCCATGGAGGGGTCGGTGGCCGGTGGCCCCCACCCCATGCACCTGCACTAGGCGGTGGCTTTCCCTAGGCGGCTTTCCTCTTGGGCCTTATTCCCTCTAGGGACTTGGCCTATTAGGGAAGTTTTCCCATTAAATTTAATTTTAAATATTATTTTAATACTAATTAAAATAATTATATAAAATACATATTTATTAAATCCTCTTTGACCTGAAACACCTTTCGGTTCACTCTGAACTCCTTCAGATCCTCCCAGAATGATTCTGGTTCTCTCATAGAACACTTTTGGTATTCTCATCTCTTTTTTCATGTGCTTCGAATAATCCCAAAATAATCTCTAAGCATCATAAAGCCCTTAGGTGTGTTACCCTACGGTTCGGTAACATAACATACATGATTGCGACGATTCTCAGATCAGTGATCGATCATCATCTAGACCGGGTCTCCCATAATGAACCATGTGCATTCCACGATTTCAATGTCGTTTGAACCATAACTGTCGAGTCCAATTCCCTTTGTTACTTAGATACCTAACTTGTCAGAGATCTGATCATTATTGGTATCTACCTTGTCCAATCTCGTTTTTGACAAGTGTTGCTTCACTCGTTCCCGTGATATTCCATCCTCGTGATCTAGTCACATGTTGCACAGCTTATGGATGTAATCTCACCAAGTGGGCCCCAGTGTATCTTCCTGCCATGCGGGAGAACAAATCCTGATCTTGATGACATACG
Organism: Avena sativa; assembly: GCA_916181665.1. Taxonomy (NCBI): domain Eukaryota; kingdom Viridiplantae; phylum Streptophyta; class Magnoliopsida; order Poales; family Poaceae; genus Avena; species Avena sativa. The sequence continues at coordinate 473,200,661 of OV702290.1, forward strand.
CCTCAACATGTCCCTCTAGAATACCCAATATACACCTTTATGGTCACCCTTTACAGTATGACTGTTGATGCAATCTAAGTAGCCGCGGGTGACAGTGATTAAATATGATCTCATGGTCTAAGGATTAGGATAGTTCATTTCTAGCTATTGCAACGATGAACTTTGTGACTCGATCGTATTGCAATAATTATCTTAGGTAAATGTCCATCATATAATTTACCAATGATTATGACTTCATTGTCAATTGGCATAAATGCTCCATGATTAGGAAACCTTGATCATCAGTTGTCCAATGAACTAGTTGTATAGAGGCTACTAGGGACCTTTGGTTTGTTTATGTACCACACCTATATCAATGTTTCCGATTGATATAATTATAACATGTTATGGAAATATTATTGTCAACACCCGGATTTTTAATCCCAGATGCCCGTTATGCCATACCTCGCAATCCCAGGATTACCACTTTTGCGAGACATAACGGATTGGATATCACAGTACATCATCCATTACAAACCATACATAAGGTTTTACACAAATAAGGATCTCATGATCCAGTCTTTAATACAACAAGCAGCGGAAATAAACGATAGCGTAGCGGTGGGGTCCATCTTCAGGGGCACAGGCAATGCTGACGAAGGCAGATAGTCCTAGTTATCATAGCCGTCCTGATGACCATCCTCCTGATAATCTCCTTCATAGTCTGGCCATGATAATAGCCAGGGACAAAATCCATGAGTACTCTTTAAGTACTCGCAAACTACTACTAACAAGGGGTATAATTCTAAGACCAAGTACTGAATCTAAGTTAACTATCAAGTTAAGTTTGAAACCTAAGCTGAGTTCAGAAGCAAAGAAAGATAAAGTAAGTTCTAGAATCACTTAAGTTGGGAAGCTATTATCATCAACACAACCCTGTTGTGGTCAAGTCAAAGTTCATCATTCATTTCAAGTTATTTAGAAAACATCTGACAACGAAACAGTATGGCCATTCCAACTGTCCATAACCGAGGACGCGGCTATTCGAATAGTTTGACACTCTACAGAGGTGGTATACTTTCACCACAAGATTCGATACATCTGTTAGGGATAACCCTGAATCATCATACTTAGTATGCAGATAATCAAACATAACCTTCCCTTTACACACCCTAGTACAAGCACCTCTCCTATGAGTATGGCCTCCCAACCATGACCATCAGTCATCTTGGGCACTACATAGGTGGACATCATTGAGAGGTAGCCTCAGCTCAAACCTATCCCGTGAGGGAACTAATACTAATGCATATAAATTTCCAGCTAAGCCTTACCCAATTCATGTAATGTGGTTGTACGGTAAATTTGGAATGGTATCGCATCCGAATCCAACCATCAGTTTTATAAAAGGGTTAAGGCTCATGCCTCACCATTTTCATCATCATAAACCAGTTGTGTTTCTCAACACATGTCAAAACATCTCAATAGAATGACTCATCATTCCAAGGTTTTCACAATTCATTTTCACCAAGTGTTCCCATCTAAAGTGACTCAAGTTTTTGATCTATACTAAGGTACTAAGTTAAGAGTGTTCACTAAGGTGGAAAGATGGGATCAATCTCATGCCATAGAATGACATCTAAAGGTTTCTAAGTAGGTCAAGTTTTATACTCTTTATGCTACCTTCCAAATTAAGTAAAGAACTTTGTGTAAACTAAGGAAGGTAAAACTTGTCAATAAGACTTGGGGTACTAATAATTAAAGGGGTGTGATCAAAGCATGCTTAAGGCATCTTTGCTAAACCATCTAGTTTTATTCTAGCTTGCTAACAATAGCTTGCTAAAGTATGTTTTGCAAGGGTTAGCTTGCCACTAATAGCTTGCCTTGGTTGGTGCAGTGGTTGAAGTTTTCTTCTTCTTCTTGGTAGAACTCCTCCTCCTCGAAAGCTTGGTCGGTACTAGCATCTATAAATACATAGGGAGTAGACAATCACCAAACAATACTTAACTAGGCTAAGTAACATTCTAAAACACACAATGGATGATCTATTATCATCCCAAGCATCTTTAATTTCAATAGTTTCAACCTTTTTATTTTGGAAAAGTAATTTCTACTCATTGAAATATTAACTAAACTTTAACATTCACCACCAAAATATGGGATCATGTGGACCCATGTCCTCACCACATATTCTAACATGTGGGAATGAGATTTAAAGGTTGGAGCAATATTACTTTGGTTTAAGTTCATTATTTAATGATTTAAAGTGACTAGAAATGCCTATATAGCATTATTTTCGTACTAGTCTAAAGTCACTACATGTAAACCTTAATATTATTGCATACTTAGATAGATATGATGAAATGTGATTTTTGAGAGTTGGAATCAACTCAAAAGCTCACTTGGTTGATTTTATAAAAATGTTTCAAGTTGCAAAAGCTTTTGTCTTCTTATTTTTATTAGGAGAGATCTGTAACTCTAATTCAATTAAATCCAACGGGCTTGGATAGATCATTTTAATACCTTTCAGACACAGTTGGTTTCATGCCATTTGGATTTCTAAAACTCTCTGAATTGATTTTCAAACTAGTGGACAGAAACTAGATTCAAACTAAAAGAAAAATCCAGATTTGAATCTGTGGGCTAACGCGGGAAAGGGAATGGGCCGGCCCAGTGGCGCTACGTGGCGCGAGGCCCAGCTGACAGGGGGGTCCCGCTTGTCAGCGACACTTAACACGTGAAACGGTACGCGCGCTATGGGCCGTGCGATTAGATGCTAGATCTACGGCTAAGGGTCATCGTCGACGACGAACAGGTCGCCGGCGAGCTCGAACCCTAGCGGCTCGGTGGGGGTCTACTGGGGGCATACCAGGGCTCCAGCGGGGTCGGCAAGGTGGGCAAACAACGTGGAAGATGACGGCGAGGCGAGGCGCGGTTGCGGCGGAGCTTGGGGTGGTCGGAATCAACGGCGCCCTTCTCCTCCCGAGGCGGCGTCTCCGGCTCCAATTCCGGCGAGCTGCTGCTCCACTTGCTCCGGCGAGAAGTGGGTGAGGTTCAGAGAGGTGAGGGGAGTGGAATGGTGCGGAGAGGAATGGCTGGGGCGGGCTCCTTTTATAGGCTCGACAGTGAGACCGAGCGGGATGGGCGGTCGACGGTGGCGACATGGCTACGGCGAGCTAGCGGCATGGCTGGGGATGGCGATCGATGGGCGGTCTCCTGGCGGTGCTCTAGGAATTAAATGCGAACATAGGGGCGGTGGTATGCGGTCTGCGTGAGGTGGCGCTCTGAGAGGCAGAGGCGGCGGTGTCCACGGTGAGCGGTGGCTGTGGGGCTTTGGGCGGCGAACGGGGGTGTCCGAGGTGTTCTCCAGGTCGAGGCGGAGCGGTGGGCGCGGGCTGGTGCCAAGGGGCGGTCTGTGTGAGCGGGGACAATGCGCGCTCTGCGGGCGGCATCGGCATGGCGCGGTGGCACTGGGCGCGGTTTCTCCTCGGTGGTCCACGACTGCTTTTGGCTCGGGCAAGGGACAGAGAGGGGCGATGAGGTGTTGGCTACCTCCTAGACATGGAGAGGGGGAGAGGGGTGGTCTACTGCGGCGGTTGCAAGGTTGGTCGGCTAGGCATGGCTCGGCATGGCATGGCATGGGGACTAGGGACAAGGGAGAGGGGTGTTAGGGGTTTGGTTAGATCAATAGGGGACAGAGAGGTTAAATGGAGATCAAATGGGGGCAAAACCCTGTTCAAAACAGTGAGCTAGGATTTAGGTTTAAGCATGCCTGCCAAGTGTTTGATTAAATGGCTGCAAGAGAAAAAGTTTTGAATTTTGAGTTCAAAATTTTTGAGTGATCTCCACTAGTGATAGGTAGTCTCTGGTTGCAAGGGTTTTGAAAATGGAGCTCAAATAGATGGTTTTTGAAATAGGGGTGATCTATGCATATGCATTAGATTCAATTTTAAACTGTCTTTTAAAATAGCTAACAGAATGTTTTTAGTAGATCCAAAGGTGGGCCTTGGTACCTCATTATGTGTACTAGCAAGGGGTGCAAAGATCAAGAATTATTTCTGTTAAGTTTTGAGTACTAGGAACAGCCAAAGTAGGCATGAGAGTTAAATTTGTCAAAATGACCATTCCCTCATTTTAATTCTTTTTTATTTGATTTTCTTTAGGAAAAGTTTGGGAATGATGTAGATGATGTTTAAATCACCTAAGAAACATTTTACAAGCATTGGATCAATCAATCATGGCAATTCAAACAACTCCTATTTTAAATGCACACATATATGAATGCTTTCAATTTAAATTTGGAAAAGTTTTTGTTAACTCCATTTTTGGATGATTTGATCATGATAAGATTGGATTAAAGTTTTGGGATGTGACAAACCTTCCCCCCTTAAACAAAATCTCGTCCCGAGATTTACAAAGAAAACTAGGAACTAAAGAGATCTGGGAACTCTGTCCTAATGTAATCTTCGTGCTCCCAAGTAGCTTCCTCCTCGGTATGGTTGCTCCACTGAATCTTGAGAAACTTGATACTTCTGGTCCTAGTGGTTCTGTAGGCTTCCTCTAAGATACAGATGGGCACTTCCTGATAGGTCTGGTCATTGTTGATTTCCACAGCTCTATGATCGATGTTCTTGAAAACTTCGGTCTTCTCAGGCACTTCCAAGCATTTGCGAAGTAACGAGATATGGAACACATTGTGGATGGCTGACATCTCTTCAGGCAGTTCCAGTTGATACGATACTTCTCCTCGGCGGTTCAGAATCTTGAAAGGTTTGATATATCTGGGAGCTAACTTTCCCTTCAGGCTAAAGCGTTGAGTTCCCTTCAAGGGTGAAACCTTGAGATATAGGAAATCTCCGACATTGAAAGTCAGGTCTCTCCTTCTCTTGTCAGCATAGCTCTTTTGTCTGGATTGGGCGGTCTTGAGGTGTTCACGAACTTTGTGAACTTTCTCTTCTGCTTCTCGGAGAATGTCGGGTCCAAAGATCTGACTCTCTCCTACTTGCGACCAATTCAAAGGGGTAGGACACTTTCTTTCGTATAGGAATTCAAAGGGTGCCATCTGCAAACTAGCTTGATAACTGTTGTTATAGGAGAATTCTGCGAAAGGCAGGCAGTCTTCCCATTTTGATCTATATTCCAGTACACAAGCTCTAAGCATATCCTCCAAGATCTAGTTGACTCTCTCAGTCTGTCCATCTATTTGCGGGTGATAAGCGGTGCTGAAGTTCAACTTGGTTCCTAAACCTTCCTGAACTTTCTGCCAAAATCTTGAAGTAAACTGGGTTCCTCGATCTGATACGATGGTCTTGGGGGTTCCATGCAGACTAACAATTCTAGCAATGTACAGCTCTGCTAGTTTTGCACTCTGGTAGGTTGTCTTGACTGGTATGAAGTGGGCTACCTTGGATAGTCTATCAACTATGACCCAGATTGAGTCATTCCCCCTACTAGAAGTAGGTAAACCGGTGATAAAGTCCATTTCGACGGAATCCCATTTCCATTCCGGAATCTGCAATGGTTGCAAAAGTCCTGCAGGTCTCTGATGCTCTGCTTTGACTCTTTGACAGATGTCACACTTGGCGATGTAGCTTCCGATTTCTCTCTTCATCTTGTGCCACCAAAATTGCTCTTTCAAATCCTGATACATCTTTGTTCCTCCGGGGTGGATTGAATAAAGAGTATCATGAGCTTCCTTCATGATCACCTCCTTCAGATTCTTCAACTACTATCATACAGATAAAGACAAGAATAACTTGTTCATAACCACAATGTGACCATAAAAGAAATCATTTATAGAAATAGAATAACTGACTTGTATCTCATTTATATGAATAACCGTCTCGTAATAAGCAAGACACACTAATAAGATTCATACACTTAATGATTACAAAGCTTTTATTCAAATCCTATAATATAAATGATAAACATTGAGGGAAGGAGTGTTGTCGACCATCAACCAGATTGCTTGTCCTCGGCACGCCATCGTCGCCTCATCCGATCCAGCAACTCTCAAGCAGAAGGTTCTATTTTCACAAAACAGAACAAGTATCAAATATTTAGAAAACTACAATAAGTGGTAGAGGGAAACATTTATAACATGTATATCAAATATATACCTTTTCTGTTGGCAACATCTCCTTTAATGGTTTCTACTTTCGCAGTTCTCAACTTAGCCATGATTTCATGAAAGGCATATGATATCCCTCTGATGACATAGACCTTGATGGCATCTTTATAGCTGGGAGGAAGCAGATGCAACACCCCATCTATTGCAAAGGCGTCCATCAACCAGTAGCCCATGATATCCACAAGGCACTCATGAATCTCTTCCATGACATCCAAGTTGGTCTCGAAGCAGGTGTTTTCTTCCACCTGGATTGAAAGAAACTCATCCATGTACTCATACTTCATGATTCTGACTTGCACCAGGAACATCTCCTTCAATACATCGAACATATCACGTGTATTGATTTCATGAAAGTGCACCCGCAAGAGAGACTACATAGCATGAATTATGGTGTACTTGACTATCATGAAAGTGTCACGGCGACCACGAAGAATCATATCTTCTTCACCATCGGAGTAGTCTGGGAAACCTTATATTGGTTCACTCAAGACATAGATAAGATAGTTTTCTATGAGGATGTTCCTGAGGCGTTGGTACCAGTCTATGAAGTTTGACCCATCTAACTTAAGTTTCTCACCGTTCAGGAATGGACCAAAGATATCTTAAACTTTAGGAATGGCCATGATATACAAGGATATTTGCAAATTCTTAGACTAAGTTTATAATATGAGTTCAAATTGATAATCACATTATGAAATGAGCTCCCACTAAAACTATCATCCCTGAGACGGTTTTAGTGATTACATGATCCTAGTTCACTATATCATCCCCAATCATCACGGTGTATTGTATAGTTGCAAAGGTCGACATAAAAATGTCGATCACATCATTCATGCATGCTCGATATTTTGATCTTCTCGTGTTCCGAGGCCATGTATGTACATGCTAGTCTCGCCAATTTAACCTAAGTGTATTTGATGTGCAACATGACTTAAATCCACTGTATGCGAATGTCGATATGCTTGCACCCGATCATCACGATGTGCTTCATAATGATGGACCTTCTTGGTGGTGCACACTTAAGGGAGAACACTATAGTTGGTATTAGTTAAGGGATCATCTTATTTAATGCTACCGTTGAGTATCTTATACTAGCAATCAATAAGATGCACACAAATAGTTAACATCACATGAAATTTATATGTGACATGATATGGTTCTTCTTCACACGCCATGATCTCCATCGAGCGCTTTGGCATGATCTCCATCTTGCCACTAGTACAGCACTAGTCCATGACGCCACTAGTTGGTCGTGCATGACCATGATGAATATTACTACAAATTAGTAATAAAAGTAAACTACTTTACCTTAATCAATGACCATGAACATATCACATCACATACCACCTGCAAAATAAAGTTAGATGCCTCTACTTTATATTTTGCAAGTTTTACGTGGTTGTTAGGATTTTGCGACAGAACCGTTTCTACCTACGAACTTCCAACCACAACATTGATCAAACAGTTGTCTCTACCACACCCCTTTCAGGGCCCTCCATTGTAGAAATATCATATGAACTACTGAAAGAGAGAAAAACACTCGCTAGCCACTTATACGGTACAAGCTGTATGTTGAGTGTGGAACCAACCCCGCATAAGCTTACACGTAGGTCGGTCTGGGCTGCTTCATCAAATAGTGTCGCGATATAAACAAGTACACATGGAGGGTAACAACTAGAGGATCAATGCCCACATTATGCATGCGTCCTAACCGGACAAGCAATACTACACATAGATCGTATTTAATACCACTGAAGGGGTTTGTAGAAGAAAATAAAAAAATTCCTGACTAGTGTAACACCAATATGCCCAAGATCTAACTAGGGGTAATGCTGTAACAAAGAGAAGCTTTGGTAACATACTCTTGTAGACCAAAAGCGTTTAACGCTCATGCGGAACATGGATGATGTAGTCATACTCGCACCAACCTCAAGGTTGTGAAGCTCCTCACAAGTCACCCTGGTTCTTGCTCGACGATCCTGGTGCCACAAGTGGCAGCACCCCCGTGGTCTCACACACGTCTAGTGTTTGATGATGACTCATGTTCTCCCTGCTCCAGCTAGGATGCAGAAGTAGATCTCCTGGCCAGAATCACCACAACACAATAGTGTGCCGCAGCGAAGCAATATCCTGCTAGTTTAGACCTTACTTGGGGCCATAGTTACAAGAGAAAAGAGAGAGATCCATAAGGAAATTTCCTTAGAGATTATTGTGTGTTCTTTTCCTTCCCATATAGACCTTCTTATATAGGGGAAAAGAGGGAACCCCTTCAATTGAAGTCCTAGGGTGGAACTAACCCAAGAGGAGGAAGGAGGCGCGAGCACCAAGGAGGAGGGTTGGCCGGCCGGCTGGGGTTGGCCCTGCATGCCAGGCCCATGGAGGGGCCGACGGCCGGGTGGGCCCCACCCCAAGCACCTATCCTAGGCGGCTTGCCTCTTGGGCCTTGTTCCCTCTAGGGACTTGGCCCATTAGGGGAGTTTTCCCATCAAATATTATTTTATTATTATTTCCAATAATTAATATAAAATACATATTATTAAATCCTCTTTGACCTGAAACACCTTTGGGTTAACTCCAAACTCCTTCAGATCCACCTGAAACGATTTTGGTCCTCTCACAGAACACTTCTAGTATTCTCATCTCTTTCTTCCTATAATTCATCCCAAAATGATCTCTAAGCATCGTAAAACCCTTAAGTGTGTTACCCTATGGTTCGGGAACATCATAGACATGATTGTGATGATTTGTAGATCAATGATCATCAGAGGGACTAGGATCCCATAATTACCCATATGCATTGATAGCTATGAGATTCGACACATTTTTTATGTCTTTTTATTGATGGTTTTCTCCCGGATTTGATCGTTTTCTAGCTTTACCTAAATCTAATACTTCGGTAGCAAAGAAAACTTGGTTTTTAATGTGTGTTTCAGGTTCTAAACATCAATAGAAGGTTTTAACTAGAGAAACACAATATTCAGGCGAAAACAAGAAAGTATCTCTTTGGAAGCACTTGAGGGGAGCATACAGAGGCTTTAACGAGCAACTATACGGCATGAACATTTTTCCAGCTGTATAGCTGCCGCCGCCTCTGTATTGTCAAAAGGGACAACTTCCATGAAGAGACCAGATGCGAAAACACAACACAGCAGCTCCATCCCATCCAGAAGGGAGAAAGAAGAGATCCGAAGAAGAAGGGGAAGATGTTCTTCATCTCGCTCCACGATCTTCGACCTCCTAGCCAATACACCCCCATAGCCACTACTTGTACTTGATAGAGAAAGGGATCTTCACCTTGCAAGACTAGGGTTTAAGATTGTATCTTCCTATCTTGAATTGTGTTGGATACTTTTCTATTCTTATTGTGGATCTCCACGGTAATATCAAGAATAATTCCCTTTATTTAATTATATCGATGATCCGTTCTTCTCTCATGTGTGAGTAAGTTCCTTGGGTGTGGGAGATGTAGCTGATTGGTGAGATGTGATGTGCCTTTATATATTTTCCATTAGTTTGTGATTGATTCTAATTACTATATTATGTGTGCTTGACTATCCGTGGGATGCCTAATGCTTGTTGTCCAATTAAGGGCCCAGACAACATGATGCTTTGTTCTACATAGATAGGATCTTGTTCGCTAGCAGACCGGCGACCCCCCAAGTGACACGGGATATCAATGGAAAACTAGTAGACTCGAGGATAACGAGGAACCACTGTGCTTATTGCATTAGTCCGATCCAAGGAGCTTAATCGCTAAGCGACCTGAAGGGTCTTAATCATCTAGTGTTTGACCATGGTTTTGGTAATAGACTAGTAGGATTATTGAAGTTGGGATGAAATCTACCAAGAGGAGTTCCGGCTAATTATGGGTTGCTCGGCTACACATATACTTATAAGATTATAATTGTTACATTTATCATTCGTCCACCTGGCATAGTCACTATCACCATGAACTGAATCTTCCCACGCCTTCTTTTGCCATCTGTAGGAAACAACAAACAACCAAGTCATTCTTTACTTTCATGCTTTATATTTTTGAATTTTACATTTCACTTCTATTTAAATAGATCTCATTTAATCAAAACTCCATTCTTATTTCAACACTTGTAGTCAATTCGCTCGAAGACCTATGACAACTTCGGGTGTGACTAAGACTTCACTCATAAACACTTACCTTTGGGCTCCCTGTGGGATCAATATCTATACTTAGAAACTAGCTACAAGCGATCTGTGCACTTGCAGACATCAAGCTATTTTTGACGTCGTTGCCGGGGAGCTAAGCACTAAGTGTTTGTTTTTGACATTTCAGGTGTTGCTACTACAAAATGTTCTCCCTAGGAGACAAAGGGTCTACACGCTCTGGTAGGACCTATCTACCGGATTATATTAAGCGCGTGCCTACTCAAAGGCGCAAAGAAATTATTGAAAAACTTTTAAGATCGAATAAAGTAGAAGTTGAAAACTTGAGTGATATTATGGAAATCATGTCTATTTACAGGACAACTCCCATGAAACCTGAGAAAACTCTCAGAGAATACAGTGCTCCAAGTTCTGAATTTCTTAAACAACCAATAGAATTCCCTAATCCTGGAGTTAGAGAATATTGATTTGATGGTAGAATTATTAAAAATTTCTAGGAAAAAGATTTTAGTGGAAGGGAAGCTGAAGACCCAGGAAGACATCTTCGAGAGTTCGACGATGTGATAATATCGCTTGGACCAAAAGGTTTGCAAGAGACTTCTCTCGTCTAAAATTATTTCGTTGGTCTCTTAAAGGTAAAGCTCTAGACTGGTTATATTCTCTCCCTCGCCATTACATTAAATGCTGGGAAAACTGCATTGCTAAATTCATAAACAGGTTTAATCCTTTTAAAAAGGTAACTGAATTAAGAAAAAATATAGGCAACTTTAGTCAGAACGTGGGAGAAAACTACCCACAAGCATGGGATAGATTCTTTGGAATGATCAATAGCATTCCCAATCATGGCTATTCTGAATCGACTATTTGCCATTTATTTTACCACGGTATTAATATGCAATATAGAGAGTTGCTTGACTTCTCAGTAGGAGGATTGATAAATACTTTAACTATTAAAGAATGTTTGGAATTGATGTCAACTAGGGCTAAGAATGATTCTTTATATAATCCTGATTTTGGCACTAAGCTGGAAAAAGGAATACTTCGGATAACTCCTGATCTTATGCCTGAAGTACACAAAACTATGAAGGTAAAAGGTATACCTTCTGAACTTGTTAAGAAAAACAAAGTAGACTTGTTACAAGTTTTAACTGAAGAAGATGAAACTAGAAAAGTTTTTCAAGAATTAAAACATCGACAAGCAAAACCTCATAATAACCTGCATAAGCACTTTCAAAAACACAAAAAGATTTTGGCGGAACTCACAGAAAATTATGATAAGATTGGCCAAGAAATAAAATTATTTCATAAGTATCTTAGTATGATTGAAACCTAGCGTGAACAAATAGCATCTGGTTATCAAAATTTTCTTCGAGATGATAAAGATATTCCTGTTTCTACTAATGTTGTCACAAGAAGAGGTGTCGTTGTTACAGGACCATTAGGACCACCAGAATATGAAGCTGAAAAAGAGCAAAAGGAAAAAGCCTTGCTCGAAGCAAGCCAATAAGATGATACATTGGTGGATCCTCAAGATGAAACTACTCAAGAAACACAATATCAAACCAAGGAGGATCAAAATGATGCACAGGATGACCATTATGACTCTGATGCAGAGATGGTTGATCCAAGAGAAGAAAAAGAGATAAGCAAGGAAGATGAAGTTGTTGTAGTAGAAAAGAAGAAAAGTGATAAGCAACAAAAGAGCCTGACCCCCCCCCCCCCCCCACACACACACACACACACACACACACACAAAAGGTAAAAGACAAGAATAAGTCAGGTGAGAAAAAGATTCCTTATCCAGATCGAAAAAAGAAAGCACCAGATCAGGTAATTTATGATTCTTTTACAAAGGCACTTAGTGACCTTCGTCTGGAAATTCTGTTTGCGGATGCACTCAAAGTTCCCACCTATTATATATTCCTCCGTGATATTCTTAGTAGAAATAAAGAACTGAAACTGTTGCCATGGTAACTAGTTATCCTACTAATGGGAAGCTGTTGTCTAAATCTGGAGATCCCGGAATACCAACTATTTCATGCTCAATAGGCAAAACTGATATTCACAATGCCTTGTGTGATCTAGGTGCAGGAGCTAGTGTAATGTCATACTCCCTTTATAAAAGATTAGGACTAGGGGAATATTCTCCTACTACTATGACTTTATAGATGGCTGACAAGTCCACTAAACAACCCATTGGTATGATTGAGGATGTTCTACTTAGAATAGATGAGCATGTTATTCCCACTGATTTTATTATTCTTGAGATGCCAAAAGATGAAAAATTATCTATAATACTTGGAAGACCTTTCCTTAGTACTGGAGGGGCATCAATTGATTGTGCTGAGGGAAAGATAATCTTCAATGTTTATGATGCTAAAATCATTCGGTATTTTCCAAAGAAGCTAGAAGCAGGAGAAAGATATATTCCACCGGCAAAACGAGTTCATGTGGTAAGTGCCTTTGATAAGGGGCAACCCAAGGTAAGAACTCGAGAACAAATAAGGGGTTGAGCTACTCAACCATTCTTAATAAAATTCTTAATGGGAGTTAACCCATCTCATCAATAAAATAAACTAGAGAATAAAAAGTTCATCGCATTCCTACAACTTTTTCACAAACATTCTTGCAGAAGCGCGCTCGTGAAGATGTAGCTGTCAAAAAGTAATAGAAACATCGATTGAATGAGTATAGAATAAGAATAAAAATAAAAGATTGAGTTTTTATCTACAAAAACTAAAATTTTGCTCTTCATACGCTAATGTTGGTCGATAGTTTCTACTGTCATTTTCCTGTCAAAAATAAGGTATTTCGCTAAATTTTGGGATAAGAAGGTATTCTCGAAGAAATAATTTTTTTTTGATGACTACTGATGGTTTAACGACCAACTATACGGTGGGAATAAAAATTCCAGCCGTATAGTTCCGGTCGTATAGATATCTTTGCCATCAACAAATTTTCTTCGAAGACATAGAGAATTTAACGACCAACTATACGGCGGGAATAAAAATTTTGGCTGTATAGTTCCGGTCGTATAGATATCGATGCTTTCGTACAATATATTCTCAAAGGTATTGACGGTTTAACGATCAACTATACGGTGAGAATAAAAATTCCTGCCGTATAGTTCTGGTCATATAGATATCGCTGCCTGTTTTATAAATTTATCTTGAGGGCATAGACGGTTTAACGACCAACTATACGGCGGGATCATTGCGATCCGGCCGTCTAGTTGCGTCTGTATAGCTATAATCCGTGTAAAGAAACCCTAGTTGGTGGCACCGCGGCAACTATACGGGCGGAACAACATATCCCGCCCGTGTAGTTCTGGCCGTATAGTTCGGTGCATGCAACCATAAAATCGCACTGGGCGGCTAGGTCTCTTCTCCCTCCTCATTATTTCTCTCATATTATCTCTCCAAACCTCTCAAAACCCACCTAGAACTTTTGATTCTTCGTGGATTTCGTTTGTTTGAGTGGGGGAATCAACAGATCGGTATGTTTCTCTCCCTATCCATGCCTTATTTTCAGATTTCCATGGTTGAAACTCTCACATTGATCTAGTGGATGAACTCAAGCTTATTTTGTTTTTCCTATTGATTCCTCACGTTAGGATTGAATTTTTCCATGTAAGATCGTTCATATATCATGTAGAAACTATATTCCTAAGGTTTAATGGTGAAATTTTTTAGTGCATCACGATGAACAAAATCGGTAACATCTTTCGCAAGAGCAAGCGCCAACATGGTGAGGGCTCGGGCTCGGGGTCCCAAGCCGAGCACAACCCCAAGTTGGCCATGGTTTCATCGAGGAGGGTGTTTCCCACACGTTGGGCCGACCATAGCTTTCTCACCGCGGCGGGGTTGAAGGCGGACTTCGACCTCATGTGTAACAAGGCTAGGCTAACGATACTTGGATACGCAAGCCATGACACCTACGCCGAGCTTACCTACGAGTTCCTTGCCTCCTTCTATGACGACCACAGGGAGAAAGGTAATGTGTGCACGGTAAGCTTCACCATGAACCGACAGCACTATGAAATAACTTTTAAACAATTTTGCGATGCTTTCGGTTTCCCTCATGTTGGGGAGCCAACTATTACTAACCTTTATAGCATCACGAGCGGAGAAACTTGGGAGGCTATTTCTGTTAATGGTGGCACCGACTTCTACCAGAAGAAGATGTCCACCATTCAGAACCCAATGATTCGCTACTACGCCTTGCTCCTCGCCAACACACTATTGGGAAGAGGTGACACCGGTTCCATGGCCAATGCGTACATGGCAATGATCACCAAGGCTCTCTTTCCCGCTGCACCGCAAAGCCCCAGTCCTGCAGCTTTACTCATCCAGCACTTTCGCCACCAAAGCAACAAGACAAAAGGTGATATTCGCATTGGTGGATTGGTAACCCACCTTGCCTATGCATTAAATATTGTATTACCTGTTATGCAATCTGTTGATGGTTCCAAGCTTATGAACATCAAGTATTTAACTGCTTGTGGCTTTCTTAGTGTTTACCAAGCTAACCAGAGGCTCCGAGCCTATTAGTTTAGTTATCTTGATAATGCACAGGGTGAGAAGGTTCTGTTGCCTTGTCCCCAAGCCTTCTCGATTGTGGAGAAGGACACTTGGATCCTCACCAAGGACCAAGTGATGGAGATCATGGCCAAACTTTAGCCTGATGAAGAGGAAGATGAAGAAGGAGGGCAGTAGGATGAGGATGAGCAGGAGCATGAGGGCGAGCAGGGACACAACCCTGCTTGGGAGGGACACCAGCAGCAGCAAGCGGGAGGTTGGGACTCGTGGCCCAACCAGCCTCAGCAGGGGTACATCTACGTCCCCTATCAAGAATTCCAGCAGCTCAACCGACGCGTTGGGGAGATTAACCAAACTCTTCAAGGAGTGAATGAAGATGTGAGTGCTTTGACTCACAACTTTAGTCACTTCATGACCCACTTCCCCGACTACTACCAGCAGTATCCGCACCAGCCGCCAATGATGGTAACAACTAAGCCTGGTAATAGCCTAAGCTTGGGGGAGGTTTGAAAACCTCTAAACTTTGCATTCATGTTTTTATTTCTTCTTTTGATTTATTTTATTTCTTCAAATTTGCATGTTTATTTTCAGTTTGCATTCCTAAACCAAAAATACAAAAAAATTGTAACTTTACTTGTAAGTTCGTTTCTTCGTTTCTCTCGGAGATTGCTCAATTTCAGATGACTTGGCAATATGGAAACACGGAGGGGGTTCGACTCAAATACGAGAATGAAGCAAGCAAGAGGAGGTATCACATTCCTTTCATCACCCTTTCTGCAACCTTAATTTGATCCTACAACTATTTACTCACTTGCACTAGAGTCACTCCCCGCTTAGCTTGTTATCCTATAAATTCTATTCCTTTGCTAGTGTCTCCTTTTTAGGTTTGAAACAATGAGTAATGAACTTGGTTAAAAATACTTCCTACATTTTTACAATAAGAAAAAGCATCCGAAAGATGACTTGAGTCCATGTTTAGCCCAAAGAATTTGATTTTAGAACTACTCCATCCCATTTGAGCTTAATATAAATAGACTCGGTAGTACCCTTGATTGAAATTGTTTGATAAAATGGATGCTTAGAAGTAGTAGAGATTATGCCACTATGTTTTCAAATAATTACCGTAAGATATTGCTTTACGCGTGTCATTAGAACACTGTCGTGCTCCATGGGGAACTATTAACTCTGCTGGCCAACGAACGATCTAAATGTGGGAAACCACTTGATTTCGACTATTGAGTTATGTAAATGTCCATAGCAGCAATGCTATGGTTGGTAAAAAAATTAGTCTCCTCATGGTTTCACGTTCCAAGTGAAGTTGTAGTACTCCTCTGACCCATTATTGCTCAACAATTATTTATTGGCATGGTCACGAGTGCACAACACAGTCCCAATTAACATGTTTAAAATAATGGCATGATTTCTCTATGAAAGAGCTGAAGTTTTTGAAAGGCAAAAGAAAGGAAAAAGGTGCTTTGAGAGTCTTGAAATTTTGACATGGGAGTAGATGATTTGTTCTTAAATTGAATGTTTTGGTGCCAACTTGAGTACTCTTAATTGATTAAACAAACAAGAGCAAAAAAGTTTCCATCTCTCAACGAAGAGAGACACCAAAAGAATTTGTCTCACTTTCCTAGCTAAATATTTGGCACTTGCATGGGCATGTGATTTATTTGCTAACAAGATATATGTGATTAGGAAGTGGACTCAGTACAATCTTGTGAATATTTGTTTGATCATGTTTAAGATTGCAGGGATTATGAAGAAAAGAATTTGACACCAATTCAAACTTGTAAAGTTCTTTTATTTTCAGTCTCGAATTTCCGCTATTCTTCCTTATTTCCATGTCACTCGAGGGCGAGAAACATCTAAGCTTGGGGGAGTTGATAGCTATGAGATTCGACACATTTTTATGGCTTTTATTGATGGTTTTCTCCTGGATTTGATCATTTTCTAGCTTTACCCAACGCTAATACTTCGGTGGCGAAGAAAACTTGGTTTTAATGTGTTTTTCAGGTTCTAAACGTCAACATAAGGTTTTAACTAGAGAAACACAATATTCAGGTGAAAACAAGCAAGTCTCTCTTTGGAAGAACTCGAGGGGAGCATACAGAGGCTTTAACGAGCAATTATACGGCAGGAACATTTTTCCGACCGTATAGTTCCTGCCATATAGCTGTCGTCACCTCTGTCTTGTCAAAAGGGACAACTTCCATGAAGAGACCAGATGCGAAAACACAACACAGCAGCCACCATCCCATCTAGAAGGGAGAAAGAAGAGATCCGAAGAAGAAGGGGAAGACATTCTTCATCTCGCTCCACGATCTTCGACCTGCTAGCCAATACACCCCCATAGCCACTACTTGTACTTGAGAGAGAGAGAGAGGGATCTTCATCTTGCAATACTAGGGTTTGAGATTGTTTCTTCCTATCTTGAATTGTGTTGGATACTTTTCTATTCTTATTGTGGATCTCCACGGTAATATCAAGAATAATTCCCTTTATTTAATTATATTGATGATCCGTTCTTCTCTCATATGTGAGTAAGTTCCTTGGGCATGGGAGATGTAGGGGATTGGTGAGATGTGATGTGCCTTTATATATTTTCCATTAGTTTGTGATTGATTCTAATTACTATATTATGTGTGCTCAACTATCTATGGGATGCCTAATGCTTGTTGTCCAATTAAGGGCCCAGACAACATGATGCTTTGTTCTACATAGATAGGATTTTGTTCGCTAGCAGACCGGCGACCCCCGAGTGACACGGGGATATCAATGTAAAACTAGTAGACTCGAGGATAACGAGGAACCACTGTGCTTATTGAATTAGACCAATCCAAGGATCTTAATCGGTAAGCGACCTGAAGGGTCTTAATCATCTAGTGTCTGACCATGGTTTTGGTAACATACTAGTCGGATTATTGAAGTTGGGATGAAATCTACCAAGAGGATTTCCGACTAATTATGGGTTGCCCACCTACACATATACTTATAAGATTACAATTGTTACATTTATCATTCGTCCACCTAGCACAGTCACTATCACCATGAACTGAATCTCCCCACGCCTTCTTTTACCATCTGCAGGAAACAATAAACAACCAAGTCGTTCTTTACTTTCATGCTTTATATTTCTGAAGTTTACATTTCACTTCTATTTAAATACATCTCATTTAATCAAAACTCCATTCTTATTTCAACACTTGCAGTCAATTCACTCGAAGACCTGTGACAACTTCGGGTGTGACAGAGACTTTGCTCATAAACACTTACCTTTGGGCTCCCTGTGGGCTCAATATCTATACTTCGAAACTAGCTACAAACGATTTGTGCACTTGCAGACATCATGCATTCCATGATTTCAATGTCATTTGGAACATAAACATCGAGTCCAATTCCCTTGGTTACTTCGATACCTGACTTGTCAAACATCTAATCATTGGTATCATGATACCTTGTTCAATCTCGTTTCCAACAAGTGTTGATTTACTCGTTCCCTTGATATTCCATCCTCATGACCTAGTCACATGTTGTGTAGCTTATGGATGTAATCTCACCGATTGGGGCCAGTTTATCTTCCCATAACGCGGGATAACAAATACCGATCTTGATGCATACACCTGAACATGTCTCTCTAGAATAACCAATATAAACCTTTATGGTCACCCTGTTACGGTGTGATGGTTGATGCAATCTAAGCAGCCGCAAGTGACAATAATTAAGTATGATCACACGGTCTTAGGATTATGATACTTCCTTTCTAACTATTGCAACGATAAACTTTGTGACTTGATCATGTTGCAATGATTATCTTGGATAAATGTTCATCATATCATTTACCAATTATTATGACTTCATTGTCAATTGGCATAAATGCTCCATGATCAGGAAACCTTGATCATCAGTTTCCCAATGAATTAGTTGTATAGAGGCTACTAAGGATCTTTGGTTTGTTTATATACCACACATGTATCAATGTTTCCGATTGATACAATTAAAGCATGGTATAAAACTATCATGAACTAATGAGATATGATAATAAACACCCTTTATTATTTTCCTCTACGGCATATCTCCTTCATATCAATCAAAGTTTTACTGGGAGGTTCCATGCTCTATTCATGCTCCTTTTGTACTTGGTCCCACCATAAGTTAGCATGGTCTTAAAATTCAAGAGATTCCATGTCCACTTTCTTTCCTTCGGTGTAGTAGTGGATGCAGAAGACCTTATCAACCTTGAGTTCCAACAAGAGATATAGTTCATGATCATTGTATGGCGATAACTTAGGCATTGTGAACTTAAGATGCCAGAAAATTTATCATTGTTGTTGTAGCAATTGTGATGATCGTCATTATTGTGGTGATTGCGATGATTTGCATAGTTTCTTCATTGATTCTCGATGATGATGTCAGTGGTGTGTCAATGACGAGGACGTCTTGCATGATCATTGCCTTTGTCATCTCCATCATCATCTGCAGGGTCACCTTCTGGTTCTCCATTTTGTCGTTGTCATTCTTGATTTTGAGGACGTAGTGGAGGTGGTAGTTGATAATGTTGGTTATCTTCATGTCGATGTGATCTTGCAGATTGACAATTCAGCGCTCTTGGTTTTCATGCCTTGGATTTTCTACATTGTTATCAT
The DNA here is from genome assembly GCA_916181665.1 of Avena sativa. Classification (NCBI taxonomy): domain Eukaryota; kingdom Viridiplantae; phylum Streptophyta; class Magnoliopsida; order Poales; family Poaceae; genus Avena; species Avena sativa. Next base: position 473,220,091 of record OV702290.1, read on the forward strand.
AGTAGGGTTAAGCATCATGTGCTTCACGATTTGGTGGAGGATCATATTCTTCTTATCGATGTTGGTGATCTTGCATTACTTGTCTCTGGTGCTCCTGTAACTTTTGGTTTCTTGGGATAGCTTTCCTTCCTCACGCCTTCAATAGTATTCTTCTATATCCACATTTTGGTGGTGTGGGCCATTTTTGTTGTCCACTTCATGGTTTGAGCATGATATTGAACAATTACCGGTGCGGCTTGAGCTTGAATGACCATGAGCCATCAATCATGTCTTGTAGTTGATCAAGGTGTTGGTTTCGAATTGTTGTGCTTCAATTCAGCCTTCACATCGGTTGAATCCATCATTCATTGCTTGACAAAGTCCAAAGTATTCATCATGAGTGACAAATAGACCTTCATGGGGTTCTCTTGTCATCTCTTCTTCACCTTCCCTATCCATAAAACAAGAGTTATCTAGCACAAGTGGTAAAGTATGTACCATCACTTTGCTTACCTTGTAGATAGTACTATATCTAGTGGAAGGGACATATGAATCGATAAACAATAGGCAAAGTGGCTTGTTATCCGAGTACCAAAAAGCAAGCTCAACACACATGCTTTGGTAGGTGGATATGTTTGGATTGCAGAAAAGTAAATTGAACAAATCCGAGAAAAAAGTTTATTATTAAAAGTGGGTAAAATATAAAAGGAAATGATAAAAAGAATACATAACCCTAAAATTACACACACATAGTGGGATAAATGGAGCTAGTACGACTATAGGGATGGGTTATAAACAAGATTACCTAACGAATACTAAAACTCATTTAGTACCAACACATAGAGAGATACTGTAGATCTCTTGCAAAAGATAAAGAAGCAGCAGATTTGCACACTCACCTCTCGCACACTCTTTTATCTCTTGCTTCCAAGCTTGGTGTTCTACTCGATATTAGTGACACTCTTTTTTGACTATTTGTCCTCCCTTTCTCTGCTTACCAAGGCAACCTTTGATATCACGTTTACACTCATTATAACTCAAAAATGTCAAATGCACAATGCTTTGGTTAACATAAAAGAGCTACTTTCGATAGGACAAAGTTCCGCGAAAGAAATAAGGGTTAGCAAGGCAAGCTGTACCTTGGAGCTTGGGTTTGATGATCACGGACTTGCCGTTAGATGGGGAAGGTTTGGACTCCATGGTGATGTCGTTGTAGAGGTGTTTGTGATGTTGCGGAAGCTTGAGTTGCGACGAGAAATCACCCAAAACCAAACCCAGGCACAAAGGAAAATGGCCAAAACATAAACTATTGGTCCATTGGCAGGTTTGTTGAACTGGAGATAGAGCCAGACCAGCCGGTTTAAACCGAGGATGGGATCTGATGCCAACCGAACAGTTTTAGATGAACTCTAAACAGTCAGTTATATGGGAAATTGGCCAAATTGAAGCTAGGAAGCACAAAGGGAGAAAGGTCGAGACCTAACACATGAAATCTATGGATCAAAACTCATCAATTTCATAGATCGGTTTGAAAACAAATTGGGGCTATTTTTTGGTATTTTCGAAATTACCTAAGGCTTTTTTTGGAGAAATACAAGGGGAATGAATCTGTGGAAACCTTGGCTCTTGATACCATACGATCTGAAATGGGTTTGACGATCTTCATAGATTTGTGGGGTTTGAGGGGGTGGGATGGGTAACACGAAGAACAGAACAAAGAACACACACGCATGTGGAGATAAATAGCAAAGCAAACCCGTCAAATCGACCCGAAAAACAAACCCCCAATAGAGCAACCTACGGAACTCGAAATACAAGCCAACAATATCTCTAATTGAAACTAGTTCCTTCTTACGACCGGTCCACTGGTCCAATATAACCCTAGAAAGGAAGAATAACAACCAACAGAACACTATGGGACATTGGCACTACTAGAACCTTGATAGTGAAGATTAGCAACATGCATACTAGAATCCAGAAGGGAAAAGAGTAGCTATTCAAAGAATGATATTCATCTCCATAGGAGATCTTGGGGTTCGACACACATGGGGGGAGGAGGAGCCAATCCTCAAATCTCAAGCCTCATCTAGTTCTAGTCTCAGCTTTGAGTCACAAGGGGCTATTTATCATACTAGGGGTGAAGGGGTGGGTGGGTGAATAAGATTATGAGGCAACCCAAAACAACACACATAACGCTTATTTCGATCGTAGGGTAGGCTTAACCGGAGCTGGACTGGATGTTTTAGTTCTAGTTCAGTTGCAGGGTTAGTTGGAAGCCAAGGGCATCTTGGAGGTCATTCAGTTGTTGTTCAGTTGAAACCGGAGATGGGACCAGACTGTCCGGTTGGGGATCGGTTCCAAGGTCAATTAATCCATGCCAAGGACTAACCTAATTTCTTCAGCTTCTTCCTTCTTCCTTCTTCCTTCTTCCTTCTTCCTTCTTTTTCCTACTTTTTCTTGGTGGTCTTTCCTCCTTGGGCATCCTTTGCAACTCCTCTATACATCATGAACAATAGCATTCTATTCAATATTGGACTAAAGAGTGTCAAGTGATAGAAGGAATTCAACTTTGGTGCACCTATTGGTGTAGCACGATTTGGAAAGCTTGGTGTAAGTTGCGGCATGGTGATGAACATCTGTTGGGATGCATCATGTTGTATACTATTTACACAGATTCAAAATGTATTTCTAGCACAAACCAACCCGCAATGTTAAACTATTTTTTGAGGACATGCAACCAATGGTTACCCATCATTCAATCAAGCTAGAGAAGCAATTTTTTGAGATCCAAAAAAATGGTTTGTTACAAGAGCGTTACACCCAACTCTGCTTTACAAAAACCTTCTACTCCTCTACGACGTGCTAGCTTCGCTGCCTCACCTCACAAGACTAAGAGTATCTTCATCGGCGCTCTCAATAAGCATATTTGGGCGCTAGACACGAAATCATCTCCCAAGCACGGCTCTAATATATTGTCATTGTCCAACACAACCCAATAAACTATACTCCCATGTCACCTCAAACCGCCGAGCCGGCTCGAGGGTGCTAGACAACATCGAACAACGTGTCATGTCGGATGATGACCATGTGTGCCAACCCTATCATTGACACAGACGACATTTATCCAACGAGCCTTCTTTAATGGCGTATCAACCTCGATGGTTAACCAGGTGGGAACTGACACGATGACGGTGTGCCATCCCTGAGCATTATCGACATTAAATGCCACGTATCGTCTGGCCCTTTTTATATGCACACGACACCGACACCCGATTCCAACACTTCCCCCTCAATGTCGGTCCCCACCCACGCCTCTCTCCTCTCCCTCCACGCAATGGGACACAATGACGGTGCTGACGGTATTGTCAGGTTAAAGTGGAGCATCATCGTGGACAAGACGATAATGGTGCATGATCACAATGTCCTCATGTCACCGGACACGACGCTCTCCTCTAGCTAGAATATTAGCATTGACGGAGTGGCACTACTAGAAAAACAACTATAGGTTAGACGGCTATTTTGTGGCGTATATTTCTGACCATGCGCCACCGAATAATTCGAGTGGCGCACGCCAGCATAATGCGTCATAGAAATTTTATCATTCTGTGGCGCATACAAAAACCCATGCGCCACAAAAATATGGTGGGACCCGCCACCAGGATTGGGCGACCAACTTTCTATGGTGCATTTAGCCATAGGCACCACAGAATCATCACTTTATGTGGCACATATATACATATGTGCCACAGAAAGTAAAGAGGGCCCCACCACAAAATAAAAAAGAGAGAGACATTTATGTGGTGTATTTTGGTAATATACACCACAGAATTGTTGGGCGGGATTCAAATTTTGAATCAATCGGCGTCCCTTCTCCCTCTCTTTTCTTCTTCTTCTCCCCTCCACTTCTCATCCCCTTCACACTTCTCTCTTCCACTTCTTCTCCCCTTCCTCCCCTTCTCCCTCTCTTTCCTACTTCTCCTCCCCTCAACACTTCCCCTCTCCTCCACTTCTTCTCCCCTTCTCCTTTCTCCTCCTTCTCCACTCTCCCGCGACCTCCTCCTTCACATCTGGCCATGGCCTCCTCCTCCACCCTGATGACCTCCTCCTCCACCACCACCACCTACGGCGACCCCTTCCTCCACCTCCGATGACCACCTCCTCCTCCTCCTCCACCACCACCCCCGGCGACCCTTTCCTCCACCTCCGGCGACTCCTCCTCCTCTGACCACCTCCAGCGGCCACCACCTCCAATGACCCCCTCCTCCTAGCCCTCCTCTGGCGACCCCGACCTACGGCCTAGATCTAGCTCTTTTTTTTTGAAATTAGAAAAAAAATTCAGTGGTGCATATTGGAATATGTGCCACAGAAATTTGAGATCTGGCCCGCTTTTTTTTAAATTTGAAAAAAAAATCTATGACGCATATTACCAATATGCGCCACACAAATTTGGCGCATAAATAGGAAGGTAACAGTGGCGCATCCCATATAGGTCACAAAAATCCAAAAATATGCGCCACGGAAGAGCTTTTTCCTAATAGTGTGGCTTGTTACAGAAGGTGCACAGTTGGAAGGGATGATCTACAAGCACGTGACACCCTCGCTAAGGGCATATCCACCGGTCCGACCCAAACGCACAATCGGAACGGTCCATTTCTGTCCGTTTGGGTCGGCCCGTGGTCACTTGTGGTCGCGGTCCGGCCTGTCTGGCCAGCCGCGCCCAACGGTGTGACCCAAATGTCCGCGCATGGTAAGAGGCCCATCACTGATGCCGGCGCTGGTGTATTTCCAGTGTGTTCCAGCCACCCCGCCGCCTGTCGGCTTTATTCCCATCATTTCCCGCCTCTTCCTACCGATTCCCGTCTCTTCTGGGTGTTTCCCGCCACGTCCAGGCGCGTCCATAAAAAGGGGAGGCAAACCGATCTCGGCACAACCAGAAACCCTACCTCCACAGACCTCCATGCTGGCCATCCTCGTCACCGATCTGGCAACTGTGACAAACACCTAGAGATCCCACCGAGTCCATCCCCATAGAGCGCACATGGTCGTCATGGCGTTCGGACCTGCCGCAGGAATCGGACGTGTTGCCACCTCCGATCCTGGGTCGCCCGCAGATATACAGGCTGATGTTCATCCACCGACAGCGCACCCACTACAACTACAACCGGACCACCTGCGAACATAGTTTTAAGAAACGAACCGGTTCAGTGGTTTAACCGGAAAAAAAATGAACCGATGACCTCACCGATTTTTAAGAGGCACCGGTCCAAATAGCAAAAAACCAGGAAAAAAAAGAAGTTGCAAGAGAAATCGAACTCAAGACCTTATCCTAGATAGAAATAGCACCACATAAGGCCCAATACCACTTGAAAACACCATGTTTTGTGATTACATATTGAAATATACGTTGAATATACATTTTATTGTCATTTTGTTCCGATTTTTACTTAAATTTTAATTAAAAGGAACGGTTTTTTGTCGCCATCGAACCGAATGAACCACTGGTCCGACCAGTAAAAATCTGAACCGATAGCCTCACCGGTTCGATCACCGGTCCGGTTTTTTAAACTATGCCTGCGAGCCTTTCTCGTTTGAGGTGATGGACCACGTCTTTCTGCCGGAGCATCGGTGGCGTTTTGCGCTTGCAGACGTGCTCGAAGAGCTCCGGGAAGCGGTGTAGGCCAATCCCGACGACGCGCGCCTACGTTCCTATCTCGTCCAAGCCGTAGAGGAGTTGCAGATGCAGGAAGTGATCTACCGCTCTCTCGAAAAAGAAGAAGGGGGTCTTACTGACCCGCCGACGCTGCTGCCGGCAGAGCCGTAGGCACAGCATAATTCGAGCGGCGTTGGATAGTGTTACATTCATGGTGTGCGTGTAACATATTTAAAGACTAGAATAAAAAAATTCATTGCATATGGTCGTTGCCCACGTCGTTACATGGTACACGGCGAGTGCACAACCTAGCCTACTCCCGGAGTCTGAGTCGGAGTCTGAGTAGGGGTGGTAGCAGCGGCGGCACATGGTGTCATCGAAGACGCTAACGTCGAGCCTTCCTTCATCATCGTACTTGAAGACGACGATGTTGCCCACTTCGATCTCGTGCGCGCGGGCGAACTCCTCCTAGGCGTTGGCGAGGAACATCCGGCCGAGGCGGTCAAACACCACATCCACCGGGTACACGTTGGTATTCACACCCACCGGGTGCCCGCAGAATGAACGATGGTGGCACTGTGTTGTCAAGCATCGACACGAACTTGCGGGGAAGGCGCAACCCGTCCCGCGCCATGCCCAACCGGATGGTCACGAGAAACTCGATGCTAGAGTCGACCGAATCGGGCGACAGCGGTGGTGAGGGAGAGGGAGGCGGCGCGCTGCTCTGGCTGTGTCCTCCGCGCCTCCCTCTGCATCCATGGCTGGGGCCCGATGGTCGTCCTAGACGGCCACCCCTCGATCCGATGCCGCCGGCCATTGCAAGCTACCGGTTGTGGAGGCTGAGAAGGAGGCAAGTGTGGTGCGGTGTGGGAGAAGATGCCCGCGGGCGCCCGGTTAAAAAGGGCCGGCATCGGATGCCGGCGCGGAGGCCGAAGTGATGGTATTGAAGAGTGAAGGCAGGAGGTCAGGCATTGGGCGGCGGCAACTAGCCTTTGCGACAGCGGTGTCGCGGCTAGCGGTTTGTTTCCAGTTTTTTCCTTCCTCGATTTCTCCATCCTAAACCACTTGTTCCTTTTTTTGTAAGTGTTACATGCTATGGTCTGACTGTTGTGTTTGTATGCCACTCTCATGGGTTTAAACAAGCGGTTTGGGGTGGCTAGCGAAAACCTTAATTCACCCTAATAAAATAAAATCTCAAGCATTTTAGTTCCTCCCGTTTTCAAAATAAGTGTCACAAATTGTCTAGATTAGTAGTACCGAAGCCGCCGCCAGAGGCTCTCCCCAAGAGCACCCAAAACTCATCTAGGGTTTCGTCCCTCTCACCGGCGACGTCGTCGGTCCGCTCCACCTCTGGTGGCCCTAGGGCTTTGGAGGTGTGGCGGAGCACGACCTCTCGCCGGCGGGAGGTTTTCTTCTCTTGTTTAGTCTATTTTTCAGTGTCTTCTTCGAGATGTTGAGGCGACGGCTACGTCTTGGAGTCAGAATAAAGTTCTCCCAGCTCTATCCTCGCTTCGGGGGCGCTTCTAGCGCCAACGGAGGGCGCGTGGAGTCGTTTGTCCGATGGATCTCCTGGGATTCGGTCCGTTTTCGTGTTTGTTCATGTGTTTTCAGATCAGTTTCTTCCGATCTATGGTTGTCATTATTGGCGATGGTTGCTGCTCTAGTGCGCTGGTCCTTTGTGGCTTTAGCACGACGACTTCCCGTCTGTCTACTACAACAAGCTCTACCACGACAAGTTTTGTCAGCTCCAGTAATGGTGGGGCGAAGACGGCGGCACGCCTTCGGCTCGTGCTAGTGTTTGTAGTCGTCGTTAGGTGGTCCAATGACCTATTTGTAATTTTTATTATTTTTGGTCCTCTTTGTACTGCTGTTGATGATTATTAATGGAATCGGCGGAATTTCGTAGTTTTTTTTCGTCTAGATTAGTATGTATGCATCTGTTTTATCTAAACACTAAAACATGACTTATTTCAGGACAAAGGAAATACTAGTAGTACATTAAATACTGGTACGGGCACATGGTTCTCCACTTCTCCTGTATGATTTAAAAGATCGTATCCCCCATAGTATAGTAGGAGTACAATTTCTCCAAGGACATTTCAGTACATTACTATCGGAAATATGGGGATATCGGCACCCGAAGCTTAGGGAGTTACGCCACACAGTATTTTTTTGAACACATGCTACACATTCCGTTGAAATGTTTACAACATGGTATACTAACCACAGCAAGCAGATCAAATCAACCAAACCAACCTCTTTACTCACAACGTGATCCACGTAGTAAAAAAAAACACTCCCGGTGATCCCTGATACAGTAACATAACCATTCCAGGTACATTCACAGTGCTTTCCCCGATGGCGACGTGAAACTCATCCAGATGCATCCGTGGAAGCGGACTCACAAGGACGGGAAACCAGACCAAGACCAGCCAAAAATCTATCTACTAATTTACACAAAGGTAGGTTCGTCTGCCAAAAGTTTTGGTTCCGATTTTTTCTGGACGGTTTTGCCCCTGACAGTTGGGGGTATTTACATGGTCTGGCACCGCAAGTCAAAGCTAGATGGTTCGTTCGCCTGAACTCCGCTTGCTCCACCCACGCCATGGCTGCCGTCCCTCTCCTCGGATCCTCCGTGTCGATCTGGAGCCCCGACACATCCGTGGCGCCATGGCCACTGGCCCCCTCCCCCGCTCCTCCGATCCGATCTCAAGCACCAACGCGCCCGCCGGCTGCGTGTCCTGGTGGCAGGGCCGCAATGTGCGGGCGTTCTTGGCCGGAATCGAGCTGGCCTTGGCCGGGAATCGACGCGGAAAGCGGATGGAAGGACCTGGCCGCAAATAATTGGTACGGGGAAGCGGGTGGAAGGACCTGGCCACGAAGAATTGGTCCGGGGCGGTGCCGGATCGCCGAAATTTTTCCGATGCCTCTGTCGACTTGCTCATGCAGATTACCTACTCATGGGTCTGAGGCCGGCAACATCCTGGAATTGCCCGCTCAGTTGAGTTTTTCCTGTCGGATTTGCCTCTTCAATGTTCCATTTTTGCACTTGGATGGTAAGACGGAACCTGGTGTGTTGGTTTTGGCTACCAATGCCCCGGTTTCTTTCTTCTTTTTTTGTATGAACTTTGTTATACTGCTAGATACCTAGGAAGTATATGAACTCCTGCAATACAAAGGTACCAATTCTGTATGATTTTAATTTTTTAGGACTGATTCTTGTATGTTCACTTGCCTCTGTTCGGCAATGCATTCCATTACAATGAGAAAAAACACTAAAGCATGTTCAAATTCAGTTGAGATCAATGATATCAATGTTTCTCTTCCTCTGTGACACTACTACGTAAGCACTTGCAAAATTGGATGGAATATCTTCTTTGTTCTGAACTTTTGTCTTGTTTGTTCAGGTTCGATGGAGGCGTCATCAGATCAGTATTGTGTGTTCAAAGTGGTTGCTATTCCAACGGAACTGTTAACCGATCCAAGATGAAACAATACCGCATCTTGTAGCAGGACTCGGGCTAAAATCCAAACTTAGGCGATGTTTTCATCAAAAGTAAAGGTTACCACATTTGGCTTTACTAGAAAAGTGGATGTTCTCTACGGACTAACATAACTGATACAGGGAAAACAACACAGTGCGAGCCTCAAGCTAGGTAAGAGTAGACAATGAACTCTTCGGCCTGCACAAGTCATGTGCTATGTTTCTCACATTTAACATTACTGAAGCAGTTAGCTGAATGCAAGTGCACTGCTTCTTGCGAACTTTATTTTCCTTTTGTTTTGAACAAATAACAAATGTATAGACAATTAAGGTTTATGTACAGGAGAAAGCCAATCCAAAAACACATACACACATAGGGCGTATGCCAACTTCCAACATGCACCTTGTTATTGTCGCCACCGAGAAGCATGTTGGAGGAACATGCAGCTTGAGTGTTATTCCATTTGCTTTCCCACTTCCTACCACTTCACTTCAGACTTTCCTTGCCCTGTTCTCCAATATGTTTACGGAATGACATCAAATAGTTGGTTCCTCTTCCTGTGATACTACTTAGTACCTACAATTTGTTTCTGTTAGCTCGTAAACCTCTTGAACATACAACAATTGGCTTCTTTCTTGTATGAACTTCGGTCTTGTTTGTGCAGGTTGGATGGAGTCATAATCAGATCTACATTCTTTCCTGAAAGTTGTTCCAATTTCAGTAGCATGAGGTTCTTGCAAATGGGATCGCCTTGCTTACAAGATGACGCATGACAATATACAGAGTTGCACCTGCAGAGGTTATGTTAGTGTAAGTAGTGTTTTGGCCGTTCGCTAAGAATCTTTACAGTGAGAGTTCCTTTCAATCAATAATGGCAGTAAAGGTACCATCGATGTGGCTGTTCCCTGACTATGAATGTGAAAATAAAATCAACAGTTTCAACTAATCAGCAACTATGGTAATTAAACCTAGCTGACGTATATTTACAAGTCACATTTTTTCTAAACTATCAGTATTAAAAGAACGAGTATTTCTTCCAAATATTTTATATGTCGTCATCATGGTATTGGTACGTCTATCTGTTTGCTCGTCGCCTGTTTTAATAGGAAAAATCCCATGGCAATGAGATTTGAAATGCCCCCATCTTGCACATTGCGTTTTCCTCGTGTCTCAGGCTTGGCTGCTGGGCGTGGTGGTGCTTCCGTCGAGCATCCAGAACTGATCAGGGTGAGAGAGGTGACCGTGCTTTACAAATTTCTGAGCACGTGTGATTTAATACAATTTGCTCACACAAGTTACGTGTGATTTATTACTAGAATTTGGAGAGGAAGCTGAAATTTGCAGAGTAGAAAAAGAACCGTGACCCGTCATAACTAACAAGTGAAAACAATTTTCTTATTTGTGTTTACACATGAGACACGTGTAATCAAAGAAAAAAATAACCGTGACAATGCACGGACATTCAGCTAGTAACAATAAAACTAATTCAACGGGAAAAAAAATCCCCATGCCAGCGACAAGTGTCCCTGGAGCCCACGGAAGCCAAGACTTGCGTCTCACGAACCCCGCGAGCGCGACACGTCAGCGCGCCGCGAGGCAGGACGATTGGCCGCGCCGGGCCCACCTCGCGGGCGGTCCCGATCCGACCGTGCCGTCCCTCCAGATGCGATCTCGGCCGTCGGTGGCGCGGCGAGCCGATTATATATGTGGCGTCGGCCACGCTCCTCCCTGCAGGAGTGGTGGTTGCCTTCTCTCATTCTCCGAGAGTTCTTTAACTTGGATCCGGGTATGGAGAGCGATTGACGAGCACTGGAGCGTGGGAGGGTTTTCGATTCGCGTTTTGGAGTTTGCCGTGTCTCGATTTCTGAGCAGGCAAGACTTTTTTTGGTCGGGAGTTTTTATCCCTTTTTCTTCCAGGATTTTGGTCGATTTCTTGCTGGTTTCATCAGTTCCGGGTGATTTTATTCAGGTTGTAGAGATTTTGGATCCCCTAGTCGACTGAATTTTTCTCGGACGAGTTTTTGCAGAAGAGGTCTAGTTTTAGTGGGACTTCTCGTCACAAATCAGTGAACTGGAAGAAGAAACTTTCCCAATAGGAGCAGATTTGCCGTCGCTGCGGCGCGTAGTTTCAGGGGGCGGCACCTTCATTTGCTACGCTTTACTTCCGGTGTTCGTTTTAACTTGGAAGATCCAGGGAACACCGGATTTTGTTCGATTTTGCCGAATTTTTTGATCTGATCGAAAGGATCCCGACATTTTTTTTCGGTCATGGCCATGGGGCTGGGCCGATTCACCCACTGGCTGTGGCCGGGTACCTCGGCGCGGGTGTCCCACCACGAGCTCCCCACCACTGCCCTGACGAGCTCCTCCTTCCCGGACTTCCCCTCGGGCTTCCGGGAGCCAGACACCGTCAGCTTCTCGAGTGCCGCCGGCGGCCGCCGCGCGCGGCAGAGGAAGGTCAGGAATCAGCGGCGCAGCCGCGGGGAGTGCAGGGTCGACAGAGAGCACGACATGGTCATCGTGCCATCCGACGGCGGCGGCTGCCTATCCGGGTCCGAGTCCGACGACTCTGATTGGTCCATCGGCTGGCTGGAGCCGCAGGCGCCGGAGATGCAGACGGACGGTGACCCTGAGACCGGCTTCGCCGTCCTCGTGCCGTGCTACCGCCGCGGCCGCGCCGAGCAGCCCAGGAGGCCCCAGGGCCGGTTCCTGGGCGCTGGCGCTCTCGCCGACGGAGGCCTCTCTGGTGAGCACTACTAAGAGTTGACCAGTCTCAGTTTTTTCAGTTATTTGTTATCCAGTGTTGATTTGGCAATAAATTCATCTGGTTAAGCAAACACAACCTATAACAGGATAAGATCATTTTGTTCATGTCTGTTGCTGTCGTACTTTTGCATTTATGGGCCATATGCCGTTTTCATGTTTGGTGCTGTTAATTGATGTGTTAGGTTGGCTTGCTCTGTACTTTGGGCTTGAAAATCTTTGTTTAAGGACTCCCATGCTCCACAACAGATATTAGTAAAAATGTCCTGGTTCACCAGATACTTATCTAGAGATATGGCTGTACTGTAGAACCCATAGCCTTCTTTATTCTTCAGAATGTGTCAATTTATAACTTTTCTGTTGAGATATTTTGGTTATTCCATTTGTACCATACTATTTGCTTTAGTTGGCTTCTGCCATTGTGTGTATGCTGTAGTTGAGGTTTGAGCTTGCGTTACCAGAATCTGCCAACTCAACTTTCTGAATGAATATATTTGACTTTGAATAGCAGATAATACAGAATTGTAAACATCCTTAATACCCCATAACTTCCATTATCCAGAAAGCATCATGTTTTGTATAGTTATATCAAACAGCCCGTCAAACGTATATATTCCTCCACTACACCTGCACCACAGGGAGTTTATGGCTTCCTATTGCCATTTTAATTATCTACCGTCCCATTGGATTGTGCAGATTTCATCATAAATAACCTATCTTCTAGAGTTTTAGTCGCTAATAGTTTAGGAAAGTGCATCGTTCGAGTGTTACAATATTTAGTGTCCATCACTAGAGTTTCTGATATTTTCTCTATTTCTCTAACAATCTTCTTGCCCTTTTTCGTCTCTGCAGATGGAAATAATTTTGTAGAACAGTGGCTTTCTTCTCTCCAGAACTGATATCTGCAATCCCCCCCCTTTGCCACACTATATATCATAGCCCCGTATCATTCTACTATCGATGAAGGAAGACATGAAAACCCTCCCAAAAAAAATGACAAAATGAGAAAAAAGAACAAAAAGAGGAGCACTGGAATTTTGAAGCAGCATTGAACGGGTTTGTCCTTCCGGAGGTTCCAAGGCCAAGGGTAATTACTCTTTGCAAAGCAAGGCAAATGCTGAACAAGACCAGCTGCGCTGTGCGTCGTAGAAGACACATATCTATCTCATCGATGTGTGCTTATTAACCAGTCTACGGCGATATTGTAGATATTATTCGCTATGCAATCGTTCATTTTGTCCCACTTTATTGGTTCTGCTACCTGCTACTGGCCTGTATATATATGATGTCATTTGATGTATATATAGCTGCAGGGATGTGCAGTTTTTCATTGTGCGTGTGTGTTGATGTAGATTGGAACTGAACTGCTCCTTGTGCATTCAGCTGTATATAATGCTTATGTGTTTATGTGAGATCTAGTTCTTGACGTAACTTTTCTGTTTCTGATGGTGTCGGTCTTGTTGATTCTTACTCCTGATGAGTGTAGTAGCTAGCACTGTTATAATCATGGGATTTAGTATAACACTGAAGAACTCGAGCGAATGGCTTATGTATCTGTTCCTACTCCCTGCACTGTCCAAAGAAGTGATAAGGCGAGCCAGTCAGTGGTTTCTGCAATGATCTGATCACCTGACAATCTGAGATAGGAAACTAGGATAGTAGTATGGGCTTGCAAATGCGCAGTTGACATTTCTGAGGTTTGAATCCTTAGGGTTCGTTCTGAAGATTTTTGGGTTGATGTCCCAACTATGAATCGGATGGAGTATCAAAATACTGTAGGCCGTCTTCTCAATAGATATAGAGTTTAGATAGCCGCTGCTAATTTTATGTAACATGGTGCCAAAGACATTAGTGCTTCTACAAGTGGAATACTAAAGCGCTTACAGGAACCAAAAGAAAGTGGTGAAGCCATAATTTACAGATAAGCAGTTACAGATATAGAATGGAATTTGCTTTTTTATCTTGGAACATTTGACTTAGGATTTTCTCAACCTATGCATCATATCAGCGAAATGTTACTTGAATCGAACTGTTAGCGATTTCCTCCTCTAAGAATCAACTGTTAGCTGCAAGGAATCTGTATTTCAAATAGCAGACCAGAGAGTAGTACTTCCAGTTTCCAAATGCATAAAAGCAGGGTACAATCAGTATGTAGCGTTGAAGGATAACAAGCTGGATGCCAAGAAAAAAATAGAAACAGGTGAAAATTCAGATATTTCCACACAAGGATATAACCGTGTTGACATCATGAAAGAAGATAGATGAAAGAGCTAGACATGTTCATATAACAACTAGAGAGTAAAACAAAAGGCTCATTGTATGTTTAGCGTGTGCCACGTACTCCCTCCATTTCAAAATATAAGATGTTTTAGCTTTGTGAAGCAAATGAATCTAGACTCTTTTTAGTGTGTAGGTTCACTCTGAATCTCTCCGAACCTACGCTATAAAAGTGGTCTACATACAGTAGACTCACAAACATAAAACATCTTATATTTTAAAACGGAGGGAGTAATATTTAGCTGTCGTGGTTCAGTCAAATTTGACGTGAATTGGTAGACACATGAATAACTGTCGCAAAACATTGATCGAAATGGTTTTCATAAACGTGGAAGTTGAGCGCAGTGTGTGACCACCAAACCACAGCAGACGCGAGTGCATTCAGAGAATTTGCAGACGCATGGTAGCATTGTTCGTAAGCACAGTATGTCATAAAGTTTCTGATGAACACTGTTATGAACTCATGTTTATTTTCATGTATATTCACTCTCATACTATGCTTCAGGCCATTATTCAGCTAGTAGCCTGCAAGCAGAGGATGAAACATGTCACACTTGATTCTGTACCTCGGCCCTGCTGCTACTGCATGTATAATATGGTGTTCTTTGATTTGTATATATACATATATCTGCAGATGTTTAGGTTTTCAGTGTGCTTGTGGGTTGATTTAGATACGGATTAGCATGCTCCTTCTCTTTTGCGAATCGGGAATACAGGAGGCGGGACTCTAGGTAGAGGAAATTTTCATCTAGCCTTCCGCTGTTCCAGTTCATACAATTGCCACAGTAACTCCGAAATATGGGGTCACTTTGTGTCAGGATTGGAATACTCCTTGTCAATTCAGCTGTACAAAGAACTTCTGTGTTAATGTGGATCTAGTTCTTGGCTTGACATTGCTGATGATGTTGGGGCCTTGAGGATACCGGTTATTCTGGTTCTTATGATATTGGTTATGTTGACCTTAGTAGTAACACCATATATCCATCGGATTCAGTATAGCACCAAAGAACTCAGGTGAATGGTTTACGTATCTCTGCAAGCTCCCTGCACTGAAGTTTGGAACAAAGTTAAATGTGCAGTTGGCAATCACTGAGGTTTGAGTCACATTGATCACTTCTCAGTTGAATGCTAGAGGTTCTTCTCAACTTCTTTTCTGCACAGAGGAAGGCATGCAAGTGATTTTTTTTAAAATAATACACTTTTTTTAATATTTTTTAGATCTATTATACGTTTTTTAGATTTTATAAAAGTAGTACTTTGTCGGTCTGGAGGAGGCCGATTGGGCCAATCGGCCTGGAGCAAGCCGACTGGACGTCGGCGCGTGGGGCCGCTGGGCTGCGTCCGCCAATCGGCCTGGACAGGCCGACTGCCCCAATCAGCCTGGGGTAGGCCGACTGGCTCAAGCATGCATGGCCTGCATTTGCGAGTGCATGCATACAGAGTAGGGGCAGTCGGCTTGGCCCAGGCCGACTGGGCAGTTGGTCTGCTCCAAGCCGATTGGCTAACGCGGGCCCCAGCTGCCTCACGCGCCGACGCTCAGTCGGTTTGCTCCAAGCCGACTGGCCTAATCGGCCTTCTCTAGGCCGACAAAGTACTATTTTTGTAAAATGTTAAAAACGTGTAATAGATCTAGAAAATATTAAAAAAAATGTATTATTTAAAAAAAATCGCGGCATGCAGTAGGAGAATCATTTTCCACTGTTTTTTTTTGTTTGTAGACGAAAGTCAAGTTCTTCAGCTACATGACCCCACTAGCGATAGGGTTTTATGGACCACCAGTTAGAGCATCTCTAATGGCTGCCCTATAGTCGAAGTGCCCCAAAGGTCTAAAACTGATGCCCTAAAAGATTTTAGGGCACAAAATTATGTATAGATTTTCTAGTTGCCGTATGATGGGGCACACCTGCCACAGCGGCTGCCCTATAATAGGGCGTAGCTGCTGCGCTGATTGCCTCTTTTTTTCCTATTTGCAATAAAATTTGCCTATTACCCACACTACATAAGCAAGGAATCAATCAAATCGAACATACAAAATGACCTATGATGAAGGAAAATGCACAAATATTGAAAAATATGCAAATTTACCTTGCGGACATTCCGTCGAACACGTTGTGAGCGGGCTGTGGGACGACCGGCGGTGCCTGCTGTGGAGGAGGAGCCGGGTTCCCGGCCGCGGCGCTGCTTCTCGGCTACTGCCTTCTTCTCTCCGCCGCCGCCCGCACCGCCAGCCGGCCACTTTCTTGTTCTTGGGGGCTAGTTTGGTAGCAACGGCGGGAACTGCGGGAATGGCGACGACCGGCCGTGACGCCACGAATGTCGCCCGACATTGAGGCGGCGTCATAGGGTTTGTCGTAGTTGCGACGGCGCCTCCCGGGTGTGGGGTGGCCGGAAGTGGCAGCGGCCATGGAGGAATCAGTGGGGGAGGGAGGTGGGAGGTCCTCCATGGCCTCCGGTGGCCGGCGGCGGTTTCGTGGCGGAGGGAGGCGCGCGGGAAATTTCAGCGGAGCGGTTGGCAATTTTTTTTAAATAATACAATTTTCTTTAATTAATTTCACTAGTGTTGCGCGCATCTAGGATATTACACATCTAGGTATTTGTTGGCGAGGGCCTCGCCGAATGCAACGATTTGGCCAGGAGCTCGCCGAGTGAGCTCTCGGCTGACATGCCACTGTCAGCCAGCTGCAATCGGCTAGGGTGTGGCCGAATGGCCCAGTCGGTCAGGGCCTAGCCGACTGGGGCTGGCCCAATCGGCCAGGGCGAAACCGAGTGCACCTATCGGTCACAGGCAGGCCGAATGGCCCAATCGGCTAGGCCCTCACCGATTGGACTAAGTCGGCCAGGCCCTGCCCAAATCCCGCATGATCAATGCATAACCAAAACCTGCTTAATCACTGCAAGTCCTAAACGTCTAAATTAGTTTTCGGTTCCCGCCTGCCGATTCCCGCAACTATTTCCCGCCAACCTATTCCCGCCTCCCGCCATGTTTTCCCGCCGTTTTTTCCCGCCTATTCTTCCCATTGCCTCTATAAATTCAGGCACCGAGATGTTCTCTCTTCACCCACTTCAGCTATTCCTCCTCTTTCTCTCGCATTTCTTCTCCTCTACATCATGAGCGTGCCTTGTTCGGATCCAGAGTATAGGCCTAGGAAGATGAAAGATGATAGGTTGTCACAGGGGGTGACACACGAGCGTTGTTGGTGCGTCCATCCCGCCAAGGTTAAGGAGTCGATCGATTTCTCCACCTGCATGGGCATGAAGTTTTTCATGTGTCCCAACTACGACGGAAGCCCGTTCCGACAAGCAAGTTCGTCGTACGAGAGGCCTCCGGTATGTTCCCAGAGCATGGTTAATATCAAACATTCATGTTATCATGTGTTCTTTTATTCATTCCATTGATTTGCTTGCAGTCTCCTCCTCCACTTTGCAAGTGATACCATTGGATTGACACAGAGCAGCCAGCTTGGGCCAAGAAAGAGTGACATGACAGGAACCGAACTGCGTGGGCCGCCTTTCACGAAGAGGAACGTGCTGAAAGGATGGCCAAAGAGGCAAAGAAGGAACAAGAGAGATAAATGAAAGAATTTCGAGGAGAGCAGGCTCAAAACCGCGAGCTGAACAGGAAGCGAAGAGAGGAAGAGGAGCGGCAGGAACAGGTGCGCAAGGAGGCCCGTGAGGCGGAAAGGAAGAGATTAAGGGAAAGGGCTGCCGAGGCGCGGGCTGCAGAGGAACGTGGGGACAAGACCAGGAAGTACCCGTGTTGGACTTAGGGCAGGTAGACGTATGTATCAGTATCGATGTATCTTAATTTCGGTTGTAGTATCGTGATGTAACTTCATTTCAGTTGTAGTGTCCCAATGTATCTTAATTTCAGTTTGTAGTGTCTTGATGTATCTTAATTTCGGTTGTAGTGTCGTGATGTAACTTCATTTCAGTTGTAGTGTCCCGATGTATCTTAATTTCAGTTGTAGTGTTTTGATGTATCTTAATTTCAGTTATAGTGTCTTGATGTAACTTTATTTCAGTTATAGTATTGTAATGTATCTTAAATTCAACATGTCATTTAATTTTGGAGACAGTGTAGCCAAAATATCTCCCGCCAAAATGTTCCCCGTCAAAATATCTCCCGCTAAAATATCTCCCGCCAAAAATGTCTCCTGCCAAAATGTTTCCCGCTATTTTTTTTCGTTTACCCTATAAAACCTCCTCCTCACGCAGTTGTTTAAGAAAAACCTTTTAGCCAGTATGTTTCCCGGTTTTCCCTACAATCGCAGTTTCGTGACAGACATGTCCGTCGACCTTTTTCATTTGGCTAAGAACTTTAGGATAGACAATAATCCAGCCCCATTGGAGGAACTAATTGGTAGTGATTGTCTCCTCACTGAGCTAGGTGAGGGATTGCGTAGAAAAGGCTGGCCGAAGAGGACTCCAGAGGATATACGACAAGAGCTACTTCGGATCAATGCTAGGTGGAGCAAGAAAAGATTCTCTAATAAAGGGGGAAGGCAACAGAACATCACGCTCCCTTGGATTTGGATAGAAGAGAGTGAAGACTCCAACGATCTCTTCATGCCGTCGGTCGATGGTACCAGGGATAGAGCAAAGCGTGACAAGGATGAGACCTTGAACAAGGCGCATGCCAAGAAGAGCAATGACAATCTAGAAGAGAGTGAAGATGAAGATGATATATTCATGACGCCTGCTGTTGGGACTAAGTGGAGAGCTGAGTGGGACGAAAGGCTGGCCAAGAAGAAGGGTAAAGGCGAGGCATCATCGGTCGAGGCATCGTCGAAGGGTAAGGGCAAGCCATCACCAGTCGAGGCATCATCGAAGGGTAAGGGCAAGAAGAGCAGGCCATGAAGAAGGCATCGTTGTAGGGATAGAACAATTCTCCCTTGTAGCTCGTGTGTGTATCTTAATTATCTCGTTTGTATCCTAATTATCTGTTGTAGTCGTTTGTTAGCGATCTCGACCAAGAAATGAATAACATTGCAAAATGTCTTACACATAGAAAGGTGCATGTCTCACACACAGATAGACATATGTCTCATACATAGATAGATAGATATATAGAGAACTAGTACTACTCTGGCTAAGAGAGGTATCAGTGTCGTCTTCTGCCTTGACGCTCACGTGGTTTCTCTGGTGGTGTCCAGCCATACCTAATGGGCGCCCGATCGTTTCGAGGAGGAATCACTGAGTCGTGCTTGTCGTACTAAGTCTCCTGTGTGGGGGGTCTGAAAAATGTTGATCCAACTGCTCTGTGTCAAGAAGTCCTGAGTGTTGTGCTCCACCTCATGATCACTCGTCCACGCCGATCTAGAAAAAGATCCCTGATAGTCAGGCATAGACCCATGCACTCCAAAGGCTCCTGCATATGAATATCGAAGTATATAAGAAATTGATATGAAGCTAGTCTCGGTATTGTGTAAGACGCATACCCTGTGGTTGCGGCTGTGGACGAAATCCGTAGTTCGGCGCGGGAGAGTGGCCAATAGGTGGATGCCACGACGAACCTCCACCCTGAAAAGGTGGTTGTTGCTGCTGAGGCTGCCACGACGAACCTCCACCCTGAAAAGGTGGCTGCTGCTGCTACCACCAGTCGAAAGAACTCTGCTGCTGCCACGACGAACCTCCAGGCTGGTCTAGAGGGGGAGGCCTCGGTGTTGCATGTGGTGTAATCCGTGGATGTGGAGACTGTCGTACGGGCAAGGGTGGATGTGGCTGCTGCTGGTGCTGCCTCTGCTGCGTCGAGTGATGCGGAGGCCGATGTGGTCCCGACTGGTGAGCAACGTTCGAAGAGCGGGTGCACGTGATAACTCCGTGGATACGTCGGATCTTCTCCTCTAGGCGACTCAGCCAGGTCTGCTGCTCCTCCCGTGGTATAAGCAGAGGTCCGGACGAAAGAGACCGTCTGTAATCAGCACTCTCCGTCTCAAGATCGACTAGCAACTGTGCCTGGAATTTGAACCACTAGGGTGAAAATGAAATAGAAACTCTGTAGCAAGTAGGTGCATTAGATGAAGACAATGTGTTACCGCGTGCTGTCTGCTTCCCGTAGTAGACTGGCTTAGATAACTATCCCAAGTAGCCGCGCCCAGCATCGCCTCTGGGTCACTCTTCTGTGTGATGCATAGACGTGTGGCGCTCATGTAGCTTCGCAGATAGTGGTTGAACTCGTCCATATCAAACGGGGCATCCGAGTCCCAGACTCATGTTGTTGCGTTGTTCCACTCCTCTATGTATGTCCCAACTCTATGGAGCCAGCCTGTGACGGTCTTGTTGCTTCCCTTCCTTGACAACCTACAATTGGAGAGTGATTGCGATAAGTCAATAAACCAGATTAGTCAATAAACCAGATAAGTCAATAAACTTACATGTGGACGACCGAAGGTACGACACTCTCAGTACGACGAGGGTTGGCCAACTGGCGAAGGCCGAACTGCCTCATTACTCTCTGTAGGCTCATATCCTCTACCTGCATGTCGAAGATGATCTTCGATTTTGTAAGCCAATACGCCGCGTCTCTGGTACATAGAGTAGAAATCAGTGTGAGGGCTCCCACGTCGTCCCCATCCTTGCGGAATCTAGCACCAACGGCTTTATCCGTGTAGGGCTCCCACTTCACCGAGCTCGCGAGCAGCACGTCAAACTGCTCGGAGAAAGCGGGGTAGCAACCCCTCACCTGAGCATGAGAAAAGCGTCTCTGCCAAAGAACACATGTCATTTCTAGTCATATAGTACATGAACTAATTAAAACTTTACACATGCCTTGTGACGTGTCCAAACTGTACCGAAAGTCGGTAAGTCGATGCAGTCTGTGTCGAACAGTCCCGTCGGAGGGTCACCCAATGCATGCGATGGGTATGCCGTCTCAACAACTACGTCCGGTCGTCCAATAGGAAACTGCTCCCAGGACCAAAGCTGCAACAGTAACGGGCATCCAAGCAAGCCTGACCTAGGAGCTTTACGCTGGCAACCGCTGCACATACCTATGTACGTAGCTGACAAGACCGCAGAACCCCAACTCCTTTGTGTAATCATGTCGGAGCTTGTTGCATTAGCAATCTCCAATGCAATAGGGATGTAGCGAGCGGTGATAGTGGTGATATGGTTCTCGGTGAACATCACCTTCCCGAGAAGCCAAAGTAAGTATGCCTCCAAGCACCGAGTGATCTGTGGCTCAGTCAACTGGAGCTCTGGATAGCCTAACCGTTGGATCTGCATTAATGCAAAGATATCTTAGTACCAAAAAACATAGAATGGTGCGATGCGTAAAGACAATTGGACACCATACCTAGCTCTATGGGTGTCGTGTAGCAAAGACCACCTCTCCAAAGGCTCGTGCTCTATCCACTGTTGAATTTTTTTAATCTGTCTCCCGGGCCTTCTCCTAGTACCAGGCGGATCAAATCCAGGCAAGTCACAAAGCCCTACAGGCTCTTCTTCCAGCCACGCTTCTCCAGTAGCAGCCTGGGTAGCAACTGCTGCTTGATGTGCAGCTATAGCTGCAGTTTGGGCCGCTTTCCTAGCCCTGACATGTTTCTGAGTGAAGTCATCGAGATATGCACGTATGAAATCATACTTCCATTCTTGGTTCTACTTGCACTGTTTTTTGAAAAGATTCATCAGATTCTTGTTCCTGAACTGTGAGAAAAAATTAGCTCCCAAATAGCGCATGCACCAACGGCTCTGCATGTCGAGCCAAGGTGTTTGTTCTTCAGGCCCAGGCTGTGTCAAACGTTTAACCGTATTTAGTATACTTGCATGCCTATCATGACTGATGCACACATTGGGCTTATCTTTCACAACTGCTATCTTGAGCTGCCCGAAGAACCATGTCCAACTTTCAGTGTTTTCTCCCTCAACAAAAGCAAAGGCGAGTGGGACAATTTTATTGTTGCCGTCTTGACCAATGGCGGTAAGGATCTCTCCCTTATACTTGCTAGTGAGAAACATGCCTTCCACACATATAACTGGTCGGCAATAAGTGAAAGCTTGGATGCACACGGAGAAAGAGAAGAACACTCGATGAAGCACCTTTACGGATGGATCCTTAGGTATCACATAGTGTTGGATGTTGACATAGGTGTCTGGGTTCCTTGCCTACAGTGTAAGGAGCTGTCTCACCACAGAGTCATACGCGTCTCTGAAAGAACCAAACCTGTCCTCAAGAGCCCTCTGCTTTGCCCTCCAAGCCTTGTCGTACGAAATGTTGTAATTAAACCTGGACCTTACTTTATTTATTATAGCCTTCACTTCCACCACTTTGCTCTCCACTATCTCCGTGTAAAACAACCGAGCCAGAAGCGTGGACGAGAGGTTACGATGATCTGTAGGGATAGATGAAAGCTGACATGTGTGCATCACCATGTCACTCACTAACCAACTTGTGTCATATTTAGGAAAATATCCATGCACCCTAGCTGGACAATTAATATCCACGCATTCT
This sequence comes from Avena sativa, assembly GCA_916181665.1. NCBI lineage: Eukaryota > Viridiplantae > Streptophyta > Magnoliopsida > Poales > Poaceae > Avena > Avena sativa. The sequence continues at coordinate 473,242,694 of OV702290.1, forward strand.
ATTGTCAAGTATCTCTTATTTGACACGGTTGTACTGAGAACCTTCTATGTAGACAATGCCCAAGCAATGACTGCATCTTGCGAATATTTCTTATCTGGATATCTGGCGCCCTGCGCAATTTTATTTTTGTGATATTCCTAGGAAGAATCATGAGAGTCGTTAACGGTCATGACACCGGAGATGTCTTGATTTCAGGATGCAGGAATCGGCACGTCCTCTCCATTGTCTTCTTTATCAGAACTATCTAAATCATCAGAATCACCACTTTTACCATCCATGTAATCCTCATCCTCCATCGTGTCCTGCATGTGCCCACTTTCCTCGTCCCCATCTACCTCTCCACTTTCGTATCCTCCACCTACATCCTGACTGCTCTGCCTGGTTCATAACCACCACCACCTCCTCCTATCTGACTGCTCTGCTCTGATTCATAACCACCACCTCCAGTATTGGACATAGAGTACGTCCCGCCACTAGATTCAACACTATGGACATGACCGTGTCCACCTTCAGATGCTTGCAGATTGATCTCCTTCAAGACAGGAAGCACTAGTGCAATAGGGTGTATCTGCCTGTCCTGGCAATCTTTTAACCATTTAAACCAATCTCTGTTATGATCTACATCCTTCAAAATCCAGAAAATTTTCTTGGTAGACTTTGTCCACAATGCTTGGACACTGACGGTGTATGTTTCGAGATTATATCCTAAACAGTCCGTCAACCATTCCTTCAACTGACTAACACTCCAGGTTTGAGGGGCAGTCAAATCCAACTCCGTAAAATGAAACTCACGCAAATCTGCTCCATATTCATAGTATTGGATATTATCAGGACCATAGTAAAACACAAACTTCACTACATTTGACATCTCTGCTGACATAAAAAAAATCAATCTAAATAATTAATTATCGATAGTGCGTAAATACTCTAAATAATATATTAGTACTCTGGCTAATTTTCCTACAAATCCACCTGACAAATCGTTCTATAAATCCACCTATTCTAAATAAAACTATGTAAAACTATCAACAAATATTCTAAATAATAGTCTGGCTAATATTTCTACAAATTCACCTACCAATTCTTTCTACAGATCCACCTATTCTAAATAAAACTATGTATAACTATCCGTAAATATTCTAAATAATATATTAAAACCCTCCTAACTATTCTAATAGCCTCTTAACCACAACCCGAGTAGCCGCATAACCATATACAATAACTGTGATTAACGAGGGATTAGAGTTTATCCTTAAAGCGTGAGAAGCCACTCGGTGCAGCAGCCTCGGTTCACCAAAGAAGCAGCACGGTGCAGCTCACAAACGCCCCAGCTCCAAGCTCCACCACAGCACAACCATTGCCATTGCTCCATCGCATCACCACCACCAATCCCTCAAAAAAACACCACCAAATCGAGTCCTGAGCTAAACCATCAGTAGATCGGGGTTCCCCTATCTCTATAGTGGTTTTAGAAGGAAGATTTACTGGTTAATCTATGCTAAATCGGGCAAAATAGCTGCAGGGAAGTGAGCTCGCGCGAGGCAGGAGAGAGAGAAGGAAGCAACACGCGGGAGGAAGAAGGAGAGGAGCGGGGGGCGGCGCACACGCTGTGGTCCTGATGGCATCGTTTCGGCCAGGGCCACGACGAAAGAAGTACTCGGTCTGGGTCTCGCCGAGTGGGCACACTCGGCCAGGGCGGGCCCCGTGGCCCCACGATCGCAGCTGCAATCGGCGAGGATGCGGCCAAATGGCACTTAATTGGTCAGGCCCACGCTGATTCCTTCAGTCGGCTAGACCCTAGCCGAATGGAACTGATTCGGCGACGCCCTCGCTGACAAATACCTAGATGTGTAATATTCCAGATGCGCACAACACTAAAGTGTATTATTTAAAAAAAATCACGAGCGGTTGCAGGGGGCACGTGCGGTCGATCGCGTTTGCAACACCGCTCGTCTACTACCGCAAAGATACGACAAGAGGTTTTTTTTTTTGGGCTTGCCCAACAAATTTTTAGGACACTTCGTTTTAGGGAAGCCACTGGAGACATGTTTTTAAGTTTTTGTGCCCTATACGAACAGTTTATTGGGCAACAGGAGTTTATAGGGCAACCATTAGAGATGCTCTTAGCGCATCTCCACCGGCCGCCCCAACAGCTCCCCAAATAGACCTCTTGCGGCGCCGACTAGAAAACTGGCTTACACCGATGTTCTGCATAGCGAGCTGGCGCTTTCCCAGACCCAAAAGAATAGCCAGAACAACCACATCGACCTGACCCACGGGAACCGGCAAGGGGCATGTGAGATCCTGACGTATGGCTAAATAGCATTGATTGGATATCCATACCAACAAATTGCAACTTCTTTTCTAGAAGCTCATCTGAAAAGAACTCTGAGGTTAATCATACTTGACTTAGAGCGATTTGAGGATGGGTGACCGACCGTAAAGTCGTTTCCGAGTGCGCACGAGTGAGAAAAAAATGCACAAAAAAACTAGTATGTATTGATCTGTGATAGTTTAGAGATCCTACAGAGCCGTTAGGTAATAGCCGCCGGCCCCGGGGTGGCTGGGTGTTAAAGAGTGCGGGCAGGTTGCGCCACGGTGGATAGGTCCAACCATCCCCATTGCGATGGATAGGCGGCTGGTCAACATAATTAATGACCGCCACCCACCCCTCACCATGGTGACCGTTCCCCAGATAAAAACAATAATCTCCTCCATGCGTCAACCGTGCAATGGCTCGGCTCCCCATGCCTATGTTAATGTTATTCACCGCTCTCCACGACTCCACCTATTGGACCTGGCCGCCCATTTATACCCTGTTGTTCCATTGAATGAGCACAACACTCGCCTCGACCGCCTCCCAGTTCTACACTCCACCGTCTACCCTTCTCCCTTTTTCCACCACAATGGCATACAACGATGACATGGGAAGTAGCAGCGGCTCTGGCACAACAACCTCACTATAGAGAAGGCCATAGTCCTGCCGACAACAACCCACGCATACTCCTAGACACTCGCCTGCCGAGAGGGCGAAATATCAGCGCTAACGGCCCATTCGTGCCTCTGGTGCTAGAAGGGGACAACCTCGCGATATTGATCGAGCAATGATGCACCAATATCTCCCCCGAACAATTGCATGGGGAACCTTTTCCAGGGTTTCAAACCCACGAGGGGTATTTCCACGTGCACAGAGCACATCCCCTCCCACCAGGGGGAGATACCCTCATATCTGTTTGGACAACGGGGGAGGAGAGGAAACCACGATCATGCAATTGGAAAGACGTGATGGTCAGTCTGTTGTGCAGGTGAGCACTAAGAGCAAGGACAATAGTATAGCCAGATGCTAGCTATAAGCCAAGTGCCATGTCATCTATAGCCAACTTAGAGCTAACATGTATAATAGTGAGCTATAAAAAATGTATTATTTTAGCACTACATGGTCCACCTTTCACTCACTCAAAGTGCCTAGGAGCACGTGCTAGAGCTGGCTCTTGCATGAGAGCCCACTCTTCTTCTCTCTCCTATTCTCTTTCTTTCAACTAGGTAAGTAAATAATATTTTAATCCTTATAGTCAGCTGACTAGGACTTATTGTACTTGCTCAAAGAAACGACAACATGATAGTAAACTAACTCTGTTGTTTTTCTTCTCTACAAAAACTATAATTTTTTCCATAAGAACTACATATCAATTCCCCACAAAATATAATTCCATACTTTCCGTTTACAATAAAAATAATAATTAGAAATTTCCAGCAAACATTAAATGCAAAACAAATTACAAAATATGAAATAATTCACACAGCGCTGTTTTCTTCTACAATGCAAAAGTATTTTGCTCCATGAAGAAACGTCGCAGTTTGTTATTGATCTAAAAAGGTGATAACTTCCAACATCAAACTCTTGATCATTTCTATTACCTTTGATACAAGGAACCTGCAAAGTAAAAGAATCTAAATTATGCTTAGTGCTTGTGATTCGATAATTGACTGAACAGTGTATTTGAAGTTATGCTTAGCCCTCCTGGCAAAAAAAGAAGTTATGCTTAGCCCTGTAAACCTTATATGCAGAGCTAAGCTGCACCAAAAAACTATGCTTAGGCGAAATAAGGGTGTGACAATAGAAATCTTACTGATCTACAAGTCTACAACACTTTCAAACTTCTTTCAGAATTGTAGTTCTTTAGAACAACATGACATTTCTAAATTTATAGTATTAAGAATTAAGAGCTACATTCTCTAATTTAGTTAACTAATTGCTCGAACACATACCAGATTTTGTGGAAGCATAACAATTAACTAATCTCTTGAGAAGCATCAGCTCACATAGTCTCGCCTAGAAGGAAAATATGCACTTTTTAGTAAATGCTAACATAGCATAGTAAAACAAAGGTTGGTCAAGTTAGCAAACATATCAATAGAATTGTAGTTTTTTAGGACTACATGACATTTCTAAATTTATAGTTTCAAGAATTAAGAGCTACATTCTCTATTTTAGTTTACTAATTGCTTGAACACATACCGGATGTTGTGGAAGCATAATAATTAACTAATCTTGAGAAGCATCAGCCGAAATAGTCTCGCCTAGAAGGAAAATATGCACTTTTAAGTAAATGCTAGCATAGCACAGTAAAATAAAGGTTGGTCAAGTAAGCAAGCATTATAGCAAACATATCCATATGTTGTTACTGAATTTATTTTGTACTATAAAACAGAGACCAATATATTGTAAGAAATACGATGAACTGCTTCTGCAATCATATTTTCCCTTGCTACATATGAATGAATGATGACGAGACTTCTCACCGGAAGACAGCCGTGACGAGGCGGTAGCATACGCTGCTTGTGCGGGGAAGAAGACTTACAAACAGCATATTACCAAGGATAAAACTGTCGTTAGAACATAGTCACTGTACTTGAAATCACACCATCAATTCCTATGAAGAGTTCCATCGTCTTGCTTTATACAACCTGTAAACCAAAAGGTATTGACAATATAATGACTCTACTGTAAACAAAAATAAAAGGAATTGTATACATCTAGAACAGATACATATGTGTATTAGGAACAATTCGAGATCATTACCAAGCGACCAGCACTCCCATGTCCCAATGAAACACCATTGTTTAAGTACATGATTTCACTATTCATATGGGCATTTACTGAACTTACACTACCAATAAAATATGCTGAGAGAAGAAAGCAAAACTGGCCAAAAAGTATGTCAGTATGATGAGCTCAGAAGAATAAGAACATGACTGCATGTGCTAACTAGAACTATGGTTACAAGCCACTCATGTGTATAAGCCACATGGGTACTCATATGCATTGCAATGGGAAACACGGCATAGTAACAAAAAATGAGTTATCCAATTAACAAGTATTAGAAGGAACTGAATTACACTTCATGGTATAAGAAAAGGGACGCACACAAGTAGCATGATAAAGTACATGGGCTGTTCACAACAATAAGTCACCAATTTTGTTAGCTTAGTTCTTCCAATAGTGAATCATGCATTGAAGAGAAATCAATAAGGTTAACACAGGGAAAACTTTAGATGGACCTAAGAATCTGTTTTCAACTTAGAATACATGCAAGAAACGGGCAGTTGTGAGCTGAGTGTGAAGTGGCATATGCTTATTTTCAGAAAAAAATTAAAGAAGATAATGCACATTATTTCTAGACAAAAACACATGAGGTACTGCACATTATTTCCAAGAGATGTCAGTGGAGATGCTACACACATTATTTCCAGAAAAATCAATACGAAATGCTACATATTATTTAGTTTTTACATCAGTCTGACACTTATGTACTCTATAACACACAACGTATCAGCAAGAAAGTATATACAGGTGCACAACAACAAAAGAAATTCAGTTGGATTACAAGAAGTATTCCTACTAGAGATCAATCCTGAATGAAACTCGAACATGAATTGCCTCCCGTTGTACCCTCCCACGCGGCTAGCAGCTGCCACCTCTGCTCCTTCCTCAGAATGTGAACCCTAGTAGCCCAGATCTGAGGGAACTTCAGGAAAATCATGGGAGACTCACCTTGCGGGATATCGGCTAGGAAGGAGCGGGCGGAGTCGAGGTCGGCCTAGGAGGGCGTCTGCCGGAGGTGATGAGGCCAGCTCGGAATTTCTTGGCGTCGTCGACCTTGCGGGAGCGGGCGGGAGCTGTTAGAGGCGGACGGGGACGGTGGGATCTAGCTGGAGACTATGCGGGAGGATGGCGGGGACGGAGGTGGCGGAGGGCCAACGACGGGACTAGAGGCGGCGACCTACTACGGGGTGACGGCGCTAGCGAGTCGAACCCGTGTCGCTCGTCTCCCAATCGCGCGCGGGTTTCCTCCCTGACCTCCTGACCAGTGGCGAGATATCCCGGGGAAGGGCGTGGAGAGGCCCGATTTTCCTCCGCCCCAGGACATCCAAATGGTCAGGTAGGCTCAGCCAGGGGCTATCTAGCCTGCGGATTATTCGGCTGGGGGAAATGCGTGGATCCGCTCGGGTTCCCTTGCAGTCCTGCCAACGAGTTGTGTCCGGCATTGTTCTATGAGGAGTGCGAGGACGCCATCGCTCACTTCGTTGGGACCTACCCTCCTAGTGGCTACAACCAACGGGAGCGCCACCACTAGTGGAGGGCATGGCCCTCGAGGACATCCTCATCGCCTACGGGTACCATTCGTTGGTGCCTCGCCCCTACCAATGTTATTCATAGTCCCGTCGTTCTCTCGGTCCCCCTCGTCGCATACTCCATCGACACTGCCACCTCCCCCGTCGTGATTGTCACTCTTGCAATGCCGCTTCAGCATTTTCTAGCGACCAATACCGGATCCACACACGCCACCAAGGGGGTGCAGCGGAACCAGGAGCGATGATATTGCCTTCTAGGAGCTGAGGCCGAAGCCATGCTCCCCGCCAAGGGGGTGTGGTAGGAGCAGCAGCGAATGATCGTGTTCCACCAGCCCAAGATGGAACCAAGTTCCCCTTTAGGAGGTCCGTCCCCCTCGAGAGCCATCCAAATCCCGAGTTGCCCTCGCTGTAGAGAGGGCACCTCTACCTCTGCCGCCCCAAGGAGGGGATTGTTGGTTTGCGGCCCGAAAGATCCTGGGCGAGTGCATCGCGGTACCCAAGTTCCGTGTAATTGCCGTGTTCCATAAAGTTGGGCTGCCAACTACTGAGAGGGGCCATTTCGAGGCAAACTCATCTCACCCCTGCCAAATTTAAACATTCCGTTAAACTGCCCCATGAAGTAGACGGTCGGGACCCACATGTCAGTCATCTGTCCGTGACGCGAGCACCAACGCGGCAACCTCTTAGGAAAATCGAAGAACTAAGTGGATTGGATGCGTTGACCAATTTCACAAATTCATTCCCTCCTTTCCCCTAGCACCGGCGACGTCGAAATACACCCTCCAGGCAGAACGATCCGATCGGACATTTGACTTCCGGCGCCCAGTTGTTGCGCCCATTCGCTGATCCCGAGCTCCAATGGCGCATGCCATAGCCGCCGTTGCGAGGCTCTAGCCCGCCTCCGCCGCCGACGAGCTGAGCAACTTGGAGGATGGCAGATCCTACTACCAAGGAAGAAGAAGTTTGCGGGTGAGCTGCCCTTCTCTTTGCTATTCGCACTAATTATAACTGCTAGCTAGCTATTGAACCTAAAATTGTTTATTAGCCAAACGCTGACAAATATATTTTGTCCATAGTTTTCTGTCAAGTGGGATTTCCGCGGACCACCCTTACCTGGTTACGGTAGCCCTCTTCAGGTACGACTCTAAATCAGCAAGGGTGAAGGGCAAGTGGTATGGACACCATTGTATCACGATGGAAGAAGCGCCTGCGTAGATCTGCACTATCCCTAGTATGGTTGCTGCTCTGCATAATCATGATGAAATATGGCCGAAGCAGACTGCAAAGTTCAGATTCATGGATGAACGAGGCATCATGGTTCCTCTAACGTGCGACAGTCAGCTAATTGGTTTGATGAAAAGGTATGCTTCGTCTTGCATGTTTGAGCTGAATTGTGATGTACTGGACGTGGATGCTGCTGCAACTGAGAGTCACCCTTCTATTTTTGGACAGGATGGTCGCTCGAACCCAATTAGCTTCTGGTAAGCAAAAGTCTCTTGGGGTTCACATGTTTGTGTTGAATTGTAATTTTTGTTTTATTTACTCTGTAGATATTGGCAGTTATGCAACAGTCCTATTTCTTTGTCAGGAAGCACCGCAAGGTTAGAAACATGACTGTCGGATTAGTCATTTTACTGCCGGAAGAAAATAAAAACGAGTGGAAAGATGATGCTGGACACGATTCTGGTGCTAATTGTCCCGGGGATGCAGATTTCGTGAAGCTAAAAAAATTGGCACCAAGGAAGAGGAAGAAGGCAGGAAATGAAGAAGCCAGTAGACGTGAAGGCTTGGCACCCAGGCTGGGGAAGAAGGCTGCTGGTAATGACGATGCATAGTAATGTGTTGAACTTGAACCTATATATGTAATTTGGTTAAATTTTGGAACTCTGTGTGTGTGGAACTTTGCGGGGTAAAACAATCTACCCATGTTCTCGGAGTAAAATGTACCACAACTTAGGGTTTGGAAACGCCCGAGTCAATAGTTGAATCCGAAATTGTGATTATGCCACTACTATCTGAAAACACGCAGCACCGGTTCCACGATTGCTAAGGGGAAGGAGGTCTTCAGATTCGATGGAATGTAAGTGGCACAAAAATAAATTATTTAAGCTGCTATACTCCATGAGGCAGCAACTTATTTCAGCTGCTACACAACGACATGGCAATATAAACATCAATGGCAACCGATAATGCCCAAATGATGAGGAAATAGGTACCACTTTCTGGCCTAATCTTGAGCCCGTCTATGTCACCGCCTCCCTGCTCCTGCATCCCCTGCATCTGGCGAAGCTCCCGGATCTCTAGTAACCGGGTGTACGTGTTTCCACTTTATAAATTGTGGTTGTACCATTTGCATGCGGCACAATCCACGTAGATTATGTTTAAACAAACCACCAATATCAGAATACCACCATGATCAGACAAAAGGAAGTAATGCAGGGTTAAGACAGATTAACGGGCGACCAATTTGTTTTCTCCCAGGACTCCGGGACCACTAGTTCAGATCGCTAGGTCAACAAGTACTACCATTACAACTTAAAAAAGCACGGAGCTCAAGCTAAATATATGTCAACAACCGGATTTTTAATCCCAGATGCCTGTTATGCTATACATCACAATCCCAGGATTATCATTTTTGTGAGACATAACAGAATTGGTACCACAGTATATCATCCATTACAAACCATAATAAAGGTCTTACAAATAAAGGATATCATGATCCAGTCTTAGTACAATCAAAACAACAAAAGTTAAACGTAGTAGGGGTTCCATCTTCAGAGTCACAGGCAATACTGACAATGGGAGATGATCCTAGTTGTCATAGACCTCCTGCTGTCCATCTTCCTGATAGTCCTCCTCATAGTCTGGCCACAGGAATAGCCAGGGACAAAGCCATGAGTACTCTTTAAGTACTCGCAAACTATCACTAACAAGTAAGGTAGTTCTAGTAGGAATCTTAAGGTCTAGGTTTATTTGCAAAAAGCTAGGTTTATTTAATACTGAGTTCATAAGTAAATAAACTAGTTTAATTTTCTACATCACCTAAGTGGGAACCTAGTTTTCATGTCCAAAAACCTGTTGTGGTCAAGTCAAAGTCATAGTTCATTTCACAAGTCATTTTGAAAACATCTGACAACGGACAGTATGGCCACTCCAACTGTCCATGACCCCAGACACGACTATTCGAATAGTTTGACACTCTACAGAGGTGGTACACTTTCACCACAAAATTCGATACATCCGTCAGGGATAACCCTGAATCATCATACTTAGTATGCGGATAATCAATCCTAACCTTTCAATTACACACTCTAGTATAAGAACCTCCCCTATGAGCTTGGCCTCCCAACCATGGCCATCTGCCATCCTGGGCACTACATAGGTGGACATTCACACTCACGAGGTAGCCTCAGCTCAACCTCTTTCTACGAGGGAACCCATACTAAGGCATATAAACTTCTAGTTAAGCCCTACCCAATTCGGGGATTGTGGTTGTACGGTAAAATTGGAACGGTATCGCATCCGAACCCAACCATCAGTTTTTATAAAGCGTCAAGACTCATGCCTCAACAAGTTTCATCATCAAATCCTTTTGTGTTCATAACACATGTCAAAACATTTCAATAGAATGAATCATCATTCCAAGGTTTTCATAATCATTTTCACCAAGTATTCCCATCTAAAGTGATCAACTTTTATGCTTAGCACTAGCCACTAAAGTTGAGGGTATTCACTAATGAGGGGTGCTAATCAAGTGTAACTATCCAAATCTAGTTTTATGCCTTTTGATGACATCTAAGTATAACTACTTAGGCCTAGTTTTATACTATTTATGGTATCTATCCTATTTTTCCAATACTCACAATTTACTAACTGAAGGCAAAGAACTTTTGTAAAAGTAAAAGAATAAAGCTTGCAAGTAAAACTTGGGATTGGTATAATCAAAGTGGTATAACCAAAGCATGCCTAATGCATCTTGCATAGGTTATCAAGTTTGCAAGTGTTAGCTTGCATAGTTAACTTGTAGTGTTAGGCTTGCATAGGTATGGAACTTGCAAGTGTTAGCTTGCCTTGAGTAGTGAAGTGGTTGATGTTCTCTTCTTCTTCTTCTTCTTCTTATTGGTAGTACCCCTTCTCCTCGTATCCCTGGTCAGTACTATCATCTATAAATGAATACGAGGTACAGAATCACTAAACAATACTTAACTACTTCTATTTAGCACACTAGGGCTCACACTTGATGATCTAGCATCATCACAATCATTACATGAAATAAAGACCTAGTTTTATTTATCTTATTTTGGAAAAGTAATTTCTACTCATTGAAAATACTTAAGATTTAATATTCTCCAATTAAAATATGGGATCATGTTGACACATGTCATCACCATATATTCTAATACTTGGGAATGTGATTTAAAGTGTTGGTCATATTTTATAAAGTTTAAGATCACTATTTAGTACAATTAAAGTGACTAGAAATGCCTATATAGCATTCTTTTGGTATTAGTCCAATGTCACTACATGTAAACCAAAATATTTTTACATATTCAGATAGATCTTGTTAAATGTGATTTTTGAGAATTGGAATCAACTCAAAAATATTTATGGTTGATTTTTGAAAAATGTTTGAATGTGGAAAAGTCTTTGTCTTGTTATTTTTGGTATAGGTGATCTATAATTTCAAATGGTTTGAATCCAACGGGCTTTGATAGAAAATTTGAATACCTTTCTATCAAAATTGGAATCATGCAATTTGGTTCAGTGAATCTCTTTGAATTGATTTTTGAATCTACTGATAGAATCTAGATTTAACTAAAATGGGAAAAATCTATTTGAATCGACGGGCTCTGCGCGGGAAACTAACTGGGCCGGCCCAACTACACAACGTTGGCGCAGCGAGCTACTGACAGGATGGTCCTGTTAGAGATATGCCCAAGAGGCAATAATAAAAGTGGTTATTATTATATCTTTGTGTTTATGATGAATGTTTGCATCCCATGCTATAATTGTATTATAAGGAAACACTAATACATGTGTGTTTTGTAAACATAAAAGAGTCCCTAGTAAGCCTCTTGTTGAACTAGCTTGTTGGTTAGTTGATGATCATGGTTTCCTGATCATGGACATTGGATGTCATTAATAACAAGGTTATATCATTAGGAGAATGATGTGATGGACACACACACCCATAGTAAGCGTAGCATAAGATCAAGTCATTAAGTTCGTATTGCTACAAGCTTTCAAATGCATAGTAACCTAATCCTTCGACCATGAGGTTATGTTAATCACCATCACCGGATGGGTACTTTGATGACATCAAACACCGCTTCGTAACTGGGTGGTTATAAAGGTGTCATTGTGTATTCTAAAAGTATGTGTTGAAGCACATGGACCAAGATTGGGATTTGTCCATCCATATGACAGATAGATATGCTCTGGGCCCTCTCGGTGGAATGTCATCTAGTTAGCTTGCAAGCATGTGACTAGGTCACAGGGGATGACATAACATGGAACGAGTAAAGAGTACTTATCAGTAACGAGGTGGAACTAGGTATGGAGATACCGACGATCAAACCTCAGATAAGTAGAGTATCGCGTGACAAAGGGAATTGGTTTCGTATGTTAATGGTTCTATCGATCACGAAGTCATCGTTGAGTATGTGGGAGCCGTTATGGATCTCCAGATCCTGCTGATGGTTATTGATCGGAAAGGTGTCTCCATCATGTCTACATATTCACGAACCGTAGGGTGACACACTTAAGGTTCGAAGTTGTTTTAAGTAGATATTGAATGTGCGTTGGAGACCGAATATTGTTCGGAGTCTCGGATTGGATCCGGGACATCACGAGGAGATCCGGAATTGTTCGGGGAATAAGATTCATATAATGGGGATCATTTTCTAAGTTAGGAAATGTTCCGGAGTATTTGTATGGGGATTCTAGAAGGTTTCAGAATGTTCTGGAAGGTTCTAGAAGATATTTTGGAGTTTATTTGAAAACCAAGATAAGATAAGGGAAAACTTAAAGGGTAAGTAAAGGAAACTTGGGGGGGAAGGACTCTCCCCCAAGCTCCTTGGTGCGCCGTCCCTAAGGGGTGGGAACCCTAGGCCGCACCCCTCCCTCTATATATAGAGGGGTGGAGGCGCCACCCCCCTTTTGCCCCTTCCCACTCAAAACCCTAGCCGCCTCTCTCCTCCTCCTTCCATCTGCTCTGGTTTAGGCGAAGCCCTGCAGAATTCTCCACTCCACCACCACCACCACGCCGTCGTGCTGCTGGGATTCCGTGGAGAAGATCTACTACCTCTGCTGCTCGCTAGAACGGGGAGAGGAAGGTCTGCTTCGACTCCGCATGTGTGACCGACTGCGGAAGCGCTGCCGGAACGCGGCGCCAGAAGGATCGTCTACTCGATCTTGAGATCGGCAAGTGATCGACTACATCAACCACGAGATCCGATCTCGAACAAGGCTTTCGAAACTACAAGGGTTAGTACAGATCTATCTCGTTGCACATGTCTAATAGATTAGATCTTGGCTTTTATCTAGATCAGATCTGGGTTTTGTTCGTTCTTGCGGTAGAAATTTTTTGTTTTCCATGCTACAAACCCATCAGGTCCCACGCGTCAGCGACTAAACTAAACTGAAACAGTATCTTTGAATTTGGACCGTGTGATTAGACTAGGATCTATGGCTGTGGTTCGTCGTCTCCGGCGAACAGCTCCGGCGAGGAACGAACCCTAACATGGTGGTGGGGGTACGTGGGGTCTCACCTGGGCTCCAGCTAAGGTCGGCGATGGGGGCGAACGATGTTGTAGACGATGGCGGTTCGAATGGTGGTCACGGTGGCTCCTCGGGTGGCTCCTAGCTCCGGTTCCTCTACAGTGGTGGGCTCTGGTGAAATTCCGGCGGTGTGGTGCTCGCCTTGCTTCGGGGAAGGGTGTGAGAGGTGTCGAAGAGAGAGGGGAGTGGAATGGTGTGGCAAATTGGATCTAGGGCAGCCTCTATTTATACAACGGCGAGAGGGATAGAGCGGCATGGCTCAGGCTCGTTGGCGACGTCGATACAGGGGGCTATTTCCATGGCTGAGGGTAGGGGTTGATGCGGTGCTTCAAGGCGGTCGTCATGCGAGTGATGGAGCGGAAAGGGGCGGTCGAGAACGGTCGGTGCTCTAAGTGGAAACGGCGGCGTTCGAGACGGCGCACAGTGGCTACGGTCCACGCGGCAGCGAACGGGCATGTCTTGGGGGTAGCTAGGGTCACAGGGAGTGCAGGCACGTGCAGAGAGGGCAAGTCACGGCGTGTGTGAACGTGTCGGCTGCGGCGCTCTGGAGCGCTCTCGGCATGGCAGATAGAGAGGTGGACACGGCAATCACGGCCGGTCCATGGTTTGTCTGCGATCGAGGGGTGGACAGAGGGTGGCGGTGGTGTGGCTCATGTCTTCTAGACATCATGGGAGAGGGCGGCGCTGGCTGTGGTGAGTTGTTCTTGGTCGACCAGCACAGTGGCTTCGGGCGGCGCTGCACTGGCGCAAACGGCAAAGGGGGAAGGTGTTCAGTGCGCTGCTAGACACTGGGGGAGACAGGGGAGAGAAAGGGGGCACTAGTGGCGATTGATCACTGCTCAAAATAGTAGAAGTTAGGCAGTGGTTTAGCTATGTCTGCAAGGTGCTCGACCAAATGGCCGCATGAGATTAAGATTTGAATTTTTTGAATGAAATTTGGTGAGTGTGTTTGTCACATGCTTGAGTGTCTATGGTTGCTTGGGTTTGCCAAGGTGAATTGATTTGAGTGGTTTTTGAAAAGTGGTGAGCTTAGTACATACACTTGATTCAATTATGAATTGTCCTTCAAATAGATTTGGAATTTGTTTCTGTTGGTTTGTAAAGTGGGCTTGGGTTCACTTTTACTTGGTCTAGCAAGGGGTGAAAAGAATTGGAAAAGTTTATGTTAGAAATCTTTTACTAGAATCACTCAAAGTGGTCTAGTGGTTAACTTTGGTCAAAATGACCATTTGATCATATGATTCATATTTGAATTTCGTTTCTTTGGATTTTGTTTGTAATTGGCCTAGATGATGTAGTATTCATCTTTAAACCATTCCTTATCATTTGTAGCAATCAAACTTCGCAATTGCACTCATTCATACACTAATGCAATTCACACATACACTCATATTAAATTTAATAATAAAAGTTTTTGTTAACCCTAAACTTAGGTAATTAGAACTTGATAATCTTGATTAATATTTTTGGGGTGTTACAAACCTTCCCTCCTTAAAAAAATTCTCATCCCGAGATTTAAGGAAAACTAGGAACTAAAGAGATTTGGAAACTCAGTCCTAATGTAATCTTCTCGCTCCCAGGTAGCTTCTTCTTTAGTATGGTTACTCCATTGGATCTTGAGAAACTTGATACTCCAGGTCCTGGTGGTTCTGAAGGCTTCTTCCAAAATATGAATGGGTACTTCACGATAGGTTAGATCCTTGTTGATATCTATGGCTCGATGATCGATGTTCTTGAAAACTTCGGTCTTCTCCAGAACTTCTAGGCATTTGCGAAGTAACGAGATATGGAACACATTATGTATGGCTGACATCTCCTTCAGCAGTTCCAGTTGATATGATACTTATCCTCGGCGATTCAAAATATTGAAGGATCCAATATATCTGGGGCTAACTTCTCTTTCAGTTGAAAATGTTGCATTCCTTTCAAGGGTGATACTTTGAGATACACAAAATCTCCGACATTGAAGGTCAGGTCTCGACGTTCTTATCAGCATAACTCTTTTGTCTGGATTAAGCGGTCTTGAGGTGTTCACGGACTTTGTGAACCTTCTCTTCGGCTTCTCGTAGAATGTCAGGTCCGAAAATCTGACTCTCTCCTACTTGTGACCAATTTAGGGGGGTACGACACTTCCTTCCATACAGAAATTCAAATGGGGCCATTTGCAAACTGGCTTGAGAACTATGTTGTATGAGAATTCTGTGAAAGGCAGACAATCTTCCCATTTTGATCCATATTCTAGCACACAAGCTCTCAAGGTATCTTCTAATATCTGGTTTACTCTTTCAGTTTGTCCATCGGTTTGCGGATGGTAAGCTGTGCTAAAGTTTAGCTTGGTTCCTAATCCATCTTGGACTTTCTGCCAAAATCTTGAGGTAAACTGGGTTCCTCGATCCGATACTATGGTCTTAGGGGTTCCATGCAAACTGACGATTGTAGCAATGTACAATTCTGCTAGCTTCGAACTTTGGTAGGTGGTCTTGATAGGTATAAAGTGGGCTACCTTGGACAGTCTATCCACTATGACCCAAATAGAGTCATTTCCCCTACTAGATGTAGGCAAACCGATGATAAAGTCCATTCTAGCAAAATCCCATTTCCATTCCGGAATCTACAATGGTTGCAAAAGTCCCGCGGGTCACTGATGTTCCGCTTTGACTCTCTGACAGATATCACACTTGGCTATATAGATTCTGATTTCTCTCTTCATCTTGTGCCACCAAAATTGCTCCTTCAAATCCTGATACATCTTCGTTCCTCCGGGATGGATAGAATAAAGAGTATCATGAGCTTCCTGCATAATGACTTGCTTCAACTCCGAATCTGCTAGCACACAGATACGTCCTTTGTGAAGGGAATATGCCCGAGAGGCAATAATAAAGTGGTTATTATCTTATTCCATATTTATAATAAATGTTTATTTTACATGCTAGAATTGTATTGATTGGAAACATCAATACATGTGTGTTTAATAAACAAAAAGGGTTCCTAGTTATGCCTCTCTTATAGACTAGCTTGTTGATTAACAAGATGATCAAGGTTTCCTGATCATGGACATCGGATGTTGTTAATAACAAGGTCACACCATTGGTGGAATGATGTGATGAACATTCATCCGAAGTATAGCATTACGATCAAAGTCATTATGTTTATATTGTTATAACATCATACGAAGTAATATTTATCCTTAGACCATGACATCATGTTAATTGCTAACACCGGAAGAGTATCTTGATAACATCAAAACGTCACACCGTAACAGGGTGACTATAAGGGTGGGTTCAGTGCTACGAAGGTGTTATGTTGAGGCTCATGGATCAAGAGTGGGATTTGTCCATCCCGATGACGGATAGATATACTCTGGGCCCTCTCGGTGATATCACATTGAAATAGCTTGCAAGCAAGTGATGTGATCACTAGAGTGTTATATCACGGGAACGAGAAAAGAGTGCATGTCGGTAACGAGATAAAACTAGGTATGGAGATACTGATGATCGAATCTCGGACATGTAATATATCGCGGGACAAAGGGATTTAGTTACTAGCGTTAAAGGTTCTCACGATCACAGAAGTCATCGTTGAATGTGTAGGAGTCAGTATGGATCTCCAGGTCCCGCTGCTGATTATTGATCGGAGAGGGGTCTCGATCATGTCTGCATTATTCGCGAACCGTAGGGTGACAACTTAAGGGATACTGACACCATTTGGAGCAAATATGTTTTAGATAAAGATTTAAGAAAGCGCTGGAATTATTTCAATAGACACCGAAACTGTTTCGGGTGAAAATGCTGAAATTGGTTCTGCATGTAATATTGAAATGTTGTAGGGTGTTTTATGCGAATGTTTGTTAATTAAAGTAATTAAAAAAAATTCTGAATAAAATTAATAAAAGAGTTTTATTAAATGAGAGAGAATTAAATTTGGAGAAATTTAATGCATTTAAAGTGGAGACTTTAAAAGAGAATGTGAAGGGGCATTTTAATGTGGAGGGGTTACCACCACATGAATGGAGGAGGTGAAGGGTCACCCCCTCCATGCGCGGGCCATGAAGGAGGGGCACCCCCTCCTCCTATAAAAGGCCACCCCCTCCTCACTTCTCACACACACCTCCTTGTGAAGGATCTCTCTCCCCCTCTAGTATTATTCCCCCATGGTCTCGGATTAGCGAGATACATGTTCCTGGTGGCTTTATCTGGAAAGGAGTTGCTGCTTCCGCTGCTTTGCTGGAGCGAGGGACGGAGGCTGTCGGGGTACCGGACGTGTGTGCGATCACGGATGCACCGCTGCTTTGCGATGCTGGACTTGGTGGTGCTGGAGCTGGATCTGATGGACATGCTGGAGCCGGACTTGCTGGACTTCATCACGATCTTGAGATTGGCAAGTGTACGACTACATCAACCACGAGTTCCTACTCGTTAACAAAGCTCGTTGTCTACGAGGGTAAGTTCTCGTTGGATGTATGTTCACCCGTTGCTTTGTACCTAGTAGATAGATCTTGGCGTGTAGTTCACACCGTAGGAAATTTTTTGTTTTCTATGCTGCGGACCCAACAGTGGTATCAGAGCCTGATCTATGCGTAGGTGCTTTGCACGGGTAGTACACATATGTTTATATGTGGGCGATGATGATCATGTTATTGCTTCTTTCATGTATTTTGGATATTGGTGGCATAGTGGGATGAAGCGGCCCGGACCAACCTTATATGTCATCGTACATGAGACCGGTTCCACGACTGACATGCAACTTGTTTTCCATAAGTGGCTGGCGGGTGTCTGTCTCTCCTACTATAGTCAATATCTGATTTACAATGAGTTGCTAATAACTTGGTTATCCTCGTTGTGGTTCATGTTCGTAGGTAAGAACGGTTCTATCTCTGAAAGCCCTAAGCCACGTAAAACTTGCAATTGATAAATTAGAGGCGTCTAGTTTAGATCGTTGCTGGGCTAGTGTATTGATATGGTATTGTTGTAAGTAGATGTATGATAGATACTCTTACATCACTCTCAACGTGTAAGTTCCATAGACCTTGGCCTTACACACAAAGGAATGGAAGAGATCATACCACGATGCAAGTGATAGAGATCAAATGCATGGACCATATCATCTCACTTTACACATTAGATGTTAGCATCTTATACTGCTACTTTAGCGCTTTCTGTAGCATTGTAAGATGATCCCTCATTTAAATATCAAGATAAAATGTGTTCTTCCTTAAGTATGCACCATTCTATGGATCGTGTTTCGAGACATCACGTGATGATCGGGTGTTCTCAACTCTACGCTTTCATGCAACAGGTGTAAGACAGTTTTACACACGCGAATACTAAGGTTCTTACTTGGCGAGCCTAGCATGTACAGACATGGCCTCGGAACACGGACCGAAAGGTTAAGCATGAGTCATATAGTTGATGTGATGACCATATTGATGCTCGCCTTTGAAGCTACACCGACTCACGTGATGATCGGACTTGGTGTAGTGGATTTGGTTCATGTAATCACCAAAAAGGCACGAGGGATGTCGTTTTTGAGTGGGAGTTCATTTCTAATTTGGATTAGTCGAACTCAATTTGTCATAAACTAAATCGAAGTGAATTTGCATAAATTTGTTGTAGTCATTGGCATTCGTTTTCTACCTTATGCTTAGTTTTTATTTGAGATAATAGAACTATAGAATTCTGGATATTTACTTTACGAACTGGTATCGTATTGTTTTGAATGTCAATTTAAAGTTTATAAGTCCTATTGCAAACTTTCTGCAAACTCTATTTACTCCATGAAGTTTAATAAGTAGTATTAAATCAAGAGTAAGAATTCCAATGTTAGTATCTAAAGTATCATGTTTGCCTCCATGATTATTGATATTCAAAAGTTGTTTTAATATCAAGATTATATTGGAGCTGGAAATTGTTTCAGAAACCATCATGTGTGAAAGATATTGTGATATCTGAAACAATGTGTTTGGTTGCATTATGATAGAGTATAATTTAGCAAAATACATGTTCTCATATTGTATGAGAATTTGTGAAGGATGGAGATGTTAGGCATCCGAATCTACCAAAAAGGTTTTGGGAACTGATATTATACTCGTGATTCTTCCTTAGAAGCTATAGTAGCTTGATCATGAAAGTTGTCATGATAAGGATGAATAGAAGATGTAAGTAAAATGTTTACTACACTAATAGATTACTAAAGAATGGATTTTTGAAAGAATGCCAAACATTTGATGATGGTGATCCACTTCAAAGTGCAACTCCAAAGGTATTAGTATTTGACTATATACAAGCTTTGTACCATGTGTCATGTTGATGACACCACTATTGATGTTGATAGATTCTTTTAAAAGAAAAGGAATTGCTGAAAGAGAATCTATAAAATATTTGGCAGAAAATAAAAGGTTGGAGATGTCCAACTTAGGTATATAGAAGATATACATGTTATGGATATATTCCTTGCTTGTTAAACAATGTGGTTCTTGGGTATTGGATACCGAATTGGTTGGTATGAAGTGTCATACAGGACAACGCAATTCATGAACTACAATGGCCTAAGTAACCAGCAAGAGAATGAGTGATGATGTTCATCGAAAACAAATAAAGTGTTATTGTGTTTTTCATTGTCATCAAACCAAGCCTTCAAGATTTTTTTAAATAATTGTTATTTTGTTCCGGTATTATGAGAACAATGGCTGTTCAAATAATTACCGTATTCCATAAAGGATAGATGAACTTTTACAAGTCTAGTTGGAGAAATCACATCCATAAACACTATTGCTAAAATGTCGCAAGACAAATGATTGAAAGATCACTTATGAAGTGAAATCGTTGTTTAAATTATATTTGAAAGAAAACATGAAGAAACTCCATGTTGATGGATTTTTGGAGTCTTTGATTTTGATCAATTGACGCATGTGAGACTTTCCTCGAGATAATTGAAACTCCGTCCATAGGCCAGAGAGGAACAGATGACTAGCTTATTGGAAATTGTGCATGCTGATGTGCATAGTCCATTATGTGTAGCCATATGCGATGGATCTTTTTGCTTCATATGCTTTCTCCGAAAATTTGAGTGAATATATCTGTATATTTACTTAACAAGGAAGAAGTATGAAACATTTGAAAATTATTCAAAGATTTTCAAGATGAAGTGGAAAATCATTGTAACAAGAAAAAAAGGGTTTATGATTCGATCATAAAGGAAGATATTTGAGTTACATGTTTAGCAAAAACACCTAAGACTTGAGGAATTGTTCCATGATTTGTGTTTCCCGATAAACCATAGGAGTATGGCATATTCGAGAGATAAAATCAAACCATGTTTGACATGGTAAGATCAAGGGTGTCATTTATAAAACTACCATTATGTTTTAAGGATTGAAGCTTTAGATACTACCACTTTTACACTGAAAAGAGCACCATCGTGATCCGTTGAAATGACACCATATGAGTTATGGTTTGGGATAAAACCCGAATTGTCTTTTCTTAAATTTTGGTATGCTATGCATAAGTAAAATGTTTACAACCAAAGTCAGATAAGCACGTCTTTGTAGGTTATCCCAAAGAATTTGTTGGGAATTTCTCCATAACACCAAGGACAAAAGAGTTTGTTACTTGGAACGTCAAATTTCTTGAGAAGGAATTTTTAGTGAAAAGTTAAGTGGGAGGACAATAGAACTTTGATAAGGTTGTTGAACCTTAGCTATATGTGCTAAGTAGCGCAGCGCCGAAAAGTGTCCCGGTGGCGGCCACAATGCTCATGGCTCTCGTGATTACAAAAGGTGTGATCTCGGAGATTAGAGTTCCTATAGAACCGTGTGGTCGGTAAGAATCAAATAGTAAGATTTGATAAGCAAGTCGTTATTGTTTTGACAATGATGAACCGACTACATGCAAAGAAGCGATGATGGGCCCTGACTCCATAAAATGACTAGAAGTCATAGAATCCGTGATAGTATCCATACACGAGAAAACAAGTTTCTAAACTTGGAAGACCCTCCGGAAAGGCGTGAAGCCTATCAGTCGTGTTTGGATCTATAAAGAAATAAGACATGGATGTTTAACATCTATGAAATAGTCGACATGTCGGAAAGAAGTTTACGACAATGTTCAAGGAGTTGACTATGACAAGATTTGATCTTTCATAGCGATATATAGTCTTGACGGATTAATGTAGCAACCACTACATATAATTTGGTATATGGTAGTTGAATAAATAAAACAAGGTTCTTCTAATAGAACGGTAACCTAGGACATGTACATGACATGGTCCGAAGGGTTTTGTTAATTCAAAGGAGCTAAAAGGGCATGTAAACTTCAATAGTTGAAGTAAGCATAGCGGAGTTGGAATCTTCACCATGATGAAACTGTTAAAAGAGTTTAAATTCATCGGAGATGATGAAGATGCTTGCATTTGCAAGAAATTAAGTGGGAGCGCTGAGACATATTTCTAATACATTATGTAGAGGACATATTGTTGATTGAAAATGATGTATCTTGAATTGACACAAGTTAAGGATTTCATTAAAATAAGATTTCGATGAAAGACTTGGGCAAACCCAGAATATTAGGCATCAATATCTATATGGATAGATTAAGGCGCTAATGTGGTTGTGCCAGACATACATATATAATATATTGGAAGGGTTCAATATGAGATATTGAAAGGGTTCAATATGGAAACAACAAGAAAGGTTCTTGCTGCATGGAAAGGATTGTATCAAGATTCAAGTGTTTCAACACTTGGTGAGTAAAATCACATGAAAATTTTGATCGATTATACCATGATATGTATATATCTAGAATGTCCTATGCTCTAAATGTTATGAGCATATAACAGAATGATTCATAAGATGATCATTGGACAATAGTAAATATATTCTTATGAGCTTTGGAAGAACTAAGAATATATCATGTATAAGTGACAAATAGTTAAAGGTAGTTCATTGTAAAGTGTTACATTGATACTAGTTTTGTCACAAGATACAAATTAAATTTATCTCAATTTAGACTATGGGTGGCGCAATATAATGGAAAGGATGTTCCATGATGGATTTGGATGAGTTCCAAAGTTGAGATATTGTGACGGATACTACAACAAAAGGCTAAGTATATGACTGCTATAGTAGCAGCATAGGAGGGCATTTGTGTTAAGTAGTTTGTTATCAAACTAGGTGTGGTTCAAAGTGGGCTAATACTATGAAGATATATTGTGTGACAATAATATCAACATATTTTGAGCCAAACGAACTAAAGGTCTCACCAAAGGACCAAATTTATACAATGCCATCTCATTTGAGAATGAGTGATGCGTAGAGACGCAAAGACATGCAAATATACACAGACCTGAAACTGTCAGATCCGGAGATTATGTTAACCACTAGCATTTGCGTATATGCAACACCAGAAAGCCATAGGTGTTCAATACGCAAAGTTTTTCAAACTAGATTATTGACTCTAGTGCAAGTGGGAGACTGAAGGGAATGTGCCCGAGAGGCAATAATAAAGTGGTTATTATCTTATTCCATGTTTATGATAAATGTTTATTTTACATGCTAGAATTGTATTGATCGGAAACATCAATACATGTGTGTTTAATAAACAAAAAGGGTTCCTAGTTATGCCTCTCTTATAGACTAGCTTGTTGATTAACAAGATGATCAAGGTTTCCTGATCATGGACATCGGATGTTGTTAATAACAAGGTCACACCATTGGTGGAATGATGTGATGAACATTCATCCGAAGTATAGCATTACGATCAAAGTCATTATGTTTATATTGCTATAACATCATACGAAGTAATCTTTATCCTTAGACCATGACATCATGTTAATTGCTAACACCGGAAGAGTATCTTGATAACATCAAAACATCACACCGTAACAGGGTGACTATAAAGGTGGGTTCAATGCTACGAAGGTGTTATGTTGAGGCTCATGGATCAAGAGTGGGATTTGTCCATCCCGATGACGGATAGATATACTCTGGGCCCTCTCGGTGATATCACATTGAAATAGCTTGCAAGCAAGTGATGTGATCACTAGAATGTTATATCACGGGAACAAGAAAAGAGTGCATGTCGGTAACGAGATAAAACTAGGTATGGAGATACCGATGATCGAATCTCGGACATGTAATATATCGCGGGACAAAGGGATTTGGTTACTAGCGTTAAAGGTTCTCACGATCACAGAAGTCATCGTTGAATGTGTAGGAGTGTAACATCCCAAAACTTCAATCCAAGCTTATCAAGATCAAGTCATCCAAAAATGGGGTTAGCAAAAACTTTTCCAAAGTTAAAATGAAAGCATTCATATATGTGTGCATTTAAAATAGGAGTTGTTTTGAATTGCCATGATTGTGTGATCCTTTGCTTCTAAAATGTTTGTTAGGTGATTTAAACATCATATACATCATTCCCAAACTTTTCCTAAAAGAAATCAAATAAAAAAGAATTAAAATGAAGGAATGGTCATTTGGACAAATTTAACTCTCATGCCTACTTTGGCTATTCCTAGTACTCATTTCTTAATAGAAACAATTATGGATCTTTACACCCCTTGCTAGTACACATAATGAGGTACCAAGGCCCACCTTTTGATCTTCTAAAAACATTCTGGAAACTATTTTAAATGACAGTTTAAAATTGAATCTAATGCATATGCATAGATCACCCCTATTTCAAAAACCATGTATTTGAGCTCCATTTTCAAAACCTTTGCAACCAGAGCCTACCTAGCACTAGTGGAGATCACCCAAAAATGTTGAACTCAAAATTCAAAACTTTTTCTCTTGCGGCCATTTCATCAAACACTTGGCAGGCAGATTACAAACTAAACAAATTTCACTATTTTAAATAGTGTTCTGGCCAAACTTGTTCCCCAAATTGCCACCAAAAACCTCTCCACTACTCCCCCTAACCCTCTCTAGCCCAGCCCCACACTGTGCCACGACCAAATGGTCATGGCCATTAAGGCCGAACCCCCACTTGGGCACCCCACCGGCGACAGCAAGCCACAGCCGCCGCCAGCGCCATCCACCGTGTCCTGGAGATAGCCAGTGGTCCACCTCCACCGCCCAACTAGTCCCAGCCCAAGGACAGCGACCCGAACGACCAGGAACCGCCGCGCCCCGAGCCTGTCGACCATGCCGACACCGCCCGCAGAGGGCGCCCTGTCCCCGCGTGCACAAGCCGCCGCTCGACACCAGCCCGCGCCCACCGCTCCGCCTCGACCTAGAGAACACCCCAGACACCTCCGTTCGCCGCCCAAAGCCCCACAGCCACCGCTCGCCGTGGACCCAGCCGCTACGGCCGCGCAGAGCGCCACCTCACCCCGACCGCATGCCACCGCCCCTACGGCCGCATTGAAGCGCTAGAGCACCGCCAGGGGACCGCCTATCGATCGCCATCCCTAGCCATGCCGCTAGCTTTCCTTAGCCATGTCGCCACCGTCGACCGCCCATCCCGCTCGGTCTCACCGTCGAGCCTATAAAAGGAGCCCTCCCCAGTACCAAAGACTCACACCATTCCACTCCCCTCACCTCTCTGAACCTCACCCACCCCTCGCCGGAGCAAGTGGAGCAGCAGCTCGCCGGAATTGGAGCCGGAGCCGCCGCCTCTAGAGAAGAAGGGTGCCGTTGATTCCGGCCACCCCAAGCTCTGCCGCGACCACGCCTCGCCTCGCCGTCGTCTTCCACTTCGTTCGCCCGCATCGCTGACCCCGCTGGAGTCCTGGTACGCCCCCAGTAGACCCCCACCGAGCCGCTAGGGTTCAAGCTCGCCGGCGACCCGTCCGTCGTCGACGACGACCCTCAGCCGTAGATCTAGCCTCTAATCGCACGGCCCACAGCGCGCGTACTGCTTCGCGTTTTAAGTGCAGCTGACCAGTGGGACCCGCCTGTCAGCTAAGCCCTGTGCCGCGTAGCCCCACTGGGCCGGCCCATTTCCTTTCCCGCGCAAGCCCGTAGATTCAAATCTAGGTTTTTCTTTTTAGTTAGAATATAGTTTCTGTCTAGTGTTTCAAAATTCAATTCTGTGAGTTTGACAAATCCAAATTACATGAAACTAATTTTGTCTGAAAGGTATTGAAAGCTCTATCCAAGCCCATTGGATTTAATTCATTTTGAGTTATATATTTCTCCTAATAAAAATAAGAAGACAGGAGATTTTGCAACTTGATTTTTTTTGTAAAATCAACCAAGTTAGCTTTTGAGTTGATTCCAACTCTCAAAAATCACATTTCATCATATCTATCCAAATATGAAATAATATTAAGGTTTATAGGCAGTGACTTTGGACTAGTACCAAAATAATGCTATATAGGCATTTCTAGTCACTTTAAATCATTAAATAATAAACTTAAACCAAAGTAATATTGATCCAACCTTTAAATCTCATTCCCACATGTTAGAATATGTGGTGAGGACATGTGTCCACATGATCCCATATTTTGGTGGTGAATATTAAATTATAGTTAATTTTTCAATGAGTAGAAATTACTTTTCCAAAATAAAAAGGTTGAAACTATTGAATTAAAACTTATGATGTTTGGGATGATAATAGATCATCAATTGTGTTGTTTAGAATACTACTTAGACTAAGTTAAGTATTGTTTGGTGATTGTGCACTCCCTATGTATTTCTAGACGCTAGTACCGACCAAGCCTTCGAGGAGGAGGAGTTCTACCAAGAAGAAGAAGAAAACTTCAACCACTGCACCAACCAAGGCAAGATATTAGTGGCAAGCTAACCCTTGCAAACATGCGTTAGTAAGCTATTGTAGCAAGCTAGAATAAAACTAGATAGTTTAGTAAAGATGCCTTAAGCATACTTTGATCACACCCCCTTAGTTTACACAAAGTTCTGTAATTAATTTTGAAGGTAGCATAAAGAGTATAAAACTTGACCTAATTAGAAACCCTTAGATGTAATTCTATGGCATGAGGTTGATCCCACCTTTCCACCTTAGTGAACACTCTTAACCTAGTGTTTTAGAATAGATCAAACTTGAGTCATTTTAGATGGGAACACTTGGTGAAAATGAGTTATAAAAACCTTGGAATGATGAGTCATTCTATTGAGATGTTTTGACATGTGTTGAGAAACACAATTGATTTATGATGATGAAAATGATGAGGCATGAGCCTTAACCCTTTTTTTTATAAAACTGATGGTTGGATTCGGATGCGATACCATCCCAAATTTACCATACAACCACATTACGTGAATTGGGTAAGGCTTAGCTGGAAATTTATATGCATTAGTATTAGTTCCCTCACAGGAGAGGTTTGAGCTGAGGCTACCTCTCAATGTTGTCCACCTATGCAGTGCCCAAGATGACTGATGGTCATGGTTGGGAGGCCATGCTCATAGGAGGGGTGCTTGTACTAGGGTGTGTAAAGGGAAGGTTATGTTTGATTATCTGCATACCAAGTATGATGATTCAGGGTTATCCCTGACAGATGTATCGAATCTTGTGGTGAAAGTGTACCACCTCTGCAGAGTATCAAACTATTCGAATAGCCGCGTCCGCGGTTATGGACAGTTGGAATGGCCATACTATTTTGTTGTGAGATGTTTTCTAAATAACTTGAAATGAATGATGAACTTTGACTTGACCACAACAGGGTTGTGTAGATGAAAATAGCTTCCCAACTTAAGTGATTCTAGACTTCTATTTTATCTTTTCTTGTTTCAGAACTCAGATTAGGTTTCAAACTTAACTTGATAGTTATTCTTTCAATTCAGTACTTTAACCTAGAATCATCACCCTTGCTAGTAGTAGTTTGCGAGTACTTAAAGAGTACTCATGGCTTTTGTCCCTGGCTATTATCATGGCCAGACTATGAAGGAGATTATCAAGATGATGGTCAGCAGGACGGCTATGATAACTAGGACTATCTGCCTTCGTCAGCATTGCCTGTGCCCCTGAAGATGGACCCCACCGCTACGCTATCGTTTATTTCCGCTGCTTGTTGTATTAAAGACTGGATCATGAGATCCTTATTTGTGTAAAACCTTATGTATGGTTTGTAATGGATGATGTACTGTGATATCCAATCCGTTATGTCTCGCAAAAATGGTAATCCTGGGATTGCGAGGTATGGCATAACGGGCATCTGGGATTAAAAATCCGGGTGTTGACAAGTTGGTATCAGAGCCATCCTGACCATAGGAGACCCTAGTTAGAATGGACGTCCAAACCCAAAAACTTAGCTTCAAAACCAAAGTGAGTATTTATAAAAAACTATTTCCCCTCTTACCCTTGTGAACTCATTCTTTCTCAAAAATACATGTTCCTCAAAATTCGTACATTACTACTTAAAATTTGACACACTTGATCACTTCACTAATTTCCTCATCCTAAATTCTTGTAGATGGAGACTCAGTTTAGCAAGTTTTACCAGTTGGGAAACGGAGGTCAGCTGATCTTCGAGAGGGATCTGGATTCACTGTCAGAATTTCTGGGACGCCCACATCCGGAGTTTCTTGGAGCTCAACTTCCAGGACCCCCAGGAGGAGACCTACAATGGCTAGTCACCGCAGATCTTCGAGGGAGCATTGAAGCACCAACTTCTGGGAGAATTCAGTTCTCTGTGAGAGAGAACAACTGGCTAGATGGATTAGCCAGGGTAATGCATGAAGCTCTCGCACGTCTATGTACCCTCAGCGTCAACAAGATTCAAGGGACCCGTTTTGCCCACTATGCAATACGTGACTTCATGGGAATGCCGATGGAGATGCCAAGTCACCCAGAGTTGAGGCGCCAAGTGGAGAACCTTGACTTCTTGCTTCATGACCGACAGCAGGAACTGGACAATGCCAGAGAGTTAGCCAACCAGAACCGTGCAATTGCCGACCAGAAGGCCCAGACTTTCACAATGCTCGTCCAAGATCTCCAGTCTCTTCGTCGCCAGCGTGCAAAGAAGGATCGGACCATCGCTCGTCTTCGCAAGAAGGTGGCCGACCTCGAGAAGACCATCAAGGAGCAGGAAGCTCAGCTTGCCGCCAAGGAAGAAGATGATGAAGGAGAAGACATCCAGGGGGATATGGATTCTTACCTCAGCAACGATGATGATTTTCTGGCAGAGGATGCTGTGGACTTCTACACTGATGATGAAGACTCCGACTTCATTGACAATGAGTAGATGCACTAGAGCACTGTCGTAGCATGAGATGTGTCATCTCATTGTATCGTAGTTTGCAGAATGGTTCTTCAAACCATCTGTTTTCCCATTTGATTGTTGTGGTGTGTGTTGTATCGTGTGCTTGCTTGCATGAATGAGAATGAAGTTAGTTGAAAAACCAGAGTCTAACTCAAAGTTGTAGCTTTGAAAACCCAAAAACCATGAACCTTAGAATTTCCCTCTTACCCCTATATCTATCTAAATCTTCAGATGACTCGTGGAAACCAATGAGGGAGCAGCTCATCGCAGGACCCAATGCTGCAGATCTTGCAGAATCTCATCGCAGACCGTGAAGCAAGCAGGGCCGAGCGTCAAGCCAACTTAGCAACATTGCAACAGATCGCCCAAATGGCTCTCAACAACTAAGGACATGGAAATCAGGATCACCATGGATCTAAACTCAAAAGTTTTCAGAACACCAATCCCCCAATCTTCAACCAATCTGAAAACCCATTAGATGCTGATGACTGGTTACAGACCATGGAAAACAACCTCGAAGTTGCAGGATTTGAGGAGAATGAGAAAGTTCTCTTCGCCACTCACTATCTGGCGGGAGATGCAAGAGCTTGGTGGCATAGCATCCGCAACATGAACCATGGCCAGGTGATGACCTGGGAAGCATTCAAGGTCAAGTTCAGCCGCACCCACGTGCTGCAAGGTCTTGTCAACAGGATGAGAGATGAATTCCGTGAACTAAAGCAAGGAAGATTGACTGTATTAGAGTACCGTGACAAATTCTTGTCACTTGCCAGATATGCACCGGATGAAATCAACACGGAGGCCAAGAAGAAAGAGAGATTCTTAAACGGACTACATGATGAGATGCAGACTGTCCTCGTCAACATCCATTTCCAGGATCTTGAAGAGCTAGTCGACTCTGCCATTTAGATGGAAGGGAAGATTAACCAGGCAAACGACAACCGCAAGCGTCGTATGATGCAGCAGTCTGGATCCAGTAGTCACCAGAAGTACCGTCCCAACCCCTCACCAGGATATGCACCAAGGAACAACCGACCCCCAAATTCTCGCCCAAGCTACCCCACCCGTAGCGGAGGAAATGTGAAGCCCGGAGGAAACAATCACAACTCTGGCAACACCAACAACTACAACCGTGCCCCTCCCAAGAGCAACAACAACAACACTGCCCCCAGAACTGGCAGCAATGCTGTACCTGTAGCAGTCAAGGACAAGTCCCAGATCACTTGTTTCGAGTGTGGAGTGAAGGGTCACTACTCCAATGAGTGTCCCAAGAAGACTGCCGCCAATGCCCCTGTGAATACCCCAGCTCAGCAGCAGCGTCGTGTTCAACCAGGCAGGAGATTTGCCCCAGGGAACCCGCACAACCGCAACGGTCGTCTCTTCCACATGAACGCAGAAGAAGCCCAGGAAGCACCAGATGTAGTGCTTGGTATGTTTTCTGTCAACTCAATTTTAGCAAGAGTATTGTTTGATTCTAGAGCATCGCATTCATTTGTCACCGAAGAATTTGTATGCACTAGTAAGATTCGCCCAAACAACCTGAAGCATGTCATGATAGTTCAAATCCCCGGTTCAACAACAAAAGCTAGAAAAATTTGCAAAGCTGTACCTATCAGAATACATGGGATAGATTTTTATGCCAACCTAATTGTACTTGGAACCAAAGGTTTGGAAGTAGTACTAGGTATGGACTGGATGTCAAGGCATAAAGGACTGATAGACTATGCTAAGAAAGCCATCACCATGACTAGTAGTTCTGGAGTAACCGTAGAACATATCTCCGAAACCTTACCCCGTCAATTCAAATGCAACAAAAGTGTAGCCCTGCCTACCATTGACCAAGTCCGAGTAGTCTGTGAATACCCCGACGTATTCCCAGATGAATTGCCAGGTATGCCCCCGGATAGGGATATAGAGTTCATTATCGAACTAATCCCCGGAACCGGACCTATAGCCCAGAGACCCTATACCATGAACCCCTCAGAGTTAGTAGAACTGAAGAAGCAGTTGGATGCCATGTTAGCAACATGCTTGATTCAACCAAGTGCATCACCATGGAGATCACTGGTGTTATTCGTCGACAATAAAGATGTAGGCAACCGTCTGTGTACAGACTACAGAAAGTTGAATGATGTCACCATCAAGAACAAGTACCCCTTGCCAAAGATAGAGGATCTATTTGATCAGTTGACTGGAGCTCAGGTATTCTCAAAGATTGATCTTAGGACTGGTTATCACCAACTTAAGATTCGTGCAACGGATATTCCAAAGACCGCCTTTACTACTCGCTATGGTTTATACGAGTATACGGTTATGTCTTTTGGATTAACCAATGCCCCTGCTTATTTCATGAATCTCATGAATAAGATCTTTATGAATTTCTTAGTTAAGTTTGTAGTTGTGTTTATCGACGACATCCTTATCTACTCCAAGTCAGAAGAAGAGCATGAGCAACATCTGAGAATCATCCTAGAAACCCTGAGAGAGCATTAGTTATATGCCAAGTTCAGCAAGTGTGAGTTTTGGCTGAAAGAAGTAGGATTCCTAGGACATATTGTGTCTGCCGGAGGAGTCTCTGTTGATCCCAGCAAGATCAAAGATGTCGAAGAATGGGAAGCCCCAACCAATCAAACCCAAGTTCGTTCATTTCTCGGATTAGCAGGATATTACCGCAAATTCGTAGAAGGATTCTCGAGCATAGCCTGACCAATGACCCAATTATTGAAGAAGGACAAGAAGTTTGAATGGACAGACAAGTGTGAAGCCAGTTTCCAGGAGCTGAAGAAGAGATTGATATCAACCCCAATTTTGATCATGCCAGACATCAAGAAGCCGTTTGATGTGTATTGTGATGCATCCAAGATTGGTCTAGGATGTGTATTGATGCAAGAAGGCAAAGTCATCGCGTATCTGTCTCGACAACTGAAGCAGCATGAGCAGAACTATCCGACCCATGATCTTGAGCTAGCAGCTGTGGTTCTAGCGTTGAAGACATGGCGTCATTATTTGATGGGTAATCGCTCTGAGATTTACTCAGATCATAAGAGCTTGAAGTATATCTTCACCCAGAAGGAGTTGAATATAAGGCAAAGAAGATGGATAGAGTTAATCAAGGATTATGACCTGGACATTCACTATCACCCCGGCAAAGCCAACGTGGTAGCGGATGCTCTTAGCAGATTGCCGTGTAGGCTTAGCACCATGATCCAAGAGAAGCAACCAAGTTTGTATGAGGAGTTGGAGCAGTTCAGGACTGAGTTAGTTAGCAAAGAATTCCTAGATAGCATTGAACTTCAACCCACGTTGATTAGCCAAATCAAGGAAGCCCAGAAGGGGAATGAAAGTATCGACAGAATCGAACATCGTATTGGTACAGGCAAAGTACCTGGATTCACCGAAGACGAAGAAGGTGTACTGTGGTACAAGGGACGTATCTGTGTACCAGCAGATTCGGAGCTGAAGGAAATTATCATGAAGGAAGCTCATGATACTCTTTATTATATCCACCCCGGAGGAACAAAGATGTATCAAGATTTGAAAGAGCAATTTTGGTGGCACAAGATGAAGAGAGAGAGATCGGAAGCTATATCGCCAAATGTGACATTTGTCAAAGAGTCAAAGCGGAGCATCAGAGACCTGCAGGATTGTTGCAACCATTGCAGATTCCGGAATGGAAATGGGATTCCGTCGGAATGGACTTTATCACCGGTTTACCTACTTCTAGTAGGGGAAATGACTCAATCTGGGTCATATTTGATAGACTATCTAAGGTAGCCCACTTCATACCAGTCAAGACAACCTACCAGAGTGCAAAGCTAGCAGAGCTGTACATTGCTAGAATTGTTAGTCTGCATGGAACCCCCAAGACCATCGTATCAGATCGAGGAACCTAGTTTACTTCAAAATTTTTGCAGAAAGTTCAGGAAGGTTTAGGAACCAAGTTGAATTTCAGTACCGCTTATCACCCGCAAACAGATGGACAGACTGAGAGAGTCAACCAGATATTGGAGGATATGCTTAGAGCTTGTGTGTTGGAATACGGATCAAAATGGGAAGACTGCCTGCCTTTCGCAGAATTCTCATATAACAACAGTTATCAAGCTAGTTTGCAGATGGCACCCTTTGAATTCCTATACGGAAGAAAGTGTCGTACCCCTTTGAATTGGTCGCAAGTAGGAGAGAGTCAGATCTTTGGACCCGACATTCTCCGAGAAGCAGAAGAGAAAGTTCACAAAGTTCGTGAGCACCTCAAGATCGCCCAATCCAGACAGAAGAGATATGCTGACAAGAGAAGGAGAGACCTGACTTTCAATGTCGGAGATTTCGTATATCTCAAGGTTTCACCATTGAAGGGAACTCAACGCTTTAGTTTGAAGGGAAAGTTAGCTCCCAGATATATTGGACCTTTCAAGATTCTGAACCGCCGAGGAGAAGTATCGTATCAACTGGAACTGCCTGAAGAGATGTCAGCCATCCACAATGTGTTCCATATCTCGTTACTTCGCAAATGCTTGGAAGTGCCTGAGAAGACTGAAGTTTTCAAGAATATCGATCACAGAGCAGTGGAAATCAACAATGACCTGACCTATCGGGAAGTACCCATCCGTATCTTAGAAGAAGCCTACAGAACCACCAGGACCAGGAGTATCAAGTTTCTCAAGATTCAGTGGAGCAACCATACCGAGGAGGAAGCCACTTGGGAGCGCGAGGATTACATTAGGACAGAGTTCCCAGATCTCTTTAGTTCCTAGTTTTCTTGTAAATCTCGGGATGAGATTTTATTTAAGGAGGGAAGGTTTGTAACATCCCAAAACTTCAATCCAAGCTTATCAAGATCAAGTCATCCAAAAATGGGGTTAGCAAAAACTTTTCCAAAGTTAAAATGAAAGCATTCATATATGTGTGCATTTAAAATAGGAGTTGTTTTGAATTGCCATGATTGTGTGATCCTTTGCTTCTAAAATGTTTCTTAGGTGATTTAAACATCATCTACATCATTCCCAAACTTTTCCTAAAAGAAATCAAATAAAAAAGAATTAAAATGAAGGAATGGTCAATTGGACAAATTTAACTCTCATGCCTACTTTGGATATTCCTAGTACTCATTTCTTAACAGAAACAATTATGGATCATTACACCCCTTGCTAGTACACATAATGAGGTACCAAGGCCCACCTTTTGATCGTCGAAAAACATTCTGGAAACTATTTTAAATGACAGTTTAAAATTGAATCTAATGCATATGCATAGATCACCCCTATTTCAAAAACCATGTATTTGAGATCCATTTTCAAAACCTTTGCAACCAGAGCCTACCTAGCACTAGTGGAGATCACCCAAAATTTTTGAACTCAAAATTCAAAACTTTTTCTCTTGCGGCCATTTCATCAAACACTTGGCAGGCAGATTACAAACTAAACAAATTTCACTATTTTAAATAGTGTTCTGGCCAAACTTGTTCCCCAAATTGCCACCAAAAACCTCTCCACTACTCCCCCTAACCCTCTCTAGCCCAGCCCCACACTGTGCCACGACCAAATGGTCATGGCCATTAAGGCCGAACCCCCACTTGGGCACCCCACCGGCGACAGCAAGCCACAGCCGCCGCCAGCGCCATCCACCATGTCCTAGAGATAGCGAGTGGTCCACCTCCACCGCCCAACCTGTCCCAGCCCAAGGACAGCGACCCGAACGACCAGGAACCGCCAGGCCCCGAGCCTGTCGACCATGCCGACGCCGCCCGCAGAGCGCGCCCTGTCCCCGCATGCACAAGCCGCCGCTCGACACCAGTCCGCGCCCACCGCTCCGCCTCGACCTAGAGAACACCCCAGACACCTCCGTTTGCCGCCCAAAGCC
This sequence comes from Avena sativa, assembly GCA_916181665.1. NCBI lineage: Eukaryota > Viridiplantae > Streptophyta > Magnoliopsida > Poales > Poaceae > Avena > Avena sativa. The sequence goes on from OV702290.1 coordinate 473,277,125, forward strand.
CCACAGCCACTGCTCGCCGTGGACCCAGCCGCTTCGGCCGCGCAGAGCGCCACCTCACCCCGACCGCATGCCACGGTCCCTACGGCCGCATTGAAGCGCTAGAGCACTGCCAGGGGACCGCCCATCGATCGCCATCCCCAGCCATGCCGCTAGCTCGCCGTAGCCATGTCGCCACCGTCGACCGCCCATCCCGCTCGGTCTCACCGTCGAGCCTATAAAAGGAGCCCTCCCCAGCACCAAAGACTCACACCATTCCACTCCCCTCACCTCTCTGAACCTCACCCACCCCTCGCCGGAGCAAGTGGAGCAGCAGCTCGCCGGAATTGGAGCCGGAGCCGCCGCCTCTAGAGAAGAAGGGTGCCGTTGATTCCGGCCACCCCAAGCTCTGCCGCGACCACGCCTCGCCTCGCCGTCGTCTTCCACTTTGTTTGCCCGCATTGCCGACCCCGCTGGAGCCCTGGTACGCCCCCAGTAGACCCCCACCGAGCCGCTAGGGTTCAAGCTCGCCGGCGACCCGTCCGTCGTCGACGACGACCCTCAGCCGTAGATCTAGCCTCTAATCGCACGGCCCACAGCGCGCGTACTGCTTCGCGTTTTAAGTGCCGCTGACCAGTGGGACCCCATGTCAGCTGAGCCCTGTGCCGCGTAGCGCCACTGGGTCGGCCCATTTCCTTTCCCGCGCAAGCCCGTAGATTCAAATCTAGTTTTTTCTTTTTAGTTAGAATATAGTTTCTGTCCAGTGTTTCAAAATTCAATTCTATGAGTTTGAAAAATCCAAATTACATGAAACTAATTTTGTCTGAAAGGTATTGAAAAGCTCTATCCAAGCCCGTTGGATTTAATTCATTTAGAGTTATAGATTTCTCCTAATAAAAATAAGAAGACAGAAGCTTTTGCAACTTGAAACATTTTTGTAAAATCAACCAAGTTAGCTTTTGAGTTGATTCCAACTCTCAAAAATCACATTTCATCATATCTATCCAAATATGAAATAATATTAAGGTTTATAGGCAGTGACTTTGGACTAGTACCAAAATAATGCTATATAGGCATTTCTAGTCACTTTAAATCATTAAATAATAAACTTAAACCAAAGTAATATTGATCCAACCTTTAAATCTCATTCCCACATGTTAGAATATGTGGTGAGGACATGTGTCCACATGATCCCATATTTTGGTGGTGAATATTAAATTATAGTTAATTTTTCAATGAGTAGAAATTACTTTTCCAAAATAAAAAGGTTGAAACTATTGAATTAAAACTTATGATGTTTGGGATGATAATAGATCATCAATTGTGTTGTTTAGAATACTACTTAGACTAAGTTAAGTATTGTTTGGTGATTGTGCACTCCCTATGTATTTCTAGACGCTAGTACCGACCAAGCCTTCGAGGAGGAGGAGTTCTACCAAGAAGAAGAAGAAAACTTCAACCACTGCACCAACCAAGGCAAGATATTAGTGGCAAGCTAACCCTTGCAAACATGCGTTAGTAAGCTATTGTAGCAAGCTAGAATAAAACTAGATAGTTTAGTAAAGATGCCTTAAGCATACTTTGATCACACCCCCTTAGTTTACACAAAGTTCTGTAATTAATTTTGAAGGTAGCATAAAGAGTATAAAACTTGACCTAATTAGAAACCCTTAGATGTAATTCTATGGCATGAGGTTGATCCCACCTTTCCACCTTAGTGAACACTCTTAACCTAGTGTTTTAGAATAGATCAAACTTGAGTCATTTTAGATGGGAACACTTGGTGAAAATGAGTTATGAAAACCTTGGAATGATGAGTCATTCTATTGAGATGTTTTGACATGTGTTGAGAAACACAATTGATTTATGATGATGAAAATGATGAGGCATGAGCCTTAACCCTTTTTTTTATAAAACTGATGGTTGGATTCGGATGCGATACCATCCCAAATTTACCATACAACCACATTACGTGAATTGGGTAAGGCTTAGCTGGAAATTTATATGCATTAGTATTAGTTCCCTCACAGGAGAGGTTTGAGCTGAGGCTACCTCTCAATGTTGTCCACCTATGCAGTGCCCAAGATGACTGATGGTCATGGTTGGGAGGCCATGCTCATAGGAGGGGTGCTTGTACTAGGGTGTGTAAAGGGAAGGTTATGTTTGATTATCTGCATACCAAGTATGATGATTCAGGGTTATCCCTGACAGATGTATCGAATCTTGTGGTGAAAGTGTACCACCTCTGCAGAGTATCAAACTATTCGAATAGCCGCGTCCGCGGTTATGGACAGTTGGAATGGCCATACTGTTTTGTTGTGAGATGTTTTCTAAATAACTTGAAATGAATGATGAACTTTGACTTGACCACAACAGGGTTGTGTAGATGAAAATAGCTTCCCAACTTAAGTGATTCTAGACTTCTATTTTATCTTTTCTTGTTTCAGAACTCAGATTAGGTTTCAAACTTAACTTGATAGTTATTCTTTCAATTCAGTACTTTAACCTAGAATCATCACCCTTGCTAGTAGTAGTTTGCGAGTACTTAAAGAGTACTCATGGCTTTTGTCCCTGGCTATTATCATGGCCAGACTATGAAGGAGATTATCAAGATGATGGTCAGCAGGACGGCTATGATAACTAGGACTATCTGCCTTCGTCAGCATTGCCTGTGCCCCTGAAGATGGACCCCACCGCTACGCTATCGTTTATTTCCGCTGCTTGTTGTATTAAAGACTGGATCATGAGATCCTTATTTGTGTAAAACCTTATGTATGGTTTGTAATGGATGATGTACTGTGATATCCAATCCGTTATGTCTCGCAAAAATGGTAATCCTGGGATTGCGAGGTATGGCATAACGGGCATCTGGGATTAAAAATCCGGGTGTTGACAAGTTGGTATCAGAGCCATCCTGACCATAGGAGACCCTAGTTAGAATGGACGTCCAAACCCAAAAACTTAGCTTCAAAACCAAAGTGAGTATTTATAAAAAACTATTTCCCCTCTTACCCTTGTGAACTCATTCTTTCTCAAAAATACATGTTCCTCAAAATTCGTACATTACTACTTAAAATTTGACACACTTGATCACTTCACTAATTTCCTCATCCTAAATTCTTGTAGATGGAGACTCAGTTTAGCAAGTTTTACCAGTTGGGAAACGGAGGTCAGCTGATCTTCGAGAGGGATCTGGATTCACTGTCAGAATTTCTGGGACGCCCACATCCGGAGTTTCTTGGAGCTCAACTTCCAGGACCCCCAGGAGGAGACCTACAATGGCTAGTCACCGCAGATCTTCGAGGGAGCATTGAAGCACCAACTTCTGGGAGAATTCAGTTCTCTGTGAGAGAGAACAACTGGCTAGATGGATTAGCCAGGGTAATGCATGAAGCTCTCGCACGTCTATGTACCCTCAGCGTCAACAAGATTCAAGGGACCCGTTTTGCCCACTATGCAATACGTGACTTCATGGGAATGCCGATGGAGATGCCAAGTCACCCAGAGTTGAGGCGCCAAGTGGAGAACCTTGACTTCTTGCTTCATGACCGACAGCAGGAACTGGACAATGCCAGAGAGTTAGCCAACCAGAACCGTGCAATTGCCGACCAGAAGGCCCAGACTTTCACAATGCTCGTCCAAGATCTCCAGTCTCTTCGTCGCCAGCGTGCAAAGAAGGATCGGACCATCGCTCGTCTTCGCAAGAAGGTGGCCGACCTCGAGAAGACCATCAAGGAGCAGGAAGCTCAGCTTGCCGCCAAGGAAGAAGATGATGAAGGAGAAGACATCCAGGGGGATATGGATTCTTACCTCAGCAACGATGATGATTTTCTGGCAGAGGATGCTGTGGACTTCTACACTGATGATGAAGACTCCGACTTCATTGACAATGAGTAGATGCACTAGAGCACTGTCGTAGCATGAGATGTGTCATCTCATTGTATCGTAGTTTGCAGAATGGTTCTTCAAACCATCTGTTTTCCCATTTGATTGTTGTGGTGTGTGTTGTATCGTGTGCTTGCTTGCATGAATGAGAATGAAGTTAGTTGAAAAACCAGAGTCTAACTCAAAGTTGTAGCTTTGAAAACCCAAAAACCATGAACCTTAGAATTTCCCTCTTACCCCTATATCTATCTAAATCTTCAGATGACTCGTGGAAACCAAGGAGGGAGCAGCTCATCGCAGGACCCAATGCTGCAGATCTTGCAGAATCTCATCGCAGACCGTGAAGCAAGCAGGGCCGAGCGTCAAGCCAACTTAGCAACATTGCAACAGATCGCCCAAATGGCTCTCAACAACTAAGGACATGGAAATCAGGATCACCATGGATCTAAACTCAAAAGTTTTCAGAACACCAATCCCCCAATCTTCAACCAATCTGAAAACCCATTAGATGCTGATGACTGGTTACAGACCATGGAAAACAACCTCGAAGTTGCAGGATTTGAGGAGAATGAGAAAGTTCTCTTCGCCACTCACTATCTGGCGGGAGATGCAAGAGCTTGGTGGCATAGCATCCGCAACATGAACCATGGCCAGGTGATGACCTGGGAAGCATTCAAGGTCAAGTTCAGCCGCACCCACGTGCTGCAAGGTCTTGTCAACAGGATGAGAGATGAATTCCGTGAACTAAAGCAAGGAAGATTGACTGTATTAGAGTACCGTGACAAATTCTTGTCACTTGCCAGATATGCACCGGATGAAATCAACACGGAGGCCAAGAAGAAAGAGAGATTCTTAAACGGACTACATGATGAGATGCAGACTGTCCTCGTCAACATCCATTTCCAGGATCTTGAAGAGCTAGTCGACTCTGCCATTTAGATGGAAGGGAAGATTAACCAGGCAAACGACAACCGCAAGCGTCGTATGATGCAGCAGTCTGGATCCAGTAGTCACCAGAAGTACCGTCCCAACCCCTCACCAGGATATGCACCAAGGAACAACCGACCCCCAAATTCTCGCCCAAGCTACCCCACCCGTAGCGGAGGAAATGTGAAGCCCGGAGGAAACAATCACAACTCTGGCAACACCAACAACTACAACCGTGCCCCTCCCAAGAGCAACAACAACAACACTGCCCCCAGAACTGGCAGCAATGCTGTACCTGTAGCAGTCAAGGACAAGTCCCAGATCACTTGTTTCGAGTGTGGAGTGAAGGGTCACTACTCCAATGAGTGTCCCAAGAAGACTGCCGCCAATGCCCCTGTGAATACCCCAGCTCAGCAGCAGCGTCGTGTTCAACCAGGCAGGAGATTTGCCCCAGGGAACCCGCACAACCGCAACGGTCGTCTCTTCCACATGAACGCAGAAGAAGCCCAGGAAGCACCAGATGTAGTGCTTGGTATGTTTTCTGTCAACTCAATTTTAGCAAGAGTATTGTTTGATTCTAGAGCATCGCATTCATTTGTCACCGAAGAATTTGTATGCACTAGTAAGATTCGCCCAAACAACCTGAAGCATGTCATGATAGTTCAAATCCCCGGTTCAACAACAAAAGCTAGAAAAATTTGCAAAGCTGTACCTATCAGAATACATGGGATAGATTTTTATGCCAACCTAATTGTACTTGGAACCAAAGGTTTGGAAGTAGTACTAGGTATGGACTGGATGTCAAGGCATAAAGGACTGATAGACTATGCTAAGAAAGCCATCACCATGACTAGTAGTTCTGGAGTAACCGTAGAACATATCTCCGAAACCTTACCCCGTCAATTCAAATGCAACAAAAGTGTAGCCCTGCCTACCATTGACCAAGTCCGAGTAGTCTGTGAATACCCCGACGTATTCCCAGATGAATTGCCAGGTATGCCCCCGGATAGGGATATAGAGTTCATTATCGAACTAATCCCCGGAACCGGACCTATAGCCCAGAGACCCTATACCATGAACCCCTCAGAGTTAGTAGAACTGAAGAAGCAGTTGGATGCCATGTTAGCAACATGCTTGATTCAACCAAGTGCATCACCATGGAGATCACTGGTGTTATTCGTCGACAATAAAGATGTAGGCAACCGTCTGTGTACAGACTACAGAAAGTTGAATGATGTCACCATCAAGAACAAGTACCCCTTGCCAAAGATAGAGGATCTATTTGATCAGTTGACTGGAGCTCAGGTATTCTCAAAGATTGATCTTAGGACTGGTTATCACCAACTTAAGATTCGTGCAACGGATATTCCAAAGACCGCCTTTACTACTCGCTATGGTTTATACGAGTATACGGTTATGTCTTTTGGATTAACCAATGCCCCTGCTTATTTCATGAATCTCATGAATAAGATCTTTATGAATTTCTTAGTTAAGTTTGTAGTTGTGTTTATCGACGACATCCTTATCTACTCCAAGTCAGAAGAAGAGCATGAGCAACATCTGAGAATCATCCTAGAAACCCTGAGAGAGCATTAGTTATATGCCAAGTTCAGCAAGTGTGAGTTTTGGCTGAAAGAAGTAGGATTCCTAGGACATATTGTGTCTGCCGGAGGAGTCTCTGTTGATCCCAGCAAGATCAAAGATGTCGAAGAATGGGAAGCCCCAACCAATCAAACCCAAGTTCGTTCATTTCTCGGATTAGCAGGATATTACCGCAAATTCGTAGAAGGATTCTCGAGCATAGCCTGACCAATGACCCAATTATTGAAGAAGGACAAGAAGTTTGAATGGACAGACAAGTGTGAAGCCAGTTTCCAGGAGCTGAAGAAGAGATTGATATCAACCCCAATTTTGATCATGCCAGACATCAAGAAGCCGTTTGATGTGTATTGTGATGCATCCAAGATTGGTCTAGGATGTGTATTGATGCAAGAAGGCAAAGTCATCGCGTATCTGTCTCGACAACTGAAGCAGCATGAGCAGAACTATCCGACCCATGATCTTGAGCTAGCAGCTGTGGTTCTAGCGTTGAAGACATGGCGTCATTATTTGATGGGTAATCGCTCTGAGATTTACTCAGATCATAAGAGCTTGAAGTATATCTTCACCCAGAAGGAGTTGAATATAAGGCAAAGAAGATGGATAGAGTTAATCAAGGATTATGACCTGGACATTCACTATCACCCCGGCAAAGCCAACGTGGTAGCGGATGCTCTTAGCAGATTGCCGTGTAGGCTTAGCACCATGATCCAAGAGAAGCAACCAAGTTTGTATGAGGAGTTGGAGCAGTTCAGGACTGAGTTAGTTAGCAAAGAATTCCTAGATAGCATTGAACTTCAACCCACGTTGATTAGCCAAATCAAGGAAGCCCAGAAGGGGAATGAAAGTATCGACAGAATCGAACATCGTATTGGTACAGGCAAAGTACCTGGATTCACCGAAGACGAAGAAGGTGTACTGTGGTACAAGGGACGTATCTGTGTACCAGCAGATTCGGAGCTGAAGGAAATTATCATGAAGGAAGCTCATGATACTCTTTATTATATCCACCCCGGAGGAACAAAGATGTATCAAGATTTGAAAGAGCAATTTTGGTGGCACAAGATGAAGAGAGAGAGATCGGAAGCTATATCGCCAAATGTGACATTTGTCAAAGAGTCAAAGCGGAGCATCAGAGACCTGCAGGATTGTTGCAACCATTGCAGATTCCGGAATGGAAATGGGATTCCGTCGGAATGGACTTTATCACCGGTTTACCTACTTCTAGTAGGGGAAATGACTCAATCTGGGTCATATTTGATAGACTATCTAAGGTAGCCCACTTCATACCAGTCAAGACAACCTACCAGAGTGCAAAGCTAGCAGAGCTGTACATTGCTAGAATTGTTAGTCTGCATGGAACCCCCAAGACCATCGTATCAGATCGAGGAACCTAGTTTACTTCAAAATTTTTGCAGAAAGTTCAGGAAGGTTTAGGAACCAAGTTGAATTTCAGTACCGCTTATCACCCGCAAACAGATGGACAGACTGAGAGAGTCAACCAGATATTGGAGGATATGCTTAGAGCTTGTGTGTTGGAATACGGATCAAAATGGGAAGACTGCCTGCCTTTCGCAGAATTCTCATATAACAACAGTTATCAAGCTAGTTTGCAGATGGCACCCTTTGAATTCCTATACGGAAGAAAGTGTCGTACCCCTTTGAATTGGTCGCAAGTAGGAGAGAGTCAGATCTTTGGACCCGACATTCTCCGAGAAGCAGAAGAGAAAGTTCACAAAGTTCGTGAGCACCTCAAGATCGCCCAATCCAGACAGAAGAGATATGCTGACAAGAGAAGGAGAGACCTGACTTTCAATGTCGGAGATTTCGTATATCTCAAGGTTTCACCATTGAAGGGAACTCAACGCTTTAGTTTGAAGGGAAAGTTAGCTCCCAGATATATTGGACCTTTCAAGATTCTGAACCGCCGAGGAGAAGTATCGTATCAACTGGAACTGCCTGAAGAGATGTCAGCCATCCACAATGTGTTCCATATCTCGTTACTTCGCAAATGCTTGGAAGTGCCTGAGAAGACTGAAGTTTTCAAGAATATCGATCACAGAGCAGTGGAAATCAACAATGACCTGACCTATCGGGAAGTACCCATCCGTATCTTAGAAGAAGCCTACAGAACCACCAGGACCAGGAGTATCAAGTTTCTCAAGATTCAGTGGAGCAACCATACCGAGGAGGAAGCCACTTGGGAGCGCGAGGATTACATTAGGACAGAGTTCCCAGATCTCTTTAGTTCCTAGTTTTCTTGTAAATCTCGGGATGAGATTTTATTTAAGGAGGGAAGGTTTGTAACATCCCAAAACTTCAATCCAAGCTTATCAAGATCAAGTCATCCAAAAATGGGGTTAGCAAAAACTTTTCCAAAGTTAAAATGAAAGCATTCATATATGTGTGCATTTAAAATAGGAGTTGTTTTGAATTGCCATGATTGTGTGATCCTTTGCTTCTAAAATGTTTCTTAGGTGATTTAAACATCATCTACATCATTCCCAAACTTTTCCTAAAAGAAATCAAATAAAAAAGAATTAAAATGAAGGAATGGTCAATTGGACAAATTTAACTCTCATGCCTACTTTGGATATTCCTAGTACTCATTTCTTAACAGAAACAATTATGGATCATTACACCCCTTGCTAGTACACATAATGAGGTACCAAGGCCCACCTTTTGATCGTCGAAAAACATTCTGGAAACTATTTTAAATGACAGTTTAAAATTGAATCTAATGCATATGCATAGATCACCCCTATTTCAAAAACCATGTATTTGAGATCCATTTTCAAAACCTTTGCAACCAGAGCCTACCTAGCACTAGTGGAGATCACCCAAAATTTTTGAACTCAAAATTCAAAACTTTTTCTCTTGCGGCCATTTCATCAAACACTTGGCAGGCAGATTACAAACTAAACAAATTTCACTATTTTAAATAGTGTTCTGGCCAAACTTGTTCCCCAAATTGCCACCAAAAACCTCTCCACTACTCCCCCTAACCCTCTCTAGCCCAGCCCCACACTGTGCCACGACCAAATGGTCATGGCCATTAAGGCCGAACCCCCACTTGGGCACCCCACCGGCGACAGCAAGCCACAGCCGCCGCCAGCGCCATCCACCATGTCCTAGAGATAGCGAGTGGTCCACCTCCACCGCCCAACCTGTCCCAGCCCAAGGACAGCGACCCGAACGACCAGGAACCGCCAGGCCCCGAGCCTGTCGACCATGCCGACGCCGCCCGCAGAGCGCGCCCTGTCCCCGCATGCACAAGCCGCCGCTCGACACCAGTCCGCGCCCACCGCTCCGCCTCGACCTAGAGAACACCCCAGACACCTCCGTTTGCCGCCCAAAGCCCCACAGCCACTGCTCGCCGTGGACCCAGCCGCTTCGGCCGCGCAGAGCGCCACCTCACCCCGACCGCATGCCACGGTCCCTACGGCCGCATTGAAGCGCTAGAGCACTGCCAGGGGACCGCCCATCGATCGCCATCCCCAGCCATGCCGCTAGCTCGCCGTAGCCATGTCGCCACCGTCGACCGCCCATCCCGCTCGGTCTCACCGTCGAGCCTATAAAAGGAGCCCTCCCCAGCACCAAAGACTCACACCATTCCACTCCCCTCACCTCTCTGAACCTCACCCACCCCTCGCCGGAGCAAGTGGAGCAGCAGCTCGCCGGAATTGGAGCCGGAGCCGCCGCCTCTAGAGAAGAAGGGTGCCGTTGATTCCGGCCACCCCAAGCTCTGCCGCGACCACGCCTCGCCTCGCCGTCGTCTTCCACTTTGTTTGCCCGCATTGCCGACCCCGCTGGAGCCCTGGTACGCCCCCAGTAGACCCCCACCGAGCCGCTAGGGTTCAAGCTCGCCGGCGACCCGTCCGTCGTCGACGACGACCCTCAGCCGTAGATCTAGCCTCTAATCGCACGGCCCACAGCGCGCGTACTGCTTCGCGTTTTAAGTGCCGCTGACCAGTGGGACCCCATGTCAGCTGAGCCCTGTGCCGCGTAGCGCCACTGGGTCGGCCCATTTCCTTTCCCGCGCAAGCCCGTAGATTCAAATCTAGTTTTTTCTTTTTAGTTAGAATATAGTTTCTGTCCAGTGTTTCAAAATTCAATTCTATGAGTTTGAAAAATCCAAATTACATGAAACTAATTTTGTCTGAAAGGTATTGAAAAGCTCTATCCAAGCCCGTTGGATTTAATTCATTTAGAGTTATAGATTTCTCCTAATAAAAATAAGAAGACAGAAGCTTTTGCAACTTGAAACATTTTTGTAAAATCAACCAAGTTAGCTTTTGAGTTGATTCCAACTCTCAAAAATCACATTTCATCATATCTATCCAAATATGAAATAATATTAAGGTTTATAGGCAGTGACTTTGGACTAGTACCAAAATAATGCTATATAGGCATTTCTAGTCACTTTAAATCATTAAATAATAAACTTAAACCAAAGTAATATTGATCCAACCTTTAAATCTCATTCCCACATGTTAGAATATGTGGTGAGGACATGTGTCCACATGATCCCATATTTTGGTGGTGAATATTAAATTATAGTTAATTTTTCAATGAGTAGAAATTACTTTTCCAAAATAAAAAGGTTGAAACTATTGAATTAAAACTTATGATGTTTGGGATGATAATAGATCATCAATTGTGTTGTTTAGAATACTACTTAGACTAAGTTAAGTATTGTTTGGTGATTGTGCACTCCCTATGTATTTCTAGACGCTAGTACCGACCAAGCCTTCGAGGAGGAGGAGTTCTACCAAGAAGAAGAAGAAAACTTCAACCACTGCACCAACCAAGGCAAGATATTAGTGGCAAGCTAACCCTTGCAAACATGCGTTAGTAAGCTATTGTAGCAAGCTAGAATAAAACTAGATAGTTTAGTAAAGATGCCTTAAGCATACTTTGATCACACCCCCTTAGTTTACACAAAGTTCTGTAATTAATTTTGAAGGTAGCATAAAGAGTATAAAACTTGACCTAATTAGAAACCCTTAGATGTAATTCTATGGCATGAGGTTGATCCCACCTTTCCACCTTAGTGAACACTCTTAACCTAGTGTTTTAGAATAGATCAAACTTGAGTCATTTTAGATGGGAACACTTGGTGAAAATGAGTTATGAAAACCTTGGAATGATGAGTCATTCTATTGAGATGTTTTGACATGTGTTGAGAAACACAATTGATTTATGATGATGAAAATGATGAGGCATGAGCCTTAACCCTTTTTTTTATAAAACTGATGGTTGGATTCGGATGCGATACCATCCCAAATTTACCATACAACCACATTACGTGAATTGGGTAAGGCTTAGCTGGAAATTTATATGCATTAGTATTAGTTCCCTCACAGGAGAGGTTTGAGCTGAGGCTACCTCTCAATGTTGTCCACCTATGCAGTGCCCAAGATGACTGATGGTCATGGTTGGGAGGCCATGCTCATAGGAGGGGTGCTTGTACTAGGGTGTGTAAAGGGAAGGTTATGTTTGATTATCTGCATACCAAGTATGATGATTCAGGGTTATCCCTGACAGATGTATCGAATCTTGTGGTGAAAGTGTACCACCTCTGCAGAGTATCAAACTATTCGAATAGCCGCGTCCGCGGTTATGGACAGTTGGAATGGCCATACTGTTTTGTTGTGAGATGTTTTCTAAATAACTTGAAATGAATGATGAACTTTGACTTGACCACAACAGGGTTGTGTAGATGAAAATAGCTTCCCAACTTAAGTGATTCTAGACTTCTATTTTATCTTTTCTTGTTTCAGAACTCAGATTAGGTTTCAAACTTAACTTGATAGTTATTCTTTCAATTCAGTACTTTAACCTAGAATCATCACCCTTGCTAGTAGTAGTTTGCGAGTACTTAAAGAGTACTCATGGCTTTTGTCCCTGGCTATTATCATGGCCAGACTATGAAGGAGATTATCAAGATGATGGTCAGCAGGACGGCTATGATAACTAGGACTATCTGCCTTCGTCAGCATTGCCTGTGCCCCTGAAGATGGACCCCACCGCTACGCTATCGTTTATTTCCGCTGCTTGTTGTATTAAAGACTGGATCATGAGATCCTTATTTGTGTAAAACCTTATGTATGGTTTGTAATGGATGATGTACTGTGATATCCAATCCGTTATGTCTCGCAAAAATGGTAATCCTGGGATTGCGAGGTATGGCATAACGGGCATCTGGGATTAAAAATCCGGGTGTTGACAAGTTGGTATCAGAGCCATCCTGACCATAGGAGACCCTAGTTAGAATGGACGTCCAAACCCAAAAACTTAGCTTCAAAACCAAAGTGAGTATTTATAAAAAACTATTTCCCCTCTTACCCTTGTGAACTCATTCTTTCTCAAAAATACATGTTCCTCAAAATTCGTACATTACTACTTAAAATTTGACACACTTGATCACTTCACTAATTTCCTCATCCTAAATTCTTGTAGATGGAGACTCAGTTTAGCAAGTTTTACCAGTTGGGAAACGGAGGTCAGCTGATCTTCGAGAGGGATCTGGATTCACTGTCAGAATTTCTGGGACGCCCACATCCGGAGTTTCTTGGAGCTCAACTTCCAGGACCCCCAGGAGGAGACCTACAATGGCTAGTCACCGCAGATCTTCGAGGGAGCATTGAAGCACCAACTTCTGGGAGAATTCAGTTCTCTGTGAGAGAGAACAACTGGCTAGATGGATTAGCCAGGGTAATGCATGAAGCTCTCGCACGTCTATGTACCCTCAGCGTCAACAAGATTCAAGGGACCCGTTTTGCCCACTATGCAATACGTGACTTCATGGGAATGCCGATGGAGATGCCAAGTCACCCAGAGTTGAGGCGCCAAGTGGAGAACCTTGACTTCTTGCTTCATGACCGACAGCAGGAACTGGACAATGCCAGAGAGTTAGCCAACCAGAACCGTGCAATTGCCGACCAGAAGGCCCAGACTTTCACAATGCTCGTCCAAGATCTCCAGTCTCTTCGTCGCCAGCGTGCAAAGAAGGATCGGACCATCGCTCGTCTTCGCAAGAAGGTGGCCGACCTCGAGAAGACCATCAAGGAGCAGGAAGCTCAGCTTGCCGCCAAGGAAGAAGATGATGAAGGAGAAGACATCCAGGGGGATATGGATTCTTACCTCAGCAACGATGATGATTTTCTGGCAGAGGATGCTGTGGACTTCTACACTGATGATGAAGACTCCGACTTCATTGACAATGAGTAGATGCACTAGAGCACTGTCGTAGCATGAGATGTGTCATCTCATTGTATCGTAGTTTGCAGAATGGTTCTTCAAACCATCTGTTTTCCCATTTGATTGTTGTGGTGTGTGTTGTATCGTGTGCTTGCTTGCATGAATGAGAATGAAGTTAGTTGAAAAACCAGAGTCTAACTCAAAGTTGTAGCTTTGAAAACCCAAAAACCATGAACCTTAGAATTTCCCTCTTACCCCTATATCTATCTAAATCTTCAGATGACTCGTGGAAACCAAGGAGGGAGCAGCTCATCGCAGGACCCAATGCTGCAGATCTTGCAGAATCTCATCGCAGACCGTGAAGCAAGCAGGGCCGAGCGTCAAGCCAACTTAGCAACATTGCAACAGATCGCCCAAATGGCTCTCAACAACTAAGGACATGGAAATCAGGATCACCATGGATCTAAACTCAAAAGTTTTCAGAACACCAATCCCCCAATCTTCAACCAATCTGAAAACCCATTAGATGCTGATGACTGGTTACAGACCATGGAAAACAACCTCGAAGTTGCAGGATTTGAGGAGAATGAGAAAGTTCTCTTCGCCACTCACTATCTGGCGGGAGATGCAAGAGCTTGGTGGCATAGCATCCGCAACATGAACCATGGCCAGGTGATGACCTGGGAAGCATTCAAGGTCAAGTTCAGCCGCACCCACGTGCTGCAAGGTCTTGTCAACAGGATGAGAGATGAATTCCGTGAACTAAAGCAAGGAAGATTGACTGTATTAGAGTACCGTGACAAATTCTTGTCACTTGCCAGATATGCACCGGATGAAATCAACACGGAGGCCAAGAAGAAAGAGAGATTCTTAAACGGACTACATGATGAGATGCAGACTGTCCTCGTCAACATCCATTTCCAGGATCTTGAAGAGCTAGTCGACTCTGCCATTTAGATGGAAGGGAAGATTAACCAGGCAAACGACAACCGCAAGCGTCGTATGATGCAGCAGTCTGGATCCAGTAGTCACCAGAAGTACCGTCCCAACCCCTCACCAGGATATGCACCAAGGAACAACCGACCCCCAAATTCTCGCCCAAGCTACCCCACCCGTAGCGGAGGAAATGTGAAGCCCGGAGGAAACAATCACAACTCTGGCAACACCAACAACTACAACCGTGCCCCTCCCAAGAGCAACAACAACAACACTGCCCCCAGAACTGGCAGCAATGCTGTACCTGTAGCAGTCAAGGACAAGTCCCAGATCACTTGTTTCGAGTGTGGAGTGAAGGGTCACTACTCCAATGAGTGTCCCAAGAAGACTGCCGCCAATGCCCCTGTGAATACCCCAGCTCAGCAGCAGCGTCGTGTTCAACCAGGCAGGAGATTTGCCCCAGGGAACCCGCACAACCGCAACGGTCGTCTCTTCCACATGAACGCAGAAGAAGCCCAGGAAGCACCAGATGTAGTGCTTGGTATGTTTTCTGTCAACTCAATTTTAGCAAGAGTATTGTTTGATTCTAGAGCATCGCATTCATTTGTCACCGAAGAATTTGTATGCACTAGTAAGATTCGCCCAAACAACCTGAAGCATGTCATGATAGTTCAAATCCCCGGTTCAACAACAAAAGCTAGAAAAATTTGCAAAGCTGTACCTATCAGAATACATGGGATAGATTTTTATGCCAACCTAATTGTACTTGGAACCAAAGGTTTGGAAGTAGTACTAGGTATGGACTGGATGTTTCGACATCCAATCCATTCCTAGTACTACTTCCAAACCTTTGGTTCCAAGTACTATTAGATTAGCATAAAAATCTATTCAATGGATTCTGATAGGTACAGCCTTGCAAATTTTTCTAGCTTTGGTGGTTGAACCAGGTATTTGAACTATCATAACATGCTTCAATTTTGTTGGTTGAATCTTACTAGTGCATGCAAATTCTTCTGTAACAAACGAGTGCGATGCTCCAGAATCAAACAACACTCTTGCAAGTACTGAGTTAACATAAAACATACCCAGCACGACATCTGGCGCTTCCTGAGCTTCTTTAGCATTCATGTGAAACAGACGACCGTTGCGGTTGAGCGAGTTCCCTGGGGCAAATCTCCTTCTAGGCTGAACACGGTGTTGCTGCTGAGCGGGTGCATTCACATTGGTGGTTGCTGCAAGCTTCTTGGGGCACTCGTTGGAGTAGTGACCCTTGACTCCACATTCAAAGCAAGTAATCTGGGACTTGTCTTTTCCTACGATAGGCACAACATTGCTTCCAGTCCTTGGGGCAGTATTGTTGTTGTTGTTGTTGGACTTGGGCGGTGTGATGGCCCAAAATATATTGAGCTCGTTGGGGAACCCCAAGAGGAAGGTATGATGAGCACAGCAGCAAGTTTTTCCTCAGTACGAAACCAAGGTTATCAATCCATTAGGAGCAAGGAAACACCCCAAAGGTGTTGCTAGCTAAACGTTGGCAGGGCGCACTATCGGTGCCAGCAGCAACGTGGAGACCTGCAAAACACAACCACAAAACTCTGTCCCCAACTTGCGATGAGGTTGTCAATCTCACCGGTTTTGCTGAAAACAAAGGATTAAACGTATCGAATGGAAGGAAGTAATAGTTTGCAGAAAGTAAACACAAAGCAGTAAACAGTTTGTAGATTGAAAGTAAAAGAAAGGACCGGGGTCCATAGTTCACTAGAGGTGGCTCTCCTTAACATAGATAACATGCTGGGTGAACAAATTACAGCGGGGCAATTGACAAACATCGAGAAAGCATACAAGCATATACTAATCATCTTGACTCCTTTGAGATTCGATTGGGCATTACAACATTATACATAGACCACCATCCAACTGCATCTATGACTAATAATCCACCTTCAGGTTATCATCCGAACCCCCTCCAGTATTAAGTTGCAAGCAACGGATAATTGCATTACGAATTGCATGTAAAGTAAACAATACGATTGTTCTATGAACAAAGGATTGTTGTTTTCTCCCTAGTAGCAACAACACATCTAGTACCTTAGAGATTTCTGTCACTTCCCCAGATTACCAGAGGCATGAACCCACTATCGAGCATAAATACTAACTCTTGGAGTTGCTAGCATCTACTTGGCCAAGATAGCTACTAACAACGGAAATCATGAAAGATCACAAATAACAAAGACATGGTAGAATCAATAATCAATCTGAAATAGCATCTCAATATCCATCAGATCCCCGGAAACACAACATGCAGAATTACAAATAGATGATCTTGATCATGAACGGAGCTCACAAGATCTAAACATGATATCACAAAGGAGGAGAACTAGCCATCTAGATACTACATGGACCCGTAGTCCAGAGATGAACTACTCACGCATCAGACCAGAGGCTTGCATGATGATGAAGAAGGCCTCCAGGGTGAATTCCCCTTTCCAGCAGGGTGCCGGGAAGAGCTTCAGATCCCTCCCGATATAGGGATGGAGATGACGGCGGAAGGAGAGGCTTAGGGTTTCCGTATCAGAGGAAATATATAGGCGGAAGGAGAGGCTGAGGGGGTTCCTGGGCTGGCCACACCACCCGCTGGCGCGGGCCAAGCCTGGCCGTGCGGCCAGGTGGTGTGGCCACCCTCTGGCGCTTCTTCGTCTCGTATTCTGGCTCCAGGTGTCCCTCGGTAAAATAATAATTTTGGATTTTGTCCCGTCCAATTCCGAGAATATTCATTTTCTGACTTTCCTAGAACCAAAAACAGCAGAAAACAGGCAGCTGGCACTGTGGCTCTTGTTAATAGGTTAGGCCAAGAAATCATAAGAAAAGTACTCCAAAGTGTGGACAAAACACAAGAAAGTAGATAAAACCAAGCATGGAACATAAAAAATTATAGATACATTTGCAATGTATCAACATCCCCAAGCTTAACTCCTGCTCGTCCTCGAGTAGGTAAGTGATAAAAAAGAAAGAATAATTTTTGAGGTGACATGCACCATCATAAACTTGATCAAAGTATTTGTAAAACATTCAAAGCTGGGATCATAGTACTTCAATCATAACATGAAATACAAAATTCTAGCAATAAGACAAAGAAACTATGTTGCAACATGAAAAGGCACAAACAAAAGATTCTTGAATAACAATGCTTTGCAAGACGTTTGTTTGTTTCACATAACGAAAACATAACATAGTAGTATTCAGCTTGTCCCTCATAGAGTAGCAAACATAAATGCATAGGACACCTTCAAAGTTTATAAGAGTGACTAGATACAAATAGTTTAAAACAAGCAATATCGAGGTATGCATCAATCAACAAATCTTGGGACAATGCACATAGAACTAAGAATGGACACTATGCTCTCAAAGTAGGTGCATAAAGATAGAAGGTGGAGACTCAATATATAAGTGGAAGAAAGGGCCTTCATAGAAGGAAGTAGGGATTCAAGTCTCATAAAGAGCTTCCAAAAATTATGGTACTTAATAGCTTTCAGCTCTCATTGCCCCTATCATAAGCATCTTGAAGTGATTAAGGTTAAAGTGAACAAACTATGAGGTACATGCTTGACGAAGTATAAGTTAGAAATATCATCTCCCTTGAATACGAGGGTCGCTCCTCATGCTACTCAAGTGTAACTACCTTGGTGAATTACGCTCTTAGTTACATGCCTGGATGAGTGAAAGTGGTTAAAATAGTACGGTGGGCAAGGGTCACTCACAGGTAGACCTTGCGACCGTCCTAACCACTTTCCGAACATCGGGACAAGAACGAGCGGCGTAATCGGCAGGCGAAGGGATCAACTACATACACAAGTGAGTATGTATGCAAGCCACATACAACAGTCCTCAGAGCCATTCCATCTAAAAGAAATAGAAATATTGCAACGCCATACAGCAAGATCCAAATATCCTAGATAGAGATAATAATTTAGGATAGCTCCTCATACATCAAACATCGGAGTATCAGGCAGAAGCGGAAAAACAAGATCCGAGTACGGATAAGAAGCAAATCGGCATAAGATGCCACATAAATAAACACATCCCGCCCACAGATCTCACGGATCCCCGTTCCCGGAATCTCTACACCAAGTGATCGTCGCCAACATCGTCCGTCTCCTCCACCCAGTATCCATCTTGCGGATACACCTGTTCATCTGAATCAAACAATTTATCGTGTGAGACCCTAGGGGTACTCAGCAAGTCTTTATGCCTCTAAAGGGGACATAACCTGGGGTGACGCAATTGCAGCAAAAGATAATAACTAACAATTCTATAGATACTCGCTAACCATCCGCCTAACGAATGATAGACGAATGTCCGTTAATTAGTAACAACAGTTATAACAGTATAATTAACAGATCCATCCTCCTTCTCGCTTACCGACGAGAAAGCGGACGAATAACCCCCATCCGTTGGCAGTTTTATTAACCATTCTGTGAGTGTTGCACAATTTACTAGTTAGGTACTTAGTCAATTTAAGAGCGGTACTTTAGTTATACTTGTCTATGATCAAGAAACTGTGCTCCAAGTCGTCCATAACCGCGGACACAGCTTTCAGAAAGATTTACCCTGCAGGGGTGCACAAATAGCAACACACACTCGATCAACCTCGGAAAAACCAACTCAAAACCCAACGAGGCATTCACGACAAAGCGATCACAGGATTCAGAAATATTTCAGGGGGCCACCCTATTAAGCTACCCGCAACGAAGTTGGCCGGCTCTGAGACGGACCCAAGGTTTGCGACGACGGCTGTAAACGACTGGGAACCCAAAAGTGTGACTGGGCTTGTCGATACCGCGAAAACGTGGCGCGATCCAAAACAGAACAGGTGCTCCACGCACTATCTTAAATAAAGCAGTAAAGCATGGCATAAGTATAGGATAGTAATAAAACCCCAAACTAGTTTGTGGCCCCAAGAAATAGATATCAATCAAGCTCTGGCTCAGGGGGGTCCATGGCCTCCCGGATGTGGATAGTGCGAATAGTCAAGGAACAGGAATCAAGTACTCGGGGTCCTACGGGACACAAGTGGGCAGGAAAAACCAAATAACAGATATTGCCCACCGGTGCCTCTTCCATTAGTTATCCCATTACTACTCAGGTTAAGTTGTTTAGGTACCTCGTTATCCATCAGACACTCACATACCCTACACATGTTGTTCTATGACTCGCATGGCCCAAACAACTCCTGTAGTAATGGCTCATGGGATGGAGGAACAAGCTTCGGTGGGGTTTAAAAGTAAAGGCTATGCAGTACTTGGGATTCAATTTAATGCAATTCGCGACTCAATGATGCAAGAATAAGATAGAGGCAATAGGTACTATATGTATGCAAGCATGTGGTAGTGCTTGCCTGGTAGCTCAGTTGAAGCGAGAGTCGGATCTAGGTAGTGCTCCTGGGATTCCTGATATATCCCCTGCTCAGCGTCTATTCGAAGAAGAACCAAACAAACAAGGGCCAACATAAATAAAGTGCACAAGCATATGAATTAAAATGCGACAAGCAGACAAGCATGCCATGATGAATGATGCACAATTTGCATGGCAATAATGTAGGATGGCATGGGTGAGGTGTGGGGTACAAGATTAAAGCATTTTATTAAGTTTTTAGCCCGGTTTGCTCTCATATAAGTTGCTGTATACTTTATATTTATATGATGCATGCTGCAATTCAGAACAAGGAATGCACAGATAGAACGGGCTCGTCGCACTGATCGATTTAGACATATTATTTGTCAAAATTGGAGTTGTAGAATTAAAGTTATTAATTAATTAAGAAAAGGCCTTTTTATGGTAATTTTAATCATCTCGAAAATTAAAGTGCTCAAATAATATTTTGAATGGCATATTTGAATTCCTCACATTTTTCTGATTCCAAAACATATATCACTTGTATTATTTGGAATTACAATTTAAAAGTTATTTAAAAACAGATTTGAATTTTGAATTTAAATCATTTCTGAAAAGTTTAAAATTGAAACCAGAAATCCAGAACTTTTGTTACTCAGCCATATTCTAGCCACAGGCACTGCCAGGTGGGTCCAGGCTGACTGGGCGAACTGGCGCGGTGGGAAAACTTTCTGTACCGCGGGCGTTGCCAGCCATGGTCACAGACCGGTGGGCCTGCCGGTGGAGCGGGCCCACACGTCAGAGGCGGGTGAAGGGTTGGCCACGCGGCATGGTGAGGGAGTGCGGGTTGAGGCGGTGGAACCCTAGGGGGTTTTCTGTAAGATAGCTAGGGCGGCGGACCGGTGGACCCAGAGGTATCGCGGGTTAAGGGAAAAAAAGGGGGGCGATTTGAAAAGTGACCACAGGCCCCTGTAGATCTTCCTGAAAACCCGCGGACAGGACGATGCTCGACCGCGACAGAGCGCGGCGCGGGGGCTCGATCCCACGACGCGGG
Source organism: Avena sativa (assembly GCA_916181665.1). Classification (NCBI taxonomy): domain Eukaryota; kingdom Viridiplantae; phylum Streptophyta; class Magnoliopsida; order Poales; family Poaceae; genus Avena; species Avena sativa. The sequence continues at coordinate 473,298,096 of OV702290.1, forward strand.
GCGTCCGCGCTGAGGGTGGAAACCAGTGCGGCAGACGTTAGGATGGTGACAGCAGGGTGGACGGGGGCTAGGTATGCCGTCTACGAGGCGCAGCGACGAGCGAACACAGAGACCGCCAGCGCATAGAGGGTGTTTGGTGTTTGGCCCGGCGAGGCCAGACAACGACGGCGAAGATGGGGGTGTCTAGGAGGAAGAGGGTCTTACCGCGGAGAGGTTGGTGTGGTCGGATCGTGTGGGGAGGCAACGTAGCGACGAGGACGCAGAGGCCGGGGAGCTAGGGTTTCGGAGGCGAGGGCGTCGGCGATGCAGCACAGGGTCCGGCTCCTCCTCGCTGGGGCGTGCAGGGGCGACGTCGTGGAGGCCGGACGCTTCCCCGACAACCCTAACAACCGCCCGCCGCCGAGGGTTTCGAGGAGGAGAAGGAGGAGGCCGAAGGTGGTTTGCCGGGGGTGGAGATGGGGTAGCAGGGGAGGGAAGGAACGGCGCATCGGCCAGAGGAGGGGTGTTGGGGCACGGCAGAGACGGGGGCCGGTAGGGGGATAAGGAGGGAGATGCCGTGGGGGCGACGGTGGGTAAAGGTGGCTTCAGCCACCTTTTGCCTAGCTCTCACGTGCACGACGTTGGAGGCCAGGCAGACGGGCTGTCGGTGGGCCAGGGTGATGGCAAGACGAGGCAGGCTCGGGTGGGTCCCTTTGCGGCAGAGGGAGAGAGGGAGAAGGAAAGGGGGAGGCTCGGGTTAGCCTCGGCTAGGTTAGGTTAGAGGGGTGGGGTAGCTCGCATGGGTAAGGAGGGACTAGGTGGGGTAGCTTGGCAGGGAGGGAGAGGTGTACCACGACATGGTGAGAGGGGGAGGTGAGGTGAGGGTTAGAGTAAGGGGTTAGGGTTTGGACTAGAACTAGGGTTAGAGAGGGGTTAGGGTTTGGCATCCTCACATGCTCAAGCAAAGAGGAGTGTACGGAGAGGAAGAGTAAGGTGTGGTTGAGATATAGGGTTTACATGATCACAACTAGATCAAGCAAGAAGAGTGGTGAGATGGGAATGGTGCGGTGAGAGCAAGAGAAAAAGGAGCTCACAAGGAAAGGATCCACTCAAAAACCAAAGGGAAAACCAAAAGAATGGCTTGGTGATGTTTGTTGCATGGCCCATGCAGGAGCATTAAATGCCATGTTTTATTCTTGTGAAAACAATAATAATGTAACATGGCATTATACACATGCATCCCAGAATATGGAGTAAAACCAAGCTAAAGGAAATAGTATTGGATCCATCCCAACCCACATGAGCTAGATTAAAAGCCAAAAGAAAATAAAAGCTCTTGGGTAACTAGGATGGTGGAATTATAAGGTGGTGACAAAGAAAGGTGATGGAATTGAATAAAAGATATGCCCCCAACTCAACTTGGGCATCAAGCATTTATCAAGATCCAATTACAATAAATCAAGAGCCAAAATACAATTACTAATGCATATGAGAGAAGAACCAAATGAAAAGGGTTTTATATGATGCTCAAATGCAAGGTGGCATGATGACATGAGCATGATATAATTATGATGCAACAATTATATGTAGGAAGTAGCATATATATAGACTAGGCTAGTAGCATTGCAATTGTTAGACAATTGGGATGTTACAACTCTCCCCCACTAAACAAGAATCTTGCCCTGAGATTCCTAGGAAAAAGAAAACAACACAAGGAGAGGCGGGTGTTCGGAACGAAGGTGACCCTCACGTTCCCAAGTTGATGAACCACGGAATGGTGCGACCACTACACCTTGCCAAACTTGCTAGACTTGTTGCGAGTCTTGCATTTTGCTTCAAGAAACAAAGGGTTAGAAGAATTGAAGGATTGTCATGAGACAAGAAGGATAGGATGAACGCAGCTCCGGTTTTCTCGAGAAACATGATAAAAGAATAAAACCACTTGTGAAAGAAATAGAAAGATGATGTATCATGAAGAAAGGAACGACACACCATTAAGATTAAAGATATACAGATACAAGAGAAGATAAATCTTTTCTCGTCGGAAGAAAAGAGCTACTTTGGAGAAGTTATCAACTACTATGAAAATAACACTGTACCTTCCCTCAGATTTGAGAAAGGAAGTTCGGAAACAATATCGCCTTCAAACAATAGAGTTCCTTGATGTCAATGGAAAGATTTAGTTAGACATAGTCGGATTGAATTCTTCTTGCGCCTGTAAGAACCAAAGGATCACGCAATTGAGATGCGCGGATATAACTTCAAGACAAAGAGGTGATGCTAGATTATGGTGGAATCCCGAGAAGAAAATAATATATAGGATCTGGAGTTTATTGTAGAGATACTTATTGCTTTCTTTAACCTTGAGGCTAATGCAATAGATTTGCGACTGGTGGCATCAACCATAATTGGCTTTACCACCGAAAAAGAATTGATGAAACAAAGAGAGAGATAGTTTCCTTCCATCTTGTTTGGGAATGTCGAGCACCGGTAGAAAGACGAGGACAGAAAAGAGTTTGCGTTTGTTCCCACCGGATAATTGATGATTTGCTCCCTCTAGAATATACAAGACCACCAACAAGAGATTATTGCTTATGTTCTCCGAGAGAGCACTCCGAAAAACAAGGACAAAAGTAGAAGTATCGAGGGATAAAGGCCACTTCTAACTTCCGTGGAATGAGTTGAATCACATTAATTCACCAATTCAATGTACAAGAGCAAATGATAAAAGTAGTGGTATGGTAGCTACTCCATCTCGCACTCAAAGCATTACTCCGCACATGAATAAGAAAATCACGCACCCAACTACTAAACAGACTGAAGGTATTGACAATAACTCATGGAACTCCGTCAGAAAACAAGGATAGATGCAGACGATTCGCCGGATTCAAAGATAGATAAAGATGATGATGTTGTCGTCATGTCAGAAGTACCAAGCCACCGGAAAGATGTGAAGGAAGATTACGAAGAACAACTGCAAGATTCAACAGATAAAGGAAAAGATAGCACCAACTTGAACAGAAGGATTACAAAAGATCTGAAAAGTCTTCATGGCCTCCGGTGGATTGAGCATAGACGATAGAACGAGATGGTTCCAAAGATTACTTAACAAGACAGAGGTGAAAAGACAACTCCATGTTCTTATTGAAATGATTGAGAGAGATTTAGCAGTTTTGAGGAAATCTTCGGCGGAACGATGATGATAACTTGCCAACAAGGAAAACCCCGGGTTTGATTGAAGATGGAAGATGTAATTAACAATGGACTTGCTGATTCCAGAATTGAAGCGATCTATTTAGCAGAATGACGTGGTCGAGATAGGTGACTTCAAGAAGCCAGAATTCACACTTTGAGAACTTTGCACACAAGCGGTGTTCACGAAGCTTGAGAGAAGGAGACACAGATGATCTTCCATGTTCTTCCATTGATATAGAATAAGAAAGCATATCATCAAGATATACCACCACGAATTAACAAGATATTCCAAGAATATCAAGTTCAGGGGGCGGGAGAAACGAACAAATGCTCGAAACACTTTCTGAGCCCAATGCTCTTTGGAAGATCAACCTTAAGAGCATGGATTCATGTTGAAAGAGATACACTGGCAGAATAAATTGTCTGGTCCTTCAGAAGAGAACAAGAAAACCCACTGGTTCACATCGTCGATTGGATCGCCGGTTACAAACATAAAGAGATCTTGGATAAGAAACGATGATAGCTCATACCTTAAGCAAAGCTATCAGAGTCGAAGAGATGCCATTCCCTCGTATCCAGGAGAATTGTGCAGATATGGAGTTCAAAAAGATGTGCCGCATGATGAACAGATGATAGACCACCGTAGGGCCTTTAAGAAAAACTCCAGATTGGAAAAGATACTTGAATATGATAAAGATATGATCACGGTACAACTCAAATCACAGGAGATAACCGCCATCATTTGGAGAATGCAATTGATAGCATTAACCATACTCCACTCATGATAAGTGTCATATAGCTATGCCGCGAACCAAATTACAATCACAAGCATCGGATCGACACACGTTATGTATTTAGCCCAAAAGAATTGAAGAAAAAGGAAAACTCCCAGATCAAGCGCCGGTGACAAAAGAATGAATTAGCATGAACATGCCGATAAAAGGAAGATAGATAATGTTTTACACACGACTGAAGAGGAGTGTGGAAACACAGATGTATCAAAGAAAAAATTTCCGCATTTTTCGGCATTAAAATACCAATAGATGCGCAAAACACTTAGCAGATAGAGATTAGCAACTCCACATTCTCTGAAAGCATGCTGGAAGGAAGAACAACCTTAACAAGATGGCACCGGTGAAATGGATCGTATGGGCACCTAGAGGGGTGGGGGGTGAATAAGTGCTACACCAATTTTTAATTCTTTTTCAATTTTAGGCTTAGCACAAAGGTAAATTCTCTAGATAAACTAATGTGTGGAAATTCCCTATATGCAAACCTATCTACTAGCGAGTAAGGAGCGAGTGGAAGAGGAACGAGTGAACCGAAGTGAAGCACGCGGAGACACAGGATTTGTTTGACCGCAGTTCCTTCCTTGTTAAGGGAAGTACGTCTGTGTTGGAGGGGTGGGCGGTACTAAGACCACCACACCACAAAAGGCCTCACCCTGTTCTCCGATGGATCTCGCCACAACAGGCCTGATCCACCTTCCACTATAGGTACCCTTCGAGGCAGGCACCGGCGCCTTTACACAACTAGCAGGGCAACAACTCCACAACAACTTGGAGGCTCCTGAAATGACAACAAGCTGCCACAAGAACAAAGTTGTCAAATACAATAACACGATCTAGGTATTAACGAGAATACTAGATCAGGGATTTCTCCAAGTGAATGGAGAGGAGTTGAAGCGCTTGATTCTTGATGTTGATGATGAACTTCTCCTCCTTCAATTCCACCAAAGATCAAGACTTTAGGGTGGTTGAAGTGGGAGATCGAGATTTAGAGCTCTTGCACAGGGTCTGGTCAAATTCGAATGAATCAAGAGTTCTGGACGTTGGGGAAGAAGGGGTACTTATACCCCCTTCCAAAAACCAGCCGTTGCACACTTTGGGGGCCGGATTATCCGGCCCAAGTGAGGGCCGGATTATCCGGTCTGAGGAAACACCGCCCCAGACTCGGAATATCCGGCAGAAAGTCCGCCCCCACACAGTGAGACGCGTCGAGCTTGTCCTTGATCAACTTCTAGGGGCTGGATTATCCTGCCTGAGGAAGAAGAACCGCCCTAGTTCGGATTTTCCGGGAGAAAATCCGACTGGACACAGAGCGACGCGTCGAGGTTCCTTTTGCACGAAAACCGGGGGCCGAATTATCCGGCCCTTGCGAAACCCGGATTATCCGGCCTAGGGAAGAAAATCCGACTAGACACAAAGCGACACGCCTTGACTTTCTTGAGAGACGAGGTAGGCCGGATTATCCGGCCCTTGGAGGGGCGGATTATCCGGCCCCCCTCAAAACTTTCTGCACACTTAGCACACATGAAAAGTCTCCATAGTATTGTTATCTAACACGCAAAACATAGGAAAACATGAAATGTTCTTTCAATCTCCCCCTTTTTGGTGTTAGATGACAATACCAGGATTTGCAGGAGAAAGACACAAGACACACAGAGATAACTATGAAAGGGACTCCCCCTCAATATGTGCATAAAAGAGTTTTGCATTGGAATACAAATGCACACACACACAGGTGAATCTATTCCATAGACAAAAGGGCAAAAACACATACCACCGAAGTAGAGAATAGGCATCCTTGACATAAATCACAATTATTATTGGATAACCATTATGAGCGCGCGCCTTCCGTGATAAACCACCCGCAATAGGATATGAATAGATATAACCATGAGCATAATCCATGATATGAAGTCCATAGGTATCATCCAGACAACCACATAAAGTCTCAACCACAAATCACAAACCACGAATATAAAAGTTCAACGCTAAATGGGCATAAGCAAGAAATAACGAATAAAAAAATGCAAGTGCTTATGCCCGACCCATGCAAATCCATGGACAACCTAATAGAACTACTTCTCCCCCTTTGTCATCGAGACACCAAAAAGGGAGAAGAGCGATGCTAGCGCCCCATGGGATCACTCATCATAGTCCTCGTCCTCGTACTCGTCCTCATGCTCTTCCTCATCCTCATCTTCAAGCTCCTCAGTATCACCTTCCTCATCATCAGCATCAGCAGCAGGCGCAGAGGGGAACAAGTGATGCTCCAGCTCACCATAGTTCAGCCCAGAGGAAGAGTTCCACCGAGCATATAGAGTGGGAGGTGTAGGAGCCAGAGGAGCACCCAAAGCGCCAGACACGTGGTGGAGAATGAGCTGCTGGGAGTGAGCCAACTCATGGCGCTGCCTCTAGGCCTCATACTGACCCTTGCGTGTGTCCACGCCCATGCAGAGGATGTGACGCTGGAACCAGTTCAGCTGCTTGATCTCGCGGGCCACGGGAGGCACCGGGGGCCGACGAGCATCCCTCATGAGGCCCTCAGGAGCAGAGGAGGGGTGAGCAGTCTTCCGAACCTTGTTGTAAATCTTCTTGGCCTTGTGCACCGAGTCAATGTGGAACTCCTCGGTAGGAAGCAGGTGGCGGATGAGCAACATAATGTAGAGCGCATAGGGAATGGACAGACGGTTGAACATAGCATCACACAGCTCATGGTAAATGAAGTCCATGACATCCAGCCTGTACTGCACTGACTCGTCCTCGCAGGAGGCAACCTCATGAGAAAATTGAAGTAGCTGAACAAGGTGACCACGGATGCTGTCATTGTTGCCCCCACTCGGTGTAATAGAGTCACAGAAGAGACCCACCAATGCAGCATAGATGGGAGCAAGACCAGCCACAGTACCAACAATACCATTGTATACAGTGCACGGAGAGAGAGCAGCATCCTTGTTGGGCTTCAACTGAGTGATGATGCGGTGGCCACTGGCTCTATCCCTGCTACGGAAGGAGTACCCCAAAACCTCAGCAAACACGTGAAAATCAGCAGTCATGGGCCTGTCATGAGTCATACACTTCATAGTGCGACGCTCATCACCACAAATCACCAGAGTGGAGAAGAATTGCTTCACCACCTCAGAGTCAAAGGAGCACTGGAGGGACATGAGATGGTGCAGCCCCATCCGCTCAGCCACATACATCGCATCAACAAGATGCGCCTTCTCCAAAGCATCAGCAAGTACCATAGGGTGCATAGGCCTAATGTTCATCCTAGCATAGATGTCTTCATAAATCCCCTTCTGTTCGGTACACCAAAAGCAGGAATCTCCCAGCTCACCATCACGGGGCAGCTCAGCAAACAAGTCACGGTGACGGATGGCAGAAAAGGAGACTGCATCCAAAGCCCTGTAGTTGATCTTGGGCTCCTTTCCCTTCCTCTTGGACACGCCCTTCCGAGTCCTCTTAGATTGTTCAGCCATGCGCCTTTCCTCGTTCTTTCTTCTCCTCAATTCAACTTCGTCCACTAGTTTACCTTGACCGTCGTCCCGAAAGTACTTGGCGCGAGGACGGCGCTTATAGGTCTTGGGAACTCCGGAACTACCTGTGAGGAGAATAAGGGCGATAGCAAGGGGATAAGCATACACACAAGTCCAGGAGAGAGTATGGAACAAGTAGGCAAAAAATTCATAGGTCAAAACTACTCAAAACATACACCATAGTGAAACTGAAGCAGACTTGAATCTGTCAGGTCGGATAATCCGGCCTGGCCAGGGGCGGATAATCCGGCCCTAGAAGAAATTTTCGATTTCACCATGAATGCATGCAAAAAAGTAGATCGGGCCTAGAAACTTTAAGACTACGAGTTCTATGCGAAACCACATCCTTCTAGACAACGTTCCATCCAACAAGATACACATCTAGCCAAAGATGGGAGAGAGGGAGTTACCCTCACTCATTGGAGGAAGAACGCGAAGGAGAAGGTACCCGGAGGCGCGGAGAAGAAGATCCGGGAAGACCAGGAAAATCCGGTGGCCGGAGAGGCTCCGGGGAGGGTGAGGGGCGGCAGGCGGTGGCTGGGGAGAAGGAGAGGGCTGGGGGAGAAGTGCTGCTCGATATGAGCCCTTCCCCTCAAGCCCTGCCCTTTAAGATCGAATCCGCCAGGGCCGGATTATCCGGCCAACACTTGGGACGGATTATCCGGCCTAAAATCTGGGATTCTGTTATACATAGAACCAGGCCCGCGCGTCCCCAAACAACACCCCCACAAGGTGTACAAGGGACTTGTGTGCAAGAATAGATGTCTTAGGGGTAGGGAAGGCTTAGGATTGAGAATGGCAAACTGAGATGGTACTAGACACTCAAAATTGCAAAATCCAAATCAAATAAAAGCCAAGATTTGAGTGTGATTCCCATAAGAACATGAGAGAGCAAATAACATCCAAAAAGATCCAATTCTCCACAAAGGAGAGGGCGGTGGCCGAAGCCACCTTGTTGGAGTGGATGGTGTGACACCGCGAAGATATATCTTGGGTTCACGACCAATACTCATCAATAAGCTCACATATCACAACATGATATTAAGAGAAATGATATAACTTGCTATTGGCATTATGGGGGGAGGGTTAGCCCAATAAGTTAGGACCACACTCCCCTATATCCATGCCCACACCTAGACCAAACAATGATTGAGATGTACGAGTGGGTGCATGGGTAATCAAGACAAGCTCCCGGAATCAATGATATTTAGCTCATTCCTCAAATAGCAGAATCTTGCTTCATCAAGTGGCTTTGTAAAAATATCCGCCAGTTGGTTCTTCGTGCTCACAAAAGATAGATCAATATCACCTCGAGCAACATGGTCACGAATAAAATGATTCCGAATCTCAATGTGCTTTGTCCTTGTGTGCTGAACTGGATTGTACGCAATTTTGATAGCACTTTCATTATCACATAAAAGAGGCACTTTGTCACAATTGACACCGTATTCCTTTAAAGTTTTCCTCATCCACAATAATTGAGTACAAGCGTTGGCAACAGCAACATATTCAGCTTCGGCGGTGGAGAGAGATATACAATTCTGTTTTTTGGAGGACCAACATACAAGAGATCTTCCCAAGAATTGACAAGCTCCAGAAGTTGACTTCCGATCATCCTTATCACCAGCCCAATCTGAGTCAGTATAACCACATAAAGAGAAATTGGAGCCCTTTGGATACCAGAGACCAAAGTTGGGGGAATGAACTAAATATCAAAAGATCCTCTTGACCGCCACTAAGTGGCTTTCTTTAGGAGCTGCTTGATACCTTGCACACACTCCCACACTCAACACAATATCGGGTCTAGATGCGCAGAGGTAAAGAAGAGAGTCGATCATGGACCGGTATACCTTTTGGTCCACATCTTTACCATGAGGGTTGAGTTCCAGATGACACTTTGTTTGCATCGGAGTAGCGACACCATTTAGATCCGTCATCTTGAATCTCTTGAGCATGTCTTGGATGTACTGTGCTTGATTAATAAAGGTTCCTTATCTTAGTTGCTTGATCTCGAATCCAAGAAAGAACCGTAATTCCCCCATCATAGACATCTCAAACCTGTCAGTCATAAGCTTTGAAAATTCATCGTTAAAAGCTTTGTTAGTAGAACCAAAAATGATATCGTCTACATATAGTTGGCATACGAAGAGCTCCCCCTTAACCTTCTTAGTAAAAGAGTGGGGTCGATTTGCCCAACTTCAAAGCCACGATCTAACAAAAGCTCTTTAAGGTGCTCATACCACGCACGTGGGGCTTGTTTAAGGCCATAGAGAGCCTTATCGAGTTTGTAGACATGGTTCGGGAAATTAGGATCCTCAAACCCCGGGGGTTGCTTTACGTATACCAACTCATGTAGAGGACCGTTAAGGAAGGAACTCTTTACGTCCATTTGCTGCAACTTAAAATTGTTATGAGCAGCAAAAGCAAGTAGGATACGAATGGACTCAAGACGAGACACAGGAGCATAGGTCTCGGCGAAGTCGATGCCCTCAACTTGGGAGTAACCTTGTGCCACAAGTCTTGCCTTGTTCCTCAGAACAATGCCATTCTCATCTTGCTTGTTCTTGAAAATCCACTTGGTGTCGATAACATTGGGGCACTCTTTGGGTTTCTCCACTAGTTTCCAGACTTTGTTGCACTCGAAATTGTTCAATTCTTCATGCATAGCAACAACCCAGTCTGGGTCTTCAAGAGCTTCAAAGACCTTCTTAGGTTCCACCATGGAGATATGAGCTTGATGCTCACCAAAACTGGCCAATTCTCTTCTAGTAGACACCCTTCGTCGAAGATCACCAACAACCTTGTCGAGAGTGTGACCCCTCAACTCAAGGTTACGGTCAGCCCGAGCCTTGCGACGAAGTTCAATAAGTTTGTTGTCTCTTGGTGGAGGAGATTCATCACTTGAGTCTTCATTGGAGGCATTTTCTCCGCCTTGATCAGTAGCTGGAACATCAGTAGCAGGTGGTGGAGATGCATGCCCTTGAGGTGAGTCCATAGCCATAATAGGAGGCTGTAGAACAGGAGAGTCAGGGCCGGATAATCCGGCTGATGAAGAGGCCGGATAATCCGGCCAGGGAGGACTTGCAGCAGCATCTTCAGGAAGTCTGGGACTCGCTTGAACTGGCGAGGAACCGGATAATCCGGGGTCAGCCGGAAAATCCGGCCTGGAGCTTGTGTTGATATCTTCACCACCAGGAGCAGCATGAACAGCTAGAGTGGGGTGGCAGGATAATCCGGTATCCACCGGAAAATCCGGCCTGGAGCTTTCTGGAGCATCTTAACCTTCAGCAGTTGATGGAGATGGTGTAGAAGTTGCCCTCATGGTTGGAGCATGTTGCGTATGTGTAGATGAGGGCTCTATATGAGTAGAGCATTGTCCTTCCCGGTCCGCCACAAGGGGTTCCTCAATGGGGTAGAAGAATCCCATGCCCATTCTTCTTATGGCATCTTGGGGTATTTCAACATCTGCATCACAAACACCAACTTGCTCCGCACGGGAACCGTCATTTTCTTCGAACGCCACACTACAAGATTCTACAATAGTTCTGGAGAGCTTATTGTAGACTCTATAAGTGTGGGATTCGGCACCATAACCAACAAAAATACCTTGTAGAGCCTTAGATTCAAACTTAGACAAACGAACTCCTTTAATGAGAAAGAAACACTTACACCCAAATACCTGAAAGTATGAGATGCTTGGCTTGTTACCGGTAAGTATTTCATACGGAGTCTTGTCCAAAATGTTGCGGAGGTATAAATGATTGGATGAGTGACAAGCAGTAGAGATTGCTTCAGCCTAGAAGTTATATGGAGATTTGAATTCAGCCAACATTGATCTTGCCATGTCCATTAGAGTTCGATTCTTCCTCTCGGCTACACCATTTTGTTGAGGGGTGTACGCAGCGGAATATTGATGTCTTATCCCCTCTTCACTTAGGAACTCATTTAAGGTGTAGTTCTTGAACTCCGAGACGTTATCACTCCTTATAGCCAGAATGGGGACGTTGTGTTGACGTTGAACCTCGTTGGCGAAGTCGATGACAGTTTGTTGAGTTCCACTCTTCAACTTGAAGAAATAAACCCAAGTGTATCTTGAGTAATCATCAACAATCACTAGACAATACTTCTTCCCACCAAGGCTTGCATGAGATGGAGGTCCGAAAAGATCCACATGAAGAAGCTCTAAGATCCTTTTTGAAGAGATAATAGTTTTCCATCGATGAGGAGAATCATGTATTTTCCCTTCAACACATGCCCTGCAGACACGATCTTTGGCAAAAGAGACATTTTCTTTTAGTCCAAGAATGTGGCCACCCTTGTGGAGACTTTGCAAAGTTCTCATATTAACGTGGGCTAGTCGGCGATGCCATAGCCAACCCGCGTCAGCCTTTCCAAAAAGACACATCGGACCTATAGTGGTTTTCCTCGAAAAGTCTACCACGTACAGGTCATTTTCGACATATCCCACGAAAGCGACTTTTAGAGACTTGCTCCACAGGAGTACCACCAAATCAGCATCAATGTAAACTGCAAAGCCCATCTTACAAAGGGCACAAACAGAAAGTAAGTTATACCCGAGGGTCTCAACAAGCATGACGTCCACGAGAGAGATATCGTGAGCCACCACAACTTTGCCGAGACCCAATACCTCAGATTTTGACTTGTCACCATAGGAGATGGTAATGTGATCAAGATTCGGCCGCATCTCCATGATGATCTCCTTGCTTCCGGTCATATGACTCGTACAACCGCTATCGAGTACCCATTTAGAACCACCGGAAGCATAGCCCTGCAAGAAAATTACTTCTTGGTTTTAGGTACCCATTTTTCAATGGGTCCTCTCATGTTAGTAACAAGGGTCTTGGGAACCCAATAGACCAAGGAATGTAACAATCATAAGGCCATACATAACTAGCATAAACATCACCATAAGAATCACAGTATAGTTCAAAGTTAGGATTGTTGATCCCTGCAAAACCATCATAATTAGTCTTGTCATTGGTAATGTTGCTAGTCTTTGATTGAGCAGTCTTGTTATTCTTGTTCTTCTTGTTTTTCTTGCTCTTTATCTTGGGTGTGTAACCAAGACCTTCTTTACTGTTGTTTGACCTTTGCCTGCTCATTATCTCATCAATAACCCCTTTACCTTTGTGTTGAGAACTCCTTGCAAGATCTTCTTTTCCAAAGGATGAAGATGAGGTACTTGGTACATTATACTGTTTCAATTGAGTTTGGAGCTAGAGTAGAATGATCACTCCTCAATGCCTTGTGAGCACTTTCAAGATCATCAAACTTCTCCAAAAGTCTAGCATGAATAGCCCCAAAATCAATCTTTTCTTTCTTTAGTTTCTTTAACTTGGCAAGGGCATGGTCACGTTCTTTAATGAGCTGCGCTACAGCTTCTTCTTGTGACTCCTCTAAGGATTCGAGTCTTTCTTCCAAAGAAACTCGAGTTTCCTCTTCCTCTTCCAAGGCATTCTTCAAAGAGGCTATCTCCAAAGCATCTTCTCTTTCAATTCTACCCTTTTCTTCAAGGAGATCTTTGGCTCGAGCAAGTTGACTCATAAGAGTATCAAAATGGAGTTTGTGCTCACCTTGTAGGTTAGTAAAAAATTATCCAAGGCAATAACTTCTTCTTTCATTTCAAGACTATCATGATCATCCATATCCAAAATTATGTTAGTCTTAGAAAATGAGGAGTTAGAAGTCGATACCTCGGATCCTCTTGCCATTAGGCAAGTGGCATTGTTGTTGATGGCGTTCTCGTTCGGCGAGTCGAAGAGAGAGGAGGGAGTCGATGTGGTGGCTATAGCAGCCACTTCGCGGGAACTATCATCATCCTCTTCATCTTCACTTGCGGAGGAGTATTCCTCTTAAGCTACAAGAACAATCTTGGGTTGCTTCTTGAAAAGACCATTCTTCTTAGCAAATGGCTTCTTCTTAGGAACTATGGATTTCTCTTTAAGAATGAGCCTGCCACCATTGTCTTCTCTATTTTCATAAGTGCAGTCTATCTCCACAGTTGAAGCAAGTTCTCAATCTTGGGCCACTTTCTCTTCTTCCATTTGACCCGTTCTTGCGCTCAAGTTCAGACTTGGCTTTGGCAGGGTCCTTCCAAAAGTTCCTTGCATAGAATGCCATGTACTCACCATGAGCACGTTTGACCTCATCGGGGCAGTCCATGGATATCCTCTCAAATGTTCCCTCATCATCCTCTTGCTCAGCAACATTGGCTTTGAGAGCCATATTGACACCCTTTTGCATTCCAATGGCCCGAGCACGGGCATCTTCAGCATTCTTTGCCGCCACTTTGAATGATGCCATTTCTTGCATGACTTCATTGGATGTCATTTGATGATAGTTGTGTCTACCTTGCAAGCTCTTCAAATCCGTCGGTTCGAAAGGCATTAAGGCACTCACATACTTCCTTTTTATCCATGCATCATCAATGTGAGTGGCCCCATGCTTCCGAAATGTTGTTGTGATGCCCTTGAGTCTTCTATACATGTCCTCATGGTTTTCACCATCCAACATGTAGAATCCCTCAGCTTCGTTATTGAGGGCATCATACCGGTTTCTTCTCATGCTTTCATTTCCAACAAAAAGGTCCGTAAGAGCATCCCACGCCTCTTTAGCTGTGTTGAGATGTTCAATGTGTGGCATGTCCTTGGAACCCACACCCAGCTGTATCATGTGGAGAGCATTGGCATTCAACTGGCTATCCACAACTTCCCTTCTTGTTAGATTGGTTTGATCTCCAACATGAAGACCTTCTTCAATGATCCTCCACAATTCAATAGAGGAGCTGCAAACATGAGATTTCATTAGAAATTGCCATTGGTTAAAATAAGATGCAGTGAGCTTGGGTGGATCACCCCTATTGTTTATATGAGGATGAGGGATAGGTGGGTCGGGGGAATATATGTGGCGAACCTCACTATATTCCTCCTTACCACTTCCCTTTTTGGAGGTGGAACCATCTAGTTTTTCACCTTCCACATCATCATCCTTAGATCCGGTGTTACCCTTTTCCTTAGATGATGGTGAGGGAGCCTCAGAGGAGGATGGAGATGGGGCTATGGATGATGTAAGGCGAGCAATCATTTGATTCATCTCCTCCATCTTGGCCTCAAAGGATTTCAACAAGGTTGTTTCCAACGACTTGAGATCATCCATTGTGACCTTATCCACAGCCTCATTTCCATCATCCCTTGTACCCATACTACTCTTAGGCGGTTAAGCCCGAATTAAGAGCCGGGGCTCTGATACCAATTGAAATGGATAGTATGGGCACCTAGAGGGGGGGGGTGAATAGTTGTTACACCAATTTTTAATTCTTTTTCAATTTTAGGCTTAGCACAAAGGTAAATTCTCTAGATAAACTAATGTGTGGAAATTCCCTATATGCAAACCTATCTACTAGCGAGTAAGGAGCGAGTGGAAGAGGAACGAGTGAACCGAAGTGAAGCACTCAGAGACACAGGATTTGTTTGACCACAGTTCCTTCCTTGTTAAGGGAAGTACGTCTGCGTTGGAGGGGTGGGCTGTACTAAGACCACCACGCCACAAAAGGCCTCACCCTGTTCTCCGATGGATCTCGCCACAACAGGCCTGATCCACCTTCCACTATAGGTACCCTTCGAGGCGGGCACCGACGCCTTTACACAACTAGCGGGGCAACAACTCCACAACAACTTGGAGGCTCCCGAAATGACAACAAGCTGCCACAAGAACAAAGTTGTCAAATACAATAACACGATCTAGGTATTAACGAGAATACTAGATCAGGGATTTCTCCAAGTGAATGGAGAGGAGTTGAAGCGCTTGATTCTTGATGTTGATGATGAACTTATCCTCCTTCAATTCCACCAAAGATCAAGACCTTAGGGTGGTTGAAGTGGGAGATCGAGATTTAGAGCTCTTGCATAGGGTCTGGTCAAATTCGAATGAATCAAGAGTTCTGGACGTTGGGGAAGAAGGGGTACTGATACCCCCTTCCAAAAACCAGCCGTTGCACACTTTGGGGGACGGATTATCCGGCCCAAGTGAGGGCCGGATTATCCGGTCTGAGGAAACACCGCCCCAGACTCGGAATATCCGGCAGAAAATCCGCCTCCACACATTGAGACGCGTCGAGCTTGTCCTTGATCAACTTCTGGGGGCCTATGTGAAGCCCGGATTATCCAGCCTGAGGAAGAAGAACCGCCCCAGTTTGGATTTTCCGGGAGAAAATCCGACTGGACACAGAGCGACGCGCCGAGGCTCCTTTTGCATGAAAACCGGGGGCCGGATTATCCGGCCCTTGCGAAACCCGGATTATCTGGCCTGGGGAAGAAAAGCCGCCCCAGTTCGGATTTTTCGGAAGAAAATCCGACTGGACACAGAGCGACGCGCCTTGGCTTTCTTGAGAGACGAGGTAGGCCGGATTATCCGGCCCTTGGAGGGGTGGATTATCCGGGCCCCCTCAAAACTTTCTGCACACTTAGCACACATGAAAAGTCTCCATAGTATTGTTATCTAACACGCAAAACATAGCAAAACATGAAATGTTCTTTCAACCGGTTAACAAGGAGTCAGATAGATCGCGTCGGTTTACAAAGGCCTGTCGGTATGGAATGTACCAACAGTTGATAACCAAAGGCAGATAACAAGAACAAGTTGGATGCAACAGATAGACAAGGAATTCACACACACACACACACACACACAGAGACAACCTATGGTACTACGGAACCCAGAACACGTGAATCCTAGTTTGAATTTTAGAAGAGGATTGAAAATGTTACACTTCCTTACCAGAAAAGGGTGAGTGGGTGGGTAAGAAGAAAAATGGAAGCAGTCCTACTCTCATGTTTTGTTTTTCCCTAGTATACATAGCTACCAAAAATATTTGCTAGACTGACAACGACCATTTGGCTGAGACCCTGAAGGGCGGGATGGCTCTGATACCAATTGTAACTACCTCGGTGAATTACGCTCTTAGTTACATGCCTGGATGAGAGAAAGTGGTTAAAATAGTACGGTGGGGCCAAGGGCCACTCACAGGTAGACCTTGTGGCTGTCCTAACCACTTTCCGAACATCGGGACAAGAACGAGCGGCGTAATCGGCAGGCGAAGGGATCAACTACATACACAAGTGAGTATGTATGGAAGCCACATACAACAGTCCTCAGAGCCATTCCATCTAAAAGAAATAAAAATATTGCAACGCCATAAGGCAAGATCCAAATATCCTAGATAGAGATAATAATTTAGGATAGCTCCTCATACATCAAACATCAGAGTATCAGGCGGAAGCGGAAAAACAAGATCCGAGTATGGATAAGAAGCAAATCGGCATAAGATGCCACATAAATAAACACATCCCGTCCACAGATCTCACGGATCCCCATTCCCGGAATCTCTACACCGAGTGATCGTCGCCAACATCGTCCGTCTCCTCCACCTAGTATCCATCTTGCGAATACACCTGTTCATCTGAATCAAACAATTTATCTTGTGAGACCCTAGGGGTACTCAGCAAGTCTTTATGCCTCTAAAGGGGACATAACCTGGGGTGATGCAATTGCAACAAAAGATAATAACTAACAATTCTATAGATACTCGTTAACCATCCGCCTAACCAATGATAGACAGATGTCCGTTAATTAGTAACAACAGTTATCACAGTATAATTAACAGATCCATCCTCCTCGCTTACCAACGAGAAAGCGGACGAATAACCCCCATCCGTTGGCAGTTTTATTAACCATTCCATGAGTGTTGCACTATTTACTAGTCAGGTACTTAGTCAATTTAAGAGCGGTACTTTAGTTATACTTGTCTATGATCGAGAAACTATGCTCCAAGTCGTCCATAACCGCGAACACGGCTTTCAGAAAGATTTACCCTACAGGGGTGCACAAATAGCAACACACACTCGATCAACCTCGGAAAAACCAACTCAAAACCCAACGAGGCATTCACGATAAAGCGATCACAGGATCAGAAATATTTCAGGGGGCCACCCTATTAAGCTACCCGCAACGAAGTTGGCCGGCTCCGAGACGGACCCAAGGTTTGTCGAAAGTGTGACTAGGCTTGTCGATACCGCGAAAACATTTCGCGATCCAAAACAGAACAGGTGCTCCACGCACTATCTTAAATAAAGCAGTAAAGCATGGCATAAGTATAGGATAGTAATAAAACCCCAAACTAGGTTGTGGCCCCAAGAAATAGATATGAATCAAGCTCTGGCTCAGGCGGGTCCATGGCCTCCCGGATGTGGATAGTGCGAATAGTCAAGGAACAGGAATCAAGTACTCGGGGTCCTACGGGACACAAGTGGGCAGGAAAAACCAAATAACAGATATTTCCCACTGGTGCCTCTTCCATTAGTTATCCCATTACTACTCAGTTTAAGTTGTTTAGGTACCTTGTTATCCATCAGACACTCACATACCCTACACATGTTGTTCTACGACTCGCATGGCCCAAACAACTCCTATAGTAATGGCTCATGGGATGGAGGAACAAGCTTCGGTGGGGTTTAAAAGTAAAGGCTATGCATTACTTGGGATTCAATTTAATGCAATTCACGACTCAATGATGCAAGAATAAGATAGAGGCAATAGGTACTATATGTATGCAAGCATGTGGTAGTGCTTGCCTGGTAGCTCAGTTGAAGCGAGAGTCGGATCTGGTAGTGCTCCTGGGATTCCTGATATATCCCCTGCTCAGCGTCTATTCGAAGAAGAACCAAACAAACAAGGGACAACATAAATAAAGTGCACAAGCATATGAATTAAAATGCGACAAGCAGACAAGCATGCCATGATGAATGATGCACAATTTGCATGGCAATAATGTAGCATGGCATGGGTGAGGTGTGGGGTACAAGATTAAAACATTTTATTAAGTTTTTAGCCCGGTTTGCTCTCATATAAGTTGCTGTATACTTTATATTTATATGATGCATGCTGCAATTCAGAACAAGGAATGCACAGATAGAACGGGCTCGTCACGCTGATTGATTTAGACATATTATTTGTCAAAATTGGAGTTGTAGAATTAAAGTTATTAATTAATTAAGAAAAGGCCTTTTTTATGGTAATTTTAATCATCTCGAAAATTAAAGTGCTCAAATAATATTTTGAAAGGCATATTTGAATTCCTCACATTTTTCTAATTCCAAAACATATATCACTTGTATTATTTGGAATTACAATTTAAAAGTTATTTAAAAACAGATTTGAATTTTGAATTTAAATCATTTCTGAAAAGTTTAAAATTGAAACCAGAAATCCAGAACTTTTGTTACTCAGCCATATTCCAGCCACAGGCACTGCCAGGTGGGTCCAGGCTGACTGGGCGAACTGGCGCGGTGGGAAAACTTTCTGTACCGCGGGCGTTGCCAGCCACGATCACTAACCGGTGGGCCTGCCGGTGGAGCGGGCCCACACGTCAGAGGCGGGTGAAGGGTTGGCCACGCGGCATGGTGAGGGAGTGCGGGTTGAGGCGGTGGAACCCTGGGGGGTTTTTCTGTAAGATAGCTAGGGCGGCGGACCGGTGGACCCAGAGGTATCGCGGGTTAAGGGAAAAAAGGGGGGGCGATTTGAAAAGTGACCACAGGCCCCTATAGATCTTCCTGAAAACCCGTGGACAGGACGGTGCTCGACCGCGACAGAGCGCGGCGCGGGGGCTCGATTCCACGACGCGGGGCATCCGCACTGAGGGTGGAAACCAGTGCGGCAGATGTTAGGATGGTGACAGCAGGGTGGACGGGGGCTAGGTATGCCGTCTACGAGGCGCAGCGACGAGCGAACGCAGAGACCACCAGCGCATAGAGGGTGTTTGGTGTTTGGCCCGGCGAGGCCAGACGACGACAGCGAAGATGGGTGTGTCCAGGAGGAAGAGGGTCTTACCGCGGAGAGGTCAGTGTGGTCGGATCGTGCGGGGAGGTGACGTAGCGACGAGGACGCAGAGGCCGGGGAGCTAGGGTTTCAGAGGCGAGGGTGTCGGCGATGCAGCGCAGGGTCCGGCTCCTCCTCGCTGGGGCGTGCAGGGGCGACGTCGTGGAGGCCGGCCGCTTCCCCGACAACCCTAACAACCGCCCGCCGCCGAGGGTTTCGAGGAGGAGAAGGAGGAGGCCGAAGGTGGTTCACCGGGGGTGGAGATGGGGTAGCAGGGGAGGGAAGGAACAGCGCAGCGACCAGGGGAGGGGTATTGGGGCACGGCAGAGACGGGGGTCGGTAGGGGGATAAGAAGGAGGGAGGGCGCTGGGAGATGCCGTGGGGGCGATGGTGGGTAAAGGTGGCTTCGGCCACCTTTTGCCTCGCTCTCACGTGCACGACGTGGGAGGCCAGGCAGAGGGGCTGCCGGTGGGCTAGGGTGAGGGCAAGGCGAGGCAGGCTCGGGTGGGTCCCTTTGCGGCAGAGGGAGAGAGGGAGAAGAAAAGGGGGATGCTCGGGTTAGCCTCGGCTAGGTTAGGTTAGAGGGGTGGGGTAGCTCGCATGGGTATGGAGGGACTAGGTGGGGTAGCTTGGCAGGGAGGGAGAGGTGTACCACGGCATGGTGAGAGGGGGAGGTGAGGTGAGGGTTAGAGTAAGGGGTTAGGGTTTGGACTATAACTAGGGTTAGAGAGGGGTTAGGGTTTGGCATCCTCACATGCTCAAGCAAAGAGGAGTGTACGGAGAGGTAGAGTAAGGTGTGGTTGAGATATAGGGTTTACATGATCACAACTAGATCAAGCAAGAAGAGTGGTGAGATGGGAATGGTGAGGTGAGAGCAAGAGAAAAAGGAGCTCATAAGGAAAGGATCCACTCAAAAACCAAAGGGAAAACCAAAAGAATGGCTTGGTGATGTTTGTTGCATGGCCCATGCAGGAGCATTAAATGCCATGTTTTATTCTTGTGAAAACAATAATAATGTAACATGGCATTATACACATGCATCCCAGAATATGGAGTAAAACCAAGCTAAAGGAAATAGTATTGGATCCATCCCAACCCACATGAGCTAGATTAAAAGCCAAAAGAAAATAAAAGCTCCTGGGTAACTAGGATGGTGGAATTATAAGGTGGTGACAAAGAAAGGTGATGGAATTGAATAAAAGATATGCCCCCAACTCAACTTGGGCATCCAGCATTTATCAAGATCCAATTACAATAAATCAAGAGCCAAAATACAATTACTAATGCATATGAGAGAAGAACCAAATGAAAAGGGTTTTATATGATGCTAAAATGCAAGGTGGCATGATGACATGAGCATGATATAATTATGATGCAACAATTATATGTATGAAGTAGCATATATATAGACTAGGCTAGTAGCATTGCAATTGTTAGACAATTGGGATGCTACATCAAGTTTAGTCACTAGTAAGTTCTTGTCATCGTAAGTACACATGTATCATAGAGAACCACCAACGGGGTACCCCTTGCCCGATGATATGGAAGAATCCCCATATCAAAATGACAAGGCAAGCAGACAACGAGCATCTCGGCAATCTTCTTATTTACCATGGGAATATGGTGCTTTTTGCTCTCTTTCCTCTTTTCATAATCTCTTTTTTTTTCTTTTTCTCTTTTTTCTCAATATCGGACTCTTTTTTTATAAGAATAATGCTTCATAGACAACTCATTATGGTTACGCTGCAGGTTTGCAGCATGTTAGCATGGATTAGACCAGCGGCCCAGGCGTTTCTCTAACACATATACATAACTCCATGGACTTACAAGCTCCCCTTTCATTTCACACCAACGACATCCATAGACAAAGAGCATGATATCAACTAGGTACAAAGTACCAGTGCAATGTTGAAAGCGTTCCCCATGACAGCATGGTTCTGCTAATCCCCAACAAATAAGTGCAAGCATATACAACATAGACGACACAATGGTTCAAGTTTATTAAGGGCAAGAAAAGTAAAGTGTGCCATCAAGTTCGTGAGAGCTTTAATCACTAGTTTTATCATAACAAGTTTAATTTGGAAGGTAAACAAAAACATGAATATACTTGGAATAGCATATGCTAATAGGTAGGTATGGTGGACTCTTTGGAATAACTTGGTTTAAGGAGTTGGATGCATGAGTGGAACTCATACTTGGTTGCGGAGGATAGCAAAAGACTAGGAGCGACAAACTAAGAGAGCAATAATGGCCATAATCATGCAGAGTGACAAAACATCATTGATCAAAGTATAAAGTGATACTACAAGTTGAAAACTAAAGGATCATAAAGGCTATGGTGACTTGAGATAGTCATAACATGGTGTGAAGCATGCGCCAAGTCAACCCAAATAAAGCATCAAAGGAGAATACCATAATACTATGCTTTAATATGCTAAAACAACGCATGATTCCTCCAAGGCACATTAAGCAATCTCAATTATTTATAACAATTCATGCTACAACAAAGAATACTAAGCATAAATCCAAAACAATATCAAGCATGGCATGACAAAGCATAGGCCACAGTCAAAAACAAGCTCTCTTTACCACTTAAGAATGAACTTTCCTACTCTTTTCAAAACCAAACCAAACTATTTGAAAACCAATGTATGAAAGAAGGGGTACAACCAATTTATTCAGCAAACTAAGCAAACCAAGCAAACAAAAAACCAAAACAAAAATGAAAAAGAAGACGCTCCAAGAAAAACACAACTGTGCATGAAACAATAAAAATGAAGCGTTTGGAAGAAACCTGGGATTTTTATTGATGAAGAAGGGGATGCCTTGGGCATCCCCAAGCTTTGACGCTTGTACTTCTTGGATATTTCTTGGGGTGACACGCATGGCATCCCCAATCTTGAGCTTTATTCCATTCTTCATCTCATTACTTATTCATTCCATACACCTAAAATATTTCCTTCATACAAAACTTTACACAATCTTTATTAGCAACATTAGTGCACTCAAGGTAATAGGTCTTTAGTTTCAGTTCTAACACCAATAAAACTTCCATTAAAACACTAGCTACCGTAGCACTTCCCTCAAAAATCTCAATTCCCCAAAAGAACTCAAAAAGGAACCAGCAAGAAGCAAATGCAGAAAAATGGCAGAAATCTGTCAAAGCAGACTAGCAGGTAAAGACGAATTTGTTCGAAGACCTTCTGTTGCTCAAATAAAAAAGTGTTGAACTAACGGAAGTTAGATAACAACCTGGGGAAGAAGCACAAAAAATCATGCCTCAAAAGGACATACAGAGATTTTACACGAAGTTTTATGGTGAAGCACAGAAATCTGTTTCGGGACAGGAACTTTCCCAATCATTACTTCTCTCTCATTAGAGGTTACTATTGGCACAAAAAGCAAATAAAAAGGATAAGGAGCGGTTATTACTGAAGTAATAACTTCCAAGACTCATCTAAAACTTTTGGGTTATCTCCCAATAAGTACTTTTCTTTAACGCCTTTAAGTTAGGCATAAGAAACAAGAAAAAGGATCAAGTGTTCTCAAATGAAGAAGCATTAAGACCAAATTTTGTTTTCATAGGAGAGGCAAAAGAAATCTTCTCTCTCTTCCTGGGGAAATGTTCTATACCTTTCTTGAGTGGGAGTTGATATTTAATGGTGCCTTCTTTTAATATCAATAATGGCACCAACGGTTCTAAGAAAAGGTCTTCCCAAAGTAATAGGACAAGAAGCATTGCATTCAACATCCAAAACATAGAAATCAATGGGGACATAGGCATTGTTAACCATAATAAGAACATCATTAAGACTCCCCATGAGTTTCTTGTTAGCATTATCATCAAGTGGGACAGTCAAATAACAATCTTCAAGTGGTGGCAAATCAAGCATATCATAAATCCTTCTAGGCATAATAGAAACACTACTATCAAGATCACATAAAGCTTTGAAATCAAAATCATTCACTTTCATATTAATGATGGGTTCCCAACCATCTTCTTGTTTTATACGAATAGAAGCTTTATGTTTAATCTTTTCTTCTTTAATCTTTATGAGAGCATCAGTAATGTGTTTTGTAAAGGCCATGTTCATAGCACTAGCATTAGGACTTTTAGCAAGCTTTTGTAGGAACTTAATAACTTCAGAGATGTTCCAACCATCAAGATCAAAATCATAATTATCATCTAAAGTCGTAGAGCCATTACTAGCCTCAACACTAGTGGTAGTGATAGTAGAAACACTAATATTTCTAGAAATGTCATCTTCTCTTTCCCACTTAGCATGAAATTCAGCTAATAGTCTAACATTTTCATCAATTCTTACTTGTATGGCATTAGTGGCTGCAAAGGGATTATCATTAGTTTCAGGTTTAGCAGCCATTTTATTAATCAATGAAGATTGAGCTTCAGACAAAGATGATATATTTCTTTCAGCATTAGAGAATTTCAATTGTAAACTAGGAATTTCCCTATTTAGACTCTCAAGTTGATGGCTAATGTTCTTCAAAATGGTAGATTGTTCCTCCATAGTTTTAGTAAATAGTTTATTTTGTTCATATTGCATTTGCATGAAGTTTTTAGTGTCTCTTTCAACTTCTAAAATTCTTACTTCACTAGGTATTCCAGGTTTGCCATTATAACCATAAGTATTATTAGGAGGATAGGGCCTATAATTGTTATTACCATAAGCATTGTTGCCAAAATTATTATTTCTTATAAAGTTCACATCAACTTGCTCTTCTTGAGCAACCAAAGAGGCTAAGGGAACATTATTTGGATCAATATGAGCTTTCCCATTAACAAGCATAAACATAATAATATCAATCTTATCACTCAAGGAGGAGATTTTCTCAACAGAATTTACCTTCTTACCTTGTGGAGCTCTTTCAGTATGCCATTCGGAGTAGTTAACCATCATATTATCTAGAAGTTTTGTTGCAGCACCCAAAGTAATGGTCATAAAGGTACCTCCAGTAGTAGAATCCAATAGGTTCCTTGAAGAATAGTTCAATCCTGCATAAAAAGTTTGGATGATCATCCAAGCAGTCAGTCCATGAGTGGGAAAATTCTTTACCAAAGATTTCATTCTTTCCCAAGCTTGAGCAACATGTTCATTATCAGATTGTTTAAACTTCATTATTTCACTTCTCATAGATATAATCTTAGCAGGAGGATAGTATTTTCTGATGAAAGCATCTTTGCATTTAGTCCAAGAATCAATACTATTCCTAGTTAGAGAATTTAACCATTCTTTAGCTTTTCCGCTCAAAGAGAAAGGAAACAATTTCAGCTTAATAATATCTCCATCTATATCCCTATGCTTTTGCATCTCACAAAGTTCAACAAAGTTATATAGATGAGCACAAGCATCTTCACTACCAATACCAGAAAATTGTTCTCTCATAACAAGATTGAGTAAAGCAGGTTTTATCTCAAAGAAAGTAGCTTCAGGAACAGGTGGAGCAATAGGTGTGCTCATAACATCATTGTTTTTGGTGCTAGTGAAGTCACATAACTTAGTGTTTTCAAGGGTAGTCATTTTTTGTGTGTTTTTAATAAAGAAAGCAAACTTGTAAAACTAATTTTTTGTGTGTTTTTGATAATGAAACAAGCAAACAAAGCAAAACAAAAATAACAAAGTAAAGAGATTGGTTATGAGGGACTCCCTTGTGAAGATGTCCTTGACTCCCCGGCAACGGTGCTACAAAATATGCTTGATGGCCCAAAATATATCGAGATCGTTGGGGAACCCCAAGAGAAAGGTATGATGAGCACAATAGCAAGTTTTCCCTCAGTACGAAACCAAGGTTATCAATCTAGTAGGAGCAAGGAAACACCCCAAAGGTGTTGCTAGCTGAACGTTGGCAGGGCGCACTACCAGTGCTAGCAGCAACATGGAGACCTACACAACACAACCACAGAACTCCGTCCCCAACTTGCGATGAGGTTGTCAATCTCACCGGTTTTGCTGAAAACAAAGGATTAAACGTATCGAATGGAAGGAAGTAATAGTTTGCAGAAAGTAAACACAAAGCAGTAAACAGTTTGTAGATTGAAAGTAAAAGAAAGGACCGGGGTCCATAGTTCACTAGAGGTGGCTCTCCTTAAGATAGATAACATGCTGGGTGAACAAATTACCGCGGGGCAATTGACAAACATCGAGAAAGCATACAAGCATATACTAATCATCTTGACTCCTTTGAGATTCGATTGGGCATTACAACATTATACATAGACCGCCATCCAACTGCATCTATGACTAATAATCCACCTTCAGGTTAATATCCGAACCCCCTCCAGTATTAAGTTGCAAGCAACGGGTAATTGCATTACGAATTGCGTGTAAAGTAAAAAATACGATTGTTCTATGAACAAAGGATTGTTGTTTTCTCCCTAGTAGCAACATCACATCTAGTACCTTAGAGATTTCTGTTACTTCCCCAGATTACCAGAGGCATGAACCCACTATCGAGCATAATTACTAACTCTTGGAGTTGCTAGCATCTACTTGCCCAAGATAGCTACTAACAACGGAAAGCATGCAAGATCAACAATAACAAAGACATGAGAGAATCAATAATCAATCTAAAATAGCATCTCAATATCTATCGGATCCCCGCAAACACAACATGCAGAATTACAAATAGATGATCTTGATCATGAACGAAGCTCACAAGATCTAAACATGATAGCACAAAGGTGGAGAACCAGCCATCTAGCTACTACATGGACACGTAGTCTAGAGATGAACTACTCACACATCACACCGGAGGCTTGCATGATGATGAAGAAGGCCTCCAAGGTGAATTCCCCTCTCCGACAGGGTGCCGGGAAGAGGTTTAGATCCCTCCCGATCTAGGAATGGAGATGACAGCGGCTACAGACTCTTTCATGGAATTTTGATCATGTGCTTAGGGTTTACGTATCAGAGGCAATATATAGGCGGAAGGAGAGGCCGAGGGGGTGCCTGGGCTAGCCACACCACCCCCTGGTGCGGGCCAACCTTGGCTGCGTGGCCAGGTGGTGTGGCCGCCCTCTGGCCCTTCTCTGTCTCGTATTCTGGCTCCAGGTGTCCCTCGGTAAAATAATAACTTTGGCTTTTGTCCCGTCCAATTCCGAGGATATTCATTTTCTGACTTTCCTGGAACCAAAAACAACAGAAAAAAGGCAGCTGGCACTGTGGCTCTTGTTAATAGTTTAGTCTAAGAAATCATAAGAAAAGTACTCCAAAGTGTGGACACAACACAATAAAGTAGATAAAACCAAGCATGGAACATCAAAAATTATAGATACATTTGCAATGTATCACGGTGCACGGTTGAAGTTATTGGAGTTGCCGGGGTTATTATTGTGGTTTCCTCCAGATCTCAAGTTTGGATAGGACAGAAGGGGGTCTGTTGTTTCTTGGGGAATAACCTACAGATGGGTTGGGGCGATACTTCTGTGTATGGTGGGATCCAGGCTGGTGCATCATGCGACGCTTACGGTTGTCATTGGCTTGGTTTATCTTCCCTTCCATCTAGATAGCAGAGTACACTAAAGCTTCAAGTTCATCAAAGGGAATGTTGACTAGCATGGTTTGCATCTCATCATGCAGTCCGTTCAGGAATATCTCTTTCTTCTTTGCTTTTGTGTCAATCTCATTAGGGGCATATCTAGCTAAAGATAAGAATTTGTCACGGTAT
Source organism: Avena sativa (assembly GCA_916181665.1). Classification (NCBI taxonomy): domain Eukaryota; kingdom Viridiplantae; phylum Streptophyta; class Magnoliopsida; order Poales; family Poaceae; genus Avena; species Avena sativa. The sequence continues at coordinate 473,325,172 of OV702290.1, forward strand.
TCCACCACTTTCATTCTTCCTTGTTTCAATTCTCTGAACTCATCCCTCATCCTCTTAATCAGACCCGAGGGCACATGAGTCCTGCTGAACTTGATTTTGAACTCATCCCAAGTCATCATCTGACCTCCGTTCATGGTACGGGTGCTATTCCACCAGGCTATTGCATCACCTACCAAATAATGGGTGGCAAACAGTACTTTTTCATTGGCCTCAACTCCTGCAACCTCTAAGTTGTTCTCCATGGTTTGCAACCAGTCATCAGCATCTAAGGGCTCTTAAGACTTACTAAAGATAGGTGGTTGGTATTCTGAAAGTTCTTGAGCTTGGATCCATGGTTATCCTGGTTTCCGTGGCCTTGATTATTGTGGGCCATCTGAGCTATCTGTTGAAGAGTGGATAAGTTGGCTTGACGCTCGGCTCTACTAGCTTCACGGTCAGAAACTAGCATTTGCAGAATCTGCAGCATTGGGTCCTGAGATGAACTGCTTCCTCCGGGATTTCCACGAGTCATTTGAAGATTGAGATAGATAATGAGATAAGAGGGAAATCTCTAAGGTTCATGGTTTTGTTTCAAAAGTTTTAAACTTTGAGTTTTGACCAGGATTTCAAACTAGCAACTTCCTCTCATTCATTCATTCATTCATTCATTCATAGCACACAATACAAACACACACCACAACACAAATAGAAAATAGATGGTTTTAAGAACCATTATGTGAAACTATGATACAGTTGGACCGGGTATAACTCACTCCTACGGTAGTGCTCAAGTGCATCTAATCATCATCAATGAAGGCGGAATCATCATCATCAGTGTGGAACTCCATGGCATCGTCTTCCAGGTAGTCGTCATTATCACTGAGGTAAGAGTAGAGATCTCCACGGATATCTTCACCTTCCTCCTCCTTTGCTTCAAGTTGGATCTCCTGTTCATAGAAGTTCTTCTCGAGAGTGGCCACCTTCTTGCAAAGACGATCGATGATGTGATCCTTTTTGTCATGCTGACGGCGAAGTGATTAGCGCTCCTTGGCGAGGATGACGAGGGTCTGGTCCTTCTTGACTGCAATGGCATGGTTGTGGTTGGTGTAGGCACGGGCGTTGTCCAAATCTTTTTGTCTATCATACAACATGAAGTCGAGATTATCCACTTGGTGCTTTAGCTCCTGGTGTCCTTGCATCTCCAAGGGCATTCCCATAGAATCACGCCTTGTGTAGTGAGCAAAGCGAGTTCCAATTATCTGATTGATGTTTTGCCCACACAGACGGGCAAGAGCTTCTTGCATAGCCCTGGCTAATCCATCTAGCCAGTTATTCTCCGAAATGATGAATTGGATCTTCTCCGAAGTGGGTGCTTACATCTTGCCTCCGAGATCTGTAACTATCAACCACGATAGCTCTCCTCCTTACTGATCAGTGAGTTGGGCCCCGAAGAATTCCGAGTGCGGGCGCTCGAGGTACTCTGCAAGTGTATCTAGATCCCTCTCAAAGATCAGGTGGCCTCTGTTGCCCAGCTGGTAGAACTTGCTATACTTTACCTCCATCTATAAGAATTTAGGGTGAGCAAGTTAGTGGGGTGATCAAGTGTGTCAAATTTTATGTAGGATTGCAAGAATTTTTGAGGAACATGATTTTTTTGAAAGAATCTCAAGGATAAGAGTGGGAATAGGTTTTCATAAATATTCACTTCTTTTGTTTTGAAACTAAGTTTTTATTCAGATGTCCATTCTAACTAGGGTATCCTATGGTCAGGATGACTCTGATACCAACTTGTCAACACCCGGATTTTTAATCCCAGATGCCTGTTATGCCATACATCGCAATCCCAGGATTACCATTTTTGTGAAACATAACAGAATTGATACCACAGTACGTCATCCATTATAAACCATAATAAAGGTCTTACAAATAAAGGATCTCATGATCCATTCTTAGTACAATCAAAGCAGCAGAAATTAAACGTAGTAGGGGCTCCATCTTCAGAGTCACAGGCAATGTTGACGATAGGAGATGATCCTAGTTGTCATAGACCTCCCGCTGTCCATCTTCCTGGTAGTCCTCCTCATAGTCTAGCCACGGGAATAGCCAGGGACAAAGCCATGAGTACTCTTTAAGTACTCACAAACTATCACTAACAAGTAAGGTAGTTCTAGTAGGAATCTTAAGCTCTAGGTTTATTTGCAAAAAGCCAGGTTTATTTCATACTGAGTTCAGAAGTAAAGAAACTAGTTTAATTTTCTACATCACCTAAGTGGGAACCAAGGTTTCATGTCCACAACCCTGTTGTGGTCAAGTCAAAGTCATAGTTCAATTCACAAGTCATTTTGAAAACATCTGACAACGGAACAGTATGGCCACTCCAACTGTCCATGACCGCAGACACGGCTATTCAAATAGTTTGACACTCTACAAAGGTGGTACACTTTCACCACAAAATTCGATACATCCGTCAGGGATAACCCTGAATCATCATACTTAGTATGCGGATAATCAATCCTAACCTTTCAATTACACACTCTAGTATAGGCACCTCCCCTATGAGCTTGGCCTCCCAGCCATGGGCATCTGCCATCCTGGGCACTGCATAGGTGGACATTCACACTCAAGAGGTAGCCTCATCTCAACCTCTTTCCGCGAGGGAACCCATACTAAGGCATATAAACTTCCAGTTAAGCCCTACCCAATTCGGGTATTGTGGTTGTACGGTAAAATTGGAATGGTATCGCATTCGAACCGAACCATCAGTTTTTATAAAGGGTCAAGGCTCATGCCTCAACAAGTTTCATCATCAAATCCTTTTGTGTTCATAACACATGTCAAAACATTTCAATAGAATGAATCATCATTCCAAGGTTTTCATAATCATTTTCACCAAGTATTCCCATCTAAAGTGATCAACTTTTATGCTTAGCACTAGCCACTAAAGTTGAGGGTATTCACTAATGAGGGGTGCTAATCAAGTGTAACTATCCAAATCTAGTTTTATGCCTTTTGACGACATCTAAGTATAACTACTTAGGCCTAGTTTTATACTCTTTATGGTATCTATCCTATTTTTCCAATACTCACAATTTACTAACTAAAGGCAAAGAACTTTGGTAAAAGTAAAAGAATAAAGCTTGCAAGTAAAACTTGGGATTGGTATAATCAAAGTGGTATAACCAAAGCATGCCTAATGCATCTTGCATAGGTTATCAAGTTTGCAAGTGTTAGCTTGCATAGTTAACTTGTAGTGTAAGGCTTGCATAGGTATGAAACTTGCAAGTGTTAGCTTGCCTTGAGTAGTGCAGTGGTTGAAGTTCTCTTCTTCTTCTTCTTCTTCTTCTTCTTCTTCTTCTTGGTAGTACTCCTCCTCCTCGTATCCTGGGTCGGTACTATCGTCTATAAATGAATATGAGGTACACAATCACCAAACAATACTTAACTACTTCTATTTAGCACACTAGGGCTCACAGTTGATGATCTAGCATCATCACAATCATTACATGAAATAAAAACCTAGTTTTATTTATCTTATTTTGGAAAACTAATTTCTACTCATTGAAAATACTTAAAATTTAATATTCTCCAATTAAAATATGGGATCATGTTGACACATGTCATCACCACATATTCTAATACTTGGGAATGTGATTTAAAGTGTTGGTCATATTTTATAAAGTTTAAGATTACTATTTAATACAATTAAAGTGACTAGAAATGCCTATATAGCATTCTTTTGGTACTAGTCCAATGTCACTACATGTATACCTAAATATTTTTACATATTCAGATAGATCTTGTTAAATGTGATTTTTGAGAGTTGGAATCAACTCAAAAGCATTTATGGTTGATTTTTGAAAAATGTTGGAATGTGGAAAAGTCTATGTCTTGTTATTTTTTGTATAGGTGATCTATAATTTCAAATGGTTTGAATCCAATGGGCTTGGATAGATAATTTGAATACCTTTCTAACAAAATTGGAATCATGCAATTTGGTTTAGTGAATCTCTTTGAATTGATTTTTGAATCTACTGACAAAATCTAGATTTAACTAAAATGGGAAAAATCTATTTGAATCGACGGGCTCTACGCGGGAAACTAACTGGGCTGGCCCAACTGCACAACGCTGGCGCAGTGAGCTGCTGACAGGACGGTCCCACCCGTCAGTGACTAAACTTAATCGAAACGGTATCTTTCAATCTGGACCGTGCGATTAGACTAGGATCTATGGCCGTGGTTCGTCGTCTCCGGCGAACAGCTCTAGCGAGGAACGAACCCTAACACGATGGTGGGGGTACGTGGGGTCTCACCTAGGCTCCAGCTAAGGTCGGCGATGGGGGCGAACAATGTTGTAGACGACGGCGGTTCGAATGGTGGTCGCGGCGGCTCCTGGGGTGGCTCCTAGCTCCGATTCCTCTTCTCCTCTGCAGCAGCGGGCTCTGGTGAAATTCCGGCAGTGTGGTGCTCGCCTTGCTCTGGGGAAGGGTGTGAGAGGTGTCTGAGAGAGAGGGGAGTGGAATGGTGTGGCGAATTGGAGCTAGGGCGGCCTCTATTTATACAACAGCGAGAGGAACAGAGCGGCATGGCTCGGGCTCGTCAGCGGCATCGATGCAGGGGGCTATTGGCATGGCTGAGGGTAGGGGTCGACACGGTGCTTCAGGGCGGTCATCGTGCGAGTGATGGCGCGGCAAGGGGAGGTCCAGAACGGTTGGGAACGGTCGATGCTCTGGGCAGAAAAGGCGGCGTTCGAGACGGCTTACAATGGCTACGGTCCACACGGCGGCAAACAGGCATGTCTGCTGGTAGCTAGGGTCATGGAGAGTGTGGGCACGCGTGAAGAGGGCAAGGCACATCGTGTGTGCACATGTCGGCTGTGGCGCTCTACCGCGCTCTCAGCATGGCAGACAGAGAGGTGTGCGCGGCGATCCCGGCCGGTCCATGGCTTGTCTGCGGTCGAGGGATGGACAGAGGGTGGCGGTGGTGTGGCTCCTATCTTCTAGACATCATGGGAGAGGGCGTCGCTGGCTGTGGCGACTTGTTCTTGGTCGACCGGCGCGGCGGCTTTGGGCGGCGCTGCACTGGCGCAAACAGCAAAGGGGGAAGCTGTCTACTGCGCTGCTAGACACTGGGGGAGACAAGGGAGAGAAATGGGGCATTAGTGGTGATTGATCACAGCTCAAAACAGTAGAAGTTAGGCAGTGGTTTATCTGTGTCTGCAAGGTGCTCGACCAAATGGTCGCATGAGATTAAGATTTAAATTTTTGAATGAAATTTGGTGAGTGTGTTTGTCACATGCTTGAGTGTCTATGGTTGCTTGGGTTTGCCAAGGTAAATTGATTTGAGTGGTTTTTGAAAAGTGGTGATCTTAATGCATACACTTGATTCAATTTTGAATTGTCCTTTAAATAGATTTGGAATTTGTTTCTGTTGGTTTGTAAAGTGGGCTTGGGTTCAATTTTACTTGGTCTAGCAAGGGGTGAAAAGAATTGGAAAAGTTTATATTAGAAATCTTTTACTAGAATCACCCAAAGTGGTTTAGTGGTTAACTTTGGTCAAAATGACCATTTGATCATATGATTCATATTTGAATTTCGTTTCTTTGGATTTTGTTTGTAATTGGCCTAGATGATGTAGTATTCATCTTTAAACCATTCCTTATCATTTGTATCAATCAAACATGGCAATTGCACTCATTCATACACTAATGCAATTCACACATACACTCATATTAAATTTAATAATAAAAGTTTTTGTTAACCCTAAACTTGGGTAATTAGAACTTGATAATCTTGATTAATATTTTTGGGGTGTTACAATATAACTAGTTATCACACATCTCCTTGATCTTCCTAATCTTAGCCCGATGCGCATCTTCCTGCGAGAGCAAGGATCAAATCGTCTGCTCCTTCCTTTTAGCATCTTCCTTGCACAGCTTCAATTGTTTCTCTGCATTTATCCTCATGCACTTATCAATACTCGTAGTTGTGAACTGCAGGACTTTGGCCTGGTGAAGATCATTCCTTGCTTCAGTCAGTTCTTGCTCTGCTTTAGCCTTCAGGGCCAATGCCACATCCCTCTCCTTCTCGACTTTTCTAACCATGTCTTGCACCCTCCTAAGATCTCGGTTAAGCTTGGTTGTGTCAACTGGGTCCCATAGATTCATCTCAGCACTATCAATAAGTGAGCTGACTATGGATTCTTTCAACTCAACAGTCATATCCCATAGTTTGTCCAGTGTTTTTTGCATTGATTTGGGCCACTCTAGATCTACCCATTTGACAACACCGCAACTTCTGCCTTGCATCATTGCACAATGTCCTTGACACCATAAAAACCTCCTGCCTGTGTTTCGTCCTTCGAACGCTACAAATTTAGCAGGCACATATCCATGTTTACATAGCGGAGGACTATCTTCATTTGCTAAACCGTTATAGTCGGAGTCGTATGATGTCTACGCACTTCTATTCTTGTAGACAGTTGTTGGGCCTCCAAGTGTAGAGGTTTGTAGAACAGCAGCAAGTTTTCCCTTAAGTGGATCACCCAAGGTTTATCAAACTCACGGAGGAAGTGGTCAAAGGTATCCCTATCACGCAACCCTGCAATCAAGATACAAGAAGTCTCTTGTGTCCCCAACACACCCAATACACTTGTCAGGTGTATAGGTGCACTAGTTCGGCGAAGAGATAGTGAAATACAAGTGGTATGGATAATTATAAGTGGTAACGGTGCCAGAAAATAGCTTGATGGCGTGGAAGAGACTAAAGGCAAACTGAAATAAAGATGGCAGCAAGCAAACATGTAATAAATCTAGTTGCAAATGGTGTTTCAATGCTTATAAACAAGGCCTAGGGATCATACTTTCACTAGTGAACACTCTCATATAAATATATTCTCTTCATGATACTACTCTGAACTACTCTCCGGTTGGACACTCTAATCCATGGTAGGGCTATAACAGCACACCTCAAAGTTTGCTTTCCCCATCTAGATAACCCCACACTGTCACCTTGAGCACTAGATGGTTCCAACAAACACCACAATTTCATAGAAACATCCAACTCCAAATATAACTCATAACAAGTATTTGTAATCTCTAGCCTAAGTGCCACCATGGTGTGCACGCTGTCACTTTCACACACATGGGGAGAGTAGAGATCTATTAAAGCACTTGAGTAGCAAGGTATACCTACTTGATTACAAAGCTCATGATCACAATATGATCATGCATAGAGAGAGAGATGAACACATAGCTACCGGTAGAACCCTTAGCCTCGAGAGAGAACTACTCCCTCCTTATCATGGGAATCAGCAACGGTGATGGAGATGGTGGTGGAGATCGATGGAGATGGCTCCTAGGGCACTTCCCCGTCCTGGAAGGGTGCCGAAACAGAGACTTTCTATCCCTCGAATCTCCCCTTCAGTGGCGGCGGTGTTGTGGAACTTTTCGTGGCTAGAGGCTCCCCGATTTAGGGATTTTGTATCGGGGGCTTCTTATAGGCCAAGGGGCAAGGTCGGTGGAGTGCCAGGGGGCCCACACCACCTGGTGGCGTGGCCAGGGGTCACCTGCGCCACCATATGGTGTGGCCAGGCCCTAGCCCTCCTCCGTCTCTGCTTTGGGATCCGTGAGTCTTCCGGTAAAATATTGACTTTGGCTTTTGTCCCGTCCAATTCCGAGAATATTGATTTTCTGGCTTTTCTGGAACCAAAAACAGAAGAAAACAGGCAACTGGCACTGTGTCATGTTGTTAATAGGTTAGTCCAATAAAACATATAAAAATACCTCAAAGGGTTGACAAAGCAACGCAAAGTAGATACTAAACAAGCATGGAACATCAAAAATTATAGATACGTTTGCAACATATCAACATCCCCAAGCTTAACTCCTGCTCCTCCTCGAGTAGGTAAGTGATAAAAAGAAAAAATAATTTTTGAGGTGACATGCACCATCATAAACTTGATCAAAGTATTTGTAAAACATAGATAGTTGGGATCATAGTACTTCAACATAGCATGAAAGATATAGTTCTAATAATAAGACATAGCAACTATGTTGTAACAGGAAAATGCACAAACAAAAGATTCATGAATAACAATGCTTTGCAAGATGTTTGTTTGTTTCACATATAGAAAACATAGCATAGTGGCATTCAGCTTGTCCCTCATGGATTAGCAAAACATAAATGCATAGGACACCTTCAAAGTTCATAAGGGTGACTAGATACAAATAGTTTAAGAACAAGCAATATCAAAGTTATACATCAATCAACAAGTCTTGGGATAATCCACATTAAACTAAGAATGACAACTATGCTCTCTTAATTGGTGCATAAAGATAGAAGGTGGAGACTCAATATAAAAGTGGAAGAAAGGCCATCATAGAAGGAAGCAGGGATTCAAGTCTCATAAAGATCTTCCAAAAATTATGGTACTTATAAGCTTTCAGCTCTCATTGCCCCTTGTTGGAGATATGCCCAAGAGGAAATAATAAAAGTGGTTATTATTATATCTTTGTGTTTATGATGAATGTTTACATCCCATGCTATAATTGTATTATAAGGAAACACTAATACATGTGTGTTTTATAAACATAAAAGAGTCCCTAATAAGCCTCTTGTGGAACTAGCTTGTTGATTAAATGATGATCATGGTTTCCTGATCATGGACATTGGATGTCATTAATAACAAGGTTACATCATTAGGAGAATGATGTGATGGACACACACCCATAGTAAGCGTAGCATAAGATCAAGTCATTAAGTTCGTATTGCTGTAAGCTTTCAAATGCATAGCAACCTAATCCTTCGACCATGAGGTTATGTTAATCACCATCACCGGATGGGTACTTTGATGACATCAAACACCGCTTCGTAACTGGGTGGTTATAAAGGTGTCATTGGGTATTCTGAAAGTATGTGTTGAAGCGCATGGACCAAGATTGGGATTTGTCCATCCATATGACGGATAGATATGCTCTGGGCCCTCTTGGTGGAATGTCATCTAGTTAGCTTGCAAGCATGTGACTAGGTCACAAGGGATGACATAACATGGAACAAGTAAAGATTACTTATCAGTAACGATGAAGAACTAGGTATAGAGATACCGACGATCAAACCTCAGATAAGTAGAATATTGTGTGACAAAGGGAATTGGTTTCGTATGTTAATGGTTCTATCGATCACGAAGTCATCGTTGAGTATGTGGGAGCCATTATGGATCTCCAGATCCCGCTGATGGTTATTGATCGGAGAGGTGTCTTCATCATGTCTGCATATTCACGAACCGTAGCGTGACACACTTAAGGTTCGAAGTTGTTTTAAGTAGATATGGAATATGCGTTGGAGACCGAATGTTGTTCGGAGTCTCGGATTGGATCCGGGACATCACGAGGAGATCCGGAATGGTCCGGAGAATAAGATTCATATATTGGGGATCATTTTCTAAGTTAGGAAATGTTCCGGAGTGTTTGTATGGAGATTCTAGAAGGTTTCGGAATGTTCTGGAAGGTTCTAGAAGACTTCTTGGTGTTTGCTTGAAAACCAAGAAAGGGTCAAAGGAAACCTTGTGGGGCGAGACACGGATTCGTGGGGGAGGAGGACTCCTCCCCCCTTCACAACCCGCCGGCCAAGGAGGGGAGTCCTACTAGGACTCCCCCTCCCAAGGCGCGCCTCCCTCCTTTAAATAGAAGGGAGGGGGCGCCCCCTCCTAGCCCTCTCTCATAACAAGCTCTAGCCGCCGCCTGTCTCCTCTACCTTCGCTCTGCTTCGGCTTAGGCGAAGCCCTGCAGAATTCTCTCCTCCACCACCACCACCACACCGTCGTCCTGCTGGGATTCCATGGAGAAGATCTACTACCTCCGCTGCTCGCTGGAACGGGGAGAGGAAGGTCTGCTTCGACTCCGCACGTGTGACCAACTGCGAAAGCGCTGCCGGAACGCGGTGCCGGAAGGATCGTCCACACGATCTTGAGATCGGCAAGTGATCGACTACATCAACCCCGAGATCTAATCTCATAACGCTTTCGGTTCTACGAGGGTTAGTACAGATCTATCTCGTTGCTCATGTCTAATAGATTATATCTTGGCTTTTATCTAGATTAGATCTGGGTGTTGTTCGTTCTTGCGGTAGAATTTTTTTGTTTTCCATGCTACGAACCCATCAGTGGTATCAGAGCCTTGTCTATGCGTAGATCTGTTGCACGAGTAGAACACAATGATGTTGTGGGCGTTGGTGCTCGTGCCGTCTTTTGCTTTGTGTACTTTGCATCTTGCGGTATGGTGGGATGAAGCGGCTCGGGCTAACCTTACATGTCATCGCACATGAGACTTGCTCCACGCTTGACGTGTAACTTGCTTTGCACAAGTGGCTTTGCAGGTGTCTGTCTCTCCCATCATAGTATAGATCCAATCTACACTTTGCACTTGATAGCACTTGTATCAACGTTGTGGTTCAGTTTCGTAGGTAAGATTCGTTCTTATTCGAAAGCCCCAAACCACGTAAAACTTGCAAAGAAAATTAGAGGCGTCTAACTTGTTTTTGTAGGGGTTTTGTGATGTGATATGGCCATCATGTGATTGTGATTATATTTGATGTATGCAATGATCCTTGTTGTAATATGGCAACCGGCAGGAGCCTAATGGTTGTCTTTAATTCTGTTAAGACCTGCATGTCTTTTCATCTTGTAATAGCTTTATTCCAAGTAGTTGTAATAGTTGCTGGTGATGATGGACAACCATGAAGCGGCGCCACTGACCTTGACGCAATGCTGGTGATGATGGAGATCATGTCCGTGCTTTGGAGATGGAGATCAAAGGCATAAGAAGAAAGGGCCATATCATATCACATTAATTATGAATTGCCTGTGATGTTAATCCTTTATGCATCTTGTATTGCTTAGATCGCGACGGTAGCATTATAAGATGATCCCTCTCACTAAATATCAAGTAATAAAGTATTCGTCCTTAGTTGGCACTGTTGCTAAGACTCGTCGTCTCGAAGCATCTCGTGATGATCGGATGTGATAGATTCTACGTGTGCATACAACGGGTGCAAGCCAGATTTGCACATGCGGAAACTAAGGTTAATCTTGAGGAGCCTAGCATGTACAGACATGGTCCCGGAACACGGAATACCGAAAGGTAGAGCACGAGCATATAAGTGATATGATGAACATGAAGATTGTTCGCCGATGAAACTACATACTCTCTCGTGAAGATCGGACTTGGTGTAGTGGACTTGGTTCGTGTAATCACTAAGACAATGTGAGGGATGTTGTTTTGAGTGGGAGTTCATCTAGTTAATTTAAGAATTAAAGTAGAACTCAATTTATCATAAACTTAGTCTAAACTACTTGCAAATTTGTTGTAGATTATGGCGAATCTCTCCATCAATTTCAATGCGTTCCTAGAGAAAGAAAAACTTAAGAACAATGGAAGCAACTTCACGGACTGGCTCCGTGGTCTGAAGATTGTCCTCAGGGCTGGTCAGATGACCTATGTGCTCGAAGCACCGCTAGGTGATCCACCTGCAGATGATGCCACCGATGACATAAAGAATGTTTACGCCACTCGGAAAAATCATTACACCACAGTTTAGTGTTCCATCCTGTACGGTTTAGAAACGGAGCTCCAGAAGTGTTTTGAGCACCACGACCCATTCGAGATCATTAAGGAGCTCAAGCTCATTTTTGAGACTCACGCGGCCGTGGAGAGCTATGAGGCCTCCGGAAAATTCTTTACCTGCAAGATGGAAGAGGGAAGCTCCGTTAGCGAGCATGTGCTCACCATGTCTGGGCACGCAAACAAACTCCAAGAGTTGGGGATAACGATTCCTAATGAGTTAGGGATTCACCGTGTCCTCCAATCACTGCCACCGAGTTATAAGAACTTTGTGATGAACTACAATATGCACTGCATGAACAAGACGTTGCCTGAACTATCGTCCATGCTGAAAACTGCTGAAGTGGAGATCAAGAAGGAGCACCAAGTGTTGATGGTCAATAAGACCACCAATTTCAACAAACAGGGCAAGCCTAAGAAAAAGGGCAACTTCAAGAAGGACGGAAAGAAAGCTGTCGCACCTGCTAAGAAGCCCAAGGCTGGTCCTAAGTCTAAAACTGAGTGCTTCTACTGCAAGAGTGCTGGTCACTGGAAGTGTAACTGCCCCAAGTACCTGGCAGATCTGAAGAACGGCAACATCAAGAAGAAAGGTATATTCGATATACATGTTATTGATGTGTATCTTACTAGTAGTCGTAGTAGTGCCTGGGTATTTGATACTGGTTCGGTTGCTCATATTTGTAACTCGAAACAGGAGCTGTGGAATAAACAAAGACTGGCAAGAGACAAGGTGACGATGCGCGTTGGAAATGGTTCCAAGGTTGATGTGATCGCCGTCGGCACGCTCCCTCTACATCTACCTTTGGGATTAATTTTAAATTTAAATAATTGTTATTTGTTGCCTACGTTAAGCATGAACATTATATCTGGATCTTGTTTATTACAAGACGGTTACTCTTTTAAGTCTGAGAATAAAGGTTGTTCGATTTATATGAGTAATATCTTTTATGGTAATGCACCTGAGATAAATGGTTTATTCTTATTGAATCTCGATAGTAGTGATACACATGTTCACAACATAGATGCTAAACGAATAAAATTGAATTAAAATTTGTACATACATGTGGCACTATCGTCTTGGTCACATTGGAGTGAAGCGTATGAGGAAACTCCATTCTGATGGACTTCTTGAATCACTTGATTTTGAATCACTTGAAAGATGCGAAGCATGTCTAATGGGAAAACTGACTAAGACTCCATTCTCTGGAATAATGGAGGGAGCTACGAACTTATTGGAAATAATACATACCGATGTGTGCGGTCCAATGAGTGTAGCATCGCGTGGTGGATATCGTTATGTTCTCACTTTCACGAATGACTTAAGTAGATATGGGTATGTCTACTTTATGAAACATAAGTCCGAAACTTTCGAGAAGTTTAAGGAATTTCAAAGTGAAGTGGAAAATCATCGTAACAAGAAGATTAAGTTTCTGCGTTCTGACCGCGGAGGTGAATATCTGAGTTATGAGTTTGGCATGCATCTAAAGAAATGTGGAATACTTTCGCAGTTGACACCGCCGGGAACACCACAGCGTAATGGTGTGTTCAAATGTCGTAATCGAACTCTCTTAGATATGGTTCGGTCTATGATGTCTCTTACAGATTTACCGCTATCATTTTGGGGCTATGCATTAGAGACAACCGCATTCACTTTAAATAGGGCACCATCTAAATCCGTTGAAACGACACCGTGCGAATTGTGGTTTGGTAAGAAACCTAAGTTGTCGTTCCTTAAAGTTTGGGGTTGCGAAGCGTATGTAAAGAAGTTACAGCCTGATAAGCTTGAACCCAAAGTGGAGAAATGCGTCTTCATAGAATACCCTAAAGAAACAATTGGGTATACCTTCTATCATAGATCCGAAGGCAAAGTTTTCGTTGCCAAGAATGGATCCTTTCTTGAGAAGGAATTTCTCTCGAAAGAAGTGACTAGAAGGAAAGTAGAACTCGACGAGGTTATTGAACCTTCTCTTGGAGTTGAGAGTAGCGCAGCACCGGAAGATGTTTTTGTGCCGCCTGCACCAACTGGAGAGGAAGCTAATAATGCTGATCATGAAACTTCGAACGAAGTTACTACTGAACCTCGCAGGTCAACGAGGGTTCGTACCACTCCTGAGTGGTATGACTCTGCCTTGAACGTCATGTTGGTGGACAACACTAATGACCCTGCGACGTATGAAGAAGCTATGGTGAGCCCAGATTCCGACAAATGGCTAGAAGCCATGAAATCTGAAATGGGATCCATGTACTAAAACCAAGTATGGACTTTGGTGGACTTACCGGATGGCCGTAAGGCTGTCGAGAACAAATGGATTTTCAAAAGAAAAACATATGCTAATGGTAATGTTACCGTCTATAAAGCCCGACTTGTCGCGAAAGGGTTCCGACAAATTCAAGGAGTTAACTACGATGAGACTTTCTCACCAGTAGCGAAGCTAAAGTCTGTGAGGATTTTGTTAGCAATCGCTGCATATTTTGATTATGAAATTTGGCAGATGGATGTCAAAACGGCGTTCCTTAATGGTGACATTGAGGAAGAGTTGTATATGGTACAACCCAAGGGTTTTGTCGATCCTAGTGATGCTGACAAGGTATGCAAACTTCAGCGCTCCATTTATGGACTGAAGCAAGCATCCCAGAGTTGGAATCAATGTTTTGATAAAGTAATCAAAAACTTTGGATTTATACAAACTTATGGAGAAGCTTGTATTTACAAGAAAGTGAGTGGGATCTCTGTAGCATTCCTAGTACTATATATAGATGACATATTGTTGATTGGGAATGATCTAGAACTTCTTAATAGCGTCAAAACCTATTTGAATAATAGTTTTTCAATGAAGGATCTTGGCGAAGCGGCATATATTCTAGGCATCAAGATTTATAGAGATAGATCAAGACGCCTAATAGCGCTTTCACAAAGTACATACTTAGACAAAGTTCTAAAGAAGTTTAGAATGGAAGAGAGCAAGAAAGGGTTCGTGCCCATGTTGTCAGGTAAGACCTTGAGTAAGACTCAAAGTCCGGCTACGGCAGAAGATAGAGAAAAGATGAATAATATTCCCTATGCCTCGGCCATAGGTTCTATCATGTATGCCATGCTGTGTATAAGACCGGATATAGCACATGCTGTTAGTTTGACTAGCAGATATCAAAGTGATCCTGGAATGGAACACTGGACAGCGGTCAAGAATATCCTAAAAGTACCTGAATAGGACTAAGGATATGGTTATTTCTTATGGAGGTGATGAACAGCTTGTTGTAAACGGTTACACTGATGCTAGTTGGAACACCGATCCAGATGACTCGAAGTCACAGTCTGGATACGTATTTATTTTGAATGGTGCTGCAGTGAGCTGGAGGAGTGCCAAGCAAAGCGTTGTGGTGAAATCTTCAGCTGAATCGGAATACATGGCTGCTTCGGAGGCTGCACAAGAAGCCATATGGATGAAGGAGTTCATTACTGAACTTGGCATGGTTCCCAGTGCGTTGGACCCGATGGCCATCTACTGTGACAACACAGGTGCCATAGCTAATGCATAGGAGCCAAGGTCACATAGCAAGCTGAAGCACATCAAGCTACGTTTCCATGCTATTCACGAGTATGTCCAAGATGGTGACATAAAGATTTGCAAAGTACACACTGATCTGAATGTGGCAGATCCGTTGACTAAACCTCTCCCTAGAGCAAAGCATGACCAACACCAGAATGCCATGGGTGTTAGGTATATTACCATGTAATCTAGATTATTGACTCTAGTGCAAGTGGGAGACTGTTGGAGATATGCCCAAGAGGCAATAATAAAAGTGGTTATTATTATATCTTTGTGTTTATGATGAATGTTTACATCCCATGCTATAATTGTATTATAAGGAAACACTAATACATGTGTGTTTTGTAAACATAAAAGAGTCCCTAGTAAGCCTCTTGTGGAACTAGCTTGTTGATTAAATGATGATCATGGTTTCCTGATCATGGACATTGGATGTCATTAATAACAAGGTTATATCATTAGGAGAATGATGTGATGGACACACACCCATAGTAAGCGTAGCATAAGATCAAGTCATTAAGTTCGTATTGCTGTAAGCTTTGAAATGCATAGTAACCTAATCCTTCGACCATGAGGTTATGTTAATCACCATCACCGGATGGGTACTTTGATGACATCAAACACCACTTCGTAACTGGGTGGTTATAAAGGTGTCATTGGGCATTCTGATGTATGTGTTGAAGCGCATGGACCAAGATTGGGATTTGTCCATCCATATGACGGATAGATATGCTCTGGGCCCTCTCGGTGGAATGTCATCTAGTTAGCTTGCAAGCATGTGACTAGGTCACAAGGGATGACATAACATGGAACGAGTAAAGAGTACTTATCAGTAACGAGGAAGAACTAGGTATAGAGATACCAACGATCAAACCTCGGATAAGTAGAATATCGTGTGACAAAGGGAATTGGTTTCGTATGTTAATGGTTCTATCGATCACGAAGTCATCGTTGAGTATGTGGGAGCCGTTATGGATCTCCAGATCCCGCTGATGGTTATTGATCGGAGAGGTGTCTTCATCATGTCTGCATATTCACGAACCGTAGGGTGACACACTTAAGGTTCGAAGTTGTTTTAAGTAGATATGGAATATGCGTTGGAGACCGAATGTTGTTCAGAGTCTAGAATTGGATCCGGGACATCACGAGGAGATCCGGAATGGTCCGGAGAATAAGATTCATATATTGGGGATCATTTTCAAGTTAGGAAATGTTCCGGAGTGTTTGTATGGAGATTCTAGAAGGTTTCGGAATGTTCCGGAAGGTTCTAGAAGAGTTCTTGGTGTTTGCTTGAAAACCAAGAAAGGGTCACAGGAAACCTTGTGGGGCGAGACACGGATTCGTGGGGGAGGAGGACTCCTCCCCCCTTCCCAACCCGCCGGCCAAGGAGGGGAGTCCTACTAGGACTCTCCCTCCCAAGGCGCGCCTCCCTCCTTTAAATAGAAGGGAGGGGTGCCCCCTCTTAGCCCTCTCTCATAACAAGCTCTAGCCGCGGCCTCTCTCCTCTACCTTCGCTCTGCTCCGGCTTAGGCGAAGCCCTGCAGAATTCTCTCCTCCACCACCACCACCACACCGTCGTGCTGCTGGGATTCCGTGGAGAAGATCTACTACCTCCGCTGCTCGCTGGAACAGGGAGAGGAAGGTCTACTTCGACTCCGCACATGTGACCGACTGCGGAAGCGCTGCCGGAATGCGGCGCCGGAAGGATCGTCCACACGATCTTGAGATCGGCAAGTGATCGACTACATCAACCCCGAGATCTAATCTCGTAACGCTTTCGGTTCTACGAGGGTTAGTACAGATCTATCTCGTTGCTCATGTCTAATAGATTAGATCTTGGCTTTTATCTAGATTAGATCTGGGTTTTGTTCGTTCTTGTGGTAGAATTTTTTTGTTTTCCATGCTACGAACCCATCACCCCTATCATAAGCATCTTGAAGTGATTAAGGTTAAAGTGAACAAACTATGGAGTATATGCTTGACAAAGTATAAGTTGGAAATCTCATGTCCCTTGAATACGAGGGTCGCTCCCCATGCTACTCAAGTTTAGTTACCGGTAAGTTCTTGTCATAGTAAGTACATGTGTATCATAGAGAACCGCCAACGGGGTACCCCTTGCCCGATGATACGGAAGAATCCCCATATCAAAATGACAAGGCAAGCAGACAACGAGCATCTCATCAATCTTCTTATTTACCATGGGAATATGGTGCTTTTTTTTCTCTCTTTCCTCTTTTATCATCTCTTTTTTTCTTTTTCTCTTTTTCTCAATCTCTATCTTTTTTTATAAGAAGAATGCTTCATAGATTGCTCATTATGGTCATGCTGCAGGTTTCCACCATGATTAGGCATGGATTAGACCAGCGGCATAGGCGTTTCTCTAACACACATACATAACTCCATGAACTTACAAGCCCCCCTTTCATTTCACACCGACGACATCCATAAACAAAAGAGCATGATATCAACTAGGTACAATGTACAAGTGCAATGTTGAAAGCGTTCCCCATGACAACATGGTTCTGCTAATTCCCAATGTATAAGTGCAAGCATATACAACATAGATGACACAATGGTTCAAGTTTATTAGGGGCAAGAAAAGTAAAGTGTGCCATCAAGTTCGTGAGATCTTTAATCACTAATTTTCACATAACAAGTTTAATTCGGAAGGTAGATAAAAACATGAATATACTTGGAATATCAAATGCTAATAGGTAGGTATGGTGGAATCTTTGGAATAACTTGGTTTTATTTGGAGTTGGATGCATGAGTGGAACTCATACTTGGTATGGAGGCTAGCAAAAGACTGGGAGTGACCAACTAAGAGAGCAATAATGGCCATAATCATGTAAAGCGATAAAACATCGTTAATTAAAACATAAAGTGATATTACAAGTCGAAAACTAAATGATCATAGAGGCTATGGTGACTTGGTATAGTCTTAACATGGTGTGAGCATGCGCCAAGTCAACCCAAATAAAGCATTAAAGGAGAATACCACAATATTATGCTTTTATATGCTAAAACAACGCACAATTCTTTCAAGGCACATTAAGCAATCTCAATTGTTTATAACATGTCATGCTACAACAATAATCACTAATCATAAAGCCAAAACAATATCAAGCATGACATGATAAAGTCTAAGTCACAGCCAAAAACAAGCTCCTTTTATACCACTTAAGCATGAACGTTCCTACTCTTTTCCAATCCAAATCAACTTTATTTGAAAACTAATACATGAATGAGGGGGTACAACCAATTTATCAAGAAAACTAATCAAACAAAAACTAAAAACGAAAATGAATATGCTCCAAGGACAACACAATTGTGCATGAAACAATAAAAATGAAGTGTTGGGAAGAAACCTGAAATTTCTATTGATGAAGAAGGGGATGCCTTGGGCATCCCCAAGCTTTGACGCTTGTACTTCTTGGATATTTCTTGGGGTGACACGGGTGGCATCCCCAAGCTTGAGCTTTTATCCATTCTTCATATTATCACATTACTCTTCCCTACACTTTAAAATTTCCTTCATACAAAACTTCACACAATATTCATTAGCAACATTAGTGCATTCAAAAGATAATAAACCTTTGGGGTTTAGTTTTAAAACAGCAAAACTTTCATTAAAAACATAAGCTACTGTAGCAATTCCCTCAAAAAGCTCAATTCACCAAAAATAACCCAAAAATAAATCGATAAAAAGGCAAATGCAAATAATGGCAGAAATCTGTCAAAACAGACCATCAGGTGAAAACCGATTTTTTCGAAGATCTTCTGTTGCTCAAATCTAAAAGTGTTGAACTAACGGAAGTTGTATATAGACCTGGGCCAGAAGCACAAACAATTACAGCTCAAACCGACGTATAGAGATTTTTCACGATTTTTTACAGCGAAGCACAAAAATCTGTTTCAGGACAACAACTTTCCCAAGCATTACTTCTCTCTCATTAGAGGTTACTCTTGGCACAAAAACCACACAAAAATGATAAGGAGAGGTTATGACTGAAGCAATAACTTCCAAGACTCAACTAAAACTTTTGGGTTATCTCCCAATAAGTACTTTTCTTTAACGCCTTTAAGTTAGGCATAAGAGGCAAGAAAAGAATCAAGTATTCTCAAATGAAGAAGCATTAAGAGCAAATTTTGTTTTAATAGGAGATGCAAAAGGAATCTTCTCTATATTCTTAGGGAAGTGTTCTATACCTTTCTTGAGTGGAAATTGATATTTAATGGTGCCTTCTTTCATATCAATAATGGCACCAACAGTTCTAAGAAAAGGTCTTCCCAAAGTAATAGGACAAGAAGCATTGCATTCCACATCCAAAACATAGAAATCAACAGGTACATAGGCATTGTTAACCATAATAAGAACATCATTATTACTCCCCATGAGTTTGTTTTTAGCATTATCATCGAGTGGGACATTTAAATAACAATCTTCCAATGGTGGCAAATCAAGCATTTCATAAATCTTTCTAGGCATAATAGAAACACTATTATGAAGATTGCATAAAGCTTGGAGATCAAAATCATTCACTTTCATATTAATGATGGTTTCCCAACCATCTTATAATTTCATAGGAATAGAATCTTTATGTTTCATCTTTTCTTCTTTAATTTTTATGAGAGCATCAGTAATGTGTTTTGTAAAGGCCATATTCATAGCACTAGCATTAGGACTTTTAGCAAGATTTTGTAGGAACATAATTACTTCAGAGATATTGCAACCAGTAAGATCAAAATCATAATTATCATCTAAATTAGTAGAGCAATTGTTTCCCATATTTTGAAAAATTTCAGCATTTTTATTAGAAAAGGTTCCATTGGGTTTACTAGCTTTAACATTAGTGGTAGTGATAGTAGAAATACTAATATTTCTAGAAATTTCATCTTCTCTTTCCCACTTAGTATGCAATTCAGCTAAATGTCTAACATTTTCATCAATTATAACTTGTATGGCATTAGTAGCAACAAAAGGGTTTTCAATAGTTTCAGGTTTAGCAGCCATTTTATTCAAAGCAGATTGTGCTTTAGACAATGATGCTATATTTCTTTCAGCATTAGAGAGTTTTTCCTCAATAGTTTTATTGAAGGTAGTTTGTTTATTAATAAAATCTTTAAGCATGACTTCAAGTTCAGAGGGTGCACTTCTATTATTGTAGGAATTTCCATAAGCATTACCATTATTGGGAGGATATGGCCTATAATTATTATTACCTAAATTATTCCTGTAGGCATTGTTGCTAAAATTATTATTTCTAATAAAGTTCACATCAACTTTCTCTTCATGAGCAACCAAAGCGTCTAAGGGTACATGATTTGGATCAATATGCGCTTTCCCATTAACAAGCATAGACATAATAACATCAATTTTATCACTCAAGGAGGAGGTTTCTTCAACAAAATTTACCTTCTTACCTTGTGGAGCTCTCTTAGTGTGCCATTCAGAATAGTTCACCATCATATTATCAAGAAGCTTTGTTGCAACACCCAAACTAATGGTCATAAAGGTACCTCCAGCAGCAGAATCCATCAGATTTCTTGAAGAATAATTCAATCCTGCATAAAAGGTTTGGATAATCATCCAAGCAGTCAGTCCATGAGTGGGACAATTCTTTACCAAAGATTTCATTCTTTCCCAAGATTGAGCAACATGTTCATTATCAAATTGTTTAAATTTCATTATTTCACTTCTCATAGATATAATCTTAGTAGGAGGATAATATTTTCCAATGAAAGCATCTTTGCTTTTAGTCCAAGAATCAATACTATTTCTAGTTAGGGATTGCAACCATTCTTTAGCTTTTCCTCTCAAAGAGAAATTAAACAATTTAAGCTTAATAATATCTCCATCTATATCCCTATGTTTTTGCATCTCACAAAGTTCAATAAAGTTATTAAGATGAGCAGTAGCATCTTCAGTACCAATACCAGAAAATTGTTCTCCCATAACAAGATTGAGTAAAGTAGGTTTAATTTCAAAGAAAGTAGCTTCAGGAATAGGTGGAGCAATAGGTGTGCACATGAAATCATTGTTGTTGGTGCTAGTGAAGTCACACAACTTAGTGTTTTCAAGAGTAGTCATTTTTTGTGTTTTGGATATAAAGAAAGCAAACTTAGTACAACTAATTTTTTGTGTTTTTGATAAAAGAAACAAGCAAACAAAGCAAAAATAAACTAAGCAAAACGAAAACAACAAAGTAAAGATATTGGTTATGAGGGACTCCCCTTGTGAAGATGTCCTTGAATCCCTGGCAACGGCGCCAGAAAAATGCTTGATGGCTCAAAATGTGATGAGCTCATTGGGAACCCCAAGAGGAAGGTATGATGAGCATAGTAGCAAGTTTCCCTCAGTTATGAAACCAAGGTTATCGAACCAGTAGGAGCAAGGAAACACCTCCAAGGTGTTGTTTCCAACTTGGAATCCTACACAACCACAGAACTTTGCCCCCAACTTATAGTGATGTTGTCAATCTCACCGGTTTTGCTAAAAACAAAGGATTAAATGTATTGTGTGGAAGATAGTAATTGTTTGCAGAAAGTAAACAGAAAACACTAAATAGATTGTAGATTGATGGTAAAAGAATGGACCAGGGTCCATAGTTCACTAGAGGTGATTCTCCTTAAGATAGGTGACATGTTGGGTGAACAAATTACAACGGGGCAATTGATAGACACCGAGAAAGCATACATGCATATACTAATCATCTTGACTCCTATGAGATTTGATTGGGCATTACAACATTATACATAAACCGTAATCCAACTTCATCTATGACTAATAATCCACCTTCAAGTTATCATCCGAACCCCCTCCAGTATTAAGTTGCAAGCAACAGATAATTGCATTAAGCAAAGTGTGTAAAGTAAACAATACGATTGTTCTATGCACAAAGGATTGATGTTTTCTCCCTAGTAGAAACAGCACATCTAGTACCTTAGAGATTTTTGTCACTTCCCCAGATTCCTAGAGGCATTAACCCACTATCCAGCATAAATACTCCCTCTTGGAGTTGCTAGCATCTACTCGGCCAATATAGCTACTAACAAAGGAAAGCATGCAAGATCACAAATAACAAAGACATGATAGAATCAATAATCAATCTGAAATAGCATCTTAATATCCATCGGATCCCCGCAAACACAACATGTAGATTACAAATAGATGATCTTGATCATGAACGAAGCTCACAAGATCTAAACATGGTAGCACAAAGGATAAGAACCAACCATCTAGCTACTACATGGACCCGTAGTCCAGGGATGAACTACTCACACATCACACCAGAGCCAGACATGGTGATGAAGAAGGCCTCTAGGGTGATCTCGCCCCTCCGGCAGGGTGCCGGGAAGAGCTTCAGATCCCTCCCTATCTAGGGATGGAGATGACGGTGGCTACAGACTCTTTCATGGAATTTTGATCGGGTACTTAGGGTTTCTGCATCGGAGGCTTCTTATAGGCGAAAGGGGAGACCGAGGGGGTGCCCGAGGCGGCAGCACCCCCTAGGCGCGGGCCAGGCCAGGCCGCGCGGCCAGGGGGTGTCGCCCCCTCGAGGCCCTTCTTCGTCTCGTCTTCTAACTCCGTGTTCCCCTCGGTGAAATATTGACTTTGGCTTTTGTCCCGTCCAATTCCGATAATATTCATTTTCTGGCTTTTCTGAAACCAAAAACAGCAGAAACAAGCAACTGGCACTGTGGCATCTTGTTAATAGGTTAGTTCCAGAAAATGTGTAAAAGTACTCCAAAGTGTGGACAAAACATAAGCAAGTAGATATAAAACAAGCATGGAACATCAAAAATTATAGATATATTTGCAACGTATCAGCAGGCGGAGGCAATCCGGTGCTTTACATCAACGACCCCATCGCCGTCCAAGAAATCTTCGACGCGATCACGGAGAATGACGAGTTCGAGGAGGCGGTCCCTGATGAGGAGTCTGAGGTACTATATTGCTAGCTTCTCTAGTCGCAGCCGCAAATTTCACTGTTCATACATAGGATTTTCTCAATCGTGTATAGATCCTTTTGGTCTTGAAGTAAGTTAGTATATATATGGTTCGAACGGTTGATTGATGAATCTTCCATCTAGTCACAAAACCCCATTCCATCTAGTCACAAAACCCCAATCTGCTCATCTGCCATCTAGTTGAGTGTTGATTTCGATACACAACATGCCTATAACATTACATTTATATTCCTTACTGAGCCCAATGATTTAATTTTTCCCCAAAATAGTACAGGGACATCTGATGGTATCATTTTCTTAGGGATGGTTAGTGAACCTGAGGCAGCAATGTACATAAACAATATAGGTTGTGCTGTTGGTATTTTGTTTCTCCGACTCCATCTCTGAAAAAATGAGGCCCTTAATTTATTCTCATACAGAACCTATATATATAATATTTGTATTATTTCTGATCTTTGAATGAGTCATATGATGCATATGTATATCCCTTACGATTACATTTCAATTCCTTATTATGGCCAATGATTCAAATTTACCCCAAAAGAGAGGCAAACACATTGGTGTCAGATTTTTTAGGGATGAGTTAGCGAACCTGGGGCCATGTACAAGATCAATATAAGTTGTGCAATTGTTACTTGGTTCGCTTACGCCATCCCTGAAAAAACTTATGAGGCCGCAATCTTTATTCTATATTCATAAAACTATGATATTTGAATTATCTATTCCATACATTCATAGTGTATAATAATTACATTTTAGTTTGTCACCAAGGTCAATGATTGAAATTTTCCCCAAAAGAGTTCAAGGGGAGACACGTATGATGGTGTCGTGTTTTAGGGATGGGTTAGTGAACCTGAGGCAACAATGCACACAAACAATATAGGTTGTGTTGTTGGTACTTTGGTTCTCCAACTCCATCTCTGAAACAAATTGTGATGCCCTTGATTTATTTTCATATGAAACTACATATATGATCCTTGATTTGTTTCTGATTTTTGAATGATTCATATGATGCATATGTAAATGAATGGTTTTGATCATAAGTATTTTTAACATATACCTGAAGATTAATTGTTTGGTTTTTTTATTTATAATTACAATATTTATGCTTGTTTTTGTACCTGACTATGCATATCCCTGAATATTGTTTTGTACGATTACATTTCAATTTCTTATTATGGCCAATGATACAAATTTTTCCCAAAAAAAAGGCAGACACATTGGTGTCAGATTTTTTCAGGAATGAGTTAGCGAACCTGGAGCCACGTACAAGAATATTATAGGTTGTACAATTGTTACTCAGTTCACTCACTCCATCCCTGAAGAAACTTATGAGTCCCCTAGATTTATTGTACATACACTCTGATGCAGTTAATTGTCATTGTGTTGAGATGAAATGATATATGAACTGATCAAACTATTGCTGAGATGCTTTCTCTTTGATATCCACAGATATATTGTCTTACATATATATGTTGTCAATTCTTGAGTTGTAATACAATTCAATCATATGTATGAGTTCTAAGTTATGTTCTTAAAAATCAACAGGAGGATGATGATGACATGGACAATAGCAAGGAATACAGGGACAATAAGAGCCGCTACGTGCTGAGGCGGTTACAATATGGGCTAATCTGTTTCTACCGTACGGGGACACTGTTTTTCCCATTATGTGGCAGAGCAATCAACTTGGACCTCGACAACATGATCCAACATGCGGTGGGCGTTGCCAGAGGCGGAGGCAGAAGGCATAAGCCGATTACCTTGGCGCGGCACGCAGCCTTCGGCAAATTCCTCCGGGATTATGTCAGGACTAGCCTGTATCCCCTCGACTAGGTTATCCCTGCCTCCTGCTGATGCCCCTGCCCTGCTAGGCGTCTCCGTGTCCCGGCCTCCTGCTGATGCCCCTGCTTTTATTTTATTTTAGTTAATTATTACCTGTGTGTGGCATGTAAGACAATATATCCGTGGTGTCTCTGGTGAACCTTCTATATATATATATATTAATCTACTCCTTTATATGGAGTGCCTTAAAATTTCTAGTGTTCAATTATATTACTGATCATGCTCATGCACACTACAAAATATTTTTAGTACTCGATTATATTATAATTGTCAAGGAATACATCAACAAGTTAAATTGGTCGAAATTTTGTATTGAAGTAACTAAATGATCTCACATCAGCGGTGAACGTTGGCAGAAGCCGAAGGCATCAGCTGAAGACCTTGGAGCGGCACGCAATCTCCGACAAATTCCTTACAGGTTTAACAACGGGTTGCTGCCGCCCAGCTCTAAATTCGCTTATAGGTTCAACATGGCAGAACTTGAGCTACCACAGAGACCTCGGCAAAGTTGGCAGAATTGGTGCGGGTGCAACCATGGCGACGGTGAGCTTGGATTCTAGAAGAGGAAAAAAGGACCGAGCATGGTCGACAAGGTGACAGATCTCCGGGAACCAATTCTTGTCCCCGCACCGTGCCATGGGTGTGGCCATGGTGAGGGCGAGCTCCGACTCGGGATGGGGAGGAGAGCGGGTCCGAGGAGGTTCGTCACGGCCTAGCTCCGCGACATGGCCGCGACCACAGCTTGCCACTCCGGAGAAGAAGAAGACGCGCAATGGATGCAGGCGCCAACACTGCAAGCGTATAGGGAGGAGAGCAGGGCCGAGTAGGTTCGTCCACATCCCAGCTCCGCGCCATGGCCACGACGCCCCGCAGATTGTCGCTCCGGATGCAGCCGCCAACGCTGCAAGCCTAATTGACGCCTAAGCGATAGGAGCGACATAACGGCGAAAACTGACAGGGGACCCAACTTGACGGCTATTAGCCTGATATTTTATATTGAAACGTAAAGTTGAATTTGTGATGAAAAAGGCCCTCTGAGTATTTGACACGCCAACTGTGGTCATCACGGCTGATTACAGGCAACTTGGATACTGCGTTGCCTGGGTGCCCCAACTTTTGGGCCGTAAAATGATATTCTCCCCAAGGAGAAGCATGTACTCGTGCAACGGGGAGCTGCAGAGCAGCAAGACTTGGAGGAGTAATACAGACAAGTAGCTCCAGGAGTACCTGCGGTCGGAGGCGGCGCTCTAAGATCTCAACGATCCGGTGTGGTTCCCTGACCTCAACTTGGTCCTTTGCCAGTCCCTCCGGCGATGATGCAGTTCGGCGAGAGCTGGTCGACGATGAATTCAAGCAGGGTAATCAACCTCGAGGACAACGACAACGACTTGTTTGACTTCTCCGACTAGATAGGGTTTGAGATTTATTTAGTTTTTACTATAAAAATTTGTTCAAATTTGAAAGATAGATTTCAAATTTCAATGAAATTGGCCGTTCCTTTTAAAAAATTCAAATCATTCCATGTACTTGTATTGGGAGCGCCAGTGTGGGAAGCCCTCCCAATATGACGGCAACCTGTGCTGGCGCCTCCCATAGAACCTTCCCGTCACAGTTTTTTTTCACTATGTACGCCCGTGGACATATATTACTTGTATTTATAACTGTAGCAACACAAATATGAAACTTACAAGCAATAGA
Organism: Avena sativa; assembly: GCA_916181665.1. NCBI lineage: Eukaryota > Viridiplantae > Streptophyta > Magnoliopsida > Poales > Poaceae > Avena > Avena sativa. Next base: position 473,351,827 of record OV702290.1, read on the forward strand.
AAACAAGGAGAAAACAAATGGTTGGACAACTGCAAACCTCCTCGCCACAACTACTAAGAACCCAAATCATTTGCCGTCATCGGAGAAGAAGAAGATCACCAACAGCAGGTCCACACTTTGGCATTGAAGAAATCCCTAGTCATGAGGCGTTAATGAGCCGCAATAACCACCAGCCTCGTAGAACTAGATCTAGCATGCTGCTAAGGAACATCGTCCGGAAGAGCCCTCCGAGCATCTTCAATGCCGGATGCAGGGCCAACGCCACCCTGTCTATCAAGCGGCCGAATCCTTCACCATCCACCACAAACCAGCATCAATCACCACACTCCAAAGATGCCAGGACCAGATCGGCGATGAGATCAACACCACACAAAGCCGGAGCACACGCCCTACGAAGACCATATCCCATAGGCATATCGACACTAAAAACATCACCGAGATGGGGTTGAAGCCGAGGTACCATGATTTGATGTAGTGCGTCCAACGCCATCTAAGTTGCATCACCACGACACCACAAAGACCTTGATGAACATCAAGTGTACATCCTGGGTCCCCACCCCCTCCCACCCACGTGAGCGAAAGCGGAGGAGGTGAGGACCCGTCGGAGAGGCGGTGGCTAGGGATTTTTGGAGGAGGACCGGTGGGGGACATGATATAGGGTAACTCATATGAAATGTTCTTACAACCTTAATCAGCATGTCCACTGAATGGGCTTGCTAATGGCTAAGCCATCTTATAACCGAAAACAGTCCATCCAAGCCTCTCTGGGTGGTCCAGGCAGGCAAGGTGTTAGGAAGCACCACTAATCCGGAACCCCTATGCGACCTTAATTCTCGGCTCGCTCACGTCCTTCGCCGATGGGCCTGGCCTAGCACGCGATTAGCGTACAACGGTAAGAGCGACTAGGAAGAGGTGAGTTTATGTGTTTTTGTTTAATTTTAGGTTATCGTTCAAATCTGAGCAATTTTTAGTATTAAAATTTTCAAAATCTAAACGAATTTGAATTCTGAACAAGATTCAAAACTGAACAAATTTGAAATCTGATTTTTTTTCAAAAGTGAACACATTTCAAATTTGAACAAACACGAAATCTAGTCAAATTCAAAATCTAAACAAATTTTAGATCTGAACATTTTCAAATCCGAACATTTTCAGGTTTGAACATTTCTCAAAATCTAAAAAATTCAACACAAGAACACTTTTAAATCTAAACACTTCCAAAAGTTTGGATTCAGAATCTAAACAATTTTTAAGTCTAACCCTTTTTATAATATGAACATTTTCAAGACAATTAATCTAAACATTAAAGAAAACAATAACAAAAAGAATAGAAAACAAAGCAAAAAAGACAAGAAAAAGAAAAAAATAGAAAAAAAAGAGAAAAGAAAAGGAAAAATACTAACCAGCTTTAGGCGATGCCGCAGATTCAAATCGCATTGACCGTTGAATACGGATCACACCCTAATCCCCTATGTACAACCAGTAGTGAGTATTAGCACGGACTCGCTTGCAGCAGCAGTATCTTGGCCGGCAATGAAACCTCCCACTAATAGATAAACTTTTACCTTTTCCATACAAATCCTTAAACAATATTTTTTCTCCTAAAAAGAACATTATTCATTTAATTAAACTAAAGAAGTTTAAGTAATTAGAAAAGTTCCTAGTGTTTAATTTCAAATATCAAAACAAAACTTTCAATTAATTATGCTCGTGTATTGTAGAAAAGCCTATATGTGGAAGACAACCAATGGAAAAAGAAAATATTCACAAACAAGAAAAAAGTTCATGTATTCTTTTTTAAATTTGATATCTCGAAATAAAGTATGAATAGTGTTCCAAGAAAGTGTTCATGGGTCTCTTAAAAAAGTTCATAGATTTAATTAAAATGTTATAAAAATAGTAAAACAATAAGAAATTTAAAGATAATAAATGAAAGTGTTCAACCATCTCATAATTTTTTCATGTATTATAAAAAATATCCATCGTATATTTATAAAAAACACAAGACAAAACACACAAAAACACAAAGAGATTATATAAGAAAAGGAAAAGGGAAAAATAAAAGAGAACTATACAAAAAATAAAAACAGAAGTCAGTTGGTCGGCCTAGCGCACGCGCGCACGCAGGTGATGTGAGTTGCTTCTCTTGATCAACGACATATAGTGGATGTCGGTGGTGACACTGGCTACACTTCCCCCCCCCCCCCCCCAATGGCTCCTCCTAGCTCTGGCGACCACCATGGCGACCACACCACCAACCTCGTTTCATCTGCTTATCGATGGCCTCTGATGGATCCCTTCAGCAATCCCTCCTCCATTGCTCACTCTCTGTATTTCTCTTTTGGCCATCGATTTCGTGCAAAGGTTCGTGATCTCTTCTCCACCCCGGTTAGTCCCGTCTCTGCCACCACCCATTTCTTATTGGTAGTTTCGTTTGGAAGAGCTGCTTTTCGGTTGAATAATTACAATGCTAGTCTTGCTCTGTCTGCATCCTTGGGAGTGGCTTACAATGAGATTGATATTGAAAATTTATCTGATCGGGTTTTCAAATTTGCGGTCTGTTCCAAATATGTGGGTTTTCTCATTCACAATATGAGATCATTTGCCTGCAAACAATTTAAGTGTTATTTTCATCTATGGGGACGGGGTGGTCCAAATTGGCAAAGAGAATTTCAACTCTGGCAGTCTAATTAGATGTTGAATAGGTCATAGTAGGCAGAAGTCATGGTCGTGGTTCATCTCATCGACAGTATCGTCGACAGTTTCAATCTGATCATGTGTTTCAGAACCCACATAGCCCTATCAAATTCTGTCAGTATGCGATCACATTCATCGTGATCTTGACTGATCCACTACAGTGCCACCTCTCTCTAGTGCCAATACCATCCCTTTGGGTTTGAGATCTAGGAACAATTTTCAAAATTCAAACTCCTGGCAACCTGGTAACGCTGATCGGCAATCTCGGAGAGCTGTTAGCGGGATACCCGCAATTTCAAATGCTTCTACTAGATGGGTTGTTGCGAGTACGACTTGGGCCAGCTCGGACCATCAAGACCCTGGCCCATCTTATCAGCTCACCACACTTTGTATCCTCCCTCCTATGCCAGACAGGGCCGATCAGGCATCTGGCCCATCACCATTTGCCGCTTGCACTCGCTGCTTGGCACCTGGCCACCTTAGAACTGATTGCAACAAACAGGTTTGTTGCAGAACTTGCTCGAATTATGGGCATATCTCGAGAGGTTGTTTCTCTAAAAGTAAATATAAGCGGATTTATTGTCCGAAAAATCGCAATAAACCCATATGTCTTGAGATTTCTCGGAACGACACCCTGTCTGTCACGCCTGCTTTTCCTCTACTACAGTCCCACCCTAACCTCGAGCCCTCCAACATTGCCGACGGCGACATTGCCGACGAGGACAAGGCCAACTACCCCTGCGACCCCATCTCCCACCTTCCCCCTGGAGCTACCTTGGTGCCGCACAACCCTCTTCACCCACAACATGGATATGTTGTCATTGGTGGTAGTATGCCCATCAAATGTGATGATTGGGCGATTGTGCTGTTGGAACCTAAACCCAATGCAGAGATGTTTCAAGGTACTTCTAATCTTATCAGAGCTCATTTACAGCAGAGAGGGTTAGGGATCAAGTAGATCAGTAGATGTGTTATGGGGGCTGCTATGGTTAGGTTTCAAGATTGCATGGAGTGATAATGCGGTAAACAACAACCCTTTTCTTTCATTGGTGACACAATCATGAGAGTTATTGATCATGACAAAGTTAGATACCATAGATCTACCACTTTCACACATGACGTGTGGATCATGCTTCTAAGTTACCCACCAGGCTATTGGAACCTTGATACTATTGTCTGCAATTTTGCTCCCTAGGGACGTTTTCTGATGTGGAATAGAGATGATCGTAACAAATCTAGAGTGTTGGCTAAGATTAGGGCTTATGGCATTGATAAAATCCCTGCTAGCATTGTTGTGATTCAGAATTTCAGTGAAGAGGGCCATGGGGCATCATGGTCATGCCCATGCCACCTAATGAACATGAACTTTATTGGTGTCGGACCTGGTGATGAGGACCCCCTCCCGCCCAATGGAGGAAATCCACACCCAATCCCTCTAATCATTGATGATTTTGCTATATGGCATGCTAATAATGAATGACCTGCTATTTCTCCTGCACCTGTTTCCCAACATGTTGCAGCTGATCCTATGATTGTCACCCCACCACAAATCCCTGTGCATAATGTGCAACAACCAGTTTTGGAACATGTTGCAATGAATGATATGAATGCTGCACCTACCATCTTGCATGAGGACAATGATACTGGTGAAGAGATTGTGATGGAACACCCAAATGTTTCCAATATCAGTGAAACACTTGCAACTCATGGAGATTTCACCAACTCTGATGTCATTGCACATGACTCTTCTCATAAAGATCATGTGTCTGTTGTTAAGAACATGATAGGCAACCTTGCTGCATCATCCAAGACCCTGGTCCTAATTCTGATAAATGAGAAGATTGTGAATGCATCTTGTCAAATGGTTGATGTGGACTCTGCTTCTGGCACCAAAAGGAAGTGTTATCTTGTGGTCATTAATGAGCATGTTCCTATCAGCAAAAAAACCTCTGTTAAAATATTCGACCTGGATGAGGCTGCAACATAGAAAGCTACTAAAAAATAAAGGTAAAGCACCTACAAATGTAGGGAAATTCAGAAGAGTGGCAGGATTGCTAATCTTACCAAGGGATACAAAGATGTGAAGGCTGCTGAGGAAGCTGAAACCAACAAGGATGCTGGAGTGGACTTGGAACCTATATTTGAAGCACATGTGAGAGATAAAGCTGCACCTCCTCCCCTATCCTCCCTATATGCACTCTGCAAGCTATCGGAACTGGACCCTGCTAGATGCACCCTGGTGATGTATATAATGACAGTCTGAAATATGATAGTACCAATGACAGCATCGAGTAATAGCATTCTCCACGTCATAATAATGAGAGCACAAATACAACCCAAATTATGTTTTCTTTCTTTCACTGGCACCATATGTCTGGCTTGTAATTTGTGTTATAAACCCTATCTCTCTATCTGTATTTGGAGTAATCTTTGCATCTTCTGGTGTGTACTAATTAGCAAGTACTCTATGGGATGTTTTACACCTATTTGGTTGTATGAAGATTTCAGTTACTTGAGCATCTCTACCTCTGCTGGGCAATTTAAGATTGTTCAGTTGCTACCTTTGTATGTTGTTTCCCATGAATAGATATTGGAATATTCTTGATTGGAACCTGAGGGGTATTAACTCTCAGCTCAGATGGAATGATATTATAGAAAAAATTGAATAAGTTGATTGAAATATTTTGTGCCTCCAAGAAACTAAAATAGAAACTTTTGACCACTCCTACTTGAGAATCTTCTGCCCAAGAAGGCTAAACCAATTTGCATTTTCTCCCTCTATGGGTAACTCAGGAGGCATTATCACTATCTAGAATGGGAATTTATTCAGTGGTAACATCATTAGTAGTTGTAAATTCCAACTAGCAGTGGAACTTTCATGTAAACTCTCTAGGAATGTCATTTACCTGACCAATGTTTATGGTCCTACAATTGTGGAAGACAGAATGGCTTTCACCAGCTGGCTTTTCGACATTGATACCTCACTTATGGCATATTGGATGATTCTAGGTGATTTTAACCTCATGAGAAATCCTGAAGATAGGGATAGGGATGGAGGAGACATTAATAATATGCTCTTATTTAATAGAATTATTAACCATCTTGATCTAGTGGAAGTACCATTAAAAGGTAGAGCATACACCTGGAGCAATATGCAACAAACTCCTCTACTTGAAAAGCTTGACTGGATTTTCACATCTTCTAGATGGACTATAGCTTACCCAAACGCCACTACTATCCCACTGGCTAGACTCTTGTTAGATAATATCCCTATCAAAATTCAGATTATCACTAAAATTCCTAAGGCACATATTTTCATATTTGAAGACTATTGGATGGACTTTGATGGATTTAATGAGACCATTCAGTTGAACTAGCAGCATACTGGTATTTTCAAGAACTCTGCATAAGATATCACTGCAAGATTGAAATCCTTGAGATCTATACTGAAGAAATGGAGCAAAAATCTCTCATAGCTTAACAAAATTATTGAGTCTTGCAGTTATGTCCTAGCACTGCTTGATGGGTTGGAGGATCAGACGCCACTCTCACTTCATGAAATGAATTTCATAAAAGCACTCGAGAACCACCTAGCTAAACTTCTTGAAGCAAAGAGAATATATTGGAGTAATATGGCCAAAATTACATGGGCCAGAATAGGTGGCGAAAATACTAAAAAATTTCACACTATAGCCACTAAAAGTCATAGATGCAGTTATATTGCATGCCTCAAAACATCTGATGACAGACTTGCACTTGATCCTGAGGAAAAGGCTGATATCATTTGGAATACTTTCGAAGATAGGATTGGATGCACTGATGAACCTATCATGCTTTTCAATGTGGACAACCTTGTGCATCAAAACTAGGACATTGACTTTGATAGTCTAGAATCTCCTTTCACCATAGAATAAATTGATGGTATCATTAAGGAAATGCCAACAGACAAATCACCAGGACCTAATGGATTTAATGGAGCTTTCATCAAACATTGTTGGGATGTTGTGAAAACACAATATCAACTTTGCTTTGACTTTCATGCAGGAAATCTAAACATTGAAAGTATCGACACTGCATTTATCACTCTGATCCCAAAAAATAACAGCCCTGAAGTGACAAATGACTATACGCCCATATCTTTGTCAGCTTGGCACTCAAAATTATAACCAAGCCTCTAGCCAATAGAATGTATAAAGTCATCATTCCTAACATTCATATGAATGAATATGGATTTATCAAATCAAGAACTATCCATGATTGCCTAGCATGGGCATTTGAATATATCCACTTGTGTCATAAGTGAAAAAAGGATATTATTATTCTAAAATTGAATTTGAAAAAGCTTTTGACAGAGTGGAATACCGTGATATCTTACTTATGCTAAAGCATTCGGGGTTTGGGGATAAATGGATCAATTGGATTAAATGCATTCTCACCACTACATCAACAGTTGTTTTACTGAATGGTGTACCTCGAAAAAAGATCCATTGCAAGAGAGGAGTCAGACAAGGGGACCTGATACATTGCAAATGTATCTATAATTTTTGATGTTCCATGCTTGGTTTTATCTACTTTCTTGTGTTTTGTCCACACTTTGGAGTACTTTTCATATGATTTCTTGGACTAACCTATTAACAAGAGCCACAGTGCCAGCTGCCTGTTTTCTGCTGTTTTTGGTTCCAGGAAGTCAGAAAATGAATATTCTTTGAATTGGACGGGACAAAATCCAAAGTTATTATTTTACCGGGGGACATCTGGAGCCAGAATACGAGATGGAGAGGGGCTCTGGCCCGGCCACACCACCTGGCCACGCGGCCAGGCCTGGCCCGCACTAGGGGGTGGTCTGGCCGCCCTAGGCACCCCCTCGGCCTCTCCTTCCGCCTATATATTGCCTCTGATACGGAAACCCTAAAGATCCGATCAAAATTCCACGAAAGAGTCTCTAGCCGCCGTCATCTCCATCCCTAGATCGGGAGGGATCTGAAGCTCTTCCCGGCACCCTGCTGGAGAGGGGAATTCACCCTGGAGGCCTTCTTCATCATCATGCAAGCCTCTGGTGTGATGCGTGAGTATTTCATCTCTGGACTACGGGTCCATGTAGTCGCTAGATGGCTGGTTCTCCTCCTTTGTGCTTTCATGTCTAGATCTTGTGAGCTCCGTTCATGATCAAGATCATCTATTTGTAATTCTGCATGTTGTGTTTGCGGGGATCCGATGGATATTGAGATGCTATTTCAGATTGATTATTGATTCTATCATGTCTTTGTTATTTGTGATCTTGCATGCTTTCCGTTGTTAGTAGCTATCTTGGCCAAGTAGATGCTAGCAACTCCAAGAGTTAGTATTTATGCTCGATAGTGGGTTCATGCCTCTGGTAATCTTGGGAAGTGACTAAAATCTCTAAGGTACTAGATGTGCTATTGCTACTAGGGAGAAAACAATAATCCTTTGTTCATAGAACAATCGTATTGTTTACTTTACACGCAATTCGTAATGCAATAATCTGTTGCTTGCAACTTAATACTGGAGGGGGTTCAGATGATAACCTGAAGGTGGATTATTAGTCATAGATGCAGTTGGATGGTGGTCTATGTATAATGTTGTAATTCCCAATCGAATCTCAAAGGAGTCAAGATGATTAGTATATGCTTGTATGCTTTCTTGATGTTTGTCAATTGCCCCGCTGTAATTTGTTCACCCAACATGTTATCTATCTTAAGGAGAGCCACCGCTAGTGAACTATGGACCCTGGTCCTTTCTTTTACATTCAATCTACAAACTGTTTAGTGCTTTGTGTTTACTTTCTGCAAACTATTACTTCCTTCCATTTGATACATTTAATCCTTTGTTTTTAGCAAAACCGGTGAGATTGACAACCTCATCACAAGTTGGGGACAGAGTTTTGTGGTTGTGTTGTGCAGGTCTCCACGTTGCTACTGGCACCGGTAGTGCGCCCTGCCAACGTTCAGCTAGCAACATCTTTGGGGTGTTTCCTTGCTCCTACTGGATTGATAACCTTAGTTTCGTACCGAGGGAAAACTTGCTGCTGTGCTCATCATACCTGTTGGGGGATACCCCCGGGTAGGGTCACGCCGGGGTATAAAGGCCAAGTTAGCCGAGGTACGGCAAGGTCAAAGCGAATGCTGGCCGAGTCATCTCAAGGCAGGCTGAATCACAGAGTAACCCGGACCAGAGGATGTCCACCTAACTAGGTCTCAGTCGACTTATATCGTAAGTCGGTGAGATGAATCTAACTTGTATGCAGAAACAGGTGTGGCCGGATCAACTATGTACGGTCCGGGTCATATCAAGCTTGTAGGAGAAGGAAGGTACCTCGCTGGTCAAAGGTGACCACTATACGGAAAGCGTGAGCGAAGCGGGCAGAGGCAGGATCACCGAGGCATGGCCGACAAAGGTGACGATGCCAATGTCGGCTGACGCGGGCGCCGCAGAGGCTAACGTAGCCTCTGCATGGATGACGCGGGGGAAAAGTGACCCGGTCGGCTTACTATTTTGGGAAGAGGCATATTCCCTGGAATATGCCTCTACCTATGCCCTAATTGGAGACCTAGCCACCCCTATATAAGGAGGGCTAGGGCCTCTGTAGAAGGGGTTGAGTTTTACTGGGTTGATCTCGAGTGGGTTAGATTTTACTTGGTTCCTGAGGGCTAGCTAGTGGTGAGAGTAAGAGAGCTCCTTGTAATCTGTGGAAGTGAATCAAATACAAAGTTTCTATGTGTGGAATCACCACACTATCCCTCCCTGGATTCCCCTAGTGCATTTAGTCCCCACCTTTAGCCTATCCATGGCATCTGCCGTGACACCACCACGACAGTTGGCGCCCACCGTGGGGCTAGCGGCGCTAGCAGGGGTCAAGATCCGGATGGGAAACCTCATCGGCACCGGTGAACGCATCGTCTCCGGGCTCGTCCAGCGCTTTGGAGTGTTGGACTTTGTCAGCGACAACGCTGGCTGCTTCGGCAAGCGTCCTCTTCCGCGCAACAGCCTCTTCGTCAAGCTCGGGGCGCACAAGGTCTACGTTGCTGTCGATGTATCATGCTTTCATCTGCGGCACGTCGTCGAAGGAGGCGAACCACCCCTTAGTGTGGTTCACAGGGTGCGCATCACTCACTCCCCGGACCGTGCTGAGGTGATGATGACTGCGCCTGGTGCTGGCGCAAGCAAGGATCCGGCAGCAGATCCGGAGGTAACGCTTAAGGCACCGAGGAAAAGTAGAGGTCCTCCACTAGAGAGGCTGGAGAATGTGTTACAGCAAGCGATGGATAGCTTGGCAAACCCAGTAGCAGCAGTGGTAGATCCGGCTCAGGCACAGGCCGAGCTAGAGGAAACTAGGCAAAAAATTCTAGAGGGTGCAAAAAAGATAGCCGCGACACAACAGTTATTGAACATGACACTGCGTGAGTACGCAAAGGCAAATAAAGTAGATGCTATAAAAGTGAAGGGGAGAAATCTCATGAGTGAAATGAACAAAGAGGGTGATACTAGGATTGAGGAGTCAGAGAAATGTTTATCCGTGGGGATGCCAAAGTACAGTACCCCAGCAAAAAACCTTAGAGCAGCAGATGCAGTTGTGTCCGAGTTAGAGGGTCTAACGGGTGAAGCTCGTCAGAGACAGCAAGATAGGGTCAATGAGTTGGTTCGGATCGCGAACAGGCAAAATGAGGAATTGCTCAGGGCTAACCCGGAAAGAGCTGCGGCCTCCAAGATTGTTCATTCGGCGATGGGTAACCCGGAGAAATCCGCTGGAGCTGCATCGTCTCCTCATGGCGGTCCTAGGAGAGAAGAAGTGGTAACCTCGGCCAGGAGGAACAAACAGATAGTCCCGTATGACCTGGCAAGGGCAGGGAAAGGAAAAGAAGTGCAGAGAAATGAGGATAGATGAAGTGTGAGCCAAGGTGAAGCCGGCCGAGGTAACCGCGACCAAGGCAATGCCGGTCAAAATAATGTTGTAAATGGCAATGTCGAACAGCGAAACTCGGCAGGAGCAGGACAACCGTAGCAGCGGAATATACCAAGGCAAGAGCAAAGTGCCGGCCGAGGTATGCAACAAAGAGGTGCTCCGCAAGAGAAAGACCGATATAATGATGGTGACTCGGAAATGATGAACGCGGGATACCCAAGGCCGGACTATCATGTGATAGGGTCAAGATTGGGAAGCAGGGATTTGATGCCTGACAATGCCAGATTAAAACTGGATCGGCTGTATAGGTCGGAACAGATTGAATGTCAAGGTCCCCCGGGTCCTGCATGTTTTGGACCCCGGATCATGAAGAAACCTCCGGTACCTAACTTCTAGCTACCTAGAGGCACTAAGACATACGACGGCAGCACAAAGCCGGAGGATTGGTTGATTAACTATGCTACAACTGTGAAAATTGCTACAGGCAACTTGAGATGGGCTGTGAGATACGTACCCCAGATGTTGGAGGGGTCAGCGAGGGTATGGCTAAACAATTTGCCATCCGGAAGCATTAACTGATGGATTGATTTTGAGGAAATGTTCATCAGCAATTTCTCAAGTACATATCAGAGGCTGAATAGGCCATAGACCCTAGCAATGTGCAAGTAGAGACCAAACGAGACGGACCGGGAGTTCTTGACCCGGCGGTGTACCGTGCGAAACTCATGTGAGGGTGTGATTGAGTCATAGGACATAACATGGTTTGCGCAAGGATGTAGATATGTAAGCATGTTGTGGCAAACATTACAAAGGGATATGCCGACTACGTTGGTAGAGACAATTCGGATTGCTGATTCGTATGCTTTGGGTGATCCGACTCAACCCAGGCTCGTGTCAAATGAGTCAAATGAGGAGTGCTACCAGAGAGATGGGGTCGGGTCATCTCAGAGGAATGACTACCGGGGTAAAAGAAGAGATGACAGACCGGATTACCGATACAGTTCGCAAAAAGTTGCTGCTGTGAATCAAGATCGGCCCGGAGCAGGGGGAAATCAACGTCAGAAAACTAGAGGCCAACAATGGACACCGAGAAATGATGGCAAGAAAACTTGGACGTCAGAGCAGAAGAAACAGTGGCAGGAAAAGAAGGACCGTCCGAGGTATACTTATGAGTCGATGCTGGATCAGCCGTGTAAATTTCACACGCCAAATCCGAGTAACCCAGCGGGTCATACAACAAGGCAGTGTGAGTGGATGCGTAAAATAGAACAAGGTGGTTCAGGGAATGCTCAGGCACCTCGAAATGATCAACCTTGGCAGGAGTTACCCCGGCAGCAATTGCTCTCCGAAGCGAACACGCAACAGCTAATGTTGCCTCCCCCTCCGCCGAGGTATGACAACCATGAGAGAAGGGATGCAGTGCATCAAGTGGAAGACCAGCATCAGCCGGATCAGAGGAACCCTGGAAATGAGGGGAGGAATGAGTACAGAGAGCATCATCAGAGTTACTGTGTGTTTACCACTGAGGAAACAGATAGAAAGAGCTTGCAGCACCGACACATGGAGGTGAATGCGGTAATGCCAGCAGTGATGAGGTATATGCCTTGGTCGGACCAGGAAATTACCTGGAGCATCAAGGATCATCCCAAGCTTATGCCGAGTCCTGGTTCATATGCACTAGTGCTGGACCCGACATTCATTGGGCCTAACATCAATGTGAGGTTCTCCAAGGTACTAATTGACAATGGCAGTAGCATTAACATCATGTATGCGGATACAATGCGCAAGTTGGGTATCTCGGATAACATGCTCCAAGCTACAAGGACAACTTTCCATGGCATTGTGCCAGGCATTTCTTGTGAGCCCATAGGCAAGGTCCGGGCTGACGTATTGTTCGGCACGAGAGATAATTGCCAAACTGAGAATTTGGAGTTTGAAGTGGTGAATTTGGAAAGTGCATATCACGCGTTACTCGGAAGGCCAGCATTGAACAAGTTCATGGCAAGCTGCCACATCAGTTATCTGAAAATGAAGCTGCCCGAGCCAAATGGAGTAATTACCATAGCTGGAGATTTCCGACGTTCCATTGAGTGTGCGTCAGCCGGGACTAACCTAGCCGAGTCACTCGTGATTGTGCAAGAAAAAAGGAAGATACAGGAGGTGGCGGTGTTGGCTCAGTCCGCGCAGCAATATATGCCGGCGTTGAGTAATCCACATGGTAGTGTTTCGTTCCAAGCCACAAAGGATACCAAGAAAGTGCATGTTGATGATATGTTCCCAGAGCGCACCGTAACAATTGGTGCCAGGTTAAATGATAAATAGGAAAGCGAGCTCGTCAACTTCCTCCATGAGAATCGGGATATTTTTGCTTGGTCCACACAGGACTTGCAAGGTGTTCCGAGGGAGTTGGCCGAGCACTCTTTGAACGTGAGACCCGGAGCAAGGCCGGTGAAGCAACCTCTCCTCCGCTTCGCCGAATAGGAGAAGAGTCATTGGAGACGAGATAGCTCGATTACTAGAAGCAGGATTTATCATGGAAGTTCTTTACCCGGATTGGCTATCTAATCCGGTGCTGGTGGAGAAGAAGAAGGATGATCCAAATGTGGCAGTGGTTTGGCATATGTGTATCGATTACACGAACCTGAATAAGGCATGTCCAAAAGATCCATTTCCATTGCCAAGGATATATCAGGTCATAGATTCAACTGCAGGTTGTGAACTATTGTCGTTCATTGATGCATACTCTGGTTTCCACCAGATACCCCTGAATCCGGATGATCAAATAAAAACTGCATTTATCACCCCGTATGGGGCTTATTGCTATCGCACCATGCCATTTGGTTTACGTAATGCAGGGGCAACGTACCAAAGATGTATGCAAAAATGTTTGCACGACCAGATTGGTCAAAATGTACAAGTGTATGTGGATGATGTGGTTATCAAGACCAAGGAAAGAAAAACACTCCTTGACGATATCAGGCAGACATTCACGAACCTAAGGAGGTTCCGGATGAAGCTTAATCCGGAAAAATGTACCTTCGGTGTCCTGGCTGGAAAATTACTCGGATTCCTTGTCTCCAGCTGAGGTATCGAAGTCAATCCAACTAAAATCCGGTCCATAGAGCGAATGGAACTGCCGAAGTGTCTTAACAATGTCCAGAAGTTCACTGGTTGCCTGGCATTGTTAAGTCGGTTTGTATGTCGGTTGGGAGAAAAGGCATTGCCTCTCTATCAACTCATGAAAAAGTCAGACAAATTCATTTGGACGCCGCAGGCCAATGAAGCCTTTATCCAATTAAAGAAGATGTTAGCCACTGCACCAGTGTTAGCCTCTCCATTATCAAAGGAGCCAATCTTGCTCTATATAGCCACAACCAACCGAGTTGTAAGTGCAGTAATTGTGGTAGAGCACGACGAAGAGGGTAAGTCAGGGCAGAGGCTAGTATATTTCCTAAGCGAGGTATTGTCCGCATCAAAGAAAAATTATCCACATTATCAGAAAGTGGCGTATGGTGTGTACATGTGGCAAAGAAGCTAAAGCATTATTTTGGGGAGCATCTAATCAAAGTAATATGTGAAGCTCCCATATCCGAGATAATGAGTAACAAGGGTGCAAGTGGCAGAATTGGGAAATGGGCAATTGAACTAGCTCCCTATGCGCCACAATATGATAGAAGAGAACTGTGGCCGACTTTTTTGTGGACTGGGCCGAGGTACAATATGAACCACCGCTACAAGATCTGAACTACTGGAGAATGCACTTTGACGGGTCAAAAACAAAAACCGGGTTAGGAGCCAGAGTTGTGCTTACCTCACCAAAGAATGACCAGTTAAAGTATGTGCTACAGATCCATTTCACAGCGTCAAACAATGTCGCTGAATATGAAGCACTTGTGCATGGGGTCAAAGTGGCAAAAGAAATTGGGATACGTCAGATCCAATGCTTTGGCGACTCGGATTTGGTAGTTCAGCAAGTGTCGGGGTTGTGGGACGCTCTTGATCCAAACATGGCATTATATAGATTCCATGTGCAGAAAATATCTGGTTACTTTGAGGGATGCGAATTTTGCCATGTACCCCGGGTGGAAAATGAGGCTGCCGACGTATTGTCGAAGCTCGGATCAACCCGACAAGCAATTCCACCAGGTGTAGCATTAGAACACCTCAGAAAACCATCTATGAGACCGTCCCCAGAAACCGACTCAATCTACATCCCGGAGGATCCGGAGTCTAGAGCTGCACCCATGGACATTGACATGGGAGATGGTGCGCGAAACCCGAGGACTGCCTGGGCAAACCTGGTGACTGCCTCGGCAAACCCGAGGACTGCTTCGCAGAACCCGGGGACTGCTTAGCATGATCCGATTGAGGTTATGCCAGTGGATCAGATGGAAATTGATGAGGATGTGTTCCCTATACGAGCAATACCAGCTTGGGCACGACCTATATTTCAATTCCTGAAAGATGGAACTTTACCCGTTGAGGAGGTGTTGTCCAGGCAAAATCAAAGGAGAGCAAAGGCATACATGATCATCAATTCCGAGCTATACAAAAGGAGTGTGACTAATGTCCTCCAGCGATGTGTTGACCCAGAAGAAGGGCTTGACATCCTCCGAGATATACATCAAGGGGAATGTGGGCATCATGCCTCGTCCAGAGCCTTGGTAGCAAAAGCTTTCCGGCATAGATTTTACTGGCCAAGTGCCTTAGAACAAGCAGAGGATTTGGTAAGAAAATGCAATGGTTGTCAAAGGTATGCTACCAAGACACATGTGCCAATGTCGGAACTCAAGACCATACCAATCACTTGAGATACGGTTATCCTCGCAGTATCATAACTGATAATGGCACAAATTTTGCTAAAGGAGCATTTGCACGATTCTGCCGAGATAAGAAGATCCGGTTGGACGTTGCCTCGGTAGCCCACCCCGCATCAAACAGACAAGTGGAAAGATCCAACGGATTAGTATTATCCAGGATAAAACCCCGGCTCATTGAGCCGCTGCAAAGATCAGCGGGGTGTTGGATAGAAAAACTACCAACAGTACTGTGGAGTTTAAGAACAACTCCGAATCGATCAACAGGATATACGCCATTCTTTCTGGTATATGGGGCAGAAGCTGTATTACCAACCGACATAGAGCATGACTCGCCTAGGGTCACCCAATACACAGAAGCCGAAGTGCAAGAAGCCCGGCAAAATGATGTTGATCTGCTGGAAGAAGCGAGAGAATTGGCATTGTCCAGATCCACCATATATCAGCAAAATCTCCGACGCTATCATAGCCGGAAAGTAAACCCCCGAGTCTTCCGGGAAGGTGATCTGGTACTCCGGTTGGTACAACATACTGCTGGCATGCATAAGTTACCCCCCCCCCCCATGGGAAGGGCCATTCATTGTGAGCAAAGCATTGCACAATGATTCTTATTATCTTATCGATGCAAAGCCATAGGAAAAGAACAAGGCGGATAGGTCCGGCGAGGAATCTAAGCATCCATGGAATGTAGCCCTACTTCGTCCTTTCTACACTTAGCAGAGAAGTGTATGTATCCGAGTCTCTCATATGTCGGTGTGTATGCAGGCAATGAGCTTATCAATGAAATGTTGGCACCTCGAGCAGTAACTCGGGGACTGCCTTAATAATGTTTGTTGTCTTCTATATTTCTCACTTATATGTCGGCTGGTGTAAGTTTTTCTACTTAACCCGGATTAGTAGTGTCTGAGCACCAAAAACCCAACTCTTTGACTTGCTGCTGTCCAACAAGATTTGGCTTCATGGTAAGCAAGAGAACAAGTTTGGAATTGCGTAGCACATGAAAAACGACTAAGGAAAAGGACTTAATCGAGCCGACGTTTGTTTTTCGAACTAACCCTATGTTTACTTTCAATTTATTATGCTGAGTTATTTTGAGCTAATCCTAAAGTTTCCAAGTATTGTTAAGACAATTTTTGAAGCTCAGACTCGTAAGTCATAAAAACGAATCAAGGTGGACACGAGCCGAGCCAGAAGATTGGAAGAACAAGAAAATGAAACTCGGGGACTACGCCCAAGTTAATCCGGCATAAAAACTTAGTAGCAAAATATCACTTGTGTACTGGATAGAATTCCACCCAGCATACCGGGGATCTGATGAAATTTAAAGTGTTTATCAAGGAGCAGCAGGAGGAGGTAATTCGGCACCAGCAGGGGCAGCCTCGGCCTCAGCTTCAGAATCATCTGCGTCTTCCTTGATGTCCGAGACTTCATCTTCTTTGTCCTCATCCGGCTCATCTTCAGCATTTTCAATGTTTTCATCATCGGCGGCATCAAGGAAGCTCGGTCCCTCGTTCCATTGATGAATGGGGGCGTATTGGATGAAGCTGTGAGCGCAAGCCTTGCACCAAGCTACCCAATCCAGGTCAGTAGACCACTTTGATCCAGTGCGCATGCGCGCAAGCAGATTGAGGTCAATCTTCTCATACCACGTAAGCACATAGTGGAGAACGATCTCAGCTCTGGCGCGCCCAGCAGATTCTCTCTAGAGATCGAGCTGAGTCTCGCATTCCATAAGCCTGGCAAAAAGAACAGGCATACTCTCCGGAGTATCTTCCTCGGGCCAAAAGGCCTTGAAGATCCGTATTACTACATCCAAGACGTCCTTGCCATAGTTCCTCACAAGTTCGACACGAGAGGACAAGCTGACCAGCAAGTCTTCCAGGTCATATGGAATTTCTCCAGTGCTAGGGACAATTGGGGTACCCCTCTTCTGGCGGAACTTGGCAACAGCTTTGGATGCGACGACCTCGCTCTCTGGGAATTTGCCTGAAAAAATAGGACAAGTGGAGTAAGTAAATGGAGCAAACCCGGAAAGGTCAGTGTCTGTTGAAGGAAAAGAGCTTACCAGCAATATGGCTGTGGATTCGGGTTAGCTCCTTGGTGCACTTGTCACGCCTCTCCCGGAGTTGAACAAGCTCAGCGTTCGCCGACTCAAGTTTAGAGTCGGCCTCCTTAAGCAGTTCTTGATCCTTGGCGATCTGGAGGTTGAGGCGCTCACGCTCTTCAGTAAAGTCCTGGCCAGCCTTTTGAAGTTCGGTTTGATGCTGTGCTTTCAGCTTTTTTGTATATGCTTTGATCTTGGCAATCTCATCATCTTTGGCTCGGAGGAGGGCAAGCTCATCATCTTTCTTTTTGAGCTCGGCCTGATGCTGCCTTGCTTGTTCGAGAAAATGCAGCATCATATCAGGCACGGGCACACTATCTTCAAGAGATGCTGAAATAGTTTGTTGACCCTGCAAAGCCGAGGTATGAATGTTTGCCGAGCCAAGGAGAAAAGGAGATAGAGAGCATAGCAAAGTTGAGCCAAAACGACTTACCCTTGATCTGGTCCAGGTTCTTCCTCATGATGGTATTCTCAGCTTCCACCTCAGCTGCGAAATCCAAACGATGGATTAGTTCGGCGGAAAAGGAGGAAGAAACAACAAAAAATGCCAAGGAAGAAACTTACCCCTTTTATCGTGTTCAGCGATAAGCACAGTATGTTTGGCGCGCAGCATCTTGTGAGTGTCCAGGAGACACTGAAACTCAGCGCTCCGGCGGTTGGTGGTCACCTGAAAAGAGTACAAAAAGATAACTTAGTCTTGTGCATATTCGATGTGTACAAGATCCGGGCCAAGTGGAACTTAACCCGGCTCTAGGTGTGTGCATATTCGAAGTGTACAAGATCCGGGCCAAGTGGAACTTAACCCAGCTCTAGGTGTGTGCATATTCAAATTGTACAAGATCCGGGCCAAGTGGAACTTAACCCGGATCTAGGTGTGTGCATATTCGAAGTGTATAAGATCCGGCCCAAGTGGAACTTAACCCGGCTCTAGGTGTGTGCATATTCGAAGTGTACAAGATCCGGGCCAAGTGTAACTTAATCCGGCTCTAGGTGTGTGCATATTCGAAGTGTACAAGATCCGGGCCAAGTGGAACTTAACCCGGCTCTAGGTGTGTGCATATTCGAAGTGTACAAGATCTGGGCCAAGTGGAACTTAACCCGGCTCTAGGTGTGTGTGCATATTCGAAGTGTACAAGATCCGGGCCAAGTGGAACTTAACCCGGCTCTAGGTGTGTGCATATTCGAAGTGTACAAGATCCGGGCTAAGTGGAACTTAATCCGGCTCTAGGTGTGTGCATATTCGAAGTGTACAAGATCTGGGCCAAGTGGAACTTAACCCGGCTCTAGGTGTGTGCATATTCGAAGTGTACAAGATCCGGGCCAAGTGGAACTTAACCCGGCTCTAGGTGTGTGCATATTCGAAGTGTACAAGATCCGGGCCAAGTGGAACTTAACCCGGCTCTAGTTGTGTGCATATTCAAAGTGTACAACATCCGGTTCAAGTGGAACTTAACCCGGCTCTAGGTGTGTGCATATTCGAAGTGTACAAGATCCGGGCCAAGTGGAACTTAACCCGGCTCTAGGTGTGTGTATATTCAAAATTATCAAGGAACTATGTTAGTTTTCTAAGGAGCATCCGGCCGAGTAACGAGTTACTCCCCCGGAGGCTCGGGGACTAATGGTTATATCACTAATATCTACAGCATGTTAAGGAAAAGACGAAGTAACGTACCTCCATCATCCGACCCGCAAGGTTAATTGCCTTGGTAGCGGTATTCATCTGCGCAGCAAATTCGGCGGGACCGAACTTCTCTGGGAGATCATCATTGTGGACGAACTCCGCCTTGTTCCAGTTATTTACAAACTCGATCAAGGTCGGAGGGTATCGTTCGCCGCTGAGCATGTGGGGCACCACTAAACCCTTGGCATGCGCTTCCCTCCTCTCAACCTGGGCAAGGGCAGGGCTGGTGTGCAAAACAAGTTGCACACCAGCTGGCTCGGCAGGGGCGTCCTTCAGTGGTGGAGTCTTCTTCAAAAGCATGGACGCGAGTGTGCGCTGTCCAGCCTCGACGGATGCTGCCTTGGTGGCGTCAGGAGCCTTTTTTACCTTAGGTTGCTACTGAGAAGTGGAAGTTGTTGCAGCGGATTTGCCCTTGGGAGCTACCTTGGCGCTAGCCTTGGTGCTGCTAGTGTCTTCTCGCCGAGCCTTGGAAGACTCGGACGAGGCGGGGGGGCTTGATGTTGCTGCTGTTGATTTTGATGTTGCTGCTGGGGCTGGAGTTAGTGCTGGTGCTGGTGCTGGTGCTGTTTTCTGCTTGGGCGGAGGTGCTGAAGGAACCTTGGTGATGGCTGGTTGCGGCGGAGCCGAAGTTGTGGTTGCTGCTGCCTCGGCAGAGCCAGTCTCCCCCGCTCCGAGGTTGCTCTCTTCTTGACGAGGTGGGCTGGAACCCGGAGCAGCCGCCGGACCCTCCGGAATGGGGCTCAGTGGGCGTGAATCGTCACCACGGGGGGGAGAAGGGCTGTGCCGGAGTGGCGAGGCAATGCCGGATCCACTCTGTGGGACCTCCACCGCGGCCCTTCCGAATTAAATAATGAATGATGAGAAACTGTAAAGGAAGGGCAAGTGAATAAGCAAAAGGAGAAACGACTTACTCATCTGAAGTCAGGGGCTCCTTCGGCTTGCGAGCTCTCCGGGCCACAGCCTTAGTCGTGGCCTTGGTGGCAGCTTTGTCCATGGACTTCTTTCGCCTCTTGGCTGGCTGAGAAGGTCCGGAAGACGAAGCAGATGCGGCTCCCCTTTTCTTCTTCGGCGCGATCGGGGTAGGCTCACCCACGGCAAGGGGAGGGTCTTCATGGATCTGCCCACCGGGGTTAGCTGATGCCGAAAAAGCATAAGAAAGGGGGATAGTGTCAAATGCTTCCATCACCTCAACATCCGAGTCATCTTCATCATCAGGCCAATCTCTAATGGAAGAGAGTTTACCGGTGGGTCTCTTGGTCGCGTCGGCCATAGGAAGGAACATCTCCTGATCCGGTTCTTCCTCGTCCGAGGTATCCCGGTCAGGCGCCTATTTGAGGGAAGGCTTGGTGCCATCCTCAATAGTTTGCTGAAGGAATTGCTAAGGGAAAGAAAAGACAGCAGGGTTAAATGTACAACAAAGACCGTCATATGATTTAATTCGGAGAGAGTTTGCGGCACGAAACTTACCACATGAGGAAGCCTATCTCAGCAATAGTGTTCAATTCCCCACGTCCACTCAGAAGAAAAATCCTTCTTAGTAGTAAAGAGGGACTTGACCCGACGAAAGATCTCGCTGTTGCTTAACTCGAAAGAGGAGGTCCGGTTGGGGTCGCGGCCCCAGCTCATATGACAGACTTTGTGCGTGCGTTTCTGGAGGAGGGAGATCCGGTTGTGCACAAACGTAATCATGGCATCCTCATTGCGCAATCAAGATCCTTCAACTCCTGGAACCTCTTGTTGACCTGGTTCGCCAGGACAGTGGGCTTCTTGGGGACCACGTCCCACAGATCCGGATTGGGAGGACCCGGAGCATAAGGGTGCAGCCAGATCTGATCCTTAGTTGTGCTGTTCCAGACATAGAAGAAAGTCTAGGCCCATCCCTTACAGGAGTCAAGCCCCGTGACTCAGGGGAAGATTGACTGCCTCCGGGGAGAGATTGACGCAGCGCTGAACTGCGTAAGCTGCTTGTCCTCCGGGTCAAGCTGAATGTTCAGAATCACGTTCTGGCGGAGGCCAAAGAACCGGATCCAAAGCTCCTTCGTGGGCCATAGTCCGACGTAACCTTCGATGGTGGAGGCAAACACGGAGAGAGACGTGATGGCATTCGCCGGAAGGTGGTGCAGCTGGAGCTCATACGTATTGAGACAGTCATGGAAAAAATCGCTAACTGGCAGACCAAAACCCTGTTGGAAATGGGACAGAAACACCACATACTCACCCGGATTGGGTGAGGGGGCAAGCTAAGAGGCTGCAAGGCGTGCACTAACTCCCCCCGGGATGCGCCTGGTGTGGTAAAGCCAATCCAGGTCATCCTGGCAAACCCAGGAGGCTGCCCACGCGCCGTGGTCGACGGTCGCCGCATCTTCCTCCATCTCCTGCTCGGCGACGGTGAGCTCCTCCTTTGTCATCTCCAGATCACTGCCCTCGCTGGCGCTGGCGGCGGTGGGTGACAGAGGCTTGGATAGGCGAGGACCCATGGCGAAGAAGATGCATAGAAGTGGCGGCAGAGCTGGTGCGCGTGGAAGTAGTGCAGCGGCGGCGCAGCAGCTCAGCTGTGGTGGCGGCGGCGCTGTCGCTGGAGAAGAAGAGGTAAAGTCAGAGGGGCACGGAAGTGGGGAAAGAGCCCAGGGGGCGCGCCCCTCCCCTATTTAACCACTCCCCTAAGGGGGTAGTGGGATCGTGTTGTGCGGGTGTGCCACACGGTGTGGCCGTGTACAACCCGGGTCAACCAATCAGCAGTGAGCCACACGGAGGGCCACAGGGCGCAGAGGATCCCATGACGTGATGTTATGGTGCAGTTAACGAGGAGGTTGGCACGACGCGACATGGGCAACAATAACTTCTGACAATTACTGCGGCGGTTACTGTTGCTGGCCCTTAAAATGAGGCAAACGTGATGATTAGCCTCCACGTGGGGAAGCATACAGGAGAAGAAAGAATGTCCCGGATGGGTATGAGGTAACCCGTCCAGCAAAGAAAAACTTGGAATGTGCCAAGGGAAAATAAACCCATGAAATCTAAGATAGGAGGTAACTCGGAAAAGGAACACAAAGCTCAGTGAAATTGGACCTGCTGTGGCCTTAGCGGCTAAAGCAGCTAAGACTACACCAGCTTCGGGGACTAATGTTGGGGGGATACCCCCGGGTAGGGTCACGCCGGGGTATAAAGGCCAAGTTAGCCGAGGTACGGCAAGGTCAAAGCGAATGCTGGCCGAGTCACCTCAAGGCAGGCCGAATCACGGAGTAACTCGGACCAGAGGATGTCCCCCTAACTAGGTCTCAGCCGACTTATATCGTAAGTGGGTGAGATGAATCTAACTTGTATGCACGAACAAGTGTGGCCAGATCAACTATGTACGATCCGGGTCATATCAAGCTTGTAGGAGAAGGAAGGTATCTCGCTGGTCAAAGGTGACCACTGTACGCAGAGCGTGAGCGAAGCGGACAGAGGCAGG
Source organism: Avena sativa (assembly GCA_916181665.1). Classification (NCBI taxonomy): domain Eukaryota; kingdom Viridiplantae; phylum Streptophyta; class Magnoliopsida; order Poales; family Poaceae; genus Avena; species Avena sativa. The sequence continues at coordinate 473,374,501 of OV702290.1, forward strand.
ACCACCGAGGCGTGGCCGACAAAGGTGACGATGCCAATGTCGGCTGACGCGGGCGCCGCAGAGGCTCACGTAGCCTCTGCATGGATGACACGGGGGAAAAGTGACCCGGTCGGCTTACTATTTTGGGAAGAGGCATATTCCCTGGAATATGCCTCCACCTATGCCCTAATTGGAGACCTAGCCACCCCTATATAAGGAGGCTAGGGCCTCTGTAGAAGGGGTTGAGTTTTACTGGGTTGATCTCGAGTGGGTTAGATTTTAATTGGTTCCTGAGGGCTAGCTAGTGGTGAGAGTAAGAGAGCTCCTTCTTCCTCCTCTTTCCAATACAGCTCAAGGAGCACTTGTAATCTGTGGAAGTGAATCAAATACAAAGTTTCTATGTGTGGAATCACCACACTATCCCTCCCTGGATTCCCCTAGTGCATTTAGTCCCGACCTTTAGCCTATCCATGGCATCTGCCGTGACACCACCACGACAATACCTTCCTCTTGGGGTTCCCCAACGAGCTCGATATATTTTGGGCCATCAAGCTCTTTTTCTGGCAATGTTGCCGGGGAGTCAAGGACATCTTCACAAGGGGAGTCCCTCATAACCAATCTCTTTACTTTGTTATTTTTGTTTTGCTTAGTTTACTTTTGCTTTGTTTGCTTGTTTCTTTATCAAAAACACAAAAAAAAATAGTTCTACTAGTTTGCTTTCTTTATTAAAAATACAAAAAAATGACTAATCTTGAAAATACTAAGTTGTGTGACTTCACTAGCACCAACAACAATGATTTTATGAGCACACCTATTGCTCCACATGTTCCTGAAGCTACTTTCTTTGAGATTAAACCTGCTTTACTCAATCTTGTTATGAGAGAACAATTTTCTGGTATTGGTAATGAAGATGCTGCTGCTCGTCTAAATAACTTTGTTGAACTTTGTGAGATGCAAAATCATAGGGATATAGATGGAGATATTATTTAGCTAAAATTGTTTCCTTTCTCTTTGAGAGGAAAAGCTAAAGAATGGTTGAATTCCTTAACTAGGAATAGTATTGATTCTTGGACTAAATGCGAAGATGCTTTCATTGGAAAATACTATCCTCCTGCTAAGATTATATCTATGAGAAGTGAAATAATGAAGTTTAAACAATCTGATAATGAACATGTTTCTCAAGCTTGGGAAAGAATGAAATCTTTGGTAAAGAATTGTCCCACTCATGGACTGACTGCTTGGATGATCATCCAAACTTTTTATGCAGGATTGAACTATTCTTCAAGGAACCTATTAGATTCTGTTGCTGGAGGTATATTTATGATCATTACTTTGGGTGCTGCAACAAAGCTTCTGTATAATATGATGGTTAACTATTCTGAATGGCATACTGAAAGAGCTCCACAAGGTAAGAAGGTAAATTCTGTTGAGGAAACCTCCTCCTTGAGTGATAAGATTGATGTTATTATGTCTATGCTTGTTAATGGGAAAGCCCATATTTATCCAAATAATGTTCCCTTAGCCTGTTTGGTTGCTCAAGAAGAGCAAGTTGATGTGAACTTTATAAGAAATAACAATTTCAGCAACAATGCCACAGGAATAATTTTGGTAACAACAATTATAAGCCATATCCTCCCAACAATGGTAATGCTTATGGAAATTCTTACAAAAATAGGAGTGCTCCCTCTAAACTTGAAGTTATGCTTAAAGACTTTATTAGTAAACAAACTGCTTTCAATAAAACTATTGAGGAAAAACTTTCTAATGCTGAAAGGAATATATCATCTTTGTCTGGAGCTCAGTCTTCATTTATTAATAAAATGGCTGATAAATCTAAAACTAATGATAATCCCTTTGCAGCTACTAATGCCATACAAGTAAGAATTGATGAAAATGTTAGACTATTATCTCAATTACATGCTAAGTGGGAAAGAGAAGATGAAATTGCTAGAAACATTAGTGTTTCTACTATCACCACCACTAGTGTTGAGGCTAGTAATAGTTCTACTACTTTAGATAATAAATTTGATTTTGATCTTGATGGTTGCAATATCTCTAAAGTTATTAAGTTCCTACAAAAGTTTGCTAAAATTCCTAATGCTAGTACTATGAACATGGCCTTTACAAAACACATTACTGATGCTCTCATAAAGATTAAAGAAGAAAAGATTAAACATAAAGCTTCTATTCCTATAAAACAAGAAGATGGTTGGGAACCCATCATTAATATGAAAGTGAATGATTTTGATTTCAAAGCTTTATGTGATCTTGATAGTAGTGTTTCTATTATGCCTAGAAGGATTTATGATATGCTTGATTTGCCTCCACTTGAAGATTGTTATTTGAATGTCCCACTTGACGATAATGCTAAAAATAAACTCATGGGGAGTCTTAATGATGTTCTTATTATGGTTAACAATGCCTATGTCCCCATTGATTTCTATGTTTTGGATGTTGAATGCAATGCTTCTTGTCCTATTACTTTGGGAAGACCTTTTCTTAGAACTGTTGGTGCCATTATTGATATGAAAGAGGGCACCATTAAATATCAACTCCCACTCAAGAAAGGTATAGAACACTTCCCTAAGAAGAGAGAGAAGATTTCTTTTGCCTCTCCTATGAAAACAAAATTTGGTCTTAATGCTTCTTCATTTGAGAACACTTGATTCTTTTTCTTGCTTCTTATGCCTAACTTAAAGGCGTTAAAGAAAAGTACTTATTGGGAGATAATCCAAAAGTTTTAGATGAGTCTTGGAAGTTATTGCTTCAGTAATAACCTCTCCTTATCCTTTTTATTTGCTTTTTGTGCCAAGAGTAACCTCTAATGAGAGAGAAGAAATGATTGGGAAAGTTGCTGTCCCGAAACATATTTCTGTGCTTCACCATAAAAATTCGTGTAAAATCTTTGTACGTACTTTTGAGGCGTGAATTTTTGTGCTTCTTCCCCAGGTTGTTATATAACTTTCGTTAGTTCAACACTTTTTCATTTGAGCAACAGAAGGTCTTCAAAACAATTCGTCTTTACCTGCTGGTCTGTTTTGACAGATTTCTGCCATTTTCTGCATTTGCTTCTTATTGGTTCCTTTTTGAGTTCTTTTGGGGAGTTGAGATTTTTGAGGGAAGTGCTAAAGTAGCTAGTGTTTTAATGGACGTTTTATTGGTGTTATAACTGAACCTAAAAGACTTATTATCTTGAGTGCACTAATGTTGCTAATAAAGATTGTGTGAAGTTTTGTATGAAGGAAAGATTTCAGGTGTGTGGAAGGAATGAGTAATGAGACGAATGATGGACTAAAGCTCAAGCTTGGGGATGACACGCGTGTCACCCCAAGAAATATCCAAGAAGTACAAGCATCAAAGCTTGGGGATGCCCAAGGCATCCCCCTCTTCATCAATAAAAATCCCAGGTTTCTTCCAAACGCTTCTATTTTTATTGTTTCATACACAGTTGTGTTGTTCTTGGGGCGTCTTCTTTTTCATTTTCGTTTTGGTTTTTCGTTTACTTTGTTTGCTTAGTTTGCTGAATAAATTAGTTGGACCCCCTCTTTCATACATTGGTTTTCAAATAGTTTGGTTTGGATTGGAAAAGAGTAGGACTTAAGTGGTAAAGAGAGCTTGTTTTTGACTGTGGCCTATGCTTTGTCATGCCATGCTCAATATTGTTTTGGCTTTATGCTTAGTATTATTTGCTGTAGCATGAATTGTTATAAACAATTGAGATTTCTTAATGTGCCTTGGATGAATCATGCGTTTTTTTAGCATATTAAAGCATAGTATTGTGGTATTCTCCTTTGATGCTTAGTTTGGGTTGACTTGGCGCATGCTTCACACCATGTTATGACTATCCCAAGTCACCATAGCCTTTATGATCCTTTAGTTTTCAAATTGTAGTATCACTTTATGCTTTGATCAATGATGTTTTTTCGCTCTGTATGATTATGGCCATTATTGCTCTCTTAGTTTGTCGCTCCCAGTCTTTTGCTAGCCTCCGCAACCAAGTATGAGTTCCACTCATGCATCCAACTCCCTAAACCAAGTTATTTCAAAGAGTCACTGACCTATTAACATATGCTATTCCAAGTATATTCATGTTTTTGTTTACCTTCCAAATTAAACTTGTTATGAGAAAACTAGTGATTAAGGCTCTCACGAACTTGATGGCACACTTTACTTTTCTTGCCCTTAATAAACTTGAACCATTGTGTCGTCTATGTTGTATATGCTTGCACTTATTTGTTGGGTATTAGCAGAACCATGCTGTCATGGGGAACACTTTCAACATTGCACGGGTACTTTGTACCTAGTTGATATCATGCTCTTTTGTCTATGGATGTCGTCGGTGTGAAATGAAAGGGGAGCTTGTAAGTCCATGGAGTTATGTATATGTGTTAGAGAAATGCCTGGGCCGCTGGTCTAATCCATGCTGACAAGGTGGAAACCTGCAGCGTAACCATAATGAGCTGTCTATGAAGCATTCTTCTTATAAAAAAAGAGTCCGATATTGAGAAAAAAAGAGAAAAAGAAAAAAAGGACAGATTATGAAAAGAGGAAAGAGAGAAAAAAGCACCATATTCCCATGGTAAATAAGAAGATTGCTGAGATGTTCGTTGTCTACTTGCCTTGTCATTTTGATATGGGGATTCTTCCGTATCATCGGGCAAGGGATACCCCATTGGCGGTTCTCTATGATACACATGTACTTACGATGACAAGAACTTACCGGTGACTTAACTTGAGTAGCATGAGGAGCGGCCCTCGTATTCAAGGGACATGAGATTTCTAACTTATACTTTGTCAAGCATGTACACCATAGTTTGTTCACTTTAACCTTAGTCACTTCAAGATGCTTATGATAGGGGCAATAAGAGCTGAAAGCTATAAGTGCCGTAATTTTGGAAGCTCTTTATGAAACTTGAATCTCTGCTTTCTTCTATGAAGGCCTTTCTTCCACTTATATATTGAGTCTCCACCTTCTATCTTTATGCACTTACTTTGAGAGCATAGTGGCCATTCTTAGTTCTATGTGCATTGTCCCAAGACTAGTTGATTGATGCATAACTTGATATTGCTTGTTTTAAACTATTTGTATCTAGTCACTCTTATGAACTTTGAAGGTGTCCTATGCATTTATGTTTGCTACTCTATGAGGGGCAAGCTGAATGCCATTATGCTATGTTTTCTTTATGTGAAACAAACAAACGTCTTGCAAAGCATTGTTATTCATGAATCTTTTGTTTGTGCCTTTTCATGTAGCAACATAGTTTCTTTGTCTTATTCCTAGAACTTTGTCTTTCATGTTATGATTGAAGTACTATGATCCCAACTTTAAATGTTTTACAAATACTTTTGATCAAGTTTATGATGGTGCATGCCACCTCAAAAATTATTCTTTCTTTTTATCACTTACTTACTCGAGGACGAGCAGGAGTTAAGCTTGGGGATGTTGATACATTGCAAATGTATCTATAATTTTTGATGTTCCATGCTTGGTTTTATCTACTTTATTGTGTTTTGTCCACACTTTGGAGTACTTTTCATATGATTTCTTGGACTAACCTATTAACAAGAGCCATAGTGCCAGCTGCCTGTTTTCTGCTGTTTTTGGTTCCAGGAAGTCAGAAAATGAATATTCTCGGAATTGGACGGGACAAAAGCCAAAGTTATTATTTTACCGGGGGACATCAGGAGCCAGAATACGAGACGGAGAGGGGCTAGGGCCTGGCCACACCACCTGGCCGCGTGGCCAGGCCTAGCCCACGCCAGGGGTGGTCTGGCCTCCCCAGGCACCCCCTCGGCCTCTCCTTCCGCCTATATATTGCCTCTGATACGGAAACCCTAAGGACCCGATCAAAATTGCACAAAAGAGTCTGTAGCCGCCATCATCTCCATCCCTAGATTAGGAGGGATCTGAAGCTCTTCCTGGCACCCTGCCGGAGAGGGGAATTCACCCTGGAGGCCTTCTTCATCATCATGCAAGCCTCCGGTGTGATGCGTGAGTAGTTCATCTCTAGAATGCGGGTCCATGTAGTAGCTAGATGGTTGGTTCTCCTCCTTTGTGCTTTTATGTCTAGATCTTGTGAGCTCCGTTCATGATCAAGATCATCTATTTTGTGTTTGCGGGGATCCGATGGATATTGAGATGTTATTTCAGATTGATTATTGATTCTATCATGTCTTTGTTATTTGTGATCTTGCATGCTTTCTGTTGTTAGTAGCTATCTTGGCCAAGTAGATGCTAGCAACTCCAAGAGTTAGTATTTATGCTCGATAGTGGGTTCATGCCTCTGGTAATCTTGGGAAGTGACAGAAATCTCTAAGGTACTAGATGTGCTGTTGATACTAGGGAGAAAACAACAATCCTTTGTTCACAGAACAATCGTATTGTTTACTTTACACGCAATTCATAATGCAATAATCTGTTGCTTGCAACTTAATACTGGAGGGGTTCGGATGATAACCTGAAGGTGGATTATTAGTCATAGATGCAGTTTGATGGCGGTCTATGTATAATGTTGTAATGCCCAATCGAATCTCAAAGGAGTCAAGATGATTAGTATATGCTTGTATGCTTTCTCGATGTTTGTCAATTTCCCCGCTGTAATTTGTTCACCCGGCATGTTATCTATCTTAAGGAGATCCACCTCTAGTGAACTATGGACCCCGGTCCTTTCTTTAACATTCAATCTACAAACTGTTTACTGCTTTGTGTTTACTTTCTGCAAACTATTACTTCCTTCCATTTGATACGTTTAATCCTTTGTTTTCAGCAAAACCGGTGAGATTGACAACCTCATCGCAAGTTGGGGACAGAGTTCTGTGGTTGTGTTGTGCAGGTCTCCATGTTGCTTCTGGCACCGGTAGTGCGCCCTGCCAATGTTCAGCTAGCAACACCTTTGGGGTGTTTCCTTGCTCCTACTAGATTGATAACCATGGTTTCGTACTGAGGGAAAACTTGCTGTTGTGCTCATCATACCTTCCTCCTGGGGTTCCCCAACGAGCTCGATATATTTTGGGCCATCAGGACCCCTATCCCCTCTTCTATTTGTTGCAACTGTTGAACTAACTTCAATATATTATTAATGATGTCTGGTAATCAATCATTTGGTCTTCAATACCCCATAATTCAATATGCAGATGACACCCTTATTATCATGCCAGCTTCCCATACACAACTCTCTAAGCTCAAGGATTTACTTCAGGAATTCTCTCTATCCACTAGCCTTATGGTTAATTATGCAAAACCATATCTGGTCCCCATTAATGTCCCTGTTGACAAAACAATCCATCTTGCTGATTCATTTGGCTGCAAAGTTGAAGCCCTGCCATTTACCTATCTTGGTCTCCCTATGGGTACTACTAAACCAACGATGGAACTTTTAACCAACATTCTTGAGATAATTGACAGAAGGCTTGTTGGAATTGCAGATACTATATCTTATGATGGAAGAATGATTGTTGTAAAGTCCATTATAAATGCCATTCCTAACTATGCTATGTGTACCTCAACCTTCCACTTGGATTCCATGACCATGTTGAAGGTTAAGCTAGAGGTTTCCTTTGGAGAGGAAAAGATATTGAAAAAATAGGGAAATGCCTCATCAAATGGGAAAAAGTTTGTAAACCCAAGAAAGCTGGTGGACTTGGTGTAATTAATTTGAAAATTCAAAACAAAGTGATCTTGATCAAAAATTTGTTCAAATTCATGAATAAGAAATACATCCCTTGGGTAAACCTTATATGGCAGGCATATTATACTAACAACAAGATCCCTCAAAACTCTAATGCATGTGGATCCTTCTGGTGGAAAGATTGCCTTAAATTACTGCATGTTTTCCTTGATCATTTCTCATGCACTGCTAGAGAAGGGTCTACTATGAGACTCTAGTCAGATAATTGGACAGATGAAAACATCATGAGACAATTCCCACACTTATTTTCATTTGCCAAAGATCAAAACATTCAGCTACTGAAGGCCACCAATTTATGTAATGACAATTCCATCCTGAATATGTTCCACTTACCTCTATCCATGATTCCTTCGAAGCAATGTTATCAACTACAACTCTTATTGCACAATAGAGCCACCCTGAATAACAAAGATGATTGGCAACATACTGGACAAACCAAAAACTACTCTAGTAGAAAGATCTATGCTTCCCTATCACCAAATGACATTGCACCTACACCAATGAAGTGTGGATTTGGAAATCCTGTGTCATGCCAAAGCATAAGTTTTCTTCTGGCTATTACTTCATGATAGACTGAACACTAGGGAATTACTCACCAGAAAGAATTTCCATGTGGAATCACCCAATTGTGTCCTATGTGTTGAAGATACTATAGAAGACTACCTACATCTATTTTTCTCTTGCGACTTCAGTCAAAACTTCTGGCGGAAACTGAATACGGAGTGGAATAATGACATGGATATTTACCAAATGCTTATGGATGCAAGAAGCAGATACAAGATGATATGCTTCAAAGAGATCCTAATTCTTGGATGTTGGAGCATCTGGAACCATATAAATAAGTTTATATTTGATAATCAGCATATCAACATAGCTAACTGCTTTAGCTTCTTTAAGGAGTCTTTTGTTTTGATTAGGCATAGGGCTAAACCAATCTTGAAAGAGGGGATGAGCCAATGGATGGACACTTTATAATCCTTTACCAAACAACTTTGTACTCTGTCCATAATTTTAAAATGAAAATGACACAGTAGGGCCCTTCCATACTGTTTATGTGTCAGAAAAAAGTGATATGAGTCTATGGAAATTCTTCCCATTTATAAAAGTTTGTATCATATAAAAAAATTCACCACATTTTGGCATAAACTGTGATGTCATTGGACATCACAACTTGTATGTGGTGCCACCATTGGGGAAAGGGGGTAGTGTTCGTCCTTGTTGGGAATTGAGATCTCATAAAGAATAGCAATATGATATATATCTTGTACTACCTATGCCTTTTGGTACTCCCTCCAAAACCTCACTATTTAAGTCATATTTTTTTATGATAATGATGACATAAACATAATATTTATCAATCATGTTAAAAATTCAAGTTCAAATTTGAAATGCAACTCTAATAAAAGGGTAAATCTAGCTACGAATTTGACTAGATGTGAATTTGACCTACTAACCAGATTAACAATTATCATGGATTTTTTTCCTGAGATACATAACGAGTATGGGTTTGGGATAGTAGATATATCTAACATTAGTGATTTTTCACCAAGAGTAATCAATGAGTATTGGAAATGGTATAGCCACATCTCCGCTAGTGTTTCTAGTGCTACCACACATTCATCTTCTATTGTACTACCATTGCACCATTATGTTACAAAAAAATACTTCATTTAATAGTCAAAAAGTATACAATATGGATCTACCACATAATAGTTAAAATAAAAAAATATGATCCACAATTCAAGAGATTCAGTTTACAACCAATACCAATTTGATCCGACTAGAGAGATATTCTCTAGGCCCTCTAGGATGATATGATTCAGAAAGCATAACCATGCACAACTCGGTTAAGTGTTAACCAAGGCGATCGACTAAGAGTTAGAAGGATGAATCACATATCATAGATCGAGAAGAGAGTTGGGCTATTTAAGGGATGACAATAATTTGCCTATAGCTCGACAAGGTATATCGTGAGGCAAAATGGACTTGGATGTAAGTCACATTTGAAGGTATGTCATCACGACTCTTTGGTACTTGGGAGTCGACACGTTCTACTAGGAGCCTCTACCGATTGACCGATTGTGAGTCGGACTCCAATCATGTCCAAGTCGCCATAAGCCTGTGGGGTCACACACTTAAGAGCAGGAGCAAGTCGTTTGGGTTGGACCCGAACCGGATATGGATTGAGCTAGTGAATTGGACTCGCAATGAATAGTATAGGTTTTAGTGAATGAGCCACAAGTGAGTGGAGCCCACTTTCACTTCCTATATCTACTAGGGCGTAGGATGCCCAAAGGGCATGGTTAGACCACTCCATGCATTCGAAACCCTAGCCCCATACAGTCCAGTAGCTACACTGGACCTAGCAGTTCGCTGTCGGAGATCCTCCTCGTCGTGTGGATACCAGGAGAGGTGTTGTACGTTCAGCACTTCGATGATCGTGGAATTGGATCGGATCGTGAGGACTGCACTGCATCAACCGACGCGTTTCATCAGTAATCTGCAACCGCGCGTCTAGTGGTAATCCTCGTGGCCTTCCACCTCTGCTAGATTTTGGGATCACCACGTAGGTAAAAAGTTTGTTTATCTCTGCATGGCTAACACAACTACGTGGCCAACACAACCAAGATAGGATTTGTCCCTTTCCATGGAGATATATACGTGGGCCCTCTCAAGAGACCAAAATTTGAATTTCATCGTCATGAACCAAGGATGGTGTTAATCCTAGTCAGAAATCTAACACATACCAAGAAGACACGTCGAGCTATCTACACAGAGATGATAAGAGATCACCTTCATCTTGAACAACATATCAAGAGTAAAAGGAAAAGGTGCATATGAATATTCTGAATTTAGGCTACTCCAATGGTTGTTGCCTAGTAATGAAGGTTGTTCTCGATTTTCCAAATACAATCAATGTTTGCACATGGAATATGTTTAACATATCTTGGTTTCCTATTTGTTTATTAGTTACCTAGTATATCAATTTAAAATATGAATTTAGTATCAGGCCAACAATATGATTTTGGGTTAAGCGTGCAACAAGGAGGAGTAAGAAGGATAGAAGAGTGTGAGAACCATGGGATTAGATGTGCAGGAGGAAGAAAGGGTCATGCATGAAGAGAGGTGAGGTGGATGGACAAGTGGCGGTGGGAAGATGACCTCGACTTGTGTTGATGACCGTTCGATGGCCGAGTTTGCACGGGTTGCCAACTACTAATTACGGAGGGGAGGCCTCATCCAAGTGCAAGTGGTGTCTCATCCTCGCACATGGTGGCATTTGAGGAACAAGAGATGGAAGGAGCGAGGGAGAGAGGACGGTGGGCGGCCACACATGGGTGAGTAGGTGAGGAAGGAAGACGATGTCACTATGCAGAAGATGGAAGGGATGGAAGTAGGAGCAAGGTTTGGGGCATGGCGCATCTAAGTCAAAAATAGATTATTTTAATGCTCTATGATTCCACATTGTAGGACACACTACTTGAGTTTGCACAATCATTGGTGCACGACTTTGACCATTAATATATATCATATGGATTTGACATGTGTAAATGGCACAATACATATTTGTCTTGTGAAATGCTTTTATTCCAAATGTTTCTATACTAATTTTGAACTGTCATAATTAGTGAACTTGCATTATACATGTTACAAGTAAAAATTACAATCAAAACTGAGTGTGTAAGAGAGTATATATAAAAAAGTCGACCAGGCTTTACATTTTAGGACGGAAGAGCAATAAGGTATCCCATGTCACGGGACAAAAGGGTGGCAATTCGTTCAAGCAACACTTCTCTCAATATGTTTCCTTCATCACATACGACACAAAAAGCTTTTGTCCAAGATTATTTGCAGTGAGACCAAGCCAAATAGTAGTATGAATAATCATGTCCATTCAATAAACAATGTTATCTGTTGACCACTGTTGGCGCAAAAGCTTAATCATGAAAAGGCTCCTTTATCTTAATTAAGTTCCACCAACTAATTTAAGCTGATTAGTCCCCGCGTGTTGGATACAGCAAACTTCCAGCTCATGCCTCATCATACATGCCAATACTGTGCATGCCACTCCATTACACGTATGCGCTTTACAAGCTAAAAATGGATAGATAGCATATGGCACAGCTAGCAATGGCACAACGACCAAGGCAAGAATCTTCTTCTTCACCATAAACTTGGCACTATGAAGATGAATTTGTTATGTTTTCATTAGAGCTTTTCGGCCATCTGATTACTCATGACTCATGAGATTGGAGATGAGTATAGTAAACGAACAAATTTTGGCATAAAGGAAAATATATAGCAAGCGGACTATATATGTATGACAAACCTGATCACATAAAAACGATTGTCGCAGATTTGTTTAAATTCAGATGTATCTAGATAAATTTATGACATGTTTTTAGGACGAGAGAGTATATGTTTTCATGAAATTCATCATAACAACACGAGAACAATCGAGGATCACATGTAAATATACACAAAAAGAATACGAATCAGCCCCAAAAGTTACAAAAAATATTGGATAAAAATCAAAACAAAACTCCTAGTTCTAAAACACATACGTAGATATACACCTCAGTATATACCATCCGTCGATATGTGTGGCATGTATACATGCTTACAGCATACGTGTATATGTATGGTGTAGTCCACCACACAAAAGCGGACACAGCTAGCTAGGGGCATCACCATGTGCGTGGCCATGGCCTTCGCAGAGCTCAGACAGCGCCCGGAGGAGCTCCACCCTGGCCCGGAGCTGCGCGATGTAGTCGGCAGTGCGGAGAAGCAGCCGGTCGGCGGGCATGGCCGCCGTTCCAGGAACCAGCCGCCGCAGCTCCCGCACCTTCCGCCCCACTGCCGCCGCCGACCTCCGGCGACGGCTCTGGCACGGCGACCTCCTCCTCCTAGCGACCTCCATGGCTCTGAACGGATCAACAAAAGAAGGTCGGCGGCGGCTCTGGCACGGCGACCTCCTCCTCCTAGCGACCTCCATGGCTCTGAACGGATCAACAAAAGAATCAATGAAATGTGCTAGCTCTAGTAGCTAGGCTACGTGTGGCGTAGCGCTCTGGTCTATGTGACGATGATGGGGAGGGAGGAGGGAGGGATACCTGAGCTGGTGGGGAATAAATAGAGGGCGGGAGGGGGGCGATCCGGCAGAGGAGTTTTTACGAGGGGGCTAGGGGCAAAAATGCGCGTGAGCTGTGGCGTGTCGCGTAGCGCTTTGGCGGGACCCGCGCGTGGACGCCACGTCTTGTCCTGCACACGTGTCTGACAGCTTTCTGACCGCCCAAGAACTCCGGGGAATTTATTTGCGTTGATTTTCTTTTGACGGTTCCGCCCTTTCTGTAGTCGTGAGTCGAGACAAATGGATAAACGGCAGGAAATAAAAAAAGTAATTTGCAGGATGAAATTTTGTTTCAATACTTCCTAGTTCCTACTATCCAAGTTAATGCTTTATTTCTCTAGATTCAGACGTATATAGTTCTAAAATACGACTAAATGCATCCGAATCTAGAAAAATCCGAAAACATTAATTTGAAACGGATGAAGTACATATAGGTGTAGGAAAAATATAAGAATCTCTGCAAAAAGATATTGTCGAGCTTACCATTTTCCAGAAGTTCTTAGTGTGTATTGTTGAACCATCCAACAATAGTTAGTAGTGATCTTCGACGCTGATTTTTTGTTTACTCTCTACCTCTTTCACTCTTTTGCATTATCGTCTCTTCCTACTGTGTTTAGTTTTGTTTGTTAGTATGACAAACCAAGTTTTGACAACTAACATAAATAGAAATGTTTTTCTCTACATACATTATTCCTCTCAACAACAACAAAATCCATGATCGTCAAACTCACATGTATCATAGGGTTTTACACATGCATATGTTATAATCGATAAAGGACATGCCGCTATGCCATGGAACTTGATAAAAGTAGAGATGGGGTACCATGCATAGGAATACATGGAAATATTTGGCATCAATTTTAATAGTGTTTTATAGAGGCATAGGCTGGATCAGTATGCAAGTATGCAAGGGCAGGGTGCAAAAATCTTGCCATTTCCCACGATTGCAAAAAGATGCAGAAAATTATGCTAGTAAGAAAGCAACAATTGGAAATCATGGCTCCCAATGCACATTTAGGCGCTCCAGCCTCGCATGCAAGACGAGTGCAACATCATGAAAATCAATGCACTCACACGTCATGTTCATCTCCATGCTATACGATGATAACATCCAATTTGGAGTAACAGTTGAAATGGGTTTTAGTATATACTCCGTCCAAGGCTTAAGCCCTATAATTTTTTTGAAAAGTCAAGCTACGGAAAGTTCGACCAAACTTTTTAAAAAAATATAAAGAACTATGTCGGGGGATAATCCTCGGGTAGCCTGGCCGGATAAGAATAAAGGCAAGCAGCTCACGGCCGACTAGCAGATCCTAGCTGGACGCATGCACGTGGAGCCGGCTATCAGCTGGTAGCCAGAACAAGGAAGGGCGGTAAGACGTGGATCCGGCTAGATGATGGTAGCCGGACGCAATCAAGACGGAGGCAGGACGACGTACTGCACAGTGCACGGTACGCCCTGGTACATCGACAAGACACTAGGAGGACGAAGACCATACCGAAGACTTTGTAGCTGACGGGGGCACAATGGCCGGTTGCTGATGCTGGGCCCGCACGGTGTTCACTGTGCCCACGACGACCCACACAACATGTACCCTCGACAAGACTCGCCACTACGCAGTACTGTAGATGACCAGCCGGCTGGGGCCCGCCTGTGGGATCCGCCAGCCGGCCTGGCCAATGAGATCGCTACCCCTAGCCTATATAAGGGGGGGCAAGGCTCTCGTAGCAAGGGTTGATCATTCAATAGCTAGACAGTTCAGACAGCTCGAGGAGCAAGTTGTATTCCACATATCATACTTAGTCAGATCGGCAGGAGTAGGGGTATTACCTCCACACGAGGGCCCCGAACCTGGGTACTTCTTGTGTCACACTACACTTGTTTGCCCACACCTCTATCTAGCCTGTTCAGACACTGTCGTTCTCAATACAACGACAAACTAAGACATTATATTGATATCATGTGAAAATATGTCTCATGATGTGTCAAAGGGTATATATTTCATATTGTAAATATTAATATATTTTTTTAAAAACATGGTCAAACTTTATATAGTTTGATTTTTTCAGAAAACTATAGGCCTTAAGTCTTGTGACGGAGGTAGTATAATTTAAGAACATCTCCACTCGTTGACCGTTCCCAGACCGAAAACCGGACGTAAATAGCATCGGTCAAAGAAAGGTTTCCACTAGTAGAAACCAGGCTATTAAGGTCCTTTAGTCCCGGAATACAACCCGGGACCGCAAAAGCGGGACTAAAGGTCCAAGTATTAGCCCCGGTTCTGTTACGAACCGGAACTAGAGGTCCACCACGTGGCCCCGCGAGGTGCGCTAGGCTGGAGGACATTTAGTCCCGGTTCGTAAGGTTCCCTGCCGCGGCAGCGTCTTGGGCCATTTGGCTGCCGCGGCAGGAGATCGGGTTTTAGGGTTTTTGTGTTTTTCTTTTCGTTTTGTGTTTTCTGTTCAATTATTTTTCATTCTGTGTTTTCATTAGAAACAAGTTTTCGTATACATACAGAACGCTACTACACAGTACTTGTACACATTGATGCAATATATAATATAATTTACATGGAGTCCCAACCGGGTCCAGAGCCTGTCTATTTGATTACATGGAGATCATTACATGGATGCTTTAGGGTCTATCTAGAGAGAATTCTCCGTGTGGGTCTATGACCTCATGGAAAAAAATCCAGCAAATTCCTCTTGGATTGCTATTTGGCGGTCCTCTGGTAGGAGCTTGTCCCGCATCGTGTCCAACTATAAAGAAGGAGATCGTATGAATTAGACTCAACATAATTTTTATAATAAAAATAACGGGTGAATATATTGTTTACGTACTCGAACATTTTCCAAGGACTTCTCAATAGTGATGCGAATGAACTCGCACACGTAGAATCCACATAGATTAGTCCCCTATGGCTGCCTCGCACACTTTAAAAGAATATAATTCAATCAAATAATAACTCTAGCATGATAAATACACATAAACTAGAATTAAATAGATGCACGGACTTAGCCCGTACTACTTACCAAGAATGATTTTAAAAAATATCTCCTCATGCCATTGACCACGGACCTTGTTCTTGAACCGTGTCCAAATTCTACCCGAGAAAGAAAATGAAATGTATGAGTTAATAACTGCTTGATATCCCAGAAAATGAACGAAAGAAACCGATATAGTGCGATAATGGTTGAAATTACCTCCGGAGCATATCGATAATACCGCGGTAGTCTTCAATATCTTTGTTTAGTGAGTCCATGATGTGAACTCTTCCCAAGTCAACTGAAATGCTTAGAAGAATCCAGTGATACATACGCAAGGTTTATATACGTCAGTAACTCATCATTTACACTGAACATCGAGTAAGCAAAAGTTAATGTGTACAAGAACTCACTTGCCGCTGTGGTAAGGAAATATTATTTCATTATAGAAATGTTGATTCGTGAGAAACCAGAACAAGTTTTGCTCGGTCTCCAGTGGCTTATCCTTTAGCATAGCTCCATTAACTCGATGTGGGTCAATGAACCCATATCCATTGATAGCCTTTCTTTTACATTCGAGAATCTTCATTCTACATCATTATATATAGCGTACAAAAGAATATAGTGAGTATACTTACCGGCAATGAATTGAACAAGCTGAGATAGAGACTTAATTACATAAATAAAGTAACCACTTACAGACAATAGAAACTGAGGATAGATTTGTCGAGTTCCTTTAGATTGAATAACTGAAACAATTCTGTAAATTCAACAGGGACCTCGTCTTCAGCGAAGTAATGCGATTTTCGAACTTTCAGTATGAGCCAATATCGCTCTTCTTTTGATGATTTCATGTACCATTCATGGAATCGTCGCATTTTTGTTGGCATATCCCGAAGCCTCTCAGAACTGACCAGAGGCTCCCCGTGAACAAATTTGGGTGCTACCTCAGCTTTGGGCATATCGCCGTGAAGAATGTCATGAATAGACATATTACATTGCTCGGCCAATATCTTAGCCTTTTCCGGATCCATAAGTTATCCCTCATATAGTTGAGGTTCGGGTATCTGTACCTGGAGCGGGGGAGCGATTGATTTGCTTGTTTCGCCGGCTGGGGAACGCCTCTTTTGGTTCTTCGGCTACCACTAGATTGTTTTGCTTGTTTCCCCAGCTAGGGGACGTCCGTTCTGATGCTTCCTCTACCACTCGATTGTTTTGCTTGTTCCCCCTGCTGGGGAACCTCTTTTGTGATGCTTCCTCTACGGCTTGATCTCTTCTGTTTTAGTGTCTTCTGAAGACATCGTGTATAGTCATCTGGCGCATTTAACTGAGCTTGGGATGGTTGCGTCAGTAATTTCCTAAAGTGCTCCTTGGTTTCTGGTTTTATTTGGACCTCTGGCTCAGGTTGTTTCTTTTTAAAATGAGCATCCACTTTGGCCCGTACGACTGCATCGGTCTCCTCATCGGTCAGGTCGTAAGCCCTATTGGGAGGAACCGGCGGTACTCTTGGGACGGGCGACAACTGTCGCTTTGGGCGTCGGTTATCGCTCGATGGAGCGGTGATATTCTTCCGCTTTTGGCCCTTAGTGGGTTGAGGCGGCTGCGTAGATTGTGATGGACTCGTGTTGGGATCATGGATTGGACTTGGAGGTGGTGGACTTTTACTGGGAGGAGACGGTTGCCTTGGAGGTGATGGATTGTTTCTTGGTGGAGAAGGTGGCCTTGGTGTCGAGCCTGGAAACTTGATGTATTCTTTTTTCCAAAGAATGAAGCCACTCGTGACTTCTCCCAGTGTCGTCTCCCCTTCACCTCCAGGGATGTCAAGCTGTAGTGACTGACACATAGGTTGAATTTCATCCACACCAACACGAGCATAGCCAGCTGGAATCGGATTGCAATGGTAGGTCGCTCCCGATGCAGAAGGTAAAGAAAAGCCGACCACCACCTTCATGGTTATATTCTTCAGTTCAACATGCAGCTCACAACTAGTCTTCTCCTTAATTGCATCCACGGGGTACACATCCATCGATGCATCATTACCGTGGCCCTCCGTGGAAGCCACGCTGCTTTTCCGTTGCGATGGGCCGACCGTACTGTCTGGTGCAGGATCTTGCTGTCGGAGTCCTTTAAGTTCATTAAGCTCCTGGCGATGCTCCTGCAGTATGGCTTCAAACCTCCCGAACCGCTCCATATCCTCCTCTTTTTGCCGCTTTGTTTTTATCGATCGGCTTCTGTACGTGTCAAGGTACTCGGGAAACCCGATAACCCATGTATAAGAAGGTTCGAACCCTCTTGTTCGTCCAGCCTTTTCAGGATTCCCGAGAGCCTTTGTCAGCTCATCGTTCTCTCTGTCGGGAACAAACGTTCCCTCTTCAACCTCTTTTATCACTTTAATAAGTTCATTCTTGGGTGAAGAAGCTTCTTCGGCTACAACAATCTCGCCTGTTTCTGGGTCTAACGATGCCCCATGCCCGAGTACCCAATTTCTTGACCTCCTGGGCCAACGAGACGTAGCTGGAGTGACCCCTTTAGCCTCCAGGTCAGCCTCAGCTTTATCCCACTTAGGCATGGCACTCCTGTAGCCACCTGTGCCCATATGATGGTGATATTTGTTTTTGGTTGCATTTAACTTATTCTTTTCTAACATTGCCTTAGCTGGTGCCGATGTCTTGTATTCCACAAATGCGTCCCAGTTATCCTGCTGCAACTCTAGTGGGCTAGTGAATGGAGGATTTTTTTTCTTCAAGCCATACTTGTGGTACAATCTTTTCTTCCATTCCTTGAATAGTTCGCCCATCTTCTTAAGAGCAAAGTGCTTGACTTTTCTCGTCATTTGTTCTATGATCTCATCAGTCTCCAAGACTGGTAGGGTGAAATGTGTCATGAGAGAATTCCACATCACATCTCTCGCTCTGACATCTACAAAACTAGCCCTAGTTGGATCCCTTTTCTTTCCTGGCTTATTCCAATTTCGCGTGGTGATCGGGACGGTGTCTCTAACAATCACTCCGCATTGAGTTATAAATGCATTCACTGATTCTTTGGGCTCCAACGGTTGACCCAGCAGAGAGACTAAGTCAATGCTGAAACGGACATCAGCGGGCAACTTGTGTGTCGAGCTCTTGTCCTTGTAGAAGATTGGCCGGAAGCGAAGGTCTAGGAGAAGAAACATTCGTCAGTACATATATACGAATCAATTAGTGCATCTATACTAGTGATCAATCGATAGAGGCTTTATATACCTCGACGGAGTTCGTTATTATTATGGTGTCTTCACCATGGTCTCCACCATGGTCAGCACCATCGTCTCCACCATCGTCTCCTCCAGACAAATTAAGATACTCGGAGCCATCGTAATAAGAACACCCAGTACCCTCATCTATCATGTTGAGAAGCTCCTCTTCATTATGTCTACCATCGTCCATAGCTTAACTAATACAGAAAAAGAATAATGCAATAAGTAAAAGAATATTACAATTGCGTACTAATAATGAAACAATTTTGCATTAAGATAAAGTACAATAATATAAGATAAAGTACATTATTAATACATCTCGCTCATAATATAAAGTACATTATTAATACATCTCGCTCATATCAAACTAGCGAACTCAGCTGCCGCGTTCTGTGCTACGAGAGCTCTGCAGCCAGAGAAGAGGAACCATCACCGGATAATAACTCGGGTGAGATCCGTGAACCTGCCAGATATTGGAGAACCTAGTCTCCAAAAGATACATGTATCGTCACACGTGCTCGTCCTGCTCCCTGATACGACGACGTACCACCTCGTCTGGGGCTGGCTCCCTGTACACCGCTCCTGGACCTCGTGGACGCCACCAAAGAAGCTCCGAGTCGACGATGATACCCGGATTCCTTACCAAGGTACGAGTCCCAACAGGTAGCACCTCCTAGTGCTAACCCGGCGGAGCCTAGGCTCGGACATCCCCGAAACCAACGGTGTCTAGTAGGCTCGGACGAGGAGGAGGCGACATAACTAAATAATAGCAATAAACAATCATAAAACATAAACAGTAACTAAATCACTAAGTATTGCCCTAATAACACTAACCCTAAACCTAACACTAACTAAATTAAACCTAATTAACTAAGTATCCTAACTAACCCTAACTAACCCTAGATAAATACTAACATATACAATTAACCTAATACTAATACTAACTAATAGTAATACTAATAGTAAATACTAACCTAATACTAATACTAACTAAATACTAACCTAATACTAATACTAACTAATATTAATACTAAATACTAACTAATACTAAATACTAATACTAACCTAATACTAATACTAACTACTAAATATTAATACTAATAATAATACTAAATACTAACTAATACTAAATACTAACTAATACTAATATACTAACTAATACTAAATACTAATACTAACCTAATACTATAATAACCTACAATACTAATACTAACTAATACTAACTAAATACTGAATAGTAACTAATACTAAATCCTAATAAGAACCTAATACTAACCTATAATACTAAATAATACTAACTAATACTAACCTAATACTAATACTAACCTAATACTAATACTAATTAATACTATAATAACCTAATTAATACTATTTACTAATAATCAACCAAAATTGGGCACGGCGCCGGCGATCGTACCTGAGGCGGCGCGGGGCGGAGACGGTGTGGGTGCTGGGCGGAGAAGGTGCTCGGGGTAGGGCGGCGCGGCGGCTCGGCGGCTCGGGGTGGGGCGGCACGGCGGCTCGGCGTGGGGCGGGGCGTCGTGGAGACGGGGCGGCGTGGGGCTCCTCTTCTCACGGGCGCGGGCGGCGGCGCGAAGGACGGCGTGGGCGCGGTGAGGTCCTGCTGGTGTGATCTGGCTCTCCGGGTCATGGCACGACCCGGGGTGGGTAGCCCTAGGTTGTAATACAAACCGGGGCTAAAGGGGCCCCGCGGGTTGTAATATAAACCGGGGCTAAAGGGGGCCCCGGGTTGTAATACAAACCAGGGCTAAAGGTCCCCCTAGCCCCGGTTTGTATTACAACCCGGGGCTAAAGGTATTTTTGCCCGCAGCTCTTCTCGCACGCGCACCCTTTTGCCCCGGTTTGTATATTGTATTACAAACCGTGGCTAAAGGTTATTTTTGGCGCCAAAACCAAAAATGGTTTATACTTTTTAAAAAATTATGTATTATATATCAAAATTTTCAGAAAAAGAAGATCTATAATTTAAATCTATTATCATACTTTATTATACAACTTAAATGAAATTATCTATTGTTTAACAAGTATTATATTTAGTACAAATGTTGGAAAAATATCGTTTATTTTTTAAAAATAGAAAAATACATATAATATACCAAAATATTCACAAAAAATAATATACTCATTAGAAATATAATATTTAATACAAAAACTAGTAACTAGGACTAAAACATATTTCCCGCCATTTCCCCTGCTTCCCGCCATGTTTTCCCGTCATTTCCCCCGCTTCCCGCCATGTTCTCCCGCCATTTCCCTCTATATCTAGGCCGACCGCCATGTCCATCCACACATCCACACCTTCTCTCTCGCAATAATGGACACCGCTTACTGGGCCTTTCTGACGCTCGAGGAGACCGAGGCGCTGTGCGCCTCCAGCTACCCATGCCCGCCGGGGTACCGGCTGCCCGCTGGCTGGATGTTGAGCGCTGGAGGGGTTCCTGTTCCTCCTGTGCCCAGGGTTCGGCCCGCCAGACGGCCATCACAAACCACTTCTACCTCGAGCTCACGCCGGAGCAGCAGATGGATCCCCATTAAGATCCCGACAACCTCGACACCTGGAATGCCTTCTTCGCAAACCGCCAGGAAAGGGAGCTCGCCAGGTACGAGGGTGACGGCCCGCCCCCAGTGAACCACAATGAGGCTGGTCGCCGCCTGTGGTGGGCAAACCGGATTATAGCTGGCGTGATGCGCTACATCGCCATGGGAGACCATCCTCGCCTGAGGTACCCGCACTTTCACCAGCCGCATAGCCTTAAGAATGATGGTGGTGGTGAAGGCCTAGGGCGTACTAGGGTCGTCATTCAGGAGCCCCCTCTCTCACGCGTCATGAATCCGAGGCCAGAGGATCCAGCCGCGTGCTACGAGGAAGGGCTAAGGATACAGCCGCGTGCTACGAGCGACGACAATGACGATTCCGAAGACGACCCTGAAGCTGTGTACTACAGGGCTAGATATGATTATGACTAATTTTTATGTTTTAATATTAATAAATGTCTGGCCACAGCAAGTTGCAATACTACCTATTGAGATCGAGATAGTTCATATTCATATACATATAAGCAGATCATTAAAAATAAAGGTTTAATAATATTATACATCACCAACATCCACACATCTGTATTATTAGGGTTTTCTTCTAATCCGTAACCATGGAGAATCTTCCTTACTTAACGGGATGCTTGGGTCATCCTTCACAGTGAAGGGCGGAATTTCATGAAACTTATCATAATCTTCTGACATGTCTATCTTATCCTCCACCCCCACGATGTTTCTTTTTCCTGAAAGAACCATGTGGCGCTTTAGCTCATCGGATGTTGTATTCTTTTGCTTATCTTTCCTTTTTCTCGGATTGGTAGACATGACCTTCACATAAAAAACCCGAGCCACATCATTGGCTAGGACAAATGCTTCATTTCTATACGCAAGGTTGTTGAGATCCACTGTTGTCATTCCGTATTTCTTGTCTACCTCAACCCCGCCTCCTGTCAGATTGACCCATTTGCATCGAAACAAAGGATCCTTAAAAAAGGTCCATAGTCAAGTTCCCATATCTCCTCTATGTAACCATAATATGTATCCTTTTGCCCATTCTCGTCTGTTGCATCAAATCGGACACCACTATTTTGATTGGTGCTCTTTTTATCTTGGGCGATCGTGTAAAATGTATTCCCATTTATCTCGTATCCTTGGAAAGTCAATATAGTCGAAGATGGTGACCTGGCCAACAAGTACAACTGCTCTCCAACATTTATGTCATTCATGAGATATTTCTGCAACCAACCGCCAAAAGTCCTCATGTGTTCATCTCTAATCTAGGAGCCAGACTTCCCCGGGTTGTTGGAGTGTATAATATTCTTGTGTTCCTCGATATACGGAGCCACCAAGGTGGAACTTTGCAGAACTGTGTAGTGTTATTTAGTGAGAGAATGTCCGTCCATACATATCCTTGCTTTCTTTCCTAGCGTGCCTTTTCCACTAAGTCTAGCCTCATGCCGTGATTCAGGAACACCAATGGGCTTAAGGTCAGGAATAAAGTCAACACAAAACTCAATGACCTCATCTGTTCCATATCCCTTTGAGATGCTTCCTTCTGGCCTAGCACGGTTATGAACATATTTCTTTAACACTCCCATGAACCTCTCAAAGGGGAACATATTGTTTAGAAATACAGGACCGAGAATGTTAATCTCTTCGACTAGATGAACTAGGAGGTGCGTCATAATATTGAAGAAGGATGGTGGGAACACCAACTCGAAGCTGACAAGACATTGGACCACATCTTTCTGTAACCTTGGTAGACTATCTAGAATGATTACCTTCTGAGAAATTGCATTGAGAAATGCACATAGCTTCACAATGGGTACTCGAACATTTTCCGGCAGGAGTCCCCTCAATGCAATCGGAAGCAGCTGGGTCATAAGCACGTGGCAGTCATGAGACTTTAGGTTTTGAAATTTTTTCTCTTCCATATTTATTATTCCCTTTATGTTCGACGAGAAACCAGACGGGACATTGATACTATAAAGGACTTGAAAAAATATTTCCTTCTCTTCTTTGGTAAGAGCGTACCTAGCAGTACCTTCAAACAGCTCTGGATGCATGCCGTCTCGGTCTTTTATACGTTGTTGGTTCTGCCGTGCTTCAGGTGTATCTTTTCTCTTCCCATACATGCCCAATAAGCCTAGCAGCGTCACGCAAAGATTCTTCGTCAGGTGCATCACGTCAATTGTGGAGCGGACCTCTAGGACTTTCCAATAGGATAACTCCCAAAATATAGATTCCTTTTTCCACATGGGTGCGTGTCCGACATCGTTCTTCGGAACAGATTGTCTACCAGGACCCTTTTCAAAGATTACTTTTAAATCCTTCACCATATCAAATACATCATCACCAGTACGGCAGATAGGCTTACACCAGCTGTCTGCCTCACCATTGAAATGCTTACCTTTCTTTCTTAGGGTGTGCGTGGGCGGAAGAAAACGACGATTCTCCGGGTACACATTCTTCTTACATTTATCGAAATATATACTTTCAGTCTCGTTTAAACAGTGTGTACATGCATTGTATCCCTTGTTTGTCTGTCCTGAAATGTTACTAAGAGCAGGCCAATTATTGATTGTTATGAATAACAACGCTCGTAGGTCAAATTCCTCCTGCTTGTTCTCATCCCACACACGTACACCTTGTCCGTGTCACAACTGTAAGAGTTTTTCAACTAATGGCCTTAGGTACACATCAATGTCGTTGTCGGGTTGCTTCGGGCCTTGGATGAGCACTGGCATCATAATGAACTTCCGTTTCATGCACAACCAAGGAGGAAGGTTATAGATACACAGAGTCATAAGCCAGGTGCTATGACTGTAGCTCTGCTCCCCAAAAGGATTCATGCCATCTTTACTTAGACTAAACCATAAGTTCTTCGCATCACCTGCAAAGTCCGGAAACTCTCTCTCAATTTTTCTCCACTATGACCCATCAGCGGGGTGTCTCAATATCTCGTCTTTCTTACGGTCTTCCATGTGCCATCGCAACAACTTGGCATGCTCTTTGTTCCTGAACAAACGTTTCAACCGTGGTATTATAGGAGCATACCACATCACATTGGAAGGAACCCTCTTCATGCGGCGCTCGCCCTCAACATCACCAGGGTCATCTCGTCTTATCTTATACCGCAATATAGTGCATACTGGGCATGCATCCAAATTCTTGTACTCCTCGCCACGGTAGAAGATGCAGTCATTAATGCATGCACGTATCTTCTGCACCTCTAATCCTAGAGGGCAGACAACCTTCTTTGCTTCGTAGGTACTGGCGGGTAGTTCGTTATCCTTTGGAGGCAACTTCTTCATTATTTTCAGTAACTTTTCAAATCCTTTATCAGTCATACCGTTCTCTGCCTTCCATTGCAGCAATTCCAGTGTGCTACCCAGTTTTTTGTGCCCATCTTCACAATTTGGGTACAACAATTTGTTGTGATCCTCTAACATCTTCTTGAACTTCAACCTCTTCCTTTCAGTTACGCATTCTTCCTGGACATCAGCAATGGCCTACTAAGATCATCATTAGGCAAATCTGATGCCCGTTCTTTATCTTTTTCTTCATCAATGTCTTCCATTGTAGTACCATCGTATTTAGGAGACATAGTAGGGTAGTCGTTATCATTCTCTTCTTCTTCGTTGTCTTCCATCATAACCCCTCTTTCTCCGTGCTTGGTCCAACAATTATAGCTGGTCATGAAACCGGACCGAAACAGGTGGCTGTGAAGGACTCTTGAGGAAGAGTATTCCTTATGATTCCGATAGACACCACATAGACAAGACGTAAAACCATTCCGCTTGTTTGCCTCGGCCATAAGGAGAAAAGAATGCACGCCTTTAATGAACTCGCTAGAGAGTCGGTCAGCGTACATCCATTGCCGACTCATCTGCATTATATAATTAATTAAGTACATCAAACATAATCATAATTAATTAGTACTAATCTAAAATACAAAATTAAAGGCAGCAACCGGGACTAAAGATATGATGAACTAAATGTGGATGTGGAGACAACATGTCGACACTATGTCCTTAGTGGGCAGCACTAAGCCAGTAAATTAAATGACGACACTATTTTGGGTGGGTGGCAGCATAATCATAATTAATTAGTACTAATCTAAAACAAAATTAAAGCCAGCAACCGGAACTAAAGATATGATGAACCTTTAGTCCCGATTGGAGGCACCAACCGTGACTAAATGTGGATGTGGAGACAACATGTCGACACTATGTCCTCAGTAGGCAGCACTAAGCCAGTAAATTAAATGACGACACTATTTTGGGTGGGTGGCAGCACTATGCCAGGGGTGAGTGTGTCGACATTATGTCATCAGTGCCCGACACTATGTTGTGCTGCTTAATCTATAAATGGGTACGCATTCCTGTGAAGAATTGCAAGATGGTGTGTGAGACCAGGGACACCACTATGGCGGAGCTTCTCGAAGATGTCTGAGGACCAGACATCTTCGAGGAGCTCGCCGTAGAGGCACTCTCTAATATGTGAAATTAGTTAGCTCCACCAGCATACTGATCTAGCTAGAGAAGATATAAACTGAAAGATGGTGTGCGAGAGCAGGGACACCACTACGGCAGAGCTTCTCGAAGATGTCTTAGGATCCCGTCCTCAGACATCTTCGAGGAGCTCGCCATAGAGGCACTCCCTAATATGTGAATTGTTTTAGTTACCCGGCGTATTAATCTATAGCTACAGAAGTTATTAACTCCAAGATGGTGCGAGAGGGATAGCACTACGGCGGAGCTTCTCTCGAAGATGTCTTAGGATCCTATCCTCAGACATCTTCGAGGAGATCGCTATAGAGGAGCTTCTCGAAGATGTACTGTGATGTCTTCTTATCAAGCTTTTATTAATTAACCATATCTTTGTTACAATTTTTTCAGTTTGTTGAACGCAGGTAGACGAAGAAGGATATTTTGCCCATCTAGTTAGAATGATGAATTCATGCATGTGTGTGCTTCTAAAATCAAATTTCGAGACTATGTGCCAAAACAAGATATATATAGATAGAATCCACATATTGTGATATTTACATTAGAGTTCCTTATATTAATACAAGATAGATAGAATCTAAACATCGATCTCATGTTATCATTGCAAAAATTACTACCAAACTAAATCCAAAAATCCATCTACAAGATAGAGCATGAAATGAGCTAATATAGCAATGAGAGTTCAAAGGATGAAGTTGCTCATCTTTTAGAACATTTGGATAGATGGGGCACCACAAAATATAGAAAAATCTTGAGAAAAAATTAGGCATGAACTCGAGCTTGAGCAAGAAAGAGAGAGAGGAGCCACCAGCTTGAATGGTGGCTCGGGCAGAGGAAGAAGATATAGCCATACGTTTAGTCCCGGTTCGTGTCTAGAACCGGAGCTAAAGGTCCACCTTTAGACCCGGGTCATATAACAAACCGGGACTAAAGGGTCTGGCGCTCGACCCAGCCTGCCTGAAACCCTTTAGTCCCAGTTTGTTACACGACCAGGGACTAAAGGTCCCGTTCGAACCGGGGCTAGTGCCTGCCACCCCCTTGGGGCCAGATCTAGCCGTTGGACCGGGGCATTAGCCCCGGTTTGTAGCAAAACCGGGGCTAATACCCCTGGACTAAAGGTCCGTTTTCTACTAGTGTTCAGCCTGGGAATGGCCGATTTTCCACTCGCGTTCCCAGGCCGAGTTCCTAGGCGAAGAAAAAACAGCGATATTTTCAAATTTTCTTGTTCCCGCCGGCGAAGTCTCGGCCATAGGGTGCTCGACAGAAGTACGCCCAAAAATGTTCGGCCATCAAATTATTACAGAACAAGATAAAATTGGTCGGCGATCGGTCGTCGATGGGGGTGATCTCCTCTGGCGTGTCCAGTGCGATGGGGATGGGTTCGTCGGTGCCGTGGCCGGTCGACTGGTTGGAGGAGGTCGAAGCGGAGCTCGGCGAGGGCACGGCGGCGGAGGTGATCGGCGTAGAGCTTGGCACGCTCTCGACATTGTCCTCCTCGAGGATGTCCTTGCGATGTGCCATATACCAAGCCTTGACCGGCGAGCTCATCGTCGAGGTGTCTTCACCGCCCATGAGAAACTGTAGATCGGTGTTCCTCTTCTTGGCAGTGAAGTTCGCTTTGAGGAGATCGAGCTTGCGGTCTTGGTTCTGTAGCAGCTGCGCCCATCTCTGCTCGGTCTTCTCCTCCCCCTTCTTGGTATGGGCCTTCATGTCGACGATGCACCTCTCGATGGATTCTTGGAGGCGCTCTGCGGGAGCTCCGGCGGCTTTGAGCATCTTCGCCTTCTTTTGGCTAAGCTCTAGCCTTCCTTCGCCGGCAGTAGGTGGAGGGGCCGCCGGGTTGTACATGCCGTCCTTCGTCTTGCCGAGTGTCAGCCAAGTATCTGCCCATTTCTAGCATTTCTCAATTGAAGGGAACACGTGATAGAACTTGAACTCCATCCCGGTGTCAGTCTGGTACATGCCGAGTATGCGGAGGAGCTGCAAAGGCAAGGCAAAGTGTGTTAGGATAGGCATGCATAAGCACCTTTGGCTAGTGTTCGGTGTAGTACCTTGGCATCCATGCTCTCGCTGCTGACGGGTGTGCGCTCGACCTCCTCGAGAAGACTGTGCCACTTGCTGCACGCCTGTTGGATGAGCCCCTAGTGGTTGGTCATGGCTTTCTCGCCGCGCTCCATGTGGTTTTTGTTGTACTTCGGGTCACAAAGGTTGCGTTCGTTGAATGCTAGCGGCTCCATGTGGTTTTTGTTGTACTTCGGGTCACAAAGGTTGCGTTCGTCGAACGCTAGCTTCACGCGCTTCCAGTAGTTGTCCAAATTTTGGTTGGTGCCGGTGATGGGATCCATGCTCACCGATTTCCAGGCGTCGGCGAGGCAAAAGTTCTCAGTCGGTGTCCACTTGATCCGGGGCTCCGTCGCCGAGGTGCCCTCCTTCTTCTTGCCTTTGCCTTTGCCCTTCACCGAAGCCAGACCATCACCTTCCTCTTCCTTATCGGTCTGGGTCTGCTCGGCGAAATCCTAGGACTCGATACCGTGTTCGGCATCGGCCCGCGACTGTTCTTGGGTGAAGAAGCCGGCATTGCTGGCCGCAGCGGTCGCCGACCCTTCGGCGATCATGCCTTGCATGTAGGCTTCATTCGACATTCCGTCGAACATGTTCTGGGCGTCGGACTCGCTGTGGGTCGCGTGCGATGAGCTTTGGGCAAACGGTAGAGGACCGCGGCACGCCGTCGAGGAAGCGACGTATGCCGAAGAGGAGTAGGGGCATTGATGTCGATGCTGAACGCTGAAGGAGGGCGTGGTGCGGGGCAGGGGAAGACGGTGTTCGGGTTGAATCCGCCATCGAACTCGGGGGAGGAGGATTACCTCTGCCGTAGGTTTGCCTGGTTCTCCTGGAACATTGCCGTCGAGATCGGCGAGAACCCGACCGGCGAGTATCTGGCAGGCGACGCGAGGCTTGGTAGGCTCCCCCAAACGTCGCCGTACTGCGCACGCGATGACACCAATGCCACTTCCCTCATCGACTGTGCCTCAGCCGCCGATTCCCTCATCGCCTGAGCCTCGGCCGCCGCTCCCCTCATCGCCTGAGCTTCGGCGAGCTCCTGCGCCTGCTTGGCCCTTGCCTTCCTGTCCCTACGACTCTCCGTAGCGAACTTTCTCTTCGTGGATAGGGCCAACCAGTCGGGGGCGCTCATGCCTTGAGGTTTCGGCGCGGGCGCTCTCGGCTTCCTCACCTTTTTCTCTTTTGGTTCGCCGGCGGTGGATCGGGGTTTGGCGAAAGCCTTGGGCGGCAGAGCGGCGGGAGCTCGGCGAACTGGCGGGAGATGTGGGGGATTGTGGAGGGAAGGCAGGAGAGGAAGAAGAAAAAGGGCGGGAACTCGGCCTCCACTCGCCGACAGGGCTAGCCCACCCTCGTTTTCTCTCCATCCGGCGTTCCCAGGCCGTTCCCGGCGCCTCGGGTTCTGCCTAGGAACGCCGGACCAATTTTGGACCAAATCCGGATGAAACCGGCGTCCTGGGAACGTGACTGGACGAATTTTCGCCGCCCGAACGAAAAATAGGTGCTGGGAACGTCTTCCTGGGAACGCGAGTGGAGATGCTCTAAGACCATAACTTGGGCGCACCCATGTTTAAGGTGAAATTAATATAATGGGCCTGATGGACTTTCAAAGAGTCATGACCAATTTTTTGAAAAAAAATGGAACACCAACACAAGGTTTATGAACCATGTCATGAATGAACATAAAATGTGTAACTAAAATAAAGAATTGTTGGTGAATTTCAGATTTTTGGTTCCAAGCCGATTTCACCTAAAAGCGGTAGCTCATACAAGTCACAATCATTGAATCATATATTTATTAAATCTTTGACGTATGACCTACAATCAAACAAAGTTTCTCATCTTGGTGATCCATAATCATATTGGCTGGAGCAATGTTCCACACGCGTACCATGGTGTAAGTGAAACGATGTGTCCACATCGCCTCCAAAGGGCGGCTCGGGCGAAAAGCTGCTTGTCCGGCCTGCCCCTGTCGTCCAACTCCCCCTTACCCTATAACTTACTACATCTCTTTCTAAATAGAAGATGTTCTTTTGGGAACGGAGGAAGTATTACACAAAACTCATGAATATAAAAGATGGGGACTCGAAATGCAATCAGATACTCTTCGGTAGAACAGATAGGGTATCATATGGATGGTACCATATTATCCTCAGCCAATGTGTCTAAGTGGGATCCCGCCAAAGCTCCATATCTAGTTCATTTGCAAAATTTCAAGATAATTTTTATCTCAAAATTTAAACTAGATTTTGATAAATGAATTAGAAGTAGAATTTTGGTAAGATCTCACCTGACACCCTACATCAGCTTTAGCTAGGTACTAGACAAGTGCACATAAGAAAATGACTACATGTCGCGAAGGTTAAGTCCACCGCGGAGATCGTCGTCACACCAGCTGCAGTCCACTAGGCAGAGCTGAATCGTCAACTTAAAACGACATGGCCGATTTGAGAACGTGTTTGCACGTGCGTGGCGGTAGGCGTGTTATGATGGCCGCCATCTTTAACCCTGTGATTGCCTAGCTATGAGGTGGACAGTGGGGACCATTGGGCCGGCCGGCCGGCTAGGTGTGCACGTAACATGGCTACATGCAAAGGGTTTTCTTGGCGGGAAGGAATACGCATGGACATGGACGGGAGGGTGGTGGTACTCGTGAGAGAGTAACGGGGTTGGGTTGGCCCGTTGTGGTTGGTGTACTCAATAACGGGAACGGTGCACATGCATGCACATGCATGCTACTTCCACCCCCTGAACGATCATGTCTTGGCGTATTCTAGATCATGCATATTACTAGTCCGTATGATGACTGAAATCCCGAGCAGAGTAGTCATCAACCCAAGTACCCAACAGATGAGTCTTGCTGTTGTTACTTAAGCTTGAATAACCACAACATATTCCAAGAGAACATAAATCTTATCTTAAATTAACAGTATAGAGAAGGCAGACTACCTTGTTGTTGTGTTTGTCAGAAAAAGAGAGAGAATGATTTACATTTATTACGTTGTCAAAAAATATCTTAGGAGGACACATAGCTTGGGTGCATCCAACACCCTAATCCTGTTTTGCAGAAAAGGGTGAGCTCTATAGCCAGGGCTTGTCACAGTTCAGCGCTAGGGCCCTCACCTTCGGTCCTTCCCTCTACTTTTTGCAACTGACCAACCGCCTACCATATATGTACAGTACTCACCCTGGCCAGCTTTTGCCTGCTAGGTCAAGCTGAGTCTTTGCATGTCCCTGATCCTCGTTTCCTCATGAATGTGGCAAAGTTAGGGCATCTCCACCGGGCCGACCCAAATGCGTGACCGAAATGGTTCGTTTATGTCCGTTTGGGTCGGCCCGTGGTCACTTTGGTGTCGCGGTCCGGCCTGTCTGGCCAGCCGCGTCTAGTCGCGCGATCCAAATGTCCGATGTCCTATTCGCTGGTAGATAATTTTGAGACGACACACAATTCAGTGTATGAACAAGAACAACATGGGTAGATATATTTCAGACGGCATTCAACGGCAAGGTTTTCAATCAAAGAAATTAAACCTAGCGGAACACTAAATGAAACCCTAATCTACGATCTCGCTTCCGCTGTCCTCTTCGTTGCCATCTTCCACGACTGCACCGTCCGCCTCCGCCCCGTCTTCCTCGGCCGCGTTGTCGCCAGCGTCCTCGCTATCGCTGTCGAAAATCTCGATGATGATTCCGGCACGGTTAGCCTCCATCAATAAGTCTGCGTGGAGCGCATCGTTGATGGCGGAGGAGATGGTGCGTCCCGGAACCGCCCAGAATTGCACCCTCCCTTCGCGGTTGCGGTCGTCAGGGTGGACCTCACGGAGGTGTTCGTGGCAGATGGCAAACGCGTCCGGTGCTCCAGCTTGAATAATATCGTCCAATAGGAGCTCGAAGCCACGTACCGAGGCATGGTCCTCTTCCACTCCGGGAGTTCCAGGCGGCGCTCCTCGATTCAGCGTCCCAACTCGGCACCGCGCGGAACCAGCGCCACCGGGACCCCGTAGTGGCTGAGCGCGAAGCCTTCCGGGGTCGTCGCGCGTGGTGGAGCGAGGATGCCATGGTGGGCAAACATCGACGCCTCGTAGTAGTTCAGAGCGAGTCTCGCCATGGCTGCACCAAGGAGGGAGGTCGCGATGGGAGGGGTGTGCGACACCAACGAGGGCTAGGGCCTATTTAAGTAGAGCGCGCACGCGTGCAGGTTCTCGCGCCTTCGCCCATAAATGCCGACGCGGGAACTCAGGCGGCATCCCTTCAGTCATAGGTTGACGCGCTTGTCGGTATTGATCGCGAAGGCTGCCGCGTTTGTGTCTGAATCGGTGCCGCCGGTTAGGCTGGCCTTTGCGTCTGAATCGGTGCCGCGATTGCATCTCAATCGATGCCGCTGTTGCGTCTCTCGCTGGCGGGTGGGCCACTAGCGCGCGCAGGAGGGACACGCCCTAGGCCAGCCTTTGTCCGGGCCGACCCAGTGATCACGCAAATTAGGTGCACGGATGGGTCGAGCCGGGTGCGTTGGGACAGATGGGTCGTGCCGCTGCAACACGGCGCACGTCGCGCGCGAACGAGTTCGGACATGCCCGGGCTGGTTGGGTCGACCCGGTGGAGATGCCCTTACATTTTTTTTTTGCGAAAAGCCCTTACATAAGTTAGTGTCATGCATTTGCAAGTGACTATAAGGGGATTAAAACTTTCTCCTGATGACCTATATAGGAGGGACCGTAAAGAATATAAAACACCTATTCTTGCTAAATAAGAAATTGAACTTGGGTGGTGGCCTCACGTGGCATACATATATACCGAGGATACAAAGTTTATTAAGCGCATAGTTTATCTTCTTGTACCAACATATATAGCTCACTTCCATTTTATTATGAAAACTACCTGACTTGTACCAAAGATATTTTGCAACGTCTGGTAACCAACGAGTACTCAAATGTCCTATGAATTTTTGAATCCCTATTTTTTGAGCATTTTTTTGAATCCCTGTTTCATTCACTAAATTCTTCGGAATTCTTAAGAAACAAATTTTGTGGTACCTCAAGAAGAGTAGTGCTAGCTTTCATATACACAAGAAGGAATCTGGCTCCCAAATTAATCTATATGCTAGTAACATCACAACTACAAAGGGGATACTGAGACTAAATTTACCACCACCTTCGATCCATTGTTTTCGTCGATTAAGGATCTACCACCATGCTTTTCTAGAATTTGAGTTTTGCCACTTCTCCGAAAGTTGCCTTAATAAAGTAAGAAAACATGATTTCTTTTGTCTGAGTAGTTAGTATAGTGTGTTGTAATATGTTAACTATGTCTAGTTTGATGATTTGTTAGCATGTTTCATGACACCACTTTACTTCTTTCTGGTTGTTTGGTTTTACTGCTCTTACCGAACTGAATAGACAAGGGACCTACTTATAACATTAAATTATCAGTGAGCATGGAGGTTTGATTAGCCCTGGTTACGACTTCCAGCGGTCAAATAGTTTGTATTTTGCGGTTGTTGCACTTTTTCTAATACTTAATGATTGGATCAAGAAAGTGTTCTTGAAGAAAAAGTTGCATAAAGAGCTTGACAACTTAGGTAGTAGACTGAAACTTTTGAAAACCTCGACCCCTAAGATCTCGGTTTATGGAACTTAGTAAAAACACCACAATTTGTTGTGAAACGTCTTACAAACAGTGTCATGGAATGGATGCGTAAAACTTGTTTTTATCAATTTCTTTTAAGTATGCTTTCGAGCCATGCAAAAATCACAATAAAACTCTTATATAATAAATTGATATATATTGCACATAGTTCCATAGTTTATTATGTAATAATTTATCGTAAGGTTGTAATTTTTCATGGCTCGTAGATGGCAGTATTTTTAACAAAGAATCACATACACTCAGTACATGTATGCTTATTTTCCTTTTTAGCGAACTAAAAATTTCAATACACACATGATCAAATGGACCAATTTCCATCAAGTATATTTTCATCCACAATGATAGCCTTTATGCTCTGCCTCTACTGGATTTGAATGTATACTTTGCATTGCTATTTTACATCTTTTGGTACAACTACACACTTCTATTATTTCCACAAGCTCTGATGGAGAAACACAAAATGGAGGGACCGTGGGTGTCAGCCTGCTTGTGTCATGTATTTTACTCAATAATTTTTCCATGTGTTATTGTTTGTCGCAACTTAAACATAACCGACTGGCCATGAACATAAAAATTTAGCTATAACTACATAAACACAATACAATTATAGAACGACAATTTGTTTTTCTATCGCGTGCATGCATGTGTTCCCCATTTTGAGCTCACTATGAGTGCCAAGTTTCGAGCCATCCATGAACTATGATCATGCCAGTTATGGCTCCGATCTTGCAGTTGAATCTTTCTTGCTTACTGTCTTTCTTTCTTTTCTTTCCACACATAATATTACTATCCCTTCATCCATGTATACATAGTGTCATCATATTTTGTGTTCTAACATTGAACGTCAGTTATACCAACAATATGTGAGTGACATGATATGAAATTTA
The DNA here is from genome assembly GCA_916181665.1 of Avena sativa. Classification (NCBI taxonomy): domain Eukaryota; kingdom Viridiplantae; phylum Streptophyta; class Magnoliopsida; order Poales; family Poaceae; genus Avena; species Avena sativa. The sequence goes on from OV702290.1 coordinate 473,409,177, forward strand.
TATCATTGGTATTTTTAAATATGAATTTAATTCTATAATTTATGTCACACATAACCTATGCTTCATTGGTCAAAATTGAACCTTGAAATGCATATGTGTAATTTAGGATGGATGGAGTACTGAAACATTGCATGCGCCATTGTAAAAAAAATCTATAACATACATTTTAGAAAATAAAAAATAGTAATCCCTAATATACATATGTGAAACTTGACATGATATTATTTCTAAATAATTTTGTATAACTTTAATTGTTTACTTACTCTATTCCAAAATACGTGTCGTATAGTTAATTTGTCGTAAGTCAAAGTTTATAGACATTTGACCACGTGTGTAGGAAAAAATATCAACAACTACAATACTAGAAACATACACTATGAAAATATATTTCATGTGCCGATTTGTTATAGTCGATGTTGATATTTTCACTTGGTCAAGCAAAAAAACGTTTAACTTAGGAAGGGCTTATATTTTTGAAACAGGATAATGAAAGATATCACTCTAATAGAGTAATAGACCTGGCAATACATGCAAGCAACCAGAATATTCGTGATCTCTTACAAGGCTACACTAGTAGAAAACGGACCTTTGGTCCAGGGGTATTAGCCCCCGTTTTGCTACAAACCGGGTCTAATGCCCCGGTCCCAATGGCTAGATCTGGCCCCAGGGGGTGGCAGGCACTAGCCCCGGTTCGAACGGGACCTTTAGTCCCGGTTCGTGTAACAAACCGGGACTAAAGGGTTTCAGGCAGGCTAGGTCGGGCTCCAGACCCTTTAGTCCCGGTTTGTTATACGACCCGGGGCTAAAGGTGGACCTTTAGTCCCGGTTCTAGACACGAACCGGGACTAAAGGTCTGGCTATATCTTCTTCCCCCACCTGCCCGAGCCACCATTTCAAGCTGGTGGCTCTCCTCTCTCTTTCTTGCTTCAAGCTCGAGTTCATGCCCTTTTTTCTCAAGATTTGTCTATATTTTGTGGTGCCCCATCTATCCAAAGGTTCTAAAAGGTGAGCAACTTCATCCTTTGAACTCTCATTGCTATATTAGCTCATTTCATGCTCTATCTGGTAGATGGATTTGTGGATTTAGTTTGGTAGTAATTTTTGCAATGATAACATGAGATCGATGTTTAGATTCTATCTATCTTGTATTAATGTAAGGAACTCTAAGGTGAATATCACAATATGTGGATTCTATCTATATATATCTTGTTTTGGCACATAGTCTCGAAATTTGATTTTAGAAGCACACACATGCGTGAGTTCATCATTCTAACTAGCTGGGCAAAATATCCTTCTTCGTCTACCTGCGTTCAACAAACTAAAAAAATTATAACAAAGATAGGGTTAATTAATAAAAGCTTGATAAGAAGACATCATAGTACATCTTCGAGAAGCTCCTCTATGGCGAGCTCCTCAAAGATGTCTGAGGATAGGATTCTAAGACATCTTCGAGAGAAGCTCCGCCGTAGTGGTGTCCCTCTCGCACCATCTTGGAGTTAATAACTTCTCTAGCTATAGATTAATACGCCGGGTAACTAAAACAATTCACATATTAGGGAGTGCCTCTATGTCGAGATCCTCGAAGATGTCTGAGGACGGGATCCTAAGATATCTTCGAGAAGCTCTGCTGTAGTGTTGTCCCTGCTCTCGCACACCATATTTCAGTTTATATCTTCTCTAGCTAGATCAGTATGCTGGTGGAGCTAATTAATTTCACATATTAGAGAGTGCCTCTACGACGAGCTCCTCGAAGATGTCTTAGGACGAGCTCCGCCGTAGTGGTGTCCCTAGTCTCGTACACCATCTTGCAGTTCTTCACAAGAATGCATACCTATTTATAGATTAAGCAACACAACATAGTGTCGGGCACTGATGACATAATGTCGACACACTCACCCCTGGCATAGTGCTGCCATCCACCCAAAATAGTGTCGTCATTTAATTTACTGGCTTAGTGCTGCCCACTGAGGACATAGTGTCGACATATTGTCTCCACATCCACATTTAGTCCCGGTTGGTGCCTCTAACCGGGACTAAAGGTTCATCATATCTTTAGTCCCGGTTGCTGGCTTTAATTTTGTTTTTTAGATTAGTACTAATTAATGATGATTATGTTTGATGTACTAATTAATTATATAATGCAGATGAGCCGGCAATGGATGTACGCTGACCGACTCTCTAGCGAGTTCATTAAAGACGTGCATTCTTTTCTCCTTGTGGCCGAGGCAAACAAGCAGAATGGTTTTATGTCTTGTCCATGTGGTGTCTATCGGAATCATAAGGAATACTCTTCCTCAAGAGTCCTTCACAGCCACCTGTTTCGGTCCGGTTTCATGACCGGCTATAATTGTTGGACCAAGCATGGAGAAAGAGGGGTTATGATGGAAGACAACAAAGAAAAAGAGAATGATAACGACTACCCTACTATGTCCCCTGAATATGATGGTACTACAATGGAAGACATTGATAAAGAAAAATATGAAGAACGGGCATCAGATCTGCCTGATGATGATCTTAGTCGGGCCATTGCTGATGCCCAGGAAGAATGCGTAAATGAAAGGGAGAGGTTGAAGTTCAAGAAGATGTTAGAGGATCACAACAAATTGTTGTACCCAAATTGTGAATATGGGCAAAAAAAACTGGATAGCACACTGGAATTGCTGCAATGGAAGGCAGAGAACGGTGTGACTGATAAAGGATTTGAAAAGTTGGTGAAAATAATGAAGAAGTTGCTTCCAAAGGATAACGAACTGTCCACCAGTACCTACGAAGAAAAGAAGGTTGTCTGCCCTCTAGGATTAGATGTGCAGAAGATACATGCATGCATTAATGACTGCATCCTCTACCGCGGCGAGGAGTACGAGAATTTGGATGCATGCCCAGTATGCACTGCATTGTGGTATAAGATAAGACGAGATGACCCTGGTGATGTTGAGGGCGAGCGCCGCATGAAGAGGGTTCCTGCCAAGGTGATGTGGTATGCTCCTATAATACCACGGTTGAAACGTTTGTTCAGGAACAAAGAGCATGCCAAGTTGTTGCGATGGCACATGAAAGACCGTAAGAAAGATGAGATGTTGAGACACCCCGCGGATGGGTCGCGGTGGAGAAAAATCGAGAGAGTTTCCGGACTTTGCAGGTGATGCGAGGAACTTATGGTTTGGTCTAAGTACAGATGGCATGTATCCTTTTGGGGAGCAAAGCTACGGTCATAGCACCTGGCCCGTGACTCTGTGTATCTATAACCTTCCTTCTTGCTTGTGCATGAAGCAGAAGTTCATTATGATGCCAATGCTCATCCAAGGCCCAAAGCAACCCGACAACGACATTGATGTGTACCTAAGGACATTAGTTGAAGAACTCTTACAGTTGTGGCACGGACAAGGTGTACGTGTGTGGGATGAGAACAAGCAGGAGGAATTTGACCTACGAGCGTTGTTGTTCATAACAATCAATGATTGGCCTGCTCTTAGTAACATTTCAGGACAGACAAACAAGGGATACAATGCATGCACATACTGTTTAAACGAGACTGAAAGTATATATTTGGATAAATGTAAGAACAATGTGTACCCGGAGAATCGTCGTTTTCTTCCGCCCACGCACACCCTAAGAAAGAAAGGTAAGCATTTCAATGGTGAGGCAGACAGCCGGTGTAAGCCTATCCGCCGTACTGGTAATGATGTATTTGATATGGTGAAGGATTTAAAAGTAATCTTTAAAAAGGGTCCTGGTAGACAATCTGTTCCGAAGAATGATGTCGGACACGCACCCATGTGGAAAAAGGAATCTATATTTTGGGAGCTACCCTATTGGAAAGTCCTAGAGGTCCGCTCCACAATTGACGTGATGCACCTGACGAAGAATCTTTGCGTGACGCTGCTAGACTTCTTGGGCATGTATGGGAAGAGAAAAGATACACCTGAAACACGGCAGAACCAACAACGTATAAAAGACCGAGACGGCATGCATCCAGAGCTGTTTGAAGGTACTGCTAGCTACACTCTTACCAAAGAAGAGAAGGAAATCTTTTTTCAAGTCCTTTACAGTATCAAGGTCCCGTCTGGTTTCTCGTCGAACATAAAGGGAATAATAAATATGGAAGAGAAAAAATTTCAAAACCTAAAGTCTCATGACTGCCACGTGCTTATGACCCAGCTGCTTCCGATTGCATTGAGGGGACTCCTGCCGAAAAATGTTTGAGTACCCATTGTGAAGCTATGTGCATTTCTCAATGCAATTTCTCAGAAGGTAATCATTCTAGATAGTCTACCAAGGTTACAGAAAGATGTGGTCAAATGTCTTGTCAGCTTCGAGTTGGTGTTCCCACCATCCTTCTTCAATATTATGACACACCTCCTAGTTCACCTAGTCAAAGAGATTAACATTCTCGGTCCTGTATTTCTAAACAATATGTTCCCCTTTGAGAGGTTCATGGGAGTGTTAAAGAAATATGTTCATAACCGTGCTAGGCCAAAAGGAAGCATCTCAAAGGAATATGGAACAGATGAGGTCATTGAGTTTAAGCCCATCGGTGTTCCTGAATCACGGCATGAGGGTAGACTTAGTGGAAAAGGCACGCTAGGAAAGAAAGCAAGGATATGTATGGACGGACATTCTCTCACTAAAGCACACTACACAGTTCTGCAAAGTTCCACCTTGGTGGCTCCGTATATCGAAGAACACAAGAATATTGTACACTCCAACAACCCGGGGAAGCCTGGCTCCTGGATTAGAGATGAACACATGAGGACTTTCAGCGGTTGGTTGCAGACACATCTCATGAATGACATAAATGTTGGAGAGCAGTTGTACTTGTTGGACAGGTCACCATCTTTGACTATATTAACTTTCCAAGGATACGAGATAAATGGGAATACATTTTACACGATCGTCCAAGATAAAAAGAGCACCAATCAAAATAGTGGAGTCCGATTTGATGCAACAGATGAGAATGGGCAAAAGGATACATATTATGGTTACGTAGAGGAGATATGGGAACTTGACTATGGACCTTTTTATAAGGTCCCTTTGTTTTGGTGCAAATGGGTCAACCTGACAGGAGGCGGGGTTGAGGTAGACAAGAAATACGAAATGACAACAGTGGATCTCAACAACCTTGCGTATAGAAATGAACCATTTGTCCTAGCCAATGATGTGGCTCAGGTTTTTTATGTGAAGGACATGTCTACCAAACCGAGAAAAAAGAAAGATAAGCAAAAGAATACAGTATACGATGAGCCAAAGCGCCACATAGTTCTTTCAGGAAAAAGAAACATCATGAGGGTGGAGGATAGGACAGACATGTCAGAAGATTATGATAAGTTTCATGAAATTCCGCCCTTCGCTGTGAAGGATGACCCAAGCATTCCATTAAGTAAGGAAGATGCTCCATGGTTATGGATTAGAAGAAAACCCTAACAATAGAGATGTGTGGATGTTGGTAATGTACAATATTATTAAACCTTTATTTTTAATGATCTGCTTATATGTATATGGATATGAACTATCTCGATCTCAATAGGTAGTATTGCAACTTGCTGTGGCCAGACATTTATTAATATTAAAACGTAAAAAATAGTAATAATCATATCTAGCCCTATAGTACACAGCTTCAGAGTCGTCTTCGGAATCGTCATCATCGTCGCTCGTAGCACGTGGCTGGATCCTCAGCCCTTCCTCGTAGCATGCGGCTGGATCCTCCGGCCTCGGATTCACGACGCGCGGGGGAGGGGGCTCCCGGATGACGACCCCAGTACGCTCTAGGCCTTCACCACCACCACCATTCTTGTGGCTATGCGGCTGGTGAAAGTGCGGGTACCTCAGGCGAGGATGGTCTCCCATGGCGATGTAGCGCATCACGCTGGCGATAGTCTAGTTCGCCCACCACAGGCGGCGACCAGCCTTGTTGTGGTTCACTGGGGGCGGGCCCTCACCCTCGTACCTAGCAAGCTCCCTTTCCTGCCGGTTTGTGAAGAAGGCATTCTAGGTGTCGAGGTTGTCGGGATCCCAATGGGGATCCATCCACTGCTCCGGCGTGAGCTCGAGGTAGAAGTGGTTCGTGATGGTCACCTGGCGGGCCGAACCTTGAGGCACAGGAGGAACAGGAACCCCTCTAGCGCTCAGCATCCAGCCGACGGGCAGCCGGTACCCCGGCGGGCATGGGTAGCTGGAGGCGCATAGCGCCTCGTTCTCCTCGAGCATCAGAAAGGCCCAGTAAGCGGTGTCCATTATTGTGATAGAGAAAGTGTGGATGTGTGGATGAACATGGCGGTCGGCCTAGATATAGAGGGAAATGGTGGGAGAACATGGCGGGAAGCGGGGAAAATGGCGGGAGAACATGGCGGGAAGTGGGAGAAATAGCGGGAAAACATGATGGGAAGCGGGGGAAATAGCGAGAAATATGTTTTAGTCCTACTTTTAGTATTAAATATTATATTTCTAATGGTATATTATTTTTTGTGAATATTTTGGTATATTATATGTATTTTTCTGTTTTTAAATAATAAACTTTTTTCCAACATTTGTACTAAATATAATACTTGTTAAACAGTAGATAATTTCATTTAAGTTGTATAATAAAGTATGATAATAGATTTAAATTATAGATCTTCTCTTTCTGAAAATTTTGATATATAATACATAATTTTCTGAAAATTATAAACCATTTTTGTTTTTGGCGCCAAAAATCACCTTTAGCCCAGGGTGTACGCGCGCGGGGAGAGCGACGGGCGAAAACACCTTTAGCCCCGGGTTGTAATATACAAACCGGGACTAAGGGGAGGGGTGGTATAAATACCCCCACCCCCACCCTGGGTCGTGCGACGACCCGGAGAGCCAGCACAGTGCATCTTCCCGGTGCACAGGAGCTCGCCGCGCCCACGTCGTCCGCCGCGCTGCCGCCCGCGCCCGTGGAGAGAGGAGCCCCGCGCCGCCCCATCTCCGCCTTGTGCCGTCCTGCCGCACCATCTCCGCACCACCCCGCGCCGCGCCGCCGCGCCGCCCCGCCGCACTGTCTCCGCCCCGCGCCGCCTCAGGTGATCGCCGTGCCCAATTTTGGTTGATTTTGGTTAGTATTAATTAGGTTATTATAGTATTAATTAGTCTTATAGGTTAGTATTAGTTAGTATTTAGTATTTAGTTAGTATTAGTATTATAGAATATTATAGTATTAGGTTAGTATTAGTATTTATTATTAGTTAGTATATTAGTATTAGTTAGTATTTAGTATCATTATTAGTATTAATATTTAGTAGTTAGTATTAGTACTAGGTTAGTAGTAGTATTTAGTATTAATATTAGTTAGTATTAGTACTAGGTTAGTATTTAGTATTAGTATTACTATTAGTTAGTATTAGTATTAGGTTAATTGTATAGGTTAGTATTTATCTAGGGTTAGTTCGGGTTAGTTAGAATATGTAGTTAATTAGGTTTAGTTTAGTTACTGTTATGTTTAGGGTTAGTGTTATTAGGGCAGTACTTAGTGATTTAGTTACTGTTTATGTTTTATGATTGTTTATTGCTATAATTTAGTTATACCGCGTCCTCCTCGTCCGAGCCTAGTAGACTCCGTCGGTTCCGGGGATGTCCGAGCCTAGGCTCTGCCGGGTTGGCACTGGGAGGTGCTACCTGTCAGGACTCGTACCTCGGTGAGGAATCTGGGTATCATCGTCGACCCGGAGCTTCTTTGGTGGTGTCCACGAGGTCCAGGAGCGGTGTAGAGGGAGCCGGCCCCCGAGGAGGTGGTACGTTGTCGTATCAGAGAGGAGGACGAGGACGTACAGCGATACATGTATCTTTTGGAGACTAGGTCTCCAATATCTGGCAGGTTCACGGATCTCACCCGAGCTATTCTCCGGTGATGGTTCCTCTTCTCTGGCTGTAGAGCTCCTGTAGCACAGAACACGGCAGCCGAGTTCGCTAGTTTGATATGAGCGAGATGTATTAATAATGTACTTTATATTATGAGCGAGATATGAGCGAGATGTATTGATAATGTACTTTATCTTATATTATTGTACTTTATATTAATGCAAAATTGTTTCATTATTAGTACGTATTCTTTTTTCTGTATCCGAGTTGTCGCAATTGTAATATTCTTTTACTTAATGCAATATTCTTTTTCTGTATTAGTTAAGCTATGAACGGTAGACAGAATGAAGAGGAGCTTCTCAACATGATAGATGAGGATACTGGGGGTTCTTATTACGATGGCTTCGAGTATCTTAATTTGTCTGGAGGAGACGATGGTGGAGACGATGGTGCTGACCATGGTGGAGACCATGGTGAAGAAACCATAATAATAACAAACTCCGTCGAGGTATATAAAGCCTCTATCGATCGATCACTAGTATAGATACACTAATTGATTCGTATATATGTACTAGCGAATGTTTCTTTTCTTAGACCTCTGTTCCGGCCAATCTTCTACAAGGACAAGAGGCCTGACACACAAATTGCCCGCTGATGTCCGTTTCAGCATTGCCTTAGTCTCTCCGCTGGGTCAACCATTGGAGCCCAAAGAATCCGTGAATGCATTTATAACTCAATGCAGAGTGATTGTTAGAGACACCGTCCTGATCACCACGCGAAATTGGAATAAGCCAGGAAAGAAAAGGAATCCAGCTAGGGCTAGTTTTATAGATGACAGAGCGAGAGATGCGATGTGAAATTCTCTCATGACACATTGAACCTACCAGTCTTGGAGACCGATGAGGTCACATAACAAATGACGAGAAAAGTCAAGCACTTTGCTCTTAAGAAGATGGGCGAACTATTCAAGGAGTGGAAGAAAAGATTGTACCACAAGTATGTCTTAAAGAAAAAAACTCCTCCATTCACTGGCCCACTAGAGTTGCAGTAGGATAACTAGGCCGCATTTGTGGAATACAAGAACTCGGCACCAGTTGTGGCAATGTCAAAAAAGAATAAGATAAATACAGCCAAAACGAAATATCACGATCATATGGGCACAGGTGGATACATGAGTGCCATGCCTAAGTGGGATAAAGCTGAGGCTGACCTGGAGGCTAAGGGGTCACTCCAGCTACGTCTCGTTGGCCCAGGAGGTCAAGAAATTGGGTACTCGGGCATGGGGCATCGTATGACCCAGAAACAGGTGAGATTGTTGCAGTCGAAGAAGTTTCTTCACCAAAGAATGAACTTATTAAAGTGATAAAAGAGGTTGAAGAGGGAACGTTTGTTCCCGACAGAGAGAACGATGAGCTGACAAAGGCTCTCGAGAATCCTGAAAAGGCTGGACGAACAAGAGGGTTTGGACCTTCTTGTCCATGGGTTATCGGGTTTCCCGAGGACCTTGACATGTACAGAAGCCGATCGAGAAAAACAAAGAGGCAAAAAGAGGAGGATACAGAGCGGTTTGCGAGGTTTGAAGCCATGCTGCAGGAGCATCGTCAGGAGCTTAATGAACTTAAAGTACTCCGACAGCAAGATCCTGCACCAGACAGTATGGTCGACCCATCGCAACGGAAAAGCAGCATGGCTTCCACGGAGGGCCACGGTAATGATGGAACGATGGATGTGTACCACGTGGATGCAATTAAAGAGAAGACTAGTTGTGAGCTGCATGTTGAACTGAAGAACATATCCAGGAAGGTGGCGGTCGGCTTTGCTTTACCTTCTGCACGGGAGCAACCTACCATTGCAATTCGATTCTAGCTGGCTATGCTCGTGTCAGTGTGGATGAAGTTCAACCGATGTGTCAGTCACTACAGCTTGACATCCCTGGAGGTGAAGGGGAGACGACACTGGGAGAAGTCACGAGTGGCTTCATTCTTTGGAAAAAAGAATACATCTAGTTTCTAGGCTCGACACCAAGGCCACCTTCTCCACCGAGAAACAATCCATCACCTCCAAGGCCACCGTCTCCTCCCAGTAAAAGTCCACCTCCAAGTCCACCGTCTCCTCCCAGTAAAAGTCCACCACCTCCAAGTCCAATCCATGACCCCAACACGAGTCCATCTCAATCTACGCAGCCGCCTCCACCCACTAAGGGACAAAAGCGGAAGAATATCACCGCTCCGTCGAGCGATAACCGGCACCCAAAGCGACAGTTGTCGCCCCTTCCAAGAGTACCGCCGGTTCCTCCCAAGAGGGCTTACGACCTGACCGATGAGGAGACCGATGCGGTCGTACGGGCCGAAGTGGATGCTCATTTTAAAAAGAAACAACCTGAGCTAGAGGTCCAAATAAAACCGGAAACCAAGGAGCACTTTAGGATATTACTGACGCAAGCATCCCAAGCTCAATTAAATGCGCCAGATGACTATACACGATGTCTTCAGAAGACACTGAAACAGAAGATATCAAGCAGTAGAGGAAGCATCACAAAAGAGGTTCCCCAGCAGGGAGAACAAGCAAAACAATCGAGTGGTAGCGGAAGCATCAGAACGGACGTCCCCCAGATGGGGAAACAAGCAAAACAATCGAGTGGTAGCCGAAGAACCAAAACAGACGTTCCCCAGCTGGGGAAACAAGCATATCAATCGCTCCCCCACTCCAGGTGAACATACCCAAACCTAAACTATATGAGGGAGAACCTATGGATCCGGAAACGGCTAAGATATTGGCCGAGCAATGTAATATGTCTATTCATGAAATTATTCACGGCGATATGCCCAAGGCCGATGTAGCACCCAAATTTGTTCACGGGGAGCCTCTGGTTAGTTCTGAGAGGCTTCGGGATATGCCAACAAAAATGCGACGATTCTATGAATGGTACATAAAGCATCAAAAGAAGAGCGATATTGGCTCATACTGAAAGTTCAAAAATCGCATTACTTCACTGAAGACGAGGTCCCTATTGAATTTACAGAATTTTTTCAGTTATTTAATCTAAAGGAACTCGACAAATCTATCCTCAGTTGCTATTGTCTGTAAGTAGTTACTTTATTTATGTAATTAAGTCTCTATCTCAGCTTGTTCAATTCATTGCCGGTAAGTATACTCACTATATTATTTTGTATGCTATATATAATGATGCAGAATGAAGATTCTCGAATGTAAAAGAAAGGCTATCAATGGATATGCGTTCATTGACCCACATCGAGTTAATGGAGCTATGCTAAAGGATAAGCCAGTGGAGACCGAGCAAAACTTGTTCCGGTTTCTCACGAACTAGTATTTCTGTAATGAAATACTATTTTCTTACCACGACGACAAGTGAGTTCTTGTACACATTAACTTTTGCTTACTCGATGTTCAGTGTAAATGATGAGTTACTGACGTTTGTAAACCTTGCGTAGGTACCACTGGATTCTTCTAAGCATTTTAGTTGACTTGGGAAGAGTTCACATCATGGACTCACTAAACAAAGATATTGAAGACTACCGGGACATTATCGATATACTCCAGAGGTAATTTCAACCATTATCGCACTATATCGGTTTCTTTCGTTCATTTTCTGGGATATCAAGTAGTTATTAACTCATATATTCATTTTCTTTGTCGGTAGGGTTTCGGTTGAAGAATAAGGTCCGCGGTCAATGGCGAGAGGAGCTATTTTTTAAATCGGTCTCGGTAAGTAGTACGAGCTAAGTCTGCACATCTATTTAATTCTAGTTTATGTGTATTTATCATGCTAGAGTTAGTATTTGATTGAATTATATTCTTTTAAAGTGCGCGAGGCAGCCACGGAGGACTAATGTATGTGGATTCTATGTGTGCGAGTTCATTCGCATCACTATTGAGAAGACCTTGGAAAATGTTCGAGCAAGTAAACAATATATTCACCCTTTATTTTTATTAAAAAAGTTGTGTTGAGTCTAATTCATACGATCTCCTTCTTTATAGTTGGACGCGATGCGGGACAAGCTCCTACCAGAGGACCGCCTAATAGCAATCCAAGAGGAATTTGCTGGATTTTTTGTCGACGAGGTCATAGACTCACACGGAGAATTCTCTCTAGATAGACCCTAAAGCATCCGTGTAATGATCCCCATGTAATCAAATAGATATGCTCGAAACCCGGTTGGACTCCATGTAAATTATATTATTTATTGCATCAATGTGTACAAGTACAGTGTAGTAGCGTTTTGTATATATACGAAAACTTGTTTGTAATAAAAACACAGAATGAAAAATAATTGAACATAAAACACAAAATAAAAAGAAAAACAAAAAACTCTAAAACCCCATCTCCTGCCGCGGCAGCCAAATGGCCCAAAACGCTGCCGCGGCAGGGAACCTTTAGTTCCGGTTCGTGTTACGAACCGGGACTAAATGTCCTCTAGCCTAGCGCGCCTCGCGGGGCCAGGTGGTGGACCTCTGGTCCCGGTTCGTAACAGAACTCGGACTAATACTTGGACCTTTAGTCCCGTTTTTGTAGTCCTGGGTCGCATTCCGGGACTAAAGGTCCTTATAAACTAGGGCTAATAGCCTGATTTCTACTATTGCTAAAAGACCAAATGGCAACATGGTGTGAAATATCACGTAAAAACAAATCAAGTACGGAGTATGACTCAACGGTTGTCATGAAATCGGAACATAAAGTCCTGATAACCAGCCGCCGTCTATCATCTGCTAGCTGTAGCAAAGGCTTGGATCGCGATCAATTGATACATAAGTGGATGATCTACTACACATAGTTGGGTGATATCATATCTACATAACCGAATCGATCAAACACAATGTCACTGTGCCACCAGCTAGCTGAATTAAAGAAGTGCACCGCTTGTAGAGCCGTACCCACCGATTTTGAATACTACAAGGTGGTGAGCTACTCCATCGGTTCACAAATATAAGACATTTTAGTTTTGTGGATCGAACGTATCCAGACGTCTTTAGTTTATAGTTCCGTAGAGGTTCGAAATGAATCTATATACTAAAAAGTGTGTAGATAGATTTATTTCACAAAACTAAAACATCTTATATTTCTGAAAAAGATAATTTCTCTGCACCTTTTTTGAGAAATTTGCCCGCAGGATTTGATTACCTTTCGTACTGGCTACCTCCTTTAGGAAGATCGGGGGGCATGTTGGTGGGTTTTAACTCGCAATCCATACAAGTTCTAAATGTTGTTCCAGGAGACCGATATGTCAAGTTCCATTTGTCTTCTAAAACTGATAATTTCGAATGGAACCTAGTTGTTGTATATGGCGCAGCTCAAGATGCTCAGAAGGGTGAGTTCTTGGCAGAGCTGGTCCGTATATGTGATGATGAGTCCTTGCCAATGTTAGTAGGAGGAGATTTTAACATTATTCAGAGACAAGAGGAAAAAATAACGACAACTTTAATACAAGATGGCCGTTCATTTTTAACACGATAATTAAGAGTCTTGACCTAAAAGAATTAGTTCTCTCAGGCAGACAATTTACTTGGATGAATACAAGAGATAAGCCCACATATGAAAAACTTGATAGGGTTCTTGCAAGCATTTCTTGGGAGCAAAAATTTCCTCTAGTCACAGTACGGGCTCTTACTCGGGTAGGTTCTGACCACACACCATTACTTCTAGACTCGGGTGAACAAGCACACCGAGGAAATAAAAATCATTTCTCTTTTGAACTAGCATGGCCGAGGCAAGCTGGTTTTTATGATATGGTAGCACAAGATTGGGCATCCATATCCTATGGTAGTACACCAATGGAGCTATGGGAAAACAAAATTAGACACCTACTTCACTTCCTTAGAGGATGGGCAAAAAATCAAAGTAGTGTTTATAAGAAAGAAAAGAAGCGGCTGCTCGATATTATTGATAACCTGGATATCAAAGCAGAGAGTATCCCTCTTTATGAAGAAGAGAAGAAATTACTGAAAGACGCCATAGACCAGGTGGCTAAGATATGAAGGGATGAAGAATCCAAATAGGCGCAACGGGCAAAAGTTAAGCACGTCTAAGAGGGGGGAAATAATACCAAATACTTTCATCTTATTGCCAATGGAAAATCTAGGAGAAAAAAGATATTCCAACTTGAACAAGATGAGGGTGTTATTATAGGTCAAATTAATATTAAATATTATGTCACTGAATTCTATAAAAATTTATTCGGCCATCCTATAGTTAACCATTTTTCAATGGTAGAGGAAGAAAGGATGGATATACCTCAAATTTTAGCAGAGGAAAATAGTATTCTTACTGCCGAATTCACAGAGGAGGAGGTGCATGATGCTATTATGCAAATGGAGAAAAACAAGGCCCCAGGGCCTGACGGTTTTCCCGCAGAATTTTATCAGACTTTTTGGGACGTGCTAAAAAATGACATGATGTGTATGTTCCAAAAGTTTCAAAGTGGCGAGCTGCCACTTTTCCATCTAAACCATGGTACTATCATTTTGTTGCCCAAGAAAGAAAACACAATTCAAATTCAACAGTATAGACCAATATGTCTACTAAATGTCAGTTTTAAAATTTTCACAAAGGTTGGCACCAATCATGTTACTAAGGTAGCTCACATGGTAATTAGACCAACCTAGACGACATTTATGCCCGCGAGACACATACTTGAAGGTGTGATAGTTTTACATGAAACGATCCATGAGCTTCATATGAAGAAATTGGATGGAATTCTTCTGAAATTAGATTTCAAAAAAGCCTATGATAAAGTCAAATGGCCCTTTCTATAGCAAGTGATGCGCATGAAAGGTTTTGATACAAAATGGTGTTCATGGATAGAAAATTTTATCATGCGAGGGAGTGTTGGTATTAAGGTGAATGATGACATAGGCCATTATTTTTGTACTCATAAAGGACTTAGACAAGGAGATCCGTTATCACCTATTCTCTTCAACTTAATTGCAGATATGTTAGCAATTTTGATTGCTCGAGCTAAAGAAGATGGTCAGGTGAATGGACTTATACCTCATCTAGTAGATGGAGGTATATCCATATTGCAATATGAAGACGACACTATTATCTTCATGGAACATGATTTATAAAAAGCGCTAAATATGAAACTTATCTTATATATTTTTTAACAACTATCGAGGTTGAAAATTAACTTCCACAAGAGCGAAGTTTTCTGTTTTGGTATGGCCCAACAAGTTCAGGACCAATATATTAACCTTTTTGGTTGTGCGGCTGGGTCTTCCCCGTTTAGATACTTGGGGATACAAATTCATTACCGTAAACTTAAAAATGGTGAATGGAAGCCAATAGAGGATCGGTTTGAGAGAAAACTCGCTAGTGGGGTGGGAAAATTACTCTCGTATGGTGATAGATTGGTGCTAATTAATTCAGTATTAACTAGCCTACCAATGTTTATGCTTTCTTTTTTGAAGTACCATAGGGGTACAAAAAAGATTGGATTTCTGTAGATCAAGGTTTTTCTGGCAAAGTGATGGCCACCAGAGAAAGTATAGACTTACTAAGTGGAACATCATTTGTAGGCCTAAGGATGGGGGGGGGGGGGCTAGGAGTCGAAGTTTTGGAGGTTAAAAACAAGTGCTTGCTAAGTAAATGGTTATTTACGATAATGACCGAACAAGGTGTTTGGCAGGAGCTTATACAAAATAAGTATCTTCATTCACATTCACTGACTCAAGTGAAGTCAAAACCAACAAACTCACCTTTTTTGGAAAGGCCTCTTGAAAGTTAGAAATGATTTTTTTACCGTGGAAGTTTTAATATTGGTAATGGCGAAACAACTCGATTCTGGGAGGATACGTGGCTACGGAACACGCCTCTCTCCCAGCAATACCCCTCTCTATACTACATAGTGCAAAGAAAACAAGTTTCAGTTGCTAATGTTATGTCTCAAACGCCCCTAAACATAGGTTTTCGTCGGGCTTTAGCTGGTACCAGAGGGGAGAGGTGTGGCTGCATCTATGTAACCGTTTGATTGATGTTCGCCTAACAAATCTGCCGGATACTTTTGTGTGGAAGTTAAGAACCTCGGGCACGTTCACAGTCTAATCGTTATACCTTGATCTTATGAATGGCCACACAAGTTTTCTTAGGAAATATATTTGGAAAATTAAAGTACCGCTCAAGATAGGAATCTTTATATGGTTCTTAAATCAAAAAGTTTTGCTGACCAAGGATAATTTAGCAAAGAGAAATTGGTAAAGAAGTAAAAAATGTTGTTTTTGTGATCAAAAAGAGACAATCCAACATTTATTCATAACCTTCCCACTAGCAAAACTTGTATGGCGTATTGTTCATGTAGCCTTTAATATTACTCCTCCCACAAGTATAATGAACTTATTCGGTAATTGGTTAATGGGAGTGATGAAACAAGAAAAAGTACAGATCCGAGTGGGTGTTTGTGCTTTACTTTGGGCTATTTAGAATGTTCGTAATGATTATATTTTTAACAATGCCAAACAATTCTCTTTTATGCAGGTTATACCATCGGCTACGCATTAGATACGTATGTAGTCTTTCTTTTGGCCTATGGACAAACGCAAGGAAGTGGATGTTGGGTACAGTCGACTGGATATGGTTGCACGGGATTTGTACGACCAGTGCAGCTGGCGTTTTGATTTTAGGTTGACATGTTAGTGCAAAGTCATTTCATGTTTTCCTTCCTCTTTAGATGGTTGATATATCAACCTTGTGCGACACTTGATTTACTTTGTTGTAAGACATTTTCTTGAATAAATCAATAAAGAGCTATATGCATCCTTGGATGCAGAGGCTGGAGCTAATAAGTCTTCTTTTCGGAAAAAAATCTTATATTTCTGGAGGGAGTAGAAATTAATATTCAAAGCAATATTGGAGTATTTCTTGCTTTCAATTCTCGGAAAGGCTACTAGCTAAAAGTTACAGCCTTTTTTTTCCGATCAACTAGAAGTTACAGCCCTGCAGCCGTCCTTATGCCTGTACAGAAAGCTCTGCGCTGTACTTGTACATTCATGCACAAGCCAACAAGCAACAAACAGTTCCAGCTGCACACCACACACTAGCTAGCTCGCGCACCGGACGTTGGTACGTCTTGACGTGTAACGAACCGCCCGCGTCATCGACACGATCGACTAGGATCATTCTGCCAGGTCATGCGTCGTGCATATGCATGTGCTGGTGTAGGATAACCAGGTCACACGTCGAACAAAACCGGTGTCGTACGTACGTACACGCCGGCCGCCCGACGAGTGACAAGGACGTGGTAGCTTACACTCAAGTACAACTGCTTAGTGACTGGTCACTGGCTAGATTTTTGAGCACTCCATGTTCTTTTGACCTGTTCAAATTAAAAACCTTAGTCCAGCTCATCAGGATGCAGGACATATATTGTGCTCTCCCACCTAGATTGCTGCAGGCGCCCGATCGACTAATTAAGTGACCAACAACTACCGGAAATCAAGGAAAGATAAATTGAAAAAAAGAAGGTACCTTGTGCAACTTAAGTTTACCTCACTCCTGAACTCCTCGATCAAGGTGTAGCTAGCTGGAGTTAAAGCTCAAATCCTTGATTGCCGATTTTTAAGTTAAACATGGAAGATCTTTTCGTGTTCATATTAGAAGGGGGTGAAACCTAAATACAAGACCAGGAAGAGTACCTAGAAGTCTAGAGAACACGTACAAGAAGAATCCTTGGTGCCGATTTTCACTACACGAAGATGATATATGATTGTTATCTACAGGAAGTGTGTTGGAAACGTTACAGTGGTTTTTCTACGTTTTATCTATCATTTATACTCGTCCTGCACCAATGTAGAAACATAGTTTATCTTTTCTTCGACACTTCGACTACCACTAGATTTTTGCAATATCTATCTCGTGCCAACGTACAAACATAATTTACCCTTTCTTCGACACGTGGATTATCACTACATTTTTTCCAATACTCGTCATGCACCAATGTGGATTTTTGCGATGGTTTACCTTTTATTCGACACATGGGCCAAAACTAGATTAACGTGCAACTGGCATAGATGGGCTGGATTTAGATGGACCCAGTGAAATCCATCAAACCCTCGTTAATAGTCCCTCCGTCCCATATTAACTAGATCAGTTTGGTCTAGAGATGGATGTATCTAGATATGTTTAAGGGTATAGATACATCCGTATCTAGAAAAAGTTGAATCAGTTAATTTGGGACAGAGGGAGTAGTTTATTACTACATAACATGTAGAGCTGACCCAATGATCTTTACCTCAGGCTTAGTCATCCCGCAATTTGCCCTCTTTGGAGCTTGTTACATTGGTTCATCCCCCTCCACACCCACCACCACAGATACCCCTTATCTCCCTTTCATAGCTCCACCAAAGAAGGTCAACGGCAGCAACAACACATGAATACCAAGGTGAAGCGAAAATGCATGAGGGGATCAAGAACTTGGCTCACATAGAGGAACTTGGGAGATAATAATGTGTTTCTTGCGACGAATATAATGGTGGGGACCCATAATTTGTGCCACATGGGCCTTCGGGTATCACTGTCAGTGTGGGGGTAAGAGAGGAGGCCAAAGAGTAAGAAGGAGGACTGATTTTTTTAGATGAAACTTCATTCTATTTAAAAGGACTATTGCCAATGTGAGAGGTTGAATCTTGAAACAGATGAGGAAAATTTTCTTTTCATCCCTAAAACTATTCTAGTTTCTTTTAACAGACCTATAGTCCAAGTCATCCGAGAAATAACTATTCCTAAATCCTAGCATTTCAAGTTACAACACAAGGCTAAGTTCAAACTTAGGAATGTGCGATAGTATATTCCTTATCTAATACACTTCTTATAATTTATATCAAACTTTATTTTTGGAAATATATATTTGCTCAACTGCACATTTCCATGACTAAGGTATCATAGAACTTAATCGATTGACAAATCAAAATTACCCAGCCACTCAAAAGTACCAAATATGTAGAACTTTATTTATAAAAAATCGTAATGTACGCAATTCCATTACTTTTTTTTGAAGTAATTCCATTACTTTTTTCGTGGTCCTAATTTAGGAAAAACCCTTCTCCTTTTAAGCTTTGACGTTTCTATTTAGTGTTGATGTTATTTTAGCGATTTTTTTTGCTTTGGCTTATTTATGTAGGGAAGCTCAGAGTAACCCAACAATGATTAACAAAAAACAAATCGACGGAGATCTTCCTTAAGCTAAAAACCACATCAATATTTTGCAAGGTGTCATCTCTAACTACCTCTTTTGTATTCCGAAGATCCACAGTGACTTGTGAACACAAGTTAATATCGTTTACCATTTTATGGCCG
Source organism: Avena sativa (assembly GCA_916181665.1). Lineage (NCBI taxonomy): Eukaryota > Viridiplantae > Streptophyta > Magnoliopsida > Poales > Poaceae > Avena > Avena sativa. The sequence goes on from OV702290.1 coordinate 473,428,294, forward strand.
AGAACACATCTCTTGCATGGTAGGTTGTCGAATCGCTCCTTCAGCTAGGATGATATTATTCAATCAGAATAACATAATTATGTACTAATCTTCCACATTTTCCTTTAAAGCTTACACATTTGATTCAGCGTAAAGTGGTCATGAGTAAAATTGGCATGTGTGATCAGTTTGTGGAAAATGTGATGAAGTGTGTTCGATCAGTGTCATACAGGTTCAAAGTGAATGGAAACATCACCGATTCTATCATACCGGGCAGAGGTCTAAGACAAGGAGACCCGATTTCACCATATCTTTTCCTTCTATGCGCGGAAGGTTTCTCGGCACTTCTTCATGATGCAGAAGTAAGGGGTCAAATCACTGGGATTAAACTAGCGCCATTGGCTCCTAGTGTTAGTCATCTACTGTTCGCCGATGACTCCTTATTGCTCATGGAGGCGTCGACCGAAAGTGCTGCTGCTGTAAACACCATTTTACAAACCTATGAAGAAGCCTCAGGACAAGTTATTAACCGGGAGAAATCATCCATCTTGTTCAGCAAAAATACTCCAAGATGCCTAAAAGTGGAAGTTATGCAATGTTTCGGCCTTACCTCGGAAGCACAAGGTGGCAAGTACCTAGGAGTGCCAATGTATATAGGCAGGGATAGAGCTAAGGCTTTTGCATATATGAAAGAAAAGATATGGAAAAGAATTGTGGGATGGAAGGAATGTTTCCTCTCAAAGGCTGCGAAAGAAATCCTAATCAAAGCGGTAGACAGGCGATCCCAACGTATGCCATGGCATGCTTCGACCTAACAAAAGGATTGTGTGATGATATAGCTCAGTTAATTTGCCGTTGTTGGTGGTCCCAACAGGAGAATGAACACAAGGCACACTGGGTAAGTTGGCAGAATATGATGAAACCAAAGGAGGAGGGGAGCCTCGGGTTTAGAGACATTTACTCGTTTAACTTGGCAATGTTGGCAAGGCAAGGATGGAGGCTGATTCAAGCCCCGGAATCCCTATGTGCAAGAGTATTGCGAGCAAAGTATTTTGAGAACGGCGATGTTCTGAATGCAAAACCAATCCCGGGGATGAGCTATGCATGGAGGAGCATTTTGAAGGGCATCCAAATTCTAAAGATGGGCACGATCTGGCGTGTGGGTGATGGCACAAATATACGTATCTGGGAGGACCAGTGGACCCCGGATAGCTCAACAATGAGACCAAGCACCGGCAAAGGTGATCACCAAGTCGAATTAGTCTCTGAACTCATTGACCCGAGTACAAACAGCTAGAACAATGTTCTGGTTAATCAGACATTATGTTAGTGTGATGCTGAGAAATTTTTCAGAATTCCCATATATGCCCATATAGATGATCACATTGCATGGCACTATGATAGCCGTGAAGTTTTTTCAGTGAAGTCTGCTTATAAAATGTTTATTTTGACCACTGATTCTGAGAGGCAAGCTGGAACAACACAAGGTGAAAGAGGTAGCGCATGGGAGAAGAACGTGTGGAACCAAGTCCGGAAGTTGGAGTGCCCACCAAAAGTCCACCATTTCCTGGGGAGAGTTGGACATGATAGCGTTCCGACGAGGATGAACATCGAGCGACGACATGTTGAGCTTGATACCAGGTGTGCAGCCTGCAACAGTCTTTTTGAGACTGAAGGACACTTATTCATCAGCTGCTATGTTGCCAAAAAAGTCTGGAATGCTCTTAACCTAGGTCAGGTCCGCAATATTCTGCAGTAGTGTGGTTCAGGAATGGAGATGTTGGATCAAATCTTGAGGCTACCCTATGATCAAAAAATGAGATCCGTTGCCTTCCTTTGGTGTTGGTGGACGGAGAGAAATAAAGCGAATAGGGGAGAAAGAAGGCAGACTCTGAATGTCTTGCAGTTCACTATCAACATGTATGCAGCTGAATGGAAAGAGGTGCTCTTGAAGAAGCCAACGAATGTATCCACACGTATTGCTACCTGGGAGGCACCACCTATAGATTGGGTCCTCATCAACACTGATGATGCGTTCCTGATAGACCAAGCAAGAGGTGGATGGGGAGCTGTAGGGCGTGACAGTGATGTTGATATGTTGTTTGCTGCAGCAGGTTCAGTCAAATATGCTAGTGATGCTTTGCAAGCTGAAGCCATTGCGATGCTCCATGGTCTTGAAATGGCCTCCCAGCTAGGCATTGGGTGAGTCAAACTGGCAACAGATTGTACCACACTCCGGATCGTCAAAATATGATTTCTCGCATGTCGGTGCTATCATCAGGGAGATTAAGTCCCTGCTGGCTACGGCCTTTATAGATCATCATGTGGCTTATGTACCTCGTACTTGTAATAAACATACTCTTGCGGCAATACTCTTGCACATACTCTTGCGGCAATAGGTCTAGCTGGGGTGCAATTTGACCACCAGGTGTGGTATGACAATGTCCCTGTTGTTGTAAGCAGGGTTTTGTACGGCGATTCTGCCGTTCAAGTTAAACAGAATGTCAGCGTTCCAAGTAAAAAAAACAATTTGGAAATTACAACATAAAAAATCCAATAAAATGCGAGAATGAAAGAATAAACATGACCACTTGTGACCAAACAAAGTTGACACCATCATGGAAGTTACCTAGCTTCCTTATATGCTAAAAGAAGCTTCTTTTAAGAGCCTAGAAGTGGCTTTAACACAAGCCCCTAACATTGACTATAGGACTTAGCGGATACTATGATAGCACCGAATTTTGCCAATTCGGCAGTTCGAGATTTCTGGTATATTCTAGCACTTAGCTCCTGTGCATGGACGATAGTGCCTTTCACATGCAAAGGAATGTATTAGCGTTCGCCAACTGGGAAGGTTATCTTTGGAGGGGAAACTATGCGTTTTTGGGACCTTCGCGCTCCTTGGTTAGAACCTCTAAGGGGCCCCAACGGTTTGGACTTGAGTAGGTTGAAAAAAGACATACAACCTTGTATCTCGGTAAGGGGAAGTAAGAGAGTTGTCAGATCGAGATAAAAGAGTCGTAGTTTAATCTTAATTTATTGTATCTTTCTAGAGTTCCCTCTCCGGGAATTCGGTTTTTATTATTTCAGTATATTACTTTATTTATCCCTTTAATTTATGATCTTTATTTTATTAAAAATCGTGTAAAGATACTACAAAGCTAGGCAAAACCAACATATACAATCTGACGGACCAGGAGACGATTATGGAAGATGGAGGACGCGCCCATGGGTTTTGAATTTTGAATCCACCTCCGGCGGCTCTCCGGCCAGCGTCTGCCGGCTTTCCTCTCCGACGTGCTCGCCGTGACGCACCATGTCGATGTGGCCCGCCCACTGCGTGACTCCCCCACTCCGCTGGAAAGCGTCCGCGGCCTCGGTCTTCGTAGGCTGCCATCTAGGGTAGTCGACGGCCACCGTGCTGCTCCGACAGAAGGAAGGTCACCTCATCCTCTTGAACGCGACGAGCGTGGTGGTCGACGCCTGCGACCGCCGACGGGGCGGGGGGGGGGGGGGGGAGTTTGTCAGGTAGGGAGCCACGCTGCTCTTGGCGCACAAGGTGAAGATTGGGAGCCACGTTATTCCTCCGCTGGCCATGGCCACCTCGCCGCTGCCTGTTCGGGGGGCCAGCACCTCCACCGTCTCAGCCTCTATCACCGGAGAGGGTGGCGGAGCTGGCCGACCTGCACATGCTAGCATGGGGCAACGTGGAGGAGGAGATAGGGGAAGATAGTGAGACGGCGACGACGACGGAGGTGTGGGTGGATGCTAGCTGGGATCTCGCCGGCGGGGAGCGTGGAGTGGCGATGTCGTGCTGCCCCTTCCCTCTCCTGCTTCCTTCCCTGGGGGAGTTTCTCCCGCTGGCCAGGGCTGCCACTCGGCAGCCTCGCCGGCAAGGAGGGATTCTGGTGAGGGCAGCGGCAGCCTCGCCGGCAGGGAGGGATTCTGGTGAGGGCCGCTCCGACGGCGCCGCATCAAGGGGTGGGGGCGTGGGGAGAAGGCCGAGGTGGGATGGGCCGCTAGCGGGGCCTGCCGGTGGGGCCGCAGAGTGGAAGGCTAGCATGGCCGCAGAGTGGGCTATGGCCTGCTAGTAGCCTGGACCGGCCGGCCCACCTATGGCCCGCCCTGCCTTCGGCACACAGCATGTGCGAGGAGACACGGTCGACCCAAGTGCGGCCCACCAAGGGGGCATTGACCCACGGGGCGGTTCCTAACCTGAAAACCCTAGGCGGTGTTCCTCTTCACGCGTTTGTCCCATCCCCGCCACTTGATCCCCTGCCCTGCGTCACCCCCACTGCCATCACTGCGCCCCCGTCGTGGCCGAGGTCATACCTGGCGGCGCTGATGGTACATCGCGCTCATAGCCCACCGGCGGTGCACCACCCTGCTTCCCCATGCCGTCAGCGGTCTCCACCGTGTGGTGCATCTGATGGGGCCTATTGCCAGCAACCGGTGCACGGCCACCACGGATCCTACCACCACCCCGGCCGTCGTTCCCCGCCACCGTTGAGGTACCAGCCTCCACGCAGCCCCTCCCGGTCACCGCCTAGGGCTCGCGGCTGATTCGAAGAGCATTGGGCCCATACTTCCCTGCCTCTGCCTCCTCTTGAAGTCGAGCAGGAGGCGTGGTTTCGGGCATCTATGCTGCAGGCTTAGGAGGAGCTGGCCGTGACTCGCTAGGGCAGTGGCCGCGCCGATGCTGGACCTTGGCGGGATGGGCAAGAGCCACCTCGGATGGCCCAAGGAACTGCTGCGAGGCGTGAGGGAGAGGGCGATGAGGCGTCGAGACCCAAGAATAAGAATAATAATAAGAAGAATAAGAGCAAGAAGAAGAAGTTGGGTCCGGCGCCCACATCCACGACATCACTGGTGTCGATGGACCACGATTCCGTGGCGACGGGCACTCCCTCCGAGGTGAGCTCGGGTGCGGGAGGCAGGTCGCTCTTGGCACTGGCCATACCACGCAATACGGAGTACCTAGAGTACTATGGCCACATGGTGGATGGTGGGTTCAGGAAATGTCCCTATGATGGTTCCGAAGATGTTGGCGATGGTGATGGTGCTCCTGGTCCATGACCCCCTATCGGTTGAGGTGACTGAGGCCTTGCTTCAGGACGAGCTCAGTGCGGTCCTCTCAGGCCACAAGTGGCTAGTACGTCGCGTCTCCAACATCGAGTTCGCGGTCTTGTTCCCCTCCGTGGCAATCCTGTGTATGTGTGCCTGTGGTTCGTCTTTCACACTCCTAATAAATCAGCTAAAGGTCTCCATCAAGCCATCTTCCGCAGTTCAGGAGTCTGTGGCCACATTTTCTGAGGTTTGGGTCTGCCTGCTAGGGATCCCATCAGAGGCCAGATGGCTGTAGATTGTGGCTCTCATTGCCCAGGCTATGGGCCAGTTTTTGGAGGTGGACACAGGTTCTCTCGCGGGGCATGGGGCGGTCCGGATGAGGCTCTTATGCCTAGACACCTCGGTGTTCCCCGTCTCCCTGTCGCGTTTCTTCTTTGATCGCGTGGGTAGGGACCTCCTGGTGGAGCTCGAGGAGGATGTGGATCCCCCTGCGGCCATGTCTCCATCCCCCTCCCCTGCTGACGATGACCCGGGGACGAGGGGAGGAGGGACTAAGGGAGAGTCCTCAGACAACAGCGAGGATAGATCGGACCCCTCGTCATTGGCGACCAATGCCTCACCCTCGCCCCCTCAGCCTTCCCAGGGTGGTGGGGGGTCCCTATGGCGTCCCATGCAGCGGTCTTCCCAGATCCTCACTCGAATGGGACATCTAGAGGAGGTCCATTCTTCCCGGATCGGTGCCTGCTCTCCCTGAGAGCGTCGGCCAAGCTAGATCCGGTGGACCTCCCATGCTGCTACCGCCTGATCCTTTGGTATCCATTGGCCTTAACATCGCGCAATATGGCTCCAACCTTGACCTAGCTCTCTCTTAGGGGAGGGTGTCTCCTACGGACCCCCAGCCATCACCGGAGGAGACCTCGGGGAGAGTAGGGATGGTGGTGTGCTCCCACCTATCGTCGCGGTTCTCGGGGATGATCTGCTACTCGCTAGCAATGGATACACCAGACCCCGGGGTGCTAGCGACAGACTCGGCCGACCCCGACATCCCCGTGGCTGCGTCCAGGCTATGACGTTCTAGGGCTCCGCGCCAGCCTCCTCTGCTTCCCTCCCGTCACAGCGTCCGCCTCGCAGGGTTCAGGGCAGGGCTGACTAGACCAAAGCCGAAAGTGGCGGAGCGGGCGACCCTCCGACTGACATCACGTGATGAGTTTCTAGGTAACCGCCCGAGCGCTCTTAGTATTCCCTCTGATCCTAGCCCCTCTATTCCATCTAGTTCCAGGTTTTCCATGCTAGCCGATGTTTCACTGGCCTACCTGGGCGAGTTGGCTGATGACTATGGGATTTTCTTACGTGGAGAGAAGGTGTCTAGGGTTTCGTGGATCGCTGCCATTAAGGCGCGGGAGAGGTATGAGGGTGCGATCGCCGTAGCTCGTGCACGGGATGCACGGGAGCAGGAGCGTTCCCTGATCCTTGCAGAGGCTAGGTCGGTGGGACCTGGCCCAAGCAGGGATCCACCTCCAGCTCCTGATGGCAGGGTGGTTACCCATAAGCCGTCCCTTTCGGGAAGGCCTCATGGGAGAACCCCCAAAGAAAACTCAAAATGCAAACCCCTGAGTTGTGCTCGTTCAGCCCCCTCTATGGGGACCCTCCCCGCAGTCGTTACAGATGAACATCCTCTGAGCCATCCGTGCGTCCATTTGGAACCTTAGGGGGTTCGGGCATGAGGGACGTCGCCGTCAGATCAAGGAATACCTTCGCCATGTAGTTTCGGATATTGTCGGCCTTTAGGAGACGATCCATTAGGATTTCACCATTGCTGAGTTGGATGGTCTGAGCCGCTATAAATATATCGGGTCATGGATGTCGGCTATCGATCACTCGGGGGATCCTACTTGGGATGAAGGAGGATAACTTCAAGGTATATGATATGTACCGCGGGGAGTTCTTCTTGAGCATGTCTCTCACTCATAGACAATCTCGCTTCAAGTGGAAGGTGATTATTGTCTATGGCCCCATGGACCATAGGAGGTCCGCTGAGTTTTTGAAGGAGCTCAAGTCGAAAGTGGAACGGTCTGATATCTCGGTTGTTGTGGCTGGGGATTTCAACCTTATCCGGTCCACAGATGACAAGAGCTCAGCCAATGTGGGCGCATGTTTAATGACTGCATCGCCGACCTCACGCTGCATGAGATTGTGCGGGTGGGTGGTAGATATACATGGACTAACAAGCAGCTAGACCTGATTCCCAATGATCTTGATCGTGTTTTTGTCTCGGTTGAATAGGAAGTGTCCTTCCCGCTATGCTCCCTGAGGGCGATCACCAGGATCGGGTCCAACCATACCCCCTCCACCTTTCGTCGGGCGGAGGCTCCCCGCCGAGACTGAACCGCTTCCATTTCGAAACCTTTTGGCTCTAGAAGAAGGGGTTTGTGGAGGCGGTCCGGTCTAAGTGGATGGAGGCCGCCGGCTCCCCTCCTCGGGTTTATTGCTTGGTGGATATTTGGCATCATTGTGCCAAGCTCTCCCGATAGTTCATGCAAGGATGGGAGGATAACCTGGGGGCAGCCCTAGGGGAGTAGAAGGAGGCGCTCCTTTAGGAGATTCGGGCCCTTGACCTGGAGGCCGACCTGGTCGGCCTCTCGGCGGAGGCTTGGTCCCATAGGTACTCTCTTGAGACCTCTATTATGGAGATCTACAAGGGGGAGAGGCTTTCTAGTGACAGCGGAGTCGACAGAACTAGACTCTCTAGGGGAATCGAACAGATCCTACTTCCATGCTATTGCGAATGGCAGGAGAGGGAACTGCTCGATCCCCTACCTCTGGGAGGGGGACCAGTCTTTTGGAGGCGCCACAAGAGATCTCGTCCCATATTTATGCCTTTTATAGAGAATTGTTCACGATGTCTCCGTGTTCTAGGCTTTCGCTAATATCGGATTTCTGGTTAGAGGAGGTGACGACCAGCCCTACCAAGAATGTGGAGATCACTCTACCATTCCTTCCGGAGAGGTTGCCGCGGCTCTAAAGTCCATGAAGACCAGTTCGGCTCCAGGCCTAGATGGCTTGCCAGTTATTTTCTTCCAGACCTTCTAGGACCAGCTGCAACTGGTGATCATGCAGATGTTTCAGGAGTTCTATACGAGGACCCTTGTGATGTCTCGCTTGAACTTTGGTGTGATCACCTTGATCCCCAAAGTAGTGGGGGCCACAGATATCCGCCAGTTCCAACCGATCACAGTAATCAATGTCATCCAGAGGATCTTTGTGAAGGTCTGTTGAAAGAACATTTAATGGTTCCCTATGTTTTGCGTGTTAGATAACAATACCGTGGAGTTTTCTCATGTGTGCTAAGTGTGTAGGGATGTGTTTTTGGTTTTTAGGGGCCGGATTATCCGCCCCCATCAAGGGCCGGATAATCTGGCCTGAGCCTCTTAGCCAGGGCCGGTTGTGCACGAGTCTCTGTCTAGGGGCGGATTTTCCCCCGGACAGTCCGGCGCGGGGCGAATTTTCTTCCCCGGCCGGATAATCCCGCTCTCCCCTTGGACCAGATAATCCGACCCTCGGGAGAAGAGCAAAGGCAGCCACGACGCGTGTCTCTGTCTAGGGGTGGATTTTCCCCCAGACAGTCCGGTGCGGGGCGGATTTTCTTCCCCGGGCCGGATAATCTGGTTTTTCCCTTGGGCTAGATAATCCAGCCCCAGGAGAAGAGCATAGGCAGGCACGACGCGAGTCTCTGTCGAGGGGCGGATTTTCCCCCGGATAGTCCGAGGCAGGGGTGGAGTTTTCCTCGGGCCGGATAATCCGGCCCCAAAAGACTCCAAAGGCTCCATCTGGACAGGGGGTATAAAAGACACCTCTTCCCTTCCTATGAGCCTTCTTGGTTCATTCGAAAAAGATCAGACCTGTTGCAAAAGCTCTCGCTCTAGATCTCCCACTTCAACCACCCGAAGGCTTCGATATTTGGGGGAATTGAAGGAGGAGACATCATACATCATCATCATGAATCAAGCGCATCAACTCCTCTCCATTCACTTGGAGAATCCCCGATCTAGTATTCTCGTTAATATCTAGATCTTGTGTTTTGTTTTTGTAACTATTGTTCTTGTGGCAGCTTGTTGTCATTACGGGAGCCTCCAATTTGGCTGTGGAGTTATGCCCCACTAGTTGTGTAACAGCGCCGGTTCCCGCCTCGAAGGGTTCCTATAGTGGAAAGGTGGATCAGGCCTTTGGTGGCGGGATCCATCAGAGAACAGGGTGAGTCCTATCGTGGCGTGGTGGTCTTGGTACCGCCTGTAGGGGTTCCGCGTATGAAAACAATAATTTTTACCCTACGTCCCTGAACCCCTGATGTTGCCAGAACCTATCTATTAGTAATACAGTAACGGGAGGGGATTTTCACGAACTTACCCTTGAAGACCAAAAAGCATTGTCAATGCTTAGGAGAGCATGGTTGATGTAGACGAGCCGAAGCCGACCTCAAGGTCGTGATCAAGTCCTTGCGCTCCTGCGACTCCAACGACTTGAGTGCCTCAAGTGTGACACCTCGCGGGGAGTTATACATGTTCGGTGCCTAACGATGACTCCCGCTTCCCCGATCCAGTAGCAGTTGCGGAAGTAGAGCTCCTGGATCCGAATCCCACAGCGCGACGGTGCTCCGCGGTGAAGATGTCTCTCGTTCGTGCAGTCCGAACTTGGGACCACGGTCGAGAGAGAGAGAGAGAGAGAGAGAGAGAGAGAGAGAGAGAGAGAGAGAGAGAGAGAGAGAATATCAATTGGAGGTGTTCCCAAAAGTGAGAAGACCTTTATTGAATATTGTGTGTATTATCTAGCTAAATACCCCCACTATATATAGGGGGGGGAGGTACTACCTCCCTCAAAGTCCCGAGGTGGTAATAAGGAGAAGGAGAGGGGGCAGCAGCCGCCGGCCGGCCTTAGTGGGCCCCGCACAGGGGGGCTTGGCCCAGCCGGCCATTCCCTTGCCCCTTCTCCCCTCTTGCCTTTTCCCCAATGGGCCCTCTTCCCTCCGGAATTGGCCCATTAAGCCTTTTGACCATTTAATTGATTTTCTCTTTTATTAAATAATTATGAATAAATGATTAAATCATTATTTAACATTCATTCACATATTATTCAATCTTCGTGGCTATGGAACACCTTCCACATCCACTCCAGACATCCTCCGGACTTACCGAAACCCTTCTGGTTTTCTCTCTACTATTCTTTGGTGATTCTACCGATCTTATAAACACTCTCTAAGCATCATCAAACCCTTAAGTGTGATACCCTACGGTTCGGGAACACTCCAGACATGGTCGGGACTCTCCCAGACCAATGATCAACAGAGGGTCCTAGATGGCCATGTGACCCCTGTGCGTTCCACGAAGATCTTTTGTCGTTTGAACCGGGACAGTCGTGTCTTATTCCCTTTGTCTCTCGATACTTGCATTACCCAAGATCTGATCAATGACATCACCATGTCGTGTTCAATCTCGTTACCGAATAATGCTACTTGACTTGTTCCGACAAGCGATATCCCTGTGATCAAATCACACGCGTCACAGCTATTGATATAACTTCTCCGAGTGGGCCCTTGAGTATCTTTCCGTCACGTGGATAGACAAATCCTGCTCTTAACATATATTGCCTCTACGGTTTCCTCCGAGTACCTGAACACACCTTTATAACCACTGTATTACCAAGTGGCGCTTGATGCTATCTAAGCATTCTCGGGAGATAGTGATTGATATAGCCTCACGGTCTAAGGAATAGTCTACGAGGATCCATTTCTAATCATCATAACTTGAACTCCGTGACATGATCGGGTCACGATGTTTAGGTTGGGTATTGGTTCATCATCTCATTCATAGAATGAGTTGACTCCATTTCCAACTGGCATAAATGCCACATGATCAGGAAACTTGATCATTTGTTGACCAATGAACCAGTGACTAGAGTTTCATTGGGAACCCCTGGTTGTTTATATATCACATGTGTATTGATGTTTCCACTCAATACAGTTATAGCATGATATAAAACTCAATCATAAACTATATGAAATATGGTAATAGTCCTTATCACTATTTGTCTCTAGGGCATATTTCCAATAGTCTCCCACTTGCACTAGAGTACAAAAAAACTAGCTGCATTTGTTCTTAATCGTTGGCACCATATATCCCGGTACCCTGAACATGCTTGCTCATGGAAGAGGTTGAGTCTTGGGTCTGTACTTTATAGTCCCAAATCCTTTGCAGCTTACTAATGTCACCTTGATTGACATTAATACTTTACCATCACATGATAACATCTGTGTTTATGCATCGTCTCTATGGCAGCATAACGAGGCCTGATTCCAGGAGCCTACAATGACTTTAGATCAACCTCGAGGGCTTTCTCATGGGCACTGTGCCCTGGGACACATCATTCTACGTTAAAAGCGAACTAGCCCCACCATAACATTATACAACACTTTAGTGGTACCCTTATCTATTATTATAAATGTATTCATCGAAACACAAGTGCACCCTGTGCAACTTTCGATGTTTTTGTTCACCTCACTTCCTACTTGACTCTAATTGGTATTACGGGAGTTTCCTAACATATTCCCTTATAACATAGCCCTTTATGTTTTAAGATATGTCATCCTTTATGGATTTGGAAAATATGTGTACAGTTCTCTATTAGACACTATGGACAAACTTAGCTCAACGTTCCATGATTCAAACTTAATCACTTTTCAAACGTTCCTTATTGGATCATATATTATGTTAAATTATCATCATGGTTTTCTAAGATAGAACCTATGTCTCTACATAGTGGGTGATGATCATCCTTTTCTTTCTTTCAACCATTGATGTTAAACTTAATGCTATTCCTAACTTGAGTTATTAAGGACCAGTTCCTTAATTAACTTCTATTCTGAAACCCCTTTTCAAAATCCCTTAAGGAATACTACATAATATCATAATACACTTGTTATAAACTTCTATACCTTATAAATCATTATTTATCGATACTTGCGCTTTTATTCTTAACACACTTAAGAATCACTCCTATAAGCTCCCACTCAAAATATGTTCCCAACATATTTGGGTATGAGTCACTACTCTTACTCAAAGTATGTTCCTACATATTTGAATTTGAGACTTATATTGCTCCCACTCAAAAATATGTCATTCACATATTGTTTTAGGAAGACTTTCATAGCTCCCACTCAATTTTATGCAAATTTCATATTCACTCATCATTTTGAATGATTTCAAAATCCTTTGATCAAATATCAAACTTGGAGATTTACTATGAGATACTAGTACTTTTACTAGTTTTAAATCCACTAGACATTTAGCACATTTGAATCAAATTCATTTGAATTCGTCCAATACTTGACAAATTATGCTTTTGTCATTCACCCCCTTTTCCACTATGGCTTTGCAGTCATTTGGGAAAATTCAAGCAACCCCTTTTACTTGTGAGATCCAGCAACGGATTGCTTTCTAATCTCAAGGGAATTTTGCTATGGGATTTCTCATAACTTTAGCTTACCATTATTTCCTTAGTAGTTCGTAGGTATGTCATATTCCAAGAATCATGACAAATGATTCACAAATGTCTCCATACAAAATATGAGTTACATTTTGAATCCTACTTCATGTAGTGAAAACACCAGTAGGGAAAACACAATGATCATTATCATTGATTCTTTCCTTCGTGAAGAGAATCATTCAGGAACATTATCCGTTGCGCTTCTCAACACTCTGATGCAGGGATTTGAATCCTCATCGTGTTTTTCACTATCTTCCATTTGCTTCATAATTGAGAAATATCACTGAATGCGAACTTTCTCAAGAATGCACCAAAATCCAAGCAATACAAGTTTTCCTTTCCTTTTGGTTTCAACTATGGATTTCGTATTCAAAGTTTCCAATGAATACTCTACAAGGACTTATTCACTATTGTTTTGGTTATATCGAATAACCCCAAAACTTTCATGACAATCCATACCAGATATGGAGCCGCTTTCACGAATTCAAATGGTTCACTATATATTCTAATTGTGTGCTAACTATTTCTAACTAATGGTCTCTACATCTACACTACAACGATTTATTTGGCACCATCTATTCACCCACTTTGATATCTAATATCACATTGTGATGATTTGCATTTTGACGTTTCAAAACGCTTTGCATTCCACAAGTCTCTTTATGACATTCTTATAAAGTCGAATTTCATTACTATGGATCAAATCATAGTAATTAGATTCTCTTTTATATTTATACCCTTTTGTTGATGAAACACTTTGATCATATCAAATAGTTTCATCTTCATGTTTCCTTTGGTAAACTACTTTACAAATTTAAACAATCATATAATGATAATTACCATTTTTGTTAAAACACAATACATCGAATATGTATTTTCTTTCAACAATTCATCAAACACTTTGTATTCAAGTAATACACGGTGTTCAAGTTACTTTGCCAAACTTAGGCATGATTCATATGTGACAAGTAATCAAATGACTTTCACATATTATCACATAACTTTGAATTTAAACAATGGTTTTCATTCAGTAATGAATATCGTTTAAGTTAGGTATTTTTAAAGGCATTTCAACATTTTACAAATGTTCATGCATTATCAACTAGTTTCAAAACAAGGATAATTCACATGTAATCGAACAAGATATGAACATGAATAGAGATCATTCATAAAAGTGGAACAACTGTTTGTTACAAGCTCATATGAATAACCATCTCACAAAGTGTGAGACACACTAAAGAAATTCACAATCTTTTGATTACAATAACTATCCAAAACATAAACTAAATGATAAATGTTGAGGGAGAGTGTCGTTGGCCGTCATCATCATGCTCGCCATCAACACGCAACGTCACCTCCTCTCCAGCAAGCACCTCCCATGCAGAAGGACCTGTTTTCAATAAAACAGAACAAGTATCAAATATACTTAACACTGCAAATGTGTTCGCATGAACCTTTGTCATTGATGACCTCACCGGTGATTGGTTCAACCTTTATGTTCCTGAAACATAATATGAACTCTTGGAAATCCAATGTTTCCGTATCACCACTCATGATGCTACTCCGGACATGTCCTTCGTAGCTGGGAGGCAACGATCGGAGCAGTACGCCTATCGCAAACGGATCATCCATCCAGTAGTCCATGAAGTGAACTAGTCTCATGTGTGCATCAAGCATGCGCTCCAAGTGACCCTTCAGACATGTGTGCTCCTCCATCTGTATGGAAAGGAACTCTCCAAGCAGCTCGTGCTTCCACATGCGCACATGGCTTATGAACTCTGCTCTCAGCTGATCCACCATCGAATATGGATCAAGATCACCCATGAGCGGATGGAGTTCATCCACCATCCCGTAACGCATTATTATCTGAATGTAGGTGGACATCTCTTGACGATAGTAGCGGTCTGCCAGCTCTTACGGGGTCTCATAGTGGTCTGGCTCAGTCAAATCCATCGTGTGGCATATGTAGTCTACCACTTGATTCCTAGTAAGGAGATCATTCAGGTGCACAATCCAACTAGGGAAGTTTGATCCATCAAGTCTAAGTTTCTCTCCTTCTAACCAATCGTCAATAGGAAAGGTAGCATCAGGGAGAACCATTTTCTACATTTATAATAGCAAAGAGGAATTTAGACTAAGTTTATAATTAAATGAGTTAATAATAACTCCACTTAGAAACACCTATCCCATGAAGGGTTACTAGTGATAACACGACCCCTTTCAGCCACATCTCCCCCGATCATCACGGCCATCAATGTGGGTTCAAGGGTGGACGCTAAACGTTGGTCACATCATTCATGCGACTCGTGCTCGATCTTTCGACCATCCGCGTTCTGAGGCCATGTCTCTGTAACGTTCTAGGCTCGCCAACTCAACCTTAGTGTATTTGTTGTGCAACATGGCTTACACCCACTGTATACGAACATAGATATGTTTAACACCCACTCACCGTGGGTCGCCTCATACCGAAGAACTTTCTTAGTGGTGCACACTAAGGGGGAACACAATCATTGGTAATTTTAACAGGGATCATCTTATTAGGCTACCGTCGTGTATCTAATACTAGCACACAATAAGATATACAAACAATAACATTGAATGTAAATGCGATGTGATATGGTCCTTCACGTCGTGATCTCCATCCGTCGTCACCGGATTCCGGCGCCAGGGTTCCGGCACCGTAGACACCAGGGTACCGGTTTCTTTCCGGCGTGGTAGTCCGTCACCTCCGTGACTGTCTACTACTACGTAACATAAGATAATCACTTTACCTTTGCCACAACCATATCACAAAGCAACGCCCCCCTGCAAAAGAGAATATCATTCTGCGGCCCGAAAGTTGGGGTGCCCAGGTAACACGCTACCGAAGGGGCCTGTAATCAGCCGTGATGGCTACAGTTGGCGTGCCAAATACTTAGGGGGTATTTTTCGGCATGAAATTGTAACACCCTCGAATCGGCCCTATGTATATTTCAGCGCTTACCGCCAAACCCGCATAGAAATGATTCAAGGACGCCCACTAGGCACTTGTGTGCAGGTGGAATACGAAGTAATAACATTACACAATAGTCCACGATGGGGAGAATATCATTTTGCGGCCCGAAAGTTGGGGTGGACAGGCAACGCGGTACCCAAGTTGATTTTTATCACCGCGATTCGAAAAGTTAGGGCGCCAATTGCTGAGAGGGGTCTTTCGAGTGAATGATGGCCAAACCAAATATTTTCAAATCACGCCCGTTAAGTCAGGATATTCTGTTACACTAGTTCTTGCTGTGCCCCTCCTTCGCCGGTCACTCTTCTTAGCCACCCTGCACGTGTCGTAGGGGCAAATCCATTACTGTACTTTCCTAACTCTCGACACTGAATCTTGCTGCGGCGGCGGCGGTCCCTTTTCTTCCCTTTCCCGACCCTAAATCTGCCGATGGTGGAGGACCTTTTTTATCCCTCCCCCGACACTGAATTCGGCGGCGGCGACCCAGCATGTCTTACAAGGCGAAGGTTGTAGCTACATCGCCGACTGAAAAGGGTCCATCGGGGACCAAGTCTGGGGCTCAACGCGTAGCTGCGGCGAGGTCTTCAGCCCCGGTTAACGAGGAGGCCAGCAAGGATTCTGCTCCCAAGGTACCTACGAGCAGCGGGTTGAAGAGAAAAGCAAGGCCGGCGGCGGATTGTTCGGCTCCGGTGGGTGGATGCAGCACTCAGATCTCGAAGAAAAAAACCCGGGAGAAGAGCGAGAGGTGAATTTTTCTTATCTGTGCCTTATCTTGCAAGTAGATTAGTTACGGCATAATAGAATCGAATGAACTGAAATGTTCCCCTTTTTAATCAAATTAGGCACAGTTTTGATACAAATGACCTATATGAGTTCACAGTTCATGTTCGGCAGTACACTGCAAAGCTTGATTTTGGTTGCGAGAGGGTTGTGTTCGGGCAAGATGTGCATCTGCTTGTGAACTGCAAAGAGGTTGTGTCTGTTTCACAGCTGGTAGATATGCTTGCCGCTAGAATTCCCTAGGGTTCTAGGCAGAGGACAAAATTGGTGTGGCGCAACATGAATGATACCTATCAGCAAATTGAGCACTCCCATGAGCTTTAGATGGTTTGGGAGTGTTGTGCAGCTGATCGTAAGGTGAAAGTTGAAGCAATGATTGATGATATGTATGCAAATGCTAGAGATCTTGCTGCCAGAGCTTCTGCTCCTAGAGAATACGGACCAATAGATGCTGATCTGGATAAGTTCAGTATACGCATAGAGGTGGATTCATACATGGCAAAACTTGATGAGGGAGTTAATAAGCCAGTTTCGTCATGTACTGTGGAGATCACTGTCGATTCCAAAAACATAACTCTTGATGAAATGAGAGAGATGATCGGTAAGGAAATCACTATTGGCCCTAAGCAGATGGCAAAAATCCGGTGGTGGCATCATAAGAAGCAGCAATTCATAGATGTTTTGGATACTGAAGATCTTATGTAGATTATGCGGCGAAAGAAGCGAACCAGGAATGTGTTCTTCCTTGGTACCATTTCTGATGTTGTTGAACAGGTTATAGTGGATGTAGATGCCCCTGTAGTGGCTGAACAGAATGAGGTGGTCGACATTGATGAGATCTGATGAGAGCTGCTACCCTGGGCTTGTCATATGGACCGCGGGGTTCCCCTGCCTGTATTTGTAATATTGACTGCTGTTGCATTTAGAGCGTGCTTCTGTGATTATGTTTGTTGAGAGATTGCGATATAATTGTGCGAGCTATTGAGATTTTCGGACATGTCACTCACTAAAACCATTGTTGTTGTAATAAGACATAAGTACATTGTAGTTGACATGATTATGTTTCTTAAGATGATGTATTGTACTTGTTTCAGTTATTATGTTTGTTGGGACATTGTAATGTAATGTTTTGTGAAACCATGACTGGACTAGTGATGCATAAATACATTGTAGTTGACATGATTATGTTTCTTGAGATGATGTACTATACTTGTTTGTGATATTTTGTTTGTTGAGAGACTGTAATGTAATGTTTTGTGAAACCATGTTAGGACAAGTGATGTGTAAGTACCTTGTAGTCGACATGATTTTGTTTCTTGAGTTGATGTAATATAATTGTTTCTGTGATTACGTTTATTGAGAGATTGTAATGTGATGTTTTGTGAAACCATGTTGTGGTTATGTTTGTTGGGAGATTATAATGTAATGTTTTGTGAAACCATGACTGAAGAAGTGATGCATAAGTACCTTGTAGTTGACATGATTTTGTTTCTTTGGATGATGTAATATACTGGTATGTTTTCGTTAGGCAATGAAATTGGGATGGAGGGAGTGCAGGTTTAATATTTGAAATGAGAATGTGTGAAGAGAATCCATATCAGGCAGGAGAAAGTAATCCAGGGAAAGGGCATGGTATCCATTAAACTATTGTAACATGCCAATTTAGTCAGCATTGCAGCGGTAGAAGGGCTGCTCTCTCTCTCTCTCTCTCTCGCCGACACCGTCGCATTCGCCATGCTATCCTTGAACGGCGAGGACGACCAGTCGCGCAGCGACAGCCTTCTCTCTGACATCGAGTATTCCTTCCACGATGTGAGTTCCTCTATTTTCTTGGGCTAGGGTTAGGCAATGGTAAATCACTCGATCTGAGCCCGACCAGATGTGCATGCAATCGTGTTCGATTTCAGCTTTGTGTTTACCTATAGGTACCAAGGACGATCTACGACTCCGAATGGGAGGGCCTAGATCTCAATGGAGAAGTGCCATGTGACCATGGGCTAAAACTGAGGAGATATGTTGCATTCGAAGGCAGTAACACTGGGAGAAGGTTTTTGGGCTATACAAATCAGGTTTGTTTACATTATGTGCAACTGCGACATGAAGTAAAATGTATCGTGCATGTCCATAACACTATAGTGTGTGTGTTTTTAGGTTGGCCCAGTGTGTAAAGCAGTAGAGTGGGTGGATCTTGAGTGGCCAGATGCACTTAAGAAATGTTTGGCACAGTTATGGGAGATGTATGAGTTGGAAAGGTCGGGAGATTTACTGATGTAAGTGATGCAGCTGAAAAAAATTATAAGCTGTCGGTACGAAATAAGGAGCTGGAACAAGAAATTGAGAATTTGCAGTCAAAGCTAACCGACGGAATCGATGGGAGCTTGGTTGTTGGAACTGCAAAGAAGCTTCAGGATAGTCACAGGTTGCTGATTCATAATGCAGAAAAGGAGAGGGATCAGCTCAGGGAAGACAAGAAGAAGCTAGAGTGCTGCATTGCGGATCTGTTGAAGGAACTGAAGAAGGCGCGCGAGGGTGGACAAGGACAGACTATAGAGGATAAAGGAAATTCGAGATGAATAATTTATGTTGTACCAATTCCTAAAACTAGTTAATTGTAAGACTTGCAGTTGCGCTTTCCGAACTAAGCCAAACTCAATCCTCGAGCAAACTAATTTCAGACGAACACACATATCGTGCTTAGAGTTAAGTTCACGCTTACAAAATCACCACTGTAGAGGATAAACCAGGCAGTTCAGTACTAAATAGACATATGTTGTGTTCAAGCAAGCCTGGCCCAGAGCTGCCTGTTTTCCTCCCTAAGATTGGCTAGCTCCTTCAGTACTATGTCTTGCTTCAGCTGTAGGTTCTAGCACTCCGTAACATGGCAGAGAATTTTGTCCATAGCCATACGATTTTCCTTCAAGACCCCTTTCATGATCTCCGTCTGCTTCCTAGCCGAGGCGCAACCTTCACTGTGTAGCTTCGCCCATTCGGCGTTTAACTCTTTCAGTTTCTGGCACTTGTCAGAAAGGACCGCGAATTCAGCGCGCAGTTGGTCAAAGGCCAGTTTCTGGGAATTCCGCTTCTCCCTTTGGATTGCTATCTTGTCATTTAGCCAGGTTGCCAGGTCCTGGTCGATCTTTCGCCTCTTTCCCTGCAACAAAAATACATGGTATGGTTTGTTCAGTTCACCAGGACAAGCTGGTTAGTTTCCATAATTAACTGAATCGACTAGTGGCACTGTCATAATTTCAAGGAAGAAGAAATCTAGGACTAATCAACATTTTATGAATCGACTAGTGGCACTGTCATAATTTCAATTTCAAAGACAAATAAGATTTATCAGCAGTTTAGTGTGCTGTGAGTTTTTTCCAATATCACCAAATAGTAGTGGGAGAGTGGCAAACTCAGAATGCAGAAACCCATGTCCAGATACATATGGAAAGAGAACATGGTGTCCATTCATGAACATGAACACCAACACATGTCCAGATAGATAAGGAGTTGCCCTAGGATTCTTATTGCACCCTATAATGGGAAGCAGACATGGGCATTGCTCCTTGAACCCTAAACATTACAAAAGGAGAGGAGGACGAACTGGTATTCGTGTCCTCGCTAACTGGAATCAGACTTGGGCATTGCTCCGGTACGCCTCCAGACATGCCCTTAGCTCCTCGTTCTCTTTCTAAACACCCTCGAGTACGGTGATCCCTCTTCTCATGTCCGCCTTCATCTCCTTGACTGCATCCAGGCAACGGTTCCTGTCATGGTAGGCTCGGATGGTAGCCTTGGTTTCCTCGACGCGTTCTCTGAGTGCCTCGCTGACTTCGTCTTGCAGGAGAATGCACCTTTCCACGAGATTCTTCTTCTCCTCCGTGAGCTTGTTGATTATCTTGATGGCCTGTTCGTGCCTGATCAAGTTACAGTCAAGCACTTTCTACAGCCTAACGACGTCACGTGCAAAATCTAGCGAGATCTCCTTCTGCACAGATAATTGCTTGCGTAGGCTCTCATTAGCTTGGGTGAGGGAGCGTGTAAGCTCATGTTGGTTGGCAATCTTGGAACTGATCGCAGCCACCTTCTCACGGTACTCGGCCTTCGATCGCTGCATCGTTCATGTTAATTGAAATAGGAATTCTACAATTACACTCCAGGTCCCAGGTGAATACTAATATAGATAAAAAAATCCCCGTTGAATCTATTGGCCGCAGTGTTAAAAAATGGACCCGGAGATCTATTCATGGCCACGATAAACTAATCCTAATCACAAAAAATCCATAGTGAATCTATGAACAACGGTATTAAGGAAAGACCAAGAGATCCAGCCATATTCATGAAAACAAATACAACTCGCAAAAGAAGAAGAAAAACCAATGCGGGGCGGATAGCATCTAAGAAATCCACATCATAACTCGAAGAAATAACAGCGTGGAGATTTGCTACCTCGCTAAAACATGGAACGGGGCCGAATGGGTCCTGCAATGCCTCTGTCGTGGTGGATTCGGGCTCCACGACCAACCTGTAATACGTAGAAGAGGAAGAGCCAGAAGAAGAAGAAAAACAAGAAGAAGCTGATTAAGATCATGATGGAGAGGGAGATGGAGAAGAAGTAGAATAAGGAGACCGTACCGGGAGGATCCCTTTACTGCTAGAACATTCGGCGCCATTGTCGGGGGAGATTGGTCCTCGATGAGAGGGTTGAAGGAAATATGCCCTGAGAGGCAATAATAAAGTTGTTATTATATATTCCTTATACATGATAGATGTTTATTTTAGATGCTAGAAATGTATTGATTCGGAAACATCAATACATGTGTTTTTAATAAACAAAAAGGGTTCCTAGTCATGCCTCTCTTATAGACTAGCTTGTTGATTAACAGGATGATCAAGGTTTCCTGATCATGGACATTGGATGTTGTTAATAACAAGGTCACACCATTGGTGGAATGATGTGATGAACATTCATCCGAAGTATAGCATTACGATCAAGTCATTATGTTTATATTGCTATAACATCATATGAAGTAATCTTTATCCTTAGACCATGAGATCATGTTAATTGCTAACACCGGAAGAGTATCTTGATAACATCAAACGTCACAACGTAACAGGGTGACTATAAAGATGGGTTTAGTACTACGAAGGTGTTATGTTGAGGCTCATGGATCAAGAGTGGAATTTGTCAATCCAGATGACGGATAGATATACTCTGGGCCCTCTCGGTGATATCACATTAGGATAGCTTGCAAGCAAGTGATGTGATCACTAGAATGTTATATCACGGGAACGAGAAAAGAGTGCATGTCGGTAACAAGATCAAACTAGGTATGGAGATACTGATGATCGAATCTCGGACATGTAATATATCGAGAGACAAAGGGATTTAGTTACAAGCATTAAAGGTTCTCACGATCACATGAGTCATCGTTGAATGTGTAGGAGTTAGTACGGATCTCCAGGTCCCGCTGCTGATCATTGATCGGAGAAGGGTCTCGATCATGTCTGCATTATTCGCGAACTGTAGGGTGGCACACTTAAGAGTTACCGGACACCATTTTGGAGCACATATGTTTTAGACGAAAGAATTGCAAAGCGCAGGAATTGTTTCAATAGAAACCGAAAATTGTTTCGGGTGAAATTGCAGAAGGTGGTTCTGCATGTGATATTGAAATATTGCAAGGGGCTATATGTGAATGTTTGTTAATTAAAGTAATTAACAAAATTCTGAATAAATTTAATAAAAAGAGTTTTATTAAATGAGAGAGCATTAAATTTGGAGAAATTTAATGCATTTAAAGTGGAGACTTTAAAAGGGAATGTGAAGAGGCATTTTAATGTGGAGGGGTTACCACCACATGAATGGGGGAGGTGAGGGGTCACCCCCATGCGCCGGCCATGGAGAGAGGGGGCACCCCCTCCTCCTATAAAAGGCCACCCATTCCCTCCTTCATCAACACACCTCCTTGTGAAGGATCTCTCTCCCCCTCTAGAATTATTCCCCATGGTCTCGGATTAGAGAGATACATGTTCCTGGTGGCATTTCGTCTGGAAGGAGTTGCTGCTTCCGCTGGATCGCTAGAGCGAGGAGGTGGAGGTTGTCCGGTGGCTTGAACGTGTGTGCGAGTGCGGATGCGCTGCTGAGTTGCGGCGCTCGGACTTCCTCACGATCTTGAGATCGGCAAGTGTACGACTACATCAACCACGAGTTCCTACTCGTTAACAAAGCTCGTTGTCTACGAGGGTAAGTTCTCGTTGGATGTATGTCCACCCGTTGCTTTGTACCTAGTAGATAGATCTTGGCGTGTAGTTCACACCGTAGGAAATTTTTTGTTTTCGAAGTTGCGGACCCAACAGTGGTATCAGAGCCTGATCTATGCGTAGGTGCTTAGCACGGATAGTACACATATGGTTGATATGTGGGCGATGATGATCATGTTATTGCATCTTCTATGTATTTTGGATATTAGTGGCATAGTGGGATGAAGCGGCCCGGACCAACCTTACGTGTCATCGTACATGAGACCGGTTCCACGACTGACATGCAACTTGTTTTGCATAAGTGGCTGGCGGGTGTCTGTCTCTCCTACTATAGTCAATATCTGATTTACAACGAGTTGCTAATAACTTAGTTATCCTCGTTGTGGTTCATGTTCGTAGGTAAGAACGGTTCTATCTCCGAAAGCCCTAAGCCACGTAAAACTTGCAATTGATAAATTAGAGGCGTCTAGTTTAGATCGTTGCTGGGCTAGTGTGTTGATATGGTATTATTATAAGTAGATGTATGGTGGATACTCTTACAACACACTCAACGTGTAAGTTCCATAGACCTTGGACTTACACACAAAGGAATGATAGAGATCATACCATGATGCAAGTGATAGAGATCAAATGCATGGACCCTATCATCTCACTTTACACATTAGATGTTAGCATCTTATACTGCTAGTTTGGCGCGTTTGATAGCATTATAAGATGATCCCTCTTTTAGATATGAAGATAAAAATGTGTTCTTCCTTGAGTATGCACCGTTCTATGGATCGTGTTTCGGGACATCACGTGCTGATCAGGTGTACTCGAATCTACGCTTTCATAGGAACGGGTGTAAGACAGTTTTACACACGCGAATACTAAGGTTCTTACTTGGAGAGCCTAGCATGTACAGACATGGTCTCGGAACACGGACCGAAAGGTTAAGCATGAGTCATATGGTTGATATGATGCCCATATAGATGCTCGCCTTTGAAGCTATATCAACTCACGTGATGATCGGACTTGGTATAGTGGATTTGGTTCATGTAATCACCAAAAGGACACGAGGGATGTCGTTTTTGAGTGGGAGTTCATTAGTAATTTGGATTAGTTGAACTCAATCTATCATAAACTTAGTCTAAATAAACTTTACAAATTCTGTTGTAGGTGGCACCACCTGCTTTTAATTTCAATGTGTTCATGGAGAAAGAGAAACTTGCTGCGAATGGTAGCAACTTCACCAACCGGGCTATGAATTTGAGGATTCTCCTCACTGTTGCACAAAAGAAATATGTGCTAGATGCGCCGCTAGGCCCCCCACCAGCTCCTGATGCCCCTGACGAGGAAAAGAATGTCTATGTGACTCGTCAGGAGGACCACAACTTAGTTCATTGCGGCATACTGTATGGGCTAGAGCCAGAACTTCGAAAGCATTTCGAAAATGGCAATGCCTTTGATACCATGGGAGAATTGAAAATGATTTTTGATACCCATTCTGCCGTAGAGAGTTATAATGCTACAGAAAAGTTCTTTAGCTGCATGATGGAGGAAAACAGCTCCGTTAGTGAGCACGTACTCAAAATGTCTGGGTACGCCGATAAGCTTGTGTCCTTGGGAATAACGATTCCCATTGACTTAGGCATACATCGTGTTCTCCAATCTCTGCCACCTAGCTACAAGAGCTTCGTGATGAACTATAATATGCAGGGTATGAAGAAGTCTCTTCCCGAGCTTTTATCAATGCTTAAGACTGTAGAAGTGGAGATTAGGAAAGAACATCAACTATTGATGATCAATAGGACCACCGGTTTCAAGAAGGACAAGAAAGGAAAGCACAAGGGAAAGAAGGGTGGCAAGTCTGTTGCCACGCCTGAAAAGAAACCCCAGGCTAGCCCTAAGTCTGACACCGAGTGCTACTATTGCAAGGGGACTGGCCATTGGAAGCGCAACTGCCCCAAGTATTTGGCGGACAAGAAGTCCAGCAAGGCAAACAAAGGTATATGTGATATACATGTTATTGATGTGTACTTGACTAGTGCTCGCAGTAGCACCTAGGTATTTGATACCGGATCGGTTGCTAATATATGTAACTCGGTTCAGGGGCTATGGAACAAGCGACAGCTAGCAAGGGATGAGGTCAGGATGCGGGTCGGCAATGGATCAAGAGTTGATGTGATCGCCGTCGGGACGCTACCTCTCCATTTGCCATCGGGATTAGTTATAAACCTAAATAATTGTTATTTGGTGCCTGCACTAAGCATGAACATTGTATCTGGATCGTGTTTGATGCAAAGTGGTCATTCCTTTAAATCTAAAAACAATGGTTGTTTGATTTATAAGAATGATATCTTTTATGGTCATGCACCTATGTTGAATGGTTTATTTCTATTGGATCTCGATAGTAATATTACGCACATTCATAATGTTAATGCTAAAAAGATTAAACTTGATGATGATATGTCTACATATATGTGGCACTGCCGTCTAGGTCATATTGGCGTTAAACGCATGAAGAAACTCCATTCTGATGGACTTTTGGAATCACTTGATTTTGAATCATTTGATACATGTGAGCCATGCCTTATGGGCAAGATGACTAGAACGCCGTTTTCCGGTTCAATGGAACGGGCGACAGATCTATTGGAAATCATACATACTAATGTGTGTGGACCAATGAGTGTGTCGGCGCGAGGTGGATATCGTTATTTTGTTACTTTCACGGATGATTTGAGTAGATACGGGTATATCTATTTGATGAAACACAAGTCTGAAACTTTTGAAAAGTTCAAGGAATTTCAGAATGAAGTGGAAAATCATCGTAATAGAAAGATCAAGTTTCTACGGTCTGACCGTGGAGGAGAGTATCTAAGTTACGAGTTTAGCACACACATGAAAGAGTGTGCAATAGTTTCACAACTCACGCCTGCCGGAACACCACAACGTAATGGTGTGTCGGAACGTCGTAATCGTACCTTGTTGGATATGGTTCGATCTATGATGTCTCTGACTGACTTACCTCTGTCATTTTGGGGTTATGCACTGGAAACAACTGCATTCACTTTAAATCGGGCACCATCTAAATCCATTGAAACGACACCGTATGAATTATGGTTTGGAAACAAACCTAAGCTGTCATTTCTTAAGGTTTGGGGATGCGATGTTTATGTGAAGAAACTTCAACCGGATAAACTCGAACCCAAAGCGGAAAAATGTGTCTTCATAGGATACCCTAAGGAAACAATTGGGTATACCTTCTATCATAGATCCGAGGGCAAGGTTTTTGTTGCCAAGAATGGATCCTTTCTTGAGAAGGAGTTTCTCGCGAAAGGTGTGAGTAGTCAGAACGTAGAACTCGAAGAGGTTATTGAACCTTCGATTCATGGAATGGCAAGTGGCGCAGCACCGGAAGTTGTTTCAGAGTTGACTTCACCTGATGAAGAGAGAGCTAATGATAATGATCATGAAACTCCGAAATAGGACACTACCGAACCTCGCAGGTCAAGCAGGACACGTGCAGCTCCTGAACTGTACGGCAATCCTGTTGTGAATTTCATGGTTGATGAAATGGATGACCCTGCGACGTATGAAGAAGCGATGATGAGCCTGGATTCCAACAAATGGCTAGAAGCCATGAAATCCGAGATGGAATCCATGTACGAGAACCAAGTTTGGAACTTGGTGGACTTACCTCACGACCGAAAGGCTGTTGAGAATAAATAGATTTTCAAAAGGAAAACTGGTGCTGATGGTAATGTGACCATCTATAAGGCTCGACTTGTCGCAAAGGGGTTTCGACAAATTCAAGGAGTTGACTACGATGAGACATTCTCTCTCGTAGAGATTCTTAAATCGGTTAGGATTATGTTAGCAATTGCTGCATATTTCGATTATGAAATATGGCAGATGGATGTCAAAACTGCGTTCCTCAATGGTAAGATTGAAGAAGAGTTGTATATGATACAACCTAAGGGTTTTGTCGATCCTAAGGATGCTAATAAGGTGTGCAAACTTCAGCGATCCATCTATGGACTGAAGCAAGCATCACGAAGTTGGAATCTCCGCTTTGATGAGGTGATCAAAGAGTTTGGATTTGTCCAAACTTATGGAGAGGCTTGTATTTACAAGAAAGTGAGTGGGAGCAATGTGGAATTTCTGATATTATATGTGGATGACATATTATTGATTGGAAATGATATAGATCTTTTAAACAGTGTTAAAAGTTATCTAAACAGCAAATTTTCGATGAAAGACCTTGGTGAAGCGTCATATATATTAGGCATTAAAATCTATAGAGATAGATCAAGGCGCCTAATTGGGCTATCACAGAGTACATACCTTGATAAGATATTAAAGAAGTTTAATATGGATGAAAGTAAGAAGGGGTTCTTACCAATGTTGCAAGGCAAGACATTGAGTAAGACTCAAAGTCCGGCTACGGCAGAAGAAAGAGAGATGATGGATAAGATCCCCTATGCCTCGGCCATAGGATCTATTATGTATGCCATGCTATGTACAAGACCGGATGTGGCACATGCTATTAGTTTGACTAGTAGGCATCAATCTGATCCAGGTTCGGAACACTGGATAGTGGTAAAGAACATCCTCAAGTACTTGAGAAGAAATAAGGATATGTTTCTCATATACGGAGGTGAAGAAGAGCTAGTCGCTAAGTGTTATGTCGATGCTAGCTTTGACACCGATCCGGATGACTCTAAGTCTCAATCCGGATACGTATTTCTCTTGAACGGAGCAGCAGTTAGTTGGAGGAGTTCCAAACAACCTGTGGTGGCTGGATCAACAACGGAGGCGGAATATGTTGCTGCTTTAGAAGCGGCGCAGGAGGCAGTTTGGATGAAAGAGTTCATTGCAGAAATGGGTGCGGTTCCCAGTGCGTTGTACCCGATGGTGATCTATTGTGACAACAATGGAGCCATAGCCAACACAAAGGAACCAAGGTCTCACAAGAATTCCAAACATATTAAGCGCCGGTTTCACTCCATCCGCGAGCATGTCAAGGATGGAGATATAAAGATTTTGTAATGTACACACAGACCTAAATGTAGCAGATCCGTTGACTAAAGTTCTCCCTAGGGCAAAACATGATCAACACCAGAACTCCATGGGTGTTAGATTTATCACTATGTGAACTAGATTATTGCCTCTAGTGCAAGTGGGAGACTGAAGGAAATATGCCCTGAGAGGCAATAATAAAGTTGTTATTATATATTCCTTATACATGATAGATGTTTATTTTACATGCAAGAAATGTATTGATTCGGAAACATCAGTACATGTGTGTTTAATAAACAAAAAGGGTTCCTAGTCATGCCTCTCTTATAGACTAGCTTGTTGATTAACAGGATGATCAAGGTTTCCTGATCATGGACATTGGATGTTGTTAATAACAAGGTCACAACATTGGTGGAATGATGTGATGAACATTCATCTGAAGTATAGCATTACGATCAAGTCATTATGTTTATATTGCTATAACATCATATGAAGTAATCTTTATCCTTAGACCATGAGATCATGTTAATTGCTAACACCGGAAGAGTATCTTGATAACATCAAACGTCACACCGTAATAGGGTGACTATAAAGATGGGTTCAGTACTACGAAGGTGTTATGTTGAGGCTCATGGATCAAGAGTGGAATTTGTCAATCCAGATGATGGATAGATATACTCTGGGCCCTCTCGGTGATATCACATTAGGATAGCTTGCAAGTAAGTGATGTGATCACTAGAATGTTATATCACGGGAACGAGAAAAGAGTGCATGTCGGTAACGAGATGAAACTAGGTATGGAGATACCGATGATCAAATCTCGGACATGTAATATATCGAGAGACAAAGGGATTTAGTTACAAGCGTTAAAGGTTCTCACGATCACAGGAGTCATCGTTGAATGTGTAGGAGTCAGAACGGATCTCTAGGTCCCGCTGCTGATTATTGATTGAAGAAGGGTCTCGATCATGTCTGCATTATTCGCGAACCGTAGGGTGGCACACTTAAGAGTTACCGGACACCATTTTGGAGCACATATGTTTCAGACGAAAGAATTGCAAAGCGCAGGAATTGTTTCAATAGAAACCGAAAATTGTTTCAGGTGAAATTACAGAAGGTGGTTCTGCATGTGATATTGAAATATTGCAAGGGGCTATATGTGAATGTTTGTTAATTAAAGTAATTAACAAAATTCTAAATAAATTTAATAAAAAGAGTTTTATTAAATGAGAGAGCATTAAATTTGGAAAAATTTAATGCACTTAAAGTGGAGACTTTAAAAGGGAATGTGAAGAGGCATTTTAATGTGGAGGGGTTACAACCACATGAATGGGGGAGGTGAGGGGTCACCCCCCCATGAACTAGCCATGGAGAGAGGGGGCACCCCCCTCCTCCTATAAAAGGCCACCCATTCCCTCCTTCATCAATACACCTCCTTGTGAAGGATCTCTCTCCCCCTCTAGAATTATTCCCCTATGGTCTCGGATTAGCGAGATACATGTTCCTGGTGGCATTTTGTCTGGAAGGAGTTGCTGCTTCTGCTGGATCGCTGGAGCGAGGAGGTGGAGGTTGTCCGGTGGCTTGAACGTGTGTGCGAGTGCGGATGCGCTGCTGAGTTGCGGCGCTCGGACTTCCTCACGATCTTGAGATCGGCAAGTGTACAACTACATCAACCATGACTGTCTAATCGTTAACAAAGCTTGTTGTCTATGAGGGTAAGTTCTCGTTGGATGTATGTCCACCCTTTGCTTTGTACCTAGTAGATAGATCTTGGCGTGTAGTTCACACCGTAGGAAATTTTTTGTTTTCTATGCTGCGGACCCAACAAGGGTGGGCTTGAGCGGCTAGTAGAGCAAGAAGTGCCTTGTGGCGATTTCTCTCCCTTTTCTCCACGAGGATCGTCGACCTGCCTCTCCCCCTCCTCAGTGGAGCCATGGCTTGCAGGGTGAGTGTGGCGGAGGCAGGAGGAAGGAGATACTAGTGATTATTAGTGTGGGAGAAGAGTAAAGAGTACAGGCCGTGGTCCAGTAGTACTAGTACTAATATACAAGACCACCATGTACGGTCTACCTTCTCAAAGAAGCCAGGAGGAAGGGGTAGGGAATCGATGGGACTTGTCTTTATTGCGATGGACACTTCAATGGTCTTCGGTGCCGCCCAAAATACAGTATATAATAAGGGGAGTGCGAGCCGGGTGGTCGTCATGGGAATCGGCGCGCACATCCCTCATGCGTGTGTCACGTGTTGATGGGGAAATGATGTGCGCAACTGCTGCACGATCACGTCGGCACATCCAACTCCGTCGAACTCCACTTGATAGGCATGGACGGGATATTTACGAGTCTAGAATACGATGTGCCACTTTAGTTGTGATCAAATTATGTTCAGTACGCGAGATATTACTTTTTTTTTGATAATCGACAAATGCACGCGTGGACACGACGCACGAAACCGCTGCTCGTCCTTGATCATATCAGCACCCCACTCTGTGTACCCGCCAGCGACCATTCGGAGCAACTGCCTCGAGCACGATGCCCCCTCGCCGTGGCAATGGCAGGTCCAAGCCTTCCACTGATCGTCCTGCGTCCCCGGCTCTTCGCTGCATCGTCCGCGCTCGTGAGTCGCCTGCTGAGGCAGCACGTCGTGTCCGACCGTGCCAGGATCCATCGACATCGCCACTCGAGGACATCGCAACGTCGAAGCTCGTACTGGTCGCACAGGAGGAGCGTGGGGTACCTGTAGCGTTGGACGAGCGCAAAGTAGCAGCCAGGACGGGGGCGCATGTTGCACCGGCGAGTACGGACAAGAAGAGGAACAAGAAGAAGACCAGGAAGAAGAGAGGAGATAGCTATTTGGACGAGTCTGACTCGGCCAACGAGGAGGCTTTCATTGATCAGTTGGAGGCAGGAGTGGAGGAGAGTGACGTGGACCCGTGGGACTACGAAGAGGAGGAGGAGGAGGACTCTGACGAGGAGATAGCGCGCTTATTCGAGGAAGGGGGCGGTGTCGAGTCGTCAGAGGAGGGCATCGACAGCAGCGATGGCGGGGACCATGGCGTTGACGAAGACGAGGACGAACCAGAAGACAAAGACGATGGCTTCTTTGAAATATGATCATTTATTTTAGTTAGATAGATGTATTTTCACTTGTTTATGGGGGTTTAGTATCGGTGGCACGGATAGAGAGGTGGCACGGATTGACCATGCATAAAAAAGTGGAGAAGGGAGGGGTTATCCTGCCCGTTGGATCAAATGGGATCAACGGTTGGTGGAGACGATCCGCGTGACATCTCTGTCAGCCAATCAGGGCATAGCACCCAGAGTGAGCACATGTTTGGGATGTCCACACTTTTGGGTTTTTGTGAGATTTGTGACAGAGAGAGAGAGAGGGAAAATCTCTTTTCACAATCCGCCTATGGATCCACCTGTACCATTCAAATGTCATTGCATTTGTGATCTTTTCACAATCCACCCATGGATCCACCAGTGTCATTTTTCATGTGTGTTCTTTTTAGTAACAACAACCAGAGTCATTTTGCATGTGTGATCTCTTCACATACCACCTATGGATCCACCAGTGTCATTGCATGTGTGTTCTTTTTAGTAACAACAACTAGAGTCATTGAAATGTGTGTTCTTCTCACATACCACCTATGGATCCACCAGTGTCATTGCATGTGTGTTCATTTCACTAACAACAACCAGAGATCATTGAAATGTGTGTTCTTCTCACATACCACATATGGATCCACCAGTGTGATTGAAATGTGTGTTCTCTACAGAGACCACACATGGATCCACCAGTGTCATTGCATGCCTGTTCTTTTTAGTAACAACCAGAGTCATTTTGCATGTGTGTTCTTTTCACATACCACATATGGATCCACCAGTGTCATTGCATGTTTGTTCTTTTCACAATCCACCCATGGATCCACCGGTGTCATTACATGTGTGTTCTTTTTAGTAACAACCGGAGTCATTTTGCATGTGTCTTCTTTCCACATACCACCTATGGATCCACCAGAGTCATTGCATGTGTTTTCTTTTCAGAATCCACCCATGGATCCCACCAGTGTCATTTTGCATATGTGTTCTTTTTAGTAACAACAACCAGAGTCATTTTGCATGTGTGTTCTATTCACATACCACCTATGGATCCACCGGTGTCATTGCATGTGTGTTCTCTTCACAATCCACCTATGGATCCACCAGTGTCATTGCATGTGTTCTTTTGAGTAACAACAACCAGTGTCATTGCATGTGTGCTCTCTCGAGAGACCACACATGGATCCACCAGTGTCATTGCATATGTATTCTTTTTACTAACAACAACAAGAGTCATTGAAATGTGTGCTCTCTTCAGAGACCACACAGGGATCCACCAGTGTCATTGCATGTGTGTTCTTTTCACTAACAATAACCAGAGTCATTGCATGTGTGTTCTTTTCACAAAGCACATATGGATCATCAGTGTCATTGCATGTGTGTTCTTCTCACATACCACCCATGGATCCACCAGTGTCATTGCATGTGTGTTCTTTTTAGTAACAACCAGAGTCATTTTGCATGTGTGTTCTTTTCACATACCAACTATGGATACACCAGTGTCATTGCATGTGTTTTATTTTCACAATCCACCCATGGATCCCACCAGTGTCATTTGGCATGTGTGTTCTTTTTAGTAACAACAACCAGAGTCATTTTGCATGTGTGATCTATTTCTCTTCTCATACCACCTATGGATCCACCAGTGTCATTGCATGTGTGTTCTTTTTAGTAACAACAACCAGAGTCATTGAAATGTGTGTTCTTCTCACATACCACCTATGGATCCACAAGTGTCATTGCATGTGTGTTCATTTCATAATCCACCTATAGATCCACCATTGTCATTGCATGCGTGTTCTTTTTAGTAACAACAACCAGGGTCATTTTGCATGTGTGTTCTTCTCACATACCACCTATGGATCCACCAGTGTCATTGCATGTGTGTTCTTTTCACTAACAACAACCAGAGTTATTGCATGTGTGTTCTTTTCACATACCACATATGGATCCACCAGTGTCATTGAAATGCGTGTTCTCTATAGAGACCACACATGGATCCACCAGTGTCATTTCATGTGTGTTCTTTTCACTAACAAGAACCAGAGTCATTGCATGTGTGATCTCTTCACATACCATCTATGGATCCACCAGTGTCATTGCATATGTGCTCTTTTGACAATCCACCCATGGATCCACCAGTGTCATTGCATGTGTGTTCTTTTTAGTAACAACAACCAGTGTCATTGCATGTATGTTCTCTTCACAATCCACCTATGGATCCACCAGTGTCATTGAAATGTGTATTATTTTCACAATCCACCCATGGATCTACCGGTGTCATTGCATGTGTGTTCTTTTTAGTAACAACAACCAGTCATTTTGCATGTGTGTTCTTTTCACATACCACCTATGGATCCACAAGTGTCATTGCATGTGTGCTCTCTTCACAATCCACCTATGGATCCACTAGTGTCATTGCATGTGTGTTCTTTTTAGTAACAACAACCAGTGTCATTGCATGTGTGTTCTCTTCAGAGACCACACATGGATCCACCAGTGTCATTGCATGTGTGTTCTTTTTACTAACAACAACAAGAGTCATTGAAGTGTGTGCTCTCTTTAGAGACCACACATGGATCCACCAGTGTCATTGCATGTGTGTTCTTTTCACAATCCACCCATGGATCCACCAGTGTCATTTTGCATG
The DNA here is from genome assembly GCA_916181665.1 of Avena sativa. NCBI lineage: Eukaryota > Viridiplantae > Streptophyta > Magnoliopsida > Poales > Poaceae > Avena > Avena sativa. The sequence goes on from OV702290.1 coordinate 473,461,658, forward strand.
TGTGTTCTTTTTAGTAACAACAACCAAAGTCATTTTGCATGTGTGATCTCTTCACATACCACCTATGGATCCACCAGTGTCATTGCATGTGTGTTATTTTTAGTAACAACAACCAGAGTCATTGAAATGTGTGTTCTTCTCACATACCATCTATGGATCCACTAGTGTCATTGCATGTGTGTTCTCTTTAGTAAGAACAACCAGAGTCATTGAAATGTGTGTTATTCTCACATACCACATTTGGCTCCACCAGTGTGATTGAAATGTGTGTTCTCTACAGAGACCACACATGGATCCACCAGTGTCATTGCATGCGTGTTCTTTTTAGTAACAACCAAAGTCATTTTGCATGTGTGTTCTTTTCACATACCACATGTGGACCCACCAGTGTCATTGCATGTGTGTTCTTTTCACAATCCACCCATGGATCCACCGGTGTCATTGCATGTGTGTTCTTTTGGGTAACAACCAGAGTCATTTTGCATGTGTCTTCTTTTCACATACCACCTATGGATCCACCAGAGTCATTGCATGTGTTTTCTTTTAACAATCCACCCATGGATCCACCTATGTCATTGCATGTGTGTTCTTTTTAGTAACAACATCCAGTGTCATTGCATGTGTGTTCTCTTCACAATCCACCTATGGATCCACCAGTGTCATTGAAATGTGTTCTCTTCTCACATACCACCTATGGATCCACCAGTGTCATTGCATCTGTGTTCTCCTCAAAATCCACCTATGGATCCACCAGTGTCATTGCATGTGTTCTTTTTAGTAACAACAACCAGTGTCATTGCATGTGTGCTCTCTTCAGAGACCACACATGGATCCACCAGTGTCATTGCATGTGTGTTCTTTTTACTAACAACAATAAGAGTCATTGAAATGTGTGCTCTCTTCAGAGACCACACATGGATCCACCAGTGTCATTGCAGGTGTTTTCTTTTCACTAACAACAACCAGAGTCATTGCATGTGTGTTGTTTTCACATACCACATATGGATCACCAGTGTCATTGCATGTGTGTTCTTCTCACATACCACCTATGGATCCACCAGCGTCATTGCATGTGTGTTCTTTTTAGTAACAGCCAGAGTCATTTTGCTTGTGTGTTCTTTTCACATACCACCTATGGATCTGATGGATCAATGCACGGCGCCCAAAAAAATGCTTGTTGGCGGTGTTGATGTAGAGCTCGTTGGGAACCCCAAGAGGAAGGTATGATGAGCACAGAAGCAAATTTCCCTCAGTTATGAAACCAAGGTTTAATCGAACAAGTAGGAGCAAGGAAACACCCCAAAGATGTTACTAGCTAAGCTTTGGCAGGGCGCACTACCGGTGCTAGTAGCAACGTGGAGACCTGCACAACACAACCACAGAACTTTGTCCCCAACTTGCGATGAGGTTGTCAATCTCACCGTGTTTTGCGGAAAACAAAGGATTAAACGTATCGAATGGAAAGAAGTAAAAGTTTGCAGAAAGTAAACACAAAGCACTAAACAGTTTATAGATTGTATGTAAAAGACAAGGACCGGGATCCATAGTTCACTAGAGGTGGCTCTCCTTAGATAGATAACATGCTGGGTGAACAAATTATAGCGGGGCAATTGACAAACACCGAGAAAGCAATACATGCATATACTAATCATCTTGACTCCTTTGAGACTTGATTGGGCATTACAACATAATACATAGACCGCCATCCAACTGCATCTATGACTAATAATCCACCTTCAGGTTATCATCCGAACCCCCTCTAGTATTAAGTTGCAAGCAACAGATATTTGCTTTACGAACTGCGTGTAAAGTAAACAATACGATTGTTCTATGAAGAAAGGATTGTTGTTTTCTCCCTAGTAGCAACAACACATCTATTAACTTAGAGATTTTTGTCACTTCCCCAGATTACCAGAGGCATGAACCCACTATCGAGCATAAATATTAACTATTGGAGTTGCTAGCATCTACTTGGCCAAGATAGCTACTAACAACGGAAAGCATGCAAGATATCAAATAACAAAGACATGATAGAATCAATAATCAATCTGAAATAGCATCTCAATATCCATCGGATCCTCGCAAACACAACATGTATGGATTACAAAAAGATGATCTTGATCATGAACGGAGCTCACAAGATCTAAACATGAAAGGACAAAGGAGGAGAAACCAGCCATCTAGCTACTACATGGATCCGTAGTCCAAGGATGAACTACTCACGCATCACACCAGAGGCTTGCATGGTGATGAAGAAGGCCTCCAGGGTGAATTCCCCTCTCTGGCAGGGTGCCGGGAAGAGCTTCAGATCCCTCCCGATCTAGGGATGGAGATGACAGCGGCTACAGACTCTTTCGTGGATTTTTGATCGGGTACTTAGGGTTTTCGTCCCGAAGGCAATATATAGGCGGAAGGAGAGGCTGAGGGGGTGCCGGGAGCCACCACACCACCCCGTGGTGCGGGCCAGGCCTAGCCTTGCGGCCAGGTGGTGTGGCCAGCCCCTGGCCCCTCTCCATCTCGTATTCTAGCACTTGATCCCTTCGGGAAAAATAGGCACTTTGGATTTTGTCCCGTCCAATTCCTAGAATATTCATTTTCTGACTTTCCTGGAACCAAAAACAGCAGAAAATAGGCAGCTGACACTGTGGCTCTTATTAATAGGTTAGTCCAAGAAATCATATGAAAAGTACTCCAAAGTTGGAACAAAACAAAAGAAAGTGGATAAAACCAAGCATGGAACATCAAAAATTATAGATACATTTGCACTGTATCAACATCCCCAACCTTAACTCCTTCTTGTCCTGGAGTAGGTAAGTGATAAAAAGAAAGAATAATTTTTGAGGTGACATGCACCATCAAAGACTTGATGAAAGTATTTGCAAAACATTCAAAGCTGGGATCATAGTACTTCAATCATAACATGAAAGACAAGGTTCTAGCAATAAGCAAAGAAACTATGATGCAACATGGAAAGGCACAAACAAAAGATTCATGAATAACATGCTTCGCAAGACGTTTGTTTGTTTCACATAAAGAAAACATAGCATAATAGTATTCAGCTTGTCCCTCAATAGAGTAGCAAATATAAATGCATAGCACACCTTCAAAGTTCATAAGAGTGACTAGATACAATAGTTTAAAACAAGCAATATCTAGTTATGCATCAATCAACTAGTCTTGGGACAATGCACATAGAACTAAGAATGGCCACTATGCTCTCAAAGTAGGTGCATAAAGATAGAAGGTGGAGACTCAATATAATGGTGGAAGAAAGGCCTTTTATAAAAGGAAGTAGGGATTCAAGTCTCATAAAGAGCTTCCAAAAATTATGGTACTTATAGCTTTCAGCTCTCATTGCCCCTATCATAAGCATCTTTAAGGTGATTAAGGTTAAAGTGACACAACTAAGAGGATATGCTTGACAAGTTATAAACCGAAATCTCATGCCCCTTACTTACAAAGACCGATCCTCATGCTACTCAACTTCAGTCACGAGTAAGCTCTTGTCATTGTAAGTATATGTGTATCATTAAGAACTGCCAACGGGGTACCCCTTGCACATGATATGGGAGCTTTCCCATAATCAAAATGACAAGGCAAGCAGACAATGAGCATCTCAGCGATCTTTTTATTTGCTATTTGCATAGATTTTTATTGAGGATGCTTCATAGAGTGCTCATTATGGTGATGCTGCAAGTTTCCACCATGATTAGGCATGGCTTAGGCTAGCGGCCCAGGCATTTCTCTAACACACATACAAACTCCATGATACAAGTTCCACTTTTATTTCACACCGCCGGGATCCGTAAGCAAAAGAACATGATATCAACGGGGTACAAAGTACAAGTGCAATGTTGAAAGAGTTCCCCATGGTACATGGTTCTGCTAATTTCAACTTATAAAGTGCAAGCATATACGCAACAAAGAAGGACCCAATGGTTCAAGTTTATTAGAGGCAAGTAAAGTAAAGTGTGCCATCAAGTTCGTGAGAGCTTTAATCACTAGTTTTCTCATAACAAGTTTAATTTGGAAGGTAAACAAAAACATGAATATACTTGGACTAGCATAAGCTAGTAGGTAGGTATGGTGGACTCTTTGGAATAACTTGGTTTAGAGAGTTGGATGCATGAGTGGAACTCATACTTTATTGTGGAGGCTAGCAAAAGACTGGGAGCGACAAACTAAGAGAGCAATAATGGCCATAATCATGTAGAGCGACAAAACATCATTGATCAAAGCATAAAGTGATACTACAAGTTGAAGTAAAGGATCATAAAGGCTATGGTGACTTGTAACAGTCATAACATGGTATGAGCATGTGCCAAGTCAACCCAAATAAAGCATCAAAGGACAATACCACTATACTATGCTTTAATATGCTAAAACAACGCATGATTCATCCAAGGCACATTAAGCAATCTCAATTGTTTATAACAAGTCATGCTACAACAAAGAATAGTAAGCATAAAGCCAAAACAATATCAAGCATGGCATGACAAAGCATAGCCACAGTCAAGAACGAGCTCTTTTTACCACAAAAGCTTGAACTTTCCTACTCTTTTCCAAACCAAACCAAACTATTTGCAAACCAAATGTAAGAAAGAGGGGGTCCAACCAACTTATTCAGAAAACTAAGAAAATCAAGCAAACTAAAAAGCAAAACAAAAACGAAAAATAAGACGCTCCAAGAAAAACACAACTGTGCATGAAACAATAAAAATGAAGCGTTTGGAAGAAACCTAGAATTTTTATTGATGAAAAAGGGGATGCCTTGGGCATCCCCGAACTTTGACGCTTGTACTTCTTGGATATTTCTTGGGGTGACACGCGTGGCATCCCCAAGCTTGAGCTTTAGTCCATCCTTCATCTCATTACTCATTCCTTCCATACACCTGAAAATTTTCCTTCATACAAAACTTCACACAATCTCATTAGCAACATTAGTGCACTTAAGATAAATAAGTCTTAAGGTTCAGTTATAACACCAAACAAACTTCCATTAGAACACTAGCTACTGTAGCACTTCCCTCAAAAAGCTCAATTCCACAAAAGAACTCAAGAAGGAACCAACAAGAAGCAAATGCAGAAAATGGCAGAAATCTATCAAAATAGACCAGTAGGTAAAGACGAATTTTTTCGAAAACTTTCTGTTGCTCAAATCAAAAAGTGTTGAACTAAAGAAAGTTAGATAACAACCTGAGTCAGAAGAAAAAAAATTACAGCTCTATCCGACATACAGAGCTTTCTCAGGAATTTTTACGGTGAAGCACAAAAATCTGTTTCGGGAGAGCAACTTTCCCAATCATTACTTCACTCTCATTAGAGGTTACTCTTGGCACAAAAAGCAAATAAAAAGGATAAGGAGCGGTTATTACTGAGGTAATAACTTCCAAGACTCATCTAAAACTCTTGGGTTATCTCCCAACAAGTACTTTCCTTTAACGCCTTTAAGTTAGGCATGACAATTTGACAAGATGCTCTCATAGGAAATATTAATTGAAGTAAAAGAGAGCATCAAGAAGCAAATTCAAAACACATTTAAGTCTAACCCACTTCCTATGCATAGGAATCTTGTATGCAAATAAATGCACAAAGAAGAAAGTGATAGGCATAGGAAGATAAAACAAAAGTAACTTCAAAACTTTCAGCACATAGAGAGGTGTTTCATTACCATAAAAACTTCTACAACCATATTTTCCTCTCTCATAATAATTTTCAGTAGCCTCATGAATAAACTCAACAATATAACTATCACATAAGGCATGCTTTTCATGATCTACAAGCACTAGAGCTTTATTATAAACATTTTCAAAAAAATCCTCGGGAACATAACATTCACCCTCCTTTGATAAGCATGGGGGACAATCAAATAATGTAAGGGATAAAGAGTTACTCTCATTAGAAGGTAGGCATGGGTAGATCCATTCTTCCTCCTTTTGTCCATCGCTCTCCTCCTCTTTTTCATCTAATGAGCTTTCAGGTTCAGCAATTTATTCTTCCATGGAGGTTCTAGCAGGCGGTGGTTCATCTATTACCTTAGCAGTCATAAAACTGTTCCCAAATAGGAAACTGAGTGAGCTATCCATAATGAAATAGTGACTGGAGCAGAGCTAGTCATAAAGGCAACTTAAGAAAAGAACTATTTTTTGTGTGTTTTTCCAATAAGAAAGCAAACAGGTAAAACTAATTTTTTTGTGTTTTTGAAGAACAAAACAAGCAAACAAAGCAAAAATAAAACTAAGCAAAACAAAAACAACAAAGTAAAGAGATTGGTTATGAGGGACTCCCCTTGTGAAGATGTCCTTGACTCCCCGGCAACGGCGCTAGAAAAATGCTTGATGGCTCAATGCACGACGCCCAGAAAAATGCTTGTTGGCGGTGTTGATGTAGAGATCGTTGGGAACCCCAAGAGGAAGGTATGATGAGCACAGCAGCAAGTTTCCCTCAGTTATGAAGCCAAGGTTTAATCGAACCAGTAGGAGCATGGAAACACCCCAAAGTTGTTACTAGCTGAGCTTTGGCAGGGCGCACTACTGGTGCTAGTAGCAACATGGAGACCTGCACAACACAACCATAGAACTTTGTCCCCAACTTGCGATGAGGTTGTCAATCTCACCGTGTTTTGCGGAAAACAAAGGATTAAATGTATCGAATGGAAAGAAGTAAAAGTTTGCAGAAAGTAAACACAATGCAGTAAACAGTTTATAGATTGTATGTAAAAGACAAGGACCAGGATCCATAGTTCACTAGAGGTGGCTCTCCTTAGATAGATAACATGCTAGGTGAACAAATTACAGTGGGGCAATTGAGAAACACCGAGAAAGCAATACATGCATATACTAATCATCTCGACTCCTTTGAGACTTGATTGGGCATTACAACATAATACATAGACCGCCATCCAACTGCATCTATGACTAATAATCCACCTTCAGGTTATCATCCGAACCCCCTCCAGTATTAAGTTGCAAGCAACATATTATTGCTTTACGAACTACGTGTAAAGTAAACAATACGATTGTTCTATGAACAAAGGATTGTTGTTTTCTCCCTAGTAGCAACATCACATCTAGTACCTTAGAGATTTCTGTCACATCCCCAGATTACCAGAGGCATGAACCCATTATCGAGCATAAATACTAACTCTTGGATTTGCTAGCATCTACTTGGCCAAGATAGCTACTAACAACGGAAAGCATGCAAGATCTCAAATAACAAAGACATGATAGAATCAATAATCAATCTGAAATAGCATCTCAATATCCATCGGATCCCCGCAAACACAACATGTATGGATTACAAAAAGATGATCTTGATCATGAACGGAGCTCACAAGATCTAAACATGAAAGCACAAAGGAGGAGAAACCAGCCATCTAGCTACTACATGGATCCGTAGTCCAAGGATGAACTACTCACGCATCACACCAGAGGCCTCTAGGGTGATGAAGAAGGCCTCTAGGGTGAATTCCCCTCTCCGACAGGGTGCCGGGAAGAGCTTCGGTTCCCTCCCGATCTAGGGATGGAGTTGACGGCGGCTACAGACTCTTTCGTGGATTTTTGATCGGGTACTTAGGGTTTTCGTCCCGAAGGCAATATAGGCGGAAGGAGAGGCTAAGGGGGTGCCGGGAGCCACCAAACCACCCCCTGGCATGGGCCAGGTGGTGTGGCCGGCCCTTGGCCCCTCTCCGTATCGTATTCTGGCACTTGATACCTTTCGGAAAAATAGGCACTTTGGCTTTTGTCCTGTCCAATTCCGAGAATATCCATTTTCTGACTTTCGTGGAACCAAAAACAACAGAAAACAGGCAGTTGGCACTGCGGCTCTTGTTAATAGGTTAGTCAAACAAATCATATGAAAAGTACTCCAAAGTTGGAAAAAAACACAAGAAAGTGGATAAAACCTAGCATGGAACATCAAAAATTATAGATACATTTGCAATGTCTCAGGATCCACCAGTGTCATTGCATGTGTTTTCTTTTCATAATCCACCCATGGATCCCGCCAGTGTCATTTTGCATGTGTGTTCTTTTTAGTAACAACAACCAGAGTCATTTTGCATGTGTGATCTCTTCACATACCACCTATGGATCCACCCGTGTCATTGCATGTGTGTTCTTTTTAGTAACAACAACCAGAGTCATTGAAATGTGTGTTCTTCTCACATACCACCTATGGATCGACCAGTGTCAATGCATGTGATTTCTTTTCACAATCCACCCATGGATCCCACCAGTGTCATTTTGCATGTGTGTTCTTTTTAGTAACAACAACCAGAGTCATTTTGCATGTGTGATCTCTTCACATACCACCTATGGATCCACCAGTGTCATTGCATGTGTGTTCTTTCTAGTAACAACAACCAGAGTCATTAAAATGTGTGTTCTTCTCACATACCACCTATGGATCCACCAGTGTCATTGCATGTGTGTTCATTTCATAATCCACCTATGGATCCACTAGTGTCATTGCATGTGTGTTCTTTTTAGTAACAACAACCATAGTAATTTTGCATGTGTGTTCTTCTCACATACCACCTATGGATCCACCAGTGTCATTGCATGTATGTTCTTTTCACTAACAACAACCAGAGTCATTGCATGTGTGTTCTTTTCACATACCACATATGGATCCACCAGTGTCATTGAAATGCGTGTTCTCTATAGAGACCACACATGGATCCACCAGTGTCATTGCATGTGTGTTCTTTTCACGAACAACAACTAGAGTCATTGCATGTGTGATCTCTTCACATACCATTTATGGATCCACCAGTGTCATTGCATGTGTGCTCTTTTCACAATCCACCCATGGATCCACCAGTGTCATTGCATGCGTGTTCACTAACAACAACCAGAGTCATTGCATGTGTGATCTCTTCACATACCATCTATGGATCCACCAGTGTCATTGCATGTGTGCTCTTTTCACAAGCCACCATGGATCCACCAGTGTCACTGCATGTGTGTTCTTTTTAGTAACAACAACCAGTGTCATTGCATGTGTGTTCTCTTCACAATCCACCTATGGATCCACCAGTGTCATTGCATGTGTGTTCTTTTTAGTAACAACAACCAGTCATTTTGCATGTGTGTTCTTTTCACATACCACCTATGGATCCACCAGTGTCATTGCATGTGTGCTCTCTTCACAATCCACCTATGGATCCACCAGTGTCATTGCATGTGTGTTCTTTTTAGTAACAACAACCAGTGTCATTGCGTGTGTGTTCTCTTCAGACACCACACATTGATCCACCAGTGTCATTGCATGTGTGTTCTTTTTACTAACAACAACAAGAGTCATTGAAATGTGTGCTCTCTTTAGAGACCACATGGATCCACCAGTGTCATTGCATGTGTGTTCTTTTCACAATCCACCCATGGATCCAGCAGTGTCATTTTGCATTGTGTGTTCTTTTTAGTAACAACAACCAGAGTCATTTTGCATGTGTGATCTCTTCACATACCACCTATGGATCCACTAGTGCCATTGCATGTGTGTTCTTTTTAGTAACAACAACCAGAGTCATTGAAATGTGTGTTCTTATCACATACCATCTATGGATCCAACAGTGTCATTGCATGTGTGTTCAATTCACTAACAACAACCAGAGTCATTGAAATGTGTATTCTTCTCACATACCACATATGGATCCACCAGTGTGATTGAAATGTGTGTTTTCTACAGAGACCACAAATGGATCCACCAGTGTCATTGCATGTGTATTCTTTTTAGTAACAACCAGAGTCATTTTGCATGTGTGTTCTTTTCACATACCACATATGGATCCACCAGTGCCATTGCATGTGTGTTCTTTTCACAATCCACCCATTGGTCCACTTGTGTCATGGGATCTCTGGTGTCATTGCATGTGTGTTCTTTTTAGTAACAACCAGAGTCATTTTGCATGTGTCTTCTTTTCACATACCACCTATGGATCCACCAGAGTCATTTCATGTGTTTTGTTTTCACAATCCACCCATGGATCCCACCAGTGTCATTTTGCATGTGTGTTCTTTTTAGTAACAACAACTAGATTCATTTTGCATGTGTGTTCTTTTCACATACCACCTATGGACCCACCAGTGTCATTGCATGTGTGTTCTCTTCAGAGACCGCACATGGATCCACCAGTGTCATTGAAATGTGAGTTATTTTCACAATCCACCCATGGATCCACGAGTGTCATTGCATGTGTGTTCTTTTTAGTAACAACAACCAGAGTCATTTTGCATTTGTGCTCTTTTCACAATCCACCTATGGATCCACCAGTGTCATTTTGCATGTGTGTTCTTTTTAGTAACAACAACCAGAGTCATTTTGCATGTGTGATCTGTTCACATACCACCTACGGATCCACCAATGTCATTGCATGTGTGTTCTTTTCCCTAACAACAACCAGAGTCATTGCATGTGTGTTCTTTTCACATACCACATATGGATCACCAGTGTCATTGCATGTGTGTTCTCTTCACAATCCACCTATGGATCCACCAGTGTCATTGCATGTGTGTTCTTTTTCGTAACAACAACACGAGTCATTTTGCATGTGTGTTCTTTTCACATACCACATATGGATCCACCAGTGTCATTTCATGTGTGTTATTTTCACAATCCACCCATGGATCCACCTGTGTCATTGCATGTGTGTTCTTTTTAATAACAACCAGAGTCATTTTGCATATGTGTTCTTTTCACATACCACATATGGATCCACCAGTGTCATTGCATGTGTGTTCTTTTCACAATCCACCCATGGATCCACCGGTGTCATTGCATGTGTGTTCTTTTTAGTAACAACCAGAGTAATTTTGCATGTGTCTTCTATTCACATACCACCTATGGATCCACCAGAGTCATTGCATGTGTTTTCTTTTCACAATCCACCCATGGATCCCACCAGTGTCATTTTGCATGTGTGTTCTTTTCAGTAACAACAAGCAGAGTCATTTTGCATGTGTTTTCTGTTCACATACCACCTATGGATCCACTAGTGTCATTACATGTGTGTTCTCTTCACAATCCACCTATGGATCCACTAGTGTCATTGCATGTGTTCTTTTTAGTAACAACAACAAGTGTCATTGCATGTGTGGTCTCTTCAGAGACCACACATGGATCCACCAGTGTCATTGCATGTGTGTTCTTTTTACTAACAACAACAAGAGTCATTGAAATGTATACTCTCTTCAGAGACCACACATGGATCCACCAGTGTCATTGCATGTGTGTTCTTTTCACTAACAACAACTAGAGTCATTGCATGTGTGTTATTTTCACATACCACATATGGATCACCAGTGTCATTGCATGTGTGTTCTTCTCATATACCACCTATGGATCCACTAGTGTCATTGCATGTGTGTTCTTTCTAGTAACAACCAGAGTCATTTTGCATGTGTGTTCTTTTCACATACCACCTATGGATCCACCAGTGTCATTGCATGTGATTTCTTTTCACAATCCACCCATGGATCCCACCAGTGTCATTTTGCTTGTGTGTTCTTTTTAGTAACAACAACCAGAGTCATTTTGCATGTGTGATCTCTTCACATACCACCTATGGATCCACCAGTGTCATTGCATGTGTGTTCTTTCTAGTAACAACAACCAGAGTCATTAAAATGTGTGTTCTTCTCACATACCACCTATGGATCCACCAGTGTCATTGCATGTGTGTTCATTTCATAATCCACCTATGGATCAACTAGTGTCATTGCATGTGTGTTCTTTTTAGTAACAACAACCAGAGTAATTTTGCATGTGTGTTCTTCTCACATACCACCTATGGATCCACCAGTGTCATTGCATGTGTGTTCTTTTCACTAACAACAACCAGAGTCATTGCATGTGTGTTCTTTTCACATACCACATATGGATCCACTAGTGTCATTGAAATGCGTGTTCTCTACAGAGACCACACATGGATCCACCAGTGTCATTGCATGTGTGTTCTTTTCACTAACAACAACTAGAGTCATTGCATGTGTGATCTCTTCACATACCATCTATGGATCCACCAGTGTCATTGCATGTGTGCTCTTTTCACAATCCACCCATGGATCCACCAGTGTCATTGCATGCGTGTTCTTTTCACTAACAACAACCAGAGTCATTGCATGTGTGATCTCTTCACATACCATCTATGGATCCACCAATGTCATTGCATGTGTGCTGTTTTCACAATCCACCCATGGATCCACCAGTGTCACTGCATGTGTGTTCTTTTTAGTAACAACAACCAGTGTCATTGCATGTGTGTTCTCTTCACAATCCACCTATGGATCCACCAGTGCCATTGAAATGTGTATTATTTTCACAATCCACCCATGGATCCACCAGTGTCATTGCATGTGTGTTATTTTTAGTAACAACAACCAGAGTCATTTTGCATATGTGTTCTTTTCACATACCACATATGGATCCACCAGTGTCATTGCATGTGTGTTCTTTTCACAATCCACCCATGGATCCACCGGTGTCATTGCATGTGTGTTCTTTTTAGTAACAACCAGAGTAATTTTGCATGTGTCTTCTATTCACATACCACCTATGGATCCACCAGAGTCATTGCATGTGTTTTCTTTTCACAATCCACCCATGGATCCCACCAGTGTCATTTTGCATGTGTGTTCTTTTTAGTAACAACAATCAGAGTCATTTTGCATGTGTTTTCTGTTCACATACCACCTATGGATCCACTAGTGTCATTACATGTGTGTTCTCTTCAGAATCCACCTATGGATCCACTAGTGTCATTGCATGTGTTCTTTTTAGTAACAACAACAAGTGTCATTGCATGTGTGCTCTCTTCAGAGACCACACATGGATCCACCAGTGTCATTGCATGTGTGTTCTTTTTACTAACAACAACAAGAGTCATTGAAATGTGTACTCTCTTCAGAGACCACACATGGATCCACCAGTGTCATTGCATGTGTGTTCTTTTCACTAACAACAACTAGAGTCATTGCATGTGTGTTATTTTCACATACCACATATGGATCACCAGTGTCATTGCATGTGTGTTCTTCTCATATACCACCTATGGATCCACTAGTGTCATTGCATGTGTGTTCTTTTTAGTAACAACCAGAGTCATTTTGCATGTGTGTTCTTTTCACATACCACCTATGGATCCACCAGTGTCATTGCATGTGATTTCTTTTCACAATCCACCCATGGATCCCACCAGTGTCATTTTGCATGTGTGTTCTTTTTAGTAACAACAACTAGAGTCATTTTGCATGTGTGATCTCTTCACATACCACCTATGGATCCACCAGTGTCATTGCATGTGTGTTCTTTCTAGTAACAACAACCAGAGTCATTAAAATGTGTGTTCTTCTCACATACCACCTATGGATCCACCAGTGTCATTGCATGTGTGTTCATTTCATAATCCACCTATGGATCCACTAGTGTTATTGCATGTGTGTTCTTTTTAGTAACAACAACCAGAGTAATTTTGCATGTGTGTTCTTCTCACATACCACCTATGGATCCACTAGTGTCATTGCATGTGTGTTCTTTTCACTAACAACAACCAGAGTCATTGCATGTGTGTTCTTTTCACATACCACATATGGATCCACTAGTGTCATTGAAATGCGTGTTCTCTACAGAGACCACACATGGATCCACCAGTGTCATTGCATGTGTGTTCTTTTCACTAACAACAACTAGAGTCATTGCATGTGTGATCTCTTCACATACCATTTATGGATCCACCAGTGTCATTGCATGTGTGCTCTTTTCACAATCCACCCATGGATCCACCAGTGTCATTGCATGCGTGTTCTTTTCACTAACAACAACCAGAGTCATTGCATGTGTGATCTCTTCACATACCATCTATGGATCCACCAGTGTCATTGCATGTGTGCTCTTTTCACAATGCACCCATGGATCCACCAGTGTCACTGCATGTGTGTTCTTTTTAGTAACAACAACCAGTGTCATTGCATGTGTGTTCTCTTCACAATCCACCTATGGATCCACCAGTGCCATTGAAATGTGTATTATTTTCACAATCCACCCATGGATCCACCAGTGTCATTGCATGTGTGTTCTTTTTAGTAATAACAACCAGTCATTTTGCATGTGTGTTCTTTTCACATACCACCTATGGATCCACCAGTGTCATTGCATGTGTGCTCTCTTCACAATCCACCTATGGATCCACCAGTGCCATTGCATGTGTGTTCTTTTTAGTAACAACAACCAGTGTCATTGCGTGTGTGTTCTCTTCAGAGACCACACATTGATCCACCAGTGTCATTGCATGTGTGTTCTTTTTACTAACAACAACAAGAGTCATTGAAATGTGTGCTCTCTTTAGAGACCACACATGGATCCACCAGTGTCATTGCATGTGTGTTCTTTTCACAATCCACCCATGGATCCAGCAGTGTCATTTTGCATTGTGTGTTCTTTTTAGTAACAACGACTAGAGTCATTTTGCATGTGTGATATCTTCACATACCACCTATGGATCCACTAGTGTCATTGCATGTGTGTTATTTTTAGTAACAACAACCAGAGTCATTGAAATGTGTGTTCTTATCACGTACCATCTATGGATCCAACAGTGTCATTGCATGTGTGTTCATTTCACTAACAACAACCAGAGTCATTGAAATGTGTATTCTTCTCACATACCACATATGGATCCACCAGTGTGATTGAAATGTGTGTTCTCTACAGAGACCACAAATGGATCCACCAGTGTCATTGCATGTGTATTCTTTTTAGTAACAACCAGAGTAATTTTGCATGTGTGTTCTTTTCACATACCACATATGGATCCACCAGTGCCATTGCATGTGTGTTATTTTCACAATCCACCCATTGGTCCACTGGTGTCATGGGATCTCTGGTGTCATTGCATGTGTGTTCTTTTTAGTAACAACCAGAGTCATTTTGCATGTGTCTTCTTTTCACATACCACCTATGGATCCACCAGAGTCATTTCATGTGTTTTGTTTTCACAATCCACCCATGGATCCCACCAGTGTCATTTTGCATGTGTGTTCTTTTTAGTAACAACAACTAGAGTCATTTTGCATGTGTGTTCTTTTCACATACCACCTATGGACCCACCAGTGTCATTGCATGTGTGTTCTCTTCAGAGACCACACATGGATCCACCAGTGTCATTGAAATGTGTGTTATTTTCACAATCCACACATGGATCCACCAGTGTCATTGCATGTGTGTTCTTTTTAGTAACAACAACCAGAGTCATTTTGCATTTGTGCTCTTTTCACAATCCACCTATGTATCCACCAGTGTCATTTTGCATGTGTGTTCTTTTTAGTAACAACAACCAGAGTCATTTTGCATGTGTGATCTGTTCACATACCACCTACGGATCCACCAATGTCATTGCATGTGTGTTCTTTTCACTAACAGCAACCAGAGTCATTGCATGTGTGTTCTTTTCACATACCACATATGGATCACCAGTGTCATTGCATGTGTGTTCTCTTCACAATCCACCTATGGATCCACCAGTGTCATTGCATGTGTGTTCTTTTTCGTAACAACAACCATAGTCATTTTGCATGTGTGTTCTTTTCACATACCACATATGCATCCACCAGTGTCATTGCATGTGTGTTCTTTTCACAATCCACCCATGGATCCACCCGTGTCATTGCATGTGTGTTCTTTTTAGTAACAACAACCAGTGTCATTGCATGTGTGTTCTCTTCACAATCCACCTATGGATCCACCAGTGTCATTGAAATGTGTATTATTTTCACAATCCACCCATGGATCCACCAGTGTCATTGCATGTGTGTTCTTTTTAGTAACAACAACCAGTCATTTTGCATGTGTGTTCTTTTCACATACCACCTATGGATCCACCATTGTCATTGCATGTGTACTTTTTTTACTAACAACAACTGGGGTCATTGCATGTGTGTTCTCTTCACAATCCAACTATGGATCCACCAGTGTCATTGAAATGTGTATTATTTTCACAATCCACCCATGGATCCACTAGTGTCATTCCATGTGTGTTCTTTTTAGTAACAACAACCAGAGTCATTTTGCATGTGTGATATCTTCACATTACACCTATGGATCCACTACTGTCATTGCATGTGTGTTCTTTTTAGTAACAACAACCAGAGTCATTGAGATGTGTGTTCTTCTCACATACCACCTATGGATCCACCAGTGTCATTGGATGTGTGTTCATTTCACTAGCAACTACCAGAGTCATTTTGCATGTGTGATCTCTTCACATACCACCTATGGATCCACCAGTGTCATTGCATGTGTGTTCTTTTTAGTAACAACAACCAGAGTCATTGAAATATGTCTTTTTCTCACATACCACCTATGGATCCACCAGTGTTATTGCATGTGTGTTCATTTCATAATCCACACATGGATCCACCAGTGTCATTGCATGTGTGTTCTTTTTAGTAACAACCAGAGTAATTTTGCATGTGTTTTTTTTCACATACCACCTATGGATCCACCGGTGTCATGGAAATGTGTATTATTTTCAACTACCACCTATGGATCCACCAGTGTCATTGCATGTGTGCTCTTTTCACAATCCAACCATGGATCCACTAGTGTCATTTTGCATGTGTGTTCTTTTTAGTAACAACAACCGGAGTCATTTTGCATGTGTGTTCTTTTCACATACCAACTATGGATCCACCAGTGTCATTGCATGTGTGTTCTCGTCACAATCCACCTATGGATCCACAAGTGTAATTGCATGTGTTCTTTTTAGTAACAACAACCAGTGTCATTGCATGTGTGTTCTCTTCAGAGACCACGCATGGATCCACCAGTGTCATTGCAAGTGTGTTCTTTTCACTAACAACAACCAGAGTCATTGCATGTGTGATCTCTTCAGATGCCACCTATGGATCCACCAGTGTCATTGCATGTGTGTTCTCTTCACAATCCACCTATGGATCCACCAGTGTCATTGCATGTGTGTTCTTTTTAGTAACAACAACCAGTGTCATTGCATGTGTGTTCTCTTCAGAGACCACACATGGATCAACCAGTGTCATTGAAATGTGTGTTATTTTCACAATCCACCCATGGATCCACCAGTGTCATTGCATGTGTGTTCTTTTTAGTAACAACAACCGGAGTCATTTTGCATGTGTGTTCTTTTCACATACCAACTATGGATCCACCAGTGTCATTGCATGTGTGTTCTCTTCATAATCCACCTATGGATCCACAGGTGTAATTGCATGTGTTCTTTTTAGTAACAACAACCAGTGTCATTGCATGTGTGTTCTCTTCAGAGACCACGCATGGATCCACCAGTGTCATTGCAAGTGTGTTCTTTTCACTAACAACAACCAGAGTCATTGCATGTGTGATCTCTTCAGATGCCACCTATGGATCCACCAGTGTCATTGCATGTGTGTTCTCTTCACAATCCACCTATGGATCCACCAGTGTCATTGCATGTGTGTTCTTTTTAGTAACAACAACCAGTGTCATTGCATGTGTGTTCTCTTCAGAGACCACACATGGATCAACCAGTGTCATTGAAATGTGTGTTATTTTCACAATCCACCCATGGATCCACCAGTGTCATTGCATGCGTGTTCTTTTTAGTAACAACAACCAGAGTCATTTTGCATTTGTGCTCTTTTCACAATCCACCTATGGATCCACCAGTGTCATTTTGCATGTGTGTTCTTTTTAGTAACAACAATCAGAGTCATTTTGCATGTGTGATCTGTACACATACCACCTACGGATCCACCAATGTCATTGCATGTGTGTTCTTTTCACTAACAACAACCAGAGTCATTGCATGTGTGTTCTTTTCACATACCACATATGGA
Source organism: Avena sativa (assembly GCA_916181665.1). Classification (NCBI taxonomy): domain Eukaryota; kingdom Viridiplantae; phylum Streptophyta; class Magnoliopsida; order Poales; family Poaceae; genus Avena; species Avena sativa. The sequence goes on from OV702290.1 coordinate 473,479,504, forward strand.
TCACCAGTGTCATTCCATGTGTGTTCTCTTCACAATCCACCTATGGATCCACCAGTGTCATTGCATGTGTGTTCTTTTTAGTAACAACAACCAGAGTCATTTTGCATGTGTGTTCTTTTCACAAACCACCTATGGATCCACCAGTGTCATTGCATGTGTGTTCTTTTCACAATCCACCCATGGATCCACCAGTGTCATTGCATGTGTGTTCTTTTTAGTAACAACAACCAGAGTCATTTGGCATGTTTGATCTCTTCACATACCACCTATGGATCCACCAGTGTCATTGGATGTGTGTTCTTTTCACTAACAACAACCAGAATCATTGAAATGTGTGTTCTTCTCACATACCACCTATGGATCCACCAGTGTCATTGCATGTGTGTTCTCTTCACAATCCACCTATGGATCCACTAGTGTCATTGCATGTGTGTTCTTTTTAGTAACAACAACCAGAGTCATTTTACATGTGTGTTCTTTTCACAAACCACCTATGGATCCACAAGTGTCATTGCATGTGTGTTCTTTCCACAATCCACCCATGGATCCACCAGTGTCATTGCAAGTATGATCTTTTTAGTAACAACAACCAGAGTCATTTTGCATGTGTGATCTCTTCACATACCACCTATGGATCCACCAGTGTCATTGCATGTGTGTTATTTTTAGTAACAACAACCAGAGTCATTGAAATGTGTGTTCTTCTCACATACCACCTATGGATCCAGCAGTGTCATTGCATGTGTGTTCATTTCACTAACAACAACCAGAGTCATTGAAATGTGTGTTCTTCTCACATACCACATATGGATCCACCAGTGTGATTGAAATGTGTGTTCTCTATAGAGACCACACATGGATCCACCAGTGTCATTGCATGTGTGTTCTTTTTAGTAACAACCAGAGTCATTTTGCATGTGTGTTCTTTTCACATACCACATATGGATCCACTAGTGTCATTGCAGGTGTGCTCTTTTCACGATCCACCCATGGATCCACCAGTGTCATTGCATGTGTGTTATTTTTAGTAACAACAACCAGAGTCATTTTGCATGTGTGTTCTTTTCACATACCACCTATGGATCCACCAGTGTCATTGAAATATGTTTTTTTCACAATCCACCCATGGATCCCACCTGTGTCATTTTGCATGTGTGTTCTTTTTAGTAACAACAACCAGAGACATTTTGCATGTGTGATCTCTTCACATACCACCTATGGATCCACCAGTGTCATTGCATGTGTGTTCTTTTCACTAACAACAACCAGAGTCATTTTGCATGTGTGTTCTTTTCACATACCATATATGGATCCACCAGTATCATTGCATGTGTGTTCTTTTCACAATCCACCCATGGATCCACCTGTGTCATTGCATGTGTGTTCTTTTTAGTAACAACAACCAGTCTCATTGCATGTGTGTTCTCTTCAGAGACCACACATGGATCCACCAGTGTCATTGCATGTGTGTTCTTTTTAGTAACAACAACCGGGGTCATTTTGCATGTGTGTTCTTTTCACATACCACCTATGGATCGACCAGTGTCATTGAAATGTGTTTTCTTTTCACAATCCACCCATGGATCCCACCTGTGTCATTTTGCATGTGTGTTCTTTTTAGTAACAACAACCAGAGTCATTTTGCATGTGTGATCTCTTCACATACCACCTATGGATCCACCAGTGTCATTGCATGTGTGTTCTTTTCACTAACAACAACAAGAGTCATTTTGCATGTGTGTTCTTTTCACATACCACATATGGATCCACTAGTGTCATTGCATGTGTGTTCTTTTCACATTCCACCCATGGATCCACCTGTGTCATTGCATGTGTGTTCTTTTTAGTAACAACAACCAGTGTCATTGCATGTGTGTTCTCTTCACAATCCACCTATGGATCCACCAGTGTCATTGAAATGTGTATTATTTTCTCAATCCACTTATGGATCCACCAGTGTCATTGCATGTGTGTTCTTTTTAGTAACAACAACCAGTCATTTTGCATGTGTGTTCTTTTCACATACCACCTATGGATCCACCATTGTCATTGCATGTGTACTTTTTTTACTAAAAACAACTGGGGTCATTGCATGTGTGTTTTCTTCACAATCCACCTATGGATCCACCAGTGTCATTGAAATGTGTATTATTTTCACAATCCACCCATGGATCCACTAGTGTCATTCCATGTGTGTTCTTTTTAGTAACAACAACCAGAGTCATTTTGCATGTGTGATCTCTTCACATACCACCTATGGATCCACTACTGTCATTGCATGTGTGTTCTTTTTAGTAACAACAACCAGAGTCATTGAAATGTGTGTTCTTCTCACATACGACCTATGGATCCACCAGTGTCATTGCATGTGTGTTCATTTCACTAGCAACTACCAGAGTCATTTTGCATGTGTGATCTCTTCACATACCACCTATGGATCCACCAGTGTCATTGCATGTGTGTTCTTTTTAGTAACAACAACCAGAGTCATTGAAATATGTGTTCTTCTCATATACCACCTATGGATCCACCAGTGTCATTGCATGTGTGTTCATTTCATAATCCACACATGGATCCACCAGTGTCATTTGCATGTGTGTTATTTTTAGTAACAACAACCAGAGTCATTTTGCATGTGTGTTCTTCTCACATACCATGTATGGATCCACCAGTGACATGGAAATGTGTATTATTTTCAACTACCACCTATGGATCCACCAGTGTCATTGCATGTGTGCTCTTTTCACAATCCACCCATGAATCCCACCAGTGTCATTTTGCATGTGTGTTCTTTTTAGTAACAACAGCCAGAGTCATTTTGCATGTGTGTTCTTTTCACATACCAACTATGGATCCACCAGTGTCATTGCATGTGTGTTCTCTTCACAATCCACCTATGGATCCACAAGTGTCATTTCATGTGTTCTTTTTAGTAACAACAACCAGTGTCATTGCATGTGTGTTCTCTTTAGAGACCACACATGGATCCACCAGTGTCATTGCATGTGTGTTCTTTTCACTAACAACAACCAGAGTCATTGCATGTGTGATCTCTTTAGATGCCACCTATGGATCCACCAGTGTCATTGCATGTGTGTTCTCTTCACAATCCACCTATGGATCCACCAGTGTCATTGCATGTGTGTTCGTTTTAGTAACAACAACCAGTGTCATTGCATGTGTGTTCTCTTCAGAGACCACACATGGATCCACCAGTGTCATTGAAATGTGTGTTATTTTCACAATCCACCCATGGATCCACCAGTGTCATTGCATGTGTGTTCTTTTTAGTAACAACAACCAGAGTCATTTTGCATTTGTGCTCTTTTCACAATCCACCTATGGATCCACCAGTGTCATTGCATGTGTGTTCTTTCCACAATCCACCCATGGATCCCACCAGTGTCATTTTGCATGTGTGTTCTTTTTAGTAACAACAACCGGAATCATTTTGCATGTGTGTTCTTTTCACATACCAACTATGGATCCACCAGTGTCATTGCATGTGTGTTCTCTTCACAATCCACCTATGGATCCACAAGTGTAATTGCATGTGTTCTTTTTAGTAACAACAACCAGTGTCATTGCCTGTGTGTTCTCTTCAGAGACCACGCATGGATCCACCAGTGTCATTGCAAGTGTGTTCTTTTCACTAACAACAACCAGAGTCATTGCATGTGTGATCTCTTCAGATGCCACCTATGGATCCACCAGTGTCATTGCATGTGTGTTCTATTCACAATCCACCTATGGATCCACCAGTGTCATTGCATGTGTGTTCTTTTTAGTAACAACAACCAGTGTCATTGCATGTGTGTTCTCTTCAGAGACCACACATGGATCCACCAGTGTCATTGAAATGTGTGTTATTTTCACAATCCACCCATGGATCCACCAGTGTTATTGCATGTGTGTTCTTTTTAGTAACAACAACCGGAGTCATTTTGCATGTGTGTTCTTTTCACATACCACCTATGGATCAACCATTGTCATTGCATGTGTGTTCTCTTCAAAATCCACCTATGGATCCACAAGTGTAATTGCATGTGCTCTTTTTAGTAACAACAACTAGTGTCATTGCATGTGTGTTCTCTTCAGAGACCACGCATGGATCCACCAGTGTCATTGCAAGTGTGTTCTTTTCCCTAACAACAACCAGAGTCATTGCATGTGTGATATCTTCAGATGCCACCTATGGATCCACCAGTGTCATTGCATGTGTGTTCTCTTCACAATCCACTTATGGATCCACCAGTGTCATTGCATGTGTGTTCTTTTTAGTAACAACAACCAGTGTCATTGCATGTGTGTTCTCTTCAGAGACCACACATGGATCAACCAGTGTCATTGAAATGTGTGTTATTTTCACAATCCACCCATGGATCCACCAGTGTCATTGCATGTGTGTTCTTTTTAGTAACAACAACCAGAGTCATTTTGCATTTGTGATCTTTTCACAATCCACCTATGGATCCACTAGTGTCATTTTGCATGTGTGTTCTTTTTAGTAACAACAACCAGAGTCATTTTGCATGTGTGATCTGTTCACATACCACCTACGGATCCACCAATGTCATTGCATGTGTGTTCTTTTCACTAACAACAACTAGAGTCATTGCATGTGTGTTCTTTTCACATACCACATATGGATCACCAGTGTCATTCCACGTGTGTTCTCTTCACAATCCACCTATGGATCCACCAGTGTCATTGCATGTGTGTTCTTTTTAGTAACAACAACCAGAGTCATTTTGCATATGTGTTCTTTTCACAAACCACCTATGGATCCACCAGTGTCATTGCATGTGTGTTCTTTTCACAATCCACCCATGGATCCACCAGTGTCATTGCATGTGTGTTCTTTTTAGTAACAACAACCAGAGTCATTTGGCATGTTTGATCTCTTCACATACCACCTATGGATCCACCAGTGTCATTGGATGTGTGTTCTTTTCACTAACAACAACCAGAATCATTGAAATGTGTGTTCTTATCACATACCACCTATGGATCCACCAGTGTCATTGCATGTGTGTTCTCTTCACAATCCACCTATGGATCCACTAGTGTCATTGCATGTGTGTTCTTTTTAGTAACAACAACCAGAGTCATTTTACATGTGTGTTCTTTTCACAAACCACCTATGGATCCACAAGTGTCATTGCATGTGTGTTCTTTCCACAATCCACCCATGGATCCACCAGTGTCATTGCAAGTATGTTCTTTTTTGTAACAACAACCAGAGTCATTTTTCATGTGTGAGCTCTTCACATACCACCTATGGATCCACCAGTGTCATTGCATGTGTGTTCTTTTTAGTAACAACAACCAGAGTCATTGAAATGTGTGTTCTTCTCACATACCACCTATGGATCCAGCAGTGTCATTGCATGTGTGTTCATTTCACTAACAACAACCAGAGTCATTGAAATGTGTGTTCTTCTCACATACCACATATGGATCCACCAGTGTGATTGAAATGTGTGTTCTCTATAGAGACCACACATGGATCCACCAGTGTCATTGCATGTGTGTTCTTTTTAGTAACAACCAGAGTCATTTTGCATGTGTGTTCTTTTCACATACCACATATGGATCCACCAGTGTCATTGCATGTGTGCTATTTTCACAATCCACCCATGGATCCACCAGTGTCATTGCATGTGTGTTATTTTTAGTAACAACAACCAGAGTCATTTTGCATGTGTGTTGTTTTCACATACCACCTATGGATCCACCAGTGTCATTGAAATGTGTTTTTTTTCACAATCCACCCATGGATCCCACCTGTGTCATTTTGCATGTGTGTTCTTTTTAGTAACAACAACCAGAGTCATTTTGCATGTGTGATCTCTTCACATACCACCTATGGATCCACCAGTGTCATTGCATGTGTGTTCTTTTCACTAACAACAACCAGAGTCATTTTGCATGTGTGTTCTTTTCACATACCACATATGGATCCACCTGTATCATTGCATGTGTGTTCTTTTCACCACCCATGGATCCACCTGTGTCATTGCATGTGTGTTCTTTTTAGTAACAACAACCAGTGTCATTGCATGTGTGTTCTCTTCAGAGACCACACATGGATCCACAAGTGTCATTGCATGTGTGTTCTTTTTAGTAACAACAACCAGGGTCATTTTGCATGTGTGTTCTTTTCACATACCACCTATGGATCCACCAGTGTCATTGAAATGTGTTTTCTTTTCACAATCCACCCATGGATCCCACCTGTGTCATTTTGCATGTGTGTTCTTTTTAGTAACAACAACCAGAGTCATTTTGCATGTGTGATCTCTTCACATACAACCTATGGATCCACCAGTGTCATTGCATGTGTGTTCTTTTCACTAACAACAACTAGAGTCATTTTGCATGTGTGTTCTTTTCACATACCACATATGGATCCACTAGTGTCATTGCATGTGTGTTCTTTTCACAATCCACCCATGGATCCACCTGTGTCATTGCATGTGTGTTCTTTTTAGTAACAACAACCAGTGTCATTGCATGTGTGTTCTCTTCACAATCCACCTATGGATCCACCAGTGTCATTGAAATGTGTATTATTTTCACAATCCACCCATGGATCCACCAGTGTCATTGCATGTGTGTTCTTTTTAGTAACGACAACCAGTCATTTTGCATGTGTGTTCTTTTCACATACCACCTATGGATCCACCATTGTCATTGCATGTGTACTTTTTTTACTAACAACAACTGGGGTCATTGCATGTGTGTTTTCTTCACAATCCACCTATGGATCCACCAGTGTCATTGAAATGTGTATTATTTTCACAATCCACCCATGGATCCACTAGTGTCATTCCATGTGTGTTCTTTTTAGTAACAACACCAGAGTCATTTTGCATGTGTGATCTCTTCACATACCACCTATGGATCCACTACTGTCATTGCATGTGTGTTCTTTTTAGTAACAACAACCAGAGTCATTGAAATGTGTGTTCTTCTCACATACCACCTATGGATCCACCAGTGTCATTGCATGTGTGTTCATTTCACTAGCAACTACCAGAGTCATTTTGCATGTGTGATCTCTTCACATACCACCTATGGATCCACCAGTGTCATTGCATGTGTGTTCTTTTTAGTAACAACAACCAGAGTCATTGAAATATGTGTTCTTCTCATATACCACCTATGGATCCACCAGTGTCATTGCATGTGTGTTCATTTCATAATCCACACATGGATCCACTAGTGTCATTCCATGTGTGTTCTTTTTAGTAACAACAACCGGAGTCATTTTGCATGTGTGTTCTTTTCACATACCACCTATGGATCCACCAGTGACATGGAAATGTGTATTATTTTCAACTACCACCTATGGATCCACCAGTGTCATTGCATGTGTGCTCTTTTCACAATCCACCCATGGATCCCACCAGTGTCATTTTGCATGTGTGTTCTGTTTAGTAACAACAACCGGAGTCATTTTGCATGTGTGTTCTTTTCACATACCAACTATGGATCCACCAGTGTCATTGCATGTGTGTTCTCTTCACAATCCACCTATGAATCCACAAGTGTCATTTCATGTGTTCTTTTTAGTAACAACAACCAGTGTCATTGCATGTGTCTTCTCTTCAGAGACCACACATGGATCCACCAGTGTCATTGCATGTGTGTTCTTTTCACTAACAACAACCAGAGTCATTGCATGTGTGATCTCTTCAGATGACACCTATGGATCCACCAGTGTCATTGCATGTGTGTTCTCTTCACAATCCACCTATGGATCCACCAGTGTCACTGCATGTGTGTTCGTTTTAGTAACAACAACCAGTGTCATTGCATGTGTGTTCTCTTCAGAGACCACACATGGATCAACCAGTATCATTGAAATGTGTGTTATTTTCACAATCCACCCATGGATCCACCAGTGTCATTGCATGTGTGTTCTTTTTAGTAACAACAACCAGAGTCATTTTGCATTTGTGCTCTTTTCACAATCCACCTATGGATCCACCAGTGTCATTTTGCATGTGTGTTCTTTTTAGTAACAACAACCAGAGTCATTTTGCATGTGTGATCTGTTCACATACCACCTACGGATCCACCAATGCCATTGCATGTGTGTTCTTTTCACTAACAACAACCAGAGTCATTGCATGTGTATTCGTTTCACATACCACATATGGATCACCAGTGTCATTCCATGTGTGTTCTCTTCACAATCCACCTATGGATCCACCAGTGTCATTGCATGTGTGTTCTTTTTAGTAACAACAACCAGAGTCATTTTGCATGTGTGTTATTTTCACAAACCACCTATGGATCCACCAGTGTCATTGCATGTGTGTTCTTTTTAGTAACAACAACCAGAGTCATTTTGCATGTGTGTTATTTTCACAAACCACCTATGGATCCACCAGTGTCATTGCATGTGTGTTCTTTTCACAATGCACCCATGGATCCACCAGTGTCATTGCATGTGTGTTCTTTTTAGTAACAACGACCAGAGTCGTTTTGCATGTGTGATCTCTTTACATACCACCTATGGATCCACCAGTGTCATTGGATGTGTGTTCTTTTCACTAACAACAACCAGAATCATTGAAATGTGTGTTCTTCTCACATACCACCTCTGGATCCACCAGTGTCATTGCATGTGTGTTCTCTTCACAATCCACCTATGGATCCACCAGTGTCATTGCATGTGTGTTCTTTTTAGTAACAACAACCAGAGTCATTTTGCATGTGTGTTCTTTTCACAAACCACCTATGGATCCACAAGTGTCATTGCATGTGTGTTCTTTCCACAATCCACCCATGGATCCACCAGTGTCATTGCAAGTATGTTCTTTTTAGTAACAACAACTAGAGTCATTTTGCATGTGTGATCTCTTCACATACCACCTATGGATCCACCAGTGTCATTGCATGTGTGTTCTTTTTAGTAACAACAACCATAGTCATTGAAATGTGTGTTCTTCTCACATACCACCTATGGATCCACCAGTGTCATTGCATGTGTGTTCATTTCACTAATAACAACCAGAGTCATTGAAATGTGTGTTCTTCTCACATACCACATATGGATCCACCAGTGTGATTGAAATATGTGTTCTCTATAGAGACCACACATGGATCCACCAGTGTCATTGCATGTGTGTTGTTTTTAGTAACAACCAAAGTCATTTTGCATGTGTGTTCTTTTCACATACCACATATGCATCCACCAGAGTCATTGCATGTGTGCTCTTTTCATAATCCACCCATGGATCCACCAGTGTCATTGCATGTGTGTTATTTTTAGTAACAACAACCAGAGTCATTTTGCATGTGTGTTCTCTTCACAATCCACCTATGGATCCACCAGTGTCATTGCATGTGTGTTCGTTTTAGTAACAACAACCAGAGTCATTTTGCATGTGTGTTCTTTTCACAAACCACCTATGGATCCACAAGTGTCATTGCATGTGTGTTCTTTCCACAATCCACCCATGGATCCACCAGTGTCATTGCAAGTATGTTCTTTTTAGTAACAACAACCAGAGTAATTTTGCATGTGTGATCTCTTCACATACCACCTATGGATCCACCAGTGTCATTGCATGTGTGTTCTTTTTAGTAACAACAACCAGAGTCATTGAAATGTGTGTTCTTCTCACATACCACCTATGGATCCACCAGTGTTATTGCATGTGTGTTCATTTCACTAATAACAACCAGAGTCATTGAAATGTGTGTTCTTCTCACATACCACATATGGATCCACCAGTGTGATTGAAATATGTGTTCTCTACAGAGACCACACATGGATCCACCAGTGTCATTGCATGTGTGTTGTTTTTAGTAACAACCAAAGTCATTTTGCATGTGTGTTCTTTTCACATACCACATATGCATCCACCAGTGTCATTGCATGTGTGCTCTTTTCATAATCCACCCATGGATCCACCAGTGTCATTGCATGTGTGTTATTTTTAGTAACAACAACCAGAGTCATTTTGCATGTGTGTTCTTTTCACATACCACCTATGGATCCACCAGTGTCATTGAAATGTGTTTTCTTTTCACAATCCATCCATGGATCCCACCAGTGTCATTTTGCATGTGTGTCCTTTTTAGTAACAACAACCAAAGTCATTTTGCATGTGTGATCTCTTCACATACCACCTATGGATCCACCAGTGTCATTGCATGTGTGTTCTTTTCACTAACAACAACCAGAGTCATTTTGCATGTGTGTTCTTTTCACATACCACGTATGGATCCACCAGTGTCATTGCATGTGCGTTCTTTTCACAATCCACCCATGGATCCACCTATGTCATTGCATGTGTGTTCTTTTTAGTAACAACATCCAGTGTCATTGCATGTGTGTTCTCTTCACAATCCACCTATGTATCCACCAATGTCATTGAAATATGTATTATTTTCATAATCCACCCATGGATCCACCAGTGTCATTGCATGTGTGTTCTTTTTAGTAACAACAACCAGTCATTTTGCATGTGTGTGTTCTTTTCACATACCACCTATGGATCCACCAGTGTCATTGCATGTGTGTTCTCTTCACAATCCACCTATGGATCCACCAGTGTCATTGCATGTGTTCTTTTTAGTAACAACAACTAGTGTCATTGCATGTGTGTTCTTTTTACTAACAACAACAAGAGTCATTGAAATGTGTGCTCTCTTCAGAGACCACACATGGATCCACCAGTGTCATTGCATGTGTGTTCTTTTCACTAACAACAACCATAGTCATTGCATGTGTGTTCTTTTCACTAACAACAACCATAGTCATTGCATGTGTGTTCTTTTCACATACCACATATGGATCCACCAGTGTCATTGCATGTGTGCTCTTTTCACAATCCACCCATGGATCCACCAGTATCATTGCATGTGTATTCTTTTTAGTAACAACAACCATAGTCATTTTGCATGTGTGATCTCTCCACATACCTCCTATGGATCCACCAGTGTCATTGAAATGTGTATTATTTTCAACTACCGCCGTTGGCCACAAACAATTGGGACGCAGAACTAACCAGCAACCGCTCTGGGCTTCTAGAAGACTCGATCCCGGATTGTTAGGCGCCGTTGGATCGGGGTGCGTGGACGATAGTGATGTCCTTCGCGAGGGCGATCCGCGAGAAGTCTGTTCTGCGAACTGATTGGCCGTGGCAACTACACTGGGCCTATGTCCTTGCCTTTATCCCCTTAACCTCGGGGCCGAAAATCAGATCATGTTCCGTCATCGCCATGGAGAGGGAGAGGCCCAAACTCAGCTTGCACGAGGCTCAGATGTTCGCCCACTACAGCATACTCGCGCCGCCGTTAGTGAGGCTTCCGGCCGGCTTCGAGCTCAGCTACGCCGGGTTCCTATCGCGCCGCTCTTGCACGAGAATGCGTTGGCGAGGCATATCGAGGAGCGCCGCCGCCAGCTATCGGAGCGGAAGAGGGCAATGGCGCGGTACTCGCGTATGAGCGCGTACTGGCGAAAACTGTTCAAGAAGGAGCGGGCTGCATTGATTGAGCTGTGTGGAACCCACCGGCAGGAGATCCACCCGGATCTGCACAACCCTGAAGGGAGGCAGCGCTTCTGGGCAGTGCCTGGGCGTACGACCTCCACTGTTATTGATGCAGAACGCCGTGAAGAATCCATGAGGAGGAGGAACGCTGCCAGGAATGTCGGCATCGATTCCGACAAGGAGGAGGCTGGCGGCGATGTGGACAACATCGTCAATGATGGAGACTGCAGGAGCGTCATAGTCGATTAGGGCCACTTAAGCATAAATTAAATCTATGTACGGTATCTTAATGCGCTTTTTGGATCTGGGTCACCTGAGGCATGGTCGATTATCGTCATAATCTATATATGTTAGCCATGGTTTAGTTGTCTTTGTCTTTGAAACTAGTCGATCGAAATTCGTCTGATCCCGAAAATAAAGTTCGCGCTTTCCCTGGCATATCTGATGGGACAATACGCTGACTCTGCTCCCAGCACTTGATGGCACAGCCGTAATTTGGAGTGCGCCTGAGGAGAAGGGATCGAGCGTGTTGTAATAGTGTACTACTCATGTCCAGATATAACTGACTTAGTTTTTTTAAGATATTTAATAAATGTGTCTATACCCAAAACATGTCTAGATACATGTTTTAGGTTTCTCTGTCTTTCAAATTAATCAAAAGTCGTCAAATTCTGAGCAAACAAAGTCATTATGTTCACACCTGATGGGACAATACGCTGACTCTGCTACTTGATGGCACGGCCATAATTCTGGAGTGCGCCAGAGGAGATGGGAATGCAAGGGAGATGGGAACTAGTAGCCGCGTCCAAACGCAGGTAAAAAATTAATGTAATAATATTTTAAAAAAAATGTAATCTTGTCCACATGACCCCATCACAGACACGTTGCACGCGCCAAATATAAATAAAGACGACACGGCTAGTTTAGTTTCAATGATACAATTCAACATAGGACGTTACTGTGCCCGCATCTTTCTGCTCCTCTTATTAGTCTGCTATCCCACGCTGCATTAAGCATCAGTTGATGAGGATAAAAAAATAATAAAATGGCAAATAAAACAATTTTTAAGCTTACCTTTCATCCGGAGAATCGTACAAAGATGAAATTGGTAGGGATTTATTATTTCTCCTGCGGTTAGCCGAAAGATCCTCAAGAACATCCTCAATCACCCCTGCAACTTCTTCATATTCTAATACACCTCCATTATTTGCCCTTTCCTGCCCGTTCCGCTTACCCTTTTGTTTCTTTTCACACCCTTTTCTCGCTGGCACCTCCACTTCTTCATAAATTGGCTGCTTACGTATGTTTTCCTCCGAGTGTTCATCACCGTCTTCGCGCTGCTCTTCCGCCAGTTCTGGCTGAGAAGCCTCATTTTCTACCACCGGGGTGTGAACAGGGACAATAGCATGTGTAACTGGGTTTTTGCACAACCTTTTGATACGGCCGAATCCGCCACAATGTCCGCATTTCCTTTTCCTAGCACCAAGCCTTGGACCTTTATCGGTGGAGGCTACGATCCTTAGCTTTCTAGGCCTCCCAGGTGGCCTCCTAAGAACTGGTGGTTGAAGTTTGAACACTGGATCGACAATCTCCCAATCATTTTCATCGGCCATAGGTGGTATGTTTTCTACATAAGTTGCAGCAAACTTGTCCACGGAGAAATAGTTGTCGACATAGTTCTCTATTTCAGCTCCGTTACCTTTAAGCTTTAAGATGAAGTAAATTGCATGGTGACATGGCAGACCAGTAATCTGCCACTGCCTACATGAACAAGTCTTGTTTCCAATGTCTACAGTGTACCTCCGTTCACTTCCACGCTTGTATTGTACATAAACCTCAGCCAATGTTCTGGAACTTCTGACCACCCTCATCTTTATCGTTCTCATTGCCCTGGTTCTTGCATTCAGTAACATAACCACCTTTGGAACTATTTTATGGCCTAAAAATTTTCTTGCACAAATTCTTTGGCTTAAATCTATCTTCACCATTATGCACTGTCTTATTGCATCCAACAAAATAACAATTCCAAGTGTCTTCATGCCCGAATCTTATCATTGAAACTCTCTGCCAAATTATTGCATACAAAATCCACCTTGCTTAACTCACCAAACTTGCTTCTGGCCCATAGCTTGGTGTGATGTTCCTCAAGGTATTTTTTCACCTTTGGAACTACATACATGTTCTGCTTGGGATGTATGTGTATGCTGATCGCCACAAGTCCACTTCAAAGATCTTTCCTTCGAACTTCTTCGTGAAGTTAGTAGCGAGGTGACGCATGCATTCCCTATGCTCAACCCTAGGAAACACAACATCAACAGCATTCTCAAGACCCTCAGATGCACCGGTGTGTATCACCAAGCCTTCAGGGTGACCAATTACTTCCCGTAGTCTCTGCATGAACCATGTCCAACTTTCATTTGATTCACCCTCAAGAACAGCATAAGCTATGGGTAAAAGCCAATTATGCGCGTCCAAAGCACAAGCAGAAGCAACATGTCCCTTGAACTTCCCTGTTAAAGAAGTTGCGCCTATTGGCAAGTATGGCCTGCAGCCGTCTAGGAACCCCTTCCAGCATGCCTTCAGGCAGACAAAACATCTCCTGAAGCATATCTTATCTGCCTGCTTATACCTGACCCCCCTCGAGACCTTCTCTCTCCCTTTCACAACCTCGTAATCAATGTCAACAACACTACCAGGTGATGTTTTCTCTACCTGAGCTTTGAAACTATACAACATATGAAAACTGTCATTCCACTTGCTTTGAATGAAGTCTAGAGCCATCTCCTTCCCATCAAAGACTCTGTGATAACGAATCAGAATGTTAAACTTTTTTGCTAATCTTTTCACAATCCACCCATGGATCCACCTGTGTCATTGCATGTGTGTTCTTTTTAGTAACAACAACCAGTGTCATTGCATGTGTGTTCTCTTCAGAGACCACACATGGATCCACCAGTGTCATTCCATGTGTGTTCTTTTTAGTAACAACAACCAGGGTCATTTTGCATGTGTGTTCTTTTCACATACCACCTATGGATCCACCAGTGTCATTGAAATGTGTTTTCTTTTCACAATCCACCCATGGATCCCACCTGTGTCATTTTACATGTGTGTTATTTTTAGTAACAACAACCAGAGTCATTTTGCATGTGTGATCTCTTCACATACCACCTATGAATCCACCAGTGTCATTGCATGTGTGTTCTTTTCACTAACAACAACCAGAGTCATTTTGCATGTGTGTTCTTTTCACATACCACATATGGATCCACTAGTGTCATTGCATGTGTGTTCTTTTCACAATCCACCCATGGATCCACCTATGTCATTGCATGTGTGTTCTTTTTAGTAACAACAACCAGTGTCATTGCATGTGTGTTCTCTTCACAATCCACCTATGGATCCACCAGTGTCATTGAAATGTGTATTATTTTCACAATACACCCATGGATCCACCAGTGTCATTGCATGTGTGTTCTTTTTAGTAACAACAACCAGTCATTTTGCATGTGTGTTCTTTTCACATACCACCTATGGATCCACCATTGTCATTGCATGTGTACTTTTTTTACTAAGAACAACTGGGGTCATTGCATGTGTGTTTTCTTCACAATCCACCTATGGATCCACCAGTGTCATTGAAATGTGTATTATTTTCACAATCCACCCATGGATCCACTAGTGTCATTCCATGTGTGTTCTTTTTAGTAACAACAACCAGAGTCATTTTGCATGTGTGATCTCTTCACATACCACCTATGCATCCACTACTGTCATTGCATGTGTGTTATTTTTAGTAACAACAACCAGAGTCATTGAAATGTGTGTTCCTCTCACATACCACCTATGGATCCACCAGTGTCATTGCATTGTGTTCATTTGACTAGGAACTACCAGAGTCATTTGCATGTGTGATCTCTTCATATACCACCTATGGATCCACCAGTGTCATTGCATGTGTGTTCTTTTTAGTAACAACAACCAGAGTCATTGAAATATGTGTTCTTCTCATATACCACCTATGGATCCACCAGTGTCATTGCATGTGTGTTCATTTCATAATCCACACATGGATCCACCAGTGTCATTGCATGTGTGTTATTTTTAGTAACAACAACCAGAGTCATTTTGCATGTGTGTTCTTTTCACATACCACCTATGGATCCACCAGTGACATGGAAATGTGTATTATTTTCAACTACCACCTATGGATCCACCAGTGTCATTGCATGTGTTCTCTTTTCACAATCCACCCATCGATCCCACTAGTGTCATTTTGCATGTGTGTTCTTTTTAGTAACAACAACCGGAGTCATTTTGAATGTGTGTTCTTTTCACATACCAACTATGGATCCACCAGTGTCATTGCATGTGTGTTCTCTTCACAATCCACCTATGGATCCACAAGTGTCATTTCATGTGTTCTTTTTAGTAACAACAACCAGTGTCATTGCATGTGTGTTCTCTTCAGAGACCACACATGGATCCACCAGTGTCATTGCATATGTGTTCTTTTCACTAACAACAACCAGAGTCATTGCATGTGTGATCTCTTCAGATGCCACCTATGGATCTACCAGTGTCATTGCATGTGTGTTCTCTTCACAATCCACCTATGGATCCACCAGTGTCATTGCATGTGTGCTAGTTTTAGTAACAACAACCAGTGTCATTGCATGTGTGTTCTCTGCACACATGGATCCACCAGTGTCATTGAAATGTGTGTTATTTTCACAATCCACCCATGGATCCACCAGTGTCATTGCATGTGTGTTCTTTTTAGTAACAACAACCAGAGTCATTTTGCATTTGTGCTCTTTTCACAATCCACCTATGGATCCACCAGTGTCATTGCATGTGTGTTCTTTCCACAATCCACCCATGGATCCCACCAGTGTCATTTTGCATGTGTGTTCTTTTTAGTAACAACAACCGGAGTCATTTTGCATGTGTGTTCTTTTCACAAACCAACTATGGATCCACCAGTGTCATTGCATGTGTGTTCTCTTCACAATCCACCTATGGATCCACAAGTGTAATTGCATGTGTTCTTTTTAGTAACAACAACCAGTGTCATTGCATGTGTGTTCTCTTCAGAGACCACGCATGGATCCACTAGTGTCATTGCAAGTGTGTTCTTTTCACTAACAACAACCAGAGTCATTGCATGTGTGATCTCTTCAGATGCCACCTATGGATCCACCAGTGTCATTGCATGTGTGTTCTCTTCACAATCCACCTATGGATCCACCAGTGTCATTGCATGTGTGTTCTTTTTAGTAACAACAACCAGTGTCATTGCATGTGTGTTCTCTTCAGAGACCACACATGGATCCACCAGTGTCATTGAAATGTGTGTTATTTTCACAATCCACCCATGGATCCACCAGTGTCATTGCATGTGTGTTCTTTTTAGAAACAACAACCGGAGTCATTTTGCATGTGTGTTCTTTTCACATACCAACTATGGATCCACCAGTGTCATTGCATGTGTGTTCTCTTCACAATCCACCTATGGATCCACAAGTGTAATTGCATGTGTTCTTTTCAGTAACAACAACCAGTGTCATTGCATGTGTGTTCTCTTCAGAGACCATGCATGGATCCACCAGTGTCATTGCAAGTGTGTTCTTTTCACTAACAACAACCAGAGTCATTGCATGTGTGATCTCTTCAGATGCCACCTATGGATCCACCAGTGTCATTGCATGTGTGTTCTCTTCACAATCCACCTATGGATCCACCAGTGTCATTGCATGTGTGTTCTTTTTAGTAACAACAACCAGTGTCATTGCATGTGTGTTCTCTTCAGAGACCACACATGGATCAACCGGTGTCATTGAAATGTGTGTTATTTTCACAATCCACCCATGGATCCACCAGTGTCATTGCATGTGTGTTCTTTTTAGTAACAACAACCAGAGTCATTTTGCATTTGTGCTCTTTTCACAATCCACCTATGGATCCACCAGTGTCATTTTGCATGTGTGTTCTTTTTAGTAACAACAACCAGAGTCATTTTGCATGTGTGATCTGTTCACATACCACCTACGGATCCACCAATGTCATTGCATGTGTGTTCTTTTCACTAACAACAACCAGAGTCATTGCATGTGTGTTCTTTTCACATACCACATATGGATCACCAGTGTCATTCCATGTGTGTTCTCTTCACAAACCACCTATGGATCCACCAGTGTCATTGCATCTGTGTTCTTTTTAGTAACAACAACCAGAGTCATTTTGCATGTGTGTTCTTTTCACAAACCACCTATGGATCCACCAGTGTCATTGCATGTGTGTTCTTTTCACAATCCACCCATGTATCCACCCGTGTCATTGCATGTGTGTTCTTTTTAGTAACAACAACCAGAGTCATTTGGCATGTTCGATCTCTTCACATACCACCTATGGATCCACCAGTGTCATTGGATGTGTGTTCTTTTCACTAACAACAACCAGAATCATTAAAATGTGTGTTCTTCTCACATACCACCTATGGATCCACCAGTGTCATTGCATGTGTGTTCTCTTCACAATCCACCCATGGATCCACTAGTGTCATTGCATGTGTGTTCTTTTTAGTAACAACAACCAGAGTCATTTTACATGTGTGTTCTTTTCACAAACCACCTATGGATCCACAAGTGTCATTGCATGTGTGTTCTTTCCACAATCCACCCATGGATCCACCAGTGTCATTGCAAGTGTGTTCTTTTTAGTAACAACAACCAGAGTCATTTTGCATGTGTGATCTCTTCACATACCACCTATGGATCCACCAGTGTCATTGCATGTGTGTTCTTTTTAGTAACAACAACCAGAGTCATTGAAATGTGTGTTCTTCTCACATACCACCGATGGATCCAGCAGTGTCATTGCATGTGTGTTCATTTCACTAACAACAACCAGAGTCATTGAAATGTGTGTTCTTCTCACATACCACATATGGATCCACCAGTGTGATTGAAATGTGTGTTCTCTATAGAGACCACACATGGATCCACCAGTGTCATTGCATGTGTGTTCTTTTTAGTAACAACCAGAGTCATTTTGCATGTGTGTTATTTTCACATACCACATATGGATCCACCAGTGTCATTGCATGTGTGTTATTTTCACAATCCACCCATGGATCCACCAGTGTCATTGCATGTGTGTTATTTTTAGTAACAACAACCAAAGTCATTTTGCATGTGTGTTCTTTTTAGTAACAACAACCAGAGTCATTTTGCATGTGTGATCTCTTCACATACCACCTATGGATCCACCAGTGTCATTGCATGTGTGTTCTTTTCACTAACAACTACCAGAGTCATTTTGCATGTGTGTTCTTTTCACATACCACATATGGATCCACCAGTATCATTGCATGTGTGTTCTTTTCACAATCCGCCCATGGATCCACCTGTGTCATTGCATGTGTGTTCTTTTTAGTAACAACAACCAGTGTCATTGCATGTGTGTTCTCTTCAGAGACCACACATGGATCCACCAGTGTCATTGCATGTGTGTTCTTTTTAGTAACAACAACCAGGGTCATTTTGCATGTGTGTTCTTTTCACATACCACCTATGGATCCACCAGTGTCATTGAAATGTGTTTTCTTTTCACAATCCACCCATGGATCCCACCTGTGTCATTTTGCATGTGTGTTCTTTTTAGTAACAACAAGCAGAGTCATTTTGCATGTGTGATCTCTTCACATACCACCTATGGATCCACCAGTGTCATTGCATGTGTGTTCTTTTCACTAACAACAACTAGAGTCATTTTGCATGTGTGTTCTTTTCACATACCACATATGGATCCACTAGTGTCATTGCATGTGTGTTCTTTTCACAATCCACCCATGGATCCACCTGTGTCATTGCATGTGTGTTCTTTTTAGTAACAACAACCAGTGTCATTGCATGTGTGTTCTCTTCACAATCCACCTATGGATCCACCAGTGTCATTGAAATGTGTATTATTTTCACAATCCACCCATGGATCCACCAGTGTCATTGCATGTGTGTTCTTTTTAGTAACAACAACCAGTCATTTTGCATGTGTGTTCTTTTCACATACCACCTATGGATCCACCATTGTCATTGCATGTGTACTTTTTTTACTAACAACAACTGGATTCATTGCATGTGTGTTTTCTTTACAATCCACCTATGGATCCACCAGTATCATTGAAATGTGTATTATTTTCACAATCCACCCATGGATCCACTAGTGTCATTCCATGTGTGTTCTTTTTAGTAACAACAACCAGAGTCATTTTGCATGTGTGACCTCTTCACATACCACCTATGGATCCACTACTGTCATTGCATGTGTGTTCTTTTTAGTAACAACAACCAGAGTCATTGAAATGTGTGTTCTTCTCACATACCACCTATGGATCCACCAGTGTCATTGCATGTGTGTTCATTTCACTAGGAACTACCAGAGTCATTTTGCATGTGTGATCTCTTCACATACCACCTATGAGAATAAATATGAGAAAGACTGAAACTAAATGTAGCTATTGCAACCTGAAATGGGTGTCCACCCCACATTGGAGATGCATGTAATCTCCATTTACACACATTACTTTCCCTACAGTGCACCCTAAATCTCTTTTGGTCGCTCTTTTCAATGATAAATTCGAACCCAACTCTGATTGCATTGGTTGCAACTACATATCTGCAGTCCTCCACATTATCAAAGACAGTCCCCTCATCAATTGTAGGATTGTCCCTATCAAAGTGTATCACTGGCCTGTCCACGTCTTCGTCATCGTATCTACATCCCATTTCCACATCTTCACATTCCTCTTCCTCATCAGTCCCATAGCGAGGCTCAAAGTTCGAATCTACCACAGCCATGTCTGGATATGCTTTCTCATTATCATCCACACCGCCACACGTTTCAGTGCCTTCATGCTCGCTTGACGAAGCATCATGATCAAGGACAAGCTATACAGACGTCCTGCGGTTAACAACCCATATCCTTGGCATCACCACGGGACTATAAACGCTAATTGGGGTATGCAGATAAGGAATCACAGTTCTTACCTTTCAATGTGGATGCACGGCACCTTCTCCGGGCTCCATACCTCGAAAGCTCTGCACCCCGCTACCTCTCCCCCGGTTTTGTTGTCCTCTATGTTCTCCAGACTTGAAGGAGATTCCGTGCTATCCAGTCGTGCAGGACCCATATCCGTGCTCTCAAGCCTCGCAAGATCCATCTCCGAGCAGGATCTGGATCACCAGCGTTGTTGGTCCCCTAACCTAACGGCCGACTCTCGGTTTTCATTTCCAGACGCGCCTGGGCAGTGGGCGGCGGCAAGGAGACAGGGCAGGGATGGGAGGGGAGGGGACGTGAGGGGATGGCAGGGAGGGGAGGGCAGGAGGATGACGGCCCAAGGGGACGACGAGAGCGGTGCACGACTGAGCGGAGTGGCGGCGGCAGGAGTAGAGGAGAGGAGCGGAGCAAAGCTGGTTGCGACAAAGCATGGAAAATTGCACAATAATGTGTTGATGGGCGGCACCAGCCCTCGAACCTGGGACGCGCGCCGTCGTAGGTGGAGGAGGCGGGCCCGCCTGTCAGAAAACATGCCACCTGTCTGCGCACTATGCACGGGGAGCACTTCACGGAATTTTTAGCAGGTCCCACATGTCAGTCTGTTTGATCAAAACTTGCATGCAAAATTCAAAGTATTTATTTTTAGTAGCTTCTTTTAGAATTCTCTGTGTTCGACACGGGCATCAGCTCAGCGCCGGAATTCAGGTTCCACATGGAAAATTGCACAATAATGTGTTGGTGGGCGGCACCACCCCTCAAACCTGGGATGCGCGCCGTCGAAGGTGGAGGGGGCGGGCCCGCCAGTCAGAAAACATGCCACATCGGCATCCCCTGTTTCTGATGCCCTTTAAAAAAATAAAGCACGCCACGTCGTTATCCCCTATTTCTGATGGTGTTCCTACACTCGACGGTACATGGTGACATATAAATAATATCGTATAAACATAAGGGCACAATCTTCAACATTTCTAAAATGAAACCCGGTCCCGTCTCCTACCTATCCTGGTACATTGCCCGATGAGGTGGATAGCCACGACCGATCTTTTTAATACATTCACACTCTTATGCTGAGAAGGGAAATAAAGATTGAGTTGTTAATGCAACGAGTGTCGAATTATTACCCTCTAAGAAAATGGGAAATGGTTATTTTCACGCGTGCCCGTAGTCCAAACCTACTGTCAGTCTTTCACTCCCCTTCTCCGACTAACCACAGTTCACCTTGCGCAGCTCCTCCGAGCCACACCAACTAGGGTAACATGGCCCCGCCTAAGCCGCCACCGTGACAGCCGCCGAAACTGGGGTATTTAGCCCCTCTAAGGCAGGCCATGAAGCTCTACTTCAAGGCTGGTCTCCCATTGTCCTGCTAGGCGGATGATTTTCCCGAATGTGCCGAATCGGCCGCGGCGGTGACTGCGCCGTCGTCGGCGCCAGATGCGGCAAGCAGGGCCAAGAGAGCGATGTGGAGAAATCGCGCGGCGGCATTACGGCATGCTCTAGGCAATGGGAACAAGGTACGTATCAAATCGTTCGTGAGAGCATGTCGCCGCCGAGGGTACACACCCTTGAACAGGGCTGCGCCAAGGTCTAGGAACTCTCGCGTCCATGCTTCGGCGCGGACTACCTTACCTCAGCGGGGTAGGCTGGGAGCACGCCATCTGTGGCAAAGACGCTCCATCCTACGCACCGTCGAAGGCCGTACCGTGGCGGCAACCAAGCGTCTACACTCAGCATGCTGGATTGTTCGACAGCCGTAGCCGGCGGCGGGCATCAGCTCAGCCCTGGAATTCAGGTTCGAGTTCACACGGACCTACGATCCCGAGAAGGAGATGTCGAATTTCAGTTTCGAAGAAATCATTGCGGTGGCGCGGATGGTCCAACTGAACCGGGACTGGCGCACGCAAATTGCTCGTGCATGAACGATGCAGATTTCTTGTAGTTTGGCGGGAAGGCAATATAGCAGTTTGGGTTAAATGATCAAAGAACTTATGTCCTCTCAAGGCAATTGGCCAGCCAACTTTTCTGGTGGAGATCTGTAGTTTCTTCAGTGCAGAATAGTTAAGTTCAGACTGAAGAATGGCTTTTGTAGATGAAATTCTGATGAATTGTTCTATAAACTAGTAGGAAGTTTAGCCCACTTTTGTGCAGGTATAAGACCCTTTTGTATGGAAGTACTACTGTTGTAAGCAAATACTATCAAGTACCTATTTCCTTCAATTACTAGTCGTGCTTCAATCTAGTTAACTGGCATCTTTTTATCCCAGACTACAGATTTTGCGTCTGCTGTCTGTGCTGTAAACCATTTTTTCCTTTGTCTTGTGTTGCCTGCAAAATGGTCCTGGAGTTCAACGTGTTACAAATGTAGCTACCTTGTACCCCCTCCGTTTCAAAATATAAGATGGTTTAGCTTTGTGAATGAAGTGTATCTAGTCCCCTTTTAGTATGTAGGTTCATCTAGGTTTAGAAAGCACCATCACTAAAAGATGTCTAGATACGCTCCATTCACAAAGCTAAAACATCTTATATTTTGAAACGGAGGGAGTACTTGAAGAGGAGATGGACTACATTTTCCTGGCATCCATAGAATTGACATTGCTCATTGCTAGACCACCCTCTTTTCATGAGGTTGTCCTTGGTTATTCATAGAAATTATAAAGCATGGTGTTTAACTACATCGATTCAAACTATTACACGCACACGAACTACATCAAATTCATTACCCACACATACTACATTGATTCAAACTATTACACACACATACTACTTCAAACTATTACACACACGTACTACATCGATTCAAACTATTACACATTTTTAGTCGATGCTAACTTCCTGCTACGCTCTCCATACTACAAATTCATTAGCCACACATACCACGGCAATTCACTAGAGCTCTGTCTTCACTCGAGGGAAATCAGAACCACCAGCTCGTCCAAGCCCGGTCCCCCCACCGAAACTGTGTGCCCCGTCACGAAACGGTGGCGGTCCAGTGCCATCGACCCTTCCAGGCCAACACTACAGGCGACGAGGGCGATTTCTGGCAGCCTCTTCGGGGCCTTGAATGCCATGTACCGAGTCCAGAACCTCCTCCAGGTGGATGATGACCGGGTGCTTCCAGCAAAGCTGTCGCCCTGCCCTGCTTGGAATCTGCACCTCGTACATCTTAGGAACGGCGTCAGGATCTTTCAGCCACGCCTTTACCTCGATGACCCATCTGTTGCTCGGTGGCACGATTTCCACCAGCTTACCTCCAAGGCTACTGATGACCTGCTTGAGGGCCTCCGGCTCCCAAGAATCCAATGGGAGGCCGTCAAAGCCGAGTTTGGAGAAGAAACAAAGCTGCCCCAAGCGATCATCCCACCCATAGGCGTGATTCCAACGCGTGAAGCTCATTTTCTCCCCGCAGCACTCGAAAGAACGGGAAGAATGCAGAACACGCTCCGTCTCTGAGCTGTGCTCGAACCGGACGAAAAAATCGAATGGCAGCGCGCATACCTCAATGTTGACCTCATTTCGTCTGATCCAAAAATGAGACCTGACAGCCGACAGCAACTCTGCCGGTGACACGGCGGGACGGACGCCCAGCACGGTGGAATTGAGAGCGTGGTCGTCGAACTGCTGTGCTAGGGCTACCGTGCCTGGGGTGCGCGGTAGCACGCAACTTCCCAAGGCCGGTCGCTGGCCTGGATCGCCCGACGGGACGCGCTCCGCCGTGCGAGAAGGACTAGCCCGAGGCGAGATATTAGTCCGGGGACGCGAAGCTCCGATACGGCGGACGATGCAACGGTGATGGCTGCGAGCTTCGATTAGAGGCGTGGGAGGCTGACCGGACATGGCGGAGACGCAAATTAGAGCAAGTGCAAGCTCCGATCTGAGACGAGCAGCCGGAGCTGAGCAAATGTTATGGGGAGGGGAGCAGGGGAGAAGACTAGAGCAGAGCAAAGAAATAGATCTCGTCCACTCAGGGATCTGGTCCACGCAGGGGTAAGCTAGTCCACGACCGCAAAAGATAACAGGGAATACTAACATGGCGGGCCAAGAAGAGTTGACCTAATGGCGATATTTGAGTTCAACCATTTTTCGTCTAGTTCAAATGACCGTTTCGCCGTTAGATTTGTATTCACCCCCATTTGGCCCTTCTGGACAATTGGCGAATCTACTATGGCCCCTCCGCGTGATTGATAGCAACTCGGGTACCGCGGTGCGCTCACCCACCAAGTTTGGTACCGCAAACGAACATTCCCCACGATGGAACCCACAGAAAAATATATATACAACAACGACTCTATGAGTCAAAATACAGATATACAGTACAAAGATCCAAATCACCTTGAAAATGATACAACATCCGAGTATGGATAAGATGCAAATGGGGTTAAGAGCCCTGAAGAATAACCAATGGCGTCCATAACCCTGCCCAGGCCAAACCGGAAGGGTAACCCTGCTAATGACGTCGATCTCATACCTGCTAAAACAAAAGGGGTGCCGACAAAGGGCAAAGGAAAAAGGGAGCGGTCAGTACTGAGGCCAGTACACGACGAGGCTAGAATTCGGCGGCTCTCGCCTACATAGGTATGGTGGGCTGAAGCGGCAGCGAAGCATGCACTAAACAACCTATAGAGACTCGAAACACTGTTGGCTATTATAGAGGGATAAGAAAGACCTATTTGGAACCAACCTTACTAACACCAATCATACCCATCCTAGTATTCCCCCTCGAGACCAAACGAGGAAGTCAGACCAAGGAACTCACACAGTTGGTAGTTTTATTCATTCCATTATAGTTGCAGCACTTACTAGTCAGATATAGATAGCATGGGTCATCCTGATAGCATATGTAGTGCACAGTTTTAGTTCACCATTCAGTTGTAGTTGCAGTACTTACTAGTCAGATACAATTAGCATGTGACATCCCAAACCTAGCAGTTGTTGGCACTTTTATTACATTCCATTGGAGTTGCGATACTTACTAGGCAGGTATAACATGACACGATACACCCCAGTTCCCCCAATTGTTGGAACTTTTATTATCCATTCCATTGTAGTGAAGCTGATTACTAGTCACATATATTAAGTCAAATTCACGGCACTACTTTAGTTATTGTTGTCTATGATCGAGATATTGTGCTCCAAGTCGTCCATAACCGCAGACATGGCTTTCAGAAAGATTTACCCTGCAGGGGTGCACAAATAGCAACACACACACGATCAACCTCGGAAAAACCAAATCAAAACCCAACGAGGCTTTCACGACAAAGCAATCACAGGATTCATAAAATATTTCAGGGGGCCACCCCATTAAGTTACCCGCAACGAAGTTGGCCGTCTCTGAGATGGACCCAAGGTTTGCGCCAATGGCTGTAAACGACTGGAAACCCGAAAGTGTGACTAGGCTTGTCGATACCGTGAAAACACTCCGCAATCCTAAACAGTACAGGTGCTCCACACACAATTGTAAATAAGCAGTAAAACATGGCATAAGTACAGGATAGTAATAAAGCCCCAAACTAGTTTGTGGCCCCAAGAAATAAGAAATGAATCAAGCTCTGACTAAGGGGGATTCATAGAGTCTCCCGTATGTGGATAGTGCGAATAGTCAAGGAACAGGTATCAAGTACTCGGTGCCTACGGGACACAAGTGGACATGAAAAACCAAATAACATATATTGCCCACCGGTGCCTCTTTCATTAGTTATCCCAGCAATTTAATAGTTGTATTTATAGTCATGATCCTCTCCACCGTAAAGCATATGACAACATTCCAACAACTGTGTGGTACTTCACGACACGGGATCGCACCTGAGCAAGCGACTACGACTCGCAAGACCATCTATCTACCAAACAACAGGTAATAGGAGGTGTCCAAGGCAATATAAAGGCTGCACGGAATATATCTGGTACGGAACACTAAAGCATCGTGACACGGATAGTAGTAGATCAAGAGGAAGGGAGTAAAGACTATAAATGCAAAATAGGTAGAAAGGGGGAGATTGCTCGCCTGGGAAACACTGTCGAGGATACATCTGGAGGTCGGGTCGACACTCGCATCCACTCAACGGCCTAATCCGTGAAGAAGCAAAGCACTAGAAGAAACACCGGATACACTATTTAATACTATGGCAGAAGATTGGGCATGATGCATGTATGATGCATGACATGGCAAGGATGCGATGCAACTAGGCAATATTAAGCGGAACCGGGATCCCGACGATTAATTAGAAGGTTCATGTTGTTTAGTTACCCCGCAATTTAAATGTTGGCTTAACAAAGCAAAACATGGCATTGGTTTGTTACACAAATTAAATGGAGCCAATACAAGACTAGAAAAGCCCGCATATGGTCTCCATATTTAATTATTAGGTGAGTTGACAAAACACCCCATAACCCCCAAAGAATTGATGCGACATGAACAATTTAATATGCAACAAGGTATTTTATATTCATCAAAAATAGGGTCTCGGAAAGAGGGGTCACACATAGGGGCGAAGGTCTTGGGGGTTCGACGGGGTTCGGTCTTTGGGTTCGGGGACGGGGTCTCGGCCATCGGTTCCGAGAAGAAGGATTCGGTGTTCTGTGGAGGAGAGCTTCGGGGTTTCCGCTTGGCTGTAGATCTTGACGAGGTTGGTCTTGGAGTCCATGTTTTGGCCACGCACACACTGGATCCCGAGACAGACATATCAAGGCCACCGAAGATCCAACATCGGCTTGGTCAATACTGGGCACGGGGTGGAACAGGGCATCCCGCTCGTGCTGCGAGGTCACGGTTGCGGGCAGGAGAACACCGACCATGCGAGGCACGACGCGTTTTGCTATAGCTAGTACCAGGCGGAGCAGGGCACCAGAGTAGCTAGCGGTGTTGTGTTGTTGACATGCTTGAACGGCTAGAGCACAAGGTTGGAGGAGG
Organism: Avena sativa; assembly: GCA_916181665.1. NCBI lineage: Eukaryota > Viridiplantae > Streptophyta > Magnoliopsida > Poales > Poaceae > Avena > Avena sativa. The sequence continues at coordinate 473,506,975 of OV702290.1, forward strand.
TCCTGGCCATCAGAGAACAGAGGGCAACCTCAGTTGAGGACGTCCAGCGGAAAACGGTCGTAGGCGAGCTTGGCAACGTGGCACCTACAGCCGAGGCAGTTCGGGTTAGCATCCAGGTGTGGCGCTGAGGAAGGAGGGTCGACGAGGAGGAGGTCTCTGGCCGTGCTGGCGTGCTTCGGGGTCGAGGTCGAGCAGCGGAAGGCGCGACCGATGGCGAGGAAGGAGGAACTCGGGCGGCGAGCGGACGTGGGGGCAGGGCCTACTGGAACGATGAGCGGGCCGGTGACGGTTGAGGAAGCAGGCAGGGTTGGCTCTGCTCGGGGACGTGGACGACGAGGCGAGGCAGGGCTCCGATCAAGGAAGGCGACAGCGCCAAGGAGACATCGCGGCAGCGAGGTGCTTCTAGAGGCGGGGAACATGGCGGGCTCGCGGGGCTCGATGGAGGGCGGCCGGAGATGGGACAGGCGAGGTAGGATAGCAGAGGGGCGCCGCGAATGGCGTCGCTGGCAGCGGGATGCTCTCGGCTCGGGGGAATCGATGGGGTTTAGCCCCTTGGCGGCGCTAGTGAAGGAAGGACATGAGCGAGGAGGGGGATATCATGCGGGGTTGGTGGGATCGATCATGTGGGGAGAGGATCGCGTGGTGGGGCCGGGGAGAGCGACACTGGGGTGTGTTGATCGATCAAGGACGGGTCAGAGCGAAGCGTGCATCGTGTGTGCGTGTACGCGTGCGGGTGGTTGTCGGTGGAGGAAACGGGCAGGTGCGGGCGTCGCGTCGCGCTGGGCTTGCATCGCTGCGCACGCTGCTATGTGGTATGTTAGGTGCGGGGTGGTACGCGGCTGTGTACAAGAGTGGTGGCGGTGGCTAGGGTTAGCTAGGGCTGGCGGTAGGTAGGGTTAGGGTTAGCTGGTTTAGGTTAGGGTTTGGGCAACGGGGTCGTAGGCTGCTGGCTTGCTGGGCTTTTGGGCCGGCAGGCTGGCGGCCTCCCCCGATGTTTTATAAATATGTTTTTATTTATTATTTTATTCTAAATAGACTTTTGTAAATAGTTTTTACAAATAAAAGATCCAGAAAGAGTGTGGTTTTGATTTGAATAAAGAGAGAGGATATTTAGAAACAAAGATAGGCTTTTGGAAAATAGTTTCAGGCAAACAAATGCATGATGACATGAGCATGCAGTCATGATGATGCACAAAACAAAAACACCAAGCGATTTTCTAGTAGTGGTTTTCCCGGGGTGCTACAATTCGACACCACTAACAATGGATCTCGCCCTCGAGATCCGCCTCATGGTACGGTAAGAAGGCCGACGGTCTGAATATGCTTGCTTCGTGTAGATCCTCGCGACACCACTAACAATGCTTCTTGCTCCATCTTGAAAATCAGCGACACCACCAACAAGGGGTGTTGCTCATGTTCATCGAGAGAACACTCCGGATAACAAAAACCGAAGTTAAGGCATCAAAAGATAAGGCCACCTCTAACTTCTGTGGAAGGAGTAAAGATTGCAGATCCACCGATTCAATGTACAAGAGAGAATGATAAGAGTAGTCGGATGGGGATCAGTCCATCGTGCACCCAAAGCATTACTCTACACATGAATATGAGAATTATGCAACCAACTCTCGGAATCAGACTAAATATCTCGACAAGCGTGGTTCGGAAACAAAGGAGTGATGCAGGCTCTTCATCGGATCTAACGTAGATGTCATCATGTTGGAAAACACCAGAAGGCACAAGAAGGAACAAAGAGAAGTCCAACAGATGAAGGATTCCTTAGATAGCATGAAGACCGGATGTAGAAGCACCTTTACCAAAGGAGGAAGCGAAACCCTGAAGGTACGATGGAACCCAACCACGAGAATTCCTAGACTTGAAGAAAAGATAAGAGAGGGATTCAAAACTCGCAAAGGTAAGAGGAGAAGAGCATAGAGGTAAGGAGTAAAAATAGACCTAATCAGATCTATCCAACCGATTTTTTCAAAATATTTTTGACACTCTACGACGTCCGTTAGCTAGGTTATCCTACAGACTAGACCAGTGGGGTATCGCAACTACTGAGCTCTGATACCACTTTGTAACACCCTCGAATCGGCCCTATGCAGATTTTAGCGCTTCCCACCAAACCCGCATAGAAACGATTCAAGGACGCCCACCAGGCACTTGCGTGCGGGTGGAATACGAAGTAATAACATTACACAATAGTCCACGGTGGAACCCACAGAAAAATATATATACAACAATAACTCTATGAGTCAAAATACAGATATACAGTACAAAGATCCAAATCACCTTGAAAACGATACAACATCCGAGTACGGATAAGATGCAAATGGGTCTAAGAGCCCTGAAGAATAACCAATGGCGTCCATAACCCTGCCCAGGCCAAACCGGAAGGATAACCCTGCTAACAACGTCGATCTCATACCTGCTAAAACAAAAGGGCTGCCGACAAAGGGCAAAGGAAAAAGGGAGCGGTCAGTACTGAGGCCAGTACACGGCGAGGCTAGAATTCGGTGGCTCTCGCCTACATAGGTATGGTGGACTGAAGCGGCAGTGAATCATGCACTAAACAACCTATAGAGACTCGAAACACTGTCGGCTATTAGAGAGGGATAAGAAAGACCTATTCGGAACCAACCTTATACTAAAACCAATCATACCCATCCTGGTATTCCCCCTCGAGACCAAACGAGGAAGTCAAACCGAGGAACTCACATAGTTGGCAGTTTTATTCATTCCATTATAGTTGCAACACTTACTAGTCAGATATAGATAGCATGGGTCATCCTGATAGCATAAGTAGTGGGCAGATTTAGTTCACCATTCAGTTGTAGTTGCAGTACTTACTACTCAGATACAATTAGCATGTGACATCCCAAACCTAGCAGTTGTTGGCACTTTTATTTCATTCCATTGGAGTTGCGATACTTACTAGGCAGTTATAACATGACACGATACACCCCAGTTCCCCCAGTTGTTGGAACCTTTATTATCCATTCCATTGTAGTGAAGCTGATTACTAGTCACATATATTAAGTCAAATTCACATCACTACTTTAGTTATTGTTGTCTATGATCGAGATACCGTGCTCCAAGTCGTCCATAACCGCGGACACAGCTTTCAGAAAGATTTACCCTGCAGGGGTGCATAAATAGCAACACACACACGATCAACCTCGGAAAAACCAAATCAAAACCCAACGAGGCTTTCACGACAAAGCAATCACAGGATTCATAAAATATTTCAGGGGGCCACCCCATTAAGCTACCCGCAACGAAGTTGGCCAGCTCCGAGACAGACCCAAGGTTTGCGCCAATGGCTGTAAACGACTAGGAACCCGAAAGTGTGACTGGGCTTGTCGATACCGCGAAAACACTCCGCAATCCTAAATAGTACAAGTGCTCCACGCACAACCATAAATAAGCAGTAAAACATGGCATAAGTACAGGATAGTAATAAAGCCCCAAACTAGTTTGTGGCCCCAAGAAATAAGAAATGAATCAAGCTCTGGCTAAGGGGGATTCATAGAGTCTACCGTATGTGGATAGTGCGAATAGTCAAGGAACAGGTATCAAGTACTCGGGGCCTACGGGACACAAGTGGACATGAAAAACAAAATAGCATATATTACCCACCGATGCCTCTTTCATTAGTTATCCCATCAATTTAATAGTTGTATTTAAAGTCATGATCCTCTCCACCGTAAAGCATATGACAATATTCCAACAACTGTGGTACTTCACGACACGGGATCGCACCTGAGCAAGCGACTATGACTCACAAGACCATCTATCTACCAAACAACAGGAAATATGAGGTGTCCAAGGCAATATAAAGGCTGCACAGAATATATCTGATACGGAACACTAAAGCATCACGAGACGGATAGCAGTAGATCAACAGGAAGGAAGTAAAGACTATAAATGCAAAATAGGTAGAAAGGGGGAGATTGCTCGCCTGGAAAACACTGTCGAGGATACATCTGGAGGTCGGGTCGACACTCGCATCCACTCAATGGCCTAATCCGTGAAGAAGCAAAGCACTAGAAGAAACACCGGATACACTATTTAATAAGAACATCGGGCATGGTGCATGTATGATGCATGACATGGCAAGGATGCGATGCAACTAGGCAATATTAAGCAGAACCGGGATCCCGACAATTAATTAGAAGGTTCATGTTGTTTAGTTACCCCGCAATTTAAATGTTGGCTTAACAAAGCAAAACATGGCATTGGTTTGTTACACAAATTAAATGGAGCCAATACAAGACTAGAAAAGCCCGCATATGGTCTCCATATTTAATTATTAGGTGAGTCGACAAAACACCCCATAACCTCCAAAGAATGTATGCGACATGAACAATTTAATATGCAACATGGTATTTTATATTCATCAAAAATAGGGTCTCGGAGAGAGGGGTCACACATAGGGGCGAAGGTCTTGGGGGTTCGGTCTTCGGGTTCGGGGATGGGGTCTCGGCCATCGGTTCCAGGAAGAAGGACTCGGTGTTCTGTGGAGAAGAGCTTCGGGGTTTCTGCTTGGCTGTAGATCTTGACGAGGTTGGTCTTGGAGTCCATGTGTTGGCCACGCATGCACTGGATCCCGAGACAGACATATCAGGGCCACCAAAGATCCAACATCAGCTTGGTCAATACTAGGCACAGGGTGGAACAGGGCATCCCGCTCGTGCTGCGGGGTCACGGTTGCGGGCAGGAGAACACCAACCACGTGAGGCACGACGCGTCTTGCTATAGCTAGTACCGGGCGGAGCAGGGCACCAGAGCAGCTAGCGGTGTTGTGTTGTTGACGTGCTTGAACGGCTAGAGCACAAGGTTGGAGGAGGTCCTGGCCATCAGAGAACAGAGGGCGACCTCGGTTGAGGACGTCCAACGGAACACGGTCGTAGGCGAGCTTGGCAACGTGGCACGTGCAACCGAGGCAGTTTGGGTCAACATCCAGGTGTGGCGCTGAGGAAGGAGGGTCGACGAGGAGGAGGTCCCTGGCCGCGCTGGCGTGCTTCGGGGTCGAGGTCGAGCAGCGGAAGGCGTGACCGATGGCGAGGAAGGAGGAACTCGGGCAGCGAGCAGACGTGGCGGCAGGGCCTACTGGAACGATGAGCGGGCCGGTGACGGTTGAAGAAGCAGGCAAGGCCGGCTCTGCTCGGGGACGCAGACGACGAGGCGAGGCAGGGCTCCGATCAAGGAAGGAGACAGCACCAAGGAGACATCGCGGCGGCGAGGTGCTTCTAGAGGCGGGGAACATGGCAGGCTCGCGAGGCTCGATGGAGGGCGGCCGGAGATGGGACAGGAGAGGTAGGGTAGCAGAGGGGCACCACGGATGGCGTCGCTGGCGGCAGAGGGATGCTCTCGGTTCGGGGGAATCGACGGGGATTGGCCCCTGACGGCGCTAGTGAAGGAAGGACATGAGCGAGGAGGGGGATATCATGCGGGGTTGGTGGGATCGATCATGTGGGGAGAGGATCGCGTGGTGGGGCCGGGGAGAGCGACGCTGGGGTGTGTTGATCGATCAAGGACGGGTCAGAGCGAAGCGTGCATCGTGTGTGCGTGTACGCGTGCGGGTGGTTGTCGGTGGGGGAAACGGGTGGGTGCGGGCGTCGCGTCGCGCTGGCTTGCGTTGCCGCGCACGCTGCTATGTGGTAGGTTAGGTGCGGGGTGGTACGCGGCTGTGTACAAGAGTGGTAGCGGCGGCTGGGGTTAGCTAGGGTTGGCGGTAGGTAGGGTTAGGGTTAGCTGGTTTAGGTTAGGGTTTGGGCAACGAGGTCGTAGGCTTGGCTTGCTGGGCTTTTGGGCCGGCAGGCTGGCGGCCTCCCCGATGTTTTATAAATATCTTTTTATTTATTATTTTATTTTAAATAGACTTTTGTAAATAGTTTTTACAAATAAAAGATCCAGAAAGACTGGGGTTTTGATTTGAATAAAGAGAGAGGATATTTAGAAACAAAGATAGGCTTTTGGAAAATAGTTTCAGGCAAACAAATGCATGATGTCATATCGATGCTCAAATGCAATGTCGCATGATGACATGAGCATGTAGTCATGATGATGCACAAAACAAAAACACCAAGCGATTTTCTAGTAGTGGTTTTCTCGGGGTGCTACATAATTCAACTTTACGTTTCAATATAAAATATCAGGCTAACGGCCGTCAAGTTGGCCCCCTGTCAGTTCTCGCCGTTATGTCGCTCCCATCGCTTTGGCGTCAATTAGGCTTGCAGCGTTGGTGCCTGCATCCATTACGCGTCTTCTTCTTCCCTAGAGCGGCAATCTATGGTCATGGCCATGGCGCGGAGCTGGGACGTGACGAACCTGCTCGGCCCCACTCTCCTCCCTATCCCGAGTCGGAGCTCGCCCTCACCATGGCCGCAACCATGGCATAGCTCAGGGACGAGAATTGGTTCCTGGTGAGATCTGTCACTATGTCGACCATGCTCAGTCCTGTTTTCCTCCTCCAGAATCCGAGCTCGCCATCACCGTGGTCACACCAGCACCAATTCTGCCACCCCTACCAAGGTCTCTGTGGTAGCTTAAGTTCTGCCATGTTGAACCTATAAGCGAATTCGGAGCTGGGTAGCAGCAACCCATTGTTGAACCTGTAAGGAATTTGCTGAAGACCACGTGTCGTGCCAAGGTATTCGGTTGATGCATTCGGCTTTTGCCAACGTCCACCACCGATGTGAGATCATTTAGTTACTTCAATACAAAATTTCAACCAATTTAACTTGTTGATGTATTCCTTGACAATTATAAATAATCGAGTACTAGAAATATTTTGTAGTGTGCATGAGCATGATCAGTAATATAAATGAACACTAGAAATTTTAAGGCACTCCACATAAAGGAGTAGATTAACATATGTATATAGAAGGTTCACCACATACACCACGCGGATATATTGTCTTACATGCCACACATAGGTAATAATAATTAACTAAACAAAATAAAAGAAGGGGGAGTAGCAGGAGGACGGGACACGGAGACGCCTAGTAGGGAAGGGGCATATCAGCAGGAGGCAGGGACAGCCTAGTCAAGGGGATACCGGCCCCTGACATAATCCTAGAGGAATTTGCCGAAGGCTGCGTGCCACACCAAGGTAATCGGCCTATGGCTTCTGCCTCCTCCTCTGGCAATGCCCACCACATGCTGGATCATGCTCTCGAGGTCCACGTTGATTGCTCTGCCACAGAATAGGCAAAACAGTCTCCCCTACGGTAGAAAGAGATTAGCCCACAACGTAACCGCCTCAACACGTAGCGGCTCTTGTTGTCCCTGGATTCTTGCTAGCGTCCATGTCATCATCATCGCCCTGTTGATTTTTAAGAACATAACTTAGAACTCATACATATGATTTAATTGTATTACAACTCAAGAATTTACAACGTGTATATGTAAGACAATATATCCATGGATATCAAAGAGAAAGCATCTCAGCAATAGTTTGATCAGTTCATATATCATTTCATCTCAACACAATGACAAATAATTGCATTAGAGTGTATGTAGAATAAAGATTGCGGTCTCATAAGTTTCTTCATGGATGGAGTTAGTGAACCAAGTAACAATTGCACAACCTATATTGTTCTTGTACATCGCCCAGGTTCACTAACTCATCCCTAAAAAAATCTGACACCAATGTGTTTGCCTCTCTTTTGGGACAAATTTGAATCATTAGCCACAATAAGAAATTGAAATGTAATCGTACAAAACAATATTCAGGGATATACATAGTCAGGTACAAAAACAAGCCTAAATGTTGTAATTATAAATAAAAAACCAAACAATTAATCTTCAGGTACATGTTAAAAATACTTATGATCAAAACCGTTCATATACATATGCATCATACGAATCATTCAAAGATCAGAAACAATTCAATGATCATATATGTAGTTCCATGTGAGAATAAATCAAGGGCCTCATAATTTTTTTAGAGATGGAGTTGGCGAACTAAAGTACCAACAACACAACCTATATTGTTTGTGTGCATTGCTGCCTCAGGTTCACCAACCCATCCCTAAAACATGACACCATCATATGTGTCTCCCCTTGAACTCTTTTGGGGCAAATTTCAACCATCAGCCTCGGTGACAAACTAAAATATAATTCTTATACACTATGAATGCATGCATGGAATAGATAATTCAAATATCATAGTTCTATGAATGTAGAATAAAGATTGCAGCCTCATAAGTTTCTTTAGGGATGGTGTAAGCAAACCAAGTAACAATTGCACAACCTATATTGTTCTTGTACATGGCCCTAGGTTCGCTAACTCATCCCTGAAAAAATCCGACACCAATGTGTCTGCCTCTCTTTTGGGGCAAATTTGAACCATTGGCCACAATAAGAAATTGAAATGTAATCATACAAAACAATATTCAGGGATATACATATGCATCATACGACGCATTCATAGATCAGAAACAATACAAAGATTATATATATAGGTTCCATATGAGAATAAATTTAGGGCCTCATTTTTTTCAGAGATGGAGTCGGAGAACCAAAATACCAACAGCACAACCTATATTGTTTATGTGCATTACTGCCTCAGGTTCACTAACCATCCCTAAGAAAACGACACCATCAGATGCCCTTGCACTATTTTGGGGCAAAATTGAATCATTGGGCTCAGTAAGGAATAGAAATGTAATGTTATAGGAATGTTGTCTATCGAAATTAACACTCACCTAGCAAACTCAACTAGATGGCAGATGAGCATATTGGGGTTTTGTGACTAGACGGATTGGGGTTTTGTGACTAGATGGTAGATGCATCAATCTCCCGTTCGAACCATATATATACTATGGTACTTCAAGAGCAAAAGAATCTATACACGATTGAGCAAATCCTATGTATGAACAGTGAAATCTGCGACCGCGACTAGAGAAGCTAGCAATGTAGTACCTCGGACTCCTCGTCAGAGATCTCCTCCTCGAGCTCGTCATTTTCCGCGATTGCATCGAAGATTTTTGGACGGTGATGGGGTCATTGATGTAGAGCACCGGATTGCCTCCGCCTGCCGCCTGCCCCCCATCCAGATCTGCCACTGGCACCACGACGTTGTCGGCCACCTGCTGCTCGGCGGCGATGACTACTGGCTGGACGGATGAGCTCGAACCCTTGACGGTGCACCGATGAGCGGCATTCATGCCCAGAGAAGACGCCTCCGCCTGCTTGGCGACGACCGAGCCATCTGCTGCTGCGCCTTCAACTGGCTTCACCTCCGGCTCGTCTCCATGCGTACGCTTCATGGTGCACCTAGGGAAGGAGGTAGTGCAAGAGAAGGAGCTTCGGCACGCGCGGTAGGTGCAGATTGGGGTTTTGGGACTAGACAAATTGGGGAAAATGACACGAGCATATGGAAGAAGAAGGCCGAGCGGGTTTATAAACACTGGACCATTCATAGTACTCGAGTGGACACGTGTAGTGGGCGGGGTGGGGGGTGGTGGGGATACCACGATCTCCACCTTTTTTTGAAACAGCCACGATCTCCACTTTAGAGCTGCATTGAAAACACGCTCATGGCAGACCTCGATTCCACTGTATGCAAGTGGCACGGAACAAATTTCTAGCAACGTTAGATCTACTCGAGGGGGGGCTTGACTCGTGGAAGTTACTTGCGGTAGGGCCCAGTTGGAAGTGAGATTGAGAGCGCTGCGTAAAAATGGGGTATGTCTTATTAAAATCAAGTGGCAATAAATTGTAGCGTCCCGTCAACAACCGTGCACTCGATGACCCCGTTTCCCTGTGCATGTGTTGTAGTAGCAGTAGTAGCCTTTGCAGACTAGATTAAACGTGACATGACCACTCGACGACTTTTTCCATGGACGACATCGTGTTCCTTCTTGTAGAAGTATCGCCGAGGGAGACGTCCATGCTATCTCACGCTGTACTGTGAAGGGCACGACGTGTGCAACGATCATTGTTGGATCACACATGATCAACGTTGGTGCGCATGATCCACGTGAGAACTGTGACAACCAATCAGGGCGTAGCAGACAGAGTGAGCACAGGTTTGGGCTTCTACGAAAGAGAGAGAGAGAGAGAGAGAGAGAGAGAGAGAGAGAGAGAGAGAGAGAGAGAGAGAGAGAGAGAGAGAGAGAGAGAGAGAGAGAGGGCAAAACTGAGTAGTATCAAAAAACCAAGGACAAAACTGAGTAGTATAAAAATCGAAAGTGAGTGTCTTGTATAATGAAATACATCATGGCATACATCAAATTATGCCAAGATAGATCCACTAGAGTTCATTGGATGTGTGTTCTTCTCATAAACCACATATGGATCAGCCAATGTCATTGCATGTCTGTTCTTTGCACAACCCACATATGGATCCATCCAGTTCATTGCATGTGTGTTCTTTTCATTAACCACAGACAGAGCCATTGCATGTCAGTTCTTTCCACAAACAACATATGTATCCACCAGTGTCACTAGATGTGTGTTCTTTTCATTAACACAGCTAGAGTCATTGCATGTCTGTTCTTTCCACAAACAACATATGGATCCACCAGTGTGATTGCACGTGTGTTCTTTTCACAAACCACAGCCAGTGTCATTGCATGTGTGTTCTTTCCACAAACCACATATGGATCCACCAGTGTCACTTGATGTGTGTTTGATACGTTGCTAACGTATCCATAATATTTGATGTTCCATGCTTGGTTTTATCTACTTTCTTATGTTTTGTACTCATGTTGGAGTACTTTTTATACACTTTATTCGACTAACCTATTTACAAGATGCCATAGTGCTAGTTGCATGTTTTCTGCTATTTTTGGTTCTAGGAAAGTCAGGAAATGAATATTCTCCGAATTGGACGGGACAAAAGCCAAAGTCAGTTTTCACAGAGGGGGACACGGAGCCAGAATACGAGACAGAGAGGGGCCAGAGGGCCGCCACACAACTTGGCCGCACAGCCAGGCCTGGCCCGCGCCAGGGGGTGGTCTGGCCGCTTAGGGCACCACCTCGGCCTCCCCTTTCGCCTATAAGATGCCTCCGATACAGAAACCCTAAGTACCCGATCAAAGTTCCACGAAAGAGTATGTAGCCTCCGTCATCTCCATCCCTAGATCGGGAGGGATCTGAAGCTCTTCCCGGCACCCTGCCGGAGGGGAGAATTCACCCTAGAGGCCTTCTTCATCACCATTCAAGCCTTCGGTGTGATGTGTGAGTAGTTCATCCTTGGACTACGGGTCCATGTAGTAGCTAGATAGCTAGTTCTTCTCCTTTGTGCTATCATGTTTAGATCTTGGGAGCTCCGTTCATGATCAAGATCATCTATTTGTAATCCTACATATTGTGTTTGCGGGGATCCGATGGATATTGAGATGCTATTTCAGATTGATTATTGATTCTATCATGTCTTTGTTATTTATGATCTTGCGTGCTTTCCGTTGTTAGTAGATATATTGGCCAAGTAGATGCTAGCAACTCTAAGAGTTAGTATTTATGCTTGATAGTGGGATCATGCCTCTAGTAATCTGGGAAGTGACAGAAATCTCTAAGGTACTAGATGTTCTGTTGCTACTAGGGAGAAAACACCAATCCTTTGTTCATATAACAATCGTATTGTTTACTTTACACGCAATGCGTAATGCAATTATCTGTTGCTTGCAACTTAATACTATAGGGGGTTCGGATGATAACCTGAAGGTGGATTATTAGTCATAGATGCACTTGGATTACGGTCTATGTATAATGTTGTAGTGCCCAATCAAATCTCAAAGGAGTCAAGATAATTAGTATATACATGTATGCTTTCTCGATGTTTGTCAATTGCCCAGCTGTAATTTGTTCACCCAACATGTCATCTATCTTAAGGAGAGCCACCACTAGTGAACTATGGACACCGGTCCTTTCTTTTACCATCAATCTACTACTGTTTACTATTTTCTGTTTACTTTCTACAAGCAATTACTTTCTTCCACACAATACGTTTAATCCTTTGTTTTCAGCAAAACCTCACTGTAAGTTGGGGGCAAAGTTCTATGGTTGTCTTGTGTAGGTTTCCACGTTGCTGCTAGCACCGGTAGTGCGCCCTGCCAAAGGCCAGCTAGCAACACCTTGGAGGTGTTTCCTTGCTCCTACTGGTTCGATAACCTTGGTTTCATAACTGAGGGAAACTTACTGCTATGCTTATCATACCTTCCTCTTGGGGTTCCCCAACGAGCTCGTTATTACATGAGTCAACAGTGTTCTTCTCACAAACCACAGCTAGAGTCATTGCATGTATGTTCTTTCCACAAACCAAATATGGATCCACCAGTGTCATTGCATGTGTGTTCTTCTCATAGACCACATAAGGATCCACCAGTGTCACCGGATGTGTGTTCTTTTCATGAACCACACCCAGTTCATTGCATGTGTGTTCTTTTCACAAGCAACATATGGATCCACCAGTGTCATTGCATGTATGTTCTTTTTATTAACCACACCTAGAGCCATTGCATGTCTGTTCTTTCCACAAACAACATACGGATCCACCAGTATCACTGGATGTGTGTTCTTTTGATGAAACACACCCAGTTCATTGCATGTGTGTTCTTTCCACAAACCACATATGGATCCACTAGTATCACTGCACATGTGTTCTTCTCAAGACCACAGCTAGAACCATTGCATGTTTGTTCTTTCCACAAACAACATATGTATCCACCAGTGTCATTGCATGTGTGTTATTCTCATTAACCCCAGCTAGAGCCATTGCCTGTCTGTTCTTTCCACAAACAACATATGGATCCACCAGTGTGATTGCATGTCTGTTCGTTTCACAGACCACATATGGATCCACCAGTGTCATTGCATCTGTGTTCTTCTCACAAACCACAGCTAGAGTCATTGCATGTGTGTTCTTTTCATTAACCACATCTAGAGTCATTGCATGTGTGTTCTTCTCACAAACCACATATGGATCCACCAGAGTTCATTGCATGTTTGTTCTTTTCACAAACCACATCTAGAGTCATTGCATGTCTGTTCTTCTCATAAACCACATATGGACCCACTAGAGTTCATTGCATGTGTGTTCTTTTCATAAACCATAGCTAGAGTCATTGCATGTCTGTTCTTCTCACAAACCACACAAGGATCCAGCAGAGTCATTGCATGTGTGTTCTTTTTCACAAACCACAGCTAGAGGCATTGCATGTCTGTTCTTTTCACAAACCACATCTAGAGTCATTGCATGTGTGTTCTTCTCACAAACCACAACTAGAGTCATTTCATGTCTGTACTTTCAATAAACTACACAAGGATCCACCAGGGTCATTGCACATATGTTCTTTTCATTAACCACACCTAGAGTCATCGCATGTGTGTTCTTCTCATAAACCACATCTATAGTCATTGCATGTGTGTTCTTCTCACAAACCACACATGGATCCACCAGAGTTCATTGCTTGTCTGTTATTTTCACAAACCACAGCTAGAGTCATTGCATGTCTGTTCTTCTCACAAACCACACATGGATCCACCAGCGTCATTACATGTGTGTTCTTTTCACAAATCACATCTAGAGTCATTGGATGTATGTTCTTTTCACAAACCACATATTGATCCACCAGTGTCATTGCATGTGTGTTCTTTTCACAAACCACATTTAGAGTCAATGCATGTGTGTTATTTTCACAAACCACATATGGATCCACTAGAGTGATTAAATGTGTGTTCTTTTCATTAACCACTGCTAGAGTCATTGCATGTCTGTCCTTTTCACAAACCACATATGGATCCACCAGTGTCATTGCATGTGTGTTCTTCTCACAAACCACAACAAGAGTCATTGCACGTGTGTTCTTTTCATTAACCACTTCTATATTCATTGCATGTGTGTTCTTCTCATAGACCACATAAGGATCCACCAGTGTCACTGGATGTCTGCTCTTTTCACAAACGACTTCTAGAGTCATTGCATGTTTGTTCTTCTGACAAACCACATATGGATCCACCAGAGTTCATTGCATGTGTGTTATTTTCATTAACCATAGCTAGAGCCATTCCATGTATGTTCTTGCCACAAACCACATATGGATCCACCAGTGTCACTGGATGTGTGTTCTTTTCATGAACCACACCCAGTTCATTACATGTATGTTCTTTCCACAAACAACATATGGATCCACCGGTGTGATTGCATATGTGTTCTTTTCACAAACCACAGCCAGTGTCATTGCATGTGTGTTCTTTCCACAAACCACATATGTATCCACCAGTGTCATTGCATGTGTGTTCTTTTCTTTAACCACAACTAGAGTCATTGCATGTCTGTTCTTTCCACAAACAACATATGGATCCACCAGTGTGATTGCATGTGTGTTCTTTTCACAAACCACAACTAGTGTCATTGCATGTCTGTTCTTTCCACAAACCACATATGGATCCACTAGTGTCATTGCATGTCTATTCTTTTCACGAACCACAGCCAGTGTCATTGTTGGGTTCGCAGCATAGAAAACAAAAAAATTAACTATATGCCAAGATCTATCTACTAGATATAGAGAAACGGGTGGATATACATCCATGGAGAACTTACCCTCGAAGACAACAGAGTTTTGTTTACGAGTTGGAACTCGTGTATGATGTAGTCATACGCTTGGAGATCTCAAGATCGTGTGGAAGTCCGAGCGCCGCAAATCAGCAGCGCATCTGTCCTCGCACACACGTTCAAGACACCGGACAACCTCCACCTCCTCGCTCCAGTGAATCAGTGGAAGCATCAACTCGTTCCTATCAATACAATTATAGCATGCAAAATAAACATCTATCATATACAAGGAATACATAATAAAAACTTTATTATTGCCTCTCAGGGCATATTTCCTTCAGTCATTGCATGTCTGTTCTTTCCACAAACCACATATGGATCCACCAGTGTGATTGCATGTGTGTTCTTTTCAAAAACCACAACCAGTGTTATTGCATGTCTGTTTTTCCACAAACCACATATGGATCCACCAGTGTCATTGCATGTCTGTTCTTTTCACAAACCACAGCCAGTGTCATTGCATGTCTGTTCTTTGCACAGACAACGTATGGATCCCCCAGTGTGATTGCATGTTGTACTTCTCACAAACCACAGCCAGTGTCATTGCATGTCTATTCTTTCCACAAACAACATATGGATCCACTAGTGTGATTGCATGTGTGTTCTTTTCATGAACCACACCTAGTTCATTGCATGTGTGTTCTTCTCACAGACCACATAAGGATCCACCAGTGTCACTGGATGTGTGTTCTTTTCATGAACCACAGCTAGAGCCATTGCATGTGTGTTCTTCACACAAACAACATATGGATCCACCAGTGTCATTGCATGTGTGTTCTTTTGATGAAACACACCTAGAGTTCATTGCATGTCTATTCTTTTCACAAACCACATCTAGAGTCATTGCATGTCAGTTGTTCTCACAAACCACATATGGATCCACCAGAGTTCATTGCATGTGTGTTCTTTTCACAAACCACAACTAGATTCATTGCATGTTGGTTCTTTTCACAAACGACATATGGATCGACCAGTGTCATTGCATGTGTGTTCTATTCACAAACCACAGCTAGAGTCATTGCATGTGTGTTCTTTTCATTAACCACATCTATAGTCATTGCAAGTGTGTTCTTCTCACAAACCACATATGGATCCACCAGAGTTCATTGCATGTCTGTTCTTTTCACAAACCACATCTAGAGTCATTGCATGCGTGTTCTTCTCACAAACCACATATGGATCCACCAGAGTTCATTGCATGTATGTTATTTTCACAAACCACAGCTAGAGTCATTGCATATCTGTTCTTGTCACAAACCACACATGGATCCACCAGAGTCATTGCATGTGTGTTCTTTTTCACAAACCACAGCTAGAGTCATTGCACGTGTGTTCTTTTCACAAACCACATCTAGAGTCATTGCAAGTTTGTTCTTCTCACAAACCACACAAGGATCCACAAGAATCATTGCATCTCTGTTCTTTTCATTAACCACAGATGGAGTTATTGCATGTGTGTTCTTCTGACAAACCACATCTAGAGTCATTGCATGTGTGTTCTTCTCACAAACCACATATGGATCCACTAGAGTTCATTGCATGTCTGTTCTCTTCACAAACCACAGCTAGAGTCATTGCATGTCTGTTCTTCTCACAAACCACACATGGATCCACCAATGTCATTGCATGTGTGTTCTTTTCACAAACCACAACTAGAGTTATTGGATGTATGTTCTTTTCACAAACCACATATTAATCCACCAGTGTCATTGCATGTGTGTTCTTTTCACAAACCACATCTAGAGTCATTGCATGTGTGTTCTTTTCACAAACCACATCTAGAGTCATTGCATGTGTGTTCTTTTCACAAACCACATATGGATCCACTAGAGTGATTAAATGTGTGTTATTTTCATTAACCACAGCTAGAGTCATTGCATGTATATTCTTTTAACAAACCACATATGGATCCACCAGTGTCATTGCATGTGTGTTCTTCTCACAAACCACAGCTAGAGTCATTGCATGTGTGTTCTTTTCATTAACCACATCTAGAGTCATTGCATGTGTGTTCTTCTCATAGACCACATAAGGATCCACCAGTGTCACTGGATGTCTGTTCTTTTCACAAACCACATCTAGAGTCATTGCATGCCGGTTCTTATCACAAACCACATATGGATCCAATAGAGTTCATTGCATGTTTGTTCTTTTCGCAAACCACATCTAGAGTCATTGCATGTCTGTTCTTCTCACAAACCACATATGGATCCACCAGAGTTCATTGCATGTCTGTTCTTTTCATTAACCACAACTAGAGCCATTGCATGTCTGTTCTTTACACAAACCATATATGGATCCACCAGTTTCACTAGATGTGTGTTCTTTTCATGAACCACAACCAGTTCATTGCATGTATGTTCTTTCCACAAACAACATATGGATCCACCAGTGTGATTGCATGTGTGTTCTTTTCACAAACCATAGCCAGTGTCATTGCATGTGTGTTCTTTCCACAAACCACATATGTATCCACCAGTGTGATTGCATGTGTGTTCTTTTATTTAACCACAACTAGAGTCATTGCATGCCTGTTCTTTCCGCAAAAAATATATGGATCCACTAGTGTGATTGCATGTGTGTTCTTTTCACAAACCACAACCAATGTCATTGTATGTCCGTTCTTTCCACAAACCACATATGGATCCACCAGTGTCATTGCATGTCTATTCTTTTCACAAACCACAGCTAGTGTCATTGCATGTCTGTTCTTTCCGCAAACCACATATGGATCCACTAGTGTGATTGCATGTGTGTTCTTTTGACAAACCACAACCGGTGTCATTGCATGTATATTCTTTCCACAAACCACATATGGATCCACCAGTGTCATTGCATGTCTGTTCTTTTCACAAACCACAGCCAGTGTCATTGCATGTCTGTTCTTTCCATGAACCACATATGGATCCACCAGAGTTCATTGCATGTCTATCATTGTCACAGACCACATTGATCCACTAGTCTGATTGCATGTGTGTTCTTCTCACAAACCATGACCAGTGTAATTGCATGTCTGTTCTTTCCACAAACAACATATGGATCCACCAGTGTGATTGCATGTGTGTTCTTTTCATGAACCACACCCAGTTCATTGCATGTGTGTTCTTCTCATAGACCACATAAGGATCCACCAGTGTCACTGGATGTGTGTTCTTTTCATGAACCACAGCTAGAGCCATTGCATGTGTGTTCTTCTCATAAACAACATATGGATCCACCAGTGTCATTGCATGTGTGCTCTTTCCATGATCCACACCTAGAGTTCATTGCATGTCTGTTCTTTTCACAAACCACATCTAGAGTCATTGCATGTCTGTTGTTCTCACAAACCACATATGGATCCATCAGAGTTCATTGCATGTGTGTTCTTTTCACAAAGCATAGCTAGATTCATTGCATGTCTGTTCTTTTCACAAACCACATATGGATCGACCAGTGTCATTGCATGTGAGTTCTTTTCACAAACCACAGGTAGAGTCATTGCATGTGTGTTCTTTTCATTAACCACATCTAGAGTTATTGCAAGTGTGTTCTTCTCACAAACCACGTATGGATCCACCGGAGTTCATTGCATGTCTGTTCTTTTCACAAACCACATCTAGAGTCATTGCATGTGTGTTCTTCTCACAAACCACATATGGATCCACCAGAGTTCATTGCATGTGTGTTCGTTTCACAAACCATAGCTAGATTCATTGCATGTCTGTTCTTCTCACAAACCACACAAGGATCCACTAGAGCCATTGCATGTGTGTTCTTTTTCACAAACCACAGCTAGAGTCATTGCACGTGTGTTCTTTTCACAAACCACATCTAGAGTCATTGCATGTCTGTTCTTCTCACAAACTACAGCTAGAGTCATTGCATGTCTGTTCTTCTCACAAACCACACATGGATCCACCAGAGTCATTGCATCTTTGTTCTTTTCATTAACCACAGCTAGAGTCATTGCATGTGTGTTCTTCTCAGAAAACCACATCTAGAGTCATTGTATGTGTGTTCTTCTCACAAACCACACATGGATCCACTAGAGTTCATTGCATGTCTATTCTTTTCACAAACCACAGCTAGAGTTATTGCATGTCTGTTCTTCTCACAAACCACACATGGATCCACTAGTGTCATTGCATGTGTGTTCTTTTCACAAACCATAGCTAGAGTCATTGCATGTCTGTTCTTCTCACAAACCACACAAGGATCCATCAGAGTCATTGCATGTGTGTTCTTTTTCACAAACCACAGCTAGAGGCATTGCATGTCTGTTCTTTTCACAAACCACATCTAGAGTCATTGCATGTGTGTTCTTCTCACAAACCACAGCTAGAGTCATTTCATGTCTGTACTTTCAATAAACTACACAAGGATCCACCAGGGTCATTGCACCTATGTTCTTTTCATTAACCACACCTAGAGTCATCGCATGTGTGTTCCTCTCATAAACCACATCTATAGTCATTGCATGTGTGTTCTTCTCACAAACCACACATGGATCCACCAGAGTTCATTGCTTGTCTGTTATTTTCACAAACCACAGCTAGAGTCATTGCATGTCCGTTCTTCTCACAAACCACACATGGATCCACCAGCGTCATTACATGTGTGTTCTTTTCACAAATCACATCTAGAGTCATTGGATGTATGTTCTTTTCACAAACCACATATTGATCCACCAGTGTCATTGCATGTGTGTTCTTTTCACAAACCACATTTAGAGTCATTGCATGTGTTTTATTTTCACAAACCACATATGGATCCACTAGAGTGATTAAATGTGTGTTCTTTTCATTAACCACTGCTAGAGTCATTGCATGTCTGTCCTTTTCACAAACCACATATGGATCCACCAGTGTCATTGCATGTGTGTTCTTCTCACAAACCACAACTAGAGTCATTGCACGTGTGTTCTTTTCATTAACCACTTCTATATTCATTGCATGTGTGTTCTTCTCACAGACCACATAAGGATCCACCAGTGTCACTGGATGTCTGCTCTTTTCACAAACGACTTCTAGAGTCATTGCATGTCTGTTCTTCTCACAAACCACATATGGATCCACCAGAGTTCATTGCATGTGTGTTATTTTCATTAACCATAGCTAGAGCCATTCCATGTATGTTCTTGCCACAAACCACATATGGATCCACCAGTGTCACTGGATGTGTGTTCTTTTCATGAACCACACCCAGTTCATTACATGTATGTTCTTTCCACAAACAACATATGGATCCACCAGTGTGATTGCATGTGTGTTCTTTTCACAAACCACAGCCAGTGTCATTGCATGTGTGTTCTTTCCACAAACCACATATGTATCCACCAGTGTCATTGCATGTGTGTTCTTTTCTTTAACCACAACTAGAGTCATTGCATGTCTGTTCTTTCCACAAACAACATATGGATCCACCAGTGTGATTGCATGTGTGTTCTTTTCACAAACCACAACTAGTGTCATTGCATGTCTGTTCTTTCCACAAACCACATATGGATCCACTAGTGTCATTGCATGTCTATTCTTTTCACGAACCACAGCCAGTGTCATTGTTGGGTTCGCAGCATAGAAAGCAAAAAAATTAACTATATGCCAAGATCTATCTACTAGATATAGAGAAACGGGTGGAT
The DNA here is from genome assembly GCA_916181665.1 of Avena sativa. Classification (NCBI taxonomy): domain Eukaryota; kingdom Viridiplantae; phylum Streptophyta; class Magnoliopsida; order Poales; family Poaceae; genus Avena; species Avena sativa. Next base: position 473,527,164 of record OV702290.1, read on the forward strand.
ATACATCCATGGAGAACTTACCCTCGAAGACAACAGAGTTTTGTTTACGAGTTGGAACTCGTGCATGATGTAGTCATACGCTTGGAGATCTCAAGATCGTGTGGAAGTCCGAGCGCCGCAAATCAGCAGTGCATCCGTCCTCGCACACACGTTCAAGACACCGGACAACCTCCACCTCCTCGCTCCAGCGAATCAGTGGAAGCATCAACTCGTTCCTATCAATACAATTATAGCATGCAAAATAAACATCTATCATATACAAGGAATACATAATAACAACTTTATTATTGCCTCTCAGGGCATATTTCCTTCAGTCATTGCATGTCTGTTCTTTCCACAAACCACATATGGATCCACCAGTGTGATTGCATGTGTGTTGTTTTCAAAAACCACAACCAGTGCCATTGCATGTCTGTTTTTCCACAAACCACATATGGATCCACCAGTGTCATTGCATGTCTGTTCTTTTCACAAACCACAACCAGTGTCATTGCATGTTTGTTCTTTGCACAGACAACGTATGGATCCCCCAGTGTGATTGCATGTTGTACTTCTCACAAACCACAGCCAGTGTCATTGCATGTCTGTTCTTTCCACAAACAACATATGGATCCACTAGTGTGATTGCATGTGTGTTCTTTTCATGAACCACACCTAGTTCATTGCATGTGTGTTCTTCTCACAGACCACATAAGGATCCACCAGTGTCACTGGATGTGTGTTCTTTTCATGAACCACAGCTAGAGCCATTGCATGTGTGTTCTTCACACAAACAACATATGGATCCACCAGTGTCATTGCATGTGTGTTCTTTTGATGAAACACACCTAGAGTTCATTGCATGTCTATTCTTTTCACAAACCACATCTAGAGTCATTGCATGTCAGTTGTTCTCACAAACCACATATGGATCCACCAGAGTTCATTGCATGTGTGTTCTTTTCACAAACCACAACTAGATTCATTGCATGTTGGTTCTTTTCACAAACGACATATGGATCGATCAGTGTCATTGCATGTGTGTTCTATTCACAAACCACAGCTAGAGTCATTGCATGTGTGTTCTTTTCATTAACCACATCTATAGTCATTGCAAGTGTGTTCTTCTCACAAACCACATATGGATCCACCAGAGTTCATTGCATGTCTGTTCTTTTCACAAACCACATCTAGAGTCATTGCATGCGTGTTCTTCTCACAAACCACATATGGATCCACCAGAGTTCATTGCATGTATGTTATTTTCACAAACCACAGCTAGAGTCATTGCATATCTGTTCTTGTCACAAACCACACATGGATCCACCAGAGTCATTGCATGTGTGTTCTTTTTCACAGACCACAGCTAGAGTCATTGCACGTGTGTTCTTTTCACAAACCACATCTAGAGTCATTGCAAGTCTGTTCTTCTCACAAACCACACAAGGATCCACAAGAATCATTGCATCTCTGTTCTTTTCATTAACCACAGATGGAGTTATTGCATGTGTGTTCTTCTGACAAACCACATCTAGAGTCATTGCATGTGTGTTCTTCTCACAAACCACATATGGATCCACCAGAGTTCATTGCATGTATGTTCTTTTCACAAACCACAGCTAGAGTCATTGCATGTCTGTTCTTCTCACAAACCACACATGGATCCACCAATGTCATTGCATGTGTGTTCTTTTCACAAACCACAACTAGAGTTATTGGATGTATGTTCTTTTCACAAACCACATATTAATCCACCAGTGTCATTGCATGTGTGTTCTTTTCACAAACCACATCTAGAGTCATTGCATGTGTGTTCTTTTCACAAACCACATCTAGAGTCATTGCATGTGTGTTCTTTTCACAAACCACATATGGATCCACTAGAGTGATTAAATGTGTGTTATTTTCATTAACCACAGCTAGAGTCATTGCATGTATATTCTTTTAACAAACCACATATGGATCCACCAGTGTCATTGCATGTGTGTTCTTCTCACAAACCACAGCTAGAGTCATTGCATGTGTGTTCTTTTCATTAACCACATCTAGAGTCATTGCATGTGTGTTCTTCTCATAGACCACATAAGGATCCACCAGTGTCACTGGATGTCTGTTCTTTTCACAAACCACATCTAGAGTCATTGCATGCCGGTTCTTCTCACAAACCACATATGGATCCAATAGAGTTCATTGCATGTTTGTTCTTTTCGCAAACCACATCTAGAGTCATTGCATGTCTGTTCTTCTCACAAACCACATATGGATCCACCAGAGTTCATTGCATGTCTGTTCTTTTCATTAACCACAACTAGAGCCATTGCATGTCTGTTCTTTACACAAACCATATATGGATCCACCAGTTTCACTAGATGTGTGTTCTTTTCATGAACCACAACCAGTTCATTGCATGTATGTTCTTTCCACAAACAACATATGGATCCACCAGTGTGATTGCATGTGTGTTCTTTTCACAAACCATAGCCAGTGTCATTGCATGTGTGTTCTTTCCACAAACCACATATGTATCCACCAGTGTGATTGCATGTGTGTTCTTTTATTTAACCACAGCTAGAGTCATTGCATGCCTGTTCTTTCCACAAAAAATATATGGATCCACTAGTGTGATTGCATGTGTGTTCTTTTCACAAACCACAACCAATGTCATTGTATGTCCGTTCTTTCCACAAACCACATATGGATCCACCAGTGTCATTGCATGTCTATTCTTTTCACAAACCACAGCTAGTTTCATTGCATGTCTGTTCTTTCCGCAAACCACATATGGATCCACTAGTGTGATTGCATGTGTGTTCTTTTGACAAACCACAACCGGTGTCATTGCATGTATATTCTTTCCACAAACCACATATGGATCCACCAGTGTCATTGCATGTCTGTTCTTTTCACAAACCACAGCCAGTGTCATTGCATGTCTGTTCTTTCCATGAACCACATATGGATCCACCAGAGTTCATTGCATGTCTATCATTGTCACAAACCACATTGATCCACTAGTCTGATTGCATGTGTGTTCTTCTCACAAACCACGACCAGTGTAATTGCATGTCTGTTCTTTCCACAAACAACATATGGATCCACCAGTGTGATTGCATGTGTGTTCTTTTCATGAACCACACCCAGTTCATTGCATGTGTGTTCTTCTCATAGACCACATAAGGATCCACCAGTGTCACTGGATGTGTGTTCTTTACATGAACCACAGCTAGAGCCATTGCATGTGTGTTCTTCTCATAAACAACATATGGATCCACCAGTGTCATTGCATGTGTGCTCTTTCCATGATCCACACCTAGAGTTCATTGCATGTCTGTTCTTTTCACAAACCACATCTAGAGTCATTGCATGTCTGTTGTTCTCACAAACCACATATGGATCCATCAGAGTTCATTGCATGTGTGTTCTTTTCACAAAGCATAGCTAGATTCACTGCATGTCTGTTCTTTTCACAAACCACATATGGATCGACCAGTGTCATTGCATGTGAGTTCTTTTCACAAACCACAGGTAGAGTCATTGCATGTGTGTTCTTTTCATTAACCACATCTAGAGTTATTGCAAGTGTGTTCTTCTCACAAACCACATATGGATCCACCGGAGTTCATTGCATGTCTGTTCTTTTCACAAACCACATCTAGAGTCATTGCATGTGTGTTCTTCTCACAAACCACATATGGATCCACCAGAGTTCATTGCATGTGTGTTCGTTTCACAAACCATAGCTAGATTCATTGCATGTCTGTTCTTCTCACAAACCACACAAGGATCCACTAGAGCCATTGCATGTGTGTTCTTTTTCACAAACCACAGCTAGAGTCATTGCACGTGTGTTCTTTTCACAAACCACATCTAGAGTCATTGCATGTCTGTTCTTCTCACAAACTACAGCTAGAGTCATTGCATGTCTGTTCTTCTCACAAACCACACATGGATCCACCAGAGTCATTGCATCTTTGTTCTTTTCATTAACCACAGCTAGAGTCATTGCATGTGTGTTCTTCTCAGAAAACCACATCTAGAGTCATTGTATGTGTGTTCTTCTCACAAACCACACATGGATCCACTAGAGTTCATTGCATGTCTATTCTTTTCACAAACCACAGCTAGAGTTATTGCATGTCTGTTCTTCTCACAAACCACACATGGATCCACTAGTGTCATTGCACGTGTGTTCTTTTCAAAAACCACAGCTAGAGTCATTGGATTTATGTTCTTTTCACAAACCACATATTGATCCACCAGTGTCATTGCATGTGTGTTCTTTTCACAAACCACATCTAGAGTCATTGCATGTGTGTTCTTTTCACAAACCACATATGGATCCACCAGTGTGATTGCATGTGTGTTCTTTTCATTAACCACAGCTAGAGTCATTGCATGTCTGTTCTTTGCACAAACCACATATTGATCCACCAGTGTCATTGCATGTGTGTTCTTCTCACAAACCACAACTAGAGTCATTGCATGTCTGTTCTTTCCACAAACCACATATGGATCCACCAGTGTCATTGCATGTGTGTTCTTTTCACAAACCACAACCAGTGTCATTGCATGTCTGTTCTTTCCACAAACCACATATGGATCCACCAGTGTCATTGCATGTCCGTTCTTTTCACAAACCACAGCCAGTGTCATTGCATGTCTGTTCTTTCCACAAACCACATATGGATCCACTAGTGTCATTGCATGTCTGTTCTTTCCACAAACCACAACCAGTTTCATTGCATGTCTGTTCTTTCCACAAACCACAACCAGTGTCATTGCTCCCATTGTAGAGCTTGATTCCGATCTTTATGAATCTCACTAGGAGGATAAAACTTTGAATAAAAGAGAGGCACTATTTCCTCCCATTCTAGAGCTTGACCATTCTTCAACAGCTTATACCATTCCTCCGCTCTTCCTTTAAGTGATAATAAGAATAACTTCTTCTTAACTTGATCTGTAGTAATACCTGCACACTTGAACAACCCGCATAATTCGTGTATAAAGAGTAAATGATCACCGGGATGGATAGTTCCATCCCCAACATAATAGTTATCCATAACACGATCAATAATTCTTGTAGGTATTTTGAAAACATCTTTCTCAGCAGGTGGTGGCTTATCTACTACCTTAGCAGTGGTAGTAGGATTACCAAATAAGAAACTCAGCAAATTATCCATAACGAAAATAAAGAAACTAACAGAAGTAAACAATACTCATAGTAGAAGTTTCCTTTACCAGTTCCACTCTCCAATAGCGCTTCACTCCCCGGCAACGGTGCTAGAAAATAGTATTGATGACCCACAAGTATAGGGGGTGTATCGTAGTATTTTTGATAAGTAAGAGTGTCGAACCCAACGAGGAGCAGAAGGTGCTGGCTAGTGGTATGGATCAGGAATTCTCTGCAAATACTTAGCAAACAGATTTTTAGCGGTTTTCGATAAAGCAAGTAAACAAAGTACGAGTAAATAAAAGACAGTAGGAATAAATGCAGCAAGTGGCCTAATCCTTTATGCAGCAAAGGACAAGCCGGTTGTATTACTTAAGATGACCAAACGTTCTCGAGGACACATAGGAAGACTGTCAAGTGCTTTCGCTTCATATAGTTGATTAATCTTCTTTAGCTTGCTAAGTGTTGTATGGGTGAACCTGTGCTAATGTACCGCCCCATCCAAGACTAATACATACTTGTGATTATACCCCTTGCAAACATCCGTAAGTACAAGAAAGTAATTAAGGTAGAAAACTAACCACAGCTTTAAACTCTAAGACCCTTACGTCCCTTGTGCAATGGTTTCCTAACGGGGGTTCAGGTTTCTGTCAATCCGGCAACCCCTATGATTAGTAGCCAAATACACAATGCATTCCCCTAGGCCCATATAGGTGAAGTGTCATGTAGTCGACGTTCACATGACAACACTAGAAGAAGTACACCACAACTTAAATAACAATCTATTGAATCTTTCTCAACACAAATCCACTACTAACAACAAGACTTCTCCCATGTCCTCAAGAACAAAACGAACTACTCACAAACATCATATGGATCATGATCAGAGATGGAATAATGATGTATAACAATCTGAACATAAACAATAATTCAACGGTTCACTCAATAGCATTAACTACAAAGAGTAATCAACACCGGGAAAGTTTCCCCTATGAACTATGCAAGATTCAACGCAATTGTTACAGCAATATGGAGATGGTGATGAGGGTGCTGATGGTGATGATGGTGGTGATGATGATGATGATGATGATCCTGATGAAGTCCAGCTTGATGGTGGTGTTGATGGCAACGATCTCCCCTCTCCGGAAAGGAATTCCCCCGGCAGAAATCTGTCTGCCGAAGAGATCTTTCTCTCTCGGTCTTTTCCGCCCGGCAAAGGCGGCGGAATCTTTCTGTGGTCGCTCCCTGAGTCTTAGGGTTTCGGGAGGATGATATACGCCAGAGGAGAGAGGCTGGAGTGGGCCAGGGTGTCCACACCACCTCCAGGCGCGGCCTAGGCCTGCCCGCGCCATGGGGTGGTGTGGGCCCCCTGTGGCCCACCTCCAATCCATCTTATGGCATCCTTAGTCTTCTAGAAAAATAGGGTTTTCCATATATTTTCTCGAATTTTCTGATCTTCGCGAATTTTGCCTCCAAACAGCACCTTTTCCATCAAAATCCTGATTGTAGCGGTCCATGCTCCAAAAGTCATCAACCATGCAAAAATAGATGAAATAACATAAGTATCACCTCTCAATACGACATATATCAATGAATAATAGTGAATTAAGACATAGAATAGTGATGCAAAATGGACGTATCACATGTCTGTTCTTTTCACAAACCACATAAGGATCCACCAGTGTCATTGGATGTGTGTACTTTTCATGAACCACACCCAGTGTCATTGCATGTGTGTTCTTTTCATGAACCACACATGGATCCACCAGAGTTCATTGCATGTCTGTTATTCTCAAGAACCACATTGATCCACTAGTGTCATTGCATGTGTGTTCTTCTCACAAACCACATGTGGATCCACCAGTGTCATTGGATGTGTGTTCTTCTCACAAACCACATGTGGATCCACTAGTGTCATTGCATGTATGTTCTTCTCGCAAACCACATCTAGAGTCATTGCATGTGTGTTCTATTCATTAACCACACATGGATCCATCAGAGTTCATTGCATGTCTGTTATTCTCATAAACCAGATTGATCCACCCGTGTCATTGCATGTGTGTTCTTCCCACAAACCACATGTGGATCCACCAGAGTCATTGCATGTGTGGTCTTTTCACAAACCACATAAGGATCCACCAGTGACATTGGATGTGTGTTCTTTTCATGAACCACACCCAGTGCCATTGCATGTGTGTTCTTTTCATGAACCACTAATGGATCCACCAGAGTTCATTGCATGTCTGTTATTCTCACAAACCACATTGATCCACCAGTGTCATTGCATGTAGGTTCTTCTGATGAACCACATTTCGATTCACAGGAGTCATTGCATGTCTGTTCTTTTCACAAACTACATAAGGATCCACCTGTTTCATTGGATGTGTGTTCTTTTCATGAACCACAACCACTGTCATTTCATGTGTGTTCTTCTCACAAGACACATATGGATCCACTAGAGTGCCATTGCTTGTTTGTTCTTTTCACAAACCACATTTGGATCCACTAGTGTAATTGCATGTGTGTTCTTTCCATTAACCATAGCTAGAGTCATTGCATGTGTGTTCTTTTCACAAACCACATATGGATCCACCAGTGTCATTGCATGTGTGTTCTTTTCACAAACCACACATGGATCCACCAGTGTCATTGCATGTGTGTTCTTTTCACAAACCACAGCCGAGTCATTGGATGTATATTCTTTTCACAAACCACATATTGATCCACCAGTGTCATTGCATGTGTGTTCTTTTCACAAACCACATCTAGAGTAATTGCATGTGTGTTCTTTTCACAAACCACATATGGATCCACCAGTGTCATTGCATGTGTGTTCTTCTCACAAACCACAACTAGAGTCATTGCATGCGTGTTCTTTTCATTAACCACATCTAGAGTCATTGCATGTGTGTTCTGCTCACGTACCACATAAGGATCCACCAGAGTTCATTGCATGTCTGTTCTTTTCAGAAACCACATCTAGAGTCATTACATGTCTATTCTTCTCACAAACCACATATGGATTCACCAGAGTTCATTGCATGTCTATTCTTTTCATTAACCACAGCTAGAGCCATTGCATGTCTGTTCTTTCCACAAACCACATATGGATCCACCAGTGTCACTAGATGTGTGTTATTTTCATGAACCACAGCTAGAGTCATTGCATGTGTATTCTTTCCACAAACAACATATGGATCCATCAGTGTGATTGCATGTGTGTTCTTTTCACAAACCAGAGCCAGTGTCATTGCATGTGTGTTCTTTCCACAAACCACATATGTATCCACTAGTGTCACTGGATGTGTGTTCTTTTCATGAACCACACCCAGTTCATTGCATGTCTGTTCTTTCCACAAACAACATTTGGATCCACTAGTGTGATTGCATGTGTGTTCTTTTCACAAACCACAACCAGTGTCATTGCATGTCTGTTCTTTCCACAAACCACATATGGATCCATGCTGACTCGTGTACTAACGAGCTTGTTGGGGAACCCCAAGAGGAAGGTATGATGAGCACAGCAGTAAGTTTCCTCAGTTATGAAACCAAGGTTATAAATACAGTAGGAGCAAGGAAACACCCCAAAGGTGTTGCTAGCTGAACTTTGGCAGGGCACACTACCGGTGCCAGCAGCAATGTGGAGACCTGCACAACACAACCACAGAACTCTGTCTCCAACTTACGATGAGGTTGTCAATCTCACCGGTTTTGTTGAAAACAAAGGATTAAATGCATCGAGCAGAAGAAAGTAATAGTTTGCAGAAAGTAAACACAAAGCAGTAAACAGTTGATTGTAGATTGATGGTAAAAGAAAGGACCAGGGTCCATAGTTCACTAGTGGTGGCTCTCCTTAAGATAGATGACATGTTGGGTGAACAAATTACAACGGGGCAATTGAAAAACATCAAGAAAGCATACAAGCATATACTACTCATCTTGACTCCTTTGAGACTTGATTAGGCATTACAACATTATACATAGACCGTAATCCAACTGCATCTATGACTAATAATCCACCTTCAGGTTATCATCCGAACCCCCTCCAGTATTAAGTTGCAAGCAATGGATAATTGCATTATGCATCGCGTGTAAAGTAAACAATACGATTTTTCTATGAACAAAGGATTGTTGTTTTCTCCCTAGTAGCAACATCACATCTAGCCTTAGAGATTTCTGTCACTTCCCCAGATTACTAGAGGCATGAACCCACTATCGAGTATAAATACTAACTCTTGAAGTTGCTAGCATCTACTTGGCCAAGATAGCAACTAACATCGGAAATAATGCAAGATCACAAATAACAAAGACATGATAGAATAAATAATCAATCTGAAATAGCATCTCAATATCCATCGGATCCCCGCAAACACAACATGTAGGAATTACAAATAGATGATCTTGATCATGAACGGAGCTCACAAGATCTTAACATGATAGCACAAAGGAGGAGAACTAGCCATCTAGCTACTACATGGACCCATAGTCTAGAGATGAACTACTCACGCATCACACCGGAGGCTTGCATGATGATGAAGAAGGCCTCCAGGGTGAATTCTCCCTGCCGGCAGGGTGCCGGGAAGAGCTTCAGATTCCTCCCGATCTAGGGATAGAGATGACGGCGGCTACAAACTCTTTCGTGGAATTTTGATCGGGCACTTAGGGTTTCTGTATTGGGGGCAATATATAGGCGAAAGGAGAGGCCGAGGGGGTGCCTGGAGCGGCCAAACCACCCCTTGGCACGGGCCAAGCCTGGCCGCACGGCCATGTGGTGTGGCCGGGCCCCAGCCCCTCTCTGTCTCGTATTCTGGCTCCTGGTGTCCCTTGGTGAAAAACTGACTTTGGCTTTTGTCCCGACCAATTCCGAGAATATTCATTTTCTGACTTTCCTGGAACCAAAAACAGCAGAAAATAGGCAGCTGGCACTGTGGCTCTTGTTAATAGGTTAGTCTAAGAAATCATATGAAAAGTACTCCAAAGTGTGGACAAAACATAAGAAATTAGATAAAACCAAGCATGGAACATCAAAAATTATGGATACGTTAGCAACGTATCAACATCCCCAAGCTTAACTCCTGCTCATCCTCGAGTAGGTAAGTGATAAAAAGAAAGAACAATTTTTGAGGTGACATGCACCATCATAAACATGATCAAAGTATTTGTAAAACATTGATAGCTGGGATCATAGTACTTCAATCATAACATGAAAGACAAAGTTCTAGCAATAAGACAAAGCAATTGTGTTGCAACATGAAAAGGCATAAACAAAAGATTCATGAATAACAATGCTTGGCAAGACGTTTGTTTGTTTCACATAAAGAAAACATAGCATAGTGGCATTCAGCTTGTCCCTCATAGAGTAGCAAACATAAATGCATAGGACACCTTCAAAGTTCATAAGAGTGACTAGATACAAATAGTTTAAAACAAGCAATATCAAAGCTATGCATCAATCAACAAGTCTTGGGACAATGCACATAGAACTAAGAATGGCCACTATGCTCTCAAAGTAGGTGCATAAAGATAGAAGGTGGAGACTCAACATAAAAAGAAAGGCCTTCATAGAAGGAAGTAGGGATTCAAATCTCATAAAGAGCTTCGAAAAATTATGGTACTTATTAGGTTTCAGCTCTCATTGCCCCTATCATAAGCATCTTGAAGGTGATTAATGTTAAAGTGACACAACTAAGAGGATATGCTTGACAAGTTATAAGTGGAAATCTCATGCCCCTTACTTACGAAGACCGAACCTCATGCTACTCAACTTTAGTCACAAGTAAGCTCTTGTAATTGTAAGTACATATGTATCATAGAGAACCGCCAACGGGGTACCCCTTGCACATGATACAGGAGCTATCCCATAATCAAAATGACAAGGCAAGTAGACAATGAGCATCTCAGCGATCTTTTTATTTGCTATTTGCATAGGTTTTTATTGAAGATGCTTCATAGAGTGCTCATTATGGTTATGCTGCAAGTTTCCACCATGATTAGGCATGGCTTAGGATAGCGGCCCAGGAGTTTCTCTAACACAAATACAAACTCCATGATCTTACAAGTTCCCCTTTTATTTCACACCGTCGGGATCCATAAGCAAAAGAACATGGTATCAGCAGGGTAAAATTACAAGTGCAATGTGAAAGCGTTCCCCATGATACATGGTTCTGCTAACTTCAACTTATAAAGCGCAAACATATACGTAACAAAGATGGAAGCAATGGTTCAAGTTTATTAAGTGCAAGAAAGTAAAGTGTGCCATCAAGTTCGTGAGAGCTTTAATCACTAGTTTTCTCATAGCAAGGTTTAATTCAGAAGGTAGACAAAAACATGAATATACTTGGAATAGCATATGCTAATAGGTAGGTATGGTGGACTCTTTGGAATAACTTGGTTTTAGGAGTTGGATGCATGAGTGGAACTCATACTTGGTTATGGAGGCTAGCAAAAGACTGGGAGCGACCAACTAAGAGAGCAATAATGGCCATAATCATGCAGAGCGACAAAACATCATTGATTAAAGCATAAAGTGATACTACAAGTTGAAAACTAAAGGATCATAAAGGCTATGGTGACTTGGGATAGTCATACCATGGTGTGAGCATGTGCCAAGTCAACCCAAATAAAGAATCAAAAAAGAATACCACAATACTATGCTTTAATATGCTAAAACAACGCATGATTCTTCTAAGGCACATTAAGCAATCTCAATTGTTTATAACAAGTCATGCTATAGCAAAGAATACTAAGAATAAAGACAAAACAATATCAAGCATGGGCCACAGTCAAAAACAAGCTCCTTTTACCACTTAAGCATGAACTTTCCTACTCTTTTCCAATCCAAACCAAACTATTTGAAAACCAATGCATGAAAGAGGGGGTCCAACCGATTTATTTAGAAAACTAAGAAACCTAAGCAAACGAAAAAGCAAAAACAAAAACGAAGACGCTCCAAGAACAACACAACTGTGCATGAAACAATAAAAATGAAGTGTTTGGAACAAACCTAGGATTTGTATTGATGAAGAAGGGGATGCCTTGGGCATCCCTAAGCTTTGACGCTTGTACCTCTTGAATATTTCCTGGGGTGACACGGGGTGGCATCCCCAAGCTTGCGCTTTAGTCCATTCTTCATCTCATTACATCATTCTCTCCATACACCTGAAATTTTTCCTTCATACAAAACTTCACACAATCTTTATTAGCAACATTAGTGCACTCAAGATAATAAGTCTTTAGGTTGAGTTTCAACACCAATAAAACTTCCACTAAAAAACAAGCTACTGTAGCACTTCCCTCAAAAATCTCAATTCCCCAAAAGAACTCAAAAAGGAACCAACAAGAAGCAAATGCAAATAATGGCAGAAATCTGTCAAAACAGACCAGCAGGTAAAAACCAATTTTTTCGAAGACCTTCTGTTGCTCAAATAAAAAATTATTGAACTAACGAAAGTTATATAACAACCTGGGGCAGAAGCACAAAAATTCACGCTGCAAACGGACATACAGAGATTTTACACGAATTTTTACGGTGAAGCACAGAAATCTATTTTGGGACAGCAACTTTCCCAATCATTACTTCTCTCTCATTAGAGGTTACTCTTGGCACAAAAAGCAAATAAAAAAGGATAAGGAGCAGTTATTACTGAATTAATAACTTCCAAAAATCATCTAAAACTTTTGGGTTATCTCCCAGTAAGTACTTTTCTTTAACGCCTTTAAGTTAGGCATAAGAAGCAAGAAAAAGAATCAAGTGTTCTCATAAAAAGAAGCATTAACATTGATATCAGAAATATCTTCAACAAGGCAAGGTATCTCATCCAAATAAGTTCTAGAGGATCCTCTCTCAACGCTCTTGGGTTCACTATTTTCATCAAACGGGTTTTCGGGAATAACCCAATCAAGATTCTTTTCTATGGCTTCATGCATTGCTACAAGTTTAAAAGGTATTGTTATCTTAATTTCCTCCCCATTAGGTTCGGTTTTATTCATCTTTTCCCGTGTACCAACAACATCTACACATGAGCCTAGCATATTAAAATGTTTAAACACTTTTCTAGCTTCCTTGGCAACATCATAAAATTCCTTAAGCAAAGTTTCTAGAATAAAATCCCTCTTTTAATGGTCCTCAATTTCTTTAAGTTTAAGAAACATTACTTGCATTAAGGGGTTAAGGTTAACAAACCTAGATTCCAACATGTGAACTAAAGAAGCTGCAGCAATTTCATAGTTTGGAGCAAGTTCTGCAAGGGATCTATCCTCAATATCATCATGTTTACTAACATGATTAAAGAATTCTTCAATATTATCTTTTCCAATTATAGAACCACTACTTATTGAAAGGTCTTTCAGGGTGAATTTAGGGATCAACATGGTGAGCTAAGAAAGAGGTAAGAACTATAGCAAGACTTAATTTTTTTGTGTTTTTTAATAAAGAAAACAAACTAGTAAAAACTAATTTTTTTTGTGTTTTGATAAAGAAAGCAAACAAAGCAAAAAGTAAACTAAGAAAAACAAAAATAAAAAAGTAAAGAGATTGGTTATGAGGGACTCCCCTTGTGAAGATGTCCTTGACTCCCCGGCAACGGCGCCAGAAAATCACTTGCTGACTCGTGTACTAACGAGCTCGTTGGGTAACCCCAAGAGGAAGGTATGATGAGCACATCAGTAAGTTTCCCTCAGTTATGAAACCAAGGTTATCAATCCAGTAGGAGCAAGGAAACACCCCAAAGGTGTTGCTAGCTGAACTTTGGCAGGGCGCACTACCAGTGCCAGCAGCAACGTGGAGACCTGCACAACACAACCACAGAACTATGTCCCCAACTTACGATGAGGTTGTCAATCTCACCGGTTTTGCTGAAAACAAAGGATTAAACGTATCGAGCGGAAGAAAGTAATAGTTTGCAGAAAGTAAACACAAAGCAGTAATCAGTTGATTGTAGATTGATGGTAAAAGAAAGGACCAGGGTCCATAGTTCACTAGTGGTGGCTCTCCTTAAGATAGATGACATGTTGGGTGAACAAATTACAGCGGGGCAATTGACAAACATCGAGAAAGCATACAAGCATATACTACTCATCTTGACTCCTTTGAGACTTGATTGGGCATTACAACATTATACATAGACCGTAATCCAACTGCATCTATGACTAATAATCCACCTTCAGGTTATCATCCGAACCCCCTCCAGTATATTAAGTTGCAAGCAACGGATAATTGCATCACGCATTGCGTGTAAAGTAAACAATACGATTGTTCTATGAACAAAGGATTGCTGTTTTCTCCCTAGTAGCAACAGCACATCTAGTACCTTAGAGATTTCTGTCACTTCCCCAGATTACTAGAGGCATGAACCCACTATCGAGCATAAATACTAACTCTTGGAGTTGCTAGCATCTACTTGGCCAAGATAGCTACTAACAACGGAAAGCATGCAAGATCAGAAATAACAAAGACATGATAGAATCAATAATCAATCTGAAATAGCATCTCAATATCCATCAGATCCTCGCAAACACAACATGTAGGAATTACAAATAGATGATCTTGATCATGAACGGAGCTCACAAGATCTAAAAATGATATCACAAAGGAGGTGAACCAGCCATCTAGCTACTACATGGACCCGTAGTCGAGAGATGAACTACTCACGCATCACACCGGAGGCTTGCATGATGATGAAGAAGGCCTCCAGGGTGAATTCTCCCCTCCTGCAGGGTGCCGGGAAGAGCTTCAGATCCCTCCTGATCTAGGGATGGAGATGACGGTGGCTACAGACTCTTTCGTTGAATTGTGATCGGGCACTTAGGGTTTCTGTATCGGGGGCAATATATAGGCGAAAGGAGAGGCCGAGGGGGTACCTGGGGCGGCCAGACCACCCCCTGGCGTGGGCCAAGCCTGTGCGCACGGCCAGGTAGTGTGGCCGGGCCCCATCCCCTCTCTGTCTCGTATTCTGGCTCCTGGTGTCCCTTGGTGAAAAACTGACTTTGGCTTTTGTCCCGTCTAATTCCGAGAATATTCATTTTCTGACTTTCCTGGAACCAACAACAGCAGAAAATAGGCAGCTGGCACTATGGCTCTTGTTAATAGGTTAATCCAAGAAATCATATGAAAAGTACTCCAAAGTGTGGACAAAACATAAGAAAGTAGATAAAATCAAGCATGGAATATTAAAAATTATGGATACGTTAGCAACGTATCAATACACTAGTGTCATTGCTTGTCTGTTCTTTTCACAAACCACAGCCAGTGTCATTACATGTCTGTTCTTTCCACAAACCACATACGGATCCACCAGTGATATTGCATGTCTGTTCTTTCCGCACACCACAACCAGTGTCATTGCATGTCTGTTCTTTCCACACACCACAACCAGTGTCATTGCATGTCTGTTCTTTTCAGAAACCACATAAGGATCCACCAGTGTCATTCGATGTGTGTTATTTTCATGAACCACACCCAGTGTCATTGCATGTGTGTTCTTTTCATGAACCACACATGGATCCACCAGAGTTCATTGCATGTCTGTTATTCTCACAAACCACATTGATCCACCAGTGTCATTGCATGTATGTTCTTCTCACAAACCACATGTGGATCCAGCAGAGTCATTGCATGTGTGTTCTTTTCACAAACCACATAAGGATCCACTAGTGTCATTGGATGTGTTTTTTTTTCATGAACCACACCCAGTGTCATTGCACGTGTGTTCTTTTCATGAACCACATATGGATCCATCAGAGTTCATTGCATGTCTGTTATTCTCACAAACCACATTGATGCACCAGTGTCATTGCATGTGTGTTCTTTTCATGAACCACATGTGGATCCACCAGAGTCATTGCATGTCTATTCTTTTCACAAACCACATAAGGATCCACTAGTGTCATTTGATGTGTGTTCTTTTCACGAATCACAACCAGTGTCATTGCATGTGTGTTCTTCTCACAAACCACATATGGATCCACCAGAGTGCCATTGCTTGTCTGTTCGTTTCACAAACCACATATGGATCCACTAGTGTTATTGCATGTGTGTTCTTTTAATTAACCATAGCTAGAGTCATTGCATGTGTGTTCTTTTCACAAACCACATATGGATCCACCAGTTTCATTGCATGTGTGTTCTTTTCATTAACCATAGCTAGAGTCATTGCATGTGTGTTCTTTTCAAAAACCACATGGATCCACCAGAGTCATTGCATGTGTGTTCTTCTCACAAACAACATATGGATCCACCAGAGTTCATTGGATGTGTGTTCATTTTATGAACCACACCCAGTGCCATTGCATGTCTGTTCTTCTCACAAACCACATATGGATCCACCAGTGTCATTCCATGTGTGTTCTTCTCACAAACCACATATGGAGTCATTGCATGTGTGTTCATCTCACAAAACCACATAAGGATCCACCTGTGTCATTGGATGTGTGTTCTTCTCATGAATCACACCAAGTGTCATTGCATGTGTGTTCTTCTCACAAACAACATATGGATGCACCAGTGTCATCGGATGTGTGTTCTTCTCACAAACCACATGTGGATCCACCAGTGTCATTGCATGTGTGTTCTTCTCACAAACAACATCTAGAGTCATTGCATGTGTGTTCTTTTCATGAACCACACAGGGATCCACCAAAGTTCATTGCATGTCTGTTATTCTCACAAACCACATTGATCCACCAGTGTCATCGCATGTGTGTTCTTCTCATAAACCACATGTGGATCGACCAGAGTCATTGCATGTGTGTTCTTTTTACAAACCACATAAGGATCCACCAGTGACATTGGATGTGTGTTCTTTTCATGAACCACACCCAATGCCATTGCATGTGTGTTCTTTTCATGAACCACGCATGGATCCACCAGAGTTCATTACATGTCTGTTATTCTGACAAACCACATTGATCCACAAGTGTCATTGCATGTGTGTTCATTTCATGAACCACATGTCGATCCACCAGAGTCATTGCATGCCTGTTCTTTTGACAAACCACATAGGGATCCACAAGTGTCATTGGATGTGTGTTCTCTTCATGAACCACAACTAGTGCCATTGCTTGTCTATTCTTTTCAAAAACCACACATGGATCCACTAGTGCCATTGCATGTGTGTTCTTTTCATTAACCATAGCTAGAGTCATTGCATGTGTGTTCTTTTCACAGGCAACATATGGATCCACCAGTGTCATTGCCTGTGTGTTCTTTTCATTAACCATATATAGAGTCATTGCATGTGTGTTCTTTTCACAAATCACATGGATCCACCAGAGTCATTGCATGTGTGTTCTTCTCACAAACCACATATGGATCCACCAGAGTTCATTGGATGTGTGTTCTTTTCATGAACCACACCCAATGCCATTGCATGTCAGTTCTTCTCACAAACCACATATGGATCCACCAGTGTCATTGCATGTGTGTTCTTCTCACAAACCACATATGGAGTCATTGCATGTGTGTTCTTCTCACAAACGACATAAGGATCCACCAGTGTCATTGGATGTGTGTTCTTCTCATGAACCACACCCAGTGTCATTGCATGTGTGTTCTTCTCACAAACCACATATGGATCCACCAGTGTCATTGGATGTGTGTTCTTCTCACAGACCACATGTCGATCCACCAGTGTCATTGCATGTGTGTTCTTCTCACAAACCACATCTAGAGTCATTGCATCTGTGTTCTTTTCATGAATGACACATGGATCCACTAGAGTTCATTGCATGTCTGTTATTCTCACAAACCACATTGATCCACTAGTGTCATTGCATGTGTGTTCTTCTCACGAACCACATGTGGATCCACCAGTGTCATTGGATGTGTGTTCTTCTCACAAACCACATGTGGATCCACCAGTGTCATTGCATGTGTGTTCTTCTCACAAACCACATATGGAGTCATTGCATGTGTGTTGTTCTCACAAACCACATAAGGATCCACCAGTGTCATTGGATGTGTGTTCTTCTCACAAACCACATGTGGATCCACCAGTGTCATTGCATGCGTATTCTTCTCACAAACCACATCTAGAGTCATTGCATGTGTGTTCTTTTCATGAACCACACATGGATCCACCAGAGTTCATTGCATGTCTGTTATTCTCACAAACCACATTGATCCACCCGTGTTATTTCATGTGTGTTCTTTTCACAAACCACATGTGTATCCACCGGAGTCATTGCATGTGTGTTCTTTTCACAAACCACATAAGGATCCACCAGTGTCATTGGATGTGTGTTCTTTTCATGAACCACACCTAGTGTCATTGCATGTGTGTTCTTCTCGTGAACCACACATGGATCCACCAGAGTTAATTGCATGTCTGTTATTCTCACAAACCACATTGATCTACTAGTGTCATTCCATGTGTGTTCTTCTCACAAACCACATGTGGATCCACCAGAGTCATTGCATGTCTATTCTTTTCACAAAACACATAAGGATCCACAAGTTTCATTGGATGTTTGTTCTTTTCATGAACCACAACCAGTGTCATTGTATGTGTGTTCTTCTGACAAACCACATGTGGATCCACCAGAGTCATTGCATGTCTGTTCTTTTCACAAACCACATAAGGATCCCCCAGTGTCACTGGATGTGTGTTCTTTTCATGAACCACAACCAGTGTCATTGCATGTGTGTTCTTCTCACAAACCACATATGGATCGAGGAGAGTGCAATTGCTTGTCTGTTCTTTTCACAAACCACATATGGATCCACCTGTGTCATTACATGTGTGTTCTTTTTATTAACCATAGCTAGAGTCATTGCTTGTGTGTTCTTTTCACAAACCACATATGAATCCACTAGTGTCATTGCATGTGTGTTATTTTCATTAACCATAGCTAGAGTCATTGCATGTGTGTTCTTTTCACAAACCACATGGATCCACCAGAGTCATTACATGTGTGTTCTTCTCACAAATCACATAAGGATCCACCAGAATTCATTGGATGTGTGTTCTTTTCATGAACCACACCCAGTGCCATTGCATGTCTATTCTTCTCACAAACCACATATGGATCCACCAGTGTCATTGCATGTTTGTTCTTCTCACAAACCACATATGGAGTCATTGCATGTGTGTTCCTCTCACAAACCCATATAAGGATCCACCAGTGTCATTGCATGTGTGTTCTTCTCACAAACCACATATGGATCCACCAGTGCCATTGGATGTGTGTTCTTCTCACAAACCACATGTGGATCCACCAGTGTCATTGGATGATGATGATGATCCCGATGAAGCCTAGATTGATGGTGGTGTTGATGGCAACGATCTCCCCTCTCCGGGAAGGAATTCCCCCGGCAGAAATCTGTCTGCCGGAGAGATCTTTCTCTCTCGGTGTTTTCCGCCCTGCAGAGGCGGCGGAATCTTTCGGTGGTCGCTCCCCAAGTCTTAGGGTTTCGGGAGGATGATATACGCCAGAGGGGAGAGGCTGGAGTGGGCCAGGGTGGCCACACCACCTGCAGGCGCGACCTAGGCCTGCCTGCGCCATGGGGTGGTGTGGGCCCCCTGTGGCCCACCTCCACTCCATCTTCTGGCATCCTTAGTCTTCTGGAAAAATAGGATTTTCCATATATTTTCTCGGATTTTCTGATCTTCGCGAATTTTGCCTCCAAACAGCACCTTTTCCATCAAAATCCTGACTGCAGCGGTCCATGCTCCAACAGTCATCAACCATGAAAAAATAGATGAAATAACATAAGTATCACCTCTCAATACGACATATATCAACGAATAATAGTGAATTAAGACATAGAATAGTGATGCAAAATGGACGTATCACATGTCTGTTCTTTTCACAAACCACATAAGGATCCACCAGTGTCATTGGATGTGTGTACTTTTCATGAACCACACACAGTGTCATTGCATGTGTGTTCTTTTCATGAACCACACATGGATCCACCACAGTTCATTGCATGTCTATTATTCTCACAAACCACATTGATCCACCAGTGTCATTGCATGTGTGTTCTTCTCACAAACCACATGTGGATCCACCAGAGTCATTGCATCTGTGTTCTTTTCACAAACCAGATAAGGATCCACCACTATCATTGGATGTGTGTTCTTTTCATGAACCACACCCAGTGTCATTGCATGTGTGTTCTTCTCCTGAACCACATATGGATCCACCAGAGTTCATTGCATGTCTGTTATTCTCACAAACCACATTGATCCACCAGTGTCATTGCATGTGTGTTCTTTTCATGAACCACATGTGGATCCACTAGAGTCATTGCATGTCTCTTCTTTTCACAAACCACATAAGGATCCACCAGTGTCATTGGATGTGTGTTCTTTTCACGAACCACAACCAGTGTGATTGCATGTGTGTTCTTCTCACAAACCACATATGGATCCATCAGAGTGCCATTGCTTGTCTGTTCTTTTCACAAACCACATATGGATCCACCAGTGTCATTGCATGTGTGTTCTTTTCATTAACCATAGCTTGAGTCATTGCATGTATGTTATTTTCACAAACCACATTTGGATCCACCAGTTTCATTACATGTGTGTTCTTTTCATTAACCATAGCTAGAGTCATTGCATGTGTGTTCTTTTCAAAAACCACATGGATCCACTAGAGTCATTGCACGTGTGTTCTTCTCACAAACCACATATGGATCCACCAGAGTTCATTGGATGTGTGTTCTTTTCATGAACCACACCCAGGCCATTGCATGTCTGTTCTTCTCACAAACCACATATGGATCCACCAGTGTCATTGCATGTGTGTTCTTCTCACAAACCACATATGGAGTCATTGCATGTGTGTTCTTCTCACAAACCACATAAGGATCCACCAGTGTCATTGGATGTGTGTTCTTCCCATGAATCACACCCAGTGTCATTGCATGTGTGTTCTTCTCACAAACCACATATGGATCCACACGTGTCATTGGATGTGTGTTCTTCTCACAAACCACATGTGGATCCACCAGTGTCATTGCATGTATGTTCTTCTCGCAAACCACATCTAGAGTCATTGCATGTGTGTTCTTTTCATTAACCACACATGGATTCACCAGAGTTCATTGCCTGTCTGTTATTCTCACAAACCACATTGATCCACCCGTGTCATTGTATGTGTGTTCTTCTCACAAACCACATGTGGATCCACCAGAGTCATTGCATGTGTGGTCTTTTCACAAAACACATAAGGATCCACCAGTGACATTGGATGTGTCTTCTTTTCATGAACCACACCTAGTGCCATTGCATGTGTGTTCTTTTCATGAACCACACATGGATCCACCAGAGTTCATTGCATGTCTGTAATTCTCACAAACCACATTGATCCACCAGTGTCATTGCATGTGTATTCTTCTGATGAACCACATTTCGATTCACCAGAGTCATTGCATGTCTATTCTTTTCACAAACCACATAAGGATCCACTAGTGTCATTGGATGTGTGTTCTTTTCATGAACCACAACCAGTGTCATTTCATGTGTGTTCTTCTCACAAACCACATATGGATCCACCAGAGTGCCATTGCTTGTGTGTTATTTTCAGAAACCACATTTGGATCCACTAGTATAATTGCATGTGTGTTCTTTCCATTAACCATAGCTAGAGTCATTGCATGTGTGTTCTTTTCACAAACCACAGATGGATCCACTAGTGTCATTGCATGTGTGTTCTTTTCACAAACCGCACATGGATCCACCAGTGTCATTGCATGTGTGTTCTTTTCACAAACCACAGCTAGAGTCATTTTATGTATATTCTTTTCACAAACCACATATTGATCCACTAGTGTCATTGCATGTGTGTTCTTTTCACAAACCACATCTAGAGTAATTGCATGTGTGTTCTTTTCACAAACCACATCTAGAGTAATTGCATGTGTGTTCTTTTCACAAACCACATATGGATCCACCAGGGTGATTGCATGTGTGTTATTTTCATTAACCACAAGTAGAGTCATTGCATGTATGTTCTTTTCACAAACCACATATGGATCCACCAGTGTCATTGCATGTGTGTTCTTCTCACAAACCATAACTAGAGTCATTGCATGCGTGTTCTTTTCATTAACCACATCTAGAGTCATTGCATGTGTGTTCTGCTCACGTACCACATAAGGATCCACCAGAGTTCATTGCATGTCTGTTCTTTTCACAAACCACATCTAGAGTCATTGCATGTCTATTCTTCTCACAAACCACATATGGATCCACCAAAGTTCATTGCACGTGTGTTCTTTTCATTAACCACAGCTAGAGCCATTGCATGTCTGTTCTTTCCACAAACCACATATGGATCCACCAGTGTCACTAGATGTGTGTTATTTTCATGAACCACAGCTAGAGTCATTGCATGTGTGTTCTTTCCACAAACAACATATGGATCCATCAGTGTGATTGCATGTGTGTTCTTTTCACAAACTAGAGCCAGTGTCATTGCATGCGTGTTCTTTCCACAAACCACATATGTATCCACTAGTGTCACTGGATGTGTGTTGCTTTCATGAACCACGCCCAATTCATTGCATGTCTGTTCTTTCCACAAACAACATATGGAGCCACTAGTGTGATTGCATGTGTGTTCTTTTCACAAACCACAACCAGTGTCATTGCATGTCTGTTCTTTCCACAAACCACATATGGATCCATGCTGACTCGTGTACTAACGAGCTTGGTGGGTAACCCCAAGAGGAAGGTATGATGAGCACATCAGTAAGTTTCCCTCAGTTATGAAACCAAGGTTATCAATCCAGTAGGAGCAAGGAAACACCCCAAAGGTGTTGCTAGCTGAACTTTGGCAGGGCGCACTACCAGTGCCAGCAGCAACGTGGAGACCTGCACAACACAACCACAGAACTATGTCCCCAACTTACGATGAGGTTGTCAATCTCACCGGTTTTGCTGAAAACAAAGGATTAAACGTATCGAGCGGAAGAAAGTAATAGTTTGCAGAAAGTAAACACAAAGCAGTAAACAGTTGATTGTAGATTGATGGTAAAAGAAAGGACCAGGGTCCATAGTTCACTAGTGGTGGCTCTCCTTAAGATAGATGACACGTTGGGTGAACAAATTACAGCGGGGCAATTGACAAACATCGAGAAAGCATACAAGCATATACTACTCATCTTGACTCCTTTGAGACTTGATTGGGCATTACAACATTATACATAGACCGTAATCCAACTGCATCTATGACTAATAATCCACCTTCAGGTTATCATCCGAACCCCCTCCAGTATATTAAGTTGCAAGCAACGGATAATTGCATCACGCATTGCGTGTAAAGTAAACAATACGATTGTTCTATGAACAAAGGATTGCTGTTTTCTCCCTAGTAGCAACAGCACATCTAGTACCTTAGAGATTTCTGTCACTTCCCCAGATTACTAGAGGCATGAACCCACTATCGAGCATAAATACTAACTCTTGGACTTGCTAGCATCTACTTGGCCAAGATAGCTACTAACAACGGAAAGCATGCAAGATCAGAAATAACAAAGACATGATAGAATCAATAATCAATCTGAAATAGCATCTCAATATCATCGGATCCTCGCAAACACAACATGTAGGAATTACAAATAGATGATCTTGATCATGAACGGAGCTCACAAGATCTAAACATGATAACACAAAGGAGGAGAACCAGCCATCTAGCTACTACATGGACCCGTAGTCGAGAGATGAACTACTCACGCATCACTCCGGAGGCTTGCATGATGATGAAGAAGGCCTCCAGGGTGAATTCTCCCCTCCTGCAGGGTGCCGGGAAGAGCTTCATATCCCTCCCGATCTAGGGATGGAGATGACGGTGGCTACAGACTCTTTCATGGAATTTTGATCGGGCACTTAGGGTTTCTGTATCGGGGGCAATATATAGGCGAAAGGAGAGGCCGAGGGGGTACCTGGGGCGGCTAGACCACCCCCTGGCGCAGGCCAAGCCTGGCCGCATGGCCAGGTAGTGTGGCCGGGCCCCATCCCCTCTCCGTCTCTTATTCTGGCTCCTGGTGTCCTTCGGTGAAAAACTGACTTTGGCTTTTGTCCCGTCTAGTTCCGAGAATATTCATTTTCTGACTTTCCTGGAACCAACAACAGCAGAAAATAGGCAGCTGGCACTATGGCTCTTGTTAATAGGTTAATCCAAGAAATCATATGAAAAGTAAATCCAAAGTGTGGACAAAACATAAGAAAGTAGATAAAATCAAGCATGGAATATTAAAAATTATGGATACGTTAGCAACGTATCAATACACTAGTGTCATTGCTTGTCTGTTCTTTTCACAAACCACAGCCAGTGTCATTACATGTCTATTCATTCCACAAACCACATATGGATCCACCAGTGATATTGCATGTCTGTTCTTTCCACACACCACAACCAGTGTCATTTCATATATGTTCTTTTCAGAAACCACGTAAGGATCCACCAGGGTCATTCGATGTGTGTTCTTTTCATGAACCACACATGGATCCACCAGAGTTCATTGCATGTCTATTATTCTCACAAACCACATTGATCCACCAGTGTCATTGCAAGTATGTTCTTCTCACAAACCACATGTGGATCCACCAGAGTCATTGCATGTGTGTTCTTTTAACAAACCACATAAGGATCCACCAGTGTCATTGGATGTGTTTTTTTTCATGAACCACACCCAGTGTCATTGCACGTGTGTTCTTTTCATGAACCACATATGGATCCACCAGAGTTCATTGCATGTCTATGTCATAAACCACATTGATCCACCAGTGTCATTGCATGTGTGTTCTTTTCATGAACCACATGTGGATCCACCAGAGTCATTGCATGTCTATTCTTTTCACAAACCACATAAGGATCCACTAGTGTCATTTGATGTGTGTTCTTTTCACGAACCACAACCAGTGTCATTGCATGTGTGTTCTTCTCACAAACCACATATGGATCCACCAGAATGCCATTGCTTGTCTATTCGTTTCACAAACCACATATGGATCCACTAGTGTTATTGCATGTGTGTTCTTTTAATTAACCATAGCTAGAGTCATTGCATGTGTGTTCTTTTCACAAACCACATATGGATCCACCAGTTTCATTGCATGTGTGTTCTTTTCATTAACCATAGCTAGAGTCATTGCATGTGTGTTCTTTTCAAAAACCACATGGATCCACCAGAGTCATTGCATGTGTGTTCTTCTCACCAACAACATATGGATCCACCAGAGTTCATTGGATGTGTGTTCATTTCATGAAACACACCCAGTGCCATTGCATGTATGTTCTTCTCACAAACCACATATGGATCCACCAGTGTCATTGCATGTGTGTTCTTCTCACAAACCACATATGGAGTCATTGCATCTGTGTTCTTCTCACAAACCACATAACGATCCACCTGTGTCATTGGATGTGTGTTCTTCTCATGAATCACACCCAGTGCCATTGCATGTGTGTTCTTCTCACAAACAACATATGGATGCACCAGTGTCATTGGATGTGTGTTCTTCTCACAAACCACATGTGGATCCACCAGTGTCATTGCATGTGTGTTCTTCTCACAAACCACATCTAGAGTCATTGCATGTGTGTTCTTTTCATGAACCACACATGGATCCACCAAAGTTCATTGCATGTCTGTTAGTCTCACAAACCACATTGATCCACCAGTGTCATCGCATGTGTGTTCTTCTCATAAACCACATGTGGATCGACCAGAGTCATTGCATGTGTGTTCTTTTTACAAACCACATAAGGATCCACCAGTGACATTGGATGTGTGTTCTTTTATGAACCACACCCAATGCCATTGCATGTGTGTTCTTTTCATGAACCACGCATGGATTCACCAGAGTTCATTGCTTGTCTGTTATTCTCACAAACCACATTGATCCACAAGTGTCATTGCATGTGTGTTCTTTTCATGAACCACATGTCGATCCACCAGAGTCATTGCATGTCCTTTCTTTTGACAAACCACATAGGGATCCACAAGTGTCATTGGATGTGTGTTCTCTTCATGAACCACAACCAGTGTCATTGCATGTGTGTTCTTCTCACAAACCACATATGGATCCACCAGAATGCCATTGCTTGTCTGTTCTTTTCACAAACCACACATGGATCCACCAGTGCCATTGCATGTGTGTTCTTTTCATTAACCAAAGCTAGAGTCATTGCATGTGTGTTCTTTTCACAGGCAACATATGGATCCACCAGTGTCATTGCATGTGTGTTCTTTTCATTAACCATAGCTAGAGTCATTGCATGTGTGTTCTTTTCACAAACCACATGGATCCACGAGAGTGATTGCATGTGTGTTCTTCTCACAAACCACATATGGATCCACCAGAGTTCATTGGATGTGTGTTCTTTTCATGAACCACACCCAATGCCATTGCATGTCTGTTCTTCTCACAAACCACATATGGATCCACCAGTGTCATTGCATGTGTGTTCTTCTCACAAACCACATATGGAGTCATTGCATGTGTGTTCTTCTCACAAATGACATAAGGATCCACCAGTGTCATTGGATGTGTGTTCTTCTCATGAACCACACCCAGTGTCATTGCATGTGTGTTCTTCTCACAAACCACATATGGATCCACCAATGTCATTGGATGTGTGTTCTTCTCACAAACCACATGTCGATCCACCAGTGTGATTGCATTTGTGTTCTTCTCACAAACCACATCTAGAGTCATTGCATGTGTGTTCTTTTCATGAACCACACATGGATCCACTAGAGTTCATTGCATGTCTGTTATTCTCAAAAACCACATTGATCCACTAGTGTCATTGCATGTGTGTTCATCTCACAAACCACATGTGGATCCACCAGTGTCATTGGATGTGTGTTCTTCTCACAAACCACATGTGGATCCACTAGTGTCATTGCATGTGTGTTCTTCTCACAAACCACATATGGAGTCATTGCATGTGTGTTCTTCTCACAAACCACATAAGGATCCACCAGTATCATTGGATGTGTGTTCTTCTCATGAACCACACCCAGTGTCATTGGATGTGTGTTCTTGTCACAAACAACATGTGGATCCACCAGTGTCATTGCATGTGTATTCTTCTCACAAACCACATCTAGAGTCATTGCATGTGTGTTCTTTTCATGAACCACACATGGATCCACCAGAGTTCATTGCATGTCTGTTATTCTCACAAACCACATTGATCCACCAGTTTCATTTCATGTGTGTTCTTTTCACAAACCACATGTGTATCCACCGGAGTCATTGCATGTGTGTTCTTTTCACAAACCACATAAGGATCCACCAGTGTCATTGGATGTGTGTTCTTTTCATGAATCACACCCAGTGTCATTGCATGTGCGTTCTTCTCGTGAACCACACATGGATCCACCAGAGTTCATTACATGTCTGTTATTCTCACAAACCACATTGATCCACTAGTGTAATTGCATGTGTGTTCTTCTCACAAACCACATGTGGATCCACCGGAGTCATTGCATGTCTGTTCTTTTCACAAACCACATAAGTATCCACCAGTGTCATTGGATGTTTGTTCTTTTCATGAACCACAACCAGTGTCATTGTATGTGTGTTCTTCTGACAAACCACATGTGGATCCACCAGAGTCATTGCATGTATGTTCTTTTCACAAACCACATAAGGATCCCCTAGTTTTATTGGATGTGTGTTCTTTTCATGAACCACAACTAGTGTCATTGCATGTGTGTTCTTCTCACAAACCACATATGGATCCAACAGAGTGCCATTGCTTGTCTGTTGTTTTCACAAACCACATATGGATCCACTAGTGTCATTGCATGTGTGTTCTTTTCATTAACCATAGCTAGAGTCATTGCTTGTGTGTTGTTTTCACAAACCACATATGAATCCACTAGTGTCATTGCATGTGTGTTCTTCTCACAAACCATAACTAGAGTCATTGCATGTGTGTTCTTTTCACAAACCACATGGATCCACCAGAGTCATTACATGTGTGTTCTTCTCACTAACCACATATGGATCCACTAGAGTTCATTGGATGTGTGTTCTTTTCATGAACCACACCCAGTGCCATTGCATGTCTATTCTTCTCACAAACCACATATGGATCCACCAGTGTCATTGCAGGTGTGTTCTTCTCACAAACCACATCTAGAGTCATTGCATGTGTGTTATTTTCATGAACCACACATGGATCCACCAGAGTTCATTGCATGTCTGTTATTCTCACAAACGACATTGATCCACCCGTGTCATTGCATTGTGTTCTTTTCACAAATCACATGTGGATCCACCAGAGTCATTGCATGTGTGTTCTTTTCACAAACCACATAAGGATCCACCAGTGTCATTGGATGTGTGTTCTTTTCATGAAGCACACCCAGTGTCATTGCATGTGTGTTATTTTCGTGAACCACACATGGATCAACCAGAGTTCATTGCATTTCTGTTATTCTCACAAACCACATTGATCCACTAGTGTCATTGCATGTGTGTTCTTCTCACAAACCACATGTGGATCCACCAGAGTCATTCCATGTGTGTTCTTTTCAGAAACCACATAAGGCTCCACCAGTGTCATTGGCTGTGTGTTCTTTTCATGAACCACACCCAATGTCATTGCATGTGTTTTCTTTTCATGAACCACATATGGATCCACCAGTGTTCATTGCATGTCTGTTATTATCACAAACCACATTGATCCAGTGTCATTGCATGTGTGGTCTTTTCATGAAGCACATGTGGATCCACCAGAGTTATAGCATGTATGTTCTTTTCACAAACCACATAAGGATCCACCAGTATCATTGGATGTTTGTTCTATTCATGAACCACAACCAGTGTGATTGCATGTGTGTTCTTCTCATAAACCACATATGGATCCACCAGGGTGCCATTGCTTGTCTGTTCTTTTCACAAACCACATATGGATCCACCAGTGTCATTGCATGTGTGTTATTTTCATTAACCATAGCTAGAGTCATTGCATGTGTGTTCTTTTCACAAACCACATATGGATCCACCAGTGTCATTGCATGTGTGTTCTTTTCATTAACCATAGTTAGAGTCATTGCATGTGTGTTCTTTTCACAAACCCCATGGATCCACCAGAGTTATTGCATGTGTGTTCTTCTCACAAACCACATATGGATCCACCAGATTTCATTGGATGTGTGTTCTTTTCATGAACCACACCCAGTTCCATTGCATGTCTGTTCTTCTCACAAACCACATATGGATCCACTAGTGTCATTGCATGTGTGTTCTTCTCACAAACCACATATGGAGTCATTGCATGTGTGTTCTTCTCACAAACCACATAAGGATCCACCAGTGTTATTGGATGTGTGTTCTTCTCATGAACCACACCCAGTGTCATTGCATGTGTGTTCTTCTCACAAACCACATGAGCATATGTGTTCTTCTCACAAACCACATATGGATCCACCAGAGTTCATTGCATGCGTGTTCCTTTCATAAACCACATATGGATCCATCAGTGTCATTGCACGTGTGTTATTTTTATTATCCATAGCTAGAGTCGTTGGATGTATGTTCTTTTCACAAACCACATGGATCTACCAGTGTCATTGCATGTGTGTTCTTCTCACAAACCACATCTAGAGTCATTGCACGTGTGTTCTTTTCACGAACCACAACTAGAGTCAGTGAATGTCTGTTCTTTGACAAACCACACATGGATCCACGAGAGTAATTGTATTGCCTATTCTTTTCACAATCCATAGTTAGAGTCATTGCATGTGTGTTCTTTTCACAAACCACATATCACCAGTGTCATTGCATGTGTGTTCTTCTCATAAACCACATATGGATCCTAACCTTAGGAGAGCCCTAACCTAAGCCCCCCAATGGTGGCCGTTAGACCGAGTCTTCTAGAAGGCACGCCTAACATAGTTGTTCTCCATGACGATTGTTACATACCGTTCGATCGGGGCACTTGGACGATTGGGATGGTCTTCGTGAGAGCGATCCATGAGTAGGTTGTTCTTCGGCATGATTGGCGATCCTTGTTGCCCGCTTGCTCTGGACAAACTGGCAACACCGGGTGCTCCCCTTTTGCGAGTGTCATGAATCACGAGTTCAGTGGGCCATATGCCTATGTCACATCCCCATTACTTCTCTTCGTCACCGTACTTCTCTTCCTTCCCCTCGAAGCCACTTTCCCCACTTCTCTCCCATCTTACCGTAGCCGCAAGCCGACAGCGCCTCCAGCTATCTCTCCGGCAGCCACCCCCTCTCTCTCGCCATGGGTTCAAGGGGAGACGGTGAGGAAACACGTCGTGACGACAGGGACGGTGATTTCGATGTGAGTAGTCTCATCTCTATCTCTGTCATCTGTGTCCAGTTATCTATTTTGAGCTAGATCTACTCTGTTTACTCATGCGTGTATGATGTGTTAGGCCAACCAGACGCTGTATGACTCCGACTATCATGGTTTAGCGGATGAAGACAGTCCTCTGCTATGTAAACATGGGTATGTGCCCGCTAAATTTGTAGCGTTCGAAGGACGAAACGCAGGCAGGAGGTTTTTACGGGTGTCAAGGACATCGTGCAATGATGCAAGGAGGAAGTTGCGGTGTTGTCAAATGGGTAGATCAAGAGTGGCCCAAATCGATGCAGAAACCGTTGGACAAACTATGGGAAATGACTGTTGAGTTGAAAGAATACGTATTCAGCTCACATCTTGATAGTGTTGAGATGAAGCTATGGGAACCATATGACACGACCAAGCTTAAACGAGATCTCAAGAGGGTGCAAGACATGGTTAGCAAAGTCGAGAAGGAGAGGGACGTGGCGTTGGCCATGAAGGCTAAAGCAGAGCAAGAACTAACTCAAGCAAGGAATGATCTTCACTAGGCCAAAGTCCTGTAGTTCACAACTACGAGTATTGACAAGTGCATGAGGAAAAATGCAGAGAAACAATTGAAGTTGTGCAAGGAAGATGCTAAAAGAAAGGAGCAGACGATTTGATCCTTGCTCTCGCAGGAAGATGCGCACCGGGCTAAGATTAGGAAGATCAAGGAGATGTGTGATAACTAGTTATATTTAGCTTGAGATCCGTGCCTTTTTAAGCTGTAATAGTAGTACTTGTTGACCTAGCGGTCTGAACTTGTGGTCCCGAAGTCCTGGGAGGAAAAAAATTGGTCGCCCGTTAATCTGTCTTAACCCTGCATTACTTCCTTTTGTCTAATCATTGTGGTATTCTGACATTGGTGGTTTGTTTAAATGTAATCTACATGGATTGTGCCGCATGCAAATGGCACAACCATACGGGGCAAGTTGATGTTTGTGATGCAGATGTTGAAATACCCCAAGATGCCATAAGAAGAATGGGAGTGGGATTTTTCCGCCCCATTGAGGAACCCCTTGTGGCTGATCAGGAACGAAAATGCTCTACTCAAGTAGATCCCTCATCGACACAAGCCCAACATGCTCCAACCATTGGAGAAACTTCCACACCAACCCCACAAAATGCTGAAATTCACAATGCTCCTGAAAGCTCCAGGCCGGATTATCCGATGGACACCGGATTATCCGGGCACCCCCCCCCCCAACTGGCAGAAGTGATCAAAATGGTGTAGATTCCGCTGCAAGCCCCAGGCCGGATTTGTCGGCTGAGCCCAGATTATCCGGGCCCTCCCTAGTTCGTGCTAGGACCACTCAAGACGGTGATGGTGATTCAAGTTCTCCCAGGCCAGATTATCCGGCCCCTCCCTCGGCCAAATTATCCGGCCCTAAAAATCCTAAAGACCAGCAGCCTCCTATTACGGCTATTTATCAACATCAAGTGCATGATTCATCATCTTCTATTCCTGCTAATCAAGTTGAAGATCAAGGCCAAGCCAATGATTCCAACGAATATGATCATGATGAAGTTATTCCCCCAAGAGACAACAAGCTAATTGAACTTCGTCACAAAGCTCGTGTAGATAGGAACCTTGAATTAAGGGATCACACTCTTGACAAGGAGGGAGCTAGCAAGTTTTGGTGAGCACCAAGCTCACATATCCATGGTGGAACCCAAGAAGGTGTTTGAAGCTCTTAAAGATCTTGGGTTGTTGCCATGCATGAAGAGTTGAATAACTTTGAGCACAACAAGGTCTGTAAATTAGTAGAGAAGCCCAAGGATTTCCGCAATGTTATCGGCACAAAGTGGATCTTCAAGAATAAGCAAGATAAAAATGGCATTGTTGTAAGGAACAAGGCAAGACTCGTGGCACAAGGATATTCCCAAGTTGAGGGCATCGACTTCGGCGAGACTTATGCTCCAGTGGCTCGTCTTGAATCCATCCGTATACTTCTTGCTTATGATGCTCATAATAATTTTAAATTACAGCAAATGAATGTTAAGAGTGCTTTTCTTAATGGTCCTCTACATGAGTTGGTATATGTAAAGCAACCCCCGGGATTTGAGGATCCTAACTTCCTGAACCACTTCTACAAACTCGATAAGGCACTCTATGGCCTTAAACAAGCCCCACGTGCGTGGTATGAGCACCTTAAAGAGGTTTTGCTAGACCGTGGATTCAAAGTTGGGCAAATCGATCCCACTCTTTTTACTAAGAAGGTTAAGGGGGAGCTCTTTGTATGCCAACTATATGTAGACGACATTATCTTTGGCTCTACTAATAAAGCTTTTAATGATGAATTTTCAAAGCTTATGACTGACAGGTTTGAGATGTCTATGATGGGGGAGTTATGGTTCTTTCTTGGATTTGAGATCAAAAAACTTAGAGAAGGAACCTTCATAAATCAAGCAAAATACATCCAAGACATGCTCAAGAGATTCAAGATGACTGATCTTAAGGGCGTTGCCACTCCGATGCAAACAAAATGTCACCTTGAACTTAATCCCCATGATAAAGATGTGGACCAAAGGTATACCAGTCCATGATCGGCTCTCTTCTTTACCTCTGCGCATATAGACCCGATATTGTGTTGAGCGTAGGGGTGTGTGCAAGGTATCAAGCAGCTCCTAAAGAAAGCCACTTGGTGGCAGTCAAGAGGATCTTCCGATATTTGGTTCATTACCCTAATTTCGGTCTATGGTATCCCAAGGGATCCAATTTCTCTCTATGTGGCTATACTGATTCAGATTGGGCTGGTGATAAGGATGACCGGAAATCAACTTCTGGAGCTTGTCAATTCTTGGGAAGGTCTCTAGTATGTTGGTCTTCTAAAAAGTAGAATTGTATATCTCTCTCCACCGTCGAAGCTGAATATGTGGCTGCTGCTAGTGAATGTACTCAATTATTATGGATGAGGCCAACTTTAAAGGAGTATGGTGTCAATTGTGAAAAAGTGCCTCTTTTATGTGATAATGGAAGTGCAATCAAAATTGCGTACAATCTGGTACAGGACACAAGGACGAAGCATATTGAGATTTGGAATCATTTTATTTGGGACCATGTAGCTCGAGGCGATATTGATCTATCTTTTGTGAGCACGAAGAACCAACTTGCTGATATTTTCACGAAGCCACTTGATGAAGCAAGGTTTTGCTACTTGAGGAATGAGCTAAATATCGTTAATTCAAGGAGCTTTTCTTGATTACCCATGCACTCATCCTTACATCTCATCCTTATTTGGTCTAGGTGTGGGCATGGATATAGGGGGAGTGTGGTCCTAATTGATTAGGCTAACCCTCCCCCCATAACGACGAAAGCAAGTCAAATCATTCCTCTTAATATCATTTTGTGATATGTGAGCTTATTGATGAGTATTGGCCATGAACCCAGATATATCTTCGCGGTGTCATACCAGAGAATATCATTTTGCGGCCCGAAAGTTGGGTCGCCCAGGCAACACGGTACCCAAGTTGTTTTTTATCACCGCGATTCGAAAAGTTGGGGCGCCAATTTCTGAGAGGGGTCTTTCGAGTGAATGATGGCCAAACCAAATATTTTCAAATCGTGCCCATTAAGTCAGGATATTCCGTTACACTAGTTCCTGTTGTGCCCCTCCTTCACCGATCACTCTTCTTAGCCACCCTGCACGTGTCGTAAGGGCAAATCCATTACTGTACTTTCCTAACTCTCGACACTGAATCTTGCTGCGGCGGCGGCGGTCCCTTTTCTTCCCTTCCCTGACCCTAAATCTGCCGGCGGTAGAGGACCTTTTTTCTCCCTCCCCCGACACTGAATCCGACGGCAACGGCCCAGCATGTCTTGCAAGGCGAAGTTTGTAGCTACGTCGCCGACTGAAAAGGGTCTGTCGGGGCCCAAGTCTGGGGCTCAGCGTGTATCAGCGGCGAGGTCTTCAACCCCGGTTAGCGAGAAGGCCAGAAAGGATTATGCTCCCAAGGTACCTATGAGCAGCGGGTTGAAGAGAAAAGCAAGGCCGGCGGCGGATTGTTCGGCTCCGGTGGGTGGATGCAGCACTCAGATCTCGAAGAAAAAAGCCCGGGAGAAGAGCGAGAGGTGAATTTTTCTTATATGTTCCTTATCTTGCAAGTAGATTAGTTACGGCATAATAAAATAGAATGAACTGAAATGTTCCCCTTTTAATCAAATTAGGCACAACTTTCATACAAGGGACCTATATGAGTTCAAAGTTCATGTTCGGCAGTACACTGCAAAACTTGATTTTGGTTGCGAGAGGGTTGTGTTCGGGCAAGATGTGCATCTTCTTGTGAATTGCAAAGAGGTTGTGTCTTTTTCACAGCTGGTAGATATGCTTGCTTCTAGAATTCCCTGGGGTTCTAGACAGAGGACAAAATTGGTGTGGCGCAACATGAATGATACCTATCAGCAAATTGAGCACTCCCATGAGCTTCAGATGGTTTGGGAGTGTTGTGAAGTGATGACCCACAAGTATAGGGGGTGTATCGCAGTATTTTCGAGGGAAGTGAAACCCAATTTATTGTTTCGACACAAGGGGAGCCAAACAATATTTATAAGCCTTAAAAACTGAGTTGTCAATTCAGCTGCACCTGGAAACAATCTTGCTCACAGCAGTTTATCAGTAGCAACAGTTTTGTAGTAGGAATAGTAAAGTAGCAGCAGTAGTAAAGTAAAGACAGCAATAACAATAGCAGTAAACAATAGGATTCGAGTGCGGTAGGCATAGGGATGGACGGACGGGCATTGCATGGACAAGACAATTCACATAGCAATCAGAACATAGGGCAATTACAGATAAATAAGATAAAGCATCCAAGTACTAGATAATCCTAGGCATGTGTTCCATATATAGTCATACGTGCTCGAAATGAGAACTTGCACAACATCTTTTGTCCTGCCAGCCCGTTTGCAGCGGGGCCTCAAGGGAACTACTAGCAATTAAGGTGCTCCTTTTAATAGAGCACCGAAGCAAAGCATTAACACTCTGTGAACACATGTGATCCTCACATCAAAGCCATTCCCTCCGGTTATCCCGATTTCTGTCACTTCGGGGCCATTGGTTCCGGACAACAACGTGTGTATACAACTTGCAGATAAGACCATGAACAATACTATCATAATGAATCAATAACATGTTCAGATCTGAAATCATGGCACTCAGGCCCTAGTGACAAGCATTAAGCATAACAAGTCGCAACAAAGTCATAAAGCACTAATAAAAGATACTAGGCACCATGCCCTAACAATCCGATGCCATTACATGAACGATCTCATCCAATTCCTACCATCCCCATAGCCTACAACGGGGATTACTCACTCATAGATGGGGGAAACATGGATGGTGATGATGATGGCGACGATCTCCTCCAATTCCCCGTCCTGGCAGGGTGCCAGAACGGAGTTTCTGGTGCTGTTTTATGGAATCTGGTGGTGGCGATGGAGCGGAACTCCTTCTGGAAAAACGTCGAACCCCCTGAGTTTTTAGGTCAGAAGACAACTTATAGGCGAAGAGGGAGACCGAGGGGTAGTCTAGGGCGGCTAGGCCCAGTCCGCGCGGCCAGGTGGTGTGGCTGGGCCCTAGCCCCACTCTGTCTCATATTCTGGCTCCGGGAGTCTTCTGGTGAAATAGGATTTTTGGCTTTTGTCCCATCCAATTCTGAGATTATTCATTTTCTGACTTTCCTGGAACCAAAAACAGCAGAAAACAGGCAACTGGCACTATGACTCTTGTTAATAGGTTAGTCCAATAAATCATATGAAAAGTACTCCAAAGTGTGGACAAAACACAAGAAAGTGGATAAAACCAAGCATGGAACATCAAAAATTATAGATACATTTGCAATGTATCATGCAGGTGATCATAAGGTGAAAGTTGAAGCGATGATTGATGATATGTATGCAGATGCTAGAGATCTTGCTGCCAGAGCTTCTGCTCCTAGAGAATATAGACCAATAGATGCTGATCTAGATAAGTTCAGTATACGCATAGAGGTGGATTCATACATGGCAAAACTTGATGAGGGAGTTAATAAGCCAGTTTCGTCATGTACTGTGGAGATCACTGTCGATTCCAAAACCATAACTCTTGATGAATTGAGAGAGATGATCGGTAAGGAAATCAGTATTGGCCCTAAGCAGATGGCAAAAATCCGGTGGTGGCATCATAAGAAGCAGCAATTCATAGATGTTTTGGATACTGAAGATCTTATGCAGATTATGCGGCAAAAGAAGCAAACCAGGAAGGTGTTCTTCCTTGGTACCATTTCTGATGTTGTTGAACAGGTTATAGTGGATGTAGATGCCCCTGTAGTGGCTGAACAGAATGAGGTGGTCGACGTTGATGAGATCTGATGAGAGCTGCTACCCTGGCTTGTCATATGGACCGCGGGGTTCCCCTGCCTGTATTTGTAATATTGACTGCTGTTGCATTTAGAGCGTGTTTCTGTGATTATGTTTGTTGAGAGATTGCGATATAATGTTGTGCGAGCTGTTGAGATTTTCGGACATGTCACTCACTGAAACCATCGTTGTTGTAATAAGACATAAGTACATTGTAGTTGACATGATTATGTTTCTTAAGATGACGTACCGTACTTGTTTCTGTTATTATGTTTGTTGGGACATTGTAATGTAATGTTTTGTGAAACCATGACTGGACTAGTGATGCATAAATACATTGTAGTTGACATGATTATGTTTCTTGAGATGATGTACTGTACTTGTTTCTGTTATTTTGTTTCTTGAGAGACTGTAATGTAATGTTTTGTGAAACCATGACAAGACAAGTGATCTGTAAGTACCTTGTAGTCGATATGATTTTGTTTCTTGAGTTGATGTAATATACTTGTTTCTATGATTACGTTTGTTGAGAGATTGTAATGTGATGTTTTGTGAAACCATGTTGTGGTTATGTTTGTTGAGAGATTGTAATGTAATGTTTTGTGAAACCATGACTAAAGAAGTGATGCATAAGTACCTTGTAGTTGACATGATTTTGTTTCTTTAGATGATGCAATATACTGGTATGTTTTCGTTAGGCAATGAAATTGGGATGGAGGGAGTGCAGGTTTAATATTTGAAATGAGAATGTGTGAAGAGAATCCATATCAAGCAGGAGACACTAATCCAGGGAAAGGGCATGGTATCCATTAAACTATTGTAACATGCCAATTTAGTCATTGTTGCAGCGGTAGAAGGTCTCTCTCTCTCTCTCTCTCTCTCTCTCTCTCTCTCTCTCTCTCTCTCTCTCTCTCTCTCCGACACCGTCGCCTGCGACGACGCATTCGCCATGTTGTCCTTGAACGGCGAGGACGACCAGTCGAGCAGCGACAACCTTCTCTCCGACATCGAGTATTCCTTCCATGATGTGAGTTCCTCTGTTTTCTCGGGCTAGGGTTAGGCAATGGTAAATATCTCGATCTAAGCTCCATATGTGCATGCAATCATGTTCGATTTCAGCTTTGCGTTTACCAATAGGTACCACGGACGATCTACGACTCCGAATGGGAGGGCCTAGATCTCGATGGAGAAGTGCCATGTGACCATGGGCTAAAACTGAGGAGATATGTTGCATTCGAAGGCAGTAACACTAGGAGAAGGTTTTTGGGCTGTATAAATCAGGTTTGTTTACATTATGTGCAACTATGACATGAAGTAAAATGTATCGTGCATGTTCATAACACTATAGTGTGTGTGTTTTTAGGTTGGCCCGGTGTGTAAAGCAGTAGAGTGGGTGGATCTTGAGTGGCCAGATGCACTTAAGAAATGTTTGTTATAGTTATGGGAGATGTATGAGTTGGAAAGGTCGGGGATATTTACTGATGTAAGTGATGCAGCTGAAAAAATTACAAGCTGTCGTTACGAAATAAGGAGCTGGAACAAGAAATCGAGAATTTGCAGTCAGAGCTAACTGAAGGAATCGATGGGAGCTTGGTTGTTGGAACTGCAAAGAAGCTTTAGGATAGTCACAGGTTGCTGATTCATAATGCAGAAAGGGGAGGGATGAGCTCAGGGAAGACAAGAAGAAGCTAGAGTACTGCATTGCGGATCTGTTGAAGGAACTGAAGAAGGCGCACGAGGGTGAACAAGGACAGACTATAGAGGATAAAGGAAATTCGAGATGAATAATTTATGTTGTGCCAATGCCTGAAACTAGTTAATTGTAAGACTTGCAGTTGCACTTTCCGAACTAAGACAAACTCAATCCTCGAGCAAACTAATTTCAGACGAACACACATATCGTGCATAGAGTTAAGTTCACGCTTACAAAATCACCACTTCAAAGGATAACCCAGGTAGTTCAGTACTAAATAGACATATGTTGTGTTCAAGCGAGCCTGGCCCAGAGCTGCCTGTTTTCCTCCCTAAGATTGGCTAGCTCCTTCAGTACTATGTCGTGCTTCAGCTGTAGGTTCCAGCGCTCCATCACGGATTGGAAAATTTTGTCCGTAGCCATACAATTTTGCTTCAAGATCCCTTTCATGATCTCCGTCTGCTTCCTAGCCGAGGCGCGACCTTCACTATGTAGCTTCGCCCAGTCGGTGTTTAACTCCTTCAGATTCTAGCACTTGACATAAAGGACCGTGAGTTCAGCGCGTAGTTGGTCAAAGGCCAGTTTCTGGGAATTCTGCTTCTCCCTTTGGATTGCTATCTTGTCATTTAGCCAGGTCACCAGGTCCTGGTCGATCTTTCGCCTCTTTCGCTGCAACAAAAATACATAATATGGTTTGTTCAGTTCACTAGGACAAGTTGGTTAGTTTCCATAATTAACTGAATCGACTAGTGGCACTATCATAATTTCAAGGAAGAAGCAATCCAGGACTAATCAACATTTTATGAATCGACTAGTGGCACTGTCATAATTTAAATTTCAAAGACAAATAAGATTTATCTGTAGTTTAGTGTGCTGTTGGTTTTTCCCAATATCACCAAATTGTAGTGGGAGAGTGGCAAACTCATAATGCAGAAACCCATGTCTAGATACATAATGGAAAGAGAACATGGTGTCCATTCATGAACATGAACACCAACACATGTCCAGATAGATAAGGAGTTGCCCTAGGATTCTTATTGCACCCTATAATGGGAAGCAGACATGGGCATTGCTCCCTGAACCCTAAACATTACAAAAGGAGAGGAGGATGAACTGATATTCGTGTCCCCGCTAACGGGAATCAGACTTGGGCATTAGTCCGATACGCCTCCAGACATGCCCTTAGCTCCTCGTTCTCTTTCTGAACACCCTCGAGTACGGAGATCCCTCTGCTCATGTCTGCCTTCATCTCCTTGACTGCATCCAGGCAACGGTTCCTGTCATGGTAGGATCGAATGGTAGCCTTGGTTTCCTCGACGCGTCCTCTGAGTGCCTTGCTAACTTCGTCCTGCAGGAAAATGCACCTTTCCACGAGATTCTTCTTCTCCTCCGTGAGATCGTTGATTATCTTGATGGCCTGTTCTTGCCTGTTCAAGTTATGGTCGAGCACTTTCTGCAGCCGAACGATGTCATGTGCAAAATCTAGCGAGATCTCCTTTTGCATAGATAATTGCTTGCATAGGCTCTCATTAGCTTGGGTGAGGGAGCGTGCAAGCTCATGTTGGTTGGCAATCTTGGAACTGATCGCGACCACCTTGTCACGGTACTCGGCCTTCGATCGCTGCATCATTCATGTTAATTGAAATAGGAATTCTACAATTACACTCCAGGTCCCAGGTGAATACTAATACAGATCAAAAAAATCCCCGTTGAATCTATTGGCCGTAGTGTTAAAAAATGGACCTAGATATCTATTCATGACCACGATAAACTAATCCTAATCACAAAAAATCCATAGTGAATCTATGAACAGCGGTATTAAGGAAAGACCAAGAGATCCAGTCATATTCATGAAAACTAATACAACTCGCAAAAGAAGAAGAAAAACCAATGCGGGGTAGACAACATCTAAGAAATCCACATCATAACTCGGAGAAATAACAGTGTGGAGATTTGCTACCTCGCTGAGACATGGAATGGGGCCGAACGGGTCCTGCAATGCCTCCGTCGTGGTGGATTCGGGCTCCATGGCCGACCTGTAATACGTAGAAGAGGAAGAGCCAGAAGAAGAAAAACAAGAAGAAGCTGATTAAGATCATGATGGAGAGGGAGATGGAGAAGAAGTAGAACAAGGAGACCGTACCGGGAGGAGCCCTCGCCTGCTAGAACATTTGGCGCCATTGTCAGGGGCAATTGGGCCTCGATGAGAGGGTGGGCTTGAGAGGCTGGTAGAGCAAGAAGTGCCTCGTGGTGATTTCTCTCCCTTTTCTCCACGAGGATCGTCGACCGGCTTCTCCCCCTCCTCAGTGGAGCCATGGCTTGCAGGGTGAGTGTGGCGGCGGCAGGAGGAAGGAGATAGTGATTAGTGTGGGAGAAGAGTTAAAGAGTACAGGCCGTGGTCCAGTAGTACTAGTACTATTATACAAGACCACCGTGTATGGTCTACCTTCTCAAATAAGCCAAGGAGGCAG
The DNA here is from genome assembly GCA_916181665.1 of Avena sativa. Taxonomy (NCBI): domain Eukaryota; kingdom Viridiplantae; phylum Streptophyta; class Magnoliopsida; order Poales; family Poaceae; genus Avena; species Avena sativa. Next base: position 473,568,131 of record OV702290.1, read on the forward strand.
GGGTAGGGAATCGATGGGACTTGTCTTTATTGCATTCAATGGTCTTTGGCGCCGCCCAAAATCCAGTATATACTAAGGGGAGTGCGAGCTGGGTGGTCATCACAGGAATCGGCGTGCACATCCCACGTGCGTGCATCATGTGTTGATGGGGCAATGACGCGCGCAACTGCTGCACGATCATGTCGGCACGTCCAACTCCGTCGAACTCCACATGACATCCATGCACGGGATATTTACGAGTCTAGAATAGGCTGTGCCACTTTTGTTGTGATCAAATTATGTTCAGTACGCGAGATATTACTTCTTTCTTTTTTTTGATAATCGAAAATGCATGCGTGGACACGATGCACGAAACCGCTACTCGTCCTTGATCAGATTGGCACCCCACTCTGTGTACCCGCCAACGACCATTCGGAGCAACTACCTCGAGCACGATGCCCCCTCACCGTGGCAATGGCAGGTCCAAGCCGTCCACTGACCGTCCTGTGTCCCCGGCTCTTCGCTGCATCGTCCGCGCCCGCGAGTCGCCTATTGAGGCATCACGTCATGTCCAACCGCACCAGGATCCATCGACATCGGCACTCGAGGACACCATGACGTCGAAGCTCGTAGCGGCCACGCAGGAGGAGCGTGGGGTACCTGCAGCGTCGGACGAGCACAAAGAAGCAGCCAGGACGGGGGCGCGTGTTGCACCGGCGAGTACGGACAAGAAGAGGAGTGCGAAGAAGACTAGGAAGAAGAGAGGAGATAGCTAGTTGGACGAGTTTGACTTAGCCAACGAGGAGGCGTTCATCGATCAGTTTGGAGGAAGAAGCGGAGGAGAGTGATGTGGACCCGTGGGACTATGAAGAGGAGGAGGAGGACTCCGACGAGGAGATAACGCGTTTATTCGAGGAAGGGGGCGGTGTCGAGTCGTCAGAGGAGGACACCGACGGCGGCGATGGCAGGGACCATGGCGTTGACAAAGGAGAGGACGAACCAGAAGATGAAGACGATGGCTTCTTCGAAATATGATCATTTATTTTATTTATTTTAGTTAGATAGATGGATTTTCACTTGTTTATGGAGGTAAAGTATCGGTGGCACCGATAGAGAGGTGGCACGGATTGACCATGCATAAAAAATTGGAGAAGGGTGGGGTTATCCTGCCCGTTGGATCACATGGAATCAACGGTTGGTGGAGACGATCCGCATGACATCTGTGTCAGCCAATCAGGGCAACACACCCAGAGTGAGCACATGTTTGGGATCTCCACACGTTTGGGCTTTTGTGAGATTTGTGACCGAGAGAGAGAGGGAAAATCTCTTGTCACAATCCGCCTATGGATCCACCAGTATCATTCAAATGTGTGCACTTTTTACTAACAACAACCAGAGTCATTGCATGTGTGTTCTTTTTACTAACAACAATTGGAGTCTTTTCATGACTGTTCTTTTCACATACCACATATGGATCCACCAGTGTCATTGCATGTGTGTTCTCTTCAGAGACTACACATGGATCCACCAGTTTCATTGCATGTGTGCTCTTTTTACTAACAACAACCAGAGTCATTGCATGTGTGTTCTCTAGAGACCACACATGGATCCACCAGTGTCATTGCATGTGTGTTCTTTTTACTCACAACAACCAGAGTCATTGCATGTGTGTTCTTTTCACATACCACCTATGGATCCACTAGTGTCATTGCATGTGTGTTCTTTTTACTAACAACAATTGGAGTCATTTCATGACTATTCTTTTCACATACCACATATGGATCCACCAGTGTCATTGAAATGTGTGTTCTCTTCAGAGACCACACATGGATCCACCAGTGGCATTGCATGTGTGTTCTTTTTACTAACAACAACTGGAGTCATTGCATGTCTGTTCTTTTCACATACCACACATAGATCCACCAGTGTCATTGCATGTGTGCTCTTTTCACAATCCACATATGGATCCATCAGTGTCATTGCATGTGTGTCCTTTTTACTAACAACAACCAGAGTCATTGAAATGTGTGTTCTTTTCACATACCACATATTTATCCACCAGTGTCATTGGATGTGTGCTTTTTTTACTAACAACAACTGGGGTCATTGCATGTGTGTTATTTTCACATACCACATATGGATCCACTACTGTCATTGCATGCGTGTTCTTTTCACATACCACCTATGGATCCACCAGTGTCATTGCATGTTTGTTCTTTTTACTAACAACAACTGGAGTCATTTCAAGAATGTTCTTTTCACATACCACATATGGATCCACCAGTGTCACTGCATGTGTGCTTTTTTACTAACAACAACAAGGGTCATTTCATGTGTGTTCTCTTCAGAGAGCACACATGGATCCACCAGTGTCATTGCATGTGTGTTCTTTTCACAATCCACCTATGGATCCACCAGTGTCATTGCATGTGTGCTCTTTTTACTAACAACAACTAGAGTCATTGCATGTGTGTTCTCTTCAGAGACCACACATGGATCCACCAGTGTCATTGCATGTGTGTTATTTTTACTAACAACAACCAGAGTCATTTCATGTGTGCTCTTTTCACATACCACCTATGGATCCACCAGTGTCATTGCATGTGTGTTATATTTACTAACAACAACTGGAGTCTTTTCATGACTCTTCTTTTCACATACCACATATGGATCCACCAGTGTCATTAAAATGTGTGTTCTCTTCAGAGACCACACATGGATCCACCAGTGTCATTGCATGTGTTCTTTTTACTAAGAACAACTGGAGTCAATGCATGTGTGTTCTTTTCACATACCACACATGGATCCACTAGTGTCATTACATGTGTGCTCTTTTCACAATCCACCTATGGATCCACAAGTGTCATTGCATGTATGTTGTTTTTCCTAACAACAACCAGAGTCATTGAAATGTCTGTTCTTGTCACATACCACATATGGATCCACCAGTGTCATTGCATGTGTGCTTTTTTTACTAACAACAACTGGGGTCATTGCATGTGTGTTCTCTTCAGAGACCACACATGGATCCACCAGTGTCATTGCATGTGTGTTCTTTTCACAATCCACCTATGGATCCACCAGTGTTATTGCATGTGTGCTCTTTTTACTAACAACAACCAGAGTCATTGCATGTGTGTTCTCTTCAGAGACCACACATGAATCCACCAGTGTCATTGCATGTGTGTTCTTTTTACTAACAACAACCAGAGTCATTGCATGTGTGTTCTTTTCACATACCACCTATGGATCCACCAGTGTCATTGCATGTGTGCTTTTTTTACTAACAACAACTAGGGTCATTGCATGTGTGTTCTCTTCAGAGACCACACATGGATCCACCAGTGTCATTGCATGTGTGTTCTTTTCACAATCCACCTATGGATCCACCAGTGTCATTGCATGTGTGCTCTTTTTACTAAAAACAACCAGAGTCATTGTATGTGTGTTCTCTTCAGAGACCACAAATGAATCCACTAGTGTCATTGCATGTGTGTTCTTTTTACTAACAACAACCAGAGTCATTGCATGTGTGTTCTTTTCACATACCACCTATGGATCCACCAGTGTCATTGCATGTGTGTTCTTTTTACTAACAACAACTGGAGTCATTTCATGACTGTTCTTTTCACATACCTCATATGGATCCACCAGCATCATTGCATGTGTGCTTTTTTTACTAACAACAACTAGGGCCATTTCATGTGTGTTCTCTTCAGAGACCACACATGGATCCACCCGTGTCATTGTATATGTGTTCTTTTCACAATCCACCTATGGATCCACCAGTGTCATTGCATGTATGTTCTTTTTACTAACAACCAGAGTCATTTCATGTGTGCCCTTTTCACATACCACCTATGGATCCACCAGTGTCATTGCATGTGTGATCTTTTTACTAACAACAACTAGAGTCATTTCATGACTGTTCTTTTCAGAGACCACACATGGATCCACTAGCGTCATTGAAATGTGTGTTCTCTTCAGAGACCACACATGGATCCACCAGTGTCATTGCATGTGTGTTCTTTTTACTACCAACAACCAGAGTCATTGCATGTGTGTTCTCTTTAGAGGCCACACATGGATCCACCATTGTCATTGCATGTGTGCACTTTTCACAATCCACCTATGGATTTACCAGTGTCATTGCATGTGCACTCTTTTTACTAACAACAACCAGAGTCATTGCATGTGTGTTCTCTTTAGAGACCACACATGGATCCACCAGTGTCATTGCATGCATGTTCTTTTTACTAACAACAACTGGAGTCATTTCATGACTGTTCTTTTCACATACCACATATGGATCCACCGGTGTCATGGAAATGTGTGTTCTCTTCAGAGACCACACATGGATCCACTAGTGTCATTGCATGTGTGTTCTTTTTACTAACAACAACTGGAGTCATTACATGTGTCTTCTTTTCACATACCACACATGGATCCACCAGTGTCATTGCATGTGTGCTCTTTTCACAATCCACCTATGGATCCACCAGTGTCATTGCATGTGTGTTCTTTTTACTAACAACAAGCAGAGTCATTGAAATGTGTGTTCTTTTCACATACCACATATGGATCCACCAGTGTCATTGCATGTGTGCTTTTTTTACTAACAACAACTGGGGTCATTGCATGTGTGCTCTCTTCAGAGACCACACATGGATCCACCTGTGTCATTGCATGTGTGTTCTTTTCACAATCCACCTATGGATCCACCAGTGTCATTTCATGTGTGCTCTTTTTGCTAACAACAACCAGAGTCATTGCATGTGTGTTCTCTTCAGAGACCACACGTGGATCCACCAGTGTCATTGCATGTGTGTTCTTTTTACTAACAACAACCAGAGTCATTGCATGTGTGTTATTTTCACATACCACGTATGGATCCACCAGTGTCATTGCATGTGTGTTCTTTTTACTAACAACAACTGGAGTCATTTCATGACTGTTCTTCTCACACACCACATATGGATCCACCAGTGTCATTGAAATGTGTGTTCTCTTCAGAGACCACAAATGTATCCACTAGTGTAATTGCATGTTTGTTCTTTTTACTAAGAACAACCAGAGTCATTGCATGTATGTTCTTTTCACATACCACCTATGGATCCACCAGTGTCATTGCATGTGTGTTCTTTTTACTAACAACAACTGGAGTCATTTCATGACTGTTCTTTTCACATACCTCATATAGATCCACCAGTGTCATTGCATGTGTGCTTTTTTTACTAACAACAACTGGGGTCACTTCATGTGTGTTCTATTCAGAGACCACACATGGATCCACCAGTGTCATTGCATGTGTGTTATTTTCACAATCCACCTATGGATCCACTAGTGTCATTGCATGTGTGCTCTTTTTACTAACAACAACCAGAGTCATTGCATGTGTGTTCTCTTCAGAGACCACACATTGATCCACCAGTGTCATTGCATGTATGTTCTTTTTACTAACAACCAGAGTCATTTCACGTGTGCTCTTTTCACATACCACCTATGGATCCACCAGTGTCATTGCATGTCTGTTCTTTTTACTAACAACAACGGGAGTCATTTCATGACTGTTCTTTTCAGAGACCACACATAGATCCGCTAGTGTCATTGAAATGTGTGTTCTCTTCAGAGACCACACATGGATCCACTAGTGTCATTGCATGTGTGTTATTTTTACTAACAACAACCAGAGTCATTGCATGTGTGTTCTCTTTAGAGGCCACACATGGATCCACCGGTGTCATTGCATGTGTGCTATTTTCACAATCCACCTATGGATCCACCAGTGTCATTGCATGTCTGTTCTTTTTACTAAAAACAACCAGAGCCATTGCATGTGTGTTCTCTTCAGAGACCACACATGGATCCACCAGTGTCATTGCATGTGTGTTCTTTTTACTAACAACAACTGGAGTCAATTCATGACTGTTCTTTTCACATACCACATATGGATCCACCAGTGTCATTGAAATGTGTGTTCTCTTCAGAGACCACATATGGACCCACCAGTGTCATTGCATGTGTGTTCTTTTTACTAACAACAACTAGAGTCATTGCATGTGTGTTCTTTTCACATACCACACATGGATCCACCAGTGTCATTGCATGTGTGCTCTTTCCACTATCGACCTATGGATCCACCAGTGTCATTGCATGTGTGTTCTTTTTACTAACAACCAGAGTCATTGCATGTGTGGTTTTTACTAACAACAACTAGGGTCATTGCATGTGTGTTCTCTTCAGAGACCACACATGGATCCACCAGTGTCATTGCATGTGTGCTCTTTTTACTAACAACAACCAGAGTCCTTGCATGTGTGTTCTCTTCGGAGACCACACATGGATCCACTAGTGTCATTGCATGTGTGTTCTTTTAACTAACAACAACCAGAGTCATTGCATGTGTGTTCTTTTCACATACCCCGTATGGATCCACTAGTGTCATTGCATGTGTGTTCTTTTTACTAACAACAACTGGAGTCATTTCATGACTGTTCTTTTCACATACCACATATGGATCCACCAGTGTCATTGCATGTGTGCTTTTTTACTAACAACAACTTGGGTCATTTCATGTGTGTTCTCTTCAAGACCACACATGGATCCACCACTGTCATTGCATGTGTATTCTTTTCACAATCCACCTATGGATCCACCAGTGTCATTGTATGTGTGCTCTTTTTACTAACAACAACCAGAGTCATTGCATGTGTGTTCTCTTTAGAGACCACACATGGATCCATCATTGTCATTGCATGTGTGTTCTTTTTACTAACAACAACCAGAGTCATTTAATGTGTGCTCTTTTCACATACCACCTATGGATCCACCAGTGTCATTGCATGTGTGTTCTTTTTACTAACAACAACTAGAGTCATTTCATGACTTTTCTTTTTAGAGACCACACATGGATCCACCAGTGTCATTGCATGTGTGTTCTTTTTACTAACAACAACTAGAGTCATTGCATGTGTGTTCTTTTCACATACCACACATGGATCCACCAATGTCACTGCATGTGTGCTCTTTTCACAATCCACCTATGGATCCACCAGTGTCATTGCATGTGTGCTCTTTTTACTAACAACCACGAGAGTCATTGCATGTGTGTTCTCTTCAGAGACCACACATGGATCCACCAGTGTCATTGCATGTGTGTTCTTTTTACTAACAACAACTGGAGTCATTTCATGACTGTTCTTTTCACATACCACATATGGATCCACCAATGTCATTGAAATGTGTGTTCTCTTCAAAGACCACACATGGATCTACCAGTGTCATTGCATGTGTGTTCTTTTTACTAACAATAACGACAGTCCATGCATGCGTGTTCATTTCACATACCACACATGGATCAACCAGTGTCATTGCATGTGTTATTTTTACTAGCAACAACCAGAGTCATTGCATGTGTGTTCTTTTCACATACTCCGTATGGATCCACCAGTGTCATTGCATGTGTGTTCTTTTTACTAATAATAACCAGAGTCATTGAAATGTGTGTTATTTTCACATACCACATATGGATCCACTAGTGTCATTGCATGTGTACTTTTTTACAAACAACAACTGGGGTCATTGCATGTGTGCTCTTTTTACTGACAACAACCAGAGTCATTGCATGTGTGTTCTCTTTAGAGGCCACACATGGATCCACTAGTGTCATTGCATGACTGTTCTTTTCACAATCCACCTATGGATCCACCAGTGTCATTGCATGTGTGTTCTTTTTACTAACAACAACCAGAGTCATTGCATGTGTGTTCTCTTCAGAGACCACACATGGATCCACCAGTGTCATTGCATGTGTGTTCTTTTTACTAACAACAACTGGAGACATTTCATCACTGTTCTTTTCACATACCACATATGGATCCACCAGTGTCATTGAAATGTGTATTCTCTTCAGAGACCAGACATGGATCCACCAGTGTCATTGCATGTGTGTTCTTTTTACTAACAACAACTGCAGTCATTGCATGTGTGTTCTTTTCACATACCACACATGGATCCACCAGTGTCATTGCATGTGTGCTCTTTTCACAATCCACCTATGGATCCACCGGTGTCATTGCATGTGTGTTCTTTTTACTAACAACAACCAGAGTCATTTGAATGTGTGTTCTTTTCACATACCACATATGGATCCACCAGTGTCATTGCATGTGTGCTTTTTTAATAACAACAACTAGGGTCATTGCATGTGTGTTCTCCTCAGAGACCACACATGGATCCACCAGTGTCATTGCATGTGTGCTCTTTTTACTAACAACAAAAAGAGTCATTGCATGTGTGTTCTCTTTAGAGACCACACATGGATCCACCAGTGCCATTGCATGTGTGTTCTTTTTACTAACAACAACCAGAGTCATTGAATGTGTGTTCTTTTCACATACCACCTATGGATCCACCATTGTCATTGCTTGTGTGTTCTTTTTACTAACAACAATTGGAGTCACTTCATGATTGTTCTTTTCACATACCACATATGGATCCACCAGTGTTATACCATGTGTGCTTTTTTTACTAACAAAAACTTGGGTCATTTCATGTGTGTTCTCTTCAGAGACCACACATGGATCCACCAGTGTCATTGCATGTGTGTTCTTTTCACAATCCACATATGGATCCACCAGTGTCATTGCATGTGTGCTCTTTTTACTAACAACGACCAGAGTCATTACATGTGTGTTCTCTTTAGAGGCCACACATGGATCCACCAGTGTCATTATATGTGTGTTCTTTTTACTAACAACAACCAGAGTCATTTCATGTGTGCTCTTTTCACATACCATCTATGGATCCACCAGTGTCATTTCATGTGTGTTCTTTTTACTAACAACAACTGGAGTCATTTCATGACTGTTCTTTTCACATAACACATATGGATCCACGAGTGTCATTGAAATGTGTGTTCTTTTCACATACCACATATGGATCCACCAGTGTCATTGCAGGTGTGCTTTTTTACTAACAACAACTGGAGTCATTGCATGTGTGTTCTATTCAGAGACCACACGTGGATCCACCAGTGTCATTGCATGTGTGTTCTTTTCACAATCCACCTATGGATCCACCAGTGTCATTGCATGTCTGCTCTTTTTACTAACAACAACCAGAGTCATTGCATGTGTGTTCTCTTCAGAGACCACACGTGGATCCACCAGTGTCATTGCATGTGTGTTCTTTTCACAATCCACCTATGGATCCACCAGTGTCATTGCATGTGTGCTCTTTTTACTAACAACAACCAGAGTCATTGCATGTGTGTTCTCTTCAGAGACCACACACGGATCCACCCATGTCATTGCATGTGTGTTCTTTTTACGAACAACAACTGGAGTCATTTCATGACTGTTCTTTTCACATACCAGATATGGATCCACCAGTGTCATTGAAATGTGTGTTCTCTTCAGAGACCACACATGGATCTACCAGTGTCATTGCATGTGTGTTCTTTTTACTAACAACAACAAGAGTCATTGCATGTCTATTCTTTTCACATACCACACATGGATCCACTAGTGTCATTGCAGGTGTGCTCTTTTCACAATCCACCTATGGATCCACCAGTGTCATTGCATGTGTGTTCTTTTTACTAACAACAACAACCAGAGTCATTGAAATGTATGTTATTTTCACATACCACATATGGATCCACCAGTGTCATTGCATGTGTACTTTTTTTACTAGCATCAACTGGGGTCATTGCATGTGTGTTCTCTTCAGAGACCACACATGGATCCACCAGTGTCATTGCATGTGTGCTCTTTTTACTGACAACAACCAGAGGCATTGCATGTGTATTCTCTTCAGAGACCACACATGGATCCACCAGTGTCATTGCATGTGTGTTCTTTTTACTAACAACAACCAGAGTCGTTGCATGTGTGTTCTTTTCACATACCACCTATGGATCCACCAGTGTCTTTGGATGTGTGTTCTTTTTACTAACAACAACTAGAGTCATTGCATGTGTGTTCTCTTCAGAGACCACACATGGATCCACCAGTGTCATTGCATGTATGTTCTTTTTACTAACAACCAGAGTCATTTCATGTGTGTTCTTTTCACATACCACCTATGGATCCACCAGTGTCATTCCATGTGTGTTCTTTTTACTAACAACATCGGGAGTCATTTCATGACTGTTCTTTTCAGAGACCAAATATGGAACCACTAGTGTCATTGAAATGTGTGTTCTATTCAGAGACCACACATGGATCCACCAGTGTCATTGCATGTGTGTTCTTTTTACTAACAACAACCAGAGTCATTGCATGTGTGTTCTCTTCAGAGGCCACACATGGATCCACCAGTGTCATTGCATGTGCGCTCTTTTCACAATCCACCTATGGATCCACCAGTTTCATTGCATGTGTGTTCTTTTTACTAACAACAACCAGAGTCATTGCATGTGTGTTCTCTTTAGAGACCACACATGGATCCACCAGTGTCATTGCATGTGTGTTCTTTTTACTAACAACAACTGGAGTCATTTCATGACTGTTCTTTTCACATACCACATATGGATCCACCAGTGTCATTGAAATGTGTGTTCTCTTCAGAGACCACAATGGATCCACCAGTGTCATTGCATGTGTGTTCTTTTTACTAATAACAACTCGAGTGTCACATCCCAAGATTTTCCAAATCTTGAAATGTGAAAAATAAATAAACAAAATAATTTTTTGTTGAAAATCAGGGTGAAAAGAAACTTTTGTTTCTAAAAGGAAACTTAAAATCCCATCTTGAACAAACTTTGGCTGAAGTTTGAATTCAACAAAAATCCAAATCAAGGGAAATGCATTCCTCAATGAATGTATCTGGAAATTTGAAAACTTGGAAAATAAATCCAAATCCTAAAACCCTAATGGAACAAAATCATTTCCAAAGTATCTCCAAATCCATGGATTTAATCCATACCAAAATTGATCAACAAATATTCACAAAGGATCAAGAAATTTTTTATAATTGGAATTACTATTTTGAATCTTTAAAATAAAAAGTTTTTGTTTTCAAAAGAAAAGGTGGATTTATAAATAAAGATTATTTTATAAAGCCAAATTAAATCTTGGCCAATATTTTGAAACAAAAGGTTTTGCTTTGATTAAAATAGTAAAGGTTTATTTAAAATAAAATAAAAAGGATTTAAATATCCAAGTTTTATTAATAAAGGTTTCACTATTTCCAAAACATCAAAACTTATTTATTTATTTAAAATAAGTTTTCCAAGTATTTTATATTCTCAAATAAAACCTACTAAAGTATTTTGATTTTATTTATATTTCAAATAAAGATTTTAAATAAACAAATCCTATTTGATTTATTAACTAAGGTCCATTTTATTTAATTATTAATGGACCCTAAAATAAAAGTGTTATTTTGTTTTAAACAAGTTTTCCAAATATTCTTTATTTTCAAATAAAACCTACTGATTTGGTTTTGAAAATATTTGGATTTCAAATGGAAATTTTATTAAATAAATCAAACCCTATTTTGATTAAATAACTATGGTCTATTTTATTTAAATATTAAATAAATCATAAAATGAATAAAAATATTATTTTATTTCTAGAATAGGGTTAGGTTACTAAACAGAACCCAGTTCAAACCTTCAAAGTTTGGTGATTGTTTGATTGGATTTGAATATTGTTTGATTCTTTGAATTTCAAAACAGAATATAGAAAAAGAAAAAGTTTCAGAAACAGAAAAAAATAAGGAAAAGGTCGACCCAACCCAAGCAGCCCAACAGGCCCAGGAAACAGCCCAGCTCTCCCGCCCGAAGAAAACGGTCTGCACCAACTAATTGACCCACGCAGAGAATGACCAGTGGACCCTCCCCCTCCTTTCTTTTCCCGCTGACGACTGGACCCCACTCCTCCTGTTCTTCTCTCACACCCGCACGACCCCTTCTTCCTCCTCGCGTTAACGACGCCTACCGTTGCTGCCTTTGAAAGCCGCGATTAATTCGCCTTAATGCCGCGCCTTTACCTCGCCTTGACCATGCTCGATAAAACGCCAGCGTCCCCTCCGCCTTTCCCCTCTGTCTCCTCCCTCAAGCACGCCACCAGGCCGTCCCAATTCCTCCCCGAGCTCCTCTGTTCCGACCACCGTCTCCAGCCAATTCAGGCCAGTACATGCCACCCCCTGCCTCCCTGAGCACGCTGGTAGCTTCCCCACTCCCAGACGCACCTCCTAGCACTTTTAGTTCGACCGCGGGCGCCCCAGAGCGTCGGCTACGACAAGCTCCGAACGACGCCGCCGTCTGCAACCTCTCCGACGACCTCCCCTGGTAAACGCTGACCGCCCTGAGCTTCCTCGTTCACGCTCCCTCACTCGACTCGATCTTGCACAACTAGCCCTGACCTTTGTTTGTCTGTTCGTGACCTGTAGCGTCGACTCCAACCGCGAGCAGGACCAACCGACGCTGACGACGACTCCGGCGAGCGATTACCTCCGTCTCCGTGCGCCCCTTGCTTCCTCGAGAGTACCTTGAGCACCTCTTTGACCTCACGAACACGGTGAGCACCCCCTCTGTCTTCCTCGCTTCCTAGAACCACCACGAGCATCTCGTCTGGCCGTTGCCGCTGTCCACCGCTGCACAGCGCCGCCGGTTAGTGATCTGATTGATTGCATCCGTTAGATCTAGATCGTAAGGCTGTAATAGAACATAAACGAAGAGGTATCGAATGTCCCTGTGCCGCTCGATCTAAATGAGATCCTACGGCCTACAGAGCGTGATCCGCGCGAAGCGGTACCATCCAATGAAAGCATGACGCGTGGCCAGCTCAAGTTTAAAACAGAAATTGAAAACAAATTTGTTTGCAAATTTCAAACCCTTGTAACTTTGAATCCACACGTCCAAAAATTACAAATTTTATGTCGTTGGATTCAGGAGAGCAAGACCTAGCCAACCATGCCCTTAGTTTAGCAAATAGTATCTGTTAGTTTGCTTGTTTTTGCAGATTCTTTTGTGAGCTTGTTTAGAGTATAAAAATTGTTTAAAATTTATTTTAGGGTTAAAACTTTTGCAAAATGGTTTGTTGTGACCTTACTGACCCTAGGAACCAACCCATGTTTTGGAAAATGGATTTGGAAAAGTTTAGAATGGATTACTTGATTTAGCCCATTTCTAGCCAAATGGAAATAAAGATTTTGGTTATGAAAATATTTTGATAAAGAAAACTTTGGGAAAATATTTTGGACCAAACCTACTGACCCTAGGAAACACTTTGTGGACTCAAAAATGTATTGGGTGAAATAAAATTATGGTTCTTTGATTTAAAACCATTTCTAGTCAAATAGAAATGTGGTTTATTTATTAAAATTGATTTTGAAGGAAAACCTTTGAGAAATGTTTTGTTTTAAACTCTCTGACCCCAAACACCAAGTTTTATAAGTTGAAAATGTATTTGGTGAACCTTAGAGATTAATGCCTTAGTAAAATATTTCTACACCACATAAAATAATACTTTGTTTTGAAAATGGTTTAAGGATAAAACCCATTTGTGAATGACTTTGCCATTTTGGTAAATGACCAATTTGGAACTTGCAAAGTTTAGAAGCCTAGTGGAGACCATCCTTACAATAGAACCAACCTTTGCATGCTTATGCATGACTTAGATTCCATTACTTTGTGTGTGAAAAATTGTTTGTTTGACTTTGGTTTGGAATGTGAATTGAATTTGTGTTTGCTTGATTGACTTGTAGTGAAGTGTGAGACTAGCAAGATCAAGGAGTGAACCACCATTTCCTACCAAAAAGGCAAGTTACACTATCATACAAAAGTCCTACTATTTTCATTATACTTAGTGGATTTTGAAAACATGCATGAAAAGAATGTATATACTTATGCTATGCTAAATCCTAATAGGATACCCTATACACTCCTTAGTGAAAATAATGTAGTTGATACATGCTTAGCCATGCTTTATTTTGAAAAGAGTTACATGTTGAGATTTTATGAGATTGAGAAAAGACTTATGTTTTATATAATAAAACAAGGACTCAATGAACCACCTGGGTGGACAATGATACTTTGAGTTTTGGAGAAGGTGGCAACAAAAGGAACCATGCTATGGAAATCTCTTTGTGTTGTGCTCCAAAGGAAAACCACCCAGGAAACTTAGAGATTGAACATGTTTCTCGTACAGTGGCTTCCATGTACAGCCACATGCTAAATGGGCTCTGGCTTAGTCAACTACATAGTGGAAGTCCCATGCATTGGCATCTTCAGGTTAACTAGATTTGTGTAAGGGAGTAACTCTACATTTGTGCCTGGAAGACAAGCTAGCATTTTGTATTGGGAGGACTCCTATGGAAAGACTTTGTCACATTCTCGATCTGCCGGTACTCCATTTTGGTGAGTACTTATCCAGCGGCCACTGGTGGCGTCAAGACGAGATTGTGTCATGCGGGTAAAGTGTACAACTTCTACAGAAGATCAAATTCTAAGTACTTAGCCATGTCCCCGGTTATGGACAATACTGAGCAACTAAGGCCTGAAGCTATGGAAGATCTCGACACTCTAATTTCTAAAAGAAAACTTTTAAAAAAACTTGATGCACTTGGAGTTACCAAGGTGCTCAAGAGATTTTGACAAGGACTTGAACACTTGAGTTTTTACCAAGGAGTTCAAGGGATTTTGAAAGGAGATTTGACAAAGGACCAAAACCATTTTGAAAAGATAGGATAAAACATTGCTTTATGCAAATGAGCCTAAAACTCTACTTAGCCAAATTTGCATGTAATGATAGGATCCACTTATTTATACATAATAGTGAAACTTGCCAATACAATTCAAATGTATTGACCCTTGTGGCTGTAACTTGTAATGTTGCAGGTTTGATTGATTTTAGTGAAGATTGTTTGATTAGGATTACAAAGTCTACAACCAACATCTGCCTGTGGCACTTTGAAGATGAAGGACCCCATGATTATAGTTATTCCGCTGCAATGTAATGTAATAGCCAAATGAGCTATGTAAAGATGTAATAAAATTTTGTTATTCCTGGTTATAAAGCTATATTATGACCTTTGTTTCTTGATATTACATCTAAACTGTGGATGCTAGCTATTGATCCAGGGACTAGCATTGTAAACATAGGGGATTCTACCTTACCTTATATTTTAACAAGGTTGGGTCAGACTCCTACCTCTACAGATGGTATCAGAGCATTGTGTTGCCTATAGGATTTGTAAACCTAGGATTGGAGAAAAACCCTTGGAAAAATAGGAGTTGTATTTGTTCCAAAAACTTATTTACAAAAACACTTGTAAACTCTTTCCTCAACCATTTTGGTTTCAACTCTACATCTCTTCTATTTCAAACTTAATGGAAAAACCTACCCATGGCCCAAGACTACACCATGTGCAAAGGACTTCTTCAACATCTTCAACTCTAATGACTTCAACATCTTCAACATTTTCACCAAGGACTTCAACCTTGGATATCACTAAAGACTACAAGTGAGACAAGAAATGTTACTCAAGACTTGAAGACTAAGGAAAAACAACTTAGAAGGAACCATGACCGCCTTTGAAGTTTTGTGACCAAGATTCAAGAAATTCACCAAGGATACAAAGATCTTGCTCAAGAATAATCAACCAAGAAGGAAGGAAAAATTTCAAGTGAACCATATAGATGGACCACCATATTTTAGTTAAGTCAAACACACCAACTTAGGTGGTGTAACAAAAATATTTTTGGTTGCCTAAGTATATGTTTGCAAACTTGTTGTTGAGTGGAATGTTTGATTGTGATTGCTTGCACATTGTTTGTGTGAATTGTGATGTGTGAGGTTAGAACTATTTCCCTAGAAATCTTTTGCCTATCCTAATCTCAAAACAACCCAAACAGATGACTTCTCCAAGAGACTCCAACATCAAGGATGGTGACAACAACAACCAAGAGATGCACATGAGAGAACAACTACTAGCAAACCAAACCCAATTAAGCCAAGTGACAACTCAGCTTTTAGCCAACAACAATGGATTAGACCCAGCCATGCAAAGGTTTTTGAAAACTCAATCCCAACTGTTGCAAGGGATGGCCACTCAAATGATCAACATGGAAGACAACCTTCTCAAAGGAGTTTGTGACAACAAGGATGGCAAAGATGTTATTCTAGAAGGAATCCAAGCATGCAATATTTGTGGAGACAAGGATCATACTTCCAAGGAGCATGGAGATCAATGCCCCAATTGTGAAGAGAAACATCCAACTAATCAATGCCCCACATCTCAAGCTACTTGTTTCCTATGTGAAGGAAATAATCATGTCCCTATCCAATGCCCCATCTATCCTATAGTTCAACAAATGAAGCAAGATGGAATGCATCAAATGTTTGGAAACCTCCATAAGGGAAAAACTTCTACCAAGAAGGATGAAGGCAAAGTCAGAACCATGCCACATAAGGCCAAATCCAAAGTGACCATAAAGTGTTGCTACTCTTGTGAAGAAGAAGGTCATATCTCTAGTAACTACCCCAAGAAGAGAGAAAGATTTCCCACCTTTGTGGTGAAATATGAAGAGCATGAACTAGAAGAACTCCTAGCTTTGGAGAAACCCAAGAAGAAGAAGAAGAAGAACCAAGGAAACAAACAAGAAGAATTGTTACCCAAGGAAAAGAAAGATATTAGCCAAGTGATGTGTCTCAATTGCAAAGAACCAGGACATTATGCGAGCAATTGTCCAGAAAAGATGAAGCACAAGATAAACAAGCCTATGAGGGATATCAGCCAAGTCACATGTTTCAAGTGTGGAAACAAAGGACACTACGCAGATGTTTGCCCAGAGAAGTTTTCCCAGGATCCCAAGAAGGCCAACATCTAGTTTAGTTGGAAAATTTTTAAGGGTGGTAGTACCCTAGTTGTTTTGAACCTGCTTGTAACCCTAGCCTTCCCAAATCTCGAGACGAGATTTCTTTTAAGGGTGGTAGCCTGTCACATCCCAAGATTTTCCAAATCTTGTAATGTGAAAAATAAATAAACAAAATAAATTTTTGTTGAAAATGAGGGTGAAAAGAAACTTTTGTTTCTAAAAGGAAACTTAAAATCCCATCTTGAACAAACTTTGGCTAAAGTTTGAATTCAACAAAAATCCAAATCAAGGGAAATGCATTCCTCAATGAATGTATCTGGAAATTTGAACACTTGGAAAATAAATCCAAATCCTAAAACCCTAATGGAAGAAAATCATTTCCAAAGTATCTCCAAATCCATGGATTTAATCCATACCAAAATTGATCAACAAATATTCACAAAGGATCAAGAAAGTTTTTATAATTGGAATTACTATTTTGAATCTTTAAAATAAAAACTTTTGGTTTTCAAAAGAAAAGGTGGATTTATAAATAAAGATTATTTTATAAAGCCAAATTAAATCTTGGACAATATTTTGAAACAAAAGGTTTTGCTTTGATTAAAATAGTAAAGGTTTATTTAAAATAAAATAAAAAGGATTTAAATATCCAAGTTTTATTAATAAAGGTTTCACTATTTCCAAAACATCAAAACTTATTTATTTATTTAAAATAAGTTTTCCAAGTATTTTATATTCTCAAATAAAACCTACTGAAGTATTTTGATTTTATTTATATTTCAAATAAAGATTTTAAATAAACAAATCCTATTTGATTTATTAACTAAGGTCCATTTTATTTAATTATTAATGGACCCTAAAATAAAAGTGTTATTTTGTTTGAAACAAGTTTTCCAAATATTCTTTATTTTCAAATAAAACCTACTGATTTGGTTTTGAAAATATTTGGATTTCAAATGGAAATTTTATTAAATAAATCAAACCCTATTTTGATTAAATAACTATGGTCTATTTTATTTAAATATTAAATAAATCCTAAAATTAATAAAAATATTATTTTATTTCTAGAATAGGGTTAGGTAACTAAACAGAACCCAGTTCAAACCTTCAAAGTTTGGTGATTGTTTGATTGGATTTGAATATTGTTTGATTGTTTGAATTTCAAAACAGAATATAGAAAAAGAAAAAGTTTCAGAAACAGAAAAAAATAAGGAAAAGGTCGACCCAACCCAAGCAGCCCAACAGGACCAGGAAACAGCCCAACTCTCCCTCCCGAAGAAAACGGTCTGCACCAACTAATTGACCCACACAGAGAATGACCAGTGGACCCTCCCCCTCCTTTCTTTTCCCGCTGACGACTGGACCCCACTCCTCCTGTTCTTCTCTCACACCCGCACGACCCCTTTTTCCTCCTCGCGTTAACGACGCCTGCCGTTGCTGCCTTTGAAAGCCGCGATTAATTCGCCTTAATGCCGCGCCTTTACCTCGCCTTGTGCATGCTCGATAAAACGCCAGCGTCCCCTCCGCCTTTCCCCTCTGTCTCCTCCCTCAAGCACGCCACCAGGCCGTCCCAATTCCTCCCCGAGCTCCTCTGTTCCGACCACCGTCTCTGGCCAATTCAGGCCAGTACACACCACCCCCTGCCTCCCTGATCACGCTGGCAGCTTCCCCACTCCCAGACGCACCTCCCAGCACTTTTAGTTCGACCGCGGGCGCCCCAGAGCGTCGGCTACGAATGGCTCCAAACGACGCCGCCGTCTGCAACCTCTCCGACGACCTCCCCTGGTAAACGCTGACCGCCCTGAGCTTCCTCGTTCACGCTCCCTCACTCGACTCGATCTTGCACAACTAGCCCTGACCTTTGTTTGTCTGTTCGTGACCTGTAGCGTCGACTCCAACCGCGAGCAGGACCAACCGACGCTGACGACGACTCCGGCGAGCGATTACCTCCGTCTCCGTGCGCCCCTTGCTTCCTCGAGAGTACCTTGAGCACCTCTTTGACCTCACGAACACGGTGAGCACCCCCTCTGTCTTCCTCGCTTCCTAGAACCACCGCGAGCATCTCGTCTGGCCGTTGCCGCTGTCCACCGCTGCACAGCGCCGCCGGTTAGTGATCTGATTGATTGCATCCGTTAGATCTAGATCGTAAGGCTGTAATAGAACATAAACGAAGAGGTATCGAATGTCCCTGTGCCGCTCGATCTAAATGAGATCCTACGGCCTACAGAGCGTGATCCGCGCGAAGCGGTACCATCCAATGAAAGCATGACGCGTGGCCAGCTCTAGTTTAAAACAGAAATTGAAAACAGATTTGTTTGCAAATTTCAAACCCTTGTAACTTTGAATCCACACGTCCAAAAATTACAAATTTTATGTCGTTGGATTCAGGAGAGCAAGACCTAGCCAACCATGCCCTTAGTTTAGCAAATAGTATCTGTTCGTTTGCTTATTTTTGCAGATTCTTTTGTGAGCTTGTTTAGAGTATAAAAATTGTTTAAAATTTATTTTAGGGTTAAAACTTTTGCAAAATGGTTTGTTGTGACCTTACTGACCCTAGGAACCAACCCATGTTTTGGAAAATGGATTTGGAAAAGTTTAGAATGGATTACTTGATTTAGCCCATTTCTAGCCAAATGGAAATAAAGATTTTGGTTATGAAAATATTTTGATAAAGAAAACTTTGGGAAAATATTTTGGACCAAACCTACTGACCCTAGGAAACACTTTGTGGACTCAAAAATGTATTGGGTGAAATAAAATTATGATTCTTTGATTTAAAACCATTTCTAGTCAAATAGAAATGTGGTTTATTTATTAAAATTGATTTTGAAGGAAAACCTTTGAGAAATGTTTTGTTTTAAACTCTCTGACCCCAAACACCAAGTTTTATAAGTTGAAAATGTATTTGGTGAACCTTAGAGATTAATGCCTTAGTAAAATATTTCTACACCACATAAAATAATACTTTGTTTTGAAAATGGTTTAAGGATAAAACCCATTTGTGAATGACTTTGCCATTTTGGTAAATGACCAATTTGGAACTTACAAAGTTTAGAAGCCTAGTGGAGACCATCCTTACAATAGAACCAACCTTTGCATGCTTATGCATGACTTAGATTCCATTACTTTGTGTGTGAAAAATTGTTTGTTTGACATTGGTTTGGAATGTGAATTGAATTTGTGTTTGCTTGATTGACTTGTAGTGAAGTGTGAGACTAGCAAGATCAAGGAGTGAACCACCATTTCCTACCAAAAAGGCAAGTTACACTATCATACAAAAGTCCTACTATTTTCATTATACTTAGTGGATTTTGAAAACATGCATGAAAAGAATGTATATACTTATACTATGCTAAATCCTAATAGGATACCCTATACACTCCTTAGTGAAAATAATGTAGTTGATACATGCTTAGCCATGCTTTATTTTGAAAAGAGTTACATGTTGAGATTTTATGAGATTGAGAAAAGACTTATGTTTTATATAATAAAACAAGGACTCAATGAACCACCTGGGTGGACAAGGATACTTTGAGTTTTGGAGAAGGTGGCAACAAAAGGAACCATGCTATGGAAATCTCTTTGTGTTGTGCTCCAAAGGAAAACCACCTAGGAAACTTAGAGATTGAACATGTTTCTCGTACAGTGGCTTCCGTGTACAGCCACATGCTAAATGGGCTCTGGCTTAGTCAACTACATAGTGGAAGTCCCATGCATTGGCATCTTCAGGTTAACTAGATTTGTGTAAGGGAGTAACCCTACATTTGTGCCTGGAAGACAAGCTAGCATTTTGTATTGGGAGGACTCCTATGGAAAGACTTTGTCACATTCTCGATCTGCCGGTACTCCATTTTGGTGAGTACTTATCCAGCGGCCACTGGTGGTGTCAAGACGAGATTGTGTCATGTGGGTAAAGTGTACAACTTCTGCAGAAGATCAAATTCTAAGTACTTAGCCGTGTCCCCGGTTATGGACAATACTGAGCAACTAAGGCCTGAAGCTATGGAAGATCTCGACACTCTAATTTCTAAAAGAAAACTTTTAAAAAAACTTGATGCACTTGGAGTTACCAAGGTGCTCAAGAGATTTTGACAAGGACTTGAACACTTGAGTTTTTACCAAGGAGTTCAAGGGATTTTGAAAGGAGATTTGACAAAGGACCAAAACCATTTTGAAAAGATAGGATAAAACATTGCTTTATGCAAATGAGCCTAAAACTCTACTTATCCAAATTTGCATGTAATGATAGGATCCACTTATTTATACATAATAGTGAAACTTGCCAATACAATTCAAATGTATTGACCCTTGTGGCTGTAACTTGTAATGTTGCAGGTTTGATTGATTTTAGTGAAGATTGTTTGATTAGGATTACAAAGTCTACAACCAACATCTGCCTGTGGCACTTTGAAGATGAAGGACCCCATGATTATAGTTATTCCACTGCAATGTAATGTAATAGCCAAATGAGCTATGTAAAGATGTAATAAAATTTTGTTATTCCTGGTTATAAAGCTATATTATGACCTTTGTTTCTTGATATTACATCTAAACTGTGGATGCTAGCTATTGATCCAGGGACTAGCATTGTAAACACAAAGGATTCTACCTTACCTTATATTTTAACAAGGTTGGGTCAGACTCCTAGCTCTACATGGAGTCACTGCATGTGTGCTCTTTTCACATACCACACATGGATCCACCAGTGTCATTGCATGTGTGCTCTTTTCACAATCCACCTATGGATCCACCAGTGTCGTTGCATGTGTGTTCTTTTTACTAACAACAACCAGAGTCATTTAAATGTGTGTTCTTTTCACATACCACATATGGATCCACCAGTGTCATTGCATGTGTGCTTTTTTTACTAACAACAACTGGGGTCATTGCATGTGTGTTCTCTTCAAAGACCACACATGGATCCACCAGTGTCATTGCATGTGTGCTCTTTTTACTGACAACAACAAGAGTCATTGCATGTGTGTTCTCTTTAGAGACCACACATGGATCCACCAGTGCCATTGCATGTGTGTTCTTTTTACTAACAACAACCAGAGTCATTGCATGTGTGTTCTTTTCACATACCACCTATGGATCCACCAGTGTCATTGCTTGTGTGTTCTTTTTACTAACAACAACTGGAGTCACTTCATGACTGTTCTTTTCACATACGACATATGGATCCACCAGTGTCATTGCATGTGTGCTTTTTTTACTAACAAAAACTTGGGTCATTTCATGTGTGTTCTCTTCAGAGACCACACATGGATCCACCAGTGTCATTGCATGTGTGTTCTTTTCACAATCCACATATGGATCCACCAGTGTCAGTGCATGTGTGCTCTTTTTACTAACAACAACCAGAGTCATTGCATGTGTGTTCTCTTCAGAGGCCACACATGGATCCACCAGTGTCATTGTATGTGTGTTCTTTTTACTAACAACAACCAGAGTCATTTCATGTGTGCTCTTTTCACATACCACCTATGGATCCACCAGTGTCATTTCATGTGTGTTCTTTTTACTAACAACAACTGGAGTCATTTCATGACTGTTCTTTTCACATAACACATATGGATCCACGAGTGTCATTGAAATGTGTGTTCTTTTCACATACCACATATGGATCCACCAGTGTCATTGTAGGTGTGCTTTTTTACTAACAACAACTGCAGTCATTGCATGTGTGTTCTATTCAGAGACCACACGTGGATCCACCAGTGTCATTGCATGTGTGTTCTTTTCACAATCCACCTATGGATCCACCAGTGTCATTGCATGTGTGCTCTTTTTACGAACAACAACAAGAGTCATTGCATGTGTGTTCTCTTTAGAGACCACTAATGGATCCACCAGTGCCATTGCATGTGTGTTCTTTTTACTAACAACAACCAGAGTCATTGAATGTGTGTTCTTTTCACATACCACATATGGATCCACCAGTGTCATTGCTTGTGTGTTCTTTTTACTAACAACAACTGGAGTCACTTCATGACTGTTCTTTTCACATACGACATATGGATCCACCAGTGTCATTGCATGTGTGCTTTTTTTACTAACAAAAACTTGGGTCATTTCATGTGTGTTCTCTTCAGAGACCACACATGGATCCACCAGTGTCATTGCATGTGTGTTCTTTTCACAATCCACCTATGGATCCACTAGTGTCATTGCATGTGTGCTCTTTCTACTAACAACAACCAGAGTCATTGCATGTGTGTTCTCTTCAGAGGCCACACATGGATCCACCAGTGTCATTGTATGTGTGTTCTTTTTACTAACAACAACCAGAGTCATTTCATGTGTGCTCTTTTCACATACCACCTATGGATCCACCAGTGTCATTTCATGTGTGTTCTTTTTACTAACAACAACTGGAGTCATTTCATGACTGTTCTTTTCACATAACACATATGGATCCACGAGTGTCATTGAAATGTGTGTTCTTTTCACATACCACATATGGATCCACCAATGTCATTGCAGGTGTGCTTTTTTACTAACAACAACTGCAGTCATTGCATGTGTGTTCTATTCAGAGACCACACGTGGATCCACCAGTGTCATTGCATGTGTGTTCTTTTCACAATCCACCTATGGATCCACCAGTGTCATTGCATGTGTGCTCTTTTTACTAACAACAACCAGAGTCATTGCATGTGTGTTCTCTTCAGAGACCACACACGGATCCACCCGTGTCATTGCATGTGTGTTCTTTTTACTAACAACAACTGGAGTCATTTCATGACTGTTCTTTTCGCATACCAGATATGGATCCACCAGTGTCATTGAAATGTGTGTTCTCTTAAGAGACCACACATGGATCTACCAGTGTCATTGCATGTGTGTTCTTTTTACTAACAACAACAAGAGTCATTGCATGTCTATTCTTTTCACATACCACACATGGATCCACTAGTGTCATTGCAGGTGTGCTCTTTTCACAATCCACCTATGGATCCACCAGTGTCATTGCATGTGTGTTCTTTTTACTAACAACAACAACCAGAGTCATTGAAATGTATGTTATTTTCACATACCACATATGGATCCACTAGTGTCATTGCATGTGTACTTTTTTTACTAATATCAACTGGGGTCATTGCATGTGTGTTCTCTTCAGAGACCACACATGGATCCACCAGTGTCATTGCATGTGTGCTCTTTTTACTGACAACAACCAGAGGCATTGCATGTGTATTCTCTTCAGATACCACACATGGATCCACCAGTGTCATTGCATGTGTGTTCTTTTTACTAACAACAACCAGAGTCATTGCATGTGTGTTCTTTTCACATACCACCTATGGATCCACCAGTGTCTTTGGATGTGTGTTCTTTTTACTAACAACAACCAGAGTCATTGCATGTGTGTTCTCTTCAGAGACCACACATGGATCCACCAGTGTCATTGCATGTATGTTCTTTTTACTAACAACCAGAGTCATTTTATGTGTGTTCTTTTCACATACCACCTATGGATCCACCAGTGTCATTCCATGTGTGTTCTTTTTACTAACAACAACGGGAGTCATTTCTTGACTGTTCTTTTCAGAGACCAAATATGGAACCACTAGTGTCATTGAAATGTGTGTTCTATTCAGAGACCACACATGGATCCACCAGTGTCATTGCATGTGTGTTCTTTTAACTAACAACAACCAGAGTCATTGGATGTGTGTTCTCTTCAGAGGCCACACATGGATCCACCAGTGTCATTGCATGTGCGCTCTTTTCACAATCCACCTATGGATCCACCAGTTTCATTGCATGTGTGTTCTTTTTACTAACAACAACCAGAGTCATTGCATGTGTGTTCTCTTCAGAGACCACACATGGATCCACCAGTGTCAATGCATGTGTGTTCTTTTTACTAACAACAACTGGAGTCATTTCATGACTGTTCTTTTCACATACCACATATGGATCCACCAGTGTCATTGAAATGTGTGTTCTCTTCAGAGACCACAATGGATCCACCAGTGTCATTGCATGTGTGTTCTTTTTACTAACAACAATTGGAGTCACTGCATGTGTGCTCTTTTCACATACCACACATGGATCCACCAATGTCATTGCATGTGTGCTCTTTTCACAATCCACCTATGGATCCACCAGTGTCGTTGCATGTGTGTTCTTTTTACTAACAACAACCAGAGTCATTTAAATGTGTGTTCTTTTCACATACCACATATGGATCCACAAGTGTCATTGCATGTGTGCTTTTTTTACTAACAACAACTGGGGTTATTGCATGTGTGTTCTCTTCAGAGACCACACATGGATCCACCAGTGTCATTGCATGTGTGCTCTTTTTACTAACAACAACAAGAGTCATTGCATGTGTGTTCTCTTTAGAGACCACACATGGATCCACCAGTGCCATTGCATGTGTGTTCTTTTTACTAACAACAACTGGAGTCAATTCATGACTGTTCTTTTCACATACCACATATGGATCCACCAGTGTCATTGAAATGTGTGTTCTCTTCAGAGACCACATATGGACCCACCAGTGTCATTGCATGTGTGTTCTTTTTACTAACAACAACTAGAGTCATTACATGTGTGTTCTTTTCACATACCACACATGGATCCACCAGTGTCATTGCATGTGTGCTCTTTCCAGTATCGACCTATGGATCCACCAGTGTCATTGCATGTGTGTTCTTTTTACTAACAACCAGAGTCATTGAAATGTGTGTTCTTTTCACATACCACATATGGATCCACCAGTGTCATTGCATGTGTGGTTTTTTACTAACAACAACTAGGGTCATTGCATGTGTGTTCTCTTCAGAGACCACACATGGATCCACCAGTGTCATTGCATGTGTGCTCTTTTTACTAACAACAACCAGAGTCCTTGCATGTGTGTTCTCTTCGGAGACCACACATGGATCCACCAGTGTCATTGCATGTGTGTTATTTTTACTAACAACAACCAGAGTCATTGCATGTGTGTTCTTTTCACATACCCCGTATGGATCCACTAGTGTCATTGCATGTGTGTTCTTTTTACTAACAACAACTGGAGTCATTTCATGACTGTTCTTTTCACATACCACATATGGATCCACCAGTGTCATTGCATGTGTGCTTTTTTACTAACAACAACTTGGGTCATTTCATGTGTGTTCTCTTCAGAGACCACACATGGATCCACCACTGTCATTGCATGTGTGTTCTTTTCACAATCCACCTATGGATCCACCAGTGTCATTGTATGTGTGCTCTTTTTACTAACAACAACCAGAGTCATTGCATGTGTGTTCTCTTCAGAGACCACACATGGATCCATCATTGTCATTGCATGTGTGTTCTTTTTACTAACAACAACCAGAGTCATTTCATGTGTGCTCTTTTCACATACCACCTATGGATCCACCAGTGTCATTGCATGTGTGTTCTTTTTACTAACAACAACTAGAGTCATTTCATGACTTTTCTTTTTAGAGACCACACATGGATCCACCAGTGTCATTGCATGTGTGTTCTTTTTACTAACAACAACTAGAGTCATTGCATGTGTGTTCTATTCACATACCACACATGGATCCACCAATGTCATTGCATGTGTGCTCTTTTCACAATCCACCTATGGATCCACCAGTGTCATTGCATGTGTGCTCTTTTTACTAACAACCACGAGAGTCATTGCATGTGTCTTCTCTTCAGAGACCACACATGGATCCACCAGTGTCATTGCATGTGTGTTCCTTTTACTAACAACAACTGGAGTCATTTCATGACTGTTCTTTTCACATACCACATATGGATCCACCAGTGTCATTGAAATGTGTGTTCTCTTCAGAGACCACACATGGATCTACCAGTGTCATTGCATGTGTGTTCTTTTTACTAACAACAACGACAGTCAATGCATGTGTGTTCTTTTCACATACCACACATGGATCCACCAGTGTCATTGCATGTGTTCTTTTTACTAGCAACAACCAGAGTCATTGCATGTGTGTTCTTTTCACATACCCCGTATGGATCCACCAGTGTCATTGCATGTGTGTTCTTTTTACTAATAACAACCAGAGTCATTGAAATGTGTGTTATTTTCACATACCACATATGGATCCACTAGTGTCATTGCATGTGTACTTTTTTACTAACAACAACTGGGGTCATTGCATGTGTGTTCTCTTCAGAGACCACACATGGATCCCCCAGTGTCATTGCATGTGTGCTCTTTTTACTGACAACAACCAGAGTCATTGCATGTGTGTTCTCTTTAGAGGCCACACATGGATCCACTAGTGTCATTGCATGTGTGCTCTTTTCACAATCCACCTATGGATCCACCAGTGTCATTGCATGTGTGTTCTTTTTACTAACAACAACCAGAGTCATTGCATGTGTGTTCTCTTCAGAGACCACACATGGATCCACCAGTGTCATTGCATGTGTGTTCTTTTTACTAACAACAACTGGAGACATTTCATGACTGTTCTTTTCACATACCACATATGGATCCACCAGTGTCATTGAAATGTGTATTCTCTTCAGAGACCAGACATGGATCCACCAGTGTCATTACATGTGTGTTCTTTTTACTAACAACAATTGCAGTCATTGCATGTGTTTTCTTTTCACATACCACACATGGATCCAGCAGTGTCATTGCATGTGTGCTCTTTTCACAATCCACCTATGGATCCACCAGTGTCATTGCATGTGTGTTCTTTTTACTAACAACAACCAGAGTCATTTAAATGTGTGTTCTTTTCACATACCACATATGGATCCACCAGTGTCATTGCATGTGTGCTTTTTTTACTAACAACAACTAGGGTCATTGCATGTGTGTTCTCTTCAGAGACCACACATGGATCCATCAGTGTCATTGCATGTGTGCTCTTTTTACTAACAACAACAAGAGTCATTGCATGTGTGTTCTCTTTAGAGACCACACATGGATCCACCAGTGCCATTGCATGTGTGTTCTTTTTACTAACAACAACCAGAGTCATTGAATGTGTGTTCTTTTCACATACCACCTATGGATCCACCAGTGGCATTGCTTGTGTGTTCTTTTTACTAACAACAACTGGAGTCACTTCATGACTGTTCTTTTCACATACCACATATGGATCCACCAGTGTCATTGCATGTGTGCTTTTTTTACTCACAAAAACTTGGGTCATTTCATGTGTGTTCTCTTCAGAGACCACACATGGATCCACCAGTGTCATTGCATGTGTGTTCTTTTTACTAACAACAACCAGAGTCCTTGCATGTGTGTTCTCTTCGGAGACCACACATGGATCCACCAGTGTCATTGCATGTGTGTTATTTTTACTAACAACAACCAGAGTCATTGCATGTGTGTTCTTTTCACATACCCCGTATGGATCCACTAGTGTCATTGCATGTGTGTTCTTTTTACTAACAACAACTGGAGTCATTTCATGACTGTTCTTTTCACATACCACATATGGATCCACCAGTGTCATTGCATGTGTGCTTTTTTACTAACAACAACTTGGGTCATTTCATGTGTGTTCTCTTCAGAGACCACACATGGATCCACCACTGTCATTGCATGTGTGTTCTTTTCACAATCCACCTATGGATCCACCAGTGTCATTGTATGTGTGCTCTTTTTACTAACAACAACCAGAGTCATTGCATGTGTGTTCTCTTCAGAGACCACACATGGATCCATCATTGTCATTGCATGTGTGTTCTTTTTACTAACAACAACCAGAGTCATTTCATGTGTGCTCTTTTCACATACCACCTATGGATCCACCAGTGTCATTGCATGTGTGTTCTTTTTACTAACAACAACTAGAGTCATTTCATGACTTTTCTTTTTAGAGACCACACATGGATCCACCAGTGTCATTGCATGTGTGTTCTTTTTACTAACAACAACTAGAGTCATTGCATGTGTGTTCTATTCACATACCACACATGGATCCACCAATGTCATTGCATGTGTGCTCTTTTCACAATCCACCTATGGATCCACCAGTGTCATTGCATGTGTGCTCTTTTTACTAACAACCACGAGAGTCATTGCATGTGTCTTCTCTTCAGAGACCACACATGGATCCACCAGTGTCATTGCATGTGTGTTCCTTTTACTAACAACAACTAGAGTCATTTCATGACTGTTCTTTTCACATACCACATATGGATCCACCAGTGTCATTGAAATGTGTGTTCTCTTCAGAGACCACACATGGATCTACCAGTGTCATTGCATGTGTGTTCTTTTTACTAACAACAACGACAGTCAATGCATGTGTGTTCTTTTCACATACCACACATGGATCCACCAGTGTCATTGCATGTGTTCTTTTTACTAGCAACAACCAGAGTCATTGCATGTGTGTTCTTTTCACATACCCCGTATGGATCCACCAGTGTCATTGCATGTGTGTTCTTTTTACTAATAACAACCAGAGTCATTGAAATGTGTGTTATTTTCACATACCACATATGGATCCAGTAGTGTCATTGCATGTGTACTTTTTTACTAACAACAACTGGGGTCATTGCATGTGTGTTCTCTTCAGAGACCACACATGGATCCCCCAGTGTCATTGCATGTGTGCTCTTTTTACTGACAACAACCAGAGTCATTGCATGTGTGTTCTCTTTAGAGGCCACACATGGATCCACTAGTGTCATTGCATGTGTGCTCTTTTCACAATCCACCTATGGATCCACCAGTGTCATTGCATGTGTGTTCTTTTTACTAACAACAACCAGAGTCATTGCATGTGTGTTCTCTTCAGAGACCACACATGGATCCACCAGTGTCATTGCATGTGTGTTCTTTTTACTAACAACAACTGGAGACATTTCATGACTATTCTTTTCACATACCACATATGGATCCACCAGTGTCATTGAAATGTGTATTCTCTTCAGAGACCAGACATGGATCCACCAGTGTCATTACATGTGTGTTCTTTTTACTAACAACAATTGCAGTCATTGCATGTGTTTTCTTTTCACATACCACACATGGATCCAGCAGTGTCATTGCATGTGTGCTCTTTTCACAATCCACCTATGGATCCACCAGTGTCATTGCATGTGTGTTCTTTTTACTAACAACAACCAGAGTCATTTAAATGTGTGTTCTTTTCACATACCACATATGGATCCACCAGTGTCATTGCATGTGTGCTTTTTTTACTAACAACAACTAGGGTCATTGCATGTGTGTTCTCTTCAGAGACCACACATGGATCCATCAGTGTCATTGCATGTGTGCTCTTTTTACTAACAACAACAAGAGTCATTGCATGTGTGTTCTCTTTAGAGACCACACATGGATCCACCAGTGCCATTGCATGTGTGTTCTTTTTACTAACAACAACCAGAGTCATTGAATGTGTGTTCTTTTCACATACCACCTATGGATCCACCAGTGGCATTGCTTGTGTGTTCTTTTTACTAACAACAACTGGAGTCACTTCATGACTGTTCTTTTCACATACCACATATGGATCCACCAGTGTCATTGCATGTGTGCTTTTTTTACTAACAAAAACTTGGGTCATTTCATGTGTGTTCTCTTCAGAGACCACACATGGATCCACCAGTGTCATTGCATGTGTGTTCTTTTTACTAACAACAACCAGAGTCCTTGCATGTGTGTTCTCTTCGGAGACCACACATGGATCCACCAGTGTCATTGCATGTGTGTTATTTTTACTAACAACAACCAGAGTCATTGCATGTGTGTTCTTTTCACATACCCCGTATGGATCCACTAGTGTCATTGCATGTGTGTTCTTTTTACTGACAACAACTGGAGTCATTTCATGACTGTTCTTTTCACATACCACATATGGATCCACCAGTGTCATTGCATGTGTGCTTTTTTACTAACAACAACTTGGGTCATTTCATGTGTGTTCTCTTCAGAGACCACACATGGATCCACCACTGTCATTGCATGTGTGTTCTTTTCACAATCCACCTATGGATCCACCAGTGTCATTGTATGTGTGCTCTTTTTACTAACAACAACCAGAGTCATTGCATGTGTGTTCTCTTCAGAGACCACACATGGATCCATCATTGTCATTGCATGTGTGTTCTTTTTACTAACAACAACCAGAGTCATTTCATGTGTGCTCTTTTCACATACCACCTATGGATCCACCAGTGTCATTGCATGTGTGTTCTTTTTACTAACAACAACTAGAGTCATTTCATGACTTTTCTTTTTAGAGACCACACATGGATCCACCAGTGTCATTGCATGTGTGTTCTTTTTACTAACAACAACTAGAGTCATTGCATGTGTGTTCTATTCACATACCACACATGGATCCACCAATGTCATTGCATGTGTGCTCTTTTCACAATCCACCTATGGATCCACCAGTGTCATTGCATGTGTGCTCTTTTTACTAACAACCACGAGAGTCATTGCATGTGTCTTCTCTTCAGAGACCACACATGGATCCACCAGTGTCATTGCATGTGTGTTCCTTTTACTAACAACAACTGGAGTCATTTCATGACTGTTCTTTTCACATACCACATATGGATCCACCAGTGTCATTGAAATGTGTGTTCTCTTCAGAGACCACACATGGATCTACCAGTGTCATTGCATGTGTGTTCTTTTTACTAACAACAACGACAGTCAATGCATGTGTGTTCTTTTCACATACCACACATGGATCCACCAGTGTCATTGCATGTGTTCTTTTTACTAGCAACAACCAGAGTCATTGCATGTGTGTTCTTTTCACATACCCCGTATGGATCCACCAGTGTCATTGCATGTGTGTTCTTTTTACTAATAACAACCAGAGTCATTGAAATGTGTGTTATTTTCACATACCACATATGGATCCACTAGTGTCATTGCATGTGTACTTTTTTACTAACAACAACTGGGGTCATTGCATGTGTGTTCTCTTCAGAGACCACACATGGATCCCCCAGTGTCATTGCATGTGTGCTCTTTTTACTGACAACAACCAGAGTCATTGCATGTGTGTTCTCTTTAGAGGCCACACATGGATCCACTAGTGTCATTGCATGTGTGCTCTTTTCACAATCCACCTATGGATCCACCAGTGTCATTGCATGTGTGTTCTTTTTACTAACAACAACCAGAGTCATTGCATGTGTGTTCTCTTCAGAGACCACACATGGATCCACCAGTGTCATTGCATGTGTGTTCTTTTTACTAACAACAACTGGAGACATTTCATGACTGTTCTTTTCACATACCACATATGGATCCACCAGTGTCATTGAAATGTGTATTCTCTTCAGAGACCAGACATGGATCCACCAGTGTCATTACATGTGTGTTCTTTTTACTAACAACAATTGCAGTCATTGCATGTGTTTTCTTTTCACATACCACACATGGATCCAGCAGTGTCATTGCATGTGTGCTCTTTTCACAATCCACCTATGGATCCACCAGTGTCATTGCATGTGTGTTCTTTTTACTAACAACAACCAGAGTCATTTAAATGTGTGTTCTTTTCACATACCACATATGGATCCACCAGTGTCATTGCATGTGTGCTTTTTTTACTAACAACAACTAGGGTCATTGCATGTGTGTTCTCTTCAGAGACCACACATGGATCCATCAGTGTCATTGCATGTGTGCTCTTTTTACTAACAACAAGAGTCATTGCATGTGTGTTCTCTTTAGAGACCACACATGGATCCACCAGTGCCATTGCATGTGTGTTCTTTTTACTAACAACAACCAGAGTCATTGAATGTGTGTTCTTTTCACATACCACCTATGGATCCACCAGTGGCATTGCTTGTGTGTTCTTTTTACTAACAACAACTGGAGTCACTTCATGACTGTTCTTTTCACATACCACATATGGATCCACCAGTGTCATTGCATGTGTGCTTTTTTTACTAACAAAAACTTGGGTCATTTCATGTGTGTTCTCTTCAGAGACCACACATGGATCCACCAGTGTCATTGCATGTGTGTTCTTTTTACTAACAACAACCAGAGTCCTTGCATGTGTGTTCTCTTCGGAGACCACACATGGATCCACCAGTGTCATTGCATGTGTGTTATTTTTACTAACAACAACCAGAGTCATTGCATGTGTGTTCTTTTCACATACCCCGTATGGATCCACTAGTGTCATTGCATGTGTGTTCTTTTTACTAACAACAACTGGAGTCATTTCATGACTGTTCTTTTCACATACCACATATGGATCCACCAGTGTCATTGCATGTGTGCTTTTTTACTAACAACAACTTGGGTCATTTCATGTGTGTTCTCTTCAGAGACCACACATGGATCCACCACTGTCATTGCATGTGTGTTCTTTTCACAATCCACCTATGGATCCACCAGTGTCATTGTATGTGTGCTCTTTTTACTAACAACAACCAGAGTCATTGCATGTGTGTTCTCTTCAGAGACCACACATGGATCCATCATTGTCATTGCATGTGTGTTCTTTTTACTAACAACAACCAGAGTCATTTCATGTGTGCTCTTTTCACATACCACCTATGGATCCACCAGTGTCATTGCATGTGTGTTCTTTTTACTAACAACAACTAGAGTCATTTCATGACTTTTCTTTTTAGAGACCACACATGGATCCACCAGTGTCATTGCATGTGTGTTCTTTTTACTAACAACAACTAGAGTCATTGCATGTGTGTTCTATTCACATACCACACATGGATCCACCAATGTCATTGCATGTGTGCTCTTTTCACAATCCACCTATGGATCCACCAGTGTCATTGCATGTGTGCTCTTTTTACTAACAACCACGAGAGTCATTGCATGTGTCTTCTCTTCAGAGACCACACATGGATCCACCAGTGTCATTGCATGTGTGTTCCTTTTACTAACAACAACTAGAGTCATTTCATGACTGTTCTTTTCACATACCACATATGGATCCACCAGTGTCATTGAAATGTGTGTTCTCTTCAGAGACCACACATGGATCTACCAGTGTCATTGCATGTGTGTTCTTTTTACTAACAACAACGACAGTCAATGCATGTGTGTTCTTTTCACATACCACACATGGATCCACCAGTGTCATTGCATGTGTTCTTTTTACTAGCAACAACCAGAGTCATTGCATGTGTGTTCTTTTCACATACCCCGTATGGATCCACCAGTGTCATTGCATGTGTGTTCTTTTTACTAATAACAACCAGAGTCATTGAAATGTGTGTTATTTTCACATACCACATATGGATCCAGTAGTGTCATTGCATGTGTACTTTTTTACTAACAACAACTGGGGTCATTGCATGTGTGTTCTCTTCAGAGACCACACATGGATCCCCCAGTGTCATTGCATGTGTGCTCTTTTTACTGACAACAACCAGAGTCATTGCATGTGTGTTCTCTTTAGAGGCCACACATGGATCCACTAGTGTCATTGCATGTGTGCTCTTTTCACAATCCACCTATGGATCCACCAGTGTCATTGCATGTGTGTTCTTTTTACTAACAACAACCAGAGTCATTGCATGTGTGTTCTCTTCAGAGACCACACATGGATCCACCAGTGTCATTGCATGTGTGTTCTTTTTACTAACAACAACTGGAGACATTTCATGACTATTCTTTTCACATACCACATATGGATCCACCAGTGTCATTGAAATGTGTATTCTCTTCAGAGACCAGACATGGATCCACCAGTGTCATTACATGTGTGTTCTTTTTACTAACAACAATTGCAGTCATTGCATGTGTTTTCTTTTCACATACCACACATGGATCCAGCAGTGTCATTGCATGTGTGCTCTTTTCACAATCCACCTATGGATCCACCAGTGTCATTGCATGTGTGTTCTTTTTACTAACAACAACCAGAGTCATTTAAATGTGTGTTCTTTTCACATACCACATATGGATCCACCAGTGTCATTGCATGTGTGCTTTTTTTACTAACAACAACTAGGGTCATTGCATGTGTGTTCTCTTCAGAGACCACACATGGATCCATCAGTGTCATTGCATGTGTGCTCTTTTTACTAACAACAACAAGAGTCATTGCATGTGTGTTCTCTTTAGAGACCACACATGGATCCACCAGTGCCATTGCATGTGTGTTCTTTTTACTAACAACAACCAGAGTCATTGAATGTGTGTTCTTTTCACATACCACCTATGGATCCACCAGTGGCATTGCTTGTGTGTTCTTTTTACTAACAACAACTGGAGTCACTTCATGACTGTTCTTTTCACATACCACATATGGATCCACCAGTGTCATTGCATGTGTGCTTTTTTTACTAACAAAAACTTGGGTCATTTCATGTGTGTTCTCTTCAGAGACCACACATGGATCCACCAGTGTCATTGCATGTGTGTTCTTTTTACTAACAACAACCAGAGTCCTTGCATGTGTGTTCTCTTCGGAGACCACACATGGATCCACCAGTGTCATTGCATGTGTGTTATTTTTACTAACAACAACCAGAGTCATTGCATGTGTGTTCTTTTCACATACCCCGTATGGATCCACTAGTGTCATTGCATGTGTGTTCTTTTTACTGACAACAACTGGAGTCATTTCATGACTGTTCTTTTCACATACCACATATGGATCCACCAGTGTCATTGCATGTGTGCTTTTTTACTAACAACAACTTGGGTCATTTCATGTGTGTTCTCTTCAGAGACCACACATGGATCCACCACTGTCATTGCATGTGTGTTCTTTTCACAATCCACCTATGGATCCACCAGTGTCATTGTATGTGTGCTCTTTTTACTAACAACAACCAGAGTCATTGCATGTGTGTTCTCTTCAGAGACCACACATGGATCCATCATTGTCATTGCATGTGTGTTCTTTTTACTAACAACAACCAGAGTCATTTCATGTGTGCTCTTTTCACATACCACCTATGGATCCACCAGTGTCATTGCATGTGTGTTCTTTTTACTAACAACAACTAGAGTCATTTCATGACTTTTCTTTTTAGAGACCACACATGGATCCACCAGTGTCATTGCATGTGTGTTCTTTTTACTAACAACAACTAGAGTCATTGCATGTGTGTTCTATTCACATACCACACATGGATCCACCAATGTCATTGCATGTGTGCTCTTTTCACAATCCACCTATGGATCCACCAGTGTCATTGCATGTGTGCTCTTTTTACTAACAACCACGAGAGTCATTGCATGTGTCTTCTCTTCAGAGACCACACATGGATCCACCAGTGTCATTGCATGTGTGTTCCTTTTACTAACAACAACTGGAGTCATTTCATGACTGTTCTTTTCACATACCACATATGGATCCACCAGTGTCATTGAAATGTGTGTTCTCTTCAGAGACCACACATGGATCTACCAGTGTCATTGCATGTGTGTTCTTTTTACTAACAACAACGACAGTCAATGCATGTGTGTTCTTTTCACATACCACACATGGATCCACCAGTGTCATTGCATGTGTTCTTTTTACTAGCAACAACCAGAGTCATTGCATGTGTGTTCTTTTCACATACCCCGTATGGATCCACCAGTGTCATTGCATGTGTGTTCTTTTTACTAATAACAACCAGAGTCATTGAAATGTGTGTTATTTTCACATACCACATATGGATCCACTAGTGTCATTGCATGTGTACTTTTTTACTAACAACAACTGGGGTCATTGCATGTGTGTTCTCTTCAGAGACCACACATGGATCCCCCAGTGTCATTGCATGTGTGCTCTTTTTACTGACAACAACCAGAGTCATTGCATGTGTGTTCTCTTTAGAGGCCACACATGGATCCACTAGTGTCATTGCATGTGTGCTCTTTTCACAATCCACCTATGGATCCACCAGTGTCATTGCATGTGTGTTCTTTTTACTAACAACAACCAGAGTCATTGCATGTGTGTTCTCTTCAGAGACCACACATGGATCCACCAGTGTCATTGCATGTGTGTTCTTTTTACTAACAACAACTGGAGACATTTCATGACTGTTCTTTTCACATACCACATATGGATCCACCAGTGTCATTGAAATGTGTATTCTCTTCAGAGACCAGACATGGATCCACCAGTGTCATTACATGTGTGTTCTTTTTACTAACAACAATTGCAGTCATTGCATGTGTTTTCTTTTCACATACCACACATGGATCCACCAGTGTCATTGCATGTGTGTTCTTTTCACATACCACATATGGATCCACCAGTGTCATTGCATGTGTGATTTTTTTACTAACAACAACTAGGGTCATTGCATGTGTGTTCTCTTCAGAGACCACACATGGATCCATCAGTGTCATTGCATGTGTGCTCTTTTTACTAACAACAACAAGAGTCATTGCATGTGTGTTCTCTTTAGAGACCACACATGGATCCACCAGTGCCATTGCATGTGTGTTCTTTTTACTAACAACAACAAGAGTCATTGAATGTGTGTTCTTTTCACATACCACCTATGGATCCACCAGTGGCATTGCTTGTGTGTTCTTTTTACTAACAACAACTGGAGTCACTTCATGACTGTTCTTTTCACATACCACATATGGATCCACCAGTGTCATTGCATGTGTGCTTTTTTTACTAACAAAAACTTGGGTCATTTCATGTGTGTTCTCTTCAGAGACCACACATGGATCCACCAGTGTCATTGCATGTGTGTTCTTTTCACAATCCACATATGGATCCACCAGTGTCATTGCATGTGTGCTCTTTTTACTAACAACAACCAGAGTCATTGCATGTGTGTTCTCTTCAGAGGCCACACATGGATCCACCAGTGTCATTGTATGTGTGTTCTTTTTACTAACAACAACCAGAGTCATTTCATGTGTGCTCTTTTCACATACCACCTATGGATCCACCAGTGTCATTTCATGTGTGTTCTTTTTACTAACAACAACTGGAGTCATTTCATGACTGTTCTTTTCACATAACACATATGGATCCACGAGTGTCATTGAAATGTGTGTTCTTTTCACATACCACATATGGATCCACCAGTGTCATTGCAGGTGTGCTTTTTTACTAACAACAACTAGAGTCATTGCATGTGTGTTCTATTCAGAGACCACACGTGGATCCACCAGTGTCATTGCATGTGTGTTCTTTTCACAATCCACCTATGGATCCACCAGTGTCATTGCATGTGTGCTCTTTTTACTAACAACAACCAGAGTCATTGCATGTCTGTTCTCTTCAGAGACCACACACGGATCCACCCGTGTCATTGCATGTGTGTTCTTTTTACTAACAACAACTGGAGTCCTTTCATGACTGTTCTTTTCACATACCAGATATGGATCCACCAGTGTCATTGAAATGTGTGTTCTCTTCAGAGACCACACATGGATCTACTAGTGTCATTGCAGGTGTGTTCTTTTTTCTAACAACAACAAGAGTTATTGCATGTCTATTCTTTTCACATACCACACATGGATCCACTAGTGTCATTGCAGGTGTGCTCTTTTCACAATCCACCTATGGATCCACCAGTGTCATTGCATGTGTGCTCTTTTTACTAACAACAACCAGAGTCCTTGCATGTGTGTTCTCTTCGGAGACCACACATGGATCCACCAGTGTCATTGCATGTGTGTTCTTTTTGCTAACAACAACCAGAGTCATTGCATGTGTGTTCTTTTCACATACCCCGTATAGATCCACTAGTGTCATTGCATGTGTGTTCTTTTTACTAACAACAACTGGAGTCATTTCATGACTGTTCTTTTCACATACCACATATGGATCCACCAGTGTCATTGCATGTGTGCTTTTTTACTAACAACATCTTGGGTCATTTCATGTGTGTTCTCTTCAGAGACCACACATGGATCCACCACTGTCATTGCATGTGTGTTCTTTTCACAATCCAGCTATGGATCCACCAGTGTCATTGTATGTGTGCTCTTTTTACTAACAACAACCAGAGTCATTGCATGTGTGTTCTCTACAGAGACCACACATGGATCCATCATTGTCATTGCATGTGTGTTCTTTTTACTAACAACAACCAGAGTCATTTCATGTGTGCTCTTTTCACATACCACCTATGGATCCACCAGTGTCATTGCACGTGTGTTCTTTTTACTAACAACAACTAGAGTCATTTCATGACTTTTCTTTTTAGAGACCACACATGGATCCACCAGTGTCATTGCATGTGTGTTCTTTTTACTAACAACAACTAGAGTCATTGCATGTGTGTTCTTTTCACATACCACACATGGATCCACCAATGTCATTGCATGTGTGCTCTTCTCACAATCCACCTATGGATCCACCAGTGTCATTGCATGTGTGATCTTTTTACTAACAACCACGAGAGTCATTGCATGTGTGTTCTCTTCAGAGACCACACATGGATCCACCAGTGTCATTGCATGTGTGTTCCTTTTACTAACAACAACTGGAGTCATTTCATGACTGTTCTATTCACATACCACATATAGATCCACCAGTGTCATTGAAATGTGTGTTCTCTTCAGAGACCACACATGGATCTACCAGTGTCATTGCATGTGTGTTCTTTTTACTAACAACAACGACAGTCAATGCATGTGTGTTCTTTTCACATACCACACATGGATCCACCAGTGTCATTGCATGTGTTCTTTTTACTAGCAACAACCAGAGTCATTGCATGTGTGTTCTTTTCACATACCCCGTATGGATCCACCAGTGTCATTGCATGTGTGTTCTTTTTACTAATAACAACCAGAGTCATTGAAATGTGTGTTATTTTCACATACCACATACGGATCCACTAGTGTCATTGCATGTGTACTTTTTTACTAACAACAACTGGGGTCATTGTATGTGTGTTCTCTTTAGAGACCACACATGGATCCTCCAGTGTCATTGCATGTGTGCTCTTTTTACTAACAACAACCAGTGTCATTGCATGTGTGTTCTCTTTAGAGGCCACACATGGATCCACTAGTGTCATTGCATGTGTGCTCTTTTCACAATCCACCTATGGATCCACCAGTGTCATTGCATGTGTGTTCTTTTTACTAACAACAACCAGAGTCATTGCATGTGTGTTATCTTCAGAGACCACACATGGATCCACCAGTGTCATTGCATGTGTGTTCTTTTTACTAACAACAACTAGAGACATTTCATGACTGTTCTTTTCACATACCACATATGGATCCACCAGTGTCATTGAAATGTGTATTCTCTTCAGAGACCAGACATGGATCCACCAGTGTCATTGCATGTGTGTTCTTTTTACTAGCAACAACTGCAGTCATTGCATGTGTGTTCTTTTCACATACCACACATGGATCCACCAGTGTCATTGCATGTGTGCTCTTTTCACAATCCACCTATGGATCCACCAGTGTCATTGCATGTGTGTTCTTTTTACTAACAACAACCAGAGTCATTTAAATGTGTGTTCTTTTCACATACCACATATGGATCCACCAGTGTCATTGCATGTGTGCTTTTTTTACTAACAACAACTGGGGTCATTGCATGTGTGTTCTCTTTAGAGACCACACATGGATCCACCAGTGTCATTGCATGTGTGCTCTTTTTACTAACAACAACAAGAGTCATTGCATGTGTGTTCTCTTTAGAGACCACACATGGATCCACCAGTGCCATTGCATGTGTGTTCTTTTTACTAACAACAACCAGAGTCATTGAATGTGTGTTCTTTTCACATACCACCTATGGATCCACCAATGGCATTGCTTGTGTGTTCTTTTTACTAACAACAACTGGAGTCACTTCATGACTGTTCTTTTCACATACCACATATGGATCCACCAGTGTCATTGCATGTGTGCTTTTTTTACTAACAAAAACTTGGGTCATTTCATGTGTGTTCTCTTCAGAGACCACACATGGATCCACCAGTGTCATTGCATGTGTGTTCTTTTCACAATCCACATATGGATCCACCAGTGTCATTGCATGTGTGCTCTTTTTCCTAACAACAACCAGAGTCATTGCATCTGTGTTCTCTTCAGAGGCCACACATGGATCCACCAGTGTCATTGTATGTGTGTTCTTTTTACTAACAACAACCAGAGTCATTTCATGTGTGCTCTTTTCACATACCACCTATGGATCCACCAGTGTCATTTCATGTGTGTTCTTTTTACTAACAACAACTGGAGTCATTTCATGACTGTTCTTTTCACATAACACATATGGATCCACGAGTGTCATTGAAATGTGTGTTCTTTTCACATACCACATATGGATCCACCAGTGTCATTGCAGGTGTGCTTTTTTACTAACAACAACTGGAGTCATTGCATGTGTGTTCTAT
This sequence comes from Avena sativa, assembly GCA_916181665.1. Taxonomy (NCBI): domain Eukaryota; kingdom Viridiplantae; phylum Streptophyta; class Magnoliopsida; order Poales; family Poaceae; genus Avena; species Avena sativa. The sequence goes on from OV702290.1 coordinate 473,609,193, forward strand.
TCAGAGACCACACGTGGATCCACCAGTGTCATTGCATGTGTGTTCTTTTCACAATCCACCTATGGATCCACCAGTGTCGTTGCATGTGTGCTCTTTTTACTAACAACAACCAGAGTCATTGCATGTGTGTTCTCTTCAGAGACCACACACGGATCCACCCGTGTCAGTGCATGTGTGTTCTTTTTACTAACAACAACTGGAGTCCTTTCATGACTGTTATTTTCACATACCAGATATGGATCCACCAGTGTCATTGAAATGTGTGGTCTCTTCAGAGACCACACATGGATCTACCAGTGTCATTGTAGGTGTGTTCTTTTTACTAACAACAACAAGAGTCATTGCATGTCTATTCTTTTCACATACCACACATGGATCCACTACTGTCATTGCAGGTGTGCTCTTTTCACAATCCACCTATGGATCCGCCAGTGTCATTGCATGTGTGTTCTTTTTACTAACAACAACAACCAGCGTCATTGAAATGTGTGTTATTTTCACATACCACATATGGATCCACCAGTGTCATTGCATGTGTACTTTTTTTACTAACATCAACTGGGGTCATTGCATGTGTGTTCTCTTAAGAGACCACACATGGATCCACCAGTGTCATTGCATGTGTGCTCTTTTTACTGACAACAACCAGAGGCATTGCATGTGTATTCTCTTCAGAGACCACACATGGATCCACCAGTGTCATTGCATGTGTGTTCTTTTTACTAACAACAACCAGAGTCATTGCATGTGTGTTCTTTTCACATACCACCTATGGATCCACCAGTGTCTTTTCATGTGTGTTCTTTTTACTAACAACAACCAGAGTCATTGCATGTGTGTTCTCTTTAGAGACCACACATGGATCCACCAGTGTCATTGCATGTATGTTCTTTTTACGAACAACCAGAGTCATTTCATGTGTGTTCTTTTCACATACCACCTATGGATCCACCAGTGTCATTCCATGTGTGTTCTTTTTACTAACAACAATGGAGTCATTTCATGACTGTTGTTTTCAGAGACCAAATATGGAACCACTAGTGTCATTGAAATGTGTGTTCTATTCATAGACCAGACATGGATCCACCAGTGTCATTGCATGTGTGTTCTTTTTACTAACAACAACCAGAGACATTGCATGTGTGTTCTCTTCAGAGGCCACACATGGATCCACCAGTGTCATTGCATGTGTGTTCTTTATACTAACAACAACTGGAGTCATTTCATGACTGTTCTTTTCACATACCACATATGGATCCACCAGTGTCATTGAAATGTGTGTTCTCTTCAGAGACCACAATGGATCCACCAGTGTCATTGCATGTGTGTTCTTTTTACTAACAACAACTGGAGTCACTGCATGTGTGCTCTTTTCACATACCACACATGGATCCACCGGTGTCATTGCATGTGTGCTCTTTTCACAATCCACCTATGGATCCACAAGTGTCATTGCATGTGTGTTCTTTTTACTAACAATAACCAGAGTCATTGAAATGTGTGTTCTTTTCACATACCACATATGGATCCACCAGTGTCATTGCATATGTGATTTTTTTAGTAACAACAACTGGGGTCATTGCATGTGTGTTCTCTTCAGAGACCACACCTGGATCCACCAGTGTCATTGCATGTGTGTTCTTTTTACTAACAACAACAAGAGTCATTGCATGTGTGTTCTTTTCACATACCACCTATGGATCCACCAGTGTCATTGCATGTGTGTTCTGTTTACTAACAACAACTGGAGTCATTTCATGACTGTTCTTTTCACATACCACATATGGATCCACCAGTGTCATTGCATGTGTGCTCTTTTTACTAACAACAACCAGAGTCATTGCATGTGTGTTCTCTTCAGAGACCACACATGGATCCACCAGTTTCATTGCATGTGTGCTCTTTTTACTAGCAACAACCAGAGTCATTTCATGTGTGCTCTTTTCACACACCACCTATGGATCCACCAGTGTCATTGCATGTGTGTTCTTTTTACTAACAACAACTAGAGTCATTTCATAACTGTTCTTTTCAGAGACCAGACATGGATCCACCAGTGTCATTGAAATGTGTGTTCTCTTCAAAGACCACACATGGATCCACTAGTGTCATTGCATGTGTGTTCTTTTTACTAACAACAACCAGAGTCATTGCATGTGTGTTCTTTTCACATACCACACATGGATCCACCAATGTCATTGCATGTGTGCTCTTTTAACAATCCACCTATGGATCCACCAGTGTCATTGCATGTGTGCTCTTTTTACTAACATCAATCAGAGTCATTGCATGTGTGTTCTCTTCAGAGACCACACATGGATCCACCAGTGTCATTGCATGTGCGTTCTTTTTACTAACAACAACTAGAGTCATTTCATGACTGTTCTTTTCACATAGCACATATGGATCCACAAGTGTCATTGAAATGTGTGTTCTATTTAGAGACCACACATGGATCTACCAGTGTCAGTGCATGTGTGTTCTTTTTACTAACAACAACTGGAGTCATTGCATGTGTGTTCTTTTCACATACCACACTTGGATCCACCAGTGTCATTGTAGGTGTGCTCTTTTCACAATCCACCTATGGATCCACCAGTGTCATTGCATGTGTGTTCTTTTTACTAACAACAACCAGAGTCATTGAAATGTGTGTTATTTTCACATACCACATATGGATCCACCATTGTCATTGCATGTGTACTTTTTTTACTAACAACAACAGGGGTCATTGCATGTGTGTTCTCTTTAGAGACCACACATGGATCCACCAGTGTCATTGCATGTGTGCTCTTTTTACTAACAACAACCAGAGTCATTGCATGTGTGTTCTCTGTAGAGACCACACATGGATCCACCAGTGTCATTGGATGTGTGTTCTCTTTAGAGACCACACATGGATCTACCAGTGTCGTTGCATGTGTGTTCTTTTTACTAACAACAACCAGAGTCATTGCATGTGTGTTCTTTTCACATACCACCTATGGATCCACCAGTGTCTTTGCATGTGTGTTCTTTTTACTAACAACAACCAGAGTCATTGCATGTGTGTTCTCTTCAGAGACCACACATGGATCCACCAGTGTCATTGCATGTATGTTCTTTTTACGAACAACCAGAGTCATTTCATGTGTGTTCTTTTCACATACCACCTATGGATCCACCAGTGTCATTCCATGTGTGTTCTTTTTACTAACAACAATGGAGTCATTTCATGACTGTTGTTTTCAGAGACCAAATATGGAACCACTAGTGTCATTGAAATGTGTGTTCTATTCAGAGACCAGACATGGATCCACCAGTGTCATTGCATGTGTGTTCTTTTTACTAAGAACAACCAGAGACATTGCATGTGTGTTCTCTTCAGAGGCCACACATGGATCCACCAGTGTCATTGCATGTGCGCTCTTTTCACAATCCACCTATGGATCCACCAGTGTCATCGCATGTGTGTTCTTTTTACTAACAACAACCAGAGTCATTGCATGTGTGTTCTCTTCAGAGACCACACATGGATCCACCAGTGTCATTGCATGTGTGTTCTTTATACTAACAACAACTGGAGTCATTTCATGACTGTTCTTTTCACATACCACATTTGGATCCACCAGTGTCATTGAAATGTGTGTTCTCTTCGGAGACCACAATGGATCCACCAGTGTCATTGCATGTGTGTTCTTTTTACTAACAACAACTGGAGTCACTGCATGTGTGCTCTTTTCACATACCACACATGGATCCACCGGTGTCATTGCATGTGTGCTCTTTTCACAATCCACCTATGGATCCACAAGTGTCATTGCATGTGTGTTCTTTTTACTAACAATAACCAGAGTCATTGAAATGTGTGTTCTTTTCACATACCACATATGGATCCACCAGTGTCATTGCATATGTGATTTTTTTACTAACAACAACTGGGGTCATTGCATGTGTGTTCTCTTCAGAGACCACACATGGATCCACCTGTGTCATTGCATGTGTGTTCTTTTTACTAACAACAACAAGAGTCATTGCATGTGTGTTCTTTTCACATACCACCTATGGATCCACCAGTGTCTTTGCATGTGTGTTCTGTTTACTAACAACAACTGGAGTCGTTTCATGACTGTTCTTTTCACATACCACATATGGATCCACCAGTGTCATTGCATGTGTGCTTTTTTTACTAACAACAACTTGGGTCATTTCATGTGTGTTCTCTTCAGAGACCACACATGGATCCACTTGTGTCATTGCATGTGTGTTCTTTTCACAATCCACCTATGGATCCACCAGTGTCATTGCATGTGTGCTCTTTTTACTAACAACAACCAGAGTCATTGCATGTGTGTTCTCTTCAGAGACCACACATGGATCCACCAGTGTCATTGCATGTGTGTTCTTTTTACTAACAACAACAACCAGCGTCATTGAAATGTGTGTTATTTTCACATACCACATATGGATCCACCAGTGTCATTGCATGTGTACTTTTTTTACTAACATCAACTGGGGTCATTGCATGTGTGTTCTCTTCAGAGACCACACATGGATCCACCAGTGTCATTGCATGTGTGCTCTTTTTACTGACAACAACCAGAGGCATTGCATGTGTATTCTCTTCAGAGACCACACATGGATCCACCAGTGTCATTGCATGTGTGTTCTTTTTACTAACAACAACCAGAGTCATTGCATGTGTGTTCTTTTCACATACCACCTATGGATCCACCAGTGTATTTGCATGTGTGTTCTTTTTACTAACAACAACCAGAGTCATTGCATGTGTGTTCTCTTCAGAGACCACACATGGATCCACCAGTGTCATTGCATGTATGTTCTTTTTACGAACAACCAGAGTCATTTCATGTGTGTTCTTTTCACATACCACCTATGGATCCACCAGTGACATTCCATGTGTGTTCTTTTTACTAACAACAATGGAGTCATTTCATGACTGTTGTTTTCAGAGACCAAATATGGAACCACTAGTGTCATTGAAATGTGTGTTCTATTCAGAGACCAGACATGGATCCACCAGTGTCATTGCATGTGTGTTCTTTTTACTAACAACAACCAGAGACATTGCATGTGTGTTCTCTTCAGAGGCCACACATGGATCCACCAGTGTCATTGCATGTGCGCTCTTTTCACAATCCACCTATGGATCCACCAGTGTCATCGCATGTGTGTTCTTTTTACTAACAACAACCAGAGTCATTGCATGTGTGTTCTCTTCAGAGACCACACATGGATCCACCAGTGTCATTGCATGTGTGTTCTTTATACTAACAACAACTGGAGTCATTTCATGACTGTTCTTTTCACATACCACATATGGATCCACCAGTGTCATTGAAATGTGTGTTCTCTTCAGAGACCACAATGGATCCACCAGTGTCATTGCATGTGTGTTCTTTTTACTAACAACAACTGGAGTCACTGCATGTGTGCTCTTTTCACATACCACAAATGGATCCACCGGTGTCATTGCATGTGTGCTCTTTTCACAATCCACCTATGGATCCACAAGTGTCATTGCATGTGTGTTCTTTTTACTAACAATAACCAGAGTCATTGAAATGTGTGTTCTTTTCACATACCACATATGGATCCACCAGTGTCATTGCATGTGTGATTTTTTTACTAACAACAACTGGGGTCATTGCATGTGTGTTCTCTTCAGAGACCACACATGGATCCACCAGTGTCATTGCATGTGTGCTCTTTTTACTAACATCAATCAGAGTCATTGCATGTGTGTTCTCTTCAGAGACCACACATGGATCCACCAGTGTCATTGCATGTGCGTTCTTTTTACTAACAACAACTAGAGTCATTTCATGACTGTTCTTTTCACATACCACATATGGATCCACTAGTGTCATTGAAATGTGTGTTCTATTTAGAGACCACACATGGATCTACCAGTGTCAGTGCATGTGTGTTCTTTTTACTAACAACAACTGGAGTCATTGCATGTGTGTTCTTTTCACATACCACACATGGATCCACCAGTGTCATTGTAGGTGTGCTCTTTTCACAATCCACCTATGGATCCACCAGTGTCATTGCATGTGTGTTCTTTTTACTAACAACAACCAGAGTCATTGAAATGTGTGTTATTTTCACATACCACATATGGATCCACCATTGTCATTGCATGTGTACTTTTTTTACTAACAACAACAGGGGTCATTGCATGTGTGTTCTCTTTAGAGACCACACATGGATCCACCAGTGTCATTGCATGTGTGCTCTTTTTACTAACAACAACCAGAGTCATTGCATGTGTGTTCTCTGTAGAGACCACACATGGATCCACCAGTGTCATTGGATGTGTGTTCTCTTTAGAGACCACACATGGATCTACCAGTGTCATTGCATGTGTGTTCTTTTTACTAACAACAACCAGAGTCATTGCATGTGTGTTCTTTTCACATACCACCTATGGATCCACCAGTGTCTTTGCATGTGTGTTCTTTTTACTAACAACAACCAGAGTCATTGCATGTGTGTTCTCTTCAGAGACCACACATGGATCCACCAGTGTCATTGCATGTATGTTCTTTTTACGAACAACCAGAGTCATTTCATGTGTGTTCTTTTCACATACCACCTATGGATCCACCAGTGTCATTCCATGTGTGTTCTTTTTACTAACAACAATGGAGTCATTTCATGACTGTTGTTTTCAGAGACCAAATATGGAACCACTAGTGTCATTGAAATATGTGTTCTATTCAGAGACCAGACATGGATCCACCAGTGTCATTGCATGTGTGTTCTTTTTACTAAGAACAACCAGAGACATTGCATGTGTGTTCTCTTCAGAGGCCACACATGGATCCACCAGTGTCATTGCATGTGCGCTCTTTTCACAATCCACCTATGGATCCACCAGTGTCATCGCATGTGTGTTCTTTTTACTAACAACAACCAGAGTCATTGCATGTGTGTTCTCTTCAGAGACCACACATGGATCCACCAGTGTCATTGCATGTGTGTTCTTTATACTAACAACAACTGGAGTCATTTCATGACTGTTCTTTTCACATACCACATTTGGATCCACCAGTGTCATTGAAATGTGTGTTCTCTTCAGAGACCACAATGGATCCACCAGTGTCATTGCATGTGTGTTCTTTTTACTAACAACAACTGGAGTCACTGCATGTGTGCTCTTTTCACATACCACACATGGATCCACCGGTGTCATTGCATGTGTGCTCTTTTCACAATCCACCTATGGATCCACAAGTGTCATTGCATGTGTGTTCTTTTTACTAACAATAACCAGAGTCATTGAAATGTGTGTTCTTTTCACATACCACATATGGATCCACCAGTGTCATTGCATATGTGATTTTTTTACTAACAACAACTGGGGTCATTGCATGTGTGTTCTCTTCAGAGACCACACATGGATCCACCAGTGTCATTGCATGTGTGTTCTTTTTACTAACAACAACAAGAGTCATTGCATGTGTGTTCTTTTCACATACCACCTATGGATCCACCAGTGTCATTGCATGTGTGTTCTGTTTACTAACAACAACTGGAGTCATTTCATGACTGTTCTTTTCACATACCACATATGGATCCACCAGTGTCATTGCATGTGTGCTTTTTTTACTAACAACAACTTGGGTCATTTCATGTGTGTTCTCTTCAGAGACCACACATGGATCCACTTGTGTCATTGCATGTGTGTTCTTTTCACAATCCACCTATGGATCCACCAGTGTCATTGCATGTGTGCTCTTTTTACTAACAACAACCAGAGTCATTGCATGTGTGTTCTCTTCAGAGACCACACATGGATCCACCAGTGTCATTGCATGTGTGTTCTTTTTACTAACAACAACAACCAGCGTCATTGAAATGTGTGTTATTTTCACATACCACATATGGATCCACCAGTGTCATTGCATGTGTACTTTTTTTACTAACATCAACTGGGGTCATTGCATGTGTGTTCTCTTCAGAGACCACACATGGATCCACCAGTGTCATTGCATGTGTGCTCTTTTTACTGACAACAACCAGAGGCATTGCATGTGTATTCTCTTCAGAGACCACACATGGATCCACCAGTGTCATTGCATGTGTGTTCTTTTTACTAACAACAACCAGAGTCATTGCATGTGTGTTCTTTTCACATACCACCTATGGATCCACCAGTGTATTTGCATGTGTGTTCTTTTTACTAACAACAACCAGAGTCATTGCATGTGTGTTCTCTTCAGAGACCACACATGGATCCACCAGTGTCATTGCATGTATGTTCTTTTTACGAACAACCAGAGTCATTTCATGTGTGTTCTTTTCACATACCACCTATGGATCCACCAGTGACATTCCATGTGTGTTCTTTTTACTAACAACAATGGAGTCATTTCATGACTGTTGTTTTCAGAGACCAAATATGGAACCACTAGTGTCATTGAAATGTGTGTTCTATTCAGAGACCAGACATGGATCCACCAGTGTCATTGCATGTGTGTTCTTTTTACTAACAACAACCAGAGACATTGCATGTGTGTTCTCTTCAGAGGCCACACATGGATCCACCAGTGTCATTGCATGTGCGCTCTTTTCACAATCCACCTATGGATCCACCAGTGTCATCGCATGTGTGTTCTTTTTACTAACAACAACCAGAGTCATTGCATGTGTGTTCTCTTCAGAGACCACACATGGATCCACCAGTGTCATTGCATGTGTGTTCTTTATACTAACAACAACTGGAGTCATTTCATGACTGTTCTTTTCACATACCACATATGGATCCACCAGTGTCATTGAAATGTGTGTTCTCTTCAGAGACCACAATGGATCCACCAGTGTCATTGCATGTGTGTTCTTTTTACTAACAACAACTGGAGTCACTGCATGTGTGCTCTTTTCACATACCACAAATGGATCCACCGGTGTCATTGCATGTGTGCTCTTTTCACAATCCACCTATGGATCCACAAGTGTCATTGCATGTGTGTTCTTTTTACTAACAATAACCAGAGTCATTGAAATGTGTGTTCTTTTCACATACCACATATGGATCCACCAGTGTCATTGCATGTGTGATTTTTTTACTAACAACAACTGGGGTCATTGCATGTGTGTTCTCTTCAGAGACCACACATGGATCCACCAGTGTCATTGCATGTGTGCTCTTTTTACTAACATCAATCAGAGTCATTGCATGTGTGTTCTCTTCAGAGACCACACATGGATCCACCAGTGTCATTGCATGTGCGTTCTTTTTACTAACAACAACTAGAGTCATTTCATGACTGTTCTTTTCACATACCACATATGGATCCACTAGTGTCATTGAAATGTGTGTTCTATTTAGAGACCACACATGGATCTACCAGTGTCAGTGCATGTGTGTTCTTTTTACTAACAACAACTGGAGTCATTGCATGTGTGTTCTTTTCACATACCACACATGGATCCACCAGTGTCATTGTAGGTGTGCTCTTTTCACAATCCACCTATGGATCCACCAGTGTCATTGCATGTGTGTTCTTTTTACTAACAACAACCAGAGTCATTGAAATGTGTGTTATTTTCACATACCACATATGGATCCACCATTGTCATTGCATGTGTACTTTTTTTACTAACAACAACAGGGGTCATTGCATGTGTGTTCTCTTTAGAGACCACACATGGATCCACCAGTGTCATTGCATGTGTGCTCTTTTTACTAACAACAACCAGAGTCATTGCATGTGTGTTCTCTGTAGAGACCACACATGGATCCACCAGTGTCATTGGATGTGTGTTCTCTTTAGAGACCACACATGGATCTACCAGTGTCATTGCATGTGTGTTCTTTTTACTAACAACAACCAGAGTCATTGCATGTGTGTTCTTTTCACATACCACCTATGGATCCACCAGTGTCTTTGCATGTGTGTTCTTTTTACTAACAACAACCAGAGTCATTGCATGTGTGTTCTCTTCAGAGACCACACATGGATCCACCAGTGCCATTGCATGTATGTTCTTTTTACGAACAACCAGAGTCATTTCATGTGTGTTCTTTTCACATACCACCTATGGATCCACCAGTGTCATTCCATGTGTGTTCTTTTTACTAACAACAATGGAGTCATTTCATGACTGTTGTTTTCAGAGACCAAATATGGAACCACTAGTGTCATTGAAATATGTGTTCTATTCAGAGACCAGACATGGATCCACCAGTGTCATTGCATGTGTGTTCTTTTTACTAAGAACAACCAGAGACATTGCATGTGTGTTCTCTTCAGAGGCCACACATGGATCCACCAGTGTCATTGCATGTGCGCTCTTTTCACAATCCACCTATGGATCCACCAGTGTCATCGCATGTGTGTTCTTTTTACTAACAACAACCAGAGTCATTGCATGTGTGTTCTCTTCAGAGACCACACATGGATCCACCAGTGTCATTGCATGTGTGTTCTTTATACTAACAACAACTGGAGTCATTTCATGACTGTTCTTTTCACATACCACATTTGGATCCACCAGTGTCATTGAAATGTGTGTTCTCTTCAGAGACCACAATGGATCCACCAGTGTCATTGCATGTGTGTTCTTTTTACTAACAACAACTGGAGTCACTGCATGTGTGCTCTTTTCACATACCACACATGGATCCACCGGTGTCATTGCATGTGTGCTCTTTTCACAATCCACCTATGGATCCACAAGTGTCATTGCATGTGTGTTCTTTTTACTAACAATAACCAGAGTCATTGAAATGTGTGTTCTTTTCACATACCACATATGGATCCACCAGTGTCATTGCATATGTGATTTTTTTACTAACAACAACTGGGGTCATTGCATGTGTGTTCTCTTCAGAGACCACACATGGATCCACCAGTGTCATTGCATGTGTGTTCTTTTTACTAACAACAACAAGAGTCATTGCATGTGTGTTCTTTTCACATACCACCTATGGATCCACCAGTGTCATTGCATGTGTGTTCTGTTTACTAACAACAACTGGAGTCATTTCATGACTGTTCTTTTCACATACCACATATGGATCCACCAGTGTCATTGCATGTGTGCTTTTTTACTAACAACAACTTGGGTCATTTCATGTGTGTTCTCTTCAGAGACCACACATGGATCCACTTGTGTCATTGCATGTGTGTTCTTTTCACAATCCACCTATGGATCCACCAGTGTCATTGCATGTGTGCTCTTTTTACTAACAACAACCAGAGTCATTGCATGTGTGTTCTCTTCAGAGACCACACATGGATCCACCAGTGTCATTGCATGTGTGTTCTTTTTACTAACAACAACAACCAGCGTCATTGAAATGTGTGTTATTTTCACATACCACATATGGATCCACCAGTGTCATTGCATGTGTACTTTTTTTACTAACATCAACTGGGGTCATTGCATGTGTGTTCTCTTCAGAGACCACACATGGATCCACCAGTGTCATTGCATGTGTGCTCTTTTTACTGACAACAACCAGAGGCATTGCATGTGTATTCTCTTCAGAGACCACACATGGATCCACCAGTGTCATTGCATGTGTGTTCTTTTTACTAACAACAACCAGAGTCATTGCATGTGTGTTCTTTTCACATACCACCTATGGATCCACCAGTGTCATTGCATGTGTGTTCTTTTTACTAACAACAACCAGAGTCATTGCATGTGTGTTCTCTTCAGAGACCACACATGGATCCACCAGTGTCATTGCATGTATGTTCTTTTTACGAACAACCAGAGTCATTTCATGTGTGTTCTTTTCACATACCACCTATGGATCCACCAGTGACATTCCATGTGTGTTCTTTTTACTAACAACAATGGAGTCATTTCATGACTGTTGTTTTCAGAGACCAAATATGGAACCACTAGTGTCATTGAAATGTGTGTTCTATTCAGAGACCAGACATGGATCCACCAGTGTCATTGCATGTGTGTTCTTTTTACTAAAAACAACCAGAGACATTGCATGTGTGTTCTCTTCAGAGGCCACACATGGATCCACCAGTGTCATTGCATGTGCGCTCTTTTCACAATCCACCTATGGATCCACCAGTGTCATCGCATGTGTGTTCTTTTTACTAACAATAACCAGAGTCATTGCATGTGTGTTCTCTTCAGAGACCACACATGGATCCACCAGTGTCATTTCATGTGTGTTCTTTATACTAACAACAACTGGAGACATTTCATGACTGTTCTTTTCACATACCACATATGGATCCGCCAGTGTCATTGAAATGTGTGTTCTCTTCAGAGACCACAATGGATCCACCAGTGTCATTGCATGTGTGTTCTTTTTACTAACAACAACTGGAGTCACTGCATGTGTGCTCTTTTCACATACCACAAATGGATCCACCGGTGTCATTGCATGTGTGCTCTTTTCACAATCCACCTATGGATCCACAAGTGTCATTGCATGTGTGTTCTTTTTACTAACAATAACCAGAGTCATTGAAATGTGTGTTCTTTTCACATACCACATATGGATCCACCAGTGTCATTGCATATGTGATTTTTTTACTAACAACAACTGGGGTCATTGCATGTGTGTTCTCTTCAGAGACCACACATGGATCCACCAGTGTCATTGCATGTGTGTTCTTTTTACTAACAACAACAAGAGTCATTGAATGTGTGTTCTTTTCACATACCACCTATGGATCCACCAGTGTCATTGCATGTGTGTTCTGTTTACTAACAACAACAACTGGAGTCATTTCATGACTGTTCTTTTCACATACCACATATGGATCCACCAGTGTCATTGCATGTGTGCTTCTTTTACTAACAACAACTTGGGTCATTTCATGTGTGTTCTCTTCAGAGACCACACATGGATCCACTTGTGTCATTGCATGTGTGTTCTTTTCACAATCCACCTATGGATCCACCAGTGTCATTGCATGTGTGCTCTTTTTACTAACAACAACCAGAGTCATTGCATGTGTGTTCTCTTCAGAGACCACACATGGATCCACCAGTGTCATTGCATGTGTGTTCTTTTTACTAGCAACAACTAGAGTCATTTCATGTGTGCTCTTTTCACACACCACCTATGGATCCACCAGTGTCATTGCATGTGTGTTCTTTTTACTAACAACAACTAGAGTCATTTCATGACTGTTCTTTTCAGAGACCAGACATGGATCCACCAGTGTCATTGAAATGTGTGTTCTCTTCAGAGACCACACATGGATCCACTAGTGTCATTGCATGTGTGTTCTTTTTACTAACAACAACCAGAGTCATTGCATGTGTGTTCTTTTCACAGATCACACATGGATCCACCAATGTCATTGCATGTGTGCTCTTTTAATAATCCACCTATGGATCCACCAGTGTCATTGCATGTGTGCTCTTTTTACTAACATCAATCAGAGTCATTGCATGTGTGTTCTCTTCAGAGACCACACATGGATCCACCAGTGTCATTGCATGTGCGTTCTTTTTACTAACAACAACTGGAGTCATTTCATGACTGTTCTTTTCACATACCGCATATGGATCCACTAGTGTCATTGAAATGTGTGTTCTCTTTAGAGACCACACATGGATCTACCAGTGTCAGTGCATGTGTGTTCTTTTTACTAACAACAACTGGAGTCATTGCATGTGTGTTCTTTTCACATACCACACATGGATCCACCAGTGTCATTGTAGGTGTGCTCTTTTCACAATCCACCTATGGATCCACCAGTGTCATTGCATGTGTGTTCTTTTTACTAACAACAACCAGAGTCATTGAAATGTGTGTTATTTTCACATACCACATATGGATCCACCATTGTCATTGCATGTGTACTTTTTTTACTAACAACAACAGGGGTCATTGCATGTGTGTTCTCTTTAGAGACCACACATGAATCCACCAGTGTCATTGTATGTGTGCTCTTTTTACTAACAACAACCAGAGTCATTGCATGTGTGTTCTCTGTAGAGACCACACATGGATCCACCAGTGTCATTGGATGTGTGTTCTCTTTAGAGACCACACATGGATCCACCAGTGGTATTGCATGTGTGTTCTTTTTACTAACAACAACAAGAGTCATTGCATGTGTGTTCTTTTCACATACCACCTATGGATCCACCAGTGTCATTGCATGTGTGTTCTTTTTACTAACAACAACTGGAGTCATTTCATGTCTGTTCTTTTCACATACCACATATGGATCCACCAGTGTCATTGCATGTGTGCTTTTTTTACTAACAACAACTTGGGTCATTTCATGTGTGTTCTCTTCAGAGACCACACATGGATCCACCAGTGTCATTGCATGTGTGTTCTTTTCACAATCCACCTATGGATCCACCAGTGTCATTGCATGTGTGCTGTTTTTACTAACAACAACCAGAGTCATTGCATGTGTGTTCTCTTCAGAGACCACACATGGATCCACCAGTGTCATGGCATGTCTGTTCTTTTTACTAGCAACAACCAGAGTCATTTCATGTGTGCTCTTTTCACATACCACCTATCGATCCACCAGCGTCATTGCATGTGTGTTCTTTTTACAAACAACAACTGGAGTCATTTCATGACTGTTCTTTTCAGAGACCACACATGGATCCACCAGTGTCATTGAAATGTGTGTTCTCCTCAGAGACCACACATGGATCCACCAGTGTCATTGCATGTGTGTTCTTTTTACTAAAAACAACCAGAGTCATTGCATGTGTGTTCTTTTCACATACCATACATGGATCTACCAATGTCATTGCATGTGTGCTCTTTTTACAATCCACCTATGGATCCACCAGTGTCATTGCATGTGTGCTCTTTTTACTAACAACAATCAGAGTCATTGCATGTGTGTTCTCTTTAGAGACCACACATGGATCCACCAATGTCATTGCATGTGTGTTCTTTTTACTAACAACAACTGGAGTCATTTCATGACTGTTCTTTTCACATACCACATATGGATCCACTAGTGTCATTGAAATGTATGTTCTCTTTAGAGACCACACATGGATCTACCAGTGTCATTGCATGTGTGTTCTTTTTAGTAACAACAACTGGAGTCATTGCATGTGTGTTCTTTTCACATACCACACATGGATCCACTAGTGTCATTGCAGGTGTGCTCTTTTCACAATCCACCTATGGTTCCACCAGTGTCATTACATGTGTGTTCTTTTTACTAATAACAACCAGAGTCATTGAAATGTGTGTTATTTTCACATAACACATATGGATCCACCATTGTCATTGCATGTGTACTTTTTTTACTAACAACAACTGGGGTCATTGCATGTGTGTTCTCTTTATAGACCGCACATGGATCCACCAGTGTCATTGCATGTGTGCTCTTTTTACTAACAACAACAAGAGTCATTGCATGTGTGTTCTCTTTAGGGACCACACATGGATCCACCAGTGTCATTGCATGTGTGTTCTCTTCAGACACCACACATGGATCCACCAGTGTCATTGCATGTGTGTTCTTTTTACTAACAACAACCAGAGTCATTGCATGTGTGTTCTTTTCACATACCACCTATGGATCCACCAATGTCATTGCATCTGTGTTCTTTTTACTAACAACAACTGGAGTCATTTCATGACTGTTCTTTTCACATACCACATATGGATCCACCAGTGTCATTGCATGTGTGCTTTTTTTACTAACAACAACTTGGGTCATTTCATGTGTGTTCTCTTCAGAGACCACACATGGATCCACCAGTGTCAGTGCATGTGTGTTCTTTTCACAATCCACCTATGGATCTAGCAGTGTCATTGCATGTGTGCTCTTTTTACTAACAACATCCAAAGTCATTGCATGTGTGTTCTCTTCAGAGACCACACATGGATCCACCAGTGTCATTGCATGTGTGTTCTTTTTACTAACAACAATGGAGTCATTTCATGACTGTTGTTTTCAGAGACCAAATATGGAACCACTAGTGTCATTGAAATGTGTGTTCTATTCAGAGACCAGACATGGATCCACCAGTGTCATTGCATGTGTGTTCTTTTTACTAAAAACAACCAGAGACATTGCATGTGTGTTCTCTTCAGAGGCCACACATGGATCCACCAGTGTCATTGCATGTGCGCTCTTTTCACAATCCACCTATGGATCCACCAGTGTCATCGCATGTGTGTTCTTTTTACTAACAATAACCAGAGTCATTGCATGTGTGTTCTCTTCAGAGACCACACATGGATCCACCAGTGTCATTTCATGTGTGTTCTTTATACTAACAACAACTGGAGACATTTCATGACTGTTCTTTTCACATACCACATATGGATCCGCCAGTGTCATTGAAATGTGTGTTCTCTTCAGAGACCACAATGGATCCACCAGTGTCATTGCATGTGTGTTCTTTTTACTAACAACAACTGGAGTCACTGCATGTGTGCTCTTTTCACATACCACAAATGGATCCACCGGTGTCATTGCATGTGTGCTCTTTTCACAATCCACCTATGGATCCACAAGTGTCATTGCATGTGTGTTCTTTTTACTAACAATAACCAGAGTCATTGAAATGTGTGTTCTTTTCACATACCACATATGGATCCACCAGTGTCATTGCATATGTGATTTTTTTACTAACAACAACTGGGGTCATTGCATGTGTGTTCTCTTCAGAGACCACACATGGATCCACCAGTGTCATTGCATGTGTGTTCTTTTTACTAACAACAACAAGAGTCATTGAATGTGTGTTCTTTTCACATACCACCTATGGATCCACCAGTGTCATTGCATGTGTGTTCTGTTTACTAACAACAACAACAACTGGAGTCATTTCATGACTGTTCTTTTCACATACCACATATGGATCCACCAGTGTCATTGCATGTGTGCTTCTTTTACTAACAACAACTTGGGTCATTTCATGTGTGTTCTCTTCAGAGACCACACATGGATCCACTTGTGTCATTGCATGTGTGTTCTTTTCACAATCCACCTATGGATCCACCAGTGTCATTGCATGTGTGCTCTTTTTACTAACAACAACCAGAGTCATTGCATGTGTGTTCTCTTCAGAGACCACACATGGATCCACCAGTGTCATTGCATGTGTGTTCTTTTTACTAGCAACAACTAGAGTCATTTCATGTGTGCTCTTTTCACACACCACCTA
Organism: Avena sativa; assembly: GCA_916181665.1. NCBI lineage: Eukaryota > Viridiplantae > Streptophyta > Magnoliopsida > Poales > Poaceae > Avena > Avena sativa. The sequence continues at coordinate 473,626,302 of OV702290.1, forward strand.
TGGATCCACCAGTGTCATTGCATGTGTGTTCTTTTTACTAACAACAACTAGAGTCATTTCATGACTGTTCTTTTCAGAGACCAGACATGGATCCACCAGTGTCATTGAAATGTGTGTTCTCTTCAGAGACCACACATGGATCCACTAGTGTCATTGCATGTGTGTTCTTTTTACTAACAACAACCAGAGTCATTGCATGTGTGTTCTTTTCACAGATCACACATGGATCCACCAATGTCATTGCATGTGTGCTCTTTTAATAATCCACCTATGGATCCACCAGTGTCATTGCATGTGTGCTCTTTTTACTAACATCAATCAGAGTCATTGCATGTGTGTTCTCTTCAGAGACCACACATGGATCCACCAGTGTCATTGCATGTGCGTTCTTTTTACTAACAACAACTGGAGTCATTTCATGACTGTTCTTTTCACATACCGCATATGGATCCACTAGTGTCATTGAAATGTGTGTTCTCTTTAGAGACCACACATGGATCTACCAGTGTCAGTGCATGTGTGTTCTTTTTACTAACAACAACTGGAGTCATTGCATGTGTGTTCTTTTCACATACCACACATGGATCCACCAGTGTCATTGTAGGTGTGCTCTTTTCACAATCCACCTATGGATCCACCAGTGTCATTGCATGTGTGTTCTTTTTACTAACAACAACCAGAGTCATTGAAATGTGTGTTATTTTCACATACCACATATGGATCCACCATTGTCATTGCATGTGTACTTTTTTTACTAACAACAACAGGGGTCATTGCATGTGTGTTCTCTTTAGAGACCACACATGAATCCACCAGTGTCATTGTATGTGTGCTCTTTTTACTAACAACAACCAGAGTCATTGCATGTGTGTTCTCTGTAGAGACCACACATGGATCCACCAGTGTCATTGGATGTGTGTTCTCTTTAGAGACCACACATGGATCCACCAGTGGTATTGCATGTGTGTTCTTTTTACTAACAACAACCAGAGTCATTGCATGTGTGTTCTTTTCACATACCACCTATGGATCCACCAGTGTCATTGCATGTGTGTTCTTTTTACTAACAACAACTGGAGTCATTTCATGTCTGTTCTTTTCACATACCACATATGGATCCACCAGTGTCATTGCATGTGTGCTTTTTTTACTAACAACAACTTGGGTCATTTCATGTGTGTTCTCTTCAGAGACCACACATGGATCCACCACTGTCATTGCATGTGTGTTCTTTTCACAATCCACCTATGGATCCACCAGTGTCATTGCATGTGTGCTGTTTTTACTAACAACAACCAGAGTCATTGCATGTGTGTTCTCTTCAGAGACCACACATGGATCCACCAGTGTCATGGCATGTCTGTTCTTTTTACTAGCAACAACCAGAGTCATTTCATGTGTGCTCTTTTCACATACCACCTATCGATCCACCAGCGTCATTGCATGTGTGTTCTTTTTACAAACAACAACTGGAGTCATTTCATGACTGTTCTTTTCAGAGACCACACATGGATCCACCAGTGTCATTGAAATGTGTGTTCTCCTCAGAGACCACACATGGATCCACCAGTGTCATTGCATGTGTGTTCTTTTTACTAAAAACAACCAGAGTCATTGCATGTGTGTTCTTTTCACATACCATACATGGATCTACCAATGTCATTGCATGTGTGCTCTTTTTACAATCCACCTATGGATCCACCAGTGTCATTGCATGTGTGCTCTTTTTACTAACAACAATCAGAGTCATTGCATGTGTGTTCTCTTTAGAGACCACACATGGATCCACCAATGTCATTGCATGTGTGTTCTTTTTACTAACAACAACTGGAGTCATTTCATGACTGTTCTTTTCACATACCACATATGGATCCACTAGTGTCATTGAAATGTATGTTCTCTTTAGAGACCACACATGGATCTACCAGTGTCATTGCATGTGTGTTCTTTTTAGTAACAACAACTGGAGTCATTGCATGTGTGTTCTTTTCACATACCACACATGGATCCACTAGTGTCATTGCAGGTGTGCTCTTTTCACAATCCACCTATGGTTCCACCAGTGTCATTACATGTGTGTTCTTTTTACTAATAACAACCAGAGTCATTGAAATGTGTGTTATTTTCACATAACACATATGGATCCACCATTGTCATTGCATGTGTACTTTTTTTACTAACAACAACTGGGGTCATTGCATGTGTGTTCTCTTTATAGACCGCACATGGATCCACCAGTGCCATTGCATGTGTGCTCTTTTTACTAACAACAACAAGAGTCATTGCATGTGTGTTCTCTTTCGGGACCACACATGGATCCACCAGTGTCATTGCATGTGTGTTCTCTTCAGACACCACACATGGATCCACCAGTGTCATTGCATGTGTGTTCTTTTTACTAACAACAACCAGAGTCATTGCATGTGTGTTCTTTTCACATACCACCTATGGATCCACCAATGTCATTGCATCTGTGTTCTTTTTACTAACAACAACTGGAGTCATTTCATGACTGTTCTTTTCACATACCACATATGGATCCACCAGTGTCATTGCATGTGTGCTTTTTTTACTAACAACAACTTGGGTCATTTCATGTGTGTTCTCTTCAGAGACCACACATGGATCCACCAGTGTCAGTGCATGTGTGTTCTTTTCACAATCCACCTATGGATCTAGCAGTGTCATTGCATGTGTGCTCTTTTTACTAACAACATCCAAAGTCATTGCATGTGTGTTCTCTTCAGAGACCACACATGGATCCACCAGTGTCATTGCATGTGTGTTCTTTTTACTAGCAACAACTAGAGTCATTTCATGTGTGCTATTTTCACATACCACCTATGGATCCACCAGTGTCAATGCATGTGTGTTCTTTTTACTAACAACAACTGGAGACATTTCATGACTGTTCTTTTCAGAGACCAGACATGGATCCACCAGTGTCATTGCATGTGTGTTCTTTTTACTAACAACAACCAGATTCATTGCATGTGTGTTCTTTTCACATACCACACATGGATCAACCAATGTCATTGCATGTGTGCTCTTTTCACAATCCACCTATGGATCCACCAGTGTCATTGCATGTGTGCTCTTTTTACTAACAACAATCAGAGTCATTACATGTGTGTTCTCTTCAGAGACCACACATGGATCCACCAGTGTCATTGCATGTGTGTTCTTTTTACTAACAACAACTGGAGTCATTTCATGACTGTTCTTTTCACATACCACATATGGATCCACTAGTGTCATTGAAATGTGTGTTCTCTTTAGAGACCACACATGGATATACCAGTGTCATTGCATGTGTGTTCTTTTTACTAACAACAACTGGAGTCATTGCATGTGTGTTCTTTTCACATACCACACATGGATCCACCAGTGTCATTGCAGGTGTGCTCTTTTCACAATCCACCTATGGATCCACCAGTGTCATTGCATGTGTGTACTTTTTACTAACAACAACCAGAGTCTTTGAAATGTGTGTTATTTTCACATACCACATATGGATCCACCATTGTCATTGCATGTGTACTTTTTTTACTAACAACAACTGGGGTCATTACATGTGTGTTCTCTTTAGAGACCACACATGGATCCACCAGTGTCATTGCATGTGTGCTCTTTTTACTGACAACAACCAGAGTCATTGCATGTGTGCTCTTTTTACTGACAACAACCAGAGTCATGGCATGTGTGTTCTCTTTAGAGACAACACATGGATCCACCAGTGTCATTGCATGTGTGTTCTCTTCAGAGACCACACATGGATCCACGAGTGTCATAGCATGTGTGTTCTTTTTACTAACAACAACCAGAGTCATTGCATTTGTGTTCTTTTCACATACCACCTATGGATCCACCAGTGTCATTGCATGTGTGTTCTTTTTACTAAAAACAACTGGAGTCATTTCATGTTTGTTCTTTTCACATACCACATATGGATCCACCAGTGTCATTGCATGTGTGCTTTTTTTACTAACAACAACTTGGGTCATTTCATGTGTGTTCTCTTCAGAGACCACACATGGATCCACCAGTGTCATTGCATGTGTGTTATTTTCACAATCCACCTATGGATCCACCAGTGTCATTGCATGTGTGTTGTTTTTACTAACAACAACCAGAGTCATTGCATGTGTGTTCTCTTCAGAGACCACACATGGATCCACCAGTGTCATGGCATGTCTGTTCTTTTTACTAGCAACAACCAGAGTCATTTCATGTGTGCTCTTTTCACATACCACCTATGGATCCACCAGTGTCATTGCATGTGTGTTCTTTTTACTAACAACAACTAGAGTCATTTCATGACTGTTCTTTTCAAAGACCACACATGGATCCACCAGTGTCATTGAAATGTGTGTTCTCTTTAGAAACCACACATGGATACACTAGTGTCATTGCATGTGTGTTCTTTTTACTAACAACAACCAGAGTCATTGCATGTGTGTTCTTTTCACATACCACACATGGAGCCACCAATGTCATTGCATGTGTGCTCTTTTCACAATCCACCTATGGATCCACCAGATATCATTGCATGTGTGCTCTTTTTACTAACAACAATCAGAGTCATTGCATGTGTGTTCTCTTCAGAGACCACACATGGATCCACCAGTGTCATTGCATGTGCGTTCTTTTTACTCACAACAACTGGAGTCATTTCATGACTGTTCTTTTCACATACCACATATGGATCCACTAGTGTCATTGAAATGTGTCTTCTCTTTAGAGACCACACATGGATCTACCAGTGTCATTGCATGTGTGTTCTTTTTACTAACAACAACTGGAGTCATTGCATGTGTGTTCTTTTCACATACCACACATGGATCCACCAGTGTCATTATTGGTGTGCTCTTTTCACAATCCACCTATGGATCCACCAGTGTCATTGCATGTGTGTTCTTTTTACTAACAACAACCAGAGTCATTGAAATGTGTGTTATTTTCACATACCACATATGGATCCACCATTGTCATTGCATGTGTACTTTTTTTACTAACAACAAAAGGGGTCATTGCATGTGTGTTCTCTTTAGAGACCACACATGGATCCACCAGTGGTATTGCATGTGTGTTCTTTTTACTAACAACAACTAGAGTCATTGCGTGTGTGTTATTTTCACATACCACCTATGGATCCACCAGTGTCATTGCATGTGTGTTCTTTTTACTAACAACAACTGGAGTCATTTCGTGACTGTTCTTTTTCACATACCACATATGTATGCACCAGTGTCATTGCATGTGTGCTTTTTTTACTAACAACAACTTGGGTCATTTCATGTGTGTTCTCTTCAGAGACCACACATGGATCCACCAGTGTCATTGCATGTGTGTTCTTTTCACAATCCACCTATGGATCCACCAGTGTCATTGCATGTGTGCTCTTTTTACTAACAACAACCAGAGTCATTGCATGTGTGTTATCTTCAGAGACCACACATGGATCCACCAGTGTCATTGCATGTGTGTTCTTTTTACTAGCAACAACTAGAGTCATTTCATGTGTGCTCTTTTCACATACCACCTATGGATCCACCAGTGTCATTGCATGTGTGTTCTTTTTACTAACAACAACTGGAGACATTTCATGACTGTTCTTTTCAGAGACCAGACATGGATCCACCAGTGTCATTGAAATGTGTGTTCTCTTCAGAGACCACACATGGATCCACCAGTGTCATTGCATGTGTGTTCTTTTTACTAACAACAACCAGATTCATTGCATGTGTGATCTTTTCACATACCACACATGGATCCACCAATGTCATTGCATGTGTGCTCTTTTCACAATCCACCTATGGATCCACCAGTGTCATTGCATGTGTGCTCTTTTTACTAACAACAATCAGAGTCATTACATGTGTGTTCTCTTCAGAGACCACACATGGATCCACCAGTGTCATTGCATGTGTGTTCTTTTTACTAACAACAACTGGAGTCATTTCATGACTGTTCTTTTCACATACCACATATGGATCCACTAGTGTCATTGAAATGTGTGTTCTCTTTAGAGACCACACATGGATATACCAGTGTCATTGCATGTGTGTTCTTTTTACTAACAACAACTAGAGTCATTGCATGTGTGTTCTTTTCACATACCACACATGGATCCACCAGTGTCATTGCAGGTGTGCTCTTTCACAATCCACCTATGGATCCACCAGTGTCATTGCATGTGTGTACTTTTTACTAACAACAACCAGAGTCTTTGAAATGTGTGTTATTTTCACATACCACATATGAATCCACCATTGTCATTGCATGTGTACTTTTTTTACTAGCAACAACTGGGGTCATTACATGTGTGTTCTCTTTAGAGACCACACATGGATCCACCAGTGTCATTGCATGTGTGCTCTTTTTACTGACAACAACCAGAGTCATTGCATGTGTGCTCTTTTTACTGACAACAACCAGAGTCATGGCATGTGTGTTCTCTTTAGAGACAACAGATGGATCCACCAGTGTCATTGCATGTGTGTTCTCTTCAGAGACCACACATGGATCCACGAGTGTCATTGCATGTGTGTTCTTTTTACTAACAACAACCAGAGTCATTGCATGTGTGTTCTTTTCACATACCACCTATGGATTCACCAGTGTCATTGCATGTGTGTTCTTTTTACTAAAAACAGCTGGAGTCATTTCATGTCTGTTCTTTTCACATACCACATATGGATCCACCAGTGTCATTGCATGTGTGCTTTTTTTACTAACAACAACTTGGGTCATTTCATGTGTGTTCTCTTCAGAGACCACACATGGATCCACCAGTGTCATTGCATGTGTGTTCTTTTCACAATCCACCTATGGATCCACCAGTGTCATTGCATGTGTGCTGTTTTTACTAACAACAACCAGAGTCATTGCATGTGTGTTCTCTTCAGAGACCACACATGGATCCACCAGTGTCATGGCATGTCTGTTCTTTTTACTAGCAACAACCAGAGTCATTTCATGTGTGCTCTTTTCACATACCACCTATGGATCCACCAGTGTCATTACATGTGTGTTCTTTTTACTAACAACAACTGGAGTCATTTCATGACTGTTCTTTTCAGAGACCACACATGGATCCACCAGTGTCATTGAAATGTGTGTTGTCTTCAGAAACCACACATGGATCCACTAGTGTCATTGCATGTGTGATCTTTTTACTAACAACAACCAGAGTCATTGCATGTGTGTTCTTTTCACATACCACACATGGAGCCACCAATGTCATTGCATGTGTGCTCTTTTCACAATCCACCTATGGATCCACCAGATATCATTGCATGTGTGCTCTTTTTACTAACAACAATCAGAGTCATTGCATGTGTGTTCTCTTCAGAGACCACACATGGATCCACCAGTGTCATTGCATGTGCGTTCTTTTTACTAACAACAACTGGAGTCATTTCATGACTGTTCTTTTCACATACCACATATGGATCCACTAGTGTCATTGAAATGTGTCTTCTCTTTAGAGACCACACATGGATCTACCAGTGTCATTGCATGTGTGTTCTTTTTACTAACAACAACTGGAGTCATTGCATGTGTGTTCTTTTCACATACCACACATGGATCCACCAGTGTCATTATTGGTGTGCTCTTTTCACAATCCACCTATGGATCCACCAGTGTCATTGCATGTGTGTTCTTTTTACTAACAACAACCAGTCATTGAAATGTGTGTTATTTTCACATACCACATATGGATCCACCATTGTCATTGCATGTGTACTTTTTTTACTAACAACAAAAGGGGTCATTGCATGTGTGTTCTCTTTAGAGACCACACATGGATCCACCAGTGTCATTGCATGTGTGCTCTTTTTACTAACAACAACCAGAGTCATTGCATGTGTGTCCTCTTTAGAGACCACACATGGATCCACCAGTGTCATTGGATGTGTGTTCTCTTCAGAGACCACACATGGATCCACCAGTGGTATTGCATGTGTGTTCTTTTTACTAACAACAACCAGAGTCATTGCGTGTGTGTTCTTTTCACATACCACCTATGGATCCACCAGTGTCATTGCATGTGTGTTCTTTTTACTAACAACAACTGGAGTCATTTCATGACTGTTCTTTTCACATACCACATATGGATGCACCAGTGCCATTGCATGTGTGCTTTTTTTACTAACAACAACTTGGGTCATTTCATGTGTGTTCTCTTCAGAGACCACACATGGATCCACCAGTGTCATTGCATGTGTGTTCTTTTCACAATCCACCTATGGATCCAGCAGTGTCATTGCATGTGTGCTCTTTTTACTAACAACAACCAGAGTCATTGCATGTGTTTTATCTTCAGAGACCACACATGGATCCACCAGTGTCATTGCATGTGTGTTCTTTTTACTAGCAACAACCAGAGTCATTTCATGTGTGCTCTTTTCACATACCACCTATCGATCCACCAGTGTCATTGCATGTGTGTTCTTTTTACTAACAACAACTGGAGACATTTCATGACTGTTCTTTTCAGAGACCACACATGGATCCACCAGTGTCATTGAAATGTGTGTTCTCTTCAGAGACCACACAAGGATCACCGGTGTCATTGCATGTGTGTTCTTTTTACTAACAACAACCAGAGTCATTGCATGTGTGTTCTTTTCACATACCATACATGGATCCACTAATGTCATTGCATGTGTGCTCTTTTCACAATCCACCTATGGATCCACCAGTGTCATTGCATGTGTGCTCTTTTTACTAACAACAATCAGAGTAATTGCATGTGTGTTCTCTTCAGAGACCACACATGGATCCACCAATGTCATTGCATGTGTGTTCTTTTTACTAACAACAACTGGAGTCATTTCATGACTGTTCTTTTCACATACCACATAAGGATCCACTAGTGTCATTGAAATGTATGTTCTCTTTAGAGAACACACATGGATCTACCAATGTCATTGCATGTGTGTTCTTTTTACTAACAACAACTGGAGTCATTGCATGTGTATTCTTTTCACATACCACACATGGATCCACCAGTGCCATTGCAGGTGTGCTCTTTTCACAATCCACCTATGGATCCACCAGTGTCATTGCATGTGTGTACTTTTTACTAACAATAACCAGAGTCATTGAAATGTGTGTTATTTTCACATACCACATATGGATCCACCATTGTCATTGCATGTGTACTTTTTTTACTAACAACAACTGGGGTCATTACATGTGTGTTCTCTTTAGAGACCACACATGGATCCACCAGAGTCATTGCATGTGTGCTCTTTTTACCTCTTTTTACTGACAACAACCAGAGTCATTGCATGTGTGTTCTCTTTAGAGACCACACATGGATCCACCAGTGTCATTGCATGTGTGTTCTCTTCAGAGACCACACATGGATCCGCCAGTGTCATTGCATGTGTGTTCTTTTTACTAACAACAACCAGATTCATTGCATGTGTGTTCTTTTCACATACCACACATGGATCCACCAATGTCATTAAATGTGTGCTCTTTTCACAATCCACCTATGGATCCACCAGTGTCATTTCATGTGTGTTCTTTTTACTAACAACAACAGAGTCATTGAAATGTGTGTTCTTTTCACAAACTACATATGGATCCACCAGTGTCATTGCATGTGTGCTTTTTTACTAACAACAACTGGGGTCATTGCATGTGTGTTCTCTTCAGAGACCATAGATGGATCCACCAGTGTTATTGCATGTGTGTTCTTTTCACAATCCACCTATGGATCCGCAAGTGTCATTGCATGTGTGCTCCTTTTACTAACAACAACCAGAGTCATTGCATGTGTGTTCTCTTCAGAGACCACACATGGATCCACCAGTGCCAATGCATGTGTGTTCTTTTTTACTAACAACAACCAGAGTCATTGCATGTGTGTTCTTTTCACATACCACCTATGGATCCACCAGTGTCATTGCATGTGTGTTCTTTTTACTAACAACAACAGGAGTCATTTCATGACTGTTCTTTTCACATACCACATATGGATCCACCAGTGTCATTGCATGTGTGTTATTTTTACTAACAACAACTGGAGTCATTGCATGTGTGTTCTCTTCAGAGACCACACATAGATCCACCAGTGTCATTGCATGTGTGTTATTTTCACAATCCACCTATGGATCCACCAGTTTCATTGCATGTGTGCTCTTTTTACTAACAACAACCAGAGTCATTGCATGTGTGTTCTTTCCAGAGACCACACATGGATCCACCAGTGTCATTGCATGTGTGTTCTTTTTACTAACAACAACCAGAGTCATTACATGTGTGTTCTATTCACATACCACCTATGGATCCACCAGTGTCATTGAATGTGTGTTCTTTTTACTAACAACAACTGGAGTCATTTCATGACTGTTCTTTTCACATACCACATATGGATCCACCAGTGTCATTGAAATGTGTGTTCTCTTCAGAGACCACACATGGATCCACCAGTGTCATTGCATGTGTGTTCTTTTTACTAACAACAACTAGAGTCATTGCATGTGTGTTCTTTTCACATACCACACATGGATCCACCCGTGTCATTGCATGTGTGCTCTTTTCACAATCCACCTATGGATCCACCAGTGTCATTGCATGTGTGTTCTTTTTACTAACAACAGCCAGAGTCATTGAAATGTGTGTTCTTTTCACATAGCACACATGGATCCACCAGTGTCATTGCAGGTGTGCTCTTTTCACAATCCACCTATGGATCCACCAGTGTCATTGCATGTGTGTTCTTTTTACTAACAACAACCAGAGTCATTGAAATGTGTGTTATTTTCACATACCACATATGGATCCACCATTGTCATTGCATGTGTACTTTTTTACTAACAACAACTGGGGTCATTGCATGTGTGTTCTCTTCACATACCACACATGGATCCACCAGTGTCATTGCAGGTGTGCTCTTTTCACAATCCACCTATGGATCCACCAGTGTCATTGCTTGTGTGTTCTTTTTACTAACAACAACCAGAGTCATTGAAATGTGTGTTATTTTCACATACCACATATGGATCCACCATTGTCATTGCATGTGTACTTTTTTTACTAACAACAACTGGGGTCATTGCATGTGTGTTCTCTTTAGAGACCACACATGGATCCACCAGTGTCATTGCATGTGTGCTCTTTTTACTGACAACAACCAGAGTCATTGCATGTGTGTTCTCTTTAGAGACCACACATGGATCCCCCAGTGTCATTGCATGTGTGTTCTTTTCACAATCCACCTATGGATCCACCAGTGTCATTACATGTGTGCTCTTTTTACTAACAACAACCAGAGTCATTGCATGTGTGTTCTCTTTAGAGACCACACATGGATCCACCAGTGTCAATCCATGGGTGTTCTTTTTACTAACAACAACCAGAGTCATTACATGTGTGTTCTATTCACATACCACCTATGGATCCACCAGTGTCATTGCATGTGTGTTCTTTTTACTAAAAACAACTGGAGTCATTTCATGACTGTTCTTTTCACATACCACATATCGATCCACCAGTGTCACTGAAATGTGCGTTCTCTTCAGAGACCACACATGGATCCACCAGTGTCATTGCATGTGTGTTCTTTTTACTAACTACAACTAGAGTCATTGCATGTGTGTTCTTTTCACATACCACACATGGATCCACCAGTGTCATTGCAGGTGTGCTCTTTTCACAATCCACCTATGGATCCACCAGTGTCATTGCAGGTGTGCTCTTTTCACAATCCACCTATGGATCCACCATTGTCATTGCATGTGTACTTTTTTTACTAACAACAACTAGGGTCATTACATGTGTGTTCTCTTTAGAGACCACACATGGATCCACCAGTGTCATTGCATGTGTGCTCTTTTTACTGACAACAACCAGAGTCATTGCATGTGTGCTCTTTTTACCTCTTTTTACTGACAACAACCAGAGTCATTGCATGTGTTTTCTCTTTAGAGACCACACATGGATCCACCAGTGTCATTGCATGTGTGTTCTCTTCAGAGACCACACATGGATCCACCAGTGTCATTGCATGTGTGTTCTTTTTACTAACAACAACTGGAGTCATTTCATGACTGTTCTTTTCACATACCACATATGGATCCACCATTGTCATTGCATGTGTGTTATTTTTACTAACAACAACTGGAGTCATTGCATGTGTGTTCTCTTCAGAGACCACACATAGATCCACCAGTGTCATTGCATGTGTGTTATTTTCACAATCCACCTATGGATCCACCAGTGTCATTGCATGTGTGCTCTTTTTACTAACAACAACCAGAGTCATTGCATGTGTGTTCTCTTCAGAGACCACACATGGATCCACCAGTGTCATTGCATGTGTGTTCTTTTTACTAACAACAACCAGAGTCATTACATGTGTGTTCTATTCACATACCACCTATGGATCCACCAGTGTCATTGAATGTGTGTTCTTTTTACTAACAACAACTGGAGTCATTTCATGACTGTTCTTTTCACATACCACATATGGATCCACCAGTGTCATTGAAATGTGTGTTCTCTTCAGAGACCACACATGGATCCACCAGTGTCATTGCATGTGTGTTCTTTTTACTAACAACAACTAGAGTCATTGCATGTGTGTTCTTTTCACATACCACACATGGATCCACCCGTGTCATTGCATGTGTGCTCTTTTCACAATCCACCTATGGATCCACCAGTGTCATTGCATGTGTGTTCTTTTTACTAACAACAGCCAGAGTCATTGAAATGTGTGTTCTTTTCACATAGCACACATGGATCCACCAGTGTCATTGCAGGTGTGCTCTTTTCACAATCCACCTATGGATCCACCAGTGTCATTGCATGTGTGTTCTTTTTACTAACAACAACCAGAGTCATTGAAATGTGTGTTATTTTCACATACCACATATGGATCCACCATTGTCATTGCATGTGTACTTTTTTACTAACAACAACTGGGGTCATTGCATGTGTGTTCTCTTCACATACCACACATGGATCCACCAGTGTCATTGCAGGTGTGCTCTTTTCACAATCCACCTATGGATCCACCAGTGTCATTGCTTGTGTGTTCTTTTTACTAACAACAACCAGAGTCATTGAAATGTGTGTTATTTTCACATACCACATATGGATCCACCATTGTCATTGCATGTGTACTTTTTTTACTAACAACAACTGGGGTCATTGCATGTGTGTTCTCTTTAGAGACCACACATGGATCCACCAGTGTCATTGCATGTGTGCTCTTTTTACTGACAACAACCAGAGTCATTGCATGTGTGTTCTCTTTAGAGACCACACATGGATCCCCCAGTGTCATTGCATGTGTGTTCTTTTCACAATCCACCTATGGATCCACCAGTGTCATTACATGTGTGCTCTTTTTACTAACAACAACCAGAGTCATTGCATGTGTGTTCTCTTTAGAGACCACACATGGATCCACCAGTGTCATTCCATGGGTGTTCTTTTTACTAACAACAACCAGAGTCATTACATGTGTGTTCTATTCACATACCACCTATGGATCCACCAGTGTCATTGCATGTGTGTTCTTTTTACTAAAAACAACTGGAGTCATTTCATGACTGTTCTTTTCACATACCACATATGGATCCACCAGTGTCACTGAAATGTGTGTTCTCTTCAGAGACCACACATGGATCCACCAGTGTCATTGCATGTGTGTTCTTTTTACTAACTACAACTAGAGTCATTGCATGTGTGTTCTTTTCACATACCACACATGGATCCACCAGTGTCATTGCAGGTGTGCTCTTTTCACAATCCACCTATGGATCCACCAGTGTCATTGCAGGTGTGCTCTTTTCACAATCCACCTATGGATCCACCATTGTCATTGCATGTGTACTTTTTTTACTAACAACAACTGGGGTCATTACATGTGTGTTCTCTTTAGAGACCACACATGGATCCACCAGTGTCATTGCATGTGTGCTCTTTTTACTGACAACAACCAGAGTCATTGCATGTGTGCTCTTTTTACCTCTTTTTACTGACAACAACCAGAGTCATTGCATGTGTTTTCTCTTTAGAGACCACACATGGATCCACCAGTGTCATTGCATGTGTGTTCTCTTCAGAGACCACACATGGATCCACCAGTGTCATTGCATGTGTGTTCTTTTTACTAACAACAACTGGAGTCATTTCATGACTGTTCTTTTCACATACCACATATGGATCCACCAGTGTCATTGCATGTGTGTTATTTTTACTAACAACAACTGGAGTCATTGCATGTGTGTTCTCTTCAGAGACCACACATAGATCCACCAGTGTCATTGCATGTGTGTTATTTTCACAATCCACCTATGGATCCACCAGTGTCATTGCATGTGTGCTCTTTTTACTAACAACAACCAGAGTCATTGCATGTGTGTTCTCTTCAGAGACCACACATGGATCCACCAGTGTCATTGCATGTGTGTTCTTTTTACTAACAACAACTAGAGTCATTACATGTGTGTTCTATTCACATACCACCTATGGATCCACCAGTGTCATTGCATGTGTGTTCTTTTTACTAACAACAACTGGAGTCATTTCATGACTGTTCTTTTCACATACCACATATGGATCCACCAGTGTCATTGAAATGTGTGTTCTCTTCAGAGACCACACATGGATCCACCAGTGTCATTGTATGTGTGTTCTTTTTACTAACAACAACTAGAGTCATTGCATGTGTGTTCTTTTCACATACCACACATGGATCCACCAGTGTCATTGCATGTGAGCTCTTTTCACAATCCACCTATGGATCCACCAGTGTCATTGCATGTGTGTTCTTTTTACTAACAACAGCCAGAGTCATTGAAATGTGTGTTCTTTTCACATACCACATATGGATCCACCAGTGTCATTGCATGTGTGCTTTTTTTACTAACAACAACTGGGCTCATTGCATGTGTGTTTGCTTCAGAGACCACACATGGATCCACTAGTGGCATTGCATGTGTGATCTTTTCACAATCCACTTATGGATCCACCAGTGTCATTGCATGTGTGCTCTTTTTACTAACAACAACCAGAGTCATTGCATATGTGTTCTCTTCAGAGACCAAACATGGATCCACCAGTGTCATTGCATGTGTGTTCTTTTTACTAACAACAACCAGAGTCATTGCATGTGTGTTCTTTTCACATACCACCTATGGATCCACCAATGTCATTGCATGTGTTTTTTACTAACAACAACTGGAGTCATTTCATGACTATTCTTTTCACATAACACATATGGATCCACCAGTGTCATTGAAATGTGTGTTCTTTTCACATACCACATATGGATCCACTAGTGTCATTGCATGTGTGCTTTTTTTTACTAACAACAACTGGGGTCATTGCATGTGTGTTCTCTTCAGAGACCACACATGGATCCACCAGTGTCATTGCATGTGTGTTCTTTTCGCAATCCACATATGGATCCACCAGTGTCATTGCATGTGTGCTCTTTTTACTAACAACAACCAGAGTCATTGCATGTGTGTTCTCTTTAGAGACCACACATGGATCCACCAGTGTCATTCCATGGGTGTTCTTTTTACTAACAACAACCAGAGTCATTGAAATGTGTGTTATTTTCACATACCACATATGGATCCACCATTGTCATTGCATGTGTACTTTTTTTACTAACAACAACTGGGGTCATTGCATGTGTGTTCTCTTTAGAGACCACACATGGATCCACCAGTGTCATTGCATGTGTGCTCTTTTTACTGACAACAACCAGAGTCATTGCATGTGTGTTCTCTTTAGAGACCACACATGGATCCCCCAGTGTCATTGCATGTGTGTTCTTTTCACAATCCACCTATGGATCCACCAGTGTCATTACATGTGTGCTCTTTTTACTAACAACAACCAGAGTCATTGCATGTGTGTTCTCTTTAGAGACCACACATGGATCCACCAGTGTCATTCCATGGGTGTTCTTTTTACTAACAACAACCAGAGTCATTACATGTGTGTTCTATTCACATACCACCTATGGATCCACCAGTGTCATTGCATGTGTGTTCTTTTTACTAAAAACAACTGGAGTCATTTCATGACTGTTCTTTTCACATACCACATATGGATCCACCAGTGTCACTGAAATGTGTGTTCTCTTCAGAGACCACACATGGATCCACCAGTGTCATTGCATGTGTGTTCTTTTTACTAACTACAACTAGAGTCATTGCATGTGTGTTCTTTTCACATACCACACATGGATCCACCAGTGTCATTGCAGGTGTGCTCTTTTCACAATCCACCTATGGATCCACCAGTGTCATTGCAGGTGTGCTCTTTTCACAATCCACCTATGGATCCACCATTGTCATTGCATGTGTACTTTTTTTACTAACAACAACTGGGGTCATTACATGTGTGTTCTCTTTAGAGACCACACATGGATCCACCAGTGTCATTGCATGTGTGCTCTTTTTACTGACAACAACCAGAGTCATTGCATGTGTGCTCTTTTTACCTCTTTTTACTGACAACAACCAGAGTCATTGCATGTGTTTTCTCTTTAGAGACCACACAAGGATCCACCAGTGTCATTGCATGTGTGTTCTCTTCAGAGACCACACATGGATCCACCAGTGTCATTGCATGTGTGTTCTTTTTACTAACAACAACTGGAGTCATTTCATGACTGTTCTTTTCACATACCACATATGGATCCACCAGTGTCATTGCATGTGTGTTATTTTTACTAACAACAACTGGAGTCATTGCATGTGTGTTCTCTTCAGAGACCACACATAGATCCACCAGTGTCATTGCATGTGTGTTATTTTCACAATCCACCTATGGATCCACCAGTGTCATTGCATGTGTGCTCTTTTTACTAACAACAACCAGAGTCATTGCATGTGTGTTCTCTTCAGAGACCACACATGGATCCACCAGTGTCATTGCATGTGTGTTCTTTTTACTAACAACAACTAGAGTCATTACATGTGTGTTCTATTCACATACCACCTATGGATCCACCAGTGTCATTGCATGTGTGTTCTTTTTACTAACAACAACTGGAGTCATTTCATGACTGTTCTTTTCACATACCACATATGGATCCACCAGTGTCATTGAAATGTGTGTTCTCTTCAGAGACCACACATGGATCCACCAGTGTCATTGTATGTGTGTTCTTTTTACTAACAACAACTAGAGTCATTGCATGTGTGTTCTTTTCACATACCACACATGGATCCACCAGTGTCATTGCATGTGAGCTCTTTTCACAATCCACCTATGGATCCACCAGTGTCATTGCATGTGTGTTCTTTTTACTAACAACAGCCAGAGTCATTGAAATGTGTGTTCTTTTCACATACCACATATGGATCCACCAGTGTCATTGCATGTGTGCTTTTTTTTACTAACAACAACTGGGCTCATTGCATGTGTGTTTGCTTCAGAGACCACACATGGATCCACTAGTGGCATTGCATGTGTGATCTTTTCACAATCCACTTATGGATCCACCAGTGTCATTGCATGTGTGCTCTTTTTACTAACAACAACCAGAGTCATTGCATATGTGTTCTCTTCAGAGACCAAACATGGATCCACCAGTGTCATTGCATGTGTGTTCTTTTTACTAACAACAACCAGAGTCATTGCATGTGTGTTCTTTTCACATACCACCTATGGATCCACCAATGTCATTGCATGTGTTTTTTACTAACAACAACTGGAGTCATTTCATGACTATTCTTTTCACATAACACATATGGATCCACCAGTGTCATTGAAATGTGTGTTCTTTTCACATACCACATATGGATCCACTAGTGTCATTGCATGTGTGCTTTTTTTTACTAACAACAACTGGGGTCATTGCATGTGTGTTCTCTTCAGAGACCACACATGGATCCACCAGTGTCATTGCATGTGTGTTCTTTTCGCAATCCACATATGGATCCACCAGTGTCATTGCATTTGTGCTCTTTTTACTAACAACAACCAGAGTCATTGCATGTGTGTTCTATTCAGAGACCACACATGGATCCACCAGTGTCATTGCATGTGTGTTCTTTTTACTAACAACAACCAGAGTCATTTCATGTGTGCTCTTTTCACATACCACCTATGGATCCACCAGTGTCATTGCATGTGTGTTCTTTTTACTAACAAAAACCAGAGTCATTGCATGTGTGTTCTTTTCGCATACGACCTATGGATCCACCTGTGTTATTGCATGTGTGTTCTTTTTACTAACAACAACTGGAGTCATTTCATGATTGTTCGTTTCACATAACACATATGGATCCACCAGTGTCATTGCATGTGTGCTCTTTTTACTTACAACAACCAGAGGCATTGCATGTGTATTCTCTTCAGAGACCACACATGGATCCACCAGTGTCATTGCATGTGTGTTCTTTTTACTAACAACAACCAGAGTCATTGCATGTGTGTTCTTTTCACATACCACCTATGGATCCACCAGTGTCATTGCATGTGCGTTCTTTTTACTAACAATAACCAGAGTCATTGAAATGTGTGTTCTTTTCACATACCACATATGGATCCACCAGTGTCATTGCATATGTGATTTTTTTACTAACAACAACTTGGGTCATTTCATGTGTGTTCTCTTCAGAGACCACACATGGATCCACCTGTGTCATTGCATGTGTGTTCTTTTCACAATCCACCTATGGATCCACCAGTGTCATTGCATGTGTGCTCTTTTTACTAACAGCAACCAGAGTCATTGCATGTGTGTTCTCTTCAGAGACCACACATGGATCCACCAGTGTCATTGGATGTGTGTTCTTTTTACTAGCAACAACCAGAGTCATTTCATGTGTGCTCTTTTCACACACCACCTATGGATCCACCAGTGTCATTGCATGTGTGTTCTTTTTACTAACAACAACTGGAGTCATTTCATGACTGTTCTTTTCAGAGACCACACATGGATCCACCAGTGTCATTGAAATGTGTGTTCTCTTCAGAGACCACACATGGATCCACCAGTGTCATTGCATGTGTGTTCTTTTTACTAACAACAACCAGAGTCATTGCATGTATGTTCTTTTCACATACCACACATGGATCCACCAATGTCATTGCATGTGTGCTCTTTTCACAATCCACCTTTGGATCCACCAGTGTCATTGCATGTGTGCTCTTTTTACTAACAACAATCAGAGTCATTGCATGTGTGTTCTCTTCAGAGACCACACATGGATCCACCAGTGTCATTGCATGTGCGTTCTTTTTACTAACAACAACTGGAGTCATTTCATGACTGTTCTTTTCACATACCACATATGGATCCACTAGTGTCATTGAAATGTGTGTTCTCTTTAGAGACCACACATGGATCTACCAGTGTCAGTGCATGTGTGTTCTTTTTACTAACAACAACTGGAGTCATTGCATGTGTGTTCTTTTCACATACCACACATGGATCCACCAGTGTCATTGTAGGTGTGCTATTTTCACAATCCACCTATGGATCCACCAGTGTCATTGCATGTGTGTTCTTTTTACCAACAACAACCAGAGTCATTGAAATGTGTGTTATTTTCACATACCACATATGGATCCACCATTGTCATTGCATGTGTACTTTTTTTACTAACAACAACAGGGGTCATTGCATGTGTGTTCTCTTTAGAGACCACACATGGATCCACCAGTGTCATTGCTTGTGTGCTCTTTTTACTAACAACAACCAGAGTCATTGCATGTGTGTTCTCTTTAGAGACCACACATGGATCCACCAGTGTCATTGGATGTGTGTTCTGTTCAGAGACCACACATGGATCCACTAGTGTCATTGCATGTGTGTTCTTTTTACTAACAACAACCAGAGTCATTGCATGTGTGTTCTTTTCACATACCACCTATGGATCCACCAGTGTCATTGCATGTGTGTTCTTTTTACTAACAATAACTTGAGTCATTTCATGACTGTTCTTTTCACATACCACATATGGATCCACCAGTCTAATTGCATGTGTGCTTTTTTTACTAACAACAACTTGGGTCATTTCATGTGTGTTCTCTTCAGAGACCACACATGGATCCACCAGTGTCATTGCATGTGTGTTCTTTTCACAATCCACCTATGGATCCACCAGTGTCATTGCATGTGTGCTCTTTTTACTAACAACAACCAGAGTCATTGGATGTGTGTTATCTTCAGAGACCACACATGGATCCACCAGTGTCATTGCATGTGTGTTCTTTTTACTAGCAACAACCAGAGTCATTTCATGTGTGCTCTTTTCACATACCACCTATCGATCCACCAGTGTCATTGCATCTGTGTTCTTTTTACTAACAACAACTGGAGTCATTTCATGACTGTTCTTTTCAGAGACCACACATGGATCCACCAGTGTCATTGAAATGTGTGTTCTCTTCAGAGACCACACATGGATCCACCAGTGTCATTGCATGTGTGTTCTTTTTACTAACAACAACCAGAGTCATTGCATGTGTGTTCTTTTCACATACCATACATGGATCCACCAATGTCATTGCATGTGTGCTCTTTTCACAATCCACCTATGGATCCACCAGTGTCATTGCATGTGTGCTCTTTTTACTAACAACAATCAGAGTCATTGCATGTGTGTTCTCTTTAGAGACCACACATGGATCCACCAATGTCATTGCATGTGTGTTCTTTTTACTAACAACAACTGGAGTCATTTAATGACTGTTATTTTCACATGCCACATATGGATCCACTAGTGTATTGAAATGTATGTTCTCTTTAGAGACCACACATGGATCTACCAGTGTCATTGCATGTGTGTTCTTTTTAGTAACAACAACCGGAGTCATTGCATGTGTGTTCTTTTCACATACCACACATGGATCCACTAGTGTCATTGCAGGTGTGCTCTTTTCACAATCCACCTATGGTTCCACCAGTGTCATTGCATGTGTGTTCTTTTTACTAACAACAACCAGAGTCATTGAAATGTGTGTTATTTTCACATAACACATATGGATCCAACATTGTCATTGCATGTGTACTTTTTTTACTAACAACAACTGGGGTCATTGCATGTGTGTTCTCTTTAGAGACCGCACATGGATCCACCAGTGTCATTGCATGTGTGCTCTTTTTACTGACAACAACAAGAGTCATTGCATGTGTGTTCTCTTTAGGGACCACACATGGATCCACCAGGGTCATTGCATGTGTGTTCTCTTCAGAGACCACACATGGATCCACCAGTGTCATTGCATGTGTGTTCTTTTCGCAATCCACATATGGATCCACCAGTGTCATTGCATGTGTGCTCTTTTTACTAACAACAACCAGAGTCATTGCATGTGTGTTCTATTCAGAGACCACACATGGATCCACCAGTGTCATTGCATGTGTGTTCTTTTTACTAACAACAACCAGAGTCATTTCATGTGTGCTCTTTTCACATACCACCTATGGATCCACCAGTGTCATTGCATGTGTGTTCTTTTTACTAACAAAAACCAGAGTCATTGCATGTGTGTTCTTTTCGCATACGACCTATGGATCCACCTGTGTTATTGCATGTGTGTTCTTTTTACTAACAACAACTGGAGTCATTTCATGATTGTTCGTTTCACATAACACATATGGATCCACTAGTGTCATTGCATGTGTGCTCTTTTTACTTACAACAACCAGAGGCATTGCATGTGTATTCTCTTCAGAGACCACACATGGATCCACCAGTGTCATTGCATGTGTGTTCTTTTTACTAACAACAACCAGAGTCATTGCATGTGTGTTCTTTTCACATACCACCTATGGATCCACCAGTGTCATTGCATGTGCGTTCTTTTTACTAACAATAACCAGAGTCATTGAAATGTGTGTTCTTTTCACATACCACATATGGATCCACCAGTGTCATTGCATATGTGATTTTTTTACTAACAACAACTTGGGTCATTTCATGTGTGTTCTCTTCAGAGACCACACATGGATCCACCTGTGTCATTGCATGTGTGTTATTTTCACAATCCACCTATGGATCCACCAGTGTCATTGCATGTGTGCTCTTTTTACTAACAGCAACCAGAGTCATTGCATGTGTGTTCTCTTCAGAGACCACACATGGATCCACCAGTGTCATTGCATGTGTGTTCTTTTTACTAGCAACAACCAGAGTCATTTCACATGTGCTCTTTTCACACACCACCTATGGATCCACCAGTGTCATTGCATGTGTGTTCTTTTTACTAACAACAACTGGAGTCATTTCATGACTGTTCTTTTCAGAGACCACACATGGATCCACCAGTGTCATTGAAATGTGTGTTCTCTTCAGAGACCACACATGGATCCACCAGTGTCATTGCATGTGTGTTCTTTTTACTAACAACAACCAGAGTCATTGCATGTGTGTTCTTTTCACATACCACACATGGATCCACCAATGTCATTGCATGTGTGCTCTTTTCACAATCCACCTATGGATCCACCAGTGTCATTGCATGTGTGCTCTTTTTACTAACAACAATCAGAGTCATTGCATGTGTGTTCTCTTCAGAGACCACACATGGATCCACCAGTGTCATTGCATGTGCGTTCTTTTTACTAACAACAACTGGAGTCATTTCATGACTGTTCTTTTCACATACCACATATGGATCCACTAGTGTCATTGAAATGTGTGTTCTCTTTAGAGACCACACATGGATCTACCAGTGTCAGTGCATGTGTGTTCTTTTTACTAACAACAACTGGAGTCATTGCATGTGTGTTCTTTTCACATACCACACATGGATCCACCAGTGTCATTGTAGGTGTGCTATTTTCACAATCCACCTATGGATCCACCAGTGTCATTGCATGTGTGTTCTTTTTACCAACAACCAGAGTCATTGAAATGTGTGTTATTTTCACATACCACATATGGATCCACCATTGTCATTGCATGTGTACTTTTTTTACTAACAACAACAGGGGTCATTGCATGTGTGTTCTCTTTAGAGACCACACATGGATCCACCAGTGTCATTGCATGTGTGCTCTTTTTACTAACAACAACCAGAGTCATTGCATGTGTGTTCTCTTTAGAGACCACACATGGATCCACCAGTGTCATTGGATGTGTGTTCTGTTCAGAGACCACACATGGATCCACTAGTGGTATTGCATGTGCGTTCTTTTTACTAACAACAACCACAATCATTGCATGTGGCTTCTTTTCACATACCACCTATGGATCCACCAGTGTCATTGCATGTGTGTTCTTTTTACTAACAATAACTTGAGTCATTTCATGACTGTTGTTTTCACATACCACATATGGATCCACCAGTCTCATTGCATGTGTGCTTTTTTTACTAACAACAACTTGGGTCATTTCATGTGTGTTCTCTTCAGAGACCACACATGGATCCACCAGTGTCATTGCATGTGTGTTCTTTTCACAATCCACCTATGGATCCACCAGTGTCATTGCATGTGTGCTCTTTTTACTAACAACAACCAGAGTCATTGCATGTGTGTTCTCTTCAAAGACCACACATGGATCCACCAGTGTCATTGCATGTGTGTTCTTTTTACTAGCAACAACCAGAGTCATTTCATGTGTGCTCTTTTCACATACCACCTATCGATCCACCAGTGTCATTGCATCTGTGTTCTTTTTACTAACAACAACTGGAGTCATTTCATGACTGTTCTTTTCAGAGACCACACATGGATCCACCAGTGTCATTGAAATGTGTTTCTCTTCAGAGACCACACATGGATCCACCAGTGTCATTGCATGTGTGTTCTTTTTACTAACAACAACCAGAGTCATTGCATGTGTGTTCTTTTCACATACCATACATGGATCCACCAATGTCATTGCATGTGTGCTCTTTTCACAATCCACCTATGGATCCACCAGTGCCATTGCATGTGTGTTCTTTTTACTAACAACAACTGGAGTCAATTCATGACTGTTCTTTTCACATACAACATATGGATCCACCAGTGTCATTGAAATGTGTGTTCTCTTCAGAGACCACATATGGACCCACCAGTGTCATTGCATGTGTGTTCTTTTTACTTACAACAACTGGAGTCATTACATGTGTGTTCTTTTCACATACCACACATGGATCCACCAGTGTCATTGCATGTGTGCTCTTTCCACTATCGACCTATGGATCCACCAGTGTCATTGCATGTGTGTTCTTTTTACTAACAACCAGAGTCATTGAAATGTGTGTTCTTTTCACATACCACATATGGATCCACCAGTGTCATTGCATGTGTGGTTTTTTACTAACAACAACTAGGGTCATTGCATGTGTGTTCTCTTCAGAGACCACACATGGATCCACCAGTGTCATTGCATGTGTGCTCTTTTTACTAATAACAACCAGAGTCCTTGCATGTGTGTTCTCTTCGGAGACCACACATGGATCCACCAGTGTCATTGCATGTGTGTTATTTTTACTAACAACAACCAGAGTCATTGCATGTGTGTTCTTTTCACATACCCCGTATGGATCCACTAGTGTCATTGCATGTGTGTTCTTTTTACTAACAACAACTGGAGTCATTTCATGACTGTTCTTTTCACATACCAGATATGGATCCACCAGTGTCATTGCATGTGTGCTTTTTTACTAACAACAACTTGGGTCATTTCATGTGTGTTCTCTTCAGAGACCACACATGGATCCACCACTGTCATTGCATGTGTGTTCTTTTCACAATCCACCTATGGATCCACCAGTGTCATTGTATGTGTGCTCTTTTTACTAACAACAACCAGAGTCATTGCATGTGTGTTCTCTTCAGAGACCACACATGGATCCATCATTGTCATTGCATGTGTGTTCTTTTTACTAACAACAACCAGAGTCATTTCATGTGTGCTCTTTTCACATACCACCTATGGATCCACCAGTGTCATTGCATGTGTGTTCTTTTTACTAACAACAACTAGAGTCATTTCATGACTTTTCTTTTTAGAGACCACACATGGATCCACCAGTGTCATTGCATGTGTGTTCTTTTTACTAACAACAACTAGAGTCATTGCATGTGTGTTCTATTCACATACCACACATGGATCCACCAATGTCATTGCATGTGTGCTCTTTTCACAATCCACCTATGGATCCACCAGTGTCATTGCATGTGTGCTCTTTTTACTAACAACCACGAGAGTCATTGCATGTGTCTTCTCTTCAGAGACCACACATGGATCCACCAGTGTCATTGCATGTGTGTTCCTTTTACTAACAACAACTGGAGTCATTTCATGACTGTTCTTTTCACATACCACATATGGATCCACCAGTGTCATTGAAATGTGTGTTCTCTTCAGAGACAACACATGGATCTACCAGTGTCATTGCATGTGTGTTCTTTTTACTAACAACAACGACAGTCAATGCATGTGTGTTCTTTTCACATACCACACATGGATCCACCAGTGTGATTGCATGTGTTCTTTTTACTAGCAACAACCAGAGTCATTGCATGTGTGTTCTTTTCACATACCCCGTATGGATCCACCAGTGTCATTGCATGTGTGTTCTTTTTACTAATAACAACCAGAGTCATTAAATTGTGTGTTATTTTCACATACCACATATGGATCCACTAGTGTCATTGCATGTGTACTTTTTTACTAACAACAACTGGGGTCATTGCATGTGTGTTCTCTTCAGAGACCACACATGGATCCCCAGTGTCATTGCATGTGTGCTCTTTTTACTGACAACAACCAGAGTCATTGCATGTGTGTTCTCTTTAGAGGCCACACATGGATCCACTAGTGTCATTGCATGTGTGCTCTTTTCACAATCCACCTATGGATCCACCAGTGTCATTGCATGTGTGTTCTTTTTACTAACAACAACCAGAGTCATTGCATGTGTGTTCTCTTCAGAGACCACACATGGATCCACCAGTGTCATTGCATGTATGTTCTTTTTACTAACAACAACTGGAGACATTTCATGACTGTTCTTTTCACATACCACATATGGATCCACCAGTGTCATTGAAATGTGTATTCTCTTCAGAGACCAGACATGGATCCACCAGTGTCATTACATGTGTGTTCTTTTTACTAACAACAATTGCAGTCATTGCATGTGTTTTCTTTTCACATATCACACATGGATCCACCAGTGTCATTGCATGTGTGCTCTTTTCACAATCCACCTATGGATCCACCAGTGTCATTGCATGTGTGTTCTTTTTACTAACAACAACCAGAGTCATTTAAATGTGTGTTCTTTTCACATACCACATATGGATCCACCAGTGTCATTGCATGTGTGCTTTTTTTACTAACAACAACTAGGGTCATTGCATGTGTGTTCTCTTCAGAGACCACACATGGATCCATCAGTGTCATTGCATGTGTGATCTTTTTACTAACAACAACAAGAGTCATTGCATGTGTGTTCTCTTTAGAGACCACACATGGATCCACCAGTGCCATTGCATGTGTGTTCTTTTTACTAACAACAACCAGAGTCATTGAATGTGTGTTCTTTTCACATACCACCTATGGATCCACCAGTGTCATTGCATGTGTGTTCTTTTTACTAGCAACAACTGCAGTCATTGCATGTGTGTTCTTTTCACATACCACACATGGATCCACCAGTGTCATTGCATGTGTGCTCTTTTCACAATCCACCTATGGATCCACCAGTGTCATTGCATGTGTGTTCTTTTTACTAACAACAACCAGAGTCATTTAAATGTGTGTTCTTTTCACATACCACATATGGATCCACCAGTGTCATTGCATGTGTGCTTTTTTTACTAACAACAACTGGGGTCATTGCATGTGTGTTCTCTTTAGAGACCACACATGGATCCACTAGTGTCATTGCATGTGTGCTCTTTTTACTAACAACAACAAGAGTCATTGCATGTGTGTTCTCTTTAGAGACCACACATGAATCCACCAGTGCCATTGCATGTGTGTTCTTTTTACTAACAACAACCAGAGTCATTGAATGTGTGTTCTTTTCACATACCACCTATGGATCCACCAGTGGCATTGCTTGTGTGTTCTTTTTACTAACAACAACTGGAGTCACTTCATGACTGTTCTTTTCACATACCACATATGGATCCACCAGTGTCATTGCATGTGTGCTTTTTTTACTAACAAAAACTTGGGTCATTTCATGTGTGTTCTCTTCAGAGACCACACATGGATCCACCAGTGTCATTGCATGTGTGTTCTTTTCACAATCCACATATGGATCCACCAGTGTCATTGCATGTGTGCTCTTTTTACTAACAACAACCAGAGTCATTGCATGTGTGTTCTCTTCAGAGGCCACACATGGATCCACCAGTGTCATTGTATGTGTGTTCTTTTTACTAACAACAACCAGAGTCATTTCATGTGTGCTCTTTTCACATACCACCTATGGATCCACCAGTGTCATTTCATGTGTGTTCTTTTTACTAACAACAACTGGAGTCATTTCATGACTGTTCTTTTCACATAACCCATATGGATCCACGAGTGTCATTGAAATGTGTGTTCTTTTCACATACCACATATGGATCCACCAGTGTCATTGCAGGTGTGCTTTTTTACTAACAACAACTAGAGTCATTGCATGTGTATTCTATTCAGAGACCACACGTGGATCCACCAGTGTCATTGCATGTGTGTTCTTTTCACAATCCACCTATGGATCCACCAGTGTCATTGCATGTGTGCTCTTTTTACTAACAACAACCAGAGTCATTGCATGTCTGTTCTCTTCAGAGACCACACACGGATCCACCCGTGTCATTGCATGTGTGTTCTTTTTACTAACAACAACTGGAGTCCTTTCATGACTGTTCTTTTCACATACCAGATATGGATCCACCAGTGTCATTGAAATGTGTGTTCTCTTCAGAGACCACACATGGATCTACCAGTGTCATTGCAGGTGTGTTCTTTTTTCTAACAACAACAAGAGTCATTGCATGTCTATTCTTTTCACATACCACACATGGATCCACTAGTGTCATTGCAGGTGTGCTCTTTTCACAATCCACCTATGGATCCACCAGTGTCATTGCATGTGTGCTCTTTTTACTAACAACAACCAGAGTCCTTGCATGTGTGTTCTCTTAGGAGACCACACATGGATCCACCAGTGTCATTGCATGTGTGTTCTTTTCACATACCCCGTATAGATCCACTAGTGTCATTGCATGTGTGTTCTTTTTACTAACAACAACTGGAGTCATTTCATGACTGTTCTTTTCACATACCACATATGGATACACCAGTGTCATTGCATGTGTGCTTTTTTACTAACAACATCTTGGGTCATTTCATGTGTGTTCTCTTCAGAGACCACACATGGATCCACCACTGTCATTGCATGTGTGTTCTTTTCACAATCCACCTATGGATCCACCAGTGTCATTGTATGTGTGCTCTTTTTACTAACAACAACCAGAGTCATTGCATGTGTTCTCTACAGAGACCACACATGGATCCATCATTGTCATTGCATGTGTGTTCTTTTTACTAACAACAACCAGAGTCATTTCATGTGTGCTCTTTTCACATACCACCTATGGATCCACCAGTGTCATTGCACGTGTGTTCTTTTTACTAACAACAACTAGAGTCATTTCATGACTTTTCTTTTTAGAGACCACACATGGATCCACTGGTGTCATTGCATGTGTGTTCTTTTTACTAACAACAACTAGAGTCATTGCATGTGTGTTCTTTTCACATACCACACATGGATCCACCAATGTCATTGCATGTGTGCTCTTCTCACAATCCACCTATGGATCCACCAGTGTCATTGCATGTGTGCTCTTTTTACTAACAACCACGAGAGTCATTGCATGTGTGTTCTCTTCAGAGACCACACATGGATCCACCAGTGTTATTGCATGTGTGTTCCTTTTACTAACAACAACTGGAGTCATTTCATGACTGTTCTTTTCACATACCACATATAGATCCACCAGTGTCATTGAAATGTGTGTTCTCTTCAGAGTCCACACATGGATCTACCAGTGTCATTGCATGTGTGTTCTTTTTACTAACAACAACGACAGTCAATGCATGTGTGTTCTTTTCACATACCACACATGGATCCACCAGTGTCATTGCATGTGTTCTTTTTACTAGCAACAACCAGAGTCATTGCATGTGTGTTCTTTTCACATACCCCGTATGGATCCACCAGTGTCATTGCATGTGTGTTCTTTTTACTAATAACAACCAGAGTCATTGAAATATGTGTTATTTTCACATACCACATACGGATCCACTAGTGTCATTGCATGTGTACTTTTTTACTAACAACAACTGGGGTCATTGCATGTGTGTTCTCTTTAGAGACCACACATGGATCCTCCAGTGTCATTGCATGTGTGCTCTTTTTACTGACAACAACCAGAGTCATTGCATGTGTGTTCTCTTTAGAGGCCACACATGGATCCACTAGTGTCATTGCATGTGTGCTCTTTTCACAATCCACCTATGGATCCACCAGTGTCATTGCATGTGTGTTCTTTTTACTAACAACAACCAGAGTCATTGCATGTGTGTTATCTTCAGAGACCACACATGGATCCACCAGTGTCATTGCATGTGTGTTCTTTTTACTAACAACAACTAGAGACATTTCATGACTGTTCTTTTCACATACCACATATGGATCCACCAGTGACATTGAAATGTGTATTCTCTTCAGAGACCAGACATGGATCCACCAGTGTCATTGCATGTGTGTTCTTTTTACTAGCAACAACTGCAGTCATTGCATGTGTGTTCTTTTCACATACCACACATGGATCCACCAGTGTCATTGCATGTGTGCTCTTTTCACAATCCACCTATGGATCCACCAGTGTCATTGCATGTGTGTTCTTTTTACTAACAACAACCAGAGTCATTTAAATGTGTGTTCTTTTCACATACCACATATGGATCCACCAGTGTCATTGCATGTGTGCTTTTTTTACTAACAACAACTGGGGTCATTGCATGTGTGTTCTCTTTAGAGACCACACATGGATCCACTAGTGTCATTGCATGTGTGCTCTTTTTACTAACAACAACAAGAGTCATTGCATGTGTGTTCTCTTTAGAGACCACACATGAATCCACCAGTGCCATTGCATGTGTGTTCTTTTTACTAACAACAACCAGAGTCATTGAATGTGTGTTCTTTTCACATACCACCTATGGATCCACCAGTGGCATTGCTTGTGTGTTCTTTTTAATAACAACAACTGGAGTCACTTCATGACTGTTCTTTTCACATACCACATATGGATCCACCAGTGTCATTGCATGTGTGCTTTTTTTACTAACAAAAACTTGGGTCATTTCATGTGTGTTCTCTTCAGAGACCACACATGGATCCACCAGTGTCATTGCATGTGTGTTCTTTTCACAATCCACATATGGATCCACCAGTGTCATTGCATGTGTGCTCTTTTTACTAACAACAACCAGAGTCATTGCATGTGTGTTCTCTTCAGAGGCCACACATGGATCCACTAGTGTCATTGTATGTGTGTTCTTTTTACTAACAACAACCAGAGTCATTTCATGTGTGCTCTTTTCACATACCACCTATGGATCCACCAGTGTCATTTCATGTGTGTTCTTTTTACTAACAACAACTGGAGTCATTTCATGACTGTTCTTTTCACATAACACATATGGATCCACGAGTGTCATTGAAATGTGTGTTCTTTTCAGATACCACATATGGATCCACCAGTGTCATTGCAGGTGTGCTTTTTTACTAACAACAACTGGAGTCATTGCATGTGTGTTCTATTCAGAGACCACACGTGGATCCACCAGTGTCATTGCATGTGTGTTCTTTTCACAATCCACCTATGGATCCACCAGTGTCGTTGCATGTCTGCTCTTTTTACTAACAACAACCAGAGTCATTGCATGTGTGTTCTCTTCAGAGACCACACACGGATCCACCCGTGTCATTGCATGTGTGTTCTTTTTACTAACAACAATTGGAGTCCTTTCATGACTGTTCTTTTCACATACCAGATATGGATCCACCAGTGTCATTGAAATGTGTGGTCTCTTCAGAGACCACACATGGATCTACCAGTGTCATTGTAGGTGTGTTCTTTTTACTAACAACAACAAGAGTCATTGCATGTCTATTCTTTTCACATACCACACATGGATCCACTACTGTCATTGCAGGTGTGCTCTTTTCACAATCCACCTATGGATCCGCCAGTGTCATTGCATGTGTGTTCTTTTTACTAACAACAACAACCAGCGTCATTGAAATGTGTGTTATTTTCACATACCACATATGGATCCACCAGTGTCATTGCATGTGTACTTTTTTTACTAACATCAACTGGGGTCATTGCATGTGTGTTCTCTTCAGAGACCACACATGGATCCACCAGTGTCATTGCATGTGTGCTCTTTTTACTGACAACAACTAGAGGCATTGCATGTCTATTCTCTTCATAGACCACACATGGATCCACCAGTGTCATTGCATGTGTGTTCTTTTTACTAACAACAACCAGAGTCATTGCATGTGTGTTCTTTTCACATACCACCTATGGATCCACCAGTGTCTTTGCATGTGTGTTCTTTTTACTAACAACAACCAGAGTCATTGCATGTGTGTTCTCTTCAGAGACCACACATGGATCCACCAGTGTCATTGCATGTATGTTGTTTTTACGAACAACCAGAGTCATTTCATGTGTGTTCTTTTCACATACCACCTATGGATCCACCAGTGTCATTCCATGTGTGTTCTTTTTACTAACAACAATGGAGTCATTTCATGACTGTTGTTTTCAGAGACCAAATATGGAACCACTAGTGTCATTGAAATGTGTGTTCTATTCAGAGACCAGACATGGATCCACCAGTGTCATTGCATGTGTGTTCTTTTTACTAACAACAACCAGAGACATTGCATGTGTGTTCTCTTCAGAGGCCACACATGGATCCACCAGTGTCATTGCATGTGCGCTCTTTTCACAATCCACCTATGGATCCACAAGTGTCATCGCATGTGTGTTCTTTTTACTAACAACAACAAGAGTCATTGCATGTGTGTTCTCTTCAGAGACCACACATGGATCCACCAGTGTCATTGCATGTGTGTTCTTTATACTAACAACAACTGGAGTCATTTCATGACTATTCTTTTCACATACCACATATGGATCCACCAGTGTCATTGAAATGTGTGTTCTCTTCCGAGACCACAATGGATCCACCAGTGTCATTGCATGTGTGTTCTTTTTACTAACAACAACTGGAGTCACTGCATGTGTGCTCTTTTCACATACCACACATGGATCCACCGGTGTCATTGCATGTGTGCTCTTTTCACAATCCACCTATGGATCCACAAGTGTCATTGCATGTGTGTTCTTTTTACTAACAATAACCAGAGTCATTAAAATGTGTGTTCTTTTCACATACCACATATGGATCCACCAGTGTCATTGCATATGTGATTTTTTTACTAACACCAACTGGGGTCATTGCATGTGTGTTCTCTTCAGAGACCACACATGGATCCACCAGTGTCATTGCATGTGTGTTCTTTTTACTAACAACAACAAGAGTCATTGCATGTGTGTTCTTTTCACATACCACCTATGGATCCACCAGTGTCATTGCATGTGTGTTCTGTTTACTAACAACAACTGGAGTCATTTCATGACTGTTCTTTTCACATACCACATATGGATCCACCAGTGTCATTGCATGTGTGCTTTTTTTACTAACAACAACTTGGGTCATTTCATGTGTGTTCTCTTCAGAGACCACACATGGATCCACTTGTGTCATTGCTTGTGTGTTCTTTTCACAATCCACCTATGGATCCACCAGTGTCATTGCATGTGTGCTCTTTTTACTAACAACAACCAGAGTCATTGCATGTGTGTTCTCTTCAGAGACCACACATGGATCCAGCAGTTTCATTGCATGTGTGTTCTTTTTACTAGCAACAACCAGAGTCATTTCATGTGTGCTCTTTTCACACACCACCTATGGATCCACCAGTGTCATTGCATGTGTGTTCTTTTTACTAACAACAACTAGAGTCATTTCATGACTGTTCTTTTCAGAGACTAGACATGGATCCACCAGTGTCATTGAAATGTGTGTTCTCTTCAAAGACCACACATGGATCCACTAGTGTCATTGCATGTGTGTTCTTTTTACTAACAACAACCAGAGTCATTGCATGTGTGTTCTTTTCACATACCACACATGGATCCACCAATGTCATTGCATGTGTGCTCTTTTAACAATCCACCTATGGATCCACCAGTGTCATTGCATGTGTGCTCTTTTTACTAACATCAATCAGAGTCATTGCATGTGTGTTCTCTTCAGAGACCACACATGGATCCACCAGTGTCATTGCATGTGCGTTCTTTTTACTAACAACAACTAGAGTCATTTCATGACTGTTCTTTTCACATACCACATATGGATCCACTAGTGTCATTGAAATGTGTGTTCTATTTAGAGACCACACATGGATCTACCAGTGTCAGTGCATGTGTGTTCTTTTTACTAACAACAACTGGAGTCATTGCATGTGTGTTCTTTTCACATACCACACATGGATCCACCAGTGTCATTGTAGGTGTGCTCTTTTCACAATCCACCTATGGATCCACCAGTGTCATTGCATGTGTGTTCTTTTTACTAACAACAACCAGAGTCATTGAAATGTGTGTTATTTTCACATACCACATATGGATCCACCATTGTCATTGCATGTGTACTTTTTTTACTAACAACAACAGGGGTCATTGCATGTGTGTTCTCTTTAGAGACCACACATGGATCCACCAGTGTCATTGCATGTGTGCTCTTTTTACTAACAACAACCAGAGTCATTGCATGTGTGTTCTCTGTAGAGACCACACTTGGATCCACCAGTGTCATTGGATGTGTGTTCTCTTTAGAGACCACACATGGATCTACCAGTGGCATTGCATGTGTGTTCTTTTTACTAACAACAACCAGAGTCATTGCATGTGTGTTCTTTTCACATACCACCTATGGATCCACCAGTGTCTTTGCATGTGTGTTCTTTTTACTAACAACAACCAGAGTCATTGCATGTGTGTTCTCTTCAGAGACCACACATGGATCCACCAGTGTCATTGCATGTATGTTCTTTTTACGAACAACCAGAGTCATTTCATGTGTGTTCTTTTCACATACCACCTATGGATCCACCAGTGTCATTCCATGTGTGTTCTTTTTACTAACAACAATGGAGTCATTTCATGACTGTTGTTTTCAGAGACCAAATATGGAACCACTAGTGTCATTGAAATGTGTGTTCTATTCAGAGACCAGACATGGGTCCACCAGTGTCATTGCATGTGTGTTCTTTTTACTAAGAACAACCAGAGACATTGCATGTGTGTTCTCTTCAGAGGCCACACATGGATCCACCAGTGTCATTGCATGTGCGCTCTTTTCACAATCCACCTATGGATCCACCAGTGTCATCGCATGTGTGTTCTTTTTACTAACAACAACCAGAGTCATTGCATGTGTGTTCTCTTCAGAGACCACACATGGATCCACCAGTGTCATTGCATGTGTGTGTTGGAGATATGCCCTAGAGGCAATAATAAATATAGTTATTATTATATATCTTTGTGTTTATGATAAATGTTTGCATTCATGCTATAATAGTATTAACAAGGAAACCATTAATACTTGTGTGATTTGTAAACTTAATTTGAAGTCCCTAGTATAGCCTCTATACTTCACTAGCTTATTGGTTGATTGATGATGTGGTTTCTTTGTCATGAACATTGAGATGTTATCAACAACAAGATCATATCGTTAGGAGAATGATATGGTGGACATACTCCTATAGACAAGCGTAGCATAAAGATCAAGTCATTTCAATAGTTCAATTGCTATATGCTTTCTGATACATAGTAACCTAATTCCTTCGACCATGAGATCATGCATATCACCTTTACCAGATGGATGCTTTGATATCATCAAACACCACACCGTAACAGGGTGGCTATAAAGGTGGCATTGAGTGTTCGGAAAGTATTGGTTGAAACACATGGATCAAGAGTGGGATTTGTCCATCCACATGACGGATAGATATTCTCTGGGCCCTCTCGGTGAAATGTCATCCAATTAGCTTGCAAGCATGTGACTTGGTCACAAGGGATCACATATCACGGGAACGAGAAAAGAGTACTTATCAGTAACGAGGTTGAACTAGGTATGCAGAGATACCGACGATCATAACCTCGGATAAGTAACATATCGTGAGACAAAGGGAAATTGGTATCGTATGTAAGTGGTTCATTCGATCGCAAAGTAATCGTAGAAATATGTGGGAGCCATATGAATTTCCAGATTCCTCTATTGGTTATTGTTCGGAGAAGTGTCTCGATCATGTCCGCATAATTCACGAACCGTAGGGAGACACACTTAAGGATTCGACGTTGTTTGAGTAGTTATGGTATTATGAGAAAGAGACCGAATGTTGTTCGGAGTCTCGGATGGGATCCGGGATATCACGAGGTGATCCGGAATGGTCCGGAGAATAAGATTCATATAAGGAAAGTCCCGTTTCGGAGTTCGGGAATGGTTCCGGTGTTTTCATCGGGAACATTCTAGAAGGTCCCGGAATGTCCGGCACTCCGGAGGGGGAAGGATACATGAATGTGTCATTGCATGTTGGAATGATTGCATCATGTACTAAGTGTTCTCGCTGTCCGAAATAAAGGGTTAATTCAAATCCTAATTGGAAAAGTCAAACTGCCAGTTTTCGGTCAAACTGCCAGTTTTCGGAAAGAGGAGAAAGAGGAGGAGAGGTGGAGGCCGAGTTGGAGGAGGGTTCCTCCCCTTGGCCGGCGCACCTCCCAAGGCCGAGTTGGGGAGGAACTCCTCCCCTTGGCCGCCGGCCCTCCCACCTATAAAGGGAGGGGCAGGGCTCCCCTCTCTAGACACACTAGTTACTACCCCTCTAAACTAAACCCTAGATCTAAACCCCGGTTTAGAGCTATTTTGGTTTAGAGCCTTCTAATTGGTTTAGAGCCCTCTAATTGGTGTGTCTAATTACTAGACCACTAATAGCCTCTCTCATAAGCTCCACCATACTCGCACCGGCTTAAGGCGAAGCCCTGCGGGATCTCCCCTCTACCTCCGGTACCACGCCGTTGTGCTGCCGGAATCACGAGGAGAGTACTACAACCTCCGCTGCCTGCTGGAACAAGGGAGAGGAAGGTCTTCGTCGAGTACCGAACGTGTGACCGACTACGGGAGCGCTGCCGGAACGTGGCGCCGGAAGGATCGTCTACGCGATCTTGAGATCGGAAAGAGTACGACTACATCACCCACGAGAATCTGCTCTCGTTAAACACTTTGGAATCTTCGAGGGTGAGTTATTCCATCGACTCGTTGCTACAATCTAGTAGATAGATCTTGGCTTGTTTGTTTGTATGCGATAGAAAATTTTTGTTTTCCATGCTACGAACCCCTACAGTGGTATCAGAGCCGTGTCTATATGTAGATCTGTTGCACGAGTAGAACACAATGGTCATTGTGGGCGTTGATGCTTTTATTGTAGATTGCTTTTTGTGTACTTTGCATCTTGCGGTATGTTGGGATGAAGCGGCCCGGGCTAACCTTACATGACATCGTTCATGAGACTTGCTCCACGCTTGACATGCAACTCGTTTTGCATAAGTGGCTTTGCGGGTGCCTGTTTCTCCTAGCATAGTAAAGATCCAATTTACAACGGGTGATCAACAATGCTAGTATCAATGTTGTGGTTATTGTTCGTAAGTTAGAACGACACTTATGGAAAGCCCCAAACCACGTAAAATATGCAAAGAAAGTAGAAGCGTCTAACTTTGTTTTGCAGGGGTGTGCAGTGATGTGATATGGCCATGATTGTGATTATATTTGATGTATGCAATGTTCCTTATTGTAAGTTGGCAACCGGCAGGAGCCATATGGTTGTCTTTAATTTCTGTTAAGACCTGCGTGTCTATTCAAAATAGTTGTAATAGTTGAAGCTGGTGGACGACAACCATGATGAAGCGTCATTGATCTTGATGCTATGCCGGTGATGATGGAGATCATGTTCGTGCTTGAAGATGGAGATCGGAAGCACAAAGAAGAAAGGCCATATCATATCACATATTATGAATTGCATGTGATGTTAATCCTTTATGCATCTTGTATTGCTTAGTAGACGACGGTAGCATTATAAGATGATCCCTCATGCACATAAATTTCAAGTTCTAAAGTGTTCGCCCTTAGTTAGCACCGTTGCTAAAGCTTGTTGCTTCGAAGCACCACGTGATGATCGGGTGTCTTTGATTCCACGGGTGAATACAACGTAAGCAAGCCAGATTTGCTTATGCGGTAGCTAAGGTTTGATCTTGACGAGCCTAGCATGTACAGACATGGCCTCAGGAACACGGATCGCCGAAAGGCAAAGCATGAATCATATAGTAGATATGATGAACATGATGATTGTTCGCCATTAAAACTATATCAGCTCTCGTGATGATCGGTGTTGATGTAGTGGATTTGGTTCGTGTGATCACTAAAACAATGTGAGGGATGTTGTTTTGAGTGGGAGTTCACCTAGTTTAATTTCATTAATTAATTTGAACTCAATTTGTCATAAACTTAGTCTAAACTATTGCAAATATGTTGTAGATCAATGGCAGCCCCTACCATCAATTTTAATGCGTTCCTAGAGAAAGAAAAGTTGAAAAACAATGGAAGCAACTTCGCGGATTGGTTCCGCAATTTGAGGATTGTCCTCACAGCTGGTAATTTGACCTATGTGCTGGATGCACCGCTAGGTGACCCACCTGCAGCTGATGCTTCCGATGAAGTAAAGAATGTTTACCTCGCTCGGAAGAATCAGTACTCCATAGTTCAGTGTGCTATCTTGTATGGTTTAGAATCGGAGCTTCAGAAAAGGTTTGAAGAGTCAGACCCATATGATATTGTCGAGGATCTCAAATTAATTTTTGAGACTCATGCGGCAATTGAAAGTTATGAAGCTTCTGAAAAGTTCTTTAACTGCAAGATGGAAGAGGGTAGCTCCGTCAGTGAGCATGTGCTTAAAATGTCTGGGCACGCGAATAAACTTCAAAGCTTGGGTATAGTGATTCCTAATACTTTGGGAGTTTACCGCATCCTCCAATCACTACCACCAAGTTACAAGAACTTTGTGATGAACTACAACATGCAGAACATGAACAAAGAGTTGCCAGAACTATTTGCTATGTTAAAATCTGCAGAAGTGGAGATCAAGAAAGAGCACCAAGTGTTGATGGTCAATAAGACCACCAAATTCAAGAAAGGCAAGTCTAAGCAGAAGGGACACTTCAAGAAGGGTGGTAAGAAAGCTACCATGCTGACGAAGAGGACCAAGGCTGGACCCAAGCCTGATACTGAGTGCTTTTACTGCAAGGGAGAAGGTCACTGGAAGCGGAATTGCCCAAAGTACTTGGCGGATTTGAAGAACGGCAACATCAAGAAGAAAGGTATATCTGATATACATGTTATTGATGTGTATTTCACTAGTATTCGTAGTAGTGCCTGGGTATTTGATACTGGTTCGGTTGCTCATATTTGTAACTCGAAACAGGAGCTGCAGAATAAACGAAAGCTAGCGAAGAACGAGGTGACGATGCGCGTAGGAAACGGATCAAAGGTTGATGTGATCGCGGTCGGCACGCTACCTCTTCATCTACCATCGGGATTAGTTTTATACTTAAATAATTGTTATTTGGTGCCTGCGTTGAGCATGAACATTATATCGGGATCTTGTTTATTGCGAGACGGTTACTTGTTTAAATCCGAGAATAATGGTTGTTCGATTTATATGAGTAATATGTTTTATGCACATGCACCTTTGATAGATGGTCTATTCATATTGAATCTCGATAGTGGAAATACACATATTAATAACATTGAAGCTAAACGTTTGAAATCAAGCGATAACTTAACCTATATGTGGCACTGTCGTCTTGGTCACATTGGAGTGAAGCGTATGAAGAAACTCCATTCCGATGGACTTCTTGAATCACTTGATTTTGAATCACTTGAAAGATGCGAAGCATGTCTGATGGGTAAAATGACTAAGACTCCATTTTCTGGTATGATGGAGCGAGCTACGGACTTATTGGAAATCATACATACCGATGTGTGTGGTCCAATGAGTGTAGCATCGCGCGGTGGTTATCGTTATGTTCTTACCTTCACGGATGACTTGAGTAGATATGGGTATATCTATTTCATGAAACATAAGTCCGAAACTTTCGAGAAGTTTAAGGAGTTTCAAAGTGAGGTAGAGAATCAACGTAACAAGAAGATTAAATTTCTACGTTCTGATCGTGGAGGTGAATATCTAAGTTACGAGTTTGGCGAGCATTTGAAGAAATGTGGAATACTTTCGCAGTTGACACCGCCGGGAACACCACAGCGTAATGGTGTGTCTGAACGTCGTAATCGAACTCTCTTAGATATGGTTCGTTCTATGATGTCACTTACAAATTTACCGCTATCATTTTGGGGTTATGCATTAGAAACAGCCGCATTCACTTTAAATAGGGCACCATCTAAATCCGTTGAAACGACACCGTATGAATTATGGTTTGGGAAGAAACCTAAATTGTCGTTCCTTAAAATTTGGGGGTGCGAAGCCTATGTAAAGAAGTTACAGCCGGACAAGCTTGAACCCAAAGCGGAAAAATGCGTCTTCATAGGATACCCGAAGGAAACTATTGGGTATACCTTCTATCATAGATCCGAAGGCAAAATCTTTGTTGCCAAGAATGGATCCTTTCTAGAGAAGGAATTTCTCTCGAAAGAAGTGACTGGAAGGAAAGTAGAACTCGACGAGGTTGTCGAACCTTCTCTCGAAATTGCGAGTAGCGCAGCACCGGAAGAAGTTCCTGTGGTGCCTGCACCAATGAGGGAGGAAGCTAATGATAGTGATCATGAAACTTCGGTTGAGGTTGCTACAGAGCCTCGGAGGTCAACGAGAACTCGTACCACTCCAGATTGGTATGATTCCGTTATGAATGTCATGTTGGTGGACAACACCGATGATCCCGAGACATATGAGGAAGCGATGATGAGCCCAGATTCCAATAAATGGCAAGAAGCCATGAAATCCGAGATTGGATCCATGTACGAAAACCAAGTATGGACTTTGGTGGACTTACCGGATGGCCGGAAGGCTGTCGAGAACAAATGGATTTTCAAGAAGAAAACAGATGCTGATGGTAATGTTACTGTCTATAAAGCTCGACTTGTCGCAAAAGGGTTTCGACAAATTCAAGGAGTTGACTACGATGAGACTTTCTCACCAGTAGCGAAGCTAAAGTCTGTGAGGATTATGTTAGCAATCGCTGCATATTATGATTATGAGATATGGCAGATGGATGTCAAAACAGCATTCCTCAATGGAGACATTGATGAAGAATTGTATATGATGCAACCCAAAGGTTTTGTCGATCCTAAAGATGCTAACAAGGTATGCAAACTTCAACGGTCCATCTATGGATTGAAGCAAGCATCCCGAAGTTGGAATCAACGTTTTGATAAGGTAATCAAAAGTTTTGGTTTTATACAAACTTATGGAGAAGCTTGTATTTACAAGAAAGTGAGTGGGAGCTCTGTAGCGTTCTTAATACTATATGTGGATGACATATTATTGATTGGGAATGATGTAGACCTTCTTAATAGTGTCAAAGAATATTTGAATAATAGTTTTTCAATGAAGGATCTTGGCGAAGCAGCTTACATATTAGGCATAACGATTTATAGAGATAGATCGAAACGCCAAATATCATTGTCACAAAGTACATATTTGGACAAAGTTCTAAAGAAGTTTGGAATGGAAGAAAGCAAGAAAGGGTTCTTGCCCATGTTGCCCAATACGACCTTGAGTAAAACTCAAAGTCCGACATCGGCAGAAGATAGAGAAAGGATGAGTAAGACTCCCTATGCCTCAGCCATAGGATCTCTAATGTATGCCATGCTATGTACTAGACCCGACATCGCATATGCTGTTAGTCTAACTAGCAGATATCAAAGTGATCCAGGAGTGGATCATTGGACAGCGGTCAAAAACATCCTTAAGTACTTGAGAAGAACTAAGGATATGGTTCTTTCTTATGGAGGTGATGAACAGCTCGTTGTTAATGGTTACACCGATGCTAGTTGGAACACCGATCCGGATGATTCTAAATCACAATCTGGATACGTATTTATTTTGAATGGTGCAGCAGTTAGCTGGAGGAGTGCAAAGCAAAGCGTTGTGGCGAGATCTTCAACTGAATCGGAATACATGGCTGCTTCGGAGGCTTCACAAGAAGCGATATGGATGAAAGAGTTCATTACAGAGCTGGGTGTGGTTCCTAGTGCGCTGGACCCAATGTCTATCTACTGTGATAACATGGGCGCCATAGCCAATGCGCAAGAACCAAGGTCACACAAGAAGCTGAAGCATATCAAGCTGCGTTTTCACGCTATTTCGAGAACATATCCAGGATGGGGATATAAAGATTTGCAAAGTACACACAGATCTGAATGTGGCGGATCCGTTGACTAAACCTCTCCCGAGGGCAAAACATGACCAACACCAAACTGCCATGGGTGTTCGGTATATTACCATGTAATCTAGATTAGATGACTCTAGTGCAAGTGGGAGACTGTTGGAGATATGCCCTAGAGGCAATAATAAATATAGTTATTATTATATATCTTTGTGTTTATGATAAATGTTTGCATTCATGCTATAATAGTATTAACAAGGAAACCATTAATACTTGTGTGATTTGTAAACTTAATTTGAAGTCCCTAGTATAGCCTCTATACTTCACTAGCTTGTTGGTTGATTGATGATGTGGTTTCTTTGTCATGAACATTGAGATGTTATCAACAACAAGATCATATCGTTAGGAGAATGATATGGTGGACATACTCCTATAGACAAGCGTAGCATAAAGATCAAGTCATTTCAATAGTTCAATTGCTATATGCTTTCTGATACATAGTAACCTAATTCCTTCGACCATGAGATCATGCATATCACCTTTACCAGATGGATGCTTTGATATCATCAAACACCACACCGTAACAGGGTGGCTATAAAGGTGGCATTGAGTGTTC
The DNA here is from genome assembly GCA_916181665.1 of Avena sativa. Classification (NCBI taxonomy): domain Eukaryota; kingdom Viridiplantae; phylum Streptophyta; class Magnoliopsida; order Poales; family Poaceae; genus Avena; species Avena sativa. The sequence continues at coordinate 473,668,469 of OV702290.1, forward strand.
GGAAAGTATTGGTTGAAACACATGGATCAAGAGTGGGATTTGTCCATCCACATGACGGATAGATATTCTCTGGGCCCTCTCGGTGAAATGTCATCCAATTAGCTTGCAAGCATGTGACTTGGTCACAAGGGATCACATATCACGGGAACGAGAAAAGAGTACTTATCAGTAACGAGGTTGAACTAGGTATGCAGAGATACCGACGATCATAACCTCGGATAAGTAACATATCGTGAGACAAAGGGAAATTGGTATCGTATGTAAGTGGTTCATTCGATCGCAAAGTAATCGTAGAAATATGTGGGAGCCATATGAATTTCCAGATTCCTCTATTGGTTATTGTTCGGAGAAGTGTCTCGATCATGTCCGCATAATTCACGAACCGTAGGGAGACACACTTAAGGATTCGACGTTGTTTGAGTAGTTATGGTATTATGAGAAAGAGACCGAATGTTGTTCGGAGTCTCGGATGGGATCCGGGATATCACGAGGTGATCCGGAATGGTCCGGAGAATAAGATTCATATAAGGAAAGTCCCGTTTCGGAGTTCGGGAATGGTTCCGGTGTTTTCATCGGGAACATTCTAGAAGGTCCCGGAATGTCCGGCACTCCGGAGGGGGAAGGATACATGAATGTGTCATTGCATGTTGGAATGATTGCATCATGTACTAAGTGTTCTCGCTGTCCGAAATAAAGGGTTAATTCAAATCCTAATTGGAAAAGTCAAACTGCCAGTTTTCGGTCAAACTGCCAGTTTTCGGAAAGAGGAGAAAGAGGAGGAGAGGTGGAGGCCGAGTTGGAGGAGGGTTCCTCCCCTTGGCCGGCGCACCTCCCAAGGCCGAGTTGGGGAGGAACTCCTCCCCTTGGCCGCCGGCCCTCCCACCTATAAAGGGAGGGGCAGGGCTCCCCTCTCTAGACACACTAGTTACTACCCCTCTAAACTAAACCCTAGATCTAAACCCCGGTTTAGAGCTATTTTGGTTTAGAGCCTTCTAATTGGTTTAGAGCCCTCTAATTGGTGTGTCTAATTACTAGACCACTAATAGCCTCTCTCATAAGCTCCACCATACTCGCACCGGCTTAAGGCGAAGCCCTGCGGGATCTCCCCTCTACCTCCGGTACCACGCCGTTGTGCTGCCGGAATCACGAGGAGAGTACTACAACCTCCGCTGCCTGCTGGAACAAGGGAGAGGAAGGTCTTCGTCGAGTACCGAACGTGTGACCGACTACGGGAGCGCTGCCGGAACGTGGCGCCGGAAGGATCGTCTACGCGATCTTGAGATCGGAAAGAGTACGACTACATCACCCACGAGAATCTGCTCTCGTTAAACACTTTGGAATCTTCGAGGGTGAGTTATTCCATCGACTCGTTGCTACAATCTAGTAGATAGATCTTGGCTTGTTTGTTTGTATGCGATAGAAAATTTTTGTTTTCCATGCTACGAACCCCTACAGTGTGTTCTTTATACTAACAACAACTGGAGTCATTTCATGACTGTTCTTTTCACATACCACATTTGGATCCACCAGTGTCATTGAAATGTGTGTTCTCTTCAGAGACCACAATGGATCCACCAGTGTCATTGCATGTGTGTTCTTTTTACTAACAACAACTGGAGTCACTGCATGTGTGCTCTTTTCACATACCACACATGGATCCACCGGTGTCATTGCATGTGTGCTCTTTTCACAATCCACCTATGGATCCACAAGTGTCATTGCATGTGTGTTCTTTTTACTAACAATAACCAGAGTCACTGAAATGTGTGTTCTTTTCACATACCACATATGGATCCACCAGTGTCATTGCATATGTGATTTTTTTACTAACAACAACGGGGGTCATTGCATGTGTGTTCTCTTCAGAGACCACACATGGATCCACCAGTGTCATTGCATGTGTGTTCTTTTTACTAACAACAACAAGAGTCATTGCATGTGTGTTCTTTTCACATACCACCTATGGATCCACCAGTGTCATTGCATGTGTGTTCTGTTTACTAACAACAACTGGAGTCATTTCATGACTGTTCTTTTCACATACCACATATGGATCCACCAGTGTCATTGCATGTGTGCTTTTTTTACTAACAACAACTTGGGTCATTTCATGTCTGTTCTCTTCAGAGACCACACATGGATCCACTTGTGTCATTGCATGTGTGTTCTTTTCACAATCCACCTATGGATCCACCAGTGTCATTGCATGTGTGCTCTTTTTACTAACAACAACCAGAGTCATTGCATGTGTGTTCTCTTCAGAGACCACACATGGATCCACCAGTGTCATTGCATGTGTGTTCTTTTTACTAACAACAACAACCAGCGTCATTGAAATGTGTGTTATTTTCACATACCACATATGGATCCACCAGTGTCATTGCATGTGTACTTTTTTTACTAACATCAACTGGGGTCATTGCATGTGTGTTCTCTTCAGAGACCACACATGGATCCACCAGTGTCATTGCATGTGTGTTCTTTTGACTAACAACAACCAGAGTCATTGCATGTGTGTTCTTTTCACATACCACCTATGGATCCACCAGTGTCTTTGCATGTGTGTTCTTTTTACTAACAACAACCAGAGTCATTGCATGTGTGTTCTCTTCAGAAACCACACATGGATCCACCAGTGTCATTGCATGTATGTTCTTTTTACGAACAACCAGAGTCATTTCATGTGTGTTCTTTTCACATACCACCTATGGATCCACTAGTGTCATTCCATGTGTGTTCTTTTTACTAACAACAATGGAGTCATTTCATGACTGTTGTTTTCAGAGACCAAATATGGAACCACTAGTGTCATTGAAATGTGTGTTCTATTCAGAGACCAGACATGGATCCACCAGTGTCATTGCATGTGTGTTCTTTTTACTAAGAACAACCAGAGACATTGCATGTGTGTTCTCTTCAGAGGCCACACATGGATCCACCAGTGTCATTGCATGTGCGCTCTTTTCACAATCCACCTATGGATCCACCAGTGTCATCGCATGTGTGTTCTTTTTACTAACAACAACCAGAGTCATTGCATGTGTGTTCTCTTCAGAGACCACACATGGATCCACCAGTGTCATTGCATGTGTGTTCTTTATACTAACAACAACTAGAGTCATTTCATGACTGTTCTTTTCACATACCACATTTGGATCCACCAGTGTCATTGAAATGTGTGTTCTCTTCAGAGACCACAATGGATCCACCAGTGTCATTGCATGTGTTCTTTTTACTAACAACAACTGGAGTCACTGCATGTGTGCTCTTTTCACATACCACACATGGATCCACCGGTGTCATTGCATGTGTGCTCTTTTCACAATCCACCTATGGATCCACAAGTGTCATTGCATGTGTGTTCTTTTTACTAACAATAACCAGAGTCATTGAAATGTGTGTTCTTTTCACATACCACATATGGATCCACCAGTGTCATTGCATATGTGATTTTTTACTAACAACAACTGGGGTCATTGCATGTGTGTTCTCTTCAGAGACCACACATGGATCCACCAGTGTCATTGCATGTGTGTTCTTTTTACTAACAACAACAAGAGTCATTGCATGTGTGTTCTTTTCACATACCACCTATGGATCCACCAGTGTCATTGCATGTGTGTTCTGTTTACTAACAACAACAACTGGAGTCATTTCATGACTGTTCTTTTCACATACCACATATGGATCCACCAGTGTCATTGCATGTGTGCTTCTTTTACTAACAACAACTTGGGTCATTTCATGTGTGTTCTCTTCAGAGACCACACATGGATCCACTTGTGTCATTGCATGTGTGTTCTTTTCACAATCCACCTATGGATCCACCAGTGTCATTGCATGTGTGCTCTTTTTACTAACAACAACCAGAGTCATTGCATGTGTGTTCTCTTCAGAGACCACACATGGATCCACCAGTGTCATTGCATGTGTGTTCTTTTTACTAGCAACAACCAGAGTCATTTCATGTGTGCTCTTTTCACACACCACCTATGGATCCACCAGTGTCATTGCATGTGTGTTCTTTTTACTAACAACAACTAGAGTCATTTCATGACTGTTCTTTTCAGAGACCAGACATGGATCCACCAGTGTCATTGAAATGTGTGTTCTCTTCAGAGACCACACATGGATCTACCAGTGTCATTGCAGGTGTGTTCTTTTTACTAACAACAACCAGAGTCATTGCATGTGTGTTCTTTTCACATATCACACATGGATCCACCAATGTCATTGCATGTGTGCTCTTTTAACAATCCACCTATGGATCCACCAGTGTCATTGCATGTGTGCTCTTTTTACTAACATCAATCAGAGTCATTGCATGTGTGTTCTCTTCAGAGACCACACATGGATCCACCAGTGTCATTGCATGTGCGTTCTTTATACTAACAACAACTGGAGTCATTTCATGACTGTTCTTTTCACATACCACATATGGATCCACTAGTGTCATTGAAATGTGTGTTCTCTTTAGAGACCACACATGGATCTACCAGTGTCATTGCATGTGTGTTCTTTTTACTAACAACAACTGGAGTCATTGCATGTGTGTTCTTTTCACATACCACACATGGATCCACCAGTGTCATTGTAGGTGTGCTCTTTTCACAATCCACCTATGGATCCACCAGTGTCATTGCATGTGTGTTCTTTTTACTAACAACAACCAGAGTCATTGAAATGTGTGTTATTTTCACATACCACATATGGATCCACCATTGTCATTGCATGTGTACTTTTTTTACTAACAACAACAGGGGTCATTGCATGTGTGTTCTCTTTAGAGACCACACATGGATCCACCAGAGTCATTGCATGTGTGCTCTTTTTACTGACAACAACCAGAGTCATGGCATGTGTGTTCTCTTTAGAGACAACACATGGATCCACCAGTGTCATTGCATGTGTGTTCTCTTCAGAGACCACACATGGATCCACGATTGTCATTGCATGTGTGTTCTTTTTACTAACAACAACCAGAGTCATTGCATGTGTGTTATTTTCACATACCACCTATGGATCCACCACTGTCATTGCATGTGTGTTCTTTTTACTAAAAACAACTGGAGTCATTTCATGTCTGTTCTTTTCACATACCACATATGGATCCACCAGTGTCATTGCATGTGTGCTTTTTTTACTAACAACAACTTGGGTCATTTCATGTGTGTTCTCTTCAGAGACCACACATGGATCCACCAGTGTCATTGCATGTGTGTTCTTTTCACAATCCACCTATGGATCCACCAGTGTCATTGCATGTGTGCTCTTTTTACTAACAACAACCAGAGTCATTGCATGTGTGTTCTCTTCAGAGACCACACATGGATCCACCAGTGTCATGGCATGTCTGTTCTTTTTACTAGCAACAACCAGAGTCATTTCATGTGTGCTCTTTTCACATACCACCTATGGATCCACCAGTGTCATTGCATGTGTGTTCTTTTTACTAACAAAAACTAGAGTCATTTCATGACTGTTCTTTTCAAAGACCACACATGGATCCACCAGTGTCATTGAAATGTGTGTTCTCTTTAGAAACCACACATGGATCCACTAGTGTCATTGCATGTGTGTTCTTTTTACTAACAACAACCAGAGTCATTGCATGTGTGTTCTTTTCACATACCACACATGGAGCCACCAATGTCATTGCATGTGTGCTCTTTTCACAATCCACCTATGGATCCACCAGATATCATTGCATGTGTGCTCTTTTTACTAACAACAATCAGAGTCATTGCATGTGTGTTCTCTTCAGAGACCACACATGGATCCACCAGTGTCATTGCATGTGCGTTCTTTTTACTAACAACAACTGGAGTCATTTCATGACTGTTCTTTTCACATACCACATATGGATCCACTAGTGTCATTGAAATGTGTCTTCTCTTTAGAGACCACACATGGATCTACCAGTGTCATTGCATGTGTGTTCTTTTTACTAACAACAACTGGAGTCATTGCATGTGTGTTCTTTTCACATACCACACATGGATCCACCAGTGTCATTATTGGTGTGCTCTTTTCACAATCCACCTATGGATCCAACAGTGTCATTGCATGTGTGTTCTTTTTACTAACAACAACCAGAGTCATTGAAATGTGTGTTATTTTCACATACCACATATGGATCCACCATTGTCATTGCATGTGTACTTTTTTTACTAACAACAAAAGGGGTCATTGCATGTGTGTTCTCTTCAGAGACCACACATGGATCCACCAGTGTCATTGCATGTGTGCTCTTTTTACTAATAACAACCAGAGTCCTTGCATGTGTGTTCTCTTCGGAGACCACACATGGATCCACCAGTGTCATTGCATGTGTGTTATTTTTACTAACAACAACCAGAGTCATTGCATGTGTGTTCTTTTCACATACCCCGTATGGATCCACTAGTGTCATTGCATGTGTGTTCTTTTTACTAACAACAACTGGAGTCATTTCATGACTGTTCTTTTCACATACCACATATGGATCCACCAGTGTCATTGCATGTGTGCTTTTTTACTAACAACAACTTGGGTCATTTCATGTGTGTTCTCTTCAGAGACCACACATGGATCCACCACTGTCATTGCATGTGTGTTCTTTTCACAATCCACCTATGGATCCACCAGTGTCATTGTATGTGTGCTCTTTTTACTAACAACAACCAGAGTCATTGCATGTGTGTTCTCTTCAGAGACCACACATGGATCCATCATTGTCATTGCATGTGTGTTCTTTTTACTAACAACAACCAGAGTCATTTCATGTGTGCTCTTTTCACATACCACCTATGGATCCACCAGTGTCATTGCATGTGTGTTCTTTTTACTAACAACAACTAGAGTCATTTCATGACTTTTCTTTTTAGAGACCACACATGGATCCACCAGTGTCATTGCATGTGTGTTCTTTTTACTAACAACAACTAGAGTCATTGCATGTGTGTTCTATTCACATACCACACATGGATCCACCAATGTCATTGCATGTGTGCTCTTTTCACAATCCACCTATGGATCCACCAGTGTCATTGCATGTGTGCTCTTTTTACTAACAACCACGAGAGTCATTGCATGTGTCTTCTCTTCAGAGACCACACATGGATCCACCAGTGTCATTGCATGTGTGTTCCTTTTACTAACAACAACTGGAGTCATTTCATGACTGTTCTTTTCACATACCACATATGGATCCACCAGTGTCATTGAAATGTGTGTTCTCTTCAGAGACAACACATGGATCTACCAGTGTCATTGCACGTGTGTTCTTTTTACTAACAACAACGACAGTCAATGCATGTGTGTTCTTTTCACATACCACACATGGATCCACCAGTGTGATTGCATGTGTTCTTTTTACTAGCAACAACCAGAGTCATTGCATGTGTGTTCTTTTCACATACCCCGTATGGATCCACCAGTGTCATTGCATGTGTGTTCTTTTTACTAATAACAACCAGAGTCATTAAATTGTGTGTTATTTTCACATACCACATATGGATCCACTAGTGTCATTGCATGTGTACTTTTTTACTAACAACAACTGGGGTCATTGCATGTGTGTTCTCTTCAGAGACCACACATGGATCCCCCAGTGTCATTGCATGTGTGCTCTTTTTACTGACAACAACCAGAGTCATTGCATGTGTGTTCTCTTTAGAGGCCACACATGGATCCACTAGTGTCATTGCATGTGTGCTCTTTTCACAATCCACCTATGGATCCACCAGTGTCATTGCATGTGTGTTCTTTTTACTAACAACAACCAGAGTCATTACATGTGTGTTCTCTTCAGAGACCACACATGGATCCACCAGTGTCATTGCATGTATGTTCTTTTTACTAACAACAACTGGAGACATTTCATGACTGTTCTTTTCACATACCACATATGGATCCACCAGTGTCATTGAAATGTGTATTCTCTTCAGAGACCAGACATGGATCCACCAGTGTCATTACATGTGTGTTCTTTTTACTAACAACAATTGCAGTCATTGCATGTGTTTTCTTTTCACATATCACACATGGATCCACCAGTGTCATTGCATGTGTGCTCTTTTCACAATCCACCTATGGATCCACCAGTGTCATTGCATGTGTGTTCTTTTTACTAACAACAACCAGAGTCATTTAAATGTGTGTTCTTTTCACATACCACATATGGATCCACCAGTGTCATTGCATGTGTGCTTTTTTTACTAACAACAACTAGGGTCATTGCATGTGTGTTCTCTTCAGAGACCACACATGGATCCATCAGTGTCATTGCATGTGTGATCTTTTTACTAACAACAACAAGAGTCATTGCATGTGTGTTCTCTTTAGAGACCACACATGGATCCACCAGTGCCATTGCATGTGTGTTCTTTTTACTAACAACAACCAGAGTCATTGAATGTGTGTTCTTTTCACATACCACCTATGGATCCACCAGTGGCATTGCTTGTGTGTTCTTTTTACTAACAACAACTGGAGTCACTTCATGACTGTTCTTTTCACATACCACATATGGATCCACCAGTGTCATTGCATGTGTGCTTTTTTTACTAACAAAAACTTGGGTCATTTCATGTGTGTTCTCTTCAGAGACCACACATGGATCCACCAGTGTCATTGCATGTGTGTTCTTTTCACAATCCACATATGGATCCACCAGTGTCATTGCATGTGTGCTCTTTTTACTAACAACAACCAGAGTCATTGCATGTGTGTTATCTTCAGAGGCCACACATGGATCCACCAGTGTCATTGTATGTGTGTTCTTTTTACTAACAACAACCAGAGTCATTTCATGTGTGCTCTTTTCACATACCACCTATGGATCCACCAGTGTCATTTCATGTGTGTTCTTTTTACTAACAACAACTGGAGTCATTTCATGACTGTTCTTTTCACATAACACATATGGATCCACGAGTGTCATTGAAATGTGTGTTCTTTTCACATACCACATATGGATCCACCAGTGTCATTGCAGGTGTGCTTTTTTACTAACAACAACTAGAGTCATTGCATGTGTATTCTATTCAGAGACCACACGTGGATCCACCAGTGTCATTGCATGTGTGTTCTTTTCACAATCCACCTATGGATCCACCAGTGTCATTGCATGTGTGCTCTTTTTACTAACAACAACCAGAGTCATTGCATGTCTGTTCTCTTCAGAGACCACACACGGATCCACCCGTGTCATTGCATGTGTGTTCTTTTTACTAACAACAACTGGAGTCCTTTCATGACTGTTCTTTTCACATACCAGATATGGATCCACCAGTGTCATTGAAATGTGTGTTCTCTTCAGAGACCACACATGGATCTACCAGTGTCATTGCAGGTGTGTTCTTTTTTCTAACAACAACAAGAGTCATTGCATGTCTATTCTTTTCACATACCACACCTGGATCCACTAGTGTCATTGCAGGTGTGCTCTTTTCACAATCCACCTATGGATCCACCAGTGTCATTGCATGTGTGCTCTTTTTACTAACAACAACCAGAGTCCTTGCATGTGTGTTCTCTTCGGAGACCACACATGGATCCACCAGTGTCATTGCATGTGTGTTCTTTTCACATACCCCGTATAGATCCACTAGTGTCATTGCATGTGTGTTCTTTTTACTAACAACAACTGGAGTCATTTCATGACTGTTCTTTTCACATACCACATATGGATCCACCAGTGTCATTGCATGTGTGCTTTTTTACTAACAACATCTTGGGTCATTTCATGTGTGTTCTCTTCAGAGACCACACATGGATCCACCACTGTCATTGCATGTGTGTTCTTTTCACAATCCACCTATGGATCCACCAGTGTCATTGTATGTGTGCTCTTTTTACTAACAACAACCAGAGTCATTGCATGTGTTCTCTACAGAGACCACACATGGATCCATCATTGTCATTGCATGTGTGTTCTTTTTACTAACAACAACCAGAGTCATTTCATGTGTGCTCTTTTCACATACCACCTATGGATCCACCAGTGTCATTGCACGTGTGTTCTTTTTACTAACAACAACTAGAGTCATTTCATGACTTTTCTTTTTAGAGACCACACATGGATCCACTGGTGTCATTGCATGTGTGTTCTTTTTACTAACAACAACTGGAGTCATTGCATGTGTGTTCTTTTCACATACCACACATGGATCCACCAATGTCATTGCATGTGTGCTCTTCTCACAATCCACCTATGGATCCACCAGTGTCATTGCATGTGTGCTCTTTTTACTAACAACCACGAGAGTCATTGCATGTGTGTTCTCTTCAGAGACCACACATGGATCCACCAGTGTTATTGCATGTGTGTTCCTTTTACTAACAACAACTGGAGTCATTTCATGACTGTTCTTTTCACATACCACATATAGATCCACCAGTGTCATTGAAATGTGTGTTCTCTTCAGAGTCCACACATGGATCTACCAGTGTCATTGCATGTGTGTTCTTTTTACTAACAACAACGACAGTCAATGCATGTGTGTTCTTTTCACATACCACACATGGATCCACCAGTGTCATTGCATGTGTTCTTTTTACTAGCAACAACCAGAGTCATTGCATGTGTGTTCTTTTCACATACCCCGTATGGATCCACCAGTGTCATTGCATGTGTGTTCTTTTTACTAATAACAACCAGAGTCATTGAAATATGTGTTATTTTCACATACCACATACGGATCCACTAGTGTCATTGCATGTGTACTTTTTTACTAACAACAACTGGGGTCATTGCATGTGTGTTCTCTTTAGAGACCACACATGGATCCTCCAGTGTCATTGCATGTGTGCTCTTTTTACTGACAACAACCAGAGTCATTGCATGTGTGTTCTCTTTAGAGGCCACACATGGATCCACTAGTGTCATTGCATGTGTGCTCTTTTCACAATCCACCTATGGATCCACCAGTGTCATTGCATGTGTGTTCTTTTTACTAACAACAACCAGAGTCATTGCATGTGTGTTATCTTCAGAGACCACACATGGATCCACCAGTGTCATTGCATGTGTGTTCTTTTTACTAACAACAACTAGAGACATTTCATGACTGTTCTTTTCACATACCACATATGGATCCACCAGTGACATTGAAATGTGTATTCTCTTCAGAGACCAGACATGGATCCACCAGTGTCATTGCATGTGTGTTCTTTTTACTAGCAACAACTGCAGTCATTGCATGTGTGTTCTTTTCACATACCACACATGGATCCACCAGTGTCATTGCATGTGTGCTCTTTTCACAATCCACCTATGGATCCACCAGTGTCATTGCATGTGTGTTCTTTTTACTAACAACAACCAGAGTCATTTAAATGTGTGTTCTTTTCACATACCACATATGGATCCACCAGTGTCATTGCATGTGTGCTTTTTTTACTAACAACAACTGGGGTCATTGCATGTGTGTTCTCTTTAGAGACCACACATGGATCCACCAGTGTCATTGCATGTGTGCTCTTTTTACTAACAACAACAAGAGTCATTGCATGTGTGTTCTCTTTAGAGACCACACATGAATCCACCAGTGCCATTGCATGTGTGTTCTTTTTACTAACAACAACCAGAGTCATTGAATGTGTGTTCTTTTCACATACCACCTATGGATCCACCAGTGGCATTGCTTGTGTGTTCTTTTTACTAACAACAACTGGAGTCACTTCATGACTGTTCTTTTCACATACCACATATGGATCCACCAGTGTCATTGCATGTGTGCTTTTTTTACTAACAAAAACTTGGGTCATTTCATGTGTGTTCTCTTCAGAGACCACACATGGATCCACCAGTGTCATTGCATGTGTGTTCTTTTCACAATCCACATATGGATCCACCAGTGTCATTGCATGTGTGCTCTTTTTACTAACAACAACCAGAGTCATTGCATGTGTGTTCTCTTCAGAGGCCACACATGGATCCACTAGTGTCATTGTATGTGTGTTCTTTTTACTAACAACAACCAGAGTCATTTCATGTGTGCTCTTTTCACATACCACCTATGGATCCACCAGTGTCATTTCATGTGTGTTCTTTTTACTAACAACAACTGGAGTCATTTCATGACTGTTCTTTTCACATAACACATATGGATCCACGAGTGTCATTGAAATGTGTGTTCTTTTCAGATACCACATATGGATCCACCAGTGTCATTGCAGGTGTGCTTTTTTACTAACAACAACTGGAGTCATTGCATGTGTGTTCTATTCAGAGACCACACGTGGATCCACCAGTGTCATTGCATGTGTGTTCTTTTCACAATCCACCTATGGATCCACCAGTGTCGTTGCATGTCTGCTCTTTTTACTAACAACAACCAGAGTCATTGCATGTGTGTTCTCTTCAGAGACCACACACGGATCCACCCGTGTCATTGCATGTGTGTTCTTTTTACTAACAACAATTGGAGTCCTTTCATGACTGTTCTTTTCACATACCAGATATGGATCCACCAGTGTCATTGAAATGTGTGGTCTCTTCAGAGACCACACATGGATCTACCAGTGTCATTGTAGGTGTGTTCTTTTTACTAACAACAACAAGAGTCATTGCATGTCTATTCTTTTCACATACCACACATGGATCCACTACTGTCATTGCAGGTGTGCTCTTTTCACAATCCACCTATGGATCCGCCAGTGTCATTGCATGTGTGTTCTTTTTACTAACAACAACAACCAGCGTCATTGAAATGTGTGTTATTTTCACATACCACATATGGATCCACCAGTGTCATTGCATGTGTACTTTTTTTACTAACATCAACTGGGGTCATTGCATGTGTGTTCTCTTCAGAGACCACACATGGATCCACCAGTGTCATTGCATGTGTGCTCTTTTTACTGACAATAACTAGAGGCATTGCATGTCTATTCTCTTCATAGACCACACATGGATCCACCAGTGTCATTGCATGTGTGTTCTTTTTACTAACAACAACCAGAGTCATTGCATGTGTGTTCTTTTCACATACCACCTATGGATCCACCAGTGTCTTTGCATGTGTGTTCTTTTTACTAACAACAACCAGAGTCATTGCATGTGTGTTCTCTTCAGAGACCACACATGGATCCACCAGTGTCATTGCATGTATGTTGTTTTTACGAACAACCAGAGTCATTTCATGTGTGTTCTTTTCACATACCACCTATGGATCCACCAGTGTCATTCCATGTGTGTTCTTTTTACTAACAACAATGGAGTCATTTCATGACTGTTGTTTTCAGAGACCAAATATGGAACCACTAGTGTCATTGAAATGTGTGTTCTATTCAGAGACCAGACATGGATCCACCAGTGTCATTGCATGTGTGTTCTTTTTACTAACAACAACCAGAGACATTGCATGTGTGTTCTCTTCAGAGGCCACACATGGATCCACCAGTGTCATTGCATGTGCGCTCTTTTCACAATCCACCTATGGATCCACAAGTGTCATCGCATGTGTGTTCTTTTTACTAACAACAACAAGAGTCATTGCATGTGTGTTCTCTTCAGAGACCACACATGGATCCACCAGTGTCATTGCATGTGTGTTCTTTATACTAACAACAACTGGAGTCATTTCATGACTATTCTTTTCACATACCACATATGGATCCACCAGTGTCATTGAAATGTGTGTTCTCTTCAGAGACCACAATGGATCCACCAGTGTCATTGCATGTGTGTTCTTTTTACTAACAACAACTGGAGTCACTGCATGTGTGCTCTTTTCACATACCACACATGGATCCACCGGTGTCATTGCATGTGTGCTCTTTTCACAATCCACCTATGGATCCACAAGTGTCATTGCATGTGTGTTCTTTTTACTAACAATAACCAGAGTCATTAAAATGTGTGTTCTTTTCACATACCACATATGGATCCACCAGTGTCATTGCATATGTGATTTTTTTACTAACAACAACTGGGGTCATTGCATGTGTGTTCTCTTCAGAGACCACACATGGATCCACCAGTGTCATTGCATGTGTGTTCTTTTTACTAACAACAACAAGAGTCATTGCATGTGTGTTCTTTTCACATACCACCTATGGATCCACCAGTGTCATTGCATGTGTGTTCTGTTTACTAACAACAACTGGAGTCATTTCATGATTGTTCTTTTCACATACCACATATGGATCCACCAGTGTCATTGCATGTGTGCTTTTTTTACTAACAACAACTTGGGTCATTTCATGTGTGTTCTCTTCAGAGACCACACATGGATCCACTTGTGTCATTGCTTGTGTGTTCTTTTCACAATCCACCTATGGATCCACCAGTGTCATTGCATGTGTGCTCTTTTTACTAACAACAACCAGAGTCATTGCATGTGTGTTCTCTTCAGAGACCACACATGGATCCAGCAGTTTCATTGCATGTGTGTTCTTTTTACTAGCAACAACCAGAGTCATTTCATGTGTGCTCTTTTCACACACCACCTATGGATCCACCAGTGTCATTGCATGTGTGTTCTTTTTACTAACAACAACTAGAGTCATTTCATGACTGTTCTTTTCAGAGACTAGACATGGATCCACCAGTGTCATTGAAATGTGTGTTCTCTTCAAAGACCACACATGGATCCACTAGTGTCATTGCATGTGTGTTCTTTTTACTAACAACAACCAGAGTCATTGCATGTGTGTTCTTTTCACATACCACACATGGATCCACCAATGTCATTGCATGTGTGCTCTTTTAACAATCCACCTATGGATCCACCAGTGTCATTGCATGTGTGCTCTTTTTACTAACATCAATCAGAGTCATTGCATGTGTGTTCTCTTCAGAGACCACACATGGATCCACCAGTGTCATTGCATGTGCGTTCTTTTTACTAACAACAACTAGAGTCATTTCATGACTGTTCTTTTCACATACCACATATGGATCCACTAGTGTCATTGAAATGTGTGTTCTATTTAGAGACCACACATGGATCTACCAGTGTCAGTGCATGTGTGTTCTTTTTACTAACAACAACTGGAGTCATTGCATGTGTGTTCTTTTCACATACCACACATGGATCCACCAGTGTCATTGTAGGTGTGCTCTTTTCACAATCCACCTATGGATCCACCAGTGTCATTGCATGTGTGTTCTTTTTACTAACAACAACCAGAGTCATTGAAATGTGTGTTATTTTCACATACCACATATGGATCCACCATTGTCATTGCATGTGTACTTTTTTTACTAACAACAACAGGGGTCATTGCATGTGTGTTCTCTTTAGAGACCACACATGGATCCACCAGTGTCATTGCATGTGTGCTCTTTTTACTAACAACAACCAGAGTCATTGCATGTGTGTTCTCTGTAGAGACCACACTTGGATCCACCAGTGTCATTGGATGTGTGTTCTCTTTAGAGACCACACATGGATCTACCAGTGGCATTGCATGTGTGTTCTTTTTACTAACAACAACCAGAGTCATTGCATGTGTGTTCTTTTCACATACCACCTATGGATCCACCAGTGTCTTTGCATGTGTGTTCTTTTTACTAACAACAACCAGAGTCATTGCATGTGTGTTCTCTTCAGAGACCACACATGGATCCACCAGTGTCATTGCATGTATGTTCTTTTTACGAACAACCAGAGTCATTTCATGTGTGTTCTTTTCACATACCACCTATGGATCCACCAGTGTCATTCCATGTGTGTTCTTTTTACTAACAACAATGGAGTCATTTCATGACTGTTGTTTTTAGAGACCAAATATGGAACCACTAGTGTCATTGAAATGTGTGTTCTATTCAGAGACCAGACATGGGTCCACCAGTGTCATTGCATGTGTGTTCTTTTTACTAAGAACAACCAGAGACATTGCATGTGTGTTCTCTTCAGAGGCCACACATGGATCCACCAGTGTCATTGCATGTGCGCTCTTTTCACAATCCACCTATGGATCCACCAGTGTCATCGCATGTGTGTTCTTTTTACTAACAACAACCAGAGTCATTGCATGTGTGTTCTCTTCAGAGACCACACATGGATCCACCAGTGTCATTGCATGTGTGTTCTTTATACTAACAACAACTGGAGTCATTTCATGACTGTTCTTTTCACATACCACATTTGGATCCACCAGTGTCATTGAAATGTGTGTTCTCTTCAGAGACCACAATGGATCCACCAGTGTCATTGCATGTGTGTTCTTTTTACTAACAACAACTGGAGTCACTGCATGTGTGCTCTTTTCACATACCACACATGGATCCACCGGTGTCATTGCATGTGTGCTCTTTTCACAATCCACCTATGGATCCACAAGTGTCATTGCATGTGTGTTCTTTTTACTAACAATAACCAGAGTCATTGAAATGTGTGTTCTTTTCACATACCACATATGGATCCACCAGTGTCATTGCATATGTGATTTTTTTACTAACAACAACGGGGGTCATTGCATGTGTGTTCTCTTCAGAGACCACACATGGATCCACCAGTGTCATTGCATGTGTGTTCTTTTTACTAACAACAACAAGAGTCATTGCATGTGTGTTCTTTTCACATACCACCTATGGATCCACCAGTGTCATTGCATGTGTGTTCTGTTTACTAACAACAACTGGAGTCATTTCATGACTGTTCTTTTCACATACCACATATGGATCCACCAGTGTCATTGCATGTGTGCTTTTTTTACTAACAACAACTTGGGTCATTTCATGTCTGTTCTCTTCAGAGACCACACATGGATCCACTTGTGTCATTGCATGTGTGTTCTTTTCACAATCCACCTATGGATCCACCAGTGTCATTGCATGTGTGCTCTTTTTACTAACAACAACCAGAGTCATTGCATGTGTGTTCTCTTCAGAGACCACACATGGATCCACCAGTGTCATTGCATGTGTGTTCTTTTTACTAACAACAACAACCAGCGTCATTGAAATGTGTGTTATTTTCACATACCACATATGGATCCACCAGTGTCATTGCATGTGTACTTTTTTTACTAACATCAACTGGGGTCATTGCATGTGTGTTCTCTTCAGAGACCACACATGGATCCACCAGTGTCATTGCATGTGTGTTCTTTTTACTAACAACAACCAGAGTCATTGCATGTGTGTTCTTTTCACATACCACCTATGGATCCACCAGTGTCTTTGCATGTGTGTTCTTTTTAGTAACAACAACCAGAGTCATTGCATGTGTGTTCTCTTCAGAAACCACACATGGATCCACCAGTGTCATTGCATGTATGTTCTTTTTACGAACAACCAGAGTCATTTCATGTGTGTTCTTTTCACATACCACCTATGGATCCACCAGTGTCATTCCATGTGTGTTCTTTTTACTAACAACAATGGAGTCATTTCATGACTGTTGTTTTCAGAGACCAAATATGGAACCACTAGTGTCATTGAAATGTGTGTTCTATTCAGAGACCAGACATGGATCCACCAGTGTCATTGCATGTGTGTTCTTTTTACTAAGAACAACCAGAGACATTGCATGTGTGTTCTCTTCAGAGGCCACACATGGATCCACCAGTGTCATTGCATGTGCGCTCTTTTCACAATCCACCTATGGATCCACCAGTGTCATCGCATGTGTGTTCTTTTTACTAACAACAACCAGAGTCATTGCATGTGTGTTCTCTTCAGAGACCACACATGGATCCACCAGTGTCATTGCATGTGTGTTCTTTATACTAACAACAACTAGAGTCATTTCATGACTGTTCTTTTCACATACCACATTTGGATCCACCAGTGTCATTGAAATGTGTGTTCTCTTCAGAGACCACAATGGATCCACCAGTGTCATTGCATGTGTTCTTTTTACTAACAACAACTGGAGTCACTGCATGTGTGCTCTTTTCACATACCACACATGGATCCACCGGTGTCATTGCATGTGTGCTCTTTTCACAATCCACCTATGGATCCACAAGTGTCATTGCATGTGTGTTCTTTTTACTAACAATAACCAGAGTCATTGAAATGTGTGTTCTTTTCACATACCACATATGGATCCACCAGTGTCATTGCATATGTGATTTTTTACTAACAACAACTGGGGTCATTGCATGTGTGTTCTCTTCAGAGACCACACATGGATCCACCAGTGTCATTGCATGTGTGTTCTTTTTACTAACAACAACAAGAGTCATTGCATGTGTGTTCTTTTCACATACCACCTATGGATCCACCAGTGTCATTGCATGTGTGTTCTGTTTACTAACAACAACAACTGGAGTCATTTCATGACTGTTCTTTTCACATACCACATATGGATCCACCAGTGTCATTGCATGTGTGCTTCTTTTACTAACAACAACTTGGGTCATTTCATGTGTGTTCTCTTCAGAGACCACACATGGATCCACTTGTGTCATTGCATGTGTGTTCTTTTCACAATCCACCTATGGATCCACCAGTGTCATTGCATGTGTGCTCTTTTTACTAACAACAACCAGAGTCATTGCATGTGTGTTCTCTTCAGAGACCACACATGGATCCACCAGTGTCATTGCATGTGTGTTCTTTTTACTAGCAACAACCAGAGTCATTTCATGTGTGCTCTTTTCACACACCACCTATGGATCCACCAGTGTCATTGCATGTGTGTTCTTTTTACTAACAACAACTAGAGTCATTTCATGACTGTTCTTTTCAGAGACCAGACATGGATCCACCAGTGTCATTGAAATGTGTGTTCTCTTCAGAGACCACACATGGATCTACCAGTGTCATTGCAGGTGTGTTCTTTTTACTAACAACAACCAGAGTCATTGCATGTGTGTTCTTTTCACATATCACACATGGATCCACCAATGTCATTGCATGTGTGCTCTTTTAACAATCCACCTATGGATCCACCAGTGTCATTGCATGTGTGCTCTTTTTACTAACATCAATCAGAGTCATTGCATGTGTGTTCTCTTCAGAGACCACACATGGATCCACCAGTGTCATTGCATGTGCGTTCTTTATACTAACAACAACTGGAGTCATTTCATGACTGTTCTTTTCACATACCACATATGGATCCACTAGTGTCATTGAAATGTGTGTTCTCTTTAGAGACCACACATGGATCTACCAGTGTCATTGCATGTGTGTTCTTTTTACTAACAACAACTGGAGTCATTGCATGTGTGTTCTTTTCACATACCACACATGGATCCACCAGTGTCATTGTAGGTGTGCTCTTTTCACAATCCACCTATGGATCCACCAGTGTCATTGCATGTGTGTTCTTTTTACTAACAACAACCAGAGTCATTGAAATGTGTGTTATTTTCACATACCACATATGGATCCACCATTGTCATTGCATGTGTACTTTTTTTACTAACAACAACAGGGGTCATTGCATGTGTGTTCTCTTTAGAGACCACACATGGATCCACCAGAGTCATTGCATGTGTGCTCTTTTTACTGACAACAACCAGAGTCATGGCATGTGTGTTCTCTTTAGAGACAACACATGGATCCACCAGTGTCATTGCATGTGTGTTCTCTTCAGAGACCACACATGGATCCACGATTGTCATTGCATGTGTGTTCTTTTTACTAACAACAACCAGAGTCATTGCATGTGTGTTATTTTCACATACCACCTATGGATCCACCACTGTCATTGCATGTGTGTTCTTTTTACTAAAAACAACTGGAGTCATTTCATGTCTGTTCTTTTCACATACCACATATGGATCCACCAGTGTCATTGCATGTGTGCTTTTTTTACTAACAACAACTTGGGTCATTTCATGTGTGTTCTCTTCAGAGACCACACATGGATCCACCAATGTCATTGCATGTGTGTTCTTTTCACAATCCACCTATGGATCCACCAGTGTCATTGCATGTGTGCTCTTTTTACTAACAACAACCAGAGTCATTGCATGTGTGTTCTCTTCAGAGACCACACATGGATCCACCAGTGTCATGGCATGTCTGTTCTTTTTACTAGCAACAACCAGAGTCATTTCATGTGTGCTCTTTTCACATACCACCTATGGATCCACCAGTGTCATTGCATGTGTCTTCTTTTTACTAACAAAAACTAGAGTCATTTCATGACTGTTCTTTTCAAAGACCACACATGGATCCACCAGTGTCATTGAAATGTGTGTTCTCTTTAGAAACCACACATGGATCCACTAGTGTCATTGCATGTGTGTTCTTTTTACTAACAACAACCAGAGTCATTGCATGTGTGTTCTTTTCACATACCACACATGGAGCCACCAATGTCATTGCATGTGTGCTCTTTTCACAATCCACCTATGGATCCACCAGATATCATTGCATGTGTGCTCTTTTTACTAACAACAATCAGAGTCATTGCATGTGTGTTCTCTTCAGAGACCACACATGGATCCACCAGTGTCATTGCATGTGCGTTCTTTTTACTAACAACAACTGGAGTCATTTCATGACTGTTCTTTTCACATACCACATATGGATCCACTAGTGTCATTGAAATGTGTCTTCTCTTTAGAGACCACACATGGATCTACCAGTGTCATTGCATGTGTGTTCTTTTTACTAACAACAACTGGAGTCATTGCATGTGTGTTCTTTTCACATACCACACATGGATCCACCAGTGTCATTATTGGTGTGCTCTTTTCACAATCCACCTATGGATCCACCAGTGTCATTGCATGTGTGTTCTTTTTACTAACAACAACCAGAGTCATTGAAATGTGTGTTATTTTCACATACCACATATGGATCCACCATTGTCATTGCATGTGTACTTTTTTTACTAACAACAAAAGGGGTCATTGCATGTGTGTTCTCTTTAGAGACCACACATGGATCCACCAGTGTCATTGCATGTGTGCTCTTTTTACTAACAACAACCAGAGTCATTGCATGTGTGTTCTCTTTAGATACCACACATGGATCCACCTGTGGTATTGCATGTGTGTTCTTTTTACTAACAACAACCAGAGTCATTGCGTGTGTGTTCTTTTCACATACCACCTATGGATCCACCAGTGTCATTGCATGTGTGTTCTTTTTACTAACAACAACTGGAGTCATTTCGTGACTGTTCTTTTTCACATACCACATATGTATGCACCAGTGTCATTGCATGTGTGCTTTTTTTACTAACAACAACTTGGGTCATTTCATGTGTGTTCTCTTCAGAGACCACACATGGATCCACCAGTGTCATTGCATGTGTGTTCTTTTCACAATCCACCTATGGATCCACCAGTGTCATTGCATGTGTGCTCTTTTTACTAACAACAACCAGAGTCATTGCATGTGTGTTATCTTCAGAGACCACACATGGATCCACCAGTGTCATTGCATGTGTGTTCCTTTTACTAGCAACAACTAGAGTCATTTCATGTGTGATCTTTTCACATACCACCTATGGATCCACCAGTGTCATTGCATGTGTGTTCTTTTTACTAACAACAACTGGAGACATTTCATGACTGTTCTTTTCAGAGACCAGACATGGATCCACCAGTGTCATTGAAATGTGTGTTCTCTTCAGAGACCACACATGGATCCACCAGTGTCATTGCATGTGTGTTCTTTTTACTAACAACAACCAGATTCATTGCATGTGTGATCTTTTCACATACCACACATGGATCCACCAATGTCATTGCATGTGTGCTCTTTTCACAATCCACCTATGGATCCACCAGTGTCATTGCATGTGTGCTCTTTTTACTAACAACAATCAGAGTCATTACATGTGTGTTCTCTTCAGAGACCACACATGGATCCACCAGTGTCATTGCATGTGTGTTCTTTTTACTAACAACAACTGGAGTCATTTCATGACTGTTCTTTTCACATACCACATATGGATCCACTAGTGTCATTGAAATGTGTGTTCTCTTTAGAGACCACACATGGATATACCAGTGTCATTGCATGTGTGTTCTTTTTACTAACAACAACTGGAGTCATTGCATGTGTGTTCTTTTCACATACCACACATGGATCCACCAGTGTCATTGCAGGTGTGCTCTTTTCACAATCCACCTATGGATCCACCAGTGTCATTGCATGTGTGTACTTTTTACTAACAACAACCAGAGTCTTTGAAATGTGTGTTATTTTCACATACCACATATGAATCCACCATTGTCATTGCATGTGTACTTTTTTTACTAGCAACAACTGGGGTCATTACATGTGTGTTCTCTTTAGAGACCACACATGGATCCACCAGTGTCATTGCATGTGTGCTCTTTTTACTGACAACAACCAGAGTCATTGCATGTGTGCTCTTTTTACTGACAACAACCAGAGTCATGGCATGTGTGTTCTCTTTAGAGACAACACATGGATCCACCAGTGTCATTGCATGTGTGTTCTCTTCAGAGACCACACATGGATCCACGAGTGTCATTGCATGTGTGTTCTTTTTACTAACAACAACCAGAGTCATTGCATGTGTGTTCTTTTCACATACCACCTATGGATCCACCAGTGTCATTGCATGTGTGTTCTTTTTACTAAAAACAACTGGAGTCATTTCATGTCTGTTCTTTTCACATACCACATATGGATCCACCAGTGTCATTGCATGTGTGCTTTTTTTACTAACAACAACTTGGGTCATTTCATGTGTGTTCTCTTCAGAGACCACACATGGATCCACCAGTGTCATTGCATGTGTGTTCTTTTCACAATCCACCTATGGATCCACCAGTGTCATTGCATGTGTGCTGTTTTTACTAACAACAACCAGAGTCATTGCATGTGTGTTCTCTTCAGAGACCACACATGGATCCACCAGTGTCATGGCATGTCTGTTCTTTTTACTAGCAACAACCAGAGTCATTTCATGTGTGCTCTTTTCACATACCACCTATGGATCCACCAGTGTCATTACATGTGTGTTCTTTTTACTAACAACAACTGGAGTCATTTCATGACTGTTCTTTTCAGAGACCACACATGGATCCACCAGTGTCATTGAAATGTGTGTTCTCTTCAGAAACCACACATGGATCCACTAGTGTCATTGCATGTGTGTTCTTTTTACTAACAACAACCAGAGTCATTGCATGTGTGTTCTTTTACATACCACACATGGAGCCACCAATGTCATTGCATGTGTGCTCTTTTCACAATCCACCTATGGATCCACCAGATATCATTGCATGTGTGCTCTTTTTACTAACAACAATAAGAGTCATTGCATGTGTGTTCTCTTCAGAGACCACACATGGATCCACCAGTGTCATTGCATGTGCGTTCTTTTTACTAACAACAACAGGAGTCATTTCATGACTGTTCTTTTCACATACCACATATGGATCCACTAGTGTCATTGAAATGTGTCTTCTCTTTAGAGACCACACATGGATCTACCAGTGTCATTGCATGTGTGTTCTTTTTACTAACAACAACTGGAGTCATTGCATGTGTGTTCTTTTCACATACCACACATGGATCCACCAGTGTCATTATTGGTGTGCTCTTTTCACAATCCACCTATGGATCCACCAGTGTCATTGCATGTGTGTTCTTTTTACTAACAACAACCAGAGTCATTGAAATGTGTGTTATTTTCACATACCACATATGGATCCACCATTGTCATTGCATGTGTACTTTTTTTACTAACAACAAAAGGGGTCATTGCATGTGTGTTCTCTTTAGAGACCACACATGGATCCACCAGTGTCATTGCATGTGTGCTCTTTTTACTAACAACAACCAGAGTCATTGCATGTGTGTCCTCTTTAGAGACCACACATGAATCCACCAGTGTCATTGGATGTGTGTTCTCTTCAGAGACCACACATGGATCCACCAGTGGTATTGCATGTGTGTTCTTTTTACTAACAACAACCAGAGTCATTGCGTGTGTGTTCTTTTCACATGCCACCTATGGATCCACCAGTGTCATTGCATGTGTGTTCCTTTTACTAACAACAACTGGAGTCATTTCATGACTGTTCTTTTCACATACCACATATGGATGCACCAGTGTCATTGCATGTGTGCTTTTTTTACTAATAACAACTTGGGTCATTTCATGTGTGTTCTCTTCAGAGACCACACATGGATCCACCAGTGTCATTGCATGTGTGTTCTTTTCACAATCCACCTATGGATCCAGCAGTGTCATTGCATGTGTGCTCTTTTTACTAACAACAACCAGAGTCATTGCATGTGTTTTATCTTCAGAGACCACACATGGATCCACCAGTGTCATTTCAATGTGTGTTCTTTTTAGTAGCAACAACCAGAGTCATTTCATGTGTGCTCTTTTCACATACCACCTATCGATCCACCAGTGTCATTGCATGTGTGTTCTTTTTACTAACAACAACTGGAGACATTTCATGACTGTTCTTTTCAGAGACCACACATGGATCCACCAGTGTCATTGAAATGTGTGTTCTCTTCAGAGACCACACAAGGATCACCGGTGTCATTGCATGTGTGTTCTTTTTACTAACAACAACCAGAGTCATTGCATGTGTGTTCTTTTCACATACCATACATGGATCCACTAATGTCATTGCATGTGAGCTCTTTTCACAATCCACCTATGGATCCACCAGTGTCATTGCATGTGTGCTCTTTTTACTAACAACAATCAGAGTAATTGCATGTGTGTTCTCTTCAGAGACCACGAATGGATCCACCAATGTCATTGCATGTGTGTTCTTTTTACTAACAACAACTGGAGTCATTTCATGACTGTTCTTTTCACATACCACATATGGATCCACTAGTGTCATTGAAATGTATGTTCTCTTTAGAGAACACACATGGATCTACCAATGTCATTGCATGTGTGTTCTTTTTACTAACAACAACTGGAGTCATTGCATGTGTGTTCTTTTCACATACCACACATGGATCCACCAGTGCCATTGCAGGTGTGCTCTTTTCACAATCCACCTATGGATCCACCAGTGTCATTGCATGTGTGTACTTTTTACTAACAATAACCAGAGTCATTGAAATGTGTGTTATTTTCACATACCACATATGGATCCACCATTGTCATTGCATGTGTACTTTTTTTACTAACAACAACTGGGGTCATTACATGTGTGTTCTCTTTAGAGACCACACATGGATCCACCAGAGTCATTGCATGTGTGCTCTTTTTACCTCTTTTTACTGACAACAACCAGAGTCATTGCATGTGTGTTCTCTTTAGAGACCACACATGGATCCACCAGTGTCATTGCATGTGTGTTCTCTTTAGAGACCACACATGGATCCGCCAGTGTCATTCCATGTGTGTTCTTTTTACTAACAACAACCAGATTCATTGCATGTGTGTTCTTTTCACATACCACACATGGATCCACCAATGTCATTGCATGTGTGCTCTTTTCACAATCCACCTATGGATCCACCAGTGTCATTTCATGTGTGTTCTTTTTACTAACAACAACAGAGTCATTGAAATGTGTGTTCTTCTCACAAACCACATATGGATCCACCAGGGTCATTGCATGTGTGCTTTTTTTACTAACAACAACTGGGGTCATTGCATGTGTGTTCTCTTCAGAGACCATAGATGGATCCACCAGTGTTATTGCATGTGTGTTCTTTTCACAATCCACCTATGGATCCGCCAGTGTCATTGCATGTGTGCTCCTTTTACTAACAACAACCAGAGTCATTGCATGTGTGTTCTCTTCAGAGACCACACATGGATCCACCAGTGCCAATGCATGTGTGTTCTTTTTTACTAACAACAACCAGAGTCATTGCATGTGTGTTCTTTTCACATACCACCTATGGATCCACCAGTGTCATTGCATGTGTGTTCTTTTTACTAACAACAACAGGAGTCATTTCATGACTGTTCTTTTCACATACCACATATGGATCCACCATTGTCATTGCATGTGTACTTTTTTTACTAACAACAACTAGGGTCATTACATGTGTGTTCTCTTTAGAGACCACACATGGATCCACCAGTGTCATTGCATGTGTGCTCTTTTTACTGACAACAACCAGAGTCATTGCATGTGTGCTCTTTTTACCTCTTTTTACTGACAACAACCAGAGTCATTGCATGTGTGTTCTCTTTAGAGACCACACATGGATCCACCAGTGTCATTGCATGTGTGTTCTCTTCAGAGACCACACATGGATCCACCAGTGTCATTGCATGTGTGTTCTTTTTACTAACAACAACTGGAGTCATTTCATGACTGTTCTTTTCACATACCACATATGGATCCACCAGTGTCATTGCAATAGTGCTTTTTTTACTAACAACAACTTGGGTCATTTCATGTGTGTTCTCTTCAGAGACCACACATGGATCCACCAGTGTCATTGCATGTGTGTTCTTTTCACAATCCACCTATGGATCCACCAGTGTCATTGCATGTGTGCTCTTTTTACTAACAACAACCAGAGTCATTGCATGTGTGTTATCTTCAGAGACCACACATGGATCCACCAGTGTCATTGCATGTGTGTTCCTTTTACTAGCAACAACTAGAGTCATTTCATGTGTGATCTTTTCACATACCACCTATGGATCCACCAGTGTCATTGCATGTGTGTTCTTTTTACTAACAACAACTGGAGACATTTCATGACTGTTCTTTTCAGAGACCAGACATGGATCCACCAGTGTCATTGAAATGTGTGTTCTCTTCAGAGACCACACATGGATCCACCAGTGTCATTGCATGTGTGTTCTTTTTACTAACAACAACCAGATTCATTGCATGTGTGATCTTTTCACATACCACACATGGATCCACCAATGTCATTGCATGTGTGCTCTTTTCACAATCCACCTATGGATCCACCAGTGTCATTGCATGTGTGCTCTTTTTACTAACAACAATCAGAGTCATTACATGTGTGTTCTCTTCAGAGACCACACATGGATCCACCAGTGTCATTGCATGTGTGTTCTTTTTACTAACAACAACTGGAGTCATTTCATGACTGTTCTTTTCACATACCACATATGGATCCACTAGTGTCATTGAAATGTGTGTTCTCTTTAGAGACCACACATGGATATACCAGTGTCATTGCATGTGTGTTCTTTTTACTAACAACAACTGGAGTCATTGCATGTGTGTTCTTTTCACATACCACACATGGATCCACCAGTGTCATTGCAGGTGTGCTCTTTTCACAATCCACCTATGGATCCACCAGTGTCATTGCATGTGTGTACTTTTTACTAACAACAACCAGAGTCTTTGAAATGTGTGTTATTTTCACATACCACATATGAATCCACCATTGTCATTGCATGTGTACTTTTTTTACTAGCAACAACTGGGGTCATTACATGTGTGTTCTCTTTAGAGACCACACATGGATCCACCAGTGTCATTGCATGTGTGCTCTTTTTACTGACAACAACCAGAGTCATTGCATGTGTGCTCTTTTTACTGACAACAACCAGAGTCATGGCATGTGTGTTCTCTTTAGAGACAACACATGGATCCACCAGTGTCATTGCATGTGTGTTCTCTTCAGAGACCACACATGGATCCACGAGTGTCATTGCATGTGTGTTCTTTTTACTAACAACAACCAGAGTCATTGCATGTGTGTTCTTTTCACATACCACCTATGGATCCACCAGTGTCATTGCATGTGTGTTCTTTTTACTAAAAACAACTGGAGTCATTTCATGTCTGTTCTTTTCACATACCACATATGGATCCACCAGTGTCATTGCATGTGTGCTTTTTTTACTAACAACAACTTGGGTCATTTCATGTGTGTTCTCTTCAGAGACCACACATGGATCCACCAGTGTCATTGCATGTGTGTTCTTTTCACAATCCACCTATGGATCCACCAGTGTCATTGCATGTGTGCTGTTTTTACTAACAACAACCAGAGTCATTGCATGTGTGTTCTCTTCAGAGACCACACATGGATCCACTAGTGTCATGGCATGTCTGTTCTTTTTACTAGCAACAACCAGAGTCATTTCATGTGTGCTCTTTTCACATACCACCTATGGATCCACCAGTGTCATTACATGTGTGTTCTTTTTACTAACAACAACTGGAGTCATTTCATGACTGTTCTTTTCAGAGACCACACATGGATCCACCAGTGTCATTGAAATGTGTGTTCTCTTCAGAAACCACACATGGATCCACTAGTGTCATTGCATGTGTGTTCTTTTTACTAACAACAACCAGAGTCATTGCATGTGTGTTCTTTTACATACCACACATGGAGCCACCAATGTCATTGCATGTGTGCTCTTTTCACAATCCACCTATGGATCCACCAGATATCATTGCATGTGTGCTCTTTTTACTAACAACAATAAGAGTCATTGCATGTGTGTTCTCTTCAGAGACCACACATGGATCCACCAGTGTCATTGCATGTGCGTTCTTTTTACTAACAACAACAGGAGTCATTTCATGACTGTTCTTTTCACATACCACATATGGATCCACTAGTGTCATTGAAATGTGTCTTCTCTTTAGAGACCACACATGGATCTACCAGTGTCATTGCATGTGTGTTCTTTTTACTAACAACAACTGGAGTCATTGCATGTGTGTTCTTTTCACATACCACACATGGATCCACCAGTGTCATTATTGGTGTGCTCTTTTCACAATCCACCTATGGATCCACCAGTGTCATTGCATGTGTGTTCTTTTTACTAACAACAACCAGAGTCATTGAAATGTGTGTTATTTTCACATACCACATATGGATCCACCATTGTCATTGCATGTGTACTTTTTTTACTAACAACAAAAGGGGTCATTGCATGTGTGTTCTCTTTAGAGACCACACATGGATCCACCAGTGTCATTGCATGTGTGCTCTTTTTACTAACAACAACCAGAGTCATTGCATGTGTGTCCTCTTTAGAGACCACACATGAATCCACCAGTGTCATTGGATGTGTGTTCTCTTCAGAGACCACACATGGATCCACCAGTGGTATTGCATGTGTGTTCTTTTTACTAACAACAACCAGAGTCATTGCGTGTGTGTTCTTTTCACATGCCACCTATGGATCCACCAGTGTCATTGCATGTGTGTTCCTTTTACTAACAACAACTGGAGTCATTTCATGACTGTTCTTTTCACATACCACATATGGATGCACCAGTGTCATTGCATGTGTGCTTTTTTTACTAATAACAACTTGGGTCATTTCATGTGTGTTCTCTTCAGAGACCACACATGGATCCACCAGTGTCATTGCATGTGTGTTCTTTTCACAATCCACCTATGGATCCAGCAGTGTCATTGCATGTGTGCTCTTTTTACTAACAACAACCAGAGTCATTGCATGTGTTTTATCTTCAGAGACCACACATGGATCCACCAGTGTCATTTCAATGTGTGTTCTTTTTAGTAGCAACAACCAGAGTCATTTCATGTGTGCTCTTTTCACATACCACCTATCGATCCACCAGTGTCATTGCATGTGTGTTCTTTTTACTAACAACAACTGGAGACATTTCATGACTGTTCTTTTCAGAGACCACACATGGATCCACCAGTGTCATTGAAATGTGTGTTCTCTTCAGAGACCACACAAGGATCACCGGTGTCATTGCATGTGTGTTCTTTTTACTAACAACAACCAGAGTCATTGCATGTGTGTTCTTTTCACATACCATACATGGATCCACTAATGTCATTGCATGTGAGCTCTTTTCACAATCCACCTATGGATCCACCAGTGTCATTGCATGTGTGCTCTTTTTACTAACAACAATCAGAGTAATTGCATGTGTGTTCTCTTCAGAGACCACGAATGGATCCACCAATGTCATTGCATGTGTGTTCTTTTTACTAACAACAACTGGAGTCATTTCATGACTGTTCTTTTCACATACCACATATGGATCCACTAGTGTCATTGAAATGTATGTTCTCTTTAGAGAACACACATGGATCTACCAATGTCATTGCATGTGTGTTCTTTTTACTAACAACAACTGGAGTCATTGCATGTGTGTTCTTTTCACATACCACACATGGATCCACCAGTGCCATTGCAGGTGTGCTCTTTTCACAATCCACCTATGGATCCACCAGTGTCATTGCATGTGTGTACTTTTTACTAACAATAACCAGAGTCATTGAAATGTGTGTTATTTTCACATACCACATATGGATCCACCATTGTCATTGCATGTGTACTTTTTTTACTAACAACAACTGGGGTCATTACATGTGTGTTCTCTTTAGAGACCACACATGGATCCACCAGAGTCATTGCATGTGTGCTCTTTTTACCTCTTTTTACTGACAACAACCAGAGTCATTGCATGTGTGTTCTCTTTAGAGACCACACATGGATCCACCAGTGTCATTGCATGTGTGTTCTCTTTAGAGACCACACATGGATCCGCCAGTGTCATTCCATGTGTGTTCTTTTTACTAACAACAACCAGATTCATTGCATGTGTGTTCTTTTCACATACCACACATGGATCCACCAATGTCATTGCATGTGTGCTCTTTTCACAATCCACCTATGGATCCACCAGTGTCATTTCATGTGTGTTCTTTTTACTAACAACAACAGAGTCATTGAAATGTGTGTTCTTCTCACAAACCACATATGGATCCACCAGGGTCATTGCATGTGTGCTTTTTTTACTAACAACAACTGGGGTCATTGCATGTGTGTTCTCTTCAGAGACCATAGATGGATCCACCAGTGTTATTGCATGTGTGTTCTTTTCACAATCCACCTATGGATCCGCCAGTGTCATTGCATGTGTGCTCCTTTTACTAACAACAACCAGAGTCATTGCATGTGTGTTCTCTTCAGAGACCACACATGGATCCACCAGTGCCAATGCATGTGTGTTCTTTTTTACTAACAACAACCAGAGTCATTGCATGTGTGTTCTTTTCACATACCACCTATGGATCCACCAGTGTCATTGCATGTGTGTTCTTTTTACTAACAACAACAGGAGTCATTTCATGACTGTTCTTTTCACATACCACATATGGATCCACCAGTGTCATTGCATGTGTGTTATTTTTACTAACAACAACTGGAGTCATTGCATGTGTGTTCTCTTCAGAGACCACACATAGATCCACCAGTGTCATTGCATGTGTGTTATTTTCACAATCCACCTATGGATCCACCAGTTTCGTTGCATGTGTGCTCTTTTTACTAACAACAACCAGAGTCATTGCATGTGTGTTCTCTTCAGAGACCACACATGGATCCACCAGTGTCATTGCATGTGTGTTCTTTTTACTAACAACAACCAGAGTCATTACATGTGTGTTCTATTCACATACCACCTATGGATCCACCAGTGTCATTGAATGTGTGTTCTTTTTACTAACAACAACTGGAGTCATTTCATGACTGTTCTTTTCACATACCACATATGGATCCACCAATGTCATTGAAATGTGTGTTCTCTTCAGAGACCACACATGGATCCACCAGTGTCATTGCATGTGTGTTCTTTTTACTAACAACAACTAGAGTCATTGCATGTGTGTTCTTTTCCCATACCACACATGGATCCACCCGTGTCATTGCATGTGTGCTTTTTTCACAATCCACCTATGGATCCACCAGTGTCATTGCATGTGTGTTCTTTTTACTAACAACAGCCAGAGTCATTGAAATGTGTGTTCTTTTCACATAGCACACATGGATCCACCAGTGTCATTGCAGGTGTGCTCTTTTCACAATCCACCTATGGATCCACCAGTGTCATTGCATGTGTGTTCTTTTTACTAACAACAACCAGAGTCATTGAAATGTGTGTTATTTTCACATACCACATATGGATCCACCATTGTCATTGCATGTGTACTTTTTTACTAACAACAACTGGGGTCATTGCATGTGTGTTCTCTTCACATACCACACATGGATCCACCAGTGTCATTGCAGGTGTGCTCTTTTCACAATCCATCTATGGATCCACCAGTGTCATTGCTTGTGTGTTCTTTTTACTAACAACAACCAGAGTCATTGAAATGTGTGTTATTTTCACATACCACATATGGATCCACCATTGACATTGCATGTGTACTTTTTTTACTAACAACAACTGGGGTCATTGCATGTGTGTTCTCTTTAGAGACCACACATGGATCCACCAGTGTCATTGCATGTGTGCTCTTTTTACTGACAACAACCAGAGTCATTGCATGTGTGTTCTCTTTAGAGACCACACATGGATCCCCCAGTGTCATTGCATGTGTGTTCTTTTCACAATCCACCTATGGATCCACCAGTGTCATTACATGTGTGCTCTTTTTACTAACAACAACCAGAGTCATTGCATGTGTATTCTCTTTAGAGACCACACATGGATCCACCAGTGTCATTCCATGGGTGTTCTTTTTACTAACAACAACCAGAGTCATTACATGTGTGTTCTATTCACATACCACCTATGGATCCACCAGTGTCATTGCATGTGTGTTCTTTTTACTAAAAACAACTGGAGTCATTTCATGACTGTTCTTTTCACATACCACATATGGATCCACCAGTGTCACTGAAATGTGTGTTCTCTTCAGAGACCACACATGGATCCACCAGTGTCATTGCATGTGTGTTCTTTTTACTAACTACAACTAGAGTCATTGCATGTGTGTTCTTTTCACATACCACACATGGATCCACCAGTGTCATTGCAGGTGTGCTCTTTTCACAATCCACCTATGGATCCACCAGTGTCATTGCATGTGTGTACTATTTACTAACAACAACCAGAGTCATTGAAATGTGTGTTATTTTCACATACCACATATGGATCCACCATTGTCATTGCATGTGTACTTTTTTTACTAACAACAACTGGGGTCATTACATGTGTGTTCTCTTTAGAGACCACACATGGATCCACCAGTGTCATTGCATGTGTGCTCTTTTTACTGACAACAACCAGAGTCATTGCATGTGTGCTCTTTTTACCTCTTTTTACTGACAACAACCAGAGTCATTGCATGTGTGTTCTCTTTAGAGACCACACATGGATCCACCAGTGTCATTTCATGTGTGTTCTCTTCAGAGACCACACATGGATCCACCAGTGTCATTGCATGTGTGTTCTTTTTACTAACAACAACTGGAGTCATTTCATGACTGTTGTTTTCACATACCACATATGGATCCACCAGTGTCATTGCATGTGTGCTTTTTTTACTAACAACAACTTGGGTCATTTCATGTGTGTTCTCTTCAGAGACCACACATGGATCCACCAGTGTCATTGCATGTGTGTTCTTTTCACAATCCACGTATGGATCCACCAGTGTCATTGCATGTGTGCTCTTTTTACTAACAACAACCAGAGTCATTGCATGTGTGTTCTCTTCAAAGACCACACATGGATCCACCAGTGTCATTGCATGTGTGTTCTTTTTACTAACAACGATCAGAGTCATTTCATGTGTGTTCTTTTCACATACCACCTATGGATCCACCAGTGTCATTGCATGTGTGTTCTTTTTACTAACAACATCCAGAGTCATTACATGTGTGTTCTATTCACATACCACCTATGGATCCACCAGTGTCATTGCATGTGTGTTCTTTTTACTAAAAACAACTAGAGTCATTTCATGACTGTTCTTTTCACATACCACATATGGATCCACCAGTGTCATTGAAATGTGTGTTCTCTTCAGAGACCACACATGGATCCACCAGTGTCATTGCATGTGTGTTCTTTTTACTAACAATAACTAGAGTCATTGCATGTGTGTTCTTTTCACATACCACACATGGATCCACCAGTGTCATTGCAGGTGTGCTCTTTTCACAATCCACCTATGGATCCACCAGTGTCATTGCATGTGTGTACTTTTTACTAACAACAACCAGAGTCATTGAAATGTGTGTTATTTTCACATACCACATATGGATCCACCATTGTCATTGCATGTGTACTTTTTTTACTAACAACAACTGGGGTCATTACAAGTGTGTTCTCTTTAGAGACCACACATGGATCCACCAGTGTCATTGCATGTGTGCTCTTTTTACTGACAACAACCAGAGTCATTGCATGTGTGCTCTTTTTACCTCTTTTTACTGACAACAACCAGAGTCATTGCATGTGTGTTCTCTTCAGAGACCACACATGGATCCACCAGTGTCATTGCATGTGTGTTCTTTTTACTAACAACAACCAGAGTCATTGCATGTGTGTTGTTTTCACATACCACCTATGGATCCACCAGTGTCATTGCATGTGTGTTCTTTTTACTAACAACAACTGGAGTCATTTCATGACTGTTCTTTTCACATAACACATATGGATCCACCAGTGTCATTGCATGTGTGCTTTTTTTACTAACAACAACTGCGGTCATTGCATGTGTGTTCTCTTCAGAGACCACAGATGGATCCACCAGTGTCATTGCATGTGTGTTCTTTTCATAATCCACCTATGGATCCGACAGTGTCATTGCATGTGTGCTCCTTTTAATAACAACAACCAGAGTCATTGCATGTGTGTTCTCTTCAGAGACCACACATGGATCCACCAGTGCCAATGCATGTGTGTTCTTTTTACTAACAACAACCAGAGTCATTGCATGTGTGTTCTTTTCACATACCACCTATGGATCCACCAGTGTCATTGCATGTGTGTTCTTTTTACTAACAACAACTGGAGTCATTTCATGACTGTTCTTTTCACATACCACATATGGATCCACCAGTGTTATTGCATGTGTGTTATTTTTACTAACAACAACTGGAGTCATTGCATGTGTGTTCTCTTCAGAGACCACACATAGATCCACCAGTGTCATTGCATGTGTGTTATTTTCACAATCCACCTATGGATCCACCAGTGTCATTGCATGTGTGCTCTTTTTACTAACAACAACCAGAGTCATTGCATGTGTGTTCTCTTCAGAGACCACACATGGATCCACCAGTGTCATTGCATGTGTGTTCTTTTTACTAACAACAACTAGAGTCATTACATGTGTGTTCTATTCACATACCACCTATGGATCCACCAGTGTCATTGCATGTGTGTTATTTTTACTAACAACAACTGGAGTCATTTCATGACTGTTCTTTTCACATACCACATATGGATCCACCAGTGTCATTGAAATGTGTGTTCTCTTCAGAGACCACACATGGATCCACCAGTGTCATTGTATGTGTGTTCTTTTTACTAACAACAACTAGAGTCATTGCATGTGTGTTCTTTTCACATACCACACATGGATCCACCAGTGTCATTGCATGTGAGCTCTTTTCACAATCCACCTATGGATCCACCAGTGTCATTGCATGTGTGTTCTTTTTACTAACAACAGCCAGAGTCATTGAAATGTGTGTTCTTTTCACATACCACATATGGATCCACCAGTGTCATTGCATGTGTGCTTTTTTTACTAACAACAACTGGGCTCATTGCATGTGTGTTTGCTTCAGAGACCACACATGGATCCACTAGTGGCATTGCATGTGTGATCTTTTCACAATCCACTTATGGATCCACCAGTGTCATTGCATGTGTGCTCTTTTTACTAACAACAACCAGAGTCATTGCATGTGTGTTCTCTTCAGAGACCAAACATGGATCCACCAGTGTCATTGCATGTGTGTTCTTTTTACTAACAACAACCAGAGTCATTGCATGTGTGTTCTTTTCACATACCACCTATGGATCCACCAATGTCATTGCATGTGTTTTTTACTAACAACAACTGGAGTCATTTCATGACTATTCTTTTCACATAACACATATGGATCCACCAGTGTCATTGAAATGTGTGTTCTTTTCACATACCACATATGGATCCACTAGTGTCATTGCATGTGTGCTTTTTTTTACTAACAACAACTGGGGTCATTGCATGTGTGTTCTCTTCAGAGACCACACATGGATCCACCAGTGTCATTGCATGTGTGTTCTTTTCGCAATCCACATATGGATCCACCAGTGTCATTGCATGTGTGCTCTTTTTACTAACAACAACCAGAGTCATTTCATGTGTGCTCTTTTCACATACCACCTATGGATCCACCAGTGTCATTGCATGTGTGTTCTTTTTACTAACAAAAACCAGAGTCATTGCATGTGTGTTCTTTTCGCATACGACCTATGGATCCACCTGTGTTATTGCATGTGTGTTCTTTTTACTAACAACAACTGGAGTCATTTCATGATTGTTCGTTTCACATAACACATATGGATCCACCAGTGTCATTACATGTGTGCTCTTTTTACTTACAACAACCAGAGGCATTGCATGTGTATTCTCTTCAGAGACCACACATGGATCCACCAGTGTCATTGCATGTGTGTTCTTTTTACTAACAACAACCAGAGTCATTGCATGTGTGTTCTTTTCACATACCACCTATGGATCCACCAGTGTCATTGCATGTGCGTTCTTTTTACTAACAATAACCAGAGTCATTGAAATGTGTGTTCTTTTCACATACCACATATGGATCCACCAGTGTCATTGCATATGTGATTTTTTTACTAACAACAACTTGGGTCATTTCATGTGTGTTCTCTTCAGAGACCACACATGGATCCACCTGTGTCATTGCATGTGTGTTCTTTTCACAATCCACCTATGGATCCACCAGTGTCATTGCATGTGTGCTCTTTTTACTAACAGCAACCAGAGTCATTGCATGTGTGTTCTCTTCAGAGACCACACATGGATCCACCAGTGTCATTGCATGTGTGTTCTTTTTACTAGCAACAACCAGAGTCATTTCATGTGTGCTCTTTTCACACACCACCTATGGATCCACCAGTGTCATTGCATGTGTGTTCTTTTTACTAACAACAACCAGAGTCATTGCATGTGTGTTGTTTTCACATACCACCTATGGATCCACCAGTGTCATTGCATGTGTGTTCTTTTTACTAACAACAACTGGAGTCATTTCATGACTGTTCTTTTCACATAACACATATGGATCCACCAGTGTCATTGCATGTGTGCTTTTTTTACTAACAACAACTGCGGTCATTGCATGTGTGTTCTCTTCAGAGACCACAGATGGATCCACCAGTGTCATTGCATGTGTGTTCTTTTCATAATCCACCTATGGATCCGACAGTGTCATTGCATGTGTGCTCCTTTTAATAACAACAACCAGAGTCATTGCATGTGTGTTCTCTTCAGAGACCACACATGGATCCACCAGTGCCAATGCATGTGTGTTCTTTTTACTAACAACAACCAGAGTCATTGCATGTGTGTTCTTTTCACATACCACCTATGGATCCACCAGTGTCATTGCATGTGTGTTCTTTTTACTAACAACAACTGGAGTCATTTCATGACTGTTCTTTTCACATACCACATATGGATCCACCAGTGTTATTGCATGTGTGTTATTTTTACTAACAACAACTGGAGTCATTGCATGTGTGTTCTCTTCAGAGACCACACATAGATCCACCAGTGTCATTGCATGTGTGTTATTTTCACAATCCACCTATGGATCCACCAGTGTCATTGCATGTGTGCTCTTTTTACTAACAACAACCAGAGTCATTGCATGTGTGTTCTCTTCAGAGACCACACATGGATCCACCAGTGTCATTGCATGTGTGTTCTTTTTACTAACAACAACTAGAGTCATTACATGTGTGTTCTATTCACATACCACCTATGGATCCACCAGTGTCATTGCATGTGTGTTATTTTTACTAACAACAACTGGAGTCATTTCATGACTGTTCTTTTCACATACCACATATGGATCCACCAGTGTCATTGAAATGTGTGTTCTCTTCAGAGACCACACATGGATCCACCAGTGTCATTGTATGTGTGTTCTTTTTACTAACAACAACTAGAGTCATTGCATGTGTGTTCTTTTCACATACCACACATGGATCCACCAGTGTCATTGCATGTGAGCTCTTTTCACAATCCACCTATGGATCCACCAGTGTCATTGCATGTGTGTTCTTTTTACTAACAACAGCCAGAGTCATTGAAATGTGTGTTCTTTTCACATACCACATATGGATCCACCAGTGTCATTGCATGTGTGCTTTTTTTACTAACAACAACTGGGCTCATTGCATGTGTGTTTGCTTCAGAGACCACACATGGATCCACTAGTGGCATTGCATGTGTGATCTTTTCACAATCCACTTATGGATCCACCAGTGTCATTGCATGTGTGCTCTTTTTACTAACAACAACCAGAGTCATTGCATGTGTGTTCTCTTCAGAGACCAAACATGGATCCACCAGTGTCATTGCATGTGTGTTCTTTTTACTAACAACAACCAGAGTCATTGCATGTGTGTTCTTTTCACATACCACCTATGGATCCACCAATGTCATTGCATGTGTTTTTTACTAACAACAACTGGAGTCATTTCATGACTATTCTTTTCACATAACACATATGGATCCACCAGTGTCATTGAAATGTGTGTTCTTTTCACATACCACATATGGATCCACTAGTGTCATTGCATGTGTGCTTTTTTTTACTAACAACAACTGGGGTCATTGCATGTGTGTTCTCTTCAGAGACCACACATGGATCCACCAGTGTCATTGCATGTGTGTTCTTTTCGCAATCCACATATGGATCCACCAGTGTCATTGCATGTGTGCTCTTTTTACTAACAACAACCAGAGTCATTTCATGTGTGCTCTTTTCACATACCACCTATGGATCCACCAGTGTCATTGCATGTGTGTTCTTTTTACTAACAAAAACCAGAGTCATTGCATGTGTGTTCTTTTCGCATACGACCTATGGATCCACCTGTGTTATTGCATGTGTGTTCTTTTTACTAACAACAACTGGAGTCATTTCATGATTGTTCGTTTCACATAACACATATGGATCCACCAGTGTCATTACATGTGTGCTCTTTTTACTTACAACAACCAGAGGCATTGCATGTGTATTCTCTTCAGAGACCACACATGGATCCACCAGTGTCATTGCATGTGTGTTCTTTTTACTAACAACAACCAGAGTCATTGCATGTGTGTTCTTTTCACATACCACCTATGGATCCACCAGTGTCATTGCATGTGCGTTCTTTTTACTAACAATAACCAGAGTCATTGAAATGTGTGTTCTTTTCACATACCACATATGGATCCACCAGTGTCATTGCATATGTGATTTTTTTACTAACAACAACTTGGGTCATTTCATGTGTGTTCTCTTCAGAGACCACACATGGATCCACCTGTGTCATTGCATGTGTGTTCTTTTCACAATCCACCTATGGATCCACCAGTGTCATTGCATGTGTGCTCTTTTTACTAACAGCAACCAGAGTCATTGCATGTGTGTTCTCTTCAGAGACCACACATGGATCCACCAGTGTCATTGCATGTGTGTTCTTTTTACTAGCAACAACCAGAGTCATTTCATGTGTGCTCTTTTCACACACCACCTATGGATCCACCAGTGTCATTGCATGTGTGTTCTTTTTACTAACAACAACTGGAGTCATTTCATGACTGTTCTTTTCAGAGACCACACATGGATCCACCAGTGTCATTGAAATGTGTGTTCTCTTCAGAGACCACACATGGATCCACCAGTGTCATTGCATGTGTGTTCTTTTTACTAACAACAACCAGAGTCATTGCATGTGTGTTCTTTTCACATACCACACATGGATCCACCAATGTCATTGCATGTGTGCTCTTTTCACAGTCCACCTATGGATCCACCAGTGTCATTGCATGTGTGCTCTTTTTACTAACAACAATCAGAGTCATTGCATGTGTGTTCTCTTTAGAGACCACACATGGACCCACCAGTGTCATTGCATGTGCGTTCTTTTTACTAACAACAACTGGAGTCATTTCATGACTGTTCTTTTCACATACCACATATGGATCCACTAGTGTCATTGAAATGTGTGTTCTCTTTAGAGACCACACATGGATCTACCAGTGTCAGTGCATGTGTGTTCTTTTTACTAACAACAACTGGAGTCATTGCATGTGTGTTCTTTTCACATACCACACATGGATCCACCAGTGTCATTGTAGGTGTGCTATTTTCACAATCCACCTATGGATCCACCAGTGTCATTGCATGTGTGTTCTTTTTACCAACAACAACTAGAGTCATTGAAATGTGTGTTATTTTCACATACCACATATGGATCCACCATTGTCATTGCATGTGTACTTTTTTTACTAACAACAACAGGGGTCATTGCATGTGTGTTCTCTTTAGAGACCACACATGGATCCACCAGTGTCATTGCATGTGTGCTCTTTTTACTAACAACAACCAGAGTCATTGCATGTGTGTTCTCTTTAGAGACCACACATGGATCCACCAGTGTCATTGGATGTGTGTTCTGTTCAGAGACCACACATGGATCCACTAGTGTCATTGCATGTGTGTTCTTTTTACTAACAACAACCAGAGTCATTGCATGTGTGTTCTTTTCACATGCCACCTATGGATCCACCAGTGTCATTGCATGTGTGTTCTTTTTACTAACAATAACTTGAGTCATTTCATGACTGTTCTTTTCACATACCACATATGGATCCACCAGTCTCATTGCATGTGTGCTTTTTTTACTAACAACAACTTGGGTCATTTCATGCGTGTTCTCTTCAGAGACCACACATGGATCCACCAGTGTCATTGCATGTGTGTTCTTTTCACAATCCACCTATGGATCCACCAGTGTCATTGCATGTGTGCTCTTTTTACTAACAACAACCAGAGTCATTGCATGTGTGTTCTCTTCAAAGACCACACATGGATCCACCAGTGTCATTGCATGTGTGTTCTTTTTACTAGCAACAACCAGAGTCATTTCATGTGTGCTCTTTTCACATACCACCTATCGATCCACCAGTGTCATTGCATCTGTGTTCTTTTTACTAACAACAACTGGAGTCATTTCATGACTGTTCTTTTCAGAGACCACACATAGATCCACCAGTGTCATTGTAATGTGTTTCTCTTCAGAGACCACACATGGATCCACCAGTGTCATTGCATGTGTGTTCTTTTTACTAACAACAACCAGAGTCATTGCATGTGTGTTCTTTTCACATACCATACATGGATCCACCAATGTCATTGCATGTGTGATCTTTTCACAATCCACCTATGGATCCACCAGTATCATTGCATGTGTGCTCTTTTTACTAACAACAATCAGATTCATTGCATGTGTGTTCTCTTTAGAGACCATACATGGATCCACCAATGTCATTGCATGTGTGTTCTTTTTACTAACAACATTTGGAGTCATTTAATGACTGTTCTTTTCACATACCACATATGGATCCACTAGTGTATTGAAATGTATGTTCTCTTTAGAGACCACACATGGATCTACCAGTGTCATTGCATGTGTGTTCTTTTTAGTAACAACAACTGGAGTCATTGCATGTGTGTTCTTTTCACATACCACACATGGATCCACTAGTGTCATTGTAGGTGTGCTCTTTTCACAATCCACCTATGGTTCCACCAGTGTCATTGCAAGTGTGTTCTTTTTACTAACAACAACCAGAGTCATTGAAATGTGTGTTATTTTCACATAACACATATGGATCCACCATTGTCATTGCATGTGTACTTTTTTTACTAACAACAACTGGGGTCATTGCATGTGTGTTCTCTTTAGAGACCGCACATGGATCCACCAGTGTCATTGCATGTGTGCTCTTTTTACTGACAACAACAAGAGTCATTGCATGTGTGTTCTCTTTAGGGACCACACATGGATCCACCAGTGTCATTGCATGTGTGTTCTCTTCAGAGACCACACATGGATCCACCAGTGTCATTGCATGTGTGTTCTTTTTACTAACAACAACCAGAGGCATTGCATGTGTATTCTCTTCAGAGACCACACATGGATCCACCAGTGTCATTGCATGTGTGTTCTTTTTACTAACAACAACCAGAGTCATTGCATGTGTGTTCTTTTCACATACCACCTATGGATCCATCAGTGTCTTTGCATGTGTGTTCTTTTTACTAACAACAACCAGAGGCATTGCATGTGTATTCTCTTCAGAGACCACACATGGATCCACCAGTGGTATTGCATGTGTGTTCTTTTTACTAACAACAACCAGAGTTATTTAATGTGTGTTCTTTTCACATACCACCTATGGATCCACCAGTGTCATTGCATGTGTGTTCTTTTTACTAACAACAACTTGAGTCATTTCATGACTGTTCTTTTCACATACCACATATGGATCCACCAGTCTCATTGCATGTGTGCTTTTTTTACTAACAACAACTTGGGTCATTTCATGTGTGTTCTCTTCAGAGACCACACATGGATC
Source organism: Avena sativa (assembly GCA_916181665.1). Lineage (NCBI taxonomy): Eukaryota > Viridiplantae > Streptophyta > Magnoliopsida > Poales > Poaceae > Avena > Avena sativa. The sequence continues at coordinate 473,710,689 of OV702290.1, forward strand.
CACCAGTGTCATTGCATGTGTGTTCTTTTCACAATCCACCTATGGATCCACCAGTGTCATTGCATGTGTGCTCTTTTTACTAACAACAACCAGAGTCATTTCATGTGTGCTCTTTTCACATACCACCTATCGATCCACCAGTGTCATTGCATGTGTGTTCTTTTTACTAACAACAACTGGTGTCATTTCATGACTGTTCTTTTCAGAGACCACACATGGATCCACCCGTGTCATTGAAATGTGTGTTCTCTTCAGAGACCACACATGGATCCACCAGTGTCATTGCATGTGTGTTCTTTTTACTAACAACAACCAGAGTCATTGCATGTGTGTTCTTTTCACATACCATACATGGATCCACCAATGTCATTGCATGTGTGCTCTTTTCACAATCCACCTATGGATCCACCAGTGTCATTGCATGTGTGCTCTTTTTACTAACAACAATTAGAGTCATTGCATGTGTGTTCTCTTTAGAGACCACACATGGATCCACCAATGTCATTGCATGTGTGTTCTTTTTACTAACAACAACTGGAGTCATTTCATGACTGTTCTTTTCACATACCACATATGGATCCACTAGTGTCATTGAAATGTATGTTCTCTTTAGAGACCACACATGGATCTACCAGTGTCATTGCATGTGTGTTCTTTTTAGTAACAACAACTGGAGTCATTGCATGTGTGTTCTTTTCACATACCACATATGGATCCACTAGTGTCATTGCAGGTGTGCTCTTTTCACAATCCACCTATGGTTCCACCAGTGTCATTGCATGTGTGTTCTTTTTACTAACAACAACCAGAGTCATTGAAATGTGTGTTATTTTCACATAACACATATGGATCCACCATTGTCATTGCATGTGTACTTTTTTTACTAATAACAACTGGGGTCATTGCATGTGTTGTCTCTTTAGAGACCGCACATGTATCCACCAGTGTCATTGCATGTGTGCTCTTTTTACTGACAACAACAAGAGTCATTGCATGTGTGTTCTCTTTAGGGACCACACATGGATCCACCAGTGTCATTGCATGTGTGTTCTCTTCAGAGACCACACATGGATCCACCAGTGTCATTGCATGTGTGTTCTTTTTACTAACAACAACCAGAGGCATTGCATGTGTATTCTCTTCAGAGACCACACATGGATCCACCAGTGTCACTGCATGTGTGTTCTTTTTACTAACAACAACCAGAGTCATTGCATGTGTGTTCTTTTCACATACCACCTATGGATCCACCAGTGTCTTTGCATGTGTGTTCTTTTTACTAACAATAACCAGAGTCATTGCATGTGTGTTCTCTTCAGAGACCACACATGGATCCACCAGTGTCATTGCATGTATGTTCTTTTTACTAACAACCAGAGTCATTTCATGTGTGTTCTTTTCACATAACACCTATGGATCCACCAGTGTCATTCCATGTGTGTTCTTTTTACTAACAACAACGGGAGTCATTTCATGACTGTTCTTTTCAGAGACCAAATATGGAACCACTAGTGTCATTGAAATGTGTGTTCTATTCAGAGACCACACATGGATCCACCAGTGTCATTGCATGTGTGTTCTTTTTACTAACAACAACCAGAGACATTGCATGTGTGTTCTCTTCAGAGGCCACACATGGATCCACCAGTGTCATTGCATGTGCGCTCTTTTCACAATCTACCTATGGATCCACCAGTGTCATCGCATGTGTGTTCTTTTTACTAACAACAACCAGAGTCATTGCATGTGTGTTCTCTTCAGAGACCACACATGGATCCACCAGTGTCATTGCATGTGTGTTCTTTATACTAACAACAACTGGAGTCATTTCATGACTGTTCTTTTCACATACCACATATGGATCCACCAGTGTCATTGAAATGTGTGTTCTCTTCAGAGACCACAATGGATCCACCAGTGTCATTGCATGTGTGTTCTTTTTACTAACAACAACTGGAGTCACTGCATGTGTGCTCTTTTCACATACCACACATGGATCTACCAGTGTCATTGCATGTGTGCTCTTTTCACAATCCACCTATGGATCCACAAGTGTCATTGCATGTGTGTTCTTTTTACTAACAATAACCAGAGTCATTGAAATGTGTGTTCTTTTCACATACCACATATGGATCCACCAGTGTCATTGCATATGTGATTTTTTTACTAACAACAACTGGGGTCATTGCATGTGTGTTCTCTTCAGAGACCACACATGGATCCACCAGTGTCATTGCATGTGTGTTCTTTTTACTAACAACAACAAGAGTTATTGCATGTGTGTTCTTTTCACATACCACCTATGGATCCACCAGTGTCATTGCATGTGTGTTCTGTTTACTAACAACAACTGGAGTCATTTCATGACTATTCTTTTCACATACCACATATGGATCCACCAGTGTCATTGCATGTGTGCTTTTTTTACTAACAACAACTTGGGTCATTTCATGTGTGTTCTCTTCAGAGACCACACATGGATCCACCTGTGTCATTGCATGTGTGTTCTTTTCACAATCCACCTATGGATCCACCAGTGTCATTGCATGTGTGCTCTTTTTACTAACAACAACCAGAGTCATTGCATGTGTGTTCTCTTCAGAGACCACACATGGATCCACCAGTGTCATTGCATGTGTGTTCTTTTTACTAGCAACAACCAGAGTCATTTCATGTGTGCTCTTTTCACACACGACCTATGGATCCACCAGTGTCATTGCATGTGTGTTCTTTTTACTAACAACAAATAGAGTCATTTCATGACTTCTCTTTTCAGAGACCAGACATGGATCCACCAGTGTCATTGAAATGTGTGTTCTCTTCAGAGACCACACATGGATCCACTAGTGTCATTGCATGTGTGTTCTTTTTACTAAAAACAACCAGAGTCATTGCATGTGTGTTCTTTTCACATACCATACATGGATCTACCAATATCATTGCATGTGTGCTCTTTTCACAATCCACCTATGGATCCACCAGTGTCATTGCATGTGTGCTCTTTTTACTAACAACAATCAGAGTCATTGCATGTGTGTTCTCTTCAGAGACCACACATGGATCCACCAGTGTCATTGCATGTGCGTTCTTTTTACTAACAATAACTGGAGTCATTTCATGACTGTTCTTTTCACATACCACATATGGATCCACTAGTGTCATTGAAATGTGTGTTCTCTTTAGAGACCACACATGGATCTACCAGTGTCAGTGCATGTGTGTTCTTTTTACTAACAACAACTGGAGTCATTGCATGTGTGTTCTTTTCACATACCACACATGGATCCACCAGTGTCATTGTAGGTGTGCTCTTTTCACAATCCACCTATGGATCCACCAGTGTCATTGCATGTGTGTTCTTTTTACTAACAACAACCAGAGTCATTGAAATGTGTGTTATTTTCACATACCACATATGGATCCACCATTGTCATTGCATGTGTACTTTTTTTACTAACAACAACAGGGGTCATTGCATGTGTGTTCTCTTTAGAGACCACACATGGATCCACCAGTGTCATTGCATGTGTGCTCTTTTTACTAACAACAACCAGAGTCATTGCATGTGTGTTCTCTTTAGAGACCACACATGGATCCACCAGTGTCATTGGATGTGTGTTCTCTTTAGAGACCACACATGGATCCACCAGTGGTATTGCATGTGTGTTCTTTTTACTAACAACAACCAGAGTCATTGCATGTGTGTTCTTTTCACATACCACCTATGGATCCACCAGTGTCATTGCATGTGTGTTCTTTTTACTAACAACAACTGGAGTCATTTCATGACTGTTCTTTTCACATACCACATATGGATCCACCAGTCTCATTGCATGTGTGCTTTTTTTACTAACAACAACTTGTGTCATTTCATGTGTGTTCTCTTCAGAGACCACACATGGATCCACCAGTGTCATTGCATGTGTGTTCTTTTCACAATCCACCTATGGATCCACCAGTGTCATTGCATGTGTGCTCTTTTTACTAACAACAACCAGAGTCATTGCATGTGTGTTATCTTCAGAGACCACACATGGATCCACCAGTCTCATTGCATGTGTGTTCTTTTTACTAGCAACAACCAGAGTCATTTCATGTGTGCTCTTTTCACATACCACCTATCGATCCACCAGTGTCATTGCATGTGTGTTCTTTTTACTAACAACAACTGGAGTCATTTCATGACTGTTCTTTTCAGAGACCACACATGGATCCACCAGTGTCATTGAAATGTGTGTTCTCTTCAGAGACCACACATGGATCCACCAGTGTCATTGCATGTGTGTTCTTTTTACTAAAAACAACTAGAGTCATTGCATGTGTGTTCTTTTCACATACCATACATGGATCTACCAATATCATTGCATGTGTGCTCTTTTCACAATCCACCTATGGATCCACCAGTGTCATTGCATGTGTGCTCTTTTTACTAACAACAATCAGAGTCATTGCATGTGTGTTCTCTTTAGAGACCACACATGGATCCACCAATGCCATTGCATGTTTGTTCTTTTTACTAACAACAACTGGAGTCATTTCATGACTGTTCTTTTCACATACCACATATGGATCCACTAGTGTTATTGAATTGTATGTTCTCTTTAGAGACCACACATGGATCTACCAGTGTCATTGCATGTGTGTTCTTTTTAGTAACAACAACTGGAGTCATTGCATGTGTGTTCTTTTCACATACCACACATGGATCCACTAGTGTCATTGCAGGTGTGCTCTTTTCACAATCCACCTATGGTTCCACCAGTGTCATTGCATGTGTGTTCTTTTTACTAACAACAACCAGAGTCATTGAAATGTGTGTTATTTTCACATAACACATATGGATCCACCATTGTCATTGCATGTGTACTTTTTTTTACTAACAACAACTAGGGTCATTGCATGTGTGTTCTCTTTAGAGACCGCACATGGATCCACCAGTGTCATTGCATGTGTGCTCTTTTTACTAACAACAACAAGAGTCATTGCATGCGTGTTCTCTTTAGGGACCACACATGGATCCACCAGTGTCATTGCATGTGTGTTCTCTTCAGACACCACACATGGATCCACCAGTGTCATTGCATGTGTGTTCTTTTTACTAACAACAACCAGAGTCATTGCATGTGTGTTCTTTTCACATACCACCTATGGATCCACCAGTGTCATTGCATCTGTGTTCTTTTTACTAACAACAACTGGAGTCATTTCATGACTGTTCTTTTGACATACCACATATGGATCCACCAGTGTCATTGCATGTGTGCTTTTTTTACTAACAACAACTTGGGTCATTTCATGTGTGTTCTCTTCAGAGACCACACATGGATCCACCAGTGTCATTGCATGTGTGTTCTTTTCACAATCCACCTATGGATCCAGCAGTGTCATTGCATGTGTGCTCTTTTTACTAACAACAACCAAAGTCATTGCATGTGTGTTCTCTTCAGAGACCACACATGGATCCACCAGTGTCATTGCATGTGTGTTCTTTTTACTAGCAACAACTAGAGTCATTTCATGTGTGCTCTTTTCACATACCACCTATGGATCCACCAGTGTCAATGCATGTGTGTTCTTTTTACTAACAACAACTAGAGACATTTCATGACTGTTCTTTTCAGAGACCAGACATGGATCCACCAGTGTCATTGAAATGTGTGTTCTCTTCAGAGACCACACATGGATCCACCAGTGTCATTGCATGTGTGTTCTTTTTACTAACAACAACCAGATTCATTGCATGTGTGTTCTTTTCACATACCACACATGGATCCACCAATGTCATTGCATGTGTGCTCTTTTTACAATCCACCTATGGATCCACCAGTGTCATTGCATGTGTGCTCTTTTTACTAACAACAATCAGAGTCATTACATGTGTGTTCTCTTCAGAGACCACACATGGATCCACCAGTGTCATTGCATGTGTGTTCTTTTTACTAACAACAATTGGAGTCATTTCATGATTGTTCTTTTCACATACCACATATGGATCCACTAGTGTCATTGAAATGTGTGTTCTCTTTAGAGACCACACATGGATATAACAGTGTCATTGCATGTGTGTTCTTTTTACTAACAACAACTGGAGTCATTGCATGTGTGTTCTTTTCACATACCACACATGGATCCACCAGTGTCATTGTAGGTGTGCTATTTTCACAATCCACCTATGGATCCACCAGTGTCATTGCATGTGTGTACTTTTTACTAACAACAACCAGAGTCTTTGAAATGTGTGTTATTTTCACATACCACATATGGATCCACCATTGTCATTGCATGTGTACTTTTTTTACTAACAACAACTAGGGTCATTACATGTGTGTTCTCTTTAGAGACCACACATGGATCCACCAGTGTCATTGCATGTGTGCTCTTTTTACTGACAACAACCAGAGTCATTACATGTGTGCTCTTTTTACTGACAACAACCAGAGTCATGGCATGTGTGTTCTCTTTAGAGACAACACATGGATCCACCAGTGTCATTGCATGTGTGTTCTCTTCAGAGACCACACATGGATCCACGAGTGTCATTGCATGTGTGTTCTTTTTACTAACAACAACCAGAGTCATTGCATGTGTGTTCTTTTCACATAGCACCTATGGATCCACCAGTGTCATTGCATGTGTGTTCTTTTTACTAAAAACAACTGGAGTCATTTCATGTCTGTTCTTTTCACATACCACATATGGATCCACCAGTGTCATTGCATGTGTGCTTTTTTTACTAACAACAACTTGGGTCATTTCATGTGTGTTCTCTTCAGAGACCACACATGGATCCACCAGTGTCATTGCATGTGTGTTCTTTTCACAATCCACCTATGGATCCACCAGTGTCATTGCATGTGTGCTGTTTTTACTTACAACAACCAGAGTCATTGCATGTGTGTTCTCTTCAGAGACCACACATGGATCCACCAGTGTCATGGCATGTCTGTTCTTTTTACTAGCAACAACCAGAGTCATTTCATGTGTGCTCTTTTCACATACCACCTATGGATCCACCAGTGTCATTGCATGTGTGTTCTTTTTACTAACAACAACTAGAGTCATTTCTTGACTGTTCTTTTCAGAGACCACACATGGATCCACCAGTGTCATTGAAATGTGTGTTCTCTTCAGAAACCACACATGGATCCACTAGTGTCATTGCATGTGTGTTCTTTTTACTAACAACAACCAGAGTCATTGCATGTGTGTTCTTTTCACATACCACACATGGAGCCACCAATGTCATTGCATGTGTGCTCTTTTCACAATCCACCTATGGATCCACCAGATATCATTGCATGTGTGCTCTTTTTACTAACAACAATCAGAGTCATTGCATGTGTGTTCTCTTCAGAGATCACACATGGATCCACCAGTGTCATTGCATGTGCGTTCTTTTTACTAACAACAACTGGAGACATTTCATGACTGTTCTTTTCACATACCACATATGGATCCACTAGTGTCATTGAAATGTGTGTTCTCTTTAGAGACCACACATGGATCTACCAGTGTCATTGCATGTGTGTTCTTTTTACTAACAACAACTGGAGTCATTGCATGTGTGTTCTTTTCACATACCACACATGGATCCACCAGTGTCATTATTGGTGTGATCTTTTCACAATCCACCTATGGATCCACCAGTGTCATTGCATGTGTGTTCTTTTTACTAACAACAACCAGAGTCATTGAAATGTGTGTTATTTTCACATACCACATATGGATCCACCATTGTCATTGCATGTGTACTTTTTTTACTAACAACAAAAGGGGTCATTGCATGTGTGTTCTCTTTAGAGACCACACATGGATCCACCAGTGTCATTGCATGTGTGCTCTTTTTACTAACAACAACCAGAGTCATTGCATGTGTGTTCTCTTTAGAGACCACACATGGATCCACCAGTGTCATTGGATGTGTGTTCTCTTCAGAGACCACACATGGATCCACCAGTGGTATTGCATGTGTGTTCTTTTTACTAACAACAACCAGAGTCATTGCGTGTGTGTTCTTTTCACATACCACCTATGGTCCACCAGTGTCATTGCATGTGTGTTCTTTTTACTAACAACAACTGGAGTCATTTCATGACTGTTCTTTTCACATACCACATATGGATGCACCAGTGTCATTGCATGTGTGCTTTTTTTACTAACAACAACTTGGGTCATTTCATGTGTGTTCTCTTCAGAGACCACACATGGATCCACCAGTGTCATTGCATGTGTGTTCCTTTCACAATCCACCTATGGATCCACCAGTGTCATTGCATGTGTGCTATTTTTACTAACAACAACCAGAGTCATTGCATGTGTTTTATCTTTAGAGACCACACATGGATCCACCAGTGTCATTGCATGTGTGTTCTTTTTACTAACAACAACCAGATTCATTGCATGTGTGTTCTTTTCACATACCACACATGGATCCACCAATGTCATTGCATGTGTGCTCTTTTTACAATCCACCTATGGATCCACCAGTGTCATTGCATGTGTGCTCTTTTTACTAACAACAATCAGAGTCATTACATGTGTGTTCTCTTCAGAGACCACACATGGATCCACCAGTGTCATTGCATGTGTGTTCTTTTTACTAACAACAATTGGAGTCATTTCATGATTGTTCTTTTCACATACCACATATGGATCCACTAGTGTCATTGAAATGTGTGTTCTCTTTAGAGACCACACATGGATATAACAGTGTCATTGCATGTGTGTTCTTTTTACTAACAACAACTGGAGTCATTGCATGTGTGTTCTTTTCACATACCACACATGGATCCACCAGTGTCATTGCAGGTGTGCTATTTTCACAATCCACCTATGGATCCACCAGTGTCATTGCATGTGTGTACTTTTTACTAACAACAACCAGAGTCTTTGAAATGTGTGTTATTTTCACATACCACATATGGATCCACCATTGTCATTGCATGTGTACTTTTTTTACTAACAACAACTGGGGTCATTACATGTGTGTTCTCTTTAGAGACCACACATGGATCCACCAGTGTCATTGCATGTGTGCTCTTTTTACTGACAACAACCAGAGTCATTACATGTGTGCTCTTTTTACTGACAACAACCAGAGTCATGGCATGTGTGTTCTCTTTAGAGACAACACATGGATCCACCAGTGTCATTGCATGTGTGTTCTCTTCAGAGACCACACATGGATCCACGAGTGTCATTGCATGTGTGTTCTTTTTACTAACAACAACCAGAGTCATTGCATGTGTGTTCTTTTCACATAGCACCTATGGATCCACCAGTGTCATTGCATGTGTGTTCTTTTTACTAAAAACAACTGGAGTCATTTCATGTCTGTTCTTTTCACATACCACATATGGATCCACCAGTGTCATTGCATGTGTGCTTTTTTTACTAACAACAACTTGGGTCATTTCATGTGTGTTCTCTTCAGAGACCACACATGGATCCACCAGTGTCATTGCATGTGTGTTCTTTTCACAATCCACCTATGGATCCACCAGTGTCATTGCATGTGTGCTGTTTTTACTTACAACAACCAGAGTCATTGCATGTGTGTTCTCTTCAGAGACCACACATGGATCCACCAGTGTCATGGCATGTCTGTTCTTTTTACTAGCAACAACCAGAGTCATTTCATGTGTGCTCTTTTCACATACCACCTATGGATCCACCAGTGTCATTGCATGTGTGTTCTTTTTACTAACAACAACTAGAGTCATTTCTTGACTGTTCTTTTCAGAGACCACACATGGATCCACCAGTGTCATTGAAATGTGTGTTCTCTTCAGAAACCACACATGGATCCACTAGTGTCATTGCATGTGTGTTCTTTTTACTAACAACAACCAGAGTCATTGCATGTGTGTTCTTTTCACATACCACACATGGAGCCACCAATGTCATTGCATGTGTGCTCTATTCACAATCCACCTATGGATCCACCAGATATCATTGCATGTGTGCTCTTTTTACTAACAACAATCAGAGTCATTGCATGTGTGTTCTCTTCAGAGATCACACATGGATCCACCAGTGTCATTGCATGTGCGTTCTTTTTACTAACAACAACTGGAGACATTTCATGACTGTTCTTTTCACATACCACATATGGATCCACTAGTGTCATTGAAATGTGTGTTCTCTTTAGAGACCACACATGGATCTACCAGTGTCATTGCATGTGTGTTCTTTTTACTAACAACAACTGGAGTCATTGCATGTGTGTTCTTTTCACATACCACACATGGATCCACCAGTGTCATTATTGGTGTGATCTTTTCACAATCCACCTATGGATCCACCAGTGTCATTGCATGTGTGTTCTTTTTACTAACAACAACCAGAGTCATTGAAATGTGTGTTATTTTCACATACCACATATGGATCCACCATTGTCATTGCATGTGTACTTTTTTTACTAACAACAAAAGGGGTCATTGCATGTGTGTTCTCTTTAGAGACCACACATGGATCCACCAGTGTCATTGCATGTGTGCTCTTTTTACTAACAACAACCAGAGTCATTGCATGTGTGTTCTCTTTAGAGACCACACATGGATCCACCAGTGTCATTGGATGTGTGTTCTCTTCAGAGACCACACATGGATCCACCAGTGGTATTGCATGTGTGTTCTTTTTACTAACAACAACCAGAGTCATTGCGTGTGTGTTCTTTTCACATACCACCTATGGTCCACCAGTGTCATTGCATGTGTGTTCTTTTTACTAACAACAACTGGAGTCATTTCATGACTGTTCTTTTCACATACCACATATGGATGCACCAGTGTCATTGCATGTGTGCTTTTTTTACTAACAACAACTTGGGTCATTTCATGTGTGTTCTCTTCAGAGACCACACATGGATCCACCAGTGTCATTGCATGTGTGTTCCTTTCACAATCCACCTATGGATCCACCAGTGTCATTGCATGTGTGCTATTTTTACTAACAACAACCAGAGTCATTGCATGTGTTTTATCTTCAGAGACCACACATGGATCCACCAGTGTCATTGCATGTGTGTTCTTTTTACTAGCAACAACCAGAGTCATTTCATGTGTGCTCTTTTCACATACCACCTATCGATCCACCAGTGTCATTGCATGTGTGTTCTTTTTACTAACAACAACTGGAGTCATTTCATGACTGTTCTTTTTAGAGACCACACATGGATCCACCAGTGTCATTGAAATGTGTGTTCTCTTCAGAGACCACACATGGATCCACCAGTGTCATTGCATGTGTGTTCTTTTTACTAACAACAACCAGATTCATTGCATCTGTGTTCTTTTCACATACCACACATGGATCCACCAATGTCATTGCATGTGTGCTCTTTTCACAATCCACCTATGGATCCACCAGTGTCATTGCATGTGTGCTATTTTTACTAAGAACAATCAGAGTCATTACATGTGTGTTCTCTTCAGAGACCACACATGGATCCACCAGTGTCATTGCATGTGTGTTCTTTTTACTAACAACAACTGGAGTCATTTCATGACTGTTCTTTTCACATACCACTTATGGATCCACTAGTGTCATTGAAATGTGTGTTCTCTTTAGAGACCACACATGGATATACCAGTGTCATTGCATGTGTGTTCTTTTTACTAACAACAACTGGAGTCAGTGCATGTGTGTTCTTTTCACATACCACACATGGATCCACCACTGGCATTGCAGGTGTGCTCTTTTCACAATCCACCTATGGATCCACCAGTGTCATTGCATGTGTGTACTTTTAACTAACAACAACCAAAGTCTTTGAAATGTATGTTATTTTCACATACCACATATGGATCCACCATTGTCATTGCATGTGTACTTTTTTTACTAACAACAACTGGGGTCATTACATGTGTGTTCTCTTTAGAGACCACACATGGATCCACCAGTGTCATTGCATGTGTGCTCTTTTTACCTCTTTTTACTGACAACAACCAGAGTCATTGCATGTGTGCTCTTTTCACAATCCACCTATGGATCCACCAGTGTCATTTCATGTGTGTCCTTTTTACTAACAACAACAGAGTCATTGAAATGTGTGTTCTTTTCACAAACCACATATGGATCCACCAGTGTCATTGCATGTGTGCTTTTTTTTACTAACAACAACTGGGGTCATTGCATGTGTGTTCTCTTTAGAGACCATAGATGGATCCACCAGCGTTATTTCATGTGTGTTATTTTCACAATCCACCTATGGATCCGCCAGTGTCATTGCATGTGTGCTCCTTTTACTAACAACAACCAGAGTCATTGCATGTGTGTTCTCTTCAGAGACCACACATGGATCCACCAGTGCCAATGCATGTGTGTTCTTTTTTACTAACAACAACCAGAGTCATTGCATGTGTGTTCTTTTCACATACCACCTATGGATCCACCAGTGTCATTGCATGTGTGTTCTTTTTACTAACAACAACAGGAGTCATTTCATGACTGTTCTTTTCACATACCACATATGGATCCACCAGTGTCATTGCATGTGTGTTATTTTTACTAAGAACAACTGGAGTCATTGCATGTGTGTTCTCTTCAGAGACCACACATAGATCCACCAGTGTCATTGCATGTGTGTTATTTTCACAATCCACCTATGGATCCACCAGTTTCATTGCATGTGTGCTCTTTTTACTAACAACAACCAGAGTCATTGCATGTGTGTTCTCTTCAGAGACCACACATGGATCCACCAGTGTTATTGCATGTGTGTTCTTTTTACTAACAACAACCAGAGTCATTTCATGTGTGTTCTATTCACATACCACCTATGGATCCACCAGTGTCATTGCATGTGTGTTCTTTTTACTAACAACAACTGGAGTCATTTCATAACTGTTCTTTTCACATACCACATATGGATCCACCAGTGTCACTGAAATGTGTGTTCTCTTCAGAGACCACACATGGATCCACCAGTGTCATTGCATGTGTGTTCTTTTTACTAACAACAACTAGAGTCATTGCATGTGTGTTCTTTTCATATACCACACATGGATCCACCAGTGTCATTGCATGTGTGCTTTTTTCACAATCCACCTATGGATCCACCAGTGTCATTGCATGTGTGTACTTTTTACTAACAACAACCAGAGTCATTGAAATGTGTGTTATTTTCACATACCACATATGGATCCACCATTGTCATTGCATGTGTACTTTTTTTACTAACAACAACTGGGGTCATTACATGTGTGTTCTCTTTAGAGACCACACATGGATCCACCAGTGTCATTGCATGTGTGCTCTTTTTACTGACAACAACCAGAGTCATTGCATGTGTGCTCTTTTTACCTCTTTTTACTGACAACAACCAGAGTCATTGCATGTGTGTTCTCTTCAGAGACCACACATGGATCCACCAGTGTCATTGCATGTGTGTTCTTTTTACTAACAACAACCAGAGTCATTGCATGTGTGCTCTTTTCACAATCCACCTATGGATCCACCAGTGTCATTGCATGTGTGTTCTTTTTACTAACAACAGCCAGAGTCATTGAAATGTGTGTTCTTTTCACATAGCACACATGGATCCACCAGTGTCATTGCAGGTGTGCTCTTTTCACAATCCACCTATGGATCCACCAGTGTCATTGCATGTGTGTTCTTTTTACTAACAACAACCAGAGTCATTGAAATGTGTGTTATTTTCACATACCACATATGGATCCACCATTGTCATTGCATGTGTACTTTTTTTACTAACAACAAAAGGGGTCATTGCATGTGTGTTCTCTTTAGAGACCACACATGGATCCACCAGTGTCATTGCATGTGTGCTCTTTTTACTAACAACAACCAGAGTCATTGCATGTGTGTTCTCTTTAGAGACCACACATGGATCCACCAATGTCATTGGATGTGTGTTCTCTTCAGAGACCACACATGGATCCACCAGTGGTATTGCATGTGTGTTATTTTTACTAACAACAACCAGAGTCATTGCGTGTGTGTTCTTTTCACATACCACCTATGGATCCACCAGTGTCATTGCATGTGTGTTCTTTTTACTAACAACAACTGGAGTCATTTCATGACTGTTCTTTTCACATACCACATATGGATGCACCAGTGTCATTGCATGTGTGCTTTTTTTACTAACAACAACTTGGGTCATTTCATGTGTGTTCTCTTCAGAGACCACACATGGATCCACCAGTGTCATTGCATGTGTGTTCTTTTCACAATGCACCTATGGATCCACCAGTGTCATTGCATGTGTGCTCTTTTTACTAACAACAACCAGAGTCATTGCATGTGTTTTATCTTCAGAGACCACACATGGATCCACCAGTGTCATTGCATGTGTGTTCTTTTTACTAGCAACAACTAGAGTCATTTCATGTGTGCTCTTTTCACATACCACCTATCGATCCACCAGTGTCATTGCATGTGTGTTCTTTTTACTAACAACAACTGGAGTCATTTCATGACTGTTCTTTTCAGAGACCACACATGGATCCACCAGTGTCATTGAAATGTGTGTTCTCTTCAGAGACCACACATGGATCCACCAGTGTCATTGCATGTGTGTTCTTTTTACTAACAACAACCAGAGTCATTGCATGTGTGTTCTTTTCACATACCACACATGGATCCACCAATGTCATTGCATGTGTGCTCTTTTCACAATCCACCTATGGATCCACCAGTGTCATTGCATGTGTGCTCTTTTTACTAACAACAATCAGAGTCATTACATGTGTGTTCTCTTCAGAGACCACACATGGATCCACCAGTGTCATTGCATGTGTGTTCTTTTTACTAACAACAACTGGAGTCATTTCATGACTGTTCTTTTCACATACCACATATGGATCCACTAGTGTCATTGAAATGTGTGTTCTCTTTAGAGACCACACATGGATATACCAGTGTCATTGCATGTGTGTTCTTTTTACTAACAACAACTGGAGTCATTGCATGTGTGTTCTTTTCACATACCACACATGGATCCACCACTGGCATTGCAGGTGTGCTCTTTTCACAATCCACCTATGGATCCACCAGTGTTATTGCATGTGTGTACTTTTAACTAACAAAAACCAGAGTCTTTGAAATGTGTGTTATTTTCACATACCACATATGGATCCACCATTGTCATTGCATGTGTACTTTTTTTACTAACAACAACTGGGGTCATTACATGTGTGTTCTCTTTAGAGACCACACATGGATCCACCAGTGTCATTGCATGTGTGCTCTTTTTACCTCTTTTTACTGACAACAACCAGAGTCATTGCATGTGTGCTCTTTTCACAATCCACCTATGGATCCACCAGTGTCATTTCATGTGTGTTCTTTTTACTAACAACAACAGAGTCATTGAAATGTGTGTTCTTTTCACAAACCACATATGGATCCACCAGTGTCATTGCATGTGTGCTTTTTTTTACTAACAACAACTGGGGTCATTGCATGTGTGTTCTCTTCAGAGACCATAGATGGATCCACCAGTGTTATTGCATGTGTGTTCTTTTCACAATCCACCTATGGATCCGCCAGTGTCATTGCATGTGTGCTCCTTTTACTAACAACAACCAGAGTCATTGCATGTGTGTTCTCTTCAGAGACCACACATGGATCCACCAGTGCCAATGCATGTGTGTTCTTTTTTACTAACAACAACCAGTGTCATTGCATGTGTGTTCTTTTTACTAACAACAACAGGAGTCATTTCATGACTGTTCTTTTCACATACCACATATGGATCCACCAGTGTCATTGCATGTGTGTTATTTTTACTAAGAACAACTGGAGTCATTGCATGTGTGTTCGCTTCAGAGACCACACATAGATCCACCAGTGTCATTGCATGTGTGTTATTTTCACAATCCACCTATGGATCCACCAGTTTCATTGCATGTGTGCTCTTTTTACTAACAACAACCAGAGTCATTGCATGTGTGTTCTCTTCAGAGACCACACATGGATCCACCAGTGTCATTGCATGTGTGTTCTTTTTACTAACAACAACCAGAGTCATTACATGTGTGTTCTATTCACATACCACCTATGGATCCACCAGTGTCATTGCATGTGTGTTCTTTTTACTAACAACAACTGGAGTCATTTCATGACTGATCTTTTCACATACCACATATGGATCCACCAGTGTCATTGAAATGTGTGTTCTCTTCAGAGACCACACATGGATCCACCAGTGTCATTGCATGTGTGTTCTTTTTACTAACAACAACTAGAGTCATTGCATGTGTGTTCTTTTCACATACCACACATGGATCCACCCGTGTCATTGCATGTGTGCTCTTTTCACAATCCACCTATGGATCCACCAGTGTCATTGCATGTGTGTTCTTTTTACTAACAACAGCCAGAGTCATTGAAATGTGTGTTCTTTTCACATAGCACACATGGATCCACCAGTGTCATTGCAGGTGTGCTCTTTCCACAATCCACCTATGGATCCACCAGTGTCATTGCATGTGTGTTCTTTTTACTAACAACAACCAGAGTCATTGAAATGTGTGTTATTTTCACATACCACATATGGATCCACCATTGTCATTGCATGTGTACTTTTTTACTAACAACAACTGGGGTCATTGCATGTGTGTTCTCTTCACATACCACACATGGATCCACCTGTGTCATTGCAGGTGTGCTCTTTTCACAATCCACCTATGGATCCACCAGTGTCATTGCTTGTGTGTTCTTTTTACTAACAACAACCAGAGTCATTGAAATGTGTGTTATTTTCACATACCACATATGGATCCACCATTGTCATTGCATGTGTACTTTTTTTACTAACAACAACTGGGGTCATTGCATGTGTGTTCTCTTTAGAGACCACACATGGATCCACCAGTGTCATTGCATGTGTGCTCTTTTTACTGACAACAACCAGAGTCATTGCATGTGTGTTCTCTTTAGAGACCACACATGGATCCCCCAGTGTCATTGCATGTGTGTTCTTTTCACAATCCACCTATGGATCCACCAGTGTCATTACATGTGTGCTCTCTTTACTAACAACAACCAGAGTCATTGCATGTGTGTTCTCTTCAGAGACCACACATGGATCCACCAGTGTCATTCCATGTGTGTTCTTTTTACTAACAACAACCAGAGTCATTACATGTGTGTTCTATTCACATACCACCTATGGATCCACCAGTGTAATTGCATGTGTGTTCTTTTTACTAAAAACAACTGGAGTCATTTCATGACTGTTCTTTTCACATACCACATATGGATCCACCAGTGTCACTGAAATGTGTGTTCTCTTCAGAGACCACACATGGATCCACCAGTGTCATTGCATGTGTGTTCTTTTTACTAACTACAACTAGAGTCATTGCATGTGTGTTCTTTTCACATACCACACATGGATCCACCAGTGTCATTGCAGGTGTGCTCTTTTCACAATCCACCTATGGATCCACCAGTGTCATTGCATGTGTGTACTATTTACTAACAACAACCAGAGTCATTCAAATGTGTGTCATTTTCACATACCACATATGGATCCACCATTATAATTGCATGTGTACTTTTTTTACTAACAACAACTGGGGTCATTACATGTGTGTTCTCTTTAGAGAACACACATGGATCCACCAGTGTCATTGCATGTGTGCTCTTTTTACTGACAACAACTAGAGTCATTGCATGTGTGCTCTTTTTACCTCTTTTTACTGACAACAACCAGAGTCATTGCATGTGTGTTCTCTTTAGAGACCACACATGGATCCACCAGTGTCATTGCATGTGTGTTCTCTTCAGAGACCACACATGGATCCACCAGTGTCATTGCATGTGTGTTCTTTTTACTAACAACAACTGGAGTCATTTCATGACTGTTCTTTTCACATACCACATATGGATCCACCAGTGTCATTGCAATAGTGCTTTTTTACTAACAACAACTTGGGTCATTTCATGTGTGTTCTCTTCAGAGACCACACATGGATCCACCAGTGTCATTGCATGTGTGTTCTTTTCACAATCCACGTATGGATCCACCAGTGTCATTGCATGTGTGCTCTTTTTACTAACAACAACCAGAGTCATTGCATGTGTGTTCTCTTCAAAGACCACACATGGATCCACCAGTGTCATTGCATGTGTGTTCTTTTTACTAACAACAATCAGAGTCATTTCATGTGTGTTCTTTTCACATACCACCTATGGATCCATCAGTGTCATTGCATGTGTGTTCTTTTTACTAACAACAACCAGAGTCATTACATGTGTGTTCTATTCACATACCACCTATGGATCCACCAGTGTCATTGCATCTGTGTTCTTTTTACTAAAAACAACTGGAGTCATTTCATGACTGTTCTTTTCACATACCACATATGGATCCACCAGTGTCATTGAAATGTGTGTTCTCTTTAGAGACCACACATGGATCCACCAGTGTCATTGCATGTGTGTTCTTTTTACTAACAACAACTAGAGTCATTGCATGTGTGTTCTTTTCACATACCACACATGGATCCACCAGTGTCATTGCATGTGTGCTTTTTTCACAATCCACCTATGGATCCACCAGTGTCATTGCATGTGTGTACTTTTTACTAACAACAACCAGAGTCATTGAAATGTGTGTTATTTTCACATACCACATATGGATCCACCATTGTCATTGCATGTGTACTTTTTTTACTAACAACAACTGGGGTCATTACATGTGTGTTCTCTTTAGAGACCACACATGGATCCACCAGTGTCATTGCATGTGTGCTCTTTTTACTGACAACAACCAGAGTCATTGCATGTGTGCTCTTTTTACCTCTTTTTACTGACAACAACCAGAGTCATTGCATGTGTGTTCTCTTCAGAGACCACACATGGATCCACCAGTGTCATTGCATGTGTGTTCTTTTTACTAACAACAACCAGAGTCATTGCATGTGTGTTCTTTTCACATACCACCTATGGATCCACCAGTGTCATTGCATGTGTGTTCTTTTTACTAACAACAACTGGAGTCATTTCATGACTGTTCTTTTCACATACCACATATGGATCTACCAGTGTCATTGCATGTGTGCTTTTTTTACTAACAACAACTTGGGTCATTTCATGTGTGTTCTCTTCAGAGACCACACATGGATCCACCAGTGTCATTGCATGTGTGTTCTTTTCACAATCCACGTATGGATCCACCAGTGTCATTGCATGTGTGCTCTTTTTACTAACAACAACCAGAGTCATTGCATGTGTGTTCTCTTCAAAGACCACACATGGATCCACCAGTGTCATTGCATGTGTGTTCTTTTTACTAACAACAACCAGAGTCATTGCATGTGTGTTCTCTTTAGAGACCACACATGGATCCACCAGTGTCATTGCATGTGTGCTCTTTTTACTGACAACAACCAGAGTCATTGCATGTGTGTTCTCTTTAGAGACCACACATGGATCCCCCAGTGTCATTGCATGTGTGTTCTTTTCACAATCCACCTATGGATCCACCAGTGTCATTACATGTGTGCTCTTTTTACTAACAACAACCAGAGTCATTGCATGTGTGTTCTCTTCAGAGACCACACATGGATCCACCAGTGTCATTCCATGTGTGTTCTTTTTACTAACAACAACCAGAGTCATTACATGTGTGTTCTATTCACATACCACCTATGGATCCACCAGTGTCATTGCATGTGTGTTCTTTTTACTAAAAACAACTGGAGTCATTTCATGACTGTTCTTTTCACATACCACATATGGATCCACCAGTGTCACTGAAATGTGTGTTCTCTTCAGAGACCACACATGGATCCACCAGTGTCATTGCATGTGTGTTCTTTTTACTAACTACAACTAGAGTCATTGCATGTGTGTTCTTTTCACATACCACACATGGATCCACCAGTGTCATTGCAGGTGTGCTCTTTTCACAATCCACCTATGGATCCACCAGTGTCATTGCATGTGTGTACTATTTACTAACAACAACCAGAGTCATTGAAATGTGTGTCATTTTCACATACCACATATGGATCCACCATTGTCATTGCATGTGTACTTTTTTTACTAACAACAACTAGGGTCATTACATGTGTGTTCTCTTTAGAGACCACACATGGATCCACCAGTGTCATTGCATGTGTGCTCTTTTTACTGACAACAACCAGAGTCATTGCATGTGTGCTCTTTTTACCTCTTTTTACTGACAACAACCAGAGTCATTGCATGTGTGTTCTCTTTAGAGACCACACATGGATCCACCAGTGTCATTGCATGTGTGTTCTCTTCAGAGACCACACATGGATCCACCAGTGTCATTGCATGTGTGTTCTTTTTACTAACAACAACTGGAGTCATTTCATGACTGTTCTTTTCACATACCACATATGGATCCACCAGTGTCATTGCAATAGTGCTTTTTTTACTAACAACAACTTGGGTCATTTCATGTGTGTTCTCTTCAGAGACCACACATGGATCCACCAGTGTCATTGCATGTGTGTTCTTTTCACAATCCACGTATGGATCCACCAGTGTCATTGCATGTGTGCTCTTTTTACTAACAACAACCAGAGTCATTGCATGTGTGTTCTCTTCAAAGACCACACATGGATCCACCAGTGTCATTGCATGTGTGTTCTTTTTACTAACAACAATCAGAGTCATTTCATGTGTGTGCTTTTCACATACCACCTATGGATCCACCAGTGTCATTGCAAGTGTGTTCTTTTTACTAACAACAACCAGAGTCATTACATGTGTGTTCTATTCACATACCACCTATGGATCCACCAGTGTCATTGCATGTGTGTTCTTTTTACTAAAAACAACTGCAGTCATTTCATGACTGTTCTTTTCACATACCACATATGGATCCACCAGTGTCATTGAAATGTGTGTTCTCTTCAGAGACCACACATGGATCCACCAGTGTCATTGCATGTGTGTTCTTTTTACTAACAACAACTAGAGTCATTGCATGTGTGTTCTTTTCACATACCACACATGGATCCACCAGTGTTATTGCAGGTGTGCTCTTTTCACAATCCACCTATGGATCCACCAGTGTCATTGCATGTGTGTACTTTTTACTAACAACAACCAGAGTCATTGAAATGTGTGTTATTTTCACATACCACATATGGATCCACCATTGTCATTGCATGTGTACTTTTTTTACTAATAACAACTGGGGTCATTACATGTGTATTCTCTTTAGAGACCACACATGGATCCACCAGTGTCATTGCATGTGTGCTCTTTTTACTGACAACAACCAGAGTCATTGCATGTGTGCTCTTTTTACCTCTTTTTACTGACAACAACCAGAGTCATTGCATGTGTGTTCTCTTCAGAGACCACACATGGATCCACCAGTGTCATTGCATGTGTGTTCTTTTTACTAACAACAACCAGAGTCATTGCATGTGTGTTCTTTTCACATACCACCTATGGATCCACCAGTGTCATTGCATGTGTGTTATTTTTACTAACAACAACTGGAGTTATTTCATGACTGTTCTTTTCACATACCACATATGGATCCACCAGTGTCATTGCATGTGTGCTTTTTTTACTAACAACAACTTGGGTCATTTCATGTGTGTTCTCTTCAGAGACCACACATGGATCCACCAGTGTCATTGCATGTATGTTCTTTTCACAATCCACGTATGGATCCACCAGTGTCATTGCATGTGTGCTCTTTTTACTAACAACAACCAGAGTCATTGCATGTGTGTTCTCTTCAAAGACCACACATGGATCCACCAGTGTCATTGCATGTGTGTTCTTTTTACAAACAACAACCAGAGTCATTGCATGTGTGTTCTTTTCACATACCACCTATGGATCCACCAGTGTCATTGCATGTGTGTTCTTTTTACTAACAACAACTGGAGTCATTTCACGACTGTTCTTTTCAGAGACCACACATGGATCCACCCGTGTCATTGAAATGTGTGTTCTCTTCAGAGACCACACATGGATCCGCCAGTGTCATTGCATGTGTGTTCTTTTTACTAACAACAACCAGAGTCATTGCATGTGTGTTCTTTTCACATACCACACATGGATCCACCAATGTCATTGCATGTGTGCTCTTTTCACCATCCACCTATGGATCCACCAGTGTCATTGCATGTGTGTTCTTTTTACTAACAACAACAGAGTCATTGAAATGTGTGTTCTTTTCACAAACCACATATGGATCCACCAGTGTCATTGCATGTGTGCTTTTTTTACTAACAACAACTAGGGTCATTGCATGTGTGTTCTCTTCAGAGACCACAGATGGATCCACCAGTGTCATTGCATGTGTGTTCTTTTCATAATCCACCTATGGATCCGACAGTGTCATTGCATGTGTGCTCCTTTTACTAACAACAACCAGAGTCATTGCATGTGTGTTCTCTTCAGAGACCACACATGGATCCACCAGTGCCAATGCATGTGTGTTCTTTTTACTAACAACAACCAGAGTCATTGCATGTGTATTCTTTTCACATACCACCTATGGATCCACCAGTGTCATTGCATGTGTGTTCTTTTTACTAACAACAACTGGAGTCATTTCATGACTGTTCTTTTCACATACCACATATGGATCCACCAATGTCATTGCATGTGTGTTATTTTTACTAACAACAACTGGAGTCATTGCATGTGTGTTCTCTTCAGAGACCACACATAGATCCACCAGTGTCATTGCATGTGTGTTATTTTCACAATCCACCTATGGATCCACCAGTGTCATTGCATGTGTGCTCTTTTTACTAACAACAGCCAGAGTCATTGCATGTGTGTTCTCTTCAGAGACCACACATGGATCCACCAGTGTCATTGCATGTGTGTTCTTTTTACTAACAACAACCCGAGTCATTACATGTGTGTTCTATTCACATACCACCTATGGATCCACCAGTGTCATTGCATGTGTGTTCTTTTTACTAACAACAACTGGAGTCATTTCATGACTGTTCTTTTCACATACCACATATGGATCCACCAGTGTCATTGAAATGTGTGTTCTCTTCAGATACCACACATGGATCCACCAGTGTCATTGTATGTGTGTTCTTTTTACTAACAACAACTAGAGTCATTGCATGTGTGTTCTTTTCACATACCACACATGGATCCACCAGTGTCATTGCATGTGAGCTCTTTTCAAAATCCACCTATGGATCCACCAGTGTCATTGCATGTGTGTTCTTTTTACTAACAACAGCCAGAGTCATTGAAATGTGTGTTCTTTTCACATACCACATATGGATCCACCAGTGTCATTGCATGTGTGCTTTTTTTACTAACAACAACTGGGCTCATTGCATGTGTGTTTGCTTCAGAGACCACACATGGATCCACTAGTGTCATTGCATGTGTGATCTTTTCACAATCCACTTATGGATCCACCAGTGTCATTGCATGTGTGCTCTTTTTACTAACAACAACCAGAGTCATTGCATGTGTGTTCTCTTCAGAGACCACACATGGATCCACCAGTGTCATTGCATGTGTGTTCTTTTTACTAACAACAACCAAAGTCATTGCATGTGTGTTCTTTTCACATACCACCTATGGATCCACCAATGTCATTGCATGTGTTTTTTTACTAACAACAACTGGAGTCATTTCATGACTATTCTTTTCACATAACACATATGGATCCACCAGTGTCATTGAAATGTGTGTTCTTTTCACATACCACATATGGATCCACTAGTGTCATTGCATGTGTGCTTTTTTTTACTAACAACAACTGGGGTCATTGCATGTGTGTTCTCTTCAGAGACCACACATGGATCCACCAGTGTCATTGCATGTGTGTTCTTTTCGCAATCCACATATGGATCCACCAGTGTCATTGCATGTGTGCTCTTTTTACTAACAACAACCAGAGTCATTGCATGTGTGTTCTATTCAGAGACCACACATGGATCCACCAGTGTCATTGCATGTGTGTTCTTTTTACTAACAACAACCAGAGTCATTTCATGTGTGCTCTTTTCACATACCACCTATGGATCCACCAGTGTCATTGCATGTGTGTTCTTTTTACTAACAAAAACCAGAGTCATTGCATGTGTGTTCTTTTCGCATGCGACCTATGGATCCACCTGTGTTATTGCATGTGTGTTCTTTTTACTAACAACAAATGGAGTCATTTCATGATTGTTCGTTTCACATAACACATATGGATCCACCAGTGTCATTGAAATGTGTGTTCTTTTCACATACCACATATGGATCCACCAGTGTCATTGCATGTGTGCTTTTTGTTACTAACAACAACGGGGGTCATTGCATGTGTGTTCTCTTCAGAGACCACACATGGATCCACCAGTGTCATTGCATGTGTGTTCTTTTTACTAACAACAACCAGAGTCATTTCACGTGTGCTCTTTTCACATACCACCTATGGATCCACTAGTGTCATTGCATGTGTGTTCTTTTTACTAACAACAACCAGAGTCATTTAAATGTGTGTTATTTTCAGAGACCACACATGGATCCACCAGTGTCATTGCATGTGTGTTCTTTTTACTAACAACAACCAGAGTCATTGCATGTGTGTTCTTTTCACATACCACCTATGGATCCACCAGTGTCGTTGCATGTGTGTTCTTTTTACTAACAATAACTAGAGTCATTTCATGACTGTTCTTTTCACATACCACATATGGATTCACCAGTGTCATTGAAATGTGTGTTCTCTTCAGAGACCACACATGGATCCACCAGTGTCATTGCATGTGTGTTCTTTTTACTAACAACAACTGGAGTCATTGCATGTGTGTTCTCTTCACAAACCACATATGGATCCACCAGTGTCATAGCATGTGTGTTCTCTTTAGAGACCATAGATGGATCCACCAGTGTCATTGCATGTGTGCTCTTTTTACTAACAACAACCAGAGTCATTGCATGTGTGTTCTCTTCAGAGACCACACATGGATCCACCAGTGTCATTGCATGTGTGTTCTTTTTACTAACAACAACCAGTGTCATTGCATGTGTGTTCTTTTCACATAGCACCTATGGATCCACCAGTGTCATTGCATGTGTGTTCTTTTTACTAACAACAATTGGAGTCATTTCATGACTGTTCTTTTCACATAACACATATGGATCCACTAGTGTCATTGAAATGTCTGTTCTTTTCACACACCACAGATGGATCCACCAGTGTCATTGCATGTGTGCTTTTTTTACTAATAACAACTGGGGTCATTGCATGTGTGTTCTCTTCAGAGACCACACATGGATCCACCAGTGTCATTGCATGCCTGTTCCTTTCACAATCCACCTATAGATCCACCAGTGTCATTGCATGTGTGCTCTTTTTACTAACAACAACCAGAGTCGTTGAAATGTGTGTTCTTTTCACATACCACACATGGATCCACCAGTGTCATTGCATGTGTGCTTTTTACTAACAACAACTGGGGTCATTGCATGTGTGTTCTCTTCAGAGACCACACATGGATCCACCAGTGTCATTACATGTGTGTTCCCTTTACTAACAACAACTGGAGTTATTTCATGACTATTCTTTTTAGAGACCACACATGGATCCACCAGTGTCATTGAACTGTGTGTTCTCTTCAGAGACCACACATGGATCCACTAGTGTCATTGCATGTGTGTTCTTTTTACTAACAACAACTGGAGTCATTGCATGTGTGTTCTTTTCACATACCACACATGGATCCACCAGTGTCATTGCATGTGTGCTCTTTTCGCAATCCACCTATGGATCCACCAGTGTCATTGCATGTGTGTTCTTTTTACTAACAACAACCAGAGTCATTGAAATGTGTGTTCTTTTCACATGCCACATATGGATCCACAAGTGTCATTGCATGTGTGCTTTTTTACTAACAACAACTAGGGTCATTGCATGTGTGTTCTCTTCAGAGACCACACATGGATCCACCAGTTTCATTGCATGTGTGTTATTTTCACAATCCACCTATGGATCCACCAGTGTCATTGCATGTGTGATATTTTTACTAACAACAACCAGAGTCATTGCATGTGTGTTCTCTTCAGAGACCACACATAGATCCACCAGTGTCATTGCATGTGTGTTCTTTTTACTAACAACAACCAAAGTCATTGCATGTGTGTTCTTTTCACATACCACCTATGGATCCACCAATGTCATTGCATGTGTATTCTTTTTATTAACAACAACTGGAGTCATTTCATGACTGTTCTTTTCACATAACACATATGGATCCACCAGTGTCATTGAAATGTCTGTTCTTTTCACATACCACATATGGATCCTAAAGTGTCATTACACGTGTCCTTTTTTTTACTAACAACAACTAGGGTCATTGCATGTGTGTTCTCTTCAGAGACCACACATGGATCCGCCAGTGTCATTGCATGTGTATTCTTTTCACAATCCACCTATGGATCCACAAGTGTCATTTCATGTGTGCTCTTTTTACTAACAACAACCAGAGTCATTGCATGTGTGTTCTCTTCAGAGACCACACATGGATCCACTAGTGTCATTGCATGTGTGTTCTTTTTACTAACAACAACCAGAGTCATTTCATGTGTATTCTTTTCACATACCACATATTGATCCACCAGTGTCATTGCATGTGTGTTCTTTTTACTAACAAAAACCAGAGTCATTGCATGTGTGTTCTTTTCACATACCACCTATGGATCCACCAGTGTCATTGCATGTGTGTTCTTTTTACTAACAACAACTGGAGTCATTTCATGACTGTTCTTTTCACATAACACATATGGATCCACGAGTGTCATTGAAATGTGTGTTCTTTTCACATACCACATATGGATCCACCAGTGTCATTGCATGTGTGCTTTTTTACTAACAACCAATGGAGTCATTGCATGTGTGTTCTATTCAGAGACCACACATGGATCCACCAGTGTCATTGCATGTGTGTTCTTTTCACAATCCACCTATGGATCCACCAGTGTCATTGCATGTGTGCTCTTTTTACTAACAACAACCAGAGTCATTGCATGTGTGTTCTCTTCAGAGACCACACATGGATCCAGCAGTGTCGTTGCATGTGTGTTCTTTTTACTAACAACAACCAGAGTCATTGCATGTGTGTTCTTTTCACATACCACCTATGGATCCAGCAGTGTCATTGCATGTCTGCTCTTTTTACTAACAACAACTGGAGTCATTTCATGACTGTTCTTTTCACAGAACACATATGGAATTACCAGTGTCATTGAAATGTGTGTTCTTTTCACATACCACATATGGATCCACCAGTGTCATTGCATGTGTGCTTTTTTATACTAACAATAACGGGGGTCATTGCATGTGTGTTCTGTTCAGAGACCACACATGGATCCACTAGTGTCATTGCATGTGTGTTCTTTTTACTAACAACAACCAGAGTCATTTAAATGTGTGTTATTTTCAGAGACCACACATGGATCCACCAGTGTCATTGCATGTGTGTTCTTTTTACTAACAACAACCAGTGTCATTTCATGTTTGTTCTTTTCACAATCCACCTATGGATCCACCAGTGTCATTGCATGTGTGTTCTTTTTACTAACAACAACCAGAGTCATTGAAATGTGTGTTCTTTTCACATACCACATTTGGATCCACCAGTTTTATTGAAATGTGTGTTCTTCTCATTAACCACAGCTAGAGTCATTGGATGTGTGTTATCTTCAGAGACCACATATTTATCCACCTGTGTCATTGAAATGTGTATTATTTTCAACTACAGCCGTTGGCCACAAAAAATCGGGATGCAGAGCCCACCAGTTCCGCGCTGGGTTTCTAGAAGACCCGATTGACGAGGTTTAATCTCGTCAATGCCCATTGTTATGGACTTGGGGTTTTGGAGAAGATGGGGATGCTGGAGATCGTGGCACGGTTAACAGACAAGCAACGAGGGGACACGAGATTTACCCAGGTTCAGGCCCCCGGAGGGAAAACCCTACTCCTGCTTGTCTGCTCTTTTATTACGGCGGAACCGAAGGTTACAGGGTGCGCAGATTCGATATGGCATGGATGCGTGAAAGTATGAGTCGAGTTGTTGCCCTAGGACGTGCCCTCCTGGCCTTTATATAGACTTAGGCAGGTCCTGGGCGTAGTCCTAGTCGGTTACAAGTTGTATTCAAACTCTAATCTTGCTCTCCAAGGATCCGAAGGTGTCATGGGCCTTGGCCACCCGGAAATCTTCATGGGCCAGCGTATGTCTGCCGTGGGCCTTCCTTGGGCTGGACTAGGTATGCCGAAGTTACGTACCCGTAGGGTATAACCATGTCAGTAGCCCCCGAGTGATCAGTCGAATCGTAGATTCGGCTGAGGACTCTTCCATCCTTCGGGAGCAGCTATGTATTAATAGTATATGTGTGTAGGGATTGTTGATGCGTGTGCCTGACTCACCCGAAGGATCAGGGTCAGTTGACTGTCTTAGGACGAAACAACACGATCTTCTTCAGGTTCGGGTCCCTCAACCCGGACCTGGAACATATGCTGGCGTAATTCGACTCAGGCCGCGGAGGACTTACAGGAGTGGAATTCCAGTGATTTTAATTGGTGTACCCAACGCGTCCGTCGGGATTTTTCATCGTACCTGCTAGTACGGATTCATACTAGCAGAGCGCAGTCAGGTGCGTTGCCAGGCCATCAGATGATATCTGTAGGTCTTATATTTGCGTCGCAGACGCAGCATCCGAATGTTTGTCACCGCAGAGGTGTTTCGGGTGGCCAAGGAGGATGTTACTCACTTAGCATTAATTGGGGCAAAGTTGCCGAAAAGTTTTGCGTGCTGATCCGAAAGATCGCAGTCGAAGATTTCATAGGGTGCGCGACCAGCGCTCCCTATGGGAGTAGCCCCCAAGTGTCTATTCGAGTCGTAGACTCGAACGGAGACTTTTAGTTCAAGCATTGTTCCAATCATAAGCCCGCAGGACTCGAAAATTTTCGGATGCTGAAATCCATCCTCCCTATGGGAGTAGCCCCCGAGTCCGTAGTGGAGTCGTAGAAACGACGTAGGACTCAGAGAAGTAATTTGTCTTCATTTGTCTGTCGGGTGCGCGGCCAGGGCTCCTGATAGGAGTAGCCCCCAAGTATTTAGTCGAATCGTAGATTCGAGTGAGTACTTTTAGCTGTGGAGCCGAAGTGGTGCTAGTATAGCTTTTGATGACGTCAGTGCTTATGATCGATGACCTCAAGCGTCTGCTACGCCAGAGATGACTTGACGGGACGAAGCGTGGGTCCCACTTGCTGACTTTGAATTGACCGGTCACGCGTGGCGTGGAGATGATTACGGCGTCTCCTCGATTTCCGCACGTAGTGGACGGCGTGGTAACGACGGTTCGTGTTGGTGCTGACACGTGTACGGCCAGATCTACCGTTGGCATTAGGTCTTCTTGATGGACGGCCAGCGTGCGTCGTCTTCGCTGTTATAATCCCTGGTGAAATCGTTGTTTGTTTTTCACCGCAACAGTTCTTGTGTTTCACCGCCTCCTTGCGCTCGAGCGATTCTTGCTTCGCGCTGAGAGTTTCCTCCACATTTCCTCTGTCTTTCTTCATTGGCAACGCCACCACCGCCGTAGCGCCATGGGGAAAAAGAAATCCTCATCTGCAGTTGGGACCAGCGCCGCCGGAGGCAAGAAGGGCACCGCCACTGCTCGCTTCACCGACGGTGGCTGGCAGCGATCAGAAACGCGGGAGAGCGATCTCCGCAAACTGCGCGAGCGGAGCCTGATCCCGCAAGACACGACAGCCGTGATGCTCCCTGGCAATGAGGTAATCCCCCGTCCCCCATCTGGGTATCGGGTTATGTTTGTTGCCTTCATGATTCGCGGGTTTTCTTTTCCGGTCCATGACTTCCTTCGTGGACTGCTCTTTTTCTATGGGGTTCAACTCCATCATCTGTCTCCCAATTCCCTTCTTCACATTGCGTGTTTTATTACGCTTTGCGAGTGTTGGCTTGGCATTGAGCCGCACTTTGGCCTCTTTCGGAAGCTGTACTCTGTGAAGAGGCAGTCTGGTTCGGATGGTGTGTATCCCATTGGGGGTTTCATCATCTCCCTTAGTCCCAATGTGCAATTCTTTTCCTTTTCCATGTCCGAATCTGTCCAGTACTGGCGGAGGAAATGGTTTTACATCCGTGACTCCGTACTGCTTGGGCAAGATTTTGGTCTCGTTCCTTTTGACCCCTCCCAGTTGATTGAGAAGAAAAGATCCTGGAAAAACCAAATCTTGGATGGTGAGGTGGCGGAGGTAGAGGCCCTGTATCGTCGGGTGGAGGAGCTCCAATTGATTCCTGAGAAGGAGGTGAACGGTGTCGACATCATCCGGACATTTCTTGAGCGTCGGGTGCAGCCCCTTCAAGCGAGGGCGCATCCGATGTTTCTTTACTCTGGGCGCCGTGATCCGACGAGGGTTTCGAGTGAGAAAATCTCCGAGGCGGAACTTGACAAGGATCTTCGCGCGCTGTTGAAGTTCAAGGTCGACGAAAAAATCCCGGGGAAGTCGCTGACTCCTCCCTTTTCTTCGACGTTGGTTGTACCGAAGGTGTAGATTTGCGCACGTAGTGCTTCCCTTTTGTTTTTGTTGGGTGTTTATTTGTGTCCTTTGTTTGCTAACAAAGTTTCTTCTCATCTTGTAGAGCTTCAAAGTGTCGGGCATGGCACCACCATTGCCCGAAAGGTATCCGAATGCCCCGGATAATGAAGTGGTGGATTCCGTGTCCGAGCTACCGTCAGCGCGATCTCCAGCGGAGGATGCCGATGAATCGAGTGAGGACCATTCGCGCAAGCGATCACGGAGCTCGAGCGAGTCTTTGGATGCTTCAACTCCTCCGACTCCCAGAAATCCTCTGGGCCTTGAGCGTCATGATGATGTTCATGGGGGTTCTTCCTCTCCCTTTCCTGCCATTCCTGTGCGGGCTGTTGCTCCGCACCCGCCAAAAAATCCTATCTTTGACCTGAGTGCGTTGGGCTCGTAAGTTTTCTTGTTGCCACTGTTGTCCTTTTCTTTTTATGATGTTTGCACCTGTGCTGATTGGCTTCATATGCAGGCAATCCTCCGACGGCTCCAGTGATGGTGCGGGGGAGATGATGGGGGAGTCGAACATTGCGTCGCCTCCTCCTCAGATGGTGGCGACTTCGGGTGATGCTGCGCCAGTTCCTCCTGTGCAGGAGAGGCTGGTGGTTGCGCCTCAGAATTTCGCAGGCGGGCCTGCGGGTTCGCCTTCAGAGCACGTAAGTTTTCCTGCTTGATGTTACGGGGGGAGCCCCCGAGTGTCTTCGTATGCTGATGTTGTTTATGCTTCTTTGTATTGGGCGTAGCCCCCAAGTCCTGCTCTTACTACTATTGCCTGTTGCTGCAGCCTTTTGTCCAAGAGGCCAAGCGGCTGGTGGAGGAACGCCTGACGCTGGAGGCGAAACTGTGGCAGCTTCAAGGTATTCGTCTGCCTTGTAGTACTTCTCTTGCTTATCCTGGTCCTGTTCTTTGACGCTTGCTTGTTGTAAATGCAGAGGAGCATAACGACTCTCTCCGTGAGGTCGATGCTTTGAAGAAGAGCCTTGGCCAATCGGAGCAGAAGGCCGAAGCTGCCGTTGGTGCGAGAGAGCGCCTTGAGCTAGAGCTGACGAAGGCAGCCGAAGCGAAAGAGCGTCTCCAGTAGGAGGCCGCAGATCGTGAGGAGCAGCTAGCCACCGTTGCGGCTGCTCGTGAAAAAGGGGTGGCAAAGAAGCTCATGGCTGCTGCCAAGGCTATTTCGGGTGAGCGCTAGCTTTTGTACTTGCTTCTTTTTCTGCAGATCTTCTTCTATGTTGCCTTTCTTCATGTTTTCTTCTTTTTTGTCTCAGATGCCGCGGGCATCGAGTTTGACCGTGGTGCTCTGGAGCACGGGAGTGCTCTAGATGATGCCAGTGTAGCGGTCGAAGACCGCTGCAGCACCATCGTCAACTCCCTTGCCAGGGCGAAAGAGGTCCTTGGTCGCTTCTACCAGGAGCTCTTCCTGAAGGGCGCACCCCTTGAAGACGTGGGTGCCCTGGCAGAGGCTCTGTCAGCCAAAGCGCCTGCAGCGTACAAGTGCAAGCAGAAGGGCATCGGCGCGTCCGTCGGGCTGGCGATGGCCATGGCGGCTGGGGCGGAGCTGGACCTGCCCCAGATTACTTCTCGGATGCCGACGGCTACAGATGTATCCGAGGTAGCATTCGCCGCCTACTCCGCTCGCTGCAGACGATATGGGCCCAAGCTCATTGACTTGCTGTCTGAGTACGCATTGCGGCAGCAGGGCGAGGCCAAAGCTAGGCAGTCTGGTTCTGAGGCGACTCAGTGCCCTCCGCCTTAGGCGTAGTAGACGTAGGGTAGCTTGTAGTCTATTTTTGTTGTGAATATCTTTTGTAGTATCGTCCTTGTGCCACGTATTGGCCTTATATAATTTAATGAATTCCTCCGAGTTGTGCTCTATCCTTGGCTGAATGTCTGTGTGCCTTCTTTTTTCTGCTGCTATAGGTTCCTTCGGGTGCTGACCCGGTTGACACCTCATCCGAAAGGCCCTTGCGAGCATCATTGGATGATTCCTCGCAGCTCGCGTTTCTTCGAGATTGCGTGCGCAGCTTGGAGAGAGATTTTCTTGGGTTACGCGGTCGCGCTGACGTTTGGAAATCCAAAGCAGACCGTGGTGCAGCCAGAGAGGAGTATTTGATGGCGGAGCTGGGTCGGCTGTCCGAGCAGTTGCAATGTAAGTTGATCCTTCTTTCGGGCTGTAGCTCAGTTCTTCGGGTGAGCCTGCTGGCCTTACTCTTGTTTTGTACGGTTGTCGCAGGTGCGAATCTTGCTCCGAGGGAAGAAAAGGAGCGTATTGCTGTTCGAGTCAATTGCCTGACTCAACAGGACATGGAGGCCGGTGGCTTCTTCTGGATGGATCGTGATCGCGCCATAGTTCTAGCGACGGTGCAGGATCGTGTCTACCAGGTTTCGCGGGTGCTCCGCCAGGTGCAGACATCACTTTCCTCGATACTGCACGTCATGTTTCCGTTGGATGCCATGCCAACGACCCTTGCAGGTCTTCTGACGAAGTTTCGGAGTGCCAGCAATGTCAAGGAGCTGGTGCGGCAGCAGCTCGTCGCAGGGGTGAAGGCTGCCTTGTCTCTTGTGAGGGTGCACCGCCCTGATGTAGATTTGGCTGCTGTGGCGACTGGGCCACCTCCTCGACCAGATGGTGGCGAGTGGAACATGCGTCTGCATTACGCGGCTGTAAGGCAGTATGCCGAACAGATTGTAGATTTGTTTGAGCAGCGTGCTCAGGTTATTCTTCAGAATAGGTAGGACCTGAAAATAAACAGATAGATGTAAAATTTGTATATTGCGGCTGGGCGTGTATGTGCCCTTTGTTGTAAAGGTTTGCCTGTTGGCGAGCACGCAGTGCTTTGATTTAGTACGTGCCCTTTTTGTTTGCCTGACGTGGTCAGCTACTCAGGTGTACACGTTTTGTCCTCAGTCGATGAAATCGTGAGGTGGGGGGAGCCCCCGAGTGCGTTTGTAGCATGTGATGAAGTTGCAGAGAAATAGTCAACCGAAGGTTGGGGGCGAGACACTTAGCTTTATTTGTATCGTAATGGAGGAGGTACATGGTTCGGCTGAGTAGCCTTGGCTGTAAGCCTTATCGAAAATGGGGTACATTGCTATGGGTAGAATCATCGCAGGTGCGAGATGTTCCATGGGTTGGAGTATGCGACTCCAGACTCCACGTCCTTGAGGCGATAGGCGCCACCTGGGATGACCTCGGTGATGGCATAGGGTCCTTCCCACGGTGACTCGAGTTTATTCGGTCGGTTTTGCTTGAGTCGCAAGACGAGGTCTCCTTCGACGAAGGACCTTGGGCGCAGCCGGCGGCTGTGATAGTTGCGGAGACTCTGCTGGTACACCGCTGATCGAGCTGCTGCTATATCCCGTGCTTCGTCGAGTGTGTCGACGGCGTCTTCGAGTGCAGCCGTGGATTCGGCTTCGCTGTAAGCGACGACTCGTGGAGCCTAGTGGCGTACTTCGGCTGGTAGCACGGCCTCAGCTCCGTGCACCATGAAGAATGGTGTGTAGCCGGTGGAGCTGTTTGGCGTTGTCCGTAAGCTCCACAGGACAGACGGTAGCTCTTTTGTCCAGTTTCCGGCTTTGTGCTCGAGTGAGCTCATGAGGCGCTTCTTGATGCCGGCGCCGATTAGACCGTTGGCCTTTTCCACTTGCCCGTTTGTTTGCGGGTGTGCCACTGAGGCATACGTGATGTTGATCCCGAGGCCTTCGCAGAAGTCCTGGAATTCTTCGGAGATGAAGTTCGATCCGTTGTCGGTGATGATGCTGTGCGGTACGCCAAATCTGTAGACAATGGATTCGAAGAATTTGACGGCGGTTTTGCCCTTCTGGTTGGTGACTGGCATTGCCTCGATCCACTTGGTGAATTTGTCGACTGCGACCAGGAGGAAGACGTGTCCTCCCTTCGAAGATTTTGGCAGTTTGCCGATCATGTCGAGGCCCCATTGGGCAAAAGGCCAGGCTATGGGTATGGGTCGAAGTTCGGACCCAGGTGCGTGCGGTTTGTCGGCGAACCGTTGGCACCAGTTGCATCTTCGGACGATGTCCTTCGCGTCGCTCATGGCCGTTGGCCAGTAGAATCCTGCTCGCAGAGCTTTGGCGACGAGGGAGCGACTGCCTGCATGGTGGCCGCAGATGCCTTCGTGGATATCTTGGAGTATGGCTTTGCCGTCATTGATGGTGACGCACCGTTGTAGTACGCCTGTAATGCTGCGGTTGTACAGCTCGCCGTTGATGATGGTGAAGGCTTTTGACCGACGAGATATGCGTCGGGCATCTGTCGAGCTGTCTGGCAATTCTCCGTTTATCAGGAACTGGAGGTATGGACGTGTCCAAGTTTCGTCGACTGCCATGACCTGCATCAGGTTGACCATGGCAACTTCAGTATCCAGCTTTTCGGGTCCTTCATGACCTTCGGGTAGCGTAGCCCCCGAGTGTTCTTCTTCTTCGGGTGATCCTTTGGGGAATTTTCGCTTGATGGATGGCACGCAGATCTGTTCGAGGAACACACCTGGTGGTACCTTTGCACAAGTGGAGCCGATGTTGGCGAGTCTATCGGCCTCCTCGTTGCTCTCTCTTCCAACGTGCCGAAGTTCGCAGCCGTCGAATTCTCCTTCGAGTGCGTTGTATAGCGCGCGGTACGCGATCATGTTTTCGGCGTGTGCGTCACACTCATTCATCGTCTGCTGTACGACAAGGTTGGAGTCACCGTAGATGACCAGACGCGTTGCGCCACATATTTTTGCCATCTTCATGCCATGGATGAGGGCTTCGTATTCGGCCTCATTGTTGGAGGCTCTGAATTTCATCCGAAGGACGTACTTCATCTTGTCACCTGCGGGGAGGTCAGTATGACTCCTGCCCCTGCTCCGGCTTCGCGTTTGGAGCCGTCAAAATGCATTGTCCAGGACTGCGACATGTCTGGGGTGTCAGGCAGCTGCAGCTCCATCCAGTGCACCAGGAAGTCCGGAAGGACTTGAGATTTGATTACGTGTCGCTTCTCGTAGATGATGTCCAGGGGTGATAGTTCAATGCCCCACAGGGCTACGCGTCCTGTGGCTTCTAGGTTATTCAGGATGCTGTTTAGGGGTGCCTCGTTGACGACAATCACCTGATGCTCCTGGAAGTAGTGGCTCAGTCGTCGAGCCGTCATGAACACGCCGTAGGCCAGCTTCTGGTAGTGCGGGTACCGCTGTTTTGTTGGAGTGAGAACCTCGCTGAGGTAGTAAATTGGGCGTTGTACCCCGTGGGTCTTGCCTTCTTCGGGTCGTTCGACCACGAGTACTGTGCTGACCACCTGGTGTGTGGCTGCTATGTACAGCAATAGGGGCTCGCGCTCTTTTTGCGTGACCA
Organism: Avena sativa; assembly: GCA_916181665.1. Taxonomy (NCBI): domain Eukaryota; kingdom Viridiplantae; phylum Streptophyta; class Magnoliopsida; order Poales; family Poaceae; genus Avena; species Avena sativa. Next base: position 473,746,573 of record OV702290.1, read on the forward strand.
AAACGGGCGAGGTGGAGAGGAGCCGTTTGAGGCTTTCGAATGCGTCGTTGGCTTCTGGTGTCCACTCGAATTTGTCTGCCTTGCGCAGCAGCTGGTAAAATGGTAGGGCCTTCTCGCCCATGCGGTTGATGAACCTGCTTAGTGCCGCTACTCGTCCTGCGAGCTGCTGAACGCCCTTGAGGTTTTTCGGCTTCTCCATTGTCATGATAGCTTTGATTTTCTTCGGGTTTGCTTCGATCCCTCGTTGAGAGATGAAGTACCCGAGCAGCTGACCCGAGGGGACGCCGAAGGCGCACTTTTATGGATTGAGCTTGATCCTGTAGCGATCAAGGTTGTCGAACGTCTCGCAGAGATCGTCGATAAGTGTTCTTTCCTCCTTGGTGTTTATGACTATGTCGTCGACATAGACTTGGACGTTGCGACCGATCTGGTCCTTGAGGCAGGCCTGCATGCATCGCTGGTACGTGGCACCCGCGTTCTTTAGCCCGAATGGCATTGTGTTGTAGCAGTATACTCCGAACGGTGTGATGACCGCCGTTTTCTCTTGATCTTCGACCTTGAGTCGAATCTGGTTATAGCCTGAGTAGGCGTCGAGGAAGGAGAGTTTCTCACAACCTGCAGTCGAATCGATGATCTTGTCGGTCCGAGGAAGAGGTAAGTGGTCCTTAGGGCAGTGTTTATTTAGTGACGTGAAGTCCACGCACATCCGCAGGATGTCTGTGTCCTTCTTTGGGACCATCACCGTGTTTGCCAGCCACTCGCTTTCCTTGATTTCCCGGATGAAGTCTGCTGCGAGTAATCTGTTGATCTCCTTGCCGATAGCTTCGGCTCGTGGCTCCGACAGTCTTCGGATGGACTGCTTGACTGGCTTGGTGTCTGGGAAGACTTTGAGTGCGTGCTCGGCGAATTCCCTGGAAACTCCTGGCATGTCCGCAGGACACCAGGCGAAGATTTCCCAGCGCTCATGGAGGAATTCGACGAGCGCGCCTTCCTATGCGGTGCTGAGGTCGTTGGCGATCAGCGCCGTCTTGGAGGCATCCGTTGGATGGACCTGCACTTTCTTGGTGTTGATGGTGGAGTCGAAAGACATGTCAGGTGCGTTCTGCTTTGTGACTGGGGGTAGCCCATTGTCCGTCACCTCGCGGAGCCTTACAAGCTCTTCTTGCATGCCAAAAGACTGGGAGATTTTGTTGAAATCCCTGTCGCATTGGTCCGATCGGGTGAAGCTCCCGTGGACTGTGATGACACCCCTTGGTCCTGGCATCTTGAGTAGTAGATATGCGTAGTTTGGGACGGCCAGGAACCTTGCGAATGCTACATGTCCCAGGATGGCATGGTATTGCGACGACCAGTCCACCACTTCGAATTCTAGGCGCTCCTGCCGAAAGTTGTCCGGCTTCCCGAAGATGACGTCGAGCCCTATTTTGCCCAGGGGAAGATTCCCTTCCCTGGGACGATGCCGTGGAACGTTGTGTCTGATTGTTCTAGGCTGCATTGCGGGATCCGCATAGCTGCTAGAGTGCTTGCGAACATTAGGTTGATGCCGCTGCCGCCGTCCATGAAGACGCGACTCATCTCGAAGCCTCCGATCTGCGCCTCTAGCACCAGGGCAGCATGACCTGGGCGAGGGATCTGGCAAGGGTGATCCGCGCGAGTGAATATGATACAGGACTCCGATCCGCTGAGGTACTCAGGGATTGCAGGCGGAGTTGCCACGGCCAAGTTGATTTGTCGGGTGATTTTCTTCTGCACCCTGTTGGTGGGGCGTCCCTTCTGGATCATATTTAGTGCTCCTTTTGGTGGTGGGTATGCGACCCCGGCGTTGTTTTGTACTGGTGCGATTGGTTGATTTGGGCCTCCAATAAGCAGCGGTGGAGGAGCTCCGTGTGCTATTTCGCCTGGCGCAGGTGCGTTTCCGAACGCAGGAATTGGAGTTTGTTGCCTCATCTGCATCATGCCTTCGCTGAGTTTCTGGAACTCGCGGTAGTCCTTGAGCATGTGGCTAGCTTTCTTTTTGCCATCTTGTTTGTCGATGTAGAAGTGGATGGTGCATGGACCCGAAAGTTTGTCGAATGCTGAGGGTTCGTTGTCGCGGTCGCGGCGTTGCCACGACTGCGTTGGTCGTCCGTTGTCGCGGAAGTTTCCGCTGAGGTATCCTCCGCTGTTGCGGCTGTTGTCGTTACGGCGGTCGGTGTAGCCGGCTGCGACCATGTCGGGTCCGTCGCGATCCTTGTAGACGCGTGATCTCCTCTTGTTGCGGCGTTCGCGTCTTCGGCCGTAGTCGTCTTCTTCATCTGATTGCGCCCGCTGGATGCAATCTTCGCCGTCTGCCCAACTGTTGGCGATTTCCATGAGCTGGTCGAGTGTCTTGGGCTTTACACGTCCAAGTTTCTCCTTAAAGTCTGGGCGTTTGACGCCGTCCCTGAAGGCGTCGATGGCCCTTTCTTCGGAGATGTGTGCTGCGGAGTTCTTGGTTGTAGACCAGCGTAGTATGTATGAGCGAATAGATTCACCCGTTCTTTGAGTGCAGGCTCGCAACTCTTCAATTGAGGCGGGCCTCTTGCTTGTGCCTTTGAAATTTCGGATGAAGCTATAAGCGAGCTCCTCCCAGCTTCAGATGGATCCTGATGATAGGCTGCTGAGCCAGACCCGCGCCGCGCCTGTCAGCTGCAGCTGAAGGCATTGCATGGCGGTTTCTTTGTTGCCTCCGTGAAGCTTGACGGATGACAGATGGTCACTAAGCCAGGACTTTGGATCTTGCGTGCCGTTGAACTTCGGAGTATCCGAAGGAAGCTTGAAGTTGCGTGGCATCTGTGTTCGCCGGACGGATCTGCTGAAGCATCGAGCCCCGCAGAGTTCTCCTTCGTCTTCATCCATCTCAGATTTAGACGAGCATGCGCGTTTGGCGTGTGCTTTGTCGATCTTGCGCTGTGTAAGCTTGTCTCTGGCGTCGTAGTCGCGTTTATGGTGGTGCGAGCTCTTCTTCCTTCGAGGAAGATCGTGTTCCTCTTCATCTTCGGATGAGGGAGTGGGGCTCCGGTCGCGCCTGGCCGGAGCTTTCTTCTTCGGCTCCGTAGGAGCGTCTTCGTGGAGCGCAGCTCCGATTAGTCCTAGTCCGGTGAGTGCGGACCTATGCATGGCCTTTTTCGGGTCCCCCTCCGGAGGTGGGTGAGCCGCGAGATACGCAGTGGCTGCCATGATCGCAGCTTGTGGCGTCTTCAGGATGATGTTGCCGTCAGCGTCCATATCCATGAACGATGTGTGGAGAGTTTGGGTCACGTCACGCCGCTCCTTCGGGTCCATGTTTTCCACCCGAGAGTGGTGCTTGTTTCCCTGGTTTCCGTTTGTGCTAGAGCCGGGTCCTTTGGCGGAGAGCGCAGCTCGTCGCGCGCTGGACTCGGAGGCTGCTTGCTTGAGTTTGTCGAGCGTTTCCTGCATCTTGACTTGTTTCTTGTGCTCCTCGATGAGGAGGTAGTGGTATGCCATCAGTAGGTCACGTGAGGAGTCCAGAGGTAGGACTATTTCGCCTGCGATGGCGCGGCGTGCTTCGACCCATCCTTCTTTGCTAAGTTGGATTAGGTGGCCCCGTTTTCGCCGTTTCCACCTTTTTCGCCGTTTCCGTCCTGCGGGTTGGGGTTGGGCGGCGGGTTAGGCGTTTCCTCGTCGGTTTGGATGACTGCGGCGCACAGATAGCGCCTGCAGATTGGTTGGCTGCTGCCGCAGCTTTCGGATCCGGAACCGTAGGTCCCTTCATCCGAAGGTGGATCGCGCAGATCGGAGTTGCAGCTGTTGCTGCTGTAGAACTCATCTGTTGATGGTGACGTGCGTAGCACGGGGTGTGGAGCCCATGAAGCGGGCCTGATTGACGGCACGGGCACCCGCTCAGGGAGGCGGAGGGTGCCAGTTTGTCCCACCTGGAAGTAGAAGCTCCCGAACAGAATTTCGAGTCCGTCGCCTACGGGCTCGAAATCCTTCATGGTATCCGGCGAGTGGGCGGTGAAGTCGAAAGCGCCGAAGAGGAGGTGATTCTCCGTCGCCGCGGAGTTGTAGATCGATCGGGTCGGAACCGTCACGACCGCACAATCAGCAGCCCCAATTCCCACAGACGGCGCCAATTGACGAGGTTTAATCTCGTCAATGCCCATTGTTATGGACTTGGGGTTTTGGAGAAGATGGGGATGCTGGAGATCGTGGCACGGTTAACAGACAAGCAACCAGGGGACACGAGATTTACCCAGGTTCAGGCCCCCGGAGGGAAAACCCTACTTCTGCTTGTCTGCTCTTTTATTACGGCGGAACCGAAGGTTACAGGGTGCGCAGATTCGATCTGGCGTGGATGCGTGAAAGTATGAGTCGAGTTGTTGCCCTAGGACGTGCCCTCCTGGCCTTTATATAGACTTAGGCAGGTCCTGGGCGTAGTCCTAGTCGGTTACAAGTTGTATTCAAACTCTAATCTTGCTCTCCAAGGATCCGAAGGCGTCATTGGCCTTGGCCACCCGGAAATCTTCATGGGCCAGCGTATGTCTGCCGTGGGCCTTCCTTGGGCTAGACTAGGTATGCTGAAGTTACGTACCCGTAGGGTATAACCATGTCACCTATCCCCGATTGTTAGGCGCCGTTGGATTGGGGTGCATGGACGATAGTGATGTCCTTCGCGAGGGCAATCCGCGAGAAGTTTGTTCTGCGAACTGATTGGCCGTGGCAACTACGCTGGGCCTATGTCCTTGCCCTTATCCCCTTAACCTCAGGGCCGAAGACCAGATTGTGTTCCTTCATCGCCATGGAGAGGGAGAGGCCCAAACTCAGCTTGCACGAGGCTCAGATGTTCGCCCACTACGACATACTCGCGTCGCTGTTCGCGAGGCTTCCGGCCGGCTTCGAGCTCAGCTACGCCGATGTTCCTATCGTGCTTGTTCTGCGAAAGGGGTAGACCTAGCAGGGGAGGAAGCGGAGCCGGAGTGGGATCCGCAACTAGGGGGAGGGGGCGGCTCGGGGCCCGAGGACGACATAAGGTAGGAGTGGCTCTTAGGTAGGAGGGCACGACGGCGGGGGAGCGGAGCGGAGGGGCGGTGTGGGAGCTGTTCCAGGCTCGGAGCAAGAATGGTCGGTCCGACGTGTCTCCACGCGGCCCCACCCTTCACCACGAATGCAAGACCCGTCCCAACGCGGCCCCACCCTTCACCACATATGCAGGACCTGTCCCAACACGGCCCTACCCGTCAGCACGTAACGGTCGAGGCGATGTAACGTAATGCTCAACGCAGGACCTGCCCCAACGCGGTCCCACATGTCAGCATGTAACGGTCAAGCCTTTGACCTGATGACATCCCCCGTCCGAGCGCATGTGAGGGTTTCAGAATGGAGAGAGGGGAAAGTGAGTAAAAACTAAGTGGCTGGAGAAAACTGAGTACAACTAACGAATCAGGGGCACGAAAATAGAAATCCCAATTTCAAAAGGATATGTGTGTCTGGAATCTGATAATGTCTCAACTCATTCATACGAATCACTTCTGCCTTAGTAGAAAATTTTACCTTGAAGACATTTTGTTGAAACTCAAGCACTTCCCAAACATAATTATCTGATCGGAGTAGTTTCTTTAGTTGTTTAGTAACTTGATCCACTGACAAAGAACCTCCATCAACCAACACTCTTCCTACCCTAGAATTCTCTACTCTAGGTTTGAAAGTTTGTTGTTGGCAATTTCAAGAACATCAATTGTTCACAGCCATACCCATGCACTACCATTGTTGGCTTAGGAGTACTCAAAAGCGGACAAGAAGTAGTAATATGCTGTGGATACTCACAATTTTCGCAAATGACCACCAAGCAATCCTCATGAAAATGCCTAGGTTGTTCACATCTAAAACACCTTAACTTCTTAGTTTTCTTTGCCTTTTTATTTGGACCATCAGCCTCTGCTATATCCATGTCAGCAGTTAAACCTGACTCAACTAGCTGGCCGCCTACTGCCGCGGCAGGAAAAAGCACAGCCGCGGGCTGCCGTTGCGCCTCGGCAGCGTGCCGTGGGGCTGCGGCAGGAGCCTGTGCCGTGATCGGTTGTTGAACATTTTTGCTCGCGCCAGGCAAGACCCCTCCCAAGGCCGGCTGTCCCACACCCACACCAATCGGCAAAGCAGCAGATTGCACCATAGTTGACTGTTGTGGAAGAATCATGGCACCATTCTGTGCAGCAGTAGCAACTGCCTCAACCACTTGGATGATCAAGTTCTGATTCACCGAACCCCTCAAGCTATTCTGCCCCTCGAAATTGTTGTTGCGAGAATTCCAATTTCCAAAACCAGAATTATATCTACCCCATAACCTCCTCTATTCCAATTGTCTCCTCTTGAAGCCATGAACTCGTACCGGCGCCGATTCTGATAGCCAGTATCATTACCATTACCACGCCCAGAATTGTTGAAACCTGAGCCCCCATGGAAGCTTCCAAAAGCCACGCCACGAGAATTGAATTGATTGTGATAGTTTGTGTTCTAATTACCGGACTCATACCTATGATCCATGTCTCTTCCCCCTGCCGAACCGCTGGATTCCCTAGCCACAAAGTTTCCTCCAAACCCCTCATTGGAATTAGAGGTATTTGTGAACCTTCCACCACGGCCTCAGCCATTGTTGTTGTTGAAGAACCGGCCACCACCTTGGCCGCCACCACGCCCGTAGGCACCACTGCCACCATTACCTTGCATATCACTCAGGTCTAGCCGCCGCCCTACTTCTAGGGTTTTAGATTTTGCCCAAGTGAAACCAAAGAGATGACAGAAGGAGCGACCAGCCCCAAAAACAACGTCGTTCGGAACCGACCCAGCACCTGCCTGGTCCACGCGTGACCTAGGCCCAGGTCCAGTCTCAACATGGTCAACCGGCGCATCCATCATCTTTGGTACATACTAAATACGAGGGCCCAAACGCCCAAGATTTTGAATTTAGCGAAAAATTAGGCCGCCTAGATCTGACACTAGACAACGCTGATGATTGCATCTCCGGCGAAACTCTCCGCTGGGATACCAGAGTCCATTCGGACTCATCAACATTCTCGCATTCCGAGAAAACAGATGTATCCATCACTGGATGTTTGAATTGCTTCTTTTGACGAAGATTAATCGAAACTGAACATTTTCTTTCTTCCTCCTGACAAACCTCCTGACGTACTTGTGCGGGAGAGATCCGCAGTTCCATAGCCGCTAGACATTGTTGACGATGTCGCTCGATTCGCTTCGCCACCCTCGAAGAAGATTTAGACATGATTATGTCACTCTCTTCCCTAGAGGGATCTTGAAGATACCATAGAGGTGTCTCCGGCGGATCCACTCCGACATCCACACCATCGTCTGCATGGCCGCCCTCGTCCCCACTATCCTCCGACGAGAGGGCCCAAAAGCGACCTTGCTCCGGCAATCGGAGATCAGTAGAGTCGCCCCTGGATTTGCCCCTAGAGTCGCCCATCGCTCGCCCCTAGTGTGCACATTGATAGTCTATTCTGCCTTTTCTCTAACACTAGTACTCTCTCCGTTTTAAAATATAAGATGTTTTAGCTTTGTAACAGCAGTCTATCTAGACCTCTTTTAGTTTATAGGTTCACTTAAACCTACATAAACCTACACACTAAAATGAGTCTAGATATATTTTATTCACAAAGCTAAAACAACGTATATTTTGAAATGGAGGGAGTATGTATTTTCTTCGATCTAAATTAATTGACCCAGATTTGTCTACGGATGTTATCTAATACTACATGGACCAAATTTCCTAATCTTTTTCTATTAGATCGGTCTTTTGAGATAATTGGCTACTACTTCCGTTTCTTTTTAGTAAGCTGTTTTAGTTTTTTTAAAGGTTTATATTGTGAAACGGAAGAAGCAGTACACCAAACTTTTATGGTATCAAAGCTAAGACTGACTGGGACACGAAGGCGTGTTCCAAACGACCTGTTCGTGCCGTTGCCCCGGCCGGCACGGAGACGCGGATGGAGAGATGCGCTCCCCGCCGGCATCTGGCGCCTCCGCCTTGTCCCAGGCTGCCTGGCCCCAGCACACGCGCCAACACACACCGGCCTTCGAAAACTTCGCCGTCTTTGTCTACATGGAAGTGAGCTGCACATGCGTGCCAGCGCCATGCATGCTGCAGCCACATCCCGGCCTCCTCCCGCGCCATCTTATTCCACGTCCAGACCGTAGGGGTTCGGTTCAAGTGAGTTGTGTCCAATCACCAGATCATGGGGAGGACTCTCGCCGCGGCTGCTGCCGTCCTAGTGGTGGCGTTGCTCCTGTGCTGCTCGTACGAGGCGCGCGGCGACGAGACGGACGACGTGAAGGAATCCCTCGTCGAGTTCCTGGCCACGCTCGCCGGAGGCGGCGACGGCGGCCAGGCCACGGCGCGAGCCCTCGGCTGGGACGAGTCGGTCGACCCGTGCCCCGGCGCCACCGGCAACGGCAACGCCTCCAACTGGGGCAGGCAGGTCGTGTGCTTCAACAACGGCGACAGAAACGCCGGCAAGATCAAGGCCATCGACCTCCAGTCACAGAACCTGAACGGCACCATCGAGGCGTCGCTGCTCTGCGCCGCGCCGGCGCTCCGCGTGGTGAACCTGCAGAACAACTCGCTGGGCGGGGGCCTCCCCGCGGGCGTCTCGGCCTGCGCGGGCCTCACCCACTTCTTAATCGACCGCAACCGCCTCTCGGGAAGCCTGCCGAGCTCCCTCGGCCAGTCCAGGAAGCTCATTGTGCTCGACGTCTCCGGCGAGCTCCCCGACAGCCTCCGTCAGATCCCCGGCCTGGTAAAGTTCATGGCGAACGACAACAACTTCGAAGGCACCATTCCGGACTTCAACCTCCCCAATTTCTTGAGCTTCAACGTGTCCAGCAACAACCTCACCGGACCGATCCCCAAGAACGTCGGAACCTTCGGCCTCGCCAGCTTCGCGGACAACGCCGCCGGGATGTGCGGCAAGCCTCTCTTCCCCGGATGTGTGGGGTAAGAGAGGAGGCCAGAGAGTAAGAACGAGGAGTAATTTTGTTAGATGAAACTTCATTCTATTTAAAAGGACTGTTACCACCGTGAGAGGTTGAAGAGTATATTACCCTAATCTTTTTTAAGATAAAAGGCTCCAAGAGCACGACTTTGAATTAACAAAAGCCTCAACCGGCAAGGAGTACACATAGAATTACACCGAAGAACAATGCTGGGATACCAGCTTACAAATACACGATCATCAGAAAAACTAACACCCAAACACCTACGAAGAAAACCACATCAAGCAAAAAAATCTAAAGGAAGTTGTCCATGGCTTGATGTCGACATCCTCTGAAAAACAAGACCATAGGTTGCTGCCGGATCAGGCCCAACCCTCATGGGAATCCTCGCCGCGCCGTCTTCAAAGGCAAACTTTCACTAGGGTGATGACCACATACAACATTAGACACGAGAACCGGCGCAGGTCCAAGGCTCAAGAGAGACACCTCCAAGAAAGGAACAATGCAAATGCGTCGCCGCCTCCCGATCCACAAGGATCTGGATTTTCACCCTGAGACCGGAGACCAAGATGAGGAAAATATGGAGGATTCACAACGTTGCCTCCAAGGAGGGAAATGGCACCCGCGGGCGTCGTCATCGTCGGCACCGACGAACCGGGCAGGGCTTTCGCCCACATCCAACCATCTCGCTCATCACAGCGGCCCAACTACATAGAGCCACACTGGTTTCTCGTTGGTCCCCTCGAAGCCAACATCCTAGGAGGCCGAGAAGGAGCTGCATTGCCAAACAAAGGAATACTAGACGAGCACACCACAACCAGAGAAGCGCCAAGCGAATTGAAGGCGCAAGAAGAACCTTTTCCTCCGTCAACGGAACCAGGTGTGAGAAAGGGATCTTTGCCGGCTTGAACCATGTCGACGAACATCAACACCATGGGGTCATGGGATGGGAAGGGGGTGCCGAGATCCCCTCCTCCAGCCCCAACACCATGGCGAGTCACCCTTGAACGCAGATGCACTTCTCCCCTTTGTCGCCCCTTGACTGCGCCCGCGATCAATGTTGTCCACAACGCCAAGACGGGAACCAGCACAACACCGTCCCACACACCTCCACGTCCGCCGGAGACCTTCACGGGTATCACGAGCGCAGCCTGATGGGCACAGCGGCCAGAGACCAGAACGGACCTGGATTGGGCCTAGATCTGCCCCGAGTTGCAGCCACCCGAGCCACCGCTGCAGGCTGCCACCGCGCTGCCCACAGACGCCAGGACCTCCACCACGCCACCACCAGCACCTCCGCGACGCCCCAAAGACGGCGTCGCCACCACGACCCCCACCCCGTGTCGCCTTCCTTGACGTCCTCCTTCGCGCGTAGAGACCCGTCGAGAGCGCACCCGCCATGCCCGCCGCCTTCGACGGCCGAGCGCCGCCACCGCGGCCGCCGGCAACAGCGACAGGGGGAGCTCGGGGGAGGTGGCTCTGCTGCCTAGGGTTTACGCCTCTGGAGCCGCTCGCGCGAACGGCCCAGGAGGGATGACTTTTCCTTCCTCCGGCTATTACCCTAATCTTCATCCCTAAAACTATTCTAGTTTCTTTTAACAGACCTATAGTCCAAGTCACCCGAGAAATAACTATTCATAAATCCTAGAATTTCAAGTTGCAACACAAGGCTAAGTTAAAACTTAGGAATGAGCGATAGTTTATTCTTGATTAATACACCTCTTATAATTTATATCAAACTTTGTATTTGAAAATATATTTGCTCAATTGCACATTTCAATGACTAAGGTATCGTAGAACTTAATCGATTGACAAACAAAAATTACCTAGCCACTAAAAAATACCAAATATTTAGAACTTTATTTATTAAAAATCGTATGCAATTTCATTGCTTTCTTCGTGTTCCTCATTTTAAGAAACCCTTCTCCTCTTATGTTTCGACGTTTTTATTTGGTCTTGCTGTTATTTTAGTGGATTTTTTGCTTTGGATTATTTATGTAGGGAAGCTCATTGCTTTGGTTTTAGTAACCAAAAATGATTAACAAAAAATCGATCAATGAAGATCTGCTATAAGCTAAAAACCACATCAATATTATGTAAGTTGTCATCTCTAACTACCTTTTATGTATTCGGAAGCTCCACAATGACTTTCGTGAACAAGTTATTATTGTTGAACATTTTATGGCCAAGAAAATATTTCTTTCAAGTTAGGTTGTCGAATCTCTCCTTCAGCTAGGATGATATTTTCTGTCGGAATAACATAATTATGTACTAAGCTTCCACATTTTCCTTTAAAGCTTAACATTTGATGTGTGCGTAAAAGTGATACCATGTAACAAGAAATTTGGCAAATTACAATATAAGAAATCCAATAGTGATACTATGTATGCAGCTATATTAGCGAGGAATAAAATGCGAGAATGAAAGAATAAACATGACCACTTGTGACCAAACATAGCTGACACCATCATCGACGCTACCACTACAACGATGGGAAGAACCAACAGATACAATCTGACGGATTGGGAGACAATTATGTGCCCTACAGTAGGCTTCATGGTATCAACTATGTCGACCATGATGATTGTATTAGGATGGAAATAGAACTGCTTGACTTTTTTGTACTATACGGTATTGCATTTTCCGTCGAGAGATTTCACCGTTATAACATATATCGATATGTGGTTCCTTGGACTCCTCGCGCAAGAACCATGTACTGGACGCGTCCCCTCAGGTTTCGAACATCATGTGCACTCATCCTCTTGTTTGAGATTCGTGCACATTTCAGTTACTACGATTTACAATTTTTGGAACTTACCGTACAATGTGCATATTTTTACCATAAATAGCCACATTTAAATTTCAAACTTCGCACCCACTACCGCCATTACTTATGTGCAAGTGTAATATTTTTAATCGTTGGAAACTGGAAATACGATTTATTGCCCCGCAAAAATAGACATTTTCTTGCAGGCCTAACCTTCTCTTGGTCTCCTCTCGTCTTATCAGCCCACGAGACATTTTCTTGAAGGCCTAACCTTCTCTTGGTCTCCTCTCGTCTTATCAGCCCACGAGTTGGGTTCAGCCTGCGGTGACCCAGCATACCGAGGCATGATGTAATACACTATAGTCGTTGGAATAACACCAACGAAACACCATTCACTAGTATTACATCATCCCTTAGAGTGGTATAACAGAAAACATCGCGGGTCCAAAGTATGACCTTAAAATACATACAACACATTACAAAAGATCCAAAGAACCTCCTCCAAACAACAAGAATTATAATTTACAAAATAAAACTAGAAATAGCAACTTCAAGTCTATTCTATAAATACTAGTACTATATAACTAAGGCTTGCGATTGCTGCTAAAGCAATGGTCTACAGAAGTAGGTTGTAGTATCTAGGGATTTATCTTTACTCTACTCTTTAGCATCTCTTTTATTGTTGATGATGTAGTCATCGACTTCATTGATCCCCACTAAATATCTTTAACTCTTCAGAGTAGTTCACCTCCTAGGTTTTCCATTGATTGCTCCGAAATCTAACAAGGGTTAAGAAGGTAAGGTTGAGTACAAGCATACTCAGCAAGTTCACTAAAAGGAGTATTTGATGCTCTAATTACAACCACATACCAAAGGGTTCTCTAAGGGTGCCCACCCATGCTACTGGATCCACGCAAGGAATCTCAGTGTCGCGTAAAGGTCGTCCGCTGACATAAGAAAGGAAGAAGATCCAGCTGACTTCCCCAGAGCCATATAGATCTCATGGTTAACGTGTATCTTACGGCGCAAGAATCATTGGCGACATTTGTTGATAAGTCCTAGATGATACATTCTCGAACGATGGTGGTTTCATTGCTAGTCATAATAGATTAAACCCCGGATCAGTAACCAATAGTCAAGTCAATTATGAAAATAGTATTTTCTGCCATCCTTTTTGAAATGCAGATGATAACAAAAATAGATTACAAATACTTGATAGAAAATAATCAAAGAACATGAGCAAGTGTGAACTTGCCTTTGTGATTACAAGATTATGGAATCATGCTTCGAGAAAATATAAGATCCAATATCTGAAAATAGCATCGTTGGTCCGGTAAGGACTAATTGTTAAAGAAGCAATATTCTATTATGCATACATAATGATATGCATTTGTATAAATTCCAAAGTAAATCCCCATGTTTAAGTATGGATTGAGTTTGGTGATTTGTGAAAGATTCGTGTTACATTCAAGTGTACTTCACAATAATATATATACTAGATTCTAAAAGTAATTAATAAGTCATGAAACTAAATTGTAATACTCCCTCCGTCCCAAAATATAAGTCGCCTAAGGATTAGTCAAAAGTTAATATTTCCTAAGTTTTACCAAGATTATATACAAAAATATAAACATGTACAATACTGAATCAATATCAGTAGATTCACCATAAACTATATTTTCTTAATATGTCCATTCAATATTATAGATGTTGATATTATTTCCTAAATATTTGGTCGAAGTTAGTAAGATTTGACTTTTGATCAATCCTTACGCGCCTTATATTTTGGGACAGAGGGAGTAACAATTAATAGTAGATGTTGATGGGTAACTAATTCTTATAAAGGTTTCATGTTAAGTTGATGAACTTTAACATGAATTCTAATATCTTTGTTTGAAATGGCAAAACAAATAACTTTTGAAGAAAATACTTCTTACATTAAGTTAAGCAATTCGTAGTGTTCTCGGAACACAATTAGTGGTTATTTGTATCGCACTAATGATCTTAAGTTAATAATATTTTGGCTGGTTGTGTGACATACCAAGGTTAACTATAAAATATAATTAGGATTAATATATAGTAGTTTTACATGGCTTTTGAGTTCAAAAGTTCTCCTAGGTACAATCGATGACGAAATCATATAGGTATTGAGTATAGCTTTATGGATCTAGATCTAGCAAATTGATGTTAAGTAGGTTAGGGAGTTAAAGTTAATTATGAGATATGGGTGATTGGATTATATGGTTTGCTTAATTATTATTAAGTTCTAGAGTTATGCGAAATATAGTTAAAGAAGATGAGATCATTCACTTTTAACATAAGTGAATGATAAATGAAATGAATTTATATATCTTTGACTTATAGTTGGTTTAAGATTCCAATAGAATATTATATAGTTAGCAATTTACTCTTAATTTTTATTAGAAACCATAATTCTGGTTTTAAGTTTAGTATCTAGATTTAATCTTTATTTGGGGTGTTTTACATTAATTATTAGGTAATAAATAATTTTAACACGTGAAAACATCTTTATCTCATCTATACAGAAAATAATAAACTTATATTTAAAACAAAAAATTCTATATGGCTTAAGTGAAACTATAATAAATTTATCTTGATTTATAAAGATAAATAAAATATATTATTTTACTTTCCAAAAACAAAATGTGTTTTAATAAGCCAAATATAAAATTTATTTTTTATAAACCCTATGGTAAATTGAAATTTCATAATTGACATTTTTATAAAATTCTAGATTTCTTTTTATACAAAAAAGTAATTTTTATTTATTTTTAAGACTTTTTCTTATTTTGCTAAATTTCATTAAGAGATTTAATGGTTTTAATTTTCAGTTGTATCTTATTTATCTCAAATAGTGAACTCTATATTTTTCCTAGTTAGAACTTATTTTCGTGAACATTTTGATGTATTATATATATTTTTAGGATTTTCCTACATTTTTCTAGAGTTTAAATATGCTTACGGTTATTTTGGTAATTTTCTATTTGTTTTATGAATTTAATTTTACCAATTATTTTAAATTCGGGCCTGGCCCATGGGCCGACCCAGCACTGGCTCAGCCCAGCCCATCGGTCGGGCTAAACCCCGCATGGTTCACTAGGTCGGTCAAACTGGCCCAGACCATGTGTTCCTCCTCTCTCAATTTCTCTCCCTTCTCTCCTTAGGCAAACCCGCAATGCTCGGCCATCGCTCTTCGATTCCGACTGGCTCCGGTCGTTCTAGGCACCGCCGCTGTGCTTGCCGACCAATCGCATGATGCTGCGTCAATTGGTCCTCGTAGATTTGTCAATCTCGCCCTCATCTGGCCTTGCTGAGATCCTACTGAAACCTAGGGTTTCAGCTACCCCATCCTCACCGCGCTTCCCTGGCTTAACGGTGCCATGTTGGTGTCTTGGGCGAACTTGGGTGGTGTGTGTTGCTTGTTGCATCTCGGCATAGGCCCAGCTGCTACCTATGTCGTGGCCTCCACCACCATGTATACCTTGTTGTTCTACTTCCTCTTCAAAACCCTAGGGAGGACCATGGGCAAGTATTCCTAACCCTCTCTCTGTTCCTCTCTTATTTCTCTCAATATCAAACCCTAATTATGGTTTCCTCTCCTCTGTTGTAGCAGTAGAACTTTGATGCATGCTTCATAATGTCCATGTGGTTACTGATATTGACCTTACTCAATCCTAGATTCAGTGACATGCCTACTAGTACTATGATTCTACAGATTCTTTACTTTATACTTGTGTTTGTGTCTATGATTGTGAATAACTGGTGTGGTTCTACTGTGAGCACTTGTCTTGTTATGGTGAAATATCAGTGGTGACTATGGTACGGTTCCCCCACATTAACTCCAAAGTCCATTGTTGATATAAATCAATGGTGCTCAGGTTCCTTTGTTGATGTTGAGCATCGATTGCTCAATTTAGTTTACTCTTGAAGCAATAGATTATATTATTGATTCTTTGCTAGAGTTTAACTTGGCTTGATACCTTACTATGATTATTCTCTAAAGTTGCACTATTGGAATTATTATAGTGAGCATGCTTGGGTTCAATCCTATGTTTTGGTTCCATCTTCAGTGACTACCCACTGAATTACGTTGTAATGATGCCTTGCAATCCTAGCTTGCTTGATATGTATGATGCATACCATTAGATGCCTAACTAGTAAATATTACTCATGAACAGATAACCTCTACAAGCAAAGCTTGTTGATGCTTTTCCTTGCTATCAATATGATAGTAACTTGTATTAAGATGATTCCTAGCATAGTACTAGGAAGATGATTTATTTTTCTTGTGTACTTAGCTCTACTGTCATGGATGATTACTGTGTTAATAACTTTGGGCGGATTCTACTATGCTAGGTTGCTACTATGGTGACTTTATTAAATGGAATGTGCCTAGCAGTTGTCAGATGGTATGATTGTTGTTGTGCTACTGCTCAGTTTCCTTTAGCCAAGCTAGTGATGCACAAGCTGAGGCAAAAATTAGAGATTAAGTGTGGATTCTCTACTGGCTTGCTAGTAGCTCTAGGATGATAGTGATGTAGCACTTTTACATACTTCTGAGAGCTTTCTCACCCATACCAACCACAATTTATGCTAAAGCAATAAGAACATATACCATTAGTATCTAATAGTCAACCTGTTGTGGCAGAGTACACTGGTGATTGGCTGATGTAGCGCTTTCTCTTGATCAGGTTGAGCTTTTGGTTGTTGCTCTTCTCCTCCTAGATCCAAATCATGGTCCTAATGTTAAACTTGCATTTAACCCCTGGTGCTTTTGGTCCTAGGCTTTCCCTTGAACTAGGTCACCATGGTTGAGTGTCTGGTGATCTTGTGTGGACCTGATGATGTGCTCGTTGTGTTCTTGGTGTTCTTGGTGGTAGAGAATGGATAAAAATGGTGTGGTGGCTCAAGGTTCTTTGCACGGCTGTGGTATTCCTTATGGGTTTCCTGTGATGGCTCTAGTGTTGAAAACACACCCCTACACGTGTGTGTAAGCAGCTTGTAAGATGTCTGCATACAATTCCAAGTTACCTTGTTGTTTATTATGGATAAGATCGTGTGAAAGCTGAATATTTCCTGGTTGTTTATCTATTGATTTTTACTGACTTGGTGAAACTTGCTCCTGTCTATGATGTTATACTGAGGCTAATCTAAACATAAGAACAAATGCTAATTGGCCCCTTTTACTGCTCATTGATGATATTGAACAGTGCAATTTACTATTAGAATTTTGGGAGCACTAAACACTAACCCCTCACAATTTCTCTCTTTGTTTTATTTTTATTTTTGCATGAAACAAGTATAAAACAAGGATAAGAGGAATTAGCTTAGGAATTAATCTAGGTTTTATTCTTCTTTGTTGTATTTTTTATTCAATTCTTTGTACAGTCAATGTAATGTGTATCTAATTGTAATAAATACTTTATTTATTTGTACTACTACAATTTACCGTTTCCTTATTTCTTATTTACTTATAGAGGTAATCTGTGGTATTGTATTATGGAACAAATCCCAGTTATTCTTTTATTGTACTCATGTGTGATATTATTGTAATATCTTATAATATTTTTCAATATTCCAATTTCATTTATACCATAATATCTGATTATCATTAGAATATTCTATAATTAATTATTTAGAATTTCAAATTCCTATACATTTAAATTTGAAATTAAAATCTCAAATCCAATCCTTAATTCAAAATTCAAATACCAGTTTAAATTCATTCTCCCAAAATAGTCAAAATACCTAGAGATCATGTAAAAATCTATCGCACCCCCACTGAGATGATCTAGTGCTAATCCATCAAAGCGAGAGAAACCTTGATCCCTCTAAGGTTTTAGTTTTGCGCGAAAATTCCCCAGATTTTCTTATGCATGAATGCATATGGACACACTCTCTCTTCTGCAGCCCTAAATCCAAGGGAATTATAGTCTATCCCCCTTAAACTAAACTTGGCCCTCGAAGTTATGGGTATCTCTCATGTTGGAATATGAAAAGATTATCCTTTTGGAATCCCCATCATTGAGGTTCGGCAATCCTCATCCATCCATTAACTTCTTTCGATGATCTCCATACTTAACCCAGCCTGTTTAAGATTATCCATTTTATACATCTGACATATTAAACTTTATACCCTTCCTGGTGTATTGGCAAAGCTTCTTGATAGGATCACTGAACTAATTCCTAGGTATTGTTGTGGTATAAAGGTCTACAAATGGTAGAGTTTTAGGTTTCTCCATGTCCTATAGATTCTAACTAGTCCTTTTTGGTTTCTCTTCTGCAAATAAAATGAACTCATTTAGTCCATTCCCTCAAAATTATCCTACTCTTACTCCTAATGAATTTGATTACCTCTTATTCCTAGATGTAAATACTATTGATCTCAAGCTATGTTTTACCAGCTGCGATAATAGATATCAGCCGTGATCATATATCTCTAACACCATAGTTAACATAAAATTTGGACATTATTGAAAAGATTTAGATTCTTCACTTCAAACCTACTACAACTGTTGGATCTAGAGGTCTAACATGCTCTTCACTCTTCGCCTTGGGGTTTTCCTAATGGTCTTATGAAGAAACATATGGTATACCCACACATTTGTGGATACCCATGTGGAATCTCTGACTTATGAAGTATTTATATGAAACAAATTGTACTACAAATAATATAGTGACTTACGACTTGCTATATTGTGTTTGGTATCGGAGTTGACTTGATTCATAACCTCATATTCCTCTTCCCATAAGACGTTACTTCATCAATACCCCCGCTTACTGGTGATACCCCAATTGCTATGTTGCTTCCTTCTTCTGACTGAAGTATCGGACCATTGATCCTAATATGTCTCGGTTGTCCACATCCATAGCATATATTCTGGTATTTACCACAAGTATTCCTCTTCTTTCCACCCTGTATTGATGGTTCACATGCCGGTGGCCAATTGGGACAATAAGGCCTAATATGTCCCAGTTCCCCACACTTGTGGCAAGTAGCTTGAGCTTTATGGCACTCACTAATATAGTGTCCTTTGGTTCCACAGTTCTCACAAGTGTGTTTTCTACATATAGCCCTTGTTGTATTAGCTCCTATTTGGACTTCCTTTGTATTTCAATCGGCTACAGTAATCTCATCATTCGTCCTCTAGAATATGTGCACTATCTATCAATTCCTAGAACTCCTTTACACAAACAATCCTTAGTTGCATGCTCATGACTGCTTGTAGTCCTTTCATGAATCTACTTTGATGTTTCTCTTACTTATCTACTTCCTGACTAATGTATTGAGATAAATGGTTGAACTCTTGTACATGCTTCAGAACTGGAAGATTCTTGTTTTCTAGAACTTCATCACCCATCCTTTGCCCACTGTTTTCGTGAACAGATTCTTCATGGAACTTGTTTTTGAACTCTGCCCAAGTATTAACACCTGCTCTTGGTGCTAAAAACTTTGACTTTTCCCACCATATGGCTGATGTTCCTACGAATAGATAAGTTGCATATATCACTTTCTCCTCATCCTTACACCCCACGCCTTTAACCATGC
Organism: Avena sativa; assembly: GCA_916181665.1. Taxonomy (NCBI): domain Eukaryota; kingdom Viridiplantae; phylum Streptophyta; class Magnoliopsida; order Poales; family Poaceae; genus Avena; species Avena sativa. The sequence continues at coordinate 473,765,898 of OV702290.1, forward strand.
CCTTCATATACTGGAGAAATCCTTTCATTGATGGTTAACTATGGCATTGGAATTGATCCTTCCTTGGATTTGCGTTAATAGCCTATTTTCATGTTGTCTCCACCATGTCACGAGCCTTCATCTCTACTTCATCGCGATGGTAACTCATCTCTCCCTCATGCCAACCCATTTTCCCCTCTAGACCTGTACATCAAGTAAGAACTTCATGTAACACCATGCATATGCCCATCGAGTTCGAACTTCATGCACGGACCTAGTCACATAAAAAATCAAGAAAACAAATCTAAATAGCAACCAAACATATACCATGTATTACACATAGGTCTTATAAGATGTTACAAATAAACCATACTCACAACCCTATATTATCATCTTCCTTTACAATACTGGTATATTACAAGATTTTACTCGTTCATGTGAGATAATCTCACTTATTAAGATCGATAATCCAGACTATACCATACGCATTACTGATTATACACATTATTCAATCCCTCTACTTATATTGGTTGCTCATACATCTTACTTTGTACCTTCTTCTTAGTGCTTCCTGGAATTCCATCCATGATGACGTGAAGTCTGATGACTTCCTTCTATAACGTAAGAATGTCCAGAGAGTGTGTACTCTAGATCAGAAGTACCTAGATTGAGATTAGCCATTGAAAATGACTAGAAGATGCATGATTTCCTACGAAATTATTCTGCCCATCTTCAAATGCACTTCCAAAGTAAGATGTATCTTCCATCCCAGTGTTCACATAATCATACTGAACTGTGTAATCACTCTCTTCTAGAATGTCAGTACTTGGCATTCCCTAGGCTTTCTGCTTAGCTAAATATTTGGCTCCTAGATCTTCAGGTTGTTGAGGTCCATACTGGTAGTAAGCATAGGTTTCTGACTATGGATCATCAAATTCAGTCTCTTTGTACACATCCCCTAAAAAGACTGATTTAGGATGTCTAGCTTCTTTATATAACTTATTTCTACGTTCTAGTGCCTTTGCAGGATCATTAAAATCCTTAAGGACAATATCCAACTCCTAGACTATAACTTGATGTGTGTTATGAAAGGTATTGAGTAAAGATAGCTAAGGTTGGTCCAGTCTGCACAAGAGCAGCATGATCCAACTCAATATACAAACTTAGAGAATCATGATGTATAAAAATGTGAGGACTACTGATGTCTATGAAATATAGCCATATACATCCACATTTAAACTAGATAGTATTCATATTTTTGATGAAATATCTCTCTAAACCCTTCCACTAATGCCTAATGATCAAAGGGGTATGCAATCCTTTCTTTCTATTTTTTCCCTGCGCAGATAATGACGTTTGATGATGGGAATCACAACATTAAAGTCAAAGATACGAGATTTCCAACAACCCAAAGAAACCAGGGGTCGTGAAGTGGAGACAGAAGCTTTAACGACCAACTATACGGCAGGAGTAAAATTCTGGCCGTATAGTTGCCATCATCACCACTAAGTCAAACAGAACAACTTTCGTGAAGGGACCCCTATATAAAGAGGCTTCAGGCGACAAGAAACAGAGCCCCAGAGAGCCGCCGCATAATCCCAGAAACCTGCATCCACAACACCGAAGAGCCGCCGGAGGAATAGACTTAGATCTAATCTCCAAACCCTTCTCCACCACCATATCCATATTCCACCACTTGTAATAGTAGATCTCATCTTCGATTGGCGACATTGTAAGACTATTTGCTATCAATCTCATGGTTTCCATTGCAATGTTTATGATTTTTGATTTCATCTCTATGTGTGAGTAATTATCTTTGGGCTAAGGGCTTCGGCCTAGCCATGTAGATTTTTTGCATGTTATTTATCATAGATGGGATCATGTATTAGTTTGTATGACATGATGATTATTGTACCATCTCTTGCCTCAGTCCAAGGACTTGTTAGGTACCTGATGTCTACGCACTTCTATTCTTGTAGACAGTTGTTGAGCCTCCAAGTGCAGAGGTTTGTAGAACAACATCAAGTTTCCCTTAAGTGGATTACCCAAGGTTTATCGAACCTAGGGAGGAAGTGGTAAAAGGTATCCCCTCTCAAGAAACCCTGCCATCAAGATACAAGAAGTCTCTTGTGTCCCCAACACACCCAATACACTTGCCAGGTGTATAGGTGCACTAGTTCGGCGAAGAGATAGTGAAATACAAGTGGTATGGATATAAGACAACGGTGCCAGAAAATATCGTGCTGGCGTGTGGTTGACGTGGGAAAAGACTAAAGGCAAACTAAAATAAAGAAGGAAGCAAGCAAACATGTAACAGATCTAATAGAAAATGGTGTTTCAGTGCTTAGAAAAAAGGCCTAGGGATCATACTTTCACTAGTGAACACTCTCATATAAATATATTCTCTTTATGATACTACTCTCCGGTTGGACACTCTAATCCATGGTAGGGCTATAACAACACACCTCAAAGTAAGCCTTTCCCATCTAGATAACCCCACACTGTCACCTCGAGCACTAGATGGTTCCAACAAACACAACAATTTCATACAGACATCCAACTCCAAATATAACTCATAACAAGTATTTGTAATCTCTAGCCTAAGTGCCACCATGGTGTGCACGTTGTCACTTTCACACACATGGGGAGAGCAGAGATCTAATAAAGCACTTGCGTAGAAAGGTAGATCTATAGATTACAAGCTCATGATCTCAATAAGATCATGCATAGAGAGAGAGATGAACACATAGCTACCGGTAGAACCCTTAGCCTCGAGAGAGAACTACTCCCTCCTCATCATGGGAATCAGCAATGTTGATGGAGATGGTGGTGGAGATCGATGGAGATGGCTCCGGGGGCACTTCCCCGTCCCGGCAGGGTGCCGGAACAGAGACTTTCTGTCCCCCGAATCTCCCCTTCGGTGGCGGCGGTGCTGCGGAACTTTTCGTGGCTGGAGGCTTGACGATTTAGGGTTCCTGTATCGAGAGGAATATATAGGCGAAGGGGCGAGGTCAGTGGCCAGCCAGGGGGCCCACACCATGCCCTGGCGCGGCCTGGGGGACCCGTGCCTAGGGGTGGTTTGGCCACCCTGTGGCCCCCCTTCGTCTCTCCTTCTGGCTCCGTGAATCTTCTGGGAAAATAACGACTTTGGCTTTTATCCGGTCCAATTCCGAGAATATTCATTTTCTGTTTCTGGAACCAAAAACAACAGAAAACAGGCAACTCACACTTGGCTCTTGTTAATAGGTTAGTCCAAGAAATCATATGAAAATTACTCCAAAGTGTGGACAAAACATAAGAAAGTAGATAAAACCAAGCATGGAACATCAAAAATTACGGATACGTTAGCAACGTATCAGTACCCAAGACCTCGAGGATTGAGCCAGGTATAGGGAGTATGAGTAATGACTAATCTGTAGGTTGGGAACCCGAGTGATAGAAGGGGTAGTACGACTGTATGTGAGGGATTTACTTGGGATTAATGGTGACATCACTATGCATATCATTAGTTCTCTTTATTCTATGGATGAGACTAGTAGGTTATTGCTATAAGCGGTTACGGAGGCAATAGCAATTATGGATGCACTACCCATATATAATTATCTTGCTCTAACACTTACATGCATACTTTATTATTATCTTTTATTCCCATCGGATGTTTTGCCCAGCTACAGGTGAAACCGAAAGCCCTAGGCCCTCTCTCTCCATCATTGACTACAACAAAAGACAGCAAACTCTTGGTCCGGTAAAACACAAAAAGAATTCTAAAACTCCTGAAGGTCCGTTAAAGTAACTTCACTATGCTTTCTGCTTCCCGAGGATTCGATAACCTAGGTCTACTAGGGAAAAAGAGCTATACTACATCTGTAATCCGGATCGGAGGTATCAACCCTTTTTCTGGCGCTGTTGCTGGGGAAGCAATAGCTACCCTGGTGAGGTTAGGAGGAACCTTGCTAGTTGTAATTCTTGTTTTTAATTTTGTTAGTTTGCTTTCAGTATTTATTTGAAAAACCAAAAAAAATAGTTAGTCTTTAAATTCTTGTTTTTTTACTTTCATAAGTCTTTGTTTAAGAAAACCCAAAAACATAGGAAATATGGCTGAAAAGAAGCTTGGGGAGTTTTAAACTCCCAACAATGATTATTTGCATACTCCTATTACTCAGCCAGCAATTACTGCTGATGATTATGAAATTAAGCCCCACTATTTAAGTTTGGTTCAACATAATCAATTTGGAGGCTCTGCTGTCGAGGACGCAGGTATGCACTTGAACACTTTCACTGAAATATGTGATATGATGCGCATAAAAGATGTTGACCCCGATGTGGTCAAATTGCGCTTATTTCCTTTCTCTCTTAGAGGAAGAGAAAAAGAATGGTTGCTATCTTTGCCTAGAAATACTATTGCATCATGGGTGGAGTGTACTTTATTTATGACTAAATTTTTCCCACCTGCAAAGACTATGCAACTAAGATCTAATATTACTAGTTTTAGACAGGAAGAGCGTGAGCCACTAGCGCTTGCATGGGAGAGGATGAAAGAATGCATGAGAAACTATCCCAGCCATGGGATGGAAGATTGGTTAATTCTCCATTTATTTTATAATGCTCTTAACCCTATGTCTAAGTCTATGCTTGATACTGCAGTTGGAGGATAATTTATGGGAAAACATACTACCGAAGCAAAGCAGCTGCTAGACAATATGCAAGACAACCATGCCTAGTGGCATATGGATAGATCAAACACGAAGAAGGTGAACTCCGTCTCACCAGAAGAAAATGAAGAACTCAATGCTAAGCTGGATGAGCTCATATTAGCCGTAAAAGGTAAGGAAAACTAGGTAAGAGCTATCCCAGAATCAAATATTGAAGAAATAGACTTCATAGCTCGTAATTATTATAACCCTACATGGAAGAAGAATTATAATCCTAATTTTTAGAAACATTATTCTAGTCCTGCAGGTAACTCTAATAATAATATGGGAACAAGTAATGCTAGTCTCCAAGAAATACTTAAGTCCTTTATAGACTCACAAAATGAGCAAAACAATATCCTTGTTAAAATAACGGAGAACCATGATGCTATGCTTGGTAAATTATCTAACCAACCTGTAAGTTTGAGGAATGATTTGCGGGCCCTCCAAGAAAGAACAAGGATTGTTGAGGCACAGCTAGGTAAGATAACCGAGAGTCAAACTCTCATTCTAGCTAAATTTGCAGGTAAAGCTGAGACCAATCCTATTGAAGACCTCAAGATGATAAAAATCCAAAGGGAGGATCCTGAAGAACTTGATTATAGTAGTGCTCCTTCACCAAATTACACCGTTGAAGATCTTATAAAATGGATCAATATCAAGATTCTCGTAAGTGAAGGAAATGAGGAAGCTATGTATCAACACTTTGTTAATCAGGTAGCAATAAAGGTACGTGAGCTTGAGGAAGAATATAATAAAATTGCTGAAATATTACCTATGAAGCTTGATGATATATTTGAGCCTACTATTAAGATTAAAATTGGGACCAATGAGATAGTTGCACTTTGTGATCTAGGTGCAAGCATTTCAACAATTCCAAAAAGTCTTTTTAATAAGTTAAATCTTGGCCCCTTTGAAATCACTGAGCTAAAATTACATCTAGTAGATTATACCTACAAACAAGTTGTAGGGATTAAATAAAATACTTTAGTATACATTAAAGGTTGTCCTGCTCTTATTGATTTTGTTATTGTTGACATGCCTGAAGAGGCTACTACTCCTATTATATTAGGCCGTCCATTCTTAAGAACTATTAAGACTTTGATTAAGCTACATGAAGGGAACATGAAGCTTCAATTGCCTTTGTAGGATCCTTTTGTTATTCATTTTCCCAAGAAGAAGAAAGCCAAGCATGATGAAAAGGAGGCAATCACTTTGAAGGCCAACTATTTTAGAGTGGGTGTTCCACTCATCTGGCCTAAGTGAGCAACATTGAGGTCAAGCTATTAACCATAAAAGAGCACTTCATGGGAGGCAACCCATGTGAAATAAAGGTTTGATTAAAGTTTTTAAGTTTTAGTTTAAGTTTTATGTTTAATAAAGAGTGCTAGAAACCTCTAGTTGAGGAGAAGAGGTTCGGCAGTACTAAAAATCCTCCTTTACACATGCTGATGTTGGTCGGCAATTTTTACTGACATTTTTCTGTCAAAAACAAGGTGTTTCACTAAGTTTTAGGATAAGAAAGAATTATCGAAGAAATAGAATTTTTTTGATGACTACAGAAGGTTTAGCGACCAATTATACGGCGGAAATAAAAATTCCAGCTATATAGTTTGGCCGTATAGATATCTTTTCTATCGACAAATTTTCTTTCTTAGGTACTGAAGGTTTAACAACCAACTATACGGTGGGAATAAAAATTTTGGCCGTATAGTTCTGGTCATATAGATATCGATGCCTTTGTAAAATTACTTTCCATGTACTGAAGGTTTAACGACGAACTATACGGCGGGAATAAAAATTCTGGCCATATAGTTCCAGCCATATAGATATTGATGCATTTGTAAAAAAAATCCAGGTACAAAAGGTTTGACGACCAACCATACGGCAGGGATGAAAAATCATGGCCGTATAGTTCTGGCCGTATAGTTGCGCCGCTAGGTGAAAACCCTAAATTTTGACATCAGACCAACTATACGGCGAGAACAAATTGTTCCAGCCATATAGTGGGGCCGTATAGATGCGTCTAACCACAAAATCACCATGGGAAGATACCCCCAACACCAAAACTTCAATCCTTTTTCTCTCTTCTACCTCCAAGCTCTCTCAAAACCTCAAGAGATCTTCATCTCTACTTAATTTTGTTCGATTTCCTCGCATACAAGTGATCTACGGTATGTTTCTCCTCCGATCCTCCAATTACTTTTTGCAAATTCATTCTCGATCTGTTATTATTATCAATCTAGGGTGAGATCTACTATGAACTAATTGCTATGATTCTCTTGCCTAGATTATTATTTTGAGGGGACTCTTTAGTGTGCTAATATGTAGCACCCCGCTAAAACCACTAATAGAAAATCGCTATGTTTTTGTGTTGCGTATCATCATGACCGCATGCTCATGTCATCATGCCACATTGCATTTGAGCATCATCATGTAATCTTGCATCTTTGCATAAAACTATTTTATAAAAGCCTACCTTTGTTTTCTAAATATCCCTTGTCTTTTTAAATTATAAAACCGGTCCTTTCAGATATTTTGTTTTGTCTAAAAACTATTTGCAAAAGTATTTCTATAATAAAACAAATACATAAACAAAATAAAACATTTTTATAAACAGGGGAGGCAGCCACCGGCGAGGCTCAAAGGCCCAACCAGCAGCCAGCCTACAACCCAGACAAAATAAAACCCTAACACCCAGGAAACCTAACCCTACCACACCCCATCTCCCTTACCCTGCCGCCGCTGCCAGCAAAGCACACACACATGCGCGTGACCAACATGCCAGGATCCCGCCTCACACCCCTGACCGACAAACCCGGCCCCACCCTGACGCATCCCCGTCCCCTCCCCTCGATCGACACATCTCCACCAACCTCCCTTGCTCCCTGTTGACGCTCGCCTTCTCCCGAGCCCGCGTGGCCATTGCCTTCCTCCCCTGTCCCGAGCAACCGCCGCCACCCCAGAGCCCGGCCCCGCCTCTCCGCCTCAACCTCGCTCGCCCCGGCCGGCCCCAAAGACCACCGCTGCTCCTCCGACCCTCTCCCTTCCTGAGCATGCCCCACCGCAGGTGCTCTCCCTTGCCGCATCCCCACTCGCCGCGCCTCCATGCAGGGCCACCTCTCTCCGCCCTGAGACGCCGCCAGCAGGTCGTCCTCGCGGGTTCCCCTCCAGCCGGTGAGCCGCAGACCCCGCCGACCTCGTGTTGTCCTCCTCCCAGTCCTCTACACCCTCCCCGCGACCCACACGCCATCGTCGGTTGCCACCGCGCGTCTCTCTGGCCGCAGCTTCCAGTGCTGTGTCCGCCGCCCATGGCCGTTGCCAACCCGTCCTCGCCACCTTCCGCGAGTGCGCGACCCCGCCTCGAGCGCCTCCTCTATGCCGAGCTCGCCTCGATCCGCGGCCATGGGACGCTGCCTCCACGAGTCTGCTGAGCATGTCTTCTGTCTGCGGCCTCACTGCCGCAACACCACCAGGACCGTACTCCGTCGCGCGTGTTCTTCCTATGCTGTGGATACCTACGTTTGTTCCTGACCACCTCAAAGCGTCTGACGCCGTGGCCGTGTTGTTTTCTTTTTGATGCAAGCACCAGGCCACCTGTTACCTGTCGTGATTCGTTGTATCTTCAGATGCTTCCTGCAGTATACTTCTTGTCTAGACAGGCTCATCTCTCACAAGCTCGCCCGACCTATCGAGTTTTGCCATACCCGCTTCAGCAGCCGACCTCCTGCCTGGCGATGTGCTGCCGATGCTTATCCAAATTCGTCTATGAGACCCGACGCCCGAAACCAAGACCGCCAGTGTTGATCAAGATGGAACACCAAGATCTCCATCGGTATGATGCCGTGCAATGGACGCCAGGATCTACTTCCGTTTCATCGATCGTCTGATGGTTGAGGTGGAGTTCGAAAACCCCGAGCCCTTCTTCGACGTGGACCCTCAAGATCTTCCACCCGGATCCGAAGACTGATCCCGGCGCGCCCGAACCCCAAGACCGTCGGCACCAAAGATCTTCGAACCCCAATGTGTGATCCCCTATCCGAGACCCTTATTTTTATAATATGACATCTACTTAGTGCATATTGAAATGTTCATGATTGCATACATCTTATTGTGGTTTTGGGGGCAATATGTCGATTCACCTAATAATTAATGATGGAGACCATATGCAGGCTTTTCTAGTCTTATATTGCCTCCATTTAAATTTGTGTAGCGAACCGATGCCATGTTTTGACTTGTTAAGTCAACATTTAAATTGCGGGGTACCTAAACAATATAAACCATCTAATTAATTATCGGGACCCCGGTTCCGCTTAATATTTCCTAATTGCATCGCATCTTTGTCATGCCATACATTATACATGCATCATGCCCGATCTTCTGCTATAGTATTAAATAGTGCATCCGATGTTTCTTTTAGTGCTTTGGTTCTTCGCGGATTAGGCCGTTGAGTTGATGCGAGTATCGACAAGTTCTTTGAATAATATACCTTCGGCAGTGTTTCCCAGGCGACAATCTCCCCCTTTCTACCTATTTTGCGTTTATAGTCTTTACTTCCTCCTGTTGCTCTATTGCTATCCGTGTTACGATGCTTTAGTTCCTGTGCACGATTTATATTTTTCTTGCAGCCTCTATATTGCCTTGGACACATCCTATTGCCTGTTGATTGATAGACAATCGGCCTTGCGAGTCGTAGTTGCTTGCTCAGGTACGGCTTTGCGTCGTTGTCGTTCCACCATTGATAAAAGGTTGGCACATGCTTAATGATGGAGATGCTTAATGGTGGAGAGGGTCACGGCTTTAATTATAACTTGTCAATTAAAATGCTGGGAATAGATATAACTAATGTAGAGTCATCGGTGGGCAATAGATGTTATTTGGTTTTTCCACGCTCACGTGTGTCTCGTAGAACCCCGAGTACTTGATACCTGTTCCTTGACTATCACACTATCCGCATGTGGGACCATGAATCCCCTTAGCCAGAGCATGATTCATTTCTTATTTCTTGGGGACACAAACTAGTTTGGGGCTTTATTACTATCATGTACTTATGCCATGCTTTACTTATTTATTTAAGATTGTGTGTGGAGCGCATGTACTGTTTAGGAACCTCGTTCCACGTTTCCGCTATATCGACAAGCCCAGTCACACTTTCGGGTTCCCAGTCGTTTACAGCTGTCGCCACACACCCTGGGTCCGTCGCGGAGCCGGCCGACTTCGTAACGGGTAGCTTATTGGGGGTGGCCCCCTGAAATATTTTATGAATCCTGTGATCACTTTGTCGTGAAAGCCACGTTGGGTTTTGATTTGGTTTTTCCGAGGTTGATCGTGCGTGTTTTGCTATTTGTGCACCCCTGCAGGGTAAATCTTTCGGAAAGCCGTGTCCGCGGTTATGGACGACTTGGAGCACAGTATCTCGATCATAGACAAGCATAACTAAAGTAGTGCTATAAATTTGACTTAATATGTGACTAGTAATCAGCTTCACTACAATGGAATGGATAATAAAAGTGCCAACAACTGGTGTAACTGGGGTATATCGTGTCTTGTTATACCTGCCTAGTAAGTATCGCAACTGCAATGGAATGAAATAAAAGTGCCAACAACTACTGGGTTTGGGATGTCACATGCTAATTGTATCTGACTAGTAAGCACTACAACTACAACTGAATGGTTAACTAAAACTGCCCACTACTTATGCTATCAGGATGACTCGTGTTATATATATCTGACTAGTAAGTGCTGCAACTATAATGGAATGAATAAAACTACCAACTGTGTGAGTTCCTCGGTTTGACTTCCTCATCTGGTCTTGAGGGGGAATACCAGGATGGGTATGATTAGTGTTAGTATCAGGTTGGTCCCGAATAGGTCTTTCTTACCCCTCTCTAATAGCTGGCAGTTATATTGAGTCTCTATAGGTTGTATAGTGCATGCTTCGCTGCCGCTTCAGTCCACCATACCTATGTAGGCGAGAGCCGCCAAATTCTAGCCTCACCGTGTACTGGCCTCAGTACTGACGCTCCTCTTTTTTCCTTTGCCCTTTGTCGGCACCCCTTTTGTTTTAGCAGGTATAAGTTCGATGTCGTTAGCAGGGTTACCCTTCCAGCCTGGCCTGGGCAGGGTTATGGACGCGATTGGTTATTCTTCAGGGCTCTTAGCCCCATTTGCATCTTATCTGTACTCGGATGTTGTATCGTTTTCAAGGTGAATTGGATCTTTGTACTGTATATCTGTATTCTTGACTCATGGAGTCGTTGTTGTATATATATGTCTGTGGGTTCCATCGTGAAATAATGTGTAATGATATTACTTCATTTTCCACCCGCACGCAAGTGCCTAGTGGGCATCTTTGAATCGTTTCTATGCGGGTTTGGCGGGAATCGCTAAAACTTGCATAGGGCCGATTCGAGGGTATTACAAAGTGGTATCAGAGCTCAGCAGTTGCAATACCCCAGTGGTCTAGCCTGTAGGATAACCTAGCTAATGGCCGATGTAGAGTGTCAAAACTATTTTGAAAATCGGTTGGATAGATCTGAGTAGGTCTGTTTTTACTCCTTCCCCGTATGCTATTCTCCTCTTACCTTTGTGTGTTTTGAATCTTCTCTCTTACCTTTCTTCGAGTCTAGGATTTCTCGTGGTTGGGTTTCCGTCGTACCTTCAGGGTTTCGCTTCCTTCCTCTTGTAACAGTGTTCTATATCCGGTCTTTACGCTATCCGAGGAACCCTTCATCTGTTGTACCTTTTGGTGGATCAAACTCCACAGAAAGCTTTCTTTGTATCTTCCGGTGTTTTCCAACACGACGACATCATCATCAGCTACATCAGATCCAATTAAGAGCCTACATCACTCCTTTGTTTCCGAACCTCTCTTGTCGAGATCTTCAGTCTGAATTTCGAGAATGGGTGTCATGCTTTTCTACTGCATGTGCGGAGTAATAGTTTGGGTGCGTGATGGATTGGCCCCCATGCCGACTACTCATTCTATTCGCTCTCGTACATTGAAGTGGATTAGATTGCACTTATTCTCTCCTCTCACAGAAGTTGGAGGTGGCCTTATCTTTTGAGACATCTCCCTTCGTCTTTGTCTCTTCGGAGTGTTCCCTCAACGAACGTGAGCAGCGACCCCTTGTTGGTGGTGTCGCCGATTTCAAGATGGAGCAGGAATCTTTGTAAGTGGTGTCGCGAGGATCTACACGAAGCGATAAGAGTTCGACCATCAGCCTTCTTCCCTGTACCATGAGGCGGATCTCGAGGGCGAGATCCATTGTTAGTGGTGTCGAATTGTAGCACCCCGCTAAAACCACTACTAGAAAATCGCTATGTTTTTGTGTTGCGCATCATCATGACCGCATGCTCATGTCATCATGCCACATTGCATTTGAGCATCATCATGTCATCTTGCATCTTTGCATAAAACTATTTTCTAAAAGCCTACCTTTGTTTTCTAAATATCCCTTGTCTTTATTTTAAATTATAAAACTGGTCCTTTCGGATATTTTGTTTTGTCTAAAAACTATTTGCAAAAGTATTTCTATAACAAAACAAATAAATAAACAAAATAAAACATTTTTATAAACTAGGGAGGCAGCCACGACGAGGCCCAAAGGCCCAACCAGCAGCCAGCCTACAACCCAGACAACACAAAAAAACCCTAACACCCAGGAAACCTAACCCTACCACACCCCATCTCGCTTACCCTGCCGCCGCCGCTAGGAAAGCACACACACATGCGCGTGACCAACATGCCAGGATCCCGCCTCACACCCCTGACCGACAAACCCGGCCCCACCCTGACGCATCCCCGTCCCCTCCCCTCGATCGACCCATCTCCACCAACTGCCCTCGCTCCCTGTTGACTCTCGCCTTCTCCCGAGCCCGCGTGGCCATCGCCTTCCTCTCCTATCCCGAGCAACCGCCGCCACCCCGGAGCCTGACCCCGCCTCTCCGCCTCGCCCTCGCTCGCCCTGGCCGGCCCCAGAGACCACCGCAGCTCCTCCGGCCCTCTCCCTTCCCGAGCGTGCCCCACCGCAGGTGCTCGCCCTCCCCGCATCCCCACTGGCCGTGCCTCCATGCAGGGCCACCTCTCTCCGCCCTGAGATGCCGCCAGCAGGTCGTCCTCGTGGGTTCCCCTTCGGCCGATGAGCCACAGACCCCGCGGACCTCGTGCCGTCCTCCTCCCGGTCCTCTACACCCTCCCCGCGACCCCCCCCCCCCCCACGCCGTCGTCGGTTGCCACCACGCGTCTCTCTGGCCGCAGCTGCGAGCGCTGTGTCTGCCGCCCATGGCCGTTGCCGCCCGTCCTCGCCGCCTTCCGCGAGTGCGCGACCCCGCCTCGAGCACCTCCTCGATGCCGAGCCCGCCTCGATGCGGGCCATGGGATGCTGCCTCCATGAGTCTCCTGAGCATGTCTTCCGGCCTCTCTACCGCAACACCACCAGGACCGTACTCCGTCGCGTGTGTTCTTCCTGCGTTGTGGATGCCTTCTATGCCTATGTTTGTTCCTGACCACCTCAAAGCGTCCGACGCCATGGCCGTGTTGTTTTCTTTTCGCTGCAAGCACCAGGCCACCGGTTACCTGTCGTGATTCGTTGTATCTTCAGATGCTTCCTGCAGTATACTTCTTGTCTAGAAAGGCTCATCTCTCACAAGCTCGCCCGACCTATCGAGTTTTGCCATACCCGCTTAAGCAGCCGACCTCCTGCCCGGCGATGTGCTGCCGATGCTTATCCAAATTCGTCTGTGAGACCCGACGCCCGAAACCAAGACCGCCAGTGTTGATCAAGATGGAACACCAAGATCTCCATCGGTATGATGTCGTGCAATGGACGCCAGGATCTACTTCCGTTTCGTCGACCATCCGATGGTTGAGGTGGAGTTCGAAAACCCCGAGCCCTTCTTCGACGTGGACCCTCAAGATCTTCCACCCGGATCCGAAGACTGATCTCGGTGCGCCCGAACCCCAAGACCCTCGGCACCAAAGATCTTCGAACCCCAATGTGTGATCCCCTATCCGAGACCCTTATTTTTATAATATGACACCTACTTAGTGCATATTGAATTGTTCATGATTGCATACATCTTATTGTGGTTTTGGGGGCATTATGTCGATTCACCTAATAATTAATGATGGAGACCATATGCAGGCTTTTCTAGTCTTATATTGCCTCCATTTAAATTTGCGTAGCGAACCGATGCCATGTTTTGACTTGTTAAGTCAACATTTAAATTGCGGGGTACCTAAACAATATGAACCATCTAATTAATTATCGGGACCCCAGTTCCACTTAATATTGCCTAATTGCATCGCATCTTTGTCATGCCATACATTATACATGCATCATGCCTGATCTTCTGCTGTAGTATTAAATAGTGCATCCGATGTTTCTTTTAGTGCTTTGGTTCTTCGCGGATTAGGCCGTTGAGTTGATGCGAGTATCGACAAGTTCTTCGAATAATATACCTTCGGCAGTGTTTCCCAGGCGAGCAACCTCCCCCTTTCTACCTATTTTGCGTTTATAGTCTTTACTTCCTCTTGTTGCTCTATTGCTATCCGTGTTACGATGCTTTAGTTTCTGTGCACCATTTATATTTTTCTTACAGCCTCTATATTGCCTTGGACATATCCTATTGCCTATTGATTGATAGACAGTCGGCCTTGCGAGTCGTAGTTGCTTGCTCAGGTGCTGCTTTGCGTCGTTGTCGTTCCATCGTTGATAAAAGGTTGGCACATGCTTAACGTTTGAGATGCTTAATGGTGGAGATGGTCATGGCTTTAATTATAACTTGTCAATGAAAATGCTGGGAATATATATAACTAATGCAGAGGCATCGGTGGGCAATAGATGTTATTTGGTTTTTCCACACTCACGTGTGTCCCGTAGGACCCCGAGTACTTGATACCTGTTCCTTGACTATCGCACTATCCGCATGTGGGACCATGAATCCCCTTAGCCAGAGCTTGATTCATTTCTTATTTCTTGGGGCCACAAACTAGTTTGGGGCTTTATTACTATCATGTACTTATGCCATGCTTTACTTATTTATTTAAGATTGCGCGTGGAGCACCTGTACTGTTTAGGAACCCCGTGCCACGTTTCTGCTGTATCGACAAGCCTAGTCCCACTTTCGGGTTCTCAGTCGTTTACAACCGTCACTACACACCCTGGGTCCGTCGCGGAGCCGGCCAACTTTGTAACGGGTAGCTTATTGGGGGTGGCCCCCTGAAATATTTTATGAATTATGTGATCGCTTTGTCGTGAAAGCCTCATTGGGTTTTGATTTGGTTTTTCCGAGGTTGATCGTGCGTGTGTTGCTATTTTTGCACCCCTGCAGGGTAAATCTTTCTGAAAGCCGTGTCCGCAATTATGGACGACTTGGAGCATAGTATCTCGATCATAGACAAGCATAACTAAAGTAGTGCTATAAATTTGACTTAATATGTGACTAGTAATCAGCTTCACTACAATGGAATGGATAATAAAAGTGCCAACAACTGGTGTAACTGGGGTGTATCGTGTCTTGTTATACCTGCCTAGTAGGTATCGCAACTCCAATGGAATGAAATAAAAGTGCCAACAACTACTGGGTTTGGGATGTCACATGCTAATTGTATCTGACTAGTAAGCACTGCAACTACAACTGAATGGTTAACTAAAAATGCCCACTACTTATGCTATCAGGATGACTCGTGCTATCTATATCTGACTAGTAAGTGCTGCAACTATAATGGAATGAATAAAACTGCCAACTGTTTGAGTTCCTCGGTTTGACTTCCTCGTCTGGTCTCGAGGGGGAATACCAGGATGGGTATGATTGGTGTTAGTATCAGGTTGGTCCCGAATAGGTCTTTCTTATCCCTCTCTAATAGCCGGCAGTTATATTGAGTCTCTATAGGTTGTATAGTGCATGCTTCGCTGCCGCTTCAGTCCACCATGCCTATGTAGGCGAGAACCGCCGAATTCTAGTCTCACCGTGTACTGGCCTCAGTACTGACGCTCCTCTTTTTCCTTTGCCCTTTGTCGGCACCCATTTTGTTTTAGCAGGTATAAGTTCAACATCGTTAGCAGGGTTACCCTTCCGGCTTGGCCTGGGCAGGGTTATGGACTCCATTGGTTATTCTTCAGGGCTCTTAGCCCTAATTGCATCTTATCCATACTCGGATGTTGTATCGTTTTCAAGGTGAATTGGATCTTTGTACTGTATATCTGTATTCTTGACTCATGGACTCGTTGTTGTATATATATGTCTGTGGGTTCCATCGTGAACTAATGTGTAATGATATTACTTTGTTTTCCACCCGCATGCAAGTTCCTGGTGGGCATCTTTGAATTGTTTCTATGCGGGTTCGGCGGGAATTGCTAAAACTTGCATAGGGCCATTTAGAGGGTGTTACATAATATGAGGAATATGTTATGCTTATTATTGTTGGATCAAAAAGTTTTATTTTTTGTTTTTCCTTATTATTTTAGATGATGAACCCAAGGAGCCAAACTCATGCTCGTGCCACTGCTAGTGCTTCTCAGGCTACCACTCAAGAACGCATGGGGATACGATTCAGGGATGAGCTCCAATGTGGTCGCTTCAATAGGATCAAGAACCGAGAAGTGAAGACAACCAAGTGGGCTTGCCCCATTATATTGAATCAACTGGGTATTTCTAATGACCTCAATTTACTTTGCAATAGGGTTGGCCTTCAAAACTTTGTATTCAATGATGTGCCTACTTATCGCTGGTTAACTCTTGAATTTCTAAGTTCTTTGCAAAGTACCATTCAAGCATGGCATGGAGAGGACATGATTTCTTTCCGACTTATGAACAAAAATTATGCTTTATCACTATATGAATGGTGCGCATGTTTTAATTTTCCAAACAATAATGCTAATGACTTACATGCATCCTTTACTGGCTTAGACCCTTCCTCGGAACTATATTATAATGGAATGAGTTTCACTTCTAGAGTAAGCAAGGGGAAGAATATTTAACATCCTGCGATTCGCTATTTGTTCTATGTTATTGCTAACACTTTATAGGCACGAACTGAGTTCACGAGACTCAATGAGGAGGACATCTTAGTCCTCGCAAAAGCTGTACAACATCGACTTATCACCCAACTTGGGTGCAATTCTTGTGCGCGACCTAGAGTACCAATCCTCCCAAAGCCAAGGACCAATTACAGGTGGAGGCATCATCACCGTGCTTGCCATTGCCCTAGGCATCGACCTAGGTGAGTTGCAACCAGTGCTAGGTGAGCAATGTGTTGGTTTCTCTACTTTAAAAGCTTGTGGAATGCTCACTAGGAGAGGTGGTGTTTATTAATTGCATATTGCTGGAGCTGGACGTCCCTATCCCGCTCATTTTCCTAATGGTCTTTTCTCTATCGAGGAAGGACGTTTGCTATAGGACTTGCAGGTTGAACAACACCAACCCAAGGAGGAGATTCCGGATGAGGATGAGGACCAAGAAGAGGAGCAAGAAGTTCCTTATCAATAGGAGCAGCCACGAACCTGGTTCTCTACATACCAAGACTTCCAAGAACTTGGAGGAACTATGGAGAGGATGCATAACCTCTTCTTGAACCTCCGAGAAACAACTAGTAATTTATCAACTCAGTTTGTGAACTAGAGTTACGACTTTTTCCCACCACCACAATGATTTGAAGGGCTTGAAAAAGCCTAAGCTTGGGGAAGTTTCCTCATTATCTTTATTTGGCGTTCATTTGTTTTTATTTATTTCGAGGTTATGTTTTAATTCGAGTTTATAAGCACTCGTGTTGGTTTCCCCAACACTTTACCTTCAGTTATTTCTATTTGTTTTCGAGACTTTCTAGCCAAGCTTTGCCACCAACTTTCTATTCTTTAAATTCCCTCTCTTAAAAACAAAAAAAAGATCTTTCCATTTATCTTTATTTTCACTCTTCCTTCCTTTCTATTCTCCTTGTGGCTTTCACATATTTGCGGGAGAGTGATCGACTTCGAGTTTCCAAGAAGCAAATCAAAAGGGATGAGAGAAGTGAAACCAATCATGAGAGGTATGCCTTAAGACTCCCCACTTTTGAAGTTTGAGAAACCCATGCTAGTTAGTAGTAAATTTGAAGATATTATATTGGTGGAGTGAGTCTTTATATTGTAGTAAAATTTTGTTTGCATGGGTATTTAGTTGGGTACATTTTGTTCCAGCTCTTGTAGTTAACCAAGTCTTGCCTAAATATTTGCTAAACAATTGTAATAAGAAAAAGTCTCACAATTGAAGGCTTGGGTGTTGTAGTGTTTAGTCTAGAAGGCTTATTTCTAGAGATACTCAACACCACAGAAAATAATGATTGACTTGATAGCTCTCTTTAAAAGGATTTGTTCAATTGAATTAATGTTTAGCGGTTTTTGTGAGCATGCCAAAGTTTGACTTGTGAATCATAAGAATGATATAGCTTTATGCGTGTCAAACTTCATGGGATGCCAACAACTCCGCTAGCCTACGAACGATCTTCATGGAGGAAACTCCTAGATTTCGGCTATGAGTTGATTAAACATATGTAGCAGCAATGCTGTAATGGGTAAGATTCTTGGCATTCCCGGGTAGCTGTGTTCAAGATGGAATCACTCCTCTGGCTATTATGAGTAATCATTGTGCAAAAGGAACAAAAACCTTGGTGATGCCACGAGTGTCCATCACAACCTGATAAACTAATTAAAATCTTTGGCATGCTCTCAATTACTTAAGAACTGAAATTCTTGAAGGACAATAAATAGAAGTAGTGCTTGAAAAGTCTTGATTTATTGATATGGGAGAATTGAGATACTCTAGTGTATAGGTTTTTCATGACAAACTCTCACACTCTCAATTTTACATAATTATACATTATTGATTCAAAGGCAAGCCTATGAGTTGATTACATGACATGGAATAAGGTTTACTCATTTGAATCATCCATGTTAACAATAATTTTGCTATGCTATAAGGATGCATAAAACCTGTATGATAGGCTTACCAATACTATATCTATGCTGAAGTTTTTAAGATTAATAAAGTGGAGGAAACATGAGGCCACCAATCATGAGTAAGATCATCATCTTGTTATTTCAGTTTAAATGCTGAGTTCCTTTTTGATTTTGGTTTTCTTGCTCGAGGACGGTCAAGTTTAAGATTGGGGAGGTTGATGGTTGTGAAATATAGCCATCTACATCCACATTTAAACGGGATAGTATTCATATTTTTGATGAAATATCTCTCTAAACCCTGCCACTAATGCCTACTGATCAAAGGGGTATGCAATCCTTTCTTTCTATTTTTTCCTGCATAGATAGTGACGTTTGATGATGGGAATCTCAATATTAAAGTCAAAGATATGATATTTCCAACAACCCAAAGAAACCAGGGGTCGTGAAGTGGAGACAAAAGCTTTAACGACCAACTATACGGCGGGATTAAAATTCTGGCCGTATAGTTTCCATCATCACCGCTGGGTCAAACAAAACAACTTTCATGAAGGGACCCCTATATAAAGAGGCTTCGGGCGACGAGAAAAAGAGCCCCGGAGAGCCGCCATAGAATCCCAGAAACCTGCATCCACAACACCGAAGAGCCGCCGGAGGAATAGACTTAGATCTAATCTCCAACCCTTCTCCACCACCATAGCCATATTGCACCACTTGTAATAGTAGATCTCATCTTCGATTGGAGACATTGTAAGACTATTTGCTATCAATCTCATGGTTTCCATTGCAATGTTTATGATTTTTGATTTCATCTCTATGTGTGAGTAATTATCTTTGGGCTAAGGGCTTCGGCCTAGCCATGTAGATTTTGTGCATGTTATTTATCATAGATGGGATCATGTATTAGTTTGTATGACATGATGATTATTGTATCCTCTCTTGCCTAAATCCAAGGACTTGGTAGGTACCCAAGACCCCGACGATTGAACCAGGTATAGGGAGTATGAGTAATAACTAATCTGCAGGTTGGAAACCCCTGTGACAGAAGGGGTAGTACGGCTGTGAGGGATTTACTTGGGATTAACGATGACATCACTATGCATATCATTAGTTCTCTTTCTTCTATGGATGAGACTAGTAGGTTATTACTATAAGCTTTTGTGGAGGCAATAGCAATTATGGATGCACTGCCCACATATAATTATCTTGCTCTGACAATTACATGCATACTTTATTATTATCTTTTATTCCCATCAGATGTTTTGCACAGCTACAGGTGAAACCGAAAGCCCTAGGCCCTCTCTCTCCATCATCAACAACAACAAAAGACAACAAACTCTTGGTCCGGTAAAACACAAAAAGAATTCTAAAACTCCCGAACGTCCGTTAAAGTAACTTCACTATGCTTTCTGCTTTCCAAGGATTCGATGACCTAGGTCTACTAGGGAAAAAGAGCTATACTACATCTGTAATCTGGATTGAAGGTATCGACTACCTAGAAACTCCTTGGATTTATGCTTTTGGATCATGGTAATTCCTTCCACTACTGCAATCTGATATGCCGCTGCCATACATCTCGCCTCCCCAGATGGAATTTCCCCACTTATACCCAACTTTTCAAGTAGCATAAGCACAACACGATACTTAGCTAACACCTGCCCATCATATTGACTGTAAACCTTGACGAGAAGTCAAGATTTGCAATCCAGACTCCATAGAAGTTTCGTCAAAAGATTCGTCCATTCACCTCCTTAGTCATCTAGAGTCTTATTCATCACTTGAACATTCCATCTTGGATATCGAGGTGCCATTCCTAGCTGAAGATAAGAAATTATCATTAACACTGGTTAGCCATAATTAGCTAATACTATCTATGATGCACCATAATAAATAATTATCGCACTCAAGGTATGACAAAACAATTCTCAATTGAATCATCATCATATTTCTAGAGACCTCTTTATTGTTGCTAATATACTTCCTACAAGTTCTACCCATTTAATTGGTTTCCATACTAAGATCAAAGTGTTTGCTCTGATACTAGCTACGGTGACCAAGCATACCACTGCATGATGTAGTACACTATAGTCGTTTAACATCACGGGTCAAAAGTATGACTTTAGATAACATACAACACATTACAAAAGATCCAAAGAACCTCCTAGAAACAACGAGGATTATAATTTTTAAAAACCTAGAAATAGCAACTCAAAGTCTATTCTACAAATACTACTACATAACTAGGGCTTGAGATTGTTGCGAAAGCAATGCTCTATAGAAGTAGGTTCTAGTATCTAGGGATTTATATATACTCTACTCTTTAGCATATCTTTTATTGTCGCTGATGTAGTCATCGACTTTGTTGATCCCCACTGGATACCTTTAACTCTTCAGAGTAGTTCACCTCCTATGTTTTCCATTGATTGCTCTGAAATCTAACAAGGGTTAAGAAGGTAAGGTTAACTACAAGCGTACTCAGCAAGTTCACTGAAAAGGAGTGTTTGATGCACTAATTATAACCACAGACCAATGGTCATAGGTTATATAGGTTTTTGTCAACATTTCTTCAAAGGTTTCTTTTATTCTGAAAAGCTATGTCCGTTAGTCATCACATGTTGATTAGAACTTCATGGAGTTCCTTTCCTGCAGCATTCGCAGCTCCTTCCCGGAACAGGAGTAACATGTCACACTTTTTTACACTCTGCACAGGTGTGTTACTTTACCCATGAGAGATCCTTATCCATGTTGCACATCCGAGTGGCCAACCCTTTCACACTTCCTTGGTATGAGGCCCGGTATAAGGATCTAGGATGATCACTTCCCTTCTCCATGACTCCATATGCCAACATGATCCTTCAAGCCGCTACACCTCTGTAAATCTCCCTTTCAGACCGATATAACTCTGATAGGCCCCTGAAGAATCCGTGAGTCGGTTGTGCCCCTAGCATGTTACATTATAAAATAACCGACCGTACCTTTGGCAGCCTCTCACAAATAATCTAGACACCAAAAGCATGGGGCTCTAAGGGTGCCCACCCATGTGTGGCATCCCGCAAAACCACTACTAGAAAATCGCGTTGAATTTGTGCATTGCATCGTCATCAATATGCATTGTTTGCATAAAACTATTTCGCAAAGCCCGTTTTGTTTTCTAAAACGCCCCACCTCTATTCAAATATCAAAACCGGGTCGCCGGAATATTTTACTTTGTCTGCTAATAGTTTGCAAAAGGCTTGTTGGAATTAAATAAAACATTTAATTATTTTTAATAGGGGCAGTCGAACGGGCCGAATCGACCCGAACGACCACCCCCATTTTTTTTAAATCGGTCCACCTAATTCCTAAACCTACCAACTAATCTACCCAGCCCTCCTCTCCACATCACTCCCCCCAATAGCCAGGTGCCACCTCACCCTCCCCAAACTCCCCTCCAACCCGTCGCTGCCACATCAGCCTATCCCTCTCCCCTCCCCTCTCTCTCTCCTCTCTCTCCCCTGTGGACCCGCCTGCCCACACCATCCATCCAACACACGCACACAGTACACGCCACGCATGCCCAGCCCCACAACCGATCCCACCCCACGCCTGGGTCCCACCCACCTGCCGCTGTTCCCCCCGCGTGGCCTCTTCCCCCACCTCCTTCTCCTCTCGTCTCTCTCCCCGCACAGCCTCCGACGCACGCCGCTCACCCGCCGCCGGCCACCGCCTCCCGCGCGCCCCCACAAGCTTCCCCGCCGCCGCCTCCGCTCTCGCGAGCACCTCCCCTCCGCCTCGAGCCTCGCCGGACCAAGCTCCTCCCCTCGCCGTTCCGCCCCGAGCCCGGCCCTGCATCGCCTCCCTCGCCGACAACCGTCGCTCCAGCGCCGCCCCGGCCGATCCGCCTCCTCCCGCGTCGCTCGGTTCCCGTCGCCGGCCGACCCCGCCGCTCCACCCGAGCCCTCCTCCGCCGCCCGTCACCAGCCTCGCCGTCCGCCTCGCTTCTGCCGCCTCCGGCGCCGCCGTAGCCGCCGCGCCTCGCCCGTCTCCGCCGGCGAGCTCGCCCCCGAGCCGTTCCTGCAGCGTCGCGCGCCCGCCTCCGCAGCCCGAGCCGCCGCGCACCGCCTGCCCGGCGCCTCTGCATCGCCGTCGCTGGCCGGGAGCGCCCCGCCCGGCCCCTCCTCTGGCCGAGCCGCCCCCTGCCTCGTCGGCGTTGCCCTCCGCCGGCGCGTCTTCGCCGTCCCCGAGGTCCTCACCGCCGGACCCCCGACCTCCGCCCGTGCCCCCGACCGCGTCCACCGTCGCCGTGTCCCCCGCCGACCAGCGCCTCCCAGCGACCTCGCCGCCCCAGGCCGCTTCCCCGTCTCCCCGTGGCCCCCGAGCCCACCACCGGTGCACCCCGACGCCCTGAAGCCGCCACCAGCCCGCGCCTCTTCCGCCCTCGCCGTCGGTGTTCCACCCCTCTGTCCCGCATGTGGACATGGTGTAGTGTGGTGACGATTAGAAGACGGTGGTGCTCCGAGATCGAGTTGAAGAGACATGATCTGCTGCACTAGTACGAGATCTTCCTCACGGATTCGGCGACCGAACCCGATAACCGCCAAGTTCGCCAAGACCCGTTCCCGGATTCCGATTGTCGAGTCGAGCCCGTGGAACCCCGAAACTTCCCCAAGATCTACGCTGCGGAACAACAAGGCCGTTGGAGGGAATCGACAAGATCTACCGTCGGACGACAAGTTCTTCATCCCGAACGCCATGACCGTCGACATGACCCGAAGACCACGGAACGCCAAGATCTACCCCGATCCGAAGACCCTAACCCCGACCCGAGAACGCTCCCGCCGATCCCGATCCCGGCGCGCACGCTTCCGTCAAGACCGAATCCGTCGAACCCTGGACCCCGAGACCGACCCCGAACCCCGAACCCCCCCGGAACCTCAAGTCCGTCGAGAACCCTCTAAAGTGTGCACCCCTTCCCGACACCCTAGTTTATAACATAATAACAACTTGATGCATATTAATTGCCATACTTGCATGCATGATCATGTGGTTTGGGGGCCTTATGCCGATTCACCTCATAATTAAATATGGGGCCCATATGCGGGCAAATCTAGCCTTATATTGGCCTTATTTAAATCTGTGCATCGAACCGGTATTATATTTTGCCATGTTAATCCAACATTTAAATTGCGGGGTATCTAAACAACTTGAACCATCTAATTAAATGTCGGGACCCCGGTTCCGCTTAATATGACCTAATTGCATTGCACTTTTGCCATGTCATGCATCATACATGCATCATGCCGATCTTCTGCTGTTGTATTAAATATTGCATCCGATGTTTATTCTAGTGTTTTGCTTCTTCGCGGATAAGGCCGTTGAGTTGATGTGAGCTTCGCCCCGATCTTCGGTTGAACCTTCGACAATGTTTTCAGGCGAGCATCTCCCCCTTTCTTCCCATCTTACTTTTATAGTATTTATTCCCTCCTGTTGATCTATTGCTATCAGTGTTGCGATGCTCTAGTTTCCGTACCCGTGATATCCCTTGCAGCCCTATATTGCCTTGGACACATCCTATTACCTGTTGTTGGTAGATAGTTGGACTTGCGCGCCGTAGTCGCTTGCTCAAGTGCTGTTGCGTGTCGTCAAGTACCACAGTTGTTGGAGAATTGCCGCATGTTCAATGTTGGAAAAGACCATGGCTTTACTTATTGTTCACTTTAATTATTGTTTAACAACTAAAATTGAATTAAGCAGAGGCATCGGTGGGTGATAGATAATATTTGGTTTCCGACCGCCCACTTGTGTCCCGTAGGACCCCGAGTTCTTGACACCTGTTCCGAGATCGAGCGCGCTAACCACAGGTGGGGAGATATGGGGCCCCCATTGATTATTACCTGATTTCAAAGTATTGTACTGGGGGCCACAAACTAGTTTGAGGTTTTATGCCATGCTTTACTGCTTTATTTAAATTGTGCGACATATAGCACCTGTACTGTTTAGGATCGGGACACGTTTTCGCGGTGTCGACAGTCCCCGTTTGGGGATTTGCTGTCGCTCACTGCCCTCTACCCAAACCCTAAGTCCGTCTCGGAGACCGTCCGACTTCGTTGCGGGTGTCGACTTGGTGGGGTGGCCCCCACGTACTTGCTTTGGGTCTGGGAACGTCGTGACTTAGGCCCCGCCGACATACCGATGGGTGTATGTTAACTGATCTGGCAAAAAGGGTCGAAGTGCCTGTGGATACTTTGGTGCACCCCTGCAGGGTTAAATCTTTTCGAGAAGCCGTGTCCGCGGTTATGGACGACTTGGAGCACAGTGCTTGATCATAGACAACTATAACTAAAGTTTACTGTTATAATTGACGTGTATTCGATTTGACTAGTAATCAGCTTCACTACAACGGAATGGCTAAGTAAAAGTACCAACAACTGCTGGGTTTTGGGGTTATCTCATGCTAATTATATCTGATTAGTAAGTGTTGCAACTATAGCGGAATGGTTAACTAAAAGTGCCCACTGCTTACTTTATCAGGATGATTATCTAAACCTGACTAGTAATTGCTGCAACGATAACCGAATAAATAAAACTGCCAACTGTGTGAGTTCCTTGGTTGACTTCCTCGTTTGGTCTCGAGGGGGAAACACCAGGATGGGTTTGTTTGGTGTTAGCTTCAGGTTGGATCCGGATAGGTCATTCTCACCCCTCTCTGATAACCGCCAGTTGTATCGAGTCTCTATAGGTTGTTTAGTGCATGCTGTCGCTGCCGCTCAGTCCACCATACCTATGTAGGCGAGGACCGCCGAATTCTAGCCTCGCCGTGTACTGGCCTCAGTACTGACGCTCCTCTTTTTCCTTTGCCCTTTGTCGGCACCCCTTTTGTTTAAGCAGGTTTTGAGATCGACGCCGTTAGCAGGGTTACCCTTCCGCCTTGGCCTGGGCAGGGTTGTGGACGCCATTGGTTATTCTTCAGGGCTCTTAGCCCCATTTGCATCTTGTCCGTAGTCGGACGCTGTATCATTTTCAAGGTGATTTGGATCTTTGTACATTATATCTGTATTCTTGACTCTTTGAGTCGCTGTTGTATATATATCTGTTCTGTGGGTCCCATCGAGGACTGTTGTGTAATGTTATTACTTCGTTTTCCACCCGCACAAAAGTGCCTGGTGGGCACCTTCGAATCGTTTCTATGCGGGTTTGGCGAGTTTCGCTAAAACTTGCATAGGGCCGATTCTGAGGGTGTTACACCATGCTATTGGATCCACGCAAGGAATCTCAGTGCCGTGTAAAGGTCGTCCGCTGACACACAAAAGGAAGAAGATCCAGCTGACTTCCCTAGAGCCATATAGATCGCATGGTTAATGCATATTTTACGGTGCAATAATCACTGGTGACATTTGTTGATAAATCCTAGATGATACATTCTTGAACAATGGCGGTTCCATTGCCAGTTATAATAGATTAACTAATCACCCCGGATCAGTAACAAATAGTTTAAGTCAGTTATGAAAATAGTATTTTTTGTCATCCTATTTGAAATGCATATGATAACAATAATAGATTGCAAATACTTCATAGAAAATAATCAAAGGTCATGAGAAAGTGTGAACATGCCTTTCGGATTAAAAGATTATGGAATCACGGCTTCAAGACAACATAAGATACAATATTTGAAAAATAGCATCATTGGTCTGGTAAGGACTAATGGTTAAAGAAGCAATATGCTATTATGCATAGATAATGATATGCATTTGTATAAATCCTAAAGTAAATACCCATTTTTAAGTATTGATTGAGTTTGGTGATTTATGAAAGATTCATGTTACATTCAAGTGTACTTCACAATAAGATAGATACTAGATTCTAAAAGTAATTACTAGGCTATGACAGTAAAGCGTAATAACAATGAATAGTAGATGTTGATGGGTAACTAACTGATACGTTGCAAACATAACTATAATTTTTGATGTTCCATGCTTGTTTTATATCTACTTTCTTGTGTTTTGTTCATACTTTGAGATACTTTTATGCATTTTCTGGGACTAACCTATTAACAACATGCCACAGTGCCAGTTGCCTGTTTTCTTCTATTTTTGGTTCCAGAAAAGCCAGAAAATGAATATTCTCAGAATTGGACGGGACAAAAGCCAAAGTCGATATTTTACCGGAAGACTCACGGAGCCCAAAGCAGAGACGGGGGAGGGCCAGGGCCTGGCCACACCATATGGTGGCGCGGGTGACCCCTGGCCTTGCCACCAGGTGGTGTGGGCCCCCTGGCACTCCACCGACCTCGCCCCTTTGCCTATAAGAAGCCCCTGGGACAAAAACCCTAAAGAACAGCCTCCAGCCACGAAAAGTTCCGCAGCGCCGCCGCCACTGAAGGGGAGATTCGGGGGATAGAAAGTCTCTATTCCGGCACCTTGCCGGGATGGGGAAGTGCCCCCGAATGCATCTCCATCGATCTCCACCACCATCTCCATCGTCGTTGCTGATTCCCATGATGATGAGTGAGTAGTTCTTCCTTGAGGCTAAGGGTTCTACCGGTAGCTATATGTTCATCTCTCTCTATGCATGATCATATTGTGATCATGAGCTTTGTAATCAAGTAGATATACTTTGCTACTCAAGTGCTTTAATAGATCTCTGCTCTCCCCATGTGTGTGAAAGTGACAGCATGCACACCATGGTGGCACTTAGGCTAGAGATTACAAATACTTGTTATGAGTTATATTTGGAGTTGGATGTTTCTATGAAATTGTGATGTTTGTTGGAACCATCTAGTGCTCAAGGTGACAGTGTGGGGTTACTTAGATGGGGAAAGCGAACTTTGAGGAGTGCTGTTATAGCTCTATCATGGATTAGAGTGTTCAACCGGAGAGTAGTTAAGAGTAGTATCATAAAGAGAAGATATTTATATGAGAGTGTTCACTAGTGAAAGTATGATCCCTAGGCCTTGTTTCTAAGCATTGAAACATCGTTTGCAACTAGATCTGTTACATGTTTGCTTGCTTCCATCTTTATTTCAGTTTGCCTTTAGTCTCTTCCATGCTATCAAGCTATTTTCTGGCACCATTACCACTTATAATTATCCATACCACTTGTATTTCACTATCTCTTCGCCGAACTAGTGCACCTATACACCTGACAAGTGTATTGGGTATGTTGGGGACACAAGAGACTTCTTGTATCTTGATTGCAGGGTTGCTTGAGAGGGATTGATACGTCCATTTTGCATCACTATTCTATGTCATAATTCACTGTTATTCATTGATATATTTCATATTGAGAGGTGATACTTATGTTATTTCATCTGTTTTTGCATGGTTGATGACTTTTGGAGCATGGACCGCTGCAGTAAGGATTCTGATGGAAAAGGTTCTGTTTGGATGCAAAATTCGCGAAGATCAGAAAATCCGGGAAAATATATGGAAAATCCTATTTTTCTAGAAGACGAAGGAAGCTAGAAGGGGGGCTGGAGATGGGCCATAGGGGGCCCACACCACCCCCTGGCGCGGGCCAACCTAGGACGCGCCACCAGGTGGTGTGGCCACCCTGGTCCACCCCTAGATCTCCCCCCTGGCGTATATGATCCTCCTGAAACCCTAAGACTCGGGGAGCGACCACCCAAAGACTCCGCCTCCTCTGCGGGGCAGAAAAACCGAGAGAGAAAGATCTCTCCGGTAGACAGAATTCTGCCGGGGGAATTCCTTCTCGGAGAGGGGAGATCGTCGCCATCAACACCACCATCAAGCTGGACTTCATCGGGATCATCATCATCATCATGACCACCATCAGCACCATCATCACCATCTCCATATTGCTACAACAATTGGGTTGAATCTTGCATAGTTCATAGGGGAAACTTTCCCAGTGTTGATTACTCTTTGTAGTTGATGCTATTGACTGAACCATTGAATTATTGTTTATGTTCAGATTGTTATACATCATTATTCCATCTCTAATCATGATCCATATGATGTCTTGTGAGTAGTTCGTTTTGTTCTTGAGGACATGGGAGAAGTCATGTTGTTAGTAGTGGAGTTATGTTGAGAAAGATTCAATAGTTTGATATTTAAGTTGTGGTGTAATTCTTCTAGTGGTGTCATGTGAACGTCGACTACATGACACTTCACCTATATGGGCCTAGGGGAATGCATTGTGTATTTGGCTACTAATCGTATGGGTTGCCGGAGTGACAGAAACCTAAACCCCCGTTAGGAAACCATTGCATAAGGGATGTAAGGGTCTTAGAGTTTAAAGTTGTGGTTAGGTTTCTACCTTAATTACTTTCTTGTACTGATGGATGTTTGCAAGGGGTATAATCACAAGTATGTATTAGTCCTAGGAAGGTCGGTACATTAGCACAGGTTCACCCACACAACACTTAGCAAGCTAAAGAAGATTAATCAACTATATGAAGCAAAAGCACTTGACAGCCTTCCCATGTGTCCTCGAGAATGTTTGGTCATCTTAAGTAATACAACCGGCTTGTCCTTTGCTGCATAAAGGATTGGACCACTTGCTGCATTTATTCCTACTGTCTTTTATTTACTTGTACTTTGTTTACTTGCTTTATAAAAAAACCCTAAAAATCCGTTTGCTAAGTATTTGCAGAGAATTCCTGATCCATACCACTAGCCAGCACCTTCTGCTCCTTGTTGGGTTCGACACTCTTACTTATCGAAAATACTGCGATACACCCCCTATACTTGTGGGTCATCAAGACTATTTTATGGCGCCGTTTCTAGGGAGTGAAGCGCTATTGGAGAGTGGAACTGGTAAAGGAAACTTCTACTGTGGGTATTGTTTACTTCTGTTAGTTGCTTTATTTTTTTATGGATAATTCGCTGAGTTTCTTATTTGGTAATGCTACTACCATTACTAAGGTAGTAGATGAACCACCACCTGCTGAGAATGATGCTTTCAAAATACCTACAAGAATTATTGATCGTGTTATGGATAACTACTATGTTGGGGATGGAACTGTCCATCCTGGTGATCATTTGCTCTTTATACACGAATTATGCGCGTTGTTCAAGTTTGTAGGTATTACTACAGATCAAGTTAAGAAGAAGTTATTCTCATTATTACTGAAAGGAAGAGCTGAGGAATGGTATAAGCTGCTGAAGAATGGTCAAGCTCTAGAATGGGAGGAAATAGTACCTCTCTTTTATTCAAAGTTTTATCCTCCTAGTGAGATTAATAAAGATCGGAATCAAATATACAACTTTTGGCCTCTTGATGGAGAGAGTACATCTCAAGCTTGGGGGAGATTGAAGTTACTAATGCTCAAATGTCCCATTCATGAGCTCCCCAACAATATTATTATCAATAACTTTTATGCAAGGCTTTCTCTTCATGATAAGGATTTATTGGATGCTTCTTGTGCTGGATCATTCACTCGCATGGAAGAAGAAGCTAAATGGGGTCTTCTGGACCGTATTCAAGACAATGCTGAAGCTTGGGAGAATGACAAAGGTAGAAAGTCAGGTATAGATTATGATTATGAATGCATTGAATCTTTTATGGGAACTGATGACTTTCAAAATATTAAAAATGCTTATGGTCTAGACTCTCAAGCTATTGCTTCTTATTTTAAGGCTTTTGTTCCTACATTGAAGTGCATAAAAAGAAGTGGAATAAGTATCATGAACCTTATAAAGATATTACTAAGAGTGTTCCTGCAAGAAATACGAAAGTTTATACTGCTAATCATGTCTTACCTGAACCTTATATTGAGAAAATGCCTTTCCCAGTTAAGATAAAGGAACATTCTATGATAGCTAGTATGGTTAATGAAAGTACACATAAAGCTGTTGAACCTAATAAACAAATGGTTGATGAACCTATAATAGCAAATGTGAAAGACTTTGTTACTAAATATGAAGAAGAGGGACACACTATCCTTTGTAAGGATACCTCTAATATTATTTCACAAAGTAGTGTTATGAGAGCTTGTATTCCTGTGTTTTCTGTTAGAATAAGTGATCATTGCTATGATGGTTCTTGTGATAGTTATATTGTTAAGTTTATGCATGATACTAAAAGTTACTATGAGAGAGGTAAAAGTGTTCTTATGCATCTCAATAATATCAAGTTTCCTTGTTTTATGCTGAAAGTTTTTATGTTGCACTTATTTTGCCTTCCTATGCAAGTAGCCTCTGGTTTCAACAACTTGTTTGTTTACAAAATTGCCTTGCATAGGAAGTGGGTTAGACTTAAATGTGTGTATTTTTTCTTCTTAATGCTCTCTTTCACTTCAAGTCATATTCCTGCGAGAGCATCTTCAAAATTATCATGCCCATCTTAATGGCTATAAAGAAAGAGCTTTTTGGGAGACAACCCAAAAAAAATATTTACTTTCAGTTTGGTTTTGTTTCTTTGAGTATTGGGAGTTATTACCGAGGTAATAACCTCTCCTTACTCTTTTGTTTGGTTTTTGTGTCAAGATCAACCTCTAATGAGAGAGAAGTAATATTTGGGGAAGTTGTTGTCCCGAAACAGATTTTTGCACTTCACCATAAAAATTCGTAAGAGATATCTATATGTCGGATTGAGCTGTAATTTTTTGTGCTTCTGCACCAGGTTGATATTTAACTTGAATTAGTTTTGCACTTTTTGATTTGAGCAACAGAAGATTTTCGAAAAAATTGATCTTTACCTGCTGGTCTGTTTTGACAGATTTTGCCACTCTTGCATTTGCCTCTTTATTCGATTTCCTTTTTGAATTCTTTTTGGGTTTTCAGAAGGAGTTTCTATAGTAGCTTATGTTTTGATGGTTTTCAGTTGAAGTTGGACTCAAAGGTTTTTATCACTTCATATATACTAATGTTTCTAATGAGAACTATGCGAAGTTTTGTGTGAAAGAAATTTCCAGGTAGTGGAGATAATTGTGTAATAAGGAAGAGAAGGGTTTTGTGACTCAAGTAATAAGTGTATGAAGATGAAGATATTGATGATATTCAAGTGGTGACTCCGGAAGAATCTACTAGATACCAAATTCAGAGACCTGCAGAGCCTGTTTTCAAATAGGTAATAGTTCTAGTAAGAAAAGTTCCACGAAAATACAGTCCAACTATATTTTTGCAGTTTTTAGCCAATAAGGAAAGTTACGAAGCGAAAGAGGGACGAAAACGGAGCCAGGGTGGCTTATGCCACCATGTGGCACGGGCCCACCCTTGGCCGCGCCACCAGGTGGTGAGTCCACCCCGCACTCCACCTCCGACTCGATTTCGTCCAGTACCTTCCTTTTAATATGAAACTTCATAATATATAATCCCCCGGATCCCCCGAGGTTCGTATATCGTGTTTTCGTCGTGTTTTTGTTTCGATCTATTTCTTCCAGGAACTATTTTTGAAAGCTTAGAAGCACAATGGTGTCCTCCAAGGATAAAGGGAAGGAGCCTATGGAGGAGGATCTCCAAGACCCCGGGAAGGAGAAGCAGATCAAGAGTGAAGGTGAAGAGGAGGCAAAGCACACCAGCACTACCGTTGCAAGAATTGGAGTGGTGGAAAACCCAGCCATTGGAGGGAAGCCTCCTCATCACCGTTCAGATCCCTGGTCACTTGCTCCACGCACCAAGAGTCCTTTCCATACTCTTATCCATGAGCATCAATACCAGAATATGCCCAAGGGGAAATTACCCTCCAATTGGGATTTGCCTCATTCTAGATATGCAGGGAAGGAAGACTTCAAGGAGGTAGAGTGGGGGGAAATTGCAAGAGCTAGGATTCTCAACCCGCCAGGAACATGAGCCGCATTGAGAAAAACTCATAGCTTATTCGAAATCTCACCTTCGAGATTGAGGACTTGGGGAAATTGATCAAAGAGCTCATCAAGAGGATACCACCACCACCGAAGGAGTAATTCGTCATCAGGTTTGGCACCCCCTTGGTTTGTTCCAAGCTTGGGGGAGTGTCGCGGTATCACATCACTATCTTCTATCTTTTTACCTTATTAGTAGAGTCATATCATGAATAGAGAAGTTATTATGTAGGATGGTTTGCATTATGGAAGTGTCCTCTCTCTCATTATATATGTATCCCTTGGTGTGAGTTGCCGTTATGGAATATTAATGAGAAGTTCTATCATTCACTCTTTTTCATAGCTTATATTAGTTTTCAATTCGTGGTTGTATGATTGATCTTGTTGTTAGTATTGGTATCACTTTGGGATCATTGAGTTAATTTAGTTGGTTTTGGCACACCTGGCTCGGTCAGTAGCAACACTATTTTTGAGAGTTGAATGAAAAGATAAAAGTACTCTAAAGAAATATAATTTCATCATCTTTCATTCTTGATTTGCTCATAAGTTTAGTATTCTCTAGTTAAGATCTTTTGTGCTTCCAAGGAAGATTGTATGTTTGTCTTTATCACTTGTATGTTTGCTTGTTTCCTTCGACTCTTATGCTTGCTACCCAGCCTTGCTAGCCAAAAACCTGTACTAAGAGGGAATTCTTCTCGTGCATCCACTCCTTTAAACCAAAACCCACGCCATTTGTGTCCACCATACCTACCTATTAGCATTATTGCTATTCCAAGTAAATTCTTGTTTTATCTACCTCCCAAATTAAACTTGTTATGTGAAAATTAGTGATTAAAGCTCTCACGAACTTGATGGCACACTTTACTTTCTTGCACTAAATAAACTTGAACCATCGTGCTCACCTATGTTGCGTATATGCTTGTGCTTTGTAAGTTGTGAATTAGCAGAACCATGTTGTCATGGGGAACGCTTTCAACATTGCACTGGTACTTTGTACCTAGTTGATATCATGTTCTTTTGTCTATGGATGCCGTCGGTGTGAAATGAAAGGGGAGCTTGTAAGTCCATGGAGTTATGCATGTGTGTTAGAGAAACTCCTGGGCCGCTGGTCTAATCCATGCTGACATGGTGGAAACCTGCAGCGTAACCATAACGAGCATCTATGAAGCATTCTTCTTATAAAAAAGAGATAGAGATTGAGAAAAAGAGAGAAAAAGATTATGAAAAGAAAGAGAGAAAAAATCACCATATTCCCATGGTAAATAAGAAGATTGCTGACTTGTTGTATGCTTGCCTTGTCATTTTGATATGGGAATTCTTCCGTATCATCGGGCAAGGGGTACCCCGTTGGCGGTTCTCTAGATACACATATGCTTCTGATGAAAAAAACTTGCCGGTGACTAAACTTGAGTAGCATGAGGAGCGGCCCTCGTATTCAAGGGACGTGAGATTCTCAATTTACAACTTGTCAATGCATATCCTCATATTTGATCACTTTAACCTTAATCACCTAAAGATGCCTATGATAGGGGCAATGAGAGCTGAAAGCTAGTAAGTACCATAATTTTGGGGAGCTCTTTATGAGACTTGCAATCCCTGCTTCCCTCTGCGAAGAGCCTTTCTTTTACTTTTCAATTGAGTCAGTAAACCTACTCCCTTCTATCTCAGCAAGTATTTTGAGTTGTTGTGTTTCATTCATTCATATGATGATTTATTCAATCATGTTTCTTATGTTCCTTGTTTTGCACATTGATCTTATCTTGATGTTTACTACTTTGAAAGCTATCATTGAAAACCAGTTATTTGTGAACTCCAGCAAATTATCAACTATTCTTTGACCAAGAGCTAAGTTTGCCATTACCAATTATGATTTACTTTATGTATCTTTATTGTGTTTCCTTTACTCATTGCAAGTTGAGTTTTATAATAGAGAGTTGTCTTCTATTATGATATGTGTATTGATGAATGTGATGCTTCTTGTCCATATTCTTTTATCGACTCTTCACTCCATAAACCTGAGGTCATGTTTACTAAGATCAGTTTCGCTTGGGGACAAGCGAAGTCTAAGCTTGGGGGGAGTTGATACGTCCATTTTGCATCACTATTCTATGTCATAATTCACTGTTATTCATTGATATATTTCATATTGAGAGGTGATACTTATGTTATTTCATCTGTATTTGTACGGTTGATGACTTTTGGAGCATGGACCGCTGCAGTCAGGATTTTGATGGAAAAGGTGTTATTTGGAGGCAAAATTCGCGAAGATCAGAAAATCCGGGAAAATATACGGAAAATCCTATTTTTCCAGAAGACGAAGGAAGCCAGAAGGGGGGCTAGATATGGGCCATAGGGGGCCCACACCACCCCCTGGCGCGGGCCATCCTAGGCCACGCCACCAGGTGGTGTGGCCGCCCTGGTCCACCCCTGGCTCTCCCCTCTGGCGTATATTATCCTCTCGAAACCCTAAGACTCGGGGAGCAACCACAGAAATATTCCGCTGCCTCTGCGGGGTGGAAAACACCGAGAGAGAAAGATCTCTCCGGCAGACAGAATTCTGCCAGAGGAATTCCTTCCCGGAGAGGGTAGATCATCGCCATCAACACCACCATCAAGCTAGACTTCATTGGGATCATCATCATCATCACCACCACCACCATCATCACCATCAACACCATCATCACCATCTCCATATTGCTGTAACAATTGGGTTGAATCTTGCATAGTTCATAGGGGAAACTTTCCCGGTGTTGATTACTCTTTGTAGTTGATGCTATTGAGTGAACCATTGAATTATTGTTTATGTTCAGATTGTTATACATCATTATTCCATCTCTGATCATGATCCATATGATGTCTTGTGAGTAGTTCGTTTTGTTCTTGAGGACATGGGAGAAGTCATGTTGTTAGTGGTGGAGTTATGTTGAGAAAGATTCAATAGTTTGATATTTAAGTTGTGGTGTAATTCTTCTAGTGGTGTCATGTGAACGTCGACTACATGACACTTCACCTATATGGGCCTAGGGAAATGCATTGTGTACGTAGGGGTTGCCGGAGTGACAGAAACCTAAACCCCCGTTAGGAAACCATTGCATAAGGGACGTAAGGGTCTTAGAGTTTAAAGTTGTGGTTAGGTTTCTACCTTAATTACTTTCTTATATTTACGGATGTTTGCAAGGGGTATAATCACAAGTATGTATTAGTCCTAGGAAGGTCGGTACATTAGCACAGGTTCACCCACACAACACTTAGCAAGCTAAAGAAGATTAATCAACTATATGAAGCGAAAGCACTTGACAGCCTTCCCATGTGTCCTCGAGAACGTTTGGTCATCTTAAGTAATACAGCCGGCTTGTCCTTTGCTGCATAAAGGATTGGACCACTTGCTGCATTTATTCCTACTGTCTTTTATTTACTCGTACTTTGTTTACTTGCTTTATCAAAAAACCTTAAAAATCCGTTTACTAAGTATTTGCAGAGAATTCCTGATCCATACCACTAGCCAGCACCTTCTGCTCCTCGTTGGGTTTGACACTCTTACTTATCAAAAATACTGCGATACACCCCGTATACTTGTGGGTCATCAGGGATACCTTTGACCACTTCCTCCCTGAGTTCAATAAACCTTGGGTAATCCACTTAAGGGAAAACTTGCTGCTGTTCTACAAACCTCTACACTTGGAGGCCCAACAACTATCTACAAGAATAGAAGTGCGTAGACATCAAGCTATTTTCTGGCGTCGTTGCCGGAGAGGTAAGGTAAAAGGTACTCACATCCTCTGGTGTGAGTGCTCGAAGTTATTTTCTTTAGATTCTGCAATTTTGTCTTTTTGTTTCTTGTTTTCACTAGTTAGGCTTAATGGAAAACAACAACAAAATTAGAGAGCTTTATAGTATTTATCTTGAGTTAGGACATGAAGTGTTTGAAGAGAAAATTTAAAAACCTATGGAACTTTATTTGCATGCTAATAGCAATGTTATTAATATGAATTCTTCGGAAACCATTATTGCTAATGCTATGGAAAAGTATAAGATTGGGGAAGCTAGTTTTTATGAAAATGATCTTTTTAGTTCCCCGGCTTTGGAAGATAGCTATTCTATTGCTTATGATGATACCAACCTCCAATATATGATGATTACAATGATGAATAGGATATTTTCAGTCCACCTATCATTGAGGAGAAAATTAATTATGATTACAATATGCCTCCTATATTTTATGATTATGGTGATGAGAATAATAATGATATCTATTTTGTTGAATTTGCTCCCAGTATGATTAATAAGAATGACTATGCTTATGTGGAGAGTACTAATTATATGCATGTGGCTCATGATAAGAATGTTTTATGTGATAGTTATATTGTTAATTTTATTCATGATGCTACTGAAAGTTATTATGAGAGAGGGAAACATGGTTTTATGTGTCTCAACAATATTAAGTTTCCCCTCTTTATGTTGAAAGTCTTGAAGTTGCACTTGTTTTGCTTTCCTATGCTTGTTGATTTGTGCTTTCATGACTTGTTTCTTTACAAGATTCCTATGCATAGGAAGTGGGTTAGACTTAAATGTGCTTTGAATTTGCTTCTTGATGCTCTCTTTTACTTCAATTCATATTTCTTATGTGAGCATCTTCTCAAATTATCAAGCCTAACTTAAAGGCGTTAAAGAAAAGTACTTATTGGGAGATAACCCAAAAGTTTTATATGAGTCTTGGAAGTTATTGATTCAGTAATAACCTCTCCTTATCCTTTTTATTTGCTTTTTGTGCCAAGAGTAACCTCTAATGAGAGGGAAGTAATGCTTGGGAGAGTTGCTGTCCCGAAACAGATTTTTGTGCTTCGCCATAAAAATTCGTGTAAAATCTCTGTACATCATTTTAAGGCGTGAATTTTTGTGCTACTGCCCCAGGTTGTTATCTGACTTTCGTTAGTTCAACACTTTTTGATTTCAGCAACATAAGGTCTTAGAAAAAATTAGTTTTTACCTGCTGGTCTGTTTTGACAGATTTCTGCCATTATTTGCATTTGCTTCTTGTTGGTTCCTTTTTGGGTTCTCTTTGGGGAATTGAGCTTTTTGAGGGAAGTGATACAGTAGCTTGTGTTGTAATGGAAGTTTTATTGGTGTTGAAACGGAACCCAAAGACTTATTATCTTGAGTGCACTAATGTTGCTAATAAAGATTGTGTGAAGTTTTGTATGAAGGAAAATATTTCAGGTGTATGGAGAGAATGATGTAATGAGATGAAGAATGGACTAAAGCTCAAGCTTGGGGATGCCACCCGTTGTCACCCCAATAAATATCCAAGAAGTACAAGCGTCAAAGCTTGGGGATGCCCAAGGCATCCCCTTCTTTATCAATAAAAATCCCAGGTTTCTTGGAGTGTCTTCATTTTTGTTTTTAGTTTTCGTTTGCTTGGTTTGTTTAGTTTGCTTGAATAAATTGGTTGGACCCCCTCATTCATGCATTAGTTTTTAAATAAGATTGGTTTGGATTGGAAAAGAGTAGGAAAAGTTCATGCTTAAGTGGTAAAAAGGAGCTTGTTTTTGACTGTGGCCTATGCTTTGTCATGTCATGCTTGATATTGTTTTGGCCTTATGCTTAGTGATTATTGATGTAGCATGACTTGTTACAAATAATTGAGATTGCTTAATGTGCCTTGAAAGAATCATGCGTTGTTTTAGCATATTAAAGCATAGTATTGTGGTATTCTCCTTTGATGATTTATTTGGGTTGACCTAGCGCATGCTCACACCATGTTATGACTATCCCAAGTCACCATAAGCCTTTATGATCCTTTAGTTTTTGACTTGTAATATCACTTTATGCTTTAATTAATGATGTTTTGTTGCTTTGCATGATTATGGCCATTATTGCTCTCTTAGTCGGTCGCTCCCAGTCTTTTGCTAGCCTCCATAACCAAGTATGAGTTCCACTCATGCATCCAACTCCTAAAACCAAGTTATTCCAAAGAGTCCACCATACCTACCTATTAGCATTTGCTATTCCTAGTATATTCATGTTTTATCTACCTTCCAAATTAAACTTGTTATGAGAAAACTAGTGATTAAAGCTCTCACGAACTTGATGGCACACTTTACTTTTCTTGCCCTTAATAAACTTGAACCATTATGTCGTCTATGTTGTATATGCTTGCACTTTTATGTTGGGGATTAGTAGAACCATGCTGTCATGGGGAACGCTTTCAACATTGCACTTGTACTTTGTACCTAGTTGATATCATGCTCTTTTGTCTATGGATGTTGTCGGTGTGAAATGAAAGGGGAGCTTGTAAGTCCATGGAGTTATGTATATGTGTTAGAGAAACGCCTGGGCCGCCAGTCTAATCCATGCTGTCATAGTGGAAACCTATAGCATAACCATAATGAGCTGTCTATGAAGCATTCTTCTTACAAATAAAGAGTCAGATATTGAGAAAAAGAGAAAAAGGAAAAAAAGAGAGATATGAGAAAAGAGGAAAGAGAGAAAAAAGCACCATTTTCCCATGGTAAATAAGAAGATTGCTGAGATGCTCGTTGTCTGCTTGCCTTGTCATTTTGATATGGGGATTCTTCTATATCATCGGGCAAGGGGTACCCGTTGGCGGTTCTCTATGATACACATGTACTTACTATGACAAGAACATACCGGTAACTAAACTTGTGTAGCATGAGGAGCGGCCCTCGTATTCAAGGGACATGAGATTTCCAACTTATACTTTGTCAAGCATATACTCCATAGTTTGTGCACTTTAACCTTAATCACTTCAAGATGCTTATGATAGGGGAAATGAGAGCTGAAAGCTAATAAGTACCATAATTTTTGGAAGATCTTTATGAAACTTGAATCCCTGCTTCCTTCTATGATGGCCTTTCTTCCACTTTTATATTGAGTCTCCACCTTCTATCTTTATGCACCAATTAAGAGAGAATAGTGGCCATTCTTAGTTTAATGTGCATTGTCCCAAGACTTGTTCATTGATGCATAAGTTTGATATTGATTGTTCTTAAACTATTTGTATCTAGTCACCTTATAAACTTTGAAGGTGTCCTATGCAATTATGATTTGCTACATTATGAGAGACAAGCTGAATGCCACTATGCTATGTTTTCCTTATGTGAAACAAACAAACGTCTCGCAAAGCATTGTTATTCATGAATCTTTTTTTTGTGCCTTTTCATGTTACAACATAGTTGTTATGTCTTATTGTTAGAACTATATCTTTCATGCTATGTTAAAGTACTATGATCCCAGCCATCAATGTTATAAATACCTTGATCAAATGCTGCATGTCACCTCAAAAATTATTCTTTCTTTTTATCACTTACCTACTCGAGGACGAGCAAGAGTTAAGCTTGGGAATGTCGATACGTTGCAAACGTATCTATAATTTTTGATGTTCCATGCTTGTTTTATATCTACTTTCTTGTGTTTTGTTCATACTTTGAGATACTTTTATGCATTTTCTAGGACTAACCTATTAACAAGATGCCACAGTGCCAGTTGCCTGTTTTCTTCTATTTTTGGTTCCAGAAAATGAATATTCTCGGAATTGGGTGGGATAAAAGCCAAAGTCGATATTTTACTGGAAGACTCACGGAGCCCAAAGCAGAGACGGAGAAGGGCTAGGGCCTGGCCACACTATATGGTGGCGCGGGTGACCCCTGGACGCACGCCACCAGGTGGTGTGGGCCCCCTGGCACTCCACCGATCTTGCCCTTCGCCTATAAGAAGCCCCTGGGACGAAAACCCTAAAGAACAGCCTCCAGCCACGAAAAGTTCCGCAGCGCCGCCTCCACCGAAGGGGAGATTCAGGGGACAGAAAATCTTTGTTCCGGCACCCTACGGGGATGGGGAAGTGCCCTCAGATCCATCTCCATCGATCTCCACCACCATCTCCATCGTCGTTGCTGATTCCCATGATGATGAGGGAGTAGTTCTTCCTCGAGGCTAAGGGTTCTACCGGTAGCTATGTGTTCATCTCTCTCTCTCTCTCTATGCATGATCATATTGTGATCATGAGCTTTGTAATCAAGTAGATCTACTTTGCTACTCAAGTGCTTTAATAGATCTCTTCTCTCCCCATGTGTGTGAAAGTGATAGCATGCACACCATGGTGGCACTTAGGCTAGACATTACAAATACTTGTTATGAGTTATATTTGGAGTTGGATGTTTCTATGAAATTGTGGTGTTTGTGGGAACCATCTAGTGCTCAAGGTGATAGTGTGGGGTTACTTAGATGGGGAAAGCGAACTTTGAGGAGTGCTGTTATAGCCCTACCATGGATTAGAGTGTCCAACCGGAGAGTAGTTAAGAGTAGTATCATAAAGAGAAGATATTTATATGAGAATGTTCACTAGTGAAAGTATGATCCCTAAGCCTTGTTTCTAAGCATTGAAACACCATTTGCAACTAGATTTGTTACATGTTTGCTTGTTTCCATCTTTATTTCAGTTTGCCTTTAGTCTCTTCCACACCATCAATCTATTTTCTGGCACCGTTACCACTTATAATTATCCATACCACTTGTATTTCACTATCTCTTCACTGAACTAGTTCATCTATACACCTGACAAGTGTATTGGGTGTGTTGGGGACACAAGAGACTTCTTGTATCTTGATTGCAGGGTTGCTTGAGAGGGATACCTTTGACCACTTCCTCCCTGAGTTCGATAAACCTTGGGTAATCCACTTAAGGGAAAACTTGCTACTGTTCTACAAACCTCTGCACTTGGAGGCCCAACAACTGTCTACAAGAATAGAAGTGCGTAGACATCACTAACACTTAGAAAGGATTCATGTTGAGTTGATGAACTTTAACAGGAATTATAATATCTTTGTTTGAAATGGAAAAAATAATAACTTTGAAGAAAATACTTATTACATTAAGTTAAAAAATTCGTAGTGTTCTCAAAACACAATCGGTGGTTATTTGTATAGCTCTAACGATCTTAAGTTAATAAGTTTTTAGCTGGTTGAGTGACAGACCAAAGTTAACTATAAAATATAAATAGGATCAAAATATAGTAGTTTTATATGGCTTTTGAGTTCAACAGTTCTCCTAGGTACGATCGATGACGAAATCGTAGAGGTATTGAGTATAGCTTTACAGATCTAGATCTAGCAAGTCGATGTTAAGTACGTTAGGTAGTTAAAGTTAATTATGAGATATGGGTGATTTCATTATACGGTTTGCTTAATTACTATTAAGTTCAAGAGTTATGCGAAATATAGTTAAATAAGATGAGATCATTCATTTCTAACATAAGTGAATGATAAATGAAGTAGATTTATATATCTTTGACTTATAATTGGTTTCAGATTCCAAAATAATATTATACAGTTAGCAATTTACTCTTAAGTTTTATTAGAAACCATAATTATGGTTTTAAGTTCAGTATTTAGACTTAATCTTCATTTGGGGTGTTTTACCTTATTAATTATTAGGTAATAAATAAATTTAAGACATGAAAACATTTTTATCTCATCTATAAAGAAAATAATGGTCTTATATTTAAAACAACAAATTCTCTATGGCTTCTTTAACTTTCCAAAAAGGAAAACAACAAATTTATTTTGATTTATAAAGATAAATAAAATATATTTCTTTTACTTTCCAAAAAAGAAAACGTGTTTTAATAAGCCAAATATAAAATTTATTTTTTATAAACAATAAGATAACTTGATATTTCACAATTAATATTTTTTATATAAAATAATAGATTTCTTCTTATACACAAAAGTGATTTTTTACTATTTTGCTAAATTTCATTAAGAGATTTAGTGGTTTTAATTTTTGGTTGTATCTTCTCAAACAACCAACTCTATATTTTTCCTGGTTAGATCTTATTTTGGAACACTTCGATACTATATATATATATATTTAGGATTTTCCTACATTTTTCTAGAGTTTAAATATTCTCAGTGCTATTTTGGTAATTTTTTGTTTGTTTTATTAATTTAATTTTACCACTTCTTTTAAATCTAGGCCTAGCCCATGGGTTGGCCTAGCCCTGGCTTTGTACAGCCCAACAGGTCGGGCTAAACCCCCACGTGGTTCACTTGGTTAGTCAAACCGACCCATACCATGTGTTCCTCCCAATGGTAAGGAAATCGGTAATTGTTAACTACTCGGTCGACTTAGCAAATAATAATTGAAATTCGGATGAATAACCGATTTAATCGATCGGCTATTAATCGTTGTAACTGTTTGGGGGGTATCCCCGGGTAGGGTCACGTCGGGGTATAAAGGTCGAGTTAGCCGAGGTTCGGCAAGGCTAAAGCGGATGCTGGCCGGGTCACTTCGAGGCAGGCCGAATCACGGAGTAACCCGGACCAGGGAGCGTCCACCTAACTAGGTCTTAACCGACTTAAGCCGTAAGTCGGAGAGGCGTATTTAACTTGTATGCAGGAACGGGTGTGGCCGGATCAACTATGATCCGGGTCATATCTAGCTTCTAGAAGAAGGAAGGAATCTCTCTGGTCAAAAGAAGCCCCGGTACGCACTGCATGAGCGAAGCGGACGGAGGCAGGACCACCGAGGCGTGGCCGACAGAGGTGACGACTCCCATGTCGGCTGACGCGGGCGCCGCAGAGGCTCACGTAGCCTCTGCATGTGTGACGCGGGGGAAAAAGCAACCCGGTCGGCTTACTATTCTAGGAGGAGGCATATTCTCAGGAATATGCCTCCACGTATGCCCTAAGTAGAGACTTGGCCACCCCTATATAAGGAGGGCTAGGGCCTCTGTAGAAGGGGTTCCGCTTGGCTGGTTGGTTTTAGGTTCTAAGTGTTGATCTCCAGTTGGTCTTGTACGGGTTAACTGTGGGTGAGAGTAAGAGAGCTCCTTCTTCCTCCTCTCGCCATTATAGCTCTAGGAGCACTTATAACCTTGGAAGTGAATCAAATACAAACCTTCTGTGTGGGGAATCACCTCACTATCCCTCCCTGGATTCCCCTAGTGCTATTAGTCCCCACCTTTAGCCTATCCATGGCATCTGCTGTGACACCACCACGATAGTTGGCGCCCACCGTGGGGCTAGTGGCGCTAGCAGGGGTCAAGATCCGGATGGGAAACCTCATCGGCACCGGCGAACGCATCGTCTCCGGGCTCGTTCAGCGCTTTGGAGCGCTGGACTTCGTCAGCGACAACGTTGGCTGCTTCGGCACGCGCCCTCTTCCGCGTAACGGCCTCGTCGTTAAACTCGGCGCGCACAAGGTCTACGTCGCTGTGGATGTAACGTGCGTTCATCCGCGGCACGTCGTCGAGGTAGGAGAGCCTCCCCTTAGCGTGGTTCACGGGGCGCGTATCACTCGCTCCTCGGACCGTGCTGAAGTGATGATGACTGTGCTAGGCGCAGGCGCAAGCAAGGATCCGGCACCAGATCCGGAGGTAACACCTAAGGCACCGAGGAAAGATAGAGGACCTCCACTAGAGAGGCCTGAGAATGTACTGAGAGAATCTATGGATAGGTTGGCAAACCCGGTAGCAGCAGTGGTAGATCCGGCTCAGGCACAGGCTGAGCTAGAGGAAACTAGGCAAAAAATTCTAGAAGGAGCGAAAAAGATAGCAGCGGCTCAGCAGTCATTGAACATGACGCTGCGGGAGTATGCAAAGGCAAACAAAGTTGATGCTGTAAAAGTAAAGGGGAGAAATCTCATGAGTGAAATGAACAAAGAGGGTGATACTAGGATTGAGGAGTCAGAAAGTTGTTTGTCCGTGGGGCTGCCGAGGTATAGTACCCCGGCTAAGAACCTCAGAGCGGAAGATGCAGCTGCATCCGAGCTAGAGGGTCTGACGGGTGAAGCCCGCCAGAGACAGCAAGATAGGGTTAATGAGTTGGTTCGGATCGCGAACAGGCAAAATGAGGAACTGCTCAGGGCAAACCCGGAGAGACCTGGGGTCTCCAAGATCATTCATTCGGCGGTGGGTAACCTGGAGAAATCCACTGGAGCCGCATCGTCTCCTCATGGTGGTCCTAGGAGAGAAGAGGTAGTAACCTCGGCCAGGAGAAACAAACAGATCGTCCCGTATGACCCGACAAGGGAAGGGAAAGGAAAAGAAGTACAGAGAAATGATGATCGATGAAGTGTGAGCCGAGGTGAAGCTGGCCGAGGTAATCGTGACCAAGGCAATGCCGGTCAAGGAAACACTGTAAATGGCAATGCCAGACAGCGTAACTCGGCAGGACAACCGCAGCAGCGAAATATACCAAGGCAAGAGCAAAG
Source organism: Avena sativa (assembly GCA_916181665.1). Classification (NCBI taxonomy): domain Eukaryota; kingdom Viridiplantae; phylum Streptophyta; class Magnoliopsida; order Poales; family Poaceae; genus Avena; species Avena sativa. Next base: position 473,810,471 of record OV702290.1, read on the forward strand.
TACCGGCCGGGGTATGCAACAGAGAGGTGCTCCAAGAGAGCAAGACTGATATAATGATGGAGATTCGGAAATGGTGAATGCAGGATACCCAAGGCCGGACTATCATGTGATTGGGTCAAGATTGGGAAGCAGAGATTTGATGCCTGATGATGCCATGTTAAAACTGGATCGACTGTATAGGTCGGAACAGATTGAGTGTCAAGGTCCTCCGGGTCCTGCGTGTTTTGGGCCCCGGATCATGAAGGAGCCACCAGTACCTAACTTCCAGTTACCTAGAGGCACAAAGACGTATGACGGCAGTACAAAGCCGGAGGATTGGTTGATAAACTATGCTACAGTAATGAAAATTGCTACAGGCAACTTGAGATGGGCTCTGAGATATGTACCCTAGATGTTGGAGGGGCCAGCAAGGGTGTGGTTGAACAATTTGCCACCCGGAAGTATTAACTGCTGGATAGATTTTGAGGAGATGTTCATCAGCAATTTCTCAAGTACATATTAGAGACCAAATAGGCCGCAGACCCTAGCTATGTGCAAGCAAAGACCGAATGACACGGACCGGGAGTTTTTGACCCGGTGGTGTACCGTGAGAAACTCATGTGAGGGCGTGATAGAGTCACAGGCCATAGCGTGTTTTGCGCAAGGATGCAGATATGCAAGCGAGCTGTGGCAAAAGTTGCAAAGGAAAATGCCAACTACGTTGGTGGAGATGATCCGGATCGCTGATTCGTATGCTCTGGGGGATCCGACTCAACCTAGGCTCATATCAAACAAGTCAAATGATGAGTACTACCAGAGAGATGGAGCCGGATCATCCCGGAGAAATGACTACAGAGGTAAAAGAAGAGATGACAGACCGGATCACCGGTACAGTTCGCAACAAGTGGCAGCTGTGAATCAAGATCAGCCCGAAGAAGGGGGCAATCAACGATAGAAAACTGGAGGGCAATGGACTCTGAGAAATGATGGCACGGAAACTTGACGCCAGAGAAAAAGAAACATTGGCAAGAAAAGAAGGACCGTCCGAGGTATACTTATGAGTCAATGTTGGATCAGCCGTGTAAATTTCACACGCCCAATCCGAGTAACCTAGCGGGTCATACAACCAGGCAATGTGAGTGGATGCGCAAAACAGAACAAGGTGGTTCGGGGAATGCTCAGGCACCCCAGAATGATCAACCTCGGCAGGAGTTACCCCGGCAGCAATTGCTCTCCGGAGCGAACACGCAACAGCTAATGTTGCCTCCCCCTCCGCCGAGGTATGATAACCATGAGAGAAGGGATGCAGTGCATCAGGTGGAAAACCAGCATCAGCCGGATCAGAGGTACCCCGGAAATGAGGGGAGGAATGAGTACAGAGAGCATCATCAGAGTTACTGTGTGTTCACCACTGAGGAAACAGATAGAAAGAGCTTGCAGCACCGACATATGGAGGTCAATACGGTAATGCCCATGGTGACGAGGTATATGCCTTGGTTGGACCAGGAAATTACCTGGAATATAAAAGATCACCCCAAGCTTATGCCGAGTCTTGGTTCATATGCATTAGTGCTGGATCCGACATTCATTGGGCCAAACATCAATGTGAGGTTCTCCAAGGTACTGATTGACAATGGCAGTAGCATTAACATCATGTATGCAGATACAATGCGCAGTTAGGTATCTCGGAGAACATGCTCCAAGCTACAAGGACAACTTTCCATGGTATTGTGCCCGGCATTTCTTGTGAGCCCATAGGCAAGGTCCGGGTTGACGTATTATTCGGCACAAGAGATAACTGCCAAACTGAAAATTTGGAATTCGAAGTGGTGAACTTGGAAAGTGCGTATCACGCATTACTCGGAAGGCAGCCCTGAACAAGTTCATGGCAAGTTGTCACATTAGTTACTTGAAGATGAAGTTGCCCGGGCCAAACGGAGTGATTACCATTGCTAGGGATTTCCGACGTTCCATTGAGTGCGCGTCGGCCGGGTCTAACCTAGCCGAGTCACTCGTGATTGCGCAAGAGAAAAGGAAAATCCAAGAGGTGGCGGCATTGGCTCAGTCCGCACAGCAGTATATGCCGACGCTGAGTAACCCGCATGGAAGTGTCTCATTCCAAGCCACAAAAGATACCAAGAGGGTTCCTGTTGATGATATGTTCCCAGAGCGCACCATAACAATTGGTGTCGGGTTAAATGACAAATAGGAAAGCGAGCTCGTCAACTTCCTCCATGAGAATCGGGACATTTTTGCTTGGTCCACACAGGACTTGCAAGGTGTTCCGAGGGAGTTGGCCGAGCACTCTTTAAACGTGAGACCCGGAGCAAAGCAAGTGAAGCAACCTCTCCGCCGCTTCGCCGAGGATAGGAGAAAGGTCATTGGAGACGAGATAGCTCGATTACTAGCTGCAGGATTTATCATGGAAGTTCTTTACCCGGATTGGCTGTCGAAACCGGTGCTGGTGGAGAAGAAGAAAGACGATCTGAATGTGGCAGTGCTTTAGCGTATGTGTATCGATTACACGAACCTGAACAAGGCGTGTCCAAAAGATCCATTTCCACTGCCAAGGATAGATTAGGTCCTAGACTCAACTGCTGGATGTGAATTGTTGTCGTTCATTGATGCATATTCTGGTTTCCACCAGATACCTCTGAATCCGGATGATCAAATAAAGACTGCATTTATCACCCCGTATTGGGCTTATTGCTATCGCACCATGCCGTTTGGTTTAGGTAATGCAGGGGCAACGTACCAAAGATGTATGCAAAAATGTTTGCACGACCAAATTGGTCAAAATGTACACGTGTACGTGGATGATGTGGTTATCAAGACCAAGGAAAGCAAGACGCTCCTAGACAATATCAGGCAAACATTCGCGAAACTAAGAAGGTTCCGGATGAAGCTTAACCCAGAAAAATGTACCTTCGGTGTTCCGGCTAGGAAATTACTCGGATTTCTTGTTTCCAGCCGAGGTATCAAAGTTAATCCAACTAAAATCCAGGCCATTGAATGAATGGAACTGCCGAAGTGTCTTAACAATGTCCAGAAGTTCACGGGTTGCCTGGCATCGTTAAGTCGGTTTGTATGTCGTTTGGGAGAAAAGGCGTTGCCTCTTTACAAACTCATGAAAAAGTCGGATAAGTTCGTTTGGACGCCGCAGGCCAATGAAGCCTTTGCCCACTTGAAGAAGATGTTAGCCACTGCACCAGTGTTAGCCTCTCCACTATCAAAGGAGCCAATGTTGCTCTATATAGCCGCAACCAACCGAGTTGTAAGTGCAGTGATAGTGGTGGAGCGCGACGAGGAGGGTAAGTCGGTGCAAAGGCCAGTGTATTACCTGAGGGGGGTATTATCAGCCTCAAAGCAGAACTATCCACACTATCAAAAGGTGGCATATGTTGTTTATATGGCAGCTAAGAAGTTAAAGCATTACTTTGAGGAGCATCCCATCAAAGTAATATGTGAAGCTCCCATATCAGAGATAATGACTAACAAAGATGCGAGTGGCAGAATTGCAAAATGGGCAATTGAACTAGCTCCTTATGCGCCACAATATGACAGAAGAGAAGCAATCAAGTCTCAAGTTGTGGCGGACTTTTTTGTGGACTGGGCCAAGGTGCAATACGAATCGCCACTACCAGATCTGAACTATTGGCGAATGCACTTTGACGGCTCAAAAACAAAAACCGGGCTGGGCACCGGAGTAGTACTTACCTCGCCAAAGAAGGACCAGCTGAAATACGTGTTGCAGATCCATTTCGCGGCATTGAACAATGTCGCTGAGTATGAAGCACTTGCGCATGGGCTCAAAGTGGCAAAAGAGATTGGGATACGTCGGATCCTGTGCTTTGGCGACTCGGATTTGGTAGTACAACAAGTGTCGGGACTGTGGGACTCCCTTGATCCAAACATGGCACTATACAGATTTCACGTGCAGAAGATATCTGGTTACTTTGAGGGATGTGAATTTCACCATGTACCCCGGGTGGAAAATGAGGCTGCCGACATGTTGTCAAAGCTCGGGTCAACCCGACAAGCAATTCCACCGGGTGTAGCATTAGAGCACCTCAGGAAACCATCCATCAGGCCGTCCCCAGAAACCAACTCAATCTATGGCCCGGAGGACACGGAATCCGGAGCTGTGCCCATGGACATTGACATGGGAGGTGGTGCGCGAAACCCGGGGACTGCCTTGGCAAACCCGGGGACTACGTCAGCGAACCCGGGGACTGCTCAGCGTGATCCGATTGAAGTTATGCCGGTGGATCAGATGGAAATTGATGAGGATGTGTTCCCTGTGCGAGCAATACCAGCTTGGGCAATAACTATATTTCAATTCCTGAAAGATGGAACTTTGCCCATTGAGGAGGTGCTATCCAGGCAAACTCAGAGGAGAGCTAAGGCATACACGATCATCAATTCCGAGCTATACAAAAGGAGTGTGACCAATGTCCTCCAGCGATGCGTTGACCCGGAAGAAGGGCTTGACATCCTCAGAGATATACATCAAGGGGAGTGCGGGCATCATGCCTCGTCCCGAGCCTTGGTGGCAAAAGCTTTCCGACATGGATTCTACTGGCCAAGTGCCTTAGAACAAGCAGAAGATCTGGTGAGTAAATGTAATGGTTGTCAGAGGTATGCTACCAAGACACATATGCCAATGTCGGAACTCAAGACCATACCAATTACATGGCCATTTTCCGTATGGTGCTTGGATATGGTTGGCCCGTTTAAACCAGCAAGGGGAAATATGACTCACATTTTGGTCATGGTGGACAAATTTACGAAGTGGATTGAAGTGAAGCCTATAAGAAAATGTGATGGAGCTATGGCCGTAACATTTCTCAAAGACATCATCTTGAGATACGGTTACCCTCACAGTATCATAACCGATAATGGCACAAATTTTGCGGAAGGAGCGTTTGTGCGTTTCTGCCGGGATAAGAAGATCCAGCTGGACGTAGCCTCGGTAGCCCACCCTGCATCGAACGGACAAGTGGAAAGATCCAACGGATTAGTATTATCCGGGATAAAACCCCGACTCATTGAGCCGCTGCAAAGATTAGAGGGGTGCTGGATAGAAGAACTACCAGCGGTACTGTGGAGTTTAAGAACAACTCCAAATTAATCAACAGGCTATACGCAATTTTTTCTGGTATATGGGGCAGAAGCTGTATTACCAGCCGACATAGATCACGATTCGCCTAGAGTCACCCAATACACAGAAGCCGAAGTGCAAGAATCCCGGCAAAATGATGTTGATCTACTGGAAGAAGCGAGAGAACTGGCATTGTCCAGATCCGCCATATATCAGCAAAATCTCTGACGCTATCATAGCCGGAAAGTAAGCCCCCGAGTCTTTCGGGAAGGCGATCTGGTGCTCCGGTTGGTACAACATACTGCTAGCATGCATAAGTTATCCCCCCCATGGGAAGGACCATTCATTCTGAGCAAAGCATTGCACAATGACACTTGTTATCTTCTCGATGCAAAGCCACAGGAAAAGAACAAGGCGGACAGGTCCAGCGAGGAATCTAAGCGTCCATGGAATGTAACTCTACTTCATCCTTTCTACACTTAGCAAAGAAGTGTATGTATCTGAGTCTTCTCATACGTCGGTATGTATGCCGGCTATGAGCCTATCAATGAAATGTTGGCACCTCGAGCAGTAACTCGGGGGCTGCCTTAATAGTATTTGTTGTCTTTTATTATTTATACGTCAGCTGGAGTAAGTTGTTCAACTTAACTCGGATTAGTAGTGTGTGAGCACCCAAAACCCAACTCTTTGACTTGCTGCTATCCAACAAGAATTGGCTTCATGGCAAGCAAGAGAACAACTTTGGAATTGCACAGCACATGAAAAACGACTAAGGAAAAGAACTTAATCGAGCCGATGTTTGTTTTTCGGACTAACCTTGTATTTACTTTCAAATTATTATGCTGAATTATTTTTGAGCTAAGCCTAAAGTTTCCAAGTATTGTTAAGACAATTTTTTGAAGCTCGGTTTCATAAGTCATAAAACTGAATCAAGGTAGACACGAACCAAGCCGAAAGATTGGACGAACAAGAAAGTGAAACTCGGAGACTGTGCCCAAGTTAATCTGGCATTAGAAACTTAGAAGCAAAATATCACATGTGTACTAGATACAATTCCACCCGGCATACCGGGGATCTGATAAATTTTCAAGTTTTTTTTTCACTCAAGGAGTAGCAGGAGTAGGAAGTTTGGCGTCATCTTCGCTGTCTTCAATATCCGAGGCATCATCCTCTCCATCCTCGTCCGAGCCGTCTTCAACGTTCTCAACCTCTTCATCACCAGTGGCTTCCAGGAAGCTCGGTCCCTCGGTCCGTTCATGAATGGGAGCATATTCGATGAGGCTATGGGCGCAAGCCTGGCGCCGAGCTACCCACTCCGGGTCATTGGTCCATTTGGATCCAGTGCGCAGGCGCGTCAGGAGGTTGAGATCAATCTTCTTGTACCACGTGAGTATGTGGTGAAGAACGGTATCAGCTGCAGCACATCCAGCGGACTCCTTCCAGAGGTCGAGCTGGGTCTCGATTTCCATCAACTTTTCAGCGAGAATTGCGGTTCTCTCCGGAGTATCTTCGCCAGGCCAGAACGTGTTGAAGATTCGGACTGCAACGTCAAGGAGATCCTTGCCATAGTTCTTGATGATTTCCACACGAGATGACAGGCTGACCAACAGGTCCTCCATGTTATAGGAAATGTCTTCGCCGTCAGGAGCAACGGGAGTACCCCTATCTCGGCGAAAATTGGCAACGGCGGCGCTCGCAATGGGGGTACCCTCTAGAAATTTGCCTGAAAACAAGACAAAGGAAGAAGGTAAAGAAAAGACATATGAAGTAACCCAGAAAAGTATGCCGGATAAGGGAAAGGAGCTTACATAGAATGTGGCTGTGGACCCGGGTCAATTCCTTGGTACAGTCATCGCGTCTTTTGCGGAGTTGCACAAGTTCAGCGTTCGCCGACTCAAGCTTGACGTCGGCCTCCTGGAGAAGTTCTCGGTCCTTGGCAATTTGGAGATTAAGGCGCTCGCGCTCTTCGGTGTAGTCCTGGCCAACCTTTTCAAGCTCGGTTTGGTGCTGTGCTTTCAGCTTCTTCATTTCTGCCTTTAACTTGGCAATCTCGTCATCCTTGGTTCGGAGGAGGGCAAGCTCATCGTCCTTCTTATTGAGCTCGGCCTGATGCTGCTCTGCTTGTTCGAGAAAATGCAGCATCATATCAGGCACGGGCACACTATCTTCCAGCGATACTGAAACAGTTTGTTAACCCGGCAAAACCGAGGTATGAATGTTTGCCGAGCCAAGGAGAAAAGGAGATAGAAAGCAAAGAAAGGTCGGACAACAGTAACTTACCCTTAATCTGATCCAGATTCTTCCTCATAAGCTTGTTCTCAGCCTCCACCCCAGCTGCAAAACCAAATGACGGATTAGTTCGGCAGAAAAAGATGAAGGAAAACAGAAAAATGTGAATAAGAGAACTTACCCCTTTTCTCGTGCTCAGCGAGATGTGCATTGTGCTTTGCGAGCAGCATTTTGTGAGTGTCCAGCAGACGCTGGAACTTAGAGCTCCGGCGGTTGGTGGTCACCTGAAGAGAGTACAAAAATATAGCTTAGGCCTTGTGCATATTCGAAGTGTACAAGATCTAGGCCAAGTGGAACTTAACCCGGCTCTAGGTGTGTGCATATTCGAAGTGTACAAGATCCAGGCCAAGTGGAACTTAACCCGGCTCTAGGTGTGTGCATATTCGAAGTGTACAAGATCCGGGCCAAGTGGAACTTAACCCGGCTCTAGGTGTGTGCATATTCAAAGTGTACAAGATCCAGGCCAAGTGGAACTTAACCCGGCTCTAGGTGTGTGCATATTCGAAGTGTACAAGATCCGGTCCAAGTGGAACTTAACCCGTCTCTAGGTGTGTGCAAATTCGAAGTGTACAAGATCCAGTCCAAGTGTAACTTAACCCGACTCTAGGTGTGTGCATATTCAAAGTGTACAAGATCCGGGCCAAGTGGAACTTAACCCGACTCTAGGTGTGTGCATATTCGAAGTGTACAAGATCCGGGCCAAGTGGAACTTAACCCGGCTCTAGGTGTGTGCATATTCGAAGTGTGCAACATCCGAGCCAAGTGGAACTTAACCCGGCTCTAGGTGTGTGCATATTTGAAAGTATCAAGAAGCTACGTTAGTTTTCTAAGGAGCATCCGGCCGAGTAACAAGTTACTCCCCTGGAGGCTCGGGGACTAATGGTTATATCGCTAGTACATGCTAAGGAAAAGGTGAAGTAACGTACCTCCATCATCTGACCCGCAAGGTTAATCGCCTTAGCGGTTGTGTTCATCTGAGCAGAGAACTCGGCAGGACCGAACTTCTCCAGGAGATCGTCATTGTAGACGAACTCCGCCTTGTTCCAGTTGTTCATGAACTCGATCAAGGTCGAAGGATATCGTTCGCCGCTGAGCATGTGGGGCGCCACCAAGCCCTTGGCATTTGCTTCCCTCCTCTCAACCTAAGCAAGGGCCGGGCTAGTGTGCAAGACAAGTTGCTGCACATTAGCTGGCTCGGCAGGGGCGTCCTTCGATGTTGGAGGCTTCTTGGCAAGCATGGACGCGAGAGTCCGCTGTCCAGACTCGACGGATGTTGCCCTGTTGGCGTCAGGGGCCTTCTTGCCTTTGGGCTGCTGAGAGGAGGAAGTGGTTGCAGTAGATTTACCCTTGGGAGCTGCCTGGGTACTTCCTTGCCGAGACTGAGAAGAATCGGACAAGGCGGAGGAGTTTGGCGCTGGTGCTCTTGTTGCTGGACTTGGTGCTGCTGCTGATGTTCTTGCTGCCGGAGTTGGTGTTGGTGACGGAGTTGGTGCTGGTGCTAGGGTGGTTGTTGGTGCTGGTGCTGAGGTAGACTCGATAGTTGCTGGTTGCGGCGAAGCCGAAGTTGTGGATGCCGCCGCCTCGGCTGGGCCGATCTCCCCCGCTCCAAGGTTACCCCCCTCTTGACGAGGTGGAATAGAACCCGGAGCAGCCGCAGAACCCTCTGGAATAGGGCTCAGCGGGCGTGACTCATAGTCACGAGGGGGAGAAGGGCTAAGTCGGAGCGGTGAAGAGATGCTAGATCCACTCTGGGGGACCTCCACCGCAGCCCTGCCGAATCAAATAATGTCAGAAGAGAAACTAAAACAATACAAGGAAGAATAAGTTGCAGAGGGGAAAGAAGCTTACGCATCCGAGGTCAGGGGCTCCTTGGGTTTCCAAGCCCTTCGTGCTGGGGCCTTGCCTGCTGGCTTGGAGGCGGTTTTGTCTCCGGACTTCTTTCGCCTTTTGGAAGGCTGAGAAGGTCCGGATGAGGAACTTGATGCAGCTCCACGCTTCTTCTTCGGCGCTACCGGAACGGGTTCACCCGTAGCAAGGGGAGGGTCCTCGTGGATCTGCCCACCAGGGTTAGCTGATGCCGGAAAAGCATAAGAAAGGGGGATAGCGTCAACAGCTTCCATCACCTCGACATCTGAGTCATCTTCATCATCAGGCCAATCTCTAATAGAAGAGAGTTTACCGGTTGGTCGCTTCATAGCGTCGGCCATTGGGAGGAACATCTCCTGGTTCGGTTCTTCTTCGTCCGAGCTCTCCCGGTCAGGCGCACATTTGAGGGTGGGATCGGTGCCATCCTCGATAGTTTGCTGAAGGAATTGCTAAGGGAGAAAAAAAGACAACAGAGTTAAAAATACAACGGCAACCGACATAAGGTTTAATTCGGAGAAAGTTGGTGGCATGAAGCTTACCATGGGAGGAAGCCTATCCCGGCAATAATGCTCAATTCCCCATGTCCACTCGGAGGAGAAGTCCTTGTGGGTGGTGAAGAGGGCCTTGACCCGGCGATAGATTTCTGTGTTACTAAGCTCGAAAGATGAGGTCCGGTTGGGGTCGTGGCCCCAGCTCATGTGGCACACCTTGTGAGTGCGTTTCTGGAGAGGGGAGATCCGGTTGCAGACGAACGTGATCATGGCGTCCTCGTTGCGCAACCCGAGATTCTTCAGCTCCGTAAACCTTTTGTTGGCCTGGTTGGCCAAGGCCGTGGGCTTCTTGGGGACGACGTCCCACAACTCCGGATTAGGTGGACCCGGAGCATAGGGAAGCAGCCGGATCAAGTCTTCAGTGCCCTTGTTCCGGACATAAAAGAAAGTCCGGGCCCATCCTTTGCAGGAGTCCAGCCCGGGGACTCGGGGGAAGACGGATAGCCTCCGGGGTGAGATGGACGCGGCTCCGAATTGTGTGAGCTGCTTGTCCTCCGGATCTAGTTGAATTTTTGGAATGACATTACGACGAAGGCCGAAAAACCGGATCCATAGCTCCTTCGTGGGCCATAGTCCAGCATAGCCTTCAATCGTGGAGGCGAAAGCAGAAAGAGAAGTAATTGCGTTGGCAGGAAGGTGGTGCGGCTGGAGTTCGTAGGTGCTTAACCAATCATGGAAGAAATCGCTGACCGGCAAACCGAACCCCCGCTGGAAGTGGGACAAGAACACAACATACTCACCCGGATTGGGTGAGGGGGCGAGTTCGGCGGAGACGAGGCGTGCGGTGATGCCGGCGGGGATGCGTCTCGTGCGGTAGAGCCAGTCTAGGTCGTCTTGGCAGACCCAGGACCCAGCCCACGCACCATGGTCCGCCGTGGCGATGTCTTCCTCCATCTCTTGCTCGGCGACGGCGAGCTCCTCCTTTGCCATCTTGTGTTCGCTGCCCTCACTGGCGCTAGCGGCGATGGGGGGCAACGGCCGAGATTAACAATGACCCGTGGCGGAGGAGGTGCGTAGCGGTGGCGGCGATGCAGAGGCATGGGGAAGCACTGCGGCGGCGGCGCTGTCGCGGGGAAGATGATGTAGAAGAAGAGCTAGAGGCAGAGGGGTGCGGAAGGGGGAAAAGACCTAAGGGGTGCGCCCCTCCCCTATTTAACCACTCCCTCGAGGGGGAGGTGGGATCGTGTCATGCGGGTACGCCACATGGTGTGGCCGTGTATAGCCCGCATCGACCAATCAGCAGCGAGCCACACGGAAGGCCACAGGGTGTAGCTGATCCCATGACGTGACGCGTTGATGCGGTTAACGAGGAGGCAGGCATGACGTGACCCGCGCACAGTGATAACTGACACTTACTGCGGCGGTTACTGTGGCTGGCCCTTAAAATGAGGTAACCTAATGATTTGCCTCCACTTGGGTTAGCGTACGAGAGAAGGAAAGAAGACTCGGATGAGACCGTGGTAACCCGGCCAGCAAGTGAAAACTTGGAATGTGCCAAGGGAAAGTAAAACCATGAGGTCCGAGTTAAGGTGGTAACCCGGCCAGCAAGTGAAAACTTGGAACGTGCCAAGGGAATGTAAATCCATACGATCCGAGATAAGGAGATAACTCGGAAATAACATCCAAAGCTTAATAAAATTGAACCTGATGTGGCCTTAGCAGCCAAGGCAGCTAAGACCGCACAAGCTTCGGGGACTAATGTTAGGGGGATACCCTCGGGTAGGGTCACGCCGGGGTATAAAGGCCGAGTTAGCTGAGGTTCGGCAAGGCTAAAGCGGATGCTGGCCGGGTCACTTCGAGGCAGGCCGAATCACGGGGTAACCCGGACCAGGAGGCGTCCACCTAACTAGGTCTTAGCCGACTTAAGCCGTAAGTCGGAGAGGCGTATTTAACTTGTATGCAGGAACGGGTGTGGCCGGATCAACTATGATCCGGGTCATATCTAGCTTCTAGGAGAAGAAGGAATCTTTCTGGTCAAAAGAAGCCCCGGTACGCACTGCATGAGCGAGGCGGACAGAGGCAGGACCACTGAGGCGTGGCCGATAGAGGTGATGACTCCCATGTCGGCTGACGCGGGCGCCGCAGAGGCTCACGTAGCCTCTGCATGTGTGACGCGGGGGAAAAAGCAACCCGGTCGGCTTACTATTCTAGGAGGAGGCATATTCCCAGGAATATGCCTCCACGTATGCCCTAAGTAGAGACCTGGCCACCCCTATATAAGGAAGGCTAGGGCCTCTGTAGAAGGGGTTCCGCTTGGCTGGTTGGTTTTAGGTTCTAAGTGTTGATCTCCAGTTGGTCTTGTACGGGTTAACTGTGGGTGAGAGTAAGAGAGCTCCTTCTTCCTCCTCTCGCCAATACAGCTCTAGGAGCACTTGTAACCTTGGAGGTGAATCAAATACAAACCTTCTGTGTGGGGAATCACCTCACTATCCCTCCCTGGATTCCCCTAGTGCTATTAGTCTCCACCTTTAGCCTATCCATGGCATCTGCCGTGACACCACCACGACAGCAACCTACACAAATTAGCACCTAAAACATGTGTATGTAAGAAACAAATAGTACATGGGCATGTATATGCCCGACCCTACTTATCTATATCCTAAAATTCTATTAAAACACATACGCTTCTCCTATCTAACCTAATCTTCAACGTCACGAGCGACTCAGGCTCCACCAGCTGGTACCATGTGCCCTCCTTCCGTTTATCCTCCTCTAACATCTGAAGTTGCTATTCTCCCACCACCTACCCTAGGTAGTGGTTAGCGACGGCGGGAATCGAGCTCTTGGAGGCGGAATCAAGCGAGAGCTTCGAAAAACCTACTTCACTGGGCCAAGCTAGCGGTTGGATGGGTGATATGCGTTGAAAATTTTGCAACTTTTTTACCAAATGTAGTAGTTAATCGGGAATATACCTAGTAATCGGTCTGTCGGAGCTATTAGTCAGGCTAAAGAATTAACACAACCGATTAGTGGTAATCAACATGGTTAGGTCCCTAGTAGCGATTAATCGGCCTATTAATCGCTGATTCGGGCATTTTTTGAATAATGGTTCCTCCTCTCTCAATTTATCTCCCCTCTCTCCTCTAGCAAACTCGTGCCACCACCATCTTCGCTCTTCGATTCCGGTAGGCTCCGGTCCTTCTAGCCGCGTCGATCATGCTTGCCGACCAAGTGCACAACACTGTGTCAATTGGTCCTCATCGATTTGTCAATATCGCCCTCATATGGCCTTGCTAATACCCTACTGAAACCTAGGGTTTCGGCTACCCTGGCCTCACCATGCTTCCTCAGCTTGACAGTGACATGTTGGTGTCTTGGACGAGCTAGGGTGGTGTGTGTGCTACTGGCAGCTCGGTGCAGGCCCAACTATTGCATGTGCCACTGTGTCATGGCCTCTGTCGCCATGTATAACTCACTGGTTTGCTTCTTCTTCAAAACCCTAGTGAGGACCACGGGTAAGTATTCCTGCCCCTATCTATGTTCATCTCTTCTTTCTCTCAGTATCAAACCCTAATTAGGGTTTCCCCTCTTCTATTGTAGCAGTAGCTCTTTGATGCATGCTTGATATTGTCCATGTGGTTACTCATAATGACCTTACTCAATCCTAGATTTAGTGACATGCCTACTTCTACTATGATTCTATAGATTCTTTACGTATACTTGTGTTTGTGTTTATGATTGTGAAGAACTGGTGTGGTTCCACTTTGAGAACTTGTTTGGTTATGGTGAAAAATATGTGGTGACAATGTTATTGTTACCCCACATCAACTCCTAAGTCCATTGTTGCTATAAATCAATGATGATAAGGTTCCTGTGTTGATGTTGAGCATGTATTTCTCAGTTTAGTTTACTCTTGAAGCAATAGATGACATTCTCGATTCATTGCTAGCGTTTAACTTGGCTTGATACCTTAGTGTGATTATTCTCTAAAGTTGCACTATTGGAATTATTATAATGAGCATGATTGGGTTCAATCCTATGTTTGAGTTCCATCTTCAGTGACTGTCCACTGAATTATGCTATGCTGATGCCTTCCAATCCTAGATTTCTTGATATGTAATGATGCATGCCATCATAATGCCTAACTAGGATGTTTTCTTCTAGTGCAGATAACCTCTACAAGCAAAGGTTGCTGATGCTTTTCCTTGTTGTCAATTTTCTTCTTATTTTTTGTATTTTTTATCCAATTCTTTGTATAGATAATGTAATATGTATCTAATTGTAATAAAGACTTTCTTTACTTGTATTATTACAATTTACCTTTTGCTTATTTCTTATTTACTTGTTTAGGTAATCTATGGTATTGTATTATGGAATAAATCTCATTTATTCTTTAACTGTACACTTGTGATATTATTGTAATATCTTGTAATATTTTTCAATATTCCAATTTCATTTATATTATCATATCGGATTGTCATTATAATATTCTATAATTAATTCTTTAATATTTCAAATTCCTATACATTTAAATTTGAAATGCAAATCTCAAATCCAATCCTTAATTAAAAATTTAAACACCAGTTTAAATTCATTCTCCCAAAACAGTCAAAGTACCTATAGATCATGTCAAAATCTATTGCACCCCCACTCAGATGATCTAATTCTAATCCATCAAACCAAGAAAAACCTTGATCCCTCTAGGGTTTTAGTTTTGCACGAAAAATCCCTGGATTTTCTTATGCATGAATGAAAATGCACACACTCTCTTCTGTAGCCCTAAATGTTGTGGCATTCCACAACCATTCCCATTTAAAAAATCCTACCTTCTAGTGATAGAGATGCCGATATAGAAAAATCAAAACATAAAAAAATAGAGATTTTTCACTACTGTCTTGTGGGAGTTTGCCAAAGAAAAAGAGGCTTATTCAAAGGACTAGTGTGATGAAAAAAGGTCCCAATTTTGGCCCATCAAAGCTGTCCAGTTTGTTGAGAAACGATTGGTCAAGCTAAACAGCCATGGAGGATATCATGTGGTAGAAGTGATCGAGGGTACAGTGGCTAGTATCAGGACAAAATTACTCGGTTTTTTACTTGAGAGTGAGCCACAGAAACAAAAATAATAAGATCACCTAGTTGATGAAACCATTTGGTCAAGTGTTAACTGACGAGGCAGAGATGAAGAACATGGCGACATCTTTCTATAAACATTTGTACACATCAGAGGTGACATAAAATATGGAGGTGGTGCTAAGTACGGTTCCTGGCAAAGTTACAGAGCTGATGAATGAGAGGTTGATTGCTCCTTTCAAGGAGAGTGAGGTGAGGGATAATCTGTTCTAGATGTTTCTAACAAAAGTGCCAGGCCCAGATGGTTTCATGCTCACTTTTTTCAGAGATATTGGGATGTGTGTGATGCGGAGGTGACCGCAGTAGTACTATGGGTGTTGAGAGGAGACAACGACCCAACATCCATCAATAATACCCTTGTTGTTTTAACTCCAAAGGTGGCGAATCTAGAGGAGTTGGGGTAGTTCTCACCAATATGTTTATGCAACGTTATTTACAAAATTGCATCGGAGGTGGCCGCAAATAGGCTGAAGATGATTCTACCATAGACCATCTCAGAGGAGCAATCTGATTTTGTTCCACGCAGATTAGTTACTGACAACATAATCACAGCATATGAGTGTTTACACTTTATGAAGAAAAGAGGGTGAAAATACTATGTTGTTGTGCTTTGAAGTTGGACATGAAGAAGGCCTATGACAGATTTGAATGGAACTACTTACGAGCTATTATGCTCAATCTTGGTTTCCATAGGCGTTGGGTGGAGATGATCATATGTTTGGTCACTTTAGTCTCGTTCTCAGTGCTTTTCAGTGGAGGAAGTACTGAAAACTTTACCCCCTCTAGGGGTATACGTCAGGGAGATCCTATCTCGCCCTACCGTTTCCTGTTGGTAGCAGATGGCCTCTCGTGCCTTCTAAAATCAAGAAATGAGTATCGAACTTAAGTGGGATCAAAGTGGCACCATCAGCTCTGGTGGTTAGTCACTTACTCTTTGCAGATGATAGCTTGCTGTTTTTCAAGGCAGATAGGGAGAGTGCTGAGGAGATCAAAGATGTATTGGATATTTACTGTCGGGCTTTGGGCCAACTAGACAATAAGGATAAATCATCTATTCATTTTGCAGAAGGTTGCAATCAAAGTATTAGAGTTGAGATTATGGATCTTCTGGAGGTACATAATGAAGCGCTAAGTGAAAAGTATCTAGGCATGCCCACGGATGTTAGTACTTCAACCAATGGAGCTTTCAAATGCCTTAAAGCCAGGGTGTGAATGAATCTACAAGGCTAGTTAGAGATGTTGTTATCATTGGGGGCAAGGAGGTTTTAGTTATAGCAGTAGCTCAGGCACTCACAATGTACCATATGACGTTCTTCAAGCTATCGAGTGGTCTGTGTGAACACATAAATGGATTACTTCGGAGCTTCTGGTGGGGAAGTAAAGAAGGGAAGAGAAAAACATGTTGGGTGACATGGGATGACATGACTAAGCCTAAATGTTCTAGAGGGCTTGGATTTAGGGACATCGAGCTATCCAACCTGGCACTACTTGCAAGGCAGGCATGGCGTCTGCTGCAAGACCCAGACAGTTTGAGTGCTAGGATTATCAAAGCAGTATATTTCCCAACAGGAGAGTTTTTGGATGCCAAGGTTGGATCTTCTCCATCACGTGTATGGAGATCTATCAGGGAAGGGAAGAAAGTTCTTAGGCAGGGGCTAATTTGGCGCATTGGTACCGGTGTTGGCATAAACATCTAGAATTCAAATTGGCTTCCACGGGATTATTAAGGCTGATTTGTTGCCCTATGTATGAGCCACCCCATGAGTCAGTGAGTTGATTGATGCCCGCACAAGATCTTGGGATATCTCTAAGGTGAAGCAAGCTATGGTACCAATGGATGCTGAAACCATCCTCAATATTCAGTTACCATCGAGGCAACATGAGGATCGCTTGGCGTGCAACTATGAGAAGCGCGTGGTGTTCACGGTACGATCTGCATATAGAATGCTGGTAAACACGCGTGAAAGGAGGACTGCATGATTGGATGAGAATGCGGGTATTTTAGAAAAGAACCAGATGCTAGGAGCTAGTTAGTGGTGGTTATCGAGGTGTTATCCGATGAGGAGCTCATGCTTGCAGTCGTAACATTATGGGTTATCTGGTATGCAAGGCAAAAGGCACTGCATGAGGAGGCTTTTCAGAGCCCGTTGTCTACATTGTGCTTCATTAATCAATTAATTGCAGACCTAGCCGTTCAAAATACCCCATATCAGCCGGCCAAGGGAGGGATTGTGGCCTGTCCGTGTTGGCTCCCACCACCGGTAGGGATGTTGAAGGTTAATGTGGGTGCTTCTCTACCAAAGAACAGCAGGTGAGCAGTGATGGAGATATGCCCTGGAGGCAAATAATAAATAGGTTTATTATCATATCTCAAACTAGTTCATAACAGTTTCATACTATGCTATAACTGTATCAAGAGGAAACACCGATACAGGTGTGGTATGTAAACAAACCAGGTCCGTAGTAGCCTCTATTAAACTAGTTCGTTGGGCAATCGATGATCAGGGTTTCCTGATCATGGTGCATTTATGCTAGTTGACAATAAAGTCATATCATTAGAGAATGACATGATAGACATTACCCACATAAAGTATTGCAACACTAGAGGACAAGCTTAAGTTAAATCGGTCCAACTTCATAGAGTGATATCTACACCTAAGGGGGATTCTCATCACTTATGACCTACTCTTCACCATTTCGAAATCACTAGGAGAGCTTCTAGATGATGATGCAAGTGAGGATGATGAACAAGAGTTTCGTGATCGTCGTGACTTATTCATCTACGTCTCAAAGACCATACAATGGACACTGGTGCTTGAGTTGCAAGAGAAATTCCCACAGACCGAGCCATTTGATATGATCAATGGAATAAAGGCTATGTTGATAGAACAAGTCAGGCTTTTGATATTTGATCTACTGGATAAGTTTCTTTTTTCCAGAAGATTGATAAAACACATGTCTAGTTAGCCATGTGGTGATCATGCATAAACTCTATGCACGTCTTGTATATGAGGTTGATTACTGGATGGAAGACCAATTTGGGATATATGGGGTGTTCGTTTTCTACCCCCAGCTACAAAGAGGTTGTCCATGGCTATGTGATGAGAGGTGACACGCTCAACTTTCATCAGTTCCTGTAGCAGTTAAGAACTATGAAGATAGAGCTCATTGCTGGTGAGATCATCGATGGAGCAGGTATATATGATATACAATTTATAAATTTGTTTATCACAAAACACTTATAGCAGTTTCACCAAGTATACTGATACTTGTTCTTGTTTTATGAAAACAGGACCATCTGCATGAGTGTTGAGTGGAGGAGACAAGAGGACAAGATGTGTTGGAGGCATATTGGATGTTGATGGATGGCAATACTTCTCATTTACATTTATCTACTACACTTATTAAAATTATAACTATTTGTAATCGATTTGAGTTTAAGAACCTATATATATAGAACATGACTATTTTACAACCCCCTTTAGATGGTTGTAGAATAACTATTCTACAACCCCTCCCCTAATAAAGACCTTCTATACCTGAGCCATCCTCGCCCCACCTCCCGCGCGCCTCCCTCTCTCCACCTCCGGCGAGTCGCCCCCTTCCCACCTCCTGCGCGCCACCCCCTCCCCACCTCCCGTGCGTCGGCCCCGGCCCACCTCCCGTCCCACGCTCCACACCCGCCCCACCTCCCGTGTCGCCCACTGGCCACCTCCCGCGTCGCCCACTGGCCACCTCCCACGCGCCACCCCCGCCCCAACTCTCGCCAGCATGCTGCCACACTACCTCGTGTTGACGTGACACCACCTTATCTCCCGACACGCCTCCACCTGACATCCCATTGACGCGCCACCACCCCACGAAACCCCCTATACACTATTTTTTCGGAAGTTCGCTTTATATTTTTCAGAAGTTCACTTCATCTTAATGAAGTTCTCCTTAATATTTTTGGAAGTTCAGTTCATTTGTTTGTTGTTCAATTCATTGTTTTTGGAAGTTCACTTCACCTTTTCCCGAAGTTAGCTATTTTTCGGAAGTTCACTTCACCTTTGGAAGTTTGCTTTATATTTTTCAGAAGTTCGCTTCATTTTAATGAAGTTCACTTTTATATTTTCGGAAGTTCACTTTATTCTTTTCAGAAATTCACTTCACTTTTTTCGAAAGTTCACTATTCAAAAATTCCATGTTCACTACACTTTTTTTTTAAGTCCACTCTCAAATTCACTTTTTGTAAAGGTTCACTTTGAACATGACAAGAAAATCACTAACAATGTTGGGCAATTCACATGTCGCGGCTAGGTGGTTCACATCTCGTGTCCGTCCAGTTCACTTTATATTTACTAGGGTTATCAATTTAAGAAATTCAAAAGGTTAACCATTATGTTTTGGGAAGTTCATTCTTATTTTGTCACGGAGTTCATTATCATGCACATTATACCAAAAAATACATAAAACAGAAGTTAGGTATATAAAAATTACGAAGTCCACTATATAAAATTCAAGAAAACATTGAGAAAGTTCACTATACAAAAATTATGAAATTCACTTAGTCAACATTAGTAGTTCACTACATATAACATAAAGTTAACTTTGAAAAAAGTGTGAAATAGTAAGAAACTTCTAAAATATTAAGTTTTGTATAATTAAATAAATTTAAAATGTTGTTTATATGAAAATATGCGAAATTTGCATAGCTTTCCAACGGTATACCATTTATATTATTTTGATTAACGGTTGAAAAACTATGACAAAAAAAGAATACAGTGGAGAGTGTCTATATCATGATCGATAGTTCACTAGTACGTATCGAGAAGGTCACATGCATGCCCAGAGCAATTCGGGTACTCTATTTTTAACGAACGGAAAACCTACGTACTAAAATAACACAAATGATCTACCATTGCATCAATAGACCTCCGCCGTAATTAATTAACACTAATACAAGTCTAATTTCACTCTAATGCACGGTCACTCTCCACCCGTCTACCGAAGGCACGTTAATTTCAAAGCATTGACATAATGTCAACCATCTCTATTTTTAGTACATCTAAAATTATTTGAAAACCGTACGTCAACATGAATACGTTTCACATTTTCCACACGATTCTAATGATATATCACACACGTCAATCCGATGAGCGGTTTGAAAAAAAATATTAAAAAACGGAAAAGTTCATGAAAATAGATTTTAGTACATTTAAAACTTTTCATAAACTGTGCATAATTTAGGAAAAATTTGTGAACATAGAGGTTGTGAAATTTCCATATCCTTCCAATGGTATATAGCATGCATCAATCCGATAAGCGGTTCAAAAATAGCGGCTAAAACTATGTATAAAAATGACAAAGTTTGCGAAAATTACGTTTGGTATTATATCTTTCTAATGATATATTATATGCATTGTTCCCACAAGTGGTTTAGAAACTACGTTTAAAATATTGTCCGCTAAAACGTAGATTTTCGGTAGTACGTCAGGAAGTTCACCGTCTTTCGTGTGAAATTTAGAAAGGGTTACATAAAAGTTCAGAAAGGGTTTTATAATAGTTATTTTACAAGGGGTTGTAGAATAGTGGACCTATATATATGTAGCAAATCAGTTGTTCTATTAATATGAATGATTTCTATTATGGTCATTTTTTGGTTATGAATATGTTATTCTTATGGGGGTCTTAATGATAATATGTATATATTTATAATACATGAGAGACCAAAATGATATCCAACTTGAATGATAATGCAATTAGTAGGACACTAATGGTTTAAGTCATGAAACAATATAAGCATATTGTTGAATAATTGGAAAGCGTTAGATGATTGATCTATCGACATATGTCGAATCATGCCTAGACTGGCAAATATGACTAAAACAGAATATGTTCTGGTAAAACAGAAAATATATTGTTGAATACCATACATACGATGTATCATAACTTAGCAATACGACAAAAATCATTATCATATAATTATAATTGTGGACTTAAAAATAAATAAGAATATTTGCTAAAGAACACATAACTCCGAGACTATTCAAAATGTTCGAATGACTGTCAGAACAAAAAGGATATAGAATTAACAAAAGTAACAAAGTTTCTTGATTGTAACAAGATCATTTGTAACCAAGTTAATATTTTTGTCCTTACAAAAGATGGTGATCGAATAGGAGGATAAAGTTATAGGATCAAATCAACTAACACTTACGAAATAGGGGAACCATCATGATTCGTGGAAATAACACCATAAAAAGTTATGGCACGTTCGAGTTTCTAGAGACTTTGATAAAGTGATTAAGAATACAAAATATTTGTAGAATACTCATAGGAAACTATGAATGCATTCTTTCATAATCAAAGGACAAACTGGATGTTTTCAAGGGGCATACTTGTTAAGAAAAGTTTCTTAATAAAATATTGGTGGAGAAAAGTGAAAGTTTGAAGTTAAGATATTCGATCTTAATCCAATTGTAGAGTAGCACAATGGAATATGTCCCGTGAAACTAATCTCTGCAAAAGGACATGAAACTATTTATCATGATCATAGCATTTCAAGTAAGGACTTAACTTTAAGAAAGTAGGATTGGATAATGAATTTTCCACTTTGTGAAAATAAATTATTTTCTCATCATATAAGATATGATAAACCTATGAACTACAAAGAGGTGATGAAAGACCTGAGTGTGAGATATGACTAAAAGTCATGAAATCTAAAGAAAGTTACATTTAAGATTAAAGTAGTAATATGTTACTCAAATCTTATCAAAGTAAGAAGTTACTTGATTATTCCTAAATAACTATGAGTTATGTGGAAAAAATGCAACTTTAGACGAAAGCTTGAATTTTCATGAAGTATGTCCGCAAATTCAATGGTTGACTGCAAAAATGTAGCAAAGTTTGGTGACATGGGCATTACCCTACAGGTACTCAAGATCAGCATATACGGTCCAGCCTAGAAGAAGCCCACGGCATTGCTAAGGCCCAATCAAGATTCGGGTGACCTAGGAGACTTCGACTCCTTGCGGCACACGGCAAACTCGAGATAGAAGTTTAAAGGGAAAACCCTAATATGTAACCAACTCGACCTGCTATCCTGAGACCTAACATATCTATATAAAGGCTAGGAGGGGTGGCGAGGAGGATATCCACAACCCTAGTTTCCACACCATCGCCAAATTGTATCTGCGCACCCCTGTAACTTTCGACCCCTCGATAATTCTAAGAGCAGACAAGCAAGAGTAGGGTCCTCTATGAGGCCTGAACCTGGGTAAACCTCGTGTCCCCTATGTGCTTGTTTGCTAGCCGATCGATGCCTCCAGCACTCCCCACTTCCTCAAACCTAAGTCCATCTGCGATGGGCATTTATGAGTTAACCCCTCGTCAATTGGCACCATCCGTGGGAAATGGGAGTGATGATGTTGCAGCTTCTTCGGTCCCATCAACCGCGATCTACGACTTCACTATCCACACGCCGGCCACTCGCCCGGATTTCGAGTCCATGGGCGATGGAATCGGTCTGGCAATCGGGAGATTACGTTTCCAAGTTGGTCGGTTGGGCACACTTCGCCTCCCCGATCAGTCGAAGGTTCCCGCATCGTGGTTTCCACCACCGATCGGCACCCTGAGCGAATGCAACGCCCCGACATCAGTCGGGAATACAAATAGTGACAGTAGTTGCAAGTCCGATCTGGGTGATCTGGCAACAGAAGATGGAGTCTACAGCTCTAGATCTGAAAGCTGTGGGAGCAATAGTTTCCCCGGCCATTACATGTGCACCGTCATCGACATGGGCGGTAATGGCGGCACTCGGGGCAACACCGGTACCGGCGGTGGTATCCCAGTCATGAATGACGGCCCCTCCAACGGCGCCCCCACTAACAACGGGCCAGAAGGGCCCATCCTAGAGGATCAACCAAACCTCTCTGCGAATGAGCAAACCCAAGAGCGCGTGCTGATCAAGATCAACGATGCTGAGTGGGCCCGCTGTAGGGAAGCCCTACGAGGCAACCCCTGCCACCCAACTCATCGCATGACATTCTCATGTGTTATCACTGGATGCTCAAGGAGGAGTTCAAGCACCAGCAACAATTAATCGCCCAGCTCGACGAGTGCAGGAGGGAGGCGGACGAGTCGACCCTTCGACGAGCTAAGCTCTCTTCCATCGGAGGATCCTCCTCCAAAGGCAACGATCATACAGCCGCCAGAAGACGCTCTCGACTAGCTCATCTCACTGATAAGGTGAGGGAAGAGGTCGCACGAGTCCTTGACTTCTCGTCTATGATGGTGGATACGCGGGGCAATGTGCTCCCAAAAACGCCGCAGGCAGCGGTAACAGCGGCCACCATGTACCTGCTCAACAACCAGCCACCGGCTGGGGACCCGCGGTCCTCCATGCACCGATCTATGATCGCTGGCCTGGGACTAGTCGAAGCTTACCTCATCAAGGACCCAATGTCGGAGCCAAATAAAAGCAAGGCTCTAGCCAAGCGCTACTCTTCCTCCTCCTCCAGCGACGACAACCATGACTTGTCACGGTGACGCCGCTCCTGTAAGCACGACTACAACTACGACACGCGCAATGACATCATGTGGCACAAAGTTGACAAGATGTGTGCGAGGCGTGCCTGTTCGACTGACTCGGAAGATGACAGGATAGAGCTCTATGGCACCAGCTGCTTCAGTAGAGCCATACGGCAAAAGCGAATTCCCAAAAGGGTTCAAACTCCCATCGGAGAACCCAAAATTCGACGGCCTCCAAGACCCGAAGATCTGGCTGGAAGATCATATTTCCTCCGTCAGGCTACACGGTGGAACCACGAGCATGGCCATGCAATGCCTCCAGCTATAGCTGCAAGGTGACGCCCGTGCGTGGCTCAATAACCTCCCGCGCGGATCGATTCACAGCTGGGATGAGCTAGTTTACAGCTTTGTGTGAAACTTCAAGGGCACTTACGAAAGGCCCGCATCAATCGAAGAATTAAGAGGTTGCTACCAAAAGGCTGGCGAGTCGCTGCGCTCATACATTCAGAGGTGGTCCATCATCAAAAACTCTACAGAGGACATCTCTGAGGACCACGCAATCGATGCATTCAATGGCGGTCTGTGCCGCAGAGAGCTCAGAGAGGAGCTGGGCCGCTCGAAGCCCAAAACAATTGACCACCTAATGGAGATCGCGAACAGGTGGGCTGATGGAGAGGACTTGGTGAAAAACCGCGTCCACTCAGACGATGATGACGACATCGGTCACAGATGCGATCATCGAGGAAAACGCCGGATGCGTGGTTACGAGGACCGCGAGGAAGTCGACATGGTCACGGATAGCTACGCCGACAAACGCGACGACAACAACTGCAATAGCGGATACCGCAGCGGTGGATACCGCGACATCAGGAAAACCACGCAAGTGTGGCAACTCTGCACTCACGATGAGGCACCTGGAACATCTATCCAGGATAAACTGTCCGGACCGTGCAGCGTACACTTCTACATCGACAAGCACGACGGCAAGAAAAAATCCAGTCACCTTCTAGAGGATTGCCATGAGTTCCTTAGGCTCCATGAAGGTCTGGCCCAGATGAATCGCGACGCAATAAACCAAGGCTATGGAGCTGCCCCGGGTGCCGTGGCTCATGGAGCGCCACAACCACCACCCGGGCCACCACCACCTGCAGCTGCACCAATCCAAAACAATGGAGGCAAGCGGGTACACTGGGAAACATGGGAATGATCCAAAAGGACGCCCATCAAATCGGGTGCAAAAATCAATCACTCGCCAAGTTAACCTGGCGATGAACTCTCCACCCTCTACCACTAAGTACCTCATTGGGAGCGAGTCCTGTATTACCTTCGACAAACGTGGTCATCCATGTCAAGTGCCTCGCCTAGGTCACTGTCCCCTGGTGCTCGAGGCACAAATTGGAGGCTTCGAGATGAGTCGCGTCTTCATGGACGGTGGCAGTGGCATCAACCTCATGTTCACAAGCACCTTGCGCGCCATGCGAATCCCTCTGTC
Source organism: Avena sativa (assembly GCA_916181665.1). Lineage (NCBI taxonomy): Eukaryota > Viridiplantae > Streptophyta > Magnoliopsida > Poales > Poaceae > Avena > Avena sativa. Next base: position 473,835,330 of record OV702290.1, read on the forward strand.
ATGCCTGGAAACCTCAGACACAACATTCCACGGCATCATCCCAGGGAAGGGAATATACCCCCTGGGCAAGATCAGCTTGGATGTCATCTTCGGAACACCAGCAAACTTCCGGCGAGAGCGCATCGAATTCGAAGTGGTCGACTGGCCCTCGCAATACCACTGCATCCTCGGACGTGTCATGTTCACGAGGTTCATGGCAATGCCACACTACGCCTACTTTCAGATGAAGATGTCGGGCCCCAACGGCATTATCACCTTCAACTGAAGCTTCAAGAGGTCAGACAGCTGCGACAGGTAATTCAACAGAATCTCCCAGTCTTTCGTCATGCAGGAGGAGCTGGCGAGGCTGAAGGAGTCGACAGACAACAATCTACCTCCTCCGAGTAAGCCAAGCACCCCTGACAAATCCTTCGACTCATCGGTCCACATAAGGCGGTCCAGGTCCACCCAACGGACCCGACCAAGACGGCCCTCATTGCCAATAACTTGAGTCCCGCATAGGAACTTGCGCTCGTCGAATTCCTCTGTGAGCACTAGAAAATCTTTGCTTGATGTCCAGCGGACATGCCAGGGGTTCCTAGGGAATTCGTTGAGCACTCACTCAATGTGAATCCTAAAGCAAGACCAGGGAAGCAGACGATACATCGACTATCTGAGACCAGGGCAAAAGCGGTCGGTATGGAAGTCAACAGACTCCTCGATGCTAACTTTATACGCGAGATCAAGGAAAGCACCTGGGTAGCAAACCTCGTGCTTGTTCCTAAAAAGTACACGAATATCCTGTGGATCTGTGTGTGATGGGTTCGTAGCAGGGAAAACAAAAAAAATCTACCGCAAGAACGAACAAAACCAAGATCTAATCTATGAAAAAGACAAGATCTAATCTATGTGATAAGTGCAACGAGATAGATATATACTAACCCTTGTAGATCCAAATCCTTGTTCAAGATCAGATCTTGTGGTTGATGTAGACGGTCACTTGCCGATCTCAAGATCGAGTAGATAATCCTTCTGGTGTTGCGTTCTAGCAGCGCTTCCGCAGACGATCACACGTGTGGAGTCGATGTAGACCTTCCTCTCCCCGTTCCAGCGAGCAGCAGAGAGGTAGTAGATCTCCACGGAATCCCAGCAGCATGACAGCGTGGTGGCGGTGGTGGAGAAGGATTTCTGTAGGGCTTCGCGTAAGCCGGAGCAGGAGGATGGTGGAGGAGAGAGGTGGCCAGGGTTTGGGGTGGAAGGGTGCAAGAGGGAGGCGCCCTCGCCCCTCTTTATATAGAGGGGGTCCGGCCTAGGGCTGGCCCCCTTGGCCCTCTAGGGCCAGCGTGCCAAAGGAGGGGGGAGTTTCCTTCCCCCCCCCCCCCCAAGTCTCCCCTTTTTCTTTCTTGGTTTTCAAGCAAACTTTGTGGAACCTTCTGGAACTTTCCGAAACACTCTGAAACCTTCTAGAACCTCCATATGAATACTCTAGAACATTTCTGAAACCTAGAAAATGATCTCCATTATATGAATCATATTCTCCGGACAATTCTAGATCTTCTCGTGATGTCCCGGATCCAATCCGAGACTCTGAACAACATTCGGTCTCCAACGCATATTCCATATCTACCTAAACAACATCGAACCTTAAGTGTGTCACCCTACGGTTCGTGAATATGTAGACATGATCGAGACACCTCTCTGATCAATAACCATCGGCGGGATCTGGAGATCCATAATGGCTCCCACATACTCAATGATGACTTCATGATCGATAGAACCATTAACATACGAAACCAATTCCCTTTGTCACGCGATACTATACTTATCCGAGGTTCGATCATCGATATCTCCATAACTTGTTCAACCTCGTTACCGATAAGTACTCTTTACTTGTTCCTTGATATGTCATCCCTTGTGACCTAGTCACATGCTTGCAAGCTAATTAGATGACATTCCACCGAGAGGGCCCTTAGCATATCTATCCGTAATATGGATGGACAAATCCCAGTCTTGAGCCATGCGCTTCAACACATACTTTCAGAATACCTAATGCCACCTTTATAACCACCCAGTTATGAAGCAGTGTTTGATGTCATCAAAGCACTCATTCGGTGATGGTGATTAACTAAATCTCATGGTCGAAGGATTAGGTTACTATGCATTTGAAAGCTTATAGCAAAATCAACTTAATGACTTGATCTTATGCTATGCTTACTATAGGTGTGTGTCCATCATATCATTCTCCTAATGATATGATCTTGTTATCAATAACATCCAATGTCTATGATCAGGAAACCATGATCATCTATTAATCAACAAGCTAGTCTTAACAAGAGGCTTACTAGGGACTCTTTTATGTTTACAAAACACACAAGTATTAGTGTTTCCTAATAATACAGTTATAGCATGGGATGTAAACATTCATCATAAACACAAAGATATAATAATAACCATTTTATTATTGCCTCTTGGGCATATCTCCAACAGTCACCCACTTGCACTAGAGTTAATAATCTAGATTACATTGTAATGTACCTAACACCCATGGCGTTCTGGTGTTGCTCATGTTTTGCTCTAGGGAGAGGTTTAGTCAACGATCTGCCACATTCAGATCAGTGTATACTTTGCAAATCTTTATGTCGCCATCTTGGACATACTCACGAATAGCATGGAAACGTAGCTTGATGTGCTTCAGCTTGCTATGTGACCTTGGCTCCTATGCATTGGCTATGGCACCCGTGTTGTCACAATAGATGGCCATCGGGTCCAACACACTAGGAACCACACCAAGCTCAGTAATGAACTCCTTCATCCATATCGCTTCTTGTGCAGCCTTCGAAGCAGATATGTATTCCGATTCAGTTGAAGATTTCGCCACAACGCTTTGCTTGGCACTCCTCCAGCTCACTACAACACCATTCAAGATAAATACGTATCCAGACTGTGACTTCGAGTCATCTGGATCGGTGTTCCAACTAGCATCGGTGTAACTGTTTACAACAAGATGTTCATCACCTCCATAAGAAAGAACCATATCCTTAGTCCTATTCAGGTAGTTGAGGATATTTTTGACCGTTGTCCAGTGTTTCGTTCACTTTGATATCTACTAGTCAAACTAACATCGCGTGCTATATTCGGTCTTGTACACATCATGGCATACATGACAGAGCCTATGGCCGAGGCATAGGGGATTTTACTCATATTCTCTCTATCTTCTGCCATAGCTGGACTTTGAGTCTTACTCAAGGTCTTACCTGGCAACATGGACAAGAACCCTTTCTTGCTTTCTTCCATTCTAAATCTCTTTAGAACCTTGTCCAGGTATGTACTTTGTGAAAGCTCTATTAAGCATCTTGATCTATCTCTATAAATCTTGATGCCTAAAATGTATGCCGCTTCGCCAAGATCCTTCATTGGAAAACTAGTATTCAAATAGGCCTTGACACTTTCAAGAAGTTCTATCATTCCCAATCAACAATATGTCATCCACATATAGTATTAAGAATGCTACAGAGCTCCCACTCACTTTCTTGTAGATACAAGCTTCTCCATAATTTTGTATAAATCCAAAGTTTTTGATCACTTTATCAAAACGTCGATTCCAACTCTGGGATGCTTGCTTCAGTCCATAAATGGAGCGCTGAAGCTTACACACCTTGTCAGTATATTTAGGATCAACAAAACCTTTGGGTTGTACCATATACAACTCTTCATCAATGTCACCATTGAGGAATGTCGTTTTGACATCCATCTGCCAAATCTCATAATCGAAATATGCAGCGATTGCTAACAAAATCCTCACAGAATTTAGCTTCGCTACCGGTGAGAAGGTCTCATCGTAGTCAACTCCTTGAATTTGGCGGGACCCTTTCGCGACAAGTTGAGCTTTATAGACAGTAACATTACCATCAGCATATGTTTTTCTTTTAAAGATCCATTTGTTCTCGACAGCCTTGCGGCCATCCGGTAAGTCCACCAAAGTCCATACTTGGTTTTCGTACATGGGTCCCATTTCAGATTTCATGGCTTCTTGCCATTTGTAGGAATATGGGCTCATCATAGCTTCCTCATATGTCGCAGGGTCGTCGATGTTGTCCACCAACATGAGATTCAACACAGGGTCATACCAATCAGGATGGCACGAAACCTCGTCGACCTGCGAGGTTCAGCAGCAACTTCATTCAAAGTTTCATGATCATCATCATTATCTTCCTATCTTATTGGTGCAGGCGGCATAGAAACATCTTCCGGTGTTGCGCTACTCTCAAATCCGAGAGAAGGTTCAACAACCTCGTCCAGTTCTACTTTCCTTCCAGTCACTTCTTTCGAGAGAAACTCCTTCTCAAGAAAGGATCCATTCTTAGCAACGAAAACTTTGCCTTCAGATCTATGATAAAAGGTATACCCAATTGTTTCTTTAGGGTATCCTATGAAGACGCATTTTTCCGCTTTGGGTTAAAGCTTGTCGGGTTGTAACTTCTTTACATACGCTTCGCAGCCCCAAACTTTAAGGAACGACAACTTGGGTTTCTTTCCAAACCATAATTCATACGGTGTCGTTTCAACGGATTTAGATGGTGCCCTATTTAAAGTGAATGCGGCTATCTCTAATGCATAACCCCAAAAAGATAACAGTAAATCTGTAAGAGACATCATATACTAAACCATATCTAAGAGAGTTCGATTACGACGTGCAGACACGCCATTACGATGTGGTGTTCCCGGTGGTGTCAACTGTGAAAGTATTCCGTATTTCTTTAAATGCATGCCAAACTCATAACTTAGATATTCACCTCCGCGGTCAGAACGTAGAAGCTTAATCTTCTTGTTACCATGATTTTCTACTTCACTTTGAAATTCCTTAAACTTCTCGAAAGTCTCAGACTTATGTTTCATAAAGTAGATATACTCAAGTCATCCGCGAAAGTAAGAACATAACATATCCACCACGCGATCCTACGCTCATTGGGTTGCACACATCGGTATGTATTATTTCCAATAAGTTTGTAGCTCGCTCCATTATCCTAGAGAATGGAGTCTTAGTCATTTTTCCCATTAGACATGCTTCGCATCTTTCAAGTAATTCAAGAAGTCCATCGGAATGGAGTTTCTTCATGCGCTTCACTCTAATGTGACCAAGACGACAGTGCCACATGTATGTAGAATTATTGTTCATTTTTATTCGTTTAGCATCTATGTTGTGAACATGTGTATCACTACTATCGAGATTCAATAAGAATAAACCATTCATCTCAGGTGCATTACCACAATAGATATTACTCATATAAATCGAACAACCATTATTCTTAGACATAAACGAGTAACCGTCTTGCAATAAACAAGATCCACAAATAATGTTCATGCTTAACGCGGGCACAAAATAACAATTATTCAAGTTCAAAACTAATCCTGAAGGTAGATGAAGAGGGAGCATGCTGACGGTGATCACATCTACCTTGGAGACATTTCCAACGCACATTGTCACCTCGTCTCTTGCCAGTCTTCATTTATTCCGCAGCTCCTGTTTCGAGTTACAAATATGAGCAACCGAACCAGTATCAAATACCTAGGCACTACTATGATTACTAGTAAGATACACATCAATAACATGTATATCAAATATACCTTTCTTCTTGATGTTGTCGTTCTTCAGATCTGCCAGGTACTTGGGGCAGTTGCACTTCTAGTGACCTTCACCCTTGCAATAGAAGCACTCAGTATTAGGCTTAGGACCAGCCTTGAGCTTCTTAGCAGGTGCGGTAGCTTTCTTGTCGTCCTTCTTGAAGTTGCCCTTGTTCTTAGGCTTGCCCTGTTTCTTGAAATTGGTGGTCTTATTAACCATCAACACTTGGTGCTCCTTCTTAATCTCCACTTCAGCAGTTTTCGGCATGGAGAAGAGTTCAGGCAACGTCTTGTTCATGCAATGCATATTGTAGTTCATCATAAAGTTCTTATAACTAGGTGGCAGTGATTGGAGGACACGATGAATCCCCAACGCATTAGGAATCGTTATTCCCAATTCTTGGAGCATGTTCACGGGCCCAGACATTTTGAGCACGTGCTCACTAACGGAGCTGCCCTCTTCCATCTTACAGTTAAAGAACTTCTCGGAGGCCTCATAGCTCTCCACGGCCGCATGAGTCTCAAAGATCAGCTTGAGCTCATTGATAATCTCAAAAGGGTCGTGGTGCTCAAAGAGCTTCTGAAGCTCCGATTCTAAACCGTACAGGATGGCACACTAAACTGTGGAGTAGTGATTTTTCCAAGGGATGAAAACATTCTTAACATCATCAGAGGCATCCTCTGCAGGTGGGTCACCTAGCGGTGCATCTAGCACATAGGTCAACTGACCAGTGATGAGGACAATCCTCAATCCATGGAACCAGTCCGTGAAGTTGCTTCCATTGTTTTTCAGCTTTTCTTTCTCTAGGAATGCATTAAAATGGATGGAGGGGGTCACCATGATCTACAACATATTTGCAAAGAGTTTAGACTAAGTTTATGACAAATTGAGTTCAAATTTAATTCTTAAATTAACTAAGTGAACTCCCACTCAAAACAACATCCCTCATGTTGCCTTAGTGATTACACTAACCAAATCCACTACACCAAGTCCGATCTTCACGAGAGAAGATGTAGCTTCAAAGGCGAACAATCAACATATTCATCATATCATTCATATGACTCATGCTTTACCTTTCGGTATTCCATGTTTCGAGACCATGTCTATACATGCTAGGCTCGTCAAGATTAACCCTAGTATCTGCATGTGTAAATCTAGCTTGCACCCGTTGTATGCACACGTAGAATCTATCACACCCGATCATCACGAGATGCTTCGAAACGCCGAGTCTTAGCAACGGTTCCTACTAAGGACGAACACTTTATTACTTGATATTTTAGTGAGAGGGATCATCTTATAATGCTACCGCCGCGATCTAAGCAATACAAGATGCAAAAAGGATTAACATCACATGCAATTCATAATATGTGACATGATATAGCCTTTCTTCTTGTGCCTTTGATCTCCATCTCCAAAGCACGGACATGATCTCCATCATCACCAGCGTGGCGTCAAGGTCAGTGGCGCCGCTTCATGGTTGTCCATCACTAATAGCAACTATAACAACTACTTGGAATAAAGTTATTACATGACGAATAGACACGCAGGTCCTAACAGAATTTAAAGACAACCATTAGGCTCCTATCAGTTGCCATATTACAATAAGGATCATTGCATACATCAAATATATTCACAATCACATCGTGGCCATATCACATCACATGCCCCTTCAAAAACAAGTTAGACGCCTCTAATTTTCTTTGCATGTTTTACGTGGTTTGGGGCTTTCGTATAAGAAATGATCTTACCTACGAACAAGAACCACAACGCTGATACAAGTGTTGTCAGATGCTAATTGTAAATTGAATATTAGCTATGGTGGGAGAGACAGACACCCGCAAAGCCACTTGTGCAATGTAAGTTGCACGTGAAGCGTGGAGCAAGTCTCATGTACGAGGACATGTAAGGTTAGCCCGAGCCGCTTCATCCCACCATCCTGCAAGATGCAAAGTACACGTGAAGACAACGACAACAAAAGCATCAACGCCCACAATAACCATTGTGTTCTACTCGTGCAACAGATCTACGCATATACATAGCTATGATACCACTAATGGGTTCATAGCAGGGAAAACAAAAAAATTCTACAGCAAGAACGAACAAAACCAAGATCTAATCTATGGAAAAGCCAAGATCTAATCTATGAGATAAGTGCAATGAGATACATCTATACTAACCATTGTAGATCCAAAGACTTGTTCGAGATCAGATCTTGTGGTTGATGTAGACAATCACTTGTCGGTCTCAAGATCGAGTAGACAATCCTTCCGGCACTGCGTTCCAGCAGTGCTTCCGCAGACGATCACACGTGCGGAGTCGATGTAGACCTTCCTCTCCCTGTTCCAGCGAGCAGTAGAGGTAGTAGATCTCCACGGAATCCCAGCAGCACGACGGTGTGGTGGTGGTGGTGGAGAAGGATTTCTGCAGGGCTTCGCCTAAGCCGGAGCAGGAGGATGGTGGAGGAGAGAGGTGGCCAGGGTTTGGGGTGGAAGGGTGCAAGGGGGAGGCGCCCCCACCCCTCTTTATATAGAGGGGGTGCGGCCTAGGGCTGGCCCCCTTGGCCCTCTAGGGCCGGTGCGCCAAGGGAGGGGGGAGTTTCCTTTCCCCCCAAGTCTCCCCTTTTTCTTTCTTGGTTTTCAAGAAAACTTTGTGGAACCTTCTGGAACTTTCCGGAACACTCTGAAACCTTCTAGAACCTCCATATGAATACTCCGAAACATTTCCGAAACCTAGAAAATGATCTCCATTATATGAATCATATTCTCCGGACAATTCCGGATCTCCTCGTGATGTCCTAGATCCAATCCTAGACTCCGAACAACATTCGGTCTCAAATGCATATTCCATATCTACCTAAACAACATCAAACCTTAAGTGTGTCACCCTACGGTTCGCGAATATGTAGACATTATCGAGACACCTCTATGATCAATAACCATCTACGGGATCTGGAAATTCATAATGGCTCCCACATACTAAACGTTGACTTCGTGATCGATAGAACCATTAACATACAAAACTAATTCCCTTTGTCACGCGATACTCTACTTATCCGAGGTTCGATCATCGGTATCTCCATAACTTGTTCAACCTCGTTACCGATAAGTACTCTTTACTCGTTCCATGATATGTCATCCCTTGTGACCTAGTCACATTCTTGCAAGCTAATTAGATGACATTCCACCGAGAGGGCCCAAAGCATATCTATCCATCATATGGATGGACAAATCCTAGTCTTGATCCATGCGCTTCAACACATACTTTTAGAATACCTAATGCCACCTTTATAACCACCCAGTTACGAAGCAGCGTTTGATGTCATTAAAGCACTCATCCGGTGATAGTGATTAACACAATCTCATGGTCGAAGGATTAGGTTACTCTGCATTTGAAAGCTTATAGCAAAACAAACTTCATGACTTGATCTTATGCTATTCTTACTATGGGTGTGTGTCCATCACATCATTCTCCTAATGATATGATCTTGTTATCAATAACATCTAATGTCTATGATTAGGAAACCATGATCATCTATTAATCAACAAGCTAATCTTAACAAGAGACTTACTTGGGACTCTTTTATGTTTACAAAACACACAAGTATTAGTATTTCCTAAATAATACAATTATAGCATGGGATGTAAACATTCATCATAAACACAAATATATAATAATAACCATTTTATTATTGCCTCTTGGGCATATCTCCAACAGCATGGACTTCACCTCCTTGAATAAACATTGCCCAAAGGATCACTTCCCATTGCCGCAGATCGACCAGATAATCAACTCCACCGCAGGATGCGAGCGCCTCTGCTTCCTCGATGCCTACTCAGGCTACCACCAGATTCGAATGAAGGAGGAAGACCAGGAGAAAACGGCCTTCATCACGCCCTTTGGCATCTTCTACTACACAACGATGCCTTTTGGGCTGAAAAATGCAGGGGCCACCTATCAGCGGTGTATGCAAGCCTACCTCGAGAGCCAGCTTGGTCGTAACATTCAAGTCTACGTCGATGACATCGTCGTCAAAACTAAGGAGGAAGCCTCGTTACTCGATGATCTCCGTGAGACCTTTGATAACCTTGAGCGCTACCGGATCAAGCTGAATCCGGACAAATGCGCCTTCGGCGTACCATCTGGGCAACTACTCGGGTACCTTATCTCCGCGAGAGGGATCGAAGCCAACCCGAAGAGAATAAAGGACATACTGCCCATGGAGAAGCCGAAGAACGTAAAAGGCGTCCAGCAGCTAGCTAGGCGAATCGCAGCGCTCAGTCGATTCATCAGTCGAATGGGTGAGAAGGCCCCGCCTTTCTACCAGCTCCTTCGCAAGGCTGACAAATTCGAGTGGATAGAAGAAGCACAAGAAGCATTTGAAGACCTCAAGCGTCTACTATCCACTTCGCCGGTGTTGGTAACACCTCTGTAAAAGGAGCCCCTATTGTTATACATCTTCGCCACCAACCAGGTGGTTACTACTGTGCTCGTAGTGGAACAAGCCGAAGAAACAAAGTCCATGGGGTACAACACCCACTATACTACCTTAGCGAAGTACTCACGCTGACAAAACAGCCGTACCCGCATTATCAGAAGTTGGCATACGGCATCTTCATGATAGCCTAGTGACTGCGCCACTACTTCCAGGAGCACCCCATCATTGTGGTGAACGACGCTCCAGTAGGGCACATCCTCAACAACCTTGATGCCACCGGACGAGTCGCGCTTTGGGGGATAGAACTGTCTCCACGAGACATCACATACGAGAAGCAAGATGCAATCAAGTCGCAATTACTCCCGGATTTCCTCGTCCATTGGATGGAAAACCAGCTCCCTGACACACCAGACATGTCCTGCCTATGGACAATGCACTTCGAAGGATCAAAACATCGAGAAGGAGCTGGCGTAGGCGTCATCCTAACATCGCCACAAGGTGACAAGATGAGGTATGTTCTGCGAATGCAGTTTCGTGCCTCCAACAACAAAGCTGAATGCGAGGCCCTGCTCCATGGGATGCGGATGGCCAAATCTTATGGCGCAATGCGACTCGTCATCTACGGCGACTCTAAACTGGTAATAAATCAAACCATGAACCAGTCTGACGCTCTGAGCGACAACATGATCGCCTACCGTGACCTCTATGACGCACTTGAACGGGACTTTGATGGCTGCGAACTACGGCACGTCGTCTGCGAGAGCAATGAGGAGGCGGATACACTCACCAACATTGGCTCCAACTATGCCCCGGTGCCACCTGGAGTACTCCTAGAGCATCTGTGAACGCTCCATCAAGCCAAAGATTCCAGAGCAAAAATCTAGCACGTCAAAGGACTCGGGGGCTACGCCACCCGACGAACTGAAGGCACTTGAGGACATGGAAAAAGAGATGGGACTCGAAGGCCCCATGGAGGTCATGATGATCGAGCCATCCTAGATACAACCATACATCACATACTTACTCGGCAAAAGATTGCCAGATGACCCGACAGATGCGCGACATATAGCGCAACGATCCAAGGCTTTCGCCCTCATCAACGGCGAACTATACAAACGCGGCATCATAGGAGTCCCTCAACGATGCGTATCCAACAGATATGAAAGAGCCATCCTCCTCAAGATACATGAAGGCACTTGCGGCCATCATGCCGGCAGTCGCGCCCTCGTCGCCAAAGCTCTGCGAGCTGGATTCTACTAGCCAACGGCAATGCACGATGCTAAGGACATTGTCCAGAAGTGCAATGCTTGCCAAAGATTCGCGGAGAAACCGCACGCACCTGGTGTAGAGCTCATGCCAATACCCGTGGCCTGGCCCTTCACGCGATGGGACTCGACATGGTCGGGAAACTGCAAAAATCTTCACCTGGAGGGTACGTCTACCTCCTCGTCGCAGTCGACAAATTCACCAAGTGGATTGAGGCCATGCCGGTAACAAACCAATCAGGGACCACCGCCGTCAAATTCTTCGAGTCCATCGTCTTCCGGTTCGGGTTGCCTCACAGCTTCATCACGGACAATGGAACAAACTTCACCTTGAACAAATTCTAGGATTTCTGCGAAAAACTAGGGATCAACATCAGCTACGCTTCGGTGGCACACCCTCAGACCAACGGTCAGGTTGAAAAGGACAACAGCCTCATCTACAGCGGCATCAAGAAAAGGCTCCTCAGGCCACTCGAAAGAGTTGTCGGGTGCTGGCCTGAGGAGCTACAATCAGTACTATGGAGCATGCGCACAACTCCAAACAGCGACACAGGCTATACTCCATTCTTCATGGTACACGGCGCCGAGGACTCTGTCGTAGCATTCTTCATCAACGGCAGTACTACCTACAGAAGTATGCTACAAAGCCCAACGGTCGTAGCATACAGTGAAGCAGAATCAACTCTCACACTCGAAGACTCTGTCGACCTCCTCGACGAAGCACGCGAGATAGTAGCGGAGCGATCCGCGATCTACCAGCAAAACCTCTGCAACTACCATAGCAGAAGGCTATGCCCAAGGTCTTTCGTCGAAGGAGACCTAGTCCTACGATTGAAGCAGCAAGGGCACCTCAAGCTCGAGTCCCCTTGGGAGGTACCTTATGTGATTACCGAAGTAATCCCAGGTGGCGCCTACTAGCTTAAAGATGTAGAAAGTGGAGTCACATACTCCAACCCCTGGAATGTCGCACAGCTGTGTTGTTTCTACCCTTAGATGTTTTACTTTACAAATAAGGTTATTCATCCAAGCTACTTAGCCACACATTGTATCTCCTGATATTCTTCGAATAAATAAAGCTAAGTTCCTCCAACTTTGTGTTTTTATTTTTACTTGCAATTACATCACTCGAGGGCTGCGCCACCCTTTCCGCCTCATTACACGAATAATGTAGTAGCCTGAGTATCTAACGTACTATTAATCGAACCCTTGGTAAAACTAACCTAGCTGCAACGCACCTGACAGGTTGACAAGGTGCTAAGATAAGTATGCGTCAGGCTAACAAAAAGGAATTGCAGAGTACAAGCTACTCGAAAAACATACAAGCTAGCAAGCTTTTACATATAAACGGGTAACAAAAAACACCCGACTCACTTATACGAACTTTACAACACCTATACATCTCTGTGCAGGTTCAAAACCACCCTTCTGTCTTAAAAGGAGAACATTAGTACGTTCTTCAAACAAATCGACGATATCTTCGGTTGGCTGATCAACCGCCCGATAATATGGCACCATGTTCCACGCCATCCCTTCTGGCAGAGGCGGCGGTCCAGCGGCAACAGCTGCAAGATCCAGATCAGGTCGACGCAGGCGAACAAGTGCTAGTGCAGCCTTGGCACCCGTGACTAACTGCTGACGCACGCACTCGCGAACTGCGCTGGCATCCTGGAACTTCTTCAGTAAAGCTAACAAGCTTTAAGGTACCGTGTCTAAGGGAAAAATTGCCCGAAAAATATGCTTCAGGCATGACTACGCCTTCTTCAAGTACAGCAGCACCTGCGACACACGATCTTGCAATGTCACCAACGTGACTTCGCGATCCTGATCAAGCCAAAAATACCTGCTAGCTTCCAGTTGCTCCTGAGTCAAGTTGTTTAACCGAATGGCGACTTTGTCCCTCTCCTCATGTGGACGGCGAGCGCTAACAACTACAAAGGGTGGCAAAAAAGCATAAGGGCGAAACACCGCTACAACTGGCTAAGAAAGAAGAAGCTAAGAAAACTAACACTCCAATTGCTCATTCAGCTGAGCCACCTCGCCCAGAAGATATTTCTCCCGGTCAATGGCCTTTTCATCTTTCGACTTCCACACAACGGCGCTACCACGGATCATGGGCATCTCCCGTTCCAAGTGTTTTATGCGATCACTCAATCGAGACAACAGCGACAGCTCCTCCACCTTTGAACGTGGTTGCGCCATCGGTTCATCGGTGGGAGGTGCGTCGGATGGATCACTTGAAGGACCCTATCTAGGCAGAGGAAGAGATGGATAAGACCAACCATTCAAAACAATGCTAATAATAAAAACATCGAGTTCAGCAAGTTTGCAAAGGGAGCACCCCCAGCAGACACAATGCAAATCAAAAAGACGTATGGAGAAGCTAGAGTATTACAAAAGGTCAATAGAGGGATAGCCTATATCTACGCATTAGCACTCGAGGGCTTCCTCGAGTCAGTGGCAGCCTCCGACGCTGTCGCCTTCTCAGTTATAGCCTCTAACGCTGCGGCTTTCACTGTCTTCAACCGCCTCAGCTCCGTCGAATACTTCGCGAGTGTCTCAATGAGACGAGGCCCATATTTATGACAACTAGTGGCAAAGGGAGGAAGCACTACATGCTGGCCATCCGCAGTGACAGGCATCATCGAGGAGACCTGGCTAGGGTTCAGATCAACACCATGAGCTTGCACCATCACGAGTCCCATGGTCGCTCCAAGCCCTCTCTGGGCATTCTTGAAGTCCATGGGCACGCCTCTAGCGAATGACTCCACGAAGCCATCGAGATCTTTGATCATCTTGGCCTTGGGCACAATCTCCTCTCGAAGACGCCCCAGCACACCCTTGGCCTTCTCGAGTGAGTCCTTAACAGAGATGTTGCGGTCTTCGACTGCAGCCACAGCACCGGACAAGACATCTGGGCGGGCCAAAGCTTGAGCGTTGAAGTCCACGCCAACAGCATCTGCAGAAGATACATATGAGCACAACAATATACAGGCAAAGTACATAACAAACAAAATGATGCAGCATCATACCCGAGAGTGCCTTAGCAACAGAGAAAAGTTATTCCACGAACACTTTTTCTCCGTCAGCTACAGCGGAACGCAAGTCTTCCTCGTGCTTCTTCGACTCCTCAAGAGCTTCGAGCGCTTCGTCGCGTTTCTTTTCCATCGTGGCAAGACCCTTCTCGAGGGAGCTGACGCTACGGAGGATCTCATTGTTCTCACCTGCAAAGAACGGTAGCAAAAATTTAAGATTGGTGATCTTCTGCAGCAGCAGCACATATATACAAAGCACAAGCTCACCCCCGAATGTGTGGTGCTGGGTCTCCAGCAAGGCATGCTGACGGCCCATCGACGTAATCCGTTCGGCAAGGCGAATAGATTCCTTCATGACAGGCTGCAAGAAGATATGCATCAGCATCAACTTAAATTCGACTGACTTAGTCAAGAGAACTTACATGCTCCTCTAGGGACTCCGAAGTTTCCTTTTGCATAGGCGTCCGGGTAACCATCTGGTGCCCCCCAGCATGGGGGGAACTCGAAGAATTTACACTGGAGTTGGACGCCACCTGGGGAGAATGCGACTGCTCCGCCACATATTTTTCTTTGGAGTCCATGACTCCAGACTCCTTCACAAAGCGGCAGTCAGCGGACGATGATGATGCAGTTTTGCTACAACATAAATACACAAAAACAACTTCAGAGAAAGGGATTTCAGGACAGAAGAACAAATCAACAGAGGCACAAACTCACCAGTCGAAGTCATCAAGGTCAAAGAAGTCATCGGACACCTCCATCGGTATCCTTAGCTTCTTCTGTGGAGGAGGAGCCACGACGCGCATAGGCATAGCGGGAATTGTCTCTACCACAGTCGGAGGACCCTCCGGCATCGTCAGCAAGGATGCATTTGATTCCTCGCTTCGGGAGCGCTTGCGAGTGTCGTTCCCGCTAGACTCGGGGGCTTCCTACTCTTCCTCAACAGGGACGGTGAAGCCCAACTCATCCTCCTCTTCCGCTTTGCGAGGGATTACTCCCTACGGCTGAGGAGGCAACACAGTCGTCACCTTCCAGTCCTAGAACAAGGAGCAACATCAGTATAAAGTAAAACCTAGCAGGCAATCGAAAAATAAGAAGAGCTCACAAGAAAGCCACCTCAGGCGGAGGGTGACTCGCGCAGAAGGGAGGCATGGCTGAGTCACCAGGGAGTTTCTCCTTGGCTATGTACTTGGTCAGCAGCTGAAACCTCCTGTCTACTTCACCTGAGGAAATATTCTCTCGAGAAATCCGAGTGATGTCGTCAACATCAGTCCAGCAGCACATTGGATGCGCCCTAGCCTGCAGCGGCTGCACTCGACGACGCATCCAGGTGCGAATGAGGTCTGCGCCGCCCACTTCCTTCCCCATGCGGAGCTCAAGGTCACAAACACGCTTGTATAGAGCCTCAGTTTCCTCGGCTTCGCTGGGCATCACCTTCTTCTTCCACGACCTCCTTCTCTTGCATTTTGCCTTCGAATCAAAAGGCGCGAGACCAAAGTGTTCCTCATGAACCATTTGGTCACGGATATAGAACCACTTCTCCCTCCACCCTTGGACAGATGCATTGAAGTTGATGGAGAAATATTTGACACTGGGGTCTACATGGATCCCGTGGCCTCCTATATCATAGACTACCAACCCAGAGTCCGACTGGCATTTTAGTTTGAAGAGTTTTTTGAAAAGGCCAAAGTGTGGCTCGATTCTGAGCCAGCACTCGCACAGGGTGATGTAGCAAGCAATATGAAGAATGGAATTGGGGGTCAGCTGATGGAGCTGGCGCCCATAGAAGCAGAGTAACCCCCTAACAAACTTGTGAAGGGGAGAGAAAGACCATGAATGACAAATGTGAGGAACATCACCCGAAATCCGTCGGGGGGATTGGGGATTACCTCGTCGCCAGGAATCCGGTAGTCATCCTCAGTAGCAGGGAGAGCGCCATATTGGCACCAGTTGAAAAGCTCTGTTTCCTTGATAGCGGTTTGCCGCCATGATCCATTCGTGAAGCGCGTGCCCGCGCCCTTCTTCTTGGTAGCTGCGGTAGCAGTACTAGTGACCGTGGCGGCGACGCCCTTCTTCTTGGCCGCAACGGTGGCGGCGGCAGTTCCAGTGGTGGAGTCGCCTTTCTTCTTCCCTATCTTGCGAGTGCGGTGCAAGCACAGAAAATGGCTTGGGAAGGTCTTGAGGCTGTCCAGCGCAGCAACAGGGGCGCGAGAAATGAAGCAGCAAATAGCAGCAATGGAGGCAGAGCGCGAGGAATAAGATGAGTTGTGAGGAAATTACCACACAGAAGTCCCCTACTTAACCTCAGTGCAGATGCAATCCAACGACCAGAAGCGCAGTAATCAGATGTGTGGCACACATCAAGATGGACACGTGGTGAGGAAAGCAGTGAACCGTCGCCCCACTTTTCCTATTACGTGCGAGAATCGAGGAGACGCAGTTAAAACCAAAGATTATGCAAGTCTGGTCAAATCCAAGTCAGAAATGGGGCCCCACTTTCGTCACGTCCCGTCAAAACCGCTCACGTGGGCAAATGAGGTCATCTCATCGTCAGCACTAATGTCACTAACTCCAACAGGAGCATCTTCTAACTAATCTAGTCCTCACTCGAGTCTTCGACTCGACCAAGTACTCGGGGCTACTCCTAATAGGAGCAGTGGCCACGCACCCGATAAACTTCATAGACTTGCAAAAAAATTGACAATGAAATTGCACTTGAACCCTTCACTCGAATCAAAGATTCGACTTTGGACTCAGGGTTACTCCCATAGGGAGTGCTGGAAGCACATTCGACTGAAACAAGCAAAAGACGATAGAAGTCGAAAACGCTCATAGTCCCCACTCGAGTCTGCGACTCGAATAGGCACTCGGGGGTTACTCCCATAGGGAGCGCTGGCCGCGCTCCCTATGATTTTTTACTTTAAATAAATGTGTGTTGACTTTGTCCATACTCGAAAGCATTTGTGACTCCGCCTCATATTTTCCCTGCAAAGAGACTGCGTCTCCTACGCCACCTGAATCATCTCCACGATGACAAAATTCAGATGACATGCTTGCAGCATGAAGATAAGACCTGAAGAAGGCTTGGCAACGCACCTGCTATGCTCTACCAGTAATAATCTGTGCCTGCAGGTACGATGAAATAAGCCTTGACGGACGCGTCGAATGCTCACACTTATACACTGGGATTGGATTATATAAGACCTACGCGGCATGAGTCGAATTACGACAGCACTTTTCCGAATTCGAGTCAGGGGACTCGAGTTTGAAGTAGATTGCATTGTTTTGACCTAAGGTAGTTAACTGATCCTGTTACATCGGATGAATCAGGCACGTATATTGACAATCCCTATGATACAAATTAGAGCACTCGAAAACATGCTCGACTATACACTCGAAGGCTTCATAAGTCTCCACTCGAATCTGTGATTCGACCGGACACTTGGGGACTACTGACATGGGCATACCTTACAGGTACTCGAGAATATATGGTCCAGCCTAGAAGAAACCCACGACATTGCTAAGGCCCAGTCAAGATTCGGGTGACCTAGGAGAATTCGACTCCTTGCGGCACACAGCAAACTCGAGATAGAAGTTAAAAGGGAAAACCCTAATATGTAACTGACTCGGCATGCTATCCCGAGACCTAGCCTATCTATATAAAGGCTAGGAGGGGCGGCGAGGAGGATATCCACAACCCTAATTTCCACACCATAGCCAGATTGCATTTGCGCACCCCTGTAATTTTCGATTCCTCGATAATTCCAAGAGAAGACAAGCAGGAGTAGGGTCCTCTATGAGGCCTGAACCTGGGTAAACCTCGTGTCCCCCGTGTGCTTGTTTGCTAACCGATTTATGCCTCCAACGCTCCCCACTTCCTCGAACCTAAGTCCATCTGCGATGGGCATTGATGAGTTAACCCCTCGTCACTTGGAATCTATAGATTTACATTTATCAAGGAAATGTTAATATCTCATAATGGGAAAACCCTCAATTTGATAGATGATCAAAAGATTTTGGAATTACCAAAATGTTGAGAAGTCTAATACTTATGAAGTATTTAAATGGGAGTTAATAGTTTCTGAATCAAATGTGTGGATGACATATTTGAGTGGGAGCTATGAGGTTAGTATAGAAACGGACTCATACATAAATGAAATTTTGAGTGGGAGCGTGACAAACATTCATGAACATATTTTCGACATATATGAATGTGGTAGCTGATATTAGTAACATTATAAAATATAATGGATGAAGTTGATCAAAGTTTAGACTTTGAAATCTGTGAAGACAGATTACTGCGTTTCAACATTGGAAGTCAAAATGTTTCTGTCCAGATTCTAGAAGCAAGTTCAGAATAGACTAGTTTGGATTCTGAAATAGTTCAAAATGAAATAAGAAAGAAGTAGTCTTACTTGTAAAACTAGATGAGACATTAAGTATAAGCAACAATGGTTTAGGAGAAAATTGATAGTGTACTCAATTCCTATGATTGTGTCATAGGTTCTTCCACACAACCATGTTGTATACTTGATAAAATGTGACCCGCGTTCTTGGTCTGAACAGGTTATGAAGTGATTCAAATCACAAAACCAGGATTGGGTGAATTGTCAAAAGTGTAATGATAAGTAATAATTTACATTATTATTGATATAGGAAATTATTTCAATAATATAAATGGTATGACGAGCTTGGTTAATGAAGTCTGAATTAAGACTAAGTGTGTTCGTAGTATATATGACAATAGAGAAGTCCTCGTGATCGAACGACCGTCATGTAATAATAAGAAACAAACCTCACTTAGTCACCAAAAAAATACTAAAACACATTACAAGATAGTGGTGTGAGTGTCAAGATAAGACGACACCGGTAATTTTCAAAAGGACATGTGAATCTGGTAAAACAGATTAAAAATGAGACGACTTTCCATGAGCAAGCATGATCTAAAACACTTATGTTTATGATCGGTTAAACCAATGCAACTAGATTATTCGTACTCTAGTGAAAATGGGAGACTGAAGGAGATATGCCCTAGAGGCCAATAATAAATAAGTTTATCATCATATCTCAAACTAGTTCATAACAGTTTCAAACTATGCTTTTTTTCCTTTAGTCCCACGTCGGGACTTGATGGAAGGGAGTATCCCTTTTTACCTATATAATAAAGCCTATATTGGAGGGGGAAAAGACACACAAAAATAAAAGGGAGGATTTCCTAAGGCTATTTACTTAGAGCATCTTAACTCGTCCCCCCATACGGTGTCTGACGCGACCCGATTTTGGGCCATATGGGGGGCGCCAGACTGGTTCACGATTTGGGGGGGGGCGCTGGCTCCTAGTCGTGCCCCCCATACAAAAAAATCATTTTTTTTATGAAATCAACAACTAATTTAAACATGTTCAATATAGCAAATAAATAATTGAACATTCAGATTTATTACAAAATCATGAAATTAAACAAACAATTCAAAATGTTCATTATAGCAAACAAAGGAAAGAAAATAAACAAACTAGCTGGCTCATTTGAGCCTCCACAGATGCTCCACCAGATCATTCTGAAGTTAGCTATGAGTATTTGTGTCTCGAACTTCCTACCGCCTAGCAAGAAAAGTAGCAAATGTAGGTAGCACTTGGTGGTCAATATCTGCAAGAGGACCTTGACGAAAATAGGGTTCAATGTCAAACACTAGAGTCTCTCGCTCTCTCTCTCGATGATCATGTTGTGCAAGATCACATAGGCAGTCATGACCTCCCACATCTGATCTTTCGACCAGGTAAGGGAAGGGTACCTAAGAATGGCAAATCGAGCTTGCAGCACACTGAATGCCCTCTCCACATCCTTCCTGCAAGCCTCCTAATGTTGGGCAAACCAAGCTATCTTTCCTCCAGGAACAGGGTTTGAGATTGTCTTCACAAATGTTGACCATCTTGGGGGTAGATGCCATTTGCCAAGTAGTAGCCCTTGTCATACTGGTGGCCATTGATCTCAAACTGCATTGGAGGAGCTCTTCCTTCAACAAGCTTCGCAAACACATTTGAGCACTGTAGCACATTGATATCATTGTGTGATCCTGCCATACCGAAGAAAGCATGCCAAATCCATAGATCCTGATCAGTCATAGCCTCAAGCACCACACTGCATGATCCTTTGTGACCTTTGTACATACCCTGGTGCGCGAATGGACAGATCTTCCAAGCCCAGTGCATATAGTCAATGCTTCCAAGCATTCCTAGAAAACCTCTTGCAGCATTCTGTTCCAAGATTCGAGCTGCGTCTTCTACATTGGGTGTTCTCAGGTATTTCTTTCCATACACTACCACAATAGCCCTGCAAAATCTGTACATGCATTCGATGGCTGTTGACTCTGCCATGCAGAGGTAGTCGTCCTGTGTCTCTCCAGCAACTCCATATGCAAGCATCCGAAGAGAAATTGTTCATTTCTGGATTGTGGAGAAACCAAGTGTGCCGACGACATCTCTCTTTAGTTTGAAGTAGTCGTCGAAGTCTCTCAATTCCTTGACAATCTTCAGGAAAAGCTTCCGGCACATTCTAAAACGGCGCTGAAATGTGATGTCTCCGTGCAATGGGTCGTCGGCAAAGTAGTCGGCGTAGAGCATGCAGTAGCCTTCCATCCTCTATCTTGGTTTGCTCTTGCATCGCCCAGGCTTTGAACCCCCAGCACGCGACTTCTCATCGGCGTCGGCGATCATGCCCAGGAGGGACGTGACGATCAGGAGATGATCATTATCACCGACACTGTCTCGGACACCAGCAGCAACGACAACTTTATCATCCATCAGAGCGGCCAACATCTCTTACTCGTCCAAATCCATGCCTTCGACAAACCTCCGAACACCTCATGGGCAGGGCGGTTGTGCGGCGAGCTTGGGGCTACCGACGGTCGTGGAGACAGACAGGGAGTGAGTGCGGGCATCTCAGGAGGGTTGGGAAGTATTCTCGGTGGCTGCGGCGGCGACTCTAGCGGGCTAAATGGCGGACGGCGGCGAGGGGTGCTGGCGGTGTTGAGTGGTGGCAGCGGGCGGGAGGAAGGGTGGATGGGTGAGAACGCGGCATGTGGATGGCTTCCGCAGGTGTTTGTCGCCGATAGGGCTAGCCCGCATCATTTTCATCTCCATCCGGCACCCCTGCTTGCCCCTCTCCCCCTAGACTGGGTTCAGCCTGGGGGCGCCGAATAACTAAACGGGCCGCGCCAGCGCCAAAAAACATTTGGGGGCGCGGATGGGCGTCAATTTGGGCGCCGACACACCCCAAAGGCCTTTGGGGGGCCTTTAGGGGGGCGAGTGGAGATGCTATTAGGGAGTTTATCCCCTCTTTCTATGTTGATTTTCACGAGTGTGGTTCCACGAAGAATTGCGCACGTGGGAGTTAACAACACCGGCACGCAGTCGCGCTGCTAGATCCCAGTTCTAGAGGATCTGCTTCCGCATCCTAGCTGGATCAAGGAGACCGGGAGTCGTCGCTAGACACTGTATGTGTGTGAGTCCTCGAACAGCACCACCAATAGTGGGGAAAGGGTTGTGAAGGACCAGGAGGTGACGTGCAAGGAGCTTCGCGACCTTGAGGTTGGCTATGATCGTCTAATTCATCCATGTTTCCCGTGGGACGTTAACCGCGTTGCGATCTATAAGGGTATGTAATCATAACCTTTATGTTATTGCATTAACTAGTAGAGGCTTACGGTGCGTTCTAGTTAGGAAAAATTTGTGTTTTCCACTACGAACCCCTTCAAGCAGTTGTAGCTAATGTTGCCCGGGATGAAGGAGGAAGGTTTCTGTTGGGGGGGGGGGGGGGGGGGAGGAGGGCGTCGGCTGTTGTTGTGGAAGGTGCAAACAATCCAGAGAGCCTGGAGGCAGCTGCGTGCAGAGATGGGATGGCGTTAGCATCTGATCTTTATCTGGCACGTGTGAAGCTTGCAAGTGACTGTGCTAATGTGATCAAGGCTATTAGATCAAAGGAGTTGATGGGATCATATGGCCAGCTGATTCAGGAGATGAAGACGACATGTGAAGAGTTTTAGGCCTTCGAGTTTGCTCCTGAAAACCGAAGGTCAAATGGCCATGCACACAACCTAGCAAGAGGATCTTTGTACTCCGAGCTGGGAGGCATGTTTGCTTTATTTCTCCACATGATGGTGTTTGTAACAATGTTATGATTTGAATAATAAAGTGAGGGGTGGGTTCTCAAAAAAAAGTTGAGCAGCATCTTTCTACTACAGATAGGAGGACAAATGAGCCATCTCAGAAAAAAAGCTGAACAAGGGAACAATTGCACACATGTATAGACAATCAAACAAGAGTATCCATGAACCAAATCAACAAATCCTATATGATAGAAAAAGAGTCAACACTAAGTCAGTAGTACGAAGACAGTTCAGCGTACAGTTACTCGTTGTGTTTTTTGTTCTTCTTTCCGAAAGTGACATATTGAATGCAGGAAAAATATTTGATTGTGTTGTAAACACGACAAGCAAATAACAAAACACAAAAAACGAAAACAAGAACACGCAAGGGGATACATGATTTTAACGGGAAAAAATCTCTCCAACAAAGAGATAAAAAAATCACAAACGCTAGCCAGCGACACTTCACTATATGGGACACCGGAGATTTCACAAGTGCAACTTATCTCAGCCAGCGGCTTACAAGAGGTATGTATAACGGTTGAAACCTAGGTCTTCAATGGTCGTACTTCAACAGATTGAGCAAGACTTATTTTATAAACTCTTTGTACTACATATTTATCCAACAAATGAAAAGTGTTGTTGCAACTACAAAATTCAAAGGGAGTCGCATACCCCACCTTACTGATGTTTACTTTGGTCTAGGTGCCCTTGAATATTGTGAATTTCCATTCAATTTTCATCTCCGTTGTACATAGAGTGCATACATGATTACATGAAATTGTTAGTTGTACTGACTACTGAGCGAAGAAACCCCATCCGCCTCTAATTGTTCCAAGGATTTCACATCATTCTGAATCACTGGTTATATGTTACGTTCGTCCCGGTCTAGCCATAAACACCAACAACACGGCTCTGGTCGTTCCGCCAAGACAGTCATTTTCCACGACACACGCAATACTACCAAGTCCTCCAAACTCCAAAAAACGACTTAAGTTAAGACACATGTCTCAAACCTTCCAAGTTAGTTACGACGTCAAATCAGATCTCTGCTCTGTTCAGCAAACAGAGAGAGACTCCCCCCTGTCACTGAATCCATGATCGAGACACCAGGCCTGTTCCAAAGGACCAGTTCGTGCCGTCGCCCCGGCCGGCCCGGAGACGCGGATGGAGAGATGCGCTCCCGGCTGGCATCTGGCGCCTCCACCCTGGCCCCAGCACACGCGCCAAGCTCGCACACCCACCTTTGAAAACTTCGCCGTCTTTGTCCACTTGGAAGAGAACGGCTCGTGCGTGCCAGCGCCATGCATGCAGCCATATCCCAGCCTCCTCCCGCGCCATCTTAATCCACGTCCAGACAGTAGACTTCAGTTCCATTGGAACACCGGCCGGCGGGGTTCATTCAGAGAGTTGTGTTCCGATCACCAGAGATCATGGGGAGGACTCTTGCCGCGGCTGCTGCCGTCCTAGTGGTGGCGTTGCTCCTGTGTTACTCGTATGAGGCGCGCGGCGAGGAGACGGACGACGTGAAGGAATCCCTCGTCGAGTTCCTGGCCACGCTCGCCGGAGGCGGCGACGCCGGCCAGGCCACAGCGCGAGCCCTCGGCTGGGACGAGTCGGTCGACCCGTGCCCCGGCGCCACCGGCAACGGCAACGCCTCCAAATGGGGCAGGCAGGTCGTGTGCTTCAACAACGGCGACAGAAACGCCGGCAAGATCAAGGCCATCGACCTCCAGTCCCAGAACCTCAACGGCACCATCGACGCGTCGCTGCTCTGCGCCGCGCCGGCGCTCCGCATGGTGAACCTGCAGAACAACTCGCTGACCGGGGGCCTCCCCGCGGGCGTCTCGGCATGCGCGGGCCTCACCCACTTCTTCGTCGACCACAACCGGCTCTCCGGCAGCCTCCCGAGCTCCCTCGGCCAGTCTAGGAAACTCGCCGTGCTCGACGTCTCCGGCAACAGCTTCTCCGGCGAGCTCCCCGACAGCTTCCGTCAGATCCCCGGCCTGGTAAGGTTCGTGGCGAACGACAACAACTTCCAAGGAACCATCCCAGACTTCAACCTCCCCAATTTCTTGAGCTTCAACGTGTCCAGCAACAACCTTACCGGGCCGATCCCCAAGAACGTCGGGACCTTCGGCCTCTCCAGCTTCGCGGACAACGCCGCCGGCATGTGCGGCAAGCCTCTCTTCCCCGAGTGTCCACCACCGCCTACCCCCGGCAACGACGGGGAGCGCAAATCCAAGAAGACGCGGAAGGTCTTCATGTACCTCGGGTACGTCCTCCTCGGCTGTGTCATAGCGGGCTTCGTCGTGTACAAGCTCTGCTCCAGGAAAAGGAAAAACAAGCTGGGCAAGGCCAGGGGCCGCCGCGTCAAGGACACGTTCGACAGCAGCAGCGACCCGACGACGATGACGACGACGGTGAGCAAGTCGGTGTCCGCCTACTCGCTGCCGGCTTCGTCGGAGCGGAGCCCGACGGCGGCGGCCAGGGGCGCGCCGTCGGCGTCGCTCGTGGTGCTGCGGCGGTCGGGCACGGGCTCGGTCACGTCGACGGCGGCGGCCGCGGCGGCCAAGGACCTGCGGTTCGAGGACCTGCTCAAGTCGCCCGCGGAGCTGCTGGGGCGCGGGCGGTACGGGAGCTCGTACAAGGTGGTGGTGCCCGGCGGGGCGGCGTTGGCGGTGAAGCGGGTGAAGGACGCCACGGTGACCGACGACGAGTTCCGGAGGCGGATGGAGCGGGTCGCGCGCGCCAGGCACCCGGCCGTCCTGCCGCCGCTCGCCTTCTACTGCGCCGCGCAGGAGAAGCTGGTGGTCTACGAGTACCAGAGCAGCGGCAGCCTCCACAGGCTACTCCACGGTATCCTTCTTGCCTCCTCTCGTTACAACAAAAATAATCTGCTTCAGCCCACATCGATTCCAAGAAAAATTCAACCACTTATTAGAGCGATTCGACACGAAATTCAGAGATTATATAGTAATATGGTCTACAGTCTACTAGATGAAAATTCGAATTTCTTTACGCCTAGATGTCTCCAAAAATTACCAATTCGAATGTGAGGCTAAGATGATGGATGGTGCTAAGATGATGGTTCACTATGGAATTACCAATTCCACAAATTACCAATTACTCCTAGATGTCATCTACCGATGCTTCGTTTTATGCCATGCCATAAAATTCGAAGGCGGCGCGGCGGCAGAAGCGCAAACCATAGTTGCTTTATAGCTGAATGGGCCTAATTTGTTCCACCGATTGGGCCATATCCAGCCCATTTGTCTAGCTGTGGTAGGACAAGCCTCTTTATTTTTGGAGTTAAGCCATGTCTAGCCCACAACTGGGGAAGCCTGCTCCTCGCTTCCTCAGTTGAGTAGAGAAGTTTTTTTCACGGTGAATAGAGAAGATCATCTTACACTTCAACATGTGGACTTGGTCAGCAATCTTACACTTGGCTAATTGCTGAAATTTTCATAGAACAAGAAAAAGCGAGGAGAGTTCGTCGTGCACATAGCAATCTTCCTGAACAATTTGCTAAATATAAGACGTTTTAGCCAGCTACAAGTTCTTCCCGATGATTAACAATTTTTTGATGATTAATCCGCAGGATCCATAGAGAGCAGCCAGGCCCCCCTTGACTGGCCGGCGCGCCTTCACATTGCTACCAAGGTCGCCGAAGGCATGGCCTTCATGCACTCGGCCATGCGAGGCGACGGCGCGAGCTCATACGCCTCCTCCACATCTTCCTCCGTCGAGACGGTGGCAACGGCGGGAGAAGTTGCGATCGCCCACGGCACCCTCAAGTCCTCCAACATTCTCTTCACGACCAGCATGGAGCCCTGCATCAGCGAGTACGGCGTCATCGCGCCACCGTTCGTCGCTGGCGTCAGCACCGGCGGCAGCAGCCGCAGCTCGGGCCTCCGCGCGGACGTGCGCGCCTTTGGCGTGCTGCTGCTGGAGCTTCTCACGGGCAAGGCCACGGCGGCGCAGGGAGACGGCTCGGAGCTGGCGCGGTGGGTGACCTCGGTGATCCAGGAGGAGTGGACCGCCGAGGTGTTCGACCGCGCGCTGCTCTCCCGCGACGGCGCCGTCAACGAGCAGCGGATGGTGCGGCTGCTGCAGGTCGCCATGAGGTGCATCGACGCCGCTCCGGGCGAGGCGCCGCCGACCATGAGGGAGGTCGCCGGGATGGTGAACGCCATCCGCGACGAGGACGACAGGTCTCTCTCTGCGGAGGCATGACGTCACATGAGCATATGAACCGAGCCACTGCGGTCTGCAAATTCTCGAGCCTCTGTGTGGTGCTATATGTATAAGTATGTCTAGTCAATTGCATTTGAGCCTATGATGGTCTCTCGCCCTAATTAGTTGTATTTTCTTCTACTCTAATAACCACAAAGAAATTCATTTTAATTACACTTCATGTGAAATTTTATCCGTACATACATCTTACACAAACATGTCCATTTCCAAGCGAAGATATTGAAGTCTACACAGAAGTGTATTTTGTACTCCAAATGATGATGTGAAACGGGTTCGTAAGATGGTTCGAACCCAAGAACACAATGAACATGAGACACGAGGCGAGGGGAAACGAGACTGGGTGGTGATAAATAGTAAACATAAACTTGTAGAATTGATTCCGACAACAAACACCCAACGGAGTAGCTCCAAATCTTAAAGAACCAACAACCACTCTAATTGAAACTGATTCACTCTTGCCGGCCGATCCAGTGATCCAAATAGAACAAGGATGACCAAATGATCATAGCCTTGAGCTCGAAAATTGGCATATGCAGACTAGAATCCATAAGGGAAAAGAGTAGGTACAAACTCACCTCCATAGGAGGTCTTAGGGGTTCAACACGCATACGGGAAAGGAGCAAATCTCTCTCTAGTTCAATCTCATCTCTATTCTCATGTGTGAGAGAGTTAATTGGATAAAATTACCATAATTAGGGCTGTCGGGATGAGTCAGTACCACTTTCGGTAATTTTTGCGAGTCAGTACCAGTTATGAGTCATAGCGTTGCAAACTGAACTAAATTTCGTCTAACAGCATTTTAACACGCTTTCTGACGGCTTGGATCCAGCTGTAAGTGCTGAGTTGGTGCCACGTGTCCAAGAGGAGCTGAGGTGGAAGTGGGGCCCACCTGTCAGCCATATCTTATGTTATTTTTATTTTTCTCTTCTATTTTACTATTTACCGCCAGTGGGTCCCACCCGCCAGCCTCCCTATTTCCCCCTCCCCCACCCACCTTCTTCTTCTTCCCCCACCCACCCGTCAGCGCCGCCTATCGTCGGCAAAGCTCCGGCGCCTGGACACCAGCATGGGGATGACGCTGGTGCTCTTCCTCGCTGACGCCTGCAGCACGGCGAAGCTCCAGCGCCTAGAAACCAGCCTGGATGATGGCTGTAGCGCGGGTGGCGTCTCGGGAGCGGGCGGGTGGGGATCTCTGGCTGTTCTTGCTGCTGCGCGAGGCGGCGCTGCGCCCGCACGATGGATGGCAGGTCGACGAGAATGGCGGCCACCTCCAGCTCGCGCTCGCTGAACTCCTCCTCCGCCACGACGTCGCGTCCGCTCACAGCCGCCATGGATCTTGGCCAGAGAGCGAGCGAGATTGGCGTGCGCATGCGATGGCGAGAGCAGGGGCTTGCCGCTTTGTTGCACGCCCACAGCGCCGCCGTGCTTGCCGCTCTGCCACCGGCTGCCGGCCCCGCACCATGCCTACAGCACCGCCTACTGCGCCCCAGCTCCGCCGCGCGCCCACAACGTCGTCGTGCTTGCCGCTCTGCCGCCAGCCGCCGGCCCCGCATCGCCCCTACAGCGCCGCCGCGCCGCCTACAGATGGAGGAAGAAGAAGGTGGGTGGGGGAAATAGGGAGGCTGACAGGTGGACCCCACTTCCACCTCAGCTCCTCCTAGACACATGCTGCCAACTCAGCACTTACAGCTGGGCCCGAGCCGTCAGAAAGTGTGTTAAAATGCTGTTAGATGAAATTTAGTTTAGTTTGCAACGCTATGACTCAGAACTGGTACCGACTCGCAAAAATTACCGAAAGTGGTACCGACTCGTCCCGACAGCCCCAATTGTGGTAGTTTTATCCAATTAACTTTGTGTGAGAGGTAGACGTCTATTTATAGTCTAGCCACTGAAGACATGTACAATGGGGACGCTTAGAGCAGACGCTAGGCTCGTTTTCCTGACCGTTACCTTCGATTCCCGATCGATCCCAGGATTATGGCTGGCATCGACGCGAAAAGTTGAGTGGAGCGCTTAGCGAGATTTTGACGCGCACAGATTTCGCGGGAGCCGGGAACTAGTGAGGAGAAAAAACTAGGATTTATCAACAATCTAGACAGTACGAAATTAGGAGGCAAGGCCGGTACGGCTCTTGGCATCATTGTTTCCTTTGCAGCCGCCGAGGCCGGCGGCAGCCGTCGTGGTCACCTCTGCGCTCGTCGTGTAGGGGACACGGGTGCCCATGGGTAAGAAGATGTTTCCAACTAAGCATCAAGATCTATCTACCTAGATACAATCAACGAGTGTATATACATCCATAGAGATCTTACCCTTGAAGACCGAAAAAATTTGTTAACAAAATCTGATTTCATGGATGATGTAGTCGTTCACTTTTTGATCTCAAGATCATGATGAACTCCAACACCGCAAAGCAGCAGTGCATCCGTGATCGCATACACGTCCGGTATCCCGACCACCTCCGAGTCCTCGCTCTAGAAAATCAGCTGCAACAGCAAATCCTTCTACAAAAAGCCACCGAGAACATGTACTTCGCTAATTCAAAGCCATGGGAATATTCTAGAGGGGGAGAGAGATCTTTCACGAGGAGTGATACGTCGTAAACATATCTATAATTTTTGATGTTCAATGCTTGTTTAGTATCTACTTTCTTATGTTTAGTTCATACTTTGAGGTATTTTTATACATTTTCTGGAACTAACCTATTAACAAGATGCCATAGTGTCAGTTGCCTGTTTTCTGTTGTTTTTGGTTTTAGAAAAGCTAGTAAGGAAATATTCTCAGAATTGGACCGGACAAAAGCCAAAGTCAATATTTTACCCGAAGCAACGCGAAGTCCGGAGGGCAGCCAAAGAGGGGCCACGAGGCGGCCACACCCTAGGGTGGCGCGGCCAGCCCTAGGCGCGCCGCCACCTGGTGTGGGCCCACTGGTGCTCCACCGACCTTGCCCCTTCGCCTATAAAAGCCTCCCGGGACGAAAACCCTAAGTACCGGATCAAAGACCCAATCAGAAATCCACAGAAGAGTTTGTAGCTGCCGCCATCTCGATCCCTAGATCGGGAGGGTCCAAAACTCTTCCCGGCACCCTGACAGAGGGAGAGATCATCCTGGAGGCCTTCTTCATCACCATGACTGCCTGCGGTGTGATGCGTGAGTAGTTCATCCCTGGACTACGGGTCCATGTAGTAACTAGATGGTTGGTTCTCCTCCTTTGTGCTATCATATTTAGATCTTGTGAGCTCCGTTCATGATCAAGATCATCTATTTGTAATCTTACATGTTGTGTTTGCGGGGATCCGATGGATATTGAGATGCTATTTTAGATTGATTATTGATTCTATCATGTCTATGTTATTTGTGATCTTGCATGCTTTTCGTTGTTAGTAGCTATCTTGGCCAAGTAGATGCTTGCAACTCCAAGAGGGAGTATTTATGCTCGATAGTGGGTTTATGCCTCTAGTAATCTGAGGAAGTGACGGGAATAAGGTGCTAGATGTGTTGTTGCTACTAGGGAGAAAACAACAATCCTTTGTCCATGGGATAATCATATTGTTTATTTTACACACTTTGCTTAATGCAATTATCTGTTGCTTGCAACTTAATACTGGAGGGGGTTTGGATGATAACCTGAAGGTGGATTATTAGTCATAGATGCAGTTGGATTACGGTCTATGTATAATTTTGTAATGCCTAATCAAATCTCATAGGAGTCAAGATGATTAGTATATGCATTGTATGCTTTCTCGAGTCTGTCAATTGCCCCGCTATAATTTATTCACCCAACATGCTATTTATCTTAAGCAGAATCACCTCTAGTGAACTATGGACCCTGGTCCATTCTTTTACCATTGATATACCATCTACTATTTACTGTTTACTGTTTACTTTCTGCAAGCAATTACTATCTTCCACACAATACGTTTAATCCTTTGTTTTCAGCAAAAGCGGTAAGATTGACAATCTCACTGTAAGTTGGGGCAAAGTTTTATGGTTGTGTTGTGCAGGATTCTAAGTTGGTAACAACACCTTGGGGGTGTTTCCTTGCTCCTACTGGTTCGATAACCTTGGTTTTATAACTGAGGAAAACTTGTTGTTGTGCTCATCATACCTTCCTCTTGGGGTTCCCAACCAGCTCAACGTATCCTGAGCCATCAAGCCTTTTTCTAGCGCCGTTACCGGGGAGTCAAGGACAACTTCACAAGGGGAGTTCCTCACAACCAATCTCTTTACTTTTTTTTGTTTTGCTTAGTTTATTTTTGCTTTTTTTCTTGTTTCTTTTATCAAAAACACAAAAAATTTACTTGTACTGGTTTGCTTCCTTTATAAAAAACACACACAAAATGACTACTCTTAAAAACACTAAGTTGTGTGACTTTACTAGAACAAACAATAATGATTTTATGTGCACACCTATTGCTCCACATGTTCCTGAAGCTATTTTCTTTGAAATTAAACCTGTTTTGCTCAATATTGTTATGAAAGAACAATTTTCTGGTGTTGGTACTGAAGATGCTGCTGCTCACCTTAATAACTTTGTTGAACTTTGTGTGATGCAAAAATATAAAGATATAGATGGACATGTTATTAAGCTTAAATTGTTTCCTTTCTCTTTGAGAGGAAAAGCTAAAGAATGGTTGCTATCCCTAACTAGAAATAGTATTGATTCTTGGACTAAATGCAAAGATCCTTTCATTGGAAAATACTATCCTCCTGCTAAGATTATATCTATGAGAAGTGAAATAATGAAATTTAAACAATTTGATAATGAACATGTTGCTCAAGCTTGGGAAAGAATGAAATCTTAGGTAAAGAATTGTCCCACTCATGGACTGACTACTTGGATGGTTATCCAAACTTTTTATGCATGACTGAATTATTCTTTAAGAAATCTGTTGGATTCTGCTGCTGGAGGTACCTTTATGACCATTACTTTGGGTGCTGCGATAAGGCTCCTTGATAATATGATGGTTAACTATTCTGAATGGCACACTGAGAGAGCTCCACAAGGTAAGAAGGTAAATTCTGTTGAAGAAACTGTTGGGTCCGCAGCATAGAAAACAAAAAAAATTCCTACGGTGTGAACTACATGCCAAGATCTATCTACTAGGTACAAAGCAACGGGTGGACATACATCCAACGAGAACTTACCCTCGTAGACAACGAGCTTTGTTAACGAGTAGGAACTCGTGGTTGATGTAGTCATAGACTTGCTGATCTCAAGATCGTGATGAAGTCCAGCAGGTCCGGCTCCAGCACGTCCATCAGATCCAGCTCCAGCACCACCAAGTCCAGCACCGCAAAGCAGCGGTGCATCCGTGATCGCACACACGTCCGGTACCCTGACAACCTCCGTCCCTCGCTCCAGCAAAGCAGCGGAAGCAGCAACTCCTTTCCAGATAAAGCCACCGGGAACATGTATCTCGCTAATCCGAGACCATGGGGGAATAATACTAAAGGGGGAGAGAGATCCTTCACAAGGAGGTGTGTGTGAGAAGTGAGGAGGGGGTGGCCTTTTATAGGAGGAGGGGGTGCCCCTCCTTCATGGCCGGCGCATGGAGGAGGTGACTCTTCACCTCCTCCATTCATGTGGTGGTAACTCCCTCCACATAAATTTGCCCCTTCACATTCTCTTTTAAAGTCTCCACTTTAAATGCATTAAATTTCTCCAAATTTAATGCTCTCTTATTTAATAAAACTCTTTTATTATTTTTTATTCAGAATTTTGTTAATTACTTTAATTAACAAACATTCACATAAAACCTCCTGCAACATTTCAATATTACATGCAGAACCAATTTCAGCAATTTCACCCGAAACAGTTTCGGTGTCTATTGAAATAATTCCAGCGCTTTCTTAAATCTTTATCTGAAACATATTTGCTCCAAATGGTGTCGGTATCCCTTAAGTGTGTCACCCTACGGTTCGTGAATAATGCAGACATGATCGAGACCCCTCTCCGATCAATAATCAGCAGCGGGACCTGGAGATCCATACTGACTCCTACACATTCAACGATGACTTGTGTGATCGTGAGAACCTTTAACGCTAGTAACTAAATCCCTTTGTCCCGCGATATATTACATGTCCGAGATTCGATCATCGGTATCTCCATACCTAGTTTGATCTCGTTACCGACATGCACTCTTTTCTCGTTCCCGTGATATAACATTTTAGTGATCACATCACTTGCTTGCAAGCTAACCAATGTGATATCACCGAGAGGGCCCAGAGTATATCTATCCGTCATCGGGATG
The DNA here is from genome assembly GCA_916181665.1 of Avena sativa. Taxonomy (NCBI): domain Eukaryota; kingdom Viridiplantae; phylum Streptophyta; class Magnoliopsida; order Poales; family Poaceae; genus Avena; species Avena sativa. The sequence goes on from OV702290.1 coordinate 473,868,313, forward strand.
GACAAATCCCACTCTTGATCCATGAGCCTCAACATAACACCTTTGTAGCACTGAACCCACCTTTATAGTCACCCTGTTACGGTGTGACGCTTAATGTTATCAAGATACTCTTCTAGTGTTAGCAATTAACATGATCTCATGGTCTAAGGATAAAGATTACTTCGTATGATGTTATAGCAATATAAACATAATGAATTTGATCATAATGCTATACTTCGGATGAATGTTCATCACATCATTCCACCAATGGTGTGACCTTGTTATTAACAACATCCAATGTCTATGATCAGGAAACCTTGATCATCTTGTTAATCAACAAGCTAGTCTATAAGAGAGGCATAACTAGGAACCCTTTTTGTTTATTAAACACACATGTATTGATGTTTCCGATCAATACAATTATAGCATGCAAAATAAACATTTATCATAAACATGGAATAAGATAATAACCACTTTATTATTGCCTCTCGGGCATATTCCCTTCAGTCTCCCACTTGCACTAGAGTCAATAATCTAGTTTGAAAAACTTTGCGTATTGAACACCTATGGCTTTCTGGTGTTGCATATACGCTATTGCTAGTGGTTAACATAATCTCTGGATCTGACAATTTTAGGTCCATGTGTATTTGCATGTCTCTGCGTCTCTACGCATCACTCATTCTCAAATGAGATGGCATTGTATAGATTTGGTCCTTTGGTGAGACCTTTAGTTCGTTCGGCTCAAAATATGTTGATATTATTGTCACACAATATATCTTCATAGTATTAGCCCAGATATATTCACTCAAATTCTTGAAGAAAGCATATGAAGCAAAAAGATCCATCGCATATGGCTACACATAATGGACTTATGCACATCAGCATGCACAATTTCCAATAAGCTAGTCATCCGTTCCTCTTTGGCCTATGAACGGAGTTTCAATTATCTCGAGGAAAGTCTCACATGCGTCAATTGATCAAAATCAAGGACTCCAAAATTCCATCAACATGGAGTTTCTTCATGTTTTCTTTCAAATATAATTCAAATAGCGATGTCACTTCATAAGTGATCTTTCAATCATTTGTCTTGCGACATTTTAGCAATAGTGTTTATGGATGTGATTTCTCCAACTAGACTTGTAAAAGTTCATCCATCCTTTATGGAATACGGTAATTATTTGAACATCCATTGTTCTCATAATACCGGAACAAAATAACAATTATTTAAACAAATCTTGAAGGCTTGGTTTGATGACAACGAAAAACACAATAACACTTTATTTGTTTTCGATGAACATCATCACTCATTCTCTTGCTGGTTACTTAGGCCATTGTAGTTCATGAATTGCGTTGTCCTGTATGACACTTCATACCAACCAATTCGGTATCCAATACCTAAGAACCACATTGTTTAACAAGCAAGGAATATAGCCATAACATGTATATCTTCTATATACCTAAGTTGGACATCTCCAACCTTTTATTTTTCTGCCAAATATTTTATAGATTCTATTTCAGCAATTCCTTTTCTTTTAAAAGAATCTATCAACATCAATAGTGGTGTCATCAACATGACACATGGTACAAAGCGTATATAGTCAAATACTAATACCTTTGGACTTGCACTTTGAAGTGGATCACCATCATCAAATGTTTGGTGTTCTTTCAAAAATCCATTCTTTAGTAATCTATTAGTGTAGTAAACATTTTACTTACATCTTCTATTCATCCTTATCATGACAACTTTCATGATCAAGCTACTATAGCCTATAAGGAAGAATCGCGAGTATAATATCAGTTCCCAAAACCTTTTTGGTAGATTCAGATGCCTAGCATCTTCATCCTTCACAAATTCTCATACAATATGAGAACATGTATTTTGCTAAATTATACTCTATCATAATGCAACCAAAAACATTGTTTCAGATATCACAATATCTTTCACACATGATGGTTTCTGAAACAATTTTCAGCTCCAATATAATCTTGATATTAAAACAACTTTTGAATATCAATAATCATGGAGGCAAACATGATACTTTAGATACTAACATTGGAATTCTTACTCTTGATTTAATACTACTTATTAAACTTCATGGAGTAAATACAGTTTGCTGAAAGTTTGCAATAGGACTTATAAACTTTAAATTGACATTCAAAATAATACGATACCAGTTCGTAAAGTAAATATCCAGAATTCTATAGTTCTATTATCTCAATTAAAACTAAGCATAAGGTAGTGAACAGATGCCAATGACTACAACAAATTATGAAAATTCACTTCGATTTAGTTTATGACAAATTGAGTTCAACTAATCCAAATTAGAAATGAACTCCCACTCAAAAATGACATCCCTCGTGCCTTTTTGGTGATTACATGAACCAAATCCACTACACGAAGTCCGATCATCACGTGAGTCGGTGTAGCTTCAAAGGTGAGCATCAATATGGGCATCATATCAACTATATGACTCATGCTTAACCTTTCGGTCCGTGTTCCAAGTCCATGTCTGTACATGCTAGGCTCGCCAAGTAAGAACCTTAGTATTCGCGTGTGTAAAACTGTCTTACACCCGTTGCATGAAAGTGTAGAGTTGAGAACACCCGATCATCACGTGATGTCTCGAAACACGATCCATAGAATGGTGCATACTTAAGGAAGAACACATTTTATCTTGATATTTAAATGAGGGATCATCTTACAATGCTACAGAAAGTGCCAAACTAGAAGTATAAGATGCTAACATCTAATGTGTAAAGTGAGATGATATGGTCCATGCATTTGATCTCTATCACTTGCATCGTGGTATGATCTCTATCATTCCTTTGTGTGTAAGGCCAAGGTCTATGGAACTTACACGTTGAGTGTGTTGTAAGAGTATTTATCATACATCTACTTACAACAATACCATATCAATACACTAACCCAGCAACAATCTAAACTAGACGCCTCTAATTTATCAATTGCAGTTTTTACGTGGCTTAGGGCTTTCGGAGATAGAACCGTTCTTACCTACAAACATGAACCACAACGAGGATAACTAAGTTATTAGCAAATCGTTGTAAATCAGATATTGACTATAGTAGGAGAGACAGACACCCGCCAGCCACTTATGCAAAACAAGTTGCATGTCAGTCGTGGAACCGGTCTCATGTACGATGACATGTAAGGTTGGTCCGGGCCACTTCATCCCACTATGCCACCAATATCCAAAATACATGAAAGAAGCAATAACATGATCATCATCGCCCACATATAAACATATGTGTACTACCCGTGCAAAGCACCTACGCATAGATCAGGCTCTGATACCACTGTTGGGTCCGCAGCATAGAAAACAAAAAATTCCTACGGTGTGAACTACACGCCAAGATCTATCTACTAGGTACAAAGCAACGGGTGGACATACATCCAACGAGAACTTACCCTCGTAGACAACGAGCTTTGTTAACGAGTAGGAACTCGTGGTTGATGTAGTCGTACACTTGCCGATCTCAAGATCATGATGAAGTCCAGCAGGTCCGGCTCCAGCACGTCCATCAGATCCAGCTCCAGCACCACCAAGTCCAGCACCGCAAAGCAGCGGTGCATCCGTGATCGCACACACGTCCGGTACCCCGACAACCTCCGTTCCTCGCTCCAGCAAAGCAGCAGAAACAACAACTCCTTTCCAGATAAAGCTACCGGGAACATGTATCTCGCTAATCCGAGACCATGGGGTAATAATACTAGAGGGGGAGAGAGATCCTTCACAAGGAGGTGTGTGTGAGAAGTGAGGAGGGGTGGCCTTTTATAGGAGGAGGGGGGTTCCCCTCCTTCATGGCCGGCGCATGGAGGAGGTGGTGACTCTTCACCTCCTCCATTCATGTGGTGGTAACTCCCTCCACATAAATTTGCCCCTTCACATTCTCTTTTAAAGTTTCCACTTTAAATGCATTAAATTTCTCCAAATTTAATGCTCTCTCATTTAATAAAACTCTTTTATTATTTTTTATTCAGAATTTTGTTAATTACTTTAATTAACGAACATTCACATAAAACCCCTGCAACATTTCAATATTACATGTAGAACCAATTTCAGCAATTTCACCCGAAACAGTTTCGGTGTCTATTGAAATAATTCCAGCGCTTTCTTAAATCTTTATCTGAAACATATTTGCTCCAAATGGTGTCGGTAACCCTTAAGTGTGTCACCCTACGGTTCGCGAATAATGCAGACATGATCGAGACCCCTCTCCGATCAATAATCAGCAGCGGGACCTGGAGATCCATACTGACTCCTACACATTCAACGATGACTTTTGTGATCGTGAGAACCTTTAACGCTAGTAACTAAATCCCTTTGTCCCACGATATATTACATGTCTGAGATTCGATCACCGGTATCTCCATACCTAGTTTGATCTCGTTACCGACATGCACTCTTTTCTCGTTCCCGTGATATAACATTCTAGTGATCACGTCACTTGCTTGCAAGCTAACCAATGTGATATCACCGAGAGGGCCCAGAGTATATCTATCCGTCATCGGGATAGACAAATCCCACTCTTGATCCATGAGCCTCAACATAACACCTTTGTAGCACTAAACCCACCTTTATAGTCACCCTGTTACTGTGTGACGTTTGATGTTATCAAGATACTCTTCCAGTGTTAGCAATTAACATGATCTCATGGTCTAAGGATAAAGATTACTTCGTATGATGTTATAGCAATATAAACATAATGAATTTGATCGTAATGCTATACTTCGGATGAATGTTCATCACATCATTCCACCAATTGTGTGACCTTGTTATTAACAACATCCAATGTCTATGATCGGGAAACCTTGATCATCTTGTTAATCAACAAGCTAGTCTATAAGAGAGGCATAACTAGGAACCCTTTTTGTTTATTAAACACACATGTATTGATGTTTCCGATCAATACAATTATAGCATGCAAAATAAACATTTATCATAAACATGGAATAAGATAATAACCACTTTATTATTGCCTCTCGGGCATATTCCCTTCAGAAACCTCATCCTTGAGTGATAAAATTGATGTTATTATGTCTATGCTTGTTAATGGGAAAGCTCATATTGATCCAAATCATGTTCCCTTAGCCTCTTTGGTTGCTCAAAAAGAGCAAGTTGATGTGAACTTCATTAGAAACAATAATTTTAACAACAATGCCTATAGGAATAATTTTGGTAATAATAATTATAGGACATATCCTCCCAATAATGGTAATGCTTATGGAAATTCCTACAACAACAATAGAAGTGCACCCTATGAACTTGAAGTCATGCTTAAGGATTTCATTAGTAAATAAACTGCTTTCAATAAAACTGTTGAGGAAAAACTTTCGAATGCTGAAAAAAAAATCCTCTTTGTCTGAAGCACAATCCTATTTGATTAATAAAATGGCTGCTAAACCTGAAACTATGGAAAACCCCTTTTCTGCTACTAATGCCATACAAGTTAGAATTGATGAAAATGTTAGACTGTTAGCTAAATTACATGCTAAGTGGGAAAGAGAAGATGAAATTGCTAGAAATAATAGTAGATGTACTATCACCACCACTAATGTTGATGCTAGCAAACCACATGAAGTCCCCATTCCTTTTGCAACAATGCCTAAAACCAATGGAACTTTTTCCAATAAAAATGCTGAAATTCTTCGAAATATGGGAAACAATAGCTCTACTACCTTGGATGGTAATTATGATTTTAATCTTGATGGTTGTAATATTTCTGAAATAATTATGTTCCTACAGAAGCTTGCTAAAAGTCCTAATGCTAGTGCTATGAATATGGCCTTTACAAAACACATTACTGATGCTCTCATAAAAATTAAAGAAGAAAATTGAAACATAAAGCTTCTATTCCTATAAAATTAGAAGATGGTTGGGAACCCATTATTAATATGAAAGTGAATGATTTTGATCTCAAAGATTTATGTGATCTTGATAGTAGTGTTTCTATTATGCCTATAAGTATTTATGAAATGCTTGATTTACCACCATTAGGAGATAGTTATTTAGATGTCCAACTTGATGATAATGCTAAAAATAAACTCATGGGGAGTATTAATGATGATATTATTATGGTTAATAATACCTATGTCCCTGTTGATTTCTATGTTTTGGATGTTGAATGCAATGCTTCTTGTCCTATTATTTTGGGAAGACCTTTTCTTAGAACTGTTGGTGCTATTATTGATATGAAAAAAGGCACCATTAAATATCAATTCCCACTCAAGAAAGGTATAGAACATTTCCCTAAGAAGAGAGAGAAGATTCCTTTTGCCTCTCATATTAAAACAAAATTTTCTCTTAATGCTTCTTCATTTTAGAATACTTGAATCTTGCTTATTATGTCTAGCTCAAAGGCGTTAAAAGAAAAGCACTTATTGGGAGATAACCCAAATTTTTATTCAGTAAGTTTTTTTTGTTGAGTCTTGGAAGTTATTGCCTCAGTAATAACCTCTCATTATCCTTTTTTTGTAGTTTTTGTGCCAAGAATAACCTCTAATGAGAGATAAATAAGACTTGGGAAAGTTGTTGTCCCGAAATAGATTTTTGTGCTTCACTGTAAAAAAATTGTGAAAAATCTATGTACGTCGGATTGAGCTGTAATTTTTTGTGTTTCTGCCTCAGGTTATTATCTAACTTTAGTTAGTTTAGCACTTTTCGATTTGAGCAATAGAAGGTCTTAGAAAAAATCGGTTTTTACCTGCTGGTATGTTTTGATAGATTTCTGTCATTATTTGCATTTTCCTCTTAATCTCTTTCTCTTTGAGTTCTCTTTGATCACTTGAGCTTTTAGAAGGAATTGCTACAGTAGCTTGTGTTTTAATGGAAGTTTTACTTGTGTTGAAACTAAATCCAAAGACTTATCATCTTGAATACACTAATGTTGTTAATGAAGATTGTGTTAAGTTTTGTATGAAGGAAATTTTAAAGTGTAGGAGAAAATAATATGATAAGATGAAGTATGGACAAAAGCTCAATCTTGGGGATGCCACCCGTGTCACCCCAAGAAATATTCAAGAAGTACAAGCGTCAAAGCTTGGGGATGCCCAAGGCATCCCCTTCTTCATCAATAAAAATCTCAGGTTTCTTCCAAACACTTTATTTTTGTTGTTTCATGCACAATTGTGTTGTTCTTGGAGCGTCTTCGTTTTGTTTTTAGTTTTATTTTGCTTAGTTTGCTTAAATAAATTGGTTGGACCCCCGCATTCATACATAGTTTCAAATACGTTGATTTGGATTGGAAAAGAGTAGGAAGTTCATACTTATAAGTGGTATAAAAGGAGTTTTGTTTTGACTGTGGCCTGGACTTTATCATGTCATGTTTGATATTGCTTTGACTTTATGCTTAGTGATTATTGTTGTAGCATGATTTATTCCAAACAATTGAGATTGCTTAATGTGCCTTGAAAGAATCATGCGTTGTTTTAGCATACAAAAGCGTAATATTGTGGTATTCTCCTTTGATGCTTTATTTGGGTTGACTTGGCGCATGCCCATACCATGTTAAGACTATACCAGTCGTCATAGCCTCTATGATCATTTAGTTTTTGACTTGAAATATCACATGTTCGAGGTTCGATCATCGGTATCCACATACCTAGTTTGATCTCGTTACTGATAAGTACTCTTTTCTTGTACCCGTGATATAACATTTTAGTGATCTTATCACTTGCTTGCAATCTATGTCAATGTGATATCACCGAGAAGGACCAGAGTATATCTCTCCATCATTAGGATGGATAAATACCACTCTTGATCCATGAGCCTCTATATAACACTTTCAGAGTATCTAAATCCACATTTATTGTTACCATGTTATAGTGTGACGTTTGATGTTATCAAGTTACTCTTCATGTGTTCGTGATTGACATGATCTCATGGTCTACGGACTAAAGTTGCTTTCCATGATGTTATAGTAATTTAAACATAATGACTTTGATCGTATTACTGTACTTCAGATGAACGTTCACATCATCTCACCAATGTTGTGACCTCATTATTAACAACATCTAATGTCCATAATTAGGAAACCTTGATCATCTTGTTAATCAACGAGGTAGTTTATATGATAGACATAACTAGAAACTTTATATTTGTTTATTAAACACACATGTACTAACGTTCCTAATTAACACAATTATAGCATGTGAAATAAACATTTACTCTAAACATGGAATAAGATAATAACCAATTTATTATTGCCTCTCGGGCATATCCCCTTTAGTCTCCCACTTGCACTAGAGTCAATAATCTAGTTTGAAAAAATTGCGGATTCAACACATATGGCTTTCTGGTGTTGTAAGTATGCATTTGCTAGTGGTAAACATAATCTTTGGATCTGACTCTTTTAGGTCTGTGTATATTTGCATGTCTTTGCGTCTCTACGCATCACTCATTCTCAAAAAAGATGACATTGTATAAATTTATTCCTTTGGTGAGACCTTTATTGCCTTTGAGTTAAAACATGTTGATACTATTGTCGTATAATATATCTTCATAGTACTAGCCCACTATGAACCACACCTAGTTTGATAACAAACAACTTAACACAAATGTCCTCGTTTGCTGCTACTATAGTAGTCATATACTCAGCCTTTTGTTATAGTATCCATCACAATGTCTTAACTTTGAAACTCATCCAAATCCACCATGAAACCTCCTTTCCATTACATTGTGCCACCCATAGTTTAAATTAAGATAAATTTAATTTGTATCTTGTGACAAAACTAGTATCAATGTAGCACTTTACAATGAACTATTTGTCACCTCTACGTAAATATATTCTTAGTTCTTCCAAAAATCATAAGCATATTCTTACTATTGTCTGATGATTATCTTATAAATCATTCAGGTATATGCACATAACATTTAGAGCATAGGACATATATGGATATGTACATAACACGGTATACATTATTGATCAAAATATTCATGTGATTTTACTCACCAAGTGTCAAAACACTTGAATCTGATTTCACTTACCAAGTGTCAATACACTCGAATCTTCATACAACTTTTTTCATGCGGCAAGAATCTTTCTTGTCGTTTCTATATTATACTCATTCAATATCTCATATATGTACATCTGGCATAACCATATTAGCGTCTCAATCCATCCATATATATATTGATGCATAATATTCTGGTTTTGCTCAAATCTTTCATCGAAATTAAATTTTAATGAAATTTTTAACCCATGTCAATAAAATATACATCATTTTCAATCAAAGACATGTCCTCTACATAATGTATTAGAAATATGTCTCAACGCTTCCACTTAATTTCTTGCAAATACAAGCATCTTCATCGTCTCTAATGAAATTAAACTCCTTTAACAGTTTCATCACGGTGAAGATTTCAACTCTGCTATGTTCATTTTAACCATTAAAGTTTGCATGCCCTTTTAGTATCTTTGAATTAACATAACCCTTTAGACCGTGTCATGTACACGTCCTAGGTAACTATTTTATTAGAACAACTTTATCTTATTTGTTCAACTACCATATACCAAAATTGACATATGTAGTGGTTGCGACATTAATTCGTCCAGACTAAATATCGCTATGAAAGATCGAATCTTGTCGTAGTCAACTCCTTGAATATTGTCGTAAACTCTTTTCCGACATGTCGACTATTTCATATATGTGAAACATTCATGTCTATTTTTTTATAGATCCAAATATGACCGGTAGGCTTTACGCCTTCTGAAGGATCTTCCAAGTTCAAATAACTTGATTTCTCGTGTATGAAAACTATCACGGATTTTATGACTTCTAGTCACTTGATGGAGTTAGGTCCCATCATAGCTTCTTTCAATGTAGCTGGTTCATCATTGTCATAACAATAACGACTTGTTTATCAAATCTTACTATTTGCTTTTTACCCGACCTATACGGTTCAAGTAGGAACTCTAATCTCCGAGATCACAACCTTTATAGTCATATGAGCCATGAGCATTTTGCCCGCCTCCTGGACACTTTCCGGCTCTGCACTACTTAGCACATGTTGCTTAGGTTCATCAACCTAATCAAAGTTCTATTGTCCTCCCACTCAACATTTTTGCGAAAAATTCCTTCTTAAGAAACTTGACGTTCTAAGTGACAAACTCTTTTGTCTTCAGTGTTATGAAGAAATACCCAACTATTACATTAGGATAACCTACAAAGACGTTCTTATCTGACTTTGGTTGTAAACATTTTACTTATACCTAGCATACCAAAATTTGATAAAAGACAACTCAGGTTTTATCCCAAACCATAACCCATATAGTGTCATTTCAACGGATCACAATGGTGCTCTTTTTAGTGTAAAAGCAGAAGTCTCTAAAGATTTAATCCTTAAAACATAATGGCAGTTTTATAAATGATACCTTCGATCTTACCATATCAAACAAGGTTTGATTTCATCTGTCGAACACCCCATACTCCTATGGATTATCGAAAAACACAAATACATGAAACAATTTTTCAAATCTTAGGTATTTTGCTAAACTTGTAACTCGAATATCTTCCTTTATGATCTAATCATAAATTTTTTATTTTCTCGTTACAATATTTTTCTACTTCATCTTGAAAGTCTTTGAACAATTTTCAAATGTTTTATACTTCTACTTATTAAGTAAATATACACTTATATTCACTCAAATTTCTGGATAAAGTTTATGAAGTTGAAAGATCCACCGCACATGGCTACATATAATGACCTATATATATCAACATGTATAATGTCCAATAAATTAGTCATACGTTCCTCTTTGGCCTATGAACAAAGTTTCAATTATCTCCAGAAAAGTCTCACAAGCATCAACTGATCAAAATCAAAGACTCCGAAAATCCATCAACATGGATTTTATTCATATTATTCTTTCCAATATAATTTAAATAGCAATGTCACTTCGATCTTTTCAATCATTTGTCTTGCGACATTTTAGCATTAGTTTTTATGGACGTGATTTCTCCAATTAGACTTGTAAGAATTCATCCATCTTCTATGAAATACAGTAATTATTCGAACAACTATTGTTCTCATCATACCGAAAAAATAACAATTATTAAAACAAATCTTCAAGGCAAGGTTTGGAGGCTACAGATGAAGGGGTTCGGGGCAGAAAACACAAAAATTTCCTACACGAACACACCTAATTGCCAGGATCTATATAGGAGTAATGCTGTAACGAAGAGGTTTCAGATACATACCCTTGTAGTCCAAAAGTGGTTAACATTCTGAGGGAAACGTGGATGACGTAGTCTTACTCGTAGCCGACCTCAAGGTCGGGAAGCTCCTCGCAAGCCACCCCTTGCTCCATCGTGCAGCAGTCCGGCTCACGACATACAAGGTGTCACTAATGGCAGCACCCTTGTTATTTCGCACACATATGATGTACGATGACGACCTCTGGTTCTCTGATCCTTGCCGAGAATGTGGAAGTAGATCTTCTGGCTGGAATCCTTGCAGTGCAACAGTGTGCTGTAGGTGTCTCGTCTCTTGCGTGTACAGTCCTTCTAGGAACCATGCCATCACAAGAAAGCAATGAGAGGGAGAGACAATTCCATGGGGAAATGCCTTAGAGAATTATTGGTGTAATTTCCCCACCCCTATGCCCCTTTTATATAGGAAAAAGTTGGGCACCATCCTCCCCTAAAGTCTCAGGGTGGGACTAATCAAGGAGGAGGTGCCAAGCGGGAGGTGGGCCAGACGGCCAGGCTCCACCCCACACACAACCCTAAGATTGTCGTGTGGGCCTCCCTTGGCCAGCGACAACCCCATTTGGACGGCTTGGCCTGGTCCCCTTGGGTGGCTTCCCTCAGGCCCTTTTCCCTCAGGAATTTGGACCATTAGTGGAAGTTGCCTCTAAATTTAATATTAATTATATTAATTAATATTAAATACATATTATTAAATCTCATTTGACCCGAAACACCTTTCGGTTCACTCCAAACACCGTCGGATCCTCCCGGAACGATTCCGGTTCTCTCGCGGAACTCTTCCAATTTTCTATTCTCTCTCATCCCGTGATTCCGACAACTCCATAATGATCTCCAAGTGTCATCGTACCCGTAAGCATGTTACCCCAACAGCTCGGGAACATCACAGACATGATCAAGACACCACTCTTTATCAATGATAATTAGCGGGACCGGGATGCCCATACTTCTTGTTTGTAGTGGATGAAATTATTGTGGTGTTCTCGGGTGAAATCGATATATGGCTCGATATCACCTATTGTGGTTGGTGGTAGAAGACAATCTGAGGTATTCTCAGAAAAGATTTCTTCTTATCAGAGGGATCAGTCGGGGTGTTCTAGGTTGTAGGTTGTGAGTTATCTCTATCATTTAGAGTCCTTGCATCACTTATATAGACGGACAGGGCTAGGGTTACAAGATTGCCGAGATGGTTTACAAGTGGCGCGTCTACGTGGGATCCTAACAAGAATATCGGGTCTAATCATCAATATCTCGCAGAATCCGTTTGGCGATACACCCTGCCTTGACCACTAAGGCATCCTCATTCGGGCATTTGTTGATGCCTAAGTCTTCATGCTAGGCCACGTCGGTACCGGGTGGGTCCCTTTTGATGATCGGCCTACCTAGTATCAATGACCACGAGTCACGACAACATGTATTAACTCTAGCTACTGCACGACACAAGGTGTGATTTGTGGGTGCACTGAGGATGAGGATGGTGTGCGTAAGTGCTCGTATGCGCGTATGCGCGTATGCGCATGAGTTTAACAGGTACTTCTTCCGGTTCATATTAATAGTCGATACAATATTTAGACAAGATACATTCTAATTTAGATAAAATTGAGATTATTAATATGGACGAGAGGAGTATATCAAAAGGAAAATGATTCCCTTCCTCCGGACGATGATCCTCCGGGTCCAGGTCAGAAGTTACGCGTCGTAACTCCTAGCGAAACGTCCCGCGGGACCCACCACGGTCCCGTCTTCCTTATCTCTTCCACGGGAGCGAGACGGAGACCAAATCGACCACCGCGTCCCCCACCGGCCTTGTCTCCCCTCGCCGGCCTCGCCTCCCTCCCTTCCTCTCGGCCCCGCCTCCCCTCCCATGGTGACTAGGGTCGGCACCGCCGCGCGACTCCCCTGTTGCCGCTCGCCTCCTCGGCCCCTCTCCATCCTTCATGCGGCCTCCAATCGTGCCTGCATGGTGTCTGCGGCCGGCGCTGTTGCGCGCCTCGCCGTTGCCATGGACTTCCTCGCCGCGCGCCTTGCCAGATGCCACCCACCCTTGACGGTGGTGCTACCAGCCCTAGACGGCACTGCTGCAAGCCCGAGGTGGCGAAGTTGCTTTTTTTGCCACACTTACTAGATTTTTTTGCTAGAATTGTTTTGAGGTTTTGCTACAATTGTGCAAAGTTTTTGCTACGAGGTGTCCGACGATGTTTGCGGGCGAGAGTCTCCGGCGAAGTTAGCTTCTTGCTACATTAAAAGAACTTTATTGCTACAACCGTCTTGTGGTTTTGCTACAACTGCATCAAGTTTTTGCTACAAGGTCTTCGGCCAGAGTCAGCAGAGTTTTTTCCAACGATGTCTCCGGCGAAGTCTTTTTGCTTCATTAGCACAATTTTTTTGCTGCATGGTCTCCGGCGAGGTCTCCGGCTGGACGTTCTATTTTCTAAAACGAACCATTTTTTTCTTCGAAAACAAAAGTAAAAACATTTATAGCAAAAAAAGGATGTTTTACAGCAAAACCAGGATTTTGGACCATTTTAGGGGACACGTGGCCCACGGGGGTTTCCCATCGTCCACGGGACCTGGACGCCTAGCGCTTCCCATATCAAAATAGTCCCAAGTTGCAGGTTTTCCTCGTCTCCGCGATCTTCCCTCCTCCTCGCATCTGCCGATCCTCTTGGATCGGCACTCGACCAGCCGGATAATCTCGCAAGTATTTAAAACAGAGAACACAGAGCAAAGCCAGCAGGAGTAACATGCTACTAGACTGAAACTACGGGTTGACTGATCCAAGCTAATCGCGCTCTATCCAGTCTAGCTAGCTACCTACACGTCGAGATTGAATTGAACCAAGCTGCAAGCTAGGACCCTCGTATCGTATGGTTGGCTGGGTTTGACTTCACCAGATCCAGCCGTGGTGCCAAACATGTAGCCAAGCTGACACTGCATTGCCACCAGATGAGCTAACTGGCGCTGTCCGTTTCGTAGCACGCCGTTGGAGGAGCCCTCGGGTCGGACGGGATCGATGAGCCGGACGCGCAACCGCACGCGGAAGGAAGCGGACGTGACGGCCCGTGCTGACAGTCAGCACAGCACGCGCTGTGCCAAATGCATCTCAGATGCCGCAACGCAAACACGATGGCACGGCGCTCGCCTACCACAAACCAACGTACGGGACACCAGCGTGTGCCCGCCCGTACGTACCAGTATCAGTCATGCGTGGTCCATGATTCCGCTGTTATAGGTTCGGTACTGGAACTGTTCGTCCGGAGTTCCCACGGAGAAAGAACACTGTCACATTCCGCATCGGGTGTACCGGTAGATCGATGGCCCCGCCCAACCGCCGACGGGTCGGTCGGATTTGGACGGAGCCTGGATGCATGCTGGATCTCTCTCCGCCGGTGTCCACGCATCCCACGGCTGACGGCCCCTCCAGCCCTCCCTCGTGCGTGCCGATCGGGCTCGCCTTCGCCGGGACGGGCCCGTGCTACTAGTCGTCGCTGTCGCGGCCATTACGCCTCGGCCGGAAAAACTTGGGCGAGGGTGTCGTTTGGAGAGGCCGGCACACACACAGCTACACGAGCTCGTCCCTGCAGGCAGGCAGGCAGGCACCCATCGGCTCCGGCCCAACCACCTCCAACGCTGACATGTTGTTCCCTCTTATTAATGGATTCCCCGCACTTTCCGTCTGTCACAAGTGAGGAGGAGGAGGAAGAGCTGAGCCTGAACCCCCCGAGAGGCCGAGACAGCTGAAACGGAAGAAGCTTCACGTGCAGGTTCCCCTCCCCCATTGCCCGCGCCCGCGCCCGCGCAGGTGGTATCTTCCAACCACCCGACCCAACCCACGCAATAGAAAACGCCGCGCTAACAGCAGCTAGCACGGCTCGACCCATCGCCTCCCTGCTCCTGCTCCATCCATCCACCCATACATACACTACGGACCAGCGCCGAATTGATTGAGACTCGATCTGACTTGGTTAGTAGCTACGATCGACAGCCACTACAATAATACAAGACAGACAGACAGAGGAAGAAGACGATCGATCGGGTAGCTGCAGCAAGAGGAAACACTATTTTGCCCGACCTTGTTGTTGTTGCGGAAAGAGCTTTTTAGTACTAGGTGTTTGGTAGCTTCTGCTTCCGGTTGACTTCTCCGGGGGCCGGGATTCGGATTCTTTTGTTTCTTTTTTGAGTTTGGTGCCTGATTGTTCCGCCCCAACTCATTCATCCATCACCCATCCATCTAGCTATCCATCTGGGATCGTTGCAGTACGTAGTGGGTATATAGGTGTGTGTGGGGTTCGTTCGTCGTGGATGAGTGCAGCTGCTGCATTGGTGAGAGGAGGACCATGGCGCCGGTGAGGAGGAGGCTAGCAGGCTGGTCGCTACTCGCCCATGAGGTCAAGAGCGGCGACGCTTCCACGTCCCACGCGTCGGCGCCGGCCGTGGCGCCCCCGGACGCTGTCGCGACGACGGACGCGGGCCCGTCGCTGGCGGCGGCGAGGATCACGCCGGCCGTGCTGTTCATCACCGTCGTGCTGGCCGTCGTGCTGCTCGTCTCCGGGATGCTCCACATCCTGCGCCGCATGTTCATCAAGACCCACCGCGCCAATGCCAGGGCCGAGGCCGTCGAGCGCCAGCTGCAGCAGCTATTCCACCTCCACGAGAACGGCGCCGGGCCCGGGCTCGACCAGGCCACCATCGACGCGCTGCCGGCATTCGCCTACGCCGACCTCTCCGGATCCGGCGCCAGGGGAGAAGGCGGAGGAGGGCGGCAGTTCGACTGCGCCGTCTGCCTCTCCGAGTTCGCCGCGGAGGACCGCCTCCGCCTGCTCCCGCTCTGCGGCCACGCCTTCCACGTCGCCTGCATCGACACCTGGCTCGCCTCAAGCTCCACCTGCCCGCTCTGCCGCACCGTGCTCTCGCCCCGCGCGCTCGCAACCGCCGCGGCCGACAACGCATGCGTCGAGCCGGACATCGAGGAGCAGAAGGTTGAGGATGCGCCAAAGGAGGCCGTCGTGCTCCCTGTCAGGCTCGGCCGGTTCAAGAACGTGCAGGGAAGCGCCACGGCCGACGGAGAGACGGGCAGCACCAGCAGACGCCTCGACGGGAGGAGGTGCTTCTCCATGGCCTCCTCCTACCAGTACGTGCTCGCCGACGACAATCTCCTGGTGTCCGTACACTGGCGTCCCGGCGACGGCAGCGCGGCCATGCGCCCCGGCGTGACCACGGCCACGGCGAGCAGCGACGACCGGCAGGGCAAGAAGGTCTGCGCCGCCAGCCGCGGCGACAGCTTCTCGGTGTCCAAGATCTGGCAGTGGCGTCGCAGCGGCGGCCGGCGGCTCCCGGGCCTCCGCGCCGGCTCCGCGTCCCCGACGGACGACGCCCTGCCGTGGGCGTCGCCGGCGAGCACACGCAGCGCGAGGCAAGAAGCCGACACCTCATAATGACTGAATGTACACACTACACCAACATACATTACACACAGACATGGGAGTATGTCTTTTGTTGATCGTCTTCTTTTGTTGTTGATCGGTAGGCAGTAGCTAGCAATAAGCATTCTCTTGGTAGAATTTCGCTGGTGATTAATCGGTGGATCATGCTGTTTCCTCATATGCCATTTTGATGAATCTTTTTGCCTGCCATGTTAGTATCATCAGTCAGAAGTAATCATACAAACTGGCAACCTAGCTACCTGATGATACATTTTGTACCGCCTGACTGGAATATTCTGGTTTTTATCATCGATCTTCCTGGACATGTCGTACCACCGCCAAGATCTAGCTAGCATGGCTGTCAGTCAGTTCACTGTGGCCCTGTCCCAATCTGAGGTACCCAACACACCATGATGGCGCTGCGACAGGTGTTCGTTCCGAGTCTCTCCACACCTGTGCTCTTCATCTGTGCCATACGCAGATGGTGGTGCCGTCGTCCTTGGCTCTCGGCGAGATTAATTAGGGGGGGCTTAATGGTGGATGTACGAGAGGTGTCCCAGCTAGCTAACCCATCTACCGCCATTCTTCTAGCCGCAGCAACCACGGACTTAGCTGTTAGCATCCAAATGCAAGACGGCGACATGGGCCTCAGTCAACGCAACCTGAGACCCAAGAGACTGATACAGCCCAACCGCAAATACATAGGCCAGGATTGGATTCAGCCAAAACGCAATGTACCAGCAACCTCACCTTCTTAAGGGCAGAGACGCTGCTCTCAGAAGATTATCCTAGGGATCAGGAACTTGGCGGCGGCGGCGGAGAATTGTTCTTATTTCCTTTGTATTCCTTAGCTACTTTCCAAATCAGTATTTGTAAGCGAGAAACTCGGATCTTGGTCGTATAATCGAGTAATCCCTAGAGTCTCCTAACATCTGGTATCAGATTAGCCAGTCGATCCCCAACAATCAAACCACAAAATCCCTGTTCGTCCTGGAAACGCGTAGATACACAGCGGAGCGGCGTCGCCTATTCCGCGAGATGGATCAAACACTGAAGGACTATCTGGATCGTATGAGTCAGGAGGCGCGTTCGTTCAAGGAGGCGGTGCTATCACGCAGTGATGAGATGATTTCCAAGCAGGACAAATTGGAGCAGCAACTCACGGTGCAGTCAACTCAGCTCACCGATCTGTGCACATGGAAACCAGATTTGGAGGCTCGCTTCACCAAATTACAGGAGGCTGTAGCAGATTTGCAGCGCGCGCAATTTCCACCGCCCGCAGCTGCAAGTGGGTCGGCGACGGCCCACCTCGTCGCCAGCCCCAAAAATCCATGCGAAGGGGAGATCCACGGGCAAGTCGGCCACCGCGAGCACGCCAACTCCGGGGGTTTCTCGCCGGTGAATTCAACTTTACCGGCGGTACCTCCGGTCACGGGTATGCTCTCACTTCAGAATCCCATGGCTGATGGAGTTACTGATCCTACTTTAATTTCAAGTCAAATCATGGCCGGTTTAGGCACCACCGCACCCACTATGCATTTCCCCTAGTTCACTGGGGAGAATCCAAATCTCTGGAAAACGCTCGCGGAGCAGTATTTCCAGATGTTTGCGATCCATGACTCATATTGGGTGCCGATGGCTACTCTGCATTTCACCGGCACAGCGGGAATTTGGTTGCAGTCAGTCATAAAAAAATTAGCAGGACTCGATTGGGCCTCTTTCACCTCACTGCTGTGCACTCGTTTTGGTCGTGATCGCCATCAGATGCTCATAAGACAATTTTATGCAATCAAACAAACTAGCACTGTTGCGGACTATATTGAACGTTTTGAAGTGATCATAAACCAACTTGTTTCATACTGTGACAGTACTCACCCTTATTACTTTTTGACTCGTTTTGTCGAGGGCCTGCGACCTGACATCCGCTCGGTGGTATTGGTGCAACGACCGGCCGATCTCGACACGGCATGTTCCTTGGCACTCCTTCAAGAAGAAGTGGTTGATGGCGAATCTTGTTCTCCACCACGACATATCGAGTACAAGTTCGTCAGAGTGCCGGCGAAGGGGATTCCAGTACACTCGTACACTCCTTCTGTGAAACCTGCAAGCAAGGCAGAAGATCGTCGCGGGATCGAAGCTGCCCGCCCCAATGGTGATGACAAGATCACGGCGCTGCGCAACTACCGTCGTGCCAAAGGGCTATGCTTCAAGTGCGGAGAGCGCTGGGGGCAAGATCATACTTGCCCAGCCACAGTTCAAATGCATATTGTTGAGGAACTATTGGCCCTCTTTTCCTCAGATGAAATTACTGGGTCTGAAGACCTTGAAGGTCACATTAAAGAAGCCGAAACAGTCTGCTCTATATCAATACAGGCATTCGTTGGTGTCTCGTCTGAATCTTCCACTGTTATTCAGTTGCATGCAAACCTTCAGGGGCACGAGATTCTTTTGCTGGTCGACTCAGGCAGTTCGACTTCCTTCATCAACAAACAGCTTGCGGATAAATTGAATGGGGCAATTCCTCTAGCAAAACCCTGCCGAGTAAATGTTGCTGATGGTTCTCAACACTCTTGCACCACTTATTTGCCACAGTGTGCTTGGATCTCTCAAGGGCATCAGTTCTATACAGATATGAAGATTTTCACTCTTGGAACATACGATGCAATATTAGGGATGGATTGGCTAGAAAAACACAACCCTAATATTGATTGGATTGGCAAAACCTTGCAGTTTCAGACAGACAAACATCAGTTCCAGTTGCAAGGCCATTGTACTGCCAATATTCAGTGTTCAGCTATTTCTGCCACAGAACTGGAAACTATTTGTCGCCAAGGTTCGGCTGCTCATTTAGTACACATCTATGCAATTGGTGAAACTATTGTTACTGAAGAGATTGTCCCGGATGAGATTCAGTCAATCCTCTCACAGTTTCATGAGGTTTTTGCTGAACCAAAAGCTCTACCCCCTCGGCGCAAATGTGATCACCGCATTCCCTTAATGCCGGGAGCACAACCGGTAAACATTAGAGCCTATCGGCACAAACCTGAGCTGAAATCAAAAATAGAAAGGCAAGTGGCAGAACTCCTACAATCTGGTGTGATTCAACAGAGTACTAGTCATTTTTCTTCTCCGGCGATTTTGGTGAAGAAGAAGGATGGCACGTGGCGCCTTTGTGTTGATTACCGTGCTCTAAATTCAATGACAGTTGTTAGCAAATACCCAGTTCCAATTATTGATGAACTCCTTGATGAGCTAGCTGGTGCCAAATGGTTCTCCAAACTTGACCTTCGTGCCGGATACCATCAAATTAGATTGGCAGAAGGTGAGGAATTCAAAACAGCCTTTCAAACACATTCTGGGCATTGGGAATACAGGGTGATGCCATTTGGATTGGCTGGAGCCCCTGCCACTTTTCTCGGCGCAATGAACAGCACACTTCAGCCATTGTTGCGCAAATGTGTTGTTGTATTCTTCGACGACATCCTTGTGTACAGTTCTACACTTCAGGAGCATGCCCGAGACCTTTCGACAGTTCTTCAACTTCTGAAACGCGACAAGTGGCAAGTGAAACTCTCGAAATGTTCCTTCGGACAACAACAGATTGCTTACCTCGGGCATGTTATCAATTCACAAGGGGTTTCTTCGGACCCTGCAAAAATTGCAAAAGTTGCTACATGGCCAACACCTCAATCAAGCAAAGATGTCCGAAGCTTTCTTGGCCTTGCAGGTTATTACCGCAAATTTGTTCGTTATTTCGGGATTCTGGCCAGACCCTTATTCAATTTGCTGAAGAAAAATACACCTTTTGTGTGGACTGCTGACACTGAACAAGCCTTCCAGTTATTGAAACAAGGTCTAATTGAAGCACCAGTACTTAAATTGCCCGATTTCAACAAATCCTTTGTGATTGACACTGATGCGTGCGACACGGGAGTAGGCGTGGTACTCCAACAGGACGGACACCCCATTGCATACATGAGTAAACCTTTGGGGCCACCTCATAGAGGATTGTCCACTTATGAGAAAGAGTGTCTTGCCATTCTCATGGCCGTTGAACAGTGGCGACCATACTTACAGCATGGGGAGTTTCTGATTCGCACAGACCAAAAAAGTCTCGTCCATTTGGAAGATCAACGCCTGACAACTACTTGGCAACAAAAAGCTTTCACTAAACTTTTGGGCTTGCAATATCGCATCTGTTATCGCAAAGGGGAAGAAAATAGAGCAGCAGACGCCCTGTCTCGCCGACAACATGACAGTGATGACACCTTGACAGTAATCTCGGTGTGCCAACCAGCATGGATTGCAGATGTCAAATCAAGTTATTCTTTGAATCCTCAGGCCACTTGCTGGATTCAAAAATTGCAACAACAACCTGATCCTAAGGGACGTTTCTCTATTCGTGATGAACTTCTCTATTTCCGTGGACGTATCTGGCTTGGCGGCTCAGCCACATTACAGGAAAATATTATGAAGGCATTTCACTCTAGTACCATTGGTGGTCACTCTGGGTTCCCTGTTACTTACCGACGCATCCGTCGATTGTTTGCCTGGCCAAAGATGAAAGCCCAAATCAAAAACTTTGTCCAGTCTTGCTTGGTGTGTCAGCAAGCGAAACCAGAACGAGTCAAGTATCCCGGACTACTAGAACCTCTTCCAACACCGGAAGGTGCTTGGCAAACGGTAACTATGGACTTCATCGAAGGGTTACCGACATCTGGAACAGCCAATTGCATTATGGTGGTTGTCGACAAATTTACTCGTTATGCCCATTTCATACCTCTCAGACATCCGTTCACAGCAGCAAAAGTGGCCACTGCTTATTTAGACAACGTCTTCAAGCTACACAGTTTACCCAAGGTAATGATCTCGGATCGTGATCCAATTTTCACCAGTCGTTTTTGGAAAGAACTCTTCACATCTCTAGGCAATGATCTGCGCATGAGTTCTGCATATCATCCAGAAACTGATGGCCAATCGGAAAGAGTAAACCAATGCCTTGAGATTTACCTTCGGTGTTTTGCTCATGCTTGCCCACACAAATGGAGTCAGTGGTTATCTTTAGCGGAATTCTGGTACAACACGAGCTACCACTCCTCTCTAAAAACATCACCATTTGTTGCGCTCTATGGTCATGAACCGAGGCATTGGGGAATCGAGCCTGATTCAGTGTGCAAGTTTCAGCCTTTGCAGGACTGGCTAGAAGAACGAAAGTTGATGCAACAAGTTCTGCAGCAAAACCTTCACCATGCACGACAACAGATGAAGTGACATGCTGACAAAGGTCGCACACCAAGGACTTTCACTGTGGGTGAATCTGTCTTCATCAAACTTCAGCCTTATGTCCAAGCGTCCGTGGCACCCAGAGCTAATCACAAACTAGCTTTCAGATACTTTGGCCCATACGCAATCAGCAAATGCATCAATCCAGTGGTGTACGAAGTGGACCTCCCGCCTACTTCCAAGATACATCCGGTGTTTCATGTCTCACAACTGCGCAAAGCACTGTCACCAGGTACCCCTGTATCTACAACTCCTCCATCAATTCCTGATGTTTTTCCCACTCCTGTGAAGATACTTGCTCGCCGTTGGCGTCGCACCTCCAACGCGATGCGAGAACAAGTTCAAATTCAATGGTCAGATCCAGCGGCAACTGACATCACTTGGGAGGATGCCATCGAACTGAAGCAGCGCTTCCCAGCAGCATCGGCTTGGGGACAAGCCGTTCCTCTAGGGGGGAGGGATGTTAGCATCCAAATGCAAGACGGCGACATGGGCCTCAGTCAACGCAACCTGAGACCCAAGAGACTGATACAGCCCAACCGCAAATACATGGGCCAGGATTGGATTCAGCCAAAACGCAATGTACCAGCAACCTCACCTTCTTAAGGGCAGAGACGCTGCTCTCAGAAGATTATTCTAGGGATCAGGAACTTGGCGGCGGCGGCCGAGAATTGTTCTTATTTCCTTTGTATTCCTTAGCTACTTTCCAAATCAGTATTTGTAAGCGAGAAACTCGGATCTTGGTCGTATAATCTAGTAATCCCTAGTAATTAGGGGGGGCTTAATGGTGGATGTACGAGAGGTGTCCCAGCTAGCTAACCCATCTACCGCCATTCTTCTAGCCGCAGCAACCACGGACTTAGCTGACTTTAATTATGCTGTCTCTCGACGCTGCTAAGTTGGTTGCACGGTGGTACAGTCTGCAGTGATCTGACGACGATGGGACCACGGAGGCTTGGGACTGTTGGATACAGTATCTTGAATGTGAATGATCGGTATCCAAGTGGGGGCGGCCGCTTCAGCAACTCATTCGGCACTATACTATGTGCTAGCGGACAACAGTTGTTTTCTCTCTCGTGATTCTGGTTCCTCCTCACTGTTAGTTACGAGGCCTTTTGGTTTGACCTAGAATTAATAGATATAATCTTGGGTTAATTAGGTCAAGGAGACAGTGACTGTGTAACCAATTACTTACAGTACTATTTAAAGATCTGGAGGTAAATTGTGTACAGTGTACTAACCCGTTAGGCAGCGACGGATCAAAGACTGGTTAAACGGTGTATTTTAAGATTAGTGATACTACTTTTTATCAAATTAGGCTTGTATGCCGGTCAGAAATCTGAACACGTGCCCACACTTAGAAACGGTTGGGTCCGTCTATGCTGTTAGGTTCAGTAATGATAAGAACATGTGAACATACGTTGGCGGGAATATACAACGCACCGTGCCGTGCAAAGCAGATAAGGTCAACTCTGATGATTAAGTAGGCAATGCTGGGCTTAACATAAGTTTGTTCGTTCAGAAAAATTATACTCGATATGCTTACACGATATAATCAACTTTGATGAGCAGGGGCGAAGGACGGGAAAAAAAGAGGTCGGGTGAAAAAAAATCTAACATCCCATTTTTCATATCCCACCGACATGTTTACGGAATATTTCCGTCGCATTTTTTCAATTGTCATATCCCAATTTGTTGGACCATTTTTTAAGTAAGCAAATCTAGCATCTTCTCTAACATTAGGAGCAAATTCATCAATTTGTATACGAAATCTTGGATCAAATTTTATATACTCTATAAAATCAGTTATACCTCCAGCTTCTAGAACACATACATTATCTTCCACTTCATCTTCAGTGGAGTCTACCACTTGTTCAGTGTCGGTGGCTATAGAATTTCTTATCCCTCCTTCCACTTCTCGCTCCTGCTCTTGGCCAACATTTGCACTTTCATTAGTGTTTGGTTTAGAGCTATTTCCTGTTCCTCCTCCCACTTCTTGCTCTTGATCTTGATGTGCCATAGCATCTGCACATTCATCACGAGTGCTTGGTTTAGACCTCTTGATCTGCATGTTACATAACCATTTTAAATCTGCAATTGAATTATAGAGAACAAATCAAATTTTCTTCAATCGTTCAATCCTGATTGAGTTCAGTTGACAATAAAATAAAAATTTATACCTGCGGCCTTTGTAGCTGCAGATTTCTTTCCCTTCTTGTCCATATGCAGAGTGTAAGACCTGTGGTGGACGGACCACGGTGAGAACTGAGAAATTCTGATGAGAATTCAGATTTTTGGGTGGTGTCCAGGGGCGGACGGACCTGCGGCAGCGAGGCAATCCTGCGGCCGGCCGACGGGGGAGTCACGAGACGAGGAAGGAAGCTGCTCGCCCGATCGGGAGGACAGACGGCGGCAGCGCTATTGCTTGGGCACCTTGTTCGTTGTCGTGCAGTTGCCTGTTTCGATCGGGACCACGAAAGATCCTGGGACTCTGAAGTCTGAAGCGAACAAGCACAGGTTGGAAGCCAGGGAACGATCGCTTGATCGGGATCGCCAGACCAGGATGGCTAGATCAGTATAGTCTGGCTTGGCCCTCTCCCTCTGCGCGGTCCAGCTAAGGTCCAGAATGGGCAAAATCCCTCCTGCGCGGCCAATTCTCTCTGTTTCCTTTGGTTTTACTTCAGATGACGCGATATTTGCTGAAAATTTTATGTATAACGAACAGATGCATATATATATATATATATATATATATATATATATATATATATATATATATATATATATATATATATATATATAAAATCCTTCTTACTTCTGGATGTAGCTACATCCATGTCTAATATACTTCATAGAAAAGTATATATATGATACTTTATTAGTTGGAGTATCTTCATATACTATATCTAAGATACTTCCAATCAAATTATGTGGAAAGATTATAACTTGACCCATAGTTTACACTATATATTTAAAATATCTTCATATTTGTACGTAAAAAAGAAGTACGTAAAAAAATCATACATATTATTAAAAAAGCGTATACTACCTAATTAGTATTATATACTTCATACTGCGCGTACATACCCTTCAGTATGATAGATATTGCCTACATAGTGTGAAACACGCGTAGGTGTAACTACATCCAGAAATAGTATAAATATGTCCTATATATATACCCATATACACACTAACTTTTGCAGAAAATCGAGATAAGAAAGATGCCATACCTTGTCCAAAGGTGAGCTTCGCCCCGGTTGATGAGTATCCAAGTGGGAGCGGCGGGTTCAGCAACTCATTCGGCACTATATGTGCTAGCGGACAACAGTTGTTTTCTCTTTCGTGATTCTGATTCCTCCTCGTTGTTAGTTACGAGGCCTTTTGGTTTGACTTGGATTAGTAGATATATATATCTTGGGTTAAGTAGGTCAAGTCGATTCGTGTTAAGCTGTTAGGTTTTTTTTTTCTTTGAGAAACTTCAGCGCTTTTATTGATCTTTAGCTAAACTACACTTAGTTAAGCCATTAAGTTAAGTAATGATAATTGATAAGAACATGTGCACATACGTGCAAGGAATATACAACGCACTGTGCCGTGCAAAACAGATAAGGTCAACTTTCATGATTAAGTAGGCAATGATGGGCTTAACATAAGTTTGTTCGTTCAAAAAATTATAAGTTGGTTCGGCAGGATCATATGATTGCACCATATATTCAACTTTAGCTAAGTGCAGTTAAAAAGCATATGTACACAGGAAGAGAGCCACCCCCTCCCGTCCCCTAGATCAGTGCCAGTGCCGGCTCTATTCTTTGCGGGCCCAGAGCTAAGTTGAGAACATGGCCCCTAAGATTAATATATATATGTATCTTATAAAAATACCAATTAAACTCAGAACATGTCTCGTTGCCTTAGGCTTACGGATGCACATAGCCTAGAAAAAAAGAATTACAAAAAATAAAAGTCTCATTACAAGAACGATTTCTCGAAGCAATAACACTAACACCACTAGAACAACACCAGTAGTCCAACCACTCAAATAGCGATGTTAGCTTTGCGACAATCAAATAACGAAGAACGAAAATAAAATCGCAGCAAAGGAGACACAAATTTAACGTGGAAAACCCTCTCAAACAAAGAGAGGGAAAAACCACGGGCGCCAGCCAGCGAAACTTTACTATAACAGGGAGTGTTTACACAACGTCGGGGATTTCACAGATGCAACTTATCCCAGTCGACGGCTTACAAGAGGTATATATAGCGGTGGTAACCTAGGTCATCAACGATCCATACAAGCCTCCGGCGACGGGCCTCCTCCGCTCCGTCAGAAGTTGGCATTTACTTTGTAGAATTTGGACAACATATAACAAGCGACACCTTTAAGAAGGAAGCAGTGCACAAGCGTTGTCGTCGCCCAATCAAAGATCATAAGTTTTCACCATGGAGAAAGTTCTCGCTCGCAAAACAATGTCTTTCATAAGATCGTTGCCAGCCACAACCAACTAAGGTGAGACCTTCGATTTTTACCCTGCAAGGTAAGATTAGGAACTCCTCATGTGTTGTCGCATACACAAACCGTCGTTGCTGCGAGTCACGGATCACGCAGTCAGTTCCTTATCGTCACAAAGACTCAAATCACCATCGCTGTCCTCACGTTCATGCTTTCCTGATATTCTGTGCATCTGAGTTTACGATGGATCGTCGAAGACATGACACATGATGGTAACAAACAGCAGAGCTCCGCAACACTCGCGCTGAAACCAAACGGCCTGAAAAAACATAGGTACGCACGACCGAATATCTTCTGATCCAGCAATCTTTAGGCATGGTACACCCATGGGAGTTCGCCGGTGGAGCCTTCTGGAACTCGCCTCTCCAGGCCAGATCAACGAAGGTAGGCAACAAGTAGATCTTCGTCTTCGTGCTGAAGGAACCCTAGGACCGCCTGCCTTTATTGGGTAGAACAGCAGGCCCCCAAGCCACCGACCACCCCCTCCGGCGGAAGAGGAGACAAGCCTGCAAGAACCACACGCCCCTGCCAGCTTGCCGGCCCAACCAACATGCATCGCGCCGCCTCCCCACGCACCTCCAGGCAGCCAAAAGGCCGGACCGATGGTGGATCTAGGTGGGAGCCTAGATCTACGACCGCATCTGCCACACCATGTGCCGATGCCTGAGGAGGAAGCCACCGCCGCTACATGACCCGGGCACCGGTCCAGCCGCCGCAAGCAGACGACCTCCACCATCGGATATCACGCCCAGGGGACAGCCACCACCGCCACACGACCAGGGGTTCCGCCCTAGCCTTCGCGCGTAGCCGATCCACCAGCGCCGTCCCCAACCTCCACCAGCGAACTGCCGCCGCAATCTGCTCTCCCCGCCCCCTTCAGTGCCAGGCCCGCCGCAACCCAGCATTGGCGGCAACGGCGGAAGGGAAGGCCGCCGTAGATGGCTCTGGCGGCGCTAGGATTAGCGCCCCGTGTCGCCCGTGGGGGACGATACGGGATAATTTGTTAATATATATATGTGTGTACATATCTAGATGTATAGACTTGCAGAATATTAAAATTTAATACTAGAACACACATTGACGAGGGGTTAATCCGCCAATACCCATAGATGATGGACTTAGGTTTGAGAAAGTGGAGAGCACTAGAGGCATCATCGGCTAGCAAACAAGCACATCGGGGACACGCATTTTACCCAGGTTTAGGCCCTCGGAAGGGACCTTACTCCTACTTGTCTGCTCTTTGTTTTGATAGAATCGAAGATTACAAGGAGTGCGTAGATGCAATCTGGCGGCATGTGAACTAGAGTTGCGGGTCGTCCTTCTCGACGCCGCTCCTAGACTTTATATAGGGGGCTAGGTCTCGGGATAGGAGGCCGAGTCGGTTACAGATTATGATTTTTTCCCTTTTAGTTTCCTATCTACACATTGTCTTGCTTTCTAAGGATTCGTGTCCTCTTGGATTTGGGCCACCCGAATCTTCTCAAGCCTTGATGTGGGCTTCTCTTGGACTGCACCGTATAGGCCAAACCTGGGTGTCCATGGGACATACCCATGTCACACATTCTTAGTTCGATATGTCTAAATGTTGTTAAGCACTTGTGCAATGTCATATTACAATAAATGTACTAAAAGAGTATATTCACTGCTAGTTTGATTACCTTAAATAAGAAGGAAATTCTAGTGAGTTCATCAACAATTATATTATAGTGCTTCATATAAAGCTCTTCGGACAGCTTTTAGCTGCAAAATCATTGAGGACAATATCAATCAATTATGTTCAATATATCCTTTTGAATACTTGCTGCCGCAAAGTACCTATTTGTGATTCAATAAGCTTATTCTCGTGTTTTCTTTTATTTCTTCTCATAGCACCGCACTTATGTTTTGGCATTGTAACGCCTATAATTTTAAAGGAACAAAATATATAAAATTAGAACTTAAAAAATTGGAACCTAATCTAGCATGCTTGCTAAAGAGGCGATGAAGGCGAAGGATTGAGAGATTAAATCATATGTTAGACTGAGATTGGAGAACGAATTAAATAGCAGATCATGGACTCGCTTGACCAGAGGCGGAGGGCACCGGCTACATGAGGAGCATCCGAGCCGTCAGAGCATAGCGAGAGAGAGTAGGCGAGGGGCAGGCGTAGATCATGATCCCGGGATGTCCCCGACTCAAATGACCCAAGGCGATCTCCAGTCTCCAAGAGGACACAGTGATTGGTCGCGTATTATTAGTCTCCTCGATAGCTGCGCGCCTGCGCTGAGCATTGCCGTTTGGTCTCCTCTTTTTTACTTGGTATAAGCTTTGGACTCCTCGATCGGTACGTGCGGCTGGGCATTTTGGAATGTTTTTCTAGGTAGGGTACATACGTCGTGATGGACCCCTCCCAGATGTGGGCCCTTGTTTGTTGCACAAGGTTTTCATGGGTCAGCGTCGGGCCTTCCCTAGATCTAGCCTTTGGGTCCCTCTCTCCTCCTCCGTCCGGTGGCCATGCCGTCGGATAGAGGAGTGGGTCCCCGTCCTCTTCATCGTTTTCTTTTTTGTAGGTCGGTTTTCCCTAGGTTTTGTATTCCTAGAAGCATCGATGAGGCGATGCTAGCGTGTTGGAATAAGGTCTCTCCGGCCTCTCCCTACGTCGTGGGCGTCCGATTCGGAGTCAACGAAGGGCTCGTGAGGGTTAGCGTCGCCGGGTCAGTTGATTCTCTTCGGATCTTGGCAATTGGTGTCTCTATCAAGGGGACTTCTTCTAGCTATGAGGATCTATTGGTCATCCAGGAGCTTGGTTACATCTCTCTCTTCGTCTTTGGGAACGATGTGGTCTTCTAGACCCGTTCGGTGACTTCCCGTGCGTAACCAACAATGCCATGCCGGCTCAGGGAGGAGCAGCAGTAGTGGCACACCATCGACACGGTCTGGAGGTTGACGACGAAGGGCATCTCGAGAATTTTGTTGTAATTTTTGTTTTTATTGTGGTTCTTTGTACCGTCTCGTATGTTTGTTCTAATGCCAGGGTCCTTTCCACAAGAAAAAAAAACTTTAGCTAAGTGCATAATTGGTGAAACAATATTTTTTCAAAAAGGAGAATAATTCTACATCCATCCATGCGCATAGCCACTTTTATTACAAAGTTAATCATCCAAAATGAAGATGAAAGATCACATAAGGTCGATTAGTGGAAAAGATAAACAATATAGCACCTATACATTACGTAGTCTATATTAGTGAACCACTAGCCACCCAGATCGAAGATATTGTGTTCCACCGTCCTTAGACAGCTGCATCTAGAAACTATAAGCTCCTGCTGATAAGAAGGAAGGAGATATGACCAAATCAAAATCAAGAGTGTCACCATATTAATCAGGGCCGTACCCAATAAAATGGAGGCCCAGTGCGGAACAAAAAAATTGGCCCTCAGTATAACCATTGGCAATTAGCAAAACATGGTTTTATGTTATATTTACTTTTAGTTTAGTGGTACAGTTTTTGGAAGAATGACATCTTACCAGATACTGATAACAGAGCTTTCAAAATGAAAGCGATAATAATTCAAAAGTACCCCTTAAGACAAAATATTTATTAAAAACATGCCATCCTTCTAGCATTTCTTAGGATGAAATATTCAATTAGTTCTTCATAAGAAGCCTTTTCCAAAATATCATTTTAATTTTTTATTATAAATGTAGAACGAATCTGCTTTGAAAAAATCGTGACAGAATTAAGAGTTGGATTGAGAGGTGCAGACTACAATGAACGTTGCATTTACTCATTGCATGCATCAACGCATATGTCCTGAAAAAATCGCGACATAACTAAACCCGCGAAGGAGCTGCGATTCGAGCTATGAAAGAACTGTGCTACTAATGGAGCATCTCTAACGGTGTATTGGAGTAGTTTAACATAAAAATTAGAGGCCCTTCTATTTTGGAGGCCCTATGCGGTTGAACCTCTCGCACATGCATGCCATACGGGCCTGATATTAATAACCTGTAAGAAATAAAAAGATCCAGTCTTGTTAATCCCTGGTTAAAGGTATTGTCTTAAAGTAGTGTGCCCTTTATTTTACCTCATATTTTCCTATTGGTGGATCGGTCCTGATGATTATATTGTGACAAATGATAGAGATGATTATTGCGCATTAGTTCTAAAGATTACGTCCATGGTTTTTTAATCTTCTATTTGTGTCACTTGATGTTTTTCTATAAAATTATTGTTGTATGTATGCGGAGATGCAGAGATTGAGTTTGAGAACGTTGTTCTTCGCTTAAATCACACTTGTCAACAAACTCATAGACAATCAAACTCTAGAAAACTATTTGCTAGACTCATATGCTCTGGAATCATCTACCATGTTATCTAAGATAGTAAAATAAACAAGTATACTTATAAATATGATAACATATTTATAGTATGTTAACACCTAATTAAGTCGACTCGGCTTTTTTATACATAAGTCCATGGTGCTAGTAGTGTAATGTATCTTGATTTTCCCCACCTCTACGCAAATCTCTATGTGGAGGCTTTAGACGGGCTTAGGATATGGACTTAGATATTAGAAAATATCATATGCTTTAGTGTTAGAAAAATAGTTGCATTTAAGTTGCATAAATGAGTGCCTTTTGTTCTTTTCTACTTCAATGATTAATTGGTAAAGTTATTTTTGGGATTCCATTGAAAATTGTCTCAAACTTTACTAAATAGACTAACATAGTTTGTGTGAGAAATTAAAAAAATTATAACACAGTTATATGTAAAATTATAGCGTTACTATTGTATATTAAAGCACCATATGTTTAAGATTGCACCAATGAAAAATGACATATATGTAGTGGTGAATAAATAAGTAAAAAAGTTTAATACAAATATGTCAAGACCATATTATAATATGTGCTCCGCTCTCGGGACCCATGAGTTTACCGTGCATGCAATATCGCCGAACTCAGTTCCACCCTCTCTCTTCCCCGTTTTATAGAAGAGGTGTGAAGATTACCTCCATCCTTCCACATTTGTTGTAAGTTTTAAACTGTTTGTAGATTTTGACCCAAAAGTTCAGTTTGAGAACCGTTTGCATATCTGAGTTCCTAGTGAAGAGAACTTCGAAACAAGACTAATATTCAATATATTTTTACATTATTAAAAAGTTGAATTTTGAAACTTGGTGCAAGTTTGAAAAACTTTATAAAACATGGTGATTTTTCTTGTTTGAAAAAACATGGTTCACTGTGTTTCAAACTTGTTCATCATAGTAATAAAATAATTGGCAATTTACCAAGAGTATAAGTAATAAAAATATATTAATGAAAAACAGGAAATACAACACCGAATTTTGATTTCAAACCCTAAGGAAAACACATAAGGGTTGCATTCAAACAATAGTGACCACCACTCGGATACATAATATTTTAATGTTGTTTCATTGGGTTTCAAAATGTTTCATTGTGTTCCTAAATTCAGGTTTTGACTTTTGTTAAAATAAAACCTATTTTGACCTTGTTTAAAAGATATCACCAAGATAAATACATATATCTAAATGGGTTGTTAATTTTATGTGTAGTATGACACATACATCACTTCTGAATCTAGGATAAAAATTAACAAGGCATGCTAATAGACGAGAGAGGGAGTAAGAGTGGTGCACATACATAGTTTAATCGGCATGCAACATGACATAAAGTTGTTGACCATACTATGGAGATTCCATGCATGAAAGAATCTCAAAGCAATCCCAAAGTGCATGGAAGAAGAGCATTTCTCCCACCATATTACCTCGCTTCCTACTCTCCTTATATGGTGGTCCTTCACCTCCATGTTCCATTCTTCCCTATATGGTAGTCTTTTTAGCCCATGTGTTCGAAACTTCCGCACCTATGATTGATGGCCACCTTCCTATGTTGTGTACCGAGGTAAAACACAATTAGACTTTATATTATTTGTCAAAGAACTCATATTTTGTATGTAGTGTCCTAAGACAAAAGATTGATAATTTTGATGAATATCATCTCATGCTTCTTGATTTTGGTTCTTCGTTAAGGAACAATACTAAGTTGTGTCATTAGTTTGTCGTGGATTGATTAACAATGTTTTAATAACATTTAAGCTCATTCGAAAATTGAAAAATTGACCTCTTTTTCAAAATGTATGTTATGCATTTATGGCATTTTTTGCGTACACGGATTATTAACCCCAAAGTGCATGTCCACCCGATGTAAAATTTCAAGTTTCACGAAGCAGTTTTTAATTTTCTTGAATCATATGGATATATATGTCATGTTGTAACACACACCATAGCAATTTTCCATGTAGAATAACTTAGTGTATTTAAAGAAATTAAGCAATATCATTTGCTTGTCGGTACATAACACTTTATTTATTTCTACAAGACGTGTGCTCATATTTTTTGCATTGTTAAATGTTATAGCATGAACTATGTGCATGGATTTTTTATTATCAATTATGCATTCTAGATTTTAGACTGACATCCTGCCAATGCGTGAAAATACATGCATTCAGTGTTATATTTCCAACTCGTACTTCACTAGCCAAAGAGTATCAGAATGTTGACTGCAGGGTCATGTGACTTGCATTATTTATTATTTTATGCACGTTTCAAACAAACAATATCATTTCTATGGAATCAAGAAAGTTTATACACATTGTAAAGAAAATTCGTATTTAGATGTCTTGTTTTGGTAAAAGATTCTTATAAAGCATAATTTTCAATAGCTTCCATAAAACTATACCATCTCAAATAAATCACCATTAAATTTATGACATCAGATGGTTATTTCCAACTGGAAAACACATATAATGTTGCCCGCCCCATGTTCGGTTCTAAAAACTTATTTTTTCTGTTAGCCCATTTGCTCGATATCGCTGTTTGGCTTTGTTTAGCGTTGTTGCATAATCAAGTATATATGATTGTATGTATCGTTGCATGCAGAGGTTGTGGTCATCCTTCTATTTGGAAGAAAATAATATATTCTAAAAAATATTTAACTCACGGATAGTATTCCTTGCTCTATCGTTTCCTCGCCAAATAGTTTGTTGCTTAAAAAACCAGAGACGGTTCAAATTGCTCATGGACACCTGTGTGTAACATGTGTCCGCGCATACAACTATCTCAACTTAAATAGATATATGAATAAGAAATAGATAATAAAACAGACTTAAAAACACATCAAAATGAACAGGCATAGGTGCTTGCTAAATACGATGTTTCCATATAAACTCATTTATCTGTACATGTTCTAAAGATAGAGTACAAATGGGCGAACAACTCCGGTTGTTGTGTAGTACTCGTGCTAGCCATGGCATGGATATCCATACCCCGAGTGCATTTTCTACTTGTTTAGATCAGTAGTAATTATAGGATAATCTTAAGCGATCGATAGAGATATAGGACACGATCGCACCAACCTCGGGCGGCCTGTTCGAGCTCGCCAGGCAAATTGCCATGTGCTCAGGGGTGTTTGGTGGCCTGCATCACATTTGGGGCTCACCGGGGTATGTCCACGGCTAGCACTGCCACGCACATACAAGTGATGAGCCACCTTTCGCATTCCGTTGGGTAGCCTGCATGGAGATTTTTTTTCATGAGGACAACAACAAATGCAAGTTGTTTGGTTGCCTACACATTGCACTTTTGACCCTTGTCATGCATTTTTCCCTTGTTTGGTTCATATGCAAGACTTTTTGTGGTAACCTGGCACTTCCTTATGGTGAGATTACCATCACTTGATGGAGAGGAAGACCATACACATGAGAAGAAGAACACACAATCTAGAATCAGAAAGCGTGATTCTCACACAATCCGGAACAACAGAATGACAAGCATGATCCCCATGAGCATGACCCCACAACCATGATCTACACAACCATGATCCCCACAAAGCATGATCCCCGCAAGCATGATCCACACAAGTCTGAACAACGCAGAACATGAACCTCATAAGCATGAACAACACAAGTAAAACGGGATCACGGTTTAACATGAACAAATGAACACCCTTTGCAGAAACAACACAAGTACAAATTAGTCTTAACAAGCATGATCATTGCCAAAAGGGGATCACAGTTTAACATACCACCATGGTGTTAACCTACCACCACATCAAAAGTGGGTGTCATCCTACCACCACCACCACTAGTTCACCGTCAACATTACAACCAGGTGCAACAAAAGAATCAACCATCATAGATTTTCTTGATCTTCTTTAGCTTATCCTTGTTAGCGTCATTGGCTTTGAAAAGTTCATAGAGAGTGTACTCTAGTTTCTTCTTTTCCTCCTTGAAAATCATCCAGTCATCATC
Organism: Avena sativa; assembly: GCA_916181665.1. NCBI lineage: Eukaryota > Viridiplantae > Streptophyta > Magnoliopsida > Poales > Poaceae > Avena > Avena sativa. Next base: position 473,903,042 of record OV702290.1, read on the forward strand.
CCATTGTTTCTAGTTCTCTTTGATTACATCAGCATGGGATTTCTGCATGGTCTTCAACATCTCAACCTCATTCCTCAACGCTTCAGTCTTCTTGGAATTCATCTCCTTAGGTATCTCATTGTTATCATTCAACCTAGACAAGTTCTCCTCCAACGCCATCTCTGTTTCTTTGATGAATTTCTTCACATCAATCAGCAGACTTGAGTACTTTTTGTCAAGCGTGTTCTTCTCATCAGACAGTTGCTTCACTATCTTCGCATTTTCAACCTTCTCGTCGATTCTTGCACTCTTGTATCATCATACATCCCCATAGCTTCGCAATTGCATTCTTCATAGCATCTGGACATTCATTGTCCACTGATGACTGCAAGCACATATCGTTTGTAGCTAGTTTCGAAATAAAGATATCGATCCCACAGGGAGCAGTAGGTGAAAGACTAAAATTATTTTAACTACAACTAAACAAAGTACTTAAGAAATAACTTTAAGATGCAAGAAAAGTAGAGTTGTTTTTGGGTTTTTGGTTGAACAAGGTAATTTAAAGCAAAGCAAAACTTAATGCAGAAAGTAAGAATCGCGTGTGTAATTGAACTTTGGAACTGCAATAGGGAAAAAGGCGTTCTCGGGGAATGGTGGATACACCGCTAGCAATTTAGACTAAGAAATCAAGATTATTATAACGAATATTCTCATAATGTGTATGTATGTGGGAGGAGCTCCATATATGGACAAATAGGCAGCAACCGCTACTCACATCATCCTTCATAACCACAGCTGACGAATAAATGACATCAATCATATTATCCCGCTATTAAGGGATTTTTCCCGTGGCATGGACATGGTTTAATGAGTTCTCCTTGATTCCCCAAGTTAGCACATAAGGAATAGCAACAGCTTTATAGTCACAGTAAGTGCTATCATCCCTCCGTCTACCAACAAGTAATCCCCTTCATCGGGTCCCCATAGGAGGAAAATATTAAGGAGGTGCACAACTCCCAACATCAAGATGAAGATAATTAACATATATACATAATGATGTATAACATAATAATATCTATCTCATCTCAATCATATGATAGGGTTTCTCCATCTCCCCAAGAACTAGAGATCTACTTAGACGTGGAGGAAATCAACATCATAGCAATGGATGGAAACAATCATAGATGAATAGTACTTGTATAAATCCACAACGAGTACGGGAATTACAACAAGATCTAGACAAGACATAGATGGGATGGATGGAGATGGTGGTGGTGCAACAGTGGATGATGAAGATCGATGCCTTAGCCTCCCGGATCTGCGCAGGTTGAAGATGGATCCCTGGCGGATGAGTTCCCCCTCCAAATGCCTTCCAGAGGTGAGGTGAGGTGATTTCTAGGTGTTATGTATGTCGTCTCTCTGAACCAGTCGCACAGGGTGAAACTATTTGAGGAGACGGAGGCGGCGCCAACTATACGGCCGGAAATTCTATTCTGGTCATAGTTGGTCGTTGAACCCTCTATCTCCTTTGTTCGCTTCTGGTTTTCTTCTGGTATTATTAATATTTCTCAAATAAGCGATTTACGTTGTTTTTGACCCTTTTCTCCTCAGTACAACTGCTCCAAGAATTGTATCCATTGGATCCATTATCTGTCCTGATCCTGGTGAAAACAAACATAAAACATGCGCGCGAGCACCGTAAAATACCAAGATCCTACATCTACAATGCAAAATAATAATGTAAAACATGATGCAAATATGCACTCATCAACTTCCCCAAGCTTAGACTCTTGCTTGTCCCAAGCAAGTTTAGCTTAACGGATGTGATCCTCATATTCATAAAGCTAAGTCAATAAAATAAATGAGGCAGTTGCAGGATGTGTTTATCATATATGATACATAGGAATAAGTTCATGAATAGTACCCTACTTGAACCATCTGAATAGTATTAGTAGGCTTCCACACCTTAGTGATCAATAGTTCATAAAATATGAATCTCAACATAATGTAAAAGTATTTGGTTCAACTGAATGAGTTAGCGAGGTAGTCCCAAGTGTTTTAGGATCAACGTATTCACTTGGGATTCAAAATCTCAAAAGTGTCTCTTTGTCATACTACAATACAGTGGTATATGCCTATTTTCTCTTTGCACACTCGCTCCTTTTCTTCTTCTTTTTCTTGTCTTTTGTATATATGCTCACACTTTTGTTTAAGTGCTGAGCAAAGGAGCTAGCCATACATTCCACTTCATGTAGGAATTCAAAGTTTAACGATCACAATTATCAATTTCCAATTGTATATGAAGCATTCTTATGACTTGGAGATTCTACCTCGACTTGTTCTCACTCTATTTTGATGGCACTTTCTTTTTCCATTGTTCAAGGTTTCTTCTTCTTCAATTGAATGGATAGTTTTTATTTGTAAATCAAACCGTAGACTTACAACATATTGACCAAATTATCTTTATGTGTTCTATTAATACCAATGGTGTGCAAGACTCCTATTGCTATCATCAAGTGCAAGTAAAATTATACTCAAGCCATTCATATATCCAATAAAACAAACACAAACTCAATATTGCTCCATATATAATAATAAACTCAGAATTTCATTAAAGGGATTGACTATTCCTGAAGGGAATTCTAATGATGGAAACTTTATTTCTAGTTTGAACTAATGAAAAACGGTAATATAAAACTTATAAGATAGATTACATGGTCTTTAAAGATCTCCCCAAGCTTGAAATCAAGTCAGGCAGGATCAATTAACTCCTTGATGGTACCTATTCCTCCTCCTGGGTAGAAAGAGCATCACCCTCTTCTTTTATGTTGCCATCTTTAACTATGCTTGCAAAGCGAATGCTAAGCTCGGCCATGTCATATTGGAGCTTCAACATTTTCTTCTTGAGGAATTTCTTCTCATCTATTAACTCAAAGATAGTTTTAATAAAGAAACCAACTCTACCATCGATGTCATCAACCTTCTTCTCAAGGTCTTTGCTCATCATCCAGTAGGAGTCAATCCCTTCTCCAATTATTTCAACGCATGCCTTCGAAGCTTTTTCTAACTCATGGATCTTATCATGAATCTCATCTTGCCGCACCTTCTTAGGTTTAAGAGGTGATGGACCAAGAGGAGGTTTATGATAGGATCCTATGTTGTAACGATAAGGATTAGGGAGATACTCACCCTTGTTCCTTCCCTGCTCAGCTTGCCTCATCATCTCCATCCTTTGCGGGAACATGTCCTCCCAATTTGGGAGAGGCTTGATCTCCGAGCTAGATGATGACGACGATCCTTTAGGTTCTACTTCTTCGATCCTCTTCACGGGCTTCTCTTCTTTCTTCTTCCAGATCTTGTTGACATGGAAGGGTTGCATGGCTTTGCTGCATGGGTGTTGTTAGAGGGGCTTGTATAGGGATGCCGAGGATTTTTCGAGGCTTGAGGCTGTGGCTCTGCGAAAACTTAATGAAAAAGGTTAGATGCGACCAGCTTTAAAAGGAGAGGTCAAAAAACCTAGCCGCCTTTCGTAACGAGCAACTATACGGGCGTGGCCCGTATAGCTCCTGCCGTATAGTTGAACCGACTATAGATTAGATCTATGGTGGAATTAACTATATGGGCGGGAATTTTTATTCCTTCTATATAGTTAGTTGGTCGTTGAACTCTCTGGACTCTGAATAAATTTTTTGGAGATGGGTTGATAACTATACAACCACAACTATATGGGTGGAATTTTTAATTCCGACTGTATAGTTGGTCGTTAAACTATCAGTACTCAGGAAATTATTTTGTCAAAGGCGTTGATATCTATACGATCTAGCTATATGGGCAGAATTTTTAATTTTGGCCGTATAGTTGGTCATTAAACTCTCAGAACCTTTTGTGGATGGAAGGGGTGATGTCGTAACAACTATATGACCGAAACTATACGGCCGAAATTTTTATTCCCACCGTATAATTGGTCGTTACACCTTCTGTGTCCACCAAAAATTTTCTGCTTCTCCAAGGATTCTTTATTAATCTGAAACTTAATGAAATATCAAGTTTTAACTAAAAAATGTTAGCTTAGATTTTCAACCAATTTTGGCATTATCAATGTTCCTTGTTCTTTGCTAGAGCATCAAATGTTCCTTATTTAACACAATGCTCAAATAAAACTTTAACTAAAAATTTTAAAACTTACTCAAACCTTAATTTCGCATGGGTTGCCTCCCATGAAGCGCTCTTTGATGGTCAATAGATTGACCGTAGTATTTCTCATTCCGTCTCGAGTCCGTTCTTCTTGTAGTTTCCATCCCTTGTATACCTTTGTTTAATCACTTATTCTAGGGTGATTACTTCTTTGGTGACTGCACTTATATCTTCTTTTACTCGATAATGCTTCAAGCGTTGTCCATTTACCACCCATGCAAGAGAGGGTGTTTTTCCTTGGAGCTTCACGGCTCCCGATGAATAAGACTCTTCAACTATATATGGGCCTTACCACTTTGATCTGAGCTTTCCTAGAAACAACTTAAGACGAGAATTATAGAGCAACATTTTATCTCCACTTTTAAAAGTCTTATTCTCTATTTTTTTGTCATGCCATCTTTTCACCTTTTCCTTAAACAACCTAGCATTCTCATAGGCTTCACTTCTAAACTCATCTAAAGCATGAATATCTAATAAACGCTTCTTCCCTGCTGCTTTAAGATCAGAATTTAGGTTCTTGATTTCCCAAAAAGCTTTGTGTTCCAATTCTAAAGGTAAATGGCATGCCTTACCGTACACCATCTTATAAGGTGTCATACCCATTGGATTTTTAAACGTAGTATGGTATGCCCATGGAGTGTCATTTAACTTGTATGACCAATCTTTTCTTGATTTGTCCATCGTATTCTTGAGTATGATCTTCAATTCTCTATTAGAGAGTTCCACTTGACCACTTGTTTGGGGATTATATGGTGAAGCAACACGGTGAGTTACTCCATATTTGCTGAGGATTTTCATGAAAGTTCCTTTCATAAAATGAGAACCACCGTCAGTAATTAAAAATATAGGAACTCCAAACCTAGGGAATATGACATCCTTGATCATCTTCACTAAGGTAACTGCATCAGCATGATTTGTTGGAATAGCTTCAACCCATTTAGTAACATAGTCAACAACAACAAGAATATGAGTACAACCATTCGACTCTATAAATGGTCCCGTGTAATCCATTCCCCATACATCAAAGGGTTCAATTATGAGACTATAATTCATTGCCATTTCTTGTATCCTACCTATATTACCTCTTCTTTGGCAAGCATCATAGTATTCCACATACCTGTGTGCATCCTTGAGCAAGGTGGACCAATAGAATCCAGACTGAAGTACCTTTGCAGCAGTTCTCTTACATATATAACCTCTTCTTTGGCAAGCATCACAGTATTCCACATAGCTGTGTGCATCCTTGAGCAAGGTGGGCTAATAGAATCCAGACTGAAGTACCTTTGCAGCAGTTCTCTTACCTGCATGATGCCCTTCATACGGACTATCATGACAAGCTTTCAATATCGTATTCATTTCATGGTTAGGAACACACTTCCGAATCATTCCGTCAAGTCCATGACGATATAGATACAGATCATCCCAAAAGTAATATTTAAGATCGTTAAAGAATTTCATCCTTTGATTTCTTGACATACCAGGAGGTATAAATTTTGTTGCTAGATAGTTAGCATAATCTGCATACCATGGATCAACAATTTCAACGTTTGCTAAATATTCTCCCGGAAATGATTCATTAATAGGTACGGGATTATTGATTATTCCCTCCATCCTAGAGAGATGATCTGCTATAGGATTATATTTACCCCTCTAATCTACTATTTGCAAATCGTATTCTTGTAGTAATAAAACCCACCTAATCAACCTGGGCTTAACATCCTTTTTCACAAGGAGGTGACGCAAAGCTTGGTGATCCGTATGAATTATTACCTTAGAATTAATGATGTAAGATCTAAATTTGTCGCAAGCAAAAATTATAGATAGAAACTCTTTTTCTATGGTAGCATAATGTTTCTGAACCTTATTCAGAGGTCTCCTAGCGTAATAAATAACATTCAAATTCTTTCCATCTCACTGTCCCAACATAGCCCCTAAAGAATAGTCACTAGCATCACACATGATTTCGAAAGGTTCATCCCATTTTGGAGATTGCATGATAGGTGCTGAAACTAGTTTATTATTAAGGTTCTCAAAAGCTGCAATGCAGTTGATGTCTACGTACTTCTATTATTGTAGACAGTTGTTGGGCCTCCAAGTGCAGAGGTTTGTAGAACAACAACAAGTTTTCCCTTAAGTGGATCTCCCAATGTTTAACGAACTCAGGGAGGAAGTGGTCAAAGGTATCCCCTCTCAAGCAACCCTGCAATCAAGATACAAGAAGTCTCTTGTGTCCCCAACACACCCAATACACTTATCAGGTGTATAGGTGCACTAGTTCGGCGAAGAGATAGTGAAATACAAGTGGTATAGATAATTATAAGTGGTAACAGTGATAGAAGATAACTTGATGGCGTGGAAGAGACTAAAGGCAAACTGAAATAAAGAAGGAAGCAAGCAAACATGTAACAGATCTAATTGCAAACGGTGTTTCAATGCTAGAAACAAGGCCTAGGGATCATACTTTCACTAGTGAACACTCTCATATAAATATCTTCTCTTCATGATACTACTCTTAACTACTCTCCAGTTGAACACTCTAATCGATGGTAGGGCTATAACAGCACACCTCAAAGTTCATCTTTCCCATCTAGAAAACCCCACACTGTCACCTTGAGTACTAGATGAGTCCAACAAACACCACAATTTCATAAAGACATCCAACTCCAAATATAACTCATAACAAGTATTTGTAATCTCTAGCCAAAGTGCCACCATGGTGTGCACGCTGTCACTTTCACACACATGGGGAGAGCAGAGATCTAATAAAGCACTTGAGTAGCAAGGTAGATCTATAGATTACAAGCTCATGATCACAATATGATCATGCATAGAGAGAGATGAACACATAGCTACCGGTAGAACCCTTAGCCTCGAGAGAGAACTACTCCCTCCTCATCATGGGAATCAGCAATGGTGATGGAGATGGTGGTGGAGATCGATGGAGATGGCTCCGGGGGCACTTCCTCGTCCCGGCAGGGTGCCGAAACAGAGACTTTCTATCCCCCGAATCTCCCCTTCGATGGTGGCGGTGCTGCGAAACTTTTCGTGGATTTTTGATTGATGATCTAGGGGTTATGCATCGGGAGGCTTCTTATAGGCGAAGATGCAAGGTCGATGGAGTGCCAGGGGGCCCACACCACCTGGTGGCACGGCTAGGGCTAGCCCGCGCCACCATATGGTGTGGCCAGGCCCTGCCCCTCCTCCGTCTTTGCTTTAGCCTCCGTGAGTCTTCCGGTAAAATAGGAACTTTGGCTTTTGTCCCGTCCAATTCCAAGAATATTGATTTTCTGACTTTCCTGGAACCAAAAACAACAGAAAACAGGCAACTGGCATTGTGGCTCTTGTTAATAGTTTAGTCCAAGAAATCATATGAAAAGTACTCCAAAGTGTGGAGAAAACACAAGAAAGTGGATAAAACCAAACATGGAACATCAAAAATTATAGATACATTTGCAATGTATCAACATCCCCAAGCTTAACTCCTGCTCGTCCTCGAGTAGGTAAGTGATAAAAAGAAAGAATAATTTTTGAGGTGACATGCACCATCAAAGACTTGATCAAAGTATTTGTAAAACATTCAAAGCTGGGATCATAGTACTTCAATCATAACATGAAAGACAAAGTTCTAGCAATAGGACAAAGAAACTATGATGCAACATGAAAAGGCACAAACAAAAGATTCATGAATAACAATGCTTTGCAAGACATTTGTTTGTTTCACATAAAGAAAACATAGCATAGTGGCATTTAGCTTGTCCCTCAATAGAGTAGCAAATATAATTGCATAGGACACCTTCAAAGTTCATAAGAGTGACTAGATACAAATAGTTTAAAACAAGCAATATCAAGTTATGCATCAATCAACTAGTCTTGAGACAATGCACATAGAACTAAGAATGGCCACTATGATCTCAAAGTAGGTGCATAAAGGTAGAAGATGGAGACTCAATATAATGGTGGAAGAAAGGCCTTCATAGAAGGAAGTAGGGATTCAAGGTTCATAAAGAGCTTCCAAAAATTATGGTACTTATAGCTTTCAGCTCTCATTGCCCCTATCATAAGCATCTTGAAGTGATTAAGGTTAAAGTGAACAAACTATGGTGTACATGCTTGACGAAGTATAAGTCAGAAATCCCATGTCCCTTGTATACGAGGGCCGCTCCTCATGCTACTCAAGTTTAGTCACCGGTAAGTTCTTGTCATCGTAAGTACATGTGTATCATAGAGAACTGCCAACGGGGTACCCCTTGCCCGATGATACGGAAGAATCCCCATATCAAAATGACAAGGCAAGCAGATAACGAGCATCTCAGCAATCTTCTTATTTACCATGGGAATATGGTGCTTTTTTCTCTCTTTCCTCTTTTCATAATCTCTCTTTTTTTTCTTTTTCTCTTTTTTTTCAATATAGGACTCTTTTTTATAAGAAGAATGCTTCATAGACAGCTCATTATGGTTACGCTGCAGGTTTCCACCATGTTAGCATGGATTAGACCAGCGGCCCAGGCATTTATCTAACACATATACATAACTCCATGGACTTACAAGCTCCCCTTTCATTTCACACCGATGACATACATATACAAAAGAGCATGATATCAACTAGGTACAAGTACCAAGTGCAATATTGAAAGCGTTCCCCATGAAAGCATGGTTCTGCTAATTCCCAACAAATAAGTGCAAGCATATACAACATAGACAACACAATGATTCAAGTTTATTAAGGGCAAGAAAAGTAAAGTGTGCCATCAAGTTCGTGAGAGCTTTAATCACTAGTCTTCTCATAACAAGTTTAATTTGGAAGGTAAACGAAAGCATGAATATACTTGGAATAGCATAAGATAGTAGGTAGGTATGGTGGACTCTTTGGAATAACTTGTTTTAGGGAGTTGGATGCATGAGTGGAACTCATACTTGGTTGTGGAGGCTAGCAAAAGACTGGGAGCGACAAACTAAGAGAGCAATAATGACCATAATCATGCAGAGCGACAAAACATCATTGATCAAAGCATAAAGTGATACTACAAGTTGAAAACTAAAGGATCATAAAGGCTATGGTGACTTGAGATAGTCATAACATGGTGTGAGCATGTGCCAAGTCAACCCAAATAAAGCATCAAAGGAGAATACCACTATAATATGCTAAAACAACGCATGATTCATCCAAGGCACAATAAGCAATCTCAATTGTTTATAACAAGTCATGCTACAGCAAAGAATACTAAGCATAAAGCCAAAACAATATCAAGAATGGCATGACAAAGCATAGGCCACAATCAAAAACAAGCTCTTTTTACCACATAAGCATGAACTTTCCTACTCTTTTCCAAACCAAACCAAACTATTTGAAAACCAATGTATGAAAGAGGGGGTCCAACCAATTTATTCAGAAAACTAAGCAAACCAAGCAAACTAAAAACCAAAATGAAAACGAAAAAGAAGACGCTCCAAGAACAACACAACAGTGCATGAAACAATAAAAATGAAGCGTTTGGAAGAAACCTGGAATTTTTATTGATGAAGAAGGGGATGCCTTGGGCATCCCCAAGCTTTGACGCTTGTACCTCTTGAATATTTCTTGGGGTGACACGCGTGGCATCCCCAAGCTTGAGATTTAGTCCATCCTTCATCTCATTACTCATTCCTTCCATACACCTGAAATTTTTCCTTCATACAAAACTTCACACAATTTTTATTAGCAACATTAGTGCACTCAAGATAATAAGTCTTAAGGTTCAGTTCTAACACCAATAAACTTCCATTAAAACACAAGCTACTGTAGCACTTCCCTCAAAAAGCTCAATTCCCCAAAAGAACTCAAAAAGGAACCAACAAGAAGCAAATGCAGAAAATGGCAGAAATCTGTCAAAACAGACCAGCACGTAAAGACAAAAAAATTCGAAGACCTTCTGTTGCTCAAATCAAAAAGTGTTGAACTAACTAAAGTTAGACAACAACCTAGGGCAGAAGCACAAAAATTCACGCCTCAAATAGACGTTCAGAGATTTTACACGAATTTTTACGGTGAAGCACAAAAATCTGTTTCGGGACAGCAACTTTCCCAATCATTACTTCTCTCTCATTAGAGGTTACTCTTGGCACAAAAAGCAAATAAAAAGGATAAGGAGCGGTTATTACAGAGGTAATAACTTCCAAGACTCATCTAAAACTTTTGGGTTATCTCCCAATAAGTACTTTTCTTTAACGCCTTTAAGTTAGGCATGATAGTTTGAGAAGATGCTCACATAAGAAATATGAATTGAAGTAAAAGAGAGCATCAAGAAGCAAATTCAAAGCACATTTAAGTCTAACCCACTTCCTATGCATAGGAATATTGCAAAGAAACAAGTCATGAAAGCACAAAGCAACAAGCATAGGAAAGCAAAACAAGTGCAACTTCAAGACTTTCAACATAAAGAGGGGAAACTTAATATTATTGAGATGCATAAAACCATGTTTCCCTCTCTCATAATAACTTTCAGTAGCATCATGAATAAAATTAACAATATAACTATCACATGAAACATTCTTATCATGAGCCACATGCATATAATAATTATTACTCTCCACATAAGCATAGTCATTCTTATTGATTGTAGTGGGAGCAAATTCAACAAAATAGATATCATTATTATTTTCATCACCATAATCATCAAATATAGGAGGCATATTGTAATCATAATTAATATTCTCCTCTATAGTAGGTGAACTGAAAATATCATATTCATCATTGTAATCATCATATATTGGAGGTTTGGTATCATCATAAGAAATAGAATAGCTATCTTCCAAAGCTGGGGAACTAAAAAGATCATTTTCATAAAAACTAGCTTCCCCAAGCTTAGACTTTTCCATAGCATTAGCAATAATCATGTCCAAAGAATTCATACTAACAACATTGCTATTAGCATGCAAATAAAGTTCCATAGGTTTTTTAATTTTCTCTTCAAACACTTCATGTCCTAACTCAAGATAAATACTATAAAGCTCTCTAATTTTGTTGTTGTTTTCCATTAAGCCTAACTAGTGAAAACAAGAAACAAAAAGACAAAATTGCAGAATCTAAAGGAAATAACTTCGAGCACTCACACCGAAAAATAGGCGTTTGCCGTGGCAGGTTCTTCTTCTTCTTTAATCCTCCGGTGTGAATACCTTTTACCTTACCTTCCCGGCAACGGCGCCAGAAAATAGCTTTTCTGGTGCGGTGTTGACGTGGGAATTTCTTCTTCTTCGTTCCCCGGCAACGGCGCCAGAAAATAGCTTGATGTCTACACACTTATATTCTTGTAGATAGTTGTTGGGCCTCCAAGTGCAGAGGTTTGTAGAACAGCAGCAAGTTTTCCCTTAAGTGGATCACCCAAGGTTTATCGAACTCAGGGAGGAAGTGGTCAAAGTTATCCCCTCTCAAGCAACCCTACAATCAAGATACAAGAAGTCTCTTGTGTCCCCAACACACCCAATACACTTGTCAGGTGTATAGGTGCACTAGTTCGGCGAAGAGATAGTGAAATACAAGTGGTATAGATAATTATAAGTGGTAACGGTGATAGAAGATAACTTGATGGCGTGGAAGAGACTAAAGGCAAACTGAAATAAAGAAGGAAGCAAGCAAACATGTAACAGATCTAATTGCAAACGGTGTTTCAATGCTAGAAACAAGGCCTAGGGATCATACTTTCACTAGTGAACACTCTCATATAAATATCTTCTCTTCATGATACTACTCTCCAGTTGAACACTCTAATCGATGGTAGGGCTATAACAACACACCTCAAAGTTCATCTTTCCCATCTAGAAACCCCCACACTGTCACCTTGAGTACTAGATGAGTCCAACAAACACCACAATTTCATAAAGACATCCAACTCCAAATATAACTCATAACAAGTATTTGTAATCTCTAGCCTAAGTGCCACCATGGTGTGCACGCTGTCACTTTCACACACATGGGGAGAGCAGAGATCTAATAAAGCACTTGAGTAGCAAGGTAGATCTATAGATTACAAGCTCATGATCACAATATGATCATGCATAGAGAGAGAGATGAACACATAGCTACCGGTAGAACCCTTAGCCTCGAGAGAGAACTACTCCCTCCTCATCATGGGAATCAGCAATGGTGATGGAGATGGTGGTGGAGATCGATGGAGATGGCTCCGGGGGCACTTCCCCGTCCTGGCAGGGTGCCGAAACATAGACTTTTTGTCCCCCAAATCTCCCCTTCGGTGGCGGCGGCGCTGCGGAACTTTTCGTGGATTTCTGATTGACGATCTAGGGTTTATGCATCGGGAGGATTCTTATAGGCGAAGAGGAAAGGTCGGTGGAGTGCCAGGGGGCCCACACCACCTGGTGGTGCGGCCAGGGCTAGCCCCCGCCACCATATGGTGTGGCCAGGCCCTGGCCCTCCTCCGTCTCTGCTTCTAGCTCCGTGAGTCTTCCGGTAAAATAGGAACTTTGGCTTTTGTCCCGTCCAATTCCGAGAATATTGATTTTCTGACTTTCCTGGAACCAAAAACAGCAGAAAACAGGCAACTGGCACTATGGCTCTTGTTAATAGGTTAGTCCAAGAAATCATATGAAAAGTACTCCAAAGTGTGGAAAAAACACAAGAAAGTGGATAAAACCAAGCATGGAACATCAAAAATTTAGATACATTTGCAATGTATCAGCAGTCATGATCTAAGTAGAATGGAGTTTCTTTATCAAGAAGATTGGTGAGGGGCATAGCTATTTTAGCAAAATCTTTTATAAACCTCTTATAAAAACCCGCATGTCCCAGAAATATTTTAAAGTTTTTAATGTCCTGAGGTATTGGAAGATTTTCTATAGAATTTACATTAGTTTTATCTATTTCTATTCCCTTCTCTGAAACTTTATGCCCGAAAACTTTACCTTCTCTTTGCATGAAACGACATTGTTCCCAATTCAATACCAAGTTTTATTGCCTGCATCTCTGCAAGACTTTGGTCAGACTGTAGAGGCAATTATCAAAACTTGTCCCACAAATAACAAAATCATTTGTTAGAACTTCCATAGTCTTCTCAACAAAATCATCAAAAATCTTTAGAACACATTCCTAAAAAGTTATTGCTGCATTACATAAGCCAAGCGGAATTAATATATAAGCATATGTGCCATAAGGACAAGTGAAATTTGTTTTCTCTTGGTCTTCCGGCAGTATGGCAATTTGAGAATATCCAGAATAACCATCAAGAAAACAAAAATAAGAATTATTAATAAGTATTTCTAAAATTTTATCCATGAATGGTATAGGTTTATGGTTTTTCTGTTTCTCGTGGTTTAGCTTCCTAAAATCAATGCACATACGGTATCCTACAACGGGCCTTACAGGAACTAGCTCACCATCCTCATTCATAGCAGCATCAAGACCACCTTGTCTTGGTATGCAATGAGCTGGGCTAACCCACTTACTGTCAGAAATAGGATATATTATGCCAACATCTAGTAAGCGTATAACCTCTTTTCTTACTACTTCCTTCATTTTAGGATTAAGCCTTCTTTGTGTATCCACTACAGATTCAACATCATCAAGCATGGTAATCTTATGTGTTATGATAGATGGATCTATTCCTTTAATATCACCCAGTGTGTATCCAAAGGCTTCACGATGCTTAACCAAAACTGAAATGAGTTTATTTGTCTCAATTTCCAATAGATTCTTGCTAATAATAATAGGACATTTATTTTCATTATCTAAAAACTCATACCTCATATCGTCTGGAAGTTGTTACAATTCAATTGGTGGAGGCTCTTCATCTCCTTTTCTTATCAGTTCTTCATAGTCATGTGGATTTTGTGCTTCCGGAATTGAATCAAGGTAATCATCTATGTCTTCTTTCTCCTGATCATCTGGTGCTTCCTCCCAATTAATCAGGCTCCTCTCTAATTCATCTTGTGGAGTACTAAAATGAGTTGCCGCCAGCTCGGCAATCGTTTTTTCTTCCTTGATATCCTCCACTTCATATGGCCTCTTCTATGGCGAAGTGGAATGTCATTTCCTCTTCTCCAAACATCAGTGAAATAGTCTCCTTATTATCAACTCGAGCTTTGGTGATGGAAATAAAAGGCCTGCCTAAAAGAATAGGACAAAAGGAATCTCGAGGCATATCAACAATATGAAAATCAAGGGGGTACATGAGTGACCCAATAAAGACATAGATATTTCTGATTACTCCTTCCGGTTTTATATTGGTTCTATTAGACAATTTAATAGTGGTGTCTACCGGTTCCACATCTGGATTATTTAAATTGTAGAGGAGTTCCTCATAAAGCGATGAAGGCATAATATTTATAGTGGAAATTGGCTCACAAATTCCATATAAGAAAGTTTCTCCATAATATATAGGGGTCATTGGTTTAGAAGTTTCATTACCTCGAACCTTACCTTTTATGAATTCTGAGGTTTCAAGGTCTAGCATAACCACTTCATCGTCCACTATTCGTGCTTCCATAAGATCCTTTAATATAACATTATTTATATTGGTAGCTTTGGAATTCTTTTCTAGTTTCTTTGATCTCTTCTTTATTTGTTCTTCCTCTTTTTGCCTTTTTCGATGATCCCTTGAATAGGTATCGAGGAGAACTCTTCCATCAGTGCTCTTGCATGCTTCTTTTCTTCGAGGGGTTTATGGGGGTTGCCATTCTGTAGGTACCTACAAATGCCCTGCATAATTCTCAATAATTTTCTTTACTGAGTAAGAATCAATACCGAGGGTTTTAATCATTGCATCTGTCCTTTCATCTGCAAGGAAATCATTAATGCAAGCATATTCAGAAAAACTATCTGTAATGTTTTCCTTATTTTTAAGATTTTCCGTTGCTTCTCTCATTTTTATTATTAGATTCCAAGCTTCATCATAGGTATAAGATAGAAAACTTCCATTAGAAGCAGTGTCTAGATTCATCCTATTTTCAATATTTAGCCCTCCATAAAAAGTATGGGTGATTAACTAATCAGGTAAACAATGATGGGGGCAATTATCTAGGTAGCTTTTGTACCTTAGATATCCTTCATATAAGCCCTCACCAGGATTATTTTTGAAACTGATAATAATACCTCTCATCCTATGAGCTTTGCATTCTGAATATTATTTTGGTAGAAATTTGGTTGTCAATTCCTCCCAAGTCCTCGGTGCTTCTGCACAAAAAGATCTGTACCAGTTGCAAACATTATTAGAGAGAGTTTGTCTAAACAACTAGGTTTTAACCATGTCAAGATTACAGTCGTCGAAAATAAAGGAACTGAGAACATCTTCAAAGAATTGTAAGTGTCCGTATGGACTTTCTTCATTGGTTCCTGCCAATTTCTTAGAGTGCAATAGTTCAAATAATAAAGGGTGGATCTCGATTCCATCCGGATTTATGCTTTTATTGACAGCTATAAAAGCATCCATGGGCGAACCCATTTTCCTTACTACCTCAAGCTGGGTTAAATGATGAGTGTTGTCCATAGTTGCGGTCCTGCAACTCAAGTAAAAATTAGTACAACAAAATTAAATAACTAAAAGTAAAGTGACTTATAGTGCTAAGCTCCTCGGCAACGGCGCCAGAAAATAGCTTGATGACTGCAAGTGCAAAGATCGTTTATAGCTAGTTTCAAAATAAAGATATTGATCCCACAGGGAGCAGTAGGCGAAAGACTAAAATGCTTTTAACTACAACTAAACGGAGTACTTAAGAAATAACTTTAAGATGCAAGAAAATTAGAGTTGTTTTTGGGTTTTTGGTTGAACAAGGTAATTTAAAGTAAAGCAAAACTTAATGCAGAAAGTAAGAATCGCGTGTGTAATAGAACTTTGGAACTGCAATAGGGAAAAGGCGTTCCCAGGGAGTGGTGGATACACCACTAGCAATTTAGACTAAGCAATCAAGATTATTATAACGAATATTCTCATAATGTGTATGTATGTGGGAGGAGCTCCATATATGCACAAATAGGCAGCAACCGCTACTCACATGATCCTTCATAACCATAGCTGACGAATAAACGACATCAATCATATTATCCCGCTATTAAGGGATTTCTCTCGTGGCATGGACATGGCTTAATGAGTTCTCCTTGATTCCCCAAGTTAGCACGTAAGGAATGATAATAGCTTTATAGTCACAGTAAGTGCTATCATCCCTCCGTCTACCAACAAGTAATCCCCTTCATCGAGTCCCAATAGGAGGCAAATATTAAGGAGGTGCACAACTCCCAACATCAAGATGAAGACAATTAACACATACACATAATGATGTATAACATAATAATCTCTATCTCATCTCAATCATATGCTAGGGTTTCTCCATCTCCCCAAGAACTAGAGATCTACTCAAACATGGAGGAAATCAATATCATAGCAATGGTAATGGAAATAATCATAGATGAATAATACTTGTATAAATCCACATCAAGTATAGGAATTACAACAAGATCTAGACAAGACGAAGATGGGATGGATGGAGATGGTGGTGATGCAGCGGTGGATAATGAAGATCGATGCCTTAGCCTCCCGGATTTGTGCAGGTTGAAGATGGATCACTGGCTGATGAGTTCCCCCTCCAGATGCCTTCCGGAGGTGAGGTTTCGGCAATTTTCGAGTGTTTTGTATGTTGTCTCTCCGAACCAGTTGCACGGGGTAAAACTATTTGAGGAGGCGGAGGCGGCGCCAACTATACGGCCAGAAATTTTATTCCGATCGTATAGTTGGTCGTTGAACCCTCTATCTCCTTTCTTCGCTTCTGGTTTTCTTCTGGTATTATTAATATTCCCCAAATAAGTGATTTACTTTGTTTTTGACTCCTTTTCTCCTTAGTACAACTGCTCCAAGAATAGTATCCATTGGATACATCATTTGTCCTGATCCTAGTGAAAACAGACATAAAACATGCGCATGAGCGCCTAAAATACCAAGATCCTACATCTACAATGCAAAATAATAATGTAAAACATGATGCAAATATGCACTCATCATCCACCTAAGCCACAAACCCATAGTTTTTGACCTCCTGCAGGTCAGAAATTCGTTGGCACGGACCTACTGCTTGCTAGACAAGTGGTGGTGATGTTTCCTAGAAGTCTTGCAAGCAGACCATCTTAAAGAGGTCAACTATAGAAGCAGAACTCATAGCATTAGACACAGCCACTTTTGAAGTAGAGTGGCTTCGTGAGCTTTTGATGGACTTACCTGTGGTTGAAAAACCAATACCCACCATCCCGATGAACTGTGATAATCAAACTGTGATCGTCAAAGTAAATAGTTCTAAGGATAATATGAAGTCATCAAGCCATGTGAAGAGGAGATTGAAATCTATCAGGAAACTGAGAAACTCTGGAGTTATTACGTTGGATTATATCCAAAAATCTAAGAACTTGGCAGATCCCTTCACAAAGGGCCTATCACATAATGTGATAGATAATGCATCGAGGGAGATGGGTTTGAGACCCACACAATGAGTTGTTCGCAGTGGCAACCCACTCTATGTGATTGGAGATCCCGTGAAGTAGAGCTGGGAGACAAGCTGTTGATCAGCTGAGAGGAGAGTATGCCCATATTATATTTACATCTCCATAAAGATGCAATACTCTCTTATTCTGCATGGCAGGTTGATATTTATCTTAATATGTTCCAAGTGGCTTTTCTAAGCAGAGATGTTGTCCTGCAGAACATCTATTGAGGAACATACCTATATGAGTCTGACTGTTAAACATCGCAGTCCGTGAGAGTTGGGTGCTCTCTAATAAACTCATGAAGGGCCCTGGAGTATGACGCATAAGCTCCAAACCGCGAGGAAGCCCTGTGGCAGCCCTGTACTGGTCTAGATTTTGTGTGAAACTAGTGTGCAGAAAACTTGTAGTTCAAGGCATAGTCCACTATTCAAGTTGCTAGCTAGTGTAGCATGAAGTTTACGTGGAAGTTCAACTTAACAGTATACACTACACACCGGTATATAAAACAATATTCTGGAATGAAAGTGAGATGATGTGCCAATGAGATTTTGTGGGGGATTATTGGAATTTGGTGAGTTTTAGGTTGTTGGCCCATTAGACAAATTCTAAAATTCTCTTTGGCTCATTTGTGCATGGCAGCATATGGCTGTGCTAGTGGTGCTAAAGTTTAGTCCCACATTGCTAGTTGAGTGAGAGTTACACCTCCTTATATACTAGGCTATTCCACCACTCACTAAGGTGTGAGAAGAAGAGCAGCTCTCGTGCACTCCTCCTCCGACACCGCCCGCCTCGCCTCGTCACGACACACGCACGCGCCGCGGGTTGCGGGAATCTCACCGAGCCGAGCTTTATTTTTGCTAGTCAGGAAAATTAATCATAGATTAATTTTCGAGTCATTAACAAACGTGTTAATGAGTTAGTCGTTTTCAATCTTTATGGGACGTGGGCTGTTACCGACTTGAACGTGAGCTTAGTCCCACGGTCTCCCTGACTTGCTCTATATAAATGTCTGTGCTAAACCTAATTGATATAGCTTATCACACGCATCTCCTTCCAGTCTATTGCACCGCCACCTTCGTCTTCCCCATCTCGGCTTGCAGCGTGCACTGCAGATCAGGACAGTAGGCCTCCGGAACCCTGCCTCTTGTGAACCTGTACGGGTGAGGGGCGATCGGGTTTTGGGGAGAGCTTCTGCGCAACTACTGGCTTCCACAACGTCTTCCGACGACAAGTTCCTAGATGACGACTTTGTCCCGGACGTCACCGACCTCTTCGACAACCTCAACATGAGCGACGACATTGCTGCCATCACTGCAGCTACTGCTGCTGCTGCTTTACCATACGTAATCCTGAACTTTTTATTTCAGATTCTGCTAGAGTTTCTTATTCTAGCGTTTGGTCTAGATGTGATAGGTTTATTCTATTTAGATGTAATCTGTTCATCTACTTTGTTGATCTGCATTATTAGTTTTGGTACTGTCTGTATGATCATGTTTTATTAATTTATTATTCGGATTAAATCATATAGATTATTGCTTATATTTTCAAAAATCCAAAAACCTGATCATAGGCAACTGAATTCTACTGGTGTATCCGCGGCTACCAGGCCTCCTTCGTTTGATGGTATGCACTATAAGAGATGGCGCGCGAGAGCAATTCTATGGTTTAAAAACCTAAACTGCTATAGCGCCACTCTTGACAAATCTAAAGGGGATCTTTCTGCTGAGCAGGAAGTGGCCTTTAAGAAAGCCGATACCATGTTTATGGCGGCTCTATTCAGTATTCTTGGGGACAACATATTTGATCCATATATGTCATTTGATAATGGCAAAGATGCATGAGATACGCTCGAGGCCAAGTTTGGGGTCTTGGACGCTGGCACTGAGTTGTATGTCATGGAGAAATTCTATGACTACAAGATGGTTGATGAGCGCTCCGTCATTGAGCAAGCTCATGAGATACAATCACTTGCCAAAGAACTTGAGCAGTTCAAGTGTACCTTACTGGACAAGTTTGTGGCCAGACGCATTATTGCCAAGCTTCCTCCCATGTGGAGGAGCTTTGCTACTTCTCTGAAACATAAGAGACAAGAGTTTTCCGTTACGGATCTCATTGGGCCTCTTCATGTGGAAGATAAGGCGAGAGCAAAGGACACACGTGATCGAGGTTTTGATGGAGCTTCTAGTGCCAATTTGGTATAGAAGAAAAACTTCCAATCCCACAAGTTCAAGAATAAGAACAAATCTGATGGCAAAGGGAACTTTGATGGCAAGAACAAAGCCACTCACTCCACCAACTTTAAGAGGAAGAATGATAAGAAGAAAGGCTCTTGCCACATCTGTGGTGATCCTGATCATTGGGCTCCTAGCTGCCCTAATTGCTTTGACAAGCAGCAAGATGGGAACAACGGCAAGACCGCTAATGTTGTTATTAGAGATACTGAGATGAAGGATGCTGGGTACGGTATTTTACCTACTATCCTTTCAGTATGGCATTCTCCTGATTGGTGGATTGACATGGATGCTAATACACATGTATGTTTTGATATATCCATGTTCTCTTCTTATCAGGTCGCAAGGACTTCCTCCGTGCTGATGGGAAATGACTCACGTGCTTCTGTTCATGGTGTTGGTACGGTAAATCTAAAGTTTACTTCAGGGAAAACCGTATAGCTGAAGAATGTGCAGCACGTTCCCTCCATCAATAAGAATCTCGTCAGCGGATCACTCCTATATCGAGATGGATTTAAGTTGGTGTTTGAGTCCAATAAAGTTGTAATCTCTAAGTATGTACAATTTGTTGGAAAGGGTTATGAGTGTGGAGGTCTGTTCTGCTTATCTTTGTCACATTCGTGTACTAATGTTATTAATCATGTTTGCAATGATAATGAGTCCAATATTTGGCACTCACGACTTTGTCATATTAACTTTGGTTGCATGACGCGGCTAGCCAATATGAGTTTAATTCCGAAATTTACCACTGTTAAAGGTTCTAAGTGCAAGTTTGTGTGCAAGCAAAGCAACCCCGCAAGTCTCATATGGCTGCAGAACCGAGAAACCTAGCACCTCTAGAACTTATTGATACGTCCATTTTGCATCACTATTCTATATCATAATTTACTGTTATTCATTGATATATTTCGTATTAAGAGATGATACTTATGTTATTTCATCTGTTTTTGCATGGTTGATGACTTTTGGAGCATGGACCTCTGCAGTCAGGATTCTGATGGAAAAGGTGTTGTTTGGAGGCAAAATTCGCGAAGATCAGAAAATCCGGGAAAATATACGAAAAATCCTATTTTTCTAGAAGACGAAGGAAGCCAGAAGGAGGAGTGGAGATGGGCCACAGGGGGCTCACACCATCCCCTGGCGCGGGCCACCCTAGGCCGTGCCACCAGGTGGTGTGGCCGCCCTAGCCCACCTCTAGCTCTCCCCTCTGGCGTATATAATCCTCCCAAAACCCTAATACTTGGGGAGCGACCACAAAAAGATTTCGCCACCTCTGCGGGGCGGAAAACACCGAGAGAGAAAGATCTCTCCGAAAGATAGATTTCTGCCAGGGGAATTCCTTCCCGGAGAGGGGAGATCGTCGCCATCTGCACCACCATCAAGCTGGACTTCATCGGGATCATCATCATCATCACCATCAGCACCCTCATCACCATCTCCATATTGATGTAACAATTGGGTTGAACCTTGCATAGTTCTTAGGGGAAACTTTCCCGGTGTTTATTACTCTTTGTAGTTGCTGCTATTGAGTGAACCGTTGAATTATTGTTTATGTTCAGATTGTTATACATCATTATTCCATCTCTGATCATGATCCATATGATGTCTTGTGAGTAGTTCGTTTTGTTCTTGAGGACATGGGATAAGTCATGTTGTTAGTAGTGGAGTTGTGTTGAGAAATATTTAATAGTTTGATATTTAAGTTGTGGTGTACTTCTTCTAGTGGTGTCATGTGAGCGTCGACTACATGACACTTCACCTATATGGGCCTAGGGGAATGCATTGTGTATTTGGCTACTAATCGTAGGGGTTGCAGGAGTGACAGAAACCTGAACCCCCGTTAGGAAACCATTGCACAAGGGACGTAAGGGTCTTAGAGTTTAAAGTTGTGGTTAGGTTTCTACCTTAATTACTTTCTTGTACTTACGGATGTTTGCAAGGGGTATACTCACAAGTATGTATTACTCCTAGGAAGGTCGGTACATTAGCACAGGTTCACCCACACAACACTTAGCAAGCTAAAGAAGATTAATCAACTATATGAAGCGAAAGTACTTGACAGTCTTCCCATGTGTCCTCGAGAACGTTTGGTCATCTTAAGTAATACAACCGGCTTGTCCTTTGCTGAATAAAGGATTGGGCCACTTGCTGCATTTATTCTTATTGTCTTTTGTTTACTTGTACTTTATTTACTTGCTTTATCAAAAATCCCTAAAAATCTGTTTGCTAAGTATTTGCAGAGAATTCCTGATCCATACCACTAGCTAGCACCTTCTGCTCCTCGTTGGGTTCGACACTCTTACTTATCGAAAATACTGCGATACACCCCCTATACTTGTGGGTCATCACTTATACCCTTCAGATATTTGTGAGATGAATGGTGTGTTGACACGAGGTGGAAAAAGATACTTTATGACATTGATTGATGACTCCACTAGATACTGCTATGTTTATATTCTGAAATCTAAAGATGAAGCTTTGAGTTACTTCAAAAACTATAAAGCTAAAGCAGAAAACCAACTTGATCTTAAAATCAAGCGGTTGAGGTCAGAACATGGTGGAGAGTACTTTTCAAATGAATTTGATATATTATGTACGGAACATGGTATTGTCCATGAGAGGACGCCTCCCTACTCACCCCAGTCAAATGGGGTGGCCAAAAGAAAGAACCACACTCTAACTGATTTGGTGAACGCCATGTTAGGTACATCGGGTCTTTCCATGGAATGGTGAGGGGAGGCGCTAATGACTGCGTGTCATGTCCTAAACCATGTTCCCGTAAAGGATAAAACCATGACTCCATTAGAGGAATGGGAGAATAAAAGGCTTAAACTATGTTACTTACGAACTTGGGAATGGGAGAATTCCTGATCCATACCACTAGCCAGCACCTTCTGCTCCTCGTTGGGTTTGACACTCTTACTTATCAAAAATACTGCGATACACCCCCTATACTTGTGGGTCATCAAGACTATTTTCTGGCGCCGTTGCCGGGGAGTGAAGCGCTATTGGAGAGTGGAACTGGTAAAGGAAACTTCTACTATGAGTATTGTTTACTTCTGTTAGATGCTTTATTTTCGTTATGGATAATTTGTTGAGTTTCTTATTTGGTAATGCTACTACCACTGCTAAGGTAGTAGATGAACCACCAACTGCTGAAAATGATGCTTTTAAAATACCTACAAGAATTATTGATCGTGTTATGGATAACTACTATGTTGGGGATGGAACTGTCCATCCCGGTGATCATTTGCTTTTTATACACGAATTATGCGGGTTGTTCAAGTGTGCAGGTATTACTACAGATCAAGTTAAGAAGAAGTTATTCTCATTATCACTAAAAGGAAGAGCTGAGGAATGGTATAAGCTGCTGAAGAATGGTCAAGCTCTTGAATGGGAGGAAATAGTACCTCTCTTTTATTCAAAGTTTTATCCTCCTAGTGAGATTCATAAAGATCGGAATCAAATATACAACTTTTGGCCTCTTGATGGAGAGAGTACAGCTCAAGCTTCGGGGAGATTGAAGTTACTAATGCTCAAATGTCCCATCCATGATCTCCCCAACAATATTATTATCAATAACTTTTATGCAAGGCTTTCTCTTCATGATAAGGATTTATTGGATGCTTCTTGTGCTAGATCATTCACTCACATGGAAGAAGAAGCTAAATGGGATCTCCTGGACAGTATTCAAGATAATGCTGAAGCATGGGAGAATGAAAAAGGAAGAAAGTCAGGTATAAATTATGATTATGAATGCATTGAATCTTTTATGGGAACTAATGACTTTAAAAACATTAAAAATCATTATGGTCTAGACTCTCAGGCTATTGCTTCTTATTTTAAGGCTTTTGCTTCCTACATTGAAGTGCCTAAAAAGAAGTGGAATAAGTATCATGAACCTTATAAAGATATTGTTAAGAGTGTTCCTGCAAGAAATACTGAAGTTTATGCTCCTAATCATGTTTTACCTGAACCTTACATTGAGAAAATGCCTTTCCCAGTTAAGATAAAGGAACATTCTATGATAGCTAGTATGTTTAATGAAAGTACGAATAAAGCTGTTGAACCTGATAAACAAATGGATGATAAACCTATATAGCAAATGTGAAAGACTTTGTCACTAAGTATGAAGAAGAGGGACACACTATCCTTTGTAAGGATACCTCTAATATTGTTTCACAAAGTAGTATTATGAGAGCAAGTATTCCTGTGTTTTCTGTTAGAATAAGTGATCATTGTTACGATGGTCCTTGTGATAGTTATATTGTTAAGTTTATGCATGATACTGAAAGTTACTATGAGAGAGGGAAAAGTGTTCTTATGTATCTCAATAATATCAAGTTTCCTCGTTTCATGCTGAAAGTTTTTATGTTACACTTCTTTTGCCTTCCTATGCTAGTAGCCTCTGGTTTCAATAACTTGTTTGTTTACAAAATTCCCTTGCATAGGAAGTGGGTTAGACTTAAACGTGTGTACTTTTGCTTCTTAATGCTCTCTCTCACTTTAATTCATATTCCTATGTGAGCATCTTCAAAATTATCATGCCCATCTTAATGGCTATAAAGAAAGAGCTTTTTGGGAGACAACCCAGTTTATTTTTGCTTTCAGTTTGCTTTTGTTTCTTTGAGTCTTGGAAGTTACTACTTCGGTAATAACCTCTCCTTATCCTTTTTGTTTGGTTTTTTGTGTATAGATCAACCTCTAATGAGAGAGAAGTAATATTTGGGGAAGTTGTTGTCCCGAAACAGATTTTTGTGCTTCACTGTAAAAATTCGTGAGAGATCTCTGTATGTCAGATTGAGCTGTAATTTTTGTGCTTCTGCCCCAGGTTGTTATTTAACTTTCGTTAGTTTTGCACTTTTTGATTTGAGCAACAGAAGATTTTCGAAAAAATCGATCTTTACCTGCTGGTCTGTTTTGATAGATTTTGCCACTCTTGCATTTGCTTCTTTATTCGATTTCCTTTTTGAATTCATTTTGGGTTTTCAGAAGGAGTTGCTACAGTAGCTTATGTTTTGATGGTTTTCAGTTGAAGTTGAACTCAAAAGGTTTTATCACTTCACTTATACTAATGTTGCCAATGAGAACTGTGTGAAGTTTTGTGTGAAAGAAATTTCAGGTTAGTGGAGAAAATGGTGTAATGAGAAGGCAAAAGGTTTCATGACTCAAGCAATAAGTGTATTAAGATGAAGATATTGATGTTATTCAAGTTATAACTCCGGAAGAATCTACTAGATACCAAATTCAAAGATCTGCAGAGTCTGTTTTCAAATAGGTAACAGTTCTGGTAAGAAAAGTTCCGTGAAAATACTATCCAATTATATTTTTGCAGTTTTTATCCAATAAGAAAAGTTATGAAGCGAAAGATGGGACGGAAATGGAGCCAGGGTGGCTCACACCACCCTGTGGCGCGGGCCCACCCCTGGCCATGCCACTAGGTGGTGTGGACACTAAGGACTCCGTCTTCGACCCGTTTTATCCCAGTACCTTCCTTTTGTTGTGAAACTTCGTAATATATAATCCCCTGGATCCCCCGAGGTTCGTATATCGTGTTTTCGGCGTGTTTTCGTTTTGATCTGTTTCTGACAGGTAGAGTCCCAGATTTGGAGCCACAATGTCTTTCTCTGGATCAACCAAGGAAGATTTCTTAGATGATATCATCAACCCATACATGAGAGAGTTGAAGATTCATCCCAAGGAGTTATTGCTTGAAGACGGGGAGGTCCGGATAAAAGAGGTTCAAGACCCTAAAGGTGAAGGAAGTCTGGAGGACAGGATGGAAGCACTGGAGCAAGAAGTCTTTAGGTACAAGAAGATGGCGGAACGCGAAGTGGATATCATCCATAAGATTTTTTCCGAACTCATCGCCGAGCACCAAGAGGAGACTGCTGAGCTCAAGGATGAAGTCCTCTCACTCTGCCAAACAACCAACAAACTGCAAGCACAACTCTACGATGTTCAAATCAAAATTGTGAGTATGAGGTTAGGTTTAAATGCATAAGTGTTGCTGCAAGTTTCAGGATGCTGGAGACCATGATGTCCTTTGTTGATGGGAAGCCCTTACCCTGGAAGTCGCACGATGATGAGAGGATACCACCACCACAAAAGGAGTAGTTCGTCATCAGGTTTGGCATCCCCTTGGTTTGTTCCAAGCTTGGGGGAGTGCCGCGGTATCATATCACTATCTTCTATCTTTTTACCTTTTTAGTAGAGTCATATCATGAATAGAGAAGTTATCATGTAGGATGGTTTGCATTATGGAAGTGTCCCCTCTATTGTTAGATATGTATCCCTTGGTGTGAGTTGCCGTTATGGAATATTAATGAGAAGTTCTATCATTTACTCTTTTGCATATCTTATATTAGTTTTCAAATCGTGATTATATGATTGATCTTGTTGTTAGTATTGGTATCACTTTGGGATCATTGAGTTAATTTAGTTGGTTTTGGCAAACCTGGCTCGGTCAGTAGCAACACTATTTTTGAGAGTTGAATGAAAAAGATAAAAGTACTCTAAAGAAAATTAATTTCATCATCTTTCTTTCTTGATTTGCTCATAAGTTTAGTATTCTCTAGTTAAGATCTTTTGTGCTTCCAAGGAAGATTTCATGTTTGATTTTTATCACTTGTATGTTTGTTTGTTTTCTTCAACTCTTATACTTACTACCCAGCCTTGCTAGCCAAAAACCTGTACTGAGAGGGAATTATTCTCGTGCATCCAATCCTTAAACCAAACCCATGCCATTTGTGTCCACCATACCTACCTATTAGCATTATTGCTATTCCAAGTAAATTCTTGTTTTTATCTACCTTCCAAATTAAACTTGTTATGCGAAAATTAGTGATTAAAGCTCTCACGAACTTGATGGCACACTTTACTTTCTTGCATCTAATAAATTTGAACCATTGTGCCCATCTATGTTGCGTATATGCTTGCGCTTTGTGAGTTGAGAATTAGCAGAACCATGTTGTCATGGGGAACACTTTCAACATTGCACTGGTACTTTGTACGTAGTTGATATCATGTTCTTTTGTATATGGATGTCGTCGGTGTGAAATGAAAGGGGAGCTTGTAAGTCCATGGAGTTATGCATGTGTTTTAGAGAAACGCCTGGGCTGCGGTCTAATCCATGCTGTCATGGTGGAAACCTGCAGCGTAACCATAACAAGCATCTATGAGGCATTCTTCTTATAAAAAAAGAGATAGAGATTGAGAAAAAGAGAAAAAGAGAAAAAAAAGAGATGATAAAAGAGGAAAGAGAGAAAAAAGCACCATATTCCCATGGTAAATAAGAAGATTGCTGAGATGCTCGTTGTCTGCTTGCCTTGTCATTTTGATATGGGGATTCTTTCGTATCATCGGGCAAGGGGTACCCCGTTAGCGGTTCTCCATGATACACATGTGCTTACTATGACAAGAACTTACCGGTGACTAAACTTGAGTAGCATGAGGAGCGGCCCTCGTATTCAAGGGACATGAGATTTTCAACTTACAACTTGTCAAGCATATCCTCATATTTGATCACTTTAACCTTAACCATCTAAAGATGCCTATGATAGGGGCAATGAGAGCTGAAAGCTAATAAGTATCATCATTTTTGGAAGCTCTTTATGAAACTTAAAATCCCTGCTTCCCTCTGCGAAGGGCCCTTCTTTTACTTTTTAGTTGAGTCAGTAAACCTATTCCCCTCTATCTCAGCAAGTATTTTGAGTTGTTGTGTTTCATTCGTTCATATGATGATTTATTCAATCATGTTTCTTATGTTCCTTGTTTTGCACATTGCTCTTATCTTGGTGTTTACTACTTTGAAAGTTATCATTGAAAACCAGTTTCTTGTGAACTCCAGCAAATTATCAACTATTCTTCGAGCAAGAGCTAAGTTTGCCATTGCCAATTATGATTCACTTTATGTATCTTTACTGTGTTTCCTTTACTTATTGCAAGTTAAGTTATATAATAGTGAGTTGTCTTCTATTATGATCTATGTATTGATGTATGTGATGCTTCTTGTCCGTATTCTTTTATCGACTCTTCACTCCATAAACCTGAGGCCATGTTTATTGAGCTCAGTTTCGCTTGGGGACAAGCGAAGTCTAAGCTTGGGGGGAGTTGATACGTCCATTTTGCATCACTATTCTATATCATAATTTACTATTATTCATTGATATATTTCGTATTAAGAGATGATACTTATGTTATTTCATCTGTTTTTGCATGGTTGATGACTTTTGGAGCATGGACCTCTGCAGTCAGGATTCTGATGGAAAAGGTGCTGTTTGGAGGCAAAATTCGCGAAGATCAGAAAATCCGGAAAAATATACGGAAAATCCTATTTTTCCAGAAGACGAAGGAAGCCAGAAGGAGGAGTGGAGATGGGCCACAGGGGGCCCACATCACCCCCTGGTGCGGGCCACCCTAGGTCGCGCCACTAGGTGGTGTGGCCGCCCTGGCCCACCTCTGGCTCTCCCCTCTAGCGTATATAATCCTCCCGAAACCCTAATACTCGGGGAGCAACCACAGAAAGATTCTGCCACCTCTGCGGGGCAGAAAACACCGAGAGAGAAATATCTCTCCGGCAGACAGATTTCTGCCGGGGGAATTCCTTCCCGGAGAGGGGAGATCGTCGCCATCAACACCACCATCAAGCTGGACTTCATCGGGATCATCATCATCACCACCATCATCACCCTCATCACCATCTCCATATTGCTGTAACAATTGGGTTGAACCTTGCATAGTTCTTAGGGGAAACTTTCCTAGTGTTGATTACTCTTTGTAGTTAATGCTATTGAGTGAACCATTGAATTATTGTTTATATTCAGATTGTTATACATCATTATTCCATCTATAATCATGATCCATATGATGTCTTGTGAGTAGTTCGTTTTGTTCTTGAGGACATGGGATAAGTCATGTTGTTAGTAGTGGAGTTGTGTTGAGAAAGATTCAATAGTTTGATATTTAAGTTGTGGTGTACTTCTTCTAGTGGTGTCATGTGAACATCGACTACATGACACTTCACCTATGGGCCTAGGGGAATGCATTGTGTATTTGGCTACTAATCGTAGGGGTTGCCAGAGTGACAGAAACCTGAACCCCCGTTAGGAAACCATTGCACAAGGGACGTAAGGGTCTTAGAGTTTAAAACTGTGGTTAGGTTTCTACCTTAATTACTTTCTTATACTTACGGATGTTTGCAAGGGGCATAATCACAAGTATGTATTAGTCCTAGAAAGGTCGGTGCATTAGCACAGGTTCACACACACAACACTTAGCAAGCTAAAGAAGATTAATCAACTATATGAAGCGAAAGCACTTGACAGTCTTCCCATGTGTCCTCGAGAACGTTTGGTCATCTTAAGTAATACAACCGGCTTGTCCTTTGCTGAATAAAGGATTGGGCCACTTGCTACATTTATTCTTATTGTCTTTTGTTTACTCGTACTTTATTTATTTGCTTTATCAAAAAACCCTAAAAATCCGTTTGCTAAGTATCTGCAGAGAATTCCTGATCCATACCACTAGCCAGCACCTTCTGCTCCTCATTGGGTTTGACACTCTTACTTATCGAAAATACTGTGATACACCCCCTATACTTGTGGGTCATCACTTATACCCTTCAGATATTTGTGAGATGAATGGTGTGTTGACACGAGGTGGAAAAAGATACTTTATGACGTTGATTGATGACTCCACTAGATACTGCTATGTTTATATTCTGAAATCTAAAGATGAAGCTTTGAGTTACTTCAAAAACTATAAAGCTAAAGCAGAAAACCAACTTGATCTTAAAAATCAAGCGGTTGAGGTCGGAACATGGTGGAGAGTACTTTTCAAATGAATTTGATATATTCTGTACGGAACATGGTATTATCCATGAGAGGACGCCTCCCTACTCACCCCAGTCAAATGGGGTGGCCAAAAGAAAGAATCACACACTAACTGATTTGGTAAACGCCATGTTAGGTACATCGGGTCTTTCCAAGGAATGGTGGGGAGGCTCTAATGACTGCGTGTCATGTCCTAAACCATGTTCCCATAAAGGATAAAACCATGACTCCATTTGAGGAATGGGAGAAGAAAAGGCTTAAACTCTGTTACTTACGAACTTGGGGATGTTTGGCGAAAGTCAATATTCCAATACCCAAGAAGCGAAAGCTTGGACCAAAATCCGTGGATTGTGTTTTTCTAGGATATGCTTTTCATAGCATTGGCTATAGATTTTTGATAGTAAAATCTGAAGTATCTGACATGCATGTTGGTACGATTATGGAGTCGAATGATGCGACTTCTTTGAGGACATCTTTCCCATGAAAGGTATGTCTAGCTCATCAAATCAGGAGATGACTAGTTCATCTAGTCAGGAGTTTGTTGTAATTCCTGAACCCACTATGCTGATGGAACACTATAACAATCCTGTGGAGGACGACAATGAAGCTCCTAAAATGAGTAAGATACAAAGGACTGCAAATTCATTTGGTGATGATTTCATTGTGTACCTTGTGGATGATACTCCCACCTCTATTTCAAAAGCTTATGCATCTCAAGATGCTGACTACTAGAAAGAAGTTATCCGTAGTGAGATGGATTCCATCTTAGCTAATGGAACTTGGGAAGTCACTGATCATCCTTATGGGTGCAAACCTGTAGGATGTAAGTGGGTGTTCAAGAAAAAGCTTAGACCTGATGGTACTATTGAAAAGTACAAGGCACGTCTTATGGCCAAGGGTTATACCCAGAAAGAAGGTGAAGACTTCTTCGATACCTACTCACATGTAGCCATATTGACCACTATTTGAGTACTACTATCCTTGGTTGCCTCACATGGTCTTCTTGTTCATCAAATGGACGTTAAGACGGCTTTTCTAAATGGAGAGCTAGATGAGGAAATTTATATGGAGCAGCCTGATGGATTTGTAGTAGATGGTCAAGAAGTAAAGGTGTGTAAGTTAGTGAAGTCTTTATATGGTCTTAAGCAAGCTCCTAAGCAGTGGCACAAGAAGTTTGAAACAACTTTAACCACTAAAGGCTTTGTTGTAAATGAAGCTGATAAGTGTGTGTACTATCGCCATGGTAGGGGCGAGGGAGTTATTACGTGTCTCTATGTCGATGACATATTGATATTCGGGACCAACCTCACTTTTATTAAGGAGGTCAAAGAGTTCCTATCTCGCTGCTTTGAGATGAAGGACTTGTTGGAAATATGCCCTAGAGACAAATAGTAGTAAGGACTATTATCATATTTCATATAGTTTATGATTAAGTTTTATATCATGCTATAACTGTATTGAGTGGAAACATCAATACACGTGTGATATACAAACAACCAGGGGTTCCCAGTGAAACTCTAGTCACTGGTTCATTGGTCAACAGATGATCATGTTTCCTGATCATGTGGCATTTATGCCAGTTGGAAATGAGGTCATCTCATTCGGAGAATGAGATGATGAACTAATACCCAACCTAAACATCATGACCCGATCATGTCATGAAGTTCAAGTTACGATGATTAGAAATGGATCCTCGTAGACTATTCCTTAGACCGTGACGCTATATCAATCACTGTCTCCCGAGAGTGCTTAGATAGCATCAAACGCCATCTGGTAAAACGGTGGTTATAAAGGTGTGTTCAGGTATTCGGAGGAAACCGTAGAGGCAATATATGTCAAGAGCGGGATTTGTCCGTCCATGTGACGGAAAGATACTCAAGGTCCCACTCGGAGAAGTTATATCCAATAGCTGCGCAGCGTGTGATTAGATCACGGGGATATCACTTGTCGGAACGAGTTAAGTAGCATTGTTCAGTAACGAGATTGAACACGACATGGTGATGTCATTGATCAGATCTCGGGCAATGCAAGTATCGAATGACAAAGGGAATAAGACACGACTGTCCCGGTTCAAACGATGAAAGATCTTTGTGGAATGCACAGGGGTCACATGGCCATCTAGGTCCCTCTGTCGATCATTGGCGCGGGAGTGTCCCGACCATGTCTGGAGTGTTCCCGAACCATAGGGTGTCACGCTTAAGGGCTTGTTGATGCTTAGAGAGTGTTCATAGGATCGGTAGAATCGCCGAAGAAAAGAAGGGAGAAAACCGGAAGGGTTTTGGTAAGTCCGGAGGATGTCCGGAGTGGAGGTGGAAGGTGTTCCATGGCCACGGAGATTGAATAATATGTGAATGAATGTTAAATGTTGATTTAATCATTTATTCATAATTATTTAATAAAGAGAAAATCAATTAAAAGGTCAAAAGGCTTAATGGGCCAATTCCGGAGGGAGAGGGCCCATTAGGGGAAAGGAGAGAGGGAGAAGGGACCAAAGGGGAGGCCGGCTGGGCCTTGCCCCCCTGCGGGGCCCACTAGTGGCCAGCGGCCACCTCCTCACCCCCTCCTCTCCTTTAGTCCCACCCCGGGACTTGAGGGGAGGTAGTACCTCCCCTCCCCCTATATATAGTGGGGTATTTGGCCTAGAAAAATACACCAATAATCAATAAAGGTCTCCCCACTTTTGGAAGGACCTCTAATTGATATTTTCTCTCTCCCCCTCTCTCTCTCGTGACCGTGGTCCCAAGTCTGGACTGCGCAAGCGAGAGACATCTTCACCGCGGAGCGCCGTCGCGCTGCGGGATTCGGATCCGGGAGCTCTACTTCCGCAACTGCTGTTGGATCGGGGAAGCGGGAGTCATCGTCAGGCACCGGACGTGTGTAACTCCCACGAGGTGTCACACTTGTGGCACTCAAGTCGTTGGAGCCAGAAGGAGCGCAAGGACTTCATCACGACCTTGAGGTCAGCTTTGGCTCGTCTACATCAACCATGCTCCCCTGAGTGTTGACAACGCTTTTCGGTCTTCAAGGGTAAGTTCGCGAAAAGCCCCACCCGTTACTGTATTACTAATAGATAGGTCCTGGCAGCTTCAGGGGTTCAGGGGCATAGAGTAAAATTTATTTTTTTATGCGCGGAACCCCTACAGTGGTATCAGAGCTAGATCTACGTGTAGTAATGCTAGTACGGGTAGAACACACGAGATGTAGCGTGTGGGCGTTGATCTTTTAGTTGTTACCCTCCCATGTGTACTTGTGTATACCGCAGTAATGCGAGATGAAGCGGCCCCCAACCGACTTTACGCGTTCATTCGCGAGACTGGTCCACGCTTGACATATGGCTTATACCGTATAAAGTGGCTTAGGGGGTGTCTATCTCTCTCGCATTAGTTGGTATACCATTTGCAACGGAGGGCCCCTAAAGGGGTGTAGTAGAGACAACTACTTGATCAGTGTTATGCTGAAAGTTCGTAGGTAAGAATGGTTCTTGTGCGAAAGCCCATTCAGCCACGTAAAACATGCAAAGATAAAGTAGAGGTGTCTAACTTTGTTTTGCAGGGGGGCGTTGCTTTGTGATATGGTTGTGGCAAAGGTAAAGTAATTACCTTTTGTTACATAGTAGTAGATAGTCACGAAGGTGACGAACTACCACGCCGGAATGACACCGGTACCCTGGTGTCTACGGCGCCGGAACCCTGGCACCGGAACCCGGTGACGACGGATGGAGATCACGACGTGAAGGACCATATCACATAGCATTTACATTCAATGTTATTGTTTGTATGTCTTATTGTGTGCTAGTATTATATACTCGACGGTAGCCTAATAAGATGATCCCTATTAAAATAACCAACGATTGTGTTCCCCCTTAGTGTGCACCACCAAGAAAGTTCTTCGGTATGAGGCAGGCTGTGATGATCGGGTGTCAGACATATCTACGTTCGCATACAGTGGGTGCAAGCCATGTTGCACAGCGAAAACACTAAGGTTGAGTTGGCGAGCCTAGCATGTACAGACATGGCCTCGGAACACGAATGGTCGAAAGATCGAGCACGAGTCGCGTGAATAATGTGACCGACGTTTAGCGTCCACACTTGAACCCACATTGATGGCCGTGATGATCGGGGGAGATGTGGCTGATAGGGGTCGTGTTATCACTAGGAACTCTTTTGGGGATAGGTGTTTCTGAGTGGAGTTATTATTAACTCATTTAATTATAAACTTAGTCTAAATTCCTTTTGCAATTATAAATGTAGATGGGCTATTTTGTGTTAACAATTGATTGGTTAGAAGGAGAGAAGCTCAGATTAGATGGATCGAAGTTCTCCATTTGGGTTGCCAGTCTCCATGTTCTCCTTAGCGAGAACGACATGGTCGACTACATACTCGACGGGATGGATTTGGATCCGTCCATAGACCTTGAGACCTCAGAGGAGCGGAAAGACCGATATCTCCGTCGGGAGATGGCCTCCTATATTTCAGTTGTGATGCGTTTCGGAATGGTGGACGAGCTGTGGCCTTTCGTGGGTGATGTCAACCCTCGTTCGGTGATGCTACAGCTTAGGACAAATTTCGTGGATTAGACACGCATTTGGGAGCATGAGTTGGTGGGAGACTTTCTCTCCATTAAGATGGAGGAGAACTCGTCACTAGACAGCCACTTATAGCACATGCATGATGTGTACATGAGGCCAGCATACTTCCTAGACGTCTAAATTTCAGGCTCTTTTGCAAATGTTGTTGTGCTGCGGTCGCTACCACCAAGCTACCAAGCACAAGTCAGGACTTGCATAATGAGGGGCGACATCTCAGGAATGTGTTGGTTAAACCAGATGTCGCTCAGGTTGTCAACGACAAAGGTATATATTTGATAAACAGTTTTATAAATGTTATAATCTTGCAAACACATTTGCAGTGTTAAGTATATCTGATACTTGTTCTGTTTTGGTGAAAATAGGTCCTTCTGCATAGAGGTGCTTGCTGGAGAGGAGGTGACATTGCGTGTTGATGGTGAGCATGATGATGATGGCCGACGACACTCTCCCTCAACATTTATCACTTAGTTTGTGTTTTAGGATGATTTTTGTAATCAAGAGATTGTGAACTTCTTTAGTGTGTCTCACACTTTGTGAGACGGTTATTCATATGAGTTTGTAACAAACAGTTGTTCTGATTTTATGAATGATTTCTATTCGTGTTCATATCTTGTTTGATTACTTGTGAATTATCCTTGTTGTTTGAAACTAATTGATAATGCATGAACATTTATAAAACATTAAAATGCCTTGTTTAAAATACCCAACTTAATGATATATTCATTAATGAATGAAACCATTGTTTGAATTCAAAGTTATGTGATAATATGTGAAAGTCATTTGATTTCTTATCACATATAAATCATGCCTAAGTTCGGCAAAATAACTTGAACACCGTGTATTACTTGAATACAAAGTGTTTAATGAATTGTTAAAAGTATATACATATCCGATGTATTGAGTTTTAACGAAAATGGTAATTATCATTAATTGATTGTTTAAATGTGTAAAGTAGTTTACCAAAGGAAACATGAATATGAAACTATTTGATTTGATCAAAGTGTTTCATCAATAAAAGGGTATAAGTATAAAAGAGAATCTAATTACTACGATTTGATCAATAGTAATAAAATTCAACTTTATAAGAATGGCATGCAAGAAATTGTGGAATGCAAAGTGTTTTGAAACATCAAAATACAAAGCATCACAATGTGATATTAGATATCAAAAAGGGGTTGAATAGAAGGCACCAAATAAATTGTTGTAGTGTATATGTAGAGACCATTAGTTAGAAATAGTTAGCACTCAATTTGAATTAGTAAACCATTAGAATTCGTGAAAGTTTTGGGGTTATTCGATATAACCAAAAAATAGCGAATAAATCCTTGTAGAGTATTCATTGGAAACTTGGAATACAAAATCCATAGCTGAAACCAAAAGGTAAGCAAGATTCGTATTGCTTGGATTTTGGTGCATTCTTGAGAAAGCTCACTTCTAGTGATGTTTCTCAATTATGAAGCAAATGGAAATTAGTGTAAAACATGATGAGGATTCAAAACCCTGCATCAGAGTGTTGAAAAGCGCAACGGACAATGTTCCTGAACGATTCTCTTCACAGAAGGAAAGAATCAATGATTTTGATCATTGTGTTTTTCCCTCCACTATTGTTTTTCACTACATGAAGTAGGATTCAAAATGTAAATCCATATCTTGTATGGAGACATTTGTGAACCACTTGTCATGATTTTTGAAATGTGACATACCTACGAACTACTAAGGAAATAATGGTAAACTAAATTATGAGAAATCCGAGAAACAAAATTCCCTTGAGATTAGAAAGCAATTCGTTGCTGAATCTCACAAGTAAAGGGGTTACTTAGAATTTTCCCAAATGACTACAAAGCCACTGTAGGAAAAAGGGGGTGAATGACAAAAGCACAATTTTTCAGGTATTGGACAAATTCAGATGAATTTGATTCATGTGTGCTAAATGTCTAGTGGATTTAAAACTAGTAAAGTACTAGTATCTCATAATAAATCTCCACGTTTGATGTTTAATCAAAGGATTTTGAAGTTATTCAAAACAATAAGGAGATATGCAATTTGCATAAAATTGAGTGGGAGCTATGAAAGTCTTCCTAAAACAATATGTGATTGACATATTTTTAAGTGGGAGCAATGTAAGGCTCAAATTCAAATATGTAGGAACATATTTTGAGTGGGAGCTTATAAGAGTAATTCTTAAGTATGTTAAGGATGAAAGCCACAAATACTTATAAATAATGATCTATAAGATGTAGAAGTTGATAATAGGTGTATTATTATATTATGTAGTATTCCTTAAGGGATTCTGAAAGCTGTTTCAGAATAGAAGTTAATTAAGGAACTGGTCCTTAATAACTCAAATTAGGAATAGCATTAAGTTTGAACATCAATGGTTGAAAGAAAGAAAAGGATGATCATCATCCACTATGTTGAGACATAGGTTCTATCTTAGAAGCCATGATAGTAACTTAGCATAATATGTAATCCAAATAAAGAACGTTTGAAAGTGATTAAGTTCGAATCACAGAACGTTGAGCTAAGTTTGTCCGCAGTGTCTAGTAGAGAACTGTTGATACATTTTCCAAATCCATAAAGGATGACATATCTTAAAGCATAAAGAGTTATGTTATAAGGGAATATGTTGGAAACTCCTATAGATACCAATTAAAGTCAAGTAGGAAGTGAGGTGAACAAAACATCGAAAGTTGCAGAGAGTGCACCAGTGTTTCGATGAATACATTTATAATAATAGATAAGGGTACCATCTAAAGTGTTGTATAATGTTATGGCGGGGATAATTCGCTTTTAAAGTATAATGATGTGTCCCAGGGCATAGTGCCCATGAGAAAGCCCTCGAGGTTGATCTAACGTCACTATAGGCTCCTGGAATCAGGCCTCGTTCTGCTGCCATAGCGATGATGCATACACACAGATGCTATCATGTGATGATAGAGTATTGATGTCAATCAAGGTGACATTAGTAAGTCGCAAAGGATTTGGGACTGTAAAATACAGACCCAAGACTCAACCTCTTCCATGAGCAAGCATGTTCAGGGTAATGGATATATAGTGCCAATGATTGAGAACAAATGCAGCTAGTGTATTTGTACTCTAGTGCAAGTGGGAGACTGTTGGAAATATGCCCTAGAGACAAATAGTAGTAAGGACTATTATCATATTTCATATAGTTTATGATTAAGTTTTATATCATGCTATAACTGTATTGAGTGGAAACATCAATACACGTGTGATATACAAACAACCAGGGGTTCCCAGTGAAACTCTAGTCACTGGTTCATTGGTCAACAGATGATCATGTTTCCTGATCATGTGGCATTTATGCCAGTTGGAAATGAGGTCATCTCATTCGGAGAATGAGATGATGAACTAATACCCAACCTAAACATCGTGACCCGATCATGTCACGAAGTTCAAGTTATGATGATTAGAAATGGATCCTCATAGACTATTCCTTAGACCGTGAGGCTATATCAATCACTGTCTCCCGAGAGTGCTTAGATAGCATCAAACGACATCTGGTAAAACGGTGGTTATAAAGGTGTGTTCAGGTATTCAGAGGAAACCGTAGAAGCAATATATGTCAAGAGCGAGATTTGTTCGTCCATGTGACGGAAAGATACTCAAGGGTCCACTCGGAGAAGTTATATCCAATAGCTGCACAACGTGTGGTTAGATCACGGGGATATCACTTGTCGAAACGAGTTAAGTAGCATTGTTCAGTAACGAGATTGAACACGACATGGTGATGTCATTGATCATATCTCGGGCAATGCAAGTATCGAATGACAAAGGGAATAAGACACGACTGTCCCGGTTCAAACGATGAAAGATCTTCGTGGAATGCACAGGGGTCACATGGCCATCCAGGTCCCTCTGTCGATCATTGGTGCAGGAGTGTCCCGACCATGTCTGGAGTGTTCCCGAACCATAGGGTGTCACGCTTAAGGGCTTGTTGATGCTTAGAGAGTGTTCATAGGATCGGTAGAATCGCCGAAGAAAAGAAGGGAGAAAACCGGAAGGGTTTCGGTAAGTCCGGAGGATGTCCGGAGTGGAGGTGGAAGGTGTTCCATGGACACGGAGATTGAATAATATGTGAATGAATGTTAAATGTTGATTTAATCATTTATTCATAATTATTTAATAAAGAGAAAATCAATTAAAAGGTCAAAAGGCTTAATGGGCCAATTCCGGAGGGAGAGGGCCCATTAGGGGAAAGGAGAGAGGGAGAAGGGACCAAAGGGGAGGCCGGCTGGGCCTTGCCCCCTGCGGGGCCCACTAGTGGCCGGCGGCCACCTCCTCACCCCCTCCTCTCCTTTAGTCCCACCCCGGGACTTGAGGGGAGGTAGTACCTCCCCTCCCCCTATATATAGTGGGGTATTTGGCCTAGAAAATACACCAATAATCAATAAAGGTCTCCCCACTTTTGGGAGGACCTCTAATTGATATTTTCTCTCTCCCCCTCTCTCTCTCGTGACCGTGGTCCCAAGTCTGGACTGCGCGAGTGAGAGAAATCTTCACCGCGGAGCGCCGTCGCGTTGCGGGATTCGGATCCGGGAGCTCTACTTCCACAACTGCTGCTGGATCGAGGAAGCGGGAGTCATCGTCAGGCACCGGACGTGTGTAACTCCCACGAGGTGTCACACTTGAGGCACTCAAGTTGTTGGAGCCAGAAGGAGCGCAAGGACTTCATCACGACCTTGAGGTCGGCTTCGGCTCGTCTACATCAACCACGCTCTCCTGAGCGTTGACAACGCTTTTCGGTCTTCAAGGGCAAGTTCGCGAAAAGCCCCTCCCGTTACTGTATTACTAATAGATAGGTCCTGGCAGCTTCAGGGGTTCAGGGGCGTAGAGTAAAATTTATTGTTTTTATGCGCGGAACCCCTACAGGACTTGGGAGTGGCTGATGTAATCTTAAACATCAAGCTACTAAAGGATGACAATGGTGGGATTACACTGCTTCAGTCCCACTATGTGGAAAAGATATTGAATCGTTTTGGGTATAGCGACTGCAAGTCTTCTCCAACGCCTTATGATCCGAGTGTGCTACTTTGAAAGAATCGAAGGGATGCTAAAGATATTCTCAAATCATTGGCTCGCTCATGTATTTAGACAGCGCTACGAGGCCTGACATCTCCTTTGTTGTAAGCAAACTGAGTCGATTTGTGTCAAATCCTGGAGATGATCATTGGCATGCCCTTGAGAGAGTTTTGCGCTATTTGAAAGGCACTGCGAGTTATGGTATTCACTATACTGGGTATCCACAAGTACTTGAGGGGTATAGTGATTCAAACTGGATATCTGATGCTGATGAGATTAAGGCCACAAGTGGTTATTTGTTTACACTTGGTGGTGGCGCTGTTTCCTGGAAGTCTTGCAAGTAGACCATCTTAATAAGGTCAACTATGGAAGCAGAGCTCACATCATTAGACACAGCCACTGTTGAAGCAGAGTGGCTTCGTGAGCTTTTGATGGACTTACCTGTGGTTGAAAAACCAATACCCGCCATCTCGATGAACTATGATAATCAAACTGTGATCATCAAAGTAAACAGCTCTAAGGATAATATGAAGTCATCAAGGCATGTGAAGAGGAGATTGAAATCTGTCAGGAAACTGAGAAACTCCAGAGTTATTGCGTTGGATTATATCCAAACATCTAAGAACTTGGCAGATCCCTTCAGAAAGGGCCTATCATGTAATGTGATGGATAATGCATCGAGGGAGATGGGTTTGAGACCCACACAATGAGTTGTTCGCAGTGGCAACCCACTCTATGTGATTGGAGATCCCGTGAAGTAGAGCTGGGAGACAAGCTGTTGATCAGCTGAGAGGAGAGTATGCTCATATTATATTTACATCTCCATAAAGATACAATACTCTCTTATTTTGCATGGCAGGTTGATATTTATCTTAATATGTTCCAAGTGGCTTTTCTAAGCAGAGATGTCCTGCAGAACATCTATTGAGGAACATACCTATATGAGTTTGACTGTTAAACGTCGCAGTCCGTGAGAGTTGGGTGCTCTCTAATAAACTCATGAAGGGCCCTGGAGTATGACGCATAAGCTCCAAACCGCGGGGAAACCCTGCGGTAGCCCTGTACTGGTCTAGATTTTGTGTGAAACTAGTGTGCAGAAAACTTGTAGTTCAAGGCATAGTCCACTATTCAAGTTGCTAGCTAGTGTAGCATGAAGTTTACGTGGAAGTTCAACTTAACAGTCTCCACTACACACCGGTATATAAAACAATATTCTGGAATGGAAGTGAGGTGATGTGCCAATGAGACTTTGTGGGGGATTATTAGAATTTGATGAGTTTTAGGCTATTGGCCGATTAGACAAATTCTAAAACTCTCTTTGGCCCATTTGTACATAGCAGCATATGGCTGTGCTAGTGGTGCTAAAGTTTAGTCCCACATTGCTAGTTGAGTGAGAGTTACACCTCCTTATATACTAGGCTGTTCCACCACTCACTAAGGTGTGAGAAGAAGAGTAGCTCTCGCGCACTCCTCCTCCGACACCGCCCGCCTCGCCACGCCTCGCCTCGTCACGACGCGCGCGCGCCGCGGGTTGCGGGAATCTCGCCGAGCCGGGCTTTATTTTTGCTAGTCAGGAAAATTAATCATAGATTAATTACAAGTCATTAACAGACGTGTTAATGAGTCAGCCGTTTCCAATCTTTATGAGACGTGGGCTGTTACCGACTCGGACGTGGGCTGAGTCCCACGGTCTCCCTGACTTGCTTTATATAAACGCCTGCGCTAAACCTAATTGATATAGCTTATCACACGCGTCTCCTTCCAGTCTATTGCGCCGCGCCTTCGTCTTCCCCATCCCGGCTTGCGGCGTGCACCGCAGATCGGGACAGTAGGCCTCCGGAACCCCGTCTCTTGTGAACCTGTACGGGTGAGGGGCGATCAGGTTTTTGAGGAGCGCTTCTGCGCGACTACTGGCTTTCACAACGTCTTCCGACGACGAGTTCCCGGACGGCGACTTCTTCCCGGACGTCACCGACCTCTTCGACAACCTCAACATGAGCGACGACGCTGCTGCCACCGCTGCAGCTACTG
Source organism: Avena sativa (assembly GCA_916181665.1). NCBI lineage: Eukaryota > Viridiplantae > Streptophyta > Magnoliopsida > Poales > Poaceae > Avena > Avena sativa. The sequence goes on from OV702290.1 coordinate 473,944,395, forward strand.
CTGCTACCGCCGTGGCTGCCGCTGCCGCTGCTTTACCATACGTAATCCTGAACTTTCTATTTCAGATTCTGCTAGAGTTTCTTATCCTAGCGTTTGGTCTAGATGTGATAGGTTTATTCTATTTAGATGTAATCTGTTGATCTACTTTGTTGATCTGTATGATTAGTTTTGATACTGTCTGTATGATCATGTTTTATCAGTTTATTATTCGGATTAAATCATATGGATTATTGCTTATATTTTCAAAAATATCTTGCGTTAGTTAGGTCAAGGAGATAGTGACTATGTAATTAATTAATTGTTTAGTGATGTTGACGTAAACTGTATTAACCTGTTAGTAATGGTAAGAACATGTGACCATACGTGCTAAGAATATACAATGCACCGTGGTACGCAAAACAGATAAGGTCAACTTTGATGATTAAGTAGGCAAATGATGTTTAACATAAGTATTTTTGTTCAAAAAAATATAACTTGATTCGGCTAGATCATATGCTCATACGCGATACAATCAACTTTAGCTAAGTGCATAATTGGTGAAACTTACTTTTTTCCAAAAAAAAAAAGTAGAGTAACTCTACATCCATCCATGGACATAGGCACATAGCCACCTTTATTACACGCTAACATATCACATAAGATCGATTAGCGGAAAAGACAAAACATATAACACCTACACATTACGTACTCAGACCACTAGCCACCCTGGTCCAAGATATCATGTTTAGCCATATCTAGACGGTTGCGTCTAAACTATAAGCTCCTGCTGGTACGAAGGACGGAGATATGACCACAACAAAATCTAGTGTGTGGTTGTATTAATAACCTGTAAGAAATGAAAACCTTCAGTCTTGTTAATCCCTCGTTGAAGGTATTGTCTCAGAGTATTGTGCCCTTTATCTTACCTTATATTTTCCTATTGGTGGATTGGTCCGCGATGATTAGATTGTGGAAAATGATGGAGAAGATTATTGCGCATGAGTTCTAAAGATTACCTCCATGATTTTATAATCTTCTCTTTGTGTCACCTGATGTTTTCCAGTAAAACTATGGATGTATGTATGCGGAGATGCAGAGATCGAGAGCCTTGTACTTCACTTAAATCACGCTTGTCAACAAACTCATAGACGATACCTATTCGCTAGACTCATATGCTCTCGAATCATCTTCCATATTATCTAAGATAGTAAGATAAACAAGTACATTTATAAATATGATAACATATTTATAGTCTATTTACACCTAATTAAGTGGACTTAGCTTTTTTATGCATAAGTCCATTGTGCTAGTAGTATGATCTATCTTGGTTTTTCCCACCTCTACGCAAATCTCTACGTGGATACATCATACAGCTTAGGATGCGGACTTAGATAACTGAAAATATCATATGCCTTAGTTTTAGAAAATAGTTGCATTTAAGTTGCATAAAATAGTTTATAGATGAACGCCTTTTGTTCTTTTCTACTTCAGTGATTATTTGGTAAAGTTATTTTTCAGATGCCCTTGAAAATTGTCTCATACTTTACTAAATAGACTAACATAGTTTGTGTGATAAAATAAAAAACATTATAACACAGTTATATGTAAAATTATAGCGAAACTATTGTATAGTAAAGCACCATTTTGTTTAAAATCTCACCAATGAAAAATGGCATATTTGTAGTGTTGAATAAATAAGTAAAAAAGTTTAGTACAAATATGTCAAAACCATATTATAATAAGTGCTCACTTCTCGACACCCGCTTCTACCATGCACGCGATATCACGATCTCGACCCTGCCCCTCTCTTCTCTGTTTTATGGAAGGATTGTCAAGATTACCTACCTCCTTCCAAACTTGTTCTAAAATTTAAACCATTTGAAGATTTTGACCCATAAGTCCAGTTTGAGAACCGTTTGCATATATGAGTTCCTAGTGAAGAAAACTTTAAAACAGGACTAATATTCAATATATTTTTACAATGTTAGAAAATTGAATTTTGAAACTTGGTGCGACTTTGAAAAACTTTATAAAACATGGTGAATTTTCTTGTTTGAAAAAATATGGTTCACTGTGTTTCAAACTTTGTCCATCATAGTTAGAAAATAATTGGCAATTTACTAAGAGTTTGAGTAATAAAATATATTAATGAAAAACAACAAAGACAACAACAAATTTCGATTTCAAATCCTAAGGAAAACACATAATGATTGCATTAAAACTATAGTGACCACCACTCGGATACATAATATTTTAATGTTGTTTCATTGTGTTTCACAATCCAGCATTATGTTTCATTGTGTCTCTAAATTCAGATTTTGATTTTTTTCAAAATTAAACCTATTTTGACCTTGTTTTAAATACATAGCCAAAATAAATAAATATAATTAAAAGAATTGTTAATTTTATGTGCAGCATGACACATACATCACTTTCAAATCTATGATAAAATTTAACAAGACATACTAATCGAGATGAGAGAGGAAGTAAGTATGGAGCGCAAACATAGTTTAATCTGCATGCAGCATGACATAAAGTTGTTAGACAAGAGTATGGAGATTCCATGCATGAACGAATCTCAAAGAATCCCAAAGTGCATGAATCGATGTATGCATGCACGTTAGATAATATTCATGGAGGAATCTCACCTCTGCTTCCTACTCTCCTTATGTGGTGGTCCTTCACCCATGTTCCATTCTTACATGTATTGTAGTCTTTTAGCCCATGTGTTTTGAAACTTCCGCACCTCTGATTGATGTCCACGGTTTTATATTATATACCAATATAAAAAACAATTAGCTTTTATATCGTTTGTCAAATAACTCAAATTTTGTATGTAGTGTCTTGAGAAAAAAGATTGATAACTTTAATGAATATCATCTCATGTTTCTTGATTTTGGTTCTTCATTAAGGAACAATACTAAGTTGTGTCATTATTCTGTAGTGGATTGTAATAATGTTTTATTCACACATTCAAGCTCGTTTGAAAATTGAAAAAAATTACCTCTCAATCAAAGTGTGTGTTATGCAGTTCTGGGATTGTTTGCATAGACAGGATATTAACCCCAAAGTGCATGTCCACCTGATATAAAATTTCAAGTTTTACGAAGAAGCTGTTAATTTTCTTGAATCGTATGGATATATATGTCAGGTTATAACACGCATTGTAGCAAATTTTCATGAAGAATAACCTACGCCTCTTAAAAGAAATTAAGCAATGCCATTTGCTTGTCAGTACATAACACTTTATTTGTTTCTACAAGACGTGTATGCTAATTGTTTTTGCATTGGTAAATGTTATAACATGAATTATGTGCATGATTGTTTTCTTAATCATTATGTATTCTAGATTTTGGATTGACATCCGGCCAATGGGTGAAAATACATTCATCCAATGTTTGTATATTTCCAACCCATATTTCAGATATACGACTAGCCAAAGAGTATCCGAATGTTGACTGCACAGTCATGTGACTTGCATTATTTATTGTTTTCATGCACGTTTCAAACTAACAATATTTTTCTTATGTGGAATCAAGAAAAGTTCACACACAATATGTCTTACTTTGGTAAATGTTTTTTATAAAGCATAGTTTTCAATAGCTTTCACAAAACTATATCATCTCAAATAACTCATCATTAAATTTATAACATCAGATGATCATTTCTAACTGAAGAACACATATGATGTTGCCTGCCCACCATGTTCTGTTCTGAAAACTTATTTTTTCTGTTAGCCCATTTGTTCGATATCGTTGTTTGGCTTTGTTTAGCACTGCTGCATAATCAAGAATATATGATTGTATGCATCGATGCAGAGGTTGTGGTCATCCTTCTATTTGGAAGAAAATAATATATTCTGGAAAAAATATCTCACGAATAGTATTCCATGCTCTATCGTTTCCGTGCCAAATAGTTTGTTGCTTCGCACGGTTCAAATTGTGCATGAACACATGTGAACATGTGTCTGCTCATAAATACAACAAATAAAATAAATGAATAAGAAATATGTAATAAAACAACATCGAGACTTAAAAAGGCGTTGAAATAAACTCGCATAGGTGCTTGCTAAGTACGATGTTACGATATGTTATCATCTATGTGTACATGTTCTAAGGACATAATACAAATGAGGGACAACTGCGGCTAAGGTGCAGTACTTGTGCTAGCCATCAGATGGATCTCTAGGGGAACCATATCACAAGTACGGTCGTCCTATAGAAGGAGAATGCCGCGAACTTTGAGTGCATCTTTTACTTGTACTACCGGGTAATAAGCATTATAGGAGAATCATAAGCTAGTCTGCTAATCTCATGGTCATTTGACAAGGACGATCGGACCAACCTGGGACAGCCTGAGCCTGTTCAACTCATGGTCAACTTAGCTGTCTCAACCGCTAGGCCGGCTGAGTAAGCAGGAAGTCCGCAGGGAGAGCGGGAGGCGGTGAGCTCTGTCACCTTTGCAAGCTTACACGAGACGGTTGATCAACATTCAAGTAAAGCTCACCTGCAAAAAAAAAATCAAGTAAAGCTGTTTCGCCCCTCCATTAGCCAAGGAATGAGGATAGAACCGGAGGCATGCCACTTGACGACTCTCATATCCATGCGCAACCATCCGGCTTTGTTCTTCTATATAAAACACCTCCTCGGAGAACCAAAGGTGCATATGCCGAGGGCCCAAAACCAGCAACAAAGTCAACTGTATAATGGGAGGCATCTCAAACATGTTCAGGTGCATTTATTTTAGCATTCTAATCATAGTATTTTTCTCTCTCCAAAACACAAGAGATCTTATCTCATTCTTCTTTAGCAATTATCTGTTCTGAAGCACCTCAGCATGCTGGCTAGCTAAAATAGCCGTACCTGCGTCGGCAAAAATAATCCTTTTGTGAAGGATCTTATACTACACCGTACTACATGGCAAGCCAATGCCTTCGATTGAGGTATATATTTGCAGTCCATGGAAAAAATTCGCAAGATGGAGCCTGTGGAAATACTAAAGGGAAAGCAAAGTAATCGATGCCCAAGGTATTGAGGACCGGGCGCTGCAATCTGTTACCGTACCATGGCTGAATCGGCTTTTTTTGGCTCAATCAGGACGTGCGGGAGCGGGCATGATCTTGCGGCGAAGGCGCTCCTGCTCTTTTACCCTGGATTCAGAGATTAGTGCTTGTATGGATGGTGTCAAGCTGGCGCTTGATCTCACATCTCTGCCAGGGACTCGGGGTAGCATTCTAGTGGAGACGGATTGCGTTGAGATGGTGTCGATGGTGAGGAGTACTAATACCGACTGATCTTGCTTCGTTTTTTTTATTGAGATCTTGCTTCAGTCATCTAGTGGAGGATCTCCGGCTGTTATTTTCGTCCGAACAAATTGTATCTATAACTAAAATTCCTAGGTTACAGAATTTTGCTAGTCATGAGTTAGCTAGGTTTGGTATGTTGGAGGGTAGAACTGCTGTCTGGTTAGGGTCGGCTCCAGATACCCAGGTGGGTCATATCCTTTGGGAAGGTACTAACAACCCTACTACAGTACATGATTAATATAATCCCATTTACCCCGCAAAAAAGGATCTTATACGATGTTCACTTATCCCAGGATGTTTCTTTTTGCTTTTTTTTTTCATGCACATCGCCATAATTTAGGAACACATGGCACAGAATGGAACTATCATGAACATGTCTGAAACAGAGTGGGCTCCCATGCTGTATTCTGTATCGAAGTTTTACTTATATGGAAGAAGTCTGGTACTACTACTGCCATGCTCTTATGTTGACAAAAATAAGATGTTTTAAATATCTGCATGGAGCCTTATAACAGAAGGAGCCTGCAACTCTTGATTGCTGCAATATGACGAGCCTTTGCAAAATTATTACTACCTCCATTCCAAAATGCAAGTCTTTTTAGCAGTTCAATTTAGAAAGACTTACATTATGGAACGGAGGTACTAGTTAGGTTTCGTGCAACCACCTTGTTCTTGCATCAGATTGTAACTCTGGCAAGTTGCAAGTATCAAGGTTGACTGAAGAAGAATAGCGAACTTCTTACCCATGCAAATCTCGTCAACACCATACATAACTTAACTTAAAGTTCACCAAAAGCTTGGCAAGAATTAAACTGGGTACACATAGGGCCAATCCTGCTGACTAAAATACAGAGCAGTAGGCCGGAAGCTGCAGTGACTTTGTTCACTGTGGCGGTACAATCCCTAAACTACAAGCTGGTGTAGCATTCCATCAAACACAGGTAAAAAGAAAGCAAGATTGGTCTTGCGGCACAATAGCATCAGAATGCCAATCAGACCATGTACGTCATCCCCACACGCATGATGTTCGAGTGAGGGACCTTCAAGGTCGCGGTGCCAACCCTGCAATTCCTCCTGAGGAAAGCGTAGAAATAGTTGATGATGAACTTCTTCGTGAAGAATGATTGCTTCGTCGCCCTCACGTCGCCATGTGCTAAGAGATATGTGAACCCGGATGCTATGGCTTCTCTCAGTGCCGAAAGCTCGTACTCTAAGCTGGGGTCTTCATCTGGGGAGATGGAGCTACAAGGGAGCACAGGAACGCTTCCTTCGGTGCCCGACATTCGATTGTCATCACCCAGTCTCTGATCAGAAAGCAGTGGAACATGCAGATCCCCAGCAGCAGTAGCAGGAGATGGACGTGTCTCGGACACATCAGAGACATCATCACGCTCTGCCTCCATTGTGCTCACCTCAAGAGCAAGTTCCTGGGCTTCCCTCCTCAGAAATTTCTCTAGGCTTTCAACCAAAAGATGCTCAAAGAAGCCATGGTCCTCTTTCCTGACATCCTTGTAACCATATCGTGCAACACAACGGAACATGTGATAGTCTTTCTGGCCAACCCTTCTGAACAAGAACCTTTCTTCAAGTGGCACATATGGAATAGGAACATATTTGATGCAAACAAAGACGATAGTCGAGTGCATTGCTGGCAGGGTGACCAACATTTGGCCAAAGATCGATGGGATTCCCTGGACCAGCTCATTGTACACAAGTCCAATACCTGGAACTCTTACTGTGCCAAGTGTTGATCCCAGATCAAGAATAAAGTCCAGGGATATCTTCCCGCGCATCTCACTCTGGTACTTCAATACGCTTCCATAATTCCATGTATACATTATGCAGAGAAACAATGACGAGAAAGCAAGCGGTAACCATCCTCCTTCTAGCAACTTTGACATAACAGCAGTTAAGTAAATGAACTCTATTGCACCAAAAAGAATAGGGAAGCACAGAACAAGGAACAAGTTGGTTTGCCATATTAGAAGCATCACCAAGGTTACCAGCGCAGTGCTAACCATCATGACTCCAACTTCAGCAATGCCTGGATTTTTTTTAGAGGAAAAAATGAGATAGTCACCGGGGATAAATAATATCATATGCAATGTCCATGGTGAAATGGAGCGTAACTGTCATCGGCTGATTGCTATGCAACATAATATGTAAAGCCCATGACAAAAAGCTGAAATTATTTCCTAAAGACAAAAGCACTGACCGTATGCATTGGCGATATCGTTTGTACTCCTGAAAGTGGCCACAATGATGATGCACATGACCATGAGAAACCAATTCATCACAGGTATGTAAATCTGACCCATGACTTTCTTGGAGGTATGGATTATTTTGATCCTAGGAAAGCAACCAAGAGCCATTGCCTGCTTTATGCAAGAGAAGGTTGCAGATATCATAGCTTGGCTGGCAATCATAGCAGCAAGTGTAGCAATCACAAATACTGGCCAGAACAGAACTTCTGCATTGCAAATAGAAAAATGAACTTAAACAAAGGAACATAAAATGGACAATTGTTTACAATCATGTTAACTTACAGTCTGATTTTTATGGCATCTGAACACCATACCTGGTACAGAATCATAAAATATTCTTTCTACAGCAAGTGGATGCTTCATCAAATATGCAGCTTGGCCCATGTAAGCAATAAGCAGGCAAGGGAATACCACAGCAGTAAACGCTAACTGGGACAAACAAAAGGGAATACCAATTTAGCTCTGAGAAAAAGGGATACAGGAATATCAAATAAATAGTGCAGTAAGATCAGGAAAATATGTATCTCAGTTGACTAATAAATGTCTTAACCTGTATTGATTTGACAGTGAAATGACCCAGATCAGCAAACATTGCTTCAGCTCCTACAGTTACAATAGGAAATGAGTGCACTTGGCCATATGCAGCAGAATCACTTTCAGTTGTAGGATTTATAAATGGTCAAATCAACAATCAATCACCCCTAATAGATCACTCGGCATCAATTTCAAGTTCAATTTGTAAGTACCGAAACAAGTGCTGCACTGCCAACCAAAATATGGCCAAAATTACCATGATACACAAATACTGCGTTGCACAGAAAGGAAGAAGAAAGGCCATTTTCATCCCTTTGTAACATTCTTATAGTTTCAATGTAATATTTTTGGTACTGCTAAACATATGGGTTCTCAAACATTACAACAATCAATATGACTAAACTCTGTATTCTGTCATATTGGCGCTTGCTTCAAGGGGTATGGGAAAACATAAATAGAATTAAGAAACCAGCCAGCGCTGAACTAAGGTGGTACCCATGATTTTCATTCCTGTGTAACATACTAACATTCTTATAGTTTCTACGTAACATTCTAGGTACTTCTAAAAACAGGGGTTCCAAAAACATTACTGTACAAGAATCGATGTGACTGTAAACTATGTATTCTGCAATATTGCCGCTTGCTTCAAGGGGCATGGGAAAACCAAAACTGAACTAAGAAACCAGACAGCCTGGAGTAAGGTGGTACCTGTGATGCACAAGACACAACCACCAAGAGCCGACCATGCCTTTATGCCGTTCATCTTGAAGAAGTAGTAGATGTACATTGGATTGAATGCTCTCACGACTGACACGTCATACTTAATTATGTTGTATACTCCAATGGAGCCCAAATTAATAAACCACAGAGCCAAAACAGGAGCGAACATAACCCCAACTTTGCCAGTTCCAAACCTCTGGACGCTGAACAATAGCAGAAGAACCAGGATTGAAACAATTACAACAGCATCTGCAAAAAAGATGAAGAAAAACATTGATGTTCTTGTGGCCTTGAAAAGTAGGATTGTATGAAAAAGATGTTTAGTATTTCGGCAATGATCTAATGACAGGACATAATCAGACTATGTGATCTTCATGGAGGGCATATGAAATACCATACCTGTGTCAAAACCAGCAACTTGACCCTGAAGACCACTGACAGCAGACATTACTGAGCATAATAATAAAAAAGAGGAGGGTCAGCAATAATGCATTTTCGAGGTGAATATAAATTGCAGAATCTCTGTTGGTAGAAAAAATAAAGACAAAACAGGGTGTGCATATGATGCACCTGACATTGATGGAGTGAGGATGCCATCTCCGATCACCATGGAAGTCCCCATCAGAACCAAGAACAGGAGAATGTTTTTGAAGAGCGCGTTCTTTTCTAGATATTCTTTGACAGACAGAGCACGTTCAAGCTCAGGAGTAGGTAACTTAAGTCGAAAACTAGAAATATCTTCATCCACACGCTGCTGATTTGGCAACCTACTGACTTTTGCATACCTGCAAATCAATGAATATAATGCAAACGTGCCCCCTGCAAACCGTGAGAGCAGTCAGTACGCCAAGCCAATTTGGACAAGAGCATACACAAGTGAGACAGTCTAGGACCATTATTTACTGAACCAGTGTTGCAAATTGTGCATCTTACCTTCACCGTTGTCATTAGCTTTGAGCACTATAAATACGTATTTGGCAAAAGGGATCAACGCTATGGTGTACATGACCAGCGAGAGCGCTCCCAGGATCTCCACCTCCGACTTGATGGGAACTTTGCTGAAGACGTCGCTGAAGACATAGAGAGGGCTTGTACCCATGTCACCGTAGACAACTCCGAGCGTTTGAAATGCCATGGCGACGGTGCTCATCCACGACACATCCTAGCGCAAGGTGCAGCTAAGAGGGGTCAGCCATTGGGTCCATTGATTAATGTCGTGTGGTAGTAAAATATCTGACTAGCACATGTGCCCTGTGACTCAGGCACAGTCACAGACAGAGACAGTGAATATACGTGGGCATGCTCTTAGCCGATCATAGTGCCCAACCAAAATGTTCATCCTGATTCAGGACTAAACCTCCAGTGACCTATGCATCTGTCCCATGAATCTATGATGCTTTTGCTAACCGATAAGAAGTCAAAGGTCGCTTCATTCTATAGTGTAAATAAACAACTTCAGTTGGCCAAAAAAACAAAAAATGACCCGAAATCCGTCCGCGGATTGCCACCAGGACGTGTGAATTGAGAGACGCACCGTGTCACCGTGACCGTGGGCGCCGCGCACGGTCATGGCCTCGACGTCGAGAGAGTCCACCCTCTTGGGCCGCTTCCCGAGCCTGCGGCGGAACCCGCCGGAGGAAGACTTCCGCGACAGCAAGCCCCCTCCGGACTCGTACACGTCCGCGGCGGAGAGTCCCCGGAGCGAGCGCTCGTCCTCGAGCGACCAGTGCGTGGACTCGGAGGAGTCGACCTCGCTGCCGTCCACCCACCGCGAGCTGCCCCCCGACCTCTTCGGCCTGAGGAACCGCGCCGCCGCCGCCGCGGACGAGGGCGGTTCCTCCTGAATCCCGCCGTCGTCCATTCCTATCTCCCCTGGCGCCGGCGTCCGTCGGATCGGATGATGATGAGGAGGAGGCGGGTTGTTCCTAGTCCTGGACCTGGACAGGGACTGACCGATGACTGAGCGAGCGCGGCGAGGCGTGGCGCTTCGGGTTTGGTTTGTGTACTCTACTCGGGACCGCATCAATCAATGATGGCGATTCTGGCGAGGCGAGCAGTGTACGGCTGGGATCTTTTCTACTGCCGTGAGGGTTCTTTTCTCCGATTTGATTATGTGATCACCAGGATCACGCTTGGCATTTAGTGGCCAGTTGCGCACCTGCGCTGTCTGTTGGCGTTGGCGGAACTGCATGCAGCAACTCGTACGGTCGTGCTCAGCGCATTTGTTGGCTGCTGAACTTTGTGCTGAGGTTGAGCGTGCCATGCCGAACAGGCTAAAAGCTCTCCATACACAGACATTTTAGGGTTTTGAGATGAATCTTCTCGTGGTCAAGTGTGAGACCACCAAAGTAGTCAACAGGAAGAACATTTGCCACGATGTGATCTTTTCCTGTTCTCCTGTTCAAAGTACTATTTCCTCCATTTCAAAATATAAGATGTTTTAGTTCTATGAAACGAGTGTATCTAGAGCTATTTTAGTGTGTAGTTTCACTTCAAATCTACATGAACCTAGACACTAAAAAAATCTATATACATTCCTTTCACAAATCTTATACTCCCTTCGTCCCAAAATAAGTGACGTGAGTTTTCTTTCTTCTGGTATTATTTAGTTTCTTTCTTACCCTTCATATTCTTGGTGTTTTCATGTCTTTTTCGTTTTCTCATGTGCATTACCAATAGATATTTTTGTATTATTTTAAGTTGGTTAAACAATATGTTAAGTAAGAGTACTCTATTAAAATACAGGAACAATTTTTGTGGACGTTGGAAGATATTTCCGAGAATGGTATTTACATTTGGAGCACGTTGTGTGTGATGCACATCATAATTTTCATGTTGTTTGAACTTTTCTTTTGCGAACTGAACATTTTATTGTATGATACTAACAAGCAAACGTTTGCATTTGGAGCAAAATTACTGAAATTCTTTTGCTACAGATCTCTGGTCGTTTTTTTTTTTTGAAACGTGATCTCTACTGAATGCAAAAGCAAAAGAAGATCGTACTGTTAGTTGACAGGCCCAATGGATCGGCCCATGTAGTAGCAGACTTTATGCACGACTGTTGGCGTGCCCAGATTAACCCATTTAATTACATCGGCAGAATTGGCCATGATGTTATTGCACGGACAAGCCCATTACAAGAAGCGTTGGTCTTCCCCAAGCAAAGCCCACATGCGTTCGACAATGGAAAACTGATTTTCCTTCGTAAGTGTTATTTTGCACCCTAAAAGTATGTTCCCATCTTTGCCAAGACCCAAGAAGGAAAAATGGCTGCTGAATACGGAGTATTTACTTCGGCTTCTACTTTTCCCGCTACATTTGATACTTCTCTCGCTGCTTGACTAGTTGGTATAGGTACATCCGTACATACTGCTACTGCACCGGCGGGCGGCCGATCAAAGTCGTCCCTGAGATTTCTAATATAAAAAATCTCATTTCTAGTTCATTCTGAGATTTCTAGTGTAAATTTTTTAGGTGGGATCTCACTACTGCATGTAAATGAAAATAATAGTGCGAAGTACCTCACCTATCTAGATATCCATAGGGGATATTGGAATTTATTAGTGGGTCTTAACTCTTAGCTTAACTAATTTTTGTAAAAAAGTATTGGCACATTCAGGTATGGCAAGAGGTAGAACTAAATTTAATCACATGTTACCAGTTGAGAGAGAGTTAGACCTCCTTATATAGGAGAATGTTCTGCCACTCAGTGAAAATAAGAGCAACCCCACACACTCCTCCACCGCTGCCACCACCCGCCTCGCCATGTTGCTGCGCAAATGAGCTAATCTCATAATATTCATACATGTTTATATTTTTGGTTGTTTGGAAAAGTAATAAATATATTAATTACAAGTTATTAATGGTTGAGCATTAACCAATCAGTTGTTTCTGGACTTTCTAGATCGTGAGCCATTGCTAACTCGACCGTGCTCGTGGGTACATCCTACCCATCCTACAATATAGTATAAACAGACATACATGAACTGTAGTTGTTACTTGCAGTTAGATTGCATTTTTGTAAGGAACATCATCCAGAAGAACGGGTCTCTAGAACCCCGTCTCCTTTATCCTGCACAGGATAAGAGACGATAAGGTTTTGGGCAGCGTCTCGACATGAGCGCTCAAGTTCGCCTTCAACCTCGTTCGCCTTCTTCGACTCCATTGCCATGTCAGATGATGCCGTCAAGAAGACCGTTGATGCGACTATTGCTGCTAAGCGTCTCCAGTGTCTTCGTTGGTCATACTATCGACCAACCGTACGCCAAAAATGTGTACATGCGATAGGCTATCACTTGCTGTTCCGTTGCAACGTCTAGTACGGTTTGTTTGTTAATCTTGAAATTTGCATTGTCATTATTTATACCTGAATTAAATTAAATTAATGTAATTACAATTTATGTACATGCGCTAAGACTATCACTTGGATGCACGTTGCATGTCTAGTATATACGTTTGTTTGTTAATCTTGGAATTTGCATTGTCATCATTTATACTTAGACTAGATTAATGTGAAAACTGCCAATTACATCAACACCGTACACGTATACGGCTGGCCCTACGCATCCCTACATGGATCGATCAAGTCATTGCGGGTCCACACCCTTGTGGCGTACTACGTCCATCACGTACTGCATACATACGTGTATGGTGGCCGTCACTTACGTGCTCGCAGCGGTACGTGGAGGTTCCGAGCTGAGCTAAGCCAAGGCCGTGGCGCTGTCAGCTTCTCCTACCCGCGACACGCGCTGAAACGACACAGGCTAGACAGCTGAATGATTCTCCCGTCCTATGATTGTTCCGTCTCGCTCGCTCCGGAGTCGAGAGTTTCCCAATCAAAAAGGATGGATCGGGTCGTCATTGGTGGACACGACGACGGTATCTCGTGGCGTCGTCGTTCATGGCCTCGGGTTCTAGTTCTACTCGATCGATCGAGGACGGGAAACTACATGGATTGAAAGCGACGCGTGCAATTATACTTGAGTTGCGCAAGATCACATTTAGACTAGCCCAATGGAATGTCATAGGTATCATGTATGCCATGTTGATAAAATTCTGACATGACATGCTAATTAATGATGAAAGAGATGGTATTAATGTAAAACTTGAAAAACTAATTTTAAATAAATCTTATACATAATTTTACATTGAGATTCTATAAAACAATACCAAACTATGATACTACTATATGAGACTATGTATTGTGTAGATGGTATCATATAATAGTATCATATACGATACTTTCTACTATTAGGTCACTTTTGACAAGTGTCATCATATCAATTTAGTGGTGCTTAGAAAAATGCCTATAAATGTTAATCTATGAGGGCATTCTTTTAAACTACCCTTAATACTTTTAGAGACACGAGTTAATCGGTATATTTAGTAGTACCCTAAAAAGTAATTAAGGGGACTTCTTAAGGCATTTAAAGGCACTTTGAAATACCCTTAAAGATCTATTGTGTCGTAGTCTGCTTAGCAAAATCAATACAGATGGAATACGAGTTTACGGTCACTAAATTCGCACGAGAGCGTCAGCCACGATCACCGAGCGATACAACGCGTTGTATGTGATGAATAGGCACACAGGGACGAGCCGGCAAAATCCGGAGCCCTGTGCAAAACTCTAAAATAGGGCCTACCCGACTAGAAATTTAAACTATTTAACAACTATAATGTGTATATATGAAAAATACCTAGCTACTCACAGGTATAACTGTGCATATGCATTTGGCCATTAGATAACACACAAATGGATATAGAGAGCACACAGGATGGAAGGATATGAACATGTAAAACCTAGCAACGTTACTCCATGAAAACATGTTTTAGAGGCTTATTTGTGTGTCCCTTATGGGTGAAAGTTCTATTGCATGCTATTTTGGTTATGGTGGTTGCTTTATTTCTTGTCATGCAGTGTAGAACTATTTAATTTGCACGTTGCTCTTAAAAATTTATTTTTTGTTTTTCCATAACATACTACCGTTCAGTAAGCCAAGTGAATGAAGTTATTGTTGCCTACTCACCAACGATTAAATGGAAGGTATAGAATAGATGGCGGCGAGCGCGCAAAAAGTTTCCGCCATTTGTTTCCCGCTCGGATGGCCAGACAAAACAAAACGCCACCACACACCCCTAGTTTACATGCAAAACAACATAGCAACAGGTTTTACATGTTGATTCTTTCTCCCCTTACGGGGTGAGAATGATTGCTTGTACCCAATCAAAATCAAAGCTTATATCCAATAGTAGTAAGTTTGTATGCTGAAAACAAACAACCATCCACATTAGCATGCAAAAAGTTAGTCATCCACATTAGCATGCAAAAAAGTTACCATCCATATTAGCATGTAAAAGATGTTGCCATCCACATTAGCATGCAAAAAGATGCTGCCATCCAGATTAGCATGCAAAAAAGGTTGTGATCCACATTATCATACAAAAAAGTTGCCATCCATATTAGCATGCAAAAAGATATTACCATCCATATTAGCATACATAAATATGTTGCATACATATTAGCATGCAAAAAATACAAGCGAAGATATATCACATGCATGCATGCTTTGCAAACGGCGTATAGAGTATGTGGCCAGCCGTTAGCCTACTATCATGTTTAAAAGACGGTCATCGCATGCGGGGAACCATTTGATCTCTATATCCAACGGCCGGATGCGTATGTGTAGCTATATCCATGAGTAGCAAATCCGCGTTAATATATATATATATATATATATATATATATATATATATCATAATATCTTACATTGTAATTGAATATATTAAGTATCATACCTAGTCAACTTCCAAATGCATAATGTCTATTTGAACAACATCATTCTCTTAGGGTTCTTCGAAATGATTCTGAAAAGTGAAAATACACACAAAAGACTGGAAAATTTTAAAACGAGCCCAACCCTAGCCTGTACCAATGTCAAACTGCCGATCACAACGAGGATATAATAAGCGATCAACGAATAACAAAAAACAAAATCGAAAATCACCTGGTAACATGCGACCTGCGTTGGGCTTGAGTCCCCGGTCGACGTATGTCTCGCGTGAAGGTGGAGGTGTGACCTCACGATGAGACGTTCTCGTCCTGTATCTTTTGGCTTTTGCAGCGATCAATTGATCGGATGGATCGGCCTTAGATGCTAGGAGCCACCAGGTCCAGGCCCTAGAGTCAACATGACACATGCGATCGTGCATGTTTGAGCGGTCGGCCTTTCATGCGCTAGCTAGGAGCTAATCGGATGTGGACAGTTTGAACGGCCTAGTTAAGGCATAAGGCCCATTCTATCTACTATTTTTTCATTCCAGTAAATATATATAGTAGGCCTATATATAATTTTGGGGCCCTCCAAATTTTAGGGCCCTGTACGAGCAACACGTTTTGTACAAGAGTGGGCCCGGCCCTGTAGGCACACAGTGGGACCCGTTGTCAGCTTCACACCTGAATTGATGGTGCCCGCACCAAACATTTATTAGCCCATAGCCCCCCGGACAAGCAATTAATTTCAGAAAGCCCCTCCCACTACCTGGTAAAGATGCTCACCTTCGTGGAGTGCTGGAGGTGAAGATGGAGAGCGGGAGCGGGAACGACGCAACCCAACTAGGAAGGGGAGAGAGGGAACGAGGTGCCCGAGGTGGCGGTGAACGAGGTTGCTGGCAAATCTTCATCGACAGCGGCGAGCAAGGTGTTGCCGCTATGATGATGCGGCGAGGTGCCGCGGCCATGTTTCCAATCCGGCGACAGGATGGTGCTCCTGCTCCCGTCTACGGTAAGTCCGCTGCTGGCATGTAGTTGGTGTGAATCGAAGGTTTTTTTGGCGATTTTCGGTTGAGGGGGTGTGAATCAGTCCATGCCCTGAGTTCTCTATCCATTCCCCGAATTGTCTATCATTGTTAAGTTGATTGGTTTGAGTAGAGTTTTGCTAGATGATTTGGGTGCGGTTAGGGCTTAGGGTTTTAGAAAGTACCAATTTTTTGCGCAGAAATTGTTCAAACTTCAGTAAGATAACATGTCCAGTAGTAGATGATGGTGGCATTTGCATATAAGGATGATTTGGTTGTAGAGAAGGATGATTTGGTTGCAGAGAAGGATGTGTTATGTTCATTGTTCAACATTAAATATTGCACTACTTAATTAACTAGTACAGTGATCATATGCTTCTCTTGTTATAATTTGCAGGGGAGAAAAGTTCATGTTTTTTCATTGGAGATCAATCATGGTGGATATTTCCTAGGCACTGGTAGCAACATGAGCTATGTTGGAGGGCACATTATCTACTATGATGAAGTTGAAAACTTAACATGGTCAGAAGTCATGCTAGAGAACATAATTGAGCATATAGGTTATGAGATGTGATGGCTCCAAAAATAGCCATCTTCAACCGTGTTTAAACTTTGTTTTTAGTCAAACAATTGACAAGAAACTCTCAATCCTTGCCACTAATGACTAATAATTGCAAAGATATGCAAAACCTTGTTTTGAATCGTGTTGTGTAGGAAATCACGCTTTTTATGCGAAATCAGGAGTCATAATGAAGGTTTTTGAGGAAGTCCACGCGACCAAGTAATTGTGGAGTCAATTCCTGGCGTCAGCAACCGTAATGACCACTGGTACGGGCAGGGGCCGCCCGTACTGTCCGCCTGTACCATGTGGCGGCGGCTTCGTCTCGTCAAACTCTACAACTTTCATGAAGATGCCTATATATTTTGAGGTCTTAGCCATCGTAGAGGAGGACGCTATTCCCAGATTGCATCACAACACCACCAAAAGAGATCCACGCCATTCTTCATCCATTATTCATCCATAGTTCATCCATCCATCCCCTCCATTAGCCATAGCCATTGCTTTGTACTTTAGATCTCCTTGTGATTCGGCGACCATTGTAAGAATATATGATTTCAATCTAAGTATTTTGCACAATGTTTTCTATCATTTATCTTATTTGTATGAGTGAGTAGTCCTCATAGGCTGCGGGTTAGGGAGAAACCTCGCAGCAATTATGTGCATCTAATTCATGGGAGCATTGTGTATTGTTTGAAAAAGAGATCTGTATCTTTTGTTTCTTTGTCTCTTGTCTTGATTTGTGGACTTGTAGGTACCCAAGATCCCATAGATTGATAAAGGCTTGAGGTGAGATACTTGGCTAGTGGCGATCTCATAGGAACCCTAGTGACAAAAAGAGTAGTACGGTCTTTGCTTAGCGCCCCATTCGGGATCACAACAACATCACCACTTAATGCTTTGATCTGTGTTTTACACTTAATAATCGTTTGTAGCCCGTTGCTTCGTGGTGCACTCGGTTGGATTAAAATACTTTTGCTATGCCCGTTGCATCACGGGGGCTCTAGTATATTAGGATGTGTTTCCCACAAGAGATTATCCCTATTAACACTTTACACATGATTGTGCTTATTATTATCTTTTATCCCATATGATGTGCAACTCCAGGTGGATCTTCAACCCTGGCCTATCACCATCTATTGATTCAACCCATTATAAAAGCAAACTAGATTGGTCCGGTAAATAAAGGTAAAACGAAAAAACAAAGTCTTATAGATGTGTCCTTTTTATTTCCTTTTAGCATTGCTTTCTAAGGTTTGATTAAATCTAGGTCTTCTAGATAAAAAGCTATTATACTACATCCATGAATCCGGATCGAAGGTATCAACCCTTTTTCTGGAACCATTGTCGAGGAAGCAATTTCGCTATCTTGGTGAGGTCATGATACGTCCAAAATGTATCCACTTTCCTGAACACTTTTGCTATTGTTTCTTCTCTAATTTGTGTGATTTGGATACAACTAATGCGGACTAACGCTATTTTCAATAGAATTGCTTTGGTGTCTTGTTTTTGTGCAGGAAATCAACTTTTAGGAAAAATCCCGGAAAATATCGCAAAACTCCTATTTTACCAGAAGACTCACGGAGCCAGAAGAGGAGACGAAGAAGAGCCACGAGGGGCCCTGTTGGGGGGATACCCCTGGGTAGGGTCACTCCGGGGTATAAGGGCCGAGTTAGCCGAGGGTCGGCAAGGTTAAAGCGGATGCTGGCCGAGTCACCTCAAGGCAGGCCGGATCACGGAGTAACCCGGGCCAGGAGGGGACGCCTAACGTTGTCTCGTCCAACTTAAGGAGTAAGTCGGAAATGCTTGTTTAACCTATATGCAGGAACAGGTGTGGCCGGATCTACTGTGATCCGGATCCTCGCTTGGCTTTCAGGAGAAGGAAGGAATCTCTCTGGTCAAAAAAGAAGGTCCGGTGCGTACTGGATGAGCGAATAAAGCAAGGGCAGGACCACCAGATTATGGCCGACAAGGGTGACGACGCTCACGTCGGCTGACGCGGGCGCCGCAGAGGCTACGTTGCTAAAGCAAGTGTGATGCGGGGGAAAAGCACCCCTGTCGGGTTACTACTTTGGGAGGGGGCATATTCTTAGGAATATGCCTCCACGTATGCCCTAGGCCAAGACCGAACCACCACTATATAAGGTTTTTTTTTCTGGATACATAGTTGGGAGAATTCTAGTTGGTTGAGCACTAGTGGATCTAGGGTTCTTGGGCTAGTTAGTAGGCAAGAGTAAGAGAGTTTCATCTTCCTCCTCTTGTCAATACAGCTCAAGGAGCACTTGTAATCTTGGAGATAGAACATCAATACAAAGCTTCTGTATAGAGAATCACTCTACTATCCCTCCCTAGATTCCCCTAGCGCATATTAGTCCCCACCTTTAGCCTATCCATGGCATCTGCCGTGACACCACCACGACAGTTGGCGCCCACCGTGGGGCTAGCAGCGCTAGCAGGGGTGAAGATCCGGACGGGAAACCTCATCGGCACCGGCGAACGCATCGTCTCCGGGCTCGTTTAGCGGTTTGGAGCGCTGGACTACGTCAGCGACAACGCTGGCTGCTTCGGCACGCGCCCCCTTCCGCGCAACGACATCTTTGTCAAGCTCGGTGCGCACAAGGTCTACATTGCTATGGACGTGTCTTGCGTTCATCCGCGTCGCGTCATCGATGTAGGAGAACCACCCCTCACTGTGGCTCGCGGGGCGCGTATCGCTCGCTCCCCGGACCATGCAGAGGTGATGATGACTGCGCCAGGCGCGAGCATGAGCAAGGATCCAGCGCCAGACCCGGAGGTAACGCCTAAGGCACCGAGGAAAGCTAGGGGGTCCTCCGCTAGAGAGGCCTGAGAACGTGCTGAGGGAAGCTATGGATAGCTTGGCAAAACCGGTGGCAGCAGTGGTAGATCCGGCTCAGGCGCAGGCCGAGCTAGAGGAGACCCGACAAAAGATACTGGAGGGCGCAAAGAAAATAGCAGCGGCTCAGCAGTCGTTGAACATGACGCTGCGTGAGTACGTGAAGGCAAACAAGGTTGATGCAGTAAGGGTAAAAGGGAAAAATCTCATGAGTGAGATGAACAGAGAAGGTGATGATGGACCAGAAGGGTTGGAAAACTATCTGCCTGTGGGGTTGCCGAGGTACAACACACCGGCGAAGAACCTCAGGGCAGCAGACGCCGCTGCATCCGAGCTAGAGGGTCTGACGGGTGAGGCCCGTCAGAGGCAGCAAGACCGGGTTAACGAGCTGGTTCAGATCGCGAACAGGCAGAACGAAGAACTGCTGAGAGGTAACCCGGAGAGAGTTGGAGCTTCAAAGATCGTCCATTCGGCGATGGGTAACCCGGAGAAATCCGCTGGAGCCGCATCGTCGCCTCATGGTGGCCCAAGGAGAGAAGAGGTAGTAACCTCGGCCAGACAGAACAAGCAGATCGTTCCGTACGACCCAACGCGTGCGGGAAAAGAAAAAGAGATGCGGAAAAACGATCGACGAAGTGTGAGCCGAGGTGAAGCTGGGCGAGGTAATCACGACCATGGCAATGCCGGTCAAGGGAATGCTGCCAACGGCAATGCCGGACAGCGAAACTCGGCAGGAGCAGGTCAACCGCAGCAGCGGAATATACCAAGGCAAGAGCAAAGTGCCGGCCGAGGTATACAACAGAGAGGAGCACAACGAGAGCAAGACCGATACAATGACGGAGACTCGGAGATGATGAATGCGGGATACGCAAGACCGGACTATCATGTGATAGGGTCAAGATTGGGAAGCAGGGATTTGATGCCGGATGACGCCAGGTTAAAGCTGGATCGCCTGTATAGGTCGGAACAGATCGAATGTCAAGGTCCTCCGGGTCCAGCGTGCTTTGGACCCCGGATCATGAAGGAGCCGCCAATACCCAACTTCCAATTGCCCAGGGGCACGAAGACGTATGACGGCAGTACCAAGCCGGAGGATTGGCTGATAAACTATGTTGCAGCTGTGAAAATTGCAACTGGCAACTTGAGATGGGATGTACGATACGTACCCCAGATGTTGGAAGGTCCGGCTAGGGTATGGCTGAATAATTTGCCACCCGGAAGCATCAATTGCTGGATAGATTTTGAAGAAATGTTTATCAGCAACTTCTCAACTACATATCAGAGACCTAATAGACCGCAGACCCTGGCGATGTGCAAACAGAGATCTAACGAAACGGTCCGTGAATTCTTGACCCGGTGGTGTACCGTGAGAAACTCGTGTGAGGGAGTCATAGAGTCACAGGCTATAGCATGGTTCGCACAAGGGTGCAGATATGGCAGCGAGTTGTGGATGAAATTGCAAAGGAAAATGCCAGTCACGTTGGCAGAGATGATCTAGATCGCGGATTCATATGCTTTGGGTGACCCGACTCAACCCAGGATCGCGTCGAACGAGTCAAATGAGGAGTACTATCAGAGGGACGGAGCCGGGTCATCCCGAAGGAACGATTACAGGGGAAAAAGGAGAGACGATAGACCGGATCATCGGTATAGTTTGCAACAAGTTGCAGCAGTGAATCAAGATCAACCCGGAGCAGGGAGCAACCAACGCCAGAAAACGGGAGGGCAATGGACTCCCCGAAACGATGGCAAGAAAACATGGACTCCGGAGCAGAAGAAGCAATGGCAAGAAAAGAAAGACCGTCCGAGGTATACCTATGAGTCAATGTTGGACCAGCCGTGTAAGTTTCACATGCCAAATCCGAACATCCCGGCGGGTCACACAACGAGGCAATGTGAGTGGATGCCCAAGATAGAACAAGGTGGTTCGGGGAATGCTCAGGCACCCCGGAATGATCAACCTCAGCAGGAGTTACCCCGGCAGCAATTGCTCTCCGGAGCAAACACGCAACAACTAATGTTGCCTCCCCCTCCGCCGAGGTATGACAACAATGAGAGAAGGGATGCAGTGCATCAGGTGGAAAACCAGCAACAACCGGATCATAGGTACTCCGGAAATGAGGGAAGGAATGAGTACAGGGAACATCACCAGAGCTATTGTGTGTTCAAAACAGAGGAAACATATAGGAAGAGCTTGCAGCGCCGACATATGGAGGTTAACGCGGTTATGCCTGCAGTGACGAGGTACATGTCTTGGTCGGACCAGGAAATCACCTGGAGCGTCAAAGATCATCCCAAGCTTATGCCAAGTCCGGGCTCGTATGCGCTAGTGTTAGATCCGACGTTCATTGGACCAAACATTAATGTGAGGTTCTCCAAGGTACTGATCAACAATGGCAGTAGCATTAACATCATGTATGCAGATACGATGCGCAAGTTGGACATCTCAGAGAACATGCTCCAGGCTACAAGAACAACTTTCCATGGCATCGTACCAGGCATCTCCTGTGAACCCATAGGCAAAGTCCGGGTCGACGTGCTATTCGGCACGAGGGATAACTGCCGAACTAAGAATCTGGAGTTTGAGGTGGTGAACTTGGAAAGCGCGTATCATGCGTTACTCGGGAGACCAGCACTGAGCAAGTTCATGGCAAGTTGCCACGTTAGTTATCTGAAGATGAAGTTGCCCAGGCCAAATGGAGCAATTACTATCACTGGGGATTTCCGACGTTCTATTGAGTGCGCCTCAGCCGGGTCCAACTTAGCCGAGTCACTCGTAATTGCCCAAGAGAAAAGAAAAATCCAAGAGATGGCGGCATTAGCTCAGTCCACGCAGCAGTATATGCCGGCGTTAAGTAACCCGCATGGAAGCATTTCGTTTCAAGCCGCAAAGGACACCAAGAAGATTCCAGTGGATAATATGTTTCCGGAGCGTACCGTAACAATTGGTGCCGGGTTAACTGACAAATAGGAAAGCGAGCTCGTCAACTTCCTCCGTGAGAATCGGGATATTTTTGCTTGGTCCACACAGGACTTGCAAGGTGTTCCGAGGGAGTTAGCCGAGCACTCTTTGAACGTAAGACCCGGAGCAAGGCCGGTGAAGCAACCTCTCCGACGCTTCGCCGATGATAGGAGAAAGGTCATTGGTGACGAGATAGCTCGGTTGCTAGCAGCTGGATTTATCATGGAAGTGCTGTATCCGGATTGGCTTTCTAATCCGGTGTTGGTAGAAAAGAAGAAGGATGATCCGAACGTGGCAGTGGTTTGGCGTATGTGTATCGATTACACGAACCTGAACAAGGCGTGTCCAAAAGATCCATTTCCACTGCCGAGGATAGATCAGGTCATCGACTCTACCGCGGGATGTGAACTGTTGTCATTCATTGACGCCTATTCTGGTTTCCACCAGATACCTCTGAACCCGGATGATCAAATAAAAACTGCCTTCATTACCCCGTACGGGGCTTATTTCTATCGCACTATGCCGTTTGGTTTACGAAATGCAGGTGCAACGTACCAAAGATATATGCAAAAATGTTTGCAAGATCAAATAGGTCAAAACGTACAAGTCTACGTGGATGATGTGGTTATTAAGACCAAGGAAAGCGCAACGCTCCTTGACGACATAAGGCAAACATTCGCGAACTTGAGGAGATTCCGGATGAAGCTTAACCCGGAGAAATGTACCTTCGGTGTCCCGGCTGGGAAATTACTCGGATTTCTCGTCTCCAGCCGAGGTATAGAGGTTAATCCAACTAAGATCCGAGCCACTGAACGAATGGAGCTGCCGAAGTGTCTCAACGATGTCCAGAAGTTCACTGGATGCCTGGCATCATTGAGTCGGTTTATATGTCGGTTAGGGGAAAAGGCACTGCCTCTCTACCAACTCATGAAAAAGTCAGATAAATTCGTTTGGACGCCGCAGGACGATGAAGCTTTTTCCCATTTAAAAAAGATGTTGGCCACTGCACCAGTGTTAGCTTCTCCACTGTGAAAGGAGCCAATGTTGCTCTACATAGCTGCAACCAACCGAGTTGTAAGTGCAGTGATTGTAGTGGAGCGTGATGAAGAGGGTTAGTGGGTGCAGAGGCCAGTGTATTACTTGAGCGAGGTATTGTCTGCCTCAAAACAGAACTACCCGCATTTTCAAAAGGTGGCATACGGTGTTTATATGGCGGCAAAGAAGTTAAAGCAGTACTTTGAGGAGCATCCCATCAAAGTGATATGCGAAGCCCCCATATCCGAGATAATGGGTAACAAAGATGCGAATGGCAGGATTGCGAAATGGGCAATTGAGCTAGCACCTTACGCACCCCAGTATGATAGAAGAGAAGCAATCAAGTCTCAGGCTGTGGCGGACTTTTTCGTGGATTGGGCCGAGGTGCAATACGAACCACCGCCACCTGATCCGAACTACTGGAGGATGCACTTTGACGGATCAAAAACCAAAACCGGGTTAGGTGCCGGGGTTGTGCTTACCTCGCCAAAGAAGGATCAGCTCAAGTACGTATTACAGATCCATTTCGCGGCATCGAACAATGTCGCTGAGTACGAGGCTCTTATGCATGGTCTCAAAGTGGCAAAGGAGATTGGCATACGTCGGATAATATGCTTTGGCGACTCGGATCTAGTAATACAGCAAGTGTCCGGAGTGTGGGACGCCCTGGATCCAAACATGGCACTATACAGATTTCATGTGCAGAAGATCTCGGGTTACTTTGAGGGATGCGAATTGCACCATGTACCTCGCGTGGAAAATGAAGCTGCCGACATGCTGTCAAAGCTCAGATCGACCCGACAGGCAATTCCATCGGGCGTAGCATTGGAGCACCTCAGAAAACCATCTATCCGGCCGTCCCCAGGAACCGACTCAATCTATGTCCCGGAAAGCGCGGAATTCGGAGCTGAGCCCATGGACATTGACATGGGAGGTAGCACGCCGAACCCGGGGACTACCTCGGCAAACCCGGGGACTGCCTCAGTAGACCTGGGGGCTACCTCGCTAGACCCGGGGACTGTTCAGCGTGATCCGACTGAAGTTATGCCGGTGGATCGGATGGAAATTGATGAGATGTTCCCTACGTGAGCGATACCAGCTTGGGCAATGCCTATATACCAATTCTTGAAAGATGGAACCTTACCCACTGAGGAAGTGCTAGCCAGGCAAACTCAGAGGAGAGCCAAAGCTTACACAATCATCAATTCCAAGCTGTACAAACAGAGTGTAACCAATGTCCTCTAGCGGTGTGTTGACCCGGAAGAAGGACTTAACATCCTCCGAGATATACACCAAGGAGAATGCGGGCATCATGCCTCATCCCGGGACTTAGTGGCAAAGGCGTTCCGGCATGGATTCTACTGGCCAAGTGCCTTGGAGCAAGCAGAAGATCTGGTGAGAAAATGCAATGGTTTTCAAAGGTACGCCACCAAGACACATATGCCTATGTCGGAACTCAAAACCATACCAATTACATGGCCATTTGCTGTGTGGTGCTTGGATATGGTTGGCCCGTTCAAACCAGCAAGAGGAAACATGACACACATCTTGGTCATGGTGGACAAGTTTACAAAATGGATCGAAGTGAAGCCTATAAGAAAATGTGATGGAGCTACGGCCGTGACGTTTCTCAAATACATCATCTTGAGATACGGTTATCCACACAGCATTATAACTGACAATGGAACGAATTTCGCGGAAGGAGCATTTGCGCGTTTGCTGAGACAAGAAAATCCGACTCGACGTAGCCTCGGTAGCCCACCCCGCATCGAACGGACAAGTGGAAAGATCCAACGGATTAGTGCTATCCGGGATAAAACCCCGGCTCATTGAGCTGCTGCAAAGATCAGCGGGGTGCTGGATAGAAGAACTACCAGCGGTATTGTGGAGTTTAAGAACAACTCCGAATCGATCAACAGGCTACACGCCGTTCTTTCTAGTATATGGGGCAGAAGCTGTATTACCAGCCGACATAGAGCATGATTCGCCTAGGGTCACCCAATACATAGAAGCCGAAGTGCAAGAAGCCCGGCAAAATGATGTTGATCTGCTGGAAGAAGCGAGAGAACTAGCACTGTCCAGATCCGCCATATATCAGCAAAATCTCCGACGCTATCATAGCCGGAAAGTGTGCCCCCGAGTCTTCCGGGAAGGCGATCTGGTGCTCCGGTTGGTACAGTGTACCACTGGCATGCATAAATTATCCCCCCATGGGAAGGACCATTTATTGTGAGCAAAGCATTGCACAATGATTCCTACTATCTTATAGATGCGAAGCCACAGGAAAAGAACAAGGCGGACAGGTCCGGAGAGGAATCGAAGCGACCATGGAATGTAGCACTACTTCGTCCCTTCTACACTTAGCTAAGAAGTGTATGTATCCGAGTCATCTCATATGTCGGTATGTATGTCGGCAATGAGCTTATCAATGAAATAGAGGAGCCTCGAGCAGTAACTCGGGGACTGCCTTAATAAACAGTTGTCGTTACTTTTTATGCGCTAGCTGGAATGACTTGTTTCGCTTAACCCGGATTAGTAATGTGCGAGCACCAGAAACCCAACCCTTCGACTTGCTGCTGTCCAACAAGAATTGGCTTCATGGCAAGCAAGGGAATAAGTTTGGAATTGCATAGCACATGAAAAACCACTAAGGAAACAAACTTATTCCAGCTAACGTTTGTTCTTTTTCGGACTAACCCCATATTTACTTTCAAGTTATTATGTTGAATTATTTTGAGCCAAGACTCAAAGTTTCTCAGTATTGTTAAAACGATTCTTGAAGCTCGGATTCCTAAGTCGTAAAACCGAATCAAGGTAGACACGGATCAAGCCGGAGAATTGAACGAACAAGAAAATGAAACTCGGGGACTACACCCAAATTAATCCGGCATACAAGCATAGTAGCAAAATATCATGTATTCAGCATACAATTGCACCCGGCATACCGAGGATCTGATAAATTTTCAAGTTTTTTCCACTAAGGAGCGGCAGGAGGAGGAAGTTCGGCGTCATCATCACTGTCTTCAATATCTGAAGCAGCATATTCTCCATCCTCGCCCGACCCATCCTCCACGTTCTCCATCTGCTCCTCCTCGTCGGACTCCAGAAAGCTCGGCCCCTCAACCCAGTCATGGATGGGAGAATATTCGACAAGGCTGTAGGCGCAAGCCTGGCACCGAGCTACCCACTCCGGATCATCGGTCCATTTGGATCCAGTGCGCCGGCGTGTGAGGAGGCTCAGGTCGATCTTCTCGTACCACGTAAGGATATGATGGAGGAGGGTATCTGCTGCGGCACGCCCGGCGGATTCTCTCCAGAGATCAAGCTGTGTCTCGATTTCCAATAGCTTCTCAGCAAGGAGTGTGATCCTTTTCGGAGCGCTCTCGCTTGGCCAGAAAGTGTTGTAGATCCGAACCACAACATCGAGGAGATCTTTCCCATAGTTCTTGATGGTTTCCACCCGAGCTGACACGCTGACCAACAGGTCCTCCATGTCTAAGGGGACGCTCTCACCATCAGGAGCGATGGGAGTACCCCTCTCTCGGCGGAATTTGGCAACGGCAGCACTGGCGATGGGAGTACCCTCCGGAAAGTGATATGAAAATAAGGAAAGGGGAGATGCTGAAGCAAAGGCATGTGAGCTAATCCAGAAAACTATGTCGGATAAGGGGAAGAAACTTACGTGAGATATGGCGATGGATCCGGGTCAACTCCTTGATACAACTGTCGCGTCTCTGGCGAAGTTGTTCAAGCTCAGCGAGCGCCGACCCAAGCTGGACCTCGGATTCCTTGAGCAGGTCCTGGTCCTTGGAGATCTGGAGGGTAAAACGCTCACGTTCTTCGGTGAAGTTCTGGTCAACTTTTTGGAGCTCGGTTCTGTGTTGGGCCTTCATCCTCTCCATCTCGGCCTTGAGTTTGGCTATTTCGTCGTCCTTGGTCCGGAGGAGGGCAAGCTCATCATTCTTCTTCTTCAGCTCGGCTTGATGCTGTCCTGCTTGTTCGAGAAAATGCAGCATCATATCAGGCACGGGCACACTATCCTCAAGCGATGCTGAAATAGTATGTTGACCCGGCAAAGCCGAGGAGTGAATGTTTGCCGAGCCAAGGAGAAAAAGAAATGGAAAACACAACAAGGTTGGGTGAAAGAGGACATACCTCGGATTTCCTCCAAGTTCTTCCGCATAATTTTGTTTTCAGCCTCCACCCCAGCTGCAAAAAACCGAATGAGGAGGTTAGTCCAGCGGAAACAAGTGAAACAGAGAGGTGTTGAGGGAGGAAATTACCCCTCTTTTCATGCTCCGCGCCAAGTGAAACATGTTTTGCGTGCAAGATCTTGTGGGTATCAAGCAGGCACTGAAATTCGGCGCTCTGGCGATTGGTAGTTACCGGACAAAGGTACAGAAGTGTAAAATTAGTTTGTTGCATATTTGAAGTGTACAAGATCCGGGCCAAGCGGAACTTAACCCGGCTCTAGGTGTGTGCACATTTGAAGTGTACGAGATCCGGGCCAAGTGGAACTTAACCCAGCTCTAGGTGTGTGCATATTCGAAGTGTGCAAGATCCGGGCCAAGCGGAACTTAACCTGGCTCTAGGTGTGTGCATATTCGAAGTGTGCAAGATCCAGGCCAAGCGGAACTTAACCCGGCTCTAGGTGTGTGCATATTCGAAGTGTGCAAGATCCGGGCCAAGTGGAACTTAACTCGGCTCTAAATGTGTGCATATTTGAAGTTTACATGCAGCTACGTTGATCTTCTAATGAGCATCCAGCCGAGTAACAAGTTACTCCGCCGGAGGCTGGGGGACTAATGGTTATTATCTACAGGATGTAAAGAAGAAACGACGTACCTCCATCATTCGCCCAACGAGGTTAATGGCCTTGGCAGCGGTATTCATTTGAGCAGAAAATTCAGTAGGGCCGAACTTTTCCGGGAGATCGTCGTTGTAGACGAACTCCGCCTTATTCCAGTTCATGATGAACTCGATAAGGCTCGGAGGGTACCGTTCGCCAGTGGGCATGTGGGGTGCCACCAAGCCCTTTGCGTGAGCTTCCTTCCTCTCAATCAGGGCAAGAGCAGGGCTGGTGTGAAGAACCATCTGCTGCGAATCGGCTGGCTTGGCAGGAGGATCCGTCGCTGCTGGTGACTTCTTCGGAAGCATTGACGACAAGGTTCGCTGCCCGGCCTCGACGGTGGTAGACTTGCCTTTGGCTTGCTGGGAGGATGTGACCACAGTGGATTTGCCCTTGGAAGCCGCTGGAGTGGTTCCTCGCCGAAACATGCTTATGAAATTAGAACTAGAAGTGGTGCTGCCACTCAGGATCCTCTATATCCCGAGGGGCATCCTAAAAGGATTGAGCACGATTCTCAACAAACTGAAAATAGAGGTACTTCTTCTAAGAGAAAGAAAAAGAAACATAAAAAGTTGTAGAATCTTCTAAACCTGCTAAAGATCCTAATAGTATATATGTCTCTGATGCTAAAGCTGAGAGTGGTAATGAGAAAAATGATGCTCCTGATAAAGAAGAAATTGAAGAAGAACCTGAAAGGAACACTAAGAATGCTAAGTACACTAAGGAAGATTTTGTTTCTAATAAACATGGTAGTGAAAGAGAGCCCTAGGTTCAAAAACCAATGCCTTTCCCTGATAAGAAACACAAGTTGAAGGAAGACGAACACTATAATAAGTTTTATGAGTGGATGAAACCTTTATTTTTGCAAATTCCCTTAACTGATGCTATTAAACTGCCTCCTTATTCAAAGTATATGAAGGATATTGTCTCTAATAAAAGGAAGATCCCAAATGAGGAAATTTCTACTTTGCTTGCTAATTATTCCTTTAATGGTAAGGTTCCAAAGAAACTTGGAGATCCAGGGATTCCAACTATTCCATGTTCTATTAAAAATAATTATGTTAGAACTGCTTTGTGTGATTTGGGAGCAGGAGTTAGTGTTATGCCTTTTTGTCTCTACAAGAGACTTCAATTGGAGAAATTAATACCAACTGATATATCTTTTCAAATGGCTGATAAATCTACTACTATTCCTGTTGGTATATGTGAGGATGTACCTGTTCGAGTGGCTCATAATTGCTTGATATTAATTGACTTTGTTGTGCTTGAAATTCCTTAAGATGACAATATGTCTATTATTCTTGGGAGACCTTTTCTTAATACTGCAGGAGCTGTTATTAATTGCAATCAAGGAAAGGTAACTTTTAATGTTAATGACAAGGAGCATACTGTCTATTTCCCCAAGAAGATTGATAGGACTTATGGCTTAAATTCAATTGAAAATATTGAAGGCATCCAAGTTGGAGAAATATATTGTCCCATACCACGAGAAAAATATGAAACTATTATGATTGGGACCATTGCTATCAAGGTTGAGGTAACATAATCATTTAGTCAAATGCAAAGTTTTGTTTCATATAAAATTGTTTTGGTAACAAGACCTGATCAACCTTGTTAACAAAGGGATTTTAATGAACAAAACAATGTTTTCACCGTGATTATCTTTGCTTACTTTTATTTTATCTATTTTAATTTTTTGCTTTTACTTAGTTTACTTTTATATTTTGTTAGTTGCTTGCATATTAGAGTGTCTTAGAACTTCTGAAGTTTTAGTTTTCTTTTGTTATTGCGTCATTCCAAAGTCGTCTTTCTGCTAGAAAATCATTCATCAATACCTCAAAATTGCTAAAAAAATAAAGTGTCTCGAAAAATTCCAGAACATTCATATTAAATTTTTATGTGAAAAAAGGGGCAGAGAATTACCTAGAGTGACCTAGGGGGCCCACCAGGCAGGCACACCACCTGGTGGTGCGGCCACACTAGGGGCGCGCCTGGCCATCGTGTGGGCCACCCCTAGCCCTCCACTTATTCTCCTACCTACAATTCCCTTCTCTCTCCCGAGAAAACACCAGTTCATTGCTCATACTCGTGTTCTTGCTGTTCTTTCTCATGATTTCGATCTCCTTGCTCAGCCCACCTTTGCTGCTAAGATTTGGAGCATTTGTTCTTCGGTATGTGACTCCTCCGCTTGTCCAAATAGATTTGTGATTAGTGGATTATATCTTGAGTATTTTGCTACTATAGGTGATAGTTTATGTGAGCTTGTAAGCTTGTTCAATGCTTAGAGAAGTTATTTTGATGCATGTTTAGCCTTCTTGCAAGTCCCTATAAGTAGTTCCTCTCATTTTGTAATCACCTTGCAATCATTTTTGTGGTGGATGTTTAAATTTCAGAAAAGGAGATGAATGAACACCAACTCAAGCAACATGAATTAAGGGTGCTCGAGGTTATGAAAGTTCACCGTGAGGAAGAAGTTTTCCCTTCTATTTATCCATGCCCTAAATTCATGAGGGCTGCAGGGATTTCTCACGATTTCCATACTCTAATTTCTAATGCAGGATTGGAGCATTTTGTGGGAGATGAACCTTACCAATATGTAAAACTAACCATGTTCATGGTGCAGGATTTTCGATTTAGTTGGTCCTTTCCTAACCCCATGGTTCATTACAAAATTTACAATATAGCCGTCGACCTCCCTTTTGATGATTTTTGTCAGCTATTAAAGTACCACACTGGGGTTCGTGTGAAAGGATTAGAGAGCGGCCTACACCACTCATGAACTTGTATGCAGAGATTTGCCAAGGGAGCAGCTTCTCAAAGGAGAGTGGTAAAATTCGTAATATTCATCTCCCGTCTATTCGATACTTTGCCTACTTTATTGCCAAGTGTGTTCTTGCTAGGAAAACTGCTAGTAAACTATCCTCATATGATCTAGCCTTTATCTCAGATGCCTTGAAACAAGATAGGACTTATAACTTGGGTGCTTTGATAGCTTTCCATCTTGCTACTAACCACGAGAAAGGTGGAATTTGTGGAGGACTCATCGCCTCTCGTTTATTAGCTTTGCATGGTGTAGCACCTCATCATTCATACTTACAGTTTCCCATAGAGAGGCTTGATCTTAATTCCATGATACAACATAAATTTGTTTCTTCTTGGGCTAATTTGACTGATTTATTGATACGTTGCTAACGTATCCATAATTTTTGATGTTCCATGCTTGGTTTTATCTACTTTCTTATCTTTTATCCACACTTTGGAGTACTTTATATACACTTTCTTGGACTAACCTATTAACAAGATGACACAGTGCCAGCTGCCTGTTTTCTGCTGTTTTTGGTTCCAGGAAAGTCAGAAAATGAATATTCTCGGAATTGGACGGGATAAAAGCCAAAGTTATTTTTTCACTGAGAGGGACACGGAGCCAGAATACAAGACGGAGAGGGGCCAGGGGCCGGCCACACCACCTGGCCGCGCGGCTAGGCCTGACCTGTGCCAGGGAGTGGTCTGGCCGCCTAGGGCACCCCCTCGGCCTCCCCTTTTGCCTATAAGATGCCTCCGATACAAAAATCCTAAGTACCCGATCAAAATTCCATGAAAGAGTCTGTAGCCACCGTCATCTCCATCCCTAGATCAGGAGGGATCTGAAGCTCTTCCTGGCACCCTGCTGGAGGGGAGAATTCACCCTGGAGGCCTTCTTCATCACCGTGCAAGCCTCCGGTGTGATGCGTGAGTAGTTCATACTTGGACTACGGGTCCATGTAGTAGCTAGATGGCTGGTTCTTCTCCTTTGTGCTATCATGTTTAGATCTTGTGAGCTCCGTTCATGATCAAGATCATCTATTTGTAATCCTACATGTTGTGTTTGCGGGGATCCGATGGATATTGAGATGCTATTTCAGATTTATTATTGATTCTATCATGTCTTTGTTATTTATGATCTTGCATGCTTTCCGTTTTTAGTAGCTATCTTGGCCAAGTAGATGCTAGCAACTCCAAGAGTTAGTATTTATGCTCGATAGTGGGTTCATGCCTCTAGTAATCTAGAGAAGTGACAGAAATCTCTATGGTACTAGATGTGTTGTTGCTACTAGGGAGAAAACAACAATCCTTTATTCATAGAACAATCGTATTGTTTACATTACACGCAATTCGTAAAGCAATAATTTGTTGCTTGCAACTTAATACTGGAGGGGGTTCGGATGATAACCTGAAGGTGGATTATTAGTCATAGATGTAGTTGGATGGCGGTCTATGTATAATGTTGTAATGCCCAATCAAGTCTCAAAGTAGTCAAGATGATTAGTATATGCTTGTATGCTTTCTCGATGTTTGTCAATTGCCCCGCTGTAATTTGTTCACCCATCATGTTATCTATCTTAAGGAGAGCCACCTCTAGTGAACTATGGATCCCAGTCCTTTCTTTTACATACAATCTACAAACTGTTTACTGTTTTGTGTTTACTTTCCGCAAACTATTACTTCCTTCCATTCAATATGTTTAATCCTTTGTTTTCAGCAAAACCGGTGAGATTGACAACCTCATCGCAAGTTGGGGACAGAGTTCTGTGGTTGTGTTGTGCAAGTCTCCACGTTGCTGCTAGCACCGGTAGTGCGCCCTGCCAAAGGCTAGCTAGCAACACCTTGGAGGTGTTTCCTTACTCCTACTGGTTCAATAACCTTGGTTTCATAACTGAGGGAAAACTTGTTGTTGTGCTCATCATACCTTCCTCTTGGGGTTCTCCAACGAGCTCGAGATATTTTGGGCCATCAAGCTATTTTTCTGGCGCCGTTGCCAGGGAGTCAAGGACATCTTCACAAGGGGAGTCCCTCATAACCAATCTCTTTAATTTGTTATTTTTGTTTTTCTTAGTTTATTTTTTGCTTTGTTTGCTTGTTTCTTTATCAAAAACACAAAAAACATAGTTCCTACTATAGTTGGTATTTTCGTTGGTATGTTATTGTCTTGCTTTATCATGCTTACTATCAACGGTTGGTTTCTTTGAAACTGAATCTAATTGGCAAGGTGGGTTCACAGAAGAACAAAAATATTATTATAAGAAACACCGCTTGTCACAAAAAGGGAAACTCTTATGGGAAAAAATTGATAAATTGAATACCATTGTTAGAAACGTGTGCTCTACTTATAATGTTCCTTATTGCATTGATAAATCTTGTTGCTGTAGGAGGTATAAACATCGAGTATAATGATAATGTTACCATATCGTCTTATGTTAAAGGACATTATGACTTTTATGATGTGGAACAAATTGAAGAATTTATTGCTTGGAAGGGTGCATTTGAACTTGCTACTTTGCTTGAAAATACTGATGATGCACCTTATAAATATGAGGTTTATGATATACTTCAATTTTTCTTTGATAATTACAAGGAATAAAATGGCTATATTCTTGAATATCTTAATAGATGCTCTCCACCAGCGGAAGAGACTAATGCCTTATAGGAGCCTATGGAAGAAGAAATTGCTGAAACTGGAAGCTCATTGGATGAAAAAGAGGAGGAGAGTGATGATCAAAAGGAGGAAGAATGGATCTACCCATTCCTACCTTCTAATTAGAGTAACTCTTTACCCCTTACAATATTTGATTGTCCCCCATGCTTACTAAAGGAGGATGAATGTTATGTTCCTGAGGATTCTTTTGAAAATGTTTATAATAAAGCTCTAGTGCTTGTAGATCATGAAAAGCATGCTTTATGTGATAGTTATATTGTTGAGTTTATTCATGAGGCTACTGAAAATTATTATGAGAGAGGAAAATATGGTTGTAGAAGTTTTCATGGTACTGAAACACCTCTCTATGTGCTGAAAGTTTTGAAGTTGCTCTTGTTTTATCTACCCATTCTTGCTACTATGTGCTTCTTTGATTTATTTTTTTACAAGATTCCTATGCATAGGAAGTGGGTTAGACTTAAATGTGTTTTGAATTTGCTTCTTGATGCTCTCTTTTACTTCAATTCATATTTCTTATGTGAGCATCTTTTCAAACTATCATGCCTAACTTAAAGGCGTTAAAGAAAAGTACTTATTGGGAGATAACCCAAAAGTTTTAGATAAGTCTTGTAAGTTATTACCTCTGTAATAACCGCTCCTTATCCTTTTTATTTGCTTTTTGTGACAAGAGTAACCTCTAATGAGAGAGAAGTAATGATTGGGAAGGTTGCTGTCCTGAAACAGATTTCTGTGCTTCACCATAAAAATTCGTGTAAAATCTCTATACGTCGTTTTGAGGCGTGAAATTTTGTGCTTCTGATCCAGGTTGTTATCTAACTTTCGTTAGTTCAACACTTTTTGATTTGAGCAACAGAAGATCTTCGAAAAAATTGGTTTTTACCTGCTGGTCTGTTTTGACAGATTTCTTCCATTATTTGCATTTGCTTCTTGTTGGTTCCTTTTTGAGTTCTTTTGGGGAATTGAGATTTTTGAGGGAAGTGCTACAGTAGCTTGTGTTTTAATGAAAGTTTTATTGGTGTTGAAACTGAACCTAAAAACTTATTATCTTGAGTGCACTAATGTTGCTAATAAAGATTGTGTGAAGTTTTGTATGAAGGAAAAATTTCAGGTGTATGGAGAGAATGATGTAATGAGATAAAGAAATGGACTAAAGCTCAAGCTTGGGGATGCCACCCCGTGTCACCCCAAGAAATATTCAAGAGGTACAAGCGTCAAAGCTTGGGGATGCCCAAGGCATCCCCTTCTTCATCAAAAAAGATTCCGGGTTTCTTCCAAATACTTTATTTTTATTGTTTCATGCACAGTTGTGTTGTTCTTGGAGCGTCTTATTTTTCATTTTTTGTTTTTGGTTTTCATTTGCTTGGTTTTCTTAGTTTGCTGAATAAATTAGTTGGACCACCTCTTTCATGCATTGGTTTTCAAATAGTTTGGTTTGGATTGGAAAAGAGTAGGAAAAGTTCATGCTTAAGTGGTAAAGAGAGCTTGTTTTTGACTGTGGCCTATGCTTTGTCATGCCATGCTTGACATTGTTTTGGCTTTATGCTTAGTGATCTTTGCTGTAGCATGACATGTTATAAACAATTGAGATTGCTTAATGTGCCTTGGAAGAATCTGAAGGAAATATGCCCTGAGAGGCAATAATAAAGTTGTTATTATGTATTCCTTATATATGATAGATGTTTATTTTGCATGCTAGAATTGTATTGATCGGAAACATCAATACATGTGTGTTTAATAAACAAAAAGGGTTCCTATTTATGCCTCTCTTATAGACTAGCTTGTTGATTAACAAGATGATCAAGGTTTCCTGATCATGGACATTGGATGTTGTTAATAACAAGGTCACACCATTGGTGGAATGATGTGAAGAACATTCATCCGAAGTATAGCATTACGATCAAGTCATTATGTTTATATTGCTATAACATCATACGAAGTAATCTTTATCCTTAGACCATGAGATCATGTTAATTGCTAACACCGAAAGAGTATCTTGATAACATCAAACATCACACCGTAACAGGGTGACTATAAAGATGGGTTCAGTACTACGAAGGTGTTATGTTGAGACTCATGGATCAAGAGTGGAATTTGTCAATCCCGATGACGGATATATATACTCTAGGCCCTCTCGGTGATATCACATTAAGATAGCTTGCAAGCAAGTGATGTGATCACTAGAATGTTATATCATGGGAACGAGAAAAGAGTGCATGTCGGTAACGAGATCAAACTAGGTATTTGGATACCGATGATCGAATCTCGGACATGTATTATATCAAGAGACAAAGGGATTTAGTTACAAGCGTTAAAGGTTCTCATGATCACAGAAGTCATCGTTGAATATGCAGGAGTCAGTATGGATCTCCAGGTCCCGCTTCTGACTATTGATCTAAGAGGAGTCTCAATCATGTCTGCATTATTCGCGAACCATAGGGTGACACACTTAAGAGTTATTGGACACCATTTTGGAGCACATATGTTTCAGACGAAAGAATTGCAAAGCGCAGGAATTGTTTCGATAGAAACCGGAAATTGTTTCGGGTGAAATTGCAGAAAGTGGTTCTGCATGTGATATTGAAATATTGCAAGGGGCTATATGTGAATGTTTGTTAATTAAGGTAATTAACAAAATTCTGAATAAATTTAATAAAAGAGTTTTATTAAATGAGAGAGCATTAAACTTGGAGAATTTTAATGCATTTAAAGTAGGGACTTTAAAGGGGAATGTGAAGAGGCATTTTAATGTGGAGGGGTTACCACCACATGAATGGGGGAGGTGAGGGGTCACCCCCATGCGCCGGCCATGGAGAGAGGGGGTACCCCCCTCCTCCTATAAAAGGCCACCCTCTTCCTCCTTCTTCCTCAAACCTCCTTGTGAAGGATCTCTCTCCCCCTCTAGAATTATTCCCCCATGGTCTCGGATTAGCGGGATACATGTTCCCGGTGGCATTTCGTCTAGAAGGAGTTGCTGCTTCCGCTGGATCGCTGGAGCGAGGAGGTGGAGGTTGGCCGGTGGCTTGAACGTGTGTGCGAGTACGGATGCGCTGCTGAGTTGCGGCGCTCGGACTTCCACTCGATCTTGAGATCGGCAAGTGTACGACTACATCAACCACAAGTTCCTACTCGTTAACAAAACTCGTTGTCTTCGAGGGTAAGTTCTAGTTGGATGTATGTCCACCCATTGCTTTGTACCTAGTAGATAGATCTTGGCGTGTAGTTCTCATCGTAGGAATTTTTTGTTTTCTATGTTGCGGACCCAACAGTGGTATCAGAGCCTGATCTATGTGTAGGTGCTTTGCACGGGTAGTACACATATGTTTATATGTGGGCGATGATGATCATGTTATTGCATCTTCTATGTATTTTGGATATTGGTGGCATAGTGGGATGTAGCGGCCCGGACCAACCTTACATGTCATCATACATGAGACCGGTTCCACGACTGACATGCAACTTGTTTTGCATAAGTGGTTGGTGGGTGTCTATCTCTCCTACTATAGTCAATATCTGATTTACAACGAGTTGCTAATAACTTAGTTATCCTCGTTGTGGTTCATGTTCGTAGGTGAGAACGGTTCTATCTCTGAAAGCCTTAAGCCACATAAAACTTGCAATTGATAAATTAGAGGCGTCTAGTTTAGATCGTTGCTGAGCTAGTGTATTGATATGGTATTGTTGTAAGTAGATGTATGATAGATACTCTTACAACACACTCAACGTGTAAGTTCCATAGACCTTGGCCTTACACACAAAGGAATGATAGAGATCATACCATGATGCAAGTTTAGAGATCAAATGCATGGACCATATCATCTCACTTTACACATTAGATGTTAGCATCTTATACTGCTAGTTTGGAGCTTTTTGTAGCATTGTAAGATGATCCCTAATTTAGATATCAAGATAAAAATGTGTTCTTCCTTAAGTATGCACCGTTCTGTGGATCGTGTTTCGAGACATCACGTGATGATCGGGTGTACTTGAATCTATGCTTTCATAGGAACGGGTGTAAGACAATTTTACACACGCGAATACTAAGGTTCTTACTTGGCGAGCCTAGCATGTACAGACATGGCCTCGGAACACGGACCAAAAGGTTAAGCATGAGTCATATAGTTGATATGATGCCCATATAGATGCTCGCCTTTGAAGCTACATCAACTCACGTGATGATTGGACTTGGTGTAGTGGATTTGGTTCATGTAATCACCAAAAGGACACGAGGGATGTCGTTTTTGAGTGGGAGTTCATTAGTAATTTGGATTAGTTGAACTCACTCTATCATAAACTTAGTCTAAATAAACTTTACAAATTCTGTTGTAGATGGCACCACCTGCTTTTAATTTCAATGTGTTCATGGAGAAAGAGAAGCTTGCTGCGAATGGTAGCAACTTCACCAACTGGGCTATGAATTTGAGGATTCTCCTCACTGCTACACAAAAGCAATATGTGCTAGATGCGCCGCTAGGCCCCCCACCAGCTCCTGATGCCCCTGACGAGGAAAAGAATGTCTATGTGACTCGTCAGGAGGACCACAACTTAGTTCATTGCGGCATACTGTATGGGCTAGAGCCAGAACTTTGAAAGCATTTCGAAAATGGTAATGTCTTTGATACCATGGGAGAATTGAAAATGATTTTCGATACCCATGCTGCCGTAGAGAGTTATAATGCTACTGAAAAGTTCTTTAGCTACATGATGGAGGAGAATAGCTCCATTAGTGAGCATGTACTCAAAATGTCTGGGTACACCGATAAGCTTGTGTCCTTGGGAATAACGATTCCCATTGACTTGGGCATACATCGTGTTCTCCAATCTCTGCCACCTAGCTACCAGAGCTTCGTGATGAACTATAATATGCAGGGCATGAAGAAGACTCTTCCCGAGCTTCTGTCAATGCTTAAGACTGCAGAAGTGGAGATTAGGAAAGAACATCAAGTGTTGATGATCAATAGGACCACCGGTTTCAAGAAGGACAAGAAAGGCAAGCACAAGGGAAAGAAGGGTGGCAAATCTGTTGCCACGTCTGAAAAGAAACCCCGAGCTGGCCCTATGTCCGATACCGAGTGCTACTATTGCAAGGGGACTGGCCATTGGAAGCGCAACTGCCCCAAGTATTTGGCGGACAAGAAGTCCGCAAGGCAAACAAAGGTATATGTGATATACATGTTATTGATGTGTACTTGACTAGTACTCGCAGTAGCACCTGGGTATTTGATACGGGATCGGTTGCTAATATATGTAACTCGGTTCAGGGGCTACGAAACAAGCGACAACTAGCAAGGGATGAGGTCAGGATGCGGGTCGGCAATGGATCAAAAGTTTATGTGATCGCCGTCGGGACGCTACCTCTCCATATGCCATCGGGATTAGTTATAAACCTAAACAATTGTTATTTGGTGCCTGCACTGAGCATGAACATTGTATCTGGATCGTGTTTGATGCAAAGTGGTCATTCCTTTAA
Source organism: Avena sativa (assembly GCA_916181665.1). Lineage (NCBI taxonomy): Eukaryota > Viridiplantae > Streptophyta > Magnoliopsida > Poales > Poaceae > Avena > Avena sativa. Next base: position 473,984,190 of record OV702290.1, read on the forward strand.
ATCTGAAAACAATGGTTGTTCGATTTATAAGAATGATATCTTCTATGGTCATGCACCTATGTTGAATGGTTTATTTCTGATGGATCTCGATAGTAATATTACGCATATTCATAATGTTAATGCTAAAAAGATTAAACTTGATAATGATATATCTGCATATATGTGGCACTGCCGTCTAGGTCATATTGGCGTTAAACGCATGAAGAAACTCCATTCTGATGGACTTTTGGAATCACTTGATTTTGAATCATTTGATACATGTGAGCCATGCCTTATGGGCAAGATGACTAGAACGCCGTTTTCTGGTTCAATGGAACGGGTGACAGATTTATTGGAAATCATACATACTGATGTGTGTGGACCAATGAGTGTGTCGGCGCGAGGTGGATATCGTTATTTTGTTACTTTCACGGATGATTTGAGTAGATACGGGTATATCTATTTGATGAAACACAAGTATGAAACCTTTGAAAAGTTCAAGGAATTTCAGAATGAAGTGGAAAATCATCGTAATAGAAAGATCAAATTTCTACGGTCCGACCGTGGAGGAGAGTATCTAAGTTACGAGTTTAGCACACACATGAAAGAGTGTGGAATAGTTTCACAACTCACGCCTGCCGGAACATCACAACATAATGGTGTGTCGGAACGTCGTAATCGTACCTTATTGGATATGGTTCGATCTATGATGTCTCTGACTGACTTGCCACTGTCATTTTGGGGTTATGCACTAGAATCAGCCGCATTCACTTTAAATCGGGCACCATCTAAATCCGTTGAAACGACACCGTATGAATTATGGTTTGGAAACAAACCTAAGTTGTCATTTCTTAAAGTTTGGGGATGCGATGTTTATGTGAAGAAACTTCAGCCGGATAAACTCGAACCCAAAGCGGAAAAATGCGTCTTCATAGGATACCCTAAGGAAACGATTGGGTATACCTTCTATCACAGATCCTAGGGCAAGGTTTTTGTTGCCAAGAATGGATCCTTTCTTGAGAAGGAGTTTCTCGCGAAAGGTGTGAGTAGTCGGAAGGTAGAACTCGAAGAGGTTATTGAACCTTCTCTTCATGAAATGGCGAGTAGCGCAGCACCAGAAGTTGTTTCGGAGTTGAGTTCACCTAATGAAGAGAGAGCTAATGATATTGATCATGAAACTCCGAAAGAGGACACTACCGAACCTCGCAGGTCAAGCAGGACACGTGCAGCTCCTGAACTGTACGGCAATCCTGTTGTGAATTTCATGGTTGATGAAATGGATGACCCTACGACGTATGAAGAAGCGATGATGAGCCCAGATTCCAACAAATGGCTAGAAGCCATGAAATCCGAGATGGAATCCATGTATGAGAACCAAGTTTGGACCTTGGTGGACTTACCTCACGATCGAAAGGCCGTTGAGAATAAATGGATTTTCAAAAAAAAACTGATGTTGATGGTAATGTGACCATCTATAAGGCTCGACTTGTTGCAAAGGGGTTTTGAAAAATTCAAGGAGTTGACTATGATGAGAAATTCTCTCCCGTAGCGATGCTTAAGTCGGTTAGGATTATGTTAGCAATTTTTGCATATTTTGATTATGAAATATGGCAGATGGATGTCAAAACTGCGTTCCTCAATGGTAATATTGAAGAAGAGTTGTATATGATACAACCTAAGGGTTTTGTCGATCCTAAGGATGCTAATAAGGTATGCAAACTTCATCGATCCATCTATGGACTGAAGCAAGCATCCCGGAGTTGGAATCTCCACTTTGATGAGGTGATCAAAGAGTTTGGATTTGTCCAAACTTATGGAGAGACTTGTATTTACAAGAAAGTGAGTGGGAGCAATGTGGCATTTCTAATATTATATGTGGATGACATATTATTGATTGGAAATGATATAGATCTTTTAAACAGTGTTAAAAGTTATCTAAACAGCAAATTTTCGATGAAAGACCTTGGTGAAGCGTCATATATATTAGGCATTAAAATCTATAGAGATAGATCAAGGCGCCTAATTGGGCTATCGCAGAGTACATACCTTGATAAGATATTAAAGAAGTTTAATATGGACGAAAGTAAGAAGGGGTTCTTACCTATGTTGCAAGGCAAGACATTGAGTAAGACTCAAAGTCCGGTTACGACGGAAGAAAGAGAGATGATGGATAAGATCCCCTATGCCTCGGCCATAGGCTCTATAATGTATGACATGCTATGTACAAGACCGGATGTGGCACATGCTATTAGTTTGACTGGTAGGTACCAATCTGATCCAGGTTCGGAACACTGCATAGCGGTCAAGAACATCCTCAAAGTACTTGAGAAGAACCAGGGATATGTTTCTTATATACAGAGGTGAAGAAGAGCTAGTCGCTAAGTGTTATGTTAATGCTAGCTTTGACACCGATCCGGATGACTCTAAGTCTCAATCCGGATACGTATTTCTCTTGAATGGAGCAACAGTTAGTTGGAGGAGTTCCAAACAACCTGTGGTGGCTGGATCAACGACGGAGGCAGAATATGTTGCTGCTTCAGAAGCAGCGCAGGAAGCGGTTTGGATGAAAGAGTTCATTACGGAACTAGGTGTGGTTCCTTGTGTGTTGGACCCGATGGTGATCTATTGTGACAACAATGGATCCATAGCCAACGCAAAGGAACCGAGGTCTCACAAGAATTCCAAGCATATTAAGCGCCGGTTTCACTCCATCCGCGAGCATGTCAAGGATGGAGATATAAAGATTTGTAAAGTACACACAGACCTAAATGTAGCAGATCCATTGACTAAAGCTCTCCCTAGGGCAAAACATGATCAACACCAGAACTCCATTGGTGTTAGATTTATCACTATGTGAACTAGATTATTGTCTCTAGTGCAAGTGGGAGACTGAAGGAAATATGCCCTGAGAGGCAATAATAAAGTTGTTATTATGTATTCCTTATATATGATAGATGATTATTTTGCATGATAGAATTGTATTGATTGGAAACATCAGTATATGTGTGTTTAATAAACAAAAAGGGTTCCGAGTTATGCCTCTCTTATAGATTAGCTTGTTGATTCACAAGATGATCAAGGTTTCCTGATCATGGACATTGGATGCTGTTAATAACAAGGCCACACCATTGGTGGAATGATGTGATGAACATTCATCGGAAGTATAGCATTACGATCAAGTCATTATGTTTATATTGCTATAACATCATACGAAGTAATCTTTATCCTTAGACCTTGAGATCATGTTAATTGCTAACACCGGAAGAGTATCTTGATAACATCAAACATCACACCGTAACAGGGTGACTATAAAGATGGGTTCAGTACTACGAAGGTGTTATGTTGAGGCTCATGGATCAAGAGTGGAATTTGTCAATCCCGATGACGGATAGATATACTCTGGGCCCTCTCGGTGATATCACATTAAGATAGCTTGCAAGCAAGTGATGTGATCACTAGAATGTTATATCATGGGAACAAGAAAAGAGTGCATGTCGGTAACGAGATCAAACTAGGTATTTGGATACCGATGATCGAATCTCGGACATGTATTATATCAAGAGACAAAGGGATTTAGTTACAAGCGTTAAAGGTTCTCACGATCACAGAAGTCATCGTTGAATATGCAGGAGTCAGTATGGATCTCTAGGTCCCGCTTCTGACTATTGATCTGGGAGGAGTCTCAATCATGTCTGCATTATTCGCGAACCGTAGGGTGACACACTTAAGAGTTACTGGACACCATTTTGGAGCACATATGTTTCAGACGAAAGAATTGCAAAGCGCAGGAATTGTTTCGATAGAAACCGGAAATTGTTTCGGGTGAAATTGCAGAAAGTGGTTCTGCATATGATATTGAAATATTGCAAGGGGCTATATGTGAATGTTTGTTAATTAAGGTAATTAACAAAATTCTGAATAAATTTAATAAAAGAGTTTTATTAAATGAGAGAGCATTAAACTTGGAGAATTTTAATGCATTTAAAGTAGGGACTTTAAAGGGGAATGTGAAGAGGCATTTTAATGTGGAGGGGTTACCACAACATGAATGGGGGAGGTGAGGGGTCACCCTCCCATGCGCCGGCCATGGAGAGAGGGGGTACCCCCCTCCTCCTATAAAAGGCCACCCTCTTCCTCCTTCTTCCTCACACCTCCTTGTGAAGCATCTCTCTCCCCCTCTAGAATTATTCCCCCATGGTCTCGGATTAGCGAGATACATGTTCCCGGTGGCATTTCGTCTAGAAGGAGTTGCTGCTTCCACTAGATCGCTGGAGCGAGGAGGTGGAGGTTGTCCGGTGGCTTAAACGTGTGTGCGAGTACGGATGCGCTGCTGAGTTGCAGCGCTCGGACTTCCACTCGATCTTGAGATCTGCAAGTGTACGACTACATCAACCATGAGTTCCTACTCGTTAACAAAACTCGTTGTCTTCGAGGGTAAGTTCTCGTTGGATGTATGTCCACCCGTTGCTTTGTACCTAGTAGATAGATCTTGGCGTGTAGTTCTCATCGTAGGAATTTTTTTGTTTTCTATGCTGCGGACCCAATAGAATCTTGCATTGTTTTAGCATATTAAAGCATAATATTGTGGTATTCTCCTTTGATGCTTTATTTGGGTTGACTTGGCGCATGCTCACACCATGTTATGACTATCCCAAGTCACCATAGCCTTTATGATCCTTTAGTTTTCGACTTGTAGTATCACTTTATGCTTTGATTAATGATGTTTTGTTGCTCTGCATGATTATGGCCATTATTGCTCTCTTACTCGGTCGCTCCCAGTCTTTTGCTAGCCTCCATAACCAAGTATGAGTTCCACTCATGCATCCAACTGCTAAAACCAAGTTATTCCAAAGAGTCCACCATACCTACCTATTAGCATTTGCTGTTCTAAGTATATTCATGTTTTTATCTACTTTCTGAATTAAACTTGTTATGAGAAAACTCGTGATTAAATCTCTCACGAACTTGATGGCACACTTTACTTTTCTCGTCCTTAATAAACTTGAACCATGTCATCTATGTTGTATATGCTTGCACTTATATGTTGGGGATTAGCAGAACCATGCTGTCATGGGGAACTCTTTCAACATTGCACTTGTACTTTGTACCTAGTTGATATCATGCTCTTTTGTCAATGGATGTCGTCGGTGTGGAATGAAACGGGAGCTTGTAAGTCCATGGAGTTATGTATGTGTGTTAGAGAAACGCCTGGGCCACCGGTCGAATCCATGACATCATGGTGGAAACCTGCAGCGTAACCATAATGAGTTGTCTATGAAGCATTCTTCTTATAAAAAAGAGTCAGATATTGAGAAAAAGAGAAAAAGAAAAAAAAGAGATATGAGAAAAGTGGAAAGAGAAAAAAAGCACCATTTTCCCATGGTAAATAAGAAGATTGCTGAGATGCTCGTTGTCTGCTTGCCTTGTCATTTTGAAACGGGGATCTTCCGTATCATCAGGCAAGGGGTACCCCATTGGCGGTTCTCTATGATACACATGTACTTACTATGACAAGAACTTACCGGTAACTAAACTTGAGTAGCATGAGGAGCGACCCTCGTCTTCAAGGGACATGAGATTTCCAACTTATACTTTGTCAAGCATATACTCCATAGTTTGTTCACTTTAACCTTAATCACTTCAAGATGCTTATGATAGGGGAAATGAGAGCTGAAAGCTATAAGTACCATAATTTTTGGAAGCTCTTTATGAGACTTGAATCCTTGCTTCCTTCTATGAAGGCTTTTCTTCCACTTATATATTGAGTCTCCACCTTCTATCTTTATGCACCTACTTTGAGAGCATAGTGGCCATTCTTAGTTCTATGTGCATTGTCCCAAGACTAGTTGATTGATGCACAACTTGATATTGCTTGTTTTAAACAATTTGTATCTTGTCACTCTTATGAACTTTGAAGGTGTCCTATGCATTTATACTTGCTACTCTATGAGGGACAAGCTGAATGCTATTATGCTATGTTTTCTTTATGTGAAACAAACAAACATCTTGCAAAGCATTGCTATTCATGAATCTTTTGTTTGTGCCTTTTCATGTTGCAACATAGTTTCTTTGTCTTATTGCTAGAACTTTGTCTTTCATGTTATGATTGAAGTACTATGATCCCAGCTCTGAATGTTTTACAAATACTTTGATCAAGTTTATGATGGTGCATGTCACCTCAAAAATTATTCTTTCTTTTTATCACTTACCTACTCGAGGACGAGCAGGAGTTAAGCTTGGGGATGTTGATACGTTGCTAACGTATCCATAATTTTTGATGTTCCATGCTTGGTTTTATCTACTTTCTTATGTTTTGTCCACACTTTGGAGTACTTTCTATACACTTTCTTGGAATAACCTATTAACAAGATGCCATAGTGCTAGCTGCCTGTTTTCTGCTGTTTTTGGTTCCAGGAAGTCAGAAATGAATATTCTCGGAATTGGACAGGACAAAAGCCAAAGTCGCTATTTTACCGGAAGGCTTCCGGAGCCAGAATACGAGACGGAGAAGGGCTATGGCCCGGCCACACCACCTGGCCGCGCGGCCAGGCCTGGGCCGCGCCGGGGGGTGGTCTGGCCGACCCCAGCACCCCCTCGGCCTCTCCTTCCGCCTATATATTGCCCTCGAGACCAAAACCCTAAGTACCTGATCAAAAATCCATGAAAGAGTATGTAGCCACCGTCATCTCCATCCCTAGATCGGGAGGGATCTGAAGCTCTTCCCGGCACCCTGCCGGAGAGGCGAATTCACCCTGGAGGCCTTCCTCATCATCATGCAAGCCTCCGGTGTGATGTGTGAGTAGTTCATCTCTGGACTACGGGTCTATGTAGTAGCTAGATGGCTGGTTCTCCTCCTTTGTGCTTTCATGTCTAGATCTTGTGAGCTCCGTTCATGATCAAGATCATCTATTTGTAATTCTGCATGTTGTGTTTGCGGGGATCCGATGGATATTGAGATGCTATTTCAGATTGATTATTGATTCTATCATGTCTTTGTTATTTGTGATCTTGCATGCTTTCCGTTGTTAGTAGCTATCTTGGCCAAGTAGATGCTAGCAACTCCAAGAGTTAGTATTTATGCTCGATAGTGGGTTCATGCCTCTAGTAATCTGGGGAAGTGACAGAAATATCTAAGGTACTAGATGTGTTGTTGCTACTAGGGAGAAAACAAGAATCCTTTGTTCATAGAACAATCGTATTGTTTACTTTACACGCAATGCATAATGCAATTGTTTGTTGCTTGCAACTTAATACTGGAGGGGGTTCGGATGATAACCTGAAGGTGGATTATTAGTCATAGATGCAGTTGGATTACGGTCTATGTATAATGTTGTAATGCCCAATCTAATCTCAAAGGAGTCAAGATGTTTAGTATATGCAAGTATGCTTTCTCGATGTTGTGAATTGCCCCGCTGTAATTTGTTCACCCAACATGTCATCTATCTTAAGGAGAACCACAACTAGTGAACTATGGACCTTGACCCTTTCTTTTATCATCAATCTACAATTGTTTACTGCTTTCTGTTTACTTTCTGCAAACTATTACTTTCTTCCACACAATACGTTTAATCCTTTGTTTTCGGCAAAACCGGTGAGATTGACAACCTCACTGTAAGTTGGGGCAATGTTCTATGGTTGTGTTGTGCAGGTTTCCACGTTGCTGCTATTACCGGTAGTGCGCCCTGCCAAAGGCTAGCTAGCAACACCTTGGAGGTGTTTCCTTGCTCCTACTGGTTCGATAACCTTGGTTTCATAACTGAGGGAAAACTTGTTGTTGTGCTCATCATACCTTCCTCTTGGGGTTCCCCAACGAGCTCGAGATATTTTGGGCCATCATTTATCTTATGAAATAACCTTTCTCAAGAGTGGATGGAGAAGAGGTAAGTCCGAGCGAGTGGTTCTTTTGCCTGTGCCTGTTTTGTTTAACTTTGATGCCAGGGTAGGATGGTCACTTACGGAGGAATAACTTGACGCATATTTGGAGGAGCTCTCCCAGCAAGAGCAGAATGTTGGAAGGGAGGTTGAGGACAATTCGGTCCAGCCCTCCAGCGAGGGGGGGTCTTCATACCAGCATCCTGCCTATAATTGGGAAGCTTCTTCTTCTTTTTCATAAGGGCCTGATCATGATCATTCTTACCATGACCTGCCAGCTTGGAGTTCCTACCCACATTGGGATTGATACCCACTTAGGCCAAAAGCCTAAGCTTGGGGGGAGGTATACCGACATCACACTCATCTACTTATCATGTTCAGTCGGTACTCTGCATATCCATGTTTTCTTTTCTTTTTAGTTTTTGACCTTGCTTTATTTATGTTTTCCAAAACATAAAAAGACCAATTTTTTTTTGTTATTTCTCTTTGTTTGCTTCTTTGTATTTTAGCCTTGGTTTGCTTCATCCTTTTTAGCTTTGTTTTGATTATTCGAAAACCCCAAAAAGATTTCAATTTGCTCGTTTTTCCCTTTGGTTCTTGCCTTTAAAAAAATTGAAAACCCAAAAATATTTTTTGTTCTTCTCTGGTTTTGTAAAGTTTGTTGCAGGGTTCAGCGGTCCTTAGTGAATCCTTGGAGTTTGGTTTTATCTTATTATTCAAGTCACACAAGTGAAAGGCAAGGATGATTTATGGCAACTCGAGGTGTGGTAAGAGGCTGGTGTGAACTCTATTTGTTTTCATTTTGTACATATACTCATCATTGTGGGCATTCTTAGTCTGTTCATGTAAGGTGTATGTTATTTAATGGATGCTTAGTACTTCTTGCTCTATAATGATTGATACGTTGCAAATATATCTATAATTTTTGATATTCATGCTTGGTTTTATCTACTTTCTTGTGTTTTGTCCACACTTTGGAGTACTTTTCATATGATTTCTTGGACTAACCTATTAATAAGAGCCACAGTGCCAGCTGCCTGTTTTCTGCTATTTTTGGTTCCAGGAAGTCAGAAAATGAATATTCTCGGAATTGGACGGGACAAAAGCCAAAGTTGCTATTTTACCGGAAGACATCTGGAGCCAGAATACGAGACGGAGAAGGGCTGGGGCCTGGCCACACCACCTGGCCACGCGGCTAGGCCTGGCCCGCGCTAGGGGGTGGTCTGGCCGACCCCAACACCCCCTCGGCCTCTCCTTCCGCCTATATATTGCCTCCGATACCAAAACCCTAAGTACACGGTCAAAAATCCACAAAAGAGTCTGTAGCCGCCATCATCTCCATCCCTAGATGGGGAGGGATCTGAAGCTCTTCCCGGCACCTTTTCGAAGAGGGGAATTCACCCTAGAGGCCTTCTTCATCATCATGCAAGCCTCTGGTGTGATGCGTGAGTAGTTCATCTCTGGACTACGGGTCCATGTAGTAGCTAGATGGCTGGTTCTCCTCCTTTGTGCTTTCATGTTTAGATCTTGTGAGCTCCGTTCATGATCAAGATCATCTATTTGTAATTCTACATGTTGTGTTTGCGGGGATCCGATGGATATTGAGATGCTATTTCAGATTGATTATTGATTCTATCATGTCTTTGTTATTTGTGATCTTGCATGCTTTCCTTTGTTAGTAGCTATCTTGGCCAAGTAGATGCTAGCAACTCCAAGAGTTAGTATTTATGCTCGATAGTGGGTTCATGCCTCTGGTAATCTGGGGAAGTGACAGAAATCTCTAAGGTACTAGATGTGATATTGCTACTAGGGAGAAAACAACAATCCTTTGTTCACAGAACAATCGTATTGTTTACTTTACACGCAATTCGTAAAGCAATAGTCTGTTGCTTGCAACTTAATACTGGAGGGGGTTCGGATGATAACCTGAAGGTGGATTATTAGTCATAGATGCAGTTGGATGGCAGTCTATGTATAATGTTGTAATGCCCAATCGAATCTCAAAGGAGTCAAGATGATTAGTGTATGCTTGTATGCTTTCTCGATGTTTGTCAATTGCCCCGCTATAATTTGTTCACCCAGCATGTTATCTATCTTAAGGAGAGCCACCTCTAGTGAACTATGGACCCCAGTCCTTTCTTTTACATACAATCGACAAACTGTTTACTGCTTTGTGTTTACTTTCTGCAAACTATTACTTCCTTCCATTCGATACGTTTAATCCTTTGTTTTCAGCAAAACCGGTGAGATTGAGCACCTCATCACAAGTTGGGGACAGAGTTCTATGGTTGTGTTGTGCAGGTCTCCACATTGCTGCTGGCACCGGTAGTGCACCCTGCCAACATTCAGCTAGCTACACCTTTGGGGGTGTTTCCTTGCTCCTACTGGATTGATAACCTTGGTTTCATAACTGAGGGAAACTTACTGCTGTTCTCATCATACCTTCCTCTTGGGGTTCCCCAACGAGCTCGTTAATACACGAGTCAGCAAGTATTTTTCTGCTGCTATTGCCGGGGAGTCAAGGACATCTTCACAAGGGGAGTCCCTCATAACCAATCTCTTTACTTTGTTATTTTTTTTGCTTAGTTTCTTTTTGCTTTGTTTGCCTGTTTTGTTATCAAAAACACACAAAAATAGTTTTACCAGTTTGCTAAAAAATTAGTTCCTATCTTAAGTTGCCTTTATGTCTAGCCTTGCTCCAATCACTATGTCACCCGAGGAAATGATTTTCACTTTTAAACAAGGAATTGAGGAAAGTTTCAAGGAAGCTTGGTCTAGAATCTCTGATCTACATGAAAAAACTAAGCCTAAAATGACTCAAAGCTTGTTCCTTAGCAGTTTTTACCTTGGGATTGCTCTTTGCTATAGATATGCTTTAGATGCTGTTATGGGAGGAGATTTCCTCCAATGTAATGAGGATGATGCTATTAATGCTATAAAGAAATTGATCTTTACTTACAACTTGCCTAGCAAAACTGATATTTCTTTCGCAAGCATATTTGCTAGATTAAACACTCTTGAGACCCGCACTACTAGCTTAAAAGATTGCTATAATATGCTTAGGGAGCATCACAATTGTGTTCCAATAAATTCTTAACCATCAAAGTGGCTCCCCACAGTAAAGATTGATATAAATAATGAAACTTTTCAAGCTCGTTGTGATATCATGTCTGAATTTTGTCTTATGCCCAAAGATATTTATGAATCTTTGAATCTTTGGGGGCTTTCTGAAGGGGGGGAATAAATATCTCTTGCTAATAATGCTACAATTTTACCTATTGGAGTAGCTGAATGAGTGTTTATAAAGATCCTTGGGAAAATGATTTCTACTGATTATCTTGTTATTGAATGTGCAGGAAAAGGACAAATTACACTTGGAAGGTCCCTATTAGAACTCCTTGAAGCAGTAATAGATGTGGGAAAGGGGACCATGCACCTTGCTTCTCCACCAAATAATCATATTTTCCCCAAGGTTAAGAATAAAAGTAAGAGAGGTAAGGGCAAGAAATTTGGTTTTAATGCTTCTTCATTTGAGAACACTTGATTCTTTTTCTTGCTTCTTATGCCTAACTTAAAGGCATTAAAGAAAAGTACTTATTAGGAGATAACCTAAAAGTTTTAGATGAGTCTTGAAAGTTATTACTTCAGTAATAACCGCTCCTTATCCTTTTTATTTGCGATTTGTGCTAAGAGTAACCTCTAATGAGAGAGAAGTAATGATTGGGAAAGTTGCTGTCCTGAAACAGATTTCTATGCTTCACCGTAAAAATTCGTGTAAAATCACTGAACGTCCTTTTAACGCGTGAATTTTTGTGCTTCTGCCACAGGTTGTTATCTAACTTTAGTTAGTTCAACACTTTTTTATTTGAGCAACAGAAGGTCTTCGAAAAATTTCGTCTTTACTTGCTGGTCTGTTTTGACAGATTTCTGCCATTTTAGGCATTTGCTTCTTGTTGGTTCCTTTTTGAGTTCTTTTGGGGAATTGAGCTTTTTGAGGGAATTGCTACAGTAGCTAGTGTTTTAATGGAAGTTTATTGGTGTTAGAACCGAACCTAAGGACCTATTATCTTGAGTGCACTAATGTTGCTAATAAAGATGAAGGAAAAATTTCAGGTGTATGGAAGGAATGAGTAATGAGATGAAGGATGGACTAAAGCTCAAGCTTGGGGATGCCACACGTGTCACCCCAAGAAATATCCAAGAAGTACAAGCGTCAAATCTTGGGGATGCCCAAGGCATCCCCTTCTTCATCAATAAAAATCCTAGGTTTCTTCCAAACGCTTTGTTTTTATTGTTTCATGCACAATTGTGTTGTTCTTGGAGCGTCTTCTTTTTCGTTTTTGTTTTGGTTTTTCGTTTGCTTTGTTTGCTTAGTTTTCTGAATAAATTGGTTGGACCCCCTCTTTCATACAGTGGTTTTCAAATAGTTTGGTTTGGTTTGAAAAAGAGTAGGAAAGTTCATGCTTAAGTGTTAAAGAGAGCTTGTTTTTGACTGTGTCCTATGCTTTGTCATGCCATGCTTGATATTGTTTTGGCTTTATGCTTAGTATTCTTTGCTATAGCATGACTTGTTATAAACAATTGAGATTGCTTAATGTGCCTTGGATGAATCATGCGTTGTTTTAGCATATTAAAGCATACTATAGTGGTATTCTCCTTTGATGCTTTATTTGGGTTGACTTGGCGCATGCTCACACCATGTTATAACTATCCAAAGTCACCATAGCCTTTATGATCCTTTAGTTTTCAACTTGGAGTATCACTTTATGCTTTGATCAATGATGTTTTGTCGCTCTCCATGATTATGGCCATTATTGCTCTCTTAGTTTGTCGCTCCGTCTCTTTTTCTAGCCTCCACAACCAAGTATGAGTTCCACTCATGCATCCAACTCCCTAAACCAAGTTATTCCAAAGAGTCCACCATACCTACCTACTAGCTATGCTATTCCAAGTATATTCATGTTTTTGTTTACCTTCCAAATTAAACTTGTTATGAGAAAACTAGTGATTAAAGCTCTCACGAACTTGATGGCACACTTTACTTTTCTTGCCCTTAATAAACTTGAACCATTGTGTCATCTATGTTGTATATACTTGCACTTATTTGTTGGGGATTAGCAAAACCATGTTGTCACGGGGAACGCTTTCAACATTGCACGGGTACTTTGTACCTAGTTGATATCATGCTCTTTTGTCTATGGATGTCGTCGGTGTGAAATGAAAGGGAGCTTGTAAGTCCATGGAGTTATGTATATGTGTTAGAGAAACGCCTGGGCCGCTAGTCTAATCCATGCTGACATGGTGGAAACCTGCAGCGTAACCGTAATGAGCTGTTTATGGAGCATTCTTCTTATAAAAAAGAGTCCTATATTGAGAAAAAAAGAGAAAAAGAAAAAAAAGAGATTATGAAAAGAGGAAAGAGAGAAAAAAGCACCATATTCCCATGGTAAATAAGAAGATTGCTGAGATGCTCGTTGTCTGCTTGCCTTGTCATTTTGATATGGGGATTCTTCCGTATCATCGGGCAAGGGGTACCCCGTTGGCGGTTCTCTATGATACACATGTACTTACGATGACAAGAACTTACCGGTGACTAAACTTGAGGAGCATGAGGATCGGCCCTCATATTCAAGGGACACGAGATTCCTAACTTATACTTCGTCAAGCATATACACCATAGTTTGTTCACTTTAACCTTAATCACTTCAAGATGCTTATGATAGGGGCAAAGAGAGCTGAAAGCTATAAGTACCATAATTTTTGGAAGCTCTTTATGAAACTTGAATCTCTGCTTCCTTCTATGAAGGCCTTTCTTCCACCATTATATTGAGTCTCCACCTTCTACCTCTATGCACCTACTTTGAGAGCATAGTGGCCATTCTTAGTTCTATGTGAATTGTCCCGAGACTAGTTGATTGATGCATAACTTGATATTGCTTGTTTTAAACTATTTGTATCTAGTCACTCTTATGATCTTTGAAGGTGTCCTATGCATTTATATTTGCTACTCTATGAGGGACAAGCTGAATACTATTATGCTATGTTTTCTTCATGTGAAACAAACAAGCGTATTGCAAAGCATTGTTATTCATGAATCTTTTGTTTGTGCCTTTTCATGTTGCATCATAGTTTCTTTGTCTTATTGCTAGAACTTTGTCTTTCATGTTATGATTGAAGTACTATGATCCCAGCTTTGAATGTTTTACAAATACTTTGATCAAGTGTATGATGGTGCATGTCACCTCAAAAATTATTCTTTCTTTTTATCACTTACCTACTCGAGGACGAGCAGGAGTTAAGTTTGGGGATGTTGATACATTGCAAATGTATCTATAATTTTTGATGTTCCATGCTTGGTTTTATCTACTTTCTTGTGTTTTGTCCACACTTTGGAGTACTTTTCATATGATTTCTTGGACTAACCTTTTAACAAGAGCCACAGTGTCAGCTGCCTGTTTTCTACTATTTTTGGTTCCAGGAAGTCAGAAAATGAATACTCTCGGAATTGGACGGGACAAAAGCCAAAGTTGCTATTTTACCGGAAGACATCTGGAGCCAGAATACAAGACGGAGAAGGGCTGGGGCCTGGCCACACCACCTGGCCATGCGGCCAGGCCTGGCCCGCGCCAGGGGGTGGTCTGGCCGACCCCAGCACCCCCTTGGCCTCCCCTTCCGCCTTTCTATATTGCCTCCGATACCAAAACCCTAAGTACACGATCAAAAATCCACGAAAGAGTCTATAGCCGCCGTCATCTCCATCCCTAGATCGGGAGGGATCTAAAGCTCTTCCTGGCACCCTGCCGGAGAGGGGAATTCACCCTGGCGGCCTTCTTCATCATCATGCAAGCCTCCGGTGTGATGCGTGAGTAGTTCATCTCTAGACTACGGGTCCATGTAGTATCTAGATGGCTGGTTCTCCTCCTTTGTGCTTTCATGTTTAGATCTTGTGAGCTCCGTTCATGATCAAGATCATCTATTTGTAATTATGCATGTTGTGTTTGCGGGGATCCGATGGATATTGAGATGCTATTTCAGATTGATTATTGATTCTATCATGTCTTTTTTATTTGTGATCTTGCATGCTTTCTGTTCTTAGTAGCTATCTTGGCCAAGTAGATGCTAGCAACTCCAAGAGTCAGTATTTATGCTCGATAGTGGGTCATGCCTCTGGTAATCTGGGGAATTGACACAAATCTCTAAGGTACTAGATGTGCTGTTGCTACTAGGGAGAAAACAACAATCCTTTGTTCATAGAACAATCGTATTGTTTACTTTACACGCAATTCGTAAAGCAATAATCTGTTGCTTGCAACTTAATACTAGAGGGGGTTCAGATGATAACCTGAAGGTAGATTATTAGTCATAGATGCAGTTGGATGGCGGTCTATGTATAATGTTGTAATGCCCAATCGAATCTCAAAGGAGTCAAGATGATTAGTATATGCTTGTATGCTTTCTCGATGTTTGTCAATTGCCCCGCTGTAATTTGTTCACCTAGCATGTTATCTATCTTAAGGAGAGCCACCTCTAGTGAAATATGGACCCCGATCCTTTCTTTTACATACAATCTACAAACTGTTTACTGCTTTGTATTTACTTTCTGCAAACTATTACTTCCTTCCATTCGATACGTTTAATCCTTTGTTTTCAGCAAAACCGGTGAGATTGACAACCTCATCGCAAGTTGGGGACAGAGTTCAGTTGTTGTGTTGTGCAGGTCTCCACGTTGCTCCTGGCACCGGTAGTGCGCCCTGCCAACGTTCAGCTAGCTACACCTTTGGGGTGTTTCCTTGCTCCTACTGGATTGATAACCTTGGTTTCATAACTGAGGGAAACTTACTGCTGTGCTCATCATACCTTCCTCTTGGGGTTCCCCAACGAGCTCGTTAATACACGAGTCAGCAATGATCAGTTCCAATCCACTAATAGTTTGTAACATGTCATATACATGTTTGCTTGCATTGTTCTATTCATAACTTGGTATGGACTTGTGGTATCCTCCTCTGAATGTTTTATTTGAATCGACTTGGCACATGCTCACGCATGCATATGACTAAACAAAAAGTCAATTAAGCCTCGATGATTTATTCTGCCTCAAAGTTCTTGTGTCATTTTTATGCCACTATTTATTTTGTTTTGTCGCAAGCATGATTATGACAGTTACTGCTCTCTCGATTCTCGCTCCCTTTCTATTGCTAGCCTTCACTTGTGCTGAGTATAAGCTTTACTCATGCATCCAACTCCCCAAAACCAAAGTTGCCAAAAAGAGTCCACCACATCTACCTATTAGCATCGTTGCTATTCCTTGCATATTTATTATGTTTTGTTTTTCTTCCAATAAAAATGTTTGCTTGTTATGAGAAAATTAGTTAGTAAAGCTCTCACAAACTTGATGGCACACTTTACTTTCTTGCACTTAATAAACTTGAACCATTGTGCCCATCTATGTTGCGTATATGCTTGCGCTTTGTAAGTTGTGGATTAGCTGAACCATGTTACCATGGGGAACGCTTTCAACATTGCAAATTATTTAGTTGATATCATGATTCTTTTGCTTATGGATCCCGGCGGTGTGAAATAAAAGGGGAGCTTGTAAGCTCATGGAGTTTGTATATGTGTTAGAGAAACGCCTGGGCGGCTAGCCTAAGCCACGCCTAATCATGGTGGAAACTTGCAGCATAACCATAGTGAGCAATCTGTGAAGCATCCTCAATAAAAACCTATGCAAATAGCAAATAAAAAGATCGCTGAGATGCTCATTGTTTGCTTGCCTTATCATTTTGATATGGGAAAGCTTCCGTATCATCGGGAAAGGGGTACCCCGTTGGCGGTTCTCTATGATACACATGTACTTACAATGACAAGAACTTACTCGTGACTAAACTTGAGTAGCATGAGGTTCGATACTCATTGATACGTTGCAAACGTATCTATAATTTTTGATGTTCCATGCTTGTTTTATATCTACTTTCTTATGTTTTGTCCACACTTTGGAGTATTTTTATACACTTTATTGGACTAACCTATTAACAAGATGCCATAGTGCCAGTTGCATGTTTTCTACTGTTTTTGGTTCTAGGAAAGCCAGAAAATGAATATTCTCGGAATTGTACGGGACAAAAGCCAAAGTCAATATTTCACCGAGGGGAACACGGAGCCAGAATACGAGACGAAGAGGGGCCAGGGGTCAGCCACACCACCTGGCCGCGCGACCAGGCCTAGCCCGTGCCAGGGGGTGGTGTGTCCGCCTAGGGCACCCCCTCGGCCTCCCCTTTCGCCTATAAGAAGCCTCCGATACAGGAACCCTAAGTACCCAATAAAAATTCCACGAAAGAGTCTGTAGCCACCGTCATCTCCATCCCTAGATCGGGAGGGATCTGAAGCTCTTACCGGCACCCTGCTAGAGGGGAGAATTCACCCTAGAGGCCTTCTTCATCACCATGCCTGCCTCCGGTGTGATGCGTGAGTAGTTCATCCCTAGACTACGGGTCCATGTAGTAGCTAGATGGTTGGTTCTTCTCCTTTGTCCTACCATGTTTAGATCTTGTGAGCTCCGTTCATGATCAAGATCATCTATTTGTAATCATACATGTTGTGTTTGCAGGGACTCGATGGATATTGAGATGCTATTTCAGATTGATTATTGATTCTATCATGTCTTTGTTCTTTGTGATCTTGCATGCTCTCTGTTGTTAGTAGCTATCTTGGCCGAGTAGATGCTAGCAACTCCAAGTGGGACTATTTATGCTCGATAGTGGGTTCATGCCTCTAGTAATCTGGGGAAGTGACAGAAATCTCTAAGGTACTAGATGTGCTGTTGCTACTAGGGAGAAAACAACAATCCTTTGTTCATAGAACAATCGTATTGTTTACTTTACACACAATGCTTAATGCAATTATCTGTTGCTTGTAACTTAATACTGGAGGGGGTTCGGATGATAACCTGAAGGTGGATTATTAGTCATAGATGCAGTTGGATTACGGTCTATGTATAATGTTGTAATGCCCAATCAAATATCATAGGAGTCAAGATGATTAGTATATGCATGTATGCTTTCTCGATGTTTGTCAATTGCCCCGTTGTAATTTGTTCACCCAACATGTCATCTATCTTAAGGAGAATCACCACTAGTGAACTATGGACCCTGGTCCTTTCTTTTACCATCAATCTACAAAGCTATTTACTGTTTTCTGTTTACTTTCTGCAAGCAATTACTATTTTCCACACAATACGTTTAATCCTTTGTATTTAGCAAAACCGGTGAGATTGACAACCTCACTATAAGTTGGGGGCAAAGTTCTGTGATTGTGTTATGCAGGATTCCAAGTTGGATACAACACCTTGGAGGTGTTTCCTTGCTCCTACTGGTTCGATAACTTTGGTTTCGTAACTGAGGGAAAACTTGTTGCTATACTCATCATACCTTCCTCTTGGGGTTCCCCAACGAGCTCAACATATTGAGTAAGCAAGAATGTTTCTAGCGCCGTTGCCGGGGAGTCAAGGACATCTTCACAAGGGGAGTCCCTCATAACCAATCTCTTTACTTTGTTATTTTTTGTTTTGCTTAGTTCATTTCTGCTTTGTTTGCTTGTTTCTTTATCAAAAACACAAAAAAATAGTTGTACTAGTTTGCTTCTTTATATTAAAAATACAAAAAATGACTACTCTTGAAAACACTAAGTTGTGTGACTTCACTAGCACCAACAACAATGATTTCATGTGCACACCTATTGCTCCACTTGTTCCTAAAGCTACTTTCTTTGAAATTAAACTTGCTTTGCTTAATCTTGTTACGAGAGAACAATTTTATGGTATTGGTACTGAAGATGATGCTGCTCATCTTAATAACTTTGTTGAACTTTGTGAGATGCAAAAACATAGGGATATAGATGGGGATATTATTAACCTTAAATTGTTCCCTTTCTCTTTGAGAGGAAAAGCTAAAGAATGGTTGCAATCCCTAACTAGAAATAGTATTGATTCTTGGACTAAATGCAAAGATGCTTTCATTGGAAAATGCTATCCTCCTGCTAAGATTATATCTATGAGAAGTGAAATAATGAAATTTAAACAATCTGATAATAAACATGTTGCTCAAGCTTGGGAAAGAATGAAATCTTTGGTAAAGAATTGTCCCACTCATGGACTTACTGATTGGAAGATTATCCAAACCTTTTATGCAGGATTGAATTATTCTTCAAGAAATCTACTGGATTCTGCTGCTGGAGGTACCTTTATGACCATTAATTTGGGTGCTGCAACAAAGCTTCTTGATAATATGATGGTGAACTATTTTGAATGGCACACTGAGAGAGCTCTACAAGGTAAGAAGGTAAATTCTATTGAAGAGACCTCTTCCTTGAGTGATAAAATTGATGTTATTATGTCTATGCTTGTTAATGGGAAAGCTCATATTGATCCAAATCATGTTCCCTTAGCCTCTTTGGTTGCTCAAGAAGAGCAAGTTGATGTGAACTTTATAAGAAATAATAATTTTAGCAACAATGCCTACATGAACAATTTTGGTAATAATAATTATAGGCCATATCCTCCCAATACTGGTAATGCTTATGGAAATTCCTACAACAATAATAGGAGTGCACCCTCTGAACTTGAAGTTATGCTTAAAGATTTTATTAGTAAACAAACTGCTTTCAATAAAACTATTGAGGAAAAACTCTCTAACACTGAAAGAAATATAGCATCATTGTCTGAAGTTTGATCTTCTTTGAATAAAATGGCTGCTAAATATAAAACTATTGAAAACCCTTTTGATGCTACTAATGCCATACAAGTAAGAATTGATGAAAATGTTAGATTATTAGCTGAATTTCATGCTAAGTGGGAAAGAGAAGATCAAATTGCTAGAAATATTAGTATTTCTACTATCACTACCACTAATGTTGAAGGTAGTAAACCCAATGGAACCTTTTCCAATAAAAATGCTGAAATTCTTCGAAATATGGGAAACAATAACTCTACTAATTTATATGATAATTATGATTTTGATCTTGATGGTTGAAATATCTCTAAAGTAATTAAGTTCCTACAAAAGCTTGCTAAAAGTCCTAATGTTAGTGCTATGAATATGGCCTTTACAGAACACATTACTGATGCTCTCATAAAAATTAAAGAAGAAAAGATGAAATATAAAGCTTCTATTCCTATGAAATTAGAAGATGGATGGGAACCCATCATTAATATGAAAGTGAATGATTTTGATCTCAAAGCTTTATGTGACCTTGATAGTAGTGTTTATATTATGCCTAGAAAGGTTTATGAAATGCTTGATTTGTCACCATTGGAAGATTGCTATTTAAATGTCCCACTTGATGATAATGCTAAAAATAAACTCATGGGGAGTATTAATGATGTTCTTATTATGGTTAACAATGCCTATGTCCCTGTTGATTTCTATGTTTTGGATGTTGAATGCAATGCTTCTTGTCCTATTACTTTGGGAAGACCTTTTCTTAAAACTGTTGGTGCCATTATTGATATGAAAGAAGACACCATTAAATATCAACTCCCACTCAAGAAAGGTATAGAATACTTACCTAAGAAGAGAGAGAAGATTCCTTTTGCCTCTCCAATTAAAACAAAATTTTCTCTTAATGCTTCTTCATTTGAGAATACTTGATTCTTTTCTTGCTCCTTATGTCTAACTTAAAGGCGTTAAATAAAAGTACTTATTGGGAGATAACCCAAAAGTTTTAGTTGAGTCTTGGAAGTTAATGCTTCGGTAATAACCTCTCCTTATCATTTTTGTGTGGTTTTTGTGCCAAGAGTAACCTCTAATGAGAGAGAAGTAATGCTTGGGAAAGTTGCTGTCTCAAAACAGATTTTTGTGCTTCGCTGTAAAAATTCATGAAAACTCTCTGTACGTCGGTTTTAGGTGTAATTTTTTGTTCTTCTACCCCAGGTTGTTATCCAAATTTCCTTAGTTCAGCACTTTTCGATTTGAGCAACAGAAGATCTTCGAAAAAATCGGTTTCTATCTGCTGGTCTGTTTTGACAGATTTCTGCCATTATTTGCATTTGCTTCTTGTTGATTCCTTTTTGGGTTCCTTTTGGGGAAATTGAGCTTTTTGAGGGAAGTGCTACAGTAGCTTGTGTTTTAATGAAAGTTTTACTTTTGTTGTAACTGAACCAAAAGACTTATTATCTCGAGTACACTAATGTTGCTAATGAACATTGTGTGATGTTTTGTATGAAGGAAAAAATTTAGGTGTAGGGAAAGAATGATGTAATGAGATGAAGAATGGACTAAAGCTTAAGCTTGGGGATGCCACCCAAGTCACCCCAAGAAATATCCAAGAAGTACAAGCGTCAAAGCTTGGGGATGCCTAAGGCATCCCCTTCTTCATCAATAAAAATCTCAGGTTTCTTCCAAACACTTCATTTTTATTGTTTCATGCACAGTTGTGTTGTTCTTGGAGCATCTTCGTTTTTGTTTTTGTTTGCTTGGTTTTCTTAGTTTGCTTGAATAAATCGGTTGGATCCCCTCATTCATACATTAGTTTTCAAATAAGATTGGTTTGGATTGGAAAAGAGTAGGAAAAGTTCATGCTTAAGTGGTAAAAAGGAGCTTGTTTTTGACTGTTGCCTATGCTTTGTCATGTCATGCTTGATATTGTTTTGGCTTTATGATTAGTGATTTTTGCTGTAGCATGACATGTTATAAACAATTGAGATTTCTTAATGTGCCTTGAAAGAATCATGCGTTATTTTAGCATATTAAAGCATAGTATTGTGGTATTCTCCTTTGATGTTTTATTTGGGTTGACTTGGCGCATGCTCACACCATTTTAAGACTATTCTAAGTCACCGTAGCCTCTATGATACTTTAGTTTTCAACTTGTAATATCACTTTATGCTTTAATTAATGATGTTTTGTCACTTTTCATGATTATGGCCATTATTGCTCTCTTAGTTGGTCGCTCCCAGTCTTTTGCTAGCCTCCATAACCAAGTATGAGTTCCACTCATGCATCCAACTCCAAATAAAACCAAGTTATTCCAAAGAGTCCATCATAATTAGCTATTAGCATTTGCTATTCCAAGTATATTCATGTTTTTATCTACCTTCCGAATTAAACTTGTTATGTAAAAATTAGTGATTAAAGCTTTCACGAACTTGATGGCACACTTTACTTTTCTTGCCCCTAATAAACTTGAACCATTGTGTCATCTATGTTGTATATGCTTGCACTTATACATTAGGGATTAGCAGAACCATGATGTCACGGGGAACGCTTTCAACATTGCACTTGTACATTGTACCCAGTTGATATCATGCTCTTTTGTTTATGGATGTCGTCGGTGTGAAATGAAAGGGGAGCTTGTAAGTCCATGGAGTTATGTATGTGTGTTAGAGAAATGCCTGGGCGGCTGGTCCAATCCATGCCTAATCATGGTGGAAACCTGCAACGTAACCATAATGAGCAATCTATGAAGCATTCTTCTTATAAAAAAAGAGATAGAGATTGAGAAAAAAAGATGAGAAAAGAGGAAAGAGAGAAAAAAGCACCATTTTCCCATGGTAAATAAGAAGATTGCTGAGATGCTTATTGTCTGCTTGCCTTGTCATTTTGATATGGGGATTCTTCTATATCATCGGGCAAGGGGTACCCCATTGGCGTTTCTCTATTATACACATGTACTTACTATGAAAAGAACTTACTGGTAACTAAACTTGAGTAGCATGAGGAGCGACCCTCGTATTCAAGGGACATGAGATTGCCAACTTATACGTTGTCAAGCATATACTACATAGTTTGTTCACTTTAACCATAATCACTTCAAGATGCTTATGATAGGGGCAATGAGAGCTGAAAGCTAATAAGTACCATAAATTTTGGAAGCTCTTTATGAGACTTGAATCACTGCTTGCTTCTATGAAGGCCTTTCTTTTACTTTTATGTTGAGTCTACATATTCTATCTTTATGCACCTATTAAGAGAGCATAGTGTCTATTCTTAGTTTAATGTGCATTGTCCCAAGACTTGTTGATTGATGCATAACTTTGATATTGCTTGTTCTTAAACTATTTGTATCTAGTCACCCTTATGAACTTTGAAGGTGTCCTATGCATTTATGTTTTGCTACACTATGAGGGACAAGCTGAATACCATTCTCATTATGTTTTCTTTATGTGAAACAAACCAACATCTTGCAAAGCATTGTTATTCATGAATCTTTTGTTTGTACCTTTTCCCGTTACAACATAGTTGATATGTCTTGTTGTTAGAACTATATCTTTCATGCTATGTTAAAGTACTATGATCCCAGCTTTGAATGCTTTACAAATACTCTGATCAAGTTTATGATGGTGCATGTCACCTCAAAAATTATTCTTTCTTTTTATCACTTACCTACTCGAGGAC
Organism: Avena sativa; assembly: GCA_916181665.1. Lineage (NCBI taxonomy): Eukaryota > Viridiplantae > Streptophyta > Magnoliopsida > Poales > Poaceae > Avena > Avena sativa. The sequence goes on from OV702290.1 coordinate 474,007,427, forward strand.
GAGCATGAGTTAAGCTTGGGGATGTTGATACATTGCAAACGTAACTATAATTTTTGATGTTCCATGCTTGTTTGATATCTACTTTCTTATGTTTTGTACACACTTTGGAGTATTTTTATACACTTTCTTGGACTAACCTATTAAATAGATGCCACAGTGCCAGTTGCCTGTTTTCTGCTGTTTTTGGTTCCAGGAAAGCCAGAAAATGAATATTCTTGGAATTGGACGGGACAAAAGCCAAAGTCAATATTTCATCGAGGGGAACGCGGAGCCAGAATACAAGATGGAGAGGGGCCAGGTGCTGGCCACACCACCTGGCCGCTCGGACAGGCCTGGCCCGTGCCAGGGGGTGGTGCGGCCGCCTAGGGCACCCCCTCGGCCTCCCCTTTCACCTATAAGAAGCCTCCAATACATAAACCCTAAGTACTCGATAAAAATTCCATGAAATTCTCTGTAGCTGCCTTCATATCCATCCCTAGATCGGGAGGGATCTGAAGCTCTTCCTGGCACCCTGCCGGAGGGAAGAATTCACCCTGGAGGCCTTCTTCATCACCATGCCTGCCTCAAGTGTGATGCGTGAGTAGTTCATCCCTGGACTACGGGTCCATGTAGTATCTAGATGGTTGGTTCTTCTCCTTTATGCTACCATGTTTAGATCTTGTGAGATCCATTCATGATCAAGATCATCTATTTGTAATCATACATGTTGTGTTTGTGGGGATGTGATGGATATTCAAATGCTATTTCAGATTGATTATTGATTCTATCATGTCTTTGTTATTTCTGATCTTGCATGCTCTCCGTTGTTAGTAGTTATCTTGGCCGAGTAGATGCTAGCAATTCCAAGAGAGAGTATTTATGCTCGATAGTGGGTTCATGCCTCTAGTAATCTGGGGAAGTGACATAAATCTCTAAGGTACTAGATGTGTTGTTGCTACTAGGGAGAAAACAACAATCCTTTGTTCATAGAACAATCATATTGTTTACTTTACACACAATGCTTAATGCAATTATTTGTTGCTTGCAACTTAATACTGGAGAGGATTCGGATGATAACCTGAAGGTGGATTATTAGTCATAGATGCAGTTGGATTACGGTCTATGTATAATGTTGTAATGCCCAATCAAATCTCATAGGAGTCAAGATGATTAGTATATGCATGTATGCTTTCTCGATGTTTGTCAATTGCCCCACTGTAATTTGTTCACCCAACAGGTCATCTATCTTAAGGAGAATCACCACTAGTGAACTATGGACCCCGGCCCTTTCTTTTACCATCAATCTACAAAGCTATTTACTGTTTTCTATTTACTTTCTGCAAGCAATTACTATCTTCCACACAATACGTTTAATCCTTTGTTTTCAGCAAAACCAGTGAGATTGACAACCTCACTGTAAGTTGGGGGCAAAGTTCTGTGATTGTTTTGTGCAGGATTCCAAGTTGGAAACAACACCTTGGAGGTGTTTCCTTGCTCCTACTGGTTTGATAACCTTGGTTTCATAACTGAGGGAAAACTTGTTGCTATACTCATCATACCTTCCTATTGGGGTTTCCCAATGAGCTCAACATATTGAGTAAGCACTCGTAAGCGAGGGGCATGATATTTTCAACTTATAACTTGTCAAGCATATCCTCATATTTGTTTACTTTAACCTTAATCACCTAAATATGCTTATGATAGGGGCAATTAGAGCTCAAAGCTAATGAGTACTATACTTTGAACATTTGGAAGCCTTTCAAACTTTAAAATCTTTTTCTTTCACTTTTATGTTGAGTCACCATTTATTCTTTGAGCACCTTCCTGAGAGCATAGCTGTTATTCTTAGTGTAATGTGCTTGTCCCAAAACACGGTCAATTACGACATAACTTTGACACTTGAATCTTTGATATTTTTATTTCTAGTCTTCACTTAAACTTGAGAGGTGCCTTGGCATTTATGTTTTGCTCCAAAGAAAGGCAAGCGAGTTACCACTTTATCATATCTTCTTATGAGCACTACAATCCTGCATATGCTTATGTGTCATGTTGCTTATTATTAATGAGTTGGAATCTCTTCATAGCTATTGTTTCTTCTCTAATTTGTGTGATTTGGATACAACTAATGCAGACTATGTTTTCAGCAGAATTGCTTTGGTGTCTCGTTTTTGTGCAGGAAATCAACTTTTAGGAAAAATCCTAGAAAATATCGCAAAACTCCTATTTTACCAGAAGACTCACGGAGCTAGAAGAGGAGACGAAGAAGAGCCATGAGGGGCCCACACCACCTGGCCGCGCAGGCCAGGCCAGGCCATGCTAGGGGGTGGTGTGGCCGCCTCGGACTCTGCCTCGACCTCTCCTATTGCCTATAAAAGCCCTCTGACCTAAAACAGGCGAGGGGTTCGACGTTTTCCTAGATAGAGTTCCCCTGCGCCGCCACTACCAGATACCGCGATTCGGAACCAGAAACTCCGTTCTGGCACCCTGTCGGGACGGGGAATTGGAGGCGATCACCGCCATCATCATCACCATCGCTTCTCCATCAACCATCAATGATTCCCCCATCCATGAGTGAGTAATCCCCCATTGTAGGCTATGGGGATGGTAGGGTGATACGTCCATTTTGCATCACTATTCTATGTCTTAATTCACTATTATTAATTGATATATTTCGTATTGAGAGGTGATACTTATGTTATTTCATCTATTTTTGCATGGCTGATGACTTTTGGAGCATGGAACGCTGCAGTCAGGATTCAGATGGAAAAGGTGCTGTTTGGAGGCAAAATTCGCGAAGATCAGAAAATCCGGGAAAATATACGAAAAATCCTATTTTTCTAGAAGACTCAGGATGCCAGAAGATGGAGTGGAGGTGGGCCACAGGGGGCCCACACCACCCCATGGAGCGGGCAGGCCTAGGCCGCGCCTGGGAGTGGTGTGGCCTCCCTAGCCCACTCCAGCCTCTCCCCTCTGGCGTATATCAACCTCCCGAAACCCTAAGACTCGGGGAGCAACCACAGAAAGATTCCGCCACCTCTGCGGGGCGGAAAACACCGAGAGAGAAAGATCTCTCCGGCAGACAGATTTCTACCGGGGGAATTCCTTCCTGGAGAGGGGAGATCGTTGCCATCAACACCACCATCAAGCTGGACTTCATCGGGATCATCATCATCATCACCACCATCATCACCATCAACACCCTCATCACCATCTCCATATTGCTGTAACAATTGAGTTGAATCTTGCATAGTTCATAGGGGAAACTTTCCCAGTGTTGATTACTCTTTGTAGTTGATGCTATTGAGTGAACCGTTGAATTATTGTTTATGTTTAGATTGTTATACATCATTATTCCATCTCTGATCATGATCCATATGATGTCTCGTGAGTAGTTCATTTTGTTCTTGAGGACATGGGAGAAGTCTTGTTGTTAGTAGTGGAGTTGTGTTGAGAAAGATTCAATAGATTGTTATTTAAGTTGTGGTGGACTTCTTCTAGTGGTGTCATGTGACCGTTGACTGCATGACACTTCACCTATATGGGCCTAGGGGAATGCATTGTGTATTTGCCTACTAATCGTAGGGGTTGCCGGAGTGACAGAAACCTGAACCCCCGTTAGGAAACCATTGCACAAGGGACATAAGGGTCTTAGAGTTTAAAGTTGTGGTTAGGTTTCTACCTTAATTACTTTCTTGTACTTACGGATGTTTGCAAAGGGTTTAATCACAAGTATGTATTAGTCTTAGATGGGGCGGTACATTAGCATAGGTTCACCCACACAACACTTAGCAAGCTAGAGAAGATTAATCAGCTATATGAAGCGAAAGCACTTGACAGTCTTCCCATGTGTCCTCGAGAACTTTTGGCCATCTATAGAAATACAACCGGCTTGTCCTTTGCTGCATAAAGGATTGGGCCACTTGCTGCATTTATTCCTACTGTCTTTTACTTACTCGTACTTTGTTTACTTGCTCTATCGAAAACCCCTAAAAATCCGTTTGCTAAGTATTTGCAGAGAATTCCTGATCCATACCACTAGCCAGCATCTTCTGCTCCTCGTTGGGTTCGACACTCTTACTTATCGAAAATACTGCGGTACACCCCCTATACTTGTGGGTCATCAAGACTATTTTCTGGCGCCGTTGCCGGGGAGTGAAGCGCTATTGGAGAGTGGAACTAGTAAAGGAAACTTCTACTGTGAGTATTGTTTAATTTTGCTAGTTGCTTTATTTTCGTTATGGACAATCCGCTGAGTTTCTTATTTGGTAATGCTACTACCACTGCTAAGGTATTAGATAAGCCACCACCTGCTGAGAAAGATGTTTTCAAAATACCTACAAGAATTATTGATCGTGTTATGGATAACTATTATGTTGGGGATGGAACTGTCCATCCCGGTGATCATTTACTCTTTATACACGAATTATGCGGGTTGTTCAAGTGTGCAGGTATTACTACAGATCAAGTTAAGAAGAAGTTATTCTTATTATCGCTGAAAGGAAGAGCTGAGGAATGGTATAAGCTGCTGAAGAATGGTCAAGCTCTGGAATGGGAGGAAATAGTGCGTCTCTTTTATTCAAAGTTTTATCCTCCTAGTGAGATTCATAAAGATCGGAATCAAATATACAACTTTTGGCCCCTTGATGGAGAGAGTACAGCTCAAGCTTGGGGGAGATTGAAGTTACTAATGCTCAAATGTCCCATTCATGAACTCCCCAACAATATTATTATCAATAAATTTTATGCAAGGCTCCCTCTACATGACAAAGATTTATTGGATGCTTCTTGTGCTGGATCATTCACTCTTATGGAAGAAGAAGCTAAATGGGACCTTCTAAACTGTATTCAAGACAATAATGAAGCTTGGTGAATGACAAAGGTAGAAAGTCAGGTATAAATTATGATTATGAATGCATTGAATCTATTATGGGAACTGACGACTTTCAAAATATAAAAAATTCTTATGGTCTAGACTCTCAAGCTATTGCTTCTTATTTTAAGGCTTTTGCTTATTATATTGAAGTGCCTAAAAGAAGTGGAATAAGTATCATGAACCTTATAAAGATATTGCTAAGAGTGTTCCTGCAAGAAGTACTGAAGTTTATACTGCTAATCATCTTTTACCTGAACCTTATATTGAGAAAATGCCTTTTCCAGTTAAGGTAAAGGAATATTCTATGATAGCTAGTATGGTTAATGAAAGTATGAATAAGGCTGTTGAACCTGATAAACAAATGGTTGATGAACCAATAGTAGCAAATGTGAAAGACTTTGTTGCTAAATATGAAAAAGAGGGACACCCTATCCTTTGTAAGGATACCTCTAATATTGTTTCACAAAATAGTGTTATGAGAGCTAGTATTCCTGTGTTTTCTATTAGAATAAGTGATCATTGCTATGATGGTCCTTGTGATAGCTATATTGTTAAGTTTATGCATGATACTGAAAGTTACTATGAGAGAGGGAAAAGTGTTCTTATGTATCTCAATAATATCAAGTTTCCTCATTTTACACTGAAAGTTTTTATATTGCGCTTCTTTTGCCTTCTTATGCAAGTTGCCTTTGGTTTCAATAACTTGTTTGTTTACAAAATCCCCTTGCATAGGAAGTGGGTTAGACTTAAATGTGTGTGTTTTTGCTTCTTAATGCTCTCTTTCACTTCAATTCATATCCCTATGAGAGCTTCTTCAAAATTATCAAGCCCATCTTAATGGCTATAAAGAAAGAGCTTTATGGGAGACAACCCAATTTGTTTTGGCTTTAAGTTTGTTTTTGTTTATTTGAGTCTTGGAAGTTATTACTTCGGCAATAACCTCTCCTTATCCGTTTTTTTTGGTTTTTGTGTCAAGATTAACCTCTAATGAGAGAGAAGTAAGATTTGGGGAAGTTGTTGTCCCGAAACAGATTTTTGTGCTTCACCGTAAAAATTCGTGAGAGATCTCTGTATGTTGGATTGAGCTGTAATTTTGTGTGCTTCTTACCCAGGTTGTTATTTAACTTTTGTTAGTTTTGCACTTTTTTATTTGAGCAACAGAAGATTTTAGAAAAAATTGATCTTTACCTGCTGGTCTGTTTTGACAGATTTTGCCAATCTTGCATTTGCTTCTTTATTCGATTTCCTTCTTGAATTCTTTTTTGGGTTTTCGAAAGGAGTTGCTATAGTAGCTTTTGTTTTGATGGTTTTCAGTTGAAGTTGGACTCAAAAGGTTTTATCACTGCACTTATACTAATGTTGCTAATAAGAACTGTGTGAAGTTTTGTGTGAAAGAAATTTCCAGGAAGTGGAGATAATGGTGTACTAAGGAAGAGAAGGGTTTTATGACTCAAGTAATAAGTGTATGAAGATGAAGATATCAATGATATTCAAGAGATGACTCCGGAAGAATCTACTAGATACCAAATTCAAAGACCTACAGAGTCTATTTTCAAATAGGTAACAGTTCTGGTAAGAAAAGTTTCACGAAAATACGATCCAACTATATTTTTGCAGTTTTTAGTCGATAAGGAAAGCTACGAAGCGAAAAAGGGACGGAAACGAAGCCAAGGTGGCTCACACCACCCTATGGTGCGGGCACACCCCTGGCCGCGCCACCAGGTGGTGAGACCACCCAGGACTCCGCCTCCGACTCGTTTTATCCTAGTACCTTCCTTTTGATGTGAAACTTCATAATATATAACCCCCCGGATCTTCCGAGGTCCGTATATCGTGTTTTCGTCATGTTTTTGTTTCGATCTGTTTCTGTCAGGACATACTCTTTGAGAGCTTAGAAGCACAATGGTGTCTGCCAAGGATAAAGGGAAGGAGCCTATGGAGGAGGATCTCCAAGACCCCAAGCAGGGGCTGGTACCTTTAGTCTCTTGCCCTGCATCAACGGAAGCCCTACGAGTCACTAAGGAGTTCTGCGATAAGTACCGAGACTTGCGGAGGAAGGTGGACATGCTTCAATGGGAGAATAATAGGCTTCGCAAGGTGCTGGAAGATTTCCTCATGTCAACTAAGGAAATAATACCACCACCACCGAAGGAGTAATTTGTCATCAGGTTTGGCATCCCCTTGGTTTGTTCCAAGCTTGGGGGAGTGCTGCGGTATCATATCACTATCTTCTATATTTTTACCTTATTAGTAGAGTCAAATCATGAATAGAGGAGTTATTTTGTAGTATGGTTTGCATTATGGAAGTGTCCCCTCTCTCGTTAGATATGAATCCCTTGGTGTGAGTTTCCGTTATGGAATATTAATGAGAAGTTCTATCATTCACTCTTTTGCATAGCTTATATTTGTTTTCAATTCGTGGTTATATGATTGATCTTGTTGTTAGTATTGGTAGCACTTTGGGATCATTGAGTTTATTTAGTTGGTTTTGGCAAACCTGGCTCGGTCAGTAGCAACACTATTTTTGAGAGTTGAAATAAAAAGATAGAAGCACTCTAGAGAAGAAAAATAATTTCATCATCTTTCTTTCTTGATTTGCTCATAAGTTTAGTATTCTCTAGTTAAGATCTTTTGTGCTTCCAAGGAAGATTGCATGTTTGTCTTTATCATTTGTATGTTTGGTTGTTTCCTTCAACTCTTGTACTTGCTACCCAGCCTTGCTAGCCAAAAACTTGTACTGAGAGGGTATTCTTCTCATGCATCCACCTCCTTTAAACCAAAACCTTTGCCATTTGTGTCCACCATACCTACCTAGTAGCATTATTGCTATTCCAAGTAAATTCCTGTTTTGTCTACCTCCCAAATTAAAATTGTTATGTGAAAATTAGTGATTAAATCTCTCACGAACTTGATGGCACACTTTACTTTCTTGCATTTAATAAACTTGAACCATTGGGTCCTTCTTTGTTGCGTATATGCTTGCGCTTTATGAGTTGAAGTTAGCCGAACCATGTATCATGGGGACCGCTTTCAACACTTCATTGGTACTTGTACCTAGTTGATATCATGTTCTTTTGCTTATGGATCCCGGCGGTGTGAAATAAAAGTGGAACTTGTAAGATCATGGAGTTTATATGTGTGTTAGAGAAACGCCTGGGCCGCTAGCCTAAGCCATGCCTAATCATGGTGGAAACTTGCAGCATAACTATAGTGAGCATTCTATGAAGCATCCTCAATAAAAACCTATGCAAATAGCAAATAAAAAGATCGCTGAGATGCTCACTGTCTGCTTACCTTGTCATTTTGATTATGTGATAGCTCCTGTGTCATGTGCAAGGGGTACCCCGTTGGCGGTTCTCAATGATACGCATGTATTTACAATGACAAGAGTTTGCTCGTGACTGAAGTTGAGTAGCATGAGGATCGGTACTCATAAGTAAGGGGCATGAGATTTCAACTTATAACTTGTCAAGCATATCCTCTTAGTTGTGTCACTTTAACCTTAATCACCTAAAGATGCCTATGATAGGGGCAATGAGAGCTGAAAGCTAGTAAGTATCATAATTTTTGGGAGCTCTTTATGAGACTTGCAATCCCTGCTTCCCTCTTTGAAGGGCCTTTCTTTTACTTTGTAGTTGAGTCAGTAAACCTACTCCCTTCTATCTCAGCAAGTATTTTGAGTTGTTGTGTTTCATTCATTCATATGATGATTTATTCAATCATGTCTTATGTTCCTTGCTTTGTACATTGCTCTTATCTTGATGTTTACTACTTTGAAAGCTATCATTGAAAAAGCCAGCTATTTGTGAACTCCAGCAAATTATCAACTATTCTTCGACCAAGAGCTAAGTTTGCCATTACCAATTATGATTCACTTTATGTATCTTTATTGTGTTTCCTTTACTCATTGCAAGTTGAGTTATATAATAGTGAGTTGTCTTCTATTATGATCTATGTATTTGATGAATGTGGTGCTTCTTGTCCGTATTCTTTTATCGACTCTTCACTCCATAAACCCGAGGTCATGTTTATTGAGCTCAGTTTCGCTTGGGGACAAGCGAAGTCTAAGCTTGGGGGGAGTTGATACGTCCATTTTGCATCACTATTCTATGTCTTAATTCACTATTATTCATTGATATATTTCATATTGAGAGGTGATACTTATGTTATTTCATCTATTTTTGCATGGTTGATGACTTTTGGAGCATGGACCGCTGTAGTCAGGATTCTGATGGAAAATGTGCTGTTTGGAGGCAAAATTCGCGAAGATCAGAAAATCCGGGAAAATATACGGAAAATCCTATTTTTCTAGAAGACTCAAGATGCCAGAAGATGGAGTGGAGGTGGGCCATAGGGGGCCCACACCACCCCATGGCGCGGGCAGGCCTAGGCCGCGCCTAGGAGTGGTGTGGCCTCCCTAGCCCACTCCAGCCTCTCCCCTCTAGCGTATATCAACCTCCCGAAACCCTAAGACTCGGGGAGCGACCACAAAAAGATTCTGCCGCCTCTGAGGGGCGGAAAACACCGAGAGAGAAAGATCTCTCTAGCAGACAGATTTCTGTCGGGGGAATTCCTTCCCGGAGAGGGGAGATCGTCGCCATCAACACCACCATCAAGCTAGACTTCATCGGGATCATCATCACCATCATCACCATCAGCACCCTCATCACCATCTCCATATTGCTGTAACAATTGAGTTGAATCTTGCATAGTTCATAGGGGAAACTTTCCCGGTGTTGATTACTCTTTGTAGTTGATGCTATTGAGTGAACCGTTGAATTATTGTTTATGTTCAGATTGTTATACATCATTATTCCATCTCTGATCATGATCCATATGATGTCCCATGAGTAGTTCGTTTTGTTCTTGAGGACATGGGAGAAGTCTTGTTGTTAGTAATGGAGTTGTGTTGAGAAAGATTCAATAGATTGTTATTTAAGTTGTGGTGTACTTCTTCTAGTGGTGTCATGTGAACGTCGACTACATGACACTTCACCTATATGGGCCTAGGGGAATGCATTGTGTATTTGGCTACTAATCGTAGGGGTTGCCAGAGTGACAAAAACCTGAACCCCCGTTAGGAAACCATTGCACAAGGGACGTAAGGGTCTTAGAGTTTAAAGTTGTGGTTAGGTTTCTACCTTAATTACTTTCTTGTACTTATGGATGTTTGCAAGGGGTTTAATCACAAGTATGTATTAGTCTTGGATGGGGCGGTACATTAGCACAGGTTCACCCACACAACACTTAGCAAGCTAGAGAAGATTAATCAGCTATATGAAGCGAAAGCACTTGACAGTCTTCCCATGTGTCCTCGAGAACTTTTTGTCATATATATAAATACAACTGGCTTGTCCTTTGCTGCATAAAGGATTGGGCCACTTGCTGCATTTATTCCTACTGTCTTTTACTTACTCGTACTTTGTTTACTTGCTCTATCGAAAACCCCTAAAAATCCGTTTGCTAAGTATTTGCAGAGAATTCCTGATCCATACCACTAGCCAGCACTTTCTGCTCCTCGTTGGGCTCGACACTCTTACTTATCGAAAATACTGCGATACACCCCCTATACTTGTGGGTCATCATAGGGATTGGATGAGATCGTTCATGTAATTGCATCAGATAGTTAGGGCATGGTGCCTAGTATCTATTATTAGTGCTTTTTGACTTTGTTGCAACTTGTTATGCTTAATGCTTGTCACTAGGGTCCGAGTGCCATGATTTCAGATCTGTACATGTTATTGATTCATGAGGATATTATTGTTTATGATCTTACGTGCAAGTTGTATACACATATTATTGTCTGAAACCAAAGGCCCCGAAGTGACAAGAATCGGGATAACCGGAGGGGTTGGCTGTGATATGAGGATCATGTGTGTTCACGGAGTGTTAATGCTTTGCTCCGGTGCTCTATTAAAAGGAGTACCTTAATTTCCAGTAGATTTCCTAGAGGCCCCACTGCAACGGGCTAGCAGGACAAAAGTTGTTGTGCATGTTCTCATTACGAGCACGTATGACTATATATGGAACACATGCCTATGATTATTTAGTACTTGATGCTTTACCTTATTTATCTACAAATGCCCTATATCTTGATTGCTACATAAATTGTCTTGTCCATGCAACGCCCGTCCATCCATCCCTATGCCTACCGCGCTTTAATCCTACTGTTTACTGCAATTTTTACTACTGTCTTTACTTTTACTATTGCTATTGCTATTACAAAACTGTTGCTACTGATAAAACTATTGCGAGCAAGATTGTTTCCAGGTGCAGCTGAATTGACAACTCAGTTGTTAAGGCTTATAAATATTCTTTGACTCTCCTTGTGTCGAATCAATAAATTGGGTTTTACTTCCCTCGAAGACTGTTGCGATCCCCTATACTTGTGGGTCATCAGGTCACTAGAGACCTTGTTTTTAGTCTTATTATTGTTTGTAGTTTTATCTTGTTATTAGTTTACTTTCTAGTTATCTATTTGAAAACCCAAAAAAATTAGTTACTTGCTATTTTTTTGTTTACTTAAAAAATACCAAAAATATAAAGAGCCATGTCTCAAAAGAAACTTGGGGAGTATGCTACTCCCACTGATGATTTTATTCGTGAACCTATCACTCAGCCCGCTGTTGATCTAGAAGCATACAAAATTAAGCCTAATATTTTAAGTTTGGTTCAGTAAAACCAATTTCGAGGATCATCTTCTGAGGATTCAGGTTTGCACTTAAATACTTTTACTAAAATTTGCGACATGATCTGTATTAAGAATGTAGATTCAAATGTTGTTGAGTTAAGATTGTTTCCTTTCTCTCTTAGAGAAAAGACTAAGGACTGGTTGCTAGCTCTATCTAAGGGCACTATTATATCTTGGGAGGAATGCACTAATATGTTTATGACTAAATTTCCTCCCTCCCTAGCTAAAACTATGCAACTAAGATCCAACATTACAAGCTTTAGACAAGAATATCGCGAGCCACTAGCGCTTGCATGGGAAATGATGAAACAAGCTATAATGAATTGTCCTAGCCATGGGATGGAAGAGTGGCTTATATTACATTTATTTTATAATGACATTAACCCAATGTCTAAGTCTATGCTAGATACCGCAGCATTAGGAACAAGCAAGTATGTGTTGCAAAGAAATTACTTGATGATATGCAAGATAACCATGCCCAATGGCATGTGGAAAGAATCTCGAAAAGAGTGAGTTCAATCACCGAGGTAAACAATGAATAGTTTACATCTAGGTAGACGAGTTAACATAGTAAAGGGTAAGGAAGATACCCAAGTTAATGCTACCGCTATCGATGTTAATGATATTAATTTTGTAGCTCGCACTCCTTATAATATTGCTTGGAAAAATCAAATTTATGCTTCTAATGTTCAAAAAAATTATTCTAATCCTGTAGGAGCTCCTTACAATAATTATGATAATCATAATGGAGCAAATCATGGCCTTCTCTCATTTGAGCAAACTGTTAGAACTTTTATGCAAGCTCAAACTGAGCAAAATAATATGCTTATTAAAATCACGGAAAACCATGAGAGTAGTATAGGAAAATTATTTAACCAAGATGTTGCAATTAGTAATGATGTGCAGGCTCTACAGGAATGAACAAAGACCATTGAGGTTCAATTGGGCAAGGTAGCGGAGAGTCGAGCTCTCATACTAGCAAAGTTTGTTGGGAAGCCTGAGCAAAATCCGGTAGAAGACCTCAAGATGATGAGGGTGGTAACAAATGAAGAAAAACCTGAAGAGCTGGCTTATAGCAACACGCCAACACCGGAATATACCGTGGAAGATCTACTAAAGATGATCACCATAAAGAATCTCGGTATAGAACAAGGTAATGATGCTATGTACCAATAATTTATTCAACAAGTAGCATCTAAAGTTCGAGATTTAGAGATGGAGTATAAGAGACTAGATGATAAGCTTCCTACTAAGCTAGATGATATATTTGAGTCCACTATTAAAATTAAGGTTGGGGTCAATGAGATATCTATACTTTGTGATCTTGGTGGAAGTGTCTCAGTATTTGACAGGCTAAACTTGGATCATTTGCAACTATTGAATTAAGACTCCATCTAGAGGATTCAACCTATAAACAAGCTGTTGGGATAAAAAATATAGTTATTGAAATTAAAGATAGTCTCGCGCTTATTGATCTTGTTATTGTGGACATGCCTGAAGATCCCATAGCACCTATAATTCTAGGTAGGACTTTCCTAAGAACTATTAAAACTCTAATCAATTTACATGAAGGGAATATGAGAATAAGACTACCATCTAGAGATCCTTTTATAGTCCACTTTCCTAGGAAGAAGAAAGCCAAGCCTAATGATGATGATGGTATAATTACTTTGAAAGTCAATTACTTTGGAGTGGGTGTTCCACTCATTAAACCTAAATGATCACCATCTGGGTCAAGCTAATTGACCTTAACTAGAAGCACTTCATGGGAGGCAACTCATGTGAAATAAAATTTCTTCCTCTTGTGTTAGTTTTGTTTGTTTCGTTTTTATTTTTAATAAAGAGTGTTCAAGAAGACCTTTGGAGAGAGGAGAAGAAATAAGGTAATCCTCTATCTTTTATTTTTATTAACACATGGCCTAAAAAGTATTGCTAATTTTTATGAAGTCTATTGCTGTTATTTTGTCCTTTGATAAGATATGCAAAGACGTACGAAGCTACTAATCAAATGTTTTGAGTTTTGCAGCTCACGGGCCGCATAACGACCAGTGATATGGCCGGAAAGGATCGTACCGTGCGTCCATACCACCTCGAGGCATCAGAAAATAGAAACTTTGATTTTTTTACCGCAGGACACAGGGATCGTAACGACCACTGGTATGGGAAGACGCGACAGTACCGCGCGCTCGTACCATATCCTTGATCAAAACATCAGAGTTTAAGCAAAAGGTACTAAACGCATAACGACCGGTAGTACGGGCACGCGCGACCATAACGAGTGCACCGCCGGAAGGGAGTCGTCACTCCCAAGGTATGTCACCTGGTACGAGCGGGCTCCAGCCGTATAGCCCGCCCGTACCCGTATCAGCCACGGGAGGTAACCTAAAAAATCCCCAAACACAAATTTTTTCTTTCTTCTTCCTCCAAACTCCAAACCACCTCCATTGCATATTCAAATTTATTCAATATTTCTTCGTTTCCTCGCACCCATTCGATCTAAGATTTATTTTTTTGAAAACTGGTGAAATTTCATTTAAATGGAGGAAAGGTTCTGATTACAATCTAACAAAGCCAGCTCCAACACGCAGGGGGGAGAAGTACCTTGTAAAACACCAGCACTACACTCAACACGACACAGCCTAGCTAACTCATGAGCTGGTCTGTTGTCTTCTCTTGAAATTTTTCCAAAGCGAAAACTTGGAAAATGAGCGACGAGGCGTTGTATATCAGATACCACGCTCGCAGTATATGAACGATCCATCTCAGTCGCGCTGACCTTTTTTATCAAATTTGTTCAGTCACTTTCAATGATTATGCCACTGGCCACCAAAGGAACAGAAAATTTGATGCCCTCCAAACATGCCATCGCTTCAGCCATTTCAGCACTTGCACATTTCGGAAGCATACCCCAGGCAGAACAATGGACTTGTCCATTTTGGTCACGGATGAGAGCACCCCAGGAAGCAACATTAGTTTCTTTGATGTAACTTGCATCAACGCTTAAGCATAGCCAATTAGTATCAAGAGGTTTCCATTGAGAGCCCTTTGCAAGACTTGGGCTATCACTCTGAATCTCTTTTAATTCAAAAATTGGTCTCTTACCTTTGACATCAACAGGTAAGATCCCTTATTTTATATTTGACAAAGAACTTAAGTAATTATTCAGAAACTGGGATGAGTGAGCAATACCCGCTTTACCATCTCCGAAAATGATATTGTTTCTTAGATGCCACGCCCGCCACCAGAGCATCATCAGTTTCACTCTCATTTATGAATTAACGTTGTTCAGAATTCTTAGCGTCCATTCTTCTCCTGAATTCTGAAGTTCCTTTTCATCTGGTAGATCCCAAACATTCCTTAAGTTTTGTCGCAGCGCTACAGATTTAGTGCAGCGCATGGTTGCATGATATCCATATTCAGGTTCTCTCCCGCAAATAGAACAAGTCGGATCCAGTGTCATGTTTCTGCAACATCTGCTTTTCTGTACTGCCAATGCTTCCGTAGCTAATCTCCAAGTGAAAATTCTAATTTTTTGTGGGACTTTCGTCTTCCAGATCACATCCCAGATTGGCCGATCACCATCAGGCTTGTTGCTTTGTTGCCCAGAGCAGAGATTTGTAGTGTTTTGGACAAGAGCCAGCCTGTATGCACTACGAACACTGAAAATTCCTGTCTTTTCGTAGTGCCATGCTATAAAGTCAACACCATTTGATTGAGGTATACGGATCTGAAGTATTTCTTCAGCGTCATACTGAGGGAACATAGATCTGATTAACTCCTCTCTCCACTGTCTTGTGCTTGGGTCAATTAAGTCTGACACCCACCTGTAGCGTCCAGCATCAGTCCTGGTGTTAGCTTTCAGGTTACCTCTAGGGATCCAGTTGTCACGCCAAATTCTGATTTTTGACCCATTTTGTACTCTCCAGATGACCCCCTTTTTTAGTAATTCAAGTCCAAAGCAAATTCCTTGCCAACCCAGTGACGAATTTTGAGGAAAGGACGTGTCAGTAAGTTCTCCTTGTGGATAATATCTTGCCTTAAGCAGACGAGCACATAGGCTATTTGGAAAAGCCAACCGACGCTAAGCTTGTCTGGCTAAGAGGGCTTGGTTGAACAGTCTAAGATTTTTAAAACCCATACCCCCATAGTGTTTTGGGATTGTAATTTTATCCCAAGCCCTCTAATGGGTTTTTCGGCGATCCAGTTCATCCCCCCACCAGAAGTTGCATATGATTTTCTCTAACTCATCACACAATCCAACCGAGAATTTGAAGACGCTCATTGCATAGGAGGGAATTGCCTGTATCACAGATTTGACAAGCTCTTCCTTTGCGCCCGAGGACATATACTTTTCTGTCCAGTCGTTCATTCGTTTGGACGCTCTATCTTTTGTCGACTGGAATTGGCCATTCTTCATTCTACCTTCTGGAACCGGAAGCCCCAAATACTTTTCTTCAAAATCAGCCTTAGCAATATTCAGTACAACCATTGTTGCTGCCCATCAACTTCTGTAACTTTATTTCCAAGAAGGATAGAGCATTTTGTAGGACTAAGTTGTTGGCCAGTGCATTTTTCATAGTTCTCCAGAATACCTTTCACTCTGGAAGCTTGATCCTGGTTTGCTTCGAAGAATAAGAGGCTATCGTCAGCAAACAAGAGGTGGGATATACCGAGAGCTCTTCTGCAGATTTTCAGGTCCCTTAAACTGTTATCCTCAATCTCCTTTTTTATCAATGATGACAGACCCTCTCCAACAAGTAGGAAGAGATATGGCGATAAGGGGTCGCCTTGAACATGAGGAATCATACACGTGCGATGGTTGTGGAACCTTCTGCACCACACGTTGATACGCTGACCCCCGAGTCACTTGGCATCGAGTTCATCGATGAGTTTCAGCTGAACCATTTCGACCGTCTTAAGCTCCGAGAAATCAAGTCCACCAAGTGGGTGTGCCCATATCCTGAACCAACTTAGCATTCGTGTTGATTTTGATTTACTTTGCAACAATGTTGGTTTGTATGACTTTGTCTTCCAGGATGTCGCCACGTATTGCCGCTTGACGCTTGAGTTTCTCAGCACCTTGACGCATACGGTGTGCTCTCACTATTGTTCCGAGGAACAAATGTCTGGAGTTGATCGCATCAACTTCCGTCTTATGAACTGTGAGTACTCCTTGACACTCGACCAATAGGCTCAATGCTTTGGGTTTGCCAACAATACCACCAACATACGCTCCACTACTTTTGTTTTTAGTCATGCACCTTCGGAGTACTTTAATTTAATGAAAATTCCTAGAAACACACCCAAGGGAAACTAAATTGATCATCTTGATATTCACTATTTGTTTTATATTATTGCTAACACCTTGCAGACACGTGGTGAATTTACTAGAGTCAATAAGGAGGACATGATGGTCCCTGCAAAAGATGTTATTATTAATTGTAACTTAATGCTAAATTTGGGCGCCCTTCTTGTGTTTTACCTTAAGCATCAAGTCCTACAATATCGAGGACCCATATGCGGAGGAGGAGTTGTGACCGTTCTTGCACGCGCACTTCACATCAACCTAGGTAACACCCAACCGTTGACAGAAAGTCACCGTCTCAGTTTATCTACTCTAAGAGCATGTGGTATAATTTCTAGAACTGGTGGTACATACTTCCTTGATATACCTGGAGTGGATCACTTGATCCCAGCTCCTTTGTCTAATGGTCTATTCTCTATCAAGGATGGACGTTTGCATTCTGACGCACAGGTTGAGGCATATCTACCCCATCAAGAAATACCCGTGGGAGGAAGAGAAGATGAAGAAGTAGAACAAGAGGGACCTGAATAAGATGTGCATCCACCAAACTTCTACACCACTTATGAAGATATCTATGCGCTCGAAGGAAATATTCAAAACATGAATAACCTCTCCATCAACCTTCGAGATGCTTCTATGAACCTCGCCACCCAGTTCCATGATTGGAGCAGCCAATGGAACATGGGAAATTATCCACCGCTACCACAATGAGCAACAAAAGGGCTTGCAAAAGCCTGAGCTTGGGGATGTCTTCCCCCGGCAATTTTATTTGTGTAATAACAAGGTTATACTCCATCTCCTTGGGAGCTTTGAAACACTCGTGTTGGCTTGTTCCAACACTTTGCTTTTTCGTTTGCTTAGATTTTCCATTTGCTTTCGTTTTTAGTTTGCTTTTGTTTTTCGTTCGTTTTTATTTTCTTAGTTCCTTGCTTGGTTGCAAGTTGTTTTCTATTCTTTAAACCCTATCCTCAAAAATACAAAAAAAAATCATTTTTCCTTTTTTCGTAAATATGGATTCATACTTTGTCTCTTTGCTTTAATATTATTATGGGAGTAATCGTGCTTGAGTTTTTGAAGGAACACATCCCTATAAGGAATAGTATTATGAAGTCACTTATGAGAGGTATGTCCTATGTCTCCCCCTTTTTAAGTTTAAGTTGTTTATCTTAGTTGGTTGATTTGCTAAGATTCCATGCTAGTGGGAGTAATTTAATATAGTTAGAGTAAAGCTTTTTATTGATATGATGATTAGTTGTGGAAGATTTTGCTCTAGTTATTTTAGCTAACCGAGTCTTGCCTTGGAAATAATATTGCCAAACAAGTATAATAAGAAAGAGTATGAAATTTACAACTTATTTGATGAATGATTGTCTTGAGAGTATACCTTTGAAGATACTTAACCCCATAGATATTTTGATAGACTTGACATCACTCTTGAAAGGAGTTGTTTGATAGAAATAAAGTCTAGTGGTAATTGTGATGTATGTCAAAGCTAACCTTGTGGATCAAACCGTGATACTAGCATAAAAAAAGAGAAGAGAAAGAAAAAGTTCTATGTTTCTCATGCACACATTTGGGATGCCAACAACTCCGCTAGCTTTTAAATGATCTATTGTATAACCTCGGATTTCGGCTATGAGTTGACATGAGTGGCATACGTGTCAATATATGGGCAAAAGTACTGGTACTCTCAAAGGTTGTGCAAGCACTTGTAAAATAAACAACCAATGATCCTCGAAAGAGGAAGAAAAAAAGATAAAAGAAGAGAAGAAGAAAAAGATATGTATGAAGATCCACATAACAAGTTCTTGGCATGGTCTCGTTACTACTTTATGAATTTTCTTGAAAGACAATGAATGGATTATAAGTTTTTTGATAGCCTTGATTTATTGATGTGTGCGTAAATAAGACACTTCACTGTTATGCTACTTAGGACATGCACTCTCTTACTCAAATTATGCTATTAAAACATCCTAGTGTTTCTTTGCAAGCTGAGAGTTAACTACAAGAATTGGATTGATTGTTACACTTCTAGTTATTTATACGTATATTAAACTTTACTTTGATTGTCTTGACTTGCCAAAGCTTGTATAGTATTCTTGTCATCTCTCTAACTTTGATAAGCTTATCGAATGAATGAAGTGCTAAACGCATATGACTACCAACCGTAAGTGAATTCTTATTATTGTTGTTTCAAGTTTAAACGTTGAATCGCTTATAGTTCTTTTGTTTATTCTTGCTCGAAGGCAATCAAGGTTTGAGCTTTGGGGAGGTTTATGGATCCAAAAATATCCATCTTCCACCATGTTTAAACTTTGTTTTTAGTTAAGCAATTGACAAGAAACTCTCAATCCTTGCCACTAATGACTAATAATTGCAAATATATGCAAAACCTTGCTTTGAATTGTGTTGTACAGGAAATCACGCTTTTAATGCGAAATCAGGAGTCATAATGAAGGTTTTTGAGGAAGTTCACACAACCAAGTAATTGTGGAGTCAATTCCTGACATCAGCAACCGTAACAACCACTGGTACGGGCAGGGTCCGCCTGTACCGTCCGCCCATACCATGTGGCAGTGGCTCCGTCTCGTAGAAACAAAGTCTTGTAGACGTGTCCTTTTTATTTTCTTTTAGCATTGCTTTCCAAGGTTCGATTAAATCTAGGTCTTCTAGGGAAAAAGCTATTATACTACATCCGTGAATCTGGATCGAAGGTATCAAGATGGTAGGTAGAATCAAGGTACACTACTGTATTCCAATGCTCACACTTGCCAACAATGGACTAAGAGAGTTAGATGATGATCGTGCCTTCATGGCTATGATTACATTAGTTGACATTGGCCACCATTTATTCATTATTTACTTAGATCATGATGAGAGCTTGATCTTCAAAGGATGGGATGATGTTGTAAATTTTCCAGTTGTTCCCTTGCCTCCTGTCATTAGCCCTAAGAAGTCAAGTACCAACAACAAGCCTGAAGATGATAGTTCATATGTTCCTCCAGCACCACTGCAAGTTGTGGTTCCAACAAGCAATGTTGAAGATTCAGTGGAGAGGGCAAAGGAAGACTGTGTTGCTGGTAGAGTGAGGTAAAGGAACAAGTCAAGAACCAATTATTCTGAAACTTGTAGTACTCAAGAAAATGAGGGAGAAACTAAATAAGATGATAGTGATGCAATTGCTGACAATGTTCATGGAGCAGATTCATACTTTGAACTGTCTGATTCTGATTATGCTCTCAATGATGGTAATGATGATCTACATGCAGATAATGTACACCATGTATCTGGCAATGGCAATACTACAACTGTGGATAAGAAAATGAAGAGAGGATGCACTGTTGCAAATGAGAAAGGCAAACAAAATGCTGAAATTAAAGATGAGGACTCTGAGGGAGAGAATCTATGGGGACCTGACTCTGATGATGATGCAGTCAACATCAAATTCAAAATTTTCAGAGAGGATGACTTAAATGATCCTAAATTTGCAACTAGCCAAGTGTTTGCTACTGTGGAGTTTCTTAGGAAGGCCATTAGGGCATATAAAGTTGTGTTCGTAGAAAAGGCCAAATTGCAGAGGGAAAATTCACTGTAGAGAAGTATCTAGAGAACTTTAGAGCTGATCAAGGAATGAGCCTCAATAATTGCTACCCAAATGTGACATCCTCCTCAAAAACAACAATTTTGGAAGCTATGTTCACTGTGGGGTTAACTATGTGTTTTACATCAGATACATCTTGGAAGCTAGAGAACTCCATGTGGTTTCAATGCTAGCAACAGTTAAGTCTCGGATTCAGACTAGGCACTACAAAAAAATTAAGAGAGGCAAACTTGGCATGGTCCTATTTGTCCAAAGATAAGGAAGAAACTTGACAAACACATCCAACTTGCTAACAATGTATATGCAGATGGAGAAGGAGATGGTTTGTTTGCAGTAGGGGAACTACTTCATCTAAACTAGTAGACTATGTTGTAGACTTGAAGCATAGGACCTATATGCGCATGAGGTGGCAGAAAACTGGAATACCTTGTCCACATGTCATAGAATGCTTAAGGCATGATGACACAAATCCTGTCACACTAGTTGACAAATGTTATTCAGTGGAAATGCATGAAAAGGCCTATGGTAGCATAGTGTACCCATGCTTGGACAATACGAAGTGGAAAAAGATGAATGGACCTCCAATATTGCCACCAATGTACACAAAACATGTTGGAAGGCCTACTAAAAGTAGAAGGAAGGCACCATTTGAGGTAGATGCTAAAGGAGGAGGCAAGAAGATGACAAGACATGGAGTAATAATGCATTGCAAGTACTATGGTTTCCTTGATCACAACATTGCTGGTTGCAAATGGATGAAAGCTCGACTTCCACCACCAACTATAGCTGATCAAACATTACCTCCTTCTCATACTAATCCAGTGACTAATGATGACCCAGTCATGAATACTGATCCTGTCATGAATACTGATCCTGTCATCACATAGTTAACTTAACCAACAACTACTATCAGTATTGGTTTTGACATGTACTTCTGTCGGTATTGGTTTTAGCCCGTCTCAACTACTTCTGACATGTAGGAACACCCTCATACTGATCCAGTCATCAGTAGCAATTACCCTGATGAGGACCTACTTGTCAACAACTTGATTGAGCAAGTAAAACATCACCCAAGTTAGGAAACCATCAGCATTTCTTTTTCTCTTAGTAAGAGATTTGAACTAATTATTAATGCATATACAGGGGTCAGTGCAGAGAAATTTGGAGGCAAGAGTAGTTCCTGAATCTTCATTCATTAAAACAACACAAAATTTGGTCAACCAGATAGATCCAAGCCAGTAAAGTGGTGCTAGCAGTATTGGACAAGGGGAACTAGCTCAAAAGCTGCTACAGATGCAACAAGAGAAGAATAAAATCAATGAAGAAAGAAGAACAGCTTTGCTGGGGGCAAAGTATCAAGCTGAAGTCAAAAAAGCTGAAGAAAGAGCTAGAAGAAGCTGGAGCAAGACAAGTTGAAGGCTAAAGTTGTAGTAGCCAAAGAAAAAATTGCCGCAGAGAACAGAGAGAAGAGAAAGCAAGATGCTGAGCTAAAGAAGCTAGCTAAGGTAGAGACTAGAAGAATCATATCAGAGGTTAAAAAAGAGGTAGCTGACAAGAAAAGGAAGGAAGCTGCAGAGAAGAAGGCACTAGACAAGATAGCAGCATCTAAAGAGAAGAGAAAAGCAAAGAGAGATGCTAATATTGCAGCAGAGATATCAAGGAATGAATCTCATGAAGCTGAAATGCTAGTTCAGAGAGCTATGATGGCAGGCAATGCTCCAGTTCAAGATGGTGAAAATGAAGATGTTCATGTTCCTATTGTCCCTCATGTGCATTCTGCAATGACTAAAACAATTCCCATGTCCCAGGTAGTTACAGAAGTAGTGCCAAAAGATAAGAGGATGGAGTGGTATTTAGGTGTCAACTAAGTACCAGGAGTAGCTCTAAATTACTGTGTACTTTTGATGTACTAGATACTTACAAATTATGCACCTATTAACTCTGGTGTCCTTTTGGTGTGTTGGTTTTCTGGAACTCTTGCATGAGTCCATTGTTGACTATGACTATTTGGTTTCCCAGATTAAACTATTTTAATTTTGCACATGTTAGTTCTTGTGAAATGTATGTTCCTATTATGATTATGCAACTGCTGCAACTGGTGACTATGATCACAAGGATATATTGTCAACACAGGATTGTGCATTTCATTTCACTGCAACTAGATCATGTCAAATGCATTTCATTTCACCCAAACACACAATTTCAACACCAATATGACCAAAAAGCATTACATCTAACAACTGGATCACAAGGTTCAACTAGCACAGCACTAGACCAACCAGTAGTACATAATTGGGCAATACAACGCTAAAAAGCTTCCACCACTAGAACATTAAACTGCAAGAACTACTACTACAAACTTGGCCTCAGGCCTCACTTCTTCACAGCTAGAATAGCAACCATAGCAGCTAGCACACACACCACACCAATTGCACTCTTGACAAGAACCACCATTTTCCTGACTTCGTCCCATAACATCACCAAATGCTTCTCCTTGTCTTGTACAGTTGTCACGGTTGCCTCCTACTTCTTTAGCTCCAGTTTTTCCCTTCTATCTTCTGCCCACCGTAGAGCTTCAACTGCAACATCGCCTCGAATGATATCGTTTTCACTCAGATGCCTAATGTACTCCAACTTCCAGTTCCAGAAATTGCAACCAAACTGTAAAATATAAAAAAATATCAAAAAATGCCGAAAAATTAAGCTCAATTCACAACTGTAACACAACAATCAAACAATGCAAAGAATAGAGGCTTACCCCATGATTTGTACACTTGTAGTAGATCCATCCTGGATGCTGCGGCGTGCCCGAGCGGGCCTGCTTCGCCGGCTGACCCTAGTCAAGACCATCTATGGACTGTTTGGTTGGAGGAGGTGCTACGCGTCCCCCGGGGAATCAAAACTTCAGATCTCCGGGTCCCCCTGCTGACACGTGTCCGTTTTGCTACACTTAATCCCGCTTTAACTACACAGTAGCAGAAAACATTTTGCACAAAAACAGAACAAAACAGACTATCCTCGTCGGAGGACTCACCGGAGACCTCGCCGGAGACATCTTAGCAAAAAAAAGTACTAATGTAGCAAAACTGACTTCGCCGAAAAATGTCACCGGAGTCTCATCGGGAAAAACCTTGCCGAAGACCTTGTAGCCAAAAAATATGCTACAATAGCAAAACCATAAAACGGTTGTAGCAAAATATTTTTCATAATGTAGCAAAAAGGGACATCGTCAGAGACTCTTGCCGAAGACCTATAGAGGTTGGTTGTAGCAAAAAAATTATACGAAAGTAACAAAAAAATATGAATACAAAGCAAAAAATGTGCTAAGGTAGCAAAGCTCTTGTAACAAAAGACAAACACAAAAGTAGCCACTCCGGCCAACTAGAGTAGCAATCACTCTAAACTACGAGAGCAACACCGGACGCCGTATGTAGCAAGGCCGTCCGCCATTAGTAGCATCTCTGTGGCAACATTCAGATCGGCAACCTCATATTGGTAGCGACGCGCTGCGACAGGGGAGGAGGTCGGAGGCGGAGCAAGGTGGCGACTCTGACAACATCTTCCCTGACGGAGGACAGAAGATGAGGAGCTCGTGCTGATGTGGAGCGGAGCTCGAGCTCGTGCATACGCGGAGGGCAGCGATGGTTTGCTGGACGAGTACATCGTCGTCCTCGTGCCGATGGGGAGCCGCTGTGAAGCAAGAGCTGTAGGCGGCGGCGCGATGGCGTAGGAGCTACAGCGCGTGTGGCGGTGCGCGGCGTAGGAGCTATAGCGCGCGTGGCAGCATGCAGCGCAGGAGCGGCAGGCGGCGTGCGGCGTAGGAGCTGCAGCGGCGCGCGGTGCAGGGACGTAGGTACTTGAAGATAAGAATTGAGAGGATGAGGAGGCCCGTGGGTGGTGGGGCCATGGGAGGAAACATGTTCGGTGTACCGGGGGATGGGAAGGATCGATCCCCTAGGGGATACATATCATTTCCCTTGGTTGGACTTAAATCTGCCTTTTGGATTTTGACTTATAAGCCACAACTAAAATTTTTGTTTCTTCAAAAAGCCACAACTGAGCCTGCGATTTAGTTACTTTGTCAGAGTTTATGACAACCGGGCCCACCATTTTACACATCTTTCTTTGAAAATTTATTAAAAGTTTGAATTTAAATAAAAACTCTCGCAAAATTCAAATAATTCAAGCTACTTGTAGTTAGTAAACTAGTTAGTTTTCATCTCAATTTTCCCAAACAATTTGAAGTTTTCATAGTTTTTGTAACTTTTGCCAAAATTCAGAAGTTTCAAACAAATCTCGAAAGATTACAATAGCTTAACCTAGTTTCAAATAGGGAACAAGCCATGTATTTTTTAGTGTTCTTAATAAGATCGATTTTTAACTATTTTTGGCCGACAGTTAAAAAGGGAAAGATTCCATACAATTCAGTTCATAACCGGTCAAGTCAGCATGAAAAAAAAGAGAAAACTAGCGCTAATTGGTGTAAATGCACTCACTGCAAAACCATATCTCCGAATATCAAATAAGTTAGAAAAAGAATCCACATGTACATCTGGGCATTTCGTATTCGCACATAGAAGTTTGCGATTTTTGTGTGGCATGCATAAAAAGATAATTTTCGATGCTTCAATCATACTATTCAGGAGAATTATTGTTGCCTTGTTTAGTTATTTAGACATTCCATAAAAAGTATTTCTAGAGTTTTTGACATTTTAAAATATATTTTTATGCAATTAATAGGTGCATCTTGACATATGTGTCAGAACATGGAGAAACTAGCCATATTTTTCTCGAAACAGTCTTCCGCCCCGCTTTACAAATAAAGCAAACATCTCACAACTGGCACCAATGCCAAGCCGCCGAATAAAAACATAAAAACCACGTCTGCAGGGGCTACAACACCACATCGCCCAAAGTAAAAACCAAAAAAGAAGGGTGAGCACGGCTACTAGACAGGCCCCTCCGAGGTGAGATGATCAGGAGCCGCGAAGTGATGTGCTGACGATCTCAGTTCCTAAAGGATGTTATCCAAGCGCTTCCGGTCCCGATGTTTAGATAGAAGGTACTACTACTGAAGATAAGCAAGAAAAGCAAAAATGGAGTCAGAAGCATGTCTTGGAAAGATCTGCTCTATCACCATATTATTCTGAATGTTCCATAGCATTCAAGTTAGGACCGCAAACACTAACCAGAAGAGGTGACGCTTTCTTTCGGTACGATTTGCCTCTATCTCGAGGAACTTGCTGGGATCTTGGGCCTGCCAAGTCGGTCCAAGAGCTTTCCGGATAAAGCTCCATAGAGACTGAGTAACAGGACAGGTGAACATAATATGGGCGCAAGTTTCTGGCATCCCACATAATGGACTCAGTCCGTTGCCAAGCCCGTTCCGTTTTAACACCTCTACCCCTGAAGGAAGGCGGTCCAGCAGATGTTGCCAAAGAAAGATCCTCAAGCTAAGGGGGGAGCCTTTCAAGGGGGGGGGGTCCTCCCACTAGTAGAAAACAGACCTTTGGTCCAGGGGTATTAGCCCCGGTTTTGCTACAAACCGGGACTAATGCCCCCGTTCCAACGGCTAGAACTGGCCCCAGGGGGTGGCAGACACTAGCCCCGGTTCGAACGGGACCTTTAGCCCCGGGTTGTGTAATAAACCGGGGCTAAAGGGTTTCAGTGTTGGAGATATGCCCAAAAGGCAATAATAAAGTGGTTATTATTATATCTTTATGTTTATGATAAATGTTTACATTCCATGCTATAATTGTATTAACCGAAAACATTAATACTTGTGTGTTTTGTAAACATAAAAGAGTCCCTAGTAAGCCTCTTGTTAAACTAGCTTGTTGATTAATGGATGATCATGGTTTCCTGATCATGGGCATTGGATGTCGTTAATAACAAGATCATATCATTAAGAGAATGATGTGATGGACACACACCCATAGTAAGCGTAGCATAAGATCAAGTCATTAAGTTCGTATTGATGTAATCTTTCAAATGCATAGTAACCTAATCCTTCGACTATGAGGTTATGTTAATCACCATCACCGGATGGATACTTTGATGACATCAAACACCGCTTCGTAACTGGGCGGTTATAAAGGTGTCATTGGGTATTCTGAAAGTATGTGTTCGCATAGACCAAGATTGGGATTTGTCCATCCATATGACGGATAGATATACTCTAGGCCCTCTCGGTGGAATGTCATCTAGATAGCTTGCAAGCATGTGACTGGGTCACAAGGGATGACATAACATGGAACGAGTAAAGAGTACTTATCAGTAACAAGGAAGAACTAGGTATGAAGATACCGACGATCAAACCTCGGATAAGTAGAATATCGCGTGACAAAGGGAATTGGTTTCGTATGTTAAATGGTTCTATCGATCACGAAGTAATCGTTGAGTATGTGGGAGCCGTTATGGATCTCTAGATCCCGCTGATGGTTATTGATCGGAGAGGTGTCTTCATCATGACTGCATATTCACGAACCGTAGGGTGACACACTTAAGGTTCGAAGTTGTTTTAAGTAGATATGGAATTTGTGTTGGAGACCGAATGTTGTTCGGAGTCTTGGAATGGATCCAGGACATCACGAGGAGATCCGGAATGGTCCGGAGAATAAGATTCATATATCGGGGATCATTTTCTAAGTTGGGAAATGTTCCGGAGTGTTTGTATGGAGATTCTAGAAGGTTTCGGAATGTTCTGGAAGGTTCTAGAGGATTTCTTGGATTTTACTTGAAAACCAAGAAAGGGATCAAGGGAGTCCAAGTAGGGCAATACACGGATTCGTGGGGGAGGAGGATTCCTCCCCCCTTCCCACCGCCGGCCCAAGGAGGGGAGTCCTACTAGGACTCCCCCTCCCCAGGCGCGCCTCCCTCCTTTAAATAGAAGGGAGGGGGCGCCCCCTCTTGCCTCTCTATCATAACAACCAATCTCAGCCGCCTCTCTCCTCCACCTTTCTTCTGCACAGGCATAGGCGAAGCCCTGCAGAATTCTCATCTCCACCACCACCACCACGCCGTCGTGCTGCTGGGATTCCGTGGAGAAGATCTACTACCTCCGCTGCTCGCTGGAACGGGGAGAGAAAGGTCTGCTTCGACTCCGCACGTGTGACCGTCTGCGGAAGCGCTGCCGGAACGCAGCGCCGGAAGGATCATCCACGCGATCTTGAGATCGGCAAGTGATCGACTACATCATCCACGAGATCTAATCTCGTAACGCTTTCGGTTCTACGAGGGTTAGTACCGATCTATCGTTGCTCATGTCTAATAGATTAGATCTTGGCTTTTGTCTAGATTAGATCTGGGTTTTGTTCGTTCTTGCGGTAGAAATTTTTTGTTTTCCATGCTACGAACCCATCAGTGGTATCAGAGCCTTGTCTATGCGTAGATCTGTTGCACGAGTAGAACACAATGAGGTTGTGGGCGTTGGTGCTCGTGTCGTCTTTTGCTATGTGTGTACTTTGCATCTTGCGGTATGGTGGGATGAAGCGGCTCGGGCTAACATTACATGTCATCGTACATGAGACTTGCTCCACGCTTGACGTGCAACTCGTTTTGCACAAGTGGCTTTGCGCGTGTTTGTCTCTCCCATCATAGTATAGATCAAATCTACACTTTGCACTTGATAGCACTTGTATCAACGTTGTGGTTCAGTTTCGTAGGTAAGATCCGTTCTTAGTCGAAAGCCCAAGCCACGTAAAACTTGCAAAGAAAATTAGAGGCGTCTAACTTGTTTTTGCAGGGGTTTTGTGATGTGATATGGCCTACATGTGATTGTGATTGTATTTGATGTATGCAATGATCCTTGTTGTAATATGGCAACCGGCAGGAGCCTAATGGTTGTCTTTAATTCTGTTAAGATCTGCGTGTCGATTCATCTTGTAATAGCTTCGTTCCAAGTAGTTGTAATAGTTGCTAGTGAAGATGAACAACCATGAAGCGGCGCCACGGACCTTGACGCAATGCTGGTGATGATGGAGATCATGTTCGTGCTTTGGAGATGGAGATCGAAGGCATAAGAAGAAAGGGCCATATCATATCACACTAATTATGAATTGCCTGTGATGTTTATCCTTTATGCATCTTGTATTGCTTAGATCGTGACGGTAGCATTATAAGATGATCCCTCTCACTAAATATCAAGTAATAAAGTGTTCATCCTTAGTTGGCACCGTTGCTAAGACTCGTCGTTTTGAAGCATCTCGTGATGATCGGGTGTGATAGAATCTACGTGTGCATACAACGGGTGAAAGCCAGATTTGCACATGCGGAAACTAAGGTTAATCTTGACGAGCCTAGCATGTACAGACATGGTCTCGGAACACGGAATACCGAAAGGTAGAGCATGAATCATATGAGTGATATGATGAACATGAAGATTGTTCGCCGATGAAGCTACATCATCTCACGTGATGATCGGACTTGGTGTAGTGGATTTGGTTCGTGTAATCACTAAAACAACTCGAGGGATGTTGTTTTGAGTGGGAGTTCATTTTTTAATTTGGATTAGTTGAACTGAATTTATCATAAACACAATCAAAGTGAATTTGCATAGTTTGTTGTAGTCATTGGCATCCGTTCACCACCTTATGCTTAGTTATAGTTGAGATAGTGGAACTATAGGAATTCTGGATATTTGCTTTACGAACTGGTATCGTATTGTTTTGAGTGTCAATTTAAAGTTTAAAAGTCATATTGCAAACTTTCAGCTAACTCTGTTTACTCTGTGAAGTTTAATAAACAGTATTAAATCAAGAGTAACAATTCCAGTGTTAGTACCTAATGTATCATGTTTGCCTCCATGATTCTTGATACTCAGAAGATTGTTTTTAATATCAAGTTTATCTAAGAGCTGAAAGCAATGTTTCAGAAACCATCATATGTGAAAGGTATTGTGATATCTAAAACAATATGTTGGTTACAACATGATAGAGTATACGTCCTCATATTTGATGAGAATTTGTGAAGGTTGGAGACGCTAGTCGTCCTAATCCTCCAAAAGGTTTTGGAAAAGAAACATTATACTCGCAATTCACCTTTATAAGCTATAGCAGCTTGATCATGAAAGTTGTCATGATAAGGATGAATAGAAGATGTAAGTAAAATGTTTACTACACTAAAATATTACTAAAGAATGGAATTTTGAAAGAATGCCAAACATTTGATGAAGGTGATCCACTTCAAAGTGCAAGTCCAAAGGTATTAGTATTTGACTATACACACTTTGTACTATGTGTCATGTGAATGACACCACTATTGATGTTGATAGATTCTTTTAAAAGAAAAGGATTTGTTGAAAGAGAATCTATAAAATATTTGGCAGAAAAGAAAAGATTGGAGATTTCCAACTTAGGTATATAGAAGATACATGTTATGGCTGTATTCCTTGGTTGTTAAACAATGTGGTTCTGCGGTATTGGATACCGAATTGGTTGGTATGAAGTGTCATACAGGACAACACAATTCATGAACTGCAATGGCCTAAGTAACTAGCAAGGGAATATGTGATGATGTTCATCGAAAACAAACAAAGGGTTGTTCTGTTGCTCGTTAACATCAAAGCTTACCTTCAAGATTTGTTTCAATAATTGTTATTTGATCAGGTATTATGACGACAAAAGGTTGTTCAAATAATTACCGTATTCCATAATAGATGGATGATATACAAGTCTGGTTGGAGAAATAACGACCATAAAACTAATGCTAAAATGTCGCAAGACAAATGATTGAAAGATCACTTGCGAAGTGACATCGCCGTTTAAATTATATTGAAAGGGATACATGAAGAAACTCCATGTTGATGGATTATTGGAGTCTTTGATTTTGATCAAATGACGCTTGTGATACTTTCCTGGAGATAATTAAAACTCCGTTCGTAGGCCAAAAGAGGAACGAACGACTAACTGATTGGAATTTGTACATATTGATGTATATAGTCCATTATGTGTAGTCGTGGGTGATGGATTTCAACTTCATATGCTTTCTCCGAAGATTTGAGTGAGTATATGTATATACTTACTCAATAAGGAAGAAGTATGAAACATTTGAAAATGTTCAAAGAATTTCAAGATGAAGTGGAAAATCATTGTAACAAGAAAATAAAAAGTTTATGATTGGATCATAAAGAAAGATGTTTGAGTTACAAGTTTAGCAAAACACCTAAGATTTGAGGAATCGTTCCATGGATTTGCATTTCCCAAAACACCATAGGAGTATGGAGTGTTCAAGATATATAATGAAACCTTGTTTGACATGGTAAGATCAAAGGTGTCATTTATAAAACTGCCATTATATTTTAAAGACTAAAGCTTTAGTGACTACCACTTTTACACTAAAAAGAGCTCCATCGTGATCCGTTGAAATGACACCATATAAGTCATGGTTTAGGATAAAACCCAGGTTGTCCTTTCTTAAAAATTTTTGGTATGCTAGGCATAAGTAAAATGTTTACAACCAAAGTCGGATGAGCATGTCTTTGTAGGTTATTTAGAATAATCATTGGTTATTCCTCCATACCACCGAAGACAAAATTGTTTGTCGCTTAGAATGTCGAGTTTCTTGAGAACGAATTTGGTGAAAAGTTAAGTGGGAGGACAATAGAACTTTGACAAGGTCGTTGAACCTTGGCTAATATGTGCTGAGTTGCGCAGCGTCGGTAAGTGTCCCGAAGGCAGCAACAATGCTCATGGCTCACATGCCTCAAAGGTTGTGGTCACGGAGATCTAAGTTACTATTGAACCAAGTAGGTCGGGTAAGTAATCAAATGCCAAGATTTGAGAGTTAAATCATTGTTGTTTGACAATGATGAACCGACTACATGCAAAGAAGCAATGATGGGCCCTGACTTTGTTAAGTGGCTTGAAGCCATAAAATCCGTGATAATTCCATACACGAGAAATCAAGCTTTGAATTTGAAAGACCCTCTGGAAAGGTGCAAGACCTTACAGTCGTATATGGATCTATAAAGAAATAGACATGGATGTTTCACATCTATGAAATAGTCGACATGTCAGAAAGAGTTTACGACAATGTTCAAGGAATTGACTATGATAAGATTTGATCTTTCATAGCGATATTTAGTCTGGATGGATTAACGTAGCAACCACTACATATATTTTGGTATATGGTAGTTGAACAAACAAAACAAGTTCTTCTAATAGAATGGTTACCTAGGATGTGTCCATGACACGATCCAAAGGGTTTTGTTAATTCAAAGGATGCTAAAAGAGTATGCAAAACTTCAATGGTTGAAGTGAGCATCGCAGAGTTGGAATCTTCACCATGATGAAACCGTTAAAAGGTTTAATTTCATCAGAGATGATGAAGATGCTTGCATTTTTTGCAAGAAATTAAGTGGGAGCGCTAAAGACATATTTCTAATACATTATGTGAAAGACATATCGTTGATTAGAAATGATGTATCTTTTATTGACACATGATAAGAATTTCATTTTGATGAAAGACTTAGGCATAACCCAAGAATTAGGCATCAATGTCCATATGGATAGATTGAGGCGCTAATATGGTTTTGCCAAATGTACATAGATAAGATGTTGAATGAGTTCAATATGGAAACAACAAGAAAGGTTCTTGACGCACGGAAAGGACTGAATCAAGATTCAAGTGTTGACACGAGATTCAAGTGTTTTGACACTTGGTGAAATCACAAGAATATTTTGATCAATCATTCTTTGAGATGTACACATCCAGATATGTCCTATGCTCTAAATGTTATGAGCATATACCAGAATGACTCATAAGATGATCATTGGACAATAGTAGGGATATTCCTATGATCTTTGGAAGAACTAAGAATATATTACTTATATAGCGGTGACAAATAGTTCATTGTAAATTGTTACATTGATACTAGTTTTGTCACAAATTAAGTTTATCTCAATTTAAACTATGGGTGGCACAATGTAATGGAAAGGAAGTTCCATAACGGATTTGGTTGAGTACCAAAGTTAAAACATTGTGACAGATACTACAACAAAAGGCTAAGTATATGACTGCTATTGTAGCAGCAAATGAGGGCATTTGCGTCAAGTAGTTTGTTATCAAACTAGGTGTGGTTCATAACGGGATAATACTATGAAGATACATTGTATGACAATTGTATCAACATGATTTATCCCAAGGAACTAAAGGTCTCACCAAAGGACCAAATTTATACAATGCCATCACATTGGAGAATGAGTAATGCGTAGAGACGCAAAGACATGCAAATACACACGGACCTGGAAGTGTCAGATCCGAAGATTAAGTTTACCACTAGCAATAGTGTCTATACAACACCATAATGCCATAGGTGTTGAATGCACAAGTTTTTAACTAGATTATTGACTCTAGTGCAAGTGGGAGACTGTTGGAGATATGCCCAAGAGGCAATAATAAAGTGGTTATTATTATATCTTTATGTTTATGATAAATGTTTACATCCCATGCTATAATTGTATTAAGCGGAAACATTAATACTTGTGTGTTTTGTAAACATAAAAGAGTCCCTAGTAAGCCTCTTGTTAAACTAGCTTGTTGATTAATGGATGATCATGGTTTCTTGATCATGGGCATTGGATGTCGTTAATAACAAGATCATATCATTAGGAGAATGATGTGATGGACACACACCCATAGTAAGCGTAGCATAAGATCAAGTCATTAAGTTCGTATTGCTGTAAGCTTTCAAATGCATAGTAACCTAATCCTTCGACCATGAGGTTATGTTAATCACCATCACCGAATGGATACTTTGATGACATCAAACACCGCTTCGTAACTGGGCGGTTATAAAGGTGTCATTGGGTATTCTGAAAGTATGTGTTGAAGCGCATAGACCAAGATTGGGATTTGTCCATCCATATGATGGATAGATATACTCTGGGCCCTCTCGGTGGAATGTCATCTAGATAGCTTGCAAGCATGTGACTTGGTCACAAGGGATGACATAACATGGAACGAGTAAAGAGTACTTATCAGTAACAAGGAAGAACTAGGTATGAAGATACCGACGATCAAACCTCGGATAAGTAGAATATCGCGTGACAAAGGGAATTGGTTTCGTATGTTAAATGGTTCTATCGATCACGAAGTAATCGTTGAGTATGTGGGAGCCGTTATGGATCTCTAGATCCCGCTGATGGTTATTGATCGGAGAGGTGTCTTCATCATGACTGCATATTCACGAACCGTAGGGTGACACACTTAAGGTTCGAAGTTGTTTTAAGTAGATATGGAATTTGTGTTGGAGACCGAATGTTGTTCGGAGTCTCGGAATGGATCCGGGACATCATGAGGAGATCCGGAATGGTCCAGAGAATAAGATTCATATATTGGGGATCATTTTCTAAGTTGGGAAATGTTCCGGAGTGTTTGTATGGAGATTCTAGAAGGTTTCGGAATGTTCTGGAAGGTTCTAGAGGATTTCTTGGATTTTACTTGAAAACCAAGAAAGGGATCAAGGGAGTCCAAGTAGGGCAATACACGGATTCGTGGGGGAGGAGGATTCCTCCCCCCTTCCCACCGCCGGCCCAAGGAGGGGAGTCCTACTAGGACTCCCCCTCCCCAGGCGCGCCTCCCTCCTTTAAATAGAAGGGAGGGGGCGCCCCCTCTTGCCTCTCTATCATAACAACCAATCTCAGCCGCCTCTCTCCTCCACCTTTCTTCTGCACAGGCATAGGCGAAGCCCTATAGAATTCTCATCTCCACCACCACCACCATGCCGTCGTGCTGCTGGGATTCCGTGGAGAAGATCTACTACCTCCGCTGCTCGCTGGAACAGGGAGAGGAAGGTCTGCTTCGGCTCCGCACGTGTGACCGTCTGCGGAAGCGCTGCCGGAACGCAGCGCTAGAAGGATCGTCCACACGATCTTGAGATCGGCAAGTGATCGACTAAATCATCCACGAGATCTAATCTCGTAACGCTTTCGGTTCTACGAGGGTTAGTACCGATCTATCTCGTTGCTCATGTCTAATAGATTAGATCTTGGCTTTTGTCTAGATTAGATCTGGGTTTTGTTCGTTCTTGCGGTAGAAAATTTTGTTTTCCAAGCTACAAACCCATCATTCAGGCAGGTCGGGTCGGGCGTCAGACCCTTTAGCCCCGGTTTGTTACACGACCCAGGGCTAAAGGTGGACCTTTAGCCCCGGTTCTAGACACGAACCGGGGCTAAAGGTCTGGCTATATCTTCTTCTTCCCCTGCCCGAGCCACCATTCAAGCTGGTGGCTCTCCTCTCTCTCTCTCTCTCTCTCTCTCTTTCTTGCTTCAAGCTCGAGTTCATGCCCTTTTTTTCCTCAAGATTTGTCTAGATTTTGTGGTGCCCCATCTATCCAAAGGTTCTAAAAGGTGAGCAACTTCATCCTTTGAACTCTCATTGCTATATTAGCTCATTTCATGCTCTATCTTATAGATGAATTTGTGGATTTAGTTTGGTAGTAATTTTTGCAGTGATAGCATGCTATCAATGTTTAGATTCTATCTATCTTGTATTAATGTAAGGAACTCTAAGGTAAATATCACAATATGTGGATTATTCTATCAATATATATCTTGTTTTGGCACATAGAGTCTCGAAAATTGATTTTAGAAGCACACACATGCGTGAGTTCATCATTCTAACTAACTAGCTAGCTGGGCAAAATATCCTTCTTCGTCTACCTGCGTTCAACAAACTGAAAAATTTTGTAACAAAGATAGGGTTAATTCATAAAAGTTTGATAAGAAGACATCACAATTCACATATTAGGGAGTGCCTCTATGGCGAGCTCCTCGAACATGTCTGAGGACGGGATCCTAAGATATCTTTGAGAAGCTCTGCCGTAGTGGTGTCCCTGCTCTCCCACACCATCTTTCGGTTTATATCTTCTCTAGCTAAATCAGTATGCTGGTGGAGCTAACTAATTTCACATATTAGAGAGTGCCTCTATGGCGAGCTCCTCGAAGATGTCTGAGGACGAGGTCCTAAGACATCTTCGAGAAGCTCCGCCATAGTGGTGTCCCTGGTCTCACACACCATCTTGCAGTTCTTCACAAGAATGCATACCTATTTATAGATTAAGCATCACAACATAGTGTCGGGCACTAATGACATAATGTCGACACACTCACGCTGGCAGAGTGCTGCCACCCACCCAAAATAGTGTCGGCATTTAATTTACTGGCTTAGTGCTGCCCACTGAGGACATAGTGTCGACATGTTGTCTCCACATCCACATTTTGTCCCGGTTGGTGCCTCCAACCGGGACTAAAGGTTCATCATATCTTTAGTCCTGGTTGCTGGTTTTAGATTAGTACTAATTAATTATGATTATGTTTGATGTACTTAATTAATTATATATTGCAGATGAGCCGGCAATCGATGTACGCTGACCGACTCTCTAACGAGTTCATTAAAGGCGTGCATTCTTTTCTTCTTGTGGCCGAGGCAAACAAGCAGAGTGGTTTTATGTCTTGTCCATGTGGTGTCTGTCGGAATCATAAAGAATACTCTTTCTCAAGAGTCCTTCATAGCCACCTGTTTCGGTCCGGTTTCATGACCGGCTATAATTGTTGGACCAAGCACGGAGAAAGAGGGGTTATGATGGAAGACAACGAAGAAGAAGAGAATGACAACGACTACCCTGAATACGATGGTACTACAATGGAAGACATTGATGAAGAAAAAGATGAAGAACGGGCATCAGATCTTCCCGATGATGATCTTAGTCGGGCCATTGCTGATGCCCAGGAAGAATGCATAACTGAAAGGGAGAGGTTGAAGTTCAAGAAGATGTTAGAGGATCACAAAAAATTATTGTACCCAAATTGTGAAGATGGGCACAAAAAACTGGGTAGCACACTGGAATTGCTGCAATGGAAGGCAGAGAACGGTGTGACTGACAAAGGATTTGAAAAGTTGCTGAGAATAATGAAGAAGTTGCTTCCAAAGGATAACAAACTACCCGCCAGTACCTATGAAGCAAAGAAGGTTGTCTGCCCTCTAGGATTAGAGGTGCAGAAGATACATGCATGCATTAATGACTGCATCCTCTACCGCGGCGAGTACGAGAATTTGGATGCATGCCCAGTATGCACTGCATTGCGGTATAAGATAAGACGAGATGACCCTGGTGATGTTGAGGGCGAGTGCTGCATGAAGAGGGTTCCTGCCAAGGTGATGTGGTATGCTCCTATAATACCACGGTTGAAACGTTTATTCAGGAACAAAGAGCATGCCAAGTTGTTGCGATGGCACATGGAAGACTGTAAGAAAGACGAGATGTTGAGACACCCCGCTGATGGGTCGCAGTGGAGAAAAATCGAGAGAGAGTTTCCGGACTTTGCAGGTGATGCGAGGAACTTATGGTTTGGTCTAAGTACAGATGACATGAATCCTTTTGGTGAGCAGAGCTGCAGTCATAGCACCTGGCCTGTGACTCTGTGTATTTATAACCTTCCTCCTTGGTTGTGCATGAAGCAGAAGTTTATTATGATGCCAGTGCTCATCCAAGGCCTGAAGCAACCCGGCAACGACATTGATGTGTACCTAAGGCCATTAGTTGAAGAACTCTTACAGTTATGGCACGGGCAAGGTGTACGTGTGTGGGATGAGAACAAGCAGAAGGAATTTGACCTACGAGCGTTGTTGTTCATAACAATCAATGATTGGCCTTCTCTTAGTAACATTTCAGGACAGACAAACAAGGGATACAATGCATGCACACACTGTTTAAACGATACTGAAAGTATATATTTGGATAAATGTAAGAAGAATGTGTACCCGGGGAATCGTCGTTTTCTTCCACCCTCGCACATCCTAAGAAAGAAAGGTAAGCATTTCAATGGTGAGGAAGACAACCGGTGTAAGCCTATCCGCCGTACTGGTGATGATGTATTTGACATGGTGAAGGATTTAAAAGTAATCTTTGGAAAGAGTCCTGGTAGACAATCTGTTCCGAAGGACAATGTCGGACATGCACCCATGTGGAAAAAGAAATCTATATTTTGGGAGCTACCCTATTGGAAAGTCCTAGAGGTCCGCTCTGCAATTGACATGATGCACCTAACGAAGAATCTTTGCGTGACGCTGCTAGGCTTCTTGGGCATGTATGGGAAGAGCAAAGATACACCTGAAGCACGGCAGGACCAACAACGTATAAAAGACCAAGACGGCATGCATCCAGAGCTGTTTGAAGGTACTGCTAGCTACGCTCTTACCAAAGAAGAGAAGGAAATCTTTTTTGAAGTCCTTTACAGTATCAAGGTCCCGTCTGGTTTCTCGTCGAACATAAAGGGAATAATAAATATGGCAGAGAAAAAATTTCAAAACCTAAAGTCTCATGACTGCCACGTGCTTATGACCCAGCTGCTTCCGATTGCATTGAGGGGACTCATGCCGGAAAATGTTTGAGTACCCATTGTGAAGCTATGTGCATGTGCGTTTCTCAATGCAATTTCTCAGAAGGTAATCAGTCTAGATAGTCTACTAAGGTTACAGAAAGATGTGGTCCAATGTCTTGTCAGCTTCGAGTTGGTGTTCCCACCATCCTTCTTCAATATTATGACTCACCTCCTAGTTCACCTAGTCGATGAGATTAACATTCTTGGTCCTGTATTTCTACACAATATGTTCCCCTTTGAGAGGTTCATGGGAGTGTTAAAGAAATATGTTCATAACCGTGCTAGGCCAGAAGGAAGCATCTCAAAGGGATATGGAACAGAGGAGGTCATCGAGTTTTGTGTTGACTTTATTCCTGACCTTAAGCCCATCGGTTCCTGAATCACGCCTGAGGGTAGAATTAGTGGAAAAGGCACGCTAGGAAATAAAGCAAGGATATGTATGGACGGACATTCTCTCACTAAAGCACACTACACAGTTCTGCAAAGTTCCACCTTAGTGGCTCTGTATATCGAGGAACACAAGAATATTGTACACTCCAACAACCCGGGGAAGCCTGGCTCCTGGATTAGAGATGAACATATGAGGACTTTCGGCGGTTGGTTGCAGTCACATCTCATGAATGACATAAATGTTGGAGAGCAGTTGTACTTGTTGGCCAGGTCAGCATCTTCGACTATATTGACTTTCCAAGGGTACGAGATAAATGGGAATACATTTTACACGATCGCCTAAGATAAAAAGAGCACCAATCAAAACAGTGGTGTCAAATTTGATGCAACAGACGAGAATGGGCAAAAGGATACATATTATGGTTACATAGAGGAGATATGGGAACTTGACTATGGACCTTTTTTTAAGGTTTCTTTGTTTCAGTGCAAATGGGTCAAGCTGACAGGAGGCGGGGTTGAGGTAGACAAGAAATACGGAATGACAACAGTGGATCTCAACAACCTTGCGTATAGAGATGAACCATTTGTCCTAGCCAATGATGTGGCTCAGGTTTTTTATGTGAAGGACATGTCTACTAAACCGAGAAAAAGGAAAGATAAGCAAAAGAATACAGCATCCGATGAGCCAAAACGCCACATAGTTCTTTCAGGAAAAAGAAACATCGTGGGGTGGAGGATAAGACAGACATGTCAGACGATTATGATAAGTTTCATGAAATTCCGCCCTTCGCTGTGAAGGATGACCCAAGCATCCCGTTAAATAAGGAAGATGCTCCATGGTTACGGATTAGAAGAAAACCCTAACATGTGTGGATGTTGGTGATGTACAATATTATTAAACCTTTATTTTTAATGATCTTATTATATGTATATGGATATGAACTTTCTCGATCTCAATAGGTAGTATTGCAACTTGTTGTGGCCAGACATTTATTAATATTAAAACGTAAGAATTAGTCATAATCATATCTAGCCCTGTAGTACACAGCTTCTGGGTCATCTTCGGAATCGTCATCGTCGTCGTCGTGACTCGTAGCACGCGGATGGATCCCAAGCCCTTCCTCGTAGCACGCGGATGGATCCTCCAGCCTCGGATTCACGATGCGTGGGGGAGGGGGCTCCCGGATGACAACCCCAGTACGTCCTAGGCCTTCACCACCACCACCATTCTTGTGGCTATGCTGCTGGTGAAAGTGCGGGTACCTCAGGCGAGGATGGTCTCCCATGGCGATGTAGCGCATCACACTGGCGATAGTCCGGTTCTCCCACCACAGGCGGCGACCAGCCTCGTTGTGGTTCACTGGGGGCGGGCCGTCACCCTCGTACCTGGCGAGCTCCCTTTCCTGCCGGTTTGCGAAGAAGGCATTCCAGGTGTCAAGGTTGTCGGGATCACAATGGGGATCCATCCGCTGCTCCGGCGTGAGATCGAGGTACAAGTGGTTCGTGATGGCAGCCTGGCGGGCCGAACCTTGAGACATAGGAGGAACAGGAACCCCTCCAGCGCTCAGCATCTAGCCAGCGGGCAGCCGGTACCCCGGCGGGCATGGGTAGCTGGAGGCGCACAGCGCCTCGGTCTCCTCGAGCGTCAGAAAAGCCCAGTAAACGGTGTTCATTGTTGTGATAGAGAAGGTGTGTATGTGTCGATGGAAATGGCGGTCGGCCTAGATATAGAGGGACATGGCGGGAGAACATGGCGAGAAGCGGGAGAAATGGCGGGAGAAACATGACGGGAAGCGGGGGAAATGGCGGGAGAACATGGCGGGAAGCGGGGGAAATGGCGGGAGAACATTTCTACTATATTTTTGTGAATATTTTGCTATATTATATGTATTTTCCATTTTTAAATAATAAACTATATTTTTATTATTTTTTGTGAACATTTCTACTAAATATAATACTTGTTAGATAATAGATAATTTCATTTAAGTTGTATAATAAAGTATGATAATAGATTTAAATTATAGATCTTATTTTTCTGAAAATTTTGATATATAATATATAATTTTCTGAAAACTATAAACCATTTTTGGGTTTGGCGCCAAAAATAACCTTTAGCCCGGTTCGTATTACAAACCGGGGCTAAAGGGTTTCGGCATGCAGGAAGTGCGGCGGGCCGAAAACACCTTTAGCCCCGGGTTGTAATACGAACCGAGGCTAAAGGGGGACATTTAGCCCCGGTTCGTATTACCACCCGGGGCTAAAGGGGGGGTGGTATAAATACCACCCCCGCCCCGGGTCGAGCCACGACGCGGAGATCGCCAGTTTCTTCTTCCCCAGCAAAGACGAATGCGCCCACGCTGTCCGCCACGTCGCCGAATGCGTCGCCCGTCTTCGCCCCGCGCCGCACCGTCTCCACGCCGTCCGCCGCGCCGCCGAACGCGCCGCCCGTCCCGCCCGTCACCGCGCCGCCCGTCTCCGCCCCGCGCCGTCCCGCCGCACCGTCTCCGCACCACTCGTCCCGCCGCACTGTCTCCACCCTCGCCCGTCCCGCGCCGTTGCTCGCCGTCGTCGCTCCCGCCGCGCCGCGCCGCCCCCTGCAGGTGAGGTATACGTAGGTATAGTTAATTATAGGGATATTATTAGTATGATTTTGTTAATTAATTAGGGATTTTATTTAGTTAGGGATTTAGTTAATTAGTGTAATTTTGTTAGTTAATTAGGGATTTTATTTAGTTAGGGATTTAGTTAATTAGTGTGATTTTGTTAGTTAATTAGGGATTTTATTTAGTTAGGGATTTAGTTAATTAGTGTGATTGTGTTAGTTAATTAGTATGATTTTGTTAGTTAATTAGGGATTTAGTAGTGATTTAGTTAGGGATTTAGTTAATTAGGGATTTTAGTAGTGATTTAGTTAGGGATTTTAGTAGTGATTTAGTTAGTGATTTAGTTAGGGATTTTAGTAGTGATTTAGTTAGGGATTTTAGTTAGGGATTTTAGTAGTGATTTAGTTATGGATTTTAGTAGTGATTTAGTTAGGGATTTTAGTTAGTTTATTATTAGGTCTTAGGGTTTTATTAGGGATTAGGGTTTATTAGAGATTAGGTTTAGTTAGAATACTTAGTTAATGAGGTTTAGTTTAGTTAGTGATAGGTTTAGGGTTATTGTTATTAGGGCAATATATACTTAGTGATTTAGTTACTGTTTATGTTTTATGATTGTTTATTACTATTATTTAGTTATGCCGCGTCCATCTCGTCCGAACCTACTGGACTCCGTCGAGGATGTCCGAGTCTGGGCTCCGCCGGGTTGGCACTGGGAGGTGCTACCTGTCGGGACTCGTACCTTGGTGAGGAATCCGGGTATCATCGTCGACCTGGAGCTTCTTTGGTGGTGTCCACGAGGTCCAGAAGCGGTGCAGAGGGAGCCAGCCCCCGAGGAGGTGGTACGTCGTCATATCAGGGAGGAGGACGAGCATGTACGGCGATACATGTATCTTTTGGAGACTAGGTTCTCCAATATCTAGCAGGTTCACGGATCTCACCCGAGCTATTCTCTGGTGATGGTTCCTCTTCTGTGGCTGCAGAGCTCCCGTAGCACAGAACGCGGTAGCCGTGTTCGCTAGTTTATCTTAATAATATACTTTATCTTATACTTTATCCTATAATGCACCCGAGCTATTCTCCGGTGATGTATTAATAATGTACTTTATCTTATACTTTATCCTATAATGCACCCGAGCTATTCTCCGGTGATATATTAATAATGTACTTTATCTTATACTTTATCCTATAATGCACCCGAGCTATTCTCCGGTGATGTATTAATAATGTACTTTATCTTATATTATTGTAATTTATCTTAATCACTAAGTACTGTATCCGAGTTGTCGTAGTTGTAATATTCTTTTACTTAATGCAATATTCTTTTTCTGTATTAGTTAAGCTATGGACGGTAGACAGAATGAAGAGGAGCTCCTCGACATTATAGATGAGGGTACTGGGGGGTCTTATTATGATGGCTCCGAATATCTTAATTTTTCTGGACGAGACGATGATGGACGAAATAGTGGAGACGATGGTGCTGACCATCGTGGAGACCATGGTGAAGACACCATAATAATGACAAACTCCGTCAAGGTATATAAAGTCTCTATCGATGGTTCACTAGTATAGATGCACTAATTGATTCGTATATATGTACTGACGAATGTTTCTTCTCTTAGACCTCCGCTTCCGGCCAATCTTCTACAAATACAAGAGGCCCGACACACAAGTTGCCCGCTGATGTCCGTTTCAGCATTGACTTGGTCTCTCCGCAGGGTCAACCGCTGGAGCCCAAAGAAGCTGCGAATTCATTTACAAGTCAATGCGGAGTGATTGTTAGAGACAAAGTCCCGATCACCACGCAAAACTGGAACAAGCCAGGAAAGAAAAAGGATCCAGCTAGGGCTAGTTTTGTAGATGACAGAGCAAAAGATACAATGTGGAATTCTCTCATGACACATTTCACCCTACCTGTCTTGGAGACTGATGAGCTCACACAGCAAATGACGAGGAAAGTCAAGCACTTTGCTCTTAAGAAGATGGCCGAACTATTCAAGGAATAGAAAAAAAGATTGTACCACAAGTATGTCTTGAAGGAAACAACTCCTCCATTCGTTGGCCCACTAGAGTTGCAGCAGGATAACTGGGCTGTATTTGTGGAATACAAGACCTCAGCACCAGCTAAGGCAATATCAGCAAAAAATAAGGAAAATGTAGCCAAAAAGAAATATCACCATCATATGGGCACAGGTGGCTACAAGAGTGCCATGCCTAAGTGGGATAAAGCTGAGGCTGACCTAGAGGCTAAAGGGGTCACTCCAGCTACGTCTAGTTGGCCCTTGAGGTCAAGAAATTGGGTATTTGGGCATGGGGCATCATTAGACCTAGAAATAGGCGAGATTGTTGCAGCCGAAGAAATTTCTACACACAAGAAAGAACTTGTTAAAGTGATGAAAGAGGTTAAAGAGGGAACATTTGTTCCCGACAGAGAGAACGATGAGCTGACAAAGGCTCTCGGGAATCCTGAAAAGGCTGGACGAACAAGAGGGTTCAGACCTTCTTATCCATGGGTTATCGGGTTTCCCGAGCACCGTGACACGTACAGAAGCTGATCGAGAAGAACAAACCGGCAAAAAGAGGAGGATATGGAGCAGTTCGCGAGGTTTGAAGCCACGATGCAGGAGTATCGCCAAGAGCTTAATGAACTTAAAGGACTTCGATAGCAAGATCCTACACCGGATAGTACGGTCGACCCATCACAATGGAAAAGCAGCGTGGCTTCCACGGAGGGCCACAGTAATGATGCTACGATGGATGTGTACCCCGTGGATGCAATTAAGGAGAAGACTAGTTGTGAGTTGCATGTTGAACTGAAAAATATATCCATGAAGGTGGCGGTCGGCTTTGCTTTACCTTCTGCACCGGGAGCGACCTACCATTGCAATCCGATTCTAGTTGGCTATGCTCGTCTCGGTGTGGATGAAATTCTACCTATGTGTCAGTCACTACAGCTTGACATCCCGGAGGTGAAGGGGAGACGACACTGGGAGAAGTCACGAGTGGCTTCATTCTTTGGAAAAAAGAATACATCAAGTTTCCAGGCTCGATACCAAGGCCACCTTCTCCACCAAGGCAACCGTCTCCTCCCAGTGCACCGTCTCCTCCAAGTCCACCTCCAAGTGCACCGTCTCCTCCCAGTAATAGTCCAATCCATGACCCCAACACGAGTCCATCTCAATCTATGCAGCCGCCTCCACCCACTAAGGGGCAAAAGCGGAAGAATACCACCGCTCCGTCGAGCGATAACCAACGCCCGAAGCGACAGTTGTCGCCCCTCCCAAGAGTACCGCTGGTTCCTCCCAAGAGGGCTTATGACCTGACCGATGAGGAGACCGATGCAGTCGTACGTGCCGAAGTGGATATTCATTTTAAAAAGAAACAACCTGAGCCAGAGGTCCAAATAAAACCGGAAACCAAGGAGCACTTTAGGAAATTATTGACGCAGCCATCCCAAGCTCAGTTAAATGCGCCAGATGACTATACACGATGTCTTCAGAAGACATTGAAACAAAAGAGATCAAGCGGTATAGGAAGCATCAAAAAAGAGGTT
Source organism: Avena sativa (assembly GCA_916181665.1). Taxonomy (NCBI): domain Eukaryota; kingdom Viridiplantae; phylum Streptophyta; class Magnoliopsida; order Poales; family Poaceae; genus Avena; species Avena sativa. The sequence continues at coordinate 474,051,800 of OV702290.1, forward strand.
CCCCAGCAGGGGGAACAAGCAAAACAATCGAGTGGTAGCGGAAGCATCAGAACAGACGTCCCTCACTGGGGAAACAAGCAAAATAATCGAGTGGTAGCCGAAGAACCAAAAGATATGTTCCCCAGCTGGGGAAACAAGCAAACCAATCGCTCCCCCCACTCCAGGTGAACATACCCAAACCTCAACTATATGAGGAAGAACCTATGGATCCGGAAACGGCTAGGATATTGGCCGAGCAATGTGGTATGTCTATTCATGAAATTATTCACGGCGATATGCCCAAGGCTGAGGTAGCACCCAAATTTGTTAACAGGGAGCCTCTGATCAGTTCTGAGAGGCTTCGGGATATGCCAACACAAATGCGACGATTCCATGAATGGTACATGAAAGCATCAAAAGAACAGCGAAATTGGCTCATACGGAAAGTTCGAAAATTGCATTACTTCATTGAAGACGAGGTCCCTATTGAATTTACAGAATTATTTCAGTTATTCAATCTAAAGGAACTCGACAAAACTATCCTCAGTTCGTATTGTTTGTAAGTGATTACTTTATTTATGTAATTAGGTCTCTATCTCAGCTTTTTCAATTTATTGTCGGTAAGTATACTCACTATATTCTTTTGTACGCTATATATAATGATGTAGAATGAAGATGCTCGATTGTAAAAGAAAGGCTATCAACGGATTTGGGTACATTGACCCACATCGAGTTCATGGAGCTATACTAAAGGATAAACCACTGGAGACCGAGCACAACTTGTTGCGATTTCTCACGAAACAACATTTCTGTAACGAAATACTATTTCCTTACCACGACGGCAAGTGAGTTTTTGTACACATTAACTTTTGCTTACTCGATGTTCAGTGTAAATGATGAGTTACTGACATATGTAAACCTTGCGTAGGTACCACTTGATTCTTCTAAGCATTTCACTTGACATGGGAAGAGTTCACATCATGGAATCACTAAACAAAGACATTGAAAACTACCGCATCATTATCGATGTGCTCCAGAGGTAATTTCAACCATTATCACACTATATCGGTTTCTTTCGTTTATTTTCTGAGATATCAAGTAGTTATTAACTCATACATTAATTTTTTTTGTCGGGTAGGGTTTGGACACAGTTCAAGAAACATGTCCGCGGTCAATGGCGTGAGGAGCTATTTTTTAAATCACTCTCGGTAAGTAGTACGAGCTAAGTCCGCGCATCTATTTAATTCTAGTTTATGTGCATTTATCATGCTAGCGTTATTATTTGATTGAATTCTATTCTTGTAAAGTGCGCGAGGCAGCCACAGAGAACTAATCTATGTGGATTCTACGTGTGCGAGTTCATTCGCATCAGTATTGAGAAGCCCTCGAAAAATGTTCGACTAAGTAAACAATATATTCACCTTTTATTTTTATTACAAAAAATCGTGTTGAGTCTAATCCATACGATCTCCTTTTTACATAGTTGGACACGATGCGGGACAAACTCCTACCAGAGGACCGTCTAATAGCAATCCAAGAGGAATTTGTTGCATTTTTTCTCGACGAGGACATAGACCCACGCGGAGAATACTGTATAAGTAGACCCTAAAGCATCCATGTAATGATCTCTATGTAATCAAATAGACATGCTCTGGACCTTGTTGGGACTCCATATATGCTTGTAAGAGTAATTATATTATATATTGCATCAATGTGGCCAAGTACTATGTAGTACTCCCTCCGTTTAGAAATATAAGATATTTTAGCTTTGTGAAAGAAGTGTATCTAGACCCTTTTAGTGTGTAGGTTCAATCCAAACCTCTATGAACCTATGCACTAAAAGACATCTAGATACATTCTATTCACAAAGCTAAAACGTCTTATATTTTCGAACGGAGGGAGTAGCATTCTGTATGTATACGAAAACTTGTTTCTAATAAAAACACAGAATGAAAAATAATTGAAAACAAAACACAAAATGAAAAGAAAAACACAAAACCCTAAAACCCCATCCCCTGCCGCGGCAGCCAAATGGCACAAAATGCTGCCACGGCAGGGAACCTTTAGTCCCGGTTCGTAACACGGCCCGTGGCTAAATGTCTTGCCGCCTAGCGCGCCTAGCAGGCCACGTGGTTGGACCTATAGCCCCGGTTCGTAACTGAACCGGGGCTAAATCTTGGACCTTTGGTCCCGCTTTCGCAGCCCCGGTTCGAAATCCGGGGCTAAAGGCCCTTACGAACTGAGGCAAATTGCCCGGTTTCTACTAGTGTCCATTCCAGTTCAGGACCCTGGAAGAGGGTCCTATATGCCAACCTAACAGAGAAGGCTCCTGAGCAAGACCAGCGCCAATTTGCCCTGTCCCTCTCAGCCAATAACCATGTCCACAGGGGCTATAACACAATATCGTCCAAAGCAAAAAAAAAGGGTGAGCACGGCTACTAGATAGGCCCTCAGGGGTGAGATCATCAGGAGCCGCAAAGCGATGTGCTGACGATTTCAGTGCCTGAAGGATGATGTCCAAGCGCTCCTAGTCCTGCTATTTAGATAGTGGGTACTACTTTTGAAGATAAGCAAGAAAAACAAAAATGGAGTTAGAAGCACGTCTTAGAAAGATCCCCTCTATCACCATATTATTCTGAATGTTCCATAGCATCCAAGTTAGGACCGCAAATACTAACCAGAAGAGGTGACGCCTTCTCCCGATATGGTTTGCCTCTTTCTCGAGGTACTTGCTGGGATCTTGGGCCTGCCAAGTCGGTCCAAGAGCTTTCCGGATAAAGCTCCATAGAAACTGAGCGACAAGACACATGAACATAATATGGACGCAAGTTTCTGGCGTCCCACATAATGGGACAGTTCGTTGCCAAGCCTGTTCCGTTTCGATACCTCTACCCTTGAAGGAAGGCGGTCTAGCAGTTATTGCCAAAGAAAGATCCTCAAGCTAAGGGGGAGGGGAGCCTTTCAAAGGGGGGTCGTCCATTCCAGTTCAGGACCCTGGAAGAGGGTCATGTATGCTGAACAACAGGGAAGGCTCCCGAGCAAGACTAGCACTAAGTTACCCCGTCCCTCTCAGCCGATAAGGACGTGGGCAGGGAGCCCCGCAGTCTCAGGAAGTCAGCGGCTTCAGTTGGGCTGAAGGTCCTCCGGAACGGGAGGTTCCAGTTACCTTCTTGGCCCGCTTCAGCCACCAACATCGTGGGAGCTGCGCAAATGGCGAATAATACCGGGAACTCCTCGCACAAGGGGGAGGCCGCTAGCCAGGGGTCCATCCAAAAGAGGACTTCTCGCCCGTTGCCCATAGTGAAAAGTGCCCCCCCGCCGGATGTCATGCTTGATATACTGTATGGCTCGCCAAAACTAGGAGCCCTCCCAATGCTCGCATGCCAGGAAGGGGTGACCCTAGAGCCATATTTTCCATGTGGACCACACTAGAGACCAGACCATTGGAAATTATCAATGGCTTAAGTAGAATCTCATTCTTTGTTTTGTGAAAATTTCACCGGTCTATTAATAATCATCAACAATAGTACAAAGAGCACCTAGAATAATAAAAATATAGATAGATCATTGGACCACCTAGCGATGACTATAGACGAAGACGTGTCACCGTCCTCGCTCCTCCATCATTGTAGCCAGGAAAAACTTGTCATAATAGAGCTTTTGCAGTAGCCAGGCGGGAAGTCTTCATGCTAATACCCCAAAGGACTGACACACCAGAGCATCAACCATCGCCAATGATGACCACTATAGATCCTAAGATACTAACACGAAACCACGATATGGAACATGAAAACCGACTGGATCCTAGGAGATTCAGAGGACACTCGACCCCACATGCCCTTCGTCAGTGCTAGACACACCGTCAAAGCGAGGATAAGGTGTGAATGACCTTTTTCTGACTTTAGAATGTAGCCGTTGGCTCAACAACCTGAAGAAGAAACTGACAGAAAAACAAAATAAAGAGTGAGATCTCTCTTGCCAACATGGGGCCGTGGTCCGCTACACCTCTAAGGATCCAAGGCCACCAGAGGCGGAGCGGACCGGTGGCAGCGCTGACAAGAGAGATCAAACCTGAGATATGTTTTAGTGAATCGTCAATCGCCTTGGCCTGTCATACGGGTTCAACATATCCATGTCTGGTCTATATATTTTGGGGAGCCTAGGGCAACACCACACAAAAGACCCTTTGTTTAAAGTGGCAAAGTTTCACTGAGTCGGGAGGAGCAATGGCCCCCTATTTTAGAAAATTGCTTTAAATATATCTTTAATTTTTAGGATAATTTTTTAGTATCACTTAAAGTTTAAGCATAATTAGAATTCTTAGGCCTCTAAACATATAATCTGTACGTTTGCTAGATCCATGATCTTTGGAATTTCGGTGAAGACATTCGAAACTACTCATTTCTATTAATCGAGCAAACTATTTATCGTGATACTTATTCCTATCAATTTTTCTTGTGTACACAGTGTATATACATCTAAAATTAATCACAGAGAAAAATTATGAAAGTAACATATTCATATGCATGTGCAAAAAATGAGTAGAAGAGTTGACATATTGGCAACTGAATTAATAAGAGCATCTCCACTCGAGGGTCCTAAAGTCCCCCTAAAGGGCTATCCGGGGCGCCGGTGGCCGAATTGATGCCCAGCCCACCCTTCCAAAGTTTATTTGGTGTCGACGTGGCCTATTTTGTTATCCGGCGCCCCCAAACCGAACCCAACCAATTGGGGGAGGGGGAGAGGGGCAAGCGGGGGAACCAAATGCCACGTTTCTGGCAGGAAGACGCCTAGAAGATGGCGCATGAAACAACTGATTGTCGCAGGCCACCATGTCAGTGTAAGCGGCCGATGCATTCGGTCTGCGCTTGGTCCGTCTTCCTCCTCGCATGCTGTGCCCCAGTAATGGTGCATCTGCATCGCCGATCAGCCTTTTGTTGTCGAGCAGCCGCTGCGTCCCATCCTCCATGCCTCCCTTCTTGCCTACCGTGCCCTCGTGCATTCAATGCCGTCTCCCTCGCCTGTTGCGCCCTCGCGCATTCAATGGCCGTCTCCCTCTCCTGTGCATTTAAAAATCCTTCTTCCCCGCTCCTTCGATGCATTCATCCTTGCAACCTCGTCTCCCATCTTTCCCAACCACCCACCTGTGGCCATGGAGAGGTTTTCTAGAGATGGCGCAACCGCGAACGGTTTTGGGCGGTGCTCGCAGCGCGTCCACGAGGCACGGACACTCTGGGAGGCGAGCTACCTAGCGCCGCCAGACATGCGGTGCCCTCACAACCGAGTTCTCAGCTCCGGCGACATACCCATCCCGCTGGTCCCCCTTGGCTAGACGAGCTTGGCAGAGATCTACCGGCACTACTAGGATGTCCTCCCGCCAGAGGAGTGGAAGGATCCCGCCTGGGATCCTGACAACGTCGTGGTATGGGACGCCTTCTTTGAGGACCAGCGTCAGGCCTGCCTTTTTGCCTACGACGGTAACATACCCACACCGGAGGACAACAATCTCGAAGGGCGGATCCGGTGGTGGAGCGCCCTAGGCAGGACGCTCGCTTGGGTCCTGGACTACATCGCCACTGGCAACAACCCGCCACTAGCAATGCCTCCGCGGAAGCGGCCGTGCTACCCGGACCAGCGATGGGCGTCTTGCCATGCCGCCCGCTCTTCGTTGATGTCTCCCTCCTCGAGGTATTCGTCACCGTCAGCCCATTACTCCCCGTATTCCATGTTGTCGCTGCACTTCTCCGCTCTACTCGCCTTGGTGAAGGATGAGTACGAGCAGACTTCGCCGTCGCAGCAGTCGCGAAGGTGCTCCAGCAGCGTCACAATTAGGGGTCGACATGTGCCATCCCCTCCTCGTGGCCGCCTGCGCCTCGCCAGGCCCCAACGCTAGGTGAAGAAGGAGTGGACGCCGCCACCAGAGTACAAGACGGCCTCCCTCCAGCTGAAGATCGAGGAGGACCCAGAGGAGTTTCCGGGCCAGCGCGTCCCTAAGCGCGTCTCCTTCGAGACCATGCCACCAGCGATGGACGCATTCGTTGAGGCTTGGTCCGCGGTAGAGTACTGGGGCGAGCAGGCCGAGCACGCGCGCTGCCTCGGCCTCCTCATTGATCTAGAGGGCGACGGTGATGGGGCCAGCTACTCAGGCCGGGGCGGCGGGGGTGACGACCCGTGCCAGGGGCTACAACACAATGCTACCGCCGAAGCAGGAGCCCAGCGACAACGACGAAGACTACGTGGTGGCAATGTACCGTCGCCTTGGACTGGACGGGCATGGCCGGGGCCATCACTATATTAGGTTTATTTTCAATTTTTGTACAAACATGTTTGAACTGGTGTGAAATTGAGTGTATTTTCGTATTTTCATGAATTTTCAAATGTTTGAAATTTTTGTATGGGGGACACTGCTAGGACTCAGCCCCCCCCCCCAATCGTGAACCAATCCGGCGTCCCCCCATACGGCCCAAAACAAGCCATGCCAGACGCGGGGGAGGCGAGTGAAGATGCTCTAAGTGGATGAAATAGTCTCTACCCATGGATGATAGGGACAAGTACTACCGCTGGGAATCAAGGAGAGCTGCTTGCGGAATAATATAGTCATGTGATTGCATCGTTAGTCTCCACTAATGAATACTGACAACTTCGTAGAGGCACATCAGGGGCGGTATTTTTCTACACATTTCGAGAGGCCACATAAATGGTGGCATCGAAAAAATATATTCAGAAATGCTGAAGTATTTACTGTGACGATGTTGATGTTGTTCTCCATGATCGAAACTAAATGATGTATCTCTATGAGTTTCTTAAATGGAACCTGCACTTTTCTCTTTTCTATATAAAATTTTGGAGTATTTTTTGGGAAAAATAAGTCAGAGCAGAGACATAGTTGGATTCAATTTATGCCATCTATATTTTCTGAAATTATTCAACTCTACTAGGTCTCGAGAGTAGAAGATAAATATAGATACATATATAAGTATTAGGTTGGGGCCCTACCTCGTTGGGCCCAGGGCGATCGCCCTTCTGCCCGCCCTATGAGCTGGCCCTGAATATATCTCGTTGCATTCTTTGAAACAACTTATCCAAAAGTCATGGCTTTAAAAAAATGGTTATGGTTTTGCAAAAATCTCGGCCCAGTTGTTTTGGTTTTATGAAATTTTCTACTCACTCTGATCCAAATTAGTTGATTTGATTTTGTCTAGATTCGGATATATCTAGCACTAAAACAAGTCGAGATACATTCGAATCTAGACAAATCTGAGTAAATTAATTTGGATCGGACGAAGTATTGTTTTAATCGCAGGCTGAGGCGTGAAATCAAAATGCTACTAACCGGTTGGCCAAGTGGTTTGTGTGATTGTCAAGTGAAACTTTTGAAGCATAGTTTTGTTCCTCTCAGCCACCGCTTCTCTCCTGATCTAGCCATAGCATCTTCGTCTCCTTTACAGATCGGTTCTCCCTCCTCCAGCCGGTCTTGCCGGTATCGGAGGGGTGGGGAATCCGATCTATGGGTGGAGTTTTCAGTAAAAATAGTGTTTTTAAAGATTAGATTAGTGTTTTGGTTGTTATCTTCTTTATCTCTATGTTAATGGAGATGTCATCGTCTATAATAAGTGACATTTGGCCTATCGTTCGACAACGAGATCTTTTTCCCGGCGTCAATGGTGGTGTTGAAAGATTAGGTTTCTATAGGTACAGTCTTTCAGATCTTCCTTCACCGGATCGATTTTGGACTTTTTCTCATGGTTGTCGCGAGGAGGATTATCCTCGCAATATTTGTCCCGGCTGCTACATCCTCGACAATGGTGATTCGCACAAGATCCTATGTCTCTTAGCGCCCGGGTGTTGAAAGTGGTTTAGACTTTTTTTTTTACTTTTTTCTGCATTAATAGTAATAGAGCGAACCGCCAGCGACGTTGATCAGGCTGTTCGGTTAATTTTCCCTGAAATACTTGTGTTGGATCTCTTGCCGATGTTGATTGATTGCCCTAATGATTACGCGCGTGCACGTAGCCTTGACACTGCGGCTCAAAAAATTATGGGAGAACCTTTATTGATATTTACAAGTTATGATTTGATTTTTGTTAGTGTTCGGCTGCCTTCAGAAAAGTACAAGATTATGTCTTGAAAGAAGAAAGAGATTGAAAACCTCAAAGACTTGTTAGTTTCTTTTAGACTTTATTTTATAATCAATGGAGTCAGCTTATGTATTTCTACCATATACTATTTTCTACTTTGAATATAACGAGGTATTGATTGTAAAAAAAATGAAACTTTTGAAGTAGCATGGCCAATAGGCAATAGCAGATCCAGAAACGTTAAATATGCCTACGAAGTTGTTTTCAAGGTCAAAATTTTACTCCTTTATTAATCTAAATTTACATATATACATATATATCTAGACAAATCTATGACATTCGTTTTAGATAAAATATAAGAACTAAGAGCAACTCCAGTGCTAAAATAACCGCTGATATACAGCGTGCGCAGCAGTTCAACGTTCTCCAGCAGACGCGCTATAATTGCGCACGCTAATTTTTCCTACGCACGGCATTTCCCCCCTCTGACGCGTCAATTTTGGTGTGTTCGGTCGAGCGTGCGGAACACCCAACCGCCACTCGGAAACTTCACCTGCACGCACACCCTCTCCTTCCCCATTTCAGCTCCTCCATTCCGGCACCACCGCCGCTCGATTCGTCGCCACCGGCGCTTTCGATCGCCGCCCAATTCCGGCGCTGCCGCCGCTCCGATTCGTTGCCGACGGCGCTTCCGACCACCGGTCCGATTCGTCGCCGCTGGCGGTTGTGACCGCGCCCCCGCAGTAGATCCTCCCCCGCCGCACCTCCCCATAGCTATCCCGAGTGTGCCGTGGCCGTAAACGGAGAGAGTTGTCGCCACCGCGCCTCTTTTCCGACCAAGCGTCGTTCTGGTTCTCGCCGCTTCCGCACCGTCGCGCCGAACCTCGACTGCGACCATGTCCTCCTAAAGCTGAGAAGCAACATGGCGCAAGCAAGGTGTTCACCAAAATGGCCAAAAGGTATGTTTCTGTCTCCGTCCTGCCATTTTTTATAAAGTTTAGTTGGTAGATCAAGTGAGTTCAATCGTTCAGTGTTTATAGACGACCTACGATTCATCCGATGATGAAGTTCAGATGGAAGAAGACGAGAACATAGCGATGCTATTGGCTTGGCGAGCTAACAAAAAGACGAAGTGTGGTGGCTCAGTTTTGTTGAATTATTTGTTTGTGTTGTAATAATAACTAGACAATTTATTATTGAATTATTTTGGATTTGTTCGCCGCGCGCTGCATTTTAGCGTGTCTGGTGGTGGTGGGTCGTCTTTTCCCTGGTGCCGCGCGCTGCATTTTAGTGCGCCCGGTGGAGGAAAAGTTGGTGCCGCGTGTGATGGCTCAAGATATGTAGAGCTCGTTGGGAACCCCAAGAGGAAGGTATGATGAGTACAGAAGCAAATTTCCCTCAGTTATGAAACCAAGGTTATCGAACCAGTAGGAGTAAGAAAACAACTCGAAGGTGTTGCTAACAACTTGGAATCCTGCACAACACAATAACAGAACTTTGCCCCAACTTACAGTGAGGTTGTCAATCTCACTGGTTTTGCTGAAAACAAAGGATTAAACATATAGTATGAAGATAGTAATTGCTTGCAGAAAGTAAATAGTAAACGGTAAACAGTAGATGGTATATCAATGGTAAAGGAATGGACTGGGGTCCACAATTCACTAGAGGTGTTTCTCTAAAAGATAAATAGTATGTTGGGTGAACAAATTACAGCGGGGCAATTGACAGATTGAGAAAGCATAACAATGCATATACTAGACATCTTGACTCCTATGAGATTTGATTGGGCATTACAATATAATACATAGACCGTAATTCAACTGCATCTATGACTAATAATCTACCTTCAAGTTATCATCTAAACCCCTTCCAGTATTAAGTTGCAAGCAATAGATAATTGCATTAAGCGAAGTGTGTAAAGTAAACAATTCAATTGCCCCATGGACAAAGGATTGTTGTTTTCGCCCTAGTAGCAACAACACATCTACAACCTTAGGGATTTCTATCACTTCCCCAGATTACTAGAGGCATGAACCTACTATCGAGCATAAATACTCCCTCTTGGAGTTACAAGTATCTACTTGGCCAAGATAGCTACTTGCAACGGAGAGAATGCAAGATCAAAAATAACATAGACATGATAGAATCAATAATCAATCTGACATGGTATCTCAATATCCATCGGATCCCCGCAAATACAACATACACGATTACAAATAGATGATCTTGATCATGAACGGAGCTCACAAGATCTAAACATGATAGCACAAAGGAGGAGAACCAACCATCTAGCTACTGTATGGACCCATAGTCTAAGGGTGAACTACTCACGCATCACTCTGGAGGCTGGCATGGTGATGAAGAAGGCCTCCGGGATGATCTCTCCCCTCCGGCAGGGTGCCGGGAAGAGCTTCGGACCCCCCGATCTAGGGATGGAGATGGTGGCGGCTATAGACTCTTTTATGGAATTTTGATCAGGTACTTAGGGTTTCTGCATCGGGGTACTTTTATAGGCGAAGGGGCAAGGTTGGTGGCCGCCCGAGGGGCCCACACCATGGGGCAGCGCGCCTAGGGGGTGGCCGCGCCAGCCCTAGGTGTGGCCACCTCGTGGCCCCACTTCGGCTACCCTTCGGACTCCGTGTTCCTTCTGGTAAAATATTGACTTTGGCTTTTGTCCCGTCTAATTCCGAGAATATTTCCTTACTAGCTTTTCTGAAACCAAATACAACATAAAATAGGCAACTGGCACTGCGGCATCTTGTTAATAGGTTAGTTCCAGAAAATGTATAAAAATACCTCAAAGTGTAAGCAAAACATAAGAAAGGTTATATAAAACAAGCATGGAGCATCAAAAATTATAGATACGTTTATGACGTATCAAGCATCCCCAAGCTTAACTCCTGCTGGTCCTCGAGTAGGTAAGTGATAAAAAGAATAATTTTTAAGGTGACATGCACCATCACAATCTTGATCAAGGTATTTGTAAAACATAGATAACTGGGATCAAAGTACTCTAAACATAAGCATGAAAGATAGAGTTCTAACAATAAGACATAGCAACTATGTTGTAACATGAAAAGGTACAAACAAAAGATCATGAATAACAATGCATTGAAAGATGTTTGTTTGTTTCACATATAGAACACATAATAAGAGTGGTATTCAGCTTGTCCCTCATGGTATAGCAAAACATAAATGCATAGGACACCTTCAAAGTTCATAAGGGTGACTAGATACAAATAATTTAAGAACAAGCAATATCAAAGTTATGAATCAATCAACAAGTTTTGGGACAATGCACATTAAACTAAGAATGACCACTATGCTCTCTCAATTGGTGCATAAAGATAGAAGATGGAAACTCAACATAAAAGTAAAAGGAAAAGCCCTTCACAGAGGGAAGCAGGGATTTCAAGTTTCATAAAGAGATTCCAAAAATTATGGTACTTATTAGCTTTCATCTCTCATTGTCCCATTCATAAGCATCTTGAGGTGATTAAGGTTAAAGTGACACAAGTATGAGGATATGCTTGATAAGTTATAAGTTGAAAATCTCATGCCCCTTGCTTACGAGTACCGAACCTCATGCTACTCAACTTTAGTCACAAGTAAGTTCTTGTCATTATAAGTACATGTGTATCATGGAGAACCGCCAACGGGATACCCCTTGCCCTATGACACAGGAGCTTTCCCATATCAAAATGACAAGGCAACAGACAATGAGCATCTCAACGATCTTTTTATTTGCTATTTGCATAGGTTTTTATTAAGGATGCTTCACAGAATGCTCACTATGGTTATGCTGCAAGTTTCCACGATGATTAGGCATGGCTTAGGCTAGCCGCCCAGGCATTTCTCTAACACACATACAAACTTCATGAGTTTACAAGGTCCCCCTTTATTTCACACCATCGGGATCCATAAACAAAAGAACATGATATCAACTGAATAATAAGTGCAATGTTGAAAGCGTTCCCCATGATATCATGGTTCTGCTAATTCACAACTTATAAAGTGCAAGCATATAAGAAACATAGATGGACACAATGGTTCACTTTTATTAAGTGCAATAAAATAAAGTGTGCCATCAAGTTTGTGAGAGCTTTAATCACTAATTTTCATATAACAAGTTTAATTTGGAAGATAGATAAAAACATGAATATACTTAGAATGGTGTAACACACCATGCATAGGAATTATATAGTGGACTCTTTGGAACAACTTGGTTTTCTTGGAGGTTGGATGCATGAGTGGAACTCATACGTGGTACAGGTGGAGACTAGCAAAAGACTGGGAGTGATCAACTAAGAGAGCAATAATGACCATAATCATGCAAACGAAAAAATATTATTAATTAAAGCATAAAGTGATATTACAAATCAAAAAAAAAAAATCATAGATGCTAAGGTGACTGGTTCAAGTCTTAACATGGTGTAAGCATGTGCCAAGTCAACCCAAATAAAGCATCAAAGGAGAATACCACAATATTATGCTTTTGTATGCTAAAACAACGCATGATTCTTTCAAGGCACATTAGGAAATCTCAATTGTTCGGAACAAGTCATGCTACAGCAATAATCACTAAGCATAACTTCAAAGCAACATCAAACATGACATGATAAAGTCTAGGCCACAGTCAAAACAAGCTCCTTTTATACCACTTACAAGCATGAAGCTTCCTACTCTTTTCCAACACCAATCAACTTATTTGAAATAACATATGAATGCAGGGGTCCAACCAATTTATTTAAGCAAACCAAAAAAAATAAAAATAAAAACAAAAACAAATACGCTCCAAGAACAACACAATTGTGCATGAAACAATAAAAATAAAGTGTTTTTAAAGAAAATCTGAGATTTTTATTGATGAAGAAGGGGATGCCTTGGGCATCCCCAAGCTTTGACGCTTGTACCTCTTGAATATTTCTTGGGGTGACACGGGTGGCATCCCCAAGCTTGAGCTTTTGTCCATACTTCATCTCATCACATTATTCTTCCCTATACTTAAAAATTTCCTTCATACAAAACTTCACACAATCTTCATTAGCAACATTAGTGTATTCAAGATAATAAGTCTTTGGGTTTAGTTTAAACACAAGTAAAACTTCCATTAAAACACAAGCTACTGTAGCAATTCCTTATAAAAGCTCAAGTGATCAAAGAGAACTCAAAGAGAAAGAGATTAAGAGGCAAATGCAAAGAATGGCAGAAATCCGTCAAAACAGACCAGCAGGTAAAAACCGATTTTTCCAAAGACCTTATGTTGCTCAAATCGAAAAGTGCTATACTAACGAAAGTTAGATAATAAACTGGGGCGTAAGCACTGAAAATTACAGCTCAATCCAACGTACAAGGATTTTTCACGATTTTTTATAGTGAAGCATAAAAATCTGTTTCGGGACAGCAACTCTCCCAAGTCTTACTTCTCTCTCATTATAGGTTATTCTTGGCACAAAAACCGCACAAAAATGATAAGAAGAGGTTATTACTGAGGCAATAACTTTCAAGACTCAACAAAAGAAAAACTTACTGAAAGTAAAAAACAATTTGGGTTATCTCCCAATAGTACTTTTCTTTAACGCCTTTGAGCTAGGCTCGGTAATTTGAGAAGATGCTCACATAAGAAATATGAATTGAAGCAAAAGAGAGCATCAAGGAGCAAATATGATACACATTTAAGTCTAACCCACTTCCTATGCATAGGAATCTTGTAAGAAAGTAAATCAAAGAAGCACATAGTAATAAGAATGGGTAGATAAAATAAGAGCAACTTTGGAACTTTCAATATAAAGAGAGGTATTTTAGTAACATGATAATTCCAACAACCATATTTTCCTCTCTCATAATGATTTTCAGTAGCATCATGAACAAACTCAACAATAGAAATATCACACTCATCCTCCTTTGGTAAGCATGGAGGGCGATCAAATAAGGTATTAGTTAAAGAGTTACTCTTATTGGGAGGTAGACATGGGTAGCTGCTCCATTCTTCCTCCTCTTGATCATTACTCTCCTCCTCCTTTTTATCCAATGAGCTTCTAGTTTCAGCAATTTCTTCTTTCATTGTAAGGCATTAGTCTCTTCCGTTGGTGAAGAGCATCTATTAAGATATTTAATAATATAGCCATTTTCTTCCTTATAATTATCAAAGCAAAATTTAAGTATATCATAAACCTCATATTTATAAGGTGCATCATCAGTATTTTCAAGAAAATAAGCAAGTTCGAATGCACCCTTCCAAGCAATAAATTCTTCAATTTGTTCCACATCATAAAAGTCATAATTTCCCTTAATATAAGAAGATATGGTAACGTTATCATTACTCACATTGAAAAGGAAGGTGTTTATACCTCCTACAGCAACAAGATTTATCAAAGAAATAAGTAACATTATAAGTAGAGCACACGTTTCTAGCAGTGGTATACAATTTATTAATTTGTTCCTATAAGTGTTTCCCTTTTTGTGACAAGCCGTGTTTCTTATAATAATATTTTTGTTCTTCCGTGAACCCACCTTGCCAATAAGATCTAGTTTCAAAGAAATCAACCATTGATAGAAAGCATGATAAAGCAAGACAATAACAGACCAACAAAAATAACAACTATAGTAGGAACTAATTTCTTTTGTATTTTTGATAAAAAGAAGCAAACAAAATAAAGTAGAGAAACTAAGCAAAACAATAACAAAGTAAAAAGATTGGTTGTGAGAGACTCCCCTTGCAAGAATCTTCTTTCTCCCTGAAAAGTGATTGACGAGGAGGAAGAGATTGAAGTTGTCCTTAACTCCCCGGCAACGGCGCCGGAAAAGTGCTTGATGGCTCAAGATATGTAGAGCTCGTTGGGAACCCCAAGAGGAAGGTATGATGAGCACAACAACAAGTTTCCCTCAGTTATAAAACCAAGGTTATCGAACCAGTAGGAGTAAGGAAACAACTCCAAGGTGTTGCTAACAACTTGGAATCCTGCACAACACAACCACATAACTGTGCCCCAACTTATAGTGAGGTTGTCAATCTCACTGGTTTTGCTGAAAACAAAGGATTAAATGTATAGTGTGAAAGATAGTAATTGCTTGCAAAAACTAAACAGTAAATGGTAAACAGTAGATGGTATATCAATGGTAAAGGAATGGACTGGGGTCCACAATTCACTAGAGGTGTTTGTCCTTAAGATAAATAGCATGTTGGGTGAACAAATTACAGCGGGGCAATTGACAGATTGAGAAAGCATAACAATGCATATACTAGACATCTTGACTCCTATGGGATTTGATTGGGCATTACAACATAATACATAGACAGTAATCCAACTACATCTATGACTAATAATCCACCTTCAGGTTATCATCCGAACCCCTTTCAGTATTAAGTTGCAAGCAACAGATAATTGCATTAAACAAAGTGTGTAAAGTAAATAATACAATTGCCCCATGGACAAATGATTGTTGTTTTCTCCCTAGTAGCAACATCACATCTACAACCTTAGAGATTTCTGTCACTTCCCTAGATTACTAGAGGCATGAACCTACTATCGAGCATAAATACTCCATCTTGGAGTTATAAGCATCTACTTGGCCAAGATAGCTACTAGCAACAGAGAGAATGCAAGATCACAAATAACATAGACATAATAGAATCAATAATCAATCTGACATAGTATCTCAATATCCATCGGATCCCTGCAAACACAACATATAAGATTATAAATAGATGATCTTGATCATGAACGAAGCTCACAAGATCTAAACATGATAGTACAAAGGAGGAGAACCAACCATCTAGCTGCTGTATGGACCCATAGTCCAAGGGTGAACTACTCACGCATCACTCTGGAGGCTGGCATGGTGATAAAGAAGGCCTCCGGGATGATCTCTCCCCTCCGACAGGGTGCCGGGAAGAGCTTCGGATCCCCCCGATCTAGGGATGGAGATGGCGGCGGCTACAGACTCTTTCGTGGAATTTTGATCGGGTACTTAGGGTTTCTGCATCGGGGTACTTTTATAGGCGAAGGGGCAAGGTCGATGGCTGCCCGAGGGGCCCACACCATGGGGCGACGCGCCTAGGGGGTGGTCGCGCCAGCCCTAGGTTTGGCCACCTCGTGGCCCCACTTCGGCTGCTCTTCGGACTCCGTGTTCCTTCTGGTAAAATATTGACTTTGGCTTTGTCCCGTCTAATTCCGAGAATATTTTCTTACTAGCTTTTCTGAAATCAAAAACAGCAGAAAACAGACAATTGACACTGTGGCATCTTGTTAATAGATTAATTTCAGAAAATATATAAAAATACCTCAAAGTGTAAACAAAATATAAGAAAGTTGATATAAAACAAGCATGGAGTATCAAAAATTATAGATACGTTTATGACGTATCAGCGTGCAATATCAGGATGCAGTGCTTTGCAAAGTGAATTTAGCGCGCCACGCGATAGCGCCACTGCTGGAGTTGCTCTGATGTTTTACAAGTTGCATGGACAAGCATGTTATTTCGGTAAAAAGAAAGGAAACCTCTTTAAATTCCCTCTATAAACTCCTATGCTATACTCCGCTGAGAGTGAATAATTTCGCTAACATTTCAACATAAAAAACCTAACCCTGACCTCTTAACACAATCGTGTGGACACAATTCAGATAGAGGGTGACACCACCGATAGTAGCGAGAACCGAACACTGGGCCATCAAAATATCTCCATTGACGCAGTCTAGTTAGGCCATGAGCAGCGCAGCGCAGCAGGTTACCATGACTGAAACATGCATGGCCGGATGTCGCAGGACAGCTCCCGACGCGTTGGATCCAGTGCGCGCGAAAAGGAAAATTACGAGAAAAAACAGGATCCCATCACGTATACGCATGACCCACGCGCCAAAACCCTCGCCATCCGCCGCCCAATTCCGGCCAGCCCAACCCTGCACTTGCATCACCTCTCGCGTACACCTGGCTCGATCTGGACTCTGACCATAACCGGCCGTACGTACGTTGATAAATATCCTTCAAACAAACATTCGCTTGCCCCTAATTAAAACCCGATTATTAATTCCTTCAAACTCATGTTGGTCGGGTCGCAGTCAAGCAGATATCTCATCAACGAAACATTTTTTTCGTTAGGCTGTCGACAGAGGCGATCGGAGCTACGCTGCCCTTGGACACCGGCACTGCCGCCGTTGGTTCACCTGCCCTCTGTCAGTCACTGCGACAGTCAGAGGGTGGGGGACCTCGGATGGGATGACCGGTCCCTGTAGGGTCTCTGAGTTCTTCGCCTCCGGTGGAAGGGCATCGGCGGCGGCGAGAATAAAAGGTCCTTCAACCTGTCCTAAATCGGTGTTATTTTCTGAAGGAGCGTCGATATGCTGGAGTTTAGAGTCGATCATTGGGCATTAGATCTGGCGTGTTAAATGTTTGTCTACGGCGACGACGTTCAGTGGACAGGATGATGTCAGAGCATATTGGTGTCCTCAAGTTCCGCCTTTGCCAGATGAAGCTCAGCTAGATTTCTCCAACACGAGCTTTGCTACGCCGGAGACCGAGAGGCGGCATCGAGCTTTGCTCACGGCGCGCCGTCGAGGGATGAAGAAGGAAGATAGTGCTAAACTTTTTTAAGAATTTATGTTTTATTTCATTTTTGAAGGATGTTCTTGCAAGGGTTGGGTTCAGATAATATATGATTTTATACCTTTTCCGAAATAAAAATTGTTGGTCGGGCCGCAAGGAAGGAAGGAAGAGAGTACGTACGTAGTTGCGGGAGTGTGGCGCCAACGCCAAACCGTATCCTGTTCCCGTCCCCTTCGCCACGTCTGACAGGGACGCCTCCTCTCTCCCCTCGCTTGACCCCTTCAACGTTCCAGCAAGGACTTGACAAAATCAATCATGCTGCCGTGTGGGGCCGACGCTAATGCGTCCTGCACTGCAGGAGGCCAGCCACCACGTACGTAAATGTTGCTGTCGGGGAAAGCTTGCAGCAATCGGGACGCAACGCGTGTCCCGTCGGCTGACTCGTCGGCGGACCTTTGACACGCCAGGTTAATAACGTAAACTAATCCGCTCGTGTCCACGTCGCCAAATAGCCAGCGGATCACAACTGATTAACAGCTTGACGGCGTGCTCATCGCGCCTCCTCCTCCCCCGTCCCGTGCGTCACGGAGCAGATCACGAGCGCGAATCTCCAAGCTGAGGTGGATCGCCAGCGAGCTGCCTGCTGTTCGCCAGCGAGCTGCCTCGCGGTTTCTATGTCGGCTGTAGGTGGGCCTCCACCGTCCGTCACGTCCATTCCCAGCCGAACGGGAGTGCGTCGCACACGCGACCTGCTCGCTGACACGTGTCCAGGTTGCGAGTAGTAACCCCAGCTTACGATCTCCGTGATGACCAGACTATCGACGTGATGATACTATGAGCCGGTCGATCCATCATGCGACATTGCAACCGTACCGATATTTTCCTTGTGCTACGTCAGTTGCGTAGACCAAACAAGATTTGCGCGGCCGACCAAAGGCACTACGCCCACACAATTTCAGGTTGCTTCTCACTCTCTTCTTCACCCAAAGATTACTTGTTACCAGGATCAAGGGATCTGGCATCTGCTTTGTTCGATCGTCTGAACCGGAAGATTGCATAGCTTCTGTGGTCCATGATGGCTCATATACATCGTACATGGTCGCGCTCACAACTCCCAAGTCCAAGCGATCGATCCGACGATCCAGACATGCATGCATCGAAGCCTAGATCAAGACGTACAACGGCACAGAACCTGTAATAACAAACTGAAATTAATTCAGAGTACTGTATACTACAAACAAAACGCGCATAGCGTATGTAGGTCGAAATCTATATAGGTGCATACTGTATCATCATAGACTAAATTTAGTCGAAGCTGCTGCGTTCTTTCACGTCTCGCTTTCATCCTTCCGTCCAATCCACTATGGTGGGGTACGCGAAGCTGTCATCGGCCTCCACGTGTCCTTCCTGTCCACGCGTCACGATCCTAGACTCTATGCTCCCCCCGCCGCAGCACGTGTTGGGCCTCTTCTATAAGTACGCGCCTCACCGTCTCACATTACGAATTTACTTACGGCAGCTTCGCCTCTAAACTTCTCTTAATAACTATTCTATGCGCACACCACTACTACTTGGCTAGTAGTACACGATGCTGCCGACGCGGAGCCAACCCAAACGCCGGCGGCTGCTCGCTCTTCCCGCGGTGTGCCCGTGCGAGGGCATCGCGCCGGAGCCCCTGCTCGCCTCCCTCGTCTCCCTCGCGACCGACGTGGCGGGCCGCAGGGCCGGCGACGCCAGCGCCTTCCCGGTGCTCCGCCGCGCCGCGCGCCAGGCGGTCCGCATCGCGGGCCTCCTGCTCGCGTTCCTCGAGGAGGTTCAGGACGCGGCGACGCTCCCGTACTCCGCCGTGCTCGGCCTCACGGAGCTACACGTGGCCATGCAGAAGACGAGGTTCCTGCTCACGGACTGCGCGCGCCGGGGCGCGCGGCTGTGGGTGCTCGTCAACGCCGGACACATCGCGTCCGAGCTCAGGTTGTGTCTCGGGGCCGTCGCTGCGGCCATGGACGTCCTGCCGAGGAGCATCCTCGACGTGTCAGTGGAGTCGGGGGAGCTCGGGCGCCTGGTGTCCGAACAGGCGTGGCGAGCGGTGGTGCGGCCTGACGCCGGCGACAGACTAGCTGTGCGGAGCGTGCGGTCTATCATGGACCAGTTCAAGAAAGGCGTCGCGCCGGAGGCCGAGGATGTGATGCGGGTGCTACGCCGGATCGGGGTCAGAACCTGGTCCGAGTGCTCCGAGGAAATCGGGTTCTTGGATGGTGAGCTCTCCGTGCGGTTTGACGCCGGCGACGAGAGCAGCAGCGAGGTGGTCCTCATCAACAGCTTGATGGCGTTCCTGATCTACTGCCGCGTGGTGCTGTTCGATCACATTGACTCGAAGCAGGCGGATGCGACGGCGGCGCGGCCGGCGACGTGCCCGGACTGGATCAGACCGGAGGCGCTGCAGTGCCCGATCACGCTGGAACTTATGACCGACCCGGTGACGGTGTCCACGGGACAGACCTACGACCGCGCGTCCATCGGCCGGTGGATGAAGGCCGGGTGTCGCACGTGCCCAGTCACGGGCGAGCGGCTCCGCACCACCGACCTCGTCCCGAACGCCGCGCTGTGCGGGATCGTCGAGGCGATGTTGCTCAGCAACGGCGTCTCGCTCCCTGAGCCGAGCTCCAGGCACCACCACGGCGACGTTGGCGGCTCAGCGGTGCCATTCAGCACGTCCGCCGCTGGCGCCGCGCGGCTCGCGGTCGCTCACATCGTCGCGCAGTTCTCGACGGGGTCGACGGAGGAGCGTAGGAAGGCGACCTGCGAGGCCCGCAAGCTGTCTAAGCACAGCCTGTTCTACCGAGATCGCTTCGTGGAGACCAACGCCGTGCCTTGGTTACTGTGCCTCCTCTCCATCATGGACGCGTCCGTGCAGGACAATGCCGTGGCGGCCCTCCTCAGCCTCACCAAGCACCCTGGCGGCCGGGCGGCGCTCGTCGAGGCCGGTGGCATCGGCCTCGTGGTAGACGTCGTCAACGTTGGCGCCAAGGCCGAGGCGCAGCAGAACGCCGTGGCCATTCTGTTCTACCTCTCGTCCAACCCCGAGTACGCCGAGGAGATCGGCCGCTTCCCGGAGGCCATACCGGCGCTCGTGCGGCTCATCCGGGAGGGCGCGCACCGCGGCCGCAAGAACGCCATGGTCAGCCTCTACGGGCTGCTCCAGTCCCCGAGCAACCACGCAAAGGCCGTCGCCGCCGGCGCCGTTGCGGCGCTCGCGGGCCTCCTATCCAGCGACCGCGACGGCGACCTAGCGTGCGACACCGTCTCAGTGCTGGCCAGGATCACCGAGCAGCCCGCGGGCGCGCTGGCCGTGCTCTCGGTGCCGGGCCTAGTCGCGCGCCTCGTCGATTTCCTCGCCGCGTCCGCGTCTCGGTCTGGGAGGGACCACTGCTTAGGGCTGCTCGTCTTGCTGTGCCGGCACGGCGGCGAAAAGGTTGTCGCGCTGCTGGGAGGGATGCGGGGTCTGATGGGGTCGCTGCACTCGCTCGTCGCGGACGGCAGCCCGACCACGAGCAAGAAGGCGCGGTCGCTGATCAACGTCATTCACCGGCATTACGAGCTGAGCAGGCCGTCGTCGTTGCCGGCGCCGGCGCCGGACGCCGGCCGTGACCGGGTCGTTCGCGTCGTGCTATAGCGAGACCTCTGAGTAAGTAGTACATAGTACAGCGTGATGGATACGTGGCCATATTTTGTTACGATCTTAGCTCGCGTTTTAGTAGAGCTGAGATTGAATTTTTGGTATACCTTTTCCCCGTTCCTTTTGTAATACGCAGCTATTGCTGTACACGTGCATACACAGACTGGAGTTAACGCATTTGTTGTACATATCTGTGACAAATTGGCTTGTCTGTTCACTGTGATGATATGAATGCGTGATGGGCCGATGGATCACGATATAGTTGTGGCAAAACAAATGAGAGGTGATGGGTACACCACTAGAAAAGACTATGGAGATTGGCCTCGTCAGATACTACTGGGCTAATCTTCGGCATTCAGAGTTCATACCTAGCAGTTGATGTGATTGGAACAGAACAGTTCAAAGGCTGGTGTGAACTGTATCTATGTGTTATTGAATGATGAGCCATATACAGTAACTTCTATCTGTTATAATTACAGTATAATTTTCATTTAGCCGTCCCAGCCCGTCTAGCTCAGTTGGTAGAGCGCAAGGCTCTTAACCTTGTGGTCGTGGGTTCGAGCCCCACGGTGGGAGACTTGTCATTATTTTTACCTACAAAAATCGTATGGACCTTTTTTGAACACCGTTTTTTTTTAGCAACGATAGCTAGTCAAATGGTAGTTTAATCTGTGATGCAATCAGCAGCAGGACTGCAGGAGTGTAGCTAACGTGCAGACTGCACAGCGGAGTCAGCGGACGTGTTCCGTTGACTCTGATGAACCGATCACAGTTCATGTGAAGGGCACAGCGTCCGCTTGCTGCTTTGATTAGTTAAATCTGCACGTAGACATAGATTAGAGTCAACTAGTTAGAGGGCACTTGGTTTTCTTTTGAACTACTCCTATTAGAGTATCACCACACAGGAGAGACACGATACAGATTGTTTATTACAAGCGAGGTTTATGCGTCTCCTGATGGGATCACGGGCTGAATGAGTATAACAAATGGTTTGGACGGTGGGGAGCTTTCTTTCTTATGCTGTCGACTGCTTGATCCAAGGCAGCTGTTCCATTTGAAACTGAAGCTCATGTGCTGACCGGCACTCTCAAGTCTCAAGTGTTCTCAGAAACTGAAATAAGATACAATAGTGAACTGAAGCTCTAAACTGCCACGGTTTGACTGCGTTCTGGCCTCTCTTTTGCTGGAAGCCCGTGTTTACGGTCCATACCTTGCATCTGGGTATTGTGCCTACTCTTTTAAATGCTGATAAAGATCATATGCTTAATATTGCTCAAGGCTTAGATATTTATGGTAAAACTGGTAGTATAGGATTAGAAAATGGGTTGATGTGGTTAGAAACCTTGAGTAAATTAGACCTGATCTTTCTGAAGAAAAACTAAAAGATAAAAATATGTCAACGCCTAGTAGCTCTAATCACCCAGCCACCCAGGTGACAGAGGAAGTTGCAGATATGGCATCTGACGCTGATGGTGATGATGGTGGTATCTTGCATACTAGTCCTGGTAGGGCTAAGTTAAGCAAACTCACTAATAAGACAATTAAGTTGTGCTCCACTGTTTTCAGGGTTGAGCTTCCAAAAAAGGGAAAGACCCCCACAAATGAAATCATGATAGGTTGTTTTGCTAACATGAGGGGCGTGGAACACCCTGATAAACAAATGTTCCTCAAAGAAATGGTTAGAGAGGAAGGAGTTAATTTTTATTGGGCCCAGCAAGACCACAAAAAGTGAATACTCTCCTCAGTGGTTCCACAAGATTACTGGTAATAGAAACTTTTCATGGTCTTTTGTACTGCCCGAGGGGAGATCTGATGGGATTCTTTTATATATGAAAGGGAACAGGGGAGAAATCCCTTTTGATCTAAAAAAAAAATCTGATCGGATTCTTCTTGGGGTGGACACAGATAGACAAAATTTTGGAAACTGAGTCTGGTAAACATTTTATCAGGATGCTTATCTTAAATAAAAATTCTAAGATGAAGTGGCATCTGATTGTTGTTTATGGTCCAGCTCAGGCAGAATATAAAGAAAATTTTCTTGCAGAATTTGCTAGTTTATGCAATAAATGCATAGGAGTTGTTGTCATGGGTGGTGATTTCAGTATCATTAGGAAGAATAGTGAAAAAACTAGCGTTTTACTCTTACCAAATGGATCCATATCTTTAATTACATTATTGAGATAAATGGATTAAAAGAAATTAAGCTCATTGGTAGACTTTACGTTTGGGCTAACAATTTGCCTGATCCCACTTATGAAAAATTAGACACATTTCTAGTTTCTTCCGATTGGGAGACATCTCTGATCCTGTTCCCTTGCTTCTCTCCTGTGGCAATCCTCCCGCATGCAGTAACTTATTTAGATATGAGAATTGCTGGGTGGAAAGAGAGGGATTTCATAATAAGGTTAAGGAAAGTTGGAGTGCATGCACTTTTCACATACATGACATTGACAAGTGGAAACAAAAATAGAGGAGGCTAGAAAGACATTTAAAGGGTTGGCACATCAATTTGGAAGGAGAATACAAGGAGAAGAAATTGCTTTTAGACAAGTTGGACATGGTTGATAGGAAAGCTGCGACAATCATGTTATCTGCTCTTGGGTACCCATTCATAGGCTGGAGTTCGACTCGATAAGACCTCTGCGGCATGAGTCGAGCTACCCTAACATATATCAGGTTTGAGTCCGGGGACTCGAGCTTGAGTAGGTTAATGCTATTTTTGCTCGAGAGCAATTAATTGGTCCCGATACATCGAGAGCACCAAACACGTTAAACCATCATCCCTATGACTATTAAGCATCTACAAATGTGTAAGACGTTGACATGATCCATGACTTTGAGTCTCTACCCGAGTCTACGGCTCGACCAGAAACTCGAGGTGATGGGGATATGCCAATCGGGGTATACCCAGGGAGTGGTCTCGCCTCGCTGCATAGCCTACGACGAGTGGTCTGGCTGCCTTGACGACTGGACGGCCCATGCCGAGTGGGCCTGTAGAAGCACGGTGACTGGAACCAGAAGGCCTAGAAGCATAGCTAGGCCTAGTCGACTAGGTTACTGTAACATCCGAGGATTAGAGGCTAGAAATAGAGAGTACACATATTTGTGCATTGTATTCATGCATAAGAAAATTCAGGAATTTTCACGCAAAACTAAAAGAGGTGTAAAGGGATCGAAGTCTCTCTTGTTCTGATGGAAATGGCAGGGCAAGTGCGATGGATTTTAACATGACCTCTATGGAACCTTTGTGTTTTTGAGAAGAGTATTTTGAATTCAATTCAAGAATGAGTCATAGTAATTGAGTATTCTAATGATATATTTGAATATGAAAATAAGTGAAAATGAATTATAAATAATAATTGAATTACAATAATAAATAAAGAAATGAATGTTTATTTATAAATAAGGTACAAATAATTAAAAATCTCAATTAAAGAGATATATTATAAGAGAAATTGAAATTATAGAAGAAATAATTTAATCTTATTAAATAAGATACAATAATATAATGTTTGTACAAAAAGGTCCAAAGTAAAAAGAAAATTACAAGAAATGAAAGTAGAAACCCTAAACTATTTTTCTAGCTACATTTCTTGATATTCAATATCTTCATTCCTTCTTATTCTTCATCCTTGCACACACCACAAAAAGGATAATAAAGGATAACAAGAGTACAATATTCTTTACATTATCTTCAAATAAAAAGAAGATTACAAAAAGGATAAAAGAAAATCCTAAACTAATATCTAAACCATTTCTTCATCTTGTATCTTCTTTACTTTAATCCCTGCAAAACAGTAGAAAAGAAACAACCAAAAATAAAATAAAATAAAAGTTATTATTAGTATTTTACTCTCAGTATTGCAAGGAGTTGCATTGCCAAGATCATCATTGAGTGTTTTGTAAAAAAAAAGGGGCCAAATTGTAGAATCCATTCTTATCACATGAATCGTGCCTCAGTTCTACAGCACTGGCATTATGGAGGAGAGTTTCACCTAGACAGTACAAGTAGAAATACACAACCAGCAGTAACTTGTTACTTGAGCTCATCCACAAGGATAAGCTCTAGGCATTGAAACTTGAGCCAGGGAGGGTCCCATTCACAAGCAGCACACACTTACATGCATATTGTTGGGTTGTCAACACAACAACATCATCCAAACATAAGTATAGAAAGAGTAGAGTCGTAGCTCAGGTACTAGTGAGTCACACGACTGCATCCATATCCACACCAACATCTTACCTCCTCAGTTCATCCATAATTCAACACCAAATCATCAACTAGATGCAAGAACTACCAGCAAGAACACATCTGCTCTTGCAGCTTATCAATCAAGATCACCTAAAGCAAGATCTCAAGTAATTATCAAAGAGGAGCAGGCAGTAGTCATAGGAGGTGCAGGCCCACCGTACATCAGAGTAGCAGGAGAAGGTCAAGTTTATGAGGGAGAAGAAGCAACCAAGACATAAGAACAAGTTGGACTAGACCAAGATTCTCAACAGGCCACCAACAATGGGTAGAACTTCATGAGATGTTCACACTAAGACCAACCAAAGCGTTTGTTCTTATCAGTTAGCTAAAAAAAATTTGAAGGGGAAGATCTCTCAGACTTGCATAGAAATGCTATGCAAGGATCATCATAGAACTTTAGGGCACACAAACATCTGTTCTTATTTAGGTTTAGTGCCTCAGCCTTTGCATCATAGGCCAGACCAAGAATCAAGTAGCAAATCATGCTACCCAGGTTACTATTGTGCACACTCCAAAATTGGAGGCACCATAGTAGCAGGCTAGGGCAATAGAAGCCACTTGACCAAATAAAAATAAATATAAGCAACCCTAATCATTTTCCTAGCTGAAAGGGCATTTCTCTCTCTAATTGAGTTTTGATGATTGATGTCAACACAAGGATCTTCGAACTATATGCTAAGATGATTTTAGTTAAATATGGTGAAAATCACAAGATGGTGTTTGATCCCTCAAAGAGACGAAAAGATAATTGATGTGTAGTCATAGGGCCCCTTGGCTTTATTTGCTAGTTTATTATGGATACCGGACTATCAAGAGGGGTTACTCGATGGAAGGTGTGTGGGTTTCATATTCTTTTTCATAGCCCAAAATATTTCCCCACAACCTTCCTATTCTTGCAGTAGTGGAATCCTCTCGAGAATGTGCTCCTAGTGTCCTAAGGCCGGAGACTTCAGGGTTTAACCCCGAAGACTCCGGGGCGCGCTCCAGGGAGACTCTAGCGGGTGTCTCCGACCTAGATTTATAGAAGCTCCAGACCAACCCTGGAGACTCGGGTTTCCACACCCCTAAGACTCTGCGTCTAGTCTCTGGCTTAGTGTCTGGCCTGGATTAACAGAAGCACTCTTGTGCATGCCGGAGACTGGCCCAGAGACTCCGGCCAGCCAGAGACTCCGGCCAGCCAGAGACTCCGGGGTGCGCACCCCGGAGACTCCGGTCTAAGTGGACTCCAATGGCTACATCTTGGGAGCCTCTATAAATACATGTATTCTACCTCCAGCTCAGGTTGTGACTTCCACTCTCTCTCCACCATTGTTGTTGAGCTCCAAATCACCTAAATCTCCTTCCCTAGCAAATAGAACTTGATGCCCCTTAGGGAATCAAGGGAGGACGCCTAGATCTACACTTCCACCAAAGGGATTTGAAATCCCCACACTTTCTATTGAGTTACTTGTTACTCTTGGGCTAAGAAAACCGAGACAGAATAAGAAGTCATCCCCAAGCTCATCCTTGTGTGTAAGAGCTTGTGGTCAAGTTGGCAGCCTCCAATTCAGTTGTGGAGAAGTTAACCAAGGTATTGTAAAAGTTTTGGTTGCCGCCTTCAAGTACACCGTATAGTGGATCGTGTGCTTGCCTAGTGGCAGGTGCATGGGAGAATAGGGTGAGGTCTTTTGTGGCTCTTGTGGTCTTAGTACCGCCCACCCCTGCAACGGAGACATACTTCCCCTCAAAGGGAAGGAACTTCAGGAAAACATCTCCGTGTCTACTCTCGGTTATTTCTATCCTTTACTCATTATTGTTGTTGCATGCTTGCTGCTTGCCATATAGGTTCTCACATCTAGTTTCATATCTAGAGAACTTACTTTGTGTCAAGCCTTAATTTGAAAAGAAGTTATTTTTTCCTAATAAGGTAATTAGGAATCATTGTAAATAATTCACTAGCAAGTTGACATGATCAAAGTCACATGCAAGCCATGCTTACTGAACACATTCATACAAGATCAAATCATTTTCCTAGACCAAGTAGCTAGGAATCATTTCTAAAACTCATTCACTGTCGATTGGACTATATAATTTTAGCAAATCATACCACTGAATCAACACCGGATAGCCACACAACAGTGGATCCAAATGATCACCTTGCACACAACTAGCACAAATATATTCTTGATCATGTATGTACATGATCTAGTGATCACTAGCATCCAGTAGTAGAGAAAGGAGCATCAAATCCAAAAAGGCAAGTAATTCAGTATGCATCTGTTATTATAAAATTACCACACTACAGCACCTCACCAACTTTTATAACAAAACATAGAGCATCTACTAGATCATACGATCACTCTAGAAATATAGGAGATCAGGAGATTAGCCCAATAACATAATCAGCCTATCTTTTACTTTAGTTGAGCTCCACTTGAACTCAATTGCATATTTCTATACAAAATAATAATAATTGTTTGGAACCTAATAAAGGAAGCAATGCATTATCATGCTTATAACTAAATATTGTTCACTTAGAAGAGAAGAAGAGCAGTAGAGGAGAGTGAACTAGTTAGAAGAGAAGAAGAGGAAAGAGTACACCTACCTATGGCAACGACAAGGCTTCTCGGAGAGGAAGTAGAGTAGCCGACAAGGGAGCCAACAACACGGAGACACGGAGGGCGCCATGCCACCTGAACGACGCCGAGTCGCCTCAGCAGCAACATCGTGTCCACAAGTTTGGTGGTGGTAAATGACCACCAGGGCACTGCTCGACACCACCACCCCGCCAGCAACATCCCACTATGTCATAGGCGAGTGTCAGAGATGACCACTGAAACCCTAACGTTGAGAGACGCAGGGGATGGACGTGAGGGGGTTCGAGGAGCAAATCTGGTTGGATAGAGAGGTGTAGATGAGAACAGCGGTTTGTTTGCAACCTTTGGTGGTGGCCGAGGTGGCCGGAGCCGGCCCGAATCGACCAGTGATGGTGGCGGGATCGCAACATCGCTAGAGGGAGAGAGGAAGGTCTTGGGGAGAGAGAGTGAGGACTAGGTCGGGTTGCCCAGTGGACCAGACCATGTGGTCTAGCCCAACTGTGTGGGATGGGCTGGGCTGGGTAGTGAACTGGGCTAGCCCATCGGCCAGACCTAGTTTTTAAAGATAATTATTAAATAAATGGAAATTCAAAAGATAATTTACCATAATGCCCTTTAAACATTTTAAACCTTAGAAAAATGTAGAAATTTCCTAAAAATGCATATGATATACCAAAATGTTTACAAAAATAATATCTACCTAGAAAAATATAATATTACTTGTTTGAGTTAAATAAAATGCAACTAAATATTAACACCCTTAAATCCTTCCATGGAATATCACAAAATAAGGTAAAGTCCTAAAAAACACTTTTAGGTATTAAATATAATCCACTATACTCTAAAAATACCAACTATAAAATTCTTAGTGAGTTTAGTTTTACTAAAAAATAAAATAGATATAAAAAGTTCTAAAATCCTTTCCTTGTATTTAAACAAAAGGATATAGTTCTTTTATCACCTACAAATCAAGATAAATTATTTTCTAATTTTATTAAATCACTTATAATTTATTTATCATGGAAATGTAATTTATGTTTTGAAAATTAAAAAGAAAGACTTTTAGTGCTTTCAATCCTTTTAAAAAAGAGAAAGTTACTTTTATTCTAAAACCCTAAAAATGGATTCCTTAAACTAGACAATTGATTGGATTGCTAATCTTGTTTCGCATTAACAATTAATACCTTTATGTTTGGACTTTAAGTAAAAGTTCATAATTAGGTTTAAGTAAGACTTATGTTGTTTAGGTAAACCATTCTTACTAAGTTATCCTATTCACTTCTATCTTAGGGATTAATTATCTATTTTACCTTAAGACATCCCAATAGTAAATCTTAACCTTAAAACCTTGATGTCAACCAAGACACTCTAGAAAACCACCACTATTTTGATTCAATTAAGTTATTATCATTTAGTGTTACCATCCTCCTAAATAATGGGAACCAAGTGTTATATATGCTTAAGACTAGAACCATATTGTATGATAAACCTAAGTATTGTAATAAAGTAGTATGCTTTCTAAATCTTTTGCGAATTAAAAGTCAATGACTTACAAGCTAATTACTACATCATTCACTCACTTTGGGAGCTAATTATTCCACATCCTTAAGCATGCTTATGAGAACCCTAAAATTCAATAGTTCCATAAAAAACATTATGTCTTAAATTAAATTATGTCTTTATAGTTAACTTTGGTCTATTATTCAATCAACTGAATACATATTAATTCTAGATCCTTAAAACCATATCAATACCATAGTCCAAATCCTTGTAATCTTCAGAACTGATTAACTTACCATCAAAAACATTTTTTTCAAAAGTTATTCTTTTTGCCACTTCAAACAAGAACATTATATTCTTTTTAAAAACCTTAACAACTTAA
The DNA here is from genome assembly GCA_916181665.1 of Avena sativa. Lineage (NCBI taxonomy): Eukaryota > Viridiplantae > Streptophyta > Magnoliopsida > Poales > Poaceae > Avena > Avena sativa. The sequence continues at coordinate 474,081,786 of OV702290.1, forward strand.
AACAAAAGCTTTTATAAGGTTACATGATATTAATCAACCCAAATTATATGTTATTATTGTATTTGCTTTTGTATCTTGTATGTTAAGTCTTAAATTCTTTAATGATACATTTGTTTGTGAAGTAAACTTAAAGATAAACCAAATCTTAAATAAATCACCTAAGTTCAACTCATTCACAATGTTGGGTATTACTTTGGGGCTTTACAAAATGCATGTCATTACTTATGCATAACATCATCTTTCTTCTTTAAACATTAGTCCTTACTGGACAAATGATGTTGTTTCCAGATATTGGATCTTATATTGTCTTAAAGACCGTGATTGCATAATCTTGTAATCACAAAGGCAAGTTCACACTTCTCACGTCCTTTGATTATTTTCTATCAAGTATTTGCAATCTACTATTGTTATCACCTATATTTCAAAAAGGACGACAGAAAACATTGTTTTCATAATTGACTTGAACTATTCGTTACTAATCTAGGATGATCAACTAATCTATTATGACTAGCAATGGAACCACCATTGCACGGGAAAGTATCATCTAGGACTTAATAACCAATGTCGCTAGTGATTCTAGCGCCGTATAATACACGTTAACCATGAGATATGGAATGGGATGGAGAAGTCAGCTGGATCTTCTTCCTTTCGGATGTCAGCGAACGACCTTAACGTGATGCTGGGATTCCTTGTGCGGATCTAGCATATGGATGGGTGATGACCCACAAGTATAGGGGGTGTATTGTAGTATTTTCGAGGGAAGTGAAACCCAATTTATTGATTCGACACAAGGGGAGCCAAAGAAAGTTTATCAGCCTTAACAACTGAATTGTCAATTTAGCTGCACCTGGAAACAATCTTGCTCACAATAGTTTATCAGTAGCAACAGTTTTGTAGTAGGAATAGTAAAGTAACAGCAGTAGTAAAGTAAAGACGACAGTAACAATAGCAGTAAACAGTAGGATTCGAGTGCGGTAGGCATAGGGATGGATGGACGGGCGATGCATGGACAAGACAACTCACATAGCAATCAGAACATAGGGCAATTGCAGATAAATAAGATAAAGCATCCAAGTACTAGATAATCCTAGGCATGTGTTCCATATATAGTCATACGTGCTCGCAATGAGAACTTGCACAACATCTTTTGTCCTGCCAGCCCGTTTGCAGCGGAGCCTCAAGGGAACTACTGGCAATTAAGGTGCTCCTTTTAATAGAGCACCGAAGCAAAGCATTAACACTCCGTGAACACATGTGATCCTCACATCAAAGCCATTCCCTCCGGTTATACCGATTTTTGTCACTTCGGGGCCATTGGTTCCGGACAACAACATGTGTATACAACTTGCAGGTAAGACCAAAAACAATACTATCATAATGAATCAATAACACGTTCAGATCTGAAATCATGGCACTCGGGCCCTAGTGACAAGCATTAAGCATAACAAGTCGCAACAAAGTCATAAATCACTAATTGAAGATACTAGGCACCATGCCCTAACAATCTGATGCCATTACATGAACGATCTCATCTAATCCCTACCATCCCCATAGCCTACAGCGAGGGATTACTCACTCATAGATGGGAGAAACATGGATGGTCGATGGAGAAGCGATGGTGATGATGATGGCGATGATCTCCTCCAATTCCCCGTCCCGGCAGGGTGCCAGAACAGAGTTTCTGGTGCTGTTTCGTGGAATCTGGTGGTGGCAGCGGAGCGGAACTCCTTCTGATTAGAGGTTTTACACGAAGTTTTACGGTGAAGCACAAAAATCTGTTTCGGGACAGCAACTTTCCCAATCATTACTTCTCTCTCATTAGAGGTTACTCTTGGCACAAAAAGCAAATAAAAAGGATAAGGAGTGGTTATTACTGAAGTAATAACTTCCAAGACTCATCTAAAACTTTTGGGTTATCTCCCAATAAGTACTTTTCTTTAACGCCTTTAAGTTAGGCATAAGCAAAAACTAAAAATGGATAGAATAGAAGTAAGCGGAGATAATCATTGTGAAAACATTGTTTTGTTCAATGAAATCCTTTTGTTAACAAGGTTGATCAGGTCTTGTTACCAAAACAATTCCATATGAGACAAAACTTTGTATTCCACTTATGATTATGTTACCTCAACCTTGATAGCAATGGTCCCAATCATAATAGTTTCAATTTTTCCTCTTGGTATGGGACAATATATTTCTCCAACTTGAATGCCCTCAACATGTTCAATTGAATTCAAACCATAAGTCCTTTCAATCTTCTTGGGGAAATAGATAGTATGTTCCTTGTCATTAACATTGAAGGTCACCTTCCCTTGATTACAATTAATAACAGCTCCTACAGTATTTAAGAAAAGGTCTCCCAAGAATAATAGACATATTATCATCTTCAGGCATAAAAGTTTGAGAGGATGCTCACATAAGAAATACGAGTTGAAGTAAAAGAGGGCATCAAGAAACAAATTCAAAATACATTTAAGTCTAACCCACTTCCTATGCATAGGAATCGTGTATGCAAATAAATTCACAAAGAACAAAGTGACAGGCATAGGAAGATAAAACAAGAGTAACTTCAAAACTTTCAGCACATAGAGAGGTGTTTCAATACCATGAAAACTTCTACAACCATATTTTCCTCTCTCATAGTAATTTTCAGTAGCCTCATGAATAAACTCAACAATATAACTATCACATAGAGCACGATTTTCATGATCTACAAGCACTAGAGCTTTATTATAAACATTTTCAAAAGAATCCTCAGGAACATAACATTCATCCTCCTTTAGTAAGCATGGGGAACAATCAAATAATGTAAGGGATAAAGAGTTACTCTCATTAGAAGGTAGGCATGGGTAGCTAATCCATTTTTCCTCCTTTTGTTCATCACTCTCCTCCTCTTTTTCATCTAATGAGATTTCAGGTTCATCAATTTCTTCTTCCATAGGATCCTGCAAGGTATTAGTATCTTTCATTTGTGGAAAGCATCTATTAAAATATTCAAGAATATAGCCATTTTCATCCTTGTAATTATCAAAGCAAAATTTAAGTATACCATAAACCTCATATTTGTAAGGTGAATCATCAATATTTTCAAGCAAACTAGCAAGTTCAAAAGCACCCTTCCAAGCAATAAATTCTTCAATTTGTTCCGCATCATAAAAGTCATAAATTCCTTTAGCATAAGAAGATATGGTATCATTATCATTATACTCACATTGAAAAGGGAGGTGTTTATACCTCTTTCTGCAACAAGATTTATCACAACAATAAGTAACATTATAAGTAGAGCACACGTTTCTAGCAATGGTATACAATTTATCAATTTGTTCCCACAAGTGTTTCCCTTTTTGTGACAAGCGGTGTTCCTTATAATAATATTTTTGATCTTCCGTGAACCCACCTTGCCAATAAGCTTCAGTTTCAAAGAAACAAACCATTGACAACAAGCATGATAAAGCAAGACAATAACAGACCAACGAAAATAACAACTATAGTAGGAACTACTTTTTTTTGTATTTTTTATAAAGAAACAAGAAAACAAGGCGAAAATAAACTTAGCTTGAACAATAGATTCCAAGTGGACTTGATAAATAAAGCTATGCTTCCCGGCAACGGCGCCAGAAAATAGTCTTGATGACCCACAAGTATAGGGGGTGTATCGCAGTATTTTCGAGGGAAGTGAAACCCAATTTATTGATTCGACACAAGGGGAGCCAAAGAATATTTATCAGCCTTAACAACTGAGTTGTCAATTCAGCTGCACCTGGAAACAATCTTGCTCACATCAGTTTATTAGTAGCAACAGTTTTGTAATAGGAATAGTAAAGTAACAACAGTAGTAAAGTAAAGACAACAGTAACAATAGCAGTAAATAGTAGAATTTGAGTGCGGTAGGCATAGGGATGGATGGACGGGCGTTGCATGGACAAGACAATTCACATAGCAATCAGAACATAGGGCAATTACAGATAAATAAGATAAAGCATCCAAGTACTAGATAATCCTAGGCATGTGTTCCGTATATAGTCATACGTGCTCGCAATGAGAACTGGCATAACATCTTTTGTCCTGCCAGCCCATTTGCAGCGGGGCCTCAAGGGAACTACTGGCAATTAAGGTGCTCCTTTTAATAGAGCACCGAAGCAAAGCATTAACACTCTGTGAACACATGTGATCCTCACATCAAAGCCATTCCCTCCGGTTATCCCGATTTCTGTCACTTCGGGGCCATTGGTTTCGGACAACAACGTGTGTATACAACTTGCAGGTAAGACCAAAAACAATACTATCATAATGAATCAATAACATGTTCAGATCTGAAATCATGGCACTCGAGCCCTAGTGACAAGCATTAAGCATAACAAGTCGCAACAAAGTCATAAAGCACTAATAGAAGATACTAGGCACCATGCCCTAACAATCTGATGCCATTACATGAACAATCTCATCCAATCCCTACCATCCCCATAGCCTATAGCGGGGGATTACTCACTCATAGATGGGGGAAACATGGATGGTCGATGGAGAAGCGATGGTGATGATGATGGCGATGATCTCCTCCAATTCCCTGTCCCGACAGGGTGCTAGAACAGAGTTTCTGGTGCTGTTTCGTGGAATTTGGTGGTGGCGGCGGAGCGGAACTCCTTCTGGAAAAACGTTGAACCCCCCAGAGTTTTTAGGTCAGAAGGCTTCTTATAGGCGAAGAGGGAGACCGAGGGGGTGCCTGGGGGGCCCACACCATGCCCTGGCGCGGCCAGGCCTAGCCTGCGCCTGGGGGTGGTGTGGCCAGCCCCTGGCTCTTCTCCGTCTTGTATTCTGGCTCCTGGAGTCTTCTGGAAAAATAGGCACTTTGGCTTTTGTCCCGTCCAATTCCGAGAATATTCATTTTCTGACTTTCCTAGAACCAAAAACAGCAGAAAACAGGCAGCTGGCACTGTGGCTCTTGTTAATAGGTTAGTCCAAGGAATCAAATGAAAAGTACTCCAAAGTGTGGACAAAACACAATAAAATGGATAAAACCAAGCATGGAGCATCAAAAATTATAGATACATTTGCAATGTATCAATGGGCACCCTTAGAGCCCCGCGGTTTTGGTGTCTAGATTATCTGTGAGAGGCTGTCGGAGGTAGGTAGGTCATTTTAATGGAGCCTAACAGGGGCACAACCGGCTCACAGAGTCTTTAGGCCCCTATCCGAGTTGTAGATGGCCTAAAGGGGGATTAACAAAGATGTGGTTGGCCTAAAGGACCGTGTTGGCATATGGGGTCGCGGAGAAGGGCAGTGATCGGCTTGGATCTTAGATTAGGCCCCACACCAAGGAATTGTGGACGAGAATGCAACTCGTATGTGCGACAAGGCTAAGGTATATTATGGGTAAAGTAACGCACCTCTATAGAGTGTAAGAATTGTAACATGTTACTCCCTGTTTTGGGAAGGAGCTGTGAACATGGCAGGAAAGGAACTCCATGAAGTTATGGTAAACTTATGAAGGCTGACAAACATAGTTTTTCAGTATAAAAGCAATCTTTGTAGAAATGTTTATGAAAACCTACATAACCTATGACCTTTGATCTATGGTCGTAGATAGTGCATCAAACAATCCTTTTTAGTGAACTTGCTAAGTACGCTTGTACTCAACTGTATCTTCTTAACCCTTGCTAGATTATAAAGCTATTGAAGATGTCATCAACACCAAGTGATGCTGAAGAGGATAAGCGAAGAGTCTAAATCTAACCCAATAAAGTCAACAGAGTCAACATCGACATCACCTGAAGTGAAGACAAAGTTCTAGAATAGGTAGGAATACAAATCTCTAGCCCATAGAACCTATTTTTGTAGAGAGATTGCAGTAGCCGCAATCGAAAGCCAATTAGTATTAAGAGTTGACTTATTCTTAGTATAGTTTATAAGCTCTAATTCTGGTTCATCTTTGTAAGACTTTTCTTCCCCTATAACTTAAGTTGTTCTCTGGATCTTTTGTAAAGAGTTGAGTTGTAATCTACAGTCATGTCTTAGACCTGCAATGTTTTTGTTGTACCATTCTAAGGGATGTAATACTAGTGGAATGGTGTTTTATTGGTGTTATGTCAATGACTATAGTATACTACATCATAAAGTGGTATGATGGGTCACCGCAGTTATGGCTCCGAATCCCTAACCGACTCGGTGTCAATCCTTATAAACCCTAGTTGGATGACTCTATATAAGACTTTCTAGGGGAAACCTCAATGCATATATGCTTTGATACACCCCATAGAAGCAACTCGCCGCCTAGCAACCAAGCTCGCCATCACTATAATCTCTCCAAGATCAATACAAAAAGCAGGAAGTATCACTATAAGAAATGTTTCCTTCCGCAACGACTTGGCCTGACGGTCGTCGTAGAAGGCGCGTCTTCCGCGAAGAAATTCTCGGCTCGGCCGTGATTGATGGAAAACTTTTTTTCCGGTTTCGTGACCCTCTACTACGACGGATCTGCTAAATTCATGGAGGAAGCTCGGCCAGCACATGACAGAAGCAAGATTTTCGTTTCCTCGTGCGATGTTGACTCACCGAAGTATTTTGAGGCGTGTGGGTCCCGGATGTCAATGTCTCTAGCGGACCATACTTTTCGGTCATGCCTCCCTAATTTGAATTCGATAACGTTGCTCGATGCGTTTGTTGTTTAGTCAGGCTACTAGGTCCCACATGTCAGCCTCTCATTAGAAGGATCGTGTGTATGATGAATTTTTTTTCCTTTGCTCGCGCTACCCTGTTCCGAAGTTGATAGCGCTGCTCGATGCATCTACTGTTTAATCAACCTCCTGGGACCCACATGTCATCCTCTCATTAGAAGAAACATGTGTATGATGGAATTTTTTCCTTCGCTGGCGCTACCCCGTTCCGAAGTTGATAGCGCTGCTCGACGCATCTACCGTTTAACCAACCTCCTAAGCCCCACATGTCATCCTCTCATTAGAAGAAACGTGTGTATGATGGATTTTTTTCTTCGCTCGCGCTACCCTGTTCCGAACTTGATAGCGTTGTTCGATGTATCTACCGTTTAATCACGCTGCTGGGCCCCACATGTCATCCTCTCATTAGAAGAAACGTGTGTATGATGGATTTTTTACCCTCTGTCGCGCCTCCTAGTTCCGAACTTGATAGCGTTTCTCGCTGCATCAGTCGTTTATTCAGGCTGGTGGGTCCCTTATGTCAGCTTCACATTAGAAGAATCGTGGGTATGATAGAATTTTTTTCTTCTCTAGCGCTACCCTGTTCCGAACTAGATAGCACCGCTCGACGAATCTGCCATTTGCTTACGCTGTTGGGTCCCCCATTTCAGCCTCTCATTACAAGAAACGTGTGCATGCTGAACTTTTTTCTCGCTCGCGCCTCCCTATTTCAAACTGGAAACGTTGCTCGATGCAGCATCTGTATAAGGTCACGCTGCTGGGTCCCACATATCAGCCTCTCTGTAAATAAAACGTGTGTATGATAGACTTTTTTTAGCCATGTACACTGTTTTGACCTTGGAAACTTGCTGGGTCCCTGATCTCAACCACCTCTGTGCAGGAATCGTGTCTATGCTGGGTCCCAGCTGACCGCCTCTATTTGAAAGAAACGTGTGTATGTTGGACTGTTTATTCGGGTCCCAGATGTCAGTCTCAGAGTATAAAAAATGCTCATAAAGGCCGAATTAAAAAGATTCTGGGCTAACTCGGGGCGGATGCCCTATTCGTCATGGCTTATATTCCATGGGCTCACTCCTAAATTGAATGGGCTATGGTCGGTGGCCACAAGACCACAAAAAGGCCGAATTAGAAGGTATTGGGCTATGCTTGGGGCTGATGGGCTAATTTCATGGGCTATGCTTGGGCATGCTGGATCCGACATCTCAGCTTCTCTATAAGTGCAATGTGTGTGTGATAGCTTTTTTTCGACCGCGTCCGCTATTTTCACCATGGTAGCCATGTATGATCTTACTGCTGGGGCCCCCATGGCAGCCTCTCTGGCATGTTCTGGCTTGTGGGTCCCTGATGCAGTCTTGTATGTTCTGTCTGGTGGGTCCCTGATGCGAGCCTCTCTGTACAAGTATTTAAACTTTTTTTTGAACCCACCCTCAAAACAAACTGGGTTCGTGATGTCAGCCTCTCCGTAATGCGATATTGCTAGAAGAAAAAAATGTAAACCCAAGATACGATTTGAACAAAAGACCTTCAAATCAAATAAATGTAAACTGAGTGTGTTGCCACTGCAACAAAGATATTTATAGAATAAATATCATTAAACTTTTATTAGTACTACAATTTATGTATTAGTCTTCTTAAAAATATTTTGTGTGTCTATGTTTATCTCTTTTAAAATATAAAAGGGCAGCGCTCCTGACATCTCAATTTACAAAATGCCACATAATGGAGTATTTTCTTAAAACATGGGTAGGCAGAGTTTTTTATTTATTTTGAGAGGTGGGGGGCAATGCCCAAAAGGCCGAATTAAAAAGAGTTTGACTATTCTACATAGGCTGCTCTACGTGGGTTAGACTCCGTAGGCTATGCTCTATGGGTCAAATTTTAGTGGGCTGTGCTCAGCAGTCCCCTGATCCCTAAAAGGCCGAATTAATATATTCTCGGCTATGCTCCATGTGCTCCTTTTTCAAATTTCACTTGGCTGCGATCAGCAGTCCCCTGACCCCGAAAAGACCGAATAAAAATGTTCTGGGCTAAAGAGGGGCCGACTGAGCTACTAGATTTGTTCTCCTGGTTAATAAAAATTGCATTGTGATGTGCTTGGCCAGATTCAAAACAAAGACCTTAGATAGGGAGGGGAAAAGCAATAATTCTTTTTGGCATCTATTCATGTCAAAATTCAGCAGTACAGAATAAGGTAGAAAAATTATCAACAGATTCGAAGTTCATATTCAGGAGCGCTTGACCAATTCAGCAGCATTTCAAAAGTGACCAATTCAGCAATACAGACAATAAAATACAATAGCAGTACAGAGAGAACCAATTTTTGTTTCATCTCTAAAAACCTTGTCGCGTGATCAGTTTGTCCTTTTCACCAATAACACTCGACCATTGGAGCAAGAAAAACTAACGATCAAGTTTGCTTTGAGTACCTTCTTGTCACATCAATGCCTGTGTGACCCCCGTATGCAACCCAAAATGCCCAAGTCTCATCTATATTGTGACACGGCCATGTACAAGGGCGACGAGCACGCGCCCGGTTCACATTCAGCAGCACATGACAGATTCAGCAGCAATTTAAAGTGACCGATTTAATGGTGGCAGAAAATGACCAAAAGAATTGATAGATTCAGCAATGCCGACATTGAAATTCAATGGATGTAAAACAATATGGCAAAGCCAAGTTTCAAAAGGAAAGCGTGACCATGCATTTTCTCCACTCGATCTGAATAAGTCCAAGTACATAGGTATTACTACAAAATAGATTAGCAGTAGCTGAACTCCATACAAAACACTTAGTAGAAGTGTAGAATTACAAGCTTACACTAAGCTAGGAACCACTACATGTCCCATCATACGTACTCGAAGAAACGAGAATGCTTCAGCGTGTCAAAGTGCAGGTCGGGCTGCGCCCTTGATTTCCTTCCTGGGACACGTCTCTCGTTTCATTGTCTCTTGTCAGCCTCTAGGTCAGCAGCATACATGTAAAATTCATACGACAAACTATGAAATTCGAGATCCTTAATTTCAGTAATTCCAATTACAAAGGGAATCTGCCACCAACATAAACTAGCTAATTAGTACAACATTACATACACTCACAGTAGGATCATCACAAGAGGATTAAGATGTGATATCTTACCAGTGAATCTTGTCCGACGACAGGTTCAGTAGTATGCCAGTATAGCCGAGGCTTGGACAGAAAAGACATGAGCACTTCCTGCAGGGCGTTGGCTGGCGACAGCCTAATCGTTGTCTCGGGTGACCTCTTTGAGACTTGATTGGGCAATACATGCATATACTAATCATCTTGACTCCTTTGAGACTTAATTGGGCAATACAACATAATACATAGACCGCCATCCAACTGCATCTATGACTAATAATCCACCTTCAGGTTATCATCCGAACCCCCTCCAGTATTAAGTTGCAAGCAACAGATTATTGCTTTACGAACTGCGTGTAAGGTAAACAATACGATTGTTCTATGCACAAAGGATTGTTGTTTTCTCCCTAGTAGCAACAACACATCTAGTGCCTTAGAGATTTCTGTCACTTCCCCAGATTACCAGAGGCATGAACCCACTATCGAGCATAAATACTAACTCTTGGAGTTGCTAGCATCTACTTGGCCAAGATAGCTACTAACAACGGAAAGCATGCAAGATCTCAAATAACAAAGACATGATAGAATCAATAATCAATCTGAAATAGCATCTCAATATCCATCGGATCCCTGCAAACACAACATGTATGGATTACAAATAGATGATCTTGATCATGAACGGATCTCACAAGATCTAAACATGAAAGCACAAAGGAGGAGAAACCAGCCATCTAGCTACTACATGGATCCGTAGTCCAAGGATGAACTACTCACGCATCACACCGGAGGCTTGCATGGTGATGAAGAAGGCCTCCAGGGTGAATTGCCCTCTCCGGCAGGGTGCCGGGAAGAGCTTCAGATCCCTCCCAATCTAGGGATGGAGATGACGGCGGCTACAGACTCTTTCATGGATTTTTTATTGGGTACTTAGGGTTTTCGTCCCGAGGGAAATATATAGGCGGAAGGAGAGGCCGAGGGGGTGCCGGGAGCGGCCACACCACCCCCTGGAGCGGGCCAGGCCTGACCACGCGGCTAGGTGGTGTGGTGGCTCCTTGGCCCTTCTCCGTCTCGTATTCTGGCACTTGATCCCTTCCAGAAAAATAGGCACTTTGGCTTTTGTCCCGTCCAATTCCGAGAATATTCATTTTCTGACTTTCCTAGAACCAAAAATAGCAGAAAACAGGCAGCTGGCACTGTGGCTCTTGTTAATAGGTTAGTCCAAGAAATCATATGAAAAGTACTCCAAAGTTGGAACAAAACACAAGAAAGTGGATAAAACTAAGCATGGAACATCAAAAATTATAGATACATTTGCAATATAACAACATCCCCAAGCTTAACTCCTGCTCGACCTCGAGTAGGTAAGTGACAAAAAGAAAGAATTTTTGAGGTGACATGCACCATCAAAGACTTGATCAAAGTATTTGCAAAATATTCAAGGCTGGGATCATAGTACTTCAATCATAACATGAAAGACAAAGTTCTAGCAATAAGCAAAGAAACTATGATGCAACATGAAAAGGCACAAACAAAAGATTCATGAATAACAATGCTTTGCAAGACGTTTGTTTGTTTCACATAAAGAAAACATAGCATAATAGTATTCAGCTTGTCCCTCAATAGAGTAGAAAATATAAATGCATAGGACACCTTCAAAGTTCATAAGAGTGACTAGATACAATAGTTTAAAATAAGCAATAACAAGTTATGCATCAATCAACTAGTCTTGGGATAATGCACATAGAACTAAGAATGGCCACTATGCTCTCAAAGTAGTGCATAAAGATGGAAGGTGGAGACTCAATATAATGGTGGAAGAAAGGCCTTTTGTAAAAGGAAGTAGGGATTCAAGTCTCATAAAGAGCTTCCAAAAATTATGGTACTTATAGCTTTCAGCTTTCATTGCCCCTATCATAAGCATCTTGAAGGTGATTAAGGTTAAAGTGACACAACTAAGAGGATATGCTTGACAAGTTATAAACCGAAATCTCATGCCCCTTACTTACGAAGACCGATCCTCATGCTACTTAACTTCAGTCACGAGTAAGCTCTTGTCATTGTAAGTATATGTGTATCATTAAGAACCGCCAACGGGGTACCCCTTGCACATGATACGGGAGCTTTCCCATAATCAAAATGACAAGGCAAGCAGACAATGAGCATCTCAGTGATCTTTTTATTTGCTATTTGCATAGGTTTTTATTGAGGATGCTTCATAGAGTGCTCATTATGGTGATGCTGCAAGTTTCCACCATGATTAGGCATGGCTTAGGCTAGCGGCCCAGGCGGTTCTCTAACACACATACAAACTCCATGATCTTACAAGTTCCACTTTTATTTCACACCACCGGGATCCGTAAGCAAAAGAACATGATATCAACAGGGTACAAAGTACAAGTGCAATGTTGAAAGCGTTCCCCATGAAACATGGTTCTGCTAACTTCAACTTATAAAGCGCAAGCATATACAGAACAAAGAAGGACCCAATGGTTCAAGTTTATTAGAGGCAATAAAGTAAAGTGTGCCATCAAGTTCGTGAGAGCTTTAATCACTAGTTTTCTCATAACAAGTGAAAGGTAGACAAAAGCATGAATATACTTGGAATAGCATAAGCTATTAGGTCGGTATGGTGTACTCTTTGGAAAAACTTGGTTTAGGGAGTTGGATGCATGAGTGGAACTCATACTTGGTGGTCGAGGCTAGCAAAAGTCTAGGAGCGACAAACTAAGAGAGCAATAATGGCCATAATCATGCAGAGCGACAAAACATCATTGATCAAAGCATAAAGTGATACTACAAGTTGAAAACTAAAGGATCATAAAGGCTATGGTGACTTGTGATAGTCATAACATGGTGTGAGCATGTGCCAAGTCAACCCAAATAAAGCATCAAAGGAGAATACCACTATACTATGCTTTAATATGCTAAAACAATGCATGATTCATCCAAGGCACATTAAGTAATCTCAATTGTTTATAACAAGTCATGCTACAGCAAATAATACTAAGCATAAAGCCAAAACAATATCAAGCATGGCATGACAAAGCATAGCCACAGTCAAAAACGAGCTCTTTTTACCACATAAGCATGAACTTTCCTACTCTTTTCCAAACCAAACCAAACTAATTGCAAACCAACGTACGAAAGAGGGGGTCCAACCAACTTATTCAGAAAACTATGCAAACCAAGAAAACTAAAAACCAAAACGAAAACGAAAAAGAAGACGCTCCAAGAAAAACACAACTGTGCATGAAACAATAAAAATGAAGCGTTTGGAAGAAACCTGGGATTTTTATTGATGAAGAAGGGGATGCCATGGGCATCCCCAAGCTTTGACGCTTGTACTTCTTGGATATTTCTTGGGGTGACACGCGTGGCATCCCCAAGCTTGAGCTTTAGTCCATCCTTCATCTCATTACTCATTCCTTCCATACACCTGAAAATTTTCCTTCATACAAAACTTCACACAATCTTTATTAGCAACATTAGTGCACTCAAGATAAATAAGTCTTAAGGTTCAGTTCTAACACCAAATAAACTTCCATTAGAACACTAGCTACTGTAGCACTTCCCTCAAAAATCTCAATTCCCCAAAAGAACTCAAGAAGGAACCAATAAGAAGCAAATGCAGAAAATGGCAGAAATCTGTCAAAACAGACCAGCAGGTAAAGACAAATTTTTTCGAAGACCTTCTGTTGCTCAAATTAAAAAGTGTTGATCTAACGAAAGTTAGATAACAACCTGGGTCAGAAGCACAAAAACTTACAGCTCAATCCGACGTACAGAGCTCTCTCAGGAATTTTTATGGTGAAGCCCAAAAATCTGTTTTGGGACAGCAACTTTCCCAATCATTACTTCACTCTCATTAGAGGTTACTCTTGGCACAAAAAGCAAATAAAAAGGATAAGGAGCGGTTATTACAGAGGTAATAACTTCCAAGACTCATCTAAAACTTTTGGGTTATCTCCCAACAAGTACTTTTCTTTAACACTTTTAAGTTAGGCATAAGAACCAAAGAATGAATCAAGTGTTCTCAAATGAAGAAGCATTAAGACCAAATTTTGTTTTCATAGGAGAAGCAAAAGAAATCTTTTCTCTCTTTTTAGGAAAGTGTTCTATACCTTTCTTGAGTGGGAGTTGATATTTAATGGTGCCTTCTTTCATATCAATGATGGCACCAATAGTTCTAAGAAAAGGTCTTCCCAAAGTAATAGGACAAGAAGCATTGTATTCAACATCCAAAACATAGAAATCAACGGGGACATAGGAATTATTAACCATAATAAGAACATCATTAAGACTCCCCATGAGTTTTTTTTAGCATTATCATCAAGTGGGACATTCAAATAGCAATCTTCAAGAGGAGGCAAATCAAGCATATCATAAATCCTTCTAGGCATAATAGAAACACTACTATCAAGATCACACAAAGCTTTGAAATCAAAGTCATTCACTTTCATATTAATGATGGGTTCCCAACCATCTTCTTGCTTTATAGGAATAGAAGCTTTATGTTTCATCTTTTCTTCTTTAATTTTTATGAGAGCACCAGTAATGTGTTTTGTAAAAGCCATGTTCATAGCACTAGCATTAGGACTTTTAGCAAGCTTTTGTAAGAACTTAATAACTTCAGAGATGTTGCAACCATCAAGATCAAAATCAACTTTATCATCTAAAGTAGTAGAACTATTAGTAGCCTCAACACTAGTGGTGGTAATAGTAGAAACACTAATGTTTCTAGCAATTTCATATTCTCTTTCCCACTTAGCATGTAATTCAGCTAATAGTCTAACATTTTCATCAATTCTTACTTGTATAGCATTAGTGGCTGCAAAGGGATTCTCATTAGTTTCAGGTTTAGCAGCCATTTTATTAATCAATGAAGATTGAGCTTCAGATAAAGATGATATATTTCTTTCAGCATTAGAGAGTTTCAATTGTAAACCAAGGATTTCCCTATTTAGACTCTCAAGTTGATGGCTAATGTTCTTCAAAATGATAGATTGTTCCTCCATAGTTTTAGTAAATAGCTTATTCTGCTCATATTGCATTTGCATGAAGTTTTTAGTGGCTTTTTCAACTTCTAAAATTCTTCCTTCACTAGGTAATTCAGATTTACCATTATAGCCATAAGTAGTATTAGGAGGATAAGGCTTATAATTGTTGTTACAAAAATTGTTCCTATAAGCATTATTACCATAAGCATTGTTGCCAAAGTTGTTATTTCTTATGAAGTTCACATCAACTTGCTCTTCTTGAGCAACCAAAGAGGCTAAAGGAACATTATTTGGATCAATATGGGCTTTCCCATTAACAAGCATAGACATAATAATATCAATCTTATCACTCAAGGAGGAGGTTTCCTCAACAGAATTTACCTTCTTACCTTGTGGAGCTCTCTCAGTATGCCATTCATAATAATTAACCATCATATTGTCCAGAAGTTTTGCTGCAGCACCCAAAGTGATGGTCATAAAGGTACCTCCAGCAGCTGAATCCAATAGGTTCCTTGAAGAATAGTTCAATCCTGCATAAAAAGTTTGGATGATCATCCAAGCAGTCAGTCCATGAGTGGGACAATTCTTTACCAAAGATTTCATTCTTTCCCAAGCTTGAGCAACATGCTCATTATCAAGTTGTTTAAACTTCATTATTTCACTTCTCATGGATATAATCTTAGCAGGAGGATAGTATTTTCCAATAAAAGCATCTTTGCACTTAATTCAAGAATCAATACTATTCCTAATTAAGGAATTCAACCACTCTTTAGCTTTTCCTCTCAAAGAGAGAGGAAACAATTTCAGCTTAATAATATCACCATCTATATCCCTATGCTTTTGCATCTCACAAAGTTCAACAAAGTTATTTAGATGGGAAGCAGCATCTTCATTACCAATACCAGAAAATTACTCTCTCGTAACAAGATTGAGCAAAGCAGGTTTTATCTCAAAGAAAGCATTTTCAGCCACAGGTGGAGCAATTGGTGTGCTCATAAAATCATTGTTGTTGGTGCTAGTGAAGTCACACAACTTAGTGTTTTCAAGAGTAGTCATTTTTTTGGGTTTTCAAATAAGAAAGCAAACAAGTAAAACTAAATTTTTTGTGTTTTTTTGAAGAACAAAACAAGCAAACTAAGCAAAACAAAAACAACAAAGTAAAGAGATTGGTTATGAGGGACTCCCCTTGTGAAGATGTCCTTGACTCCCCGGCAACGGCGCCAGAAAACGTCTTGATGCGCTCGACGATCGATGTAGAGCTCGTTGGGAACCCCAAGAGGAAGGTATGATGAGCACAGCAGCAAGTTTTCCCTCAGTTATGAAACCAAAGTTTAATCGAACCAGTAGGAGCAAGGAAACACCCCAAAGGTGTTACTAGCTGAGCTTTGGCAGGGCGCACTATCGGTGCTAGTAGCAACGTGGAGACCTGCACAACACAACCACAGAACTTTGTCCCCAACTTGCGATGAGGTTGTCAATCTCACCGTGTTTTGCGAAAAACAAAGGATTAAACGTATCGAATGGAAAGAAGTAAAAGTTTGCAGAAAGTAAACACAAAGAAGTAAAGGATTGTAGATTATATGTAAAGACAAAGGACCGGGATCCATAGTTCACTAGAGGTGGCTCTCCTTAAGATAGAAAACATGCTGGGTGAACAAATTACAACGGGGCAATTGACAAACACCGAGAAAGCAATACATGCATATACTAATCATCTTGACTCCTTTGAGACTTGATTGGGAAATACAACATAATACATAGACCGCCATCCAACTGCATCTATGACTAATAATCCACCTTCAGGTTATCATCCGAACCCCCTCCAGTATTAAGTTGCAAGCAACAGATTATTGCTTTACGAACTGCGTGTAAGGTAAACAATACAATTGTTCTATGCACAAAGGATTGTTGTTTTCTCCCTAGTAGCAACAACACATCTAGTGCCTTAGAGATTTCTGTCACTTCCCCAGATTACCAGAGGCATGAACCCACTATCGAGCATAAATACTAACTCTTGGAGTTGCTAGCATCTACTTGGCCAAGATAGCTACTAACAACGGAAAGCATGCAAGATCTCAAATAACAAAGACATGATAGAATCAATAATCAATCTGAAATAGCATCTCAATATCCATCGGATCCCCGCAAACACAACATGTATGGATTACAAATAGATGATCTTGATCATGAACGGAGCTCACAAGATCTAAACATGAAAGCACAAAGGAGGAGAAACCAGCCATCTAGCTACTACATGGATCCGTAGTCCAAGGATGAACTACTCACGCATCACACCGGAGGCTTGCATGGTGATGAAGAAGGCCTCCAGGGTGAATTGCCCTCTCCGGCAGGGTGCCGGGAAGAGCTTCAGATCCCTCCCGATCTAGGGATGGAGATGATGGCAGCTACAGACTCTTTCGTGGATTTTTGATCGGTTACTTAGGGTTTTCGTCCCGAGGGAAATATATAGGCGGAAGGAGAGGCCGAGGGGGTGCCGGGAGCGGCCACACCACCCCCTGGCGCGGGCCAGGCCTGGCCGCACGGCCAGGTGGTGTGGTGGCTCCCTGACCCTTCTCCGTCTCGTATTCTGGCACTTGATCCCTTTCGGAAAAATAGGCACTTTGGCTTTTGTCCCGTCCAATTCCGAGAATATTCATTTTCTGACTTTCCTGGAACCAAAAATAGCAGAAAACAGGCAGCTGGCATTGTGGCTCTTGTTAATAGGTTAGTACAAGAAATCATATGAAAAGTACTCCAAAGTTGGAACAAAACACAAGAAAGTGGATAAAACCAAGCATGGAACATCAAAAATTATAGATACATTTGCAATGTATCACCGTGCTCCTTCGGTTGTCTTCTGCCAGGCGTACTGCATCAAGCACGCCGACTAGAGTTATGGAGTAGGGAGTACTATAGGTACTCTAGACTAGCATGATTCCATGGAGTCTTCTCTCATCACATCTCAGTTATTAGAACTGAGAGATGATTTACTTACTACTTCTATTTTTATACTACTCCCTCCAATTCGTATTCTAATGGCCTCAACTTTGTCTAGATTCACATCAGTTAGACAGAGTAGTTGTAAGTTGAGTCACGTATGTTTTTCGGTACTTCATAGTACGTACCAAAATACCACGACGCTGAACCTCATATGAACTTTCTAGAAAGGTACCCCTTTGCAAAGATTGGCAAGCCTGCTAAAATTGCTGAAACTTCTAGAAAGGAAAGAACCCACGGCCTAAATTGCATCATGCTTGGTGAAATAACGACAGGTTCCCAGTTCATATTCAGCAGCATTTCAAAGTGACCAATTCAGCAATATAGACTCTGAAATTCAATAGCAGGACATCGAGAATCAATTCTTGTTTCATCACTAAAAACCTTGGTGCAGGATCAGTCGCTTTTCTCCGAACACACTCGATCATCGGAGCAAGCAAAACTGACCATCAAGCCTGCTTTTCTATGCATACTTTCTACTCACATCAATGACTGTGTGACCCACATATGCAAACCAAAATGCCCCAAGCCTCATCTAGATTGTGACAAGGCCATGTTTCAAAAGAACAGTAAGACCATCTACTGCCCTTGATCTAAAAAAGTATCAGTATGTCAGTATTAGTTCTACAAGATACTTTAGTACTATAATAAAAACGACAGAACATTTGACAGATTCACTACCATTTGAAAGATTCAGCAGCACTGAATAAAACAGAAAAATATCAATAGATTCCAAATACATAATCAGCGGCACTTGACAGATTCAAGAGCATTTCAAAGTGACCGATTTAGCAGTACAAATAATGACCAAAAGAATTGATAGATTTAACAATGCAGACACTGAAATTCAATAGATGTAGCAAGGCCATAATTCAAAAGGACAGAGAGAACATATTATGGCCATGTTCCAAAAGAAGAGCAAGACCATCTACTGGTCTTGATCTAAACAAGTACCAATACATCACTATTAGTTCTAAAAAATACTTTAGTAATAGCAACAACATAACATTCGATAGATTCACTACCATTTGAAAGATTCAGCAGCACTGAATAAAACAGAAAAATATCAATATATTCCAAATACATAATCAGAGGCACTTGACAGATTCAATAGCATTTCAAAGTGACAGATTTAGCAGTACAGATAATGACCAAAAAAATTGACAGATTTAACAATGCAGACACTGAAATTCAATAGATGTAGCAAGACCATAATTCAAAAGGACAGAGAGAACATATTCTGGCCATGTTCCAAAAGAAGAGCAAGACCATCTACTGGTCTTGATCTAAACAAGTACCAATACATCACTATTAGTTCTAAAAAGTACTTTAGTAATAGCAACAACAGAACGTCCGACAGATTCAATGGCATTTGAAAGATTCAGCCGTACTGAATAAGACAGAAAAATATCATCAGATTCCTAGTTCATAATAAGCGGCACTTGACAGATTTAGCACCATTTCAAAGTGACCGATTTAGCAGTACAGATAATGACCAAAGGAATTGACAGATTCAGCAATGTAGACATTGAAATTCAGTAGATGTAGCAAGGCCATGATTCAAAAGGAAAGAGAGACCATATTCTGCACTAGATCCGTCGGTCTGAACAAGTACCAGTACATAGGTATTACTCCTACTACAAAATAGACTAGCAGTAGCAGAACTCCATACAAAATACTCAGAACTACCTTAAGCTAGGAACCACATGTCCCAAAATAATAAGAAAAATCCTGTCGAGGAGTACATGTGTTCAAGTTAGGATCATCACAAGAAGATAAGGATGTGTTAATCGCTAAGAAATAGGGATGCAGAAGTGGGACAAATTGGACAAGTGGGATCCTAATTTTAGACCCCTAGACTAACTCTAAATTAAGTGGGAGAAGTGGGACAAGTAGGATTTCACAAATCTCACTTATCCCACTTAGTTTAGAGTTAGTTTAGATGTCTCCCACCTGTCCCACCTCTGCATCTATGGTAAGAATCTTGTCGATATGAAGCTTGTAGTCCATGGTGAATTCCGATGGTCAATTCTGACGACAAGCGACCAAATTAGACTGACAAACCGACAAAGAGCAAGTGGCTTTAGAATTCGCATAGAATACCTTCTCACATAAGCCATTTGGATGTGCAGAGCTCAACTTCACCATGAACTGCGGCGACACACGCTCCACCGGCCTGACTCACATGATGGATATCAAGATGAGATCGTCGCGCCCATCGAATAACACGTAGAGACTGTATCATCGAACCCGGTTAGCCCGATATTTACATTTTGCGAGCCTGGTGCCGGTGTTGGCCCAAGATATCTCGAGCTCGTTGGGCAACCCCAAGAGGAAGGTATGATGAGCACAGCAGCAAGTTTTCCCTCAGTTATGAAACCAAGGTTTAATCGAACCAGTAGGAGCAAGGAAACACCCCAAAGGTGTTCTAGCTGAACTTTGGCAGGGCATAGTACCAGTGCCAGTAGCAACGTGGAGACCTATACAACACAACCACAAAACTCTGTCCCCAACTTACAGTGAGGTTGTCAATCTCACCAGTTTTGCTGAAAACAAAGGATTAAATGTATTGTGTGGAAGAAGGTAATAGTTTGTAGAAAGTAAACAGAAAGCAGTAAACAGTTGATTGTAGATTGATGGTAAAAGAAAAGACTGTGGTCCATAGTTCACTAGTGGTGGCTCTCCTTAAGATAGATGACATGTTGGGTGAACAAATTACAGCGGGGCAATTGACAAACATCGAGAAAGCAATCATGCATATACTACTCATCTTGACTCGTTTGAGATTTGATTGGGCATTACAACATTATACATAGACCATAATCCAACTGCATCTATGACTAATAATCCACCTTCAGGTTATCATCCGAGCCCCCTCCAGTATTAAATTGCAAGCAATAGATAATTGCATTACGCATTGCGTGTAAAGTAAACAATACGATTGTTCTATGAACAAAGGATTGTTGTTTTCTCCCTAGTAGCAACAGCACATCTAGTACCTTAGAGATTTCTGTCACTTCCCAAGATTACTAGAGGCATGAACCCACTATCGAGCATAAATACTAACTCTTGGAGTTACTAGCATCTACTTGGCCAAGATATCTACTAACAACAGAAAGCATGCAAGATCACAAATAACAAAGACATGATAGAATCAATAATCAATCTGAAATAGCATCTCAATATCCATCGGATCCCCGCAAACACAACATGTAAGATTACAAATAGATGATCTTGATCATGAACGGAGATCGCAAGATCTAAACATGATAGCACAAAGGAGAAGAAGCCATCTAGCTACTACATGGACCCATAGTCCAAGGATGAACTACTCACGCATCACACCGGAGGCTTGCATGATGATGAAGAAGGCCTCCAGGGTGAATTCTCCCCTCCGGCAAGGTGCAGGGAAGAGCTTCAGATCCCTCCAGATCTAGGGATGGAGATGACCGTGGCTACAGACTCTCTCGTGGAATTTTGATCGGGTTCTTAGGGTTTCTGTATCGGAGGCATCTTATAGGCGAAGGGGGAGGCCGAGGGGGTGCCGGAGGCGGCCAGACCACCCCCTGGCCCCTCTCCGTCTTGTATTTTGGCTCCGGGTGTCCCTCGGTGAAAAACTGACTTTGGCTTTTGTCCCGTACAATTCCGAGAATATTCATTTTCTGACTTTCCTGGAACCCAAAACAGCAGAAAATAGGCAGCTGGCACTATGGCTCTTGTTAATAGGTTAGTCCAAGAAAGTGCATAGAAAGTACTCCAAAGTTGGAACAAAACATAAGAAAGTAGACAAAATCAAGCACGGAACATCAAAAATTATGGATACGTTAGCAACATATCAACATCCCCAAGCTTAACTCCTGCTCGTCCTCGAGTAGGTAAGTGATAAAAAGAAAGAATAATTTTTGAGGTGACATGCACCATCATAAACTTGATCAAAGTATTTGTAAACATTGATAGCTGGGATCATAGTACTTCAATAATAGCATGAAAGTCAAAGTTATAACAATAAGACAAAGCAACTATGTTGCAACATGAAAAGGCACAAACAAAAGATTCATGAATAACAATGCTTTGCAAGACGTTTGTTTGTTTCACATAAAGAAAACATAGCATAGTGGCATTCAACTTGTCCTTCATAGAGTAGCAAACATAAATGCATAGGACACCTTCAAAGTTCATAAGAGTGACTAGATACAAATAGTTTAAAACAAGCAATATCAAAGCTATGCATCAATCAACAAGTCTTGGGACAATGCACATAGAACTAAGAATGGCCACTATGCTCTCAAAGTAGGTGCATAAAGATAGAAGGTGGAGACTCAACATTAAAGTAAAAGAAAGGCCTTCATAGAAGGAAGTAGGGATTCAAGTTTCATAAAGAGCTTCCAAAAATTATGGTACTTATTAGCTTTCAGCTCTCATTGCCCCTATCATAATCAACTTGAAGGTGATTAAGGTTAAAGTGACACAACTAAGAGGATATGCTTGACAAGTTATAAGCTGAAATCTCATGCCCCTTACTTACGAAGACCGAACCTCATGCTACTCAACTTTAGTCACAAGTAAGCTCTTGTCATTGTAAGTACATATGTATCATAGATAACCGCCAACGGGGTACCCCTTGCACATGATACAGGAGCTATCACATAATCAAAATGACAAGGCAAGCAGACAATGAGCATCTCAGTGATCTTTTTCTTTGCTATTTGCATAGGTTTTTATTGAGGATGCTTCATAGAGTGCTCATTATGGTTATGCTGCAAGTTTCCACCATGATTAGGCATGGCTTAGGCTAGCGGCCCAGGCATTTCTCTAACACAAATACAAACTCCATGATCTTACAAGTTCCCCTTTTATTTCACACCGCCGGGATCCATAAGCAAAAGAACATGGTATCAACGGGGTACAAAGTACAAGTGCAATATTAAAAGCGTTCCCCATGATACATGGTTCTGCTAACTCAAGCATATACGCAACAAAGATGGACGCAATGGTTCAAGTTTATTAAATGCAAGAAAGTAAAGTGTGGCATCAAGTTCGTGAGAGCTTTAATCACTAATTTTCACATAACAATTTAATTCGGAAGGTAGATAAAAACATGAATATACTTGGAATAGCATATGCTAATAGGTAGGTATGGTGGACTCTTTGAAATAACTTGGTTTTAGGAGTTGGATGCATGAGTGGAACTCATACTTGGTTATGGAGGCTAGCAAAAGACTGGGAGCGACCAACTAAGAGAGCAATAATGGCCATAATCATGCAGAGCGACAAAACATCATTAATCAAAGCATAAAGTGATACTACAAGTTGAAAACTAAAGGATCATAAAGGCTTATGGTAACTTGGGATAGTCATAACATGGTGTGAGCATGTGCCAAGTCAACCCAAATAAAACATCAAAGGAGAATACCACAATAATATGCTTTAATATGCTAAAACAACGCATGATTCTTCCGAGGCACATTAAGCAATCTCAATTGTTTATAACATTTCATGCTACAGCAAATAATACTAAGCATAAAGCCAAAACAATATCAAGCATGGCATGACAAAGCATATGCCACAGTCAAAAAGAAGCTCGTTTTACCACTTAAGCATGAACTTTCCTACTCTTTTTCCAATCCAAACCAAACTATTTGAAAACTAATGTATGAAAGAGGGGGTCCAACCAATTTATTTAGCAAACTAAGAAAACCAAGCAAACTAAAAACCAAAACCGAAAAACAAAGACGCTCCAAGAACAACACAACTGTGCATGAAACAATAAAAATGAAGTGTTTGGAAGAAACCTGGGATTTTTATGGATGAAGAAGGGGTTGCCTTGGGCATCCCCAAGCTTTGATGGTTGTACTTCTTGGATATTTCTTGGGGTGACACGCGTGGCATCCCCAAGCTTGAGCTTTAGTCCATTCTTCATCTCAATACTTATTTCTTCCATACACCTGAAAATTTTCCTTCATACAAAACTTCACACAATCTTTATTAGCAACATTAGTGCACTCAAGATAATAAGTCTTTAGGTTCAGTTTCAACACCAATAAAACTTCCATTAAAAGACAAGCTACTTTAGCACTTCCCTAAAAAATCTCAATTCCCAAAAGAACTCAAAAAGGAACCAACAAGAAGCAAATGCAAATAATGGCAGAAATCTGTCAAAACAGACCAGCAGGTAAAGACGAATTTTTTTGAAGACCTTCTGTTGCTCAAATCGAAAAGTGTTGAGCTAACGAAAGTTAGATAACAACCTGGGGCAGAAGAACAAAAATGCACGCCTCAAAAGTACGTACAGAGATATTACACGAATTTTTACGGTGAAGCACATAAATCTGTTTTGGGACAGCAACTTTCCCAATCATTACCTCTCTCTCTCTCATTAGAGGTTACTCTTGGCAAATAAAGCAAATAAAAAGGATAAGGAGCGGTTATTACTGAAGTAATAACTTTCAAGACTCATCTAAAACTTTTAGGTTATCTCCCAATAAGTACTTTTCTTTAACGCCTTTAAGATAGGCATAAGAAGCAAGAAAAAGGATCAAGTGTTCTCAAATAAAGAAGCATTAAAACCAAATTTCTTGCCCTTACCTCTCTTACTTTTATTCTTAACCTTGGGGAACATATGATTGTTTGGTGGAGAAGCAAAGTGCATGGTGCCCTTTTCCACATCTATTATTGCTCCAAGGAGTTTCAATAGGGATCTTCCAAGTGTGATTTGTCCTTTTCCTACACATTCAATAACAAGATAATCAGTAGAAACCATTTTCCCTAGGATCTTTGTCAACACTCCTTCAGCTATTCCAATGGGTAATATTGTGGCATTATTAGCAAGAAATATTTCTTCTCCTCCTTCAGAAATCCCCCAAAGATTCAAAGATTCATAGATATCTTTGGGCATAAGACAAAATTCAGACATGATATCACAGCGAGCATGAAAAGTTTCATTATTTATAACAATCTTTATTGTAGGGAGCCATTTTGAGGGTTCGGAATTTATTGGAACGTAGTCATGATGCTCTCTAAGTGTATTATAGCAATCTTTTAAGTTGGCAGTGCTGGTCTCAAGAGTATTCAATCTAGCAAATATGTTTATGAAGGAAGAATCAGATTTGCTAGGCAAGTTGTAAGTAAAGACCAACTTATTTATGGCATTAACAACATCATCCTCATTGCATTGGAGGAAATCTCCTCCCACTACAACATCCAAAGCATATCTATAGCAAAGAGCAATTCCAAGGTAAAAAGTGCTAAGGAACAAGCTTTGAGTCATTTTAGGTTCAGTTTTTTCATGTAGATAAGAGATTCTAGACCAAGCTTCTTTGAAACACTCTTCAATTCCTTGTTTAAAAGTGAAAATCATTTCCTCAGGTGACATAGTGATTGGAGCAATGCTAGACATAATGGCAACTTTAAGATAAGAAATAATTTTTTGTGTTTTTTAATAAAGAAAGCAAACTTGTAAAACTATTTTTTTGTGTTTTTGATAAATAAACAAGCAAACAAAGCAAAAGTAAACTAAGAAAAACAAAAATAACAAAGTAAAGAGATTGGTTATGAGGGACTCCCCTTGTGAAGATGTCCTTGACTCCCCGGCAACGGCGCTAGAAAAAGCTTTGTTGGCCCAAGATATCTCGAGCTCGTTGGGGAACCCTAAGAGGAAGGTATGATGAGCACAGCAGAAAGTTTTCCCTCAGTATGAAACCAAGGTTATCAATCTAGTAGGAGCAAGGAAACACCCCAAAGGTGTAGCTAGCTGAACGTTGGCAGGGCGCACTACCGGTGCCAGCAGCAACACGGAGACCTGCACAACACAACCACGGAACTTTGCCCCAACTTGCGATGAGGTTGTCAATCTCACCGGTTTTGCTGAAAACAAAAGATTAAACGTATCGAATGGAAGGAAGTAAAAGTTTGCAGAAAGTAAACACAAAGAAGTAAACAGTTTGTAGATTGTATGTAAAAGAAAGGACCAGGATCCATAGTTCACTAGAGGTGGCTCTCCTTAAGATAGATAACATGTTGGGTGAAAAAATTACAGCGGGGCAATTGACAAACATCGAGAAAGCATACAAGCATATACTAATCATCTTGACTCCTTTGGGACTTGATTGGGCATTACAACATTATACATAGACCGCCATCCAACTGCATCTATGACTAATAATCCACCTTCAGGTTATCTTCCGAACCCCCTCCAGTATTAAGTTGCAAGCAATAGATTATTGCTTTACAAATTACGTGTAAAGTAAACAATACGATTGTTCTATAAACAAAGGATTGTTGCTTTCCCTCAGTTATGAAACCAAGGTTTAATCGAACCAGTAGGAGCAAGGAAACACCCTAAAGGTGTTGCTAGCTGAACTTTGGCAGGGCGCACTACCGGTGCCAGCAGCAACGTGCAGACCTACACAACACAACCACAGAACTCTATCCCCAACTTATAGTGAGGTTGTCAATCTCACCGGTTTTGCTAAAAACAAAGGATTAAACATATTGTGTGGAAGAAGGTAAGAGTTTGCAGAAAGTAAACAGAAAGCAGTAAACAGTTGATTGTAGATTGATGGTAAAAGAAAGGACTGGGGTCCATAGTTCACTAGTGGTGGCTCTCCTTAAGATAGATGACATGTTGGGTGAACAAATTACAGCGGGGCAATTGAAAAACATTGAGAAAGCAATCATGCATATACTACTCATCTTGACTCCTTTGAGATTTGATTGGGCATTACAACATTATACATAGACCGTAATCCAACTGCATTTATGACTAATAATCCACCTTCAGGTTATCATCCGAACCCCCTCCGGTATTAAGTTGTAAGAAACAAATAATTGCATTAAGCATTGCGTGTAAAGTAAACAATACGATTGGTCTATGAACAAAGGATTGTTGTTTTCTCCCTAGTAGCAACAACACATCTAGTATCTCAGAGATTTCTGTCACTTCCCCAGATTACTAGAGGCATGAACCCACTATAGAGCATAAATACTAACTCTTGGAGTTGCTAGCATCTACTTGGCCAAGATAGCTACTAACAATGGAAATCATGCAAGATCACAAATAACAAAGACATGATAGAATCAATAATCAATCTGAAATAGCATCTCAATATCCATTGGATCCCCGCAAACACAACATGTAAGATTACAAATAGATGATCTTGATCATGAACGGAGCTCACAAGATCTAAACATGATAGCACAAAGGAGAAGAACCAGCCATCTAGCTACTACATGGACCCGTAGTCCAAGGATGAACTACTCATGCATCACACCAGAGGCTTGCATGATGATGAAGAAGGCCTCTAGGGTGAATTCTCCCCTCTGGCAGGGTGCCGGGAAGAGCTTCAGATCCGTCCCGATCTAGGGATGGAGATGACGGAGGCTACAGACTCTTTCGTGGAATTTTGATCGGGTTCTTAGGGTTTCTGTATTGGAGGCATCTTATAGGTGAAAGGAGAGGCCGAGGGGGTGCCGGAGGCGGCCAGACCACCCCCTGGCGCAGGCCAGGCTGGGCCGTGCGGCCAGGTGGTGTGGCGTCCCCTGGCCCGTCTCCGTCTTGTATTCTAGCTCCGGGTGTCCCTCGGTGAAAAACTGACTTTGTCTTTTGTCCTGTCCAATTCCGAAAATATTCATTTTCTAACTTTCCTGGAATCAAAAACAGCAGAAAACAGGCAGCTGGCACTGTGGCTCTTGTTAATAGGTTAGTCCAAGAAAGTGCGTAGAAAGTACTCCAAAGTTGGAACAAAACATAAGAAAGTAGACAAAACTAAGCATGGAACATCAAAAATTATGGATACGTTAGCAACGTATCAGCCGGCACCGGCTTAGAGATGTACCTGTATTTCCTACCATAGTGTAAAATGCGCAACCTCATGGCGTGGGCTTCTCTGAGGTGGGAGGGAATCACAAACGGAATTGTGGCGAACTCGTAGCCAGGCACCACGCAGTTCCATTGGACTGCATTAGAGAGCATTGAACATGAAGACATATTTGGCTGGACAGCCCATACCAATTGGGTCTGTCATCCATTTTGGATCATCATAAGAAGATTTATATGTGTTAACTCACTCTTGGTTGATATTCTTGTAATCCAGGGGAATTCCGACAACATCTTGAGAAGCTCGCAGGTAACACCGCAGTTTCGACAGGTACGACATGAGCCCTTTCAGCGCGACTTCAGCCAACAAAGGCCTGCTCGTCTTCTTAGATGTCGCTGCCATTTCGACCAAATGGAGCTTATTCCATGACGGCAGCGACTGTAACATCACCTTGTATCGTGGCGATTCGCACGCCGCTGACCTGACGTACCTGACGGATAGGAAGATGTTTGTGGTGTACCCTCCAATTAGGGCGGCAAACTCTGTGCCCTCTTTCCCGATGTTGATGATCTCTGGTGCATGCACCTAGTTAGTCGGGTACTAGTACTTGTTGTAGTAGGTCACTTGGGGGCAAATAGTACATCTTGTGGGCAAGTTTCAAGTGCTCAAAGAGCTCATACACGGTCAATGGTCAGGTGACGAACTCGCATCCTCATTCCATGCAGGCTGCGCACGGGGCATAGCAACACTGGATCTTGTGCTCATAGACGTTATTGTAGGAGACTAATGAACAACAATGGTCATTGGGGCACCTGCTACCTTTTCCACCAGCGACCTGGCGGTACAGCTCCTTGGAGCATGCGGCCAGCCTAACGGCTTCGATAGTGTCCAAGCGCATAGTGATTTCGTTGAAGACGTCGTCGCTGACCTTGCTCCAGCCGTAGTGCCACGGGTTGCACCTCAAATCCGCCATCTCGTCCGGATGGATTGGGGGCGAGGGTGGATCTATGTAGAGTTGTTGGTGGTTTTTGGAGGAGAGGGATGGTGGCCTAGAGGTAGTGATGCAACGTGCAAGATGGGGAGTAAAATGTGTGAAGCGCGTTCCACAAATGCGGCCAGGCGGCATCGGCGAGTGGGGATAAACTGAACGGAGATGGGGAAGATACAATGGCTCTTTGAAAGAGGTTTTTTCTTTTCTTCAGCTGTAAGAAGCGGCTGTATCGAGGACGCCGGCTAGCGTGAATGTGTGTAAAACGCCCCTGTGCAATAAATTAAACATGTCACTTCCTAGCGCAGTACTTTCTCATCACATCAGCGGAGTACTATTTATAGCTTCTATTTTCATACTAGTATTAGGGCATCACCTATGGTGGCAGAATTTGTCTATAAGCTGGGAGGTTTTAAGAAAAAGCTTTTGATGTACTGAATTCCTGGTTAGCTTAAAAAGTATTTGGAAAATTTTAAGAGCAATCTATCTATCGTGCTTACTTGTAGTTAAAATTTCACACGGTCGGTGGGAGTACGGTTTACATCGAAGACCTCAAAAAAGAGAAAATTACATAGAGGTCCATAAACTTAGCACAAATGGCCCTAAAGTTAAGCAAGGAAAAGCACTCGGGTCCTGGGCGATAAACTAAGCCATACCCTTCGTACTACTGTACTTTCTTCACACAAGCACACAAAACGCTCCTCACACTTTCGAACCAGCGTGATGGGGGTGTGCTTGGTGCTTCCTCTTCGCAGGGTGTGAAATGGAACAACAATGTGGGTCGACGCACGTGGGCAGCACCACGGTAGACGTGGGAGAGATCAGCGGGCCAGGGTGTGTGTGGATGGTGATGAGGCAGGAAAGGAGAGAGAAAACATAATTTGTTTTGCGTGCATATATATAGTAAAAGTCCCGAAATTTTTACAAGAGGTTCAACTTGTTGCTAAGATTCTACATCTTGACAACTTAACAAAATTATATTAGGTCAAACTTGAGATAGAAGTAAGCGTGATAGATAGCTCTTGGATTAATTGTATTTTCGAAGGTAGATGGGTGCATCTTCTTTTAGTAAATGATGTTCTCAATGTGAGTTTCCAACTATCAGGAAAGAACATTCTCAATTTTCCCATGTTTTGTGAATTTTAAAACTTCCTAGCTAACTCTGCCGACTTGAATGAGACTCTATGCCGATTTATCAAAATTATGTCAAATTTGAACAACAAGTAAATTATATATTGCTTTGGAAGTTTTACGAAAAATCTTTCAGTGGTTTTCGATGTACTGAATTCCTGGTTAGAGCTTCAAAAGTTTGTTGGGACATTTTAAGAGGAATCTATCTATCACACTTACTAGTAGTTAAAATTTGATATGGATGGTGGGAGAAAGTATAATTTGCATCGAAGACCTAAAAAAAATTACATAGAGATCCATAAATTTAGCATAAAGGGCCCTAAAGTTAAGCAAGGAAAAGCAGTCTGGTCCTTCTCGAGAGAGCAACTTAGCCATATACCCTTCGTACTAGTGTACTTGCTTCACACACACAAAAAACACTCCTCACACTTTCGAACGAGCGTGCTGGGGTGTGCTTGGTGCTTCCTCTTCGCAGGGTGTGAAATGGAATGACAAGGCAGGTCGACGCACGTGGGAAGCACCACGTTGTGTATGATGGAGAGGTCAACCGTCCGGGGTGTGTGTGGATGGTGATGAGGTAGTGTGAAGGAGAGAGAAAACACAACTTGTTTTGCGTGCATATATATATAGTAAATGTCCTAAAATTTTGACAAGAGGTTCAACTTCTTGCTAAGACTCTACATATTGACAACTTAATGAAATTAGGTCAAACTTTAGCTACAAGTAAGCGTGATAGATAGCTCTTGGAATATTTGTCTTTTCGAAGGTAGATGGGTGCATCTTCTTTTAGTAAACGATGTCGTCGGTGTGAGTTTCCAACTATTAGGAAAGAACATTCTTGATTTTCCCATGATTTGCGAATTTTAAAACTTTCTAGCTAACTCTGCCGACTTGAATGAGACTATGTGCCAATTTATCAAAATTAGGTCAAATTTGAACTATAAGTAAATTGAGGTTGCTTTGGAAAAATTTCGAAAAAACTTTTTGGTGGTTTTCGATGTACTAAATTCCTGGTTAGCTTCAAAAGTTTTTTGGAAAATTTTAAGAGGAAACTATCTATCGCGCTTACTTGTAGTTAAAATCTAACACGATCGGTGGGAGTATGGTTTAGATCAAAGACCTCAAAAAAGAGAAAATTACATGTAGAGGTCCATAAATTTAGCACAAAGGGTCCTAAAGTTAAGCAAGGAAAAGCAAGTGGGTCCTTCTCGAGCGAGAAACTGAGCCATACCCTTCGTACTATTGTACTCGCTTCACACAAAAAACGCTCCTCACACTTTCGAACCAACATGATGGGGGATGTGCTTGGTGCTTCCTCTGTGTAGGGTGTGAAATGAAACGACAAGGTATGTCGACACACGTGGGTAGCGCCACATTATGGACGAGGGAGAGATTAGCTGGCAGGGGTGTGCGTGGATGGTGATGAGGTAGTGAAGAAGGAGAGAGAAAACATAATTTTTTTGCGTGCATATATATAGTAAAGGTCCTAAAATTTTGACAACACGTTCAACTTCTTGCTAAGAAATTGCATCTTGACAACTTAACAAAATTAGGTCAAACTTGAGCTACAAGTTAGCGTGATAGATTGCTCTTGGATTAATTGTTTCTTCGAAGGTATATGGGTGCATCTTCTTTTAGTAAACGATGTCGTCGGTGTGATTTTGCCAACTTTCAGGAAAGAACATTCTCGATATTCCCATGTTTTGCAAATTTTAAAACTTCCTAGCCAACTCTGCTAACTTCAATGAGACTCTGTGCCAATTTATCAAAATTAGCTCAAATTTGAACTACAGGAAAATTGTAGGTTGCTTTGGAAGTTTTACGAAAAAGCCTTTCAGTGGTTTTCGATGTACTGAATTCCTGGTTATAGCTTCAAAAGTTTTTTGGAAAATTTTAAGAGGAATCTATCCATCGCTCTTACTAGTAGTTAAAATTTGACACGGTCGATGGGAGCAAGTACGGTTTACATCGAAGACCTCAAAAAAGAGAAACTTACATGTAGAGATCCATAAATTTAACACAAAGGGCCCTAATGTTAAGCAAGGAAAAGCAGTCGGGTCCTTCTCGAGCGAGAAACTGAGCCATACCCTTCGTACTACTATACTCGCTTCATACAAAAAACACTCCTCACACTTTCGAACCAGCGTGCTGGGGGTGTGCTTGGTGCTTCCTCTTCGTAGGGTGCGAAATGGAACGACAAGGCAAGTCGACGCACGTGTGGGCAGCGCCACATTGTGGATGAGGGAGAGATCAGTCGGCCTGGAACATAATTTGCCTTGCATGCATAAATACAATAAAAGGTCCTGAAATTTTGACAACACGTTCCACTTCTTGCTTAAAATATGCATCTTGACAACTTAACGAAATTAGGTCAAACTTGAGCTACAAGTTAGCATGATGGATTGCTCTTGGATTAATTGTCGTTTCGAAGGTAGATGGGTACATCTTCTTTTAGTAAACGATGTTGTCGGTGTGAGTTTACAACTATCAGGAATAAACATTCTCGATTTTCCCATGTTTTGCGAATTTTAAAACTTCCTATCTAACTCTGCCGACTTGAATGAGACTTTGTGCCAATTTATCGAAATTTGGTCAAATTTGAACTACAAGTAAATTGTAGGTTGGTTTGGAAGTTTTACGAAAAAGCTTTTCAGTGGTTTTCGATGTACTGAATTCCTGGTTAGCTTCAAAAGTTTTTTGGAAAATTTTAAGAGGAATCTATATATCATGCTTACTTGTAGTTAAAATTTGACACGATCGGTGGGAGCGAGTATGGTTTACATCAAAGAATTCAAAAAGTATGAAGGGTCGGGGTGTGCTTGGTGCTTCCTATTCACAGGTTGTGAAATGGAACGACAAGGCAGGTCGACGCACGCGTCGCATTGTGGATGAGGGAGAGACATAAGCTGGCCGGGGTGTGCGTGGATGGTGATGAGGCAGTGAAGGAGAGAGAAAACATAATTTATTTTGCGTGCATGTATGTAGTAAGGTCCTGAAATTTGGACAATACGTTCAACCTCTTGCTAAAATGAGGTCAAACTTGAGCTACAAGTTAGCATGATAGATTGCTCTTGGATTAATTGTCTTTTCGAAGGTAGATGGGTGCATCTTTTCGAAGGTGACGGCAGCGGTGGTGTAGAGCGGCGGCCGAGGACGACAACAGGTAAATCGTAGGTTTCTATGAAAGTTCTACAAAAAAGCTTTTGGTGGTAACCCATCGAGGGTCAATTAGGAGTATATCGGAAACCACTGAGAGTTTGGAAAACAGGTTTAACTTCTTGATAAGATTTTGCATCTTGACAATTTAACGAAATTTTGTCAAACCTGAGCTATACAAGTAGAAAACAAGAGGGATGCAGCGCGAGACTTTCAAAAAAAAAGAGGCAGCACAAGATCAGCACAGAAGTGGACTTGATGGCGGTACAATGTCAGAGCAAAGCTATGATGGGCTACTGACACGAGGTACAGGGTACACTCCACTAGTAGTAAATGTATGGACCTACTACTAGTATATGCACGCAAAACAAGTTACGTTTTCTCTTTCCTTTGTTGGCTCTCACCATCCATCCTCCATCGATTTCTTCTCTACAGCCTCGGGTGCACAGTCTGACTTGTCTCTTCCTCATCCACAACAGGTTCAACTTCTTGCTAAGATTTTGCATCTTGACAATTTAACAAAATTAGGTCAAACTTGAGCTACAAGTAAGCATGATAGATTGCTCTTAAATTAACTGTCTTTTCGAAGGTAGATGGGTGCATCTCTTCTTGTAAAACCAGTGTCGTCGGTGTGAGTGTCCAACTAACAGGAAAGAACATTCTCAATTGATGATGACTGGTTCGACCTCTAGCTAATATTTTGCATCTTCCTCATTAAAAAGATTTTGCATCTTGAAAATTTTGAACCCCTTTCGAAAACTATCACATGAAATAGGGAGAGAGGGGAAATGATATTTCTATTATCTATGGGCAACCCACAGGCTAGAGGTGCACCTTAGGCTTAAAGATAACTTTATTTTTTCCACTATGTATAAGGTGAACCTTAGCAGATGCCACATAGTAGGCCTTATTAAGGTGTGCTTTTTACACAATGCGGGAGTAGTACATTTCTTTGCTTAGACATATGGTCACCTCTGTCCATGCGATGTACATGCTGAGTGAATAAAACGTTGGCAGGGGAAGTGGGCAGCAGTGAACAGAAGTTGAAGGAGGTTCCATGTCAGAGCAAAGTTATGATGGGTTTCTAACACGAGGTACTCCTGCGGCCTTACAGTGTTCTACACTATACTGGTACTAGTAAATTTCAGGACCTATGCACGCAAAACAAATCGTGTGTTTTCTCTCTCCTTCCCTATGCTCCATCTCTCCTTCCCTTTGCCCTCGTGCACCGGTCCGGCTGATCTCTCTCCCCTCAGCCACAACATGGCGCTGCGCACATGTGCCTTGGTATGGCGGCTTTGTGTCTCTGGCATGTTCGGCAGCCGCGCGTTGGTGTGGAGTAGCGACGAGGAGTACATAGGAAGGAAACCACTTTTATCCTTGGCGGCACAAAAATTCAAACTTTTCCGGTTTTCGAAATTTTCACTTGCTTCCCAAACATCAGGAGGGAGGGTTATTCAAAAGATCAGCCATTCACAGTACTGTACTTCTTATCTTCTCTTTATCGTGTCTTATTTCTTGCAATACAATAGAATACAATAAACCACTGCATAGTGTACTCATTAACTTTGAACATTGACTGTCTGATCAAGACTAGCAAATCCAAACATTGCCAACCGCCGGATCTTCTTTTCCATTCTTAGCATCTATAAAGATTCTACTTTAGCACGATAAACGCTAGTATGTGCAAACCTCAAAACACAAACTCCATTGCTCAGTTTTTAGGGTCCTTGTGCTAATAAATACATGGACTTGGATGCAATTTTCATTTTTATGAGGTCCATGATGTAACTTGTACTTCCACCGACCATGTTAACTCTCAAGCACCTCTCTCCTACGAGACCTACCATTTGATAGGCCATTCGCAGTACTTCTTATCTTCTCTTTATCGTGTCTTATCTCTTACAATAAAATAAACCGCTACATAGTGTATGGATTAACTTTGAACATTGACCGTTGGATCAAGACTAGCAAATCCAAATAATGCCAACCTCTGGATCTTCTTTTCCATTCTTAGCATCTAGAAAGATTCTACTTTAGCACGATGAATGCTAGTATGCGAAAACTTCAAAACACAAACTCCATTGCTCAGTTTTCAGGGTCCTTATGCTAATAAATGCATGGACTTGGATGCATTTTTCATTTTTATGAGGTCCATGATGTAACTTGTACTTCCACCGACCGTGTTAACTCTCAAACACATCTATCCTACGAGACCTACCATTTGATAGGATATTCGCAGTACTTTTTATCTTCTCTTTATCGTGTCTTATCTCTTACAATACAATAAACCACTACATAGTGTATGGATTAACTTTGAACATTGACCGTTGGATCAAGACTAGCAAATCCAAACATTGCCAACCTCTGGATCTTCTTTTCCTTTCTTAGCATCTAGAAAGATTGTACTTTAGCACGATGAATGCTAGTATGCGCAAACCTAAAAACACAAACTCCATTGGTTAGTTTTCAGGGTCCCTATGCTAATAAATGCATGGACTTGGATGCAATTTTCATTTTTATGAGGTCCTTGATGTAACTTGTACTTCTACCGACCGTGTTAACTCTCAAGCACCTCTCTCCTACGAGACCTACCATTTGGTAGGCCATTCACAATACTTCTTATCTTCTCTTTATTGTGTCTTATCTCTTACAATACAATAAATCACTACATAGTGTACAGATTAATTTCGAACATTGACCGTTGGATCAACACTAGCAAATCCAAACATTGCCAACCTCTTGATCTTCTTTTCCATTCTTAGCATATAAAAAGATTCTACTTTAGCACGATGAATGCTAGTATGCGCAAACCTAAAAACACAAACTCCATTGCTCACTTTTCAGGGTCCTTGTGCTAATAATTGCATGGACTTGGATGCAATTTTCATTTTTATGAGGTCCTTGATGTAACTTGTACTTCCACCAACCGTGTTTACTCTCAAGCACCTCTCTCCTACGAGACCTACCATTTGGTAGGCCATTCGCAATACTTCTTATCTTCTCTTTATCGTGTATTATCTATTACAATACAATAAATCACTGCATAGTGTACGAATTAACTTTGAACATTGACCATTGGATCAAGACTAGCAAATCCAAACATTGCCAACCTCTTGACCTTATTTTCCATTCTTAGCATCTAGAAAGATTCTACTTTAGCACGATGAACGCTAGTATGCACAAACCTAAAAACACAAACACCATTGCTCAATTTTCAGGGTCCTTGTGCTATGATGTCCTTGATGTAACTTGTACTTCCACCGACTGTGTTAACTATCAAGCACCTCTCTCCTACGATACCTACCATTTGATAGGTCATTCGTAGTACTTCTTATCTTCTCTTTATCGTGTCTTATCTCTTACAATACAATAAACCACTGCATAGTGTACGGATTAACTTTGAACATTGACCATTGGATCAAGACTAGTAGATCCAAACATTGCCAACCGCTGGATCTTCTTTTCCATACTTAGCATCTAGAAAGATTCTACTTTAGCATGATGAATGCTAATATGCACAAACCTAAAAACGCAAACTCTATTGCTCAGTTTTTAGGGTCCCTGTGCTAATAAATGCATGGACTTGGATGCAATTTTCATTTTTATGAGGTCCTTGATGTAACTTGTACTTCCACCGACCGTGTTAACTCTCAAGCACCTCGCTCCTACGAGACCTACCATTAGATCAGCCATTCGTAATACTTCTTATCTTATCTTTATCTTCTCTTATATCTTACAATATCATACCATCACTATAGAGTGTATGATCCATTAACCGTTTGATCAAGACTAGCAAATCCAAACATTGCTAACAACCATTGGATCTTCTTTTCCATTCTTAACATCTCAAAAGATTCTACTGAAAGTCTTTAGCATGATAAACGCTAGTATACACAAACCTCAAAACACACACTTCATTGCTCAGTTTTAGGGTCCTTGTGCTAAATGCATGGACTTGGATGCAATTTTTTATTTTTTATGAGGTCCTTGATGTAACTTGTACTTCTACCGACCGTGTTAACTCTCAAGCACCTCTATCCTACGAGACCTACCATTTGGTAGGCCATTCACAATACTTCTTATCTTCTCTTTATCGTGTCTTATCTCTTACAATACAATAAATCACTACATAGTGTACAGATTAATTTCGAACATTGACCGTTGGATCAACACTAGCAAATCCAAACATTGCCAACCTCTTGATCTTCTTTTCCATTCTTAGCATATAAAAAGATTCTACTTTAGCACGATGAATGCTAGTATGCGCAAACCTAAAAACACAAACTCCATTGCTCACTTTTTAGGGTCCTTGTGCTAATAATTGCATGGACTTGGATGCAATTTTCATTTTTATGAGGTCCTTGATGTAACTTGTACTTCCACCAACTGTGTTTACTCTCAAGCACCTCTCTCCTACGAGACCTACCATTTGGTAGGCCATTCGCAATACTTCTTATCTTCTCTTTATCGTGTATTATCTATTACAATACAATAAATCACTGCATAGTGTACGAATTAACTTTGAACATTGACCATTGGATCAAGACTAGCAAATCCAAACATTGCCAACCTCTTGACCTTATTTTCCATTCTTAGCATCTAGAAAGATTCTACTTTAGCACGATGAACGCTAGTATGCACAAACCTAAAAACACAAACACCATTGCTCAGTTTTCAGGGTCCTTGTGCTATGATGTCCTTGATGTAACTTGTACTTCCACCGACTATGTTAACTATCAAGCACCTCTCTCCTACGATACCTACCATTTGATAGGTCATTCGTAGTACTTCTTATCTTCTCTTTATCGTGTCTTATCTCTTACAATACAATAAACCACTGCATAGTGTACGGATTAACTTTGAACATTGACCATTGGATCAAGACTAGTAGATCCAAACATTGCCAACCGCTGGATCTTCTTTTCCATACTTAGCATCTAGAAAGATTCTACTTTAGCATGATGAATGCTAATATGCACAAACCTAAAAACGCAAACTCTATTGCTCAGTTTTTAGGGTCCCTGTGCTAATAAATGCATGGACTTGGATGCAATTTTCATTTTTATGAGGTCCTTGATGTAACTTGTACTTCCACCGACCGTGTTAACTCTCAAGCACCTCGCTCCTACGAGACCTACCATTAGATCAGCCATTCGTAATACTTCTTATCTTATCTTTATCTTCTCTTATATCTTACAATATCATACCATCACTATAGAATGTATGATCCATTGACCGTTTGATCAAGACTGGCAAATCCAAACATTGCTAACAACCATTGGATCTTCTTTTCCATTCTTAACATCTAAAAAGATTCTACTGAAAGTCTTTAGCACGATAAACGCTAGTATACACAAACCTCAAAACACACACTTCATTGCTCAGTTTTAGGGTCCTTGTGCTAAATGCATGGACTTGGATGCAATTTTTTATTTTTTATGAGGTCCTTGATGTAACATGTACTTGCACCGACCGTGTTAACTCTCGAGCACCTCGCTCCTACGAGACCTATAGTTAGATCGGGCATTCACAGTACTTCTTATCTTACCTTTATCTTGTCTTATCTCTCACAATACCATATATACAACTTCATAGTGTATGGAACAATGAATGTTTGATCAAGACAGGCTAATCCAAACATTGCTAACCATTGGATATTCTTTTCCATTCTTAGCATGTAGAAAGATTCTACTTTAGCACGATGAACACTAGTATGCGCAAACCTCAAAAAACACACTTCCTACTACGTCA
Organism: Avena sativa; assembly: GCA_916181665.1. NCBI lineage: Eukaryota > Viridiplantae > Streptophyta > Magnoliopsida > Poales > Poaceae > Avena > Avena sativa. Next base: position 474,120,392 of record OV702290.1, read on the forward strand.
AGATGCACCCATATACTAAATTAATGTGGGAATAGTAAATTAACTATGATGTCAATATGTCCATGACCTTTTTTGGTCATCAGGGTTGAAACCTAATAATATTCATACATAGTGGGAAAATATCACGGGGCTGGTTTCCAGAAGTTGTCAAATCCCATGGTTATCAGTTTCCGGGCAGACTGTACACATGACGTGATAGGATGCCATGCGTAAATATTTGTTTTTCTATTTTTCTTTATTACATGTGATTGTTTCAAAACGGGTTCAAAATTGTCAAGAGAGAATTTTTTAGCAGGAAGTTGAATTTGTCAAAACTCTCGATTATTTTCGATATATTAACTACCTGATGCGTACCACCAAAAGCTTTTTGTAGAACTTCGATAGAAATCTACCACTTTCTAGAGCTTCTAGTTCAAATATGACATGATTTTGTTAATAGAGACATAAAGTCATTTGAGTGGTCCGAGTTAGCTTGGAAGCTTTGAAAACTCATAAAACTTGGGAATCGTATATAAAACATTGTCCACTATATCTAGAAACTTGGCTTATGACATTCAAAACCATGTTCTTTGTACTTTCTATGCATAGTGTATTCATGGTGCTAGAGGCCAACAATAATGGGATCTTATATATGCTAGACATGACATAATCAAATGTACTGAAAGAGATCCAATGGTCAACAATGTTGGGTTTTTTCCAATCCATATCCAACTGCCGATGTTCGAAGTTATTTGTACACTATATAGTGGTATGGAAATTGTGAAGCAACATAGTCGTTTTTTGTTTTGAAAAGAAGTGTCAAGCACAAATTTCTGATTTTTTATGGCGAGCAATACGCATAAGAGGATGCCACATGGAAGTATTTGGTTTATTATTTGTTTTATTTCAATCTCTTCAAAACATTATCAAATTTGAAGGCATGCATATTCTTAGCACGAAGTTAGTTGCATTTTTAAAATCTCGCGATGCTTCTCGATATATTTATGACATTGGTGCCAACAAACGACATCTATAAAATTCAAGAGCAACCTATCATGCATACTTGTACTCCCTCCGATTCATATTAGTTGTCCCTAGATTGGATATATCTACACTAAAACATGTCTAGATACATCTATTTCTGCAACAAGTAATATCGATCAGAGGGAGTAGTTCATATCTGACATAATTTCGTTAAATCGGCATAAAGTCCTCTAAGTGGGGGAACTTACCTAGCTAGGAAGATTCAACAATTCTAAAACAAGGAAGTTATAAGAAAGCATGGTCCACTTTGTCTGAAATGTGGTGCGGTGGCACCTTTTTTCAACTAGGTTTGGCCTAGAAGGAGCGAGATGCTTCGGTTAGCAACTTAACATGGTTAGTGGAAGTGTACATGTTACATCAAGGACCTCAAAAATGAGAAAATTACACCTAACCCTTGTTTTAGTACAAAGGGGCATGAAAATAAGCATGGAAAATCAGTCGGGGCTGGCTCTCCTTCTCCACCCACTAGCTGAGCCATAGCGTTTGTACTAGAACAACAACAACTTGCTTAACAAAAAGGAAATCAGTGTGGTGCTCACTTTTGCCAGATCTTGCTAATGAAGTGCATTGAATGCGATGGGACGTGTATATATTTATATATACATACCAAGTACAATATCCCTTCTCTAGTGTTGTGAGTGTTCATCCTTGTAATAACCTTCCATACGATGTTTGGGATGAAGCAAGTGAAAAAATCAAAACCCAAAAAGTTTGATCCGTGACTGTTTTTGCCGCTGCCCCAACCCAACGCCCAAAGTGGTTCCTTCCTAGGCATACCAACACAATGTAGCTAACGAACACACGATAGACAGACACAAAGCCGGCGTACCAATGTTAGAGCTGAAAGCGGCATCTCGTGGAAGTTCTACTTCTAGTTTATTTTGAAGTACTCCTATAGAAACTTCAAAATGAACTAGAGGCGGGACTTTCGCGGGATCCCGCTCGCAACCCTAACCATGGCACATGTGCTGAGCGCCAAACTCCAGATGAGGGAGAGATCAACTAGCAGGTGTGCGCGTGGGTGCCGAGAAGATACATACTTGATTACATTGTGTAAAATTTGACCGAATAAATAGAGTAACTAATACACTTGATTAATTTGTGTAAAATTAGTACTATTGGAAGTAGATTAAAACTTTCCAATAATGCTAATTTTCTACCAACATTCTTTATATATATTTAGAGTAAATCTTGGTCAAAGAAAAAACACGCAAAACGAGGACGCCTTATTCCTCGGGACGGAGGTAGAGTAATACTCCTATCTACTACTCCTACTTATGCAAACAGTACTATAGTAGAACTTGTAAATAAATAATATGTCTAGTCAAACCGACGTGATGAGACTATACTGCACCAGGAGGTGACATGGTTAATTTATTACAAGAAAAGAAAAAACCTCTTTCAAAGAGCCATCCCATCTTCCCCATGTCCGTTTAGTTTATCCACACTTGCCGACGCAGCCTGGCCGCTTTTGGGATCCTCTCCACCATGCGGATCACACATTTTCCTCGCCATCTCGCCCGGTGCATCTCTCCTTCCAGGACACAACCCCTCTCCTCCAAAAGAACCCAAACAGTTCTATATAGATCCGCCCTCTCCCCCAATCCTCCTCGACACAATGTCGGATCGTCTGTACAAAATTTGGAGAGGTTTGAGGGAGAGCCGGTGGTGCAGCGGCTTTAGCAAGGTTGGCGACAACGTCATCAACCAAATCGCTAAGCGTCTCGACGCTAAAAGCACCATCCGGCTGGCCGCATGCTCCTAGGAGCTACACCGCCAAGTCGTCGGCGGAGAAGGTTACAACTGCCCGAACTACAACTGCTCGCAAGTGGTCTCCTTCAACGAACTCTATGCCCACATGATCTCCTGCATCCACATCCTGTTTATCTACATGGAGATAGGATGCAACTGGGTCAGCAACAAATTAATGTTGTATCTGCACCTCAAATCCACCCACTCGATCGAGGTGCCCACGGTCCTCTATAGCGTCAAACAATGGGACCCGTATAAGACGGTGCCTGCAGGGTGCTCATAGAGAACAAATGTCATCAACATCGGGAAGAATGGCATGTTGTTCGTCAGCCAGATTGACGGGCACAACATGGAGATTGTCCTCTCCGTCAGCCGTGTAAGGTCCGCGGCGTGGGAATTGGAGGAGTACGAGGTGAGGATATCATCATTGGTCGTTTTTCGTGGGTTATATCAGCTCGAGTTTTATTCTGAGCCAAAGATTGTGGAGCCGCCAGCCAAAGCCACGCTGGATGTGCTCAACCATTACCTGTCGGTAGCAGGGAATTATTGTCAAGCTCCTCAATTGTTGGTCGGAGTTCCTCGTGGAATTCCAATGTTGGATCGACAATGACATCAACCCATTGTTAGATATCACATCTTAATATTCTCCTGGTGATCCTAATATGAATGTACTATGTAATTTTCTAGTCTCTCTGTTCCAATATTAATTGCTTTATTTATTTTAGTGGCAGATTCCCTTCGCAATCGGAGTTCTTTTTATCACTTACCTACTCGAGGACGAGCAGGACTTAAGCTTGGGGATGTTGATACGCTGCTAACGTATCTATAATTTTTTATGTTCCATGCTTGTTTTATATCTACTTTCTTATGTTTTGTCCACACTTTGGAGTATTTTATACACTTTCTGGGACTAACCTATTAACAAGATGCCACAGTGTCAGTTGCCTGTTTTCTTCTGTTTTTGGTTCCAGAAAAGCCAGAAAATGAATATTCTCGGAATTGGATGGGACAAAAGCCAAAGTTGATATTTTACCGGAAGACTCACGGAGCCAAAAGACGAGACGGAGGGGGGCCACAAGGCGGCCACACCACCCCTTGGCGCGGGCAGCCCTAGGCCGTGCCAGGGCATGGTGTGGTCCCCCTGGTCGCCCACCGACCTTGCCCCTTCGCCTATAATAAGCCCCCGATGCAAAAACCCTAAATCGAACAGCCTCCACCACGAAAAGTTTTGCAGCGCCACCGCCACCGACGAGGAGATTTGGGGGACAGAAAGTCTCAGTTCTGGCACCCTGCTGGGACGGGGAAGTGTCCCTAGAGCCATCTCCATCGATCTCCACCACCATATCCATCGCCGTTCCTAATTCCCATGATGATGAGGGAGTAGTTCTTCCTCGAGGCTAAGGGTTCTATAGGTAGCTATGTGTTAATCTCTCTCTATGCATGATCATATTGTGATCATGAGCTTTGTAATCAAGTAGATCTACCTTGCTACTCAAGTGCTTTAATAGATCTCTGCTCTCCCCATGTGTGTGAAAGTGACGACATGCACACCATGGTGGCACTTAGGCTAGAGATTACAAATACTTGTTATGAGTTATATTTGGAGTTGGATGTCTCTATAAAATTGTGGTGTTTGTTGGAATCATCTAGATCTCAAGGTGCAATGTGGGGTTATCTAGATGCGGAAAGCGAACTTTGAGGAGTGCTGTTATAGCCCTACCATGGATTAGAGTGTCCAACCGGAGAGTAGTTAAGAGTAGTATCATAAAGAGAAGATATTTATATGAGAGTGTTCACTAGTAAAAGTATGATCCCTAGGCCTTGTTTTTAAGCATTGAAACACCGTTTGCAACTAGATCTGTTACATGTTTGCTTGCTTCCATATTTTATTTAGTTTGCCTTTAGTCTTTTTCACGCCATCAAGCTATTTTCTGGCACTATTACCACTTATAATTATCCATACCACTTGTATTTCACTATCTCTTCGTCGAACTAGTGCACCTATACACCTGACAAGTGTATTGGGTGTGTTGGGGACACAAGAGACTTCTTGTATCTTGATTGTAGGGTTGCTTGAGAAGGGATACCTTTGACCACTTCCTCCCTGAGTTCGATAAACCTTGGGTGATCCACTTAAGGGAAAACTTGCTGCTGTTCTACAAACCTCTACACTTGGAGGCCCAACAACTGTCTACAAGAATAGACAGTGGAAAACATTAGTGTGGATTCCCTGCTCTACAGTTGCTGAATCTATCTGGTTCGTCCTGAGACCAGTTCCTGCTATTATTTCCTCCTTGGCATCGTTCTGCTATCCTGTAGTAGCCGTTTAAACTCTTCGTACTAATTCGATTATAACTTTATTGTTGCCATAACGCCATCTGGTTCTTCAAAAGCTGCATCACTAACTATTTCCTTTTTCTTGCATAGTGCTCAAATTAGAACAATGAACATGTTGGTTTGCATAGCCTATTCTACAGGTTCACAAGGGATGCCATTACTTCCTTATCTGGTGTTGGTTCGTCCTGAGCAGCGGCATAACTGTCCTCTACTATGTAGTTCACTCGTGGTTTGCATTCCTGCTCTAGAATTTCTCTTATGATGCCATTATAATTTATATCTAGTTGATTCTTAGCTATGACAGTAACTACATGCCATTGTGTAGCTCACCGCAAATTCTGAGTCACCCAACGACTCTATGCATTCCAGGAGATGTCACTTCTTCCATATAAATTTGCTGAAATGACCTCGCTAGTTTATATTTGCTGAAATTCTAAGAAACACTTTGTTTGATTGCTCATTTCATTCTAGGCACACTTGTCTAATGCTTGTTTGTCATGTTCTACAGGTTCACGAGCGACGCTATTATATCTTGCATCTGGTTCTTGGTTTGGTTCGTGCTAAGTCACAACATAACTATCCTCTACATTATATAGTTCATTCGTGGTTTGTATTCCTGCTCTACAAGTTCTCGTATGATGCGGTTATAATTTCTACCTGGTTCATTCTTTGCTATAATAGTAATTGCATGCCATTTTGTGGCTCAGTGCAAATTCCGAGTCACCCAACGTCTCTTGAATTTTAGGGTATAGAACTGCTTCCATATATTTGTTCAAAATGACCTGGCTAGTTCATATCTGCTGAAATTCTAAGCCACACACACATTTTTTGATTGCTTGTTTCATGGTAGTCACACTTGTTTAATGTGTGCTTGCTTGTCATGTTTGTTTGACGTGTTGGTCAATAATTGAACCATTGACCAGTTGTAAACTCCAGTTCATAGCTACTGCCATATCAGTCAAATGAGTAGTTTGTCTTGTTTGATGTATTAACTTATTATTACTTAGTTTCAGACTGCAATTATTGCTATCGCCACCAAAGAGGGGGCTGCAAGATCATGTCTCTTCCAATATAGCTGTCACACTCAATGGAAGATGCAAGTGATCGATTGAGAAAGCAAATTGAGGACTCTGCTATCAACTTAATTGTTAACTGAAATGCCGATTTTTCTTTCCCTTGAGTTGATAATATGTAATAATTTTAAGAAGTTTGCAGCTGATGTAATATCTAGATAACTCGCGTAGGCCATGTAGGCATTTAGTTGACGTTGTCCACACATTGCGGTAGTCGTTACGGTAACTACGCCAGGCAGGTCGATTAGGGAACAATACTGTGCTTTGTTATTGGCCCGTCGTATATTCAGCCAACGATGAATAGTAAACAATGATAGATGTAAATTTGTCAAAACTGTAAAAGGACGTAAACGTAACGGGCCAACCCGCACGTGGTAACAGGCCGTAACAGTAACAGGCCATAACAGTAACAGGCTGTAACAGTAACATGCCATAATAGTAACATGCTATAATAGTAAAAGGCCGTAACAGTAACATGTCGTAACAGTAACAGGCCAGAGACAGAAACAACCCAGTACAATAACAGGTAAGAAACTCTAAAAATCGTAGAATAGTAACAAGCCAAAACAGTACCGGGCCTCAACAGTAAAAGGCCAGAACGGTGACGAGCCTGAACAGTATGACCCGAGAAATTTCCAAACGAGGGCAGTAACAGGACGACAAATTTACCATGCTAGAATAGTAAAGGGCCGTTTATGGGCCTGAACAGCTAAAGACCAGAACAATAACAAGCCAGAACAGTAACGGCCCATCTCAGAGAAGGGCCGTTAGTAGGCAGTCGACGATGGGCTGCAATAACAGCGATGGGCTGACCGCAGGCCTTAAGTGTACAAGAGTGACTTGGCGCAGGCTGCTAATGGACCGCACAATATTGGACCAACATGAACCTTCTGTAGGCTGAAACAAAACCGGGCATGAAAGTTCACGGACCGATCCTGGCTGCATTTCTGGGCCCATTTCATACAGCGTAGGACAAAACAGTAACGGGCCATCTTCTTATAGGGCTCTCCTAATGGGTCGGCCTAGTTAGTATTTAGCAGGCTTTGGCTGGGCCTAGCTTCTGCCACGGTTTCTATGACCATTAATGGCGGTAATCGTCCACTAACGGCAGCTTCCACGTGGCATTTTGCTTGACGTAGCAGTCAACGGGGTTGTCGAACAGATCTGCGACGGAACAAGTTTTCGTGGCTGAAGGGCGCGATCCACCACGGTCGAAAAAAACCGTGGTTAATTCATTTGTGACCGGGCTTTTACCACGAAGATCATCCGTCGCGGAAGACTCTTTGGACATGAAAAATGGGCCTTCAAACACGAAAATCGTCCGTTGTAAAAGCCAACTTTTCTTGTAGTGTATGCTCTTTACCCTACGTGGGGCTGAACCTGGGTAAATCCATGTGTCCTTGCAATCTCGATCCACAGATGCCTTACTCTCCCTTGCCCCACTCATCTCAATCGCTACCCCTGGTAACAACTATCGTGGCCATTCTTACAACAGTGGCGCCCGCCGTGGGGCATGGATCCTCAAGCCTGAGATCTGCGGCAAGACCCTACACACCAACTACTCAGCCCTTCGCCACCGGCCGCATGATCACTACTAACGGTTTCTACCATGTCCCACCTAGTAGCTACACATCAGCATCACGCTCGGTCACTCACGCTGCCATGGTGCCAATCGGCTTCATAAACCTCTTCATCGACTTCACAGATGTCGCCAATCCTACTGAGTCGAAGAAACTCGACCCGATCTCCGGATCACCACCATGTGACTTCATCACGGAGGAGAAGGTCCGCTCCATCACCTTTCTCGTCTCTAGGAGCAACCCAGCCAGGAGCTATGGAGCTCTCCTCGATGATGCCGAGTTGGAGACCCTCCTACTTTGATCGTTAGATCTGTCATCACGGTGCCCACGTCGAGTTGGTCACTTGGGTCTCCAATGCCAGCGATTTTGAGGACTCCTCCATTCTCCAAATCTTCGACTCTAACTCTGGCTCAGAGTCTCCCAATTAGATCTTCCCACTACACCACCATCTTCATGGTGGATGGCAATGATCCCATGGATCCTGATACATTGCAAATGTATCTATAATTTTTGATGTTCCATGCTTGGTTTTATCCACTTTCTTGTGTTTTGTTCCAAATTTGGAGTACTTTTCATATGATTTATTGGACTAACCTATTAACAAGAGCCACAGTGCCAGCTGCCTGTTTTCTGTTGTTTTTGGTTCCAAGAAAGTTAGAAAATGAATATTCTCAGAATTGGACGGGACAAAAGCCAAAGTGCCTATTTTTCCGGAAGGGATCAAGTGCCAGAATACGAGACGGAGAAGGGCTGGGGGCCGGACACACCACCTGGCCACGCGGCCAGGCCTGGCCCGTGCCAGGGGGTGGTATGGCCGACCCCAGCACCCCCTTGGCCTCTCCTTCCACCTATAATTTGCCCTCGGGACGAAAACCCTAAGTACCCGATCAAAAATCCACGAAAGAGTCTGTAGCCGCCGTCATCTCCATCCCTAGATCGGGAGGGATCTGAAGCTCTTCCCGGCACCCTGTCAGAGAGGGGAGTTCACCCTGGAGGCCTTCTTCATCACCATGCAAGCCTCCGGTGTGATGCGTGAGTAGTTCATCCTTGGACTACGGATCCATGTATTAGCTAGATGGCTGGTTTCTCCTCCTTTGTGCTTTCATGTTTAGATCTTATGAGCTCCATTCATGATCAAGATCATCTATTTGTAATTCATTCATGTTGTGTTTGTGGGGATCCGATGGATATTGAGATGCTATTTAAGAATAATTATTGATTCTATCATGTCTTTGTTATTTGAGATCTTGCATGCTTTCCGTTGTTAGTAGCTATCTTGGCCAAGTAGATGCTAGCAACTCCAAGAGTTAGTATTTATGCTCGATAGTGGGTTCATGCCTCTGGTAATCTGGGGAAGTGACAGAAATCTCTAAGGTACTAGATGTGCTATTGCTACTAGGGAGAAAAGAACGATCCTTTGTTCATAGAACAATTGTATTGTTTACTTTACACGCAGTTCGTAAAGCAATAATCTGTTGCTTGCAACTTAATATTGGAGGGGGGTTGGATGATAACCTGAAGGTGGATTATTATTCATAGATGCAGTTGGATGGCGGTCTATGTATTATGTTGTAATGCCCAATCAAGTCTCAAAGCAGTCGAGATGATTAGTATATGCATGTATTGCTTTCTCGGTGTTTGTCAATTGCCCCGTTGTAATTTGTTCACCCAGCATGTTATCTATCTAACGAGAGCCACCTCTAGTGAACTATGGATCCCGGTCCTTTTTCTTTACATACAATCTACAACTGTTTACTGCTTTGTGTTTACTTTCTACAAACTTTTACTTCTTTCCATTCGATACGTTTAATCCTTTGTTTTCCGCAAAACACGATGAGATTGACAACCTCATCGCAAGTTGGGGACAAAGTTCTGTGGTTGTGTTGTGCAGGTCTCCACGTTGCTACTAGCACCGGTAGTGCGCCCTGCCAAAGCTCAGCTAGTAACACCTTTGGGGTGTTTCCTTGCTCCTACTGGTTCGATTAAACCTTGGTCTCATAACTAAGGGAAAACTTGCTGTTGTGCTCATCATACCTTCCTCTTGGGGTTCCCAACGAGCTCTACGTCGATCGTCGAGTGCATCAAGCTATTTTCTGGCGCCGTTGCCGGGGACTGAAGAAGAAGAAGCTCCCACGTCAACCTCGCGCCATCAAAGTATTTTCTGGCGCCGTTGCCAGGGAGTCAAGGACATCTTCACAAGGGGAGTCCCTCATAATCAATCTCTTTACTTTGTTGTTTTTGTTTTGCTTAGTTTCTTTTTGCTTTGTTTGCTTGTTTTGTTGTCAAAAATACAAAAAAATTAGTTTTACTAGTTTGCTTTCTTATTTCAAAAACACAAAAAAAATTAGTTCCTATCTTGAGTTGCCACTATGTCTAGCCTTGCTCCAATCACTATGTCACCCGAGGAAATGATTCTCACTTTTAAACAAGGAATTGAGGAAAGTTTTAAGGAAGCTTGGTCTAGAATCTCTGATCTACATGAAAAGACTGAGCCTAAAATGATTCAAGGCTTGTTCCTTAGCAGTTTTTACCTTGGGATTGCTCTTTGCTATAGATATGCTTTAGATGCTATTGTGGGAGGAGATTTCCTCCAATGTAATGAGGATGATGCCATCAATGCTACAAACAAATTGATCCTCACTTACACTATGCCTAGCCAAACTGATATTTCTTTCACAAAAATATTTTCTAGGTTGAACACTCTTGAGGCTAGCACTACTAGCTTAGAAAGTTGCTATAATACGCTTAGGGAACATCACAATTATGTTCCAATGAATTCTTAACCATCGAAGTGGCTCCCTACAGTAAAGATTGAGATAAACACTGAAACTTTTCAAGCCCGCTGCGATATCATGTCCGAATTTTGTCTTATGCCCAAAGATATTTATGAATCTTTGAATCTTTGGGGGCTTACTGAAGGAGGAAAAGAAATATCTCTTGCTAATAATGCTACCTTATTTTCTATTGGAATAGCTGAAGGAGTGTTTACAAAGATCTTTGGGAAAATGATTTCTACTGATTATGTTGTTATTGAATGTGCAGGAAAAGGACAAATTACACTTGGAAGATCCCTATTAGAACTCCTTGGAGCAATAATAGATGTGGGAAAGGGGACCATGCACCTTTATTCTCCACCAAACAATCACATTTTCCCAAAGGTTAAGAATAAAAATAAGAGAGGTAAGGGCAAGAATGTTGGTCTTAATGCTTCTTCATTTGAGAACACTTGATTCTTTCTTTGCTTCTTATGCCTAACTTAAAGACGTTAAAGAAAAGTACTTGTTGGGAGATATCCCAAGAGTTTTAGATGAATCTTGGGAGTTATTACTTCAGTAATAACCTCTCCTTATCCTTTTTATTTGCTTTTTGTGCCAACAGTAACCTCTAATGAGAGTGAAGTAATGATTGGGAAAGTTGTTGTCCCGAAGCAGATTTCTGTGCTTCACCGTAAAAATTCCTGAGAGAGTTCTGTATGTCGGATTGAGCTGTAATTGTTTGTGCTTATGCCCCAGGTTGTTATCTAACTTTCGTTAGTTCAACACTTTTTGATTAGAGCAACACAAGCTCTTCGAAAAAATTCGTCTTTACCTCCTGGTCTGTTTTGACAGATTTCTGCCATTTTCTGCATTTGCTTCTTGTTAGTTCCTTCTTGAGTTCCTTTGGGGAATTGAGCTTTTTGAGAGAAGTGCTACAGTATCTAGTGTTCTAATGGAAGTTTATTTGGTGTTAGAACTGAACCTTGAGACTTATTTATCTTGAGTGCACTAATGTTGCTAATAATGAGATTGTGTGAAGTTTTGTATGAAGGAAAATTTTCAGGTGTATGGAAGAAATGAGTAATGAGATGAAGGATGGACTAAAGCTCAAGCTTGGGGATGCCACGCGTGTCACCCCAAGAAATATCCAAGAAGTACAAGCGTCAAAGCTTGGGGATGCCCAAGGCATCCCCTTCTTCATCAATAAAAATTCCAGGTTTCTTCCAAACGCTTCATTTTTATTGTTTCATGCACAGTTGTGTTTTTTTGGAGCGTCTTATTTTTCGTTTTTGTTTTGGTTTTCGTTTGCTTTTGTTTGTTTAGTTTTCTGAATAAGTTGGTTGGACCCCCTCTTCCATACATTGGTTTGCAATTAGTATGGTTTGGTTTGAAAAAGAGTAGGAAAGTTCATACTTATGTGGTAAAACGAGCTTCTTTTTGAATGTGGCATATGCTTTGTCATGCCATGCTTGATATTGTTTTGGCTTTATGCTTAGTATTCTTTGCTGTAGCATGACTTGTTATAAACAATTGAGATTTCTTAATGTGCCTTGGATGAATCATGCGTTGTTTTAGCATATGAAAGCATAGTATAGTGGTATTCTCCCTCGATGCTTTATTTGGGTTGACTTGGCGCATGCTCACACCATGTTTTGACTTTCACAAGTCACCATAGCCTTTATGATCCTTTAGTTTTCAACTTGTAGTATCACTTTATGCTTTGATCAATGATGTTTTGTCGCTCTGCATGATTATGGTCATTATTGCTCTCTTAGTTTGTCACTCCCAGTCTTTTGCTAGCCTCCACAACAAAGTATGAGTTCCACTCATGCATCCAACTCCCTAAACCAAGTTATTCCAAAGAGTCCACCATACCTACCTACTATCTTATGCTATTCCAAGTATATTCATGCTTTTGTTTACCTTCCACTTGTTATGAAAAAACTAGTGATTAAAGCTCTCACAAACTTGATGGCACACTTTACTTTTTGCCTCTAATAAACTTGAACCATTGTGTCCTTCTTTGTTGTGTATATGCTTGTGCTTTATAAGTTGAAATTAGCAGAACCATGTTTCACGGGGAATGCTTTCAACATTGCACTTGTACTTTGTACCCCGTTGATATTATGTTCTTTTGCTTACGGATCCCGGTGGTGTGAAATAAATGTGGAACTTGTAAGATCATGGAGTTTGTATATGTGTTAGAGAAACGCATGGGCCACTAGCCTAAGACATGCCTAATCATGGTGGAAACTTGCAGCATCACCATAATGAGCAATCTATGAAGCATCCTCAATAAAAACCTATGCAAATAGCAAAAGATCGCTGAGATGCTCATTGTCTGCTTGCCTTGTCATTTTGATTATGGGAAAGCTCCCGTATCATGTGCAAGGGGTACCCCGTTGGCGGTTCTTAATGATACACATATACTTACAATGACAAGAGCTTACTCGTGACTGAAGTTGAGTAGCATGAGGATCGGTCTTCGTAAGTAAGGGGCATGAGATTTCGGTTTATAACTTGTCAAGCATATCCTCTTAGTTGTGTCTTTAACCTTAATCACCATTAAAGATGCTTATGATAGGGGCAATGAGAGCTGAAAACTACAAGTACCATAATTTTTGGAAGCTCTTTATGAGACTTGAATCCCTACTTCCTTTTACAAAAGGTCTTTCTTCCACCATTATATTGAGTCTCTACCTTCTATCTTTATGCAACTACTTTGAGAGCATAGTGGCCATTCTTAGTTCTATGTGCATTGTCCCAAGACTAGTTGATTGATGCATAACTTGATATTGCTTGTTTTAAACTATTGTATCTAGTCACTCTTATGAACTTTGAAGGTGTCCCATGCATTTATATTTGCTACTCTATTGAGGGACAAGCTGAATACTTTTATGCTATGTTTTCTTTATGTGAAACAAACATCTTGCAAAGCACGTTATTCATGAATCTTTTGTTTGTGCCTTTGCATGTTGCATCATAGTTTCTTTGCTTATTGCTAGAACTTCGTCTTCCATGTTATGATTGAAGTACTATGATCCCAGTCTTAAATGTTTTGCAAATACTTTGATCAAGTCTTTAATGGTGCATGTCACCTCAAAAATTATTTCTTTTTATCACTTACCTACTCGAGGACGAGCAGGAGTTAAGCTTGGGGATGTTGATACATTGCAAATGTATCTATAATTTTTGATGTTCCATGCTTGGTTTTATCCACTTTCTTGTGTTTTGTTCCAACTTTGGAGTAGTTTTCATATGATTTCTTGGACTAACCTATTAACAAGAGTCACAGTGCCAGCTGCCTGTTTTCTGCTGTTTTTGGTTCCAAGAAAGTCAGAAAATGAATATTCTCGGAATTGGACGGGACAAAAGCCAAAGTGCCTATTTTTTCGGAAGGGATCAAGTGCCAGAATACGAGACAGAGAAGGGCTGGGGCCGGACACACCACCTGGCCACGCGGCCAGGCCTGGCCCGCGCCAGGGGGTGGTCTGGCCGACCCCAGCACCCCCTCGGCCTCTCCTTTCGCCTATAACTTGCCCTCGGGACGAAAACCCTAAGTACCCGATCAAAAATCCATGAAAGAGTTTGTAGCCGCCGTCATCTCCATCCCTAGATTGGGAGGGATCTGAAGCTCTTCCCGGCACCCTGCCGGAGAGGGGAGTTCACCCTGGAGGCCTTCTTCATCACCATGCAAGCCTCCGGTGTGATGCGTGAGTAGTTCATCCTTAGACTACGGATCCATGTAGTAGCTAGATGGCTGGTTTCTCCTCCTTTGTGCTTTCATGTTTAGATCTTGTGAGCTCCGTTCATGATCAAGATCATCTATTTGTAATTCATTCATGTTGTGTTTGTCGGGATCCGATGGATATTGAGATGCTATTTCAGATTGATTATTGATTCTATCATGTCTTTGTTATTTGAGATCTTGCATGCTTTCCGTTGTTAGTAGCTATCTTGGCCAAGTAGATGCTAGCAACTCCAAGAGTTAGTATTTATGCTCGATAGTGGGTTCATGCCTCTGGTAATCTAGGGAAGTGACAGAAATCTCTAAGGTACTAGATGTGTTGTTGCTACTAGGGATAAAACAACGATCCTTTGTTCATAGAACAATTGTATTGTTTACTTTACACGCAGTTCGTAAAGCAATAATCCGTTGCTTGCAACTTAATACTGGAGGGGGTTCGGATGATAACCTGAAGGTGGATTATTATTCATAGATGCAGTTGGATGGCGGTATATGTATTATGTTGTAATGCCCAATCAAGTCTCAAAGGAGTCAAGGTGATTAGTATATGCATGTATTGCTTTCTCGGTGTTTGTCAATTGTTCCGCTGTAATTTGTTCACCCAACATGTTATCTATCTAAAGAGAGCCACCTCTAGTGAACTATGGATCCCGGTCCTTTTTCTTTACATACAATCTACAACTGTTTAGTGCTTTGTGTTTACTTTCTGCAAACTTTTACTTCTTTCCATTCGATACGTTTAATCCTTTGTTTTCCACAAAACACGGTGAGATTGACAACCTCATCGCAAGTTGGGGACAAAGTTCTGTGGTTGTGTTGTGCAGGTCTCCACGTTGCTACTAGCACCGGTAGTGCGCCCTGCCAAAGCTCAGCTAGTAACACCTTTGGGGTGTTTCCTTGCTCCTACTGGTTCGATTAAACCTTGGTCTCATAACTGAGGGAAAACTTGGTGCTGTGCTCATCATACCTTCCTCTTGGGGTTCCCAACGAGCTCTACGTCGATCGTCGAGTGCATCAGATCCCTTCACCATGGCGCTCCTGTCAACGACCACGGCGGAAAAAACATCACCCCCACATAGGAAGGCGTGCTCATCGAGTTTCTCTATGAGAATTGCGACATCTTCGCATGGAAGCCATCCAACATGCCTGGTCTCTCGAGGGAACTCACTAAGCATAAACTCCACGTTGACCCCAAAGTGCAACCCTTCAATGAATAGCATCACTGTAATTGCCGAAGAGGTGAGCTGGCTAGTCACCGCCAGATTCATCACAGAGATAAAGTACACCAAATGGCTAGCAATTCTAGTCCTACTGCTGAAAAAGAACAACACTTGGAGGTTGTATATCGATTACACCAACCTCAATAGCGCTTTACCAAAGGAAGAGTTCATGCTACCTCCAATCGACCAGATCATCACCTCGACCGCGGGGTCCAATTCACTCTTCTTATTCGACGCATACTCCAACTTCAATCAAATCAAGATGGCCATCAAGGACTAGAAAAACAACCTTCATCACGCCATCCGGAGCCTTCTGCTACACCGCCATGACCTTCAACCTCAAGAACGCTGGGGCAACATACCAACGGTGCATGCATGAGTGCTTACCAAGCAAAATTGTCCATAATGTTCACGTCTATGTCGATGAAATGGTGGTAAAGTCCACTCTTTAGGATGATCTACTCGCTGATCTCGCTGAAACATTCACGAATTTGCGCAAGTACAAGACCAAGATCAACCTGCACAAGTGCACATACGATGTTGGATATTTTGTTTCCTAATTATTGCAACAATGAGATTTGTGACTTGATCGTGTTGCAATACTTATGTTGGGTATAATGTCGATCACATCATTCATCCAATGATATGACCTCATTGAAAATTGACATAAATGTCCATGATTAGGAAACCCTGATCATCAGTTGACCAATGAACTAGTTGAATAGAGGCTACTAGGGACTTGGTTTGTTTACGTACCACATGTATATAAATGTTTACGATTGATACAGTTATAGCATGGTATAAAATCTATTATTGACTAATGAGATATGGTAATAAACTTCCTTTATTATTTGACTCTAGGGCATATTTCCAACAGAACAAGCCTAAGATAAGGAAATTCTAGGGTTTGCCCTTAACCTGTAACCGACTCGGTCACGCTACCTGTGACCTAGCCTCCCATATAAAGTCTAGGAGGGGTTGCCGGAGGACTCTCCAACTCACGCAGAATCTTCCCTAGGAAATATCCAATCTAAACCACCATGGGCATTTTGGTGACTCTATAATCTCCATGAATAATCAAGAACAGATAAGCAGGAGTATGGTATTACCCTCTTGGGGCCTGAACCTGGGTAAACCTTGCCTTCTCCTTTGTTTGTTAGCCGATGAATCTACTAACGCACCTTTTTCCCTAAAACCCAAGTCCATCCTCTATGGGCATTGTCATGGATACTAAAGGGTTCCACAACATAAAACAAAAAATTCCTACGTTGGAACTTCCTAGCGCCCAAGATCTATCTATGTAGTAATGCGATAACGGTCGAAGCGTATAGAATACATACCCTTGTAGACCATATGCGGTTAACGTTCTGAGGGGAACATGGTTGATGTAGTCATACTCGTAGCCGACCTCAAGGTCGCGAAGCTCCTCATAGGTCACCCCTTGCTCCTTCTTCATCGTGCAGCAGCTCCGGCTCACGATATTTAAGTTCCCCAAGTGTTGCACCTCGTGTCTTCGTACACATCCGGTGTACGATGAGACCTCCGGCTCCCCAATCCCGCTGGGAGTGCGGAAGTTGATATCCGGCTAGGAATCACTGCAGTGCAACGGCGTGCTGCAGGTGGGGTGTCTCTTGCATGGACAGTCCTTACTTGGGACCGTGCCAACGCATGGATACTAGAGAGAGAGGGAAGGACAAAGTCAACCAAAGGACTTCTCCAAATATTGGTGTGTTTTTAGTCCTCCCATGGGCACCCCTATATATAGTCGTAGGGGAGGTGTCCTCCCTATTAGGTTAGCCATGTGGGACTAATTTTAAAGGAAAAATCCCAAGAATTTCCGTCCTGGCTAGTTGGGCCGAATTCAGCCAGCCCAACAAACAGAGTGGGCAGCAGCTAACATCAGCTAGGAGCTGTGCCCGGTCGAGTGGGACTTGTGCGGACCACTCCGCGCCCGCCAGCATTCCGCCCGTGGTGGCGACAACGGGCGCCCCACGCTGGGCTGACGTGCGCCTAGTGGCCCGCCTGGCAGCCCTGCCTGGGCCCCTGTCCGCTTAGCTGCCCAGGTGGGCCGGTAGTGGCCACTGCCTGCCTGGCATCCTGGCTCCCCCGCGCGCCCGCGTGGGCCGGGGTCGAGCTGGCTGGCCCGGCGGCCATTTCGTTGTTGTCCGCCCCCGCACGGTGGCTAGTATTTGTCGCCCGCGTGGGCCTAAACTTTGTTTCCCTTTTCTGTTTTTCTAGAGCTTTTCTTCTAGGCTATTTCCCTCCAGGGATTTGGCCCAATATAAAAGTTGCTTTTATAAATCTTAATTTAAATATTATTTAGAACATATTAATTCATAATTAACATAAAATAAATGTATATTTAAATTACCATTTATCCGAAAACACTTTTTCGGTCTTTTCCTTTATTTCTTCCCCGAACAATTTTGGATCTCTCTACAGAACAATTCCGGCTTTCTCTTTCTCTACTGTGATTCCGTCTTACGAATGATCACTCTCATCGTACCCTTAAGTGTATCCCCTCATGGCTCGGGAATGCTCTAGACATGATCTATATTAGTGATCAACAGAGGGACCAGGGATGCCCATGTGACCCTATGCATTCCTGATGACAATGTCGTTTGAACCGGTAAATATAGCATCCAATTTTCCTTTGTTTCTTGATAGGACTTGTCCGAGATCCGATCATTGGTATCACATACCCTATTCAATCTCGTTATCAACAAGTTATGTTTTACTTGTTACCGTGATATTACATCCCCGTGACCGAGTCACATGTTGCAACATTTATGGATGTAATCTCACCAAGCTGGCTGTATGTATCTTTACATGTCATGTGGGTGAACAAATCCTGGTCTTGTTGTCACATGTCATCTACTATTCCTTTGGAATACGCGACATACACCTTTATTGTCAACGTATTACCAGATGATGTTTGATGCAGTCAAAGCAGCCTCGGGAAACAATGAGTAATATAAACTCACGGTTTAAGGAAAAGGAGTCTAGATTTTAGAGGTTGCAACAATGAACTATATGACTTGATCGTGTCGCAATACTTCGAGGAATGTCCATCACATCATTATCCAATGATATGACATTGTTGTCAATTGGCATAAATGACCATGATCTTGAAACCCAGATCATCCTCATGACCAACGAATTAGTATGAATAGAGGCTGCTAGGGACTTGGTTGTTTCATACAACACATGTACCAATGTTTCTACTTGATACAGTTATAGCACAATATGAAACTATTATAAACTAATTGAGATATGAGAATAAAAACCTATTTATTATTTGCCTCTAGGGCATATATCCTTCAGTCTCCCACTTGCACTAGAGTACAAATAATCTAGCTCGCATTTTACTCATCATAAACCATATATCATATGCATTTATTGATCATGCTCACGGGAAATTCCTATCCATGTTATGTTTTACCAGATCATTATGTCTTTTGCTAATTATTAATGTCTTTCTAATTTTTGACATTCACACCATTATCTTATAATTGGTTAAAGTATTCGTTTGGCGACAAAGTGAGACTTTGTTTCTAATGTTTATAATGACAGTCGTTTTCACTGTTGTCATCTAAACTTTGAAACACACTTTGCAATCCTTTGTGTATGTATGGCAGTTATGCCAGTAGAACGAGGCCGGTTTCCAGGAGCCTACAGTGACTTTAGATCAACCTCATGGGCTTTCTCATGGGCACTGTGCCCTGGGACACATCATTCTATGTTAAAGACGAACTAGTCCCGTCATAACAATATACATCACATCAGATGGAGCCTTTATACTTCTATATCTATGTAGATCCTAGTGCATGAAATGCAACTATGCCACTTACTTTGCTTCTTGCCATTTAAGTACTAACTTAACTCTAGTTCATTGATGAGGAATCACTTCAAGACATGTTCTTATAGTTAAGAGCTTAGTCCTACCAACCAGAACCTCAGGTCACATTACGTTAAGTATACAACATGGTTGTATGGAAGAACATATGAGTGAGGCACAAGAGATGCAACACATATCTTTCTTTCTTTTAAAAATAGTTGAAATACTAACTCAATGCTTCATATAGTAAGAACTTATTTTTACCTTGTTCCATTCTGAGCTTCTTCAGAATCTTGTCTAGGACATTCTGAACATCTTCAGAATCAAGTCCAAGAAGCACTAGACATTCAATCTTTATTAAACTCACCAATCTATCTCGATAGATCTCATTGTTTAATAACTTTCAACTTCATCCTTATTTACCTACTTAAATGTTATTAACACCAATCACATCATTCATATATGTCGTCCACATATCCCAGAATGATTTCATGCTCTCACTCAAATATTGCATCGATATTTGAGATCCAGGGATTTCACTTAGCTCCCACTCAAAATATGTCAGCTACATATTATGATTTAGCCAAGCTGATTTGCTCCCACTCAAATCTAGGTCCTCTAGACAATTTTGGACATTCCAAAATTCCTTGATCACCATCAAATCGAGAATTCCACTAACGAGATTGCAATGACCATTCATTTCTCGTACTTAGGTCCATCACACTTCTTTGTATTTCGTAGGTATGTCTTGTTCAAAACATGAAAATTGGATCAACAATATAATTTCACAAACTTGTAGAATATATAGTTGAATCCTACTTTCTTCAGTAAAAGTACTCACTGAAACTTTATGATAATTATCATTGGTTTCTCCTCTATTTGTAGTGTTCGGTTTCACGAAACAAATTCCGCTGCGCCACTCAACAATCCGAAGGTAAGGTCAAATACCTTGTTTTGATCTTTTACTTTCTTCCACCTATATCTTCATCAAGACACATCAACTTAGGACAACAGCAGGTTTTCCCCTTGTGGACGATGCATTCATAGCTTCCTAAGAATGCTCTACAAAGACTTGTTTATTCGCCATGACTTTGACTTATCGAAATCTCCAGAAACTCGAACATGCCATAATTCTTATGGTGTTGTTTCCACGAATCTTTAGATGTTCCTTTCTATTTCAAATGAGTGTTTGCTTATTTTGATCTCTAACTCTAAACTACAACTATAACCCCGATAAGAGATAATATTACATCATATGTATCTAATACGAAATGATTATGCTGTTCAGATATTTCAACACAGTTTGAAATTATCCAATTATCATAATTTGTGAAACATCTTTCACAAGTCCTTTTATGCTAAAATTAGCTTGAATACTTTAGTCATGTCGATCAAATCGAAGAGACTTGTTAATTCAATATCCTCCTTTATTGTGAACTCATTTGAATAATTCAAATCATTTCAAACTTATGTTTCATTAAGTAAATACGCTTATTCACTTAAATCCACAATTAACTAATGATTTCCGCTACTTGTTGAAAATATGATACATCACTATGTATAAAGTTCAACATTTCTTCACATATCACCGTTTTACCAGAATGCGGAGTTTTAGTCATTCTGCCCAATGAGGCATGGTTTTGCAAAGTCTCCAGATTAAGCATCTAGGACCCCAATCTTCATTTATAATGAAGAACATGCAATAACCAAAATGACTTAAACTATAGTGTTATGTCCTTATTAAACTTTGGATATCTTTTAGCATTCCAATCCTTCTATAAATGTTTAAACTATTATCATTAACATAGTGATGAGAATAAGGTCGGTCCGGGCCGCTTTATCAAACAATACCCCGATATAAACAAGTACACGTTAGAGGGTAACAACTAAGGGATCAATGCCCGCATAATACATGTGCGCAATGGCCATACAACACTTCTACGCATAGATCGGCTCTGATACCACTGAAGGGTTCCACAACTAAAAAATAATAATTCCCACACTGGAACTTCCTAATGCCCAAGATCTATCTATGTAGTAATATGGTAACGTCCGGAACGTATAGAATACATAACCTTGTAGACCGTATGCGGTTAACATTTTGAGGGGAACATGGTTGATGTAGTCATACTCGTAGCCGACCTCAAGGTCGTGAAGCTCTTCGCAAGTCACCCCTTGCTCCTTCTTCATCGTGCAGCAGCTCTGGCTCACGATATTTAAGTTCCCCAAGTGTTGCACCTCGTGTCTTCATACACATCCGGTGTATGATGAGACCTCCGGCTCCCCGATCCCGCCGGGAGTGCGGAAGTTGATATTTGGCTAGGAATCCCTGCAACGCAAGGCGTGCTGCAGGTGCGGTGTCTCTTGCACAGACGGTCCTTACTTGGAACCGTGCCAACGCATGGAGACTAGTGAGGGAAGGAGAAAGTCAACCAAAGGACTTCTCCAAATATTGGTGTGTTTTTAGTCCTCCCATGGGCATCCCCTATATATAGGCGCAGGAGGGTGTGTCCTCCCAATTAGGTTAGCCATGTGGGACTAATTATAAAGGAAAAATCCCAGGAATTTTTGTCCTAGTCGGTTGGGCCGAATTCAGCCAGCCCAACGAAGAGAGTGGGCAACAACTGTGAGCTGTGCCCGGTCGGGTGGTCCTTGCACGGCCCACTCCGCGCCCACCAGCATTCTACCCGCGGCAGCGGCAACTTGCGCCCCGCGCTAGCACGACGTGCGCCTAGTGGCCCGCCTGGCAGCCCCGCCTGGGCCCCTGCCCGCTTAGCTTCCCGGGTAGGCCGGCAGTGGCTGCGACCTGCCTGGCAGCCTGGCTTCCTTGCGCGCCCGCGTGGGCCGGGGTCAAGCTGGCCAGCCCGATGGCCGTTTGACTACTGTCCACCCCCGCACGGTGGCTAGTATTTGCCGCCTGTGTGGGCCTAAACTGTTTTGCCCTTTTCTGTTTTTCTGCAACTTTTCTTCTAGGCTATTTCCCTCCAAGGATTTGGCCTAATATAAAAGTTGTTTTTATAAATCTTAATTTAAATATTATTTAGAATATATTAATTCATAATTAACATATAATAAATGTATATTTAAATTTCCATTTATCTAAAAACACTTTTCTGGTCTTTTCCTTTATTCCTTCTCTGAACAATTTCGAATCTGTCTACGGAACAATTCTGGCTTTCTCTTTCTCTACTGTGATTCTGTCTTACGAATGATCGCTCTAATCGTACCCTTAAGTGTATCCCCTCATGGCTCGGGAATGCTCTAGACATGACCTATATCAATGATCAATAGAGGGACCAGGGATGCCCATGTGACCCCTATGCATTCCTGATGACAATGTCGTTTGACCGGTAAATGTAGCATCCAATTTCCCTTTGTGTATTGATACGACTTGTCCGAGATCCGATCATTGGTATCACATACCCTGTTCAATATCGTTATCAACAAGTTCTGTTTTACTTGTTACTGTGATATTACATCACCGTGACCGAGTCACATGTTGCAACATTTATGGATGTAATCTCACCAAGCCAGCCGTATGTATCTTTACCCGTCATGTGGGTGAACAAATCTCTATCTTGTGGTCACATGTCATCTAATATTCCATTGGAATATCCAACATACACCTTTATTGTCACCGTATTAGCAGATGACGTTTGATGCAGTCAAAGCAGCCTCGGAAAACAGTGAGTAATATAAACTCACGGTGTAAGGAAAAGGAGTCTAGATTTTAGCTGTTGTAACAATGAACTATATGATTTGATCGTGTCGCAATTCTTTAAGGAATGCCCATCACATCATTCTCCAATGATATAACCTCGTTGTCAATTGGCATAAATGCCCATAAACTTGAAACCCAGATCATCCTCATGAACAATGAACTAGTATGAATAGAGGCTACTAGGGACTTGGTTGTTCCATACCACACCTGTACTAATGTTTCTGATTGATACAGTTATAGCACAATATGAAACTATTATAAACTAATTGAGATATGAGAATAAAAACCTATTTATTATTTGCCTCTAGGGCATATCTCCTTCAGATACACCACGTCATATCGCTAGTGCTTCATTGGTCTGGCCCAACACCCAAGATCCCCAGGCTGATGAAGTCGGCCTAGATCTCACACCTGACGTTGAAGTAGGCGCCGCCCTAGTCGTGATAGCTCCTAGCTTCACCTTGTTGGACTTGTTAGGCACCATGGAGACAGGGAGAAAGTGGTACGCATGCGCCACCGCCGTCGCCGCCAAAATTAGTGTCAGAGCTAGGGTTTGGAGAATACATAAAGATAATTCTTGCCCCAACAATTACAAGGAACTTATACTCGCCGACACTACCATAACGGATAATCCTGACATGTAAGACCCAATGGTTTAGCCGATATTTACTCAAACAACCTCCTATTATTAGTTGACTCGGTAACTTTCTGAATCAGCGAACTTGGTCCCCGCGGAGCACTCACTCTCCAACTTGAGGACCAGATAGTAAATGGCCAACATAACACCATGCGCTCCTCATCTCTCCCACAAGACAGGCGGCAGCGAATCATCTCCTCCCGATCTCTATCGGCGTGGGCGTTGGTCCCCTCTCCCTCTGCTTTTCGCTCCGGCGGTAGGAGGGAGGGAATCCTGTCCCCTCGTTCTGATCTAGTTCTTAGGGTTAGGTTTTGTCTATTATGGTTCGTCGTTGGGGTGGTGGGAGCGACGGTTGGGCGAATAAATCTTCATCAACTCTACTCCCACACCAGCGACGTCCTTCACGACAACGTCTTGGAGTTGATGGCAAGGTGTGATGATCAGTCATTCTGATCGGCAGCTTGGTCTTCTCGCCGTTCTTTATATCTGGCGAGATCTATTTCTCGTAGTGTCGCTGGTGGTCATCGTTATCCGTGACGGCGCTAGCGACCGGGGCGAGGTGGTTTCTCTGGAGCAAGGATGTTGGTTTGGAGATGGTGGATCGGCCGTTTTTCTTTGAATTCATCGATGGGAGACGGTGGATCTTGGTCCAAGACAAGCACGGGGATGTCCCCGATTGACGTGCCACAACGACATGTGCCTTGCTGCGTGCAGCAGGCCTGTTCATTGACTCAAAACTCTCGTTGGCGATGGTGCTTCTTTGAATCTGGCAATGGTGGAGGCTCGGCGTCTCTTCCAGCGTGTGCCTCGGTG
Source organism: Avena sativa (assembly GCA_916181665.1). Lineage (NCBI taxonomy): Eukaryota > Viridiplantae > Streptophyta > Magnoliopsida > Poales > Poaceae > Avena > Avena sativa. The sequence goes on from OV702290.1 coordinate 474,144,890, forward strand.
GCGCTGTTGTTGGGCGGCAGCCGCTGGTTTCGGTGGTTGCAAGAAACCCTAGAGATCATTTTGTATTTCTTAGTTTTCTAAGATTTTATCTGGAAAGTTTTCAGGATAATCATTTTATCCGGTCAGTCTTTTTAGTTTCCACATGTGTATGTTCATGTAACCTGATTTTTGATCAATGAAGTATATGTGGTTGCTCTAAAAAAAGTAAATGGCCGCATGTGCTAACTGAGACTCTCAAGTGTTGTCAGAAAGTGAAAAAACTAAACTCAAGCTTGACACATTTTTATAGAATATCTCAAGCTCAAAACTACCACGGTTGAGAAAATTGCACATAACACTAGTTTTTGGTGTCAAAGTTGCACAAAATACAGAAACAAAACAGTTGTTGCACTTGACCCATCTTGTTGTCCAATCGGTTGCAGCTAGCCCAAATAGTGCCTTAAGAGCGTATCTGGCACGTGGGCATGTATTTCTATACCGTATATCACAATTTTATGGTAAATTAAAAAGGACAACATAGCGTAGAAAATACGATAGAGCTCCATAGGGATCATTTTTAAAAAACTTCAAAAACTCAAATTTAAAGATTTGAAAAATTCAAATTTAAAGATTTGAAAAATTCAAAAAAATATCGTAGCTAATGATTTATTCTACTTCTCTATCCTCACAAAAAGTTACAAGGATGCAGATCTGGCAGCATGAACAATACTACTTTTGAATCTTCTTAAATTTATCCAATTTTTCTTTTTTGGTTGAGCCTAAAATACAATTTATTTCACATTAAAAATTTGTAGGATTGTAGTGTACATAGTTAACCACATCAAGATATTTGTACATAGTCGTCGGTCGGATTTTTTTAGTGTACGCGTAGGCGTAGGCGCTGCAGGTACATACAAAAATACCGGCACAAACGAGTGATATACGGTATAAAAACGTTCCCACGTGTTAGATACGTTTCTGAGGTACAATAACCTCTATTTAGGCTCCATTTGTGCTAGTGCAACAGATTAAACCAACAATTGGGGTTAGTTGCAACGAGTAATTTGTTTCTGTGTAAAGATTGGTGTTACATACAATTTTCTCACCATTGTTTGGTTTGCGCCCTAACCTCTTTTGCTTGAAGCCCGTATGCACAGCGAATACCCCTATTGGAGACCGGGCTACACAGAACCCTATATCCCCGACATTCATTTCCACACTTAGGTGATTTTCGTCTTTTTAAAAAAGCTTTAGAAAAATGCGAAAGAAATATCTGCACGTAGCTAAGGACTCAGCGCCACACATCTGGAATTCCTTATATTTCGGGCACAGAAAAAAGATAAATTTTGATGCATTTCTTGCGTGTACTGTTCATGCCCAGGATATGAAAAATTCTCTTTTTTCTGAGCCCAAAATACAATGTATTTTCACGCAATTTTTGGCACACGTGTAGTGTATATCATGATCTACATGCACATATTTTTCCGTATTTTTTCGAATCTTAAAATTTGAATTTTTCAAAGTTTTGAAGGAAAAAAATTAAAGGCGTCAGTGCAGCCCGGGTGCCATTACGCCGCGCTCGTCTGCACAGTCCATATCTTGCATCCGGGTCCACTAGCCCATCTCTGTGGCTTCGGTGTGGGCACTGCTGTGCTGCTGCCAGGAGTTGGATCGGGTTCATGTCAAGAGAATTGTTGGATCGTGTTGCGGGGGCCGTGCTTCCAGGTAGGCTACGTGGCAGCGAGTTAGAGAGGTTGAATTGGCAGTTACTCCAAATGAGGGAGAGGTGGGGCCCATGAGAGCTACGATTTAGGAGCGTTTTAACCGCTGCAAAGAATCCAAGACAAGAATTACCGGAAAAATCGAAGCGGAGAAAAAGGAGGAAAAATACTGCTCAGCCACAGATTGGAGGCGGTAACCGCTTCAGGGAATCCAAGACGATAATTACCGGGAAAAAAGAATGAAAAAAATTAGAGGAAAATAGCTTCGCTTACCATAGAACACGGAATCAGATTCCAGGTGCCTCATTCTCGACATGCGCCGTTGCATTGTTATCCAACGGTGTAATTGCTGGAAATAAAATGGTGGTTCAGAGTTCAATCCAATATTGAGCAATAATACCGTACTAAAATGGCTGCATATTACTACATTCAATAATGTAATTATAGTTATTGCATCATTCAGTAGGCCACTGCAACTGCAATGCGAGTGTTAGTAGTAAAAAGAAAAAAAAAAGGAAAATGCCATAACCGCGGGAGAGAATGGCATGGCGGTTAATGAGGAGCGAGTGGGCCGTGGCGCCGCCTCGGCGTCCCACTTTACGCGGGACGGTTACCGCGCGAAGCAATCGTTAAGACCACCACTAATTACTGCGCTTGCCTCTGTGTTAAGACTTAAGACCCCAGCCCAGCAAAAGCTAAGTTCAGCCTCCGCCGCCTCCACCTCCTCCTCCCCCTTGACTCTGTCCCAAGGCGGTTGAGCTCTGCGCCGAGACACCAGCAGCGCGCAGCATTAGCAAAGCGAACGAGCAACCACGCCCCGATGTCCATGGCCGCGCTCAGCTTCCACCCGAGTCGACAGCCGCCGCGCCCCCGCTCTTCAAGTGCTGCCTCGACGACAAGGACGTGAGCTTCCTGCAGGACGTCCACCCCGACGTCGGCGACGCGCTCCTGGGGTTCGTCTACGACCCACTCGACCCCGCCGTCAATGCGGGCCTCGACGCGTTCCTCGACATGCCCCTCCACGACGACGCCGACGCCGCCGACGACATGCAGCGTTGCGCCAAGAAGCCACGCGCCGGAGGCATCAAGGAGGAGGACGCGTGGTTCGACTTCACGGCCGCCGACGGCACGCTCGGCGCCCAGCACGCGCCGCCGGCGCTTCCGGAGTTCCTGACCGAGTTCGTGCTGCCACTGCCGCCTCCGCCGCCGCAGGCGTATCCACCGTTCGCGCGGGGGGCGGACGCGAAGAGGACGCAGGCCGCCGCCGTGGGCGGCAACGGGTCCTCGCAGAGCGCCGCGGCGAGGGAGCGCCGGCGCCGGATCAGCGAGAAGACGGCGGAGCTGTCGCGGCTCATCCCCGGCGCCCACAGGCTCAACACCGCCGAGATGCTGCAGGAGGCCGCGCGCCACGTGAAGCTCCTCCAGGCCCAGGTCGGCATGCTCGCCCTCCTGCAAACCGTCGAGGTACCCAATTATTACCGGTCAACACGGCAACCGCAACACTTCGCCATCCCAATTAACCATTCGATCAATGCGGTGCCAATTGTGTTAACTGCCATTGTTTTTTTTTAGGAGGAGAAGGTGCCCGCCATGGCGCAGGAGAAGATGCACGAGCTGCTCGGCGGCGTGCAGGAGCGCCTGGCCGCCGAGGGCAAGTGCCTGGTGCCGAGGGCGCTGGTGGACACCATTGCCAAGGACGCCGCCGTCAGGTCCAACGTGCTCGTCAACAGAGACCTGAACCGGTTCATGGACTCGCTGTCCGCGGAGAAGTAGGCAGTTGCGCGCGGAGTCGCCGGTCGTGGCTGCCGCGCGCGCGCATCACAGCGCGCGTCCGTGCACGGCGTGGGCGTCCTTTTTTGAGAACGCCGCCGTGCATGCGCGCGCAGCTGCTGTCGTCGTCGCGTGTACTGCTGACCCCTGACGACGACGACGACGCTTGTCTATAACTGATCGATGGATTAGGCGTAGGCAATCACCATTGATTTAGAAAGACCACGTTCTTTGATTTCACTTAGCATAAGTAATTTTATTTGTTTCCTATAGGGCACGTGTGCAGTGACACTGACATTGTGTTCCACACAGCTGGATTTTGTAATTCCGATCGCTGATGTTGTGATTCTCGGTACATTGGTGACGAGTACTATAGTTTGAAATTATTCATTTAATCAATAATAAAATAGAATTCAAAGGAAGAATCGTGTTCTCTGATTTTTGTTCTTTAGATTGTTGCTTCTGCACAAGTCCGTCGATACATGATTATACATATGGGTGCAGTGGCTCACATTTTTCCAGTTAGTTAGGCGTTCTTTCTTATCTTCTCTTACATTGTACTCCGTATTTAGTAAGTGAAAGTCCTGATTATTAATCAGAAATCATTTTTTAATGTTTTTATTAAAATCTCCCCAATAATTCGATCCTCAAGGCCTGAGCAGCGCATGTTGTGCAAAGCCCATCGTGTTAGTTTCACCGTGTGCACCCCAATAAGACTTCTCTCTTATATTTCTTTCGATCTCAAGATGTTCCCAATAATATTCCCCTTATATCATAATGGTTAATTTTGTATGATATGTCTCTTCGTGCACAAATAAGAAATCAAGCCAATTAATAGTTGAAAGAACACTTTGCCAAATATCAAAGAAGCAATTGAGTATAAATTGGATTTCTCACAAATAAGAAATCAAGCCATGATAGCAATTTTATTTGTTTCGTATAGGGCACGTGTGCAATGACACTGACATTGTGTTCCACACAGCTGGATTTTGTAATTCCATCTCAGTACATTGGTGACTACTCTCTTCGTTTTAGGAGGCTTGCTCCAGTACAACCCCTCCCCTGAAAACTCGTAAAAGCCCTTCTACACCCATATCCAAAACCCGTAACGAAAAGACGTATACCTACGCGCATACCCACGTAGAGGCATACCTTAAGGAAAAAAAAGTATACCACCTCGTCTAGACCACTACCCGTTCACCCCGTCGCTGAGCGCCGGGCCGCTGCCGGCCATCCTCTCCATCGCCGTCACCGGTCATCCTCTCCACCACCCTTGCCGCCGTGCTTCTTCACCTCAGGTAGGTCGTCCAGTCTCTGGTTCGTCGCCAGCTCCCACCTCTTCTCCGATCCGCATAGTCGCCTGTGATCACCATGGATCCTGCACCACTGGACTGTCCGGCGGCTTTTCCGGCAGCCTGTCCGGCGGAGACAGACTGTCCGCCGTTTGTCTCATATGACTATCTTGGTCCTTTTTTACTTCATAATAGCCAGTTTTTTCTAAATTTCAATGAATTAAGTGTCTTAATATGGAATCGTATTATCTAATGTGTAATATTTAGAAATTTATTTACCGTGCAAAAGTTGATTGCATTGGTTCATTATTTCTCGATGATTCACTATGTGATGTTGGTGTGTAGTTTTCGGAAAGATGGTTCACTCTAGCTCAACTCGAAACGACAATGATAACGGATACATGGGCAATGATGATTCTAGTTCAGAGAGGAGAGATCCAGATCTAGGACCTATGAAGATGTACCTCCCAAAGGACGGAGAAGGTATCCACTGAAACGGCCAAACTCGTGCACCAGCTGCACCGGTCAATTATGGGATTTTGGATGCGAAACGAAGGGATGTGATCCAGTAAGAAAATGGGCTGCTGGCACATTTACACGAGGGACCTCCTAATCGATCGTATTGTCCTCTAGGAAACCCGACCGCATCTCCAGAAAGGCACGAACCCAATATTCTTCCTCACCCTTCTTAACTCCTCCTGTCTTGTTTTTATACTTCTGTAGCGGACCAGTTGCTAGCTAGAATCAGCCAAGTTTGCTTTCTCGAATTTGAGGATTTCTGGTGGGAAAAGCTTTGGATTGTATTGCGTTTGGGATCTAATTGATCTCAGATTGCTATGTACTTGGGATCTCCCATGGGACCTCGTTGGATCAGCTTAGAATTGATTTCAAAATAGGAAGATATGATAAATCAAATCAAAATACGGAGATAACCGAGATTACTGTTTGACTCTTTATTCTGTTTTTCCATTTTTCTGTCTGATCCTTATTTAGGCGTCTGATAGCTCGGCAATGGATCATGTCATGTGGTGCTACAAAATAGGGCAAAGGGAGAGACGATGGGATTGGGAAGGACTTTCAGTGTAATCCTAGAAAGCTACAAGGTTTACTTGGTAAAATGTACCAGCAGTCTTCCTTTTGATCAGATCTGCTACCTTTATTTTCCACCCAAAGGCCCACAACTCATGGATGCAGTCGGTTCATATATTCCATCGTTTCACTAGATACGTTCTCCCAAGGACGACCATGTTGGTGGTCACAATAAGGGGCTGAACGATCTCGGGTCGGCATACTTGGATAACATGACTAAAGTATGTTGAATATTTTTTTAATGACAAGCAATAAAAGGAATCAATGAAATGGCAACTTACATTCTCTGTTTTTCATTGTGTAGGTGCTAGCAGGTGGCCATGACGAGGACGAATATAACGAGTATTCAGACATGGAAGTTGGGTTTGATGAATGTGGCGTCGAATCACTCTATCTGGAGGAATCGAGCTTGAAAAACAGGAGTGAGGTTTGTGGATAGTTTTACATTGACAAGCAATGAATTTTACCAATGAAATGGCATCTTATAGTGGTTATTTGTCTTTACCTTTGTAGGTGATATCCGGTGCTCACAGTGAGCACGATCATCACAGGCAAGCAGACTCGAACATTGTGAGTAATGAAGATAAGAAAATCATAATGGAGAACTATTGGAAAATATTGGACATGACATTTGATTCCGAACCGGTGGCTTTCGTCTGGTACAATAGCTATGCAAGAGAGCATGCCTTCAGCATCTGAAAGGACATTTATAGCGGTCGTAAGAGAGAAATACGGTTAAGGCAGTATCTCTGTTCTAGGGCAAGGAAACGTCAGGAGAAACTCTTAACATAGGAAGGCCACAGCCATAGGCTGAAACCCTAGACTCGATGCAAATGCAAGGCCCATCTCAGCGTGAAGCGTGATCTATCCCGTGGAGTCTAGGTTGTTGATGACCCACAAGTATAGGGGATCACAACAGTCTTCGAGGAAAGTGAAATCTAATTTGTTGATTCGACACAAGGGGAGCCAAAGAATATTTATAAGCCTTAACAACTGAGTTGTCAATTCAGCTGCACCTAGAAACAATCTTGCTCGCAGTAGTTTATCAGTAGTAACAGTTTTGTAATAGCAATAGCAAAGTAAAAGCAGCAGTAAAAGTAAAGACAGTAGTAACAATTGCAGTAAACAGTAAGATTAAAGCGCGGTAGGCATAGGGATGGATGGACGGGCGTTGCATGGACAAGACAATTCATGTAACAATCATGACATAGGGCATTTGCAGATAAATAAGATAAAGCATCCAAGTACTAAATAATCATAGGCATGTGTTCCATATATAGTCATACGTGTTCGTAATGAGAACTTACACAACATCTTTTGTCCTGCCAGCCCGTTGCAGCGGGGCCTCAAGGAAATCTACTAGCAATTAAGGTGCTCCTTTTAATATAGCACCAGAGCAAAGCATTAACACTCCGTGAACACACATGATCCTCATATCACAGCCATTCCCTCCGGTTATCACGATTCTTGTCACTTCGGGGCCTTTGGTTCCAGACAATAATATGTGTATATGATACGTTGCTAACGTATCCATAATTTTTGATGTTCCATGCTTGGTTTTATCTACTTTCTTGTGTTTTGTTCCAACTTTGGAGTACTTTCTATACACTTTCTTGGACTAACCTATTAACAAGTGCCACAGTGCCAGTTACCTATTTTCTGTTGTTTTTAGTTCCAGGAAAGTCAGAAAATCAATATTCTCGGAATTGGACCGGACAAAAGCCAAAGTCGATATTTTACCGGAAGACTCACGGAGCCAGAAGACGAGACGGAGAGGAGCCACAGGGTAGCCACACCATATGGTGGTGCAGGCTAGCCCTGGTCGCGCCACCAGGTGGTGTGGGCCCCCTGGCCACCCATCGACCTTGCCTCTTCGCCTATAAGATGCCTCCCGATGCAAAAACCCTAAAGAGTAAAGCCTCTAGCCACGAAAAGTTTCACAGCGTTGCCGCCACCAAAGGGGAGATTTGGGGGATAGAAAGCCTCTGTTCCGGCACCCTGCCGGGACGGGGAAGTGCCCCCGGAGCCATCTCCATCGATCTCCACCACCATCTCCATCACCGTTGTTGATTCCCATGATGAGGAGGGAGTAGTTCTCTCTCGAGGCTAAGGGTTCTACCGGTAGCTATGTGTTCATCTCTCTCTCTCTCTATGCATGATCATATTGTGATCATGAGCTTTGTAATCAAGTAGATCTACTTTGCCACTCAAGTGCTTTAATAGATCTCTGCTCTCCCCATGTGTGTGAAAGTGACAGCGTGCACACCATGGTGGCACTTAGGCTAGAGATTACAAATACTTGTTATGAGTTATATTTGGAGTTGGATGTCTTTATGAAATTGTGGTGTTTGTTTCAACCATCTAGTACTCAAGGTGACAGTGTGGGGTTATCTAGATGGGAAAGGCTTACTTTGAGGTGTGATACATTGTAAATATATCTATAATTTTTGATGTTCCATGCTTGGTTTTATCCACTTTCTTGTGTTTTGTTCCAACTTTGGAGTACTTTTCATATGATTTCTTGGACTAACCTATTAACAAGAGCCACAGTGCCAGTTGCCTGTTTTCTGCTGTTTTTGGTTCTAGGAAGTCAGAAAATGAATATTCTCGGAATTTGACGGGACAAAAGCCAAAGTTACTATTTTCCCTGAAGACTCACGGAGCCAGAAGGAGAGTCGGAGAGGGGCCATAGGGTGTCCACACCACCCCTAGGCGCGGGCAACCCTAGGCCACGCCAGGGCATGGTGTGGGCCCCCTGGCCGGCCACCGACGTTGCCTCTTTCGCCTATAAGAGCCTCCCGGTACCAAAACCCTAAAGAGTCAATCAGAAATCCATGAAAAGTTTCGCAGCACCGCCGCCACCGAAGGGGAGATTCGGGGGACAGAAAGTCTCTGTTCCGGCACCCTGCCGGGATGAGGAAGTGCCCCCGGAGCCATCTCCATCGATCTCCACCGCCATCTCCATCACCATTGCTGATTCCCATGATGAGGAGGGAGTAGTTCTCTCTCGAGGCTAAGGGTTCTACCGGTAGCTATGTGTTCATCTCTCTCTATGCATGATCTTATTGAGATCATGAGCTTGTAATCTATAGATCTACCTTGCTACTCAAGTGCTTTAATAGATCTCTGCTCTCCCCATGTGTGTGAAAGTGACAGCATGCACACCATGGTGGCACTTAGGCTAGAGATTACAAATACTTGTTATGAGTTATATTTGGAGTTGGATGTCTTTATGAAATTGTGGTGTTTGTTGGACTCATCTAGTACTCAAGGTGACAGTGTGGGGTTTTCTAGATGGGAAAGGCTTACTTTGAGGTGTGTTGTTATAACCCTACCACCGATTAGAGTGTCCAACCGGAGAGTAGTTAAGAGTAGTATCATGAAGATGATATATTTATATGAGAGTGTTCACTAGTGAAAGTATGATCCCTAGGCCTTGTTTCTTAGCATTGATACACCGTTTGCAATTAGATCTATTACATGTTTGTTTGCTTCCTTCTTTATTTCAGTTTGACTTTAGTCTCTTCCACGCCACCAAGCTATTCTCTATCACCATTACCACTTATAATTATCTATACCACTTGTATTTCACTATCTCTTCGCCGAACTAGTGCACCTATACACCTGACAAGTGTATTGGGTGTGTTGGGGACACAAGAGACTTCTTGAATCTTGATTGCAGGGTTGCTTGAGAGGGGATACCTTTGACCACTTCCTCCCTGAGTTCGATAAACCTTGGGTGATCCACTTAAGGGAAAACTTGCTGCTGTTCTACAAACCTCTGCACTTGGAGGCCCAACAACTGTCTACAAGAATATAAGTGCGTAGACATCAAGCTATTTTCTTCCTCCGTTGTCGGGGAGGTAAGATAAAAGGTATTCACACCGGAGGATTAAAGAAGAAGAACCTCCCACGGCAAACGCCTATTTTCTGGCGCCGTTGCCGGGGAGGTAAGGTAAAAGGTACTCACATCCTCCGGTGTGAGTGCTCGAAGTTATTTCCTTTAGATTCTACAATTTTGTCTTTTTGTTTCTTGTTTTCACTAGTTAGGCTTAATGGAAAACAACAAAAAAATTAGAGAGCTTTTTAGTCTTTTTCCTAATTTAGAACATGAATTGTCTGAAAAGAAAATTAAAAAACCCATGGAACTTTCTTTGCATGCTAATAGCAATGTTATTAGTATGAATCTTTTGAACACCTTTGTTACTAATGCTATGGAAACGTCTAAGCTTGGGGAAGTTGGTTTTTATGAAAATGATATTTTTAGTTCCCTAGCTTCAAAGAAGAAAATTTGCTCTGATGATACTTTATCTCCCATATGTGGTAATTCTGATGATACTTGTGATATTTTAAATCCACATACTGGAAGCATCCCTTTTAAAATACCTATAAAAATTGCTGAACATGTTATGAATAACTGTTGTTTTGGAGATGGAACTGTCCATCCTGGTGATCATTTACTCTTTATACATGAATTATGCGAGTTGTTCAAGTGTGAAGATATTTCAATGAACCAAGTTAAGAGGAAGCTATTCCCTATTTCACTTAAGGGCAAAGCAAGGGAGTGGTATGAGCTACTAGATGATACTCATCATTTGGAGTGGAAGGAACTTGAATCTCTCTTCTACTCTAAATTTTATCCTCCTCATGAAATTCATAAAGATAGGAGTTACATTTATAATTTTCATCCTCATGATGGAGAAAGTATTTCCCAAGCATGGGGGAGATTGAAGTCACTAATGCTCAAGTGTCCCATTCATGAGCTCCCCAGTAATATTGTTATTAATAATTTCTATGCAAGGCTTTCAAGACATTACAAGGACTATCTAGATGCTTGTTTAGAGGGATCCTTCACAAGTAAGGAGGTCAAAGCTAAGTGGGATCTTCTTTAAACAATTCAAAGCAATACCGAAGATTGGGATAAAAACAAAGGTAAAGAACCAGGTATAAACTATGAGTATGATTGCATTAAGTCTTTTGCTGAAACTATTGACTTTCAAGAGCTTAGTGCTAAATATGGTCTTGATCCTCAAATTCTTATTGATTGTTTTAGATCCTTTGCTTCTCATATTAATGCTCCTAAAGAAAAATGGGACATGTATCATGAGCCTTTTAAAGACACTTGCATGGAAAATGAAATTGTTATTAATGATAGCAATAAACATGCTCAAACCTCTGAAAGTACTACTTCTTATAAGCATGTTAATTTTTGTGGAATACATAGACCTTGTGAGAATAATCAAATTGAAGAAGAATATTGTATCACCCACAGGAATGAAAAAACTAGAACGTGGTATAGGGCTCTAAATGATCTTGGTAAAAAAGTTTGTGCCCTCTACCCTTTTATTTGTGAACTTTGCTTTGAAGTGGGTCATTTCAATTTTCAATGCCATAATAATATCCCTTCTAATCCAATGAGTACTGCAAGTTTGTATTGTGATGACATAATCACTCCTAATCAGCATGATGAACTTACATTATTTTTGGGATGTGAAGAGTTATCAAGAAAAACCTCTTTGGTAGATATGAGTGCTTTTGATATGAATAGTGTCCTGCATGGTTGTCATCTTTATTGTGTTGATAATTTCCACACAAACACTTACATACAAAATATTATAGAAGATGAGATTTTACCAAAATATGATAGGACTAATATGTGTTTTGATCTTATTAATGAAAAGAAGGAATCCTCCAAAGTTTCTTCTATTGTCTCTAACAATGAACCATGGTATATGGAGAAGCTTCCTTTCAAGCCTCTCCCTCCTAAAGAGAAGAAGAAAAAGAAGAAAAGGAGGAGTAAAAGGAGAGAGGATACGGTATTTCCCCTAAGCATGTTGCTCCTATTATAGTTTTTGATGAGTCTGAACTCGATGATGTTCCTATGCCTATTACCTATAGTAGTGATCATGATTGGGAAAAGCACAATACTTTTGATATTGAAAATCTCTTCGGTACCAATTCTGATAATGATGATATTAATAATTTCTATACTATTAGTGCTATCCATGATCCTTCCAATGATGATATGTTTACAAATGAACACACTTGGGAAGATAACTATTCTATTTCTTATGATGATTCTCTACCTCCAATATATGATGATTGCAATGATGATTATGATATTTTAAGTCCACCTATTATTGAGGAGGAAAGTAATTATGATTACAATATGCCTCCTATATTTGATGATTATGGTGATGAGAATAATAATGATAGCTATTTTGTTGAATTTGCTCCCACTACAGTTAATAAGAATGACTATGTTTATGTGGGGAGTATTAATTCTTTTAAGCATGTGGCTCATGATAAGAATGTTTTGTGTGATAGTTATATCGTTACTTTTATTCATGATGCTACTGAAAGTTATTATGAGAGAGGGAAGCATGGTTTTATGTGTCTCAATAATAATAAGTTTCCCCTCTTTATGTTGAAATTTTTGAAGTTGCACTTGTTTTGATTTCCTATGCTTGTTGCTTTGTGCTTTCATGACTTGTTCCTTTACAAGATTCCTATGCATAGGAAGTGGGTTAGACTTAAATGTGCTTTGAATTTGCGTCTTGATGCTCTCTTTTACTTCAATTCATATTTCTTATATGAGCATCTTCTCAAACTATCATGCCTAACTTAAAGGCCCTAAAGAAAAGTACTTATTGGGAGATAACCCAAAAGTTTGAGATGAGTCTTGGAAGTTATTACCTCTGTAGTAACCTCTCGTTATCCTTTTTATTTGCTTTTTGTTCCAAAAGTAACCTCTAATAAGAGAGAAGTAATGATTGGGAAAGTTGCTGTCCCAAAACAGATTTCTGTGCTTCACCGTAAAAATTCGTGAGAGAGCTCTGTATGTCGGATTGAGCTGTAATGTTTTGTGCTTCTGACCCAGGTTGTTATATAACTTTAGTTAGTTCAACACTTTTTGATTTGAGCAACAGAAGGTCTTCGAAAAAATTCGTTTTTACCTGCTGGTCTATTTTGACAGATTTCTGCCATTTTTTGCATTTGCTTCTTGTTGGTTCCTTTTTGAGTTCTTTTGGGGAATTGAGATTTTTGAGGGAAGTGCTACAGTAGCTAGTGTTATAATGGAAGCTTATTTGGTGTTAGAACTGAACCTTGAGACTTATTTATCTTAAGTGCACTAATGTTGCTAATGAGATTGTGTGAAGTTTTGTATCAAGGAAAATTTTTATGTGTATGGAAGGAATGAGTAATGAGATGAAGGATCGACTAAAGCTCAAGCTTGGGGATGCCACATGTGTCACACCAAGAAATATCCAAGAAGTACAAGCGTCAAAGCTTGGGGATGGCCAAGGCATCCCCTTCTTCATCAATAAAAATCCCAGGTTTCTTCCAAACGCTTCATTTTTATTATTTCATGCACAATTGTGTTTTTCTTGGAGCGTCTTCTTTTTCGTTTTTGTTTTGGGTTTCGTTTGCTTTGGTTTTCTTAGTTTTATGAATAAATTGGTTGGACCCCCTGTTTCATACATTGGTTTGCAAATAGTTTGGTTTGGATTGGAAAAGAGTAGGAAAGTTCATGCTTAAGTGATAAAGAGAGCTTGTTTTTGACTGTGGCCTATGCTTTGTCATGCCATGATTGATATTGTTTTGGCTTTATTCTTAGTACTCTTTGCTGTAGCATGACTTGTTATAAACAATTGAGATTGCTTAATGTGCCTTGGATGAATCATGCATTGTTTTAGCATATTAAAGCATAGTATAGTGGTATTCTCCTTTGATGCTTTATTTGGGTTGACTTGGCACATGATCACACCATGTTATGACTATCTCAAGTCACCATAGCCTTTATGATCCTTTAGTTTTCAACTTGTAGTATCACTTTATGCTTTGATCAATGATGTTTTGTCGCTCTACATGATTATGGCCATTATTGCTCTCTTAGTTTGTCGCTCCCAGTCTTTTGCTAGCCTCCACAACAAAGTATGAGTTCCACTCATGCATCCAACTCCCTAAACCAAGTTTTTTCCAAAGAGTCCACCATACCTACCTACTAGCTTATGCTATTCCAAGTATATTCATGCTTTTGTTTACCTTCCACTTGTTATGAGAAAACTAGTGATTAAAGCTCTCACGAACTTGATGGCACACTTTACTTTTTACCTCTAATAAACTTGCACCATTGAGTCCTTCTTTGTTGCGTATATGCTTGCGCTTTATAAGTTGAAATTAGCAGAACCATGTACCATGGGGAACACTTTCAACATTGCACTTGTACTTTGTACCCCGTTGATATCATGTTCTTTTGCTTACGGATCTCGGCGGTGTGAAATAAATGTGGAACTTGTATGATCATGGAGTTTGTATGTGTGTTAGAGAAACTCCTGGGCCGCTAGCCTAAGCCATGCCTAATCATGGTGGAAACTTGCAGCATCACCATAATGAGCACTCTATGAAGCATCCTCAATAAAAACCTATGCAAATAGCAAATAAAAAGATCGCTGAGGTGCTCATTGTCTGCTTGCCTTGTCATTTTGATTATGGGAAAGCTCCCGTATCATGTGCAAGGGGTACCCCGTTGGCGGTTCTTAATGATACACATATACTTACAATGACAAGAGCTTACTCGTGACTGAAGTTGAGTAGCATGAGGATCAGTCTTCGTAAGTAAGGGGCATGAGATTTTGGTTTATAACTTGTCAAGCATATCCTCTTAGTTATGTCACTTTAACCTTAATCACCTTCAAGATGCTTATGATAGGGGCAATGAGAGCTGAAAGCTACGAGTACCATAATTTTTGGAAGCTCTTTATGAGACTTGAATCCCTACTTCCTTTTACAAAAGGCCTTTCTTTCACCATTATATTGAGTCTCCACCTTCTATATTTATGCACTTACTTTGAGAGCATAGTGGCCATTCTTAGTTCTATGTGCATTGTCCCAAGACTAGTTGATTGATGCATAACTTGTTATTGCTTGTTTGAAACTATTTGTATCTAGTCACTCTTATGAACTTTGAAGGTGTCCTATGCATTTATATTTGCTACTCTATTGAGGGACAAGCTGAATACTTTTATGCTATGTTTTCTTTATGTGAAACAAACAAACGTCTTGCAAAGCATTGTTATTCATGAATCTTTTGTATGTGCCTTTTCATGCTGCATCATAGTTTCTTTGTCTTATTGCTAGAACTTTGTCTTTCATGTTATGATTGA
This sequence comes from Avena sativa, assembly GCA_916181665.1. NCBI lineage: Eukaryota > Viridiplantae > Streptophyta > Magnoliopsida > Poales > Poaceae > Avena > Avena sativa. The sequence continues at coordinate 474,159,908 of OV702290.1, forward strand.
AGTACTATGATCTCAGCTTCGAATGTTTTACAAATACTTTGATCAAAGTTTATGATGGTGCATGTCACCTCAAAAATTATTCTTTCTTTTTATCACTTACCTACTCGAGGACGAGCAGGAGTTAAGCTTGGGGATGTTGATACATTGCAAATGTATCTATAATTTTTGATGTTCCATGCTTGGTTTTATCCACTTTCTTGTGTTTTGTTCCAACTTTGGAGTAGTTTTCATATGATTTCTTGGACTAACCTATTAACAAGAGCCACAGTGCCAGTTGCCTGTTTTCTGCTGTTTTTGGTTCCAGGAAGTCAGAAAATGAATATTCTTGGAATTGGACGGGACAAAAGCAAAAGTTACTATTTTCCCGGAAGACTCATGGAGCCAGAAGGAGAGTCGGAGAGGGGCCACAGGGTGTCCACACCACCCCTAGGCATGGGCAACCCTAGGCCGCGCCAAGGCATGGTGTGGGCCCCCTGGCCGGCCACCGACCTTGCCTCTTTCGCCTATAAGAGCCTCCTGATACCAAAACCCTAAAGAGTCAATCATAAATCCACGAAAAGTTCCGCAGCGCCGCCGCCACCGAAGGGGAGATTCGGGGAACAGAAAGTCTCTTTTTCGGCACCCTGCCAGGACGGGGAAGTGCCCCCGGAGCCATCTCCATCGATCTCCACCGCCATCTCCATCACCATTGCTGATTCCCATGATGAGGAGGGAGTAGTTCTCTCTCGATGCTAAGGGTTCTACCAGTAGCTATGTGTTCATCTCTCTCTATGCATGATATTATTGAGATCATGAGCTTGTAATCTATAGATCTACCTTTCTACTCAAGTTCTTTAATAGATCTCTGCTCTCCCCATGTGTGTGAAAGTGACAGCGTGCACACCATGGTGACACTTAGGCTAGAGATTACAAATACTTGTTATGAGTTATATTTGGAGTTGGATGTCTTTATGAAATTGTGGTGTTTGTTGGACTCATTTAGTACTCAAGGTGACAGTGTGGGGTTTTCTAGATGGGAAAGGCTTACTTTGAGGTGTGTTGTTATAGCCCTACCATCGATTAGAGTGTCCAACCGGAGAGTAGTTAAGAGTAGTATCATGAAGATGATATATTTATATGAGAGTGTTCACTAGTGAAAGTATGATCCCTAGGCCTTGTTTCTTAGCATTGATACACCGTTTGCAATTAGATCTATTACATGTTTGTTTGCTTCCTTCTTTATTTCAGTTTGACTTTAGTCTCTTCCACGCCACCAAGCTATTCTCTATCACCATTACCACTTATAATTATCTATACCACTTGTATTTCACTATCTCTTCGCCGAACTAGTGCACCTATACACCTGACAAGTGTATTGGGTGTGTTGGGGACACAAGAGACTTCTTGAATCTTGATTGCAGGGTTGCTTTAGAGGGGATACCTTTGACCACTTCCTCCTTGAGTTCGATAAACCTTGGGTGATCCACTTAAGGGAAAACTTGCTGCTGTTCTACAAACCTCTGCACCCAACAACTGTCTACAAGAATAGAAGTGCGTAGACATCAAGGTGTGCTGTTATAGCCCTACCATGGATTAGAGTGTCCAACCAGAGAGTAGTTAAGAGTAGTATGAGAGTGTTCACTAGTGAAAGTATGATCCCCAGGCCTTGTTTCTAAGCATTGATACACCGTTTGCAATTAGATATGTTACATGTTTGCTTGCTTCCTTCTTTATTTCAGTTTGCCTTTAGTCTTTTCCCACGTCAACTACACGCCAGCAAGCTATTTTCTAGCACCGTTACCACTTATAATTATCCATACCACTTGTATTTCACTATCTCTTCGCCGAACTAGTGCACCTATACACCTGACAAGTGTATTGGGTGTGTTGGGGACACAAGAGACTTCTTGTATCTTGATTGCAGGGTTGCTTGAGAGGGGATACCTTTGACCACTTCCTCCCTGAGTTCGATAAACCTTGGGTGATCCACTTAAGGGAAAACTTGCTGCTGTTCTACAAACCTCTACACTTGGAGGCCCAACAACTGTCTACAAGAATAGAAGTGCGTAGACATCACTCTATTTTCTGGCGCCGTTGTCGGGGACTGAAGAACAAGAAGCTCCCACATCAACCACGCGCCAGCAAGTATTTTCTGGCGCCGTTGCCGGGGAGGTAAGGTAAAAGGTACTCACATCCTTCGGTGTGAGTGCTCGAAGTTATTTCCTTTAGATTCTGCAATTTTGTCTTTTTGTTTCTTATTTTCACTAGTTAGGCTTAATGGAAAACAACAAAAAAATTAGAGAGCTTTATAGTATTTATCTTGAGTTAGGACATGAAGTGTTTGAAGAGAAAATTAAAAAACCTATGGAACTTTATTTGCATGCTAATAGCAATGTTGTTAGTATGAATTCTTTGGACACCATTATTGCTAATGCTATGGAAAATCGCAAGCTTGGGGAAGCTGGTTTGATGAGCATGATATTTTTAGTCCCCCAAGCACAGAGGATAAAATTTACTTTGATGATACTATGCCTCCAATATATGACGATTACAATGATGAATATGATATTTTCAGTCCACCTACTATTGAGGAGAAAATTAATTATGATTACAATATGCCTCCTATATTTGATGATTATGGTGATGAGAATAATAATGATAGCTATTTTTTTGAATTTGCTCCCACTAGTTAATAAGAATGACTATGTTTATGTGGGGAGTATTAATTCTTTTATGCATGTGGCTCATGATAAGAATGCTTTATGTGATAGTTATATTGTTAATTTTATTCATGATACTACTGAAGTTATTATGAGAGAGGGAAACATGCTTTTATGTATCTCAATATTATTAAGTTTCCCCTCTTTATGTTGAAAGTCTTGAAGTTGCACTTGTTTTGCTTTCCTATGCTTGTTCCTTTGTGCTTTCATGAATTATTTATTTACAAGATTCCTATGCATAGGAAGTGGGTTAGACTTAAATGTGCTTTGAATTTGCTTCTTGATGCTCTCTTTTACTTCAATTCATATTTCTTATGTGAGCATCTTCTCAAACTATCATGCCTAACTTAAAGGCGTTAAAGAAAAGTACTTATTGGGAGATAACCTAAAAGTTTTAGATGAGTCTTGGAAGTTATTGCTTCAGCAATAACCTCTCCTTATCCTTTTTATTTGCTTTTCGTGCCGAGAGTAACCTCTAATGAGAGAGAAGTAATGCTTGGGAAAATTGCTGTCTCGAAACAGCTTTGTGTGCTTCGCTGTAAAAATTCATGTAAAATTGCTGTACGTCGGTTTGAGCTGTGATTTTTTGCGCTTCTGCCACAGGTTGTTATCTAACTTTTGTTAGTTAAAAACTTTTTGATTTGAGCAATAGAAGGTCTTCGAAAAAATTGGTTTTTACCTGCTGGTCTGTTTTGACAGATTTCTGCCATTATTTGCATTTGCTTCTTGTTGATTCCTTTTTGAGTTCTCTTTGGCGAATTGAGCTTTTTGAGGGAAGTGCTACAGTAGATTGTGTTTTAATGGAAGTTTTATTGGTGTTGAAACTTAACCCAAAGACCTATTATCTTGAGTGCACTAATGTTGCTAATAAAGATTGTGTGAAGTTTTGTATGAAGGAAAAATTTCAAGTGTATAGAAAAAATGAGTAATGAGATGAAGGATGGACTAAATCTCGAGCTTGGGGATACCATGCGTGTCACCCCAAGAAATATCCAAGAAGTACAAGTGTCAAAGCTTGGGGATTCCCAAGGCATCCCGTTCTTCATCAATAAAAATTCCAAGTTTCTTCCAAACGCTTCATTTTTATTGTTTCATGCACAATTGTGTTGTTCTTGGAGCGTCTTCTTTTTTGTTTTTCGTTTTGGTTTTTGTTTGCTTGGTTTGCTTAGTTTCCTGAATAAATTGGTTGACCCCCTCTTTTATACATTGGTTTTCAAATAGTTTGGTTTGGATTGGAAAAGAGTAGGAAAGTTCATGCTTAAGTGGTAAAGAGAGCTTGTTTTTGACTGTGGCCCATGCTTTGTCATGCCATGCTTGATATAGTTTTGGCTTTATGCTTAGTGATCTTTGCTGTAGCATGAAATGTTATAAACAATTGAGATTGCTTAATGTGCCTTGGAAGAATCATGCGTTGTTTTAGCATATTAAAGCATAGTATTGTGGTATTCTCCTTTGATGCTTTATTTGGGTTGACTTGGCGCATGCTCACACCATGTTATGACTATCCCAAGTCACCATAGCCTTTATGATCCTTTAATTTTCTACTTATAATATCACTTTATGCTTTAATTAATGATGTTTTGTCGCTTTGCATGATTATGGCCATTATTGCTCTCGTAGTTGGTTGCTCCCAGTCTTTTGCTAGCCTCCATAACCAAGTATGAGTTCCACTCATGCATCCAACTCCTAAAACTAAGTTATTCCAAAGAGTCCACCATACCTACCTATTAGCATTTGTTATTCCAAGTATATTCATGTTTTATCTACCTTCCGAATTAAACTTGTTATGAGAAAACTAGTGATTAATGCTCTCACGAACTTGATGGCACACTTTACTTTTCTTGCCCTTAATAAACTTGAACCATTGTGTCGTCTATGTTGTATATGCTTGCACTTATTTGTTGGGGATTAGCAGAACCATGTTGTCATGGGGAACGCTTTCAACATTTCACTTGTACTTTGTACCTAGTTGATATCATGCTCTTTTGTCTATGGATGTCGTCGGTGTGAAATGAAAGGGGAGCTTGTAAGTCCATGGAGTTATGTATGTGTGTTAGAGAAATGCCTGGGCCGCTGGTCTAATCCATGTTGTCACGGTGGAAACCTGCAGCGTAACCATAATGAGTTGTCTATGAAGCATTCTTCTTACAAAAAAAGAGTCAGATATTGAGAAAAAAGAAAAAAAGAAAAAAATATGAGAAAAGAGGAAAGAGAGAAAAAGCACCATATTCCCATGGTAAATAAGAAGATCGCTGAGATGCTCGTTGTCTGCTTGCCTTGTCATTTTGATATGGGGATTCTTCTGTATCATCGGGCAAGGGGTACCCCGTTGTCGGTTCTCTATGATACACATGTACTTATGATGACAAGAACTTATCGGTGACTAAACTTGAGTAGCATGAGGAGCGGCCCTCGTATTCAAGAGACATGAGATTTCCAACTTATACTTTGTCAAGCATATACTCCATAGTTTGTTCACTTTAACCTTAATCACTTCAAGATGCTTATGATAGGGGCAATGAGAGATGAAAGCTATTAAGTACCATAATTTTTGGAAGCTCTTTATGAAACTTGAATCTCTACTTCCTTCTATGAAGGCCTTTCTTCCACCTTTATATTGAGTCTCCACCTTCTATCTTTATGCACTTACTTTGAGAGCATAGTGGCCATTCTTAGTTCTATGTGCATTGTCCCAAGACTTGTTGATTGATGCATAGCTTTGATATTGCTTGTTTTAAACTATTTGTATCTAGTCACTCTTATGAACTTTGAAGGTGTCCTATGCATTTATGTTTGCTACTCTATGAGGGACAAGCTGAATGCCACTATGCTATGTTTTCTTTATGTGAAACAAACAAACGTCTTGCAAAGTATTGTTATTGATGAATCTTTTGTTTGCGTGTTTTCATGTTGCAACATAGTTGCTTTGCCTTATTGTTAGAACTTTGTCTTTCATGTTATGATTGAAGTACTATGATCCCAGCTATCAATATTTTACAAATACTTTGATCAAGTTTATGATGGTGCATGTCACCTCAAAAATTATTCTTTCTTTTTATCACTTACCTACTCGAGGACGAGCAGGAGTTAAGCTTGGGGATGTTGATACGTTGCTAACGTATCCATAATTATTGATGTTCCATGCTTGGTTTTATCTACTTTCTTGTGTTTTGTTCCAACTTTGGAGTACTTTCTATACACTTTCTTGGACTAACCTATTAACAAGTGCCACAGTGCCAGTTGCCTATTTTCTGCTGTTTTTGGTTCCAGGAAAGTCAGAAAATCAATATTATCGGAATTGGACCGGACAAAAGCCAAAGTCGATATTTTACCCGAAGACTCACGGAGCCAAAAGACGAGACGGAGAGGGGCCACAGGGTGGCCACACCATATGGTGGCGCGGGCTAGCCCTGGCCGCGCCACCAGGTGGTGTGGGCCCCCTGTCCGCCCACCGACCTTGACTCTTCGCCTATAAGATGCCTCCCGATGCAAAAACCCTAAAGAATAAAGCCTCCAGACACGAAAAGTTCCGCAGCGCCGCCGCCACCGAAGGGGAGATTCGGGGGACAGAAAGTCTCTATTCCAGCACCCTACCGGGACGGGGAAGTGCCCCCGGAGCCATCTCCATCGATCTCCACCACCATCTCCATCACCGTTGCTGATTCCCATGATGAGGAGGGAGTAGTTCTCTCTCAAGGCTAAGGGTTCTACCTATAGCTATGTGTTCATCTCTCTCTCTTTGCATGATCATATTGTGATCATGAGATTTGTAATCAAGTAGATCTACTTTGCCACTCAAGTGCTTTAATAGATCTCTGCTCTCCCCATGTGTGTGAAAGTGACAGCGTGCACACCATGGTGGCACTTAGGCTAGAGATTACAAATACTTGTTATGAGTCATATTTGGAGTTGGATGTCTTTATGAAATTGTGGTGTTTGTTTGAACCATCTAGTACTCAAGGTGACAGTGTGGGCTTAGCTAGATGGGAAATGCTTACTTTGAGGTGTGCTGTTATAGCCCTACCATGGATTAGAGTGTCCAACCGGAGAGTAGTTAAGAGTAGTATCATGAAGATAATATATTTATATGAGAGTATTCACTAGTGAAAGTATGATCCCTAGGCCTTGTTTCTAATCATTGATACACCGTTTGCAATTAGATCCGTTACATGTTTGCTTGCTTCCTTCTTTATTTTAGTTTGCCTTTAGTCTTTTCCCACGTCAACCACACGCCAGCAAGCTATTTTCTGGCACCGTTACCACTTATAATTATCCATACCACTTGTATTTCACTATCTCTTCGCCGAACTAGTGCACCTATACACCTGACAAGTGTATTGGGTGTGTTGGGGACACAAGAGACTTCTGATACCTTTGACCACTTCCTCCCTGAGTTCGATAAACCTTGGGTGATCCACTTAAGGGAAAACTTGCTGCTGTTCTACAAACCTCTGCACTTGGAGGCCCAACAACTGTCTACAAGAATAGAAGTGCGTAGACATCAGTATACAACTTGCAGGTAAGATCATAAACAATAATATCCTCATGAATCAATAACATGTTCAGATCTAAAATCATGGCACTCGGGCCCTAGTGACAAGCATTAAGCATAACAAGTTGCAACAATGTCAAAAAGCACTAACAATAGATACTAGGAACCATGCCCTAACAATCTGATGCCATTACATGAACGATCTCATCCAATCCCTACCATCTCCATAGCCTACAGTGAGGGATTACTCACTCGTGGATGGGGGAATCATGGATGGTTGATGGAGAAGCGATGGTGATGATGATGGCTATGATCTCCTCCAATTCCCCATCTCGGCAGGGTGCCAGAACGGAGTTTCTGGTTCCGAATCGCGGTATCTGGTGGTGGCGACACAGTGGAACTCTATCAGGAAAAACATCGAACCCCCCGTCTGTTTTAGGTCAGAGGGCTTTATAGGCGAAAAGAGAGGTCGAGGCAGAGTCGGAGGTGGCCACACCACCCCTTGGCGCGGCCTAGCCTGGACCGCGTGGCCAAGTGGTGTGGGCCCCTCGTGGCCCTTCTTCGTCTCGTCTTCTGCCTCTGTGAGTCTTCTGGTAAAATAGGAGTTTTGCGATATTTTTCGGGATTTTTCCTGAAAGTTGATTTCCTGCACAAAAACGAGACACCAAAGCAATTCTGTTGAAAACAGCGTTAGTTCGCATTAGTTGTATCAAAATCACACAAATTAGAGAAGAAACAATAGCAAAAGAGTTCGAGAAGGTAGGTACGTTTTGGACGTATCAACTCCCCCAAGCTTAGCTTATTGCTTGTTCTCAAGCAATTCAGTTGAAAACTGAGTGCAATAAAATAAACTTTCACGAACACATTTGCTTCATAAGATGTATATATTCCCAGCATATGATCACATACTTAAGCAATTCATAATAACGAGTATGCAAATAAGTTTACCCAATGGTCATGCAAGCTATGAAGAGATTCTAACCCATTAATAATAAGCAACATGATACATAAGCATATGCAGGATTGTAGTGCTCATAAGAAGATATGATAAAGTGGTCTCGCTTGCCTTTCTTTAGAGCAAAACATAAATGCCAAGGAACCTCTAAAGTCTAAGTGAATAATAGAAATAAAAATATCAAAGATACAAGTGTCAAAGTTATGTCATAATTAACCGTGTTTTGAGACAAGCACATTACACTAAGAATGACAGCTATGCTATCGGGAAGGTGCTCAAAGAATAAATGGTGACTCAACATAAAAGTGAAAGAAAATATTTGAAAAGTTTGAAAGGCTTCCAAATGTTGAAAGTATGGTACTCATTAGCTTTGAGCTCTCATTGCCTCTATCATAAGCATCTTTAAGTGATTAAGGTTAAAGTGAACAAATATGAGGATATGCTTGACAAGCTATAAGCTGAAAATCTCATGCCCCATGCTTACGAGTACCGTTCCTCATGCTACTCAACTTTAGTCACAGGTAAGTTCTTGTCATTGTAAGTACATGAGTATCATAGAGAACTGCCAACTGGGTACCCCTTGCCCAATGATACAGAAGATTCCCCATATCAAAATGACAAGGCAAGTAGACAGTGAGCATCTCGACGATCCTTTTATTTCCTATTTGCATAGGCCCCCCTTTTTTCCTTTTTTCTTTCCTATTTGCATAGGTTTTTTATATAGAGGATGCTTCATAGATTGCTCACTATGGTTACGTTACAGGTTTCCACCATGATTAGGAATGGCTTAAACCAGCCGCCCAGGCGTTTCTCTAACACATATACGAACTCCATGATCCTTACAAGCTCCCCTTTCATTTCACACCCCCGGGATCCATAAGTAAAAGAACATGATATCAACTAAATAAAGTGCAATGTTGAAAGTGTTCCCCATTATAACATTGTTCTGCTAATTCACAACTTACAAAACGCAAGCATATACGCAATATAGATGGGCACAATGGTTCAAGTTTATTAAGTGCAAGAAAGTAAAGTGTGCCATAAAGTTCGTGAGAGCTTTACTAACTAATTTTCACATAACAAGCAAACATTTTTATTGGAAGAAAACAGAGCATAATAAATATGCAAGGAATAGCAATAATGCTAATAGGTAGATATGGTGGACTCTTTTTGACAACTTTGGTTTTAGGGAGTTGGATGCACGAGTAAAGTACTCAGCACAAGTGAAGGCTAGCAATTGAAAGGGAGCGACAATCGAGAGAGCAGTAACTATCATAATCATGCTTGCGACAAAACAAAATTAATAGTGGCATAAAAGTGACACAAGAACTCTGAGGCAGACTAAATCATTGAGGATTAACTGACTTTTTGTTTAGTCATATGCATGCGTGAGCATGTGCCAAGTCAATTCAAATAGAACATTTAGAGGAGGACACCACACAGTCATACCAAGTTATGAATAGAACAATGCGAGCAAACATTTATATGACATGTTACGAACTGTAATGGATTGGAACTGATCATAAGAAGGCAAGGACCACTAAGTATCCATTAAATAACATACACCTTACATAAACATACTAAGCATGCTCACAATGATGAGTATATGTACAAAAATTAAAACAAACCGAGTTCATACCAACCTCTTACCACACCTCGAGTTGTCATAAATCATCACTGCCTTTCACTTGTGTGACTTGAATAATAAGATAAAACCAAACTCCAAGGAATCATTGAGGACCGCTGAACCCTGCAACGAACTTTACAAAACCAGAGAAGAACAACAAATATTTTTGGGGTTTTGATTTTTAACGGCAAGAACCAAAGGGAAAAACAAGCAAGGTGAAATCTTTTTGGGTTTTTTCGAATAATCAAAATAGAGCTAAAAAGGATGAAGCAAACCAAGGCTAAAAGACAAAGAAGCAAACAAAGAGAAATAATAAAAATATTTTTGGTCTTTTGTGTTTTGGAAAGCAGAAATAAAGCAAGAACAAAAACTAAAAAGAAAGCGAAACATGGATATGCAAAGTACTAACTGAGCATGGTATGTAAATGAGTGTGATGTCGGTATACATCCCCCCAAGATTAGGATGTTGGCCTAAGTGGGTATCAATCCCAAGCTGGCCAGGAAGGAGCGCCTCCATAATATGGCGAGGAAGTGCCCTCATCCTGATACGAACTCGAGGACGCCCCAGCGTAGTGCGTAGAGTAGTCGTAAGAGGGCACGTCCCCCTAGTGCTGCCCGTGGAAATCAAGCAAGCGGAGTTGCTCATCCACCTTCTCCTTGGAACGCGACCATGGCATCCTACAAATACTGAACAAAGTAGGTTGTGGCAAAGGAATTTCCCTCTCATCTCCATTAGTAAACAACATCCTGTAAACTAAACTCTCCGTACTAGAGTTAGCAGTAACAAAGTGATGTGTTTTCATAGCAGCAAGATCAAGCCTTTGTGGTGTCAACAGAGTATCATTAGGATCAACAGAAAGTTCCAAGGTAGCAACCATGCATGTGGCAATAATGCCCCCATAAATGGGTCCTCTAGCAGCTAAGCGGCGGGCAATGAGAGAACCAAGATTATACTTTGTTTCATTATTAAGAGCAGTAGTAAGAAAAGCTAAATGATAATTAGAAATATTACTAGTGTTCTCCCTACCAAGAATGCTAGTGGTAAGATAATAAGCAAAATATCTAAGAGCTGAGAGTTAATGTTCCTTATCTTCCGCGCTGAGCTATGCGGTCATCGTCATTTGTCACACTTCGGTAGAGCTCCAACAAATCAGCGGGTCAACCTTGGATGTTCTTCACTGTCCCAGTCATGCCTATGCCTATAATGCTGCAAAATCTTTCCAATGGTATGGTAATAGGCATATTATAAATTTTAAACGAAACAGTTGACCGATAAGGGGTGTTAGTGAAAAGTGAAACTTTCAACGAAAGTTTTGGTGAGCACGGCATATTGCTCACTCTCATCCTGCATGTAAGTGGTTAGACCAACCCTCTGAACAAGAAGTAGGAAATCATCAAGGATCCCCGCATCTTGCAAAAAGGCAAAGCAAGGGAAGGTGGATGGATGAGCCTCTCCCTCATCCCCTTCATTACCAAAGCACGGTGCAATAAGATCTTCATTATATGATGGCCTAAATTGTGATGCTGATCTTGAAGGTCTTGCCCTCCTGGGTGTGTCTCTCTCAAATACTTCCCCAAAAGTATGATTGTTCATCTCTCCCTTTTCTAAAATTTTAGACAACCATCATACAAGTGATTGCAAAGTGATTACTTAATGAAAGGAACTACTTATAGGGATTTGTAAGAGGCCTAAACATGCATCCAAACAATTTCTCTAAGCATTGAACAAGCATGCAAGCTCACATAACCTGTCACCTGCAGTAGCAAAATACTCAAGATATAATCCACTAATCACAAATCTACTTGGACAAGCGGAGGAGTCACATACCAGAGAACAAATGCTCCAAATCTCAGCAGCAAAGATGGGCTGAGTAAGGAGATCGAAAATTGCGAGCAAGAACAACAAGAACACGGGATTGAGCAACGAACTGGTGTTTTCTTGGGAGAGAGAAAGGAGTGGCGGGAGGGAGAATAAGTGGAGGGCCAGGGGTGGCCCGCACCATGGCCAGGCGCGCCTCTGGTGTGGCCACGCCACCAGGTGGTGTGCCTGACTGGTGGGCCCCTGAGTCACTTCAGGCACTTCTCTGTCCCTCTTTTGACGTAAAAATTTAATATGAATTTTTCTGGAATTTTCCGAGACACTTTATTTTTTAGCAATTTTCAGGTATTGATGAATGATTTTTTGACAGAAATATTTTTTTGAATGATGCAATAACAAAACAAAACTAAAACTTTAGAAGTTCTAAGACACTCTAATATGCAAGCAACTAGCAAAATAGAAAAGTAAACTAAAGATAAAATAAAAGTAAGCAAAGATAATCATGGTAGAAACATTGTTTTGTTCATTAAAATCCCTTTGTTAACAAGGTTGATCAGGTCTTGTTACCAAAACAATTTTATATGAAACAAAACTTTGCATTTCACTAAATGATTATGTTACCTCAACCTTGATAGCAATGGTCCCAATCATAATAGTTTCATATTTTCTCGTGGTATGGGACAATATATTTCTCCAACTTGGATGCCCTAAATATTTTCAATTGAATTTAGGCCATAGGTCTTATCAATCTTCTTGGGGAAATAGACAGTATGCTCCTTGTCATTAACATTAAAAGTTACCTTTCCTTGATTATAATTAATGACATCACCTACAGTATTAAGAAAAGGTCTCCCAAGAATAATAGACATGTTATCATCTTCAGGCATTTCAAGTACAACAAAGTCAGTTAATATCAAGAAATTATGAGCCACTTGAACAAAAACATCCTCACATATACCAACAGGAATAGTGGTAGATTTATCAGCCATTTGTAAAGATATTAGTTGGTATTAGTTTCTCCAATTGAAGTCTTTTGTAGAGAGAAAAATGCATAACACTAACTCCTGCTCCCAAATTACACAAAGTAGTTCTAACATAATTATTTTTAATGGAACATGGAATAGTTGGAATCCCTGGATCTCCAAGTTTCTTTGGAACCTTACCATTAAAGGAATAATTAGCAAGTAAAATAGAAATTTCCTCATTAGGGATCTTCCTTTTATTAGAGACAATATCCTTCATATACTTTGAATAGGGAGGTAATTTAATAGCATCAGTTAAAGGAATTTGCAAAAATAAAGGTTTCATCCACTCACAAAACGTATTATATTGTTAGTCCTCCTTTGACTTATGTTTCTTATCGGGGAAAGGCATTAGTTTTTGAACCCAGAGCTCTCTTTCACTACCATGTTTCTTAGCAACAAAATCTTCCTTAGTGTATTTAGTATTCTCAGTGTGCCTTTCAGGTTCTTCTTCAACTTTTTCTTTATCAGGAGCATCATTTTCCTCATTACCACTTTTAGTTTCAGCATCAAAGACAAATATACTATTAGGATCTTTAGTAGGTTCAGAATATTCTACAACTGTTTTATGTTTGTTTTTCTTTATCTTAGAAGAAGTACCTCTATTTTTAGTTTGTTGAGAATCCTGCTCAATCCTTTTAGGATGCCCTCAGGATATAAAGGATCCTGAGTGGCAGCACCACTTCTAGTTCTAATTTCATAAGCATATTTTTCTTTAGAAGCATTAACTAGAAAATCTTTTTGTACCTTAATAAGCTGATCAATTTGAGTTTGAACTATTTGGAAATGTTTAACAAGCATTTTAACATCATTAGAGGTTCTTTCCACAATATCCCTTAACTCAATAATTGCTCTAGAGTTTTCCATCAAATGATTCTGCACTCTTTTATTAAAATTATCTTGCTTAACGACAAAAATATCAAATTCTTCTAAGCATTGATCAGGAGGTTTAAAATAAGGAATATCACCTTCATCAAAATGTTGGAGAGAGTGTACCTCAATAGTGGATGAGTGGGAGTCTGGCTTACATAATTCTTCTATAGGAGGTAGATTCTTCACATCTTCAGATTTAATACCCTTCTCCTTGAGACATTTCTTAGCTTCCTTCATCACTTCATCATTTAGTTCAATCACTCCCCTCTTCTTTGTTCTTGGTGTTGGCTCGGGCACAGTTAACTCAGGTGTAGTTAACTCAGGTGTAGTTGGCTTAGGTGAAGTCCAGTCATCGTAATTCTTGCTTATTTTAGCCATTAATTCCTCAGCTTCTTGGGGAGTTCTCTTCCTAAAAACACAATCAACACAGCTATCCAGGTATGTTCTAGATTCTTCAGTTAGTCCATTATAATATATATCAAGAAGCTCGTTTTTAGCTAATGGACATAGATGTTGTGCATGAATCAAAGCACAAAACCTTGCCCATGATTCAGGCAATATCTCCTTTTCTCCTTGTTTAAAATCAAAAGTTCCTGCAAAATGGCATGTCTAGCACTAGGAGGGAAATATTTCTGAAAGAAAGTATCAATCAAGCAATCTGGGCTATCAATAGATCCAGGAGATAAATTATTAAACCAAGCTTTAGCTTCTCCTTTCAGAGAAAAAGGGAAAATTTTAGCAACAAAGTAGGTGTGCATCTTAATATCATCAGAAAATAGGCCACTCATGGTAGAAAGCTCAGTCATATGTGCTACAACACTTTCATTTTTAGTGCCACAAAAAGGTTCTTTCTCAACAATGGTTATGTAAGATAAATCAAGAGAGAAATCATAATCCTTATCTTTAATGTTTATGGGAGATGTAGCAAATTTAGCATTAGGAGATAATTTAGGTCTAACAGTATGTTTCTCAAGAAGACTCTTAATAGCACTCCTAACATGAGTGTTTTGGCATTCTTTAATAAATTCATCAGTCATTTCTATATATCCGTCTTCAATATCATAGCTCTCTCTAGACTCGGGTGAACTGACAGGTGTAGTAGTATCTTCATTAGGAGTTTTAGTATTTCCAGCTATAGTTCTAGCAATTGTAGCGTCTAGGAAAGGACCTAATGAACCACTCTTATCAAGCACAGTAGTAGCAGCATCATAAGTATCAGAAGTTTTAGATTCAGCAGAAGTAACAGTATGTGTAGCATGTGTATGTGGTGGTGGTGTAAGGAGCTTACTCATCACAGATGGTGAATCAAGAGCAATAGAGGTATTCAGAACCGTACCTCTCCTTGTAGTGGATGGTAATATAGGAACCTTTCCATCACGAGATTTCCCCATGATGAATGGATAGCAACAAACAATAATGATTCCAAGTGAACTTGATAAATAGAGCTATGCTCCCCGGCAACGGCGCTAGAAAATAGTCTTGATGACCCACAATTATAGGGGATCGCAACAGTCTTCGAGGGAAGTGAAACCCAATTTATTGATTTGACACAAGGGGAGCCAAATAATATTTATAAGCCTTAAAAACTGAGTTGTCAATTCAGCTGCACCTAGAAACAATCTTGCTCGTAGTAGTTTATCAGTAGCAACAGTTTTGTAATAGCAATAGCAAAGTAAAAGCAGTAGTAAAAGTAAAGATAGTAGTAACAATTGCAGTAAACAGTAGGATTAAAGCGCGGTAGGCATAGGGATGGATGGATGGGCGTTGCATGGACAAGACAATTCATATAACAATCAAGACATAGGGCGTTTGCAGATAAATAAGATAAAGCAGCCAAGTAGTAAATACTCATAGGCATGTGTTCCATATATAGTCATACGTGCTCGTAATGAGAACTTGCACAACATATTTTGTCCTCCGAGCCCGTTGCAGCAGGGCCTCAAGGGAATCTACTGGCAATTAAGGTGCTCCTTTTAATAGAGTACCGGAGAAAAGCATTAACACTCCGTGAACACACGTGATCCTCATATCACAGCCATTCCCTCCGGTTATCCCGATTCTTGTCACTTCAGGGCCTTTGGTTCCGGACAATAATATGTGTATACAACTTGCAGGTAAGATCATAAACAATAATATCCTCATAAATCAATAACATGTTCAGATCTGAAATCATGGCACTCGGGCCCTAGTGACAAGCATTAAGCATAATGAGTTGCAACAATGTCAAAAAGCACTAACAATAGATACTAGGCACCATGCCCTAACAATCTGATGCCATTACATGAACGATCTCATCCAATCCCTACCATCCCTATAGCCTACATCGGGGTATTACTCTCATGGATGGGGGAATCATGGATTGTTGATGGAGAAGCGATGGTGATGATGATGGCGATGATCTCCTCCAATTCCCCGTCCCGGCAGGGTGCCAGAACGGAGTTTCTAGTTCTGAATCGCGGTATCTGGTGGTGGCGGCGCAGCGGAACTCTATATGGAAAAACGTCGAATCCCCCATCCGTTTTAGGTCAGAGGGCTTTTATAGGCGAAAGAAGAGGTCGAGGCAGAGTCCGAGGCAGCCACACCACCCCCTGGCGCGGCCTGGCCTGGCCCGCACGGCCAGGTGGTGTGGGCCCCTCGTGTCCCTTCTTCGTCTCGTCTTTTGGCTCTGTGAGTCTTCTGGTAAAATAGGAGTTTTGCGATATTTTCTGGGATTTTTCCTGAAAGTTGATTTCCTGCACAAAAACGAGACACCAAAGCAATTCTGCTGAAAACATCATCGTCCGCATTATTTGTATCCAAATCACACAAATTAGAGAAGAAACAACAGCAAAAGTGTTCAGGAAAGTAGATACGTTTTAGACGTATCAGTTGTCAAAAGCTTTTACGATAATCACAGTCATGTCAAGGCTAGACCAGACAAAGTACCATTTCTTTGGTCGCATAGAAAGATTAAGCCATAATAGAGAGCTGGGATACTATCATTGGGAGCCATTGGGGGTGAGAAAGAGCATGATCATGAAATACTTCCTCAGGAAACACGACTACGACAGTGTAGGCTTCATTAGACGAGATCTATACAACCTATGTTCCAGGTAGAAGAGGAAGCTTATTGCGACGGGTGGTTCTGCCGCAACCCTCGGTATCATGGCTGCCAGGAAGAGGAATGATCCTGATTTATTTTTTGAGTATGATGTAGATGATGAAGGAAGGCTGAAGTGCATGTTGTGGTGTGATTATCATTCACGTCAGGACTATTAGGACTTTGGCGATGTGATAGTGTTTGACAACACCTACAGTATGAACCGGTATGGTATGCCATTCATTTCTTTCGTCAGCCTAAACAATCACCGGAAGACTACGGTGTTTGCATGCGCCATCATGTCAAACGAGATGGAAGATACATTTTTTTGGCTGCTTCAAACATTCCTGATTGTAATGTTTCAGAATAAACCGAAAGGCATTATCACAGATAGTGACGCTACGATGATAAAAGCTATCCAGAATGTACTTGCAGACGTGTGGCACCGTATATGTATGTGTCACATTGAGAACAACATGAAGACGCATCTTGGTCATGAGTGACTTGAGGAGTTTCAGCCATTCTTATACTGCGTCACTTCAGAAGCCGTCTTTTAGGAAAGATGGGGCGTGTTTGTTCGCAAGTGGCAGACAAAATCAACCTAGGAATGGCTTAAAAGGATGTAAAACAAGAAGAGAATTTGGGTCGCCACGTACCTGGCCGGTGGATATTTTCTTGGTATGAGAAGCCACCGGAGGAGTGAGAGTTTGAACTCATGCCTTCACCTTCTGTTGGGGGTATACTTTCTGGGTATCCTCATTGTGCCTCACTGACCAGGGTGGCCCACTTCAGGTTAGAGCTTTGTTTCACGGGCGGCCTAGTCAGGAAGAAGAGACGGAGTCTAGTCCGGCTACAGGAAGGCTCAGAAGACTTACCGACATAAACCTGTAGTGTTACTTATAGTTCAAGATGTACTCTGTAACCGACTCTTAATCGTAGCCGGATAGGTCTCTCCTGTAAACCCTAGGCTGGATATCTATATAAGCCGTCCTAGGGACCAGCCTTTAGGGCACCCCACAATAGTCTACAATCTCAACTCGCACAGGCGAAACCTTGTAACCCATATCCGGCTCTGCCGTATTACTGGATTGCTAGCAGTAGTAGGATCTGTCCAAAGTCAGCGGATTCGAACCTGGGTAAACTTGTGTGCTCACCATCCTGGAACACCGTATGTTTCACACCCCTCTCTTCCGCACGCCTCGAGGACCCCCCTCATGGCGTACTTGTCATCAATCCGACGACAGTTGGCGCCCACCATGGGGCAAGTGAGCTTTGGATCTGCATTCCGAGCGGAACTGCAAGAATCGGAATCGGCGAGACAATCACCGTCGACCGCGTCCTCTACGCCAGCGACGTCCCTCTCATCATTCTCGACGAGACCTGGATTCCGGCTAGGGAGGCCATGACTGCCTACACCATCATGTCTTTTGGTAAGATCGATGTTTACATCGGTTTCGCTGAACCTGCCCCACCCACCCTAGCGGTGATGATAGAGGCAGAAGAAGCTTCTAGGTCCACTTTGTCCGCAGAGGCGACAGAGTTCCGTATCCCGAAAAATCCCAATCCGACCCAGCCCACACCTAACACGGCGATAGTGGAGAAAGCTGAGCCTGAAGCAGATCTTACGGTGAGAAAGGACTGAGGTATGCTGATATGTTTGGTTGTCAACTCAGTAATTGGCCCATTAAATATCTTGGTGTCCCTATTTGTGGCACTAGATTACATGTTGCTGATTTGCAACCTTTGGCTGATAAACTCAAGAGAAAGTTAGCTGGATGGGTACGAAACTCATCCTCTATTGTTGGGAGACTTACTTTGATCTTGTCCTCTATGAGTAGCTTACTTATTTACCATATGTCTATGTATCTAATGGTTGATACCAATCTGGAGGAATATACTAAAATCATTAGGAGATTCTTTTGGGAAGGTTCAAGTGATAAGAAAAAAATACTATATGGTTAAGTGGTCCTTAATCTGTAGACCAAGAAAGAAAGGGGGTTTGGGTATTAAAAATCTGAAGTTATTTAATATTTGCCTTATGTGTAAATGGTGGTGGAAGTTGGAACTGGAAGATGGGTTGTGGCCAAGAATTGTTAAAGCAAAATATGGGATAACTCATGGTATCTAGACAGTCAAGGTGAAGCAAAATGATTTTGCTGCCTGGAAAGACCCTAATGAAGATTAGACAAATTTATCTCGTTGGGAGGAAAATGGAAGTAGGTGTTGGGAGAGAGACTGTTTTTTGGCATGATCAGTGGGTTGGAAATTTACCCCTTTGTGAGAAATTTCCTGAGTTGTATGAGGTTGTAATCAACAAACTGGCACTATTAGAGAGATGCATGATCCGGGGTGGTTCTTTACCTTTAGAAGATGGTTGTCGTCCTGATTAGATTCTCACTGGCAGGAACTTAGGAATATGCTCTCCTTACTTAGATTGAATGATGAGGTGGATAAACCTAAATGTAAATATACTAAATTTGGTATTTTCTCTGTCAAAATTTTATATAACAAATTGGCTAATGCTTGTCCTGATAGATCCTTTAGACATCTGCGGAAAGCTAGGTTGCCTTTGAAAATTAAAATTTGGCTCTGGCTAATCTGGCATAATTCAATGGCTACTAAAGACAACATGAAAAAAGGAAAGTGGGTTGGTAGTTATGTATGTCGCTTTTGCCCCTTGTATGAATCTATAAATCACTTATTCTTCGCATGCTCTGCTGCTGTTTATATGTGGAGTTCTGTTGCCAATGTTATTGGAGCGCAATCTAGGCCTTCTTGTTTTACTCAATATTTTTGGTGCATTGTAAAATTTCTTCCCTTTGGATTTAACTTTCATATTGTATGCATTGCTTCTCTTTGTTGGGCTTTATGGAAAACTAGAAATCGTGCATGTTTTGAAGGGAAGTTGATTTCTTGCCCCTTTGAGATTAATTTGTTACATGTGTGCCTTCATTCGCTACTGGGCAGGTGTTCCGAATGCGCGGGATCGAGACATGATGGTGGATGGTGCTGATCGGCTGCAGAGCATGGCCACCCAGGTACATGACATAGCGCGGCGTGCATCAACGCTGAGAGTCAAGAATGGCGACGAGGATGAAAAAGTGGATATCACCGCGGACTAGAGCTGGCGAGACGATGTGTCCGGGTGTTGTGGTTCTCCTTGGTTTAGTAATCTTTTGCTAGCCTGTAAACAATTCTATGGCGTAGTTAGGTTGATCCCTTTGGTGTTTTGAGACTTTAGTTTCTGTTGAACCTTGTTTTATTTCTGTCGTTGTAAGATTTCTGTTCTGTTATCTGCCGATAATGGAGCCCGGCTCATCAGAGTCGTATGGATTTTTTTTTCTTATTACAAGAATCGCTACTGATCTCATTCCGCTGATTACCTATATATAATGGCTGTGATGCAAAGTCAGGTCACCGTAGCGCAACTGCCAAACACGTCCTGCAGACGTGAATATCAAATGCGAAGCCGAAGAACAGGTAGATGGCCGCTACTACCATGTCAAACCACAGTACTTAAACAATGTGATTTGCCGCCATACCCCTGATCAATCATGAATGGTTGACTTCTACTCCCCCTCCGTTCGAAAATACAAGACATTCTAGCTTCGTGAAAAAAATGTATCTAGACACCTTTTAGTGTATAGGTTCACTCCAAACATCTATGAATCTATACATTAAAAGATGTTAATATATATTCGATTCATAAAGCTAAAATGTCTTATATTTCCAAACGGAGGGAGTACTACCGTACAGCGCGCGCTGACACGGCATCCAGCGCGAACTACCCCACGGCCTATATACAACCGAGTCGCTTACTCGCTAGTCGCAACACACGACCACAGCCAACGCGTTGAAGCAAGCAGAGAAGCATGGCTCAAGCTGGCGTGTCATGTGATGCCAGCCGTGAGCTGCCTCACGTCGCCCTCTTCCCGTTCATGGCGAGAGGCCACACCATCCCGCTCACCCAACTCGCGCACCTACTCCTCGGCCGGCGCCTCGCAACCGTGACCTTCTTCACCACCCCGGGCAACGCGGCCTTCGTACGCGCCCTTCTGCCCGCCGGCGCCGACGTCGTCGAGCTCCCGTTCCCGGCCCCGCACGGCGCGGAGAACGTCGAGGGTATTGCGTCGGTGTCCTCCTTTGCCGACTTCGCCGAGGCCACGTTGGCGCTGCGGCCGCGCTTCGAGGAGGCGCTCGCCTCCATGCGCCCCGCCGCCAGCCTGCTCGTCGCCGACGCGTTCCTGTACTGGACCGGAGCGTTGGCGGCCGCGCTCGGCGTCCCCAGGGTATCGTTCCTGGGCACGTCCGCGTTCGCGCACCTCATGCGGGAGGTGTTCGTGCGCGACAAACCAGGATCCGATGCCACCGGCGGCAGCACCTACACAGTGCCGGAGTTCCCCCACGTGCAGTTCTCGCTCGCCGACATCCCCCCGCTCCCCATTTCAGTGCTAGCCCTGGACGCAAAGATGGGGATGGCCGTCGCCGGAAGCCGTGGCGTGATCATGAACACCTTCCACGAGCAGGAAAGCCGGTACATCGAGCACTGGAACTGGCACGTCGGGCACAGGGCCTGGCCCATCGGCCCGTTATGCCTAGCCCGGGAATCATCCACCGACGGCGATCATGTCCATGGCACTCAGCCCTCGTGGCTCGTCTGGCTGGACGAGAAGGCAGCCGCCGGCCAGTCCGTGGTCTTCGTCGCGCTCGGGACGCTGCTGGCGGTATCAGACGCGCAGCTCAGGGAGGTGGCCCGTGGGTTGGAGGAGGCCCAGGTGAACTTCCTGTGGGCCCTGCGGCCAGATGATAACGTTGACCTTGAGTTGGAGGAGCGAGTCCAAGGGAGGGGCATGGTGACGAGAGGGTGGGTGAACCAACAGGCAATCCTCCAGCACGACTGCGTCGCGGGATTCCTAAGCCACTGCGGATGGAACTCGGTGCTGGAGAGCGTCTGCGCCGGCGTGCCATTGGCGGTATGGCCGATGGTGTTTGACCAACCTCTCAACGCGAAGTTGGTCGTGGATGAGCTTAGGGTCGGTGTCAGAGTGAAGACAAGCGATGATACCACGGGTGGAGATGGAGGGTTCATTAAGAGTGAGGAGATTTCGAGGGCGGTGAGGGAGATAATGTTAGGAGAGACAAGGGCGTCGGCGCTCAAGAATGCGGCGGTGCTCGCAGAGCAGGCCGGGCTTGCAATGTCCGCTGGTGGTTCGTCGTGGAATATGGTGGAGAAGATGATCAGTGAGCTATCTGTGGTAGCCGACACACTGGGCTAGGCGACACACGGTGGTGTCAAATACAGCATGTGCCACCAAGAAAAAGTTGTTTGGTTGATGTGGGGTGAGTCGTAAGCCGTGTGGCGTCATGTTTGTATCATGACCTTCGTGGCGTTGTTCGGTCATCTTGGTCTTTCTTCTATGAAAACGATACACCTTCTAGGATATATCCTTAAAAAAAAGGAAGAAATGCGAACAATGTAGCATCCCACAAACTGTTGTGTAAAAACAAGGTGTGATATTACCGTTTGGATGAAGTTTGGGCAACTAACCATCGGTTTTGTCCCATAACTTCTTTTCTTCTTTTCATCGTTCGGTCGTGTGGGACTGCAGGATCGGCCTGAATAGAGGTGGTTTTTGGCCCGGTTGTTTTCCACCAAGTCTGTTTCCTTGATTGGGCCACCGTCGAGTTCTGATCTTTCTCTTGGAGATTCCCGCAATTAGGCACACGATGCTACTGGGTATCTAAGTGGAATCGATGCGTCGTGCACACCTTTTTTTTGGCGTGGTGCGAAGCTTCGTCTTCAGGGTGAAAACCCAAGGTCCAGTCTTCATTGGTTGTACCTAGAAATGGCCTTGTTGAAGTTCATTGGTTGTACCTAGAAATGGCCTTGTTGAAGTTATTGTTTTAGAAACTCGGACTTTCTTTGGGGTGAAAACTCAAGATTTTCGATCACAATGATTGCGCATTGTTTCCTTCTTGGAGGTGTTTCTTTTGGAGATCCTAGTTTGTAGTACAGGTGTTGTATTTGGTGGTGGTAAGACTGCTTCTGTTGCGAGTGGTTGTACAACACAACGGTTTTTTTTTCCTTTTCTCTCTTTTGTATTTTGATCTTGGCTATGTGCATCCCTGATGTCTTTGGACATATCATTGGTGCAGAGACTGGGTGTAATTGGTATCTTTACAATATTAATATATTCTCTTTGTCAAAAAATATATTACATATTATACGTTACATTGTTGAATTGTTGAAGTTTGATCCAAATTCATTAATGGGGCTAACTTCTGACGAGCGGAACGAGTCATGTCGCAATTAGGCTTAGCCAAAGTGGAGTGATAACGGATCATTGAAGACCTAGATTTCCACCAATATATAAACCTCTTGTAAACCATCGACCGGAATAAGTCACATATGATAATATCGGCGTTGTGTAAAAACTCATCATGTAGTGAAGTTTCGGCGTCCGTGGTTCTTTCCTCTCTTTGTTAGAGAGGATTTCCATGTTAAATCATGTGTTCCATGTTATGGTTTCATTTTCGTTTTTCACTATTTACTTTTCATGTTTATAACATTGCATTACATATATATTATTACTCTATTGCTTAAGGGTGAGCAAAAGCAACTGCTCTCAGCCATCTGCCGCGCGATGCCAGCGCATGCAAGCGGTGGGCTGGCTTTGCGCGTGGGACCTAGCTGGCGCTAGCAGTCGCAGGTCGTGGGCGATGGCTGGTTTTTTCCACACGCGTCTTTTCCTCTCGCGTCCCTTCCAGAGAGCTTGTTGAGCCCCGTCCTGATCCCCTATCGCCTTCGACCGACGGCGATGCCAGCCGGAGTAGAGAAGGGAGAGGAGCCTATGCAAATATTAGGTTTAGGTCTGGGTCTAGGTTCTCAGATTTTCGGTGCCATGCTGGTCTAGAGTGCATCGCCTCCGCGGGCGAGCAGCGGCTGCTGCTTTCCACGATGCCTTGCATGCTAGGGCTCGCTGCTAGGCCGAGCTTCTTCGGGAGGGCACCATCGGAATCTCTGTTAATAAGCTCGCTAGGTCCTTTGTTCTGGAACAAGAAGGAGAGGACGATTCAAGATCCAGATCAGGTCAGTGCTCAAATCCGGTGGCTTCTTGGATTAAGCCCCGTTCGACCAGATGTGTCGGGGGCAGCTGCTGTGGGGAACAAATCGCAGACCTCTGGTTAACTGGGGCGAAAAATAACGGAAAGCCCGTTTACTTGAGGCATAGTTTTTGTACAGAAAGAAAAAGTAGGGGAGTTGTACCGAGCGAAGGGCAATTGAATCCTCCCATCCCGATCTCGGCAGCTCAGCTCGGCCTAGAGTGGAGGCTTCGTGCACCGGTGCTGCTGCTATTAGCGCCGCACAGAGAAAGAAATAAAAAGGGAGGGAGAGAGCAGCGACGCCCTCTATGACATCTTCCTTCTTGAACTTACGCCATGGCTGGCGTGTCCTACGCAGATTTGAGCTTCCCGTTTTCGTTTCTTGTCGTTGGTTGCACTTGTAGCATTCTTCCGTTTTGTTGACGCGTGCGGTTGAGGTAGATTCTTCCTTTCTATTTCCTCACCATGTTAATCTGTTCATTCTTCTTGTCTAGATCGTCCGTGTTACTATTTCTTGATATCTTGTTCTTACTGGTCATTTTGCTTCGTCATTCAGGTATGTACTGTTTTTATTCCTTCATTCCCCTTATTTGTCTTGCACTTAAGCTGTTTCATGATATGCCGACACGTGCTTCAACAATATGGATCCGTAGGATTGCCTTAATTTTTCCACTTCATAATCATAGACAGTAACTGAAATTTTGGTTTTGCCTTATTTTTTAGGCTGCAAGACGAAGTCATTAGTTAAGAGGATTTTGCTCACAACACTAAGGTGCTACTGAAATCATCCTTGAGATTAGGGGATTAGGGAAAACGGTTACTGTAATGAATAATATGGAAAATTGGAAACATGAGGTGACTAATTTCCCATTCATATATCTTAGTGTTTACAATACATACTGTTAGAGTACATTTATCTATAGCTTAAGCATGATGAGTTTGGGCTGATCCGAGGGCACTTGCGGCGCGCGGTATCCCTGACTGTTGGGCATGCGTTGCACGCTGTGCGCCCCCCTCGGTCGTGTCTTCTTCCAGGTCTCCCCCGTATCCGCTTCTTCTTCAACCTCCTCCTCCGATTCGTCCCCATCCATCTGCATCTCCGGCTAGAGATAATCCTCTTGGGAGTCCACCGACACAGCTCACGGGAATCTTCCTCACTCCCGAACCCGCCGCCCCACTAGCGCCATGAACCCCACCTCCTCGATTTGTCGACGCCACCAAATCATGTGCCTCAACACCGGCTGCAGGGCATCCACTGGCGGGGCTGCCTCCTCTAATCCCCACCCCCAGCTCGCCTGCAGCCTTAAGGGCCTCCGGCGGCGCCACGCGCCTCCATGACTGCCCATCGATGGTGCCAGAGCAGGTCGCTGCAACCACCACATGGTGGCGCTCCTTCCATTGCCAACATCGCCCGTCCATCCTCTGCCCCATCCCCATCGCTCTCTTGATGCCCGCTCCCCTCGGATGTCCCTTTCTCAGGGCCGGCCCATACTTATACGGGGCCCAGGTGCAAAATGACAGCAAGGGCTCTTATTCACACAAAAAAGACTATTAAAATAATATATTTTAAGCTAAAAAAACGTCATATTTCATTATAACAAAGTAATATTTAGTACATAGCATAGATCCATGATTTTTTGACTCTCAAATAATAGCACAAACTAATCTTTTAATTCTAAAAATAACATTACTTATCTTGATCAAGTGGACTAATCATGAAAGGAAGGAATCAGATAACTTCTTTCTAATAGACATATCACCAAAATACAAGTTACATAAAAAAGAACAAAATAGGGAACTAAAACACCTGGCTCGATTCAGATGCAAACTTGATCTGTAGCATGAATAAGAAGACCACACCTTCATGAAATAAAAAATTATTCCCCTTTCTCCTCAGCAATTAGCACTCTCAGACTCAGATTCAATCGAAACCACACCCCATAGCTTTTCATTTTGCCTATGGAGACCTTGATTCTTGACTGCTTGATGGGAGCTATTTAATAGGATTGAGGTCTGTGGAGCGGTAAGGGTGGACACAAATTTACCTATGTCTAGAATCTAGTATCAAATGGCTATTGATCGGCAAACAATAGAACCGCTGAAAATTGAAGGGGAGAAATTTGGGGAACGATGGAGATGCGCCTTTGGCATTCATTAATTTCGGAAAGGCACGGCCATCGCCGTGCCGTTTGGGAAGGAGTAGATCCCGTCTCATTCGGTGGAGCGGTTGAGAGATTAGAGGAGAAGAGAACACACATACTCGAACGATTGGTTTTTTTACCTAAGCAATGGATCGATCGCTATGCTCCCGTACGCGCTGACCTGCCTGGGCTGAATATGGGCCTTTGACATTTTTTTAGGCCAAAAACCATAAATTTCAACTAGAAGTAGTAGAACTAATACCTGGGCTGGGGCCCTTGGCTCGCAAGGGCCCAGTGCGGGCGCATCGTTTGCCCGGCCTGTGGGCCGGCCCTGCCCTTCCTCCACCTCCCCAACATCCATGCCTTCATGCTGACGTCAACCGCCTTCGATCTAAGCAGCTCGACCGGATAGGCAGGTGTGAGTGGCTCACTCTGGCCACTGATGAGTACCTTCAAGCCGCTGCTACCATCTCTATTGTATGTTTCAAACCTTTGTTTTTAGAGCATAAAAGGTAGTATGTTGTACGCCAACAATTATTCATGGAACTTCCTTTGTGATGTATGTACAGGCGGAAGAAGATAAAATTTAAATGTATACTGGAAATATGGCAGTATGGTGTAGTGTTGGACTGCTGGTAAGTGCATCTTGGATCTTGTCTTGGTTATTTGTTTCCTAAATATGGGGTACCTACACACTTAGGTCATTAAGTTCACTAGCTAATACTGAATTAGTCGATTGTGTGCTTTTTCTTTGCAGAAAAGATGGATGTGTGGTGGGTAGATCTTGGGCTTCCTCTCTGGAGAAAAGTCCCGACAATGTTGCCACTTTTGTGAGAGAATATTTATTAAATTATACCTGTGCCACAATCTTGCTGCATCTCAACTAGTGTAATACCTTAAGCCCATTAGGTCGTCCTTTTTGTGTAAATTATACTTGTGGCAGTGCTTATGAATAATCAAACTTGTGCGATTCCTAACCTTGTCCAATGAATAGTATAATAATAAGATATTATTGGCGTACTAAAATGAGTGTGTCTTTTAGTTTCTCCGACTCTTTTGTATCAAGTGATCAATTGAAACATGCATCCTGTTATAGGATCAGATCTGTAGTTTCTTCATTATACAATTTTCTATTGTTGAATGTTAATCCAGTTGTCTCTTTTACACTTAAAGTAAAATATATTTTCCCCTATCTAAATAAATGGAATGCCCATCTTAGTACATTAGTAGTACTATATGTTAAGCACGACCAATAAATCTATGTGAACACATACACTCTGATGGTGTCTTTGTAATTGAAGTAAATCAGAGTTATGCATGATGCACGTCCACTTTATTGATTTCCCAACTTACATGCACTATTTTCATGCATTATTTTTCAAATCGTGAGTTATAAAATTGGCATATCATTCTGCCTTTCTAGGCTCTTTTGTATGCTATCCTTCTGATGATTCCCCTTTCTCCTTTTGATATGTTCTACCATCAATCACCTTACGTATTATTGTGATATTTTTTGCAGGTTTGAGCGCCCATGAGGTTAAACATCAACCTAGAGAGTACACCTTTTGTAGTAGTAGGGATGTTTGATCCAGTTTTCCTTAGTATTATCTAATAGATTAAGCATGTTGATCAGCCAGCCACTGGGAGCAGGGATCGTTGGATTTTGCAGCATATCAAAGACAACATATATTGGTTCAGCAGCAAAGGAAGCGTGCAGGAATGGCTCAGATATTTATTGGCCGAGCCCTTCAAAACCTCTATCCAAACGATGCACGATAAGTTCATTTGGCTAACATTTTAATTACCTGGAAGTTTGCCCTTTTTTCTAGCATTCTATTGATCTAATGGTTTGATGATTGCCAATGCAATTCTATGTAGAAAAATAATTTAATTTCGGATGCACATGCCCAATTACTTGGTGTATATTTGATAAGATGAGGAGTAATCCATGATATAGCTCTTATGATAATTTGCTTACTGTAGATGTCGTACTATTCAACATGCAGAACAATATACTCGGACATGTGTTACATATGTAGGTATTTTCAAATATTTGAGATAATCAGGTGAGAAATTCCATAGGTTGATTCCTTTGGAAGAAAATAGTTGTAGAACCCATGACCCTAGATATTTATTAACCAATGCTAGAATCCATATTATGAGCAGATTTGTTTTTTCTATATTTTGGTGTTTCTTAGTTGTCGCACAATTAATATAGTAGTGTTACTTTGAAATGGTCATTAGAGATTATTCTGTTGTACAGTAGTATTTTGGAAATACATACCTTCGATCTTCGTGCAATGCTCACATCTGGTACTAATTGTTTTTGTGTATTCTTGCAATGCTCACATCTGGTACTAATTGTTTTTGTGTATTCTGGCCTTTCTTAGTTGCTTAGCCATTAAATATTGCTCTACTATTTAAAAAAGCCATTAGAAAAAGATTACCGAAGTACATTTTGAAAATATAGACTTGGAATCCTTCATTCAGTTCATGCATCTGGTACGACATTAGGCCTGACGATGTTCGCCGGTACAATGGATGCATTTTTCTCCGTCTTTTGTTGTATTAATTAACATATTGATAGTCTTTTTTTTCCATGATGTTCTAGCTCCAATTTATATTCCAGACAATGTTTCAGGTCTAAAACGTTGCTCAAGAAAGTAGGTTCTACTACTAAAATTGCAGCAGCACATTTATGTGTGTTGAGAAAGTAGGTTCTACTACTAAAATTGCAGCAGCACATTTATGTGTGTTGCAGCATATCAAGTTCAAGTATAACTGAATAACAAGTCTCTTTGAATTTTCTTTAGTGGTTTAGAATAATCTTATATTTATTAGCACAGCAAGTCACTTTAAATTATCTTTATTTTTAATATGATTCTCTCAGCCAAGTTTTACTTTTTATATACACCTACAATATCTCATCTATGTGGCAACATCATGCATATTAGGTTCGGTTGGGAATGACCAATTATTTAATTTTTATTGCCATTAATTATAATTTATTACTTAATAGCTTAAGTCTGGTGAGCTGCGGCTATTTTAAAGCCACTTGTCGTGCATCCTGCCGATGTGCTGCCACTGGTTGCCGGCCTGGGTATTTTGTGTCGATGTATGTGTGGGTGCGTGTTGTGTGTAGACCTATGGATGTGCCTTATCCTTTACAACACCAGTTCTCGACGGATGGAGAGAGAGGTCGACAAAGCTAGGGTTCTGGCGTCGCCCCCTTCCTGCCACAATTTGACCTCAGCGCCACCACCAGCACTCCATCAGACCATTGGTGCCCCCATTCCCTTCCTCGATGGTGTTGCGCTCCCGTTCCCGCATCAACTGCCGATGTACGGCCTTACTCCTGCACAGACCGCTGCCGCCCTCTTTCCCCACTCACCGTTCGCCGCTACCTCGCTGCCCTCCATCGGACCGGCTGCCGCGTGCCGCAGGGGCACACAACCACACCATTGGAGGAGGTTATCGCCATGTACTCAACCCGCCTCAACCCCATTGAAGCTTGTTGTCCACCTTTCCTTCAAGATTGCTTTTGAGTTTGAGGTCACCGCCCTAGGTATGCTCTCTTCTCCCTACTCCACTCCAGTCCCGGCGAGCACTTCTTACAGCCCCAGCAGTTCGAGAGACATTGTCGTGTGTTACTGTAGTTCGATATGCATGGCGTTGGCAGAGAGTGAATTAATGTTTCTTCCTATATGACCAGACAACTAGATTCATGTGTTGAACTGGTAGGTGATGACAAGATCAGTTTGAACTGTCACACCAATGGACAATGGTACATGTCTCGGTGTGGAGTAGATTCTTGCTTACTAATAGATAGATGACATGATCAGGAGTTGACCTTTTTAATGAGTTTTATTTGTTAATGTTATTTAGCTTTTGATTTCTTAAAAATATTGTCATCGAGATATGTATATTATTATTATTTATCTTTCTAGACTCTACAGGCCATCATCCAAACTTTTAACAAACTAGTGTGCGCATATGTTTTCAACCTGAGTAGAATAGCATAAATTGTGTAGTCAATACTTTGGGGTTATTCCCGGTCTATTTACTGTTAATTTCAGACCTTATTTTATATTTTATTAGTGCTTTTCGGCATTAAAACCATTGAAATGATTGTCAATAGTGGTTTACAAATCAACCTATAAAATTTCTGCTCACCAGTGTGTGCCAACAATAAAAAGACCTGATCGACTCATTTTTTCGCTTTCACCTTTGATAAGTGACAAATCCTCTTATAGTTTTATTAAAAAATTCTTTACAGAAGTATATAATGATGATTCACAATTAGGGGTGGACACAAAGCCCGAGGCTCGGGGCTTGGCTCGGGCTCGACATGTTTTGGCTCAGGCTCGGCTCGGCTCGAAGGTTATACAAGCCAAGCCCAAACCCTGCAACTGAGGCTCGAGGCTCGACAACCCTGCTCGGTGAAGCTCGCAAGCCGGCTCGAAGGCTCGGTCAATTTTGTTTTTTCCATATATTTCTAAAAGCCTAGCATTTTACAAATATATATAGTATACATGTAACATGGTAAATGCATGAATTGATCAATACATCATCATCTCAGTGATTCTCAACATTATATTGATATACATCATGTGTGTAATTAGTCCAATAGTCTCACAATGTACTCCCTCCGTCCCATCTAGAAATGCATGTACCTACATACTAAAATATGTCTAGATACATCCATATCTAGTCGAAGCTAAGTCACTTAATTTGGGACTGAGGAAATAGAAAAAATTCAAAATACAACAGGAAAGAATGAACAATTCTAATCTCAAACTATAAGTGACATCGAGAATTTATTTTCAAGAAAAAAACACTGCGGACAATACTGATGATTTGTTAACATTAGTAGCCACCGTGTTGTGCCTAGGAGTTTTGGCTGCCGATTGAGCGGGATGATTAACCAGGGCACCAAGGCTATTCAATTGGAGAGAGCTGGCGGGCGGAGGGCATGTGCCTGCTGGGCAACAGGTAGAGGACACCGCGGCCGCTGCTAGGGCGCTAACCCCCGATGCTTGGGCCTAGGGAGTAGGGGAGCAAATCGGCAGGATCTGGGGATAGGGGGTAGCCACGGAGGTGGAGATGGGGCGGTGGCGACCGGCGTTGGGTGGGCAATGGAGGCCGACGTTGGTGGCGGCGCCAGCCCTAGCGAGATGAGGGAGAGCGATGGGGTGAGGGGAATCAAGCAACTGGATGAGGCATGACCATGGGACGAGGGAAATCGAGCGACGGGAGTTGGGTAACGTCTGGTTTGACGAGCCGTCCGAGCGAGCCACGAGCCCACTTTTCAGTTTATTTTTGTACACAAGCCGAGCCAGGCTTGGCTCGATTTTGTCCGAGCCTAACCGAGCCGAGCCACGAACCGGCTCGGCTCGGCTCGATTCCACCCCTATTCACAATTGAGTGTAATTATCCCATTCACCATTGTTATTAAGGTACCAATAAAACAACTGAGCAAGCTTCATTTCTGCTCCTTTATCGGGATATATCTAGCATACGAAAAATAAACTCTTCGGCGACTTCTTCACCTTTTAGAGATGCTTCTTCTCATAGCTGGCTTTTCTTTAACTCTCTCGACTACTTAAGCTCACATTGTGTCTCTAAAAATATCTTCCTGGAGGCTCATGTAAGTTTGTTGAAATTAAGGGGTGGCAAATTTGGTGGATGTAACAGTGTCATAAGTACATGCTGCCATAGCTGAGTAGATGTAGAGCGTTTACTGTCATCTATCATGTCATTTCTATCAGTCTCAGATATGTGTGTGCGCGTGCGCGCTTGGGTCAGTTAGTGTGGAGCTTTATCTGCTGGAGTGTGATGTACTTTAGAGTATTGTCATTGCTTCTCTAAACTTTACATAGATATTCAGAACCAGAAGGCATATATCATGCCCAGTGACGTGCATATTCCCTTTAGTGCTTGATGCTAAAATTATGGTGTAATTTTTTTGTTCTGGTGGTATTGTATTGCGAAAAAGCTCTCTACATTATCTTTTCCATGTTCGTTTCAGGTTACTGTTACGTTAGTCGGTTGTTCAACTGATGGTGGGATTCTTCATCAACTGGGAGTAGCAGCAGGTCCATGGTGTCGATGGGGGTAGGGCTCTCCGTAGAGCAGCTCCACGCCAAACCTAGCGACCTCCATGGGAATCTTGGCCCCCTTTTCTTGAGGCTACGAAATGCTCTTCCAGAATGGCTCTTCAAGGTATGTACCTTAGCATTGACAAGCAGCCTGTAAACTCTTTAGTCTCCATTGGTGTGGTTGTCAGTAAGAAATAAGAATAACACAAAATCAGACAATTTTTTTTCAAGCATATTATTACAATCTACCTCTATGTTTTGTTGAATTTGGGTTTGGCAACCTCTACTCCTTCCGTGGGTGAGTTACCGACGGCACAACAAACTCCTAGAGGGGTGCCTCATGTTGGTCCTTCTATGCAAAAAGATAAGTTATTAATCTATTTTTGGCTCATGGTTACGGGTGGTTCTTTAGAGAGGACAGAGGGGGAAATGATGATTTCTGGTGTTGAGGTTGGAGGCGAGGTCACACCACGAGAAATGGACAAAAAGCTGCCAAATTGGCATATTTCTTACGCGTACCAGCTCAAGCATTTCGAGTACCTATTTTTTAAACTGAATTGAATGAAGAATAACTGGAAGGAGAAAAGCCTTTCGAATTTGGATTTGTTATTATAAGGGTATTTTTGAGTATTTGTCCAAAGGAAGGAACAAATGAGTATAAGAGAATTTTTTAATTCATTTTTTCCAAGTGAGATATATCCCATACTATTTCTCCATTTTCATCTAAAAGGTCTTTTTATTTTTATTTTATTTCACTATTCAAGTCCATCTAGATCTAAGAAAGAATTCAATGTTATGAAATTCCACTAATATACAAGAAGAATATATACGTGTATTGAACCTTTATATAGAGCTCTGCTACTAAGAAAATGACAACTCTCCATCTTTTTTCAGTAACATATTTGGTCCATTCTGTCCATGCCTGTAATCTTTTGTTAAGCACCGTTGTCAAGGGAGAATGTTCTGATAACGATTTTAAAGAGGAGCACTAAATTTCTTGTGAAGAATTTTGCTAGCTATGTATACCTTCATACTTGAAATAGGTTCATTTTCCATATATTCAGAACAAAAGCTTGCTAATGAATAGTATGACTTCAGTTGAAAAAATATACAGCTTAAGAACACCTCTTCGATTATTTTTTTATGATTTACAATTATGCATTTGTTTATGACAAAAATTCATTGAGGATAAAAAAGAGGGGATACAATTCCACGCCCCAGTCACAACTTTGAGTGTGTATAAGTTATAGTTAGATGCATCCAACAGAAGTTAAGGAGAATAGAATTTGGTGATGGGAATAAGATAATGTGTTTAAGCATGTTGTTTAATTTTATTTTTGGTCATTTTGGAATGGCCGACTTATGGTAATGTGACTATGTCCGTCTCATATTCTTCTGATGTACTATGTAGTGATTGAAAAACATATTCTGTTATTTAGTTATTTGTTGTGCT
Source organism: Avena sativa (assembly GCA_916181665.1). Taxonomy (NCBI): domain Eukaryota; kingdom Viridiplantae; phylum Streptophyta; class Magnoliopsida; order Poales; family Poaceae; genus Avena; species Avena sativa. The sequence goes on from OV702290.1 coordinate 474,193,270, forward strand.
TCATTTTAAAATGTACGTGCAAATGTACTGTGATCATTCAGGACACATTGTGAAAACTATCCTTTAGCTATTTATTGTTTTCCTTTTAAGAGTACTTGTGTAAATTAAGCATGGACATTTGGTGAAGATGATTACTGCAATGGTGAAATTGGAGTCAAGTTCAAAGTGAAATATCAAGATGACCAAGTTGTACAAGAAAAATTACATGGGTAACTATAGAAAGTTGTGCCATTTATGAAAATACCTAAGCATACCTACTAAAGTTTGGTCCCATGGATCTTGGGTATAAGGTGTAACATCTTTTGCCATCAGAATCGGATGCTCATGAATAGTACAATTAGCGTAGTAGGTAGCCAGGATATTGCTTACCCAAGAAACCATCATAGATTTCATATCCTCAAGCTAGGTAACTCCGATATATGTGGTCTAATTTTGGCTTAAGGGTAGGCTCATGGGGCATGAACATGTTACGGGAATAAGATTGGACACTGTGAATAGCATTTTTGTTTTTCTCATATTTTCTAGCCATTGTGACTCCAGAGTTTACTATGATGGTGCCTCTTTGGTTTGATAGTCTACTAGATACGAGTCCTATGTTTTTCTTAGAGCTGCCAAAGCATTTCTGTTCTTAGTACAGTTTAGTACTGAATACCCTTGTGTACTATTTTCCTATTTTACTATTAAATTGTGGACTATTTTACTTCCTGTGTCGGGGTAGATATGGAAATGGAGAATTACTCTCCATATGATGAAATATCACCGCATAAAAGCTTTTGCTCACCTTCAACATGCATAGGGTAAGATTCGCTATGGAATTTATGCTATACTAGCGAGTAACTATTATCACCTGCTTAAATTATTCAGGAACTATTGGTGTCATGTTAAAAATATTGAATACTTGCAACAACTTAAACGCATATGACCAGGATATGCAGGCAAGGCTTAGTGGTAATACCCAACTCAATGATCTATTTCTCAATCTTCCTTTTTAGGGTACAATTTTTTTCTTAATGAGTCTGTCGTACTCAATCTCTGATTTACTATTATTTTACATGGTGCAGCGATGACCATGTAATAAATAGGTGCCCCTTTCTCTTCGTGTGTCGTAGCGGACATAGCGGTCTCATTATGATAAAAACATAGCAAGGTGCATCTAGAACTAGACTTATAGAATTTACTTGGACATTTTACCTTGCTTTATATTGAATTATACTTCATTTATCCGAGTTCGAACATTTTATATAACTCCAGCTGCGAAACTACAGAAAGCTTTGCACTTACTGGGACTTATTTTCAAGTTTGCGCAGTGAGTGCCAACTTTTCTAGCATCTTACAACCATCGATGATTGGAAGTACATTTTTGGGTCTACCAGATTCATCTAGGAGCCTCCTAAGATAAAATGTTTACTTAACCTTGAATTGTACAATATTCAGTGTTACATGCATGCCTCCAGTTTAGTGATTTGGAGAGGATGTGTTCCTTTTTTTTTGACATCTTGGAAAATATGCCATGTTTAGTTCTCTTATTATGTAGTCTGAAGTTATGTATGTACTGTCTCTTATATTTTTGAGCTACTTGTCAGATTTCTTTGGTCAATTACAGTTTATCATTCTTTGATCTACTATTATCATAGTATGCCGCAATGACTGCTCTTTTCCTTTTCGAGTTATCCAATATACCTTAGTCCGTTATATGTTTTAGTTGTGAGCTTTAGAACAATAAAGAATGGAGATATATCCTAATGAATTTGTGGTTCGCACCATTTCTTTGGAAGAAGCATTAAAACTAAGAGAAACCTTTGTCCACATGCATCATTATGGAAGGGAAAATATTTTTCTGCTTCTGCACCTCTTCATAGTGATTTTTTTTGATGATTTTGGCTTAAAGGTGTTATTACAAATTTTGCTGGTGAGGAACACAAAACTCTGTTTTGTCAAACTAATAAATTATTATGAGTGCAAAACTGTATTTTACCAAATAAAACACTATAAAGTAGAACTAAATATGGTACAAGCCTAATAACCAGTATTCTTATTCTAAAATAGAGTATTTTTGGATAAAATAAGTTGTATCATTTTGTATCAAGTCTTGCCAAGTTATGTTTGTCCATGTACTGGACATATGTTGCACATAAATCTCCTTTTTTGTGAGGAGTCTGTGTTGTGTTATGATGTAACAGTGTGTTTGTTTACCATCTGAATTCTTGATATGAGAAATTATTTTCTTCTACCAAAATGATGTTATGCTTAGACTGGCATGTTTTATCACAGATACACAACATTCCTTTGTTGTTTTGCAAGCTTTCTTTTTTCCTGTTGGCTAATAATAAGGTGATATGAACTGAAGAAGAACGCCGTAACTGATTGCAAATGAACTTTTATGGGACAAGAAGTGAATAAATCATGTAAAAGAGATTGACGAAACATTTTTTTGTCTAATCTCAATGAATTGTACCATGTTTGATTCAGATTCGTTTAACTATTTGTTTCTCTATTTTCATGCCAAGTACCAGGATGATCTGGTGCATGTATGATTTTGTCCATTGTATGTAACATGCATTGTGTAGCTCGGGATGCCATCTTCTATTGAAATCATGGCCTCTTCATTGGGATATTATTCTTAGATTCTATTTATACTAGAGAAAAACGCGCGCTTTGTTGCGTCGTCTTTTAGGCGTTGTGCATACATAGTTTTAAAAACCGCACCGGTCAGTGAACCGGTGAGTTCAGTGGTTTGCTGGTCGGACCACTCGTTTATTCGGTTTTGGTGACAAAAAACCATCCTTTTTCATCAAATTTAAGCAAATTTTAGAACAAAATAGTCATAAAAGGTATATATAATATAAATTTAAGTATGTAATCACCAAACATGGCGTGTCCAAATGGTATTGGGCTTTATGTGTTGCTATTTATGCCTAGCACAAGTTCACAAGTTTGATTCCTCGAGTAAACATCTATTTTTTCCGGTTTTTTGATGTTTGGACCGGTGCCTCTTAAAAAACTGGTGAGTCCATCGGTTTAGTTTTTCTGGTTAAACCATGGAATCGGTCCGGTTTTTAAACTATGTGTGCATGTGCGGCTGTTGCATCATTTCTTTTGCTGCTTGAACGGGTCAGGTAATAAACGCGTTAATTATGTTTGGTTTACCAGCATAGTTGATTGGATGTTGTTGATCCGCATGTAGAGGAAATCAAAGTCAGTATATGGCAAACCTTCGGTGACATATATGGGGCCAGTAGAAGAGGGCCCAACAGGCAAAGCCGTAGAGCGTAAGATTAGTCCACGCACGACGGAACCGAGGCCGTAGCGTACGCGAGCTGCAACGCCTGGGAACGAAATATCCAGGAGGGCCACATGACAGCATCGGATAAAACGGGAGAGCGCGGCACATAGGCCGGCTGCATGCGACGACGCTTAAGACTATAGATATATAATATTATTTGTAAGCACTTATTCCATTTTTTTTTTGCGAATGAATCATTGCATTACTCAAGAAGTATTAGAGATTACAAAATCTTGGCAGGTCCCAACTAAACCTTCCGGGCCGGAAGAAAGCCAAACTGCGGTACGCCTATTAATTCTAGCATAATTTGCCATGAAGTGGTTGCTAACATTATGAGCTCTCTTTATATGAGTAATGCATGATTGCCGATCTTTCAGAAGAAATTTAATCTCCTCAGTCAAAGATGAATACGATGATCGATCTAGGCTGTTGTCCTGCACCATTTTAACCATCTCCAGACTGTCCACCTCAAGGATAAGGGGTTGGTTACACCAATTTAATGCCAACGATAAACCTTCCCGGGCCGCACTCAATTCCGCATCCAGAGCATCTCTACAATTGAATAATTGTCGACATGCTGATAACACAATATCTCCATTGAAATCTCTAATAATTATCCCTGCTCCCGCATCTCCACCAGTTACGAAAGAACCATCAGTATTTAATTTGCACCATCCGAACGGTGGAGCAGACCAAGGTGTGGTCGTTTCAGCAGCAGGTACCTTTTTATTATGGATATGGGCATCTTCAATCTCTAAAACAAATTTCCCCTTCTCTATATTTTCGCCAGCATGGTATTTGATCTGTAGTAACGACTCCATGTAGCTCAGTAGAAATTGCCGAGAGGCTTCCGTTGGAGGGGCCGGTTTATCATGTACCACCTCATTGCGTATGTACTAGATACGTCACAGGATCATCAATACTCTAGAGCTAGTACCTTTTGAAAGATTTCCAAGTAGCGTTAGGAGCCAATCCGTACCAGTATGCTGTATCAATCGTAGCTCAGGCAGAGGTAATTTTTCAGCCATGAATTCTCAAAATTGTTTGGCTAGAGTGCAACGTACGAACGGATGAAAGTTGTCCTCTATTTCCACACCACATATTGGACACTGTGCAGAAACTTCAAGCTTACGTTTATGCTTGTTCAACCATGTTGGCAAAGAATCTGTAATTAAACGCCAAGCGAAATGCTGAACTTTTGGCGGTACATCTGTCTTTCATATTAAATCCCAGATTTTCCTGCTACCATCCGGAGCTGAACTAGTTGATTGTGTTGTTGAACGCCAAGTCTCGTCCATAGCAAAATCATATGCACTCTTAACAGTAAACAACCCATGTTTTGATGGTGCCCATGCCAGGTGATCTGGCAATAGACGCGATGATGGCTTGATCTTCAAGATTTCACTCACATCTGGAGGTATAAAATACTGGTTAACCAGCTCCATCTTCCAATAACCATGTTGGTCAATTAATTCCGAGACAAACCGTAGCCTGCACCTTACCAACATGCCAAATAAGACCTTTCTTCAACAAATCTAGCCCATGGGATATCGCTTGCCAAGTTGAAGATGTGTTACCTGTGAACACAGTATCCTCAAGCCTTCCATTAGGGTAGTATTTGGCCTTCAAAACTCTCGCGCATAGACTGTCAGGTTTCACTAGCAATCTCCACGCCTAACGTGCAAGGAGGGCCTGATTGAAAATACGAAAATCCCGGAAACCAAGGCCACCCTGCCTCTTAGGCCGTTGTAACTTCTCCCAACCACGCCAATGCGTTTTCCTCTTCCCGTCTTTTGCTCCCCAAAAGAAGTTCCGAACTAACCTTGTTAGATCGTCACAAACAGAAAACGGCAACTTGAAGACACCCATTAAATATGTTGGTAGAGCTTGAGCTATAGATTTAATAAAAACTTCCCTCCCAGCTTGATCAAGATGACCATCACCCCACATCAATAACCTTTTAGTTAATTGTGCTTGTAGATTCTAGAACTTTCCTCTCGACATACGACCATCCGGTGTTGGCAAGCCCAAATATTTTTCCTCAAAATTCAGGGAAGTAACACTAAGAGCCGAACTGATAATCTCTCCTATCATGTGGACAAGATTCTCCAAACAATAATGAACTTTTGGCCGGATTGATGAGCTGGCCAGTAGCAGCAGCAGCATACGTATCCAAAGCAAGTTTAACATTCAAAGCTTGTCCATGTGATGCTTTAAAAAATAACAACGTGTTATCCGCAAACAACAAGTGTGAAACCTCCGGCGAGCGACGACACACTTTGATTGGAGATATCTGGTTATCATCAATACCTTTGTTCAACACAGCTGAAAGACCATCAACAATAAAAAGGAATAGAAACGGGGATAATAGATCACCTTGCCGTAGCCCACGCGACGGTGCAAATGAATCCAAGAGGGTTCCGTTAAATTTTACAGCATATCTCACCGACATAACACATGTTATTATCCAGTCCACAAACCGGTGAGAGAAACCCATCTTTTGCATCACTTGCCTCAAGAAAGTCCAATCAACCCTGTCATATGCCTTTGACAAATCTAGCTTATAAGCACAGTAACTTTTTGTTGGATCCTTCTCTTGCTTGATATGGTGAATACACTCGAAAGCCAACATTGCGTTATCAGTTATCATACGGCCTGGCACGAAGGAACTCTGGGCAGGTGATATAATCTCATCGAGTAATGGCCTCATTCTATTCACTAAACACTTAGAGACAACTTTATAGACAACGTTGCATAGGATAATTGGTCGATAATCAGAAAGCTTGCTTGGGTTTGAAATTTTTGGAATTAGAACAATAGAAGAAGAATTAGCACCCTCTGGCATTATACCTGTTCTGAAGAATTCCTTGACTGCACCAATTATCTTTTCCTTTAAAGTATCCCAATTGCGTTGGAAAAATCTTGATGGAAAACCATCCGGCCCAGACCTTTAAAGGTCCAATTTGAAATAAAGCATATGATATTTCCTTATCCGAGAAATCGGCACATAAATTCACATTTGTTTCTTCAGAGATTCGGCTTTCAAATAAATCCAGCACATGCGCGGTTTGTAGGCTATCATCGGCAGTGAAGAGATTTTTGAAATATTGAGTAGCCATTTGATGCATAGTTGGTTCATCCTCATGTGTGACACCCGCATCATCGACCCACTTGCGAATCTTATTCTTCCGTACTTTCCATACAGCTTTATATGGAAATATTTAGTATTTCTGTCCCCCTCCTTTAGCCATGTTAAACGTGACCTTTGAAGCCACATCATCTCCTCACGATACAGGAGTTCGTTCACCGATCAGTGATACTCCTGATCTCCTGCCTATCCGCATTCATGTGCATAAGCTCTTCTAGCTGAGAGCGGGACTTCTAGAGCTCTAGATTAATACTACCAAACTTCACTCTGCTCCAATCATATAGCGTTGCCATTGTCTGGCCGAGAGCCCTTTCCACATCACCCAAATCAGTGATATCACCTACATCAGTTCATGCATTTTGAATTACCTCCGGTAGCGCATGGTTTCGCTCCCACATAATTTCAAATTGTCTACATTTTTTACGACCAATATTAGGCTCCTCGATTTCCCCCCTAATCAGTAGTGCCACATGGTCCGAACATGGAGTAACAATGTGTTGTACCGAATTATATGGATATAAATTCCGCCATGTATTCGAAGCAACTGCCTGATCAAGCCGAACTTTAACGTTTGCAGCTCCTGTCCATTTGTTATCATATGTGTGAGGGACACCCGAGAAACCCAAGTCAACCAAGCCGCATACTTCCAAAGTATCTCTAAACATGGACATCTGATTTTCGGACTGTGGCGTCGATGAGAAATTCTCAAAGCTCCACATGCATTCATTGAAGTCACCAACCATTAACCAAGGTAGATCGTATAGCGGCTGCAATCCACATAGTGTCGACCACATTGAGTGTCTATTCTCTGCTCTCGGTTCCCCATAAACACAAGTTAATCTCCATTGGGGTGTATCATCAGAAATTTTCACAAGAACATCAATGAGCCTAGAGTTTACTTCCTTGACATCAACCTGTATGGACTCATGCCAATGTAAACATAACCCTCCACTCATGCCTTCGCTATCCAGAGCAGCAAAACCACGTAAGCCGAAACGACCTCGCAACCTCTTCATTTTCTCCCTTTTCTGCCTGGTCTCACATAAAAAGACCATCATAGGGGAATGCGACTGGATCAAAGTCATTTTCTCCCTCCCCCCCCTCGACAGTTCAGACTGATGATATTCGTTGTCCCGGGCGGCGCTCCATCACGGAGCCCGCCGGTTTCAGAACATTACCTTTATCAGAGGCATCACTTCCATCAGTCTTTCTTACTCTCTTTGGATCCCTCTTTGGCGGAGTACTATTTCCTGACTGGAATTGGTTCACAAGGACACCGACATGCTGAGGTGTAGGATTTGGCAGCGCCAATTCCTTCCTGAGAAAGGAAGACCGTCAGCTCCCATACCACGCTTCCTGTTCAGATCCATCTCCATATCAACATTAGAGGTAGTCCTTTCATTAGAATTTACGTCAAGGTCATCTTCTTGCTCTGAATCATAATCTCTAGCCCATCTTCCATGACCACGACTTGGCCCTACACCCCTACCACGTCAACGTCCACGCCCAGATGAACGGATAGCCCAAGCAGCTTTTAGATCCTTAAAAACCAACGATGATGGTGGGTGAATACCATCACCGTGTTCAGTACATAAATGTCCTATCATCCCACACAGAGCACACCAATCCAGGAGCCGCTCATACTTCACAAGGAAAATTTGGCGCTTTCCTTCTCTAATTATCGATACATGATTCTTGAGAGGTTTTAGGACATCGATCCACACACGAACTCTACAAAAATTTCCTGCAAAATCACCTGTAGCCGGTTCGGCATGAACAAACTTCCCAACTTTGCCACCAAGTACCTCAATAATTGACTTAAAACCATCCGGCAAATCATGGATTTGTATCCATATTTTGAAGACATTCAAAGGAATCTTAGATGGTTTGGTAAATCCGTCATACGGAGCTAGAATCACCGGGTGTCCTCTGAACGTCCAAGGGCCTCCTTCCATCATTTTATCTTAGTCCCCTAGACATGAGAATTGCATAGTATAGAGGTTGTTCTCTAGCGATCAGAACTTCACCTCCTGGGCCAAATCCCACGCCGTGCGCATGTTTTTATAGAACCAGAAATCACTGTATTCACGATCAGTATGTACTTTTGCAATCGCCAGCCATCTAGTTGCCTCAACCGGAGGTGGAGTTTGATCCTCGAAGATTACATCATCAAGGTCCTCTTCCCGTAGCCCCAGCTTCTTCATCATCTCATCAAGATCATCACTTGCAGAAACTCCCGAACTAGATGCGTTCGGATCCATCCTTGGAAACCCTAGGTTCCCCGAAGCCTTCCCGAGGGTCACTTCCAGCCACCAAACCCCTTCTGTGAGATACCAAGGCTGGGAACCGATGAGAGGAAGTCCCAGGTCGGCCCGAGCAGGATCACCGACGGGGATCGACGGCAAGAAGAAAATAAATCTCGACGCCGAGGGAGTCGGCGCGAGGACGGTCAGCCCTAACGAGAGGGGACTTTTCACCGAAATACGTAAGCACTTATTCCATGACTTCTTATAGAATTGTTTTTGTTAGATCATGGCTAACATTGGCTGGGTCATGAATAACGATGGAAGCATGTCATTAGATTCTCATGATAACATCCTGGATAACACTTTTAACTCCTTTTTTTTAACAAGATAACACTATTAACTGGTGGGTGACATTAACAAACACTAAGGAGTGTTATAATCAGCAGCCATGAGGTAAAAGCCATCCTCGAGCCCATCACATCTTTCACACAACGCCAAAACCCAGGGAAGACGGCGCGGCGAAGCGCGCTTACCCACCTAATATATCTATAGGCTTAAGCATGATCACATGCAAGCATTATGAGGCCATCTACCGATAATGTGCCACCAACTTGTGGGCCTTGACCGCCACCCATGCGAACCCCCAAACCCAGCCCTGCACCTGAACCTCCTCGTTCACCCTACCGATCTCTCTGTGTCGTCTCCTCAAGAGCCCCTACACGGCTATGCACTAGGGTTCCCTGCTGCCGTCACACCCATCCCCGCGCAGCTCTGCCTCAACCTTCGCCACGCATCTCCTGCCCCACTGTACCTCTTTGTCGTCTAGCTTCCACAAGCTAGAGATACCCGGTGAGGGATCCCCCTCCTGCCTGTCACCATGTTTCTTGATTCCTACCCGCCCTCGGATGAGCTATTGCACGTCTTTCAGGTCATTCCTGGAGGCGTAGGCCGGGAAGGTAGTGGCCGACGAAGCGTGCAAGCATGATCAGGAGGCGCCCTAGGGCGGCAGACTAGGTGTCGGTCAACTGGATTTTTAGAATTTTTGTTTTTGGCTTAGGTGGGGGCGGGGGGTGCTGAGGTGGAGAGTGGGGCGCGCAGGCATTGCTGTGTGGAAGAGAAGAGGCATAGGGGTGTGTGAAACCTATGCATAGCAGCAGAGGATGCTCGTGCTACACAGAGAGGTGCATGGTAGAGAGAAGATGGTAGAGAGATGTTGTTGCTTGCCAGCACCACGACTCAGCTGCAACCTATGAGAGGCTTAGCGTTTCTATTTGCCGCCAACCTAAGAGGAATAAGAGGGGTTGAGAGATATGAGAGAGAATAGGAGACAGAGTGATGCTAGATGATGTGATACTTTTTTATAGTGAGTTCAGTGATGGTACTATAGCAACCCAGCTGGGGGTGAAACAAGAGACGCATGCACTGGCAGCGAGAAACGAGCCCTAGGTGAGATGGGGAGATCGGAGGGGGATGAAATGAGTTTGAAACTGGATTTTTTACCGCATAGAGGAATAACCATCCACTGTGCCATGTGAGTGGTCTTCCATAATTAAATGGTCCTAGCCATGATTGATAGTACTAGCATGTTGCCAATATTGGAGTTATACCTCCAAAAGGATTGTCACAATCGAGTTCAACCACATGAGGAAATCATTGGAATGATCGTTATGTCCATATCTCAGGAAGCAACTGTTTACTTGTGAAGGTGAGAATGCCGTCTCTCTTGATATACCATCATTTCCCACCGCTACATGTAATAAAAGTATAATTTATTGTTTCATTATTCAATGGTCGATGCTCCCTGAAGGGATACTCAAAGGGTGTGATGATGTATCCTTCTTGTTAGGGAGCTATTGAAAGCTTACTGGAGAGGAGTATACATAATCAGCTGCAATATGGTTTAGTTGTGAGATGAGAAGTCAAGAAAAGCTATTTTGGAAAGTCTTAGTGAAATGTATTCTACACTCTATATTGGTTTTTGCATGCAATGACGATCTTGGAGAATTTGCAACGAATGATGCTAAATTACATCCTTTTCACAAGCTTTTGCTTGAGCCAGCCAATTATGCGGCAATTGAGATAAACCTGATATTTTCTGTTGTTTCTATCCTATGGGTAAGACTTTGTTCCTCGGTGTACATCTGTTTTTGTTTTGTTCTACGCATAATTTCACAATATGGAATATACAAAAAGCTTTTCCCTGGTCACGAAGATTTGATAATATTCTTTTCTATTTTTTATATGATACTGATATTGAGGAAAATAGAGTTATGGGTATCCTTTTATGGTAATAACATGAGACAACACAAAAATTGAAGAGGCTATATTTTCACGTGATTAAGGCATTATCTTGAAGAGCTTTATTGGGAAGGAGTTAATGGCACTTGGGATAAGAAGATGTTGTTGCGACGGAAATGTGATATTCTGTTCCGTAGGGCAAAACTGTTAAAGATGGTGAAGTTGTTGCTATGACTGACTAAATGATGCCCCTACTCTAAAATTTGCCGAAGTGGTATAGCAATGGGTATTAGCGTCACTTAGGTATGTTATAGCACACTATATTTGATGTTTCTAGACCCTATTTATGTTTTATCTTCATTTAGGAGAAAGGCCTTATTTTCTATAAGGCGAAATGGAAAAGCTATTATAGTACTACTACGCACCATATAACCCCATACCAGTGATATTGCAAACCAAAAATTTAGCAGGAGTCATATACATAGTCTGAGCACAAGCACTAGGTTATAACTTCATGGTTGCAGAACTAAAAGAAAACCATGAACCATCAGATATAACATTTCTGAAAACTAACCTTTATGATCTGGAGCAGAGAACAAAATTATAGTCGTTGTTTGCAAGGTAGCGCAACTAAACCGACTGTTACTTTGCACTTCAGAGTGTTCCAGGTCTTCTACTTGAAAATCACTTGTTTTCTTGGTTTTCTGGATAATTGGTTTTATTGATTTCTGAATTGTTTTGTTTGTTTTTTTCCATCCTTCCTATGTCCTTTCCTTCTTTAATTTTTTTCTAATATCAGGGTTGTTCATTTCTTGTGTTGGCTTGTGCTGGCTCACTTTACATGTGTTGTTGGTGTTTCATTGCCTGGTGGTGGCAAGAGGTCTGAGGTGGCTACTGCCTATACAGCTGGCTAGTTACGCTTATGCAATCACCTCTTAATGTCCTCTTTTTCTTTAGAAACCATTGTGGATTTTTTTTATTCTTTGTGCATTGTCACTCATATATAACTGACTAAGAAAACTCTCCAAACAAATGCCACTGGTAGCGAACCCATAAAAGGTAAAGAAAGAAATTCGATTGGATATTTTTTTGCTAGATACCATTTGCATGTTTTTGTATACTTATGTCCTTTTTATGAAGGACCTATAACGGCGTGCATAAGTCATCAACCTCTAACTAACTCTATGTAGAATAGATAACGCGCATTAAAAGAATCTGGAAGATTTTTCTCAATTCATCATGCTGATGTTCCTCGCTAAGACATGAAGAATGTTCTGACTGTATGTTGAGATGTTCTGTTCCTGTAGGTCTATCCAAACTGGTCCCAGGAGGACATGATACATGCATTCGTTCCTTTCACCAACCTATTTGTGATCATACTTATGTACACATTTTGGCAACCATGGTGAAAGGGCATATATGCCCCCATGTGTGGTTTTGGTAATTAATGACAATCTCTATGGACTAATGTTTAAATTGAGTTTTACTTGTAGGTTTTGTTCGTTGGCATCGTGTGGGACATGTGCTAGTCTCAAGGTTGAAAGATGAAGAAATGAAGAAGGAGAATAAGAAATGTCCAAGGGATTTTGTGCCCATTGGAATCATGAAGAAAGAATAAGATTGAAGGTTGATCGAGACAAGTGCAAAGAGTTGAATCATGATGGATCAACACTCAAGAAGGAATGTATAAGTGCAAGCTCAGGATGCGCCAACTCTAGAAGATATCATGCTTGAAGCTTGTCATCCTCGGTGATCATGGATTGATGAAGACAAGTTCAAGGAAGAAGTCTCCCTATGGTGTATGAGGGAGCAATTCGCAAGTCTTCATCAAGCAAGAGTAAGCAAGAAAGGTGTTCCATCTAGAGAAGTACAAGACGGTCTACATCAAGCTCAAGTGGAATGCTCAAGGCGAAGGTATGATCTTGATAGGGTTTCTCTTTGGCCGGTCTCATGTTGTTAGTTGGGAGACCAGGTTTCTGATAGATGGTCATACTATCAAGAGGGGCTCTCGAGTAGTGACTCGATCGCTTCTTTCAGAGAGAGCTCAAACCTTTGCATTCTTGCATCATCTTTATTGGTTGTTTCTGGTTTTTTATCTTGTCCGTGTGAGTATTTAGAGCTTGTGGTTATCTTCATAACAAGCTCTAGTTCATCAAAAACAGAGTTCCCTTGCATATCTTATTTGGTTTTTGATCTTGCGGGTTTTCTGGATCCACATCGGGGGAGGTATCTCACATATATATACTTGATATTTTCTCCCTTGGTGGTACCCAATATTTCGACAAAATTGTTTCATCTTGTTTGGAGTTCGGCTGCAAAAGTTATGGCAGTTTTGGTTCCGGAGTTTTTCCTGACCGGAAGTACCGCTGCCTCACAGGAAGTACCTCTAGGCCCATTTGGTGCCGGTAGTACCAAATGAAGTATCGGGCTAGTTCTGGTGAGCATTGATACATTGCAAATGTATCTATAATTTTTGATGTTCCATGCTTGGTTTTATCTACTTTCTTGTGTTTTGTCTACACTTTGGAGTACTTTTCATATGATTTCTTGGACTAACCTATTAACAAGAGCCACAGTGACAGCTGCTTGTTTTCTGCTGTTTTTGGTTTCAGGAAGTCAGAAAATGAATATTCTCGGAATCGGACGGGACAAAAGCCAAAGTTATTATTTTACCGGGGGTCACTTGGAGCCAGAATACGAGACGGAGAGGGGCTGGGGCCTGGCCACACCACCTGGCCACGCGGCCAGGCCTAGCCCGCGCCAGGAGGTGGTCTGGTCGCCCCAGGCACCCCCTCGGTCTCTCCTTCCGCCTATATATTGCCTCTGATACGGAAACCCTAAGTACCCGATCAAAAATCCACGAAAGAGTCTATAGCCGCCGTCATATCCATCCCTAGATCGGGCGGGATCTGAAGCTCTTCCCGGCACCTTGCCGGAGAGGGGAATTCACCCTGGAGGCCTTCTTCATCATCATGCAAGCCTCCGGTGTGATGCGTGAGTAGTTGATCTCTGGACTACGGGTCCATGTAGTAGCTAGATGGCTGGTTCTCCTCCTTTGTGCTATCATGTCTAGATCTTGTGAGCTCCGTTCATGATCAAGATCATCTATTTGTAATTCTGCATGTTGTGTTTGCAGGGATCCGATGGATATTGAGATTCTATTTTAGATTGATTATTGATTCTATCATGTCTTTGTTATTTGTGATCTTGCATGCTTTCTGTTGTTAGTAGCTATCTTGGCCAAGTAGATGCTAGCAACTCCAAGAGTTAGTATTTATGCTCGATAGTGGGTTCATGCCTCTGGTAATCTGGGGAAGTGATAGAAATCTCCAAGGTACTAGATGTGTTGTTGCTATTAGGGAGAAAACAACAATCCTTTGTTCATAGAACAATCAAATTGTTTACTTTACACGCAATTTGTAATGCAATAATATGTTGCTTGAAACTTAATACTGGAGGGGGTTCAGATGATAACCTGAAGGTGGATTATTAGTCATAGATGCAGTTGGATGACGGTCTATGTATAATGTTGTAATGCCCAATCGAATCTCAAAGGAGTTAAGATGATTAGTATATGCTTGTATGCTTTCTCGATGTTTGTCAATTGCCCCGCTGTAATTTGTTCACCCAGCATGTTATCTATCTTAAGGAGAGCCACCTCTTGTGAACTATGGACCCCGGTCCTTTCTTTTACATTCAATCTACAAACTGTTTACTGCTTTGTGTTTACTTTCTGCAAACTATTACTTCCTTCCATTCGATACGTTTAATCCTTTGTTTTCAGCAAAACCAGTGAGATTGACAACCTCATCGCAAGTTGGAGACAGAGTTCTGTGGTTGTGTTGTGCAGGTCTCCACATTGCTGCTGGCACCGGTAGTGCGCCCTGCCAAAGTTCAGCTAGCAACACCTTTGGGGTGTTTCCTTGCTCCTACTAGATTGATAACCTTGGTTTCGTACTGAGGGAAAACTTGCTGCTGTGCTCATCATACCTTCCTCTTGGGGTTCCCCAACGAGCTTGATATATTTTGGGCCAGCAAGCATGGGAATGATCTCAGTCCTAGTTCTATTTTTTATGCATATTTATCGATACTTAGGTCGATAGTTGACCGGTAGTACCCATTGGAAGAGCCGTTGGGGCAGCGTGGCTAGACAGCGGAAGTACCACTCAGGCATAATTGACACCGGTAGTACCGGTTGAAAATCTGGCTCACTTCCGTGCAACCCATGACACCACGCAATCATCTCTTGATTTGGTCACGTTTTATTTATCGGTACTTGGCCGGTTATAGACCGGCAGTACCGGCCGGAAGTTCCGGCCAGGGTCGAGCAGAACTTTCGGCATGTACAAGCAGGTCATTTCAACTGCTTTCGAGTTGTCGGATCGGAGGCTGACCGGAACTTCCCGTGGCTCACCGGTACTACCGGCCAGGCATGTTTTGGTCCAAATGGTCAGATTTCGGGAGCCCTTTAAAAGGGGCTCTACCGGCCAGGCACGTTTTGGTCCAAATGGTCAGATTTCGGGAGCCCTTTAAAAGGGGCTCCTCTTCCTCTTCATGGGGTGCGCTCTTTTCTTGGTTCTTGGCTTTCTCTCTCTCTCCTCCATTGTTGGCCTTGAAGAGCTTGTCCTCTCCCCTTCCCTATGATTCTTGCATCTCTTTGAGGGTTTTGTGTGAGGAGATCTAGATCTACAACCCCACCTAACCAAACCCCTTCTTTGTGAAGCAATCCTTGGGATCTAGATCTTGGAGAGTTTTGTGTTATCCTCTTGTGTTCTTCCTCTCTTATTCCCCCAATATATTTTGTAGCTTTGGTGGAATTTGGGAGTGAAGGACTTTCCCTTGCATTTGGTGCATAGGTTTGAGTTCTCCTCGGAGATTCGGTGAGTTCAAGCTTGTGGCCTTGTTACTCTTGGATTCTTGGAACCCTATACGGTTGTGTGGTTATGGTGTGATACCCTTGGGGCCACCAATTGAGTTGTGGAGTTTCCCCAAGCTAGAGTCATGTGTGGTGATTGTTTGGATCCTCTAATTGAGTTGTGGAGATAGCCCCAACCTTGTACGGGTTTGGTGATTGCCCTCAAGTGTCCCATAGTGAATCATGAGTAGGCCTTTGTGGTGAGATCACGAGAGAATAGGGTGAGCCTGTTGTGGCGTCGGTGAGTCGCGTGCCTTCGCATCTTGGGATGAGGCCTTGTGTGGCATTGGGTGAGCATCGAGCCACCACACCTCAAGGTGAGCCACTTGTGGCATTTAGAGTGCATTGGGCCATCATACCTCTCCAACGGACACGTATCTTCTTTGGAAGTGAACTTCGGGATAAAAAACATCGTCTCCACGTCCATCGGTTATCTCTCAACCAAGGCCTTTACTTATGAATTTTACATTGTGATAGTCATCGTGCTTGAAGTATTATATCTTGCTATCTCTTTGTTTCTTATCTTGCTTAACATAGGTTGTTGATGCACTTAGTTGAACCTAGTGTATGTAGGTTTTGTGCTCTATAAATTAAATGTTAGTTTTATTCCATATTTATTAGAACTTACACCATAATTATTTTAAAAGCCTATTCATACCCCTCCCTCTAGGCGGCGTCTGTTACACTTTCACATGGCCTAACTAGAATTTGCACTAGAGCTCTGCTTTTTTTAGACTTGCTAATGTAGTGTAACTAAGGGGGACAATGTACCTTACCTTTGACTTGTATGTATCTACAATTCTATATAACTAATTAGGTTGAATATGTCATCTCTGATATGTTTGGCTTAAATTTATGATTTTTATTCTCCATATGTTGTGTAATGAACCGAGACTTAAGAAAGAAATTCATTTGTACACAACCTTTGAATTTTCGGTTTTACCTTGATCGATGATTGCTTTGTGTCCTAAATATCACCATGCAGCTTCAAAGGAAAAAATAGCCAAGAAATCTAAGTAGTAATAGAAAACCATTAGGTGCATGAATCGTTGTTGGTGTTTGAATCCTCAAAAAAAGCATCATATATGATAGCATGTAACAACAACATGACTGGCAAAAGCGATGATACGGTGTAGCAAAAAAACATTGCAGTGATGCGCGCCAGCCCACCAATGATCGGATCACCCACAAAACTATTGCCCCTATCACCCCGGTGCCTAAGAATGGTGTAGGCGGCATGATGAAGCGTGCTTATCCACCTAGTATTATATGAAGAGTGAAGAATTTGGGGATCCTAATATCAGGTTTAATAATAGAGCCGGTTGTTGGATATATAGCCATGCCATGTTAGCTATAGCCAATTTAATACGCCACCAATACAATAGATTAGCTATTAGATTAGCCATGTTAGATTAGCTATTGGGTGAATAGGCAATTTCAAAACTATTATAGATTTGGTTTGAAAGAATGCATAATTAAACTAATTTTTATTTTACACAAAACCTAAATACACTAGGCTCAACTAAGTGCACCAACAACAAGTTAAGCTAAGCAAGATAACACAAGTGATAGGCAAGCTATAAGTACTTCAATCTACATGGCTATCACAAGGAAAGTAAACTTAGGTATAGAGATAACCTAGGCACGCGGAGTCGAAGATGTATTTCCGTGTTCCCTTACAAATAAGGTACACCACGTCTGCAGAGGTGTGAGATCCCACGAATGATTTCCCCAAGCCACGAAGGGCACCTTATCTCCGAGACTATCTTGATGAGGGAATAGCCACTTTCCTTATGGCTAGCTTTTCCTCCACTTCAAAGATGGAAAGCTCCATAACCACTTCACAAGCTCCCTGAAGGAGAATCCCGAGCCTCTTCACAATCATCCATGAAGAGGACACCGCGGCACCAACCGCCAAGCCAACTAGGAGGTCACCCTCCAAGAGTAATAAGCCTACGGCCTCTCACTCTAACCAATCGAAATGGAGAGCTCAACACATATGCAAGAATGCAAAGAAAGAATACCAAAGGTATTTAAATCCTACACACTCCAATCCCACCAAATCAACAAGTGCTAGGGAGGAATTAGAGAGGAAGAATAATGGTGAAAGACAACCAATGATTCCAAGATCTAGATCCAATGGGTTCCCCTCACTTAGAGGAGGAATTGATTAGTGGGGATTGTAGATCTAGATCTCCTCTTCCAAAGCCCTCAAAGATATGAAAATATCATAGGAGGGAAGGGATATGAATCAAGCTCAAGAGGGTCAATAATGGAGGTCAAAAACATGCTTAAGAACCATGGAAAACCATTGGGAAAGAAGCCCCTTTTATAGGAAAGGAAAATATGACCGTTATGTACCAAAACATGCAGTCTAGGAATTTCTAGTGAAATTTCTGGCGGCGCCAAAAATTTCACCTGAAATTTCTGGCAACCACCGGAACACAAGTCATTAACATGTTTCGATACGCGCTAGGAAATTCTGGTGGCCGCCGGAACTTTTCAGCAGCACCGGAATGCCGGCTGGTTTTCTAGATAGAAAAAAGTGATTACAAAAATGGTGATAACTTTTGCGTCCGAAATCCGATTTTCGCAAACTTGAGCTTTTTGAAAAGATAAGGAAAATATCTATATAGTATAGGTTATAAACCCCAAGAAATTCAATAGGTAAAATACCAAATAAGGATAGGTATGAAACCCCCCTAAAGAAGAACTAGTAAAACCTCCAAACTCGAAAATGCAATATAAGATGCATACGGATTCCATTTTCGGTGAACTTGGGCTTGTTGAATAGCTAGCAACAAGCTTAAGAACCTCATACAGAGAAACACCAAGAAGCAACAAAATAGGGAGATACAAAGTATGCAAAGTATTGAGCTCCCTAAGACGATGTGATCAAGTTACCCAACTATAATCCCCTCTTGTATAACTCGGTCTCCCAACAACCACCTTGAGACCGGTAAAAGGAAAAACCTAGCAAGACCATACCTTTGCCTTATGCATCCCGCTTGATCTTGATGACAACGCTCAAGCTCCATTCAAGAGGGAATTCATCACTTGATCATTGTTTCTTTGTTAAGACTCATAATTTGCTCCCCATACACCATTATGGGATAGCTTCATTAAGGCACACCTTAACATGTCCATTATCACCAATATGGATAGCAAGCTTCAACCATATAATCTTCTTGAGATGCTTATATTGAACTTGTACTTCTCAACCTTGATGATGATCACCACTTGATGTCATCCTCTCATGGGCTATATGAAACCTTCACTTTTGATGCATGCCCATGGAACGAGACCTAGCCCACATAGAAACCTCAAAGGCACATATATAATGAGTTAGTTCAGGAAGCATAATTTACAAGGATTACCATACCAGAAGATCCATGTGGTACATTCTTTATGCTTCATGTGTTGACCAACTTGAGTTCACTCTTCACTCTTTGTCGTCGGATTGAAGACATGTACGCCGAGAGGGGGTACTCGAGGCGTGTGGAAGAGAGGCATATGAGTCGTACGGAGTTCCGAGACAGTGAGCACACAAGCTTACCCAGGTTCGAATCCGCTAACGATGGACGGATCCTACTCCTGCTAGCAATCCAGTAATACGGCAGAGCCGGAATATGGGTTACAAGGGTTTCGCCTGTGCGAGTTGAGATTGTAGGTTATTGTGGGGTGGTGCCCTAAAGGCTTGTCCTAGGATGGCTTGATATCCAGCCTAGGGTTTATAGGAGAGACCTATCCGGCTATGACTAAGAGTCGGTTACAAAGTACAACTTGAACTACAAGTAACTATTAAGGCCTATGTCGGTAAGTCTTCTAGGCCTTCCGTAGTCGGACTGGACTCTGTCTCTTCTCCCTAAATGGCCCGCCCGTGGAGCGAAGCTCTAACCTGAAGTGGGCCACCCTGGTCAACGAGGTATAGTGAGGATACCCGGAAAGTATATCCCCAACAGCAGCCCCCGGAAGCCTCCAAGATCCAAAGTCGGATTTCACCATCTAGCTTGATTCATCTTCGGCTTGCAAAATCATGAAGGGTACCTAAAACTTTCAAAACAAAGGGAAGGATCCGAGTATCAAAGCGAGTCGGACATGTGAGTACATCATCTAGATTTCCAACTAGAAATTCAAACTAAGTCAAAACTTGGTCTCTGACAGACATTCCTTCCAGCATGTCTGTTGGTGGGTCCGCCTTTAGCGGAACCGAGGCGTCGTTTTAATGCGTGCGCAGAGATCGAGGCGGTGTAATCCTCGCGACGAGGTTACCTAGCTCCTTCCACGGCGCGTGGCACGGTTATTGTTTACTTTGAACGAATCTTGGCGCAAGTGAGGGATATAAGGGGTTAAGATCTCATTTCTCTTCCTTACCTTCGCCATTTGCCTTCTCCTTCCTCTCGACGCCACCGTGAAAAGCTCCTCTGCCTCCCTCTCCAAACGCATCACGCTGCCCATCCTAGGTCACCACCGCCCATAAAATGGTTGACGCTTCATCCTCCAGCACGACGGCGACAGCAGCGACGTCCTCCGTAGCTGCGGAAAGGGAGAACTTCCGCGGGGTCTAGATCCCCTGCGTCCTTGATGACGAAAAGCTTCGCGTCATCGAGAAGGAAGGCCTCCTCTATGCCAGCGACTAGTGGAGCGGTTTAGGTCAGACCATCCCCTCCCCCAACACCGACGAGTGAGTGCACTTCAGCACCCACCTCGATAGAGGTTTGAGCTTTCCTCCCTCAGCCTTTTTTATTAAGGTTATAGATCACTATGGAGTTCAACTCCACAATCTTCCCCCAAACACCATTATAGAGCTTAGTGCTTTCGTGTCTCTATGTGAGGGTTATCTTGGAATCAAACCGAGTCTTGTTCTTTTCCAGTTTTATTTCAACACCCAGAGAAATTCTATCACTTTCGGTAATCCTTACATTACCAGAACTCTTAGCCTCACTGTTAGGAGAGACCGAGTCTACCCTAAGATTAAGGCTAGTGAGTCTATGAAGAAGTTTCCATCTACGTTCTTTTATCATAAGGATAGACCGGCTCCCGGCAAAGAACATAATTTGCCGACTTTCGTCGATGGCGCCGCCATGCCCCAAGAGTCCTGGGATGCAGAAGCTTTGGCTCTCACCAACGATCTGCTTCGTGCCAAGAGGCGGATCGAGTATCTGATGAAGCACAAGGGTCTGAAAGGATCCGACCTTATTCACTAATGGCCGGTGTGCCGGATTCGGCCCCTCCAACACCATGGTGACCGGCTCATGCATACGGTCACCAAGAGCAAGGCGGATTTCCTCTGGATCTGCTCCAAGTCTTATTCGAACAAGGAATATGAATCCCGGATCAAATGGTTGATCAAGGAGCGGATTGAGAGGAAGATTCCATATCTTTCCTTGGACATCCATACGGCTGAAAATCCTGTGAAACCAGTGAGTTTTCCAGTTGTTACTTATATATGTGCTCATCTATTATAATTTTCCTGCAATACTAAGATAATATTTCTTTCAACTTACTGACCTCCCCGAGTTGGAGCTTGCTCCTCTTGAGAGATATCCACCTGAGGATCCGGTTCCTCAAGCTGAACAAGGCCTTGAACTGCTGCCGGAGGCGTTTACCCGGAAACGCAAAACTCTGACAGTTTCCATTGGCACAAAGGAAGTTCCCGTTGTAAAGAGGTAGCTTTCTTCACAAGGTCTTATGTTTTACTTCTCATTCCTTCCAAAGTGTAACGATTTTGATCCGTCACTCTTCAGAGATAAACAACTCATCAAGGGCAAGGGGAAGGGAACCACGACAAAGCCCCTGCGCCAGTCAAAGTTAAATTTGACTTCTCCTGCCACAGCGCCTCTGACTCCTACCCCAATGCCTTCTACAACACGGAAGGTTACTTCATCTCTGCACACTGCAGAAGATCCGGCTCAACATTCTGAGCCAGCGATCCTTGGATCATAGACTGATGTCACCATGGGTGACTCGGCCACTGATATGGGTGAACCCTCAAAGGGTAATGATCCCTCAACAGAAGTTTTTGTAGATAACCTCTTGAGCAATCCGGGTCTTGCCAAACTTGGCATTACTCGAAAAACTGCGGAAGAAATCCAGAAGTTGGCTCCAGAATGTTTAGAGAACTGGAACATCACTGCTGAGGAAGAGGCCCAAGAAGCCGAGGACGTAAAACTCTCCGAGCTTCTTGATCAAGTTTGTCTCCGTGATGACAAGCTGAGGGCCGGTGTGGCTCCGCCACCACTAGTGATCCCGCTGACTCTTGCCGAGAAGGTTTCTTCTGAGGTGAACACGAGTCTGAAAAAGCTGACCCATGAACATTTTGTAAGTAGGAATTCCAACTTACTCGTTTTACTTTATTATATATCATATCCTCTAGCCCCCAAACTTGAAGTTGGATAGGATATCCGGATTTATGCTTTCATAGGATGCCAAAGAACAAACTAGTGTAGCCCCCAAGGCTTGTGCTGATATTTAACTTAGTTAAAATATTAGCTCGAGTCTTTAGTAGACTTTTGACTCTGGGTACTATTCTCACTTACTGAAAGTTAATGCTTATAACCAGGAATTGCTGAAGAATATTTCTAATAAACGGAGAGAGATCAAAGCTCTCTGTCTAGAGAATGCTCAGTTGAAGATTTCTAAGGATGAAGCTGAAGGTAATCTTTTTCACTCCTCATACTTACTTTTTAATTTCATAGTCGAATTCTTATTCGACTCTTTCTTGTATTTATAGAACTGGTCCAATAGTCATGTAAAATGATTGAAGAGGCCGAGAATTTCAAGACCCTAGAGGTGGAAAACGCTGACTTACGATGGGAGCTGAATGAACTCAAGGTGGATCATGAACGCAGCATCAGCAGCGTTCTTGAGTCATCCAACATGGCCACTAAAGAAAGTGATTGAAAGATCGAGATCCAGGACAAGAAAATCTCGGATCTCAATGATGAGTTGGCTAGGGATAAGGACATCACCCAAGCTCTCCGGGATGAACTCTAGAGTCTTCGGGCGGAGAAGACCAAACTAGATGATGACATCTTTGGTAATTTTCATGTCTCTGACCTTTCTTTCTTCCTGACTCCTAGGAATATGGATATATTTTTGACTTTGCTTTTGTATATGCAGCTCCTTTGAACTTACTGGATTCTTCTTCCACCGAGTCTCGCACCAGCCAGCTTACCGAAGTCGGCGACCTGCTTCACGATTTCCGCTAGTCAATGGAGGATATTGGCGAAGTCTTAAGGGTTCCGGACATGAACATAATGTCCGCCTTTGAGGTGCGAGATAAGGTGAAAGAGATGCCCCAACTCATTCAAGACTGGAATATGTCATATGCGCGGACCGCAACACAGGATGCCCTTACCATGGTTATGAGCCATGATACCTTCGATCCGGATTATGGATGGAGTATAGATCTTTTTCCCTAGTAGACCTAGGTTATTGAATCCTCAGGAATCAGAAAGCATAGTGAAGTTACTTTAACGGACCTTTAGGAGTTATAGAATTCTTTTTGTGTTTTACTAGACCTAGAGTTTGTTGTCTTTTGTTGTTGTCAATGGTGGAGAAATAGGGCCTAGGGCTTTCAGTTTGACTTGTATCTATGCAAAACATCTGATGGGAATAAAATATAATAATAAGGTATGCATGTAATTGTTAGAGCAAGATAATTATATGTGGGCATGATACATTGCAAATGTATCTATAATTTTTGATGTTCCATGCTTGGTTTTATCTACTTTTTGTGTTTTGTCCACACTTTGGAGTACTTTTCATATGATTTCTTGGACTAACCTATTAACAAGAGCCACAGTGCCAGTTGCCTATTTTCTGCTGTTTTTTGGTTCCAGAAAGTCAGAAAATGAATATTCTCGGAATTGGACGGGACAAAAGGCAATATGCCTATTTTTCCCGGAGACTCACGGAGCCAGAATACGAGACGGAGAGGGGCCACAGGGTGGCCACACCACCCCTAGGCGCGGGTCCCCCTTGGCCGCGCCAGGGCATGGTGTGAATCCCCTGTCCGGCCACCCACCTTGCCTCTTTCGCCTATATATCTCCCCCGAGGAAAAAACCCTAGATTGTCAATCAGAAATCCACAAAAAGTTCTGCAGCGCCGCCACCACCGAAGGGGAGATTCGGGGGATAGAAAGTCTCTATTCCGGCACCCTGCTAGGACGGGGAAGTGCCCCCGGAGCCATCTCCATTGATCTCCACCACCATCTCCATCACCATTGCTGATTCCCATGATGAGGAGGGAGTAGTTCTCTCTCGAGGCTAAGGGTTCTACCGGTAGCTATGTGTTCATCTCTCTCTCTATGCATGATCTTATTGAGATCATGAGCTTGTAATCTATAGATCTACCTTCCTACTCAAGTGCTTTAATAGATCTCTGCTCTCCCCATGTGTGTGAAAGTGACAGCGTGCACACCATGGTGGCACTTAGGCTAGAGATTACAAATACTCGTTATGAGTTATATTTGGAGTTGGATGTCTATGAAATTGTGGTATTTGTTGGAACCATCTAGTGCTCAAGGTGTCAGTGTGGGATTTCTAGATGGGAAAGGCTTACTTTGAGGTGTGATGTTATAGCCCTACCATCGATTAGAGTGTCCAACCGAAGAGTAGTTAAGAGTAGTATCATAAAGAGAAGATATTTATATGAGAGTGTTCACTAGTGAAAGTATGATCCCTAGGCCATGTTTCTAAGCATTGAAACACCGTTTGCAACTAGATCTGTTACATGTTTGCTTGCTGCTATCTTTATTTCAGTTTTACTTTAGTCTCTTCCACGCAATCAAGCTATTTTCTAGCACCGTTGTCTTATATCCATACCACTTGTATTTCACTATCTCTTCGCCGAACTAGTGCACCTATACACCTGACAAGTGTATTGGGTGTGTTGGGGACACAAGAGACTTCTTGTATCTTGATTGCAGGGTTGCTTGAGAGGGGATACCTTTGACCACTTCCTCCCTGAGTTCGATAAACCTTGGGTGATCCACTTAAGGGAAAACTTGCTGCTGTTCTACAAACCTCTGCACTTGGAGGCCCAACAACTGTCTACAAGAATAGAAGTGCGTAGACATCAAGCTATTTTCTGGTGCCGTTGCCGGGGAGGTAAGGTAAAAGGTACTCACATCCTCCGGTGTGAGTGCTCGAAGTTATTTCCTTTAGATTCTGCAATTTTTTCTTTTTGTTTCTTGTTTTCACTATTTAGGCTTAATGGAAAACAACAACAAAATTAGAGAGCTTTATAGTATTTATCTTGAGTTAGGACATGAAGTGTTTGAAGAGAAAATTAAAAAACCTATGGAACTTTATTTGCATGCTAATAGCAATGTTGTTAGTATGAATTCTTTGGACACCATTATTGCTAATGCTATGGAAAAGTCTAAGCTTGGGGAAGCTTGTATTTATGAAAATGATCTTTTTAGTTCCCCAGTTTGGAAGATAGCTATTCTATTGCTTATAATGATACCAAACCTCCAATATATGATGATTACAATGTTGAATATGATATTTTTAGTCCACCTACTATTGAGGAGAAAATTAATGATTACAATATGCCTCCTATATTTGATGATTATGGTGATGAGAATAATAACGATAGCTATTTTGTTGAATTTGCTCCCACCACAATTAATAAGAATGACTATGTTTATGTGGGGAGTATTAATTCTTTTATGCATGTGGCTCATGATAAGAATGTTTCATGTGATTGTTATATTGTTAATTTTATTCATGATGCTATTGAAAGTTATTATGAGAGAGGGAAACATGGTTTTATGTGTCTCCATAATATTAAGTTTCCCCTCTTTATGTTGAAAGTCTTGAAGTTGCACTTGTTTTGCTTTACTATGGTTGCTTTGTGCTTTCATGACTTGTTTATTTACAAGATTCCTTTGCATAGGAAGTGGGTTATTACAAGTGGTGGAATATGGCTATGGTGGTGGAGAAGGGTTTGGAGATTAGATCTAAGTCTATTCCTCTAGCGGCTCCTTGGTGTTGTGGATGCAAGTTTCTAGAGGTTCTGCTGGGTCGTGGCGTGTGCGAGAGAGAGCTTTTCCCGTTGCTCGAGGCCTCTTTATATAGGGGTCCCTTCACAAAAGTTATTTTGTTTGACCTAGCGGTGGTAGCGGCAACTATATAGCTGGAACTTTATTCCCGTCGTATAGTTGGTCATTAAAGCTTCTATCTCCACTTCACGACTCCTGGTTTCTTTGGGTTATAGGAAATCTCGTATCTTTGACTTTAATGTAGTGATTCCCATCATCAAACATCATTATCTGCGTAGGGAAAATAGAAAAAAAGGATTACATACCCCTTTGATCATTAGGCATTAGTGGCAGGATTGAGAGAGATATTTCATCAAAATATGAATAAAATCCAGTTTAAATGTGGACGTAGATGGCTATATTTCACAGCCATGAACCTCCCCAAGCTTAAACTTGGTCGTCCTCGAGCAAGAAAACCAAAATCAAAAAGGAACTCATCATTTAAACTGAAACAACGATATGATGATCTTACTCATGATTGGTAGTCTCATGTTTCCTCCACTTTATTAATTTGAAAAACTTCAGCATAGATAGAGTAATGGCAAGCATATCATACGGGTTTTTATGCATCCTTATAGCGCAGCAAAATTATTGTTAACATGGATGATTGAAATGACTAAACCTTATTCCATGTCATGTAATCAACTCATAGGCTTGCCTTTGAACAATAAAGTATAATTATGTAAAATTGAGAGTTTGAGAGTTTGTCATGAAAAACATATACACTAGAGTTTCTAAATTCTCCCACATCAATAAGTCAAGACTTTTCAAGCGCTACCTTTCTATTCATTGTCCTTCAAGAATTTCAGTTCTTAAGTAATTGAGAGCATGCCAAAAAAATTAATTAGTTTATCAGGCTATGATGGACACTCGTGGCATCACCAAGGGTTTTGTTCCTTTTGCATAATGATTACTCATATCAGCCAGAGGAGTGATTCCATCATGAACACAGCTACCTGAGAGTGCCAAGAATCTTACCAATTATAGCATTGCTGCTACATATGTTTAATCAACTCATAGACGAAATATAGGAGTTTCCTCCATGAAGATCGTTCGTAGGCTAGCGGAGTTATTATTATCCCATGAAGTTTGACACGCATAAAGCTATATCATTCTTATGATTCACAAGTCAAACTTTGGCATGCTCACAAATACCGCTAAACATTAATTCAATTGAACAAATCCTTTTAAAGAGAGCTATCAAGTCAATCATTATTTTCTGTGGTGTTGAGTGTCTCTAGAAATAAGCCTTCAAGACTAAACACTACAACAACCAAGCCTTCAATTGTGAGACTTTTTCTTATTACAATTGTTTAGCAATTTTTTAGGCAAGACTAGGTTAACTACAAGAGATGGAACAGAACATACCCAACTAAATACCCATGCAAACAAAATTTTACTACAATATAAAGACTCACTCCACCAATATAATATCTTAACATTTACTACTAACTAGCATGGATTTGTCGAACTTCAAAAGTGGGGAGTCTTAAGACATACCTCTCACGATTGGTTCCACTTCTCTCTTCACTTTTGATTTGCTTCTTGGAAACTTGAAATCGATCACTCTCCGACAAATATGTGAAAGCCACAAGGAGAATAGAAAGGAAGGAAGAGGGAAATAAATACAAATGGAAAAAATCTTTTTGTTGTTTTTAAAAGAGGGAATTAAAGAATATAAAATTGGCGGCAAATCTCGGCTAGAAAATATCAAAAACAAAAGAAATAACTAAATATAAAGTGTTGGGAAAACCAACACGAGTGCTTATAAACTCGAATAAAAAACATAACCTTGAAATAAATAAAAACAAATGAACGCCAAATAAAGATAACGAGGAAACTTCCCCAAGCTTAGGCTTTTGCAAGCCCTTTAAATCATTGTGGTGGTGGGAAAAAGTCGTTACTCTAGTTTGCAAGTTGAGTTGATAAATTACTAGTTATTTCTTGGAGGTTCAAGGAGAGGTTATGCATCCTCTCCACAGTTCCTCCCAGTTCTTGGAAGTCTTGGTATGTAGCAAACCGGGTTGGTGGATGCTCCTCTAGATAAGGAACTTCTTGCTCCTCTTCTTGGTCCTCATCCTCATCCAGAATCTCCTCCTAAGGTTGGTGTTGCTCAACCTGCAAGTCATATAGAAAACATCCTTCCTCGATAGATAAATGACCATTAGGCAAAGGAGCGGGGTAGAGATGCCCAGCTCCAGCAATATGCAAGTAATAAACACCACTCTCCTAGTGGGCATTCCACAAGCTTTTAAAGTAGAGAAACCAACACGTCACTCATCTAGAACAGGTTGCCACTCACCTAGGTCGATTCCTAGGGCAATGGCAAGCACGGTGATGACACTCCACCTATGATTGGTCCTTGGCTTTAAGTGGATTGGTACTCCAGGTAGCGCACAAGAATTGCGCCCAAGTTGAGCGACAAGTTGCAGTTGTTGAAAGAAGCTTTTGCGAGGACTAAGATGTCCTCCTCATTGAGTCTCGTGAACCCATTTCGTGCCTACAAGGTGTTAGCAATAACATAGAACAAATAGCGAATTGCAGGGTGTTGAATATTCTTCCCCTTGCTTACTTTAGAAGTGAAACTCATTCCAATATAATATAGTTCCGAGGAAGGGTCTAAGCCAGTAAAGGATGCGCGTAAGGCATTAGCATTATTGTTTGGGAAATTAAAACATGCGCACCATTCATGTAGTGATAAAGCATAATTGTTGTTCATAAGTCAGAAAGAAATCATGTCCTCTCCATGCCATGGTTTAACGGTGCTTTGCAGAGAACTTAGAAATTCAAGAGTTAACCGGCGATAAGTAGGCACATCATTGAATACAAAGTTTTGCAAGCCAACCCTATTGAAAAGTAGATTGAAGTCATTAGAAATACCGAGTTGATTCAATATAATGGGGCAAGCCCACTTGGTTATCTTCACTTCTCGGTTCTTGATCCTGTTGAAGCGATCACGTTGGAGCTCATCCCTGAACCATATCCCCATGCGTTCTTGAGAAGTAGCTCGACAAGAATTAGTGGCGGCACGAGCACGAGTTTGGATCCTTGTGTTCATCATCTATAATAATAAGGAAAGTCAAAAAAATAAAACCTTTTGATCCAACAATAATAAGCATAACATATTCTTCATCTTAGCACATTGGAGAGTCCCCTCAAAATAATAATCTAGGCAAGAGAATCATGGCAATTAGTTCATAGTAGGTCTCACCCTAGATTGATAATGACAACAAATCAAAGATGAATTTGCAAAAAGTAATTGGAGGATCGGAGGAGAAACATACATAGATCACTTGTGTGCGAGGAAATCGAACGAAATTGAGTAGAGATGAAGATCTCTTGAGGTTTTGAGAGAGTTTGGAGGTAGAAGAGAGAAAAAGGATTAAAGTTTTGGGGTTGGAGGTACCTCCCGTGGCAATTTTGTGGTCGGATGCAACTATACGGCCAAACTATACGGCCGGAACAATTTGTTCCCGCCGTATAGTTGGTCGTTAAACCTTCTGTACCTGGAAAAGAAATTTTACAAAGGTATCGATATCTATACGGCTGGAACTATATGGCCAGAATTTTTCTCCCGCTGTATAGTTGGTAGTTAAACCTTCAGTACCTATGAAATAAAAATTGTCGATGGTCAAGATATCTATACGGCCAAACTATACGGCTAGAATTTTTATTCCTGTCGTATAGTTGGTCGTTAAACCTTCTGTAGTCATCAAAAAATTCTATTTCTTCGAGAATTCTTTCTTATCCTGTAACTTAGCGAAACACCTGTTTTTGACAGAAAAATGATAGTAAATTGTGTTTACCAACATCAGCATGTATAAAGCAGGATTTTTAGTACTAACGAACTTCTTCTCCTCAACTAGAGCTTTATAGCACTCTTTTTAAAACATAAAACTTAAACTAAAACTTAAAAACTTTACTCAAACCTTTATTTCACATGGGTTGCCTCCCATTAAGCACTCTTTTATGGTCAATAGCTTGACCTTGATGTTGCTCACTTAGGCCAGATGAGTGGAACACCCACTCCAAAATAGTTGGCCTTCAAAGTGATGGCCTCCTTTTCATCATGCTTGGCTTTCTTCTTCCTAGGAAAATGAATAACAAAAGGATCCCGCGAAGGAAATTGAAGCTTCACATTCCCTTCATGTAGATTCTTAAGAATGGACGGCCTAATATAATAGGAGCAATAGCATCTTCAGGCATGTCAACAATAACAAAATCAATAAGAGCGGGACAGTCTTTAATGTATACTAAATTATTTTCTCTAATCCCTATAGGTTGTTTGTAGGTAGAATCTGCTAGATGTAATTTTAACTTGGTGATTTCAAAGGAGCCAGATTTAACTTATTAAAAAGACTTTTTAGAATTGTTGAAACGCTTACACCTAGATCACAAAGTGCAGCTATCTCATTGGTCCCAATTCTAATCTTAATAGTAGGCTCAAATATATCATCAAGCTTCACATGTAATTTTTTAGCAATTTTCTTATATTCTTCCTCAAGCTCATGTACCTTTATTGCTACCTGATTAACAAAGTGTTGATACATAGCTTCCTCATTTCCTTCACTTACCGGAATCTTGATATTGATCCTTTTTACAAGATCTTCAACGGTGTAATTTGGTGAAGGAGCATTACTATAATCAAGTTCCTCAGGCTCCTCCCTTTGAATTCTTATCATCTTGAGGTCTTCAACAGGATTGGGCTCAGCTTTACCTGCAAATTTAGCTAGAATGAGAGTTTGACTCTCGGTTATCTTATCTAGTTGTGCCTCAACAATCGTCGTTCTTTCTTGGAGGGCCTGCAAATCATTCATCAAACTTACAGCTTGGTTAGATAATTTACCAAGCATAGCATCATGGTTCTCTGTTATTTTAACAAGGATATTGTTTTGATCATTTTGTGAGTCCATAAAGGACTTAAGTGTTTCTTGGAGACTACCATTACTTGATCCCATATTGTTATTAGAGTTACCTACAGGACTAGAATAATGTTTCTGAAAATTAGGATTATAATTCTTCTTCCAAGCAGGGTTATAATCATTACGAGCTATGAAGTCTATTTCTTCAATATTTGATTCTGGGATAGCTCTTACCTGGTTTTCCTTATCTTTTACGGCTAATATGAGCTCATCTAGCTTAGCATTGAGTTCTTCATTTTCTTGTGGTGAGACGGAGTTCATCTTCTTCGTGTTTGATCTATCCACATGCCACTGGGCATGGTTGTCTTGCATATTGTCTAGCATCTACTTTGCTTCGGTAATATGTTTGCCCATAAATGTTCCTCCAGCTGCAGTATCAAGCATAGACTTAGACACAAGGTTAAGAGAATTATAAAATAAATGGAGAATTAACCAATCTTCCATCCCATGACTGGGATAGTTTCTAATGCATTCTTTCATCCTCTCCCATGCAAGCGCTAGTGGCTCACGCTCTTCCTGTCTAAAGCTAGTAATATTAGATCTTAGTTGCATAGTCTTTGCAGGTGGGAAAATTTTAGTCATAAATAAAGAATTACATTCCACCCATGATGCAATAGTATTTCTAGGCAAAGATATCAAGCATTATTTTGCTCTTCCTCTAAGAGAGAAAGGAAATAAGCGCAATTTGACCGCATCAGGGTCAACGTCTTTAATGTGCATCATATCACAAATTTCAGTGGAAGTGTTCAAGTGCATACCTGCATCCTCAACATCAGAGCCTCCAAATTGATTCGGTTGAACTAAAATTAAATAGTGGGGATTAATTTCATAATCATCAGTAGTAATTGTTGGCTAGGTAATAGGAGTACGCAAATAATCATTGTTGGAAGTTGCAAACTCCCCAAGCTTCTTTTCAGCCATATTTCCTATGTTTTGGGGTTTTCTTAAACAGAGACTTATGATAGTAAAAACAAGAATTTAAAGACTAACTAATTTTCTTGGTTTTTCAAATAAAGACTGAAAGAAAACTAACAAAATTAAAAAAAAGAATTAAAACTAGCAAGGTTCCTACTAACCTCAGCAGGGTAGCTATTGCTTACCTAGCAACGGCGCCAGAAAAAGGATTGATACCTTTGATCCGAATTACTGATGTAGTATAGCTGTTTTTCCCTAGTAGACCTAGGTTATCGAATCCTCGGGAAGCAGAAAGCATAGTGAAGTTACTTTAACGAACCTTCAGGAGTTTTAGAATTCTTTTTGTGTTTTATCAGACCAAGAGTTTGTTGTATTTTGTTGTTGTCGATGATGGAGAGAGAGGGCATAGGGCTTTTGGATTCACCTGTACCTGTACAAAAGATCTTATGGGAATAAAAGATAATAATAAAGTATGCATGTAATTGTTAGAGCAAGATAATTATATGTGGGCAGTGCATCCATAATTGCTATTGCCTCCGCAACCGCTTATAGCAATAACCTACTAGTCTCATCCATAGAAGAAAGAGAACTAATGATATGCATAGTGACATCACCGTTAATCCCAAGTAAATCCCTCACATACAGCCGTACTACCCCTTCTATGACTAGGGTTCCCAACCTGCAGATTAGTCATTACTCATACTCCCTATACCTGGCACAATCCTCGAGGTCTTGGGTACCTGACAAGTCCTTGGATTGAGGCACGAGAGGATACAATAATCATCATGTCATCAAACTAATACATGATCCCATCTATGATAAATTACATGCACAAAAGCTACATGGCTAGGCCGAAGCCCTTAGCCCAAGGAGAATTACTCACGCATAGAGATGAAATCAACAATCATAAACATTGCAATGGAAATCATGAGATTGATAGCAAATAGTCTTACAATGTCGTCAATCGAAGACGAGATCTACTATTACAAGTGGTGGAGTATGGCTATGGTGGTGGAGAAGGGTTTGGAGATTAGATCTAAGTTTATTCCTTCGGCGGCTCCTCAGTTGTTGTGGTGGTGTCATGGCAGATGCCATGGATAGGCTAAAGGTGGGGCCAATATGCACTAGAGGAATCCAGGGAGGGATAGTGTGGTGATTCCAGACACAGATGCTTTGTATTCTCCAAGCTAGATGAGTTTACCAGTGCTCCTTGAGCTGTATTGGGGAGAGGAGGAAGAAAGAACTCCCTTACTCTCACCACTACCTATCTCCAAGGAACTAACTACTCAAATGCCAACCAACCCCTTTCTACAGAGGCTCTAGCGCTCCTTATAAAGGGGAGGCTAGGTCTCCAATTAGGGCATACGTGGAGGCATATTCCTGGGAATATGCCTCTTCCAAAAATAGCAAACTGATCGGATCACTTTTCGCCATCGTAAGCCATGCAGAGGCTACGTAAGCTTCTACGGCGCCAGCGTCATCTGACATAGGGCGCGTCACCCTTGTCGGCCATGCCTCGGTGGTCCTTCTCTCTGTCCGCTTCGCTCATGCTCCAGTGTATAGTGACCACCTTTTGACCAGTGAGATACCTTCCTTCTCTTGCAAGCCTGATTAACCCGGATCGTACCTGGTTAATTCGGCCCCGTGGGTACCTGCATACAAGTTACAAAGTACCTGTCGGCATACGACATACGTCGTCCGGGACTCAGTTAGGTGGACATCCTCCGGTACGAGTTACGTCGTGATTCGGCCTGTCTTGAGGTGACTCGGCCAGCATTCGCTTCGACCTTGCCGTACCTCGGCTAACTAGGCCTCTATACCCCGGCGTGACCCTACCCGGGGGTATCCCCCCAACATTAGTCCCCGAAGCTGGTGCGATCTTAGCATCTTCAGCCGCTAAGGCCACGGCAGTTTCAATTTATCGAGCGTTTTGCTCTTTTTCCGAGTTACCTCATAGTCCGGATTTCATGGGCTAACTTTCCCTTGGCACATTCCGAGTTTTCACTCGCTGGCCGGGTCACCCTTTAGTTATCCGGGTTATCCTTCCTTCTCTCGTACGTTTCCCCATGTGGAGGGTAATCATTATCTTGCCTCATTTTAAGGGCCTGCGCCAGTTACTGCACTTAACGTCAGGTGTTACTGTTGCATATGTCACGTCGCGTCTGTCTCCCCGTTAACTGTATCACCACGTCGCATCGTGGGATCCCCTGTGCCCTGTGGCCCTTCCTGTGGCTTGCCTGTGATTGGCTGACCCGGCAAATACACGGCCACACTGTGTGGCCTCGACGCGCAACGCGATCCCACTACCCCTGTTGGGGCATGGATAAATAGGGGAGGGGCGCATTCCTTGGCCACTTTCCACTTCTCGCGCCCCTTTGCCTCTCTGCCCTTTCTTCTTCCTAGCGATAGTGCCGCCGCCGCACCGTGCCTTTTCGCACCTACATCGCTGCCGCTCCTGCGCAGCTCCACCGCCACGGGTCCGCGCTAGTCCAAGGTTCTGCCTCCCACCTCTGATAGGGACGATGAGGACAGTGATTTAGACATGACCGAAGAGGAGCTCGCTGTCGCTGAAGCAGAGATGGAGGAGGGGGGGAAACGCAGAGTGCGGCGCCTGGGCTGGTTCCTGGGTGTTCTAGGACGACCTGGACTGGCTCTACCGCACCCGCCGCATCCCCGAGGGTGTGATTGCCCGCCTCGCCTCCGAGGATCTCGCTCCCTCACCCAATCCGGGTGAGTTCGTTGTGTTGCTCTCCCATTTTTAGCGCATCTTCGGCCTCCCCATCAGCGATTTCTTCCATGAGTTCCTCAACATCTATGAGCTTCAACCTCACCATCTCCCGGCGAACGCCATCACATCCCTTTCT
The DNA here is from genome assembly GCA_916181665.1 of Avena sativa. Lineage (NCBI taxonomy): Eukaryota > Viridiplantae > Streptophyta > Magnoliopsida > Poales > Poaceae > Avena > Avena sativa. The sequence goes on from OV702290.1 coordinate 474,227,853, forward strand.
TCCTTCGCCTCCACCATAGAAGGATATGTCGGTTTGTGGCCCACCAAAGAGCTTTGGATCCGGTTCTTTGGTCTACGAAGAAATGTGATTCCGAATAAATAGCTTGACCCGGAGGACAAACATCTGACTCAGTTCGGTGCTTCCTCTATTTGCCCCCGAAAACAATCCGTCTTTCCCCGGGTCACAGGGCTTGATTCCTGCAAGGGTTGGGCCCGAACTTTCTTTTATGTCAGAAATGGCACGAATGAAGATTTGATCCGGCTGCGCCCCTATGCTCCGGGTCCTCCTAATCCGGATTTGTGGGACCAGGTTTCCAAGAAACCCACTGTGTTGGCGAATCAAGTCAACAAACGGTTTCAGGAGCTGAAGGATGCGGGGCTGCGCAACAAGGACACGATGATCACTTTTGTCCGCAATCGGATCTCCCCTCTCCAGAAGCGCACACACAAGCTTTGCCACATGAGCTGGCGCCTTGACCCCAACCGGACCTCTTCCTTTGAACTAAACAACACCGAGATATTCCGCCGGGTCAAGGCCCTTTTCACGACCGACAAAAACTTCTCCGCTGATTAGGAGTGGGGGATACAACATTTCTGCCGGGACAAGCCTCCTCCTACGGTAAATCTCGTGACTCAATCTTTTTCCGAGTTATATTCTATGTCGGAGTATGTTGTTTATCTGATCGTTTTGTATTTCCTTCTTAGTTGTTTCTCGAGCAAACCCTCGAAGATGGCACCGACCCTTCGCTCAAATGGGCGAAGGATCGACTTGCTTCAGACGAGGAGGAGCCGAATCAGGAGATGTTCCTGCTGTTCCCTGATGCAACCAAGCGACCCACTGGTAACTTCTCTTCCTTAAGAGATTGGCCTGATGATGAAGATGATTCCGACGTTGAGGTGATGGAAGCATTTCATGTTGTACCCCTTTCTTATGCCTTTGCGGCTTCAGATAACCTTGCTGGGCAGATCCACGTAGATCCTCCTCTTGCCACGGGTGAGCCGGTCCCAGCCGCGTCAAAGAAACGGGCGGCCGCATCCGCTGCTTCCTCCGGACCTTCTAAACCGACCAATAGGAGGAAGAAGTCCGCAGATAAGACCGCCACCAAGCCTCCGGCAAAGGCCATAGTCCGGAGAGCTTGAAAGCCCAAGGAGCCTTTGACCTCTGACGAGTAAGTCATTTCGTCCTTGGTCCAATTCTCTGCTTCGTGCTTTGCTATTCATATGCTTTTTCTTTGTTATAATTTATTATTTGTCGTTTGATTCGGCAGGGCTGTGGTGGAGGTTCCCCAGAGCGGATCCAGCATCGCTTCACCTCTCCGGCATATCCCATCTCCCCCTCATGGCGATGATACATGCCCGCTGAGACCCTTTCAGGAGGGTTCAGCGGCTGCTCCGGGTTCTAGCCCACCTCGTCCCGAGGAGGGCAACCTTGGAGCAGGGGGAAGTGGCTCTGCCGAGGCAGCAGATGCTCCCAGCTCCTCTTCGGCTCAGCCGCAATCTGCCACCTCCGAGATACCAACAGCACCCCCGCCAAGACCATCACCAGCACAAGCACCAGCGCCAGCACCAACAGCAGCACCACAAGTACCAGCAACAACACCAACTTCTTCCGCCTCGTCCGAGTCTTCCAAGACTCGGCGAGAAGACATAGCTAGCACCAAGGTTGCGCCCAAGTCCAAGACTGCATCACAAACTTCAGCCTCTCAGCAGCAGCCCAAGGCTAAGAAAAACTCTGACGCTGCCAGGGCAGCATCAATCAAGGCCGGACAGCGCACACTCGCGTCCATGCTTCCGCAGAAGAATCCACCAAAGAAAGATGCCCCCTCCGGGTCAGCTAACACGCAACTTGCATTGCACACCAGCCTCGCTGCTGCCCAAGTTGAAAGGAGGGAGGCCCACGCCAAGGGTTTGATTGCGCCCCACATGCTTAGTGGAGGGCGCTATCCTCCGGCCCTAATTGAGTTCGTCAATAACTGGAACAAGGCGGAGTTCGTCAATAACGACGATCTCCCGGAGAAATTTGGGCCTGCCAAGTTTGCCTAACAAATGAACACAGCAGCCAAGGCTATCAACCTTGCCGGCCGTATGATGGAGGTACGCTACTTCATCTTTTCTTTAACATGTACTAGTACTTAGTGATATAACCATTAGTGCCCAAGCCTCCGGGGGAGTAACTTGTTACTCGGCCAGATGCTCCTTATAGAATTAGCGTAGCTCCCTAGTAACTTCGGATATGCACACACCTAGAACCGGGTTAAGTTCCACTTGGCCCAGATTTTGTACACTTCGAATATGCACATACCTAGAGCCGGGTTAAGTTCCACTTGGCCCGGATCTTGTACACTTCGAATATGCACACACTTAGAGCTGGGTTAAGTTCCACTTGGCCCGGATCTTGTACACTTCGAATATGCACACACCTAGAGCCGGGTTAAGTTCTACTTGGCCTGGATCTTATACACTTCGAATATGCACACACCTAGAGCCGGGTTAAGTTCCACTTGGCCCGGATCTTGTACACTTCGAATATGCACACACCTAGAGCCGGGTTAAGTTCCACTTGGCCCGGATCTTGTACACTTCGAATATGCACACACCTAGAGCCGGGTTAAGTTCCACTTGGCCTGGATTATGTACACTTCGAATATGCACACACCTAGAGCCGGGTTAAGTTCCACTTGGCCCGGATTCTGTACACTTCGAATATGCACACACCTAGAGCCGGGTTAAGTTCCACTTGGCCCGGATTCTGTACACTTCGAATATGCACACACCTAGAGCCGGGTTAAGTTCCACTTGGCCTGGATCTTGTACACTTCGAATATGCACATACCTAGAGCCGGGTTAAGTTCCACTTGGCCCGGATCTTGTACACTTCGAATATGCACACACCTAGAGCCGGGTTAAGTTCCACTTGGCCCGGATCTTGTACACTTCGAATATGCACACACCTAGAGCCGGGTTAAGTTCCACTTGGCCCGGATTTTGTACACTTCGAATATGCACACACCTAGAGCCGGGTTAAGTTCCACTTGGCCCAGATTTTGTACACTTCGAATATGCACACACCTATAACCGGGTTAAGTTCCACTTGGCCCGGATTTTGTACATTTCGAATATGCACGCATAACTAAGTCAACTTTGCTTTCCTCAGGTCACCACCAATCGTCGGAGCGCTGAGTTTCAGCGCCTCCTCGACACACACAAGGGGCTGCGCTCAAAACATTCTACACTTTTCGCTGAGTTCGAGAAAAGGGGTCAGTTTTCACTTTGACTTTTTTCTATCTTTTTGGGTCTTTTCTCATCGAACTAATCTTCCGTTCGAATTTGTGCAGCCGAAGTGGATGCCGAAAACAAAATCATGAGGAAAAACTTAGCCAAGATAAAAGGTAATTCGTTTTGATTCCTCAATTTCCGTGCCCTCTCTCCTTTCTCTTGAGCTCGGCATATATTCATACCTCGGCTTTGCCGGGTCAACAAACTGTTTCAGCATCCCTTGAAGATAGTGTGCCCGTGGCTGATATGATACTACATTTTCTCGAACAAGCAGGGCAACACCAGGCCGAACTTAAGAAGAAGGATGATGAGCTCGCCCAACTCCGAGCCAAAGACGATGAAATTTCCAAGCTCAAGGCCGAGATGAAAAACCTTAAAGAGCTCCATCAGGTTGAGATGGACAAGGCTGGCCAAGATTTCATCGAGGAGCAAGAACGCCTCAAGCTTCAACTCGCAAAAGATCAAGAGCTACTAAAGGAGGCCGACGTCAAGCTTGAATCGGCAAATGCTGAACTTGAGATACTCCGGAAGAGGCGTGCTGATTGCACCGTAGAGCTGACCCAGATCCATAGTCATATCTCTCATAAGTTCTTGTCCTTCAGCCGACATGCATTTCTCCGGGTCAACCTCTTTTACTCATATCACTTGTCTTGTTATCAGGCAAATTCCCAGAGGGTAATGCCATTGCAGCTACTGCTGTTGTGAAGTTCCGCCAGCAGAGGGGTACTCCAACTGGTCCTAGATCTGAAACCATTCCCTTTGACCTGGAGGACTTGCTGGTCAGCCTATCCTCTCGCCTTGAGATTATAAAAACTATGGTTCGGATATCCTAGACTCAGCCGTCCGGATCTTTCGCGCCCTTTGGCCTCAAGAGGATGTTCCGGTGGGATCCACTGCCTTGATCAATAGATTGATGGATTGCGAGACCCAGCTTGATCTCTGGAGGGAATCTGCCGCACGCGCCGGAGCTGAAACTGTTCTCCACTTCGTGCTCACATGGTATGAGAAAATAAATCTGGATCTTCTCGAGCACTTGCGCACTGGATCAAGGTGGTCCAATGATCCGGATTGGATAGCTCGGCGCAAGGCTCGCGCCCATCACCTCATTCAGTATGCCCCCATCCATCAATGGAACAAGGGACCAAGTTTTCTCGGTGTTGTTGACGACGAATACGTCGAAGATGGCTCGGATGAGGAGGAAGAGGACGAAACTTCGAACATCGAAGAAAATGAAGATGGGGATGAAGCTGAGGCCGGAGTTCCACCTGCTGGCACCGAGTTACCTCCTCCTACTGCTCCTTGAGCACCAAAAACACTTTGAAATTTATCAGATCCCCGGTATGCCGGGTGCAGATGTATTAAGCGTACTGATTATGTTTTGCTACCAAGTTATTTATGCCGGATTAGCTTGGGTGTAGTCCCCGAGTTTCATTTTCTTGTTCCTTCAATTTCATGGCTCATCTCGCGTCTGCCTTGATTCGGTTTTGTGACTTACGAGACCGAGTTTCAAAAATTGACTTAACAATACTTGGAAAGTTTAGGCTTAGCTCAAAGCAATCCAGCGTAGTAAACATAAAGTAAACATAGGGTTAGTCCGAATAACAAATGTCGGCTCGATTAAGTTCTTTTCCTTAGTCATTTTTCGTGTGCTACGCAATTCCAAACTTGTTCTCTTGCTTGCCATGAAGCCAAATCTTGTTGGACAGCAGCAAGTCGAAGAGTTGAGTTTTTGGTGCTCACACACTACTAATCCGGATTAGGTTGAAGCAACTTACGCCAGCCGACATATAAATAACAAATATAGAAGACAATAAATATCACTAAGGCAGTCCCTGAGTTACTGCTCGAGGTGCCAAGATTTCATTGATAAACTCATTGCCGGCATACACACCGACATATGAGAGACTCAGATACACACACTTCTTTGTTAAGTGTAGAACGGATGGAGTAGAGCTACATTCCATGGACGCTTAGATTCCTCGCCGGACCTGTCCGCCTTGTTCTTCTCCTGTGGTTTCGCATCGATGAGGTAATAAGAGTCATTGTGCAATGCTTTGCTCACAATGAATGGCCCTTCCCATGGGGGGATAACTTATGCATGGCAGCAGTACGTTGTACCGGCCAGAGTACCAGATCACCTTCCCGGAAGACTCGGGGGTTTACCTTCCGGCTATGATAGCGTCGGAGATTTTGCTGATATATGGCGGATCTGGACAATGCCAATTCTCTCGCTTCTTCCAGCAGATCAACATCATTTTGCCGGGCTTCTCGCACTTCGACTTCTGTGTATTGGGTGAATCTAGGCGAATCATGCTCTATGTTGGCTGGTAATACAGCTTCTGCCCCATATACCAGAAAGAATGGCGTATAGCCTGTTGATCTATTCGGAGTTGTTCTTAAACTCCATAATACTGCTGGTAGTTCTTCTATCCAGCACCCCGATGATCTTTGCAGCGGCTCAATGAGCTGGGGTTTTATCCCGGATAACACTAATCTGTTGGATCTGTCCAGTTGTCCGTTCGATGCGGGGTGGGCTACTGAGGCAACGTCCAGCCGGATATTTTTATCTTGGCAGAATCGCGCAAATGCTCCTTCAGCAAAACTGGTGCCGTTATCTGTTATGATACTATGAGGATAGCCATATCTCAAGATGATATCTTTGAGGAATGTCACGGCTGTAGCTCCATCACATTTTCTTATTGGCTTTACTTCAATCCACTTTGTAAACTTGTCAACCATGACCAAGATATGGGTCATGTTCCCTCTCGCCGGCTTAAATGGGCCAACCATATCCAAACACCATACAACAAATGGCCAGGTAATTGGTATGGTCTTGAGCTCCGACATTGGCATGTGTGTCTTGGTAGCATACCTCTGGCAACCATTGGATTTTCTCACTAGATCTTCTGCTTGTTCCAAGACACTTGGCCAGTAGAACCCATGCCGGAAAGCTTTTGCCACCAATGCTCTAGATGAGGCGTGATGCCCACATTCCCCTTGATGTATATCTCGGAGGATGTCAAGCCCTTCTTCCGGGTCAACACACCATTGCAGGACATTCGTTACACTCCTCTTGTATAGCTCAGCATTGATAATCGTGTACGCCTTTGCACGCCTCTAAACTTGCCTTGAAAGCACTTCTTCATCGGGCAAGGATCCATCCTTCAGGAACTGGAATATGGGCAGTGCCCAAGCTGGTATGGCTCGCACTAGAAACACATCCTCATCCACTTCCATTCGATCTACCGGCATAACCTCTGCCGGGTCAGGCTGCACAGTCCTCGGGTTCTGCGAATCAGTCCCCGGGTCTCCTGAGCGACTTCTCACATCAATGTTCATGGGCACAGCTTCCGACTCCGGATTTTCTAGGATATAGATTGACTCAGATTTTGGGGGTGGCCTGATAGACAGCTTTCTGAGTCCCATTGCCCCGAGATTTGTTGAACTACCAAATCCGAGTCGCCAAAGCATTGGATCCGACGTATTCCAATTTCTTTTGCCAGTTTGAGCCCATGCACAAGTGCTTCATATTCTACGACATTGTTTGATGCTGCGAAGTGGATCTGCAGCACATACTTCAGCTGGTCCTTCTTGGGCGAGGTAAGAACAACTCCGGCGCCTAACCCAGTTTTTGTTTTTGATCCGTTAAAATGCATTCTCCAGTAGTTCGGATCTGGCAATGGTGGCTCATATTGCATCTTGGCCAAATCCACGAAAAAGTCAGCCACGGCCTGAGACTTGATCGCATCTCTCCTGTCGAATTGTGGAGCATAAGGGGCTAGTTCAATTGCCCATTTCCCGATCCGGCCGCTTGCATCCTTATTGCTCATTATCTCAGATATGGGGGCTTCAGGGTGTTCTTAAAAATAGTGCTTCAACTTCTTTGCTGCCATATATACACCGTATGCCATTTTCTGATAGTGAGGATAGTTCTGCTTTGATGCTGATAATACCTCGCTCAAGTAATAGACTGGCCTCTGCACCGACTTACCCTCTTCGCCGCGCTCTACCACCATATTGCACTTACAACTCGGTTGGTTGCGGCTATGTAGAGCAACATTGGCTCTTTTGATAGTGGAGAGGCTAACACTGGTGCAGTGGCTAACATTTTCTTCAGCTGAATGAAGGCTTCATTGGCCTGCGGCGTCCATACGAATTTGTCTGACTTTTTCATCAGTTGATAGAGAGGTAGTGCCTTTTCTCCCAACCGACATATAAACCGACTTAAGGATGCCAGGCAACCAGTGAACTTCTGGACATCGTTAAGACACTTCGGCAGTTCCATTCGTTCTATGGCTCGGATTTTAGTTGGTTAACTTTGATACCTCGGCTGGAGACAAGAAACCCGAGTAATTTTCTAGCCGGGACACCAAATGTACATTTCTCCGGGTTAAGCTTCATCCGGAATCTCCTTAGGTTCGCGAACGTTTGCCTGATATCACCAAGGAGCGTTTTGCTTTCCTTGGTTTTTATAACCACATCATCCACATATACTTGCACATTTCCACCAATTTTATCGTGCAAACTTTTTTGCATACATCTTTGGTACGTTACCCCTGCATTACGTAAACCAAAACGCATGGTGCGGTAGCAATAAGCCCCATACGGGGTGATAAACGCAGTCTTTATTTGATCATTCGGGTTCAGAGGTATCTGGTGGAAACCACAATATGCATCTATGAACGACAACAGTTCACACCCAGCAGTAGAATCTATGACCTGATCTATCCTTGGCAGTGGGAATGGATATTTTGGACACGCCTTATTCAGGTTCGTGTAATCGATGCACATACGCCAAACCACTGCTACATTCGGATCATCTTTCTTCTTTTCCACAAGCACCGGATTAGATAGCCAATCCGGGTAAAGTACTTCCATGATAAACCCGGCTGCAAGGAGCCGAGCTATAACATCCCCAATGACTTTTCTCCTATCTTTGGCGAAGTGGCAGAGAGGTTGCTTCACCGGCTTTGCTCCGGGTCTCACATTCAAAGAGTTCTCAGCCAACTCCCTCGGAACACCTTGCAAGTCCTATGTGGACCAAGCAAAGATATCCCGATTCTCACGGAGGAAGTTGACGAGCTCACTTTCCTATTTGTCAGTTAACCCGGCACCAATTGTTACAGTGCGCTCTGGGAACAGATCATCAATAGGCACTTTCTTTGTATCCTTTGTTGCTTGAAATGAGACACTTCCATGCGGGTTACTCAGCACCGGCATATACTGCTACGCGGATTGAGCCAATGCCGCTACTTCCTGGATCTTTCTTTTTTCTTGTGCGATCACAAGTGACTCGGCTAGATTAGACCCGGCCGACGCACACTCAATGGAACGTCGGAAATCTCCTGCTATGATAATTACTCCATTTGGCCTAGGCAACTTCATCTTCAGGTAACTGATGTGACAACTTGCCATGAATTTGTTCAGGGCTGGCCTACCGAGTAACGCGTGGTATGCGCTTTCTACGTTCACAACTTCAAACTCCAAGTTCTCAGTTCGGCAGTTATCTCGTGTACCGAATAATACGTCAACCCGGACCTTGCCAATGGGTTCACAGGAAATGCCTGGCACAATACCATGGAAAGTTGTCCTCATGGTCTGGAGCATGTTCTCCGAGATACCCAACTTGCGCATGGTATCCACGTACATGATATTGATGCTGCTGCCATTGTCAATCAGCACCTTAGAAAATCTCACATTGATGTTGGACCCGATGAACGTTGGGTCCAGCACTAACGCATACGAACCAGGGCTCGGCATAAGCTTGGGTTGATCCTTGATACTCCAGGTAATTTTCTGATCCGACCAAGGCATATACCTCGTCACTGCCGGCATAACCGCATTTACTTCTATATGTCGGCATTGCAAGCTCTTTCTATCCGTTTCCTCCGTGCTAAACACACAGTAACTCTGGTGATGCTCTCTGTATTCATTTCTGCCCTCATTTTCAGGGTACCTTTGATCTGGCTGATGCTGATTTTCCACCTGATGCACTGCATCCCTTCTCTCATGGTTTTCATACCTCGGCAGAGGTGGTGGCAACATTAACTGTTGCGTGTTTGCTCCGGAGAGCAATTGCTGCAGGGGTAACTCCTGCCGAGGTTGATCGTTCCGAGGTGCCTGAGCATTCCCCGAACCACTTTGTTCAATCTTCCTCATCCACTCACATTGTCGAGTCGTGTGACCCGCTGGGTTACTCGGATTTGACGTGTGAAATTTGCACGGCTAATCCAGCATTGCCTCATACGTATACCTCGGCCGGTCTTTCTTTTCTTGCCACTGTTTCTTCTGCTCTGGCATCCAAGTTTTCTTGCCATCGTTTCTCGGAGTCCATTGTTGCCCTCCATTTTTCTGACGCTGATTACTCCCTGCTCCGGGTTGATCTTGATTTACAGCAGCAACTTGTTGCGAACTATACCTGTAATCCGGTCTATCATCTCTTCTCTTACCCTAGTAAACATTCCGCCAGGATTATCCGACTCCATCTCGCTGGTAATACTCCTCATTTGACTCATTTGACATAAGCCGGGGTTGAGTCGGATCCCCCAAAGCATACGAATCAGCAATTGGGATTGTCTCTGCCAGTGTAGTTGGCATATCCCTTTGTAGCCTTTGCCGCAGCATGCTTGCATATCTACACCCTTGTGCAAACCAAGCTATTGCCTGTGACTCAATCACGCCCTCACACGAGTTTCTCACGGTGCACCAGCGGGTCAAGAACTCCCTATCTGTTTCATTTGGTCTCTGTTTGCACATTGCTAAGGTCTATGGCCTATTCGGCCTCTGATACGTGCTCGAGAAGTTACTGACAAACATTTCCTCAAAATCAATCCAATAGTTGATACTTCCTGGCAGTAAATTGTTTAACCATACCCTCGTTGGCCCCTCCAGCATCTGAGGTACGTATCTCACAGCCCATCTCAAGTTACCTGTAGCAATTTTCACTGTCGTCGCGTAGTTGATCAACCAATCCTCCGGCTTGGTGCTACCGTCATATGTTTTCGTGCCTCTGGGTAACTGGAAGTTAGGTACTGGAGGCTCTTTCATGATCTGGGGCCCAAAGCACGCTAGACCCGGAGGACCTTGCCCCTCAATTTTCTCCGACCTATAGAGCCGATCCAGTTTTAACCTGGCGTCGTCAGGCATCAAGTTCCTGCTTCCCAACCTTGACCCTATCACGTGATAGTCCGGCCTAGGGTATCCTGCGTTCACCATTTCCGAATCACCATCATTGTATCTATCTTGCTCTAGTGGAGTGCATCTCTGTTGCATACCTTGGCTGGCACTTCGCTCTTGCTGTGGTATATTCCACTGCTGCGGTTGCCCTACACCCGCCGAGTTACGCTGTCCGGCATTGCCGTTTACAGCGTTTCCCTGACTGGCATTGCCTTGGTCGCGGTTACCTCGGCTATCTTCACCTCGGCTGACACTTCATCGATCCTTGTTTTCCTGCATTGCTTTTCCTTTCCCTGCCCTTGCCGGGGCATAGGGGACTATCTGTTTGTTTCTCCTCGCCGAGGTTACCACTTCCTCTCTTCTTGGGCCACCATGAGGGGATGATGCAGCTCCAGTAGATTTCTCCGGGTTACCTACCGCTGAATAAACGACTTTGTAAGCCCCAGCCCTTGCCGGGTTAGCCCTGAGCAACTCTTCATTTTGTCTGTTAGCGATCCGAACTAACTCATTGACTCTCTCCTGCTATCTTTGTCGGGCTTCACCCGTTAAACCCTCTAACTCGGATGCAGCCGCATCCGCTGCTCTGAGGTTCTTGTTGGGTCCGTAGCATAGAAAACAAAAAATTTCCTACTGTGTGAACTACATGCCAAGATCTATCTACTAGGTACAAAGCAACGGGTGGACATACATCCAACGAGAACTTACCCTCGAAGACAACGAGTTTTGTTAACGAGTAGGAACTCGTGGTTGATGTAGTCGTACACTTGCCGATCTCAAGATCGTGAGGAAGTCCGAGCGCCGCAACTCAGCAGCGCATCCGTACTCGCACACACGTTCAAGCCACCAGACAACCTCCACCTCCTCGTTCCAGCGATCCAGCGGAAGCAGCAACTCCTTCCAGACGAAATGCCACCGGGAACATGTATCTCGCTAATCTGAGACCATGGGGGAGTAATTCTAGAGGGGAGAGAGATCCTTCACAAGGAGGTGTGAGGATGAAAGAGGGAATGGGTGGCCTTTTAGGAGGAGGGGGGTTCCCCCTCTCTCCATGGCCGGCGCATGGGGGGTGACCCCTCACCTCCCCCATTCATGTGGTGGTAACCCCTCCACATTAAAATGCCTCTTCACATTCCCTTTTAAAGTCTCCACTTTAAATGCATTAAATTTCTCCAAATTTAATGCTCTCTCATTTAATAAAACTCTTTTATTAAATGTATTCAGAATTTTGTTAATTACTTTAATTAACAAACATTCACATATAGCCCCTTGCAATATTTGAATATCACATGCAGAACCACTTTCTGCAATTTCACCCGAGACAATTTCCGGTTTCTATTGAAACAATTCCTGCGCTTTGCAATTCTTTCGTCTGAAACATATGTGCTCGAAAATGGTGTCCGGTAACTCTTAAGTGTGCCACCCTACGGTTTGCGAATAATGCAGACATGATCGAGACCCTTCTCCGATCAATAATCAGCAGCGGGACCTGGAGATCCGTACTGACTCCTACACATTCAACGATGACTTCTGTGATTGTGAGAACCTTTAACGCTTGTAACTCAATCCCTTTGTCTCTCGATATATTACATGTCTGAGATTCGATCATCGGTATCTCCATACCTAGTTTGATCTCGTTACCGACATGCACTCTTTTCTTGTTCCCGTGATATAACATTCTAGTGATCACATCACTTGCTTGCAAGCTATCTTAATGTGATATCACCGAGAGGGCCCATAGTATATCTATCCATCATCGGGATTGAAAAATTCCACTCTTGATCCATGAGCCTCAACATAACACCTTCGTAGTACTGAACCCATCTTTATAGTCACCCTGTTACGGTGTGACGTTTGATGTTATCAAGATACTCTTTCGGTGTTAGCAATTAACATGATCTCATGGTCTAAGGATAAAGATTAATTCGTATGATATTATAGCAATATAAACATAATGACTTTATCGTGATGCTATACTTCGGATGAATGTTCATCACATCATTCCACCAATGGTGTGACCTTGTTATTAACAACATCCAATGTCCATGATCAGGAAACCTTGATCATCTTGTTAATCAACAAGCTAGTCTATAAGAGAGGCATAACTAGGAACCCTTTTTGTTTATTAAACACACATGTATTGATGTTTCCTGATCAATACAATTCTAGCATGTAAAATAAACATCTATCATATATAAGGAATATATAATAACAACTTTATTATTGCCTCTCAGGGAATATTTCCTTCAGTCTCCCACTTGCACTAGAGACAATAATCTAGTTCACATAGTGATAAATCTAACACCCATGGAGTTCTGGAGTTGATCATGTTTTTCCCTAGGGAGAACTTTAGTCCACGGATCTGCTACATTTAGGTATGTGTGTACTTTACAAATCTTTATATCTCCATCCTTGACATGCTCACGGATGGAGTGAAACCGGCGCTTAATATGCTTGGAATTCTTGTGAGACCTCGGTTCCTTTGCGTTGGCTATGGCTCCATTGTTGTCACAATAGATCACCATTGGATCCAACGCACTGGGAACCACACCTAGTTCCGTAATGAACTCTTTCATCCAAACTGCCTCCTGCGCTGCTTCTGAAGCAGCAACATATTCCGCCTCCGTCGTTGATCCTGCCACCACAGGTTGTTTGGAACTCCTCCAACTAACCGCTGCTCCATTCAAGAGAAATACGTATCCGGATTGAGACTTAGAGTCATCCGGATCGGTGTCAAAGCTACCATCGACATAACACTTAGTGACTAGCTCTTCTTCACCTCCATATATAAGAAACATATCCTTAGTTCTTCTCAAGTACTTGAGGATGTTCTTTACCGCTATCCAGTGTTCCGAACCTGGATCAGATTGGTACCTACTAGTCAAACTAATAGCATGTGCCACATCCGGTCTTGTACATAGCATGGCATACATAATAGAGCCTATGGTCGAGGCATATGGGATCTTATCCATCATCTCTCTTTCTTCTGCCGTAGCCGGACTTTGAGTCTTACTCAATGTCTTGCCTTGCAACATAGGTAAGAACCCCTTCTTACTTTCATCCATATTAAACTTCTTTAATATCTTATCAAGGTATGTACTCTGCGATAGCCCAATTAGGCACCTTGATCTATCTCTATAGATTTTAATGCCTAATATATATGACGCTTCACCAAGGTCTTTCATCGAAAATTTGCTGTTTAGATAACTTTTAACACTGTTTAAAAGATCTATATCATTTACAATCAATAATATGTCATCCACATATAATATAGGAAATGCCACATTGCTCCCACTCACTTTCTTGTAAATACAAGCCTCTCCATAAGTTTGGACAAATCCAAACTCTTTGATCACCTCATCAAAGCGGAGATTCCAACTCCGGGATGCTTGCTTCAGTCCATAGATGGATCGCTGAAGTTTGCATACCTTATTAGCATCCTTAGGATCGACAAAACCCTTAGGTTGTATCATATACAACTCTTCTTCAATATTACCATTGAGGAACGCAGTTTTGACATCCATCTGCCATATTTCATAATCGAAATATGTAGCAATTGCTAACATAATCCTAACCGACTTAAGCATCACTACGGGAGAGAATGTCTCATTGTAGTCAACTCCTTGAATTTGTCGAACCCCTTTGCGACAAGTCGAGCCTTATAGATGGTCACATTACCATCTGCATCAGTTTTTCTTTTGAAAATCCATTTATTCTCAACGGCCTTTCGATCGTGAGGTAAGTCTCCACCAAGTTCCAAACTTGGTTCTTGTACATGGATTCCATCTCGGATTTCATGGCTTCCAGCCATTTGTTGGAATCCGGGCTCATCATCGCTTCTTCATACGTCGCAGGGTCATCCATTTCATCAACCATGAAATTCACAACAGGATTGCCGTACAGTTCAGGAGCTGCACATGTCCTGCTTGACCTGCGAGGTTCGGTAGTGTCCTCTTTTGGAGTTTCATGATCATTATCATTAACTCTCTCTTCATCAGGTGAAGTCAACTCTGAAACAACTTCCGGTGCTGCGCCACTCGCCATTCCATGAAGAGAAGGTTCAATAACCTCTTCGAGTTCTACCTTCTGACTACTCACACCTTTCGCGAGAAACTCCTTCTCAAGAAAGGATCCATTCTTGGCAACAAAAACCTTGCCCTCGGATCTGTGATAGAAGGTATACCCAATTGTTTCCTTAGGCTATCCTATGAAGAAGCATTTTTCCGCTTTGGGTTCGAGTTTATCCGGTTGAAGTTTCTTCACATAAACATCGCATCCCCAAACTTTAAGAAATGACAGCTTAGGTTTGTTTCCAAACCATAATTCATACGGTGTTGTTTCAACGGATTTAGATGGTGCCCGATTTAAAGTGAATGCAGCTGTTTCCAGTGCATAACCCCAAAATGACAGTGGCAAGTCACTCAGAGACATCATAGATCGAACCATATCCAATAAGGTACGATTACGACGTTCCGACACACCATTACGTTGTGGTGTTCCGGCAGGCGTGAGTTGTGAAACTATTCCACACTCTTTCATGTGTGTGCTAAACTCATAACTTAGATACTCTCCTCCACGGTCAGACCGTGGAAATTTGATCTTTCTATTACGATGATTGTCCACTTCATTCTGAAATTCCTTGAACTTTTCAAAAGTTTCAGACTTGTGTTTCATCAAATAGATATACCCATATCTACTCAAATCATCCGTGAAAGTAACAAAATAATGATATCCACCACGCGCCGACACACTCATTGGTCCACACACATCAGTATGTATGATTTCCAATAGATCTGTCGCCCGTTCCGTTGAACCGGAAAACGGCGTTCTAGTCATCTTGCCCATAAGGCATGCCTCACATGTATCAAATGATTCAAAATCAAGTGATTCCAATAATCCATCAGAATGGAGTTTCTTCATGCGTTTAATGCCAATATGACCTAGACGGCAGTGCCACATATATGTAGACATATCATCATCAAGTTTAATCTTTTTAGCACTAACATTATGAATGTGTGTAATATTACTATCGAGATCTATCAGAAATAAACCATTCAACATAGGTGCATGACCATAAAAGATATCATTCTTATAAATCGAACAACCATTATTTTTAGATTTAAAGGAATGACCACTTTGCATCAAACACGATCTAGATACAATGTTCATGCTCAGTGCAGGCACTAAATAACAATTATTTAGGTTTATAACTTATCCTGATGGCAAATGGAGAGGTAGCGTCCCGACAGCGATCACATCAACTTTTGATCCATTGCCGACCCGCATCCTGACCTCATCCCTTGCTAGTTGTCGCTTGTTTCGTAGCCCCTGAACCGAGTTACATATATTAGCAACTGATCCCGTATCAAATACCCAGGTGCTACTGCGAGTACTAGTCAAGTACACATCAATAACATGTATATCACATATACCTTTGTTTTCCTTGCCAGACTTCTTGTCTGCCAAATACTTGGGGCAGTTGCGCTTCCAATGGCCAGTCCCCTTGCAATAGTAACACTCGGTGTCAGACTTAGGGCCAGCTCGGGGTATCTTTTCAGGCGTGGCAACAGACTTGCCACCCTTCTTTCCCTTGTGCTTGCCTTTCTTGTCTTTCTTGAAACCGGTGGTCCTATTGATCATCAACACTTGATGTTCTTTCCTAATCTCCACTTCTGTAGTCTTAAACATTGACAAAAGCTCGGGAAGAGACTTCTTCATGCCCTTCATATTATAGTTCATCACGAAGCTCTTGTAGCTAGGTGGCAGAGATTGGAGAACACGATGTATGCCTAAGTCAATGGGAATCGTTATTCCCAAGGACACAAGCTTATTGGCGTACCCAGACATTTTGAGTACGTGCTCACTAACGGAGCTGTTTTCCTCCATCATGCAGCTAAAGAACTTTTCTGTAGCATTATAACTCTCTACGGCCGCATGGGTATCGAAAATCATTCAATTCTCCCATGGTATCAAAGGCATTGCCATTTTCGAAACGCTTTCGAAGTTCTGGCTCTAGCCCATACAGTATGCCGCAATGAACTAAGTTGTGGTCCTCCTGACGAGTCACATAGACATTCTTTTCCTCGTCAGGGGCATCAGGAGCTGGTGGGGGGCCTAGCGGCGCATCTAGCACATATTGCTTTTGTGCAGCAGTGAGGAGAATCCTCAAATTCATAGCCTAGTTGGTGAAGTTGCTATCATTCGCAGCAAGTTTCTCTTTCTCCATGAATACATTGAAATTAAAAGCAGGTGGTGCCATCTACAACAGAATTTGTAAAGTTTATTTAGACTAAGTTTATGATAGATTGAGTTCAACTAATCCAAATTACTAATGAACTCCCACTCAAAAACGACATCCCTCGTGTCCTTTTGGTGATTACATGAACCAAATCGACTACACCACGTCCGATCATCACGTGAGTTGATGTAGCTTCAAAGACGAGCATCTATATGGGAATCATATCAACTATATGACTCATGCTTAAACTTTCGGTCCGTGTTCTGAGGCCATGTCTGTACATGCTAGGCTCGCCAAGTAAGAACCTTAGTATTCGCGTGTGTAAAACTGTCTTACACCCATTCCTGTGAAAGCATAGATTCGAGTACACCCGATCATCACGTGATGTCTCGAAACACGATCCACAGAACGGTGCATACTTAAGGAAGAACACATTTTTATCTTGATATCTAAATGAGGGATCATCTTATAATGCTACCAAAAGCGCCAAACTAGCAGTATAAGATGCAAACATCTAATGTGTAAAGTGAGATGATATGGTCCATGCATTTGATCTCTATCACTTGCATCGTGGTATGATCTCTATCATTCCTTTGTGTATAAGGCCAAGGTCTATGGAACTTACACATTGAGTGTGTTGTAAGAGTATCTATAATACCTCTACTTACAACAATACCATATCAATACACTAGCCCAGCAACGATCTAAACTAGACGCCTCTAATTTATCAATTGCAAGTTTTACGTGGCTCGGGGCTTTCGGGGATAGAACCGTTCTCACCTATGAACATGAACCACAACGAGGATGACTCAGTTATTAGCAACTCGTTGTAAATCAGATATTGACTATAGTAGGAGAGACAGACACCCGCCAGCCACTTATGCAAAACAAGTTGCATGTCAGTCGTGGAACCGGTCTCATGTACGATGACATGTAAGGTTGGTCCGGGCCGCTTCATCCCACTATGCCACCAATATCCAAAATACATAGAAGATGCAATAACATGATCATCATCGCCCACATATAAACATATGTGTACTACCCGTGCAAAGCACCTACGCATAGATCAGGCTCTGATACCACTGTTGGGTCCGTAGCATAGAAAACAAAAAAATTCCTACGGTGTGAACTACACGCCAAGATCTATCTACTAGGTACAAAGCAACGGGTGGACATACATCCAACGAGAACTGACCCTCGAAGACAACGAGTTTTGATAACGAGTAGGAACTCGTGGTTGATTTAGTCGTACACTTGTCGATCTCAAGATCGTGAGGAAGTCCGAGCGCCGCAACTCAGCAGCGCATCCGTACTCGCACACACGTTCAAGCCACCGGACAACCTCCACCTCCTCGCTCCAGCGATCCAGCAGAAGCAGCAACTCCTTCCAGATGAAATGCCACCGAAAACATGTATCTCGCTAATCCGAGACCATGGGGGAATAATTCTAGAGGGGGAGAGATATCCTTCACAAGGAGGTGTGAGGATGAAGGAGGGAATGGGTGGCCTTTTATAGGAGGAGGGGGGTTCCCCCTCTCTCCATGGCCGGCGCATGGGGGTGACCCCTCACCTCCCCCATTCATGTGGTGGTAACCCCTCCACATTAAAATGCCTCTTCACATTCCCTTTTAAAGTCTCCACTTTAAATGCATTAAATTTATCCAAATTTAATGCTCTCTCATTTAATAAAACTCTTTTATTAAATTTATTCAGAATTTTGTTAATTACTTTCATTAACAAACATTCACATATAGCCCCTTGCAATATTTGAATATCACATGCAGAACCACTTTCTGCAATTTCACCTGAAACAATTTCCGGTTTCTATTGAAACAATTCCTGCGCTTTGCAATTCTTTCGTCTGAAACATATGTGCTCCAAAATGGTGTTAGGTAACTCTTAAGTGTGACACCCTACGGTTTGCGAATAATGCAGACATGATCGAGACCCTTCTCCGATCAATAATCAGCAGCGGGACCTGGAGATCCGTACTGACTCCTACACATTCAACGATGACTTCTGTGATCGTGAGAACCTTTAACGCTTGTAACTAAATACCTTTGTATCTCGATATATTACATGTCTGAGATTCAATCATCGGTATCTCCATACCTAGTTTGATCTCGTTACCGACATGCACTCTTTTCTCGTTCCCGTGATATAACATTCTAGTGATCACATCACTTGCTTGCAAGCTATCTTAATGTGATATCACCGAGAGGGCCCAGAGTATATCTATCCATCATCGGGATTGACAAATTTCACTCTTGATCCATGAGCCTCAACATAACACCTTCGTAGTACTGAACCCATCTTTATAGTCACCCTGTTACGGTGTGATGTTTGATGTTACCAAGATACTCTTCCGGTGTTAGCAATTAACATGATCTCATGGTCTAAGGATAAAGATTACTTCGTATGATGTTATAGCAATATAAACATAATGACTTGATCATAATGCTATACTTCGGATGAATGTTCATCACATCATTCCACCAATGGTGTGACCTTGTTATTAACAACATCCAATGTCCATGATCAGGAAACCTTGATCATCTTGTTAATCAACAAGCTAGTCTATAAGAGAGGCATAACTAGGAACCCTTTTTGTTTATTAAACACATATGTATTGATGTTTCCTGATCAATACAATTCTAGCATGTAAAATAAACATCTATCATATATAAGGAATATATAATAACAACTTTATTATTGCCTCTCAGGGCATATTTCCTTCAGTTCTTTGCCAGGGTACTGTACTTCGGCAGCCCCATGGACAAAATGTTCTCTGATTCCTCAACTCTAGTATCACCCTCTTTGTTCATTTCACTGATGAGGTTTCTCCCCTTTACTTTTACAGCATCTACCTTATTTTCTTTTGCGTACTCGCGCAGTGTCATGTTCAACGACTGCTGAGCCACGGCTATCTTTTTCGCACCTTCCAGTATTTTGTGCCTAGTTTCTTCTAACTCGGCCTATGCTCGAGCCGGATCTACTGTAGGTGCTATGGGGCTCTCTAGGCTATCTATCGCGTGCTGCAGCACGTTCTCTAGCCTCTCTAGTGGAGGACCACTATTTTCCTTGGTGCCTTGGGTATTACCTCCGGATCTGGTGCCGTATCCTTGCTCGCGCCAGCGCTAGGCGATGTCATCATCACTTCGGCGCGGTTAAGGGAGCGAGTGATGCGCGCCCGTGAGCCGCGCTAAGGGGTGGCTCGCCTCCCTTGACGACGTGCCGCGGGTGAACGCACGACACATCGACTATGACGTAGATCTTGTGAGCGCCAAGCTTGACGTAGAGGCCGTTGCGCGGAAGAGGTCGTTTGCCGAAGCAACCAGCATTGTCGCTGATGAAGTCCAGCGCTCCAAGCACTGAATGAGCCCAGAGACGATGCGCTCGCCGTTGCCGATGAGGTTTCCTGTCCGGATCTTCACTCCTTCTAGCGCCGCTAGCCCCATGGTGGGCGTCAACTGTCGTGGTGGTGTCACGGTAGATGCCATGGATAGGCTAAAGGTGGGGCCAATATGCACTAGAGGAATCCAGGGAGGGATAGTGTGGTGATTCCACACACAGATGCTTTGTATTCTCCAAGCTAGATGAGTTTACTAGTGCTCCTTGAGCTGTATTGGGGAGAGGAGGAAGAAAGAACTCTCTTACTCTCAATACTACCTATCTCCACGGAACTAACTACTCAAATGCCAACCAGCCCCTTTCTACAGAGGCTCTAGCGCTCCTTATAAAGGGAAGGCTAGGTCTCCAATTAGGGCATACGTGGAGGCATATTCCTAGGAATATGCCTCTCCCCAAAATAGCAAACCGACTGGATCACTTTTCGCCATCGTAAGCCATGCAGAGGCTATGTAAGCTTCTGCGGCGCCAGCGTCATCCGACACAGGGTGTGTCACCCTTGTCGGCCATGCCTCGGTTATCCTTCTCTCTATCCGCTTCGCTCATGCTCTAGCATACAGTGACCACCTTTTGACCAGTGAGATACCTTCCTTCTCTTGCAAGCCTGATTAACCCGGATCGTACCTGGTTAATCTGGCCCCGTGGGTACCTGCATACAAGTTACAAAGTACCTGCCGGCATACGACATACATGGCCGAGACTCAGTTAGGTGGACATCCTCCGGTCCGGGTTACGCCGTGATTCGGCCTGCCTTGAGGTGACTCGGCCAGCATTCGCTTCAACCTTGCCGTACCTCAGCAAACTCGGCCTCTATACCCCGGTGTGACCCTACCCAGGGGTATCCCCCCAACATCAGTGTTGTGGATGCAGGTTTCTGGGGGTTCTGCTGGATTGTGGCATGTGCGAGAGAGAGCTTTTCCCGTCGCCTAGGGCCTCTTTATATAGGAGTCCCTTCACGAAAGTTGTTCTATTTGACCTAGCGGTGGCGGTGGCAACTATACGGCCGGAACTATACATCTGGAATTTTATTCCCGCCGTATAGTTGGTCATTAAAGCTTCTGTCTCCACTTCACGACTCTTGGTTTCTTTGGGTTGTTGGAAATCTCGTATCTTTGACTTTAATGTAGTGATTCCCGTCATCAAACGTCATTATCTGCGCAGGGAAAATAGAAAGAAAGGATTGCATACCCTTTTGATCATTAGGCATTAGTGGCAGGGTTGAGAGAGATATTTCATCAAGAATATGAATAATATCCAGTTTAAATGTGGACATAGATGGATATATTTCACAGCCATCAAGCCACCATGGAAACATGGAGATTTGGCAAGTAACCAGAGGTTATTCTACTGTTGATGAAGACGGCAAGGAGCAAAACATCAAGGAGATCATGGATTCTTACACCGGTTATGGGTGTCACATAGCTGATCTGACTAGCTACGACATACCATTCTTCAATTGTGTGGAAACGCCTCCTCCGCCTCCAGAATTTGTTGCTGAAGTTTCCGACGATGAGTAGACCGAATTCGACGTCCTCGTCACGGAAATATATCAAAGTGGGGGTGATGTTACCAGTGAGTCGGCCGATGCTCCTTCTTCACCTGTGGCATAAGAGATGCCAGAAAAACAATGTGTTAATCTAAGAAATAAAACTTATTGTAATAACTAGAGTACTTTATTTTGATGTGCTAGCTAGTAAGATTTGAATGCTTTTACTTCTTTAGCACTTCTTAGTTTTTTGCTATGTTGTGCTTGAAAATTACATAAGCACTTAAGGTAGTTTACACTTATCGTTTATCTGGCTTTCTGCCTCGTCCCTTTCGTGAGCCGGCTAACCTTCAACACGGAAACTTTGCCGAGCAACGGAGCTCAATTGCTAAACCAGTTTAAACTCGAAAACAAAGTCGGCTTCTAGTATCAACAATTCACTACTTGGAAAATGCCTGCATCCGGCAATTAGACAAAAACCAAAGTACAAACAAAAACAATTGTGTTTATACCCTAGGGTACCATTTTTTAGAGCCGAAAATCTAACCAGAAAAGGCATGAGCATATAGTACTTTCAAGTATTCTGGGATTTTTCGACTTCTGTCATGATCATTCGGAAATAAGATGGTATTATAAACTTCTTAGAAAATTTTTGAGGCAACCAATACTTTATTTCTCATTGAACATGTACATATATGATTACAAAGAAAGATAATTTTAGCAATAAAAGGGACATAGCTGAGCAATATTCCACGGTCTGTCTAACTCATTCGGATTTGTACTACCTCAAGCTCTCTTTCTCTTCTTAGTAGCAGGTCTTTCTTTGACTGGAAGCATATCAGTTAGGTAATAAGAACCATTGTGCAATACTCGACTAACCAAAAAGGACCCTTCCCAAATAGGGGAAATTTTGTGCTTTCTTTGCTGCACAAGTCAAAGAACCAAGTCGTATTTATTGAAAGAACGATTGCTGACTCTCTGACTATGATACTTGCATATCTTCTGTTGATAGGCTGTTGATCTCTTCTCAGCAACGACACGAACTTCTTTGATTAAATCGAGATCATCTTGTCGAGAAACTTAGGCATCCTCTTCGATATACGCAGCAATGCAGGGAGAAGTATGGATTAAATCACTTGGAAGAACTGATTTTGCGCCATAGACCAAGAAAAAAGGTGTGTATCCGGTTGACCTGTTCAGAGTTGTCCTCAATCTCCAAATAACAGAAGGTAATTCGTCCGCCCAAGCCCTCATAGCACGATGAAGTGGTGCTTCGAGTCTTGGTTTGAGGCCATATCAAGCCGGATATTTTGATTGTTGCAAAATTCGGCAAGCTCTCCCATTGAAAAGTTGCTCCTGTTGTCCGTGATAATACTATGTGGATAGCCATATCGGATTATTACATCCTCGACGAATCTTTTGGTTGTTGCTCCATCACAACTAGTGATGGGTTTAGCCTCAATCCATTGAACTTATCCACCATTACTAAGAGGTGAGTAAATCCACTAGGAGCCCGTTTAAATGGTCCTACCATGTCAAGCCCCTAGACCGTGAAGGGCCATGTTATCGGAATTGTTCGCAGATGATCATCCGGAACATGAGCTTGTTTGGCGTATTTTTGCCAGCCTTTGCACGTCTTGACCAGCTGTTCGGCATCTGCCTTGGCTGTGAGCTAGAAGAATCTTTGTATAAAAGCTTTTACCACTAAAGATTTGGCAGCAGCGTGATGTCCGCATTCTCCTTCGTGGATTTCCCTTAGGATCTCCACTCCTTCTTTCGGAGAAACACAACACTGAAAAACCCCAGATACACTCCGCTTATAGAGCTCACCATTTATTATTGTATAGGTTTTTGCTCGTCGGACGATCTTCGGCTCAGAACCTCGTCTTTGGGTAATTTTTTGTCTACCAAGAAATCAAGGTAGGGTTGAGTCCAGCTAGGAATTACAGCCAGAACTGCTACTAAAGGTGAGTTGGATTTGGTCGGATACTCCTCATCAACTCCTGCGGTAGAGGGAACTCTAAGGTGCTCCAAAAAAGCGCCATCCAGGACCTTTTTCCGTGCAGAACCTATCCGAGATTGTGCGTCTGCTTCCTCATTTTCTATTCAAGGATGTGTTTAACTTCAAATCCTTCAAACAATTTAGCTAATTCATCCACGACAGCTCTGTATGCTGCCATGTGCTTGTTTGCATTACAATGATCCGAGACTTGTTGTGCAACAAGATCCGAATCCCCATAACACATAAGACGTTGGATACCAATATCTTTGGCGATCTGGATTCCATGCAACAGTGCTTCATATTTGGCAATATTATTTGTTGCCATGAAGTGAATCTAGAGCACATAGAAAAGTTTATCTCCTTGGGATGATTTGAGCACCACGCCAGCCCCCGAGCCCCTAAGAGCCTTTGGACCCGTCAAAATGTAAGGTCCAATATTCCAACTCTGGTAGGGTCATGTTCTCCGTTGTCTCTGTCCAATCAGCGACAAAGTTAGCGTGGATTTTGGATTTGATTGTTATACGAGGTTTATACTCAATGTCGAAAGCTGAGAGCCTATTCCCCATTTCGCGATGCGTCCAGTAGCATCGTTGTTATTGATTATATCCCTCATGGGAGCTGTGCTCACCACAGTGATCTGATGTTCCTGAAAGTAATGTCAGAGCCTCCTAGATGTGAAGAACACACCATAGGCTAGCTTCTGATAATGCGGATACCGCTATTTGGATTTAGTTAGGACTTCGCTGAGGTAGTAAGTCGGACGTTGCACCAGGTGTTCCTGATTTTCCTCCGGTCTTTCCACTACCATGACGACACTGACAACCATGTTTGTCGCAGCCAGATAAAGTAGCATCGGTTCCTGAGGTTCCGGCGCTGCAAGGATAGGAGCGGACGAGGGTACTGCCTTTGGGTCTTGTATTGCAGCTTCAGCTTCATCAGTCTAAACGATTTTTTTGGTCTTTTTCAGGAGCTTGTAAAGTGGTGCGGCTCTTTCTCCTAGCCAGCTAACAAACCGACTAACTGTAGCAATGCATCTAGTTAGTCTTTGTACGTCCTTCAGGCAAGTTGGCCTGGAAATGTTGAGTATAGCCTTAGTCTTGTCACAGTTAACCTCTATGCCTCTATGAGACACAATGAACCTAACAATTTTTCGGTTGGGATTCCGAAAAAGCATTTCTTCGGATTAAGCATTATGTTGTATTTTCATAGATTGGTAAATGTTTCCTCCAAGTCGGAAATTAAGGTTTCCTTCTTTTTGGACATCACCGCTATATCATCCACATATGCATGTACGTTGTGTCCGATTTGATCATGGAGGCAATGCTGCATAGTGCGTTGGTACGTAGCTCCTGCATTCTTGATCCCAAAGGGCATCGTAACAAAATAGAAGGTTCCGAAGGGGGTTATTGAAAGAACATGTGTGCCCTCATGTGTGCTTTTGGTAATTAGTGACAATGTTTTTTGGACTTATGTTTGTATTGAGTTTTACTTGTAGGATTTTTCCATAGACAATGTTTGAACCATATGTTGGCTTCAAGGTTGGAAGAATAAGAAAGTGAAGAAATCATGTGTTGATCAAGGTTTCAAGGAATGATCCGGAGATTGGTCAAGTAGAAGTTGAGCCTATGGCAAGTGTGTCTTGAATAATAAGATGATCTCAAGTGTAGCTTGCCATCCTTATGGTGATCATGGATATGTGAATATATGCCTAAAAGAGAGTCGCTTCCATAGTGGAGTATGGGGGAGCAAATTCCAAGTCTTCACCAAGCTAGCGCAATCAAGAAAGGTGTTGCATCTTGAGGTATAGAAGATCGTCATCATCAACATCAAGTGGAATATACACAAGGCAAAGGTTTGATCTTGATAGGGTATCTTTGTTACCGGTCTCGTGGTGTTAGTTGGGGAGACCGGTTTATAGGATAGGTAACCGTACTATCAAGAGGGGCTCTCGAGTGAGTAACTTGATCATATCCCTCGGTGAGAGCTCAAACCTTTGCATGCTTGGAATCATCTTTATTGGTTCTTATTTGGTTCTTACTCATGTTATTATATATATTTTGTTAATCTCCATGACAAACTCAAGTTCATCAAAAACGAATTTCATATGCATTCTCTATTGTGTTTTCGATGTTGGAGGTTTTACCGGTTCGTCTTTTTGAGAGAGGTCGAACCTTTCGTCATTTGGTTCTATCCTACCTTGCTGGACTATGATGTTTCTCTAGATGATCTTGTAGATCTCATTGTCCGCTTTAAAACGAGCCCAAGATCATCAAATACGGAGTCTAGATGCAAAAGTTATGATTCTTCCAGTTTCATTGTTTGTGCCAGTTTTCAGGGGGAGGATTATCCGGCCATGGGGGAGGATTATCCGGCCCAATTTTTGGAAAACGGCTAAGGACTTTGAGGTGTGGCTCCCAGTAATGGGGCGGATTATCCGGCCCAAATATCCGCCCCCTATACAGAGGGTCGCGCCACGAAGTCCTTAGCCATATTTTAGCCTGAGGAACCCGGAATATCCGAGGGAGGGGCGGATTATCCGGCCTGGAAGGTCCCAAATGGTCATATTTTGTTGGGGAGGGGTATAAATAGACCCCTTCTTCCTCCTTAGGCTGGTGGCTTGCATTCTCTCTCTCCTCCATTTTTTGACCTTCAAGAGCTTGCAAATACTCTCAATACCTTCCATATTTCTTGAATCTTTCTGGGGGATTTGAAAGGGGGATATATATCTACAACTCCACCAATCCATCTCTCCTCTATGTGAGGGGAACATATTGGGATCTAGATCTTGGGGTTTATTTTCTGGATTTCCTCTTGTGCTCTTCCTCTCTTATTTCCCCAATAGCTTTTGTAGCTTTGGTGAAATTTGGGAGAGAAGGACTTGAGCACTTCTTGTGTTCTTGCCATTGAATTTGGTGCATCAATTTGAGTTCTCAGTGAGAATTTGATTGGGTGAAAGGTGAGAAGTGTTTTACTCTTGGGTTCTTGGAACCCTAGACGGTTTAGTTGTTTTGCAGGTTTGTGGATTACTTGGGGCCTCCAATTAAGTTGTGGAGCTTTCCCCGAGCTTGTTTGTTGGGAGCCACCAATTGAGTTGTGGAGAAGTGCTCTAATCTTTGTGAGAGGTTACGGATTGCCACCGACAACTGCACTGATAGTGAAGAAGTGAACCAGGCCTCTTGTGGTAAGGTTCACAGAAGAATAGGGTGAGGCCTTTTGTGGCGTGATGGTCTTAGTACCGCCCACCCCTCCAATGAGACGTACTCCCTTTATGGGAGGAACTCGGTAATAAATCATCGTCTTCGCGTGCCTCGGTTATCTCTATACCCGAGCAATTACTTATGCACTTTACTTTGTGATAGCCTTCGTGCTTGAAGTCTTATATCTAGCTATCACATAGTTGCTTCTATTGCTTAGCATAAGTTGTTGGTGCTCATAGGTGAACTCTAGTTTATATAAGTTTTGTGCTTGATAAAGTAAACGCTAGTTTTATTCTGCCTTTTTTAAGCCCATCTCATAAAAGTTTTAAATTGCCTATTCACCCCCCCTCTAGGAGGCATTTGTGTTCTTTCAATTGGTAGCAGAGCCTGGTCTCTCATTTTAGGCTTCACCGCCTTGAGAGTAAAGATGTCGGCTTGGGGGTTAATGCATAGTGACATTTTCATATTCGATGGCACATATTATGAGATTTGGAAAATTCGTATGCTTAATCATTTTCAGGCCATTGACCCAAATTTGGAGCAAATTGTAGATATATATTTGTCTCCTCCAATGTATTTCCTAAATCTATCTTGTGAGGATGAGAAAAACTTATATCTCAATGCTCAAGCTTCTAATGTTCTTGTTAATTCTTTGAGCCATGTAGTTACTTCTTCAATCATACCTTTTTGGAGCACTCATGAGTTATGGACAAAACTTCAAGATAAATATGATGTGTCCAATATTATTGAGGATGATGGTATTGCTTCCACTTCCGTCCGTGATGAGTTATCATCTTCTTCCACTTCACCAAAGTGTGGCAAGACACAAGGTAATGATATGGTAAGTGGTGATGAAAATTGCAATGTTGATATTAAGCTTATTGTTGATGATTCTTCATCTCTATCTCATTACAATGCTTCATATTTGGACTTAAACACTTCTAGCAGTATATATGATTTACATGCTCGTGTTGATAGTCCTTGCATATCGTGTGTAAATTGTTTGAATAAATCTCATGATGATATGCTTGATATTCCTTGTTGCCATGATATAAATGCTTCTATTTCCTCTAGTTTTTGTGTTTCTAACAATGTAGAGGAAACAGAATATTCTATGGATCAAGAAAACATCTTGAATGAAGCTTCAAGTAATTCTTCATTATCATCCTCTCATGGTTCCCATCTATGCCTTATGGCTAGGGCTTCAAAGGTATCTACTACTTTGGAACCCAATACCACTTGTGATGATGAGGATGAGTATAATGAGGAAGAAGAGATTGATGTTGATTTGTTACATGAAAAGGGTGAGATTTTTTATCATGCTCTTATTAAGAATAATATTGCTTGCTCTAACTTTGTTGAAATCTTGGGTTTTGCTATTGAGAGCAAAGAACGTATTGATAAGTTAGAATCTCAAGTTGAGGAGCATGAGAACACCATTGACAAAATGAGTAGCCTTGAGCGTGCATATGCTAATGATATTTCAAATCTAAATGAAGCTCTTGTCTCTTAAGGAGACATTTACTTTAGAAGTGTCTAAAGTAAAGGAAACCCGTGATAAAGCTCTTGAGGTGGCAATTGATCTCAAAAGAAAATATAATGAGCTTGCCAAGTTGTCTTCTTTTATTGATAATTATAATGATGCTTATGCTACTAACTCTATTTCTTGTGCAGCATCTATTTTGAAGGAGAATGTTGAGCTAAAGTCTCAGCTTTCTTTGCTAACTAGCAATTATGGGAAATTGGAAGAAAGTCATGTTATGCTATCAAGCTCTCATGATGATCTTCTAGCCTCCCATGATAGTCTAAAGTTAGATCATGAGGCTATTGTGTCAAAGGTAACATCCAATGAGCCTCATGTGGACATTAGCACTATATCCACTACAAATGTCATACTGCCATGTGCTAGTCCTAGTAATTCATCATCTCATATTATTTCTACATCTTGTAATGAATTACGTTCATTGCCGTGTTGCTCTAACAATGAAGCATCTACTTCTTCTAGTATTTTTGTTGATACCAACCATGTAGGGGAAATCAATGAGCTCAAGGCTCAAGTCACTTCTTTGAAGAATGACTTGAAAAATTGTCATGAAGGGAAGTCCAAAATTGACAAAATGTTGAGTATGCAAAAATCCCCCAATGACAAGAGTGGGCTTGGATTCAAATACAATGTTAAGAACAAGTCCACTAACCATAAGAAGTTCAAGAGCAACAAGAAGAATGGCCAAGAACAAGTAAAGAAACCATCCAACATTGTTTGCTTCAAGTGCAAAATTGAAGGGCACCATGTTAGATCTTGCCCTTTGAAGAAGAAGCCTCTTGGTGAGAGAAAAAGTGGAAGAAATCTAAAGTTCAAGTTCACGATCTACCTCAAGTTGAAGAAAGACCATTTCCCAAGAAGAATCGAGCTAATACTCCCATGGTGGAGAAATCAAGTGAGAATAAAGGGAAGAAAATAACTTGCTACATATGTCGTGAGAAATGCCACCTCTCTTCTTCATGCACTATTGGTAACTCCTCATCTAACCATATCATGATTGATGATGTTTATTCTCTTCGTAAAGATGAGGTTGGCAATGTGTTTGCCAAATATGTTGGTGCCCAATGTGGTGTCAAGAAAAGAACCATTTGGGTTGCCAAGCCTATTGTGACTAACTTCTTAGGACCCAAATTGGTTGGGGACCAACAAGCTAAAACTTGATCAATAGGTGTTGATGGAGAGCATAGGAGACTTGGCTACATCATGAAGAATTAAGGGAACTTCATCAATTATTTCTCTCAAGCCAAGTCATTTATCTTATATTATCTCTATGGTATATCCATTGTTCCTCTTTGCGGTAACATGTTCTCAACTCATTTACGTTGAAAGTTACTCGCCCCTTGTGCATTGTTGGTTTTGTACCTTGCATGTGTTTTTATATGTTGTGCATAACCACTTACTTATCTTGAGTTATTAAGTTTATTTGTGTATATTGGCTTGCACACCGTGTACTTTTTTTGTGTTGAGCCTTTATTGAATCCAAATGTTATCTCATTTTTGGATATTTCTTTGAATTGAAATTGTTTAGTTCTCTATTTGATGTAGGTATAGATGATGATTGATGACTGCAAGTGCACAGATTCTTTGTATCTAGTTTCAAAATAAATATATCGATCCCACAGGGAGCAGGAGTCTGAAGTCTAATAACTCTTGAAATAAATATTACGATAGAAATGCTAGATAAAGTTCTAAGTGACAAGATAAAATGTGAGTATTGTGTAAAAAGGTGTTTTTGGGTTTTAGGTATAAGAGCAATAATAAAGTAAAGTAAAACAACTGAATATGGAAAGTAAGTATCGCGTATGTAAGAGAGATTGGAACTGCAGTAGGGAAAAAGTGTTCTCAGGGAGTAGCGGATACACCACTAGTATTATAAGGAGCTAATATAAAGATTATCATCATGAACATTCTCAACTATGTATGTGTGGGAGGAACTCCGTATTTGGACAAATAGGCAGCAACCGCTGCTCACATCATCCTCATAACCACAACAGTCAGCAATCGACATCAATCGAATTATTGTGCTATTAAGGGACGTAATCCCATAGGACGTATCCCATGGCATGGATAGTGTTCCGTGAGTTTCCTCGGTTTCCCAAGTTGATACGTAAGGGGTGCCAATAGCTTTATAGTCACTGTAAGTGCTAGCATACCTCCGTCTACCAACAAGTAGTTTCCTCCATCAAGTCCCCACGAGAGGCAAATATTGAGAGGTCAACTTCTCTCAACATCAAGATGTAGAAAATCTAACACATGGTCACAGCGATGTATCATAATAGATTTTATCTTATTTCAATCTCATACTAGGGTTTCTCCATCTCCCCAAGAACTAATGATCTACTCAGACATGGAGGCAATCAACATCAAAGCAATAACAATGGAATCTATCATAGATGAATAGTACTTGTATAAATCCACAACGAGTACGGAATTTACAACAAGATCTAGACAAGATGTAGATGGGATGGATGGAGATAGTGGTGATGCAGTGGTGGATGATGAAGATCGATGCCTTAGCCTCACGGATCTGCACAGGGCGAAGATGGTTCCCTGGTGGATGAGTTCCCCCTCCAGATGCCTTCCGGAGGGGCCATTTCTATGATTTCTGGGTGTTTTGTATGTCATCTCCCTGAACCAGTTGCACGGGGTGAAACTATTTGACGAGGCAGAGGCGGCGCCAACTATACGGCCGGAAAATTTGCTCCGATCATATAGTTGGTCGCTAGACTCTCTGCCTTGTTTGTTCGCTTCTGGTTTTCTTCTAGTATTTAATATTTCCCAAATAAGCGATTTATGTTGTTTTTGACTCCTTTTCTCCTCAGTACAACTGCTCCAAGCATTATATCCATTGGATCCATCATATGTCCTGATCCTGGTGAAAACAGACATAAAATATGCGTGCGAGCGCCGTAAAATACCAAGATCCTACATCTACCATGCAAAATAATAGTGTAAAACATGATGCAAATATGCACTCATCAACTTCCCCAAGCTTAGACTCTTGCTTGTCCCGACCAAGTTTTAGCTTAAAGGATGTGATCCTCATATTCATGAAGCTGAGCCGATAAAATAAATGAGGCAGTTGCAGCATGTGTTTATCATATACGATACATAGGAATAAGTTCATGAATAGTACCTTACTCGAACCATCTGAATAGTATTAGCAGGCTTCCACACCTTAATGATCAATAGTTCATAAAAGATGAATCTCAACATAACGTAAGAGTATCCGGTTCAACCGAATGAGTTAGCGAGGTAGTCCCAAGTGTTTTTAGGATCAATGTATTCACTTGGGATTCAAAATCTCAAAAGTGTCTCTTTGTCATACTACAATACTGTGGTATATGCCTACTTTCTCTTTGCATACTCGCCCTTTTTCTTCTTCCTTTTTGTCTTTTCTTTCGTATATATGCTCAAACTTTTGTTTAAGTGTTATGCAAAGGAGCTAGCCATACATTCCACTTCATGTAGGAATTCAAAGTTTAACGATCTCAATTATCAAATTCCAATTTTATATGAAGCATTCTTATGACTTGAAGATTCTACCTCAACTTGTTCTCACTCTATTTTGATGGCACTTTCATTTTCCTTTGTTCAAGGTTTCTTTTTTTAACTTAACTGAATTGATAATTTTTCTTTGTAAATCAAATCATAGACTTACATCATATTGACCAAATTATCTTTAAGTGTTCCATTAATACAAATGGTGTGGAAGACTCCTATTGCTATCATCAAGTGCAAGTAAAATTATACTCAAGCCATTCATATATCAATAGAGCAAACACAAACTCAATATTGCTCCATATATAATAAATAACTCGGAATTTCATAAAAAGTATCAACTATTCTTGAAGGGAATCTAATGATGCAAACTTTATTGCTAGTTTGAACTAATGCAAAAGTAGTAATAATAATAACTTATAGGATAGATTACAAGGTCTTAAAGATCTCCCCAAGCTTGGAATCAAGCCAGGCGGGATCAAATAATCCCTTGCGATTATTTATACCGTTATTGTTGTAGATCACTGTGGTGCCATGGCATGTAACACTGCAGTGCGTAGCTTCTTGTTGGTATCCTCCAAAGCAGTTATGCGGCTATAGCACCTCCGCAGATCAGATTGCAGAGTGTCCACTCTATCTGTGAGCTTAGTCACCAGTGGAAGGAGGTCTTCCTTCTTCTCCATCTCATTGAGACGGTGACGGACTTCAACGCAATGGAGTAGCTCCTGCTTCTGATATATCTCTAGTACCCGCACGCGATCCTTGGTTCTAGGGATAGCTTCTTCTTCCTCATCCATAATTGATGGATCAGGGAAGTGGAAACTATACCTCCACCCTTATTGAGGCTTAACCTTCATATGAGCACCAATGGTTGGCTTTGAGAGTGGTGTATTCTCTCCATTGCTAGCACCTACGCCAATATTAGATAATTCCTTACACTTGTGCGGCCTTGGATCTATGGTGACGAACTTGACCATCTCCACACGCCCTTTTCCATGTGGCTTGCGATCTTCCCTCTCCTGTTGAGCTTTATTCATCGCCACCCAATCGATCTCCGGTGGATCATAGACGTCACGGCGGATGTAGACGTCAACCATGTCATCATCAGAATCATTGTTGAAGTAGCTTGGCTTGACATACTCCTTGTACCTCGAGCTAAACCTCTCCACCTCCTCGTCATCATTCTCCATGGACGGGCTACTAGAGCGGTCCCTAGAAGGAGCAATGAGCCCCATGGGTTTTCCACGGCCTGGGACGGGATAGCGTATTGCTAGATTGGTTCCTGTAGATTATGATTAGAGAGAGACAATGGCAGTATATAAGGGGGTTAGAGGTCGGTAAAACTCGCGAGAAACACCAAATTGTCGTCCAAGAAAAGAATCTTAACGAAATAGGGAAAGAAATCACGGATTTGGAAGAGTCCTGCCACGTAATGACCAACTATACGGGTGCGGCTCGTATAGCTCCGGCCATATAGTTGGTTCCAGGAAAATATTTCCAAATATCTTGAGTCCAGGTCGACTAAATCACGACTTGGAACCAACAATAACGTTTTTTTAGATGAATAAACGAAAAGTGTCTGAGAGTTTAACGACCAACTATACGGACGGAATTTTGGCTCCGGTCGTATAGTTACGACCGTATAGATACAAACACCGAAAATCAAAAGTGTCTGAGAGTTTAACGACAAACTATATGGCCGGAATTTTGGCTTCGGTCATCTAGTTGCGACCGTATAGATACAGACACAAAAAGCAAAACTATCTGAGAGTTTAACGACCAACTATACGGCCAGAATTTTGGCTCCGGTCGTATAGTTGCGACCGTATAGGCTCAGATATCGAAAACAATTTCACAAAGGTGATACAGAGAGTTTAACGACCAACTATATGGCGAGGCTTCATCTTTGGTCATATAGCTCCGCCCGTATAGTTGGTAAAACCCCTCTAAAACTTCATAAAAACACAAGGAATTCAAAGGCAAAATTTTCAAAAGTAAAAATTGTGAAAACAAATCACTTATTTGGGTAAGAACACTTACCTTGCACTTACCATTTGTTTATTCAGGGATGAAAAGTTCCTCCAACAACAAAGACTTCTTCTCTCTTGGAGGAATTGACCTTAATTCATTTAATAATTCTTGTAACCGAAAATCACCAGGACTAAGGTTCCTCTCAACAAGATTGGTGTCTTGTTGGGAAATCATGGATACTGCATCTAACATCTTTATTTCTTGCCTCTGCATAATCTACAACTCAAATTCCTGAAGTGAAAGAATCCAACAGATCAATCTTGGCTTATGGTCTTTCCTTTCAAGGAGTTCTTTTAAGACATCACGATTCATGTGAACTCTTACCTTTGCATCAACTATATAGGAACGAAATTTATCACAAGAGAAAAATATAGCAAAAAGTTCCTTTTCTTTCTTAGGGTAATTCTTTTGAGCACCATTAAGAGTTCTACTAGCATGATGTATAATATTAAATCTATGACCAATATGTTGTCTCGGAGTTACTCCTACAACATCATCACTAGATTCACATATTAATTCAAAGGTTGTATCCCAGATGGGTGGTTTAGTGATGGGGGCACGAGATAAAGCATTTTTTAGTCTATCAAAGGCTTCAAGACACTTATCATCAAAATTAAATCTTACTCCCTTTTGCAGGAGGTTAGTCAAAGGTTTAGATATTCCAGAGAAATTTCTAATGAACCTAAAAGCCCACATGACCAAGGAAACTTCTTATACCTTTAATATCCCTAGGTTGTGGCATTCTCTCTATTACCTCAACCTTAGCTCTATCAACTTCAATTCCCTTACATGATACCTTGTGTCCAAGGACTATACCTTCTTTGACCATAAAATGGCATTTCTCCTAGTTTAGAACAAGATAGTTTCTTCACAACGCTGCAAAACTCTTTTGAGATTATCCAAGCAACTAGTAAATGAAGTTTCATAGACAGAAAAGTCATCCATAAATACTTCCATTATAAGTTCTATAAAATCCGCAAAAATAGCAATCATGCATCTTTGAAAAGTAGCTGGAGCATTACATAAACCAAAAGGCATACGTCGGTAAGCATGTAAACCATAAGGACTAACGAAAGTTGTTTTAAGTTGGTCATCGGGATGAACAACTATTTGAGAAAAAACGGATTATCCGTCCAAGTAGTAAAAATGAGTATGGTTTGCTAACCTTTCTAAAGTTTGATCTATGAATGGTAATGGATAGTGATCTTTCCTAGTCTCTTTATTTAATTTTATGAAGTCTATGCACATCCTATGCCCAACAATAGCTCTAGTACGTATCAATTCATTGTTTTCATTAGGAACAACAGTAAAACCGCCCTTCTTAGGGACACAATGAACAGGACTTGCCTATTCACTTTCTTTAACAGGATAGATTATACCTGCGTCAAGTAGGCGTACAATTTATTTTCTTACCACTTCTTTCATTTCAGGCTTCAACCTTCTATTAAATTCTGCAACTGGTTTAGCACCTTCTTCCATGAATATTCGATGGATGGCTATAATGGGACGGATGACCTTTAAGTCATCCATTGAGTACCCAAAGGCCTTGCGATGCTCCTTAAGTATCTTCATGAGTTCTTCCTCTTCTTCTCCTGAAAGTTTAGCACTAATAATAATTGGAAATTTATTTGTATCACCTAAAATCCTATATTTAAGATTTTTTGGTAGAGTCTTCAACTCTGGGGGTGGGTGTTCCTCATTGATGGCTCAGTGTACGGCACCAGAAAAATGCTGGTGCGGTGTTGATGTAGAGCTTGTTGGGAACCCCAAGAGGAAGGTAGATGAGCACAGCAGGAAGTTTCCCTCAGTTATGAAACCAAGGTTTAATCGAACCAGTAGGAGCAAGGAAACACCCCAAAGGTGTTGCTAGCTGAGCCTTGGCAGGGCACACTACCGGTGCTAGTAGCAATGTGGAGACCTCCACAACACAACCACAGAACTTTGTCCCCAACTTGCGATGAGGTTGTCAATCTCACCGTGTTTTGCTAAAAACAAAGGATTAAACGTATCGAATGGAAGGAAGTGAAAGTTTGCAGAAAGTAAACACAAAGTATTAATAGTTTGTAGATTGTATGTAAAGAAAAGGACTGGGATCCATAGTTCAGTAGAGGTGGCTCTCCTTAAGATAGATAACATGATGGGTGAACAAATTACAGCGACGCAATTGACAAACATCAAGAAAGCAATACATGCATATACTAATCATCTTGACTCCTTTGAGACTTGATTGGGCATTACAACATTATACATAGACCGTCATCCAACTGCATCTATGACTAATAATCCATCTTCAGGTTATCATCTGAACCCCCTCCAGTATTAAGTTGCAAGCAACAGATTATTGCTTTACGAATTGCGTGTAAAGTAAACAATACGATTGTTTTATGAACAAAGGATTGTCGTTTTCTCCCTAGTAGCAACAGCACATCTAGTACCTTAGAGATTTATGTCACTTCCCCAGATTACTAGAGGCATGAACCCACTATCGAGCATAAATACTAACTCTTGGAGTTGCTAGCATCTACTTGGCCAAAATAGCTACTAACAACGTAAAGCATGCAAGATCACAAATAACAAAGACATGATAGAATCAATAATCAATCTGAAATAGCATCTCAATATCCATCGGATCCCCGCAAACACAACATGCAGAATTGCAAATAGATGATCTTGATCATGAACGGAGCTCACAAGATCTAGACATGAAAGCACAAAGGAGGAGAACCAGCCATCTAGCTACTACATGGATCCGTAGTCCAAGGATGAACTACTCACGCATCACACCGGAGGCTTGCATGGTGATGAAGAAGGCCTCCAGGGTGAATTCCCCTCTCCGGTAGGGTGCCAGGAAGAGCTTCAGATCCCTCCCGATCTAGGGATGGAGATGACGGCGGCTTCAAACTCTTTCGTGGATTTTTGATCGGGTACTTAGGGTTTTCGTCCCGTGGGCATCTTATAGGCGAAAGGGGAGGCCGAGGGGGTGCCAGGGCTAGCCAGACCACCCCCTAGCGCGGGCCAGGCTGGGCCGCGTGGCCAGGTGGTGTGGTGGCCCCCTAGCCCCTCTCCGTCTCGTATTCTAGCATCTGATGACTTCCGGAAAAATAGGCACTTTGGCTTTTGTCCCGTCCAATTCCGAGAATATTCATTTTCTGACTTTCCTAGAACCAAAAACAGCAGAAAACAGGTAGCTAGCACTGTGGCTCTTGTTAATAGGTTAGTCCAAGAAATCATATGAAAAGTACTCCAAAGTGTGGACAAAACACAAGAAAGTGGATAAAACCAAGCATGGAACATCAAAAATTATAGATACATTTGCAATGTATCAACATCCCCAAGCTTAACTCCTGCTCGTCCTCGAGTAGGTAAGTGATAAAAAGAAAGAAAGAATTTTTGAGGTGACATGCACCATCAAAGACTTGATCAAAGTATTTGTAAACCATTCAAAGCTGGGATCATAGTACTTCAATCAAACCATGAAAGGCAAAGTTCTAGCAATAAGACAAAGAAACTATGATGCACATGAAAATGCACAAACAAAAGATTCATGAATAACAATGCTTTGCAAGACGTTTGTTTGTTTCACATAAAGAAAACATAGCATAATAGTATTCAGCTTGTCCCTCATAGAGTAGAAAATATAAATGCATAGGACACCTTCAAAGTTTATTAGAGTGACTAGATACAAATAGTTTAAAACAAGCAATATCAAGTTATGCATCAATCAACTAGTCTTGGAACAATGCACATAGAACTAAGAATGGCCACTATGCTCTAAAAGTAAGTGCATAAAGATAGAAGGTGAAGACTCAATATAATGGTGGAAGAAAGGCCTTCATAGAAGGAAGCAGGGATTCAAGTATCATAAAGAGCTTCCAAAAATTATGGTACTTATAGCTTTCAGCTCTCATTGCCCCTATCATAAGCATCTTGAAGTGATTAAGGTTAAAGTGAACAAACTATGGTGTACATGCTTGACAAAGTATAAGTCAGAAATCTCATGTCCCTTGTATACGAGGGACGCTCCTCATGCTACTCAAGTTTAGTCACTGGTAAGTTCTTGTCATTGTAAGTACATGTGTATCATAGAGAACCGCCAACGGGGTACCCCTTGCGTGATGATACGGAAGAATCCCCATATCAAAATGACAAGGCAAGCAGACAACGAGCATCTCAGCAATCTTCTTATTTACCATGGGAATATGGTGCTTTTTTCTCTCTTTCCTCTTTTCATAATCTCTTCTTTTTTTTCTCTTTTTTCTCAATATAGGACTCTTTTTTATAAGAAGAATGCTTCATAGATAGCTCATTATGGTTACGATGCAGGTTTCCACCATGTCAGCATGGATTAGACCAGCGGCCCAGGCGTTTCTCTAACACATATACATAACTCCATGGACTTACAAGCTCCCCTTTCATTTCACACCGACGACATCCATATACAGAAGAGCATGATATCAACTAGGTACAAGTACCAAGTGCAATGTTGAAAGCGTTCCCCATGAAAGCATGGTTCTGCTAATCCGCAACAAATAAGTGCAAGCATATACAACATAGACGACACAATGGTTCAAGTTTATTAAGGGCAAGAAAAGTAAAGTGTGCCATCAAGTTCGTGAGAGCTTTAATCACTAGTTTTCTCATAACAAGTTTAATTCGGAAGGTAAACAAAAGCATGAATATACTTGGAATAGCATAAGCTAGTAGGTAGGTATGGTGGACTCTTTGGAATAACTTCGTTTAGGGAGTTGGATGCATGAGTGGAACTCATACTTGGTTGTGGAGGCTAGCAAAAGACTGGGAGAGGCAAACTAAGAGAGCAATAATGGCCATAATCATGCAGAGCGACAAAACATCATTGATCAAAGCATAAAGTGATACTACAAGTTGAAAACGAAAGGATCACAAAGGCTATGGTGACTTGGGATAGTCATAACATGGTGTGAGCATGCGCCAAGTCAACCCAAATAAAGCATCAAAGGAGAATACCACTATACTATGCTTTAATATGCTAAAACAACGCATGATTCATCCAAGGCACATTAAGCAATCTCAATTGTTCATAACAAGTCATGCTACAGCAAAGAATACTAAGCATAAAGCCAAAACAATATCAAGCATGCATGACAGAACATAGGCCACAGTAAAAAACAAGCTCTTTTTACCACATAAGCATTAACTTTCCTACTCTTTTCCAAACCAAACCAAACTATTTGTAAACCAACATATGAAAGAGGGGGTCCAACCAATTTATTCAGAAAACTAAGCAAACAAAAGCAAACGAAAACCAAAACAAAAACGAAAAAGGAGACGCTCCAAGAACAATACAATTGTGCATGAAACAATAAAAATGAAGCGTTTGGAAGAAACCTAGAATTTTTATTGATGAAGAAGGGGGATGCCTTGGGCATCCCCAAGCTTGACGCTTGTACTTCTTGGATATTTCTTGGGGTGACACGCGTGGCATCCCCAAGCTTGAGCGTTAGTCCATCATTCATCTCATTACTCATTCCTTCCATACACCTGAAATTTTTTCTTCATACAAAACTTCACACAATCTTTATTAGCAACATTAGTGCACTCAAGATAAATAAATCTTATCACACCAAATAAACTTCCATTAGAACACTAGCTACTGTAGCACTTCCCTCAAAAAGCTCAATTCCGCAAAAGAACTCAAAAAGGAACCAACAAGAAGCAAATGCAGAAAATGGCAGAAATCTGTCAAAACAGACCAGCAGGTAAAGACGAATTTTTTCAAAGACCTTCTGTTGCTCAAATCAAAAAGTGTTGAACTAACGAAAGTTAGATAACAACCTGGGGAAGAATCACAACAATTCACGTCTCAAAAAGACGTTCAGAGATTTTACATGAATTTTTACGGTGAAGCACAAAAATCTGTTTCGAGACAGCAACTTTCCCAATCATTACTTCTCTCTCATTAGAGGTTACTCTTGGCACAAAAAAGCAAATAAAAGGATAAGGAGCGGTTATTACTGAAGTAATAACTTCCAATACTCATCTAAAACTTTTGGGTTATCTCCCAATAAGTACTTTTCTTTAACGCCTTTAAGTTAGGCATAAGAAGCAAGAAAGAATCAAGTGTTCTCAAATGAAGAAGCATTAAAACCAAATTTCTTGCACTTACCTCTCTTACTTTTATTCTTGACCTTGGGGAAAATATGATTGTTTGGTGGAGAAGACAGGTGCATGGTCCCCTTTCCCACATCTATTATTGCTCCAAGGAGTTCTAATAGGGACCTTCCAAGTGTAATTTGCCCCTTTTCCTGCACATTCAATAACAAGATAATCAGTAGAAATCATTTTCCCAAGGATCTTTGTAAACACTCCTTCAGCTATTCCAATAGGTAATATGGTAGCGTTATTAGCAACAGATATTTCTTTTCCTCCTTCAGTAAGCCCCCAAAGATTCAAAGATTCATAAATATCTTTGGGCATAAGACAAAATTCAGACATGATATCACAACGAGCTTGAAAATTTTCAGTGTTTATCTCAATCTTTACCGTAGGGAGCCACTTTGATGGTTCAGAATTTATTGGAACATTGATGCTCCCTAAGCGTATTATAGCAATCTTTTAAGCTAGAAGTGCTAGTCTCAAGAGTGTTCAATCTATCAAATATTCTTGCGAAAGAAATATCAGTTTGGCTAGGCAAGTTGTAAGTGAGGATCAATTTCTTTATAGCATTAATAGCATCATACTCATTACATTGGAGGAAATCTCCTCCCACAATAGCATCTGAAGCATATCTATAGCAAAGAGCAATCCCAAGGTAAAAACTGCTAAGGAACAAGCTTTGAGTCATTTTAGGCTCGGTTTTTTCATGTAGATCAGAGATTCTAGACCAAGCTTCCTTAAAACTTTCCTCAATTCCTTGTTTAAAAGTGAAAATCATTTCCTCGGGTGACATAGTGACTGGAGCAAGGCTAGACATGGTGGCAACTTAAGAAAGGAACTAATTTTTTTTGTGTTTTTGAAATAAGAAAGCAAACTAGTAAAACTAATTTTTTTGTGTTTTTGATAAAGAAACAAGCAAACAAAGCAAAAAGAAGGCAAGCAAAACAAAAATAACAAAGTAAAGAGATTGGTTATGAGGGACTCCCCTTGTGAAGTTGTCCTTGACTCCCCAGCAACGGCGCCAGAAAAATGTTGGTGCGGTGTTGATGTAGAGCTCGTTGGGAACCCCAAGAGGAAGGTATGATGAGCACAGCAACAAGTTTCCCTCAGTTATGAAACCAAGGTTTAATCGAACCAGTAGGAGCAAGGAAACACCCCAAAGGTGTTGCTAGTTGAGCCTTGGGAGGACGCACTACCGGTGCTAGTAGAAACGTGGAGACCTGCACAACACAACCACAGAACTTTGTCCCCAACTTGCGATGAGGTTGTCAATCTCACCGTGTTTTGCTGACAACAAAGGATTAAACGTATCGAATGGAAGGAAGTGAAAGTTTGCAGAAAGTAAACACAAAGTAGTAACAGTTTGTAGATTATATGTAAAGAAAAGGATTGGGATCCATAGTTCACTAGAGGTGGCTCTCCTTAAGATAGATAACATGTTGGGTGAACAAATTACAGCGGGGCAATTGAAAAACATCGAGAAAGCAATACATGCATATACTAATCATCTTGACTCCTTTGAGACTTGATTGGGCATTACAATATTATACATAGACCGCCATCCAACTGCATCTATGACTAATAATCCACCTTCAGGTTATCATCCGAACCCCCTCCAGTATTAAGTTGCAAGCAACAGATTATTGCTTTACGAACTACGTGTAAAGTAAACAATACGATTGTTCTATGAACAAAGGATTGTTGTTTTCTCCCTAGTAGCAACAACACATCTAGTACCTTAGAGATTTCTATCACTTCCCCAGATTACCAGAGGCATGAACCCACTATCGAGCATAAATACTAACTCTTGGAGTTGCTAGCATCTACTTGGCCAAGATAGCTACTAACAACGGAAAGCATGCAAGATCACAAATAACAAAGACATGATAGAATCAATAATCAATCTGAAATAGCATCTCAATATCCATCGGATCCCCGCAAACACAACATGCAGAATTACAAATAGATGATCTTGATCATGAACGGAGCTCACAAGATCTAGACATGAAAGCACAAAGGAGGAGAACCAGCCATCTAGCTACTACATGGATCTGTAGTCCGATGATGAACTACTCACGCATCACATCGGAGGCTTGCATGGTGATGAAGAAGGCCTCCAGGGTGAATTCCCCTCTCCGGTAGGGTGCCGAGAAGAGCTTCAGATCCCTCCCGATCTAGGGATGGAGATGACAGCGGCTACAGACTCTTTCATGGATTTTTGATTGGGTACTTAGGGTTTTCATCTCGAGGGTATCTTATAGGCGAAAGGGGAGGCCGAGGGGGTGCCAGGGCTGGCCAGACCACCCCCTGGTGCGGGCCAGGCTGGGCCGCATGGCCAGGTGGTGTGGTGGCCCCTTGGCCCCTCTCCGTCTCGTATTCTGGCATCTGATGACTTCCGGAAAAATAGGCACTTTGGCTTTTGTCCCGTCCAATTCCGAGAATATTCATTTTCTGACTTTCCTGGAACCAAAAACAGCAGAAAATAGGCAGCTGGCACTATGGCTCTTGTTCATAGGTTAGTCCAAGAAATCATATGAAAAGTACTCCAAAGTGTGGACAAAACACAAGAAAGTGGATAAAACCAAGCATGGAACATCAAAAATTATAGATACGTTTGCAATGTATCACTCGCCCCCTCTCTTTTCTGGCTCTTCAAAAGCCTCATCGATTGGAGGTCCCATAATGGGAAGTGAATCGAATTCATCTTCTAGTTCTTCCAGGGACTTGTCCTCCATAAATATCTCTTCCTAATTTGGATCTTCATTTATTTCTTCTTCTTGATTTCTAAAGAAAAGAGCCGCCATTTCCTCAATAGTTCTCTCTTCCTCTTCTTCTTGTATTTCTGGAGGCCTATCTTTAAATTTGGAAAAGTGGAATTTATTTTCCGTTCCCCCAAGCTTAAGAGACACAATCTCCTTCTTGAAATTAACATAGGAACCTATATCACCCAAAAAGTTCCTTCCAAATATAATTGGGAAAAGAGTGTCAGCTGGCAAATCAACAACTACAAAATCGATAGGAAATTTTTTATTGCCAATTGTGACAGTTGCATCTTCAACTACTCCCAATGGAATTCTAAGATTTTTATTGGCTAACATAATTGTCATATCAGTATTTTCAATTGTAGCCATTTCTGTTTCTTATTTTATTTCTAAGTATAAGTCATAAGATATAACATTAACTTTAGTGCCAAGATCACATAAACCATAATGCGAGGTTTCTTTAAATATGCAGGGAAGAATAGGCTTACCCACATCTTTTACCTTTGTTTTACCTTCAACCAATATGTAAGTCTCTTCATCAAGTTCAACTATGTTACAATGTGCATACATAGCCATAATTGCTTCCTTGGTTACCTCTTCATCTTTGGTTTCTTCCAGATGTTCCACGACTTCTGGCATGCTTTCCTCTTCCTTCTTCTCCTGTACTGCTTTAACCTGCTCATATTCAAGAATATGCTTTTGTGTAGTGTTAGGGAAAGGCATTTCATATATTGGTTCTAGGGAGGCTAGTGTTGCTTTATCTTCTCTCTTCTTCTCAGGTTCGAGGGGTGGATCGTACTTGACTGGACCCTCCTTTGGAGCTTTAATATGTTCTATAAAAGCTTTAACAACTTGCAACACAAGATCTGAATCCAAATAAAGTTCTTTAGATAATTCTTTAACATGGACTTTTTTATTATAGTCATGAATACAATCATGTTCTATTTTTACGCCTCCTTCACTTCCTAGACCAAAATTCCATGAAACTCTATGATCACTAATTATATTAAGTAAAGCCCAAGCTTTAGGTATAGGAAGATTCATAAAGGCTCCTTCTGTGAAAGAGTCTAGTTCAATTCTATTAGGTTCAATTAAACCGCCATAAAAGATATGTAGTAAATACCATTTAGGCAAATCATGATGAGGACATAAACATAGTAAATCTTTAAATCTAATATAATCTCTTACTAGTCCTTCATTAGAACGATTCTTCCAAGTCATTATAAGACGCCTGATTCCAAAAGATTTTGATAACGGATAATATTTTGCTAGAAATTCATAGGCTAGATTATCACAAGTAGTAGTGGCTTCAGGTGGTAGAGATCTATACCATGAGAGAGCTGTACTATTCAAAGTCTGACTAAAATGTTTAACCCTTACCTCATCAGCGGTATATCCCGTCAATATGAAAGTGCCACATATATCTTTGAAACATGCAATATGCTCATATGGATCAGGATCTTCTTCATCTCCAGTAAATTGCTTCTTATGTAGAATACTAAGTAGTAGAGGATTTATTTCAAACCCCCTTGTCTTCTCATTGGAGTTGTCTCTTTTATAAATATCATAGGGCTTCCCAAAGTGGTTGAGTGGGTTAGCACTAGTCATATGCTCAAACTCCATCATGTTGGTGGAAACCTATAACTCAAAGCAAAATTTAGCAAGATAAAAATAAATAAGCAAAAACTAAAAGACCTACAGCACATAGCTCCCCGGCAACGGTGCCAGAAAATAGCTTGATGACTGCAAGTGCACAGATCGTTTGTAGCTAGTTTCGAAATAAAGATATTGATCCCATAGGGAGCAGGAGTCTGAAGTCTAATAACTCTTGAA
Source organism: Avena sativa (assembly GCA_916181665.1). Classification (NCBI taxonomy): domain Eukaryota; kingdom Viridiplantae; phylum Streptophyta; class Magnoliopsida; order Poales; family Poaceae; genus Avena; species Avena sativa. The sequence continues at coordinate 474,272,437 of OV702290.1, forward strand.
ATAAATATTACGATAGAAATGCTAGATAAAGTTCTAAGTGACAAGATAAAATGTGAGTATTGTGTAAAAAGGTGTTTTGGGGTTTTAGGTATAAGAGCAATAATAAAGTAAAGTAAAACAACTGAATACAGAAAGTAAGTATCACGTATGAAAGAGAGATTGGAACTGCGGTAGGGGAAAAGCGTCCTCAGGGAGTAGAGGATACACCACTAGTATTATAAGGAGCTAAGATAAATATTATCATCATGAACATTCTCAACTATATATGTGTGAGAAGAACTCCGTATTTGGATAAATAGGCAGCAACCGCTGCTCACATCATCCTCATAACCACAGCAGTCAGCAATCGACATCAATCGATTTAATGCGCTATTAAGGGATGTAATCCCATAGGACGTATCCCATGGCATGGATAGTGTTCCATCAGTTTCCTCAATTTCCCAAATTGATACGTAAGGAGTGCCAACAACTTTATAGTCACTGTAAGTGCTAGCATTCCTTCGTCTACCAACAAGTAGTTTCCTCCATCAAGTCCCCACAAGAGGCAAATATTGAGAGGTCGACTTATCTCAACATCAAGATGTAGAAAATCTAACACATGGTCAAAGCGATGAATATAATAATAGACTTTATATTATTTCAATCTCATACTAGGGTTTCTCCATCTCCCCAAGAACTAATGATCTACTCAGACATGGAGGCAATCAACATCAAAGCAATAACAATGAAATCTATCATAGATGAATAGTACTTGTATAAATCCACAACGAGTATGGAGATTACAACAAGATCTAGACAAGATGTAGATGGGATGGATGGAGATGGTGGTGATTTCGTGGTGGATGATGAAGATCTATGCCTTAACCTCATGGATCTACACAGAGCGAAGATGGATCCCTGGTGGATGAGTTCCCCCTCCAGATGCCTTCCAGAGGTGAGGGTTTTGCGATTTTTGGGTGTTCTTTATGTCCTCTCTCTGAACCAGTTGCACGGGGTGAAATTATTTGATGAGGCGGAGGCGGCGCCAACTATATGGCCGGAAAATTTGCTCCGGTCGTATAGTTGGTCATTGGACTCTCGGCCTTCTTTGTTCGCTTCTGGTTTTCTTCTGGTATTATTAATATTTTCCAAATAAGCGATTTACATTGTTTTTGACTCCTTTTCTCCTTAGTACAACTACTCCAAGAATTATATCCATTGGATCCATCATTTGTCCTGATCCTGGTGAAAATAGACATAAAATGTGCGCACGAGCACCGTAAAATACCAAGATCCTACATCTACCATGCAAAATAATAGTGTAAAACATGATGCAAATATGCACTCATCAATGATCCCATGAGGGTGCACATGTGGGTGCATTTTGTATTCAAATGCAAAATCTTAAATAATGCACTAATCATGGGGGTGTTTTACTATATTGTGTAGAACACTCATTTTATGCTTCTTCACAAGATGTTTTACTCCATATCGTGTTTTATGTCTTTGGAAGATAAATATTATTTTGTTACTTTGTGACATATTGAAAAGTGTTGAGAGGTTGGTGTGGTTTTTTAAACCTTTATATTTTTGGGAGTTGGCTTTATCTCATTCCTTGTTAATTTTTTGACCTTTTAAATGAGATAAATCCTTGAGCATTTGTGTTTTTGTCTATCTCTTTCTCTTTGTTTTTTTTGCCTAGTTCATTTGTTGAACATGTGGTCTTTCATGAGTTGATTTAGTTATTTGATATAATTTTAATAACCTTTTATCGTGTCACACTTTGGTGTTTCTTCTTGGTTTACTTGGTATTTTGTTCAAACTGTATCTCCTTTGGTTCTTAAAAGTAGTGTGCATGCATATTTACTAAATGTATATATTATGGCATGCTTGCTTTACTTGATCCAATATATAGGGGAAACTACACAAAATCCTAATTGGCTAAGATGTGCATGAAATTCAATTTCATATCAATATGCACATATTTATGTGGAGTCTCTCCTATGTATTGTAGTTGCTCTAACTACTTTGGACCCAATAAGTTTGGGGATCATATTGTACTTGAATTTTGTTTAAGGTACATTGGAGGTGCATTGGATGCTTGTCTCTTTCATAAGGAATAAGTGATGACTCAATGATAATTAGAGACAAGCAAGGATGATCAAAAAACTCCTATCTACTTCATCACACCAATGATATCTCGGTAACAAGTATCTCTTACTCATGCATACATATATTGCTTCCAACCTCTTGTAGGTTGAGTCTTGGCATGAATTTTTGTGTTTGAAATTGTTGTGGTTCTTGCTATGGTTTTAAAGAAAACTCTTTATTACATATGTGAGTAAGTTGAGATGAGTGCATATAATTGGGACTATACAACATCATGCTCATGATTCACCAATCCCAAATTTGTCGATCTAGCAATTATTTTGCCTATCTCTTCCTCAAGTACTCTCATGTGCAATATTGATGAATTTGAAAAGTTGATTCGTTCTTAGTGATACTTTTTGCCTTTCTCAATACATTCTAACTATCTCTTTTTCCCTTAGTGATAGTTGTGATATATTTGATATGTTTGTGGTTGAAGTTCATCAATATACAATAAGACAAAATTGAGCTGTTTGGCCATGCTATCAAGCAAAGATCTTATTAGTGTATTGATGACTTTGTTTTGGATATCATGATCTATTTTTTAATTTATTTTGTGTGTACATTTTTATTTGTGGATAAATATCTTCATGAGATTGTCTACTTAGAAACCTATACACATGAGAGAGGTTACTTCTCTATTGTTGATATCTTCTTTGATTCTTGTGTGTTGTATGGTCATACTAAGAAATATCATTCATTGAAGACTATGTTGATGCTCAATGATCATCCTTGAATTAGTCTTATAATATTCTTTGTCATGCCTCTCACACATCCTTGTGGTTGAGCCTACTATTATGTTGTCTCTTACTCGTTGCTCAACCATTTGTTTAATGCAAGTTTTATGCCTTGGTTTATGCTCTTTTGTACATAGTTGGGTTTTAAATAATATCGAGGGAGTGAGGATGCCATGTTTGTCCATATTGTATTCAAATGCAAATTATAATTTTTGCACAAACCTTGGGGATCCTCCTCGTATTATGTATATAACTCTCTTTTCAATCTTATCATAATATCAATCTTTCTTTTGGTATGTTCCTTTTGTCAAGAGAATCTCTAGGTCTTTTAATTGCTTGCTTCGTTTGTTGATGCTTCTTCACCTTGTTATTTTTTTACAATCTTTTGATCCTCAATATAGTTTGACCTCCTCCTAACTATTCATCATTGTATATGTGTAAATGTTTCCAATCATAAGAAATTTGTTTAAAATGCACGCCTTTGGAGTAATTCTCACTATATTGGTTGTCTAGAACTATTCACCCATTTTTATAATCGATGCCAATGGGGAGAAGTTTTGGAGGGTTTAAGGGAAGTTGGTTTTATGCTTTGATTTTGTTCTTAAGCATTTGCCTCTCATGCTCTTGCATCTTTGTCGTTTCTTTGCATGTTGAATATATAGAGGAAACTCCACCAATGGTAATGGTTGGCAATGTATGCAATGAAATTCAAGTTCATCACACGTGCATATATTGTGGGGGGCTTGCTCTATATATTATGGGCGTACCAACATCACATACTTGTGTAGTATTTGATGTTGGCGCAACCATTTTTATTCGTTAAGTTGATTATATATACCCTCTCAAAGGATTGTCAACAATTACCAAAATGGGGGAGATTGAAAGAACATGTGTGCCCCCATGTGTGGTTTTGGTAATTAATGACAATGTTTTATGGACTTATGTTTGCATTGAGTTTTACTTGTAGGATTTGTCCATAGACAATGCTTGAACCATATGTTGGCTTCAAGGTTGGAAGAATAAGAAAGTGAAGAAATCATGTGTTGATCAAGGTTTCAAGGAATGATCTGGAGATTGGTCAAGTAGAAGTTGAGCCTATGGCAAGTGTGCCTTGAATAATAATATGATCTCAAGTTAGCTTTCCATACTTATGGTGATCATGTATATGTGAAGATATGCCTAAAAGAGAGTTGCTTCCATAGTGGAGTATGGGGGAGCAAATTCCAAGTCTTCACCAAGCTAGCGCAATCAAGAAAGGTGTTGCATCTTGAGGTATAGAAGATCGTCATCATCAACATCAAGTGGAATATACACAAGGCAAAGGTTTGATATTGATAGGGTATCTTTGTTACCGGTCTCGTGGTGTTAGTTGGGGAGAGCGGTTTATAGGATAGATAACCGTACTATCAAGAGGGGCGCTCGAGTGAGTAACTTGATCATATCCCTCGGTGAGAGCTCAAACCTTTGCATGATTGGCATCATATTTCTTGGTTCTTATTTGGTTCTTACTTATGTGATTATTTATATCTTGTGTTAATCTCCATGACAAGCTCAAGTTCATCGAAAACGAATTTCATATGCATTCTCTATTGCGTTTTCGATGTTAGAGGTTTTACTGGTTCGTCTATTTGAGAGAGGTCAAACCTTTCGTCATTTGGTTCTATCCTCCCTTGCTGGACTATGATGTTTCTATGGATGATCTTGTAGAGCTCATTGTCCGCTTTAAAACGAGCCCAAGATCATCAAAAACGGAGTCCAGATGCAAAAGTTATGATTCTATCAGTTTCGTTGTTTCTACCAATTTTCAGGGGGCGGATTATCCAGCCCAAATATCCGCCCCCTATACAGAGGGTCGCGCCGCGAAGTCCTTAGCTATATTTTGGTTCGGGGAACCCGAAATATCCGGGGGAGGGGCAGATTATCCGGCCTGGAAGGTCCCAAACGGTCATATTTCATTGGGAAGGGTATAGATAGACCTCTTCTTCCTCCTTAGTCTGGTGGCTTGCATTCTCTCTCTCCTCCATTGTTTTGACCTTCAATAGCTTGCAAATACTCTCAATCCCTTCCATATTTCTTGAATCTTTTTGGCGGATTTGAAAGGGGGATCTAGATCTACAACTCCACCAATCCATCTCTCATCTATGTGAGGGGAACATATTGGGATCTAGATCTTGGGGTTTCTTTTGTGGATTTCCTCTTGTGTTCTTCCTCTCTTATTTCCGCAATAGCATTTGTAGCTTTGGTGAAATTTGGGAGAGAAGGACTTGAGCACTTCTTGTGTTCTTGCCATTGCATTTCGTGCATCGGTTTGAGTTCTTGATGAGAATTTGATTGGGTGAAAGGTGAGAAGCTTTTTACTCTTGGGTTCTTGGAACCCTAGACGGTTTAGTTGTTTTGCAGGTTTGTGGATTACTTGGGGCCTCCAATTAAGTTGTAGAGCTTTCCCCGAGCTTGTTTGTTGGGAGCCTCCAGTTGAGTTGTGGAGAAGTGCCCTAATCTTTGTGAGAGGTTACGGATTGCCACCGACAAGTGCAGTGATAGTGAAGAAGTGAACCAGGCCTCTTGTGGCGAGGTTCACAGGAGAATAGGGTGAGGCCTTTTGTGACGTGGTGGTCTTAGTACCACCCACCCCTCCAACGAGATGTACTCCCTTTATAGGAGGAACTCGGTAATAAATCATCGTCTCCGCGTGCCTCGGTTATCTCTATACCCGAGCTATTACTTATGCACTTTACTTTGTCATAGCCTTCGTGCTTGAAGTCTTATATCTAGCTATCACATAGTTGCTTGTATTGCTTAGCATAAGTTCTTGGTGCACATAGGTGAACCGTAGTTTATATAAGTTTTATTCCGCCTTTATTAAGACCATCTCGTAAAAGTTTTAAACCGCCTATTCACCCCCTCTCTTGGCGGCATCTGTGTTGTTTCAATTATGAATGAAGTTTTGACTTTGTATGATTCCTTCATCTGGATTTGGTGATAGCCGAAATATGCGTCAAGAAAACATAGGAGTTTTGAGCCTGCTATCGAATCAATCACTTGATCAATTCTAGGTAGAGCGAATGGATCTTTGGGACAAGCCTTGTTCAAGGCAGTATAATCAACACACATCCTTAAATCAGTAGTGTCGTTTTTAGGGACCATTATAGGGTTGGCTGACCAATCAGTATGGATGACCTCTTCTATGAATCCGGCTAACTCGAGTCGGGCTAGATCTTTAGCTATTTCTTTTCGCTTTTCATCGCCGAAACATCGTAAGGACTGTTTGACGGGTTTAGTGTTTGGGTGTACATTTAGAGAGTGTTCGGCAAGTTCCCTAGGTACTCCGGTCATGGAAGATGGTTGCCATGCAAAGATGTCTTGATTGGATTGGAGGAATTTGACGGGAGCGCTTTCCTATGCGCAGTATAAACCTACACCTATCTGGGTCACCTTGGAGGGGTCATCATCCTTCAACAGCATCATCTTCATCTCTTCCGATGCCTTGAACTCCGGAGTCGGCTTTGTCACCTCCTTCTTCATCGCGGGCATCTCAGATGGGTCGATGGTCTTCTTGATCTCCTGGTACTCCTGGGCGTGCAGTACGGCTTCGGCAAAGGTAGCATTTCCATCTTCACACTCTCGTGCTTTCTTCGTGTCTCCCCCGATGGTGATCATGCCATTGGGACCTGGAATTTTCATCATATTTTAAATGTAACATGGATGAGCCATAAAGGCCCAGTAAGTTGGTCGTCCGAAGATAGCATGGTATGTGCTCTTGAACGAGACCATTTCGAAGGAAAGTTATTCCGTCTGGTAGTTCTTTGGAGTTCCAAAGGTAACATCCAAAGTGATCTCTCCTAGAGAATTGGCTTGTCTTCCGGGGACAACCCCGTGAAAGATCACAGAGATGTGGTTAAGCTAAGTCTCCGAGATCCTCATTCGGCATAGCATTTTGACGTAGAGGATATTGATGTTGTTGCCGCCATCCATGAGGATCTTGGAGAAACCATAGCCGTCAATAAGTGGATTGACAACTAAGGCGTACTTTCCTCGCCTGTGCAACTTAGGCGGATGATTGCTTTGGTCAAAGCTGATTGTGACCTCCAACCAATCCAAAAACTATGGAATAGCCGGAACAGTCGCATTGAGCTCGTGTAGAACTGCCTTTTTGACCTTAGTTGGCTGAGATCCGAGCGAGGTGACATAAGTGTCTTTCTTGATTGGGAAGGTCTTCTTTCCATCTGACTTGGGATTTGAAGCTTCAGCTTCCTCCATGTTGGAATCTTCCTTGGTCTCTTTTTCTTTCTCGGATTTTTTCCTTTTCGTCGCTTGGACCTGTAGCCAGCGGATTCGTCTTTCTTGATGTCATCATTGAAACGACACTCGGCATTTGTGTGGGATGAGCCCCCATTGGCATCCAAGTGATGCACACAAGGATTGTTGGCAATGTCGGCCCAAGAGTAGGTTTTCCTAGGTTGCTGGTCTCCTCTACCTTGGACTCTTGATGTTCCACGACTGCGGCTGCCTCCGCGCCCTCCTCGTCCTCCAGACCCGAAAGTGGTGTTGACAACTGCCGTTTCCATGATGGGTTTTTCTTCCGAGATGTTCTTGCGCTTCTGAGTTGGTTGCTTCGGTTGTTTTGCTGACTATGGTACAACTAGAATGTTCAGTAGTCCCTCTGCATCATCGTCAGCATCTACATATTTTCTTGCCATTTCTATCATCTCTCCCAAATCAGTAACCTTGTCGCACTTCAAGCGATTCAAGGAAATATGCCCGAGAGGCAATAATAAAGTGGTTATTATCTTATTCCATGTTTATGATAAATGTTTATTTTGCATGCTATAATTGTATTAATTGGAAATGTTAATACATGTGTGTTTAATAAACAAAATACAAAGTTCCTAGTACTGCCTCTCATATAAACTAGCTTGTTGATTAACAAGATGATCAAGGTTTCCTGATCATGGATATTGGATGTTGTTAATAATGAGGTCACAACATTAGTGGAATGATGTGATGAACATTCATCCGAAGTATAGCATTACGATCAAAGTCATTGTGTTTATATTGCTATAACTCATACGAAGTAATCTTAGTCCTTAGACCATGAGATCATGTTAATTGCTGACACCGGAAGAGTATCTTGATAACATCAAACGTCACACTGTAACAGGGTGACTATAAAGGTGGATTCAGTGCTACGAAGGTGTTATGTTGAGGCTCATGGATCAAGAGTGGGATTTGTCCATCCTGATGACGGATAGATATACTCTGGGCCCTCTCGGTGATATCACATTAAGATAGCTTGCAAACAAGTGATGTGATCACTAGAATGTTATATCACGGGAACAAGAAAAGAGTACATGTCGGTAACGAGATCAAACTAGGTATGGAGATACTGATGATCGAATCTCGGACATGTAATATATCGTGAGACAAAGGGATTTAGTTACTAGCATCAAAGGTTCTCACGATCACAGAAGTCATCATTGAATGTGTAGGAGTCAGTATGGATCTCCAAGTCCCGCTTCTGATTATTGATCTAAGAGGGGTCTCGATCATGTCTACATTATTCACGAACCGTAGGGTGACACACTTAAGGGATACTGACACCATTTGGAGCAAATATGTTTTAGATAAAAATTTAAGAAAGTGCTGGAATTATTTCAATAGACACCGAAACTGATTCGGGTGAAATTGCTGAAATTGGTTCTGCATGTAATATTGAAATGTTGCAGGGGGTTTTATGTGAATGTTTGTTAATTAAAGTAATTAACAAAATTCTGAATAAAATTAATAAAAGAGTTTTATTAAATGAGAGAGCATTAAATTTGGAGAAATTTAATGCATTTAAAGTGGAGACTTTAAAAGAGAATGTGAAGGGGCATTTTAATGTGGAGGGGTTACCACCACATGAATGGGGGAGGTGAAGGGACACCCTCCATGGGCGCCGGCCATGGGAGGGGTACCCTCCCCTCCTCCTATAAAAGGCCCCCTCTCACACCTTCACACTCACACCTCCTCGTGAAGGATCTCTCTCCCCCTCTAGTATTATTTCCCCATGGTATCGGATTAGCGAGATACATGTTCCCGATGGCTTTATCTGGAAAGGAGTTGCTGCTTCTGCTGCTTTGCTGGAGTGAGGGATGGAGGTTGTCGGGGTACCGGACGTGTGTGCGATCACGGATGCACCGCTATTTTGCGGTGCTGGACTTGGTGGTGCTAGACTTGCTGGAGCTGGATCTGAAGGACGTGCTGGAGCCGGACCTGCTGGACTTCATCACGATCTTGAGATTGGCAAGTGTACGACTACATCATCCACGAGTTCCATCTTGTTAACAAAGCTTTGTTGTCTTCGAGGGTAAGTTCTCTATGGATGTATATCCACCCATTGCTTGTATCTAGTAGATAGATCTTGGCGTCGTAGGAATTTTTTGTTTTCTATGCTGCAAATCCCAACAATGGTATCAGAGCCTGATCTATGCGTAGGTGCTTTGCACGGGTAGTACACATATGTTTATATGTGGGCGATGATGATCATGTTATTGCATCTTTCATGTATTTTGGATATTGGTGGCATAGTGGTATGAAGCAGCCCGGACCAACCTTACATGTCATCGTACATGAGACCGGTTCCATGATTGACATACAACTAGTTTTGCATAAGTGGCTGGCGGGTGTCTATCTTTCCTACTATAGTCAATATCTGATTTACAATGAGTTGTTAATAACTTGGTTATCCTCGTTGTGGTTCCATGTTCGTAGGTAAGACCGGTTCTATCTCCAAAAGCCCTAAGCCACGTAAAACTTGCGATGGATAAATTAGAGGTGTCTAGTTTAGATCGTTGTTGGGCTAGTGTCATGATATGGTAATGTTGTAAGTAGATGTATGATAGATACTCTTACAACACACCTAACGTGTAAGTTCCATAGACCTTAGACTTACACACAAAGGAATGATAGAGATCATACCATGATGCATATGATAGAGATCAAATGCATGGACCATATCATCTCACTTTACACATTAGATGTTTGCATCTTATATTGCTATTTTGGCGTTTTAGTAGCATTTTAAGATGATCCCTCATTTAGATATCAAGATAAAAATGTGTTCTTCCTTAAGTATGCACCATTCTATGGATCGTGTTTCAAGACATCACGTGATGATCGGGTGTACTCGACTCTGCGCTTTCATACAACGGGTGTAAGACAGTTTTACACATGCGAGTACTAAGGTTCTAACTTGGCGAGCCTAGCATGTACAGAGATGGCGTCGGAACACGGACCGAAAGGTTAAGCATGAGTCATATAGTTGATATGATGCCCATATAGATGCTCCCCTTTGAAGCTACACCGACTCACGTGATGATCGGACTTGGTGTAGTGGATTTGGTTCATGTAATCACCAAAAAGGCACGAGGGATGTCGTTTTTGAGTGGGAGTTTATTTATAATTTGGATTAGTCGAACTCAATTTGTCATAAACTAAATCGAAGTGAATTTGCATAATTTGTTGTAGTCATTGGCATCTGTTTACTACCTTACGCTTAGTTTTAATTGAGATAATAGAACTATATAATTATGGATATTTACTTTACGAACTAGTTTTGAATGTCATTGGCATCTGTTTACTACCTTACGCTTAGTCATTGGCATCTGTTTACTACCTTACGCTTAGTCATTGGCATTGTTTTGAATGTCAATTTAAAGTTTAGAAGTCCTATTGCAAACTTTCAGCAAACTCTATTTACTCCATGAAGTTTAATAAGTAGTATTAAATCAAGAGTAAGAATTCCAATGTTAGTATCTAAAGTATCATGTTTGCCTCCATGATTATTGATATTCAAAAGTTGTTTTAATATCAAGATTATCTAGGAGCTGAAAAATTGTTTCAGAAACCATCATGTGTGGAAGATATTGTGATATCTGAACAATGTTTTTGGTTGCATTATGATAGAGTATAATTTAGCAAAATACATGTTCTCATATTGTATGAGAATTTGTGAAGGATTGAGATGCTAGGCATCCGAATCTTCCAAAAGGTTTTGGGAACTAAAATTATACACGTCATTCTTCCTTATAGGCTATAGTAGCTTGATCATGAAAGTTGGCATGATAAGGATGAATAGAATATGTAAGTAAAATGTTTACTACACTAATAGATTACTAAAGAATGGATTTTGAAAGAACACCAAACATTTGATGATGGTGATCCACTTCAAAGTGCAAGTTCAAAGGTATTAGTATTTGACCATATACACTTTGTACTATGTGTCATGTGAATGACACCACTATTGATGTTGATAGATTCTTTTAAAAGAAAAGGAATTGTTGAAAGAGAATCTATAAAATATTTGGCAGAAAAGAAAAGGTTGGAGATGTCCAACTTAGGTATATAGAAGATATACATGTTATGGCTGTATTCCTTGCTTGTTAAACAATGTGGTTCTGAGGTATTGGATACCGGTATTGGATACCGAATTGGTTGGTATGAAGTGTCATACAGGACAACGCAATTCAAGAACTGCAATGGCCTAAGTAACTAGCAAGAGAATAAGTGATGATGTTCATCGAAAACAAATAAAGTTTTATTGTGTTTTTCATTGTCGTCAAACCTAGCCTTCAAGATTTGTTTTAATAATTGTTATTTTGTTCCGATATTATGAGAACAATGGTTGTTCAAATAATTACCGTATTCCATAAAGCATGGATGAACTTTTACAAGTCTAGTGGGAGAAATCACATCCATAAACACTATTGCTAAAATGTCGCAAGACAAATGATTGAAAGATCACTTATGAAGTGACATCGCTGTTTAAATTATATTGGAAAGAAAACATGAAGAAACTCCATGTTGATGGATTTTTGGAGTCTTTGATTTTGATCAATTGACGCTTGTGAAACTTTCCTCGAGATAATTGAAACTTCGTTCATAGGCCAAAGAGGAACGGATGACTAGCTTATTGGAAATTGTATATGCTGATGTGCATAGTCCATTATGTGTAGCCATATGTGATGGATCTTTTTGCTTCATATGCTTTCTCCAGAAATTTTAACGTGAATATATTTATATATTTACTTAATAAGTAAGAAGTATGAAACATTTGAAAATTGTTCAAAGACTTTCAAGATGAAGTGAAAAATCATTGTAACAAGAAAAGAAAATAGTTTATGATTTGATCATAAAGGAAGATATTTGAGTTACATGTTTAGCAAAACACCTAAGATTTGAGGAATTGTTCCATGATTTGTGTTTCTCGATAAACCATAGGAGTATGGCATATTCGAGAGATGAAATCAAACCATGTTTAACATGGTAAGATCAAAGGTGCCATTTATAAAACTACCATTATTTTTTGCAGGATTGAAGCTTTAGAGACTACTGCTTTTACACTGAAAAGAGCACCATCGTGATCCATTGAAATGACACCATATAAGTTATGGTTTAGGATAAAACCCAAATTGTCTTTTCTTAAATTTTGGTATGCTATGCATAAGTAAAATGTTTACAACCAAAGTCGGATAAGCACGTCTTTGTAGGTTATCCCAAAGAATTTGTTGGGAATTTCTCCATAACACCGAGGACAAAAGAGTTTGTTACTTGGAACGTCAAGTTTCTTAAGAAGGAATTTTTTCACGAAAAGTTAAGTGGGAGGACAATAGAACCTTGATAAGGTTGTTGAACCTTAGCTATATGTGCTAAGTAGCGCAACGCCGGAAAGTGTACCGGTGGCGGCCACAATACTCATGGCTCCCGTGATTACAAAGGTTGTGATCTCGGAGATTAGAGTTCCTATTGAACCGTGTGGGTCGGTAAGAATCAAATAGGGTGATTTGATAAGCAAGTCATTATTGTTTTGACAATGATGAACCGACTACATGCAAAGAAGCGATGATGGGCCATGACTCCATAAAATGACTAGAAGCCAGAATCCGTAATAGTATCCATACACGAGAAATCAAGTTTCTGAACTTGGAAGACCCTCCGGAAAGGCGTGAAGCCTATCGGTCGTGTTTGGATCTATAAAGAAATAGACATGGATGTTTAGCATCTATGAAATAGTCGACATGTCGGAAAGAAGTTTACGACAATGTTCAAGGAGTTGACTATGACAAGATTTGATCTTTCATAGCGATATTTAGTCTTGACGGATTAATGTAGCAACCACTACATATAATTTGATGTATGGTAGTTGAACAAACAAAACAATGTTCTTCTAATAGAATGGTTACCTAGGATGTGTACAAGACACGGTCCGAAGGGTTTTGTTAATTCAAAGGGTTCTAAAAGGGCATGCAAACTTCAATAGTTGAAGTAAGCACGGAGTTGGAATCTTCACCATGATGAAACTGTTAAAAGAGTTTAAATTCATCGGAGATGATGAAGATGCTTGCATTTGCAAGAAATTAAGTGGGAGCGCTGAGACATATTTCTAATACATTATGTAGAGAACATATTGTTGATAGGAAATGATGTATCTTGTATTGACACAAGTTAAGAATTTCATTAAAATAAGATTTCGATGAAAGACTTAGGCAAAGTCGGAATATTTGGCATCAATATCTATATGGATAGATTGAGGCGCTAATATGGTTGTGCCAGACATACATATATGAGATATTGAAAGGGTTCAATATGGAAACAACAAGAAAGGTTCTTGCTGCATGGAAAAGATTGTATCAAGATTCAAGTGTTTCAACACTTGGTGAGTAAAATCACATGAAGATTTTGATCGATTATACCATGATATGTATATATCCAGAATGTCCTATGCTCTAAATGTTATGAGCACATACCAGAATGATTCATAACATGATCATTGGACAGTAGTAAAGATATTCTTATGTGCTTTGGAAGAACTAAGAATATATCATGTATAAGTGAAAAATAGTTAAAGGTAGTTCATTGTAAAGTGTTACATTGATACTAGTTTTGTCACAAGATACAAATTAAATTTATCTCAATTTAGACTATGGGTGGCACAATGTAATGGAAAGGATGTTCCATAATGGATTTGGATAAGTTCCAAAGTTGAAACATTGTGACGGATACTACAACAAAAGGCCAAGTATATGACTGCTATAGTAGCGGCAAAGGAGGGCATTTGTGTTAAGAAGTTTGTTATCAAACTAGGTGTGGTTCAAAGTGGGTTAATACTATGAAGATATATTGTATGACAATAATATCAACATATTTTAAACCGGACGAACTAAAGGTCTCACCAAAGGACCAAATTTATACAATGCCATCTCATTTGAGAATGAGTGATGCGTAGAGACGCAAAGACATGCAAATACACACGGACCTGAAAGTGCCAAATCCGTAGATTATGTTAACCACTAGCAAACGCGTATATTCAACACCTAGGTGTTGTATATACAAGTTTACAAACTAGATTATTGACTCTAGTGCAAGTGGGAGACTGAAGGAAATATGCCCGAGAGGCAATAATAAAGTGGTTATTATCTTATTCCATGTTTATGATAAATTTTTATTTTGCATGCTATAATTGTATTAATTGGAAACGTTAATACATGTGTGTTTAATAAACAAAATACAAAGTTCCTAGTACTGCCTCTCATATAAACTAGCTTGTTGATTAACAAGATGATCAAGGTTTCCTGATCATGGATATTGGATGTTGTTAATAACAAGGTCACAACTTTAGTGGAATGATGTGATGAACATTTTTCCAACGTATAGCATTACAATCAAATTCATTGTGTTTATATTGCTATAACATCATACGAAGTAATCTTAGTCCTTAGACCATGAGATCATGTTAATTGCTGACACCGGAAGAGTATCTTGATAACATCAAACGTCACACCATAACAGGGTGACTATAAAGGTGGGTTCAGTGCTACGAAGGTGTTATGTTGAGGCTCATGGATCAAGAGTGGGATTTGTCCATTCCGATGATGGATAGATATACTCTATGCCCTCTCGGTGATATCACATTAAGATAGCTTGCAAGCAAGTGATGTGATCACTAGAATGTTATATCACGGGAACGAGAAAAAAGTACATGTCGGTAACGAGATCAAACTAGGTATGGAGATACCGATGATCGAATCTCGGACATGTAATACATCACGAGACAAAGGGATTTAGTTACTAGCATCAAAGGTTCTCACGATCACAGAAGTCATCGTTGAATGTGTAGGAGTCAGTATGGATCTCCAGGTCCCGCTTCTGATTATTGATCTGAGAGGGGTCTCGATCATGTCTGCATTATTCGCGAACCGTAGGGTGACACACTTAAGGGATACCGACACCATTTGGAGCAAATATGTTTCAGATAAAGATTTAAGAAAGTGGTGGAATTATTTCAATAGACACCAAAACTGATTCGGGTGAAATTGCTGAAATTGGTTCTGCATGTAATATTGAAATGTTGCAGGGGGTTTTATGTGAATGTTTGTTAATTAAAGTAATTAACAAAATTCTGAATAAAATTAATAAAAGAGTTTTATTAAATGAGAGAGCATTAAATTTGGAGAAATTTAATGCATTTAAAGTGGAGACTTCAAAAGAGAATGTGAAGGGGCATTTTAATGTGGAGGGGTTACCACCACATGAATGGGGGAGGCGAAGGGACACCCTACATGGGCGCCGGCCATGGGAGGGGTACCCTCCCCTCCTCCTATAAAAAGCCCCCCTCTCACACCTTCACACTCACACCTCCTCGTGAAGGATCTCTCTCTCTCTAGTATTATTTCCTCATGGTCTCGGATTAGCGAGATACATGTTCCCGGTGGCTTTATCTAGAAAGGAGTTGCTGCTTCTGCTGCTTTGCTGGAGAAAGGGACGGAGGTTGTCGGGGTACTGGACGTGTGTGCGATCACGGATGCACCGCTTCTTTGCGGTGCTGGACTTGGTGGTGCTGGACTTGCTGGAGCTGGATCTGAAGGACGTGCTGGAGCCGGACCTGCTGGACTTCATTACGATCTTGAGATCAGCAAGTGTACGACTACATCATCCACGAGTGCCATCTCGTTAACAAAGCTTTGTTGTCTTCGAGGGTAAGTTCTCTATGGATGTATATCCACCCGTTGCTTGTATCTAGTAGATAGATCTTGGCGTATAGTTCCCATCGTGGGAAATTTTTTATTTTCTATGTTGTGAACCCCAACAGCGATGACGTAGTAGACCAATAGGGACTCCTGCAATGAATTCTTCAATTGCAGTTTGATTATTTACTCCTTCACAGGAGTTCTTGGTGTCGATCCATCGTTCGAGGTAATCTCGGCAAGTTTCTCCGGCTTTCTGGGTGCAATATTGTAGGTATCCTACCATGCAGGGCCTCCGATATGTGCCATCGAAATTCGGAAAGAACGCGCTTTGCATGTCATACCAGTTGTGGATGGTGTTTTCCGGAAGTTCATTGAGCCATGATTGTGTCGTCTTCCTCAGCATAAGCGGGACATACCGGGTCGCGACCAAGCTGTTTCCGCCTTTGGCAATGCAGCAAGCCTGAAAAAATCCTGGAGCCAAGTATCTGGCCGAGCCACACTGTCATAGGGCTGGATATGCCTTGAAATAGCAAATCCTTCCGGGAAGTTTGTTTGTCGAATACGTGGTCCAAAGCACTTTGGCCCCACGTATATATTGTCTGACTCGTAGCGCCGCGCCTCTATGTTAGAATTAATCGGGTGTCTCACATCACTAGGTGACAGAGAACACCATCGTGGTTGTTCAATGTGGTTGCGGTGCCTTGAACCCGGACTTCTGCTTCCGCCGCCACCTCCTCCGCCACGACGCCCTCCATGGCTTCCACGAGAGTCGGTATGATGGCTACTTGGTGGAGAGGGTGGTTCAGGTGGATTGTTTCAGGCTGAATGCCGGCCTCCGTCCGGAGCGTCATTATTCCAGTTTCGAGGAGGATATTGGTTGCGACGAGCCCCTGATGAGTGCATATTTGCATCATGTTTTACACTATTATTGTGCATTATAGATGTAGGATCTTGGTATTTTACGGTGCTCGTGCGCACATTTTATGTCTGTTTTCACCATGATCAGAACAGATGATGGATCCAATGGATACAATTCTTGGAGTAGTTGTACTGAGGAGAAAGGAGTAAAAAACAACGTTATTTGGGAAATATTAATAATACCAGAAGAAAACCCGAAGCGAACAAGATGTATAGACGGTTCAACGACTAACTATACGATCGGAATAAATTTTCCGGTCGTATAGTTGGCGCCACCACTGCCTCCTCAAATAGTTTCACCCCGTGTAACTGGTTCAGAGAGATGACATACAGAACACCTAGAAATCGCCGGAACCTCACCTCCAGAAGGCATCTAAAGGGGGAACTCATCCACCGAGGATCCATCTTCTCCCTGTGCAGATCTGGGAGGCTAAGGCATCGATCTTCATCATCCACCGCTGCATCACCACCATCTCCATCCATCCCATCTACATATTGTCTAGATCTTGTTGTAATTTCCGTACTCGTTGTGGATTTATACAAGTACTATTCATCTATGATAGATCCCATTGTTATTGCCATGATGTTGATTGCCTCCATGTCTGAGTAGATCATTAGTTCTTGGGGAGATGGAGAAACCCTAGTATGAGATTGAAATAAGATAAAGTTTATTATGATATTCATCATTATGACCATGTGTTAGATTGTCTTCATCTTGATGTTGAGAGAAGTCGACCTCTCAATATTTGCCTCTCATGTGGACTTGATGGAGGGAACTACTTGTTCATAGATGGAGGTGTGCTAGCACTTATAGTGACTATAAAGCTGTTGGCACTCCTTACGTATCAACTTGGGAAACCGAGGAAACTCACGGAACACTATCCATACCATGGGATACATCCTACGGGATTACGTCCCTTAATAGCGCAGTAATTCGATTGATGTTGATTGCTGACTGTTGTGGTTATGAGGATGATGTGAGCAGCGGTTGCTACCTATTTGTCCAAATACGGGGTTCCTCCCACACATACACAGTTCAGAACATTCATGATAATAATCTTTATCTTAGCTCCTTATAATGCTAGTGGTGTATCCGCTACTCCCTAAGAATGCTTTCCCCTATTGCAGTTCCAATCTCTCTTACATTCGCGATACTTACTTTTTGTATTCAGTTGTTTTACTTTACTTTATTGTCCCTCTTATACCTAAAACCCAAAAACACCTTTTTACACAATACTCGCATTTTTTCTTGTCACTTAGAACTTTATTTAGCATTTCTATTGTAATATTTATTTCAATAGTTATTAGACTTCAGACTCATGCTCCCTGTGGGATCAATATCTTTATTTTGAAACTAGGTACAGACGATATGTGCACTTGCAGTCATCAGCCCCCTGCCGGCTTGTCTCAGCATGGTGTCTGTCGTTCCTTCGTCCGTCGTTTCCGCAATTGTGGCGAGGTTCAGCCGGATGGCTTGTATGTCTAGGAGGTGGCATCCTTTGTCGGTCCTCCTCTCGACGTTGCTCTTCTTCATCTTCCCTGTGATTGTTCGACTTTCGTCGGGGAGGGTGTCTAGGAACCAGTGCTGCAACTGCGTCTCGCTCCGCGGCTGGAGCAACGTTACTCCAGTCTCGTGTGGTTCTGTGTTGTTGCCCTGAAGATCTGATTCTTGAATAGTTATCCTCCTGACGATCTGGCCGATATTGCTATTCCGAGACACGTCGGGGCCTTATATCATGCCAAGCCGGATCCGTGCGACATTGGTCGGATTTGGATACCAGTTTTCTGCTTCCGGACTTCATAGCTTATTGTTGCTCCAGGCCCTTGGTCAGTAGTTTCACGCCCAACCGGATTTGGTCTGGGTTTGGATTGTTTGCCAGGATATCTCGAGCTGCGGCTATGTTTTCCACTGGTGTTCCATACACCAGATCTCCTTTGTTGTCTAGCCGAGGTTCTCTTTTGATGGTGTCATCTCCCTCGAAGAGGGTCTTGTGCACTTTCAGATTTTTATTATCCCACACGGGGCCGTTCCGGGTCTTCTGGTGCTGCAGGGAATTGAATTGCCCTGCAGCCGCAATACGCTTTTTCTCCTCGATGAGATTGTTGGCTTCATCCAGGAGTACTTGGTGATTCTCCTCTAGGGCCTGGGCCCTTTCTTCCAATTCTGTAGGTGTAAGATCTGCAGTAGTAGGGATTGGTGTAGTAAGTGCTTCTCCGATGATTTTACGGGCACCAAGGGTAACCACATGTCCATCAATTGGAGTATCTTTCGGCTCATCTGGGATTAGAGCTCCATCCGAGTCTTCTCCATACTCTTCAGTAATGGCCTCCTCGGGCAGAGGGTCCTTCACCGGAGTCTTCTTCTTCTTTTCCCTCTTGGCAGCACCGGTAGCAAAGACGGCTTTGGGTCCATTTCCTGGAGTCAAGCTCTGACCAGTACTTTCGGAAATCTGAACATCGGGATTATCTCCGAGATCCATGTCATCCTGCGTTTTGGGAGAGCTTTCTCCGGATTCTTCATCCATGGCTTCTCCTTCTTCTGCAGCTTTGGAGTTGATATCCTCTTCATACTCTGCTGAGAACTTTCGGAAATCTACCGACGTCATTGAATCATCTGAAGATGTCGGTAAGTCGGTGTTTGTTCCGATCGCCTCCAGCACTGAGTCCTCATTGTCTCCAGCATCGTCAGAGCCGCATCCAGATCCAATGTATCCGACAAAGTGTGATGCGTGCGTCCTGAGGTAGTTTCGGATCTCCTCGTGGGCTTCCTCTAAATGCTTAATGGTCTCAAGGGTTTCATCTACGCTGGTGTTTTTCAACATCAAGCGCCTCAACGTGTACCTCAAGAACGGTTGTCCTGCTCCAGCATTGGCAGAGCCAGATCCGAATCCGACGTTGCTTTGATCCTCTTGAACTTTGATCTCGCCGGGAAGATCGATCTGGGATTCAACCTCCCTAGGGACATCTGCTTCAGACTCGACGTTCACATGAAGATCGTCTTTAGGCTCGTTGTTCTCCACTATCTCCACATCATGTGTGGGCTGGGTGGGATTAGGGTTTTCTGGAATCCGGACCTCAGCCGCCTCCATGGACAAAGTGGACCTAGAAGATTCTTTTGCCTCTATCATCACTACTAGGGTGGGTTGGGCAGGTTCAGCGAAACCGAGATAGACGTCGATCTCGCCGAAAGACATGGTTGTGTAGCTAGTCATGGCCTCTCTAGTTGGAATCCAAGTCTCGTCGATAAGAACGAGAGGGACATCGCTAGCGTAGAGGACGCGACCGACGGCGATGGTCTCGCCGATTCCGATTCTTGCCGATTCCACTTGGAACGCAGATCCGAAGCTCACTTGTCCCATGGTGGGTGCCAACTATCGTCGGATTGAAGACATGTACGCCGAGAGGGGGTACTCGAGGCGTGTGGAATAGAGGGGTGTGAGTCGTACAGAGTTCTGAGACGGTGAGCACACAAGTTTACCCAGGTTCGAATCCGCCGACGGTGGACGGATCCTACTCCTGCTAGCAATCTAGTAATACGGCAGAGCCGGAATATGGGTTACAAGGGTTTCGTCTATGCGAGTTGAGATTGTAGGTTATTGTGGGGTGGTGCCCTAAAGGCTTGTCCTAGGATGGCTTATATAGATATCCGGCCTAGGGTTTACAGGAGAGACCTATCCGGCTACGACTAAGAGTCAGTTACAAAGTACAACTTGAAATACAAGTAACTACTAAGGCCTATGTCGGTAAGTCTTCTAGGCCTTCTGTAGCCAGACTAGACTCCGTCTCTTCTCCCTGACTGGGCCGCCCGTGGAACGAAGCTCTAACCCGAAGTGGGCCACTCTGGTCAGCGAGGTACAGTGAGGATATCGGGAAAGTATATCCTCAACACTCTTTGTATTGGTCAACCATGTATTTTATCATGCTCTATCTCAATATCTTGAGGTACATAAATAATTCTTCATTTGATTGCATACTCTAGATCTTAGTCAACTGTAGCTCAACTCATGAGGCTATCATGACACCAACTTAGATCCATAACTTAAATTCTTATCTTGAGATCAATGATCTTGATGCCAATACTCGAGGTATATCTTTATCTTTATGGCATCCATACTTGAATCCAACACATGGACTACAAGCATGACCTAAGGAATATTACTACATATAAAACTCAAAATGAAAATATTAGACCATAGTGATTGCCATTAATTACCAAAACCACATATAGGGACAATTACCCTTACAGACTTCCACCACATGGCTTTCCAACCATGTATTCCAACCATGGTTTTATCTCCCACCACAACAGATTATCCTATCACACTGGGCCGGTAACCCATATTCCGTATTCATTATGAAAACAATATTGTTTTTAAATGCAAGTGATATGTAATACTTTTGAAAAGTAGTTTTTTATAAATTAATTCAAATGACATGCAATATTGAACTTGCCTCCTGATTGCAAGGTTATGAAATTGGCATGCTTCTAGTTGTCATAAGATCTAAATTTTAAGAAAAACATCATTGGTCCTATAGGGACTAATGTTTAAAGAGCTCTCAATATACTATTATGCATATGGTAACATATGGTATGATGTGTAATCGTTCTAACAAGAAACTAATCCTTGTTGGTTTGGTTTAGGATTTTGAGTTCTTTGGGTTTGCTTTATATTATTAAGTAATTTACTTTAGTAAAGAAACTAATTTAGAGCTTTGAATGAGGTTGGAAAACCCTTTTAGGTTATCTCAAAATATTTCATGTTTGAAGTCTCAAAGAATATTTATAAGCTTTGAGAAATTCTTACCGTTTTCTTTTATTTCTTTATTATGGTGTTAAATTGAGTATGTTAAAAAAGTTAAGTAATACTTTGATGTCGTGTGAAAATAATATTCCTAATACCAGTGACATCTGATTAATATGGAAAACATCATTACCTTCTTTCTAGAATTTTATTTCAATTCAATGTTTTAAAATTTGAAAATAAATTATAAAGTTTGTTTACCTAAGAATAATATTTTTAGTTCTTTATAATGTTAAAAAGTTCTTTTAATTAATAGCTCTTGTAACTTTATTTTTAAATGGATTTGTTAATTCTAGTTCTTTTGATAGTTTATTTCAATTCAAGTAAATATCTTAAAGTTGGAAAGAAATATTCCTAATTGTTTATTTGTAAATGAGGAATAACATTTGTACTCCTTTATGTCAATTTATAAATATTTTCTAAGTATTGTTTTGTTCATTTTTAAATGGTTACTTGGAGCATAATTTTAATATAATTAGGTTTTATATTTATTCAATGAGGAAATGGTGTTTGATTTTATCCTTAAAGGAAAGGTTCTATTTGATCCTTATTTAAAATATGCATATTGAATATTAAATCTTTTTGAATTTGTGACCGAAGAAATGGTGTGATGGGTTTCATATTTTTGTAAAACTTTATCCAACTCAAATGTGTAATATTTGAATGTAGGTAAAAAAGATCTTAGTTTTTAAACATTTTGATATATTATTTGTATTTTTTAGTTGGGATAAATTAGATATGAATTTTCTAATTTTAAATGATTTTCAGCAATTTTATTTAATATATTCAGCATTTACACACGTAGACAGTTCCAGTCACTGACATATTGATCCAATGCCAGCTCATTTGCCACCTGGGCGAGTGGGTCAACTAATTCATTTTCTACCGAGGTCAATCCAGCCAGAGACGATGGCATGTGGGTCTGGTCCACGCCAACTGCCACGAGGCATGTGGACTCGGTCAACTAGTAGGTGGGGTACATAAGGATGACATTATCATCACCGACCGCCGCCCTGCCTCTGCCCATTCTGCTGGCCATGGAGGTATCGGGTTACTCTCCCATGACTTGGCGTCGTCCACCAAGGTGCAGGACGACCGCCACGCGACTGAGCCTCGATTTTATGTCCACTGTCATTCGTCGAGTTGTTGCAAGGGAGGATAAGCTGCCGTCCACCACCCGCGGCGAATCCACGACCACGCCGTGGCTGCCCTCCACTCTCGCTGATTCCCACCTCTGCGCTCAAGGTGTTTGACGTCACCTACCGTGGCACGGGTGCACTAAAATATATCATATGAGAAGAAACTGTTGGATAGATCTCTCCCACGTTCGGGCCCAACGGCCCGAACGGAGTCCCTCATCGCGCCCTAATCGGGGGCGCCCAACCTTATCCATGGTTGTGGGCCCCTGTCGCCAGTGCGTATATAAAGAGGTGGGGGGCCGGACGCACACGGTACGAGGTTCACCGTGCGCCGCAGCCCCCCACCAACACACCCACCGATTAGGGTTCGCACTAGGCCGACGGGAAGCTCCACCGCCACCGCTCTCAACTACCCAAGCTCACGCCGTCGCCCCTTTGTCCCATGGCCAACGACGGCGGATCTAGCTCCGGATCTAGCTCCGGAGCTAGCTCCGGCATCCCCTCCGGTTCGTGCTTGGGGAGCACAGGCGCAGGTAGTACTACTCTCTCTCCCTCTCTCTCTCAGATCTCCTAGATCTAATCCCATAGTGCATCTGCCAAGGTCAGACTAGATCTAACAATGGTATTAGAGCTTATTAGATGCTAGTTTTCTTTCGGTAGAAGAGAAAAGAACAAAAGTAAAACCCTAGATCTAAAGTGCACCTGCCCCTCTGGCCGCGTCGTTCCTCTCTATCTCGACGCGCATCGGCATGCCGAGGCGTCGGAAGAAGAACACACCTTCTTCGGAGGGCAAAGAAAATTAAAGCAGATTGAAAAGTAACCCCTAGTTTCCTTTTCCAGATACGATAGAACAGCCCCAAATCCCCAAAAGAAAAACCCAAAAGAGACTCAAACAAAAAAAAGGGGGGTGAACCCACCGGCTGCCGCCGCGCGCCGGCCAAAAGGCCCCACCACTACGCCGCTTGGCGGGCGTGCGCTCACCCTCGGGTGGACGCACCGCCGCCAAGGGGGGCAAAAGGGGGGCAACTCGTCAAAGGGGTGGTGGAAGAGGATGGACAAAGGGGAAAAAGGTTGGTGGCGCTGTGGAAAGGAGGGGACCGTCGCCGGCACAGCTGCCGGACGGACGACCGCCTCCCCTCCCCAACGCCGCCGGAGCAGATCTCACCACCGGCCCCGCCGCTCGCGGGCTCGTGGGGCAGAGGGAGGGGCGCGCCATCGCGGCCACCTCGCCTCGCCTCGGCCTCGCACGGGGGGCAGCCGCCAGAGCCCAGGGAGAGGGAGGGACGCGCCCATCGGCGGCCACCTCACCTCACCGCCGCCGCCGACGCGGGGCAACCGCATGCAAGACGCGGCGCCGCCGCGGTCGGGCCACAGCGCCACGGACGGGGGGAAGGTGGCGGACCACGCGGGGCTGCCGGCGAGCGAGACGCGACGCCGCCGCGGTGGCCACGCGGGAGACCGCGGACCACGCGGGGCTGCCGGCACGCGCGACGCGGCGCCGCCGCGGTGGCTGCGCGGGAGAGGGCCAGGGGGCGAAATGAGCTAGGGTTTGCGGGGGCTGCGGCGCTGGCCGGTTTTATCCCTCCGCGGCGCGCGCGCGGCCGTGCGATCTAGGTTAGGGGGATTGTGCGGCCAGGATGGAGCGGCGCTGGCGGTCGCTGGCAGAGTGGGCCGAGCGGGCTGCTGGCGGGCGAGCACAACTGGGCCGCGTGTGGGCTACTGTGGGCCGCAAGCGAGAGGGCGCTGCAGAGCTTAGGCAGAGCGCGCGCGGGAGCTGTGCGCTTAGGTGGGCCTGCTGGGCCATGCTGCTGGGCTGCTGTGTGACGCGCTGTGCGGCGCGTAGTAAACAGGCCGCTGGGCCGTTGTGGGCCGCGCAGAGCAGTCAGTTTTTTCTGTTTTTCCTTTTTTCAGAGTTGTTTTAATTGTTTTGCTTAAGGTTTTTTAAGCATTCTTTCATAGTTTTCTCTAGTCATTTTATTTTATGTATATTTTGACTAGAGAACGTTATAAAGGCAGAATTTTTTTCTGTAAAGTATGAGTTTTATGAAAGTCATTATTAAAGTTTCCGCTGCAAATAGTTATTTTAAATTGCAAATGTATGGTTTAAATTGCAACAATGCAATAAAAGTTGTTTAAATTTTGATATAAAGATGTGATAAAGTGATTAAAGTGATTATGCCTCGTGCTATTAATTGACCAACGTTATTAATAAACATGACCATAATCTTTTCCATTGAGTATTAAAGGTGCATTTAAATTTATTTCTGCCCAACGGTGATGTAATTTTAAATAGCACGAAACGATTGCATGCTTAATTTATACCAACGTTGAATTAACGCATATAGTTGTTTTACTTGGTGATCTCACATCTTTTGTGACTTTCAGGAGGTCTCAACCTCATGGCATGTTTGAAGGACATCCCGCTCCTAAGGGGGGACAACTACTCCGAATGGAGGAAGAAAGTTGACTTGGCGTTCGTATGCGCTGAAGTGGATTGGATGGTTGACACCAAGCAACCAGTCAAGCCCGATGACCCGGTCAGGGGGGCTGCTGAGGAAAGTGCTGACTTTGAGAAAAGGAAGAGGGACCATGCTCCATTGGAGCTGGCCTACTCTATTGATAACCAGAAATGGGTGAATGCCAACAAGAAGACTCTGGCCTTCGTAAAGAACACAATTGAGAACGCAATAGTGGGCTCAATTGGAGAGTGTGCTACTGTGGGCGAGTATCACGCCAAGATAAAGAGCCAGTTTACTGGATCTTCAAAGATGTATGCGACCCAGCTGTTAAAGCAGCTGGTTACTGAAAAGTACACGGGAGGACCCCACGGAATAAGAGAGCACATCTTGAGGATGTCAAACATGGCAACGAAGCTCAAGCCCATGGATGAGGACCTCGAGCTAAAGCCAGCACTCTTGGTGCACCTTGTGATGGCCTCACTTCCACAGCCTTTTGAAAACTTTGTAATAAACTATAATATGTCCCCTGAAAAGTGGGACATAGAAAAGACCATTGGGATGTGCTCCCAGGAAGAAGAAAGGCTGAAAGCCCTTCACGGCGGTTCTCTGAACTTCGTGAAGGACAACAGGAAGAGAGGCTTCATAGGTGGCAACCATGGTGGCTCACCCTCCAAGCCCCATGGCAAGGGTCCAATGCAGCACCAGTACCAGCATCACCAGTCCACCCCTGGGGAGAAGGATCAGTGCCATCACTGCAAAAAGACTGGGCACTACAAGAAGGACTGTCCAGTTTGGCTAAAGTACATCATGGCCAAAAATGGTAAAGATATTGTTTCTTTAGTTAATGAATCTTTGTATGAAAAGTTTACTAGATCCACTTGGTGGATTGATTCTGGAGCAACTGTTCACGTTGCCAACTCTTTACAGGGGTTCCATTCGACAAGGACCACGCCAAGAAGAGAAAGACACATTGAAGTGGCGAATGGAATAGAGGTAGAAGTGGAGGCTATTGGTGACGTCCCTCTGGAGCTGGCTGATGGCTCTTTGCTTTTGCTCAAAGATGTGCTTTTCGTTCCTTCATTACATAGGAATTTAATAAGTGTTTCCTGTTTGGACAAAGATTCTTATGAATGTTATTTTGGAAATGGCAAGTGTGCCATTTGGTTGAAAGAAAAATGTGTGGGTGTTGCTACATTATTTGATAAGTTATATTTGTTATCCCTGCATGAGAAAGTTTTTTCTGTGTGTGATGTGAATGAAAAAGTTTCCTTGTCGAACAAAGAACAAAAGAAAAGAAAGCGAACTCTTGACTCATCGAAACTATGGCACTGCAGACTAGGCCATATTTCGAGGGGAAGAATAGAAAACCTCGTTAAAAATGACATTCCTCCTCCGTTAGAGTTCTCCGACATAGAACAATGCATAGATTGCATTAAAGGAAAGTATGTCAAACAAATTAAAAAAGGGTGCAAACCGAAGTATAGCGACACTAGAAATAATCCACACGGATATTTGTGGACCGTTTCCGGTGAAAAGTGTGGATGGGTATGATTCATTCATAACATTCACGGATGATCACTCCCGGTATGGTTATATTTATCCAATCAAAGAAAGATCTGAAGCGTTGGATAAATTTAAATTTTTCAAAGCTGAAGTAGAAAATCAGCACGATAAAAGAATCAAAATAGTTCGGTCCGATCGTGGGGGGGAGTACTACGGTCGGCATACTCCATATGGTCAAGTACCAGGACCCTTTGCAAGGTTCCTGCAAGAAAATGGAATAGTCGCCCAGTATTCTATGCCGGGCGAACCTCAGCAAAACAGAGTAGCTGAAAGGCGCAACCGTACCCTTATGGATATGGTGCTCAGTATGATGAGCTATTCCACCCTCCCATTGGGATTGTGGATGGAGGCGCTTAAAACCGTCATTCACATTCTCAACAGAGTACCAAGTAAGTCGGTGCCCAAAACACCGTATGAATTGTGGACAGGCAGAGTCCCCTCTCTGCACCACTTGAGGGTCTGGGGGAGCCCAGCTGAGGCAAAAGTTTTCAATCCAAACATCGCAAAGTTAGACCCCAAAACAGTATCTTGCCATTTTATTGGCTATCCAGATAAGTCCAAAGGCTATCGTTTCTACTGTCCCGACAGATACACAAAGTTTGTAGAAACGAGACATGCAGTCTTCTTGGAGGACGAACTGATGAGGGGGAGCATGGTAGCTAGGAAAATTGACCTTGAGGAGAAGAGGGTGCATGCACCTAATCCGATGACTCAGGAGCCATTTTTCTCGCTACCTGTTGTACCACCATCTACAACCCCTGAGGTTGTGGTGTCGGCACCTGCTGTGACTCCACACGTGACAACAATGGGCGAAAGTTCGGAACCTATCCATCAGGAGCCACCTGAACCCCCTGTTGAGCACGAAAGGGAGCCAGAACAGCCACCTACTGTAAATGTGCCTGAACCCCAGGCAAGAAATGAGCAAGAGTCTGATGAACTCAGACGGTCTAAAAGAGAACGAAGACCAGCCATTTCCAAAGACATCTACAAAGTTTACAATGTAGTTCATATGGAGGGCGATCCTACCTCATATGAAGAAGCCATGAGTAGCCCTCACTCAGCCAAGTGGGTAGAGGCAATGGAAGATGAAATAAAATCGATGAGTTCCAACAATGTTTGGGACTTAGAGGAAATTCCCAAAGGAGCCAAAACAGTAGGATGCAAGTGGGTCTACAAAACAAAGTATGACTCCAATGGGAATGTAGAAAAGTACAAAGCTAGACTCGTGGCAAAAGGCTTTACGCAAAGAGAAGGCGTAGATTACAATGAGACTTTTTCTCCGGTCTCATGTAAGGACTCCTTCAGAATCATCATGGCACTAGTTGCACATTTTGATTTAGAGTTACATCAAATGGATGTCAAGACGGCATTTCTAAATGGAGATTTAGAAGAAAATGTTTACATGAAACAACCCAAGGGTTTTTTCATGGAGGGGAAGGAACATATGGGATGCCGCCTAAAGAAATCCATTTATGGGTTAAAGCAAGCCTCTAGGCAGTGGTATTTAAAGTTTAATGATACCATTAAAAGATTTGGATTCAAAGAAAATGTTGAGGACAATTGCATTTATGCAAAGTTCAAAAGTGGGAAACATATTTTCCTAATTCTATATGTGGATGATATTCTGCTTGCTAGCAGTGATGTTAGTCTACTACTAGAAACAAAGAAGTTCTTGTCATCAAACTTTGACATGAAAGACCTTGGTGAAGCATCTTATGTTTTGGGCATAGAAATTCACCGAGACAGAAAGAATGGAGTGTTAGGACTGTCGCAGAAAGCGTATTGTGAAAAGATTTTAAAGAAATACAATATGCATGCGAGTAATTCAACACCTGCTCCCATAGTCAAGGGCGACAGTTTTGGGAAATCCCAATGTCCAAAGAATCAATATGAGATCGATCAAATGAAGTCAGTACCATATGCTTCGGATGTTGGAAGCTTACAGTATGCACAAGTGTGCACTCGCCCTGACTTAGCATTTATCACCGGGGTACTCGGTAATATCAAGAGAACCCAGGCATAGAGCACTGGAAGATGATAAAGAAAGCTTTGCGTTATGTGCAAGGCACAAAAGGCCTCATGCTAACATACAGAAGATCTGATTCCCTAGAGATAAAAGGGTATTCAGATGCAGATTTTGCGGGAGATAAAGACGACCGAAAATCCATGACAGGGTATGTCTTTACTCTCGCAGGAGGTGCTATTTCGTGGAGAAGCGCCAAACAGTCGATAGTTGCATCATCTACGATGTATGCAGAATTTATAGCATGTTATGAGGCCATGGGACAGGCGTTATGGTTAAAGAAATTCTTACCCGACTTGAAAGTGGTTGACTGCATCAGCAGGCCACTAAAGATGTACTGTGACAACGAGCCCGCAGTATTCTATGCTCACAACAACAAGTCGAGTAATGCTTCCAAATCTATAGATATAAAGTATTATGTTGTGAAGGACAAAGTCCAGGATCAAACTATAAGTCTCGAGCATATAAGGACAAAGGATATGCTTGCGGATCCGCTAACGAAAGGCTTACCACCCAATGTGTTCAAGGAACACATAGCCGGCATGGGTTTAACGGCAAGCCTATGATTCCTGAACTATAGAGGCCCAAAAGTAACAGAATTTGTTTCAGAACATGAAGGTATATAGTGGCTGTCTGATTCTATCGGCAATTGAGCTGAGACGATGAAACATGCCCTATGTATCATTCTGTGATGAAATAAGTAAAGTACAAAGTTAAAAGTAAAGTCGAGATCTAGGGGGAGAATGTTGGATAGATCTCTCCCACGTTCGGGCCCAACGGCCCGAACGGAGTCCCTCATCGCGCCCTAATCGGGGGCGCCCAACCTTATCCATGGTTGTGGGCCCCTGTCGCCAGTGCGTATATAAAGAGGTGGGGGGCCGGACGCACACGGTACGAGGTTCACCGTGCGCCGCAGCCCCCCACCAACACACTCACCGATTAGGGTTCGCACTAGGCCGACGGGAAGCTCCACCGCCACCGCTCTCAACTATCCAAGCTCACGCCGTCGCCCCTTTGTCCCATGGCCAACGACGGCGGATCTAGCTCCGGAGCTAGCTCCGGCATCCCCTCCGGTTCGTGCTTGGGGAGCACAGGCGCAGGTAGTACTACTCTCTCTCCCTCTCTCTCTCAGATCTCCTAGATGTAATCCCATTGTGCATCTGCCAAGGTCAGACTAGATCTAACAATGACCCGAACGTGGGAGAAATCTATCCAACAGAAACTACACATGTGATGTAATACCTTTTTTTAGGTGATGTATATTTTTTAAATCACCTGTTTTCGGTGCCATATAATACATCGACGCAGGGCCAGGTTGTTTCAGCCTTAAAATCTGCTTAACTAAGTCCGTCGTATCATACAATTAATCAGCTAACCACTGATAATCGTGCAAATAATTAACACTCCTAGCGCGCAAATATGTACGATTAACACTTCTGGGACTGGAATAAACATTGCGGATGTCAGCAGGCCACAGGTTTGCTGATTTTTTGTTCCAAACCAGAACATAGAAGAGATGTGCTAATTTCCTGATCGATCAGCTCCAGAACCACGCCCAGTAATTGAGTTGCGCCTCCTCCCCCTCCTCCCTTTCAACGGTCTCGCGCTCCACGGCGACGACGTCGAGCGTGGCGTACTCCGGGAGGAAAAAGGCACAGCCTCCCAGCTCGCCCCTGACCGCTCCGGCACAGTCGTCGTCCGAGGACGACGGAGGCGAGCGCGCGTCGGCGAAGTAGGAGTAGGACTCCGGGCTGTCGTGAGCCTCCCCGGGAAAACCACTCGGCACCCCCGCCGCACCGGTTCCGGCGTTGGTCCTGTCACAGGCCGCGTAGCCTTCTGTCAACTGAACGGCTAGCGTTGCTTCTGCGGCACCGGCATGTGCCGTGCCAGACGCGGCAGCTTGCTCCTCCGGCGACGACTCCTTGGCTTGCAGTTTCTCTGTCAGTGAGGTCACCTGCACGACGTACATGCAAATGTGCATTGCTCGGTCAGGAGGTGACATGTCTTGTTTGA
The DNA here is from genome assembly GCA_916181665.1 of Avena sativa. Lineage (NCBI taxonomy): Eukaryota > Viridiplantae > Streptophyta > Magnoliopsida > Poales > Poaceae > Avena > Avena sativa. The sequence goes on from OV702290.1 coordinate 474,303,222, forward strand.
ATTTTCAGGTGGTTTCTGATAATCGTGTACTACATGCTTGACAACGATTTAAATGATTTGCTATTGAGTGCTGAAAATTAGCCAACACTTCCAGTAAATAATTCTTGCTTCGCGGCGCAAAAAGTGAACACCGATCCCTGCAGTTATCCAGAAGCTGTAGCACTAGGACTGATGGAACTTTTGGGTTCCCTTTTGTGGTCGATTTGCTCACTTTACTAATTTTTTAATAGGAATTATTTGTTGTTCTTATCCTCTACTAGTCTACTACTATTACGTGAGCTTATTAGTAAATCATCATTATGTTTACAAGGGATAATTCTCCCCAAATCAGTTGATTTTTTTTGCGGGGAAAATCAGTTGAATTTTGATCATTAAAACAAATCTCTTCAAGGGAGCAATTTGTTCCATTATCTAAAAAAAAAAAAAAGAGCGGCTTTCACTTCGATGCTGGTGTAAACAGAGATGGCAGAAGCACTCATTCTAATTCCTTAAATTTGGAGGACGAGAATAATCACTTTAACATTTGTTTTTGCTAGGCACACCAACTTAATTTGCCAAACAAAAATCCTGTTAGTAACTATTACTCTCTCCGTTCCTTGATATGAGGAGGGGCGAGGATAGCGGCGCGCCTTCAGCTCGCTCGAGTGCTTGTAGTCGTCGCTAGGTGGTTTAAGGACCTGTTTGTAATTTTATCATTTTTGGGATTCCTTATACTGATATTGAAGATTATACATAGATTGGTGGAGTTTTCGTAAAAAAAAACTATTATTCTCTCTCCCTGATATGAGGTACATTTTATTTTTGCACCGTAATTGATGCGCCACTTTGACCGCTAATATATACTATCAAATTACTATATGTATGTCATAGAAGTTGTGTTCCTTTTGTTTATCACTTCTCCATCTTCCTACTTAGCGATAGGGTATATGTATCAACCATCTTCAAGTCCCCTTTATCACGAAATTAGTATGAATTGTTTTGTTTGATATCTCCGGATCCTCCTAGGTACAAGGGTACTTCTAGTTTACCCTTTTCCGGTCAAGATTATAACTTACTAACGTAAGGAAACTCTAAGGAAAAAACCTTGCCGGTAATTTCAATTCTCAGTAAACCAGATTTTTTTGGCATTTAATTGAAATTCTACAGTTTGCCAAAATTTGACTAAAATTTGAATATCATCTGAGCTTGGACCGAATTCAAAGGCCAGTGAGTTTATAAAGACAAACATATTTCGATGCACAAGCATATTAGAACTCAATTTAAATTATGTTAGGGACTCAATTATGTTAAGCCACTGGAATCATGGAAGTTCCCGTGAACCCTTCGGTGAAGATGCACAAGCATATGGGAACTGAATTATGTTAGGGACTGGTGTGTGAGGTTAATCAAGGTTTGATGAGCACCTGAAAAGATTTAGTCAAATTTTGGCAAATTGTAGAAGAATTTCAATTAAATGCAAACATACTTGAATATCATCTGAAAAAATTGAATATCATCTGAGACTGGACCGAACTCAATGGCCAGAGAGTTTATAAAGACAAACATATTTCGATGTCACTGGAATCATGGAAGTTTCGGTGAACCCTTCGGTGAAGATGCACAAGCATATGGGAATTCAATTATGTTATGGACTAGGTGTGTGAGGTTAATCAAGACTTTTTTTTAAACGAGGCAAAAGGTTAATCAAGGTTTGATGAGCACCTGCGATCGGAGGTGGTGGTTATCTTCAAGGAGCGCGTCGCGTCCGGCGAGGAGCTCGTCGTGGGCGGCCCTGAGGGCGTGGAAGTCGTGCTCGAGCTGCTTGGCCTTCCACCGCGCGCGGCGGTTCTGGAACCACACGGCCACCTGCCGCGGCGCCATCCCCAGCCGCCGCGCCAGCTCGCTCTTCCTCTCCGGCTCCAGCTTCCGCTTCTCCTCCTCGAAGCTCTGCTCCAGCGCCACCACCTGCTCCGCCGTCAGCCGCCGCTTCCTCTCCGGCGCGTGCTCGTCCAGCCCGTAGTACCCGTACATCTCGTCGTCCATCTGGAGCTCCTCGTCCAGCGTCGTCAGGAAGGGCCGCTTCCGCCGCCCGTCCTCCACTCCTGCCACCACCGGCGAGCCTGCATATACAAAGCCATGCGTGTAAGTGTAATTACTAATTAAACAGAGCACTCCAAGAACAAACGCTGAAGATACTGATCCATACCTCCAAGGAAGCTCCCACTTCCGCCAAAGAGCATCATCTGCCCGCCTCCGGCGCCGGCAGCGCGGCACGGCGCGGCGGAGCTGAAAATGAGGCGGCCGGATTCCATGGAAATTCCTATCGAGAACCAAAGAACACTCTATCTTGCGGCACTACAATTAACATATACGTGTGCGCACCACACGCTCTTCCACCTCCTTTTTGAAACGCGGAGGCGACCGGCGGGATGGAGCAAGCTTGATTAGAAGGAGGCGGCCGGGAACTTGTGGCGGTAGAAGCTGGTGCTCCACAGCATGCGCGTCGACGTCTTCATGGGGTACAGAGAGAACCCCATCCCGCTCCCGCTCCAGCCACCGCCGGAGAAGAACACGAGATTCTGTCAGTCCAAGTTTGCGCGATGCACGGTGGCCGGAGAAGCTGGCCGGGCGTGGTGGATGGACTGGACTGTACTTGCGTTTTCTTTCAGGTTCCTAGTTAGTTGTCGGCCAGTACTGGGGCGTGGGGTTTGTAAATTTTGTATACTCCTAATTGTGGGATTAGGGACAGTGCGGGTAAAGTTCAGAGTCTAATTGATGAGGGGGCTATATAGGCCCAAGGGATGGTGTGTGTATTTTACTAAAATGCCCTTGTTTTTTGGCTAGACTGCCGTTTTGTCGCCTGATTGGGGAATTAGAGTATCTTTATTATATGCTTAGAGCATCTCCAGCGGTCGCTGCGCCGGCGCTGTATAATTTTAGAGCCCAGGCGCACTGTTTTCCTTCACCGGAGGCGCTAAACCGCAGCACGAGCGTCGCTGCAAAAAAGGGTCATCCACCAGGCGCTGCAAACTACAGCGCGCAGCAGCGCTGGAAACAACATTCACACAGTGTTATGCATTCAACAAGATCAAATACTCAAATAAATCTTTCCGCAAAAAAAATACTTAAATAAATCATCAACCAAATGATCTACCATAGTTCAAATATCATCACATAGTTCAACAAACACGCACAACATATTAAATAAACGCAAAGTGCAACATTGCATTTGTATATGACAAATGCAAGAGAGAATCTCACACTTCCTCCTCATCTTTTGCTTCTTCTTCTTCTTGAATGACAACTTGGCTTGATGGAGGAATAGAAGGATCCATAGAGGCCACAAATCCTCCCGGTGGTGCTCCCATGGCTCCATAGACACCACTCACCGGTGCTCCCATGGTATCTCCGAAGACTCCTCCATAGCTTGGTCTTCCCATGCCCCCCATGCCGGCAATGCCGGCCATGCCCCCATGCCTCCCATGGCTCCTCCTCCAGACATGCCGGTCGTGGGTGTGTTCATGTTGTCCACCAACATTCTTTTTTTGCCAACGCTTCGTCGCGAGCAAGGTTTATGTACTCCTTTTGCCTCTCATCCAAGTTGGAAGTGTCCATCAAGAAGAGCTTCCTCTCGTCCTCCACTAGGCGTAGGTGCTCCTCATTGGCGAGCTTCCTCTCCTCCAATGCTAACTTCCTCTCCTTGTTGGCTGCAAGCCTCTCCTCCAAAGTGGCTCTCCGAGCCTCCATAGCCTCTTTCTCCAAGCTCCGTGCCACCTTCCTATCTTTTGCTTGCAACCTTGCTTTTGCAATCCTATCCATAGCAATCGCTATATCATCATCTCCGGCCTTCTTTCCCTTCATCTCTTTGGCGGCCTTCCTACCAAGCACATTCCTCCTTGTGTTGGTAACCGAGTGAGGAGTGGAGCTTCCCTTATTGCCTTCGTCACTTGAGCTATCATCACCGATGATTGTTGCATCACTGGTTGTATTGGCGGCCATGGTTGGCGCATCCAATTTTCCACAGGTCTTCCACTTTTCTTCATTCCCTAGCACTTTATAGCAATGATGCATGATGAATGGCTTGCGAAGAACCCGGTTGCCTTTCAAGTTGCCCACATCTCTAAACAAGCCTTGAGCCATGCCTTCCTACAAAGAAAACAAAAGAGAATAGATGAGCCATATAGAACAACAACCGTGCGTGATGATCAATAAAGTAGTAGAATTGCTTACCCTATCGATATCATTTTTGCCACTTGGGTTAATGACATCAATAGTGGCTTGCACGCCTGCCCACTTTTGACAATCGGTGTTGATGCCTGACCAACGAGATCGAAGAGAATGCACGCTCTGCTCATTCCCACTTGTGTTGTTGGCGTCGAAGTACTCCTTCATCCTCATCCAATAAGTCTCTCTAGTTTGGTCGGAGCCGGTGGTTGGATCCATTCCAATTGTCAACCATGTCTTGCAAAGAAACTTGTCCTCTGCTATGGTGTAGTTTGCCGACCGACCGGTATGGCGCAGTTCAATCAACCCCTCTCCTTCCTCGTCGACATCCTCATATTCTTCCTCTTTAACAATATCTTCATGGACGAACGAAGAACCAACATTCATTGCGTCCATGAAAGCATCGTCATCGACTCTACATTGCAATAAAACTCATGGCTCTCTGGCATTGTGTGCATCTAAAACTAAAAATCATTGATTCTACATTGCAAGAAATATTTTTTACCTCTCCGGCATTTCATTGAACACCATGTGCGCGCTGGTTTGGTCGGCGGCGGCGGCGGTGGTGGATTGCTCCTTGGAGCCGGCGGCGGAGGCTATTGCACGCGCCTAGCTACGGACGCCTTCACCTTCTTCTGCGTCAGCTTGTCGGCACCCGCCGCGGCCGACGGGCACTTGTGGACAGGCGCCTTCCTCTTCGCCGGTGGTCGCGCCTTGCCGGCGACATGCGTGATGGCCTCCTCCACGGCGGGACGAAGAGGGCTCGGGCGGCGCTGCTGCCGACGTCGGCGGCGCCGCTAGGGTTTGGGACGACCATAGGGTTTGAGGCGGCGGCGGTATGTGGAATGGAGTAGGGAGGCGTCGGAGGGGTGTCGGAGGGGTGCCGGAGGGCACGTCCATCACCGGAATTCTGCTGGCGGCCGCGCGGAGGGGAGGATTTGGCGCTAGGAAGGGGAGAAAATTTCAGCGCTGGTTTTCTTCGCGAGCGAGCGGAGCGATAGAGCGCGCTGCAGCCGGAGCCCAAAGTATAGCGCTCAGGATAGTGCAAAGCGACCCGCGCCAAAAAAAATTACAGCGTCACGCGATTTACAGCATCTGCTCGAGGGAGTTTTTTGCTCCCCGCGCTATATTTCTGCAGGTTTTTAAGCGCACGCCTGTTATGGCGCGTCTGCCATCTTATTTATTAGACGCGGCTCTAGGTGCATATGCTCCCTTTATTTGAGTTTAGTTTTCAACAAATTTTGAAATGTTAATTTTAAAAAAAAAATGTGCGCATACATCTCCATATTTTACGTGCCCACAAGGTTGTTTCACGAAAATAGGCATTTTGTGTAGCTTCTGTAAAAAAGACAAATTTAGGTGCTAAAATAAGACCGTGCACGAGTGTCATTTTTACACAACCCATAAAACATAACGCTTTTTTGTAAAACCGCACATGTGTTCATAGAATATGCAGATACACACAAATATATATTTTTGGAATCTTTTTAATATTTTTGAAATATGTGTTTTCAACAAAGGGAGCATATGCACCTGGGATCAAATGTGCATCTCTTTTTATTTTTTTTATTTTTTTTGCCAAATAGGTGCTCTTTTTATTAATAGAATGGTATCCCACCTAGTTGCAAGTGATTGTCTTTGGCCACATTGAACCTTATTTTAGATAGACAAATAATCTTTGGAATCCTCAAAGGTCGATGATATTCTAAAAACAGGGAAACAGAAAAGATGTGGAATTATATTTTTATGCTCACGTGAATTCTACCTGACAGAATTTGCACCATACTTTGTTTGATTGCACATAGGAAAAGCAAGGAATCATTCTAAGAGGGACGGAGAATGCCTAAATAGATGCATTTAGAGCTTTTGTGTTGGTCTTAAATCTTTTTTCTAGGAAGAAGCTATCTCGTGTATTCTGCAATGGAGTATCGATGGAAAACACGGTTGTTGCCCCCACAATTACCACGAACGATCGCTTGAATCCCTCAATCTTCTACCGTAAGCAAACATTGCACAAATCAAAGAGTGGATTGGAAAAAGACCACTCCTCGGGTCTCCTCCTCCAAGGCGACCGCGGGGGGGGGGGGGGGGGGGGGGGGGGGGGCGCTGCCCCCTCCGCCCCCTCCCCTCGTCGTCCCCTGAGGCAAGCCCGCGATGTCGGTGAGGGGGACGGCGGGGATCTGCTCCAGAGCTTCTCGCGCGGTGGTTTGGAGGCGGGCTGCTGGGTGGGGAGCTAGGCTCCGCCGCTGGATGCTGCTCGGCGGCCTCCCTCTCTCTCCTCCCCTCCAACCCGGCCTCACTAGTGTTGGGCTGCGGGGATTGGGTCAGGGTGCTTCCTGCCGTGTTCTTGGCAGGGCCCTTGGATCCAGGGCACGACCTTTGGATGGGGCGGCGTCGATCTAGCGACGGGCGGCGTTCGTTGGGTGCTGCGTGGGCAGCGAGGTGACGGCGGGTGTGGGACGTGCGGGGGTTTCCTGACCTCCGGACAGATCTGAAGATGGCGGCGACGTCTTGCGCGCAGCTCGTCACATCCTCTCGGCCCTGGAGTGCCTCGGTCTCCTCCGATGGCTGGTAGGCGGAGCTGGTGACGGGAGTGACAGGGGGAAACCTTTGGCTGCCAATGGCGGCCACGATGTCGACGGCACTGCGAACGTCCTACTCCTTCCTGAAGGTGACTTCGAGGTTTGCTCCCCTCTCCCTTCCCAACTTACTTGTCTCGGGTGAAAACCTAAATTCTTAGGGCGGCGGCGGTGCTCTGGCGGCGTTCCCTTCTTGAAGGCGTCGCCTTGAGACAGTGGGGGTGGTGGTCAAGCTTCGCGTTGGCTGTGTTGCTGCTTGTAGTGGTTGCTCTCCTGTTGTTGTGGTGTGGTGTGGCCGAGCTCCTGGTTCTTGTAGGTCATGCTTGTCAGCGGCGGCGCCCTTGATCCTGGGCGAGAGGAGAATCTCTCCGGCAGCCTTCCTCCGATTCGAGCCGTTGGGTCTACACCGTACTTTGTCAACATTCTTCACCGCATCTTTGGTGGCATTCTTCTCCGGCAGCTTATGTCTCGCTCGATGGGTGGTGCTGTGGGTGGCGGTGATGTTCGTGGGTGGCAGCTTGACGAGGCGACAATGCTCAATCCTTCCCTGGCAACAGGTCTGATTGTCCGAGTGTTCTCAGAGTGAGCCTTTCTACCTCGTCTTTCGATCCAAGGCGAGAAAGCGGGGTGCTTTCTCTAGAGGTGGAAGAGATGATCGACATGGTTGGTCCTGGTAGTCGACGGTGGCATGGGTTTCCTCTGTGGCGTCCTCTCCAACTCCTCTTCCTCTCCGGGTATCTCGTGGGCGTGACAAGGGCTTCGCTTCAAGCTAGGTTTTATCTTTATATTTCTCTACTTGTTTGTTTTTGCTTGTAAGCTGTGCTTCAGCATTTTGTAAACATTGGCCGTATGGGGCTTTGTTAATTTAAAGTCGGGCACTTTGTACCTTCGTTCTAAAAACATTGCACAAATCTGCCCGAACTCATTTTGTCAGGGCATTCATGCGCATGTCACACGCACTAGATCAAGCGTGGCAAATGACGGATGAGAAACGTGTATGTATGTCCTTTCCTCTAGCATTTAGTGAAGAATAGTGAATTAACCTCGACTAGCAATAGTGGACTAAAGTTGGTTCCACCGCTTACCATGCACGATTGGACATTATCGAGATTTATTCATGAATCATTGTGATATATTCCTTGTCAAATAATTCCAACACTCCTTGCGCACGTCTAATTAAAATAACAATATTTCGAGTATCAATTTGAATTTTCACAACCTTATCGAATTTCTAAAACTTTCATGTATGCGTGCATGACCTCTCTTGATGTGATTAGGCCAGCAGCGTGCGCGGTTCATGTTGAAAATATGATCCAAACTCATTAAGCAGGCTAAGACCCGACGCCGGAGGTTTTGAGCGAGTAAACACTCCACATATAGTTGAAAGCCTAGTTTTTCACTATAATATGTAGTTTTTGTAAGCCGCTGGTTGGGATAAATCGTATCTGAGATAATTTCTATCGTTTGTAAACACTTCTCAGTAAAGTTACGGTGACTAGGGTTTGTGGTTTTTTACTCTCTTTGTTGGAGAGATTTTTTCACGTTAAAATCATGTATCTCCTGGGTGTTCTTGTTTTCGTTCTTTATTATTTGCTTGTCACGTTCATAACAAGTGGTATCGAGCCCCAAGTTTCAATCTAGAGTTTGCGACATATCGTCATTAAAGTTCGATCTACCGCAACTGGACTACACCACAAGGTTCTCCCTGTGGCAAGTGAAGATGCGGGCGATTCTCGTCCAAACTTCTGATCTGGGTGAAGCGCTGGATAGATTCGGGAAGAAGGATGTGAAGGAGTGGTCCGATGAAGAAAAGCGAAAAGACTGTAAGGCTTTGCCACTGATTCAACTTCATCTATCCAATAATATTTTGCAGCAAGTGTTAGCGGTGAAATATGTAGCAGCCCTGTGGTTGAAATTGAAAACGATCTGTGTGTCAAAGGATCTAACCAGTAAGATGCATGTGAAGATAAAGTTGTTCTCGCATAGGCTACAAGAAGGTGGATCTATAATGAATCACTTATCTGTTTTTAGAGAGGTCATTTCTGAGTTGTAGTTTATGAAAGTAAAATATGATATGAGGATCTAAATCTTTTACTCTTATGCTCGCTAGTTCTTATACAAATTTAGGTGATACAATATTGTTGAGTTGTGATAAACTAAGAGCAACTTTAGCAGTACCCTTAAAACGCCGAAAACGGTAAAAGTCCGGCGACTTTACGGGTCCAAGCCTAGGCGGTCGATCTAGTAGAGCCTGTAAAGTACCCCGGCCCGTAGAAAAAATTCCGCAGCCCGTAAGCGCGTGAGGCAGGCCGGTACAAATACCGGTAGGAGCGGCGAAGATGGGTTGAAACCCTCACTTCCCCACCGCGAAACCCTAGCGCTCTCGACCGCTCCGCCGCCAATTACCAAAGTTCGGCGAGCGATTGCGCACGAACCGCCTCAAGATCCGGTGATGTTGCACCGGCGCAGCCTATTCGGGCTCTGGGCGACCGCTGCGGAGGTGGAGGAGGCGGGCGCCAGCCACTCAAGCGCCTGGCGGCGAGCAACCCCTGCGCTGAAGAGCTCAATAAGAAGCTGGGCCACTCGGAGGGCGCGAAGAAGAGGAGCGTCAAGCGCTGGATAAACCACGGCATGACGTCGCCGCTGTCGCTGGCGCGATACGCCCCTACCAGCTACCATACGCCGCTCTCGTCGACGGTCAGGTATGAATGGAAGGCGGGTTCGTCTTCCCGCGCCCCGCCCTCTCCCCCTCCTCCAATTCCTCCTCCTGGAGCGAGCCATCCTCTCCTCGTGATCCCCTGGTCGATCGCTTCGACTACACCATGGACACCGAGAAGGAGGGGATGGTGTACGACATGGTCGTGGAGGAGTTCATCTGCGACCAGGCTGTGGCACGCTCGCGCGAAGAGGCAGAGCAACTCAGGGTAGTGGTGTTGGTCCAGGCGCAGCTGAGGAGGGAGAGGGCTGCGCGCGGGGGGTCCTCCGGTGCGGGGCTGTCCGGTGTCGTGAAGCTCGAGCCCGGCGGGTTGATCGGCATCGACTCCGACACCGACTAGGTCCGTTCGGTCTCCACCACCGCTCCACTAGCTCGTCGGAGCTTGATTTTGGTCCCACGAAAGTGGCGGTGACCTCTAGTAGTTTGCGCAGCTTTTGATCTGCTGCATTTTATGTAAAAATATATGTATGTATGAACCTGGTCGACGAACGGAATGACTGAATTTTGTCGGCAAGCAAAATCTAAATTTGCAGTTTATGCTTATGGGTACTGATATTTGCGAGCAGTTCTTGATCCCACTTTTAATTCTACCGAGACCTGCACTTTGTGTTTACCATGTTGGCAATTTAAGGGTACTGCTCGAGTTGCTCTACCCTTGCCGAAGCACAAGGGGCCCTTAAACAGAGGGGAAAATGGTACAGGCAGAGGGGTTGTCATCTAAGACTGAAACTCTGTAAATTCGTGACAGGGCCGAGCAGAGGAATAACAACTACGACAATAGAGATAAGAGTAAGGACGACAAATATCGTTCAAAATCTAAGAGAAAGGACAAGTTCTGCAAATATTGTAAGAAAACTAATCATGCTATTGATGATTGTTACCAACTGGGACAAGTCGCATCTAAAGTGTTTGTTAACACTCTCCATATAGTTAAGTTTCGTTGGCTGACGCTCGTGGGTTTTTTCTCTCTTTGTTAGAGAGGTTTTTCCACGTTAAATCTTGTGTCCCTGCATGTTCTTATTTCCGTTCTTTGTTATTTGTTTGTGGTGTTTATAACAGTTCACACTATCTTCCTTGCTGTGATAAACATCAATAAAAAGTATCAACTACAGTAGCACTCCTACTAGATAGCTTGCGAAAGCGCACAGCTGTTGGGAACTCGTTTAGTTTTGTGGCGCCGTTTCGTTGCAGTAAAAAGGCAAGCACTGCAGGCGCACAAAAAGCGGCTTTCAGAAACCTAAAAGGCTAACCTACGACTCCCCAAATTTATAGTAGCCTACCTTCATTTTCCTTGAAAAGTTGGTTAAATAGATTGTTAAAAATGTACACTTGTGTGTGTCAGCCTCATGACGGAGCAACACATCAGTTAAGGATCCAGTTGTACACATAGGTGTGCTCTATTAATCTATATGGTTAATTTGAGTCTGTCAAGGAATCAACAATACCTCCTATTTCGAGTATTTAATTAACAGATGCTAGTTGCCTGATTGTTATTATACAGTTCTTGTCTCAGTTGTCATCTGTATGCGGCTTCAACTGGAGTAGGTAGAACAGTAGCAAAAAAAAAGAATATGAAGTCAACTTAATGTGAATTTTATTTCATCACATCTAGCGTATAATAAAAATGTGTATTCCTGTCCAAAACTACGTGCATGCACCAAGAAAAGAAAAAGGGATATGTTTCGAATAAGCTCAGTTGCTTCACCAACTTGGGAAGGAAACTCTGTTCCCTGCAGAGTATAATTCTAGCATGTATTGTACTGCTTACTGATTAGCATTGCCGAAAGTGACAAAACATAAACAGAATTTCACAGCACAAACATATTCCAGAGGATATTGGAACCAACCGAGCAAGTTTCCTAACCTGTGGGCACAGAAAAGCTAAATAAAGACTAAAAACTTTTGCCACAATATACAAGAAAAAATGTGGAAAAAAAGTGTCCCAACTGAGACTGGAAAGGTTGCTTTTTTAGTTGTTTCTGGTGCTGCAGAGCTAGGACTAAGTCTCTGATGCGGTTATTCCCAGAGTTTTCATGGAATCAAATCAGGAATCCTACACTTGTCTCCATCCCTTTTTGTTCCACCTAACTGGAAGATCACACTAGCTCAGCATTTGGTGCTTAGCAATCGCAGCAAAACACTGCAAGCACAAGTCCTGATTCTCATTTTCTTGGAAAAACTTTTGGTTTCTTTCCTTTCACTTTTGGAAGAACTTGTGCCAAGGAAAGATTTCTCGGACTCTTATCTGAAGAAAATAAAATGGAATATAGAACACAACGAGTGACGTCCCTGATCTGGTGAGCTGGTGTGATGAACTGTAGCTTTCAACTACAGTAGTACTCATCAAATATGCCCTTACCTTCTTGTGCCATGATTCACATGGGCCATGAGGAATAGTCTAGTACTACCATATTCCTCACGAGCACCAAGTGCCATGTTCTTGGCCTACCACTTGTTACATGCATATTGCAGCAGGTGACATTGTGGTCAATTCCCATCTGAGAAAGATAACCTTCTTTTCTTACTAAGTGGGCCTTCCTGTTCTTAGTAGGGCACCCAACACCTGTGCAGGAGCAAGAGTTGGAGATGAGTTTGTGTTGCCATATACAGGAAGTGGTTTGGCTTTAAGTTTGTGAGGCTGTCTGATGCATGATCTGATCAATACGGTTTGGACACGGCGAGATCTGTGACAATTAGCTCATTACTTAAGCATATCTTAGTACTGTATATCGTAGTAGAATTTTTCTTCTTTCGGTTGGCTGCTAAGACTTGTCCCCCTCACCTTTTTTTTTAACATGCTGAACGACGGTTAGTTCAGAATATGATGCTCACCAATCTCAAGCAGACACTGCAAGCACAAGCCTTGATTCCTTTTCATCTTTTCTTTTCAAAAACTGTTGTTTTATACAGTATCTCTCACTAGCTTTTGGTAAAACTTGTCGCTTGTGCACCGGAAAGAGTTATCTGACGAAAGGAGAATTGCACAACAAAGTGAGTCACAGCCCTGATTTGTAGGTGGTGATCAAATGCAACATTCAACTAGAATTATTTACATGGCATAAGGGATAGTCTAATAGTCTTCTGCTGCTGCTCATGAACGCTCCTGAATTGACCTCTTAATCTTATATTTCTCTGGATAACTTCATCAGTACCAAATGTCATGTTCCTGGCCAACCACTTGTTAGTTGCCAATTGTAGCAGCAGGTGACACTGTAGTCAACTATTTTTTGGAAACAAATATTGCAGCCACTTTTTTTCCGGATATGGGAGTATGACCCTGGGCTCTACATCAAGCGATGCACACAGTCATCATTTATTGGAAGTTCATCACTAAGTTATTACAATTCAAATATCACATAAGGTCGATATATGAATCAATCATGGAGAAGATCTACTCCCTCTGTCTCAAAGAAGATGTCGTAGATTTGCCAAAATTTGGATGAACTAAGATAGTATTTAGTATGTAGATACATCCAAATTTTAATAAATTTTCGACATCTATTTTAAGACGGAGAGTAGCATATCTACAACTAAACATCTATTTGGAGGCACCGATAAGTTTGGAGCGGTATCATCGGTTCTCGCCCACATACCTAAATCCTGGCTCCGCCCCTGTCTAATCACCGAGCAAACTGTTAATAGTCCAATTGATTGATGATATATCACTATCATCCCTTCAATTTCAATTGATTAGTTCTATATTTTCAAATGAGATAGGGCCCAATTGATTAGTTTTAATTTTCAAATGAGATAGGGCCTAATTTAGAGAGTTCTGCACAGGCCTCGAATTTTGCCACCCTGGCCCTGACCAGGGACGTCTTGGGGTTTACATTGTCTACCAACAACAGAGCAATAATCCAGCTTAGTGAGACAACCTCGGGTTTGAAATTTTTTTTTTTTTTTTTTTTGTGGAACCTCGGGTTTGATTCTCGGTAGGAATTTGCGTTGTGTTTCAGCCATTTGGGCCCCCAGTGTCATCTACTGCGTCACGGTAATCACTTCAGGGTGGTTTCATCGGTTACCGCTCAGCTGGGCAGGCTACGCAATGCTGTTTTTGCTCAGGTGGTGTCGGGTAAGGAAATAACGAAATGTGGCCAAGCAAGTGTGAGACAGCCTGCGCAAGTTGTTCTTATTTTTTGGAGCGGCCGGCCATTGTGACTCTTGTGCACTCTAGAAGCAAATCAGACCAAAATGGATGCAGATTAAGAAGCTGAGGCCTGTGCTCCAACACTCTCGAAGTCTCGATGATACAGTCCCACCCTTACTACTGAATATAAGTTGCTTCCCAGCTCTTCAGCATTACAGCTAACCATCTGCTGCTGGTCAGAATCACTCCAACTTAAGAGGATGGATCACAACTAAAACTTAACATGCTACAATTGCAGACGCACAAACACACACGATGCACATTTAGCACTCTTAGACACGGTGAAAGCGGAAGCAAAATTTTGGCTCAACGAGCGACAATTTTTTCTTTCTGTTTCTCAGTTCAGGAAAACATAGCAGGAGCTTAAAACACCCTCAGAAAAAGATGTGCCAAATACTTGAGGCAGGGCTAATTCTCAAGTAGTACACTACATAGACATAAATAGCAAAAGTTTATCATAAACTCCCCCATTGTTTCTTTTGCATATGCATGTGCTTAACGGTTGGCCTTCGCGACACGCTCAATCTCATCTTTCTTCTTTATCGCGTAGCTGCACAAAAAATGGAGAGGCAAGTCATTTTGGGTTTACAAATGAAGAGGTCAAATTACTTCTTGAGACAATCGAGAAGCCCTTTATAATGTAAAGTGTCAAAAAAAAATATAATGCATCTTCAAACTTCCAAGGATGAAAAAGACAACTACATTGCTAATAATTCATGTATAGGAACCTAAGCTAAGTACATCATCGTTAAACATACACTCTCTCCGTTCGATAGAACGGGGAACAATTCTCTTTTCATCTTTTCATCAAAACTCAAACGATGCAAAGTTTGACCAACTTTTTAGAAAAAACTATCAGCATCTACATTATGAAATCAATGTCATTAGATATGTCATGACAAATTTTCATATTATATCCATATAGTATCATGGTTATTGATAGATTATTTATAAGCTTGGTCAAACTTCACATTTTGTTTACTTCAGAATAAAATTATAGGCCTTCTTTAACAAAAGGGAGGTGGGTATGGAAGATCCTTGAAAGAATTTTTGGTTCAGCCGCACTGAAGCTGGTGGGTAGAGAACCAGGGTTGTTCAATTCTAGCATACCATGCAGCAATCGTAGAGATGCCCCCTAACAGGTACATTATATTAGGAGCAAAGTGTAGCAATATTAAACCAGTTGTGGAGTCAATGTAGCAATGCCCCACTGAGTAGACAAAAGAAATAACGGTTTAGCTCAAGAGCTTGCAAACAAGATATCCTGGGTAATTCGGAATTACACGTACCACAATTTCTTTTACACCTTACGCGATGTATAACCCTACCAAACTGAAATAAAGCTTTTGATAATTGTTGTTATTGTGTATGGCCTTATGATACTCATAAGGCACATGCATTCACACATAGTAATGTAGGAAAATCATTTGACTGCGTTGTTTATATAATAAGTTTCCCAGGAAAGAAAGATCACCAACAAGCATAAGCAGCACCATACCTGTTGGAAGAACCTTTAGCTGCGTTAATAAGCTCATCTGCAAGGCATTCTGCGATGGTTTTGATATTTCTGAAAGCACTCTCTCTAGCACCAGTGGTAATAAGGTAGATTGCTTGGTTCACACGCCTCAGAGGAGAAATATCAACAGCCTGCCTTCTGACAGCACCAGCAGATCCAATGCGAGTAGCATCTTCTCTTGGTCCACTGAATGCAAATTTGAGGAAGTTCAGGAAGAGAAGCAACTCAAGCAATTATCTAGGAAACAGTTATGCATGAACCAAAAATTCATTTGTAACATTCATCATGAAGTTATCAATTAAGACCTAGATACTTCTCTGCTGTTATCAAAGTTTATAGGAGGATCATATAGCGGTCAAATATATCGGCTTCACAGAGATACTGAAGAAGTATTATGTATTTGAATACAATATCACTACTAAATAGGTTTCACAGAAATACTGAAGGAAGTATTCTGTATTTGAATACAATATCACTTGGTTCGCTGAACTACTTAAAAGTCTTGCTTCAACATTACATCTTCACAAGTGGCATTTGTCATTCAAGACCAGTGAGATCCATTCAGTAAAACTTCATAGCTAATAATGAGAAATAATTTACATATAACAGTTGGTACTAACCAAATAAAAGAATAATACTGTAATGGAGAAGAATAAATGCTCCACAAAACATATGAAACTGATAATTCATCAGAACATGAAACTACTTGAACAATATCCACAGGGCTAATTACATTCGCCTTTGATCTCAAGAATCAGAAACAGATGGCACAGTAAAGAAGATCGATAGTTTAGGACCTACCTGTTTATGATGGCATCAATGATAATCTGGATAGGGTTAGCATCAGTCAAGAGATGAATAATCTCCATAGTGTGCTGCACAATGCGAACTGCCATGATCTTCTTGCCATTGTTGCGTCCATGCATCATCAAAGAGTTGGTCAACCTCTCAATGATTGGGCACTGAGCCTTGCGGAACCTCTTGGCTGAATACCTTCCAGCAGTGTGGGGGAGGTATGTGGCATGCTTTGTAGGATTGGCAGCGATGTAATCACTCAGAGAGATGTCAGAGACCTGCATAAAGAAATTTTAAAATCCGTGAGACGGTGTCAATAATAATAATAATAATGTACCAATGGAGCATTTACTGAGTAAACGAAACTAGAATATTCTCGACTAATACCAATCAAAATAAATAGAACAAATGAGACTTTAACAACAAGCTCTTCAGATATACACGCTGACAAAACAGTTCAGGCAAAATCCGTTGGTACAAGAAATCTGAGGCCTTCCTTTTACTTTTTCAAGTATACAGTTTCAGAAACTATAACTAGTTCACACATCGACCAGTGATTTAAATCTTGCTAGCTGGAGGATGCACATATGTTGGGACTATCCACAAACCGATGCATCAAATCGTCGTATCAACTACAGCGTAACCTTTCAGATCTAGCGAATCGACTCGCCGCTAGGCTGTTATTAGGAATTAAGATCCCTAAAAGCACCAGGAGTATAGAGAGGCGGCTCAAAGTCGGATCCAATAAACAGGCAAAATACACCGACGAGATGGGGATTGGAGTGGAGGAGAGACCTGGAGGTCATCGAAGGCCCATCGGTTGAAGAGCTTGATATCATTCGTCGGCGTCTCGACAACCGCCATCTCCGCCGAAGGGGAGATCGAGGAAGGAGGGGGTCGCGACTCGCGAGAAGAGCAGCAGGTAGATGGAGGAGGCGCGAGTGACGGCGGATGGGAGGGAGAAACCCTAACGATAGGAAGGGGCTTTTGTAACTAGGGCTTTCAGGTCCCTTCGGGGACATCCGATGCGAAAACTAGGGCTTTGAGATTGGTGAAGCTGTTTAAGCCAAAAAAAAAAAAATTAGACGAAAGGGTCGAAATGAGTCCGGTTTTAAATTAACAAAGCCAACAACCGGCTAGGAGTTACACCATGAGTTACAACACACACGCGCCGAAGCACGCTCACCATAGCACACAATAAAAGACAACACAAAGAACGTCAAGCCAGAGAGCCAGATGATCCAAGACGAGGAAGCTTTGTCTTCTATTGCACCAGAGTGATCACGACCAAATCCACACCAAAAAACCTCCACCACACCAAGACAGCAGCCCATGGGGGACTCGGCAACGGGGCAGCCACCTAGTAGATCTTGAGGAGCCAAAGGAGGAGGGGTCTTGCGGCGACGCCTCCAAGAAGGTGAATGGTGCAATCACGCGTCATCGTCGTCGGCAAGGACCGAGGTCCTGCAAAGCTTTCACCCAGACCCGGACCCACCACCCCCGGAGCTCGGGCTAGGACCAGACCCAAACATAACCATCTTCCCCTGGCATTAGGAAGAGCCCACCGGTAACAGCTACGACCAGACGCCCGCCTAGTCGAGCCTCCCAAGGCGCTAGGGGTGACATCAGCTACCGCGGTCCTACCGTGTAAATGTAGCCAGGCCGACGGAATGCGAGGGCTGTGACACCAGCGAGAGGACACAGGGTGCTCCACAGGACACTACTAGAGAGACTAGCCAGAAGTGAGACCGCCCAGGAAACAACTTGGGGCGGAGGGACGGAATCCATCAGCTGGCCCAGGGGATCACCGTCGGGACGCCTTCAACAAGGGAACGACACTCGGAGGTGACGCCGTCACCGACCTTAGCCTACGCCAAGAGCAGCTTTCACCGAGATCCAACCAAACCAAAATCCGGACGCCGACGCGAGGGCGTAGAGCGGATCCGACTAAAAACACAGTCGCACCCCTAACCTACCTGAGGGTCGAGGGGAAACATGTTGCCTACCCCGGCAAGCATGCACCGACCCCGGGAACCCATCCCAGTGCATCGGCAAGGATGACACCCGGCAGTAGTCGAACACCGATCCATACCTACAGAGTGTCAAGAGTAGGGTAGGGATACAGGGACAGCGACCGGGCCCAATCCGGACCCGACCTAGGCCTCCCGCCTAGATCTGGCCACCTTCCTCGGGGCCCACCAAACCCAAATCTAGGCCTGTCGGTCTAGATCCAGATCTGGTCGTCGTCCCCCGCCCGGCCCCTGCAGCTTTGGCAGTGGGGCGCCTCCCAGGCAGCCACCCACGCCACCGCGACCACGACGCAGCCCCGCTAGGGCCTCGGGACCAGCTCGGTCGACGGGGCACCTCCAGGCATCGCGGTCTCTAGGTGGCAGGCAGCGTCGCTCGCGTCGCCATGGCTGCCACCCGCGAGACCATGGCCGGAGCGGCGCCAGACCGAGCCAGAGCCGGCGACCTCACCTCTGCACGGGCGGAGCCCGTCCTACCAGGCCCGCCAAACGCGAGAGGGAAGGGGAGACCGCTGCCGCCAGCATCGCCCGGGCTTTGCCCGGCGGCTCCCCCCGGTGGTGGCGGCAAGGGGAAGGGAGAGGGGAGGGGCTGGTGAGGGAGGAGACGGGGGCGCCCCAGCCGCCCGCGGGGAGGCGACGGGAGCGGAGCCAGAAATATCCTCTCGAAGAGATTAGCCCTCTTGCTCTAATTTGGTGTTTCCAGGGAGTACAAGATTGACAACATCGATTGCCCATTTAAGCAATTTTGGACCGAGGTACATGCATTTCACAAAATCACGGATAAGACATAAAACCTCCATGCAAAATAAACAAACTATGACCAACCTGAAACCTTGCCATTTGACCCGAAACTTCAATTTTACCACTACTTTGTTACGACACTCCTTAATTTTTTCTATTCCATCATCTTTTCATGGTTAGTCTATAATCATGTTTGCCACTACCATGACTTGCCACATCGATGATCAACATCTGCACCATTACCCCGGTAGCACCACTTCACCATCTGAATGGCATCCGATCAAGTGGAATCTGTTAACATTGCTAGTCCAAGTGGAGTAGGTACTGCACCAAATCTAGCTTGAATGACTCCTCGACCACACCAGCCAACTCGATACGATGCCCACCGCAAGTATGGTACGACACGTCTTGATGCGCGCGCCGAGCCCAGACGGTTGAGGTAGTCCGGAAGCAGCAGACAACCAGTGACATGCAGGTGAATCAGATGACCAGATCCAATCTTGTGCACATAGACACGGGGCAGACTGGTTGTAAGTGCATAGTTGAGAACATATACCTAATCACTTTGTTAGTGTTTGACATGGAGAGACGGATGACAAACATCATGATATACCCTACATAATGACGCTGATGTGGATACGCCAAAGGTCACACCTCATAGAAAAGCTAATAGTTTAAAATGGATAAAAAATTGTCACAAATTTCACTAAATGGGTAAATGGAAGCACTTTCTATTATGTAGGATAAATATTGTCAGGAATGTAAACCTAGGGTGTCAAAAAGGGAATTAGCTCTAAAGAGAAAGTGGTGACAAACTGAAATGTCAAAACTGACTATAGACTAAC
The DNA here is from genome assembly GCA_916181665.1 of Avena sativa. NCBI lineage: Eukaryota > Viridiplantae > Streptophyta > Magnoliopsida > Poales > Poaceae > Avena > Avena sativa. The sequence continues at coordinate 474,322,791 of OV702290.1, forward strand.
GGTGGAAAGATGCCAGGATGGCAAAATTGAGAGTAAAATTCATCCTTAGTATGTGAACTTGACACCCTTTTTTAATACGATCATCGATCTTAGGAATACGCAATTTACGGTCACTAAATACGACGGGTGTGTCATGACGGTCACTGAGCCTGTGTACAACAATGTATTCGATGGGTGTTGACCGGTCAAAACAAATACAGTGTAACTTTTTTTGCAAAAAAGCCTTTCCCTAAATCAAGCCCAAGTCTAGAGACTAACATGTAGGGTCCTCTGATCCAAAATGATAGGTGGACCCCACATGTCAGTGTCACACTCCCCTTCTTCCTCCTCTCTTCCCCACCCAACTCCACCAGACCACCACTAGATGTCGACGCGCGTCTCTAGCCTCTCCAAGCCGGCAAAGTGGGCACCCTCTATTACTACCCATCGGTCTACATCGTTGATCGGCGTCCACACCCATGGTGCGCGTTGGCCGCCCACGACGCCCTAGTCGCACCGCCGAGGGGCTCTCTGGCCTACACAGACCGAGGACATCCGCAACATGCGTGGTCCCTCTCCTACCGCAGGGATCTGGTAGGACGCGGCACCGACGATAGGCGGACTGTTGGAATTATGCCCTAGAGGCAATAATAAAGATGTTATTATTATAATTCTTGTTCATGATAAAGTTTATATTCCATGCTAGAATTGTATTAAGCGGAAACATTAATACTTGTGTGGTTTGTGAACAACAACGTGTCCCTAGTACGCCTCTATGGACTAGCTCATTGATCAATGATGGTTAAGGTTTCCTAACCATAGACATGAGTTGTCAATTGATAATGAGATCATATCATTGGAGAATGATATGGTGGATAGACCCAAACTAAGCGAAGCAATTAGATCGTGTCATCGTGTTCGTCTTTGCGAAGTTTTTCTTATATCAAATATTGTATTCCTTAGACCATGAGATAATACAACTCCCTGGTATCGGAAGAAAGCTTTGAGGTTATCAAACGTCATCCTATGAGAGGGTGATCATAAAGGTGTCTCTCAGGTAATCGGAAAGTATCTGTTGGGTTGTATGTATCGAGATGGGATTTGTCCCTCCCAAGTCGGAGAGATATACTTCGGGCCCACTCGGTAATCGATATCAACACCGCTTGCAAGCATGTGGTTAAGGAGTTAATCACAAAGTGATATCGGATTACGGAACGAGTAAAGTACTTGCTGTGAACGAGATTGAACTAGGTATGACGATACCGACGATCGAATCTCGGGCAAGTAAAATATCGCGAGACGAAGGGAATATATATATGGGATTGATTGAATCCTGGCATCGTGGTTCATCCGATATGATCATCGATGAATGTGTGGGAGTCAATATGGGTGCCCAGACCCCGCTGTTGATTATTGATAGAAGATCATGTCTGCATATTCTCGAACCCGCAGGGTCACACACTTAACGTGTCTCGACGCTAGGATAGATTGGATAATTGGTTTATGAATTTTTGTTCGGAGTCTCGGATGGGATCCGGGACATCACGAGAGGTTCCGGAATGGTCCGGAGAATAAGATTCATATAAGGCAGTGCAGTTTTTGGAGTTCGGAATTGTTCCGGATTAATCGGTATTGTACCGAAAGCTTCTAGAACCTTCCGGAAGGGGGCCAACGTGGTCCCACCTTCCGGGAGGGGGCATGGGCCTATGAGGGAGTGTCCTGGCCGCATTGGGCCAGGGGCACAAGGCCCCATAGGGCCCAGCCGATCCTAGATAAGTTTAAACTCGTTTAAACTAGAGATAGGGTTTCTAGATAAGGGGAAGTTTAAATCGTTTAAACTAGAGATAGGCTTGGAGGATGGGCAAGGGCTGGCCGCACCCCCCCTCTATATATAGAGGGCTGGTGCGCCCCCTCCCCCCCCCCCACACACCTTCCCCTCCAAGCCCTAGTAGCCCTGCTGCCTTCCTCTCTCCCTCCCGACTGTTTGTAGGCGAAGCCCTGCTGCAGAAATTCTCCACCATATACACCGCGCCGTCACGTTGTAGATCCAATCTATCTCTCCACCCTACTTGCTGGTCCGAGGAAGGAGGAGACGTCGAGGTGCTGCACGTGTGCATCTCACGGAGGCACCGCCACTTGTGGTGCTAGATCGGATCGGATCGCGAGGAGGAGAAGCGAGTACGACTACATCACCCACGTTCCGACGAACGTTCCGCTGTGCGAATCTTCAAGGGTATGAAGATCTAATCCAATCTCTCTCGTTGTTTGCATCTCCTAGATTAGATCTTGGCTTTCCTTCTCTTCGCTTCCGTAGAAAATTTTGATTTACTATGCTGCGAAACCCTTCAGTGGTATCAGAGCTAGATCTATGCGTAGATGTGATTCACGAGTAGAACGCAACATGGTTGTTGCGGGCGTTGATGTTTTCTGTTGCAAGCCTCTTGTTTGTGTTCTTCTTATGACGCGGGATAGTGAGATTGAAGCGGTCCAGGCTAACCTTACGCGACGTCGTTCGCGAGACCGGCTCCGCACTTGACGTGTGGCTTGTACCATACATGCGGCTGGTGGATGTCAGTTTCTCTCACTATAGTTGTCATGGGATTAACGCCGGAGTTTGGCAACCATAATATCACCGTTGTGGCTTTCCGTAGGTAAGAATCGTTCTTAGCATCTACTCCCATAAGCCACGTAAAACATGCAACAACAAAGTAGAGGCGTCTAACTTGTTTTTGCAGGGAGTGTTTTCTGTGATATGGTATGGCCCAAGATGTGATGTGTATATTGTATGCGATGATCATGTTTTGTAATGTTTCACGACTTGCATGTCGATGAGTACACAACCGGCAGGAGCCATATGGTTGTCTTTATAATTGTGTATGACCTGCGAGTCAACTTCTTATACGCCATGTAATAGCTTTACTTTATCGCTAAGTAGTTAGCAATAGTTGTAGTTGCTATTCGTGGTGGAGGCAATCATGGTGGAGTGATGGAGATCATGCCGGAACGCACAAGATGGAGATCATTGCGCGAAGATTGGCTATACCATGTCACATAAAGTTATATGCATGTGATGTTTATCCTTTTATGTATCTTATTATGCTTAGATCGCGACGGTAGCATTATAAGATGATTCCTCACTTAAAGATCAAGATAAAACTGTGTTCTCCCCAAGTATGCACCGTTGCGAAAGTTCGTCGTGTCCAAGCATCACGTGATGATCGGGTGCTATAGACTCTACGCTCACATACAACGGGTGCAAGCCAGTTTTGCACACGCGGAAATACTTGGGTTTTACTTGACGAGCCTAGCATGTACAGACATGGCCTCGAAACACAAGAACCAAAAGGTTAAGCATGAGTCATATGAATGATATGATCGACACTTTGTTGTCCACCATTGAAACCACATCTCTTCTCGTGATGATCGGATTAGGTGTGGTGAATTTGGATCGTGTTCACTAAACAACTTGAGGGATGTTGAATTTAGTGGGAGTTCATCTAGTAATTTGATTAAGTTGAACTATTTATCATGAACATAGTCTAAATTGTACTTGCAAATACTGTAGATCACATGGCCAAGTCCAACTTCAACTTCAACGTTTTTGCTGAGATAGAAAAGCTTAGAAACAATGGGTCTAACTTCACCAAATGGTTCCGCATTCTAAGAATCATTCTCGCTGGCGGACAAAAGGACTATGTCCTTGAGAAAGCGCTAGGTGACGCCCCTGCTGTAGATGCGCCGGCTGATGAAAAAGCTGTTTATCAGTCGCGCAAGGATGATTATGATTTGATTAAGATCGCCATGTTGTATGCTATGGAATCGGATCTTCAAAATCGTTTTGAGGAGTTTGCCGGGCCCTTTGAGATTCTCGAGGAGCTGAAAAACATGTTTCAGACTCAAGCCCGTTCTGAGAGATATGAGATCTCTAAGAAATTCTTTAATTACAAGATGGAGGAAGGGAGTTCCGTTAGTGAGCACGCCATTAAGATGTCGGGCTACACTCAACGCCTTGAGCAACTGGACTGCAAGATTCCAGAGGAGCTCAAGATTGACACTCCTAGCTGCAAAAGTTTTGTAGTTGATCACAATCAGATTGGTTCCACTGATATGATCACTGAGCTCTTTGCTAAGATGAAAGTAGCGGAGGTGAACATCAAAAAGAATAATCATGTGTTGATGGTCAACAAGCCCCCCACCTTTAAGAAAGGTAAGGGTGCAAGGAAGCCCTTCAAGAAAGGCAGCGGCAAGCGCGTTGCCCCTGCTGACAAGAAGCTCAAGTCTGGTCCTAAACCGGACACTGAGTGCTTCTATTGCAAGGACAAGGGTCACTGGAAGCGCAACTGTCCGAAGTACTTAGCGGACAAGAAGGCTGGCACCATCAAAGGTATATTTGATATACATGTTATTGATGTTTTCCTTACTAGCCCTCGTTGTAGTGCCTGGGTATTTGATACCGGTTCAGTTGCTAATATTTGTAACTCGAAACAGGAGCTACGGAATAGACGGCGGCTTGCAAGGGATGAGGTGACGATGCGCGTTGGCAACGGATCAAGAGTTGATGTGATGGCCGTCGGCACGCTCTCCTTAGTTTTACCTTCGGGATTAGTTTTAAACCTTAATAAATGTTATTATGTGCCTGCGTTGAGCATGAACATTATTTCTGGATCGTGTTTATTGCAAGACGGTTATTCATTTAAATCGGAGAATAATGGTTGTTCTATTTATATGAGTAACATCTTTTATGGTCATGCACCTCTTGTGAATGGTTTATTTCTTCTAAATCTCGAAAGGGGTGAAACACACATCCATGACATTGAGGCTAAGAGATGCAAAGTAGATAGTGATAATACTACTTATTTGTGGCACTGTCGTCTGGGTCATATTGGTGTAAAGCGCATGAAGAAACTCCATTCTGATGGACTTTTGGAGTCTCTTGATTTTGAATCATTTGACACATGCGAACCATGCCTCATGGGCAAGATGATCAAAACCCCGTTCTCCGGTATGATGGAGCGAGCAACAGACTTGTTGGAAATCATACATACCGATGTATGCGGACCGATGAGTGTTTCGACGCGCGGTGGATATCGCTATTTTCTCACTTTTACCGATGACTTTAGTAGATATGGGTATATCTATTTAATGAAACATAAATCTGAAACGTTTGAAAAGTTCAAAGAATTTCAGAATGAAGTGGAGAACCATCGTAACAGAAAGATTAAGTTTCTACGATCCGATTGTGGGGGCGAATATTTGAGTTATGATTTTCTCACACATCTCAAAGCAAGTGGAATCGTTTCACAACTCACGCCACCCGGAACACCACAGCGCAATGGTGTGTCTGAACGCCGGAATCAAACTCTATTAGATATGGTCCGATCGATGATGTCTCTTACTGATTTGCCGTTATCATTTTGGGGTTATGCATTAGAAACCGCTGCATTCACTTTAAATAGGGCTCCATCTAAATCCGTTGAGACGACACCGTATGAACTATGGTTTGGTGCTAAACCTAAGTTGTCGTTTCTTAAAGTTTGGGGATGCGAAGCTTACGTCAAGAAGTTGATGCCGGACAAGCTCGAACCCAAAGCGGAGAAGTGCGTCTTCATAGGATACCCCAAGGAAACTATTGGGTATACCTTCTATCACAGAACCGAAGGCAAAGTGTTTATCGCAAAGAACGGTTCCTTTCTTGAGAAGGAGTTTCTCTCGAAAGAAGTGAGTGGGAGGAAAGTAGAGCTAGACGAGGTTATTGAACCTTCTCTTGAATTGGAGAGTAGCGCAGCACCTGAAATTGTTCCAGTGCCGCCTGCACCAACGATAGAGGAAGCTAATGACAAGGATCATGAAGCTTCGGATGATGCTGCTACTGAACGTCGCAGGTCGACAAGGTCGCGTGCCCCTCCTGAGTGGTACAGCAACCCTGTCTTGACTGTCTTGTTAGTAGAAGACAGTGAACCTACGAACTATGAGGAAGCGATGATGAGCCCAGACTCTGAGAAATGGCTAGAAGCCATGAAATCCGAATTGGGATCCATGAGCGAAAACCAAGTATGGACTTTGGTGGACCCTCCTAGCGACCGAAAGGCCGTTGAGTGCAAATGGATCTTCAAGAAGAAAACGGACGCGGATGGTAATGTTACCATCTATAAAGCACGGCTTGTTGCGAAAGGTTTTCGACAAGTTCAAGGTGTTGACTACGATGAGACTTTCTCTCCCGTAGCGATGTTTAAGTCCATTCGGATTTTATTAGCAATTGCTGCATTTCATGATTATGAAATATGGCAAATGGATGTCAAGACTGCTTTCCTCAATGGCAACATTGATGAAGAGTTGTATATGATGCAACCCGAAGGTTTTGTCGATCCTAAGGATGCTGATAAAGTATGCAAACTTCAGCGTTCCATTTATGGACTGAAGCAAGCGTCTTGGAGTTGGAACCTTCGTTTTGATCAAGTGATCAAGAGTTTTGGATTTGTTCCAAATTGCTACGAAGCTTGCATCTACAAGAAAGTGAGTGGGAGCTCGGTGACGTTTCTGGTACTATATGTGGATGACATATTGATTATTGGAAATGACATCGACATGCTTAACGATGTGAAGAGTTATTTGAATAAGTGTTTTTCAATGAAAGACCTAGGTGAAGCTGCTTATATATTGGGCATCAAAATCTATAGAGATAGACAAAGACGCCTGATAGCTTTAAGCCAGAGTACATACCTAGACAAAGTTCTGAAAAGGTTCAGAATGGATAAGGCATTGAAAGGTTCAGTGCCTATGTTGTCAGGTAAGATATTGAGCAAGGCTCAGTGTCCAGCTACGGTAAATGATAGGGAAGCTATGAGCAAAGTGCCTTATGCCTCGGCCATAGGTTCCATCATGTATGCCATGCTGTGTACTAGACCGGATGTGTCCAATGCTCTTAGTTTGACGAGCAGATATCAAAGTGATCCAGGAGTGGAACACTGGACAGCCGTGAAGAACATCCTAAGGTACCTAAATAGGACTAAAGAAATGTTCTTAGTCTATGGGGGTGATGAACAGCTCGTCGTAAAAGGTTACGTCGATGCTAGTTTCGACACCGGCAAGGATGATTGTAAATCTTAGACAGGATACGTGTATATTTTGAATGGAGGAGCTGTGAGCTGGAGAAGCTGCAAGCAAAGCGTGATCGCGGGATCTACAGTAGAAGCGGAATACATGGCTGCTGCAGAAGCGTCAAGTGAAGGAGTTTGGATCAGGAACTTCATCACTGAGCTTGGCGTGGTTCCAAGTGCATTGGACCCACTGGAGATATTGTGTCACAACACTGGCGCCATAGCACTCGCTAAGGAACCAAGATATCATCCAAAGACCAAGCATATCAACCGCAAGTTTCATATAATCCGAGATTATATAGCAGATGGAGATCTGAAGATCAGCAAAGTACATACAGATCTGAATGTCGCAGATCCATTGACTAAACCTCTTCCACGTGTAAAACATGATCAGCACCTCAGTGCCATGGGTGTGAGATTGTTGCCAAATGTAAACTAGATTATTGACTCTAGTGCAAGTGGGAGACTGTTGGAATTATGCCCTAGAGGCAATAATAAAGATGTTATTATTATAATTCTTGTTCATGATAAAGTTTATATTCCATGCTAGAATTGTATTAAGCGGAAACATTAATACTTGTGTGGTTTGTGAACAACACCGTGTCCCTAGTACGCCTCTATGGACTAGCTCATTGATCAATGATGGTTAAGGTTTCCTAACCATAGACATGAGTTGTCAATTGATAATGAGATCATATCATTGGAGAATGATATGGTGGATAGACCCAAACTAAGCGAAGCAATTAGATCGTGTCATCGTGTTCGTCTTTGCGAAGTTTTTCTTATGTCAAATATTGTATTCCTTAGACCATGAGATAATACAACTCCCTGGTATCGGAAGAAAGCTTTGAGGTCATCAAACGTCATCCTATGAGAGGGTGATCATAAAGGTGTCTCTCAGGTAATCGGAAAGTATCTGTTGGGTTGTATGTATCGAGATGGGATTTGTCCCTCCCAAGTCGGAGAGATATACTTCGGGCCCACTCGGTAATCGATATCAACACCGCTTGCAAGCATGTGGTTAAGGAGTTAATCACAAAGTGATATCGGATTAAGGAACGAGTAAAGTACTTGCTGTGAACGAGATTGAACTAGGTATGACGATACCGACGATCGAATCTCGGGCAAGTAAAATATCGCGAGACGAAGGGAATATATATATGGAATTGATTGAATCCTGGCATCGTGGTTCATCCGATATGATCATCGATGAATGTGTGGGAGTCAATATGGGTGCCCAGACCCCGCTGTTGATTATTGATAGAAGATCATGTCTGCATATTCTCGAACCCGCAGGGTCACACACTTAACGTGTCTCGACGCTAGGATAGATTGGATAATTGGTTTATGAATTTTTTTTCGGAGTCTCGGATGGGATCCGGGACATCACGAGAGGTTCCGGAATGGTCCGGAGAATAAGATTCATATAAGGCAGTGCAGTTTTTGGAGTTCGGAATTGTTCCGGATTAATCGGTATTGTACCGGAAGCTTCTAGAACCTTTCGGAAGGGGGCCAACGTGGTCCCACCTTCCGGGAGGGGGCATGGGCCTATGAGGGAGTGTCCTGGCCGCATTGGGCCAGGGGCACAAGGCCCCATAGGGCCCAGCCGATCCTAGATAAGTTTAAACTCGTTTAAACTAGAGATAGGGTTTCTAGATAAGGGGAAGTTTAAATCGTTTAAACTAGAGATAGGCTTGGAGGATGGGCAAGGGCTGGCCGCACCCCCCCTCTATATATAGAGGGCTGGTGCGCCCCCTCCCCCCCCCCCACACACCTTCCCCTCCAAGCCCTAGTAGCCCTGCTACCTTCCTCTCTCCCTCCCGACTGTTTGTAGGCGAAGCCCTGCTGCAGAAATTCTCCACCATATACACCGCGCCGTCACGTTGTAGATCCAATCTATCTCTCCACCCTACTTGCTGGTCCGAGGAAGGAGGAGACGTCGAGGTGCTGCACGTGTGCATCTCACGGAGGCACCGCCACTTGTGGTGCTAGATCGGATCGGATCGCGAGGAGGAGAAGCGAGTACGACTACATCACCCACGTTCCGACGAACGTTCCGCTATGCGAATCTTCAAGGGTATGAAGATCTAATCCAATCTCTCTCGTTGTTTGCATCTCCTAGATTAGATCTTGGCTTTCCTTCTGTTCACTTCCGTAGAAAATTTTGATTTACTATGCTGCGAAACCCTTCATGAATGGCGTCCATGTGGCCCACGGCCATGTAGGAGTCTTATAGGGTGGTGTCAGCGTGTAGACGGTGGCCGCGTTTCGCATCCCTTACAGGAGAGTGGAGGTCAGTGTGTGCATCAAGGAGTAAACAAAGTGCTCGGCGAAGCTATCGCATACTCCACGACCCAGATGCCCTAGCCAGCGTCCATCACCGTGCACATGACTCAGTCGTCCTCACCACAGAGCTCGTTGACCATGTTGCGTCAACTAACTCCAAGATCTTGTGGATCTGCTCGACTCCGATGTAGTTGTAACACCCTCAAATCGGCCCTATGCAAGTTTTAGCCCTTTCCGCCAAACCCGCATAGAAACGATTCAAGGACGTCCACCAGGCACTTTCGTGCGGGTGGAAAACGAAGTAATACCATTACACAACAGTCCTCGATGGGACCCACAGAACAGATATATATATACAACAGCGACTCAACGAGTCAAGAATACAGATATACGATACAAAGATCCAAATCACCTGGAAAACGATACAACGTCCGAGTACGGACAAGATGCAAATGGGGCTAAGAGACCTGAAGAATAACCAATGGCGTCCATAACCCTGCCCAGGCCAAGCCGGAAGGGTAACCCTGCTAACGACGTCGATCTCAAACCTGCTAAAACAAAAGGGGTGCCAGCAAAGGGCAAAGGAAAAAGAGGAGCGTCAGTACTGAGGCCAGTACACGGCGACGCTAGAATTCGGCGGCTCTCGCCTACATAGGTATGGTGGACTGAAGCGGCAGTGCAGCAACACTAAACAACCTATAGAGACTCTGTATAACTGGCGGTTATCAGAAAGGGATAAGAAAGACCTATCCGGATCCAACCTGAAGCTAACACTAGACAAACCCATCCTGGTATTTCCCCCTCGAGACCAAGCGAGGAAGTCGGACCGAGGAACTCACACAGTTGGCAATTTTACTCATTCCGTTATAGTTGCAGTATTTACTAATCAGATACAGATAGCATGAGTCATCCTGAAGCATAAGTAGTGGGCAGTTTTAATTACCATTCTGTGGTAGTTGGAACCTTTACTAGTCAGATATAATTGTCCTTAGGAATCCCAAAACCCAGCAGTTGTTGGCACTTTTATCACATTCCATTGGAGTTGCAATACTTACTAGGCATATATACGAAACAACCCAGATCCACCAGTTGTTGGCATTTTTAATATCCATTCCATTATAATTGAATCTGATTACTAGTCATATATTAAGTCAAGTTTATAGCACTACTTTAGTTATGCTTGTCTATGATCGAGATACTGTGCTCCAAGTCGTCCATAACCACGGACACTGCTTTCAGAAAGTTTTACCCTGCAGAGGTGCACAAATAGCAACACACACTCGATCAACCTCGGAAAAACCAACTCAAAACCCAACGAGGCATTCACGACAAAGCGATCACAGGATTCAGAAATATTTCAGGGGGCCACCCCACTAAGCTACCCGCAACGAAGTTGGCCGGCTCTGGAACGGACCCAGGGTTTGCTTCAATGGTTGTAAACAACTGGGAACCCGAAAGTGTGACTGGGCTTGTCGATACCGCGAAAACACTCTGCGATCCTAAACAGTACAGGTGCTCCACGCACAATATTAAATAAAGCAGTAAAGCATGGCATAAGTACAAGATAGTAATAAAGCCCCAAACTACTTTGTGGCCCCAAGAAATAGAAATGAATCAAGCTCTGGCTCAGGAGGGTCCACGGCCTCCCGGATGTGGATAGTGCGAAAAATCAAGGAACAGGTATCAAGTACTCGGGGTCCTACGGGACACAAGTGAGCGTGGAAGAACCAAATAACATCTATTGCCTACCGATGCCTCTACATTAGTTATATCTAGCATTTTAATAGTTGTATTTAACGTCATGATCATCTCCACCATTAAGCATCTCCAACAATAAGCATCTGCCAACATTTCAACAACTGTGGTACTTGACAACACGAGATCGCACCTGAGCACGCAACTACGACTCGCAAGGCCAGCTATCTACCAAACACAGGTAATAGGAGGTGTCCAAGGCAATATAGAGGTTGCACGGGATATAACTGGGGTACAGAAACTAAAGCATCGCGACACGGATAGCAATAGATCAACAGAAGGAAATAAAGACTATAAATGCAAAATAGGTAGAAGGGGGAGAGATGCTCGCCTGGGAAACACTGCCGAAGATACATTATCCGAAGAACTTGTCGATACTCGCATCAACTCATCGGCCTAATCCGCGAAGAAGCAAAGCACTAAAAGAAACACCGGATGCACTATTTAATACTATGGCAAAAGATCCGGCATGATGTATGTATGATGCATGACATGTCAAAGATGTGGTGCAATTAGGCAATATTAAGCGGAACCGGGGTCCCGATAATTAATAAAGAGGTTCATGTTGTTTAAGATACCCGCAATTTAAATGTTGTCTTAACAAGGCAAAATATGGCATTGGTTCGCTACACAAATTTAAATGGAGTCCGGAATAAACGAAGATATCCCGTAGATGGACTCCATATTTAATTTAGGTGAATCGACTATAATGCCCCCAAACCCACAGATAGCTATGCATGCATGAGAGATTTAATGTGCAACAAATATGTCATATTATAAAAATAGGGGCTTAGGGTCACACATCTGGGTTCGGAAGATCTTGGGTTCCGGGGGTCCGGGGGTTCGACAGGGTTCGATGAGATCGGCCTTCGTACTCCGGGATCGGTCTTCGAATTTCAGGAAGGAGGTCATGGCGTTCGAGATGGAGATCTTGGGGTTCCACGGTGCCATTATCGGGGAGAAGTTGGCGTCGGGGTCTTCGGAATGGCGTCGGCCCTTGCACGATTCATGGGATTCAACCGGCAATTGTAGGAGAACTTGCTCTCGGATCAATTATCCTTTGAAGATCTTGCCGAGAGGTTGATCTGAGGGAGTGGCCATAGCTTCACGATTTTATCAGCCTCGAAGAACCATCTTATCAGCGTCAGAATACACATACAACACCCATCCGCAGGTACATCACCACATGGGCAACACCATCACCACAACACCACCTTACCATATACTAGCCACCGTTTCTCATCAAAACTTCAACATGACAACCACATATGGTCGGAATAGGGGCTGCTAGGGCACAGGGTCGGTAGGCCGGTAGGCGAGCTCGAGGTCAGACAGCGACGAGAGGGCGCAGCGGTCACTGGCAGTAGAGGAGCAGCAGGGGTCATCGGAGATCCCCGGCGAGGTGCTAGCGACAGCGGCGACCCGGTCAAGGGAGAGGGCATGCCGACGGTGGCGCCCGGGTCGAAGCAGAGGCGGCGGCTAGTGGCGGCAACGGCGCTCGGGCAAGGCGCGAGAGACGGGCCCGCGGGAGACGGGGTGCTGGCCGCAACCGAGCGAGGAGAGGCGGCCGACTCGGGTGGCTAAGGCAGCGGTGCTTGCGCGAGCCTGAGAGCGGCGGTAGGAGCAATGGCGGCAAGGCAGAGGTCACCGAAGCGGGCCGGCGGCGGTGGAGGGAGCTTGCTGCAAGCAGGAAGGACGCGGCCGGGGAGAGGTGGCGACGCCCGGGGTCAAGGAAGGACCGGTGAGGGGAAGGGCATTGAGGAGGAGAGGGGTGTTCCTGCCGAAGGAGGCCGACGCGATGGCGCTTAGAGGAACCGCGACGAGGAGGAAGACGAGGCGAGGAGGAAGGAGCAGTCGGCGGTGGGGTCACTGCGAGCGTGGGGCTCGGCGAGGCGCAGGGCCGGCGGCCGGCGGAGGGCGGCCAGGGTGGGGTCGGACAGGAGGTGGCCGGCGACAGAGATGGTGAGGATGCTGTCGGTGGAGGATGCGGGGATGAGGGGGAAGGAGAGGGAGTTGGTAGGTGGGAAAACAAGGGCCGACTCGGTGGGGAGTGGGACCCGGGAGGTGGGCCGCGTGGCGATTTTGTCGCGGGGTGGGGCTGGATGGCGTGTGGGGGTCGGACCAGGTGGGCGAGGCGAGCGGGATGTGGCAGGCTGGGAGTTTGGCTGGCGACGGGAAGAGGGAGCTGGTGGGGGTAGGTTTAGGTGGGGATTAGGGTTAGGTTTTTATGGGGTAGTAGGCCGGCTGGCTGGGCCTTTGGGCCTGGCCGTCTGCCTCCCCTAATAAAAACATTTTTATTTTATTAGAATAATATTTTAAAAGCCTTTTGTAAATATCTTTTAGACAAACAAAATATTCGGAAGAGACCAGAGTTTTGATTTAAATAAAGACAGGGGATATTTAGAAAACAAAGATAGGCTTTTCGAAAATAGGTTTAGGCAAAAATATGCATGAGGACATGACGATGCTCAAATGCAATGTGGCATGACGACATGAGCATGCGGTCATGATGATGCAATGCACAAAAACAACGCAATTTTCTAGTAGTGGTTTTTGCGGGATGCCACAATTCGACACCACTAACAAAGGATCTCGCCCTCGAGATCCACCTCATGGTACCGGGAAGAAGGCCGGCGATCTGAATCTTCTCGCTTCGTATCGATCCTCGCGACACCACTAACAAGAGGTCGCTGTTCGTGATCGTCGAGAGAACACTCCGGAAACAAAGGCGAAGGTAGAGGTATCCACAAATAAAGCCACCTCTAGCTTCCGTGGATGGAGTAAAATTGCTGGATCCACCGATTCAATGTACAAGAGCGAATGATAAGAATAGTTGGATGGTGATCAATCCATCGCGCACCCAAACCATTACTTTGCACACGAATAGGAGAATTATGCAACCAACTCTCGGAATTAGACTGAAGATCTCGACAAACGAGGGTTGGAAACAAAGGAGCGATGCAGACTCTGCATCAGATCTGGCGTAGATGATGTCGTCGCGTCGGGAAACACCGGAAGGCACAAGCAAGGAACAAAGAGAAGTCCAACAGATGAAGGATTCCTCGGATAGCACGAAGACCGGATGTAGAAACACCGTTGCCAAAGGAGGAAGCGAAACCCTGAAGGTACGACGGAACCCAACCACGAGAAATCCTGGACTTGAAGAGAAGATAAGAGAGCAGATCCAAAACACGCAGAGGTAAGAGGAGAATAGCAGAGGGTAAGGAGTAAAAACAGACCTAATCAGATCTATCCAACCGATTTTGCAAAATAGTTTTTGACACTCTACTTCGGCCGTTAGCTAGGTTATCCTACAGGCTGGACTTGTGGGGTATCGCAACTGCTGAGCTCTGATACCACTCTGTAACACCCTCAAATCGGCCCTATGCAAGTTTTAGCCCTTTCCGCCAAACCCACATAGAAACGATTCAAGGACGCCCACCAGGCACTTTCGTGTGGGTGGAAAACAAAGTAATACCATTACACAACAGTCCTTGATGGGACCCACAGAACAGATATATATACAACAGCGACTCAACGAGTCAAGAATACAGATATACGACACAAAGATCCAAATCACCTGGAAAACGATACAGCGTCCGAGTACAGACAAGATGCAAATGGGGCTAAGAGCCCTGAAGAGTAACCAATGGCGTCCATAACCCTGCCCAGGCCAAGCCGGAAGGGTAACCCTGCTAACGACGTCGATCTCAAACCTGCTAAAACAAAAGGGGTGGCGGCAAAGGGCAAAGGAAAAAGAGGAGCGTCAGTACTGAGGCCAGTACACGGCGAGGCTAGAATTTGGTGGCTCTCGCCTACATAGGTATGGTGGACTGAAGCGGCAGCGCAGCAGCACTAAACAACCTATAGAGACTCTGTACAACTGGCGGTTATCAGAGAGGGATAAGAAAGACCTATCCGGATCCAACCTGAAGCTAACACCAGACAAACCCATCCTGGTATTTCCCCCTCGAGACCAAGCGAGGAAGTCAGACCGAGGAACTCACACAGTTGGCAATTTTACTCATTCCGTTATAGTTGCAGCACTTACTAATCAGATATAGATAGCATGAGTCATCCTGAAGCATAAGTAGTGGGTAGTTTTAATTACCATTCTGTGGTAGTTGGAACCTTTACTAGTCAGATATAATTGTCCCGAGGAATCCTAAAACCCAGCAGTTGTTGGCACTTTTATCACATTCCATTGGAGTTGCAATACTTACTAGGCATATATACGAAACAACCCAGATCCACCAGTTGTTGGCATTTTTAATATCCATTCCGTTATAATTGAATCTAATTACTAGTCATATATTAAGTCAAGTTTATAGCACTACTTTAGTTATGCTTGTCTATGATCGAGATACTGTGCTCCAAGTCGTCCATAACCGCGGACACGGCTTTCAAAAAGTTTTACCCTGTAGGGGTGCACAAATAGCAACACACACTCGATCAACCTCAGAAAAACCAACTCAAAACCCAACGAGGCATTCACGACAAAGCGATCACAGGATTCAGAAATATTTCAGGGGGCCACCCCACTAAGCTACCCGCAACGAAGTTGGCCGGCTCCGGAACGGACCCAGGGTTTGCGTCAATGGCTGTAAACGACTAGGAACCCGAAAGTGTGACTGGGCTTGTCGATACCGCAAAAACACTCCGCGATCCTAAATAGTACAGGTGCTCCACGCACAATATTAAATAAAGCAGTAAAGCATGGCATAAGTACAGGATAGTAATAAAGCCCCAAACTACTTTGTGGCCCCAAGAAATAGAAATGAATCAAGCTCTGGCTCAGGGGGGGTCCACGGCCTCCCGGATGTGGATAGTGCAAAAAATCAAGGAACAGGTATCAAGTACTCGGGGTCCTACGGGACACAAGTGAGCGTGGAAGAACCAAATAACATCTATTGCCCACCGATGCCTCTGCATTAGTTATATCTAGCATTTTAATAGTTGTATTTAACGTCATGATCATCTCCACCATTAAGAATCTCCAACAATAAGCATCTGCCAGCATTTCAACAACTGTGGTACTTGACAACACGAGATCGCACCTGAGCACGCAACTATGACTCGCAATGCCAGCTATCTACCAAACACAGGTAATAGGAGGTGTCCAAGGCAATATAGAGGCTACACGGGATATAACTAGGGTACAGAAACTAAAGCATCGCGACACGGATAGCAATAGATCAACAGAAGGAAATAAAGACTATAAATGCAAAATAGGTAGAAGGGGGAGAGATGCTCGCCTAGGAAACACTACCGGAGATACATTATCCAAAGAACTTGTCGATACTCACATCAACTCAGCGGCCTAATCCGCGAAGAAGCAAAGCACTAAAAGAAACACCAGATGCACTATTTAATACTATGGCAAAAGATCCGACATGATGTATGTATGATGCATGACATGTCAAAGATGTGGTGCAATTAGGCAATATTAAGCGGAACCGGGGTCCCGATAATTAATAAAGAGGTTCATGTTGTTTAAGATACCCGCAATTTAAATGTTGTCTTAACAAGGCAAAATATGGCATTGGTTCGCTACACAAATTTAAATGGAGCCCGGAATAAACGAAGATATCCCGTAGATGGACTCCATATTTAATTTAGGTGAATCGACTATAATGCCCCCAAACCCACAGATAGGTATGCATGCATGAGAGATTTAATGTGCAACAAATATGTCATATTATAAAAATAGGGGCTTAGGGTCACACATCTGGGTTCGTAAGATCTTGGGTTCCGGGGGTCCGGGGGTTCGACAGGGTTCGACGAGATCGGCCTTCGTACTCCAGGATCGGTCTTCGAATTCCAGGAAGGAGGTCATGGCGTTCGAGATGGAGATCTTGGGGTTCCACGGTGCCATTATCGGGGAGAACTTGTTGGCGTCGGGGTCTTCGGAATTGCGTCGGCCCTTGCACGATTCATGGGATTCAACCGGCAATTGTAGGAGAACTTGCTCTCGGATCAATTATCCTTTGAAGATCTTGCCGAGAGGTTGATCCAAGGGAGTGGCCATAGCTTCACGATTTTATCAGCCTCGAAGAACCATCTTATCAGCGTCAGAATACACATACAACACCCATCCGCAGGTATATCACCAGATGGGCAACACCATCACCACAACACCACCTTACCATATACTAGCCACTGTTTCTCATCAAAACTTCAACACGACAGCCACATATGGTCAGAACAGGGGCTGCTAGGGCACGGGGTCGGCAGGCCGGTAGGCGAGCTCGAGGTCAGACAACGACGAGAGGGCGCGGTGACGAGGGGTTTTCAGGAATGGCGCAGCGGTCACTAGCAGTAGAGGAGCAGCAGGGGTCATCAGAGATCCCCGGCGAGGTGCTAGCGACAGCGGCGGCCCGGTCGAGGGAGAGGGCATGCCGACGGTGGCGCCCGGGTCGAAGCAGAGGCGACGACCAGTGGCGGCAGCGGCGCTCGGGCAAGGCGCGGGAGACGGGGTGCTGGCCGCAGCCGAGCGAGGAGAGGCGACCGACTCGGGTGGCTGAGGCGGCGGTGCTTGCACGAGCCTGAGAGCGGCGATATGAGCAATGGCGGTGAGGCGGAGGTCACCGAAGCGGGCCGGCGGCAGCGGAGGGAGCTTGCTGCAAGCGGGAAGGGCGTGGCCGAGGAGAGGTGGCGACGCCCGGGGTCGAGGAAGGACCGGTGAAGGGAAGGGCATTGAGGAGGAGAGGGGGCGTTCCCGCCGAAGGAGGCTGACGTGATGGCGCTTAGAGGAACCGCGACGAGGAGGAAGACGAGGCGAGGAGGAAGGAGCGGTAGGCGGCAGGGTCACTGCGAGCGCGGGGCTCGGCGAGGCGTAGGGTCGGTGGAGGATGCGGGGATGAGGGGAAAGGAGAGGGAGTTGGTAGGTGGGAAAACAGGGGCCGGCTCGGTGGGGAGTGGGACCCGGGAGGTGGGCCGCATGGCGGTTTTGTCGTGGCATGTGGGGGTCGGACCAGGTGGGCGGGGCGAGCGGGATGTGGCAGGCTGGGAGTTTGGCTGGCGGCGGGGAGAGGGAGCTGGTGGGGGTAGGTTTAGGTGGGGATTAGGGTTAGGTTTTTGTGGGGTAGTAGGCCGGCGGGCTAGGCCTTTGGGCCTGGCCGGCTGCCTCCCCTAATAAAAACATTTTTATTTTATTAGAGTAATATTTTAAAAGCCTTTTGTAAATATCTTTTAGACAAACAAAATATTCGGAAGAGACCAGAGTTTTGATTTAAATAAAGACAGGGGATATTTAGAAAACAAAGATAGGCTTTTCGAAAATAGGTTTAGGCAAAAATATGCATGAGGACATGACGATGCTCAAATGCAATGTGGCATGACGACATGAGCATGCGGTCATGATGATGCAATGCACAAAAACAACGCGATTTTCTAGTAGTGGTTTTTGCGGGATGCCACAGTAGTGAAGACAGCGCCGCCAGCGAGCGGCGAGGCAGCGACCATGAGTGCTGGGTGCAGGGTCAAGTGGAAGGTGTGGTGGAGGTCCATGATGTGTTTTTTCAATTTGGTCATGGGGTTTTTTGTTATTCAAAAATAGTGTCTACGGAGTGCTTAAGGGGCTGATAGATGGGGTCCACTCGGTGCCACATAGACGAATACATCATTGTACACAAGCCAAGTGACCGTAATCACACGCCGTCATATTTAGTGACCATAAATTGCGTATTCCCGAGGGTCGATGACCGTATCGGAAAAGGCTGCCAAGTTCAGGTACTAATGGTGAATTTTACTCGCAAAATTGAAGACTCCTTTAGTGGAGTAGTGGTAAATTAGAGTGTCGATGGATCAGGTGACAAAACTGAATTTCAGGTTGGTCAGAGTAGCAGAAATGATAAAAACCCTAAAAGAAACCGTTATAGAGAAAAGGGCCGATAATACATAAGCTTTTTTTTTAAAAAATGAGTGCATATGACTCATAAAATGTTGGTCCACAAGGAATTTAAATTTAGGATAATTTCATTAACACTTTACTCTTAATATGAGACATATTTGGGTTTCAACCCAATCAACCAGCAAGGTCGGTGATGTGTAAAACATCTGAGGACAAACAAAGAAACTTTGAAAATAATAAATAGAATAAAACATAAAGGTAGAATTTTTCTTTTTCACATATAGATTAAACTATGGGAAATCAAAGACATTCGCACATACGGCCGAACAAATAGAATGTGGTGAGGGAATCCTCTTTGCAAGTAGGTCAAAAGAAAAACAACATGACAGAAAATCTCGCGCTCCTCTCGTCCTCCCCGAGGTGAGGGGGCGTGATGTCTACGCACGCTTCTATTCTTGTAGACAGTGTTGGGCCTCCAAGTGCAGAGGTTTGTATAACAATATCAAGTTTCTCTTAAGTGGATCACCCAAGGTTTATCAAACTCAGGGAGAAAGTGGTCAAAGGTATCCCTCTCAAGCAACCCTGCAATCAAGATACAAGAAGTCTCTTGTATCCCCAACACACCAAATACACTTATCAGGTGTATAAGTGCAGTAGTTCGGCGAAGAGATAGTTAAATACAAGTAATATGGATGATTATAAGTGGTAATTGCAATATAAAATAAGAGTGGCAGCAAGCAAACATGTAACATAGCTGATTGTAAATGATGTTTCAATGCTTAGAAACAAGGCCTAGGGATCATACTTTCACTAGTGGACACTCTCATATAAATATCTTCTCTTCATGATGCTACCCTAAACTACTCTTCGATTGGACGATGTAGGGCTATAACAACACACCTTAAAGTTTGCATTCCCCATCTAGATAACCCCTCACAGTCACCTTGAGAACTAGATGGTTCCAACAAACACCAAAATCTCATAGAGACATCCAACTCAAATTATACTCATGATAAGTATTTATGTAATCTTAGCCAAAGTGCCACACGGTGTGCACACTGTCAACTTCACACACGTGGGGATAAGTAGAGATTCATTAAAGCACTTGAGTAGCAGAATAGATCTATATATTACAAAGCTCATGATCTCATAAGATCACACATAGCGAGAGAGAGAGAGATGAACACATAGCTACCGGTAGAGCCCTTAGCCTCGAGAGAGAACTACTCCCTCCTCATCATGGGAGTCAGCAACGGTGATGGAGATGGTGGTGGAGTCGATGGAGATGGATCCGGGGGCACTTTCCCGTCCCGGCAAGGTGCCGAAACAAAGACTTCTGTCCCCTGAATCTCCTCTTCAGTGGTGGCGGCGCTACGGAACTTTTTGTGGATTTCTGATCTTGTTCCTAGGGTTTTCGTCTCGGGAGACTTTTATAGGCGAAGGGGCAAGGTCGGTGGAGTACCAGGGGGCCCACACCAGGTGGCAGCACGCCTAGGGCTGGCCGCGCCACCCTAGGGTGTGGCCGCCCTAGTTCCCCTCTTCGTCTCCCCTATGGACTCCGTGTTGCTTCGGGTAAAATATTGACTTTGGCTTTTGTCCAGTCCAATTCCAAGAATATTTCCTAACTAGCTTTTTTGAAACCAAAAAAAGCAGAAAATAGGCAACTGGCACTGTGGCATCTTGTTAATAGGTTAGTTCCAGAAAATGTGTAAAAATACTCCAAAGTGTGGACAAAACATAAGAAAGTAGATATAAAACAAGCATGGAACATCAAAAATTATAGACACATTTCCAACGTATCAACATCCCCAAGCTTAACTCCTGCTCGTCCTCGAGTAGGTAAGTGATAAAAAAGAATAATTTTTGAGGTGACATGCACCATCATAATCTTGACCAAAGTATTTGTAAAACATTGATAGCTGGGATCATAGTACTTTAACATAGCATGAAAGATATAGTTCTAACAATAAGACATAGCAACTATGTTATAACATGAAGAGGTACAAACAAAAGATTCATGAATAAAAATGCTTTGAAAGACGTTTGTTTGTTTCACATATAGAAAACATAATAAGAATGGTATTCAGCTTGTCCCTCATAGTGTAGCAAAACATAAATGCATAGGACACCTTCAAAGTTCATAAGGGTGACTAGATACAAGTAGTTTAAAAACAAGCAATATCAAAGTTATGAATCAATCAACAAGTCTTGGGACAATACACATTAAACTAAGAATGGCCACTATGCTCTTGATACATTGCAAATGTATCTATAATTTTTGATGTTCTGTGCTTGGTTTTATCCACTTTCTTATGTTTTGTCCACACTTTGGAGTACTTTTCATATGATTTCTTGGACTAACCTATTAACAAGAGCCACAATGCCAGCTGCCTGTTTTCTGCTGTTTTTGGTTCCAGGAAAGTCAGAAAATGAATATTCTCGGAATTGGACGGGACAAAAGCCAAAGTGCCTATTTTTCCAGAAGTCATCAGATGCCAGAATACGAGACGGAGAGGGGCCAGGGGGCCACCACACCACCTGGCCTGCGCCAGGGGATGGTGTGGCCGCCTCCGGCACCCCCTCGGCCTCCCTTTCCGCCTGTAAGATGCCCTCGGGACGAAAACCCTAAGTACCCGATCAAAAATCCACGAAAGAGTCTGTAGCCGCCATCATCTCCATCCCTAGATCGGGAGGGATCTGAAGCTCTTCCCGGCACCCTGCTAGAGAGGGGAATTCACCCTAGAGGCCTTCTTCATCACCATGCAAGCCTCCGGTGTGATGCGTGAGTAGTTCATCATTGGACTACGGATCCATGTAGTAGCTAGATGGCTGGTTCTCCTCCTTTGTGCTTTCATGTCTAGATCTTGTGAGCTCCGTTCATGATCAAGATCATCTATTTGTAATTCTACATGTTGTGTTTGCAGGGATCCGATGGATATTGAGATGCTATTTCAGATTGATTATTGATTCTATCATGTCTTTGTTATTTGTGATCTTGCATGCTTTCCGTTGTTAGTAGCTATCTTGGCCAAGTAGATGCTAGCAACTCCAAGAGTTAGTATTTATGCTCGATAATGGGTTCATGCCTCTAGTAATCTAGGGAAGTGATAGAAATCTCTAAGGTACTAGATGTGTTGTTGCTACTAGGGAGAAAACAACAATCCTTTGTTCATAGAACAATTGTATTGTTTACTTTACACGCAATTCAGAAAGCAATAATCTGTTACTTGCAACTTAATACTGGAGGGGGTTCGGATGATAACCTGAAGGTGGATTATTAGTCATAGATGCAGTTGGATGGCGGTCTATGTATAATGTTGTAATGCCCAATCAAGTTCCAAAGGAGTCAAGATGATTAGTATATTCATGTATTGCTTTCTCGATGTTTGTCAATTGCCCCGATGTAATTTGTTCACCCAGCATGTTATCTATCTTAAGGAGAGCCACCTCTAGTGAACTATGGATCCCAGTCCTTTTCTTTTACATACAATCTATAAACTGTTTACTGCTTTGTGTTTACTTTCTGCAAACTATTACTTCTTTCCATTGGATACGTTTAATCCTTTGTTTTCAGCAAAACACGGTGAGATTGACAACCTCATCGCAAGTTGGGGATAGAGTTCTGTGGTTGTGTTGTGCAGGTCTCCACGTTGCTACTAGCACCGGTAGTGCGCCCTGCCAAGGCTCAGCTAGCAACACCTTTGGGGTGTTTCCTTGCTCCTACTGGTTCGATTAAACCTTGGTTTCATAACTGAGGGAAACTTGCTGTTATGCTCATCATACCTTCCTCTTGGGGTTCCGCAACGAGCTTGTTAATACACGAGCCATCAAGCATTTTTTCTGGTGCCGTTGCCAGGGAGTCAAGGACATCTTCACAAGGGGAGTCCCTTATAACCAATCTCTTTACTTTGTTATTTTTGTTTTGCTTAGTTTCTTTTTGCTTTGTTTGCTTGTTTCTTTATCAAAAACACAAAAATATTAGTTTTACTAGTTTGCTTTCTTATTTCAAAAACACAAAAAATTAGTTCCTTTCATAAGTTGCCACTATGTCTAGCCTTGCTCCAGTCACTATGTCACCCGAGGAAATGATTTTCACTTTTAAACAAGGAATTTAGGAAAGTTTTAAGGAAGCTTGGTCTAGAATCTCTGATCTACATGAAAAACTGAGCCTAAAATGACTCAAAGTTTGTTCCTTAGCAGTTTTTACCTTGGAATTGCTCATTGCTATAGATATGCCTTAGATGCTGTTGTGGGAGGAGATTTCCTCCAATGTAATGAGGATGATGCTATAAATGCTATAAAGAAATTGATCCTCACTTACAACTTGCCTAGCCAAACTGATATTTCTTTCGCAAAAATATTTGCTAGATTGAACACTCTTGAGACTAGCACTACTAGCTTAAAAGATTGCTATAATACGCTTAGGGAGCATCACAATTATATCCCAATAAATTCTGAACCATCAAAATGGCTCCCTACAGTAAAGATTGAGATAAACACTGAAACTTTTCAAGCCCGCTGTGATATCATGTCTGAATTTTGTCTTATGCCCAAGGATATTTATGAATCTCTGAATACTTGGTGGCTTACTGAAGGAGGAAAAGAAATATCTCTTGCTAATAATGCTACCATATTACCTATTGGAATAGCTGAAGGAGTGTTTACAAAGATCCTTGGGAAAATGATTTCTACTGATTATCTTATTATTGAATGTGCAGGAAAAGGACAAATTACACTTGGAAGGTCCCTATTAGAACTCCTTGGAGCAATAATAGATGTGGGAAAGGGGACCATGCACCTTTCTTCTCCACAAAACAATCATATTTTCCCCAAGGTTTAGAATAAAAGTAAGAGAGGTAAGGGCAAGAAATTTGGTTTTAATGCTTCTTCATTTGAGAACAGTTGATTCTTTCTTGCTTCTTATGCCTAAATTAAAGGCGTTAAATAAAAGTACTTATTGGGAGATAACCCAAAAGTGTTAGATGAGTCTTGGAAGTTATTACTTCGGTAATAACCGCTCCTTATCCTTTTTATTTGATTTTTGTGCCAAGAGTAACCTCTAATGAGAGAGAAGTAATGATTGGGAAAGTTGCTGTCCCGAAACAGATTTCTATGCTTCATCATAAAAATTCGTGTAAAATCTCTGAACGTCTTTTTGAGGCGTGAATTTTTGTTCTTCTGCCCCAGGTTGTTATCTAACTTTCGTTAGATCAAAACTTTTTGATTGGAGCAACAGAAGGTCTTCGAAAAAAATTGTCTTTACCTTCTGGTCTGTTTTGACAGATTTCTGCCATTTTCTGCATTTGCTTCTTGTTGGTTCCTTTTTTAGTTCTTTTGGGGAATTGAGATTTTTGAGGGAAGTGCTACAGTATCTAGTGTTCTAATGGAAGTTTATTTGGTGTTGGAACTGAACCTTAAGACCTTTTATCTTGAGTGCACTAATGTTGCCAATAAAGATTGTGTGAAGTTTTGTATGAAGAAAAAATTTCAGGTGTATGGAAGGAATGAGAAATGAGATGAAGAATGGACTAAAGCTCAAGCTTGGGGATGCCATGCGTGTCACCCCAAGAAATATCCAAGAAGTACAAGCGTCAAAGCTTGGGTATGCCCAAGGCATCCCCCTCTTCATCAATAAAAATCCCAGGTTTCTTCCAAACGCTTCATTTTTATTTTTTCATGCATAGTTGTGTTGTTCTTAGAGAGTCTTATTTTTCGTTTTCGTTTTGGTTTTTCGTTTGCTTGGTTTTCTTAGTTTGCTGAATAAATTGGTTGGACCCCCTATTTCATACATTGGTTTGCAAATAGTTTGGTTTGGTTTGGAAAAGAGTAGGAAAGTTCATGCTTATGTGGTAAAAAGAGCTTGTTTTTGACTATGGCCTATGCTTTGTCATGCCATGCTTGATATTGTTTTGGCTTTATGCTTAGTATTATTTGTTGTAGCATGACTTGTTATAAACAATTGAGATTGCTTAATGTGCCTTGGATGAATCGCAATGGTAAGGAAATCGGTAATCGTTAACTGCTCGGTTGGGTTGGGAGTAGCGACTAATCAGAATTCGAACGATTAACTGATTTAATCGATTGACTATTAATTGGTGCAACCTACACAAATTAGCACCTAAAACACATGTAAGCTTTTCCTCTCTAGCCTAATAGTTAAGTTCAAGAGCGACTCATGATCCACCAGCTAACACCGTGTGCCCTCCTTCCACCACCTACCTAGGGTAACGGTTGGTGATGGTGGGAATCAAGCTCTTGGAGGCAGGAATCAAGGGGGAGCTTGGCAAAAGCTACTTTATTGGGGCGGGATAGCTGCTGGATGGGCGATATGCATTGAAAATTTTGCAACTTTTTTGACCAAGTTTGGTAGTTAATCAGGAATATACCTAGTAATCGGTCTGTCAGAGATATTAGTCGGGCTAAAGGATTAACACGGCCGATTAGTGGTAATCGACACGGTTAGGTCCCTAGTAGCGATTAATCGGCCTATTAATCGCTGATTCGGACGATTTTTTGAACAATGATGAATCATGCGTTGTTTTAGCATATTAAAGCATAGTATAGTGGTATTCTCCTTTGATGCTTTATTTGGGTTGACTTGGCACATGCTCACACCATGTTATGACTATCTCAAGTCACCATAGCCTTTATGATCCTTTAGTTTTCAACTTGTAGTATCACTTTATGCTTTGATCAATGATGTTTTGTCGCTCTGCATGATTATGGCCATTATTGCTCTCTTAGTTTGTCGCTCCCAGTCTTTTGCTAGCCTCCACAACCAAGTATGAGTTCCACTCATGCATCCAACTCCCTAAACCAAGTTATTCCAAAGAGTCCACCATACCTACCTACTAGCTTATGCTATTCCAAGTATATTCATGCTTTTGTTTACCTTCCAAATTAAACTTGTTATGAGAAAACTAGTGATTAAAGCTCTCACGAACTTGATGGCACACTTTACTTTTCTTGCCTTTAATAAACTTGAACCATTGTGTCGTCTATGTTGTATATGCTTGCACTTATTTGTTGGGAATTAGCAGAACCATGATGTCATGGGGAATGCTTTCAACATTGCACTTGGTACTTGTACCTAGTTGATATCATGCTCTTTTGTATATGGATGTCGTCGGTGTGAAATGAAAGGGGAGCTTGTAAGTCCATGGAGTTATGTATATGTGTTAGAGAAACGCCTAGGCCACTGGTCTAATCCATGCTGACATGGTGGAAACCTGCAGCGTAACCATAATGAGCTGTCTATGAAGCATTCTTCTTATAAAAAAAAGAGTCCTATATTGAGAAAAAAGAGAAAAAAAAGAGATTATGAAAAGAGGAAAGAGAGAGAAAAAAAGCACCATATTCCCATGGTAAATAAGAAGATTGCTGAGATGCTCGTTGTCTGATTGCCTTGTCATTTTGATATGGGGATTCTTCCGTATCATCAGGCAAGGGGTACCCCGTTGGCGGTTCTCTATGATACACATGTACTTACGATGACAAGAACTTACCGGTGACTAAACTTGAGTAGCATGAGGAGCGGCCCTCGTATACAAGGGACATGAGATTTCCAACTTATACTTCGTCAAGCATGTACACCATAGTTTGTTCACTTTAACCTTAATCACTTCAAGATGCTTATGATAGGGGCAATGAGAGCTAAAAGCTATAAGTACCATAATTTTTGGAAGCTCTTTATGAGACTTGAATCCCTACTTCCTTTTATGAAGGCCTTTCTTTCACCATTATATTGAGTCTCCACCTTCTATCTTTATGCACCTACTTTGAGAGCATAGTTGCCATTCTTAGTTCTATGTGCATTGTCCCAAGACTAGTTGATTGATGCATAACTTGATATTGCTTGTTTTAAACTATTTGTATCTAGTCACTCTCATGAACTTTGAAGGTGTCCTATGCATTTATATTTTCTACTCTATGAGGGACAAGCTAAATGCTATTATGCTATGTTTTCTTTATGTGAAACAAACAAACATCTTGCAAAGCATTGTTATTCATGAATATTTTGTTTGTGCCTTTTCATGTTGCATCATAGTTTCTTTTTCTTATTGCTAGAACTTTGTCTTTCATGTTATGATTGAAGTACTATGATCCCAGTCTTGAATGTTTTGCAAATACTTTGATCAAGTCTTTGATGGTGCATGTCACCTCAAAAATTATTCTTTCTTTTTATCACTTACCTACTCGAGGACGAGCAGGAGTTAAGCTTGGGGATGTTGATACATTGCAAATGTATCTATAATTTTTGATGTTCCATGCTTGGTTTTATCCACTTACTTATGTTTTGTCCACACTTTGGAGTACTTTTCATATGATTTCTTGGACTAACCTATTAACAAGAGCCACAGTGACAACTGCCTGTTTTCTGTTGTTTTTGGTTCCAGGAAAGTTAGAAAATGAATATTCTCGGAATTGGACGGGACAAAAGCCAAAGTGCCTATTTTTCCAGAAGTCATCAGATGCCAGAATACGAGACGGAGAGGGGCCAGGGGGCGACCACACCACCCGGCCGCGCGGCCCAGCCTGGCCCACGCATGGGGGTGGTGTGGCCGCCTTCGGCACCCCCTCGGCCTCCCCTTCCGCCTATAATATGCCCTCGGGATGAAAACCCTAAGTACCCGATCAAAAATCCACGAAAGATTCTGTAGCCGCCGTCATCTCCATCCCTATATCGGGAGGGATCTGAAGCTCTTCCCGGCACCCTGCCGGAGAGGGGAATTCACCCTGGAGGCCTTCTTCATCACCATGCAAGCCTCCAGTGTGATGCATGAGTAGTTCATCCTTGGACTACGGATCCATGTAGTAGCTAGATGGCTGGTTCTCCTCCTTTGTGCTTTCATGTCTAGATCTTGTGAGCTCCGTTCATGATCAAGATCATCTATTTGTAATTCTGCATGTTGTGTTTGCAGGGATCCTATGGATATTGAGATGCTATTTCAGATTGATTATTGATTCTATCATGTCTTTGTTATTTGTGATCTTGCATGCTTTCCGTTGTTAGTAGCTATCTTGGCCAAGTAGATGCTAGCAACTCCAAGAGTTAGTATTTATGCTCGATAGTGGGTTCTTGCCTCTGGTAATCTGGGGAAGTGACAGAAATCTCTAAGGTACTAGATGTGTTGTTGCTAATAGGGAGAAAACAACAATCCTTTGTTCATAGAACAATCATATTGTTTACTTTACACGCAATTCGTAAAGCAATAATCTGTTGCTTGCAACTTAATACTGGAGGGGGTTCAGATGATAACCTGAAGGTGGATTATTAGTCATAGATGCAGTTGGATGGCGGTCTATGTATAATGTTGTAATGCCCAATCAAGTTCCAAAGGAGTCAAGATGATTAGTATATGCATGTATTGCTTTCTCGATGTTTGTCAATTGCCCCGCTGTAATTTGTTCACCCAGCATGTTATCTCTCTTAAGGAGAGCCACCTCTAGTGAACTATGGATCCCGGTCCTTTCTTTTACATACAATCTATAAACTGTTTACTGCTTTGTGTTTACTTTCTGCAAACTATTACTTCTTTCCATTGGATACGTTTAATCCTTTGTTTTCAACAAAACACGGTGAGATTGATAACCTCATCGCAAGTTGGAGACAGAGTTCTGTGGTTGTGTTGTGCAGGTCTCCACGTTGCTACTAGCACCGGTAGTGGGCCCTGCCAAGGCTCAGCTAGCAACACCTTTGGGGTGTTTCCTTGCTCCTACTGGTTCGATTAAACCTTGGTTTCATAACTGAGGGAAACTTGCTGCTGTGCTCATCATACCTTCCTTTTGGTGTTCCCCAACGAGCTTGTTAATACACGAGCCATCAGCTCTCTCAATAGGTGCATAAAGATAGAAGATGGAGACTCAACATAAAAAGTAAAAGAAAGGCCCTTCATAGAAGGAAGCAGGGATTCAAGTCTCATAAAGAGCTTCCAAAAATTATGGTACTTATTAGCTTTCAGCTCTCATTGCCCCTATCATAAGCATCTTTAGGTGATTAAGGTTAAAGTGAACAAATATGAGGATATGCTTGACAAGTTATAAGCTGAAAATCTCATGCCCCTTACTTACGAGTACCGTTCCTCATGCTACTCAAGTTTAGTCACAGGTAAGTTCTTGTCATTGTAAGTACATGTGTATCATAGAGAACGGCCAACGGGTACCCCTTGCCCGATGATACGGAAGATTCCCCATATCAAAATGACAAGGCAAGAAGACAATGAGCATCTCAGCGATCCTTTTATTTCCTATTTGCATAGGGTCTCTTTTTTTCCTATTTGCATAGGTTTTTTTATAGAGGATGCTTCACAGATTGCTCACTATGGTTATGCTACAGGTTTCCACCATGATTAGGCATGGCTTAGACCAGCCGCCCAAGCGTTTCTCTAACACATATACAAACTCCATGAGCCTTACAAGCTCCCCTTTCATTTCACACCACTGGGATCCATAAGCAAAACAACATGATATCGACTAAATAAAGTGCAATGTTGAAAGCGTTCCCCATGATAACATGGTTCTGCTAATTCACAACTTACAAAACGCAAGCATATACGCAACATAGATGGGCACAATGGTTCAAGTTTATTAAGTACAAGAAAAGTAAAGTGTGCCATCAAGTTCGTGAGAGCTTTAATCACTAATTTTCACATAACAAGTTTAATTCGGAAGGTAGATAAAAACATGAATATACTTGGAATAGAAAATGCTAATAGGTAGGTATGGTGGACTCTTTGGAATAACTTGGTTTTATTTGGAGTTGGATGCATGAGTGGAACTCATACTTGGTATGGAGGCTAGCAAAAGACTGGGAGCGACCAACTAAGAGGGCAATAATGGCCATAATCATGGAAAGTGGCAAAACATTATTAGTTAAAGCATAAAGTGATATTACAAGTCGAAAACTAAATGATCATAAAGGCTATGGCGACTTGGTATAGTCTTAACATGGTGTGAGCATGCGCAAAGTGAACCCAAATAAAGCATTAAAGAAGAATACCACAATATTATGCTTTTATATGCTAAAACAACGCATGATTCTTTCAAGGCACATTAAGCATTCTCAATTGTTTGTAACAAGTCATGCTACAACAATAATCACTAAGCATAAAGTCATAGCAATATCAAACATGACATGATAAAGTCTAGGTCACAGTCAAAACAAGACTCCTTTTGTGCCACTATAAGTATGAAACTTCCTACTCTTTTCCAACACCAATCGAAAACTAAAGCTAAACGCAGTGCTAGCAAAGGAGAACACTCACAGAACAATAAGAGTGAAAACTAGAGTGTTCTAGGCAATGAATAACGGGATGTGTCTCTCTCCAAAAGAAGTGTGTTGAGATCCAACCAACTTATTTAAGCAAACCAAACAAAAGAAAACTAAAAACAAAAACAAAGACGCTCCAAGAACAACACAATTGTGCATGAAACAATAAAAATGAAGTGTTTTGGAAGAAAACCTTTTATTGATGAAGAAGGGGATGCCTTGGGCATCCCCAAGCTTTGACGCTTGTACTTCTTGAATATTTCTTGGGGTGACACTGGTGGCATCCCCAAGCTTGAGCTTTTGTCCATACTTCATCTCATCACATTATTCTTCCCTACACTTGAAAATTTCCTTCATACAAAACTTCACACAATCTTCATTAGCAACATTAGTGTATTCAAGATAATAAATCTTTGGGTTTAGTTTCAACACAAGTAAATCATAAATTTAAAAAAAAGTTGTTGTAGCAATTCCTTCTAAAAGCTCAAGCAATCAAAGAGAACTCAAAGAGAAAGAGATTAAGAGGCAAATACAAATAATGGTAGAAATCTGTCAAAATAGACCAACAGGTAAAAACCGATTTTTTCGAAGACTTCCTGTTGCTCAAATCGAAAAGTGTTAAACTAGAGAAAGTTAGATAACAACCTGGGGCGGAAGCACAAACAATTACATCTCAATCCGACGTACAAAGATTTTTCACGAATTTTTACAGTGAAGCACAAAAATCTGTTTCGGGACAACAACTTTCCCAAGTCTTACTTCTCTCTCATTAGAGGTTATTCTTGGCACAAAAACCACACAAAAAAGGATAAGGAGAGGTTATTACAAAGGCAATAACTTCCAAGACTCAACAAAACAAAAATAAACTGAAAACAAAAATATATTGGGTTGTCTCCCAAAAAGCTCTTTCTTTATAGCCATTAAGATGGGAATGATAAATTTCAATGATGCTCACATAAGAAATATGAATTGAAGTAAAAGATAGAATAAAGAAGCAAATATGGAACAAATTTAAGTCTAACCCACTTCCTATGAAAAATAATCTTGTAAAGAAACAAGTCATGAAAGCACAAAGCAACTAGCATAGGAAAGCAAAACAAGTGCAACTTCAAATTTTTTAACATAAAGAGGGAAAACTTAATATTGTTGAGATACATAAAACCATGTTTCCCTCTCTCATAATAACTTTCAGTAGCATCATGAATAAAATTAACAATATAAATATCACATAAAACATTCTTATCATGAGCCACATGCATAAAAGAATTAATACTCTCCACATAAGCATAGTCATTCTTATTAATCGTAGTGGGAGCAAATTCAACAAAATAGTTATCATTATTATTCTCATCACCATAATCATCAAATATAGGAGGCATATTATAATCATAACTAATTTTCTCCTCAATAGTAGGTGGACTGAAAATATCATATTCATCATTGTAATCATCATATATTGGAGGCATAGTATCATCATAGTAAATTTTCTCCTCCGTGCTTGGGGGACTAAAAATATCATGCTCATCAAAACCAGCTTCCCCAAGCTTAGACTTTTCCATAGCATTAGAAATAATGGTGTTCAAAGAATTCATACTAATAACATTGCTATTAGCATGCAAATAAAGTTCAATAGGTTTTCTAATTTTCTCTTCAAACACTTCATGTCCTAACTCAAGATAAACACTATAAAGCTCTCTAATTTTGTTGTTGTTTTCCATTAAGCCTAACTAGTGAAAATAAAAACAAGAAACAAAAAGATATAATTGCAGAATCTAAAGGAAATAACTTCGAGCACTCACACACCAGCAACAGTACTAGAAGATAGCTTAGTAGCCAGAAGATGTGAGTACCTTTTACCTTACCTCCCTAGCAACGGCGCTAGAAAATAGCTTGATGTCTACACACGCTTCTATTCTTGTAGATAGTGTTGGGCCTCCAAGTGCAGAGGTTTGTAGACCAGAAGCAAGTTTCCCTTAAGTGGATCACCCAAGGTTTATCAAACTCAGGAAGGAAGTGGTCAAAGGTACCCCTCTCAAGCAACCCTGCAATCAAGACACAAGAAGTCTCTTGTGTCCCCAACACACCCAATACACTTGTCAGGTGTATAGGTGCACTAGTTCGGCGAAGAGATAGTGAAATGCAAGTAATATGGATGATTATAAGTGGTAATTGCAATCTGAAATAAGAGTGGCAGCAAGCAAACATGTAACAGAACTGATTGTAAACGGTGTTTCAATGCTTAGAAACAAGGCCTAGGGATCATACTTTCACTAGTGGACACTCTCATATACATATATTCTCTTCATGATGCTACCCTGAACTACTCTCCGGTTGGATGATGTAGGGCTATAACAACACACCTTAAAGTTCGCATTCCCCATATAGATAACCCCTCACTATCACCTTGAGCGTTAGATGGTTCCAACAAACACCACAATCTCATAGAGACATCCAACTCAAATTATACTCATGATAAGTATTTATGTAATCTTAACCAAAGTGCCACACGGTGTGCACACTGTCAACTTCACACACGTGGGGATAAGCAGAGATTCATTAAAGCACTTGAATAATAGAATAGATCTATAGATTACAAAGCTCATGATCTCCTAAGATCACGCATAGAGAGAGATGAACACATAGCTACTGGTAGAGCCCTTAGCCCTGAGAGAGAACTACTCCCTCCTCATCATGGGAGTTAGCAACAGCGATGGAGATGGAGCTGGAGTCGATGGAGATGGATCCGGGGACACTTCCCCGTCCCGGCAGGGTGCCGGAACAGAGACTTCTGTCCCTCGAATCTCCTCTTTGGTGGCGGCGGCGCTGCGGAACTTTTCATTGATTTTTGATCTTGTTCCTAGGGTTTTTGTCCCGCGAGACTTTTATAGGCAAAGAGCAAGGTCGGTGGAGTACCAGGGGACCCACACCAGGTGGCGGTGCACCTAGGGCTGGCCGCGCCACCCTAGGGTGTGACTGCCCTAGTTCCCCTCTTCGTCTCCCCTCCGGACTCCGTGTTGCTTCGGGTAAAATATTGATTTTGGCTTTTGTCCAGTCCAATTCCAAGAATATTTCCTTACTAGCTTTTCTGAAACCAAAAATAGCAGAAAACAGACAACTGGCACTGTGGCATCTTGTTAATAGGTTAGTTCCAGAAAATGTGTAAAAATACTCGAAAGTGTGGACAAAACATAAGAAAGTAGATATAAAACAAGCATGGAACATCAAAAATTATAGATATGTTTCCAACGTATCAGGGCATCGCCGCCGCCTGATACATTGCAAATGTATCTATAATTTTTGATGTTCCATGCTTGGTTTTATCTACTTTCTTATGTTTTGTCCACACTTTGGAGTACTTTTCATATGATTTCTTGGACTAACCTATTAACAAGAGCCACAGTGCCAGTTGCCTGTTTTCTGCTGTTTTTGGTTCCAGGAAGTCAGAAAATGAATATTTTCGGAATTGGATAGGACAAAAGCCAAAGTTACTATTTTCCCGGAAGACTCATGGATCCAGAAGGAGAGTCGGAGAGGGGCCACAGGGTGGCCACACCCTCCTTGGCGCGGGCCAGCCTAGGCTGCGCCAGGGCATGGTGTGGGCCCCCTAGCCAGCCACCGACCTTGCCTCTTTCGCCTATATATCTCCCCCGAGGTA
This sequence comes from Avena sativa, assembly GCA_916181665.1. Taxonomy (NCBI): domain Eukaryota; kingdom Viridiplantae; phylum Streptophyta; class Magnoliopsida; order Poales; family Poaceae; genus Avena; species Avena sativa. The sequence continues at coordinate 474,356,684 of OV702290.1, forward strand.
AAAACCCTAGATCTTCAATCAGAAATCCACGAAAAGTTCCATAGTGCTGCCGCCACCGAAGGGGAGATTGGGGGACAGAAAGTCTCTATTCCGGCACCCTGCCGGGACGGGGAAGTGCCCCCGGAGCCATCTCCATCGATCTCCACCACCATCTCCATCAACATTGCTGATTCCCATGATGAGGAGGGAGTAGTTCTCTCTCGAGGCTAAGGGTTCTATCGGTAGCTATGTGTTCATCTCTCTCTCTATGCATGATCTTATTAAGATCATGAGCTTGTAATCTATAGATCTACCTTGCTACTCAAGTGCTTTAATAGATCTCTGCTATCCCCATGTGTGTGAAAGTGACAGCGTGCATACCATGGTGGCACTTAGGCTAGAGATTACAAATACTTGTTATGAGTTATATTTGGAGTTGGATGTCTTTATGAAATTGTGGTGTTTGTTTGAACCATCTAGTGCTCAGGGTGATAGTGTGTGGTTATCTAGATGGGAAAGGCTTACTTTGAGGTGTGCTGTTGTAGCCCTACCATCGATTAGAGTGTCCAACCGGAGAGTAGTTAAGAGTAGTATCATAAAGAGAAGAAATTTATATGAGAGTTTTCACTAGTGAAAGTATGATCCCTAGGCCTTGTTTCAACACCATTTGCTACTAGATCTGTTACATATTTGCTTGGTTCCTTCTTTATTTCAGTTTTACTTTAGTCTTTTCCACGCCATCAAGCTATTTTCTATCACCATTACCACTTATAATTATCCATACCACTTGTATTTCACTATCTCTTCGCCGAACTAGTGCACCTATACAACTGACAAGTGTATTGGGTGTGTTGGGGACACAAGAGACTTCTTGTATCTTGATTGCAGGGTTGCTTGAGAGGGTATACCTTTGACCACTTCCTCCCTGAGTTCGATAAACCTTGGGTGATCCACTTAAGGGAAAACTTGCTGCTGTTCTACAAACCTCTGCACTTGGAGGCCCAACAACTGTCTACAAGAATAGAAGTGCATAGACATCAAGCTATTTTCTAGCGCCATTGTCGGGGAGGTAAGGTAAAAGGTATTCACACCGGAGGATTAAAGAAGAAGAACCTCCCATGGCAAACGCCTATTTTCTGGCGCCGTTGCCGAGGAGGTAAGGTAAAAGGTACTCACATCCTCCGGTGTGAGTGCTCAAAGTTATTTCCTTTAGATTCTGCAATTTTGTCTTTTTGTTTATTGTTTTCACTAGTTAGGCTTAATGGAAAACAACAACAAAATTAGAGAGCTTTATAGTATTTATCTTGAGTTAGGACATGAAGTGTTTGAAGAGAAAATTAAAAAAACCTATGGAACTTTATTTGCATGCTAATAACAATGTTGTTAGTATGAATTCTTTGGACACCATTATTGCTAATGTTATGGAAAAGTCTAAGCTTGGGGAAGCTAGTTTTTATGAAAATGATCATTTTAGTTCCCAACTTTGGAAGATAGCTATTCTATTGCTTATGATGATACCAAACCTCCAATATATGATGATTACAATGATGAATATGATATTTTCAGTCCACCTACTATTGAGGAGAAAATTAATGATTACAATATGCCTCCTACATTTGATGATTATGGTGATGAGAATAATAATGATAGCTATTTTGTTGAATTTGCTCCCACTACAATTAATAAGAATGACTATGTTTATGTGGAGAGTAATAATTATTATATGCATGTGGCTCATGATAAGAATGTTTCATGTGATAGTTATATTGTTAATTTTATTTATGATGCTACTGAAAGTTATTATGAGAGAGGGAAACATGGTTTGATGCATCTCAACAGTATTAAATTTCCCCTCTTTATGTTGAAAGTTTTGAAGTTGCACTTGTTTTGCTTTCCTATGCTTGTTGCTTTGTGCTTTCATGACTTATTTCTTTACAAGATTCCTATGCATAGGAAGTGGGTTAGACTTAAATGTGCTTTGAATTTTCTTCTTGATGCTCTCTTTTACTTCAATTCATATTTCTTATGTGAGCATCTTCTCAAACTATCAAGCCTAACTTAAAGGCGTTAAAGAAAAGTACTTATTGGGAGATAACCCAAAAGTTCTAGATGAGTCTTGGAAGTTATTACTTTAGTAATAACCTCTCCTTATCCTTTTTATTTGTTTTTTGTGCCAAGAGTAACCTCTAAGGAGAGAGAAGTAATGATTGGGAAAGTTGCTGTCCCGAAACAGATTTCTGTGCTTCACCATAAAAATTCGTGTAAAATCTCAGTACGTCCTTTTAAGGTGTGATTTTTTTTGCTTCTGCCCCAGGTTGTTATCTAACTTTCATTAGTTCAACACTTTTTGATTTGAGCAACAGAAGGTCTTCGAAAAAATTCGTATTTACCTGCTGGTCTGTTTTGACAAATTTCTGCCATTTTCTGCATTTGCTTCTTGTTGGTTCCTTTTTGAGTTCTTTTGGGGAATTGAGATTTTTGAGGGAAGTGCTACAGTATCTAGTGTTCTAATGGAAGTTTATTTGGTGTTAGAACTGAACCTTAAGACTTATTTATCTTGAGTACACTAATGTTGCTAATAAAGATTGTGTGAAGTTTTGTATGAAGGAAAAATTTCAGGTGTATGGAAGGAATGAGTAATGAGATGAAGGATGGACTAAAGCTCAATCTTGGGGATGCACGCATGTCACCCCAAGAAATATCCAAGAAGTACAAGCGTCAAAGCTTGGGGATGCCCAAGGCATCCCCTTCTTCATCAATAAAAATTTCAGGTTTCTTCCAAACACTTCATTTTTATTGTTTCATGCACAATTGTGTTTTTCTTGGAGCGTCTTCTTTTTCATTTTTGTTTGGTTTTTCGTTTGCTGATTTTCTTAGTTTTCTGAATAAATTGGTTGGACCCCCTCTTTCATACATTGGTTTGCAAATAGTTTGGTTTGGTTTGGAAAAGAGTAGGAAAGTTCATTCTTATGTTGTAAAAAGAGCTCGTTTTTGACTGTGGCCTATGCTTTGTCATGCCATGCTTGATATTGTTTTGGCTTTATGCTTCGTATTCTTTGCTGTAGCATGACTTGTTATATACAATTGAGATTGCTTAATGTGCCTTGGATGAATCATGCGTTGTTTTAGCATATTAAAGCATAGTATAGTGGTATTCTCCTTTGATGTTTTATTTGGGTTGACTTGGCGCATGCTCACACCATGTTATGACTATCTCAAGTCACCTAAGCCTTTATGATCCTTTAGGTTTCAACTTGTAGTATCACTTTATGCTTTGATCAATGATGTTTTGTCGCTCTGCATGATTATGGCCATTATTGCTCTCTTAGTTTGTCGCTCCCAGTCTTTTGCTAGCCTCCACAACCAAGTATGAGCTCCACTCATGCATCCAACTCCCTAAACCAAGTTATTCCAAAGTGTCCACCATACCTACCTACTAGCTTATGCTATTCCAAGTATATTCATGCTTTTGTTTACCTTCCGAATTAAACTTGTTATGAGAAAACTAGTGATTAAAGCTCTCACGAACTTGATGGCACACTTTACTTTTCTTGCCCTTAATAAACTTGAACCATTGTGTCGTCTATGTTGTATATGCTTGCACTTATTTGTTGGGGATTAGCAGAACCATGCTTTCATGGGGAACGCTTTCAACATTGCACTTGGTACTTTGTACCTAGTTGATATCATGCTCTTTTGTCTATGGATGTCGTCGGTGTAAAATGAAAGGGGAGCTTGTAAGTCCATGGAGTTATGTATTTGTGTTAGAGAAACACGTGGGCCGCTGGTCTAATCCATGCTGACATGGTGGAAACCTACAGCGTAACCATAATGAGCTGTCTATGAAGCATTCTTCTTATAAAAAAAGAGTCCTATATTGAGAAAAAAGAAAAAAAGGAAAAAAAGAGATTATGAAATGAGGAAAGAGAGAAAAAAGCACCATATTCCCATGGTAAATAAGAAGATTGCTGAGATGCTCGTTGTCTGCTTGCCTTGTCATTTTGATATGGGGATTCTTCCGTATCATCGGGCAAGGGGTACCCCGTTGGCGGTTCTCTATGATACACATGTACTTACGATGACAAGAACTTACCAGTGACTAAACTTGAGTAGCATGAGGAGCGACCCTCGTATTCAAGGGACATGAGATTCCTAACTTATACTTCGTCAAGCATGTTCACCATAGTTTGTTCACTTTAACCTTAATCACTTCAAGATGCTTATGATTGGGGCAATGAGAGCTGAAAGCTATAAGTACCATAATTTTTGGAAGCTCTTTATGAAACTTGAATCTCTACTTCCTTCTATGAAGGCCCTTCTTCCACCATTATATATTGAGTCTCCACCTTCTACCTTTATGCACCTACTTTGAGAGCATAGTGGCCATTCTTAGTTCTATGTGCATTGTCCCAAGACTTGTTGATTGATGCATACCTTGATATTGCTTGTTTTAAACTATTTGTATCTAGTCACTCTTATGAACTTTGAAGGTGTCCTATGCATTTATATTTGCTACTCTATGAGGGACAAGCTGAATACTATTATGCTATGTTTTCTTTATGTGAAACAAACAAACGTCTTGCAAAGCATTGTTATTCATGAATCTTTTGTTTGTGCCTTTTCATGTTGCAACATAGTTTCTTTGTCTTATTGCTAGAACTTTGTCTTTCATGTTGTGATTGAAGTACTATGATCCCAGCTTCGAATGTTTTACAATTACTTTGATCAAGTTTATGATGGTGCATGTCACCTCAAAAATTATTCTTTCTTTTTATCACTTACGTGCTCGAGGACGAGTAGGAGTTAAGCTTGGGGATGTTGATACATTGCAAATGTATCTATAATTTTTGATTATCCATGCTTGGTTTTATCTACTTTCTTATGTTTTGTCCACACTTTGGAGTACTTTTCATATGATTTCTTGGACTAACCTATTAACAAGAGCCACAGTGCCAGTTGCCTGTTTTCTGCTGTTTTTGGTTCCAGGAAGTCAGAAAATGAATATTCTCGGAATTGGACGGGACAAAATTCAAAGTTACTATTTTCCCGGAAGACTCACGGAACCAGAAGGAGAGTCGGAGAGGGGCCACAGGGTGGCCACCCCCCTTGGCGCGGGCTAGACCAGGCCGCGCCAGGGCATGGTGTGGGCCCCCTGGCCGGCCACCGACCTTGCCTCTTTCGCCTATATATCTCCCCCGAGGCAAAAACCCTAGATCATCAATCAGAAATCCACGAAAAGTTCGACAACGCCGTTGACACCGAAGGGGAGATTCAGGGGACATAAAGTTTGTTCCGGCACCCTGTCGGGACGGGGAAGTGCCCCCGGAGCCATCTCCATCGATCTCCACCACCATCTCCATCGCCATTGCTGATTCCCATGATGAGGAGGGAGTAGTTCTCTCTCGAGGCTAAGGGTTCTACCGATAGCTATGTGTTCATCTCTCTCTCTATGCATGATCTTATTGAGATCATGAGCTTGTAATCTATAGATGTACCTTGCTACTCAAGTGCTTTAATAGATCTCTGCTATCCCCATGTGTGTGAAAGTGACAGCGTGCATACCATGGTGGCACTTAGGCTAGAGATTACAAATACTTGTTATGAGTTATATCTGGAATTGGATGTCTTTATGAAATTGTGGTGTTTGTTTGAACCATCTAGTGCTCAAGGTGATAGTGTGGGGTTATCTAGATGGGAAAGGCTTACTTTGAGGTGTGCTGTTATACCCCTACCATCGATTAGAGTGTCCAACCGGAGAGTAGTTAAGAGTAGTATCATAAAGAGAAGAAATTTATATGAGAGTGTTCACTAGTGAAAGTATGATCCCTAGGCCTTGTTTCTAAGCATTGAAACACCGTTTGCTACTAGATCTGTTACATGTTTGCTTGCTTCCTTCTTTATTTCAGTTTTACTTTAGTCTTTTCCACGCTATCAAGCTATTTTCTATCACCATTACCACTTATAATTATCCCTACCACTTGTATTTCACTATCTCTTCGCCGAACTAGTGCACCTATACACCTGACAAGTGTATTGGGTGTGTTGGGGACACAAGAGACTTCTTGTATCTTGATTGCACGGTTGCTTGAGAGGGGATACCTTTGACCACTTCCTCCCTGAGTTCGATAAACCTTGGGTGATCCACTTAAGGGAAAACTTGCTGCTGTTCTACAAACCTCTACACTTGGAGGCCTAACAACTGTCTACAAGAGTAGAAGTGCGTAGACATCACCGCCCCGGTCGAACCCTCCCTCCTCCTCCTCCAGCTGCCACCACCAGCAGAGGCCACCAGGCTAAGCCTGGGTGGCATCGGCGGTGGAGGTCATCCTCTACCCGCGTGCCGCTAGGATCTGGTTGGGGCCGGCTCTCCCACTGACGGTGGTGCGCCCCAGGAAGCGACGATTCGGGCTCCTCCGAGAGGCACAGGTTGACGATGCCGACGAGCTCGGCAGGGCGACGAAGCGACGGCTCCATGGGAACTAGGCATGGCGGTGCCTTTCCGGCCCAGATTGGGGCCCTTCGGACCCGATCTGGGCATCAGCGGGCCAACGCGTACGCAACAAAGTTGCCTCCCGGAGATGGTAGCAGCGACAGAGCTGAGGTTGGGGGGCGGAGGTGCAATGGCCTGCCCGTTGTAGCAAGATGGCGGGGGCTTGACTTTCCTGGGCCTGGTGTGCCCTCGCTACCTTGTCCGGTCAACGACCACCTTTAGGTGGTGGAGGTGAGCTCCTCCCACGAGGCGGCAGTGCTAACGCTCCTAACCTGTGCATCATGGATGCCTCCTTCTTGCGGGATGTTTTTTCTGGTGTACACGATTAGACAATGCCGATGGTGAACCCAAGATCGTGGTGGCGCGTGTTGGTGGGCGGTGAGGTTGGTGGTGGTGCTCTAAATCGCCCGGGGTTATTGTGTGGATGGGCGGATCTTCCTAGCTTCGTCGATTCGCTGTTTCTTTCTTTTTGTTTTCTCTTGGGCATGTTTAAGTTGTTCCCAAGCATTTTTGCTTGTTCGGACTGTTGTATCGGGTCATTGCTATATTAATATAGAGGGGTGGAAGCCTATTTCGATAAAAGAAAAACAACATCACAGAGGAAGAACATCACCAACTCCAAGTCGAGCAAGAAAGTCGGAGTAGACACACGTAACACTAGGCAAGCCTAGGCTACTAAACAATAACGAATACGCGCCTCATGAGGTTATCGCTAGAGAGAGCCTGACGAGGGGTAACCTCGGCAATTCCCATGGTGATGGACTTGGGGTTTCGCGGAAAAGAGAACGCTGGGGATTTCATCGGATGTCAGGGAAAACAATAGAATCAAAGTCGCCTGAATATTGGGAAAACACACTATTACAAGTTGTCCTCTAGATTTCGATACCCTCACTTGGGCTTCTCCTGTCCTATATATAATAGGCCGGGTCTCAAAGCTGTATGCGGATAGGTTTCACACACGCGTGATTACAATACCAACACAGTGTCGGTTCGTGGTTTATTTCCTAATACAATCAAAGTCTCTGTCGGTTGCTTCCTTGGGCTATTATCTGGAATCTTCATGTTCCGTAGGCGTTTTACCCAATGTAGGGTAGCGAATAATAAGCATCCGAGTAATCATACCCATGTCAGTAGCCCCCGAGACTCTATCTGAACCACAGTTTCAGGTTGAGTCTCAAAGTTTTCTTTCTTCCTTCTATCTTGTTTCTTGATTTTTATTTTTGTAGGGATTTTGGTACAACGAGTCTGATGCTTTCGACTGATCGGGAATCAGTTAATTGCTCCTGGGAAAAAACAAGGTTGACCTACATCAAACTCAAGTCCCCATGCTCGAATCCGGAATTTGTAACTGGTGTAATTCAGTTCGAGCCGCTGAGGTCTTACCGAATACTGAATTTCAGTTTTTATTTTATCGGGTACCCAATGCGTCCGTTGGGATTTTTCATCGTATCGTTGATACGGATATTTTACTAACAGAGCGCATTCTTGTGCGATTACCAGGCCACACAGGACGACTCCTGGGGTATTTCCTTCATGTTTCTGAACACGGCATTCGGATTTTTGTCACGTCGGGTGTGATCCGAGAGTTTTATTTTACTTTCTGTAACCTGCTCCCGATAGGAGTATCTATCATCGAATGTTTCCTTTGTTTTTCTTTATCGGGTATGCGCCAGCACTCCTGATAGGAGTAGCCCGTGAGGCTATGTTTGGATATATGTATCAAAACATAGGCTCAATTTTTTTTTGCGTTATTGCTTCTGTAAATTTTGTCAGGTGCACGACCAGCGCTCCCGATAGGAGTAGCCTCCGAGGCTACAGTCGTAATATTGTATATTCGAGTGTAGTCTCAAATCTTCTCTTGGAGGAATTTACTTTGACTCCAATTGAATTTCTTCGGGTCATACCCTTAAAAAGCCACAATTTTACTGTAGTGCGTCCGTTGTGACGTCAGTGATGACGTATCCGATGCTGTTAATTTCCAGAAAAACATGCCCTGACAGGACGTGTCGAAGGTGGGCATGAAGCAGTAATGATGATGCATGAAAGCGTATTCAACAGAGATTCTTGACTGCACGTCCCCTCTCTGTGCGAAAATTGAGGCGTCACGCGCTGTTCTCCGTTTTTACCGCAGCCATAACTTTTCTTTAATTTTTTCCTTTACAGAATCTTTGCAACATGTGTCATCATCGTGCGACCTTCTGTTGGTTCGATTTTGCATCGAACGGTTCAGTCCTTTTGTCATTGCTCTTTATAAGGGAGGAGGGGTGTGTTTTACTATTTTACCTCACCTCCCCTTGCCTCTTCTTCCTCCTTGTGCTCTTGCCCCCTTGCGGACTCAGGTTCTTGCTCTCCTGCAAAATCCTTGGTTCTTGTGCTCTTGCTCCTCTTTGCCACCATGGGAAAAAGCAAGGCTGCTGGAACTTCTACTTGATGGGTTCGTAGCATGGAAAACAAAAAATTTCTACCGCAAGAACGAACAAAACCCAGATCTAATCTAGATAAAAGCCAAGATCTAATCTATTAGACATGTGCAACGAGATAGATCTATACTAACCCTCGTAGAACCGAAAGCGTTACGAGATTAGATCTCGGGGTTGATGTAGTCGATCACTTGCCGATCTCAAGATCGTGTGGACGATCCTTCCGGTGCCACGTTCCGGCAGCGCTTCCGCAGTCGGTCACACGTGCGGAGTCGAAGCAGACCTTCCTCTCCCTGTTCCAGCGAGCAACGGAGGTAGTAGATCTTCTCCATGGAATCCCAGCAGCACGACGGTGTGGTGGTGGTGGTGGAGTAGAGATTTCTGCAGGGCTTCACCTAAGCCGGAGCAGAGCGAAGGAAGAGGAGAGAGGCATCGGCTAGGGTTTGTTATGGAAGAGGTCTAGGGGATGGCGCCCCTTCCCCTCTATTTAAAGGAGGGAGGCGCGCCATGGGAGGGGGAGTCCTAGTAGGACTCCCCTCCCTCCTTGGCCGGCGGGTTGGGAAGGGGGGAGGAGTCCTCCTCCCCCACGAATCCGTGTCTTGCCCCACAAGGTTTCCTTGACCCTTTCTTGGTTTTCAAGCAAACACCAAGAACTCTTCTAGAACCTTCCAGAACATTCCGAAACCTTCTAGAATCTCCATACAAACACTCCAGAACATTTCCTAACTTAGAAAATGATCCCCAATATATGAATCTTATTCTCCGAATAATTCCGGATCTCCTCGTGATGTCCCGGATCCAATCCGAGACTCCGAACAACATTCGGTCTCCAACGCATATTCCATATCTACTTAAAACCACTTCGAACCTTAAGTGTGTCACCCTACGGTTCGTGAATATGCAGACATGATGAAGACACCTCTCCGATCAATAACCATCAGCGGGATCTGGAGATCCATAACGGCTCCCACATACTCAACGATGACTTCGTGATCGATAGAACCATTAACATACGAAACCAATTCCCTTTGTCACGCGATATTCTACTTATCCGAGGTTTGATCGTCGGTATCTCCATACCTAGTTCTACCTCGTTACTGATAAGTACTCTTTACTCGTTCCATGTTATGTCATCCCTTGTGACCTAGTCACATGCTTGCAAGCTAACTAGATGACATTCCACCGAGAGGGCCCAGAGCATATCTATCCGTCATATGGATGGACAAATCCCAATCTTGGTCCATGCGCTTCAACACATACTTTCAGAATACCCAATGACACCTTTATAACCACCCAGTTACGAAGGGGTGTTTGATGTCATCAAAGTACCCATCCGGTGATGGTGATTAACATAACCTCATGGTCGAAGGATTAGGTTACTATGCATTTGAAAGCTTACAGCAATACGAACTTTAGTGACTTGATCTTATGCTACGCTTACTATGGGTGTGTGTCCATCACATCATTCTCCTAATGATATAACCTTGTTATTAATGACATCCAATGTCCATGATCAGGAAACCATGATCATCATTTAATCAACAAGCTAGTTCCACAAGAGGCTTACTAGGGACTCTTTTATGTTTACAAAACACACATGTATCAGTGTTTCCATATAATACAATTATAGCATGGGATGTAAACATTCATCATAAACACAAAGATATAATAATAACCACTTTTATTATTGCCTCTTGGGCATATCTCCAACAGTCTCCCACTTGCACTAGAGTCAATAATCTAGATTACATGGTAATATACCTAACACCCATGGCGTTCTGGTGTTGGTCATGCTTTGCTCTAGGGAGAGGTTTAGTCAACGGATCTGCGACATTCAGATCAGTGTGTACTTTGCAAATCTTTATGTCACCATCTCAGACATACTCGCGAATAGCATGGAAACGTAGCTTGATGTGCTTCAGCTTGCTATGTGACCTTGGTTCCTGTGCATTAGCTATGGCACCTGTGTTGTCACAGTAGATGGCCATCGGGTCCAACGCACTGGGAACCACTCCAAGTTCAGTAATGAACTCCTTCATCCATATGGCTTCTTGTGCAGCCTCCGAAGCAGCTGTGTATTCCGATTCAGTTGAAGATTTCGCCACAACGCTTTGCTTGGCACTCCTCCAGCTCACTGCAGCACCATTCAAAATAAATACGTATCCAGACTGTGACTTCGAGTCATCTGGATCGGTGTTCCAACTAGCATCAGTGTAACCATTTACAACAAGCTGTTCATCACCTCCATAAGAAAGAACCATATCCTTAGTCCTATTCAGGTACTTTAGGATATTCTTGACCGCTGTCCAGTGCTCCATTCCAGGATCACTTTGATATCTGCTAGTCAAACTAACAGTATGTTCTATATCCGGTCTTCTACACAGCATGGCATACATGATAGAACCTATGGCCGAGGCATAGGGAACATTATTCATCTTTTCTCTATCTTCTGCCGTAGCCGGACTTTGAGTCTTACTCAAGGTCTTACCTGACAACATGGGCATGAACCCTTTCTTGCTCTCTTCCATTCTAAACTTCTTTAGAACTTTGTCTAAGCATGTACTTTGTGAAAGCGCTATTAGGCGTCTTGATCTATCTCTATAAATCTTGATGCCTAGAATATATGCCGCTTCGCCAAGATCCTTCATTGAAAAACTATTATTCAAATAGGTTTTGACGCTATTAAGAAGTTCTATATCATTCCCAATCAACAATATGTCATCTACATATAGTACTAGGAATGCTACAGAGCTCCCACTCACTTTCTTGTAAATACAAGCTTCTCCATAAGTTTGTATAAATCCAAAGTTTTTGATTACTTTATCAAAACGTTGATTCCAACTCCAGGATGCTTGCTTCAGTCTATAAATGGAGCGCTGAAGTTTGCATACCTTGTCAGCATCACTAGGATCGACAAAACCCTTGGGTTGTACCATATACAACTCTTCCTCAATGTCACCATTAAGGAACACTGTTTTGACATCCATCTGCCAAATCTCATAATCAAAATATGCAGCAATTGCTAACAAAATCCTCACAGACTTTAGCTTCGCTACTGGTGAGAAAGTCTCATCGTAGTCAACTCCTTGAATTTTTCAGAACCCTTTCGCGACAAGTCGAGCTTTATAGACAGTAACATTACCATCAGCATCTGTTTTTCTTTTGAAAATCCATTTGTTCTCGACAGCCTTACGGCCATCCGGTAAGTCCACCAAAGTCCATACTTAGTTTTCGTACATGGATCCCATTTCGGATTTCATGGCTTCTAGCCATTTGTCGGAATCTGGGATCACCATAGCTTCTTCATACGTCGCAGGGTCATCAGTTTTGTCCACCAACATGACGTTCAAGGCAGAGTCATACCACTCAGCAGTGGTACGAACCCTCGTTGACCTGCGAGGTTCAGCAGTAATTTCATTCGAAGTTTCATGATCAGGATCATTAGCTTCCTCTCTAGTTGGTGCAGGCGGCACAAAAACATCTTCCGGTGCTGCGCTACTCTCAACTCCGAGAGAAGGTACAATAACCTCGTCGAGTTCTACTTTCCTTCCAGTCACTTGTTTCGAGAGAAACTCCTCAAGAAAGGATCCATTCTTGGCAACGAAAACTTTGCCTTCAGATCTATGATAGAAGCTATACCCAATTGTTTCTTTAGGGTATCCTATGAAGACGCATTTCTCTGCTTTGGGTTCAAGCTTATCAGGCTGTAACTTCTTTACATACACTTCGCAACCCCAAACTTTAAGGAACGACAACTTAGGTTTCTTTCCAAACCATAATTCATACGGTGTCATTTCAACGGATTTAGATGGTGCCCTATTTAAAGTGAATGCGGCTGTCTCTAATGCATAGCCCCAAAATGATAGCGGTAAATCTGTAAGAGACATCATAGACCGAACCATATCTAAGAGAGTTCGATTACGACGTTCGGACACACCATTACGCTATGGTGTTCCCGGCGGTGTCAACTGCGAAAGTATTCCACATTTCTTTAAATGCATGCCAAACTCATAACTCAGATATTCACCTCCGCGGTCAGAACGCAGAAACTTAATCTTCTTGTTACGATGATTTTCCACTTCACTTTGAAATTCCTTAAACTTCTCGAAAGTTTCGGACTTATGTTTCATAAAGTAGACATACCCATATCTACTTAAGTCATCTGTGAAAGTGAGAACATAACGGTATCCACCACGCGATGCTACACTCATTGGACCGCACACATCAGTATGTATTATTTCCAATAAGTCCGTAGCTCGCTCCATTATTCCAGAGAATGGAGTCTTAGTCATTTTTCCCATTAGGCATGCTTCGCATCTTTCAAGTGATTCAAAATCAAGTGATTCAAGAAGTCCATCAGAATGGAGTTTCTTCATACGCTTCACTCCAATGTGACCAAGACGACAGTGCCACATGTATGTAGAATTATCATTCAATTTTATTCGTTTAGCATCTATGTTGTGAACATGTGTATCACTACTATCGAGATTCAATAAGAATAAACCATTTATCTCAGGTGCATTACCATAAAAGATATTACTCATATAAATCGAACAACCTTTATTCTCAGACTTAAAAGAGTAACCGTCTCGCAATAAACAAGATCCAGATATAATGTTCATGCTTAACGCAGGCACCAAATAACAATTATTTAAATTTAAAACTAATCCCGAAGGTAGATGTAGAGGGAGCGTGCCGACAGCGATCACATCAACCTTGGAGCCATTTCCAACGCACATCGTCACCTCATCTCTTGCCAGTCTTCGTTTATTCCGTAGCTCCTGTTTCGAGTTACAAATATGAGCAACCGAACCAGTATCAAATACCCAGGCACTACTACGACTACTAGTAAGATACACATCAATAACATGTATATCGAATATACCTTTCTTCTTGATGTTGCCGTTCTTCAGATCTGCCAGGTACTTGGGGCAGTTACGCTTCCAGTGACCAAGACCCTTGCAGTAGAGGCACTCAGTTTCAGGCTTAGGACCAGCCTTGGGCTTCTTAGCAGGTGTGACAGCTTTCTTGCCGTCCTTCTTGAAGTTACCCTTTTTCTTAGGCTTGCCCTGTTTCTTGAAATTGGTGGTCTTATTGACCATCAACACTTGGTGCTCCTTCTTGATCTCCACTTCAGCAGTTTTCAGCATGGACGATAGTTCAGACAACGTCTTGTTCATGCAGTGCATATTGTAGTTCATCACAAAGTTCTTATAACTCTGTGGCAGTGATTGGAGGACACGGTGAATCCCTAACTCATTAGGAATCGTTATCCCCAACTCTTGGAGTTTGTTTGCGTGCCCAGACATGGTGAGCACGTGCTCGCTAACGGAGCTTCCCTCTTCCATCTTGCAGGTAAAGAACTTCTCGGAGGCCTCATAGCTCTCCACGACCGCGTGAGTCTCAAAAATGAGCTTGAGCTCCTTAATGATCTCGAACGGGTCGTGGTGCTCAAAACGCTTCTGGAGCTCCGTTTCTAAACCGTACAGGATGGCACACTGAACTATGGAGTAATGATTTTTCCGAGTGGCGTAAACATTCTTTACGTCATCGGTGGCATCATCTGCAGGTTGGTCACCTAGCGGTGCTTCGAGCACATAGGTCATCTGACCAGCCCTGAGGACAATCTTCAGACCACGGAGCCAGTCCGTGAAGTTGCTTCCATTGTTCTTAAGTTTTTCTTTCTCAAGGAACGCATTGAAATTGATGGAGAGGTTCGCCATAATCTACAACAATATTTGCAAGAAGTTTAGACTAAGTTTATGATAAATTGAGTTCTACTTTAATTCTTAAATTAACTAGGTGAACTCCCACTCAAAACAACATCCCTCACATTGTCTTAGTGATTACACGAACCAAGTCCACTACACCAAGTCCGATCTTCATGAGAGAAGATGTAGTTTCATTGGCGAACAATCTTCATGTTCATCATATCACTCATATGATTCATGCTCTACCTTTCGGTATTCCGTGTTCCGAGACCATGTCTGTACATGCTAGGCTCGTCAAGATTAACCTTAGTTTCCGCATGTGCAAATCTGGCTTGCACCCGTTGTATGCACACGTAGAATCTATCACATCCGATCATCACGAGATGCTTCGAGACGACGAGTCTTAGCAACGGTGCCAACTAAGGACGAACACTTTTATTACTTGATATTTAGTGAGAGGGATCATCTTATAATGCTACCGTCGCGATCTAAGCAATACAAGATGCATAAAGGATTAACATCACAGGCAATTCATAATTAGTGTGATATGATATGGCCCTTTCTTCTTATGCCTTTGATCTCCATCTCCAAAGCACGGACATGATCTCCATCATCACCAGCATTGCGTCAAGGTCAGTGGCGCCGCTTCATGGTTGTCCATCATCACCAACAACTATTACAACTACTTGGAATAAAGCTATTACAAGATGAATAGACACGCAGGTCTTAACAGAATTAAAGACAACCATTAGGCTCCTGCCGGTTGCCATATTACAACAAGGATCATTGCATACATCAAATATAATCACAATCACATGATGGCCATATCACATCACAAAACCCCTGCAAAAACAAGTTAGACGCCTCTAATTTTCTTTGCAAGTTTTACTGGTTTGGGGATTTCGAATAAGAACGGATCTTACCTACGAAACTGAACCACAACATTGATACAAGTGCTATCAAGTGCAAAGTGTAGATTGGATCTATACTATGATGGGAGAGACAGACACCCGCAAAGCCACTTGTGCAAAGCAAGTTACACGTCAAGCGTGGAGCAAGTCTCATGTGCGATGACATGTAAGGTTAGCCCGAGCTGCTTCATCCCACCATACCACAAGATGCAAAGTACACAAAGCAAAAGACGGCACGAGCACCAACGCCCACAAAACCATTGTGTTCTACTCGTGCAACAGATCTACGCATAGACAAGGCTTTGATACCACTGATGGGTTCGTAGCATGGAAAACAAAAAATTTCTACCGCAAGAACGAACAAAACCCAGATCTAATCTAGATAAAAGCCAAGATCTAATCTATTAGACATGTGCAATGAGATAGATCTGTACTAACCCTCGTAGAACCGAAAGCGTTACGAGATTAGATCTCGGGGTTGATGTAGTCGATCACTTGCCGATCTCAAGATCCTGTGGACGATCCTTTCGGCGCCACGTTCCGGCAGCGCTTCCGCAGTCGGTCACACGTGCGGAGTCGAAGCAGACCTTCCTCTCCCGGTTCCAGCGAGCAGCAGAGGTAGTAGATCTTCTCCACGGAATCCCAGCAGCACGACGGTGTGGTGGTGGTGGAGTAGAGATTTCTGCAGGGCTTCGCCTAAGCCGGAGCAGAGCGAACGAAGAGGAGAGAGGCGGCGGCTAGGGTTTGTTATGGAAGAGGTCTAGGGGGTGGCGCCCCTCCCCTCTATTTAAAGGAGGGAGGTGCGCCATGGGAGGGGGAGTCCTAGTAGGACTCCCCTCCCTCCTTGGCCGGCGGGTTGGGAAGGGGGGAGGAGTCCTCCCCCCCCACGAATCCGTGTCTTGCCCCACAAGGTTTCCTTGACCCTTTCTTGGTTTTCAAGCAAACACCAAGAACTCTTCTAGAACCTTCCAGAACATTCCGAAACCTTCTAGAATCTCCATACAAACACTCTGGAACATTTCCTAACTTAGAAAATGATCCCCAATATATGAATCTTATTCTCCGGACAATTCCGGATCTCCTCGTGATGTCCCGGATCCAATCTGAGACTCCGAACAACATTCGGTCTCCAACGCATATTCCATATCTACTTAAAACAACTTTGAACCTTAAGTGTGTCACCCTACGGTTCGTGAATATGCAGACATGATGAAGACACCTCTCCGATCAATAACCATCAGCGGGATCTGGAGATCCATAACGGCTCCCACATACTCAACGATGACTTTGTGATTGATAGAACCATTAACATACGAAACCAATTCCCTTTGTCACGTGATATTCTACTTATCCGAGGTTTGATCGTTGGTATCTCCATACCTAGTTCTACCTCGTTACTGATAAGTACTCTTTACTCGTTCCATGTTATGTCATCCCTTGTGACCTAGTCACATGCTTGCAAGCTAACTAGATGACATTCCACCGAGAGGGCCCAGAGCATATCTATCCGTCATATGGATGGACAAATCCCAATCTTGGTCCATGCGCTTCAACACATACTTTCAGAATACCCAATGACACCTTTATAACCACCCAGTTATGAAGCGGTGTTTGATGTCATCAAAGTACCCATCCGGTGATGGTGATTAACATAACCTCATGGTCGAAGGATTAGGTTACTATGCATTTGAAAGCTTACAGCAATACGAACTTTAATGACTTGATCTTATGCTACGCTTACTATGGGTGTGTGTCCATCACATCATTCTCCTAATGATATAACCTTGTTATTAATGACATCCAATGTCCATGATCAGGAAACCATGATCATCATTTAATCAACAAGCTAGTTCCACAAGAGGCTTACTAGGGACTCTTTTATGTTTACAAAACACACATGTATCAGTGTTTCCTTATAATACAATTATAGCATGGGATGTAAACATTCATCATAAACACAAAGATATAATAATAACCACTTTTATTATTGCCTCTTGGGCATATCTCCAACACTACTGCTACCACGAAGGACACTAGGAAGAGGGTTGTCGGATGGGATCCCACCAAGTGCACGGTGCGGGAACTCCGTGAGGCGCGGAAATCTGGTCATCTGACAGAGGGTTCCTTGAAGCTCCCTAGGGACGAGGCTGCTCCCATCCCCAAGCCAGACTAGAGGGTAATGTTCCTCTCTTTCCTCTTCCATGGTCTTTCCCTTCCTGTCCATGAATTTCTTCGGGGCCTTCTGTTTGTTTATGGCGTGCAGCTGTATCAGCTCACGCCTAACTCTATTATCCACGTCGCTTGTTTTGTCACTCTTTGCGAGTGTTTTCTTGGGATTCATCCCCATTGGGTCCTTTGTAAACACTTCTTCTATGTTCATCGCAACGTCACTGACACCATTGTCCATGACGTTGGTGGCGCTATTTTCTCTGTCCGATCCAACGTTGATTACTTTGATTTCAAAATCACGGATTCTGTCCAAGGCTGGAAGTCCAAGTGGTTTTATGTCAAAGATAAACCACTTGAAGGCCAATCTTTCAGGTTAGCCCCCTTTGACCCAAAGAAATCCTACCGCAAACTTGATTCCTGGGACCAGCGTCCTTCTGCCGAAGAAATAGCGGAAATCCAGCCCTTTGTTGATCATATTTCCGAGCTGCGGCATGAGGTTGGCAAAGAACTGTCAGGTCTCCAGATCCTAGCGTACTTTTTGCGGATCCACGTCCAGCCGCTCCAAGCTCGACTGTCTGGTATGTGGGCGTATACCGGGAAGAAGGACCCGATGAGGATTTCCTCGGAGGACCTCGCCCTCAAGGTGTATGAGAAGAGAGTCCGGAGCTTCACAACTTTGACAGCAAAAAGCCCGGTTCCTTCAACTTGCCTTGTGGAGCCCTATGGCAAGAAGAAACGGCTTCCCGAGGTACATTTCCTTCGCCTTCGTCTTTTCTTGTCTTCTGTTTGTACATATATTTTTCAAGTCTTCCGCTTTCTGTAGGATTTTGATCACCTGAGCTCACTTCCTCCCCTTCCCGGAAGTGGTGAGCCCCCTGTCCACCCCTCTGCATCCGACGATCTCCCTATGACTGGGACTGCCGTGGATGAGGAGGGGGAATTCTCTGAGTCCGATTCTTTGTCGAAGACGCAATCACTTCCTTCAGCTGGATCCAGAGATCTCCGCATGGAGCGTGCTGGCAAAAAGAGGAAACGCCCTTGTGCTGTGAAAAGTGTCAAGGATTCGGATGACTCGACCGCTTCCAAGCCTTTCAGTGCTTCTCCGATCGCAGCTGCTCCTGCCCAGATGAACTTGTTCCGTCTTGCGCAGGATGTGTCTTCGTAAGTATTTCCTTTCTTCTTTTTCTATTTCACCTGGTGATTTTACTGCTGATGCTTGCTCTTGCTCGTGTTGTACTGTTGTAGTGATGACGAAGATCTCCCCGCTTCTCCTCTTCCCACATTTGTGGACTGCTCCACAAGGAAAACTCCTCCGCCATCAGCGGAGCCGAAAGAAAAACCTCGGTATCCTGTGGAGAAAACCGTCCAAAAGGATGTTGCACTTCATCCAAGCTGCCGCCGCAAAAAGGAAGAAAATGTCAGGTAAAGGGGTGGTGATATCTGAAGAGCCTATTGATGTGGACATGAAGGATGTAAGTCACTTTTGATGCCGGAATTTTTCCTTCCCCGTATACTTATTTTGCCCTCATATCCTTTTGCTATGATTTTTCTTTGCTCAGCCTTTGATGCGCGAGATGGTCGGTATGGCCTCTCGTTTTATAAGGATCCGCGATGATGATGAAGAGCTAAAAGGTATGTGCTGATCATCTTTGTAATCTCCTTGTAAAAATGTTCATCCTCATTTTTGTGATTCGCTCCTACAGCCGCTGCCAAGCAATCCGGAATTATTCGGGATGAGGCGATGAAGCATGCCGATGATCTGGAGGTAAGACTCCGAGCTACCGAAGAGGCCAATCAGAAGGCGAAAACTGACGCTGAGGAAGTGGCCAGGCAAGTCACTGCTCGGGATGCAAATCTGCGGCAGCGCTTGGAGGCCCTTAATAACTCGCT
The DNA here is from genome assembly GCA_916181665.1 of Avena sativa. NCBI lineage: Eukaryota > Viridiplantae > Streptophyta > Magnoliopsida > Poales > Poaceae > Avena > Avena sativa. The sequence goes on from OV702290.1 coordinate 474,376,254, forward strand.
GACCCGTAAGTTTTTATCTATGCATGTTTTTGTTTTATTTCTTTCTTTTGGTTGTCAACCTCTTCTTCTGTTGTTTTATTTGTCAAAACTGACTGGCCAGAACCTACCGCTGGATGATGATAAGAAAGTTGATCCTTTGTTGGATGCTGTTAGCACTTTGGAGGCTAACAGCGTTCATGTGCGCAATCTTCTTATCCGCTCGCGCTGCGCTTTCAAGAAGCTCCATGCCGAAGTATTTCCAACCAAGGATGTGCCGGAGGACCTGAATGATCTTGTCGCCGTTTTTGGCGCTAATCCCGGCCCCCTTGTTGGTTATAGTTTGATGTAGTCAAGGAGCAGTGCCGAAACTTCGATGGCCCTGGCGATGGTGCACGGCGAGAAGGTCGACTGGGAGAAGGTTAGCTCCTCTGTCCCAGTCACCCCCAGTGGCCAAGCAATTGACCTGAAGCCGCATATTAGAAGGCCAGAAAATATTCTCGGCTGCTCCTAGGTTTGGTCTCGGGTTCGGGGAAATTGGCTGCCCCTTCTTCAGCTGCTCTTACTACGACGGGAGCTCCTTCTTCGGCTATTCCTGTCACTGGTGTAGCTAGTGCTCCTTCCGCTAGCACCACCTTGTCTTTGAAGGACGCAACCTCATAGGTGCTGTTTTGTAATCATTTACCGTGTCTCCCTTGATGTTTGTAATGAACCTTGACTTTATCCAGCTTTCCATGCTTCTTTTTACAAGGAGGCAACTTCTGAATATATGTGTGCGAGCTTTGCTTTTGTATGCTGAATGTTTCACATCTTTTTGTCTTGTCAGATCTTGAATGATTCTTTGGCTCCTTCTGGACCCGCGCAATTGTCGGTTGTTGTTCCGTCCTCCACTGTAATAGGCGCAACCAGTTCCGCCATCGTGCATACGGTGGACCCGCCATTGTATGCTGAAAAGTTAGAGTAGGTGAAAAAACTTGAAGGAAAACTTCGGGTTGTTCAATCGATGGTGGATATTTCCTAATCAAAAACACGCCAAGCTCTCAACCGCGAGGCTTTTTTCTTGGAAGAAATCTCTAGGGCGAACGAGAGGCTATTCTGTAAGTACTCGTCCTCTCTCTTTTATTTCTTCGGTTGCCCTTCCCGTCTTGCGGGAAATTGATATTTTGTCTCCCTGATTTCTAGGCATTCAATTGTGCAAGAGGGATGAGACCCAACGTCTGCGCAACCGAATGCAAGCTCTTGTGGCTACCTCCCGAAGTTCTGAGATGGACTTTTGGACTGATCATCGTTGCGCCTATATTGTAGCATTGCTTCAGGATCGCCTGTCGGAGTTGGATAAATTCGTCAAGTATTGCCGTAGATCTCTGGCCATTACTTATAATGCCATGTTTCCTCGGGATCCTCAGCCTCAAACCTCGGCGGACTTTATTGCGAAGTTCCAACATGGTGAGATGATCCATCACTTTGTGAAGCTTCAACTTGTGGCAGGTGCATGTGCATCATCCGATGCTAGACTTGGACGATATATCTTCGTGGCTACCTTCTCCTTCCGATGGTGGCCTTACTGATATGGTGCCTCATTACATAGATGCTCGTAGACCTACCATTAGAATTATCTAAAAATGTTTGGAGGCAGATGAAGAGATTTTTGTAAACTTCCCTATCTGATTATTTACTTGTTTCGCCTTTGTAATTTGTGTAGAACTACTTTATACTTGTCAAAAAGGTCATATATTTTATACGAGATTTTTATTGTATGCTGTATTATCTTGTTGGGGAATCCGATGAACTGATGTTCGTGTGCCATAGAAGTTTTATGTCGCGGAATACTCTCTTTACTTACTGATAATAATGGGTAGGGGTACATTGCGATGGCGTAATCGCCTGACCGTTGGCCTTTATTGAATATAGAATGCATCTAATAGAGGTTTTCTAAAGGAACTTCGGCTTCTATTCCTAGGGATCTTCATCATCTTCTGTATTATGGTGCTCGTGACTTGTCAATCAGCGGGTCTTCTTATGCGGGACCATTATTGGAGGCTGCATACGTTGCTTTTTGCGAGGCTGCTGCATGCTTGTTCTTCCGATACTTTCTTTTTTGCGGGTGTGCCCTTCGTGTGTCGACTCTTCATCCGCCAATTTCAGCTGTCCAAGTTCCGCCTCCATCCCGAAATATTCTGAGATTTTGTTGAATTCTCGACAGCTGTCTGCGCGGCTGAAGCTTCCTTTGATTGTGATGACCCTGTTGGGGGCAAGAATTTTTAGCACTAGGTATGCGTAGTGAGGTACTGCCATGAACCTGGCAAAAGCTGGTCGTCCCAGGATCGCGTGGTATTGAGATGGCCAGTCCATAACTTCGAATTCTAGCTTTTCTTGTCTGAAGTTATTTTTTGACCCGAAAACTACGTCGAGGTGTACTTTGCCCAATGTAATTTCGGCTTTTCCTGGAACTATCCCATGGAAGGTTGTGTCTGTTGGTGTTAGGTTCGTTATGGACCAGTTCATGGCCCGTAGAGTTTTGACGTAAATCAGGTTGATGCTACTTCCTGCATCCAAGAAAACCTTGCTCATGTCAAACCCGCCGATTTGCGCTTCCACTATTAGCGTTAACTAGCATAGCTGAGGGACCCGTAATGGATGGTCAGCTCTGCTGAAAGTAATTTCTTGTTCTGACCAATGGAGATACTCTGGTGTAGGAGGTGGTTTTGTTACCGCCAAATTTACTTACCTGGTGATCAATTTCTGTGTTCTATTAGAGGGTAGCCCCTTCTAGATCATTGGCATCGCTCCTTTTGACCTGGGATATTTGTTGTCTTGGTATGTTGTATTTTGCGGCTGTCCCACTGGTGGAGGCCCCTGTGGTGGAGGTGGAGCGCCAATGGCCAAGGTGCTAGGTGTAGGGGCATAGTTTCTGTTTGTTGCTTCAGCTGCCTTTGTGTTGCATAGTTCTTGCATCTTTAGGAATGTCCGGCAGTCCTTTAGGAGGTGATTTGATCGCCTTTTCCCTATTGAGTCGACGTAGTAGTGCATATTGAAGGGTCCTTCCAACATTTGTCCTACTAACATTGGTGGGTCTCGGTTCGTCGGCTGGTATCGTTGCCGCGGCTGGCTTTCACCAATATTTTCCCTACTGCCACGATATCCGTTGTTGTAGTCATCACTTTGTCGGTTGTCCATTCCAGAAATGCTCGCTGCAACATAACTGGGTGTATGGTATCCATCATTGGTTCGTCATCTCCGGTCGTTGTTACGCAAGTCTTTGTAGTCGGGAGAACAGGCCCTTTTGTTGTGTACTGCATCCTCTCCGTCGGCCCAACGATTGGCTATTTCCATTAGCTATGAAATTGTCCTTGGCTTTGTTCGTCCTAGTTCTTCAATGAACTCCTGTCGACGTATACCATCATTGAAGGCATCGATCGCTCTTTCGTTGGATATTGCTTCAGCCGAATTTTTGGTAATGTTCCATCATTGGATGAAGGCTCGTATTGATTCTCCTGGCTTTTGCTTATAGGCACACAATTGCTCCAAAGACGCGGGTCGCTTGAATGTAGATTGAAAGTTTCTGATAAATTTGTCTTCAAGATCATTCCAACTTCTGATAGAATCTTCTGGTAGTTGCTTCAGCCAGGAGCGTGCTGATACATTTTTGATGTTCCATGCTTGGTTTTATCTACTTTCTTATGTTTTGCCCACACTTTGGAGTAATTTTCTTATGATTTCTTGGACTAACCTATTAACAAGAGCCATAGTGCCAGCTGCCTGTTTTCTACTATTTTTGGTTCCAGGAAAGTCAGAAAATGAATATTCTTGGAATTGGACGGGACAAAAGCCAAAGTCATTATTTTACCGAGGGACACCTGCAGCCAGAATACGAGACGGAGAGGGGCTGGGGCCCGGCCACACTACCTGGCCGCGGGGCCAGGCCTGGCCCATGCCAGGGGGTGGTCTGGCCGCCCCAGGCACCCCCTCGGCCTCTCCTTCTGCCTATATATTGCCTCTGATACGGAAACCCTAAGGACCCGATCAAAATTCCACGAAAGAGTCTGTAGCCGCCGTCATCAACATCCCTAGATCGGGAGGGATCTGAAGCTCTTCCTAGCACCCTGCCGGAGAGGGGAATTCACCCTGGAGGCCTTCTTCATCATCATGCAAGCCTCTGGTGTGATGCGTGAGTAGTTCATCTCTGGACTATGGGTCCATGTAGTAGCTAGATGGCTGGTTCTCCTCCTTTGTGCTATCATGTCTAGATCTTTTGAGCTCTGTTCATGATCAAGATCATCTATTTATAATTCCTACACGTTGTGTTTATGGGGATCCGATGGATATTGAGATGCTATTTCAGATTGATTATTGATTCTATCATGTCTTTGCTATTTGCGATCGTGCATGCTTTCCATTATTAGTATCTATCTTGGCCAAGTAGATGCTAGCAACTCCAAGAGTTAGTATTTATGCTCGATAGTGGGTTCACGCCTCTGGTAATCTAGGGAAGTGACACAAATCTCTAAGGTACTAGATGTGCTGTTGCTACTAGGGAGAAAACAACAATCCTTTGTTCATAGAACAATCGTATTGTTTACTTTACACGCAATTCGTAATGCAATTATCCGTTGCTTGCAACTTAATACTAGAGGGGGTTCGGATGATAACCTGAAGGTGGATTATTAGTCATAGATGTAGTTGGATTATGGTCTATGTATAATGTTGTAATGCCCAATCGAATCTCAAAGGAGTCAAGATGATTAGTATATGCATGTATTGCTTTCTCGATGTTTGTTAATTGCCTCGCTGTAATTCGTTCACCCAGCATGTCTTCTATCTTAAGGAGAGCCACCTCTAGTGAACTATGGACCCTGGTCCTTTCTTTTACTATCAATCTACAATCAACTATTTATTGCTTTGTGTTTACTTTATGCAAACTATTACTTCCTTCCATTCGATACGTTTAATCCTTTGTTTTTAGCAAAACCGGTGAGATTTACAACCTCATCGCAAGTTGGGGACAGAGTTCGGTAGTTGTGTTGTGCAGGTCTCCACGTTGCTGCTGGCACCGGTAGTGCCCCATGCCAACGTTCAGCTAGCTACACCTTTGGGGTGTTTCCTTGCTCCTACTAGATTGATAACCTTGGTTTCATAACTGAGGGAAAACTGACTACTGTGCTCATCATACCTTCCTCTTGGGGTTCCCCAACAAGCTCGTTAATACACGAGTCAGCAAGTACTTTTTCTGGCGCTGTTGCCGGGGAGTCAAGGACATCTTCACAAGGGGAGTCCTTCATAACCAATCTCTTTACTTTGTTATTTTTGTTTTGCTTACTTTACTTTTGCCTTGTTTGCTTGTTTCTTTATCAAAAACAGAAAAAAATGACTACTCTTGAAAACACTAAGTTGTGTGACTTCACTAGCACCAACAACAATGATTTTATGAGCACACCTATTGCTCCACCTGTTCCTGAAGCTCCTTTCTTTGAAATAAAACCTGCTTTACTCAATCTTGTTATGAGAGAACAATTTTCTGGTATTGGTAATGACGATGCTGCTGCCCATCTAAATAACTTTGTTGAACTTTGTGAGATGCAAAATCATAGGGATATAGATGGAGATATTATTAAGCTTAAATTGTTTCCTTTCTCTTTGAGAGGAAAAGCTAAAGAATGGTTGAATTCCTTAACTAGGAATATTATTGATTCTTGGACTAAATGTAAAGATGCTTTCATTGGAAAATACTATCCTCCTGCTAAGATTATATCTATGAGAAGTGAAATAATGAAGTTTAAACAATCTGATAATGAACATGTTGCTCAATCTTGGGATAGAATGAAATCTTTGGTAAAGAATTGTCCCACTCATGGACTGACTGCTTGGATGATCATTGATACATTGCAAATGTATCTATAATTTTTGATGCTCCATGCTTGGTTTTATCCACACTTTGGAGTACTTTTCTTATGGTTTCTTGGACTAACCTATTAACAAGAGCCATAGTGCCAGCTGCCTGTTTTCTACTGTTTTTGGTTCCAAGAAAGTCAGAAAATGAATATTCTCGGAATTGGACGAGACAAAAGCCAAAGTGCCTATTTTTCTAGAAGACTCCAGGAGCCAGAATACGAGACGGAGGAGGGCCAGGGGCTGGCCACACACCCCCTAGGCGCGGGCTGGGCCTGGCCGCGCCAGGGCATGGTGTGGTGGCCCCAGGCACCCCCTCGGTCTCCCTCTTCGCCTATAAGAAGCCTTCTGACCTAAAAACTCCCGGGGCTTCGATGTTTTTCCAGAAGGAGTTCCGCTCCGCCGCCACCACCAGTTTCCACGAAACAACACCAGAAACTCCGTTCTGGCACCCTGCCGGGACGAGGAATTGGAGGAGATCATCGCCATCATCATCACCATCGCTTCTCCATCGACCATCCATGTTTCCCCCATCTATGAGTGAGTAATCCCCCGCTGTAGGCTATGGGGGATGGTAGGTATTGGATGAGATCGTTCATGTAATGGCATCAGATTGTTAGGGCATGGTGCCTAGTATCTTTTATTAGTGCTTTATGACTTTGTTGCGACTTGTTGTGCTTAATGCTTGCCACTAGGGCCCGAGTGCCATGATTTCAGATCTGAACATGTTATTGATTCATTATGATAGTATTGTTTCTGGTCTTATCTACAAGTTGTATACACACGTTGTTGTCCGGAACCTATGGCCCCGAAGTGACAGAAATCGGGATAGCCGGAAGGGAATGGCTTTGATGTGAGGATCACATGTGTTCACGGAGTGTTAATGCTTTGCTCCGGTGCTCTATTAAAAGGAGCACCTTAATTGCTAGTAGTTCCCTAGAGGCCCCGCTGTAAACGGGCTGGCAGGACAAAAGATGTTGTGCAAGTTCTCATTGCGAGCACGTATGACTATATATGGAACACATGCCTAGGATTGTCTAGTACTTGGATACTTTATCTTATTTATCTGCAATTGCCCTCTGTTCTGATTGCTATGTGAATTGTCTTGTCCATGCAACGCCCGTCCATCCATCCCTATGCCTACCGCACTCGAATCCCACTATTTACTGCTTTTGTTACTATTGTCTTTGCTTTACTACTGCTGTTACTTTACTATTCCTGCTACAAAACTGTTGCTACTGATAAACTGCTGTGAGCAAGATTGTTTCCAGGTGCAGCTGAATTGACAACTCAGTTGTTAAAGCTTATAAATATTCTTTGGCTCCCCTTGTGTCGAATCAATAAATTGGGTTTCACTTCCCTTGAAAATACTGCGATACACCCCCTATACTTGTGGGTCATCAAGACTATTTTCTGGCACCGTTGCCAGGGAGCATAGCTTTATTTATCAAGTCTACTTGGATTCACTATTGTTCAAGCTAAGTTTATTTTCTCCTTGTTTGCTTGTTTCTTTATCAAAAATACAAAAAATTAGTTCCTACTCTAGTTGTTATTTTCGTTGGTTTGTTATTGTCTTGCCTTATCATGCTTGTTGTCAATGGTTGGTTTCTTTGAAACTGAAGCTTAATGGCAAGGTGGGTTCACAGAAGATGAAAAATATTATTATAAGGAACACCGCTTGTCACAAAAAGGGAAACACTTATGGGAACAAATTGATAAATTGTATACCATTGCTAGAAACATGTGCTCTACTTATAATGTTACTTATTGCTTGGATAAATCTTGTTGCTGTAGGAGGTACAAACACCTCCCTTTTCAATGTGAGTATAATGAAAATGTTACCATATCTTCTTATGTTAAAGGAAATTATGACTTTTATGATGTGGAACAAATTGAAGAATTTATTGCTTGGAAGGGTGCTTTTGAACTTGCTAGTTTGCTTGAAAATATTGATGATTCACCTTAAAAATATGAGGTTTATGGTATACTTAAATTTTGCTTTGATAATTACAAGGATGAAAATGGCTATATTCTTGAATATTTTAATAGATGCTTTCCACAAATGGAAGACACTAATGCCTTGCAGGATCCTATGGAAGAAGAAATTGATGAACCTGAAATCTCATTAGATGAAAAAGAGGAGGAGAGTGATGAACAAAAGGAGGAAGAATGGATTAGCTACCCATGCCTACCTTCTAATGAGAGTAACTCTTTATCCCTTACATTATTTGATTGTCCTCCATGCTTACTAAAGGAGGATGAATGTTATGTTCCTGAGGATTCTTTTGAAAGTGTTTATAATAAAGCTCTAGTGCTTGTAGATCATGAAAAGAATGCTTTACGTGATAGTTATATTGTTGAGTTTATTCATGAGGCTACTGAAAATTATTATGAGAGAGGAAAATATGGTTGTAGAAGTTTTCATGGTATTGAAACACCTCTCTATGTGCTGAAAGTTTTGAAGTTACTCTTGTTTTATCTTCCTATGCTTGTCACTTTGTTCTTTGTGAATTTATTTGCATACACAATTCCTATGCATAGGAAGTGGGTTAGACTTAAATGTGTTTTTAATTTGCTTCTTCATGCTCTCTTTTACTTCAACTCATATTTCTTATGAGAGCATCCTCTCAAACTTTTATGCCTGAAGATGATAATATGTCTACTATTCTTGGGAGCCTATTTCTTAAATACTGCAGGAGCTGTTATTAATTGTAATCAAGGGAAGGTGAACTTCAATGTCAATGACAAGGAACATACTATCCATTTCCCCAAGAAGATTGATAGACTTATGGTTTTGAATTCAATTGAACATGATGAGGGCATTCAAGTTGGAGAAATATATTGTCCCATACCAAGAGAAAAATTTGAAACTATTATGAGTGGGACCATTGCTATCAAGGTTGAGGTAACATAATCATTAGTGGAATACAAAGTTTTGTATCATATGAAATTGTTTTGGTAACAAGACCTGATCAACCTTGTTAACAAAAGGATTTCATTGAACAAAACAATGTTTTCACCATGATTATCTCCGATTACTTCTATTTTATCCATTTTTAGTTTTTGCTTTTGCGTAACTTAAAGGCATTAAAGAAAAGTACTTATTGGGAGATAACCCAAAAGTTTTAGATGAGTCTTGGAAGTTATTACCTCAGTAATAACCTCTCCTTATCCTTTTTATTTGCTTTTTGTGCCAAGAGTAACCTCTAATGAGAGAGAAGTAATGATTGGGAAAATTGCTGTCCCGAAACAGATTTCTGTGCTTCACCGTAAAAATTCTTGTAAAATCTCTGAACGTCTTTTTGAGGCGTGAATTTTTGTGCTTCTGCCTCAGGTTGTTATATAACTTTCGTTAGTTCAACAATTTTTGATTTGAGCAACAGAAGGTCTTCAAAAAAATTCGTCTTTACCTGCTGGTCTGTTTTGACAGATTTCTGCCATTTTCTGCATTTGCTTCTTGTTGGTTCCTTTTTGAGTTTTTTTGGGGAAATGAGCTTTTTGAGGGAAATACTACAGTAGATAGTGTTCTAATGTAAGTTTATTTTGTGTTAGAACTGAACCTTAAGACCTATTATCTTGAGTGCACTAATGTTGCTAATAATGATTGTGTGAAGTTTTGTATGAAGGAAAAATTTTAGGTGTATGGAAGGAATGAGTAATGAGATGAAGGATGGACTAAAGCTCAAGCTTGGGGATTCCACCCGTGTCACCCCAAGAAATATCCAATAAGTACAAGCGTCAAAGCTTGGGGATGCCCAAGGCATCCTCTTCTTCATCAATAAAAATCCCAGGTTTCTTCCAAACACTTCATTTTTATTGTTTCATGCACAGTTGTGTTGTTCTTGGAGTGTCTTCTTTTTCGTTTTTGTTTTGGTTTTTAGTTTGCGTGGTTTGCTTAGTTTCCTGAATAAATTGGTTGGACCTCCTCTTTCATATATTGGTGTTCAAATAGTTTGGTTTGGTTTGGAAAAGAGTAGGAGAGCTCATGCTTAAGTGGTAAAGAGAGTTTGTTTTTGACTGCGACCTATGCTCTGTCATGCCATGCTTGATATTGTTTTGGCTTCATGCTTAGTATTATTTGCTGTAGCATGACTTGTTATAAACAATTGACATTGCTTAATGTGCCTTGGATGAATCATGCGTTGTTTTAGCATATTAAAGCATAGTATAGTGGTATTCTCCTTTGATGCTTTATTTGAGTTGACTTGGCACATGCTCACATCATGTTATGACTATCCCAAGTCACCATAAGCCTTTATGATCCTTTAGTTTTCAACTTGTAGTATCACTTTATGCTTTGATCAATGATGTTTTGTCGCTCTGCATGATTATGGCCATTATTGCTCTCTCGTTTGTCGCTCCCTTACTATTGCTAGCCATCACCTTCACTGAGTATATTTTACTCAAGTTTCCAACTCCCTAAACCAAATATTTCCAAAGTGTCCACCATACCTACCCATTAGCATCATTTGCTACCTCCGTGCATATTCAATATTCCTTGTTTTCTTCCGAATAAAATGTTTGCTTATTATGAGAAAGTTAGTTAGTAAAGCTCTCACGAACTTGATGGCACACTTTATTTTCTTGCACTTAATAAACCTGAACCATTGTGTCCTTCTTTGTTGCGCATATGCTTGCGCTTTATGAGTTGAAGTTAGCAGAACCATGTATCATGGGGACCGCTTTCAATGCTTCATAGGTACTTTGTACCTAGTTGATATCATGTTATTTTGCTTATGGATCCCAGCGGTGTGAAATAAAAGTGGAACTTGTAAGATCATGGAGTTTGTATGTATGTTAGAGAAACGCCTGGGCCACTAGCCTAAGCCATGCCTAATCATGGTGGAAACTTGCAGCATAACCATAATGAGCATTCTATGAAGCATCCTCAATAAAAATCTATGCACATAGTAAATAAAAAGATCGCTGAGATGCTCATTGTCTTCTTGCCTTGTTATTTTGATTATGGGATAGCTCCCGTGTCATGTGCAAGGGGTACCCCGTTGGCGGTTCTCTATGATACGTATATACTTACGATGACAAGAGCTTACTTGTGACTGAAGTTGAGTAGCATGAGGATCGGTCTTCCTAAGTAAGGGGCATGAGACTTTGATTTATAACTTGTCAAGCATATACTCTTAGTTGTGTCACTTTAACCTTAACCATTTAAAGATGCTTATGATAGGGGAAATGAGAGCTCAAAGCTAACAAGTATCATACCTTCAGCATTTGGAAGCCTTTCAAACTTTTCAAAACCTTTTCATTTCCTTGTTGAGTCTCCACACATTCTATGAGCACTTTCTTGAGAGCATAGTGGCCATTCTTAGTTCTATGTGCATTGTCCCAAGACTTGTTGATTGATGCATACCTTGATATTGCTTGTTTTAAACTATTTGTATCTAGTCACTCTTATGAACTTTGAAGGTGTCCTATGCATTTATGTTTTCTACTCTATGAGGGACAAGCTGAATACCACTATGCTATGTTTTCTTTATGTGAAACAAACAAACGTCTTGCAAGGCATTGTTATTCATGAATGTTTTGTTTGTGCCTTTTCATGTTGCAACATAGTTTCTTTGTCTTATTGCTAGAACTTTGTCTTTCATGTTATGATTGAAGTACTATGATCCCAGATTCGAATGTTTTACAAATATTTTGATCAATTTTATGATGGTGAATGTCACCTCAAAAATTATTCTTTCTTTTTATCACTTACCTACTCGAGGACGAGCAGGAGTTAAGCTTGGGGATGTTGATACATTGCAAATGTATCTATAATTTTTGATGTTCCATGCTTGGTTTGATCTACTTTCTTATGTTTTGCCCACACTTTGGAGTACTTTTCTTATGATTTCTTGGACTAACCTATTAACAAGAGCCAGAGTGCCAACTGCCTGTTTTCTGCTGTTTTTGGTTCCAGGAAAGTCAGAAAATGAATATTCTCGGAATTGGACGGGACAAAAGCCAAAGTCATTATTTTACCGAGGGACACCTGGAGCTAGAATACGAGACAGAGACGGGCTGGGGCCCGACCACACCACCTGGCCGTGTTGGGGGGATACCCCCGGGTAGGGTCACGCCAGGGTATAAAGGCTGAGTTAGCCGAGGTACGGCAAGGTCAAAGCAAGTGCTGGCCGAGTCACCTCAAGGCAGGCCGAATCACGGAGTAACCCGGACCAGAGGATGTCCACTTAACTGAGTCCCGACCGATGTATATCGTATGCCGGCAGGATTTATGTAACTTGTATGCAGGTACCCGTGTGGCTGGATTAACCAAGCACGATCCGGGTTATATCAGGCTTGCAAGAGAAGGAAGGTATCTCGCTGGTCAAAAGGTGGTCACTATACACAGGAGCATGAGCGAAGCGGACAGAGAGAAGGACCACCGAGGCGTGGCCGACAAGGGTGACGCGTCCTGTGTCGGATGACGCTGGCGCCGGAGAGGCTTACGTAGCCTCTGCATGGCTTACGACGGCGAAAAGTGATCCAGTTGGTTTGCTATTTTGGGAAGAGGCATATTCCCAGGAATATGCCTCCACGTATGCCCTAATGGGAGACCTAGCCTCCCCTTTATAAGGAGTGCTAGGGCCTCTGTAGAAAGGGGTTGGTTGGCATTTGAGTAGTTGGTTCCTTGGATAAAGAAAGTGGTGAGAGTAAGAGAGTTCCTTCTTCCTCCTCTCCCCAATACAGCTCAAGGAGCACTTGTAAACTCATCTATCTTGGAGAATACAAAGCATCAGTGTGTGGAATCACCACATTATCCCTCCCTGGATTCCACTAGTGCATATTGGCCCCACCTTTAGCCTATCCATGGCATCTGCCGTGACACCACCACGACAGTTGGCGCCCACCATGGGGCTAGCGGTGCTAGCAGGAGTGAAGATCCGGACGGGAAACCTCATCGGCAACGGCGAGCGCATCGTCTCTAGGCTCGTTCAGCGCTTTGGAGAGCTGGACTTCGTCAGCGACAACGCTGGTTGCTTCGGCAAATGACCTCTTCTGTGAAACGGCCTCTTCGTCAAGCTTGGCGCTCACAAGATCTACATCACTGTCGATGTGTCGTGCGTTCACCCGCGGCACGTCGTCGAGGGAGGCGAGCCACCCCTTAGCGCAGCTTACGGGGCGCATATCACTCGCTCCTCTGACCGCGCCGAGGTGATGATGACATCGCCTGGCGCTGGCGCGAGCAAGGATCTGGCACCAGATCCGGAGGTAACACCCAAGGCACCAAGGAAAAGTAGAGGACCTCCACTAGAGAGGCCAGAGAACATGTTGTAGCAGGCGATAGATAGCCTAGAGAGCCCCATAGCACCTGCAGTAGATCCGGCTCGGGCACATGCCGAGTTAGAAGAAACTAGGCAGAAAATACTAGAAGGTGCAAAAAATATAGCCGTGGCTCAGCAGTCATTGAACATGACGCTGCGCGAGTACGCAAAAGCAAATAAGGTAGATGTTGTAAAAGTAAAGGGGAGAAACCTCATCAGTGAAATGAACAAAGAGGGTGATACTAGAGTTGAGGAGTCAAAGAACATTTTGTCCGTGGGGCTGCCGAAGTACAATACCCTGGCAAAGAACCTCAGAGCAGCGGATGCAGCTACAACCGAGTTAGAGGGTTTGACGGGTGAAGCCCGACAAAGACAGCAGGAGAGGGTGAATGAGTTAGTTCGGATCGCTAATAGACAAAATGAGGAATTGCTCAGGGTTAACCCGGCAAGGGCTAGGGCTTCCAAAGTCGTTTATTGAGCGGTAGGTAACCCGGAGAAGTCTGCTGGAGCTGCATCATCCCCTCATGGTGGCCCAAGAAGAGAGGAAGTGGTAACCTCGGCGAGGAGAAATAAACAGATAGTCCCCTATGACCCGACAAAGGCAGGGAAAGGAAAAGCAGTGCAGGGAAATGAGGATCGACAAAGTGTCAGCTGAGGTGAAGCTGGCCGAGGTAACCGCGACCAAGGCAATGCCGGTCAGGGAAACGCTGTAAACGGCAATGCCGGACAGCGCAACTCGGCGGGTGCAGGGCAACCACAGTAGTGGAATATACCAAGGCAAGAGCGAAGTGCCGGCCAAGGTATGCAACAGAAGGCGCTCCACAAGAGCAAGACAGATACAATGATGGTGATTCGGGAATGGTGAACGCAGGATACCCTAGGCCGGACTATCACGTGATAGGGTCAAGGTTGGGAAGCAGGAACTTGATGCCTGACGACGCCAGGTTAAAACTGGATTGGCTCTATAGGTCGGAGCAAATTGAGGGGCAAGGTGCTCCGGGTCCGGCGTGCTTTGGGCCCCGGATCATGAAAGAACCTCCGGTACCTAACTTCTAGTTACCCAGAGGCACGAAAACATATGACGACAGCACAAAGCCGGAGGATTGGTTGATCAACTATGCTACGGCAGTGAAAATTGCTACAGGCAACTTGAGATGGGTTGTGAGATACGTGCCTCAGATGCTGGAGGGGCCAGCGAGGGTATGGTTAAACAATTTACTGCCCGGAAGTATCAACTATTGGATTGATTTTGAGGAAATGTTTGTCAGTAACTTCTCGAGCACGTATCAGAGGCCGAATAGGCCACAGACCTTAGCAATGTGCAAACAGAGACCAAATGAAACAGACAGGGAGTTCTTGACCCGCTGGTGCACCGTGAGAAACTCGTGTGAGGGCGTGATTGAGTCACATGCAATAGCTTGGTTTGCACAAGGGTGTAGATATGCAAGCATGCTGTGGCAAAGGCTACAAAGGTATATGCCAACTACACTGGCAGAGACAATCCGGATTGCAGATTTGTATGCTTTGGGGGATCCGACTCAACCCCGACTCATGTCAAACGAGTCAAATGAGGAGTACTACCAGCGTGATGGAGCCGGATCATCCCGGCGAAATGATTACCGGGGTAAGAGAAGAGATGATATACCGGATTACAGGTACAGTTCACAACAAGTTGCTGCTGTAAATCAAGATCAACCCGGAGCAGGGAGTAATCCGCGTCAGAAAACTAGAGGGCAGCAATGGACCCCAAGAAATGATGGCAAGAAAACTTGGACGCCAGAGCAGAATAAACAGTGGCAAGAAAAGAAAGACCGGCTGAGGTATACATATGAAGCAATGCTGGATCAGCCGTGCAAATTTCACACGCCAAATCCGAGTAACCCGGCGGGTCACATGACACGGCAATGTGAATGGATGAGGAATATTGAACAAAGTGGTTCAGGGAATGCTCAGGCACCTCGGAACGATCAACCTCGGCAAGAGTTACCCCAGCAGCAATTGCTCTCCGGAGCAAACACGCAACAGTTAATGTTGCCACCACCTCCACCGAGGTATGAAAACCATGAGAGAAGGGATGCAGTGCATCAGGTGGAAAATCAGCATCAGCCAGATCAAAGGTACCCCGGAAATGAGGGGAGAAATGAATATAGAGAGCATCACCGGAGTTACTGTGTGTTTACCACGGAGGAAATGGATAAAAAGAGCTTGCAACACCAACATATGGAAGTGAATGCGGTTATGCCGGCAGTGACGAGGTATATGCCTTGGTCGGATCAGGAAATTACCTGGAGTATCAAGGATCATCCCAAGCTTATGCCGAGTCCTGGTTCATATGCATCGGTGCTGGACCCAACATTCATCGGGCCAAATATCAATGTGAGATTTTCTAAGGTGCTGATTGACAATGGCAGCAGCATTAATATCATGTACGTGGATACCATGCGCAAGTTGGGTATCTCGGAGAACATGCTCCAGACCACGAGGATAACTTTCCATGCAATTGTGCTAGGCATTTCCTGTCAACCCATCGGCAAGGTCCGGGTTGACGTGTTATTTGGCACACGAGATAACTGCTGAACTGAGAACTTGGAGTTTGAGGTTGTGAACTTAGAAAGCACATATCATGCGTTACTCGGTAGGCCAGCCTTGAACAAGTTCATGGCAAGTTGTCACATTAGTTACCTGAAGATGAAGTTGCCCGGGCCAAATGGAGTAATTACCATAGCAGGAGATTCCTGACGTTCCATTGAGTGTGCGTCAGCCGGGTCTAACCTGGCCGAGTCACTCGTGATCACACAAGAAAAGAGAAAGATCTAGGAAGTAGCGGCATTGGCTCAATCCGCACAGCAGTATATGCCGGCGCTGAGTAACCCGCATGGAAGTGTCTATTTTCAAGCAACAAAAGATACAAAGAAAGTACCAGTTGATGATCTGTTCCCAGAGCGCACCGTAACGATTGGTGCCGGGTTAACTGACAAATAGGAAGGCGAGCTCGTCAACTTCCTCCGTGAGAATCGGGATATCTTTGCTTGGTCCACACAGGACTTGCAAGGTGTTCCGAGGGAGTTGGCCGAGCACTCTTTGAATGTGAGACCCGGAGCAAAGACGATGAAGCAACCTCTCCGCCGCTTTGCCGAAGATAGGAGAAAAGTCATTGGAGATGAGATAGCTCGGCTCCTAGCAGCGGGGTTTATCATGGAAGTTCTTTACCCGAATTGGCTATCTAATTCGGTGCTGGTGGAAAAGAAGAAAGATGATCTGAATGTGGCAGTGGTTTGGCGTATGTGCATCGATTACACGAACCTGAATAAGGCGTGTCCAAAAGATCCATTCCCACTGCCAAGGATAGATCAGGTCATAGATTCTACTGCTGGGTGTGAACTGTTGTCATTCATAGATGCATATTCTGGTTTCCACCAGATACCTCTGAACCCGAGTGATCAAATAAAGACTGCGTTTGTTACCCCGTATGGGGCTTATTGCTATCGCACCATGCCTTTTGGTTTACGTAATGCAGGGGCAACATACCAAAGATGTATGCAAAAATGTTTACACGATCAAGTTGTTGGAAATGTGCAAGTATATGTGGATGATGTACACAAATGTTTACACGATCAAATTGTTGGAAATGTGCAAGTATATGTGGATGATGTGGTTATAAAAACCAAGGAAAGCAAAACGCTCCTTGATGATATCAGACAAACATTCGTGAACCTAAGGAGATTCCGGATGAAGCTTAACCTGGAGAAATGTACCTTTGGTGTCCCGGCTGAAAAATTATTCGGATTTCTTGTCTCCAGCCAAGGTATCGAAGTTAACCCAATGAAAATCCGAGCCATAGAGCGAATGGAATTGCCGAAGTGTCTTAATGATGTCCAGAAGTTCACTGGTTGCCTGGCATCCTTAAGTCGGTTTATATGTCGGTTGGGAGAAAAGGCATTACCTCTCTACCAACTAATGAAAAAGTCAGACAAATTCGTATGGACGCCGCAGGCCAATGATTCCTTCACTCAACTAAAGAAAATGTTAGCCACTGCACCAGTATTAGTCTCTCCACTATCAAAAGAGCCAATGTTGCTCTACGTAGCCACAACCAACCGAGTTGTAAGTGCAGTAATAGTGGTAGAGCGCGACGAAGAGGGTAAGTCGGTGCAGAGGCCAGTCTATTACCTGAGCGAGGTATTATCAGCATCAAAGCAGAACTATCCTCACTATCAGAAGATGGCATATGGTGTATATATGGCAGCAAAGAAACTAAAGCACTATTTTGAAGAACACCCCATAAAAGTGATATGTGAAGCCCCCATATCTGAGATAATGAGCAATAAGGATGCAAGCGGCCGGATCGCAAAATGGGATATTGAACTAGCTCCTTATGCTCCACAATTCGACAGGAGAGATGCGATCAAGTCTCAGGCCGTGGCCGACTTTTTCGTGGATTGGGCCGAGATGCAATATGAGCCACCATTGCCAGATCCGAACTACTGGAGAATGCATTTTGACGGATCAAAAACAAAAACCGGGTTAGGCGCCGGAGTTGTGCTTACCTCGCCCAAGAAGGACCAGCTGAAGTATGTGCTACAGATCCACTTCGCAGTATCAAACAATGTTGCAGAATATGAAGCACTTGTGCATGGGCTCAAAGTGGCAAAAGAAATTGGAATACGTCATATCCAGTGCTTTCGCGACTCGGATTTGGTAGTTCAGCAAGTCTCGGGGCTATGGGATGCTTTGGATGAAAACATGGCACTGTACAGATTTCATGTGCAGAAAATATCGGGATACTTCAAGGGGTGCGAGTTCCATCATGTACCCCGGCTGGAAAATGAGGCTGCCGACATACTGTCGAAACTCGGATCCACCCGACAAGCGATTCCACCAGGCGTAGCACTAGAGCACCTCAGAAAGCCATCTATCAGGCCACCCCCAGAATCCGAGTCAATCTATATCCCGGAAAATCCAGAGTCGGAAGCTGTGCCCATGAACATTGATGTGGGAAGTGCCTCAGGAGACCCGGAGACTGCTTCAGCAAACTCGGGGACTGCTTCGCAGAACCCAGGGACTGTGCAGCCTGACCCGACATAGGTTATGCCGGTACATTGAATGGAAGTGGACGAGGATGTGTTTCCTGTGCGAGCCATACCAGCTTGGGCAATGCCCATATTCCAGTTCCTGAAGGATGGATCCTTGCCCGATGAAGAAGTGCTTTCAAGGCAAGTTCAGAGGCGCACAAAGGCATACATGATTATCAATGCTGAGCTATACAAGAGGAGTGTCACGAATGTCCCGCAGCGGTGTGTTGACCCAGAAGAAGGGCTTGACATCATCCGAGATATACATCAAGGGGAATGTGGGCATCACGCCTCATCCAGAGCATTAGTGGCAAAAGCTTTCCGGCATGGGTTCTACTGGCCAAGTGCCATGGAATAAGCAGAAGATCTAGTAAGAAAATGCAATGGCTGTCAGAGGTATGCAACCAAGACACATATGCCAATGTCGGAGCTCAAGACCATACCAATTACCTGGCCATTTGCCGTATGGTGTTTGGATATGGTTGGCCCGTTTAAACCAGCGAGAGGAAATATGACCCATATCTTGGTTATGGTGGACAAGTTCACCAAATGGATTGAAGTGAAGCCAATAATCAAATGTGATGGAGCTACGGCCGTGACATTCCTCAAAGACATCATCTTGAGATATGGCTATCCTCACAGTATCATAAGAGATAACGGCACCAATTTCGCTGAAGGAGCATTTGCGCGATTCTGCCGAGATAAAAAGATCCGGCTGGACGTTGCCTCGGTAGCCCACCCCGCATCGAACGGACAAGTGGAAAGATCCAAAGGATTAGTGTTATCCGAGATAAAACCCCGACTCATTGAGCCGCTGCAAAGATCAGCGGGGTGCTGGATAGAAGAACTACCAGTAGTATTATGGAGTTTAAGAACAACTCCGAATTGATCAACAGGCTATACGCCATTCTTTCTGGTATATGGGGCAGAAGCTATACTACCAGCTGACATAGAGCATGATTCGCCTAGAGTCACCCAATACACAGAAGCCGAAGTGCGAGAAGCGCAGCAAAATGATGTTGATCTGTTGGAAGAAGCGAGAGAATTGGCACTGTCCAGATCCGCCATATATCAGCAAAATCTCCGATGCTATCATAGCCGAAAAGTAAACCCCCAAGTCTTCCGGGAAGGTGATCTGGTACTACGGCTGGTACAACATACTGCTGGCATGCATAAGTTATCCCCCCCATGGGAAGGGCCATTCATTGTGAGAAAAGCATTGCACAATGACTCTTATTATCTCATCGATGCAAAACCACAGGAGAAGAAGAAGGCGGACAGGTCCGACGAGGAATCTAAGCGTCCATGGAATGTAGCTCTACTTCGTCCGTTCTACACTTAACAAAAAGTGTGTGTATCCGAGTCTCTCATACGTCGGTATGTATGTAGGCAATGAGTTTATCAATGAAATCTTGGCACCTCGAGCAGTAACTCGGGGACTTCCTTAATAATATTTGTTGTTGTTTCCTGTATTTGTTATTTATATGTCGGCTGGCGTAAGTTGCTTCTACCTAAGCCGGGTTAGTAGTGTGTGAGCACCAAAAAGTCAACTCTTCGACTTGCTGTTGTCCAACAATATTTGCTTCATGGCAAGCAAGAGAACAAGTTTGGAATTGCGTAGCACACGAAAAACGACTAAGGAAAAGAACTTAATCGAGCTAACATTTATTATTTGGACTAACCTTATTTTACTTTATGTTTACTACGCTGGATTACTTTGAGCTAAGCCTAGAGTTTCCAAGTATTGTAAAGTCAATTTTTGAAACTCGGACTCGTAAGTCACAAAACTGAATCAAGGTAGACACGAGCCGAGCCAAGAAATTGGAGAAACAAGAAAATGAAACTCGAGGACTACGCCCAAGTTAATCTGGCACGAGCAACTTAGTAGCATAATATAATTTGTGTGATTAATACATCTGCACCCGGCATACCGGGGATCTGATAAATTTCAAAGTGTTTTTCACGCTCAAGGAGCAGCAGCAGGTGGAACTACGGCTTTAGCCTCATCATCGTCTTCATTCTCTCCAAAATCCGAAGCTTCCTCGTTTTCCTCATCTCCCGAACCATCTTCGACGTATTCGTCGTCAACAGCACCGAGAAAGCTTGGTCCCTCGATCCATTGATGGATAGGGGCAAACCGAATGAGGTTATGGGCGCAAGCCTTGTGCCGAGCTATCCAATCCGGATCATTTGACCACCTTGATCCGGTGCGCAAGCGCTCGAGAAGATCCATATTTATTTTGTCATACCATGTGAGCACGAAATGGAGAATAGTTTCAGCTCCGGCGCGGGCGGCGGATTCCCTCCAGAGGTCAAGCTAGGTCTCGCACTCCATTAACTTAGTAATTAGAGCAGTGGACCCCTCCGGAGTATCTTCACCAGGCCAAAGGGTATTGAAGATCCGGATAGCTGAGTCTAGGATATCCGAACCATAGTTTTTTATAATCTCAAGGCGAGAGGATAGGCCGACCAGTAAGTCCTCCATGTCAAAGGGAATGATTTCAGATCTAGGACCAGTTGGAGTACCCCTCTGCTGGCGGAACTTGGCAACGGCAGTAGCCGCAATGGCATTACCCTCTGGGAATTTGCCTGATAACAAGACAAGTGAAATAAGTAAAAGAGGTTGACCCAGCGAAATTCATGTCGGCTGAAGGAAAAGAACTTACGAGAGATATGACTGTGGATCCGGATCAGCTTGTTGGTGCAATTAGCATGCCTCTTCCGGAGCATTTGCCGACTCAAGCTTGACGTCAGCCTCCTTCAGTAGCTCTTGGTCTTTTGCGAGCTGAAGCTTGAGGCGTTCTTGATCCTCGGTGAAATCCTGGCCAGCCTTATCCATCTCAACCTTATGGAGCTCCTTAAGTTTTTTCATCTCGGCCTTGAGCTTGGCAATTTCGTCATCTTTGGCTCAGAGTTGGGCGAGCTCATCATCCTTCTTCTTAAGTTCGGCATGGTGTTGCCCTGCTTGTTCGAGAAAATGCAGCATCATATCAGGCACGGGTACACTATCTTCAAGGGATGCTGAAATAGTTTGTTGACCCGGCAAAGCCGAGGTATGAATATATGCCGAGCTCAAGAGAAAGGAGAGAGGGCACGGAAATTGAGGAATCAAAACGAATTACCTTTTATCTCGGCTAAGTTTTTCCTCATGATTTTGTTTTCGGCATCCACTTTGGCTGTACAAATTCGAACGAAAGATTAGTTCGACGAGAAAAGACCCAAAAAGATAGAAAAAAGTCAAAGTGAAAACTGACCCCTTTTCTCGAACTCAGCGAGAAGTGTAGAATGTTTTGAGCGCAGCCCCTTGTGTGTGTCGAGGAGGCGCTGAAACTCAGCGCTCCGACGATTGGTGGTGACCTGAGGAAAGCAAAGTTGACTTAGTTATGTGTGCATATTCGAAATGTACAAAATCCGGGCCAAGTGGAACTTAACCCGGTTATAGGTGTGTGCATATTCGAAGTGTACAAAATCCGGGCCAAGTGGAACTTAACCCGGCTCTAGGTGTGTGCATATTCGAAGTGTACAAAATCCGGGCCAAGTGGAACTTAACCCGGCTCTAGGTGTGTGCATATTCGAAGTGTACAAGATCCGGGCCAAGTGGAACTTAACCCGGATCTAGGTGTGTGCATATTCGAAGTGTACAAAATCCGGGCCAAGTAAAACTTAACCCGGCTCTAGGTGTGTGCATATTCGAAGTGTACAAGATCCGGGCCAAGTGGAACTTAACCCGGCTCTAGGTATGTGCATATTCGAAGTGTACAAGATCCAGGCCAAGTGGAACTTAACCCGGCTCTAGGTGTGTGCATATTCGAAGTGTACAGAATCCGGGCCAAGTGGAACTTAACCCGGCTCTAGGTGTGTGCATATTCAAAGTGTATAGAATCCGGGCCAAGTGGAACTTAACCCGGCTCTAGGTGTGTGCATATCGAAGTGTACAGAATCCAGGCCAAGTGGAACTTAACCCGGCTCTAGGTGTGTGCATATTCGAAGTGTATAAGATCCGGGCCAAGTGGAACTTAACCCGGCTCTAGGTGTGTGCATATTCGAAGTGTACAAGATCCGGGCCAAGTGGAACTTAACCCGGCTCTAGGTGTGTGCATATTCAAAGTGTACAAAATCCGAGCCAAGTGGAACTTAATCCGGCTCTAGGTGTGTGCATATCCGAAGTTACTAGGGAGCTACGCTAATTCTCTAAGGAGCATCCGTCCGAGTAACAAGTTACTCCCCCGGAGGCTCGGGGACTAATGGTTATATCACTAAGCACTAGTACATGTTAAAGAAAAGACGAAGTAGCATACCTCCATCATCCGGCCGGCAAGGTTGATAGCCTTGGCGGCTGTGTTCATTTGTGCGGCAAACTCGGCAGGCCCAAATTTCTCCGGGAGATCGTCGTTATTGACGAACTCCGCCTTGTTCCAGTTATTGACAAACTCAATTAGGGCAGGAGGATATCGCTCTCCGCTAAGCATATGGGGCGCAATCAAACCCTTGGCGTGGGCCTCCCTCCTTTCAACTTGGGCAGCAACAGGGCTGGTGTGCAATGCAAGTTGCATGTCAGCTGATCCGGAGGGGGTATCTTTCTTCGTTGGAGTTTTCTTCGGAAGCATGGACGCGAGCGTGCGCTATCCAGCCTCGATGGATGCTGTCCTGGCAGCGTCAGAAGTTTTATTGGCCTTAGGCTGCTGCTGAGAGGTTGAGGTTTGAGCTGCGGATTTGCTCTTGGGTGCAGCCTTGGTGCTAACTAGGCCTTCTCGCCGAGTCTTGGAAGACTCGGACGAGGCGGAAGGAGTTGGTGCTGCTGTTGGTGCTGGCGCTGGTGCTAGTGCTGGTGCTGGTTTTGACGGGGGTGTTGTGGGTACCTCGGAGGTGGCAGGTTGCGGCTGAGCCGAAGAAGAGCTAGGGGCATCTGCTGCCTCAGCAGAGCCACTTCCCCCTGCTCCAAGGTCGCCCTCCTCTGGACGAGGTGGGCTAGAACCCGGAGCAGCCACTGAACCCTCCTGAATGGGGCTCAGCGGGCATGTATCGTCGCCACGAGGGGGAGATGGGGTATGCCGGAGAGGCAAAGCGATGCTGGATCCGCTCTGGGGAACCTCCACCGCAGCCCTACCAAATCAAATGATGAATAACAAGTTATAACAAAGGAAAAGCATATAGATAGAAAAACATGAAGCAAAGAATTATACAAAGGAAGACATGAATTACTCGTCAGAAGTCAAAGGCTCCTTAGGCTTTCGAGCTCTCCGGACTATGGCCTTTGCCGGAGGCTTGGTGGCGGTCTTATCTGCGGACTTCTTCCTCCTCTTGGTTGGTTTAGAAGGTCCAGAGGAAGCAGCGGATGCGGCCGCCCGTTTCTTTGACGCGGCTGGGACCGGCTCACCCGTGGCAAGAGGAGGATCTTCGTGGATCTGCCCAACCGGGTTAGCTGAAACTGGAAAGGCGTAAGAAAGGGGTACAACGTCAAATGCTTCCATCACCTCAACGCCGGAATCATCTTCATCATTAGGCCAATCTCTTAAGGAAGAGAAGTTACTAGTGGGTCGCTTGGTCGCATCAGGGAACGGCAGGAACATCTCCTGATCCGTCTCCTCCTTGTCCGAGACTAGTCAATCCTTCGCCCATTTGAGCGAAGGCTCGGTGCCGTATTCGAGGGTTTGCTGAAGAAACAGCTGAGAAGGAAATACAAAAGGATCAGATAAACAACATACTCCGACATATGATATAACTCGGAAAGAGATTGGGACACAAGATTTACCGTAGGAGGAGGCTTGTCCCGACAGAAATGTTCTATCCCCCCACTCCCAATCAGCGGAGAAGTTTTTGTCGGTCGTGAAAAGGGCCTTGACCCGGCGGAATATCTCGGTGTTATTCGGTTCAAAGGAAGACGTCCGGTTGGGGTCAAGGCGCCAGCTCATGTGGCAAAGCTTGTGTGTGCGCTTCTGGAGAGGGGAGATCTGACTGCGGACGAAAGTGATCATTGCATCCTCGTTGCGCAGCCCAGCATCCTTCAGCTCCTGAAACCATTTGTTGACTTGATTCGCCAAGACAGTGGGTTTCTTGGAAACCCGGTCCCACAAATCCGGATTAGGAGGACCCAGAGCATAGGGGCGCAGCCGGATCAAATCTTCATTCGTGCCATTTCTGACATAGAAGAAAGTTCGGGCCCAGCCCTTGCAGGAATCAAGACCCGTGACCCGGGGAAAGACGAATTGTTTCCGGGGCAAATAGAGGCAGCACCGAACCGAGTCAGATGTTTGTCCTCTAGATCAAGCTGTTTATTCGGAATCACATTCCTTCGTAGACCGAAGAACCGGATCCAGAGTTCTTTAGTAGGCCACAATCCGACATATCCTTCTATGGTTGAGGCAAAGGAAGAAAGGGATGCGATGGCATTCATCAGCAGATGGTGTGGTTGAAGTTCATAAATATCGAGGAAGTCATGGAAGAAATCGCTGACGGGGAGGACGAAGCTGCGCTAGAAATGGGAGAGGAACACGACGAACTCACCCGGATTGGGTGAGGGAGCGAGCTCCTCGGCGGCGAGGTGGGCAATCACGCCCTCAGGGATGCGCCGGGTGCGGTAGAGCCAGTCTAGGTCGTCCTGGCACACCCAGGAACCAGCCCAGACGCCACGCTCTGCATTTTCTGCCCCCTCCTCCATCTCTGCTTCAGCGACGGCGAGCTCCTCTTCGGTCATGTCTAGATCGCTGTCCTCACCGGCCGTATCGGAGGTGGGGGCAGAACCTTGGACTGGCGCGTACCCGTAGCGGTGGAGCTGCGCAGGAGCGGCATCGATGCAGGTGCGAAAAGGTACGGTGCGGTGGCGGCGCTGCTGAGCAGATGCGGCGGTGGCGGCGCTGTCGCTAGGAGGAAGAATAAGAAGAGGCAGAGGGGCGCGAGAAGGGGAAAAAGACCAAGGGACACGCTCCTCCCCTATTTAACCACGCCCCAGTGGGGGTAGTGGGATCGTGCAATGCGGCGAGACCACACGGTGTGGCCGTGTATCTGCCGAGTCAGCCAATCACAGGCAAGCCACAGGAAGGGCCATAGGGCGTAGGAGATCCCACGATGCGACGTGATGATACAGTTAACAAGGAGACAGACATGACGTGACGTGTGCAACAGTAACACCTGACATTAACTGCAGCAGTAACTGGCGCATGCCCTTAAAATGAGGCAAGATAATGATTACCCTCCACGTGGGGAAGCGTACGAGAGAAGGAAGGATAACCCAGAAAACTAAAGGGTGACCCGGCCAGCGAGTGAAAACTCGGAATGTGCCAAGGGAAAAGCTAGCCAATGAAATCCGGGATATGAGGTAACTCAAAAAAGGGAGCAAAAGGTTCGGTAAATTGAAACCTGCCGTGGCCTTAACAGCTGAAGCTGCTAAGACCGCACCAGCTTCGAGGACTAATGTTGGGGGGATACCCCCGGGTAGGGTCACGCCGGGGTATAAAGGCCGAGTTAGCCGAGGTACGGCAAGGTCAAAGCAAGTGCTGTCCGAGTCACCTCAAGGCAGGCCGAATCACGGAGTAACCCGGACCAAAGGATGTCCACCTAACTGAGTCCTGGCCAACATATATCGTATGTCGGCAGGATTTATGTAACTTGTATGCAGGTACCCGTGTGGCCGGATTAACCAGGCACGATCCGGGTTATATCAGGCTTGCAAGAGAAGGAAGGTATCTCGCTGGTCAAAAGGTGGTCACTGTACGTAGGAGCATGAGCGAAGCGGACAGAGAGAAGGACCACCGAGGCGTGGCTGACAAGGGTGACGCGCCCTGTGTCGGATGACGCTGGTGCCACAAAGGCTTACGTAGCCTCTGCATGGCTTACGACGGCGAAAAGTGATCCGGTCAGTTTGTTATTTTGGGAAGAGGCATATTCCCAGGAATATGCCTCCATGTATGCCCTAATGGGAGACCTAGCCTCCCCTTTATAAGGAGTGCTAGGGCCTCTGTAGAAAGGGGTTGGTTGGCATTTGAGTAGTTGGTTCCTTGGAGAAAGAAAGTGGTGAGAGTAAGAGAGTTCCTTCTTCCTCCTCTCCCCAATACAGCTCAAGGAGTACTTGTAAACTCATCTAGCTTGGAGAATACAAAGCATCAGTGTGTGGAATCACCACATTATCCCTCCCTAGATTCCTCTAGTGCATATTGGCCCCACCTTTAGCCTATCCATGGCATCTGCCGTGACACCACCATGACAGGCCGCGTGGCAAGGCCTGGCCCGCGCCAGGGGGTGGTTTGGCCACCCCAGGCACCCCCTCGGCCTCTCCTTCCGCCTATATATTGCCTCTGATACGGAAACCCTAAGGACCCGATCAAAATTCCACGAAAGAGTCTGTAGCCGCCGTCATCAACATCCCTAGATCGGGAGGGATCTGAAGCTCTTCCCGGCACCCTGCCGGAGAGGGGAATTCACCCTGGAGGCCTTCTTCATCATCATGCAAGCCTCCGGTGTGATGCGTGAGTAGTTCATCTCTGGACTATGGGTCCATGTAGTAGCTAGATGGTTGGTTCTCCTCCTTTGTGCTATCATGTCTAGATCTTGTGAGCTCTGTTGATGATCAAGATCATCTATTTGTAATTCCTACATGTTGTGTTTGCGGGGATCCGATGGAATTGAGATGCTATTTCAGATTGGTTATTGATTCTATCATGTCTTTGTTATTTGTGATCGTGCATGCTTTCCATTGTTAGTAGCTATCTTGGCCAAGTATATGCTAGCAACTCCAAGAGTTAGTATTTATGCTCGATAGTGGGTTCATGCCTCTAGTAATCTAGGGAAGTGACACAAATCTCTAAGGTACTAGATGTGCTGTTGCTACTAGGGAGAAAACAACAATCCTTTGTTCATAGAACAATCGTATTGTTTACTTTACACACAATTCGTAATGCAATTATTCGTTGCTTGCAACTTAATACTGGAGGGGGTTCGGATGATAACCTGAAGGTGGATTATTAGTCATAGATGTAGTTGGATTACGGTCTATGTATAATGTTGTAATGCCCAATCGAATATCAAAGGAGTCAAGATGATTAGTATATGCATGTATTGCTTTCTCGATGTTTGTCAATTGCCCCGCTGTAATTCGTTCACCCAGCATGTCTTCTATCTTAAGGAGAGCCACCTCTAGTGAACTATGGACCCCGGTCCTTTCTTTTACTATCAATCTACAATCAACTATTTACTACTTTGTGTTTACTTTCCACAAACTATTACTTCCTTCCATTCGATACGTTTAATCCTTTGTTTTCAGCAAAACCGGTGAGATTGACAACCTCATCGCAAGTTGGGGACAGAGTTCTGTGATTGTGTTGTGCAGGTCTTCACGTTGCTGCTGGCACCGCTAGCTACACCTTTGGGGTGTTTCCTTGTAACATCCCAAAACTTTAATCCAAGCTTATCAAGATCCAAATCATCAAAATTAGGGTTAACAAAAACTTTTCCAAATAAAAAATGAAAGCATTCATGTGTATGAGCATTTAATTTAGGAATTGATTTGTATTGCCATGGTTCTGTGATTCCATTGCTTGTAAAATGTTTCTTAGGAGAAATAAACATCATCTAAGTCATTCCCAAGCTTTTCCCAAAGAAGAACAACTCAAAATGAATAATTGAAGTGAATGGTCATTTTGGCCAAATTAACTCTCATGCCTACTTTGGCTGTTCCTAGTACTCAAAACTTAACAGGAACATGTGTGGATCTTTACACCCCTTGATAGTACACATAATGAGATACCAAGGCCCACCTTGTGACCTGCAAAAATCTTTCAAATGCTAATTTTAAATGACAGTTCAAAATTGAATCTATTTCATATGGGAAGATCCCACTTTTTCAAAAACCACTCAAACAAGCTCAATTTTCAAAACCCAAGCACCCACAGAGTCTCAAGCTTCTATCTAGCAAACCCACCAATTTTTTTTCAAAATTCCAAAGTTTATTTCTTGCGGCCATTTAATCAAACACTTGGCAGGCAGGTTTAAGCTCTAAATCATAGCTCACTGTTTTGAACAGGGTTTTGCCCCCATTTGATCCCCATTTAATCTTTTGGTCCCCTCTTGATCTAACCATACCATTAGCACCCATCTCCCTTGTACCTAGCCACAGTGCCGAGCCACCCCGAGCACTAGCTCGCCGGCCGACCATGCACTCGCCGCAGCAGACCACTTCCCTCTCTCTCGCCATGTCTAGGAGGTAGCTAGGACCTCACCGCCACCCTCTGTCCCTTGCCCGAGCCAAGCGCAGCACTGGACCACCGAGGAGAGCCCACGCCCAGTGCCACCGAGCCATGCCGAGCATGCGCCAGAGCGCCGCACCCGGCCCGCGTGCACAGACCGCCGCTCGACCGTAGCCCGTGCCCACCACTCCGCCACGACCCAGGGAACACAACGGACACGCCTGTTCGCCGCCCAACGCACCACAGCCACCACTCGCCGTGGACACCACCGCCTCTGCCGCTCAGAGCGCCAGCTCGCCCCGACCGCATACCACCACCTCTATGCCCGCATTGAGTTCCTAGAGCACCGCCAGGAGACCGCTTGTCAATCGCCACCCTCATCCATGCCTCTAGCCGGCCGTAGCCATGTCGCCACCGTCGCCTGCCCATCCCGCTCGGTCTCACCGTCAGGCCTATAAAAGGAGGGCACCCCCAGCCATTTGAAGCACACCACTCCACTCCCCTCATCTCACTGACCGTCCCACACCTCTAGCCGGAGCAAGGGGAGCAGCAGCTCGCCAGAATTTCACCGGAGCAGGCCGCCTCTGGAGGAGAAGGGTGCCGCTGATTGCGACCACCCCCGGAGCTGCCTCGACCGTCCCTAAGCTCGCCGTAGACCACCAGTTCGTTTGCCCGCCTCGCCATCATCGCTGGAGCTCTGGTACACCGCCTGCGCACCCCCGCCGAGCCGCTAGGGTTCGAGCTCGCTGGCGACGTGTTCGTCGTCGACGACGATCCCCAGCCGTAGATCCCAGTTCTAATCTAACGACCCACATCGCCCTGTACCGTTTCGCGTGTTATGAGCCGCTGACTTGTGGACCCCCCTGTTAGTTGAGCCCCATGCCGTGGAGTGACACTGGGCCGGCCCGTTAGAGTTTCCCGCGCGACCCAGTTAGTTTGAATTAGGATTTTTCTATTTAGTTTAAACTTAGTTCTGTCTTTGAGTTTGAAAATCAATTCAGAGAGTTTGACAAATCCAAATTGCATGAAACCAATTTTGCCTGAAAGGTATTGAAATGATCTATCCAAGCCCGTTGGATTTAATTCAATTAGAGTTATAGATCTCTCCTAGTAAAAATAACAAACCAGAAGCATTTGCACCTTGCAACATTTTTATAAAATCAACCAAGATAGGTTTTGAGTTGATTCCAACTCTCAAAAATCACATTTCATCATACCTATTTGAATATGTAATAATATTAAGGTTTACATGCAGTGACTTTGGACTAGTACCAAAATAATGCTATATAGGCATTTCTAGTCACTTTAAATCATTAAATAATGAACTTAAACCAAAGTAATTATAATCCAACCTTTAAATCTCATTCCCACATGTTAGAATATGTGGTGATGACATGTGTCCACATGATCCCATATTCGAAGTGGTGAATATTAAATCTTAGTAATTTTTCAATGAGTAGAAATTACTTTTCTAAAATAAAAAGGAAGAAACTAGTGAATAAAACTTGTGATGCTTGTGATGATAATAGATCATCAAATGCGTGTCTTAGAATGCTAATTAGATTAGTTAAGTATTGTTTGGTGATTGTGTACTCCGTATGTATTTATAGAAGATAGTACCGACCAAGCTTACGAGGAGGAGGAGTGCTACCAAGAAGAAGAAGAAAACTTCAACCACTGCACCAACCAAGGCAAGCTAGCCCTATCCAAGTTAACCCTTGCAATTTGTACTTGCAAGCCACCATTAACAGTGCAAGCTATTGTTAGTAAGCTAGAATTAAGAGAGATGAATGAGCAAAGATGCTTTAGGCATGCTTTGGTCACACCACCTTGACTATTACTACCCCAAGCATTACCTTACAAGCTTTAATACCTTTAGTTTACACAAAGTCCCTTACTTGTTTTGATGGTAGCATAAAAAGTATAAAACTTGACCTATTTAGCTAAGCTTTAGATGTCATTCTATGGCATGAGATTGAACCCATCATCTTTCCACCTTAGTGAACACTCTTAACTTAGTAGTTAGAGTAGATCAAAACTTGAGTCACTTTAGATGGGAACAATTGGTGAAAATGAATTGTCAAAACCTTGGAATGATGAGTCATTCTATTGAGATGTTTTGACATGTGTTGAGAAACACAAATGGTCTATGATGATGAAAATGTTGAGGCATGAGCCTTAGCCCTTTTATAAAACTGATGGTTGGATTCAGATGCGATACCATTCCAAATTTACCGTACAACCACACTACCTGAATTGGGTAAGGCTTAGCTAGAAATTTATATGCATTAGTATTAGTTCCCTCGCGGGAGAGGTTTGAGCTGAGGCTACCTCTCAATGTTGTCCACCTATGCAGTGCCCAAGATGACTGATGGTCATGGTTGGGAGGCCATGCTCATAGGAGAGGTGCTTATACTAGGGTGTGTAAAGGAAAGGTTATGTTTGATTATCTGCATACTAAGTATGATGATTCAGGGTTATCCCTGACAGATGTATCGAATCTTGTGGTGAAAGTGTACCACCTCTGTAGAGTGTCAAACTATTCGAATAGCCGCGTCCATGGTTATGGACAGTTGGAATGGCCATACTGTTTCGTTGTCAGATGTTCTCCAAATAACTTGAAATGAATGATGAATCTTGACTTGACCACAACAGGGTTGTGTTTATGATATTTAGCTTCCCACCTTAAGTGATTCTAGAACTTTATTTTATCTTTCTTTGCTTCAGAACTCAGCTTAGGTTTCAAACTTAACTTTATAGTTAAACTTAGATTTAACACTTTAACTTAGCACTATACTACTTGTTAGTGGTAGTTTGCGAGTACTTAAAGAGTACTCATGGCTTTTGTCCCTGGCTATTCCCATGGCCAGAATATGAAGGAGACTATCAAGATGATGTCCAGCAGGACGGCTATGATAACTAGGACTATCTGCCTTCGTCAGCATTGTCTGTGCCCCTGAAGATGGACCCCACCGCTATGCTTATCTTTTATTTCCGCTGCTTGTTGTATTCAGACTGGATCATGAGATCCTTATTGGTGTAAGACCTTATGTATGATTTGTAATGGATGATGTACTATGATATCCAATCTGTTATGTCTCGCAAAAATGGTAATCCTAGGATTGCGAGGTATGGCATAACGGGCATCTGGGATTAAAAATCCTGGTGTTGACAAGTTGGTATTAGAGCCATCCTGACCATAGGAGACCCTAGTTAGAATGGACGTCCGAACAAAAACTTAGTTTCAAAACCAAAGTGAGTATTTACAATAAACTATCTCCTCTCTTATCCTTGGGAATTCTTTCTTTCTCAAAAATTCATGTTCCTCAAAATTCTTACATTACTACTTAAAATTTGACACACTTGATCACTTCACTAATTTCCTCATCCTTAATTCTTGTAGATGGAGACTTAGTTCAGCAAGTTTTACCAGTTGGGAAACGGAGGTCAGCTGATCTTCGAGAGGGATCTGGATTCACTGTCAGAGTTCTTGGGAAGACCACATCCGGAGTTTCTTGGAGCTCAACTTCCAGGACCCCCAGGAGGAGACCTACGGTGGCTAGTCACAGCAGATCTTAGAGGAAGCATTGAAGCACCAACTTCTGGGAGAATTCAGTTCTCCGTAAGAGAGAACAACTGGCTAGATGGATTAGCCAGGGCAATGCATGAAGCTCTCGCACGTCTATGTGCCCTCAGTGTCAACAAGATCCAAGGAACCCGTTTTGCCCACTATGCAAGACATGACTTCATGGGAATGCCGATGGGGATGCCAAGTCACCCAGAGTTGAGGCGCCAAGTGGAGATCATAACTTCTTGCTACATGACAGACAGCAGGAGCTGGACAATGCCAGGGAGTTAGCCAACCAGAACTGTGCCATTGCCGACCAGAAGGCCCAGACTTTCGCACTGCTCGTCCAGGATCACCAGTCTCTTCGCCGCCAGCGTGCCAAGAAGGATCGCACCATCGCCCATCTTCGCAAGAAGGTGGCTGACCTCGAGAAGACCGTCAAGCAGCACGAAGCTCAGCTTGCAGCCAAGGAAGTAGAAGATGAGGGTGAAGACATCCAGGGAGACATGGACTCTTACCTCAACAACGATGATGACTTTCTGGAGGAGGATGTTGTGGACTTCTACACTGACGATGAGGAGTCCGACTTCATCGACGATGAGTAGATGCACTAGAGCACTATCGTAGCATGAGATGTATCGGTCCCACTGTATCGTAGCTTGCAGAATGGTTCTTCAAACCATCTATTTTCCTTTGTTTGCTGTGGTGTGTGTTGTATCGTGTGTTTGTTTGCATGAATGAAATGGAGTTAGTTGAAAAACCTGAGTCTAACTCAAAGTCTTAGCTTTGAAAAACCAAAACCATGAACCTTAGAATTTCCCTCTTACCCCTATATCTATCTCAATCTTCAGATGACTCGTGGAAACCAAGGAGGGAGCAGCTCGTCGCAGGACCCAATGCTGCAGATCTTGTAGAATCTCATCGCAGACCGTGAATCAATCAGGGCAGAACGTCAAGCCAACTTAGCAACACTATAGCAGATAGCCTAGATGGCTCTCAACAACCAAGGACATGGAAATCAGGATCACCATGGATCCAAACACAAAAATTTCAGAACACCCCCAATCTTCAACCAATCTGAAAACCCATTAGATGCTGACGACTGGTTACAGACGATGGAAAACAACCTCAAAGTTGCAGGAGTTGATGAAAACGAGAAAGTTCTCTTCGCCACCCACTATCTGGTGGGAGATGCAAGAGCTTGGTGGAATAGCATCCGCAATATGAACCATAGTCAAGTGATGACATGGGAAGCATTCAAAGTGAAGTTCAGCCGCACCCACGTGCCGCAAGGTCTAGTCAACAGGATGAGAGATGAATTCCGCGAATTGAAGCAAGGAAGAATGACTGTGGTGGAGTACCGTGACAGATTCCTATCACTTGCCAGATATGCACCGGATGAAACCAACACGGAGGCCAAGAAGAAGGAGAGATTCTTGAACGGACTGCATGATGAGATGCAGACTGTCCTTGTCAATATCCGTTTTCAGGATCTCGAAGAGCTAGTCGACTCAACCATTTAGATGGAAGGGAAGATTAATCAGGCAAATGACAATCACAAACATCGTATGATGCAGCAATCAGGATCCAGCAGTCACCAGAAGTACCGTCCCAACCCCTCACCAGGATATGCACCCAGGAACAACCGACCCCCAATGTCTCGCCCAAGCTACCCCAACCGTAGCAGAGGCAATGTGAAGTCCGGAGGAAACCATCCCAACTCTGGCAATGCCAACAATTTCACCCGTGCCCCTCCCAAGAGTAACAACAACAACAACACTGCACCCAGA
Organism: Avena sativa; assembly: GCA_916181665.1. Taxonomy (NCBI): domain Eukaryota; kingdom Viridiplantae; phylum Streptophyta; class Magnoliopsida; order Poales; family Poaceae; genus Avena; species Avena sativa. The sequence goes on from OV702290.1 coordinate 474,409,989, forward strand.
ACTGGCAGCAATGCTGTGCCTGTCGCAGCCAAGGACAAGTCCCAGATCACCTGTTTTGAGTGTGGAGTGAAGGGTCACTACTCCAATGAGTGTCCCAAGAAGACTGCAGCCAATGCCACTGTGAATGCCCCAGCTCAACAGCAGCGTCGTGTTCAACTAGGAAGGAGATTTGCCCCAGGGAACCCTCACAACCGCAACGGTCGTCTCTTCCACATGAACACAGAAGAAGCCCAGGAAGCGCCAGATGTAGTGTTGGGTATGTTTTCTGTCAACTCAGTTTTAGCAAGAGTATTGTTTGATTCGGGAGCATCGCATTCATTTGTCACCGAAGAATTTGCATGCACTAGTAAGATTCACCCAACCAACCTGAAGCATGTCATGATAGTTCAAATCCTCGGTTCAACTACAAAAGCTAGAAAAATTTGCAAAGTTGTACCTATCAGAATACATGGGATAGATTTTTATGCCAACCTAATTGTACTTGGAACCAAGGGATTGGAAGTAGTACTAGGTATGGACTGGATGTCAAGGCATAAAGGACAGATAGACTGTGCTAAGAAAGCCATCACCATGACCATTAGTTCGGGAGTAACAGTAGAACATATCTCTGAAACCTTACCCCGTCAATTCAAGTGCAACAAGAGTGTAACCCTACCCACCATAGACCAAGTCAGAGTAGTCTGTGAATACCCCGATGTATTCCCAGATGAATTGCCAGGTATGCCCTCGGATAGGGATATTGAGTTCATCATCGAACTAATCCCCGGAACCGGACCCATAGCCTAGAGACCCTATAGCATGAACCCCTCCGAGTTAGTGGAACTAAAGAAGTAGTTAGATGCCATGTTAGCAACATGCTTGATTCAGCCAAGCGCATCACCATGGATATCACCCGTGTTATTCGTCGACAAGAAAGATGGAGGCAATCGTCTGTGTACAGATTACAGAAAGTTGAATGACGTCACCATCAAAAACAAGTACCCCTTGCCAAAGATAGAGGATCTATTTGATCAGTTAACCGGAGCTCGAGTATTCTCAAAGATTGATCTTAGGACTGGTTATCACCAACTTAAGATTCGTGCAACGGATATTCCGAAGACCGCCTTTACTACTCGCTATGGTTTATACGAGTATACGGTTATGTCTTTTGGATTAACCAATGCCCCTGCTTATTTCATGAATCTCATGAATAAGATCTTTATGAATTTCCTAGATAAGTTTGTAGTTGTGTTTATCGACGACATCCTTATCTACTCCAAGTCAGAAGGAGAGCATGAGCAACATCTGAGAGTTATCCTAGAAACCCTGAGAGAGCACCATTTATATGCCAAGTTCAACAAGTGTGAGTTTTGGCTGAAGGAAGTAGGGTTCCTAGGACATATTGTGTCTGCCGGAGGAGTCTCTGTTGATCCCGCCAAGATCAAAGATGTCGAAGAATGGGAAGCCCCAACCACTCAAACCCAAGTCCGTGCATTTCTCGGATTAGCGGGATACTACCGCAAGTTCGTAGAAGGATTCTCGAGCATCGCCCGACCCATGACCCAATTATTGAAGAAGGACAAGAAGTTTGAATGGACTGACAAGTGTGAAGCTAGCTTTCAAGAGTTGAAGAAGAGATTGATATCAACCCCAATATTGATCATGCCAGACATCAAGAAGCCATTTGATGTATATTGTGATGCATCTAAGATTGGTCTAGGATGTGTATTGATGCAAGAAGGCAAAGTCATCGCGTATCTATCTCGACAACTGAAGCAGCATGAGCAGAACTATCCGACCCATGATCTTGAGCTAGCAGCCGTGGTTCTAGCGTTGAAGACATGGCGTCATTATTTGATGGGAAATCGCTGTGAGATTTACTCAGATCACAAGAGCTTAAAGTATATTTTCACTCAGAAGGAGCTGAATATGAGGCAAAGGAGTTGGATAGAGTTAATCAAGGATTATGACCTTGACATTCACTATCACCCCGGCAAAGCCAATGTGGTAGCGGATGCTCTTACAAATTGCCGTGTAGGCTAAATACCATGATCAAGGAGAAGCAACCAAGTTTGTATGAAGTGTTGGAGCAGTTCAGGACTGAATTAGTTAGCAAAGGATTCTTAGCTGGCATTGAACTTCAACCCACTTTGATTAGCCAAATCAAGGAAGCCCAGAAGGGGAATGAAAGTATCGACGGAATCAAACGTCGTATTGGTACAGGAAAGGTACCTGGATTCACCGAAGACGAAGAAGGAGTACTATGGTACAAAGGATGTATCTGTGTACCAGCAGATTTGGAGCTAAAGGAAATTATCATGAAGGAAGCTCATGATACTCTTTATTCTATCCACCCCGGAGGAACAAAGATGTATCAAGATTTGAAAGAGCAATTTTGGTGGCACAAGATGAAGAGAGAAATCGGAAGCTACATCGCCAAATGTGACATCTGTCAAAGAGTCAAAGCAGAACATCAAAGACCTGCAGGCTTGTTACAACCATTACAGATTCCGGAATGGAAACGGGATTCCGTAGGAATGGACTTTATCACTGGTTTACCTACTTCCAGTAGGGGAAATGACTTAATCTGGGTCATAGTTGATAGACTATCCAAGGTAGCTCACTTCATACCTGTCAAGACAACCTACCAGAGTGCAAAGTTAGCAGAGCTATACATTGCTAGGATTGTGAGTCTGCATGGAACCCCCAAGACCATCGTATCAGATCACAGAACTCAGTTTACCTCAAGATTATGGCAGAAAGTCCAAGAAGGATTAGGAACCAAGTTGAACTTCAGTACCGCTTATCACCCGCAAACTAATGGACAGACTGAGAGAGTCAACCAGATCCTAGAGGATATGCTTAGAGATTGTGTGTTGGAATACAGATCAAAATGGGAAGACTGCCTGCCTTTCGCAGAATTCTCATATAACAACAGTTATCAAGCTAGTTTGCAGATAACACCATTTGAATTCCTATACGGAAGAAAGTGTCGTACCCCTTTGAATTGGTCACAAGTAGGAGAGAGTCAGATCTTTGGACCCGACATTCTCCGAGAAGCAGAAGAGAAAGTTCACAAAGTCTATGAGCACCTCAAGACCGCTCAATCCAGACAGAAGAGTTATGCTGACAAGAGAAGGAGAGACCTGACTTTCAATGTCGGAAATTTTGTATATCTCAAGGTTTCACCATTGAAGGGAACTCAACGCTTTAGCCTGAGGAGAAGTATCGTATCAAATGGAACTGCCTGAAGAGATGTCAGCCATCCACAATATGTTCCATATATCGTTACTTCGCAAATGCTTGGAAGTGCCAGAGAAGACTGAAGTTTTCAAGAACATCGATCACATAGCCGTAGAAATCAACAATGACCTGACCTATCAGGAAGTGCCCATCCGTATCTTAGAAGAAGCCTACAGAACCACCAGAACCTGGAGTATAAAGTTTCTCAAGATTCAGTGGAGCAACCATACCAAGGAGGAAGCCACTTGGGAGAGCGAAGATTACATTAGGACAGAGTTCCCATATCTCTTTAGTACCAAGTTTTCTTTCTAAATCTCGGGACGAGATTTTGTTTAAGAGGGGAAGGTTTGTAACATCCCAAAACTTTAATCCAAGCTTATCAAGATCCAAATCATCAAAATTAGGGTTAACAAAAACTTTTCCAAATAAAAAATGAAAGCATTCATGTGTATGAGCATTTAATTTAGGAATTGATTTGTATTGCCATGGTTCTGTGATTCCATTGCTTATAAAATGTTTCTTAGGAGAAATAAACATCATCTAAGTCATTCCCAAGCTTTTCCCAAAGAAGAACAACTCAAAATGAATAATTGAAGTGAATGGTCATTTTGGCCAAATTAACTCTCATGCCTACTTTGGCTGTTCCTAGTACTCAAAACTTAACAGGAACATGTGTGGATCTTTACACCCCTTGATAGTACACATAATGAGATACCAAGGCCCACCTTGTGACCTGCAAAAATCTTTCAAATGCTAATTTTAAATGACAGTTCAAAATTGAATCTATTTCATATGGGAAGATCCCACTTTTTCAAAAACCACTCAAACAAGCTCAATTTTCAAAACCCAAGCACCCACAGAGTCTCAAGCTTCTATCTAGCAAACCCACCAATTTTTTTTCAAAATTCCAAAGTTTATTTCTTGCGGCCATTTAATCAAACACTTGGCAGGCAGGTTTAAGCTCTAAATCATAGCTCACTGTTTTGAACAGGGTTTTGCCCCCATTTGATCCCCATTTAATCTTTTGGTCCCCTCTTGATCTAACCATACCATTAGCACCCATCTCCCTTGTACCTAGCCACAGTGCCGAGCCACCCCAAGCACTAGCTCGCCGGCCGACCATGCACTCGCCCCTGCAGACCACTTCCCTCTCTCTCGCCATGTCTAGGAGGTAGCCAGGACCTTACTGCCACCCTCTGTCCCTTGCCCGAGCCAAGCGCAGTAGTGGACCACCAAGGAGAGCCCGCGCCCAGTGCCACCGAGCCATGCCGAGCACGCGCCAGAGCGCCGCACCCGGCCCGCGTGCACAGACCGCCGCTCGACCATAGCCCGCGCCCACCACTCCGCCACGACCCAGGGAACACGACGGACACGCCTGTTTGCCGCCCAACGCACCACAGCCACCGCTCGCCGTTGTAGCATCCCATCTGTCTAACATATGTAATGCTACATGGTTTAGTAATATAATGGCTACTTCCTACATATAATTGTTGCATCATAAATATATCATGCTCATGTCATCATGCCACCTTGCATCTGAGCATCATATAAAACCCTTTCCATTTGGTTCTTCCCTCATATGCATTAGTAATTGTATTTGGCTCTTGTTATATTGTATTTGGTTCTTGATAAATGCTTGATGCCCAAGTTGAGTTGGCGGCATATCTTTTATTCAACTCCATCACCCTTCTTTGTCACCACCTCATAATTCCACCACCCTTCTTTTGGTTCCATCCATCATCTCCGCCATCTTAATTATATATGAGCCCATGTTCTTCTTTTGGTATTTATATCTAGCTCATAAATAATTGAGGATGGTTCCCTCTACTCTCTACATGCTCCCACACAATGGTTATACTTGTTTTCACAATATTGTGTATCATAGCATGCTTGCCACCTTTTTATACCATGTGAACTGGTGATCTCATCTCACATATGGTTTGTTGAATTAGGATCATGTTTGAATTATGGTGTGGCTAGATGATAATAATAGTGGTATCTACCCACTAGCTTAGGCCACATTCTTATTCATGCATGACCATGATTTTAATATAACATATGTGTTGGAAGGCTTCCATAACCAAATTTGGAGGAATAATCTAAACTTGAATTCTTATTAAAACTAGTTGTTTACACAACTAGCAACAATGTGTGCATGCCCCATGCAAGGATTGCCCTCCTTTTATCCCTATCCTTTCTATTTTATTTTAGTTGGTTTGAATGGTTTTTGAATGGATCAAGTTCAAATAAAATCAAATGGAAATGAAAGAAAACAAATCTACACCTAGCTACACCACACCACCACCCCATCTACCCCAACCAGCTACCCCATCTACTCCCTACCCTAACCCTAACCCTAACCCTAACCAATCTCTTGCCATGCCATCTCTCACTCCCTCTCTATGCCGACAGGGCCCACCCCAGCTCCCCCTCTCTGCCCATGCTGAGGCACCCTTCCTCTTTGAACCTAACCACTCCTAGGCCGAGCCTGCCCCTCCAACCCTAGCTCCCTTGCCGAGCCCCCCTTCCCTCCTTTCTCTCTCTCGCTGGCCAGCAGGTCCCACACCCGAGCCAGCCTCTCTGGTCTCGCCCGTCCCCACCTGCAGCCACCCCTGCCTGCCTAGCCACGCCAGCACGTGAGCGTGAGGGAGAAGGAAAGGTGGCTGAAGCCACCTTTTTCCACCCCGAGCCCCATGGCAACCCCCTCTCTCTCCCGTCCTTATCTCCACCCCCTCGCCTCTGTCGTGCCCCAGTGTCCCTCCTCTGGCCCTGCGCCAACCCTCTCGTCCCTAGCTACCCCGTTCCACTTCTTCTCCAACTCCGGCCGCCGCTCTCGGTATCGTCTTCCACCTGCGGATCGAGGAGGCGGGCGTGGAGTTGTGGTTGTCGGGGAAGTCCGTAGCCGCCCTCTGCATCACCCAGAGCACCCCCAGCGAGGAGGAGAAGGCCAGTACACGCCAAACACCGACACGCCGCCTGAAAACCCTAACTTCACCGGCCGTCTTCCTCGTCGTCGCCCTGCTGCTCCCCGAGCCGATCCGTCACCACCGTCCTCCCCGCGGTGAGCCACCCGTCCCCTCTGACACCCTCTCTCTCTCCATCGCCGCCTAGCCTCGCTGGGCATTGTGCCGAGCACTCTCGGTGCGCCGGCGAGCGCAAGCGTCTGCCCGTCTACGCGCCGCAGCGAACCTTAACCAGCCGCCTGCCGCCCTCCTGTCAACACCCCCACACCCATCGCACTGGCTCCGCCCTCCGCGCGCGTGCCCGCGTCGCGGGTTCGATCCCCGTCGCCATGCACCGTCCCCTGCCGCGCACGGATCTGTCCGTCGAACAGAGAAGATCCACAGTGCTGTGCGCACTTTGCACAACCCCCCTCTTTTATTTTTCCTCAAGCCGCAATCCTCACGGGCCCACCTGCCAGCCGCTGTGTGTGTTTTACAAAAGGGCACCCAGTTTTTCGTAATCATCAAGCCGCAGCCCACATGTCTGCATCTGAGGCTAGGTGGTGCTGGGTATAAAAAGTCTGTCAACTTTTCTGTTTAAACAAAACCATTTCTGAAAATGTTTAATATAAATTTAAATCTATTTTTAATAACTTTTAAATTATAAATCCAAATAATACAAATGATATATGTTTTGGAATCAAAAAAATGTGAGGATTTCAAATATGCTATTCAAAATAATGTTTGAGCACTTTAAATTTTCGAGATGATTAAAATTACAATAAAATGCCCTTTTCTTAAATAATTAATAACTTTAAATCTATAACTCCAAATTTTACAGATAATATGTCTAAATCGATCAGCGCGACGAGCCCGTTCTAACTATGCTTTCCATGTTCTGAATTGCAGCATGCATCATATAAATATTAAGTGGACAGCAACTTATATGAGAGCAAACCGGACTAAAAACTCAATAAAATGCTTTAATCTTGTACCCCACACCTCACCCATGCCATGCTACATTATTGCCATGCAAATTGTGCATCATTCATCATGGCATGCTTGTTTGCTTGTCGCATTTTAATTCATATGCTTGTGCACTTCGTTTATGTTGGCCCTTGTTTGTTTGGTTCTTCTTCGAATAGACGCCGAGCAGGGGATATATCAGGAATCCCAGGAGCACTACCCAGATCCGACTCTCGCTTCAACTGAGCTGCCAGGCAAGCACTACCACATGCTTGCATACATATAGTACCTATTGCCTCTATCTTATTCTTGCATCATTGAGTCGCGATTGCATTAAATTGAATCCCAAGTACTGCATAGCCTTTACTTTTAAACCCCACCGAAGCTTGTTCCTCCATCCCATGAGCCATTACTACAGGAGTTGTTTGAGCCATGTGGGTCGTAGAACAGCATGTGTAGGGTATGTGAGTGTCTGATGGATAACGAGGTACCTAAACAACTTAACCTGAGTAGTAATGGGATAACTAATGAAAGTGGCATCGGTGAGCGATATCTGCTATTTGGTTTTTCATGCTCACTTGTGTCCCGTAGGACCCCGAGTACTTGATTCCTGTTCCTTGAGTATTCGCACTATCCACATCCGGGAGGCCTTATGGACCCCCCCTGATCCAGAGCTTGATTCATTCTTATTTATTGGGGCCACAAAGTAGTTTGGGGCTTTATTACTATCCTGTACTTATGCCATGCTTTACTGCTTTATTTAAGATTGTGCGAGGGGCACCTGTACTGTTTTGGATACGGAGTGTTTTCGTGGTATCGACAAGCCCAGTCACACTTTCGGGTTCCCAGTCGTTTACAGCCATTGACGCAAACCTTGGGTCCGTCTCGGAGCCGGCCAACTTCGTTGCAGGTAGCTTAATGGGGTGGCCCCCTGAAATATTTCTGAATCCTGTGATCGCTTTGTCGTGAATGTCTCGTTGGGTTTTGAGTTGGTTTTTCCGAGGTTGATCGACTGTGTTGCTATTTGTGCACCCCTGCAGGGTAAATCTTTTTGAAAGCCGTGTCCGCGGTTATGGACGACTTGGAGCACAGTTTCTCGATCATAGAAAAGTATAACTAAAGTACCGCTTTTAATTTGACTAAGTACTTGACTAGTAAATAGTGCAATACTCATGGAATGGTTAATAAAACTGCCAACGGATGGGTTTTTCGTCCGCTTTCTCTTTGGTAAGCGAGAAGGAGGATGGATCTGTTAATTATACTGTTATAACTGTTGTTACTAATTAACAGACATCCGTCTATTTTTGGTTAGGCGGATGGTTAGCGAGTATCTATAGACTTGTTAGTTATTATCTTTTGCTGCAATTGCGTCACCCCAGGTTTATGTTCCCTTTAGAGGCATAAAGACTTGTTGAGTACCCCTAGGGTCTCACACGATAAATTGTTTGATTCAGATGAATAGGTGTATTCACAAGATGGATACTGGGTGGAGGAGACGGATGATGTTGGCAACGATCACTCGGTGTAGAGATTTCGGGAACAGGGATCCGTGAGATCTGTGGGCGGGATGTGTTTATTTATGTGGCATCTTATGCCGATTTGCTTCTTATCCGTACTCGGATCTTGTTTTCCGCTTCTGCCTGATACTCTGATGTTTGATGTATGAGGAGCTATCCTAAAATATTATCTCTATCTGGGATGTTTGGATCTTGCTGTATGGTGTTGCAATATTTCTATTTTTTAGATGGAATGGCTCTGTGAATAGTTGTATGGTGGCTTGCATACATACTCACTTGTGTATGTAGTTGATCCCTTCGCCTGCCGATTACGCCGCTCGTTCTTGTCCCGATGTTCTGGAAGTGGTTAGGACGGCCGAAAGGTCTACCTGTGAGTGGTCCCTGGGCCCCACCATACTATTTTAACCACTTTCGCTCATCCAGGCATGTAACTAAGAGCGTAATTCACCGAGGTAGTTACAATTGGTATCAGAGCCATCTCGCCCTTCAGGGTCTCAGCCAAATGGTCGTTGTCAGTCTAGCAAATATTTTAGTAGCTATGTATACTAGGGAAAAACAAAAACGTGAGAGTAGAACTGCTTCCACTTTTCTTCTTACCCACCCACCCACCCTTTTCTAGTAAGGAAGTGTAATGTTTTCAATCCTCTTCTAAAATTCAAACTAGGATTCACGTGTTCTGGGTTACGTAGTACCATAGGTTGTGTGTGTGTGTGTGAATTCCTTGTCTATCTGTTGCATCCAACATGTTATCGCTATCTGCCTTTTGGTTATCAACTGTTGGTACATTCCATACCGACAGGCCTTTGTAAACCGACACTATCTATCTGATTCATTGTATACCGGTGCGATCTGTCTTACTCTTTGTTATCCGATGTTATCTTGTTGGGGTGTTCATTTCCGTAGTTACTAATCTTTAGGTTCATCTTTAAAAGAAGGTGTTGGGATATGTGTTTTATTGATTCATCTGCGGAGTAATGATTTGAGTGCGGGATGGAGTCACGACCATACCACTACTTTTGTCATTCGCTCTTGTATATTGAATTGGCAGAGTTACTAATCTTGATTCGTTAAGTGGTTTTGCGCATATAGTGGTATTGTAATGCCGAAATTTGCGATTTTTTCTTTGTTAGCTCGTGTACCACACTCCTTGTTCAGTCGTGTGCGATATGCTTAATATCTTCTAGGTGCTTTGAACTTTGTTGATATTTTAATATCATCTTAGTAATTGTATCCTTTAAATTCTTGGTTAATTCCATTTTGGTACTATTTTGGATTATTATTATTCTCCATTATGGTACTGACTTGTGTTTTATATCAATCACAGGATGGCACCACCACGCCGTTCTGAGGAGGACATACCACCTGAACTGGGGGCTGCGTTGGCAAGTATTGCTAATGCCTTGGGAAGAATGCAGGAGAACCAGCAGCGATTTGAAGAAAGTGTCAGGAGGAATGAGTTTGTTCCGCTACCTCCACCTCCCAAGCGAGGAGACATCAAGAGTTTTCTGAAGTTCAACCCGCGCCACTTTGAGGTGTCTGATCAGCCTCTGGACACAGATGATTGGCTGCGTCAGATGTCAAGGTTACTGGTGACTGCTGATGTTCCTGAGCAAGAATGGGTAAAATGTGCCACTCACCTTCTGAAGGGAGATGCAGCTCTGTGGTGGGAGAATTACCTGAAGGCAAACCACTCTGAGTTTCAGCCTACTTGGGAACAGTTCACTAGAGCTTTCAAAGAGCAATATCTGTCAGAAATTGTCATGGAGAGGATGCAGGAAGTGTTTCTCAACCTCAAGCAGGGCAATGACAATGTCAATACCTATATCAGAAACTTCATGAATCTTTCTCGGTATGGTGGCGATGAGATCTCTGATGACAAGAAGAAGCAAAAGAGGTTCAGACAAGGGCTCAATGCATCAATCAAATATGCAATCACTCATGCAAGGCCGGGGTCTTTTCTAGAACTCCAACATACAGCTCTGCAGGAAGAAGCAAGTAGGCAAGTGTTTGAGGAGTCAAAGAAACACAACCGCGATGCAGCAAGCTCTTCAGCTATGTCAACTCCTTCTAAGCGCCGCGTGTGGGTTCCTAACACTCCACCGTCGCTCCCGGCTCCACCAAGACCTTCAAGCTACACGGCAAGGCCACCAAACTCCTTCACTGCTGCTCCCAGGGGCTACAACCACAACTACCCTGGAGCGCCTGGCAGAGTCCCTGGCTACGTTGCTCGACGTCCACCTGGTGCTTGTTACACTTGTGGGAACACTAGACATCAACACTGGAATTGTCCAATGAACAACAAAGCTCTTCCTCCACCACCTCCAAGACCTGCGGCAAGCTCTTCTATGGTTCGTGCACCTCCACCGCGGGCTCTCAACATTAACACCAAGCCCGGGTCTACTGTTGCTCGTGCCAGCTGTGTCAACGCCGCTCAAGCTGAGCATGCACCTGGAGTTGTGATGGGTATGCTTCCTATTAACTCAGTTCCTGCAAGAGTTCTATTTGATTCTGGTGCATCGCATTCTTTTGTTTCTCATAAATTTGCAAATGAGAATGAGTTAGCTATGGATCCTCTCCCTAAGCGGTTAATGGTCCTTTCTCCTGGAGCAACAATGGCATCTTCTAAAATCAGCCATGGCAATCAAATTGAGATTGGTGGTTCTTCGTTCCCGGCTTCCTTAATTATTCTAGGCAATTCTGACATTGATGTTATCTTGGGCATGGATTGGTTAACAACAAATGCGGCTGTGATTGATTGTGCTGAACGCTCGGTTTCTCTGAAAATTCCTGAAGGTCATATAGTCTTTTCTCCAAGTCTGACTCCTACAATTCAGCTTTTCTCTTTGGCGGATCTGAATGATGATGCTATGGAAGCTATTCAGAGTGTTCCGGTGGTCTGTGAGTTCCCAGATGTTTTTCCTGAAGAGTTACCAGGTATGCCTCCTGACCATGAGGTCTTGTTTGTGATTGAGCTTGAACCTGGTACCGCTCCTATCTTCAAGCGGCCTTATAAAATGGGTCCTACTGAGTTGGCTAAACTCAAACGTCATCTTGATGAACAAGAGAAGTTGGGTTTCATTCAGCACAGTACTTCTTCTTGGGGTAGCCTAACCATCTTTGTGAAGAAGCGAGACAAGACTGATAGACTTTGTGTTGACTATCGGGCTCTCAATGCTAAAACCATCAAGAATAAATATCCCCTTCCGCGGATTAATGATCTCTTCGACCAGCTAGCTGGAGCTGTGGTATTCTCTAAGCTTGATTTGAGAAGTGGATATCATCAAATCAAGATTCGCAAGGAAGATGTTTCTAAAACAGCTTTCACCACCCGCTATGGCCTGTATGAGTACACGGTCATGTCTTTCGATCTCACCAACGCACCTGCCACCTTCTCGAGGCTTATGAACTCGGTTTTCATGGAGTATCTTGATAAGTTTGTTGTGGTCTATCTGGATGACATCCTAGTCTATTCTAAGTCAAAGGAAGAACATGAAGAACACCTTCGGTGTGTCCTAAACAAGCTTCGTGAGAACCGCCTGTATGCAAAGTTCTCCAAATGTGAGTTCTGGCTGCCTCAAGTCACCTATCTTGGTCACGTCATCTCTGCCAAGGGCATTGCTGTCAACCTAGAAACGGTAAAGACAATTGTTGACTGGCTTCCTCCTGTAAATGTCAAAGAAGTCCGGAGTTTCCTTGATTTGGCTAGTTACTGCCGTCGCTTCGTTCAGAACTTCTCGAAGGTTGCGAAGCCTCTTACCGATCTCCTCAAGAAAGGCAAGAAATACCTTTGGACTCCTGCATGTCAAGCAAGCTTTGAAACACTCAAAGAGAGCTCACTTCCACACCAGTCTTGATTCCTCCAGATACATCAAAGCCTTTCCAGATATTCTGTGACGCCTCTTTGCAAGGATTGGGTGCGGTCCTTATGCAAGAAAAACAAGTTGTTGCTTATGCCTCTTGATAGTTGAAGATGCATGAGATCAACTATCCTACACATGACCTCGAACTCGCAGCAGTTGTCTTTGCGTTGAAAGTATGGAGGCATTACTTGCTTGGCAACCGTTGTGAGATCTTTTCTGATCACAAGAGTCTGAAGTATATCTTCACACAGCCTGATCTCAACCTTCGTCAGAGGAGGTGGATTGAAGCAATCAATGATTTCGATTTGACCATCAACTACACTCCGGGCAAAGCTAATGTGATGGCCGATGCTCTCAGCCGCAAAGCTTATGCCAGCAACCTCATGGTGGAAGAACAACAGCCTCTCTTATGCGAGGAATTCCGTCAGCTCAACCTTGAAATTGTGGATCAAGGGTATCTTCTGAACCTTCTGGCAACCCCTCTCTTGGAAGAAAAAGTTCGCTCCATTCAACTTGGTGATCCGTACACTAAAAATATCATCTCCAACATTCAGCTTCCGAAGTATGAGTCCTTCCATGTCGACGACCAAGGCACTCTTTTCTTTGAACACCGGATGTTTGTTCTGAACTGCTCGGGTCTAAGAGAGCAAGCTCTCAAGGAGGCGCATGGTTCTGTTCTTTCTATCCACCCTGGCAGCACTAAGATGTACATGGACTTGAAAACACAATATTGGTGTCCTGGGTTGAAACGATATTGTGCTAAGTATGTCTCGGAGTGTGATATCTGCCGCAGAGTTAAAGCTGTCCATCAGAAACCTTCTGGTCTTCTACAACCATTGAAACCTCCGGAATGGAAATGGGAGAAAGTAGAGATGGACTTCATCACTGGTTTTCCAAGGTCGCAGAAGGGCAACAATGGAATCTTTGTTGTCATCGACATGCTCTCTAATGTGGCTCACTTCTTTCCCGTCAAGGAAACAATTTCTGCAATTCAGTTGGCAGAGCTCTATATCAACAGAATTGTCTCTCTGTATGGGGTTCCTCTTGAGATCAGTTCAGACCGTGGAAGCATCTTCACTTCCAAGTTCTGGGGAAGTTTCCAAAATGCTTTGGGAACAAAATTGAACTTCAGCACAACTTACCACCCTCAGTCGCAAGGACAAGTTGAAAGGATCAATTAGATTCTGGAAGATATGCTCCATGCTTGCGTCATATCTTTCGGCATGAAGTGGGAAGACTGTCTTCCTTATGCTGAATTCTCTTACAACAACAGCTTCCAGAAAAGTCTAAAGATGGCACCGTTTGAGGCTCTCTATAGTCGCAAATGCAGAACTCCGATTGGTTGGTCGGGGGCAGGTGAAAGAACATTGTTTGGACCCGACATTGTAACTCAAGCGGAGGAGAAGGTTCACATCATTCTTGAAAATTTGAAGGTTGCTCAAAGTCGCCAGAAGAGCAACTATGACAGAAAGCACACGGACATGGAGTATGTCCCTGGTGATCTCGTTTACCTTCGTGTCACTCCCATGAGAGGCACACACCGGTTTGGTATCAAAGGAAAGCTGGCTCCTAGATACATCGGTCCTTTCAAAATTCGTGGAAGAAGAGGAGAAGTTGCTTATGCTCTTGAGCTCCCGGAAAAACTCAAGGTCCATGATATTTTCCATATCTCTCAACTCAAGAAGTGCTTCAAGGATCCTGACAGGACCGTGGACCATGAGCTTATCAATCTCCAAGAAGACCTGTCTTACCAAGAACACCCCATAAAAATCCTTGAAGTCGCAGAAAGAAGGACTCACAACAAGTCCATCAAGTTCTGCAAGGTGCAGTGGTCGCACCATTCCGTTGATGAAGCCACTTGGGAACGTGAAGATGAGCTCCGTGCCAAGTACCCTACCCTCTTTGTGTCTTCTTCTTCCTAGAATCTCGGGGCGAGATTCCTGTTTAGTGGGGGAGAGTTGTAGCATCCCATCTGTCTAACATATGTAATGCTACATGGTTTAGTAATATAATGGCTACTTCCTACATATAATTGTTGCATCATAAATATATCATGCTCATGTCATCATGCCACCTTGCATCTGAGCATCATATAAAACCCTTTCCATCTGGTTCTTCCCTCATATGCATTAGTAATTGTATTTGGCTCTTGTTATATTGTATTTGGTTCTTGATAAATGCTTGATGCCCAATTTGAGTTGGGGGCATATCTTTTATTCAACTCCATCACCCTTCTTTGTCACCACCTCATAATTCCACCACCCTTCTTTTGGTTCCATCCATCATCTCCACCATCTTAATTATATATGAGCCCATGTTCTTCTTTTGGTATTTATATCTAGCTCACAAATAATTGAGGATGGTTCCCTCTACTCTCTACATGCTCCCATACAATGGTTATACTTGTTTTCACAATATTGTGTATCATAGCATGCTTGCCACCTTTTTATACCATGTGAACTGGTGATCTCATCTCACATATGGTTTGTTGAATTAGGATCATGTTTGAACTATGGTGTGGCTAGATGATAATAATAGTGGTATCTACCCACTAGCATAGGCCACATTCTTATTCATGCATGACCATGATTTTAATATAACATATGTGTTGGAAGGCTTCCATAACCAAATTTGGAGGAATAATCTAAACTTGAATTCTTATTAAAACTAGTTGTTTACACAACTAGCAACGATGCATGCATGCCCCATGCAAGGATTGCCCTCCTTTTATCCCTATCCTTTCTATTTTCTTTTAGTTGGTTTGAATGGTTTTTGAATGGATCAAATTCAAATAAAATCAAATGGAAATGAAAGAAAACAAATCTACACCTAGCTACACCACACCACCACCCCATCTACCCCAACCAGCTACCCCATCTACTCCCTACCCTAACCCTAACCCTAACCAATCTCTTGCCATGCCATCTCTCACTCCCTCTCTATGCCGACAGGGCCCACCCCAGCTCTCCCTCTCTGCCCATGCCGAGGCACCCTTCCTCTCTGACCCTAACCACTCCTAGGCCGAGCCTGCCCCTCCAACCCTAGCTCCCTTGCTGAGCCCCCCTTCCCCCTTTCTCTCTCTCTCGCTGGCCAGCAGGTCCCACACCCGAGCCAGCCTCTCTGGTCTCGCCCGTCCCCACCTGCAGCCACTCCTGCCTGCCTAGCCACGCCAGCACGTGAGCATGAGGGAGAAGGAAAGGTGGCCGAAGCCACCTTTTTCCACCCTGAGCCCCACGGCAACCCCCTCTCTCCCCCGTCCTTATCTCCACCCCCTCGCCTCTGCCGTGCCCCAGTGTCCCTCCTCTGGCCCTGTGCCAACCCTCTCCTCCCTAGCTACCCCATTCCACTTCTTCTCCAACTCCGGCCGCCGCTCTCAGTATCATCTTCCACCTGCGGATCGAGGAGGCGGGCGTGGAGTTGTGGTTGTCAGGGAAGTCCGTAGCCGCCCTCTGCATCACCCAGAGCACCCCAGCGAGGAGGAGAAGCCTAGTACACGCCAAACACCGACGCGCCGCCCGAAAACCCTAACTTCGTCGGCCGTCTGCCTCGTCGTCGCCCTGCTGCTCCCCGAGACGATCCGTCACCACCGTCCTCCCCGCGGTGAGCCACCCATCCCCTCTGACACCCTCTCTCTCTCCATCGCTGCCTAGCCTCGCCGGGCGTTGTGCCGAGCACTCTCGGTGCACCGGCGAGTGCAAGCGTCTGCCCGTCTACGCGCCGCAGCGCACCTTAACCAGCCGCCTGCCGCCCTCCTGTCAACACCCCCACACCCATCGCACTGGCTCCGCCCTCCGCGCGCGTGCCCGTGTTGCGGGTTCGATCCCCGTCGCCATGCACCGTCCCCTGCCGCGCACGGATCTGTCCGTCGAATAGAGAAGATCCACAGTGCCGTGCGCACTTTGCACAACCCCCCCTCTTTTATTTTTCCTCAAGCCGCAATCCTCACGGGCCCACCTGCCAACCACTATGTGTGTTTTACAAAAGGGCACCCGGTTTTTCGTAATCATCAACCTGTAGTCCACCGCTGTGCCACGTGGCACCCTCTGGTTGCCCGCTGTCACGTGGGCCTGCGAGCCCGCTGGCCCCGCTTGTCAGCCGCTTTGGCTAGCACAACTCGCGGTGCAAAAGGTTGCTGCGCGCAGTTTTTTGCCAGCTCAACGCGACCCCACATGTCTGCATCTGAGGCTAGGCGGTGCTGGGTATAAAAAGTCTGTCAACTTTTCTGTTTAAACAAAACCATTTCTGAAAATGTTTAATATAAATTTAAATATGTTTTTAATAACTTTTAAATTATAAATCCAAATAATACAAATGATATATGTTTTGGAATCAGAAAAATGTGAGGATTTCAAATATGCTATCCAAAATAATGTTTGAGCACTTTAAATTTTCGAGATGATTAAAATTACAATAAAATGCCCTTTTCTTAAATAATTAATAACTTTAAATCTATAACTCCAAATTTGACAAATAATATGTCTAAATCGATCAGCGCGACGAGCCTGTTCTAACTATGCTTTCCATGTTCTGAATTGCAGCATGCATCATATAAATATTAAGTGGACAGCAACTTATATGAGAGCAAACCGGACTAAAAACTCAATAAAATGCTTTAATCTTCTACCCCACACCTCACCCATGCCATGCTACATTATTGCCATGCAAATTGTGCATCATTCATCATGGCATGCTTGTTTGCTTGTCGCATTTTAATTCATCTGCTTGTGCACTTTGTTTATGTTGGCCCTTGTTTGTTTGGTTCTTCTTCGAATAGACGCCGAGCAGGGGATATATCAGGAATCCCAGGAGCACTACCCAGATCCGACTCTCGCTTCAACTGAGCTGCCAGGCAAGCACTACCACATGCTTTCATATATATAGTACCTATTGCCTCTATCTTATTCTTGCATCATTGAGTCACGATTGCATTAAATTGAATCCCAAGTACTGCATAGCCTTTACTTTTAAACCCCACCGAAGCTTGTTCCTCCATCCCATGAGCCATTACTATAGGAGTTGTTTGAGCCATGCGGGTCGTAGAACAGCATGTGTAGGGTATGTGAGTGTCTGATGGATAACGAGGTACCTAAACAACTTAACCTGAGTAGTAATGGGATAACTAATGAAAGTGGCACCGGTGAGCGATATCTGCTATTTGGTTTTTCATGCTCACTTGTGTACTGTAGGACCCCGAGTACTTGATTCCTGTTCCTTGACTATTCGCACTATCCACATCCGAGAGGCCTTATGGACCCCCCTGAGCCAGAGCTTGATTCATTCTTATTTATTGGGGCCACAAAGTAGTTTGGGGCTTTATTACTATCCTGTACTTATGCCATGCTTTACTGCTTTATTTAAGATTGTGCGAGGGGCACCTGTACTGTTTTGGATGCGGAGTGTTTTCGTGGTATCGACAAGCCCAGTCACACTTTCGGGTTCCTAGTCGTTTACAACCATTGACGCAAACCTTGGGTCCGTCTCGGAGCCGGCCAACTTCATTGCAGGTAGCTTAATAGGGTGGCCCCCTGAGATATTTCTGAATCCTGTGATCGCTTTGTCGTGAATGCCTCGTTGGGTTTTGAGTTGGTTTTTCCGAGGTTGATCGACTGTGTGTTGCTATTTGTGCACCCCTGCAGGATAAATCTTTTTGAAAGCCGTGTCCGTGGTTATGGATGACTTGGAGCACAGTTTCTCGATCATAGAAAAGTATAACTAAAGTACCGCTTTTAATTTGACTAAGTACTTGACTAGTAAATAGTGCAATACTCATGGAATGGTTAATAAAACTACCAACGGATGGGTCGTTCGTCCGCTTTCTCGTTGGTAAGCGAGAAGGAGGATAGATCTGTTAATTATACTGTTATAACTGTTGTTACTGATTAACAGACATCCGTCTACTTTTGGTTAGGAGGATGGTTAGCGAGTATCTATAGACTTGTTAGTTATTATCTTTTGCTGCAATTGCGTCACCCCAGGTTTATGTTCCCTTTAGAGGCATAAAGACTTGCTGAGTACCCCTAGGGTCTCACACGATAAATTGTTTGATTCAGATGAATAGGTGTATTCACAAGATGGATACTGGGTGGAGGAGACGGATGATGTTGGCAACGATCACTCGGTGTAGAGATTCCGGGAACAGGGATCCGTGAGATCTATGGGCGGGATGTGTTTATTTATGTGGCATCTTATGCCGATTTGCTTCTTATCTGTACTCGGATCTTGTTTTCCGCTTCTGCCTGATACTCTGATGTTTGATGTATGAGGAGCTATCCTAAAATATTATCTCTATCTAGGATGTTTGGATCTTGCTGTATGGTGTTGCAATATTTCTATTTTTTTAGATGGAATGGCTCTGTGAGCAGTTGTATGGTGGCTTGCATACATACTCACTTGTGTATGTAGTTGATCCCTTCGCCTGCCGATTACGCCGCTCGTTCTTGTCCCGATGTTCTAGAAGTGGTTAGGACGACCGAAAGGTCTACCTGTGAGTGGTCCCTGGGCCCTACCGTACTATTTTAACCACTTTCTCTCATCCAGGCATGTAACTAAGAGCGTAATTCACCGAGGTAGTTACAGCCATGCACACCGCCGCCTCTGCCGCTCAGAGCGCCAGCTCGCCCCGACCGCATACCACCGCCCCTATGCCCGCATTGAGTTCCTAGAGCACCGCCAGGAGACCGACTGTCGATCGCCACCCTCAGCCATGCCTCTAGCCGGTCATAGCCATGTTGCCACCGTCGCCTGCCCATCCCACTCGGTCTCACCGTCGAGCCTATAAAAGGAGGGCACCCCCAGCCATTTGAAGCACACCACTCCACTCTCCTCACCTCACTGACCGTCCCACACCTCTAGCCGGAGCAAGGGGAGAAGCAGCTTACCGGAATTTCATTGGAGCATGCCGCCTCTGGAGGAGAAGGGCGCCACTGATTGCGACCACCCCCGGAGCTGCCTCGACCGTCCCTGAGCTCGTCGTCAACCACCAGTTCGTTTGCCCGCCTCGCCGTCATCGCTGGAGCCCTGGTATGCCCCTGCACACCCCCACCGAGCCGCTAGGGTTCGAGCTCGCCGGCGACCTGTTCATCGTCGATGACGATCCCCAGCCGTAGATCCCAGTTCTAATCTAACGACCCACATTGCCCCGTACCGCTTCGCGTGTTATGAGCCGCTGACTTGTGGACCCCCCTTTCAGTTGAGCCCCGCGCCGCGGAGTGACACTGGGCCGGCCCGTTAGAGTTTCCCGCGCGACCCAGTTAGTTTGAATTAGGATTTTTCTATTTATTTTAAACTTAGTTCTGTCTTTGAGTTTGAAAATCAATTCAGAGAGTTTGACAAATCCAAATTGCATGAAACCAATTTTGCCTGAAAGGTATTGAAATGATCTATCTAAGCCCGTTGGATTTAATTCAATTAGAGTTATAGATCTCTCCTAGTAAAAATAACAAAACAGAAGCATTTGCACCTTGCAACATTTTTATAAAATCAACCAAGATAGGTTTTGAGTTGATTCCAACTCTAAAAAATCACATTTCATCATACCTATCTGAATATGTAATAATATTAAGGTTTACATGCAGTGACTTTGGACTAGTACCAAAATAATGCTATATAGGCATTTCTAGTCACTTTAAATCATTAAATAATGAACTTAAACCAAAGTAATTATAATCCAACCTTTAAATCTCATTCCCACATGTTAGAATATGTGGTGATGACATGTGTCCACATGATCCCATATTTGAAGTGGTGAATATTAAATCTTAGTTAATTTTTCAATGAGTAGAAATTACTTTTCTAAAGTAAAAAGGAAGAAACTAGTGAATAAAACTTGTGATGCTTGTGATGATAATAGATCATCAAATGTGTGTCTTAGAATGCTAATTAGATTAGTTAAGTAGTGTTTGGTGATTGTGTACTCCGTACGTATTTATAGAAGATAGTACCGACCAAGCTTACGAGGAGGAGGAGTGCTACCAAGAAGAAGAAGAAAACTTCAACCACTGCACCAACCAAGGCAAGCTAGCCCTATCCAAGTTAACCCTTGCAAGTTGTACTTGCAAGCCACCATTAATAGTGCAAGCTAGAATTAAGAGAGATGAATGAGCAAAGATTCTTTAGGCATGCTTTGGTCACACCACCTTGACTATTACTACCCCAAGTATTACCTTACAAGCTTTAATACCTATAGTGTACACAAAGTCCCTTACTTGTTTTGAAGGTAGCATAAAAAGTATAAAACTTGACCTATTTAGCTAAGCTTTAGATGTCATTCTATGGCATGAGATTGAACCCATCATCTTTCCACCTTAGTGAACACTCTTAACTTAGTAGTTAGAGTAGATCAAAACTTGAGTCACTTTAGATGGGAACAATTGGTGAAAATGAATTGTGAAAACCTTGGAATGATGAGTCATTATATTGAGATGTTTTGACATGTGTTGAGAAACACAAATGGTCTATGATGATGAAAATGTTGAGGCATGAGCCTTATCCCTTTTATAAAACTGATGGTTGGATTCGGATGCAATACCATTCCAAATTTACCGTACAACCACACTACCTGAATTGGGTAAGGCTTAGCTGGAAATTTATATGCATTAGTATTAGTTCCCTCGCGGGAGAGGTTTGAGCTGAGACTACCTCTCAGTGTTGTCCACCTATGCAGTGCCCAAGATGACTGATGGTCATGGTTGGGAGGCCATGCTCATAGGAGAGGTGCTTATACTAGGGTGTGTAAAGGAAAGGTTATGTTTGATTATCTGCATAATAAATATGATGATTCAGGGTTATCCCTGACAGATGTATCGAATATTGTGGTGAAAGTGTACCACCTCTGTAGAGTGTCAAACTATTCGAATAGCCGCGTCCGTGGTTATGGATAGTTGCAATGGCCATACTGTTTCGTTGTCAGATGTTTTCCAAATAACTTGAAATGAATGATGAATCTTGACTTGACCACAACAGGGTTGTGTTTATGATATTTAGCTTCCCACCTTAAGTGATTCTAGAACTTTATTTTATCTTTCTTTGCTTCAGAACTCAGCTTAGGTTTCAAACTTAACTTTATAGTTAAACTTAGATTTAGCACTTTAACTTTGCACTATACTACTTGTTAGTGGTAGTTTGCGAGTACTTAAAGAGTACTCATGGCTTTTGTCCCTTGCTATTCCCATGGCCAGACTATGAAGGAGACTATCAAGATGATGGCCAGCAGGACGGCTATGATAACTAGGACTATCTGCCTTCGTCAGCATTGCCTGTGCCCCTGAAGATGGACCCCACCGCTACGCTTATCTTTTATTTCCGCTGCTTGTTATATTCAAACTGGATCATGAGATCCTTATTGGTGTAAGACCTTATGTATGGTTTGTAATGGATGATGTACTATGATATCCAATCCGTTATGTCTCGCAAAAATGCTAATCCTGGGATTGCGAGGTATGGCATAACGGGCATCTAGGATTAAAAATCCGGGTGTTGACAAGTTGGTATCAGAGCCATCCCGACCATAGGAGACCCTAGTTAGAATGGACGTCCGAACAAAAACTTAGTTTCAAAACCAAAGTGAGTATTTACGATAAACTATCTCCTCTCTTATCCTTGGGAATTCTTTCTTTCTCAAAAATTCATGTTCCTCAAAATTCTTACATTACTACTTAAAATTTGACACACTTGATCACTTCACTAATTTCCTCATCCTTAATTCTTGTAGATGGAGACTCAGTTCAGCAAGTTTTACCAGTTGGGAAACGGAGGTCAGCTGATCTTCGAGAGGGATCTGGATTCACTGTCAGAGTTCTTGGGAAGACCACATCTGGAGTTTCTTGGAGCTCAACTTCCAGGACCCCTAGGAGGAGACCTACAGTGGCTAGTCACAGCAGATCTTAGAGGAAGCATTGAAGCACCAACTTCTGGGAGAATTCAGTTCTCCGTGAGAGAGAACAACTGGCTAGATGGATTAGCCAGGGCAATGCATGAAGCTCTCGCACGTCTATGTGCCCTCAGTGTCAACAAGATCCAAGGAACCCGTTTTGCCCACTATGCAAGACATGACTTCATGGGAATGCCGATGGAGATGCCAAGTCACCTAGAGTTGAGGCGTCAAGTGGAGAATCTTGACTTCTTGCTGCATGACAGACAGCAGGAGCTGGACAATGCCAGGGAGTTAGCGAACCAGAACCGTGCCATTGCCGACCAGAAGGCCCAGACTTTCGCACTGCTTGTCCAGGATCGCCAGTGTGCCAAGAAGGATCGCACCATCGCCAGCGTGCCAAGAAGGATCGCACCATCGCCCATCTTCGCAAGAAGGTGGCTGACCTCGAGAAGACCGTCAAGCAGCAGGAAGCTCAGCTTGCAGCCAAGGAAGAAGAAGATGAGGGTGAAGACATCCAGGGAGACATGGACTCTTACCTCAGCAACGATGATGACTTTTTGGAGAAGGATGATGTGGACTTCTACTTCATCGACGATGAGGACTCCGACTTCTACACTTACGATGAGGACTCCGACTTCATCGACGATGATTAGATGCACTAGAGCACTATCGTAGCATGAGATGTATCGGTCCCACTGTATCGTAGCTTGCAGAATGGTCCTTCAAACCATCTGTTTTCCTTTGTTTGTCCTCGCTTTTGCAGTCACGGTACCCTCGGGTGCTACGCTCTTCTCGTGATTGATCGATCCTTTGCCAGGTGATGTCATTTCTTGCATCGTTGCGCGGTTCTTGTTTAGTAAAGTGGACCCGATGTGGCGACCGCGATCGTCGGGTGTGACCTCCTTGCCAAGGGTTGTTGCGACAGCGTGGGACCGGTCAAGTTGCCTCGTGGTTCCTTTGTCTACTTGCGCAAGAGTTTCTCCCACCAAGCTGAGGTTCATCAAGGCGGATCGGTGGAGGGCTGCACGAGGATCATCGGGTGCAGGTTATGTTGTGATTAGGTATGTTTGTGCAGCCACAATAGCTGTCTGAGCTGTTTTTGCCTTGATATTTCCATCTTGGTCTATCGACATAAACGAGAGATCAAGATCTCGGATTAATCCGCTTCTCTATTCTCCGGATATACCTCGTAATCTAGACGTTCCTCTTCTTGGCGATGTGCTGACTTGTGTAATAGCGAGCTCATTGGGGAACCCCCAAGAGGAAGGTATGATGAGCATAGAAGTAAGTTTCCCTCAGTTATGAAACCAAGGTTATTAATCCAGTAGGAGCAAGGAAACACCTCAAAGGTGTTGCTAGCTGAACTTTGGCAGGGCGCACTATCGGCGCCAGCAGCAACGTGGAAACCTGCACAACACAACCACAAAACTTTGCCCCCAAATTACAGTGAGGTTGTCAATCTCACCGGTTTTGCTAAAAACAAAGGATTAAACGTATTGTGTGGAAGAAAGTATTAGTTTCCAGAAAGTAAACAGAAAGCAGTAAATAGTTGTAGATTGATGATAAAAGAAAGGACCGGGTCCATAGTTCACTAGTGGTGGCTCTCCTTAAGATAGATAACATGTTGGGTGAACAAATTACAGCGAGGCAATTGACAAACATCGAGAAAGCAATCATGCATATACTACTCATCTTGACTCCCTTGACATTCGATTGGGCATTACAACATTATACATAGACCGTAATCCAACTGCATCTATGACTAATAATCCACCTTCAGGTTATCATCTGAACCCCCTCCAGTTTTAAGTTGCAAGCAACAGATAATTGCATTACGCATTGCGTGTAAAGTAAAAAATATGATTGTTCTGTGAACAAAGGATTGTTGTTTTCTCCCTAGTAGCAACAACACATCTAGTACCTTAGATATTTCTGTCAGTTCCCCAGATTACTAGAGGCATGAACCCACTATCGAGCATAAATACTAACTCTTGGAGTTGCTAGCATCTACTTGGCCAAGATAGCTACTAACAACGGAAAGCATGCAAGATCACAAATAACAAAGACATGATAGAATCAATAATCAATCTGAAATAGCATCTCAATATCCATCGGATCCCCGCAAACACAACATGTAGGAATTACAAATAGATGATCTTGACCATGAACGGAGCTCACAAGATCTAAACATGATAGCGCAAAGGAGAAGAACCAGCCATCTAGCTACTACATGGACCCGTAGTCCAAGGATGATGTAACAACCTCGGACCCTACGCTCTTAGTTCAAGCCTGCATGAACCGGAAGTGGTTAAAATAGTACAGCGGGGGCCTAGGGGCCACCCACTTGTAGACCTGTCGGCCGTCCTAACCACTTCCAAGACATCAGGACAAGAGCGAGCGGCGTAGGCAACAGGCGAAGAGATCAAATACATACACAAGTGAGTATGTATGCAAGCTACCATACAACAATTCTCAGAACCATTCCATCTAAAAGAAATAGAAATATTGCAACGCCATACGACAAGATCCAATATCCTAGATAGAGATAATAGTGTAGGATAGCTCCTCATACATCAAACATCAGAGTATCAGGTGGAAGCGGAAAACAAGATCCGAGTACGGATAAGAAGCAAATCGGCATAAGATGCCACATAACTAAACACATCCCGCCCACAGATCTCGCGGATCCCCATCCCCGGAATCTCTACACCGAGTGATCGTTGCCAACATCATCTGTCTCCTCCACCCAGTATCCATCTTGCGAATACACCTGTTCATCTGAATCAAACAATTTATCGTGTGAGACCCTAGGGGTACTCAGCAAGTCTTTATGCCTCTAAAGGGGACATATACCTGGGGTGACGCAATTGCAGCAAAAGATAATAACTAACAAGTCTATAGATACTCGCTAACCATCCGCCTAACCAATGATAGACGGATGTCCGTTAATTAGAAACAACAGTTATAACAGTATAAAATAACAGATCCATCCTCCTTCTCGCTTACCAACGAGAAAGCGGACGAACAACCCATCCGTTGGCAGTTTTATTACTCATTCCATGCATATTGCACTATTTACTAGTCAGATATTTAGTCAAACTAAAGATGGTACTTTAGTTATGCTTGTCTATGATCGAGAAACTGTGCTCCAAGTCGTCCATAACCGCGGACACGACTTTCAGAAAGATTTACCCTGCAGGGGTGCACAAATAGCAACACACACTCGATCAACTTCGGAAAAACCAACTCAAAACCCAACGAGGCATTCACGACAAAGCGATCACAGGATTCATAAAATATTTCAGGGGGGCACCCCATTAAGCTACCCGCAACGAAGTTGGCCGACTCCGAGACGGACCCAAGGTTTGCGTCAATGGCTGTAAACGACTGGGAACCCGAAAATGTGACTGGGCTTGTCGATACCGCGAAAACACTCCGCATCCAAAACAGTACAGGTGCTCCACGCACAATCTTAATAAAGCAGTAACATGGCATAAGTACAGGATAGTAAATAAAACCCCAAACTAGTTTGTGGCCCCAAGAAATAGAAATGAATCAAGCTCTGGCCTAGGGGGGTCCATAAGGCCTCCCGGATGTAGATAGTGCGAATAGTCAAGGAACAGGAATCAAGTACTCGGGGTCCTACGGGACACAAGTGGGCAGGAAAAACCAAATAACAGATATTGCCGACCGGTGCCTCTTTCATTAGTTATCCCATTACTACTTAGGTTAAGTTGTTTAGGTACCTCGTTATCCAACAGACACTCACATACCCTATACATGCTGTTCTACGACTCGCATGGCTCAAACAACTCCTGTAGTAATGGCTCATGGGATTGAGGAACAGGCTCGGTAGAGTTTAAAAGGAAAGGCTATGCAGTACTTGGGATTCAATTTAATGCATTTGCGACTCAATGATGCAAGAATAAGTTAGAGGCAATAGGTACTATATGTATGCAAGCATGTGGTAGTGCTTGCCTGGTAGCTCAGTTGAAGCGAGAGATGGATCTGGGTAGTACTCCTGGGATTCCTGATAATTCCCCTGCTCGGCGTCTATTCAAAGAAGAACCAAACAAACAAGGGCCAACATAAATATAATGCACAAACATATAAATAAAATGCGACAAGCAAACAAGCATGCCATGATAAATGATGCACAATTTACATGGCAATAATGTAGCATGGCAAAGGCGAGGTGTGGGGACAAGAATAAACCATTTTATTAATTATTGGGTCAAGTTTTATTGCCATAAACAGTTCTGATTTTTAATAAAGACATGATGCATGCTTCAAAACATATCATGGAATGCATAGACAGAACGGGCTCGTCGCACTGATCGATTTAGACATATTATTTGTCAAATTTGGAGTTATAGAATTAAAGTTATTAATTAATTAAGAAAAGGCCTTTTTATTGCAATTAAACAATTTCGAAAATTTAAATTAGCCAAACATTAAATTGGATGGCAGATTTGAAATCCTCACATTTTTCTGATTTAAAAACATATATCATTTGTATTATTTGGATTTACCAATTAAAAGTTATTAATTTCTGGATATTAAAACATATTAAACAAATTTGGAATTATTTTTATTTAGGAAAAGATGCCTGAGCGTTTTACACCGACAAAGAGCTAGCCAGAGAGGGTGACGGGTGGGACCACACGCTGACTCGGCAGCAGGTGGGATGCAACGGGGGTTCCGGATGTTTTGTACTGCGGAGCCGTCTAGCCCCAGACACAGACATGTGGGGCCTGGGGGCGCAGGTCCACGCGCGCGCGACCAGCGAATGTGTGACACTTAGGCGAGGCTGGACGCGAGGGACTTATCCGTGACGGACATAAAACTGCTGGGGGTTTTGTGTAAAAGACCGACAAACTGAAATCTCGATCCAAAACAAGAGCTAGCTGGATCGATCTTCGCGAGAGGATTGCGATCGATCCAAAACGAATTTGGCGATACCGCACAGAGCAAAAGTGTAGAGGGGATCAAGGGCTTCATCTTTCGTATAGGTGGCATCGCCGGGGGCGGTCTACAGAGCGCGGGGCACGACGAGGAATAGGGGCGGAAAATGGGGTCTGGGCTGAACCACTGCGGACGCGACTTGTCTGTCGAAACTGACGAACGCCGCTGCTGTGTGCCGCGGGTCGGCGCAAATTCGCCCGCGGTGGCGGGCGACTGGCTGCGAAAACCGCGACTACGCCAAAACTAAAGTTGGGGAGGGAAGCTCCCTCTACAAGGTCCATTCGGATGACTTCGCCTAAGGAGGACCGACGCGGCAGGAAACGGAGTGAGAACAAAGGGGTGTCAGAAAGCGGTTGCGATGCAAGCGGCATGGTGCAGCGGTGACTACGATCGTGCGCTCACACACATAGAACATTCGACGGGGTGTGGCGGTGCTATGGGTCAAGATAGAGGGCATCTCACCTAGGGTGCTGGAACGGCTAGAGGTAGAGTGGCGACGTGATTCGGTGGCGGCGCTCGGTAGCAGATGCTCGAGGTGGGGTTCGGCATGGCGGTGGTGAGGCGGTTCCCGGAGAGGCTGCGGCTTCTCCTCCGTGAACACAGCATCGACGAAGCTCCCCGCCGTCTTCCCAAACTCCCGTGATTCTCTTCTCCGTCTCCCCAATGCCAGAGGTGGTTCTATGGTGGAGCTAGGTATTCTGGCCAATCTAGGATGGCCATGGTCGAGGTTGGTGATGGAGGAAGGAAGAGGGATGGCTAGCAGGGGATACTCGATCTGGGCCTGGGGTCATGGGGTGTAGATAAGATCAAGGGAAAGGGTGGAGCACATGGGAGGTGGTGGTGGTGTTGCTTTTGCAAAAGAGGAAAATGATGGGAGGCTTCGGTGGGGTTTTCTCTTCTCTCCTTCTTTGTTGTCTCCTAGCCGAGAGAGGGAAGAGGGGGCAGGCTGGAGGGTGGAGGGAGGTGTGGCTGGGTCGTTTTGCAAGCAGGGAAAAACAAGGTTTGGTGGTCACGGTTGGAAAAGAGAGAGAGGGAGAAATTAGCTAGGTGTGTGTGTATGCATGGGGGTGTCGCATGTGTATGTGTGTAGGTGTGAGATTGCATGCATGTGCATGGTTGAGTCTAGGTGTATGTGTGTGGCACTCACGGTTTAGGATAGATAGATTAAAGGGTGTGTGGGTGTGTTTCACACACATGTAGATGTAGGTCTAATGGTGTATGTATAAGACACATGCACACAAGTTAGCTAGGGATTATCAGTGTAGATAGATGTAGCATTAGGAATACACCAAAATAAAAAGGAGTTGTTATGGTAGAATTGAAGATCAACATGTACAATCCTTAGATAGAGTTAAATCAAATAAACCACCATTCCAATAAAAGGGAGAAACGATCATGAGAAGATAAAAATATTGCATGGTCCATGCAAAGCAATTATTGCACCCCATGTTGATGTAATTTGGGATGTGAAGGAATAATACCACATAGGGTTGAATTAAAATCCAAATAAAATGAGGGATTCCCATGTAGGTAATTGGAAGAGTTAGAACCAAGATGGTCATGCCAAAGTTAGTAGGTGAGAGGGAGCATAAGAGAGATGCCCTCAACTTCAATTTGGGCATTTAACATATATCAAAACAACCGCAAGACATCAAGAAACAAATACAATTTAATAAGGAAAAAGCAATATGAGGAGAAAAACCATATGAAAGAGGTTTATATGATGCTCAAATGCAATGTGGCATGATTACATGAGCATGATATAATTATGATGCAACAATTATATGTAGGAAGGTAGCATATATATAGACTAGGCTAGTAGCATAGCAATTGTTAGACAATTGGGATGCTACAGATGAACTACTCATGCATCACACTGGAGGCTTGCATGATGATGAAGAAGGCCTCCAGGGTGAATTCTCCCCTCGGGCAGGGTGCCGGGAAGAGCTTTAGATCCCTCCCGATCTAGGGATGGAGATGATGGCGGCTACAGACTCTTTCGTGGAATTTTAATCGGGTACTTAGGGTTTCTGTATCAGAGGAATCTTATAGGCGAAAGGAGAGGCCGAGGGGGTGCCGGAGGCGGCCAGACCACCCCCTGGCGGGGGCCAGGATGGGCCGCGCGGCCAGGTGGTGTGGTGCCCCCCTGGCCCCTCTCCGTCTCGTGATAGAAAATAGCTTGATGGCGTGGAAAAGACTAAAGTAAAACTGAAATAAAGATAGAAGCAAGCAAACATGTAATAGATCTAATAGCAAATGGTGTTTCAGTGCTTAGAAACAAGGCCTAGGGATCATACTTTCGCTAGTGAACACTCTCATATAAATATCTTCTCTTTATTATACTACTCTTAACTACTCTCCGGTTGGACACTCTAATCCATGGTAGGGCTATAACATCACACCTCAAAGTAAGCCTTTCCCCTCTAGATAACCCCACACTATCACCTTGAGTACTAGATGGGTCCAACAAACACCACAATTTCATAAAGACATCCAACTCCAAATATAACTCATAACAAGTATTTGTAATCTCTAGCCTAAGTGCCACCATGGTGTGCACACTGTCAACTTCACACACATGGGGAGAGCGGAGATCTATTAAAGCACTTGAGTAGTAAGGTAGATCTACTTGATTACAAAGCTCATGATCACAATATGATCATGCATAGAGAGAGAGATGAACACATAGCTACCGGTAGAACCCTTAGCCTCGAGAGAGAACTACTCCCTCCTCATCATGGGAATAAGCAATGGTGATGGAGATGGTGATGGAGATCGATGGAGATGGCTCTGGGGGCACTTCCCCGTCCCGGCTGGGTGCCGGAACAGAGACTTTCTGCCCCCTGAATCTCCCCTTCGGTGGCTGCGGCGCTGCGGAACTTTTCGTGGCTGGAGGCTTGATGATTTAGGGTTTTTGCATCAAGAGGCATCTTATAGGCGAAGAGGCAAGGTCGGTGGGCGGCCAGGGGGCCCACACCACCTGGTGGCGCGGCCAGGGCTAGCCCGCGCCACCACTTGGTGTGGCCGCCCTATGGCCCCTCTCCGTCTCGTCTTCTGGCTCCGTGAGTCTTCTGGTAAAATATCGACTTTGGCTTTTCTCCGGTCCAATTCCGAGAATATTGATTTTCTGACTTTCCTGGAACCAAAAACAGCAGAAAACAGGCAACTGGCACTATGGCATCTTGTTAATAGGTTAGTCCAAGAAAGTGTATAAAAAGTACTCCAAAGTTGGAACAAAACATAAGAAAGTAGATAAAAACCAAGCATGGAACATCAAAAAATATGGATACGTTAGCAACGTATCAACATCCCCAAGCTTAACTCCTGCTCGTCCTCGAGTAGGCAAGTGATAAAAAGAAAGAATAATTTTTGAGGTGACATGCACCATCATAAACTTGATCAAAGTATTTGTAAAACATTGATAGCTGGGATCATAGTACTTCAACATATCATGAAAGATAAAGTTCTAGCATTAAGACACAGCAACTAAGTTGCAACACGAAAAGGCACAAACAAAAGATTCATGAATAACAATGCTTTGCAAGATGTTTTTTGTTTCACATAAAGAAAACATAGAATAGTGGCATTCAGCTTGTCCCTCATAGAGTAGCAAACATAAATGCATAGGACACCTTCAAAGTTCATAAGAGTGACTAGATACAAATAGTTTAAAACAAGCAATATCAAGGTTATGCAACAATCAACAAGCCTTGGGACAATGCACATAGAACTAAGAATGGCCACTGTGCTCTGAAAGTAGGTGCATAAAGGTAGAAGGTGGAGACTCAATATAAAAGTGGAAGAAAGGCCTTCATAGAAGGAAGTAGGGATTCAAGTTTCATCAAGAGCTTCCAAAAATTATGGTACTTTTTAGCTTTCAGCTCTCATTTCCCCTATCATAAGCATCTTTAGGTGATTAAGGTTAAAGTGACACAACTAAGAGGATATGCTTGACAAGTTATAAGTTGAAATATCATGCCCCTTACTTACGAGTACCGAACCTCATGCTACTCAACTTCAGTCACAAGTAAGCTCTTGTCATTGTAAGTACATATGTATCATAGAGAACCGCCAACGGGGTACCCCTTGCACATGATACAGGAGCTATCCCAAAATCAAAATGACAAGGCAAGCAGACAATGAGCATCTGAGCGATCTTTTTATTTGCTATTTGCATAGGTTTTTATTGAGGATGCTTCATAGAGTGCTCATTATGGTTATGCTGCAAGTTTCCACCATGATTAGGCATGGATTAGGCTAGCGGCCCAAGCGTTTCTCTAACACACATACAAACTCCATGATCGAAGTTCCCCTTTTATTTCACACCGCCGGGATCCATAAGCAAAAGAATCATGATATCAATGGAATATAAGTGCAATGTTGAAAGCGTTCCCCATGATACATGGTTCTGCTAACTTCAACTTATAAAGCGCAAGCATATACGCAACAAAGATGGACACAATGGTTCAAGTTTATTAAGTGCAAGAAAATAAAGTGTGCCATCAAGTTCGTGAGAGCTTTAATCACTAATTTTCACATAACAAGTTTAATTTGGAAGGTAGATAAAAGCATGAATATACTTGGAATAGCAAATTCTAATAGGTAGGTATGGTGGACTCTTTGGGATAACTTGGTTTTATTTGGAGTTGGATGCATGAGTGGAACTCATACTTGGTTATGGAGGCTAGCAAAAGACTGGGAGCGACCAATTAAAAGAGCAATAATGGCCATAATCATGAAGAGCGATAAAACATCATTAATCAAAGCATAAAGTGATACTACAAGTTTAAAACTAAAGGATCATAAAGTCTATGGTGACTTGGTATAGTCATAACATGGTGTGAGCATGTGCCAAGTCAACCCAAATAAAGCATCAAAGGAGAATACCACAATACTATGCTTTAATATGCTAAAACAACGCATGATTATTCAAAGGCACATTAAGCAATCTCAATTGTTTATAACAAGTCATGCTACAACAAAGAATACTAAGCATAAAGCCAGAACAATATCAAGCATGGCATGACAAAGCATGGGCCACAGTCAAAAACAAGCTCTCTTTACCACTTAAGCATGAACTTTCCTACTCTTCTCCAATTCAAACCAAACTATTTGAAAACCAATG
Organism: Avena sativa; assembly: GCA_916181665.1. Classification (NCBI taxonomy): domain Eukaryota; kingdom Viridiplantae; phylum Streptophyta; class Magnoliopsida; order Poales; family Poaceae; genus Avena; species Avena sativa. The sequence goes on from OV702290.1 coordinate 474,442,457, forward strand.
TATAAAAGAGGGGGTCCAAGCAATTTATTCAGCAAACTAAGCAAACCAAGCAAACAAAAACGAAAAAGAAGACACTCCAAGAACAACACAACTGTGCATGGAACAATAAAAATGAAGTGTTTGGAAGAAACCTGGGATTTTTATTGATGAAGAAGGGATGCCTTGGGAATCCCCAAGCTTTTACGCTTGTACTTCTTCGATATTTCTTGGGGTGACATGCGTGGCATCCCCAAGCTTGAGCTTTAGTCCATCCTTCATCTCATTACTCATTCCTTCCATACACCTGAAATTTTTCCTTCATACAAAACTTCACACAATCTTTATTAGCAATATTAGTGCACTCAAGATAGTAAGTCTTTAGGTTCAGTTCTAACACCAATAAAACTTGCATTATAACACAAGCTACTGAAGCACTTCCCTCAAACAGCTCAATTCCCCAAAGAGAACCCAAAAAGGAACCAACAAGAAGCAAATGCAAATAATGGCAGAAATCTGTCAAAACAGACCAGCATGTAAAAACCAATTTTTTCGAAGACCTTATATTGCTCAAATCAAAAAGTGTTGAACTAACGAAAGTTATATAACAACCTGGGGCAGAAGCACAAAAATTCACGCCTCAAAACGACATACATAGATTTTACACGAATTTTTACAGTGAAGCACAATAATCTGTTTCGGGACAGCAACTTTCCTAAGCATTACTTCTCTCTCATTAGAGGTTACTCTTGGCACAAAAAGAAAATAAAAATGATAAGGAGCGGTTATTATAAAGGTAATAACTTCCAAGACTCATCTAAAACTTTTGGGTTATCTCCTAATAAGTACTTTTCTTTAACGCCTTTAAGTTAGGCATGATAGTTTGAGAAGATGCTCACATAAGAAATATGAATTGAAGTAAAAGAGAGCATCAAGAGGCAAATTCAAAACACATTTAAGTCTAACCCACTTCCTATGCATAGGAATCTTGTAAATAAACAAGTCATGAAAGCATAAAGTAACAAGCATAGTAAAGCAAAACAAGTGCAATTTCAAGACTTTCAACATAAAGAGGGGAAAGTTAATATTATTGAGATGCATAAAACCATGTTTCCCTCTCTCATAATAACTTTCAGTAGCATCATGAATAAAATTAACAATATAACTATCACATAAAACATTCTTATCATGAGCCACATCATATAATCATTATTACTCTCCACATAAACATAGTCATTCTTATTAATTGTGGTAGGAGCAAATTCAACAAAATAGTTATCATTATTATTCCCATCACCATAATCATCAAATATAGGAGGCATATTGTAATCATTAATTTTCTCCTCAATAGTAGGTGGACTTAAAATATCATATTCATCATTATAATCATCATATATTGGAGGTTTGGTATCATCATAAGCAATAGAATAGCTATCTTCCAAAGCTGGGGAACTAAAAAGATCATTTTCATAAAAACTAGCTTCCCCGAGCTTAGCCTTTTCCATAGCATTAGCAATAATGGTGTCCAAAGAATTCATACTAACAACATTGCTATTAGCATGCAAATAAAGTTCCATAGGTTTTTTAATTTTCTCTTCAAACACTTCATGTCCTAACTCAAGATAAATACTATAAAGCTCTCTAATTTAGTTGTTGTTTTCCATTAAGCCTAACTAGTGAAAATAAGAAACAAAAAGACAAAATTGTAGAATCTAAAGGAAATAACTTCGAGCACTCACACCGAAGGATGTGAGTACCTTTTACCTTACCTCCCCGGCAACGGCGCCAGAAAATACTTGCTGGCGCGTGGTTGACGTGGGAGCTTCTTCTTGATCTTCAGTCCCCAGCAACAGCGCCAGAAAATAGCTTGATGTCTATGCACTTCTATTCTTGTAGACAGTTGTTGGGCCTCCAAGTGCAGAGGTTTGTAGAACAGCAGCAAGTTTTCCCTTAAGTGGATCACCCAAGGTTTATCGAACTCAGGGAGGAAGTGGTCAAAGGTATCCCCTCTCAAGCAACCCTGCAATCAAGATACAAGAAGTCTCTTGTGTCCCCAACACACCCAATACACTTGTCAGTTATATAGGTGCACTAGTTCGGCGAAGAGATAGTGAAATACAGGTGGTATAGATAGTTATAAGTGGTAACAGTGATAGAAAATAGCTTGATGGCATGGAAAAGACTAAAGTAAAACTGAAATAAAGATAGAAGCAAGCAAACATGTAATAGATCTAACAGCAAACGAAGTTTCGGTGCTTAGAAACAAGGCCTAGGGATCATACTTTCGCTAGTGAACACTCTCATATAAATATATTCTCTTTATTATACTACTCTCCGGTTGGACACTCTAATCCATGGTAGGGCTATAACAACACACCTCAAAGTAAGCCTTCCCTCTAGATAACCCCACACTGTCACCTTGGGCACTAGATGGGTCCAACAAACACCACAATTTCATAAAGACATCCAACTCCAAATATAACTCATAACAAGTATTTGTAATCTCTAGCCTAAGTGCCACCATGGTGTGCACACTATCAACTTCACACACATGGGGAGAGCGGAGATCTATTAAAGCACTTGAGTAGTAAGGTAGATCTACTTGATTACAAAGCTCATGATCACAATATGATCGTGCATAGAGAGAGAGATGAACACATAGCTACCGGTAGAACCCTTAGCCTCGAGAGAGAACTACTCCCCTCTCATCATGGGAATCCGTAATGGTGATGGAGATCGATGGAGATGGCTCCGGGGGAACTTCCCCGTCCCAGCAGGGTGTCGGAACAGAGACTTTCTGCCCCCGAATCTCCCCTTTGGTGGCGGCGGCACTGCGGAACTTTTCGTGGCTGGAGGCTTGATGATTTAGGGTTTTTGCATCGGGAGGCATCTTATAGGCAAAGAGGCAAGGTCGGTGGGGGCCAGGGGGCCCACACCACGTGGTGGCGCGGCTAGGGGTAGCCCGTGCCACCACATGGTGTGGCCGCCATGTGGCCCCTCTCCATCTCGTCTTCTGGCTCCGTGAGTCTTCCGGTAAAATATCGACTTTGGCTTTTGTCCGGTCCAATTCTGAGAATATTCATTTTCCGACTTTCCTGGAACCAAAAATAGCAGAAAATAGGCAACTGGCACTGTGGAATCTTGTTAATAGGTTAGTCCAAGAAAGTGTATAAAAAGTACTCCAAAGTTGGAACAAAACATAAGAAAGTAGATAAAAACCAAGCATGGAACATCAAAAATTATGGATACGTTAGCAACATATCACTCTTGTTAATAGGTTAGTCCAAGAAAGTGTATAGAAAGTACTCCAAAGTGTGGACAAAACATAAGAAAGTAGATAAAACCAAGCATGGAACATCAAAAATTATGGATACGTTAGCAACGTATCAACATCCCCAAGCTTAACTCCTGCTCGTCCTCGAGTAGGTAAGTGATAAAAAGAAAGAATAATTTTTGAGGTGACATGTACCATCATAAACTTCATCAAAGTATTTGTAAAACATTGATAGCTAGGATCATAGTACTTCAACATATCATGAAAGACAAAGTTCTAACAATAAGACAAAGCAACTATGCTGCAACATGAAAAGGCACAAACAAAAGATTCATGAATAACAATGCTTTGCAAGACATTTGTTTGTTTCACATAAAGAAAACATAGCATAGTGGCATTCAGCTTGTCCCTCATAGAGTAGCAAACATAAATGCATAGGACACCTTCAAAGTTCATAAGAGTGACTAGATACAAATAGTTTAAAACAAGCAGTATCAAAGCTATGCATCAATCAACAAGTCTTGGGAAAATGCATATAGAACTAAGAATGGCCACTATGCTCTCAAAGTAGGTGCCCATAAAGATAGAAGGTGGAGACTCAACATAAAAGTAAAAGAAAGGCCTTCATAGAAGGAAGTAGGGATTCAAGTCTCATAAAGAGCTTCCAAAAATTATGGTACTTATTAGTTTTCAGCTCTCATTGCCCCTATCATAAGCATCTTGAAGGTGATTAAGGTTAAAGTGACACAACTAAGAGGATATGCTTGACAAGTTATAAGCTGAAACCTCATGCCCGTTACTTACGAAGACCGAACCTCATGCTACTCAACTTCAGTCACAAGTAAGCTCTTGTCATTGTAAGTACATATATATCATAGAGAACCGCCAACGGGTACCCCTTGCACATGATACAGGAGCTATCCCATAATCAAAATGACAAGGCAAGCAGACAATGAGCATCTCAGCGATCTTTTTATTTGCTATTTGCATAGGTTTTTATTGAGGATGCTTCATAGAGTGCTCATTATGGTTATCCTGCAAGTTTCCACCATGATTAGGCATGGCTTGGGCTAGCGGCCCAGGCGTTTCTCTAACACAAATACAAACTCCATGATCTTACAAGTTCCCCTTTTATTTCGCACCGTCGGGATCCATAAGCAAAAGAACATGATATCAACGGGGTACAAAGTACAAGTGCAATGTTGAAAGTGTTCCCCATGATACATGGTTCTGCTAACTTCAACTTATAAAGCGCAGGCATATACGCTACAAAGATGGACACAATGGTTCAAGTTTATTAAATGCGAGAAAGTAAAGTGTGCCATCAAGTTCGTGAGAGCTTTAATCACTAATTTTCACATAACAAGTTTAATTCATAAGGTAGATAAAAACATGAATATACTTGGAATAGCAAATGCTAATAGGTAGGTATGGTGGACTCTCTGGAATAACTTGGTTTTAGGAGTTGGATGCATGAGTGGAACTCATACTTGGTTACGGAGGCTAGCAAAAGACTGGGAGCAACCAACTAAGAGAGCAATAATGGCCATAATCATGCAGAGCGACAAAACATCATTAATCAAAGCATAAAGTGATACTACAAGTTGAAAACTAAAGGATCATAAAGGCTTATGGTGACTTGGGATAGTCATAACATGGTGTGAGCATGTGCCAAGTCAACCCAAATAAAGCATCAAAGGAGAATACCACAATACTATGCTTTAATATGCTAAAACAACGCATGATTCTTCCAAGGCACATTAAGCAATCTCAATTGTTTATAATAAGTCATGCTACAACAAAGAATACTAAGCACAAAGCCAAAACAATATCAAGCATGGCATGGAAAAGCATAGGCCACCGTCAAAAACAAGTTCTCTTTACCACTTAAGCATGAACTTTCCTACTCTTTTCCAATCCAAAAAAATACGCTCCAAGAACAACACAATTGTGCATGAAATAATAAAAATGAAGTGTTTGGAAGAAACCTGGAATTTTTATTAATGAAGAAGGGGATGCCTTGGGCATCCCCAAGCTTTGGCGCTTGTACTTCTTGGATATTTCCTGGGGTGACACGCATGGCATCCCCAAGCTTGAGCTTTAGTCCATCCTTCATCTCATTACTCATTCCTTCCATACACCTGAATTTTTCCCTTCATACAAAACTTCACACAATCTTTATTAGCAACATTAGTGCATTCAAGATGATAAGTCTTTAGGTTCAGTTCCAACACCAATAAAACTTCCATTAAAACACAAGCTACTGTAGCACTTCCCTCAAAAAGATCAATTCCCCAAAATAACTCAAAAAGGAACCAACAAGAAGCAAATGCAAATAATGGTAGAAATCTGTCAAAACAGACCAGCAAGTAAAAACCAATTTTTTAGAAGACCTTGTGTTGCTCAAATCAAAAAGTGTTGAACTAACGAAAGTTAGATGACAACCTGGGGCAGAAGCACAAAAATTTACGCCTCAAAAAGACGTACAGAGATTTTACAAAAATATTTACGGTGAAGCACAGAAATCTGTTTCGGGATAGAAACTTTCCCAATCATTACTTCTCTCTCATTAGAGGTTACTCTTGGCACAAAAGAAAATAAAAAGGATAAGGAGCGGTTATTACTGAAGTAATAACTTCCAAGACTCATCTAAAACTTTTGAGTTATCTCGCAATAAGTAATTTTCTTTAACGCCTTTAAGTTAGGCATAAGAAGCAAGAAAAAGAATCAAGTGTTCTCAAATGAAGAAGCATTAAGATTAATACCATAAATATCTTCAACAAGGCAAGGTATCTCATCCAAATAAGTTCTAGAGGATCCTCTCTCAACGCTCTTGGGATCACTATTTTCATCAAATGGGTTTTCGGGAACAATCCAATCAAGATTCTTTTCTATGGCTTCATGCATTGCTACAAGTTTGAAGGGTATTGGTATCTTAATTTCCTCCCCATTTGGTTCGGTTTTGTTCATCATTTCTCGTGTACCAACAACATCTACACATGAGCCTAGCATATTAAAATGTTCAAAGACTTTTCTAGTTTCCTTGGCAACATCTTAGAATTCCTTAAGCAAAGTTTCCAAAATAAAATCTCTGTTTTCAGGGTCCTGGATTTCTTTAAGTTTAAGAAACATTACTTGCATTAAGGGGTTAAGGTTAACAAACCTAGCTTCCAACATGTGAACTAAAGAAGCTGTAGCAATTTCATAGTTTGGAGCAAGTTCTGCAAGGGATCTATCCTCAACATCCTCATGTTTACTAACATGATTAAAGAATTCTTCAATATTATCTTTTCCAATTATAGAGCCACTACCTATTGAAAAGACTTTCAAAGTGAATTTAGGGATCAACATGGTGAGCTAAGAAAGTGGTAACAACTATAGAAAGACTTAATTTTTTTGTGTTTTTAATAAAGAAAGAAAAGTAGTAAAACTATTTTTTTGTGTTTTTGATAAAGAAACAAGCAAACAAAGCAAAAAAGTAAACTAAGCAAAACATAACAAAGTAAAGAGATTGGCTATGAGAGACTCCCCTTCTGAAGATGTCCTTGACTCCCCGGCAACGGCTCCAGAAAAGGACTTGCTGACTCGTGTAATAGCGAGCTCATTGGAGAACCCCCAAGAGGAAAGTATGATGAGCATAGAAGTAAGTTTCCCTCAGTTATGAAACCAAGGTTATTAATCCAGTAGGAGCAAGGAAACACCTCAAAGGTGTTGCTAGCTGGACTTTGGCAGGGCGCACTATCGGCGCCAGCAGCAACATGGAAACCTGCACAACACAACCACAAAACTTTGCCCCCAACTTACAGTGAGGTTGTCAATCTCACCGGTTTTGCTAAAAACAAAGGATTAAACGTATTGTGTGGAAGAAAGTATTAGTTTGCAGAAAGTAAACAGAAAGCAGTAAACAGTTGTAGATTGATGATAAAAGAAAGGACCGGGTCCATAGTTCACTAGTGGTGGCTCTCCTTAAGATAGATAACATGTTGGGTGAACAAATTACAGCGGGGCAATTGAAAAACATCGAGAAAGCAATCATGCATATACTACTCATCTTGACTCCTTTGAGATTCGATTGGGCATTACAACATTATACATAGACCATAATCCAACTGCATCTATGACTAATAATAATCCACCTTCAAGTTATCATCCGACCCCCCTCCAGTATTAAGTTGCAAGCAACAGATAATTGCATTACGCATTGCGTGTAAAGTAAACAATATGATTGTTCTATGAACAAAGGATTGTTGTTTTCTCCCTAGTAGCAACAGCACATCTAGTACCTTAGAGATTTCTGTCACTTCCCCAGATTACTAGAGGCACGAACCCACTATCGAGCATAAATACTAACTCTTGGAGTTGCTAGCATCTACTTGGCCAAGATAGCTACTAACAACGAAAAGCATGCATGTAGAGTTCCCAACCTTTAATAAGGTAGAGTCCCCTGTGTTTACAATGCTAGTCCCTGGATCAATAGCTAGCATCCACAGTTAAGATGTAATATCAAGAAACAAAGGTCATAATACAACTTTATAACCAGGAATAAAATAGTTTATTACATCTTTCATAGCTCATTTGGCTATTATATTACATTGCAGCAGAATATCTATAAGCATGGGGTCCTTCATCTTCAAAGTGCCACAGGCAGACATGTTGGTTGTAGACTTTGTAATCCTAATCAATACACTTCACTAAATCAAACAAACCTGCAACATAACAAGTTACAGCCACAAGGGTCAATACATTTGAATTGTATTGGCAAGTGATACTATGGTAGTATAGTGGAGTCTATCATCTATATGCATTTGGCTAAGTGGAGCTTAGGCTTGCATTGCTCAAAATAGATTTTCCTTATCATTTGAAAACACTAAGCTTTTGCTTGACAAAAACACCCAAGGTATCTCCCAATAGAAATTGGTGATCCTTTAACCCTTGTTCACCCACAAGTTTTTATCTTAGAAATTGAGATGAGGAGATTCTTGATAGCTTCCATGTCTTGATGCTCAAATTGTCCTTTGCCAGGGACATGGCTAAGTACTTAGATTTTACACTCTGCAGAGGTGGTGCACTTTCCCCACAAGACTTGGTTTCCCAAGACAAGATCTTTCAGAAGCCTTTCCTTAGTCAAATGGACGCGTTCCAACCTATCATTCCCTCTACCACCAACTGTCCAAGTGAATAAGTTCTAGCTACCTATATGATCAAGGCAGAGCCCATTTTGCCAAGTGGTTGCACTTGAAGCTTCTCAACATTTGACATCTCAAATCTCTTTGTTCCTGGGTGGCCATCCACAAGTGAGATACACAAGGTAAACCATAAACATGGGCCTTGTGAACCACTCAACCAAAAACCACCAAGCAATTACCATTCCACCCAGGTGATTCATTAACTTAGTTGTTTTATTAAACAAAAACACAAGTCCTCAGACTTAGAAATTTTCCATAGTGTGAATATATATTCCACCCTTGTTTTCTACTAGATAAGCTAAGCATGATAGTAGTAGGAGTCTTAACTTAGGAATTTCTACTAAGGTTTCATCTACTAGGATTTCCCTTGGCATAGTTTACACTTAGCAAAATTCCATGCAAGTCTTACTTAGAAATATCACTAATGCATAGTGAAAATAATGGGACAAAGTATGAAGCATCACTTGCCTTTTTGGTAGAGGGTATAGGTTCACTCCTTGATCTTTGCAATGTTCACACACTTCAAGTTACTACAATTCAATCAAGCAAACAATATTTCAATCTACCATTCAAGCAATTCATCACATAAAAATAATAAAAACAAGCAATGCATACAAGCATGCAAAAGATTGTTTTATTTGTAAAAGTGGTTCCTAATGGGTCATAAACTTTTGAAAACACCTAATGGTCATTTTATAAAGTGGCAAAGTCATTTGCAAGGAGGTTTCACTTCAAAACCATTTTCAAAATAAAGTATCATTTTATGTGGTGTAGAATTATTTTTACTAAGGCATTAATCTATAAGGTTCACCAAATATGTTTTCAATTCACAAAACTTGGGTTTTGGAGTCAGTGAGTTTAAAACAAACATTTTCCAAAGGTTTTCTTCCAAAACCATTTTTTTATAAATAAACCACATTTCTATTTGACTAGAAATGGTTTTAAATCAAAGAATCATTATTTTGTATCACCAAATTCATTTTTGAATCCACAAAGTGTTTCCTAGGGTCAGTAGGTTTGGTCCAAAATATTTTCCCAAAGTTTTCTTTATAAAATTATTTTCATAACCAAAATCTTTATTTCCATTTGGCTAGAAATGGGCTAAATCAATTAACTTATCCTAAATTTCACCAAATTCATTTTTAATTCCATGGGTTGGTTACTAGGGTCAGTAAGTTCAAAAAAAACCATTTCCCAAAGATTTTATCCTCAAAATCATTTTAGAACAATTTTCTATCCTAAACATGCATACACAAGTTTCTGCAAAAACAAAAAATTTAACAGAGGCTTTTTACTAAACAAATTGCATGGTTGGCTAGGGCTTGTCTTGCTGATTCCATTGGTATAAAGTTTGCAAATTTTGGACGTGTGGTTTGAAAGTTATGGATTTTACAAAACTGAACATCAATTAGATCAATTCTGTTTTAAATCAAACCAGCAGGGACATGTGTCTTGATTTTATTCGCTGGTACCGGTTCGTCTGGATCACGCTCTCTGGTGCGTTGGATCTAAGTTAGATCAAGCGGTGCAGAGACACCCGTACCCTTTCGTTTAAGTTTCTATCGCGAGCGTTGGATCTAAATCCTGCGGCTGTCGACCAAGCAACCATCAATCGGCGGCGCTGGCGGCGGCGGCGGCGCTCGGCTAGCGGCGGAGCTGGCGATAGAGGAAGCAGGGAAGGTGGAGAGGTGGCTCACCATGATCGCAGGGTATGGCGAAGCTCAAGGTGGTCTTCGGGTAGCAGGGGGCGCACGGTTGTCGTCGGGATTCCTCGCCGGAGATCAAGACGGCGTCTGGCGGCTCTGTCTGTCGTCGGGACGAAGCTAGAGGCCGCGCTAAGACAAGGTAGAGGCATGGTTAGGTGCGCACGACGGTCGCGAGTAAGGGAGCATCATCGGGAGGTACCGGGGAGGTCTGAGCTTACTAGAGGAGTTCGTCGGAGAAGCGGCAGACGGCGGTGGCGAGTTGAGGTTGACGAAGCCGAGCTTCTAGAGCGCGTGGGAGCGAATGGAGCACACGGGTAGATGCGCCAGGAGGTGGGGAGTATGTGAGCTTGGTCGAGGAGGCAAGGGGCGGCAGGGTTCGGCCGGAATTGCTGGTGGAGCTCGCCGGAGCAGAGGGCGGTGCAGAGCCGATTCGAGGCAGCCTGGTGGCAGAGGGGAGGCGGTGTTTAGGGGGAAAGATAGAGGAGGGCGAGGCAATTTAACGAGCGTGGTCACTGCGAGGAATTACTCAGGCATTATGGCGAATTGATCGCGAGAAATCAGTGGCAGAAACGGCCGCGCGGTGAGGGGGAGAAGGAGTCGCGGCGAGGAAGAAGCTTGCGTGGCGGTGGGGTTGTCTCGTCAGCGAGGTGGAGAGTGAGGGAGATGGGTCCACTACTCAGCGTCTCTGTGGGTTCTCTATTCAGTGAAAAACGGTTCGCCGCGGGAGTGAGTAGGTGGGCTGGACTGAGTCTTGTTGGGCCAGTTGGGCTGGGTCGGTTTGACTCTTTTTTTTGTACTGTTTCTGTTTTTCCATTTCTGTTTCTTTAATTCTGTTTTGAATTCCTTTAATTATTTCAAGCACTCATTTGATTTCAAAAACTTTGCCAAAATTTGTGCAGTTTTAAATATTGTTTTGTAAAACATTCTGAAGTCAATTTTTGAATAAAACTTTATTCTTTTTGGGGTCTTTTAAATTAATCAAAAGGCCCTAGTTTTAAATCAAATAAGTTTTAATAATAATTTCAAACATCAATTCAAATCAAAACCACCACCAAATTTTGTAAAGTTTTTAGTTCTGTTTAATAACACAAAAAAAAGTTCAAAACAAAATAATTTTTATTCTTTTTAGGACCATTCATTAATTAAATAAAATGGTTCATTAGTTATTTAATAAAATAGGGTTTGATTTATTTAATAAAATTTCCATTTGAATTCCAAAAATTTCCAAAACCAATTCAGTAGGTTTTATTTAAAAAATAAATGATATTTGGAAATCTTGTTTAAAACAAAATAACATTTTTATTTTAGGTTCCATTAATAATTAAATATAATGGACCTTAGTTAATAATCCATATAGAATTTGTTTTATTAATTTATTTATTTTGAAATCTAAAATAAAACCAAAACACTTCAGTAGGTTTTATTTGTGAATATAAAACCAAAGTCAAGAACAAAATAATTTTTATCCTTTTTAGGATCTATTAATATTTAAATAAAAAGACTTTAGTCTTTATTTTCAAAATAGGGTTTAATTTATTTTTAAAACTCTATTTGAATTATAAACCAAACCAAAAACCTTTTCAGTAGGTTTTATTCAAAAACCTTTGGAAAACTTATTAAAATAAAATAATAAGTTTTAGTGTTTATTTAAAAAGAAAAAGCCTTTACTTTAATAAAATTGGATATTTAAATCCTTATTATTTTATTTAAATAAACCTTTACTCATTTTATCAAAACAAAATATTTTAATATAAAAGCTTGGCCAAAATTAATTTGGCTCTTTAAAATATAATCTTTATTTATAATTCTATCTTTGCTTTTGAAAACCAAATCTTTTTTTTTATTTTTAAAGATCCAAAATAGTAATTCCAACTATAAAAACTTTGTTTATTATTTGTTTATCTTTTTAAATCCCTTTAGGATTATTTGTTCACCAATTGGTATGGGTTTTTGGTAAGGGCTTCATTAGCTTTGGAAATTCAATTTCCTTATCTTATTATATTCATAAGATTTTATTTATGGTTCCAATTTAAGTGAAACCAATTTCTATGGTCTTATAATATTTCTATTTGTCATTCTTGATCCTTTGTGAATGTTTGTTGATCAATTTTGATATGGATCAAATCCATAGGCTTGGAGATAACATGGAAATGATTTTTATTCCATTAGGGTTATTTGGATTTATTTTCCAAATGTTTAAATTTCCAGATACATTCATTGAGGAATGCATTTCTCTTGATTTGGATTTGTTGAATTCAAACTTTAACCAAAGTTTGTTCAAGATGGGATTTTAAGTTTCCAAAAAGTTTCTTTTCACCCTAAAATTCAACAATAATTTATTTTGTTTATTTATTTTTCACATTACAAGATTTGGAAAATCTTGGGATGTGACAGGCTACCACCCTTAAAATAAATCTCGTCCCGAGATTTGGGGAGGCTAGGGTTACAAGTTGGCTCAAAACAACTAGGGTACTACCACCCTTAAATTTTTTTCCATCTAGATTACATCTTGGCTTGCTTGGGATCTTGTTGAAATCTCTCTGGGCAAACATCTGCATAGTGTCCTTTGTTTCCACACTTGAAACATGTGACTAGGCTGAGATCCTTCATAGGCTTGTTTTTCTTGTGCTTCATCTTTTCTGGACAATTGCTTGCATAATGTCCTGGTTCTTTGCAATTGAAACACATCACTTGGCTGATATCTTTCTTTTCTTTTGGTATCATTGCCTCTTGTTTGTTTCCTTGGTTCTTCTTCTTTTCTGGGCATTCATTGGCATAATGTCCCATCTCTTTGCAAGTGTAACATTGCTCTTGAGTAATATCCTTCTTGTTTGGGTTGGGGCATTTCTTCTTCTTGGGTTTCTCCAAAGCTAGGAGTTCTTCTAGTTCATGCTCTTCATATTTCACCACAAAGGTGGGAAATCTTTCTCTCTTCTTGGGGCAGTTACTAGAGATATGACCTTCTTCTTCACAAGAGTAGCAACACTTTATGGTCACTTTGGATTTGGCCTTATGTGGCATGGTTCTGACTTTGCCTTCATCCATCTTGGTAGAAGTTGTTCCCTTATGGAGGTTTCCAAACATTTGATGCATTCCATCTTGCTTCATTTTTGAACTATAGGATAGATGGGGCATTGAATAGGGGCATGATCATTTCCTTCACATAGGAAACAAGTTACTTGAGATGTGGGGCATTGATTAGTTGGATGTTTCTCTTCACAATTGGGGCATTGATCTCCATGCTCCTTGGAAGTATGATCCTTGTCTCCACAAATATTGCATGCTTGGGTTCCTTCTAGAATAACATCTTTGTCATCCTTGTTGTCACAAACTCCTTGGGAAGAGTTGTCTCCCATGTTGATCATTTGGGTGACCATCTCTTGCAACAATTGGGATTGAAGTTTCAAAATCCTTTGTATGGCTGGGTCTAATCCATTATTGTTGGCTAAAAACTGAGTTGTCACTTGGCTTAATTGGGTTTGGTTTGCTAGTAGTTGTTCTCTCATGTTGACCTCTTGGTTGTTGTTGTTGTCACCATCCTTGATGTTGGAGTCTCTTGGAAAAGTCATCTGTTTGGGTTGGATTGGGATTAGAATAGGCAAAAGATTTCTAGGGAAATAGTTCTAACCACACACATCACAAATCACACAAGCAATGTGCAAGCAATCACAAACAAACAGTCCACTCAAAAAACAAGTTTCAAGCACATACTTAGGCAACAAAATATTTTTGTTACACCACATAAGTTGGTGTGTTTGACTTTAACTATAAATGGTGGTCCATCTATATGGTTCACTTGTGATCTTTCCATCCTTCTTGGTTGATTCTTCTTGAATGAGATCTTTCTATCCTTGGAGAATTCTTGTATCTTGGTCACAAAACTTCAAAGGTGGTCATGGTTCCTTCTAAGTTGTTTTTCCTTAGTCTTCAAGTCTTGAGTAACATTTCTTGTCTCACTTGTAGTCTTTAGTGATATCCAAGTTTGAAGTCCTTGGTGAACATGCTGAAGATGTTGAAGTCATTAGAGTTGGAGAAGTTGAAGTCATTAGAGTTTAAAGTGTTGAAGAAGTCCTTTGTACATGGTGTAGTCCTTGGCCAAAGGGTAGGTTTTTTTTTCCATCAAGTTGAAATAGATGAGGTGTAGAGTTGAAACCAAAATGGTTGAGGAAAGAGTTTACAAGATTGTTTGTAAATAAGTTTTTGTAACAAACACAATTCCTATTTTCTAAGGGGTTTTGTCCAATCCTAGGGTTACAAATCCTACAGGCAACACAATGCTCTGATACCATCTATAGAGTTCCCAACCTTTAATAAGGTAGAGTCCCCTGTGTTTACAATGCTAGTCCCTGGATCAATAGCTAGCATCCACAGTTAAGATGTAATATCAAGAAACAAAGGTCATAATACAACTTTATAACCAGGAATAAAATAGTTTATTACATCTTTCATAGCTCATTTGGCTATTACATTACATTGCAGGAGAATATCTATAAGCATGGGGTCCTTCATCTTCAAAGTGCCACAGGCAGACATGTTGGTTGTAGACTTTGTAATCCTAATCAATACACTTCACTAAATCAAACAAACCTGCAACATAACAAGTTACAGCCACAAGGGTCAATACATTTGAATTGTATTGGCAAGTGATACTATGGTAGTATAGTGGAGTCTATCATCTATATGCATTTGGCTAAGTGGAGCTTAGGCTTGCATTGCTCAAAATAGATTTTCCTTATCATTTGAAAACACTAAGCTTTTGCTTGACAAAAACACCCAAGGTATCTCCCAATAGAAATTGGTGATCCTTTAACCCTTGTTCACCCACAAGTTTTTATCTTAGAAATTGAGATGAGGAGATTCTTGATAGCTTCCATGTCTTGATGCTCAAATTGTCCTTTGCCAGGGACATGGCTAAGTACTTAGATTTTACACTCTGCAGAGGTGGTGCACTTTCCCCACAAGACTTGGTTTCCCAAGACAAGATCTTTCAGAAGCCTTTCCTTAGTCAAATGGACGCGTTCCAACCTATCATTCCCTCTACCACCAACTGTCCAAGTGAATAAGTTCTAGCTACCTATATGATCAAGGCAGAGCCCATTTTGCCAAGTGGTTGCACTTGAAGCTTCTCAACATTTGACATCTCAAATCTCTTTGTTCCTGGGTGGCCATCCACAAGTGAGATACACAAGGTAAACCATAAACATGGGCCTTGTGAACCACTCAACCAAAAACCACCAAGCAATTACCATTCCACCCAGGTGATTCATTAACTTAGTTGTTTTATTAAACAAAAACACAAGTCCTCAGACTTAGAAATTTTCCATAGTGTGAATATATATTCCACCCTTGTTTTCTACTAGCTAAGCTAAGCATGATAGTAGTAGGAGTCTTAACTTAGGAAATTTCTACTAAGGTTTCATCTACTAGGATTTCCCTTGGCATAGTTTACACTTAGCAAAATTCCATGCAAGTCTTACTTAGAAATATCACTAATGCATAGTGAAAATAATGGGACAAAGTATGAAGCATCACTTGCCTTTTTGGTAGAGGGTATAGGTTCACTCCTTGATCTTTTCAATGTTCACACACTTCAAGTTACTACAATTCAATCAAGCAAACAATATTTCAATCTACCATTCAAGCAATTCATCACATAAAAATAATAAAAACAAGCAATGCATACAAGCATGCAAAAGATTGTTTTATTTGTAAAAGTGGTTCCTAATGGGTCATAAACTTTTGAAAACACCTAATGGTCATTTTATAAAGTGGCAAAGTCATTTGCAAGGAGGTTTCACTTCAAAACCATTTTCAAAATAAAGTATCATTTTATGTGGTGTAGAATTATTTTTACTAAGGCATTAATCTATAAGGTTCACCAAATATGTTTTAAATTCACAAAACTTGGGTTTTGGAGTCAGTGAGTTTAAAACAAACATTTTCCAAAGGTTTTCTTCCAAAACCATTTTTTTATAAATAAATCACATTTCTATTTGACTAGAAATGGTTTTAAATCAAAGAATCATTATTTTGTTTCACCAAATTCATTTTTGAATCCACAAAGTGTTTCCTAGGGTCAGTAGGTTTGGTCCAAAATATTTTCCCAAAGTTTTCTTTATAAAAGTATTTTCATAACCAAAATCTTTATTTCCATTTGGCTAGAAATGGGCTAAATCAATTAACTTATCCTAAATTTCACCAAATTCATTTTTAATTCCATGGGTTGGTTCCTAGGGTCAATAAGTTCAAAACAAACCATTTCCCAAAGATTTTATCCTCAAAATCATTTTAGAACAATTTTTCTATCCTAAACATGCATACACAAGTTTCTGCAAAAACAAACAATTTAACAGAGGCTTTTTACTAAACAAATTGCATGGTTGGCTAGGGCTTGTCTTGCTGATTCCATTGGTATAAAGTTTGCAAATTTTGGACGTGTGGTTTGAAAGTTATGGATTTTACAAAACTGAACATCAATTAGATCAATTCTGTTTTAAATCAAACCAGCAGGGACACGTGTCTTGATTTTATTCGCTGGTACCGGTTCGTCTGGATCACGCTCTCTGGTGCGTTGGATCTAGGTTAGATCGAGTGGTGCAGAGACACCCGTACCCTTTTGTTTAAGTTTCTATCGCGAGCGTTGGATCTAAATCCTGCGGCTGTCGACCAAGCAACCATCAATCGGCGGCGGCTGTGCGGCGGCGGCGCTCGGCTAGCGGCAGAGCTGGTGATAGAGGAAGCAGGGAAGGTGGAGAGGTGGCTCACCATGATCGCAGGGTATGGCGAAGCTCAAGGTGGTCTTCGGGTAGCAGGGGGCGCACAGTTGTCGTCGGGATTCCTCGCCGGAGATCAAGACGGCGTCTGGCGGCTCTGTCTGTCGTCGGGATGAAGCTAGAGGCCGTGCTAAGACAAGGTAGAGGCATGGTTAGGTGCGCACGAGGGTCGCGAGTAAGGGAGCATCATCGGGAGGTGCCGGGGAGGTCTGAGCTTACCAGAGGAGTTCGTCGGAGAAGCGGCAGACGGCGGTGGCGAGTTGAGGTTGACGAAGCCGAGCTTCTAGAGCGCGTGGGAGCGAATGGAGCACACGGGTAGATGCGCCAGGAGGTGTGAAGTATGTGAGCTTGGTCGAGGAGGCAAGGGGCGGCAGGGTTCGGCCGGAATTGCTGGTGGAGCTCGCCGGAGCAGAGGGCGGTGTAGAGCTGATTCGAGGCAGCCTGGTGGCAGAGGGGAGGCGGTGTTTGGGGGGAAAGAGTGAGGAGGGCGAGGCGATTTAACGAGCGTGGTCACTGCGAGGAATTACTCAGGCATTATGGCGAATTGATCGCGAGAAATCAGCGGCAGAAACGGCCGCGCGGTGAGGGGGAGAAGGAGTCGCGGCGAGGAAGAAGCTTGCGTGGCGGTGAGGTCGTCTCGTCAGCGAGGTGGAGAGTGAGGGAGATGGGTCCACTGCTCAGCGTCTCTGTGGGTTCTCTATTCAGTGAAAAACGGTTCGCCGCGGGAGTGAGTAGGTGGGCTGGACTGAGTCTTGTTGGGCCAGTTGGGCTGGGTCGGTTTGACTCTTTTTTTTGTACTGTTTCTGTTTTTCCATTTCTGTTTCTTTAATTCTGTTTTGAATTCCTTTAATTATTTCAAGCACTCATTTGATTTCAAAAACTTTGCCAAAATTTGTGCAGTTTTAAATATTGTTTTGTAAAACATTCTGAAGTCAATTTTTGAATAAAACTTTATTCTTTTTGGGGTCTTTTAAATTAATCAAAAGGCCCTAGTTTTAAATCAAATAAGTTTTAATAATAATTTCAAACATCAATTCAAATCAAAACCACCACCAAATTTTGTAAAGTTTTTAGTTCTGTTTAATAACACAAAACAAAGTTCAAAACAAAATAATTTTTATTCTTTTTAGGACCATTCATTAATTAAATAAAATGGTTCATTAGTTATTTAATAAAATAGGGTTTGATTTATTTAATAAAATTTCCATTTGAATTCCAAAAATTTCCAAAACCAATTCAGTAGGTTTTATTTAAAAAATAAATGATATTTGGAAATCTTGTTTAAAACAAAATAACATTTTTATTTTAGGTTCCATTAATAATTAAATATAATGGACCTTAGTTAATAATCCATATAGAATTTGTTTTATTAATTTATTTATTTTGAAATCTAAAATAAAACCAAAACACTTCAGTGGGTTTTATTTGTGAATATAAAACCAAAGTCAAGAACAAAATAATTTTTATCCTTTTTAGGATCTATTAATATTTGAATAAAAAGACTTTAGTCTTTATTTTCAAAATAGGGTTTAATTTATTTTTAAAACTCTATTTGAAATATAAACCAAACCAAAAACCTTTTCAGTAGGTTTTATTCAAAAACCTTTGGAAAACTTATTAAAATAAAATAATAAGTTTTAGTGTTTATTTAAAAAGAAAAAGCCTTTACTTTAATAAAATTGGATATTTAAATCCTTATTAATTTATTTAAATAAACCTTTACTCATTTTATCAAAACAAAATATTTTAATATAAAAGCTTGGCCAAAATTAATTTGGCTCTTTAAAATATAATCTTTATTTATAATTCTATCTTTGCTTTTGAAAACCAAATCTTTTTTTTATTTTTAAAGATCCAAAATAGTAATTCCAACTATAAAAACTTTCTTTATTATTTGTTTATCTTTTTAAATCCCTTTAGGATTATTTGTTCACCAATTGGTATGGGTTTTTGGTAAGGGCTTCATTAGCTTTGGAAATTCAATTTCCTTATCTTATTATATTCATAAGATTTTATTTATGGTTCCAATTTAAGTGAAACCAATTTCTATGGTCTTATAATATTTCTATTTGTCATTCTTGATCCTTTGTGAATGTTTGTTGATCAATTTTGATATGGATCAAATCCATAGGCTTGGAGATAACTTGGAAATGATTTTTATTCCATTAGGGTTATTTGGATTTATTTTCCAAATGTTTAAATTTCCATATACATTCATTGAGGAATGCATTTCACTTGATTTGGATTTGTTGAATTCAAACTTTAACCAAAGTTTGTTCAAGATGGGATTTTAAGTTTCCAAAAAGTTTCTTTTCACCCTAAAAATCAGTAATAATTTATTTTGTTTATTTATTTTTCACAATACAAGATTTGGAAAATCTTGGGATGTGACAATGCAAGATCACAAATAACAAAGACATGATAGATCAATAATCAATCTAAAATAGCATCTCAATATCCATCGGATCCCCGCAAACACAACATGTAGGAATTACAAATAGATGATCTTGATCATGAACGGAGCTCACAAGATCTAAACATGATAGCACAAAGGAGAAGAACCATCCATCTAGCTACTACATGGACCCATAGTCCAAGGATAAACTACTCACGCATCACACCGGAGGCTTGCATGATGATGAAGAAGGCCTCCAAGGTGAATTCTCCCCTCCAGCAGGGTGCCAGGAAGAGCTTCAGATCCCTCCTGATCTAGGGATGGAGATGACGGCGGCTACAGACTCTTTCGTGGAATTTTGGATCGGGTACTTAGGGTTTCTGTATCGGAGGCATCTTTTAGGCGAAAAGAGAGGCCGAGGGGGTGCCAGAGGCGGCCGCACCACCCCCTGGCGCGGGCCAAGCCTGGCCATGCGGCCAGGTGGTGTGGCGGCCCCCTGGCCCCTCTTCGTCTCGTACTCTGGCTCCTTGTGTCCCTCGGTGAAAAACTGACTTTGGCTTTTGTCCTATCCGATTCCAAGAATATTCATTTTCTGACTTTCCTGGAACCGAAAACAGCAGAAAAAGGCAGCTAGCACTATGGCTCTTGTTAATAGGTTAGTCCAAGAAAGTGTATAGAAAGTACTCCAAAGTGTGGACAAAACATAAGAAAGTAGATAAAACCAAGCATGGAACATCAAAAATTATGGATATATTAGCAACATCCTTGGGTGGGACTTAGCTAGGCCTGTCGTAAACTGGATTCGTCGGCTACCCTTTTCCTTTCGTCGGGCTGCCTTTGCATCTAGAGGATGTCTCTCTTTTTGCGGTGTAGCAGATACTGGTATGCCAATAGATCTTTGTGGGTGGCGTCCATTGTCATTGGGACCACACATGAGATTGCTGCTCTCGCCTTTTCCCATGCACTGGCTGGTAGGCTAAGGGTTCACCTCTCATCATCACATGGTTGCTCTTCTTCGTGATTTTCTCGGTTGACTGTTGGGTCTGCCATGTTTCCTCGACTTCCTTCGTTGTCATTACTTCCTACACTATGGATTGAAAGAACATCATCGAGGTTAAGAATTGGGTTACCGTTGGAGTCTTGCTGGGTCGTGGAGTCTCCGATGATTACGCACACTTGGTGCTGAGTGGCGTATGGACTGGTAACATCGTTGTTTTCACCGACGGAGACACTATCGGATGAGCCAGTGAAGTCCATCAGTTTTTGCTCTGGATAGATTTCCGCCATCCGAATTCCAAAGTCGGTGCTTTTGCTACTTTCTTCAAGTTCTGAATTGGCTGGGCTTGCTTCACGTGGTAGTGTGACGGAGGGTCTGATCCGAAGGAGAGATTGTCATAGAGACCATCAAGATCCCCCAGATTCATATCGATTTTCCCGCTTTTGTTGCCTTCTTCGATCCGTGCTTCAACTTCCATTGAGGATCCGATGTAAGGTTCCTGTACTTCTGTTGGTGTAGCCGATTGGGTGGGTGGGCATGTATTTGCTTTCGTCGAGTTGATGCTT
The DNA here is from genome assembly GCA_916181665.1 of Avena sativa. Lineage (NCBI taxonomy): Eukaryota > Viridiplantae > Streptophyta > Magnoliopsida > Poales > Poaceae > Avena > Avena sativa. The sequence goes on from OV702290.1 coordinate 474,463,330, forward strand.
GGTGGAGAGCGTTCTGCCGAATCCGTGCTTCCAACGTTCAAGTTTCCCACAGACGGCGCCAATTGATGAGGGGTAACCTCGACAATGCCCATGGTGATGGACTTGGGGTTTCGCGTAAAAGAGAATGATGGGGATTTCGTCGGATGTCAGGGAAAACAATGGAATCAAAGTCGCCTGAATATTGGGAAAACACACTATTACAAGTTGTCCTCTAGATTTCGATACCCTCACTTGGGCTTCTCCCGTCCTATATATAATAGGCCGGGTCTCAAAGCTGTATGCGGATAGGTTTCACACACATGTGATTACAATACCAACACAAAGTCGATTCGTGGTTTCTTCCCTAATACAATCAAAGTCTCTGTTGGTTGCTTCCTTGGGCTGTTATCTATAATCTTTATGGGCTGTAGGCCTTTTATCCAATGTAGGGTAGCGAATAATGAGCATCCGAGTAATCATACCCATGTCAGAGCCCCCTGACCTTCTCACATCCAGACCGCGGAGCGGCTATCCTGCCAACGGATAACAAGGACCAGGAACAATGACACTGAGGTCATGTGTAAGATCACCTCCACTCATTTGGCGTTCCCAGGCCGAAATCCGATGCTATTTAGCACCGAACGGATGTAACTTTCAGCCTAGGAATGGCTGTTTTCCCACTCGCGTTCCTAGGCGATGTTCCCAGGCGATGCAAAATCGATGACACATTTGAATATTTTTTATTCCCGCGGGTGAAATCTCGCCCAAAGGTGTTCGACAGAAGTACACCCAAAAAGGTTCGACGAACATTTTATTGCAAAATAGAATTAAGACCGATGATCATTCGTCAATGGGGATGGCCTCCTCCGGTGTGTTAGGTGCAATGGGGATGGGCTCCTCGATCCGGACAGGGGCAACCGACGGATTGGAGGAGGTGGAGGCGGACCTCGGCAAAGGAGTGGTGACCGAAATGGTAGCCGCAGGACTCGGTGTGCTAGCAAGGACGTCCTCGTCTAGAATGGCGGTGAAGTGCGCCATGTACCAGGCCTTGACCTGGGGGCTCATCCCGAGGTGTCTTCGCCACCCAAGAGGAACTAGATATTGGTGTTCCTCTTCTTGGCGGCAAAGTTCGCCTTGAGGAGGTCGATCTTCTTGTCTTGGTTGTGCAGCAGCTGCGTCCACCTATCCTCGGCCTTCTCCTCCCTCTTCACGGCATAGGCCTTAGAGTCGTTATGCACTTCTCGATTGACGAGTGGAGCCGTTCGACGGGAGGTCATGTAGATTTCAGCATATTCGCCTTCTTCTGGCCGACTTCCCGCCTCCCTTCGTCGGCAGCTGGGACGAGCCTCCAGGTTGTACATACCGTCCTTGTTCTTGGCCAGGCTCACGCGAGTGTCCTCCCATTTAGGGTAGTTCTGAATCTTGTTGAACACGTGGTGAACTTGAAATCTGTGTCGGTGTCGTCCCTGTACATGTCGAGCGCACGGAGGAGCTGCATAGACAACACGAAATGTAGGCATCATGCTGGCATATATTTAAGCTTGAGGTTGGTGAACTACCTTTCTATCCATGCTTTCGCCGCTGATTGGTGTGCGCCCGATCTCTTCCATAATGTCGTGCCACTTGCTGCACACATGCTGCACCAGTCCCCAGTGATTGGTCATGGCCTTCTCGCCGCACTCCATGTGGACTTGTTGAACTTCGGGTCCATGAGGCTACGCTCATCGAATGCCAACTTCACACACTTCCAATAATTATCCGAGTTTTGGTTTGCGCCTATGATGGGGCCCATGCTTGATGGTTCCGATTTTTTCCATCTTCCACTATGTTTAAACATTGTTTTTGGTCAAGAAATTGCCAAAAAAAACTCACAACTTTTGCCACTAATGACTAATAATTGCAAAGATATGCAAATCCCTTGATTTATGTTGTGCAGGAAATCACTGCTTTTAAGGCGAAATAAGTAGTCATAAGGAAGGAATTTGAGAAAGTACACACAACCAAGTAACTGGAGAAGCTAACCAAGGCGTCAGCATGCTTAACAACCACTGGTACGGGCGCGGTCCGCCCTGATGACCCACAAGTATAGGGGGTGTATCGCAGTATTTTTGATAAGTAAGAGTGTCGAACCCAACAAGGAGCAGAGGTGCTGGCTAGTGGTATGGATCAGGAATTCTCTGCAAATACTTAGCAAACGGATTTTTAGGGGGTTTTGATAAAGCAAGTAAATAAAGTATGAGTAAATAAAAGATAGTAGGAATAAATGCAGCAAGTGGCCCAATCCTTTATGTAGCAAAGGACAAGCCGGTTGTATTACTTAAGATGACCAAACGTTCTCGAGGACACATGGGAAGACTGTCAAGTGCTTTCGCTTCATATAGTTGATTAATCTTCTTTAGCTTGCTAAGTGTTGTGTGGGTGAACCTGTGCTAATGTACCGACCTTCCTAGGACTAATACATACTTGTGATTATACCCCTTGCAAACATCCGTAAGTACAAGAAAGTAATTAAGGTAGAAACCTAACCACAACTTTAAACTCTAAGACCCTTACGTCCCTTGTGCAATGGTTTCCTAACGGGGGTTCAGGTTTATGTCACTCCGGCAACCCCTACGATTAGTAGCCAAATACACAATGCATTCCCCTAGGCCCATATAGGTGAAGTGTCATGTAGTCGACGTTCACATGACACCACTAGAAGAAGTACACCACAACTTAAATATCAAACTATTGAATCTTTCTCAACACAACTCCACTACTAACAACATGACTTCTCCCATGTCCTCAAGAACAAAACAAACTACTCACAAGACAGCATATGGATCATGATCATAGATGGAATAATGATGTATAACAATCTGAACATAAACAATAATTCAATGGTTCCACTCAATAGCATCAACTACAAAGAATAATCAACACCGGGAAAGTTTCCCCTAAGAACTGTGCAAGATTCAACGCAATTGTTACAGCAATATGGAGATGGTGATGAGGGTGCTGATGGTGGTGGTGATGATGATGATCCCGACGAAGTCCAGCTTGATGGTGGTGTCGATGGAGACGATCTCCCCTCTACGGGAAGAAATTCCCTTGGCAGAATTCTATCTGCTGGAGAGATCTTTCTCTCTTGGTGTTTTCTGCCCCGCAGAGGTGGCGGAATCTTTCTGTGGTCACTCCCAAGTCTTAGGGTTTCGGTAGGAATATATACGCTAGAGGGGAGAGCTAGAGGTCGGCCAGGGCGGCCACACCACCTGGTGGCGCGGCCTAGGGTGGCCCGCACTAGGGGGTGGTGTGGACCCCCTGTGGCCCATCTCCACTCCCTCTTCTGGCAGCCTTCATCTTCTGGAAAAATAGGATTTTCCGTATATTTTCCTAGATTTTCTGATCTTCGCAAATTTTGCCTCCAAACATCACCTTTTCTATCAGAATCCTGACTGTAGCCGTCCATGCTCCAAAAGTCATCAACCATGCAAAAACATATGAAATAACATAAGTATCATCTCTTAATATGAAATATATCAATGAATAACAGTGAATTATGATATAGAATAGTGATGCAAAATGGACGTATCAACTCCCCCCAAGCTTAGACTTCGCTTGTCCCCAAGTGAAACTGAGCTCAATAAACATGGCCTCAGGTTTATGGAGTGAAGAGTCGATAAAAAGAATACGGACAAGAAGCATCACATTCATCAATACATAGATCATAATAGAAGACAACTCACTATTATATAACTTACTTGTATTAAGTAAAGGAAACACAATAGAGATACATGAAGTAAATCATAATTGGTAATGGCAAACTTAGCTCTTGGTCGAAGAATAGTTGATAATTTCCTGGAGTTCACAAATAACTGATTTTCAATGATAGCTTTCAAAGTAGTAATCACCAAGATAAGAGCAATGTGCAAAACAAGGAACATAAGAAACATGATTGAATAAATCATCATATGAATGAATGAAACACAACAACTCAAAATACTTGTTGAGATAGAAGGGAATAGGTTTACTGACCCAACTAAAAAGTCAAAGAAAGGCCCTTCGCAGAGGGAAGCAGGGATTTCAAGTTTCATAAAGAGCTCCCAAAAATTATGGTACTTATTAGCTTTCAGCTCTCATTGCCCCTATCATAAGCATCTTGAAGGTGATTAAGGTTAAAGTGACACAACTAAGAGGATATGCTTGACCAGTTATAAGCTGAAGTCTCATGCCCCTTACTTACGAGTACCGAACCTCATGCTACTCAACTTTAGTCACAAGTAAGCTCTTGTCATTGTAAATACATGTGTATCATTGAGAACTGCCAACGGGGTACCCCTTGCACATGATACAGGAGCTATCCCATAATCAAAATGACAAGGCGAGCAAACAATGAGCATCTCAACGATCTTTTTATTTGCTATTTGCATAGGTTTTTATTGAGGATGCTTCATAGAATGCTCACTATAGTTATCCTACAAGTTTCCACCATGATTAGGCATGGCTTAGGCTAGCGGCCCAGGCGTTTCTCTAACATACATATAAACTCCATGATCTACAAGTTCCCCTTTTATTTCACACCGCCGGGATCCATAGGCAAAAGAATCATGATATCAACTAGGTACAAAGTACTATGGCAGTGTTGAAAGCGTTCCCCATGTTACATGGTTCTGCTAACTTCAACTCATAAAGCGCAAGCATATACGCAACAAAGAAGGACCCAATGGTTCAAGTTTATTAAGTACAAGAAAATAAAGTGTGCCATCAAGTTCGTGAGAGCTTTAATCACTAATTTTCACATAACAAGTTTAATTTGGAAGGTAGATAAAAACAAGAATTTACTTGGAATAGCAATAGTGCTAATAGGAAGGTATGGTGGACACAAATGGCATAGGTTTTGGGTTTGAAGGATTAGATGCACGAGAAGAACTCCCTCTCAGTATAGGTTTTTGGTTAGCAAGGCTGGGTAGCAAGTACAAGAGTTGAAGGAAACAAACAAACATACAAGTGATAAAGACAAACATGCAATCTTCCTTGGAAGCACAAAAGATCTTAACTAGAGAATACTAAACTTATGAGCAAATCAAGAAAGAAAGATGATGGAATTATATTTCTTTAGAGTACTTTATATTTTTCATTCAATTCCCAAAAATAGTGTTGCTACTGACGTGAGCCAGGTTTGCCAAAACCAACTAAATTAACTCAATGATCCCAAAGTGATACCAATACTAACAACAAGATCAATCATATAACCACGAATTGAAAACTAATATAAGATATGCAAAAGAGTAAATGATAGAACTTCTCATTAATATTCCATAACAGCAACTCACACCAAGGGATACATATCTAACGAGAGAGGGGACACTTCCATAATGCAAACCATCCTACATGATAACTTCTCTATTCATGATATGACTCTACTAAAAAGGTAAAAAGATAGAAGATAGTGATGTTATACCGCGACACTCCCCCAAGCTTGGAACAAACCAAGGGGATGCCAAACCTGATGATGAATTACTCCTTTGGTGGTGGTGGTATCCTCTTGATGAGCTCTTTGATCAATTTCCCCAAGTCCTCAATCTCGAAGGTGAGAGTACGAATCAACTCCGAGTTGTGCTCGATGCGGTGCATGATCATGTCAGATTGTGGATCCCAGCTCTTGTGATTTTTCCACTCTTCCTTCTTGGAGTCTTCTTTCCCTACATGGCTAGAACGAGGCAAATCCCAATTGGAGGGTAATTTCTTCTTGGGCATATTCTGGTGTTGATTCTTATGGAAAAGATTCTTGGTGCGCGGAGGAAGTGATCATGGAGCTAAATAGTGACGCGGAGTTTTCCCTCCAGTTGACATCCGTGCAGTCCTCCTGACCCTGCCAGATCTTGCAAACACTCCAATGCTTGCAATGGTAGTGCCGATGTGAGGATGTTGGCCTTGCTTTGTCTCCTCTTCACCTTCACTCTTGATCTCCTTCTCCTGACTGGGGTCTTGGAGATCTTCCTCCTTGCCGTTCTGATCCATGTCTTTGGCAGACACCATTGTGCTCCTAAGCTTTCAAAGATAGTTCCTGGCAGAAATAGATCAAAACAAAAACACGACGAGAACACGATATACGAAACTTGGGAGATCCGGGGGTTTATATATTACGAAGTTTCACAACAAAAGGAAGGTACTAGGAGAAAACGGGTCGAAGACGGAGTCCGGAGTGGCCACACCACTTGGTGGCGTGGCCAGGGGTGGGCCCGCGCGACAGGGTGGTGTGAGCCACCCTAGCTCCGTTTCCTTCCCTCTTTTGCTTCGTAGCTTTCCTTATTGTCTAAAAACTGCAAAAATATAGTTGGATAGTATTTTCGCGGAACTTTTCTTACCAGAACTGTTACCTATTTGAAAACGGACTCTGCAGGTCTCTAAATTTGGTATCTAGTAGATTCTTCCGGAGTCACCACTTAAATAACATCAATATCTTCATCTTCATACACTTATTGTGAGTCATGAAACCTTCCACTTTCTCATTACACCATTTTCTCCATCTACCTAGAAATTTCTTTCACACAAAACTTCACATAGTTCTCATTAGCAATGTTAGTATAAGCGAAGTGATAAAACATTTTGAGTTTAACTTCAATTGGAAACCGTCAAAACATAAGATACTTTAGCAACTCCTTCTGAAAACCCAAAAATAATTCAAAAAAGGAAATCGAATAAAGAAGCAAATGCAAGAGTGGCTAAATCTGTCAAAACAGACCAGCAGGTAAAAATCAATATTTTTGAAAATCTTCTGTTGCTCAAATCAAAAAGTGCAAAACTAACGAACGTTAAATAACAACCTGGAGCAGAAGCACCAAAAATTACAGATCAATCCGACATACAGAGATTACTCACGAATTTTTACGGTGAAACACAAAAATCTGTTTCGGGACAGCAACTTCCCCAAATATTACTTCTCTCTCATTAGAGGTTGATCTTGACACAAAAACCAAACAAAAAGGATAAGGAGAGGTTATTACTGAAGTAATAACTTCCAAGACTCAAAGAAACAAAAACAAACTGAAAGCAAAAACAAATTGGGTTGTCTCCCATAAAGCTCTTTCTTTATAGCCATTAAGATGGGCATGCTAATTTTGATGATGCTCACATAGGAATATGAATTGAAGTGAAGGAGAGCATTAAGAAGCAAAAATTCACACATTTAAGTCTAACCCACTTCCTATGCAAGGGAATTTTGTAAACAAACAAGTTGTTGAAACCAGAGGCTACTAGCATAGAAGGCAAAAGAAGTGCAACATAAAAACTTTCAGCATAAAACGAGGAAACTTGATATTATTGAGATACATAAGAACACTTTTCCCTCTCTCATAGTAACTTTCAGTATCATGCATAAACTTAACAATATAACTATCACAAGGACCATCGTAGCAATGATCACTTATTCTAACAGAAAACACAGGAATACTAGCTTTCATAACTCTACTATGTGGAACAATATTAGAGGTATCCTTACAAAGGATAGTGTGTCCCTCTTCTTCATATTTAGTAACAAAGTCTTTCACATTTGCTATTATAGGTTCATCAACCATTTGTTTATCAGGTTCAATAGCTTTGATTATACTTTCATTAACCATACTAGCTATCATAGAATGTTCCTTTATCTTAACTGGGAAAGGCATTTTCTCAATGTAAGGTTCAGGTAAAACATGATTAGCAGTATAAACTTTAGTATTTCTTGTAGGAACACCCTTAGCAACATCTTTATAAGGTTCATGGTACTTATTCCACTTCTTTTTAGGCACTTCAATATAGGAAGAAAAAGCCTTAAAATAAGAAGCAATAGCTTGAGAGTCTAGACCATAAGCATTTTTAATATTTTGAAAGTCATCAGTTCCCATAAAAGATTCAATGCATTCATAATCATAATTTATACCCGACTTTCTACCTTTGTCATTCTCCCAAGCTTCAACATTGTCTTGAATACGGTCCAGAATATCCCATTTAGCTTCTTCTTCCATGCGAGTGAATGATCCAGCACAAGAAGCATCCAATAAATCCTTATCATGTAGAGGGAGCCTTGCATAAAAGTTATTGATAATAATATTGTTGGGGAGCTCATGAATGGGACATTTGAGCATTAGTAACTTCAATCTCCCCCAAGCTTGAGCTGTACTCTCTCCATCACAAGGCCAAAAGTTGTATATTTGATTCCGATCTTTATGAATCTCACTAGGAGGATAAAACTTTGAATAAAAGAGAGGCATTATTTCCTCCCATTCAAGAGCTTGACCATTCTTCAGCAGCTTATACCATTCCTCAGCTCCTCCTTTCAGTGATAATGAGAATAACTTCTTCTTAACTTGATCTGTAGTAATACCTGCACACTTGAACAACCCGCATAATTCGTGTATAAAGAGTAAATGATCACCGGGATGGACAGTTCCATCCCCAACATAGTAGTTATCCATAACACGATCAATAATTCTTGTAGGTATTTTAAAAGCATCATTCTCAGCAGGTGGTGGTTCATCTACTACCTTAGCAGTGGTAGTAGCATTACCAAATAAGAAACTCAGCGAATTATCCATAACGAAAATAAAGCAACTAATAGAAGTAAACAATACTCATAGTAGAAGTTTCCTTTACCAGTTCCACTCTCCAATAGCGCTTCACTCCCCGGCAACGGCACTAGAAAATAGTCTTGATGACCCACAAGTATAGGGGGTGTGTCGCAGTATTTTCGATAAGTAAGAGTGTTGAACCCAACGAGGAGCAGAAGGTGCTGGCTACTGGTATGGATCGGGAATTCTCTGAAAATACTTAGCAAACGGATTTTTAGGGGGTTTTGATAAAGCAAGTAAATAAAGTACGAGTAAATAAAAGATAGTAGGAATAAATGCAGCAAGTAGCCCAATCCTTTATGCAGCAAAGGACAAGCCGGTTGTATTACTTAAGATGACTAAACGTTCTCGAGGACACATGGGAAGACTGACAAGTGCTTTCGCTTCATATAGTTGATTAATCTTCTTTAGCTTGCTAAGTGTTGTGTGGGTGAACTTGTGCTAATGTACCGACCTTCTTAGGACTAATACATACTTGTGATTATACCCCTTGCAAACATATGTAAGTACAAGAAAGTAATTAAGGTAGAAACCTAACCACAACTTTAAACTCTAAGACCCTTACGTCCCTTATGCAATGGTTTCCTAACGGGGGTTCAGGTTTCTGTCACTCCGGCAACCCCTACGATTAGTAGCCAAATACACAATGCATTCCCCTAGGCCCATATAGGTGAAGTGTCATGTAGTCAATGTTCACATGACACCACTAGAAGAAGTACACCACAACTTAAATATCAAACTATTGAATCTTTCTCAACACAACTCCACTACTAACAACATGACTTCTCCCATGTCCTCAAGAACAAAACGAACTACTCACAAGACATCATATGGATCATGATCAGAGATGGAATAATGATGTATAACAATCTGAACATAAACAATAATTCAATGGTTCCACTCAATAGCATCAACTACAAAGAGTAATCAACACCGGGAAAGTTCCCCCTAAGAACTATGCAAGATTCAACGCAATTGTTACAGCAATATGGAGATGGTGATGAGGGTGCTGATGGTGGTGATGATGATGATGATACCGATGAAGTCCAGCTTGATGGTGGTGTCGATGGCGATGATCTCCCCTCTCCGGGAAGGAATTCCCTCGGCAGAATTCTATCTGCCAGAGAGATCTTTCTCTCTTGGTGTTTTCTGCCCCGCAGAGGCAGCGGAATCTTTATGTGGTCGCTCCCCGAGTCTTAGGGTTTCGGGAGGAATATATACACCAGAGGGGAGAGCCAGAGGTGGGCCAGGGCGGCCACACCACCTGGTGGCGCGGCCTAGGGTGGCCCGCACCAGGGGGTGGTGTGGGCCCCCAGTGGCCCATCTCCACTCCCTCTTCTAGCAGCCTTCGTCTTCTAGAAAAATAGGATTTTCCGTATATTTTCCTGGATTTTCTGATCTTCGTGAATTTTGCCTCCAAACAGCACCTTTTCCATTAGAATCCTGACTGCAGTGGTCCATGCTCCAAAAGTCATCAACCATGCAAAAACAGATGAAATAACATAAGTATCATCTCTTAATATGAAATATATCAATGAATAATAGTGAATTATGATATACAATAGTGATGCAAAATGGATGTATCACGCCCGTACCGCCTGCCCATACTAGGTGGTGACGGCTTCATCTCGTCAAACCCTACAGCTTTCATGAAGACACCTATATATTTCGAGGCTCCAGCCGTCGGCCAGAAACCCGCCATTCTCAGATTGCATCACAACACCCCCAAAGGAGATCTACACCATTGTTCGTCGATAGTTCATTCATTGTTCATCACTTCCACCATCCATCCCTCCACTAGCCATAGCCATTGATTTGTACTTTTAGATCTCCTTGTGATTTGGCGACCATTGTAAGAATATTTGATTTCAATCTAAGTATTTGCATGATGTTTTCTATCTCTGATCTATTTGTTATGAGTGAGTAGTCCTCACAGGCTACAGGTTGGAGAGAAACCTCGTAGCAATTATGTGCGTCTAGATCATGGGAGAATTGTATTTTGTTTGGATTCGTGATTTGTATCTTTTGTTTTTTCATCTCTTGTCTCGATCTATGGACTTGTAGGTACCCAAGATCCCATAGATTGATAAAGGCTTGAGGTGAGATACTTGGCTAGTGGCGATCTCATAGGAAACTCAGTGACAGAAAGGGAAGTACGGTCTTCGCTTATGCCCCTTTCGGATCAACAACAACATCACCACTTAAAGCTTTAATCTGTGTTTACACTTAATAATCGTTTGTAACCCGTGGCTTCGGTGTACTCTCGGTTGGATTAAAAGTCTATTGTTATGCCCGCTGCATCATGGGGGCTCTAGAATATTAGGATGTGTTGCCCATAAAAGATTATCTCAATACAAACACTATACATGACTATGCTTGTTATTATCTTTCATCCCATTTGATGTGTAGCTGTAGGTGGATCTTCAACCCTGGCCTATTTCCATCCATTGATTCAAACCCGTTATAAAGTAAACTAGATTGGTCCGGTCAACTAAGGTAAAACAAATAAACAAAGTCTTATAGACGTGTCTTTTTTTATTATCTTTTAGCAGTGCTTTTCGAGGTTCGAATAAACCTAGGTCTTCTATTATACTATTATCTATTATACTACATCCGTGAATCTGGATCAAAGGTATCAACCCTTTTTCTGGAGTCGTTGCCAGGGAAGCAATTTCGCTATCCTGGTGAGGTCATTAGAGACCTCGTTTTTTGTTTTATTATTAGTTGTAGTTTAATTCTTGTTATTAGTTTAATTTCTTGTTATCTATTTGAAAACCCCAAAAAATTAGTTACTTGTTATTCGTCTTCATTACTTAAAAATTACCAAAAAGATAAGAGCCATGGCTCAAAAGAGATTAGGGGAGTATGCTACTCCCACTGATGATTTTATTCGTGCACCCATCACTCAACCCACAGTTGATGCGGAAACATATGAGATAAAACGTAACCTTTTAAGTTTGGTTCAACAAAACCAATTTGGGGGTTCATCTTCTGAGGATTCGGGATTGCACCTAAATACTTTTACTGAAATTTTTCACATAATGCGTGATGGGCTGAGTTCCTGCACCAATACAGGGTTATTGCAGTACTTGCAGCAGCAAATATTTAAAGAGTTTGTCCCGATGGGAGCTCGGCGAACACGACCCTCACAACCGCGTTGTCAATGCGACCATGTTCGCACCCAAACCGTGGTTTGGAAATAGCCTAATCTATAAGTTGCTAGGATAAATGAATTTAAGATGTTTTATAATAACTACTACTAGGACTGGAAGAAAACTAGAACAAAAATAAAACTGAAAAGAGGTGAATGCAATGAGATGAAATATTAATGCTATGATTCCTCAAGTAATGTTGTGTATATCAGTGTGCATGATAAGTGCTTATGGAATAGCTGTTAACTATAATTGTGATGGTCCATCATATACCGTTGTCTCTCACCGTTGGTAAGTGGCAACTAGACAACTCAATTGTCCACACCCTCTTCGGACATGGGTCATCTCGTCAAAGAATAATGTATTAAGGTAACAAGACTAATCAAGGTAAACCAGAGCAAAGGCATTAAGTTCTATGGACAACCGTACTCCTAAGAAAGTGTGCTAGTCACAAGATATCCCGTATGTCACTTTGGGGTCAAGCAATTCGCAACACTATACCTATCTATATCATGAGTGATCTTGAGAAATTAAATCTTAATGGGCGGTGCATCCGAAGATGCTTTTGCCTCCGCAAATCACTTATAGAAAATAGCCTATTAGTTCTACCCATGAACTTGTCAGGCCCATGGACGAGTAGAGACTAATGATATGTTTTGTGGCACTCCGTGAATCCCTAGTAAATTCCTCAACAATGGATGGGACGTCTCCAATCACTAGAATAATATCATGAATAGAACAATGTAAAGAGAAAGCACAAACATATTAATTAACAAGAACACACCACACTTCAATTACTCAAATCATCATAACATTAATAAAAGGGGGTTCAAGCCATGTTACAACCCATTACAGAGATCACGATAGGGAAGGATGAAGGAGTAGTGGTGATGGAGATGGTGATGACGGCTTGGTGATGGTGGCGTCGGCATGGTGATGGCAGCGTCCTCCTTCTCCTCCTCTTCTTGCTTGGATGGCTTGATGGTGTTGATGGAGATCTAGATCTTGGTGGAGATGTAGAGGCTATGGAGGTGGCACGGCGGCAGGGCGCCACCATGGAGGCGGTAGATGGGATCTAGATCTTGTATATGGTGTATGGTGGCTTCCAGGGTGGAGCCAGGATTTCAACATAGGGGGGAGAAGATATGATTATCGCCCTTGAGGTATTGTATATGAAGATATCAAGTGTAAAAAAATGTTATATATCTCATATTTTTGGCTTACATTAATATAAATAGTCTCAACTTTGCATGGATAAGCAAGATATATATGTTTTGGCAACAAAATGGAACCGCGATTTGCTCTAAATTTTGCGCTGGGCTTTATTGAAGATTGATTCAATTGCATGAAAAAGTAATATGTTGCTATCTGTGTATTAGGTAGCGACTTATCGTTAACTGGAATAGAATGTATACTTAGATTAGATTAGCAGTACGCATGGTGTATATCATGTACAATGTACCTTGGGCAAATAAACTGACGCCGAGTCGACTAGACGGAGATTTGCTATAGTCCGCCGGCCAACGACTATCTGCGGCTTTAGGCTAAAAGAGTAATAAGGAATTTACATATGGCCATTAGTACCACTAATACCTGATGTAAATCCTTTGGCGGGATGAGACATTAGGGGTGGGTCTGACCCCTGCTAGCCCCCATTGGCTCCGCCCCTGGTGGCTTCCTCCTCTCTTCCCTTTATATAGGCCTTGGGGGTGCCCTAGGGTTCCCCCAATACCGTCATATGACTTAGAGAAGGTTTTGGAGCTTCCGGAGGGAGAAATACCCTCATTTGCGACCTTTTTTGCAACTATATGGCGGGAGCTATACAGCCGGAATTTTTGCTCCCGCCGTATAGTTGGTCGTTAAACCTTAGGTACTCTTTAGTATTTTTGTCGCCATTTCTTCATACGAACTCCGTTTTGGGTGTTCATCGGCTCGTTGAGTTTGTATCGTCGAGGGCTACAACCATGTGGTCTTGAATCTTTATTTTTAGAAGTTGGAAAAATGCACTTTTCCAACACCTCAAATGGCTAAGTCTGGTCCCTGTAGCTCCTCCATACTATGCTCTCTTTGTTCCTTTTGCCTTTGTTTTATCCATAATCATCATCAACACCTACACACATGTCAAAGACAAGGAAGAGGGATAAAATTCTACCTAAACTACTAAATGTGCACAACTCATATTGAATATAATAAAAGCAAGTAATCATGCATAGTAGTTAGATGGAGCATGATATGATAGGCAAATGACACAATTTATATAGCTAAAAAGTGTTGTATTATCATAGCCATCAACTTCCCCAAGCTAAATCTTGGTCGACCTCAAGCAAAAGAGATCGATAACCTAATGGATGTGATCTTGCCTATCATTGGAAATCAATGCACCATATCCTTGTTTTTCCTGCAACCTCAAAGCAAGAGAGCACATAATCATACACGGCAATATAAGTGATATGTTGCTAATGTATTCATAATTTTTGATGTTCCATGCTTGGTTTTATCTACTTTCTTATGTTTTGTCCACACTTTGGAGTAATTTTCATATGATTTCTTGGACTAACCTATTAACAAGAGCCACAGTGTCAGCTGCATGTTTTCTGTTGTTTTTGGTTCCAGGAAAGTCAGAAAATGAATATTCTCGGAATTGGACGAGACAAAAGCCAAAGTCAGTTTTTCACCGAGGGACACCTGGAGCCAAAATACGAGACGGAGAGGGGCTGGGGCCCGGACACACCACCTGGCCGTGTAGCCAGGCCTAGCCTGTGCCAGGGGGTGGTCTGGCCACCCTAGGCACCCCCCTCGGCCTCTCCTTCCGCCTATATATCGCCCCCGATACAGAAACCCTAAGCACCCGATCAAAATTCCGCAAAAGATTCCGTACCACCGTCATCTCCATCCCTAGATTGGGAGGGATCTGAAGCTCTTCCCGGCACCCTGCCGGAGAGGGGAATTCACCCTGGAGGCCTTCTTCATCATCATGCAAGCCTCCGGTGTGATGCGTGAGTAGTTCATCTTTGGACTACGGGTCCATGCAGTAGCTAGATGGCTGGTTCTCCTCCTTTGTGCTATCATGTTTAGATCTTGTGAGCTCCATTCATGATCAAGATCATCTATTTGTAAATCATACATGTTGTGTTTGCGGGGATCCGATGGATATTGAGATGCTATTTCAGATTGATTATTGATTCTATCATGTCTTTGTTATTTGTGATCTTGCATGCTTTTCGTTGTTATTAGCTATCTTGGCCAAGTAGATGCTAGCAACTCCAATAGTTAGTATTTATGCTCGATAGTTGGTTCATGCCTCTGGTAATCTGGGGAAGTGACAGAAATCTCTAAGGTACTAGATGTGTTGTTGCTACTAGGGAGAAAACAACAATCCTTTGTTCATAGAACAATTGTATCGTTTACTTTACACACAATTCGTAATGCAATTATTCGTTGCTTGCAACTTAATACTGGAGGGGGTTCGGATGATAACCTGAAGGTGGATTATTAGTCATAGATGCAGTTGGATGGCAGTCTATGTATAATGTTGTAATGCCCAATCGAATCTCAAAGGATTCAAGATGAGTATTATATGCTTGAATGATTTCTCGATGTTTGTCAATTGCCCCGCTGTAATTTGTTCACCCAACATGTCATCTATCTTAAGGAGAGCCACCACTAGTGAACTATGGACCCCGGTCCTTTCTTTTACCATCAATCTACGGTCAATTGTTTACTGCTTTGTGTTTACTTTCTGCAAACTATTACTTTCTTCCACTCGATACATTTAATCCTTTATTTTCAGCAAAACCGGTGAGATTGACAACCTTATCGCAAGTTGGGGGCAGAGTTCTGTGGTTGTGTTGTGCAGGTCTCCACATTGCTGCTGGCACCGGTAGTGTGCCCTGCCAAAGTTCAGCTAGCAACACCTTTAGGGTGTTTCCTTGCTCCTACTGGATTGATAACCTTGGTTTCATAACTGAGGGAAAACTTGCTGCTGCGCTCATCATACCTTCCTATTGGGCTTCCCCAACGAGCTCGATATATTTTGGGCCATCAAGCTCTTTTTCTGGCGCCGTTGCCGGGGAGTCAAGGACATCTTCACAAGGGGAGTCCCTCATAACCAATCTCTTTACTTTGTTATTTTTGTTTTGCTTAGTTTACTTTTGCTTTGTTTGCTTGTTTCTTTATCAAAAACACACAAAAATTAGTTTTACTAGTTTGCTTTCTTTATTAAAAACACAAAAAAATGACTACTCTTGAAAATACTAAGTTGTGTGACTTCACTAGCACCAACAACAATGATTTCATGAGCACACCTATTGCTCCACCTGTTCCTGAAGCTACTTTCTTTGAAAGAAAGCCTGCTTTACTCAATCTTGTTATGAGAGAACAATTTTCTGGTATTGGTAATGAAGATGTTGCAGCCCATCTAAATAACTTTGTTGAACTTTGTGAGATGGAAAAGCATAGGGATATAGATGGAGATATTATTAAGCTTAAATTGTTTCCTTTCTCTTTGAGAGGAAAAGCTAAAGAATGGTTGAATTCCTTAACTAGGAATAGTATTGATTCTTGGACTAAATGCAAAGATGCTCTCATTGGAAAATACTATTCTCTTGCTAAGATTATATCTATGAGAAGTGAAATAATGAAGTTTAAACAATCTGATAATGAACATGTTGCTCAAGCTTGGGAAAGAATGAAATCTTTGGTAAATAATTGTCCCACTCATGGACTGACTACTTGGATGATTATCCAAACCTTTTATGCAGGATTGAACTATTCTTCAAGAAATCTATTGGATTCTGCTGCAGGAGGTACCTTTATGACCATTACTTTGGGTGCTGCAACAAAGCTTCTGGATAATATGATGGTTAACTATTCTGAATGGCATACTGAGAGAGCTCCACAAGGTAAGAAGGTAAATTATGTTGAAGAAACCTCCTCCTTGAGTGATAAGATTGATGTTATCATGTCTATGCTTGTTAATGGGAAAGCCCATATTGATCCAAATAATGTTCCTTTAGCCTCTTTGATTGCTCAAGAAGAGCAAGTTGATGTGAACTTTATAAGAAATAATAATTTTGGCGACAATGCTTATGGGAATAATAACTATAGGCCTTATCCTCCCAATAATGGTAATGCTTATGGAAATTCCTACAACAATAATAGGAGTGCTTCCTCTGAAATTGAAGTTATGCTTAAAGACTTTATTAGTAAACAAACCGCTTTCAATAAAACTATTGAGGAAAAACTTTCTAATGCTGAAAGAAATATAGCATCTTTGGCTGAAGCTCAATCTTCTTTGATTAAAATGGCTGCTAAACCTGAAACTAATGATAATCCCTTTGCTGCCACTAATGCCATACAAGTTAGAATTGATGAAAATGTTAGACTATTAGCTGAATTGCATGCTAATTGGGAAAGAGAAGATGAAATTGCTAGAAACATTAGTGTTTCTACTATCACTACCACTAGTGTTGAGGCTAGTAATAGCTCTACTACTTTAGATGATAATTATGATTTTGATCTTGATGGTTGCAACATATCTAAAGTTATTAAGTTTCTACAAAAGCTTGCTAAAAGTCCTAATGCTAGTGCTATTAATATGGCCTTTACAAAACACATTACTGATGCTCTCATAAAAATTAAAGAAGAAAAGATGAAACATAAAGCCTCTATTCCTATAAAACAAGAAGATGGTTGGGAACCCATCATTAATATGAAAGTGAATGATTTTGATTTCAAAGCTTTATGTGATCTTGATAATAGTGTTTCCATTATGCCTAGAAAGATTTATGATATGCTTGATTTGCCACCACTTGAAGATTGTTATTTGAATGTCCCACTTGATGATAATGCTAAAAAGAAACTCATGGGGAGTATTAATGATGTTATTATTATGGTTAACAATGCCTATGTCCCTGTTGATTTCTATGTTTTGGATGTTGAATGCAATGCTTCTTGTCCTATTACTTTGGGAAGACCTTTTCTTAGAACTGTTGGTGCCATTATTGATATGAAGGAAGGCACCATTAAATATCAACTCCCACTCAAGAAAGGTATAGAACACTTACCTAAGAAGAGAGAGAAGATTTCTTTTGCCTCTCCAATGAAAACAAAATTTTCTCTTAATGCTTCTTCATTTGAGAACACTTGATCCTTTTTCTTGCTTCTTATGCCTAACTTAAAGGCGTTAAAGAAAAGTACTTATTAGGAGATAACGCAAAAGTTTTAGATGAGTCTTGGAAGTTATTACTTCAGTAATAACCACTCCTTATCCTTTTTATTTGCTTTTTGTGCCAAGAGTAACCTCTAATGAGAGAAAAGTAATGATTGGGAAAGTTGCTGTCCCGAAACAGATTTATGTGCTTCACCGTAAAAATCCGTGTAAAATCTCTGCACGTCCTTTTGAGGCGTGAATTTTTTTGCTTCTACCACAGGTTGTTATCTAACTTTCTCTAGTTCAACACTTTTTGATTTGAGCAACAGAAAGTCTTCGAAAAAATTTGTCTTTACCTGCTGGTCTGTTTTGACAGATTTCTGCCATTATTTGCATTTGCTTCTTGTTGGTTCCTTTTTGAGTTCTCTTTGGGGAATTGAGCTTTTCGAGGGAAGTGCTACAGTAGATTGTATTCTAATGTAAGTTTTATTGGTGTTGTAACTGAACCTAAATACCTATTATCTTGAGTGCACTAATGTTGCTAATAAAGATTGTGTGAAGTTTTGTATGAAGGAAAAATTTCAGGTGTATGGAAGGAATGAGTAATGAGATGAAGGATGGACTAAAGCTCAAGCTTGGGGATGCCACACGTGTCACCCCAAGAAATATCCAAGACGTACAAGCGTCAAAGTTTGGGGATGCCCAAGGCATCCCCTTCTTCATCAATAAAAATCCCAGGTTTCTTCCAAACACTTCATTTTTATTGTTTCATGCACAGTTGTGTTGTTCTTGGAGCATCTTCGTTTTTCGTTTTGGTTTTTCGTTTGCTTGGTTTGCTTAGTTTGCTGAATAAATTGGTTGGACCCCATCTTTCATACATTGGTTTTCAAATAGTTTGATTTGGATTGGAAAAGAGTAGGAAAAGTTCATGCTTAAGTGGTAAAGTGAGCTTGTTTTTGACTGTGGCCTATGCTTTGTCATGTCATGCTTGATATTGTTTTGGCTTTAGGATTAGTATTCTTTGTTGTAGCATGACTTGTTATAAACAATTGATATTGCTTAATGTGCCTTGTAAGAATCATGCGTTGTTTTAGCATATTAAAGCATAGTATTATGGTATTCTCCTTTGATTCTTTATTTGGGTTGACTTGGCACGTGCTCACACCATGTTATGATTATCCCAAGTCACCATAGCCTTGATGATCCTTTAGTTTTCAACTTGTAGTATCACTTTATGCTTTGATCAATGATGTTTTGTCGCTCTGCATGATTATGGCCATTATTGCTCTCTTAGTTGGTCGCCCCCAGTCTTTTGCTAGCCTCCATAACCAAGTATGAGTTCCACTCATGCATCCAACTCCTAAAACCAAGTTATTACAAAGAGTCCACCATACCTACCTATTAGCATTTGCTATTCCAAGTATATTCATGCTTTTGTCTACCTTCCAAATTAAACTTGTTATGTGAAAATTAGTGATTAAAGCTCTCACGAACTTGATGGCACACTTTACTTTCTTGCATTTAATAAACTTGAACCATTGCGTCCATCTTTGTTGCGTATATGCTTGCGCTTTATAAGTTGAAGTTAGCAGAACCATGTATCATGGGGACCGCTTTCAACATTGCACCTTTACTTTGTACCCCGTTGATATCATGTTCTTTTGCTTATGGATCCCGGTGGTGTGAAGTAAAAGGGGAACTTGTAAGATCATGGAGTTTGTATGTGTGTTAGACAAACTCCTGGGCCGCTAGCCTAAGCCATGCCTAATCATGGTGGAAACTTGCAGGATAACCATAATGAGCACTCTATGAAGCATCCTCAATAAAAACCTATGCAAATAGCAAATAAAAAGATCGCTGAGATGCTCATTGTCTACTTGCCTTGTCATTTTGATTATGGGATAGCTCATGTATCATGTGCAAGGGGTACCCCGTTGGCGGTTCTCTATGATACATATGTACTTACAATGACAAGAGCTTAGTTGTGACTAAAGTTGAGTAGCATGAGGTTCGGTCTTCGTAAGTAAGGGGCATGAGACTTCAGCTTATAACTGGTCAAGCATATCCTCTTAGTTGTGTCACTTTAACCTTAATCACCTTCAAGATGCTTATGATAGGGGCAATGAGAGCTGAAAGCTAATAAGTACCATAATTTTTGGAAGCTCTTTATGAGACTTGAATCCCTACTTCCTTCTATGAAGGCCCTTTCTTTTTCTTTTATGTTGAGTCTCCACCTTCTAACTTTATGCACCTACTTTGAGAGCATAGTGGCCATTCTTAGTTCTATGTGCATTGTCCCAAGACTTGTTGATTGATGCATAGCTTTGATATTGCTTGTTTTAAACTATTTGTATCTAGTCACTCTTATGAGCTTTGCAGGTGTCCTATGCATTTATGTTTGCTACTCTATGAGGGACAAGCTGAATGCCACTATGCTATGTTTTCTTTATGTGAAACAAAAAAACGTCTTGCAAAGCATTTTTATTCATGAATCTTTTGTTTATGCCTTTTCATGTCGCAACATAGTTGCTTTACCTTATTGTTAGAACTTTGTCCTTCATGTTATGATTGAAGTACTATGATCCCAGCTATCAATGTTTTACAAATACTTTGATCAAGTTTATGATGGTGCATGTCACCTCAAAAATTATTTTTCTTTTTATCACTTACCTACTCGAGGACGAGCAGGAATTAAGCTTGGGGATGTTGATACGTTGCTAACGTATCCATAATTTTTGATGTTCCATGCTTGGTTTTATCTACTTTCTTATGTTTTGTCCACACTTTGGAGTACTTTTCATATGATTTTTGGACTAACCTATTAACAAGAGCCACCGTGACAGCTGCCTGTTTTCTGCTGTTTTTGGATCCAGGAAAGTCAGAAAATGAATATTCTCAGAATTGGACGGGACAAAAGCCAAAGTCAGTTTTCACCAAGGGTCACCTGGAGCCAGAATACGAGACAGAGAGGGGCTGGGGCTCGGCCACACCACCTAGCCACGCGGCTAGGCCTAGCCCGTGCTAGGGGGTGGTTTGGCCGCCCCAGGCACCCCCTCGGCCTCTCCTTCCGCCTATATATCGCCTCCGATACAGAAACCCTAAGCACCCGATCAAAATTCCACGAAAGAGTCTGTAGCCGCTGTTATCTCCATCCCTAGACCGGGAGGGATCTGAAGCTCTTCCCGGCACCCTGCCAGAGAGGGGAATTCATCCTGGAGGCCTTCTTCATCATCATGCAAGCCTCCGGTGTGATGCATGAGTAGTTCATCTTTGGACTACGGGTCCATGTAGTAGCTAGATGGTTGGTTCTCCTCCTTTGTGCTATCATGTTTAGATCTTGTGAGCTCCGTTCATGATCAAGATCATCTATTTGTAAATCATACATGTTGTGTTTGCGGGGATCCGATGGATATTGAGATGCTATTTCAGATTGATTATTCATTCTATCATGTCTTTGTTATTTATGATCTTGCATGCTTTCCGTTGTTAGTAGCTATCTTGGCCAAGTAGATGCTAGCAACTCCAAGAGTTAGTATTTATGCTCGATAGTGGGTTCATGCCTCTGGTAATCTGGGGAAGTGACAGAAATCTCTAAGGTACTAGATGTGCTATTGCTACTAGGGAGAAAACAACAATCCTTTGTTCATAGAACAATCGTATTGTTTACTTTACACGCAATTCGTAATGCAATTATCCATTGCTTGCAACTTAATACTAGAGGGGGTTCGGATGATAACCTGAAGGTGGATTTTTAGTCATAGATGCAGTTGGATGGCGGTCTATGTATAATGTTGTAATGCCCAATCGAATCTCAAAGGAGTCAAGATGAGTAGTATATGCGTGTATGCTTTCTCGATGTTTGTCAATTGCCCCGCTGTAATTTGTTCACCCAACATGTCATCTATCTTAAGGAGATCTATGGACCCCGGTCCTTTCTTTTACCATCAATCTACAATCAACTGTTTACTGCTTTGTGTTTACTTTCTTCCACTCGATACGTTTAATCCTTTGTTTTCAGCAAAACTGGTGAGATTGACAACCTCATCACAAGTTGGGGGCAGAGTTCTGTGGTTGTGTTGTGCAGGTCTCCATGTTGCTACTGGCACCGGTAGTGCGCCCTGCCAAAGATCAGCTAGCAACACCTTTAGGGTGTTTCCTTGCTCCTACTGGATTGATAACCTTGGTTTCATAACTGAGGGAAAACTTGCTGTTTTCCTCATCATAACTTCCTATTGGCGTTCCCCAACTTGCTCGATATATTTTGGGCCATCAATAAGCTTAGTTATATTATTCCAAACCACTAGAGATTAGTCAAAAACTTCTATGCCCCATGTTAAAGTTAAATCTAGCTTGCAAGTAAACTTGTGATCCTTCTATACGCACTTTATTGTATTTTTATTTGTATAAGGCAAAGCTGAACACGGTTAGTTGTCAATCATAGATAGAAATAGAGTTTTCCAATGCTGCCCACTCATGCCATCTATTAAAGTCTCTCAAGTGCAAACTTCGATTGTTGAGCTCATAGAAAATATATTTCTTAGTAACGAGGCCATGCCAAAAGAGTGATATATGTTCAATCGAGACTGTGTAGGCTAGGAAGAACACTCGTGACCATTACTAAGGTTTTCCTTTTCGGTATAATGATTTCTCATAACAGTCAGAGGAGTATTCTGACTTTTGCTTTTAACGCGGGCCCATGAGAATACCAATGCATACCCAAATATAGCATTTTTGCTACATATGTTGGGCAACTCATAGCCAAACTCCAAGAGTTTCCTCTTTTTGGATTGTCCAAAGACCAGCGGAGTTGTTAGCATCCCATGTTGTGCGACAGTGGCGCAAGACACGCATAAAGCAATATCTCACTTTGATTTCCAAGACAAAATTTTGGCATATGTAATCTCGAAACTTTGAAACATCATTTCGTATTTGACAACTCACTCAATAAGCATCTATTAATACCATCATTTCCAACACTATGGGGTCGTGCTAGTCCATAACCATTCACTTAAGACAATTCTGAAGAGTGACAACTAGCAAGTTTCGAAGAACTTCTTTATTTTATTTTTTCTTCTTTTCAAAATGTAGAGAACATGGCAACGTATATTTAGAGGATCACAATATTTTTCACAAGCTAAATAAAAGTTGAACAAGGTGCATCAAAGCTATGGCTTGTCTCCTATGGGGCCTAACATGAGCAAGTATATCCCTTATATAAATATGAACAAAAACTCACCTAAGCTGCTAAGAAAGCATTAAAAAATAGAGAGATACACAATAGCATGAAAACTTTTTAAGATAAAGAACTTTGCACAAGACTCTATGCATGCAAAATAACCTCCCCAAGCTAAGAACTTCCCATATATCCACTTGAGAAGATCATGAAAACAAAAGAGAAAATGCAGTTATCAAAAGAGAGTATAAGAAGTGGTTACCTCCCCAAGATTAAGTTAAAGCAAGGGTGACACATGATACGTTGCTAATGTATCTATAATTTTTGATGTTCCATGCTTGGTTTATATCTACTTTCTTATGTTTTGTCCACACTTTGGAGTCTTTTTATAAACTTTCTTATACTAACCTATTAACAAGATGCCACAGTGCCAGTTGCCTGTTTTCTACTGTTTTTGGTTCCAGGAAAGTCAGAAAATCAATATTCTCGGAATTGGACCGGACAAAAGCCAAAGTCGATATTTTACCAAAAGACTCATGGAGCCAGAAGACGAGACGGAGAGGGGCCACAGGGTGGCCACACCATGTGGTGGCGCGGGCTAGCCCTGGCCGTGCCACCAGGTGGTGTGGGCCCCCTGGCCGCCCACTGACCTTGCCTCTTCGCCTATAAGATGCCTCCCGATGCAAAAATCCTAAATCGTCAAGCCTCCAGTCATGAAAAGTTCCGCAGCGCCGCCGCCATTGAAGGGGAGATTCGGGGGACAGAAAGTTTATTCTGGCACCCTGCCGGGACAGGGAAGTGCCCCCGGAGCCATCTCCATCAATCTCCACCACCATCTCCATCACCATTGCTGATTCCCATGATGAGGAGGGAGTAGTTCTCTCTCGAGGCTAAGGGTTCTATCGGTAGCTATGTGTTCATCTCTCTCTCTACGCATGATCTTATTGAGATCATGAGCTTGTAATCTATAGATCTACCTTGCGACTCAAGTGCTTTAATAGATCTCTGCTCTCCCCATGTGTGTGAAAGTGACAGCGTGCACACCATGGTGGCACTTAGGCTAGAGATTACAAATACTTGTTATGAGTTATATTTGGAGTTGGATGTCTTTATGAAATTGTGGTGTTTGTTTGAACCATCTAGTGCTCAAGGTGACAATGTGAGGTTATCTAGAGGGGAAAGATGAACTTTGAGGTGTGCTGTTATAGCCCTATCAAACTTGTTACTAAAGTTGAGTAGCATGAGGTTCGGTCTTCGTAAGCATGGGGCATGAGATTTCATCTTATAACGTGTCAAGCATATCCTCATAGTTGTGTCACTTTAACCTTAATCACCTAAAGATGCTTATGATAGGGGAAATGAGAGCTGAAAGCTAATAAGTACCATAATTTTTGGAAGCTCTTTATGAGACCTGAATCCCTACTTACTTCTATGAAGGCCTTTCTTTTACTTTTATGTTGAGTCTCCACCTTCAATCTTTATGCACCTACTTTTAGAGCATAGTGGTTGTTCTTAGTTCTATGTGCATTGTCCCAAGACTTGTTGATTGATGCATAGCTTTGATATTGCTTGTTTTAAACTATTTGTATCTAGTCACTCTTATGAACTTTGAAGGTGTCCTATGCATTTATGTTTGCTACTCTATGAGGGACAAGCTGAATGCCACTATGCTATGTTTTCTTTATGTGAAACAAGCAAACGCCTTGCAATGCATTGTTATTCATGATCTTTTGTTTGTACCTTTTCATGTTGCATGCATAATTACTATGTCTTATTGTTAGAACTTCATCTTTCATGCTCATGTTTAGAGTACTTTGATCCCAGCTTTCAATGCTTGCAAATGGTTTGATCTTGATTGTGATGGTGCATGTCACCTCAAAAATTATTCTTTTTATCACTTACCTACTCGAGGATGAGCAGGAGTTAAGTTTGGGGATGTTGATACGTTGCTAACGTATCTATAATTTTTGATGTTCCATGCTTGGTTTATATCTACTTTCTTATGTTTTGTCCACACTTTGGAGTCTTTTTATACACTTTCTTGGACTAACCTATTAACAATATGCCACAGTGCCAGTTGCCTGTTTTCTGCTATTTTTGGTTCCAGGAAAGTCAGAAAATCAATATTCTCGGAATTGGATCGGACAAAAGCCAAAGTCGATATTTTACCGGAAGACTCACGGAGCCAGAAGACGAGACGGAGAGGGGCCACAGGGTGGCCACACCATGTGGTGGCGCGGGCTAGCCCTGGCCACGCCACCAGGTGGTGTTGGCCCCCTGGCCGCCCATCGACCTTGCCTCTTCGCCTATAAGATGCCTCCCGATGCAAAAACCCTAAATCGTCAAGCCTCCAGCCACGAAAAGTTCCGCAGCGTCGTCGCCACCGAAGGGGAGATTCGAGGGACAAAAAGTCTCTGTTCCGGCACCCTGCCGGGACGGGGAAGTGCCCCCGGAGCCATCTCCATCGATCTCCACCACCATCTCCATCACCATTGCTGATTCCCATGATGAGGAGGGAGTAGTTCTCTCTCGAGGCTAAGGGTTCTACCGGTAGCTATGTGTTCATCTCTCTCTCTATGCATGATCTTATTGAGATCATGAGCTTGTAATCTATAGATCTACCTTGCTACTCAAGTGCTTTAATAGATCTCTGCTCTCCCCATGTGTGTGAAAGTGACAGCATGCACACCATGGTGGCACTTAGGCTAGAGATTACAAATACTTGTTATGAGTTATATTTGGAGTTGGACGTCTTTATGAAATTGTGGTGTTTGTTTGAACTATCTAGTGCTCAAGATGACGGTGTGGGGTTATCTAGAGGGGAAAGATGGACTTTGAGGTGTGTTGTTATAGCCTTACCAACGATTAGAGTGTCCAACCGGAGAGTAGTTAAGAGTAGTATCATAAAGAGAAGATATTTATATGAGAGTGTTCACTAGTGAAAGTATGATCCCTAGGCCTTGTTTCTAAGCATTGAAACACCGTTTGCAACTATATCTATTACATGTTTGCTTGCTGCCATCTTTATTTCAGTTTGCCTTTAGTATCTTCCACGTCATCAAGCTATTTTCTGGCACCGTTACCACTTATAATTATCTATACCACTTGTATTTCACTATCTCTTCGCCAAACTAGTGCACCTATACACCTGACAAGTGTATTGGGTTTGTTGGGGACTGAAGAGACTTCTTGTATCTTGATTGCAGGGTTGCTTGAGAGGGGATACCTTTGACCACTTCCTCCCTGAGTTCGATAAACCTTGGGTGATCCACTTAAGGGAAAACTTGTTGCTGTTCTACAAACCACTGCACTTGCAGGCCCAACAACTGTCTACAAGAATAGAAGTGCATAGACATCAACACACTTTACCATTGAGGTGCTTTTAACCTCTACTTTTATGGACAAAGAACCTTTGCTTCAATGAATGTTTCGTGATCTGGTGTATGCCTTCCTTAAGAACCTGGTAGGAATAAGACTAGAAAGAAGACGAAATATTTTTTGTGTTTTTGAAGACACGGGTTTAGCTCACAAGTGATAAAAAAATACAAGTCTCACTGAGTCAGCTCATCAACCTAAACACCACTCTTAAGTTAACAAACTAATTCTAGAAGTGCGCTTCTCCTAGATTGTGATGAAGTGTAAGTGAGACAATTTATGAAACACGAGTGTGCAACCCCTATGTTCTTATTTAAAAGAGGTTCAAGTTGGAACATTTTACCAGACACTGATTGTTGAAATGTTGAATTGAAGCAACCAAGTGGGTCATGCGAGTGTTTGCACGGTTGGCACTACCGTACATGTTGTCACACAAGGTTCAAGTCCCTGTGAAAATAACACACAGAATAAAATCCATTGGTTTTGTATTCGAACATAGTTCGTTTACCCCACCGATAAAAGGAAAATAAAAAGGAAACATGAACTTCTATAGAGAATTACAGTCTAGGAAGTTTCTTAGGTAGAAATTTTATTGCTTGCAGATATTTGGCTCCCCCTCGAGTTTCGAGGTTTTTAGAAGAAGTAGGGAGAAAGTATATCAAAATTTTGATACAAGGGTTACCTTCCCATAGCGATTTTGTGGTCGGACACAACTATACGGGTGGAACTATACGGCCAAAACAATGTGTTCCTGCCGTATAGTTGGCCTGCTGTCAAAATTTTAGGGTTTTCACCTGGCGGCGCAGCTATACCACCATAACTATACGGCCGGAACAATTTTTTCCCACCGTATAGTTGGTCATCAAACCCTCTATACCTAGAAAAGAAATTGTATGAAAGCATCGATATCTATACGACCGGAACTATACGACCGGAATTTTTATTCCCGCCGTATAGTTGGTCGTTACCCGTCGGTACTTATGAAAGAAAAATTGTCGATGGCAAAAATATCTATACGACCGGAACTATACGGCCGGAATTTTTATTCCCGCCGTATAGTTGGTCGTTAAACCTTCTGTATACATAAAAAATTATATTTCTTCATGAATTCTTTCTTAACCTGAAACTTAGCGAAACACCATGTTTTGATAGAAAAATGACAGATTAATTTTTTTACCAATATTTAGCAAGTACAAAATGGGATTTAAATACAACCGAGTTTATGCAACACATAGTAACAATAAATTCTACCTTTTGAAATTTTCAACAAGATTACTCTAATAGCAAGACATGCAGAGAATAAAAGTGCCAATGCAACATGAATGCAACTAGACTCAAGACGCAAAACTAAGAAAGACACCTAATAACTTCCGGGTTGCCTCCCAGGAAGCACTCTCTTTAAAGCCATAAAGCCAGGCTAGGATGCTCCATACATTACCCACCTGGATCCCAAGGGATATCGACTCGAGGTGAGGTTGTACATACCAGCTTGAGCATCTTGAAGTAGAGTCCGGTCGGAGTCATACCCGCTTATGGTGCATCGGCATAATGTATATGAATAAGTTCTCGCTTTCAAGCGAGTGTTGATGCACCAAGCTTGGTGAACATGCCTCCGTGTATAGCTGCAATGAGAGGATTTGAGATTCATATAAAATTCTTAAATATTTACCTTGGTTACCTATGTAGGGGAACACTTCATAGTATTCTTCCTTCATAGCAGGGAGTTCAGGACCCTGCATGTTCGTATAACAAGGTTCTATCTCTAGTTCATTATTATTAATGCTCTCCATATGAGTGTCTAGGCACAAGGCCTCCGCAGAACAATTATCAACAATTTTAGCATCATAAAAATCACTACTAGAGTGAGAGGCATCACATACAAAAGTTGTAGTGTGACTCTCTTTGTCAACCTCACCTTTTTGTTTCTCATTTTCATCGACTAGTGTTTTAATAGCAATGATAGAATCAAAAGTAGGATTCAAAGGTGTGAGCGGGTGATCAATCCGTTCTTCCTCCTTGTGCTCATTTTCCTCTTTGCTCTTTAGTGAATCATGCAAAAGGTTATCTTTCTCCATGGCGGTTTTAGACCACTTCGAATAATATAATACCAATGCATTATTACTTAAACTATTGTCACAAAAGAGGTATATGGGGTATACTAAATTAAAAACTCCATCAAGTGCTTCACTTTCAACATCAATACTTCCTAGTCTAAATACTATTTAAGATGCACTTTTGAAAAGAACGTATTCTAGTACTTCCAAACTAGCATAGGATTTATCTCTATTATAATTTGCTAGAATAGGATTGTTCGAACACTTACATTGAAAATTAAGGTGGTCATCTATTATACAAATTGTGCAATAAGATCCATCATTAGCACACAACCATAATGAATGTCTTTCCAATTGGTCCAACAATTTCTTTATCAGCTCATGTCTACCAACTAGGCTTGGTAAACTTGAATCCTTTATCTCCTCCAATGCTTCTATTATCTCTTGAACAAAATTTATCTCGGAAGACATGATTAGTAGCAACAGTTTTTATAAATTTTTGGTTTTGTAATTTTTTTATTGTTTTAAATATAAAAGAAAGCAGCAAGATAATAGCAACAAACGGAAATAAACTATGTGCAAGTAGATAACTGAACGCTTTGCTCCCCGGCAACAACACCAATTTGATGGGTTGAGTTCTTGCACCAATACAGGGTTATTGCAGTACTTGCAGCAAGAAATATTTAAATAGTTTGTCCAGATGGGAGCTCGACAAACACGACCCTCGCAGCCGCATTGTTAATGCGACCATGTTCGCACCCAAACCATGGTTTGGAAATAGCCTATTCTATAAGTTGCTAGGATAAATGAATCTAAGATATTTTATAATAACTACTACTAGGACTAGAAGAAAACTATAACAAAAGTAAAACTGAAAAGAGGTGAATGCAATGAGATGAAATATTAATGCTATGATTCCTCAAGTAATGTTGTGTATACCGGTGTGCATGATAAGTGCTTATGGAATAGTTGTTAACTATAATTGTGGTGGTCCCTCATATACCTTTGTCTCCCACCGTTGGTAAGTGGCAACTAGACAAATCAATTGCCCACACCCTCTTCGGACATGGGTCATCTCTTAAGAGAATAATGTATTAAGGTAACAAGACCAATGAAGGTAAACCAGAGCAAAGGCATTAAGTTCTATGGACAACCGTACTCCTAAGCAAGTGTGCTAGTCACAAGATATCCCATATGTCACTTTGGGGTCAAGCAATTCGCAACACTATACCTGTCTATATCATGAGTGATCTTGAGAAATTAAATCTTAATGGGCGGTGCATTCTAAGCTGCTATTGCCTCCGCAAATCACTCATAGCAAATAGCCTATTAGTTCTACCCATGAACTTGTCAGGCCCATGGACGAGTAGAGACTAATGATATGTTTTGTGACACACCATGAATCCCTAGTAAATTCCTCAACAATGGATGGGACCTGTCCAATCAATAGAATAATATCATGAATAGAACAATGTAAAGAGAAAACACAAACATATTAATTAACAAGAACACATCACACTTCAATTACTCAAATCATCATAACATTAAAAAAAGGGGGTTCAAGCCATGTTACAACCCATCACAGAGATCTGGGAAGGATGAAGGAGTAGCTGAAATGGATCGTATGGGCACCTAGAGGGGGTGAATAGGTGCTACTCCAAATTTTAATACTTTTTCAATTTTAGGCTTAGCACAAAGGGTAAATTCTCTAGATAAACTATTAGGAGGAATTTCCCTATATGCAAACCTATCTACTAGCGAGTAAAGAGCGAGTGGAAGAGGAACGGGTAAACCGGAGTGAAGCACACGGAGACACGGGATTTGTTTGACCACAGTTCCTTCCTTGTTAAGGGAAGTACGTCTGTGTTGGAGGGGTGGGCGGTACTAAGACCACCACGCCATAATAGGCCTCACCCTGTTCTCCAATGGATCCCGCCACCAAAGGCCTGATCCACCTTTCCACTATAGGGACCCTTCGAGGCGGGTACCGGCGCCTTTACACAACTAGCGGGGCAACAACTCCACAATCAACTTGGAGGCTCCCGAAATGACAACAAGCTGCCACAAGAACAAAGTTATCAAATACAACAAACAAGATCTAGGTATTAACAAGAATACTAGATCAGGGATTTCTCCAAGTGAATGGAGAGGAGTTGATGCGCTTGATTCGTGATGATGATGATGATCCTCTCCTCCTTCAATTCCCCCAAAGATCAAAGCCTTCGGGTGGTTGAAGTGGGAGATCGAGAATGGGACCTCTTGCACAATGTCTGAACAATTTCGAATGAATCAAGAGTTCTGAACGTTGGGGAAGAAGGGGTACTTATACCCCCCTTCCGAAACCAGCCGTTGGACACTTTGGGGGCCGGATTATCCGGCCCAAGTGAGGGCCGGATTATCCGGCCTGGGGAAAACTCCGCCGCAGACTCGGAATATCTGGCAGATAATCCGCCCCCCTATCAGAGCGTCGTGCCGAGCTTGCCCTTGATTAACTTCTGGGGGCCGGATTATCCGGGCATATGTGAAGGCCAGATTATCCGGCCTGGGGAGGAAAAACCGCCCCAGTTCAGATTTTCCGGGAGAAAATCCGACCGGATACTGAGCGACGCGCCTTGGCTCCCTTTGCTCAAAAACTAGGGGTTAGATTATCCGGCCCATGCGACCGCTGGATTATCCGGCCTAGGGAGGAAGAACCGCCCCAGTTCGGAATTTTCGGGAGAAAATCCGACCGGATACTGAGCGACGCGTCTTGGTTCCCTTTGAATAATGAGGTAGGCCGGATTATCCGGCCCTTGGTGGGGCGGATAATCCGTCCCCCCTCAAAGCTTCTTGCACACTTAGCGCACATGAATAATCTCCATAGTATTGTTATCTAACACACAAAACATAGGAAAACATGAAATGTTCTTTCAATCTCCCCCTTTTTGGTGTTAGATGACAATACCAGGATTTGCAGGAAAAAGTCACAAGACAAACAGCAATAACCATGGAAGAGACTCCCCCTCAATGTGTGCATATTAGAATTTTGCATTGGAATACAAATGCACACAAATAGGTGAATCTATTCCATAGACATATGAGCAACATAATCATACCACCGAGGTAGAGGGAAGGCATCCATGACATAGCCTCAATTATTACCGAGATAACCAATATAAGCGCCTTCCTTGATAAAGACTTCTAGCATAATAGGATATGAATAGATGGATCCATAAGCATAATCCATGAGATGAAATCCATAGGCATAATCCAGACAACCACTGACATAGAGTCTCAAACAAACCACAAACCACAAATTTAAAGTTCAATGCTAAACGGGCATAAGCAAGAAAACGACGAATAGAAAAATGCAAGTGCTTATGCCTGACCCGTGCAAATCCACGAATATCCTAATAGAACTACTTCTCCCCCTTTGGCATCGAGACACCAAAAAGGAAGAAGAGCGATGCTAGCGCCCCACGGTATCACTCGTAGTCCTCGTCCTCATCCTCGTCTTCATTCTCATCCTCATCCTCATCTTCAAGCTCCTCGGTGTCACCATCCGCATCCTCATCAGCAGCAGCCGCGGAGGGGAACAAGTGACGCTCCAGCTCTCCATAGTTCAACCCGGAGGAAAAGTTCCACCAAGCATACGGTGTGGGAGGTGTAGGAGCTGGAGGGTCACCCGAAGCACCGGACACATGGTGGAGAATGAGCTGCTGGGAGTGAGCCAACTCATGGCGTTGCTTGTATGCCTCGTACTGACCCTTGCGCGTGTCCACTCCCATGCAAAGTATGTTACACTAGAACCAGTTCAGCTGCTTGATCTCACGGGCAACGGGAGGCACTAGGGGCCTGCGAGCATCCCTCATGAGGCCCTTAGGAGCAGAGGAGGGGTGGGAGGTCTTCCGAACCTTGGTGTAGATCTTCTTGGCCTTATGCACCGAATCAATGGAACTCCTCAGAAGGAAGCAGGTGCCTGATGAGCATCATAATGTAGGGTGCATAGGGGATGGACAGACGGTTGAACATGGCATCAGTCAATTCATGGTAAATGAAATCCATGACATCCAGCCTATACTGCACTGACTTGTCCTCACACGAGGCAACCTCATGAGAAAATTGAAGTAGCTGAACAAGGTGACCACGGATGCTATCATTGTTGCCCCCACTCGGAGTGATGGAGTCACGGAAGAGACCCACTAAGGCAGCATAGATGGGAGCAAGGCCAGCCAGAGTGCCCACAATGCCATTGTCCACAGTGCAAGGAGAGAGAGCTGCATCTTTGTTGGGCTTCAGCTGGGTGATGATGCGGTGGCCACTGGCTCTATCCCTGCTACGGAAAGAGTATCCAAGAACCTCAGCAAACACGTGAAAATCAGCAGACATAGGCCTATCATGAGTCATCCACTTCATAGTGTGACGCTCATCCCCACAAATAACCAAAGGGGAGAAGAACTGCTTCACCACCTCAGAGTCAAAAGAGCACTGGAGAGACATGAGATGGCGCAGCCCCATCCTCTCAGCCACAAACATCGCATCCACAAGGTGGGCCTTCTCCAAAGCCTCGGGAAGGACCAGTGGGTGCATAGGCCTAATGTTTAGCCTGGCATACACATCTTCATAGATACCTTTCTGTTCTGCACACCAAAAACGAGTATCCCCCTGCTCATCATCACAAGGCAACTCAGCAAACAGGTCACGGTGACGGATGGAGGAATAGGTGACTGCATCCAAAGTCCTGTAGTTGATCTTGGGCTCCTTGCCCTTTCTCTTGGACATCCCCTTCCTAGTCCTCTTTGCTTGTTCAGCCATGCGCTTCTCTTCGTTCTTTCTTCTCCTCAACTCAACTTAGTCCACTAAGTTACCCTGTCCGTCGTCCCGAAAGTATTTAGCGCGAGGGCGGCGCTTGTAGGTCTTGGGAACACTGGAACCACCTGTGAGGATAATAAGGGTGATAGCAAGGGGATAAGCATACACACAAGTCCAGGAGAGAGCATGGAAACAATAGTCAAAAAGTTCATAGGGCAAATCTACTCAATGCATACTCCATAGTGAAACTGAACCAGAATTGACTCTGTCAGGCCGGATTATCTGGCCTGGCTAGGGGCGGATAATCTGGCCCTGGCAGAAAATTTCGATTCCACCTAGATTGAATGCAAAAAAGTAGATCGGGCCTAGAAACAGCAAGACTATGATTTCTATGCGAAAACACATCCTTCTAGACAACGTTCCACCCAACAAGTAACACATCTAGCCAAAGATGGGGAGAGAGGGAGTTACCCTCACTCATTGGAGGAAGAACACGAAGGACAAGGTACCCGGAGGCGTGAAGAAGAAGATCTGGGGAGGCCCAAAAATCCGGTGGCCGGAGAGGCTCCGAGGAGGGTGGGGAACGGCAGGCAGCGGCTGAGGAGGAGGAGAGGGTTGGGGGAGAAGTGCTGCTTGTTATGAGCCCTTCCCCCTGACCCCTGCCCTTTAAGACGAAATCCGCCAAGGCCGGATTATCCAGCCAACACTTGGGCCAGATTATCCGGCCTCAAATCTGGAATTCTGTTATACACAGAATCAGGCCCGTGTGTCCCCTAACAACACCCCCACAAGGTGTACAAAGGACTTGTGTGCAAGAATAGATGGCTTAGGGGTAGGGAAAGGCTTAGGATTAAGAGAACCAAACTGAGATGGTACTAGACACTCAAAATTGCAAGATCCAAATCAAATAAAAGCCAAGATTGAGTGTGATTCCCATAAGAACATGAGAGAGCAAAAAACAGCCAAAAAGATCCAATTCTCCTCAAGGGAGAGGGCGGTGGCCGAAGCCACCTTGTTGGAGTGTATGGTATGACACCGCGAAGATATATCTTGGGTTCACGACCAATACTCATCAATAAGCTCACATATCACAAAATGATATTAAGAGGAATGATTTATCTTGCTTTTGGCATTATGGGGGGAGGGTTATCCCAATGAGTTAGGACCACACTCCCCCTATATCCATGCCCACACCTAGACCAACATAGGATTGAGAGGTACGAGTGAGTGCATGGGAAATCAAGACAAGCTCCTAGAATAAATGATATTTAGCTCATTCCTCAAGTAGCAGAATCTTGCTTCATCAAGTGGCTTCATAAAAATATCCGCAAGTTGGTTCTTCGTGCTCACAAAGGATAGATCAATATCGCCTCGAGCAACATGGTCTCGAATAAAATGATTCTGAATCTCAATATGCTTCGTCCTTGTGTGTTGTACTGGATTGTACGCAATTTTGATTGCACTTTCATTATCACATAAAAGAGGCACTTTGTCACAATTGACACCGTATTCCTTTAAAGTTTGCCTCATCCACAATAATTGAGTGCAAGTTATGGCAGCAGCAACATATTCAGCTTCGGCGGTGTAGAGAGAAATTCAATTCTGATTTTTAGATGACCAACACACAAGAGATCTTCCCAAGAATGGACAAGCTCCAGAAGTGTATTTCTGATCATCCTTATCACCAGCCCAATCTGAGTCAGTGTAACCACATAATGAGAAATTGGAGCCCTTGGGATACCAGAGACCAAAGTTAGGGGAATGAACCAAATATCGAAAGATCCTCTTGACCGCCACTAAGTGGCTTTCTTTAGGAGCTGCTTGATACCTTGCACACACTCCCACACTCAACACGATATCGGGTCTACATACGCAGAGGTAAAGAAGAGAGCCGATCATGGAACGGTATACCTTTTGGTCCACATCTTTACCATGTGGGTTAAGTTCAAGATGACATTTTGTTTGCATCGGAGTGGCGACACCATTTAGATCCATCATCTTGAATCTCTTGAGCATGTCTTGGATGTACTTTGCTTGATTAATAAAGGTTCCTTCTCTAAGTTGCTTGATCTCGAATCCAAGAAAGAACTGTAATTCCCCCATCATAGACATCTCAAACCTGTCAGTCATAAGCTTTGAAAATTCATCATTAAAAGCTTTATTAGTAGAACCAAAGATGATATCGTCTACATATAGTTGGCATACGAAGAGCTCCCCTTAACCTTCTTAGTAAAAAGAGTGGGATCGATTTACCCAACTTCGAAGCCACGATCTAACAAAAGCTCTTTAAGGTGCTCATACCACGCACGTGGGGCTTGTTTAAGGCCATAAAGTGCCTTATCGAGTTTGTAGACATGGCTCGGAAAGTTAGGATCCTCAAAACCCGGGGGTTGCTTTACATATACCAACTCATGTAGAGGACCATTAAGGAAGGCACTCTTGACATCCATTTGCTGCAACTTAAAATTGTTATGGGCAGCATAAGCAAGAGGGATACGGATGGACTCAAGGCGAGCCAATGGAGCATAGGTCTCGCCAAAGTCAATGCCCTCAACTTGAGAGTAACCTTGTGCCACAAGTCTTGCCTTGTTCCTCACAACAATGCCATTCTCATCTTGCTTGTTTTTAAATATCCACTTGGTGCCGATAACATTGCGGCAATCTTTAGGTTTCTCCACGAGTTTCCAGACTTTGTTGCGCTCAAAATTATTCAATTCTTCATGCATAGCAACAACCCAGTCTAGATCTTCAAGAGCTTCAAAGAAATTCTTAGGTTCCACCATTGAGATATGAGCTTGATGCTCACCAAAGCTGGCCAATTCTATTCTTGTAGAAACCCTTCGTCGAAGATCACCAACAACCTTGTCGAGGGTGTGACCCCTTAACTCAAGGTTCCGATCAGCTCGAGCCTTGCGATGAAGTTCAATAAGTTTGTTGTCTCTTGGAGGAGTAGTTTCATCACTTGAATCTTCATTGGAATCATTTGCTCGACCTTGATTAGGAACTGGGATAACAGCAGTAGGTGGTGGTGAAGCGTGCCCTTGAGGTGAGTCAGTAGCCGTAACAGGAGGCTGCTGAACCGGTGAGTCAGGGCCGGATAATTCGGTCGATGGAGGGGCCGGATAATCCATCCTGGGAGTACAAGGAGCAGCTTCATCAGGAGGCCTGGGGCTTGCTTGAACTAGCGAGGGGCCGGATAATCCGGGGCTTGCCGGAAAATCCGGCCTGGAGCTTGCATTGATATCTTCACCACCAGGAGCAATATGGTTATCTGGAGCAAGGTGGCCGGATAATCCAGTGTCCACCGGATAATCCGGCTTGGAATTTTCTGGAACAACTTGACCTTCAACAGTTGATGGAGATGGTGCAGAATTTTCTCCTGTGGTGGGAACATGTTGGGCATGTGTAGATGAGGGCTCTTCATGGGAAGAGCATTGTCCTTCCCGATCCGCCACAAGGGGTTCCTCAATGGGGCGAAAAAATCCCACGCCCATTCTTCTTATGGCATCTTGGTGTATTTCAACATCTGCATCACAAACACCAACTTGCTCCACACGGGAACCGTCATTTTCTTCGAACACCACACTACAAGATTCTACAACAGTTCCGGAGAGCTTATTGTAGACTCTATAAGTGTGGGATTCGGCACCATAACCAACAAAAATACCTTCTAGAGCCTTAGATTCAAACTTAGATAAACGAACTCCCTTGATAAGAAAGAAACACTTACACCCGAATACCCAAAAGTATGAGATGTTTGGCTTGTTACCGGTAAGTATTTCATACGGAGTCTTGTCCAAGATCTTGCGGAGGTATAATTGGTTGGATGAGTGACAAGCAGTAGAGATTGCTTCAGCCCAGAAGTTATATGGAGATTTAAATTCGGCTAACATTGATCTTGCCATATCCATTAGAGTTTGATTCTTCCTCTCGGCTACACCATTTTGTTGAGGAGTGTACGCAGCGGAATATTGATGTCTTATCCCCTCTTCACTTAGGAACTCATTTAAGGTGTAGTTCTTGAACTCAGAGCCGTTATCACTTCTTATAGCCAAAATGGGGACGTTGTGTTGACGTTGAACCTCGTTGGCGAAGTTGATGACTGTTTGTTGAGTTTCACTCTTCAACTTGAAGAAATAAACCCAAGTGTATCTTGAGTAATCATCAACAATCACAAGACAATACTTCTTCCCACCGAGGCTTGCATGAGATGGAGGTCCGAAGAGGACCACATGGAGGAGCTCTAAGATCCTTTTTGACAAGATAATAGTTTTCCTTCGATGAGGAGAGTCATGCATTTTCCCTTCAACACACGCCCTGCAAACACGATCTTTGGCAAAGGAGACATTTTCTTTTAGTCCAAGGATGTGGCCACCCTTGTGGAGACTTTGTAAAGTTCTCATATTGACGTGGGCTAGTCGGCGATGCCATAGCCAACCTGCGTCAGCCTTTCTAAAAAGACACATCGGGCCTGTAGTGGTTTTCCCTGAAAAATCCACCACGTACAGGTCATTTTCGACATATCCCAGGAAAGCGACTTTTAGAGACTTGCTCCACAAGAGTACCACCAAATCAGCATCAATATAAACTGCAAAGCCCATCTTACCAAGGGCACGAACTGAAAGTAAGTTGTACCTGAGGGTCTCAACAAGCATGACGTCCACGAGAGAGATATCGTGAGCCACCACAACTTTGCCAAGACCCAATACCTCAGATTTTGACTTGTCACCATAGGAGACGGTTATGTGATCATGGTTTGGCCGCATCTCCGTGATGATCTCCTTGCTTCCGGTCATATGACTCGTGCAACCACTATCGAGTACCCATTTAGAACCACCGGGAGCATAGCCCTGCAAGAAAATTACTTCTTGGTTTTAGGTACCCATTTTTCAATGGGTCCTCTCATGTTAGTGACAAGGGTCTTGGGAACCCAAATAGACCAAGGAATGTAACAATCATAAGGGCCTACATAACTAGCATAAACATAACCATAATAATCGCAATATAATTCAAAGTTAGGATTGTTGACCCCTGCAAAACCATCATAATTAGTCTTGTCATTGGTAATGTTGCTAGTCTTTGGTTGAGCAGTCTTGCTCTTCTTCTTGTTTTTCTTGCTCTTTGTCTTGGGAATGTAACCAAGACCTTCTTTACTATTGTTTGTCCTTTGCTTGCTCAGTATCTCATCAATAACTTCTTTACCTTTGTGTTGAGAACTTCTTGCAAGGTCTTCTTTTCCATAGGATGAAGTGGAGGTACTTGGCACATCATACCATTTCAATTGAGTTTGGAGATGGTCATGAGACTCATTTAAAGTAGAGTGATCACTCTTCAATGCCTTGTGAGAACTTTCAAGATTATCAAACTTCTCCAAAAGTCTAGCATGAACAGCCCCAAAGTCAATCTTTTCTTTCTTTAGTATCTTTACCTTGGCAAGAGCATGGTCATGTTCTTTGATGAGCTGAGCCACAGCTTCTTCTTGTGACTCCTCAATGGATTCGAGTCTCTCTTCCAAAGATACTCGAGCTTCCTCTTCCTCTTCCAAGGCATTCTTCAAAGAAGCTATCTCCAAGGCATCTTCTCTTTCAATTCTGCCCTTTTCTTCAAGAAGATCTTCGGCTTGAGCAAGTTGACTCATAAGAGCATCAAAATGGAGTTTGTGCTCACCTTGCAGGTTAGTGAAAAAGGTATCCAAAGCAATAACTTCTTCTTTCATTTTAAGACTGTCATGATCATCCATATCCAAAATTATGTTAGTCTTAGGAACAAAGAGCTAGAAGTTGATACCTCGGACCCTCTTGCCATTAGGCAAGTAGCATTGTTGTTGATGACATTCTCGTTTGGCGAGTCGAAGAGAGATGAAGGAGTCGATGTGGTGGCTATAGCAGCCATCTCGCGAGAACTATCATCATCCTCTTCATCTTCACATGTACAGGAGTATTCTTCTTATGCTACTAAGACGATCTTGGGTTGCTTCTTGAAGGGGCCATTCTTCTTAATAAATGGCTTCTTCTTAGGTGCTTTGGATTTCTCTTTAAGAATGAGCCTGCCACCATTGTCTTCTCTATTTTGATACGGACACTCGGCTACAAAGTGCATTCTATCTCCATAGTTGTAGCAAGTTCTCAGTTTTGGGCCACTTTCTCTTCTTCCATTTGACCCGTTCTTGCGCTCGAGTTCTGACTTGGCTTTGGCAGGGTCCTTCCAAAAGTTCCTTGCATAAAACGCCATGTACTCACCATGAGCATGTTTGACTTCATCGGGGCAGTCCATGGAGGCCCCCTCAAAAGCTCTTTCATCTTCCTCTTGCTCAACAACATTGGCTTTGAGAGCAACATTGACACCCTTTTGCATTCCAATGGCCCAAGCACGAGCATCTTCAGCATTCTTTGCTGCCACTTTGAATGACGCCATCTCTTGCATGACCTCATTAGATGTCATTTGATGGTAGTTATGTCTACATTGCAGGCTCTTCAAGTCCGTTGGCTCGAAAGGCATTAAGGCGCTCACATATTTCCTTTTTATCCATGCATCATCAATGTGAGTGGCCCCATGCTTTCTAAATGTTGTTGCGATGCCATTGAGTCTTCTATACATGTCTTCATGGTTTTCACCATCCAACATGTAGAATCCCTCAGCTTCATTACTAAGGGCATCATACCTGTTCCTTCTCATGCTTTCATTCCCAACAAAGAGATCCGTAAGAGCATCCCAAGCTTCTTTAGCTGTGTTGAGATGTTCAATGTGTGGCATGTCCTTGGGACCCACACCAAGCTGTATCATGTGGAGAGCAGTGGCATTCAACTGGCTGTCCACAACTTATCTTCTTGTCAAGTTGGTTTGATCTCCAATATGAAGACCCTCTTCAATAATCCTCCAAAGTTCAATAGAGGAGCTGCAAACATGAGATTTCATTAAGAATTGACATTGATTGAAAGAGGATGCAGTGAGCTTGGGTGGATCACCTCTATTGTTTATATGAGGATGAGGGATAGGTGGGTCGGGGGAATATACGTGGCGAACCTCAC
Source organism: Avena sativa (assembly GCA_916181665.1). NCBI lineage: Eukaryota > Viridiplantae > Streptophyta > Magnoliopsida > Poales > Poaceae > Avena > Avena sativa. The sequence goes on from OV702290.1 coordinate 474,503,621, forward strand.
TATATTCCTCCTTACCACTTCCCTTCTTGGAGGTGGAATCATTAAGTTTTTCAGCTTCCGCATCATCATCCTTGGATCTAGTGTTACCCTTTTCCTTAGATGATGGTGTGGCAGCCTCAGAGGAGGATGGAGATGGGGCTATGGATGATGTGAGGCGAGCAATCATTTGATTCATCTCCTCCATCTTGGCCTCAAAGGATTTCAACAAGGTTGTTTCCAATGTCTTGAGATCATCCATTGTGACCTTATCCACAGCCTCACTCCCATCATCCTTGGTACCCATACTACTCTTAGGCGGTTAAGCCCGAATTAAGAGCAGGGGATCTGATACCAATTGAAATGGATCGTATGGGCACCTAGAGGGGGGTGAATAGGTGCTACTCCAAATTTTAATACTTTTTCGATTTTATGCTTAGCACAAAGGGTAAATTCTCTAGATAAACTATTAGGAGGAATTTCCCTATATGCAAACCTATCTACTAGCGAGTAAAGAGTGAGTGGAAGAGGAACGGGTAAACTGTAGTGAAGCACACGGAGACATAGGATCTGTTTGACCATAGTTCCTTCCTTGTTAAGGGAAGTACGTCTGTGTTGGAGGGGTGGGCGGTACTAAGACCACCATGCCACAATAGGCCTCACCCTGTTCTCCGATGGATCCTGCCACCAAAGGCCTGATCCACCTTTCCACTATAGGGACCCTTCGAGTGGGTACCGGCGCCTTTACACAACTAGTGGGGCAATAACTCCACAATCAACTTGGAGGCTCCTGAAATGACAACAAGCTGCCACAAGAACAAAGTTATCAAATACAACAAACAAGATCTAGGTATTGACAAGAATACTAGATCAGGGATTTCTCCAAGTGAATGGAGAGGAGTTGATGCGCTTGATTCGTGATGATGATGATGATCCTCTCCTCCTTCAATTCCCCCAAAGATCAAAGCCTTCGGGTGGTTGAAGTGGGAGATCGGGAATGGGAGCTCTTGCACAATGTCTGAACAATTTCGAATGAATCAAGAGTTCTGAATGTTGGGGAAGAAGGGGTATTTATACCCCCTTCCGAAACCAGCCGTTGGACACTTTGGGGGAAGGATTATCCGGCCCAAGTGAGGGCCGGATTATCCGGCCTGGGGAAAACTCCGTCCCAGACTCGGAATATCCGGCAGATAATCCGCCCCCCTATCAGAGCGTCGCGCCGAGCTTGCCCTTGATCAACTTCTGGGGGCCGGATTATCCGGGCCTATGTGAAGGCCGGATTATCCAGCCTGGGGAGGAAAAACCGCCCAGTTCGGATTTTCCGGGAGAAAATCCGACCGGATACCGAGCGACGCGCCTTGGCTCCCTTTGCTCAAAAACTGGGGGACGGATTATCCAGCCCATGCGACCGTCGAATTATCTGGCCTAGGGAGGAAGAACCGCCCCAGTTCAGATTTTCCAGGAGAAAATCCGACCGGATACTGAGCGACGCGCCTTGGTTCCCTTTGAACAATGAGGTAGGCCGGATTATCCGGCCCTTGGTGGGGCGCATAATCCGGCCCCCCTCAAAGCTTCCTGCACACTTAGCGCACATGAATAATTTCCACAGTATTGTTATCTAACACACAAAATATAGGAAAACATGAAATGTTCTTTCAGTAGCGGCGATGGAGACGGTGATGACGGCGCGGTGATGGTGGCGTCGGTGTGGTGATGGCGGCGTCCTCCTTCTCCTCCTCTTCTTGCTTGGATGGCTTGATGGTGTTGATGGAGATCTGGATCTTGGTGGACCTGTAGAGGCTATGGAGGTGGCACGGCGGCAGGGCGCCACCGTGGAGGCGGTAGATGGGATCTAGATCTTGTATATGGTGTATGGTGGCTTCCTTCTCTCTTCTCTCCTTTATATAGGCCTTGGGGGTGCCCTAGGGTTCCCCCAATACCGTCATATGACTTAGGGAAGGTTCTGGAGCTTTTCTGGGGCGAAATCCCATTGTTTCTGACCCTTTTTACAACTAAACGGGTGCAACTATACGGCCGGAATTATTGCTCTGGTCATATAGTTGCTCGCTAAACCGTTTGTACTCTTTAGTATATTGGTCGCCATTTCTTCATACGAACTCCGTTTTGGGTGTTCATGGGCTCGTTGAGTTTGTATCGTCGAGGGATACAGCCCTGTGGTATTGGATCTTTATTTTGAGAAGTTGGGAAAAATCACTTTTCCAACACCTCAAATGGCTAAGTCTGGTCCCTACAGCTCCTCCATACTATGCTCTCTTTGTTCCTTTTGCCTTTGTTTTATCCATAATCATCATCAACACCTACACACATGTTAAAGACAAGGAAGATGGATAAAATTCTACCTAAACTACTAAATGTGCATAACTCATATTGAATTTAATAAAAGCAGGTAATCATGCATATCAGGCATAGTAGTAGTTAGATGAAGCATGATATGATAGGAAAATGACACAATTTATATAGCTAAAAAGTGTTGTATTATCACAACCATTAATGCGTATTAAAGATGTCGATCCAAATGCTGTTAAGCTAAGATTATTCCCTTTCTCTCTTAGAGGAAAGACTAAGGATTGGTTGCTAGCTCTACCAAAGGGCACTATTAAATCTTGGGAGGAATGCACTAATTTGTTTATGACTAAATTTCCCCCCAGCTAAGACTATGCAGCTAAGATCCAACATTAAAAGATTTAGACAAGAAGACCGTGAGCCACTAGCGCTTGCGTGGGAAAGGATGAAAGAGACCATAATGATTTGTCCTAATCATGGGATGGAAGAATGGATTATATTACATTTATTTTATAATGGTCTTAACTCAATGTCTAAGTCTATGCTAGATACTACAGGAGGAGGAACGATCATGGGAAAGCATGGGAGTGTTGCAAAGAAGTTACTTGATGCTATGCAAAATAACCATGCCCAATGGCATGTGGAAAGAATCTCGAAGAGAGTAAGTTCAATTACCGAGGTAAATAATGAGGAGCTTACATCCAAGGTAGATGAGGTTCTTAGCTTAGTAAAGGGTAAGGAAGATACCCAAGTTAATGCTATCACTAGCGATGTTAATGATGTTAATTTTATAGCTCGCACTCCTTTTAATCCTGCATGGAAAAATAATTATGCTTCTAATGTTAAAAAATAGCATACTAATCCTGCACGAACTCCTTATAATAATTATGATAATACTAATGGAGCAAATCATGGAAATATCCCGTTTGAGAAAACTGTTAGAATATTTATGCAAGCTCAAACTGAACAAAACAATATGCTTATTAAGATTATGGAGAGCCATGAAAGTAGTTTAGGAAGATTATCTAACCAGGCCATTGCAATTAGAAATGATGTACAGGCTCTATAGGAAAGAACAAAGACAGTGGAAGCTCAGCTGGGTAAAGTAGCCTAGAGCCAAGCTCTCATACTAGCAAAGTTCGCTGGCAAACCCAAGCCAAATCCGGTAGAAGACCTCAAAATGATGAGGGTAGTAACCAATGATGAAAAGCCTGAAATGCTGGACTATAGCAACGCACCAACACCGTAATATACCGTGGAAGATCTATTGAATATGATCACTATTAAGAATCCAGGTATAGAACAAGGTAATGATGCTATGTACCAACACAAGTATCATCTAAGGTTCGTGATTTAGAGATGGAGTATAAAATACTAGCTAATAAGCTTCCACCTAAGCTAGGTGATATATTTGAGCCCACTATTAAAATTAAGTTGGGAGTTAATGAGATATATGCACTTTGTGATCTTGGTGCAAGCGTCTCAACAATTTCCAAAAGCTTATTTGATAAGTTAAACTTGGGGCCATTTGTTACAACTTAATTGAGACTCCATCTAGCTGATTCAACTTATAAACAAGTTGTTGGGATCAAAGAAAATATAGTTGTTGAAATTAAAGGTAGTCTCGCTCTTATTGAACTTGTTATTGTGGACATGCCTGAAGATCCCATAACACCTATAATCACTGGTAGGCCATTCCTAAGAACTATTAAAGCTTTGATTAATTTATATGATGGGAATGTAAGAATAGGGCTACCATCTAGAGATCCTTTTGTAGTCCACTTCCCTAGGAAAAAGAAGGTCAAGACTAATGACAATGATGGTGTAATTACTTTAAAAGCAAACTACTTTGGAGTGGGCATTCTACTCCCCAAACCTAAGTGATTGTCATCAAGGTCAAGCTAATGACCTTAACTAGAAGCGCTTCATGGGAGGCAACCCATGTGAAATAAAGTTTCTCTAAGTTTTTATTTATTATTTCATGTTAGTTTTATTTTTGTTTTTGTTTTTGTTTTTAATAAAGAGTGTTCAATAACCTATGGAAAGAGGAGAAGAAATAAGGTAATCCTCTATATTTTATTTTACTAATACATGGCCTAAGAAGTATTGGTGGATAATTACTTAGTGCTTTTGCTGCTATCTAACCTTTTGATAAGATGTGCGAAGGAGCACGGGGCTACTAATCAAATTCCTTGAGTTTTTGTAGTTCACAGTGTCGATAACGACCACTAGTATGGTTGGAGTAGCCCGTACCGTGCGCCCGTACCACTTCAAGGCAAAGAGCGATAGAAATTTTGATGATTGTCGAAGGAATCAGTGGCGATAAGGACCACTAGTACGGCCGGACACACACGTACCACGCGCCCGTACCGTACCCCTGAGCAAAACATCACATTTCAAGCAAAGTCACCGCAGCGTTAACGACCAGCGGTACGGGCGCACGCGACAGTACCGCGCGCTCATACCGAGTGCACCGCCTAGGAGAAGCTGTCACCCCCAAGGTAAGACACCCAGTACGAGCGGGCTCCGGCCGTACCGCCCGCCCATACCGAGTACGCGGACGCCATAAGCACCCCGAGGAGGTAACCTAAAAATTCCAAATCATCTATTTTCTCTTTCTTCTTCCTCCAAACTTCAAACCGCCTCTATTGTATCTTTAAATTTACTCAATCTTTCTTTGATTCTTCGCACTCACTTGATCTAAGGTATGATTCCCCTCTGATGCCCAACTTATTTATGCAAAATCTTGGCTTAATCATTCATCATTGCCAATCTAGACATGGGTCTTGTTCTTGATTCAATCTTGGTACTAAGTATGCTTAGCATTGTTTTTAGAGGAGTTTATTTTTTAGTTAGTGTAGAGAATCACTTATGCTATGTTTCCATTGGACCCAAAAAATAGCAATCTTTATTTACTTTATCTTGTTTTTATTTATTAGATGAACACGAGGAGTCGTACACGTGAGATGACTGCGGAATCCTCCGCACCACCCGTTGATATGTTAACCCCCGAGTCACTTGGCATCGAGTTTACTGAGGAGTTCCATCTTACCCGTTTCGATCGTCTCAAGATTCGAGAGATCAAGTCCACCAAGTGGGCATGTCCTTATATCCTAAACCAACTTGGCATTCATGCTGATTTCGATTTACTTTGCAACAATGTTGGTTTGTACAATTTTGTCTTTCAGGATGTTGCTACATACCATCGCTTGATGCTTGAGTTCTTTAGCACCTTGACACACACGGTGGATCCTTATAGTTGTTTCGAGGAACAAAGGCCCGCAGTTGATCGAATTAAATTCTGCCTTATGAACTGTGAGTATACTTTGACACTCAGCCAATGGGCTCAATGTTTGGGGTTTACCAACAACAACATCGATGTACGCACAGCTACCTTTGTTTTAGATCCTTCCCCTTCATAATATTTTAACTTGATGAGAATTCGTGGACACGCACCCAAGGGGAACCAAATTGATCATCCCGCTATTCGATATTTGTTCTATGTTATTGCTAACACATTGCAGGCACGTGGTGAGTTTACTAGAGTTAATGAGGAGGACATGTTGATCTTCGCAAAAGCTATACTTATCAATTGTAACTTAATGCCAAATTTGGGCACTTTACTTGTGTTTTATCTTAAGCATCAAACTCTTCAATCTCGAGGACCCATATGTGGAGGAGGAATTGTGACTGTTCTTGCACGCGCACTTCACATCAACCTAGGTAACATCCAACCGTTGACTGGAGGTAACTGTCTCGGTCCATATACTATAAGAGCATGTGGTATGATTTCTAAAAATCATGGTAGATATTTCTTCAATATACCTGGAGCAGATCACTTAATCCCTACTTCTTTGCCTAACGATTTATTCTCTATCGAGGATGGATGTTTGCGTTATGACACACAGGTCGAAGCTAATCTACCCCGACAATAAATACCCGTGGGAGGAGGAGAAGATGAAGAAGTAGAACAAGAAGGACCCGAACATGATGTGCAGCCACCAAACTACTACACCACCTATGAAGATATCTATGCACTCGAAGGAAATATTCAAAACATGAACAACCTCTCCATCAACCTTCGAGATGCCACTCAAGCCTCGCCACCTAGTTCCATGATTGGAGCAACCAATGGAACATGGGAGATTATCCACTACCACCACAATGAACAACAAAAAGGGCTTGCAAAAGCCTGATCTTAGGGATGTGTTCCCTTAGCAAATTTATTTGTGTAATAACGAGGTTGTACTCCAGCTCCTTGAGAGCTTTGAAACACTCGTGTTGGCCTGTTCCAACACTTCGCTTTTTTCCTTTGCTTTTTAATTTGCTTTCATTTTAGTTTATTTGTTTTCCTTTGTTTTTCTTTTCTTAAACCCTTGCTTTGGTCACAAGTTCTTTTCTATCCTTTTATCCCTATCCTCAAAATTACAAAAAGATTTTTCCGTTTATCCTTTTTTTGTAAATGTGGATTCATACTTTGCCTCTTTGCTTTAATATCATTTCAAGAGTAATTATGTTTGAGTTTTGAAGGAACACATCCCTATAAGGAAGAGGATCATGAAGTTACTTATGAGAGGTATGTCCTATGTCTCCCACTTATGAAGTTTGAATTGTTTATCTTAGTTGGTTGATTTGCTAAGATGCCATGCTAGTGGGAAGTAATTTAATATGGTTAGAGTAAGGCTTTTTATTGGTATGATGATTAGTTGTTGAAGCTCTTGCTCTAGTTCTTTTAGTTAACCGAGTCTTACATTGGAAATAATAATGCCAAACAAGTACAATAAGAAAAAGTATGAAATTTACGACTTGTTTGATGAATGATTGTCCTGAGAGTATACCCTTAAATAAGACACATCATTATTATACTACTTGGGACATGAAACTCTCTTACTCAATTATGCTATTTAAACATCCTAGTGTTCCTTGGCAAGCTGAGAGTTAATTAGATTGCTACACTTATAGTTATTTATACTTATATTAACCTTTACTTTGATTATCTTGAATTACCGAAGCTTGTATAGTATTCTAGTCCTCTCTCTAAGTTTGATAAGCTTCACAAATGAATGAAGTGTTGAGCACATACGACTACCGACTGTAAGTGAACTCTTATTCTCATTGTTTCAAGTTTAAACACTGAATTCCTTATAGTTCTTTTGGTTCTTCTTGCTCGAGGACGATCAAGGTTTGAGCTTTGGGGAAGTTGATGGTTCCAATTTTTTCCATCTTCCACTTTGTTTAAATGTTGTTTTTGGTCAAGCAATTGCCAAAGAAACTCTCAACTTTTTCCACTAATGACTAATAATTGCAAATATATGCAAATCCCTTCTTTGATTTATGTTGTGCAGGAAATCACTGCTTTTAAGGCAAAATAAGGAGTCATAATGAAGGATTTTGAGGAAGTACACACGACCAAGTAATTGGAGAAACCAACCAGGGCGTCAGCATGCTTAACGACCACTGGTACGGGCGCAGTCCGCCTGTACCGACCGCCTGTATCAGGTGGCGATGACTTCGTCTCGTCAAACTCTACAACTTTCGTGAAGACGCCTATATATTTCGAGGCTCTAGCCGCCAGCCAGAAAGCTGCCATTCTCAAATTGCATCACAACACCCCCAAAGGAGATCCACACCATTGTTCATCCATTGTTTATCACTTCCACGATCTATCCCTCCACTAGCCATAGCCATTGCTTTGTACTTTTAGATCTCCTTGTGATTTGGTGACCATTATAAGAATAATATTTCATTTCAATCTAAGTATTTGCATGATGTTTTCTATTTCTGATCTATTTGTTATTGATGGCTCTGTGTATGGCGCCCAGAAAAGTGCTGGTGCGGTGTTGATGTAGAGCTCGTTGGGAACCCCAAGAGGAAGGTGTGATGAGCACAATAGCAAGTTTCCCTCAGTATGAAACTAAGGTTTAATCAAACCAGTAGGAGCAAGGAAACACCCCAAAGATGTTGCTAGCTGAGCCTTGGCAGGGCGCACTACCGGTGCTAGTAGCAACGTGGAGACCTGCACAACACAATGATACATTGCAAATGTATCTATAGTTTTTGATGTTCCATGCTTGGTTTTATCCACTTTCTTGTGTTTTGTTCCAAGTTTGGAGTACTTTTCATATGATTTCTTGGACTAACCTATTAACAAGAGCCACAGTGCCAGTTGCCTGTTTTCTACTGTTTTTGGTTCCAGGAAAGTTAGAAAATGAATATTCTCGGAATTGGACGGGATAAAAGCCAAAGTGCCTATTTTTCCGGAAGTCATCAAGTGCCAGAATACGAGACGGAGAGGGGCCAGGGGGCACCACACAACCTGGCCGCGCGGCCCAGCCTGGCCCACGCTAGGGGGTGGTGAGGCTAGCCCTGGCACCCCCTCGGCCTCCCCTTCCGACTATAAGATGCCCTCGGGGCGTAAACCCTAAGGACCCGATCAAAAATCCATGAAAGAGTCTGTAGCCGCCGTCATCTCCATCCCTAGATCAGGAGGGATCTGAAGCTCTTCCCGGCACCCTGCCGGAGAGGGAATTCACCCTGGAGGCCTTCTTCATCACCCTGGAGGCCTTCTTCATCACCCTACATGGATCTGTAGTCCAAGGATGAACTACTCACGCATCACACCGGAGGCTTGCATGGTGATGAAGTCCTCCAGGGTGAATTCCCCTCTCCGGCAGGATGTCGGGAAGAGCTTCAGATCCCTCCCGATCTAGGGATGGAGATGACGGCGGCTACAGACTCTTTCCTGGATTTTTTGATCGGGCCCTTAGGATTTTCGTCCCGAGGGCATCTTATAGGCGGAAGGGGAGACCGAGGGGGTGCCAGGGGCCACCACACCACCCCCTGGCACGGGCCAAGCCTGGTCGCGCGACCAGGTGGTGTTGCCGGCCTCTGGCCCCTCTCCGTCTCGTATTCTGGCATCTGATGACTTCCGGAAAAATAGGCACTTTGGCTTTTGTCCCGTCCAATTCCGAGAATATTCATTTTCTGACTTTCCTGGAACCAAAAACAGCAGAAAACAGGCAGCTGGCACTGTGGCTCTTGTTAATAGGTTAGTCCAAGAAATCATATGAAAAGTACTCCAAAGTGTGGGCAAAACACAAGAAAGTGGATAAAACCAAGCATGGAACATCAAAAATTATAGATACATTTGCAATGTATCAGTTATGAGTGAGTAGTCCTCACGGGCTGCGGGTTAGAGAGAAACCTCACAACAATTATGTGCATCTAGATCATGGAAGAACTGTATTTTGTTTGGATTCGTGATTTGTATCTTTTGTTTCTTCGTCTCTTGTCTCGATCTGTGGACTTGTAGGCACCCAAGATCTCATAGATTGATAAAGGCTTGTGGTGAGATACTTGGTTAGCGGCGATCTCATAGGAAACTCAGTGACATAAAGGGAAGTACGGTCTTTGCTTACGCCCCATTCGGGATCAACAACAACATCACTACTTAAAGCTTTAATTTGTGTTTACACTTAATAATCGTTTGTAACCGGTGGCTTCGGTGTACTCTCGGTTGGATTAAAAGTCTATTGCTATGCCCGCTGCATCACGGGGGCTCTAGAATATTAGGATGAGTTGCCCACAAAATATTATCTCAATACAAACACTATACATGACTATTCTTATTATTATTATCTTTCATCCCATTTGATGTGCAGCTATAGGTGGATCTTCAACCCTGGCTTATTTTTCCATCCATTGATTCAAACCCGTTATAAAGTAAACTAGATTGGTCCGGTCAACTAAGATAAAACGAGCAAACAAAGTATTGTAGATGTGTCCTTTTTTATTATCTTTTAGGAGTGCTTTTCAAGGTTCGATTAAACCTAGTTCTTCTAGGTAAAAAGCTATTATACTATATCCGTGAATCCGGATTGAAGGTATCAATGCTCACCGACGTCCATGCCTCAGCGAGGCAAAGGTCCTCAAGTGTTGTCCACTTGACGCGGGGCTCCGTCGTCCTCGCCTTCTTCTTGCCCTTGCCCCTCGTCACCGCCAAGGCGCCCTCTTCGGCCTGCGTCTGGTCGGCGTCGTCCTCGGCCTGCGTCTAGTCGACGCCATCCTCTTTGTCGAAATCCTGGGACTCGAGTCCATGTTCGGCGGCAGTCTGGGACTACACTTCAGTGAAGAAGTCGGCCACTACGGAATCAGAGGCTATCATGTCCGACATGTAGGCGTCGCCTGCCATTCTGGCGAACACGTTGCAGGCGTCTTGTTCACCGAAGTTGTTGGGCGAGGAGCTGCTGTCGGCAAACGGGAGAGGACCCCGACGCATGGCCGATGATGAGCCGTACACCGGAGAGCTGGCGTAGAGGACGTTGATGTTGACGTTGATGGCCAGAGGACGAGGTGCGGGGCAGGGGAAGAGCACGTTCGGGTTGAACCCGCCGTCGAACTCGGGGGAGGACGAGAACCTCTACTGTGGGTTCACCTGGCTCTCCTGGAACATGGCCAGCGAGATCGGCGAGAACCCGGTCGGAGACCCGACGCTCGACAGGCTCCCCTAGTGTGCGGCGTACTGCGAGGCGGTCATCGGCTTCGGGCCGGACATCGCCATGCGCGCGGAGGCACGCTCCGAAGCCTCACGCGCTCCCCTCATCTCCGACCTCACCATCCTATCCTTCCGACTCTATGTTTCGATTTTCCTACGTTGGCACTCCTGCACCCACTCGGCGTCCGTGAAGCCATCCGACCTCGGCGTCGACTTCCTCTGCTTCCTCGGCTTCTTCTCCTTTGGCACACCGACGGTAGACTGGGGTTTCACGAAACCCTTAGGCGGCATGATGGGCGGGAGCTCGAGGAATTGGCGGGGTATGGAGAAGAAAGGCGGGAGGCACTAGTAGGAAAATTCTTATCCATAGGACCCACACCTATTCGTGGCGCACATCCAAAGGGTGCCCCACGGATAGTTATCTATGGTGCACGCCAGAAAGATGCGCCAATGACATGCACATACCCGTGGTGCATTATCAAAATGGTGCACCACACATACGTGGGCCCCAACGCTGGTGGTCGCCCCCATCCATGGGTGGCATATCTGTGGCGCACGGAATTGGCGTGCGCCACAGATAAGTTAGGTATCAGTGGCGCATGCTATTTCGGTGCGCCATAGATAGGTGTGAGCCCAGACCTTTGAAAAGTTTGCACGGTATCCATGGCGCACGAAATTGGGGGTGGGTAATTGATCTGGAATACCTATGTCGTGCGGCACAGGTAAGCTTTCAAAATTCTACTCCCACACACCACCCCCGATCGCCTTTTGAAGTTTGCAAAAAATAACAGAAAATAATAAACACTTCAAAAAATAAAATCCTTTAAGATATAGGTAGGTCATGTGATGTAGTTTCTAGAAAAATTAGCAAACATGAATTTCGATATTTTTTGCAAAAAAGTCATGGTACGGTAAAACGGTCATAACTTTTACGTACGATGTCAAAAAAAATTAATAATATATCAAAACCCGAGCAAGGAATTTTCTATCCGTTGGCAACCGTCGGAGACCATTTACCGATTTTTTAGAATCTCCAAATTCAAAAAGGATAAAAAATTATGGCAGAAATAAGAATTTTTCCTGAAAAAAAATTGAGACAACTTATCTATGGCACACCACAATAGTATGCGCCACGGATAAGTTTGGATGGGATTTAAATTTGAATCTTCGCCCCAGCCACCTACCCCCTTCTCCTTATCTTCTACTCCACCTTCCCCTCCTCCTTCTCCTCTTCCACCTCCTCCTTCTCCTCCTCCTCCTTTCCCTCCCCTCCTCCTCCAAATCCTCCTCCTCTGGCAGCCCACGGGCGGCGCCACCTTCTGCTGCGCCGTCCTCAAGCCTGCCCCCCTCCCCCGGTGACACGATGCGACGAGGTGACAGCGCGGCAGATCTAGATCCACTTTTTCTTTTTGAAATTTGAAAATTTTATCAGTGCCGCACCATTTCCCCGTGCGTCACGGATAATTTTGAGATATCCTACCTTTTTATAAATTTTGAAATCGATATCAGTGGCGCACTATATCTCTGTGCGCCACGGATAAGTTTCTTATCCTTGGCGCACATATCAGTGGCGTAATATCCGTGGCGCACCAAGCTTGCGCCACTGACCCCGTTTTTGGTGCGCCACGGATAGGCCTTTTTCCACTAGTGAGGGGGAGAAGAAAAGCGGAAACTCGGTCTTGAGTCGCCGACAACGTTAGCCCACCCGTTTTTTCGCTGTGTCCGGTGTTCCCAGCGTCCAGGATTCGAACTGGAAACGCCGGATAAAGGTGGAATGGACAAAAATAACCCAAATTTGAAAGGATTTCACAAAATGACCCATCTGGAAAAGTATTTCACTGGCACTAACCCTTTTTGTAGCGCCTAACAGCAAGGCGCTACACTCTACAGTGTAGCGCCTTTCAGATAGGCGTTATGCCCCCTGCCAGCGTGGCACCGCCTGGCCCCTCCCTGGCCCCACCCCGCCGTGTGACGCCCAGGCGCTATGTCTGGGGCGACTAACGCCCAGGCGCTATGCCCAGGGTGTAGATAGGCGCTACACTTTGAGACTTAACCTGCAGCCCGCAGCCCCCCTCCCACCCCGACCCATTCACTCCCAGCTCGACCCAAGGAAGGAGAACAGCAAGGAGGCGCCCCCTTCTCCCCCCCCCCTCAAATCTCTCACATTGGAAGCTTTATTTGGTGGATTTGTGCCTCTCCCCAGCTGCTAGAGGTACCCTCCCTCATTCCCCTTCGTTTTGACCTTTGGAAATCTTTCATTTTGGTTGGACTTGGCTTGAAACCCTAGAAATTTGATTTGGAGAGAAATGTTTGGAAATTTGTTAGATTCATTGGCCAATGTTGGTTATAAAGATGTGTATGAAGCATTTAGTTAGGTTTAGGGTTGTTGAAATGACATTGTTTGGTATATTGGAATGTTATGGCTAGGGTTAGGGTTAGGGTTTGCTTATGTAAGAGAGGGTGTTCTTGTTAGCTTTATGGTTTGGTAATGTGTCTAGTATAGTTTTGTTTATCTTGTCATGGTTAGTTAATGAACATATTCTCCTATGTGTTAGGGATGGCAAGAATTGTTCATGTTCATCATGTGGACAAGGATGCCTTTTTGAAAGGCAACATAGAGCCGGACCCGGATGAGCTAGATATTGTGTTTGATCGTAGTCCCACCTATGCCGAGGTATTGGAGCAAGTGAGGATTGAATTGAAATGGATGGACCCATGTGATGTTGTTGAGTTGGAAGGAAGACATAATGTGGGTTTTGGAATGCATATCCGTTGGAAGACCATGCGTATCTTCTCCGAGGCTCGTTGGCTTGCATACAAGGAGGTGGTGGCCGAATCACTAGACAAGGCTCTTGAGCTATTTGCCACCAAGAAGGTTGATAGTTCATTGCCTTTGGACTTGAACCGCCGTGCTTCCCCATTGGATAGTAGGAGTCCTCCACCCGTGGAGCAAGAGCTATGGATTGAACCTCCTTTGAGCCAAACATTGAGCCCGATTTCAAGACACCAAGACGAAGTGTTGGAAGAGGACAATGATGATTGTGAGGGTGAAGATGATGATGATGTTGAACTCCATGACAACAATGTTGGTGATTTGGAGAAATATATCACTCAACATGACATGGACTGTGAACTCCCGTATTCTCGAGGCTATGCTTCGGACTCGGATGATGATGGTCCCGAAGAAGAAGTTGACGAGGAGGGGTTCACGGCTAGAGAGGCCGAAATCCACCATACCGTATTGGGGCGGGACCATCGGGTGCCTTTGTTTCGTGATCTTAGTCTCACGGATGAAGCCACGGTTGATGGTGGCAAAGGCATAGTGCTTGGACCAAGGACAAGTTCTTACCGGGATGGCAATGAAGTGAATAATGGATTTTGCAAAGGATCAAGGTTTAAGACCTTGTTGGAATTTAAGCAATGGATAAAGGACTTCTCGGTGAAGCATCATCGTCCTTACACGGTCGTGCACTCGGATATCAAGAAGCGTTACACGGTGAAGTGCGAGGCGGAAGGATGTCCTTGGATTGTGCGTGCTAGACCATTCAAGGGAGGTCCCGATTGGCACATATCTAGTTGCGTATCAACTCACATGTGCCGAGGCCCGATGGTGGATGGCAAGGATGCAAAGCATGAGCACCGACAACTCACCTCCGAGTTCCTCGCTTATAGGCTTTCCAATGACATCGCGTCGTTTCCAATAATGAGCATCAAGCAGGTCATGGAGTTTGTGAAAGCCCTCTTTAACTATGAGGTGAAGTACGGGAAGGCATGGAAGGCTAAGCAAGCCGCATTCAAGATGTTGTACGGTGATTGGGAGGAATCTTATAACCGAATCCCAAGGTTGTTGGGAGCGATGGCCGATGCTAACCCGGGCATGGTTCATGTGGTTGAACCTTTGGGGAACAAGACAAGGATTGTAAACGGAAGAACCGTTCGAGTTTTTGGCCGTGCATTTTGGGCTTTCGAGCAATGTGTTCAGGCATTTGAACATTGTAGGCCGGTCATCTCCGTTGATGGCACCTTTTTGACCGGTCAATTCAAGGGCACTATCTTGATTGCAATAGCCAATGATGCCAACAACCGGTTGATTCCTTTGGCCTTTGCTTTGGTAGAGGTGGAAAACAATGATAATTGGGAGTGGTTCTTCCATCTTTTAAGAACCAAGATATTAACCCCTCATAGGGAAATATGTGTCATCTCGGACCGTCATCAAGGAATTCTTAAAGCGGTGGACCAACATATTCCCGGGCATGCTCCGTTGCACCATCGTTGGTGCATGAGACACTTTTGTTCAAACTTCTATAGGGCATGCAAGAGCAAGGATTTGGCCGATGATCTACAAGATTGTTGCCTCGCTTTCACGGAACGTCGTTTCTCAAACTTGTACAACAAATTGCTCTTCAACAAAGAGCTCGATGCGGGTGGTCGAGAGTTTCTCGATAGGAGCATTAGAGAAATAACAAAGTGGGCACGAGCATTCGATGACGGTGGCCGGAGGTATGGCCAAATGACAAGCAACATGGCAGAGGCCTTCAACAAGTTGCTCAAAGGTGTCCGTGCATTGCCCGTCATGACAATAGTCCGTTATACATTCGACATGACGAATGGGTATTTTCTTAAATACTCAGAGGAAACGGACCGGCAGATTGCGGGGGACTACAAGAACAAGCACAAATACAAGTACCCACCTAAGGTTGATGATTGGATGCAATTTCAGACAAAGAAAGCGGATGCCCAAGTTGTCACGGAGTATGACAACGACGAGCTAATTTACCAAGTTAGATAAGCGACGCATCTTTTGGGCCGAACGCTGTAACAAATAACAACATAAGTCAAAACAAGAACATGCCTATCTTGAGGAAGTATAGCATCCATACCTTAAGGAAGTTTCGTATCATGCCTTCTCCCTTTTTCCCCTTAGGGGCAGAAAAAAGAATTGCCTCGGCATCGTCGGCATATTTCTTTACCTCCATTCTCTACAGAGTCAAGAACAAGAACATGTTAGGCAAGAAAGAGATGACAGTGCAAGGAAAGTAATGCGAAGGCAACGATAACTTTACCGCAAAGTTGAGTGAGGAAGAAAGCGGGATGTCGGTCCCCCCTGACCTGCCGGTTGTACTGAGTGTAGGCAAGTTCATCGAACTGGACTGGCTCGTCCAATATTTCTTCCTCATAGGACGGCGGGCAAATGGAGACACGGGTACTACCAAGAAACCAATGGATGTAGTTGTTAAATGCAACTGGGCAATGTGCTCTTCCATTATTCCATTCCGTTTGTCGAGCATTCTCCACACAAATGAGGAACTCCATGACGTGCCTCCTATGATGGTGATCCCAATTCTTGATCTTCCTCTGCCTCTTTCTGTCCAACCTGAACAACAACAAAGAACCATGTTAGTACCATCCAAAGCAATTGAGCACAAGTTCTCATGCTAACTAACCGATGAAGCTCCTTGTCGGTGTCCTTCCACACGGGAGGGTTGCACTGAAACAACCCGAACTGCCTCATCACCCGTTGTGGCATATGAAACTCAACCGCCCAATTGCAAATCAATGGGCAGCACATGAGCCAGAGAGATTGTTCCTCCAAGCACTTCGGGTTAATATCAAACCCGGGAGCAATACCAAACTCGTCCCCACAACCATAAGGCTCCCACTCCACCTGCAACATATCACAAGAACATGTTTGGTATCGATTTTGACTCGTGAAGTAAATATTATGGACAGTGACGTATAGATAAACATCTACCTGCTCGGGCGTAATCGCATCAAACTCGTTCGTGTACTTGAGGTACATGGCATCAACATCGCTTGTCATCTCCGATACCACGTCCCACTTGTAAGCCCAAGTCTGCTGGCGTAGAGGGTTTCTATTATACGATGGCCAAGGATGGTGGCCCACCTCTTTGGGACGACCAACTGGTAAGCGTTCCCAGCTCCATATCGAGAGAAGAACCATAGCACCACCTATTCCGGCAGATTCACCTGCCCTACGACAGGCATCGTCCAACTGCAAGTGAACAAAAATGAGGTCAGTATAGCATATGTGTGGACTCGACATATACAAATGAATGTAGAGTGCACATGTGATTACCTGCCGGTACAAGTAGGCAAGAGCCACCGAACCCCAGCTGATATTGCTATCCCAGTTTGCTAGTGCCTTGAGCCACATCCACTGAGCGGTCCTACCTCCGCTGTCAGCAAACAGAGTCCTAGAAAGGACATACCACACGTACACACGAGCATGTGTCTCGATCACCTCAACCTCGGCGGGGTTCGGGCATTCCCTAAAGATCTCCACGATCCACGCATATGCCGCGCCTGCTGGGACTCTATCTTTGCTCTTATCTTCAAGTTCTTCAGGAGCCATGCCAATAAGTAGCTCCATCGCATTGCGCCACCCATCAGAATCTATGCTCATACAGAGAGGCTCCCCCGCGATAGGAAGTCCAAAGATCATGGAAACATCCTGAAGAGTAGGAGTGATCTCGCCGGTCCGGAGGTGGAAAGTGTGCGTCTCCGGCCTCCACCGGTCGACAAGTGTGGTGATAGCAGCCGCGTTGAGGTTCGGCGTCGACCGGCTCACAAGCGTGATGAAAGGGAGGAGGCCTAGCCGCTTGATGTACTCGGTGTACCGCTCATCGTACGGCATGTCATTCGAAGACGCGCCATGAGACCGAATCTTGAGGGGACGAAGCCTCTGCATACATACAAGATCGAACATTATGCTTTTTCCAACACAATTGAATCAATAGAAAAATAAAATCAAAGAAGTTCAACCATGGTTTTATTACCATATGCTTCTCCGCCATCAAGTATGCCCGGTGTTGATGATCATAATAATCTTCAAGTAGCCACACCATCCTACATATATATTTCAAACATCAATAAAATGTGTGTGGTATGTGGCCATTGTTTGAATTTATACAATAAACTACAAAGAATATGATAGCATATTATTCAAACATCCATACAAATCCATATACAACCATCATATACAATGCAAATCAACAACACACTTTCATTCCTCATCAAATACAACTAATTTATAACTACCAAGTAACTAAAAACATGCACAAATAGTCCATATTATGAATCGAACTACATCTAGGGTTTGAGGCTAATGTGCAAGATTTATTGGATGAAAGAGAGGGGAAAGGAGGGGATTACCTTGAGGGAGGGATGGGGGAGCTAATCCACGGTGAAATCCCTCAGATCTGTTGGATTTGAGGTGGGGATTTGAGAGGGAGGGAAGGAGGAACCGCCAGCGCCCCTCTGTGTTCTTCCTAGCGTCTGGGAGTGAATGGGAGGAATGGGGAGGGGGCTTGGGCGCGACAGGCTATGTCTCAAAGTGTAGCGTCTGTCTGATAGGCGCTACACATTAAAGTGTAGCGCCTATCAGACAGGCGCTACACCTTGGGCATAGCGCCTGGGCGTTAGTCGCCCCAGGCATAGCGCATGGGCTTCACACGGCGGGGTGGGGCCAGGGAGGGGCCAGCGGTGCCACGCTGGCAGGGGACATAGCGCCTATCTGAAAGGCGCTACACTGTAGAGTGTAGCGCCTTTCTGTTAGGCGCTACAAAAAGGGTTAGTCGAGTGAAATACTTTTCCAGATGGGTCATTTTGTGAAATCCTTTCAAATTTGGGTTATTTTTGTCCATTCCACCCCGGATAAAAGTTGGATCAAATCTGGACCAATTCAACATCCTGAGAACGCGACTGGACGAAATTTCGTTCGTCCGGATGTAAAAACGTAAGTGGAGATGCTCTAAGAGATAGAAGACCAGCAAGGTCACCCCACGTGAGAGCCGAAGAAGCATCACGCCATGATCAAGGCATGGACAATGCCGCAGAACAAAAACAAAGCTCTGCGGCCTCTGCCCCTCAGCGAGATTTCTCAAACTTCAGTTTCATGGTCGTGCTCCATATATAAGAAAAACAGAGTGATTACACCACAATAATTCCGATTCTTCCTCTCTGGTTTATCAGCGATGCTATGTTCAAGGAAACTCACTGGTCAACGGAAAAGATGGGTAGATTGTATGATTAGGCCTACCTGAAACATGTCATGAATGTTCCATCACATGCAGCATCATGCATAAACAAGCACGACCGTCAAACACATACTGTACTATGTAACAGGTCAATAAGGCTTTGACACGAGAAGCATGTGCAAATTATGCAGGCACCAATGGCAATGGTGATGATTGCACCAAAGTCAGCAAGAACGGGAATGACACCCTTGTAAAATGATTACACACAGGTAAACAAGTAGATTTTCCTAAGAAAATGTAAACAAGTAGTAGTAGATGAAAGGCTATCCAAGTTAACAGCAGTCACAAACAAATCTTCAACGAGCATTACTTGCATGTGCTCAGATAAAAGCAAAGCCATTCATCTTGATTTAGGAGTAGTACATCAGTAGCATCTGGGGAATAGAAAACAGACATCACGGTCAAAGGCAAATGTGGAAGATCAGTGCATTTCTATTCAATATAATGGTTGAATGATGAGATGGACATGGGTGCCCACAACAAACAATATATGAACATAAAACACGGAT
Source organism: Avena sativa (assembly GCA_916181665.1). Classification (NCBI taxonomy): domain Eukaryota; kingdom Viridiplantae; phylum Streptophyta; class Magnoliopsida; order Poales; family Poaceae; genus Avena; species Avena sativa. The sequence goes on from OV702290.1 coordinate 474,522,961, forward strand.
TTATAATTCCAAAGCTTAGAACTTAACAAGTTTCATACTGAATAGTGCATACATACGTTCGTTAATAGTACCGAAAATTACACACAGTAGAAACGCACTATCACACTAACAGTCCTTGGACATTCAGGAACGAACCAACTTCACATTAGGACTTCACACCTTGTAAGTCACCACCCATGACGAGAAGATGGACAGGGGTTTCACAGCAGGATGGGTTCAATTAAGTTGTCTCCGTTTTCTCCAGTGCTGAAAATGAACAAGTGTCACTATCAAATGAAATGGTAAAGAAAGCAAACATAACTCAGAAAGATACATAACAGCATCTACTTACTGTTGTAGTTGAGCAACTTCTCGATAAGGTCAACATGGGTCATGAGCATACGCCGGCAGCAGTAGCGAACCAAGCCCAAGGCATCCAGAGCATCCCTAACAACATAAACCATCAGAAAAAGATGAAAAAAGTTAGATTTTGACACACATTTTAAACAGGATATGCAATGCAACAATTATCAAATATAAGCCATAAAGGACATTATTTTCACAATTCTACTCTCTAGAAAAGTAGGTCTAGGTATGATTTAAGAGGTTCTTCTATGCTTCTAAAAACTGTTATAGTGCCGACTGGAATGCATAGGTTTAAGCCTCTTGCCAGTTTCTATGTACTCCCTCCGTCCCAAAATAAGTGACTTTAGTTTGTCCAGATTCACATGTATCTACATACTAAAACATGTCTAGATACATCCAAATTAAGTGACTTTAGTTTGTCCAGATTCACATGTATCTACATACTAAAACATGTCCAGAATCACTTTAGTGCCGACTGGAATGCATAGGCTTGCCAGTTTCTATGTATTAGGTATTGGCGAAAACATAGATACATATGCCCAGGTGCAGTGCCACATTGCAAGGATTCTGGTATTTCAGAATTCAAGTGTCTTGATCACACTCAACAGTAGATCGGAAATACATTATATAGCATAGGTTACAACATGTACATTTGTCTTATCTTTACAGTGTCCTTTTGCAAGAACCGTACACCCTCCGTCTCAAAATAAATGTCGCAAATTTGTCAAAATTTGGATGTACCTAGTACAAAATAGTGTCTAGATACATCTAGATTTAGACAAATTTGCGACATCTATTTTGAGACGGAAGGAGTAATATTATTCAACTCCATCATATCATCAGTGTAAAACACCACAAAGTACCGAGAGCAACTAACCTGGTGACACTTTTTTTTTTGCCAAGACTAGTATATGCTATGTACTCCCTCCGTTTCAAAATATAAGATGTTTTAGCTTTGTGAAAGGAGTGTATCTAGACCCCTTTTAGTGTCTAGGTTCACTCTAAACCTAGATGAACCTAGACACTAAAAGAGATCTAGATACACTTCATTCACAAAGCTAAAACATCTTATATTTTGAAACGGAGGGAGTACCACATTACTTCAGACACCAAGAAAATGTAATATAAATTTAAGTACTGTATCGTAATAGGATGCAACAAAAGCAACCTTGTCCATATTCAGCTGTTTTATTTAAACAGTCGCATAACTCTTAACTACTCTGCATATCTCAGTTACAGTCATAGCTCATTGAAATGCCTCCAGTAGAATACTTGCAAAGGTTCTTAAAGTGAGTAAAAGGCTGCACAACACAAGCACTAGTGCTAGATCAACATAGCTCGTCTCTCCACTATTCATCATGGATCAGGTCTTCTTCAGTGTTCATTGGTGTACCTTAGTCACAAGATATAGAGCCAAATGCAGGGCTCTCTCAACTCCCGTAACACGATCAAAGACAGAGCCACTAAGATATGCACAATCAAACTACAGAAGAGGAACCAGGATGCAAAAGGCGCATAAATTTTTACCCTTCCGTGTAATCGGCCTGGAGAAGATCGAGGTAGTGGTCCCACTTGTTACCGATCACCTGCTCAAGCAAAGAAAAATAACTGTTCAGTTGGTTTCTACTCCCTCCGTTTCAAAATATAAATGTTTTAGCTTTGTGAAAGAAGTGTATCTAGACCCCTTTTAGTGTGTAGGTTCATCTAGGTTTGTAGAAACCTACACATTACAAGGGTCTAGGTACACTCCTTTCACAAAGCTAAAACACGGAGGGAGTAATTCTTTTTCTTGTATGAGGGCCAGGAGTCGTGTCAATGCATCACAGCAAGAGAAGGAAAAAATACAGAGTTATTACATTTACAAAAATTCAAATGGGACAGCTAATATCACCCTGGAAAAATCGATGTGCCACACTGCAACTAAACCCTAGTGTCAAATCTTGGTACGAACAACTAGGGACCATGGACGAGAAATAGTTTGTAAATTTTTGTGGGGATAGCTGGGGAAAATCTGAGAAATCAACCACCGCACAAACCTAGAAGCAGAGTCTAGAGGCGGCGGATACCCTAACAGGCGGTGTGCCCTAATCCGCAGCACGCGTCCATAGAGGGTGGCCGACTAGAGCAGGAGCCGCAGTATGTAAAATTGACGAAACCCCTAGCGATACGGAGCAGAATCGGCGACGCAGCGAACGAGCGGCGAGCCCTAGAAGAAACGGCGGGAAGGAAGGGGGGGGGGGGGGGGGGGGGAGGATAAAGGCTACCTGAGGGCGGGTGTATGATGGGTTTTACCTTGCCGCAGGTGAAGCAGCGCACGGGGATGATCATCTTCGACGCTGCGGCTACGCCGCCGCTGGACAAGAAGGAAAGGGAAAGAAGGGTTTGAGGGCGGAGGCGACGGTGACTAGGTTTTTTTTTGAGAACACGAAGGTGACTAGGTGAGAGCAAGAGGCGGAGGCTTTGCAGCAAACCTGGGCATGGGCCGCACCCGGTTACCTCGGCCCGGCCCGAGGCTTGGGCCACAGATTTAGGCCCGACGGCAGGCTGGACCGGGCTCAGGCTTCACAAATACTCCGACGATTTAAAGAGTTAAATACAACAGCGGTTCTTGTAATTGTCCGAGGCTATTTTTTTAATAATATTTTTTTATTTTGAAAAAATAATACGTAAATTTGAAAAATTTCACATCTAGCGCATAGTTGGTTTCTGCGAGGTTGAGTGGGTCATCGACCTGGCACTAGTCGAGTGGGTCCAATTGGCCCGCATGTAGCCGAGTGGCCTGCCACACGATGTCGTCAGGTACCTATTGGTCTGGCCCAAGTCGACTGGACCAGTTGGTCATGTCGTGGCCGATTGAAGCCAGTTGGTCAGGACCAGGCTGATTGGATCATGTCGTCCTAATCTCCACCAAATGGCTCCATGATCACATTTGTGTGCCCTCGTAAACCCATTTAGTTGATTCTCTTGTCCTCCCCCCCAACTTCTTCCGTTCATAATTCTCGCTATTTTCTCCCGCCGCTGTTTTCGCCAATTCTTCTGAATGCTTCTATAAATTCGGTCATCGATATGTTCTTATGTACCAGTTTAACTCTTCCTCTCACCAACGAGATTCCACCACGAGTATGCCTTGCTCGAACGCTGACTACATGCCGAGAAAGATGAAATATGGAAGATTGCCACCGGGGGTGAGAGCAGAGCGGTGTTCGTGCGGCCATCTTGCTAAGGTGAAGGAGAGCGAGGATTTTTCTGATAAGTTGGACATGAAAATTTTCATGTGTGTCAACTATGACCATGATCCACCCTGACAAGCAAGCTCGTTGTTTTGAGAGGCTCTGGCCATATCATCGTTGTTCTTACCATTGGATCGACACTGAGCAGCCGAATTGGACGCTGCAGGAGATCAAAGATAGGTGTGCTCATGCATGGGAGCGCTTTTATGTTGTGGAGCGTGCCGAAAGGGCTGCTGCTCGGGAGAAAGAGGAGAAAGAGAGTGCAATGGAGAAATTAAGGGCAGAGAAACCTCGAAACTATGAGATCAGCCGAAAGAGGGTGGATGCCCTTGAGGCGGAAAAAGAGAGGCGAAAGGTGGCTCGTGAGGTATAAGACAAAGATTAATAGAAAGAGTTGCTCAGGCGCAGGTATCAGAAGAACGTGGCGACAAGATTGGAAAGTACCACGCTGAACTCAGGACAAGTAGATTTATGCCTCACCTGTGATGTATCTTAATTTCCGTAGTAGTGTAGAGATGTATATTAATTTTAGTTTTAGTGTAGAGATATATCTTAATTTCAGATGTATTATATTTGAAGGAAATATGCCCTGAGAGACAATAATAAAGTTGTTATTGTGTATTTCTTGTATATGATAGATGTTTATTTTGCATGCTATAATTGTATTGATAGGAAACGTCAATACATGTGTGTTTAATAAACAAAAAGGGTTCCTAGTTATGCATCTATTCCAGACTAGCTCGTTGATTAACAAGATGATCAAGGTTTCCTGATCATGGACATTGGATGTTGTTAATAACGAGATCACAATATTTGTGAAATGATGTGATGAACATTCATCCGAAGTATAGCATTACGATCAAAGTCATTATGTTTATATTGCTATAACATCATACAAAGTAATCTTAGTCCTTAGACCATGAGATCATGTTAATTGCTAACACCGGAACAGTATCTTGATAACATCAAACGTCACACCGTAACAGGGTGACTATAAAGGTGGGTTCAGTGCTACGAAGGTGTTATGTTGAGGCTCATGGATCAAGAGTGGAATTTGTCAATCCGATGACGGATATATATACTCTGGGCCCTCTCGGTGATATCATATTAAGATAGCTTGCAAGCAAGTGATGTGATCACTAGAATATTATATCACGAAAACGAGAAAAGAGTGCATGTCGGTAACGAGATCAAACTAGGTATTTGGATACCGATGATCAAATCTCAGACATGTATTATATCATGAGACAAAGGGATTAAGTTACTAGCGTTAAAGGTTCTCACGATCACAGAAGTCATCGTTGAATGTACAAGAGTCAGTATGGATCTCTAGGTCCCGCTTCTGATTATTGATCTGAGAAGAGTCTCAATCATGTCTGCATTATTCACGAACCATAGGGTGACACACTTAAGGATTGCCGGACACCATTTTGGAGCACATATGTTTCAGACGAAATAATTGCAAAGCGCAGGAATTGTTTCGATAGAAACCGGAATTGTTTTGGGTGAAATTGCAGAAAGTGGTTCTGAATGTGATATTGAAATGTTGCAAAGGGTTTTATGTGAATGTTTGTTAATTAAAGTAATTAACAAAATTCTAAATAAAATAAATAAAAGAGTTTTATTAATTGAGAGTTACATTAAATTTGGTGGAAATTTAATGCATGTGAGTGGAATTTTGGGTGGAGCTTGAATTGATGTAAGTGGAGCTTCCACCACATGAATGAGGAAGAGGTGGGGGCACCCCCCTTGGCCGCCGGCCATGGGAGGGGAGGAGCCCCCCTCTCCTATAAAAGGCCCCCCTCTCCTTCCTCACAAAGCACACCTCCTCATGAAGGATCTCTCTCCCTCTCTAGATATTCTCCCATGGTCTCGGATTAGCGAGATACATGTTCCTGGTGGCCTTGCGTTTGGAAGGTGTTGCTGCTTCCGCTGATTCGCTGGAGCGAGGAGATGGAGGTTATCCGGTGGCTTGAACGTGTGTGCGAGGACGGATGCGCTGCTAATTTGCGGCGCTAGGACTTCCACACGATCTTGAGATCGGCAAGCGTACGACTACATCATCCACGAGTTCCAACTCGTTAACAAAACTTTGTTGTATTCGAGGGTAAGTTCTCCATGGATGTATATCCACCCGTTGCTTTGTATCTAGTAGATAGATCTTGGCATATAGTTCTCATCGTAGGAATTTTTTTGTTTTCTATGCTGCGAACCCAACAGTGGTATCAGAGCCTGATCTATGCGTAAGTGCTTTGCATGGATAGTACACATATGTTTATATGTGGGCAATGATGATCATGTTATTGCATATTCTATGTATTTTGGATATTGGTGGCATAGTGGGATGAAGCGGCCTGGACCAACCTTACATGTCATCGTACATGAGACCGGTTCCACGACTTACATGCAACTAGTTTTGCATAAGTGGCTAGAGGGTGTCTGTCTCTCCTACTATAGTCAATATCTGATTTACAACGAGTTGCTAATAACTTGGTTATCCTCGTTGTGGTTCATGTTCGTAGGTAAGACCGGTTCTATCTCCGAAAGCCCTAAGCCACGTAAAACTTCCAATTGATAAATTAGAGGCGTCTAGTTTAGATCGTTGCTGGGCTAGTGTCTTGATATGGTATTGTTGTAAGTAGATGTATGATAGATACTCTTACAACACACTTAACGTGTAAGTTCCATAGACCTTGGCCTTACACACAAAGGAATGATAGAGATCATACCACGATGCAAATGATAGAGATCAAATGCACGGACCATATCATCTCACTTTACACATTAGATGTTTGCATCTTATACTGCTAGTTTGGCGCTTTTGGTAGCATTGTAAGATGATCCCTCATTTAGATATCAAGATAAAATGTGTTCTTCCTTGAGTATGCACCGTTCTATTGATCGTGTTTCGAGACATCACGTGATGATCAGGTGTACTCGACTCTTTCATGTTGGGTTCGTAGCATGGAAAACAAAAAATTTCTACCGCAAGAACGAACAAACCCAGATCTAATCTAGATAAAAGCCAAGATCTAATCTACTAGACATGAGCAACGAGATAGATCGGTACTAACCCTCGTAGAACCGAAAGCGTTAACGAAATTAGATCTTGTGGATGATGTAGTCGATCACTTGCCGATCTCAAGATCGTGTGGACGATCCTTCTGGCGCCGCGATCCGGCAGCGCTTCCGCAGACGGTCACACGTGCAGAGTCGAAGCAGACCTTCCTCTCCCCGTTCCAGCGAGCAGCGGAGGTAGTAGATCTTCTCCACGGAATCCCAGCAGCACGACGGCGTGGTGGTGGTGGTGGAGATGAGAATTATGCAGGGCTTCGCCTATGCCTATGCAGAAGAAAGGTGGAGGAGAGAGGCGGCAGAGATTGGGAGTTATGATAGAGCGGGCAAGAGGGGGCGCCCCCTCCCTTCTATTTAAAGGAGGGAGGCGCGCCTGGGGAGGGGGAGTCCTAGTAGGACTCCCCTCCTCCTTGGGTCGGCGGGTTGGGGAGAGGAGTCCTCCTCCCCCACGAATCCGTGTATTGCCCCACTTGGACTCCTTGATCCCTTTCTTGGTTTTCAAGTAAACTCCAAGAAATCCTCTAGAACCTTCCAGAACATTCCGAAACCTTCTAGAATCTCCATACAAACACTCCGGAACATTTCCCAACTTAGAAAATGATCCCCAATATATGAATCTTATTCTCCGGACCATTTCGGATCTCCTCGTGATGTCCCGGATCCATTCCGAGACTCCGAACAACATTCGATCTCCAACGCAAATTCCATATCTACTTAAAACAACTTCGAACCTTAAGTGTGTCACCCTACGGTTCATGAATATGCAGACATGATGAAGACACCTCTCCCATCAATAACCATCAGCGGGATCTAGAGATCCATAATGGCTCCCACATACTCAACGATTACTTTGTGATCGATTGAACCAATTAACATACGAAACCAATTCCCTTTGTCTCGTGATATTCTACTTATCCGAGGTTTGATCGTCGGTATCTTCATACCTAGTTCTTCCTCGTTACTGATAAGTACTCTTTACTCGTTCCATGTTATGTCATCCCTTGTGACCTAGTCACATGCTTGCAAGCTATCTAGATGACATTCCACTGAGAGGGCCCAGAGTATATCTATCCATCATATGGATGGACAAATCCCAATCTTGGTCTATGTGCTTCAACACATACTTTCAGAATACCCAATGACACCTTTATAACCGCCCAGTTACGAAGCGGCATTTGATGTCATCAAAGTACCATCCGGTGATGGTGATTAACATAACCTCATGGTCGAAGGATTAGGTTACTATGTATTTCAAAGCTTACAGCAATACGAACTTAATGACTTGATCTTATGCTATGCTTACTATGGGTGTGTGTCCATCACATCATTCTCCTAATGATATAACCTTGTTATTAATGACATCCAATGTCCATGATCAGGAAACCATGATCATCTATTAATCAACAAGCTAGTTTAACAAGAGGCTTACTAGGGACTCTTTTATGTTTACAAAACACACAAGTATTAATGTTTCCGGTTAATACAATTATAGCATGGGATGTAAACATTTATCATAAACATAAAGATATAATAATAACCACTTTATTATTGCCTCTTGGGCATATCTCCAACAGTCTCCCACTTGCACTAGAGTCAATAATCTAGTTAAAAATTTGTGCATTCAACACCCATGGCTTTCTGGTGTTGTATAGACACTATTGCTAGTGGTAAACATAATCTTCGGATTTGACACTTCCAGGTCCGTGTGTATTTGCATGTCCTTGCGTCTCTACGCGTTACTCATTCTCCAATGAGATGACATTGTATAAATTTGGTCCTTTGGTGAGACCTTTAGTTCCTTGGGATTAAATCATGTTGATACAATTGTCATACAATGTATCTTCATAGTATTATCCCGCTATGAACCACACCTAGTTTGATAACAAACTACTTGACGCAAATGCCCTCATTTGCTGCTACAATAGCAGTCATATACTTAGCCTTTTGTTGTAGTATCTGTCATAATGTTTTAACTTTGGTACTCAACCAAATCAGTTATGGAACTTCCTTTCCATTACATTGTGCCACCCATAGTTTAAATTGAGATAAACTTAATTTGTGACAAAACTAGTATCAATGCAACAATTTACAATGAACTATTTGTCACCACTACATAAATAATATATTCTTAGTTCTTCCAAAGATCATAGGAATATCCCTACTATTGTCCAATGATCATCTTATGAGTCATTCTGGTATATGCTCATAACATTTAGAGCATAGGACATATCTGGATGTGTACATCTCAAAGAATGATTGATCAAAATATTCTTGTGATTTCACCAAGCGTCAAAACACTTGAATCTAGTGTCATATACACTTGAATCTTGATTCAATCCTTTCCGTGAGTCAAGAACCTTTCTTGTTGTTTCCATATTGAACTCATTCAACATCTTATCTATGTACATTTGGCAAAACCATATTAGCGCCTCAATCTATCCATATAAACGTTGATGCCTAATTCTTGGGTTATGCCTAAGTTTTTCATCGAAATGAAATTCTTAACCTGTGTCAATAAAAGATACATCATTTCTAATCAACAATATGTCTTTCACATAATGTATTAGAAATATGTCTTAGCGCTCCCACTTAATTTCTTGCAAAATGCAAACATCTTCATCGTCTCTGATGAAATTAAACCTTTTAACGGTTTCATCACGGTGAAGATTCCAACTCCGCGATGCTCACTTCAACCATTGAAGTTTTGCATACTCTTTTAGCATCCTTTGAATTAACAAAACCCTTTGGATCGTGTCATGTACACGTCCTAGGTAACCATTCTATTAGAAGAACTTGTTTTGTTTGTTCAACTACCATATACCAAAATATATGTAGTGGTTGCTACATTAACCCGTCCAGACTAAATATCGCTATGAAAGATCAAATCTTATCATAGTCAATTCCTTGAACATTGTCGTAAACTCTTTCCGATATGTCGACTATTTCATAGATGTGAAACATCCATGTCTATTTCTTTATAGATCCATATACGACTGTAAGGTCTTGCACCTTTCCAGAGGGTCTTTCAAATTCAAAGCTTGATTTCTCGTGTATGGAATTATCACGGATTTTATGGCTTCAATCCACTTAACGAAGTCAGGGCCCATCATTGATTATTTGCATGTAGTCGGTTCATCATTGTCAAACAACAATGATTTAACTCTCAAATCTTGGCATTTGATTACTTACTCTACCTACTTGGTTCAATAGTAACTTAGATCTCTGTGACCACAACCTTTGAGGCACGTGAGCCATGAGCATTGTTGCTGCCTCCGGGACACTTACCGATGCTGCGCAACTCAGCACATATTAGCCAAGGTTCAACGACCCTATCAAAGTTCTATTGTCCTCCCACTTAACTTTTCACCAAAATTCCTTCTCAAGAAACTCGACATTCTAAGCGACAAACACTTTTGTCTTCGGTGTTATGGAGGAATACCCAATGGTTATTCGAAATAACCCACAAAGACATGCTCATCCATCTTTGGTTGTAAACATTTTACTTATGCCTAGCATACCAAAATTTTAAGAAAGGACAACCTGGGTTTTATCCCAAACCATGACTTATATGGTGTCATTTCAACGGATCACGATGGAGCTCTTTTTAGTGTAAAAGCGATAGTCACTAAAGCTTTAATCTTTAAAATATAATGGCAGTTTTATAAATGACTCCTTTGATCTTACCATGTCAAACAAGGTTTCATTACATATCTTGAACACTCCATACTCCTATGGTGATTTGGGAAATGCAAATCCATTGAACGATTCCTCAAATCTTAGGTGTTTTGCTAAACTTTGTAACTCAAACATCTTTCTTGTTACAATAATTTTTCACTTCATCTTGAAAGTCTTTGAACATTTTCAAATGTTTCATACTTCTTCTTTATTGAGTAAGTATATACATATACTCACTCAAATCTTCGGAGAAAACATATGAAGTTGAAATCCATCGCCCACGACTACACATAATGGACTATATACATCAATATGTACAAATTCCAATTAGTTAGTCATCCGTTCCTCTTTTGGCCTATGAATGGAGTTTTAATTATCTCCAGGAAAGTATCACAAGCGTCATTTGATCAAAATCAAAGACTCCAAAAATCCATCAACATGGAGTTTCTTCATGTATCCCTTTCAATATAATTTAAACGGCGATGTCACTTCGCAAGTGATCTTTCAATCATTTGTCTTGCGAAATTTTAGCATTAGTTTTATGGTCGTTATTTCTCCAACTAGACTTGTATATCATCCATCTATTATGGAATACGGCAATTATTTGAACAACCTTTTGTCGTCATAATACCTGATCAAAATAACAATTATTGAGACAAATCTTGAAGGCAAGCTTTGATGTTAACGAGAAACATAACAACCCTTTGTTTGTTTTCGATGAACATCATCACATATTCTATTGCTAGTTACTTAGGCCATTGCAGTTCATGAATTGTGTTGTCCTGTATGACACTTCATACCAACTAATTCAGTATCCAATACCGCAGAACCACATTGTTTAACAACCAAGGAATACAGCCATAACATGTATCTTATATATACCTAAGTTGGATATCTCCAATCTTTTCTTTTCTGCCAAATATTTTGTAGATTCTCTTTCAACAATTCCTTTTCTTTTAAAAGAATCTATCAACATCAATAGTGGTGTCATTCACATGACACATAGTACAAAGTGTGTATAGTCAAATACTTATACCTTTGGACTTGCACTTTGAAGTGGATCACCTTCATCAAATGTTTGGCATTCTTTCAAAATTCCATTCTTTAGTAACCTTTTAGTGTAGTAAATATTTTACTTACATCTTCTATTCATCCTTATCATGACAACTTTCATGATCAAGCTGCTATAGCTTATAAAGGTGAATTGTGAGTATAATGTTTCTTTTCCAAAACCTTTTTGGAGGATTAGGACGACTAGCGTCTCCAACCTTCACAAATTCTCATCAAATATGAGGACATATACTCTATCATGTTGTAACCAACACATTGTTTTAGATATCGCAATACCTTTCACATATGATGGTTTCTGAAACATTGCTTTCGGCTCTTAGATAAACTTGATATTAAAAACAATCTTTTGAGTATCAAGAATCATGGAGGCAAACATGATACATTAGATACTAACACTGGAATTGTTACTCTTGATTTAATACTGTTTATTAAACTTCACAGAGTAAACGGAGTTTGCTGAAAGTTTGCAATATGACTTTTAAACTTTAGATTGACACTCAAAACAATATGATACAAGTTCGTAAAGAAAATATCCAGAATTTCTATAGTTCTACTATCTCAACTATAACTAAGCGTAAGGTGGTGAACGGATGCCAATGACTACAACAAACTATGCAAATTCACTTTGATTGTGTTTATGATAAATTGAGTTTGACTAATCCAAATTACAAATAAACTCCCACTCAAAACAACATCCCTCGAGTTGTTTTTAGTGATTACACGAACCAAATCCACTACACCAAATCCGATCATCACGTGAGATGATGTAGTTTCATCGGCGAACAATCTTCATGTTCATCATATCAATCATATGACTCATGCTCTACCTTTTGGTATTCCATGTTCCGAGACCATGTCTGTACATGCTAAGCTCGTCAAGATTAACCTTAGTTTCCGCATGTGCAAATCTGGCTTGCACCCGTTGTATGCACACGTAGAGTCTATCACACCCGATCATCACGAGATGCTTCGAAACGACGAGTCTTAGCAACGGTGCCAACTAAGGACGAACACTTTATTACTTGATATTTAGTGAGAGGGATCATCTTATAATGCTACCGTCGCGATCTAAGCAATACAAGATGCATAAAGGATTAATATCACAGGCAATTCATAATTAGTGTGATATGATATGGCCCTTTCTTCTTATGCCTTTGATCTCCATCTCCAAAGCACGGACATGATCTCCATCATCACCAGCATTGCGTCAAGGTCCGTGTCGCCGCTTCATGGTTGTCCATCATCACTAGCAACTATTACAACTACTTGGAACAAAGCTATTACAATATGAATAGACACGCAGGTCTTAACAGAATTAAAGACAACCATTAGGCTCCTGCCAGTTGCCATATTACAAGGATCATTGCATACATCAAATACAATCACAATCACATGAAGGCCATATCACATCACAAAACCCCTGCAAAAACAAGTTAGACGCCTCTAATTTTCTTTGCAAGTTTTACGTGGCTTGGGGCTTTCGACTAAGAACGGATCTTACCTACGAAAGTGAACCACAACGTTGATACAAGTGCTATCTAGTGCAAAGTGTAGATTTGATCTATACTATGATGGGAGAGACAGACACCCGCAAAGCCACTTGTGCAAAGCAAGTTGCACGTCAAGCGTGGAGCAAGTCTCATGTGCGATGACATGTAATGTTAGCCCGAGCCGCTTCATCCCACCATACCGCAAGATGCAAAGTACACAAATAGAAAAAGACGGCACGAGCACCAACGCCCACAACATCATTGTGTTCTACTCGTGCAACAGATCTACGCATAGACAAGGCTCTGATACCACTGTTGGGTTCGTAGCATGGAAAACAAAAAATTTCTACCGCAAGAACGAACAAAATCCAGATCTAATCTAGATAAAAGCCAAGATCTAATCTACTAGACATGAGCAACGAGATAGATCGGTACTAACCCCCATAGAACCGAAAGCGTTAACGAGATTAGATCTCGTGGATGATGTAGTCGATCACTTGCCGATCTCAAGATCGTGTGGACGATCCTTCCGGCGCCGCGATCCGGCAGCGCTTCCGCACACGGTCACACGTGCGGAGTCGAAGCAGACCTTCCTCTCCCCGTTCTAGCGAGCAGCAGAGGTAGTAGATCTTCTCCACGGAATCCCAGCAGCACGACGGCGTGGTGGTGGTGGTGGAGATGAGAATTCTGCAGGGCTTCGCCTATGCCTGTGCAGAAGAAAGGTGGAGGAGAGAGGCGGCAGAGATTGGGAGTTATGATAGAGCGGGCAAGAGGGGGCGCCCCCTCCCTTCTATTTAAAGGAGGGAGGCGCGCCTGGGGAGGGGGAGTCCTAGTAGGACTCCCCTCCTCCTTGGGCCGGAGGGTTGGGGAGAGGAGTCCTCCTCCCCCACGAATCCGTGTATTGCCCCACTTGGACTCCTTGATCCCTTTCTTGGTTTTCAAGTAAACTCCAAGAAATCCTCTAGAACCTTCCAGAACATTCCGAAACCTTCTAGAATCTCCATACAAACACTCCGGAACATTTCCCAACTTAGAAAATGATCCCCAATATATGAATCGTATTCTCCGGACCATTCCGGATCTCCTCGTGATGTCCCGGATCCATTCCGAGACTCCGAACAACATTCGGTCTCCAACGCAAATTCCATATCTACTTAAAACAACTTCGAACCTTAAGTGTGTCACCCTACGGTTCGTGAATATGCAGACATGATGAAGACACCTCTCCCATCAATAACCATCAGCGGGATCTGGAGATCCATAACAGCTCCCACATACTCAACGATTACTTCGTGATCGATTGAACCAATTAACATATGAAACCAATTCCCTTTGTCTCGCGATATTCTACTTATCCGAGGTTTGATCGTCGGTATCTTCATACCTAGTTATTCCTCGTTACTGATAAGTACTCTTTAGTCGTTCCATGTTATGTCATCCCTTGTGACCTAGTCACATGCTTGCAAGCTATCTAGATGACATTCCACCGAGAGGGCCCAAAGTATATCTATCCGTCATATGGATGGACAAATCCCAATCTTGGTCTATGCGCTTCAACACATACTTTCAGAATACCCAATGACACCTTTATAACCGCCCAGTTACGAAGCGGCGTTTGATGTCATCAAAGTACCCATCCGGTGATGGTGATTAACATAACCTCATGGTCGAAGGATTAGGTTACTATGTATTTCAAAGCTTACAACAATACGAACTTAATGACTTGATCTTATGCTATGCTTACTATGGGTGTGTGTCCATCACATCATTCTCCTAATGATATAACCTTGTTATTAATGACATCCAATGTCCATGATCAGGAAACCATGATCATCTATTAATCAACAAGCTAGTTTAACAAGAGGCTTACTAGGGACTCTTTTATGTTTACAAAACACACAAGTATTAATGTTTCCGGTTAATACAATTATAGCATGGGATGTAAACATTTATCATAAACATAAAGATATAATAATAACCACTTTATTATTGCCTCTTGGGCATATCTCCAACATTTCATACAACGGGTGTACTCGACTCCGCGCTTTCATACAATGGGTGTAAGACAGTTTTACACACGTGAATACTAAGGTTCTTACTTGACGAGCCTAGCATGTATAGACATGGCCTCGGAACACGGACCGAAAGATTAAGCATGAGTCATATAGTTGATATGATGCCCATATAGATGCTCGCCTTTGAAGCTACACCGACTCACGTGATGATCGGACTTGGTGTAGTGGATTTGGTTCATGTAATCACCAAAAAGACACGAGGGATGTCGTTTTTGAGTGGGAGTTCATTAGTAATTTAGATTAGTTGAACTCAATCTATCATAAACTTAGTCTAAATAAACTTTACAAATTCTGTTGTAGATGGCACCACCTGCTTTTAATTTCAACGTGTTCATGGAGAAAGAGAAACTTGCTGCGAATGGTAGCAACTTCACCAACTGGGCTATGAATTTGAGGATTCTCCTCACTGCTGCACAAAAGCAATATGTGCTAGAGGCGCCGCTAGGCCCCCCACCAGCTCCTGATGCCCCTGACGAGGAAACGAATGTTTATATAACTCGTCAGGAGGACCACAACTTAGTTCATTGCGGCATATTGTATGGGCTAGAGCCAGAACTTCGAAAGCGTTTCGAAAATGGCAATGCCTTTGATACCATGGGAGAATTGAAAATGATTTTCGATACCCGTGCTGCCGTAGAGAGTTATAATGCTTCTGAAAAGTTCTTTAGCTGCATGATGGAGGAGAACAACTCCGTTAGTGAGCACGTACTCAAAATGTCTGGGTACGCCGATAAGCTTGTGTCCTTGGGAATAACAATTCCCATTGACTTAGGCATACATCATGTTCTCCAATCTCTGCCACCTAGCTACAAGAGCTTCGTGATGAACTATAATATGCAGGGCATGAAGAAGTCTCTTCCCGAGCTTCTGTGAATGCTTAAGACTGCAGAAGTGGAAGTTAGGAAAGAACATCAAGTGTTGATGATCAATAATACCACCGGTTTCAAGAAGGACAAGAAAGGCAAGCAGAAGGGAAAGAAGGGCGGCAAATCTATTGCCGCACCTGAAAAGAAACCCCGAGCTGGCCCTAAGTCTGATACCGAGTGCTACTATTGCAAAGGGACTGGTCATTGGAAGCGCAACTGCCCCAAGTATTTGGCGGACAAGAAGGCCAGCAAGGCAAACAAAGGTATATGTGATATACATGTTATTGATATGTACTTGACTAGTACTCACAGTAGCACCTGGGTATTTGATATGGGATCGGTTGCTAATATATGTAACTCGATTCAGGGGCTGCGGAACAAGTGACAGCTAGCAAGGGATGAGGTCACGATGCGGGTCATCAATGGATCAAGAGTTGATGTGATCGCCGTTGGAACGTTGCCTCTCCATATGCCATCGGGATTAGTGATAAATCTAAATAATTGTTATTTTGTGCCTGCACTGAGCATGAACATTGTATCCGGATCGTGTTTGATGCGAAGTGGTTATTCCTTTAAATCTGAAAACAATGGTTGTTCGATTTATATGGATAATATCTTTTATGGTCATGCACCTATGTTGAATGGTTTATTTCTGTTGGATCTCGATAGTATTATTACGCATATTCATTGTGTTGATGCTAAAAGGGTTAAACTTGATAATGATATATCTGCATATATGTGGCACTGCCGTCTAGGTCATATTGGCGTTAAACGCATGAAGAAACTCCATTCTGATGGACTTTTGGAATCACTTGATTTTGAATCATTTGATACATGTGAGTCATGCCTTATGGGCAAGATGACTAGAACGCCGTTTTCCGGTTCAATGGAATGGGCGACAGATTTATTGGAAATCATACATACTGATGTGTGTAGACCAATGAGTATGTCGGCGCGACGTGGATATCGTTATTTTGTTACTTTCACGGATGATTTGAGTAGATATGGGTATATCTATTTGATGAAAGATAAGTCTGAAACTTTCGAAAAGTTCAAGGAATTTTAGAATGAAGTGGAAAATCATCATAACAGAAAGATCAAATTTCTGCGGTCTGACCGTGGAGGAGAGTATCTTAGTTACGAGTTTATTACACATATGAAAAATTGTGGAATAGTTTCACAACTCACGCCTGCCGGAACACCACAACATAATGGTGTGTCGGAACGTCGTAATCGTACTTTATTGGATATGGTTCGATCTATGATGTCTCTGACTGACCTGCCACTGTCATTTTGGGGTTATACACTGGAAACCGCTGTATTCACTTTAAATCGGGCACCATCTAAATCCGTTGAAACGACACCTTATGAATTATGGTTTGGAGAGAAACCTAAGCTATCATTTCTTAAAGTTTGGGGATGCGATGTTTATCTGAAGAAACTTCAACCCGATAAACTCGAACCCAAAGCGGAAAAATGCGTCTTCATAGGATACCCTAAGGAAACGATTGGGTATATCTTCTATCTGATACGTCCATTTTGCATCACTATTCTATGTCTTAATTCACTATTATTCATTGATATATTTCGTATTGAGAGGTGATACTTATGTTATTTCATCTATTTTTGCATGGTTGATGACTTTTGGAGCATGGACCGCTGCAGACAGGATTCTGATGGAAAAGGTGCTGTTTGGAGGCAAAATTCGCGAAGATCAGAAAATCCGGGAAAATATACGGAAAATCCTATTTTTCTAGAAGACTCGGGATGCCAAAAGATGGAGTGAAGGTGGGCCACAGGGGGGCCACACCACCCCATGGCGCGGGCAGGCCTAGGCCACGCCTAGGAGTGGTGTGGCCGCCCTGGCCCACTCTAGCCTCTCCCCTCTGGTGTATATCATCCCCACGAAACCCTAAGACTCAGAGAGCGACCACAGAAAGATTCCGCCGCCTCTGCGGGGCGGAAAACACCGAGAGAGAAAGATCTCTCCGGCAGACAGATTTCTGCCAGGGGAATTCCTTCCCGGAGAGGGGAGATCATCGCCATCAACACCACCATCAAGTTGGACTTCATCGGGATCATCATCATCATCACCACCATCATCACCATCAGCACCCTCATCACCATCTCCATATTGCTGTAACAATTGAGTTGAATCTTGCATTAGTTCATACGGGAAACTTTCCCGGTGTTGATTACTCTTTGTAGTTGATTCTTGATACGTCCAAAATGTATCTACTTTCCCGAACACTTTTGCTATTGTTTCTCCTCTATACTTGTGTGATTTGGATGCAACTAATGCGAACTAACGCTGTTTTTAGCAGAATTGCCTTGGTGTCTACTTTTTGTGCAGAAAATCAACTATCAGGAAAAATCCCGGAAAATATACCAAAAATCCTATTTCACCCGAAGACTCCAGGAGCCAGAATACGAGACGGAGAAGAGCCCTGGGGTGGCCACACCACCTGCTGGCGCGGGCCAGGCCAGGCCGCGCCAGGGGGTGGTGTGGGCCCCCCAGGCACCCCCTCGGCCTCTCTCTTCGCCTATAAGGAGCCTTCTGACCTAAAAACTTCGGGGGGTTCGACGTTTTTCCAGAAGGAGTTCCGCTCCGCCGCCACCACCAGATTCCATGAAACAGCACCAGAAACTCCATTCTGGCACCCTGCCGGGACGGGGAATTGGAGGAGATCATCGCCATCATCATCACCATTGCTTCTCCATCGACCATCCATGTTTCCCCCATCTATGAGTGAGTAATCCCCCGCTGTAGGCTATGGGGATGGTAGGGATTGGATGTGATCGTTCATGTAATGGCATCAGATTGTTAGGGCATAGTGCCTAGTATCTCTATTAGTGCTTTATGACTTTGTTGCAACCTTGTTGTGCTTAATGCTTGTCACTAGGGCCCGAGTGCCATGATTTCAGATCTGAACTTATTATTGATTCATCATGATAGTATTGTTTTGGGTCTTATCTACAAGTTGTTTACACACGTCGTTGTCCGGAACCTATGGTCCCGAAGTGACAGAAATCGGGGTAGCCAGAAGGGAAAGGCTTTGATGTGAGGATCACGTGTGTTCACGGAGTGTTAATGCTTTGCTCCGGTGCTTTATTAAAAGGAGCACCTTAATTGCCAGTAGTTCCCTAGAGGCCCCGCTGCAAACGGGCTGGCAGCACAAAAGATGTTGTGCAAGTTCTCATTGCGAGCACGTATGACTATATATGGAACACATGCCTAGGATTGTCTAGTACTTGGATGCTTTATCTTATTTATCTGCAGTGCCCTATGTTCTGATTGCTATGTGAATTTTCTTGTCCATGCAACGCCCGTCCATCCATCCCTATGCCTACCGCACTCGAATCCCACTGTTTACTGCTTTTGTTACTACTGTCTTTGTTTGGCTGCTACTGTTACTTTACTATTCCTACTACAAAACTGTTGCTATTGATAAACTGCTGTGAGCAAGATTGTTTCCAGGTGCAGCTTAATTGACAACTCAGTTGTTAAGGCTGATAAGTATTCTTTGGCTCCCCTTGTGTCGAATCAATAAATTGGGTTTCACTTCCCTCGAAAATACTGCGATACACCCCCTATACTTGTGGGTCAATAATGTTATTGAGTGAACCATTGAATTATTGTTTATGTTCAGATTGTTATACATCATTATTCCATCTCTGATCATGATCCATATGATGTCTTTGTGAGTAGTTCATTTTGTTCTTGAGGACATGGGAGAAGTCTTGTTGTTAGTAGTGGAGTTGCGTTGAGAAAGATTCAATAGATTGTTATTTAAGTTGTGGTGTACTTCTTCTAGTGGTGTCATGTGAACATCGACTACATGACACTTCACCTATATGGGCCTAGGGAATGCATTGTGTATTTGGCTACTAATCATAGGGGTTGCCGGAGTGACAGAAACCTGAACCCCCATTAGGAAACATTGCACAAGGGACGTAAGGGTCTTAGAGTTTAAAGCTGTGGTTAGGTTTCTACCTTAATTACTTTCTTGTACTTACGGATGTTTGCAAGGGGTATAATCACAAGTATGTATTAGTCTTGGATGGGACGGTACATTAGCACAAGTTCACCCACACAACACTTAGCAAGCTAAAGAAGATTAATAGACTATATGAAGCGAAAGCACTTGACAGTCTTCCCATGTGTCCTCGAGAATGTTTGGTAATCTTAAGAAATACAACCGGCTTGTCCTTTGCTGCATAAAGGATTGGGCCACTTGCTGCATTTATTCCTACCGTCTTTTATCAAAACCCCCTAAAAATCCGTTTGCTAAGTATTTGCAGAGAATTCCTGATCCATACCACTAGCCAGCACCTTCTGCTCCTCGTTGGGTTCGACACTCTTACTTATCGAAAATACTGCAATACACCCCCTATACTTGTGGGTCATCAAGACTATTTTCTGGCGCCATTGCCGGGGAATGAAGCGCTATTGGAGAGTGGAGTTGGTAAAGGAAACTTCTACTGTGAGTATTGTTTACTTCTGCTAGTTGCTTTATTTTCGTTATGGATAATTCACTGAGTTTCTTATTTGGTAATTCTACTACCACTGCTAAGGTAGTAGATAAGCCACCACCTGCTGAGAAAGATGTTTTCAAAATACCTACAAGAATTATTGATCGTGTTATGGATAACTACTATGTTGGGGATGGAACTGTCCATCCCGGTGATCATTTACTCTTTATACACGAATTATGCGGGTTGTTCAATTGTGCAGGTATTACTACAGATCAAGTTAAGAAGAAGTTATTCTCATTATCACTGAAAGGAGGAGCTGAGGAATGGTATAAGCTGCTGAAGAATGGTCAAGCTCTGGAATGGGAGGAAATAATGCCTCTCTTTTATTCAAAGTTTAATCCTCCTAGTGAGATTCATAAAGATCGGAATCAAATATACAACTTTTGGCCTCTTGATGGAGAGAGTACAACTCAAGCTTGGGGGAGACTGAAGTTAATAATGCTCAAATGTCCCATTCATGAGCTCCCCAACAATATTATTATCAATAACTTTTATGCAAGGCTCCCTCTACATGACAAAGATTTATTGGATGCTTCTTGTGCTGGATCATTCACTCGTATGGAAGAAGAAGTTAAATGGGATCTTCTCGACCGTATTCAAGACAATGCTGAAGCTTGGGAGAATGACAAAGGTAGAAAGTCAGGTATAAATTATGATTATGAATGCATTGAATCTTTTATGGGAACTGATGACTTTCAAAATATTAAAAATGCTTATGGTCTAGACTCTCAAGCTATTGCTTCTTATTTGAAGGCTTTTGCTTCTTACATTGAAGTGCCTAAAAAGAAGTGGAATAAGTATCATGAACCTTATAAAGATGTTGCTAAGAGTGTTCCTTCAAGAAATCCTGAAGTTTATACAGCTAATCATGTTTTACCTGAACCTTACATTGAGAAAATGCCTTTCCCAGTTAAGATAAAGGAACATTCTATGATAGCTAGTATGGTTAATGAAAGTACAAATAAAGCTGTTGAACCTGATAAACAAAAGGTTGATGAACCTATTATAGCAAACGTGAAAGACTTTGTTACTAAATATGAAGAAGAGGGACACACTATCCTTGGTAAGGATACCTCTAATATTGTTTCACATAGTAGTGTTATGAGAGCTAGTATTCCTGTGTTTTCTATTAGAATAAGTGATTATTGTTACGATGGTCCTTGTGATAGCTACATTGTTGAGTTTATGCATGATGCTGAAAGTTACTATGAGAGAGGGAAAAGTGTTCTTATGTATCTCAATAATATCAAGTTTCCTTGTTTTATGCTGAAAGTTTTTATGTTGCACTTCTTTTGCCTTCTTATGCAAGTTGCCTTTGGTTTCAACAACTTGTTTGTTTACAAAATTCCCTTGTATAGGAAATGGGTTAGACTTAAATGTGTGTGTGTTTTTGCTTCTTAATGCTCTCTTTCACTTCAATTCATATCCCTATGAGAGCTTCTTCAAAATTATCATGCCCATCTTAATGGCTATAAAGAAAGAGCTTTATGGGAGACAACCCAATTTGTTTTTACTTTCAGTTTGTTTTTGTTTATTTGAGTCTTGGAAGTTATTACTTCGGTAATAACCGCTCCTTATCCGTTTTGTTTGGTTTTTGTGTCAAGATCAACCTCTAATGAGAGAGAAGTAATATTTGGGGAAGTTTCTGTCCCGAAACAGATTTTTTGTGCTTCACCGTAAAAATTCGTGAGAGACCTCTGTCTGTCGGATTGAGCTGTAATTTTTTGTGGTTCTGCCCCAGGTTGTTATTTAACTTTCGTTAGTTTTGCACTTTTTGATTTGAGCAGCAAAAGATTTTCGAAAAAATTGATCTTTACCTGCTGGTCTGTTTTGACAGATTTTGCCAATCTTGCATTTTCTTCTTTATTCGATTTCCTTTTTGAATTCTTTTTGGATTTTCGGAAGGAGTTGCTACAGTAGCTTTTGTTTTGATGGTTTTCAGTTGAAGTTGGACTCAAAAGGTTTTATCACTTCACTTATACTAATGTTGCTAATGAGAACTGTGTGAAGTTTTGTGTGAAAGAAATTTCCAGGAAGTGGAGATAATGGTGTAATAAGGAAGAGAAGGGTTTTATGACTCAAGTAATAAGTGTATGAAGATGAAGAATCAATGATATTCATGTGATGACTCCGGAAGAATCTACTATATACCAAACTCAGAGACCTGCAGAGTCCGTTTCCAAATAGGTAACAGTTCTGGTAAGAAAAGTACCGCGAAAATACAATCCAACTATATTTTTGCAGTTTTCAGTCAATAAGGAAAGCTACGAAGTGAAAAAGGGACGGAACCGGAGCCAGGGTGGCCCACACCACCCCATGGCGCGGGCCCACCCCTGGCCGCGCCACCAGGTGGTGAGGCCACCTAGGACTCCGCCTCTGACTCGTTTTCTCCCAGTACCTTCCTTTTGAAGTGAAACTTCGTAATATATAACCCCCCCGGATCTTCCGAGGTTCGTATATTGTGTTTTCGTCGTGTTTTTGTTTCGATCTGTTTCTGTCAGGACATACTCTTTGAGAGCTTAGAAGCATAATGGTTCCAGCCAAGGATAAGGGGAAGGAGCCCATGGAGGAAGACCCCCAAGACCCTGGGAAGAAGAAGGAGACCAAGAGTGAAGGTGAAGAGGAGCAAGGCCAACACCCGCACACCGGCACTACCATTGCAAGCATTGGAGTGGTGGAAAATCCAGCCATTGGAGGGAAGCCTCCTCATCACCGTTCAGATCCCTGGTCACTTCCTCCACGCACCAAGAATCCTTTCCATACCCTTATCCATGAGCATCAATACCAGAATATGCCCAAGGGGAAATTACCCTCCAATTGGGATTTGCCTCGTTCTAGCCATGCAGGAAAAGAAGACTTCAAGGAGGAAGAGTGGGGAAAGAATAGCAAGAGCTGGAATTCTCAACACGACATGATCATGAGCCGCATTGAGCAAAACTCACAGTTGATTCGTAATCTCACCTTCGAGATTGAGGACTTGGGGAAACTGATCAAGGAGCTCATCAAGAGGACACCACCACCACCTAAGGAGTAAATCGTCATCAGGTTTGGCATCCCCTTGGTTTGTTCCAAGCTTGGGGGAGTGCCGCGGTATCATATCACTATCTTCTATCTTTTTACATTATTAGTAGAGTCATATCATGAATAGAGGAGTTATTATGTAGTATGGTTTGCATTATGGAAGTGTCCCCTCTCTCGTTAGATGTGTATCCCTTGGTGTGAGTTGCCGTTATGGAATATTAATGAGAAGTTCTATCATTCACTCTTTTGCATAGCTTATATTAGTTTTCAATTCGTGGTTATATGATTGATCTTGTTGTTAGTATTGGTAGCACTTTGGGATCATTGAGTTAACTTAGTTGGTTTTGGCAAACCTGGCTCGGTCAGTAGCAACACCTTTTTGAGAGTTGAAAAGAAAAAGATAGTAGTACTCTAAAGAAAAACAATTTCATCATCTTTCTTTCTTGATTTGCTCATAAGTCTAGTATTCTCTAGTTAAGATATTTTGTGCTTCCAAAGAAGATTGCATGTTTGTCTTTATCACTTGTATGTTTGGTTGTTTCCTTCAACTCTTGTACTTGCTACCCAGCCTTGCTAGCCAAAAACCTGTACTGGGAGGGAATTCTTCTCGTGCATCCACCTCCTTTAAACCAAAACATTTGCCATTTGTGTCCACATACCTACCTAGTAGCATCATTGCTATTCCAAGTAAATTCTTGTTTTGTCTACCTCCCAAATTAAACTTGTTATGTGAAAATTAGTGATTAAAGCTCTCACGAACTTGATGGAACACTTTACTTTCTTGCATTTAATAAACCTGAACCATTGTTCTCACCTATGTTGCGTATATGCTTGCGCTTTGTAAGTTGTGAATTAGCAGAACCATGCTGTCATGGGGAATGCTTTCAACATTACACTGGTACTTTGTACCAAGTTGATATCATGTTCTTTTGTCTATGGATGTCGTCGGTGTGAAATGAAAGGGATCTTGTAAGTCCATGGAGTTATGCATATGTGTTAGAGAAACGCCTGGGCCGCTGGTCTAATCCATGCTGACATGGTGGAAACCTGCAGCGTAACCATAATGAGTATCTATGAAGCATTCTTCTTATAAAAAAAGAGATAGAGATTGAGAAAAAAGAGAAAAAGAAAAAAAGAGATATTATGAAAAGAGGAAAGAGAGAAAAAACCACCATATTCCCATGGTAAATAAGAAGATTGTTGAGATACTTGTTGTCTGCTTGCCTTGTCATTTTGATATGGGGATTCTTCCGTATCATCGGGCAAGGGGTACCCCATTGGCGGTTCTCAATGATACACATATGCTTACGATGACAAGAACTTACCGGTGACTAAACTTGAGTAGAATGAGGAGTGGCCCTCGTATTCAAGGGACATGAGATTCTCAATTTACAACTTGTCAATGCATATCCTCATTTTTGATCACTTTAACCTTAATAACCTAAAGATGCCTATGATAGGGGCAATGAGAGCTGAAAGCTAGTAAGTATCATAATTTTTGGGAGCTCTTTATGAGACTTGCAATCCCTGCTTCCCTCTGCGAAGAGCCTTTCTTTTACTTTGTAGTTGAGTCAGTAAACCTACTCCCTTCTATCTCAGCAAGTATTTTGAGTTGTTGTGTTTCATTCATTCATATGATGATTTATTCAATCATGTTTCTTATGTTCCTTGTTTTGGACATTTGCTCTTATCTTGAAGTTTACTACTTTGAAAGCTTTCATTGAAAACCAGCTATTTGTGAACTCCAGCAAATTATCAACTATTCTTCGACCAAGAGCTAAGTTTGCCATTACCAATTATGATTCACTTTATGTATCTTTATTGTGTTTCCTTTACTCATTGCAAGTTGAGTTGTATAATAGTGAGTTGTCTTCTATTATGATCTATGTATTTGATGAATGTGATGCTTCTTGTCCGTATTCTTTTATCGACTCTTCACTCCATAAACTTGAGGCCATGTTTATTGAGCTCAGTTTCGCTTGGGGACAAGCGAAGTCTAAGCTTGGGGGGAGGTGATACGTCCATTTTGCATCACTATTCTATGTCTTAATTCACTATTATTCATTGATATATTTCGTATTGAGAGGTGATACTTATGTTATTTCATCTATTTTTGCATGGTTGATGACTTTTGGAGCATGGACCACTGCAGTCAGGATTCTGATGGAAAAGGTGCTGTTTGGAGGCAAAATTCGCGAAGATCAGAAAATCCGGGAAAATATACGGAAAATCCTATTTTTCCAGAAGACTCAGGATGCCAGAAGATGGAGTGGAGGTGGGCCACAGGGGGCCCACCCCACCCCATGGCGCGGGCAGGCCTAGGCCGCGCCTAGGAGTGGTGTGGCCGCCCTGGCCCACTCCAGCCTCTCCCCTCTGGCATATATCATCCCCACGAAACCCTAAGACTCGGAGAGCAACCACAGAAAGATTCCGCCGCCTCTGCGGGGCGGAAAACACCAAGAGAGAAAGATCTCTCCGGCAGACAGATTTCTGCCGGGGGAATTCCTTCCCGGAGAGGGGAGATCGTCGCCATCAACACCACCATCAAGCTGGACTTCATCGGGATCATCATCATCATCACCACCATCATGACCATCAGCACCCTCATCACCATCTCCATATTGCTATAACAATTGAGTTGAATCTTGCATTAGTTCATAGGGGAAACTTTCCCGGTGTTGATTACTCTTTGTAGTTGATGCTATTGAGTGAACCATTGAATTCTTATTTATGTTCAGATTGTTATACATCATTATTCCATCTCTGATCATGATCCATATGATGTCTTGTGAGTACTTCGTTTTGTTCTTGAGGACATGGGAGAAGTCTTGTTGTTAGTAGTGGAGTTGTGTTTAGAAAGATTCAATAGTTTGATATTTAAGTTGTGGTGTACTTCTTCTAGTGTTGTCATGTGAACGTTGACTACATGACACTTCACCTATATGGGCCTAGGGGAATGCATTGTGTATTTGGCTACTAATCGTAGGGGTTGCCGGAGTGACAGAAACCTGAACCCCCGTTAGGAAACCATTGCACAAGGGACGTAAGGGTCTTAGAGTTTAAAGCTGTGGTTAGGTTTCTACCTTAATTACTTTCTTGTACTTACGGATGTTTGCAAGGGGTATAATCACAAGTATGTATTAGCCTTGGATGGGGCGGTACATTAGCACAGGTTCACCCACACAACACTTAGCAAGCTAAAGAAGATTAATCGACTATATGAAGCGAAAGTACTTGACAGTCTTCCCATGTGTCCTCGAGAACGTTTGGTCATCTTAAGAAATACAACCGGATTGTCCTTTGCTGCATAAAGGATTGGGCCACTTGCTGCATTTATTCCTACTGTCTTTTATTTACTCGTACTTTGTTTACTTGCTTTATCAAAAACCCCTAAAAATCCGTTTGCTAACTTTTTGCAAAGAATTCCTGATCCATACCACTAGCCAGCACCTTCTGCTCCTCGTTGGGTTCGACACTCTTACTTATCGAAAATACTGTGATACGCCCCCTATACTTGTGGGTCATCACTATCACAGATCCAAGGGCAAGGTTTTTGTTGCCAAGAATGGATCCTTTATTGAGAAGGAGTTTCTCGCGAAAGGTGTGAGTAGTCGGAAGGTAGAACTCGAAGAGGTTATTGAACCTTCTCTTCATGAAATGGCGAGTAGCGCAGCACCGGATGTTGTTTAGGAGTTGACTTCACCTAATGAAGAGAGAGCTAATGATATTGATCATGAAACTCTGAAAGAGGACACTACCAAACCTCGCAAGTCAAGCAGGACACGTGCAGCTCCTGAACTGTACGGCAATCCTGTTATGAATTTCATGATTGATGAACTAGATGACCCTGCAATGTATGAAGAAGCGATGATGAGCCCGGATTCCAACAAATGGCTAGAAGCCATGAAATCCGAGATGGAATCCATGTACGAAAACCAGGTTTGGACCTTGGTGGAATTACCTCACGATCGAAAGGCCGTTGAGAATAAATGGATTTTCAAAAGAAAAAACTGATGTTGATGGTAATGTGACCATCTATAAAGCTCGACTTGTCACAAAGGGGTTTTGAAAAATTCAAGGAGTTGACTAAGAAGAGACATTCTCTCCCGTAGTGATGCTTAAGTCGGTTAGGATTATGTTAGCAATTGCTGCATATTTCGATTATGAAATATGGCAGATGGATGTCAAAATTGCGTTCCTCAATGGTAATATTGAAGAAGAGTTGTATGTGATACAACCTAAGGGTTTTGTCGATCCTAAGGATGCTGATAAGGTATGCAAACTTTAGCAATCCATCTATGGACTGAAGCAAGCATCCCGGAGTTAGAATCTCCGCTTTGATGAGGTGATCAAAGAGTTTGGATTTGTCCAAACTTATGGAGAGGCTTGTATTTACAAGAAAGTGAGTGGGAGCAATGTGGCATTTCTAATGTTATATGTCGATGACATATTATTGATTGGAAATGATATAGATCTTTTAAATAGTGTTAAAAGTTATCTAAACAGCAAATTTTTGATGAAAGACCTTGGTGAAGCTTCATATATATTAGGCATTAAAATCTATAGAGATAGATCAAGGCGCCTAATTGGGCTATCGCAGAGTACATACCTGATACATTTCAAATGTATCTATAATTTTTGATGTTCCATGCTTGGTTTTATCCACTTTCTTGTGTTTTGTCCACACTTTGGAGTACTTTTCATATGATTTCTTGGACTAACCTATTAACAAGAGCCACAGTGCCAGCTGCCTGTTTTCTACTGTTTTTGGTTCTAGGAAAGTCAGAAAATGAATATTCTCGGAATTGGACGGGACAAAAGCCAAAGTGCCTATTTTTCCGGAAGTCATCAAATGCCAGAATACGAGACGGAGAAGGGCTGGGGGCCGGCCACACCACCTGGCCGCACGGCTAGGCCTGGCCCGCGCTAGGGGGTGGTCTGGCCGACCCCAGCACCCCCTCGGCCTCTCCTTCCGCCTATAAGATGCCCTCGAGACGAAAACCCTTAAGTACCCAATCAAAAATCCACAAAAGAGTCTGTAGCCGCCATCATCTCCATCCCTAGATCGGGAGGGATCTGAAGCTTTTCACGGCACCCTGCCGAGGAGGGGAATTCACCCTGGAGGCCTTCTTCATCATCATGCAAGCCTCTGGTGTGATGCGTGAGTAGTTCATCTCTGGACTACGGGTCCATGTAGTAGCTAGATGGCTGGTTCTCCTCCTTTGTGCTTTCATGTCTAGATCTTGTGAGCTCCGTTCATGATCAAGATCATCTATTTGTAATTCTGCATGTTGTGTTTGCGGGGATCCGATGGATACTGAGATGCTATTTCAGATTGATTATTGATTCTATCATGTCTTTGTTATTTGTGATCTTGCATGCTTTCCGTTGTTAGTAGCTATCTTGGCCAAGTAGATGCTAGCAACTCCAAGAGTTAGTATTTATGCTCGATAGTGGGTTCATGCCTCTGGTAATCTGGGGAAGTGACAGAAATCTCTAAGGTACTAGATGTGTTGTTGCTACTAGGGAGAAAACAACAATCCTTTGTTCATAGAACAATCGTATTGTTTACATTACATGCAATTCGTAAAGCAATAATCTGTTGCTTGCAACTTAATACTGGAGGGGGGTCGGATGATAACCTGAAGGTGGATTATTAGTCATAGATGCAGTTTGATGGCGGTCTATGTATAATGTTGTAATGCCCAATCAAGTTCCAAAGGAGTCAAGATGACTAGTATATGCATGTATTGCTTTCTCGATGTTTGTCAATTGCCCCGCTGTAATTTGTTCACCCAGCATGTTATCTATCTTAAGGAGAGTCACCTCTAGTGAACTATGGATCCCGGTCTTTTCTTTTACATACAATCTATAAACTGTTTACTGCTTTGTGTTTACTTTCTGCAAACTATTACTTCCTTCCATTCGATACGTTTAATCCTTTGTTTTCAGCAAAACCGGTGAGATTGACAACCTCATCGCAAGTTGGGGATAGAGTTCTGTGGTTGTGTTGTGCAGGTCTCCATGTTGCTGCTGACACCGGTAGTGCACCCTTCCAACGTTCAGCTAGCTACACCTTTGGGGTGTTTCCTTGCTCCTACTGGATTGATAACCTTGGTTTCATACTGAGGGAAAACTTGTTGCTGTGCTCATCATACCTTCCTCTTGGGGTTCCCCAACGAGCTCCATATAATTTGGGCCATTAAGCATATTTTCTGGCGCCGTTGCCGGGGAGTCAAGGATATCTTCACAAGGGGAGTCCCTCATAACCAATCTCTTTACTTTGTTATTTTTGTTTTGCTTAGTTTCTTTTTGCTTTGTTTGCTTGTTTCTTTATCAAAAACACATAAAATTAGTTCCTACTATAGTTTTTGGTCTATTATTGCCTTGCTTTATCATGCTTTCTATCAATGGTTGTTTTTTTTGAAACTGAATCTTATTGGCAAGGTGGGTTCATGGAAGAACAAAAATATTATTATAAGGAACACCGCTTGTCACAAAAAGGGAAACTCTTATGGGAACAAATTGATAAATTGAATACCATTGCTAGAAACATGTGCTCTCTTATAATGTTACTTATTGCGTTGATAAATCTTGTTGCTGTAGGAGGTATAAACACCTCCCTTTTCAATGTGATTATAATGATAATGTTACCATATCTTCTTATGCTAAAGGAAATTATGACTTTTATGATGTGGAACAAATTGAAGAATTTATTGCTTGGAAGGGTGCATTTGAACTTGCTAGTTTGCTTGAAAATACTGATGATGCACCTTATAAATATGAGGTTTATGATATACTTCAATTTTGCTTTGATAATTACAAGGAAGAAAATGGCTATATTCTTGAATATCTTAATAGATGCTCTCCACCAGCGGAAGAGACTAATGCCTTGCAGGAGCCTATGG
Organism: Avena sativa; assembly: GCA_916181665.1. Lineage (NCBI taxonomy): Eukaryota > Viridiplantae > Streptophyta > Magnoliopsida > Poales > Poaceae > Avena > Avena sativa. Next base: position 474,553,253 of record OV702290.1, read on the forward strand.
AAGAAGAAATTGCTAAAACTAGAAGCTCATTGGATGAAAAAGAGGAGGAGAGTGATGATCAAGAGGAGGAAGAATTGATCTACCCATTCCTACCTTCTAATGAGAGTAACTCTTTACCCCTTACAATATTTGATTGTCCCCCATGCTTACTAAAGGAGGATGAATGTTATGTTCCTGAGGATTCTTTTGAAAATGTTTACAATAAATCTCTAGTGCTTGTAGATCATGAAAAGCATGCTTTATGTGATAGTTATATTGTTGAGTTTATTCATGAGGCTACTAAAAATTATTATGAGAGAGGAAAATATGGTTGTAGAAGTTTTCATGGTATTGAAACACCTCTCTATGTGCTGAAAGTTTTGAAGTTGCTCTTGTTTTATCTACCCATTATTGTTACTATGTGCTTATTTAATTTATTTTCTTACAAGATTCCTATGCATAGGAAGTGGGTTAGACTTAAATGTGTTATGAATTTGCTTCTTGATGCTCTCTCTTTTACTTCAATTCATGTTTCTTATGTGAGCATCTTCTCAAACTATCAAGCCTAACTTAAAGGAGTTAAAGAAAAGTACTTATTGGGAGATAACCCAAAAGTTTTAAATGAGTCTTGGAAGTTATTACTTCAGTAATAAAAGCTCCTTATCCTTTTTATTTGCTTTTTGTGCCAAGAGTAACCTCTAATGAGAGAGAAGTAATGATTGGGAAAGTTGCTGTCCCGGAACAGATTTCTGTGCTTCACCATAAAAATTCGTGTAAAATATCTGAACGTCTTTTTAAGGCGTGAATTTTTGTGCTTCTGCCCCAGGTTGTTATATAACTTTCGTTAGTTCAACACTTTTTGATTTGAGCAACATAAGGTCTTAGAAAAAATTCATCTTTACCTGCTGGTCTGCTTTGACAGATTTCTGCCATTTTCTGCATTTGTTTCTTGTTGGTTCCTTTTTGAGTTCTTTTGGGGAATTGAGCTTTTTGAGGGAAGTGCTTAAGTAGCTAGTGATCTAATGGAAGTTTATTTGGTGTTAGAACTAAACCTTAAGACTTATTATCTTGAGTGCACTAATGTTGCTAATAAAGATTGTGTGAAGTTTTGTATGAAGGAAAATTTTCAGGTGTATGGAAGGAATGAGTAATGAGATGAAGGATGAACTAAAGCTCAAGCTTGGGGATGCCACACGTGTCACCCCAAGAAATATCCAAGAAGTACAAGCGTCAAATCTTGGGGATGCCCAAGGCATCCCCTCTTCATCAATAAAAATCCCAGGTTTCTTCCAAACGCTTCATTTTTATTGTTTCATGCACAATTGTGTTGTTCTTGGAGCGTCATCTTTTCCGTTTTCGATTTGGTTTTTCGTTTGCATTGGTTTTCTTAGTTTTCTGAATAAATTGGTTGGACCCCCTCTTTCATACATTGGTTTGCAAATAGTTTGGCTTGGTTTGGAAAAGAGTAGGAAAGTTCATAGTTATGTGGTAAAAAGAGCTTGTTTTTGACTGTGGCCTATGCTCTGTCATGCCATGCTCGATATTGTTTTGGCTTTATGCTTAGTATTCTTTGCTGTAGCATGACTTGTTATAAACAATTGAGATTGCTTAATGTGCCTTGGATGAATCATGCGTTGTTTTAGCATATTAAAGCATAGTATAGTGGTATTCTTCTTTGATGCTTTATTTGGGTTGACTTGGCACATGCTCACACCATGTTATGACTATCTCAGGTCACCATAGCCTTTATGATCCTTTAGTTTTCAACTTGTAGTATCACTTTATGCTTTGATCAATGATGTTTTGTCGCTCTGCATGATTATGGCCATTATTGCTCTCTTAGTTTGTCGCTCCCAGTCTTTTGCTAGCCTCCACAACCAAGTATGAGTTCCACTCATGCATCCAACTCCCTAAACCAAGTTATTCCAAAGAGTCCACCATACCTACCTACTAGCTTATGCTATTCCAAGTATATTCATGCTTTTGTTTACCTTCCAAATTAAACTTGTTATGAGAAAACTAGTGATTAAAGCTCTCATGAACTTGATGGCACACTTTACTTTTCTTGCCCTTAATAAACTTGAACTATTGGGTCCTTCTTTGTTGCGTATATGCTTGCACTTTATAAGTTGAAATTAGCAGAACCATGTATCATGGGGAACGCTTTCAACATTGCACTTGTACTTTGTACCCCGTTGATATCATGTTCTTTTGCTTATGAATCTCACCAGTGTGAAATAAAAGTGGAACTTGTAAGATCATGGAGTTTGTATGTGTGTTAGAGAAACGCCTGGGCCGCTAGCCTAATCCATGCCTAATCATGGTGGAAAATTGCAGCATAACCATAATGAGCACTCTATGAAGCATCCTCAATAAAAACCTATGCAAATAGCAAATAAAAAGATCACTGAGATGCTCATTGTCTGCTTGCCTTGTCATTTTGATTATGGGATAACTCCTGTATCATGTGCAAGGGGTACCCCGTTGGTGGTTCTTTATGATACATATGTACTTACAATGACAAGAGCTTACTCGTGACTAAAGTTGAGTAGCACGAGGTTCGGTCTTCGTAAGTAAGGGGCATGAGATTTCGGTTTATAACTTGTCAAGCATATCCTCTTAGTTGTGTCACTTTAACCTTAATCACCTTCAAGATGCTTATGATAGGGGCAATGAGAGATGAAAGCTATAAGTACCATAATTTTTGGAATCTCTTTATGAGACTTGAATCCCTTCTTCCTTCTATGAAGGCCTCTCTTCCACCATTATATATTGAGTATCCACCTTCTACCTTTATGCACTTACTTTGAGAGCATAGTGGCCATTCTTAGTTCTATGTGCAGTGTCCCAAGACTAGTTGATTGATACATAACTTGATATTGCTTGTTTTGAACTATTTGTATCTTGTCACTCTTATGAACTTTGAAGGTGTCCTATGCATTTATATTTGCTACTCTATGAGGGACACGCTGAATACTATTATGCTATGTTTTCTTTATGTGAAACAAACAAACGTCTTGCAAAGCATTGTTATTCATGAATCTTTTGTTTGTGCCTTTTCATGTTGTATCATAGTTTCTTTGTCTTATTGCTAGAACTTTGTCTTTCATGTTATGATTGAAGTACTATGATCCCATCTTTGAATGTTTTACAAATACTTTGATCAAGTCTTTGGTGGTGCATGTCACCTAAAAAATTATTCTTTCTTTTTATCACTTACCTACTCGAGGACGAGCAGGAGTTAAGCTTGGGGATGTTGATACATTGCAAATGTATCTATAATTTTTGATGTTCCATGCTTGGTTTTATCCACTTTCTTGTGTTTTGTCCACACTTTGGAGTACTTTTCATATGATTTCTTGGACTAACCTATTAACAAGAGTCACAGTGCCAGCTGCCTGTTTTCTGTTGTTTTTGGTTCTAGGAAAGTCAGAAAATGAATATTCTCGGAATTGGACGGGACAAAATCCAAAGTGCCTATTTTTCCGGAATTCATCAGATGCCAGAATACGAGACGGAGAAGGGCTGGGGGCCGGCCACACCACCTGGCCGCATGGCCAGGCCTGGCCCACGCCAGGGGGTGGTCTGGCTGACCCCAGCACCCCCTCGGCCTCTCCTTCCGCCTATAAGATGCCCTCGGGACGAAAACCCTAAGTACCCTATCAAAAATCCACGAAAGAGTTTATAGCCGCCGTCATCTCCATCCCTAGATCGGGAGGGATCTGAAGCTTTTCCCGACACCCTGCCGGAGAGGGGAATTCACCCTAGAGGCCTTCTTCATCATCATGCAAGCCTCCGGTGTGATGCGTGAGTAGTTCATCTCTGGACTATGGGTCCATGTAGTAGCTAGATGGCTGGTTCTCCTCCTTTGTGCTTTCATGTCTAGATCTTGTGAGCTCCGTTCATGATCAAGATCATCGATTTGTAATTCTGCATGTTGTGTTTGCAGGGATCCAATGGATATTGAGATGTTATTTCAGATTGATTATTGATTCTATCATGTCTTTGTTATTTGTGATCTTGCATGCTTTCTGTTGTTAGTAGCTATCTTGACCAAGTAGATGCTAGCAACTCCAAGAGTTAGTATGTATGCTCGATAGTGGGTTCATGCCTCGGGTAATCTGGGGAAGTGACAGAAATCTCTAAGGTACTAGATGTGCTGTTGCTACTAGGGAGAAAACAACAATCCTTTGTTCATAGAACAATCGTATTGTTTACATTACACGCAATTCGTAAAGCAATAATCTATTGCTTGTAACTTTATACTAGAGGGGGTTTGGATGATAACCTGAAGGTGGATTATTAGTCATAGATGCAGTTGGATGGCGGTCTATGTATAATGTTGTAATGCCCAATCAAGTTCCAAAGGAGTCAAGATGATTAGTATATGCATGTATTGCTTTCTCGATGTTTGTCAATTGCCCCGCTGTAATTTGTTCACCCAGCATGTTATCTATCTTAAGGAGAGCCACCTCTAGTGAACTATGGATCCCGGTCTTTTCTTTTACATACAATCTATAAACTGTTTACTACTTTGTGTTTACTTTATGTAAACTATTACTTCCTTCCATTCGATACGTTTAATCCTTCATTTTCAGCAAAACCGGTGAGACTGACAACCTCATCGCAAGTTGGGGACAGAGTTCTATGGTTGTATTGTGCAAGTCTCCACGTTGCTACTGGCACCGGTAGTGCGCCCTGCCAACGTTCAGCTAGCTACACCTTTGGGGTGTTTCCTTGCTCCTACTAGATTGATAACCTTGGTTTCATACTGAGGGGAAACTTGCTGCTGTGCTCATCATACCTTCCTCTTGGGGTTCCCCAATGAGCACGATATAATTTGGGCCATCAATACCTTAATAAGATATTAAAGAAGTTTAATATGGACAAAAGTAAGAAGGGGTTCTTACCTATGTTGCAAGGCAAGACATTGAGTAAGACTCAAAGTTCGGCTACGGCGGAAGAAAGAGAGATAATGGATAAGATCCCCTATGCCTCAGCCATAGGCTCTATAATGTACGCCATGCTATGTACAAGACCGGATGTGGCACATGCTATTAGTTTGACTAGTAGGTACCAATCTGATACATGTTTGGAACACTGGGTAGCGGTCAAGAATATCCTTAAGTACTTGAGAAGAACTAAGGATATGTTTCTTGTATACGGAGGTGAAGAAGAGCTAGTCGCTAAGTGTTATGTCGATGCTAGATTTGACACCGATCCGGATGACTCTAAGTCTCAATCCGGATACGTATTTCTCTTGAACGGAGCAGCAGTTAGTTGGAGGAATTCCAAACAACCTATGGTGGCTGGATCAACGACGGAGGCGAAATATGTTGCTGCTTCAGAAGCGGCACAGGAAGCGGTTTGGATGAAGGAGTTCATAACGGAACTAGGTGTGGTTCCTAGTACATTGGACCCAATGGTGATCTATTGTGACAACAATGGAGCCATAGCCAACGCCAAGGAACCAAGGTCTCACAAGAATTCCAAGCATATTAAGTGCCGGTTTCACTCCATCTGCGAGCATGTCAAGGATGGAGATATAAAGATTAGTAAAGTACACACGGACCTAAATGTAGTAGATCCGTTGACTAAAGTTCTCCCTAGGGCAAAACATGATCAACACCAGAACTCCATGGGTGTTAGATTTATCACTATGTGAACTAGATTATTGTCTCTAGTGCAAGTGGGAGATTGAAGGAAATATGCCCTGAGAGGCAATAATAAATTTGTTATTATGTATTCCTTGTATATGATAGATGTTTATTTTGCATGCTATAATTGTATTGATAGGAAACGTCAATACATGTGTGTTTAATAAACAAAAAGGGTTCCTAGTTATGCCTCTCTTCCAGACTAGCTCGTTGATTAACAAGATGATCAAGGTTTCCTGATCATGGACACTGGATGTTGTTAATAACGAGGTCACAACATTTGTGAAATGATGTGATGAACATTCATCCGAAGTATAACATTACGATCAAAGTCATTATGTTTACATTGCTATAACATCATACGAAGTAATCTTAGTCCTTAGACCATGAGATCATGTTAATTGCTAACACCGGAACAGTATCTTGATAACATCAAATGTCACACCGTAACAGGGTGACTATAAAGGTGGGTTCAGTGCTATGAAGGTGTTATGTTGAGGCTCATGGATCAAGAGTGGAATTTGTCAATCCCGATGACGGATAGATATACTCTGGGCCCTCTCGGTGATATCACATTAAGATAGCTTGCAAGCAAGTGATGTGATCACTAGAATGTTATATCACGGGAACGAGAAAAGAGTGCATGTCGGTAACGAGATCAAACTAGGTATTTGAATACCGATGATCGAATCTCGGACATGTATTATATCATGAGACAAAGGGATTAAGTTACTAGCGTTAAAGGTTCTCACGATCACAGAAGTCATCGTTGAATGTGCAGGGGTCAGTATGGATCTCCAGGTCCCGCTTATGATTATTGATCTGAGAGAAGTCTCAATCATGTCTGCATTATTCGCGAACCATAGGATGACACACTTAAGGGTTGCCGGACACCATTTTGGAGCACATATGTTTCATACGAAAGAATTGCAAAGCGCAGGAATTGTTTCAATAGAAACCGTAATTGTTTCGGGTGAAATTGCAGAAAGTGGTTCTGCCTGTGATATTAAAATGTTGGGTTTTATGTGAATGTTTGTTAATTAAAGTAATTAACAAAATTCTGAATAAAATAAATAAAAGAGTTTTATTAATTGAGAGTTGCATTAAATTTGGTGGAAATTTAATGCATGTGAGTGGAATTTTGGGTGGAGCTTGAATTGATGTGAGTGGAGCTTCCACCACATGAATGAGGAAGAGGTGGGGGCACCCCCCTTGTCCGCCGGCCATGGGAGGGGAGGAGCCCCCCTCTCCTCCCTCACAAAGACACCTCTTTGTGAAGGATCTCTCTCTCCCTCTAGATATTCCCGCATGGTCTCGGATTAGCGAGATACATGTTCTCGGTGGCCTTGTGTCTAGAAGGAGTTGCTGCTTCCGCTGATTCGCTGGAGCGAGGAGGTGGAGGTTCTACGGTGGCTTGAACGTGTGTGCGAGGACGGATGCGCTGCTGATTTGCGGCGCTAGGACTTCCACACGATCTTGAGATCGGCAAGCGTACGACTACATCATCCACGAGTTCCAAATCGTTAACAAAACTCTGTTGTCTTCGAGGGTAAGTTCTCCATGGATGTATATCCACCCGTTTCTCTGTATCTAGTAGATAGATCTTGGCGTATAGTTCTCATCGTAGAATTTTTTGTTTTCTATGCTGCGAACCCAATAATATTTGCCTCCAAATTTATTCCTACCAAAATCTTTCCACCAAATTCTACTCGCCAATTAGTTCCCACGAAAATCTTCTCATTTTATAAACCCCCCTCCTCACTGAGGTGTGAAAGTAGGCAAGTTTTTTTAAGATGTCTAGTTTTCCTTCTGATCGTAGTTTTCATAAGTTTATGTTTGAGCGTCTTTTGGAATTAGCCAGAGAATCATGTCCATCGTTCATAGTCATTGCTGTTGAGAAGTCCTGATTCCATGATACAGGAATCAATACCTTATGTTTTTCATCCGAGTCATCAAGATCATGTGCAATATCAATATCATCATTTGTATCTACCCCTTCCATTTGCTCTTGCAGGAGAACATCTCTCTCGTCTGAATCTGCCTCCCCACTAAAAAGATTTCCTCCTATTGCCTGACTGATATTCTTTGATTCATAACCACCACCTCCAGTGTGTGCATGACTACTCTGCTCTAATTCGAAACCATCACGTCCATCTTGTGCTTGGATGATCTGGCCATGATCATATCCACCTTTGGCTCTAGGTGAACTGACCCGCTTCGCCACAGGAAGCACTAAGGCGACATGGTTAACTCCCCTGGTCTGACAAACTTTTAACCAGTCCACCCGCTTAGAGTTCTGACATATCAGCCTCAAATAAAATAAAATATTTGATCTTGACTTTGTCCACAATGCATACACAACAATGGTGTATGTGTCAGGCAGTCCTAAATATGCTGCCAACCAGTCTGACTAACGGTCCATGTTTGATGGACCATCAGTTTCAACTCTATATCCTGAAACTAACTCATATCAACTCATGACCATAGTAAAAAATAAACTTCACTATTCTGACACATCTGTCGACCTAAAAAAAAATACTCATACTCATCAAAAACTCAAAAAAGACTTCGTGACTAGGTACATAAATAATATTGTAAGACCGTTACTAATCTGTCCAGACCAATACTCCCATAGCTAACTAACGATATCCACCTGCCCCGCATAAGCATGTATAATAAATTTTAATTAGAGAGAGATTAGGGTTTACCCATGAAGCGTGAGAAGCCCTTCCGACCAATGATCTTCAGTCACCGGGTCAGCACCACCACATAGCTCAGACTACTTCAACACCAGCCTCCACCATTTCCATTGCTCCCACAAAACCACCACCACCATTCCTCCAATAAAACACCAAATCATCTCCCCAAGCTAATCCATCAGTATATCGGGGTTGCACTACCTCCATACTAACTCTTAGGTGAAGATTTTGGGCAAAACTTGGCTAAATGGGGCAAAAATGGAGGCTGTCCATGGGGGTGAAGAGAAAACGAGAGAGAGAGGAGAAACACAAGAATGAGGAATAAGGATGAGAGGAGCGGGGCATCAACACTATATTTCCCTCGCATGGCGTCTCTCGATGAATGCCTGGCCAAGTGGCCTAGTCGATGAACGCGTGGCTGAGTGGCTCTGTCGGCCGAACGTTGGACAACTACAGACGTTGTCGGCCTGTGGAGCCGCCACCAACGGTTACTCGGCCTGGACCGCGCCGAGTGGCCCACTCGGTCTCGTCGAAGCGGACTATGTGCTAGATGTGATTTTTTCTGAATTTGCGTATTATTTTCAAAATAATAATAATGTATTATTTTTTTAAAAAAATAGCCTTGTCTGGTGACTCAATTTAGCCCCATACTTGAATTTACACAATTTAAACTGTGTACTTATCAATTGGACTCGGTTTAATACAATACCGTTTTGCTGTCGAATTTGAGTTGTCACTGACAACACGCTTGCAAGAGAGCAACTGGCATAGAAACTTGCGGGAACCCTCTCCCGCATAAAAATGCATATTTCTCCAAGATATTTTGTATGTATCCCCCTCCCCATCTAATCCATAAGCCCGAGCTCCACGTTGTTAGGGTGTCCTTCAGTTTTAGATTGTTTTTACCGCAAAAAAAAGTTTTAGACTGTTTTGCTCGACAAGGAGTGAAAAAGAAAGGAGTCGACGGAGAGGGAGGGGATGGTGGCGCCAATCACTAGACCGAAACGTATATCAGATATTCATGGAGGGTAGATGACATCCATGCGACACCGATGGTCGCGGAAATATACGTTTTAGATGCGGGAGAGGGTTCTTGCAAGTTTTCAAGCTAGTTGCTCTCCTGCAAGTGGGATCTGTGTCCACGAGTTTGTCCGTGTCGACTCAAATTGGATGACAAATATGTTTTTGGACTAAAACGAATCCAATTAACAAGTACACGGGTTAAACTGTATAAACAAGTACCAATACTAAATCAAGGCACTGGACAAGTACATGACGGGTACTGTATTTAACTCACGAATTTAGTGAAGAAGCAGAACATGCTTTTTTATGTCTGGGTTTGCCTTGGGCCGCAGATTTAGTCCTAAGAAAATCTCCACTCGTCCCCTATACGGCGTCCGATGTGGTCCTTTTTTAGCCCGTATGGGATTGCCGCCGGCGCGAATGTGGTTATGGGGAGGCGTCGGCGTCCAGCCATCCTCTCCATACACACCCCATACACATAATTGAATATAAAATAAACAAATAATATAATATATAAATTTATTACAAGTTCAGCAAATCAAATAAATAATTCAACAATTTAATTAAATTAGAAAGTCAAACAAATAAACAAATTAGGAGGATCCTCCTTGGAGTTTCCACAAATGCTCCACCAGATCATCTTGTAGTTGATTATGAGTATTGGTGTCTCAAACTTCTTGCCGCCTAGCGAGAAAAGTAGCAAACACGATTGACACTTGATGATCAACATCTGCAAGAGAACCTTGACGATAATATAGTTTAGTGTAAAACACCGGAGACTCTCGCTCGCTCTCAATGATCATGTTGTGCAAGATCACACAGGCTGTCATGACCTCTCACATCTAATCATTCAACCAGGTAAGAGCAGTGATAAATCGATCTTATAGCACACCAAGTGCCCTCCCCACATCCTTCCTGCAAGCCTCCTCCTGTATCGCAAATCAAGCTTTCTTTTCTCCAGGCACAGGGTTTGAGATTGTCTTCTCAAATATGGACCATCTAGGATATATACCATATGCTAGATATTATACTTTGTCATAGTGGTAGCCATTGATCTCAAAATCAACTGCAGGAGCAGTACCTGCAACAAGATTGGATAATATATTTGAACACTGCAGCACATTGATGTTATTAAGTGATCCTGTCATAGCGAAGAAAGCATGCCAAATCCATAGATCCTGATCTGCCACAGCCTCAAACGCCACACTGCATGATCCCTTGTGACCTTTGTACATGTCTTGGTGCGCAAATGGACAGTTCTTCCATGTCTAGTGCATACAGTCGATACTTCCAAGCATCCCTGGAAACTCCCATGTTGCATTCTGTGTCAGGATCCAAATGGTGTCTTCTGCATTGAGTGTTCTCAGGTAAGTCTTCCCACACATTGTCACAATTTCTCTATAAAACCTATACATGCAATCGATGGTTGTGGACTCGGCCATGCGGAGGTAGTTGTCATGTGTATCTCCTGGAATTCTATATGCAAGCATCCAGAGGGCAACTGTGTATTTTTGAATTGTAGAGAAACCTAGCAATCCGACAATGTCTCTCTTTAGTTTGAAGTAGTCGTCGAACTCTCGTAAGTTATCAACAATCTTTAGAAAAAGCTTCCAACTCATTCTGAAACGGCACCGAAATATGATGTCGTCGTATAATGGGTCATCAGCGAAGTAGTCGGTTTAGAGCATGCATTAGCCTTCCATTCTCTGCATCTGCTTGCTCTTGCACCACCCAGGCTTCTAACCTCCAACAGATGGCTTCTCATCGGCGCCCGCGATCATGCCTAGGAGGGAAGTACCGATTATGAGATGATCATCGTCGCCGACGGTGTCTTTGGCATTGATACGTCCAAAACATATCCACTTTCCCAAACACTTTTGTTATTTTTTCCCTCTAAACTTGTGTGATTTGGATGCAAATAACACTGACTGAAGTTGTTTTCAGCAGAATTACCTTGGTGTCTAGTTTTTGTACAGAAAATCAACTATCAGGAAAAATCCTGGAAAATATGCCAAAAATCCTATTTCGCCAGAAGACTGACGGAGCCAGAATACGAGACGAAGTGGGGCTGGGCCCAGGCCACACCACCTGGCCGCGCCAGGGGGTGGTCTTGCCGCCCCAGACACCCCCTCGGTCTCTCTCTTCGCCTATAAGTTGCCTTCTGACCTAAAAACTCAGGGGGAGTCGATGTTTTCCAGAAAGAGTTCCGCTCCGCCGCCACCACCAGATTCCACGATTCGGAACCAGAAACTCTGTTCTGGCATCCTGCTGGGACGGGGAATTGGAGGAGATCATCGCCATCATCATCACCATCGCTTCTCCATCGACCATCCATGTTTCCCCATCTATGAGTGAGTAATCCCCCGCTGTAGGCTATGGGGATGGTAGGGATTGGATGAGATTATTCATGTAATGTCATCAGATTGTTAGGGCATGGTGCCTAGTATCTACTATTAGTGCTTTTTGACTTTGTTGCGACTTGTTATGCTTAATGCTTGTCACTAGGGCCCGAGTGCCATGATTTTAGATCTGAACATGTTATTGATTCATTATGATAGTATTGTTTATGGTCTTACCTGCAAGTTGTATACACACGTTGTTGTCCGGAACTAAAGGCCCCGAAGTGACAAAAATCGGGATAACCGGAGGGAATGGCTTTGATGTGAGGATCACATATGTTCATGGAGTGTTAATGCTTTGCTCCGGTGCTCTATTAAAAGGAGCACCTTAATTGCCAGTAGTTCCCTTGAGGCCCCGCTGCAAACGGGCTGGTAGGACAAAAGATGTTGTGCAAGTTTTCATTGCGAGCACGTATGACTATATATGGAACACATGCCTAGGATTATCTAGTACTTAGATGCTTTATCTTATTTATCTGCAAATGCCCTATGTTCTGATTGCCACGTGAATTGTCTTGTCCATGCAATGCCCGTCCATCCATCCCTATGCCTACCGCGCTCCAATCCTACTGTTTACTGCAATTGTTACTATCGTCTTTACTTTTACTACTGCTATTACTTTACTATTCCTACTACAAAACTATTGCTACTGATAAACTGCTGTGAGCAAGATTGTTTCTAGGTGCAGCTGAATTGACAACTCAATTGTTAAGGCTTATAAATATTCTTTGGCTCCCCTTGTGTCGAATCAATAAATTGGGTTTCACTTCCCTCGAAAATACTGCGATACACCCCCTATACTTGTGGGTCATCAAGACTATTTTCTGGCGCCGTTGCGGGGAGCATAGCTTTATTTATCAAGTCCACTTGGAATCACTATTGTTCGCTGCCATCCATCCATCATGGGTAAGTCTCGTGATGGCAAGGTTCCTATTTTACCATCCACTACAAGAAGAGGTACGGTTCTGAACACCTCTGTTGCTCTTGATTCACCATCTGTTATGAGTAAGCTCCTTACACCACCACATACACATGCTACACACACTACTACTACTGAATCTGAAACTTCTGATACTTATGATGTTGCTTCTACTGTGCTTGATAAGAGTGGTTCATTAGGTCCTTTCCTAGATGCTACGATTGCTAGAACTATAGTTGGAAATACTGAAACTCCTAATGAAGACACTACTACACCTGTTAGTTCACCTGAGTCTAGAGAAAGCTATGATATTGAAGACGGTTATATTGAGATGACCGAGGAATTTATTAAAGAATGTCAAAACACCCATGATAGGAGTGCTGCTAAGAGTCTCCTTGAGAGGCGTACTATAAAACCCAGATTGTCTCCTAATGCTAAGTTTGCTGCTTCTCCCATAAACATTAAAGATAAAGATTATGATTTCTCTCTTGATCTATCTTACATAGCTATTGTTGAGAAAGAACCTTTTTGTGGGACTAAGAATGAAAGTGCGGTAGCACATATGACTGAGCTTTCTACCATGAGTGGCTTGTTTTCTGATGATATTAAGATGCGCACCTACTTTGTTGCTAAGATTTTCCCCTTTTCACTGAAAGGAGAAGCTAAAACTTGGTTTAGTAATTTACCTCCTGGATCTATTGATAGCCCTGATTGCTTGATTAGTACTTTCCTGCAGAAATATTTTCCTCCTAGTGCTAGACATGCTGTTTTGCAGGAACTTTTTGATTTTAAACAAGGAGAAAAAGAGATATTGCCTGAATCATGGGCAAGGTTTTGTTCTTTGATTCATGCACAGGCTAGATGTCCATTACCTAAGAATGAGCTTCTTGATATATTTTATAATGGACTAACTGAAGAATCTAGGACATACCTGGATAGTTGTGCTGATTGTGTTTTCAGGAATAGGACTCCCAAGGAAGCTGAGGAATTAATGGCTAAAATAAGCAAGAATTATAAAGATTGGACTCCTCCTGAACCAGCTATACCTGAACCAGCTATACCGGAGCCTATAACATCATCTAAGAAGAGGGGAGTTATTGAATTGAATGATGAAGTGATGAAGGAAGCTAAGAAATGTCTTAAGGAGAAGGGAATTAAAGCTACAGATGTCAAGAATTTACCTCCTATAGAAGAATTATGTAAGCCAATTCCCCACTCATCCACTATTGAGGTACACTCTCTCCAACACTTTGATGAAGGTGACATCCCTTACTCTAAACCTCCTGATCAATGCTTAGAAGAATTCGATATTATTATTGTTAAGCAAGATAATTTTAATAAAAGGGTGCAAAATCATCTAATGGAAAACTCTAGAGCTATTGTTGAGTTGAAGGATATTGTGGAAAGAACCTCTAATGATGTTAAAATGCTTGTTAAACATTTTCAAATGGTTCAAACTCAAATTGATCAGCTTATTAAAGTACAAAAAGACTTGCTAGTTAATGTTGCCAAAGAAAAACATGCTTATGAAATTAGAACTAGAAGTGGTGCTGCTACCCAGGATCCTCTATATCCCGAGGGGCATCCTAAAAGAATTGAGCAGGATTCTCAACAAGTTCAAAATAGTGGTACTACTCATAAGAAAAGAAAAAAGAAACATAAAACTATTGTAGAACCCTCTGAACCTGCTAAAGATCCTAATAGTATATCTGTCTCTAATGCTAAAACTGAAAGTGGTAATGAAGAAAATGATGTTCCTGATAAAGAAAGAGTTGAAGAAGAACCTGAAAAGCACACTAAGAATACTAAATACACTAAAGAAGATTTTGTTGCTAAGAAACATGGTAGTGAAAGAGAGCCTTGGGTCCAAAAACCTATGCCTTTCCCTGATAAGAAACACAAGTCAAAGGAAGATGAACACTATAATAAGTTTTGTGAGTGAATGAAACCATTATTCTTGCAAATTCCTTTGACTGATGCTATTAAATTGCCTCCTTATTCAAAGTATATGAAGGATATTGTCTCGAATAAAAGGAAGATCCCTAATGAAGAAATTTCTACTTTGCTTGCTAATTATTCCTTTAATGGTAAGGTTCCAAAGAAACTTGGAGACCTAGGGATTCCAACTATTCCTTGCTCTATTAAAATAGTTATGTTAGAACTGCTTTGTGTGATTTGGGAGCAGGAGTTAGTGTCATGCCTTTCTCTCTCTATAAGAGACTTCAACTGGAAAAATTAATACCAACTGATATATCTTTGCAAATGGCTGATAAATCTACCACTATTCCTGTTGGTATATGTGAGGATGTACCTGTTCAAGTGGCTCATAATTGCTTGATATTAACTAATTTTGTTGTGCTTGAAATGCCTGAAGATGATAATATGTCTATTATTCTTGGGAGACCTTTTCTTAATACTGCAGGAGCTATTATTAATTGTAATCAAGGAAAGGTGACCTTTAATGTTAATGACAAGGAGCATACTGTCTATTTCCCCAAGAAGATTGATAGGACTTATGGTTTAAATTCAATTGAATATGTTGAGGGCATTCAAGTTGGAGAGATATATTGTCCCATACCAAGAGAAAAATTTGAAATTATTATGATTGGGACCATTGCTATCAAGGTTGAGGTAACATAATAATAAGTGAAATACAAAGTTTTGTTTCATATAAAATTGTTTTGGTAACAAGACCTGATCAACCTTGTTAACAAAAGGATTTCATTGAACAAAATAATGTTTTCACCATGATTATCTCCGCTTACTTCTATTTTTTCCATTTTAGTTTTTGCTTTCGTTTAGTTTACTTTTCTGTTGTTAGTTGCTTGTATGTTAGAGTGTCTTAGAACTTCTGAAGTCCTAGCCTTGTTTTGTATTTGCATCATTCCAGAAACTTGTTTCTATCAGAAAATCATTCTTTTATACCTAAAAAATGCTCACAAATAAAGTGTCTCGAAAAATTCCATAAAATCCATATTAAATTTTTACGTGAAAAAAGGGGCAGAGGAGTGCCTGGAAGGTACCAGGGGGGCCCACCAGGCAGGCACACCACCTGGTGGCGCGGCCAGCCCAGGGGTGCGCCTGGCCATGGTGTGGGCCACCCCTGGCCCTCCACTCACTCTCTCACTTGCCACTGCTCTCTCTCCCGAGAAAACACCAGTTCATTGCTCGAAATCGCGTTCTTGCCCTTGATTTTTTGATCTCCTTGCTCAGCCCATGTTTGCTGCTGAAATTTGGAGCATTTGTTCTCCGGTATGTGACTCCTCCGCTTGTCTAAGTAGATTTGTGTAGTGGTTTATATCTTGAGTATTTTGCTGTTGTAGGTGACAAGTTATGAGAGCTTGTAAGCTTGTTCAATGCTTAGAGATATAGTTTTGATGCATGTTTAGGCCTCTACAAGTCCCTATGAGTAGTGCCCTTCATTATATATTCACTTTGCAATCACTTGTTTAATAGATGTTTAAATTTCAGAATAGAAGATGAATGATCATCAACTCAACCAACATGAACTGAGGGTGCCTGAGGTTATGAAGGTTCACCGAGAGGAGGAAGTTTTTCCTTCCATCTATCCATGCTCCGAATTCATGAGGGTTGCAGAAATTTCCCAGGACTTCCATACTTTGGTTGCTAATGCAGGATTGGAGTACTTTTTGGAAGATGAACCTTGTCAATTTGTGAAACTAATGATGTCTGTAGTGTAGGACTTTCAATTTAGTTACTCTTTGCCTAACCCCATGGTCCACTACAAAATTTACAATATAGCTGTCGACCTTTCTCTCGATGAATTTTGTGCAGCTATTAAGGTACCTCAGTGGGGATCATGTGGAAGGATTAAAGAGCGACCTACACCACTCATGGACTTGTACGCAGAGATTTCCCAAGGGAGCAGCTTCTCGAAGGAGAGCGAGAAAATCCGTAATATTCATCTCCCCTCTATTCGCTACTTTGTTTACTTTATTGCCAAGTGTGTTCTTGCTAGGAAAACTGCCAATAAGTTATCTTCGTATGATCTAGAATTCATCTCTGTTGCTCTTAAACGAGATAGGACTTATAATTTGGGTGCCTTGATAGCTTTCCGTCTTGCTGCTAACCGAGAGAAAGGTGGAATTTGTGGATGCCTCATTGCCTCTCGTTTATTATCGTTGCATGGTTTAGTGCCCCATCATCTAGACCTATAGTTTCCCATAGAAAGGCTTGATCTTAATTCCATGATACAGCATAAATTTGTTTCTTCTTGGGCTAATCTGAGTGAGTTGTCTTATGAAATAACCTTTCTTAAGGCTGGGTGGAGAAGGAGCAAGTCTGAGCGAGTTGTTCTTTTGCCTGCACTTGTTTTGTTTAACCTTGATAACAGGGTAGGATGGTCCCTCACGGAGGAGGAGCTTGATACGTACTTGGGAGAGCTCTCCCAACAGGAGAAGGATACTAGAAGGGAGATCACAGATGATTCGGTCCAGCCCTCGAATGAGGGGGAGTCTTCATATCAGCGGCCTACCTATGATTGGGGAGCTTCTTCTTCTTCCCAAGGGCCTAACTACGATCATTCTTACAATGACCTGCCTGCTTGGAACCCTTACTCGTATTTGGATTGATACCCACTTAGGCCAAAAGCCTAAGCTTGGGGGCAGGTACACCGATATCGCACTCATCTCCATATCATTTTGTGTCGGTACTTTGTATATTCATGTTTCGTTCTCTTTTTAGTTTCGTTTTTACTTTGCTTTTGCTTTCTAAAACACAAAAAGACCAAAAATATTTCTGTTGTTTCTCTTTGTTTGCTTCTTCTTCTTTTTTCCTTGGTTTGCTTTTCCCTTTTTTGCTTTGTTTGAACTATTCGAAAAACCCAAAAAGATTTTGCTTTGCTTGTTCTTCCTTTTTGGTTCTTGTTTTTAAAAATCGAAAACACCAAAAATATTTGTTGTTCTTCTTTGGTTTTGTGAGTTTGTTGCAGGATTCAGCAGTCCTTAGTGGAATTTGGTTTCATGTTATTATTCAAGCCACGCAAGTGAAGGGCAATAATGAGGATTAATGACAACTTGAGGTGTGGTAAGAGGCTGGTAACGAACTCTATTTGTTTTTATTTTTGTACATATACTCATCATTGTGGGCATGCTTAGCCTGTTCGTGTAGGGTGTATGTTATTTATGGATGCGTAGTAGTTCTTGCTTTCTTATGATTAGCTCCAGCCCGCTAATAATTTGTAGCATGTCATATGAATGTTTGCATGCATTACTCTATTCATAACTTGGTATGACACCATGGTATCCTTCTCTGAATGTTTGACTTGAATTTACTTGGCACATGCTCACGCATGCATATGACTAAAATAATCAGTTAAGCCTCGATGAATTATTTTGCCTTGAGGGTCTTGAATCACTTTCATGCCATGATTAGTCCTGTTTTGTTGCAAGCATGATTATGACAGTTATTGCTCTCTCATTTGTCGCTCTCTTACTATTGCTAGCCTTCACTTACACTGAGTATGTTTTACTCGTGTTTCCAACTCCCTAAAACCAAATATTGCCAAAAGTGTCCACCATACCTACCTATTAGCATCATTTGCTATTTCGTGCATATCCAATATGCCTTGTTTTCTTTCGAATAAAATGTTTGCTTGTTATGAGAAAGTTAGTTAGTAAAGCTCTCACGAACTTGATGGCACACTTTATTTCCTGCACTTAATAAACCTGAACCATTGTGACTGTCCATGAAAGTTATATGCTTGCAAATTATAGGCTGGGGATTAGCAGAACCGTGTTGTCACGGGGAACACTTTCAACACCTGTAAATATATACCCAGTTTATATCATGCTCTTTTGTTTGCGGATGTCGTTGGTGTGAAATAAAAGGGGAGATTGTAAGTCCATGGAGTTATGTATGTGTGTTAGAGAAACGCCTGGGCCACTGGTCTAATCCATGCTGTCATGGTGGAAACCTGCAGCGTAACCATAATGAGTATCTATGAAGCATTCTTCTTATAAAAAAAGAGATAGCTATTGAGAAAAAGAAAAAAAAGATATGAGAAAAGAGGAAAGAGAGAAAAAAGCACCATTTTTCCATGGTAAAT
This sequence comes from Avena sativa, assembly GCA_916181665.1. Classification (NCBI taxonomy): domain Eukaryota; kingdom Viridiplantae; phylum Streptophyta; class Magnoliopsida; order Poales; family Poaceae; genus Avena; species Avena sativa. The sequence goes on from OV702290.1 coordinate 474,571,996, forward strand.
AAGAAGATTGCTGAGATACCCATTGTCTTCTTGCCTTGTCATTTTGATATGGGGATTCTTCCGTATCATCGGGCAAGGGGTACCCCGTTGGCGGTTCTCTATGATACACACGTATTTACTATGACAAGAACTTACCGGTAACTAAAGTTGAGTAGCATTAGGAGCGGCCGTCGTACTCAAGGGACATGAGATTTTCAGTTTATAGTCTGTCAAGCATATAACTCAGATTGGGCCTCACTTTCACCTTAACCATATTAAAGATGCTTATGATAGGGGCAATAAGAGCTCAAAGCTAATGAGTACCATACTTTCAGCATTTGGAAGCCTTTCAAATTATTCAAAACCTTTTTAATTTCCTTGTTGAGTCACCACCCATTCTTTGAGCACTTTCTTGAGAGCATAGTTGTCATTCTTAGTATAATGTGCTTGTCTCAAAACTTGATTATTTGTGTTATGACTTTGATGCTTGTATCTTTGATGTCTTTACTTTTAGTCTTCACCTGAACTTCAGAGGTGCCTTGGCATTCACAATCAAAGGCAAGCGAGATACCACTCTATCATACCTTGTTATGAGCATTGTAATGTTGCTTATGTTTATGTTTCATGCTACTTATTATTTTTGAGTTGGAATCTCTTCATAGCTTGCAATGCCTATTAAGTAAACTTAGTTACATACTCTTTATTATGAATTGTCTAAGTAGTTGATCACATGCTGAGAATATATACATCTTATGAAGCAAATGTGTTCGTGAAAGTTTCTTTTATCGCACTCAGTTTTCAACTGAATTGCTTGAGGACAAGCAATAAGCTAAGCTTGGGGGGAGTTGATACATCCAACATGTATCCACTTTCTCGAACACTTTTGCTATTGTTTTTCCTCTAAACTTGTGTGATTTGGATGCAACTAACACGGACTGACGCTGTTTTCAGCAGAATTACCTTGGTGTCTAGTTTTTGTGCAGAAAATCAACTATCAGGAAAAATCCCGGAAAATATGCCAAAAATCCTATTTCGCCAGAAGACTCACGGAGCCAGAATACGAGACGGAGTGGGGCTGGGCCCAGGCCACACCACCTGGCCGTGCCAGGGGTGGTCTGGCCGCCCCAGACACCCCCTCGGTCTCCCTCTTCGCCTATAAGTTGCCTTCTGACCTAAAAACTCAGGGGGGTTTGACGTTTTTCCAGAAAGAGTTCCACTCCGCCGCCACCACCAGATTCCGCGATTCGGAACCAGAAACTCCATTCTGGCACCCTGCCAGGACGGGGAATTGGAGGAGATCATCGCTATCATCATCACCATCGCTTCTCCATCGACCATCCATGTTTCCCCCATCTATGAGTGAGTAATCCCCCGATGTAGGCTATGGGGATGGTAGGGATTGGATGAGATCGTTCATGTAATGGCATCAAATTGTTAGGGCATGGTGCATAGTATCTACTATTAGTGCTCTTTGACTTTGTTGTGACTTGTTATGCTTAATTCTTGTTACTAGGGCCCGAGTGCCATGATTTCAGATCTGAACATGTTATTGATTCATTATGATAGTATTGTTTATGGTCTTACCTGCAAGTTGTATACACACGTTGTTGTCCGGAACCAAAGGCCCCGAAGTGATAGAAATCGGGATAACCGAAGAGAAAGGCTTTGATGTGAGGATCACATGTATTCACGGAGTGTTAATGCTTTGCTCCGGTGCTCTATTAAAAGGAGCACCTTAATTGCCAGTAGTTCCCTTGAGGCCCCTCTGCAAACGGGCTGGCAGGACAAAAGATGTTGTGCAAGTTTGCATTGCGAGCATGTATGACTATATATGGAACACATGCCTAGGATTATCTAGTACTTGGATGCTTTATCTTATTTATCTGCAAATGCCCTATATTCTGATTGCCATGTGAATTGTCTTGTCTATGCAACACCCGTCCATTCATCCCTATGCCTACCGCGCTCCAATCCTACTGTTTACTGCAATTGTTACTATCGTCTTTACTTTTACTACTGCTATTACTTTACTATTTCTACTACAAAACTGTTGCTACTGATGAACTGTTGTGAGCAAGATTGTTTCCAGTGCAGCTGAATTGACAACTCAGTTGTTAAGGCTTATAAATATTTTTTGGCTTCCCTTGTGTCGAATCAATAAATTGGATTTCACTTCTCTCGAAAATACTGCGATACACCCCCTATACTTTTGGATCATCAGGCACCAGTAGCAACATCGACTACATCGTCCATCAGAGCGACCGACATCTCTTCCTCGTACGGATCCATGCCTTTGGCAAACCACCGAACATCTAGTGGGCAGGGCGGTTGTGCAGCAGGCTTGGGGCTACCAGGAGGCGAAACGGCGGCGGCAATGCGGGCGGGGAGACGACTCGGGAGGGTGTGGCTACGCAGGTATTTCTAGCGGACTAAATAGCCGACGACAGCGAGGGGTGGCAGCGACGGCGAGCTCCTGGGGTGGTGGTGTCGTGGGGGGAGAAAATACAGAATGGACAAGTTTGTGTGCGTGTGTCACCGATAGGACTAGCCCACATCGTTTTCAGCTCCATTCGGCGCCCCCCGCTATCCCTCTCGTGGGTTGGGTTCGGCTTGGAGACGTCGGATGCCAAAATGGGCCGCGCAGACGCCAAAAAACTCGGGGACGGGCTGGGCGTGATTTTGAGCGCCAGCACCCCCGATAGCCCTTTAGGGGGCTTTAGGGCCCCGAGTGGAGATGCTCTAACGTATGGCCGGGCTCTCGGACCTATGTATTTAGCGTCAATTTTTTTTTCTCGGTCCTAGAAATGTCTAGGTTTACTTCGGACGAAAATTATTGGGAGAGGAAGAAGTCTATTTCAACATCTCAGTTTTCTTCTTAAAATAAGGCGTTTTTAACAATTTGAATATTGACGCTCACTAAGCATCCAAGTAACAGCTTGGTCTTGGTTCACAATACTAGTTGCACCGATCATATTTGAGCGAGTTGTTAGCATACAACTACCACTTTATATGTTAATTTTTAAATGGTATCAGTCGACCTTCAAATCGCAAAAAACTACCACATCGGAACTTAATTTCCGCAAAATGCACTAATCATGGGTTAATCGTGAATTGCAATGAATTTGATAGGTGAGTCCCACTTGTTAGGGGCTATTTACTGATGTGGACCAAGCCCCACATGTCAAAACAATTAAAAAAAAATCCAAAAACATTAGAAAAATAAAAAAAAATCATATTTTCTTCTCTCTTCCCATTGACCACCGCTAGCCCCTAACCAGCCCCGTCGCCCCTGACTGTCCTGTCGCCAGCCCTGTTCGCCGTCGTCGCCGCCTGCTCGCCATCATCGTCGCACCCCTCGCGGCCGAGCTCCTCCCTCGTTGGCGCGCGGGTAGCCGCGGAAGTGCCCCGTCGCCGTCCCTGCCTACCTAGTCCACCACTGACGCTGCCCCGGCTGCTCCGTCCCGAGCTCGGCCACAACGCTCAGCCGCGGCCGCGAGCTCCGTGAGCAAGGGGAGCTTGGTGCGGGAAGGAGCCAACCTCCAATGGGGCATGCCGGTGGCGGACGCGTGCTCCGCGAGGGAGGGGGCGGTGATAGGGAGCTCGCTGGAGTACGGTGGCGGGGAGCGGGGCATGCCGGTGGCGGACGCGAGCTCCGCGAGGGATGGGCGGCAGGGCATGTCGATGGCGCACGCGAGCTCCACGAGGGAGGGGGCGGCGACAGGGAGCTCGCCGGAGTATGACGGCGGGGTGAGCCGGTGGAGTACGGATTGGATGGGTCAACATCGTCCCACTTTTCCCCTTCCTTTTTTGTATTTTAATTAATTTTAATAGGCTGACAGGTGGGGCCGACTTCACCTCAGCAACTTTGACACTTATAAGTGGGTCCTACTGTCAATTTCAGTGTCAATTCGCAATCAAACGTGAATCATTGTATTTTGCGAAAATTTAGTTCCGATATGGTAGTTTTATGCGATTTAGAGGTTGACTGGTACCATTTAAAAAATTTAACATGTAAAATGATAGTTTTATCTAACTACTATATTTGAGCTTAGCGGTCCGAACGATCCGACAGAGATAACCTTCTCTTTCCCTCTGCTTCCTGCTATTGTTTCTTTATTCCTCTGACTTGGTGAAGTTGTGATCAGATATGGTTTAGACAGGGCGAGATACGTGACAATGTCTACTCTCTCTATTTTAACCTCTATTTTAAAATATAAGATGTTTTAGTTTTATAAAAGAAGTGTATCTAGGCTCCTTTTAGTGTGTAGGTTCACTTTAAATCTCAATGAACTTACACACTAAAAAAGGCTAGATACACTCTCTTCGTAAAGTTAAAACATCTTATATTTTAAAACGGAGGGAGTAGTTCATTACGCTAAATTTATTATCTGTTGACCATATCTTTAGACCAGTATGTTCCACTAATCCAGTTGCGCCTAACCAGTGGCAAAGTGACATTTTGGACAATAAACAATGCTCAGACCTGTTCTTGACACGATCGTTTTTCTTTTCTTGCTAGGGGTAGATAAATAAACACAAAGCAACAGCTAAAACCCGAATCTTGATTTGGCATAAGGCTGCCCTATATTATATGGAAAACGATCTTTGTAAGTGTTGTTGAATTTTGATGTACTCCCTCTGTTTTAAAATATAAGATGTTTTAGCTTTATGAATGGAGTGTATCTAGATCTATTTTAGTGTGTAGGTTCACTCTAAATCTTGATGAAGCTACACACTAAAAACGGTCTAGATACACTCCGTACACAAAGCTAAAACATCTTATATTTTAAAACAGAGCGAGTATACGTGTAATCAGTAATATGCTTCTCGTGTTAAGCTTGTTTTGCAAATATCCATCTATAGGTGCATTTTACAATAAAAGAAGAGAATAATAAGCAAAATTAAGAACAAGCAACGGGCTTTAGGAATTAGACAGAAACGCTGCACATTGAACCACCGATGTTTATATATATTTCTTTTTCAGGCAGCTAAGTGCTTGATTCCACAATGGTAAAATTCCTGACTCCATGACGACAACACCGAGGATTTGGCCGCCATTGATCAACAATTCTTATTTGATTTGTGTATGTGTTACGATAAACATTTATTTAGTACATGTTCGAACTACTTTTTTGTTTATTTGATTGGAACTATTATTGTATTTTGATTTGGATAATATTGTAATGTGGATGATCATTTGATTCGAAGTATTTCTGTATTTTCAGATCGAATCAATTGCATACATTTTGACATGTTAAATACCGAAATGTTGAATTTCTTACTTTTACGGTTCGAAAACAGCTCGCGCAGAACGGAGCCTACAAACTCGACCCGTGGTCCCGTTCTGCGCGAGAATTCACGGTTCAAGTTTGTGGACTCCGTTCTGCGCAAGCTGTTTTCGAACGGTAAAAGCGCTTTTCCATGGATTGTAAACGTAGAATACAGTTCAGTGTTTACGGCCTCCGTTAGAACCTCTAACGGCAGCAAATAAAGTAGGTACACAGCAGCAAACCGAAACTTTTGAGCACAGTGTAACCTCCGTATAAATTGGTATATGAACATCGTGACAGCAACTAGATTTATTCAAGTAAGAAAAGAGTACTAGTATAACATCGTGAATTCGTGATGTATTGATGTTCAAAGCACAATAAGCAACCACTCTGTATCTTCTTTCAGTGAACCAGCAACTCCCCAACTCTGAAACCCAGGCATCTCAGCTGCAGGCGCACATTGCCTGAAAAGCAGTCCATGAACACAGCCAGCAGCGACTCGTACTCAGCGCCATCAATGGCCGTACTGGCGATACCAGCAGCACCTGCTGGATTCGGCATTGCTACGGCTATGGAGCCACCATAGAAGGTTCGTCAGCGTGTTGCCATCGTCGTGCGATGAGAGCGCCCTGGTCTTCGTCAGTGCTGACTCCTTGTCGTAGATCCCCTCCAGCGCGTACACAAATCCCTTCCACCCTTCTCCGACGCCGTCCCTCGATAGCGCCGGCGTGGTCCAGCTCACCAGGTCCTTGACGAACCCGGTATCCGGGAAGAGAGCCTCGCTGATGGGCAGCAGCGGCAGGAGCTGGATCCCCAGCCTGCATTCCTTCCACTCGGGTGGCGCGAACCAGAGCCCGCTGTCCCTCTTGTTCGCCCACAGCACGCCGACGACGCGGTTGTTGCTGCTGAAGTCGTCCTCGTAGATCCCTTCCCCCTCCCGGACATGCCACCATGTCTGCGCCGCCAGCATCTCGAGTGCCGTGAGCGTGGCACTGACAGACACAAGATGTGTGTCCCCATAGCTCAGCCCGAGGAGCGCGGCAGAGTAATAGGCGTTCACGGCCTCGCTGGTGCTCTCCTGGTTGCGCCCGTCGCCGAACTCCGTCAGGCCACCGGCCCAGGAATGCAGCTTCCAGAGATCAAACATCCTCAGCTTGGTGTAGCTCGCGCCGCACTTGCGCGACAATGTCATGAAATCGGCAGCCATGGAGTAGGCCTGGGCCATGTACTTCCTCCCCCAGGACGGGTCGATCTTGGCCAGCACAGCAATGGCGTACAGGAAGTACCCCAGATGGTAGTGGTGGTCGTTGTAGATGCCGAAGCCGAAGTCGGCGCCGGAGTCCTGCAGCCCCTGCTTGGTGACGAGGCCGCCCCACTTGGGATCATACAGGAAGCCGTTCCCCTGGAAGCTGCCGTCCAGCCACGGCGTGACGGTGGCCTTCAAGAACCTGTGCACTGCCGGGATGACTTCTGGGCACCCGACCTCCTCGGCGATCAGCGCCAGCCTCGCCGCCCTGGCGACCGCCTTCCCGTAGAAGTAGGAGGACGTGGTGGTGATGGGGCTGGAAGCGAGGCTGTCCACGTCCTTGCGCAGCGCGGCCACGACCTCGCTGACCCCGTCGTCGTTGACCCCGCGGGTGGAGTGCCATGTTGGGGACAGCGGGTCGGTCCTGAGAGCCCAGGAATCGCCGACGACGCCGACCAGGTCGCCGTCGATGCTCCGGTACTTGAAGCCGTCGAGCACGCGGACGGAGCAGTCCTCCTGGGAGAGCAGGCGGAGGTGGAGCGGGTGGGCGAGCATGAGCAGGTCCCCCGGCCCCTGCTTGCGCCACGTGTAGTCGACGCAGAATGGCCGGTCTAGCGCGGCGTCCCCGCCCGTCGGGTAGCACCGACTGTACTGGTCGAGGACCGCCTCCATGGCGGCGTCCGGCAGGCACGCGATCCGGATGACTCCCGCGAACCCGGGGGCCGCGAGCTGCGTGACGCTGGGCTGCGCGAGCTGGATGGGGGCCGAGGCGTAGAGGAGGAAGGTCTGGCCGCTGTTCATCCTGAGGCGCCACTTGGTCCGCGCGGCGTCGCAGGGCGCGGCCTCGATGATGGCGTGGACGGAGGCGAGCGAGAGGTCGACGGGGCCCGCGGCGTCGGCGGTGGCGACGGTGACGAAGGGGCAGCCGCGGACGAGGAAGGCGCGGAGGGACGGGGAGAAGTCGAGCGTGACGGAGAGGTCGTCGAAGGCGACGACGCGGTGCGGCTGGGAGGCAGCGGCGGCGTCGGTTGGGGACGAGACGGTGAGGTCGGCGGCGAAGGTCTGGATGTCGAATGTCGGGGAGTGGTTGCGGGTCGGGTAGCAGACGGTCAGCCCCGCGTTGGCGGACCTGACGGAGTAGGGGTGGATGTACTCGGGCTGGTCGCCGTTCTTGAGCGTGAAGTTCTGGAAGAAGGAGTTGGTGGGGAGCGGCGCCGAGAGGAGCCCCGGCGCGAAGAAGCGGGCCGGGTCGGGGAGCACCGTGGAGGTCGCCTGCGGGAAGACGTGGCCCCCCAGGGACGGCGGCGCGGGGCGTCCTCCGTGCCCCATGGCGAGCTGCGGCGGGGGCGGGATCGGATAGGAGGAATGCGGCGGCGGTGGCGGGGGAGGGGCGTACAGGTCGGGCCTGGGCTTGTTTGCGAGATTGAAGGGGGGTTTGGAGGAGACGAAGCGGGAGAGGGTGTGGCCCAGCTTCTTCTTCCATTTCCTCATCGTCCGTATCCTCCTTTTATACAGGCTTAGATCTGTTCCTTGCTCCCTTTTTCTTCTGCTGGCATTACGGAATTTAATTCGAAAATTAGTTGGGTTAGCTGTATATGAAAAAAAAAATGCAGCACTGTACTGTTTTTGTGGGAAATTAGGACTTGCAAGCGACGACCTCTATCTTGGTTTCCTATTTCTCTTTCGTCGTGTATACTCTGAGCTGGAGCTGGTCTGCTTCGGTCGGCGTCTGGCGTCCGGAGCGTGTCCCTGCGCGTAGTAGATAGAGAAACATAAATGTGTGTGATTGACCCGACGCCGACCGCGATTGATTAACGGCTAAGGCATGCGCAAGAAAACGCGGCATCATCAACATGGGCGAAGATATATACTCCATTGCAAGGGAAGATAAGAGATATCGCGTACTAGAACAAAACAAAAAATGGCGACAGTAGTTGATCGGGTGCATATTTTGAGGAGCATTTCTTGTGGTAGTATGTACCTTACCAGAGCCTGTCCTGGGTGCCTGCTTCGATCCGACGACAGATCGGGAGCCGGTGTGACGATGGAGTGGTCTGCGTGGAAGAGCAGATGAAATGAATCAACGTGTGTTTTAGCCTTGCAAGTTGACGGGGGCAGGCACGAGAAGCAAGCACATGTCCGTCCCGTGTCGTGAGGAGGTCCGGGTCGCCGCGAAGGTTCGCAGCATCAATCAGACGTGTTTCGTCGGTCAGATCTCCAGCGAGAGCAAAGGAACCAGGTGAAATGATGGGCCTCGCCATCGCTTCCCTTCTTGCTTGCGAAGCCACGCCACATATGGCCGTTGGTGTTGGTTGCTTCGTTCCAACCGCCAAACAAAACAGTTTGGGTTTGTTTGTCTTGGTTGGACGCGACAGCAAGCAAGGAAGCATGTTGCACTGCATCAGTGCCAATCGTGTCGACCTGAGCTTCGGGAACAAGCATGGGCTCCACCGTATATATCTTCCCGGGGAAAGGGGGTGTACATCAGGAAACCCAAGCATGCCTAGGAAGCAAAGCAAAGCAACCTAAAATTCATCCTGGAAATGACATGCTTCCGTAACCTGACTCGCGTCGCGATCATGGAGTTGTCCAACCAAACATGGACTCGGAGCTCAGTCTGACATGGGCAGAGTTGAGCTTCTCTGAAAGCCCGAACCAAGGGACTCGCACATGTTATCGACAACGCCCAAAGGACAAGTACAGTATAAATTCAAGAAAAAGACTCTTCTTGCCAACATATGCTTTCTGCTAATCTCAACACTGCATCCTGCCCCGGTCAAAAAGGAAAAAAAAAAAGACACCGCATTCTACTCATGTCAACAATGCATTCTACTACAAGTAATGTCAACATTGCTTCGAAAGTCTCTCCAATCTCCGTAAACCGAACGGATAAAGACTCAATAATACAGCATCGAAACATCAACGTCCTGCCCTATTACTAGAAGAGATAGACAGTCAACTAAACCTCCCAGGTCCAAAAAAGAAAAGCAGCTGGGCGGCGCCTACTTCTCCGAAACTATCCACCGCCTCCAGCACCGAGAGGGCGCTCTGAAAGGGCAGCAGCAAGCACATACAGAGCCAGCCGGAGAAACTGGAGAACATGAGAAGACAATTGAAAGTGGAATTTTACTAAACAGAGTATTCACAAGACAACAGCAACAAACCTGACATGGCCTCGGTCGGGATCCTCACGCTAGTCCTTCTTCGACTTTCCTAATCTCGAATATCAGTTTCCTCCACATCACGAGGACAAACCTCTCCGCGTCGTCGTCCAGAAGCGATTCGAGGAGCTCCAGCATTCTGGGCGCCGTCACGTGTTCTTTGGTGGCCGCGACGACGTAGTCCACAAACTCTCCCAGCTCCTGACCGAAAACTTCGGTGGTCTTCCTCGAGATCCGAGGCCTCATTCTCTCGTGCAGTCCATACTGCACACAATAAAACGAATTTGATCAATGTAAGAGAATGTGATGGGAGTTGATATTTCGAAACAAAGGTCCGCAAGGCAACAGATTTGTAACTTCTCATTTTGCGTCTACATACATAAAACATGTTTTTTTTCAAGTACGTAATAATGTGGAAATGGAGAAGGTGGATAGTTCTTCTTCACCTTATCATAGATTGCCCAGTTGACATCATGGGCAAATAGTTCTTCCTTCACCTTAGGGACAGTAGCAAGCAACTGTTTTGCATCCAAAGGTTTCTTGTGCCCTGACTTGGATGTAGCTCGCAATTCCAAAGCCACTTCCTCTCCGGCACTGATGTTCTGCTTATCTGAGACTAGGCCTGGCACAAACACAATACGCTTTTCTTCACCATCGCTCTTGCAAACCCCATCTCCTGTCCAATGAAGCAACAAAACAGTTTGAAGATAATCAAAATACACTCACTTTTCCTGTGCAGATTTTTCCTCGCATGTTCAACTGCAGATTCACACTCCATAGGGACATGCATCGGCGGCGCCTCATCAATTTGCAGAGAGGACTTTCCAGCTGCAGAAACTTCTCTATCTTTATGACCTTCCGAACAAAAAGCTTTCCTTTCCCTGCCCTTTCCTTCCCCATTGCTCTTACGAAACCCATCTCCTGTCCAATGAAGCAATAAACAAATTTCAAGATAACTAAAATATGGAGAGGACATTGTATATTAAAAAGCAAAAAATTACACTCACTTTTCCTGTGTTGATTTTTGCTCTCATGTTCAACTGCAGATTCACGCTCCATACGGACATGCATCAACGGCGCCTCATCAATTTGCAGAGAGGACTTTCCAGCTGCACTCACTTCTCTATCTTTCTTACATTGAGAACCCACATCTTTCGTTCCAACTAAATGTTCCTCGTTTTCACATTGTCTCCTGATTTTCCTCTCCTCCAGTGCACTGCTCTGTTCATCATCATTGCCATTATCAATGGTACATGCAGATACCTGAACTGCCGGAGTTGGTGGCCGCGGAAGTTTATTCTTCATTCTCTCTTCGATCATACTGCGTATCCTTTCCATAGCATCCTTATCGGTGTCAGAATACCTGAACGGTGCATCTCTGGTAGCTTGATCGACATTAAGCTAGTTTCATGAAAAGAAAATAAGCATAGATAATAACAAATAAGCATTTCACTAGATTGACAAAAAACATTACAAATGAAAGCTTGACAAAGAATGAAAATAAATTGCTGGTGCAAACTTGGAAAGGAAGCAAAATTAAGCATTAACCTGAGGGAAAAACATTACGCATGAAAGCTTGGCAAAGAACAAAAAAGATTGCTCATGCAAGCTTGCAAGAATAAAATGGAAAAAGAAAAACTTAATTCTTCAAATGGATATTCTCCTACACTATTAGGTATTAGCTTTGAACAAGGTCATCGAGTTGCTTTTGAAGCATATAATAGCATTAGAGGCAAGCAATTTTACGATGATGGAGTGTTCCCACTTCCCAGCTGTCAAATGGATAACTAAGAAGAGTTAATCACCCAGAATTACCTCAATGGTTACTAATGCCTTAAGCCCTCCGACTGTTTAACACTTAGTGTGACGTAAAATAACCAAAATAGCCCTAGGCCCCACATGGCAGTAGCTTCTCTCCACTCACTGACACATGTGGCCGTGTAAAGCAACAAAAGTACCGCTAGGAGCCTAGGACCCACATGGCGGAATCCTCTCCACTCACCGTCGCATGGGCTCACATGCCCTTCTTCTGCCTCTAGAATTCTAGAAAGGTGTAACCTCCAAGAGACGTAAAATAACGATTAACTGAAGTGTGCCTCCAGGGCAATTTTGACAAATCTGACCCTATTGTAAAACTTAAGTACAAAATAAACTTGTTTCAAAATTTTAGCCAAATCTAACCTTTGTTGGTACCGCCAAACGTTCTGGCGGTACCATTAGGCATTGTACTGCCGGTCTCAACTTGGAGATACCATGCCTGATCCTACCACCCGGGAGGTACCACTTGGAAGGCTACCGCCAAAGCCTCTGCAGGTACCGCACCTAATGGTACCGTCGGAGTGTTTAGAGGTACCCAAATGGGTTAGATACGGCTAAAAATTTATAGGTTTTGGGAGGAAATTTTTGGATGGGCTTGGTCCCTTGGACCTCCACACCCTCTTATATATAGCTCAACTTAGTATTACATCTCCACTCATACACTAGAATAGTCTAGAATCTAGTAGGATATACTACTAATCTACTAATACTCCATAGAATACTCTAAACTCAACTAGGACACCAACATACTCCAACATTCCACTAGAATACTCTAGACTCTCCTAGGACAATACTACTACACCAACTCAGATTCCAACACTCCCCCTCAAGATAGGCATGGGTTAATCATCATGGCCATCTTGCTACAACTCCATGAAACTTAGTGCAACCACCACACATCTAGCTTGCAAGCACACAAAGATACGTAAGAGCATTACTCTAGCTCTTCCTCATCGGTCTTTCAGCATCTGGGGTCAAGCACCCATTCGACACTGAAAAGTCAAGCACACAAACTTTGCATCAAGCTAGCCACTTCCAATCCTTCTTGTGTTGGTCCACCGTTGCCTCTCCAACCATGCGCCTTCTCACACCGGCGCGTACAACAGTGGAACCTCACACCTTCCATCATCAGCTTGAGCATCGTCATTGCCTCGTCATCAACTCCTGTTCCACAGAACCATGGCTATCTCACCTCAACAACAGCTCCTACAGAGCCACAGCCGCCTCACCATCAACATCACCATGCACAAACTTTGCATCAAGCTAGCCACCTCCAATCCTTCTCGCGTTAGTCCACTGTTGCCTCTCCAACCATGCGCCTTCTCACACCGGCGCGTACAACGGCGGCACCACACGCCTTCCCTTATTAGCTTGAGCATCATCATTGTCTCTTCACCAACTCCGGTTCCCGCAGAACAACGGCTGTCTCACCTCAACAACAGCTCCTACTGAGCCACAACCGCCTCACCATCAACATCATGCACAAACTTTGCATCAAGATAGCCACCTCAAATCCTTCTCACGTTGGTCCACCGTTGCTTCTCCAACCACGCGCCTTCTCACACCGGCGCCTACAACGGCAGGACCACACACCTTCCATCATCAGCTCGAGCATCGTCATTGCCTCTTCATCAACTCCGGTTCCGCAGAACCATGGCTGCCTCACTATCTTTGCCTCGGTCACCATGGCCTCTACCTCTCAGATCCATTTCATTCTCTCTTCTCCTAGCAGCAAGCTCCGTTCCCTTTGCTTTTCACAGACGACACAAATCAGCTCCAGCAGCTGCTCCCTCCTGGACTCCTCTTCTCTCTGCTGCAACACAACAGCCTTGTTTCTCCCAAAACCGAATCTTGCCCAGCAACACCAAAGGAACCATTTGAAGGGAGCACTCCCATGTACCTTCACTTGATGTTGCAGGCTTCCACACCCTCTTATCCGCAACCTGCCTCTCTTATTTTCCCTATCTTGCAACAACAACTTGAACGGAAGCCTGTAGTTGCACCTCCCTTGTTCTCCCACAACACAAGAACAACTAACACAAGATACCTCACCCAATTGTCTCCCTTCACCACCACAGCTCAGTGCTGCTCCAGCCAATGCCTCCATAACACAGATGCCCAGCTCCTTCACAGCCACCTGCATCGCCTCTGCATCTTCCCATCTCGGACCAGATCAGGTCCTCCTCCACCTCCAGTTTCTCTTGGTCCCCAAATCCAACCTCGCTAACTTACTATCCTCCTATCAGCACCTCAACTACACCATTTTAACTAGCTCCTTGAGCAACTCCCATGCAGGGCAGCAACCAAGCCTCACACAATGCACCGTGCAACATGAGGTGGCTACTGCCTGCAGAGAGAAACAAGGTGCGGCCTCCCGCCGCTTAGGTGACTACAATGTTCCCGGTGTTGTTGACAACAAGAGCCGGGATGGGTGCTGCAGTGGTGGAGCGATGGCAGCTAGGGTTAGGAGGAGCCTAGCTCTGTTACCATGTAGGTTTTGGGAGGAAATTTTTGGATGGGCTTGGTCCCTTGGACCTCCACACCCTCTTATATATAGCTCAACTTAGTATTACATCTTCACTCATACACTAGAATAGTCTAGAATCTAGTAGGACATACTACTAATCTACTAATACTCCATAGAATACTCTAAACTCAACTAGGACACTAACGTACTCCAACATTCCACTAGAATACTCTAGACTCTCCTAGAACAATACTACTACACCAACTCAGATTCCAACAAAATTAGAGAAGAGTTCATCTGAGGCTAAACTTCCGTAAAAAGTTAGATTTGTCAAATTGCCCCCTCCAGGCCCCAAATGACAGAATCTTCTCTCCGCTCATTGCTGTATAGGCCTACCTGGCAACCCTTCTTCTTCCTGTAGAGAGGCGCACCAAGCCATTTGTCCACTACTCATACCAAATCTCTTAAGCTGCCATGGCTGTAGTCCTATTATCCCCAATCCAATTATTGCATGTCTACTAATGTTAACAAGATACTTTTCAAAAAAAAAGTAATACTAGTATCCTACAAAATGAGATATGCCGTGTACTAAAATAATAATAATAATATAGCCCATTCTGAAAATAACATCTCTAACTAGGGTTACCTCCTTTCCAGGATATTGTATATCCTAGTTTATACTCCCTCCGTCTCAAATTAGATATCGCAAATTTGTCTAAATTTGAATGTATCTAGACACTTTAGTATTTAGATACATAAATATTTTAACAAATTTCCGACATCTATTTTAAGACGGAGAGAGTACAATAAATCTACACAAGTTGTAAGCATAAAAGACGTCTAGCCCAGGACATACCACCAATTCTTGACCATCAATACTCAGTTTGTTGAGCAACCGCCTTGCACGATGACAGCATTCGGCAGATTCAAACTCGCAAAAGCCAAATCCAGTGTGAGTTCCATCTATGGGATTTCTGACTGGCTCCCAGCTTTTTACCACTCCACAGACCTGTGGCAAAAAGAGGCACACACACGTTACTATCTATGCCCTCAACCCAAAGAACGTGTGATCTGATGCCTCACAAGCTCCCTTTTATACGCCCCAAATAACCAGCTCGTATCCATAATAAATATCCTATACTATGCTTTGCCAGAACACAATAGGTCTAAGAAGATCAGTTTGAACAATGAACAATTACTTAATTCTTGTGATACTGCCTTGAGAGATCATTTTACGAACAGGGGTAGTACAATAAGTTCATAAGAAGCAAAAGTAACAATACCTGAAGAAGAGAAATAACAAAATTATTGTCCACTGTTGGCGCAATCTTGCCGATGTATACTTTAAAATGTGGTATATTGGGTGGAGCAACAGGAGGAGGATAGATGGGTGGAGCAACAGGAGGAGGCCCTGGACAGACAGGGTACTGCGTGATATACCTAGGATCCACTGCAGACAAAAAACACAAATTTCTTTCTGCCATATTAGTAAGTTCTTCAGTAATCCAAACACATGATGCATAATCTATCCTTAACAAATTAGCGGGCAAACAAAAAAACTTATCCACAAGTACAGCGCAGAATAACCTGAGAAAAATCATTATACTGCCCAGATCAAAGGAGATGAGCAAACAATGCTGGTTATGACTCTCAGCATCCTTTTGAGCAGAAACAAGCATTGGGAGGTTTATTTGCCAAAATTAGAGAGATTTCATAAATGCAGATTGTGATACAATAACCAGAACAAAAACTCATGCAAATATCTTGCTAGCAATACAAATAATTAGCATGACATCTTGGCAAAATAAACATATGAGAACTTTGAAGTTTGCAGATTTCTGCAAACCTGGAGGAAGATCTACGTAGATATCCAAATTTCAACCTATCCAAGCCCAGTAGGTTTCGTTTGCAAAACTCACAAAGATCATCATACCATAATCGATGCAGCACACTACTGAGTATGAATGCTTGACGAAATTGTTGCTATCAATATGTTTTTATTAGAAATGGAAATGATATAGTATACATTTCAGAAGTGTTAATTTAGAAGTTTGCAACTATCCATGGTGGGATGGAGACATTAAATAATATTTACACTAAAAACAAGCTATAACATGCAATCAGTTGAACCACTGCATGAACTTACAAGGTGTGCATTTGCATTTTTGATGTAACAAGACCGCCAATAAGTATTACCAAACACATCAAGGTCGTGGAAAAACACCAAAGGTCGTGTAAGATCATCAGAACTTCTGAAACTACACGAGGCTCTCCTTTCTTGTCAGGCAGTGTATCACGGCACAACCATTACTGTGACAGAGAAGTAGTCAGTGAAGGGTAAATTGGTGATCTTACTAATAAAAGTGCACCCATTTCCAATCCAACACCGAATTACTAGAATCTGCATCTGCCGCCCCCTCTGGATTGCTCTGATCCACCACTAGAATACGGCATCCCCGTTGCAAAATTAGCAAGTGATGTTCTTTTTCCAGAAATTAGCTTACCGGTCGGACGGGAGGGGGTGCCTGGGTATGGACCAAGTACACCCGGCGGCGGTGGTGGTGGATCCAGGTACGCACTCCGGGGAAGGTGCCGGGTGGCATGACGGGCGGGAATGCTGATGACGGACCCATGGGGTAGAAGGGTGCCGGCGGCGGAATGACGAGGATTGGGAAGGGGCCAGCGAACGGAATCGGGATGGGAGTACGCCTGGGCGTGGCGACGCCAGCGTCCGTTTGTACATAGCGCACGGGGGCGGCGACGGTGGCGCCGGGTTGGGCGCCGGCGAGTTGGCGCGACATGGAAACCACGGCGCGGGAGGAGGCGGAGAGGAAGCTACGTGCACATGCTATGCTGCGGCTAGTCCGGGCTACTCAATTATTGCGCGTCCACCAAACAATAGCCAATGACCGGCAGGTATGTCAACTTTAAAAAAAAAAAAATCCAGATCTATGCATGTACAAGTACGAAGCACCCCAAACATAATTAACATTACATCGAGGTCCTTGGATCACCTAGCCGCCGACGAGCCGCTTCGCCGCTTCCTTACCAGAGGCGACATAACGTTATTGATGACAATCGAAAAGCCTTCGTGCAAGTGGCTCTAAAGACCAGCGCCCTAGAGCTGAAGTTGTCGCTATTGAACCCTTAAATTGATCCAAAACTTGTAACACCAAATCTAGAACACGCGTAGACTGATGAGATCCACCATTCCATGGAAGCGACGACCAGACGAATCCCCGACCTCCTCAACGCCAGCGGCAAGATCGTCGTCGACGAGGTGGAAGAGGAGGCGGCTATACCTTATTCTTATCCCGCACAACATCGCCATTGTCGATGTCGGTTGACCAAACTCTAACTTTAGAGACCCTTCAATAGCGCCGAGTGTGGGTCCGAGTTCCCCACCCCTCCCACCGCAGTTATGACAAGCAGAGGAGGCGGGACCCGTCGGTTCCGGTCGTAGACGGCAAGGACCAACCGATGGTGGCGGCGCCTAGAGTGGAACCCTAGACTGCCGCCTCTATTTCTTTGCAGGAGGAGACGTCGCATTATGTGTACACATAGGCAGAAACAAGCCATAGAAAAATGACATAGATACCGATACATATAACTACAAATATTAATATATTTAAATCACAATACCAAGACTACGTGACGCGTACAACTATTAAAGTAACCAACCAATATCGGTAAGAATATCAATACCAGTATTTCAGAAAAAAGCAACCGAACACTCTGGTCGACAACACTCGGATTCGGGAGTACGGATCACCATTATCAAGAGTGTAGCATACATGACAAATATTGAGGATAATTCTTCAAATGGCAACCATGAGAAAAAATAAAAGAATTATCCAGCAAAGCAACATCTAAACGACTATAACTAGAGAATTTAATCTTTCAACACGACCATTGACATTCAGAGAGAGATCTTGTCGTTGAACGAAAATCCAAATATCTCCATTAACGTGGATGCCAAAAAAGAAGAAAACTACCAAAGATTGAGCCTAATCTACTAAAAACACTAATTCTATAAAATAAATGCACTCAAATATCGGGCTCCTCAGCCCTCCTTAGCCGGTGAGGCCGATTAGAGGAGAGGAATCGCCGTATGGAGGAGGCGGCGACTAGGGTTTTTAAAGAGAGGACAACAGAGAGCTTTCTTGATCTGGTTTTGCTTGATACTTTTTGACAAAGCTAGTTTTGGCTTAAGATCATACCCACCCTACATCTACGCTACATGGGAAATTTAACACAGGCGATCCGATCTGGTGTTCCTGGCTAGGAGAAAGCTAGAGTTTTTGAGGTGGAAGAAGGCCCCTCTCTATGGTGCGCACCCCTCCTTTTATAGGCGTCCGGTCCTCTTCCCGCCCATTGGCGGGAAGGGTTCCCACATGACGACAAGGAAGTGGGCTGGTGAGTCAAAGGTGCTCCTTTTTGCCTTCGCCATGTTCTCCATGTCCTCGCAGAGGATGGGGTGGTCCCCCATATTAGTAGTGTTGCTGGCCATACTTGACTTAGAGAAGGGGAAGGTCCTTCCCTTAGAGAGGAAGTTGATGTCTTCCTTGCACGACAGGAACGTGCCGGGACAGCTGTCTCCGCAGGAGTAATCACATTGCTCCTTTCTTCGGTTCGCAAGTGTTCCGGTGCGGCATGTTGAAAAAGTGTTCTATTTTTCATGCAAGTTGTTCGATCCTATTAACTACAAGAGTTGCTTGGCACATGATGGGTTTAATGATTGGAAACATATCATTGATAGGCTCAAAGAACATGAAATTAGTGTCGAGCATATCACAAGCATCATCTCTTGGAACGAATTAAGAAATAGACTGAACAAACATGAAACAATTGATAAGGAGTTGCAGCAGGAGATCATAAAAGAGAAGGAGTACCTGAGACAAGTTTTACTAAGAATAATTGTTGTTGTGAAATTTCCTCGTAAACACAGTTTGACATTTAGAGGATCTAATGAGCATCTTTACAATGATCATAATGGTAATTTCTTAGCTTGTGTTGAGATGATTGCAGAATTTGACATGGTAATGCAAGACCACATGAGACGGATTTAAAGCAATGAGATTCATTATCATTATCTTAGTCACAAAATTCAGAATGAGTTGATTTTACTAATGGCTTCTAGCATTATATACACTATTGTGAAGGTGGTTAAGAAGGCTAAATATTTCTCAATTATTCTTGATTGTACCTAACGAGGGGTAACCTCGGCAATGCCCATGATGATGGACTTGGGTTTTCGCGAAAAAGAGAACACTGGGGATTTCGTCGGATGTCAGGAAAACAGTGAAGACAAAGTCACCCGAATATTGGGGAAAAACTCTATTACAAGTTATCTACTAGATTTCGGTACCCTCGCTTGGGCTTATCCCGCCCTATATATAATAGGCCGGGTCTCAAAGCTATATGCGGATAGGTTTCATACACGCGTGATTATAATTCCAACATAATGTCGGTTCGTGGTTTCCTTCCTAATTCGAATAAAGAGTCTCTATCGGTTGCTTCCTTGGGCTTTTATCTGAAATCTCTATGGGAAGGCCTTTTACCCAATGTAGGGTAGAGAATAGTGGGTATCCGAATAATCATACACATGTCAGTAGCCCCCGAGACTCTATCTGAATCCGCAGTTTTCAGGTTGAGTCTCAAAGTTTTTTTTTTCTCTTATTCTGTTTGATTTTATTTTTTGTAGGGATTTCGGTACAACGAGTCTGATGCTTCCGACGGATCGGGAACCAGTTAATTGCTCTTGGGAAAAATCAAGGTTGACCTACATCAAACTCAAGTCCCCAGGCTTGAATCTGGTATTTGTAACTGGTGTAATTTAGTTCGAGCCGTGAGGTCTTACCGAATAATGAATTCTAGTTTTCTATTTTTTATCAGGTACCCAACACGTCCGTCAGGATTTTTCATCGTATCGTTGATACGGATTTTTACTGGCAGAGCACATTCTTGTGCGATTACCAGGCCACACATGACGAATCCTGGGGTCTTACCTTCATGTTTCTGAACACAGCATTCGGATTTTTTCCCGCGTCTGAGCGTGATCCGAGAGTTTTGTTTTACTTTCTATATCCTGCTCCTGATAGTAGTATTTTATCGTCGGATGCTTCCATTATTTTTCTTTATCAGGTGCGTGCTAGTGCTCCTGATAGGAGTAGCCCCCGAGGCTATGTTTGGATATGTGTATCAAGACATAGGCTCGAAAAAATGCGTTATTGTTTCTATAAATTTTTGTCGGGTGCACGACCAGTGCTCCCGATAGGAGTAGCCCCCGAGGCTAGAGTCGTAACGTTGTATATTTCGAGTGTAGTCTCAAATCTTCTCCTGGAGGAATTTACTTCGACTCCAATTGAATTTTTTCGGGTCATACCTTGAGAAAAGCCATATTTTTTGTTGTAGTGCTTTTTGTGACATCAGTGATGACGTATCTGATGCTATTAGTTTTCAGAAAAACACGCCATGACGGGACGTGTCGAACGTGGGCCCATGCATAGTAATGATGACGCGTGATGGCGTTTTTAGTGGAGATTCTTGACTACACATCCCCTCGCTGCGCGAGAATCGAGGCGTCACGCGCTGTTCTCCGTTTTTACTGCAGTCACAACTGCTTTTATATTTTTCCTTTTCGAGATTTTTGTAAACACGTGTCTTCATCGCGCAATCCTCTGCCGCTTCGATTTTGCATCGGACAGTTAGGTCTTTACGTTGTTGCTCTTTATAAGGGAAGGGATATGCTTTTTACTATTTCACCTAGCCTCCCTCTGCTCCTTCTTCCTCCTTGTGCTCTTGGCTCTTGCGAACTTTGATTTTCGAGCCCTGCTTTCCTTGCTCCGCTGCCATGGGCAAAAACAAGGCCGCTGGGACTTCCACTGCCGCCGCAAAGGCCACCCGGAAAAGAGCCGTAGGGTGGGCTCCCACTAAGTGCACGGCGCGGGAGCTTCGCGAGGCACAGAACTCCGGCCTTCTGACGAAGGGCTCCTTCAAGCTCCCCGACGAAGCTGCTCCCATCCCCAAGGCTGGCTGGAGGGTAATGTTCCTCTCCTTCCTCTTCCACGGTCTTTCTCTCCCCGTCCATGAATTCCTCCGAGGCCTTCTATTCGTTTATGGCGTGCAGCTTTATCAGCTCATGCCCAATTCCATCCTCCGCGTTGCTTGTTTTGTCACTCTTTGCGAGTGTTTCCTTGGGATTCATCCCCATTAGGGACTTTTGAAATACTTCTTCTATGTTCGCCGCAACACCACTGACACCATTGTCCATGATGTTGGTGGCGCCATTTTTTCTGTCCGCTCTGACGTTGATTACTTAGACTTCAAACTCACGGATTCTGTCCAAGGTTGGAAGTCTAAGTGGTTCTATGTCAAGGACAAGCCACTCGAAGACCAATCTTTCGGGTTAGCCCCCTTTGAACCTAAAAAAGTCTGTCATAAACTCGACTCCTGGGATCAGCGTCCCTCTGCCGAGGAAATGGCTGAAATCCAGCCCTTTGTTGATCGTATTTCTGAGCTACGGCATGAGGTTGGCAAAGAATTGTTGGGTCTCCAGGTCCTAGCATATTTTTTGCGGATCAGTGTCCAGCCGCTCCAAGCCCGGTTGTCCGGTATGTGGGCGTATATTGGGAAGAAGGACCCGATGAGGATTTCATTAGAGGACCTCACCCTTAAGATGTATGAGAAGAGAGTCTGGAGCTTCACAACTTTAACGGCAAAGAAACCGGTTCCTTCGACTTGCCTTGTAGAGCCTTACAGCAAGAAGAAACGTCTTCCCGAGGTGCATTTCCTTCGCTTTTGTCTTTTCCTTGTCTTCTGTTTATAGATACATTTTTTCAATTCTTACGCTTTCTGTAGGATTTTGATCACCTGAGCTCACTTCCCCCCCTTCCTAAAAGTGGTGAGCCTCCTGTCCACCCCTCTACATCTGACGATCTCCCTATGACTGGGACTGGCGCAGATGAGGAGGGGGATATTTCTGCGTCTGACTCTTCGTCGAAGACGCAATCTCTTCCTTCGGCTGGCTCCGGGGATTTCCGCATGGAGCGTGCCGACAAAAAGAGAAAAAAACCTTGTGTTGTGGAAAGGGTCAAGGATTCGGATGACTCGACTGCTTCCAAGCCCTTCGGCACTTCTCCAATCGCAACTGTTCCTTCCTGGATGAACTTGTTTCGTCTTGCATAGGATGTGTCTTCGTAAGTATTTGCTTTCTCCTTTTTCTGTTTTCATCGAATGTTTTTTACTGCTGATGCTTACTCTTGGTCGTGTTGTTTATAGTGATGACGAAGATCTTCCTGCTTCTCCTCTTCCCACATCTGTGGGCTGCTCCACAAGGAAAACCCCTCCACCATCGGCAGAGCCGAAAGAGAAAACTTTGTCTCCTATGGAGAAAGAGGTCCAAAAATATGTCGCCGCTTCATCCAAGACGTCACCGCAAAAAAGGAGAAAAATGGTAGGTAAAGGGGTGGTGATATCTGAAGCACCCGTTGATGTGGACATGAAGGATGTAAGTTACTTTTGACGCCGGAATTTTTCCTTCCTCATACATTTAGTCTGGCTTTATATCCTTTTGTTGTGTTTTTCCCTTGCTCAGCCTTTGATGCGTGAGATGGTTGGTATGGCCACTCGCTTTATAAGGATCCATGACGATGTTGCAGAGCTGAAAGGTATGTACTGATCGCTTGTGTAATTTCCCTGTAAACATGTCCATCCTCGTTTTTTGCGTTTTGCTCCTTCGGCCACTGCTAAACAATCCACGATTATCCAGGATGAGGCGATGAAGCGTGCCGATGAGCTGGAAAGCAGGCTCCGAGCTGCCGGAGAGGCCAATCAAAGGGCGAAAGCTGATGCTGATGAAATGGCCAGGCGAGTTGCTGCTCGAGATGCAAATCTGCGGTAGCGCCTGGAGGCCTTAAATAACTCGCTGACCCGTAAGTTTCAATTTGTGCATGTATTTGTGGTTTTGTTTCTTTCTTTTGATTGTAGACCTCTTCTTCTCTTTTTGTTTGTCAGAGCTGACTGGCCAGAACCTGACACTGAACGATGATAAGAGGGTTGATCCCTTATCGGATGTTGTTAGCACTTTGGAGGCTAACATCATTCGTGGGCGCAATCTTCTTGTTCGTTCGCACCGTGCCTTCAAGAAACTCCATGCCGAAGTATTTCCAACCACGGATGTGCCGGAGGACCTAAATGAACTTGTCGCTATTTTTGGTGCTGATCCTGCCCCGCTTGTTGGTTATAGTCTGACGCAACCAAGGAGCGGTGCCGAAACTTTGATGGCTCTGGCGATGGCACATGGCGAGAAGGTCGACTAGGAGAAGGTTAGCTCCTATGTACCGGTCACCTCCAGTAGCAAAGCAGTTGACCTGAAGTCGCATATTAAAAGGGTCAAAAAATATTCTCGGCTGCTACTGGGTCTGGTCTCGGGTTCAGGGAAATTGGCTGCCCCTTCCTCGACTCCCCTTATTGCATCGGGCGCTCCTTCTTCGGCTACTCCTACTGCTGCTGTAGCTAGTGCTCCTTCTGCTAGTACCACCTTACCTTTGAAAGGATGCAGCCCCATAGGCCCTATTTTGTAATCGTTTATCATGTCTTCCCTTATTGTAATGGATTCTGAACTTATCCGGCCTCCTTTTGCTTCTTTTTGCAAGAAAGCGGCTTTTGAATATATGCGTGTGACCTTGCCTTTGTATGCTGAGTGTTTCGTGCACTTCTTTGTCTTGTCAGATCTTGAGTGATTCTTTGGCTCCTTCTGGTTCTACGCAACCATCGGATGTTGTTGTGTCCTCTGCTATAGCGGGTGCGATTGGTCCTGTCGTCGTGCGTACGGTGGACCCGCCACTATATGCTGAAAAGATAGAACAAGTGAAGAAACTTGAAGGAAAATTGCGGGTTGTTCAATCGATGGTGGATGTTTCCCGGTTGAAAACATGCCAAGCTCTCAATCGTGAGGCTTTTTTTGGAAGAGATCTCCAAGGCGAGTGAGAGGATGTTGTGTAAGTACTTGTGCTCTCTCTTTTTTCTTTGGTTGCCTCTTCCGTCTTGCGGGAGATTGATTTTTTGTCTTCTTGATTTCTAGGCATCCGATTGTGCGAGAGGGACGAGACCCAATGTCTGCGCAACCGAATGCAAGCACTTGTGTCTGCTTCCCGAAGTTCTGAGACGGACTTTTGGACTGATCACCGCCGCGCCTACACCATAGCATTGCTTCAGGACCGCCTATCGGAGTTGGAGAAATTCGTCGAGTGCTGTCGCACATCTCTGGCCGTTACTTATAATGCCATGTTTCCTAGGGATCCTCAGCCTCAAACCTTGGCGGATTTGATTGCAAAATTTCAACAGGGTGAGAAGATCCATCATTTTGTGAAGCTTCAGCTTGTGGCGGGTGCTAAGCTCACGCTTTCCTGGGTGCATGTGCATCATCCGACGTTAGACTTGGATGATGTATCTTCATGGATACCTTCTCCTTTCGATGGTGGTCTTATTGATATGGTACCTCATTACGCCGCTGCTCGTAGACCTGCAATTAGGATTGTCCGAAAATGTTTGGAGGCAGACGAAGAATTTTTTGTAAATTTCCCTATCTGATTATTTACTTGCTTCGCCTTTGTACTTTGTGTAGAAACACTTTATACTTGTCAAAAAGGTCGTATGTTTTATACGAGATTTTGATTATATGTTGTATTCTCATACGGGGGAAACTGGCAAGCTGTTGTGCCGTAGTAGTTTGTCGTGGAAAACTTTCTTTAGTTATTCATATCAATGGGTGAGAGTACATTTTGGTGGCGCGATCGCCTGGCCGTTGGCCTTTATTGAAAATAAGGTGTATCTAAGTATAACCTATCTCGAAGAGACTTCGGCTTCAATCGGTGGGTCTTCTGATGCGGGACTGTTATTAGAGGCCGCATGTGTTTCTTTTTGCGAGGCTGATGCGTGCTTGCTCTTCCGATGTTTTCTTCTTGCAGGTGTGTCCTTCGTGTGTCGACCCTTCATCCGCCAATTTTAGTTGTCCAAGCTCCGCCTCCATCCCAAAATATTCCGAGATTTTGTTGAATTCTCGATCGTAGCTGTCTGCCTGGCTGAAGCTGCCTTTGACTGTGATGACCCTGTTGGGGGCTGGCATTTTCAGCACTAGGTATACGTAGTGGGGTACTGCCATGAACCTGGCGAAAGCTGGTCGCCCCAGGATCGCATGGTATTGAGATGGCCAGTCCATAACTTTGAACTCCAGCCTTTCTCGTCTGAAGTTGTTTTTTGATCCGAAAACAACGTCAAGGTGGACCTTACCCAATGGAATTTTGGCTTTTCTAGGAACTATCCCATGGAAGGTTGTGTCGGTTGGGGTTAGGTTCGCCATGGACCAATTCATGACCCGTAGAGTTTTGGCGTAAATCAGGTTGATGCTGCTTCCTGCATCCAAGAAAACTTTGCTCATGTCGAACCCACCGATTTGTGCTTCCACTATCAGTGCTGACTGACCTGGCTAAGGGATCCGTAACGGATGGTCAGATCTGCTGAAAGTGATTTCTTGTTCTGACCAATGTAGATACTCTGGTGTAGGAGGTGGCTTTGTTACTGCCAAATTTACTTGCCTAGTGATCAGCTTTTGTGTTCTATTGGAGGGTGGGCCCTTTTGGATCATTAACATTGCCCCCTTTGATCTGGGGTACTCGTTGTCTTGGTATACTGTGCTTTGCGGCTGTCCCGCTGGTGGAGGCCCCTATTGTGGTGGTGGAGCACCGATGGCCAGAGTGCCAGGTGCAGGGGCGTAGTTTCTATTTGTTGCTTCGGCTGCCTTTGCGTTGCATAATTCTTGCATCTTTTGGAATGTCCGACAGTCCTTTAGGAGGTGGTTTGATCGCCTTTTCCCTGTTGAGTCGACGTAGTAGTGCATATTGCAGGGTCCTTCCAACATTTGTCCTGCTGACATTGGTGGGTCTCAGTTCGTCGGTTGGTATCGTTGTCGCGACTGGCTTTCATTGATGTTATCCCTACTTCCACGATATCCGCTGTTGTAGTCGTCATTTCATCGGTTGTCCGTTCCAGAAAAACTCGCTGCAACGTAAGTGGGTGTGTAGTATCCATCATTTGTTCGTCGCCTCCGATCGGTGTTATGCCAGTCTCTTTCGTCGGGTGAACGAGCCCTTTTGTTGTGTATTGCATCCTCTCCGTCGGCCCAATAGTTGCCTATTTCCATCAGTTGTGAAATTGTTTTTGGATTTGATTGTCCTAGTTCTTCAATGAATTCCTGTTGACGGAGACCATCATTGAAGGCGTCGATCGCTCTTTCTGTTGGGTCCACAACATAGAAAACAAAAAATTTCCTACGGTGTGAACTACACGCCAAGATCTATCTGCTAGGTACAAAGCAAACGGATGGACATACATCCATAGAGAACTTACCCTCGAAGAGAACGAGCTTTGTTAACGAGTAGGAACTCTTGGTTGATGTAGTCATACACTTGCCGATCTCAAGATCGTGAGGAAGTCCGAGCGCCGCAACTCAGCAGCGCATCCGCACTCGCACACATGTTCAAGCCACCGGACAACCTCCACCTCCTCGCTCCAGCGATCCAGCGGAAGCAGCAACTCCTTCCAGAAAAAATGCCACCGGGAACATGTATCTCGCTAATCCGAGACCATGGGGAAATAATTCTAGAGGGGGAGAGAGATCATTCACAAGGAGGTGTATGGATGAAGGAGGGAATGGGTGGCCTTTTATAGGAGGAGGGGGGGTGCCCCCTCTCTCCATGGCCGGCGCATGGGGGGGTGACCCCTCACCTCCCCCATTCATGTGGTGGTAACCCCTCCACATTAAAATGCCTCTTCACATTCCCTTTTAAAGTCTCCACTTTAAATGCATTAAGTTTCTCCAAATTTAATGCTCTCTCATTTAATAAAACTCTTTTATTAAATTTGTTCAGAATTTTGTTAATTACTTTAATTAACAAACATTCACATATAGCCCCTTGCAATATTTCAATATCACATGCAGAACCACTTTCTGCAATTTCACCCGAAACAATTTCCGGTTTCTATTGAAACAATTCCTGCGCTTTGCGATTCTTTCGTCTGAAACATATGTGCTCCAAAATGGTGTTCGGTAACTCTTAAGTGTGCCACCCTATGGTTCGCGAATAATGCAGACATGATCGAGACCCTTCTCCGATCAATAATCAGCAGCGGGACCTAGAGATCCGTACTGACTCCTGCACATTCAACGATGACTTCTGTGATCGTGAGAACCTTTAACGCTTGTAACTAAATCCCTTTGTCTCTCGATATATTACATGTCTGAGATTCAATCATCGGTATCTCCATACCTAGTTTGATCTCGTTACCAACATGCACTCTTTTCTCGTTCCCGTGATATAACATTCTAGTGATCACATCACTTGCTTGCAAGCTATCCTAATGTGATATCACCGAGAGGGCCTAGAGTATATCTATCCGTCATCTGGATTGACAAATTCCACTCTTGATCCATGAGCCTCAACATAACACCTTCGTAGCACTGAACCCATCTTTATAGTCACCCTGTTACGGTGTGACGTTTGATGTTATCAAGATACTCTTCCGGTGTTAGCAATTAACATGATCTCATGGTCTAAGGATAAAGATTACTTCGTATGATGTTATAGCAATATAAACATAATGACTTGATTGTAATGCTATACTTCGGATGAATGTTCATCACATTATTTCACAAATGCTGTGACCTTGTTATTAACAACATCCAATGTCCATGATCAGGAAACCTTGATCATCCTGTTAATCAACAAGCTAGTCTATAAGATAGGCATGACTAGGAACCCTTTTTTTTTATTAAACACACATGTATTGATGTTTCCTATCAATACAATTATAGCATGTAAAATAAACATCTATCATATACAAGGAATACATAATAACAACTTTATTATTGCCTCTCAGGGCATATTTCCTTCACTTTCGTCGGATATTGCTTTAGCCGAATTTTTGGTAATATTCCATCATTGGATGAAGGCTCGTATTGATTCTCCTGGCTTTTGCTTGCAGGCGCGTAATTGCTCTAAAGACGCGGGTCGCTTGAATGTGGATTGCAAGTTTCTGATGAATTTGTCTTCAAGATCATTCCAACTCCTGATGGAATCTTCTGGTAACTGCTTTAGCCAAGAGCGTGTCACACCGGTTAGGTGGAGCTGCAGGCTTTGCATTGCCATGGCTTTGGATCCTCCTTGTAATCTGACAGTCTCTAGATAGTCTGTCAGCCAAGCTTCGGGTTCTTGGAGGCCGTCGTATTTTTGTCATTCTTGGGATAGCTTAAAATCTTTCGGTACCGGAGTTTTGCGAACCCGTCGGGTAAAGCAGCTGGCCCCGCATAATTCTTGTTCATCCTCACTTTCATCGTCACGGTATCTTCGGGTGTTGCACTCTTCTCATGACCGATCAATCCTTCGCTGGGTGATGTCGTTTCTTGCGTTGTTGCATGGTTCTTGTTCGAAAAAGTGGACCCAATGTGGCGACCGAGATCATCAGGTGTGACCTCCTTGCCGATGGCTGTTGCGATGGTGTGGGGATTGGTCATGTTGCCTCGTGGTTTCTTTATCTGCTTGCGCAAGAGTTTCTCCCACCAAACTGAGGTTCATCAGGGCAGATCGGTGGAGGGCTGCATGGGGATCGTCGGGTGCATGTTGTGTCGTGATTAGATATGTTTGTGCAGCCACAATAGCTGCCTGGGCTGTCTTTGCTTTGATGTTTCCATCCTAATCTATCGACATAAACGAGAGATCAAGGTCCCGAATTAATCCACTTCTCTCTTCTTCTGGTATACTTCTTAATCTAGACGGTCCTCTTCTTGGCGATGCTCCTCCTGTGATGCTTCTTGATCCCCGGGTGGGGCTTAGTTGTGCCCTTCGTAAGCTAAATTCGTAAGCTACCCTCTTCCTTTCGTCGAGCTGCCTTTGCATCCTGAGGATTTTTCTCTTTTTGCAGTGCAACAGATACTGGTATGCCAATAGATCTTCGTGAGTGGCATCTGTTGCCATTGGGGTTGCACACAAAATTGCTACTTTCACTTTCTCCCATGCACTGGCTGGTATTCTAAGGGTTCACCTCTCATCTTCGTGTGGTTGCTCTTCTTCCCTATTTTCTCGGTCGGCTGTTGGATCTGCTTCATTTCCTCGACTTTCTTCGTTGTCATTTCTTCCTACACTATGGCTTGAAAGGATATCATCAGGGTTAACAATTGGGTTACCGTTGGAGTCTTGCTGGGTCATGGCGTCTTCGATGATCATGCATACTTGGTGCTGAGTGGCGTACGGACTGGTAACATCATCGTTTTTGCCAATGGAGACACTATCGGATAAGCCAGTGAAGTCCATCAGCTTTTGCTGTGGATAAATTTCTGCCATCCGAATTCCAAAGTCGATGCTTTTGCTACTTTCTTTGGGTTCTGAATTGGCTAGGCTTGCTTCACGTGGTGGCGTGAATGGTGGGTCTGATCTGAAGGAGAGATTATCATAGAGGCCATCAAGATCTCCCAGATTCGTCTTGACTTGCCCGCCTGCGTTGCCTTCTTCGATCTGCGCCTTGACTTCCATTGAGGATTTAGTGGGAGGTTCCTGTACTTCTGTTGATTTGCGGGTAACTTTACGGGTGGGTGGGCGTGGATTTGCTTTCGTCGAGTTGATGCTTGGTGGAGAGCGTTCTGCCGAATCCGTGTTTCCAGCGTTCAAGTTTCCCACAGATGGTGCCAATTGACGAGGGGTAACCTCGACAATGCCCATGATGATGGACTTGGGTTTTCGCAGAAAAGAGAATGTTGGGGATTTCATCGGATGTCAGGAAAATAGTGAAGACAAAGTCGCCTGAATATTGGGGAAAAACTCTATTACAAGTTTTCTACTAGATTTTGGTACCCTCGCTTGGGCTTCTCCCGCCCTATATATAATAGGTCGGGTCTCAAAGCTGTATGCGGATAGGTTTCATACACGCGTGATTACAATTCCAACATAATGTCGATTCGTGGTTTCCTTCCTAATTCGAATAAAGAGTCTCTATCGGTTGCTACATTGGGCTTTTATCTGGAATCTCTATGGGCCGTAGTCCTTTTACCCAATGTAGGGTAGCGAATAATGGGTATCCGAGTAATCATACCCATGTCAGTACCCTTGATGTGAGTCACCAAGAGTAAATGAGTTTGTTGATTTGCTATGTTAATACCTTTGATGCACATGTAAAAGTTGAGGAGTACTTTCTTGGTTTCTTGGTGGCGAATGACACATCTGGTGAAGGTCTTTTCAAGATATTGGTTGAATCCATCAAGTCATATGGTCTTCTTATTGATTACATTAGGGGGCAAGGTTATGGCAATGGCTCTAATATGAAAGGAAAGAATAAAGGAGTGCAGAACAGGTTGATTAAAAGGTAAATCCAAGGGTTTTGTATATACCGTGTGCTTGCCAGAGTATTAATCTTACTCTTTGTGATATGGCTAAATATTGTGGTAAGGTTGTTTCTTTATTTAGTACCGTGCAACGAATCTATGTTTTATTTTCGAGGTCTACCAAAAGATGGAAAGTGTTGCTTGACCATGTGCAAGGTTTAACTATGAAGTCTTTGTCCAATACTCGTTGGGAGAGTCAGATCAAAAGTGTCAAAGCAATTAGATTTCAAGCTCCTCAGCTAAGGTCTTCTCTTCTTGAGTTAAGTGAAGATGTTGATACTGAACCAAATGATAGGAGTGATGCAAAAAAAATATTTAAAGTGCTTGGTAGCTTTGAATCTATATTTGGTATGGTTATCTGATATGAAATTTTATTTGTAGTAAACACAGTCAGCAAGAAGTTGCAATCAGCATTCATGTGCATTGATTCCACAATACAGCAAATAGAAGATATGCACACTTACTTTCAAACATATAGAAATGAAGGGTTTGCTACTAGTTTCAAGAGTGCCAAGGATATTGCATCTGAGCTGGGTGTAGAGCAATCATTCCGTGTAAAGCGTCATGCTTCTAGGACAAAGAAATTTGATGAAACTGAATGCGAGGAAGCAATCTTCCAAGCCAAGGAGGATTTTAAAGTGAACTACTTTTTGGTTATGTTTGATATGGCGACCACATCTTTGAAGCGCAGATTTTAAGAACTCCATTCATTCAAAAGTATATTTGGGTTTTTAATGAGTTCGACATCCTTGAAGGAATTAGATGGTTCTCAACTCAAAGTACATTGTACTACATTTGCAAAAACTTTTACTCGGCCTGGTACAAATGGTAAACCTGATGTATGTGATGTTGAGTTAAATGCACTTATTTCTGAGTTAAGTGTTATGAAGTTAACTTTGCCAAATACATAAATGTCTGCTATGGAGCTTTTTGAGTTTGTCAAAGAAGTGGATTATTATCCTAATATTTCTATCACTTATCGGATCTTATTTACTATGCCCGTGACTATTACATCAGCTGTGAAAGTGCATGTGTGCCCCCATGTGTGGTTTTGGTAATTAATGACAATCTTTATGGACTTATGTTTGTATTGAGTTTTACTTGTAGGATTTGTCCATAGGCAATGCTTGAACCATATGTTGGCTTCAAGGTTGGGAGAAGAAGAAAGTGAAGAAGATCAAGTGTTGACCAAGGTTTCGATGAGTGATCCGGAGATGGACCGGAATCTCCGGTATGCAAGGACTGGAGTCTCTGGTGTCCCAACCAGAGTTCCGGCACGAGTCTCTGGTGTGATATTTCCCAAATAGGCAAAAAATGTCTGTAAAGAGTTGAGCCTATAGCAAGTGTGTCTTGAAGAATAAAGTTGGAGTGATATCTCGTATGTACGTTCAAGACACCAATATAATGAAGAATGAAGAAATGATGTGCAAGTTCAAGATGAGCCATCTCAAAGAGATCATTTGCTTGAAGCTTACCATCCTATGGTGATCATGGATATGATAAGATGATATGCCCAAAAGAGAAGCTCTACCATAGTGGAGTATGGGGAGAAATTTGCAAGCCTTCACCAAGCTAGCGCAATCAAGAAATGTGTTCCACCTTGAGGTGGAGAAGATCGTCATCATCAAACTCAAGTGAAATATGTGCAAGGTAAAGGTATGTTATTGATAGGGTTTCCTTCTTATCAGTCTCGTGGTGTTAGTTGGATAGACTGGTTTATAGGCTAGATAGCCGTACTATCAAGAGGGGCTCTCGAGTGAGTAACTTGATCATATCCTTATGAGAGAGCTCAAACCTTTGCATACTTGGCACCATATTTCTTGGTTGTTATTTGGATCTTATCCATGTGAGGTTCTAGAGCTTGTGGTAATATTCATAACAAGCTCTAGTTCATCGAAAACAGATTTCGTATGCATTCTCTATTGCGTTTTCGATGTTGTAGGTTTTACTGGTTCGTCTTTTTGAGAGGTCAAACCTTTCGTCATTTTTTTCTATCCTACCTTGCTGGGCTATGATTTTTTCGGTATGATCTTGTAGAGATTATTGTCCTCTTTAAAACGAGCCCAAGATCATCAAAACCGGAGTCCGGATGCAAAAGTTATGGTTGTTTTCGTATTGGTCTTTCTGCTAGTTTTTGTAAGACCGGAGACTCCGGACTAAATCTCCGGTCTATCTCCAGACCGCTTACTGAATGACATCCAGTTTGTCCCTGTTTAGCCTGGGTACACCGGAGACTCCGGTCCCAGTCCGGAGACTCCAGACCGGGCGATTCCTAGGCCTAACAGTTGGATTTCTAGGGACCTATTTAAGGGGCCCTTCTTCCCCAATGGTTCCCTAGCTCTCTTGCAAGTTTTCCCCCACCATTGTTGACCTCTTGAAGCTTGCTATCCGTCAATCCCTCCTATGATTCTTGCATATTCTTGAGGGATTTGAAAGAGGAGATCTAGATCTACAACCCCACCAATCAATCTCTCCTCTAAGTGAGGGGAACATCTTGGGATCTAGATCTTGGAGTCTTTTATGGATTTCCTCCATTGTTCTTCCTCTCTTATTCCCCATAAGCTTTTGTAGCTTTGGTGGAATTTGGAAGTGAAGGACTTGAGAACTTCTTGTGTTCTTGCCATTGCATTTGGTGCATCGGTGTGAGTTCTCATTGAGGATTCGATTGGGTGAAAGGTGAGAAGCTTTTTACTCTTGGTTTTTTAGAACCCTAGATAGTTTAGTTCTATTGCAGGTTTGTGGATTTCTTAGGGCCTCCAATTAATTTGTGGATATTTCCCCAAGCTTGTTTGTTGGGAGCCTCCAATTGAGTTGTGGTGAAGTGCCCCAATCTGGTGAGAGGTTATGGATTGCCACTAACAAGTGCACCGATAGTGGAAGTGTGGATCGATCCCGTTGGGGTGAGATTCACCAGAGAACAAGGGAGGCCTTTTGTGGCATTGTTGGTTTGAAACCACCCCATCTCCAAACAAGAAGTACTCCATTGTTGGGAGGAACTCGGTAAAACTGAAGGGTTTTGCAGCATAGTAAATCAAAATTTTCTACGGAAGCGAACAGAGGGAAATCCAAGATCTAATCTAGGAGATGCAAACAACGAGAGAGATTGGATTAGATCTTCATACCCTTGAAGATTCGCACAGCGGAACGTTCGTCGGAACGTGGGTGATGTAGTCGTACTCGCTTCTCCTCCTCGCGATCCGATCCGATCTAGCACCACAAGTGGCGGTGCCTCCGTGAGATGCACACGTGCAACACCTCGACGTCTCCTCCTTCCTCGGACCAGCGAGTATGGTGGAGAGATGGATTGGATCTACAGCACGACGGCGCGGTGTATATGGTGGAGAATTTCTGCAGCAGGGCTTCGCCTGCAAACAGTCGGGAGGGAGAGAGGAAGGCAGCAGGGCTACTAGGGCTTGGAGGGAGATGTAAGGGTGTGTGAGAGGGGGCGCACCAGCCCTCTATATATAGAGGGGGGGTGCGGCCAGCCCTAGCCTCTCCTCCAAGCCTATCTCTAGTTTAAACAATTTAAACTCTCCCTTATCTAGAAATCCTATCTTATCTTATCTCTAGTTTAAACGATTTAAACTCTCTAGGATCGGATGGGCCCTATGGGGCCTTGTGCCCCTGGCCCAATGCGGCCAGGACACTCCCTCATAGGCCCATGCCCCCTCCCGGAAGGTGGGACCACGTTGGCCCCCTTCCGGAAGGTTCTAGAAGCTTCCAGTACAATACCGATTAACCCGGAACAATTCCGAACTCCAAAAACTGCACTGCCTTATATGAATCTTATTCTCCGGACCATTCCAGAACCTCTCGTGATATCCCGGATCCCATCCGAGACTCCGAACAAAAACTCATAAACCAATTATCCAATCTATCCTAGCGTCGAGACACGTTAAGTGTATGACCCTGCGGGTTCGAGAATATGCAGACATGATCTTCTATCAATAATCAACAGCGGGGTCTGGGCACCCATATTGACTCCCACACATTCATCGATGATCATATCGGATGAACCACGATGCCAGGATTCAATCAATCCCATATATATATTCCCTTCGTCTCGCGATATTTTACTTGCCCGAGATTCGATCGTCGGTATCGTCATACCTAGTTCAATCTCGTTCACAGCAAGTACTTTACTCGTTCCGTAATTCGATATCACTTTGTGATTAACTCCTTAACCACATGCTTGCAAGCGGTGTTGATATCGATTACCGAGTGGGCCCGAAGTATATCTCTCCGACTTGGGAGGGACAAATCCCATCTCGATACATACAACCCAACAGATACTTTCCGATCACCTGAGAGACACCTTTATGATCACCCTCTCATAGGATGACGTTTGATGACCTCAAAGCTTTCTTCCGATACCAGGGAGTTGCATTATCTCATGGTCTAAGGAATACAATATTTGACATAAGAAAAGCTTCGCAAAGACGAACACGATGACACGATCTAATTGCTTCGCTTAGTTTGGGTCTATCCACCATATCATTCTCCAATGATATGATCTCATTATCAATTGACAACTCATGTCTATGGTTAGGAAACCTTAACCATCATTGATCAATGAGCTAGTCCATAGAGGCGTACTAGGGACACGGTGTTGTTCACAAACCACACAAGTATTAAAGTTTCCGCTTAATACAATTCTAGCATGGAATATAAACTTTATCATGAACAAGAATTATAATAATAACATCTTTATTATTGCCTCTAGGGCATAATTCCAACAAAAACATCGTCGTCTCTGCGTGCCTCGGTTATCTCTATACCCGAGCTCTTACTTATGCACCTTACTTTGTGATAGCCTTCGTGCTTGAAGTCTATACCTTGCTATCACATAGTTGCTTGTCTTGCTTAGCATAAGTTGTTGCTGCACATAGGTGAACCCTAGTTGTTCTAGGTTTTGTGCTTGACAAAGTAAATGCTAGTTTAATTCCGCCTTTGTTGAGCCCCTCTCATAAAAGTTTGAAACTGCCTATTCACCCCCTCTAGGTGACATCCTTGTACTTTCAATTGGTATCAGAGCTCGGTCTCTCATTTTAGGCTTCACCCCCTCGAGAGCAAAGATGTCAGATAGGGGCTTAGTGCAGGATGAAATTTTCATATTCGATGGCACAAATTATGATGTTTGGAAGTCTCGTATGCTTATTCATTTTCGAGCCATGGACCTAAATTTGGAGAGGATTGTAGATATAGGTTTTTCTCCTCCAATATATTTATGTAATATAACTTGTGAGGATGAGAAAAACTTATATATCTATGCGCAAGCTTCTAGTCTGCTTGTTAATGCTTTGAGCTATGTATTTACTTCTTCAATCATACCTTTTTGGAGCGCTCATGAGTTATGGACAAAACTTCAAGATAAATATGATGTGTCCAATATTATTAAGGATGATTGTAATGCTTCCCCTTCTGGCCGTGCTGAGTTCTCATCTTCTTCCACTTCACCAAAGTGTGGCAAGACACAAGGCAATGATATGGTGAGTGGTGATGAATATTGCAATGTTGATAGTAATCTTACTCTTGATGATCCTTCATCTCTATCTCATTGTAATGCTTCATCTTTGGACTTAAACACATCTAGCACTATATATGATTTACATGCTAGTGTTGATAGTCCTTACATATCATGTATAAACTGTCTCAATGGATCTCATGATGATATTCTCTCTTTGCCTTGTTTCCATAATATAAATGCTTCTATTTCCTCTAGTTGTTGTGTGTCTAATAATGTAGAGGAAACCGAAGATTCAATTGGTGAAGACACGATTTTGAATGGAGCTTCAAGTAAATTCTTCTTCATCATCATCTCACGGTTCCCACCTATGCCTTATGGCTAGGGATTCAAAGGTAACTCCTACTTTGGAACCCAATACCTCTTGTGATTATGAGGATGAGGATAATTAGGAAAAATAGATTAATGTTGACGATTTATATGAAAAGGGTGAGATTGTTTATCATGCTCTTGTTAAGAATAATATTGCTTGCTCTAACTTCATTGAAATCTTGGACTTCGCTATTAAGAGCAAAGAACATATTGATAAGTTAGAAGCACAAATTGAGGAGCATGAGAACACCATTGATAAAATGAGTAGCCTTGAGCGTGAGTATGCTAATAAAATTGCAAATCTAAGAGAAGCTCTTAAAGAGGAACAAACCACTAAGGAATATCTTGAGAAAGCTTTTTCTCTAGAGATGTCTAGAGGGAAGGAATCTCATTATAGAGATCTTGAGGTGGCAAGTGATCTCAAAAGTAAAAATGATGAGATTCAAGTTGCTTATGTTAAACTCCTTGAGGATTTTGAGCACCTCAAAAATGGCTCTAGGGTCATCAAGGGTGAGCTCATCAAACTCACCGAGTCACATGAGCAACTTAAAGCTTCTTACTCAAAAGAGCTTTCGAAGTTTCCCTCGCCTCTTGCAATTAATTATGATGCTTGTGCTACTAACTCTATTTCTTGTGAAACATCTATTTTGAAGGAGAATGTTAAGCTAAGGGATCAACTTGAGTTGCTAACTAGCAAGTATGGGAAATTGGAAGAAAGTAATGAAAAGCTCTCTATCTCTAATGAGGACCTTCTAGCATCCCATGATAGGCTAAAGTTATCTCATAAGGCTAGCTGTACAAAGGTAACATCTTGTGAGCCTGATACATTACAAATATATCTATAATTTTTGATGTTCCATGCTTGGTTTTATCCACTTTCTTATGTTTTGTTCCAACTTTGGAGTACTTTTCTTATGATTTCTTGGACAAACCTATTAACAAGAGCCACAGTGCCAGCTGCCTGTTTTCTGCCGTTTTTGGTTCCAGGAAAGTCAGAAAATGAATATTCTCGGAATTGGACGGGACAAAAGCCAAAGTGCCTATTTTTCTGGAAGTGATCAAGTGCCAGAATACGAGACGGAGAAGGGCCAGGGAACCACCACACCACTTGGCCGCGCGGCCAGGCCTGGCCCGCGCTAGGGGGTGGTGTGGCCGCTCTCGGCACCCCCTCGGCCTCTCCTTCCGACTATATATTGCCCTCAGGATGAAAACCCTAAGTTCCCGATCAAAAATCCACGAAAGAGTCTGTAGCCGCCGTCATCTCCATCCCTAGATCGTGAGGGATCTAAAGCTCTTCCCGGCACCCTGCCGGAGAGGGGAATTCACCCTGGAGGCCTTCTTCATCACCATGCAAGCCTCCGGTGTGATGCGTGAGTAGTTCATCCTTGGACTACGGATCCATGTAGTAGCTAGATGGCTGGTTCTCCTCCTTTGTGCTTTCATGTCTAGATCTTGTGAGCTCCGTTCATGATCAAGATCATCTATTTGCAATTCTGCATGTTGTGTTTGCGGGGATCCGATGGATAGTGAGATGCTATTTCAGATTGATTATTGATTCTATCATGTCTTTGTTATTTGTGATCTTGCATGCTTTCCGTTGTTAGTAGCTATCTTGGCCAAGTAGATGCTAGCAACTCCAAGAGTTAGTATTTATGCTCGATAGTGGGTTCATGCCTCTGGTAATCTGGGGAAGTGATAGAAATCTCTAAGGTACTAGATGTGCTGTTGCTACTAGGGAGAAAACAACAATCCTTTGTTCATAGAACAATCATATTGTTTACTTTACACGCAGTTCGTAAAGCAATAATCTGTTGCTTGCAACTTAATATTGGAGGGGGTTCTGATGATAACCTGAAGGTGGATTATTAGTCATAGATGCAGTTGGATGGCGGTCTATGTATTATGTTGTAATGCCCAATCAAGTCTCAAAGGAGTCAAGATGATTAGTATATGCATGTATTGCTTTCTCGGTGTTTTTCAATTGCCCCGCTGTAATTTGTTCACCCAGCATGTTATCTATCTAAGGAGAGCCACCTCTAGTGAACTATGGATCCCAGTCCTTTTCTTTACATACAATCTACAACTGTTTACTTCTTTATGTTTACTTTCTGCAAACTTTTACTTCTTTCCATTCGATACATTTAATCCTTTGTTTTCCACAAAACACGGTGCGATTGACAACCTCATCGCAAGTTGGGGACAAAGTTCTGTGGGTGTGTTGTGCAGGTCTCCATGTTGCTACTAGCACTGGTAGTGCGCCCTGCCAAAGCTCAGCTAGTAACACCTTTGGGGTGTTTCCTTGCTCCTACTGGTTCGATTAAACCTTGGTTTCATAACTGAGGGAAACTTGCTGCTGTGCTCATCATACCTTCCTCTTGGGGTTCCCAACGAGCACTACATCAACACCGCCATCAAGCAATTTTCTGGGTGCCGTGCATTGAGCCATCAGAGCCTCATGTGGTCACTAGCACAATATGTACTAATAATGCTATATAGCCATGTGCTAGTCCTAGTAATTCGTCCATTCACATTATTGCTAAATCTTGTGATAAATTACATTCTTTGCCTTATTGCTCTAGCAATGAAATTTCTACTTCCTCTAGTGTATGTGTTGTCATTAACCATGTAGAGGAAATCAAAGAGATCAAGGCTCAAGTCACTTCTTTGAATAGGGACTTGAAAAAGTGTCATGAAGGGAGGACCACACTCAACAAGATCTTGAGTGTGCAAAAATTCCCAAATGACAAGAATGGGCTTGGATTCAAATCCAATGTCAAGAACAAGTCCACTATCAAGAAGAAGTCCAAGTGCAACAATAAGAAGGGCCAAGAACAAGTCAAGAATTTGGCCAAGATTGTTTGCTTCAAATGAAAAATTGAAGGGCACCATGTTAGATCTTGCCCTTTGAATAAGAAGCCTCTTGGTGAGAAGCAAAAAAGGAAACAGCCTATAGTTCAAGGTCATGACCAATCTCAAGTTGGAGAAAGGCCACTTCCAAAGAAGATTCAAGCTAATGTTCCCATTGTGGAGAAATCAAGTGAAAATAATGAGAAGAAAAGAACATGCTACTTATGTCATGAGAAGGGTCACATCTCTTCCTCTTTCACTATTGGTAACTCCTCATCCAACCCAATCATGATTGATGGTGTTTATTCTCTTAGGAAGGATGAGGTTGGTAATGTGTTTGCCAAATATGTTGGTACTCAAAGTGATGTCAAGAATAGAACCATTTGGGTTGCCAATCCTATTATGACTAACTTCTTAGGACCCAACTTGGTTGGGGACCATCAAGCTAAAACTTGATCAATAGGTGTTTGTTGGAGGGCATTGGAGACTTGGCTACATCATGAAGAATTAAGGGGACTTTAATTATACTCTCTCAAGCCAAGTCATTTATATTATCATATCTCTATCATATATCTGTTGCTCCTCCTTGCGGTAACATGTTCTCAACTCTTTTACATTGAAAGTTACTTTCCCCTTATGCATGTGTTAGTTTTGTTCCTTGCATGCCTTTGTACATATTGTGCCTTTCACATAATTATCTTGAGTTATCAAGTATATTTTAGTATGTTGGGTGGCACACCTTGTATGTGTGTTTCTTGTGTTGGAGCCCTTCTTGATTATGTTTGGTATCTTATTTGGCTCTTGTGAGAGATTAATGGACTATCCCATTTTTGTGGAGTGTTATGCTTGGGCATTCCACAATCCTAAAAGTGTGTGTACATGAGGAATACCACCTAGTATTGATATTTCAATATTATCTAGTCTCTATGTGGTATGATTCTCATGAGAAATTTAAGTTCTATAATGTCCATTAATTATCTCTATTTGGATCCTTTTGCCTCGTGTTGAGATTTATGGTTGTATCACATTATAGGGGAGTCATATGCTTAGTGCATATTCCAATCCTAGATAATGTGAAAATTCGAGGTTGTGTCACTTAGAATTGATATTGATAATTATCTAGCTCCTATGTGACACATTTGCTCATACAAGGTTCAATTTGTTTGAATGTTTTTATTGCTCATCTTTTGGATCTTGTGCGTGAGAGTGTTTATTGGTATGTGTTTCCTCATAGTTTGCTATATCCTCATGGAACCCATTAGCTTCAAGTTACTCTATTCACTAGTGATTGTGTGACTATTGGAAGCTACCAAGAATCTCTTTCAAAGCATCAAGCTTAATTCTTATACTTTCTTATATGCTTCTTTGTGTGAATTTGATCTTGGATATCCGTGTGAACTACCTCGAGAAGATTATTCCCAATACTTCTTGTCCTTGGACAATTAGTACTAGATTTGTGGTAAAATTTATTAATCATATTCACTTTGGTATTTGCTTAAATTTTGTACTATCTCTTGCCAAGAAACACTACAAGAAAAGTTTCCTTCCGCAATGACTTGGCCCGATGGTCGTCGTAGAAGGCGCGTCTTCCGCGGCGAATTCTCGGCTCGGCCGTGGCCGATGGAAAACTTTTTTTCCGGTTTCACGGTCCTCTACTACAACGGATCTGCTAAAAACATGGAGGAAGCTCGGCCAGTGCGTGGCAGAAGCAAGATTTTCATTTCCTCGCGCGATGTTGACTCACCGAAGTCTTTTGAGGCGTGTGGGTCCCGGACGTTAGTGTCTCTAGAGGACCATACTTTTCGGTCGTGTCTCCCTGATTTGAACTCGATGACGTTGCTCGAGGCGTCTGCCGTTTAGTCAGGCTGCTAGGTCCCACATGTCAGCCTCTCATTAGAAGGATTGTGTGTATGATGGAATTTTTTTCCCTTCGCTCATGCTACCCCGTTCCGAAGTTGATAGCGCTGCTCGATGCATCTACCGTCTAATCAACCTCCTGGGACCCACATGTCATCCTCTCATTAGAAGAAACGTGTGTATGATGGAATTTTTTCCTTCGCTGGTGCTACACCCTGTTCCGAAGTTGATAGCGTTGCTCAACGCATCTACCGTTTAACCAACCTCCTGAGCCCCACATGTCATCCTCTCATTAGAAGAAACGTGTGTAGGATGGATTTTTTTCCTTCGCTCGTGCTACCCTATTCCAAACTTGATAGCGATGTTCAATGCATCTACCGTTTAATCACGCTGCTAGGCCCCACATGTCATCCTCTCATTAGAAGACACGTGTGTATGATAGATTGTATACCCTCTGTCGCGCCTTCGTGTTCCGAACTTGATAGCATCGCTCGCTGCATCGGCCGTTTATTTAGGTTGGTGTGTCCCTTATGTCAGCCTCACATTAGAAGAATCGTGGGTATGATGGATTTTTTTCTTCTCTAGTGCTACCCTGTTCCGAACTAGATAGTGTTGCTCGATGAATCTGCCGTTTTCTCACTGATGAGGGTTTAACTCATCAATGCCCATTGTTATGGACTTGGGTTTTGGAGAAGGAGGGAGCGCTGGAAGCATCAATCGGCTAGCAAACAAGCACACAGGGACACAAGGTTTACCCAGGTTCAGGCCTCGTAGAGGTCCCTACTCCTGCTTGTCTGCTCTTGGAATTAACGAAGGAATCGAAGATTACAATGGTGCATAGATGCAATCTGGCGAGGGTTGTGGAAACTAGGGTTGCGTGTGTCCTTCTCGCCACCCCTCCTAGCCTTTATATAGATAGGCCAGGTCTCAGGTAGCAGGTCGAGTCGGTTACAGTTTAGGTTTGCACTTCAAACTTTCTATCTTTAGACTTCTTCTTATCTCGCAAGTTATCGGTAGTCCGTAGGCCACTCGAAGTCTTCATTGGGCCGTGGCAACACCGTGGGCTTCCACCATATCTGGACCGTATATACAAGACTCGAGTACCTGCAGGGTATGCCCATGTCAGTAGCCCCCGAGTGTCTAGTGGAATCGCAGATTCGACTGGGGACTTTATGAAGCCTGTCGAGTGTATAGCTGAGTATTTTTTCGAGTGCTCTGTTTGTGTCATAGGGA
Source organism: Avena sativa (assembly GCA_916181665.1). Classification (NCBI taxonomy): domain Eukaryota; kingdom Viridiplantae; phylum Streptophyta; class Magnoliopsida; order Poales; family Poaceae; genus Avena; species Avena sativa. The sequence goes on from OV702290.1 coordinate 474,614,142, forward strand.
TTTGTTGATGTGTGTGCCTGATTTAACCGATGTATCGGTTTTAGTTAACTACCTTAGGGCAAAACAACACAATCTACTCGAACTCGAGTCCCCGGACTCGAATTCGGAAAAGTGCTAGTGTAATTCGACTCAAGCCACAGAGGTCTTACAGGAGTCGAATTCTAGTATATGGGTGTGAGCACTCGACGCGTCTGTCAAGGCATGTTCATCGCACCTGTAGGCACGGATAAATTTCTGGTAGTGCACAACAAATGCATTGCCAGGCCTTATTCAGGTCTTATCTTCACGCTCCAAGCGTGGCATCCGAAATTTTGTCATCACGGAGATGAGTCGGGTGACCCAGGAGACGCAATCTCTTTGTAGGAAAAAATATGAGGCGGTGTCGCCATAGACTTCGAGTGTGGATGTTATAGACACACAGTACGATGTACACATAATCATAGGGTGCGCGACCAGCGCTCCCTATGGCAGTAGCCCCCGAGTGCCTGGTTGAGTCAAAGACTCAGGCAGGGACTAAAGAACTTTTGCGACTGCTATCGTCTTTTGTTTGCTTGTTTCAGTCGAATTTTATTTCTAGTGCTCCCTATGGGAGTAACCCATGTCCATAGTCGAAACGTGGATTCGAGTGGTTGGGTATGCTTTGAATGTCCACATTCCTGCATAAAAGAAAATCATAGGGTGCGCGACCAGTGCTCCCTATGGGAGTAGCCCCCGAGTGCTTGATGGAGTCGAAGACTCGAGCAAGGACTAAAGTAGTCGAAGTCTTCTAGTGCTCAATTTTTGATGACATTAGTGCTGATGATGTGATCCTCTTAGTTGCCCACGTGAGCAGCTTTGACGGGACATGACGAGCGGTGGGTCCCATTTTCTGACCCTGACTTGACCGGGCATGCGTAATCTTTTGTTTTAACTACGCCTCCTCAATTTCCGCGCATAATGGGGGTAGTGGGGGACGGTTCGTGCTTCAGGTCCTCCACGTGTCGATCGCGATGTGCGCCACGCGTCTGATAGGGTTTCTGCTGACCGTTGGGTTACATCTTCTAGGGGGTTAAGTAGCAGCGCAACTGCGGTAATTTCTCATCTTCTCCCTCTCTACTTTGTGCCTCCATATCCATTGCTGCTGCTCTCTGCCTCCGAGAGTTCATTTCGTTCACGGCGCTGGACCAACTCCGTGTTTTCCCGAGCTATTTTCTTCGCTCTCATCCCAACCGCAAGATGGGGAAGAAGAAGGGAGGTGCTGCCGCTGAGTCTGCCACCGCCACTGCCACTGCCAAGAAGAAGGGCGGCTCCGCCGCTGTGGGCACCAACACCGCCGTCGCCGGAAGAAGAAGGGCATGGGCACTCACGTCACTAATGGCGCATGGCGCGCGTCCATTATCAAGTCATTCGAGCTCCGTCTTCTGCGCCAAGACGGAGTTCTGTCTTCCGTGGTCGGTGACTCGCGAGTCCTAGGTGGTGAAGTAACCCCTTGGCCTCCTGCTGGTTTCCGGGTGATGTTCCTAGCGTTCATCATCCGCGGTCTTTCTCTGCCCCTGCATACTTTCTTCAGGGGCCTCCTTTGTTTCTATGGGCTCTAGCTGCACTAGCTGTCCCCCAACTCTATCCTCCACATTGCCTGCTACATTATGCTTTGCGAGTGCTGGCTCGGAATCGAGCCACACCTTGGTCTCTTCAAGATGAAGCGCCAGTCGGCGTCTGGCTCCATAGTCCTACGATGTAGGAGGCTATGGTATCCATGTCGACTCCTCCGTCACATACTTTGACATCAAGCTCATGGCGTCCGTCCAAGAGTGGAGGACAAGTGGTTCTACATCCGCGACCAGAAGGCCGACAGAGACCACTTCGGACTCGCGCCTTTCGATCCCGCAACACCGTGCAGGAGGAGGCGCTCTTGGAAGAACATGGTGATGCCCGACGAGTCTGAGGAGACAGATGTGCTATACGAGCGCGTCTGCGACCTCGAGAGTCGCATGGGTAAAGAAGAGGGAGGTTGCGCCCTCATTCACACGTGGTTGCACCGTCGTGTCCAGTCCCTGCAGGCCAGAGTCCACCCTATGTTCCAGTGGGCTGGTGCGAACGATGTCACTCACGTATCTGACGATGGCATTTCCGCGAGTGAAGTAGATAAGAGGGTGCGGCTGCTGACCAAGTACACTGCCAAGTATGTACTCCCTAGTGTACCAGTCGTGCCCCCTTTTGATGCTTCTAACCCTCCTCCTAAGGTATGATTGTGCTACGAAGTAGCTTTATTTTGTCGAGTGCTTCTTTTTCTTGATTTGTGCTGACTTGTTTTCTGTATGCAGGATTGGAAGGTGTCCCCCAGTTTGCCCCCTCTTCCTGAGGGGGTTATTCCTCGCGAAGTAGATGAGGTGGACGAGTCGGAGTTGACCGTCCCATTTGAAGAGGAGGAGGAAGCCCCCGAGTCTAGTGGTCTGGACACTCACAAGCGTTCGCGCAGCGAAGATTCGGATGCGTCGTATCCTTCGACTCCGGAAGGCCCAGCTTTCGGTGCCGAGTCACCGATTCCTGCCGTTCCTGTGAGTGTTGTGGCGCCATCTTCCCGCAAGAAGATGCGGCTGCCGAAGGAGTCGTCGGAGTCGGAGGGCCAAACCTTCGATTTTGACAAGTTTGATTGGTAAGTATGCAACTCTTCTCTTGGTTCTTTTTTGGAGTTGCATTTTCCTGATGTTGGGTTTGTTCCGTAGTCAACCGGTGTCGTCATCTTCTGGCGACGTCCAATTTTTGAAAGAATTTGGAGTCGCGGACTCCAAGGCCAAGGAAGTGGCTGGACGAACTCCATCTCCTCCATTGGTGGCCCACTCTGGGCACAATTCATCAAGTTCTCCACACGATGTGGAGCACTAGATGGTTGTCCGGACGACTACACGACAATCGACTTCAGAGTCACTGGAGGATCACATATGTGTGATGTTGCTTTTTCTTGCAGTCAAATTAATCATCCATGTTATCTGCTGATCCTTTTGTTGTTTCTCCGGTTGCAGCTTATTGTGAAGGAAGCTGCTCGCCTGGCGGAGCAAGTGCTTGCAATGGGTCGCCAGCATGCAATGCTGGACAATCGCCATCGCGTGGTTGAAAGTGAGTACTTTTTGCTTCTTCTTCATCCTTGTGATATACTCGACTGACGGTCTATCTTTGTTTGTTTTGCAGCTGAGCATAATGCGCTTCTTCGCGACGCCGCTTCCCTCGAAAAGACGCTCGGCGCGGCGGTGAAGGGTCACGATGAGGCAGTCGCTGCGCTTGACGAATCGCGGAAACGCGAAGAGGATTTGCACGCCTCCATCGCTGCTAGGGAGAAGTTGTTCGAAGAACAGCTCTTCTCGATTGCCAAGGCTCTTTCAGGTATTCCTTCGTCTAGATTTCTGTCGTGCCCTTTCTTTCGACTTTATTATTGTGCTGACCTGTTTTGCCAACACTTTGCTCTGTGTAGATGCCGGCGGTCTGAGATGTGATGCCTAGGCGCTCCGTCGTGATGATGCCTTGGCTGGCGTCATCGCAGCAGTCGAAGATCGCAGTGCTTCCATCCAGGGGACGCTGACCAAAGCCAAGGGTGTACTCAGTCGCCTCCGTGAGGAGCTGGCGCCCAAAGCTGAGATGATTGAGAATGTAGATGATCTGGTGGAGTCCCTTGCTGGAGGCATTCCTGCAGGCTTCAAGAACTCGGTTCGTGCGACTGGCGCTTCTATGTCACTCGTGATGGTTCAATCCCATGGAGTAGAGGTGGATCCTGCTGCGGTCTCTAAAGCGATGCCTATCGGTGCGGATGGTCAACAGGTAGTTTTTGCTCCTTTTGCAACTGCGTGTGGCAAGTACGGGCCGCAGCTCATCAACACAGTCGCGAAGTACTCTAAGGAGCTGCAGGGAGCCAAGAAGGTAGCGAAGGCTACGGCGTCAGGGGTCGGCGGGAAGTCTGTTGCGTCTGATACTGCCACAGACTCGATGAGGCTCCCGAAACCGAAGTCCAAGTCAAAGAAGCCAGTTGCTCCTCAGTAGTCATATTTGTAATAGTTAATAGCTTGACCCCTTTTGTCTAGAACATGCCGTTGGCGGGTGTATCTATTGATACTTTGTTATGCTTGAATGCACTTGAGTTTTTGTCCATGTATTGCTTGGTCTTCTTATTATCTCTTGCTTGGCTTGTGATAGGGCACATCGAGTGGTCCTTCGAGTGAGCCTCGGAATCTGCCATCCACTGATGATACCTTAGCACAGTCGCGCTCAAGGGTGGATGAGCTGTCTCTGCTTTCGCGACTACGTGACCGCGTTAAGCAGCTGGAGTGCGAACTGCCCTTCCTCCTTGGTAACGCGGATGTATGGAAGTCGAGGGCAGAAAAGGCCACTGCCCGAGAGCAATATCTGCTAGGGGAGGTGGCGCAGCTAGGCGACCAATTCAAGTGTTAGCTTTCTGTTTCCTTATCTTTTCTTGTATCCACTCGCGGTAGTTCGTTGTCTTCATACTTTTGCCTTTGCTTGGTATAGTTGTCAGCGCGCGTCATCCACGGGATGAGAAGGACATGATCGCCATTCGCATGAATGACTTGACCCAAGAGCAGCTTCAGGCGAGTGGATACTTTTGGGTGGATCATGATCGCGCAATCGCACTGGCGACCCTGCAGGATCGTGCCTCGCGAGTGCTTCATTTTCTGAAGAAATCGCAATCGTGCTTAAGGAATATCTATCAGACGATGTTTCCGCTGGACGTCGTTCCCTCGAGCCTGCTGGCTCTTCTTGCTAAATTTCAGGATTTGAGTGGGGTCCACGAGTGTGTGCGGCAACAGTTGGTGGCTGGTGCCAAGACTGCTCTATCGCTGGTGCGACTGCATAGGCCTGATGTAGATGTTGCAGCGATTGTTGCTGTACCGACGGTGCGGCCAGCAGGCTCTACCTAGAATATGGTTCCTCATTACCAGGCGGTGGATCGCCCAGCGGTGGAAATTGTCGATTTCTTCGAGGAGTAGACAAATGTTCTTCTATTGCAACAATAGTTTAGTTTGTATCCTGCACATAAGTATACCAGTGTTGTAAAGTTCGTATGTATGCTGTATATAATTGATTAATATTGATATGTAAGGAGCCTGCTAGCTCGTATGTTTTGCGAGTGCATTGCACTATGCGATTCCTTTTCGTTAGCCTGACTTGTGTTTTATCTCAGCACCTTGCCAACCTATCAGGTGCATTGCAGCTGGATTGGTGTTTGTCAAGGGTTCGATTAGTGCGTCAGCTACTCAGGATATCACGATTGGTTCGTAGAACAGATGTGTAAAGGGTGGCGCAACCCCCGAGTATATAGATGGCAAAAATAATAGAAAAACGCAGAGTTTGGGGCACTTAGCTTTATTTATTCATAGAACAGTACGAGGTACAATGTGTGGCTAAGTATCTTGGCTGAATAGCCTTATTTGTGATGAAAGAAATAAAAGACGACTAAGGGTAGAAGCACCACAGCTGCGCGACGTTCCAAGGGTTGGAGTACGTGATTCCTGTCTCAAAATCTTTGAGGCGATAGGCGCCACCCGGGGTTACTTCCATGATCACGTATGGTACTTCCCAAGGGGACTCGATCTTGAGATGCCCTTGCTGTTTCAATCGCAGGACCAGGTCTCCTTCGACGAAGGACCTGGGGCGTAGCCTTCTGCTGTGGTAGTTACGCAGGTTCTGCTGGTAGATCGTCTATCTTTCTACTGCGATTTCCCATGCCTCATCAAGGAGGTCGACGGAGTCTTCAAGTGCAAGAGTTGACTCCTACTCGCTATAAGCAACCACTCGCGATGCTTTGTATCGTACTTCTGCTGGCAGCACCGCTTCAGCACCATGCACCATGAAGAACAGGGTGTACCCCGTGGCACTATTTGGGGTTGTGCGTAGGCTCCAAAGTACCGATTGCAGCTCGTCTATCCAGCATCCCGCGGCTTGTTCGAGTGGCCTAAGGAGTCGCTTCTTGAGTCCGCCGCAGACGATCCCGTTGGCCTTTTCAACTTGGCCGTTGGTCTGCGGATGAGCTACGGAGGCATAGCTTATGTTGATTCCCAGGTTCTCGCAGAAACCCTGGAACTCCTTAGAGGTGAAGTTTGTTCCATTGTCCGTAATTATGTTGTGTGGCACTCCAAAACGATAGACAATGGACTCGAAGAACTTGACTACGCTGGCTCCTGACTGGTTAGTCACTGTCATGGCCTCTATCCACTTGGTGAATTTGTCGACTGTGACCAAGAGGTAGACGTAGCCTCCTCGTGAGGACTTTGGGATCTTGCCGACCATGTCGAGTCCCCATTGCACGAAGGGCCATGCCAATGGTATTGGCCGGAGCTCTGCGCCAGGTGCATGTGGTTTGTCCATGAATCGCTGGCAAGCGTTGCATTTTTGGACGATGTCCTTGGTGTCACGCATGGCCGTAGGCCAGTAGAATCCAGCTCGTAGAGATTTGGCGATGAGGGCGCGACTGCTGGCGTGGTGCCCGCAAGTCCCTTCATGGATGTCGAGGAGAACGGCTCTTCCATCAGCGTTGGAGACGCATCGTTGGAGTACTCCTGTGATGTTGCGCTTGTATAGTTCGCCGTTGATGACGGCGAATGCCTTGGATCATCGTGCGATTTGTCGCGCGTCAGTCGGGTCGTCCGGCAGCCTCTTGCTGAGAAGGTATGTGATGTAGGGTTGAGTCCAAGAGGGTTCGATCATCATGATCGCCATTGGTCCTTTGAGTCCTATGTCGAGCTCCAGGTTGGCGAGTGCCATTGGCTCATTGGGTGGCGTAGCCCCCGAGTTCGTTGTTGTGCTTGTTTTCTTCTCTGCGGCCTTTGGCTTGGAGCGTTCATAGTGCGCTCGAGAAAAACTCCAGGTGGTATGGGGGCGCAGGTAGAGCCAATGTTGGTGAGTGTGTCCGCCTCTTCATTGCTTTCACAGCTTACGTGCCGCAGCTTGCAGCCATCGAATTCCCCTTCGAGTGTGTCGTAGAGGTCGCGGTAGGCGATCATATTGTCATTTAGTGCGTCGCACTCGTGCATTGTCTGGTTGACGACCAGTTTGGAGTCGCCGTAGATTATTAGCCTCTTGGCGCCGCAGGCTTTTGCCATCCGCATCCCGTGCAACAGGGCCTCGTATTCGGCTTCGTTGTTGGAGGCGGTGAACTGCATTCACAGGATGTATTTCAGCTTGTCTCCCTGAGGCGATGTCAGTATGACACCTGCACCAGCTCCGTCCTTTCGCTTGGATCCGTCGAAGTGCATTGTCCAGAGATAAGACATATCTGGTTTTTCAGGGAGCTAATTCTCCATCCAGTGCACGAGGAAGTCAGGGAGAACTTGCGACTTGATCGTGTCGCGCTTTTCATATGTAATGTCTCGTGGAGACAGCTCGATTCCCCAAAGCGCGACTCGTCCGGTGGCGTCGGGGTTGTTGAGGATATGTCCAAGCGGGGCGTCATTGACCACCATGATTGGGTGCTCCTAGAAGTAGTGGCGCAGTCGCCTGACCGTTATGAAGACGCCATATGCCAACTTCTGGTAGTGCGGGTACCGCTGTTTTGTTGGCGTGAGCACCTCGCTGAGGTAGTAGACTGGGCGTTGTACCCCGTGGACCTTGTTTTCCTCAGCTCATTCCACCACGAGTACCGTGCTAACCACCTGGTTGGTGGTGGAGATGTATAGCAATAGTGGTTCCCTTTCGCGTGGGGTCACCAGTACTCGTGAGGTAGACAGTAGACGCTTGAGGTCTTCGAATGCTTCCTGTGCCTCATTCGTCCACTCGAACTTGTCAGCTTTGCGGAGAAGTTGGTAGAAGGGCAGTGCCTTTTCACCCATTCGACTGATGAATCGACTGAGCGCCGCAATTCGCCCAGCCAGCTGCTAGACACCTCTTATGTTCTTCGGCTTCTCCATGGCCAGTATGGCTTTTATTTTCTTCAGGTTCGCCTTGATCCCTCTCGCGGAGATGAGATACCCGAGTAGTTGTCCAGATGGTACGCCGAAGGCGCATTTGTCCGGATTGAGCTTGATCCGGTAGCGGTCGAGGTTGGCGAAGGGTTCGCGTAAATCGTCGATTAGCGAGGCTTCCTCTTTGGTCTTGATTACGATGTCATCAACATAGACTTGGATGTTGCGACCAAGTTGGTTCTTGAGGCAAGCCTGCATGCACTGCTGATAGGTTGCTCCTGCGTTTTTTAGCCCGAAGGGCATTGTGTTGTAGCAGAACACACCAAAAGGCGTTGTAAACGCCGTTTTCTCTTGATCTTCCTCCTTCATTCAAATTTGATTGTAGCCTGAGTAGGCGTCGAGGAGGCAGATGCGCTCACATCCCGCGGTGAAGTCGATTATCTGGTCGATTCGTGGCAGCGGGAAGTGATCCTTTGGGCAGTGCTTATTCAGAGAGGTAAAATCCACGCACATCCGTAGGATATCCGTGTCCTTTTTTGGTACTAGCACTGTATTGGCGAGCCAAGTGCTTTCCTTGATCTCGTGTATGAATTTGGCATCGAGGAGTCTGTTGATCTCCATTTCGATCGCTTTTGCTCTTGGCTCAGACAGTCGCTGAAATGTTTTCTTGACTGACTTTGCGTCTAGGTTGACATTGAGTGCGTGCTCGGCGAATTCCCTGGGAACTCCTGGCATGTCCGCTGGACACCAGGTGAAGATTTCCCAGTGCTCACGGAGGAATTCGACGAGCATGAGTTCCTATGCGGGACTCAAGTTGTTGGCGATGAGGGTCGTCTTGGCCGGGTCCGATGGGTGGACCTGAACTTTCTTCGTGTGCACCGACGAGTCGAAGGATAGGTCGGGTGAACTTGGCTGGCTCAAGGGAGGCAGACTGTTGTTTGTCGACTCCTTCAATCTTGCGAGTTCTTCCTACATGCCGAAGGACTAGGAAATTCTGTTGAATTCCCTATCGCAAGTGTTGGACCTCTCGAAGCTCCCGTTGATTGTGATGACGCCATTGGGGCCTGGCATTTTCATCTGCAGGTAGGCGTAGTGCGGCACTGCCATAAACCTGGCAAAGGCGACACGTCCGAGGATGCAGTGGTACTGTGAGGGCCAGTCGACGACTTCGAAGTTGATGCGTTCACGTCGAAAGTTTTTCGGCGTGCCGAAGATGATGTCGAGGTTGATTTTGCCAAGGAGATATATGCCCTTGCCTAGGACGATGTCGTGGAATGTCGTGTCCGAGACCTCTAGGCAGGTCAGAGGGATCCTCATTGCTCGCAAGGTACTCGCGAACATAAGGTTAATGCCGCTTCCACCATCCATGAAAACGCGACTCATGTCGAAGCCTCCAATCTGTGCCTCGAGTACGAGGGGACAATGGCCTGGGCGGGGTACTTGACGCGAGTGGTCGTGTTTATCGAAGGTAATGCAGGAATCACTTCCACTGAGGTACTCAGTGGTGGATGGTGGTGAGTTTGTCGCCAAGTTGACTTGGCGAGTGATGGCCTTCTACACCCGATTCGAGGGGCGTCCCTTTTGGATCATCATGTTGCCCATAGCCCGTGGGTATGGCTTGCCGCCTTAATCGTGGACCGGTGCGGCTGCGGGTGGTGGCACTCCAGGTGGTGGAGGAGGAGCTCCATGTGCTATAGCGCCTGGGGCGACTCCGTAGCCCCTATTGACAGCGTCACGATTCATCCGCGCCATACCCTCGTGGAGTTTGAGGAACTCGCGGCAATCCTTGAGGAGGTGGCTAGATTTCTTCTTGCTATTGTGCTTGTCGATGTAGAAGTGCATGTTGCACGGCCCAGACAGTTTATCTTCGATTGTTGTCACGGGTGCCTCTTCACGAGTGCGGTGTTGCCATACTTGCATGGTTTTGCCGAAGTCACGGTGTCCACCGCTGCGATAGCCGCTGTTGCGGTTGTCGTCGCGCCTGTCGGCGTAGCCGGCTGTGACCATGTTGACGTCGTCGCGGTCATCGTAGATGCACATTCAACGTTTGCTGCGGCGATCGCGTCTGCGCTCGAGCTCTGCTTCGTCGTTAGAGTGAACACAATTTTTCACTAAATCTTCTCCATCTGCCCACCGATTCGTGATTTCCATCAGGTGGTCAATGGTTTTGGGCTTCGAGAGGCCCAGCTCCTCCCTGAGCTCTATGCGGCGAACACCTCCATTGAATGTGTCAATCCCCCGGTCCTCCGAGATATTTTATGCGGAGTTCTTGATGATGAACCACCTCTGGATGTACGAGCGTAATGACTCTCCCGACCTTTGCTGGAAGCATCTCAGCTCTTCGATTGATGCGTGACTTTTGTAGGTGCCCTTGAAGTTGCGCACAATGTTGTAGACCAGCTCATCCCAACTACGAATGGATCCACGCGGGAGGTTATTGAGCCAAGCTCGAGCGGCGCCCTGCAGTTGTAGCTATAGGCATTGCATGGCAGTGCTTCGAATCCCACCATGGAGCCTGATGGAGGAGATGTGGTCTTCCAACCAGATTTTTGGGTCCTGCAGGCCATCAAACTTTGGGTTCTCCGATGGGAGCTTGAACCCCTTGGGCATTCGCTTTTGTCTGATGGCCCTGCTAAAGCATCTGGCGCCACAGAGCTCCACGTCTTCATCCTCTGAGTCAGTCGATCTGGCACGTCATGCCCTTGACTTGTCGATTTTGCGCTACGTGATGTCATCACGCGCATCGTAGTCGTGGTCGTGTCGCTGTGAGCGGTGACGTCGAGACAGATCGTGACTGTCGTCGCTGGACGAGGGTGAGGAATAACGTTTTGCCAGAGCCTTGTTTTTCTTCGGCTCTTTGTCGAGAGCGGCCTCGATTAGCCCCAAGCCTGCGATCGTAGATTGATGCATGGCAGCTCGAGGATCTCCAGCTGGCAGCTGGTTGTTGAGTAGGTACATGGTGGCCGCTGTCACCGCTGCTTGTGGCGTCTTTGGGACCACATTGCCCCAGGTGTTGACTGTCATAGAGCTGAAGTCAAGGACTTTCGCAGCTTCTATGAGCTCCTACTCGGTGAGATGGGCCATTCAAGATCGTCTCTAATTGGCCATGTACTCGTTGCCTTTGGAGGAGGATCCTCCGTGGGAGGAGATCCTGGCCCTTCGAAGGCTCGACTCGTCTGCCGCCTTTTTACGCGCTTCGAGTTGTGCGATTGTTTGTAGATGGCGTCTGTACTCTTCCTTCAGCAACCAGTGATAGCCCATCAGCAGTTCTTACGGTGTGCCTGGGGCAGAGGATTGCCTCACAGGGCGTCTCGGCAGCGATCCCACTCGAGATTGTTGATCTTGATCATGACACATTCGCCAGTGTGCTCGTTCACCATGGTTGGGGGTTCGACTGCCCCTCCATTGTTGATGGGCGCACCGTTGCCACCGTTGGTGGGGCCGCTGTTGGGAGGTCCGCCATTAGGGATGCCACAGTTAGCGGATCGGTGCCAGATCCATTGCCACCATTTTCACGATGAGCGGTGGAGTCGCCAGTGTTAATTACGGCGCACATGAAGTGGCTGGGGAAGCTGTTGCTCCCGCAGCTCTCGGATCCGGAACCGTAGACTCCATCTTCCGTTGCTAAGCCGCCTAGATCGGATTCGCGACTATTGTCGCTGTCCGTGCTCTCAGTTGTTGCTGAGGTGTTGAGCTTGCTGAGGGTGCCAATTGGTGGCGGGAACCACGATGTTGGAGCAATCGCGGATGCCGTTGGCTGGTCAGGCATGCGAAGCGTGCCCATCTGACCAACTTGGAAGCGGAAGCTCCCTATCGCCAGGCTGATTCCGTCGCCCACGGACTCGAAAGCCGGGCAAGTGGCAGGCGTGTGGACGGTGAAGTCGAATGCACCGAAGAGCTGGAGAATCTCCGTTTTTGCGGAGTTGTAGATCGCGGTTGATGAGGCTGAAGAAGCCGCGACATCAGCACTCCCAATTCCCATAGACGGCGCCAATTGACGAGGGTTTAACTCATCAATGCCCATTGTTATGGACTTGGGTTTTGGAGAAGGAGGGAGCGCTGGAAGCATCAATCGGCTAGCAAACAAGCACACAGGGACACGAGGTTTACCCAGGTTCAGGCCTCGTAGAGGTCCCTACTCCTGCTTGTCTGCTCTTGGAATTAACGAAGGAATCAAAGATTACAATGGTGCGCAGATGCAATCTGGCGAGGGTTATGGAAACTAGGGTTGCGTGTGTCCTCCTCGCCGCCCCTCCTAGCCTTTATATAGATAGGCCAGGTCTCAGGTAGCAGGTCGAGTCGGTTACAGTTTAGGGTTTGCCCTTCAAACTTTCTATCTTTAGACTTCTTCTTGTCTCGCAAGTTATCGGTAGTCCGTAGGCCACTCAAAGTCTTCATTGGGCCGTGGCAACGCCATGGGATTCCACCATATCTGGACCGTATATACAAGACTCGAGTATGTGCAGGGTATGCCCATGTCACTCACGCTGCTGGGTCCCCCATTTCAGCCTCTCATGACAAGAAACATGTACATGCTAAACTTTTTTCTCGCTCGTGCCTCCCTGTTTCGAACTGGCTACGTTGCTCGATGCAACATCTGTATAAGGTCGTGCTATTAGGTCCCACATATCAGCCTCTTTGTAAATGAAACATGCGTATGATGGACATTTTTTTGGCCATGTCCGCTGTTTTGACCTTGGCAACTTGCTGGGTCCCTGATGTCAACCACCTCTGTGCAGGAAATGTTTCTATGCTAGGTTCCAACTGATAGCCTCTATTTGAAAGAAACGTGTGTATGTTGGACTATTTATTCGGGTCCCAGATGTCAGCCTCAGAGTACAAAAAATGCTCATAAAGGCCGAATTAAAAAGATTATGGGCTAACTCGGGGTGGATACCCTATTCGGCATGGCTTATATTCCATGGGCTCACTCCTAAATTGAATGGGCTATGGTCGGTGGCGACAAGACCACGAAAAGGCCGAATTAGAAGGTATTGGGCTATGCTTGGGGCTGATAGGCTAATTTCATGGGCTATGCTTGGGCCTGCTGGGTCCGACATGTCAGCTTCTCTATAAGTGTAACGTGTGTATGATGGACTTTTTTTCCAGCCACGTCCGCTATTTTCACCGTGGCAGCTGTGTATGGTCTTACTGGTGGGGCCCTTATGTCAGCCTCTCTGGCATGTTCTGGCTTGTGGGTCCCAGATGCAACCTTGTATGTTCTGTCTGGTAGGTCCCCGATGCGAGCCTCTCTGTACAAGTATTTAAACATTTTTTGAACCCACTGATGACCCACGAGTATAGGGGGTGTATCGCAGTATTTTCGAGGGAAGTGAAACCCAATTTATTGATTCGACACAAGGGGAGCCAAAGAATATTTATAAGCCTTAACAACTGAGTTGTCAATTCAGCTACACCTAAAAACAATCTTGCTCACAGCAGTTTATCAGTAGCAATAGTTTTGTAGTAGGAATAGTAAAGTAACAGCAGTAGTAAAGTAAAGATAGTAGCAACAATAGCAGTAAACAGTAGGATTTGAGTGTGGTAGGCATAGGGATGGATGGACGGGCGTTGCATGGACAAGAAAATTCACATAGCAATCAGAACATAGGGCAATTGCAGATAAATAAGATAAAGCATCCAAGTACTAGATAATCCTAGGCATGTGTTCCATATATAGTCATACGTGCTCGCAATGAGAACTTGCACAACATCTTTTGTCCTGCCAGCCCGTTTGAAGTGGGGCCTCAAGGGAACTACTGGCAATTAAGGTGCTCCTTTTAATAGAGCACCGGAGCAAAGCATTAACACTCCATGAACACATGTGATCCTCACATCAAAGCCATTCCCTCCGGTTATCCCGATTTCTGTCACTTCGGGGCCATTGGTTCCGGACAACAACGTGTGTATACAACTTGCAAATAAGACCATAAACAATACTATCATAATGAATAAATAACATGTTCAGATCTGAAATCATGGCACTCAGGCCCTAGTGACAAGCATTAAGCATAACAAGTCGCAACAAAGTCATAAAGCACTAATAGAAGATACTAGGCACCATGCCCTAACAATGTGATGCCATTACATGAACGATCTCATCCAATCCCTACCATCCCCATAGCATACATCGGGGGATTACTCACTCATAGATGGGGGAAACATGGATGGTCGATGGAGAAGCGATGGTGATGATGATGGCGATGATCTCCTCCAATTCCCTGTCCTGGCAGGGTGCCAGAACGGAGTTTCTGGTGCTGTTTCGTGGAATCTGGTGGTGGCGGCAGAGCGGAACTCCTTCTAGAAAAACGTCGACCCTCCCTAAGTTTTTAGGTCAGAGGGCATCTTATAGGCGAAGAGGGAGACCGAGGGGGTGTCTGGGGTGGCCAGACCACCCCCTGGGGCGGCCAGGCCTAGCCCGCGCGGCCAGGTGGTGTGGATGGGCCCCAGCCCCACTCCATCTCATATTATGGCTCCGAGAGTCTTCTGGTGAAATAGGATTTTTGGCTTTTGTCCCGTCCAATTCCGAGAATATTCATTTTCTGTCTTTCCTGGAACCAAAAACAGCAGAAAACATGCAGCTGGCACTGTGGCTCTTGTTAATATGTTAGTCCATGAAATCATATGAAAAGTACTCCAAAGTGTGGATAAAAAACAAGAAAGTAGATAAAACCAAGCATGGAACATCAAAAATTATAGATACATTTGCAATGTATCAACATCCCCAAGCTTAACTCCTGCTCCTCCTCGAGTAGGTAAGTGATAAAAAGAAAGAATAATTTTTGAGGTGACATGCTCCATCTTAAACTTGATCAAAGTATTTTGTAAAACATTCAAAGCTGGGATCATAGTACTTCAATCATAACATGAAAGACAAAGTTCTAGCAATAAGACAAAGAAACTATGATGCAACATGAAAAGGCACAAATAAAAGATTCATGAATAACAATGCTTTGTAAGACGTTTGTTTGTTTCACATAAAGAAAACATAGCATAATGGCATTCAGCTTGTCCCTCATAGAGTAGCAAATATAAATGCATAGGACACCTTAAACGTTTATAAGAGTGACTAGATACAAATAGTTTAAAACAAGCAATATCAAGGTATGCATCAATCAACTAGTCTTGGGACAATGCACATAGAACTAAGAATGGCCACTATGCTCTCAAAGTAGGTGCATAAAGGTAGAAGGTGGAGACTCAATATAATGGTGGAAGAAAGGCCTTCATAGAAGGAAGTAGGGATTCAAGTCTCATAAAGAGCTTCCAAAAATTATGGTACTTATAGCTTTCAGCTCTCATTGCCCCTATCATAAGCATCTTGAAGTGGTTAAGGTTAAAGTGAACAAACTATGGTGTACATGCTTGACGAAGTATAAGTTAGAAATATCATGTCCCTTGAATACGAGGGCCGCTCCTCATGCTACTCAAGTTTAGTCACCGGTAAGTTCTTGTCATCATAAGTACATGTGTATCATAGAGAACCGCCAACGGGGTACCCCTTGCCCGATGATACGAAAGAATCCCCATATCAAAATGAAAAGGTAAGCAGACAACGAGCATCTCAGTAATCTTCTTATTTACCATGGGAATATGGTGCTTTTTTCTCTCTTTCCTCTTTTCATAATCTCTTTTTTTTCTTTTTCTATTTTTTTCTCAATATAGGACTCTTTTTTTATAAGAAGAATGCTTCATAGACAGCTCATTATGGTTACGCTGCAGGTTTCCACCATGTCAGCATGGATTAGACCAGCGGCCCAGGCGTTTCTCTAACACATATACATAACTCCATGGACTTACAAGCTCCCCTTTCATTTCACACCGACGACATCCATAGACAAAAGAGCATGATATCAACTAGGTACAAAGTACCGGTGCACTGTTGAAAGCGTTCCCCATGACAACATGGTTCTGCTAATCCCCAACAAATAAGTGCAAGCATATACAACATAGACGACACAATGGTTCAAGTTTATTAAGGGCAAGAAAATTAAAGTGTGCCATCAAGTTCGTGAGAGCTTTACTCACTAGTTTTATCATAACAAGTTTAATTTGGAAGGTAAAAAAACATGAATATACTTGTAATAGCATAAGCTAGTAGGTAGGTATGGTGGACTCTTTGGAATAACTTGGTTTAAGGAGTTGGATGCATGAGTGGAACTCATACTTGGTTTTGGAGGCTAGCAAAAGACTGGGAGCGACAAACTAAGAGAGCAATAATGGACATAATCATGCAGAGCGACAAAACATCATTGATCAAAGCATAAAGTGATACTACAAGTTGAAAAATAAAGGATCATAAAGGCTATGTTGACTTGGGATAGTCATAACATGGTGTGAGCATGTGCCAAGTCAACCCAAATAAAGCATCAAAGGAGAAGACCACTATACTATGCTTTAATATGCTAAAACAACGCATGATTCATCCAAGGCACATTAAGCAATCTCAATTGTTTATAACAAGTCATGCTACAACAAAGAATACTAAGCATAAAGACAAAACAATATCAAGCATGGGATGACAAAGCATAGGCCACAGTCAAAAACAAGCTCTCTTTACCACTTAAGCATGAACTTTCCTACTCTTTTCCAAACCAAACCAAACTATTTGCAAACCAACACAAGAAAAAGGAGGTCCAACAAATTTATTCAGCAAACTAAGAAAACAAAGAAAACAAAAAACCAAAACGAAAACAAAAAAGAAGACGCTCCAAGAACAACACAACTGTGCATGAAACAATAAAAATGAAGTGTTTGGAAGAAACCTGGGATTTTTATTGATGAAGAGGGGGATGCCTTGGGAATCCCCAAGCTTGAGCTTTAGTCCATCCTTCATCTCATTACTCATTCCTTTCATACACCTGAAATTTTTCCTTCATACAAAACTTCACACAATTTTTATTAGCAACATTAGTGCACTCAAGATAATAGGTCTTAAGGTTCAGTTCTAACACCAATAAACTTCCATTAGAACACTAGCTACTGAATCACTTCCCTCAAAAAGCCCAATTCCCCAAAAGAACTCAAAAAGGAACCAACAAGAAGCAAATACAGAAAATGGCAGAAATCTGTCAAAACAGACCAGCAGGTAAAGACGAATTTTTTCGAAGACCTTCTGTTGCTCAAATCAAAAAATGTTGAACTAATGAAAGTTACATAACAACCTGGGCCAGAAGCACAAAAATTCACGCATCAAAAATACGTTCAGATATTTTACACGAATTTTTATGGTGAAGCACAGAAATCTGTTTCGGGACAGCAACTTTCCCAATCATTACTTCTCTCTCATTAGTGGTTACTCTTGGCACAAAAAAGCAAATAAAAAGGATAAGGAGCGGTTATTACTGAAGTAATAACTTCCAAGACTCATCTAAAACTTTTGGGTTATCTCCCAATAAGTACTTTTCTTTAACGCCTTTAAGTTAGGCATAAAAATAAAAGTAAACAAAGATAATCATGGTGAAAACATTGTTTTGTTCATTGAAATCCTTTTGTTAACAAGGTTGATCAGGTCTTGTTACCAAAACAATTTTATATGAAACAAAACTTTGTATTCCACTAATGATTATGTTACCTCAACCTTGATAGCAATGGTCCCAATCATAATAGTTTCATATTTTTCTCTTGGTATGGGACAACATATTTCTCCAACTTGAATGCCCTCAACATGTTCAATTGAATTCAAACCATAAGTCCTATCAATCTTGTTGGGGAAATAGACAGTATGTTCCTTGTCATTAACATTGAAGGTCACCTTTCCTTAATTACAATTAATAACAGCTCCTGCAGTATTAAGAAAAGGTCTCCCAAGAATAATAGACATATTATCATCTTCAGGCATTTCAAGCACAACAAAATCAGTTAATATCAAACAATTATGAGCCACTTGAACAGGTACATCCTCACATATACCAACAGGAATAGTGGTAGATTTATCAGCCATTTGCAAAGATATATCAGTTGGTATCAGTTTTTCAAGTTGAAGTCTTTTATATAGAGAGAAAGGCATAACACTAACTCCAGCTCCCAAATCACACAAATCAGTTCTAACATAACTATTTTTAATAGAGCAAGGGATAGTTGGAATCCCTGGGTCTCCAAGTTTCTTAGGAACCTTACCATTAAAGGAATAATTAGCAAGCAAAGTAGAAATTTCTTCATTAGGGATCTTCCTTTTATTCGAGACAATATCCTTCATATACTTTGAGTAAAGAGGCAATTTAATAGCATCAGTCAAAGGAATTTGCAGGAATAAAGGTTTCATCCACTCAAAAAACTTATTATAGTGTTCATCTTCCTTTCACTTGTGTTTCTTATCAGGGAAAGGCATAGGTTTTTGGACCCAAGGTTCTCTTTCACTACCATGTTTCTTAGCAATAAAATCTTCTTTGGTGTATTTAGTATTCTTAGTGTGGTTTTCAGGTTCTTCTTCAACTTTTTCTTCATTTGGAGCTTCATTTTCTTCATTACCACTTTCAGTTTCAGCATCAGAAATAGATATACTATTAGGATCTATAGCAGGTTCAGAGGGTTCTACAATAGTTTTATGTTTCTTTTTTCCTTTTCTTACGAGTAGAACCGCTTTTTTCAGCTTGTTGAGAATCCTGCTCAATTCTTTTGGGATGCCCCTCAAGATATAGAGGATCTTGGGTAGCAGCACCACTTCTAGTTCTAATTTCATAAGCATGTTTTTCTTTAGCAGCATTAACTAGCAAGTCTTTTTTCACTTTAACGAGTTGATCTATTTGAGTTTGAACCATTTGAAAGTGTTTAACAATCATTTTAACATCATTAGAGGTTCTTTCCACAATATCTTTCAACTCAACAATAGCTCTAGTGTTTTCCATTAGATGATTTTGCACCCTTTTATTAAAATTATCTTGCTTAACAATAAAAATATCGAATTCTTCTAAGCATTGATCAGGAGGTTTAGAGTAAGGGATATCACCTTCATTAAAGTGTTGAAGAGAGTGTACCTTGATAGTGGATGAGTAGGGAATAGGCTTACATAATTCTTCTATAGGAGGTAAATTCTTGACATCTGCAGCTTTAATTCCCTTCTCCTTAAGACATTTCTTAGCTTCCTTCATCACTTCATCATTTAATTCAATAACTCCCCTCTTCTTTGATGTTGGAATAGGCACTGGTATAGTAGGTTCAGGTACAATTACTTCAGGTATAGCTTGTTCAGGAGGATTCCAATCTTCATAATTCTTGCTTATTTTAGCCATTAATTCCTCAACTTCCTTAGGAGTCCTATTCCTGAAAACACAATCAGCACAACTATCTAGGTATGTCCTAGATTCTTTGGTTAGTCCATTATAAAATATATCAAGAAGCTCATTCTTAGGTAATGGACTTCTAGCCTATGCATGAACCAAAGCACAAAACCTTTCCCAAGATTCAGGCAATACCTCTTTTTCTCCCTGTTTAAAATCAAAAAGTTCCTGCAAAATAGCATGTCTAGCACTAGGAGGAAAATATTTCTACAGGAAAGTACTAATCAAGCAATCAGGGCTATCAATAGATCCAGGAGGTAAATTACTAAACCAAGTTTTAGCTTCTCCTTTCAGTGAAAAGGGGAAAATCGTAGCAACAAAGTAAGTACGCATCTTAATATCATCAGAAAACAAGCCACTCATGGTAGAAAGTTCATTCATATGTGCTACCGCACTTTCATTCTTAGTCCCACAAAAAGGTTCTTTCTCAATAATAGCTATGTAAGATAGATCGAGAGAGAAATCATAATCTTCACCTATAATGTTTATGGGAGAAGCAGCAAACTTAGCAATAGGAGAAAATTTGGGTCTAATAGTACGCCTCTCAAGGAGACTCTTAGCAGCGCTCCTATCATGGGTGTTTTTACATTCTTTAATAAATTCATCAGTCATCTCAACATAACCATCTTCAATATCATAACTTTCACTAGACTCAGGTGAACTAACAGGTGTAGTAGTAGTGTCTTCATTAGGAGTTTCAGTATTTCCAGCTATAGTTCTAGCAATCGTAGCATCCAGGAAAGGACCTAATGAACCACTTTTATCAAGCACAGTAGAAGCAGCATCATAAGCATCAGAAGTTTCAGATTCAGCAGTAGTAGCAATGTGTGTAGCATGTGTATGTGGTGGTGTAGCGAGCTTACTCATAACAGACGGTGAATCAAGAGCAATAGAGGTGTTCATAACCGTACCTCTTCTTGTAGTGGATGGTAAAATAGGAACCTTGCCATCACGAGACTTACCCATGATGGATGGATAGCAGCGAACAATAGAGAATCCAAGTGAACTTGATAAATAAAGCTATGCTCCCCGGCAACGGCGCCAGAAAATAGTCTTGATGACCCACAAGTATAGGGGTGTATCGCAGTATTTTCGAGGGAAGTGAAACCCTTTTTATTGATTCGACACAAGGGAACTACTGGCAATTAAGGTGCTCCTTTTAATAGAGCACCGGAGCAAAGCATTAACACTCCATGAACACATGTGATCCTCACATCAAAGCCATTCCCTCCGGTTACCTCGATTTCTGTCACTTCGGGGCCATTGGTTTCAGACAACAACGTGTGTATACAACTTGCAGATAAGACCATAAACAATACTATCATAATGAATCAATAACATGTTCCGATCTAAAATCATGGCACTCGGGCCCTAGTGACAAGCATTAAGCATAACAAGTCGCAACAAAGTCATAAAGCACTAATAGAAGATACTAGGCACCATGCCCTAACAATCTGATGCCATTACATGAACGATCTCATCCAATTCCTACCATCCCCATAGCCTACAGTGGGTGATTACTCACTCATAGATGGGGGAAACATGGATGGTCGATGGAGAAGCGATGGTGATGATGATGGCGATGATATCCTCCAATTCCTTGTCCCGACAGAGTGCCAGAACGGAGTTTCTGGTGCTGTTTCATGGAATCTGGTGGTGGCAGCGGAGCAGAATTCCTTCTGGAAAAACGTCGAACCCCCTGAGTTTTTAGGTCAGAAGGCATCTTATAGGCGAAGAGGGAGACCGAGGGGGGTGTCTGGGGTGGCCATACCACCCCCTGGCGCGGCCAGGCCCAACCCGCATGGTCAGGTGGTGTGGCTGGGCCCCAGCCCCACTCCGTCTCATATTATGGCTCCGGGAGTCTTCTGGTGAAATAGGATTTTTGGCTTTTGTCCCATCCAATTCCGAGAATATTCATTTTCTGACTTTCCTGGAACCAAAAACAGCAGAAAACAGGCAGCTGGCACTGTGGCTCTTGTTAATAGTTTAGTCCAAGAAATCATATGAAAAGTACTCCAAAGTGTGGAAAAACACAAGAAAGTAGATAAAACCAAGCATGGAACATCAAAAATTATAGATACATTTGCAATGTATCACCCACCCTCAAAAAAAACTCCAGGGACGCTGCATGCTGGTGGGTCTATGATGTCAGCCTCTCCGTAATGCGATATTGCTAGAAGAAGAAAATGTAAACCCAAGATAGGATTCGAACAAAAGACCTTCAAATCAAATAAACGTAAACTGAGTGCGTTGCCACTACAAGAAAGATATTTATAGAATAAATACTAGTAAACTTTTACTAGTACTACAATTTATATATTAGTCTTCTTAAAAACATTTTGTGTGTCTATGTTTATCTCTTTTAAAATATAAATGAGCAGCGCTCCTGGCATCTCAATTTATAAAATGCCCCATAATGGAGTATTTTCTTAAAAACATGGGTAGGTAGAGTTTATTTATTTATTTTGAGAGGTGGGGGGCAATGCCCAAAAGGCCGAATTAAAAAGAGTTTGGCTATTCTACATAGGCTGATCTACGTGGCTTATACTCCGTAGGTTATGCTCCATGGGCTTCATTCTCAAATTTTAGTGGGATGTGCTCAGCAGTCCCCTGACCCCTAAAAGGCCGAATTAATATGTTCTCGACTATGCTCCATGGGCTCCCTTTTCAAATTTCACTGGGATGTGGTCAGCAGTCCTCTAACCCTGAAAAGGCCGAATAAAAATGTTCTGGTCTAAAGAGGGGCCGAATGAGCTACTAGATTTCTTCTCCTGGTTAATAAAAAATGCATTATGATGTGCTCGGCCAGATTCGAAACAAAGACCTCAGAGAGGGAGGGGGAAAGCGATAATTCTTTTTGGCAGCTATTCATGTCAAAATGCAGTAGTACAGAAAAAGGTAGAAAAAACTTGGTGCATGATCAGTTTGCCCTGTTCTCCGAAGAGACCATTAGAGCAAGCAAAACTGACGATCAAGTCTGCTTCTGTGTGAATACCTCCTCCTTACATCGATGCCTATGTTACCGCCCATACGCAACCCAAACTACCCAAGACTAATGTAGATAATTGTGGCAATGCTAAGTTTCAAAAGAAAAGCAAGACAATCTGATGCACTTCATCTAAACAAGTACCAGTATATCATAGTTCGTTATACAAAATATTGTACTAATAGTAACGACAGAGCATTTGAAAAATTCAGTAGCATTTGAAAGATCCAGCAGTACAGAATAAGACCGTGAAAATATCAGACAAATTCCCGGTTGATATTCAGCAACACTTGACAGAGTCAGGACAACATTCAAAGTGACCAGTTGACAGTACATAGACAGTGACCAAAAGAATTGACATATTTAGCAATGCGGACATTGAAATTCAATAGATGTAGCAAGGCCTGATTCAAAAGGAAAGCAAGACCATATTCTGCACTTGGCCGGTCGATCTGAACAAGTACCCAACAAAACTTTTGATAGGCTCAGTAGCATTTGAAAGATTCAGCAGTACCTAATAAGAAAGAAAAATATCGACAGATTCCTAGTTCACATTCATCGGCACTTGGACATATTCGGCAACATTTCAAAGTGACAGATTCAGTTTGCCCTTTTCTCCGAACACTCGTCATTGGAATAAACAAAACTGATGATCAAGTCTGCTTTTGTGTGCATGCCTCCTTCTCACATCAATGCCTGTGTGTGACCTCCATAGGCAACTCAAAATGCCCAAAGCCTTGTCTAGATTATGAGTTTATGACAAGGCCAAGTTACAAAATAAAAGCAAGACCATCTACTACACTTGATCTAAACTGAGCTATCCTATTACATAGTATTACGATTACTTATGGTAGTTTGGTTCCAATCGCGGGCATTGGCGATGCTCGGGATGAACCGTAATGGAGTCTCCAGAGATTTCCATGCAACATTGGTTGAGAAACCAACAGCTGCTTCTTCGGTAGTTAGAATGAAGCAGCATATTTTAGGAAACGACGTATATCCAAGTCCTATTGCATGGTGGGAGGTGTAGACACAGTTGCTTCTCGTCAGATATCCTGGGGCAACATATGCACCGCCTACCGCAATATTAATCGGATAGTTCAATCTAAGGAAAGGGGAATATGCTCCTAGGTTAGCAATCTCTATCCATGGCTTAGGTGGATACAAGCAGTGTCCTTTGAGTACACCTTGCAGCCAAACCCAGTAGCATAGGTGCCACAAGTGCGACCGCAGCGATCAACACTATGATCAGCAACAGGATTGCCATGACCATAATAAGTACCACCATAAAACTCCTCATCAGTAATGCCCACGGTATGGATAAGAACAAGGCGAGATTCATCTGCAGATATTGCTAAGAACCATAAACCAGGTTTGTGCTCGTCATCATCTATGGCATCAAGGTTGCCCTCCTCGAGATGCGCGACAGGTGGTGACGGGAGCAGAATAGGACCTTCAAAAGAAATTAGGGTCAAATCAGCCAACACTAGTTTACATCCATTAAAACTGAAGCTAGTGTTTAGAACAGGAATGGATCAAACTTACCAAAATACAAATGATTCTAGACATAAAAACTGACACTCTCAGTGGCTGCAAACACCAGACCCTTGTGGATAAGTGCATCGTTGTATCTGAAATCGCACTGGAACTGGTTCTCAAGAACTGTCCATGCATACTCATCGCCATCAAGGGTAGTAATTGAGTAGTCGAAGATAGCGACAAGAGAGAAATCTAAATAATCCGCCGCAGCTATGGGAGCTCGGCAAATAGCAATCTTCCGGAGGAGAATAGGGCGATCATTATGCATGAATGTAAATAGATCGTTGGTGGGTACAAACTCATTGAATTGTTGGAGAGGAACGCGTTGATGAGTGTAGACATTGACAAGCTCCCACTTGCACTCGGACCCAACAGTGGCGATCCAATATCCATTAGCACCTACCCACTACTTACCCATACAATTTGAGAACACAACATCATAGGAGAACCTGTCCACAGCGTCATCTTGCATGTTGTGCCCTTGCCCTCGAAGTACTCATTGCATTCCCATGGTTTCTTAGTCGGGTGAGAATGAAGAACATAGGGGAAGACAAACGACTGAGAAGCATGTAAAGTTGCACTATATTTTGCCGAGTCAAGAAGATGTTTGGATGAATCAGCGAGGCTCGCGGCGGTGATGACATCGCATCTGGTTATGAGTTCTTCAAGCAAGCCTTTAGTAAAAACATGTTGGAATAGCTCAGAATCATCACTGTCCTTGCTCGGTCCTGCCATCGCAAGGGAGCTGATGGAAGTTGGGACAGTGGATTGATTTGGTTTTCTAGAAAATAGGGAAGATCGATGGCGGCAGGCAGGACAAGGAGAAGAACAAACACTCTCATACTGTGCGGTGAACATGATCGAAAAGCGGCATTGTGGAGGAGAAGAATGGCAGCACTTGGCGTAGAGGTAGGGTAATGGAGAAGTAGGGATAGAGCGTATAGGCGAGGTTGAATAAAATGAAAACGGACACATGTTCCTCTGCTCTAGTTCCCTTTAGAATAGTACTACTCTGCTCCCAGTTCCCTCCACAATAATTTCTTGTAAATCGAAGAGGAAGTAGTACATATGAAGAGTAGGGCCCGATCATCTGCTCTCTCGAGGAGCCGAACCCGACTGTTTTCTTTGCTAAATTTATGGTCCTTTATGCTAAATGCATGGACCTTAGTGTAATTTTACCTTTTTTAGGTCCTTGGTGTAAAATGTACCCCCACCATCTATGTAAAATTCTAACCAACAAGTGTAAGTGGTGAAATTTGAACAAATTTAAGCTTATTTGTCAACGAGTATGAAAATTCCTGGATTTCAAGACAAACGACCAAGGTCAAGGCCATATCAACGTCATACTTTATGGTGATGATGCCATGTCCAAGAATTAGCATGCCGATAGATTTGGACATATTTTGAAAACAACCGAAGATGAAGTAGTACTAAGAGTATGGCTCGATCAGCTGCTCTCTCGAGAAGGAGCCATACACGAATATTTTCCTTGCTTATTTTTAGGCGATGCTAAATGTATGGACATTGATGTAATTTTCCCTTTTTTGGGTACTTGATGTAAAATGTACTTCCACACACCGTGTAAAATTCTAACCTAAAAGTGTAAGTGGTGAAATTTAGACGATTTTAAGCTTACTTGTCAACGAGTATGAACATTATTCAATTTTAGTCGAATGACCAAGGTCAAGGCCATATAAACATCATACTTTATGCTGATGATACCATATCAGAGAATCTGCATGGCAACAGATTTGGCCATATTTTGAAAATAATCAAAGAGGAAGTAGTACGAAGAGTTTGGCTCGGATCAACTGGTCTCTTGATAAGGAGCCAAAACAGAAAGTTTTCCTTTGTAGGGTCCTTTGTGCTAAATATATGGACCTCCATGTAATTTTCCCTTTTTAGGTCCTTGATGTAAAATGTATTCCCACCGACCGTGTAAAATTCTAACCTAAAAGTAAGTGGTGAAATTTAAACGAATTTAAGCTTAGTTGTCAATGAGTAGGAACCATATTCTTGGATTTTCAAGACAAACGACCAAGGTCAAGGCCATATCTACATCATACTTTATGCATATGATGACAAGAATTTGCATGGCGACAAATTTGGCCATATTTTGAAAACAATGGAAGATGAAGTAGTGTGAAGAGTGTGGCTCGATCAGCTGCTGTCTAGAGAAGGAGTTGAACCTGACTGTTTTCCGTGCTTAATTTAAGGGTCATTTGTGCTAAATGTATGGACCTCGATGTAACTTTCACTTTTTAGGTCCTTGATGTAAAATGTACGTCTACACCCATGTAAAATTCTAACCTAAAAGTGTAGGTGGTGAAATTTCGACGATTTTAAGCTTACTTGTCAACAAGTATGACTATTATTGGATTTCAAGCCGAACGACCAAGGTCAAGGCCATATCAACATCATACTTTATGTTGATGATCCCATATGAGAGAATTTGCATGGCGACAAATTGCCCTATTTTGAAAATAATCAAAGAGGAAGTAATGTGTACAGTTTGGTTCAGATCAGCTGATCTCTCGAGAAGGAGCCAAACCAGTTTTTTCCTTTTAGGGAGCTTTATGATAAATGTATGGACCTCAATGTAATTATTGCTTTTTTTGGGTCCTTGATGTAAAATGTACTCCAACCAACCGTGTAAAAATCTAACCTAAAAGTAAGTGGTGAAATTTAAATGAATTTAATCTTAGTTGTCAATGAGTATGAACCATTCGGGGATTTCAAGATGAACGACCAAGGTCATGATCCCATATTCAAAAATTTGCACCCCGACAATTTTTGCCATATTTTGAAAACAATCAAAGATGAACTAGTATGAAGAGTATGGCTCGATCAGCTAATCTCTTGAGAAGGAGCCGAACCCAACTATTTTCCTTGCTTAATTTTAGGGTCCTTTGTGCTAAATGTATGGACCTCGATGTAATTTTCCCTTTTTAGGTCCTTGATGTAAAATGTACTTCCATGCCCGTGTAAAATTCTAACCTAAAAGTGTAAGTGGTGAAATTTTGACGATTTTTGAGCTTACTGGTCCATGAGTATGACCATTATTGGATTTCAAACCGAACGACCAAGGTTAAGGCCATATATACCAAGCATCATAATTTATGTTGATGATCCCATATGAGAGAATTTGCATGGTGACAATTTTGGCCATATTTTGAAAACAATCGAAGAGGAAATAGTATGTAGAGTTTGGCTCAGATCAACTGATCTCTCGAGAAGTAGCCGAACCAGAAATTTTTCCTTTTAGGGAGCTTTATGATAAATGTATGGACCTCAATGTAATTATTTCTTATTTTAGGTACCTGATATAAAATGTACTCCGACTAACCATGTAAAAATCTAACCTAAAAGTAAGTGGTGAAATTTAAACGAATTTAAGCTTAGTTGTCAATGAGTATGAACCATTCTAGGATTTCAAGATGAATGACCAAGGTCATGATCCCATATCCAAGAATTTGCATGCCGGCAAATTTGGCCATATTTTGAAAACAATCGAAGATGAAGTAGTATGAAGAGTATGGCTTGATCAGATACTCTCTCGAGAAGGAGCCGAACCTGACTATTTTCCTTCCTTAATTTTAGGGTCCTTTGTGCTAAATGTATGGACCTCGATGTAATTTTCCATTTTTAGGTCCTTTATGTAAAATGTACTTCCACGCCCGTGTAAAATTCTAACCTAAAATTGTAAGTGGTCAAATTTTAGGGTCCTTTGTGCTAAATGTATGGACCTCGGTGTAATTTTCCTTGCCTACTTTAAGGGTCCTTTGTGCTAAATGTATGGACCTCGATGTAATTTTCCCCTTTTTAGGTCTAAAAGTGTAAGTGGCGAAATTTATACGATTATTTTAAGCTTACTTGTCAACGAGTATGAACATTCTTGGATTTCAAGCCGAACGACCAAGGTCGTCAAGGCCATATCAACAACATACTTTATATGCTGATGATCCCATGTCAGAGAATTTGCATGGCAACAGATCTGGTGTTTTGAAAACAGTCGAAGAGGAAGTAGTATCAAGAGTTTGGTTCAGATCAGCAGTTCTCCTGAGAAGGAGCCGAACCGGTAATTTTCCCTTTTAGGGTCCTTTATGCTAAATGTATGGACCTCGACGTAATTTTTGCTTTTTTGAGGTCCCAGATGTAAAATGTACTATGATCGACCGTGTAAAGTTCTAACCTAAAAGTAAGTGGTGAAATTTAAACGAATTTAAGCTTAGTAGTCAACGAGTACGAACCATTCTTGTATTTCAAGACAAACGACCAAGGTCAAGGCCATATCTACATCATACTTTATGCTTGTGATCCCATATTCAAGAATTTGCATACCGACAAATTTGGCCATATTTTGAAAACAATCGAAGATGAAGTAGTATGAAGAGTGTGGCTCGATCAGCTACTCTCTCGAGAAGGAGCCGAAACCGACTGTTTTGCTTGCTTAATTGTAGGGTCCTTTGTGCTAAATGTATGGACCTTGATGTAATTTCCTCCTTTTTAGGTCCTTGTTGTAAAATGTACTCCCATCGACCATGTAAAATTCTAACCTAAAAGTAAGTGGTGAAATTTAAATGAATTTCAGCTTATAGTTGTCAACGAGTATGAACATTCTTTGATTTCAAGCCGAACGACCACAAGGTCGAGGCCATATCTCTACATCATACTTTATTCTGATGATCGAGTATCCAAGCATTTGCATGGCGATAGATTTGGCCATATTGTGAAAACAATCAAAGAGAAAGTAGTATGAAGAGTATGGCTCAATCAACTGCTCTCTCGAGAAGGAGCCGAACCCGATTGTTTTCTTTGCTCAATTTTAGGATCCTTTGTGCTAAATCTATGGACCTCGATGTAATTTTGCCCTTTTTAGGTCCTTGATGTAGAATGTACTCCCACCGATCGTGTAAAATGCTAACCTAAAAGTAAGTGATGAAATTTCAACGACTTTAAGCATAGTTGTCAACGAGTATGAAAAATTCTTGGATTTCAAGCCGATCGACCACGAGGTCAAGGCCATATCTCTACATCATACTTTTTGTTGATGATCCCATATTCAAGAATTTGCATGGCGACAGATTTGGCCATATTTTGAAAACAATCAAAGATGAAGTAGTATGAAGAGTATGGCTTGGCCAGCTGCTCTCTCGAGAAGGATCCGAACCCGACTGTTTTCTTTGCTCAATTTTAGGGTCCTTTGTGCTAAATGTATGGACCTCGATGTAATTTTCCCTTTTGAGGTCCTTTATGTAGAATGTACTTTATGCTTATGATCCCATATCCAAGAATTTGCATGCCAAAAAAATTGGCCATCTTTTGAAAACAATCGATGATATTATAAACAAAAAATAATCAATTTCATTTTTCCAAGTGACGGGAATTTATTTTTTGAAAATCAAGTAAGAAGAATTTATTTCCTTTTTTCTGTTAAAAAAATAAAGAGCGAGAAGAGACTATATGAGCACAGAGGAGGCAGCGAGAGAGCTGTGAAGAGGAGGATTTGAAGGTGGTGCAATGTCAGAGCAAAGCTGGGATGGGTTCCTGACACGAGGTACATGTTACAGTGAGTAGAGTAAATTTCAGGACCACGATATATATGCACGCAAAATAAAATGTGTTTTCTCTCTCCTTCACTCCCTCAGACTAGTCATAGTGGGAGTAACGTGGGTAGTAGTAATAGAGTCCTACATGTATTGCCAACAGTAAACATTTAGCTGACATGGCATGCAATTAAATGATGAAAGAGAGCCTTGTGGTAACTAGCTATGTTAACATCACACATTTCAAGACAAAATGAGTCTACGTTGCAATAAACGAGGCTTTGCATGATACCACACCTATATTATTTTCCACTATGGAGGTAGTAACTTAGAGTAGTAACATGCATATGTTACTACTCTAAGTTACTCCCCACTATGACCAGCCTCACCACCCCACACCCCGGCCGGCTAATCTCTCCCTCGTCCACAAAGTGGCGCTGGGCACGCGCGTTGACCGACAACCTGCCTTGTGTCGGTGGCTCCATGTTTGTGTCTGGCATGTTCGTCAGCTATGTTGGTGGGAACCATTTTGGTCCTTGGCGGAAAAAGTATTACTACTACTGTATAGTACAATAGAGTAGCAATTCAAACTTTCCCGGTTTCGAAATTTTCACTTCCTTCAAAAACATCCGGGGGGAAGGATATTCAAAAGATTTCCATTCGCAGTACTACTAGTACAAGTACGAGTACTACTTAAGTGCTGGACAAGGGATTGGTTGATCTGGCCAAAAAAAAAACAAAACCGTCCCATCACATTGGATGCTCACCTATGATCTGACCAGCCTTCCTACTCCGCACTACTCCACCTCCATACCCTAGGAAGAGTAAGCACCAAGCACACCCGCAGTAAGCTGATTTGAAAGTGAGGAGCGCTCCTTTTTTCCGTGAAGCAAGTAGTACTCCCTCCTTCCCAAATTTGGACGTGCATTACTTCTGGTCAGAGTCAAATTTAATAAACTTTGACTAAATGTACGACATCAACTCAATGTTATTAGAATCATCATGAACTATATTTTCATATTTATATGCATTTGTCATTAGAAAAGTCAGTATGTTTTACATATAGTTGGTCGAACTTTATAAAGATTGACTTTGACCAAACCTAATATGCGTCCAAAATTGGGAAACAGGAAGCAGTATGAAGAGTATGGCTCGATCAACTGCTATCTCGAAGAGTCGTACCCGACTGTTTTCAATTCCTTGTTTGGTTTTAGGGTCCTTTGTGCTAAATGTATGGACCTCAATGTAATTTTCCCTTTTTAGGTCCTTGATGTTAAATGTAGTCCCACCATCCGTGTAAAATTCTAACAAATAAGTGTCAGTGGTGAAATTTAAATGAATTTAAGTTTACTTCTCAACGGGTATGAACATTCTTGGATTTCAAGCCGAACGACCAAGGTCAAGGCCATATCAACATCATACTTTATGTTGATGGCCCATACAAGAGAATTTGCATGCCAACATATTGGGCCATATTTTGAAAACAATCGAAGAGGAAGTAGTATGAAGAGTTTGTTTCAGATCAGCTAATATCTCGAGAAGGATCCAAACCAGAAAGTTTTCCTTTTACGGTCTTTTGGGCTAAATGTATGGACCTCCATGTAAATTTCCCTTTTTAGGTCTTTGATAAAAATATGCTCCCACCGATCGTGTAAAATTCTAACCTAAAAGTAAGTGGTGAAATTTAAACGAATTTAAGCTTAGCTGTCAACGAGTAGGAAATTTCTTGGATTTCAAGCCGAATGACCACATGGTCAAGGCCATATCTCTACATCATACTTTATGTTGATGATCCCATATCCAAGAATTTTCACGGCGACAAATTTGGCCATATTTGTAAAACAATCAAAAAGGAGGTAGTATGAAACATATGGCTCGATCAGCTGCTCTCTCGAGGAGGAGCTGAACCCGACTATTTTCTTTGCTCAATTTTAGTGTCATTTGTGATAAATGTATGGACCTCAATGTAATTTTCCCTTTTTAGGTACTTGATGTAAATTGTACTCCCACCGCCCGTGTCAAATTCTAACCTAAAAGTAAGTGGTGAAATTGAAACAAATTTTAGCATAGTTGTCGACGAGTACGAAAAATTCTTGGATTTCAAGACGAACGACCAAGGTCAAGGCCATATCAACATCATACTTCATGCTGATGACCCCATATCAGAGAATTTGCATGGCAACAGATTTGGCCATATTATTTTGAAAACAATCAAAGAGGAAGTACTATGAAGAGTTTGCCTCAGATCAGCTAATCTCTCGAGAAGGAGCCGAACCAATGCAACAAAAGGTTTTCCTTTTAGTGTCCTTTGTGCTAAATGTATGGACATCGATGTAATTTTCCCCTTTTTTAGGTCCTTGATGTAAAATATGCTCCCACCGACCGTGTAAAATGCTAACCTAAAGGTAATAAGTGGTGAAATTTTAATGAATTTAAGCTTAGTTGTCAATGACTATGAACTTTCTTAGATTTCAAGCCGAACGACCACAAGGTCAAGGCCATATCTCTACATCATACTTTATGCTGATGATCCCATATCAAAGAATTTGCATGGCGACAGATTTGGCCATATTTTGAAAAAACCCAAAGAGGAAGTAGTATGAAGAGTATGGCTCGATCAGTGATGGCTCAAAATGTATCGAGCTCGTTGGGGAACCCCAAGAGGAAGGTA
The DNA here is from genome assembly GCA_916181665.1 of Avena sativa. Taxonomy (NCBI): domain Eukaryota; kingdom Viridiplantae; phylum Streptophyta; class Magnoliopsida; order Poales; family Poaceae; genus Avena; species Avena sativa. The sequence continues at coordinate 474,646,049 of OV702290.1, forward strand.
TGATGAGCACAATAGCAAGTTTTCCCTCAGTTATGAAACCAAGGTTATCGAACCAATAGGAGCAAGGAAACACCTCCAAGGTGTTGTTTCCAACTTGGAATCCTGCACAACACAACCATAGAACTTTGCCCCCAACTTACAGCGAGGTTGTCAATCTCACCGGTTTTGCTGAAAACAAAGGATTAAACGTATTGTGTGGAAGATAGTAGTTGCTTGTAGAAAGTAAACAGAAAACAGTAAATAGTTGTAGATTGATGGTAAAAGAATGGACCAGGGTCCATAGTTAACTAGTGGTGATTCTCCTTAAGATAGTTGACATGTTGGGTGAATAAATTACAGTGGGGAAATTGACAGACACCGAGAAAGCATACATGCATATACTAATCATCTTGACTCCTATGAGATTTGATTGGGCATTACAACATTATACATAGACCATAATCCAACTGCATCTATGACTAATAATCCACCTTCAGGTCATCATCCGAACCCCCTCCAGTATTAAGTTGCAAGAAACAGATAATTGCATTAAGAAAAGTGTGTAAGGTAAACAATACAATTGTTCTATGAACAAAGGATTGCTGTTTTCTCCCTAGTAGCAATAACACATCTAGTACCTTAGAGATTTCTGTCACTTCCACAGATTACTAGAGGCATGAACCCACTATCGAGCATAAATACTCCCTCTTGGAGTTGCTAGCATCTACTCGGCCAAGATAGTTACTAACAATAGAAATCATGCAAGATCACAAATAACAAAGACATGATAGAATCAATAAACAATCTAAAATAGCATCTCAATATCCATCGGATCCCCGCAAACACAACATGTAAGATTACAAATAGATGATCTTCATCATGAACGGAGCTCACAAGATCTAAACATGGTGGCACAAAGGAGGAGAAGAAACCATCTAGCTACTACATGGACTCGTAGTCCAGGGATGAACTACTCACGCATCACACCGGAGGCAGACATGGTGATGAAGAAGGCCTCTAGGGTGATCTCTCCCCTCTGGCAGGGTGCCGGGAAGAGCTTCAGATCCCTCCCGATCTAGGGATGGAGATGACGGTGGCTATAGACTCTTTCATGGAATTTTGATCGGGTACTTAGGGTTTTCGTCCCGGAGGCAATATATAGGCGAAGGGGCTAGGTCGGTGGAGTGCCAGGGGGCCCACACCCCCTGGTGGTGCGGCTAGGGCATCCCGTGCCGCCACCAGGTGTGGCCGCCCTGGTTCCCCTCTTCGTCTCCCCTCCGGACTCTGTATTCCTTCTAGTGAAATAATGACTTGGGCTTTTGTCCGGTCCAATTCCGAGAATATTTCCCTACTAGATTTTCTGAAACCAAAAACAGCAGAAAACGGGCAACTAGCACTGTGGCATCTTGTTAATAGGTTAGTTCCAGAAAATGTGTAAAAATACTCTAAAGTGTGGACAAAACATAAGAAAGTAGATATAAAACAAGCATGGAACATCAAAAATTATAGATACGTTTCTAACGTATCAACATTCCCAGGCTTAACTCCTGCTCGTCCTCGAGTAGGTAAGTGATAAAAAAGAATAATTTTTGAGGTGACATGCACCATCATAATCTTGATCAAAGTATTTGTAAAACATTAATAGCTGGGATCATAGCTCTTTAACATAGCATGAAAGATATAGTTCTAACAATAAGACATAGTAACTATGTTGTAACATGAAAAGATACAAACAAACGATTCATGAATAACAATGCTTTGAAAGACGTTTGTTTGTTTCACATATAGAAAACATAATGAGAATGGTATTCAGCTTGTCCCTCATAGTGTAGCAAAACATAAATGCATAGGACACCTTTAAAGTTCATAAGGGTGACTAGATACAAACAGTTTAAGAACAAGCAATATCAGAGTTAAGAATCAATTAACAAGTCTTGGGAAAATGCACATTAAACTAAGAATGGCCACTATGCTATCTCAATAGGTGCATAAAGATAGAAGATGGAGACTCAACATAAAAAGTAAAAGAAAGGCCTTCATAGAAGGAAGTAGGGATTCAAATTTCATAAAGAGCTTCGAAAAATTATGGTACTTATTAGCTTTCAGCTCTCATTGCCCCTATCATAAGCATCTTTAGGTGATTAAGGTTAAAGTGAACAAATATGAGGACATGCTTGACAAGTTATAAGCTGAAAATCTCATGCCCCTTACTTACGAGTACCGTTCCTCATGCTACTCAAGTTTAGTCACAAGTAAGTTCTTGTCATTGTAAGTACATGTGTATCATAGAGAACCACCAACGGGGTACCCCTTGCCCTATGATACAGAAGATTCCCCATATCAAAATGACAAGGCAAGCAGACAATGAGCATCTCATCAATCCTTTTATTTCCTATTTGCACATGCCTCTTTTTTTTCTTTTCTTTTTTTACCTATTTGCATAGGCTTCTTTTTTATAAAGAGGATGCTTCATAGATTGCTCACTATGGTTACACTGCATGTTTCCACCATGATTAGGCATGGATTAGACCAGCCGCCCAGGCGTTTCTCTAACACATATACGAACTCCATGAGCCTTACAAGCTCCCCTTTCATTTCACACCACCGGGATCCATAAGCAAAAGAACATGATATCAACTGAATAAAGTGCAATGTTGAAAGCATTCCCCATGATAACATGGTTCTGCTAATTCACAACTTACAAAACGCAAGCATATACGCAACATAGATGGGCACAATGGTTCAAGTTTAGTAAGTGCAAGAAAACTAAAGTGTGCCATCAAGTTCATGAGAGCTTTAATCACTAATTTTCACATAACAAGTTTAATTCGGAAGGTAGATAAAAACATGAATATACTTGGAATAGCAAATGCTAATAGGTAGGTATGGTGGACTCTTTGGAATAACTTGGTTTTATTTGGAGTTGGATGCATGAGTGGAACTCATAGTTGGTATGGAGGCTAGCAAGAGACTAGGAGCGACCAACTAAGAGAGCAATAATGGCCATAATCACGCAAAGCGACAAAACATCATTAATTAAAGCATAAAGTGATATTACAAGTCGAAAACTAAATGATCATAGAGGCTATGGTGACTTGGGATAGTCTTAACATGGTGTGAGCATGCGCCAAGTCAACCCAAATAAAACATCAAAGGAGAATACCACAATATTATGCTTTAATATGCTAAAACAATGCATGATTGTTTCAAGGCAAATTAAGCAATCTCAATTGTTTATAACAAGTCATGCTACAACAATAATCACTAAGCATAAAGCCAAAACAATATTAAGCATGACATGATAAAGTCTAAGTCACAGTCAAAAACAAGCTCCTTTTATACTACTTAAGCATGAACTTTCCTACTCTTTTCCAATCCAAATCAACTTATTTGAAAACTGTATGAATGCGGGGGTCCAACCAATTTATTTAAGCAAACTAAGCAAACGAAAAATAAAAACAAAACGAAGATGCTCCAAGAACAACACAATTGTGCATGAAACAATAAAAATGAAGTGTTTGGAAGAAACCTGAGATTTTTATTGATGAAGAAGGGGATGCCTTGGGCATCACCAAGCTTTGACGCTTGTACTTCTTGAATATTTCTTGGGGTGACACGGGTGGCATCCCCAAGCTTGAGCTTTTGTCCATACTTCATCTTATCACATTATCCTTCCCTACACTTAAAATTTCCTTCATACAAAACTTCACACAATCTTCATTAGCAACATTAGTGTACTCAAGATAATAAGTATTTTTGGTTCAGTTCCAACACAAGTAAAACTTCCAATTAAACACAAGCTACCGACTTACAGAGAAAGAGATTAAGAGGCAAATGCAAATAATGGCAGAAATCTGTCAAAACAGACCAGCAGGTAAAAACAAATTTTTTCGAAGACCTTCTGTTGCTCAAATCGAAAAGTGTTGAACTAACGAAAGTTGGATAACAACCTGGGCAGAAGCACAAAACATTACAGCTCAAACCGACGTACAGAGATTTTTTCCGATTTTTTATAGCGAAGCACAAAAATCTGTTTCGGGACAGCAACTTTCCCAAGTCTTACTTCTCTCTCATTAGAGGTTACTCTTGGCACAAAAACCACACAAAAATGATAAGGAGCGGTTATTACAGAGGTAATAACTTCCAAGACTCAACAAAAGAAAAAAATATTGACTAAGAATTTGGGTTATCTCCTAATAAGTGCTTTTCTTTAACGCCTTTGTGCTAGGCATGATAATTTTGATGATGCTCACATAAGAAATATGAATTGAAGTAAAAGAGAGCATCAAGAAGAAAATTCAAAACACATTTAAATCTAACCCACTTCCTACGCATAGGAATACACAAATAAATTCACAAAGAACAAAGTGACAGGCATAGGAAGATAAAATGAGAGTAACTTCAAAACTTTCAGCAAATAGAGAGGTGTTTCAGTACCATGAAAACTTTTACAACCATATTTTCCTCTCTCATAGTAATTTTCAGTAGCCTCATGAATAAACTCAGCAATATAACTATCACATAAAGCATGCTTTTCATGATCGTCAAACACATAATTTTTATCAAGCTCAAAAATAGTGGGATTAAAACCTTCAAACCCACTTTTAACAATTTTATAACAAGATGACTGATCAATCTCATTTTCAATAGTAGTACAATTAATATTATCAACCAATATAGGACCATCATCTAGAGCTTTATTATAAACATTTTCAAAAGAATCCACAGGAACATGACATTCGTCCTCCTTTGGTAAGCATGGGGGACAATCAAATAATGTAAGGGGTAAAGAGTTACTTTCATTAGAAGGTAGGAATGGGTAGATCCATTCTTCCTCCTCTTGATCATCACTCTCCTCCTCTTTTTCATCCAATGAGCTTCCAGTTTCAGCAATTTCTTCTTCCATAGGCTCCTACAAGGCATTAGTATCTTCCATTGGTGGAGAGTATCTATTAAGATATTCAAGAATATAGCCATTTTCTTCCTTGTAATTATCAAAGAAAAATTTAAGTATATCATAAACCTCATATTTATAAGGTGCATCATCAGTATTTTCAAGCAAATAAGCAAGTTCGAATGCACCCTTCCAAGCAATAAATTCTTCAATTTGTTCTACATCATAAAAGTCATAATTTCCCTTAACATAAGAAGATATCGTAACGTCATCATTATACTCACATTTAAAAGGGAGGTGTTTATACCTCCTACAGTAACAAGATTTATCAAAGCAATAAGTAACATTATAAGTAGAGCACATGTTTCTAGCAATGGTATACAATTTATCAATTTGTTCCCATAAGTGTTTCCTTTTTTGTGACAAGCGGTGTTACTTATAATAATATTTTTGTTCTTCCGTGAACCCACCTTGCCAATAAGATCTAGTTTCAAGGAAACCAACCATTGATAGAAAGCATGATAAAGCAAGACAATAACAGACCAACGAAAATAACAACTATAGTAGGAACTATTTTTTTTGTATTTTTTATAAAAAGAAACAAGCAAACAAAGCAGAAATAAACTAAGCAAAACAAAAAACAAAGTAAAGGGATTGGTTGTGAGGGACTCCCCTTGTGAAGATATCCTTGATTCCCTGGCAACGGTGCCAGAAAAAGTGCTTGATGGCTCAAAATGTATTGAGCTCGTTGGGGAACCCCAAGAGGAAGGTATGATGAGCACAGTAGCAAGTTTTCCCTCAGTTATGAAACCAAGGTTATCGAACCAGTAGGAGCAAGGAAACACCTCCAAGGTGTTGTTTCCAACTTGGAATCCTGCACAACACAACCATAGAACTTTGCCCCCAACTTACAGTGAGGTTGTCAATCTCACCGGTTTTGCTGAAAACAAAGGATTAAACGTATTATGTGGAAGATAGTAATTGCTTGCAGAAAGTAAACACAACATAGTAAATAGTTGTAGATTGATAGTAAAAGAATGGACCGGGGTCCATAGTTCACTAGTGGTGATTCTCCTTAGGATAGTTGACATGTTGGGCGAACAAATTACGGCAGGGCAATTGACATACACCGAGAAAGCATACATGCATATACTAATCATATTGACTCCTATGAGATTTGATTAGGCATTACAACATTATACAAAGACTGTAATCCAACTACATATATGACTAATAATCCACCTTCAGGTCATCATCCAAACCCCCTCCAGTATTAGTTGCAAGAAACAGATAATTGCATTAAACAAAGTGTGTAAGGTAATAATACGATTGTTCTATGAACAAAGGATTGCTGTTTTCTCCCTAGTAGCAACAACACATCTAGTACCTTAGATATTTCTGTCACTTCCACAGATTACTAGAGGCATGAACCCACTATCGAGCATAAATACTCCCTCTTGGAGTTGCTAGCATCTACTCGACCAAGATAGTTACTAACAATAGAAAGCATGCAAGATCACAAATAACAAATACATGATAGAATCAATAAACAATCTAAAATAGCATCTCAATATCCATCGGATCCCCGCAAACACAACATGTAAGATTACAAATAGACGATCTTCATCATGAATGGAGCTCACAAGATCTAAACATGGTGGCACAAAGGAGGATAAGCAACCATCTAGCTACTACATGGACCCGTAGTCCATGGATGAACTACTCACGCATCACACCGGAGGCAGGCATGGTGATGAAGAAGGCCTCCAGGGTGATCTCTCCTCTCCGGCAGGGTGCCGGGAAGAGCTTCAGATCCCTCCCGATCTAGGGATGGAGATGACGGAGGCTATAGACTCTTTCGTGGAATTTTGATCGGGTACTTAGGGTTTTCGTCCTGGAGGCAATATATAGGCGAAGGGGCAAGGTCGGTGGAGTGCCAGGGGGCCCACACCCCCTGGTGGTGCGTCTAGGGTAACCCGCGCCGCCACCAGGTGTGGCCGCCCTGGTTCCCCTCTTCGTCTCCCCTCCGGACTCTGTATTCCTTTTGGTGAAATAATGACTTGGGCTTTTGTCCGGTCCAATTCCGAGAATATTTCCTTACTAGATTTTCGGAAACCAAAAACGGCAGAAAACAGGCAACTGGCACTGTGGCATCTTGTTAATAGGTTAGTTCCAGAAAATGTGTAAAAATACTCCAAAGTGTGGACAAAACACAAGAAAGTAGATATAAAACAAACATGGAACATCAAAAATTATAGATATGTTTCCAACGTATCAATCAGCTACTCTCGTGAGAAGGAGCCGAACCCGACTATTTTCCTTGCTTGATTTTAGGGTCCTTTGTGCTAAACGTATGGACCTCGATGTAATTTACCCCCTTTTTAGGTCTAAAAGTGTAAGTGGTGAAATTTATACTATTACTTTAAGCTTACTTGTCAATGAGTATGAACATTCTTGGATTTCAAGCCGAACGACCATGGTCGTCAAGGCCATATCAACATCATACTTTATGCTCATGACCCCATGTTAGAGAATGTGCATGGCAACAGATTTGGCCATGTTTTGGAAATAATCAAAGAGCAAGTAGTATTAAGAGTTTGGCTCAGATCAGCTGATCTCTCAAGAAGGAGTCGAACCAGAATTTTTTCCTTTTAGAGTCCTTGATGCTAAATGCATGGACCTCGATTTAATTTTTGCTTTTTTGAGGTTCCTGATGTAAAATGTACTCCGATCGACCATGTAAAGTTCTAACCTAAAAGTAAGTGGTGAAATTTAAACGAATTTAAGCTTAGTTGTCAACGAGTATGAACCATTCTTCAATTTCAAGACGAACCACCAAGGTCAAGGCCATATCTACATCATACTATGCACTTGATCCCATATCCAAGAATTTGCATGCCGACAAATTTGGCCATATTTTGAAAACAATCAAATATGAAGTAGTATGAAGAGTATGGCTCGATCAGCTACTCTCGTGATAAGGAGCCGAACCCGGATGTTTTCCTTGCTTAATTTTAGGGTCCTTTGTGCTAAATGTGTGGACCTCGATGTAATTTTCCCCTTCTTAGGTCTAAAAGTGTAACCGGTGAAATTTAGATGATTTTAAGCTTACTTGTTAACGAGAATGAACATTCTTGGATGTCAAGCCGAACGACCAAGGTCATCAAGGCCATATCAACATCGTACTTTATATGTTGATGATCCCATGTCATAGAATTTGCATGGCAACAGATCTGGCCATGTTTTGAAAACAATTGAACAGGAAGTAGTATTAAGAGTTTGGCTCAGATCAGCTGATCTCTCGAGAAGGAGTCAAACCAGAATTTTTTCCTTTTAGGATCCTTTATGCTAAATGTATGGACCTCGATTTAATTTTTGCTTTTTTGAGGTTCCTGATGTAAAATGTACTCCGATCGACCATGTAAAGTTCTAACCTAAAAGTAATTGGTGAAATTTAAACAAATTTAAGCTTAGTTGTCAACGAGTATGAACCATTCCTCAATTTCATGACGAACTACCAAGGTCAAGGCCATATCTACATCATACTTTATGCACTTGATCCCATATCCAAGAATTTGCATGCCGACAAATTTGGCCATATTTTGAAAACAATCAAAGATGAAGTAGTATGAAGAGTATGGCTCGATCAGCTACTCTCAGGATAAGGAGCCGAACCTGACTATTTTCCTTGCTTAATTTTAGGGTCCTTTGTGCTAAATGTGTGGACCTCGATGTAATTTCCCCTTCTTAGGTCTAAAACTATAAGTGGTGAAATTTAGATGATTTTAAGCTTACTTGTCAACGAGTATGAACATTCTTGGATGTCAAGCCGAATGACCAAGGTCGTCAAGGCCATATCAACATCATGCTTTATATGTTGATGATCCATGTCAGAGAATTTGCATGGCAACAAATATGGCCCTGTTTTGAAAAAAATCAAAGAGGAAGTAGTATCAAGAGTTTGGCTCAGATCAGCTGATCTCTCGAGAAGGAGCCGAACCCGAAATTTTTCCTTTTAGGGTCCTTTATGCTAAATATATGGACCTCGATGTAATTTTTGCTTTTTTGAGGTCCCTGATGTTAAATGTACTCCGATCGACCATGTAAAGTTCTAACCTAAAAGTAAGTGATGAAATTTAAATGAATTTAAGCTTAGTTGTCGACGAGTACGAACCATTCTTGTATTTCAAGATGAACGACCAAGGTCAAGGCCATATCTACATCATACTTTATGCTGATGATCCCATATTCAAGAATTTGCATACCGACAAATTTGGCCATATTTTGAAAACAATCGAAGATGAAGTAGTATGAAGAGTGTGGCTCGATCAGCTACTCTCTCGAGAAGGAGCCGAACCCGACTGTTTTGCTTGCTTAAATTTAGGGTCCTTTGTGCTAAATGTATGGACCTCGATGTAATTTCCCTCCTTTTTAGGTCCTTGTTGTAAAATGTACTCCCATCGACCGTGTAAAATTCTAACCTAAAAGTAAGTGGTGAAATTTAAACGAATTTAAGCTTATAGTTATCAACGAGTATGAACAGTCTTTGATTTCAAGCCGAACGACCACAAGGTCAATGCCATATCTCTACATCATACTTTATTCTGATGATCTAGTATCCAAGAATTTGCATGGCGATAGATCTAGCCATATTGTGAAAAAAATCTAAGAGAAAGTAGTATGAAGAGTATGGCTCGATCAGCTCCTCTCTCGAGAAGGAGCCAAACCCAATTGTTTCCTTTGCTCAATTTTAGGGTCCTTTGTGATAAAATGTATGGACCTCGATGTAATTTTCCCTTTTTTAGGTCCTTGATATATAATGTACTCCCACCAACCGTGTAAACTGCTAACCTAAAAGTAAGTGATGAAATTTCAACGAATTTAAGCATAGTTATCAACGGGTATGAAAAAATCCTATATTCCAAGCCGAACGACCACGAGGTCAAGGCCATATCTCTACATCATACTTTATGTTGATGATCCCATATTCAAGAATTTGCATGGAGACAGATTTGGCCATATTTTGAAAACAATCAAAGAGGAACTGGTATGAAGAGTATGGCTCGACCAGCTGCTCTCTCGAGAAGGAGACGAACCCGATTGTTTTCTTTGCTCAAATTTAGGGTCATTTGTGCTAAATGTATGGATGTCGATGTACTTTTCCCTTTTTAGGTCCTTTATGTAGAATGTACTTTATGCTGATGATCCCATATCCAAGAATTTGCATGTCGACAAATTTGGCCATCTTTTGAAAACAATCGAAGATATTAAAAACAAAAAATAGTCAATTTCATTTTTCCAAGTGATAGGAATTTATTTTCTAAAAACCAAGTAAGAAGATTTGTGTCGATCAGCTGCTCTCTCGAGGAGCTGTACCTGACTATTTTCAATTCCTTGTTTGGTTTTAGGGTCCTTTGTGCTAAATGTATGACCTTGATGTAATTTCCCCCTTTTTAGGTCCTTGATGTAAAATGTAGTCCCACCATCCATGTAAAATTCTAACCAAAAAGTGTAAGTGGTGAAATTTAAACGAATTTAAGCTTACTTGTCAACGGGTATGGACATTCTTGGATTTCAAGCCGAACGACCAAGGTCAAGGCCATATCAACATCATACTTTATGCTGATGGCCCCATATGAGAGGATTTGCATGCAAATAGATTTGGCCATATTATGAAAACAATCGAAGATGAAGAAGTATGAAGAGTTTGGCTCAGATCAGCTGATCTCTTGAGAAGGAGCCGAACCAGAAAGTTTTCCTTTTACGGTCCTTTGGGCTAAATGTATGGACCTCCATGTAAATTTCCCTTTTTTAGGTCTTTGATGTAAAATATGCTCCCACCAATCGTGTAAAATGCTAACCTAAAAGTAAGCGGTGAAATTTAAACGAATTTAAGCTTAGCTGTCAACGAGTATGAACTTTCTTGGATTTCAAGCCGAATGACCACAAGGTCAAGGCCATATCTCTACATCATACTTTATGATCCCATATCCAAGAATTTGCATGGCGACAGATTTGTTCATATTTGTAAAACAATCAAAGAGGAAGTAGTATGAAACGTATGGCTCGATCAGCTGCTCTCTCGAGAAGGAGCCGAACCCGACTACTACTCCCTCCGGCCCAAATTAATTGACTTGCATTTATCAGATTTGAATGCATCTAGCACTACAACATGTTTATATACATACGAATCTAGACAAATTTGAGTCAAGTAATTTGAGGGAGTACAATAGAGTAGCAATTCAAACTTTCCCAGTTTCGAAATTTTCACTTCCTTCACAAACATTGGAGGGAAGGATATTCAATAGATCGTCATTCGCAGTACTACTAGTACTATAGGGTACAATGAGTAGTAACAAAATAAACTTTTTTGACGATAGTACCAAAAGAAACGACGTCCCAAAAGAAACTTGATTCAACCATTAACATAACATCACGAGTTTACATATAAAGGACTCGTTGCTGAACTAGTGCAGGTTCGGCGCCTCGTAGCACCTAGTCCATGCTGCCAGCGGCAGCTCGTGACATAGGCACCAACGCCAGCTCCAGCGACACAGCCGGCTCCTGACTCATCGGCAGCTCCGGATAACACGACGGCACCTCCGGATAAGGTGGTGGCACCTCCTGAGCCATCAACGACACCTCTGGATAATGCGGTGGCACCTCCGTATAAGGCGGCGGTACCTCCTAAGCCATCAGCGACACATCCGGATATGGCGGCGGTACCTTCGGAGCCATCGGCAGCTCCGGGAGGATACTGTGGATGAAGTTGCCGTTGCTGGGGAACCGGTACTAGTAGTTGGTGGAAATGTTGGCGCCGGTGAACACCACCATCTCGCAGCCGCAGTGGAAGGCCTGGCCGTAGAGGAGACAGGCGTCCCTGAAGTTGACGAACTTGACCTTCAACATCCCGTACGGATTGTCGTGGAGGTGATACATACGGTACTTATGGCGACTGTACCCAGCATCGAGGAAGGCGCACGGCAGCTTCCACTTTGTTCTCCACGGGGAGAAGGCCCAAATGCACATGGAATTGTCCTCCTGTGCAGCGATGTCGGGGTCTTTGTGCTCCGGTACGGTGGGCGGCAGCCGAAAGGTGGCCATGGATGACAAACAAGGACAGAGATGGTTGCTGGAAGCGGGGGATTAGAGATGGATTGGTGCGGGGAAGGGGAGAGGATAAATAGGAAGGAGATGATCCGAGATTAATGTGGCAGATTACCGAAGCGAGGGGACAATCAATGTCGCTGATGAAGCCAATGCGTGTGGCAAATATCGATGACGATGACTAGGGTAAGCGATTAGACGGAACGCTGACTCTGCTTCCCGCACTCGATGGCCCAGTCATAATTTTGTGGTGTGTCCAAGGCAACCTCGACCTCCCCAATCTGTGGGCCCTACATAGATGATTGAGTTGATGGGTGAAAACAAATTGATAAAGTAAGCTCTTTCCTACTCCCTCCGGTCCTATTTTTTAATTTATTACTCAATATATCCCGCTTCATTGGAAGTTGATATGAATACCATCGAACTTGTATTCATCAAGGCATTCGAGGAAGCAAGAAGGATCCTGACAAGCTACTATACTTAGTACTACTAACCACTATTGCTCCTGGATCAAACTATGGAACTTTTAATAGGAGTAGCAACTAGAAGTACTAGTAGTAGTACTCAAGCATTAATATTGTTTGTATTATTAGTACTCATCTTTTAGTGCCTAGTCGATCTTATACTACTGCTATTTTTTTAAATAATACGATTTTATTTAACAAATTTCACGAATAATACACAAATTTAAGGAATTGCGAATCTAGCGCGACATTTGTTATATTAGCCATACTATTCGTGTATTATTCGTGAAATTTGTTAAACAAATCGTATTATTTTAAAAAAATTAGCCGTACTGCTGGCAAGGTGAGCAAGGGATCCTTCCACCGTGAATACTTTGCCTTGTTTTTTTTAAAATGCTCCTCCACCCAAAATTCTGTCTCGTCGCTGCCTTTTGTGAGAGAAAAGGCTCCTGGATGAAGGAGAATCATCCTCCCTCTCTCCTCCTCAATGCGGCATTGGCTGCTATGCTCCAATCAAGCATCTATGCCTGGCACTTGTTCAGGTGGGAAGCATCACAGTAGTCACCTCTTCCTTCCCATGAAAGCTTCCGTGCAATGGAGTACAACCGTGCAGGCGCAGCAGTGCAGAGAAAGTTGGGGCCCGTGGTGGTCCAGCCCAACTTTCCTTCTTTTTGCCTCGTGCTTCCACCCAAAAATGAGCTCTGGATGTATGTTTTCTTCCTCTTCCATATTAGGCTGCTATTCATAGTGCTAAATAACTTAGGCTAGTAAAACTTTCACATGTTACTACAGTACCTTCCAAGTGTATTGGGTGAAAACAAATATACACCGTTACTTTTTATAGATGTGGCTCTTTCATATTTTCTTGAGCTTTACCTATTATAGAGCATAATTTTATATAGTGATGATATGTCATACTTTATTATTATGTGGATCTCATGTGCCAAGTGCACAAATACAAAGAGGCCGCTAATCTTGTCCAACTAAACCAGGAATTTGTAGATAATAAGGCCTCAAAATAAACAAAAAGGACCCTAGTACAAAAAGGAAAGGCGCAATCAGGGAGAGCTTCATTTATTATCAGCGGTGATATATAAAAGAAGGGCATGGCTCGAGGCCGGATCAGAGAGTCGTCATTTGCCCCCACCCAAATCGCAATGCTTGGGGCGGTCACTCTAAAGATGGAAGCCACTGTTCTCAACTGTTCCTCCTGCTCCCAGCCCCTCAAGCCCCGACGGGTCTACATGGTCTCTCCATTTCTCCCTCACAATCCATTGATTTTTCTTTTGTCGGTTCGTCCATGCAACTATTTTATTTTTCGAACTTCCATTTCTACAGTGCATGGATATTCATCTAGTTTGCCACTGCTGCATTCGCAAGATCACCTCCTGCCAGAAGTGCGAGCACCCTAGCAGCGGATTCACCCACGAGCCCACCATGGACGTCGTCCTATCAGCGGCTAGGGTCGAGTGCGTCCATAAAGGCTGCAGTAGTTTGCTGCCCTACTATGAACTCCACAAGCACGACATCATGTGCTGGTACGCTCCTACACTTGCACGGAGACCAGCTGCAACTTCGCCGCCCTGCCGCCAGGGCTCGTCGCCCACCTTGAAGCGGTCCACTCGATCCAAGTGCACAAGATCCAGTATGCCACCACCAAAGCTTTCCAGGAGCTGGTGTCGCTACTGGGCGAGGCGTCCCGCCAGCTCATCCTCGTTGGGGAGAAGGACGACGTCGTGTTCGTCCTGACGATTGGCACGGTAAGCACGGTCCCTCTCGTGTCTGCGGTCTATGTTAGGGCCACGATGTGCGACTTGCCGGTGTACATGGTAAGGATGGGGCGGAATGCCCGCAGATGCTCTCCTAGACGGACGACAGGAGGAGGACCGGCACCGTGATAGTGGATCTCGACATGCCGAGCTCCGCTAAGCCAGGCGACGTCACATTTGAGGACCTTATGTCTTACCTAGCGGCGCCCGCTCATTACGTGGTCGGTCCTACTACATCGAAGGAGCTGCATTTCTTCTTTCGCGTCGAGTTTTAGTGGTGATGTAAGCTGCTGTTAATTGGTTTAATTGCAGAAAGATCGTTTGCATACCAGGAATGGTGGATTTTGTAGTAGCAGTACTCTATCTCCATCCCAAGAAATAAGGCTCCCTTATTTTTCTTGTTTTTTGTTTGACCAAGATTTACTCTAAATATATATAAAGAATGTTGGCACTGTACAAATTTAGCATCATTGGAAAGTGTGTTTCAATATGAATTCAACGAAACAAATTTTACACAATATAAGTAAATTTTAATTGCTCCATTTATTCAGTTAAACTTTACTTTGGAGCGTGCGTGCACCTTATTCCTTGAAACAGAGGTAGATGAGTTTGGTGGATGTACTCTCCTGAGTATTTTTCATAAAGTCTTAACTTCTGATGGGTTGGGTGGATATACTCTGCTGAGTAGTAAGTTGAATAGCATTAAGGCTCTCTATTTAGGAAGGCCAGAGGGCTAATTCACAATACTACAAAGTAGATGAATTATTCACTCTAATTAATTTATGCATGCACCACTAGTTTTGCATGCATGAGATGCTAGATAAAAAAGGGGACATGATGAGAGATGAAACAACATGCATTGGGAGACTGAGAGAAAATAGAGATATCTAAATTAATGAGTCACGGGAATTAAGACAATAAAGAAGATAGGTCTTATAATTTCTAACAATTTTAAAAAGCTCTCTGGCCTAATAATCCCAAACAGAGGTAGGAGTACTGGTCAACATACATTCAGGAGTACTAGTATGTACTACTCCGTAGTAGTAGTACAATAGTGGAGTATGGTAGTAGTTGTAGTAATCCCCTCCGATTCATATTAATTGTCACTGGATTGGATGTACTCGTATCTAGCACTAAAACATGTGTAGATACATCCATTTTTGTGACAAGTAAATATAGCCATTTTTGGAGTAGTACTAGTTTGGTTGGAAGAAATCATATTTTTTCTGCAGTAGGGACGGTGGTTTTTTGCTAGTAGTAGTACTAGTACATAGTAGGTAGTAGTAATATATATCTTTATACTGTACTAACTCAACATATATTCGGGCAATCGACAAAAGTTCATCTTGCGGTTCTGCTGCTATAGTGCTACTAGCAGTTTTTCAGGTGCCCATTCACCCTCTGTCTTTCAGCAATACTCTACCCTTAAGCAGTATAAATGGAATTACTCAAAGAAAGTCTCTATCACTATGAAATTATAATCTTCCATGGTTGTTGATTGACAAGACAATTCATTGAGGTGGGGTGGGCTATTGGCATGTTATCACTCTGCAGTCAAAATAAAATAAAAAGCT
This sequence comes from Avena sativa, assembly GCA_916181665.1. Taxonomy (NCBI): domain Eukaryota; kingdom Viridiplantae; phylum Streptophyta; class Magnoliopsida; order Poales; family Poaceae; genus Avena; species Avena sativa. Next base: position 474,661,836 of record OV702290.1, read on the forward strand.
ACGATTCCTTGCATTAATTCTTGCCTCCTCCCCTTGCATGCCTACAGTATATACATGCATTAACTTCTGCGAGTAGTAGTACAAGTTGGAGTAGTATCAAGCAAGGATATATTGAAATGCAAAGATATATTCGTAGGTCACATGGTATCCATTCTGAGTCTTCGTCTTCTTCTTGTTCTTTGGTCTGCTTGCCCTTTCCCTTCTTCATTAGTTCTTTTTTTGGTTGAACATTTTGAGAGTTTGTTGACCCCTCTTGAAGTTCACTATCTGCCTGTATACCTCGTAGGCTGCGTAGGCATCGAGGCTTGCATACTTGATCTGCTCTTCGGTTAGGGGCATGTTCCCCCACTACTTGTGGTCCACATCCTTCTTCTTCTTCATGACTTTGTAACGAATGTCTATGAGGGCCACCGCATAGTCAGCCAAAGAATCCTTCTCATGCGTGGAGCCGGCAGGCTTCCACCTCTTCTGGATGTCCACGAAGTTCATCACTGGTACTTGAGAACGTCTAAGCCTAATATGGTCATTGCCGATGTTGACGCCTGCAAAAGAAATGTTAGGGTTGGCGAGGAACTCTGCTAGCTTGGAGCATGGCTGGTCGGCCTGGCAGATCTGGTAGACCAGACAATCCATGCCCACACATAGGTGGACGATAGCAGCCTTCTGCGCTGATGATTGCTCGTTGGTGTACTCGACATCGAGGCCAACAATCTTGTCATCCATTTCCTCCAGGAGCTTTTGGATTTTCTCAATGTAATCATTCACCACCGACACTCTGTTGGTATACGCCACCTGTAGTGTGGTGTTGCCTGGGTCCACAAAGTAGTACATCTTGTCCAACGGCGCCGCCATGGACTGTGATTGGCGCCTTCTCTTGTTTTGCAGAGGTCTGGCCGGGTGACAGAAAAGGAATGGGATAGAGAAGAAAGGAACCGCTAGGAAGATCGGGAGATGCATGCATGAGAGGTTCTGGAGACGAAAGGGCATGCAGTTTCCCCCCGGCCCCGCCCACATACTCATATAGAATAGAATTTATTTACGAATCAGTTTTACGGACACGGATTATTTACGACTATAGGTTGATTTCTAGATTATACAAAAAGTACAAGAACCAAACACACGGGATACTTTATGAACGTGGCTCGAAAGTATAAATCTTTTTTGAGTTTCACCTACTACTATAATTTTATATAAAAAATGATATATCATACTTATATTATCTGATTCTCACGTGCAAGGTACTTGCAACTCACTAGTTATTTCTTATGTTATCTTATCTTACCACTATATCCCTACTATTGTAATGGAACATTTTTGAATTGAATCCTTAGCACCAATCCTGACCGTTGAGCTGTTAGATCCAATGGTTCAGAGCACCTGGATTCGTGTTGAATAGTACCTAGACAAACTTCACTATTTTCTAGAACCATCGTGCCACCACCCCCAAAATTTCATAGCATAGTAGGCTATATTCTCTCTACTACTACAATGGAGTAGTTTTGAATTGGATCCATAACACCAATCCTGACCGTTGGGCTGTTAGATCCAATGGTTTAGAGCAGCTGGATTCATATTGAATAGTACCTAGACGTCTGACATATCACCACTATATAAAATTTTAATAGGTAAAGCATAAAAAATATAAATTTGATCAACATCTATAAAGTATGGGTGTATATTTGGTTCTTGTACTTTGTATATCATTTAGAAGTCCACGATTATTAGCTATCTAAAACTTGAAAATTCTGGTAACATGGTCTAGAGAAACGAGGGAGAAGATTCTAGAATGATGGAGAAGTGTGTTTTGAGTTTTGTGCATACCATTCATTATGATGAAGACTATCAATAAAATCTTCTAGATGCTAGAATGGAAAAGAAGATCCAACGACTAGAAATGTTGGGATTCGTGAGTCTTGATCCAACAGTCAATATTCAAACTTATTCGTACACATTTCCAGCGTTGGATCAAGACTCTCGAATCCCAACATTGCCAGCAGTTGGATCTCTTTTCCATTTTAGCATCTAAAAAATACTACTCCCTCCGTCCATAAATAACTTACTTGGGTTTGTCTAGATTTGAATGTATCTATATACTAAAATGCGTCTAAATAAATTCGAATCTAGACAAAACCAACTCAGTTATTTCTGGACGAAGGGAGTACTTTTGATAGTCTTTAGCACAATGTATGCATATTACTACTCCAAGTTACTTACCACTCAGACCAGCCTTAGAGCATCTCTAGCATGGAAAAAATAGTGCGCTATTTCACGCTATGTAGCGTGATATAACGTATTTGAAGAGTCCACGATATTTTTTAAAGATTTTGCTCGCTATGGCACTACTTTTTAAATAGCATGCTATATCACGCTAAAACATCATAGCGTTAGCGCTATTTCAAGTATAGGATGTTATATTTTTGTTGGCGGGTGTGGAGTAAGATAACATATGATGAATGTGTCGAGTAAGCAAACATACAATGAAAATTTGATTGTTAAACTTAAATGATCGTGTCAAGCCGTCGCCTCCTCCTGAAGCACCTGGCGATGTACCTAGATTTAGCCCAGCCGGTTATCCTCCAACTTGGATATCACCGGAATTGATTATGCATGTACACGTATTATTCTAGGCAATTCATTACATGCTGAAATTATTTTATTCATGATATACCTATTATATTTTTTATTTTTTACAAAAAGATGTTTTGTAAAATAGCATGTTATTAGCACGCTATAACTTTCATATCATCTCGAGAAAATCCACGCTAAATCAAATAGCACGCTAGTATTTTTTGCCTTGATCTCTAGTGGCTTGTCTAAATTTGGTAGTCTCTTAGAGCATCTCTAGTGGCTTGTCTAAATTTGGTAGTCTACATCTTCACTTTATAGATAATGGTGTAAAAAGATTCCTTTTTACACGACTTTAGTTTTCTAGTGGATAGTATAAATTTGATAGTCTATATGTCCATCTACACACAAATAGTCAATATACATAGCAAATCAGTACAACAAATGCTCTGATTTGGCGCGGGAGCGATCTCGCGATCAACCAACTTTGCTTTAGACATGGTGGCTCGGTTGTCCAAATATGGACAATGAATAGCCTGCTTGGAGGATGTCTAAATTTTAGACCACCGGATACACAAGGCACCTGAGGCATTTTTGGGTCCATGGTGGTCTATATTTGGCTTAGACTACCGGATACATTAGCCACTAGAGATGCTCTTAGGCTGGTAATAGTAGGAAACATACTACTCTAGTTCATGTTACTACGTACCTTCATGTGTGTACGTAATTGAACCGAAGACAGAGACCTTATTTTTGCAGAAATGGCTCCGGAAATATTCCGTACCTAGAATGGCTAGGACATTACAGTAAACTATTTTTTCTAGTCATTGGACTATAGATACTCCTAGGATAGGATAGGATATTATTATTCTATATCTTTTGAATTGTATAGCCAAATTCAAAATCCTAGAGCGGCAAATTCTCCCACCTCACCTCCACCGAAATATTTCGAGTGGTCACACGCCCCAAGTTGTAGCCGTACGAAATTCCTTTTCTACCCTTGACAATGGCCTATCTACTAATGTCAGAGCATGGGTATGGTTCGTAATCCCCCTCCCCCTAGGGGGCCAGGGGTCCCCATGGCTCTGAAGCTGGGTAGTCCACCTTCCACCGACGCCATTCCCCCCATAGCACTCCGAAAAACCCTAACCCCTTTCTCACCTCCGGCTCCTACACCACCGCACCAGCCCATCCCCGCAGCGCTTTGCCGGCCTACACGCCACCCAACCCCCTCTCACCTCCAGCACCTACACCACCGCACCGTAATCATCTCTGCCGCACTTCGCCCGCCTACATGCCACCCAACCCCCTATCTCACCTCCAGCTCCTGCACCACCGCACCGGAACATCACCGCCGCACTTCACCGTCCCACGCGCCACACCAAACCCCCTATCCCACCTCCGGCTCCTACACCACCACACTTTGCCACCTACACGCCATACCTCTATACCATATACTCCTGACCAGTGTACAGGATCAGCCAACGTCTACCTTACCGAACCCTAGTTCGCCTGATACCCTCTTCCATACAACCGTGTTAGTTATGCCGACTACCTAGTCCACAACACCTAACCTACTTCACCTACGCTGGTGTGCGCTGCTTTAGATCTGCTTCACGGACTCAATAGTCCACTACACTAGATCTGCTTCACCGACGCTCTTGTGCAACGCCTTCAATCCATAATTGGTCGTAACAGATCTGCTTCACCGACGACGCCGTGCACTACACTGGATCTCCTTCATCGGCCATCTTGTCAAGCAAGCCAGACCCATCAACAAGCTCCACATATCTTCTTCACAGACGCCACCGAGGTCTATCTACTTCAGCCCGACTCACCACTACCGGGCATCCTCGGCGTCCTTGATGTCACCCGCAAAGATGTCGTGTATGCGTAAGCGACGCCGTGGCCTAGGTAAATCCGATCTACTTGTTCGTTCGTTTCAGTATAGCAGGTATGAGCCTGCGACAGTGAACTGCATTTTTGTATTGGTGGTAAATTCCTACCTCAATACTGGCTTAATTGACATCCCACTCTCCCTTGATAAATTCGGTGTAGTCTATGTTAAATCCAGGGGTTAAACTACTCCTTCTATTTCGAGGTATAAGGTGTCCTTGTTATGCGTGTTTTTGCTTTGACCAACAATTACTCTTAATATACATAAACAATTTTGGTAGTACAAAATAGACAACATTAGAGTTCATTGGCATAACGCAGTTCATGGAAAATGTTAATTCACTGAACATCTGAAGCTGCCTACCTGTTCAACAAGTTCATAAGTTATGTCATCATAATGTGCACTTGCTTTGTGTGTTGCTACAATACTGACTGCATGTAATTTTGGAGTTCACTGGTAGTTTTAAGCCACTGAACATGTAGGTTAACATTCCCTGCTCTACAAGTTCGGAATTTATGCTATTTTACTTTCAATCTGGTTGTTCTAAGAAACCATAGTAACTGCCTTCTCTTATGTAATTCATCGCAAATTTTGTGTCATTGAACTTGTTGGTTTTGCATTCTGTCTGCAAGTTATGCCATTATTATTTGTTTCAATTAAGCTCCGACGGTAGCTACCCCCTATTGTGTACTACTCCCTCCATTTCAAAATATAAGATGTTTTAGCTTTGTGATAGGAGTGTACCTAGACACCATTTAGTGAGTAGATTTACTCCAAACCTACATGAACCTACACACTAAAAGTGGTCTAGATGATGACTTATACTTTTTGAAACGAAGGGAGTACATCCATTCCATAAAAGAAGGCATGTACTTTTTAAAGTCAAATAATGATGACTTTTACCAAGCTCATATAAAAATATATTAAGGGTTAATTTGTGGCATTTGCGTCTATGAAAATATATTCCCCAATGTATCGAATGGTGTTGGTTTGGCATGGTAGATGTTCGTGGTATGTACTATAAACTTGGTCCAATTTTGTGTTGATTGACTTGCAGAAAATTTATACGCCTTATTTACTTTGGATTGGATGTAGTATTACATGGCATGTTTTAAGGCACTTAACATGGTTATCCGCATGCCCTGCTCTATAAATTCAAGTTTCTTAATTATAATTTCTGTAGCAGCAATATCTACTTTCTATTATGTAGTTGATGGCATTTTAAGTCACTTCATAGATGGGTTAGCATTCCCTGCTCTATAAGTTCATGAGATATACCATTGTAATGTCTATATTGTTCGTCCAAACGTTAGTACAGTAACTGCCTACTCTATAGATGGTGACACTTTTTATGGCACTTCTCATATTTGTTTGCAATCCTATTTCACAAGTTAAATCATTTTAATTTCTCTCTTGTTCGTGTTAACGAGTGACTGTAACTGCATTCTATTTTGTCACCATGGTAATCTTTATGTCATTTAAATGTTTGTTTATATTCCGCCATTCCCTGCTCTACGTGTTCATAGGTGATTATACTATAATGTCTATCTAGTTCTTTGTAAATAGCAATAGCCATTATCTGATATTATTTCCTCTCACAGGGAACACGGAGAATCATAGAGTGAATCGCCCCTACAATCGTGTAAGTACATGTTGCTTTGTATTGCTGAATGCAAACCTATTTTATGTGAATGAGTGGCCTGAACCTATATGCAGAGGAGCAACAATAAAGTAGATGGATCGTCTATCCAAGTACTCGATGTGGTGGATGTCTTCAAAGGACGAACTAACAACAGGATGTCCTCCAACATGACTGCACAACAAGAAATAGTATGTCTCTTGTTTTTACTGAGATGTGATTAGTGTCAGATGCTTGTTTGTACAAGGTACCACATGATTTTGCTAATGATTAGAACAAGGTTGACCTTAAACAAGACTGGACAAAAACCAAACGTAAATCCCTCGATTTATAATTCAATGTACTCACTTGATTTTGGTGATGATCTATTCTTTCTATATTTGACTTGTGTTCATCTATCTATCTATATGTTAACTAGACCATGATTAGGTGGTGGTGATTTAAGTATCTCCACTTTTATGCTATATTTTTCTGCTATGTAACAAAGACCAAATGTAAATCTCTCGATCTGTAATTCATTTTTCTCACACAATCATCGTGATGATCTATTCTTTGCTATATTTGACTCATCATTATATCTATCTATCAACATATGCGTCAACTAGACTATGATTATGTGGTGGTAATTTAAGTATATCCACTTTTATGCTAATTTATAGTCTATTATTGTATTTTTCTGCTATAATTAAGAGTTTGTATGCACTCTAGAGGTAGTCACATTGTCTAGTGTCGGCACCACATGAGTTGGCCAATTATTAGAACAAGATGACCTTTAACGGTACTACACAAAGACCAAACATAAATCCCTTGATTTATAATTCAATTTTCTCACTCAATCATGGTGGAGATCTCTTTTTGCTATATTTGACCGATGATCTTCTATCTATATATATATACATTAACTACACCATGATTAGGTGGTGGTGATTGAAGTATATCCACTTTTATGCTAATCCATATTTTATTATAATATTAGAGATCGCCAACATGATTGAGCTTATATGCACTCTGGAGGTAGTAACATAGTCTAGTGTTATATGTATGAGACTAGTATAAATTACTTGGTCTTGGTGGAGAGTAACTTGGACTAGTAAAAATGCATACAACACTAGTCCAAGTTACTCTACCAACACTAAAGGGTGTGTAGATACATTCGTTTCACAAAAGCCATAACATCTTATATTTTGAAACGGAGGGAGTTCTATCTAGACTACTTATAGTGAGATTGTCATAGCTATTATCATCTAATATGATCCCCAATTACTATATATATGTACTATGACCATGTTAATATGATCTGGAAGTCTATCATGCACCTATTGTTTGATTGCTTAATTCATTACCTCAATAGCTACTCTACATGATGCACATATCGAGTCTATTGCCAATTTGATTCTTTAGTTTGCTCATCATTAAAGCAATGTAATGATTTTATTAATTTAAATGGTCAGAGCACCACCCTGTCAAGGCGGAAGCTGCGGGTTTGAGCCCCATCAGTCCCAAACTAGGGATGGCAATTTCTGTGAGAAATACAATGTTTGATTAATAATAAAAAGGGATTTTCATCTATACATGATCAGATGATCTTGCGAGATTAATATTAGCCACCATATGGTTCAATTGGTTATGGTTCCTATGAATTTTTAGTTGACTTGTGATTGCATCAATGCTATATTCTGACGAGGTTCCCAGACATACATTGTTTAAATACTTCATTGACCTTGCAAGGTGCATAATGTATCATTTGCTTGTTTGTCTACTGGATTTTCTTGCCTAGTTATATGTACAATGATACTATCAGCAGTTGGAAATACAATAGTTGTAGGCATTACAAAGGTTTGTGCTACTTTTTGGATGCATCCAACTATTGTTTTGGCAGCAAATGACCCATCTCTTTGTTTCTCTTCTTTTTTATTTACTAGCCTGACGATCAAAATATTTGAATGATCTGCTATTGAAAAGGAATAGTTGATATCTTGTTTGTCTGAAATGATTCTGGTAGACTATTTAAGACACTTGATCTATTGCTTGTTTTTCCAAGGTACTATTATAGTTCCCTGATGATTAAAGCAATGTCACCTGTGGTTTGAGGTCACTTTTTTGGCTAGTTCATACTATAGACCATTTTAAATGATATTCTTATATTTTAGGTTAATGCTTTGTTGTCCCGGTCAGTTCTAAGCAGCTGAAGGGATCTCATGCACCTCTTTTTGTTATATTTCTATATTTCTGTTATGCAGTGATATGATTAGTTTATGAGGGAAAGAGTCGAGTTGCTTGATTCCCTACATTCATTGCCACACTAGTTCAATTAGTCTGCATGAGACACACATGTCGATGGCTTGATTTGTTATATTAGGACAATGCCAGTTTTGAAATTCTTTGACAACAAACATGGTTTTTTTCGCCTTCTTTGCTGCTCTAACTTAATATGTCTTAGTTTCAGCATGCAAATAACCTGTAGTGTTTGTTTTAGAGTGGCTATGATACTGGCACATGTATGCATCGGTCCAGTACATCGATAGTTCATGTTATTCCGGAAAGAGATGTACGAGGCACATCATTGATTGTTCCTGGCCAATGATGAATTTGATTATTTTACATATAAGATGGCTGCTAGTTAGCTGGTATGCTGTGCTGACTTGTTTTCTTTGTTTCAGGCTGGACATGAAGCTATGGGGGCAGAAGGGAGGAATCCTACGTTAAGTATTGAGGTCATTTCACAAAGTAGAAGTGATAGTGATTATTGCTTGCATCAGCCCATAGTTTCAATTTTTCCAGCAGAAAGAGGTGTTACAGCTGTACTCCAAACAATTGATTTAATTGAACAAGAAACAGAGCAAATAGATGGAATAATCACGATTACACGTGAACAGATATAAGAACTGAAAGATCGACAAGATTTGACGGACTGTCTACTTGATAATCTCTTCTGCAGCTATCATGGTATGCCAGTTGTTACTTGTATAGAGATGTAAGCTCCGTAGCAGAAACCCTATTCCAACACATGTCCCGCGATGTATCTATAATGCTTCATCTTGTTTTTGTTGAAATTCTAGTCTATAATAAATTTCACAAAATATCTGCTGATGTAATAGGGTGATCCTAGCATGACCATTAGCGGACTGAAATATTAACGGACTGTTTAAAACCAGAATTGCACCATAGTTATAGAATATGCAAATATGCTGGTCAACAGATGGGCCAAATAAACAGTAAAAGGCCGTAAGTGCCAGGTCAGAATATTGGTGGGCCTCATACGCGGCCAAGGCCCTGAAAACATACAGGGTTGAACAGCAACAGGCCAAAACAGTAAAAGGCCCGAACTGTAATGGGCTCGAATATTGATATATCCGAACAGTAAGGAGCTAAAACAGTAAAAGGCCTGAACAGTAAAAAGCCCGTGTAGTAGAGGGCCCACACAGCAAAACGGATAGAAGAGTAAAAAGGCATGAACAGTAAATGGTCGAAACAGTAGAAGGCCATCAGAGCAAAAGGCCTAAATAGTGAATGGCCAGAACAGTAGAAGGCCATAACAGTGAAAGGCCAGAACAGTAAAGGATCCTAACACTAGCAACCTAGAAATGTAAAAGGCCATAACACTAAATGGGTAGAACAGGAGCGGACCCCACGGGCTATAGGAACAGTAATGGGCCGCCTGCAGGCCTTAATAGTGCCTGACCTTCTGGCACAGGCCCCTAATGGGCCGCTTATTATTCTACCAAAGTGGGCCCTCTTTAGGCCGAAACTGTAACGGTCCTGAAATCGTACGGGCCCTAGATGGATTCATTAATGGGCCACGTCAAATAGTACACGACGTGAGAGTAAAGGGCCATAATTTTATTGGGCTATCCTCGTGGGCTGGCCCACTTAACAATTAGCAAGCCTTGTCTGGGCTAGGCTTCTACCATGGTTTCTGTGACCGTTAACAGCGGGTGCCATGTGGCATTTAGCATGATGTCAGCAGTCAACACGGCTGGTGAATAGATCTACGACGGAACAAGTTTTCGTGGGTGAAGGGTGCGATTCGCCACGGTCAGAAAAAACTGTGGTAGATTCTTTTGTGATGGGGCTTTTACCACGAAGGGCATCCGTCCCGGAAGACTTTTTAGCCACGAAAACAGGCCTTCAACCATGAAAATCATCCGTTGTAAAAGCCATCTTTTCTTATAGTGAAAATGTTTTGTGTTGTCTCCTAAGCTTGCCTTGCCTCTTATGGATCTTCTTATTTATTGGTCTTCCCTTGTGTTTTTTTTAATGTAGGTAGTAGTGATGATCTCATTTGTGTGCATTTTGCATTCATAAGAAAAATTCTATAAAATGTACTACTTATGGGTGAGCTCACCTATATTATTTAGAACACTCCTATTTATGCTTCTTGTTTTGTTCCATATCATGTTTCATGTGCTTGGAAGTTCGATCTCTTTGTTTTGGTATTGTGTGCCATCATGAAAAGTGTGGAGAGCTTGGTTTATTTGTTGGAACCTTGCTCTTTTGGGGAGTTGGCTTTGTCTCATTCCTTGTATCGTGTTTTCACCTTTTTGAATGAGATAAATCCTCGGGCATTTATGTTTTTATCTATCTTTTCTTCTTTGGCTTTTGTCTAGTTCATTTGTTGAACTTATGATCTTTCATGTGTTTAATTGGTTCTTTGATACAACTTGGACACCTTTGGCCGTGTCACGCTTTATGTGTGCCATCTTAGTCCACTTGGTGTTGTTGTTCAAATTGTATCTCCTTTTTGGCTCTTGAAAGCCTTGTGCATGCATATTTACTAAATGTATATATTATGGTATGCTTTCTTTCTTTGATCCAATATATAGGGAAAACTCCACCAAATCCTATTTTGGCTAAGATGTGCATGAAATTCAATTTCATATCAATATGCACATGTTTTTGTGGAGTTTGTCCTATGTATTGTAGTGTATCTAGCTACTTTGGACCCAATGAGTTTTGGGACCATTGTGTACTTGAATGCGTTTAGGTACATTGGAGATACATTGGATATGTGTCTCCATAATAAGAAGATGTGGTGACTAAATGATAATTGAAGGCAAGCTAGGATGATCAACAAACTCATATCTACTACATCCTACCAATGGTATCTCGGTAACAAGTATCACTCTCATGCATACTTTTCTAGCATCCAACCTTTGTGGTGGCATCATGGCATGATTTCCTTCAGTTTCATTTATTGTGGGTCTTGCAAGATTTTATTGTATCATCCTAATTGTTATATGAGTAAGTTGAGATGTATCATCCTTGTTTATGATTCACCAATCCCACATATGCAAATCTAGAAATTCTATTCCTAATCATTTCCTCAATTTCTCTCATGTGCAATATGGATGAATTTGCAAGGTTTATTTGTTATTTATGATACTTGTTGTATTTCCTAATGCATTCCAAATATCTCTTGTTCCCTTGTGATAGTTGCGATGTATGTGTTGGTGGTTGAAGATCATTGATGTTAAATAAGTTAAATTTGAGCCTTTGGCCATGCTTTCTAGCAAGAATCTTATTGGCATTATCTACGACTTTCATTTGGATATCTTGTTCATTATTGAGTATCCATTTTGTGTGTACATGTTTGTTTGTGGATGTAAATCTTGGTGATTGTTGTCTACCTAGAAGCTTATACACATGATTATGGCTAAACCTCTAGTTGGTATCATTTTTCTTTGGAGTCCACCTTGTGCTCCTTTTTATTCTTTGGTGGCTCCAAAAGTTTTGCTTTGAGTGCTTGACCTTTTCGTTTGCATATTTTGGCGCTCATTGGTGTTAAGAAAGTTGATCTCTCATGCCTCTTTGTTGTTATGTAAGTTTTTGGGAGCAAGGACACCATGTTTATGCACTTTGCATTCAAAGCAATTATTATATTTGGTGCATAAACCTTGGGGATCTTTCCTAATTTACCTAAGAACACGCATTTGTTTTCTTGTTCCTGTTTGGTGTTTGGGGAGTTAGGATTCCATAATTGTGCACTTTGTTGGGCATGGACCTTGGGGAGCTTCCTATTTTCATCTGAACACTTATTTGCTCTCATCATAATATCTTCTCTCTTGCTCGTGCTCGTGGTTTAAATGATATAGAGGGAACGAGGATGCCATGTTATGCACATTGTATTCAAATGCAAATTATAATTTGTGCACAAACTTTGGGGAGTATCCTCATATTATTTAAATCACTCTTCTTTCGATCTTATCATAATATATCCTTCTTTTTATATCTTCATTTTCTGAAGTGGTTCTTTGGATCGTTTGATTGCTTGCTTCATTCGTTGATGCTTATTCGCCAGTTTATTTCTTTGCAATCGTTGGATCCTCATTTTAGTTTGATTCTCTCTGGGTATTTTTCATTGGATATGTGTAATTGATTCCACTCATATTATGAGAAATGTACATCATATGGAGTAACTCTCACTAAATTGGCCTTCTAATTTTTTTCACCCATTTCGGCAATTGATGCAAATGGGGGAGAAGTTTTAGAGGGTTTAAGGGAATTTGGTTTTGTGCTTTGAATTTTGTACTTAAATATTTGCCTCTTGTGCTTTGCATCTTAGCGTGTTGCTTTTCATGTTGAATATATTGAGGAAACTCCACCACCGGTAATGGTTTGCAATATATGTAATGAAATTCAAGTTCATCCACATGTGCATATATTGTGGGGGAGTTTTCTCTATATTGTGGTTGTACTAACATCAAATACTTGTGTAGTATTTGACGTTAGCACAACGATTTGTTCAGTCAATTCCTTATATAAACCCTCTCAAAGGGATTTTCATCAATTACCAAAATGGTGGAGATTGAAAGTGCATGTGTGCCCCCATGTGTAGTTTTGGTAATTGATGACAATCTTTATGGACTTATGTTTGCATTGAGTTTTACTTGTAGGATTTGTCCATAGGCAATGCTTGAACCATATGTTGGCTTCAAGGTTGTGTCATGGTGGTGGCACGGCAGATGCCATGGATAGGCTAAAGATGGGGCCAAAGTGCTCTAGTGGTATCCAGAGAGGGATAGTGTGGTGATTTCACACACAGGTGAGTAGTATTATCTCTACCAATGGTGTTTACAGATGCTCCTTGAGCTGTTCGTGGGGAGGATGAAGATAAACTTCTCCACTGCCCACACCTCTCTCTAGGGTTCTTTCCTTAGTAAAATGATCGACCTTCTCTATGGAGATCCTGGCGCTCCTTATATAGGGGAAGCCAGGTTACATGCTAGGGCATACGTGGAGGTCATATTCCCAAATATGCTTCTCCCAAAATAGCAAAGCAGTGCACCTCTTTTTCCCTTTGTAAGCTGCTCAGGACTCATGGCGTAAGCCTCTCTAAGCTCCTCTGTGGCCCGGCGTCACCTGACCAAGAACAGTCTGGCAACGTCACCTTTGTTGGCCCATACTCACTGGTCCTCCCCTCTATCCTCTGCACTCACACTACAATGGAGAGAGAAAAGCGCTGACCATGGAGATGCCTTCCTTATCTTGTAAGCCAAGTGGTAACCCGGCTCCTACCAGGCTAACTCGGCCCTGAGGGTACCTACAAACAAGTTATAATGAGGGTGCCGACATTCACTTTATGTCGGATGAGGTAACGTTGGGTGAACACCGTCCGGGCTAGGTCTACTGTAACTCGGCTTGCCTTGAGGTAACTCGGCCAGCCCCTGCTTTGACCTTGCCGTACCTCGGCTAATACTACTGTTATACCCCGGATTGACCCTACCCGGGGTTAGCCCCCAACATTAGTCCACGAAGCTGGTGCGGTCTTAGCAACTTCAGCTGATAAGACCACAACAGGTTCAACCCACTAAATTATTTGTTCCTCTTGCCGAGTTACTTTTATGTCGGCAAGCTTACTTTAGTGACTTGATGTCACCTTTGACTTCCCTTGGCTCATTCCGAGTTATTCCTCGTTGGCCAAGTTATACTCTCATATTCGGGTTACCCACTTAGATTCCTTCCTTCTCGTGTACACTTCCCCACATCCCACGTGGAGGGTAATCATTACTTTGCCTCATTTTAAGGGCCTGCGATAGTTACTGTGCATGTTGTTAGGGATTACTGCACCAACGTCACATCATGTGCGGCTCTTTGATAACCGTAGTGCCACATAATGTCATAGGATCTGTTGTGTTGTGTGACCCTTCCTGTGGCTTGCTATTGATTGGTTGATCCAGCGAATACACGGCCGCAGCATGCGGCACACCTCACCGCACGATCCCACTACCCCCACTAAGGACGTGGTTAAATAGGGGAGCAGGGGAGGCCCCTTAGCCATTCTCCTCGCTCACGCCTGCCTCTGCCTCTTCTTCTTCCTCCTCTATGCAGTGCCGCCACCACCACTTCTACTTTGTGACAGTGCTGCCGCTATCACGCTCTGTTCTTCGCGCGCTTCTCCATCGTAGTGTCGATCGCCGCCATTATAGGTCTGCGCCAGTCAATACCTCTCTCCCCTGCTCCTGATTGGATTTGTGAGGAAGAGGATCTGTAGATGCATCAGGACCTCTCCATCGTCGAGGAGCATGGAGAGGGCGGCTCCGCCCATGAGCGTGGAGCTTGGGTCGTCTCCTAGGTGTGCCAAGATGACATTGATTGGCTCGTGCGCACCTTCCGCATCCCCACCGGAGTTTCTTGTCGCCTCCCCTATGAAGAAATTGTTCCATCTCCCAATCCCGGTGAGTTCGTAGTTTTCCTCTCCCATTTCCAATGCGGTTTCGGCCTTCCCATTAGTGATTTCTTCCATGAATTCCTCACCACTTTTTGTCTTCAACCCCATCACCTTCCAGTGAATTTCGTCTCCTCTCTCTCTGCTTTTGCTTCCGTGGTGGAGGGGTACCTTGGCCTATGGCCTTCAATCCATACCTGGTTCAAATTCTTCGGCTTTAGGGCCAACGTTGTTCCGAATAAGGAACTTCGCCCCGCCGACAAATCTTTGACACAGTGCGAGGCGGCTTCCATCTCACCTCGGAAAGACTCCATGTTTCCCCGAGTTACCGGCTTGGAGACCTGCAAAGGATAGGCCAAGACGTTCTTCTACGTGAGGAACAATACTGCAGAGGACAACATTCGGCTGCTTTCCTTTTCTCTCGGCATCCCTGATAAAACCAAGTAGGGCCGGGTTCTGAAGAAGTCCAGCACCTTGGTCGACTTGGTGGAGAAACATATCAAGGAGCTAAAGTTATTGGGGTTGTCTGGCGAGGATATAATGATCTCTTTCATCCAGAGCCAAATCTCCAGCAGCGCACACACAAACTTTGCCACATGAGCGAGCACCTCGAACCCAACTGAACTTCATCATTTGAGTTCTCTGACTCTGATGCGTCCATTCTGCATCACTATTCTATGTCTTAATTCACTATTATTCATTATTATATTTCGTATTGAGAGGTGATACTTATGTTATTTCATCTATTTTTGCATGGTTGATGACTTTTGGAGCATGGACCGCTGCAGTCAGGATTCTGATGGAAAATGTGCTGTTTAGAGGCAAAATTCGCTAAGATCAGAAAATCCGGGAAAATATACGGAAAATCCTATTTTTCCAGAAGACTCAGGATGCCAGAAGATGGAGTGGAGGTGGGCCACAGGGGGCCACACCACCCCATGGCGCGGGCAGGCCTAGGCCGTGCCTGGGAGTGGTGTGGCTGCCCTGGCCCGCTCCAGCCTCTCTCCTATGGCGTATATCATCCCCACGAAACCCTAAGACTCGGGGAGCGACCACAGAAAGATTCTGCCGCCTCTACGGGGCGAAAAACACCGAGAGAGAAAGATCTCTCCGGCAGACAGATTTCTGCCGGGGGAATTCCTTCCCGGAGAGGGGAGACCGTCGCCATCAACACCACCATCAAGCTGGACTTCATCGGGATCATCATCATCATCACCACCATCATCACCATCAGCACCCTCATCACCATCTCCATATTGCTATAACAATTGAGTTGAATCTTGCATTAGTTCATTGGGGAAACTTTCCCGGTGTTGATTACTCTTTATAGTTGATGCTATTGAGTGGAACCGTTGAATTATTGTTTATGTTCAGATTGTTATACATCATTATTCCATCTCTGATCATGATCCATATGATGTCTTGTGAGTAGTTCGTTTTGTTCTTGAGGACATGGGAGAAGTCATGTTGTTAGTAGTGGAGTTGCGTTGAGAAAGATTCAATAGATTGTTATTTAAGTTGTGGTGTACTTCTTCTAGTGGTGTCATGTGAACATCGACTACATGACACTTCACCTATGTGGGCCTAGGGGAATGCATTGTGTATTTGGCTACTAATCATAGGGGTTGCCGGAGTGACAGAAACCTGAACCCCCGTTAGGAAACCATTGCACAAGGGACGTAAGGGTCTTAGAGTTTAAAGCTGTGGTTAGGTTTCTACCTTAAATACTTTCTTGTACTTATGGATGTTTGCAAGGGGTTTAATCGAAAGTATGTATTAGTCTTGGATGGGGCGGTACATTAGCACAGGTTCACCCACACAACACTTAGCAAGCTAAAGAAGATTAATCGACTATATGAAGCGAAAGCACTTGACAGTCTTCCCATGTGTCCTCGAGAACGTTTGGTCATCTATAGAAATACAACCGGCTTGTCCTTTGCTACATAAAGGATTGGGCCACTTGCTGCATTTATTCCTACTGTCTTTTATTTACTCGTACTTTGTTTACTTGCTTTATCGAAAACCCCTAAAAATCCGTTTGCTAAGTATTTGCAGAGAACTCCTGATCCATACCACTAGCCAGGACCTTCTGCTCCATGTTGGGTTCGACACTCTTACTTATCGAAAATACTGCGATACACCCCCTATACTTGTGGGTCATCAAGACTATTTTCTGGCGCTGTTGCCAGGGAGTGAAGCACTATTAGAGAGTGGAACTGGTAAAGGAAACTTCTACTGTGAGTATTGTTTACTTCTGCTTGTTGCTTTATTTTTGTTATGGATAATTCGCTGAGTTTCTTATTTGGTAATGCTACTACCACTGCTGAGGTAGTAGATAAGCCACCACCTGCTGAGAAAGATGTTTTCAAAATACCTACAAGAATTATTGATCGTGTTATGGATAACTATTATGTTGGGGATGGAACTGTCCATCCCGGTGATCATTTACTCTTTATACACGAATTATGCGGGTTGTTCAAGTGTGCAGGTATTACTGTAGACCAAGTTAAGAAGAAGTTATTCTCATTATCACTAAAAGGAAGAGCTGAGGAATGGTATAAGCTGCTGAAGAATGGTCAAGCTCTGGAATGGGAGGAAATAGTGCCTCTCTTTTATTCAAAGTTTTATCCTCCTAGTGAGATTCATAAAGATCGGAATCAAATTTACAACTTTTGGCCTCTTGATGGAGAGAGTACAGCTCAAGCTTGGGGGAGATTGAAGTTACTAATGCTCAAATGTCCCATTCATGAGCTCCCCAACAATATTATTATCAACAACTTTTATGCAAGGCTCCCTCTACATGATAAAGATTTATTGGATGCTTCTTGTGCTGGATCATTCACTCGTATGGAAGAAGAAGCTAAATGGGACCTTCTAGACCGTATTCAAGACAATGCTGAAGCTTGAGAGAATGACAAAGGTAGAAAGTCAGGTATAAATTATGATTATGAATGCATTGAATCTTTTATGGGAATTGATGACTTTCAAAATATTAAAAATACTTATGGTCTAGACTCTCAAGCTATTGCTTCTTATTTTAAGGCTTTTACTTCTTATATTGAAGTGCCTAAAAAGAAGTGGAATAAGTATCACGGACCTTATAAAGATGTTGCTAAGAGTGTTCCTGCAAGAAATACTGAAGTTTATACTGCTAATCATGTTTTACCTGAACCTTATATTGAGAAAATGCCTTTTCCAGTTAAGGTAAAGGAACATTCTATGATAGCTAGTATGGTTAATGAAAGTATGAATAAGGCTGTTGAACCTAATAAACAAATGGTTGATGAACCTATAGTAGCAAATGTGAAAGACTTTGTTGCTAAATATGAAGAAGAGGGACACACTATCCTTTGTAAGGATACCTCTAATATTGTTTCACATAGTAGTGTTATGAGAGCTAGTATTCCTGTGTTTTCTGTTAGGATAAGTGATCATTGCTATGATGGTCCTTGTGATAGCTATATCGTTAAGTTTATGCATGATACTGAAAGTTACTATGAGAGAGGGAAAAGTGTTCTTATGTATCTCAATAATATCAAATTTCGTTGTTTTATGCTGAAAGTTTTTATATTGCGTTTCTTTTGCCTTCTTATGCAAGTTGCCTTTGGTTTCAATAACTTGTTTGTTTACAAAATCCCCTTGCATAGGAAGTGGGTTAGACTTAAATGTGTGTTTTTTGCTTCTTAATGCTCTCTTTCACTTCAATTCATATCCCTATGAGAGCTTCTCCAAAATTATCATGCCCATATTAATGGCTATAAAGAAAGAGCTTTATGGGAGACAACCCAATTTGTTTTTGCTTTTAGTTTGTTTTTGTTTCTTTGAGTCCTGGAAGTTATTACTTTGGTAATAACCACTCCTTATCCGTTTTGTTTGGTTTTTGTGTCAAGATCTACCTCTAATGAGAGAGAAGTAAGATTTGGGGGAGTTGCTGTCCCGAAACAGATTTTTGTGCTTCACCGTAAAAATTCGTGAGAGATCTCTGTATGTCGGATTGAGCTGTAATGTTTTGTGCTTCTGCCCCAGGTTGTTATTTAACTTTCGTTAGTTTTGAACTTTTTGATTTGAGCAACAAAAGATTTTCGAAAAAATTGATCTTTACCTGCTGGTCTGTTTTGACAGATTTTGCCAATCTTGCATTTGCTTCTTTATTCGATTTCCTTTTTGAATTCTTTTTGGGTTTTCGGAAGGAGTTGCTACAGTAGCTTTGTTTTGATGGTTTTCAGTTAAAGTTGAACTCAAAAGGTTTTATCACTTCACTTATACTAATGTTGCTATTGAGAATTGTGTGAAGTTTTGTGTGAATGAAATTTACAGAAAGTGGAGATAATGGTATAATAAGGAAGAGAAGGGTTTTATGACTCAAGTAATAAGTGTATAAAGATGAAGATATTGATTTTATTCAAGTGGTGACTCTGGAAGGTTCCACTAAATACCAAATTCAGAGACCTGCAGAGTCCGTTTCCAACTAGGTAACAATTCTGGTAAGAAAAGTTCCGCGAAAATACAATCCAACTATATTTTTGCAGTTTTCAGTCAATAAGGAAAGCTACGAAGCGAAAAAGGGACGGAAACGGAGCCAGGGTGGCTCACACCACACTGTGGCATGGGCCCACCCCTGGCCGCGCCACCAGGTGGTGAGTCCACCCCAGACTCCGCCTCCGACTCGTTTTCTCCCAGTACCTTCCTTTTGATATGAAACTTCGTAATATATAACCCCCGGATCCCCCGAGGTTCATATATCGTGTTTTCGTCGTGTTTTTGTTTCGATCTGTTTCTGCTAGGAACTATTCTTGAAGCTTTGAAGCACAATGGTGTCCGCCAAGGATAAAGGGAAGGAGCCCATGGAGGAAG
The DNA here is from genome assembly GCA_916181665.1 of Avena sativa. Lineage (NCBI taxonomy): Eukaryota > Viridiplantae > Streptophyta > Magnoliopsida > Poales > Poaceae > Avena > Avena sativa. Next base: position 474,681,456 of record OV702290.1, read on the forward strand.
ACCTCCAAGACCTCGGGAAGGAGAAGGAGATCGAGAGTGAAGGTGAAGAGGAGCAAGGCCAACGTCCGCACACCGGCACTACCATTGCAAGCATTGGAGTGGTGAAACCTACCAAGATCAGAAGGACTGCACGGATGCAGACTAGGGGGAAAGCTCCTCGTCACAGTTTGGCTCCACGATCACGTCCTCCACGCACTAGCTATGCAGGAAAAGAAGACTCCAAGTGGGAAGAATGGAAAAAGAATCACAAGAACTGGGATCCACAAACTGAAATGATCATCAGCCGCATTGAGCAAAACTCGCAACTTATTCGTAATCTCACCTTTGAGATTGAGGACTTGGGAAACTGATCAAGGAGCTCATCAAGAGGATACCACCACCTAAGGAGTAATTCGTCATCAGGTTTGGCATCCCCCTAGCTTGTTCCAAGCTTGGGAGAGTGCCGCGGTATCATATCACTATCTTCTATCTTTTTACCTTATTAGTAGAGTCATATCATGAATAGAGGAGTTATTTTGTAGTATGGTTTGCATTATGGAAGTGTCACCTCTCTCGTTAGATATGTATCCCTTGGTGTGAGTTTCCGTTATGGAATATTAATGAGAAGTTCTATCATTCACTCTTTTGCATAGCTTATATTAGTTTTCAATTCGTGGTTATATGATTGATCTTGTTGTTAGTATTGGTAGCACTCTGGGATCATTGAGTTAATTTAGTTGGTTTTGGCAAACCTGGCTTGGTCAGTACCAACACTATTTTTGAGAGTTGAATGAAAAAGATAGAAGTACTCTAAAGAAAAATAATTTCATCATCTTTCTTTCTTGATTTGCTCATAAGTTTAGTATTCTCTAGTTAAGATCTTTTGTGCTTCCAAGGAAGATTGCATGTTTGTCTTTATCACTTGTATGTTTGTTTGTTTCCTTCAACTCATGTACTTGCTACCCAGACTTGCTAGCCAAAAACCTGTACTGAGAGGGAATTCTTCTCGTGCATCCACCTCCTTTAAACCAAAACCTCTGCCATTTGTGTCCACCATACCTACCTAGTAGCATTACTACTATTCCAAGTAAATTCTTATTTTGTCTACCTCCCAAATTAAACTTGTTATGTGAAAAATTAGTGATTAAAGCTCTCACGAACTTGATGGCACACTTTACTTTCTTGCATTTAATAAACTTGAACCATTGTGCTCACCTATGTTGCGTATATGCTCGCACTTTGTAAGTTGTGAATTAGCAGAACCATGCTGTCATGGGGAACGCTTTCAACATTGCACTGGTACTTTGTACCAAGTTGATATCATGTTCTTTTGTCTATGGATGTCGTCGGTGTGAAATGAAAGGGGAGCTTGTAAGTCCATGGAGTTATGCATGTGTGTTAGAGAAACGCCTGGGCCGCTAGTCTAATCCATGCTGACATGGTGGAAACCTATAGCGTAACCATAACGAGTATCTATGAAGCATTCTTCTTAGAAAAAAAGAGATAGAGATTGAGAAAAAAGAAAGAAAAAAAGAGATATTATGAAAAGAGGAAAGAGAGAAAAAAGCACCATATTCCCATGGTAAATAAGAAGATTGTTGAGATGCTTGTTGTCTGCTTGCCTTGTCATTTTGATATGGGGATTCTTCCGTATCATCGGGCAAGGGGTACCCCGTTGGCGGTTCTCAATGATACACATATGCTTACGATGACAAGAACTTACCGGTGACTAAACTTGAGTAGCATGAGGAGCGGCCCTCGTATTCAAGGGACATGAGATTCTCAACTTACAACTTGTCAATGCATATCCTCATTTTTGATCACTTTAACCTTAATCACCTGAAGATGCCTATGATAGGGGCAATGAGAGCTGAAAGCTAGTAAGTATCATAATTTTTGGGAGCTCTTTATGAGACTTGCAATCCCTGCTTCCCTCTGTGAAGGGCCTTTCTTTTACTTTGTAGTTGAGTCAGTAAACCTATTCCCTTCTATCTCAGCAAGTATTTTGAGTTGATGTGTTTCATTCATTCATATGATGATTTATTCAATCATGTCTTATGTTCCTTGTTTTGCACATTGCTCTTATCTTGAAGTTTACTACTTTGAAAGCTATCATTGAAAACCAGTTATTTGTGAACTCCAGCAAATTATCAACTATTCTTCGACCAAGAGATAAGTTTGCCATTACCAATTATGATTCACTTTATGTATCTTTATTTGTGTTTCCTGTACTCATTGCAAGTTGAGTTATATAATAGTGAGTTGTCTTCTATTATGATCTATGTATTTGATGAATGTGATGCTTCTTGTCTCTATTCTTTTATCGACTCTTCACTCCATAAACTTGAGGTCATGTTTATTGAGCTCAGTTTCGCTTGAGGACAAGCGAAGTCTAAGCTTGGGGGGAGTTGATACGTCCATTTTGCATCACAATTCTATGTCTTAATTCACTATTATTCATTGATATATTTCGTATTGAGAGGTGATACTTATGTTATTTCATCTATTTTTGCATGGTTGATGACTTTTGGAGCATGGACCGCTGCAGTTAGGATTCTGATGGAAAATGTGCTGTTTGGAGGCAAAATTCGCGAAGATCAGAAAATCCGGGAAAATATACGGAAAATCCTATTTTTCCAGAAGACTCAGGATACCAGAAGATGGAGTGGAGGTGGGCCACAGGCTGCCCACACCACCCCATGGCGTGGGCAGGCCTAGGCCGCGCCTGGGAGTGGTGTGGCCGCCCTGGCCCACTCCAACCTCTCTCCTCTGGCGTATATCATCCCCACGAAACCCTAAGAATCGGGGAGCGACCACAGAAAGATTCTGCCGCCTCTGTGGGGCGGAAAACACCGAGAGAGAAAGATCTCTCCGGCAGACAGATTTCTGCCGGGGGAATTCCTTCCCGGAGAGGGGAGACCATCACCATCAACACCACCATCAAGCTGGACTTCATCGGGATCATCATCATCATCACCACCATCATCACCATCAGCACCCTCATCACCATCTCCATATTGCTGTAATGTAACATCCCAAATTTTACGATTTCAAATGTTACTAGTAGCATGCATCATATCCTTGCATCATGGCATCACACAATAAAAGCCGCATCAAATATCTTCCCTAAACCCTATAGTCATAAAAAGACTAAAAAGGGTAAAACAAAATCTAACCTCCCAAACCTTTGCAAAAGTGTTATTTTATAATCCCATTTTAATCCTCTTCTTTTTACAAAATTTTAGAGCCCGGTCTCACTTAATTCGGAGTCCGTTTGCAAAAGTTATGCAACAAATAGTGAAACAGGAAAAAATAAAAAGAATAAAAAAAAGAGGAGAGACCTAGCCTAACGGGCCGGCTAAACCAGCCCGCGACCTAACCGCCGCCGTGCCTGGCAGAGTGGGCAGCGCACAGCGCGTGGGCCGGCCCAGCTCCGCCCTCCCGCGCCGCAGCCACCGACAGGCGGGCCCCACCCGTCATCCCTCTCCCTCGTCGAGTCCAGCTCGAACACGGGCATGACCGCGTCGGCACCAACCACCTCTGGCTGAATCGGAGCGAACTCTGCAGCCCCCGCGCCAAGTAAGGACTTCTATTTAAACCCCCCGGCACACCTCCGAAAACCCTACTTCTTTCCGACGTTTGCCACCACGCTGCCGCCATAAACCTCGGAACGAATCTCGTCGGAGCCGCCGCCGCCGCCGAGCTCGCCGGACCAGGGTCGAGACCGCCCCTTCCCCTCCTCTCTTCCTCTCTGCCTTCCCCCTCTAGTACCGCTTCGACTCACGTTGTTTTCCCCTTGTATAGGAGGCCATGCCGCCTGCAATTGCTCGCCGGAGCTCCGCCAGAATCCGCAAGCTCCAGCCTCCGTTCGCCGCCACCTTGGAGGGAGGGAGTCAACGCCGTCCCCGGGAACGGAACCGCAGCGAGAAGACAGACGCCTCGTCTACTCCACCGAGCCGGGGGAGCGCCACCTCGCCAATATCGATGACCGCCGGCCGCCGATGCACCGCCGCCGTCCATCGTCTTCGACAAGCCACCACCGCCGCAGGTGAGTTCCCTGACCGTTAGATCGGAGTCCGACGGTGTAGATTAGAGTCTCCTGCCGAACCAGTACTGGCGAATCGTGTAGCACCATGTGGCTTGCGTCGCGTCAGCGCCGCCCCTCCCCCCTAGACCAATCCCAAGCCGCCACTTGGCGCTGCACAGCTGGTCGCCGCCCTGTTTTCTTTTAATTAGGCACAAAACACTTTAATATTGTAAATTTCATAGTAGTTCGAGTTTTTGTCCAAAAATTGCGTATAATATACCGTTGGATTCGTAAATTTGAGTAGAACACAGATCTACAATAATGTTGGTGTTTTACTAGAGCAATCTTGCAGTAGGATTTAAAGTTTAGATTAGAGTATTTTAATTCTAGAAAATTATTCGTAGATCCGTTTTAGTTGATTCTTGTTGCGTTGGCTTTGTATCTACGAGACCTTCTGTAGAAAATTGTTATAACTTGATTAGAGTGATCAGATCTGTTTCAAGATAGATTGGAGGTGTAGATCTATTTCTGAGCTTGACTATTTAGGGATTAACCCAAAATACTTAAAATCTATGGGGAATCGATTCTAATGACATCCCCAACTCAACAACACCCCCGAACAAAACCCTTGGTCAAAATTGAATCCATCCTTGCATATTGTCATGTTGCATGCATGCATATTCATCTTCGTGACTTTGTTTTGTGCAAATTGTGATTGGATCTATGTTTGTGTTTCGTTAGATTGCTCGGAGTGCGCTGAGGAGTACTGTTGTGTAGAGTGCTGCTCGGATCAAGGCAAGTTACACCACTTGTACATATTATGTCCCAGATTTTAACTATGCATGTTTTACTCTTCAAATCTTGTAGTATGCATGTGTAGGTCTTTAGTAGATTTTCCTATTACTATTTTCGCAAGTGTGGTTTTGTAGTATGCCATGAGTAGCTTTATACTTAGGATTTTCCACCCTATTAGGTTCCCCTGTTTTTGCTAAGTATTGCTTGGTATGCTATATATATACTAAGTACCGTTGGGGGTGTCGAACGACTAAAAATTTTCTAAGTATGAGAGCTCTCTCGAGCGAACTTTTCCTTCAAAACCCCTTTCAAAATAAAACTAAGTTTTCTTCTGGGCAGAATGGTTGTCGGGTCAACGAGTGGATATTTGGTGGAGGACGGCCGCCCAGGAATCAAAGAATTCTGCCATGTTTCAGAATTCAGAAGCTTCCAGTGCAACCGCAATACATATGGGCTCTGTCTTGGCTTAGTACTTAGTGGGAAACCTCACCGGGGTACCAACATTTGGAGGTTCTTTGCACGGTTGGATCCAGCTGGTAGAGGGGCTACTAAGGGAAAGCCTCGCCATGGTCTTGTCTGTAAAAGGACTTGATCGTGGATTGTGGGGAAAGTGCACAACCTCTCGAGAGTATTGCAATCTGATCGATCAGCCGTGTTCACGGAAACATAACAACATTGAGCATCTAAAGTATGGAGCCTCTGAAAGATCTTCCTCTCTCTTTTCCAAACTTAAAGTTTTATAAACCCCAAGGCGTGAGTAATATCACCACTAGGTGGGATTTTGGGAACTTGGTGCGTAATATCCAAGTGCTAGGTTGAGTGGGCACTTGGTGAGTAATATCCACATGTTCCATTCGACTCTATACTACTTATCAAAGTTTACAAAGTAGGGAAATCTCTTCCTCTTTTCTTATTACATTGAGAAAATTGGCTTTATGCAAACGAACCCCAAAGCCTACTCTTAGCCTTGCATGTAGAGATAGACTTACTCTTTCCCTGGTGTAATATGCCAATACATTCAAAGTATTGACCCAACTTATTGGATGCACGTCTTATATGCAGAATCTGAAGACTGAAAGGTGCGTAGGGATCGCGGGTCTTCACGCAACTATCCTGAGGCATTGATGGACTCAAGTTTTACTTAGTTTCCACTGTTTTATTTGAGCTAGCTATAAGCTATGCAAGTTGTAATAATTATACTCTGGATTATTCGTGTAATAATGACTTGTGTTTTACATGATATTCATCGACTGTGAAGTGCTAGCTATTGATCCAGGGACTAGCATGTTAATCACAGGGACTTAGGATCCTTAATGATCCGAGGTCACAACAGATGGTATCAGAGCACAAAGTTGCCTGTAGGACATGACCCCTAGGATTGTAAACCACCTTTACCATTGTGTGTTTTTGCCTTCCGTATTCTTCTAAGTTATTTATGCTCTTCTAGTAGTTCTCTTCCTTATTACCTTGTGCTTAATTTTCTTTCTCCTAACCCAAAGATGACGGCCTTCTACTATGACACCGCCAAAGACATCAAGTGCCTGCGCTTTGGGGAATGCCTTCTGGACATCATCAAGACGTTGCAGTTGCCCATGCCATCAACCGAGGGGAGCGAGTTGAGGAAGATACACAAGGAAGGATGCTGGGCGATTGAAGTCATCCAACCGGGGTGCAGCAAGTCTGAACCCAAGACAGAGGCCATTGTACTCAACGTCACCAGCGACTCCAAGGAGAAAGGACTTACCATCAGCATGCAGGATCTCATTGGACGCCTTTGCGGATGCCACCTTGAAGAGGTTGAAGGCCACTACATCAAACTCTTTGGAAGGCGTGATGAGAAGGGAGTTCCAATCGAGTTAACCCCGGAGGAAAGGAAGACATGCAAGCGTCGAAGGATCCAATATCAAGACTTGGAGTCCCACATCAACGATCTTGAGAAGGGGAGCTGCCTTGAGATCATGAGGAATGACGAGCTATGCGCCCTAGTTAAGGAGAAGGACGAGAAGATCGAGGAGCTGGAAGAGAAGATCAAGTCCCTAGGAGGGGAGATCACCGCCCAAGACAAGAAGTTCGTTAATCAAGAGAAGAGGGTGCAAGATAAGAACAAGAGGATTAGGGAAAAAAGTCTTGTGCTCGCAAAAAATGAGATGGAGTTCAAGAACTTTGCCACCATGTTGAAGGACCTGCGAGCAGCCAAGAGGAGCTTGGAAGAGAAGATCACGCCCGTGACTATGGGATCAAGCTTGATCAAGAAGCTACAGAAGGAGAAGAAGGAACTTCAAGAGAAGCTCGGAGCTGCTACCCAGGAGCTGCAAGAGGTGAAGGAACTTCAAGAGAGGCTCGAAGCTGCTACACCAGAGCCGCAGGAGGTGAAGGAACTTTAGGAGAAGCTTGAAGCCACGACGAAGGACATGGAGTTATACAAGTCACTGCTGGAGAAGGAAGGCTTCATTATTGAGGATGAGGAAGTGGATGATGAGTAGAGTAGTTGGACCACCTTTAGTCCTATAGTCAAACATTGTTCGCGATTGTAATGAGTACCAAAAAAACTATTTTTGGTTAGTTAAACTTGTTTGAGTTGTGTTAAACTATGTGCTATGTGTGCCTTGCTTTTCTCGTGTGTTTTTCCCATGTTTACATAAGGGTAGGAGTTTATTCCTTAGGTTTTCTATCTATTCCTTAACTTGTTTCCCAAACCCCACAGATGGCGAGACGTGGAAACAATAACAACAACATGCCCCCAGAGATAGCACAACTTCTGAACTCCTAGAATCAGCTGATCCAACTCCTCACTCAAAACATGCAAAACAACAACAACAACAACCCACCACCTCCATCGCCCCAACAGGATCGCCTGACTCGGTTCTTGAGGTTGAACCCTCCAACTTTCTGAAGTAGTTCTGAGCCAATTGTGCAGATGAATGGCTCCGCACCACCAACAAGAAGTTAGACACCGTCCAAGTTGTTGGAGCTGACAGGGTGCGCTTTGCCGCGCACCAACTTGAGGGACAAGCTACTGAATGGTGGGATAATTACCAGGTCACCCACCCTGATATTGAAGCTATCACCTGGAACCAGTTTGATGCGGCCTTTCATACTCATCACGTAGCCACGGGTGTTATGTCACTAAAGAGACGTGAGTTCCGCGACTTGAAATAGCTGCACCGCTCTGTCTCCGAGTATGGGGACCTTTTTAACAAGCTGGCACGCTATGCACCTGATGATGTTTCCACTGATGCCAAGAAATAGGAGGAGTTCCTAAGGGGACTTAATGATGAAATATCTATTCAGCTTGTAGCTCTGAAGTTTGATAACTATCAGGAACTTCTGGACAGAGCAGTTGTGGTTGAAGCAAAGCAAAGGAGTATAGAGAACCGAAAGAGAAACTCCACCTCACACAAGCAAAACTCAGCCCCATATTAGAAGCAACGCACTTCGTCACCACCACCCCATAACCACAATGGCCACAACCACAATGGTCATCGTCATGGAGGACATAACCACAATGGCCATAAACACCACAATGGCAATGGTAATGGGAAGGATCTGAGTGAAGTGACATGCTTCAAGTGTAACAAGACAGGGCATTATGCAACTACTTGCCCCGAAAAGATGAAGAATGTGAATAGTAATGGAAACGGCAATGGGCACAACCATGGCAATGGTAATGGAAATGGGAAGAAGCCGAATCCATTCGTCAAAGCCACGGTGAATCATGTCTCCGTGGAGGATGCTCGTGAGGCACCTGACTCCGTGATTGGTAAGTTCAAGCTTAACTCCACCCCCGCAGTTGTTCTTCTTGATACTGGTGCATCGCATTCATTCATATCAAGGGTATTTGTGGATAGAGGCAAGATACCTACGAAGACTATTAGTACTCCCCTAAGGGTAAGTTCTCCTGGTGGAGAAATAGTGGCAAACTCTGGATGCCGTGGGTTAGAACTAAGGATTGGGGCACACATCTTTCCCACCAGCCTAGTCATTCTGGAGTCACAAGGCTTAGACATAATTTTGGGCATGAACTGGATGACCGAATATGAGGGAGTCATAGATTGTGCCAAAAGGACTATCGCACTCACGACTCCAGATAAGAAAAGGATCCGCTTTAAGTCAGCTTTCACACTCAAAGGAAGTATGGTGAACTCTCTTAAGGGGGTTAGCTTGGAGGATGTGCCAATTGTGAAGGAGTATCCAGATGTGTTTCCGGAAGAATTGCCAGGGATGCCCCCTGACCGAGACATCGAGTTTCTCATTAACTTGATGCCTGGTACTGGACCGATAGCAAAGAGACCGTACAAGATGGATGTTGATGAGTTGAAGGAACTTAAGAAACAACTTAGGGAGCAATTGGACAAAGGCTTCATTCAACCAAGTGCGTCGTCTTGGGGAGCGCCTGTCTTATTCGTGGAGAAGAAGGATAAAACCAAGAGACTAGTCGTGGACTACCGGTTGTTGAATGAAGTGACAATCAAGAACAAGTACCCTCTACCCAATATTAACAACCTGTTCGACCAATTAAAGGGATCTAGTGTGTTCTCTAAGATTGATCTCCGATCAGGTTATTTCCAGTTAAAGATCCGGGAACAGGATGTACCCAAGACAGCTTTCACCACAAGATACGGATTTTGCTTAACCAATGCCCCAACATACTTCATGACTATGATGAACAAGGTGTTCATGGAGTACTTGGATAAGTTTATTGTGGTATTCATTGATGACATACTCATATACTCTAAGGACGAGAAGGAACATGAGAGGCATCTGCGCCTAATTATGGAAAAGTTAAAGGAACACAAGTTGTAAGCCAAATTTAGCAAATGTGAGTTCTGGTTGAAAGAAGTGGAATTTCTTGATCATATTGTGTCAGCTAAAGGAGTTGTCGTGGACCCAAGTAAGGTAGCTACCGTGACAGAATGGGAGTCCCCTAAGAATGTGGGTGATATCAGGAGTTTCCTGGGCCTTGCGGGATATTACCGAAGGTTCATTGAAAACTTTTCCAAGATAGCAAAGCCTATGACAGAATTGTTGAAGAAGGAAAATAAGTTCCAATGGACCGAGGCATGCGAAGCAAGCTTTCAAGAATTGAAGAAGCGCCTAGTAATAGCACCTGTTTTGTGTCTCCCTGACATCCAAAAAGATTTCCAAGTCTATTGCGACGCTTCTCGACAAGGACTTGGTAGTGTACTAATGCAAGATGGAAAAGTAGTGTCTTACGCCTCTCGACAACTTAAGAACCATGAGAATAACTACCCCACACACGATTTGGAACTGGCATCTGTTGTGCATGCGCTCAAGGTATGGAGACATTACCTCATGGGCAAACATTGTGATGTGTTCACGGATCACAAAAGCCTTAAATACATCTTCACTTAAAAGGAATTAAATATGAGGCAAAGGAGATGGCTTGAGCTCATCAAGGACTATGACTTGGACCTGCAGTACCATCCTAGAAAGGCCAATGTTGTGGCTGACGCCTTAAGCCGGAAGGTCTATGTAAATGGACTTACCGTGGGAGAACTTCCAAATGATTTGTGTGAACAATTCAAGGATCTCAGGTTGGAAATAGTTCTGGAGGGATACTTAGCAACTATGGAGATAGTGCCAATGCTTTTGGACCAAATCAAAGAGGCCCAGAAGGGGGACAAAGAGTTGGAAGAGATAAGAGCTAATATAAGCAAGGGTAAAGCAAAATGGTTTCATACGGATGAACAAGGAACACTTTGGTATGAGAAGCATTTGTGCGTTCCCGATGACCCCAATATTAGGAAGTTAATTCTTCAGGAAGCTCACGATTCGCCATACTCAATTCATCCTGGTAATACGAAGATGTACATGGATGTGAAGGATAGATTCTGGTGGAATAACTTGAAAAGAGAAATTGCTGAATACATCTCCTTGTGTGACAGAGTCAAGGCCGAACATAAAAAACCAGCAGAGCTGCTGCAGCCATTGCCCGTGCCTGATTGGAAGTGGGACAAGGTAGGCATGGATTTTATCACAGGACTACCCCGGACTTGTTCTGGGTATGACTCCGTCTGGGTAGTGGTCAATGACTTCACAAAGGTGACCCACTTTATTCCCGTAAAGACCACCTATACAAGTGCTAAACTCGCCAAGATTTATATGTCAAGGATCATAAGTCTTCATGGTGTACCCAAGGAGATTGTCTCTGATAGAGGTACCCAATTCATCTCGAAGTTTTGGCGACAGCTACACGAGTCTCTAGGGACACGACTGGAGTTTAGTACTGCCTTCCACCCAAAACAGATGGACAGACGGAAAGAGTCAATCAGATCTTGGAAGACATGTTAAGAGCCTGTGCACTAGACTATGGGTCTAGCTGGGATGATAATTTGCCATATGCGGAGTACTCATACAATAAAAGCTACCAAACTAGCATCAAGATGGCTCCATTTGAAGCTCTATATGGCAGAAAGTGTAGAACTCCGCTGCTATGGAGTGGAGTTGGTGAACGTAGTTTGTTTGGACCTGAACTAATCAAGGATGCCGAAGAAAAAGTAAGACAGATTCAAGAGAGGTTAAAGGTAGCCCAATCCAGACAAAAGAGTTATGCTAATTCCAAGCGCAGGGATGTGACTTATGAAGTGGGAGACCGTGCATATCTCCGAGTCTCACCACTACGAGGAGTTAAGAGATTTGGAATCAATGGTAAGTTAGCACCCCGATTCATAGGGACCTACAAGATCTTGGGTCGTAGAGGGGAGGTTGCCTATCAGTTGGAATTGCCCGAAGTGTTAACTGTTCATGATGTTTTCCATGTGTCGCAACTAAAGAAGTGTCACCCGGAAATGGCTGAAACGCCACTAAAGGATACGGTTCCGTTGGACGAGGTTCAACTGGAAAACGATCTCACCTATGAGGAAAAACCCACTAGGATTCTAGAAACAACTGAGAGAATTACTCGTACCAAGACTATCAGGTTTTGCAAAGTTCAATGGAATCACCACTCCGAGGAAGAGGCCACGTGGGAACGTGAAGAAGACCTGAAGAAAGAACACCCACACCTATTTGCTAACCAACCTGAATCTCGGCGACGAGATTCTTCTTAAGGGGTAGGTTTGTAACATCCCAAATTTCATGATTTCAGATGTTACTAGTAGCATGCATCATATCCTTGCATCATGGCATCACACAATAAAAGCCGCATCAAATATCTTCCCTAAACCCTATAGTTATAAAAAGACTAAAAAGGGTAAAACAAAATCTAACCTCCCAAACCTTTGCAAAAGTGTTATTTTATAATCACATTCTAATCCTCTTCTTTTTACAAAATTTTAGAGCCCGGTCTCACTTAATTCGGAGTCTGTTTGCAAAAGTTATGCAACAAATAGTGAAACAGGAAAAAATAAAAAGAATAAAAAAGAGGAGAGACCTAGCCTAACGGGCCGGCTAAACCAGCCCACGACCTAACCGCCGCCGCGCCTGGCAGAGTGGGCAGCGCACAGCGCGTGGGCCGGCCCAGCTCCGCCCTCCCGCGCCCACAGCCGCCGACAGGCGGGCCCCACCCGTCATCCCTCTCCCTCGTCGAGTCCAGCTCGAACACGGGCACAACCGTGTCGGCACCAACCACCTCCGGCTGAATCGGAGCAAACTCCATAGCCCCCGCACCAAGTAAGGCCGTCTATTTAACCCTCCCCCCTAGGCACGCCTCCCAAAACCCTACTTTTTTCGCCGTTTGCCACCGGGCTGCCGCCATAAACCTCGGAACGAATCTCGCCGGAGCCGCCGCCGCCGAGCTCGCCGGACCAGGGTCGAGACCGCCCCTTCCCCTCCTCTCTTCCTCTCTGCCTTCCCCCTCTAGTACCGCTTCGATTCACGTTGTTTTCCCCTTGTATAGGAGGTCGTGCCGCCTGCAATTGCTCGCCGGAGCTCCGCCGAAATCCGCGAGCTCCAGCCGCCATTCACCGCCACCTCGGAGGGAGGGAGTCGACGCCGTCCTCGGGAACGGAACCGTGGCGAGAAGATAGCTGCCATCGTCTGCTCCACCGAGCCGGGGGAGCGCCACCTCGCCAACACCGATGACCAACGACCGCTGCCGACGCACCGCCGCCGTCCATTGTCGTCGACGAGCCACCACCGCCGCAGGTGAGTTCCCTGACCGTTAGATCGGAGTCCGATGGTGTAGATTAGAGTCTCCTGCCAAACCGGTACCGGTGAATCGTGTAGCACATGTGGCTTGCGCTGCATCAGCGCCCCCCCCCCTGGACCAATCCCAAGCCGCCACTTGGCGCTGCACAGCTGGTCGCCGCCCTGTTTTCTTTTAATTAGGCAAAAAACACTTTAATCTTGTAAATTTCATAGTAATTCGAGTTTTTGTCCAAAAATTGTGTATAATATACCGTTGGATTTGTAAATTTGAGTAGAACACAGATCTACAATAATATTGGTGTTTTACTACAGAAATCTTGTAGTAGGATTTAAAGTTTAGATTAGAGTATTTTAATTCTAGAAAATTATCCGTAGATCCATTTTAGTTGATTCTTGTTGCGTTGGCTTTGTATCTACGAGACCTTCTGTAGAAAAATTTTATAACTTGCTTACAGTGATCAGATCTGTTTCGAGATAGATTGGAGGTGTAGATCTATTTCTGAGCTTGATTATTTAGGGATTAACCCAAAATACTTAAAATCTGTGGGGAATCGATTCTAATGACATCCCCAACTCAACAACACCCTCGAACAAAACCCTTGGTCAAAATTGAATCCATCCTTGCATATTACCATGTTGCATGCATGCATATTAATCTTCGTGACTTTGTTTTGTGCAAATTGTGATTGGATCTATGTTTGTGTTTCGTTAGATTGCTCGGAGTGCACTGAGGAGTACTGTTGTGCAGAATGCTGCTCGGATCAAGGCAAGTTACACCACTTGTACATATTATGTCCCAGATTTTAACTATGCATGTTTTACTCTTCAAATCTTGTAGTATGCATGTGTAGGTCTTTAGTAGATTTTTCTATTACTATTTTCGCAAGTGCGGTTTTGTAGTATGCCATGAGTAGCTTTATACTTAGGATTTTCCGCCCTTTTAGGTTCCCCTGTTTTTGCTAAGTATTGCTTGCTATGCTATATATATACTAAGTACCGTTGGGGGGGTCGAATGACTGAAAATTTTCTAAGTATGAGAGCTCTCTCGAGCGAACTTTTCCTCTCAAAACCCCTTTCAAAATAAAACTAAGTTTTCTTCTGGGCAGAATGGTTGTCGGGTCAACGAGTGGATATTTGGTGGAGGACGGCCGCCCAGGAATCAAAGAAGTCTGCCATGTTTCAGAATTCAGAAGCTTCCAGTGCAACCACAATACATATGGGCTCTGTCTTGGCTTAGTACTTAGTGGGAAACCTCACCGGGGTACCAACATTTGGAGGTTCTTTGCACGGTTGGATCCAGCTGGTAGAGGGGCTACTAAGGGAAAGCCTCGCCATGGTCTTGTCTGTAAAAGGACTTGATCGTGGATTGTGGGGAAAGTGCACAACCTCTCGAGAGTATTGCAATCTGATCGATCAGCCGTGTTCACGGAAACATAACAACATTGAGCATCTGAAGGATGGAGCCTCTGAAAGATCTTCCTCTCTCTTTTCCAAACTTAAAGTTTTATAAACCCCAAGGCGTGAGTAATATCGCCACTGGGTGGGATTTTGGGAACTTGGTGCGTAATATCCAAGTGCTAGGTTAAGTGGGCACTTGGTGAGTAATATCCACGTGTTCCATTCGACTCTATACTACTTATCAAAGTTTACAAAGTAGGGAAATCTCTTCCTCTTTTCTTATTACATTGAGAAAATTTGCTTTATGCAAACGAACCCCAAATCCTACTCTTAGCCTTGCATGTAGAGATAGACTTACTCTTTCCCTGGTGTAATATGCCAATACATTCAAAGTATTGACCCAACTTGTTGGATGCACGTCTTATATGCAGAATCCGAAGACTGAAAGGTGCGTAGGGCTCGCGGGTCTTCACGCAACTAGCCTGAGGCGTTGATGGACTCAAGTTTTACTTAGTTTCCGCTGTTTTATTTGAGCTAGCTATAAGCTATGCAAGTTGTAATAATTATACTCTAGATTATTCGTGTAATAATGACTTGTGTTTTACATGATATTCATCGACTGTGAAGTGCTAGCTATTGATCCAGGGACTAGCATGTTAATCACAGGGAATTAGGATCCTTAACGATCCGAGGTCACAACATGTAACAATTGAGTTGAATCTTGCATTAGTTCATAGGGGAAACTTTCCCGGTGTTGATTACTCTTTGTAGTTGATACTATTGAGTGGAACCGTTGAATTATCGTTTATGTTCAGATTGTTATACATCATTATTCCATCTCTGATCATGATCCATATGATGTCTTGTGAGTAGTTCATTTTGTTCTTGAGGACATGGGAGAAGTCATGTTGTTAGTAGTGGAGTTGTGTTGAGAAAGATTCAATAGATTGTTATTTAAGTTGTGGTGTACTTCTTCTAGTGGTGTCATGTGAACGTCGACTACATGACACTTCACCTATATGGTCCTAGGGGAATGCATTGTGTATTTGGCTACTAATCGTAGGGGTTGCCGGAGTGACAGAAACCTGAACCCCCGTTAGGAAACCATTGCACAAGGGACGTAAGGGTCTTAGAGTTTAAAGCTGTGGTTAGGTTTCTACCTTAAATACTTTCTTGTACTTACGGATGTTTGCAAGGGGTTTAATCACAAGTATGTATTAGTCTTGGATGGGACGGTACATTAGCACAGGTTCACCCACACAACACTTAGCAAGCTAAAGAAGATTAATCGACTATATGAAGCGAAAGCACTTGACAGTCTTCCCATGTGTCCTCGAGAATGTTTGGTCATCTATAGAAATACAACCGGCTTGTCCTTTGCTGCATAAAGGATTGGGCCACTTGCTGTTTATTCCTACTGTCTTTTATTTACTCGTACTTTGTTTACTTGCTTTATCGAAAACCCCTAAAAATCCGTTTGCTGAGTATTTGCAGAGAACTCTTGATCCATACCACTAGCCAGCACCTTCTGCTCCTCGTTGGGTTCGACACTCTTACTTATCGAAAATACTGCGATTCACCCCCTATACTTGTGGGTCATCAGACTCACAGATCTTCTGCCGGGTCAAGGCTATCTTCAAGACTACAATGACCGAAGATTGGGAGTGGGGATTTGAGCACTTCAGCCGAGATAGGCTAGCTCCCGTGATACATCTCTTATGCGACCCTTTTTCTGAGTTACGTCTTATGTCAGCTCGTGTCATTTATTTGACCTTTTTGTCCTATTCCTTTTAGACTTTTCTTCGGAAAACAATTGAGGATGGCGCGGAGCCATCCCTCAAATGCGGGAAGGACCACGATACCTCGGATATGGAGGAGTCAGACTCTGAAACGTTCTTGCATGTTCCAGATCCTAGCTCCAGCCGACCCTCTGGTAAGACATTTGTCTTAAGGGATTGGCCGGATGATGATGGCGATGATGATTGTGAAGTTCTTGAGGTATTTGATCTCATGACTATCTCATATGCTTTTCTGGCTGACCCAACTCCAGCTAACCTAGCTGGTTAGGTCCACATCGATCCTCCTCTTGTTGTGGGCGAGCTAGCCCCTGGGAACAAGCGAGCTGCTACTTCGGCTCCTCCGTCCGAGTTGCCTAGGACTGGAAAACGACTGAAGAAATCCAGAAACAAGGCCGCCAGCAAGCCTCCTGCTAAGTCAACTATTCGGAGAGCCCTAGAGCCCAAGGAACCATTGATACCTTCGATCCGGATTACGGATGTAGTATAGCTTCTTTTTCCCTAGTAGACCTAGGTTTATCGAATCCTTAGGAAGAAGATGCATAGTGAAGTTACTTTAATGGACCTTCGGGAGTTTTAGAATTCCTTTTGTGTTTTCACCAGACCTAGAGTTTGTGTATTTTTGTTATTGTCGATGATGGAGAGAGAGAGTCTAGGGTGTTCGGTTTCACCTGTAGTTGTGCAAAACATCTGATGGGAATAAAAGATAGAAATAAATTATGCATGTAATTGTTAGAGCAAGATATATTATATGTGGGTAGTGCATCCATAATTTCTATTGCCTCCGCAACCGCTTATAGCAATAACCTACTAGTCTCATTCATAGAATAAAGAGAACTAATGATATGCATAGTGATGTCACCGTTAATCCCAAGTAAATCCCTCACATACAACCGTACTACCCCTTCTGTCACTGGGGTTCCCAACCTGTAGATTAGTCATTACTCATACTCCATATACCTGGCTCAATCCTCGGGGTCTTGGGTACCTAACAAGTCCATAGATTAAGGCAAGAGAGGATACAATAATCATCATGTCATACAAACTAATACACGATCCCATCTATGATAAATAACATGCACAAAAAGCAACATGGCTAGGCCAAAGCCCTTAGCCCAAGGAGAATTACTCACAAATAGAGATGAGATCAACAATCACAAACATTGTAATGGAAATCATGAGATTGATAGCAAATAGTCTTACAATGTCGCTAATCGAAGAAGAGATCTACTATTACAAGTGGTGGAATATGGCTATGGTGGTGGAGAAGGATTTGGATATTAGATCTAAGTCTATTCCTCCGGTAGCTGATGATCTAGGACAAGGACTCTCGAGGCTCTTTTCTCATCGCCCAAGGCTTCTTTATATAGGGGTACCTTCACGGAAGTTGTTCTATTTGACCTAGCGGTGTCCTTGGCAACTATACGGCCGGAACTATACGGCCAACATTTTATTCCGGTTGTATAGTTGGTCGTTAAAGCGTCAGCCACCGACCCACGAGTCCTGGTTTCTTCTGGTTGTTGGAAATCTCGTACCTTTGACTTTAATGTAGTGATTACCATCATAAAACATCATTATCTGCGCAGGAAAAAATAGAAAGAAAGGATTGCATACCCCTTTGATTATTAGGCATTAGTGGCAGGGTTTAGAGAGATATTTCATCAAAAATATGAATAATATCTAGTTTAAATGTGGATGTATATGGCTATATTTCAGAGCCATCAACCACCTACCGCATCTGAGTAAGCTCTTCTTTCTTTTCTTATTCTTTGGGTATGTATTTCTTGTTTCTCTTTTTCTATTTTAACTTGATAGTTGTTTCCATTTGACTTAATAGGGCCACCAAAGATATTAACTAGAGTGGTTCCAGCATAGCTTCACCTCTTCGGGTCGATCCCTCTTCTCCTTGCCGTGAGGATGCTCCTACCATGAGCCCCATCCGGGAGAGCTCCACCGCTGCGCTGAACCTTAGTCCATCTCGGCAAGAGAAGGGCAACGTTGGCATAGACGGAGGTGGTGCCCCCGAGGACGTGACCATGTTAGAACATCCCAGTGCCTCTTCAGCCTAGCAGCAACAAGTTGATGATGATGCCAGCAACATCGGCACCGAGAAAGTTTATACCGAGGTGCCAATGACTCTGGCAACGATCCAAGATCAACCTCAACTAGCTCCAGCTCCAAGTTCTTCTCCTCAAATTCCTCATGCCTCGTCTGAGTCTACTCAGAATCAGTGAGAAGACCAGACTCAGCCCAGCCCAAAGGCC
Organism: Avena sativa; assembly: GCA_916181665.1. Taxonomy (NCBI): domain Eukaryota; kingdom Viridiplantae; phylum Streptophyta; class Magnoliopsida; order Poales; family Poaceae; genus Avena; species Avena sativa. Next base: position 474,699,824 of record OV702290.1, read on the forward strand.
AAATCATCCGCGCCAGCATCTTCGGCCGGAGTGCAACCTTTAGCTCAGGAGCAGTAGATCAAGCCCATCACCAAGGCCAAGAAGCTTGCTGACGTGACCAAGGTCAAGCCCGCAACTGACGCAGCCAAGGTAACCCCTAAAGGATCAACTGATGGATCCGGGCAATGAACAATTTCTTCAATGATGCAAAAGGGAAGCGCTGCCTCTAGCCCAACTTTAGACCAACAACTCATATGTTGCACTCCAATCCGGCTGCTGCTCAGGTTGCGCGCAAAGCTGCGCACAACAAAGGCTTGGTCCTAGCTCGGAATCTTAGTGGTGGGAGCCTTGGCTCACTTGCTGAGTATGCCGGGAATTGGAACAATGCCGAATACGTCGACGTTAGCTTCGGCAATCTGGCGAAGTTTGGTCCGGCTAAGATTGGTGCTCAAATGAATGCCGCTACCATGGCCATTGCCTATGCTAGTAAGATGATGGAGGTAAATCCTTCTGACATCCCTTTACATATGCGCAAGTACATGTAGATATATCCTCTAGTCCCCGAGCCTCCGGGGGAGTAGCACGTTACTCGGTCGGATGCTCAAATCCCAAGTATCTTAATTGTGTTAAATCCCTTATTAGTTTCAAACATCCAATCACCTAGATCCGGGTTAAGTTCTGCTTTGCCCGGGTCTTAATTAGCTTCCAATATTCACTCATATAGAGCTAGGTTAAGTTCCACTTGGCCCAGGTCTTGAGCAACTTCAAATATTCACTCACCTAGAGTCGGGTTAAGTTCCACTTGGCCCAGGTCTTGAGTAATTTCAAATATTCACTCACCTAGAGCTGGGTTAAGTTCCACTTGGCCTGGGTGTTGAGTAATTTTAAATAGTCACTCACCTAGATCCAGGTTAAGTTCCACTTGGCCCGGATCTTAAGTAACTTCAAATATCCACTCACCCAGAGCCGGGTTAAGTTCCACTTGGCCTGGGCCTTGAGTAGTTTCAAATATTTCTTATGAGATATGAGCTAACATTTTCCTTTTCAGATCGCCACCAACTATCAGACCATCGAGTTTCAGCGGCTGGTAGACTCACATAACGAGCTTTCTTAAAAACATAGGGCCTTGCTGCCCGAGGTGAAGAAAAAAGGTAAAAAAAATTCTTTCACATTCTCACTTTTACTTCCCTTTATCTTAGGCTTGCCGAATTGACTTGTGGCTCAGATTGAGCAGCTGAAGTGGAAGCTAAGAACAAGGCATTGATGATGGGTTCGTAGCATGGAAAACAAAAAAATTCTACCGCAAGAACGAACAAAACCCAGATCTAATCTAGATAAAAGCCAAGATCTAATCTATTAGACATGAGCAACGAGATAGATCTGTACTAACCCTCGTAGAACCGAAAGCGTTACGAGATTAGATCTCGGGGTTGATGTAGTCGATCACTTGCCGATCTCAAGATCATGTGGATGATCCTTCCGGCGCCGCGTTCCGGTAGCGCTTCCACAGTCGGTCACACGTGTGGAGTCGAAGCAGACCTTCCTCTCCCCGTTCCAGCAAGCAACGGAGGTAGTAGATCTTCTCCACGGAATCCCAGTAGCACGATGGTGTGGTGGTGGTGGAGGAGGAGAGAATTCTGCAGGGCTTCGCCTAAGCCGGAGCAGAGCGAAGGAAGAGGAGAGAGGCGGCGGCTAGGGCTTGTTATGAGAGAGGTCTAGGAGGGGGCACCCCCTCCCCTCTATTTAAAGGAGGGAGGCGCGCCATGGGGGGGAGTCCTAGTAGGACTCCCCACCTTGGCCGGCGGTTGGGAAGGGGGGGAGGAGTCCTCCTCCCCCACGAATCCGTGTCTAGCCCCCACAAGGTTTCCTTGACCCTTTCTTGGTTTTCAAGCAAACTCCAAGAACTCTTCTAGAACCTTCCAAAACATTCCGAAACCTTCTAGAATCTCCATACAAACACTCCAGAGCATTTCCTAACTTAGAAAATGATCCCCAATATATGAATCTTATTCTCCGGACCATTCCGGATCTCCTCGTGATGTCCCGAATCCAATCCGAGACTCTGAACAACATTCGGTCTCCAACGCATATTCCATATCTACTTAAAACAACTTCGAACCTTAAGTGTGTCACCCTACGGTTCGTGAATATGCAGACATGATGAAGACACCTCTCCGATCAATAACCATCAACGGGATATGGAGATCCATAACGGCTCCCACATACTCAATGATGAATTCATGATCGATAGAACCATTAACATACGAAACCAATTCCCTTTGTCACGCGATATTCTACTTATCCGAGGTTTGATCATCGGTATCTCCGTACCTAGTTCTACCTCGTTACTGGTAAGTACTCTTTACTCGTTCCATGTTATGTCATCCCTTGTGACCTAGTCACATGCTTGCAAGCTAACTAGATGACATTCCACCGAGAGGGCCCAGAGCATATCTATCCGTCATATGGATGGACAAATCCCAATCTTGGTCCATGCGCTTCAACGCATACTTTCAGAATACCCAATGACACCTTTATAACCACCCAGTTACGAAGCGGTGTTTGATGTCATCAAAGTACCCATCCGGAGATGGTGATTAATATAACCTCATGGTCAAAGGATTAGGTTACTATGCATTTGAAATCTTACAGCAATACGAACTTAATGACTTGATCTTATGCTACGCTTACTATGGGTGTGTGTCCATCACATCATTATCCTAATGATATAACCTTGTTATTAATGACATCCAATGTCCATGATCAGGAAACCATGATCATCATTTAATCAACAAGCTAGTTCCACAAGAGTCTTACTAGGGACTCTTTTATGTTTACAAAACACACATGTATTAGTGTTTCCTTATAATACAATTATAGCATGGGATGTAAACATTCATCATAAACACAAAGATATGATAATAACCACTTTTATTATTGCCTCTTGGACATATCTCTAACAATTGAGAAATAAGCTGACCGAGATGAAAGGTAATTTTCCTTCAGTCCTTATCCTTTGTCCGTTTTCATTTTGACTCAGCAGATAATTGTGCCTCGGCTTTGCCGGGTCAAAAAATTATTGCAGTGTCTCTTCAAGATAGTGTGCCCCTGCCTCGCATGATGCTCCATTTTCTTGAACAAGAAGGGTAACATCAGGCCCAGCTCAAGGAGAAGGACAACGAGATCCTCCGGCTTCGTGCCAAGAATGAGCAACTCCAACAAAGCCAGAAAACCAAACTCGAAAAGTTGGACCAAAAGTTTTCCGACGCCAAGGTTCAGCTCACATGCCAACTTGATAAGAGCAAAGGACTTCTCCAAGAATCCAAAGCTAAAGTTGAATCTCTAAACACTGCCCTCGAGGAACTCCGAAAAAACCAAGCAGATTGGCTGGCCCAGCTGACCCGGATCCACGACTTTATAGCCAGTAAGTTTCTTTGTTCCGAGTTTGTTTCATGTTGCCGAGGTTACCCTTATCTTTGCATTTTTTGAGTTACTTTTGTTTGTGTTTTCAGAGGATTTCCCTCAATCCAAGGCCCGGTCCGACGTTGCCATTAGCAAGATTCAGGAGAAGAGAAAGGAAGTTGGGCCTATCTAGGAAGATATAACAATTGACGAGTCCTTGGCTGGCCTTGTGGCCTGCATTGAACCCATGAAGATCTTTGGGTGGATCTCCTCCGGGCTGCCATCCATGCTTTCCATACTCTGTGGCCCGATGAAGCTGATCCAAAAGGAGTTGCCCCGTTGATCGAGAAACTTCAAGAGACCAGCACCCAACTCAGCCTATGGTGAGAATCTGCTAGTCGTGCTAGAGCTAACATGACACTGTCCTTTGTATTGTCCTGGTACGAAGCCGCTGACCTGGTAGTACTCAGTCGCCTGCACACCGGATCTAGGTGGACCAATGACCTGGCATGCATTACCCAACGCAAAGCTTGTGCCTATGACCTTATCCAATATGCCCATTTGCATGAATGGAATGAGGGGTCGAGCTTCCTTGAAGCCATCGAGGAGGAGTACATTGAGGGCGATGCCAAGGAGCAAGAAGACTCGGATTACGCCAAGGAAATCAGGGACGCCGAGGATGCCGAGGCTAATCCAGATGATGAAGCCGAAACCGAGGCTCCCCACACCAAGGTCGACTTACACCCTCCTGCTACAGATACTTCGGACGCTGCTGCTCCTTGAGCAAAAAATTAATAAATTCGTTAAATCCCCGATATGCTGAGTGCAAATGTAATATGCACGATGGGTTATTTTGAAGGGAATATGCCCGAGAGGCAATAATAAAGTGGTTATTATCTTATTCCATGTTTATGATAAATGTTTATTTTGCATGCTATAATTGTACTGATTGGAAACGTCAATACATGTGTGTTTAATAAACAAAAAGGGTTCCTAGTTATGCCTCTCTTATAGACTAGCTTGTTGATTAACAAGATGATCAAGGTTTCCTGATCATGGACATTGGATGTTGTTAATAACAAGGTCACAACATTAGTTGAATGATGTGATGAACATTCATCCGAAGTATAGCATTACAATCAAAGTCATTATGTTTATATTGCTATAACACTATACGAAGTAATCTTTATCCTTAGACCATGAGATCATGTTAATTGCTAACACCGGAAGAGTATCTTGATAACATCAAACGTCACACCGTAACAGGGTGACTATAAAGATGGGTTCAGTGCTACGAAGGTGTTATGTTGAGGCTCATGGATCAAGAGTGAAATTTTTCAATCCCGATGACGGATACATATACTTTGGGCCCTCTCGGTCATATCACATTAAGATAGCTTGCAAGCAAGTGATGTGATCACTAGAATGTTATATCACGGGAACGAGAAAAGAGTGCATGTCGGTAACGAGATCAAACTAGGTATGGAGATACAAATGATCAAATCTCGGACATGTAATATATCGCGAGACAAAGGGATTTAGTTACTAGCGTTAAAGGTTCTCACGATCACAGAAGTCATCGTTGAATGTGTAGGAGTTAGTATGGATCTCCAGGTCCCGCTTCTGATTATTGATCTGAGAGGAGTCTCAATCATGTCTGCATTATTCGCGAACCGTAGGGTGACACACTTAAGAGTTACCAGACACCATTTTGGAGCACAAATGTTTCAGACGAAAGAATTGCAAAGCGCAGGAATTGTTTCGATAGAAACCGGAAATTGTTTCGGGTGAAATTGCAGAAAGTGGTTCTGCATGGGATATTGAAATATTGCAAGGGGTTATATGTGGATGTTTGTTAATTAAAGTAATTAACAAAATTCTGAATAAATTTAATAAAAGAGTTTTATTAAATGAGAGAGCATTAAACTTGGATAATTTTAATGCATTTAAAGTAGGGACTTTAAAGGGGAATGTGAAGAGGCATTTTAATGTGAAGGGGTTACCACCACATGAAATGGGGAGGTGAGGAGTCACCCCTCCCATGCACCGGCCATGAAGGAGGGGCACCCCCCCTCCTCCTATAAAAGGCCACCCTCTTCCTCCTTCTTCCATACACCTCCTTATGAAGGATCTCTCTCCCCCTCTAGAATTATTCCCCCATGGTCTCGGATTAGCGAGATACATGTTCCCGGTGGCATTTCGTCTGGAAGGAGTTGCTGCTTCCGCTGGATCGCTGGAGCGAGGAGGTGGAGGTTGTCCGGTGGCTTGAACGTGTGTGCGAGTATGGATGCGCGGCTGAGTTGCGGCGCTCGAACTTCCTCACGATCTTGAGATCGGCAAGTGTACGACTACATCAACCACGAGTTCCTACTCGTTAACAAAACTCGTTGTCTTCGAGGGTAAGTTCTCGATGGATGTATGTCCACCCATTGCTTTGTACCTAGTAGATAGATCTTGGCGTGTAGTTCTCATCGTAGGAAATTTTTTGTTTTCTATGCTGCGGACCCAACATATTTTGCTACAGCTTAAGTCTTTATGCCGGATTAACTTGGGATAAGTCCCCTAGTTTCATTTTCTTGTTCTCTCAATTCCATGATTCGGCTCGCGTCTACCTTCATTGAGGCGTTTGACTTATGAGTCCGAGGTTCAAAAATTGATTTAACAGTACTTGAAACTTTAGGACTAGCTCAAGGTAACTTAGCATAAGAAGATAAAAGTAAATACGTAGGTTAGTCAAAAAAAATAAACATCGGCTCAATTACATTCCTTTTTTCCTTAGTCGTTTTTCATATGCCTTGCAATTCCAAGCTTGTTCTCTTACTTGCCATGAAGCCAATTCTTGTTGGATAGCATCAAGTCGAAGAGTTAGCTTTTGGTGCCGACATACTACTAACTCGGCTAAGGTGCAAGTAGTTTAAGCCAGCCAACATATAAAAAGTAAATAGAGAGAAAGACAATTATTATTAAGGCAGTCCCCAAGTTTCTGCTCGAGGTGCCGATATTTCATTGATAAGCTCATTGCTAACATATGAGAGTTCGAGATACATACACTTTTTCTGAGTGTAAAACAGACGAAGTAGAGCTACATTCCATGGCCGCTTTGATTCCTCGCCGGACCTGTCCGCCTTGTTCTTATCCTGTGGTTGGGCATCAATGAGATAGTATGCATCATTGTGCGGTGCTTTGCTTACAATGAATGGCCCTTCCCAAGGGGGGGATAGCTTATGCATGCCGATAGTGCGCTACACCAGCCGAAGTACCAGATCTCCTTCCCAGAAGACTCGGGGGATCACTTTCCGGCTATGATAGCGTCGGAGATTTTGCTGATAAATGTCAGATCTTGACAAGGCCAATTCTCTCGCTTTTTTCAGTAGATCAACATCATTTTGTCGGGCTTCCTACACTTCAGCTTCTGTGTATTGGGTGACCCTAGGCGAATCATGCTCTATGTCAACTGGTAATACAGCTTCTGCCCCATATACCAGAAAGAATGGCATATAGCCTGTTGATCGAATCGGAGTTGTTCTTAAGCTCCACAATACCGCTGGTAGTCCCTCAATCCAGCACCCCGCTTATCTTTGCAGTGGCTCAACAAGCCGGAGTTTTAACCCGGATAGAACTAGTCCATAGGATCTTTCCACTTGTCCGTTCGATATGGGGTGGGCTACTGATGCAACATTGATACGTCGTAAACGTATCTATAATTTTTAATGTTCCATGCTTATTTTATATCTACTTTCTTATTTTTTGTCCACACTTTGGAGTATTTTTACACATTTTCTGGAACTAACCTATTAACAAGATGCCGTAGTGCCTGTTGCATGTTTTCTGCTGTTTTTGGTTTCAGAAAAGCTGGTAAAGAAATATTCTTGGAATTGGACTGGACAAAAGCCAAAGTCAATATTTTACCAGAAGACTCACGGAGCCAGAAGACGAGATGGAGGAGGGCCAGGGGCTGGCCACACCACCTGGTGGCGTGAGCCAGGCCAGGCCGTGCCAGGGGGTGGTGTGGGCCCCTCAGGCCTCCACCGACCTTGCCCCTTCGCCTATATATTTGCCCCGGGATGAAAATCCTAGATACCAGATCAGATTTCTACAAAAAATTCCGCAGCACCACCGCCACCAAAGAGGAGATTCGGGGGACAGAAGTCTCTATTTTGGCACCCTGCTGGGACGGGGAAGTGCCTTCGGATCCATCTCCATCGACTCCACCGCCATCTCCATCGCCGTTGCTGACTCCCATGATGAGGAGGGAGTATTTCTCTCTCGAGGCTAAGGGCTCTACAAGTAGCTATGTGTTCATCTCTCTCTATGTGTGATCTTATTGACATCATGAGCTTTGTAATCTAGGATCTATTCTGCTACTCAAGTGCTTTAATTAATCTCTTCTTATCCCCACGTGTGTGAAGTTGACAGTGTGCACACCATGTGGCACTTTGGCTAAGGTTACATAAATACTTATCATGAGTATAATTTGAGTTGGATGTCTCTATAAGATTGTGGTGTTTGTTGGAACCATCTAGCGCTCAAGGTGATAGTGGGGGGTTATCTAGAGTGGGGAATGCAAACTTTAAGTTGTGCTGTTATAGGCCTACATCGTCCAACCAGGATAGCATCATGAAGAGAATATATTTATATGAGAGTGTCCACTAGTGAAAGTATGATCCCTAGGCCTTGTTTCTAAGCATTAAAACACTGTTTACAATCAGTTCTGTTACATGTTTGCTTGTTGCCACTCTTATTTCAGATTGCAATTACCACTTATAATCATCCATGTTACTTGTATTTGACTATCTCTTCGCCGAACTAGTGCACCTATACACCTGACAAGTGTATTGGGTGTGTTGGGGACACAAGAGACTTCTTGTATCTTGATTGCAGGGTTGCTTGAGAGGGATACCTTTGACCACTTCCTCCCTGAGTTCGATAAACCTTGGGTGATCCACTTAAGGGAAACTTGCTGTTGTTCTACAAACCTCTGCACTTGGAGGCCCAACGCTGTCTACAAGAATAGAAGCGTGCGTAGACATCAAGCTATTTTCTAGCGCCGTTGCCGGGTAGGTAAGGTAAAAGGTACTCACATCTTCTGGCTACTAAGCTATCTTCTAGTACTATTGCTGGTGTGTGAGTGCTCGAAGTTATTTCCTTTAGATTCTGCAATTATATCTTTTTGTTTCTTGTTTTTATTTTCACTAGTTAGGCTTAATAGAAAACAACAACAAAATTAGAGAGCTTTATAGTATTTATCTTGAGTTAGGACATGACGTGTTTGAAGAGAAAATTTAAAAACCTATGGAACTTTATTTGTGTGCTAATAGCAATGTTATTAGTATGAATTCTTTGAACACCATTATTGCTAATGCTATGGAAAATTCTAATCTTGGGGAAGCTAGTTTTTATGAAAATGAACTTTTTAGTCCCCCAAGCATGTAGGAGAAAATTTACTTTGATGATACTATGCCACCAATATATGATGATTACAATGATGAATATGATATTTCCAATCCACCTACTATTGAGGAGAAAATTAATTATGATTACAATATGCCTCCTATATTTGATGATTATGGTGATCAGAATAATAATGAGAGCTATTTTGTTGAATTTTCTCCCACTACAATTAATAAGAATGACTATGTTTATGTGGGGAGTATTAATTCTTTTATGCATGGGACCTATTTAAGGGGTCCTTCTTCCCCAATGGTTCCCTAACTCTCTTGCAAGTTTTTCCCAACCATTGTTGACCTCTTGAAGCTTGCTATCCCTCAATCCCTCCTATGATTCTTGCATATTCTTGAGGGATTTGAAAGAGGAGATCTAGATCTACAACCCCACCAATCAATCTCTCCTCTAAGTGAGGGGAACATCTTGGGATCTAGATCTTGGAGTCTTTTGTGGATTTCCTCCATTGTTCTTCCTCTCTTATTCCCCCATAAGCTTATGTAGCTTTGGTGGAATTTGGGAGTGAAGGACTTGAGAACTTTTGTGTTCTTGCCATTGCATTTGGTACATCGATGTGAGTTCTCGGTGAGGATTCAATTGGGTGAAAGGTGAGAAGCTTTTTACTCTTGGGTTCTTGGAAGCCTAGATGGTATAGTTGTATTGCAGGTTTGTGGATTTCTTGGGACCTCCAATTAAGTTGTGGAGATTTCCCCAAGCTTGTTTGTTGGGAGCCTCCAATTGAGTTGTGGAGAAGTGTCCTAATCTTGTGAGAGGTTCTGGATTGCCACCAACAAGTGCACCGATAGTGGAAGTGTGGACCGATCCTGTTGGGATGAGATTCACCAGAGAACAAGGGAGACCTTTTGTGGCGTTGATGGTTTGAAACCACCCCCTCTCCAAACGAGACGTACTCCATTGTTTGGAGGAACTCGGTAAAACATCGTCGTCCCCGTGTGCCTCGGTTATCTCTATACCCGAGCTCTTACTTATGCACCTTACTTTGTGATAGTCTTCGTGCTTAAAGTCTATATCTTGATATCACATAGTTGCTTGTCTTGCTTAGCATAAGTTGTTGGTGCACATAGGTGAACTCTAGTTGTTCTAGGTTTTGTGCTTGACAAAGTAAACGCTAGTTTAATTCTGCCTTTGTTGAGCCCCTCTCGTACAAGTTTTAAACCGCCTATTCACCCCCCTCTAGGCGACATCCTTGTACTTTCAAGATGAAAGAAACTTTTCAAAGTAGAAATGATTGTAGAACTATTTGAGATCTACAATGCCTCGTGAGAGGTTAAATGGTTTGGCGACTCTATGCATCGAGAAGAAGTTAGTGGACGAGATTAATATTGATTCCATTGTCATGGACTTTGCTTCTAGGAAATTTCGGAGGAAATTTTAAGGTATCATGTAAACATTGTTATTTTTATATGAATATTATAGTTGGGAGTATACGTAAAATATTTATTTTTATCATCTCATATATGCATAAAAAATTTATAATAAGGGGCCCAAATTTTGAGTTTCGCCTCGGAACCATGAAATATCATGACCGAACCTGTATGTAGGCGTGTCAGTCATCGCCTTTGCAGATCTACACCATGACCACACCTCACCTCTCCTGCTATATCTAGGGCGATGACCGGAGGTGCTGCTTTCGCTAGTAGGGTCGGCGCACAGCCATGCCTAGCTGCCATGGTTCCTCGCCTCGCCCACCGCCCGTAGAGCTGTGTCACTAGTTTTTGCCTCTCCTTGCACCCAACCACACCGACTCAGAATGCTCCGACATGGAGTGAATCGACTCCGACGTAGCCAACACCGAGGATCTAGGCTAGGCCAGTTCCGACGCTGAGTCCAATGAGCCACTCGAATAGCGGGTGATCAACCACCGTATTTGACATGAGCGTCGACGAGCGCTTTCGCGGCCGGCAATACCCCACAGGTTGGCTTACCGGACCACCGGGGAGCCTTACGCATGGGACATCTTCCGCCAAGTTTTCCTGCCAGAGAACCTCCGGCTACAACAACTCGACAATGTCTACACGCGTTTCTTCCGTGCATCGCGTAGGTACCCCGGCAACGCTGACTTTCGTGCCAGCCGCGACCGAGTCAAGGAGGAGGCCGAGATGCAGCAAGCGAGAAAAAACTCGTTGTTTGATTTGTGGGGTGTCGCCAGAGGGAGAATATCATTTTGCGGCCTGAAAGTTGGGGTGGACAGGCAATGCGGTACCCAAGTTGATTTTTATCATCGCGATTTGAAAAGTCGGGGCACCAATTGCTGAGAGGGGTCTTTCGAGTGAATGATGGCCAAACCAAATATTTTCAAATCGCGCCCGTTAAGTAAGGATATTCTGTTACACTAGTTCCTGCTGTGCCCCTCCTTCGCTGGTCACTCTTCTTAGCCACCCTGCATGTGTCGTAGGGGCAAATCCATTACTGTACTTTCCTAACTCTCGACACTGAATCTTGCTGCGGTGGCGGCGGCGGTCCCTTTTCTTCCCTTCCCCGACCCTAAATCTGTCAGCGGCGGAGGACCTTTTTTCTCCCTCCCTCGACACTGAATCCGGCAGCCGCGGCCCAGCATGTCTTGCGAGGCGAAGGTTGTAGCTACGTCGCCGACTGAAAACCGTCGGGGCCCAAGTCTGGGGCTCAACGCGTAGCTGCGGCGAGGTCTTCAGCCCCGGTTAGCGAGGAGGCCAGCAAGGATTCTGCTCCCAAGGTACCTACGAGCAGCGGGTTGAAGAGAAAAGCAAGGCTGGCGGCGGATTGTTCGGCTCCGATGGGCAGATGCAGCACTCAGATCTCAAAGAAAAAAACCCGGGAGAAGAGCGAGAGGTGAATTTTTCTTATCTGTGCCTTATCTTGCAAGTAGATTAGTTACGGCATAATAGAATCGAATGAACTGAAATGTTCCCCTTTTTAATCAAATTAGGCACAGTTTTGATACAAGTGACCTATATGAGTTCACAGTTCATGTTTGGCAGTACACTGCAAAGCTTTATTTTGGTTGCGAGAGGGTTGTGTTCGGGCAAGATGTGCATCTGCTTGTGAATTGCAAAGAGGTTGTGTCTGTTTCGCAGCTGGTAGATATGCTTGCCGCTAAAATTCCCTGGGGTTCTATACAGAGGACAAAATTGGTGCGGCGCAACAAGAATGATACCTATCAGCAAATTGAGCACTCCCGTGAGCTTCAGATGGTTTGGGAGTGTTGTGCAGCTGATCGTAAGGTGAAAGTTGAAGCGATGATTGATAATATGTATGCAGATGCTAGAGATCTTGCTGCCAGAGCTTCTGCTCCTAGAGAATACAGACCAATAGATGTTGATCTAGATAAGTTCAGTATACGCATAGAGGTGGATTCATACATGGCAAAACTTGATGAGGGAGTTAATAAGCTAGTTTCGTCATGTACTGTGGAGATCACTGTCGATTCCAAAAACATAACTCTTGATGAAATGAGAGAGATGATCGGTAAGGAAAACACTATTGGCCCTAAGCAGATGGCAAAAATCCGGTGGTGGCATCATAAGAAGTAGCAATTCATAGATGTTTTGGATACTGAAGATCTTATGCAGATTATGCGGCGAAAGAAGCGAACCAGGAAGGTGTTCTTCCTTGGTACCATTTCTGATGTTGTTGAATAGGTTATAGTGGATGTAGATGACCCTCTAGTGGCTGAACAGAACGAGGTGGTCGACGTTGATGAGATATGATGAGAGCTGCTACCCTGGGCTTGTCATATGGACCGCGGGGTTCCCCTGCCTGTATTTGTAATATTGACTGTTGTTGCATTTAGAGTGTGCTTCTATGATTATGTTTGTTGAGAGATTGCGATATAATGTTGTGCGAGCTGTTGAGATTTTCGGACATGTCACTCACTGAAACCATCGTTGTTGTAATAAGACATAAGTACATTGTAGTTGACATGATTATGTTTCTTAAGATGACGTACCGTACTTATTTCAGTTATTATGTTTGTTGGGACATTGTAATGTAATGTTTTGTGAAACCATGACTGGACTAGTGATGCATAAATACATTGTAGTTGACTTGATTATGTTTCTTGAGATGATGTATTGTACTTGTTTCTGATATTTTGTTTGTTGAGAGACTGTAATGTAATGTTTTGCGAAACCATGATAGGACAAGTGATGTGTAAGTACCTTGTAGTCGACATGATTTTGTTTCTTGAGTTGATGTAATATACTTGTTTCTGTGATTACGTTTGTTGAGAGATTGTAATGTGATGTTTTGTGAAACCATGTTGTGGTTATGTTTGTTGGGAGATTATAATGTAATGTTTTGTGAAACCATGACTGAAGAAGTGATGCATAAGTACCTTGTAGTTGACATGATTTTGTTTCTTTGGATGATGTAATATACTGGTATGTTTTTGTTAGGCAATGAAATTGGGATGGAGGGAGTGCAGGTTTAATATTTGAAATGAGAATGTGTGAAGAGAATCCATATCAGGCAGGAGACAGTAATCCAGGGAAAGGGCATGGTATCCATTAAACTATTGTAACATGCCAATTTAGTCATCATTACAGCGGTAGAAGGGCTGCTCTCTCTCTCTCTCTCTCTCTCTCTCTCTCTCGCCGACGTCGTCGTCGCCATCGTCGTCGCATTCGCCATGCTGTCCTTGAATGGCGAGGATGACCAGTCGATCAGCGATAGCCATCTCTCCGACATCGAGTATTCCTTCCATGATGTGAGTTCCTCTGTTTTCTCGGGCTAGGGTTAGGCAATGGTAAATCACTCGATCTGAGCCCGACCAGATGTGCATGCAATCGTGTTCGATTTCAGCTTTGCGTTTACCTATAGGTACCAAGGACGATCTACGACTCCGAATGGGAGGGCCTAGATCTCGATGGAGAAGTGCCATGTGACCATGGGCTTAAACTAAGGAGATATGTTGCATTCAAAGGCAGTAACACTGGGAGAAGGTTTTTGGGCTGTACAAATCAGGTTTGTTTACAATATGTGCAACTATGACATGAAGTAAAATGTATTGTGCATGTTCATAACACTATAGTGTGTGTGTTTTTAGGTTGGCCCGGTGTGTAAAGCAGTAGAGTAGGTGGATCTTGAGTGGCCAGATGCACTTAAGAAATGTTTGGCACAGTTATGGGAGATGTATGAGTTGGAAAGCTCGAGGAGATTTACTGATGTAAGTGATGCAGCTGAAAAAAATTATAAGCTGTCGGTACGAAATAAGGAGCTGGAACAAGAAATCGAGAATTTGCAGTCGAAGCTAACTGACGGAATCGATGGGAGCTTGGTTGTTGGAACTACAAAGAAGCTTTAGGATAGTCACAGGTTGCTGATTCATAATGCAGAAAAGGAGAGGGATCAGCTCAGGGAAGACAAGAAGAAGCTAGAGTGCTGCATTGCGGATCTATTGAAGGAACTGAAGAAGACGCGCGAGGGTGAACAAGGACAGACTATAGAGGATAAAGGAAATTCGAGATGAATAATTTATGTTGTACCAATGCCTGAAACTAGTTAATTGTAAGACTTGCAGTTGCGCTTTCCGAACTAAGCCAAACTGAATCCTCGAGCAAACTAATTTCGGACAAACATGCATATCGTGCATAGAGTTAAGTTCACGCTTACAAACTCACCACTGTAGAGGATAAACCAGGCAGTTCAGTACTAAATAGACATATGTTGTGTTCAAGCGAGCCTGGCCCGGAGCTGCCTGTTTTCCTCCCTAAGATTGGCCACCTCCTTCAGTACTATCTCGTGCTTCAGCTGTAGGTTCCAGCGCTCTGTCACATGGCAGAGAATTTTGTCCATAGCCATACGATTTTCCTTCAAGATCCCTTTCATGATCTCCGTCTGCTTCCTAGCCGAGGCGCGACCTTCACTGTGTAGCTTCGCCCATTCGGTGTTTAACTCCTTCAGTTTCTGGCACTTGTCAAAAAGGACTGCGAATTCAGCGCGCAGTTGGTCAAAGGCCAGTTTCTGGGAATTCCGCTTCTCCCTTTGGATTGCTATCTTGTCATTTAGCCAGGTCGCCAGGTCCTGGTCGATCTTTCGCCTCTTTCCCTGCAACAAAAATACATGGTATGGTTTGTTCAGTTCACCAGGACAAGCTGGTTAGTTTCCATAATTAACTGAATCGACTAGTGGCACTGTCATAATTTCAAGGAAGAAGCAATCTAGGACTAATCAACATTTTATGAATCGACTAGTGGCACTGTCATAATTTCAATTTCAAAGACAAATAAGATTTATCAGCAGTTTAGTGTGTTGTGGGTTTTTCCCAATATCACCAAATAGTAGTGGGAGAGTGGCAAACTCATAATGCAGAAACCCATGTCCAGATACATATGGAAAGAGAACATGGTGTCCATTCATGAACATGAACACCAACACATGTCCAGATAGATAAGGAGTTGCCCTAGGATTCTTATTGCACCCTATAACGGGAAGCAGACATGGGCATTGCTCCCTAAACCCTAAACATTACAAAGGAGAGGAGGACGAACTAGTATTCGTGTCCCCGCTAATAGGAATCAGACTTGGGCATTGCTCCCGTACGCCTCCAGACATTCCCTTAGCTCCTCGTTCTCTTTCCGAACACCCTCGAGTACGGTGATCCCTCTGCTCATGTCCGCCTTCATCTCCTTGACTGCATCCAGGCAACGGTTCCTGTCATGGTAGGCTCGGATGGTAGCCTTGGTTTCCTCAACGCGTTCTCTGAGTGCCTCGCTGACTTCATCCTGCAGGAGAATGCACCTTTCCACGAGATTCTTCTTCTCCTCCGTGAGCTCGTTGATTACCTTGATGGCCTGTTCTTGCCTGATCAAGTTACGGTCGAGCACTTTCTGCAGCCTAACGACATCACGTGCAAAATCTAGCGAGATCTCCTTCTGCATAGATAATTGCTTGTGTAGGCTCTCATTAGCTTGGGTGAGGGAGCGTGCAAGCTAATGTTGGTTGGCAATCTTGGAACTGATCGCGACCACCTTCTCATGGTACTCGTCCTTCGATCGCTGCATCGTTCATGTTAATTGAAATAGGAATTCTACAATTACACTCCAGGTCCCAGGTGAATACTAATACAGATCAAAAAAATCCCCGTTGAATCTATTGGCCGTAGTGTTAAAAAATGGACCTGGAGATCTATTCATGACCATGATAAACTAATCCTAATCACAAAAAATACATAGTGAATCTATGAACAGCGGTATTAAGGAAAGACCAAGAGATCCAGTCATATTCATGAAAACAAATACAACTCGCAAAAGAAGAAGAAAAACCAATGCGGGGCGGACAACATCTAAGAAATCCACATCATAACTCGGAGAAATAACAGCGTGGAGATTTGCTACCACGCTGAGACATGGAACGGGGCCGAACGGGTCCTGCAACGCCTCCGTCGTGGTGGATTCGAGCTCCATGGCTGACCTGTAATACGTAGAAGAGGAAGAGCCAAAAGAAGAAGAAAAACAAGAAGAAGATGATTAAGATCATGATGGAGAGGGAGATGGAGAAGAAGTAGAATAAGGAGACCGTACCGGGAGGAGCCCTCGCCTGCTAGAACATTCGGCGCCATTGTTGGGGGAGATTGGACCTCGATGAGAGGGTAGGATTGAGCGGCTGGTAGAGCAAGAAGTGCCTCGCGGCGATTTCTCTCCCTTTTCTCCGCGAGGATCGTCGACCGGCCTCTCCCCCTCCTCAGTGGAGCCATGGCTTGCAGGGTGAGTGTGGCGGAGGCAGGAGGAAGGAAATAGTGATTATTAGTGTGGGAGAAGAGTAAAGAGTACAGGTCGTGGTCCAGTAGTACTAGTACTAATATACAAGACCACCGTGTACGGTCTACCTTCTCAGGCAGGGGTAGGGAATCGATGGGACTTGTATTTATTGCGATGGACACTTCAATGGTCTTCGGCGCCGCCCAAAATCCAGTATATAATAAGGGGAGTGCGAGCCGAGTGGTCGTCACGGGAATCCGCGCGCACATCCTGCGTGTGTGTGTCACGTGTTGATGGGGCAATGACGCGCGCAACTACTGCATGATCACGTCGGCACGTCCAACTCCGTCGAACTCCACGTGACAGGCATGCATGGGATATTTATGAGTCTAGAATATGCTGTGCGACTTTAGTTGTGATCAAATTATGTTTAGTACACGAGATATTACTTCTTTCTTCTTCTTTTTTTGATCCAATTATGTTCAGTCCACCAGTGTTATTGCATGTGTGTTCTTTTCACAATCCACCCACGGATCCACCGGTGTCATTGCATGTGTGTTCTTTTTAGTAACAACCAGAGTCATTTTGCATGTGTGTTATTTTCACATACCACCTATGGATCCACCAATGTCATTGCATGTGTGTTCTCTTCGCAATCCACCTATGGATCCACCAGTGTCATTGCATGTGTTCTTTTTAGTAACAACAACCAGTGTCATTGCATGTGTGCTCTCTTCAGAGGCCACACATGGATCCACCAGTGTCATTGCATGTGTGTTCGTTTTACTAACAACAACAAGAGTCATTGAAATGTGTGCTCTCTTCAGAGACCACACATGGATCCACCAGTGTCATTGCATGTGTGTTCTTTTCACTAACAACAACCAGAGTCATTGCATTTGTGTTCTTTTCACATACCACATATGGATCCACCAGTGTCATTGCATGTGTGCTCTTTTCACAATCCACCCATGGATCTACCAGTGTCATTGCATGTGTGTTCTTTTTAGTAACAACAACTAGAGTCATTTTGCATGTGTGTTCTTTTCACATACCACCTATGAATCCACCAGTGTCATTGAAATGTGTGTTCATTTCACAATCCACCCATGGATCCACCAGTGTCATTGCATGTGTGTTCTTTTTTAGTAACAACAACCAGAGTCATTTTGCATGTGTGATATCTTCACATACCACCTATGGATCCACTAGTGTCATTGCATGTGTGTTCTTTTTAATAACAACAACCAGAGTCATTGCATGTGTTTTCTTTTCACAATCCACCCATGGATCCCACCAGTGTCATTGCATGTGTGTTCATTTCACAATCCACCTATGGATCCACCAGTGTCATTGCATGTGCGTTCTTTTTTGTAACAACAACCAGAGTCATTTTGCATGTGTGTTCTTCTCACATACCACCTATGGATCCACCAGTGTCATTGCATGTGTGTTCTTTTCACTAACAACAACCAGTGTCATTGCATGTGTGTTCTCTTCACAATCCACCTATGGATCCACCAGTGTCATTGAAATGCGTGTTCTCTATAGAGACCACACATGGATCCACCAGTGTCATTGCATCTGTGTTCTTTTTAGTAACAACAACCAGTCATTTTGCATGTGTGTTCTTTTCACATACCACCTATGGATCCACCAGTGTCATTGCATGTGTGTTCTCTTCACAATCCACCTATGGATCCACCAGTGTCATTGCATGTGTGTTCTTTTTAGTAACAACAACCAGTGTCATTGCATGTGTGTTCTCTTCAGAGACCACACATGGATCCACCAGTGTCATTGCATGTGTGTTCTTTTTACTAACAACAACAAGAAGAGTCATTGAAATGTGTGCTCTCTGATGTGTTCTCTCTTCAGAGACCACACATGGATCCACCAGTGTCATTGCATGTGTGTTCTTTTCACATACCACATATGGATCCACCAGTGTCATTGCATGTGTGCTCTTTTCACAATCCACCCATGGATCCACCAGTGTCATTGAATGTGTGTTCCTTTTAGTAACAACAACCAGAGTCATTTTGCATGTGTGTTCTTTTCACATACCACCTATGAATCCACTAGTGTCATTGAAATGTGTATTATTTTCAACTACCGTCGTTGGCCACAAACAATCGGGACGCGGAACTAACCAGCAACCGCTCTAGGCTTCTAGAAGACCCGATCCCCAATTGTTAGGCATCGTTGGATCGGGGTGCATGGACGATAGTGAAGTCCTTCGCGAGGGCGATCTGCGAGAAGTCTGTTCTGCGAACTGATTGGCCGTGGCAACTATGCTGGGCCTACGTCCTTGCATTTATCCCCTTAACCTCGGGGCCAAAAATCAGATCGTGTTCCTTCATCGCCATGGAGAGGGAGAGGCCCAAACTCAGCTTGCACGAGGCTCAGATGTTCGCCCACTACGGCATACTCGCGCCACCGTTAGCGAGGCTTCCGACCAGCTTCGAGCTTAGCTACGCCGGGGTTCGTGTCGCGCCGCTCTTGCGCGACAACGCGTTGGCGAGGTAGATCGAGGAGCGCCGCCGCCAGCTGTTGGAGCGGAAGAGGGCAATGGTGCGGTACTCGTGTACGAGCGCGTACTGGCGAAAGCTGTTTAAGAAGGAGCGGGCTGCGTTGATTGAGCTGTGCGGAACCCACCGGCGGGAGATCCACCTGGATCTGCGCAACCCCGAAGGGAGGCAGCGCTTCTGGGCAGTGCCTGGGTGTACGGCCTCCACCGTTATCGATGCAGCACGCCGTGAAGAATCCATGAGGAGGAGGAACGCTGCCGGGAACATCGGCATCGATTCCGATGCGGAGGAGGCTGGCAGCGACGTGGACAACGTCGACAATGATGGAGACTACAGGAGCGTCATAGTCGATTAGGGCCACTTAAGCATAAATTAAATCTATGTACGGTATCTTAATGCGCTCTTTGGATCTGGGTCACCTGAGTCATGGTCGATTATCGTTATAAACTATATATGTTGGCCATGTTTTAGTTGTCTTTGTCTTTGAAACTAGTCGATCGAAACTCGTCCGATCCTGAAAATAAAGTTCGCGCGTTCCCTGGCATATCTGATGGGACAATACGCTGACTCTACTCCTAGCACTTGATGGCACAGCCATAATTTGGAGTGCGCCTGAGGAGAAGGGATCGAGCGTGTTGTAATAGTGTACTACTCCTGTCCAGATATAACTGACTTAGTTTTTTTAGATATTTAATAAATGTGTCTATACCCAAAACATGTCTAGATACATGTTTTAGGTTTCTCTGTCTTTCAAACTAATCAAAAGTCGTCAAATTCTGAACAAACAAAGTCATTGCGTTCACACCTGATGGGACAATACGCTGACTCTGCTACTTGATGGCACAGCCATAATTCTAGAGTGCGCCAGAGGAGATGGGAATGCAAGGGAGATGGGAACTAGTAGCCGCGTCCAAACGCAGGTAAAAAATTAATGTAATAATATTTTAAAAAAATGTAATCTGGTCCGCATGACCCCATCACAGACACATTGCACGCGCCAGATATAAATAAAGACGACACGGCTAGTTTAGTTTCAATGATACAATTCAATATAGGATGTTACTGTGCCCGCATCTTTTTGCTCCTCTTATTAGTCTGCTAGACCATGCTGCATTAAGCATCAGTTGATGAGGATAAAAAAATGATAAAATGGCAAATAAAACAATTTTTAAGCTTACCTTTCATCCGGAGAATCATACAAAGATGAAATTGGCAGGGATTTATTATTTCTCCTGCAGTTAGCCGAAAGATCCTCAAGGACATCCTCAATCACCCCTGCAACTTCTTCATATTCTAATACACCTCCATTATTTGCCCTTTCCTGCCCGTTCTGCTTGCCCTTTTGTTTCTTTTCACACCCTTTTCTCACCGGCACCTCCACTTCTTCATAAATTGGCTGCTTACGTACGTTTTCCTCCGAGTGTTCATCACCGTCTTCGCGCTGCTCTTCCGCCAGTTCTGGCTGAGAAGCCTCATTTTCTGCCACCGGAGTGTAAACAGGGACAATAGCATGTGTAACTGGGTTTTTGCACAACCTCTTGATATGGCCGAATCTGCCACAACGTCCGCATTTCCTTTTCCTAGCACCAAGCCTTGGACCTTTATCGTGGAGGCTATGATCCTTAGCTTTCTAGGCCTCCCAGGTGGCCTCCTAAGAACTGGTGGTTGAAGTTTGAACCCTGGATCGACAATCTCCCAATCATTTTCATCGTCCATAGGTGGTACGTTTTCTGCATAAGTTGCAGCAAACTTGTCCACGGAGAAATAGTTGTCAACATAGTTCTCTATTTCAGCTTCGTTACCTCTAAGCTTTAAGATGAAGTAAATTGCATGGTGACATGGCAGACCAGTAATCTGCCACTGCCTGCATGAACAAGTCTTGTTTCCAATGTCTACAGTATACCTCCATTAACTTCCACGCTTGTATTCTGCATAAACCTCAGCTAATGTTCTGGAACTTCTGACCACCCTCATCTTTATCGTTCTCATTACCCTGGTTCTTGCATTCAGTAACATAACCACCTTTGGAACTATTTTATGGCCTAAAAAATTTCTTGCACAAATTCTTTGCCTTAAATCTATCTTCACCATTATGCACTATCTTATTGCATCCAACAAAATAACAATTCCAAGTGTCTTCATGCCCGAAATCTTATCATTGAAACTCTCTGCCAAATTATTGCATACAAAATCCACCTTGCTTAACTCACCAAACTTGCTTCTGGCCCATAGCTTGGTGTGATGTTACTCAAGGTATTTTTTCACCTTTGAAACTACATACATGTTCTGCAAGTAAGTAGCATGCGTGCTTGGGATGTATGTGTATGCTGATCGCCACAAGTCCTATTCAAAGATCTTTCCTTCGAACTTCTTCGTGAAGTTAGTAGCGAGGTGCCGCATGCATTCCCTATGCTCAACCCCAGGAAACACAGCATCAACAGCATTCTCAAGACCCTCGGATGCACTGGTGTGTATCACCAAGCCTTCAGGGTGACCAATTACTTCCCGTAGTCTCTGCATGAACCATGTCCAGCTTTCATTTGATTCACCCTCAAGAACAGCATAAGCTACAGGTAGAAGCCAATTATGCGCGTCCAAAGCACAAGCAGAAGCAACATGTCCCCTGAACTTCCCTGTTAAAGAAGTTGCGCCTATTGCCAAGTATGGCCTGCAGCCGTCTAGGAACCCCTTCCAGCATGCCTTCAGGCAGACAAAACATCTCCTGAAGCATATCTTATCTGCCTGCTTATACCTGACCCCCCTTGAGACCTTCTCTCTCCCTTTCACAACCTCGTAATCGATGTCAACAACACTACTAGGTGATGTTTTCTCTACCTGAGCTTTGAAACTATACAACATATGAAAACTGTCATTCCACTTGCCTTGAATGAAGTCTAGAGCCATCTCCTTCCCATCAAAGACTCTGTGATAAGGAATCAGAATGTTAAACTTTTTGCTAATCTTTGCTCTGAGTTTAGCTGGTCCAATGTTATGATCCTGCCTCACCCAGTCAAGTACAGTAGCAGCAATCCACTTGGTAGTCGCCAGTCTAATTTTACCACTTAAAGAAGTATTAGGGAAGTTGTGTTCCTTCGTGTTTACTTTGATCTGCATTCGATAAGAATCCAAATAATTCAGAGCTAGTTATTAGCAGAATAAATATGAGAAAGACTGAAACTAAATGTAGCTATTGCAACCTGAAATGGGTGTCCACCCCGCATTGGAGATGCATGTCATCTCCATTTACACACATTACTTTCCCTACAGTGCACCCTAAATCTCTTTTGGTCGTTCTTTTCAATGATAAATTCGAACCCAACTCTGATTGCATAGGTTGCAACTGCATATCTGCAGTCCTCCACATTATCAAAGACAGTCCCCTCATCAATTGTAGGATTGTCCCTATCAAAGTGTATCACTGGCCTGTCCACATCTTCATCATCGTATCTACATCCCATTTCCACATCTTCACATTCCTCTTCCTCATCAGTCCCATAGTCAGGCTCAAAGTTCGAATCAACCAAATATTCCCTACTCTCCATCCTATCAGGGTCAGCAGCCACGTCTAGATATGCTTTCTCATCATCATCCGCACTGCCACACGTTTCAGTGCCTTCATGCTCGCTTGACAAAGCATCATGCTCAAGGACAAGCTGTACAGACGTCCTGCGGTTACCAACCCATATCCTTGTCATCACCACGGGACTATAAACGCTAATTGGGGTATGCAGATAAGGAATCACAGTTCTTACCTTTCAATGTGGACGCACGGCACCTTCTCTGGGCTCCATA
Source organism: Avena sativa (assembly GCA_916181665.1). Lineage (NCBI taxonomy): Eukaryota > Viridiplantae > Streptophyta > Magnoliopsida > Poales > Poaceae > Avena > Avena sativa. The sequence continues at coordinate 474,722,667 of OV702290.1, forward strand.
CCTCCAAAGCTCTGCACCCTGCTACCTCTCCCCCCGTTTCGTTGTCCTCTGTGCTCTCCAGACTTGAAGGAGATTCCGTGCTCTCCAGACGTGCAGGACCCATATCCGTGCTCTCAAGCCTCGCAGGATCCATCTCCGAGCGGGATCCGGATCACCAGCGTCGTTGGTCCCCTAACCTAACGGCCGACTCTCGGTTTTCATTTCTAGACGCGCCTGGGCGGTGGGTGGCGGCAAGGAGACAGGGCAGGGAGGGGAGGGGAGGGGACGTGAGGGGATGGTAGGGAGGGGAGGGCGGGAGGACAACGGCCCAAGGGGACGACGAGAGCGGTGCCCTACCAGTTTCGACATGATATGCTCTAGTTGAGCTAAATGCCATAGCTTCTTCACCGGTTTACACTTAAGGAAACAATGACCCCCGTCTTCATCAAATCTGTAGCAAATAGGACATCGTGTGTCCACATCCATACCTCTTATTTTCAGTTTCATTCTTACAAGCAAGTTGTATGTTGCCATGCGCCAGAGAAAATGCAATACCTTATTTGGAAGAGGTAGAGCCCAGTGTGGATATATTAGTGATCTACAGTTTTCTGTAGTCAAATAAGTCTTTTAAATGGATTTTAGGGGTTGTTTAATAATAGCCATTAGATGCCCTGATCAGGGGCATCCTGACCGTCCATCCTTAGGTGCTGGTTCCCCTAGTGCAGGTGTTATATAAAGGGGTCCTAGGGTTTGAACTGATATGGGACAACGCACACGGTTGTGCTCTCTCTCTCTCTCACTCTCTCCTGCTATCTGATCAAAGCCAGCACCCACAGCACTAGGAAGAACTACATCTAGAACTAAATCAAGATCATCAGGTGAAGAAGTATTAAGTGGAGGACATGGCTGGTGCTCCTAATCAAGGTACATACCCTGATCTCTCTTTCCGTGGCCTAATCTTGAGCTAGATGATCCTATGGGATCTTACAGTGGTATCAGAGCTTCTAGCCCTAAGATTGAGCCCACTTATGTATTGGATTATGTTGCTGCAAGCTTGTTCTTTCTGGTTTGTTCAAGTTCTTGCTGCTACAGTTATGTTTCTGATCAAGTTCTTATTTTAGATCAAGAACTGCATAAAGTTGAGGTTTTAACCCTAAAACTTTTAATTTTGAGCCCTAACAGATTAAGAACATGTGCTAGGGTTTCTTTTATGCAATTTTTATGTGGGGATTTGTGTTACTAGTGCAAACCATAACCCTAATCCCCAATTAATCAAGAAACCCTAACCTAGTTCATCGAATCGATGAACCCTAACCCTAGTTCATCATTTCTGATGAACCCTAATCCTAAATTCCCCGATTTTTGAAGAACCCTAAGCCTAATCTAATGACTAAGTGGTGGTGGACACTTACCTGATGGGCCTCATCGTTGTTGCCGTCCACGGCGGTGCCGGAGTCACCTTCCTAAGATGGCAGATTCGCTTGGGCTTGTGCATGTGCAGTCTGGTCGTCCACCACACCGGGTTGTGGCATAGCTTCCTCGCACGCTTTTCGTCGTTGAGGCCTGCTATGGTGCCGGACTTGGCGCCGCATCGTCGATGTCATCATGGGGACTCCCGTGCGCTCGCCGTTGTGACGCAAAGGGCACCGGCAAGCACCGCTCGACGGAGCCGCGCGCTGCTGCACGCGAATCCGGTGAGAGGTGCTCACTGGCGCCGTCCTTCTTCCTTCTTTGTGGCTGGCTTTGCCGCCGCGTCTTGCTCTCTCTCTCGCGTCGGGAGGCAGAGGAGGAGGGGTGAATGAGGGGCTAGGGCACGGGGGGCGTTGTTGCGCATCGGTTCCGACCCAGCGTGCCCTCCACCATGGGATTTTATTCGACGGCCAGTAGCGTTGGCCGCCTAACAGGCTAGGTGGGCCGCAGAGGGGGATTCGGGCTGGGCCAGATTCAGCCCAGTCTGGTTTTTCCTTTTAAATTTAAATAGAAAGGGGTTTTAGGTCCCAAATAATGTATAATTTTAAGGTTAATGTTTATAAGCTAAGGGCTTATATAAATGGTTTTTGGGGCTAAGTTTTTGGCATGTTTTTATTATGTCAATTATGGAACATAATTGTGTGACAAATTATTCTTTTATCATGCAAGTATGTATCTCACTTAAGTAAATTTGATGTGTTTTATTATGATAAGTGTCTTCTTTCTGATGTTTTATTATACTTAGTTGATTCTTTTGTGTTGTTTTTCAAATAAATTGTGATGATAATGTTTTGCTGCAAAATAAAGTTTGAAATCCTCTAATTAAGCATGGCTTATGTCTATAATTCTGGCCAAAGCTGATTGATGGACATTTTGACCATGAATTTTTTTATTAGTCTGGTCCACTTCTGGCCAAAGCTGATGTGCTCCAGACTGATGAAAATAATTTTATATGTGAAAGGAATTAATTAAGTGTGGCTTATATCTGTCATTCTGGCCAAAGCTGATTAACAGATATTTTGATCATAAAATTTTATTGATCATGTCTATTTCTGGCCAAAGCTGATGTAAACTAGATTGATAAAAGGAGTATGAAATAGTTATGCTTAATCAAAGCATTTGTTTTGTTTTGCAGCATCTAATGCCTCTCAAATTGCCGGAATTATTAATGGCATAGAATAGTTGACTGGTAGCAATTTTAGTACATGGAAGGAAAAGCTTGGGATCACTTTAGCTTTGCTGAATATTGATTATGCCCTCCTTAAAGATCCTCCTACTGCACCTGCTGAAGGTGATGAGAATTATGATACCCTGAAAAGGTTTTATGATGATGAGAAACTAAGTGGGAGGCTTCAAATCGTAAGTGCCTCATGATTATTAAGGGCTCCATCACTCAGAGTATGAGGGGAGTTGTTCCAGACTCTCAGACTGCCAAGGGTTACCTTGGAAAGATTGAGGACTAGTTTAAGGGATCATCCAAAATTTATGCAACAAGCCTCATTAGAAAGCTTATTGATGAAAGGTATGATCCAACTAGGAGTCTGAGAGAACATATCATGAGGAAATTCAACATGGCCACTAAACTTAAGACAATGGAAATGGAAATCTCTGAAGGTTTCCTTGTCCATTTTATTATGTCATCCTTGCCCACTGAGTTCTCTTTGTTTACCATCAATTACAATGCGATGGATTCTAAATGGGGCATGGATGAAATGATGACTAGATGTGTACAAGAAGAGGAAATACTTAAAGCTGGACGAGTTGATCATGTCAACCAGTTCAAGCACTCTCAGAAGAAGAAAAATCAAAAGTTCATGAAGCCTAAGTTTACTCAGTTTAAGGATAAAGGGCAATCTTCTAAGTCCTTTCAGCAAAAGAATCGTAACAAATCTCCTAATGCAGATGCACACCCTAATACTGATGGTAAAGATCCTAATGGATGTCGATTTTGTGGAAAAAGTGGACATGTCCAGAGGGATTGTATTGGGTTCATGAAATGGCTCAATAAGAAAGGTACTAATGTTATAACCTTTGTTGACGAATCCCTTTATGTTAATTATGCCACCAATAAATGGTGGGTTGACTCAGGTGCAACAATTCATGTTACAAACTCCTTACAGGGATTCGATACGAAGAGGATCCTAAGAAGAGGGGAAAGAACCATTAGAGCTGCTAATGGTGTTGAGGCTGAGGCTGAGGCTATTGGAGAGTTCACACTTACGCTCCATAGTGGATTTATGCTTCGTTTACGTAATGTACTTTATGTACCCTCTATGAGATGAAACCTGGTGTTCGTCTCATGCTTAGATGATGATGGTTTTCACTGTGACTTTGGGAACAAGAGATGTCTAATTATGTTTGACAATAATAATGTTGGTCTTGCCTTCCGACAAGACAAACTTTATCTTGTTTCCTTAAGTGATTCCCTAAATGAAGTTGATGCCTCTTCTAATGTGAATGTTAGTACCAAGCGTAAGCGCGATGATGATGAGACTTCTTCGAAACTATGGCACTATCGTTTGGGCCATATTTCAAGGGGGGAATTGAACGTCTCATTAAGGAGCAAGTCCTTCATCCTTTGGATTTCTTGGATGCAGATTTGGATCATTGTATTGATTGTATCAAAGGGAAATATACTAAGAGAATAAAGAAAGGTGCAAATCGAAGCACAAGAGTTTTAGAAATCATTCACACAGATATCTATGATCCATTCAATGTGAGATTAGTGGATGGTTTTGATTCCTTCATAACATTCACTGATGACTTCTCCCGCTTTGTATACATCTATCCTATCAAAGAAAGATCTGAGGCATTAGAAAAGTTCAAGATATTTAAAGCTGAAGTTGAGAATCAAGTTGGCCAAAAGATCAAAGTTGTAAGGTCTGCTCATGGTGGTGAGTACTATGGTAGACACACTACTTATGGCCAAATTCTTGGACCTTTTGCTAAGTTCCTATGGGAAAATGGTATTGTTGCTCAGTATTCAGCACCGGGCGAACCTCAGCAAAATGGAGTCGCTAAAAGGCGGAATCGTACTCTTATGGACATGGTACGATGTATGTTAAGTCACTCCACTTTGTCGCTTGGTTCATGGATAGAAGCTCTAAAGACAGCTGCACATATTCTTAATAAGGTCCCCAGTAAATCGGTGCCAAAAACGCCATATGAATTATGGACTGGGAGAAAACCTACCCTGAGTTGAGAAAACCTACCCTGGGTTATTTGCATGTGTGGGGCTACCCTGCTGAGGCAAGAGTTTTCAATCCAATTATGGGAAAGTTAGACTCCAAGACTATTAGCTGCCACTTCATTGGTTATCCTGACAAATCTAAGGCATATCATTTCTATTGTCCGAAGCAATTCACTAAGTTTGTTGAAATAAGGCACGTTGTGTTCTTGGAAAGTGATATGATGAGGGGGCGTATGACTCCTAGGGAAATAATCTTGGAGGAGAAACAGGATTATGTTCCGATCCCTATGATCCAAGAGCCAGTGTTTCCTATTCATGTTGAGGTTATACCTCCAGTTGAAAGGACTCCTAATCCTACCCCTGCTGAGATACCAGTGACTCCGCTAGAGTCCATACCTAATAATACTTCTACGGAAGATGCTCAGTAGCCTGAAGTTGTGGTTGAGGTACCAAATAATGTACCGCTCAGAAGGTCTAAGCAGGCTAGAAAGTCCGCCATTTCTGGTGATTATGTCACTTATATGAGTGAGGATATGAATGAGTCGATGTTGGATGATGATCCTGCATCGTTTAAGGAAGCCATACAAAGTGATCTTTCATCAAAATGGCTTGATGCTATGAAAGATGAAATGAAATCCATGAGCATTAATGATGTATGGGACTTAGTAGAAATCCCTAAAGGAGCCAAAACTATGGGCAGTAGATGGGTCTATAAGACCAAACGTGACTCCAAAGGTGATATCGAAAGGTTCAAAGCAAGGCTTGTGGCTAAGGGCTTCACTCAAATAGAAGTTATTGATTATAATGAGACGTTTTCACCTGTTTCTTCTAAGGACTCATTCAGAATTATTATGGCACTTGTGGCTCATTATGATCTAGAGTTGCATCAGATGAATGTCAAAACGGCATTTCTGAATGGTGACTTACATGAGGATGTTTACATGGCTCAACCAGAAGGTTTTGTTATGGAAGGGAAGGAACACTTAGGATGTCGACTTAATAAATCCATTTATGGATTAAAGCAAGCCTCAAGGCAATGGTACTTCAAATTTGATCAAGTGGTAAAGAATTTTGGTTTCAAAGAGAATGAAGTGGACAATTGCATTTATGTGAAGTTCAGGGGGAGCAATTTTGTCTTCCTGATACTATATGTCGATGACATACTCTTAGCTAGTAGCGATAAGAATATGCTGCTGGAAACTAAAAGGTTTCTCTCCTCAAAGTTTGATATGAAGGATCTCGGTGAAGCCGCTTATGTCTTAGGCATTCAAATTCACCGAGATAGATCTAGAGGAAGCTTGGGGCTATCACAAAGAGCGTACATTGAGAATGTACTCAAAAAGTTCAATATGCATAAGTGCTCAACCTCGCTTGCTCCTATTGTCAAGGGTGATAAGTTTGGGACTTTCCAATGCCCAAGTAATGATTATGAATCTGTGCAAATGAAGTCGGTTCCTTATGCTTCAATTATTGGAAGTATGATGTATGCACAAGTGTGCACTCGCCCTGACTTAGCTTTTATAACCAGGATGCTTGGCAGATATCAGTCTAATCCAGGGTTGGATCACTGGAAGGCTGCTAAGAAAGCTTTGCGCTATTTGCAAGGCACTAAAGGCCTCATGCTTACATATAAGAGAACTGATAACCTCGAGGTGGTGGGTTATTCAGATGCTGATTTTGTGGGGTGTGTTGACACTAAGAAATCCACATCGGGTTATATTTTCACCCTAGCAGAAGGAGCTATTTCTTGGAAAAGCACCAAGCAAAGTGTTACTGCATTGTCAACAATGCAGGCAGAGTTTGTGGCATGTTATGAGGCAACCGGGCAGGCAGCATGGCTGAAGAATTTCATTCTGGGTTTAAGGGTGATTGATAGTATATCTGAGCCACTCACTCTTTTCTATGATAATCAACCCACAATGATCTATTCGAGTAACAACAAGTCAAGTGGTGTTGCCAAACACATTGACATCAAGTATCATGTTGTGAAAGATAGAATCCAGGATCAGACAATAAGTATTAAGCATATAAGGACTAATGCAATGTTAGCGGATCCACTCACAAAAGGCCTACCACCCAGTGTGTTCAAAGAACATGTTGCTAGCATGGGATTGGCAGAAGGCTTTTGATCCTGGAATTGGGACCGTTATGACACCATCTCCCCATAAGTCTAAGAAGGGTTCTTCTCTTCGATGGAATGATGTACTGTAGTCAATTAGTTCAATGGTACTTAACTGACCATTGTAATTTATTGTCTCTGTATAAGTTTCAACAAAGAGTTGAGCTCATAAGTTTGTAATAAGTATAAGTTTATGGTGCTCTTAAGTTAAAGGAGTTCTATTTTGAAATAAAGTGGTATAATGTAGTAACTGGGTTCTGCAGCACTTTGTGGCCGTTGTAATTCTATTGTCTCATATGTTGTTTTGTTGAAAAATGGGCTTATAAATTTTATCCTTACGATCAAGGGGGAGAATGTTGGATATATTAGTGATCTGCAGTTTTCTGTAGTCAAATAAGTCTTTTTAATGGCTTTTAGGGGTTGTTTAATAACAGCCATTGGATGCCCTGATCAGGGGCATCCTGACCGTCCATCCTTAGGTGCTGGTTCCCCTAGTGTAGGTGCTATATAAAGGGGTCCTAGGGTTTGAGCTGAGATGGGACAACACACACGGCTGTGCTCTCTCTCTATCACTCTCCCCTGCTATCTGATCAAAGCCAGCACCCACAACACTAGGAAGAACTACATCCATAACTAAATCAAGATCATCAGGTGAAGAAGTATTAAGTGGAGGACATGCCTGGTGCTCCTGATCAAGGTACATACCCTGATCTCTCTTTCTGTGGCCTAATCTTGAGCCAGATGATCCTATGGGATCTTACACCCAGATCTTCTTCCATTCGAAAATTGTGGCTTCGCCATTACTTAATGCGCAAGACTGTTTCCCCTGAGGTGATTCCCGCTCTGCACTGTCAATTGCCACTTTATAAGCCGACTTAATAGAAAACATACCTTTCTTATCAAAATGCCATGCAATGAAATCATTTGTATGATTGTGGATGGGAATTTGCAGAATGGTTTCAGCATCTTCGGTATTAAAAGTTTGGTGTACCAATTGAGTATCCCAAGAATTTGTTGTTGGGTCTATGAGTTCTTCCACTCTTGAGACAATGTTTCTGCCCCTCTCTGTGATTACCTTCCTCGGATAATCTCTTGGTAGCCAAGGGTCTATCCAGATGTTATGCTTCTTCCATTCCCAACACGCCAAATCAACCCTTGTTTTAAAATCTGGACACCTTTTAAAATGCTACGCCATGAATAAGAGATTCCACCCTTCATCTTTGCTTCAAGTATGGTGCTCTCTGGGTGGTATTTTGCTGCTAATACTTTCGCACAAAGGGAGGATGGGTTCTGTAGCAAGCGCCACGCTTGTTTTGCAAGCATAGCCTTGTTAAAAGCATATAGATCTCTGAAGCCCAAAGCACCTATTCTTTTCGGTTTAGATATTTTCTCCTAGCTTACCCAGTGTATTTTGTTGGTCTTGTCCATTTGGCTCCACCAGAATCTGTGGATCATGGAACTGAGATCATCACACAAAGATTTTGTCAAGTCGAAGCAAGACATGGTGTACACTGGGATTGCTTGGGCTGCTGCTTTTATTAAGATTTCCTTTCCCGCCTTTGACAACAACTTTTCTTTCCATCCTTGAATCTTGTTCCAAACCTTATCTTTTATATATTAAAAGGTTTTCTATTTAGCTCTTCCAATGTAAGAGGGCATTCCAAGATACATTCTTTTCCAACCTTCCGATGATAAGTGCATAATATTCACCACTTCAGTTCTCTGCCTCTGTTTTGTATTCTTGCTAAAAATAATAGAGGATTTGTCCTTGTTTATGACCTGTCCTGAGCAGGCCTCATATGTATCCAAAATAGATTTGATTGTTTGGGCATTTCTCTCATTTGCTTCAAAGAGCAAGAGTGAGTCGTCCGCAAACAGCAGATGACTAACACTTGGCGCCTCTCTACACACTTTGATCCCTTTTAGAGTGTCATTCCTTTCCGCCTCATATAACATGTCTGAGAACCCCTCGGTACAAAACAAAAACAAATAAGGTGAAAGGGGTCTCCTTGCCGTAATCCTCTCTCGGGTATGATTATATTTGTTAACTCTTTGTTCACCTTAATTTGATATCTTACCGTTGTTGCATATTTCATCACGAGATCTACCCAGCATTTATCAAACCCCAGCTTCAGCATTATGTCCTCTAAAAATTTCCACTCTACACAGTCATAGGCCTTGCTCATGTCTAGTTTGACCGCACCATATCCCACCTTTCCGTTTCTTCTTTTCTGTAAAAAGTGAGTTAGTTGGCCAACAATATGTTATCCGAAATTATACGACCAGGTACAAATACACTTTGATTAGGAGCTATAATATCAAGGAGTATAAATTTCAATCTATTTGTTATTACTTTGGAGATCACCTTATATATGACGTTGCAGAGGCTGATGGGCCTTAATTCCTTCATGCTTTGTGGAGTTGATGATTTTGGAATTAACACCACCATGGTGTCGTTCTAGCCCTCGGGCATCTGACCACCCTTTACAGCTTGTTTGGCAATTAGAAGGAAAGGGAATGGGACTTTAACGGCAATTCCCAATCCCCATCTTAATTACCAGGTCTCACCCGGGTAAGATATTTGGAGGAGTTTAATAATGTGAATTCCCATTCTCTTTCCTTCTCAACTCCCATTCCCTCCAAACAAACAGCATACCACAAGTCTCTATGGCCATAACTCCCATTCCCTGCCCCCGCTTCCCTTGAACCAAACACGCTGTTAGAACATTCAGAACTTCCTTGGTGACCTCTTCGCCCAAGATATGCCAATACCTTTTGTAGAATATTGCTGGCATTCCATCCAGCCTGGGGGCTTTGAGATCTCCAATATTGAACATTGCTTCCTTCACTTCATTTTCTGTGTATTCTGCACATAGGCTCTCATTCATCTGCTGAGATACTCTGGCGGTGACTGCTTGCAATAATTCTTCATTGTTTACCCCAGCTGTGGATGTAAACAAGTTGGAGAAATACCTTTCCACATGCTCGGTTAATTGTTTCTCACCTTCAACCCAGATGCCATCTTCTTTCCTCAATCTTTTAATGGTGTTCTTCTTTTTTCTTTCAGATGCAAAAGCATGAAAAAAAGCAGTGTTTTTATCACCTGATTGGAACCATCTAACATGAGCCCTTTGTCTCCAGAATGTATCTTCTTGTTGCTCCAATCTTGCAAGTTTATCTCGCAAGAAATGTTCTCGCGACACTGTATTTTGGTCAATTGGGCACCTTCTAACTTTCTCCAAATCAACTTTTATTGCTTTAATTCTCTTTCCTAAATCACCCAGCACATTATAGTCCCAGTCGTGAAGGTCTCCTGCTACTCTCTTTAGCTTTTGTGTTAGTTCATTTTCACCTTGGAGATGAGCAGCACCCCATGCATTCTTAATAATTTATTCGCATCCGTCCTCCTGCAACCACTTCGCTTCATATCTGAACCTGTTGCCGCCTCCTTGATGTCTCATGGTTCTGTTGGGGCCCTCCATCAAGATGGTTATGGGTCGGTGATCTGAATGTCTTGGATCCCCTATTATCACCTTATAAGATGGAAATATGGTAAATACTATACAACGGAGGCCGGCGGGAGACGATTCTTTGGACCATTGCAGCAGCGTCGATCGCTTCCTCAATCCAATGCTTGGTGTTGCTTCCTTTGCATCAGTTTTTTTTCAATTAGTATGCATGTTGCCATATAACGTCTGCACTAATTGAGGCATAGACCAGTATGCTGGAAACGCCTCCCCTAATTCAGTCACTCCCATCCACATCCCTGACTTGCTCTGCTTCCTCCGCCAGCCCCGCGCACTGTCCTCTCCTGTCTCTCTACGGATCTTCCACAGCACGCCGACAGGCGGCAATAGCAGGCGTTGGTGGTATTTTAGTGGATGCTTTCTCCAAATCAGATGTATATCCTTTTTGTATTTTGTTTGGTTTACTAAAAAATGATACTTGTGTGTGCAAGATCTGATGGTTTCTCAATAGGAAGATACTGTTAGGATTTTCAAGATTAAAGCTCACATATCTACTATCTATTTGATGGATTTGGTAAGAAACACACCAACATTGCTACTTTGCTTGAAAGACACTAGCCATATTTGCTTCCAACAAGGTTGACCATGATACTCTTGTTTCTCAAATAAATTTCTCTCGTGTAGGAGGCGACGCTGATCGTGTAGCAAACGCACGACATGTCGATGGAACCAGTGGCCCAATATGCGTTGTCATCGACCGTGATCCACTCCCGGGCATGGTGAACGTTGCAGCCACAAACTCCGCAGCCGTGTTGGTGTCGTCCCTGACGTCTTAGCATGCTGTCAGATCTTTGAGCAATGTAATAAACATATATGGAAACTTTATTCCTCTATGTATGAAGCAAGTAATACAAATAATGTGAAGCAAGTAATACATATGTGATTACCAATTATAATATGTCTTCATAGAAGCAAACATCAGTTCTATAGGAAGCCATGCGCGGTGACATCGGAAACAAAATATGCTTCTTATGGAAGCAAACTGTATAGATTTATTCTGTAATCTGAAGCAAACTTCATGCACATGGAAGCACATTGTTCACCGTCAACAAAAAATTGATGTGTTCGAAGCAAATTTTTACTTTCATACGAAGTAAAGTGGAGAATCTTTGGAAATATATTGTGATTCCTAAGGAAGTAAACTACATGATAGATACAGTAGTTTAAAACTTCCCTCGAAGGAACTTCTTATTGGAATCTATGTTGATGTAATTTTTTTAAAGCTGCATGGAAATAATTCTTTTGTCTTACGAAGCACCTTTGTTTTGCGCTGGAAACAAATTGGACCAAAACTCAGAGCAATCATTCTGTATCAGAAAATCAAAATATATTTGTAAGAAGAAAATTTAAGTTGCACTATAAATAAAGTTCATTATAATTGGAAACAAAATATCCTTCAGATAGAAGCAGCTGCATGACGTGAACTCAATCTGGCATAAATCACGGGAGTAGTTATTAGGAAATAAATCGCCAGCATTGTAAGCGCTGCATGCAAACTGAAGGAGTACTTCTTACAGGCCTAATCCACGTCTCTGTAGCACTAGTCCGATGGGAAGCTAGGATCAGCGTCCGATCCCTAGCAGCTCCCGGCTCCTTCTCTTCTAGTTGTGTGTCAATTGAAGTGTTTGAATGTTTGATTTTTTTTAACGGGGAGGCACGGCTGGGAGCCAACGCCCGGAGGCGCTAGTTTATCTTTTTCTTTTTATGTAAATTGAAGTGTTTGAATGATTTGATTTTTTTAATGGAAAGGCACAGCAGGGCCCAAAATCAGACTGCACTGGAAGCAGCAGAGGGGGGGGGGGGGGGGGGGGGCGAGTGGGGATGCTCTAAGGCCCTGGATGAACTAGTCCGGCCTAAAGATGCACCTAATCTTAGTTTGAGAATGCGCCAGGATCAAGTTAGTTCGAGGTGTCACGTTTACAAATCTAGAGTGCAGTACTAGGCGAGTTTTTCATTTTGCTTATCTTAGATACCCCGCTACAGATCCTCAAAGATACAGTACAAAAACGCTAGTGGAGCCAGGTTCAAGCGAAACGGAAGCGTCAGTTTGTGACGACAGGCAAGGATTCACGCATATCAACATAAGAATGGATTCAAGCAGGCTATGAAGCATAGCAACACAAGATTCTTCCGACAAATAACACACTCGTACTGTAAGTCGTAACAGTGACCTACACTAAGCGGCTTGATATACTTAAACAGAACTAGGAGGAGACCTCCTACATGTTAGACATGTTTGATAATCTCGACACTTCAGCTGAACAAGGACTTTTTCCACTGCAGTATCATGATAACCAGGAGAACACAATGCCCAAGTTGGCTGCTCAATTCGGAGATATTGACAACGTGCCCACCTTGACATTCAACTGCAGCTTAGAGGTAGCCAGAAGTAGAATGGTTGTATGTCGCCAATCTCTTTGAAATCATCCACCAGCTTGAGCAACGAGAAGGCACTGTGAAAGGCAAGCAGCACATATCAGTTACGTATTTAAACAATGGCTCAATTTCAAACTGGATTGACTTTGGAGTGCTTTAATAATGTCAGGCGTGACCTTAACAGTAACAACAGGAGAAGACAACCGAAACTGATAGATCTTATATCAGCAAAAGGAAGTTCAAAAGAGAACAACTGACCTGACATGGCCCTCAGTCTTTTTCATGCTAGCCCGGCTTCGGCTTTCTTAATTTCAAATATTAGATTCGTCCACACCGAGAGGAAAAACTTTTCTGCAGAATGATCCATAAGGGATGCAAGGGCCTCCAACATTCTGGGTGCCTCGACATGCTCTTTGGTGGATGCGACAACATAATCCACAAACTCTGGTATTTCCTCGCCAAAAATTTCAGCAGTCTTCTCTGAAATCCAGGGCCTCATTTTCTCATGCAACCCATGCTGCAGAAAACAAAAACACGTGTTTGATGTCATAAGAATGTGATGTAGTTGATATTTAAAAACATGGTATGCGAGGCAACGAATTGACTGGTTCTTGTTTTACGTTTACATAAATCAAACATCTTTTCAAGTACTGGAATTTAAAAGGAAAAAAGGTGGATAATTCTTTTTCACCTTATCATAAATTGCCCAATTAACATCGTAAGCAAACAATTCTTCCTTCGTCTTAGGCACAGCAGCAAGCAGCTGTTTTGCATCCAAAGTTTCCTGGTTCCCTGAATTGGACGTAGCTTGTGATTCCAAATCCACTTCCTCTCCTGGGGCACTGCTGTTGTGCTCATCCAAGATTAGGCCTGGTAGACATACAATGGTCTTTTCTTCATCACTATTCATATGAAACTCTCCTGTCCAAGAAGCGAAAATAAATTCAAGTTCAAGATATAACTAGAATATAGAGAAGATATTGTAAATAAAAAGGCAAAAAAATAAACTCACGTTCCCTGTGCTGACGTTTCGTCTTGTGTTCAACGGTAGATTCCCACTCCATAGAGATATCCATTGATGATATTGCATCAATTTGCGGAGAAGTCTCTCTAACTGGAGACACTTCTCCATCTTCCCTACCTTCCAAACATCTACTCTTCATTCTTTCTTCAATCATAAAACGGATCTTTTGCATAGCATCCTTATCAGAGTCAGAATATTCTTCTGTACCATACCGACGTCTTTTTGTTTTCCCTTGACTGCTCATCTGCCCACCAACAACAGCTCCCCTTTCCGTTAAATGGGGAATAGCTCCTGACAAGTCTTTTCTATTGTCAGCTAAAGATACCATTCCATCCCTTGTTTCGGTTTCTAATTCTTTGGCATTCTCTTCTGTAGTATTCCCCCCAAATTTCTGAAGATACGCTTTTGTGACTTCATTGACATTAAGCTATTTTAACAAAGAAAACATGCATACATAAGAACAAAATAAGCATTTCACTAGATTGTGAACCAGAGGAAACAAAAACATTGCAAATCGAAGCTTCAAAAGGAAATAAAAAGTGCTCATGCAAACGAAACAAAACAGGAAAAAAACCTCACTTCTTCAAATGCTTTAGCTTCAACCATATATGATTGGCAAAACAAATTAAGGTAACCAAGTCTTCATAAACAAAGAATAAGTACATATGTTAAAACTTGTGATAAAGAACTACGAGTTCAGATTTGCTTTTAGGTATAATAACATTGATAAAGCAATTTTACAAGGTTAAACTTTCTTTTGTAGACAGCTCGCTGAACTCAATCATTCAGCAGTACTAAGACGGTTTCGTATCTTACCAACTTCCAAGTATTATATGCTCTACACCTCTACACAACAATTGTTTTAAAAATCACTACAGAAGAATAAAGATATCACTATTAGTTCTGGCAACAATCCTACTTTAGTAGCATGAACAAAGATACATATATGGTTCCAAGTCCCAACACTTGAAAATTTCAAGAAATCATTACGGTCTTGATTATAAATTGCTTAACTATACAAAACCTTATACCAACATCACAAGTTTTGAAGCCAATTCAGCTTAAGCCATTAGTTTTACACAGATAACTACTTTTCTGTTAGGTGCACTTATGCATATACAACTCGTCTCTCCGTCCATTTAACAGTTATTAAGTGCAGCATCAAATAACCAAAATACCCCAAGGCTCACACACGTCAGAATCATCTGCCGGACTTTGTGCCTCTAGAAAGGTGCATCAAGCCACTCCCCGACACTCAACCTCAATTCCCCAAGTCACCATTGCTCCCCTGCCCCCACATGGCTGTGGGCCTATTTTCCCCAATTCATTGCATGTCTACTGATGTTAGCATAACCTTTTTTTCCAATGATGTAAATCTACAAAATGAGATATGTGATGTACTAACAAATCATTATTAATATTCCCATTCTGATAATAATAACTATAACAAGGGTTACTTTCATTCCAGGAAATTATATAACCTAGCCTATACATTTATCTGTAAATTTTGCAAGCATAAATGGCATGCAGATGCATCCAAGTACATACCACCAGTTCTTGACCATCAATGCTCAGTTTGTTGAGCAACCGCCATGCACGAAGACTGCCTTCCGCAGATTCAAAATCACAAAAGCCAAACGCAGTACGAGTTCCATCAATGGGGTTTGTGACTGGATTCCAACTTTTTACAACCCCACAGAGCTGTAGCAAAAAAAGAGGCAAATATAAATTATTTTCTACTCGACTGATACAAAGAATATGATATCTAGTGCCTCACAAACTTTCCTTCTATATAAAAAAGGGCAGCCTGGTGCACGTAGAGGTTGTTTGGATTGCAGCTGCGTCTCGCCCAACCATTTTTTTTGGCCGTTGACTGCTACCACGGGATCCGTTTGGATCAACGCCAAAGATTCGGAACCACACCAATATTTTGGTAGCCCCCTTCAGTGTTTACGCCCGTGCTTTTGCAAAATCCTGGTGGCAGAATCCTCCGCCAAATATTTGGCGTGCCAATTTTGGCTGGGCCGGCTCAGGCGTGATCCAAACAGACCCGTAGCTCCCGCTTGTGCAGGGTCCGGGGAAGGGTCCGACCACTTTGGGTCTTTTGTACGCAGCCTTTCCCTGCATTTCTGCAAGAGGCTGTTTCCAGGACTCGAACCCGTGACCTCATGGTCACAAGGCAACAGCTCTACCACTGCGTCAAGGCTCCCTTTCAAAACTTTCCTTCTATATGCTCCAATTAACTAACTTCTATCCATAATAAATATCCTATAACATGCTTTGGCAGAACCTAATAGGTCTTCCAAGGTCAGTTGAAACCACAACTTAATTCTAGTGATGCAAACTTAAGAGATCATCTTGTTAAGGTAGGAAATACTCGCAAAGATTAACAATACCTGAAGAAGAGAAAGAACAAAATCACTGTCCACTGTTGACGCAATCTTGCCGACATATACTTTAAATTCTGGTTCATCAGCTGGAGCAACAGGTTCGATATGTGGTCTGGCTGCGGTTACAGGGCCAAAAGTTCCATCAATCACCGCTGGCCGTTGATGTGATAAAACACCAATGGGAGGATTTATGGGTCTCGAAGGGAAGCCTAGAGGCTGTTGATAGACAGGATACTGCGTGATACACCTCGGATTAACTGTAGAGAAAAACAGATAATTCCTTCTGCCATATTAGTAAGCCTTCATTAAGAAACCAGAGAAAAGAATAAGGTCATTCAGATATAGCCTGGGACAAAAATTATACTGCTTCAATCAAGCAGAACAGTAAAACCAGTCATTACTCTCAGCACCCCTTTGGGCAGAAGGATGCATTGGTAGGTTTTATTGCAAAACTTAGAGAGATCGTACATAAATGCAAATTTATAGAAGATTACCTAATATAAAAATATACATATACATATGTTGCTAACAATACAAAATAATCAGAATGACATTTACCCAAAAGAAAATATATGATAACTTCAGAGTTAGCAGATTTCTGCAACTTAGAGGCAGATCTAGGTAGTTATACAATTTTAACCTAATCAAACTCAATAGGCTTGTAGCACTCATTTGCAAAACTCGGAGACGTCGTGCTACCATAAACAAATGCAGTGCATCACCATTGGATAGCTTCAAGAAATCTTTTGCTATCAATGGCTTATTATTAAAAAAATGGGTTTGATAACTTAAAAAATGGAAATGATATAGCACACATCTAAGAAACGTTACTTCTGAAATTTGCACGTACCCGCGGTAGGATGATGCATATACAAAAAAAAAGATATACGTTAATTCAATAAGCAAAATAAGCTACAGTATGTACTAAGTTAGACCACTGAAACGATGTGCACTGCATTTGATTTAATGTAAATAAGCATTACCAAACAACAACAAGGTCGTGAAAACACACCAAAGGTCGTGTACGATCATTAGATCTTCTGAAACAAACATGGGGCTCGCTTTCATGTGGGGGAGTTTGTCCCGGCACAACCAATACTGTTACAGAGAAGCAGTCAGCAAAAGGTAAACTGATAATCATATTAAAATTGTAGCCAATTCTAAAATCCAAACGCCAAACCACTGGGATCTGAATCTGTGGCCCCCTCTGAATTGATCTAGTCCAACATAATAATTCCAAAAAGATTACAAGAGCCATCTTAGCATGAGAAATCCCCGTTGCAAAACTCGCAAGACATTTTTATTTTCCTTTTAAAATCGATCAACGTTTATCGTTGCAAAAATAAAATAAACTTACCGAAGGGGTTAAAGGGGGTGCCTGGGTGTGGAATGAATCGACCCGGAGATGGTAGCAGAGGAAGGTATACGTGCGGCATGGGGAAATCGACCGGTGACCTGAAGAGCGGGAATACCGGGGGCAGTCTCATTGGATAGAAGGGCGCCGGGTAGGGCGCCGGCGGCGGAACGCCGAGAGGTCGGAAATGACCAGAGAACGGCATGGGAATAGGGTGCCTGGGTATAGGGCCGGCAGCGTTGATGCGTGCATTGCACACGGACGCGGCGGCGGCGACGGCGGCGTTGGGTTGGGCGCCGGAGGGGCAGTCGGGGGCGCGTGGGCCTGACATGTCAACCACTGCGCCAGAGGAAGCTGAGAGGCGGCGGGCAGAAGAAACCTTGGGCCCCGAGACCTCGAGGAGAAGAATCTGCGCCGGCGAGGGGGGGGGGGGGGGGGGGGGGGAATCGTGGACAATTTAACCCTAAAACCTCACTAGGGTTTCCATTTTTGCCTGGTCGATTCCACGGATCCTAACGGCGGCTAGCCGGCTACCGCTTTGGAGTTTGGAGCGGCTGAGCTAGGCTGCCTGCCGCGGTTTGGGCGTTTGGCACTTGCAGACAGATTCTTGTCTTCGAGCTCGAGGCCTCACCGTTTACGCTTTCTTCTTTCGGCGACGTAGATTCTTCTCTTCAAGGTCGGTGAGCCTAAGGTTTCTTCCTATGGCTGCCTTTCCACCTCGTCCCGTCTAGTTCTAACTAGGTCTCTATCTCCGTCGCTCAATCGAGCACCATCATCGCCTCATCCATGTGCAATGCATACATAAACGCCGCCTCCTCACACTCGGGCTAAACCCTATTCACCCGCTCCCGACCTCTCGGCACTCCGTCGCGGGCGCCGCACCTCGTGCCCTTCCATTCCACCCATGAGACCGCCTCCAGTCACTTTCCCTAGACCTAGCTTATACAATCATGTTGTTCCCTGGTAAGGCTTTCTCATGGGGTTTTCTACGACTATGGACACTCCAATTCGGTATATAATACATGGGTAAGTTTTAGAGAGGAGTTGTGATTCTTTTTGCGTGGGTTGCCCGTCTTTACGAAGAGACTGGTATTTATTTTCATCAAGAAATTAATGCACGTTGATTGAGGATCATATCCTCCTCGTCATCGTGATGTGTTGCCCGGATGTCATTGGTCAAAATTTTAAGAGCGCGTCACACATTTATCGATTTAAAAGGGAAAATAACTATAAAGGAAAATCGGTAAACACGCCTTATAGATTCGTTTTCTTCACCCCGTGTGTCATGCTCGAGATGGGAGAGGACCATCGAATTTTTACACAAACTTAAATTTCTCAATGAAGATATAAAGCTAAGCGGAAACATACACAAGATTATGTATAGGCTAAGAAAATCATAAAAGCTCCAAACGCAGTAGAGTGTAAATTTGTAAATTATCCATTCACATTATCACATATAAATTAAACTAAGGACGTATCACATCACCATGCTCCACAATTTAGCTGGTTAACCATGGTAGTGAGTCACTCACAGTGACACATGCATACACCACAGCAAAAGTATTGTTAACGGGCAATATTATGTGCATGCTTGTTTCAGACACGGCTATGACGTTTTACCATAGATGCCACAATTTTCGGATACGTGTGTTAACTAACTGTATGTGCCACAATCGTATAGCATCACCGTATAGGATCTGTATGATTTGGTGTAATGAATATAGTTATGTACTATCGGATCTCTAAAGATAGTAGATTTAGTACACTAGTACAAACGTGTTACTTAGAGACGTCAATTTTTCATCGGTGTCAGCCGGTTTCTCGTTCCAGCTCAAACGCATAGCTTCTAAGAGCACACTGTTGAAATTTGGTGAGTATTGGGTTGTTGGCCCATTAGACAAATTCTGAAATTCTATTTGGCTCATTTGTGCATGGCAGCATATGGCTGTGCTAGTGGTGCTAAAATTTAATCCCACATTGCTAGTTGAGTGAGAGTCACACATCCTTATATACTAGGTTGTTCCACCACTCACTAAGATGTGAGAAGAAGAGCAGCTCTCGTGCACTCCTCCTCTGACGCCGCCCGCCTCACCACGCCTCGCCACGACGCGCGCGCGCCACGGGAATCTCGCCGAGCCTAGATTTATTTTTGCTGGTCGGAAAAATTAATCATGGATTAATTACGAGCCATTAATAGACGCGTTAATTAGTCAGCCATTTCCAGACTTTCTGGAATGTGGGCTGAGCCCCACGATCTCCCTGGCCTGTACTATGTAAGTGTCTGCGCTAAACCTAATCGGTACTGCCTATCACACGTGTCTCCTTCTACTCTATTGCACCAAATTCGTCTTTCCCATCCCGGCTTGCAGCGTGCACCACAGATCGAGACAGTAGGCCGATCAGGTTTTTGGGGAGCGCTTTCGCGCGACTACTGACACCATCTCGGACGACTTCTTCCCCGACGAGGACTTCTTTCCGGACATCAGCAGCCTCTACATCGACAACATGAGCGACAACGCTGGTGCCACACCACTGCATCTACTGTTGTTGCCGCCACTATATCGTATGTGATCTCAATCTATCTCTTTCATATTATGCTTGAGTGTCTAGTTCTAGCGTTTGGTATAGATGTAATAGGTTTATCTTGTTTAGATGTAACCTGTTTATCTACTCTGTTAGTTTGTGTGGTCTATTTAATTGCTATATGTATGATCATGCTTTGTCAATTATTTATTTGGATTAAATCATATGGATTATTGCTTATATTTTAACAATCCAAAAACCTGATTATAGGTAACTGAATTCAATTGGTGTAGCCGTGGCTACTAGGTTGCCTTCGTTTGATGGTATGCACTATAAGAGATGGCGCGCGAGAGCAATTCTATAGTTTAAAAACCTAAACTGCTATAATGCCACTCTTGGCAAACCTGAAGGAGATATTTCTGCTGAGTAGGAAGCGGCCTTTAAGAAGGTCGATACTATCA
This sequence comes from Avena sativa, assembly GCA_916181665.1. NCBI lineage: Eukaryota > Viridiplantae > Streptophyta > Magnoliopsida > Poales > Poaceae > Avena > Avena sativa. Next base: position 474,743,080 of record OV702290.1, read on the forward strand.
TTCTGGCGGCTCTGTCCAGTATTCTTGGGGACAACATTGTTGACACATACATGTCATTTGATAATGGCAAAGACGCGTGGGATACGCTCGAGGCCAAGTTTAGGGTCTCGGACGCTGGCACTGAGTTGTATGTCATGGAGCAATTCTATGACTACAAGATGGTTGATGAGCGCTCCGTTGTTGAGCAAGCTCATGAGATACAATAACTTGCCAAAGAACTTGAGCAGTTCAAGTGTACCCTTCCGGACAAGTTTGTGGTCGGAGGCATTATTGCCAAGCTTCCTCCCTTGTGGAGGAACTTTGCTATTTCTCTGAAACATAAGAGACAAGAGTTTTCCGTTATGGATCTCATTGAGTCTCTTCATGTGAAAGAGAAGGCAAGAGCAAAGGACACACATGCTCGAGGATTTGAGGGAGCTTCTAGTGCCAATTTGGTACAGAAGAAAAACTTTCAATCCCACAAGTTCAAGAATAAGAACAAATCTGATGGCAAAGGAAAATTTGATGGCAAGAACAAGGCTACTCACTCAACCAACTTTAAGAGGAAAAATGATAAGAAGAAAGGCTCTTGCCACGTCTGTGGTGATCCTGATCATTGGGCTCCTAGCTGTCCTAATCGCTTTGACAAGCGTCAACATGGGAACAGCGGCAAGACCGCTGTAACTACCTCGGTGAATTACGCTCTTAGTTACAAGCCTGGATGACTGGAAATGGTTAAAATAGTACGGTGGGGCCAAATGACACTCACAGGTAGACCTTTCGGCCGTCCTAACCATTTCCAAACATCGGAACAAGAACGAGCGGCGTAATCAGCAGGCGAAGGGATCAACTACATACACAAATGACTATGTATGCAAGCCACCATACAACAGTCCTCAGAGCCATTCCATCTAAAAGAAATAGAAATATTGCAACGCCATACGGCAAGATCCAAATATCCTAGATAGATATAATAGTTTAGGATATCTCCTCATACATCAAACATCAGAGTATCAGGCGAAAGCGGAAAACAAGATCCGAGTACGGACAAGAAGCAAATCGGCATAAGATGCCCCATAAATAAACACATCCCGCCCACAGATCTCACGGATCCCCGTTCCCGGAATCTCTACACCGAGTGATCGTTGTCCACATCGTTCGTCTCCTCCACCCAGTATCCATCTTGCGAGTTTACCTGTTCATCTGAATCAAACAATTTATCGTGTGAGACCCTAGGGGTACTCAGCAAGTATTTATGCCTCTAAAGGGGACACAACCTGGGGTGACGCAATTGCAGCAAAAGATAATACCTAAGAATTCTAGGGATACTCGCTAACCATCCGCCTAACCAAAGATAGACGGATGTCCGTGAATTCATAACAACAGTTATAACAGTAATATTAACAGATCCATCCTCCTCCTCGCTTACCAACGAGGAAGCGGACGAACAACCCCCCATCCGTTGGCAGTTTTATTATCCATTCCATGAGTGTTGCACTATTTACTAGTCAGGTACTTAGTCAATTTAAAAAGGTACTTTAGTTATACTTGTCTATGATCGAGAAACTGTGCTCCAAGTCGTCCATAACCACGGACACGGCTTTCAGAAAGATTTACCCTGCAGGGGTGCACAAATAGCAACACACACTCGATCAACCTCGGAAAAACCAAATCAAAACCCAACGAGGCATTCACGACAAAGCGATCACAGGATTCAGAAATGTTTCAGGGGGGCACCCCATTAGGCTACCCGCAACGAAGTTGGCCGGCTCCGAGACGGACCCAAGGTTTGCGTCAATGGCTGTAAATGACTGGGAACCCGAAAGTGTGACTGGGCTTGTCGATACCGCGAAAACACTCCGCATCCAAAACAGTACAGGTGCTCCTCGCACAATCTTAAATAAAGCAGTAAAGCATGGCATAAGTACAGGATAGTAATAAAGCCCCAAACTACTTTGTGGCCCCAAGAAATAAGAATGAATCAAGCTCTGGCTCAGGGGGGTTCATAAGCCTCCCGGATGTGGATAGTGCGAATAGTCAAGGAACAGGAATCAAGTACTCGGGGTCCTACGGGACACAAGTGAGCATGAAGAACCAAATAGCAGATATTGCTCACCGGTGCCACTGTCATTAGTTATCCCATTACTACTCAGGTTCAGTTGTTTAGGTACCTCGTTATCCATCAGACACTCTCATACCCTACACATGCTGTTCTACGACCCGCATGGCTCAAACAACTCCTGTAGTAATGGCTCATGGGATGGAGGAACAAGCTTCGGTGGGGTTTAAAAGTAAAGGCTATGCAGTACTTGGGATTCAGTTTAATGCAATCGCGACTCAATGATGCAAGAATAAGATAGAGGCAATAGGTACTATATGTATGCAAGCATGTGGTAGTGCTTGCTTGGCAGCTCAGTTGAAGCGAGGGACGGATCTGGGTAGTGCTCCTGGGTTTTTTGATATATCCCCTGCTCAGCGTCTATTCGAAGAAGAACCAAACAAACAAGGGCCAACATAAATAGAGTGGACAAGCATATGAATTAAAATGCGACAAGCAAACAATCATGCCATGATGAATGATGCACAATTTGCATGGCAATAAAGTAGCATGGCATGGGTGAGATGTGGAGTACAAGAATAAAGCATTTTATGGAGTTTTAGTCACATTTTAACCTAAAATAAGTTGCTGTAAACTTTATATTTATATGATGCATGCTGCAATTCAGAACATGGAATGCATAAACAGAAAGGTCTTGTCGAGCTGATCATTTTAGACATATTATTTGTCAAATTCGGAGTTATAAAACAAAAGTTATTAATTAATTAAGGCAAAGGGCATTTTATTTGTAATTTTAATCAACTCGAAATTTTAAAGTGTTCAAATAATATTTTGAATGGCATATTTGAAATCCTCACATTTTTCTGATTTCAAAACATATATTACATGTTTAATTTGGAATTATATCTTAAAAGATATTTGAAAACAGATTTGAATTTGAATTTAAAACAAATTTGAAAAGTTTAAATGAAAACAGAAAAACAGAAAACCTTTTGTCACTCAGCCCAGACCTAGCCACAGACAGTGACAAGTGGGGCCAGGGCTGACTGGGCGACACAGCGTGCAGAACAGGTTTTTCTCACCGCGGCTTACCTAGACCATGAGGCTGACAGGTGGGGCCGGCGGCCTCGCGGGTCCACGGCGCGCGCAGCCAGCCAGCGGGTGACACGTCGTGGATCCAGGGAGTGCGGGTTGAGGCGGTGGAACTTGGGGGGGGGGGGGGTTCTGCAAAAACACAGGGGGGCTGACCAGTGGACCCGGAGGGATCGCGGGTTTAGGGAATTAAAAAGGAGGGCTAAGAGCAAAAGGGGTCGCGGCCACTGTTTCTCTTCTTGTTCTCTGACGGACTGACGGCACGCACGGCACGGCGCAGCGGGATTTCGATCTCGCGACCTCGCGCGCGCGAGCGGTGGCGGCTACCGCTGGGGTGGCTTGGGGTTGTGCTGGCTTGCGCTCGCGCGGCTAGGTAGAGTGTGAGGCGACGCAGGGACGTGCAGAGGCTCGCGGCCACGGCGCACTGAGGTTGCTCGGCGAAACGTCTGGCGCAGCTAGGGCTACCCGGTGAGGCGGAGTATGTCCAGGAGGTAGAGGAGCTCACCGCGGGTTGGTTGGTGTGGTCAGATCGGGGAGTGGCGCAGAGGATCGTCGACGAGGCTGGCGGCCAGAGTTCTAGGGTTTGGCGTCGGGTGGCGGCGATACCGTTGGTTCTGGGGCTCCTCCTTCGCGTCGGCGTGTCCAGGGCGAAGCAGAGAGATCCCCTCGGTTTTCCAGGCCACCTCCTCGACGCGCTCGCCGGCCGGAGCGACGAGGAGCAGGGGGTAGACGTCGGTGTCTGGCAGCGAGATCTGGCGATGGTGAAGAGAGAGGGGAGGTGCGGCAGGGCTTGGGGTGGATCTGGGCGATGTAGAGGAGCCGTGGGGAAGGAGGAAACGAGAGGGAGAGAGGCGAGGCAGCCGTGGCATGGGTAGATAAAGGTGGCTCGGTTGTCACCTTTTTATACTTCTCCTTTCACGTGCTCGGGCTGGCTCGGTTTGAGCAGGGCAGGGGCAGGTAGGGTGGAGCTAATAGCCGGGCCAGGGAGCGTCCAAGGAGGGGTAGACTCGGGTGGGCCATCCCCGGCTATGAGAGAGAAAGAGAGAGGAGAAGGGAGGCTCGGGTGAGCTAGGTTAGAAGGGATTAGTAGCTCGGTTAGGGTTGGGGCTAGGGTTGGGGTAGGGAGGTAGCTAGGTGGGGCCTGCATGGCATAGAGGAAGGGAGAGAGGCCGAGAGAGAGGGTCGGGTAGCTAGGGTTAGCTAGAGGGGGTGGCTCAGGTTAGCTAGGTGGAGGGCTTGGTTAGGGTTTAGGTTTAGAGAGGAGGTTAAGGATAGAGAGCCTAGGGGAGTGGTGGTGAGGTTGTTTAGGGTTTTACATCCTCACATGAGCAAGCAAGGAGGGGATGGTAAGGAGAGGTAGAGTAGGGTGTGATTGAGGTATAGGGTTTAACATGCTCAAAACTAGATCAAGCTAGAAAAGGTGTTGAGATGGAGATGGTGAGGTGATGAAAGAAGAAGGTGTGATCAACAAGAGATCAAGAACACATAGGATGATGACACAAGACAAGACCCACTTTAAAACAAAGGCAAAACTCAAAGGAGAAGAGATGGTGGAGCTTTGCATGGCCCATGCATGGGCTTTAAATGCCATGTGTTATTATGTGAAAACAATAATAATATAACATGGCATGATTCCCATGCATCCCAAAAGGTGGAATAAAGACCAAGCAAAAGAAATTATAGAATTAGATCCACCCCACCCACATGAGCTAGAATAACATGAAAGAAAAAGAAATACAAGCTCATGGGTAATTAGGGTGGTGGAATTCTAAGGTGGTGACAAAGAAAGGTGGTGGAGTGGAATAAAAGATATGCCCCCAACTCAACTTGGGCATTAAACAATATATCAATAACCAAATACAATATCAAGAGGCAAATACAATTTACAATGCATATGAGAGAAGAACCAAAACAAAAAGGGTTTTATATGATGCTCAAATGCAAGGTGGCATGATGACATGAGCATGATATAATTATGATGCAACAATTATGTATAGGAAGTAGCCATTATATAGACTAGGCTAGTAGAATTGCAATTGTTAGAAAATTGGGATGCTACAACTCTCCCCCACTAAACAAGAATCTCGCCCCGAGATTCCTAGGAAAAGGAAAACAACACAAGGAGAGGCGGTTGTTCGGAACGAAGGTGACCCTCATGTTCCCAAGTTGATGAACAACGGAATTGTGCGACCACTACACCTTGCAAAACTTGCTAGACTTGTTGCGAGTCTTGCGTTTTGCTTGAGAAACAACGGGTTAGAAGTGTTGAAGGATTGCCGTGAGGCAAGAAGGTAGGATGAACATAGCTCCGGTTTTTCGAGAAACAAGATAAAAGACTAGAACCACTTGTGAAAGAAAGGACAAGATGATGTATCATGGATAAAGAAAGACACATCATTAAGATTAAAGATTTATCGATACTAGAGAGGATGAAAACTTTGTCTCGCTGGAAGAAAAGAGCTAGATTAGAGAGGTTTTGAACCACTATGACAATAGCATCGTATCTTCTCTCGGATTTGAGAAATGAAGTACGGAAACAATATTGCCTTCAAACAATAGAGTCCCTTGATATGAACAGAAAGATTTAGTTAGACATCATCAGATTAGATTCTTGTTGCGCCGGTAAGAACCAAAGGATCACGCAATTGAGGTGCGCGGATATACTTCCAGAGACCGATGTGAAGCCAGATCATGGTGGAATCCCGAGAAGCAAGAATATGGAGGATCTGGAGTTTATTGTAGAGATACTTATTGCTTTCTTTAGCCTTGAGGCTAACGCAATAGATTTGCGGCTGATGGCATCAACCATAATTGGCTTTACCACAGAAAAAGAATTGATGAAACAAAGAGAGAGATAGTTTCCTTTCATCTTGTTTGTGGATGTCGAGCATTGGTAGAAAGACGAGGAACGAAAGGAGTTTGCGTTTGTTTCCACCAGATAATTGTAGATTATGCTCCATCTAGAATAGACAGACCACCAACAAGAGATTATTGATTACTTCCTTCGAGAGAGCACTCCGGAAAAACAAGGACGGAAGTAAAAGTATCAAGGGATAAAGGCCACTTCTAACTTCCGTGGAATGAGTGAAATCACATTAATTCACCAATTCAATGTACAAGAGCGAATGATAAGAGTAGTGGTATGGTAGCTACTCCATCCCGCACTCAAAGCATTACTCCGCACATGAATAAGAAAACCATGCAACCCAACTACCGAAACAGACTGAAGGTATTGACAAAAACTCATGGGAGTATGCTAGAAAACAAGGATAGATGCAAACGATTTGCCGGGTTCGCAGATAGATAATGATGATGATGTTGTCATCATGTCGGAAGTACCAAGCCACCGGAAAGATATGAAGGAAGATTACGGAGAACAACTGCAAGATTCAACAGCTACAGAAAAGATAGCACCAACTTGAACAGAAGGATTACGAAAGATCTGAAAAGTCTTCATGGCCTCCGGTGGATTGAGCATAGACAATAGAACGAGAGGGTTTCAAAGGTTACTTGACGAGACAGAGGTGAAAAGAACTCCATGTTCTTCTTGAAAAGATTGAGAGAGATTTAGTAGTCTTGAGGAAATCTTCAGCGGAGCGACGCTGATAACTCGCCAACAAGGAAAGACTCCGGTTTTGATTGAAGATGGAGATGGAATTAACAATGCGCTTGCTGATTCCAGAATTGAAGTGATGTATTTAGCAGAAGGACGTGGTCGAGATAGGTGACTTCAAAAAACCAGAATTCACATTTTGAGAACTTTGCACACAGGCAGTGTTCACAAAGCTTGAGAGGATGATAAGGATATTTTCTTCATGTTCTTCCATTGATATAGAATAGGCAAGCATATTATCAACCTATACCCCCATGGATTAACAGGATATTCCCAGAATATCAAGTTCAAGAGGCGGGAGAAACAAACAAATGCTCGAAACACTTTTTGAGCTCAACGCTCTTTGAAAGATCAATGTTACGAGTAAGGATTCCTGTTGAAGAAGATGCGCTGGCAGAATAGGTTATCTGGTCCTTCGGAAGAAAAAGAGATGTCACCTGGTTCACATTGTCGATTGGATCGCCGGTTACAAAGATAAAGAGATCTTGGATAAAGAAACGATGATAGCTCATACCTCAAGCAAAGCTACCAGAGACGAAAAGATGCAATTCCCTCGTCTCAAAGAGAATTTTGCAGATATGGAGTTCAAAAAGATGTGCAGCATGATGGACAGATGATAGACCGCCGTAGTGCCTTGAGAAACTCCGGATTGCCAAAGATGCTTGAATATGCATAGATATGATCACGGTGTAACTCAAAATCACAGGAGATAACCGTCACCATTTGGAGGATAGAGTTGATAGCATTTTTCCATATTCCACTCATGATAAGTGTCCTATAGCTATGTTGAGAACCAAATTACAATCACCAACATCGGATCGACACATGTTATGTAATTAGCCCAAGAAAATTGGAGATGAAATGAAACTCTAGGATTAAACGTCGGTGACAAAAGAATGAGTTAGCATGGACATGCTGATAAAAGGGAGATAGATAATGTTTCACACATGACTGAAAAGGAGTGTGAAAGCACAGATGTATCAAAGAAAATTTTTCCGCATTTTTCGGCATTAAAATACCAATAGATGCGCAAAATCACTTATCAGGTAGAGATTAGCAACTCCACATTCTGTGAAAGCATGCTGGAAGGAAGAACACCCTTAAGAAGATGGCACCGGTTAACAAGGAGTCAGATAGATCGCGCCGGTTTTCAAAATCCTGTTAGGATGGAATGTACCAACAGTTGATAACCAAAGGCAGATTGTGATAACAAATTGGATGCAACAGATAGACAAGGAATTACACACACACACACACACACTTTCTATGGTACTACGGAAACCCAGAACACGTGAATCCTAGTTTGAATTTTAAGAAGAGGATTGAAAACGTTACACTTCCTTACCAGAAAAGGGTGGGTGGGTGGTTAAGAAGAAAAGTGGAAGCAGTCCTACTCTCACGTTTTGTTTTTCCCTAGTATACATAGCTACCCAAAATATTTGCTAGACTGACAACGACCATTTGGCTGAGACCCTGAAGGGCGGGATGGCTCTGATACCAATTGTAACTACCTCGGTGAATTACGCTCTTAGTTACAAGCCTGGATGACTGGAAATGGTTAAAATAGTACGGTGGGGCCAAATGCCACTCACAGGTAGACCTTTCGGCCGTCCTAACCATTTCCAAACATCGGAACAAGAACGAGCGGCGTAATCGGCAGGCGAAGGGATCAACTACATACACAAATGAGTATGTATGCAAGCCACCATACAACAGTCCTCAGAGTCATTCCATCTAAAAGAAATAGAAATATTGCAACGCCATACGGCAAGATCCAAATATCCTAGATAGATATAATAGTTTAGGATATCTCCTCATACATCAAACATCAGAGTATCAGGCGGAAGCGGAAAACAAGATCCGAGTACGGACAAGAAGCAAATCGGCATAAGATGCCCCATAAATAAACACATCCCGCCCACAGATCTCACGGATCCCCGTTCCCGGAATCTCTACACCGAGTGATCGTTGTCCACATCGTTCGTCTCCTCCACCCAGTATCCATCTTGCGAGTTTACCTGTTCATCTGAATCAAACAATTTATCGTGTGAGACCCTAGGGGTACTCAGCAAGTCTTTATGCCTCTAAAGGGGACACAACCTGGGGTGACGCAATTGCAGCAAAAGATAATACCTAAGAATTCTAGGGATACTCGCTAACCATCCGCCTAACCAAAGATAGACGGATGTCCGTGAATTCATAACAACAGTTATAACAGTAATATTAACAGATCCATCCTCCTCCTCGCTTACCAACGAGGAAGCGGACGAACAACCCCCCATCCGTTGGCAGTTTTATTATCCATTCCATGAGTGTTGCACTATTTACTAGTCAGGTACTTAGTCAATTTAAAAAGGTACTTTAGTTATACTTGTCTATGATCGAGAAACTGTGCTCCAAGTCGTCCATAACCACGGACACGGCTTTCAGAAAGATTTACCCTGCAGGGGTGCACAAATAGCAACACACACTCGATCAACCTCGGAAAAACCAAATCAAAACCCAACGAGGCATTCACGACAAAGCGATCACAGGATTCAGAAATGTTTCAGGGGGGCACCCCATTAGGCTACCCGCAACGAAGTTGGCCGGCTCCGAGACGGACCCAAGGTTTGCGTCAATGGCTGTAAATGACTGGGAACCCGAAAGTGTGACTGGGCTTGTCGATACCGCGAAAACACTCCGCATCCAAAACAGTACAGGTGCTCCTCGCACAATCTTAAATAAAGCAGTAAAGCATGGCATAAGTACAGGATAGTAATAAAGCCCCAAACTACTTTGTGGCCCCAAGAAATAAGAATGAATCAAGCTCTGGCTCAGGGGGGTTCATAAGCCTCCCGGATGTGGATAGTGCGAATAGTCAAGGAACAGGAATCAAGTACTCGGGGTCCTACGGGACACAAGTGAGCATGAAGAACCAAATAGCAGATATTGCTCACCGGTGCCACTGTCATTAGTTATCCCATTACTACTCAGGTTCAGTTGTTTAGGTACCTCGTTATCCATCAGACACTCTCATACCCTACACATGCTGTTCTACGACCCGCATGGCTCAAACAACTCCTGTAGTAATGGCTCATGGGATGGAGGAACAAGCTTCGGTGGGGTTTAAAAGTAAAGGCTATGCAGTACTTGGGATTCAGTTTAATGCAATCGCGACTCAATGATGCAAGAATAAGATAGAGGCAATAGGTACTATATGTATGCAAGCATGTGGTAGTGCTTGCTTGGCAGCTCAGTTGAAGCGAGGGACGGATCTGGGTAGTGCTCCTGGGTTTCTTGATATATCCCCTGCTCAGCGTCTATTCGAAGAAGAACCAAACAAACAAGGGCCAACATAAATAGAGTGGACAAGCATATGAATTAAAATGCGACAAGCAAACAATCATGCCATGATGAATGATGCACAATTTGCATGGCAATAAAGTAGCATGGCATGGGTGAGATGTGGAGTACAAGAATAAAGCATTTTATGGAGTTTTAGTCACATTTTAACCTAAAATAAGTTGCTGTAAACTTTATATTTATATGATGCATGCTGCAATTCAGAACATGGAATGCATAAACAGAAAGGTCTTGTCGAGCTGATCATTTTAGACATATTATTTGTCAAATTCGGAGTTATAAAACAAAAGTTATTAATTAATTAAGGCAAAGGGCATTTTATTTGTAATTTTAATCAACTCGAAATTTTAAAGTGTTCAAATAATATTTTGAATGGCATATTTGAAATCCTCACATTTTTCTGATTTCAAAACATATATTACATGTTTAATTTGGAATTATATCTTAAAATATATTTGAAAACAGATTTGAATTTGAATTTAAAACAAATTTGAAAAGTTTAAATGAAAACAGAAAAACAGAAAACCTTTTGTCACTCAGCCCAGACCTAGCCACAGACAGTGACAAGTGGGGCCAGGGCTGACTGGGCGACACAGCGTGCAGAACAGGTTTTTCTCACCGCGGCTTACCTAGACCATGAGGCTGACAGGTGGGGCCGGCGGCCTCGCGGGTCCACGGCGCGCGCAGCCAGCCAGCGGGTGACACGTCGTGGATCCAGGGAGTGCGGGTTGAGGCGGTGGAACTTGGGGGGGGGGGGGTTCTGCAAAAACACAGGGGGGCTGACCAGTGGACCCGGAGGGATCGCGGGTTTAGGGAATTAAAAAGGAGGGCTAAGAGCAAAAGGGGTCGCGGCCACTGTTTCTCTTCTTGTTCTCTGACGGACTGACGGCACGCACGGCACGGCGCAGCGGGATTTCGATCTCGCGACCTCGCGCGCGCGAGCGGTGGCGGCTACCGCTGGGGTGGCTTGGGGTTGTGCTGGCTTGCGCTCGCGCGGCTAGGTAGAGTGTGAGGCGACGCAGGGACGTGCAGAGGCTCGCGGCCACGGCGCACTGAGGTTGCTCGGCGAAACGTCTGGCGCAGCTAGGGCTACCCGGTGAGGCGGAGTATGTCCAGGAGGTAGAGGAGCTCACCGCGGGTTGGTTGGTGTGGTCAGATCGGGGAGTGGCGCAGAGGATCGTCGACGAGGCTGGCGGCCAGAGTTCTAGGGTTTGGCGTCGGGTGGCGGCGATACCGTTGGTTCTGGGGCTCCTCCTTCGCGTCGGCGTGTCCAGGGCGAAGCAGAGAGATCCCCTCGGTTTTCCAGGCCACCTCCTCGACGCGCTCGCCGGCCGGAGCGACGAGGAGCAGGGGGTAGACGTCGGTGTCTGGCAGCGAGATCTGGCGATGGTGAAGAGAGAGGGGAGGTGCGACAGGGCTTGGGGTGGATCTGGGCGATGTAGAGGAGCCGTGGGGAAGGAGGAAACGAGAGGGAGAGAGGCGAGGCAGCCGTGGCATGGGTAGATAAAGGTGGCTCGGTTGTCACCTTTTTCTACTTCTCCTTTCACGTGCTCGGGCTGGCTCGGTTTGAGCAGGGCAGGGGCAGGTAGGGTGGAGCTAATAGCCGGGCCAGGGAGCGTCCAAGGAGGGGTAGGCTCGGGTGGGCCATCCCCGGCTGTGAGAGAGAAAGAGAGAGGAGAAGGGAGGCTCGGGTGAGCTAGGTTAGAAGGGATTAGTAGCTCGGTTAGGGTTGGGGCTAGGGTTGGGGTAGGGAGGTAGCTAGGTGGGGCCTGCATGGCATAGAGGAAGGGAGAGAGGCCGAGAGAGAGGGTCGGGTAGCTAGGGTTAGCTAGAGGGGGTGGCTCGGGTTAGCTAGGTGGAGGGATTGGTTAGGGTTTAGGTTTAGAGAGGAGGTTAAGGATAGAGAGCCTAGGGGAGTGGTGGTGAGGTTGTTTAGGGTTTTACATCCTCACATGAGCAAGCAAGGAGGGGATGGTAAGGAGAGGTAGAGTAGGGTGTGATTGAGGTATAGGGTTTAACATGCCCAAAACTAGATCAAGCTAGAAAAGGTGTTGAGATGGAGATGGTGAGGTGATGAAAGAAGAAGGTGTGATCAACAAGAGATCAAGAACACATAGGATGATGACACAAGACAAGACCCACTTTAAAACAAAGGCAAAACTCAAAGGAGAAGAGATGGTGGAGCTTTGCATGGCCCATGCATGGGCTTTAAATGCCATGTGTTATTATGTGAAAACAATAATAATATAACATGGCATGATTCCCATGCATCCCAAAAGGTGGAATAAAGACCAAGCAAAAGAAATTATAGAATTAGATCCACCCCACCCACATGAGCTAGAATAACATGAAAGAAAAAGAAATACAAGCTCATGGGTAATTAGGGTGGTGGAATTCTAAGGTGGTGACAAAGAAAGGTGGTGGAGTGGAATAAAAGATATGCCCCCAACTCAACTTGGGCATTAAACAATATATCAATAACCAAATACAATATCAAGAGGCAAATACAATTTACAATGCATATGAGAGAAGAACCAAAACAAAAAGGGTTTTATATGATGCTCAAATGCAAGGTGGCATGATGACATGAGCATGATATAATTATGATGCAACAATTATGTATAGGAAGTAGCCATTATATAGACTAGGCTAGTAACATTGCAATTGTTAGACAATTGGGATGCTACAACCGCTAATGTTGATATTAGCGATACTGAGATGAAGGACGTTGGGTATGGACACGGTGCATCAATCACACCCTATGGTGGATAGACACGGGTGCTAATACACACATATGTTCTGATATTTCCATGTTCTCTTCTTATCAGGTCTCAAAGACTTCCTTCGTGCTGATGGGAAATGGCTCACGTGCTTCTGTTCATGGTGTTGTTACGGTAAATCTAAAGTTTACTTCGGGGAAGATCGTACAGCTGAAGAATATACAATGATGACCCACAAGTATAGGGGGTGTATCGCAATATTTTCGAGGAAAGTGAAACCCAATTTATTGATTCGACACAAGGGGAGCCAAATAATATTTATAAGCCTTAACAACTGAGTTGTCAATTCAGCTGCACCTAGAAACAATCTTGCTCACAGCAGTTTATCAGTAGCAACAGTTTTGTAGTAGGAATAGTAAAGTAACAGCAGTAGTAAAGTAAAGACAACAGTAACAATAACAGTAAACAGTAGGATTCGTGTGTGGTAGGCATAGGGATGGATGGACGGGCGTTGCATGGACAAGACAATTCACATAGCAATTAGAACATAGGGCAATTGCAGATAAATAAGAATAAGCATCCAAGTACTAGATAATCCTAGGCATGTGTCCCATATATAGTCATACGTGCTCGCAATGAAAACTTGCACAACATCTTTTGTCCTGCTAGCCCGTTTGCAGCGGGGCCTCAAGGGAACTACTGGCAATTAAGGTGCTCCTTTTAATAGAGCACCGGAGCAAAGCATTAACACTCCGTGAACACATGTGATCCTCACATCAAAGCCATTCCCTCCGGTTATCCCGATTTCTGTCACTTTGGGGCCATTGGTTCCAGACAACGTGTGTATACAACTTTCAGATAAGACCATAAACAATATTATCATAATGAATCAATAACATGTTCAGATCTGAAATCATGGCACTCGAGCCCTAGTGACAAGCATTAAGCATAACAAGTCGCAACAAAGTCATAAAGCACTAATAAAATATACTAGGCACCATGCCCTAACAATCTGATGCCATTACATGAACGATCTCATCCAATCCCTACCATCCCCATAGCCTACAGCGGGGGATTACTCACTCATAGATGGGGGAAACATGGATGGTCGATGGAGAAGCGATGGTGATGATGATGGCGATGATCTCCTCCAATTCCCCGTCCTGGCAGGGTGCCAGAACGGAGTTTCTGGTGCTGTTTCGTGGAATCTGGTGGTGGCGGCGGAGCGGAACTCCTTCTGGAAAAACGTCGAACCCCCATGAGTTTTTAGGTTAGAAGGCATCTTATAGGCGAAGAGGGAGACCGAGGGGGTGTCTGGGGTGGCTAGACCACCCCCTGGCATGGCCAGGCCTAGCCCCCGCAGCCAGGTGGTGTGGCCTGGGCCTAGCCCTCCTCCGTCTCGTATTCTGGCTCCAGGAGTCTTCTGGTGAAATAGGATTTTTGGCATATTTTCTGGGATTTTTCCAGATAGTTGATTTTCTGCATAAAAACTAAACACCAAGGCAATTCTGCTGAAAACACCGTCAGTCCGTGTTAGTTGCATCCAAATCACACAAGTTTAGAGGAGAAACAATAGCAAAAGTATTCGGGAAAGTAGATACGTTTTGGACGTATCAACTCCCCCCAAGCTTAGCTTATTGCTTGTCCTCAAGCAATTCAGTTGAAAACTAAGTGCGATAAAAGAACTTTCACGAACACATTTGCTTCATATGATATATATATTCTCAGCATGTGATCAACTACTTAGACAATTCATAATAAAGAGTATGCAACTAAGTTTACTTAATAGGCATTGCAAGCTATGAAGAGATTCCAACTCAAAAATAATAAGTAGCATGAAACATAAACATAAGCAACATTACAATGCTCATAACAATGTATGATAGAGTGGTATCTCGCTTGCCTTTGATTATGAATGCCAAGGCACCTCTGAAGTTCAGGTGAAGACTAGAAGTAAAGATATCAAAGGTACAAGCATCAAAGTCATAACACAAATAATCAAGTTTTGAGACAAGCACATTACACTAAGAATGACAACTATGCTCTCAAGAAGGTGCTCATAGAATGGGTGGAGACTCAACAAAGAAATAAAAAGGTTTTGAATAGTTTGAAAGGCTTCCAAATGCTGAAAGTATGGTACTCATTAGCTTTGAGCTCTCATTGGCCCTATCATAAGCATCTTTAATATGGTTAAGGTGAAAGTGAGGTCCAATCTAAGTTATATGCTTGACAGACTATAAACTAGAAATCCCATGTCCCTTGAGTACGAGGGCCGCTCCTCATGCTACTCAACTTTAGTTACCGGTAAGTTCTTGTCATTATAAATATGTGTGTATCATAGAGAACCGCCAACGGGGTACCCCTTGCCCGATGATACGGAAGAATCCCCATATCAAAATGACAAGGCAAGCAGACAATGAGTATCTCAGCAATCTTCTTATTTACCATGGGAAAATGGTGCTTTTTTCTCTCTTTCCTCTTTTTCTCAAATCTCTTTTTTCATCTTTTTCTCAATAGCTATCTCTCTATTTTTTTATAAGAAGAATGCTTCATAGATACTTATTATGGTTACGCTGCAGGTTTCCACCATGATTAGGCATGGATTAGACCGGCGGCCCAGTCATTTCTCTAACACACATACATAACTCCATGGACTTCCAAGCTCCCCTTTTATTTCACACCGACGACATCCGCAAACAAAAGAGCATGATATCAACTAGGTATATATTTATAGGTGTTGAAAGTGTTCCCCGTGACAACACGGTTCTGCTAATCCCTAGCCTATAATTTGCAAGCATATAACTTTCATGGACAGTCACAATGGTTCAGGTTTATTAAGTGTAGGAAATAAAGTGTACCATCAAGTTCGTGAGAGCTTTACTAACTAACTTTCTCATAACAAGAAAACATTTTATTCGGAAGAAAACAAGGCATATTGAATATGCACGGAAATAGCAAATGATGCTAATAGGTAGGTACGGTGGACACTTTTGGCAATATTTAGTTTTTGGGGGAGTTGGAAACATGAGTAAAACATACTCAGTGTAAGTGAAGGCTAGCAATAGTAAGGGAGCGACAAACGAGAGAGCAATAACTGTCATAATCATGCTTGCAACAAGATAGGACTAATCATGGCATGAAAGTGATTTAAGACCCTCAAGGCAAAATAATTCATCGAGGCTCAACTGATTATTTCAGTCATATGCATGCGTGAGCATGTGCCAAGTCAATTCAAATGAAACATTCAGAGGAGGATACCACGGTGTCATACCAAGTTATGAATAGAGTAATGCAAGCAAACATTCATATGACATGCTACAAACTATTAGCAAGCTGGAACTAATCATATGAAATCAAGAACTACTAAGCATCCATAAATAACATACACCCTACATGAACAGACTAAGCATGCCCACAATGACGAGTATATGTACAAAAATGAAAACAAATAGAGTTCGTCACCAGTCTCTTACCACACCTCAAGTTGTCATTAATCCTCATTATTGCCCTTCACTTGTGTGGCTTGAATAATAATATGAAACCAAATCCCACTGAGAACTGCTGAACCCTGCAACAAAACTCACAAAACTAAAGAAGAATAGCAAATATTTTTGGTGTTTTCGATTTTTAAAACAAGAACCAAAACGGGAAGAACAAGCAAAGCAAAATCTTTTTGTTTTTTTTTTCGAATAGTTCAAACAAAGCAAAAAGGAAAATAGCAAACCAAGGCAAAAAAGAAAGAAGCAAACCAAAGAGAAATAATAGAAATATTCTTGGTCTTTTTTGTGTTTTAGAAAGCAGAAGCAAAGAAAGAACGAAAACTAAAAGGAGAACGAAACATGAATATACAAAGTACCGACGAAACATGATATGGAGATGAGTGCGATGTCAGCGTACCTCCCCCCAAGATTAGGCTTTTGGCCTAAGTGGGTGTCAATCCCAGGCTGGCCAAGATGAAGTGTCTCCGTGGTACGACGAGGAGGTACCCTCGTCCTGGTGCGAGCTTGAGTACGTCCCTCTGTAGTGCGCAGAGTAATCGTAGGAGGGCACATCCTCCTAGTGTTGCCCGTGGAACCCCAGCAAGCGGAGCTGCTCATCCACCTCCTCCTTGGAGCGCGACCACGGTCTCCTGTGAACACTAAACAAAGTAGATTGCGGCAAAGGGATCTCCCTCTCATCCCCGTAAGTAAATAGCATCCTATATACTAAACTGTCCAACTCAGAATCAGCAGTGACAAAGTGATGTGTTTTCATAGCAGCAAGGTCAAGCCTTTGTGGTGCCAATATAGTATCATTGGGATCCACAGAAAGCTCTAATGCATCGACCATACGTGAAGCGATTATGCCCCCATAGATAGGCCCCCTAGCAGCTAGGCGGCGAGCAATAAGCGAGCCAAGGTTGTACCGAGTATCATTGTTAAGCGCAGCATCAAGGAAGGCTAAATGATAGTTGGAGATATTACTCGTATTCTCCCTACCAAGAATGCTAGTAGCAAGATAATATGCAAAGTATCTAAGAGTAGGGAGTTGGATGTTTCTTATCTTTCCACGCTGAGCCACGCGGTCATCATCATTGGTCACCCCTCGGTAAAGCACCAGCAAATCAGCGGGTCGCCCTTGAATCTTCTTCATGGTCCCTGTCATGCTTACACCTACAATACTGCAAAATCTTTCCAATGACATGGTAAAGGGAAGATTATAAATTCTAAAGAGACAGTTGAATGATAGGGCGTGTTAGCAAACACGAAGCTCTCAACAAAAGTCTTGGTGAGCATAGCGTATTGCTCACTCTCATCTTGCATGTATGAGGTCAAACCAACCCTCTGAATCAGTAGTAAGAAATCATCAAGAATCCCTGCAGCTTGTAAGAAAGTAAAACAAGGAATAGTGGATGGGTGAGCATCCCCATCATCTCCTTCATTACCAATGTGAGGTGCAATGAGTTCTTCATTGTATGATGGCCTGAACTGAGAGGCTGATCTTGAGGGCCTTGACCTCCTAGGTGCATCCCTCTCAAATATCTCTCCAAAAGTATTGTTGTTCATGTTTGATATTCTGAAATTTAAACATCTATTAAACAAGTGATTGCAAAGTGAATATAATGAAGGGCACTACTCATAGGGACTTGTAAGAGGCCTAAACATGCATCAAAACTATAGCTCTAAGCATCAAACAAGCTTACAAGCTCTCATAACATATCACCTATAGCAGCAAAATACTCAAGATATAAACCACTAAACATAAATCTACTTGGACAAGCGAAGGAGTCACATACCGGAGAATAAATGCTCCAAATTTCAGCAGCAAAGATGGGCTGAGCAAGGAAATCGAAAAATTGAGGGCAAGCACAGCAAGAACGCGATTTTAAGCAATGAACTGGTGTTTGCTCGGGAGAGAGAAGAAAGTGGAAAGTGAGAGAGTGAGTGGAGGGCCAGGGGTGGCCCACACCATAGGCTGGCGCGCCCCAGGGCTGGCCGCACCACCAGGTGGTGTGCTTGCTGTTGGGTCCGCATCATAGAAAACAAAAAATTTCCTACGGTGTGAACTACACGCCAAGATCTATCTACTAGGTACAAAGCAAACGAGTAGACATACATCCATAGAGAACTTACCCTCGAAGACAACGAGCTTTGTTAACGAGTAGGAACTCGTGGTTGATGTAGTTGTACACTTACTAATCTCAAGATCGTGAGGAAGTCCGAGCGCCGCAACTCAGCAGCGCATCCGCACTCGCACACACGTTCAAGCCACCGGACAACCTCCACCTCCTTGCTCCAACGATCCAGCGGAGCAGCAACTCCTTCCAGATGAAATGCCACCGGGAACATGTATCTCGCTAATCCGAGACCATGGGGGAATAATTCTAGAGGGGGAGAGAGATCCTTCACAAGGAGGTGTGTGGATGAAGGAGGGAATGGGTGGCATTTTATAGGAGGAGGGGGGTTCCCCCTCTCTCCATGGTCGGCGCATGGGGGGGTGACCCTTCACCTCCCCCATTCATGTGGTGGTAACTCCTCCACATTAAAATGCCTCTTCACATTCCCTTTTAAAGTCTCCACTTTAAATGCATTAAGTTTCTCCAAATTTAATGCTCTCTCATTTAATAAAAACTCTTTTATTAAATTTATTCAGAATTTTGTTAATTACTTTAATTAACAAACATTCAC
Source organism: Avena sativa (assembly GCA_916181665.1). Taxonomy (NCBI): domain Eukaryota; kingdom Viridiplantae; phylum Streptophyta; class Magnoliopsida; order Poales; family Poaceae; genus Avena; species Avena sativa. Next base: position 474,762,055 of record OV702290.1, read on the forward strand.
ATATAGCCCCTTGCAATATTTCAATATCACATGAAGAACCACCTTCTGCAATTTCACCCGAAACAATTTCCGGTTTCTATTGAAACAATTCCTGCGCTTTGCAATTCTTTCGTCTGAAACATATATGCTCCAAAATGGTGTTCGGTAACTCTTAAGTGTGCCACCCTATGGCTCGCGAATAATGCAGACATGATCGAGACCCTTCTCCAATCAATAATCAGCAGCGGGAGCTGGAGATCCGTACTGACTCCTACACATTCAACGATGACTCCTGTGATCGTGAGAACCTTTAACACTTGTAACTAAATCCCTTTGTCTCTCGATATATTACATGTCCGAGATTCGATCATCGGTATCTCCATAACTAGTTTGATCTTGTTACCGACATGCACTCTTTTCTCGTTCCCGTGATATAACATTCTAGTGATCACATCACTTGCTTGTAAGCTATCCTAATGTGATATCACCGAGAGGGCCCAGAGTATATCTATCCGTCATCTGGATTGACAAATTCCACTCTTGATCCATGAGCCTCAACATAACACCTTCGTAGCACTGAACCCATCTTTATAGTCACCCTGTTACGGTGTGACGTTTGATGTTATCAAGATACTCTTCCGATGTTAGCAATTAACATGATCTCATGGTCTAAGGATAAAGATTACTTCGTATGATGTTATAGCAATATAAAAACAATGACTTGATCGTAATGCTATACTTTGGATGAATGTTCATCACATCATTCCACCAATGGTGTGACCTTGTTATTAACAACATCCAATGTCCATGATCAGGAAACCTTGATCATCTTGTTAATCAACAAGCTAGTCTATAAGAGAGGCAAGACTAGGAACCCTTTTTGTTTATTAAACACACATGTATTGATGTTTCCTATCAATACAATTATAGCATGTAAAATAAAAATCTATCATATATAAGGAATACATAATAACAACTTTATTATTGCCTCTCAGGGCATATTTCCTTCAATCTCCCACTTGCACTAGAGACAATAATCTAGTTCACATAGTGATAAATCTAACACCCATGGAGTTCTGGTGTTGATCATGTTTTGCCCTAGGGAGTACTTTAGTCAACGGATCTGCTACATTCAGGTCCGTGTGCACTTTACAAATCTTTATATCTCCATCCTTGACATGTTCGCGGATGGAGTGAAACCGACGCTTAATATGCTTGGAATTCTTGTGAGACCTTGGTTCCTTGGCGTTGGCTATGGCTCCATTGTTGTCACAATAGATCACCATCGGGTCCAACGCACTAGGAACCACACCTAGTTCCATAATGAACTCCTTCATCCAAACCGCTTCCTGCGCTGCTTCTGAAGCAGCAACATATTCTGCCTCTGTTGTTGATCCAGCCACCACAGGTTGTTTGGAGCTCCTCCAACTAACTGCTGCTCCGTTCAAGAGAAATACGTAGCCGGATTGAGACTTAGAGTCATCCGGATCAGTGTCAAAGCTAGCATTGACATAACACTTAGCGACTAGCTCTTCTTCACCTCCGTATACAAGAAACATATCCTTAGTTCTTCTCAAGTACTTAAGGATATTCTTGACCGCTATCCAGTGTTCCGAACCTGGATCAGATTGGTACCTACTAGTCAAACTAATAGCAGGTGCCACATCCGGTCTTGTACATAGCATGGCATACATTATAGAGCCTATGGCTGAGGCATAGGGGATCCTATCCATTATCTCTCTTTCTTCCGCCGTAGCCGGACTTTGAGTCTTACTCAATGTCTTGCCTTGCAACATAGGTAAGAACCCCTTCTTACTTCTGTCCATATTAAACTTCTTTAATATCTTATCAAGGTATGTACTCTGCGATAGCCCAATTAGGCGTCTTGATCTATCTCTATAGATTTTAATGCCTAATATATATGAAGCTTCACCAAGGTCCTTCATCGAAAATTTGCTGTTTAGATAACTTTTAACACTATTTAAAAGATCTAAATCATTTCCAATCAATAATATGTCATCCACATATAATATCAGAAATGCCACATTGCTCCCACTCACTTTCTTGTAAATACAAGCCTCTCCATAAGTTTGGACAAATCCAAACTCTTTGATCACCTCATCAAAGCGGAGATTCCAACTCCGTGATGCTTGCTTCAGTCCATAGATGGATCGCTGAAGTTTGCACACCTTATTAGCATCCTTAGGATCGACAAAACCCTTAGGTTGTATCATATACAACTCTTCTTCAATATTACCATTGAGGAACGCAGTTTTGACATCCATCTGCCATATTTCATAATCGAAATATGCAGCAATTGCTAACATAATCCTAACCGACTTAAGCATCGCTACGGGAGAGAATGTCTCATCGTAGTCAACTCCTTGAATTTGTCGAAACCCCTTTGTGACAAGTCGAGCCATATAGATGGTCACATTACCATCAGCATCAGTTTTTCTTTTGAAAATCCATTTATTCTCAACAGCCTTTTGGTCGTGAGCTAAGTCCACCAAGTTCCAAACTTGGTTCTCGTACATGGATTCCATCTCGAATTTCATGGCTTCTAGCCATTTGTTGGAATCCGGGCTCATCATTGCTTCTTCATATGTCGCAGGGTCATCCATTTCATCAATCATGAAATTCATAACAGGATTGCCGTATAGTTCAGGAGCTGCACATGTCCTGCTTGACCTGCGAGGTTCGGTAGTGTCCTCTTTCAGAGTTTCATGATCACTATCATTAGCTCTCTCTTCATCAGGTGAAGTCAACTCCGAAACAACTTCCGGTGCTGCGCCACTCGCCATTCCATGAAGAGAAGGTTCAATGACCTCTTCGAGTTCTACCTTCCGACTACTCACACCTTTCGCGAGAAACTCCTTCTCAAGAAAGGATCCATTCTTGGCAACAAAGACCTTGCCCTAGGATCTGTGATAGAAGGTATAACCAATCGTTTCCTTAGGGTATCCTATGAAGACGCATTTTTCCGCTTTGGGTTCGAGTTTATCCGGTTGAAGTTTCTTCACATAAACATCGCATCCCCAAACTTTAAGAAATGACAGCTTAGGTTTGTTTCCAAACCATAATTCATACGGTGTCTTTTCAACGGATTTAGATGGTGCCCTATTTAAAGTGAATGTAGCGGTTTCCAGTGCATAACCCCAAAATGACAGTGGCAAGTCAGTCAGAGACATCATAGATCGAACCATATCCAATAAAGTATGATTACAACGTTCTAACACACCATTACGTTGTGGTGTTCCGATAGGCGTGAGTTGTGAAACTATTCCACAGTCTTTCATATCTGTGCTAAACTCGTAACTAAGATACTCTCCTCCACGGTCGGACCGCAGAAATTCGATCTTTCTGTTACGATGATTTTCCACTTCATTCTGAAATTCTTTGAACTTTTCAAAAGTTTTAGACTTGTGTTTCATCAAATAGATATACCCATATCTACTCAAATCATCCGTGAAAGTAACAAAATAACGATATCCACCTCGCGCCGACATACTCATTGGTCCACACACATCAGTATGTATGATTTCCAATAGATCTGTCGCCTGTTCCATTGAACCGGAAAACGGCGTTCTAGTCATCTTGCCCATAAGGCATGGCTCACATGTATCAAATGATTCAAAATCAAGTGATTCCAAAAGTCCATCAGAATGGAGTTTCTTCATGCGTTTAACGCCAATATGACCTAGATGGTAGTGCCACATATATGTAGATATATCATTATCAAGTTTAATCCTTTTAGCATCAACATTATGAATATGCATAATACTACTATCGATATGCAACAGAAATAAACCATTCAACATAGGTGCATGACCATAAAAGATATTATTCATATAAATCGAACAACCATTGTTTTCAGACTTAAATGAATAACCACTTTGCATCAAACACGATCCGGATACAATGTTCATGCTTAGTGCAGGCACCAAATAACAATTATTTAGGTTTATAACTAATCCCGATGGCATATGGAGAGGCAGCGTTCCAACGGCGATCACATCAACTCTTGATCCATTGCCGACCCGCATCGAGACCTCATACCTTGCTAGTTGTCGCTTGTTCCGCAGCCCCTGAACCGAGTTACATATATTAGCAACCGATCCCGTATCAAATACCCAGGTGCTACTGCGAGTACTAGTCAAGTACACATCAATAACATGTATATCACATATACCTTTGTTTGCCTTGCCGAACTTCTTGTCCGCCAAATACTTGGGGCAGTTGCGCTTCCAATGGCCAGTCCCCTTGCAATAGTAGCACTCGGTGTCAGACTTAGGGCCAGATCGGGGTTTCTTTTCAGGCGTGGCAACAGACTTGCCACCCTTCTTTCCCTTGTGCTTGCCTTTCTTGTCCTTCTTGAAACCGGTGGTCCTATTGATCATCAACACTTGATGTTCTTTCCTAATCTCCACTTCTGCAGTCTTAAGCATTGGCAGAAGCTCGGGAAGAGACTTCTTCATGCCCTGCATATTATAGTTCATCACGAAGCTCTTGTAGCTAGGTGGCAGAGATTGGAGAACACGATGTATGCCTAAGTCAATGGGAATCGTTATTCCCAAGGACACAAGCTTATCGGCGTACCCAGACATTTTGAGTACGTGCTCACTAACAGAGCTGTTTTCCTCCATCATGCAGCTAAAGAACTTTTCTGTAGCATTATAACTCTCTATGGAAGCATGGGTATCGAAAATCATTTTCAATTCTCCCATGGTATCAAAGGCATTGCCATTTTCGAAACGCTTTCGAAGTTCTGGCTCTAACCCATACAGTATGCCGCAATGAACTAAGTTGTGGTCCTCCTGACGAGTTATATAGATGTTCTTTTCCTCGTCAGGGGCATCAGGAGCTGGTGGGGGGCCTAGCGGCGCATCTAGCACATATTGCTTTTGTGTAGCAGTGAGGAGAATCCTCAAATTCATAGCCCAGTTGGTGAAGTTGCTACCATTCGCAACAAGTTTCTCTTTCTCCATGAACACATTGAAATTAAAAGCAGGTGGTGCCATCTACAACAGAATTTGTAAAGTATATTTAGACTAAATTTATGATAGATTGAGTTCAACTAATCCAAATTACTAATGAACTCCCACTCAAAAACAACATCCCTCGTGTCCTTTTGGTGATTACATGAACCAAATCCACTACACCAAGTCCGATCATCACGTGAGTCGGTGTAGCTTCAAAGGGGAGCATCTATATGGGCATCATATCAACTATATGACTCATGCTTAACCTTTCGGTCCGTGTTCCGAGGCCATGTCTGTACATGCTAGGCTCGTCAAGTAAGAACCTTAGTATTTGCGTGTGTAAAACTGTCTTACACCTGTTGTATGAAAGTGTAGAGTTGAAAACACCCGATCATCACGTGATGCCTCAAAACACGATCCACAAAACGGTGCAGACTTAAGGAAGAACACATTTTATCTTGATATCTAAATGAGGGATCATCTTATAATGCTACCAAACGCGCCAAACTAGCAATATAAGATGCTAACATCTAATGTGTGAAGTGAGGTATTATGGTCCATGCATTTGATCTCTATCATTTGCATCGTGGTATGATCTCTATCATTCCTTTGTGTGTAAGGCCAAGGTCTATGGAACTTACACGTTAAGTGAGTTGTAAGAGTATCTATTATACATCTACTTACAACAATACCATATCAAAACACTAGCCCAGCAACAATCTAAACTAGACGCCTCTAATTTATCAATTGCAAGTTTTACGTGGCTTAGGGCTTTCGGAGATAGAACCTGTCTAACCTACGAACATGAACCTCAACGAGGATAACCAAGTTATTAGCAACTCGTTGTAAATCAGATATTGACTATAGTAGGAGAGACAGACACCCGCCAGCCACTTATGCAAAACAAGTTGCATGTCAGTCGTGGAACCGGTCTCATGTACGATGACATGTAAGGTTGGTCCGGGCCGCTTCATCCCACTATGCCACCAATATCCAAAGTACATAGAAGATGCAATAACATGATCATCATCGCCCACATATAAACATATGTGTACTACCCGTGCAAAGCACCTACGCATAGATCAGGCTCTGATACCACTGTTGGGTCCGCAGCATAGAAAACAAAAAATTTCCTACGGTGTGAACTACACGCCAAGATCTATCTACTAGGTACAAAGCAAACGGGTGGACATACATCCATAGAGAACTTACCCTCGAAGACAACGAGCTTTGTTAACGAGTAGGAACTCGTGGTTGATGTAGTCGTACACTTGCCGATCTCAAGATCGTGAGGAAGTCCGAGCGCCGCAACTCAGCAGCGCATCCGCACTCGCACACATGTTCAAGCCACCGGACAACCTCCACCTCCTCGCTCCAGCGATCCAGCGGAAGCAGTAAATCCTTCCAGACGAAATGCTACCGGGAACATGCATCTCGCTAATCCGAGACCATGGGGGAATAATTCTAGAGGGGGAGAGAGATCCTTCACAAGGAGGTGTGTGGATGAAGGAGGGAATGGGTGGCCTTTTATAGGAGGAGGGGGGTGCCCCCTCTCTCCATGGCCGGCGCATGGGGGGTGACCCCTCACCTCCCCCATTCATGTGGTGGTAACTCCTCCACATTAAAATGCCTCTTCACATTCCCTTTTAAAGTCTCCACTTTAAATGCATTAAGTTTCTCCAAATTTAATGCTCTCTCATTTAATAAAACTCTTTTATTAAATTTATTCAGAATTTTGTTAATTATTTTAATTAACAAACATTCACATATAGTCCCTTGCAATATTTCAATATCACATGCAGAACCACCTTCTGCAATTTCACCCGAAACAATTTCCGGTTTCTATTGAAATAATTCCTGCGCTTTGCAATTCTTTCGTCTGAAACATATGTGCTCCAAAATGGTGTCCGGTAACTCTTAAGTGTGCCACCCTACGGTTCACGAATAATGCAGACATGATCAAGACCCTTCTCCGATCAATAATCAGCAGCGGGACCTGGAGATCCGTACTGACTCCTACACATTCAACGATGACTCCTGTGATCGTGAGAACCTTTAACGCTTGTAACTAAATCCCTTTATCTCTCGATATATTACATGTCCGAGATTCGATCATCGGTATCTCCATACCTAGTTTGATCTCGTTACCGACATGCACTCTTTTCTTGTTCCCGTGATATAACATTCTAGTGATCACATCACTTGCTTGCAAGCTATCCTAATGTGATATCACCGAGAGGGCCCAGAGTATATCTATCCGTCATCTGGATTGACAAATTCCACTCTTGATCCATGAGCCTCAACATAACACCTTCGTAGCGCTGAACCCATCTTTATAGTCACCCTGTTACGGTGTGACGTTGGATGTTATCAAGATACTCTTCCGGTGTTAGCAATTAACATGATCTCATGGTCTAAGGATAAAGATTACTTCGTATGATGTTATAGCAATATAAACACAATGACTTGATCGTAATGCTATACTTCGGATGAATGTTCATCACATCATTCCACCAATGGTGTGACCTTGTTATTAACAACATCCAATGTCCATGATCAGGAAACCTTGATCATCTTGTTAATCAACAAGCTAGTCTATAAGAGAGGCAAGACTAGGAACCCTTTTTGTTTATTAAACACACATGTATTGATGTTTCCTATCAATACAATTATAGCATGTAAAATAAACATCTATCATATATAAGGATTACATAATAACAACTTTATTATTGCCTCTCAGGGCATATTTCCTTCACCTGCCTGGTGGGGCCCTCCTGGTACCTTCCAGGCACTCCTCTGCCCCCTTTTTCACGTAAAAATTTAATATGAATTTTTTGGAATTTTTCGAGACACTTTATTTTGGGCAATTTTCAAGTATAAATGAATGATTTTCTGACAGAAAGATTTTTTTTGGAATGATGCAATGACAAACAAAGTTAGAACTACAGAAGTTCTAAGATACTCTAACATGCAAGCAACTAACAACAAAAAAGAAAACTAAAAGAAAACAAAACTAAAATGGATAGAATAGAAGTAAGCGGAGATAATCATGGTGAAAACATTGTTTTGCTCAATGAAGTCCTTTTGTTAACAAGGCTGATCAGGTCTTGTTACCAAAACAATTTTATATGAAACAAACCTTTGTATTCCACTAATGATTATGTTACCTCAACTTTGATAGCAATGGTCCCAATCATAATAGTTTCAAATTTTTCTCTTGGCATGAGACAATATATTTCTCCAACTTGAATGCCCTCAACATGTTCAATTGAATTCAAACCATAAGTCCTATCAATCTTCTTGGGGAAATAGATAGTATGTTCCCTGTCATTAACATTGAAGGTCACCTTTCCTTGATTACAATTAATAACAGCTCCTGCAGTATTAAGAAAAGGTCTCCCAAGAATAATAGACATATTATCATCTTCAGGCATTTCAAGCACAACAAAATCAGTTAATATCAAGCAATTATGAGCCACTTGAACAGGTACATCCTCACATATACCAACATGAATAGTGGTAGATTTATCATCCATTTGCAAAGATATATCAGTTGGTATTAATTTTTCTAGTTGAACTCTCTTATAGAGAGAGAAAGACATAACACTAACTCCAGCTCCCAAATCACACAAAGCAGTTCTAACATAACTATTCTTAATAGAGCAAGGGATAGTTGGAATCCCTAGGTCTCCAAGTTTCTTTGGAACCTTACCATTAAAGGAATAATTAGCAAGCAAAGTAGAAATTTCTTCATTAGGGATCTTCCTTTTATTCGAGACAATATCCTTCATATACTTTGAATAAGGAAGCAATTTAATAGCATCAGTCAAAGGAATTTGCAAGAATAAAGGTTTCATTCACTCACAAAACTTACTATAGTGTTCATCTTCCTTTGACTTGTGTTTCTTATCAGGGAAAGGCATAGGTGTTTGGACCCAAGGCTCTCTTTCACTACCATGTTTCTTAGCAACAAAATCTTCTATAGTGTATTTAGTATTCTTTAGTGTGCTTTTCAGGTTCTTCTTCAACTTTTTCTTTGTCAGGAACATCATTTTCTTCATTGCCACTTTCAGTTTCAGCATCAAAAATAGATATACTATTAGGATCTATAGCAGGTTCAGAGGGTTCTACAATAGTTTTATGTTTCTTTTTTCCTTTTCTTACGAGTAGAGCCACTATTTTCAACTTGTTGAGAATCCTGCTCAATTCTTTTGGGATGCCCCTCAGGATATAGAGGATCCTGGGTAGCAGCACCACTTCTAGTTCTAATCTCATAAGCGTGTGTTGGGGATATACTTTCCGGGTATCCTCACAGTTCCTCACTGACCAGGGTGGCCCACTTCGGGTTAGAGCTTTGCTTCACGGGCAGCCCAGTCAGGGAGAGAAGACGGAGTCCAATCCAGCTACGGGAAGGCCCAGAAGACTTACCGACTTAGGCCCATAATGTTACTTGTAGTTCAAGATGTACTCTGTAACCGACTCTTAGTCGTAGCCAGATAGATCTCTTCTGTAAACCCTAGGCCGGATGTCTATATAAGCCGTCCTAGGGAGAGGCTTTAGGGCAACACTCTAAACACCTCAATAGTCTACAATCTCAACTCGCACAGGCAAACCCTTGTAACCCATATTCTGGCTCTGCCGTATTACTAGATTACTAGCAGGAGTAGGATCCGTCCAAAGCCGGCGGATTTGAACCTGGGTAAACTTGTGTGCTCACCATCTCGGAATACCATACGTCTCACACCCCTCTCTTCCGCACGCCTCGAGGACCCCCTCATGGCGTACTTGTCCTCAATCCAACAACAGTTGGCGCCCACCGTGGGGCAAGTGAGCTTCGGATCTGCGTTCCGAGCGGAATCTGCAAGAATCAGAATCGGCAAAACTATCGCCGTCGGTCACATCCTCTACGCCAGCGACGTCCCTCTCATCGTTCTCGATGAGACCTGGATTCCGGCTAGGCAGGCTGTGACTGCCTACACAATCATGTCTTTTGGCGAGATCAATGTTTACATCGGTTTCGCTGAACCTGCCCCACCCACCCCAGCGGTGATGATAGAGGCAGAAGAATCTTCTAGGTCCCCTTTGTCCGCGAAGGCGGCAGAGTTCCAAATCTCAGAAAATCCTAATCCCACCCAGCCTGCACCAGCTGCGGAGATAGTGGAGAAATCCGAGCCTGAGGAAGACTTAGCGGTCGAAGTCGAATCTGGAGTGGATCTCCCAGGAGAGACCGGATCACAGATCGACCCACCCGCTGAAGTAGAAAACCAGGAGGAGCTCATCAACAACACTGATTCCGGCTCTGAAGATGCCGGGACAGACAAACCTTTCCTAAGGTACACACTGTGACGTATGATAATGCAAGATGCAAGCGCAGATGCAATTCTCGAGACCATCAAAAGTTTCGACATGGCAGATCGCGAGAGCCGCAGGTACCTCAAGAAGCACGCGTCGCACTTCGTCAGATATGTGGGATCCGGATCCGGCTCTTCTGATGCTGGAGAAAACACCGACTCTGTGCTGGAGGCGATTGGAACAAACGCCGACGTACCCGCATCCTCGGATGAATCAATGACGTCAGCAGATTTCCGAAAGTTCTCCGCGGAATATGAAGAGGAGTACAACTTCAAAACTGTAGAAGAAGGAGAAGCCATGGATGAAGGATCCGGGGAACACTCTCCCAAAGTGCAGGATGACATGGACGTCGGAGATAATCCCGAGGTCCAGATGTCCGTAAGTACCGATCAGAGCTTGACTCTGGGAAACGGACCCAAAGTCGTCTTTGCTACCGGCGCCGCCAAGAAGGCAAAGAAGAGGAACAAGAAGAACAAAACCCCGGCAAAAGACCCTCTGACAGAAGAGGTGATTGCCGAGGAATACGAAGAATACTCGGATGGAGCACTTATCCTAGACGAGAAGAAAAAGAAGAATCAGTGGATGGACATGTGATCACTGAAGGTGCACGTAAATTCATCGATGCTGCATTAACCACACCTATTCCTACAGCTGCAGAGCTTACTGCTAAAGAACTGGACGAGAGGGCGTAGGCCCTAGAAGCACGTCGTCAAGTACTCCTCGATGAAGCCAAAAACATTGAGGAAGAAAAGAAACACATAGCATCTGCGGGGAAGTACAACTCCAGGCAATACCAGAAGACCAGGAAGCGTCACACCAGTGACAACCAATTCCCGCAGATCCACGCCGTCCTTTTCGGAGATGAGATGGGGAAGCCTCGGAAAGATAGCAAAGGAAATTGGGTATATCCAACCCCAGTACAGAATACCGTGGCAGCCCGAGAAATTCTATCGGCTAATCCAGGACCAGAGGAAATCCAGTTGGGAATCAAACTACTCAACAAGGGACTGGAGCAGCAGAAGGTCGCCATGTCCGGAAGTCAAAAACTGGTCTCGGATTCTGACCAATGTCGCACAGATCCGGCATGGGCGGATGTAAGACCCTGGCGTGTTCTGGAGCAGTATCATCACCCTGAGCGCCGGGAAGACAATTATTCGAGAACCGGATCGTCAGGACAACACCGCATGACTACGCGTGACTGGAGCAACGTCGCTCCAGCGGCCGAGAAAGAGGCCATTGCTGCACTGTATTCGAGAACCCCCCCCCCCCCCCGACGAGAGTCGAGCGATCGAAGGGGAGAAGATAAAGAGAAACGTCGGGAGGAGGATCGTCAAAAAATGCCACCTCCTAGGCATACAAGCCGTCCGGCTGAGCCTCACCACGGTGGGAACGACGGACAGAGGAACGGCGGAAACCATGCCGGGACAAGCCGGCAAGGGGCTCGTCATAGTGAAGACCCTCCCTGAAACTGGAATAATGATGCTCCGGTTGGAGGCCGGCGATCAGCCAAAAACAATCCAGCTGCCCCACTCTCTCCACCAAGTAGTTATCACAACGGCTCTCAAGGGGGACATGGAGGACGACATGGCGGAGGAGGTGGTGGCAGAAGCCGAAGTCCGGCTCCAAGGCACCGCAGCCATAGCCGACATTCGGGACGATCACTATCCTCGAACGATGCAAGGCATATGATCAATTCCAACATAGAGGCGCGGCGCTATGAAAATGATGATATCTACGTGGGCCCAAAATGCTTCGGACCACGCATCATAGCTACAAGATTCCCGAAAGGATTTGCTATTTCAAGGCATATCCAAGCCTACGATGGCATTGCTCGGCCAGATACCTGGCTACAGGATTTTTTCCAAGATTGCTGCATCGCCAAAGGCGGAAACAACCTGGTCACAACCCGATATCTCCCACTTATGTTGAGGAAGTCGATGCGATCATGGCTTAATGAACTTCCGGAGAACACCATCCACAACTGGTATGACATGCAAAGTGCGTTCTTTTGGAATTTCGAAGGCACGTATCGGAGGCCCTGTACGGTCGGAGACCTACAGCGTTGCACCCAGAAGGCCGGAGAAACTTGCCAGGATTACCTCAGACGATGGATCGACACCAAGAACTCCTGCGAAGGAGTAAATGATCAAACTGCGATTGTAGCTTTCATCGCAGGTCTCCCAATTGGTCTACTGCGCCATCGCTTGTAGTGTGACAAGGTCACTGATTTGGGAGAGATGATAGAAACAGCGAGCAAGTATGCAGATGCCGACGATGATGCAGAAGGATTACTCAATGTCCTAGCTGTGCCACAGTCGGCAAAACAACCAAAGCAACAAGCTCAGAAGTGCAAAAATACCTCGGAAGAAAAACCCAACGCGGAAACAACAGTGGTCACTGCTACTTTTGGGTCTGGAGGACGAGGAGGACGCGGCGGAGGCCGCGGGCGTGGGCATGGAACTTCAAGAGTCCAAGGTAGAGGAGACCAGCAACTAGGCAAAACCTACTCTTGGGCCGACATTGCCAATAACCCATGTGTCCATCACCTAGACGCCAATGGGGGCTCGTCCCACACCAACGCCGAATGTCGTTTTAATGACGACATCAAAAGAGATGACACCGCGGGCTACAAAGCTAAGCGGAAGAAGGGAAAGAAGAATCCCAAAAAGGAAAAAGAGACCAAGGAAGATTCTGACATGGAGGAAGATGATGCTTCAAATCCCAAGCCGGAAGGGAAGAAAACTTTTCCCACCAAGAAGGACACTTATGTCACTTTCCTTGGATCTCAACCAGCAAAAGTCAAGAAAGTAGTTCTACACGAGCTCAATGCAATAGTTCCGGCTATCCCCCAATACTTGGACTGGTCGGAAGTGGCAATCACATTTGACCGCGCTGATCATCCTCCTAAGTTGCACAGGCAAGGAAAATACGCCTTAATCGTCAATCCACTTATTGACGGTTATGGTTTCTCCAAGACCCTCATGGACGGTGGTAGTAGTATCAATATTCTCTATGTTGAAACGCTACGCCGGATGAAGATCTCGGAAACCCAGCTGAACCATAGCTCTGTGATCTTTCACGGAGTTGTCCCAGGAAGACAAGGTAATTCCCTGGGAGAGATTACTTTGGATGTTACCTTTGGAACTCCAAAGAACTATCAGACGGAAGCACTTTCCTTCGAAGTGGTCCCGTTCAAGATCGCGTACCACGCTATATTCGGACGTCCGGCTTACTGGGCTTTTATGGCTCGTTCGTGTTACATTTACAATATGATGAAAATTCCAGGTCCCAACGGCATGATCACCATTAGGGGAGACCCGAAGAAAGCGCGAGAGTGCGAGGATGGAAATGCCGCCTTTGCTGAAGCCGTGCTGCACGCCTAGGAGTACCAGGAGATCAAGAAGAGCATAGATCCGTCCGAGATGCCCGCAACAAAGAAGGAGGTGACAAAGCCAAATCCGGAGTTCAAGGCATCAGAAGAGACGAAGAATACGCTGTTGAAGGATGATGACCCCTCCAAGGTGACCTAGATAGGCGTAGGCCTAGGTAGCGCATAGGAAAGCGCGCTCGTCAAGTTCCTCCAAGCAAATCAAGATATCTTCGCATGGTAGCCATCTGACATGATCGGAGTACCTAGGGAACTTGCCGAGCACTCTCTAAATGTAAACCCGAACGCTAAACCCGTCAAATAGTCCTTATGATGTTTCGGTGATGAAAAGCTTAAGGCAATAGCTAAGGAACTAGCACGGCTCGAGTTAGCCGGATTCATAGAAGAGGTCATCCACACTGAGTGGTCGGCCAATCCTGTAATGGTCCCTAAAAAGGACACCACTGATTTAAGGATGTGTGTTGATTATACTGCCTTGAACAAGGCTTGTCCAAAAGATCCGTTCGCTCTGCCTAGAATTGATCAAGTTATCGATTCTACGGCAGGCTCGGAACTCCTCTGTTTTCTGGATGCATATTCCAGTTATCACCAAATCCGAATGAAGGAATCTGACAAAGTTAAAACTTCATTCATAACCCCCTTCGGAACCTTCTATTTTATTACAATGCCCTTTGGGCTGAAGAACGCAGGAGCTACGTACCAGCGCACGATGCAACGTTGCCTCCATGACCAACTCGAACACAATGTACATGCATATGTGGATGATATCGCAGTGATGTCCAAAAAGAAGGAAACACTGATTTCCGACTTGGAGGAAACATTTGCCAATCTACGAAAATACAACATCATGCTTAACCCGAAGAAATGCTTCTTTGGAATACCAGCCGGAAAATTGTTAGGTTTCATCGTGTCTCAGAGAGGCATAGAGGTGAACCGGGACAAAATCAAGGCTATACTCAATATTTCCAGGCCAACTCGCCTGAAGGACGTACAGAGATTAACTGGTTGCATCACTGCGGCCAGTCGATTTGTAAGCCGGCTTGGTGAAAGAGCCGCACCATTATATAAACTCCTGAAAGACAAAAGATTTTGTTTGGACTGATGAAGCTGAAGCTGCACTACAAGACCTGAAGAAAGTACTCTCATCTGCTCCTATCCTTGCAGCACCGGAACCTCAGGAACCGATGTTGCTTTATATTGCTGCGACAAATAAGGTCGTTAGTATCGTCATGGTGGTGGAGAGATCGGAGGAAAATCAGGAGCACCTAGTGCAGCGTCCGACTTACTTTGTCAGCGAAGTCCTGATAGAATCAAAACAGCGGTATTCGCACTATCAAAAGTTGGCTTATGGTGTTTTCCTACCATCTCGTAAGCTATGACACTATTTTCAGGAGCATCCAATTACCATGGTGAGCACAGCTCCCATGAGAGATATAATCAACAACAGTGACGCCACAGGACGCGTCGCCAAATGGGGCATAGAGCTTTCAGCTTTTGACATTGAGTATAAACCTCGGACAGCAATCAAATCCCAGATCCTTGCTGACTTTGTCGCTGATTGGACAGAGACGAAGGAGAACATGAGCCTCCCTGAGTCGGAATATTGGACCCTCTATTTCGATGGGTCTAAGGCTCGAGGGGGCTCGGGGGCTGGCGTGGTGCTCAAATCACCCCAAGGAGATAAACTTCTATACGTGTTGCAGATCCACTTCACAGCGACAAATAATATTGCCGAGTATGAAGCACTGCTGCATGGAATCCGGATTGCTAAGGATATTGGCATCCGGCGTTTGATGTGTTACGGAGATTTGGATCTTGTTGCTCAACAAGTGTCGAATATTTGTAATGAAAATAAACATATGGCAGCGTATAAAGCTGTCGTGGATGATCTATCTAAATTGTTCGAAGGGTTTGAGGTTCAACACATCCCTCGGGCAGAAAACGAGGAAGCAGATGCACTATCTCGGATAGGCTCTGCACGGAAAGAGGTCCCGGATGGCGCTTTTATAGAGCACCTCAAAGTTCCCTCAATAAAGGGAGTAGATGAGGAATATCCGACCAAATCCGACTCACCTCTAATAGTAGTTCTGGCTATAATTCTCAGCTGGACTCAACCCTACTTAGATTATCTGGTAGATGGCAAATTACCCGAAGACGAGGTTCTAAGCCGACAGATTATCCGACAAGCAAAAGCCTATACTATTGTTAACGGTGAGCTCTATAAATGGAGTGTTTCTGGGGTTTTTCAGCGCTGCGTATCTCTAGAAGAAGGAGTGGAAATTTTAAGGGAAATCCACGAAGGCGAGTGTGGTCACCACGCTGCAGCCAAATCTTTAGTGGCAAAAGCTTTTAGACACGGATTTTTCTAGCTTACAGGTCAGGCAGATGCTGGACGATTAGTCAAGACGTGCAAAGGCTGCCAAAAGTACGCCAAACAAGCTCATGTTCCGGCTGATCAGCTGCGAACAATACCTATAACATGGCCTTTTGCGGTCCGGGGGCTTGATATGGTAGGACCTTTTAAACGAGCTCCAAGTGAATTTACTCACCTCTTAGTGATGGTGGATAAATTCACCAAATGGATTGAGGCTAAACCTGTCACTAGTTATGATGGAGCAACAGCCAAAAGGTTTGTCGAGGATGTTATAATTCGGTATGGTTATCCACATAGCATTATCACGAACAAAGGGAGTAACTTTTCTATGGGAGAATTGGCTGAATTCTGCAACGAGCAAAATATTCGGCTTGACATTGCGTCAGTCGCACATCCACAGGCTAACGGACAAGTCGAAAGAGCAAATGGTTCAATCCTACAAGGCCTAAAGCCGATACTCGAAGCACCACTAAGATGTGCTGCGGGGGCTTGGGCAGAGGAATTACCCTCTGTAATATGGAGTTTACGAACGACTCCAAATAGGTCAACCGGATACACACCTTTCTTCTTGGTCTATGGCGCAGAAGTAGTTCTTCCTAGTGATTTGATTCACACCTCTCCTAGAGTGGCCACGTATATTGAAGAGGATGCCAAGATTTCTCGACAAAACGATCTCGACTTAGTCGAAGAAGTTCGCGTCGTTGCTGAAATGAGATCTACATCCTATCAACAGAAGTTACGCAAGTATCATAGCCAGAGAGTCCGAAATAGATCTTTCAATAAAGGTGATTTGGTTCTCCGGCTTGTGCAACAAAGAAAGCACAAACTTTCCCCAGTATGGGAAGGGCCCTTTTTAGTTAGTCGAGTATTGCACAATGATTCTTACTACCTAACTGACATGAGGCCAGTCAAAGAAAGACCTGCTACTAAGAAGAGAAAGAGAGCTGGAGGCAGTACAAATCCAGATGAGTTAGACAGACCATGGAATATTGCTCAGCTACGTCCCTTTTATTCTTAGTTTATCCTTCTTTGTAAACATATATATGTACATGCTCTGTGAGAAATAAAAGTTTTGGTTACCTCAAGCTTTTCTGAGAAGTTCTTACCATCTTATTTCTGAATGATCATTTCATAGTCAAAAATCCTAGAATGCTTGAAAGTACTTTATGCTCATGTTCGTTCTGGTTTAGATTTCCGATTCTAAAATTGCTACCCTCGGGTATAACTCTAAATTTTCTAGTCTTTACTTTGGCTATTTGTCTGATTGCTGGATGCGGGTATTTTCCGAGTAGTGAATTGTTGGTATTGGAAGCCGACTTTGTTTCCGAGTTTAAACTGGTTTAGCAATTGAGCTCTGTTGCTCGGCAAAGTTTCCGGCAGAAGGTTTAGCCGACTCACAAAAGGGACGAGGCGGAAAGCCAGATAAACGATAAGTATAGACGAAAAAATACAAGTGCTTATGTAAACATTTCAGGCACATAAATATTTAAAGCCAAAACTGCTGAATAGATCAAAATCTTAGCACTAGCAAAATTATAGTACTACATATTTACAGGCCCATCATGTTTTTCAGAATAACACAAATATTTCTGTTAATCTATGATGCAGGAGAGGAAGGAGCTGCCGGCTCGCTGGATACACCGCCTTGGTATCGTTCCGAGATGTCCACATCCGACACGGTGTGGTCATCGTCAGAAACTTCTGCTGATTCTTCTGGAGGCGAAGGCGGAGTGTCCACGCGGGTGAAGAAAGGAGTTTCGTAGCTGGTCAAATCAGCCACGTGACACCCATATCCGGCACAGGAGTGCATGATGGCTTGAAGGTCCTGCTCCTGGCCGTCTTCATCTACTTTGCAGTACCCTCTGGTCACTTGCCATATTTCCATGTTTCCATGGTGGCTCATGGCCATAGTAAGAGCGTTTTGCGCTGCAGTCCGTGCGTAAGACATGTTCCAATCCTGGACAAGTTGCGGCATCTCCTTTGCCTTGTCCTGCACCTAAAAATCCGACATGTTGTGCATGTCCGGAATCTTGAGAGCTTCGCCAATGTCCTCAAGGGATTGGCGGAAGTCATGAAGCAGGTCACCGACTTGGGTAAGCCGGTGGGTGCGGGGCTCAGCGGAGGTGGAGTCTGTCAAGTTCAGAGGACCTATAGACAAAAGCATTCAAAATAAATCCGACATTGAAAGAGGTCAAAGAAAAAAAAAGACAAGTCAGATAGATGGAACTTACCGAAAATGACATCGTCAATTTTGGTCTTCTCTTCCCGAAGACTCTAGAGTTCAGCCCGGAGCGCCTCGGAAAGGTCCCTCTCTCTGCAAAGCTCATTATTGAGGTCCGAGATTTTTTGATCTTCACGCTCATCAGTAGCCATGGAGGAGGACTCAAGGATTTGAGCAATGCTCTTTTCATGATCCGCCTTGAGCTTATCCAGCTCTTGGCGCAGCTCCTTGTTCTCCACCACCAAAGTCTTGAGGTTCTCGGCCTCTTCAATCATGGCACAGGATTGTTTCACCAGTGCTGTAAGTCAAAAAAGAACAAGAGTTCAACGAAAAAATTCGACATTGAAAACACAAAGACAAGGTTTGAGTCTCGGAATGTTTACCTTCAGCTTCATCCTTGGCAACTTTCAGCTCAGCATTTTTAAGTCGGAGAGATCTGATCTCTCTCCGCTTATCACAGACATTCTTCAACAAATCCTGGTTATAGGAATATACTTTCTGTAAGTCAGAATACCCAAAGTCAGAAAGCTACTAAAGACTCGGGCTAATATTTTTGCTAATATCAGCACGAGCCTTGGGGGCTACACTAGTTCGTTCTTTGGCATCCTAAGGAAGCATAAACCCGGATTATTTATCCTACTTCATGCTTGGGGGCTAGAGGATATGATATGAAATAAAGGAAAAAACAAGAGTTAGAATTCCGACTTACATATTGTTCGCGAGTAAGTTTATCCAAACTCGCGTTCACTTCAACTACAACCTTCCCAGTGAGAGTTAGAGGGGTCACAGGAGCAGTTGGAAGCTCCTCGGACTTGATTCTCTCGTTACAATGACACACCTGGTTAAGAAGATCAGAGTGTTTGACGTCCTCTGCTTCTTGCGCTTCTTCTTCAGCAGATAAGTTTCTTTTCTCCAGGCATTGCTTGGCCAGCCACTAGATCTCTTCAGCAGATTTCCGGGACATGCCAAACTTGGCAAGTCCTGTATTACTGATAAGGTTTTCGGCAAAAGTTTCTGCCGAGGGATCATTACCCAAAGAGGGTTCACCCTTATCTAAATCTGACTCACCCATGGTGACGTCAGTTTGCGATTCAAGGATCACAAGCTCCATTGAAGTAGTCGGATCTTCTGCGACGGTCGGAGAAATCACCGGCGTTGCGGAAGGTTGAGGGGCAGGAGTCAGAGGAGCCACGGCAGGAGAAGCTATGGTAAGCTTCGTCTGTTGCCGGGGCTTTGAAGAAGTTCCCTTCCGCTTGCCCTTGATGAGCTGTTTAGCTCTGAGAATGTAATAAAGTTAGAAACATTATGTCTCAGAAGGAAATTCAAGTAAAGTGCAAAGGCAGAAGTTGTGATTGAAAGTTACCTCTTCACGATGGGCACCTCCTTTGTGCCAACAACCACTATCGAAGCTTTGCGCTTCTTGAGTGCAAGGTCCGGCAATGGGACCACCTCTGTCTTCTGAGAAAACTCCGAAGGATATCCTTCGAGTGGAGCAAATTCTAACTCGGGGAGGTCAGCAAGCTGAAAAGAAGAAGACATATCAGTATTGCAATGTAACTCAAAGGTTGAAACACATAAAAAGGTGTACTGTTAGAAGCTTACCGGCACTACGGGGTTTTCCGCCGTATGCATGTCCAGAGAAACCTCCGGGATCCTCCTCTCGATCCGCTCCCTTATCAGCCACTTGATCTGGCTTATATAGCCCTGCGTGGTGTAGGCTTTGGGGCTGATGCGGAGGGAGTCTTTCTTGGACGACGTGATGGAGTGCATCAGTCGATCTCCGTGGTACTAAAGGGGCTGGATCCGACGTGACACCCAGCATTGGACCAAGTCGGATCCCTTCAGTCCTTTGTGTTTGATCAAGTATTCGATCCGCCTCTTAGCGAGGATCAGATCGTCAGTGAGAGCTGGAGGAGCCTCGTCCCAAGACGGTTGGGCCGTGGCAGCTCCATCGACAAAAGCCGGCAAAGCAGTAGCTTTGCCGGGAGCCAGAATATCCCTATGATAAAAGAATGTGGCTGGCCACTGTTTGACCGAGTCACTAGCTAGGATTTTGGGATATGCGCGCTCGCGTCTAAGTGAAAAACTAATAGTACCGGTGATGGAAGGAACACCGGCAGTGATAGAGTTTCTCCGGACATGAAAATAGTACCGGAATAAGGTCAAACTCGGCCTAATGCCGAGAAATCCCTCACACAAAGAAGCGTAAGCGCTCATCTCTAGAAGAGAGTTGGGAGGAAGATGGTGGAGTTGGACACCAAAATGGTCAATCACCTCGGAGAAGAACTCCGGGGGAGGGAATGACAAACCTCTATCGAGGTGGGTGCCGAAGTGGACTCGCTCGCCGGCGCGCGGGTTGGGGACAGTTTCCTCGAAGCCGCTCCGCCAGTCGCCAGTGCGGAGGAGCCTTTCTGTCTCCATGTTCTGGAGCTTCTCATCGTCGAGTACGCAGGGGATCCAGACCCCACGGAAGCTTTCCTTCTCCGCCGCCACTTCTGTCGCCGCCATCGCCGCCGCTGCCGCCAAGCCGGAAGAGGAAGAAGAAGCCATTTCTCTAGCGAGCAGTTGACCTAGGATGGGCAGCGCTGGGAGTTTTTGGGGGAAAGCAGAGGAGGTCTGTGCGTGCGGGGGAGATTTGGAGGAGAAGAAAAGGCAAAGGACAGGTGAAGATAAGAGGAGAAGAATCCTCACCCCTTATATCCACCTAACCGCGCCAAGATTCGTGCAAATTCTACAGTGTAACCGCCACGCATTGTGGAAGGAACTGGGAAGGACCCACGCGATGATTACGTCGCCTCGATCTCCGCGTACGCATTGAAACGACGCCTCGGATCCGCGAACCACGGACCCACCAACGGTCATGCTGACAGAATGTCTGTCAGATGACGTGACTTGACCATGACTCGCGTCAGGTGGCGTTAGAGACCAAGTTCCGGCTTAGTTTGAAATCAAGATGGAAAATCCGAGTAACCTGTTAATAGGTCCAACTTATTTTTAAGACCCGGATCGTATTTTGTTGTTGTGAAGTTTCAGGAATCCTTCAAGATTCAGCAAGCCGAAGATCAAGCTAGATGATGATAAATCTGACTTTGGATCTTGGAGGCCTCCGGGGGCTACTGTTGGGGATATACTTTTCGGGTATCCTCACAGTTCCTCACTGACCAGGGTGGCCCACTTAGGGTTAGAGCTTTGCTTCACGGGCAGCCCAGTCAGGGAGAGAAGACGGACTCCAATCCGTCTACGGGAAGGCCCAGAAGACTTACCGACTTAGGCCCATAATGTTACTTGTAGTTCAAGATGTACTCTGTAACTGACTCTTAGTCGTAGCTGGATAGATCTCTTCTGTAAACCCTAGGCCGGATGTCTATATAAGCCATCCTAGGGAGAGCCTTTAGGGCAACACTCTAAACACGTCAATAGTCTACAATCTCAACTCGCACAGGCGAACCCTTGTAACCCATATTCCGGCTCTATCGTATTACTGGATTGCTAGCAGGAGTAGGATCCGTCCAAAGCCGGCGGATTCGAACCTGGGTAAACTTGTGTGCTCACCGTCCCGGAATACCATACGTCTCACACCCCTCTCTTCCGCATGCCTCGAGGACCCCCTCATGGTGTACTTGTCCTCAATCCAACGACAACGTGTTTTTCTTTGGCAGCATTAACTAGCAAGTCTTTTTGCACTTTAATAAGTTGATCTATTTGATTTTGAACCATTTGAAAGTGTTTAACAATCATTTTAACATCATTAGAGGTTCTTTCCACAATATCCTTTAACTCAACAATAGCTCTAGTGTTTTCCATTAGATGATTTTGCACCCTTTTATTAAAATTATCTTGCTTAACAATAAAAATATCGAATTCTTCTAAGCATTGATCAGGAGGTTTAGAGTAAGGGTTATCACCTTCATCAAAATGTTGGAGAGAGTGTACCTCAATAGTGAATGAATGGGGAATTGGCTTACATAATTCTTCTATAGGAGGTAAATTCTTGACATCTGCAGCTTTAATTCCCTTCTCCTTAAGACATTTCTTAGCTTCCTTCATCACTTCATCATTCAATTCAATAACTCCCCTCTTCTTAGATAATGGTATAGCCGCCGGTATAGCTGGTTCAGGTATAATTACTTCAGGTATAGCTGGTTTAGGAGGAGTCCAATCTTCATAGTTCTTGCTTATTTTAGCCCTTAATTCCTCATCTTCTTTGGGACTCCTATTCCTAAAAACATAATCAGCACAACTATCTAGGTATGTCCTAGATTCTTTAGTTAGTCCATTATAAAATATATCAAGTACCTCATTCTTAGGTAATGGACTTCTAGCCTGTGCATGAATCAAAGCAGAAAACCTTGCCCAAGATTCAGGCAATATCTCTTTTTCTCCCTGTTTAAAATCAAAAATTTCCTACAAAATAGCATGTCTAGCACTAGGAGGAAAATATTTCTGCAGGAAAGTACTAATCAAGCAATCAGGGCTAGATCTAGGAGGTAAATTACTAAACCAAGTTTTAGCTTCTCCTTTCAGTGAAAAGGGGAAAATCTTAGCAACAAAGTAGGTACGCATCTTAATATCATCAGAAAACAGGCCACTCATGGTAGAAAGCTCAGTCATATGTGCTACCGCACTCTCATTCTTAGTCCCACAAAAAGGTTCTTTCTCAACAATAGCTATGTAAGATAGATCAAGAGAGAAATCATAATCTTTATCTTTAATGTTTATGGGAGAAGCAGCAAACTTAGCAATAGGAGACAATTTGGGTTTAATAGTATGCCTCTCAAGGAGACTCTTAGCAGCGCTCCTATCATGGGTGTTTTTACATTCTTTAATAAATTCATCAGTCATCTCAACATAACTGTCTTCAATATCATAGCTCTCACTAGACTCAGGTGAACTAACAGGTGTAGTAGTGTCTTCATTAGAAGTTTCAGTATTTCTAGCTATAGTTCTAGCAATTGTAGCATCTAGGAAAGTACCTAATGAACCACTCTTATCAAGCACAGTAGAAGCAGCATCATAAGTATCAGAAGTTTCAGATTCAGCAGTAGTAGCAGTGTGTGTAGCATGTGTGTGTGGTGGTGTAACGAGCTTACTCATAAAAGATGGTGAATCAAGAGCAACAGAGGTGTTCAGAACCGTACCTCTTCTTGTAGTGGATGGTAAAATAGGAACCTTGCCATCACGAGACTTACCCACGATGGATGGATAACAACGAACAATAGAGAATCCAAGTGAACTTGATAAATAAAGCTATGCTCCCCGGCAACAGCGCCAGAAAATAGTCTTGATGACCCACAAGTATAGGGGGTGTATCGTAGTATTTTCGAGGGAAGTGAAACCCAATTTATTGATTCGACACAAGGGGAGCCAAAGAATATTTATAAGCCTTAACAACTGATTTGTCAATTCAGCTGCACCTGGATACAATCTTGCTCACAGCAGTTTATCAGCAGCAACAGTTTTGTAGTAGGAATAGTAAAGTAACAATAGTAGTAAAGTAAAGACAACAGTAACAATAGCAGTAAACAGTAGGATTCGAGTGTGGTAGGCATAGGGATGGACGGACGGGCGTTGCATGGACAAGACAATTCACATAGCAATCAGAACATA
This sequence comes from Avena sativa, assembly GCA_916181665.1. Taxonomy (NCBI): domain Eukaryota; kingdom Viridiplantae; phylum Streptophyta; class Magnoliopsida; order Poales; family Poaceae; genus Avena; species Avena sativa. The sequence continues at coordinate 474,785,958 of OV702290.1, forward strand.
GGGCAATTACAGATAAATAAGAATAAGCATCCAAGTACTAGATAATCCTAGGCATGTGTCCCATATATAGTCATACGTGCTCGCAATGAGAACTTAGACAACATCTTTTGTCCTGCCAGCCCGTTTGCAGCGAGGCCTCAAGGGAACTACTGGCAATTAAGGTTCTCCTTTTAATAGAGCACCGGAGCAAAGCATTAACACTCCGTGAACACATGTGATCCTCACATCAAAGCCATTCCGTCCGGTTATCCTGATTTCTGTCACTTCGGGGCCATTGGTTCCGGACAACAACATGTGTATACAACTTGCAGATAAGACCATAAACGATACTATCATAATGAATCAATAACATGTTCAGATCTGAAATCATGGCATTCGGGCCCTAGTGACAAGCATTAAGCATAACAAGTCGCCACAAAGTCATAAAGCACTAATAGAAGATACTAGGCACCATGCCCTAACAATCCGATGCCATTACATGAACGATATCATCCAATCCCTACCATCCCCATAGCCTATAGCGGGGGATTACTCACTCATAGATGGAGGAAACATGGATGGTCGATGGAGAAGCGATGGTGATGATGATGGCGATGATATCCTCCAATTCCCCGTCCTGGCAGGGTGCCAGAACGGAGTTTCTGGTGCTGTTTCGTGGAATCTGGTGGTGGCGGCGGAGCGGAACTCCTTCTGGAAAAACGTCGACCCCCCATGAGTTTTTAGGTCAGAAGGCATCTTATAGGCGAAGAGGGAGACCGAGGGGGTGTCTGGGGTGGCCATACCACCCCTGGCGTGGCCAGGCCTAGCCCACGCAGCCAGGTGGTGTGGCCTAGGCCCAGCCCCCCTCCGTCTCGTATTCTGGCTCCGGGAGTCTTCTGGTGAAATAGGAGTTTTGGCATATTTTCCGGGATTTTTCCTGATAGTTGATTTTCTGCACAAAAACTAAACACCAAGGCAATTCTACTGAAAATAGCGTCAGTCTGTGTTAGTTGCATCCAAATCACACAAGTTTAGAGGAGAAACAATAGCAAAAGTGTTCAAGAAAGTAGATACGTTTTGGACGTATCATGCAGCATGTTCCCTCCATCAATAAGAATCTTGTCAACGGATCTCTTTTATGTTGAGATGGTTTTAAGTTGGTTTTTGAGTCCAATAAAGTTGTAATTTCTAAATATGAACAATTTGTTGGAAAGGGTTATGAGTGTGGAGGTCTGTTCCGCTTATCTTTGTCAAACTCATGTACTAAAGTTATTAATCATGTTTGTAATGATAATGAGTCCAATATTTGGCATTCACGACTTTGTCATATTAACTTTGGTTGCATGACGGATCTAGCCAATATGAGTTTAATTCCGAAATTTACCAATGTCAAAGGTTCTAAGTGCCAAGTTTGTGTGCAAGCAAAGCAACCCCGCAAGTCTCATACGGCTACAGAACCGAGAAACTTAGCACCGCTAGAACTTATACATTCAGATCTATATGAGATGAATGGTGTTTTGACAAAAGGTGCAAAAAGATATTTCATGATGTTGATTGATGACTCCACTAGATGCTGCTATGCTTATCTTTTGAAATCTAAAGACGAAGCTTTCAACTACTTCAAAATCTATAAAGCTGAAGCAGAAAACGAACTTGATCATAAAATCAAGCTGCTAAGGACGGATCGTGGTGGAGAGTACTTTTCAAATGAATTAGATCTATTCTGTACGGCACATGGTATTATCCATGAGAGGACGCCTCCCTACTCACCTCAGTCAAATGGGGTGGCCAAAAGAAAGAACCGCACTCTAACTGATTTGGTTATCGCCATGTTAGATACATCAGGTCTTTCCAAGGAGTGGTGAGGAATGCGCTAATGACTGCGTGTCATATCCTAAACCGTGTTCCCGTAAAGGATAAAACCATGACTCCATTTGAGAAATGGGAGAAGAAAAGGCTTAAACTCTCTTACGTACGAACTTGGGGATGTTTGGCGAAAGTCAATATTCCAATACCCAAGAAGCGAAAGCTTAGACCAAAAACCGTGGATTGTGATTTTCTAGGATATGCTTTTCATAGCATTGGCTATATATTTTTGATAGTAAAATCTGAGGTATCCGACATGCATGTTAGTATGATTATGGAGTCGAATGATGCGACTTTCTTTGAGGACATATTTCCCATGAAAGGTATGTCTAGCTCATCAAATCAGGAGATGACTAGTTCATCTAGTCAAGATTTTTTTATAATTCCTAAACCCACTATGCTGATAGAACACTATGATGATCCTGTGGAGGACGACAATGAAGCTCCCAAAAGGAGCAAGAGACAAAGGACTGCAAAGTCATTTGGTGTTGATTTCATTGTGTACCTTTTGGATGATACTCACACTTCTATTTCAGAAGCCTATGCATCTCAAGATGTCGACTACTGGAAATAAGTTGTCCATAGCAATATGTATTCCATCTTAGCTAATGGAACTTGGGAAGTCACTAATCGTCCTTATGGGTGCAAATCTGTAGGATGTAAGTGGGTGTTCAAGAAAAATCTTAGACCTGATGGTACTATTGAAAAGTACAAGGCACGTCTTGTGTCCAAGGGTTATACCCAAAAAGAAGGTGAAGACTTCTTCAATACCTACTCACATATAGCCGGATTGACCACTATTCGAGTACTACTATCCTTGGCTACCTCACATGGTCTTCTCGTTCATCGAATGGACATTAAGACAACTTTTCTAAATGGAGAGCTAGATGAGGAAATTTATATGGAGCAGCCTGATTGGTTTGTAGTAGATGGTCAAGAAGGAAAGGTGTGTAAGTTAGTGAAGTCTTTATATGGTCTTAATCAAGCTCCTAAGCAATGGCACGAGAAGTTTGAAAGACCTCTAACCGCTGAAGGTTTTGTTGTAAACGAAGTTGATAAGTGTGTGTACTATCACAATGGTGGGGGCGAGGGAGTTATTATGTGTCTCTATGTCGATGACATATTGATATTCAGTACCAACCTCACTGTTATTGAGGAGGTCAAAGAGTTCCTATCTCGCTGCTTTGAGATGAAGGACTTGGGAGTGGCTGATGTAACCTTAAACATCAAGCTAACGAAGGATGACAATGGTGGGATTACACTGCTTCAGTCCCACTATGTGGAAAAGATATTGAGTCGCTTTGGTTATAAGGACTGCAAGTCTTCTCCAACACCTTATGTTCCGAGTGTGCTACTTCGAAATAATCGAAGGAATGCTAAAGATCAATTGAGATATTCTCAAATCATTGGCTCACTCATGTATTTTGCCAGCGCTACAAGGCCTAACATCTCCTTTGCTGTAAGAAAAGTGAGTCGGTTTGTGTCAAATCCTAGAGATGATCATTGGCATGCTCTTGAAAGAGTTTTGCGCTATTTGAAAGGCATTGCGAGTTTTGCTATCCACTATACTGGGTATCCTCGAGTACTTAAGGGTTATAGTGATTCAAATTGGATATCTGATGCTGATGAGATTAAGGCCACAAGTGGTTATTTGTTTACACTTGGTGGTGGCGCTGTTTCATGGAAGTCTTGCAAGCAGACCATCTTGACGAGGTCAACTATGGAAGCAGAACTCACAACATTAGACACAGCCACCGTTGAAGCAAAGTGGCTTCATGAGCTCTTGATGGACTTACTTGTGGTTGAAAAACCAATACCCGCCATTGATACATTGCAAATGTATCTATAATTTTTGATGTTCCATGCTTAGTTTTATCTACTTTCTTGTGCTTTGTCCACACTTTGGAGTACTTTTCTTAAGATTTCTTGGACTAACTTATTAATAAGAGCCATAGTGCCAGCTGCCTATTTTCTGCTGTTTTTAGTTCCAGGAAGTCAGAAAATGAATATTCTCGGAATTGGACGGGACAAAAGCCAAAGTTGCTATTCTACCGGAAGACATCTGGAGCCAGAATACGAGACGGAGAAGGGCTGGGGCCCGGCCACACCACCTGGCCGTGCGGCCAGGCCTGACCCGCGCTAGGGGGTGGTCTGGCTGACCCCAGCACCCCCTCGGCCTCTCCTTCCGCCTATATATTGCCTCCGATACCAAAACCCTAAGTACCTGATCAAAAATCCACGAAAGAGTCTGTAGACGCCATCATCTCCATCCCTAGATCGGGAGGGATCTGAAGCTCTTCCCGGCACCCTGCCGGAGAGGGGAATTCACCTTGGAGGCCTTCTTCATCACCATGCAAGCCTCCGGTGTGATGCGTGAGTAGTTCATCTCTAGACTACGGGTCCATGTAGTAGCTAGATGGCTGGTTCTCCTCCTTTGTGCTTTCATGTTTAGATCTTGTGAGTTCCGTTCATGATCAAGACCATCTATTTGTAATCCATACATGTTGTGTTTGCGGGGATCTGATGGATATTGAGATGCTATTTTAGATTGATTATTGATTCTATCATGTCTTTGTTATTTGTGATCTTGCATGCTTTCCGTTGTTAGTAGCTATCTTGGCCAAGTAGATGCTAGCAACTCCAAGAGTTAGTATTTATGCTCGATAGTGGGTTCATGCCTCTGGTAATCTGGGGAAGTGACAGAAATCTCTAAGGTACTAGATGTGCTATTGCTACTAGGGAGAAAACAACAATCCTTTGTTCATAGAACAATTGTATTGTTTACTTTACATGCAATTCGTAAAGCAATTATCTGTTGTTTGAAACTTAATACTGGAGGGGGTTCGGATGATAACCTGAAGATGGATTATTAGTCATAGATGCAGTTGGATGGCGGTCTATGTATAATGTTGTAATGCCTAATCAAGTCTCAAAGGTGTCAAGATGATTAGTATATGCTTGTATGCTTTATCGATGTTTGTCAATTGCCCCGCTGTAATTTGTTCACCCAGCATGTTATCTATCTTAAGGAGAGCCACCTCTAGTGAACTATGGACCCTGATCCTTTCTTTTACATACAATCTACAAACTGTTTACTACTTTGTGTTTACTTTCTGCAAACTATTACTTCCTTCCATTCGATACGTTTAATCCTTTGTTTTTAGCAAAACTGGTGAGATTGACAACCTCATCGCAAGTTGGGGACAGAGTTCTATGGTTTTGTTGTGTAGGTCTCCACGTTGCTGCTGGCACCGGTAGTGCGCCCTGCCAACGTTCAGCTATCTACACCTTTGGGGTGTTTCCTTGCTCCTACTAGATTGATAACCTTGGTTTCATAACTGAGGGAAACTTACTGCTGTGCTCATCATACCTTCCTCTTGGGGTTCCCCAACGAGCTCGACATCAACCATGAGCCAGCAGCCATCCCGATGAACTGTGATAATCAAATTGTGATTGTCAAAGTAAATAGTTCTAAGGATAATATGAAGTCATCAAGGCGTGTGAAGAGGAGATTGAAATCTGTCAGGAAACTGAGAAACTCTGGAGTTATTGCATTGGATTATATCCAAACATCTAAGAACTTGGCAAATCCCTTCACAAAGGTTTTATCATGTAATGTGATAGATAATGCATCGAGGGAGATGGGTTTGAGACCCACACAATGAGTTGTTCGCAGTGGTAACCCACTCTATGTGATCAGAGCCGTAAATTAGAACTAGGAGACAAGCTGTTGATCAGCTGAGAGGAGAGTATGCCCATATTATATTTACATCTCCATAAAGATGCAATACTCCCTTATTCTGCATGGCAAGTTGATATTTATCTTAATGTGTTCTAAGTGGCTTTTCTAAGATGAGATGTTGTCATGCAGAACATCTATTGAGGAAGACACCTATATGAGTCTGACTATCAAACGCCACAGTCCGTGAGAGTTGGGTGCTCTCTAATATAGTCATGAAAGGTCTTGGAGTATGACGCATAAGCTCCAAACCGCAGGGAAGCCCTACAGTAGCCCTGTACCGGTCTAGATTTTGTGTGAAACTAGTGTGCAGAAAACTTGTAGTTCAAGGCACAATCCACTATTCAAGTTGCTAGCTAGTGTAGCATGAAGTTTAACATGGAAGTTCAACTTAACAGTCTCCACTACACACCGGTATATAAAACAATATTCTGGAAATAAAAGTGATGTGATGTGCCAATGAGACTTTGTAGGGGATTGTTGGAATTTGGTGAGTATTGGGATGTTGGCCCATTAGACAAATTCTGAAATTCTCTTTGGCCCATTTGTGCATGTCAGCATATCGTTGTGCTAGTGGCGCTAAAGTTTAGTCCCACATTGCTAGTAGAGTGAGAGTTACACCTCCTTATATACTACGTTGTTCCACCACTCACTAAGGTGTGAGAAGAAGAGCAGCTCTCGTGCACTCCTCCTCCGACACCGCCCGCCTCGCCTTGCCATGCCTCACCTCATCACGACACGCATGCGCCGCGGGTTGCGAGAATCTCACCGAGCCGAGATTTGTTTTTGTTGGTCAGGAAAATTAATCATGGATTAATTACAAGTCATTAATGGACGCATGACTTTCTGGAACATGGGCTATTACCGACTTGGACGTGGGCTGATCCCCATGATCTCCCTGACCTACACTATATAAGCATATGCGCTAAACCTAATTGGTACTGCCTATCACACGCGTCTCCTTCCAGTCTATTGTGTCGCCGCCTTCGTCTTCCCCATCCCGGCTTGCGGCGTGCACCGCAGATCGGGATAGTAGGCCTCTGCAACCCTACCTCTTGTGAACCTGTATGGGTGAGGGGCTATCCGGTTTTTGGGGAGCGCTTCTGCGCGACTACTAATGCCATCTCGGGCAACTCCTTCCCCGACGAGGACTTCTTCCCGGACATCAACAACCTCTACATCAACAACATGAGCGACGACGCTGCTGCCACCGTTGTAGCTACTGCTGCTGCTACCGTTGCAGCCGCTGCTGCTGCCGCCGCTACACCATATGTGATCTCAATCTATCTTTTCAGATTATTCTTGAGTGTCTAGTTCTAGCGCTTGGTATAGATGTAATAGGTTTGTCTTGTTTAGATGTAATCTGTTCATCTACTCTATTAGTTTGCGTGGTCTATTTAATTGCTATATGTATGATCATGCTTTGTCAACTATTTATTCAGATTAAATCATATGGATTATTGCTTATATTTTCAACACACACCACCTGAGCCGGTTTTTCTTTGCGGATCTAAGATATGATACCTCAGACGGTGCAAAAAAGAAAATGCCTCTAACATGTACGGGATCGAGACAACCCGTATTTCAGACCGCTAGGAAGAACTCCTCAATCTCAGGTGGCATATACTAGGGACCGTCTCCAATAGTCAGGTGACTTGAGTCGGATTCTAACAAAGACTGTCTCCAGAACTAGTGTGCCTCAAAGCAGATTTTAAAGTGACCGTGTCTAGTGTGTAAACCATTTTAAATAATAGCATGCTAATTCGAACTCGATCATAGATGACATGACACATAATCATGATTCAACAGACAGGTAGACACATTAACTAATAACTTATAGTAGCTCGATCACGGTAACATTAACCAGATAGTTGGGGAAATCCATACAAATTTAGCCATTACACGTTATGGCAGTACATACAATGTGCAGTCCATAAATGATTCAGCTAGCATAATTATTACTCTCTAACAAACCAAGATTGCATTTATAATCGGCCGGTGGAAGTTGCTGAACCAGAATATGTACCTCTTTATTATCTTTTTCATCAAAGCAAAAAAGGATAATGCTATCCTGCTTTAGGTTGAAACTTCTCACAACCTTCTCCCATCCAATCGTCAATATTACATTTGACCCAGCTCTCATCTTCATCCTAACCATCTTTGGCTTTTTGCTCTTCATTTGCCAAAGATGGACATCATTAGGTTCATCAAGGCGATTCTTTAGGTATTTTCTTTTGAACTCAACTCCAAATGTCTGGGCAAGTATAGAGAATTGAAGAATTAGCATGCTTGTGATTACTGGAAGTATTTAAATATCAAAGGGTAGCTTGTTGATAACATGATCAAGAATATATCATCTTACCAGCTTGCACTTTTTTCATGACAGATGAATAGGGTAGCCTGTAGACGTAGTACTTGATGTTTGGTGGAAATTTGGGTTCACACCAGTCTAACAGGAAGTCTACATGAACTTCTTTTATATACATGTCGTTTTCAAAAAGGCTCTGCTTACCAAAATCAGTGTCCCCCTTGTGTGGAGGCCCTGATGCAACAACACATAAAAATTTCAATGCGGTGGAATATTAATGTCTACCATCTAAACGCATATAAATAGATGACTACAATTTTGAAGTTCTTTTGATAACTCTAAACTCAATCCTCTCAGTGGACTCTTCATCTATTGACTGGAATTCAAAACCACCAAAGTTAATGCGAAACTATCATCGCTAGAGAGCGTGACTACATCATCACCATAGGTTCCCATCTGTTAAATAGATACAGACATAGAGCATCTTAATGCAATCAAGATGCAAGCCAACTAATGAATTGACAATTAAAATAGACCAATGAAGTGACAATTAAATCTCTATTGCTGGAAGTGACAATTAAATCTCTATTGCTGGAAGTGACAATTGCATATTTTGACATTTATACAAGGGGAAAAGAGTTGGGACAGATGCATGATACATCCAAAACGTATGTACTTTCTAAAACACTTTTGCTATTGTTTTTTCCTCTAAACTTGTGTGATTTGGATACTACTAACACGAACTGACGCTATTTTCAGCAGAATTACCTTGGTGTCTAGTTTTTGTGCAGAAAATCAACTATCAGGAAAAATCCCGGAAAATATGCCAAAAATCCTATTTCACCAGAAGGCTCACAGAGCCAAAAGACAAGACGGAGGAGGCCCACGAGGGGCCCACACCACCTGGTCACGCCAAGGGGTGGTGTGGCCGCCTCGGTCACCCCCTCGACCTCCCTCTTCGCCTATAAGTTACCCCTTGACCTAAAAACCAAGGGGGGTTCGACGTTTTTCCAGAAAGAGTTCCGCTGCGCCGCCACCATCAGATTCCGCGATTCGGAACCGGAAACTCCGTTCTGGCACCCTATCGGGACGGGGAATTGGAGGAGATCATTGCCATCATCATCACCATCACTTCTCCATCAACCATCCATGTTTCCCCCATCCATTAGTGAGTAATCCCCCGCTGTAGGCTATGGGGATGGTAGGGATTTGTAATACCCCAGGATTAGAGCTTAGAAATAAGCTGAACACAGGTGTGTGCATTGCATTTATGCATAGAAAATCTGAGTAATTTTCGCGCTTTTAAATAAAACTTGTCAAAGTGATTGAAGCTTCTTTTAACTTGGTGGAACTAAAGTAGATCATCAAGTTGACTGCGATAAGTTTCAATATGACCTTTGTTAAAAACCTTATCTTTGGGTAATTTAATTTGATCTAAGGGTAGATCAAATGTAATAAAACTAAGTCACAACACACTACTTAATAAGGAGTACTTGATCTTATAGAGATCATTACATGGTATTCCATACCACAACTCAAGAATGAATACTTAATATTCTAAAGATGATATTAAGTGGTGACATTCCTATCTAACCAAGTCCTAGTGTCTATTGATCATCAATGTGTGTGATCAATGCTTGACCTAGCACTCATTGACTTGTTAACCTTTAGCTTTGACCTCTTGAGTGAACCTTTTCAAATACCTTAAGTAAATTAATCTAAAGGAAGAACTAGACGTGGTTAAGTGTACCAATATCAATGGGATGTGACCCTTAGTGGAGATCAAACCATTTGATGTTGGAGGAGTTAACTCACTCATGAGTTAACTAGAAGCAGTACCTAAACTCATGAGTTGAGCTAGTAATTGAGGAGCTATGATAAAGCTAGTAGGATTAGTACATTAGATAACAATCTTGTTAAGACAAGTGGATATAAACTTAGAGTAAGCTTGCTTAACAAGATAAGTCTATAGTGAGACTAATACAAGTTTACTACTTAGTTGAGTATAGATCTTGATCAGACAATTAGAAGCCTAAGCTTTGTATGATCAAAGGATGGTGGTCATTATTCTCAAGTCACTTGAGAATAGATGATTAGGTGTTGAAGAAGAGTTATGAATATACCAAGTTAGGCAAGTCCTAGTAAGCTGAATCATCTAGTTTGATCATGAGAAGTCAAGCTAGACTATAATGAAGTTTATGACATAAGTTGTAGGAGTAGTTGGAAGTATACTAGGAACAAGGTAATACAAGAACAAACTTGTATTGGGGAGAGTAGTACCATACCTATTCTACAAGATTGAGATCCTTTGTTATTTACAGTGAGAACTATAATCTTGTAAGCCTTGGGAGGAGTTGCAAGATGAAGTTAAGGAAGTTAATAGATGGAGTTAGCAGTAGCTACATTGATAGGAGAATCAATGGTAGTTAATTAAGAGGAGTTATATCCTAGGAGTAAGAATGGAGTAAAGTTGAAGTGGCATGACCATGTCATCATATGATGATGGATATGATGGTGTCAGCTGATTGTCTTATTTAGGAAGATATGATCTTTGTGAATAAGATAAGAGAGATATTTAGAGTATATTTAGGAAAGGAATTCCTTATCTCAAGATAAGCTTAGTGAAGTATTGAGGTAAGAAATCTTTAGAAACCTTTAGCTAGCTATACATGCAGACATGACAAGACACCTGTCTACTTCATTATTCAAAACCCTCGAATCAAGTGGATAGGGAAACCATTTCCTATACTAGGTAACCATTGGATAACATCTCTTGGACAAGTGAAACTTCCCAAAAGATAATTGGAGAATGAGATGAATGTTTATAGATGAAAGCTTTGGTTTGCTTTATTGTCTCAAAACCCATATACCTATATTTGCATAAACCTTAGTATTTCTCTACCAATGATTGTTATTGATTCATCATTTCCTAACTAAAAATGTTCTGTAGTAATTATACTCTACAAATTAAGTAGAATAGGATTTGGCAAATCACCAAATATGGAGGACCATGAAAACTTATATCATCCCATTAAAAACCCACAAAGATTAATTCCTTATAATGTATATATGTAAATCCTTTATGAAGATAAGTAGGAGCAAGATTCTATATACATGAATACACATCTCAAACTAGTACCATTCAGATTATCAAGTGAAGCTAGAATAATTTCTATAAGATCTTCTTATAGGAAGAAAATCCCTAAAACCTTAATCATTATTAATATTTCTTAATGAAAAGGACTTTTAATATAATGAATATATTTTAATGCACAATAAGAAATCAGGAGAAGAGAGTTATACTTGCTTTATACAGTATTATTCTTGACTTATAAATTCTCTTGATATTTAAATCCCTGAAGAAATTCTAATTTAAAAGGATTTTGTAAAAGAAGAGAAAACAGATAATGTAATTAAAAAGGAAAAAGAGTAGAAGCAACGCAGTTACTTAGCCCAAGGCCCATCTTCCTATTTCACGCCTGCGAGCAGCAGGCAGCACAATTCGCTTACTCATCCATGGCCCAACATCAGCCCAACACCAACCCAGGTCATGTCCATCTCTCTTACTATCACGTGGGACCCAAGGAGGACCACATATTGAGACAAAGAATTGTCAAGGGGTTTTGTAGAAAACACCGTCATCGTCACCGCGACGCACACAGACAGCTCGCTGGAGGGTGCGCCACCGCTGGATGCACATCACCGATGTCAGCAGGAATCAACAGCCTGGATGCTCGCCGCCGACCTGGTCGAGGATAAGATCGTCACCGAGACGCTCCAGGCCATCCTCATCCTCATTTCCCCTCTCTCTGTCTTTATTCCCCACTCGGTCGAAACCCTAACTGGCCGGAGCCAACCAACATCGTCACTAGAGGTCATCTCGGTGACCTTGGAGTAGTCCAGCAGAAGCGCAGTGCTCTTTAGATCCACTAGGAAGAGCACACCATCAAGGGGAGCTCTAAGGAGAGCGAATTTCTCCTATGCCTTCCGCCGGTGTTCACCGGAATCCTGGTCCATTCGATCATCTCCGGCCGAGCCAGATCTCACCGACGTCGCCAATACAACCAGGGTGACTTCCTGGTGCTCCATCACCTTTTGTCTCGGTCGATTGGTGGCTTAAACTCTCTGCCCACGTGAGTCTGACCGCGCCGCCGGAGGGGTTCGTCGCCGGAGCACTTCCGGTGACCAAAACCTAGCGGTGCATGTGTAGTTAGCTTGGTCTCACTGGCCTTGGTCGAACGCACCATTTCAAAAGGCCCCTGGTGCAGTATTTTGGCGTCGCTGCCGTACTACGGCGAGAGTCCGGTGGGCGGTCGTCAGCCTGGCGTCAGCTTTGACCATTTCACGCCAACATGGCTGACGACGTGGCCACAGGCCCACTGCTAGTGACTCGGGCTGGGTGTTGGTTCGGTAGAAAAAGACTATCTTTGTTAATAAATAGATAAAACAATATAGGTTTAAAATATAAATACATTTTAGGAATTTAGGAAAATAGTTAAATCTTAAAAATTGAATATCTTTTTTTTATAATTCAGAAAAATATATATAATATATCAAAATGTGCATAAAACTAAAATCTATACTATAAACTTATTATCAAGTATTATTGTGTTAACTATTTAAATAAATATTATTTAATAAAGGTTTTATAAGTAATAATACTTTGAAAATTCATATTTTAATATTGGTGAATGAGAAAAATATAAATAATACACCAAAATTCTTATAAAAACAAAATTTATATTTTCAAACTTGTTTCAATTATTTTTGTATTCCTTAACTAATATTTATTATTATTTAGTATTTATAAAGTGAATAAACTTATAAAAATCATATCTTATTATTTAAAATTCACAAAAATACTTATAATATATCAAAATGATCACAAAAATAAATTCTACACATTAAAAATGTCAACTCTTACTTTTGAAGTAAAATAAAAGGTAAAGGTCTAATAAATCTTATTTAAACCTTTTTTATTTTAATTCATTAAATGTATATAAACCTTTACCATTACCTTTAGCATTATTTATTTGAAGTCTAAAAAAGTAATAACAAGTCAATTATTGTTTAAAGTGAAGTTAAAATAGGTAAAACCATTTTAAAATATATCTACTAGAATTATCATCTCAAATTAAGGATATTTTAGCTTTCCTAAAAGATTTTTACCAGTTATAAAATAAATTAAAATAGTATATTGTTTATCACAAGAATACTATGCACTTGTAACATAACCAAACTTTTATTTACCAATTCCTTCACCAGTTTCAGAAAACCACTCAAAGATTTAAACCAAACTCCAAAGTAATTGAAGTAATACCTATTATTTACTTATTAAGCATAACCATTGATTTTAAAATAGAAAGGTAAATGCATCCACTTATACTATGATTGTTTAATGTAGTAATGTCTTCCTTTCTAATAATCTTAGCTAATAAGAAAACCTTAAAGTGTTAGCCTTAAGTTTAAATACTTTTTACTTTGTAAAGTAATGTTTTCCTCAAAAGTTATTCTTTTAAGCAACATTAAAAGTAAACCTTGAACACTTCTTTAAAAGCTCTAATTGATTCTTAATCTTGTTTAAGAAATATTTTAGATACCATGATCTATTTGAATGCTTCAGTATTGCATACTATTTGTTGTGTTTACATATTGTTTCACACACTCTCACGAGCCTTAATAAGAAGCACAAGTGTGAAGCAAATATAAAAGTGCAACACATTCTAAAGGAATCACCACAAGATTATAAACCTAGATCAGATACAATTATTCCGGGAATTGGCGTTCATCAAACCACATTACATTACTTATGCATAATTGCATTTTGCGTCTTTAAACATTTGTCCTTACCGGACCAATGATGCTATTTACAGAATTTGGATCTTCTAGTATCTCGAAGATCGTGAGTGCATAATCTTGCAATCACTAAAGGCAAGTTCACAACTTGCACATATCCTTTGATTATTTTCTATGCTTGTAACTCAACTGTGTCACCACCTGCATTTCAAAAGGGTCGAAAACACTATTTTCACAATTAACTGGAAATATTGGTTACTGATCCAGGGTGATCAGCTAATCTATAATAATTGGCAATGGAAACACCATTGTACAGTAATGTATCATCTAGGACTTAACAACCAATGTCGTCAGTGATTCTAGAGCCATATATCACGCGTCAACCATGAGATTTCGAATGGGACGGAGAAGTCAGCTGTATCTTCTTCCTTTCATATGGAGGCAAGATGACCTTATCGTGAAGTTGGGATTCCTGGTATGGATCCAACATATGGGTGGGCACCCTTAGGCCCCACGATTTTGGTGTCTAGATTATTTATGAGTGGCTACCGGAGGTATAGGACCTCCAGGGGCATCACCAGCTCGTAGAGTCTTCGAGAACTTCCCATGGTAATAGATTTCCCTAGTTGGTGGCTTAACGAAGGTGTAGTTAGCCCCGGAGGATCGTGCAGACATATGGGGTCACGGAGAGGGCAGTGATTGGCTTGGATCTTAGACTGGGCCCCATACCAAGGAAGTATGGACCAGGTCATGACTTGGTTGTGCAACAAGGCTAAGGTCTCTTGTGGGAAAAGTGACGCACCTCTGTAGAGTGTAAGAATTGTGACATGTTACTCCCTGTTCCGGGAAGGGGCTATGAACGCGACTAGAAAGGAACTCCATGAAGTTCTGGTCAACCTGTGAAGGCTGTTAGACATAGTTTTTAGAATAAAAGCAACCTTTGAAGAAATGTTTACGAAAACCTGCATTGCCTTTGACCTATGGTCTGTGGCTGTAGAGATAGTGCATCATACACTCCTTTTTAGTGAACTTGCTGAGTATGCTCGTACTCAACCGTACCTTCTTAACCCTTGCTAGATTCTAATCTATTGAAGACGACGTCAACATCAATGTATGCTCAAGAAACCATCATCGACAACTCAAGTTCTTCAATAAAGTCAATGAAGTCAACATATACATCAGCTGAAGTGAAGATAAAGTGTCGGTTTAGATAAGAGTAGATTCTCTAGCCATAAAACCTATTTCTGTAGAGCATTGCAATAGCAGCAATGCAAGCCAAATAGTTTAAATGCTAGTCTTAGTTACTAGATAGTTCCGAGTTATTATTTCTGGTTCTTCTTTGTAAGAAGTGCTTTATCTCTCTTTAACCTAGAGTGTTCTCTGGATCTTTTGTAAAGAGTCGAGTTGTAATCTATAGTCATGTCTTAGACCTGCTGTTTTTCTGTTGTACCACTCTGAGGGATGTAATACTAGTGAACGGTGTTTCATTTGTGTTATGTCAACGACTATAGTGTACTACATCATGCAGTGGTATGCTGGGTCACCGCAGGATTGGATGAGATCGTTCATGTAATGGCATCAGATTGTTAGGGTATGGTGCCTAGTATCTATTATTAGTGCTTTTTGACTTTGTTGCAACTTGTTACGCTTAATGCTTCTCACTAGGGCCCGAGTGCCATGATTTCAGATCTAAACATGTTATTGATTCATTATGATAGTATTGTTTATGGTCTTCCCTGCAAGTTGTATACACATATTGTTATCCGGAACCAAAGGCCCCGAAGTGACAACAATCGGGATAACCGGAGGGAATGGCTTTGATGTGAGGATCACATGTGTTCATGGAGTGTTCATGCTTTGCTCCGATGCTCTATTAAAAGGAGCACCTTAATTGCCAGTAGTTCCCTCGAGGCCCCGCTGCAAACGGGCTGGCAGGACAAAAGATGTTGTGCAAGTTCTCATTGCGAGCACGTATGACTATATATGGAACACATGCCTATGATTATTTAGTACTTGGATGCTTTATCTTATTTATCTACAAATGCCCTATGTCTTGATTGCCATATGAATTGTCTTGTCCATGCAACGCCCGTCCATCCATCCCGATGCCTACCGCGCTTTAATCCTACTGTTTACTGCTACTGTCTTTACTTTTACTAATGCTATTACTTTACTATTGCTACTACAAAACTGTTGCTACTGATAAACTGCTGTGAGCAAGATTGTTTCCAGGTGCAGCTGAATTGATAACTCAGTTGTTAAGGCTTATAAATATTCTTTGGATCCCCTTGTGTCGAATCAATAAATTGGGTTTCGCTTCCCTTGAAAATACTGCGATACACCCCCTATACTTGTGGGTCATCAAGACTATTTTCTGGCGCCGATGCCGGGGAGCATAGCTCTATTTATCAAGTTCACTTGGAATCACTATTGTTCGCTGCCCTCCATTCATCATGGGTAAGTCTCGTGATGGAAAAGTTCCTATATTACCATCCACTACAAGAAGAGGTACGGTTCTGAACACCTCTGTTGCTCTTGATTCACCATCTGTTATGAGTAAGCTCCTTACAACACCACATACACATGCTACACATACTGCTACTACTGCTGAATCTGAAACTTCTGATGCTTATGATGTTGCTTCTATTATGCTTGATAAAAGTGGTTCATTAGGTCCTTTCCTATAAGCTACGATTGCTAGAACTATAGCTGGAAACACTGAAACTCCTAATGAAGACACTACTGCACCTGTCAGTTCACCTGAGTCTAGTGAGAGCTATGATATTGAAGACGGATATATAGAAATGAATGATGAATTTATTAAAGAATGTCAAAACACTCAAAGTAGGAGTGCTATTAAGAGTCTCCTTGAGAGGCGTACTATAAAACCCAAATTATCTCCCAATGCTAAGTTTGCTGCATCTCCCATAAACATTAAAGATAAGGATTCTAATTTCTCTCTTGATTTATCTTACATTACTATTGTTGAGAAAGAACCTTTTTGTGGGACTAAGAAATAAAGTGCGGTAGCACATATGACTGAGCTTTCTACCATGAGTGTCTTATTTTCTGATGATATTAATATGCGCACCTACTTTGTTGCTAATTTTTTCCCTTTTTCACTGAAAGGAGAAGCTAAAACTTGGTTTAATAATTTACCTCCTGGATCTATTGATAGCCCTGATTGCTTGATTAGTACTTTCCTTCAGAAATATTTCCCTCCTAGTGCTAGACATGCTATTTTGCAGGAACTTTTTGATTTTAAACAGGGAGAAAAGGAGATATTGTCTGAATCACGGGCAAGGTTTTGTGCTTTGATTCATGCACAGGCTAGATGTCCATTACCTAAAAATGAGCTTCTTGATATATATTATAATGGACTAACTAAAGAATATAGGACATACCTGGATAGTTGTGCTAATTGTGTTTTCAGGAATAGAACTCCCAAAGAAACTGAGGAATTAATTGCTAAAATAAGCAAGAATTATGAAGACTGGACTTCATCTGAACCGACTATACCTGAGACAACTACACCTGAGTTTACTGTGCCTGCACCTATACCAACATCAAAGAAGAGGGGAGTTATTGAACTAAATGATGAAGTGATGAAGGAAGCCAAGAAATGTCTTAAGGAGAAGGGAATTAAAGCTGCAGATGTCAAGCATTTACCTCCTATAGAAGAACTATGTAAGCCAATCCCCCACTCATCCACTATTGAGGTACACTCTCTCCAACATTTTGATGAAGGTGATATTCCTTACTCTAAACCTCCTGATCAATGCTTAGAATAATTTGATGTTTTTATTATTAAGCAAGATAATTTTAATAAAAGGGTGCAAAATCATCTAATGGAAAACTCTAGAGCTATTGTTGAGTTGAAGGATATTTTGGAAATAACCTCTAATGATGTTAAAATGCTTGTTAAACATTTTCAAATCGTTCAAACTCAAATTGATCAACTTATTAAAGTACAAAAGACTTGCTAGTTAATGCTGCTAAAGAAAAACATGCTTATGAAATTAGAACTAGAAGTGGTGCTGCCACCCAGGATCCTCTATATCCTGAGGGGCATCCTAGAAGAATTGAGCAGGATTCTCAACAAGCTTAAAATAGTGGTAATACTCCTAAGAAAAGAAAAAAGAAACATAAAACTATTGTAGAATCCTCTGAACCTGCTAAAGATCCTAATAGTATATCTGTCTCTGATGTTGAAACTGAAAGTGGTAATGAGGAAAATGATGTTCCTGATAAAGAAAAAGTTGAAGAAGAACCTCAAAGGCACACTAAGAATACTAAATACACTAAAGAAGATTTTGTTGCTAAGAAACATGGTAGTGAAAGAGAGCCTTGGGTCCAAAAACCTATGCCTTTCCCTGATAAGAAATACAAGTCAAAGGAAGATGAACACTATAACAAGTTTTGTGAGTGGATGAAACCTTTATTCTTGCAAATTCCTTTAACTGATGATATTAAATTGCCTCCTTATTCAAAGTATATGAAAGATATTGTCTCTAATAAAAGGAAGGTCCCTAATGAAGAAATTTCTACTTTGCTTGCTAATTATTCCTTTAATGGTAAGGTTCCAAAGAAACTTGGAGACCCAGGGATTCCAACTATTCCTTGATCTATTAAAAATAGTTATGTTAGAACTGCTTTGTGTGATTTGGGAGCAGGAGTTAGTGTTATGCCTTTTTCTCTCTATAAGAGACTTCAACTGGAAAAACTAATACCAACTGATATATCTTTGCAAATGGCTGATAAATCTACTACTATTCCTGTTGGTATATGTGAGGATGTACCTGTTCAAGTGGCTCATAATTGCTTGATATTAACTGATTTTGTTGTGCTTGAAATACCTGAGGATGACAATATGTCTATTATTCTTGGGATACATTTTTTGTTAATACTACAGGAGCTGTTATTAATTGTAATCAAGGAAAGGTGACTTTTAATGTTAATGAAAAGGAGCATACTGTCTATTTCCCCAAGAAGATTGATAAGAATTATGGTTTAAATTCAATTGAACATGTTGAGGGCATTCAAGTTGGAGAAATATATTGTCCCATACCAAGAGAAAAATATGAAACTATTATGATTGGGACCATTGCTATCAAAGTTGAGGTAACATAATCATTAGTGGAATGCAAAGTTTTGTTTCATATAAAATTGTTTTGGTAACAAGACCCGATCAACCTTGTTAACAAAGGGATTTAATGAACAAAACAATGTTTTCACCATGATTATCTCCGCTTACTTTTATTTTTTGCTTTCGTTTAGTATAACTTTCTTTTGCTAGTTGGCTGAATATTAGAGTGTCTTAGAACTTCTGAAGTTTTAGTTTTGTTTTGCTTTTGCATCATTCAAAAAAATCTTGCTGTTAGAAAATCATTTATCTATACCTGAAAATTGCTCAAAAATAAAGTGTCTCGAAAAATTCCAGAAAATCCATATTAAATTTTTACATGAAAAAAGGGGTAGAGAAGTGCCTGGAGAGTACCAGGGGGCCCACCAGGCAGGCACACCACCTGGTGGCGCGGCTACCCTAGGGGCGCGCTTGGCCATGGTGTGGGCCATCCCTGGCCCTCCACTCACTCTCTCACTTTCCACTTCCTTCTCTCTCCTGAGAAAACACCAGTTCATTGCTCGAAATCACGTTCTTGCTGTTCTTGCCCACGATTTTTTGATCTCCTTGCTTAGCCCATCTTTGCTGCTGAAATTTGGAGCATTTGTTCTCCGGTATGTGACTCCTCCACTTGTCCAAGTAGATTTGTGTTTAGTGGTTTATATATTGAGTATTTTGCTACTATAGGTGATAGGTTATGTGAGATTGTAAGCTTGTTCAATGCTTAGAAAATTTGTTTTGATGCATGCCTAGGCCTCTTACAAGTCCCTATGAGTAGTTCCCTTCATTATGTAATCACTTTGCAATCACTTGTATGATGGTTGTCCTAAATTTCAGAAAAGAAGATGAACGAACACCAACTCAACCAACATGAATTAAGGGTGCCTGAGGTTATGAAGGTTCATCGAGAGGAGGAAGTTTTTCCTTCCATCTATCCATGTCCTGAATTCATGAGGGCTGTAGGGATTTCTCGGGATTTCCATACTTTAATTGCTAATGCATGATTGGAGCATTTTGTGGGAGATGAACCTTACCAATTTGTGAAAATAACTATGTCTGTGGTGCAAGACTTTCGATTTAGTTACTCTTTGCCTAACCCTATGGTTCATTACAAAATTTACAATACAGCTGTCAACCTTCCTTTTGATGACTTTTGTGTAGCTATTAAAGTACCCCAGTGGGGATCGTGTGAGAGGATTAAAGAGCGACCTGCACCACTCATGGACTTGTATGCGGAGATTTGCCAAGGGAGCAACTTCTCAAAGGAGAGTGGGAAAACTCGTAACATTCATCTCCCGTCTATTCGCTACTTTGCTTACTTTATTGCCAAGTGTGTTCTCGCTAGGAAAACTGCTAATAAGTTATCCTCATATGATCTAGCATTCATCTCAGCTGCTTTAAAACAAGATAGGACTTACAATTTGGGTGCCTTGATAGCTTTCCATCTTGCTGCTAACCGCGAGAAAGGTGGAATTTGTGGAGGCCTCATCGCCTCTTGTTTATTAGCTTTGCATGGTGTAGTGCCTCATCATCTAGACCTACAGTTTCCCATAGAGAGGCTTGACCTTAATTCCATGATACAGCATAAATTTGTTTCTTCTTGGGCTAATTTGAGTGATTTGTCTTATGAAATAACCTTTCTCAAGGCTGTTTGGAGAAGGAGTAAGTCCGAGCGAGTTGTTCTTTTGCCTGCACCTGTTTTGTTTAACCTTGATACCAGGGTAGGATGGTCACTCACAAAGGAAGAACTCGATGCATAGCTGGGAGAGCTCTCCCAACAGGAGCAAGATACTGGAAGGGAGGTTACGGATGATTCGGTCCAGCCCTCGAATGAGGGGGAGTCTTCATATCAACAGCCTACCTATGATTGGGGAGCTTCCTCTTCTTCACAAGGGCCTAACCACGATCATTTTTACGATGACCTGCCTGCTTGGAACCCTTACCCGTGTTGGGGTCGATACCCACTTAGGCCAAAAGCCTAAGCTTGGGGGGAGGTACACCGACATCACACTCATCTACATATCATGTTTAGTCGGTACTCTGTATATCCATGCTTCGTTCTCTTTTTAATTTCCGTTCTTTCTTTACACAAAAAGACCAAAAATATTTTCTTTGTTTCTCTTTGTTTGCTTCTTTTTCTTTTTGCCTTGGTTTTCTTCTTCCTTTTGGCTTTGTCTTAATTATTCGAAAAACCCAAAAAGATTTTGCTTTGCTTGTTCTTCCTTTTTGGTTCTGGCCTTTAAAAATCGAAAACCCAAAAATATTTGTTGTTCTTCTTTGGTTTTGTGAAGTTTGTTGCAAGGTTCAGCAGTCCTCAGTGGAATTTGGTTTCATGTTATTATTCAAGCCACACAAGTGAAGGGCAATAATGAGGATTAATGACAACTTGAGGTGTGGTAAGAGGCTGGTAATGAACTCTATTTGTTTTCATTTTTGTACATATACTCATCATTGTGGGCATGCTTAGTCTGTTCATGTAGGGTGTATGTTATTTATGGATGCTTAGTAGTTCTTGCTTTCTTATGATTAGCTCCAGCTTGCTAATAGTTTGTAGCATGTCATATGGATGTTTGCTTGCATTGCTCTATTCATAACTTGGTATGCCACTGTGGTATCCTCCTCTGAATGTTTCACTTGAATTGACTTGGCACATGCTCACGCATGCATATGACTAAAACAATAATAAGTTAAGCCTCGATGAATTATTTTGCCTCAGGGGTCTTGAATCACTTTCATGCCATGATTAGTCCTCATTTGTTGCAAGCATGATTATGACAGTTATTCCTCTCTCGTCTATCGCTCCCTTACTATTGCTAGCCTTCACTTGCACTGAGTATAAGCTTTACTCGTGTTTCCAACTCCCCCAAAAAATATTGCCAAAAGTGTCCACCATACCTACCTTTTAGCATCATTTGCTAGTCTGTGCATATTCAGTATGCCTTGTTTTCTTGTTGGGGGGATACCCCTGGGTAGGGTCATGCCAGGGTATAGAGGCCGAGTTAGCCGAGGTATAGCAAGGTCAAAGCGAAAGCTGGCCGAGTCACCTCAAGGCACGCCGACTTATGGAGTAACCCAGACCGGAGGATGTCCACCTAGCTGTGTCCTGGCCGACGTATGTCGTATGCCGGCAGGCTTTTTGTAACTTGTATGCAGGTACCCACGGAGCCGGGTTATACCAGGCTTGCAAGAGAAGGAAGGTATCTCACTGGTCAAAAGGTGATCTCTGTGCACTGGAGCGTGAGCGAAGCCAACAGAGGGAGGGACCAGCGAGGCGTGGCCGACAAAGGTGACGCAGCCTATGTCGGCTGACGCTGGCGCCGCAGAGGCTTACGTAGCCTCTGCATGGCTTACGATGGCAAAAGGAGACCCGGTCGGTTTGCTATTTTGGGAGAGGCATAGGAATATGCCTCCACGTATGCCCTAACTGGAGACCTAGCCTCCCCTTTATAAGGGGCGCTAGGGCCTCTATAGTTGGGGCTGGCTGGCGGGTGAGTAGTTTGTTCATTGAGAGATAGGTGGTGGTGAGAGTAAGAGAGCTTCTTCTTCCTCCTCTCCGCAATACAGCTCAAGGAGCATCTGTAAACCTTGTGCACTTGGAGAATACAAAGCATCTATGTGTGGAATCACCACACTATCCCTCCCTGGATTCCTCTAGTGCATATTGGCCCCACCTTTAGCCTATCCATGGCATCTGCCGTGACACCACCACGACAGTTGGCGCTCACCGTGGGGCTAGCGGCGCTAGCAGGAGTGAAGATCCGGACGAGAAGCATCATCGGCAACGGCGAGCGCGTCGTCTCTAGGCTCGTTCAGCGCTTTGGAGTGCTAGACTACGTCAGCGACAATGCTGGTAGCTTCAACAAGTGACCTCCACCACGCAATGGCCTCTTTGTCAAGCTTGGTGCCCACAGGATCTACGTCGGCATCAATGTGTCATGCGTTCACCCGCAGCACGTCGTCGAAGGAGGCGAGCCACCCCTTGGCACGGCTTATGGTGCGTGTATCACTAGCTCTCCTGACCACGCTGAGGTGATGATGACAACGCCTGACGTTGGCGCGGGCAAGGACCTGGCACCAGATCCGGAGGTAACACCCAAGGCGCCGAGGAAGAGTAGAGGTCCTCCGCTAGAGAGGCCAGAAAACGTGCTGCAGCAGGCGATAGATAGCTTGGCAAGCCCCATAGCACCTGTGGTAGATCCGGCTCAGACACAGGCCGAGTTAGAGGAAACTAGGCAGAAAATACTAGAGGGTGCGAAAAAGATAGCCGCGGCTCAGCAGTCGTTGAACATGACGTTGCGCGAGTACGCAAGAGCAAATAAGGTAGATGCGGTAAAAGTAAAAGGGAGAAACCTCATCAGTGAAATGAACAAAGAGGGTGAGACTAGAGTTGAGGAATCAGAGAATCTGTTGTCCATGGGGCTGCCGAAGTACAGCACCCCAGCAAAGAACCTCAGAGCAACGGATGCCGCTGTGTCTGAACTAGAAGGTTTGACGGGTGAAGCCCGGCAAATACAGCAGGAGAGGGTCAACGAGTTAGTTCGGATCGCTAACAGACAGAATGAAGAGTTGCTCAAGGCTAACCCGACAAGAGCTGGGGTTTCCAAGGTCGTTTATTCCATAGTGGGTAACCCGGAGAAATCTGCTGGAGCTGCATCATCCCCTCATGATGGCCGTAGAAGAGAGGAAGTGGTAACCTCGGCAAGGAGAAACAAACAGATAGTCCCGTATGACCCGGCAAGGGCAGGGAAAGGAAAAGCAATCCAGGGAAATGAGGATCGACAAAGTGTCAGCCAAGGTGAAGCTGGCCGAGGTAACCGCGACCAAGGCAATGCCGGTCAGAGAAACGCTAAAAATGGCAATGCCGGACAACGTAACTCGGCGGGTGCAGGGCAAAACCTACCTTGGCAACAACAGCAGCAGAGTGTACCTCGGCAAGAGCAGAATGCCGGCCAGGGTATGCGGCAAAATTGCGCTCAACAAGAGCAAGACAAATACAATGATGGTGATTCAGAAATGGTGAATGTGGGATACCATAGGCCGGGTTATCATGTGATAGGGTCAAGGTTGGGAAGCAGGAACTTGCTCCTGGATGATGCCCGGCTGAAGCTGGATCGGCTCTATAGGTCAGAGCAAATTGAGGGGCAAGGTCCTCCAGGTCCAGCGTGCTTTGGGCCCCGGATCATGAAAGAGCCTCCGGTACCTAACTTCCGGTTACCCAGAGGCACGAAAACATATGACGGCAACACCAAGCCGGAGGATTGGTTAATCAACTACGCAACACCAATGAAAATTGCGACAGGCAATTTGAGATGGGCAGTGAGATACGTACCTCAGATGTTGGAGGGGCCAGCGAGGGTATGGTTAAACAATTTACCACCCGGTAGTATCAACTACTAGATCGATTTTGAGGAAAAATGTTTGTCAGTAACTTCTCGAGCACGTATCAGAGGCCGATTAGGCCACAGACCTTAGCAATGTGCAAGCAGAGACCAAATGAAACAGACCGGGAGTTCCTAACTCGCTGGTGCAACGTGATAAACTCATGTGAAGGCGTGATTGAGTCTCAGGCCATAGCTTGGTTTGCACAAGGGTGTAGATATGCAAGCATGTTGTGGCAAATGTTACAAAGGGATATGCCAACTACACTGGCAGAGACAATCCGGATTGCTGATTCGTATGCCTTAGGTGATCCGACTCAACCCCGACTTGTGTCAAACGAGTCAAATGAGGAATACTATCAGCGAGATGGAGCCGGATCATCCCGACGAAATGATTACCGGAGTAAGAGAAGAGATGATAGACCGGATTACAGGTATAGTTCGCAACAAGTTGCTGTTGTAAACCAAGATCAACCCGGAGCAGGGAGTAATCAGTGTCAGAAAACTAGAGGGCAACAGTGGACTCCGGGAAATGATGGCAAGAAAACTTGGACGCCCGAGCAAAAGAGATAGTGGCAAGAAAAGAAAGACCGACCGAGGTATACGTATGAGGTAATGCTAGATCAGCCGTGCAAATTTCACACGCCAAATCCGAGTAACCCAGCGGGTCATACAACCCGGCAATGTGAGTGGATGAGGAAGATAGAGCAAAGTGGCTCAGGGAATGCTCAGGCACCTCAGAACGATCAACCTCGACAGGAGTTACCTCGGCATCAGTTGCTGTCTGGAGCAAATACGCAACATTTAATGTTACCACCACCTCCGCTGAGGTATGAGAATCATGAAAGAAGGGATGCAGTGCACCAGGTGGAAAACCAGCATCAGCCAGATCAAAGGTATCCCGACAATGATGGGAGAAATGAATATAGGGAGCATCACCAGAGTTACTGTGTGTTTACCACGGAGGAAACGGATAGAAAAATCTTGCAACGCCGACATATGGAAGTGAATGCGGTTATGCCGGCAGTGACGAGGTATATGCCTTGGTCGGATGAGGAAATTACCTGGAGTATCAAGGACCATCCCAAGCTTATGCCGAGTCCTGGTTCGTATGAATTAGTGCTGGACCCAACGTTTATCGGGCCAAATATCAATGTGAGGTTCTCTAAGGTGCTGATTGACAATGGCAGCATCATCAATATTATGTACGTGGACACAATGCGCAAGTTGGGTATCTCGGAGAACATGCTCCAAGCCACAAGGACAACTTTCCATGGCATTGTGCCAGATATTTCATGTGAACCCATTGGCAAAGTCTGGGTTGATGTGTTACTCGGCACAAGAGATAACTACTGAACTGAGAATTTGGAGTTTGAGGTTGTGAACTTAGAAAGCGCATATCACGCGTTACTCCGCAAGCCAGCCCTGAACAAATTCATGGCAAGTACTCACATTAGTTACCTGAAGATGAAGTTGCCTAGGCCAAATGGAGTAATTACCATAGCTGGGGATTTCCGACGTTCCATTGAGTGTGCATCAGCCGGGTCTAACCTGGCCGAGTCACTCGTGATTGCACAAGAGAAAAGAGAAAGATCTAGGAAGTAGCAGCATTGGCTTAGTCCGCACAGCAGTACATGCCAGCGCTGAGTAACCCGCATGGAAGTGTCTCATTTCAAGCAACAAAGGATACAAAGAAAGTACCTGTTGATGATCTGTTCCCAGAGCGCACCATAACAATTGGTGCCAGGTTAAATGAGAAATAGGAAAGCGAGCTCGTCAACTTCCTCCGTGAGAACCGGGATATCTTTGCTTGGTCCACACAGGACTTGCAAGGTGTTCCGAGGGAGTTGGCCGAGCACTCTTTGAATGTGAGACCCGGAGCAAAGCCGGTGAAGCAACCTCTCCGCCGCTTCGCCGAAGACAGGGGAAAAGTCATTGGAGATGAGAAGCTCGGCTCCTCGCGGCCGGGTTAATCATGGAAGTGCTTTATCCAGATTGGTTATATAATCCGGTGCTTGTGGAGAAGAAGAAATATGATCCGAATGTGGCAGTGGTTTGGCGTATGTGCATCGATTACACGAACCTGAATAAGGCGTGCCCAAAAGATCCATTCCCACTGCCAAGGATAGACCAGGTCATAGATTCTACTGCCGGGTGTGAGTTGTTGTTGTTCATAGACGCATATTCTAGTTTCCACCAGATACCTCTGAACCCGGATGATCAAATAAAGACTACGTTTATTACCCCGTACGGGGCTTATTGCTATCGCACCATGCCTTTCGGTTTACGTAATGTAGGGGCAACGTACCAAAGATGTATGCAAAAATGTTTACACGACCAAATTGGCCGAAATGTGCAAGTATATGTGGATGATGTGGTTATAAAAACCAAGGAAAGCAAAACGCTCCTTGATGATATCAGGCAAACATTCACGAACTTAAGGAGGTTTTGAATGAAGCTTAACCCGGAGAAATGTACCTTCGGTGTCCCGGCTGGAAAACTACTCGGATTTCTTGTCTCCAGCCGAGGTATCGAAGCTAACCCAACTAAAATCTGAGCCATAGAGCGAATGGAATTACCGAAGTGCCTTAACGATGTCCAGAAGTTCACTGGTTGCCTGGCATCCTTAAGTCGGTTTGTATGTCGGTTGGGAGAAAAGGCATTGCCTCTCTATCAGCTAATGAAAAAGTCGGACAAGTTCATATGGACGCCGCAGGCCAATGAAGCCTTCATCGAGTTAAAGAAAATGCTAGCTACTGCACCAGTGTTAGCTTCTCCACTATCAAAAGAGCCAATGTTGCTCTATATAGCCGCAACCAACCGGGTTGTAAGTGCAGTGATTGTGGTAGAGCGCGACGAGGAGGGTAAGTCAGTGCAAAGGCCAGTCTATTACCTGAGCAAGGTATTATTAGCATCAAAGCAAAACTATCCTCACTATCAGAAGATGGCATATGGTGTGTATATGGCAGCTAAGAAGCTAAAGCATTATTTTGAAGAGCACCCCATAAAAGTGATATGTGAAGCCCCCATATCTGAAATAATGAGCAACAAGGATACAAGCGACCGGATCGCAAAATGGGTAATCAAGCTAGCCCCTTATGCTCCACAATACGACAGGAGAGATGCGATCAAGTCTTAGGCTATGGCTGACTTTTTCGTGGATTGGGCCGAGATGCAATACGAGCCATCGTTGCCAGATCCGAATTACTGGAGAATGCATTTTGACGGATCAAAGACGAAAACTGGGTTAGGCGCCGGAGTTGTGCTTACCTTTCCTAAGAAAGACCAGCTGAAGTACGTGATGTAGATCCACTTCACAGCATCAAACAATGTTGCAGAGTATGAAGCACTTGTGCATGGGCTCAAAGTGGCAAAAGAAATTGGAATACGTCGGATCTAGTGCTTTTGGTGAATCGGATCTGGTAGTTCAACAAGTCTCAGGGAAATGGGATGCTTTGGATGCAAACATGGCATTGTACAGATTTCATGTGCAGAAGATATCAGGATACTTCAAGGGATGCGAGTTTCACCATGTACCCCGGCTGGAAAACGAGGCTGCCGACGTACTGTCAAAACTCGGATCAACCCGACAGGCGATTCCACCGGGTGTAGCACTAGAGCACCTCAGAAAGCCATCTATCAGGCCATCCCCCGAATCTGAGTCAATCTATATCCCGACAAATCCGGAGTCGGGAGCTGCGCCCATGGACATTGATGTGGGAAGTGGTTTAGGAAACCCGGGGACTGCTTCGCAGGACCAGGGGACTGCGCAGCTTGACCCGGTGGAGGTTATGTGGGTGGATCAAATAGAAATTGACGAGGATGTGTTTCCGGTGCGAGCCATACCAGCTTGGGCACTGCCCATATTCCAGTTCCTGAAGGATGGAACTTTGCCCAATGAAGAAGTGTTTTCGAGGCAAATTCAGAGGAGGGCAAAGGCATACACGATTATCAATGCCGAGCTATACAAGAGGAGTGTCACGAATGTCCGGCAACAGTGTGTTGACCCAGAAGAAGGGCTTGACATCCTCCGAGATATACATCAAGGGGAATGTGGGCATCACGCCTCATCCAGAGCCTTAGTTTCAAAAGCTTTCCGGCATGGATTCTACTGGCCAAGTGCCTTGGAACAAGCAGAAGATCTAGTAAGAAAATGTAATGGTTGTCAGGGATATGCTACCAAGACACACATGCCAATGTCGGAGCTCAAGACCATACCAATTACCTGGCCATTTGCTGTATGGGGTTTGGATATGGTTAGTCCATTTA
This sequence comes from Avena sativa, assembly GCA_916181665.1. Lineage (NCBI taxonomy): Eukaryota > Viridiplantae > Streptophyta > Magnoliopsida > Poales > Poaceae > Avena > Avena sativa. The sequence goes on from OV702290.1 coordinate 474,814,415, forward strand.
AGCCGGCGAGAGGAAATATGACCCATATCTTGGTTATGGTTGACAATTTTACCAAATGGATAGAAGTAAAGCCGATAAGAAAATGTGATGGGGCTACGGCCGTATCATTCCTCAAAGATATCATTCTGAGATATGGCTATCCTCACAGTATCATAACAGATAACGGCACCAATTTCGCTGAAGGAGCATTTGCGCGATTCTGCCGGGATAAAAAGATCCGTCTGGACGTTGCCTCGGTAGCCCACCCCGCATCGAACGGACAAGTGGAAAGATCCAACGAATTAGTATTATCCAGGATAAAATCCCGGCTCATTGAGCCGATGCAAAGGTCAGCGGGGTGCTGGATAGAAGAACTACCAGCCGTATTGTGGAGTTTAAGAACAACTCCGAATCGATCAACAGGCTATACGCCATTCTTTCTGGTATATGGGGCAGAAGCTGTATTACCAGCCGACATAGAGCATGATTCTCCTAGAGTCACCCAATACACAGAAGCTGAAGTGCGAGAAGCCCGACAAAATGATGTTGATCTGCTAGAAGAAGCGAGAGAATTGGCATTGTCCAGATCCACCATATATCAGCAAAATCTCCGACGCTATCATAGCCGGAAAGTAAATCCCCGAGTCTTCTGGGAAGGTGATCTGGTACTCCGGTTGGTGCAGCGTACTGCTGGAATGCATAAGTTATCCCCCCCATGGGGAGGGCCCTTCATTGTGAGCAAAGCATTGCACAATGACTCTTATTATCTCATTGATGCACAACCACATGAGAAGAACAAGGCGGACAGGTTTGGTGAGGGGTCTAAGCGTCCATGGAATGTAGCCCTACTTCGTCCATTCTACACTTAACAAAGAAGTGTGTGTATCCGAGTTTCTCATATGTCGGTATGTATGCCGACAATGAGTTTATCAATGTAATCTTGGCACTTCGAGTAGTAACTCGAGGACTGCCTTAGTAATATTTGTTGTCTTCTATGTTTGTTATTTATTTTTATGTTGGCTGGCTTAAGTTGCTTCTGCCTAAGCCGGATTAGTAGTGTGTGAGCACCAAAAACCCAACTCTTCGACTTGCTGCTGTCTAACAAGATTTGGCTTCATGGCAAGCAAGAGAACAAGTTTGGAATTCCGAAGCACACGAAAAAAGACTAAGGAAAAGAACGTAATCGAGCCGACATTCTTTGTTCGGACTAACTCTATGTTTACTTAATCTTTACTGTGCTGGATTATTTTGAGCTAATCCTAAAGTTTCCAAGTATTGTTAAGTCAATTTTTGAAACTCGGGCTTGTAAGTCACAGAACCGAATCAGGGTAGACGCGAGCCAAGCCATGAAATTGAAGAAACAAGAAAATGAAACTCGAGGGCTACGCCCAAGTTAATCCGGCGTGAATAGCTTAGTAGCAAAATATAATCAGTTTGATCGATACATCTACACCCAGCATACCGGGGATCTGATAAATTTCAAAGTGTTTTTTGTGCTCAAGGAGCAGCAATAGGAGGAGGTAACTCGGTGCCAGTGGGTGGAACTCCGGTTTAGTCTCGTCATCATCTTCGTTATCTTCGAGATCCGAGGCTTCGTCCTCTTCCTCGTCACTCGAATCATCTTCAACATATTCGTCGTCAACGGCGCCGAGGAAGCTTGGTCCTTCGTTCCATTGATGGACAGGGGTAAACTGGATGAGGTTGTGGGCACAAGCCTTGCGCCGAGTTACCCAATCCGGATCATTCGACCACCTTGACCTGGTGCGCAAGCGCTCGAGAATCTTCAGATCTAGTTTTTCATACCACGTGAGCACGAAGTGGAGCACATTATCAACTCCAGCACGAGCGACGGATTCCCCCTAGAGGTCGAGCTGGGTCTCGCAATCCATCAGCTTGTTGATCAGAGCAGTGGATCCCTTCGGAACATCCTCACCAGGCCAAAGGCCACGGAAGATCCGGACGGCTGAATCCAGGATACCCGAACCATAGTTCTTCACAATTTCAATGCGAGAGGATAGGCTGACCAGCAAGTCCTCCATGTCATAGGGAATGGTTTCAGACCCAGGACCAGTTGGGGTACCCCTCTGCTGGCGGAACTTGGCAACGGCAGTAGCCGCAATGGCATCGCCCTATGGGAATTTGCCTGAAAACAAAACAAGTGAGATAAGTAAAAGAGTTTAACCCAGAGAAATACATGTCGGCTGAAGGAAAAGAGTTTATGGGAGATATGACTATGGATCCGAGTCAGCTCTTTGGTGCAATTAGCACACCTCTTCCGGAGCTTCTCAAGTTCAACATTAGCCGAGTCAAGCTTGATGTCGACCTCCTTTAGCAATTCTTGATCTTTTGCAAGTTGAAGGCTAAGACGTTCTCGCTCTTCGGTGAAGTCTTGGCCAGCCCTGTCCATCTCAGTCTTGTGGAGATCTTTGAGTTTTTTCATCTCAGCCTTAATCTTGGCAAGTTCATCACCCTTGGCTCGGAGTTTGGCAAGTTCGTCATCCTTCTTCTTGAGCTCGGCTTGATGTTGCCCTGCTTGTTTGAGAAAATGCAGCATCATATCAAGCACGGGCACACTATCTTCAAGGGATGCTGCAACGGTTTGTTGACCCGGTAGAGCCGAGGTATAAATATCTGCCGAGCTCAGAAGAAAGGAGAGAGAGCACGGAAATTGAGTAACCAAAGCGAATTACCTTTTATCTCGTCTAAGTTTTTCCTCATAATGGTATTTTCGGCCTCCACTACGGCTGTGCAATCCGAATGACAGATTAGTTCGACGGGAAAAGGCACAGAAAGATGGGAAAAAGTCAAAGCGAAAACTTACCCCTTTTCTCGAACTCAGTGAGAAGCACAACATGTTTCGAGCGTAGCCCCTTGTGTGAGTCCAAGAGGCGCTGAAACTCAGCAGTCCGGTGATTGGTAGTGATCTGAAAAGAGCAATGATTAGCTCAGCTATATGGATATTCGAAGTGTATAGAATCCGGGCCAAGTGGAACTTAACCTGGCTCTAGGTGTGTGCATATTTGAAGTATACAGAATCCAGGCCAAGTGGAACTTAACCCGGCTCTAGGTGTGTGCATATTCGAAGTGTACAAGATCCAGGCCAAGTGGAACTTAACCCGACTCTAGGTGTGTGCATATTCGAAGTGTATAAAATCCAGGCCAAGTGGAACTTAACCTGGCTCTAGGTGTGTGCATATTCGAAGCTACTAAGGAGCCACGCTAGTTCTCTAAGGAGCATCCGGACGAGTAACAAGTTACTCCCCCGGAGGCTTGGGGACTAATGGCTATATATCTAAGTACTTGTGCATGTTAAAGAAAAGACAAAGTAGCATACCTCCATCATCCAGCCAGCAAGGTTGATAGCCTTAGCTGCCGTGTTCATTTGTACGCTGAATTCGGCGGGCCCAAACTTCTCCGGGAGATCGTCGTTTGGGTCGACGAACTCCGCTTTGTTCCAATTGTTGACATATTCAATCAAAGCCGGAGGATAGCTCTCTCCACTAAGCATGTGAGGCGCCACCAAGCCTTTGGCGTGGGCCTCTCTCCTCGCAACTAGGGCGGCAGCAGGGCTGGTATGCAATGCGAGTTGTTTGCTGCCAGCTGACCCAGAGGAAGCATCTCTCTTCGGCAGCATAGACGCGAGCATGCACTGTCCAGCCTCGATGGATGTTGCCTTGGTGGTGCCAAAACCTTTCTTAGCCTTGGGTTGCTGCTGGGAGGCTGAGGCTTGAGCTGCAGATTTGGACTTGGGTGCAGCCTTGGTGCTAGCTGGGTTTTCTCGCCGAGTCTTGGAAGACTCGGATGAGGCAGAAGGAGTTGGTGCTGGTACTGGTGCTTGTGTTGCTGCTGGTGGTGTTGGTGCTGATGCTTGTACTGTTGCTGGTGTTGACGGTGGTGCTGTTGTTGCTGTTGGTACCTCGGAAGTGACGGGTTGTGGCTGAGCCGATGAAGAGCTGGGAGCATCCGCTACCTCGGCCGTGCCACTTCCCCCTACACCGAAGTTGCCCTCCTCTGGACGAGGTGGACTAAGATCCGGTGTAGCCACCGAGTCATCCTGAATTGGGCTCAGTGGACGCATGTCATCATCGCGAGGGGGAGATGGGGTACACCGGAAAGACGAAGCAATGCTGGAGGCACTCTGGGGAACCTCCACGACAGCCCTATCAAATTAAACAACGAATAACAAATTATATAACAAAGAGAGAGGCGTGAAGACAAAGAAACTTGAAGCAGAAAATGGTACAAGGAAAAAGAAACTCACTCATCAGAGGTCGGAGGCTCCTTGGGATTCCGAGCTCTCCGAACTATGGCCTTAGTCGGAGGTTTGCTGGCGACCTTGTCAGCGGATTTCTTCTGCCTTTTAGTTGTTTTGGGGAGGCCCGAAAGAAGCAGCTGAAGTGGCAGCCCGCTTCTTAGACACGGCTGGGGCCGGCTCACTTGTGGCAAGAGGGGGATCTTCATGGATCTGCCCAGCCGGGTTAGCTGAAGCCGGAAATGCGTAAGAAATAGGCGTCGGGTTATATACCTCCAACATCTCAATATCAGAATCATCTTCATCGTCAGGACAATCCCTTAAGGAAAGGAAGTTACCAGTGGGTCGCTTGGATGCGTCCGTGGCAGGCAAGAACATTTCCTGATCCGGCTCCTCCTCGTCTGAAACAAGTCGATCTTTCCCCCATTTGAGGGAAGGCTCGGTGCCATCTTTAATGGTCTGCTAAAGAAACAACTAAAAGGAAAATGCAAAGGGATCAAATAAATAACATGCTTCGACATAGGATATAACTCGGAGAAGGATTGGGTAATGAGATTTACTGCAGTAGGAGGCTTGTCCCGGCAGTAATGCTCCAACCCCCACTCCCAATCAGTGGAGAAGTCCTTATCGGTCGTGAAGATGGCCTTGACCCGGCGGAATATCTCAGTGTTGTTCAACTCGAAGGAGGAGGTCCGGTTGGGGTCAAGTCGCCAGCTCATATGGCAGAGTTTGTGTGTGTGTTTTTGTAGATGGGAAATCCGGCTGCGGACGAATGTGATCATCACATCCTCGTTGCGCAGCCCCAGATCCTTCAGTTCCTTGAACCTCTTATTGACCTAATTCGCCAAGGCAGTTGGTGTCTTGGGAACCTGGTCCCACAGAGCCGGATTAGGAGGACCCATCACGAAGGGGCGCAGCCGGATCAGATCCTCATCTGAATTGTTCCTCACATAAAAGAAGGTCCGGGCCCAGCCCTTGCAAGAATCAAGCCCCGTGACTCGAGGGAAGACAGATTGTTTCCGGGGAGAGATGGAGGCGGCACCACATTGGGTCAGGTGCTTGTCCTCTAGGGCACACTCCTTATCCGGAACCACATTCCTCCGCAGACCGAAGAACCGGATCCAGAGCTCCTTGGTAGGCCACAGGCCGACATACCCTTCTATGGAAGATGCGAAGGAGGAAAGGGAAGTGATGGCGTTCGCCGGGAGATGATGGGGTTGTAGCTCGTATGTGTTTGTAATATCATGGAAGAAATCACTCACTGGCAGGCCAAAGCCGCGCTGAAAGTGGGAGAGGAAGACGACGAACTCACCTGGATTGGGTAAGGGAGCAATCTCTTCGCAGGGGAGGCGCGAAATCACACCTTGGGGAATGCGGCTGGTACGGTAGAGCCAATCCAGATCATCTTGGCACACCCAAGAGCCGGCCCAGGCACCGCGCTCCTACACCTCGCCCTCCTCCTCCACTTCTTCTTCCTCGATGATGGCGAGCTCCTCCTCTGTCATCTCCAAGTCACTGCCCTCACCGACCCGATCAGAGGTGGGGGACAGAGTTTTGGATTGGCGCGGCCCCGTGACGTCGAAGCAACACGGGAGTGGCAGCGAGGCCAGTGCAAGGAAATGAGAGGAAGTATGGTGCGGCGGTGGCGCTGTAGAGCAGAAGCGGCGGTGGCGGCACTGTCGCAAGGAAAAAGAAGGAGCAAACAGGGAAGGGGCACGAGTAGGGGAAAAACAGCCAAGGGGCGTGCCCCCTCCCCTGTTTAACCATGCCCTAACGATGGATAGTGGGATCGTGCTGTGCCTCGAGGCCACACGGTGTGGTCGTGTATCTGCTGGATCAGCCAATTAGAGGCAAGCCACAGGAAGGGCCACAGGAAACAGGGGATCCCATGACATGACATGGTGATGCAGTTAACGAGGAGGCAGCTGCGGCACGGCGTTTGCAGCAGTAACCCCTGGCAATAAGTGTAATAACGGGCGCAAGCCCTTAAAATGAGGCAAGGTAATGATTACCCTCCATGTAGGACGTGGGGAAGCGTGTAAGAGAAGGAAGGATAACACGGAAAACTGAAGGGTAACCCGGCCAACGAGTGATAACTCGGAATGTGCCAGGGGAAAGCTAAGCCACGAAATCCAAGTTATGAGGTAACTCGGAAAGGGGGCAAAAAGCTCGGAAGATTGAACCTGCCATGGCCTTAGCAGCTAAAGTTGCTCAGACCGCACCAGCTTCGGGGACTAATGTTGGGGGGATACCCCCGGGTAGGGTCACGCTGGGGTATAGAGGCCGAGTTAGCCGAGGTATAGCAAGGCCAAAGCGAAAGCTGGCCGGGTCACCTCAAGGCAGGCCGACTTACGGAGTAACCCGGACCGGAGGATGTCCACCTAGCTGTGTCCCGGCCGACGTATGTCGTATGCCGACAGGCTTTTTGTAACTTGTATGTAGGTACCCACGGAGCCGGGTTATACTAGGCTTGCAAGACAAGGAAGGTATCTCGCTGGTCAAAAGGTGATCTCTATGCACTGGAGCGTGAACGAAGCGAACAAAGGGAGGGACCAACGAGGCGTGGTGACAAAGGTGATGCAGCCTATGTCGGCTGACACTGGCGCCGCAGAGGCTTACGTAGCCTCTACATGGCTTACGATGGCAAAAGGAGACCCAGTCGGTTTGCTATTTTGGGAGAGGCATATTCCCCGGAATATGCCTCCATGGATGCCCTAACTGGAGACCTAGCCTCCCCTTTAGAAGGGGCGCTAGGGCCTCTGTAGTTGGGGCTGGCTGGCGCGTGAGTAGTTTGTTCATTGAGAGATAGGTGGTGGTGAGAGTAAGAGAGCTTCTTCTTCCTCCTCTCCGCAATACATCTCAAGGAGCATCTGTAAACCTTGTGCACTTGGAGAATACAAAGCATCTGTGTGTGGAATCACCACACTATCCCTCCCTGGATTCCTCTAGTGCATATTGGCCCCACCTTTAGCCTATCCATGGCATTTGCCGTGACACCACCACAACATTTCTTCCGAATAAAATGTTTGCTTGTTATGAGAAAGTTAGTTAGTAAAGCTCTCACGAACTTGATGGCACACTTTACTTTCTTGCACTTAATAATCTTGAACCATTGTGTCCGACTTTGTTGCATATATGCTTGCACTTTATAAGTTGAAGTTAGCAGAACCATGTATCATGGGGAACGCTTTCAACATTGCACTTATTATTCCGTTGATATCATGATTCTTTTGCTTATGGATCCCGGCGGTGTGAAATAAAAGGGGAACTTGTAGGATCATGGAGTTTGTATGTGTGTTAGAGAAACGCCTGGGCCGCTAGCCTAAGCAATGCCTAATCATGGTGGAAACTTCCAGCATAACCATAATGAGCACTCTATGAAGCATCCTCAATAAAAACCTATGCAAATAGCAAATAAAAAGATCGCTGAGATGCTCATTGTCTGCTTGCCTTGTCATTTTGATTATGGGATAGCTCCTGTATCATGTGCAAGGGGTACCCTGTTGGCGGTTCTCTATGATACATATGTACTTACAATGACAAGAGCTTATTTGTGACTAAAGTTGAGTAGCATGAGGTTCGCTACTCGTAAGCAAGGGGCATGAGATTTCAATTATAACTTGTCAAGCATATCCTATTAGTTGTGTCACTTTAACCTTAACCATTTAAAGATGCTTATGATAGGGGCAATGAGAGCTCAAAGCTAATGAGTACCATACTTTCAGCATTTGGAAGCCTTTCAAACTTTTCAAAACCTTTTCACTTCCTTGTTGAGTCACCACTTATTCTATGAGCACTTTCTTGAGGGCATAGTTGTCATTCTTAGTGTAATATGCTTGTCTAAAAATTTGGATTAATTGTGTCATGACTTTGATGCTTGTATCTTTGATATCTTTACTTCTAGTCTTCACTTGAACTTCAGAGGTGCCTTGGCATTTATGTTTGCCGTACGATCAAAGGCAAGCGAGATACCACTCTATCATACCTTTTTATGAGCATTGCAATGTTGCTTATGTTTATGTTTCACGCTACTTACTATTTTTGAGTTGGAATCTCTTCATAGCTTGCAATAAGTATTGAGTAACCTAGTTTGCATGCTCCTTATTATGAATTGACCAAGTACTTGATCATATGCTGAGAATATATACATCTTATGAAGTAAATGTGTTCATGAAAGTTTTTTTTATCGCACTCAGTTTTCAAGTGAATTGCTTGAGGACAAGCAATAAGCTAAGCTTGGGGGGAGTTGATACGTCCAAAACGTATCTACTTTCCCGAACACTTTTGCTATTGTTTTTCCTCTAAACTTGTGTGATTTGGATACAACTAACACGGACTGACGCCGTTTTCAGCAGAATTACCTTGGTGTCTAGTTTTTGTGCAGAAAATCAACTATCAGGAAAAATCCCAGAAAATATGCCAAAAATCCTATTTCACTAGAAGACTCACGGAGCCAGAAGATGAGACGGAGGAGGGCCACGAGGGGCCCACACCACCTGGCCGTGCGGGCCAGGCCTGGCCGTGCCAAGGGGTGGTGTGGCCGCCTCTGTCACCCCCTCGACCTTCCTCTTCGCGTATAAGTTGCCCCTTGACCTAAAAACCAAATTGTTAGGGCATGGTGCCTATTATCTATTATTAGTGCTTTTTGACTTTGTTGCAACTTATTATGCTTAATGCTTGTCACTAGGGCCTGAGTGCCATGATTTCAGATCTGAAGATGTTATTGGTTCATTATGATAGTATTGTTTATGGTCTTACCTGCAAGTTGTATACACATATTGTTGTCCGGAACCAAAGGCCCCGAAGTGATAGCAATCGGGATAACCGGAGGGAATGGCTTTGATGTGAGGATCACATGTGTTCACGGAGTGTTAATGCTTTGCTCTGGTGCTCTATTAACAGGAGCACCTTAATTGCCAGTAGTTCCCTCGAGGCCCCGCTGCAAATGGCCTGGCAGGACAAAAGATGTTGTGCAAGTTCTCATTGCGAGCACGTATGACTATATATGGAACACATGCCTATGATTATTTAGTCCTTGGATGCTTTATCTTATTTATCTGCAAACGCCCTATGTCTTGATTGCCATATGAATTGTCTTGTCCATGCAATGCCCGTCCATCGATCCCTATGCCTACCGCGCTTTAATCCTGCTGTTTATTGCTACTGTCTTTACTTTTACTACTACTATTACTTTACTATTGCTACTACAAAGCTGTTGCTACTGATAAACTGCTGTGAGCAAGATTGTTTCTAGGTGCAGCTGAATTGACAACTCAGTTGTTAAGGCTTATAAATATTCTTTGGCTCCCCTTGTGTTGAATCAATAAATTGGGTTTCGCTTCCCTCGAAAATACTGCGATACACCCCCTATACTTGTGGGTCATCAATGCAGGCTGGCTAGGCAAGGCTCTCCTGATGGTGCCGTCGGATCTTTGCAGCTCGGTAACCCTGAACCTTAAATTCGAGAAGCAAAATGGCAAATTCCATGGAAAAATTCCTAAATCGAAGCTGGTGATTTAGGGTTTTGAGGGTTCGGTTTTCATGCATACCTACCTGGATGACGAAGCGGTCCTCAGAGGTGAGGGAGAGTGTCCACACCGCAGGGGACCGGAGACGGCGGTGGTGGAGAGGCAGGGGACAAGAGGCGGCGGTGGTGGAGGGCGGCAACGGTGGATAGTGGTCTGGGCGGGCGGGGAAGAACAAAAGTGGCACATATCTGAAATATTTTTCCAAATATTTTCAGAAATTTAGCGCCAAGTACTAGCCTCAGACGGCTGCAAGTGTAAAAAGTCTCTAAGAACGTTCGTTCTCTAAAAATTTCACATTTTGTCGCCAAGTACTTGACTAGTAATTTGAAAAGAGCTAATATTCAGAACTCCAGATATATTCAGAACTCCGGTAATTTGATTATCCTAGAATTTGAGAATTATTCATAATTTAAAGCCAAAGAAAGGTATGTATACATGCTTGCTAGAGTGAATTTGAGTCCCCTAAGACTAAATGAGGTTCATAAATTGAAGAAAATAATTGACGTAGTACAATTTTTGGATCTTTACCCTGAAAGGCATGACGACTAGTGTTCATGTGCTTTGCTGCAGATAAATAAGGTGCAAGTGTTTTGAATTTGACTAATTCAAATGTTTAATCACGAAATGAGATTATTTGGTTACTTAATTATGAAATTTTCACCAATATTTTTTTCATGTATTCTTTGAAGGAAATTTCCTTGAGTGAATATTCGAACATCCAGATATATTCAGAACTCCGGATTTTTAATCCTAAATTTTGAGAATAATTCATAATTTAAAGGCAAAGGAATGTGTTTACACATGCTTACTAGAGTGAAATGGGTCCTAAGAGTAAATGAGGTTCATACCATGCTGCAGAGCAATAAGGTGCAACTGTTTTGAATTTAACTTATTCAAATGTTTAATGACGATGTGAGATCATTTAGTTACTTCAATACGAATTTTCCACCAATTTAAAATTTTGTTGATGTATTCCTTGACAACTATAATATAATCGAGCACTAGAAATATTTGCAAGTGTGTATGTCCATGATCAGTAATATAATTGAACACTAGAAATTTTAAGGAACTCCATATAAAGGAGTAGATTAATATATATATATAGACGAGGTTCACCAGAGACACCGCGGATATATTGTCTTACATGCAACCAAGTAATAATTAACTTAAACAAAATAAAAGTAGGGGTAGCAGCAGGAGGCCGGGACATAGAGACGCCTAGAAGGGCAACAGTAGGATGCCGGGACAGCCTACTCGAGGGATACAGGCTAGTCCTGACATATACCTGGAGGAATTTTCCGAAGGCTATGTGCCGTGCCAAGGTCTTCGGCTGATGCCTTCAGCCTCAGATTTTGCCAACGTCCACCGTGTGATGGATCATGATGTTGAGGTATGTGTCGATGGCTTTGCCACAGAATAGGCAAAATAGTTTCCCCCTACGGTAGAAAGGGATTTGCCCATACCATAACTGCCTCAGCATGTAGCGGCTCTTGTTGTCCCTGGAGTACTTGCTATCATCCACTTCATCAGAATCCTCCTGTTGATTTTTAGGAACATACCTTAGAACTCATACATATGATTGAATTGTATTACAACTCAAGTATTAACAACATATGTAAGACAATATTAAATTGATATCAGGGAGAATGCATCTCAACAATAGTTTGATCTGTTCATATACCATTTCATCTCAACAAAATGACAATTAATTGGATCAGAGTATATGTAGAACAAAGATTGCGGCCTCAGAAGTTTCTTCAGGGATGGTGTATGCGAACCAAACCAAGTAACAATTGCACAACCTGTTGTTCTTGTATATTGCCCCCGGGTTCGCTAACTCATCCCTGAAAAAATCTTACACCAATGTGTCCGCCTCTCTTTTGGGGCAAATTTGAATCATTAGCCACAATAAGAAATTGAAATGTAATCCCACGAAACAATATTCAGGGATATACATATTACGGTACAAAAACAATCCTAAATATTGTAACTATAAATAACAAAAAACAAAAATTCTTCAGGTACATGTAGAAACAACTTATGATCAAAATCATGCATATACATATGCATCATACGAATCATTCAAAAATCAAAAACAATTCAAAGATCATAAATATAGTTCCATACGAGAATAAATCAAGGACCTCATAATTTTTTCTAGAGATGGAGCTGGCAAACCAAAGTACCAACATCACAACCTATATTGTTTGTGTACATTGATGCCTCAGGTTCACTAACCCATCCCTATAAAAAAAGACACCAACAAATGTGTCACCACTGCACCCTTTTGGGGCAAATTTCAATCATCGGCCTTAGTGAGAAACCGAAATGTAATTCTTATACACTATGAATGCATGCAATAACAATTCAAAAATCATAGTTCTATGAATGTAGAATAAATCTGGGGGCCTCATAAGTTTCTTTAGTGATGGCGTTAGTGAACCAAGTACCAAGTGTACAACCTAATTTTCTTGTACATGCCCCGGGTTCGCTAACTCATCCCTGAAAAATCTGACACCAATGTGTCTGCCTCTCTTTTGGGGCAAATTTGAATCATTGGCCACAATAAGAAATTGAAATGTGATCCTACAATACAATATTTAGGGATATACATATTTAGGTACAAAAACAATCCTAAATATTGTAATTATAAATAACAAAAAACCAAACAATCTTCAGGTACATGTAGAAACATGTCGTGGTGGTGTCATGGCAGATGCCATGTATAGGCTAAAGGTGGGGACTAAATGCACTAGGGGAATCCAGGGAGGGATAGTGTGGTGATTCCACACACAGTAGCTTTGTATTTGATTCACTTCCATAGATTACAAGTGCTCCTTGAGTTGTATTGGAGAGAGGAGGAAGAAGGAACTCTCTTACTCTCACCACAAGCTAACCCTCAGGAACTTGCTCGTAGAACATAAACCTCTAAAGACCAACCAAGTAAAACTCAACCCTTTCTACAGAGGCCCTAGCCCTCCTTATATAGGGTGGCTAGGTCTCCAATTAGGGCATACGTGGAGGCATATTCCAAGGAATATGCCTCTTCCCAAAATAGTAAGCCGACCGGGTTACTTTAGCCCAACGTCACCCATGCAGAGGCTACGTAAGCCTCTGCGGCGCCCGCGTCATCCGACATTGGCATCGTCATCCTTGTTGGCCACGCCTCGGTGGTCCTGGCCTCTGTCCGCTTCACTCATGCTCTGCGTACAGTGGTCATCCTTTGACTAGCGAGATACCTTCCTTCTCTTGTAAGCTTGATATAACCCGGATCGTACCTAGTTGATTCGGCCATACCTGTTCCTGCATACAAGTTAAATACACCTCACCGACTTATGATATAAGTCGGCTGAGACCTAGTTAGGTGGACATCCCCTGGTCTAGGTTACCCCGTGATTCGGCCTGCCTTGAGGTGACTCGGCCAGCATCTGCTTTGACCTTGCCGAACCTCGGCTAACTCGGTCTTTATACCCTGGCGTGACCCTACCCGGGGGTATCCCCCCAACATTAGTCCCCGAAGCTGGTGCGGTCTTAGCTGCCTTAGCCTCTAAGGCCACAGCAAGTTCAATTTTATCGAGCCTCTAGTTCTATTTCCGAGTTACCTCATAGTTCGGATTTTCATAGGTTTACTTTCCCTTGGCACATTCCGAGTTTTCACTCGCTGGCTGGGTCACCTCATATTCATCTAGATCATTCTTCCTTCTCTTGTACGCTTCCTCATGTGGAGGTTACTCATCACGTTTGCCTCATTTTAAGGGCCTGCGCCAGTAATTGCCGCAGTAATTGTCAGTTATTACTGTAGCACACGTCACATCGTGCCTGCCTCCTCGTTAACTGCATCATAACGTCACGTCATGGGATCTCCTGCGCCCTGTGGCCTTTCCTGTGGCTCGCTGCTGATTGGTCGATCTGGGTTGTACACGGTCACACCGTGTGGCCCGCCAGCACAACGCGATCCCACTACCCCTCAAGGGAGTGGTTAAATAGGGGAGGGGTGCGCCCCTTGGGTTCTTTCCCCACTTCCGCGCCCCTCCGCCTCTGCTTCTTCTTCTTCCTCTCTAGCGACAGCGCCGCCGCCACCGCATCTGAGTAGCAGCGCCGCCGCCGCACTGCTTCCACACGCACCAGCATCGTCGCCACCTCCCCACATCTCTTTCGCCGCGGGTCCTCGCCTATCCAGGCCACTGTCACCCACCGCCGCTAGCGCCAGCGAGGGCAGTGATCTCGAGATGACAGAGGAGGAGCTCGCCGTCGCAGAGCAGGAGATGGAGGAAGACGCGGCGAACGCGGACCGCGGCGCGTGGGCTGGATCCTGGTTTGCCAGGATGACCTGGACTGGCTGTATCACACTAGGCGCATCCCGGAGGGTGTCACCGCACGCCTTCCCGCTGCGGAGCTTGCCCCCCTCACCCAATCTGGGTGAGTATGTTGTATTCCTCTCCCACTTCCAACGTGGATTCGGGCTCCCAGCAAGCGATTTCTTCAACGACTGGCTCAACACATATGAGCTTCAGCCGCATCACCTTCCGGCTAATGCCATCACCTCTCTCTCTGCCTTCGCCTCCACCATTGAAGGCTACGCCAGACTATGGCCCATGAAGGAGCTCTGGATCCGGTTCTTTGGCCTTCGCTGGAACGTGATTCTGAACATAGAACTTGACCCGGAGGATAAACAGCTCACCTAGTTCGGCGCAGCTTCCATCTCCCCCCGGAGATAGTCCATCTTTCCCCGAGTTACGGGGCTTGACTCTTGCAAGGGATGGGCCCGGACTTTCTTCTATGTCCGGAACAACACAACTGAGGATCTGATCCGGCTGCGCCCTTACGCTCCGGGTCCTCCTAACCCGGATCTGTGGGACAAGATCCCCAAGAAGCCCACTGTCCTGGCGAACCAAGTCAACAAGAGGTTCCAGGAGCTGAAGAATCTCGGATTGTGTAATGAGGACGCCATGATCACATTCGTCCGCAACCGGATCTCCCCCCTTCAGAGACGCACACACAAACTCTGTCACATGAGCTGGGTCCGCGACCCCAACCGGACCTCCTCGTTCGAGTTAAATAACATCGAGATCTACCGCCGGGTCAAGGCCCTCTTCACCACCCACAAGGACTTCTCTTCTGAGTGGACGTGGGGGATCGAACACTTCTGCCGAGATAGGCTTCCCCCCGCGGTAAGTCTCGTGCCCCAAACTTTCTCCGAATTGTATCACATGTCAGTTTCTGTTGTAGGTTTAATCCCTTTGTCTTTTCTTTCCCTTAGACGTTTCTTCAGCAAACCATTGAGGATGGCACCAAGCCCTCTCTCAAATGGGCACCTAATCAAGACACCTTGGATGTGGAGGAGCCGGATCAGGAGATGTTCCTGCCGATGGCGGACGCGACCAAGCGACCCACCGGTAAACTCTCTTCCATTAGAGATTGGCCCGACGATGAAGATGATTCGGACGTTGAGATGATGGAGGCATTTGACGCTGTCCCCCTTTCTTATGCTTTTCCGACATCAGCTAACCCCGGTGGGTAGATCCATGAAGATCCTCCCCTTGGCATGGGTGAGCCTGTCCCGGTCGCACCGAAGAAAAGGGGGGCCGCATCTGCTTCTTCCTCCGGACCTTCTTAGCCAGCTAAGAGGCGAAAGAAGTCCGTGGACAAAGCTGCCACCAAGGCCACAACTAAGGCTGTGGCCCAGAGAGCTCGCAAGCCGAAGAAACCCCTGACTTCGGATGAGTAAGTCGTTTCTCCCTTTGCTATTCACTTGTTCTTCTTTTGTTATAGTTTCTCATCATACATTATTTGATTCGGCAGGGCCGTGGTGGAGGTTCCCTAGAGCGGATCGGGTATTGCTTCTCTGCTCCGACATAGCCCTTCTCCCCTTCGTGGCAATGACTCACGCCCGTTGAGCCCCATTCAGGAGGGTTCAGTGGCTGCTCCGGGTTCCAGCCCACCTCGTCAAGAGGAGAGCAACCTCGGAGCTGGGGAGACTGGCTCTGCCGAGGCAGCAGCAACCACCACTTTGGCTCCACCGCAACCAGCTTCATCCGAGTTACCCACAGCACCTCCGCCACCACAAAGACCAGCATTATCATCAGCCCCAACAACAACAAAAGCACCATCAGCAGCACCAAGTCCTTCTGCCTCGTCCGAGTCTTCCAAGGCTCGGCGAGAAGATACCAGCAGTACCAAAGCTAGCACCAAGGCAGCTCCCAAGGGAAAATCAGCTGCAGCAACTTCAACTTCTCAGTAGCAGCCCAAAGGAAAAAAGGCTGTTGACGCCACCAGGGCAGCATCAGTCGAGTCTGGACAGCGCACACTTGCGTCCATGCTTTCGAAGAAGACTCCACCTCCGAAGGATGCCCCTGCCGAGCTAGCCGATGTGCAACTTGTTTTGCACACTAGCCCCGTCGTTGCCCAGGTTGAGAGAAAGGAAGCGCATGCCAAGGGCCTAGTGGCGCCCCACATGCTCAGCGGCGAGCGATACCCTCCGACCTTGATCGAGTTTGTAAATAACTGGAATAAGGCGGAGTTCGTCCATAATGACGATCTCCCGGAGAAGTTTGGTCCCGCCGAATTTGCTGCGCAGATGAATACTGCTGCCAAGGCAATTAATCTTGCGGGTCGGATGATGAAGGTACGTTACTTCGTCTTTTCCTTAACATGTAGTAGACATTATTGATATAGCCATTAGTCCCCGAGCCTCCGGGGGAGTAACTTGTTACTCGGCCGGATGCTCCTTAGAGAACTAACGTAATTCCTTAATAACTTCGAATATGCACACACCTAGAGCCAGGTGAAGTTCCACTTGGCCCGGATCTTGTACACTTCGAATATGCACACACCTAGAGCCGGGTTAAGTTCCACTTGGCCCGGATCTTGTACACTTCGAATATGCACACACCTAGAGACGGGTTAAGTTCCACTTGGCCCGGGTTTTGTACACTTCGAATATGCACACACCTAGAGCCGAGTTAAGTTCCACTTGGCCCGGGTTTTGTACACTTCGAATATGCACAAGACCTAGAGCTGGGTTAAGTTCCACTTGGCCCGGATATTGTACACTTCGGATATGCACACACCTAGAGCCGGGTTAAGTTCCACTTGGCCCAGGTTTTGTACACTTCGAATATGCACACACCTAGAGCCGGGTTAAGTTCCACTTGGCCTGGGTTTTGTACACTTCGAATATGCACAAGACCTAGAGCCGGGTTAAGTTCCACTTGGCCCGGATCTTGTACACTTTGAATATGCACACACCTAGTGCCGGGTTAAGTTCCACTTGGACCGGGTTTTGTACACTTCAAATATGCACAGGACTAAGCTATCTTTTTGTATTTTTTCAGGTGACCACCAATCGCCGGAGTGCTGAGTTTCAGCGTCTCCTGGATACTCACAAAATGCTGCGTGCAAAACATACTGCGCTCATCGCCGACCACGATAAAAGGGGTAAGTTTCTTCCTTGGCATTTTTCCGTTTTTCTTCATCTTTTTCTGCCGAACTAATCCATCATTCGGATTTCGTAGCTGGAGTGGAGGCTGAGAATACCATCATGAGGAAAAACTTGGACCAGATAAAGGGTAAGTTATTCTTGCTCAACCTTGCTATGCTCTCTATCTCCTTTTCTCCATGGCTCGACAAACATTCATACCTCAGCTTTGCCGGGTCAACAAACTATTTCAGCATCTCTTTAAGATAGTTTGCCTGTGCCTGATATGATGCTGCATTTTCTCAAACAAGCAGGGAAGCATCAGGCCGAACTCAAAAATAAAGACGATGAGCTTGCCCTCCTCCGAACCAAAGATGATGAGATTGCCAAGCTCAAGGCAGACATGAAGAAGCTGAAAGCGCAACACCAATCCGAACTTCAAAGAGCTGGCCAGGACTTTACTGAAGAGCGCGAGAGCCTCAACCTCCAGATTGCCAAGGACCAAGAATTGCTGAAGGAGGACGACTCTAAACTTGAGTCGGTGAATGCTGAGCTTGTTCAACTCCGGGAAAGGCGTGACAAGTGTACCAAGGAGCTAACCCGGATCCACAGCCACATTTCTCGTAAGTTCCTTTTCTCTTCAATTGTGATGAATCTCTCCGAGTCGACCCTTCTCACTTATTTTCACCTGTCTCGCTTTCAGACAAATTTCCAGAGGGCAATGCTGTTGCAACTACCGCTGTCGCCAAGTTCCGCCAGAAGAGGGGTGCCCCAATTGCCCCTAGCGCTGGAGAAATTCCATATGACATGGAGGACTTGCTGGTCAGCTTGTCCTCTCGTGTCAAGATTGTGAAGAACTACGACAAGGACGTCTTGGATGTAGCAGTCCGGATCTTCAATGCCTTTTGGCCTGGAGAAGATACTCCGGAGGGTGCCCCTGCTCTTTTTGCCAGGCTTATGGAATGCGAGACTCAGCTTGATCTCTGGACAGAATTCGCTGGACGCGCCGGAGCTGAGATCGTTCTTCACTACATGCTTACGTGGTACGAGAAGATTGACCTCAAACTCCTTGAGCGCATGCGCACTGGATCAAGGTGGTCTACTGACCCGGATTGGGTAGCTCAGCGCAAGGCTTGTGCTCATAGCTTCATCCAATACGCCCCCATTCATCAATGGAACGAGGGACCAAGCTTCCTAGATGCCGCCGACGATGAAAATGCTGAAAACGCTAAAGATGATTCGGATGAGGACGAAGAGGACGAAGCCTCAGACGTCGAGGAAGACGCAGATGACTCTGAAGCTGAGGCTGGGGCTGCACCTGCTGGCGCCGAATTGCCTCCTGCTCCTGCTCCTTGATTATAAACACTTTAAATTTCATCAGATCCCCGGTATGCTTGGTGCAATTGTATCAAGCACACAAGTGATATTTTGCTACTAAGTTTCTATGCTGGATTGACTTGGGCGTAGTCCCCGAGTTTCATTTTCTTGTTCATCCAATCTCTTGGCTCGGCTCGTGTCTACCTTGGTTCGGTTTTATGACTTACGAGTCCGAGATTCAAAAATTGTCTTAACAATACTTGGAAACTTTAGGATTAGCTCAAAATAATTCAACATAATAAATCGAAAGTAAACATAAGGTTAGTCTGAAAAACAAACGTTGGCTCGATTAAATTCCTTTCCTTAGTCATTTTTCATGTCCTACGCAATTCCAAACTTGTTCTCTTGCTTGCCATGAAGCCAAATCTTGTTGGACAGCAGCAAGTCGAAGAGTTGGGTTTTTGGTGCTCACACACTACTAATCCGGCTTAAGTAGAAAAACTTACGCCAGCCGACGTATAAATAATAAATACGGAAGACAACAAATATTTTCAAGGCAGTCCCCGAGTTACTGCTCGAGGTGCCCACATTTCATTGATAGACTCATTGCCGGCATACACACCGACATATGAGAGATTCGGATACATACACTTCTCTGCTAAGTGTAGAAAGGACGAAGTAGAGCTACATTCCATGGACGCTTAGATTCCTCGTCGGACCTGTCCGCCTTGTTCTTCTCCTGTGGTTTTGCATCGATAAGATAATAAGAATCATTGTGCAATGCTTTGCTCACAATGAATGGCCCTTCCCATGGGGGGGGGTAACTTGTGCATGCCAGCATTATGTTGTACCAACCGGAGTACCAGATCACCTTCCCGGAAAACTTGGGGGTTTACTTTCCGGCTATGATAGCGTCAGAGATTTTGCTGATATATGGCGGATCTGGACAATGCCAATTCTCTCGCTTCTTCCAGCAGATCGACATCATTTTGCCGGGCTTCTTGCACTTCGGCTTCTGTGTATTGGGTGACCCTAGGCGAGTCATGCTCTATGTCGGCTGGTAATACAGCTTCTGCCCCATATACCAGAAAGAATGGCGTATAGCCTGTTGATCGATTCGGAGTTGTTCTTAAACTCCACAATACCGCTGGTAGTTCTTCTATCCAGCACCCCGCTGATCTTTGTAGCGGCTCAATGAGCCGGGGTTTTATCCCGGATAATACTAATCTGTTGGATATTTCCACTTGTCCGTTTGATGCGGGGTGGGCTACCGAGGCAACGTCCAGCCGGATCTTCTTATCTCGGCAGAATCGTGCAAATGCTCCTTCAGCAAAATTTGTGCCATTATCTGTTATGATACTGTGAGGATAACCGTATCTCAAGATGATGTCTTTGAGAAATGTCACGGCCGTAGCCCCATCACATTTTCTTATTGGCTTTACTTCAATCCACTTTGTAAATTTATCAACCATGACCAAAATGTGAGTCATATTTCCCCTTGCTGGTTTGAACGGGCCAACCATGTCCAAACACCATACGGAAAATGGCCATGTGATTAGTATGGTTTTGAGCTCCGACATTGGCATATGTGTCTTGGTAGCTTACCTCTGACAACCATTGCATTTTCTTACCAAGTCCTCTGCTTGTTCTAAGGCACTTGGCCAGTAGAATCCATGCCCGAAAGCTTTTGCTACCAAGGCTTTGGATGAGGCATGATGCCCACATTCCCCTTGATGTATATCTCGGAGGATGTCAAGCCCTTCTTCTGGGTCAACACATCGCTGGAGGACGTTAGTCACACTCCTTTTGTATAGCTCGGAATTGATGATCATGTATGCCTTTGCTCTCCTCTTAGTTTGCCTGGACTGCACTTCCTCAGCGGGTAACGTTCCATCTTTCAGGAATTGAAATATAGGCAGTGCCCAAGCTGGTATTGCTCGTACAAGGAACATATCCTCGTCAATTTCCATCTGATACACCGGCATAACTTCAACCGGATCACGCTGAGCAGTCCCCGAGTCTTGCGAAGCAGTCCTCGGGTTTGCCGAGGCAGTCCCCGGGTTTCGCGTACCACCTCCCACGTCAATGTCCATGGGTACGGCTCCGGATTCTGAATCCTCCGGGACGTAGATTGAGTCGGTTTCTGGGGACGGTCCGATAGATGGTTTTCTCAGGTGTTCTAACGCCACACCTGGTGGAATTGCTTGTCGGGTTGATCCGAGCTTCGACAATACGTTGGCAGCCTCATTTTCCACCCGTGGTACATGGAGAAATTCGCATCCCTCAAAATAACCAGATATTTTCTGCACATGGAATCTGTATAATGCCATGTTTGGATCAAGAGCGTCCCACAGCCCCGACACTTGCTGAACTACCAAATCTGAGTCGCCAAAGCATTGGATCTGACGTATCCCAATCTCTTTTGCCACTTTGAGCCCATACACAAGTGCCTCATATTTGGCGACATTGCTTGATGCTGCGAAATGGATCTGCAACACATACTTCAGCTGGTCATTTTTTGGTGAGGTAAGTACCACTCCGGCACCTAACCCGGTTTTTGTTTTTGACCTGTCAAAGTGCATTCTCGAGTAATTCGGATCTGGTAGCGGTGGTTCATATTGCACCTCGGCCCAGTCCATGAAAAAGTCGACCATAGCCTGAGACTTGATTGCTTCTCTTCTGTCATATTGTGGCGCATAAGGAGCTAGCTCAATTGCCCATTTCGCAATCCTGCCACTTGCATCCTTGTTACTCATTATATCGGATATGGGAGCTTCACATATCACTTTGATGGGGTGCTCCTCGAAATAGTGTTTTAGCTTCTTAGCCGACATGTACACACCATATGCCACTTTTTGATAATGCAGATAATTTTGCTTTGACGCGGATAATACCTCGCTTAGGTAATATACTGGCCTCTGCACTGACTTACCCTCTTTGTCGCGCTCTACCACAATTACTGCGCTTACAACTCGGTTGGTTGCAGCTATATAGAGCAACATTGGCTCCTTTGATAGTGGAGAGGCTAAGACTGGTGCAGTGGCTAACATTTTATTTAATTGGATAATGGCTTCATTGGCCTGCGGTGTCCAAATGAACTTGTCCAACTTTTTCATGAGTTGATAGAGAGGCAGTGCCTTTTCTCCCAACCAACATACAAACCGACTTAAAGATGCTAGGCAACCAGTGAACTTCTAGACATCGTTAAGACACTTTGGCAGTTCCATTCGCTCTATGGCCCGGATTTTAGTTGGATTGACTTCGATACCTCGGCTGGAGACAAGAAATCTGAGTAATTTTCTAGCCAGGACACCGAAGGTACATTTTTCCGGGTTAAGCTTCATTCGGAACCTCCTTAGGTTCGCGAATGTCTGCCTGATATCGTCAAGGAGCGTTTTGCTTTCCTTGGTCTTGATAACAACATCATCCACATATACCTGCACATTTTGACCAATTTGGTCGTGCAAACATTTCTGCATACATCTTTGGTACGTTGCCCCTGCATTACGTAAACCAAATGGCATGGTGCGATAGCAATAAGCCCCATACGGGGTGATAAATGCAGTTTTTATTTGATCATCCGGATTCAGGGGTATCTGGTGGAAACCAGAATATGCATCAATGAATGACAACAGTTCACACCCAACAGTTGAATCTATGACCTGATCTATCCTTGGCAGTGGAAATGGATGTTTTGGACACGCCTTATTCAGGTTTGTGTAATCAATACACATACGCCTAACCACTGCCACATTCGGATCATCCTTCTTCTTCTCCACCATCACCGGATTAGATAGCCAATCCGGGTAAAGAACTTCCATGATAAATCCAGCTGCTAGTAACCGAGCTATCTCATCTCCAATGACTTTTCTCCTATCTTCGGTGAAGCGGCGGAGAGGTTGCTTCACCGGCCTTGCTCCGGGTCTCACATTCAAAGAGTGCTCGGCCAACTCCCTCGGAACACCTTGCAAGTCCTGTGTGGACCAAGCAAAAATATCCCGATTCTCATGGAGGAAGTTGACGAGCTCGCTTTCCTATTTATCATTTAACCCGACATCAATTGTTACGGTGCGCTCTGGGAACATGTCATCAACAGGCACCTTCTTGGTATCTTTTGTCGCCTGGAACGAAACACTACCATGCGGGTTACTCAGTGTCGGCATATACTGCTGTGCGGACTGAGCCAGTGCCGCCACTTCCTGTATCTTTCTTTTCTCTTGTGCAATCACGAGTGACTCGGCTAGGTTAGACCCGGCTGATGCACACTCAATGGAACGTCGGAAATCTCCAGCTATGGTAATCACTCCATTTGGCCCAGGCAACTTCATCTTCAGATAACTGATGTGGCAACTTGCCATGAACTTGTTCAGTGCTGGTCTACCGAGTAACGCATGATACGCACTTTCTAAGTTCACCACTTCAAACTCCAAATTCTCAGTTCGGCAGTTATCTCGCGTGCCGAACAATATGTCAACCCGTACCTTGCCTATGGGCTCGCAAGAAATGCCTGGCACAATGCCATGGAAAGTTGTCCTTGTAGCCTGGAGTATGTTCTCCGAGATACCCAACTTGCGCATTGTATCTGCATACATGATGTTAATGCTACTGCCATTGTCAATTAGCACCTTGGATAATCTCACATTGATGTTAGGCCCAATGAATGTCGGATCCAGCACTAGCGCATAGGAACCAGGACTTGGCAGAAGGTTGGGATGATCTTTGATGCTCCAGGTAATTTCCTGGTCCGACCAAGGCATATACCTCGTCACTGCTGGCATTACCGCATTCACCTCCATGTGTCGGCGCTGCAAGCTCTTTCTATCTGTTTCTTCTGTGGTGAACACACAGTAACTCTGATGATGCTCTCTATACTCATTCCTCCCCTCGTTTCCGGGGTACCTCTGATCCGGTTGATG
The DNA here is from genome assembly GCA_916181665.1 of Avena sativa. NCBI lineage: Eukaryota > Viridiplantae > Streptophyta > Magnoliopsida > Poales > Poaceae > Avena > Avena sativa. Next base: position 474,837,824 of record OV702290.1, read on the forward strand.
TTGGTCTTCCACTTGATGCACCGCATCCCTTCTCTCATGGTTGTCATACTCGGCGGAGGGGGAGGCAACATTAACTGTTGCGTGTTCGCTCCGGAGAGCAATTGCTGGTGGGGTAACTCCTGCCGAGATTGATTATTCTGAGGTGCCTGAGCATTCCCCAAACCACCTTGTTCTATCTTACACATCCACTCACACTGCCTTGTTGTATGACCCGCTGGGTTACTCGGATTTGGCGTGTGAAATTTACACGGCTGATCCAGCATTGACTCGTAAGTATACCTCGGATGGTCCTTCTTTTCCTGCCACTGTTTCTTTTGCTCTAGCGTCCAAGTTTTCTTGCCATCGTTTCTCGGTGTCCATTGTTGCCCTCTAGTTTTCTGACGTTGATTGCCCCTGCTCCAGGTTGATCTTGATTCACAGCAGCAACTTGTTGCGAACTGTACCGGTAATCTGGTCTGTCATCTCTTCTTTTACCCCGGTAGTCATTCCTCCAGGATGACCCGACTCCATCTCTCTAGTAGTACTTCTCGTTTGACTCGTTTGACACCAATGCATACGAATCAGCAATCCGGATTGTCTCTGCCAATGTAGTTGGCATATCCCTTTGCAATCTTTGCCATAACATGCTTGCATATCTGCACCCTTGCACAAACCATGCTATGGCCTGTGACTCAATCACACCCTCACATGAGTTTCGCATGGTACACCACCGGGTTAAGAACTCCCGGCCTGTCTCATTCGGTCTCTGCTTGCACATTGCTAGGGTCTGTGGCCTATTTGGCCTCTGATACGTACTTGAGAAATTGCTGACAAACATTTCCTCAAAATCGATCCAACAGTTAATACTTCCGGGTGGCAAATTGTTTAGCCATACCCTCGCTGGCCCTTCCAACATCTAGGGTACATATCTCACTGCTCATCTCAAGTTGCCTGTAGCAATTTTCACAGTTGTAGCATAGTTAATCAACCAATCCTCCGGCTTAGTGCTGCCGTCATACGTTTTTGTGCCTCTAGGTAACTGGAAGTTAGGTACCGGAGGTTCCTTCATGATCCGGGGCCCAAAACACGCAGGACCCGGGGGACCTTGACATTCAATCTGCTCCGACCTATACAGCCGATCCAGTTTTAATCTGGCATCACCAGGCATCAAATCCCTGCTTCCCAATCTTGACCCTATCACGTGATAGTCCAGCCTTGGGTATCCTGCGTTCACCATTTCTGAATCACCAAAATTATATCGGTCTTGCTCTCATGGAGCACCTCTCTGTTGTATACCTCGGCCGGCACTTTGCTCTTGCCTTGGTATATTCCGCTGCTGCGATTGTCCTGCTCCTGCCGAGTTGCGCTGTCCGGCATTGCCATTTACAACATTTCCTTGACCGACATTGCCTTGGTCGCGGTTACCTCGGCAAGCTTCACCTCGGCTCACACTTCGGCGATCCTCATCTCTCTGCACTTCTTTTCCTTTCCTTGCCCTTGCCGGGTCATACGGGACTATCTGTTTGTTCCTCCTGGCCGAGGTTACTACCTCTTCTCTCCTAGGACAACCATGAGGAGATGATGCAGCTCCATCGGATTTCTTCGGGTTACCCACCGCCGAATGAACGATCTTGGAGGCCCCAGCTCTCTCCGGGTTAGCCCTGAGCAATTCCTCATTTTGCCTGTTCACGATCCGAACCAACTCATTGACCCTATCTTGCTGTCTCTAACGGGCTTCACCCGTTATACCCTCTAACTCGAACGCAGTTGCATCTGCTGCTCTGAGGTTTTTTGCCGGGGTACTATACTTCGGCAACCCCACGGATAAACAGTTCTCTGATTCCTCAATCCTAATATCACCCTCTTTGTTCATTTCACTCATGAGGTTTCTCCCCTTCACTTTTACAGCATCTACTTTATTTTCCTTTGCGTACTCACGAGTGTCATGTTCAACGACTACTGAGCCACGGCTATCTTTTTCGCACCCTCTAGTATTTTTTGCCTAGTTTCCTCTAGCTCGGCCTATGCCTGAGCCAGATCTACTGCTGCTGCTACTGGGTTTGCCAAGCTATCCATTGCCTGCTGCAGCACATTCTCTGGCCTCTCTAGTGGAGGACCTCTACTTTTCCTCGGTGCCTTAGGCGTTACCTCCGGATCTGGTGCCGGATCCTTGCTTGCACCAGCGCCTGGTGCAGTCATCATCACCTCGGCACGGTCCAGGGAGCGAGTGATACGCGCCCCGTGAACCACGCTAAGGGGTGGCTCGCCTCCTTCGACGACGTGCCGCGGGTGAACGCACGACACATCGACAGCAACATAGACCTTGTGCGCGTCGAGCTTGACGAAGAGGCCATTGCACGGAAGAGGACGCTTGCCGAAGCAGCCAGCGTTGTCGCTGACAAAGTCCAACGCTCCAAAGCGCTGAACGAGCCCGGAGACGATGCGTTCGCCGGTGCCGATGAGGTTTCCTGTCCGGATCTTCACCCTTGCTAGCGCCGCTAGCCCCACGGTGGGTGCCAACTGTCATGGTGGTGTCACGGCAGATGCCATGTATAGGCTAAAGGTGGGGACTAAATGCACTAGGGGAATCCAGGGAGGGATAGTGTGGTGATTCCACACACATTAGCTTTGTATTTGATTCACTTCCACAGATTACAAGTGCTCCTTGAGTTGTATTGGAGAGAGGAGGAAGAAGAAACTCTCTTACTCTCACCACAAGCTAACCCTCAGGAACTTGCTCGTAGAACATAAACCTCTAAAGACCAACCAAGTAAAACTCAACCCTTTATATAGAGGCCCTATCCCTCCTTATATAGGGGTGGCTAGGACTCCAATTAGGGCATACGTGGAGGCATATTCCAAGGAATATGCCTCTTCCCAAAATAGTAAGCCGATCGGGTTACTTTAGCCCAGCGTCACCCATGTAGAGGCTACGTAAGCCTCTGCGGCGCCCGCGTCATCCGACATTGGCATTGTCATCTTTGTCAGCCATGCCTCAGTGGTCCTGGCCTCTGTCCGCTTCTCTCACGCTCTGCGTACAGTGGTCATCCTTTGACTAGCGAGATACCTTCCTTCTCTTGTAAGCTTGATATAACCCGGATCATACCTAGTTGATCCGGCCATACCTGTTCCTGCATACAAGTTAAATACATCTCACCGACTTACGACATAAGTCGGCTGAGACCCAGTTAGGTGGACATTACCTGGTCCGGGTTACCCCATGATTCGGCCTGCCTTGAGGTGACTCAGCCAGCATCTACTTTGACCTTGCCGAACCTCGGCTAACTCGGCCTTTATACCCCGGCGTGACCGTACCCGGGGGTATCCCCCCAACAAAACAACTTATGATCAAAACCATGCATATACATATGCATCATACGAATCATTCAAAGATTAGAAACAATTCGAAGATCATATATATAGTTCCATATGAGAATAAATCAAGGGCCTCATAATTTTTTCTAGAGATGGAGTTGGAGAACCAAAGTACCAACAACACATCCTATATTGTTTGTGTATATTGCTACCTCGGGTTAACCAACCCATCTCTAAAAAAACGACACCATCATATGTGTCTCCCCTTGCACTCTTTTGGGGCAAATTTCAATCATCGGCCTCAGTGAGAAACAGTTCAAAGATCATATTCATATGTGTAGAATAAATCTGGGGCCTCATAAATTTTTTATAGATGGAGTTAGCAAACCAAAGTACCAATTGCACAACTTATATTGTTGTACATTGCCTCGGGTTCACTAACCATCCGTAAAAAAATCTGACACCATCATATGTGTCTCCCTTGCAATCTTTGGGGGCAAATTTCAATCATCGGCCGCAATGAGAAAGAGTTCAAAGATCATAGTTCATATGTGTAGGATAAATCAGGGGCCTCATATTTTTTTAGAGATGGAGTTAGTGAACCAAAGTACCAATTGCACAACTTATATTGTTGTACATTGCCTCAGGTTCACTAACCATCTCTAAAAAAAATTGACACCATCGTATGTGTCTCACCTTGTACTCTTTTGGGAAAAAATGAATCATTGGCCTCAGTAAGGAATAGAAATATAATGTTATATGCATCTTGTTTATCAAAATCAACACTCAGCTAGCAAACCCTTAAATCAAATGTTACAGATCGATTAAATTTACAGCACAAGAAGAGGCGTGTGAACAACGACAAGTTAAGCAAATGTAAATTTACTAGATGGCATATGAGCAGATCTAATCAGATCTCCAAAACAATCGACCGTTCAAACCATATATATTCCCTACATAAAGAGAAAAAGAATCTATAGACGATTGAGCAAATCCTACGTATGAACAGTGAAATCTGGTGCAGCGACTAGAGAAGCTAGCAAAGTAGTACCTCAGACGCCTCACCGGAGACCTCTTCCTCAAACTCGTCCTTCTTCATGATTGTGTCGAGGATTTCTTGGTGAAGGATGGGGTCGTTGATGTAGAGCATCGGGCTGCCTCCGCCTGCCGCATGCCCCTCATCCAGATCTGCCGCTGGCACCACGATGTTGTCGGCCACTTGCTACTCGACGTCGACGTCGGCTGGCTGGACGGAGCCCAAAGCCTCGATGGCGCTGCAACAAGCGGCGTGCATGCCCATAGAAGCCGCCTCCGCCTGCTCGATGACGATCGAGCGATCCACTACTACACCTCCAACTGGCTTCACCTCCGTCTCGTCTCCATTCGTACTCTTCATGGCATAGCTAGGGAGGGCGGTGGTGCAAGCGAAGGAGCTTCAGCACACGAGGAAGGTGCAAATTGGGGGTTTTATGACTAGACATATTTGGGAAATGACATGAGCTCATGGAAGAAGAAGGCCGAGCGGGTTTATATATGCGGAACTGTTGATAGTCCTTGAGTGGACACGAGTGTGGACTCGTGTGGGCGGGGAGGCTAGCACGGTCTCCACTTTCTAACTGCATTAAGAACACGCGCATGCTTTCTATAAAAAACACGTGCATGCTACCTCGGGAAGGTGCACAATGCCAGTTTTCGAGACAGGCGACATAATGGTCCGCCTCAATAGACACCTAGAGGCGATTAATATTTCTGACCGATTGTGATTGAGTGATTCTAGAGAGATGGCCAATAATTTCCATCCTCTTAGGTTCAATCTAGAGATGGTTTGTTTTAAAGACCGGCTGAGGGGGGACTCGTACTAGAGACAATGCAGATTAAAAACCATCTGAGATTACAGTTAGAGGTGGTCAAAAAATTACGACCGCCTGAGGTTGATGAACACAGCCGGTGGTTTGTATTTTTGAGGTAAACTGGCTCTAGGCACAGTCTCTAAGTAACAAGTTTGTACTAGTGATATGACCCCGGGTACCCCAGAGTTGGCCATTTAATTTATAGGTAGAAAAAGAGTGTCATTCAATATAGATAAAAGGCAACGAGTAAATATAGAGAAAGAATTAAATAAAAAGGCAAGAAACATTCACATGGGCCGACATATGATGAAATTGGCCTAGTCAACCTCCTCCTAGGCCGAAGTTACCTCTCCTAGGCCGACATAAGCCTGGTTGGGCCAGCATTCACCCTCTCCCGCCTGGGACGGTATTCACCTTACCCGGCTGAGCTGAAGTTACCTCTCCCAGCTGGGCTGGTACTCACCTTACCCGGCGGGTCCACTTGACCTCAACCCTCATCCCGGCTAGGCCGCCACACACCCAGCCAACCCACTTCGTGTCGCCCCCCACACTCCTACCGAGGGCCTACTTCACCCCAACATAGTTCCTACCTGGCTAGGTTGGCATTGAGCTAACTCGGCCCACCGCAGGCCGACCTCGACGCCACCTCCTCACCAGACGACCCCGACTTGCTCCCCGACTTCATTCTCCTGGATGGGATGGCATCTGGTTAAGCTGGCTGGGTCGACACTTGGTTAATCCCGCCTAGGCCTCACCCGACCCCGGCTGGGATGCCTCTACATTGTCATCCCCTGGGACGAGACATGTGATCCTGCAACGACCACCTCGGTGCCATCCTTGTCGCCCCAGATCGCTGCCTCCATGCCACGTCTCCCCGGATGAGCCGCATCGCCCTAGCTGCTCTCTTCGTCGGCACTCCGTGCCTCGGCCTATCTACATCGACGACCCCAAGTTCTACCTCGTCCACCAGCTGCCACCAGTACCTCGGTGTCCTTGATCTACCTCGCCGCCTCTTCCCAAATGCTTGTACCTCGACCAAGTCAAGACCACTCCAAGTACTATGCTTCCACTCTATGCCGGTCTTGGGATGCCCTTAGACTAGTAGGTGCAACATCGACAAGTATATGATGCCTTCTTATCCTTAGGAGAGGATAAAATCAGTGACTAGGAGATGCCAAGGACAATCACAAGAAGACAAGAACAAGGACAGACAAGACCTTTGACAAGACCCAGTAGTCACATCCAATAGTGTGACAAGACCCCGGTAGTCATGTCATGAATAGTGTATTGTACAGCTCATGTGGGCCATCCCTTTTCCATTGGGCCCCCTTTATAAGGAGCACTAGGGGGATCGATCTACCCAGCACCCCTTGGGGGCTCATTTCCTTAGCTCACTCATGAGCTCTCTTCTTCTTCTTCCTCTAGATTTCAGGCACATAGAGAAGACCTCTTAGAGGCAAGATATAGCTCAAGGAGCCCCGTGTAGCTACAGTAACTCACCAAGATATATCATCTCTCATGCATGAGTAGGGGTGTTATCTCACTAGGTGATCCCCAAACCTGAGTACATAGTGTGCTCATATGTATGTGTTCTTTAGCGCATCATCCCTCCCAGATCCTCTAGTGCTAATTGTCCCCAAAATAAGCCTACCTTAGGCATATATTGTTATCAAACCACGACAGTTGGCGCCCACCATGGGGCCAGCAGCAGCGCTGGCTGGAATTTTATTCAGACGGGACCGTCTTTGTTGGAGCAGTAGCTTCATCTTATTCATCCCCAATGTATAGTACTCAACGAATCCCGGGGGTTTGCACGCAAGCCTCCCCATTGACATATGTCAACCTCAACATCATCACTAACAATATTCACGTAAGTATCTATTGTCTACACGCACATGAGGCAACCATGAATGTCACTCGGGGACTGTCACCCTTTATCACTTGTTTAGCTATTCACCCTGGTAAAGAGATGTCTCAACCCGGGGGCTAGCCGGCCAATCCGGCATAGAATCTCCCATAGGCAGGAAAAGTGGCTCGGGGGCTCGATCGATACTTAGCCGTCATCCCATGCATAGAACTATTGCGTAGATTAGTGTTCAGTATATATAGTTTATGTTGTTTGATATGCTTTCAAAGTATGTCAACTGATCTATTGTCTATAGTTATGTCTTTTGTTATGCCTACCGCTAAGTTTGATCATTTGTTTTATGTATATGTTGATAAACTATGTCATTTGGAATGTTTGTTGCTGAGGAAAACTTATTGCCAATATATCCTGGCTTCATCATAAAGTATCTCAAATCACCGTTTATGTCGGTTTGCCAATATATCACGGCATCATCACGAAGCATCTCAAATCACCGTGTATGTTGGTTTTCTAGTATATCATGGGATAATCATAAAGTATGTCAAATTATCGAATATGTTGGTTTGCCAAGATATCAAGGCATCATCACAAACCTTGTTGGGTTCGCAGCATTGAAAACAAAAAAATTCCTACGATGGGAACTTCTAAGCACCAAGATCTATCTACTAGATACAAGCAACGGGTGGATATACATCCATAGAGATCATACCCTTGAAGAGTGACAAAGCATTGTTAACAAAACTGATTTCGTGGTTGATATAGTCGTACACTTGCCAATCTCAAGATCGTGATGAAGTCCAGTAAGTCCAGCAGGTCTAGCACCAGCAAGTTTAGCACCGCAAAGCAGCGGTGCATCCGTGATTGCACATACGCCAGGTACCCCGACAACCTCCGCGACCTTGCTCCAGCGATGTAGCAGAAGAAGCAACTCCTTTCCAGATAAAGCCACCGGGAACATGTATCTCGCTAATCCAATACCATGGGGAATAATTTCTAGAGGGGGGAGAGATCCTTCACGAGGAGGTGTGAGAGTGGAGGAGGAGGGGATATCCTTTTATAGGAGGAGTGGGCAACCCCAAGGGGCCATGCGCATGGCATGGTGGTGCCCCCATCTCTCCCTCCATAATGGTGAGTGGATCTTCCACTAAGCCCACTCCCATTAAAACCAACTCCACTCACTTTGCATTAATTTTCCACCAAATTTATGCAAGCTCTCATTAAATAAAACTATTTTATTTATTTTATTCAGAATTTTGTTAATTACTTTAATTAACAAACATTCACATAAAACCCCCTGCAACATTTCAATATCACATGTAGAACCAATTTCTGTAATTTCACCCGAAACAATTCCGGTTTCCATCGAAATGATTCCAGTGCTTTCTTAAATCTTTATATAAAACATATTTGCTCCAATTGGTGTCGGTATCGCGAATAATGCAGATATGATCGAGGCCCCTCTCTGATCAATAATCAGCAGTGGGACCTGGAGATCCGTATTAACTCCCACACATTTAATGATGACTCTAGTAATCATGTGAACCTTTAATGTTGTAGCCAAATCCCTTTGTCTCGCGATATATCACATGTCCGAGATTCGATCATCGGTATCTCCATACCTAGTTTGATCTCGTTACTGACATGCACTCTTTTCTCGTTCCTGTGATATAACATTCTAGTGATCACATCACTTGCTTGCAAGCTATCTCAATGTGATATCACCGAGAGGGCCCAGAGTATATCTATCCGTCATCGGGATGGACAAATCCCACTCTTGATCCATGAGCCTCTACATAACACCTTTGTAGCACTGAACCCACCTTTATAGTCACCCTGTCACGGTGTGACGTTTGATGTTGTCAAGATACTCTTCTAGTGTTAGTGATTGACATGATCTCATGGTCTAAGGACTAGGATTACTTCATATGATCTTATAGCAATATAAAAATAATGACTTTGATCGTAATGCTATACTTCGGATGAATGTTCATCACATCATTCCACCAATGTTGTAACCACGTTATTAACAACATCCAATGTCCATGATCAGGAAACCTTGATCATCTTGTTAATCAACGAGCTAGTTTATAAGAGAGGCATAACTATGAACCCTTTATTTGTTTATTAAACACAGATGTATTAATGTTTCCAATTAATACAATTATATCATGCAAAATAAACATTTATCATAAAAAAGGAATAAGATAATAACCACTTTATTATTGCCTCTCGGGCATATTCCCTTCAGTCTCCTACTTGCACTAGAGTCAATAATCTAGTATGTAAACTTGCGCATTCAACACCTATGGATTTTTGGTGTTGTATATACACATTTGCTAGTGGTTAACATAATCTCCGGATTTGACATTTTTCGGTCCGCATGTATTTGCATGTCTTTGTGTCTCTACGCATCACTCATTCTCAAATGGGATGAGATTGTATAAATTTAGTCCTTTTGTGAGACCTTTAGTTCCTTTGGGTTAAAACATGTTGATATAATTGTCGCACAATATATCTTCATAGTACCAGCCCACTATGAACCACACCTAGTTTGATAACAAACTACTTAACCAAATTCCCTTCTTTGCCGCTACTATATCAGTCATATACTTAGCCTTTTGTTGTAGTATCAGTCATAAAGTATCGACTTTGGAACTCATCCAAATCCATCATGGAACCTCCCTTCCATTACATTGTGCCACCCATAGTTTAAATTGAGATAAATTTAATTTGTACCTTGTGACAAACTAGTATCAATGTAACACTTTACAATGAACTTCTTTCTACTATTTGTCACCTATACATGATATATTCTTAGTTCTTCCAGAACTCATAAGAATATCTTTACTATTGTCCAATGATCATCTTATGAATCATTCTGGTATATGCTCACAACATTTAGAGCATATGACATATATAGATATGTACATATCATGGTATACATTATTGATCAAAATATTCATGTGATTTTACTCGCTAAGTGTCGATACACTTGAATCTTGATTCAATCCTTCTATGCAGTAAGAACCTTTCTTGTCGTTTCCATATTGAACTCATTCAGTATCTCATATATGTACATCTGGCACAACCATATTAGCGCCATAATCTATCCATATAGACATTGATGCCTAATATTCTAGTTTTGCCCAAGTCTTTTATCGAAATCCAATTTTAATGAAATTCTTAACTTGTGTCAATAAAAGATACATCATTTCCAATCAACAATATGTACTCTACATAATGTATTAGAAATATGTCTTAGCGCTCCCACTTAATTTCTTGCAAATGCAAGCATCTTCATCGTCTCTGATGAAATTAAACTCTTTTAACGTTTTCATCATAGTGATGATTCCAACTCCGCTATGCTTACTTCAACCATTAAAGTTTGCATACCATTTTAGCATCCTTTGAATTAACAAAACCCTTCGGACTATGTCATGTACACGTCCTAGGTAACCATTCTATTAGAAGAATATTGTTTTGTTTGTTCAACTACCATATACCGAATTATATGTAGTGATTGCTACATTAATCCTTCAAGACTAAATATCGCTATGAAAGATCAAATCTTTTCATAGTCAACTCCTTGAACATTGTCGTAAACTCCTTGCGGACATGTAGACTATTTCATAGATGTCAAACATCCATGTCTATTTCTTTATAGATCCAAATACGAATGATAGGCTTCATGCCTTTTTGGAGGGTTCTTCCAAGTTCAGAAACTTGATTTCTCATGTATGGATACTATCACGGATTTTATGACTTCTAGTCATTTTATGGAGTCAGGGCCCATCATCACTTCTTTGCATGCAGTCGATTCATCATTGTCAAAACAATAACGACTTTTTTTCAAATCTTACTATTTGATTCTTACCGACCCACACGGTTCAATAGGAACTCTAATTTCTAAGATCACAACCTTTGTAATCACAGGATCCATGAGCATTTTAGCCACCTCCGTGACACTTTCCGGCACTGTGCTACTTAGCACATGCTGCTTAGGTTCATCAACCTAATCAAAGTTCTATTGTCCTCCCACTTAACTTTTGTGAAAAATTCCTTCTTTAAGAAACTTCACGTTCCAAGTGAAAAACCCTTTTGTCTTCGGTGCGATGGAGGAATACCCAACAAATTATTTGGGATAACATACAAAGACGTTCTTATCCGACTTTGGTTGTAAACATTTTACTTATGCATATCATGCCAAAATTTAAGAAAAGACAACTCGGGTTTTAATCCCAAACCATAACCTTTATGGTGTCATTTCAACAATCGCTATGGTGCTCTCGTCAGTGTAAAAGCGGTAGTCTCTAAAGATTTGATCTCTAAAACATAATGGCTGTTTTATAAATGATACCTTTGATCTTACCATGTCAAACAAGGTTCATTTGATCTCTCGAACACTCCATACTCCTATGGTTTATCGAAAAATGCAAATCCATGGAACGATTCCTCAAATGTTAGATGTTTAGCTAAACATGTATCTCAAATATCATCCTTTATGATCGAATCATAAATTCTTTATTTTATCGTTATGATGATTTTCCACTTCATCTTGAAAATATTTGAACAATTTTCAAATGTTTCATACTTCTCCCTTATTAAGTAAATATACAGATATATTCACTCAAATTTTTGGAGAAAGCATATGAAGCTAAAAGATCCACCGCACATGGCTACACGTAATGGACTATATACATCAACATGCACAATTTCCAATAAGTTAGTGACCCGTTCCCCTTTGGCCTATGAACGGAGTTTCAATTATCTCGAGGAAAGTCTCACAAGCGTCATTTGATCAAAATCAAAGAATCCAAAAATCCATCAACATGGAGTTTCTTCATGTTTTCTTTCCAATATAATTAAACAATGATGTCACTTCGTAAGTCATCTTTCAATCATTTGTCTTGCAAAATTTTAGCATTAGTTTTATGGACGTGATTTCTCCAACTAGACGTGTAAAAGTTCATCCATCTTCTATGGAATACGGTAACTATTTGAACAACCATTGTTCTCATAATACCGGAACAAAAATAACAATTATTTTAAACAAATCTTGAAGACAAGCTTTGATGTTAAGAGAAAAATAATAACACTTTATTTGTTTTCGATGAACATCATCACAAATTCTGTTTCTAGTTACTTAGGCCATTGCAGTTCATGAATTGGGTTTTTTTTATGACACTTCACACCAACCAATTCGCTATCCAGTACCCAAGAACCACATTGTTTAACAAGCAAAGAATACAACCATAACATGTATATCATCTATATACCTTAGTTGGACATTTCCAATATTTTCTTTTTTGCCAAATATTTTATAGATTCTCTTTCAGCATTTCCTTTTCCTTTTAAAAGAATATATCAACATCAATAGTGGCGCCATACATATGACACATAATTCAAAGCATGTATAGCCAAATACGAATACATTTGGACTTGTAGTTTGAAGTTCATCACCATCATCAAATGTTTGGTGTTCTTTCAAAATTCCATTCTTTAGTAATCTTTTAGTGTAGTAAATATTTTACCTACATCTTCTATTCATCCTTATCATGAAAATTTTCATGATCAAGCTACTATAGCCTATAAGGACGAATCATGAGTATAATGTCAGTTCCCACAACCTTTTGGGGAGATTAGGATGCCTAGCGTCTCCAACCGTCAAACATTCTCATACAATATGAGAACGTGTATTTTGCCAAATTATACTCTATCATATTGCAACCATAAACACTGTTTCAGATATCACAATATCTTCCACACATGATGGTTTCTGAAACAATTTTTTTAGCTCCCAGAGAACCTCGATATTAAAACAATATTTGAATATCAAGAATCATGGAGGCAAACATGATACTTTAGATACTAACACTGGAACTGTTACTCTTGATTTAATACTACTTATTAAACTTCATGGAGTAAATGGAGTCTGCTGAAAGTTTGCAATAGGACTTATAAACTTTAAATTGACACTTAAAACAATACGATACTAGTTCGTAAAGTAAATATCTAGAATTCTATAGTTCTATTATCTCAATTAAAACTAAGCGCAAGGTAGTAAACAGATGCCAATGACTACAACAAATGTCGTGGTGGTGTCACGGCAGATGCCATGGATAGGCTGAAGGTGGGGACTAATATGCGCTAGGGGAATCCAGGGAGGGATAGTAGAGTGATTCTCTACACAGAAGCTTCGTATTGATGTTCTATCTCCCAGATTACAAGTGCTCCTTGAGCTGTATTGACAAGAGGAGGAAGAAGAAACTCTCTTACTCTTGCCTACCAACTAGCCCCAAGAACCCTAGATCCACTAGTGCTCAACCAACTAGAATTCTCCCAACTCTATCTCAGAAAAGACCCAACCTCCCCCAAAATCTCCCTTACCAGAACCCCAACCCCCCTTATATAGAGGTGGTTCGGTCCTGGCCTAGGGCATACGTGGAGGCATATTCCCAGAATATGCCTCCTCCCAAAGTAGTAACCCGACAGGGATGCTTTTCCCCCGCGTCACTCTTGCTTTAACGACGTTGCCTCTGCGGGGCCTGCGTCAGCCGACGTGAGCATCGTCACCCTTGTCGGCCATGATCTGGTGGTCCTGCCTTGCTTTATTCGCTCATCCAGTATGCACCAGGCCTTCTTTTTGACCGGAGAGATTCCTTCCTTCTCCTAGAAGCCAGACGAGGATCCGGATTACAGTAGATCCGGCCACACCTGTTCCTACATATGAGCTAGACAAGTGCCTCCGACTCACTCCTTGAGTCGGATGAGACAATGTTAGACGACCCCCTGGTCCGGCTTACTCCGTGATCCGGCCTGCCTTGAGGTGACTCGGCCAGCATCTGCTTTGACCTTACCGACCCTCGGCTAACTCGGCCCTTATACCCTGGAGTGACCCTACCCGGGGTTATCCCCCCAACATTAGTCCCCGAAGCTGGTGCGGCCTCAGCGGCCTTGGTCGCTAAGGCCACATTAGGTTCATTCGTATCTACCCTTCGGATGTTTATTTCCGGGTTATATGGATTTATGTTCCCTTCGCACGCTCCAAGTTTTCACTTGCCGGCCGGGTCACCACTTTGGCTCGGGTCCTATGGTTTTACTTTTCCTCTGCACAGTTCAAGTTTTCACTCGCTGGCCGGGTTACCTTCGTGTCTCGGATCCGGGCCTTGCTTCCTTCTCTCGTATGCCAACCCACGTAACGATTAATCATTACGTTGCCTTATTTTAAGGGCCTGAGCAGTAACCGCCGCAGTAGATGTCAGTGATTACTGTACGGGGGTTACGTCATGTCTGTCTCCTCGTTTACCGCAACTGCACGTCGTGTCATGGGATCACATTTACTCTGCGGCCCCAGTGTGGCTTCTCTCTGATTGGTCAACACTGGCGATACATGGCCACACTATGTAGTTTTCCAGCACAGCACGATCCCATTCGTTGATGACTGAGGGCGGTTAAATAGGGAAGGGGCACTCTCCTTAGAACTTTTCCATCTCCGCGCCCCCTCGCCTGTTCCTCTTCTTCTTCCTCGCAACCGCGCCGCTGCCAGTGCCCGTTGCAGCAGCGCCGCCGCCGCATTTTCTTCGTTTCTCTGCACCGCAATCACCGCTGCGCCTCTGTTTAGCCACGTGTCCTCGTCAGTCTAGACCGCAGAGCCCCGCCGCCGCCAGCTCCAGCGAAGACACCGGAATCGAGATGACGGAGGAAGATCTCATCATTGTTGAACATGATATGGAGGAGGACGCCGGCGCGGCAGACCGCGGCCCGTGGGCCAGCTCCTAGGTCTGCGAGGACGACATCGCCTGGCTCTACCGGACCCGGCGCATTCCTGCCGGTGTCGCTGCTCGTCTCCCCTCCTCGGAGCTGGCCCCCTCACCCAATCCGGGTGAATTTATTGTTTTCTTATCCCATTTCCAACGAGGATTTGGGCTTCCAGTGAGTGATTTCTTCCGGGACTGGATCCGGACCTATCACTTGCAACCACATCATCTCCCGGCGAACGCCATCACCTCTCTGTCCGCTTTCGTTTCTTCGATCGAGGGCTACACCGGGCTATGGCCTATGAAGGAGCTGTGGATCCAGTTCTTTGGCCTCCGCCGCAACGTGGTCCCCAACATCCACGTCGAGTCGGAGGACAAACAGCTAACTCAGTTCGGAGCTGCCTCGATCTCGCCCCGGAGGTATTCAATCTTTCCCCGGGTCACCGGGCTTGACTCCTGCAAAGGGTGGGCCCGGACCTTCTTCTACGTCCGGAATGAAGGCATGTAAGATTTGATCCGGTTGCTGCCCTACGCTCCGGGTCCCCCTGACACGGATTTCTGGGAGGAGGTTGCCAGGAAGCCTACAGTCCTGGCCAACCAAGTGAACAAAAGGTTTGTGGAGCTGAAGAAGCTCGGATTGCGCAACGAGGATGCCATGATCACATTCGTGCGCAACCGAATATCTCCCCTTCAGTGGCGCACTCACAAGTTGTGCCATATGAGCTTTAGTCGCGACCCCAACCGAACCTCCTCATTCGAGTTGAGCAATATGGAGATCTTCCACCGGGTCAAGGCTCTTTTCACCACCCATAAGGACTTCTCCACCGAATGGATGTGGGGAATCGAGCATTACTGCCGTGACAGGCTCCCTCCCGCGGTAAGCTTCGCGGGGTAAACTTATCTCGGATCAATTTCATGTCGGCTCTTATCACATTCTTGATTTTGCTCCTTGTGATTTTTTCTCAGCTGTTTCTCCAGCAAACCCTCGAGGATGGCCCGGATCCGACCCTTAAGTGGGCCCCGGACCAAGAAATTCCGCACGAGGAGGAGCCGGACCAGGAGATGTTCCTCCCCACACCCGATGCCACCAGACGACCCAGCGGTAAATTCTCTTCTCTTAGAGATTGGCCCGACGATGAGGATGACTCGGATATCAATGTGATTGAACCCGTTGAGGCTGTCCCTCTTTCTTTTGCTTACCCGTCATCAGCTAACCCCGGTGGGCACATCCATGAGGATCCTCCCCTTGCCACGGGCGAGCCTGTTCCGGCGGCGTCAAAGAAGAAGCGCGGAACTGCGTCGAGTTCTTCTTCCGAACCTTCTCAACCTTCCAAAAGGCAAAAGAAGGCCGGAGACAAGACTGCCTCCAAACGGGTAGGCAAAGCCCCAGCAAGGAGGGCCCGGAAACCTAAGGAGGCAGAGACCTCGGATGCGTAAGTTCTTTTTTCACTGCGCAACACACTTCTCCCTGCTTTGGGGTAATTTCACTCCTGACATTATTTTCTCTTGCAGGGCTCCTGTGGAGGTCCCTCAGAGCGGATCGAGCATCTCCTCTCCTCTTCGCTCCAGTCCTTCCCCTCCCCATGACGACGAGTCACACCCGCTGAGCCCTATTCCGGAAGGCTCTGCGGCCGCTCCGGGTTCCGCAGTACCTCCTTCAGAGGGACGCGAACTCATATCGGGAGGGGTCGGATCGGCTGAGGCGATGGCGTCCGGCACTTCGGCATTGCCGCAACCAGCAACAATTAAGTCTACCGCAACTCCAGCCCCAGCAGCAGCTCCAGCACCAGCCACCGAACCAGCGCCTGTCCCAGTTCCAAAGAAACCAACAGCAGCTCCAACGCCAGCCACCAAAGCTCCTGCGCCAAGCTCATCTGCCTCGTCCGAGTCATCTCAAGCTCGGCGAGGACCCACTCCAGTGGTTTCCAAGGGCAAATCCACTGCAGTCACTTCCTCCCAGCAGGCCAAAGGCAAATTTACCTCCGCCGAGGCTGGCAGCGAACCTTGTCGTCGATGCTTCCAAAGAAATCCCCAGCAGCGACGGATCCTCCTGCCGAGCCAACTGATTCGCAGCAGATGGTTCTTCACACTAGCCCATCTCTTGCCATGATTGAAAGGAAAGAAGCTCACGCCAAGGGATTGGTGGCGCCTCACATGCCCACTGGCGAACGGTACCCTCTGAGCCTCATCGAGTTCGTCATGAACTGGAATAAGGCGGAGTTCGTCTACAACGACGATCTCCCGGAAAAGTTCGGCCTAGCTGAATTTTCCGCTCAGATGAATACTGCCGCCAAGGCCATTAACCTCGCTGGGCGTATGATGGAGGTACGTTGTTTCTTCTTTACGTGCTGTAGATAATAACCATTAGTCCCCGAGCCTCCGGCGGAGTAACTTGTTACTCGGCCGGATGCTCCTTAGAAGATCAACGTAGCTGCATGTAAACTTTGAATATGCACACACCTAGATCCAGGTTAAGTTCCGCTTTGCCCGGATCTTGTACACTTCGAGTATGCACACACCTAGAGCCGGGTTAAGTTCCGCTTGGCCCGGATCTTGTACACTTCGAATATGCACACACCTAGAGCCGGGTTAAGTTCCGCTTGGCCCGGATCTTGTACACTTCGAATATGCACACACCTAGAGCCGGGTTAAGTTCCGCTTGGCCTAGATCTTGTACACTTCGAATATGCACACACCTAGA
This sequence comes from Avena sativa, assembly GCA_916181665.1. Classification (NCBI taxonomy): domain Eukaryota; kingdom Viridiplantae; phylum Streptophyta; class Magnoliopsida; order Poales; family Poaceae; genus Avena; species Avena sativa. The sequence continues at coordinate 474,855,293 of OV702290.1, forward strand.
GCCGGGTTAAGTTCCGCTTGGTCCGGATCTTGTACACTTCGAATATGCACACACCTAGAGCCGGGTTAAGTTCCTCTTGGCCCGGATCTTGTACACTTCGAATATGCACCGAACTAACCGTACATGCCTGTACCTTTTTCAGGTAACTACCAACCGTCGGAGCGCCGAGTTTCAGAGCCTACTTGATACCCATAATACCTTGCGCGCAAAACACGTTGCACTTGGCGCGGAGCATGAAAAGAGGGGTAATTTCCTCTCTTAACACCTCATCGCTTCGTTTGTTTCTGCCGGATTAACCTCCTTATTCGGTTTTTTGTAGCTGGGGTGGAGGCTGAAAACAAGATTATGCGAATTTTTTTGGAGGAAATCCGAGGTATGTCCCCTTTCGGCCAACATCGCTGTGCTCTCCATTCTTTCTTTTTCTTGGCTCGGCAAACATTCACTCCTCGGCTTTGCCGGGTCAACACACCATTTCAGTATCGCTTGAGGATAGTGTGCCCGTGCCTGATATGATGCTGCATTTTCTCGAACAAGCAGGACAGCATCAAGCCGAGCTGAAGAAGAAGGACGATGAGCTTGCCCTCCTCCGGACCAAGGACGACGAAATAGCCAAACTCAAGGCCGAGATGGAGAAGATGAAGGCCCAACACAAAACCGAGCTCCACAAAGTTGGCCAGAACTTCACCGAAGAGCGTGAGCGGTTCACCCTCTAGATCTCCAAGGACCAGGAGCTGCTCAAGGCATCCGAAGTCCGGCTTGGGTCGGCACTTGCCGAGCTTGGACAACTTCGCCAGCGATGCGATAGTTGTATCTAGGAGTTGACCCGGATCCATCACCATATCTCACGTAAGTTTCTTTTCCTTGCCCGACGCAGTTTTCCGGGTTAACTCATATGCCTTTGCTTCAACATCCTCCCTTTCCCTATTTTCAGATAACTTTTCGGAGGGTACTGCTATCGCCAGTGCTTCCGTTGCCAAATTTCGCCAAGAGAGGGGTACTCCCATCGCTCCTGATGGTGAGAGCATCCCCTTAGATCTGGAGGACCTGTTGGTTAGCGTGTCAGCCCGGGTGGAAACTATCAAGAACTATGGAAAGGATCTCCTCGATGTTGCGGTCCGGATCTTCAACGCATTCTGGCCAAGCGAGGACGCTCCAGAAAGGATCACACTTCTTGCGGAAAAGCTAATGGAGATTGAGACTCAACTTGACCTCTGGAGGGAATCCGCCGGGCGGACCACGGCAGATACCCTTCTCCATCATATCCTTTCATGGTACGAGAAAATTGATCTGAGCCTCCTCACCCGTCGGCGCACCGGATCCAAATGGACCGATGATCCGGAGTGGGTAGCTCGGCGCCAGGCTTGCGCCTACAGCCTCATCGAATATTCTCCAGTCCATGACTGGGTTGAGGGGCCGAGCTTTCTGGAATCTGGCGAGGAGGAACAGATGGAGAACGTGGAGGATGGGTTGGGCGATGACGGAGAAGATGCTGCTTCAGATATCGAAGACAGTGATGATGACGCTGAACTTCCTCCTCCCGCCGCTCCTTAGGTGAAAAAAAACTCGAAAATTTATCAGATCCCCGATATGCCGGGTGCAATTGTATAATGAATACATAATATTTTGCTACTATGCTTGTATGCCGGATTAACTTGGGCGTAGTCCCCGAGTTTCATTTTCTTGTTCATCCAATTCTCTGGCTCGATCCGTGTCTACCTTGATTCGGTTTTACGACTTACGAACTCGAGCCTCAAGAATCGTTTTAACAATACTGAGAAACTTTGAGGCTTGGGTCACGATAATTCAACATAATAGCATGAAAATAAACACGGAGTTAGTTCGAAAAAAACAAACGTTAGCTAGAATAGGATCGTTTCCTTAGTAGTTTTTCATGTGCTACGCAATTCCAAATTTGTTCCCTTGCTCGCCATGAAGCCAATTCTTGTTGGATAGCAGCAAGTCGAAGGGTTGGGTTTTTGGTGATCCCACATTACTAATCCGGGTTAAGAGAAACGAGTCATTCCAGCTAACGCATAAAAAGTAACAAGAATCATTTATTAATGTAATCCCCGAGTTATTGCTCGAGGCCCTGCTATTTCATTGATAAACCCATTGCCGACATACATACCGACATATGAGATGCCTCGGATACATACACTTCTTAGCTAAGTGTAGAAGGGACGAAGTAGTGCTACATTCCATGGTCGCTTGGATTCCTCTTCGGACCTGTCCGCCTTGTTCTTTTCCTGTGGCTTTGCATCTATGAGATAGTAAGAGTCATTGTGCAATGCTTTGCTCACGATAAATGGTCCTTCCCATGGGGGAGGACAGTTTATGCATGCCAGTGGTACGCTGTGCCAACCGGAGCACCAGATCGCCTTCCCGGAAGACTCGGGGGCACACTTTCCGGCTATGATAGCGTCGGAGATTTTGCTGATATATGGCAGATCTGGACAGTGCCAGTTCTCTCGCTTCTTCCAGCAGATCAACATCATTTTGCCGGGCTTCTTGCACTTCGGCTTCTGTGTATTGGGTGACCCTAGGCGAATCATGCTCTATGTCGGCTGGTAATACAGCTTCTGCCCCATATACCAAAAAGAACGGCGTGTAGCCTGTTGATCGATTCGGAGTTGTTCTTAAACTCCACAATACCGCTGGTAGCTCTTCTATCCAGCACCCCGCTGATCTTTGCAGCGGCTCGATGAGCCAGGGTTTTATCCCGGATAGTATCCGTTGGATCTTTCCACTTGTCCGTTCGATGCGGGGTGGGCTACCGAGGCTATGTCGAGTCGGATTTTCTTATCTCGGCAGAATCGTGCAAATGCTCCTTCAGCAAAATTGGTGCCGTTATCGGTTATGATGCTATGAGGATAACCGTATCTCAATATGATGTCTTTGAGAAATGTCACGGCCGTAGCCCCATCACATTTTCTTATAGGCTTCACTTCGATCCATTTTGTAAACTTGTCCACCATGACCAGAATGTGCGTCATGTTCCCTTTTGCTGGTTTGAACGGGCCAACCATATGCAAGCACCACACAGCAAATGGCCACGTAATTGGTATGGTTTTGAGTTCCGACATAGGCATATGTGTCTTGGTGGCGTATCTTTGGCAACCATTGCATTTTCTCACCAGATCTTTGGCCTGCTCCAAGGCGCTTGGCCAGTAAAATCCATGTCGGAATGCCTTTGCCACTAAGGCCCGGGATGAGGCGTGATGCCTGCATTATCCTTGGTGTATATCTTGGAGGATGTCAAGTCCTTCTTCTGGACCAACACACCGCTGGAGGACACTGGTTACACTCCGCTTGTATAGCTCGGAATTGATGATTGTGTAAGCTTTGGCCCTTCTCTGAGTTTGCCTGGCTAGCACTTCCTCAGTGGGTAACGTTCCATCTTTCAAGAACTTGTATATAGGCAATGCCCAAGCTGTTACTGCTCGCGTAGGGAACATCTCCTCATCAATTTCCATCCGATCCACCGGTATAACTTCAACCGGGTCTTGTTGAATAGTCCCCGGGTCTAGCGAGGTAGTCCCCGAGTTTGCCGAGGTAGTCCCCGGGTTTGCCGAGGTAATCCCCGGGTTTGCCGAGGTAATCCCCGGGTTCGGCGCACTACCTTCCATGTCAATGTCCATGGGTTCAGCTCCGGATTCCGCGTTTTCCGGAACATAAATTGAGTCGGTTCCTGGGGACGGCCTGATAGATGGCTTTCTGAGGTGCTCCAATGCAACGCCCGGTGGAATTGCCTGTCGGGTCGAACCGAGCTTCGACAGCATGTCGGCAGCTTTGTTTTCCACGTGAGGTACATGATGAAATTCACATCCCTCAAAGTAACCCGAGATTTTCTGCACATGAAATCTGTATAGTGCCATGTTTGGATCCAGGGCGTCCCACACTCCGGACACTTGCTGTATTACTAGATCCGAGTCGCCAAAGCAGATTATCCATCTTATGCCAATTTCCTTTGCCACTTTGAGACCATGCACAAGAGCCTCGTATTCAGCGACATTGTTCGATGCCGCGAAATGGATCTGCAATACGTACTTGAGCTGATCCTTTTTTGGCGAGGTAAGCACAACCCCGGCGCCTAATCCGGTTTTGGTCTTCGATCCGTCAAAATGCATCCTCCAATAGTTTGGATCCGGTGGCGGTGGTTCATATTGTACCTCGGCCCAATCCACGAAAAAGTCCGCTATAGCCTGGGACTTGATCGCTTCTCTTCTGTCGTACTGGGGCGCGTATGGTGCTAGCTCAATTGCCCATTTCGCAATTCTGCCGTTCGCATCTTTGTTACCCATTATCTCGGATATGGGGGCTTCGCATATCACTTTGATGGGATGCTCCTCAAAGTAGTGCTTTAACTTCTTTGCCGCCATATAAACTCCGTATGCCACCTTTTGAAAATGCGGGTAGTTCTGTTTTGAGGCAGACAATACCTCGCTCAAGTAATACACTGGTCTCTGCACCGACTTACCCTCTTCATCTCGTTCCACTACAATCACTGCACTTACAACTCGGTTGGTTGCGGCTATGTAGAGCAACATTGGCTCCTTCGACAGTGGAAAAGCTAACACTGGTGCAGTGGCCAACATCTTTTTTAAGTGGGCAAAAGCTTCATCGGCCTGCGGCGTCCAAACGAATTTATCTGATTTTTTCATGAATTGGTAGAGAGGCAGTGCCTTTTCCCCTAGCCGACATACAAACCGACTCAACGACGCCAGGCATCCAGTGAACTTCTGGACGTCATTGAGACACTTTGGCAGCTCCATTCGTTCGATGGCTCGGATCTTAGTTGGATTGACCTCGATACCTCGGCTGGAGACGAGAAATCCTAGTACTTTCCTAGCCGAGACACCGAAGGTACATTTCTCCGGGTTAAGCTTCATTCAGAATCTCCTCAAGTTCGCGAATGTTTGCCTTATGTCGTCAAGGAGCGTTGCGCTTTCCTTGGTCTTGATAACCACATCGTCCACGTAACCTTGCACATTTTGACCTATTTGATCGTGCAAACATTTTTGCATACACCTTTGGTACGTTGCTCCCGCGTTTCGTAAACCAAACGGCATAGTGCGATAGCAATAAGCCCCGTACGGGGTAATAAAGGCAATTTTTATTTGATCATCCGGGTTCAGGGGTATCTGGTGGAAACCAGAATAGACGTCAATAAATGACAACAGTTCACATCCCGCGGTAGAGTCGATGACCTGATCTATCCTCGGCAGTGGAAATGGATCTTTCGGACATGCCTTGTTCAGGTTCGTGTAATCGATACACATATGCCAAACCATTGCCACGTTCGGATCATCCTTCTTATTTTCTACCAGTACCGGATTAGAGAGCCAATCCGGATATAGCACTTCCATGATAAATCCTGCTGCTAGCAACCGAGCTATCTCGTCACCAATGACCTTTCTCCTATCCTCGGCGAAGCATCGGAGAGGCTGCTTCACCAGCCTTGCTCCGGGTCTTACATTCAAAGAGTGCTCGGCCAACTCCCTCGGAACACCTTGCAAGTCCTGTGTGGACCAAGCAAAAATATCCCGATTCTCACGGAGGAAGTTGACGAGCTTGCTTTCCTATTTGTCAGTTAACCCGGCCCCAATCGTCACGGTACGCTCCGGAAACATGTTATCCACCAGGATCTTCTTGGTGTCCTTCGTGGCTTGAAATGAAATGCTTCCATGCGGGTTGCTGAACGCCGGCATATACTGCTACGCGGACTGAGCTAATGCCGCCACCTCTTGGATTTTTCTTTTCTCTTGGGCAATTACGAGTGACTCGGCTAGGTTAGACCCGGCTGAGGCGCACTCAATGGAACGTCAGAAATCCCCAGCGATAGTAATTGCCCCACTTGGCCCGGGCAGCTTCATCTTCAGATAACCAACGTGGCAACTTGCCATGAATTTGCCCAGCGCTGGTCTCCCGAGTAATGCATGATACGTGCTCTCCAGGTTTACCACTTCGAACTCCACATTTTCGGTTCGGCAGTTATCCCTCGTACCGAATAGCACGTCGACCCGGACTTTGCCTATGGGTTCGCAGGATATGCCGGGCACGATACCGTGAAAAGTTGTTCTCGTAGCCTGGAGCATGTTCTCCGAGATGCCCAACTTGCGCATCGTATCTGCATACATGATGTTAATGCTACTTCCATTGTCGATCAGTACCTTGGAGAATCTCACATTAATATTTGGTCCAATGAACGTCGGATCTAACACCAGTGCATACGAGCCCGGACTTGGCATAAGCTTGGGGTGATCTTTAACGCTCCAGGTAATTTCCTGGTCCGACCAAGACATATACCTCGTCACTGTAGGCATAACCGCGTTAACCTCCATATGTCGGCGCTGCAAGCTTTTCCTATGTGTTTCCTCTGTTGTGAACACGCAATAGCTCTGGTGATGTTCCCTATACTCATTCCTTCCCTCATTTCCGGAATACCTCTGATCCGGTTGTTGCTGGTTTTCTACCTGATGCACTGCATCCCTTCTCTCACTGTTGTCATACCTCGGTGGAGGAGGCAGCATTAGTTGTTGCTCGTTTGCACCGGAGAGCAATTGCTGCCGGGGTAACTCCTGCCGACGTTGATCATTCCGGGGTGCTTGAGCATTCCCCGGACCACCTTGCTCTATCTTGCGCATCCACTCGCATTGTCTCGTCGTTTGACCCGTGGGGCTGTTCGGATTTGGCGTGTGAAACTTTCACGGCTGGTCCAACATTGACTCATAGGTATACCTCGGACGATCTTTCTTCTCTTGCCATTGCTTCCTCTGCTCCGGAGTCCACATTTTCTTGCCATCATTTCGAGGAGTCCATTGCCCTCCCGTTCTCTGGCGTTGATTGCTCCCTGCCCCGGGCTGATCTTGATTCACGGCCGCAACTTGTTGCAAACCATACCTATGGTCCGGTCTATCATCTCTCCTTTTTCCCCTGTAATCGTTCCTCCGGGATGACCCGGATCCGTCCCTCGGATAGTACTCCTCATTTGACTCGTTCGATGCGATCCTGGGTGGAGTCGGATCTCCCAAAGCATAGGAATCCGTGATCCGGATCATCTCTGCCAAGGTGACTGGCATTTTCCTTTGCAATTTCATCCATAACTCGCTGCCATATCTACATCCTTGTGCGAACCACGCTATAGCCTGTGACTCTATGACTCCCTCATATGAGTTTCTCACGGTACACCACCGGGTCAAGAATTCACGGCCCGTTTCGTTAGATCTCTGCTTGCACATTGCCAGGGTCTGCGGTCTATTCGGTCTCTGGTATGTACTTGAGAAGTTGCTGATAAACATTTCTTCAAAATCTATCCAGCAATTGATGCTTCCGGGTGGCAAATTGTTCAGCCACACCCTAGCCGGACCTTCCAACATTTGGGGTACGTATCGTACAACCCATCTCAAGTTGCCAGTCGCAATTTTCACAGCTGTTGCATAGTTTATCAGCCAATCCTCCGGCTTCGTACTTCCGTCATACGTCTTCGTGCCCCTGGGTAACTGGAAATTGGGTATTGGCGGTTCCTTCATGATCCGGGGCCCAAAGCATGCTGGACCCGGAGGACCTTGACATTCAATTTGTTCCGACCTATACAGGCGATCCAGTTTCAATCTTGCGTCATCCGGCATCAAATCTCTGTTTCCCAATCTCAACCCTATCACATGATAGTCCGGTCTAGCATATCCCGCATTCATCATCTCCGAGTCTCCATCGTTGTATCGGTCTTGCTCTCGTTGTGCTCCTATCTGTTGCATACCACGGCCGGCACTTTGCTCTTGCCTTGGTGCATTCCGCTGCTGCGGTTGACCCGCTCCCGCCGGGTTTCGCTGTTCGGCATTGCCGTTGACAACATTCCCTTGACCGGCATTGCCTTGGTCGTTGTTACCTCGGCTCATGCTCTGTCGATCGTCATTTTTCCGCATCTCCTTTTCCTTTCCCGCACGCGTTGGGTCGTACGGAAAGATATGCTTGTTCCGTCTGGCCGAAGTTACTACCTCTTCCCTTCTAGGACCACCATGAGGCGATGATGCGGCTCCAGCGGATTTCGCCGGGTTACCTATTACCGAATGGACAATCTTAGAAGCTCCAACTCTCTCTGGGTTACCTCTCAACAGCTCCTCATTCTGCCTGTTCGCGATCCGAACCAGCTCGTTAACCCGGTCTTGCTGTCTTTGGCGGGCTTCACTCGTCAGACCCTCTAGCTCGGACGCCGCGGCGTCTGCTGCTCTGAGGTTCTTCGCCGGGGTACTATACTTCGGCAACCCCACAGATAGATAGTTTTCCGACCCTTCTGGTCCCTCACCACCTTTTATGTTCATTTCGCTTATGAGATTTTTCCCTTTTACCCTCACTGCATCAACCTTGTTTGCTTTCGCATATTCGCGTAGCGTCATGTTCAACGACTGCTGAGCCGCTGCTATTTTCTTTGCGCCCTCCAGTATCTTTTGCCGGGTCTCCTCTAGCTCGGCCTGTGCCTGAGTCGGATCTACCAGCGCTGTCACCGGGTTAGCCAAGCTATCCATAGCTTCCCTCAGCATGTTCTCAGGCCTCTCCAGCGGAGGACCCCTAGCTTTCCTCGGTGCCTTGGGTGTTACCTCCGGGTTTGGCGTTGGATCCTTGCTCACGCCCGCGCTTGGCGCGGTCATCATCACCTCTGCATGGCCCGGGGAGCGGGTGATACGCGCCCCGCGAGCCACGGTGAGGGGTGGTTCCCCCGCATCTACGACGCGACGCGGATGAACGCAAGACACGTCCACGGCAACATAGACCCTGTGCGCGCCGAGCTTGACGAAGACGCCGTTGCGCGGGAGGGGGCGCGTGCCGAAGCAGCCAACGTTGTCGCTGACGTAGTCCAGCGCACCGAAGCGCTGAACGAGCCCGGAGATGATGCGTTCGCCGGTCCCGATGTAATTTCCCGTCCGGATCTTCACCCCTGCTAGCGCCGCTAGCCCCATGGTGGGCGCCAACTGTGGTGGTGGTGTCATGGCAGATGCCATGGATAGGCTGAAGGTGGGGACTAATATGCGCTAGGGGAATCCAGGGAGGGATAGTAGAGTGATTCTCTACACAGAAGCTTCGTATTGATGTTCTATCTCCCAGATTACAAGTGCTCCTTGAGCTGTATTGACAAGAGGAGGAAGAAGAAACTCTCTTATTCTTGCCTACCAACTAGCCCCAAGAACCCTAGATCCACTAGTGCTCAACCAACTAGAATTCTCCCAACTCTATCTCAGAAAAGACCCAACCTCCCCCAAAATCTCCCTTACCAGAACCCCAACCCCCCCCTTATATAGAGGTGGTTCGGTCCTGGCCTAGGGCATACGTGGAGGCATATTCCCAGAATATGCCTCCTCCCAAAGTAGTAACCCGACAGGGATGCTTTTCCCCCGCGTCACTCTTGCTTTAACGACGTTGCCTCTGCGGCGCCTGCGTCAGCCGACGTGAGAATCGTCACCCTTATCGGCCATGATCCGGTGGTCCTGCCCTTGCTTTATTCGCTCATCCAGTATGCACCGGGCCTTCTTTTTGACCGGAGAGATTCCTTCCTTCTCGTAGAAGCCAGACGAGGATCCGGATTACAGTAGATCCGGCCACACCTGTTCCTGCATATGAGCTAGACAAATGCCTCCGACTCACTCCTTGAGTCGGATGAGACAATGTTAGACGACCCCCTGGTCCGGGTTACTCCGTGATCCGGCCTGCCTTGAGGTGACTCAGCCAGCATCCGCTTTGACCTTACCGACCCTCGGCTAACTCGGCCCTTATACCCTGGAGTGACCCTACCTGGGGTTATCCCCCCAACAACAAATTATGCAAATTCACTTTGATTTTAGTTTATGATAAATTGAGTTCGACTAATCCAAATTACAAATGAACTCCCACTCAAAACCAACATCCCTCGAGTTGTTTTGGTGATTGCATGAACCAAATCCACTACACCAAGTCCGATCATCACGTGAGTCGGTGTAGCTTCAAAGGCAAGCATCTATATGGGCATCATATCTACCATATGACTCATGCTTAACCTTTCGCTCCGTGTTCTGAGGCCATGTTTGTACATGCTAGGCTCGCCAAGTAAGAACCTTAGTACTCGCGTGTGTAAAACTGTCTTACACCCGTTATACGAATGTGGATTCAAGTACACCCGATCATCACGTGATATCTTGAAGAGATGAAACATAAAACAGTGCGTAGTTAAGGAAGAACACATTTTTATCATGATATCTAAATGAGGGTTCATCTTATAATGCTACTAAAATGCCAAAAAAGCAAGATAAGATGCAAACATCATATGAGTAAAGTGAAATGATATGGTTCTTGCACTTGACCACTATCATGTGCATCGTGGTATGATCTTTATCATTCCTTTATGTGTAAGGCCAAGGTCTATGGAACTTACACGTTACGTATGCTAAAATTTCCAAGATTATCAACTATACTTCAAATTATAACAATACCATATCATGACACTAGCCAGCAACAATCTAAACTAGACGCCTCTAATTTATCAATTGCAAGTTTTACGTGGCTTAGGGCTTTCGAAGATAGAACCGGTCTTACCTACGAACATGGAACCACAACGATGATAATCAAATTATTAGCAACTCGTTGTAAATCAGATATTGACTATATTAGGAGAAACAGACACCCGCTAGCCACTTATGCAAAACTAGTTGCATGTCAAGCGTGGAACATGTCTCATGTGCGAGGACATGTAAAGTTAGTTTGGGCCACTTCATCCCACTATGCCACCAATATCCAAAATACATAGAAGATGCAATAAAATGATCATCAATGCCCACATACTCATATGTGTTCTACCCGTGCAAAGCATCTACGCATAGATCATGCTCTGATACCACTATTGGGTTCGCAGCATAGAAAACAACAAATTTCCTACGACGGGAACTACTAAGCACCAAGATCTATCTACTAGATACAAGCAACATGTGGATATACATTCATAGAGATCATACCCTTGAAGAGCGACAAAGAATTTTAAACGAAACTGATTTCATGGTTAATGTAGTCGTACACTTTCCGATCTCAAGATCGTGATGAAGTCCATCGAGTCCAGCAGGTCCAACACTAGCAAGTCCAGCACCGCAAAGCAGTGGTGCATCCATGATCGCAGACACATCTGGTACCCCCGACAACCTCCGTGTCCTCGCTCTAGCGATGCAATAGAACCAGCAACTCCTTTCTAGATAATGCCACCGAGAACATGTATCTCGCTAATCTGTGACCATGGGGAATAATTTCTAGAGGGGGAGAGAGATCCTTCACGAGGAGGTGTGAGAGTGGAGGAGGAGGGGAGCTCCTTTTATAGGAGGAGGGGTCAGCCCCCAAGGGGCCATGCGCATGGCATGGTGGTCACCCCACCTCTCCCTCCATAATGGTGAGTGGAGCTTCCACTAAGCCCACTCCCATTAAAACCAACTATACTCACTTTGCATTAATTTTCCACCAAATTTAATGCAAGCTCTCATTAAATAAAACTATTTTATTTATTTTATTCAGAATTTTGTTAATTACTTTAATTAACAAACATTCACATAAAAACCCCTACAACATTTCAATATCACATGCATAACCCATTTATGCAATTTCTCCCAAAACAATTCTGGTTTCCATCGAAATGATTCCAGCGTTTTCTTAAATCTTTATCTAAAACATATTTGCTCCAAATGGTGTCGCTATCCCTTAAGTGTGTCACCCTACGGTTCGCGAATAATTCAAACATGATCGAGACCCCTCTTCGATCAATAATCAGTAGCAGGACCTAGAGATCCGTACTGACTCCCACACATTCAATGATGACTCTAGTGATCGTGTGAACCTTTAATGTTGTAAAAAATCCCTTTGTCTCATGATATATTACATGTCCGAGATTCGATCATCGGTATCTCCATACCTAGTTTGATCTCGTTACTGACATGCAATCTTTTCTAGTTCCCGTGATATAACATTTTAGTGATCACATCACTTGCTTGAAAGCTATCTCAATGTGATATCACCGAGAGGGCCTAGAGTATATCTATCCATCATCAGGATGGAGAAATCCCACTCTTGGTCCATGAGCCTCTACATAACACCTTCGTTGCACTGAACCCACCTTTATAGTCACCCTTCCACAGTGTGACGTTTGATGTTATCAAGATACTCTTTTAGTGTTAGTGATTGACATGATCTCATGGTCTAAGGACTAGGATTACTTCATATGATCATATAACAATATAAACATAATGACTTTGATCGTAATGCTATACTTCGGATGAATTTTCATCACATCATTCCACCAATGCTATGACCTTGTGATTAACAACATCCAATGTCCATGATCAGGAAACCTTGATCATCTTGTTAATCAATGAGCTAGTTTATAAGAGAGGCATAACTAGGAACCCTTTATTTGTTTATTAAACACACATGTATTAATGTTTCCAATCAATACAATTATAGTATGCAAAATAAACATTTATCATAAACAAGGAATAAGATAATAACCACTTTATTATTGCCTCTCGGGCATATTCCCTTCAAACCTATCTCAGCTCATCGAGTATCTCGGATTGATCGAGTATAATCAATATATATGTCAGATTTTAACATGTATGTCGGATTCAAACATGTATGTCAGATTTTGACATGTATGTCGGTTTTTAACATGTATGTTGGCTCATCAAGTACCCCGGCTCTCAACATATGTAAATTTTTCCCATGCAGGCCTTATGACGAATGCCCAAGTAGAATATATGTCAAATTTTCCCATGTAGGCCATATGACTAATGCCCTTGTAGGCTATATGTAAAATTTGCCCATGCAGGCCTTATGAAGAAATCCCAAGAAGGCTATATGTCAAATTTGCCCATGCAGGCATATGACGAATGCCCATGCAGGCTATATGTCAAATTTGTCCATACAGGTCTTATGATGAATGCCCAAGTAGGATATATGTCAAATTTGCCCATGCAGGCCATATGACGAATGCTCATGCATGCTATATGTCAAATTTGCCCATGCAGGCCTTATGACGAATGCCCAAGCAGGCTACATGTCAAATTTTTGCATGTAGGCCTTATGTCAAATTGCCCATGCAGGCCATATGTCAAATTCGCCCATGAAGGCCATATATTGATCAAAACTTATTCAGGCAATGTCTCATATCAACACAACCCATGCAGGTTATATGTCAAATTTGAGAATGTAGACTATATGATGATAGCAACTCTGGTGATGATATTTTACTATAAAGCCTATGCACGACTTTACAAGTCCCACATAGCCTCGGGGGCTAATGTTGGGGATATGATCCTGGGTACCCTAGAGTTGGCTATTTAATTGATAGGTAGAAGAAGAAAGTCATTCAATATAGATAAAAGGCAACTCGCAAATATAGAGAAAGAATTAAATAAAAAGGCATGGAACACTCACCTGGGCTAACATATGATGAATTTGGCCCGGTGAACCTCCTCCCAGGCCGAAGTGACCTCCCCTAGGCCGACATAAGCCTGGCTGGCCAGCATTCACCCTCTCCCGGCTCGGCCGGTACTCACTTTACACGGTAGGGCTGAAGTTACCTCTCCTGGCTGGGCTGATACTCACCTTACCCGGCTGGTCCACTTCACCTCAACCCTCATCCCGGCTGGGCTGCCACACGCCCAGCCGGCCTAGTTCGTGTCGTCGCGCACACTACCACTGCGGGCCGACTTCACCCTAGCATAGTTCCTACCCGGCTGGGCTGGCATTGATCTAACCCGGACCATGCTAGGGGTTTGGGGTAGACCAGCCAACCGAGAACCCGCCGCGGGCCGACCTCGATGCCACCTCCTCGCCACGTGACCCCGGATCGCTCCCCGACTTCATTCGGCTGGGCCGACATCCGGTTAACCCGGTTGGGCCGACACTTGATTAATCCTGCCTAGGCCTCACCCGACCCCGGCTGGGACGCCTCTATGTCATAGTCCCCTAGGCCAAGACATGCTATCGTGCAACGACCACCTCGGTGCCATCCTCATCACCTCAGATCGCTGCCTCCACGCCACGTCTCCCCGGCTAGGCCGTATCGCCCCAGCTGCTCTCTTCGTTAGTACTCCCTGCCTCGGCCTCTCTATATCGACGACCCCAAGTTTTACATTGTCCACCAGCTGCTGCCAGTACCTCGACACCCTTGATCTACCTCGCCACCTCGTCCCTAATGCTTCTACCTCGACCAAGTCAAGACCACTCCAAGTACTATGCTGCCACTCTATGCCGGTCTTGGGACGCCCCTAGCTTAGACTAACAGATGCAACATCGACAAGTACATGATGCCTTCTTATCCTCAGGAGAGGATAAGGTCAGTGCCTAGGAGATGCCAAGGTCAAGCACAAGAAGATAAGAACAAGAAGACAAGAACAAGGACAGACAAGACCTTTGACAAGACCTAGTAGTCACATCCAACAGTGTGACAAGACCCTAGTCATGTCATGAACAGTGTATTGTACATCTCACGTGGGCCATCCCTTGTCCCCTAGGCTCCCCTTATAAGGAGCACCAGGGGGATCGATCTTCCCAGCACCCCTTGGGGGGGTCATTTCCCTAGCTCACTCATGAGCTCTCTTCTTCTTCCTCCTCTAGATTTCAGGCACACAAAGAAGACCTCTTAGAAGCAAGATACAACTCAAGGATCCCAATGTAGCTACAATAACTCACCAAGATATATCATCTAGCATGCAGGAGTAGGGGTATTATCTCACTAGGAGATTCCTGAACCTGGGTACATCGTATGCTCGTCTATATGTGTTCTTTAGCGCATCATCCTCCCCGGATCCTCCAGTGCTCATCAGCCCCAACATAATCCTACCCCAGGCATATGTTGTTATCAAATCACTACATCTTCCATGGTCTTCGCATAAATGGAATGGGGCAGTTGACTTCCACGTCGGAGGCGGTAGGCCCACCACATCACATGCTTCTACTCTGTCAACGGGCTACCTGTGTCTAGATTGGGCTGCACAATCGACTTGGATGCGAGCCACGAAGAGGCTGTGGGCCTAGTGATCAAGGATGTGAGCCTGCTACTCAGTGATGTGGATGAATTGCAGGCTGTAAAGGAGGTTAGGCATGGGGCAGAGATAGATGGTGCGGTTGGCCTTTTGGCCCAACTCGATACTCGGACAAGAATGAAACCTGGGATGAACCTGATGCAAACCGCGTGTTGCTACATGAATCTCCACTCCTAATCCTGGGCGTGCTAGACGATCTGGCTGCCAAGGCTGCATCAAGATCCAACATCAAACCTTGACATCATCTCACTGTAGTGCGATGCTGCTTCCATGAAGAAATATGACGCCCTCTAGGACTTCCTCTGCGATGTTGCCGACCCTACACCAGAACCGTTGCCCTGCATGCTGCCAACGAGGAAGAAGAAGAAGACATTGCTGATCATGTGATCCCCCAGATACATTGGGCACATCGTCATCAAGAAGAAGGTGAGTCAGATCACTGAGGGGCAGAGGTGATTGATACATTGCAAATTTATCTATAATTTTTGATGTTCCATGCTTGGTTTTATCTACTTTCTTGTGTTTTGTCCACACTTTGGAGTACTTTTCATAGACTTTCTTGGACTAACCTATTAACAAGATTCCAAAGTGCCAGTTGCCTGTTTTCTGCTGTTTTTGGTTCTAGGAAAGTCAGAAAATGAATATTCTCGGAATTGGACCGAACAAAAGCCAAAGTCACTATTTTCCCGGAGCAACACGGAGCCAGAATACAAGACGGAGAGGGGCCAGGGGCTAGCCACACCATGTGGTGGCGCGGGCTAGCCCTGGCCGTGCCACCAGGTAGTGTGGGCCCCTCGGCCGCCCATCGACCTTGCCTCTTCGCATATAAGAAGCCTCCCGATGTGTAAACCCTAACTCGTCTAGCCTCCAGCCACGAAAAGTTACGCAGCGCCGCCGCCACCAAAGGGGAGATTTGGGGGACAGAAAGTCTCTGTTCCGGCACCCTGCCGGGACGGGGAAGTGCCCCCCGGAGCCATCTCCATCGATCTCCACCGCCATCTCCATCACCGTTGCAGATTCCCATGATGATGAGGGAGTAGTTCTTCCTCGAGGCTAAGGGTTCTACCGGTAGCTATGTGTTCATCTCTCTCTCTATGCATGATCATATTGTGATCACGAGCTTGCAATGTATAGATCTACCTTGCTACTCAAGTGCTTTATTAGATCTCTGCTCTCCCCATGTGTGTGAAAGTGACAGCATGCGCACCATGGTGGCACTTAGGCTAGGGATTACAAATACTTGTTATGAGTTATATTTGGAGTTGGATGTCTTTATGAAATTGTGGTGTTTGTTGGAACCATCTAGTACTCAAGGTGACAGTGTGGGGTTTTCTAGATGGGAAAGACTTACTTTGAGGTGTGCTATTATAGCCCTACCATCGATTAGAGTGTCCAACCAGAGAGTAGTGAAGAGTAGTATCGTAAAGAGAATATATTTATATGAGAGTGTTCACTAGTGAAAGTATGATCCCTAGGCCTTGTTTCTAAGCACTGAAACACCATTTGTTACTAGATCTGTTACATGTTTGCTTGCTTCCATCTTTATTTCAGTTTGCCTTTAGTCTCTTCCACGCCATCAAGTTATTTTATATCACCGCTACCGCTTATAATTATCCATACCACTTGTATTTCACTATCTCTTCCCCGAACTAGTGCACCTATACACCTGACAAGTGTATTGGGTGTGTTGGGGACACAAGAGACTTCTTGTATCTTGATTGCAGGGTTGCTTGAGACGGAATACCTTTGACCACTTCCTCCCTGAGTTCGATAAACCTTGGGTGATCCACTTAAGGGAAAACTTGCTGCTGTTCTACAAACCTCTGCACTTGGAGGCCCAACAACTGTCTACAAGAATAGAAGTGCATAGACATCAAGCTATTTTCTGGCGCCGTTGCCGGGGAGGTAAGGTAAAAGGTATTCACACCGGAGGATTAAAGAAGAAGAACCTCCCACGGCAAACGCCTATTTTCTGGCGCCATTGCCGGGGAGGTAAGGTAAAAGGTACTCACATCCTCCGGTGTGAGTGCTCGAAGTTATTTCCTTTAGATTCTGCAATTTTTTCTTTTTGTTTCTTGTTTTCACTAGTTAGGCTTAATGGAAAACAACAAAAAAATTAGAGAGCTTTATAGTATTTATCTTGAGTTAGGACATGAAGTGTTTGAAGAGAAAATTAAAAAACCTATGGAACTTTATTTGCATGCTAATAGCAATGTTGTTAGTATGAATTCTTTGGACACCATTATTTCTAATGCTATGGAAAAGTCTAAGCTTGGGGAAGCTAGTTTTTATGAAAATGATCTTTTTAGATCCCCAGCTTTGGAAGATAGCTATTCTATTGCTTATGATGATACCAAACCTCCATTATATGATGATTAAAATGATGAATATGATATTTTCAGTCCACCTACTATTGAGGAGAAAATTAATTATGGTTACAATATGCCTCCTATATTTGATGATTATGGTGATGAGAATAATAATGATAGCTATTTTGTTGAATTTGCTCCCACTACAATTAATAAGAATGACTATGCTTATGTGGAGAGTAATAATTATTATATGAATGTGGCTCATGATAAGAATGTTTCTTGTGATAGTTATATTATTAATTTTATTCATGATGCTACTGAAAGTTATTATGAGAGAGGGAAACATGGTTTTATGTATCTCAACAATATTAAGTTTCCCCTCTTTATGTTGAAAATTTTGAAGCTGCACTTGTTTTGCTTTCATATGCTTGTTGCTTTGTGCTTTCATGACTTGTTTCTTTACAAGATTCCTATGCATAGGAAGTGGGTTAGACTTAAATGTGCTTTGAATTTGCTTCTTGATGCTCTCTTTTACTTCAATTCATATTTCTTATGTGAGCATCTTCTCAAACTATCAAGCCTAACTTAAAGGCATTAAAGAAAAGTACTTATTGGGAGATAACCCAAAAGTTTTAGATGAGTCTTGGAAGTTATTACTTCAGTAATAACCGCTCTTTATCCTTTTTATTTGCTTTTTGTGCCAAGAGTAACCTCTAATGAGAGAGAAGTAATGATTGGGAAAGTTGCTGTCCCGAAACAGATTTCTGTGCTTCACCGTAAAAATTCGTGTAAAATCTCTGTACGTTCTTTTGAGGCGTGAATGTTTGTGCTTCTGTCCCAGATTGTTATCTAACTTTCGTTAGTTCAACACTTTTTGATTTGAGCAACAGAAGGTCTTCGAAAAAATTTGTCTTTACCTGCTTGTCTGTTTTGACAGATTTCTGCCATTTTCTGCATTTCTTCTTGTGGGTTCCTTTTTGAGTTCTTTTGGGGAATTGAGCTTTTTGAGGGAAGTGCTATAGTAGCTAGTGTTCTAATGGAAGTTTATTTGGTGTTAGAACTGAACCTTAAGACCTTTTATCTTGAGTGCACTAATGTTGCTAATAAAGATTGTGTGAAGTTTTGTATGAAGGAAAAATTTCAGGTGTATGGAAGGAATGAGTAATGAGATGAAGGATGGACTAAAGCTCAAGCTTGGGGATGCCACGTGTGTCACCCCAAGAAATATCCAAGAAGTACAAGCGTCAAAGCTTGGGGATGCCCAAGGCATCCCCTCTTCATCAATAAAAATCCCAGGTTTCTTCCAAACGCTTCATTTTTATTGTTTCATGCACAGTTGTGTTGTTCTTGGAGCATCTTCTTTTTTGTTTTGGTTTTTCATTTGCTTTGGTTTGCTTATTTTTCTGAATAAATTGGTTGGTCCCCCTCTTTCATACATTGGTTTGCAAATAGTTTGGTTTGGTTTTGAAAAGAGTAGGGAAGTTCATGCTTAAGTGGTAAAGAGAGCTTGTTTTTGACTGTTGCATATGCTCTATCATGCCATGCTTGATATAGTTTTGGCTTTATGCTTAGTATTCTTTGTTGTAGCATGACTTGTTATAAACAATTGGGATTTCTTAATGTGCCTTGGATAAATCATGCGTTGTTTTAGCATATTAAAGCATAGTATAGTGGTATTCTCCTTTGATGCTTTATTTGGGTTGACTTGGCGCATGCTCACACCATGTTAGGACTATCCAAAGTCACCATAGCCTTTATGATCCTTTAGTTTTCAACTTGTAGTATCACTTTATGCTTTGATCAATGATGTTTTGTCGCTCTGCCTGATTATGGCCATTATTGCTCTCTTAGTTTGTTGCTCCCAGTCTTTTGCTAGCCTCCACAACAAAGTATGAGTTCCACTCATGCATCGAACTCCCTAAACCAAGTTATTCCAAAGAGTCCACCATACCTACCTACTAGCTTATGCTATTCCAAGTATATTCATGCTTTTGTTTACCTTCCACTTGTTATGAGAAAACTAGTGATTAAAGCTCTCAAGAACTTGATGGCACACTTTACTTTACTTGCCCTTAGTAAACTTGAACCATTTTGTCGTCTATGATGTATATGCTTGCACTTATTTGTTGGGAATTAGCAGAACCATGCTTTCATGGGGAACGCTTTCAACATTGCACTTGGTACTTGTACCTAGTTGATATCATGCTCTTTTGTATGTGGATGTTGTCGGTGTGAAATGAAAGGGGAGCTTGTAAGTCCATGGAGTTATGTATATGTGTTAGAGAAACGCCTGGGCCGCTGGTCTAATCCATGTTGGCATGGTGGAAACCTGCAGCGTTACCATAATGAGCTGTCTATGAAGCATTATTCTTATAAAAAAGAGTCCTATATTGAGAGAAAAGAGAAAAAAAAGATATTATGAAAAGAGGAAAGAGAGAAAAAAGCACCATATTCCCATGGTAAATAAGAAGATTGCTGAGATGCTCGTTGTCTGCTTGCCTTGTCATTTTGATATGGGGATTCTTCCGTATCATCGGGCAAGGGGTACCCCGTTGGCGGTTCTCTATGATACACATATACTTACGATGACAAGAACTTACCGGTGACTAAACTTGAATAGCATGAGGAGCGGCCCTCGTATACAAGGGACATGTGACTTATACTTCGTCAAGCATGTACATCATAGTTTGTTCACTTTAACCTTAATCACTTCAATATGCTTATGATAGGGGAAATGAGAGCTGAAAGCTATTAAGTACCATAATTTTTGGAAGCTCTTTATGAGACTTGAATCCCTGCTTCCTTCTATGAAGGCTTTTCTTCCATCATTATATTGAGTCTCCACCTTCTATCTTTATGCACCTACTTTGAGAGCATAGTGGCCATTCTTAGTTCTATGTGCATTGTCCCAAGACTAGTTCATTGATGCATAACTTGATATTGCTTATTTTAAACTATTTGTATCTAGTCACTCTTATGAACTTTGAAGGTGTCCTATGCATTTATATTTGCTACTCTATGAGGGACAAGCTGATTACTATTATGCTATGTTTTCTTTATGTGAAACAAACAAACGTCTTGCAAAGCATTGTTATTCATGAATCTTTTGTTTGTGCCTTTTCATGTTGCACCATAGTTTCTTTGTCTTATTGCTAGAACCTTGTCTTTCATGCTATGATTGAAGTACTATGATCCCAGCTTTGAATGTAAACAAATACTTTGATCAAGTCTTTGATGGTGCATGTCACCTCAAAAAATTATTCTTTCTTTTTATCACTTACCTACTCAAGGACAAGTAGGAGTTAAGCTTGGGGATGTTGATACATTGCAAATGTATCTATAATTTTTGATGTTCCATGCTTGGTTTTATCTACTTTCTTGTGTTTTGTCCACACTTTGGAGTACTTTTCATAGACTTTCTTGGACTAACCTATTAACAAGATGCCACAGTGCCAGTTGCCTGCTTTCTGTAGTTTTTGGTTCCAGGAAAGTCAGAAAATGAATATTCTCGGAATTGGACCGGACAAACGCCAAAGTCACTATTTTCCCGGAGCAACATGGAGCCAGAATACGAGACGGAGAGGGGCCAGGGGCCAGCCACACCATGTGGTGGTGCAGGCTAGCCCTGGCTGCGCCACCAGGTGGTGTGGGCCCCTCCGCCGCCCACCGGCCTTGCCTCTTCACCTATAAGAAGCCTCCCGATGCGTAAACCCTAAATCGTCCAGCCTCCAGCCATGAAAAGTTCCGGAGTGCCACCGCCACCGAAGGGGAGATTCGGGGGACAGAAAGTCTTTGTTCCGGCACCCTGCCGGGACGGGGAAGTGCCCCCGAAGCCATCTCCATCGATCTCCACCGCCATCTCCATCACCGTTGCTGATTCCCATGATGATGAGGGAGTAGTTCTTCCTCGAGGCTAAGGGTTCTACCGGTAGCTATGTGTTCATCTCTCTCTATGCATGATCATATTGTGATCATGAGCTTGTAATCTATAGATCTACCTTGATACTCAAGTGCTTTATTAGATCTCTGCTCTCCCCATGTGTGTGAAAGTGACAACGTGCACACCATGGTGGCACTTAGGCTAGAGATTACAAATACTTGTTATGAGTTATATTTAGAGTTGGATGTCTTTATGAAATTGTGGTGTTTGTTGGAACCATCTAGTACTCAAGGTGACAGTGTGGGGTTTTCTAGATGGGAAAGACTTACTTTGAGGTGTGCTGTTATAACCCTACCATCGATTAGGGTGTCCAACCAGAGAGTAGTTAAGAGTAGTATCATAAAGAGAATGTATTTATATGAGAGTGTTCACTAGTGAAAGTATGATCCCTAGGCCTTGTTTCTAAGCACTGAAACACCATTTGTTACTAGATCTGTTACATGTTTGCTTGCTTCCATCTTTATTTCAGTTTGCCTTTAGTCTCTTCCACGCCATCAAGTTATTTTCTATCACCGCTACCGCTTTTAATTATCCATACCACTTGTATTTCACTATCTCTTCGCCGAACTAGTGCACCTATACACCTGACAAGTGTATTGGGTGTGTTGGGGACACAAGAGACTTCTTGTATCTTGATTGTAGGGTTGCTTGAGAGGGAATACCTTTGACCACTTCCTCCCTAAGTTCGATAAACCTTGGGTGATCCACTTAAGGGGAAACTTGCTACTGTTCTACAAACCTCTGCACTTGGAGGCCCAAAAACTGTCTACAAGAATAGAAGTGCGTAGACATCAGTGATTCAGAAGCTTATAGCCTAGGCTTGTGGCATTCTTGTGCCTTCAGCATCCTTCGATCATGCTTCCATGGATGCATTCAAACAGTTGTTCCTCAAAGGTCCTATGGTGGCTTCAACAATCCAATTGCTCGACACACTGGTAAAGCAAGTGAAGAAGATTCAGAGGAAGGCTAGCAGCAAGACTGCAACGCCAAACGCGCCAACCACTGCTGCTGACTCATGTATTAACGAGCTCGTTGGGGAACCCCAAGAGGAAGGTATGATGAGAATGTTGGGTCCGCAGCATAGAAAACAAAAAAATTCCTACGGTGTGAACTACACGCCAAGATCTATCTACTAGGTACAAAGCAACGGGTGGACATACATCCAACAAGAACTTACCCTCGTAGACAACGAGCTTTATTAACGAGTAGGAACTCGTGGTTGATGTAGTCGTACACTTGCCGATCTCAAGATCATGATGAAGTCCAGCAGGTCCGGCTCCAGCACGTCCATCAGATCCAGCTCCAGCACCACCAAGTCCAGCACCGCAAAGTAGCGGTGCATCCGTGATCACACACACGTCCGATACCCCGACAACCTCCATCCCTCGCTCCAGCAAAGCAGCAGAAGCAGCAACTCCTTTCCAGATAAAGCCACCGGGAACATGTATCTCGCTAATCCGAGACCATGGGGGAATAATACTAGAGGGGGAGAGAGATCCTTCACAAGGAGGTGTGAGTGAGAAGTGAGGAGGGGGTGGCCTTTTATAGGAGGAGGGGGGGTGCCCCTCCTTCATGGCCAGCGCATGGAGGAGGTGACCCTTCACCTCCTCCATTCATGTGGTGGTAACCCCTCCACATTAAAATGCCCCTTCACATTCTCTTTTAAAGTCTCCACTTTAAATGCATTAAATTTCTCCAAATTTAATGCTCTCTCATTTAATAAAACTCTTTTATTATTTTTATTCAGAATTTTTTTAATTACTTTAATTAACAAACATTCACATAAAACCCCCTGCAACATTTCAATATTACATGCAGAACCAATTTCAGCAATTTCACCCGAAACAGTTTCGGTGTCTATTGAAATAATTCCAGCGCTTTCTTAAATCTTTATCTAAAACATATTTGCTCCAAATGGTGTCGGTATCCCTTAAGTGTGTCACCCTACGGTTCGCGAATATTGCAGACATGATCGAGACCCCTCTCCGATCAATAATCAGCAGCGGGACCTGGAGATCCATACTGACTCCTACACATTCAACGATGACTTCTGTGATCGTGAGAACCTTTAATGCTAGTAACTAGATCCCTTTGTCCCGCGTTATATTACATGTCCGAGATTCGATCATCGGTATCACCATACCTAGTTTGATCTCGTTACCGACATGCACTCTTTTCTTGTTCCCGTGATATAACATTCTAGTGATCACATCACTTGCTTGCAAGCTATTTCAATGTGATATCACCGAGAGGGCCCAGAGTATATCTATCCGTCATCAGGATGGACAAATCCCACTCTTGATCCATGAGCCTCAACATAACACCTTCGTAGCACTGAACCCACCTTTATAGTCACCCTGTTACGGTGTGACGTTTGATGTTATCAAGATACTCTTCTGGTGTTAGCAATTAACATGATCTCATGGTCTAAGGATAAAGATTACTTCGTATGATATTATAGCAATATAAACATAATGACTTTGATCGTAATGCTATACTTCGGATGAATGTTCATCACATCATTCCACCAATGGTGTGACCTTGTTATTAACAACATCCAATGTTCATGATCAGGAAACCTTGATCATCATGTTAAACAACAAGCTAGTCTATAAGAGAGGCATAACTAGGAACCCCTTTTGTTTATTAAACACACATGTATTGATGTTTCCGATCAATACAATTCTAGCATGTAAAATAAACATTTATCATAAACATGGAATAAGATAATAACCACTTTATTATTGCCTCTCGGGCATATTCCCTTCAGAGAACAGCAGTAAGTTTTCCCTCAGTTATGAAACCAAGGTTATCAATCCAATAGGAGCAAGGAAACACTCCAAAGGTGTAGCTAGCTGAATGTTGGCAGGGTGCACTACCGATGCCAGCAGCAACGTGGAGACCTGCACACACAACCATAGAACTCTGTCCCCAACTTGCGATGAGGTTGTCAATCTCACTGGTTTTGCTGAAAACAAAGGATTAAACGTATCGAATGGAAGGAAGTAATAGTTTGTAGAAAGTAAACACAAAGCAGTAAACAGTTGATTGTAGATTGAAAGTAAAAGAAAGGACCAGGGTCCATAGTTCACTAGAGGTGGCTCTCCTTAAGATAGATAACATGCTGGGTGAACAAATTACAGCCGGGCAATTGACAAACATCGAGAAAGCAATATGCATATACTACTCATCTTGACTCCTTTGAGATTTGATTGGGAATTACAACATTATACATAGACCTCCATCCAACTACATCTATGACTAATAATCCACCTTCAGGTTATCATCCGAACCCCCTCCAGTATTAAGTTGCAAGCAATGGATAATTGCATTATGAATTGCATGTAAAGTAAACAATACGATTGTTCTATGGACAAAGGATTGTTGTTTTCTCCCTAGTAGCAACAGCACATCTAGTACCTTAGAGATTTCTGTCACTTCACCAGATTACCAGAGGCATGAACCCACTATCGAGCATAAATACTAACTCTTGGAGTTGCTAGCATCTACTTGGCCAAGATAGCTACTAACAACGGAAAGCATGCAAGATCACAAATAACAAAGACATGATAGAATCAATAATCAGTTTGAAATAACATCTCAATATCCATCGAATCCCCGCAAACACAACATGCAGAATTACTAATAGATGATCTTGATCATGAATGGAGCTCACAAGATCTAGACATGAAAGCACAAAGGAGGAAAACCAGCCATCTAGCTACTACATGGACCCGTAGTCCAGAGATGAACTACTCACGCATCACACAGGAGGCTTGTATGATGATGAAGAAGGCCTCTAGGGTGAATTCCCCTCTCCGGCAGGGTGCCGAGAACAGCTTCAGATCCCTCCGGATCTAGGGATGGAGATGATGGCGGCTACAGACTCTTTCGTGGATTTTTGATCAGGTACTTAGGGTTTCTGTATCAAAGGAAATATATAGGTGGAAGGAGAGGCCGAGAGGGTGCCTGGGGCGGCCATACCACCCCTGGAGCGGGCCAGGTGGTGTGGCCGGTCCCTAGCCCCTCTCCGTCTCGTATTCTGGCTCTAGGTGTCCCTCAGTAAAATAATGACTTTGGATTTTGTCCTGTTCAATTCCGAGAATATTCATTTTCTGACTTTCCTAGAACCAAAAACAGCAGAAAATAGGCAGTTGGCACTATGGCTCTTGTTAATAGGTTAGTCCAAGAAATCATATGAAATGTACTCCAAAGTGTGGACAAAACATAAGAAAGTAGATAAACCCAAGCATGGAACATCAAAAATTATAGATACATTTGCAATGAATCAACATCCCCAAGCTTAACTCCTACTCGTCCTCGAGTAGGTAAGTGATAAAAAGAAAGAATAATTTTTGAGGTGACATGCACCATCATAAACTTGATCAAAGTATTTTTAAAACATTCAAAGCTGGGATGATAGTACTTCAATCATAACATGAAAGACAAAGTTCTAGCAATAAGACAAATAAACTATGTTGCAACATGAAAAGGCACAAACTAAATATTCATGAATAACAATGCTTTGCAAGACATTTGTTTGTTTCACATAAAGAAAACATAGCATAGTGGTATTCAGCTTGTCCCTCATAGAGTAGCAAACATAAATGCATAGGACACCTTTAAAGTTCATAAGAGTTACTAGATACAAATAGTTTTAAACAAGCAATATCAATGTATGCATCAATCAACAAGTCTTGGGACAATGCACATAGAACTAAGAATGGCCACTATTCTCTCAAAGTAGGTGCATAAAGATAGAAGGTGGAGACTCAATATAAAAGTGGAAGAAAGGCCTTCATAGAAGGAAGTAGGGATTCAAGTCTCATAAAGAGCTTCCAAAAATTATGGTACTTAATAGCTTTCAGCTCTCATTGCCCCTATCATAAGCATCTTGAAGTGATTAAGGTTAAAGTGAACAAATTATGGTGTATATGCTTGACAAAGTATAAGTTGGAAATCTCATGTCCCTTGAATACGAGGGCCGCTCCTCATGCTACTCAAGTTTAGTCACTGGTAAGTTCTTGTCATCGTAAGTACATGTGTATCATAGAGAACCGCCAACGGGGTACCCCTTGCCCGATGATACGGTAGAATCCCCATATCAAAATGACAAGGCAAGCAGACAACGAGCATCTCATCAATCTTCTTATTTACCATGGGAATATGGTGTTTTTTCTCTCTTTCCTCTTTTCATAATCTCTTTTTTTCTTTTTCTCTTTTTTCTCAATATTAGACTATTTTTTTATAAGAAGAATGCTTCATAGACAGCTCATTATGGTTACGCTACAGGTTTCCACCATGTCAGCATGGATTAGACAAGTGGCTCAGGCGTTTCTCTAACACACATACATAACTCCATGGACTTACAAGCTCCCCTTTCATTTCACACCGACGACATCCATAGACAAAAGAGCATGATATCAACTAGGTACAAAGTACAAGTGCAATGTTGAAAGCATTCCCCATGACAACATGGTTCTGCTAATCCCCAACAAATAAGTTCAAGCATATACAACATAGACGACACAATGGTTCAAGTTTATTAAGGGCAAGAAAAGTGTGCCATCAAGTTCGTGAGAGCTTTAATCACTAGTTTTCTCCTAACAAGTTTAATTCGGAAGGTAGATAAAAACATGAATATACTTGGAATAGCATATGCTAGTAGGTAGGTATGGTGGACTCTTTGGAATAACTTGGTTTAAGGAGTTGGATGCATGAGTATAACTCATACTTGGTTGTGGAGGCTAGCAAAAGGCTGGGAGCGACAAACTAAGAGAGCAATAATGGCCATAATCATGCAGAGCGACAAAACATCATTGATCAAAGCATAAAGTGATACTACAAGTTGAAAACTAAAGGATCATAAAGGCTTATGGTGACTTGGGATAGTCATAACATGGTGTGAGCATGTGCCAAGTCAACCCAAATAAAGCATCAAAGGAGAATACCACAATACTATGCTTTCATATGCTAAAACAACGCATGATTCTTCAAAGGCACATTAAGCAATCTCAATTGTTTATAACAAGTCATGCTACAACAAAGAATAATAAGCATAAAGCCAAAAAAATATCAAGCATGGCATGACAAAGCATAGGCCACGGTCAAAAACAAGCTCTCTTTATCACTTAAGCATGAACTTTCCTACTCTTTTCCAACCCAAACCAAACTATTTGAAAACCAATGTATAAAAGAGGGGTACAACCAATTTATTCAGCAAACTAAGCAAACCAAGCAAACGAAAAACCAAAAGTAAAACGAAAAAGAAGACGCTCCAAGAACAACACAATTGTGCATGAAACAATAAAAATGAAGCGTTTGGAAGAAACCTGGGATTTTTATTGATGAAGAGGGGGATGCCTTGGGCATCCCCAAGTTTTGACGCTTGTACTTCTTGGATATTTCTTGGGGTGACACGCATGGCATCCCAAATCTTGAGCTTTAGTCCATTCTTCATCTCATTACTCATTCCTTCCATACACCTGAAATTTTTCCTTCATACAAAACTGCACACAATCTTTATTAGCAACATTAGTGCACTCAAGATAATAGGTCTTTAGGTTTAGTTCCAACACTAATAAAACTTCCATTAAAACACAAACTACTGTAGAACTTCCCTAAAAAAGCTCAATTCCCCAAAAGAACTCAAAAAGGAACCAATAAGAAGCAAATGCAGAAAATGGCAGAAATCTGTCAAAATAGACCAGCAGGTAAATACGATTTTTTTCGAATACCTTATGTTGCTCAAATCAAAAAGTGTTGAACTAACGAAAGTTAGATAACAACCTGGGGCAGAAGCACAAAAATTCACGCCTCAAAAGGACTTACAGAGATTTTACACGAATGTTTACGGTGATGCACAGAAATATGTTTCGGGACAACAACTTTCCCAATCATTACTTCTCTCTCATTAGAGGTTACTCTTGGCACAAAAATCAAATAAAAAGGATAAGGAGCGGTTATTACTGAAGTAATAACTTCCAAGACTCATCTAAAACTTTTGGGTTCTCTCCCAATAAGTACTTTTCTTTAACGCCTTTAAGTTAGGCATAAGAAGCAAGAAAAAGAATCAAATGTTCTCAAATGAAGAAGCATTAAGAGCAATACCAGAAATATCTTCAACAAGGCAAGGTATATCATCCAAATAAGGTCTATAGGATCCTCTCTCAATGCTCTTTGGTTCAGTATTTTCATCAAACGGGTTTTCGGGAACAATCCAATCAAGATTCTTTTCTATGGCTTCATGCATTGCTACAAGTTTAAAGGGTATTGGTATCTTAGTTTCCTCCCCATTAGGTTCAGTTTTGTTCATCTTTTCTCGCGTACCAATAACATCTACACATGAGCCTAGCATATTGAAACGTTCAAAGACTTTTCGAGCTTCCTTGGCAACATCATAGAATTCCTTAAGCAAAGTTTCTAGAATAAAATCCCTGTTTTCAGGGTCCTCAATTTCTTTAAGTTTAAGAAACATTACTTGGATTAAGGGGTTAAGGTTGACAAACCTAGCTTCCAACATGTGAACTAAAGAAGCTACAGCAATTTCATAGTTTGGAGCAAGTTCTGCAAGGGATCTATCCTCAATATCCTCATGCCTACTAACATGATTGAAGAATTCTTCAATATTATCTTTTCCAATTAAAGAACCACTACCTATTGAAAGGTCTTTCAGGGTGAATTTAGGGATCAACATAGTGTGCTAAGGGAAAGGTAACAACTATAGAAAGACTTAATTTTTTTGTGTTTTTTAATAAGGAAAGCAAACTTGTAAAACTAATTTTTTTTGTGTTTTGATAAAGAAACAAGAAAACAAAGCAAAAGTAAACTAACCAAACAAAAATAACAAAGTAAAGAGATTGGTTATGAAGGACTCCCCTTATGAAGATGTCCTTGACTCCTCGGCAACAGCGCCAGAAAAAGTACTTGCTGACTCGTGTATTAACGAGCTCGTTGGGGAACCCCAAGAGGAAGGTATGATGAGCACAGCAGTAAGTTTTCCCTCAGTTATGAAACCAAGGTTATCAATCTAGTAGGAGCAAGGAAACACCCCAAAGGTGTAGCTAGCTGAATGTTGGCAGGGCGCACTACCAGTGCCAGCAGCAATGTGGAGACCTACACAACACAACCACAGAACTCTGTCCCCAACTTGCGATGAGGTTGTCAATCTCACCGGTTTTGCTGAAAACAAAGGATTAAATGTATCGAATGGAAGGAAGTAATAGTTTGCAAAAAGTAAACACAAAGCAGTAAATAGTTGATTGTAGATTGAAAGTAAAAGAAAGGACCGGGGTCCATAGATCACTAGAGGTGGCTCTCCTTAAGATAGATAACATGTTCGGTGAACAAATTACAGCGGGGCAATTGACAAACATCGAGAAAGAAATATGCATATACTATTCATCTTGACTCCTTTGAGATTCTATTAGGCATTACAACATTATACATAGACCGCCATCCAACTGCATCTATGACTAATAATCCACCTTCAGGTTATCATCTGAACCCCCTCCAGTATTAAGTTGCAAGCAATGGATAATTGCATTACGAATTGCATGTAAAGTAAACAATCGATTGTTCTATGAACAAATGATTGTTGTTTTCTCCCTAGTAGCAACAACACATCTAGTACCTTAGAGACTTCTGTCACTTCCCCAGATTACCAGAGGCATGAACCCACTATCGAGCATAAGTACTAACTCTTGGAGTTGCTAGCATCTACTTGGCCAAGATAGCTACTAACAACGGAAAGCATGCAAGATCACAAATAACAAAGACATGATAGAATCAATAATTAATCTGAAATAGCATCTCAATATCCATCGGATCCCCGCAAACACAACATGCAGAATTACAAATAGATGATCTTGATCATGAATGGAGCTCACAAGATCTAGACATGAAAGCACAAAGGAGGAGAACCAGCCATCTAGCTACTACATGGACCCGTAGTCCAGAGATGAACTACTCACGCATCACACCGGAGGCTTGCATGATGATGAAGAAGGCCTCCAGGGTGAATTCCCCTCTCCGGCAGGGTGTCGGGAAGAGCTTCAGATCCCTCCCGATCTAGGGATGGAGATGACGGTGGCTACAGACTCTTTCGTGGATTTTTGATCGGGTACTTAGGGTTTCCGTATCAGAGGCAATATATAGGCGGAAGGAGAGGCCGAGGGGGTGCCTGGGGCGGCCAGACCACCCCTGGAGCGGGCTAGGCCTAGCCGCGTGGCCAGGTGGTGTGGCCGGGCCCCAGCCCCTCTCCGTCTCGTATTCTGGCTCCAGGTGTCCCTCAGTAAAATAATGACTTTGGCTTTTGTCCCATCCAATTCCGAGAATATTCATTTTCTAACTTTCTTGGAACCAAAAACAGCAGAAAACAGGCAGCTGGCACTAGGGCTCTTGTTAATAGTTTAGTCCAAGAAATCATATGAAAAGTAATCCAAAGTGTGGACAAAACATAAGAAAGTATATAAAACCAAGCATGGAACATCAAAAACTAAAGATAAATTTGGAATGTATCAACTGCGAATGCTTAGTGTCACCCCCTGTTTCTTTCTCCTTGGGCCCACGTGCCATGACATTTGTATCGTAGATCCTACTACTACTTTTTGCATTTGTCTATGTACTACTTCATGCTGCTTTGGCTGCCTACTACAATGTACCTTCCTATGAACTACAAGCATATTAAGGTTGATCTTCTGAATATTTCTTCAAAGTCTAATATTCACTGGCTGATTTCCCATTTCATGCATTGTCATAGATTCCGACCGTTCACTCTTCGCCTGATGCCTCATTGCCACCCCATGACTCTGAGTTTCCTTTAATGGCTCAAATTAATGTTAACTTGCTCAACTAGAACCCATGTGGCCTGAACAACATAGTGCACCGTGATGCAATCCATGACTTAGTCAAAGACACCCATGCAAAAATTGTATTCCTCCAGGAAACTAAACTTCAGGACGTCTTTGATGCCATTATATCCTCCATGCTTGATCATGCCTTCGTTGACCACTACACCTTTCTCCCATCGATTGGCACGAGAGGGTGATTCTTGCTGCATATTCTGCCTTTTGATGTACACATCATTGACCACACGCTCTCAACCACAATAACCATGCCAAATGAAGTAGTTACCTCAACAATCACTTGTGTCTATGGCCCTTAGAGCGAGCAAGAGAAATTGGTTTTCATTGAGGAGCTTCGTGCCCTGAAGCCTCTAGGGCATGACTCCTGGCTTATTCTAGGAGTTCTCAATCTCATAATCCACCGAGGCTTCCGACAAGAACAACCTAAATATCAATAGACACCTTATTTGGAATGTTTCGTGCGGTCATAGATTTTTTAGAGCTCAAATATATGCGAACGGACGGATGTTGTTTCACTTGGTCCAGTGGCCAGGACGATCATGTTTTCACTAAGACTGACCAAGTCTTTTTCTCTAATGACTAGGACATGCTTTTCCCTAATGCCCACCTACAAACAATCACATTGTATTGTTCTGAGCAAGCTCTCCTATTCCTCCAATGTTTAGTCAATTCCCCTAGAAATCCATCATTAAAATTCAAGGAATTAAATATTTCCACATGCAACACTTAAAATAAACCGTTATTGAAGCATGGAATAAACCCATAGGCCATTGACCCCATTCTACAAGTACACATCAAACTCTCACGCATGACTAAAGCTCTCAAAAATTGGCATTGGCAATCTAAAGCTTCAGATTGCACAGCCAAGGAAATCATCTAGCATTTGGACACTATTAAAGAGTCACGCTTTCTTTCAAATGAGGAAAGAGATATTATATGTCAATTAAAATCCGCTTACCTAGGTCTCCTTGCAATTCTAATAGTAAAGCTTCAACAATGATCCCTCCTAACTTGGATTCATTTGGGAGATACAAACAAAAAATAATAATGCTCAGGCCAATGGACGAAGAAGGAAGATCCACATCTAGGCCCTCTCCATGGCTTCGGGCATGGCCATCACCAAAGAAGACAAAGAGGAGGCACTTCTGCATCACTTCAAAAGCATTTTGGAACGAAAGCCCCTAGACAGGAAAGTCTTGATTTGATGACCCTCGAGTACGAACCACATGATATATTGGATATGGATGCCCCTTTTGAGTAGCAGGAAATAAAAGAGGTAGTTTTTTATCTTCCTTAAGTCAAATCTTTGGGCCCAGACAGATTCATTGGCTCCTTCTTCAAGAATTGCTCGTACATCACCAAAAATGACATTATCTTAGCGATTCCCCACATGGCTAATCTGCGGGGAGGATGCCTAAATTTAATCAACTCTGCAAACATACTCCTTATTTTGTAGAAGATTGATGCATCGACTGTTGGAGACTATAGTCCTATTAGCCTCACCCACAACATGTCGAAGGTTTTCTCCAAGATCCTAGCAAATCGGCTAGAGTCCATTCCGTCAAAAATTGTCTCCAAATGTGAAAGTGTAGGGTTCCGTAGCAGAAAAAATTCTAACTATGCGAACACTAATACTAGGATCTATACTATGTATATATAAGTAACGGAAAGAGAGAGATTGTGTTCATACCCTTGAAGACCGATGAAGGCCTTACGCAGGTAGGCATATGTTGATGAAGACGAGTGATGGCTCAAGATATGTAGAGCTCGTTGGGAACCCCAAGAGGAAGGTATGATGAGCACAACAGCAAGTTTCCCTCAGTTATGAAACCAAGGTTATCGAACCAGTAGGAGTAAAGAAACAACTCCAAGGTGTTGCTAGCAACTTGGAATCCTGCACAACACAACCACATAACTTTGCCCCAACTTACAGTGAGGTTGTCAATCTCACTAGTTTTGCTGAAAACAAAGGATTAAACATATAGTGTGGAAGATAGTAATTGCTTACAGAAAGTAAACAGTAAACGATAAACAGTAGATGGTATATTAATGGTAAAGGAGTGGACTGGGGTCTACAGTTCACTAGACGTGTTTCTCCTTAAGATAAATAGCATGTTGGGTGAACAAATTACAGCAGGGAAATTGACAGATTGAGAAAGCATAACAATGCATATACTAGACATCTTGACTCCTACGAGATTTGATTGGGCATTACAACATAATACATAGACCGTAATCCAACTGCATCTATGACTAATAATGGACCTTCAGGTTATCATCCGAACCCCTTCCAGTATTAAGTTGCAAGCAATAGATAATTGCACTAAGCAAAGTGTGTAAAGTAAACAATATAATTGCCCCGTGGACAAATGATTGTTGTTTTCTCCCTAGTAGCAATAACACATCTACAACCTTAGAGATTTCTGTCACTTCCCTAGATTACTAGAGGCATGAACCTACTATCAAGCATAAATACTCCCTCTTGGAGTTACAAGCATCTACTTGGCCAAGATAGCTACTAGCAACAGAGAGCATGCAAGATCACAAATAACATTGACATGATAGAATCAATAATCAATATGACATAGTATCTCAATATCCATTGGACCCCCGCAAACACAACATATAGGATTACAAAAAGATGATCTTGATCATGAACGGAGCTCACAAGATCTAAACATGATAGCACAAAGGAGGAGAACCAATCATCTAGCTACTGTATGGACCCATATTCCAAGGACGAACTACTCACGCAGCACTCCGGAGGTTGGCATGGTGATGAAGAAGGCCTTCGGGATGATCTCTCCCCTTCGGCAGGGTGCCGGGAAGAGCTTCGGATCCCCCCCGATCTAGGGATGGAGATGGCGGCGGCTACAAACTCTTTCGTGGATTTTTGATCGGGTCCTTAGGGTTTCTGCATCGGGGTACTTTTATAGGTGAAGGGGCAAGGTTGTTGGGCGCCTGAGGGGCCCACACCATGGGGCGGCGTGCCCTAGGGGTGGCCGCGCCAGCCCTAGGTGTGGCCACCTCGTGGCCCTACTTCGGCTACCCTTCGGACTCTATGTTCCTTCTGGTAAAATATTGACTTTGGTTTTTGTCCCGTCCAATTCCGAGAATATTTACTTACTAGCTTTTCTGAAACCAAAAATAGCAGAAAATAGGCAACTGGCACTGCGGCATCTTGTTAATAGGTTAGTTCTAGAAAATGTATAAAAATACCTCAAAGTGTAAACAAAACATAAGAAAGTTGATACAAAACAATAATGGAGCATAAACAATTATAGATACATCTATGACGTATCAACGAGTAGCACCTCAAGTGTGGTGCCTCCGAAGTTCGTCACATGTCTGGTGTAGGTGACGTCTCCTGGACTCTAATCCAGCCGAGCAGCGGAAGAAGTAGATATCGTATCGAGGATCACATGATGGTAGTGTGAAGGTGGAGAACTCACAACCCAAGAGGTCCTCTCCAATATTACGGAGAAGTCCTCAATGTATGAGAGAGAGAGAGAATGGGAGAATGGGATGATCTCCAAGGGGGAGGGGTGACCCCTATATATAGTAGGAGAGGGGCGCACCACCTAAGGGCCAGGTGGTGTGGGACTAATGCCCACACCCGCCGACCACCTAGGGGAAGCCGCCGGCCCTAGGTGGTCCCTACTTGGGTGGCCCACTAAGCCTAGGCCGGCTGGCCCCCTCTCCCTAGGCACCTTGCCCTTTGGGCCTCCCCTTTGGGTAAGGCCCATTAGCAATGGGCTGCCTTTAATAATAAAATAAAAAATATATTTAATATTAATTCTCCAATTAACATTCAAATACACATATTATTACATTCCTTCACTCTAGAACACCTTCCAGACCCCTTCTGATCTACATCGGATGTTACCCGGAACTATTCCTGTTTCTCTTTCTCTATTTCTCCTATGATATCGCATCTACCCAAAGTGTCCCCACCCTTAAGCATGACATCCTTCGGTTCAGAAACACTCTGGACATGATTGATACATCTCTCACATCAATGATCAACAGAGGGACCTGGATGGCCACATGACCCCCCTGCGTTTCACGAATCTTATCGCTCAAACCGTGAAATAGTCGTTTCCCATTCCCTTTGTCATTTGATACCTAATTCATCCGAGACTTGATCTTCGATATCCCCATACCTTAGTTCAGCTCGTTACCGATGAACTTGTTTCCTCGTTCCCATGTCGTTGCATTCCGTGACCAGGTCACATGCTTGCAAGCTTCATTAATGCAACGTCACCGAGATGGCCACATGTATCTATCCGTTACATGGATTGACAAATCCTGGTCTTGATATGTACTCCTGTATATGTCCCTTTGGAAAACCTGAGTGGCACCTTTTATATCACCCTTTTACGATATGATACTTGATACCATCAAAGCTTCCTCTAGAATGGTGATTTGCATTACCTCACAGTCAAATGATCAGGTCGCGAGATTTTCTGTGTTTATCATCAATGGTGAAGTTTGTAACTAGATGCCATTAACATACAACTGTCAGATGTTTGTCTATCACATCATTCAACTAATGACATGACCTCATTATCAATTTGGCATAAATGCCCATGATCTTGAAACCCAGATCATCCTCATGACCAATGAACTAGTTCGCTAGAGATAACTAAAGACACGGTTTGTTTACATACCACATGTGTATTAACATTTCGTGTTAATTCAGTTATAGCATGGTATGAAATGTATTATGAACATATAGGAGATATATCAAACAATACACTTTACTATTTGCCTCTAGGGCATAACTCCTTTAGTCTCCCACTTGCACTAGAGTACAAATAAAGCTAGTTTACAATAGGCAGGAACCTAACACTGATGGCATCTTGGTTTTGTTCATGCTTGACTTGTAGGAGAGCTTTAGTCAAAGGATCCGCCACATTGAGATCCATGTGTAATTTCCAAATCTTGATTTCATCTTCGTCAACGTTCTGCCGGATGACGTGAAACTGAAGCTTTATGTGTTTGGTTGTAGAATGAGTCCTTGGTTCCTTTGCGTTTGCAATAGCGCAGGCATGTTGTCACAATAGATCGTCACGGGGTCTTGCACACTTGGAAAGACTCCTAGTTCGATGATGAAATTCCTTAGCCAAACAGCTTCATTCGCCGCATTAGCTACAACAATGTATTCAGACTCCATTGAAGACTGCGCCACCACCGGCTGCTTCTTGCTCTTCCAGCTTACCGCCCACCATTCACTAGGAATACAAATCCCGTCTAATACTTCGAGTAATCATGATCTGAGTTCTAGCTCGGATCCATGTAACTAGTTACATTTAGAGGTTCATCACTTCCTCCATAGACTAGAAACATATCCTTTGTTCTCTTGAGATACTTTAGGATATTCTTAACAGTTGTCAAGTGATCTGATCCTGGATTACTTTGGTATCAGCTCGTCAGACTTAGAGCCAATGCCACATCAGGTCGAGTACTTAGCATTGCATACATGGTAGATCCTATGGCTGAAGCATAGGGGACTTAAGACATCCTTTCTCTATCAGCATCAGTTGCTGGACATTGTGTCAAACTCATTGTGCAATTCTTCATCATTGACACATAACCCTTTTTGGCATTGTCCATTTTGAACCTTTTCAAAATCTTTTCAATGTAAGTATTTTGAATTAATGCAATTAGGCACCTTGATCTATCTCTATAGATCTTGATTCCTAATATGTATGCAGCTTCACCTAAGTCCTTCATGGAAAATTGACTACTCAAATATTCTTTCACACTTTTCATAAGATCCACATCGTTTCCCATGAGTAATATGTCATCCACATATACTACTAGAAAAACCATTGAGCTCCCGCTCGCTTTCTTGTAAACACAAAACTCTTGTTGATTTTGGATGAATCCAAAACTCTTGATCACTTGATCAAAACATTGGTTCCAACTCCAAGATGCTTGCTTCAATCCATAAATGGATCGTTGAAGTTTGCACACCTTTTCAACATCCTTAGTATCAACAAAACCTTCCGGTTGCATCATATACAACTCTTCATCGATGTATCCATTGAGGAACGCGGTTTTGACATCCATTTGCCATATTTCATAGTCGAAATGAGCAACAAATGCTAGTAAAATCCGGACAGCTTTGAGCATCACTACGAGAGAGAAAGTATCATCATAGTCAACTCCTTGAATTTGTAGAAA
The DNA here is from genome assembly GCA_916181665.1 of Avena sativa. Classification (NCBI taxonomy): domain Eukaryota; kingdom Viridiplantae; phylum Streptophyta; class Magnoliopsida; order Poales; family Poaceae; genus Avena; species Avena sativa. The sequence continues at coordinate 474,892,647 of OV702290.1, forward strand.
TCCCTTTGTGACAAGTCGAGCTTTGTGAATGGTTACATTACCATTTGCATCTGTCTTTTTATTAAAGATCCATTTATTTTCCACGGCCTTGCGGCCTTCCGGAAGATCTACCAAAGTCCAAACTTGGTTTTCATACATGGATCCTATTTCATATTTCATGGCTTCTAGCCATTTCTCGGAATCAGCACTATCCATTGCCTCTTCATAGTTTGTAGGTTCTTCCTATTCATCTAGTATGACAGACATCACAAGGCTACTATACCAATCAGGAACGATACAAACTCTTGTAGACTTGCAAACCGCAGGAGTTTCGATGTTGTTGTTTTGATCATCATCATTGGGCTCTTCTTCCATGTTGGAGAACGGTTTCGGAATAGCTTCCATTGCGCTACTTGGGATTTGGAGAGAATGGTCAACAACTTCATCTAACTCAATTTTTCTTCCACTAACTCCTTTAGCGAGAAACTCTTTCTCAGGAAAGGTGCCATTTTTTGTGACAAACGTTTTGCCTTCAGCTTGGTTGTAGAAGGTATACCCAACCATTTCCCTTGGGTATCCTATGAAGATACATTTTTCTGCCTTGGGTTCAAGTTTGTCAGGCTGTAGTTTCTTGACGTAAGCCCCAATCCCCAAACTTTTAGAAATGACAACATTGGCTTCTTGCCATACCATATCTCATATGCGATTGTCCCCACGTATTTGGATGGTGCTCAGTTTAAAATAAAAGCGGCGGTTTCTAACGCATATCCCCAAAATGACATAGACAAATCAGTTAAAGACATCGTGGACCACACACTATCCAATAGAGTACAGTTACGTCGTTCCGACACACCATTACGCTATGGTGTTCCGACTGGCGTAAGTGGTGGGATGATCCCACAGTCCTTCAAGTGCATGTTAAACTCAAAACTCAAATACTTGCCTCCCCGATCCAATCGAATATGCTTGATTCTCTTGTTAAGTTGATTCTCTACTTCTTTCTAAAACTCCTTGAACTTTTCAAAGGTTTTAGATTTGTGCTCCATGAAGTAGATATATCCATACCTACTTAAGTTGTCAGTAAAGGTAACAAAATAACGATAACCATTGCATGTTGAGACGCTCATTGGTCCACATACATCCGTATGTATGATTCCCAGTAGGTCTGCAGCTCTCTCCATTATGCCGGAGAAGGGTGTCCTAGTGATCTTGCCCATAAGGCATGGCTCACATGTATCGAGGGATTCAAAATCCAACGATTCAAGAAGCCCATATGAATGGAGCTTTTTCATGCACTTTACGCCAATGTGACCAATACGACAATGCCATATAAACATGGAATTATCATCATTATGCTTACAATGTTTAGCATCAACACTATGGATGTGAGTATTGCAATCAAGATCCAGTAAGAATAAACCATTACACACATGCGCATGAACATTGAAAATATCATTCATATAAATAGAACAACCATTTGTTTTGGATTTAAACAAATAACGATCTTGCAACAAGAAAGATCCACTCACAATATTCATATTCAATGCGGGTACATAGTAGCATTTATTCAAAACTAAAAACAATCCTGACGGCAGACGCAGATGTAAAGTGCCCATGACCATCACTTCGACTCTCGAACCATTGCCGACGCGCATCGTCACCTCGTCCTTCCCCAGGCGCCTCTTACTCTGGAGTGCCTGATGAGAGTTAAAAATGTGAGCAACAGAACCAGTATAAAATACCCAAGTGTTACTCCTGGCGCTAGTAAGGAACACAGCAATAACATGTATATCACATATACCTTTGTCCTTGGCGGCTATCTTGCCGGCTTTCTTGTCTTCAAGGTACTTGGGGCAATTGCGTTTCTAGTGCCCATCCCCTTTGTAGTCACTACAAGAAAAGTTAGCTTTTACAATAGACGATTTTCATGGTTGAAGGCCTGTTTTTTGTGGCTAAAGAGTCTTCCACGACATATGGCCTTCGTGGTAAAAGCCCCTTCACAAATGAATTAACCATGGTTTTTTTCAACAGTTGCGGATCGCACCCTTCAGCCATGAAAACTTGTTCCGTCGTAGATCTGTTCGCCAGCCGTGTTGACTAATGACGTCATGCAAACTGCCACGTGGCAGCCACCGTTAGTAGCCGGTTACCACTGTTAACGGTCATAGAAACCATGGTAGAAGCCAGACACAACCAAGGCCTGCTAAATACTAATTGGGCCGTCCCATCAGTATAGCCCAATAAGAAGATGGCCCATTACTATTTTTTCCTACACTGTTTGGAATGGGCCCAAAAATGCAGCCAGCAGCGGCCCGCAAACTTTCAGGCCCGATTCTATTTCGGCCTACAGAAGGCCCATGTTGGTCCAACACTGTGCGGTCCATTAGCAGCCTGCGCCAAGTCACTCCTGTACACTTAAGGCCTGTGGTCAGCCCATCACTGTTATCGCAGCCCATCATGGGCCGCCTAGTGACGACCCTTCTTTGAGATGGTCCGTTACTATTCTGGCATGTTACTGTTCTGGCCTTTTACTGTTCTTGCCTTTAGCTGTTCAAGCCCACAAGCGGCCCTTTACTATTCTAGCCTGGTAAATTTGTCGGCCTGTTACTACCCTCTTCTGGAAATTTATCAGCCCGTTACTGTTTAGGCTCGTCACAGTTCTGGCCTTTTATTGTTGCGGCCTTTTACAGTTGAGGCCTGCTACTGATTTGGCCTATTACTATTCTGCGATTTTGCAGTTTCTTGCCTGTTACTATAATGGGTTGTTTTTGTTCTGGCCTGCTACTCACATTCGGGTCGGCCCGTTACGTTTACGGCCTTTTACAGTTTCGGCATTTCTGAAGCCCATGCCAATATCATAAAATGTGTATAAAAATCCAACATTTTTTACTGTTCATCGTCAGCTGAATACACGACGGGCCAATAACAAAGCATGGTACTGTTCCCTAATCGACCTGCCTGGCGTAGTTACCGTAACGACTACCGCCATGTGTGGACGGCGTCAAAAAAATGCCTACATGGCCTACGCGAGTTATCTAGATATTACATCAGCTACAAACTTCTTAAAATTATTGCATATTATCAACTCAAGGGAAAGAAAAATTGGCATTTCAGTTGACAATCAAGTTGATAGTAGAGTCCTCAATTTGCTTTCTCAATGGATCACCTGCATCTTCCTTTGAGTGTGATAGCTATATTAGAGGAGACATGATCTTGTAGCCCCCTCTTTGGTGGCGATATCAATAATTGCTGTCTGAAACTAAGTAATAACAAATTAATACATCAAACAAGACAAATTACTCATTTGACTGATATGACATGAGCTATGAACTGGAGTTTACAATTGGTCAATGGTTCAATTATTGACCAATACATCAAACAAATAGGACAAGCAACCACGCATTAAACAAGTCTGCCTACCGTGAAACGAGCAATCAAAAAATGTGTGTGTGTGGCTGAGAATTTCAGCAAATATAAACTATCAAGGGCATTTCAACAAATATATATGGAAGCAGTTCTATACCTTAAAATGCAAGAGACATTGGGTGACTTGGAATTTGCGCTGAGCCAAAAAATGGCATGTAGTTACTGTCATAGCAAAGAATGAACCAGATAGAAATTATAACCGCATCATATGAGAACTTGTAGAGCAGGAATGCAAACCACGAATGAATTATATATTGTAGAGGATAGTTATGTCGTGACTTAGGACGATCCAGACCCAGAACCAGGTGTGAGATATAATGGTGTCGCTCGTGAACCTGTAGAACAGGACAAACAAGCATTAAACAAGTGTGCCTAGGATGAAATGTGCAATCAAATAAAGTGTTTCTTAGAATTTCAGCAAATATAAACTAGCGAGGTCATTTCAGCAAATATATATGGAAGCAGTGGCATCTCCTAGAATTCATAAAGTCCTTGGGTGACTCAAAATTTGCGGTGAGCTACACAATGGCATGTAGTTATTGTCAGAGCTAAGAATCAACCGGATAGAAATTATAATGGCATCATAAGAGAAATTCTAGAGCAGGATTCAAAACCACGAGTGAACTACATAGTAGAGGATAGTTATGTCGTTGCTCAGGACGAACTAGCACCATATAAGGAAGTAATGGCATCCATTGTGAACCTGTAGAATAGGCTATGCAAAACAACATGTTCATTGTTCCATTTTGAGCTCTATGCAAGAAAAAGGAAATAGTTAGTGAAGCGTCTTTTGAAGAACCAGATAGCAACAACAAAATTTTAATCGAATTAGTATGAAGAATTTAAACGGTACTACAGGATAGCAGAACAATGCCAAGGAGGAAATAATAGCAGGAACTGATCTCATGACAAACTAGATAGATTCAGCAACTATAGAGCAGGGAATCCACACAAATATTTTCCACTGACTTCAAATTTTGCTAGAATTACACGGTAGTAGGCAATTACTATTGTATGGAGTTGTTGGATATATGCCCAAGAGGCAATAATAAAAGTGGTTATTTTTATATCTTTGTGTTTATGATGAATGTTTACATCCCATGCTATAATTGTATTATATGGAAACACTGATACATGTGTGTTTTGTAAACATAAAAGAGTCCCTAGTAAGCCTCTTGTGGAACTAGCTTGTTGATTAAATGATGATCATGGTTTTCTGATCATGGACATTGGATGTCATTAATAACAAGGTTATATCATTAGGAGAATGATGTGATGGACACACACCCATGGTAAGCGTAGCATAAGATCAAGTCATTAAGTTTGTATTGCTATAAGCTTTCAAATGCATAGTAACCTAATCCTTCGACCATGAGGTTATGTTAATCACCATCTCCGGATGGGTACTTTGATGACATCAAACACCGCTTCATAACTGGGTGGTTATAAAGGTGTCATTGGGTATTCTGAAAGTATGTGTTGAAGCGCATGGACCAAGATTGGGATTTGTCCATCCATATGACGGATAGATATGCTCTGGGCCCTCTCGGTGGAATGTCATCTAGTTAGCTTGCAAGCATGTGACTAGGTCACAAGGGATGACATAACATGAACGAGTAAAGAGTACTTATCAGTAACGAGGTAGAACTAGGTACGGAGATACCGACGATCAAACCTCGGATAAGTAGAATATCGCGTGACAAAGGGAATTGGTTTCGTATGTTAATGGTTCTATCGATCACGAAGTCATCGTTGAGTATGTGGGAGCCGTTATGGATCTCCAGATCCCGCTGATGGTTATTGATCGGAGAGGTGTCTTCATCATGTCTGCATATTCACGAACTGTAGGGTGACACACTTAAGGTTCGAAGTTGTTTTAAGTAGATATGGAATTTGCATTGGAGACCGAATGTTGTTCGGAGTCTCGGATTGGATCCGGGACATCACGAGGAGATTCGGAATTGTCCGGAGAATGAGATTCATATATTGGGGATCATTTTCTAAGTTAGGAAATGTTCCAGAGTATTTGTATGGGGATTCTAGAAGGTTTCGGAATGTTCTGGAAGGTTCTAGGAGATTTCTTGGAGTTTGCTTGAAAACCAAGAAAGGATCAAGGAGTCCTTGTGGGGCAAGACAAGGAGTTGTGGGGGAGGAGAACTCCTTCCCCCCTCCCAATCTGCCAGCCAAGGAAGGGAGGGGAGTCCTACTAGGACTCCCCCTCCCATGGCGCCTCCCTCCTTTAAATAGAGGGGTGGGGGCGCCACCCCCTTGCCCCACACACATTAAACCCTAGCCGCTGCCTCTCTCCTCCTCCTTCCCTCTGCTCAGGCTTAGGCGAAGCCCTGCAGAATTCTCTACTCCACCACCACCACCACACTGTCGTGCTGCTGGGATTCCGTGGAGAAGATCTACTACCTCCGCTGCTCGCTGGAACATGGAGAGGAAGGTCTGCTTCGACTCCGCACGTGTGACCGACTGCGGAAGCGCTGCCGGAACGCGGCGCCGGAAGGATCGTCCACACGATCTTGAGATCGGCAAGTGATCGACTATATTAACCACGAGATCCAATCTCGTAACGCTTTCGGTTCTACGAGGGTTAGTACAGATGTATCTCGTTGCACATGTCTAATAGATTAGATCTTGGCTTTTATCTAGATTAGATTTGGGTTTTGTTCGTTCTTGCGGTAGAAATTTTTTGTTTTCCATGCTACGAACCCATCAGGAGTAGCTAAGAACATGTGCATGACAAAATAACAGACATGTGCATGACTTGAAATTTGTAGAGCAGAGAATGCAAACTAACATGTATGATGACCTTGCATGTACTAGCGCGAAGAACAGGCATCCCCAGTGACTTGTATGTACTAGCACGATTACAAAAATGCAGTTCACTACGATAGGCTTGAACCTTCTATAGCGTTGACAAAAAAATGGGTTGGAGATTTGGTTAACCTTGGTCGTAGAGGCGTCTAAGCATCGTCGGTACCATGCGAGTGACATCCAGATCACCTAGGGTGTTGTGGTTGCGGTGGTTGTTGGCGTCAGGGAAGCAGATCTTGGGCATCGATGTTGGCTTGAACGCGGTGGACGAGAGCGTCGCTGAGGCAGATCTGGTGCAGTGAACGGTGATGGTCGTGCAGCTGGTCTAGAGCGGTGGACATGGAATTCTTTGAACTAGATCACGCCCGGTGGACACCGATGAAGCGGATCCAGTATAGTTGGGTAGCTTTTGGCGGTGAGGAAGCAGAGCTTGGGCGGTCGATGATGCTATCGCCATGGTGAATGACACCGTAGCTCCTAGATCTAGTGGGTGAGCATCGGTGAAGCGGCTGCACGGCGGTGCATGAGACCGCAACTCAAGCCGGTGCGTGCGGTGGTCGTGGAGGGGACAGAGGAGCTTGGGATTTTTGGGAGGGCCGGCGGGAAAAACTGGGGCAATCGGGACCATAGAGGTGAGCAGAAAAAATAATTATGATCGTGCTCCCGTGCTACCGACTTTAGATGCCCATTTGTCATCTAAACAATGGGTAGATTTGGAATTTTAAATTATATAGTTTTTGAAACGGAAGGGCGAGAAATGCTTCAAGGTCGGTGTGTGGTTTTGCCGCTCAATATGAATTTGAATTTGGCTAGCGCCGATCTAATACTAATAATAGAAAAATGGTACGCCCCCGGTCGGTGGGATATTTTGGCTCAAAGTTTTTGAAATAGTGGGGCGGGAAATGCTTCAAGGTAGGTGGGTGATTTTGCCGCTCGGTTGAGATTTTGAATTTGGCTAGCCTCCATCTACTAATAGAAAAAAGGTAGTAGACCGTACGCTACCTGTCCAGGAATTCAAGGCCGAGAGTCACATCAACTGATCATCCATAAACATTTTTTTGCACAGAAAGTTGGATACCTTCGATTCACACAGCATAGGCGGTAAATATTGCTGCTTGACTCAGATTTTAAATTTGGCTAGCGTCCATGTAATAATATCAAAATGGGACTACCTCGGTGGGGGATTTGGCCTGAAAATGTTTGAAACAGAGGGGTGCAAAATGCTTCGGGTCGATGGGTTATTTTCCCGCTCGATTACGATTTTGAATTTGGCTACCAGCCAAGTTTTTATTACTAGAAAAAAGGTTGTGTAGGTCGAACACCATCTGGTCAGGGATTTAAGACGAGAGTCACATCAACTGATGAGTCCGATTCAAACGAGGTAGGCAGTAGGTTTTGGCGGTTGACTATGATTTTGAATTTAGAGATTGTCCAAAGAATAATTTAAAAAACAGGCTGTTCTCCCTCTATTTCAGGGATCCAAGTCGGGGAGAGTGATTAACTACCACGCGTATGAAAATGAAGATCTCCGATACAAGAATGTTTGTTTAACATAACAACAAACAAATGTCTGAAGTAGCTCTAATTCAAGCATATGAAAATGGTGTGCAACCAAGGTCTACTAATTATTTAGGTGTCGGCACAGACTCTTCTACATGAAGCACTAACTAAATGGTAGTACTAATTGAGATCAAATAAAAAGCCTTCTGCGAAACAAATACTCCTACTACAACATACTATCAAAACACAAACACTAGCTAAAGTACATATAGAACACATAAAACAAGATTTCATCATGCATACACTACTATATAGAGAACACCATTTTATCATATAAAACAATGTTTTATCAGACAACATAGGCCCCCAAAATGAACAGAAAGCTCTAATATTCTAGCCCCTACCATTGTGACTGCAGCACAAACAAAGGTGCCGCCACAGTTCCATCAACTACCAAAACAAACAAACATCAAACTGTAGATCCAAATAACATAACATGGGCAAACACATGCTTGCCCAAACAAGCCTTGCTTGTTCATCCGAGTGTTATTTTCATCTTCTTGATGTTGCAGTCCAAATCAGCTATGTTGCTAACATGACTTCCTTTTAGTTTCTTTCATTTGGCACTCCGAATCACATCGGTTGCTGAAGGAAATGAACAAAATGATCAGCAAAATCATAGGGGTACAAAAATGCAAGGGTTGCACATGAATGACGACACTAACCAGGTGTCATAATGTAGGGATGTAAAGTACACCAACATTTACGAGATCTAAACTTCTTAGACTTCATGCTGCTGAGATCTAATTCGAATACTCCCTCCTTCGCCCATATAACCACCATTTCTCTATCCTCAAATTTGCAGAGTAACCATACTGCATATTTCCCACCATATGCCCATGATTTATCAAGGCCAAGGAGAGTATCCAACTCAACCTTTATATGAGGCACCCAACCTACCCATTTGCCTGTTGATGATCTTGCACTAGACCACGTGTTTAGAGTGAAGTCTTTTATAACCGCAAGGGCAACATCTCCATTATGCCCCTTTGCGATGACAAAATTGCGTCTGGAAAGATCATGTGTCTCATGAGGGCACTCAATATAACATAGTTTTGTTGTCACGTTGTCGAAGGCAATTATATATATGGAGTTCATTGTTGGCCAGTACAAAATGTCCCCTATGAGAGTTGATGGCCTGTGATCAATCTTAGCCAGCATCTCAGCAGGTTCAATCCAGTCCTCCCATTTTCCTAACTCTGATGAGTACCTCTACACTAGTGATTGGTTACCATTGGTTACTATCCAAACAACCCAGAAATTGCTGCAATAGTGTGAAGACAATTGCCCATGATTTCTCGAATAGAGAATTATGCCGCTATCATACTCATGTCTCCACCAAATTGGTGGCTCTAGTATTACTATCTCACTTCCACTGATTGGATCCCAGGCCTTTATTATGTTAGACCCTTGCGGATAATGAAGTAGCACCCTACCATTACGACATCCGAGTACATATGGTTTGTAGGCTTTATGTACTTCCACCAGCCTGTTCAGCTTCTAGAAGATGGATTGGTCAAGATTATGATCTATTAAGAATTGAGCATCCTCAGAGTTGTTGGTCAAAAACCCAAGTAATGGCATTCCTCTGTTGTGTGACAGGGTTAGCCTTTTGAAATCGTTGCTTCCCATGAAGTCCATCCAACATTTTGGGTGACTGATGCCCTCAGTAGTCAGGATGGGTGCGGAGGAAGCCTGACAAGAATCTGACCAAATACATCACCTAGCAAGTCGTTGATTGTTGCATATGTTCTTCCGCAGAAGCTGGTAGGATAATGCAAATAGCATAAGTGCATCATCAGAATTAAGTAAACAGCACAATGCACAATGCACAACCCTAAAAAAGAATTAAGTAAACACCACAATGCATCATACAATTTGACAAGAAAATTTATCATCAAAATTTCCTAAACTGCACGCATCTAAAAAACTACCTAAAAAGCAGAGTCTATCAACAAAATAACCTAAACATCACAAGGAATTAGCCAGAGTAGTACGAAAGCACCGCAAAATGCTTTAGGATGTCAGAACTGGGCAAAGGGAATGAATAACTTTTTTTAGGTCACCGGGGAGGACAAAAAGGCCCCTACCTGAATTTTCTGGTTTTATCATAAAGATTTAAAGAAGGGGGAAAACAGACGCAACTTCAGTGACTTGGTGAACCCAAGTCTCACGGTGACTTGCCCCAGGATCCACCTTCCATCTTAGATCAAACGTATGACAATAGCTCAGATTTTGATCTAAAAAGTAAAACTATTCGAAAAAATTGACAAAAAATCAGTAAATCATCGATGCCTAGGTTTGAATCCTGTGAAAGTTTCATCCCATTTGGATCACTAGCTTGTGATTAAATATATTTTTATGTTCCCAGTACTAATAGTTTAAACTAATATCCACTACGTCCAGAAAAAACCCGGAGCAGAATACACAAAAGAGGGAGGAAGTTAGGGAGACAAAATCCAACACAGAACTTACAATGGGGTCGATAAGTTCTGAGCAGATGGAGCAGGCGCCACCAATGAATGACGAGACACAGCTGTTGACGTTGAAGAAGCACAACCACGAGCTGACGCATTCCTAGCATCCCACACAGCCGTCCCTTTGGCAGCGGCAACCAACATAGCCGAATTTGTTCCAGCAGCAGCCGACGAGGATTTCGACTGTGCCTCCACTACTTTCCAAGCATCACTCAACACTGCCCAAGACTCCGATGCAGTACAAGCATCGGCCTCTGCATCCGCTTCACATATATCCGCTGGTGCTGCTTCAGCATCCACCTCTGCTTTACAAGCATCCACCGACGCAACAAATGCATCCGCCAATGCTGATTCCATTTCCTATAAACGTCACCAACTTATTTAGCTCGCAATGCCCAAAAATAAATGCATTCTATCCTTTAGAAATCCCGTAATGGCTGGAGGTTGGGGACGTACATACCAGTGAATGGCGGTGCGGTGGTGTTCAATGGTGGAGCGGCGGGGATGGTTCGGTCAAGGGAGGGCAGCCAGGCAGAAAAGATGACGATGGGGTCGAGGGGCACATGACTAAGCGTCCTCTAACTCGAAACTAACTTTCGCCCCACTATATTTTTTTGCGAGCCCCGCTTTTTTATGGCAAATCCCTGTTGTATTAATAGTAGCAACCACATGACTGATATAAGTTTGTGCACTTGCGTTGCTTAGTTTCCCTTCTATAGACATTAAGTTTGTGCACTTATTCGTGTGATACAATGAATTGGTGGGTAAAATATTCCAGGTGGTAGACGCCTGCCCTTTGTATGACATCAAGATCTAGAGTTGAAACATCGACCTGAAATTCCACAATCTATAACTACAAGTTTTGGTTTACTACCAGAAACATGGTAACAAATCACTCGCAATTGGAATTAACATCATCATTAACAGATCTCAGAAGGAAAAAAAATTGGAAGATAAAAAACCACCGCAAGTTCAAATAAGATGACTGTTGTTGCCAAATATAGTCACATAAAGCCAGGTCCAATATATATGTCATAATAGTACATCAAATATATAGATTCGTGGACACCACACACCAGCAAAGCAAAAAACATAGTTGTAGTACCCGACTTAACAAACAGTCATCCTCATAAGAGACCCAAACCCTTCAAAAATGAAAGTAGAGCGATCAATATGGCTTACAGATTTCCTCATCTTTTGCAGGACCAGGACTGTATGGGCGTGGAGAATCTCGAATTTCTGTCTGGGTCTCATCTGCTTCTAGAGCCGAATTGAAAAGATTGTTAGCTTGCATTCCCACTTGTTCCAAGATCTGGTAGTATGCCTGGCCAATCAGCTCGTCGCCATCCACATCAGGCGACTCGGGAACGAAGTTGTCAGCCACGAACTTTTGAAAATCAATAGCAGCATCATGAGCAACTAAAATTGATGTATTCCATCCTGTAGTCAAATCAGCTATCCGCTTAGTGGATGTGGACACTTCTTCCTTCAGGCGCCTAATCTGTTCGTCCTGGTGTTTCACTTTCTCTTGAAGGCACGAAATCATGTGTCTATGAGCTTTGTATTTCTCTCGGAGATGGGCAATTGTCAAGTCTTTGTAGTGACCAGCACCATTACGCCATGAGCAATATGAGTAAGGTGGAAACTGCAGATAACAAATCCAAAATTAAACCAGATTCACATTTCAAAAAAATTAAACCAAATTCTCGTTTCAAAAAAATCCAAATTTAGTTACACACATTGTGCAAGCTCCATAGTGGTACCGCAAATGGCAAAGAACCATAGAGGCATATTGCCCAAACATGGGAAACAGAATCGACATGAAAAGGGCCATACTTTAGGGTTTACCTTCTTAGCTGGCACATGAGCAGTCCTGGCCTTAGTAAGTGGCAATAGATCAGAATGACTTCGTTTCTGCAAATCATGATGCAACAAAAAATGATTAGTATATTTTTGGGGACATTTTAAGTAATAAAGTGCTCTTTATCGAAAAAATGTTTTCAAGGACGAAGTATAGGTTACTGAAACTCCAACAAAGCAGCTAGATACATAAAAACACTTGTCACTCGATAATTCCTCCTCCACGAGTGGGACATGTGCATGATGCTAAATGAAATGCAACAAAACTAGTAAATTTTAGGAAAGAACACATCAACTTTGCAATGCAAAGAAGGATACGTGCATTAATCTGATGCCAAGGATTGGGCGTGTTCCCCTTTAACGAAAAATATAATTTAAAGAACTCAGTAATGCAGGACACTAGCAAACAACAATCTGTTTATGAACGATATGCAGCAAATTACATCTGCATTTTTCAACAGAGGTTCGTTCTGTGAAATAAAGCTAGGGGGAAGCTTCCCATCCTCATAATACTCTTCTTGGCAGCATATACTTACTTATTTTCAGTGGACCTTATAACTCATTCCATGGCTACATCCATGGTGATCCCAGCTTTCTAATGTGGCATATAGATCTACTATTTCAAATAGAAATCACCTAAACAACTATCCGGATGGTTGCGGACTCACCGGAAATTGCACTGATGCGATGGAAAGGTGGACGCTGCTGGGTAAAGAAGGTGCGTGACGGGGGCGGTGCACAAATGTGCAAAAAATGTAGCGATACTCATATATAGATAGAGATAGCAGTAACACATAAACCAGATCAATTAGTAGGAACCACAAAATCCAGATAGGCTGTAAGCAGACTGTCAACTACTCCCATATTAATTAACCTAGTGTAATTTAACGTGACACTTCTATGAGATGGTGAGAACTAGTAAACAAAAGGGGATTACTTAATTATTAGTGAAATCTACAGCCAACCACCAAAAGCATCATGAGCATGCTAAATATCTAATTGTAGACCATACTTGGTTAAGAACCTAATGTCCAGCTCTAATTACCCAAATCTAAGAGCACCTATCCTATTTACGACTGAGTGCAGTGAGTTGGAGACATCCGTTAACTCTACAGCCATCTCCTCGGCATGCATCTGATGGTGCTCCTGCTCCTCCTCTTCGAGGTAATCGTGGATGTCGAGCTGTAACCACAGCGACATCATCACGCGTTGTAGTGAAAGTGAGTGCGTAGATCTACCCAGTGGACGAACATGTAGTGCTCACATTTGTAGTTGCAACCCAAGAACCTGCGACCGAAGGTCGTTCCCTTGAATGCGACACGACAATGGGGCGCCAGGGCATAGTCGCACTAGAGCCGAAGATCTGCATCGGTAACGATGCTATACCACTCCGAGTCTACCATTCGTGCCGGCATCTGAACCCAGGAAACATCGTTGATCAAGACGGACAGAATAGAGAAAAACCCCAAAAGGAGAGAACCCATAAGCTGAATTCGAGAAAATAAACTTACACTGTGAACTCTGGCGTACTTACCCTAAACCAGCCGCCTTGCGCCTCAATATCCCCCGTCGTTCGTTGGACCGGCTTGAATGAATCCGCCGACATTTCTCGAAAAAAGAGCGCGCCTTCAAAGCCTAGCGCAGAGGCTTCGTGGAGAAGGAAGAGGTAGGGGAGCGGGTCCTCACATTCGCTGGCTACTACTCCGTATTGGATTTAACTCGACCACTGATAACTGGGGCCCACGCTAGAGAGCCCGTGGGACCCCAAACATCACTCACCTAGTTTGACTTGCATTACGTGGAGTACTTTTGGAAAACAGATCAAAAATCAATCAATCAATAAATAAACCAAAGGCTCCCCTCTCTTTTTGTGAAAACCCATTAAAAATGGAGACACTCACAAATGCGTACACACTCACCCCTATGAATGCAGGTACGCACACCCTACACCTATGAGCACTTAAGAAAGACTGGATCTTGAGACTGATCCCGCGGGGCTTGAGCTTGATGAAGTCACCATAGGCACCTCGCTATATATTGACGGGAACATCGCCTCTCACTACCCTCATAACCATCCTTCAAAGTCGAGCACTGAGGCTTCGTGGCGAAGGAAGTGCTAGGGGGTATGAGCTCACATTCGCTGGCTGTTATGGGATGTAATTGAACCACTAATAATGTGCCCCCCGGTAGTGAGCCCATAGACCCTATACACCAGTGACCATTACAATTACTTTGGGAAAACCGAGCAAAACTTAATATAAATGGAAGGGCCATCTCTCTCTCTTTTTTGTGAAAACCCACTACAAAACATACACGCTCACAAATGCATACACACACTCACCCCTATGAACGCATGAACACACATCCTACCCCTATCAGCACCTCCGGAAGATTGTGTCTTCAAACTGTCCGGTGGGGGGCTTGAGCTTGACGAAGTCACCATAGGCACCTCGCTATCGACTGGAACGTCGCCTCCTACTGCCCTCATAACCATCCTTCAAAGACGAGCGTCGAGGCTTCATCGAGAAGTAAGAGCTAGAAGATTCAGAGCTAACATTCGTTGGCTGCTATAGGATCTAACTAGACCACTAATAACAACGGGGCCCCACGGTAGTGAGCCCATAGTCCCCAGACATCAGAGAAAGCACAGTGTCAAGTCTTAAACATATGTCTTAACGGTGGAGTGGGTAGTGATAACAAAAAATCTTTAAGGTGATTCTAGTGATAGACTTATGTCTAAGAGAATCAATTGGGAGGGCTCACTAGTCAGTGGATAACAATCTATTTTTCATTTTAGCATGGCTATGTGGACCCACTTCAGTTCTAAACGCTAGAGCAAAAGTATTTTTTATAGATACTTCTAGACACCGCACACGCCCTTACTATACGTAGCTTAGAAATTTACTAGCCTCACGTCTAAGAAAATTGTAGGTTGCTTTGAAAGTTTTTCAAAAAAGCTTTTGGAGGTACCTATCGGGGGGTCAATTAATATATCACAAAACACCAAGAGTTTTGACAATAGGTTTAACTTCTTGCTAATATAGATTTTACATCTTGACAATTTAATGAAATTAGGTCAAACTTGAGCTACAAGTAAGCGCAATATAGATTGCTCTTGAATTAAATGTATTTTCAGAGGTCTATAGGTGCATCTTGTTATAGTAAACAATTCCATCAGTATGAGTTTCCTACTATCTCAAGAAAGAACATTCTCAATTTTCTGAGTGTGATGACGAGATTGTTCTTTCCTGTAAAGCAAGTCCGAAGATTATGGATCTGAATGACACATGAGGCAAGTTTTTAGATATATATTGT
Source organism: Avena sativa (assembly GCA_916181665.1). NCBI lineage: Eukaryota > Viridiplantae > Streptophyta > Magnoliopsida > Poales > Poaceae > Avena > Avena sativa. The sequence goes on from OV702290.1 coordinate 474,908,084, forward strand.
GGACCAACATGTTGTACTTACGATTTCCCATGTTTTATGAGTTCTCAAACTTCCTAGCTAACTTTGCCCACTTGATTAATTTTATGCCGATTTATCGAAATTGTTAGGTAAAAGTTGAACTACCACAAGTAAATTGTAGGTTGCTTTGAAAGTTTGATGAAAGATCTCTCTTGGAGGTACCCATATATCGTGGGGAGGGGGTCAATTAATATATGGAAAACAACCGAGAGTTTTGATGATATATAGGTATGGTTCAACTTCTCGCTAAGAGTTTGCATCATTTTAATGAAATTAAGTTAGCCTTGAGATACAAGTAAGCGTGATAGTCTGCTCTTGAATTAAATGTCTTTTTAGAGGTAGATGGGTGCATCTTCTTGTAGTAAACAATGTCGCCGGTGTGAGTTTCCAACTACCAGGAAAGAACATTCTCAATTTTTGGAGTGATGTCATGATCATTCTCTCCTCTAAAGGAAGTCCGAAGAATACTGATCTAAATAAATGCCACAAGCCAAAGTTTCCACACACACACACATGTATATACTGTATGAAATGTGATTTAACGAATATTAAGTTGTTATTAACCAATAGTATTGTCAGATAAAAAGGCATACATTAAGTATATTAATAATAAATATCTACACATATTGAGAATACAACCTACTGTGCTATCAATATATTTTGCCGGGGGTAGGGGACATGATGGTTCTAGAACATGGTGGAGTTTGCTCTAGGTACTATTCAACATGAATCCAACTGCTCTGAACCATTGGATCTAACAACCTAATGGTCACGATTGGTGCTATGGATCCAATTCAAAACTGCCTACCTAACTCCGCCCACTTGAATGACTTTATGTTGATTTATCAAAAATAGGTCAAATTTGAACTAGTATAAGTAAATTTTAGGTTACTGTGAAAGTTCTACGAAAAATCTTTTGGAGGTACACCTCGGGGTGTCACGATTAATATATGATAAACCATACAACAAGAGTTTTGATGACAAGTTGGATCAAGACTCGCAAATTCAAACATTTTGCTAACTGTTGGATCTTCTTTTCCATTCTTAGCATCTAGAAAGATTCTACTAATAGTCTTGATGAGAATGATGAATGCTAGTATGCGCAAACCTCAAAACACACACTTCATTGCTCAGTTTTAGGGTCCTTGTGCTAAATGCATGGACTTGGATGTAATTTTCTTTTTTATGAGGTCCTTGATATGTAACTTGTACTTCCACCGATCGTGTTCACTCTCAAGCACCTCTCTCATACGAGACCAACCATTAGATTGGCCATTTGTAGTACTTCTTATCTTATCTTTATCTTGTCTTATCTCTTACAATACCATATCACGCACTACATATAGTGTACGGATTAACTTTGAACATTGACCGTTGGATCAAGACTAGCAAATCCAAACATTGCTAACCGTTGGATCTTCTTTTCCATTCTTAGCATCTAGAAAGATTCTACTAATAGTCTTTAGCATGATGACCGCTAGTATGCGTAAACCTCTAGCTCAAAACACACACTTCATTGCTTAGTTTCAGGGCCGTCCTTGTGCTAAATGCATGGACTTGGATGAAATTTTCATTTTTTATGAGGTCCTTGATGTAAATTGTAATTCTACCAACCGTGTTAACTCTCAAGCACCTCGCTCCTACGAGACCTACCATTAGACCGACCATTATTCGCAGTACTTCTTATCTTATCTTTATCTTGTCTTATCTCTTACGTATAATACCATACCACTTCATATAGTGTACTGATTAACTTTGAAACATTGATCATTGGATCAAGACTGCCAAATCCAAACATTGCTAACCGTTGGATCTTCTTTTCCATTCTTAGCATCTAGGAAGATTCTACTGATAGTTTTGAGCATGATGAACACTAGTATGCACAAACCTCAAAGCAGACAGTACTTCATTACTCGGTTTTAGGGTCCTTATGCTAAATTCACGGACTTGGATGCAATTTTCATTTTTTATGAGGTCCTTGATGTAACTTGTACTTCCACCGACCGCTCGAGCACCTTGCTCTTACGAGACCAACCATTAGATCAGCCATTCACAGTACTTCTTATCTTATCTTTATCTTATCTCTTATCTCTTACAATACCATATATACCACCACTACATAGTGTAGGGTTAACTTATTTTGAACATTGACCGTTGGATCAAGACTGGCAAATCCAAACATTGCTAACTGTTGGATCTTATTTTCTATTCTTAGCATCTGTAAAGATTCTATTGATAGTCTTTAGCATGATGAACACTAGTATGTGCAAACCTCAAAACACACAGTACTTCATTACTCGGTTTCAGGTCCCTTGTGCTAAATGCATGGACTTGGATGCAATTTTCATTTTTTATGAGGTCCTTGATGTAAATTCTAATTCTACACACCGTGTTAACTCTCAAGCACCTCGCTCTTACAAGACCTACCATTAGATCGGCCATTCACAATACTTCTTATCTTATCTTTTATCTTGTCTCTTATCTCTTACAATACCATACCACTACATAGTGTAGGGATTAACTTTGAACATATTAACCATTGGATCAAGACTGGCAAATCCAAACATTGCTAACTGTTGGATCTTTTTTTCCATTCTTAGCATCTAGAAATATTCTATTGATAGTCTATAGCACGATGAATTCTAGTATGCGCAAACCTCAAAACACACAGTACTTCATTGCTTAGTGTCAGGGTCCTTGTGCTAAAATGCATGGACTTGGATGCAACTTTCATTTTTTACGAGGTTCTTGATGTAACTTGTACTTCCACCGTCCATGTTAACTCTCAATCACCTCGCTCCTACGAGACCTACCATTAGATTGGCCATTCTCATTACTTCTTATCTTACCTTTATCTTGTCTCTTATCTCTTACAATACCATGCATAACACCACTACATAGTGTAGGGATTAACTTATTTTAACATTGACCATTGGATCAAGACTGGCAAATCCAAACATTGCTAACCGTTGGACCTTCTTTCCCATTCTTAGCATCTAGAAAGATTCTACTGATAGTCTTTAGCACGATGAACACTAGTATGCGCAAACCTCAAAACACATAGTACTTCATTACTCGGTTTCAGGATCCTTATGCTAAATGCACGAACTTGGATACATTTTTCATTTTTTGTGAGGTCCTTAATGTAACTTGTAATTCCACCGACCGTGTTAACTCTCAAGCGCCTCGCTCTTACGAGACCTACCATTAGATGGCCATTCGCAATACTTCTTATCTTATCTTTATTTTGTCTCTTATCTCTTATAATACCATACCACTACATATAGTGTAGGGATTAACTTTGAACATTAATCGTTGGAACAAGACTGGCAAATCCAAACATTGCTAACCATTGGATCTTCTTTTTCCATTCTTAGCATCTAGAAATATTCTACTGATAGTCTTTAGCACGATGAACGCTAGTATGCGCAAACCTCAAAACACAATACTTCATTGCTCAGTTTCAGGGTCCTTGTGCTAAATGCATAAACTTGGATGCAATTTTCATTATTTATGAGGTCCTTGATGTAACTTATAATTCCATCGACCGTGTTAACTATCAAGCACCTCGCTCCTATGAGACCTACCAAGGTTAAAAGAAAATGCAACCGCCCCAATTATCACATAAACTGGACCATAGTTTCTTATACGTAATACCCAAGTTTTTAGTACTAGGATCCCTAGCTAGCTTCGTGCACTTTGGTGACTTCTTGTCAATTTAACGAAATTAAGTCAAACTTTAGCTACAAGTAAGTGCGATAGATTGCTCTTGAATTAAATGTCTTTTTAGAGGTAGATGTGTGCATCTTCTTGTAGTAAACAATGTCATCGGTGTGAGTTTCCAACTATTAGGAGGAAAAATCTCAGTTTTCTAAGTGATGACAAGATGATTCTTTTCCGTAAGGAAAGTCCGAAGAATATGGATCTCAATGCCATAAGACAAGCTTCTAGACATATTATCTAGGTGGATAATGTATTTTACTTACGATACCCATGTTTTATGAGTTTTCAAGGTTCCTAGCTGACCCCGTCCACTTGTTGAATGACTTTATGTTGACGTATCAAAATAAAAGGTCAAATTTGAACTATAAGCAATAAATTGTAGGTCGGTTTGAAAGTTTTATGTAAAAAGCTTTTGGGAGTACCACCGAGCGGTCAATTAATATATTAGTTGATGTCTTGTAACATCCCAAAATTTTCTTTAAAAATCTTCATCATAGCATTCAAATCATCATGGCATGTACTACTTTGCATTAGATTTGTCCTCCAAAAATTTGGTGAAATTTTGATACTTTTGGAGCACTTTTGCTAATTCAAAGAAAACTAGAAAACAAATTCAGAAAGAAAAAGAAAAAGGGAGAAAAAAATATAGCAGCAGCAACAGCATCTGGCCTTTCGGCCCAAGTCGGTCCAACCAGCCCACCCGGGCCAACTCTCCTCCTCTCTGTTTTTCTGCACACCCCCTCAACCCACCCCCTCCCACTTAACAGTGGGCCATGTGCCACGTCATCGCCACCTCGTCGTCTTCCACCCCAGGCGACGAACACCTCTCCCCCTTCTCTGTCGTTTCGAAATCAGCTCGAATTCGACCGTTACCCGCATTAAACCTCCACCATGATCACCCCTTCTTAATCCCCTCCTTCTCCCCGACCGTTTCCCCTCAGCCACTTCCCCCGGAGAGCCCCCAGGCTCCCCAGTTACAAGCTCGAACCGCCGTTGTTCGACGCTACTACGGCGACGATTCCGGTGAGCTTCGGCCGCGTTGTGCCCTCCTCTCTGCCCTATCACCCTTGCCATGTCCTGGCGCATCTTTTAACTCCGGCCACGTGCTTTCTCTTGCCCCAGGTCGATGACACGGTCTACTCCGGCGAAACTCCCTCTGTCGCCGCCGTCCGTCGAGTTCTCCGGTGAGGTTAAGGTTCCCGCCACCCCTTTTTAGCCTCTGCTAGAGCATGCTGACCCAGGCGCCCCTCACTAACCCCTCTCCTTGCCTGTTCGAGCCCCAGATCATCGTCACCGACGCGGGGACACGAGCTCCACCGTCGATAGAGCTCCGGTGAGGAATCGAGATCGAGGCAGAGCACCCCTCCCTCCACCGTGACCTCCATCGAGACCGCCACGACCGCCTCGACCTCTGGTGAGAGTCCACGGACCCCTGCCCCTTTAGGACCACCGGAACACCATCGTCCGACAAGCCTCCTCCGTGCACAGAGAGCCAGCGCCGCCAGTTCGTGGCTGCGCGCTGAGCATCGTTTGATCAAGTTTTAGCGGCTAGGATTAGATCTCTAGCCGAAGCGGTACGGGCTGATCTGGTCCATCCATTCCCACTTAAATCTGACGGCCCGCAACGATCGATCCGACCGAATCGGTACAGACCAATAGGGTTGCGCCACGTCGGCTAGGATATCTGTTTAATTAGAAAAATAGACAAATTATATATTAAACTTAGAAAATCCATAACTTTTGCTCCACAATTCAGAAAAATGCAAATTTGGTGTCTATGGATTCAGAAAAATAAGACCTTTATTTTAGAATCATTGTTTCACACTTTTGTCTCTATAAAATTGGAATTATAGGCATAACCTTTTTAGGAGTATTTTGCTCATAAAAATTGTTCTATAAATTATTTTGGGTTATTTCTTATGTATTTAGATGAGGTATTTTATCCTCTGTACTATAGACTCTGTAAATTATAGAATTATGTTCATATCATTGCATTTTGCATGCATTCATGTTTTTGTAATGTTTTATTGATTGAATTATTGTTGTTGTTTGATCTTGTGTAGATTGTGTGGATTGTGAAGTTTGTTGCTGTGAGGATTGTACCTATTCCCCTAGCTACCAAGGCAAGTGATATTTCATCTCATGTCCTATTATTTTTCACTATTGCACTAGTGTTATTTTGGTAGATCTTAGCATGATAGGATTATTTACATGTTCTATATTATGATATGCTACCCTATAAATTATATCTTGGTAGCATCTCCTAGTTGAAAGACTTCGTATGCTAGAGTGCTTAGCCATGCTATTAGAATTCGTGGGTGGAATATACACATAAGATAGTATGGAAAGATATTATTTTGTTTAACTAAGAAAACAACTAATGTTAATGAAACACCTGGGTGGAATGGGGCTTGCTTGGATTATGTTGAGTGGTTACCCATGGGCCATGTCTATGGTCAGCTGGTGTATCACACTTGTGGATGGACACCCATGAACAAAGAGATTGGAGACATTCTTGTCATGAAGCTTCCAGTGCAGCCACATGGCATATGGGCTCTGTCTTGACCAACTAAGTTGCAAGAACTCAGCCAGACGGACAGAAGGTGGTAGATGTGGTAGGATGGAACGCGTCCGTGGTGGTCTGAGGGATTTATTCTGAAAAGTCTCGTCTCGATGCATGTCGAGTCTTGTGGGGAAAGTGCACCACCTCTCGAGAGGGTAAAACTAAGTACTTAGCCGTGTACCCGGTTACGGACATTCCTGAGCCTCAAGACAGTGAAGTAGTTCAATAATCTCCTCATCCAAATTTCTCTAAGTTAAAACTTGTGGGTGAACAAGGGTAGAGGTTCAGTGATGTCTATCATTGGTACCTTAGTGTAAAATGAGAAAACTTACTCTTCAAAAACTATAAGTTAAACCAGCTTTTAGCAAAGACAGCCATAACCCCACTTAGCCATATATTCATGTAGTTGTTGGATTATACTAAGTATCTATGGTATCACTTGCCAATACAATTCCAAATGTATTGACCCTTGTGGCTGTAACTTATTATGTTGCAGGATACTCTGATGATGAGTAGGGTTGCGGGTCTACACTCGACATGCTTGCCTGTGGCGCATGAAGACTAAAGACTCTATTATTATTATGCTATGTAATGTGAACCTTAAGTCTCTTAGCCTTGGGCTAAGTGAGTTGTAAGAACCATTATATTCCTGGATATGCGATGTAATAATGACCTTTGTTTCTGTGTACTTCATCTTAAACTGTGGGTGCTAGCATTTTCGATCCAGGGACTAGCACTGCAATCACAGGGATCTTACCTTATTATGGTGAGTTCTTACACGTCTATTTGACTTCTAGCTACTAAGATTTTGCATCTTGAAAATTTTGAAGCCCCTTTGAAAATGATCACATGAAATAAGGAGCGAGGGGAAATGATTTTTCTATTCTCTATGGTCAACACACAAGCGGATGCCACATAGTAGGTCTTATTAAGGTGTGGTTTTTCTCTACTACTATAATGGAGCAGTTTTGAATTGGATCCATACCACCAATCCTCACCGTTGGGATGTTAGATCCAATGGTTCAGAGCAGCTGGATTCGTGTTGAATAGTACCTAGAGAAAACTCCACCATGTTCTAGAACCATCATGTCACCACCCCTAAAATTTCAAAGAACAGTCGGTGATAGTTATTATTAATAGATTTGATTGATGCATTTTGGGGGTGGTGACATGATGGTTCTAGAACATGGTGGAGTTTTCTCTAGGTCTGTACTCCCTCCATCCCAAAATATAAGGCGCCTAAGGATTGGTCAAAACTCAAACCTCACTAACTTTGACCAAATATTTAGAAAAAAATATCTACATCTACAATATTGAATGGACATATTAAGAAAATATACTTTATGGTGAATCTATTGATATTAATTTAGTATTATAAATTTTTATATTTTTGTGTATAATCATGGTCAAACATAAAAAATGTTGACTTTTGACTATTCCTTAGGCGCCTTATATTTTGGGACGGAGGGAGTACTATTCAACACGAATCCAGTTGTTGTGAACCATTGGATCTAACTGCCCAACGGTCATGATTGGTGTTATGGATACAATTGAAAACTGCTCCACTATAGTAGTAGAGAGAATAAAGCCTACTGTGCTATGAAATTTTGGGGGTGCTGACATGATGGTTCTAGAACATGCATGGTGGAGTTTTCTCTAGGTACTATTCAACATGAATCCAGCTTCTCTGAACCATTGGATCTAATAGCCCAACAGTTAGGATTGGTGCTATGGATCCAATTCAAAACTGCTCCACTATAGTAGTAGAGATACCTTACCACTATATAGTGTACGGATAACTTTGAATATTGTCCGTTGGATCAAGACTCGTGAATCCCAACATTTCCAACTGTTGGATCTTCTTTTTCCATTCTAGCATCTAGAAGATTCTATTGATACTATTCAGCATAATGAATGCTATGCACAAACCTCAAAACACACTTCTCCATCATACTAGAATCTTCTCCCTCGTAGATAATAATCATTGACTTCTACATGATCTTATCTTATCTTATCTTACCACTATATAGTGTACAAATAACTTTGAATGTTGACTGTTGGATCAAGATTCGGGAATCCCAACATTTCTAGCCATTGGATCTTCTTTTCCATTCTAGCATCTAGAAGATTCTATTGATAGTCTTGCACACACCTCAAAACACACTTCTCCATCATACTAGAATCTTCTCCCTTGTTTCTCTAGACCATGTTATCAAAAATTTCATGTGTTAGCTAATAATCTTTGACTTCTACATGATGATACAAAGTACAAGGACCAAATATACACCCATACTTTATAGATGTTGATCAAATTTATAATTTTTTGTGCTTTACAAATTATAATTTTATATAGTGATGATATGTCATATGTCTACTATCCGAGTCTCATGTGCAACTTACTAGTAGATAATAATCGTTGACTTCTACATGACCTTATCTTATCTTACCTTATCTTATCTGACCATTATATAGTGTACCGATAACTTTGAATGTTAACCGTTGGATCAAGACCCGCGAATCCCAGCATTTCTAGCCGTTGGATCTTCTTTTCCATTCTAGCATCTAGAAGATTCTATTGATAGTCTTGAACACAATGAATGCACTATACATAAACCTCTCAAAACACACGTCTCCATCATAGTAGAATATTCTCAATCGTTTCTCTAGACCATGTTACCAAAAATTTCAAGTGTTAGGTAGCTAATAATCTTTGACTTCTACACATGATGATTCAAAGTACAAGGACCAAATATACACCCATACTTTATAGGTATTGATCAAATTTATAATTTTTTGTGCTTTACCAATTATAATTTTATATAGTGATGATATGTCATATATCTACTATCTGAGTATCACGTGCAAGGCACGTGCAACTTACTAGTTTACACAATGCAGGAGTAGTATATTTCTTTGCTTAGACATATGGTCATGTCTGTCCACGCGTTGTACATGCTGAGAGAATAAAACGTTGGCAGGGGAAGAAGGCAGCAGCAAAGAGAAGTTGAAGGCGGTTCCATGTTAGAGCAAAGTTATGATGGGTTTCTGACACGAGGTACTCCTGCAGCCTTATAGTGTAAACTCTACTAGTAGTAAATTTCAGGACCTACGCAAGCAAAACAAATTGTGTGTTTTCTCTCTCCTTTGCTATGCTCCATCTATCCTCCCCTTTCCCCTTGCGCACTGGTCCGGCTGATCTCTCTCCCCTCGTTCACAATGTGGCACTGCACATGTGTGTCTTGGTACGGCGGATCTGTGTCTCTGGCGTGTTTAGAAGCCGCGTGTTGGTGTGAAAGTAGGGATGAGGAGTAGTAGTACATAGGAAGGAAACCAGTTTGGTCCTTGGCGGCACAAAAGTTCAAACTTTTCTGGTTTTCGAAATTTTCACTTGCTTCCCAAACATCGGGAGGGAAGGTTATTCAAAAGATCGGCCAAACATCGGGCGGGAAGGCAATTTTGAAACCGTTTTGAAAATGATCACATTGAATCAACGAAAAACAAAAAACAAATGTTTTACTCATGATGTCCTATCATATCTTGTGCACCACGTGCCATGAAAATTGTAATCATGGGATTAGATAAGTTTTGTCAAAATAGCTTCACAATATTGTCGTACCATGTGTATGGACATTATCAGGTTTATTTCAATCCGAACGACCAAGTTCATCAAGTCCATATTGACATCATAGTTTGCAATTTGATAGAGTTCCCACGATAGATTGGTAGATGGGTGCATCTTGGCGTAGTAAGCATTGTTGCATGTGGGAGTTTCCAACAATTAGGAAAAAATAAATTCAATTTTCCCAGTGAGTACGATGATGTTTTTTTTGTGAAGAAAGTCCAAATAATATGGTTCAGAATGCCACAAGCCAATGGTTTCACACATACTATAGTTGATCATGGTTCCTATCTAACTTCGATATAAAATTTACATATTATGATGGGTCGTGACACGCGGTACTAGTGCACATACTACTAGTAGATTTTCTCTCTCCTTCGCCCCCCTCTCACCATCCATCCACTATCCTCTTCATTTCTCCTTCCTTCCAGTGTAAGCTTTCATGCAATGATTATACTCCTAGTCTGAGATGCAGCGGTGTAGAAAAAGATGAGGCACACACCATATCACCATCAATTAAGTTCAGTGACGCAACTTTGTGAAGAGTATACGTATACTAGTAGTACCGTAGCTATATAAGCATGTACTACTATAGAAACTTAATTTTTAATGGGGGAAGTAAGAGACACCGAGTAATTCAGCAGGACCTGCATGATTCCCTTCATTTTTGGATAAAGCGGGGCGCCTCCTAAATTCTCTGGGTCGAGAAAAATCAAGAACCGACAAGTCTGGTATAATCCTTTTTTTGTTGACGGGATGAGTTTGGTATAATCTATTTATGATATTTTGGGATAGTTTTTAGGGTATTAACACAAGCACGACTATAAATAGACATTATAAATTGCAACAGTATGCACCCCTACTTTCACCCAAAACACCTAACCTACTGTTGCTTAGAACTCGATCTCTCTCTATTTCCTTCCAAAATGTCGTATAACAACTCTCTCCAGAACATGTCGATTTACCTAACAAATGGGAAAGGACCCGAAACTCCACCTGGAAGCCCAGACTCAGTCGACGGGTCATGGTTGCCGCCGCTGTCTGACTCCTCTGATGAAGAAGATAGTCATTGGCAGCACTTTTTCGAAGGGACGCCACCACCAACGCTGAACGACTCCGATAAGATGGAAGGTGAGACCGAGGAAGAGGAGGAGTCTGAGGTCAACCTTGAGGAGAAGGCCGAAGACGACGATAGGGAGGAGGCTGAGGACGATGACAAGGAGGTCTCTTCCTGCCCCCTCGAAGAAGCGTGCCCGGGTGCAAAATTAAATTCTGTCCAGAGAAGAGGCGGGTAGTGTACTATATCTCATTCTAGGAAGCATCTTGGCTTTGGTAAATAATGTTGTCAATGAGAGTTCCGAACTTTTAGGAAAATGCTTTTCAATTTCCAAGTGATAGGATTTGTTTTTTAGTAATTAAGTACGTCTAGATAATTTGGCTTAGAGTGCACGCACTGTATTCTCGCAAAATATAAATAATTTCCACTGCATGTTAGTACTATATGAAAATACTTATTTCAATATGTGTAATGATACATAGTTTTTTTGGGGGGGTGTAATGATACATAGTTGAAACTTAAATGGTGTCCTCTAATTTTTTTTGCTTGTTTGGACGAAAACTACAAACATGGATTTGGACAACTTTCGAAAAACTTGCTACACAATATGGTCACAACCATGTATGAACATTGTTCACATTTTAAGCCAAGTTACCAATGTCAAGGTCATATCTGCATCACTCATCCTGTTTATTAGGATAAATTAAAGAAAAGTAAAGAAAACAATAAAAAAAGTTAAGCACTTATGTATGGTGTCCTCTTCCGTAAATGATAAACATGAACTTTGACAAGGTTTAAAAACACTTCTTCACAATATGACCAGTGATGTGTTAACATACTTTGGTTTCAAGTTAAATAATGACAAAGGTCGTGTCCATTTCTGGTAGATGGGGTGCATCTTGGCATGACATAATAATGTTGTTAATTATACTTTTCAACTTTTATGTATAGAATTTTGTTAAATAATTTTAGAAGTGCCACATATAATTATTTTTTTAAAAAAGGCAAAGAGTATGGCTCCGAATGACACAACACACTAAATTTCACACAAAATAGAGTATGTTTCATGGTTAACAAGTTTCATGAATTTTCAAGCCTTCTAGCTAATTTCGCATAATTAAATGACATTTTGTCAATAAAACCAAAGTAGGTAAAATTTTAACTACAAGTGCGTGATAGATTGCTTGTAAATTTGTCAGAAAATCATATATACTAATTATTATACCCAGGCAGTCATACTGAAAAACGACTATTGTTTTGAAAGATACAACTTCTTTGTATGAATTTTCATGCTGACACATTTGACCATGTTTCAAAAAAAAGTGAAAGAAAATAAGGAAACATGCACACAACCTTTTAGTAGTATTAAAAATTCATACTTGTAAAATAGTAAAGATGGCGCTGTTAAAGTTTCAATACAAGGGACCTGGGCACCTTGACCGGCCCTCCATAATTAACCTTTCTTCCTCTTCTTCCCCTTGTTCCTTTAAGACTTTTCAGCTATGGCTCCGAAGATCGGAGCTCCCCATGGGAATAAGAAGAAGACCCAGTGGCGACGACAAAGGCCGTGGAGAAAAAGGCATGTCGCCAGCTTCTAAATCCTGCTCTGGCCACTCCAAGTCGCAGTATCGCACCAGGCAGTCGTAGGAAGAAGCAGGTGTCGAGGTCCTTCAAGGTCGGGCTGCATTTCCCGGTCAGCCAGATCGGGCGCTACCTCAAGGAGGGTCGGTACTCCCAGCGGATAGGCTTCGGGGCTCCCGTCTACCTCATGGTTGTTCTCGAGTACCTCACTGCCGAGGTGCTGGAGCTCACCGGGCAAGCCGTGAAGGACAGCAAGAAGATCCGCAACATCCCGAGGCACATGATGCTCGGCATCATGCGCGACGAGGAGCTCAGCAAGCTACTCATCGGTGTTACCATCGCGCACAACAGCGTGCTGCCCAACATCCACGAGTCCCTTCTTGGCGATGGTACCAGGGAGGATGCAGCCAAGTTGCCCATGGAGGATGCTGCCAAGTCGCTTGAGAAGACCATTGAGTCCCCCTAGAAGTCGTTAAGTTGTACTACTACTCCATATGAGTTTGTGTTTGCTTTGTTTGCAGTTTGGTTAATCATCAGTGTCAATGTAATATTCAAATATGTGATGCTAAGAGAAAGCTTGTGAGGGTTCTCAAAAAAATGTTGTTTTCCTAACCTTATCCTATACTCCATTTATTTAATATTACTCAGCATATTAGGTTTAGTCAAAGTCAAAACTTACATAGTTTGACCAACTATATACAGTATTAAATAGTATACTCATTGAAAAAATCAAGATACAGTAAACAATGTCGTCGGTGTGAGTTTCGAACTATCAGGAAAGAACATTCAATTCTCAATTTTCTAAGAGATGACAAGCGATGTTGTTATTTTTCGTAAAGAAAGTCCAAAGAATATGGATCTGAATGCCACAATCCAGGTTTTCAGACATATATGGTGGACCAACATGTTGTACTAACGATACCCATGTTTTATGTGCTTTTAAACTTCCTATCTAACTATGCCAACTTGAATGAATTTATCCTGATTTATCGAAATTATATTAGGTCGCGAACTACAAGTAAATTGTAGGTTGCTTTGAAAGTTTTAAGAAAAAGCTTTTGGAGGTACCCTTCGGGGGAGGGATCAATTAATATATCAGAAACCACTATGAGTTTTGATGATAGCTTCAACTTCTTTCTAAGATTTTGCATCTTGATAATTAAACAAAATTAAGTCAGAATTGAGCTACAAGTAAGTGCGATAGATTGCTCTTGAATTAAATGTCTTTTCGGAGGTTGATGGGTGCATCTTCTTGTAGTAAACAATGTCGTCGATGTGAGTTTCCAACTATCAGGAAAGACCATTCTCAAATTTCCGAGTGATGTCAAGATTATTCTCTCTTGTAAAGGAAGTTCGAAGAATATCAATCTAAATGCCAGAAACCAAGTTTTCACACACACACACATATATATATAGTGGACCAACATGTTGTACTTATGATTTCCTGTGTTTTATGAATTCTAAAACTCACTACCTAACTTCGCCCACTTGAATGACCTTATGTCAATTTATCAAAATTAGCTCAAATTTGAACTACTACAAGTAAATTGTAGGTTATTGTGAAAGTTTCACGAAAAAGCTTTTGAAGGTACACATCGGGGGGTCACAATTAATATATGAGAAACCATCCAATGAGATTTTTGATGACAAATTCAACTTGTTGCTAAGATTTTGCATCTTGTCAGTTTAACAAAATTAGGCCAAACTTTATCTACAAGTAAGCACAATAGATTCCTCTTGATTTAAAAGTATTTTCGGAGGTAGATATAGTTGCATCTTCTTGTAGTAAACAATGCCGCTAGTGTGAGTTTCCAACTATTTTAGGAAAGAACATTCTTAATTTTTTGAGTGATGGATCTGAAGGCCACAAGCCACGTGGGCCCCCCGGATTAATCCTCCGAGAATCCCTGTTATGCATACAACCACGATCCCATGATCAGTTAGTCGTGGCACATAACCGACAAGTATCATGACAACATCCGAGAATATACCGAATTACAAGACTTACATAAATGTTGTTATGGCTACATCAATAATCAACAGCGGACTTTAGCAAGGACAGAACCCGAGCCATGCCTTAACCTACAGGCAACTGACTGGGAGAACATCCTAGCTCGCATAGGCGCCACTTCACCTTCGTCTTGATATCTGACCACGTTAATAGCCAGGGACAATGCCGGTGAAATCAAATCCTTTTTGAAATCAAAACCAGCACCGCTCTACAGCAAGCTTCCCAACCGTCCATGACTGTGGACACGACTATTCGAATAGATTTACACTCTACAGAGGTTGTAGACTTTACCCACACCATCCGGGTACACTACCCTGATCTTCACCGATCGTGGGTCGAGTAACCGATCAAGACTCTCCGGATGTCCACTCCAATATAAGTGCCTACCCTCTGAGTGTTAATCCCCTCAACACTGGGATGTCGGGCGAGGACCAACCGGAGCGCTTTATCCACCTCCCAGTGAGCGCTTTCAATGAGGGGCTCAAAGTAACACGTGGAGGCCTGCCGACCCTTTGTTCCTTCTCTAGGTCCCACATTTATCGGAGAAGGCCCACCCTCCAGGGATCCCCGATCCCCTGTAGTAGTTGCGAGGCAGCTTATACCAGAACAGACAAACATCAAATCTAGCCCTGTCCCATTCTAGAGTAATGTGGTTGCACAGGGTTAATTGTTCTGGCAAAACTGCAGAGAACCAGGTGCATTTTTGTAAACCTTTTTCCTCCGGTTTTCCTTCAGCATTTTGTAAAACAAAACCTTTCTCTTTCTCAACATATCTTGGGAGGTCCCACCTCACCAAGGTTTTATCAGAAAACATTTGGTAAAAACCTTTTTTCGGGGTCTTCCCATCCTCTAGTTTTGCTTTGGCAAAATCAGGGTCTCCAAAGGGGTATGGTGGATATGCACCATCTATTCTACTAGGGACAGGTAGGTGTCACAAAGGGGGTTGTACTTAATAGTACAAGGGTATAATGGTTCGAAGGATCCAAACCACTACCATATATATACACGTCAACATAAAGTAAAACAATGTTGTTTTCATAAAACAATAAGTAAAACATGCATAAGTAAAATAGTAGGACGAGGCTTATGAATATTCTAGTGCTAAAGGCTCTAGATTTAGGAAATAATTCACCAGAAGAGTTTTGGAGCTCCAAAAATTATTTCCTTGGATGATTAAGTAGGGCTTGATGCACTGATCCAACTAGAATTGGAATCATGTCAAAATATTTACCAGAATGCCCTTAGAAAATTCCCAAAGGTAGTTCTGTACACAAATTGTCTTTTTCACCAGATTAAACCTACAGTGGCTTTTGATTTGATTCTAGGGACACATGGTAGGTACTTCCAATACCTTTATTTAGAAATTGGAATCAACATTTTGGGGTTACTAGAACTACTGTAGTCAATTAAGAGGTGAATAAACCATGCACAGAATAGTTTAATTCACAAAAAAACATCCAAGGCTCAATAAATCATGAGCTCCTAGGTGTTGATAGGTAATGATATGGAACTTTACTGGGAGTAGGAATTAGGTCAATACATCTGTTGGTTTGACCTGGATAAAATCCTAAAGTCAGATCAGAGTTGTTTTTGTTATTTTTACTAAAGACAATCTACTGTCCATCTTGGCATGGGACCAAGGTCCAGTGATAGGTACATCCAAAAGCTACCAGTGCCACTTGATTTCATTCTAAAAGGATATGTACCACTCCCATAGGAATTTGTTTAGTGTAAACTATATTCTCTAGAAGATTAAATGCCAGAGGGGCTGGTTCTGCATGTTGTACAGAACACTTGGGTACTTGGTAAAAATTAGCTCTGGACAAAACAGTTGGTTTTCCATTTTTATTTGAATTAATCAAAATAGCCTAATCAATAGATCTGGAAAAAGAAAAGATAAAAAATAAAAGGTAAAGCATCCGCGGGCCGCATCTAGCAGGGGGAGGTGGGCTGCAAGGCTCCGACCAGCCCAGTGCCTCAGCGGGCAGCATGGGAGCGCAGTTCAAACTGCTGCTGGGCGGGGCCCACGTTTTGGCGACCTAGGGCTAGCGAAGGGGTATCAGCGGCGGTGGACCATTGGATCTAAAGAGAGATCGACGGCGGGGAGGCCGTCTTCTCCCCAGAGACACGGCGGAGGGGCAGAAACTCTAGGGAGGATCTGGCAGCGGCGGGGAGCTCACCTGAGCGCCATCGGCGGCGGGGAAGGCGAGGAGGCGACGCGGTGCACCATGGGGACCTCGGGCATGGGCGCAAACAGTGGTTTCCGCGATGGAGGAGACCTCGTGCGACGACACCCGCGGCGGTGCTCTCGGGAGCTCGCTGGAGCAGGGCTAGGGAGGCGTGCATGTTCGCGGCAAGGGTGCTGGACGACGCAGGGGTCGAAGGCGGTTCTGGCGACAGGCAGCACAGCTCGGTCCGACGCAGGGATGCCCCGTGCGTGAGCACGCTCCCGGAGCTACCCTCGGTGATCGCCGGAGTTGGTACCTGTGGTGGTTTTGAGCCCGGAAAAAGGGTGGGTTAGACTCAGAAGGGAAAGGGGACTTCAGCACTATGACATGCAAAAGGGATCGAGGCAGAGGAGGGAGCACATGGACCATTCCTTGGAGATGGCCGAGAGAGGGAGCTCTCCTTCTCCTTTGACATGCAGGGGCAGGGGCTCGGTGAGGGCTCTGCAGGGAGAGAGTGGAGGTGGGTAGCATGCAAATGAGGGCCAAGAAGAGGCAAGGGGGATCCTCTGGCTATATATTTCTAGGAGTGATGGTTCATCATGAACTTGTCCCATGGAGAGGCAGGGAGGGAGGTGAATACCAGGGGAGGTTGTTGTGGGCATGGGAGTGGTTTCTGGTGTGGGCTGAGGGCAGAGGAGAGGTGGGAGTGGTGCTGCAAGCTGAGTGGCTCTCATGCTTGCCTTTATCTCTCTCCTTCTCACATCCAAGCACATGGGACAAGGGAGAGAGGCTTCTACAGTAGCTTAGCTACAGTGCAGCTCGACCAGAGGGGTGTGTTGGGGTAGTGGAGGCTTGCTGTGGAAGGCTTGAGGGGTTTTGACTTGATATTGATCAACATCTTGTAAATAAACAAGATTGGCAATGTAGATGATCATGATGGAAGTCTCAAATCTTGGCGTAGGCAAGATGAACAAAATATGTTGGTAGATAGAGGGGTCCAAGATACCCCTCTAGGAATTATTTGAGATTTTTCCATGACTTATAAGTCCTCTTACATCCATTTGTTCAAAAACTGCAGAAGTGAAGTATTGGAGCTCATTTGATATTTTTACATTGGACCAGTGGAGCTTTTGATGTGAGATGGTCCCAAATGTAAATACACACTTAGGAGAATTTTCCCAAGATTTATTGGGCATTAAAAGTATTTAAAACAATTATTATTCCAATTCAGCCATTTAAGAAAATGGCCAAAAAGAAATAATAAAGCTCTTCAAAAATATTATTTTTGAAGTGGGAAGGTAGGGTATGATATATAGGACTCAATTGAGAAACAAGTTGTGGAAGTGTTTTGGCAAAAACCAACTTTCCTTATGGGAGAAGTTTTGGAGATTTTGACTATTAAAGAGATTAATTAGATTTGGAGCCATAATACTTATGGAGAATTTTTGATAAATCTTGGTGATCAATGTAGAGGATGTAGACAAGGTGTAACAAGCAGTTGCAACCTTGGGAATGGAGAATCCATGTTGGTTTTGGAGAAATACCTTAGATTAAGGATCTAGGGTGATGTTAATTTCATACCATCAAAACATGGTTGTAACTTGGAGTTTCGATCTCCCCTTGGGGCATGGGGTAGATGGTTGGATAGACCAAGTGATGTAGATTGCAATGGTGTAGGGGTTTCAGCTTGATCCTGCTTGAGCTCACCAAGACAGGCTTCCAAACTTTGAATAAAATAAGCCAGCCAAAATAGATCATCAACTAGCTTTCAAAACCTTGTGGGTTTAAGAAGCACAGAGATCCAATTGGAACAACAAGTGAAGTGGATATGGATAGACCAATATGAGTGGATCACAACCATGCAGAGAGTTGGTCCATAGAAGGTTGGATGGTGGTGTGAGCTTCTACAAAAGTAGGCATGATGACTAGATTTGCAGGAAAAGTTATTATCTTGCCTGCAAAAACATCAAGAACAAGTGGGTTGGAGGATGATATAACCAAGGGAAAATGAGGGCCTTGATATTCCTTAGGATGGTTAACAATATGGTTCAAGTGCATTACCAAAAATGCACAATGGTTGAGAAAGGGAGACATTCAAAAAGGAGATGTTGAAACAAATTCTACACTTAGCCAAATTTGGCAGATTTAGGGATTTTGACTAGAGTATGAGAGGGAATGTTTTTGATGCGGTGCAGGGTACCCAAGCATCATCAAGTGGATGATGTTGAAGTTTATATTGAGTAGAAATTATCCTTGCTTGATATGGGTCTTCATAGACTTGGAAACTTCTAGAATGGAGCACTTCAAACTTGATCTGGGTAAGGGTTTTAGATGATCACCTGGTGGATAGAGGTTAGATCCAGATTATATTCTTGCTTAGGGAGTGATGATTTGGAACCATATTGATCCTAGTTCTGAGCTCCTAGAATAGCTCATACTACTTCTAAGCAATCAAATCAAACAGCAGATCAAGGCAACTCATCTTACAAACAAATCAACTACTACTGGGGTTACCACCAAGCTTAGTTTGAGGTAAGGATGGGTATTTTGAAATAGGTTGGAGTTTGAACAAGGTAAGGTCCTTGGTATCTCTACCAAGGGTAGACTTCAATTCTTTGAAAAGAATTTTTGGGAAACCTAGAGGTAAGAAAAGTTGAAGGTTCTGCCTTGAAAACATATGGAGATTATATTGTATAACTCTCCATAGTTTTGTCAATAGAAGTTACAAAAATAGTTTTGGTTACATAAGCAATCTTCGCTTATGTTTTGAAATGCAAGAACATTTGAGAATATGGAAATTAAGCCAAGACTATTTTGGGAAGTAGCTTTTGTCAACTGATGTTAAGGTAAGGAGTATATCATCTAATGCACATTCATATGCATAAGCACATCCAAACAAGCAAACACTTTAGCATTAAACAAGAAAAAGTTTTTGTTCCCCCTGATTTTTGCATTCTAGACACTAATCAGGGTTGGTGAAATTTGGGATGTTACAGATCTTTCCCCCTTAAAAGAATCTCGTCCTGAGATTCGGGAGAGTATGGTTAGGGGATTTTGAGTCGGGTTGATAATAGGTGTCTTACGCGTCCTATCTTACGGTATCCATCTTTGAAGTTGACTACTCTGTCGATGAAGTTGAGCTTCGGTCTTCCGGGATGCACGGAGAGTTGAGCAGAGTCTAGCCTTGATTGCAAGTAAGGATCTTAGATTCCTTCGGGGCTCGATACCTCGAGGGCTTAGGCTAGGAAGATTGTCTCGATGCTGAACATCACGGGTACTCGTCGGGAGATAGTATCTACGGCCTGATGTACCTTTCTCTAAGGATTCACAGCTCTACCTTAGGGGCGTAGCGTATCCCATTTAACGATTTTAGGGTCGAAACTCTTGAGTTTGCTCTGAGTGCAGGGTTACTCTATTTTTGTGGGAAAGACGCATTCTTTCTCCCTTATGATTTGTCTAGGTTAGCTCGGAGATAACACATTCCTTCCTTTTTGACTTCATGGGTGGCGGTTCTGAAGATTTCCGTCCATCCTTTTTCCTGTAGTCGAGGTCTTCGGAAGGCGTCCGTGAAGCTATGGCCTAGGGGGCTTATATACTACTATTATTCATACTTAGCCCGGTGGAGTCATTGGAGTCTCACTTCCTCTAAGCTTTAAGGGCCTAGGGGTCAGCGGTTCAGTGGTCCTTCGGGTGGGTGTTCAGCTGAAGTAGCGGAGGGACTTTGTAGAATCTTCAGTTAGTTTCTCATTGGATAACTCAGGGGTTGTTGTTTGGCGAAGGGACGTCGAAGCCGGAGGATCTTTTCTGAAGTATCTTTTGGTAGACAGCCTTCTGAGGATTTGAGTGGAAAGACGCAGTCTTTCCACCTTAGAGCTTCATTAAAGTGCTTTAGGAGTGGTGCCGATCTTCTGTCTGGGAGGTGCTAACCTGATGTTAGCGGATAGTTGCATCTTCCCGGAGTCTTGAGCTGGGGTCTTCGGATGACGCCTTAATTTATCAATCTTGGCGAGGGTGGTTTCCTATCGAGGTCTTATGGAGTTAGATCCGAGCAAGCTAGTGGTTTATGACTCTCCTAGTTAGTCTTGAGTCAGGGTGGATGCAGTCAGCGTCAGAGAGGAGGTCTTTACTCGAATCTCTTGCGTTCCTTCTGCTGGAGGGCGGAGTGGGCTCTTTGTCTTCATGCATCCTTGTCTTCAGGTTGGATTAATTGATCCTTCTGGTGAGGAACTTCTCATTGGGGTGGGTAGGGTCGACTAGATTAGTTAGTCTCCTGAGGTGCTCAGAAGCTCTAATACACTAAGGTTAGTGTGGTTAGGTCTTCACTTCTTGTCTTGGTTGACGTATCAGGTGGTTTCCTGTGGATATTGAGGATCCTTCGGTGATCGACTTTCGGCTTCAACGGGATTCTAGCTGTAGTAGACTGGGGAACAAGGGAGTGTGTTTCTAGGTACGAGTCTTGCGGGGTGAGTTTGACGAGGTATGTCGGCTTGCTGAGGTGAGGTCTTCGAGTTGATTCTGACTTGACGATGTCGAACTCCTGGTTCTTGCGATTCTTTTCCTCTCATAAACACTCGAGGTTAGTCCGGGTCTCACTACCGACATCTAACATAGGGCTTCCTGAGGTACTAGGTGGGTTAACGCTCCTCGAGTCACATTTTTAAATAGGTCAAAGCAAACCAGAACATACAAGCAAGGCGAACAGAGCGAGGGGGTCGCAATGTCCTTGGCAAACCACACACATCAAGCAACACAGGATGCACTTAGGCAAGCAAACACGGTCAACGCCAGGGACCAAGGAGTTAACTAGTCGCGATGTTGGGGAATCCTATCCTTAGGACTATTGACCATAAATACCGTATTTCTTCAGGTCGGAGTCACTTATCTCGCAGATGAAGCCTTCATCGTATCTTGGATGCATTATTGATAGGGCAACACCTGAGGTCTTTTGATTGTGAGGATTCTGCGGGTCGAACGATGTTGTAGTCTCCTTGCATTTGCTGGTAGTTGCTTGTCTTCATCTTGTCCTCATTGTCTTCACTAGGTTCTAGATCCTATTTATTTAAAATACGGAGGTTTGAAGTTTGGGATCAAGAGTTGGAGTAAACCATTTTCGAAAGCCTTTACTTAGAGTAAGAGAAGAAGTAGAACTTTTTGAAACTCATTGAGAAACTAGTTTTCGAAAACTGGGGTTTTCAAAATAAGGTTCATGTCTACGACCATGCTAACTAAGGTTCTCCTACAGTCAGGATGGCTCTGATACCAAGTCTGTGGGGCCCCCGGATTAATCCTCCGAGAATCCCTGTTATGCATACAACCACGATCCCATGATCAGTTAGTCGTGGCACATAATCGACAAGTATCATTACAACATTCGAGAATATACCAAATTACAAAACTTACATAAATGCCGTTATGGCTACATCAATAATCAACAGCGGACTTCAACAAGCGCAGAACCCGAGCCATGCCTTAACCTACAGGCAACTGACTGGGAGAACGTCCTAGCTCGCATAGGCGCCACTTCACCTTCGTCTTGATATCTGACCACGTTAATAGCCAGGGACAATGCCGGTGAGTACATTGAATGTACTCGCAAACCACCCTAAGATAATAATAATAACAAGAGGATATGCAATATGGCTGTGGTAGTAGGAGGGCTCCAAGAGGGGTTCTTTTCTCAATTTGTTTCTCTTGTAGATATAGCATCCACATATCTTTGTTGAAAGCTTTTGTAAAACATTTTGGAAATCATTTTGAAAAGTTTTGGAAAACATCAGGACTGGGTCACCCATTTGTTCCCGTTTTCAGGTCATCCCACGACCAAACTCCTTCCATACCTCTCTGACCATCCCATGGTCAAAGCAGGTATCCTTCCCGACCATCCCATGGTCAAAACATTTCCAAAACCATTTCTTTTCCGAAATCCTTTTTGAAATCAAAACCAGCACCGCTCTATAGCAACCTTCCCAACCGTCCATGACCGCGGACACGGCTATTCGAATAGATTTACACTCATCAGAGGTTGTACATTTTACCCACACCATCCGGGTACACTACCCTGATCTTCACCGATCGTGGGTCGAGTAACCGATCAAGACTCTCCAGATGCCCACTCCAATATAAGTGCCTACCCTCTGAGTGTTAATCCCCTCAACACCGGGACGTCGGGCGAGGACCAACCGGAGCGCTTTCTCCACCTCCCAGGTGAGCGCTTTCAATGAGGGGCTCAAAGTAACGCGTGGAGGCCTGCCGACCCTTTGTTCCTTCTCCAGGTCCCACCTTTATCGGAGAAGGCCCACCCTCCAGGGATCCCCGATCCCCTGTAGTAGTTGCGCGGCAGCTTATACCAGAACAGACAAACATCAAATCCATCCCTGTACCATTCCAGAGTAATGTGGTTGCACAGGGTTAATTGTTCTGGCAAAACTGCAGAGAACCAGGTGTGTTTTTGTAAACCTTTTTCCGCCGGTTTTCCTTCAGCATTTTGTAAAACAAAACCTTTCTCTTTCTCAACATCTCTTGGGAGGTCCCACCTCACCAAGGTTTTATCAAAAAACATTTGGTAAAAACCTTTTTGTGGGGTCTTCCCATCCTCTAGTTTTGCTTCGGCCAAATCGGGGTCTCCAAAGGGGTATGGTGGATATGCACCATCTATTCTACTAGGGACAGGTAGGTGTCACAAAGGGGGTTGTACTTAATAGTACAAGGGTATAATGGTTCGGAGGAGCCAAACCACTACCATATATATATACACGTCAACATAAAGTAAAACAATGCAACTTTCATAAAACAATAAGTAAAACATGCATAAGTAAAACAGTAGGACGAGGCTTATGAGCAAGAAGGTGGCTTGCCTGATGATCAGCAATATGGCAATATGTCCCTGGGCTTCTTATTTAGAATACCCAAATATACAATAATAACCATCTTCTTCTGCTCTCCAATATAATCGCAACTATCGTCGATAGGGAACACATGCAAACAAACAAAAGGGCACAATCAATACAAGGCATACAATCACCACTACCATACAGCAAACATTTGAATAATAACAGATTAAGATTCAGATGGTTTTGAGAGGATTGGATTTAGGAGATTGAGACGGCCTTGGAGAAGGAGATGAAAATCCCTTAGGATTTATAGTCTAGAAGCTTCCTGAGAGATGGATTTTGGACCAAGACATATTCTATATGCTACCATTGTATAAAAATGATACCAACTGATAGGTTTTGATAAGATGAAGCCAACAAAAGTGGTTTCACTATTTTATCACTTTTCTTGAAATACTTATAAATATTCTAGTGCTAAAGGCTCTAGTTTTAGGAAATAATTCACCAGAGGAGTTCTGGAGCTCTAAAAATTATTTCCTTGGATGATTAAGTAGTTCTTGATGTACTGATCCAACTAGAGTTGGAATCATGTCAAAATATTTAACAGAATGCCCTCAGAAAATTCCAAAAGGCAGTTCTGTACACAAATTGTCTTTTTCACCAGATTAAACCTACAGTGGCTTTTGATTTGATTCCAAGGACACATGGTAGGTACTTCCAATACCTTTCTGTATAAATTGGAATCAACATTTTGGGTTAGCAGAACTACTGTAGTGAATTAAGAGGTGAATAAACCATGCACGAATAGTTTAATTCACAGAAAAACATCCAAGGCTCGATAAATCATGAGCTCCTGGGTTTTGATAGATTATGATATGGAACTTTACTCGGAGTTGGAATTAGGTCAATACATCTGTTGGTTTGACCTGGATAAAATCCTAAAGTCAGATCAGAGCTGTTTTTGTTATTTTTACTAAAGACAATCTACTGTCCACCTTGGCATGGGACCAAGGTCCGGTGATAGGTACATCCAAAAGCTATCAGTGGCACTTGATTTCATTCCAAAAGGATATGTACCACTCCCAGAGGAATTTGTTTAGTGTAAACTATATTCTTTAGAAGATTAAATGCCAGAAAATAATAAAGATTATTTTTGGCCAGGGGCTAGTTCTGCATGTTGTACAGAACACTTGGGTACTTGGTAAAAATTAGCTCTGGACAAAACAGCTGGTTTTCCATTTTTATTTGAATTTAACCAAACAGCCTAATCAATAGATCTGGAAAAAGAAAAGATAAAAAATAAAAGGTACAGCATCCGCGGGCCGCATCTAGCAGGGGGAGGTGGGCTGCAAGGCTCCGACCGGCCTAGTGCCTCGGCGGGCAGTGCGGGAGCGCAATTCAAACTGCTACTGGGTAGGGCCCGCGTGTCGGCGACCTAGGGCTAGCGAAGGGGTATCGGCGGCGATGGACCATTGGATCTAAAGAGAGATCGACGGCAGGGAGGCCGTCTTCTCCCCAGAGACGCGACGGAGGGGCAGAAACCCTAGGGAGGATCTAGCGGCGGCGGGGAGTGTAACATCCCAAAACTTCAATCCAAGCTGATCATGATTAAATCATCCAAAAATGGGGTTAACAAAAACTTTTCCAAATTTAAAATGAAAGCATCCATATATGTGTGCATTTAAAATAGGAGTTTTTTTGAATTGCCATGATTGTGTGATCCTTTGCTTCTAAAATGTTTTGAATGTTCGGAAGGTACATCACCAAATGTGACATTTGTCAAAGAGTCAAAGCAGAGCATCAGAGACCTGCAGGATTGTTGCAACCATTGCAGATTCCGGAATGGAAATGGGATTCCGTCGGAATGGACTTTATCACCGGTTTACCTACTTCTAGTAGGGGAAATGACTCAATCTGGGTCATAGTTGATAGACTATCCAAGGTAGCCCACTTCATACCCGTCAAGACAACCTACCAGAGTGCAAAGTTAGCAGAGCTGTACATTGATAGAATTGTTAGTCTGCATGGAACCCCCAAGACCATCGTATCAGATCGAGGAACTCAGTTTACTTCAAGATTTTGGCAGAGAGTTCAGGAAGGTTTAGGAACCAAGTTGAATTTCAGTACCGCTTATCACCCGCAAACAGATGGACAGACTGAGAGAGTCAACCAGATCTTGGAGGATATGCTTAGAGCTTGTGTGTTGGAATACGGATCAAAATGGGAAGACTGCCTGCCCTTCACAGAATTCTCATATAATAACAGTTATCAAGCTAGTTTGCAGATGGCGCTATTTGAATTCCTATACGGAAGAAAGTGTCGTACCCCTTTGAATTGGTCGCAAGTAGGAGAGAGTCAGATCTTTGGACCTGGCATTCTCCGAGAAGCAGAAGAGAAAGTTCACAAAGTTCGTGAGCACCTCAAGACCGCCCAATCCAGACAGAAGAGCTATGCTGACAAGAGAAGGAGAGACCCGACTTTCAATGTCGGAGATTTCGTATATCTCAAGGTTTCACCATTGAAGGTAACCCAACGCTTTAGTCTGAAGGGAAAGTTAGCTCCCAGATATATCGGACCTTTCAAGATTCTGAACCGTCGAGGAGAAGTATCGTATCAACTAGAACTGCCTGAAGAGATGTCAGCCATCCACAATGTGTTCATATCTCGTTACTTCGCAAATGCTTGGAAGTGCCTGAGAAGACAGAAGTTTTCAAGAATATCGATCACAGAGAAGTGGAAATCAACAATGACCTGACCTATTAGGAAGTGCCCATTCGTATCTTAGAAGAAGCCTACAGAACCACCAGGACTAGGAGTATCAAGTTTCTCAAGATTCAGTGGAGCAACCATACCGAGGAGGAAGCCACTTGGGAGCGCGAGGATTGCATTAGGACAGAGTTCCCAAATCTCTTTAGTTCCTAGTTTTCTTGTAAATCTCGGGACGAGATTTTATTTAAGGGGGGAAGGTTTGTAACATCCCAAAACTTCAATACAAGCTTATCATGATCAAATCATCCAAAAATGGGGTTAACAAAAACTTTTCCAAATTTAAAATGAAAGCATCCATATATGTGTGCATTTAAAATAGGAGTTGTTTTGAATTGCCATGATTGTGTGATCCTTTGCTTCTAAAATGTTTCTTAGGTGATTTAAACATCATCTACATCATTCCAAACTTTTCCTAAAAGAAATCAAATCAAAAAGAATTAAAATGAAGGAAATGGTCATTTGGATAAATTTAACTCTCATGCCTACTTTGGCTATTCCTAGTGCTCAATTCTTAACAGAAACAATTCTTGATCTTTGCACCCCTTGCTAGTACACATAATGGGGTACCAAGGCCCACCTTATGATCTTCTAAAAACATTCTGGAAACTATTTTAAATGACAGTTCAAAATTGAATCTAATGCATATGCCTAGATCACCCCTATTTCAAAAACCATGTATTTGAGCTCCATTTTCAAAACCCTTGCAACCAGAGACTACCTAGCACTAGTGGAGATCGCCCAAAATTTTTGAACTCAAAATTCAAAACTTTTTCTCTTGCGGCCATTTTGTCAAACACCTTGTTAGCAAGATTATTAAGGCCTAACTATTACTGTTTTGGGCTAATTTTGTCTAGCAATTCTGTAGTGCTTTGATCATCTTGTCCCCCCTCAAGCCAGACCAGACCAAACCAGCCTCTTCTCTACCCCCTATCCGCACTGCACAGCCATGCCGAGCACCACCCTGGCCGGCCAACCTTGCAACCTCCACAGCAGACCACTCCCCCTTCCCTCGCCATGTCTAGGAGGTATCCAACGCTGCATCGCCCCTCTCTGTCCCTTGACCGAGCCAAGAGCAGCCGTGGACCACCGAGGAGAAGCCGCGCCCAGTGCCACCAGACCATGCCGACACTGCCCGCAGAGTGCACCCTGTCCCCTCATGCACAAGCCACCACTCGACACCAGCCCGCGCCCACCGCTCCGCCTCGACCTGGAGAACACCCCAGACACCCCCGTTCGCTGCCCAAAGCCCCACAGCCACCGCTCGCCGTGGACACCGCCGTCTCTGCCTCTCAGAGCGCCACCTCACCCCGACCGCATACCACCGCCCCTACGGCCGCATTGAAGCGCTAGAGCACCACCAGGGGACCGCCCATCGATCGCCATCCCTAGCCATGCCGCTAGCTCGCCGTAGCCATGTCGCCACCGTCGACCGCCCATCCCGCTCGGTCTCACCATCGAGCCTATAAAAGGAGCCCTCTCCAGCACCAAAGACTCACACCATTCCACTCCCCTCACCTCTCTGAACCTCAACCACCCCTTGCCGGAGCAAGTGGAGCAGCAGCTCGCCGGAATTGGAGCCGGAGCCGCCGCCTCTAGAGAAGAAGGGTGTCGTTGATTCTGGCCACCCCCGCCGCGACCACGCCTCGCCTCACTGTCGTCTTCCACTTCATTCGCCCGCATCGCTGACCCTGCTGGAGCCCTGGTATGCCCCCAGTAGACCCCCACCGAGCCGCTAGGGTTTGAGCTCGCCGGCTACCCGTCCGTCGTCGACGACGACCCTCAGCCGTAGATCTAGCCTCTAATCGCACAGCCCACAACGCGCGTACCATTTCGCGTTTTAAGTGCCACTGACCAGTGGGACCCCCCTGTCAGCTGAGCCCTGTGCCGCGCAGCGCCACTGGGCCGGCCCATTTCCTTTCCCGTGCAAGCCCGTAGATTAAATTAGGATTTTTCCTTTTAGCTAGAATATAGTTTCTGTCCAGTGTTTCAAAATTCAATTCTGTGAGTTTGAAAAATCCAAATTACATGAAACTAATTTTGTCTGGAAGGTATTGAAATGCTCTATCCTAGCCTGTTGGATTTAATTCATTTAGAGTTATAGACTTCTCCTAATAAATATAAGAAGACAGAAGCTTTTGCAACTTGAAACATTTTTATAAAATCAACCAAGTTAGCTTTTGAGTTGATTCCAACTCTCAAAAATCACATTTCATCATATCTATCCAAATATGTAATAATATTAAGGTTTACAGGCAGTGAATTTGGACTAGTACCAAAATAATGCTATATAGGCATTTCTAGTCACTTTAAATCATTAAATAATAAACTTAAACCAAAGTAATATTGATCCAACCTTTAAATCTCATTCCCACATGTTAGAATATGTGGTGAGGACATGTGTCCACATGATCCCATATTTTGGTGGTGAATATTAAATCTTAGTTATTATTTCAATGAGTGGAAATTACTTTTCCAAAATAAAAAGGTTGAAACTATTGAATTAAACTTGTGATGTTGGGATGATAATAGATCATCAATTGTGTGGTTTAGAATACTACTTAGCCCAAGTTAAGTATTGTTTGGTGATTGTGCACTCCCTATGTATTTCTAGACGCTAGTACCGACCAAGCCTTCGAGGAGGAGGAGTTCTACCAAGAAGAAGAAGAAGAAGAAAACTTCAACCACTGCACCAACCAAGGCAAGCTATTAGTGGCAAGCTAACCCTTGCAAACATGCTTGAGTAAGCTAGTGTAGTAAGCTAGAATAAAACTAGATAGTTTAGTGAAGATGCCTTAAGCATACTTTGATCACACCCCCTTAGTTTACACAAAGTCCTTTAATTAATTTTTGAAGGTAGCACAAAGAGTATAAAACTTGACCTAATTAGAAACCCTTAGATGTCATGCTATGGCATGAGATTGATCCCACCTTTCCACCTTAGTGAACACTCTTAACCTAGTGTATTATAATAGATCAAACTTGAGTCATTTTAGATGGGAACACTTGGTGAAAATGAGTTATGAAAACCTTAGAATGGTGAGTCATTCTATTGAGATGTTTTGACATGTGTTGAGAAACACAATTGGTTCAGGATGATGAAAATTATGAGGCATGAGCCTTAACCCTTTTTATAAAACTGATGGTTGGATTCGGATGTGATACCATTCCAAATTTACCGTACAACCACATTACCTGAATTGGGTAAGGCTTAGCTGGAAATTTATATGCATTAGTATTAGTTCCCTCACGGGAGAGGTTTGAGATGAGGCTACCTCTCAATGTTGTCCACCTATGCAGTGCCCAAGATGACTGATGGTCATGGTTGGGAGGCCATGCTCATAGGAGAGGTGCTTGTACTAGGGTATGTAAAGGGAAGGTTATGTTTGATTATCTGCATACTAAGTATGATGATTCAGGGTTATCCCTGACAGATGTATCGAATCTTGTGGTGAAAGTGTACCACCTCTGTAGAGTGTCAAACTATTCGAATAGCCGCCTCCGCGGTTATGGACAGTTGGAATGGCCATACTGTTTTGTTGTCAGATGTTTTCTAAACAACTTGAAATGAATGATGAACCTTGACTTGACCACAACAGGGTTGTGTAGATGAAAATAGCTTCCCAACTTAAGTGATTCTAGACTTTTATTTTATCTTTTCTTGTTTCAGAACTCAGCTTAGGTTTCAAACTTAACTTGACATTTATTCTTTAAATTCTGTACTTTAACTTAAGATTATAACCCTTGCTAGTAGTAGTTTGCGAGTACTTAAAGAGTACTCATGGCTTTTGTCCCTGGCTATTATCATGGCCAGACTATGAAGGAGAGTATCAAGATGATGGTTAGCAGGACGGCTATGATAACTAGGACTATCTGCCTTCGTCAGCATTGCCTGTGCCCCTGAAGATGAACCCCACCGCTACGCTATTGTTTATTTCCGCTGCTTGTTGCATTAAAGACTGGATCATGAGATCCTTATTTGTGTAAAACCTTATGTATGGTTTGTAATGGATGATGTACTATGATATCCAATCCGTTATGTCTCGCAAAAATGGTAATCTTGGGATTGTGAGGTATGGCAGGGAGCTCACCTGAGCGCCCGCCGACGGCGGGGAAGGCGGGGAGGCGACGCGGTGCACCGTGGGGACCTCGGGGATGGGCGCAAACAGTGGTTTCCACGACGGAGGAGACCTCGCGCGACGACGCCCATGGCGGTGCTCTCGGGAGCTCGCCGGAGCAGGGCCGGGGAGGCATGCATGTTGGCAGCAAGGGTGCTGGGCGACGCAGGCGTCGGAGGCGGTTCTGGCGACGGGCAGCAGAGCTCGGTCCAACACAGGGACGCCCCGTGCGCGAGCACGCTCCCGGAGCTGCCCTTGGTGATCGCCGGAGTTGGTACCTGCGGTGGTTTTGTGCCTGGAAAAAGGGTGGGTTAGACTCAGAAGGGACAGGGGACTTCAGTACTGCGACATGCAAAAGGGATCGAGGCAGAGGAGGGAGCACACGGACCATTCCTTGGATATGGCCAAGAGGGGGAGCTCTCCTTCTCCTTCGACATGCAGGGGCAGGGGCTCGGTGAGGGCTCTGCAGGGAGAGAGTGGAGGTGGGTAGGATGCAAATGAGGGCCAAGAAGAGGCAAGGAGGAGCCTCTAGCTATATATTTCAAGGAGGGATGGTTCATCATGAACTTGTCCCATGGAGAGGAAGGGAGGGAGGTGAATACCAGGGGAGGTTGCTGTGGGTGTGGGAGTGGTTTCTGGTGTGGGCTGACGGCAAAGGAGAGGTATTGCAAGCTGAGTGGCTCTCATGCTTGCCTTTATCTCTCTCCTTCTCACATCCAAGCACATGGTACAAGGGAGAGAGGCTGCTACAGTAGCTTAGCTACAGTGCAGCTCGACAAGAGGGCTGTGCTGGGGTAGTGGAGGCTTGCTGTGGAAGGCTTGAGGGGTTTTGACTTGATATTGATCAACATCTTGTAAATAGACAAGATTGGCAATGTAGATGATCATGATTGAAGTCTCAAATCTTGGCTTAGGCAAGATGAACAAAAGATGCTGGTAGATAGAGGGGGCCAAGATACCCCTCTAGGAATTATTTGAGATTTTTCCATGACTTATAAGTCCTCTTACATCCATTTGTTCAAAAACTGCAGAAGTGAAGTATTGGAGCTCATTTGATATTTTTACACTGGACCAGTGGAGCTTTTGATGTGAGATTGTCCCAAATGTAAATACACACTTAGGAGAATTTTCCGAAGATTTATTGGGCATTAAAAGTATTTAAAACAATTATTATTCCAATTCAGCCATTTAAGAAAATGGCCAAAAAGAAATAATAAACCTCTTCAAAAATATTATTTTTGAAGTGGGAAGTTAGGGTATGATATATAGGACTCAATTGAGCCACAAGTTGGGGAAGTGTTTTGGCAAAAATCAACTTTCCTTTATGGGAGAAGTTTTGGAGATTTTGACTATTAAAGAGATTAATTAGATTTGGAGCCATAATAATTATGGAGAATTTTTGATAAATCTTGGTGATCAATGTAGAGGATATAGACAAGGTGTAACAAGCAGTTTCAACCTTGGGAATGGAGAATCCATGTTGGTTTTCGTGAAATACCTTAGATTAAGGATCTAGGGTGATGTTAATTTCATACCATCAAAACATGGTTGTAGCTTGGAGTTCAGATGTCCCCTTGGGGCATGGGGTAGATGGTTTGATAGACCAAGTGATGTAGATTGCAATGGTGTAGGGTTTTGAGCTTGATCCTGCTTGAGCTCACCAAGACAGGCTTCCAAACTTTGAATAAAATAAGCCTGTCAAAGCAGATCATCAACTAGCCTTCAAAACCTTGTGGGTTTAAGAAGCACAGAGATCCAATTGGAACAAGTGAAGTGTATATGGATAGACCAATATGAGTGGATCACAACCATGTAGAGAGTTGGTCCATAGAAGGTTGGATGGTGGTGTGAGCTTCTACCAAAGTAGGCATGATGACTAGATTTGCAGGAAAAGTTATTATCTTGCCTGCAAAACCATCAAGAACAAGTGGGTTGGAAGATGATATAACCAAGGGAAAATGTGGGCCTTGATAGTCCTTAGGATGGTTAACAATATGGTTCAAGTGCATTACCAAAAATGCACAAGGGTTGAGAAAGGGAGACATTCAAAAAGGTGATGTTGAAACAGATTCCAGACTTAGCCAAATTTGGCAGATTTAGGGATTTTGACTAGAGTATGAGAGGGAATGTTTTTGATGCGGTGCAGGGTACCCAAGCATCATCAAGTGGATGATGTTGAAGTTTATATTGAGTAGAAAGTATCCTTTCTTGATATGGGTCTTCATAGACTTGGAAACTTCTAGAATGGAGCACTTCAAACTTGATCTGGGTAAGGGTTTTAGATGATCACCTGGTGGATAGAGGTTAGATCCAGATTGTATTCTTGCTTAGGGAGTGATGATTTGGAACCATCTTGATCCTAGTTCTGAGCTCCTAGAGTAGCTCATACTTCTTCTAAGAAATCAAATCAAACAGCAGATCAAGGCAACTCATCTTACAAACAAATCAATTACTACTGGGGTTACCACCAAGCTTAGTTTGAGGTAAGGATGGGTATTTTGAAATAGGTTGGAGTTTGAACAAGGTAAGGTCCTTGGTATCTCTACCAAGGGTAGAATTCAATTCTTTGAAAAGAGTTTTTGGGAAACCTAGAGGTAAGAAAAGTTGAAGGTTCTGTCTTGAAAACATAAGGAGATTATATTGTATAACTCTCCATAGTTTTGTCAATAGAAGTTACAAAAATAGTTTTGGTTACATAAGCAATCTTCGCTCATGTTTTGAAATGCTAGAACATTTGAGAATTTGGAAATTAAGCCAAGACTATTTTGGGAAGTAGCTTTTGTCAACTGGTGTTAAGGTAAGGAGTATATCATCTAATGCACATTCATATGCATAAGCATATCCAACAAGCAAACACTTCAGCATTAAACAAGAAAAAGTTTTTGTTCCCCCTGATTTTTGCATTCTGGACACTAATCAGGGTTGCTGAAATTTGGGATGTTACTAGCCAAGTTTTCACACATATATAGTGTACCAACATGATGCACTTACGATTTCCCATGTTTTATCAGTTCTCAAATTTCCTAGCTAACTTCACCCACTTGAATGATTTTATGTCGATTTATTGAAATTAGGTAAAATTTGGACTATTACAGGTAAATTATAGGTTGCTTTGAAAGTTTTATGAAAAAGCTCTTGGAGGTACCCATCGAGGGGTTCAATTAATATATATCAGAAACCACCGAGAGTTTTGACGACGGGTTCATCTTCTTGCTAAGATTTTGCATCCTAACTATTTAATCAAATTAGGTCAAACTTTGCTAACCATTTCATGAAATTAGGTCAAACTTTGCTAACTGATTAACTTTAAATATTGACCATTGGATCAAGACTAGCAAATCCAAACATTGCTAACCGTTGGATCTTCTTTTCCATTCTTAGCATCTAGAAATATTCTGCTGGTAGTCTTTATCATGATGAACACTAGTATGTGCAAACCTCAAAACACATAGTACTTCATTATTACTCGGGTTTAGGGTCCTTGTGCTAAATGCACGGACTTGGCTGCAATTTTCCTTTTTTATGAGGTCCTTAATGTAACTTGTACTTCCACCGACCGTGTTAACTCTCAAGCACCTCACTCTTATGAGACCTACCATTACATCGACCATTCACAGTACTTCTTATCTTATCCTTATGTTGTCTCTTATCTCTTACAATACCATACCACTACATATAGTGTAGAGATTAACTTTGAATATTGACCATTGGATCAAGACTAGCAAATCCAAACATTGCTAACTGTTGGATCTTCTTTTCCCTTCTTAGCATCTAGAAAGATTCTACTAATAGTCTTTATCATGATGAACACTAGTATGCGCAAACCTCAAAACACATAGTACTTCATTATTACTGGGTTTTAGGGTCCTTGTGCTAAATGCACGGACTTGGATGCAATTTTCCTTTTTTTTATGAGGTCCTTGATGTAACTTGTACTTCCACCGACCGTGTTAACTCTCAAATACCTCGCTCTTATGAGACCTACCATTAGATCGACCATTCGCGGTACTTCTTATCTTATCCTTATCTTGTCTCTTATCTCTTACAATACCATACCACTACATATAGTGTTGAGATTAACTTTGAACATCAACAGTTGAATCAAGACTAGAAAATCCAAACATTGACCGTTGGATCTTCTTTTCCATCCTTAGCATCTAGAAAGATTCTACTGATAGTCTTTAGCACGATGAACGCTAGTATGCACAAACCTCAAAACATAGTACTTCATTGCTCAGTTTCAGGGTCCTTGTGCTAAATGCATGGACTTGGATGCAATTTTCATTCTTTATGAGGTCCTTGTTGTAACTTGTACTTCCACCGACCGTGGTAACTCTCAAGTACCTCGCTCCTATGAGACCTACCAAGGTTAAAAGAAAATGCAACCGCCCCAATTATCACACAAACTGGAGCACGACTTCTTATATGTAATACCCGAGTTTTTAGTACTAGGATTTTTTAAGCTTCCTAGCTAGCTTCGTGCACCTTGGTGACTTGTCAATTTAACGAAATTAAGTCAAACTTTAGCTACAAGTAAGTGTGATACATTGCTCTTGAATTAAATGTCTTTTCGGAGGTAGATGTGTGCATCTTCTTGTAGTAAACAATGTCGTCGGTGTGAGTTTCAAACTATCAGGAAAGAAAATTCTTAGTTTTCTGAGTGATGACAAGATGATTCTTTTCTGTAAAGAAAGTCCAAAGAATATGGATCTCAGTGCCATAAACCAAGCTTCTAGACATATTAGCTAGGTGGACCAATGTGTTTTACTTATGATTCCCATGTTTTATGAGTTTTCAAGGTTCCTAGCTGACCATGTTCACTTGTTGAATGACTTTATGTCGATGTATCGAAATAAAAGGCCAAATTTGAACTACAAGCAATAAATTGTAGGTTGGTTTGAAAGTTTTATGTAAAAAGCTTTTGGGGGTACCCATCGAGCGGTTAATTAATATATCAGTTGAGAACTGTTCAACTTCTAGCTTGAAGATTACTTTATAGTTTCCACTATGTATAAGGTGAACCTTAGCGGATGCCACATAGTAGGCCTTATTAAGGTGTGCTTTTTCTCTACTACTATAATGGAGGAGTTTTGAATTGGATACATAGCACCAATCCTGACCGTTGGGCTCTAAGATCCAATGGTTCAGAGCAGTTGGATTCATGTTGAATAGTACCGAGAGCAAACTCCACCATATTCCAGAACCATCATGTCACCACCCCCAAAATTTCAATGCATAGTAAGTTGTATTCTCAATATGTGTAGATAGTTATTATTAATAGACTTAATTTATGCATTTTGGGGGTGGTGACATGATGGTTTTAGAACATGGTGGGGTTTGCTCTAGGTCTGTACTCCCTCTGTCCCAAAATATAAGGCGCCTAAGGATTGGTCAAAAGTCAAACCTCACTAAATTTGACCAAATATTTACAAAAATATCTACATCTATAATATTGAATGGAAATATTAAGAAAATATAATTTATGGTGAATCTATTGATATTAATTTAGTATTATAAATTTTTATATTTTTGTGTATAATCATGGTCAAACTTAAAAATGTTGACTTTTGACTAATACTTAGGCGCCTTATATTTTGAGACGGAGGGAGTACTATTCAACACGAATCCAGTTGCTCTGAACTATTGGATCTAACAGCCCAACAGTCATGATAGGTGCTATGGATGAAATTCAAAACTGCTCCACTATAGTAGTAGAGAGAATACAGCCTACTGTGCTATGAAATTTTGGCGGTGGCGACATGATGGTTCTAGAACATGCATGGTGGAGATTGCTCTAGGTACTATTCAACACGAATCCAGCTTCTCTGAACCATTGGATCTAATAGCCCAATGGTCAGGATTCGTGTTATGGATCCAACTCAAAACTGCTCCACTATAGTAGTAGAGATATCTTACCACTATATAGTGTACGAATAACTTTGAATATTGACCGTTGGATCAAGACTCGTGAATCCCAACATTTCCAGCCGTTGGATCTTCTTTTCCATTCTAGCATCTAGAAGATTCTATTGGTAGTCTTCAGCATAATGAATAATATGCACAAACCTCAAAACACACTTCTCCATCATACTAAAATCTTCTCCCTTGTTTCTCTAGACCATGTTATCAAAAATTTCATGTGTTAGGTAGCTAATAATCTTTGACTTCCACATGATGATACAAAGTACAAGGACCAAATATACACCCATACTTTATAGATGCTGATCAAATTTATAATTTTTTGTGCTTTACCAATTATAATTTTATATAGTGATGATATGTCATACGTCTACTATCTGAGTCTCACGTGCAAGGCACGTGCAACTTAGTAGTTTACACAATGCAGGAGTAGTATGTTTATTTGCTTAGACATATGGTCACCTCTGTCCACGCGTTGTACATGCTGAGAGAATAAAAGGTTGGCAGGGGAAGAGGGCAGCAGCGAAGAGAAGTTGAAGGTGGTTCCATGTCAGAGCAAAGTTATGATGGCTTTCTCACACGAGGTACTCCTGCGGCATTATAGTGTACACTCTACTAGTACTAAATTTCAGGACCTATGCACGCAAAACAAATCGTGTGTTTTCGCTCTCCTTTGATATGCTCCATCTCTCCTCCCCTTTCCCCTTGCGCACCGGTCCGGCTGATCTCTCTCCCCTCATCCACAGCGTGGCGCTGCACACGTGTGCCTTGGTACGACGGTGCTGTGTCTCTAGCGTGTTCGGCAGCCGCGTGTTGGTGTGGAGTAGGGACAAGGAGTAGTAGTACATAGGAAGGAAACCACTTTGGTCCTTGGCGGCACAAAAATTCAAACTTTTTCGGTTTTCAAAATTTTCACTTGCTTCCCAAACATCGAGAGGGAAGGTTATTCAAAAGATCGTCCAAACATCGGGAGGGAAGGCAACTTTGAACCCGTTTTGAACATTGACCATTGGATCAAGATTGGCAAATCCAAACTTTGAACATTGACCGTTGGATCAAGACAAGCAAATCCAAACTTTGCTAACCATTGGATCTTCTGTTCCATTCTTAGCATCTAGAAAGATTCTACCGATAGTATTTAGCACAATGGACGCTAGTATGTGTAAACCTCAAAACACACACTTCATTGCTCAGTTTTAGGGTCCTTGTGCCAAATGCATGCATGGACTTTGATGCAATTTTCATTTTTATGAGGTCCTTGATGTAACTTGTACTTCCACAGGCCGTCTTAACTCTCAAGCACCTCGCTCCTACGAGACCTACCATTAGATCAGCCATGCGCGGTACTTCTTATCTTATCTTTATCTTGTCTTATCTCTGACAATACCATACCACCATTGTATAGTGTACGAATTAACTTTGAACATTGACCGCTGGATCAAGATTGGCAAATCCAAACATTGCTAATCGTTAGATCTTCTATTTTCCCTTAGCATCCAGAAAGATTCTATTGATAGTCTTTAGCACGATGAACGCTAGTATGCGCAAACCATAAACACACACACTTCATTATTCAGTTTTAGGGTCATTGTGTTAAATGGATGGACTTGGATGCAATTTTCATTTTTTATGAGGTCCTTGATGTAAGTTGTACTTCCATCGATCATGTTAACTCTCAAGCACCTCTCTCCTACAAGACCTACCATAGTTAAAAGAAAATGCAACCGCCCCAATTATCACACAAACTGGACCAATGGTTTCTTATACATAATACCCAAGTTTTCAGTACTAGGATTTTTCAAGCTTCCTAGCAAACTTTGCACACTTCAGTGACTTCTTGTCGATTTAACGAAATTAGCTCAAACTTGAGCTACAAGTAAGCGCAATAAATTGCTCTTGAATTAAATGTATTTTTGTAGGTAGACGGGTGCATCTTCTTGTAGTAAACAATGTCGTCGGTGTGAGTTTCTAACTATGAGGAAAGTAAATCCTTATTTTTCTGAGTGATGACGAGATGGTTCTTTTCTATAAAGAAAGTCTGAAGAATATGGATCTAAATGCCATAAGCCAAGCTTTTAGACATATTAAGTGGACCAACGTGTTTTACTTACGATCCCCATGTTTTATGAGTTTTGAAACTCCCTATAGCTAATTAACTTTGCCCCACTTGAATGACTTCTTCATGCCTATATTTGTCGAAATTTGGTCAAACTTGAACTACAACAACTAAATTGTAGGTTGCTTCTAAAGAATTAAAAAAACTTTTGGAGGTGTACCCATTGGGGGCTCATTTAATATATCAGAAACCAACCGATAGTTTTGACAAAAGGTTTTTAACTCCTTTCTAATTAAGATTTTGCATCTTGACAATTTAACGAAAAATTAGCTCAAACTTGAGCTAGAAGTAAGCACGATAGATTTTTCTTTAATTAAATGTCTCTTTGGTAGATGGATGCATCTTGTTGTAGTAATCAGTACCGTCGGTGTGAGTTTCCAACTATCAGGAAAGAACATTCTCAATTTTCCTAGTGATGATGAGATTATTGTTCGTTTTCATAAACAAAGTCCGAAGGATATGGATCTGAATGCCACAAGCCAAGATTTCAGACATATATAGTGGACCGTCATGTTGTACTTATAATTCCCGTATTTTATGAGTTTTCAAACTTATCCCTATAGCTAACTTTTCCCACTTGAAAGTGATTTTATGTCGATTTATTGAAATTAGGTCAATTTTGAACTACAAGTAAATTGTAGGT
Organism: Avena sativa; assembly: GCA_916181665.1. Classification (NCBI taxonomy): domain Eukaryota; kingdom Viridiplantae; phylum Streptophyta; class Magnoliopsida; order Poales; family Poaceae; genus Avena; species Avena sativa. The sequence continues at coordinate 474,947,216 of OV702290.1, forward strand.
TGCATTGAAAGTTTTACGTGTTTTGGATGTAACCATTGGGGGCTGATTTAATATATCACAAACCAGCACCAATAGTTTTTACAACAAGTTCAACTTCATGTGAAGATTTTGCATCTTGACAATTTAAAGAAATTAGGTCAAACTTGAGCAACAAGTAAAAGCGATAAATTCCTCTTGAATTAATTGTCTTTTCGAAGGTAGACGGGTGCATCTTATTGTAGTAAACAATGTCGTCGATGTGAGTTTCCAAATATCAGGAAATATCATTCTTAATTTTCCAAGTGATGACGAGATTGTTCCTTTCTGTAAAGACACTCTGAAGAGTATGGATCTGAATGCCACAAGCCATGTTTTTAGACATCTTACCACTGGATCGATACTCGTGAATCCGAACATTTCCGGCCATTGGATCTTCTTTTCCATTCTAGCATCTAGAAGATTCTATTTATAGTCTTGAACACAATGAATGCACTATGCATAAACCTCTCAAAACACACTTCTCCATCATACTAGAATCTTCTCCCTCGTTTGTCTAGACCATGTTACCAAATTTCAAGTGTTAGGTAGCTAATAATATTTGACTTCTACACATGATGATACAAAGTAGAAGAACCAAATATACACCCATACTTTATAGATGTTGATCAAATTTATATTTTTTCCACTTTACCTATTATAATTTTATATAGTGATGATATGTCAGAAGTCTATTATTTGAGCCTCACATGTAGGGAACGTGCAACTGACTAGTATCTTACCACTATATAGTATACGAATAACTTTGAATGTTGAATGTCGGATCAAGACTCGCGAATCCTAGCATTTCTAGCCGTTGGATCTTTTTTCCCATTCTAGCATCTAGAAGATTCTATTGATAGTTCTTGTCATAATGCATGCTATGCACAAACCTCAAAACACACTTCTCCATCATACTAGAAGCTTCTCCCTTGTTTCTCTAGACCATGTTATCAAAATTTTAATGTGTTAGGTAGCTAATAATCTTTGACTTCTACATGATGATACAACAAGGACCAAATATACACCCATACTTTATAGATGTTGATCAAATTTATATTTTTTTGTGCTTTACCAATTATAATTGTATATAGTGATGATATGTCCTATGGTTTACGAGTTTTCAAACTTCCTAGCTAACTCCGCCACTTGAATGACTCTATGTAGATTCATCAAAATTAGGTCAAATTTGAACTACAAGTAAATTGTAGGTTGCTTTGAAAGTTTTAAGAAAAAGCTTTTAGAGGCACCTATCAGACAATCAATTAATATACTCCGTATCAGAAACCACAGAGAGTTTTGACAAGAGGTTCAACTTCTTTCTTAGATTTTGTATCTTGACAAACTTGAACTACAAGTAAGCGTAGATACTTGTCTCGAATTAAATGCCTTTTCTGAGTTGATTAATGAAAAAAGAAAGTGACATAATAACTTAGCTAGTTACCATAACATCAGACATACCAAGACTAGTATATGATTCGACAACCTAATTAATTAGGCCTTTGCGTGACACTACACACATGTTGTTACCCACTATGAAGATACATTGCAAGTTACTAGTCTAAGTTATTTAGCACTATGTGACCATCCTAAATCAGCACGAAGGTGTATGTATCGTATGCCTTAGGGCATCACCTATGTATAAGGTGAACTTTTGCCATAAGGTGGGTCCCACACAGCTTGTGGAAGTAGCTATAATGTATAAAGTCAACTTATCTATAAGCTGGGACCCATATGTCTACAAAAATATACAAATGCAAGAGAGAGAGGAGAGAGAGTAAACAATTTTATATTGCTTATGGACAAGCCACAAGCTTATGGGTCACCCTTAAGAAAATTTCCTTAAGGTGAAGCTCTACTATGTATGTGGTCATCCATAGGGACTACTTTTTGCTTATGGACACCCTTATGGACAACATAGTGGATGCCCTTAAAGGCACCTATTCCGATGCGCTTCAAGTTGTTCACCACTCGTGTCGGATCTCACTGGTTAGACGGATAAAGCCACTAACTTGCTGATTTGGTACTGTATATCATCGATCTTCTTCTATCACGAACAGAGAATAAATTCCTCTGCCGCTTCCAGGCGCATGCTTTCGCAGAGCTACAACCAGTAGCTCAGACGACTACTCCGGCATGACGCTCGAGCAATTGCGACCGTCCATTCATAATGAACGGGAAGCATTAGACAATGGATTTTCTATTGGTGGATGGTTAATTTTTTGAGAGATTGTCGACTTTTTTTCTTTATTGAACTGAGAGATGTTCGATTTGGGGTCCGGTAACGGGGGGCGTAAAGGCCGACAGGGGAGAGGAAATTGGCGGTGTGGCAGACAAGCTTATTTGAGGTGGCAGCTTGTGGGTGTACAGATGGTACTGGTAGCCCATTTTGTGAGCATTTTGTTGTTGTACTACAAGAGTTCGAGAGTAGTATTATTCCAATTTTGGTTCCTTAATTACCGGTGGATCCTTTATGTGTTTATTACTTACAGTAGTAGTACAGTAGTACTTTCCAAATGTGCCTGCACAAGATGATGAATGTAGAATATCCAAGGATTATTACGTTCGGCAAGAGGAGCTCCGATTATACTCCAAACCATCTCTCTGTCATGACCATTTATTTGAGAGGACAGTACAGCTCTATCCCATGCTAGGCTAGCTATGCTGTACTACTAGAAAGGCCTGACCTATTTACTCGATAGGCACCAGGAAACGGAGAGAAGAGAGAAAAACAATGCTCGGTAGATGGTACGATTTCAATCGATTTATTCTATTTTCCTTTGCTCTCCGTCCTCTTCCTCTCCATCTTCTCGCTGATCCCCACTTGTCGGGGGGATGACCTCCGGATACCCCAACCAGACAAAGAACTACGGCAGTCGGTCCACGTCCGGCTGGCTGAGCGCAGCCAGACACGAGCAAGTCATACCGGCTACTATACGGTAGCCGGAACCAGGAAGAGCGACAAGGTTCAGGACCAGCTACACCAGCATAGCCGGACATAATCAGAAGGACAAGGCGACGTGCTGAACAGTGGGTAGTACTCCCTGGTACAGCGAAAAGACACGCAACTACGAAGCCATACCGAAGACTTTGTGGGATGACGCGGGCACAGTGGCCGGGTGCTGACGACAGGCTCGCATGGCATTCACTGTACCCACAACGATCCTACTGCATGTACCTCGGGACGCAACCGTACCAGATACTGTAGATGACCAGCCGGCTGGGACCCGCCCATGGGGCCCACCCGTGGGGCCCGCCAGCCGGATTGGCCAGTGAGACCGTTGCCCCACTACCTATATAAGGAGGGACAAGGCTCTCGTAGCAAGGGTTGGTCTCAGTTCATTTAAGAAGGTTGATAGAAGATACAACTCTAGGAGCAATTATAGCCCATATACTACAGATAGTCAGATCGGTAGGAGTAGGAGTTTTACCTCACCACGAGGGCTCCGAACCTGGGTACTTCTTGTGTCTCGCTACACTTGCTTGTATCCAATCCCGCCTGCGAACACCGTCAAGAGCTTCCCTGCTAGTCCCCACACCTCTATGTAACCTGTTTAGGTACTGTTGTTCCAATACAATGACAGTTGGTGTCCACCGTGGGGCTAGATGGCTTCGACCGGAGTCACGTTCCGCACGGGACCCCGCACTTCAGCCGGTGAGCGCGTGGCCTCCGGCCTAGTGCTTATGCTCGGCAAGTTCAACTGCTTCATCGACAACACTTCGTGTTTCGCCGAATCCACATTTCCGGCAAACAGCTCCATTCTGCTTTTTGGCGACCTCCCCGTCTACGTCGCCATCATGCCGAAGCGTTTCCCTAGGGAGATCGTCTCCATCACGGAGCTGCTGCACCTCGGCAGCGGCGCTTCCGTCGCTTCTCGTGGCGTCGAGGTCATGATGGCTAGCTCCAGCTCCCAGCCCCGTCATCCTCGGGAACAGGGCGACGGCGAGCCATGAACTTCCGCTCCGCCATGGTCGAGGAACCCGGTGGAAGAGGCCAATGACCAGCTACTCATGCCGGTTAACCTCGGGGACAACCCGGAGGAGGCGGAGGCCAACTTCGCCATGGAGAGGCAGCTCCTCCTGCAGGAGGCCATCGAGCTGGCTGCAACCAAGAAGGAAATCAACATCACCCGACACGAGTACGACTGCACGCACGGCCACACTCCGGCTACCGCGAAGCCAAGCCGGCGCGGGCAAGTGCGACGCCAGGACAGCGAGCTAGGCGGAAGGACAGAGAGGGACGGCGAGCCGGATCCACCACCTGCTCTCGTCCGGCCAACCTAAAACACGCCCATCAAGAACGTGTGTGCGACACGAGCCGTGGTGGACGAGCTGCCCAACTTGGAGGGCAAGGAGCGAGACCGGCAGCACGCCCGGGTACAGGAGCTCCTCTGGGTCGTGGACGAGCAGGCTGATGCCATCCGGTAGATGCACGAGGACCCTAGCTGCTCCAGGGGAAGCAAGCCGCCTGGCAACAGTAGGGGCGCACCCCGTGACACCCAGCAGGCGTCCTCTCCACTGGCTAGATCCCGTAGCCGGCGCCGCAGCTCTGGCCACAAGGGCCAGCCGCGTTAGGAGCGGACGATGAACAACAACCCACCACCTCCCCCTCCACCAACCGGAGCGCCACGACCTGTCGGTTCCCGTCTCTCGGGCCGGGTAGGAGCACCCAATCCAAACCGTCCGGATGCCCGTGACCGCATCGAGCTTCTCGCTCAAGCGCGCGTCACAGAAGAGGAAGACTCCACCGGGCCGATTGGTTTCGGACCTCGCATCCGGAACGAGCCGTTTCCGGATAAGTTTACCCTACCCCGGGATACCCCCAAGTACAACAGCAGCATGAAGCCAGAGGACTGGCTGACCGACTACACCACCGCAATCGGCATCGCCCATGGAAACAAGCGCACAGCAGTGCGCTACGTCCCCCTCATGCTAACCGGGTCGGCGGGGACATGGCTCAACAGCCTCGCACCCAACAGCATCAATGCCTGGCCAGATTTTGAGAAGGTGTTCGTTCACAACTTCAACGGCACGTACAAGCGTCCGGGCCACCCGCGTGACCTGGCCTTATGCGTCCAGGGCGACCGAGAGTCGGACCACGAGTACCTCGCCAGGTGGACGGAGTTGCGCAACACCTGCAAGGGCATCCTGGAGAGCCAAGCGATCGGGTTCTTCATCGAGGGGTGCCGAGAGGGCACCATGCTTCGCCACTGGCTACTATGTGACGAGCCAAAAACCATGGCGGAGCTCATGACAGTTGCGGACCAGTATGCCATGGCTGACAGTGCAATGAAGAAACCCCTCTGGGTAAGTGCTGACGGGCGTCCGACTCCCTCGGAGCTGGCTCACGACCGACCAAGTAACCTGGCTAGAGAAGCCAGATCCTCCAGGCGCCACGGCAATGACAACCGGTTCCATGGGGACCACCAAGCCAGACAGCAGAAGCCTCGCAACCACACGCGACACGTCAATGCTGTGGAGGGCGCGCCCGACATGCCGGCTAACGACGCAAGAAGACAGAAGCCGCGGCTCACCTTCGACCAAATGTTCGATGGCCCATGCAAGTGGCATAGCGGACCCTTCAAGCCGGCTACGCACACCACCCGGAACTGCAGCTGGACCCGCCAGATGAAGGATCAAGGCAACCAGCAACGGCTACCCCCGCCCCCTCCCGGTGGACCCCCACCGCCGACTAGGGGAGCTGGCAATGATGGTAATGGTGGCAACAACAACAACAACGACTACCCTCAGTTGCATGCCGCCTACCACATCTTCGAGACCGAGCTAGATGACAAGCACAACTGCAGACGGCGCTCCAAGGAGATCAACGCCATCGTCTCCCTAGTCCCCCAGTACCTGAACTGGTCGGAGACCCCCATCACCTGGAGCCGGGAGGATCAGCCAGATCAACTTCCGAATCCCGGGGGCTACTCCATGGTGCTTGACCCCCTCATCGTCTCCAACAAGCGCACCTGCCGCTTTTCACGCGTCCTCATCAACGGGGGCAGCAGCCTCAACCTTCTCTACCGCTCATCACTGGAGAAGCTTGGCATCCACGAGTGTGACCTGCGCCCGACTACCACGACGTTCCACGGCATACTGCCAGGGTCGGCTTGCGCTCCGCTGGGTAAACTCTAGCTGGACGTCATCTTCGGGGCCGAGGAGAATTTCCGGCGCGAGCAGGGGTGAAGATCCGGACAGGAAACCTCATCGGCACCAGCGAACACATCGTCTCAAGGCTCGTTAAGCGCTTTGGAGCGCTGGATTTCGTCAGCGACAACGCTGGCTGCTTCGACACGCACCCGCTTCCGCGCAACGGCCTCTTCGTCAAGCTCGGTGCGCACAAGGTCTACGTTGCTGTGGACGTCTCGTGCGTTCATCTGTGTCGTGTCGTCGATGCGGGGGAACCACCCCTCACTATGGCTCACGGGGCGCGTATCGCTCGCTCCCCGGACCATGCGGAGGTGATGATGACCGCGCCAGGCGCAGGCGCAAGCAAGGACCCAGCGCCAGACCCGGAGGTAACACCTAAGGCACCGAGGAAAGGTAGAGGACCTCCACTAGAGAGGCCCGAGAACATACTGAGGGAAGCCATGGATAGCTTGGCTAACCCGGTAGCAGCAGTGGTGGATCCGGCTCAGGCACAGGCCGAGCTAGAGGAAACTCGGCAAAAGATACTGGAGGGCGCAAAGAAAATAGCGGCGGCTCAGCAGTCATTGAACATGACGCTGCGTGAGTACGCAAAGGCAAACAAAGTTGATGCGGTGAAAGTAAAGGGGAGAAATCTCATAAGCGAGATGAACAGAGAAGGTGATGATGGAGCAGAAGGGTCAGAAAACTATCTGTCTGTGGGGTTGCCGAAGTATAGTACCCTGGCGAAGAACCTCAGAGCAGCAGATGCGGCTGCGTTAGAGTTAGAGAGTCTGACGGGTGAGGCCCGTCAAAGACAGCAAGATAGGGTTAACGAGCTGGTTCGGATCGCGAACAGGCAGAACGAAGAGCTACTGAGAGCTAACCTGGAGAGAGCTGGAGCTTCGAAGATCGTCCATTCGGTGATGGGTAACCCGGAGAAGTCCGCTGGAGCCACATCATCGCATCATGGTGGTCCAAGGAGAGAAGAGGTAGTAACCTCGGCTAGACAGAACAAACAGATCGTCCCGTACGACCCAACGCGTGCGGGAAAAGAAAAAGAGATGCGGAAAAATGATGATCGACGGAGTATGAGCCGAGGTGAAGCTCGCCGAGGTAATCGTGACCAAGGCAATGCCGGTCAAGGAAACGCTGCCAACGGCAATGCCGGACAGCGCAACTCCGCAGGAGCAGGACAACCGCAGCAGCGGAATATAACAAGGCAAGAGCAAAGTGTAGGCCGAGGTATGCAGCAGAAAGGTGCGCAAGGAGAGCAAAACCGATACAAAGACGGTGATTCGGAGATGGTAAACGCGGGGTACCCCAGACCGGGCTATCATGTGATAGGGTCAAGATTGGGAAGCAGGGACTTAATGCCGAATGATGCCAGATTAAAACTAGATCGCCTGTATAGGTCGGAACAGATCGAATGTCAAGGTCCTCCGGGTCCAGCATGCTTTGGACCCCGGATCATGAAGGAACCGCCGGTACCAAACTTCCAGTTACCTAGAGGCACGAAGACATATGATGGCAGCACCAAGCCAGAGAATTGGCTGATAAATTATGCTACGGCGGTGAAAATTGCAACTGGAAACTTGAGATGGGCTGTACGCTATGTACCCCAGATGTTGGAAGGCCCGGCCAGAGTATGGCTGAACAATTTACCACCCAGAAGCATCAACTGCTGGATAGATTTTGAAGAAATGTTTATCAACAACTTCTCAAGTACGTATCAGAGGCCGAATAGACCAAAGACCCTAGCAATGGGCAAGCAAAGACCTAACGAGACGGATCGTGAATTCTTGACCCGGTGGTGTACCGTGAGGAACTCGTGTGAGGGTGTCATAGAGTCGCAGGCCATAGCATGGTTTGCGCAAGGGTGCAGATACGGCAGCGAGCTGTGGATGAAGTTGCAAAGGAAAATGCCAGTTACACTGGCAGAGATGATCCAGATTGCTGATTCGTATGCTTTGGGCGATCCGACTCAACCTAGGCTCGCCTCAAACGAGTCAAACGAGGAATACTACCAGAGGGGTGGAGCTGGGTCATCCCGGAGGAATGATTACAGAGGAAAAAGGAGAGATGATAGACAGGATCATCGCTACGGTTCGCAACAGGTTGCAGCCGTGAATCAAGATCAACCCGGAGAGGGAGCAACCAATGCTAGAGAACTGGAGGGCAATGGACTCCAAGAAATGATGGCAAGAAGACATGGACTCCAGAGAAAAAGAAACAGTGGCAGGAAAAGAAAGATCGTCCGAGATATACCTACAAGTCAATGTTGGACCAGTCGTATAAGTTTCACACGCCAAATCCGAATAGCCCGGCGGGTCACACGACGAGGCAATGTGAGTGGATGCGTAAGATAGAGCAAGGTGGTTCGGGGAATGCTCAGGCACCCCGGAATGAGCAACCTCGGCAGGAGTTACCTCGGCAGCAATTGCTTTCCGGGGCGAACACGCAGCAGCTAATGTTGCCTCCCCCTCCGCCGAGGTATGACAACAATGAGAGAAGGGACGCAGTGCATCAGGTGGAAAATCAGCAACAATCGGATCAGAGGTATCCCGTAAAAGAGGGAAGGAATGAATACAGAGAACATCACCAGAGTTATTGTGTGTTCACGACTGAGGAAACAGATAGAAAGAGTTTGCAGCGCCGACATATGGAGGTCAATGCGGTCATGCCAGCACTGACGAGGTACATGCCTTGGTCGGACCAGGAAATCACCTGGAGCATCAAAGATCATCCTAAACTTATGCCGAGTCCAGGTTCGTATGCGCTAGTGCTAGATCCGACATTCATTGGACCGAACATCAATGTGAGGTTCTCCAAGGTTTTGATTGATAATGGCAGTAGCATTGACATCATGTATGCGGATACGATGCGCAAGTTGGGCATCTCGGAGAACATGCTCCAGACTATGAGAACAACTTTCCACGGCATTGTACCAGGCATTTCTTGTGAGCCCATAGGCAAAGTCCGGGTCAACGTGCTATTCGGCACAAGGGATAACTGCCGAACTGAAAATCTGGAGTTTGAAGTGGTGAACTTGGAAAGTGCATATCATGCATTACTCGGAAGACCAGCATTGAACAAATTCATGGCAAGCTGTCACATTAGTTATCTGAAGATGAAGTTGCCTGGGCCAAATGGAGTGATTACCATTGCAGGAAATTTCCGACGTTCCATTGAGTGTGCTTCAGTCGGGTCTAACCTAGCTGAGTCACTCGTGATTGCGCGAGAGAAAAGAAAAATCCAAGAGGTGGCGGCACTAGCTCAGTCCGCGCAGCAATATATGTCTGCGTTGAGTAACCTGCATGGCAGCGTTTCATTTCAAGCCGCAAAGGACACCAAGAAGGTCCTAGTTGATAGCATGTTCCCGGAGCGCACCGTCACAATTGGTGCCGGGTTAACTGACAAATAGGAAAGCAAGCTCGTCAACTTCCTCCGTGAGAATCGGGATATTTTTGCTTGGTCTACACAGGACCTACAAGGTGTTCCGAGGGGGTTGGCCGAGCACTCTTTGAACGTAAGACCCGGAGCAAGGCCGGTGAAGCAACCTCTCCGCCGCTTCACCGAGGATAGGAGAAAAGTCATTGGAGACGAGATAGCTCGGTTACTGGCAGCAGGATTCATCATGGAGGTACTATATCCGGATTGGCTCTCTAATTCGGTGCTGGTAGAAAAGAAGAAGGACGATCCGAACGTGGCAGTGGTTTGGCGTATGTGTATCGATTACACGAACCTGAACAAGGTGTGTCCAAAAGATCCATTTCCACTGCCAAGGATAGATTAGGTCATAGGCTTGACCGCGGGATGCGAACTGTTGTCATTCATTGATGCATATTCTGGCTTCCACCAGATACCTCTGAACCCGGATGATCAAATAAAGACTGCATTTATTACCCCGTATGGGGCTTACTGCTATCGCACTATGCCGTTTGGTTTATGTAATGCAGGTGCAACGTACCAAAGATGTATGCAAAAATGCTTGCACGACCAAATAGGTCAAAACGTACAAGTTTACGTGGATGACGTGGTTATCAAGACCAAGGAAATCGCAACGCTCCTTGACGACATAAGGCAAACATTCGCGAACTTGACAAGGTTCCGGATGAAGCTTAACCCGAAAAAATGTACCTTCGGTGTCCCGGCTGGAAAATTACTCGGATTTCTTGTTTCCAGCCGAGGTATCGAAGTTAACCCAACTAAGATCCGAGCCATTGAACGAATGGAGCTGCCGAAGTGTCTTAACGATGTCCAAAAGTTCACTGGATGCCTGGCATCATTGAGTCGGTTTGTATGTCGGTTGGGAGAAAAGGCACTGCCTCTCTACCAACTCATGAAAAAGTCGGATAAATTCGTTTGGACGCCACATGCCGATGAAGCCTTTGCCCACTTGAAAAAGATGTTGGCCACTGCGCCAGTGTTAGCCTCTCCACTATCAAAGGAGCCAATGTTGCTCTACATAGCCGCAACCAACCGAGTTGTAAGTGCAGTAATTGTAGTGGAGCGCAATGAAGAGGGTAAGTTGGTGCAGAGGCCAGTATATTACCTAAGTGAGGTATTGTCTGCCTCAAAACAGAACTACCCGAACTTTCAAAAGGTGGCATACGGTGTCTACATGGCGGCAAAGAAGTTAAAGCATTACTTTGAGGAGCACCCCATCAAAGTAATATGTGAAGCTCCCATATCCGAGATAATGGGTAACAAGGATGCGAGTGGCAGAATCGCAAAATGGGCAATTGAGCTAGCCCCTTATGCGCCCCAATACGACAGAAGAGAAGCGATCAAATCTCAGGCTGTGGTGGACTTTTTTGTGGATTGGGCCGAGGTACAATACGAACCACCGCCACCGGATCCGAATTACTGGAGGATGCACTTTGACGGGTCGAAAACCAAAACCAGGCTAGGCGCCGGGGTTGTGCTTACCTCGCCAAAGAAGGACCAGCTAAAGTACGTATTGCAGATCCATTTCGCAGCATCGAATAATGTCGCCGAGTATGAGGCTCTTGTGCATGGGCTCAAAGTGGCAAAGGAGATTGACATACGTCGGATAATATGCTTTGGCGACTCGGATCTGGTGGTGCAGCAGGTGTCCGGAGTATGGGACGCCCTGGATCCAAACATGGCACTATACAAATTTCACGTGCAGAAGATATCTGGTTACTTCGAGGGGTGTGAATTTCACCATGTACCCCGAGTGGAAAACGAGGCTGCCGACATGTTGTCGAAGCTCGGATCGACCAGACAGGCAATTCCACCGGGTGTAGCATTGGAACACCTCAGAAAACGATCTATCAGGCCGTCCCCAGGAACTGACTCGATCTATGTCCCGGAAAATACGAAATCCGGAGCTGAGCCCATGGACATTGACATGGGAGGTGGTACGCGAGACCCGAGGACTGCCACGGCAAACCCGAGGACTGCCTCGGCAAACCCGGGGACTACCTTGCTAGACCCGGGGACTTCTCAGCGTGATCCGGCTGAAGTTATGCCGGTGGATCATATGGAAATTGATGAGGAGATATTCCCTCCACGAGCCATACCAGCTTGGGCACTGCCTATATTCCAATTCCTGAAAGACGGAACGTTACCCGCTAAGGAGGTGTTAGCCAGGCAAACTCAGAGGAGAGCAAAAGCATACACAATCATCAATTCCGAGTTGTACAAACGAAGTGTAACCAATGTCCTCCAACGATGCGTTGACCCGGAAGAAGGGCTTGACATCCTCCGAGATATACACCAAGGAGAATGCGGGCATCATGCCTCATCCCGAGCCTTGGTGGCAAAGGCGTTCCGGCATGGATTCTACTGGCCAAGTGCCTTGGAACAAGCAGAAGATCTTGTGAGAAAATGCAATGGTTGTCAGAGGTACGCCACCAAGACACATATGCCTATGTCGGAACTCAAGACCATACCAATTACGTGGCCATTTGCAGTATGGTGTTTGGATATGGTTGGCCCGTTCAAACCGGCGAGAGGAAACATGACACACATTTTGGTCATGGTGGACAAGTTTACAAAATGGATTGAAGTGAAACCTATAAGAAAATGTGATGGAGCTACGGCCGTGACATTTATCAAAGACATCATCTTGAGATACGGTTATCCACACAGTATTATAACTGACAACGGAACAAATTTTGCGGAAGGAGCATTTGCGCGCTTCTGCCGAGATAAGAAGATCCGACTCGATGTCGCCTCGGTAGCCCACCCCGCATCGAACGGACAAGTGGAAAGATCCAACGGATTAGTATTATCCGGGATAAAACCCCGGCTCATTGAGCCGCTGCAAAGATTAGCGGGGTGCTGGATAGAAGAACTACCGGCAGTACTGTGGAGCCTAAGAACAACTCCGAATCGATCAACAGGCTATATGCCATTTTTTCTGGTATATGGGGCAGAAGCTGTATTACCAGCCGACATAGAGCATGATTCGCCTAGGGTCACCCAATACACAGAAGATGAAGTGCAAGAAGCCCGGCAAAATGATGTTGATCTGCTGGAAGAAGCGAGAGAACTGGCACTGTCCAAATCCGCCATATATCAGCAAAATCTCCGACGCTATCATAGCCGGAAAGTATGCCCCCGAGTCTTTCGGGAAGGCGATCTGGTGCTCCGGTTGGTACAACGTACTACTGGCATGCATAAATTATCCCCCCATTGGAAGGGCCATTCATTGTGAGCAAAGCATTGCACAATGATTCTTACTATCTCATAGATGCAAAGCCATAGAAAAAGAACAAGGCGGACAGGTCCGGAGAGGAATCCAAGCGACCGTGGAATGTAGCACTACTTCGTCCCTTTTACACTTAGCTAAGTAGTGTATGTATCCGAGTCGTCTCATATGTCGGTATGTATGTCAGCAATGAGCTTATCAATGAAATAGCAGCGCCTCGAGCAGTAACTCAGGGACTGCCTTAATAATGTTTGTCGTAATTTCTTATGCGGTAGCTGGAATAAGTCATTCTACTTAACCCGGATTAGTAATGTGTGCGCACCAAAAACGCAACCCTTCGACTTGCTGTTGTCCAACAAGAATTGGCTTCATGGGAAGCAAGGGAACAAGTTTGGAATTGCGTAGCACATGAAAAACGACTAAGGAAACGAATTTATTCGAGCTAAAATTTGTTTTTTCGAACTAACCCTATATTTATTTTTAAGTTATTATGCTAAATTATTTTGAGCTAAGCCTAAGAGTTTCTAAGTATTGTTAAAACAATTTTTAAAGCTTGGATTCGTAAGTCGTAAAACCGAATCAAGGTAGACACGGACCGAGCCAGAGAATTGGATGAACAAGAAAATGAAACTCGGGGACTACGCCCAAGTTAATCCGGCATAAAAATATAGTAGCAAAATATCACATATCCGGCATACAATTGCACCCGGCATACCGGGGATCTGATAATTTTCAAGTTTTTTAGAACTAAGGAGCAGCAGGAGGAGCAGGTTCGGCGTCATCGTTGATGTCTTCAATATCTGAAGCATCATCTTCTCCGCCCTCATCCGACCCATCTTCAACATTCTCATTCTGCTCGTCCCCAGGGGATTCCAGGAAGCTCGGTCCTTCAATCCAGTCATGAATAGGAGAATATTCGACGAGGCTGTAGGCGCAAGCCTGGTGCCGAGCTAGCCACTCCAGATCATCGGTCCATCTAGATCCGGTGCGCCGACATGTAAGGAGGCTGAGGTCGATTTTCTCGTACCATGTGAGAATATGGTGAAGGATGGTGTCAGCTGCGACACGACTAGCGGACTCTCTCCAGAGGTCAAGCTGGCTTTCAACTTCCATTAACTTCTCAACAAGAGTTGCGATGGTCTCCGGGCTAGTCTCTCCGGGCCAGAATGTATTGAAAATCCAAACTGTAACGTCGAGGATATCCTTGCCATAATTCTTGATAGTCTCCACACGAGAGGACAAGCTGACCAATAGGTCCTCCATGTCCAAGGGAATGTTCTCACCATCAAGAGCAATGGAAGTACCCCTCTCTCGGCGAAATTTGGCAACAGCAGCGCTGGCAATCGCAGTACCCTCTGGAAAGTGGTCTGGAAACAAGGCAAAGGAAGAAGGTAAAGAAAAGACATATGAGGTAACCCGGAGAGTTATGTCGGACAAGGGAAAGGAACTTACGAGAAATATGGCTATGGATCCGGGTCAACTCCTTGATGCAGGCATCACATCTTTTGCGAAGCTGCTCAAGCTCAGCGTTTGCCGACCCGAGCTGGAGGTCGGATTCTCTGAGTAGGTCCTGGTCCTTGGAGATTTGGAGAGTAAGGCGCTCACGCTCTTCGGTGAAGTTCTGGCCAACTTTTTGGAGCTCGGTTTTGTGCTGGGCCTTCATCTTCTCCATCTCAGCCTTGAGCTTGGCTATCTCGTCGTCCTTAGTCCGTAGGAGGGCAAGTTCATCATTCTTTTTCTTCAGCTCAGCTTGATGCTGCCCTGCTTGTTCGAGAAAATGCAGCATCATATCAGGCACGGGCACACTATCCTCAAGCGATGCTGAAATAATATGTTGACCCGGCAGAGCCGAGGAGTGAATGTTTGTCGAGCCAAGGAGAAGAAGAAACAGAAAACACTGAGAGGTCGAACAAAAGAGAACATACCCCGGATTTCCTCCAAGTTCTTCCGCATGATTTTGTTCTCAGCCTCCACCCCAGCTGCAGAAACCGAATGAGGAGATTAGTTCGGCGGAAGAAAGGGAAGAAAAACGGAGAGGTGCCGAGGGAGAAAATTACCTCTCTTTTCATGTTCTGCACCAAGTGTAACATGTTTTGCGCGGAGGATCTTGTGGGTATCAAGCAAGCATTGGAATTCGGTGCTCCGGCGATTGGTGGTTACCTGAAAGAAGTACAGAAGTGTAAAATTAGCTTGGTGCATATTCGAAGTGTACAAGATCCGGGCCAAGTGGAACTTAACCCGGCTCTAGGTGTGTGCATATTCGAAGTGTACAAGATCCGGGCCAAGCGGAACTTAACCCGGCTCTAGGTGTGTGCATATTCGAAGTGTACAAGATCCGGGCCAAGCAGAACTTAACCCGGCTCTAGGTGTGTGCATATTCGAAGTGTACAAGATCCGGGCCAAGCGGAACTTAACCCGGCTCTAGGTGTGTGCATATTCGAAGTGTACAAGATCCAGGCCAAGCGGAACTTAACCCGGCTCTAGGTGTGTGCATATTCGAAGTGTACAAGATCCGGGCCAAGTGGAACTTAACCCGGCTCTAGGTGTGTGCATATTCGAAGTGTGCAAGATCCGGGCCAAGTGGAACTTAACCCGGCTCTAGGTGTGTGCATATTTGAAGTTTACATGCAGCTACGTTGGTTTTCTAATGAGCATCCGGCCGAGTAACAAGCTACTCCCCTGGAGGCTCGGGGACTAATGATTATTATCTACAGCATGTAAAGGACTTTTCTCAAACCCGGCTATTATCTATGTTGGTTTTGAAGTTTACATACCTCCATCATTCGCCCCGCGAGGTTAATTGCCTTGGCGGCAGTATTCATCTGGGCAGAAAATTCTGCGGGGCCGAACTTTTCCGGGAGATCGTCGTTGTGGACGAACTCCGCCTTGTTCCAGTTCATAACGAACTCGATAAGGCTCGGAGGGTACCGTTCGCCAGTGGGCATGTGGGGTGCCACCAAGCCCTTCGCATGAGCTTCCTTCCTCTCAACTAGGGCAAGAGCTGGGCTGGTGTGCAGAACCATCTGCTGCGCATCGGTTGGCTCAGCATGAACATCCTTTGCTGCTGGTGATTTCTTCGGAAGCATCGACGATAGAGTTTGCTGCCAGGCCTCGATGGATGCAGACTTGGTAGTATTCGGGGCCTTCTTGCCTTTAACTTGCTCGGAAGAAGTAACTGCGGTGGACTTCCCTTTATAAGCTGCTGGAATGGTTCCTCGCCGAGGCTGAGATGACTCGGAAGAGGCAGAAGAACTTGGCACTAGAGTTGCTGTGGGTTTCCTTGGTGCCGGGACAGGTGCTGGCTCGGTAGCTGGTACTGGAGCTACTGCTGGTGCTGGTGTCGTGATAGACTCGGTGGTTGCTGGTTGTGGCGATGCCGAAGTGGTGGACGCCGTCGCCTCGGTTGGACCGACCCCTCCCGCTCCGAGGTCGCGTTCTTCTCAACGAGGCACTACGGAACCCGGAGCAGCCGCAGAACCCTCCGGAATAGGGCTCAGCGGGCGTGACTCGTCGTCACGAGGAGGAGAAGGGCCGGACCAAAGGGGAGAAGAGATGCTCGATCTGCTCTGAGGGACCTCCACAGGAGGCCTGAAAAAGAGAATAATGTCAGGTGCGAAATTACCGCGATGCAAGGAAAAATGAGTTGCGCAATGAAAAATAACTTACGCATCCGAGGTCTCGTCCTCCTTGGGTTTCCGAGCCCTCCGTGCCGGGGCTTTGCCTGCCCGCTTGGAGGCAGTCTTGTCTCTGGCCTTCTTTTGCCTTTTTGTGGGCTGAGAAGGTTCGGAGGAAGAACTTGATGTGGATCCACGCTTCTTCTTCAACGCCACCGGAACCGGCTCGCCCGTAGCAAGTGGAGGATCCTCGTGGATATGCCCACCGGGGTTAGCTGATGCCGGAAAGGCAAAAGAAAGAGGGACAGCCTCAACAGGTTCAATCACATCGACATCCGAGTCATCCTCATCATCGGGCCAATCTCTAAGGGAAGAGAATTTACCGCTGGGTCGTTTGGTAGCGTCGGTCATAGGGAGGAACATCTCCTGGTCCGGCTCCTCCTCATCCGGGATTTCTCGGTCGGGCGCCCACTTAAGGGTCGGATCCGTGCCATCCTCGAGAGTTTGCTGAAGAAACAGCTGAGAAAAAGCACAAAGAGCAGAGTCAAAAATACGACAAAAACCGACACATACTTGATCCGAAATAAGTTTGCCCCGCGAAGCTTACCGCGGGAGGGAGCCTGTCACGGCAGTAGTGCTCGATTCCCCACGTCCATTCGGCGGAGAAATCCTTGTGGGTGGTGAAAAGACCTTTAACCCGGCGAAAGATCTCCGTGTTGCTCAACTCGAAGGAGGAGGTTCGGTTGGGGTCGCGGCCGAAGCTCATGTGGCACAACTTGTGGGAGCGCTTCTGGAGGGGAGAGATTCGGTTGCGCGCGAACATGATCATAGCATCCTCGTTGTGCAATCCGAGCTTCTTCAGCTCCACGAACCTCTTGTTAACTTGGTTGGCTAGAGCCGTAGGTTTCTTGGGGACCTCCTCCTAGAAATCCGTGTCAGGTAGGCCCGGAGCGTAGGGCAGCAACCGAATCAAATCTTCGGTACCCTCGTTCCGGACGTAGAAGAAGGTCCGGGCCCATCCTTTGCAGGAGTCAAGCCCGGTTACCCAGGGAAAGACTGAAAATCTCCAGGGCAAGATGGAGGCAGCTCCGAACTGGGTGAGCTGCTTATCCTCCGACTCTACGTGGATATTGGGGACGACGTTGCGACGAAGACCGAAGAACCGGATCCACAGCTCCTTCGTGGGCCATAGTCCGGTGTAGCCTTTGATCGTAGAGGCAAAGGCACAAAGAGAGGTGATTGCGTTTGCTGGGAGATGGTGCGGCTGCAGGTGATACGTCCTAACCCAATCCCGGAAGAAATCGCTCACCGGAAGGCCAAATCCCCGTTGGAAGTGGGACAGGAATACAACGAACTCACCCGGTTCGGCGGAAGGGAGACGAGCGGTGACGCCGGCGGGAATACGCCTGGTCCGGTAGAGCCAGTCAATGTCATCTTGACAGACCCATGAACCGTCCCACGTGCCGCGGTCCGCCGCGCCGGCGTCCTCCTCCATCTCCTGCTCGGCGACGACGAGCTCCTCCTCCGTCATCTCGTATTTGCTATACTCGCTGGAGCTAGCAGCGGCGGGGATCTGTGGCCGAGATTGGCGAGGACCCGTGGCTAAGCAGTTGCACAGCGGTGGCTGCAAAGCAGAAGCACGGGGAGAGTGCGGCGGAGGCGCTGCTGCTAGAAGCACCGGCGGCGGCGTGGTCACAGGGAAGATGAAGGAGAGAACGCAACGGGCAGAGGGGCGCAGAGGTGGAAAAACGCTAAGGGATGCGCCCCTCCCCTATTTAACCACCCCCAGAGATCGATGAGTGGGATCACGCTGCGCCGACGAGCCACACGGTGTGGCCGTGTATCATCGGCATCAGCCAATCAGAGAAAAGCCACACGGGGGGCACAGAGTAGAAGCAATCCCATGACGCGACGCGCTGTTGCGGTAAATGAGGAGGCAGGCATGACGTGACCCACACACAGTGATAACTGACAATTACTGCAGCGGTTACTGTGCAGGCCCTTAAAATAAGACGAGGTAATGATTAGCCTCCACGTGGGGTTGGCGTATGAGAGAAGGAAACGGGGCCCGGATCAAACCATGATAACCATGGGATCCGAGCCAAAGTGGTGACCCGGCCGGCAAGTGAAAACTTGGAACGTGCAAAGGGAACGTAAATCCATATAGTCCGAGATAAGGAGCTAACTCGGAATTAAACGTCCGAGGCTCGAACACAAATGAACCTGATGTGGCCTTAGCGGCCAAGGCAGCTAAGACCGCACCAGCTTCGGGGACTAATGTTGGGGGGATACCTCCGGGTAGGGTCACTCCAGGGTATAACGGCCGAGTTAGCCGAGGTCCGGCAAGGTCAAAGCGGATGCTAACCGGGTCACCTCAAGGCAGTCCGAATCACGGAGTAACCCGGACCAGGGGGGTCGCCTAACTTTATCTCGTCCGGCTTAAGGAGTAAGTCGGAAGTGCTTGTCTAACTTATATGCAGGAACAGGTGTGGCCGGATCCACTATGATCCGGGTCCTCGCTTAGCTTCTAGGAGAAGAAAGGAATCTCTCTGGTCAAAAAGAAGGTCCGGTACGTACTGCATGAGCGAAGAACGCAAGGGCAGGACCACCGAATCGTGGCCGACAAGGGTGACGACGCTCATGTCGTCTGACGCGGGCGCCGTAGAGGCTCACGTTGCTAAAGCATGTACGACGCGGGGGAAAAGCACCCCGGTCGGGTTACCACTTTGGGAGGGGGCATATTCTTAGGAATATGCCTCCACGTATGCCCTAGGCCAGGACCGAACTTCCTCTATATAAGGGGGGCTAGGGTTCTGGTAGAGGGGGTTGGTTGAGCTCTAGTTGGTTAAGCACGAGTTGATCTAGGGTTCTAGGGAAAGATAGTAGGCAAGAGTAAGAGAGCACCTTCTTCCTCCTCTCGCCAATACAGCTCAGGGAGCACTTGTAATCTTGGAGATATAGCAATACAAACTTCTGTGTGGAGAATCACTCCACTATCCCTCCCTGGATTCCCCTAGCGTGTATTAGTCCCCACCTTTAGCCTATCCATGGCATCTTCCATGACACCACCACGACATGGTTCGAGGTGGTGAACTTGTCGAGTTCTTACCACGCCCTCCTCGGGCGCCCCGCCCTCGCCAATTTCATGGGCGTCCCCCACTATGCATACCTCAAGACGAAAATGCCGGGGCCAAACGGCATGATCACCATCGATGGCTGCTTCAGGCAATCGATGGAGTGCGCCTCAGCTGGCTCCAAGCTGGCCAAAGCCCTCGTCATAGCCGAAGAGAAGCACGAGATCATGCACAATGTGGCCATAGCCCAGCAAGAGATGTCGGCTAGCAGGAAACCGGCTGGGGAAGGAGCTTTCCAGCCGGCTAGGGAGACAAAGAAGATCCTGATCAACCCCACCGACCTGACCAAGTTCGTCACCATTGGTGCCAACTTGGACAACAAATAGGAAGGCACGCTCGTCGACTTCCTCCGTTAGAATTGGGACATCTTTGCATGGTCACCCAAGGACATGCCAGGTGTGCCGAGGGAGTTCGCCGAGCACTCACTTCATGTGCGGCCGGATGCCAAGCCGGTTAAGCAGCCTCTGCGCCAGCTTGCAGAAGAAAAGAGAAAGATCATTGGTGACAAGATCACGGCTCCTTGCAACCGGGTTCATCATGGAAGAGTACCACCCGGACTGGCTGGCCAACCCAATCCTAGTGTTGAAGAAGAACAACACTTGGCATATGTGTATCGACTACACCAGCCTGAATAAGGCATGCCCGAAAGACCCCTTCGCTTTGCCCTGTATCGATCAGGTTATCGATTCCATGGCCGGCTGCGACTTGTTGTCCTTTTTGGATGGTTACTCCGGCTACAATCAGATCCGGCTAAATCCAGCTGACCAGATAAAGACGTCGTTCATCACCCCGTATAGGGCTTTCTGCTATGTAACCATGCCTTTCGGTCTGAAGAATGCAGGTGCTACCTATCAGCGATGTATGCAGAAATGCCTACATTCGTAGATCGTCCAAAACATGCATCCCTACGTGGATGACGTCGTCATCAAGACAAAGGAGAAGCGCACCCTCCTCGAGGACTTGGGGGAAACGTTCGGCAACCTCCGCTAGTACCAGATGAAGCTGGACCCAGAGAAGTGTGTCTTCAGCGTTCTATCTGGCCAGCTACTCGGTTTCCTCGTTTCACAATGAGGGATCGAGGCGAACCCGTATAAGATCGTGGCTATCGAGAGGATGCAGCCGCCCAAGAGCTTGCTCGGAGTCCAGAAGTTCACCGGATGCCTGGCCTCCCTCATCCGCTTCGTCAGCCAGCTGGGGGAGAAGGCACTTCCGCTATACCAGCTGATGAAGAAGACGGAAGTTCTCCTGGACCTCGCAGGCTGACGCCGCCTTTCATGACCTCAAGCGCATGCTATCCACAACATCGGTTCTAGCCATCAGCCGGGTTGTTAGCAGCCGATGTTGCTCTAAATAGCAGCCATCAGCCGGGTCGTTAGCGTCGTCCTGGTGTTGGAGCGCCCCAAGGAAGGCAAGGCTTAGCCGGTTCAGCGACCCGTCTACTACCTCAACGAGGTTCTCTCCGTCTCCAAGCAGAACTACCCCCACTACCAGAAGATGTGCTATGGAGTGTACCTGGCGTGCAAGAAGATCAAGCACTACTTCCAGGAGCATCCGATTAAGGTGGTGTGCACCACACCCCTTTCGGAAATCACCGGCAACAAGGACTCCACCGGCCGAGTCGCCAAGTGGGCCGTCGAGCTTGCCGCCTACTCCATCCAGTACGAGCCAAGGCTCACGATCAAGTTGCAAGCACTAGCGTACTTCCTCGTTGATTGGTCCGAAACCCAGTACCTCCCTCCGGTTCCTGACTCGGACCATTGGAGGATGCACTTCGACGGCTTGAAGATGCTCGGGGGCTTGGGAGCCGGCATCGTCCTCACCTCACCCAAGGGAGACCGGCTGGAGTATGTTCTCCAGATCCACTTCACGGCCTCCAACAATGTTGTCGAGTACGAGGCGATGATACATGGCCTCCGTCTAAACAAGGAGATCGGCATCAATCGGATCCTTTGCTTCGGTGACTCGGATCTAGTGGTGCAGCAGGTATCCGAAGAATGGGACGCCCGCGATGCAAACATGGCCCTCTACCGGTTCCACATGAAGAAGCCCAGTGCCTGCTTCGATGGATGTGAGTTCCATCACGTCCCTCGCGTCAACAACGAGGAAGCCGATTCGCTCACCCGGATCGGATCCACCACGCAGGCGATCTCGCTGGGGGTCTCCTTGGAGCATCTGTGCAAGCCCTCCATCCATTCGTCTCCCGAGTCGAATTCCATCATCTGGACAGGAAGCATGCTGGCTGATGGCACGGCAGACGTGGAACCCGCGAAGAAGAAGGCCCGCACCAACTCTGACGCATTCGCACCCTCCGGCTCACAAGACCTGGGGGCTACCGGCTCATCAACCGGCTTGGAGGCTGCCGTTCCGGGTACCTCACTCGGGCGACCACCTGACATCTCTCAGCCGGAGAACGAGAGCATCCTCACCATCCGGGAGATACCATCCTGGGTGCAGCCCTTCATGAACTACATCACCAACGGAGAACTTCCAGATGACGAAGTTGAGGCTAGAAAAATCCGGCGACGTGCACACACGTACACCATCATCAACAAGGAGCTATACAAACGCAGCGTATCCGGCATCTTCTAGCGATGTGTCAACGTGGACACAGGCTACCGGATACTCAAAGACATCCACCAGGGCGAGTGTGGGCATCACGCTTCATCTAGGTAAATAGTCTCCAAGTCGTTCCGCCACGGCTTCTATTGGCCCACCACCCTCGAGGATGCCGAGCAGCTAGTCCGCGCATGCAACGGATGCCAGCATTTCGGGCAGCTTAGGCACATGCCGGCTACGGTGCTCAAGACCATACCGATTACCTGGCCCTTCGTCGTCTGGGTGCTCGACATGGTCGGTCCCTTCAAGCGAGAACGTGCGAGCATGACCAACCTGCTGGTGGCGGTGGACAAGTTCATGAAGTGGATAGAAGCCAAACCTATCCGGAAGCTGGACGGGGCGACAGTCATCACCTTCTTCACAGACATTGTCAACCGGTTTGGCTACCCCAACAACATCATCACGGATAACGGCACGAACTTCGCCAAGGGGGTCTTCGCCCGCTTCTGCAGCAAAAAGGGCATCCGGCTGGACCTCGCCTCCGTCGCGCAACCGCAGTCCAATGGGCAAGTCGAAAGGGCAAATGGCCTAGTGCTAGCCGGCTTCAAGCTGCGCCTCATCGAGCCCTTGGAGCGGGTGCCCGGATGCTGGATCGATGAACTTCCGGCTGTGCTGTGGAGCCTCCGCACCACGCCGAATAGGTCAAGCGGCTTCACCCCGTTCTTCCTTGTCTATGGCTAGGAAGCCGTCCTCTCCGTGGACATCGAGTTCGACTCACCACACAATCTCCTCTATTAAAAAAAGGCTAACCAGGAGGTACGGGAAGATGGCGTGGACCTCCTCGAGGAGGCCCGCGAGCTGGCCCTGCCCAGATCGGTCATATACCAGCAGCGCCTATGCCGCTACCATTCTAGCCGAATCTGCCCTGTCGCATTCCACGCAGGCGATCTGGTCCTCCGACTGGTACATGACACGAAGGGCATGCACAAGCTATCGCCACCTTGGGAGGGCCCCTTCATCATCAGCCGGGCGCTGCAGAACAATTCCTACTACCTCATCGACGCGCAATAGCCGTGCAGGAACAAGATGGACAAGTTGGACGAGGAGACAGAACGCCCCTAGAACGTGGCCCTGCTCCGCCTGTTTTACACCTAGTCATCAGACAGTATATGTATCCCATGAACTCTATGAATGAAAAATGCGGAACCCTGAGAGATACTCGGGGGCTCCTTGCCATAAATTTGTGTGCATTCTTTCTTCCGGTTCAGTTTTCCAGCTCCGACAACTCCTACCCGGTTGGCCCGACCTGCTAAATCGACAAACCGGCTGAGTAGTGTGCGATGATGTCAGAGGCCCACTCGTTTTTTTAGCTACAGACCACAACCCGGCTGTCCGGCTAGCAAGAGAAAAAGCCCGAGGCATCCCACATGAAAAACAGGGTGAAGATGCGACGGATCGGGCGGTCCTGCCTTGCGCCTAGTTTGAGATGATCCGGCTACTAAGCCCCCAGTACCGTGTGCAATGTACTATCAGCTCCCTTCGATTCCAGCTGTAGACCGCAACCCGGCTGCCCGGTAAGGACGCAGCATAAATAGCAAAGTGCATGGGAAAGTGACTAAGTGTCCAGAGAAGCACAAGCTAGTTTTTGAAAAATAAAAGTTGTCCTCCGGCTAATAAGCACTACCTTAACCGACTAACCTATTAACAAATGTGTCTGCATGTGTGTTTGTTTTGTACGACTACGTCGAGTCGTATTTCGAGGAGAAGGAAGATTCGAAGTCCTTGCCTTCATCAAGCGCTCCGAATCTCTGGGGCTACACCCACTAGGTGCGCTCGCGCGCCCCTAGTGGAACCATGTAGTTCCAACCGGCTAAAGGAGTTTAGCCGGATATTTGGAGCCCAGCTGAGGGCAAGTGCAGGAAAAGAAAGAAGAAGATTCGAAGCACTTGTCTTCTCTAGCTACTCCGAATCTCGGGGGCTACACCTAGTGGGTGCGCTGGCGCGCCCCACTGGAGTTGAAGTTCCCCCGACTAAAGGCGTTCAGCTGGGCAAGGGTAACCGCATATCTCCCGGTTGTGGTAACCGGCTAGAAGTGTCTAGCCGGATGAAGCTAAGGGTTTAAAGAAAAGAAAGAAGATTCGAAGCATCTAGCTTCACCAGCTACTTCGAATCTCGGGGGATACACCCAGTGGGTGCGCTGGCGCGTCCCCACTAGAGTTGAGGTTCCCCCTACTAAAGTTGTTTAGCCAGGCGAATGAGGTCGGATAAGTGTAAACGGCAAAGAACAAAAACTTCAAAGCATACAAAGTCACAAGGAAAATAGAAGCAAGCAAACAACACGATTGAATAAAAGGGGAGTCGAAGCTCCCATAGGTTCATCCGGCATCAGAAACAACTGGCACAGGCAGAAGAGTTCAACATGACAAAATAAAGACAAAGTCACCCGGCATCTCGCGGATCACATCTAAGCTACGGGGCCCTTGCCGTGAGGGAGGTCCTGGCCAGAGGCAGTCTCGGGAGGCGGAGGAGGCGCGCCGGCAGATCCGGCTTTGACGTCTTGGCCAGTCAGCTGTGACGAGGCTTCGGGTCCCGTGTCCGACGTCCCAGCGGACTCCGAGTCGGTGAGGACCTCATCAAAGTCGGTGTAGCCAGCGATCTTGATGGCGGAGGCACGGAGCTCGGGGTGGGCTTGGCGAATGGCAGCGAGGTCGGCACTAGCGCGGAACCCCTGTTGATCTTCTTGACGCGGGTGTCCTTGTACCAGGAGAGCATCAAGGCCAAGGCCATCTCTGCTCTGGATCGCGCCGCCAGGTCCCTCAGCCGTTCAACGGCAGCTGGCACCTTCGTCACCTTGGCCGCCAGCTGGGCAATCGTCTCTGGCACCGCCGCATCCGGCCACAGGAAATTGACGACCGTATGAGCCACTTTACGCAGCTTAGCGGCCTCCTCGCCAAGAAGGGTGACCAGCTCCTGGGCAGTGGGCTGCTCCCGTGGCCAGTTCTCTTGCAGCCGGTTGTACGCCAGCAAGTCTACACCGGGATAAAATGCTATCAGAAAAAAGAAGGTCAGGTCCGGCTACTAGATCCGGATAGAAAAAGCTAGTCGGAAACTACTTACCCTTGGCGGTGCGCCAAATCTGCATAAACTCCTCGAGCAGAGCCTTCTCCTGAACCGCCAGCCATTTGACCTCCTTCTCCTGGTCCTTGTGCTAGGCGTCGAGTAGGTCAAAGGCCTAGGCCCAGCTAGCAAGGGCGAAGTCGTGCTCCTTGATCATGGCCTCCAACGCATCCAACATGGAGTGGCACTCCTTGTTATGCAGCCGGAGCGAGGAGTTCTACTTGGCCAGGCGATCGTTTGCCTTTTTCAGGTGATTAGTCTCTCGTTGAGCGCACACCATGATGGCTGCGAGGAACTAGATATCAGTAAAAGAGAGAGAGAGAGAGAGAGAGAGAGAGAGAGAGAGAGGACGACGAGGAGGAGAGTATCCGGCTACTGAAACCGAGTAAAAACACTTACTCTGGGAGGTCCCGTTGGCGGTAGCCAGCTTCTGCTCTAGGGTCCGGATGCCCCCAGACGCGGCTCCAGCAGCCGGATCTCCTTCACCGCCAGCTCGAGGGAGGCAGCCAGATCCGCTAGCGAAGCAGCGGGAGAGACCTCGTCATCAATGGCGTTAACGGTCAGCGACTCTTTCGCCGCCAGCACTGTTGTTCGCCACTCCTCCCCTGGCTCGCCGTCAGAGTTATTGTCGGCAACGACCATGAGCTCCTTGCTGGTGGAGGCCCTCCTCGCCTCCGCGGGGGAACTACCTCCACTTTGTGAGGTGGCCGCGGCCGTCTCCGGCTGCACCACCATAGCCGGCAGAGGATCCCTGGCACCGGCTGCAGTAGTCGGATCAGCGCGAGGCGAAGGTGGCAGTGGAGCCCTGGGCGAAGGAGTAGGACCAGCAGCAGTAGTAGCAGAGGGGGGTGCGATGTCCGGCGTGAGGGGTGGTGAGCCGGTCGGCACCCGCGCTGGGCTTGTAGAACCAAAGGAGACCAACGAGCTAAAAGGACGAAATACGAAGGAAAGAAGCAAGTAAGAAAAAATGCGGAACATGAAAATTGCCCAAGGGTAAAAGAAACAAGAAGTGTAGGGACAGAAGATGACTCACCCTGGCACCACCGGAGGTGCTGCCTTCTTGCGGCCAAGACGGTCTGGCTCCTCTTGGGGGCCAGCTCCTCCACGACGGGCCAGTTGGACCCACTTCCTCCTCCGCCAGACCGGCTGGAGCCACTCCCACCGGCGCCAGACCGGCTGGAGCTGCTCCCCCCAGCACTCGATCGGCTAGAGTTGCCGTCTGCCTCACGGCGCCGGGCTGGCTCGGGAGCCGGCGCGGCCTCCTCCTCCTCGACAACCTCCACGTGGGGGTCGTGTGTCGGTTCGTCGTTCCGACTGGGGAAGACGTCGTCGTCCCCATCCGACTCCTCGTCAGACCGGCGAGCGCACGGCTCGGGAAGGTCAGGCATGAAGTTCTGGAGGGGGGTCTCGCCCTCCTCCCGGATGATGCAGGGGAAGGTCTACAAAAAAGAAAGAAGACAAAGGTCAGCCGAATAGAAAGAAGGGCCAAGAAACAGAGAAAACCGGCTAGTAAGAAGCTTACCCGGGGCGAGCGGTTGTCGCGGCTATAGGGGACCAGCCCGAACTTCCGGTGCTCCGATAGCCGCTCCTTCGTAATCGTCCACACCCACTCCTTAAGGTTGTGGTAGCGGGGATCACGGCGGGACAGCCAGGTCGGGTCCAGCCGGCCGGAGTAGAAGCACATCTTGTGTGCGTGCTACTGCAGTGGCATCATCAGCCGGGACATCCAACTAAGTGTGATGTCCAGGCCGGTTAAGCCGGCGGTGACGAGGGAGCGCATCCGCTGCAGCATCGCGTTGGACTCCGCCTTCTCCCCGTGAATCTTCAGATCCATTTCTCCGGCTAGATTCCACGTTCTGGAGAGCTGGCAAATTGATCCGGTCAATGGCAGTAACATTGCTGACGTAGAAGTACGACTGCTGCCATAGTCGCACTGTGTCTTGTAGCTGGAACTTCGGCTAGCCGGTCTGCATGCGGGAGTAGATGGAGGCGCCGCCGCACGTCACCAGTGGCCCCTGCGTGAACTGCACCTGCAGTCACATGCGGAATAGCCGGCAGAACAACCTGAGATCCGGTTGGATCCCGAGGTAGCTCTCGCAGAACGCCACAAAGTGCGCCAGCATGCCGATGGCGTTGGCGCCGAGGTGGTGGAGGCGCAAGTCGAAGAAGGCGAGGAATGTGAGGAAGAAAGGGTGCACCGGCAGCGTGAAGCCGTGGCCAAGGTGGGAGAGGAAGATGACCCGCTCCCCCTCCGTCAGGTGCGGCGACTCCTCTCCCGGCAGCGCCAGCCGCACCTTCACCTCCATCTCCGGAGGCAGCACGCGGGTGGCGTGGTACTTCTCGATGTGATCCTCCGTGACAGAGGAGCCGCACCAGGCTCCACGCTCTACAGCCATCACCGGTTCGTTGGCTATCATAATGGTCATGGAGTGGCGGTGGCCCGTGTCTCCGGTGGCACTAAACAGGCAGCGCGATGAGCTCCGGTGACAAGAACTATCTAGGTAGAGGCGAGGCAAGGGCACAAGGAGGGGAATGGGAAGGTAGCGAGCGGAAGGAGGAACTGCCTCCCCCGGGCGACCCTTTAAAGGCCCGGGAGGGCAACCGTCCGCAAAGCCACGCGGCACCCATCCAGCCACGCCACACCCCTACCACCGCCTCAGATCCTATGTGCAGGCGCCGAGTGCACAGAAGATCAGGGAGTGGGAACCAAAGAGCAAAGCAGCAGTTTCCCAAGGCGACGCGTGACGGGACGTTACGCTGCGCGCCATAGTGCAATGATGGCGCGTGCGCGCGTGGCCAGTGTTAGCGCTAACATCACGGGTAGCGCAACCGCCAGGCGTAGCCGGTCACAAATTTCAAATCCAGGACGGAGCGCGTGCACATTTCACCTAAGGGCGAAAACCACACGCGCTCGGGGGCTAGTGTCAGGGGGATGACCTCCGGATACCCCCAACCAGACAAAGAACTACGGCAGTCGATTCACGTCCGGCTGGCAGAGCACAGCTAGACATGAGCAAGTTATACGGGCTACTATACGGTAGTCGAAACCAGGAAGAGCGACAAGGTTCAGGACCGGCTACACCAGCGTAGCCAAACATAATCAGAAGGACAAGGTGACATGTTGCACAGTGGGTGGGCTGTATTCCCTGGTATAGCGACAAGACACGCAACTACGAAGCCATACCAAAGACTTTGCGAGATGACGCGGGCACAGTGGTCGGGTGCTGACGACGGGCTCGCACGGCGTTCACTGTACCCACGATGATCCTACCGCATGTACCTCGATGGGATGCAACCGTATCAGATACTGTAGATGACCAGCCGGCTGGGACCCACTTATGGGGCCCGCCAGCTGGACTGGCCAGTGAGACCGTTGCCCCTCTACCTATATAAGGAGGGGCAAGACTCTCGTAGCAAGGGTTGGACTCAATTCATTTAAGAAGGTAGATAGAAGATACAACTCCAGGAGCAATTGTAGCCTGTATACTACTGATAGTCAGATCGGCAGGAGTAGGAATTTTACCTCACCACGAGGGCTCCGAACCTGGGTACTTCTTGTGTCTCGCAACACTTGCTCGTATCCAATCCTGCTTGCGGATGCTGTCGAGAGCTTCCCTGCTAGTCCCAATACCTCTATCTAACCTATTTAGGTTCTACCGTTCCCAATACAACGACACCACTCGCCCACCTTTAGCACACGCCAACGTCGTCATGCCGCTTTTGGAGCATCTCTGTAGCCCAGTTCGATAGGCACAGTAGATTTAGCAGAGAGAAAGAAGGCACGCTTGGTTTTATTTCATTCAGTATTTCTCTTTGCCTCGATCTCCATCCCCACTTCACCTCCAGCGTCCCGGTGATGGCCATTACCACTTGCACACCAATACAGGCACGCGCCAACGCCGCCATGCCGCTTTAGGATTAGCTCTGGCGCCCAGTTTGATAGACTATTTTCCATCTCGCCCTGCCAGCTGTCGCTCGCTCTCTCCTCCAAAGCCCCAATCAAAACCAAACGCCATCGCCCCCACCTGCTCAAGCTCTTTCTCGCGATGGCCCAATTGATCGATGATAGTGACACTTCTAGGGTGTTTTCCGATGCCCCCCTTGAAGAAATCTCAGCCAGATGTGACGTCATCACCATCGCGAGCCTCTTCGCCTGCTACAAATGTTATCTTTACTCAGCAACACATATTGCATCCCTGTCGAAATCTCATCCGTTTGGTCTCCCCTGTGTTCTTCACACTCACCCAACTGAGGTACCGCGTGAGTACAATGTCTTCTACTGCGACAATCACATGAAGCAGTTCTACAGGGGTAGCTACTATTAAAGCAGGGGCAAGCAGAAGCCACAAAAGAAGTTTAGGTGAACCTTGTGCAAGCTGATGCCACTGGACAGGTCCTCGTCTGATGCTATGATGCCAAATTGTGAGGGTAAGAAGTGGGTAGGTGCCCATGGAGATTGGATCGCCACTATTGGCCTCACCTGGAACTGGGAGCCTGTAAATGTGTTCACTCGTCACCGGATTCCTCTACCAGCGATCTTCGATTTTGAGGCCACACCCGAGGTACTTAATTTTATCGCGAATGGTCAGCCTACTAATCTACTGAAGATAGCCATTTGCTGAGTTCCCACAGCTGCTGGGAACTATAAGGATTTCTCTGTCCTGGCCATCTTCGACACGGTAATTGCCTTCCTTGATGGTTCTCATGATATGTGGATGGTTCTTGAGAACCAGTTCAGTATTTTCAGCTATCGCGTTATCCTCAAGGGAGTTGTCTATGCTGTAACTCAGATTGGCAATGTTTATGCATGGGATCCTCGGGCATGGGGTAAACATTCCATCCTTAAATTTTCAAGCTTCATCATTCAAATTTTGCTCAGCTGGCCTCTGAATGTGCTTTCCTTGCAAGGTCCTGTGTGTCTTTTGGTGCCACCTGAATTAGACGGTAATCGTGAGTACAGTCCTGATCTATGGTGGTTAGCAAGATCTCCTGGTGGTGGTAGCTTTATTCTGATCAATACTATGGGCGTTAGTGATAGGCTGTATGACACTACTTATGGTGGTTATCCTGTGGCTGAAAATGTTGGTTATCATCATGGCTACAATATTCACACCTATTCTACTGGGTTTTGCTGCCATGTGTTCTCGATTGACACTAGTAGGTTACTTCTACCGAGGCAATGGCGGAGGATTTTAGACCTTGGAGCATTTTCTATCTTCTTTGGATTGAACTATCTGATTACCTTTCCAGTTGGCACAGCAGGACTAGGCCCTGGAGATCTAACGAGGAGTAACTATGTATACACGTCGCCGCATGCAGTTAGTCTTGATGGATTTAATCTTCGTCCTGAAATATGTCGCTTCAGTATGAATGCTCAAGACACCGTTGTTGGTTTCTCAACCCACATTGGCTAGAATTTCCCTAAAAAACACATTGGCTGGATTTGGTGGCAGACTCCGTTGTGGTTCGTCCCAAGCTTTGCCAACACGAAGGATTGGAACCGGCATAATTAACGGTTAAAGGGAGATCATATGGAATAGGGATTTGCGTATCTTAAATTATTTCCTTCACCTGATTTGTATCGTATGGCCTCAGCCGTTAACTTGCTATACTCTAACACTCATTTCGCCACAATGTAGTGCAAGGCATGCGATTTGATCAAACTCCTTCTGTATGCAAGCCATAGTTTTAGTCAGTGCAGGTTGAATATTTTGTAACTCGTTGTGCCCGCACCCCTTTATTATTTGTTGCACTTTCGAGTTCTCAAAAAATGTGAAATAAATCTGGAACATTGGCTATGTCATATCTTGTGCATCTACAATATTCGGTCCCACAATAAGATCTTATGTGATCTCTGTGAATGAAAAAGAAAAACCCTAAGCGAACAATATCATGTGTTCATTTGTTCATTGTGTGGTGGCCAGACCATGTACTAGTAATATTTTGAGGATGGAAGTTTATAGATGAACTATATAAATATGATCTATATTCATGATTTATTTCACATTTTCTAAAAACTTGGAAGTGCCACAAGCAACAGCTTGTTGCCGGTGCAACTAGTTGCAAATTTTAATTTCCGTCATGGACATACCTAGTGGCTCCAAGCACATGGTGCATGCAGATTCTCACTGGCAGGTGGGGCTGACCTAAACAGGGCACACATGTTAGTGAATCAGAGCCACATAGAGTCATGCACGTTTCCTGACTTGAGCGAAATCTGGTATCCATGTACGTCTGTCATTTTGCTGCGCGGTTGCATGTTGTACATGTGTAATTCCATGTACCTTGTACTAGAACATATATGAACACATGCAATATGCCAAAAATACCACGAACACACCCGTATTATGCATTATATCCGGTGTATATATTTTTGGTTCCGTGCTACGAGTTCTGCATGTAGGGGAACAAGATGAAAGTACACCTGTCCATGTCGCGGCTACTACTACTAGTAGTAGTTTGTCCTCCTATTTTCTGTTGAAAATACTACACTATGTTGAAATGAAAGTTGTAAAAATAAAACCCTCTGGTCAAACTGATGTGACTAGACAATACTGCACCTTTGATATGTAGTAGTAAGTAGGAGTATTGTCAAATTACTAGCTGCGTGGCGTGCTAGTGTAACATACAGTGAAGTCTAGGTGGCGGTGTCCTCGATGCTGCTGTTGACTAGACAGAGCAAGCAAGTAAAATCTCCTCCCTTGTTTTTTCTTTGCCTCTCCATCTTCTTCCCCAGTCCCCACTCTGCCCATGATCTCCCCCATGCTCTCTCTTCTCACCCATTCCTAATGCTACCGTCCTCCTACAGGAAACCCCAGCCGCACTTGGCATCCGCCTAAATCCATCCGGCTGTGATGGCTGATTTGAAGCTCAGTGCGGTGATGCAAGTGGGATCAACACAGCACGGATGATGTCAACCTCATCGTTCAGCATCTGGACATTTCCAGCACCATCGGGCTAGCCGCATGCTACAAGTTGATGTACGATCGTATCGCCAACAACGAAGGTACGAAATGGACTTTCACCATTGGAATGAACCCTGCCCTACTGATGCATTAGTCTGCTTATTGGTTCGACGAGCACTATGACGGTACGAGGGTACATCATCTTCATGACACGGTGTACGACATGGTGCCCCTCGACCATCCTCGGCGCACCGCCATCCTACCCTTCATGCACTAAAAAATCTGGGTTGGCATGAACGGCGACTGGCTCTCCATCATGGACCAGCGTGGGGCCTAGTGCCTAGCGAACACCTAGACCTATCGAGTAATCGACCTTCCATCGATGGATACTTATGGCATTGAGGCCGCCTCACCTCCAGTATATAACGTGTAATGCTACTAGCCAGTGAGGGTTCCCCCAGTTATGTACTCATTTCTAAAACTCATTCATATTTCAAAAGTTTTTTTGGGCGAATCTGTAGGTATGGAGAAAAGTTCAATAAGTCGTGGGATGGATCTCTTGAGTTGTTGAAGATCGTAATCTGCAGAGTGCCCACAGAAGCTGGGGGTTACACAAACTATAAGCTCCTCGCATTGTTCGATGGTGAAATCACCTACCTGGAAGGCGATAGCCAAGTTTGGAGATGTCTAGAGCATTCAGGTCATGGAAGACGACGGTACTATGATGCCATTGAACATGGTGGCCTCATTTTTGTGGTCACAAGTCAAGGCTGCACCTACTGCTAGGATCCCACATTGGAAGGTAATTCTAGTTCCATGATGATACATTGTGAATGATTCAGTGAAGTTGTTCTTTAACTACCTTATTTATGTTTTACCTTTCATATGACTGAATGAGCACACGCTTTATGTCCTAAAAAATGAACCATTACAAGTAATGAATTAGTACCTGTAATATGCCTTCCAAAAATATAGTGTATGACGGTGTCCCTGCACTAGTAAGTTCGTTCATTGTCAGAATATGAAAGGTATTATTAACCAGCATCTCAATTGTGAGCGCAACACAATGAAGTCGGGTTTCTTTATCTGTTTGTACTTTCAGGCCCTCCTCGGATTGTAGGAATCACATAGGATTTTTGTAGGACACCAATATTTCCTTTTTGGATTTTGCCTTGGGATTCAGAGGAACTGTTTAGGATTTTTGTAGGATTTGGATCCTTAGGATATAAAATGTTGTTTGATTCGAAAGAGTATAATCCTTAGGAATTCCTTCAAAGGATTCCTTTAAACTCTATTTTGGAGGAAAATTTCCATCCAGTCCAACCTCTTTGTACAATTCCTTTGGTTTTCCCGTGCAATCAAACACCACTTGATCCAAAAATACTGTAGGCATCTATTCCTATAGGATTCAAGTGGACATGCCTCTATATCGATAAAAAGTGGCTCTTCCTCTTTTGAAACTTACAACAACTAGGAAACTAAGATAAGCAAGAAATCCAAATATTCAGAATAGCAGAGTAAGAAATGCAATTTCTAATGTTGTTAATTTATTGGGTAATATTATTGTCAGGATTTGACTATTCACACTGTTAGTATGAACAATGAAGAATGCTGGTGTTAGAATATGTATGCCAGTAATGCACTTTTTGTCTCGAATTCGGATGTTGCACGAAACAAGGAGCTTCCATTTGTAATCCCAGCACCTATTCTGAATGATCGGCCAGGCATGTGGTTCCTTGCTCGATCGGCTGATGGTGAACACTTGATGATCATAATTACGATGTATGGCATGGGGGTTGTCCATGGTGAAAAGGGTGAAATCATTCCCCATGCTCAAAATAGGACTAACCTATGCCTATATCCTACCTCTTGTGCCCCATATTCTGCTGGACCTCGAGGGGTCATCGTTTGGAGGCAGCTTAACAGCCTGGGGGACAACTCTCTGTTTCTTGGTCTCAATTATCCAGTCATTGACAAGATGATGAATAAACGCGGATGCAAGGCTCTTGATGGCACATTGTTCCCATTCATGAGGAAAAACTGTGTGTACACAACATACATGAGCTTTCGCGGAATACAATTCCCTCAGATTAAACTCTGCAACCTATAGCCAATTGAAGGTGAGCCTATGGCAGTTATCAGCCTTCCCAAAGATGGTTGGAACTGTGTGCGACAAACGGCAATTTGGTTTAGGCCTAGTTTAGGTGTGGTAGGCTCGTTGTGCCGTCCCTAGACTGAGCTGTGGATCTTTTTGGTGTATCGTTGTGTCATATTTTTTTGCATCATGGTTCAACAGTTGATTGTTAGTACACTGGTTTTAGTGGCCATCTTGAATCAGTTTATATGAGCCCTGCCATGCTTTTTTAATTAGTATTGCCTTCCACGGTATAATCCATGTAGCGGTGCTTATTTCGTAGCGTGATTTCTGTACTATAGTTTTCAGTACTGTTGCTGGCTTGTATATAAGCATCTCGTGCAGCTTTTTTTGAACCATCACACCTCATGCAGCTTTGTGTTTTGAGAGGAATATTCCTTCTTTCCTCTTAGCAAACAGGGAAAAGTAGGTCACTACTTCTTATAGGGCCACGAAATAGGCCTTAAATGGGAAGTAATTGATCTTGGCTCGGTACGCTAAAGCAGGCCGAGACGCCCTAGGATGATAGCCACAAATGTTTATGCCGATATTCTAAAAAAAAGTTAATGCACACCCTTCCAAAAAATAAAAATTGTTTACGCAGACCCCATATTGTCTCTGATACATGGCATTCTTTTGACGCTGTCGTAAAATTACTTGTTCAATACAGTATGTATCCTTGATCATTGTATGTGAAATGAACAAGTCAAGCTCTGATGCCACATGAACAAGTCAAGCTCTGATGTGCTAACATTGTACTGTCTGTGCTAGTGTACAAAGTGGTTGTATTGTTGTGTTCGAAACTGTGAACAAATTGTGAATTCTGAGCCTTTTTGCATGATGACAATGCCACATGTTGGCGCTAATTGTGTCATGTTAATTTGATCATACGGAAGCATACAACTTCGAGTGATCAGTATAAGCTGGTGTTGACCCGACCTATCTAAAGCTGGCCAAGTCAAGGCCATTGTATCTCTATTGCCAACAGTTTATATGGCATGATTACAAGGTTTTGAGTACATCAAATCGATTGGGCACTTAGGCCGATTCAAAGCCACCCAACCCATCTCGAAATATACCCTTTGCTGAAAAGATGATTGCGCGCTATAAGACTTGATATGACATGATTTTATGTCAATCAGTTAAACTCCCTCCAGTACTTTCCATGTTTGAATCCTGTGCTTCCCAAGTTCCTCGCTATGTTCGCTATGTATAATAAGGCGCAATATCGGTCACTTTTCTCCATTTCCAACTTCATTCTTTCAGATTCGGCGTAGGTACAGCCAGGTCACGTGGACCATCGACCTTCAGTACAATATATTTTTACTACTCAGCCTATGAAAACGTATATTTCAACCCCACTTCGGACAAAAAACTTCCCATATTCTTGTTTCAAAAGAAAAACCCTTAATTAGCCTTTCATGGTGAGCAGAGTATATATTTTTTAGGGTACCAACTGCATTTTTTTGAGGATGGGGTATGAACTACATTGAATTTTCACGAAGGACCTAGCGAAAATATTGCACATTCGACCCAACACTGGCCCAAAACCTTGCAAATTTAGCATGCCGGGTCAGGTGGACTGCCGACCCCCGACATATTGAGTATATTGAATTTTCAGTGAGGAGGTTATTAGAAAATAGTACTACATTCTACCCCAACTGTGGCCCAAAACCTCGCTAATTTATCCTTCCGGGTTCAGGTTGGCCGTGGGCTGCCAACCCTCAACACATTGTTATTTGGTTGTTTAAGCATGAACTACACTGAAGAAGTTTCAGTAAGGAGCCCACGGTAAGAATCCCATTGGTTCACAAGACTGGACCCAAGTTATTTTTTGTATCTCCGAAAATCATCTTAATTTAGTATTTTCGTGCCATTCTGATAAAGTATAGGACAAGCTTCTCCTACCCATGTTGTATTTGTACAGAGCATTTAGCATTTTTTTATGGCAAGTCGTTAGGGTCACTGCCTTTTCATTTTAAGTGATTTCAACATTTCTAAATGTAATCTTTTTCAGTAGTGGCATAGATGGTTCTGGCGTAGTGGAAGCACACACGATTCCCATTTGTTGAAGTCTTGAGTTAGATTCCTAGTTTTTTCAATATAAATATATAATATATAGTATAATCTCTGTCGTTCTTTTACACTTTTCCAGCATACACACGTTTCTTACACAGAGAAGGCTGACATCTAGGACCCAACAATGTTGCCAAGGTCAAAACAACGGAGAACATCATACACAGGTTGCATTTGCAGAGACGCTGACATGTTGGACCCAGCAGAGACCTTATATAGATGTTGCATCGAGCAATCAATGTTTCATTTACAGAGAGGCTAATATGTGGGACCCAGCAGCGCGACCTTATACAGATGTTGCATTGAGCAATGTTGCCAGTTCGAAACAAGGAGGTGCGAGCGAGAAAAAAGTTTAGCATGCACACGTTTCTTCTAATGAGAGGCTGAAATGAAGGACCCAACAGCATGAGCAAATGCCAGATTCGTCAAGCAACACTATCTAGTTCAAAACAGGGTAGCGCTAGAGAAGAAAAAATTCTATCATACCCACGATTCTTCTAATGTGAGGCTGACATAAGGGACCCACCATCCTGAATAAATGGCTGATGCAGGGAGCAATGCTATCAAGTTCTGAACACGAAGGCGTGATAGAGGGTAAAAAATCCATCATACACACGTTTCTTCTAATGAGAGGATGACATGTGGGGCCCAGCAGCATGATTAAACGGTAGATGCATCGAACATCGCTATTAAGTTGGTAGCACGAGCGAAGGAAAAAAATCCATCATACACACGTTTCTTCTAATGAGAGGATGACATGTGGGGCTCAGGATGTTGGTTAAACGGTAGATGCATCGAGCAGCGCTATCAACTTCGGAACAGGGTAGCATGAGCGAAGGAAAAAATTCCATCATACACACGTTTCTTATAATGAGAGGATGACATGTGGGTCCCAGGAGGTTGATTAAACGGTAGATGCATCGAGCAGCACTCTCAACTTCGGAACAGGGTAGCGTGAGCGAAGGAAAAAATTCCATCATACACACGATCCTTCTAATAAGAGGCTGACATGTGGGACCTAGAAGCTGACTAAACGGAAGACGCATCGAGCAATGTTATCAAGTTCAAATCAGGGAGGCTGTTAGACCCCTCCTTTATAAAGGAAAGGATCCCTGTGTTTACAATGCTAGTCCCTGGATCAATAGCTAGCATCCACAGTTAAGATGTAATATAAAGAAACAAAGGTCATAATACAACTTTATAACCAGGAATAAAATAGTTTATTACATCTTTCATAGCTCATTTGGCTATTACATTACATTGCAGCAGAATATCTATAAGCATGGGGTCCTTCATCTTCAAAGTGCCACAGGCAGACATGTTGGTTGTAGACTTATAATCCTAATCATCTCATCTTACTAATATCAAACAAACCTGCAACATAATAAGTTACAGCCACAAGGGTCAATACATTTGAATTGTATTGGCAAGTGATACTATGGTAGTATAGTGGAGTCTATCATCTATATGCATTTGGCTAAGTGGAGTTGAGGCTTGCATTGCTCAAAATAGATTTTTCCTTAACATTTGAAAACACTAAGTTTTTGCTTGACAAAAACACCCAAGGTATCTCCCAATAGAAATTGGTGATCCTTTAACCCTTGTTCACCCACAAGTTTTATTTAGAAATTGGGATGAGGAGATTCTTGATAGCTTCCATGTCTTGATGCTCAAATTGTCCTTTGCCAGGGACATGGCTAAGTACTTAGATTTTACACTCTGCAGAGGTGGTGCAATTTCCCCACAAGACTTGGTTTCACCAAGACAAGATCTTTCAGAAGCCTTCCCTTAGACCAGAATGGACGCATTCCAAACTATCATTCCCCTACCACCAACTGTCCATTTGGCTAAGTTATTGCAACCTATGTGATCCAGGCAGAGCCCATATTGCCAAGTGGCTGCACTTGAAGCTTCTCAACATTTGACATCTCAAATCTCTTTGTTCCTGGGTGGCCATCCACAAGTGAGATACACAAAGGTAAACCATAGAAATGGGCCTTGTGAACCACTCAACCAAAAACCACCAAGTAAGTCCCATTCCACCCAGGTGATTCATTAACTTAGTTGTTTTATTAAACAAAACACAAGTCCTCAGACTTAGAATATTTTTCCATAGTGTGAATATATATTCCACCCTTGTTTTCTACTAGCTAAGCTAAGCATGATAGTAGTAGGAATCTTAACTTAGGAAATTTCTACTAAGGTTTCATCTACTAGGATTTCCCATAGCAAGGTTTATACTTAGCAAAATTCCATGCAAGTCTTACTTAGAAATATCACTAATGCATAGTGAAAATAATGGGACAAAGTATGAAGCATCACTTGCCTTTTTGGTAGGGAATGGTGGTTCACTCCTTGATCTTGCTAGTCTCACACTTCTCTAACTTCACTACAAGTCAATCAAGCAAACACAAAATCAACTAACATTCCAAACCAATAATCACTCAAACAAATTCATACACACAAGACAATGGAAACTAATTCATGCTTGGGAGCATGCACAAGATAGTTTTATTTTTGCAAAGAGGGTCTCTATTGGATTTCTAAACTTTGTATGATCCAAATTGGTCATTTACCAAAGTGGCAAAGTCATTTGCAAAGAGGTTTCACTTCAAAACCATTTTCAAAATAAAGTATCACTTTATGTGGTGTAAAAATATTTTTACTAAGGCATTGATCTCTAGGGTTCACAAAATATGTTTTCAACCACAAAACTTGATGTTTGGGGTCAGAGAGTTTAAAACAAAACATTTTCCAAAGGTTATCTTCCAAAATCATTTTTAATAAATAAACCACATTTCTATTTGACTAGAAATGGTTTTAAATCAAAGAATCATTCTTTTCTTTAACCAAATACATTTTTGCGTCCACAAAGTGGTTCCCAATGTTAGTAGGTTTGGTTCAACACATTTCCTCCAAAGTTTTCCATTCAAAACCATTTTCATAAACAAAACAATAGTTTTATTTAGCTAGAAATGGACTAAACCAAGTAATCCATTCTAAACTTTTCCAAATTCATTTTCCAAACCATGGGTTGGTTCCTAGGGTCAGTAAGGTCACAGCAAACCATCTTGCAAAAGTTTTAATCCAAAAAATCATTTTTAAACAATTTTTCTAATCTAAACAAGCACATAAAAGAATCTGTATAAACAAGCAAACTAACAGATACTATTTGCTAAACCAAGGGCATGGTTGGCTAGGGCTTGTTCTCCTGAATCCAACGACATAAAATTTGTAATTTTTGGACGTGTGGATCCAAAGTTATAAGGGTTTGAAATCTGCATACAAATCTGTTTCCAAATCTGTTTTAAAACAGAATAGGTGACACGCGGCGGTATCTTACTGGACGGTACCGCTTCGCGCGGATTGACAGACGCGGACCGTAGGATCCAACCTGATCGTACGGTTCTGGCAGCATACCCCTTCGGTGTTTAAGTGACCTAATCCTGCTCGCCCGATTTAGATCTAACGGACCTAAACAAATGGCCATTAACTGGCGGTGCTGCGCGGCTGTGCGTGGCGGCGACGGGCAGACGGCGGCGGCGCTGGTGAAATAGGAAGCGAGGAAAGAGGGGGAAGTGCTCACCGAGACCGCATGAGGCTGGGGAAACTCGACGTGATTTTCTTGGGTCAAGGGGTGCTCGGGGTCCGCTGCAATTCCTCGCTGGAGTGGGGCCGCACCTCGGCCAATCTCACTCGTCGTTGAGGACGGCGCTAGGGATCACCCGGAGACAAACAAAACACACAGTTAGGAGCGCAAGGACACGGCGAAGGTGTGTGCGTGAACGAGAGGGGTCAGGGTAGTCTGGTTTACCAGAGAGGTTCCGCCGGAGTAGAGGACAGCGTCGGGTGGTCTCAGTCGTGGTCGGAGTCGTCGCTATACGTCACGAGAAGAACAACCGAGGGTATGGTTAGACGCAGGAGATCATGGGGGTGCTGTTTGCGTGAACGAGAAGAAGAGGGGCGACCAAAATCTACCTGTGGGGCTCGTCGGAGTTGGAGCGGACGGTGGCGTCGTTCAGAGCTCGTTGCAGACGTTGCTCGGAGGCGCCCGCGGTCGAACTAAAAGTGTTGGGAGGTGCGTCTGGGAGTGGGGAAGCTGCTAGGTTGATCGGGAAGGTAGGGGGTGGTGTGTACCGGCCTGAATTGGTCGGAGACGGTGGTCGGAACAGAGGTAGGTCTTTGGCAAAATTCAGCAGCCTGAGGGCGAGTCGAGGTGTGGTGACAGAGGGGAAAGGAGGAGGGGCTGGCGCTTAATAGCATGCAGTCACGGCGAGGTTTAAGGCGCGGCATCAATGCGAATTGAACACGCGGATTGAAGGCAGCAACGGCAGTGAGGTTTGGGGGAGGGAGGTCACGCGGGTGAGGAAGAAGAGGGCCGATGGTGGGGTCTGGCGTCAGTGAGAAAAGGAGAGGGAGGATGGGTCCACCGGTCGGCGTCTATTCGGGTTAGTGTTTAGGTAGGAAAACGGTTCGCTGCTGATAGAGGAGTTGGGCTGGCGCTGGGCCTTAGTGGGCTGCTGGGTTGGGTCGGTCTAATCTTTATTTTTTTCTTATTCTGAATCTTTTTCCTTTTCTAATTCTATTTTTCTATTTTGAATTTCACCCAACTATTCAAGCATTCAAATAATTCAAACAATTCAAACAATTGTAATGAGTTTTTGGTTCTGTTTAGCAACATAAACCAAATCCAAAATATTATTTTTATTCATTTTTAGGATCTATTTAATATTTAAATAAAATAGCCCTTTAGTTATTTAATCAAATAGGGTTTGATTTATTTAATAAAATTTCCATTTGAAATCCAAATATTTTCAAAACCAAATCAGTAGGTTTTATTTGAAAATAAAGAATACTTGGAAAGCTTGTTTAAAACAAAATAACATTTTTGCTATAGGGTCCATTAATAATTAAATAAAATGGGCCTTAGTTATTAAATCAAAAGGATTGGTTTTATTTAAATCTTTTATTTTGAAATCTAAAATAAAACCAAAACACTTCAGTAAGTTTATTTGAGAATATAAAACCAAAGTCAAAAACAAAATAATTTTTATCCTTTTTAGGATCTATTAAAATAAAAAGACTTTAGTCTTTATTTTCAAAATAGGGTTTAATTTATTTTTAAAACTCTATTTGAAATATAAACCAAACCAAAAACCTTTTCAGTAGGTTTTATTCAAAAACCTTTGGAAAACTTATTAAAATAAAATAATAAGTTTTAGTGTTTATTTAAAAAGAAAAAGCCTTTACTTTAATAAAATTGGATATTTAAATCCTTATTATTTTATTGAAATAAACCTTTACTCATTTTATCAAAACAAAATACTTTACTATAAAAGCTTGGCCAAAATTAATTTGGCTCTTTAAAATATAATCTTTATTTATAATTCTATCTTTGCTTTTGAAAACCAAATCTTTTTATTTTAAAGATTCAAAATAGTAATTCCAATTATAAAAACTTTCTTTATTAATTGTTTATCTTTTTAAATCCCTTTAGGATTATTTGATTCAAATTGGTTTGAGGTTCCAATTTAATTCAAAAAGTTTCTTCTGGCCCTGAAAATCAAACAAAGTTTTATTTTATTCATTTATTTTTCACATTACAAGATTTGGAAAATCTTGGGATGTGACAGGCTACCACCCTTAAAATAAATCTCGTCCCGAGATTTGGGGAGGCTAGGGGTTACATGCAGGTTCAAAACAACTAGGGTACTACCGCCCTTAAAATTTTTCCATCTAGATTACATCTTGGCTTGCTTGGGATCTTGTTGAAATCTCTCTGGGCAAACATCTGCATAGTGTCCTTTGTTTCCACACTTGAAACATGTGACTAGGCTGAGATCCTTCATAGGCTTGTTTA
Source organism: Avena sativa (assembly GCA_916181665.1). Taxonomy (NCBI): domain Eukaryota; kingdom Viridiplantae; phylum Streptophyta; class Magnoliopsida; order Poales; family Poaceae; genus Avena; species Avena sativa. Next base: position 474,989,438 of record OV702290.1, read on the forward strand.
TCTTGTGCTTCATCTTTTCTGGACAATTGCTTGCATAATGTCCTGGTTCTTTGCAATTGAAACACATCACTTGGCTGATATCTTTCTTTTCTTTTGGTATCATTGCCTCTTGTTTGTTTCCTTGGTTCTTCTTCTTTTCTGGGCATTCATTGGCATAATGTCCCATCTCTTTGCAAGTGTAACATTGCTCTTGAGTAATATCCTTCTTGTTTGGGTTGGGGCATTTCTTCTTCTTCTTCTTGGGTTTCTCCAAAGCTAGGAGTTCTTCTAGTTCATGCTCTTCATATTTCACCACAAAGGTGGGAAATCTTTCTCTCTTCTTGGGGCAGTTACTAGAGATATGACCTTCTTCTTCACAAGAGTAGCAACACTTTATGGTCACTTTGGATTTGGCCTTATGTGGCATGGTTCTGACTTTGCCTTCATCCATCTTGGTAGAAGTTGTTCCCTTATGGAGGTTTCCAAACATTTGATGCATTCCTTCTTGCTTCATTTGTTGAACTATAGGATAGATGGGGCATTGAATAGGGGCATGATCATTTCCTTCACATAGGAAACAAGTTACTTGAGATGTGGGGCATTGATTAGTTGGATGTTTCTCTTCACAATTGGGGCATTGATCTTCAAGCTCCTTGGAAGTATGATCCTTGTCTCCACAAATATTGCATGCTTGGGTTCCTTCTAGAATAACATCTTTGTCATCCTTGTTGTCACAAACTCCTTTGGAAAGGTTGTCTTCCATGTTGATCATTTGGGTAGCCATCCTTTGCAACAATTGGGATTGAGTTTTCAAAAACATTTGCATGGTGGGGTCTAATCCATTGTTGTTGGCTAAAAACTGAGTTGTCACTTGGCTCAACTGGGTTTGGTTTGCTAGTAGTTGTTCTCTCATGTTGGTCTCTTGGTTGTTGTTGTCATCATCTTTGATTTTGGAGTCTCTTGGAGAAGTCATCTGTTTGGGTTGGATTGGGATTAGAATAGGCAAAAGATTTCTAGGGAAATAGTTCTAACCACACACATCACAATTCACACAAGCAATGTGCAAGCAATCACAAACAAACATTTCACTCAAACAATCACAGTTCAAACACATACTTAGGCAACCAAAAACATTTTTGTTACACCACATAAGTTGGTGTGTTTGACTTAACTAAATATGGTGGTCCATCTATCTGGTTTACTTGTGATCTTTCCATCTTTCTTGGTTGATTCTTCTTGAATGAGGTCTTTTTCTTCTTGAGAAAATTCTTGGTCACAAAAACTTCAAAGGCGATCATGGTTCCTTCTAAGTTGTTTTTCCTTAGTCTTCAAGTCTTGAGAAACATCTCTTGTCTCACTTGTAGTCCTTATTGATATCCAAGGTTGGAGTCCTTGGTGAAAATGTTGAAGATGTTGAAGTCATTAGAGTTGAAAGTGTTGAAGAAGTCCTTTGTACATGGTGAAGTCTTTGGTCATGGGTAGGTTTTTCCATCAAGTTGAAATAGACAAGATGTAGAGTTAAAACCAAAATGGTTGAGGGAAGAGTTTACAAGATTGTTTGTAAATAAGTTTTGGAACATATACAACTCCTATTTTTCTAAGGGGTTTTGTCCAATCCTAGGTTTACAAATCCTACAGGCAACACAATGCTCTGATACCATCTGTTAGACCCCTCCTTTATAAAGGAAAGGATCCCTGTGTTTACAATGCTAGTCCCTGGATCAATAGCTAGCATCCACAGTTAAGATGTAATATCAAGAAACAAAGGTTATAATACAACTTTATAACCAGGAATAAAATAGTTTATTACATCTTTCATAGCTCATTTGGCTATTACATTACATTGCAGCAGAATATCTATAAGCATGGGGTCCTTCATCTTCAACGTGCCACAGGCAGACATGTTGGTTGTAGACTTGTAATCCTAATCATCTCATCTTACTAATATCAAACAAACCTGCAACATAATAAGTTATAGCCACAAGGGTCAATACATTTGAATTGTATTGGCAAGTGATACTATGGTAGTATAGTGGAGTCTATCATCTATATGCATTTGGCTAAGTGGAGTTGAGGCTTGCATTGCTCAAAATAGATTTTTCCTTAACATTTGAAAACACTAAGTTTTTGCTTGACAAAAACACCCAAGGTATCTCCCAATAGAAATTGGTGATCCTTTAACCCTTGTTCACCCACAAGTTTTATTTAGAAATTGGGACGAGGAGATTCTTGATAGCTTCCATGTCTTGATGCTCAAATTGTCCTTTGCCAGGGACATGGCTAAGTACTTAGATTTTACACTCTGCAGAGGTGGTGCACCTTCCCCACAAGACTTGGTTTCACCAAGACAAGATCTTTCAGAAGCCTTCCCTTAGACCAGAATGGACGCGTTCCAACCTATCATTCCCCTACCACCAACTGTCCATTTGGCTAAGTTATTGCAACCTATGTGATCCAGGCAGAGCCCATATTGCCAAGTGGCTGCACTTGAAGCTTCTCAACATTTGACATCTCAAATCTCTTTGTTCCTGGGTGGCCATCCACAAGTGAGATACACAAACGTAAACCATAGAAATGGGCCTTGTGAACCACTCAACCAAAAACCACCAAGCAAGTCCCATTCCACCCAGGTGATTCATTAACTTAGTTGTTTTATTAAACAAAACACAAGTCCTCAGACTTAGAATATTTTTCCATAGTGTGAATATATATTCCACCCTTGTTTTCTACTAGCTAAGCTAAGCATGATAGTAGTAGGAATCTTAACTTAGGAAATTTCTACTAAGGTTTCATCTACTAGGATTTCCCATAGCAAGGTTTATACTTAGCAAAATTCCATGCAAGTCTTACTTAGAAATATCACTAATGCATAGTGAAAATAATGGGACAAAGTATGAAGCATCACTTGCCTTTTTGGTAGGGAATGGTGGTTCACTCCTTGATCTTGCTAGTCTCACACTTCTCTAACTTCACTACAAGTCAATCAAGCAAACACAAAATCAACTAACATTCCAAACCAATAATCACTCAAACAAATTCATACACACAAGACAATGGAAACTAATTCATGCTTGGGAGCATGCACAAGATAGTTTTATTTTTGCAAAGAGGGTCTCTATTGGATTTCTAAACTTTGTATGATCCAAATTGGTCATTTACCAAAGTGGCAAAGTCATTTGCAAAGAGGTTTCACTTCAAAACCATTTTCAAAATAAAGTATCACTTTATGTGGTGTAAAAATATTTTTACTAAGGCATTAATCTCTAGGGTTCACAAAATATGTTTTCAACCACAAAACTTGATGTTTGGGGTCAGAGAGTTTAAAACAAAACATTTTCCAAAGGTTTTCTTCCAAAATCATTTTTAATAAATAAACCACATTTCTATTTGACTAGAAATGGTTTTAAATCAAAGAATCATTCTTTTCTTTAACCAAATACATTTTTGCGTACACAAAGTGGTTCCCAATGTTAGTAGGTTTGGTTCAACACATTTCCTCCAAAGTTTTCCATTCAAAACCATTTTCATAAACAATACAATAGTTTTATTTAGCTAGAAATGGACTAAACCAAGTAATCCATTCTAAACTTTTCCAAATTCATTTTCCAAACCATGGGTTGGTTCCTAGGGTCAGTAAGGTCACAGCAAACCATCTTGCAAAAGTTTTAATCCAAAAAATCATTTTTAAACAATTTTTCTAATCTAAACAAGCACACAAAAGAATCTGCAGAAACAAGCAAACTAACAGATACTATTTGCTAAACCAAGGGCATGGTTGTCTAGGGCTTGTTCTCCTGAATCCAACGACATAAAATTTGTAATTTTTGGACGTGTGGATCCAAAGTTATAAGGGTTTGAAATCTGCATACAAATCTGTTTTAAAACAGAATAGGTGACACGCGGCGGTATCTTACTGGACGGTACCGCTTCGCGTGGATTGACAGACGCGGACCGTAGGATCCAACCTGATCGCACGGTTCTGGCAGCATACCCCTTCGGCGTTTAAGTGACCTAATCCTGCTCGCCCGATTTAGATCTAACGGACCTAAACAAATGGCCATTAACTGGCGGCGCTGCGCGGCTGTGCGTGGCGGCGACGGGCAGACGGCGGCGGCGCTGGTGAAATAGGAAGCGAGGAAAGAGGGGGAAGTGCTCACCGAGACCGCAGGAGGCTGGGGAAACTCGACGTGATTTTCTTGGGTCAAGGGGCGCTCGGGGTCCGCTGCAATTCCTCGCCGGAGTGGGGCTGCGCCTCGGCCAAGCTCAGTCGTCGTCGAGGACGGCGCTAGGGATCACCCGGAGACAAACAAAACACACAGTTAGGAGCGCAAGGACACGGCGAAGGTGTGTGCGTGAACGAGAGGGGTCGGGGTAGTCTGGTTTACCAGAGAGGTTCCGCCGGAGTAGAGGACAGTGTCGGGTGGTCTCAGTCGTGGTCGGAGTCGTCGCTATAGGTCACGAGAAGAACAACCGAGGGTATTGTTAGACGCAGGAGATCATGGAGGTGCTGTGTGCGTGAACGAGAAGAAGAGGGGCGACCGAAATCTACCTGTGGGGCTCGTCGGAGTTGGAGCGGACGGCGGCATCGTTCAGAGCTCGTTGCAGACGTTGCTCAGAGGCGCCCGCGGTCGAACTAAAAGTGCTGGGAGGTGCGTCTGGGAGTGGGGAAGCTCCTAGGTTGCTCGGGAAGGTAGGGGGTGGTGTGTACCGGCCTGAATTGGTCGGAGACGGTGGTCGGAACAGAGGTAGGTCTTTGGCAAAATTCAGCAGCCTGAGGGCGAGTCGAGGTGTGGTGACAGAGGGGAAAGGAGGAGGGGCTGGCGCTTAATAGCGTGCAGTCACGGCGAGGTTTAAGGCGCGGCATCAATGCGAATTGAACGCGCGGATTGAAGGCAGCAACGGCAGCGAGGTTTGGGGGAGGGAGGTCGCGCGGGTGAGGAAGAATAGGGCCGGTGGTGGGGTCTGGCGTCAGTGAGAAAAGGAGAGGGAGGATGGGTCCACCGGTCAGCATCTGTTCGGGTTAGTGTTTAGGTAGGAAAACGTTTCGCTGCTGATAGAGGAGCTGGGCTGGCGCTGGGCCTTAGTGGGCTGCTGGGTTGGGTCGGTCTAATCTTTATTTTTTTCTTATTCTGAATCTTTTTCCTTTTCTAATTCTATTTTTCTGTTTTGAATTTCACCCAACTATTCAAGCATTCAAATAATTCAAACAACTCAAACAATTGTAATGAGTTTTTGGTTCTGTTTAGCAACATAAACCAAATCCAAAATATTATTTTTATTCATTTTGAGGATCTATTTAATATTTAAATAAAATAGCCCTTTCGTTATTTAATCAAATAGGGTTTGATTTATTTAATAAAATTTCCATTTGAAATCCAAATATTTTCAAAACCAAATCAGTAGGTTTTATTTGAAAATAAAGAATACTTGGAAAGCTTGTTTAAAACAAAATAACATTTTTGCTATAGGGTCCATTAATAATTAAATAAAATGGGCCTTAGTTATTAAATCAAATAGGATTGGTTTTATTTAAATCTTTTATTTTGAAATCTAAAATAAAACCAAAACACTTCAGTAATTTATTTGAGAATATAAAACCAAAGTCAAAAACAAAATAATTTTTATCCTTTTTAGGATCTATTAAAATAAAAAGACTTTAGTCTTTATTTTCAAAATAGGGTTTAATTTATTTTTAAAACTCTATTTGAAATATAAACCAAACCAAAAACCTTTTCAGTAGGTTTTATTCAAAAACCTTTGGAAAACTTATTAAAATAAAATAATAAGTTTTAGTGTTTATTTAAAAAGAAAAAGCCTTTACTTTAATAAAATTGGATATTTAAATCCTTATTATTTTATTTAAATAAACCTTTACTCATTTTATCAAAACAAAATACTTTACTATAAAAGCTTTGCCAAAATTAATTTGGCTCTTTAAAATATAATCTTTATTTATAATTCTATCTTTGCTTTTGAAAACCAAATCTTTTTATTTTAAAGATTCAAAATAGTAATTCCAATTATAAAAACTTTCTTTATTAATTGTTTATCTTTTTAAATCCCTTTAGGATTATTTGATTCAAATTGGTTTGAGGTTCCAATTGAATTCAAAAAGTTTCTTCTGGCCCTGAAAATCAAACAAAGTTTTATGTTATTCATTTATTTTTCACATTACAAGATTTGGAAAATCTTGGGATGTGACAGAGGCGCGACCGAAAAGTATGGCCCGCTAGAGACACTGACGTCCGGGACCCACACACCTCAAAAGATTTTGGCGAGTCAACATCGCGCGAGGAAACAAAAATCTTGCTTCTGCCACGTGTTGGCTGAGCTTCTTCCATGTTTTTAGCGGATCCGTCGTAGTAGAGGGCCGTGAAACCGGAAAAAAAGTTTTCCATCGGCCATGGCTGACATAGGTATGATTACTCGGGTGCTTATAATTTGCTACCCTATGATTGGACAAAGGCTTACGACCCATGAAGGTTTCAGATGACAGCCCAAGGAAGCAACCGAGAAAGGTTTTAATTATATCAGGAAAGAAACTATGAACCGACATTATGTCGATGTTGTAATTGCGCGTGTATGAAACCTATCCGCATACAGATTTGAGACCCGGCCTATTATATATAGGATGGGAGAAGCCCAAGCGAGGGTATCAAAATCTAGGAGATAGCTTGTAATAGTGCAGTTACTCAATATTCAGTCGACTTTGATTCCATTGTTTCCCTGATACCCAACGAAATCCCCAGTGTTCTCCGATGATTTCGATTTGACCATCAACTACACTCCGGGCAAAGCTAATGTGATGGCCGATGCTCTCAGCCGCAAAGCTTATGTCAACAACCTCATGGTGGAAGAACAACAGCCTCTCTTGTGCGAGGAATTCCGTCATCTCAACCTTGAAATTGTGGATCAAGGGTATCTCCTGAACCTTCTGGCAACCCCTCTCTTGGAAGAAAAAGTTCGCTCCATTCAACTTGGTGATCCTTACACTAAAAACATCATCTCCAACATTCAGCTTCCGAAGTATGAGTCCTTCCACGTCGATGACCAAGACGCTCTTTTCTTTGAACACCGGATGTTTGTTCCGAACTACCTGGGTTTAAGAGAGCAAGTTCTCAAGGAGGCGCATGATTCTGTTCTTTCTACCCACCCTGGCAGCACTAAGATGTACATGGACTTGAAAACACAGTATTGGTGGCCTGGGTTGAAACGATATTGTGCCAAGTATGTCTCGGAGTGTGATGTCTGCCATAGAGTTAAAGCTGTCCATCAGAAACCTTCCGGTCTTCTACAGCCATTGAAGCCTCCGGAATGGAAATGGGAGAAAGTAGAGATGGACTTCATAACTGGCTTTCCAAGGTCGCAGAAGGGAAACAATGCAATCTTTGTTGTCATCGACAGGCTTTCTAAAGTGGCTCATTTCTTTCCCGTCAAGGAAACAATTTTTGCAATTCAGTTGGTTGAGCTCTATATCAACAGAATTGTCTCTCTGTATGGGGTTCCTCTTGAGATCAGTTTAGACCATGGAAGCATCTTCACTTCCAAGTTCTGGGGAAGTTTCCAAAATGCTTTGGGAACAAAATTGAACTTCAGCACAGCTTACCATCCTCAGTCGCAAGGACAAGTTGAAAGGATCAATCAGATTCTGGAAGATATGCTCCATGCTTGCGTTATCTCTTTCGGCATGAAGTGGGAAGAATGCCTTCCTTATGCTGAATTCTCTTACAACAATAGCTTCCAGAAAAGTCTAAAGATGGCACCATTTGAGGTTCTCTATGGTCGCAAATGCAGAACTCCGATTGGTTGGTCGGGCGCAGGTGAAAGAACATTGTTTGGCCCCGACATTGTAACTCAAGCGGAGGAGAAGGTTCACATCATTCTTGAAAATCTGAAGGTTGCTCAAAGTCGCCAGAAGAGCAATTATGACAGAAAGCACACGGACATGGAGTATGTCCCTGGTGATCTCGTTTACCTTCGTGTCACTCCCATGAGAGGCACGCACCGCTTTGGTATCAAAGGAAAGCTGGCTCCTAGATACATCGGTCCTTTCAAAATTCGTGGAAGAAGAGGAGAAGTTGCTTATGCTCTTGAGCTACCTGAAAAACTCAAGGTCCATGATGTTTTCCATATCTCTCAACTCAAGAAGTGCTTCAAGGATCCCGGCAGGACCGTGGACCATGAGCTTATCAATCTCCAAGAAGACATGTCTTATCAAGAACACCCCATAAAAATCCTAGAAGTCGCAGAAAGAAGGACTCGCAACAAGTCCATCAAGTTTTGCAAGGTGCAGTGGTCGCACCATTCCGTTGATGAAGCCACTTGGGAACACGAGGATGAGCTCCGTGCCAAGTATCCTACCCTCTTTGTGTCTTCTTCTTCTTCCTAGAATCTCGGGGCGAGATTCCTGTTTAGTGGGGGAGAGTTGTAGCATCCCATATGTCTAACATATGTAATGCTACATGGTCTAGTAATATAATGGCTACTTCCTACATATAATTGTTGCATCATAATTATATCATGCTCATGTCATCATGCCACCTTGCATTTGAGCATCATATAAAACCCCTTTTCTTTTGGTTCTTCTCTCATATGCATTAGTAATTGTATTTGGCTCTTGATACATTATATTTGGTTCTTGATAAAACGCTTGATGCCCAAGTTGAGTTGGGGGCATATCTTTTATTCAACTCAATCACCTTTCTTTGTCACCACCTTATATTCCACCATCCTAATTACCCATGAGCTTTTACTTCTTTTGGCATTTAAGCTAGCTCATGTGGATTGGGATGGATCCAATTCTATTTTCCTTTAGCTTGGCCTTACTCCATATCTTTGGAATGAATGTGCATAAATGCCATGATCATTGTTTTGTTTTCACAAGATAAAACATGGCATTTAATGCCCATGCATGGGCCATGCAAATCACCACCATTCTATTCTTTTGGGACTTACTTGGACTTTTGAGTGGAGCATGGTTCTTTGAGAATTAATTCATGTTGGCTCTATTCTCTTGCTTCTACCATAAAACCTTCCCCTTGTTTGATCTCTCCTTGCCTTATGCATCAAGCTCTCCACCCTCATCCATCCCACATGTGCATGCTTCCATGCATGATCATGTAAGATCTTTTACCATAAACCCCACATCTCTCTCTCTTGAGTTTTTCTTCACCGTCACCTTGGACTAAACCAAAAACCCTCACCCCTCCATCTCCTTCCAATGTTGCTTGATCTTGGTGGATCACCACTAAACCCTAAACCCTAGCCTCTCCCTCTAATCTCTCTCTCTAAAACCCTAGCCTAATCCACCCCATGATCTAACCTCTCTCCATGCCGAGCACTCCTAGCTGCTCTCCCTCTCTCATTCTCACTTCCTCTCTCTGCCAACGGGGACCCACCCCTTGCCATCTACCCCTCTATCTCTAACCCTAACTCAAGCCCTCTACCCTAGCTACCCGACCCTCTCTTCTCTCGGTTCCTCTCTCTCTCTCTCTCTACCAAAGGGGCCCCACACCCGAGCCTCTCCTCTCTCTAGCCCACCTGCAGTCACACCATGCCCCTACCCTGGTCTGCCCATGCCGAGCACGTGAGGGAGAAGGAGGAAAAGGTGACCGACGCCACCTTTTTCTCTACCCCGATTCCCCACGGCACCTCTCCCCTTTCCCTCTCTTTATCTACTTTCCCTATGTCCTGGCATCGCCCAGATCCAACCAGGGCCATGCCCTTCCTCCTCTCCCTCCCCTTCTACCCCACAGCCACCCCGGCGGCCACCGTCGGCCTCCACTTCCTCTCGGCATTACCCGGCGACAGGCGTGGCATTGGGCGTCGAGGAAGACCAAGTAGAACCCCAGGAGCCTGCCTGCACCTGGAGTCGAGGAGGAGAAGGGCGGGAACCACCAGAACCACCGACGCGCCGCCCAAAACCCTAGCTTCGCCGGCCGTCTGCTTCATCGTTGTCCTGCTGCCCCTGGCCCGATCCGTCACCACCATCCTCTCTGCGGTGAGCCACCCTCCCTCTCTGACACCCTCTCTCTCGCCGTCGCTGCCTAGTCTCGCCGGACGTTGTGCCGAGCACTCTCGGTGTGCCGGCGAGCGCAAGCGTCTGCCCGTCTCCGTGCCGCATCGCACCTTATCCAGCCGCCTACCGTCCTCCTGTCAACACCCCCACACCCACCGCACTGGTTACACCCTGCTGCGTGCACGCCGCGGGTCGCGGGATCGATCCCTCGCGCCGCGCTCTGCCGCTGTCGAGCACCATCCCCTCGTCAGTAATTTCAGAGAAGAAGTACAGTAGCAGTGGCTACTTTGCAATTCCCCCCAAACCTTTTTACTGTTCAACCCGCAATCCATCGAGCCCCACCAGTCAGCCCCTCTAACTTTTTGTAGAAAACACCCCAGGTTCCAAAACCCTCAACCCGCCGTCCCTGTCCGAGCCACGTGGCTGTGCCTCGTTCGCCCGCCTGCGTGTGGGTTCGCGCGCACACCGGTCCCGCTTGTCAGCGGCTGTGGCTGGCTGAGCCCGCGGTATAAAATGTTTCCATCGTGCACCGTGTCGCCCAGTCAGCATGGTCCCTCCTATCGATGACTGTGGCTAAGTTTAGCTAGGTATAAAAAGTCTGGCAGTTTTCTGTTTAATTAAAACATTTTCAGAAATGATTTAAATATGATTTCAAAATTGTTTTAATAACTTTTGAATTACAATTCCAAATAATAAAAATGGTATATGTTTTGGAATCAGGAAAATGTGAGGAATTCAAATATGCTATTCAAAAAATTATATCAACACCTTAAATTTTCGAGATGATTAAAATTACAACAAAATGCCCTTTTCTTAATTAATTAATAACTTTAATTCTACAACTCCAAATTCGACAAGTAATATGTCTAAATCGATCAGCGTGACGAGCCCGTTCTAACTATGCATTCCTTGTTTGGAATTGCAGCATGCTTCATATAAATATAAAGTATACAGCAACTTATATGGGAGCAAAACATGACTAAAACTTAATAAAACGCTTTATTCTTGTACCCCACACCTCACCCATGCCATGCTACATTATTGCCATGCAAATTGTGCATCATTCATCATGGCATGCTTGTTTGCTTGTCTCATTTTAATTCATATGCTTGTGCACTTTATTTATGTTGGCCCTTGTTTGTTTGGTTCTTCTTCGAATAGACGCCAAGTAGGGGATATATCAGGAATCCCAGGAGCACTACCCAGATCCGTCTCTCGCTTCAACTGAGCTGCCAAGCAAGCACTACCACATGCTTGCATACATATAGTACCTATTGCCTCTATCTCATTCTTGCATCATTGAGTCGCGATTGCATTAAATTGAATCCCAAGTACTGCATAGCCTTTACTTTTAAACCCCACCGAAGCTTGTTCCTCCATCCCATGAGCCATTACTACAGGAGTTGTTTGAGCCATGCGAGTCGTAGAACTGCATGTGTAGGGTATGTGAGTGTCTGGTGGATAACGAGGTACCTAAACAACTTAACCTGAGTAGTAATGGGATAACTAATGAAAGAGGCACCGGTGGGCAATATCTGCTATTTGGTTTTTCATGCTCACTTGTGTCCCGTAGGACCCCGAGTACTTGATTCCTGTTCCTTGACTATTCGCACTATCCACATCTGGGAGGCCTTATGGACCCCCCTGAGCCAGAGCTTGATTCATTTCTATTTCGTGGGTCCACAAAGTAGTTTGGGGCTTTGTTACTATCATGTACTTATGCCATGCTTTACTGTTTTATTTAAGATTGTGCGAGGAGCACCTGTACTATTTAGGATTGCGGAGTGTTTTCGCGGTATCGACAAGCCCAGTCACACTTTCGGGTTCCCAGTCGTTTACAGCCATTGGCGCAAACCTTGGGTCTGTCTCGAAGCCGGCCAACTTCGTTGCGGGTAGCTTAATGGGGTGGCCCCCTGAAATGTTTCTGAATCCTGTGATCGATTTGTCGTGAATGCCTCGTTGGGTTTTGATTTGGTTTTTCTGAGGTTGATCGAGTGTGTGTTGCTATTTGTGCACCCCTGCAGGGTAAATCTTTCTGAAAGCCGTGTCCGCGGTTATGGACGACTTGGAGCATAGTTTCTTGATCATAGACAAGTATAACTAAAGTACCGCTTTTAATTTGACTAAGTAACTGACTAGTAATAGTGCAATCCTCATGGAATGGTTAATAAAACTACCAACGGATGGGTTGTTCATCCGCTTTCTCGTTGGTAAGTGAGAAGGAGGATGTATCTGTTAATTATACTGTCATAACTGTTGTTACTAATTAACGGACATCCGTCTATCATTGGTTAGGCGGATGGTTAGCGAGTATCTATAGACTTGTTAGTTATTATCTTTTGCTGCAATTGCGTCACCCCAGGTATATGTCCCCTTTAGAGGCATAAAGACTTGCTGAGTACCCCTAGGGTCTCACACGATAAATTGTTTGATTCAGATGAACTGGTGTATTCGCAAGATGGATACTGGGTGGAGGAGGCGGATGATGTTGGCAATGATCACGTGGTGTAGAGATTCCTGGAACGGGTATCCGTGAGATCTGTGGGCGGGATGTGTTTATTTATGTGGCATCTTATGCCGATTCGCTTCTTATCCGTACTCGGATCTTGTTTTCCGCTCCCGCCTGATACTCTGATGTTTGATGTATGAGGAGCTATCCTAAAATATTATCTCTATCTAGGATATTTGGATCTTGCCGTATGGCGTTGCAATATTTCTATTTCTTTTAGATGGAATGGCTCTATGAACAATTGTATGGTGGCTTGCATACATACTCACTTGTGTATGTAGTTGATCCCTTTGCCTGCCGATTACGCCGCTCGTTCTTGTCCTGATGTTCTGGAAGTGGTTAGGACGGCCGAAAGGTCTACCTGTGAGTGGCCCCTGGGCCCCACCATACTATTTTAACCACTTTCGCTCATCCAGGCATGTAACTAAGAGCGTAATTCACCGAGGTAGTTACAATTGGTATCAGAGCCATCCCGCCCTTCAGGGTCTCAGCCAAATGGTCGTTGTCAGTCTAGCAAATATTTTTGGTAGCTATGTATACTAGGGAAAAACAAAACGTGAGAGTAGGACTGCTTCCATTTTTCTTCTTACCCACCCTTTTCTGGTAAGGAAGTGTAACGTTTTCAATCCTCTTCTAAAATTCAAACTAGGATTCACGTGTTCTGGGTTCCGTAGTACCATAGGTTGAGTGTGTGTGTGTGTGTGTGTAAATTCCTTGTCTATCTGTTGCATCCAACATGTTATCACTATCTGCCTTTTGGTTATCAACTATTGGTACATTCCATACCGACAGGCCTTTGTAAACCGACGCGATCTATCTGATTTGTTGTATACCGGTGCAATCTATCTTACTCTTTGTTATCCGACGTTATCTTGTTTGGGGTGTTCGTTTCTGTAGTTGCTAATCTTTAGGTTCGTTTTAAAAAGAAGGTGTTGGGATATGTGGTTTACTTATTCATGTGCGGAGTAATGATTTGAGTGCGGGATGGAGTCGCGACCATACCACTACTTTTATCATTCGCTCTTGTATATTGAATTGGTAGAGTTACTAATCTTGATTCGTTAAGTGGTTTTGCGCATATAGTGGTGTTTTAATGCCGAAATTTGCAGAAAATTTTTCTTTGTTAGCTTGTGTACCACACTCCTTGTTCAGTCGTGTGCAATATGCTTAATACCTTCTAGGTGCTTTGAACTTTGTTGATATTGTAATATCATCTTAGTAATTTGTATCCTTTAAATCTTGGTTAATTCCATCTTGGTACTATTTTGGATTATTATTATTCTCCATTATGGTACTGACTTGTGTTTTATATCAATCACAAGATGGCACCACCACGCCGTTCTGAGGAGGACATACCACCTGAACTGGGGGCTGCGTTGGCAAGCATTGCTAATGCCTTGGGAACAATGCAGTAGAACTATCAGCGATTTGAAGAAAGTGTTAGGAGGAATGAGTTTGTTCCGCTACCTCCACCTCCCAAGCGAGGAGACATCAAGAGTTTTCTGAAGTTCAACCCGTGCCACTTTGAGGTGTCTGATCAGCCTCTGGACGCAGATGATTGGCTGTGTGAGATGTCAAGGTTACTGATGACTACTGATGTTCCTGAGCAAGAATGGGTAAAATGTGCCACTCACCTTCTGAAGGGAGATCTAGCTCTATGGTGGGAGAATTACCTGAAGGCAAACCACTCTGAGTTTTAGCCTACTTGGGAACAGTTCACTGGGCTTTCAAAGAGCAATATCTGTCAGAAATTGTCATGGAAAGGATGAAGGAAGTGTTTCTCAACCTCAAGCAGGGCAATGACAATGTCAATACCTATATCAGAAACTTCATGAACCTTTCTCGGTATGGTGGCGATGAGATCTCTGATGACAAGAAGAAGCAAAAGAGGTTCAGACAAGGGCTCAATGCATCAATCAAATATGCAATAACTCATGCAAGGCCGGGGTCTTTTCTAGAACTCCAACATATAGCTCCGCAGGAAGAAGCAAGTATGCAAGTGTTTGAGGAGTCCAAGAAACATAGTCGCGATGCAGCAAGCTCTTCAGCTATGTCAGCTCCTTCTAAGCGCCCGAAAACATCGACTTTGAAGAAAGGATGGCAAAAATCGACTTCAAACCCGAAGAAAGCAATGAAAACATCGACTTTGAAGAAAGGATGGCGAAAATCTATCCAGAACTATGATTACGGAATACTACCAGCCCACACTTTGAAGCAAGAGATGACGTCATTATGCCATGCCTAACATGCCACCAAGTGTGCATAACACGTGACGAAAACGGTAATCCTATCCTCAACCCCGATGATATTTTATTAGATGACCATGCAGGAAACCACGACAATGAAGGAGACCATGGAAACGGAGGAGAAACAATAGATAATCGCATAGTCCAAGGAGGAGGCAGAGAACCACATGCAGGAGAAAGGCAAGGACTTCGGCTACCAGCGTCGGCATGGCAAAAAGCAAGGGAGGCAATTTCGGGAGCAGTCCCAATGACAGCGGATGCTTCACATGAGGATCTATTAGCATACCAATATCTGCTCCACCACAAGAAGAGAGACCTACTCCGGATGCAAAGGCAACTTGACGAAAGAAAGAGATTAGCCGACGAATCCAGCTTACGATGGGCACAATTAAGATCTACTCGAGGATCAAGGAGTGTAACAGGAGCAGCACCACCAAGAAGGGCAACATCTCGACTACAGAATATCCCCGAAGTAGAAAGAAGTGGAATCATCCAAGATCTCGACCTATCATTCATGTCAATTGATCAAGCAGGAAACATCAAGGCAAAAACAGCTCAGGTAGCCATTGTGGCCGCGTAAATGTATCTCATCACCACCCAACCCGCACCCGATGATCCGCTCGTGGCCCTTCACCACTCCTCCCTGATGAACCTTGGCACGGTAGGAGCCTCTCTCACGGAAGCAGAACAAGGAATCACACAAAGCTCCCCACGCCATCACAACAGTCCTCGGCAAGTAGGACACACCCGACGATCTCGATCTCCACACCAGGCGCATCTCGTAGGATCCGAGCCGCGAAGCAATACAAGAAACCACAACCCCCAACATAGGAGCAGCGGACCCAGAGATGAAGCCGCAACCGACGATATCAAGATGGATATGATGAAGATGATCACGAGCTATGCGGGGCCAACTGTTTCACACAGAGGATTCGCAAGGCCTCAGTAACCAAGGACTTCAAACTTCCACATGACCGCCACAAATACGATGGACTCCAGGAACCTGAAGCTTGGTTAGCAGACTATTTGGCCGCCGTCAAATTACAGGGTGGCTCCACAACTACCGCAATGCAAAGTCTACAACTACATCTCACCGGTGCCGCAAGATCATGGCTCAAGCAGTTACCCAAAGATTCAATTGGTAGCTAGAATGATCTGGAAGATAAATTCATCCGACATTTCCATTCTATGTTCAAATGACCAGCATCCTTGGAGCAGTTAAGAGCATGCAAACAAAAATCTAGAGAGTCAATAAGAGCATTCATACAGAGGTGGAATATTATCAAAAACTTAGCTGAATCCATATCCGATGAAAGGGTCATCGATGCCTTCAACAACAGCCTCCGTCGCCGAGAATTCATAGAAGAACTAGGAAGGGTTAAACCAAAGACAGTATCATAGTTAATGGAGATAGCAAATCGCTGGGCTGATGGAGAGGATGGGCTACATAACAAGCGTGCACGGTCACCCGGGAAAGACAGGGATAAGTGTGGCAATCATAGAAGAAGAAGGAACAACGACGGAAATATGGGACCAAGTTACGTCGCAGCAGGTTTTTCGGGTGAAGGTAACAACAGAAGCAACAACCACAACAGCGGATACCGCCAGAACAGGGACGACGTCGGAGGAAGCTAGTCCGCACAGCGATATCAGCCAGGAGCACGAGACCCACCTATGTCCGCAATGCAAATGCTGGAAGGACCCTGTAATATGCATTTTTACGTCGACTCAGCAGGGAGACGACAATCCAACCACCTCATGAAAGATTGTCGAAC
Organism: Avena sativa; assembly: GCA_916181665.1. Lineage (NCBI taxonomy): Eukaryota > Viridiplantae > Streptophyta > Magnoliopsida > Poales > Poaceae > Avena > Avena sativa. The sequence goes on from OV702290.1 coordinate 475,005,965, forward strand.
ATTCCTGAAGATGCAGGAGTTGTGCAATGCAAAGGCAACCGAAGCGGCAAATCGAGGATACACATCCACACCTAGTACACTAGCCATCGGTGCACCACCACCACCACCAGCGGCACCACCACAAAACACAAACAATCAAAACAACGAGTACCCCAGATCAAAAGGAGCAATGTCTATGATTCAGAAAGGGCGTCCATCCAACAAAATTCAAAAGCTCATCATAAGACAAATCAATATGGCGAAAACAACAACATCAACCACACCCGAATATATCCATTGGTCAGAGCAAGAAATCACATTCAGCAGAGCCGATAACCCACTTCGGGTCCCACGATTGGGTCACTCAGCCTTGATAGTCGAAGCACAAATTGGCTGGTTCGACATGAGCAAGTTCTTCATGGATGCAGGAAGTAGCATAAATCTGATCTACGCAAAAACACTGAGAACAATAGGCTACCCCCTGGATAATCTTGCCCCAACAGAAACATCTTTCCACGGAATAGTACTAGGGAAAGCCGAAATCCCTTTAGGCAAAGTATTTCTTGACGTTGTTTTTGGTTCCAAGATAAATTTCAGGCGAGAAAAACTCGAATTTGAAGTCATGGATTGGCCATCACAATATCATGCAATCCTGGGATATGCTCGGGGGCTACTGACATAGGTATGATTACTCGGGTGCTTATAATTTGCTACCCTATGTTTGGACAAAGGCTTACGGCCCATGAAGGTTTCAGATGATAGCCCAAGGAAGCTACCGACAAAGGCTTTAATTGTATCAGGAAAGGGACTATGAACCGACATTATGTCGATGTTGCAATTACGCGTGTATAAAACCTATCTGCATACAGCTTTGAGACCCGGCCTATTATATATAGGACGGGAGAATCCCAAGCGAGGGTACCGAAATCTAGGAGACAACTTGTAATAGTGCAGTTACTCAATATTCAGGCAACTTTGATTCCATTGTTTCCGTGATATCCAATGAAATCCCCAGTGTTCTCTTTTCCACAAAACCCCAAGTCCATCAACATGGGCATTGCCGAGGTTACCCCTCGTCAATGGCCGAGCCGAGAATTTCGTCACGGAAGACGCGCCTTCTATGACGACTGTCGGGCCAAGTCATTGTAGAAGGAAACTTTTCTTGTAGTGAGTAGTAGCACGTGATGCTGGGCTTAGGGCTAGGCTTGGCAGTCTTAGAGGTGCTGGCAAAGAACTTGCCATCCTTCTTAGGCTTCTTGCCCTTGCCTTTTCGCTTTTGCCCCAGCTTCTTAAAGTTGGTGGTCTTATTAACCATCAACACCATGTGCTCCTTCTTGATCTCTACCTCAGTACTTTTGAGCATGGTCAACACTTCAACAAGGGTCTTAGTCATCCCTTGCATGTTGTAGTTCATCACAAAGCTCTTGTAGCTAGGGGCAGCGATTGCAGCACCCTACCAATCGCAAGCTCCTCCGGGACTTTACAATCCAGGGTGTTCAAACGCTTAACGTAGCCAGACATTTTGATTACGTGCTCACTAATACTGTTGTTCTCTTCCATCTTGGTAGAGAAGAAGAGCTTGGAAGCATCATACCTCTCTGCACGAGCCTGTGGAGCAAAGACAGCCTTGAGATCTTCAATGATCTCAAATGCATTCATCTTCTCAAAACGCTTTTGAAGCTCCGGCTCCATGTCATAGAGCATTCCACTTTGGATGAGGGAGAAATCATCCACCTTGGACTGCCAGACATTCTTTTCGTCTTGGGAGACGGAATCTGCATGCTTAGCTGGAAGCTCAGCCTCGATGACATAGGTCAACTTGTAGGGGACTAGGAGGGTCCTAAGATTGCGAAACCATGCGGTGAAGTTGTGATGACTGCAAGTGCACAGATCATTTGTAGCTAGTTTCGAAATAAATATATTGATCCCATAGGGAGCAGGAGTCTGAAGTCTAATAACTCTTAAATTAAATATTGTAATAGGAATGCTAAATAAAGTTCCAAGTAACAAGATAAAATATGAGTATTATGAAAAAAGGTGTTTTGGGGCTTTTGGTATAAGAGCACAGTAAGTAAAGTAAAACAACTGAACATAGAAAGTAAGTATCGCGTGTGTAAAAGAGATTTGGAACTGCAATAGGGGGAAAGCATTCTCAAGGAGTAGCGGATACACCACTAGCATTATAAAGAGCTAAGGTAAAGATTATTATCCTGAACATTCTCAACTGTGTATCTGTGGGAGGAACTCCATATTTGGACAAATAGGCAGCAACCACTACTAACATCATCCTCATAACCACAACAGACAGCAATCGACATCAATCGAATTACTGTGCTATTAAGGGATGTAATCCTGTAGGACGTATCCCATGGCATGGATAGTGTTCTGTGATTTTCCTCGGTTCCCAAGTTGATACGTAAGGGGTGCCAACAGCTTTATAGTCACTATAAGTTCTAACACACCTCTGTCTACCAACAAGTAGTTCCCTCCATGAAGTCCCCATGAGAGGCAAATATTGAGAGGTCGACTTCTCTCAACATCACGATGAAGACAATCTAACACATGGTCACAACGATGAATATCATAATAAACTTTACCTTATTTCAATCTCATACTAGGGTTTCTCCCATCTCCCCAAGAACTAATGATCTACTCAGACATGGAGGCAATCAACATCATGGCAATAACAATGGAATCTATCATAGATGAATAGTACTTGTATAAATCCACAACGATTCGGGAAATTACAACAAGATCTAGACAAGATGTAGATGGGATGGATGGAGACGGTTGTGACGCAGAGGTTGATGTTGAAGATCGATGCCTTAGCCTCCCGGATCTGCGTAGGGCGAAGATGGATCCCCAACGGACGAGTTCCTCCTCCAGATGCCTTCTGGAGGTGAGGTTTCGGTGATTTCTGGGTGTTCTGTATGTCATCTCTCTGATCCAGTTACACGGGGTGAAACTATTTGAGGAGACGGTGGTTGCTCCAACTATACGGCAAGAACTATACGGCCGAAAAATTTATTCCTGCCGTATAGTTGGTCGTTAAACCATCTGTATGCTTTGATCGCTTCGGGTTTTCTTCTAGTGTTATTGATATTTCCAAAATAAGCGATTTACGTTGTTTTTCACTCATTTTCTCCCCAATACAACTGCTCCAGGAATTGTGTCCATTGTATCCATCATTTGTCCTGATCCTGGTGAAAATAGACATAAAATGTGTGCGTGAACGCTGTAAAATACCAAGATCATATATCTACAGTACAAAATAATAATATAAAACATGATGCAAATATGCACTCATCAACTTCCCCAAGCTTAGAGTCTTGCTCGTCCCGAGAAAGTTTAGCTTTAATGGATGTGATCCTCATATTCATGAAGCGGAGTCGATAAAATAAATGAGGCAGTTGAAGCATGTGTTTATCATATAAGATACACAGGAATAAGTCCATGAATAGTACCTTACTCAAACCATCCGAATAATATTAGCCGGCTTACACACCTTAGCATTTAACAGTTCACAAAAGATCACTCTCAATATGATGTAAAAGTATTCAGTTCAACTGAATGAGTTAGCGAGGTAGTCCCAAGTGTTTTTGGATTAACATATTCACTTGGGATTTAAAATCTCGAATGCTTCTTTGTCATACTACAATATAGTGGTGTATGCCTATTTGCTCTTTGCACATTCGCTCTTTTTCTTCTTTCTTTTCTTCTCTTTTGTATATATGCTCACACTTTTATTTAAGTGTTGTGCAAAGGAGCTAGCCATGCATTCCACTTCATGTAGGAATTCAAAGTTTAATGATCTCAATTACGAAATTCCAATTTTATATGAAGCAATCTTTATAGATTGAATATTCTACCTCGTCTTGTTCTCACTCTAATTTGATAGCACCCTTTTTTATTTTCCTTTGTTCAAGGTTTCTTTTTCAACTTAACTGATTAGATAATTTTTTATTTATAAATCAAATTGTGGACTTATAACATATTGACCAAATTATCTTTGTATGTTCCATTAATACCAATGGTGTGGAAGACTCCTATTGCTATCATCAAGCGCAAGTAAAATTATACTCAAGCCATTCATATATCCAATAAAACAAACACAAACTCAATATTGCTCCCTATATGATAATAAACTCGGAATTTCATAAAAGGGATCGACTATTCCTGAAGGGAATTCTAATGATGCAAACTTTATTTCTAATTTGAACTAATGCAAAACTAAAATAGTAATGTAAAACTTATAAGATAGATTACAAGGTATTAAAGATCTCCCCAAGCTTGGAATCAAGACAGGCGGGATCAAATAATCCCTTGCGATTATTTGATACCGTGATTATTGTAGATCACTGTGGCACCATGGCATGCATAACACCCCAAATCTTTAATCAAGGTTATCAAGTTCAAATCACCCAATTTAGGGTTAACAAAAAAAATTATTAAAGAAAAGGCATATGAATGCATGTGTGTTTGCATTAGTGTAGAATTGTTTGAAAATGCCATGCTTGATTGTTCTAAATGTTGTGAAATGGTTTAAAGGTGAATGCAACATCATCTAGACCATTTACAAATAAAATCCAAAGAGAAAGAAATCAAATAAAGTTAAATAAGGCAAATGGTCATTTTGGCCATTTTAATCCACTAGGCCACTTTAGGTGTTCCTAGAAGTCAATTCCTAACAAAAACATTTCTAGATCTTTTCACCCTTGCTAGACCAAGTAAAGATGTACCAAGGCCCACTTTACACATTTACAGAAACATCTAGCAAAACAATTTAAATGACATTTGAAAATTGAATCCAATTCATATGTGAAGATCACACTTTTTGAAAAACCCACCAAATCAACTCCACTTGACAATCCCAAGCAAACCTAGTCTCTCAAGCTTACGTCAAGTTCACCCAAAAAATTTGAATCAAAAATTCAAATGTAAATCTCTTTCAGCCATTTAAACAAACACGTTAGCTACACTAATTAAACCCTGGCCTAACTTCACTGTTGTGTACAGTAAGCCTCGACCATTTGGTCTCCACATCACTCCCCTGTCTCCCTAGCATCTAATCAATCCCCAGACAGCCACCCCTCTTCGCCACTGCACTAGTGGAGCGCCGCCCAAATTTGGTCACCGCTGGTCGACCGCGTCCAAGCTGCAGCAGACCGCCCCGCGCCTATCCAGGATGTCTAGAAGGTAGCCCTCAATGCATCGCCCCTCTCTGTCCCCTCCCCGATCAAAGCCAGGCAGTGGACCACCTCAGCACGCGCCAGAGCGCCGCGCCCGACCAGCGTGCACACGCCACACCTCGACTTCACCCTGCGCGCACTACTCCGCCATGATCCCAGCAGCCGCCCAGACACCCCCGTTTGCTGCCGCTTGACCCTTACCCACCGTGCGCCGCATCGAACACCACTTCTACCGCGTAGAGCACCGTCCGCTCCAGACCAAATGCGATCGCCCAATGCCTCGACTTTAAGCCGTAGAGGACCTCCAGGAGACCGCGCATCGTCCCCAACCTCCAGTCACGCCGCTAGCTGCCTGTAGCGTCGCCACCGACGAGTCGTGCCCACGCTGCTCGGCCCCTTCATCAAGCTATAAAAGGAGGCCCTCTCCGCCGCCAATCCTCACACCATTCTACTCCCCTCTCACCATTGATCCTCCCACACCATCCCCGGAGCAAGGCGGGCCTCAGTTCGCCAGAATTTCGCCAAAGTTTGCTGCTGTAGAGGAGAAGAGGCGTCGTCGATTGGAGAAGCCCTAGGAGCGGTCGCGACCACGCCTCGAACCGCTGTTGTCTACCAGCTCGAACACCCCCACCGCCGACCGTAGCTGGAGCCCAGGTGAGCCCCCGTAGACCCCCACTATGCCGCTAGGGTTCATTCTCGCCGGATACCTGTTCACCGGGGACGATGAACCATAGTCGTTCGATCGTAGTCTAATCACACGGCTAAAATTGAAACGTACCGCTTCGCGTGAGATGTGCTGCTGACACGTAGGACCCCCTGTCAGTAGCCCATTGTGCCCACGCAGTGCAGCTGGGCCGGCCCATTTCCTTTCCCGCGCTAGCCCACAGATTCAAATTAGGATTTTCCCTTTTAATTAAAATCCTATTCTATCCACTTATTCAAAATTTAATTCAGAGAGTTTCACTTAACCAAATGGCATGATTCAAATTTTGTTAGAAAGATAATTAAAATATCTATCCAAACCTGTTGGATTTAAATCAATTGGAGTTAAAGATCACATATTGTAAAAATAACAAAACAGATACTTTTGCAACTTCAAACATTTTTCAAAAATCAACCATAATGGCTTTTGAGTTGATTCCAACTCTCAAAAATCACATTTGATAATATATATCTGAATATGTAAAAATATTTAGGTTTGCATCCAGTGACTTTGGACTAGTACCAAAATAATGCTATATAGGCATTTCTAGTCACTTTAAATCATTTAAATGATAATATTAAACTTATTGAAATATGATCAAACCTTTAAATCATATTCCCATGTATTAGAATATGTAGTGATGACATGTGTCCACATGATCCCATATTTGAAGTAGAGAATATTAAATCTTAATTAATTTCAATGAGTAGAAATTACTTTTCTCAAATAAAATAAATGAAACTAGTTCATTAAATCTTGTGATGATTGTGATGATACTGGATCATCAACTGTGTGCCTTAGTGTGCTAATTAGACTTAGTTAAGTATTTTTTGGTGATTGTGTATCCCGTATTTATTTATAGACGATAGTACCGACCAAGTCTACAAGGAGGAGGAGTTCTACCCTGAGGAAGACCAAGAAAACTTCAATCACTGCACCAATCAAGGCAACCTAGAACTAAGCAAGTTAACACTTGCCCCCTTAACTTAAGCAAATGCTTTAGGCATGCTTTGGTTATATACCTTTGATTATACCAATCCCCTGTTTTACTTGCAAGCTTTAATCTTTTACTTTACCAAAGTTTCTTTACTTTTAGTAATGCTTTGTGAGATTTTTGAAAGTAGTATAGATAGGATAAAGAGTATAAAACTAGGCCTATACTAGATGTCATTCTATGGCATGATATTGATATTAGCATCCCTCATTAGTGAACACTCTTAACATTAGTGGCTAGTACTAAGCATAAAACTTGATCACTTTAGATGGGAATACTTGGTAAAAATGATTATGAAAACCTTGGAATGATGCTTAATTCTATTGAGATGTTTTGACATGTGTTGAGAAACACAAATGGTTTATGATGATGAAAATGTTGAGGCATGAGCCTTAGCCCTTTATAAAAACTGATGGTTGAGTTCGGATGCGATACCATTCCAATTTTACCGTACAACCACAATACCTGAATTGGGTAAGGCTTAGCCGGAAGTTTATATGCATTAGTATTGGTTCCCTCGTGGAAGAGATTTGAGCTAAGGCTACCTCTTGATGATGTCCACCTATGCAGTGCCCAGGATGGCAGATGGCCATGGCTGGGAGGCCAAGATCATAGGGGAGGTGCTTATACTAGAGTGTGTAAAGGAAAGGTTATGATTGATTATCCGCATACTAAGTATGATGATTCAGGGTTATCCCTGACGGATGTATCGAATTTTGTGGTGAAAGTGTACCACCTCTACAGAGTGTCAAACTATTCGAATAGCCGTGTCCGCGATCATGGACAGTTGGAGTGGCCATACTGTTCCGTCGTCGGATGTTTTCAAGATGACTTATGAAATGAATTGTCACTTGACTTGACCACAACAGGGTTGTGATGATGAAAACTAAGTTCCTAACTAAAGTGATTTAGAACTTTATTTTAGCTTTCTTTGTTTCTGAACTCAGCTTAGGTTTAAATTTAGCTTTTGCAAATAAACTTAGAGCTTAGCATTCCTACTAGAACTACCTTACTTGTTAGTGATTGTTTGCGAGTACTTAAAGAGTACTCATGGCTTTGTCCCTGGCTATTCCCGTGGCCAGAATATGAGGAGGACTACCAGGAGGAAGGACAACAGGACAGCTATGACAACTAGGATCATCTCCCATCGTTAGCATTGCCTGTGACACTGAAGATGGAGCCCACCGCTACGCTTATTATTCCGCTGCTTGTTTGTATTAAGACTGGATCATGAGATCCTTTATTTGTGTAAAACCTTATTATGGTTTGTAATGGATGATGTAATGTGATATCCAATCTGTTATGTCTCGCAAAAATGGTAATCCTGGGATTGCGATGTATGGCATAACAGGCATCTGGGATTAAAAATCCGGGTGTTGACAAGTTGGTATCAGAGCCATCCTGACCATAGGAGACCCTAGTTAGAATGGACGTCCGAATAAAAAACTTAGTTTCAAAACCAAAGAAGTAAGTATTTATGAAAACCTATTCCCACTCTTATCCTTGATTCTTTCAAAAAAAATCTTGTTCCTCAAAAATTCTTACATTCCTACATAAAATTTGACACACTTAATCACCTCACTAACTTACTCATCCTAAATTCTTATAGATGGAAGTTCAGTATTGCAAGTTCTACCAGTTGGGCAACGGAGGCCAACTGATCTTTGAGAGGGATCTCGATGCATTGTTTGAGTACCTTGAGCGTCGGCATCCAGAATTTTTCGGAGCTCAACTCAAGGATTTTCTAGGAGGAGATCTACAATGGCTGATAGTTGCAGATCTTTGAGGCAACATGGAGGCACCCCTTTCTTGAGAAGATTCAATTCACCGTGAGAGAGAACAACTTGCTAGACGGATTATCCAGAGCTATGCATGAAACTCTTGCCCGTCTATGTGGGCAAAACATCAACTTGATCTAGGGAACTCGCTTTGCTCACTATGGAAGGTGTGATTCTATGGGAATGCCATTAGAGATGCCAAGTCACCTAGAGATGAAGCGCCAAGTGGAGAATCTTGACTTCCTGCTGTATGATAGACATAAGGAATTGGACAATGCTCGAGCCTACGCCAACCACAACCTTGCCATTGCTACCAAGAAGGACCAGACTTTCGCCCTGCTCGTCAAGGATCGCCAATCACTTTGTCGGCAACGCGAGAAGAAGGATCGCACCATTGCTCATCTTTGCAAGAAGGTGGCCGACCTTGAGAAGACCATTCAGGAACAAGAAGCTCAGCTTGCAGCAAAAGAAGAAGAGGAAGAAGGTGAAGAAATCCAGGGAGATATTCACTCATACCTTAGTGATGACAACGACTATCTGGAGGATGATGCCATGGATTTCTACACCAATGATGACGACTCTGACTTCATTTATGATGAGTAGATGCACTTGATCACTACCGTAGGAAGGAGTTGTGTCGGTCCCATCGTATCTTAGCTTCACAGAATGGTTCTTAAAACCATCTGTTTTTCCTTTTATGTTGTGGTGTGTGTGTTTGTATCGTGTGCTTTGATTGAATGAATGAATGAGAAGGAGTTAGTTTGCAAAACATGAGTTCAAACTCAAAGTTTAGCTTTGCAAACAAAACCATGAACCTTAGAACTTTCCCTCTTACCCCATTATCTATCTCAATCTTCAGATGACTCATGGAAACCAAGGAGGAAGCAGCTCATCGCAGGACTCGATGCTGCAGATTCTGTAGATGCTAGTTTCCGACCGTGAAGCTAGTAGAGCAGAGCGCCAACCCAACCTAGCCACCCTGTAATAGATAGCTCAGATGGCCCACAATAATCAAGGCCATGGAAATCAGGATCATCATGGATCCAAGCTTAAGAACTTTCAGAATACCAATCCCCCTATCTTTAACAAGTGTGAAGACTCGTTGGATGCGGATGATTGGTTGCAAACCATGGAGAATAACCTGGAAGTCACAGGAGTTGACACCAACGATAAGGTACTGTTTTCCATCCACTATCTGGCAGGAGATGCAAGAGCCTGGTGGAATAGCACTCGTACTATGAACCACGGTCAAGTGATGACGTGGGAAGCTTTCAAGATCAAGTTCATCTGCACCCATGTGCCGCAAGGTTTAGTCACCCGGATGAGAGATGAGTTCAAAGAACTGAAGCACGGAAGGATGACGGTAGTTGAGTACCATGACAAATTTTTGTCCCTTTCTAGATATGCCCCTGATGAGATCAACACCGAAGCCAAGAAGAAAGAAACATTCCTGAACGGATTGCATGATGAGATGCAGACGGTGTTAGTCAACATCCGTTTTGAAGATCTCGAAGAGCTAGTCGACTCTGCCATCCAGATGGAAGGGAAGATAAACCAAGACAATGACAACTGCAAGCGCAGAATGATGCACCAGATTGGGTCCCACAATACCCAGAATATCGCCCCAACCCATCTGCAGGATATGCTCTAAGAAACAATAGACCCCCAATGTCTCGCCCAAGCTACCCCAATCGCAGTGGAGGAAACATGAAGTCCGTAGGAAACCACAACAACAACCCCGGCAACTCCAACAACTTCAACCGTGCACCGCCCAAGTCCAACAACAACAACAACAATACTGCCCCAAGGACTGGAAGCAATGTCGTGCCTGTTGCAGCCAAAGACAAGTCCCAACTTGTTTTGAATGTGGAGTGAAGGGTCACTACTCCAACGAGTGTCCCAAGAAGCTGGCAGCCACCACCAATGTGAATGCTCCAGCTTAGCAGCAACGCCGTGTTCAGCCTGGAAGAAGATTTTCCCCAGGGAATTCGCTCATTCGCAATGGCCGTATGTTTCACATGAATGCTGAAGAAGCCCAGGAAGCGCCAGATGTCGTGTTGGGTATGTTTTCTGTTAACTCAATATTAGCAAGAGTATTGTTTGATTCTGGAGCATCGCACTCGTTTGTTACAAAAGAATTTGCATGCACTAGTAATATTCAACCAACAAAATTGAAGCATGTTATGATAGTTCAAATACCTGGTTCAGCCACCAAAGCTACAAAAAATTGCAAGGTTGTACCTATCAGAATCCATGGGATAGATTTTTATGCCAATCTAATAGTACTTGGAACCAAAGGTTTGGAAGTAGTACTGGGAATGGATTGGATGTCAAAACATAAAGGATTGATCGACTGTGCCAACAAAGCCATAACCATGACCAGTAGCTCTGGAGTATCAGTAGAGCATGTATCTGAGACCTTGCCCCGTCAATTCAAATGCAATAAGAGTCTAGCCCTACCAACCATTGACCAAGTCAGAGTAGTTTGTCTATTCCCAGATGAATTGCCCGGTATGCCCCCAGATCGGGATATTGAGTTCATTATTGAACTAATTCCTAGAACCGAACCCATAGCTCAGAGACCCTATAGTATGAACCCATCAGTTCGTGAAGCTGAAGAAGCAACTTGATGCTATGCTGGAGAAAGGCTTGATTCAACCAAGCGCATCGCCATGGAGATCGCCCGTTCTATTCGTGGACAAGAAGGATGGAGGTAACCGTTTGTGCACAGACTACCAGAAGCTGAATGATGTCACCATCAAGAACAAGTACCCATTGCCCAAGATAGAGGATCTGTTTGATCAGTTGACTGCTACCAGAGTGTTTTCTAAGATTAATCTTAGAACAGGTTATCATCAACTCAAGATTCGTGCAACAGATATTCCAAAGACCGCCTTTACCACCAGATATGGATTGTATGAGTATACGGTCATGTCTTTTGGATTGACCAATGCCCCCGCTTATTTCATGAACCTCATGAATAAGATTTTTATGAACTTTCTAGATAAGTTTGTCATTGTGTTTATCGACGATATTCTAATCTATTCCAAGTCAGAAGAGGACCATGAGCAACATCTGAGAACCATCCTCGAAACCCTTAGAGAGCATCAGTTGTATGCCAAGTTTAGCAAATGTGAGTTTTGGCTGAAAGAAGTAGGATTCCTCTGACATATTGTGTCGGAAGGAGGAGTCGTTGTTGATCCCGCCAAGATCAAAGATGTTGAAGAATGGAAAGCCCCAACCACTCAAACCCAAGTCCATGCATTTCTCGGGTTAGCGGGATATTACCGCAAGTTCGTAGAAGGATTTTCGAGCATCGCAAGACCGATGACCCAATTGTTGAAGAAAGATATGAAGTTTGAATGGATAGACAAATGTGAAGCAAGTTTTCAAGAGCTCAAGAAGAGATTGATTTCAGCCCCAATATTGATTATGCCAAATATCAAGAAGCCTTTTGATGTGTATTGTGATGCATCCAAGATTGGTCTCGGATGTGTGTTGATAGAAGAAGGCAAAGTCATAGCATATTTGTCCCGACAACTGAAGCAGCATGAGCAAAACTATCCTACTCATGATCTAGAATTAGCAGCCGTAGTTTTAGCATTGATGACATGGCGTCATTACCTTATGGGTAACCGCTGTGAGATTTATTCAGATCACAAGAGCTTGAAGTATATTTTCACTCAGAAGGAGCTGAATATGAGGCAAAGGAGATGGATAGAGTTAATCAAGGATTATGACCTTGACATTCACTATCACCCCGGCAAAGCCAACGTGGTAGCGGATGCTCTTAGCAGATTGCCGTGTAGATTAAACACCATGATCAAAGAGAACCAGCCAAGTTTGCATGAAGAGTTGGAGCAGTTTAGAACTGAGCTAGTTAGCAAAGGATTTTTAGCTAGCATTGAACTTCAGCCCACTTTGATTAGCCAAATCAAGAAAGCACATAAGAGAAATGCCAGTATCAATGGAATCAAACGTCGTATTGGTACAGGAAAGGTACCTGGGTTCACCAAAGATGAAGGAGTTTTGTGGTACAAAGGACGTATCTATGTGCCAGCAGATTCGGAGTTGAAGCAAGTTATCATGCAAGAAGCTCATGATACTCTTTATTCTATCTACCCTAGAGGAACGAAGATGTATCAGGATTTTAAGGAGCAATTTTGGTGGCACAAGATGAAGAGAGAAATCGGAAGCTACATCGCCAAGTGTGATATCTATCAGAGAGTAAAAGCAGAACATCAGAGACCTGCAGGACTGTTGCAACCATTGTAGATTCCAGAATGGAAATGGGATTCCGTCGAAATGGACTTTATCACCAGTTTGCCTACTTCTAGTAGGGGAAATGACTCAATCTGGGTCAGAGTTGATAGACTGTCTAAGGTAGCCCATTTTATACCTGTCAAGACAACCTACCAGAGTTCGAAGCTAGCAGAGTTGTACATTGCTAGAATTGTTAGTTTGCATGGAACCCCCAAGACCATAGTTTCGGATCGAGGAACCCAATTTACCTCGAGATTTTGGTAGAAAGTCCAAGAAGGATTAGGGACCAAGTTGAATTTCAGCACAGCTTATCACCCACAGACCGATGGATAGACTGAAAGAGTTAACCAAATCTTAGAAGATATGTTGAGAGCTTGTATGCTAGAATATGGATCAAAATGGGAAGATTGTCTGCCTTTCGCTGAATTCTCATACAACAATAGTTATCAAGCCAATTTGCAAATGGCCCCATTTGAATTTCTATATGGAAGGAAGTGTCGTCCCCTTTGAATTGGTCACAAGTAGGAGAGAGTCAGATTTTCGGACCCGACATCCTACGAGAAGCCGAAGAGAAGGTTCACAAAGTCCGTGAGCACCTCAAGACTGCCCAATCAAGACAGAAGAGTTATGCTGACAAGAGACGTAGAGACCTGACTTTCAACATCAAAGATTTCGTGTATCTCAAAGTTTTGCCGTTGAAAGGAATGCAGCGTTTTCAGCTGAAAGGAAAGTTAGCCCCCAGATATATTGGACCCTTCAAGCTTCTGAATCACCGAGGAGAAGTATCTTATCAACTGGAACTGCTAGAGGAGATGTCAGCCATCCATAATGTGTTCCATATCTCGTTACTTCGCAAATGGTTAGAAGTTCCGGAGAAGACCAAAGTGATCAAGAACATCGATCACAGAGCCATTGGTATCAACAAGGATCTGACGTATTGCGAAGTGCCCATTCATATCTTGGAAGAAGCTTTCAGAACCACCAGGACCCGGTGTATCAAATTTCTCAAGATCCAATGGAGCAACCATACCGAAGAAGAAGCTACTTGGGAACGAGGAGATTATATTAGGAATGAGTTCCCATATCTCTTTAGTTCCAAGTTTTTCTTAAATCTTGAGATGATATTTTGTTTAAGGGAGGAAGGTTTGTAACACCCCAAATCTTTAATCAAGGTTATCAAGTTCAAATCACCCAATTTAGGGTTAACAAAAACTTTTATTAAAGAAAAGGCATATGAATGCATGTGTGTTTGCATTAGTGTAGAATTGTTTGAAAATGCCATGCTTGATTGTTCTAAATGTTGTGAAATGGTTTAAAGGTGAATGCCACATCATCTAGACCATTTACAGATAAAATCCAAAGAGAAATAAATCAAATAAAGTTAAATAAGGCAAATGGTCATTTTGACCATTTTAATCCACTAGGCCACTTTAGGTGTTCCTAGAAGTCAATTCCTAACAGAAACATTTCTAGATCTTTTCACCCCTTGCTAGACCAAGTAAAGATGTACCAAGGCCCACTTTACACACTTACAGAAACATCTAGCAAAACAATTTCAATGACATTTGAAAATTGAATCCAATTCATATGTGAAGATCACACTTTTTCAAAAACCCACCAAATCAATTCCACTTGACAATCCCAAGAAAACCTAGTCTCTCAAGCTTAAGTCAAGTTCACCTAAAAAGTTTGAATCAAAAATTCAAATGTAAATCTCTTTCAGCCATTTAAACAAACACGTTAGCTACACTAATTAAACCCTGGCCTAACTTCACTGTTGTGTACAGTAAGCCTCGACCATTTGGTCTCCACATCACTCCCCTGTCTCCCTAGCATCTAATCAATCCCCAGACAGCCACCCCTCTTCGCCACTGCACTAGTGGAGCGCCGCCCAAATTTGGTCACCGCTGGTCGACCGCGTCCAAGCTGCAGCAGACCGCCCCGCGCCTATCCAGGATGTCTAGAAGGTAGCCCTCAATGCATCGCCCCTCTCTGTCCCCTCCCCGAGCAAAGCCAGGCAGTGGACCACCTTAGCACAGCCGCGCCCAGAGCGTCTGCGCCATGCCGAGCACGCGCCAGAGCGCCGCGCCCGACCAGCGTGCACACGCCACGCCTCGACCTCACCCCGCGCGCACTACTCTGCCATGATCCCAGCAGCCGCCCAGACACCCCCGTTCGCCGCCGCTTGACCCATACCCACCGTGCGCCGCATCGAACACCGCTTCTGCTGCGAAGAGCACCGTCTGCTCCAGACCAAATGCGACTGCCCCATGCCTCAGATTTAAGCTGTAGAGGACCGCTAGGAGACCCCGCACCGTCCCCTACCTCCAGCCACGCTGCTAGCTGCCTATAGCGTCGCCACCGACGAGCCGTGCCCATGCCACTCGGCCCCTTCATCGAGCTATAAAAGGAGGCCCTCTCCGTCTCCAATCCTCACACCATTCCACTCCCCTCTCACCACTGATCCTCCCACACCGTCCCCGGAGAAAGGCGAGCCTCAGTTCGCCAGAATTTCACCGGAGTTTGCCGCTGCAGAGGAGAAGAGGCGTCGTCGATTAGAACAGCCCTAGGAGCCACCGCAGCCACGCCTCGAACCGCCATCATCTACCAGCTTGAACGCCCCCACCGCCGACCATAGCTGGAGCCCAGGTGAGCCCTCGTAGACCCCCACCGTGCCTCTAGGGTTCGTCCTCGTCGAAGACCTGTTCACCGGGGACGACGAACCACAGTCGTTCGATCGTACTCTAATCGCGCGGCTAAAATTGAAACGTACCGCTTCGTGTGAGATGTGCTGCTGACACGTAGGACCCCCCTGTTAGTAGCCCGTTGCGCCCGTGCAGTGCAGCTGGGCCGGCCCATTTCCTTTCCCGCGCTAGCCCACAGATTCAAATTAGGATTTTCCCTTTTAATTAAAATCCTATTCTATCCACTTATTCAAAATTTAATTTAGATAGATTCATTTAACCAAATGGCATGATTCAAATTTTTTTTAAAAAGATAATTCAAATATCTATCCAAGCCCGTTGGATTTAAATCAATTGGAGTTAGAGATCATATATAGTAAAAATAACAAAACAGAGACTTTTGCAACTTCAAACATTTTTAAAAAATCAACCATAATGGCTTTTGAGTTGATTCCAACTCTCAAAAACCACATTTGATAATATATATATGAATATGTAAAAATATTTAGGTTTGCATGCAGTGACTTTGGACTAGTACCAAAATAATTCTATATAGGCATTTCTAGTCACTTTAAATCATTTAAATGATAATCTTAAACTTATTGAAATATGATCAAACCTTTAAATCACATTCCCATGTATTAGAATATGTGGTGATGACATGTGTCCACATGATCCCATATTTGAAGTGGAGAATATTAAATCTTAATTAATTTCAATGAGTAGAAATTACTTTTCTCTAATAAAATAAATGAAACTAGTTCATTAAATCTTGTGATGATTGTGATGATACTATATCATCAAGTGTGTGCCTTAGTGTGCTAATTATACTTAGTTAAGTATTGTTTGGTGATTGTATATCCCGTATTTATTTATAGACGATGGTACCGACCAAGTCTACGAGGAGGAGGAGTTCTACCCCGAGGAAGACGAAGAAAACTTCAATCACTGCACCAATCAAGGCAAGCTAGAACTAAGCAAGTTAACACTTGCCCCCTTAACATAAGAAAATTCTTTAGGCATGCTTTGGTTATATACCTTTGATTATACCAATCCCCAGTTTTACTTGCAAGCTTTATTCTTTTACTTTACCAAAGTTTCTTTACTTTTAGTAATGCTTTGTGAGATTTTGGAAAGTAGTATAGATAACATAAAGAGTATAAAACTAGGCCTATACTAGATGTCATTCTATGGCATGAGATTAAGATTAGCATCCCTCATTAGTGAACACTCTTAACCTTAGTGGCTAGTGCTAAGCATAAAACTCGATCACTTTAGATGGGAATACTTGGTGAAAATGATTATGAAAACCTTGGAATGATGCTTCATTATATTGAGATGTTTTGACATGTGTTGAGAAACACAAATGGTTTATGATGATGAAAAGGTTGAGGCATGAGCCTTAGCCCTTTATAAAAACTGATGGTTCGGTTCGGATGTGATACTATTCCAATTTTACCGTATAACCACAATACCTGAATTGGGTAAGGCTTAGCCGGAAGTTTATATGCATTGGTATTGGTTCCCTCGTAGAAGAGGTTTGAGTTGAGGCTACCTCTTGATGATGTCCACATATGCAATGCCCAGGATGGCAGATGGACATGGCTGGGAGGCCAAGCTCATAGGGGAGGTGCTTATACTAGAGTGTGTAAAGGAAAGCTTATGATTGATTATCCGCATACTAAGTATGATGATTTAGGGTTATCCCTGACGGGTGTATCAAATTTTGTGGTGAAAGTGTACCACCTCTGTAGAGTGTCAAACTATTCAAATAGCCACGTCCACGGTCATGGACATTTGGAGTGGCCATACTGTTCCATCGTTAGATGTTTTCAAAATGACTTATGAAATGAACTGTGACTTGACTTGACCACAACAGGGTTATGACGATGAAAACTAAGTTCCTAACTTAAGTGATTTAGAACTTTATTTTAGCTTTCTTTGTTTCTGAACTTAGCTTAGGTTTAAATTTAGCTTTTGCAAATAAACTTAGAGCTTAGCATTCCTACTAGAACTACCTTACTTGTTAGTGATAGTTTGCGAGTACTTAAAGAGTACTCATGGATTTGTCCCTGGCTATTCCTGTGGCCAGAATATAAGGAGGACTACTAGGAGGAAGGACAGGAGGACGGCTACGACAACTAGGATCATCTCCCATCGTCAGCATTGCCTGTGACACTAAAGATGGAGCCCACCGCTACGCTTATTATTCCAGTGCTTGTTTGTATTAAGACTAGATCATGAGATCCTTTATTTGTGGAAAAACTTATTATGGTTTGTAATGGATGGTGTACTGTGATATACAATCTGTTATGTATCGCAAAAATGGTAATCCTAGGATTGTGATGTATGGCATAACAGGCATCTGGGATTAAAAATCCGGGTGTTGACACCATTTAACACCACGGTGCATAGCTTCTTGTTGGTATCCTCTAGAGTAGTGATGCGGCTATAGCACCTGCGCAAATCATATTGCAAAGTGTCCACTTTATCTGCGGGCTTAGTCACCAATGGGAGGAGATTATCCTTCTTATCTATCTCCTTGAGACGGAGATAGACTTCAACGCGATGGAGTAGCTCTTGCTTCTGATATATCTCTGTTGCTCGCATACGATCCTTGGTCCTGGGAACGGCTTCTTCTTCCTCATCCGTAATTGATGGATCGCGGAAGTGGAAATTGTTCCTCCACTCTTCTTGAGGCTTCAGCCTCATACGAGCACCAATGGTAGGCTTCAAGAGTGGCACCTTCGCTCCCTTGCTAGCACCTGCACCAATATTAGGTAATTCCTTACGCTTGTGCGGCATGGGGTCCATGGCGCTGAACTTGAACGTCTCCACATGCCCTTTTCCATGCGGCTTGTGACCTTCTCTCTCTTCTTGAGCTCTCTTCATTGTCACCCAGTTAATCTCTGGGGGGTCATAGACATCACGGAAGATGTAGATGTCACTCCAATCTTCGTCGAAATCATTGTTGTAGAAGCTTGGCTCAATGTACTCCGTGTACCCCGGGCTAAACCTTTCCACCTCCTTGTTGTCGTCCTCCATGGATGGGTTGCGGGAGCTGTCCCTGGAAGGAGCAATGAGACCCAGGGGTTTTCCACGGCCTGGGACAGGATAGCGCATGGCTAGATTAGTTCCTAGTGATTATGATTAGAGAGAGAGATAATGGAAGTATATAAGGGGGTCAGGGGTCGGTAAAACTCGTGAGAAACACCAATTTTTTCCCAAGAAATGAATCTTAACAAAACTGGGAAAGAAATCACGGATTTGGAGGAGTCATGTCGCGTAACAACCAACTATACGGGCGCGGCCCATATAGCTCCAGCCGTATAGTTGGTTCCGGGCAGATATTTCCAAATATCTCGAATCCAGGTTGGTTAAGTTATGACTCGGAACCGACAATACCATTTTTTTTACTCGGAAAGACGAAAAAGTAAACAAAAATGTCTGAGAGTTCAACGACCAACTATACGGCCGGAATATTTTCTCCGGTCATATAGTTGCGACCGTATAGATACAGACATCAAAAATCGAGAATGTCTAAGAGTTTAACGACCAACTATACGGCCGGAATATTTTTTCCGATCGTATAGTTGTGACCGTATAGATCTAGACATCGAAAACAATTTCGCAAAGAAGATACAGAGGGTTTAACGACCAACTATACGACGGGAGATTTTTCTCTGGTCATATAGTTGCGCCCATATAGTTGGTAAAAACCTTCAGAAACTTTAGAAAAACATGAGGAATTCAAAGGAAAAAAATTCAGAAGTAAAATCTATGAAAACAAATCACTTATTTGAGTAAGAACACTTACCTTGCACTTATCATTTACTTAGTCGGGGATGACAGGCTCCTCCAACAACAAAGACTTGTTCTCTTTTGGAGGAATTGACCTTAGTTCATTTAATAATTCTCAATAAGCGAAAATCACCAGGACTAAAGTTCCTCTCGATAAGATTGGTGTCTTGCTGGGCAAATATGGACACTTCATCCAACATCTTTATTTCTTGCCTCTACATAATGTGCAACTCAAATTCTTGAAGTAAAAGGATCCAACGGACCAGTCTTGGCTTATGATTTTTCCTCTCAAGGAGTTCTTTTAAACCATCACGATCCGTATGAACTCTTACTTTTGCATCAACTATATAAGAACAAAATTTATCGCAAGAGAAAAATACAGCAAAAAGTTCCCTTTCTTCCTTAGGATAATTATTTTGGGCACTATTAAGAGTTCTACTAGCATGATGTATAATATTAAATCTGCGACCTAGATGTTGTCCCAGAGTTACTCCTACAGCATCATCACTAGCTTCACATATTAAGTCAAAAGTCATATCCCAGATAGGTGGTTCAATGATAGGAGCATGGGATAAAGCATATTTAATATTGTCAAAGGCTACAAGACGTTTATCATCAAAATTAAATGTTACTCCCTTTTGCAGAAGGTTGGTCAAAGGTTTAGATATTCTAGAGAAATTTATGATGAACCTTCTATAAAAACCCACATGACCAAGGAAACTTCTTATACCTTTTATATCCCTAGGTTGTGGTATTCTTTCTATGGCCTCAACCTTAGCTCTATCCACTTCAATGCCCTTACATGATACCTTATGTCCAAGGACTCTACCTTCTTTGACCATAAAATGGCACTTCTCCCAGTTTAGAACAATATTGGTTTCTTTGCAATGCTGTAAAACTCTTTTGAGATTATCCAAGAAACTAGTAAACGAAGTTCCATAGATGGAAAAGTCATCCATAAAAACTTCCATTATCAGTTCTATAAAATCTACAAAAATAGTTGGAGCGTTACATAAACCAAAAGGCATACGTCAGTAAGCATGTAAACCATAAGGGCTAATGAAAGTTGTTTTAAGTTGGTCATCAGGATGAACACTATTTGAGAAAAACCAGAGTATCTGTCCAAGTAGCAAAAATGAGTGTGGTTTGCTAACCTTTCTAAAGTTTGATCTATGAACGGTAAAGGATAATGATCTTTCCTAGTTTATTTATTCAATTTCCTGAAATCTATACACATCCTATGTCCAACAATAGTTCTAGTAGGTATCAATTCATTGTTTTCATTAGGAACAACGGTAAAATCACCATTCTTAGGGACACAATAAACATGACGTACCCCTTCACTTTCTTTTACATGATAGATTATACCTGTGTCCAATAGGCGTACTATTTATTTTCTTACCACTTCCTTCATTTCGGTCTTGAGTCGCCTATTAAATTCTGCAACTGGTTTAGCACCTTCCTCCATAAATATTCGATGGACGGTTATCATGGTACTAACGCCCTTCAAATCATCCATTGAGTACCCAAAGGCCTTGCGACGCTCCTTAAGTATTTTCATGAGTTCTTCTTCATCCCCTGAAAGTTTAGCACTAATAATAACAGGAAATTTATTTGTATCATCTAAAAATTTGTATTTAAGATTATCTGGTAGAGTCTTGAACTCTGGGGGTGGTAATTCTTTGTCCCCTCTCTTTTCTAGCTCTTCGAAAGCCTCATTAGTTGGAGGCCCTATAATGGGAAGTGAATCGAATTCACCTTCTAGTTATTCTAGGGACTTATCCTCCATAACTATTTCTTCATAATTTAAGTCTTCATTTATTTCTTCTTCTTGGTTACTAAAGAAGAGAGCTGCCATTTCCTCAATAGTTTTATCTTTCTCTTATTCTTGTATTTTTGGAGATTTGTCTTTAAATTTGGAAAAGTGGAATTCTTTTTCTGCTCCCCCAAGCTTAAGAGACACAATCTCCTTTTTGAAATCAACATTGGCACCTACATCACTCAAAAAAATTCTTCCAAATATAATTGAGCAAAGAGTGTTAACTGGCATATAAACAACTACAAAATTAATAGGAAAGTTTTTATTGCCAATTGTGACAGTTGCATCTTCAACTACTCCCATTGGAATTCTAAGAGTTTTATTGTCTAACATGATTGTGATATCAGTATTTTCAATTGTAGCCGCTTCTATTTCTTATTTTATTTCTAAATAGAAATCATAAGATATAACATTAACTTTGGTGTCAAGATCACATAAACCATAATGCGAGGTTTCCTTAAATATGCAGGGAAGAATAGGCTTACCCACATCTTTTACCTTTGCTTTACCTTCAACTAATAGGGAAGTCTCTTCATCAAGTTCAACTATGTTACAATGTGCATACATGGCCATAATTGCTTCCTTGGTTACCTCTTCATCTTTGGTTTCTTCCATATGTTCCTCAACTTCTGCCATACTTTCCTCTTCCTTCTTCTCCTGTACTGCTTTGACCTACTCATATTCAAAAATATGCTTCTGTGAAATGTTAGGGAAATGTATCTCATATGGTGGTTCTAGGGAGGCCAGTGTTGCTTTAACTTCTCTTTTCTTCTTAGGTTCGGGTGGCGGATCATATTTGACCAAACCCTCTTTTGGAGCTTTAATGTGTTCTATAAATCTTTTACAACTTGCAACACAAGATCTGAATCCAGATAATTCTTTAACATGGCCCTTTTTATTATAGTCATGAATACAATCATGATCTATTTCTACGCCTCCTTCGCTTCCTAGACCAAAATTCCATGAAACTCTATGATCGCGAATTCTATTAAGTAAAGCCCAAGCTTTAGTTATAGGAAGATTCATAAAGGCTCCTTGCGCGAAAGAATCTAGTTCAATTTTATTAGATTCAATTAAACTGCCATAAAATATATGCAATAAATACCATTCAGGTAAATCATGACGAGGACATAGATGAAGTAAATCTTTAAATCTGATATAAGCTCTTACTAGTCCTTCATTAGGACGGTTTCCTCCAAGTCATTATAAGATGCCTGATTCCAAAAGATTTTGATAATGGATAATATTTTGCTAGAAACTCACAGGCTAAATTATCCCAAGTAGTAGTGGCTTTTGGGGGTAGAGATCTATACCATGAGAGAGTTGTACTAGTCAAAGTCTGACTAAGAAGTTATCCCTTACCTCATTAGCAGTATATCCCGTCAATTAAAAAGTGCCACATATATCTTTGAAGCATGCAATATGCTCATATGGATGAGGATCTTCTTCATCTCCAGTAAATTACTTCTTGTGTAGAATACCAAGTAACAGAGGATTTATTTCAAACCCCCTTGTCTTCTTGTTAGAGTTGTCTCTTTTATTAATATTGTAAGGCTTCCCAAAGTGGCTGAGTGGGTTAGCACTAACCATATGCTCAAAATCCATCATGTTGGTGGAAACCTGTAACTCAAAACAAAACTTAGCAATACAAAAAAAATAAGCAAAAACTAAAAGACCTATAGCGCTTAGCTCCCCGGCAACAGCGCCAGAAATAGCTTGATGACTGCAAGTGCATAGATCATTTGTAGCTAGTTTCGAAATAAAGATATCAATCCCACAGGGAGCAGGAGTCTGGAGTCTAATAACTCTTGAATTAAATATTGCAATAGAAATGCTAAATAAAGTTCTAAGTAACAAGATAAAATGCTTACTCATCTGTATGAAGGATATACTGCTATATTGTTGGTAGCAGGTAGTGGTAGGTTTACTTTTGGCTCCCAGGAGCTTGAACCTGTATGTGTTCGGTTGTTTGGTTGTTCTGTTATATGATGATAGTGGAACCCGGCCCCTATGTTGTGGGGTTGTATGGAAAAAAACAAGATAAAATGTGAGTATTATGTAAAAAGGTGATTTTGGATTTTTGGTATAAGAGAACAATAAGTAAAGTAAAACAGTTGAACACAGAAAGTAAGTATCGCGTATGTAAAAGAGATTTGGAACTGCAATAGGGAAAAGCGTTCTCAGGGAGTAGCGGATACACCACTAGCATTATAAAGAGCTAAGGTAAAGATTATTATCATGAACATTCTCAACTATGTATGTGTGGGAGGAACTCCGTATTTGGACAAATAGGCAGCAATCACTGCTCACATCATCCTCATAACTATAGTAGACAGCAATCGACATCAATCGAATTACTGCGCTATTAGGGGACGTAATCCCGTAGGACGTATCCCATGGCATGGATAGTGTCCGTGAGTTTCCTCGGTTCCCAAGTTGATACGTAAGGGGTGCCAACAGCTTTATAGTCATTGTAAGTGCTAACACAGCTCCGTCTACCAACAAGTAGTTCCCTCCATCAAGTCCCCATGAGAGGAAAATATTGAGAGGTCGACTTCTCTCAACATCAAGATGAAGACAATCTAACACATGGTCACAACGATGAATATCATAATAAACTTTATCTTATTTCAATCTCATACTAGGGTTTCTCCATCTCCCCAAGAACTAATGATCTACTCAGACATGGAGGCAATCAACATCATGGCAATAACAATGAAATCTATCATAGATGAATAGTACTTGTATAAATCCACAACGAGTATAGAAATTACAACAAGATCTAGACAAGATGTAGATGGGATGAATGGAGATGGTGGTGATGCAGCAGTTGATGATGAAGATCGATGCCTTAGCCTCCCGGATTTGTGCAGGGCGAAGATGGATCCCCGGCGGACGAGTTCCCCCTCCAGATGCCTTCCGGAGTGAAGTTTCGGCGATTTCTAGGTGTTCTATATGTCGTCTCTCTGATCCAGTTGCACGGGGTGAAACTATTTGAGGAGGCGGTGGCGGCGCCAACTATACGGCGGGAACTATACGGTCGAAAAATTTATTCCTGATGTATAGTTGGTCGTTAAACCGTCTGTATGCTTTGATCGCTTTGGGTTTTCTTCTGGTGCTATTGATATTTCCCAAATAAGCGATTTACATTGTTTTTGGCTCCTTTTATCCCCAATACAACTGCTCCAAGAATTGTGTCCATTGTATCCATCATCTATCCTGATCCTGGTGAAAATAGACATAAAATATGTGCGCGAACGCCGTAAAATACCAAGATCCTATATCTACAGTGCAAAATAATAATATAAAACATGATGCAAATATTCACTCATCAAGTTGGTTCCATCAGTTTTCAGCTTGTCCTTCTCGAGGAAAGTGCTAAGGTTGAAGGTGGGTGGGCGAGACATCTACAATGGATTTGCAAAGTGTTTATACCATGTTCATACTAATGAGTTCAATTTTTAAACTATACAACAATACTTAAAACAAAAAAGAAATCCCACTCAACAAACATCCCTCCATTCGTTTAGTGATCACATGAACCCAATCCACTACTCCACCCCCGATCGTCATGGCCGACAAAGTAGCTTCAAAGGTGGACATTCCCTAATGTCGATCACATCAGCCACGTGATTCATGCTCGACCTTTCGGTCTCTTGTATTCCGAGGCCATGTCTACACATTCTAGGCTCGGCAGTTCTAACTTGTGTGTATTCGTAGTGCAACATGGCTTACACCCACTGTATGCGAACATAGATATGTCTAACACCCGATCATCACGGCCTGCCTCATATCGAAGAACTTTCTTGGTGGTGCACACACAAGGGGAATACGATAACTGGAATATTCTAAGGGATTATCTTACTATGCTACCGTCGAATATATTATCATACTAGCATAATGAGTAATACTTCATAAAGTAAAGTTTTATGACGTGGTTACAACATCTTGATCACCATCAATAGATTCAATGGAAGTTTCACAAACTTGTCATTGCCATGTCTCAACACATGTACCTATGCAACAATAAAGATAGACGCCCCTATATTATCTATGGCAAGTTTTACGCGGCTTTAGGGCTTTCGCGGTAGAACCCCCTTCCCACCTACGAATGTGGAGCCACAACATGGATTCAATGATTTCCATTTTACTTCCCTTTTCACGGCCCTCCAATGTTGATGCCAATCAACTATCGTAGAGAGACAGACACCCCCCTATGCCACTTTGATGGTGGACCAGTCTCGTGAATCACCATGTGAGGTCGGTTGGGGGCCACTTCATCAAAAGTGCCACGATATGAACAAGAACATAAAAGAGGGTAGCAACTAGAGAATCAAGGCCCATATATTGGTATGTTTCTATCCCAGAGACCCGCTCTGATACCACTGGAGGGTTCTGTAGAAGAAAATAAAAAATTCTAACTATGCGAACACTAATACCAGGATCTATACTATGTAGACATAAGTAACGGAAAGAGAGAGATGGTGTTCATACACTTGAAGACCGATGAATGCCTTATGCATGTAGGCGTATGTTGATGAAGACGAGCAGCACCTCAAGTGTGGTGCCTCCTAAGTTCATCACACATCCGATGTAGGTGACGTCTCCTGGATTCTGATCCAGCCGAGCAGCGGAAGAAGTAGATGCCGGATCGAGGATCACACAGCGGTAGTATGAAGGTGGAGAACTCACAACCCAAGAGGTCCTCTCCAATATTATGGAGAAGTCCTCAATGGATGAGAGAGAGAGAATGGGATAATGGGATGATCTCCAAGGGGGGGTGACCCTATATATAGTAGGAAGGGGGCGCACCACCTAAGGGCTAGGTGGTGTGGGACTAATTCCCACACCCGCCGGTCACCTAGGGGCAGCCACCAACCCTAGGTGGGCCCCACTTGGGTGGACCACTAAGCCTAGGCCAGCTGGCTCCCTCTCCCTAGGCGCCTTGCCCCTTGGGCCTCCCCTTCGGGTAAGGCCCATTAGCAATGGGTTGCCTTTAATAATAAAATAAAATATATGTTCAATATTAATTCTCTAATTAACATTCAAATACACATATTATTATATTCCTTCAATCCAGAACACCTTCCGTACCCCTTCCGATCTACATCGGATGTTACCCAGAACTATTCTGGTTTCTCTTTCTCTATTTCTCCTACGATACCGCATCTACCCTAAGCGTCCCCACCCTTAAGCATGACATCCTTCGGTTTAGAAACACTCCGGACATGATTGAGAGATCTCTCACATCAATGATAAACAAAGGGATCTATATGGCCATATGACCCTCGTGCGTTTCACGAATCTTATCGCTCGAACCATGAAATAGTCATTTCTGATTCCCTTTGTCATTTGATACCTAATTCATCCAAGACTTGATATTCGATATCCCTAGACCTTAGTTCGGTCTCGTTACCGATGAACTTGTTTACTCGTTCCCATGGCATTGCATTCTGTGACCAAGTCACATGCTTGCAATCTTTGTTAATGCAACGTGTAACACCCTCGAATCGGCCCTATGCAAGTTTTAGCCCTTTCCGCCAAACCCGCATAGAAACGATTCAAGGACGCCCACCAGGCACTTTCGTGCGGGTGGAAAACGAAGTAATACCATTACACATTAGTCCACGATGGAATCCACGGAACATATATATATACAACACGACTCCATGAGTTAAGAATACAGATATACATGTTGGGTCCGCAGCATAGAAAACAAAAAAATTCCTACGATGAGAACTATACGCCAAGATCTATCTACTAGATACAGAGCAACGGGTGGACATACATCCATGGAGAACTTACCCTCGAAGACAACGAGTTTTGTTAACGAGTAGGAACTCGTGGTTGATGTAGTCGTGAAGTCAACGGATCTGCTACATTCAGGTTCGTGTGCACTTTACAAATCTTTATATCTCCATCCTTGACATGCTCGCGGATGGAGTGAAACCGGCACTTAATATGCTTGGAATTTTTGTGAGACCTTGGTTCCTTTGCATTGGCTATGGCTCCATTGTTGTCACAATAGATCACCATCGGGTCCAACGCACTGGGAACTACACCCAGTTTCATAATGAACTCTTTCATCCAAACTGCTTCCTGCGCCGCTTCTGAAGCAACAACATATTCCGCCTCCGTTGTTGATCTAGCCACCACAGGTTGTTTGGAGCTCTTCCAACTAACTGCTGCTCCGTTCAAGAGAAATACGTATCCGGATTGAGACTTAGAGTCATCCGGATCAGTGTCAAAGCTAGCATCGACATAACACTTAGCGACTAGCTCTTCTTCACCTCTGTATACAAGAAACATATCCTTAGTTCTTCTCAAGTACTTAAGGATATTCTTGACCGCTATCCAGTGTTCCGAACCTGGATCAGATTGGTACCTACTAGTCAAACTAATAGCATGTGCCACATCCGGTCTTGTACATAGCATGGCATACATTATAGAGCCTATGGCTGAGGCATAGGGGATCTTATCCATTATCTCTCTTTCTTGCGCCGTAGCCGGACTTTGAGTCTTACTCAATGTCTTGCCTTGCAACATAGGTAAGTACCCCTTCTTACTTCTGTCCATATTAAACTTCTTTAATATCTTATCAAGGTATGTACTCCGTGATAGCCCAATTAGGCGTCTTGATCTATCTCTATAGATTTTAATGCCTAATATATATGAAGCTTCACCAAGGTCCTTCATCGAAAATTTGTTGTTTAGATAACTTTTAACATTGTTTAAAAGATCTATATCATTTCCAATCAATAATATGTCATCCACATATAATATCAGAAATGCCACATTGCTCCCACTCACTTTCTTGTAAATACAAGCCTCTCCATAAGTTTGGACAAATCCAAACTCTTTGATCACCTCATCAAAGCGGAGATTCCAACTCCGGGATGCTTGCTTCAGTCCATAGATGGATCGCTGAAGTTTGCACACCTTATCAGCATCCTTAGGATCGACAAAACCCTTAGGTTGTATCATATACAACTCTTCTTCAATATTACCATTGAGGAACGCGGTTTTTACATCCATCTGCCATATTTCATAATCGAAATATGCAGCAATTGCTAACATAATCCTAACTGACTTAAGCATCTCTACGGGAGAGAATGTCTCATCGTAGTCAACTCCTTGAATTTGTCAAAACCCCTTTGCGACAAGTCGAGCCTTGTAGATGGTTACATTACCATCAGCATCAGTTTTTCTTTTGAAAATCCATTTATTCTCAACGGCCTTTTGATCGTGAGGTAAGTCCACCAAGGTCCAAACCTGGTTTTCATACATGGATTCCATCTCGGATTTCATGGCTTCTAGCCATTTGTTGGAATCAGGGCTCATCATCGCTTCTTCATACGTCACAGGGTCATCTATTTCATCAAAGAAATTCATAACAGGATTGTCGTACAGTTCAGGAGCTGCACGTGTCCTGCTTGACCTGCGAGGTTCGGTAGTGTCCTCTTTCAGAGTTTCATGATCAATATCATTAGCTCTCTCTTCCAGTGCATAACCCCAAAATGACAGTGGCAAGTCAGTCAGAGACATCATAGATCGAACCATATCCAATAAAGTACGATTACGACGTTCTGACACACCATTACGTTGTGGTGTTCCGGCAGGTGTGAGTTGTGAAACTATTCCACAGTCTTTCATATGTGTGCTAAACTCGTAACTAAGATACTCTCCTCCACGGTCGGACCGCAGAAATTTGATCTTTCTGTTATGATGATTTTCCACTTCATTCTGAAATTCTTTGAACTTTTCAAAGGTTTCAGACTTATGTTTCATCAAATAGATATACCCGTATCTACTCAAATCATCCGTGAAAGTAACAAAATAACGATATCCACCTCGCGCCGACACACTCATTGGTCCACACACATCAGTATGTATGATTTCCAATAAATCTGTCGCCCGTTCCATTGAACCGGAAAACGGCGTTCTAGTCATCTTGCCCATAAGGCATGGCTCACATGTATCAAATGATTCAAAATCAAGTGATTCCAAAAGTCCATCAGAATGGAGTTTCTTCATGCGTTTAACGCCAATATGACCTAGACGGCAGTGCCACATATATGTAGATATATCATTATCAAGTTTAATCCTTTTAGCATCAACATTATGAATATGCGTAATACTACTATCGAGATCCAATAGAAATAAACCATTCAACACAGGTGCATGACCATAAAAGATATTATTCATATAAATCGAACAACCATTGTTTTCAGACTTAAACGAATAACCACTTTGCATCAAACACGATCCGGATACAATGTTCATGCTCAGTGCAGGCACCAAATAACAATTATTCAGGTTTATAACTAATCCCGACGGCATATGGAGAGGCAGCGTTCCGACGGCGATCACATCAACTCTTGATCCATTGTCGACCCGCATCGTGACCTCATCCCTTGCTAGTTGTCGCTTGTTCTGCAGCCCCTGAACCGAGTTACATATATTAGCAACCGATCCCGTATCAAATACCCAGGTGCTACTGCGAGTACTAGTCAAGTACACATCAATAACATGTATATCATATATACCTTTGTTTGCCTTGCCGGCCTTCTTGTCCGCCAAATACTTGGGACAGTTGCGCTTCCAATGGCCAGTCCCCTTGCAATAGTAGCACTCGGTGTCAGACTTAGGGCCAGTTCAGGGTTTCTTTTTAGGCGCGGCAACAGATTTGCCGCCCTTCTTTCCCTTCTGCTTGCCTTTCTTGTCCTTCTTGAAACCGGTGGTCTTATTGATCATCAACACTTGATGTTCTTTCCTAATCTCCACTTCTGCAGTCTTAAGCATTGACAGAAGCTCGGGAAGAGACTTCTTCATGCCCTGCATATTATAGTTCATCACGAAGCTCTTGTAGCTAGGTGGCAGAGATTGAAGAACACGATGTATGCCTAAGTCAATGGGAATCGTTATTCCCAAGGACACAAGCTTATCGGCGTACCCAGACATTTTGAGTACGTGCTCACTAACGGAGCTGTTTTCCTCCATCATGCAGCTAAAGAACTTTTCTGTAGCATTATAACTCTCTACGGCAGCATGGGTATCGAAAATCATTTTCAATTCTCCCATGGTATCAAAGGCATTGCCATTTTCGAAACATTTTCGAAGTTCTGGCTCTAGCCCATACAGTATGCCGCAATGAACTAAGTTGTGGTCCTCCTGACGAGTTATATAGATGTTCCTTTCCTCGTCAGGGGCATCAGGAGCTGGTGGGGGGCCTAGCGGCGCCTCTAGCACATATTGCTTTTGTGCAGCAGTGAGGAGAATCCTCAAATTCATAGCCCAGTTGGTGAAGTTGCTACCATTCGCAGCAAGTTTCTCTTTCTCCATGAACACATTGAAATTAAAAGCAGGTGGTGCCATCTACAACAGAATTTGTAAAGTTTATTTAGACTAAGTTTATGATAGATTGAGTTCAACTAATCCAAATTACTAATGAACTCCCACTCAAAAACGACATCCCTCGTGTCCTTTTGGTGATTACATGAACCAAATCCACTACACCAAGTCCGATCATCATGTGAGTCGGTGTAGCTTCAAAGGCGAGCATCTATATGGGCATCATATCAACTATATGACTCATTGTTAACCTTTCGGTCCGTGTTACGAGGCCATGTCTGTACATGCTAGGCTCGTCAAGTAAGAACCTTAGTATTTGCGTGTGTAAAACTGTCTTACACCCGTTGTATGAAAGCGTAGAGTCGAGAACACCCGATCATCACGTGATGCCTCAAAACACGATCCACAAAACGGTGCATACTTAAGGAAGAACACATTTTATCTTGATATCTAAATGAGGGATCACCTTATAATGCTATCAAAAGCGCCAAACTAGCAATATAAGATGCTAACATCTAATGTGTGAAGTGAGGTGATATGGTCCATGCATTTGATCTCTATCTTTTGCATCGTGGTATGATCTCTATCATTCCTTTGTGTGTAAGGCCAAGGTCTATGGAACTTACACGTTAAGTGAGTTGTAAGAGTATCTATCATACATCTACTTACAACAATACCATATCAAGACACTAGCCCAGCAACGATCTAAACTAGACGCCTCTAATTTATCAATTGCAAGTTTTACGTGGCTTAGGGCTTTCGGAGATAGAATCGGTCTTACCTACGAACATGAACCACAATGAGAATAACCAAGTTATTAGCAACTCGTTGTAAATCAGATATTGACTATAGTAGGAGAGACAGACACCCGCTAGCCACTTATGCAAAACAAGTTGCATGTCAGTCGTGGAACCGGTCTCATGTATGATGACATGTAAGGTTGGTCCGGGCCGCTTCATCCCACTATGCCACCAATATCCAAAGTACATAGAAGATGCAATAACATGATCATCATCGCCCACATATAAACATATGTGTATTACCCGTGCAAAGCATATACGCATAGATCAGGCTCTGATACCACTGTTGGGTCCGCAGCATAGAAAACAAAAAATTTCCTACGATGAGAACTATACGCCAAGATCTATCTACTAGATACAGAGCAACGGGTGGACATACATCCATGGAGAACTTACCCTCGAAGACAACGAGTTTTGTTAACGAGTAGGAACTCGTGGTTGATGTGGTCGTACGCTTGCCGATCTCAAGATCGTGTGGAAGTCCGAGCACCGCAAATCAGCAGCGCATCCGTCCTCGCACACACGTTCAAGCCACCAAACAACCTCCACCTCCTCGCTCCAGCGAATCAGCGGAAGCAGCAACTCCTTCCAGACGCAAGGCCACCGGGAACATGTATCTCGCTAATCCGAGACCATGGGGGAATATCTAGAGGGGAGAGAGATCCTTCACGAGGAGGTGTGGTTTGTGAGAGGGGAGAGGGGGCCTTTATATAGGAGGGAGGGAGACCCCTCCCCTCCCATAGCCGGCGCATGAGGGGGGGAACTCCTCCCCTCCTTCATTTATGTGGTGAACCTCCACTCACATAAACATGGCCTCCACCCAAAATCCCACTCACATGTATTTAATTTCCACCAAATTAAATGCAACTCTTAATTAATAAAACTCTTTTATTTATTTTATTCAAAATTTTGTTAATTACTTTAATTAACAAACATTCACATAAAACCCCTTGCAACATTTCAATATCACATGCAGAACCACTTTCTGCAATTTCACCCGAAACAATTTCGGTTTCTATCGAAACAATTCCTGTTTCTATCAAAACATTTTCTGCGCTTTGCAAACCTTTTGTCTGGAACATATGTGCTCCTAAATGGTGTCCAGCAACCCTTAAGTGTGTCACCCTACGATTCGCGAATAATGCAGACATGATTGAGACTCCTCTCAGATCAATAATCAGAAGCGGGACCTGGAGATCCATACTGACTCCTGCATATTCAACGATGACTTCTGTGATCGTGAGAACCTTTAACGTCAGCAATTTAATCCCTTTGTCTCATGATATAATACATGTCCGAGATTCGATCATCGGTATCCAAATACCTAGTTTGATCTCGTTACCGACATGCACTCTTTTCTCGTTCCCGTGATATAACATTCTAGTGATCACATCACTTGCTTGCAAGCTATCTTAATGTGATATCACCGAGAGGGTCTAGAGTATATCTATCCGTCATTGGGATTGACAAATTCCACTCTTGATCCATGAGCCTCAACATAACACCTTCATAGCACTGAACCCACCTTTATAGTCACCCTGTTACGGTGTGACGTTTGATGTTATCAAGATACTCTTCTGGTGTTAGCAATTAATATGATCTCATGGTCTAAGGACTAAGACTACTTTGTATGATGTTATAGCAATATAAACACAATGACTTGATCGTAATGCTATACTTTGGATGAATGTTCATCACATCATTCCACAAATGTTGTGACCTTGTTATTAACAACATCCAATGTCCATGATCAGGAAACCTTGATCATCTTGTTAATCAACAAGCTAGTCTATAAGAGAGGCATAACTAGGAACCCTTTTTGTTTATTAAACACACATGTATTGATGTTTCCTATCAATACAATTATAGCATGCAAAATAAACATCTATCATATACAAGGAATACATAATAACAACTTTATTATTGCCTCTCAGGGCATAATTCCTTCAATACAGTATAAAGATCCAAATCACCTTGAAAACGATACAGTATCCAAGTACGGATAAGAAGCAAATTGAGCTAATATCCCTGAAGAATAACCAATGGCGTCCATAACCCTGCCCAGGCCAAGCCGGAAGGGTAACCCTGCTAACGACGTCGATCTCAAACCTGCTAAAACAAAAGGGTGCCGACAAAGGGCAAAGGGAAAAGAGGAGTGTCAGTACTGAGGCCAGTACACGGCGAGGCTAGAATTCGGCGGCTCTCGCCTACATAGGTATGGTGGGCTGAAGCGGCAGCGCAGTGGCACTAAACAACCTATAGTGACTCGATACAACTGGCGGTTATCAGAGAGGGATAAGAAAGACCTATTCGGATCCAACCTGAAGCTAACACCAAGCAAACCCATCCTGGTATTTCCCCCTCGAGACCAAACGAGGAAGTCGGACCAAGGAACTCACACAGTTGGCAATTTTACTCATTCTGTTATAGTTGCAGCAATTACTAATCAGATATAGATAGCATGAGTCATCCTGATAGCATAAGTAGTGGGCAGTTTTAGTTAACATTCCGTTGTAGTTGGAACATTTACTAGTCAGATATAATTGTCCTGAGGAAACCCAAAACCCAGCAGTTGTTGGCACTTTTATCACATTCCATTGGAGTTGCAATACTTACTAGGCAGATATAACAAACATCCCAGATCCAGCAGTGGTTAGCATTTTTAATATCCATTCCGTTATAGTGAAGCTGATTACTAGTCAGATATATTAAGTCAAATTTATAGCACTACTTTAGTTATGCTTGTCTATGATCGAGATACTGTGCTCCAACTCGTCCATAACCGCGGACACGGCTTTCGGAAAGATTTACCCTGCAGGGGTGCACAAATAGCAACACACACTCGATCAACCTCGAAAAAACCAACTCAAAACCCAACGAGGCATTCACGACAAAGTGATCACAGGATTCAGAAATATTTCAGGGGGCCACCCTGAAGGGTTTTGCAGCATAGTAAATCAAAATTTTCTACGGAAGCGAACAGAAGGAAATCCAAGATCTAATCTAGGAGATGCAAACAACGAGAGAGATTGGATTAGATCTTCATACCCTTGAAGATTCGCACAGCGGAACGTTCGTCGGAACGTGGGTGATGTAGTCGTACTCGCTTCTCCTCCTCGCGATCCGATCCGATCTAGCACCACAAGTGGCGGTGCCTCCGTGAGATGCACACGTGCAGCACCTCAACGTCTCCTCCTTCCTTGGACCAGCAAGTATGGTGGAGAGATGGATTGGATCTACAACACGACGGCGTGGTGTATATGGTGGAGAATTTCTGCCGCAGGGCTTCGCCTACAAACAGTCGGGAGGGAGAGAGGAAGGCAGCAGGGCTACTAGGGCTTGGAGGGAGGTGTGTGGTTGGGGGGAGGGGGCGCACCAGCCCTCTATATATAGAGGGGGGGTGCGGCCAGCCCTTGCTCATCCTCCAAGCCTATCTCTAGTTTAAACGATTTTAAACTTATCCCTTATCTAGAAACCCTATCTCTAGTTTAAACGAGTTTAAACTTATCTAGGATCGGCTGGGCCCTATGGGGCCTTGTGCCCCTGGCCCAATGCGGCCAGGACACTCCCTCATAGGCCCATGCCCCCTCCCGGAAGGTGGGACCACGTTGGCCCCCTTCCGGAAGGTTCTAGAAGCTTCCGGTACAATACCGATTAATCCGGAACAATTCCGAACTCCAAAAACTGCACTGCCTTATATGAATCTTATTCTCCGGACCATTCCGGAACCTCTCGTGATATCCCGGATCCCATCCGAGACTCCGAACAAAAATTCATAAACCAAGTATCCAATCTATCCTAGCGTCGAGACACGTTAAGTGTGTGTGACCCTGCGGGTTCGAGAATATGCAGACATGATCTTCTATCAATAATCAACAGCGGGGTCTGGGCACCCATATTGACTCCCACACATTCATCGATGATCATATCGGATTAACCACGATGCCAGGATTCAATCAATCCCATATATATATTCCCTTCGTCTCGCGATATTTTACTTGCCCGAGATTCGATCGTCGGTATCGTCATACCTAGTTCAATCTCGTTCACAGCAAGTACTTTACTCATTCCGTAATCCGATATCACTTTGTGATTAACTCCTTAACCACATGCTTGCAAGCGGTGTTGATATCGATTACCGAGTGGGCCCGAAGTATATCTCTCCGACTTGGGAGGGACAAATTCCATCTCGATACATACAACCCAACAGATACTTTCCGATCACCTGAGAGACACCTTTATGATCACCCTCTCATAGGATGACGTTTGATGACCTCAAAGCTTTCTTCCGATACCAGGGAGTTGTATTATCTCATGGTCTAAGGAATACAATATTTGACATAGGGAAAGCTTCGCAAAGATGAACACAATGACACGATCTAATTGCTTCGCTTAGTTTGGGTCTGTCCATCATATCATTCTCCCAATGATATGATCTCATTATCAATTGACAACTCATGTCTATGGTTAGGAAACCTTAACCATCATTGATCAATGAGCTAGTCCTTAGAGGCGTACCAGGGACACAGTGTTGTTCACAAACCACACAAGTATTAATGTTTCCGCTTAATACAATTCTAGCATGGAATATAAACTTTATCATGAACAAGAATTATAATAATAACATCTTTATTATTGCCTCTAGGGCATAATTCCAACAGTCTCCCACTTGCACTAGAGTCAATAATCTAGTTTACATTTGGCAACAATCTCACACCCATGGCACTGAGGTGCTGATCATGTTTTACACGTGGAAGAGGTTTAGTCAATGGATCTGTGACATTCAGATCTGTATGTACTTTGCTGATCTTCAGATCTCCATCTGCTATATAATCTCGGATTATATGAAACTTGCGGTTGATATGCTTGGTCTTTGGATGATATCTTGGTTCCTTAGCGAGTGCTATGGCGCCAGTGTTGTCACACAATATCTCCAGTGGGTCCAATGCACTTGGAACCACGCCAAGCTCAGTGACGAAGTTTCTGATCCAAACTCCTTCACTTGACACTTCTGCAGCAGCCATGTATTCCGCTTCTACTGTAGATCCCGCGATCACGCTTTGCTTGCAGCTTCTCCAGCTCACAGCTCCTCCATTCAAAATATACACGTATCCTGTCTGAGATTTACAATCATCCTTGTCGGTGTCGAAACTAGCATCGACGTAACCTTTTACGACGAGCTGTTCATCACCCCCATAGACTAAGAACATTTCTTTAGTCCTATTTAGGTACCTTAGGATGTTCTTCACGGCTGTCCAGTGTTCCACTCCTGGATCACTTTGATATCTGCTCGTCAAACTAAGAGCATTGGACACATCCGGTCTAGTACACAGCATGGCATTCATGATGGAACCTATGGCCGAGGCATAAGGCACTTTGCTCATAGCTTCCCTATCATTTACTGTAGCTGGACACTGAGCCTTGCTCAATATCTTACCTGACAACATAGGCACTGAACCTTTCAATGCCTTATCCATTCTGAACCTTTTCAGAACTTTGTCTAGGTATGTACTCTGGCTTAAAGCTATCAGGCGTCTTTGTCTATCTCTATAGATCTTGATGCCCAATATATAAGCAGCTTCACCTAGGTATTTCATTGAAAAACACTTGTTCAAATAACTCTTCACATCATTAAGCATGTTGATGTCATTTCCAATAATTAATATGTCATCCACATATAGTACCAGAAACGTCACCGAGCTCCCACTCACTTTCTTGTAGATGCAAGCTTCGTAGCAATTTGGAACAAATCCAAAGCTCTTGATCACTTGATCAAAACGAAGGTTCCAACTCCGAGATGCTTGCTTCAGTCCATAAATGGAACGCTGAAGTTTGCATACTTTATCAGCATCCTTAGGATCGACAAAACCTTCGGGTTGCATCATATACAACTTTTCATCAATGTTGCCATTGAGGAAAGCAGTCTTGACATCCATTTGCCATATTTCATAATCATGAAACGCAGCAATTGCTAATAAAATCCGAATGGACTTAAACATCGCTACGGGAGAGAAAGTCTCATCGTAGTCAACACCTTGAACTTGTCGAAAACCTTTCGCAACAAGCCGTGCTTTATAGACGGTAACATTACCATCCGCGTCCGTTTTCTTCTTGAAGATACATTTGCACTCAACGGCCTTTCGGTCGCTAGGAGGGTCTACCAAAGTCCATACTTGGTTT
Organism: Avena sativa; assembly: GCA_916181665.1. Classification (NCBI taxonomy): domain Eukaryota; kingdom Viridiplantae; phylum Streptophyta; class Magnoliopsida; order Poales; family Poaceae; genus Avena; species Avena sativa. The sequence continues at coordinate 475,043,506 of OV702290.1, forward strand.
TCGCTCATGGATCCCAATTCGGATTTCATGGCTTCTAGCCATTTCTCAGAGTCTGGGCTCATCATCGCTTCCTCATAGTTCGTAGGTTCACTGTCTTCTACTAACAAGACTGTCAAGACAGGGTTGCCGTACCACTCAGGAGGGGCACGCGACCTTTTCGACCTGCGACGTTCAGTAGCAGCATCGTCCGAAGCTTCATGATCCTTGTCACTAGCTTCCTCTATTGTTGGTGCAGGCGGCACTGGAACAATTTCAGGTGCTGCGCTACTCTCCAATTGAAGAGAAGGTTCAACAACCTCGTCTAGCTCTACTTTCCTTCCACTCACTTCTTTCGAGAGAAACTCCTTCTCAAGAAAGGAACCGTTCTTTGCGACAAACACTTTGCCTTCGGTTCTGTTATAGAAGGTATACCCAATAGTTTCCTTAGGGTATCCTATGAAGACGCATTTCTCCGCTTTGGGTTCGAGCTTGTCCGGCATCAACTTCTTGACGTAAGCTTCACATCCCCAAACTTTAAGAAACGACAACTTAGGTTTAGCACCAAACCACAGTTCATACGGTGTCGTCTCAACGGATTTAGATGGAGCCCTATTCAAAGTGAATGCAGCGGTTTCTAATGCATAACCCCAAAATGATAACGGCAAATCAGTAAGAGACATCATCGATCGGACCATATCTAATAGGGTTCGATTCCGGCGTTCAGACACACCATTGCGCTGTGGTGTTCCGGGTGGCGTGAGTTGTGAAACGATTCCACTTGCTTTGAGATGCGTGAGAAAATCATAACTCAAATATTCGCCCCCATGATCGGATCGTAGAAACTTAATCTTTCTGTTATGATTGTTCTCCACTTCATTCTGAAATTCTTTGAACTTTTCAAACGTTTCAGATTTATGTTTCATTAAATAGATATACCCATATCTACTTAAGTCATCGGTAAAAGTGAGAAAATAGCGATATCCACCGCGCGTCGAAACACTCATCGGTCCGCATACATCGGTATGTATGACTTCCAACAAGTCTGTTGCTCGCTCCATCATACCGGAGAACGGGGTTTTGATCATCTTGCCCATGAGGCATGGTTCGCATGTGTCAAATGATTCAAAATCAAGAGACTCCAAAAGTCCATCAGAATGGAGTTTCTTCATGCGCTTTACACCAATATGACCTAGACGACAGTGCCACAAATAAGCAGTATTATCACTATCTACTTTGCATCTCTTAGCCTCAATGTTATGGATGTGTGTTTCATCCCTTTCGAGATTTAGAAGAAATAAACCATTCACAAGAGGTGCATGACCATAAAAGATGTTACTCATATAAAGAGAACAACCATTATTCTCCAATTTAAATGAATAACCGTCTTGCAATAAACACGATCCAGAAATAATGTTCATGCTCAACGCAGGCACATAATAACATTTATTAAGGTTTAAAACTAATCCCGAAGGTAAAACTAAGGAGAGCGTGCCGACGGCCATCACATCAACTCTTGATCTGTTGCCAACGCGCATCGTCACCTCATCCCTCGCAAGCCGCCGTCTATTCCGTAGCTCCTGTTTCGAGTTACAAATATTAGCAACCGAACCAGTATCAAATACCCAGGCACTACAACGAGGGCTAGTAAGGAAAACATCAATAACATGTATATCAAATATACCTTTGATGGTGCCAGCCTTCTTGTCCGCTAAGTACTTCGGACAGTTGCGCTTCCAGTGACCCTTGTCCTTGCAATAGAAGCACTCAGTTTCCGGCTTGGGTCCAGACTTGAGCTTCTTCTCAGCAGGGGCAACGCGTTTGCTGCCTCCTTTCTTGAAGGGCTTCTTTGCACCCTTACCTTTCTTAAAGGAGGGCTTGTTGACCATCAACACATGATTATCCTTTTTGATGTCCACCTCCGCAGCCTTCAGCTTTGCGAAGAGCTCGGTGATCGTATCAGTGGAACCAATCTGATTATGAGTCACTACAAAACTTTTGTAGCTGGGAGGGAGTGATTGCAGAACCCTGTCAATCTTGAGCTCCTCTGGAATTTTGCAGTCCAGTTGCTCAAGGCGTTGAGTGTAGCCCGACATCTTTATGGCGTGCTCACTAACGGAACTCCCTTCCTCCATCTTGCAGTTAAAGAACTTCTCAGAGATCTCATATCTCTCAGAACAGGCCTGAGTCTGAAACATGGTTTTCAGCTCCTCGAGAATCTCAAAGGGCCCGGGATAGTTTTCAAAACGATTTTGAATTTTCGGTTCCATAGCAAACAACATGGTGCTCTTAATCACACCATAATCATCTTTGCGCGACTGATAGACAACTTTCTCATCAGCCGGCGCAGTTGCAGCAGGGGGGTCACCTAACGCTTTCCCAAGGACATAATCCTTTTGTCCGCCAGACAGAATGATTCTTAGATTGCGGAACCAGTTGGTGAAGTTAGACCCATTGTTTCTAAGCTTTTCTTTCTCAGCAAAAACGTTGAAGTTGAAGTTGGCCATGTGATCTACAGTATTTGCAAGTACAATTTAGACTATGTTCATGATAAATAGTTCAACTTAATCAAATTACTAGATGAACTCCCACTAAATTCAACATCCCTCAAGTTGTTTAGTGAACACGATCCAAATTCACCACACCTAATCCGATCATCACGAGAAGAGATGTGGTTTCAATGGTGGACAACGAAGTGTCGATCATATCATTCATATGACTCATGCTTAACCTTTCGGTTCTTGTGTTCCGAGGCCATGTCTGTACATGCTAGGCTCGTCAAGTTAGACCCAAGTATTTCCGCGTGTGCAAAACTGGCTTGCACCCGTTGTATGTGAGCGTAGAGTCTATAGCACCCGATCATCACGTGATGCTTGGACACGACGAACTTTCGCAACGGTGCATACTTGGGGAGAACACAGTTTTTATCTTGATCTTTAAGTGAGGAATCATCTTATAATGCTACCGTCGCGATCTAAGCATGATAAGATACATAAAAGGATAAACATCACATGCATATAACTTTATGTGACATGGTATAGCCAATCTTCGCGCAATGATCTCCATCTTGTGCGTTCCGGCATGATCTCCATCACTCCACCATGATTGCCTCCACCACGAATAGCAACTACAACTATTGCTAACTACTTAGCGATAAAGTAAAGCTATTACATGGCGTATAAGAAGTTGACTCGCAGGTCATACACAATTATAAAGACAACCATATGGCTCCTGCCGGTTGTGTACTCATCGACATGCAAGTCGTGAAACATTACAAAACATGATCATCGCATACAATATACATATCACATCTTGGGCCATACCATATCACAGAAAACACTCCCTGCAAAAACAAGTTAGACGCCTCTACTTTGTTGTTGCATGTTTTACGTGGCTCATGGGAGTAGATGCTAAGAACGATTCTTACCTACGGAAAGCCACAACGGTGATATTATGGTTGCCAAACTCCGGTGTTAATCCCATGACAACTATAGTGAGAGAAACTGACATCCACCAGCCGCATGTGTGGTACAAGCCACACGTCAAGTGCGGAGCCGGTCTCGCGAATGACGTCGCGTAAGGTTGGCCTGGACCGCTTCAATCTCACTATCCCGCGTCATAAGAAGAACACAAACAAGAGGCTTGCAACAGAAAACATCAACGCCCGCAACAACCATGTTGCGTTCTACTCGTGAATCACATCTACGCATAGATCTAGCTCTGATACCACTGAAGGGTTTCGCAGCATAGTAAATCAAAATTTTCTACGGAAGCGAACAGAAGGAAAGCCAAGATCTAATCTAGGAGATGCAAACAACGAGAGAGATTGGATTAGATCTTCATACCCTTGAAGATTCGCACAGCGGAACGTTCGTCGGAACGTGGGTGATGTAGTCGTACTCGCTTCTCCTCCTCGCGATCCGATCCGATCTAGCACCACAAGTGGCGGTGCCTCCGTGAGATGCACACGTGCAGCACCTCGACATCTCCTCCTTCCTTGGACCAGCAAGTATGGTGGAGAGATGGATTGGATCTACAACACGACGGCGTGGTGTATATGGTGGAGAATTTCTGCCGCAGGGCTTCGCCTACAAACAGTCGGGAGGGAGAGAGGAAGGCAGCAGGGCTACTAGGGCTTGGAGGGAGGTGTGTGGTTGGGGGGAGGGGGCGCACCAGCCCTCTATATATAGAGGGGGGGTGCGGCCAGCCCTTGCCCATCCTCCAAGCCTATCTCTAGTTTAAACGATTTTAAACTTATCCCTTATCTAGAAACCCTATCTCTAGTTTAAACGAGTTTAAACTTATCTAGGATCGGCTGGGCCCTATGGGGCCTTGTGCCCCTGGCCCAATGCGGCCAGGACACTCCCTCATAGGCCCATGCCCCCTCCCGGAAGGTGGGACCACGTTGTCCCCCTTCCGGAAGGTTCTAGAAGCTTCCGGTACAATACCGATTAATCCGGAACAATTCTGAACTCCAAAAACTGCACTGCCTTATATGAATCTTATTCTCCGGACCATTCTGGAACCTCTCGTGATATCCCGGATCCCATCCGAGACTCCGAACAAAAATTCATAAACCAAGTATCCAATCTATCCTAGCGTCGAGACACGTTAAGTGTGTGACCCTGCGGGTTCGAGAATATGCAGACATGATCTTCTATCAATAATCAACAGCGGGGTCTGGGCACCCATATTGACTCCCACACATTCATCGATGATCATATCGGATGAACCACGATGCCAGGATTCAATCAATCCCATATATATATTCCCTTCCTCTCGCGATATTTTACTTGCCCGAGATTCGATCGTCGGTATCGTCATACCTAGTTCAATCTCGTTCACAGCAAGTACTTTACTCGTTCCGTAATCCGATATCACTTTGTGATTAACTCCTTAACCACATGCTTGCAAGCGGTGTTGATATCGATTACCGAGTGGGCCCGAAGTATATCTCTCCGACTTGGGAGGGACAAATTCCATCTCGATACATACAACCCAACAGATACTTTCCGATCACCTGAGAGACACCTTTATGATCACCCTCTCATAGGATGACGTTTGATGACCTCAAAGCTTTCTTCCGATACCAGGGAGTTGTATTATCTCATGGTCTAAGGAATACAATATTTGACATAGGGAAAGCTTCGCAAAGATGAACACAATGACATGATCTAATTGCTTCGCTTAGTTTGGGTCTGTCCATCATATCATTCTCCCAATGATATGATCTCATTATCAATTGACAACTCATGTCTATGGTTAGGAAACCTTAACCATCATTGATCAATGAGCTAGTCCTTAGAGGCGTACCAGGGACACGGTGTTGTTCACAAACCACACAAGTATTAATGTTTCCGCTTAATACAATTCTAGCATGGAATATAAACTTTATCATGAACAAGAATTATAATAATAACATCTTTATTATTGCCTCTACGGCATAATTCCAACACACCCCACTAAGCTACCCGCAACAAAGTTGGCCGGCTCCGGAACGAACCTAGGGTTTGTGACAATGGATGTAAACGACTGGGAACCCGAAAGTGTGACTAGGCTTGTCGATACCGCGAAAACGTTCCACGATCCAAAACAGTATAGGTGCTCCACGCACAATCTTAAATAAAGCAGTAAAGCATGGCATAAGTATAGTATAGTAATAAAGCCCCAAACTACTTTGTGGCCCCAAGAAATAGAAATGAATCAAGCTCTGGCTCAGGGGGGTCCATAAGGCCTCCCGGATGTGGATAGTGCGAATAGTCAAGGAACAGGTATCAAGTACTCGGGATCCTATGGGATACAAGTGAGCGTGGAAGAACCAAATAACATCTATTGCCCACCGATGCCTCTGCATTAGTTGTATCTAGCATTTTAATAGTTGTATTTAAAGTCATGATCATCTCCACCAATAAGCATCTCCACCATTAAGCACCTGCCAACCTTCCAACAACTATGGTACTTGACAACACGAGATTGCACCTGAGCAAGCAACTACGACTCGCAAGGCCAGCTATCTACCAAACACAGGTAATAGGAGGTGTCCAAGGCAATATAGAGGCTGCACGGGATATAACTGGTGTACGGAAACTAAAGCATCGCGACACGGATAGCAATAGATCAACAGGAGGAAATAAAGACTATAAATACAAAATAGGTAGAAGGGGGGAGAGATGCTCGCCTGGGGAAACACTGTCGAAGGTTCATATCCGGAGAACTTGTCGATACTCGCATCAACTCATCGGCCTAATCCGCGAAGAAGCAAAGCACTAAAAGAAACACCGGATGCAATATTTAATACTACGGCAGAAGATCCGGCATGATTATGATATGCATGCGAGATGAAGAATTATTATGCAACATGTTTTATATATAGCATTTATAAAATAGGGGCTCGGAAAAGGTTCACACATCTGGGTTCGGCAGATCTTGGGTTCCGGGGGTCCGGGGTTCGACAGGGTTCGATGGGGATCGGTCTCGGCGGAAACGTTCTCGGACAACGGAGTAGATCTTGTCGCATCCGGGAAGAAGGACTTGGTTTGGCATCGGGGGCGCATCGGATTTGCCCTGGTCGGTGTCGATCTTGTCGTCGATGGCGAACTTGAAAGGTTCGGGTACCGGGGTCTTCGGATCCGTGGAGTATATCTTGTCGCACGGTCTCCGGGTAGACAAACTTGGCGTATCCGCGTCGGCGATCTTGGCGTTCGGGTTCTCGGGCATCGGATCTCGGAAGGAGTACTTGTCGCCTCTGTGGTCTTTGGGTCCGGGGTCTTCGGTCATGGCGTCCCATCGGAGATCTTGCCGAAGGTCCAGCAAAAGCCACCGGGTACGGTCTGTGGAACCAGGAAGATGATCTTGAGGTTCCGAGAGGAGATCTCGATCGGGGATGGAGATCTTGTCGCATCTATGGTCTTCGGGTCATGTCAACGGTCATGGCGTTCCGAGAAGATCTTGGTGTGCCGCGAGCTCGGTCTTCAAGGTTCCGATCCGGCGTTGGGATCCAAGAAGGGTCTTGAGTGGCGCCATGTGCATCCCTTGGAACCATCGGCATCGAGCCGGCCTTGTCGGCGAGGAAGATCTTGTCGGAATCCTCAGGTTCATGCGGCTCCTCGAGGCAAACTTGCCGATGGGTCAGGATCGAAGATCTTGTCGGTAGGAGATGGAGACGATCTTGGAGACATTGCGATGGGGTTGGTCGACAAGAAGATCTTGACGCATCTTGTCACCTCATTAGCAGGTGGCTTTGTGGGAGACCTCCATCGAGCTGGGTCATGAAAGATAACTGCAAGAGCGCGTGCACGCCTGCCCGAACATGTCACAGATCAACAGCCAAACCGCCATTTAGGATATCACGGAAACACACAAGCACGTGACATACACGCGCGCTTGACAAGAATGTGGGGAAGCCAACATGGGCAGGGTAGCTGCGGGCCTCGGCGTCGCGACATGGACTCAGAGCAAGGCGAGGCGGCGCTCGCGGAACAGCGGCCAAGGCAAGGGGTCCAACAGCGGGGAGGGACTCAGCAACGAGCGGCGCAGACGGGAGCTCGAGGTAGAGGGGCGGTCGATGTGCCGGCGGAGGTCGACGGTGGCCTGGGTCCTGCATCGGCGCGGAGCGGACGCGCGACTAGCGGCGGGAAGGTGACCGGCACGGACGGGAGGGGGCGGCCGGCGAGGTCGAGCGGTGGAGGCGATGAAGGCCGGCTCGGCGGGGCGACACCACAGCATGAGGAGGGAGGAGCGGATGCGGCGGCGACGGGGCGCCGGGCCGAGGTCGGAGCAGAACACAGAGGCGCGGCCACTGAGGAGGAACGACGACGGCCTTCACGGTGGAGGCGCAGTCGGGGACGAGAGAGAGGACGGCGGCCGGCCACGGAGGCGAGGAGCTCGAGGCAGAGCCCGCTAGCGAGGTCGAGGGGAAGACGGAGGAGGGCGGCGACTGGAGGTTGAGGTCGCGGCCGGCGAGGGCGGGGCCCTAGGCGGCGCAGCCATGGCGGCGAGAAGGCGCGAGCACTGCGGAGCTCAGGGAGGATGGCGTCGGCGGCAGCGGGGTCTGGGCGAGGCGAGCGGGGAAGGAGAGAAGGGGGAAGCGGGAGGAGACGGGGAGCGCCCTGTGCGTGGGGAGAGAGAGTCGAGCGGGGTGGGGCCGGGGTTGTCGGGCGGGCGGACCAGGTGGGGTGTGGTACGGTGCCCAGGTGCTGGCGGGACGGATGGTTGGTGGGGAGGTGGTGCGCAGGTGGCGTGGGGAGCGGGCCAGCGGGGCGACGTGTCGCGCTACGAGTGGAGGGGGTGATGTGGCCGGGTGGTGGAGTGGCTGGCGGGGTGACGTGGGGGGTGGCTAGCTGGCGGGGTGGGACCAGGGGGAAAAGAAGAAGCGGCAGAGGTGGGTCGGCTGGGCGGGAAAAACGGAGGTGAGGCGGGAGGGTGGCGGCGGCTGAGGAAAAGAGAGAGGGAGGGAGGAAAAGGGGTAGGTGGATAGGGTTTTGGTCTCGTTTAACTGGGTGGTTTTTGTTAGGGTTTGGAGGTGGCCGGCCGGGCTTTTGGGCCTGGCTGGCTGCCTCCCAAAAATAATGCAAACTTTTATTTTAAATTTAAAATAGACTTTTGTAAATAGTTTTTAGACAAATAAAAGACCCGAAAAAGACCGGAGTTTGGATTTGAAATAAAGACAGGGGACATTTTAGAAAATGAAACTAGGCTTTTAGAAAATAGTTTTTGACAAAACATATGCATGATGATGACGATGCTCAAATGCAAGGTGGCATGATGACATGAGCATGCGGTCATGATGATACAATGCACAAAAACACAGTGATTTTCTAGTAGTGGTTTTTGCGGGATGCCACACAACGTCACCAAGATGGCCACATGTATCTATCTATTACATGTATTGGCAAATCATGGTCTTGATATGTACTCCTCTATGCGTCTGTTTAGAAAACCCGAGTGGCATATTTTTTATCACCCTTTTACGAGATGATACTTGATACAATCAAAGCTTCCTCCAGAACGGTGATTTGCATTACCTCATAGTCAAAGGATCAGGTCGTGAGGTTTTCTGTGTTTATCATCAATGGTGAACTTTGTAACTAGATATCATTAAGATACAATTGTTGGATGTTTGTCTATCACATCATTCAACTAATGACATGACCTCATTGTCAATTATCATAAATGCCCATGATCTTGAAACCCAGATCATCCTCATGACCAATGAACTAGTTCGCTAGAGATAACTAGAGACACGGTTTGTTTATATACCACACGTGTACTAACGTTTCGTATTAATACAGTTATAGCACAGTATGAAACGTATTATGAACATATAGGAGATATATCAAACAATACTTTATTATTTGCCTCTAGGGCATATAACTCCTTCAAAAAGTGCATTCGCTAATAAAAGGAGTATCCAGGACAAGTTTCTTCATGTGCAAAACCTCATCAAGGAACTCTATACTTTCAAGACCCCGGGTCTTTTATCAAACTTGACATCTCCAAAGCTTTTGACTCGATGGGATGGGCTTATCTTCTGTAAGTCATGGTGGCACTTGGTTTTTGACAAATTTGGAGAAAATGGGTGTGCCTATCCCTTGCCTCTACCACATCCAAAGTGCTTCTTAACGGCGACCCGGGAAGAGCTTTCTGGCATGCTAGGGGCCTCAGGAAAGGCGAATCTATATCTCCCATGTTGTTTATCCTGACCATCGACCCTCTACAATGCTTCCTATCCATCACGAATCGCCGTGGAATCCTTAGCCAGATCAGATCGATGTGCCTCACTGCAGAGTCTCCCTCTATGCGTATGATGCTGGGATTTTTGTAAACCCTATAAAAGAAGAGCGTCCGACCATCAACACCATCCTAGACTGCTTTGGAAAAGCCAACAGCCTCGTCACCAACTTGAGAAAGACTGAGGTCTTTCCGATCAGATGTAGGGACATTAACCTCTTAGACATCCTGACAAACTTCCCTTCAAAACGTTCCACTTCCCCTGGGAAATATTTAGACCTCCCCCTCCACTTCCGGTGCCTCAGAAAGGTCGACCTTCGGATGGATGGGGAAAAACCTCGCATATCCCAGCGGAATTACCCTAGCAAAGACCATTCTCATGGACATATCCATGTACCAAGCCACATTCATCCCTTTGTCCAAGTGGGCTAGAGATAAGATCATATGGATTGCAAGAAACTTTGTCTAGGCGGGAGATGAATGCGATCATGTAGCACAAGGAAAAGATTTGGTAAGCTGGAAGACCCTTTGCAGACCAAAGGACCTAGGGGGCCTTGGCATGCCTTACCTCCAACGGGCCGGCCATGCCCTCATACTTTGATGGCCTTGGGTTAAGTGGATGGAATCACAACGCACTTGGATAGGCTCAAAACTTCCGTGTGACAAGATTAACTTGGCTCTTTTTAGACCATGCACGAAGATCACTCTAGGCGACAGAGAGACCGCCTCCTTCTGGCAGACAACTGGTCCCACCTTGGCCCTATCCGCCTTTGGGTGCCTGACCTGTTCAAAATACCTCCAAAAAGAACTAAATTGTGGCAAAAGAACTCTCTGCATACAATTGGATTCGATCAATCGCTTGTCTGAACACATCGGTGCAACTCTCCCAGTACCTTAGGATATGGGACATAATTTCGGGCATACAGCTAGTGCCAAGACAAGTAGACACCATCACTTGGATTTTAAACCCGGATGGAATTTATAGCGCTAGCTCGGCCTACCAGGCGCAACTTTACGGCAACTTTACGGTAGCTTCCCCATGTTCAAATTTTAGAAAATTTGGGCGACACATGCAGAACCCAAGTGCAATCTCTTCGCCTAGCTAGCCATGCACGACAACCTCCTTACGGCTATTGAAAACCTTGCTACTAGCGTTGGACTCATAACCCCATTTGTGGGCTTTGCCTCGGGGCCCCTAGACGACTTGCCACCTTTGCAAAGACTGCCCTTTCACCGTGGCAATCTGGATTCTCACTCAAGAAAATGATAATGTTGCGGGAGGGATACTTGGCCACGAGTTTTCCTCCATTTCGGATTGGTGGGACAACATGATCACGGGCCAGCCTGCAAATGAGAAACGAAGAATACGGGGTTGTCTATTATACGTTCGCTGGAACGCGTGGAAAAAAAAGAAACAAACGGATCTTCACTAGCCAGCGCCTAACATATGTCGAGGTGGTTGGCATTGCTAGGGAGGACATCCGACAACGAGCTCGAGCTTTTGTGGCCTTTGAGCCCGCCATTCCTCGGAGCCTGATTAGACTTGTTCTTGTATATTAGGGTGCTTCTGACATGTTTACACCTTAATCAAAACATGCCCTTCTGCACTATTTGAGTTCGTTGTTCTCTTTAGTGAAAATGCAAAGCTCCTGCCGGTTGCTCCAAAAGAAAACAATATAACAGATCCGACGGGAGTGTTATCTAAGACAAAAAGAAATTTACGCCAATTTTCATATAGGGGATGAGAAAAAAATTTAAGTGAAAAATAAGGCATCATATTTAGAAGTTGTGTCACTCGCGAAATAAGTAAATTAGAAGTAGTGTCAAGTATGAGCATCTCCACTCGTATTCCCGGGAGGGCCTTCCTAGGCTGATTTTTTGATCCGGACGACGAATTTTCGCCTAGTCGTGTTCCTAGGACCAGACTTTTCGCCGGATTTGTCCCAAATTACATCCGACGTTCCCAGGCCGAATCCGGCACACCGAGTGTGGTCTAGGAACGCCGAATGAAGCTGAATCAGCTGGGGATATCTGCGCTGGTGCTGGTGTCCCCGTCCTGCCAGCGAGTGAAGGGGATTCGTCATCATCCCATCGCCTCGACTCCCGCGACGGACCGCCTAGAAAACGGCAGTCTGTCCGCTCGCCCACACGGTGGCATTATGGTGCGCCACCGCCATCCCACCTTCCCGCCCTTTCCCATTTCCTGCCCTCGCCGCTCTTTCCCCATTTGGCTATAAATGTCGGACACCCTCGTCGTCTCCGGAGCACACACTCCCACTCCTCCATTCCCCCCAAAGCTCTAAGTTTCAGGCGAAGATAAGAGGAGCTCGGCGGCTGCCATGGCGGAGAGGTATCCTAGCGACCCGGTGGCGATGAACGGCTTCGGCTACCAAACTCTAGAGCCGTGGGAGGCTCGCCTCCTCCACAACGCTGGCTACCCGACGTCGTCGGATTTCTGGTTCCCGCCGACGTGGAAGCTCAGCGTGGGAGGCTTGCCCGTCCCGCCGGTACTAATGGGGTAGGACCGGATCGACGAGATCTAGGCCGTGATCACCGGCATGGACCCCGGCGAGGCGGAGCACCCGGAGAATCACGCCCACTGGGACGAGTTCATCCGCAAGTGGCGGGGGCGAGAGTTGGCCCACCACGAGGGCGGAGGCCCGCCGCAGGCACGCAACAACGCCGAAGGCCGACATTGCTGGTGGAGCGTGCCCGGACGCACCCTCGCTGTCGTCCTCGAGTACATCACCTAGGAGAACACCTCGCGGCTGGGCTACCCGCCGCGCTCGCCGCCACCCTTCTCTTGGTGCCGCGTGGAGGCTTCCTGGATATCGAGGAGGATGGTTGGTGCCTCGTCATCGTCTTCGACATCGGCCTCACGCTCCTCTAGCTCGGCGCCAAGCCACTCGGCGCGCTTCACGGTGTCGCTTTGTCCGGTGAAGCGGGAGCCGGAGTCTCCGGTGCGCTCACCACCACGCACGCGCTTGCGTGGCCTCGTCATCAACGAGCGCAGTGCTCCAGCACCTCCGAGACGCCACCTTCACCTGGCGAGGCCGAAGCTGCACGCCAAAGAAGGAGCCATCGGAGTGGGCGCTATCGGTGGCCGAGGAGGACTTCCTCCTCAAGATGGCGATGGAGGCGTCGCTGAACAACGTCCCGTCGATGTCGGGCCCCAATGCGTGTGCTTGGTCCAGGACGGACTGGGAGCGGGAGGAGGCCGAGCGTGTCCGTCCTCTGCAGGAGCAGGCCGAGCGTCAGGCCGCGCACGCCGCTCGCCGGGAGCGTGCCTACCAGGGCGTGCCGCTCATCTACCTCGACGACGACGAAGACGAGAGCGGGCCGGGACCTTCATTGCAGCAGTGGCGACGCCGGCAAGGGCAGCTCCCAGCCGCCGAGCGACGACGACAACGATGGCACCAACAATGCCAACTATACGGTGTTCTACCGCCGCCTCGGCATCAGCTCGGCGTTTATGTTATTTCCATGTTTTTATGTTTTAGCCTATTGCAAGTCGAATTAGGGTTTATGTCTGAATTTGACTTAATATGCACAAACTCGCCTATAATTTAATGTAATCGCCTAAATCAGTATTAGTTTCGCCGTGTCTTATTGAAATTTGTGCGAATTTTTGATTTTTCACGAATGGTCCCTCGGAACACATGTGGGAATTCGACCGTTCTAGGCTAAAAGTTCCATTTAGCGCCGGATTTCGGGCTAGAAACGCCGAATAAGTGGAGGTGCTGTAAGGCACTCTCAGAACGTCTTGGCCGTAGGTCGTTCTAGGATCTGTGCCAGCCAAGGCAGAAGGTGGAGAACTCCTTCAGGTGGAAGCTTTCTCTCGACGGCCTGTACTCGACTAGGTCGAGGTATCTTGCTTGTTTCGTCGGGCGCACGGCGCTGCCGGCGGCGTCGCAGGTGTGGCACTCCTTCGCGCCCCTCAAGTTCAGGTTCTTCCGCTGGCTCGCCATCCAAGGACGCTGCTGGACAGCGGATCGTCTGCAGCGGCATGGGCTCCCGAACCAAGGAGTCTGTCCTCTTTGCAAGCAACAGGGGGAAGACATCCACCACCTGCTCCTATCGTGCCCGTATGCACGTATTGTGTGGGTCCGGGTTCTTCGGCCGGTAGGCCTGCTGCGTCTCACCCCCTCTGCCACGGCGAAAATCCTAGAATGGTGGCCCGAGGCTGCAGCCAAGGTCACGGCCAAGAACCGTCGCTCAACCAACTCCCTCTGTTCCTTGGTGCTGCGGTCGATTTGGCTTGAGCATAACGCCCGGGTTTTTTACGGACAGCCATGCACTGCAACGGCCTTGGTTATTCGCATTTCGGACGAATGGCAGGACTGACTTCGTTATCGCCCTAGTCGTAGGCGTGGGAATGTACGAGACGTTGGGTAAGGGCTGCTGACCACCTTTGTGGAGCTGCATGGCAGCTAGTTTGGTTGTAATCCACCTGTAACATCTCTTGCCATCTTAATTCAATGACCCGTAGATCACCTGCGAGTTCTTGAAAAAAAAGAATCTGAGAATATTATTTTCGTATTTCCCTTCAGATTGTTATATGGCAGTTCCAACTCTCATAAGCGAAGGTGACACTGGCTCAAACCGAAAATCATAACACGCTTTTAGTTCATCCATTACCTAACGTCGCTCCAGTCAAAATTTACACAGGAATCAAGCAAGCTGTACAAAACATACGACACAAATTCACCAACTCGCGGCATCACACCTCATATGACGCAGGTGGTTTTCACTTGGGCTCCACCCTCGACGACGGCATCCCGGCGCCGCTGTACTCGGACGCGCTGTCTCCTCCATACGGATGGCGCGGCGTCCTGCTGGCGGCGTAGCTCATGGACTCTGACGCTGACTCGGTGACACCGCCGGCCAGCCTCGTGATCCGCTCGAGCTCGCTCACCGCCTCGCCCATCGACGGGCGGTCGACGCCGGCCTCCTCCACGCAGCGCAGGGCCAGGTCCACGTAGTGCTCCAGCCCGCCCAGGGACGACGGCGACGCGCCCAGCACAGGGTCCAGCAGCTCGTGAAGCCCATACAGGTCCTTGCTCCGGTCCATGGCCGCGTGCACCTCCCGGACGATGTACCGCCCGCGCTCCAGCGGCTTCTTCGCCGTGATCATCTCCAGCAGCAGCACGCCGAAGCTGTACACGTCGCTCTTCTCCGTCAGCTGCTGCGTCATGTAGTACTCAGGGTCCAAGTAACCCTGCAACGTGCGTGTAGCAAAGGTCGAATTCCAAGGAGTATGTCAAATTAGGACAGGCCAACTTCCGACAGCAGCTTAATTATTAGGGTTAATTGGTTTTATGCCACTCTCCAATTATTAAGCCTTTGTAGTAGTATATGAAACTGGTGTCTGTGCGTGAAACTAACCATCGTGCCCTTCACTTGGGTAGTGACCTGTCCTCTGCCGTCTAGAAGCTTGGAGAGGCCAAAGTCGGCGACCTTAGCGTTCAATCGCTCGTCGAGGAGAACGTTGCTCGATTTGATATCCCGGTGGACGATGGGAGGGTCGGCAAGCTCGTGCAGGTAGGCGATGCCCTTCGCGGCGCCGAGGATGACACGGAGCCTCCGCTTCCAGTCCAACCGCACACCTGACTTCCCTGAAGAAATCTCCAGGAACCATGCCATGAGCAATAATAATCACAGATGATGCATCCCACTCACACTGTACTGAAACTGAACTATCTGCGAGAAATTAAATTTCACCTGTGAGACTCTCTTTCAGTGTGCCATTGGGGATGTACTCGTACACTAGCATCTGCTCCCCCTGATCAAGGCAGAAACCAACGAGGCTCACAACGTTCTTGTGGTGAACCCTGGACAGGAGCTCGATCTCGGTTCTGAACTCCAGGTTCCCCTGCAGGGATCCATGCTGGGACCTCTTGACAGCAACCAGCTGCCCAGTGGGAAGTGTCCCTCGGTAAACCTGCAGTAAGGAGCAACCAACACAGCTCTGAATATATATTGACCACTTCTGACAATGTAATGCATGCCATGCCATGCAGGATCACAATGTCTATTTCACCTTCCCAAAGCCGCCGTTCCCAATGTCATTCGCCTGCGAGAAGTTATTGGTTATCTTCTTCAGTTCAGCGAACGTGAAAATACGCGCACCGCGCAGTTGTGGCACACTGCTGCTGGTGCTCTTCATATCCAAAGAAGCTGCAGGTGGTAGTGCTACCTCAGTCAGTAATCAGCATGCAAATCAGACAATCATGATCGGTGCAAAGATGGGATGGTTGATCAGCGCTGACCAAAAGACTGGCTTCTCTCTTCAGTCTTGTTTGTTTTTCTCTTCCTTCTGGAGATGAGAACGATAACAACAAGCAGTACCACGACAAGAACTGCACCGCCGGCTGCAACACCGGCAATAAGTGGCAACTTGTTCTTCTTTGATTTAGATGCTACTATCGCCCCTGTATATATGTTTTTCAAAAATTAGCTTAATAGATACGTCCCATGCAATGGTAGCTTATGTCACCTCACCATCTAAAGTACAGTTTTTCAATCAATCTTCTTACCACTTGCAAAAGGATAGCTTTGGCCGATGAAATAGTATGGCCCGAAGATAGGAGGTGGCTTATATGTCTGGTTACTGAAAATGAAACCAATGGCGGAAATGTCTTTCTCCCCGAACAGTATCTTGTTGCTGGGGAACACCCCAAGATTCATCTGCAAGTTGTTGTTCGCATCAATGGATGGACTGTCAACAGAAATCGAGTCCACCGGGATATTGTATACCAAGAACTTGGCCTTCATGCCCTCCTCTAGCTGACCATAGTATGAGACATTGGTGAGGTCAGAAAATGATGGTGCTCTGAAGAACAGGATTCCTTTGTATGGCACAGCACATGTGCAGCTTGGGCTCAGAAGCTGGCTTGAGAGGCATGTGGGTGGCAGCCCAGCACAGTTCTTAGCAGTAGTATACGGCGGCGCCGCGGGGTTAGATTGTCCGGTTGTCTTGCAGTATTGTTCGGTGTTCCCCTGATTGCAAATTGGATTTCCTGAAAGTCTGAGATAAAGAGAACTCATGTAAGCAGAAAATCCATCAGAGAGATGTAAGTTTCGACAAAAAGGCAGAGTGCCTTACATCAGTTTCTTGGTGTATTGGGATCCCCCAACTGTAATGGCTGTGATCAGATTGTCCTGCAGATCAATTTTTTGTAGCTGAGTACTGAAGCCTGACCCAATAGTTAGCGTGCCGTTGAAACGGTTGCCCCTAAGCCTCCTGCATTTTTAGCTAGTAATAGTTTAATTGAACATTAATTGTATGATCATAAACTTGCTGTGGATTCTTCTTCACTTAATCAGCTAGCGCACTAGCACTGCGTTGCAAATTAGCAAGTAGTAACCACTCACAGTGTCTGAATTGCAGGAAGGCTAAAAAGATCTTCGGGTAGTTGTCCCCCAATGCGTAGATTCTCAAGGTATCTGCAGTGGGAAAGAATTCAGATACTCACTTTTCCTGATGAATTAGCACAAGTGAGAAAAGAAGAGAGGGCTAAAAACTTACAGTGAAGTCAAGGACGGCAAAGCGGTTAACCAGGATGGAGCATCAGATTCATTGAAGGTGTTGTTGCTCATGTCCCTGTAACAACGTTGCAAGCGATGCCTGAAGTTAGATACTAGTATGATTTAGTCACAACTGTAGGGAAGTATGATGAACTCATCACTTACACAAAACTGAGGGAATTCATTCCTGTCAGGTCTGGGAGTGGGCCAGTCAGCTGATTGTTTTCAAGGTGGCTAGAATCAAATAAGAAAAAAATGGAAGAGGTAAGCTTCTCATATATGATTGATACCGCAAACAAAGAAAACACACAAAGGAGACATGAGGCTCACAGCTCAGCAAGCTTGGTGAGGTTGTTAATGTTGGTGGGAACTGTCCCAGACAACTGATTGTTATCGAAACGTCTGCACCAATCAAACTTCGTGTCAGGATCATGTATGCATGCTAGTATCGTAACATGTAAAATAATTTACTTACAGAACCTCAAGCCCATTAAGAAGGCCTAAAGTAGGGGGAATTCTGCCGGAGAAGTTATTGTTGTCAATAAGCCTGGAAAAGATGGAACAATCACAGGATCAGCCTCACCACTCAGTTCAGGCAGTTATGAGTTGAAGATTTGTGTTAGTCTTACAGATGTATCAGCGTCATGTTTGAGTTGAAAATCTGGGTCGGTATGGTGCCAGAGAGTTGATTCACCCCGAAGTGACTGCAGAATCATTGTGCATACATGAGATGCAAAATCTTCAGATATCAAGAAAGGTCATTTATGAGAATGTACTTACAAGTGCTTTGTGCTTGTCAAATTATCCAGCCCAAGATTTGTCCCGTCATATACAGGAAGTCCTCCGGTGAGCTTATTGTCAGCCAGATCAAACCAGTATAGCTTTGTAAGGCCACCAAGTGATGGCGGTATGCGACCGCTGAATCGGTTGGAGTTCAAAGATCTGCAGTCAGAGTGCAATGACCAATCTTATTTTACTGAAACCAATTGCAGACATATCACAAGCTCGATGACTAGGTGAAACCCGACATAAACACTTGACTGGTCCGAACGTTGCTACTTGCTAGGTTGGGAGTAGTATATAGAAGAGCGTGATTTCCGATGATGCAAATTATGCTTGGCTAAAGAGAAGTTTATAAATTGTAAATATGTCATTCCCTTATGAAAAGTTAACAAGAAGTGGTCCATAATGTTAGATACAATATGTTAGTTTGAGGCCCTTACAGAAATATTAGATTTGAGAGCTGCCCAATCTCTGTAGGTATTTCACCGGTAAAGCTGCAGCCAACAAGGATTCTGCAGATAAATGAGAGAGTAGATGTTAAAAATAAGAATCTATGCACTGAAATTTTGGACTTGAGAACCAGTTGGGTCCTCCAAGTTTAATTACTCACAAGTTTTGGAGGTTGCGCAAACTTCCAATGGTTGAAGGGAGAGAGCCACCCAAGTCCTTGTTGTAGGATAAGTCCCTGGAGCAAAAAGAACCAAATACCTCATAAGTCTGCATACAATCTGAAATGTAAATTATATTCCTGCCTACGCTGATATTGAAGTTCTTCATCGAATTTTGGTGAAAACACCAATTGAGAATTAAAGAAAAGAGAAGCAGGATACATGACTGAGTGATGTCTTTTTCATATAGTTGCTCTTTGGCTTGTTTTTTTAACAAAGTAATAAGAAATATAAAGTGCTCAGAAGTAGAAAATAAATTGCTTACAGGTACTGCAATTCTGACAAAGACTGGATGTCCCCTGAAGACTGCCGGACAGTCCAAAACTTGACAGTCTTCTGTAAAACATCCACCAGAGGAGAAGAACGCAACAAATGAGCGATTATTGTTCGTAAAGCCAACCGATGATTACAAGCAAAAAATAAATCCAGACACATATAAATCTCTGGTACAGGCGCTTACATAGATGTGACCCGGTCCTGGGTGCAACTTATCCCAACCCACTTATCGCCGCATGGATCATTGCCAACCCAGTTTGATGGTTTGCTGTTCCATGAAGCTGCAATACCTGTGAGGCCAGCAGCTGCAAACATAGACGAGGAGAACAAGATGAGCAAATTGAAACTTCAGTAACAAAAACTGAAAAAAGAACCGTAAGATACATACTGTCTTGCACATCTGTGTCGGCTAAGATGACAGGAGCCTGCACAAGAACACTGAACAAGATGAGCCACGGAGAGAGCTCCATGCTTGGCCAGTTTCTTGAGGTGTCCCTGAAATCCTTTTTGGTGCTCATCTGCTTCAAGGTCAGACGCTCATTCTTGCATTTGCAATAATAGGCCAGCAGTTATGAAGGAAACACCAATTGTCTATTATTCATCGTGAACTGGTCAGAGACATAAACCGTCAATGTCAGCTCATCCAGCAAGTAACCATCATACCGACTACTTGGCCAAACAAAAACTAGAGAAATACATGTAGTCAAGTCAACGGCTCTGCAACTTGCATCAGGAAAATGACAGGATTTGCTGTAAATTTTAGCCCTTGATTTTGTGGTTGAGGTGCTACATCGCAATTGCCTAATCCAACAAGATAATCAATTAAAGAGCATTGGTTGAAGAGCATGTGCACACAAGTCCTTGACCCAAACACAAGATAAAACAAGAGGACAAATCGCAGGGTACATGAAAGGATGGAGAGTAGAAAAACAGGTGGAGTACTACTTTGTTTTATCTTTGATGTGGAACATTTTAGTTGTTTATCGCCAAGATGAGCTCAACATACCACGGGCCAACTCATACACAGCCAATTGCAAGACAATGCCTCCAAGAGGTCAACTGGGCATTGTTGTCTTGTATGGATTGCTTACAAGTATTTGCCTGAAAGAATAAACTGCCATGGCTTTTTAATTGTGCAATTTTATCAATTTGCTCCTTGGACTTGGAAATCACTTTCTCGACTCTTAAACTTGCAAATCATGTCAGCAAATCTCCCTAGTTGATCTCCTAATTACCTTCCTACCTTAACAATCAGTCGCCGTGCCGTCACTCGGCGAAGCACCACCGACTTGGAGAAATGGGGAGGGCCATCTCCTTGTTCTGCTGCCGCTGCCCTATCGCTTTCTTACCCAGGCACGGGCATTGCTATACCCACCAGCATTCCACCCTCATGGTCGCGGACTCGGGGTGGCTACCGTCGCCCATTATCGTTTCCGTGTACTGTGTCTGGTTGTGCTGCACCGCCGCCCACCGGAGCGCGGCCGTGAACTTGTATTGGCCGCCGCCACATCCGTGTATCATCGTGGTGGCCACGGGCTCATGGAGATCCATGACTAGATGAGAGGCGGCGGCGGTGGTTTGGACTTTGGTGGAACCACGGAGCCCTTCTAATTTCATTTTTCCTTTTACCTGAAATGATATTCTGGCAATTGCCATCCTCAATCCGCCATTGTAGCACTTGAGATCTAAGGGGCCGTTTGGAACATAGGATTCTTGCAGGAATTTCATAGGATAGGAATTGTCCAGGAAAAAATTCCTTTGCGCCTTTTGGGACGTAGGAATAGGAAAAGGAATTCCATAGGATTGGATTCCTATGCTTCACAATTCACGGGAAAAAAAACATATCCAACCTAATGGAAATTTTCCTACGTCTCCACACGCGACAGCTAGTTCTTTGAAACTCAAAAGGTTTACTATGATATTCCTATCCTGCAATCCAAATGGGTACTCTTTTTCTTTCCTGCGTTCTAGAGTACCATAGAAATTGTGAAGCATGCCATCTCAATTCCTATATAATTCCTATTCCTGTGTTTTTCCTATCCTGTGTTCCAAACAGGCCCTAAAATGGTAGGAGTACATTCATTAACCCCAACTATATCTGAGCATGGGAAACCCGGCCTGGACGGCCCTGCCCCAAAAAAACGGCCCGGGCAGCAGATCTGGGGTCAAGGATGACGATTGAGCGGGTTTGGACGGATATAAAAAACCAATTCTAAATCCAGATCCATAAACCTCACTCTAGCTCGCCCACGAAGATATCCATGAGCATGGATGTCGCCTTACCCGTTGGATATCCATTGGTTTACACGCTATATATATAATCATAACAACATTCAGCATAACTGTGATATTATAGCAAATTTCGACAGCATTTTAGCAAATATTACATGGATAATACATAGGAATATAAAAGCAACAATATTTCAACCATATAGTACTTAAAATATGTCAAATATCACACGATAAAACCATAAAGTACATAGATGTCTCATAACAGTCTCACTGACATGTGGGTCCCACGTGCTAGTCGGGTATTCGTTGGATATCCATGGAGCGAAACCACCGCTCATGCCCGCCCCATGAATTAGCGGATACCCGCCCCATTAAATTCGTGGACGTAATTATCCCTCCATATCCTTACTCATCGGATCGGATATCTGTGGATACCTGGATCCGTGGATAAAATTGTCATCCTTATCTGGGGCTGTGTGTAGCTCGGGCCGGGCTCGGGCCTTGGAAAAGCTAAAAATAGGGAAGGCCTGGCCCGACGACTTTCTGCATGTTCGGGTTGGGCTCGGGCTTTATTTTGCAGCCCGACAGCTGGGCCGGGCCGGGCTCGGGTCTAGGTTTTGGCCCGCAGGCTTTTTGATGGCTCGGTTTAAAAAATGCCCAGCTATAACCCTAAGGATACATCTCCCTCCCGGGTCGCTCGTGTGGACGACCTCGGGGGCTCCCCAAACCCTAGCAAAAAAGCGGCCAACACTTGTGCTCTCCTAGTCGTTGCCACCACTGGCGCCGGCGGCACCCGGCCGTCGAAGACGGAGGGAGCGGAGGCGAACCCCGGTGACTAGTTTCTTTGTGCGGTGAGGCGGTGGTCTAGGGGGGCGCGAGCGGCGATGCTACAACAGCGTGTCTTGGTGGTGCGGAGGAGGAAGGGCGAGGTGGACGGCAGTGCTATGCGGGAAAGCGACCAGGCGCGCAGGCGTCGGAGGTGACGCCGTCGTCCGTACAGGCCCGATCTATGCCCGTATTAGGCTAGCGGGCGACGTTGGGCAGCAGGGCAGGCAAGGCGGCGGATGGCAGGCTCTGGCCTGGTGATGCCTCGTTAAGGTGTTGGGGTGCGTGGAAGGCCCTGGTTGCCGACATGGGCTCGATCTGAGCCTAGAGGGCAGTTGTGTGCTTCTGTGTGCTCAGGCACGCGAGCTCGTATGGTCCTGCTGGGGTGTGTGGCTGGGGATGGGCCTACGAATGGAGATGAATGTAGCCGGCGGGGTGTTGCATCCTCCCGAGAAGGGCCAGCAGCACTTTGTGCTGGCTGGGAAGACATGGTCAGCCGTGAAGGCAAATGCATGGGAGATGGCGTGATGTGCGGTCGAGGGTCGCAGTCCCACGTGTGGCGGCTGGCCAGCTCCTGGATGTGGGTTTGTGTGGTTGAGGCTGTCGGTGAAAGCCGTACTCTGGCTAGGGCATCGCTCCCTTGTTGGAGGCGTCGATGTGCAGTTCTCGCCCGCCTTTCTCGACATGCTCCGGGGGAAACCCTAGATCCGGTCTTCCAGATCGGACGATGGTAGTGCTATTTGGTGTCGTGTTCCCTGTTGAGGATGTCGTTCTTGGAGATGGATTCAACCAGCGGGACTCATGATTTGTCAGGTTGTGCGGCAACCATGGACTACAAGAGCACTCTTCACATGTGATGGGTGTTGGGTGAGCCTTTTGGTCTTTGCTCGCGGATTTAGAGAGGCACATGTCCTATTATCTTCGCATGTCATTCTTCAAGGGCGTTGTCGAGGTTGGCGAAAATGCTCACGTGTGTCGTGTCTGTTGTCTTGTCGGCGTATTGTATGTCTTATGTGCTTTAGGTGTGGCTTGCCGTTATACAGGGGTTTTCCTCAATAAGCCGAGAAGTGCGGTTCTCTTGACCATTTTTATCCGTTCAATGAATTTAGTAGCTCTGCTGCTAATATTAAAAAAAGGTAGTAGGAGTACTATATCGTTTTCGGGCATGGGCATCAGCAGGGATGAGGAATCATGAGATAACCGTCGTGCAGCCGTATGATTTCATTAAAATGTGACATCCTGGTTGTTTGACCATTGAAGTTGGGTGTCAGGTGGGATTCTGCCAAAATCCAATTATAGTTTATTTATTAAAATCTAGTTTAAATTTTTGCTAAAAGGACTTTTATAAATAAATTAGAAGTGGAATTTTGGTGTGATCGCACTTAACACATTAATTGCAGTCTAGCACACGCGTGCAACAAATCCTCATATACATTCGCAACATCGGTACAATACCTAGAGTATTTTTTTCATGCATTTCTCTCCTTTTCGTTTTTACCTAGAATGTATTTGATGTGGTTGTCAAGTGACATCGTCGATCACACTCTAACGCGAACACGCACAAACGACAAACCCTCTCTCTCCCCGCAATAGAGTTTTCAGAGTCATTGTAGGGTGAACTGGGTCACTCATATACCTTTCCGGCCAGCGTGGTATGACTCTAGGAACAAAGTCTCTATACATATTGTGTCTTGAAGGTTTGTGCCTACATAAATGTAGGCATAGTTGAAAGGGAGTGTATGCCTCCATGCATGGTTTTAGTTATTAATGATAATCTCTATGGACTAATGTGTAAATTGAGTTTCACTTGTAGGTTTGTCCATTTGTATCGCTTGGACCATGTGTTGATTTCAATGTTGAAAAATAAGAAGCTTTGTCTAAGGCTTTGTGCCTATTGAAATCATGTAGAAGAAGAAGAAGAACAATATCAAGTATGGCTTGAAGAAGAAGAAGAAGAAAAGAAGAAGAAGAAGAAGATGGAGTTCCTTATGGCCATCTTCAAGACATCATCAATAAATGAAGGAAAAGCTTAAGGTGCGCCATCTCTAGAAGATCTCATGCTTGAAGGTTGCCATCCTCGGTGATCATGGAGAGATGAAGATAAGTTCAAAGAAGAGGTTTCCCCATGGAGTATCGGAGAGCATGTCACAAGTCTTCATCAAGCAAGAGCAATTAAGAAAGGTGATCCATCTTGAGAAGGATAAGACGGTCTACATTAATCTCAAGTGGAATTCTTAAGGAAAAGGTATGATCTTGATATGCTCTCTATTTTACCGGTCTCTTGTAGTGTTGGGAGACCGGGTTTAGGATAGATAGCCATACAATCAAGAGGGGTTCTCGAGTGGATGACTCGATTGTATCTTTTGGAGAGAGCTCAAACCTTTGCATATATAGCATCATCTTTCTTGGTTATTGTTTGGATCTTTTCCGAGGATCTAGAGCTTGTGGTTATCATCATAATAAGCTCTAGTTCATCAAAAATAGATTTCCCCTTGAATATCTTATTGTGTTTTTTATCCTAGGGATTTTCTAGCTCCACGCCTTGGGAGATATCTCACATACATATTCATGGTATTTTTTTTTGGATTCTACACGTCGTTATCTTTCTAACAAAATTGGTCTCATCTCATTTGGAGTTCGGATGCGAAAGTTATTGCAGTTTTGGTTCTAAAGTTTCCTTTGGCGGAAGTTCCGACGAGCCAGCAGTAGTACCGCTAGGGCATTCTTGCCATCGATAGTACCGGTGGAAGTACCAGAGCCACTTTTGATCATCCTGGTTGTGGTTCAGTTACCTCTCTGTTTTGTGAGTGCTATTTGGCGGAACTTTGATCGGAAGTAAGGTCGGTAGTACCGTCCGTGTGCGGAAGTACCGGCCAGGCGCCGGAAGTATCGCTCGGGCAGAATTGCTGCCGGTAGTACCGGTGGAAGTACAGGGGCCACTTCTGCCTAGCCTGGGTTATGGTCAGTATCCTCTTTGTTTGGTGTTTGCTATTTGGCGGAATTTTGATCGGATTTTTGGCGGTAGTACCGTCCCAGGTGGTAGTACCGGTGAACCGCCGGTAGTACCGACCATGATCACTTTTCTATCTTTCATCTAGCCATTTTCTGACTGTTGAAAGGGCGCTGGCGGTAGTACCGCCCACCCAGCAGTAGTACCGCGCACCCAGCGGTACTACTAGTCGTGCACGAATCTGTGTGTAACGGGCAGATCGGGGAGCCCTTTAAAAGGGGCTCCTCTTCCCTTTTGTGGGCAACTAGCTCTTTTCTTGGTTCTTGGCTTTCTCTCTCTCCTCCATTGTTGACCTTAAAGATCTTGTCCTCTCCCCTTCCCCCTCCTATGATTCTTGCATCTTTTGAGGGATTTGAGAGAGGAGATCTAGATCTACAACCCTACCAAACCAAATCCCTTCTTTATGAAGGAATCCTTGGGATCTAGATCTTGGAGAGTTTTGTGTTCTCCTCTTGTGTTCTTACTCTCTTATTCCCCCAATAGCTTTTGTAGCTTTGGTGGAATTTGAGAGTGAAGGATTTGCCTCTTGCATTTGGTGCGTATGTTTGAGTTCTCCTCGGAGATTCGGCGAGTTCAAGCTCTTGGGCTTGTTTCTCTTGGGTTCTTGAAACCCTAGATGGTTGTGCGGAGTTGTGGTGTGTTCTTGGAGCCTCCAATTGAGTTGTGAAGATTCCTCAATCTTGTGGCCTATTGTGATATTGTTCTTGGAGCCTCCAATTGTTTGGAGTTTCCTCAAGCTTGTGGCATTTGTGGTGTTTCTTGGGATCCTCCAATTGAGTTGTGGAGATTTCCCCAAGCCTTGTACGGGTTCGGTGACCATCCTCAAGTGTCCTATAGTGGATCGTGAGTAGGCCTTTGTGGCGAGCTCACGGGAGAATAGGGTGAGCCTTTTGTGACGTTGGTGAGTTGTGTACCTTCGCAACTTGGGGTGAGGCCTCGTGTGGGTGAGCATAGAGCCACCACACCTCAAGGTGAGACATTTGTGGCGTTCGGAGTACATTGCGCCATCGCACCTCTCCAACGGAGATGTAGCTTCCTTGCAAGTGAACTTCGGGATAAAAATCATCGTCTCCGTGTCCCATCGGTTATCTCTCAACTGAGCCCTTTACTTATGCAATTTACATTGTGATGGCCATCGTGCTTGAAGTATTTTATCTTGTTATCACCTTGTTGCTTGTCTTGCTTACAATAGGTTATTGGTGCACTTAGTTGAACCTAGTGGATATAGGTTTTGGCTTAATAATTTAAACGTTAGTTTTATTCCGCATTTATTAGAGCCTAAACCGTAATAATTTTAAAACGCCTATTCACCCCCCCCCCTATAGGCGACATCCATTTCCCTTTCAGTAGTGCCATGCCTCGAGTTTATGTTGGTAGTCGGCATTATGTCGGGAGGAAGGTGCTAACTCTCACTGGCCAGATCTAGCGTCGGTTGGCTGGTGGTTCTCCTTCTCGATGTGGTCCTCCTATGGAAGGAGCGGGAGGTTGTGGGTAAGGGAGTTGCTGGCTACTCCAAAAAATAAGGCATGTTGTGGTGGTGACTCAGATTCGCCGGCTGGTAAGTTTCGTCTGCTTTCTCCTGGCTGTTATGTTGACGGGAAGAGGCGACGGATGGCTGACGCTCTGTCTGTCGAGGCTGAGAAGCTATAGGAACATCGTGTTGATGTTGATTCATGGAGACCATCCTCGGTGCCCAAAACTATCGCCTTCCAAGCCTAGTACGAAGTAATTCGTGTTGGTGGTTTGAGTATCTACCTCAATTTGAATAGAATGGCTTCTATTATTCTTTCTTTCTTCCATTGATTAATTTTACTTTAATTTATAATCAAACCAATGATCTATAACATGCTATCAAGGATTTTTAAAATTTCTCATTAGTACTAGTGGTGTGGAATATTCTAAAATCATCATAAAGTACTATTATAAAAGAACACATCCTAATTCATATATCTAATAGAATAATCAGGAATTGTAATTCTTCAAATATAATAGAGGCTCTAAATTTATAGGATATAATTCATTTGGTCCTCCAAGCGATCTAAAGTTGTAACTTATTATGCAAAATTTGGAATATAAAACTAACATGCACGCGAAAAAATAAACATGTTATCGCCTGATGCACAAGAACCCCACATCCGAGTGGGACAATGAGGCTGACAGCGCGCTCAATGCACCGAAGGAGGTGTTACTCGTGGCACCGGTGCTCGCCGCGCCTCTTAACAAGGAGCCAATGCTCCTCTATGTCGTGGCCTCCAACGGAGTTGTCAGCGTCCTGATGGTCGTCGAGCGACCCGAAGAGGGCAAGGAGCGCCCCGTATAGCTCCCCGTGTACTACCTCAGCGAGGTCCTCACCGACTCAAGGCAACGCTACCCGCAGTACCAGAACTGGTCTACGCGGTCTTCCAAGCCCAATGAAGGCTCCCTCACTACTTTCAGGAACATCCTATCATGGTTGTCTCCTTCACCCCGCTGCAGAACATTATTCGAAATCGTGACGCGACTGGGCGAGTCGCTAAGGGTCGTTGAAATCGGCGTCCACAACATCAAGTACGAGCTACGCATGGCCATCAAGTCGCAAGATCTAGCTGACTTCCTCGCCGACTGGGAAGAAGCCCAACAACCCAAGATGATACCCTATCTCCACTACTAGTCCCTCCACTTCGACGGATCCAAGAACTCGGACGGTGCCAGGGCTAGAATAATCCTCACCTTCCCTAAAGGCGACAAGCTCTGATATGTGCTGCATCTCAACTTCACCCCCTGCACCAACAACATGGCCGAGTACGAGGCCCTCCTCCACGGCATATGAGCTGCCAAGGAGATGAACGTCAATCGCCTCAAGTGCTACGGCGACTCCGACCTCGTCGCCGCACAAGTCGCCGGCACCTGCGACGCCGTCGCCCCCCAACATGATAGCATACCGCCAAGCAGTGGACCAGTTGGGCGGCTATTTCGCTGACTACTTCATCGAGTGGATCGATCGCCGGAAGAACGAGGAAGCCGATGCGCTCTCCCGCATCGGGTCAGCTCGACAAACACCACCACTAGGCGTATTCCTCGACATCATCGACAAACCCTCGGTCTCTCCTCCCAAGGAGATCTACATCAGGATTCCACTGCAACCCGACTCCGCTCTGGTCGCGCTGGTCACAGAACCCAGCCACTGGTTATTAACTATGCACTCTCTAACCAAACTCGTCTTCATGTTTGTAAAGTCGAGGAAAGGGTCGCATGCAAGTTATTAACTATGGACTCTCTAACCAAACTTGATTATGCAGAACGCTGACAAATGTAACCCACACAGAAACTCAACTAAACATATTGCAGCAGGCAACTACACAACTAGAGACGCCTGACACTTCAGGCCGCTTTGGGTGTACAAGAAAAAGTAACTAAACTGAGCCCACTACATTAGGTAGCAACGGAGCTAGAGGTGCTTGTAAGTCCACCATAACATTAACACGAAAGGACTCACTTCAGGTCTCAGCGTCGCGTCTATCCACCTTGTGTCAACCTTCTATCCACCTTGTGTGAACCTATAAAGCATGACCAAATACTTTGAACAAGTTAGATTTCACCAATTCAGCAAAGCAAGCCTAATAGTCCCTCCATCCAAAATAATTGACTTTGGGCTAGATTCACATGTATCTAGGCGCATTTTAGTATATAGATACACGTGAATTTAGGTAAACACAAGTCACTTACTTTGGGACAAAGCGAGGATAGCTTTTATTTGTTTATTTTTCGTGAAAACGTAAAAAGCATTGCATTTCGATGCATTGATAGGAAAAGAAGTTATTTGTACAAATCCAGAAATGGACCAATACCCACACCCACGCCATACAACTCAAGCCAAGAGGCCTATTCTAAGGGAGTAGTCCGCGTAGCCCTCGCGCTCCCGCCTCTGCCCAGGATCTCTTCTCCGCTTTGATCACCTCCACGAGAGAGAACACAGAGGGCGCCTCGTCGTTGAAGGTGATCATATTTCTATGCTTCCAAATTCACCATGTTGTGAGCATGATCAACAACGAGGTTCCATTGCGCATCTAACGTGGGTTGGAGCGTACCGCAACAACAGGCGGGCCGACAATAATAGGCGGGCCACCACTCTGCGAAGACCCCTTCAACAACAGGCGGGCCTGCAATGGATCGAATCTAGAAGAGGACCTCATGCGAGATCGTCCGCGAAAACGGGCAACTGGTGAGGATATGCGCCATAGTCTCCTCTGACTGGTCGAAGAACACACAACGTGGTCGGTGGGGCAACTGCTGAAACTCTAGCCTCTCACCCATCCAACATCTGTCCTGGCACGCTAACCAGATGAAAAACTTCACCCTTGGTGACACTCATGATTTCCAATTCAGCTTCCAAGGCCCTAATACTAAAGACCCTTGGAAGAGAGCATAGTAACCGATTTGGAAGAAAACTAGCTATTGGTCGTCCACTTCCAGACAAGCTCGCCTGTCAAAGTGCACTCATTGCAACCTGGTCCATAACTTTTATTTGTTTATTGCGGCACTAAAACAAAATAGAAGAGACTAAACACATTACAAAGAATATTGACACGTTTGAAAAAATTATAGATCCACTACACCTATCGTACAGTGTTGAACCGCAATGCAGGCGGTAAAACGAAGCTCATATGTCCGTCTAATAAAGATTTACACAAGATCTCGGTGAATGAATCTTCAACTTCAAGTCAAACTTTGTGGGGAAACCAAAGTGTGCAAATCCACATCTACTTGAGACCTTCCGAGGAATCGGATGGGAGTTCGTGGAGGAATCACAAGGAGGAAACTTCCTTTTCCAACCTTGATTGGTCGCGAGCGAGGAAGAGCAAGAGTCTGCGGTGGCCACGACTGAAATCGGGATCAGATCAAATCAAACTCGCCCGCTATGCAAAAAGACGGAGCTCTATCGGATAATCTGACAGGGGCCCCACACCTCCATGACTCATCTCGTCTCGTCTCTCTCACCTTCCTTCCTAGTCCTGTCCCCGTCCGTCGTTAGGTTGCTCGCCCGTTCGGTACACCTGCCCAGCCCGCCCGCGAGTTCCCTCTCTCCCCGCATCTAGCAGGAAGCAGCTCACGCGCGCACGCGCAAGTCATGGCCGCGGCGCTGGTGGCGCACAAGACCCTGGCGGCAATCACCGCCGACGACCTAGCCGCGGCGGGGGCGGCCGATGCTGCGGCGCTCCACTCGGCGGTCCGGAGCGCGCTCGGCGCCGGCGCCGGCGGGGAGCCCGCCGCGGTCTGGGCGGAGCTCTCCCGGGGCGCGCTCCGCACGGAAGTCCCGTTCGCGGTCCACCGGATGCTCTACTACGGCTGCTATGCTGGGTCCCCGTCCACCGCGCCGCCCGCCTGGTCGCCCGACCCGTAAGAGCTCCGGCCTTCCCGATCGAATACCGTCTCGTAGCTTAGCTCCCTCCTTTTTTTTTTTTTGCTCCCGCGCGATGCTCTGACGAGTTGGGTTCTTGCCAATTTACAGCGAGGAGGCGGCCCTCACCAATGTCGGCCGCGTCCTGGAGGCGCGGGGAAGGGAGCTCATCGGCGAAGCGTACAAGGATCCAGTCACTAGCTTCCGGGACTTCCACAAATTCTCAAACGAGAATCCAGAGGTGATCAGAGTTCGGAGATTCTACTTATTTCTTCCTCCACTACTACTACATGCTAAGCTTCGAGAGGTGGACTTACAGTGTCAGTTCGGTTTCTGCTTTTCAAGAACAGGCATACTGGAAGATGGTCTTTGAGGAGATGGGCATTACATTCAGCGTGGAGCCATCCTGCATCTTGCGTGATAGTGATGGGTACCCTGGTGTCGAATGGTTGCCGGGGGCTGTGCTTAATGCGGCTGCCAACTGCCTGACCGCTAAACCCGGAAGGAATTCCGGCGACGTCGCCATCGTGTGGAGGGATGAGGGGAAGGATTCTGAGCCCCTCAACTTTGTGACTCTCGAGGAGTTGCGGAAAAAAGTCTGGTAATGATATTTCTGAAGAGGACTAGTTCTGATCATATAACTATGTTTGCTTGGTTGAAATCTAACTCGACAAGTGCTTTTTTCTCACTTCTGTCTAGAGCAGTCTCGTGGCAAATGCGCTCGATGCACTTGATCTGGAAAAGGGATCTGCTATTGCAATCGACATGCCTATGAATGTGAATGCCGTTGTTATCTACCTCGCCGTCGTGTTAGCAGGATGCATTGTCGTCTCGATTGCAGACAGCTTTGCTGCACCTGCAATATCGACAAGGTTAAAGATATCCGAGGCAAAAGCAATTTTCACCCAGGTACCTAGTGAATCCTGTTTCCACCATGTTATTTTGATGAATGTCCATGTTGTTCATTTTTTGTCTAATAGTAATATGCTTAATTTCTGAAAGTTCTGGAAATACTGATAATGTTTTCCTTGCTAGGATTGCATCCTTCGAGATGACAAGGAACTGCCATTGTATAGGTGCGTTGCTCAAGTGCACAGGCATTCATCATATAATTCATAATAATCAGAATTATTTCTCACACATCATTTTTTTGTTCTACAGTAGAGTAGTGGAGGCCAAGGCCCCTATGGCTATAGTGATCCCTGCAAGGCGATCAACACCGATAAAAGGACTGCGTGCTGATGATCTTTCATGGCAAGATTTCCTTGCAAAGGCTGATCATACCAAGTATGTTATTTCTAGTTATGCCTTTCCTTTGCCAACCCTTTTCATATAAGTAGATTGCACTAATACAAGCAAATTGCAGGGCTGATATTTATACCGCAGTAGAGCAACCTGCCTACCAGTTCAGTAATATTCTATTTTCATCGGGGACCACAGGTGACCTCTAATTTTGGTATTATGTAGTGATTTGTTTGTCGGTTCTAGTACAAATTATATATGTACAACTACCTGCTTATCTGTTATTTACACTAAACATGCATAAGTAGATCCTCACTAACAATTAGTAGATTATGAGTTGATCCAGTACTATTTCAAACCTTCTGACAGTTTCTCATGTTTAGGGGAGCCAAAGGCGATTCCATGGACACATTTGACCCCTCTTAAGGCAGCTGCTGATGGATGGTGTCACATGGATATTCGTAGAGGTGATGTTGTTGCGTGGCCCACAAACCTTGGGTGGATGATGGGTCCCTGGCTTGTCTATGCCTCGCTACTGAATGGAGCTTCCATGGCGCTGTATAATGGCTCCCCGAACAGTTCAGGTTTTGCAAAGTTTGTACAGGTAAGTTTGATAATTCAGTTTTGCAAAAGAGCGTCAAAAAGTCATGCGTGTATTTTATTATATCAGTTATGTTCATTTAGGTACTCAGTACACACCATAAATCTCAGCTGTTTGACATGTTTATGCACTCGTGCCTTGTTAGGAAAATTTAGTCCTTGAAGGAAACATAATGTTATGCACATAAAACTTCTTATTTTCTGTTGCACTGGCCATATTTGATCTGCACTATTTCTGCTTTAATAAAATCATGATTTACATCCATTTTGTTCCTTTTTTTATTAGTCTCATCTCATTACTGGCTATTATATCGACCTGCAGGATGCTAAGGTGACAATGCTTGGAGTGGTACCCAGCATTGTTCGCACATGGAAAAATACAGATTGTACTGCGGGATTTGATTGGTCAACCATCAGGTAATTTCTGGATTGTTCGACCCTCTACACCTTTTTATTCTGCTGTACCTTGCATAAGGGGAATATTGTGTTCATGCCATCTAGTTTATAACCAATACGGTTCATTTTATGCAGATGTTTTAGCTCAACTGGGGAGGCATCAAGTGTGGAAGATTATTTGTGGCTGATGGGAAGAGCTTGCTACAAGCCAGTAATCGAGTACTGTGGTGGCACAGAAATTGGTGGCGCATTTGTTACTGGATCCCTGCTGCAACCTCAAGCATTGTCAGCATTCAGTACACCTGCCATGGGCTGTAACATGTTTATTCTTGACAGCAATGGGAATCCCTTAGTAAGTGTCTGCTTGGAATTAACAGAAAATTTCTTCGATGCAATTTGGTTCCATTGAGAATTGTATGATCACATTTTCCCTACCAATATACACAACATTATCATATAGTCTTAGAGATGCAATGATGCAATTCATACATCAGTTTCATGCTGCCAACCAATGCTACTTCCCATCTACCCACTATCACATTCTTTGTCAAATCACATATATATCTTTGTTTGCTTTAGAGTCTGGCAGTCTATTAACTTATCTCGGCCTAATGTCGGTGCAATTCCTCAAACTTTACAGCCACAGGATTCTGCTGGTATTGGAGAACTTGCGCTAGATCCAACATTATTTGGATCATCAACAACACTGCTAAATGCTGATCATGATGAGGTGTACTTCAGTGGAATGCCACAATGGAATGGAAAAGTATGTATTACCTGTCCTTGGTTCCTTGCTATGATCCTGAAAGATTAAGGCACTAACCACATGGCTCTGCCTATGCAGGTCCTCCGGAGGCATGGCGATGAATTTGAGCGTACCGCAGATGGATATTACAGGGCTCATGGACGTGCAGATGATACAATGAACCTTGGTGGCATTAAGGTACAAAACATGGTGACACACGACTCACCTGCGAAAACACGGCTTTAGACAGCACATCCATTGATTTCTGCATGATCGATTTCAGGTGAGTTCCATCGAGATTGAGAGGATCTGCAATAGGGTGAACGATGCCATTCTTGAAACAGCGGCTATCGGGGTTCCGCCTGTAGGGGGTGGCCCTGAACAGTTAACCATAGCCGTTGTATACAAGGATCAAAGTCCGCAAGCAGAAGATTTGAATCAGCTGAAACTAATGTTCAACTCTGCTCTGAAGAGATTGAATCCTCTTTTCAAGGTGCTTCGATTGTTCCTCTGAACACTGATAACTCACATTTCTTTAAGGAAATGGAGTATTAACAAAGTGTCACCTTTCATACTTTGCCTAAATCGAATCTCTGTTCCTTGGTTTGCAGGTTTCATCGGTCGTCGTGGTGCCATCGCTCCCTCGAACCGCCTCGAACAAGGTCATGAGGAGAGTCCTGCGCAAGGAGTTCACCCAGGCAAAGCCCTCTAAAATCTAGATGTTTAGGAAGAGTATTCTGCACCTGTTAACATTATAGGCGGTTGCGCACCAAACTGTGAATATATTACATACCAGCTCATGCCTTGAGAAATTCGCTTGTTTTTACACATCCGTTGTATAGCGAGACTAATTTAGACTGAATCTGGCATGGCAGATGAGGTACTAATAAAGCATGTTGCTACCATGTACTGATATTTTTATCTTGCATGACTCGCCGGTATTTAGCCATGCCGTGTTGTTGGTCTCTGGTCTTTTAGGTAGGGCAGTACTGTCTTTTAGGTAGGGCAATACTGGCCTCTTGAGCGCTTAGCAAAACTCACTGATCTTGTACATTATCTGGTCTTGTTGGAAGAGCAATATCTAGTCTTGCAAAAGGTGACAAAGAAACTCATTACGTATAAAAGGGAAATGAGCCGGTCGTTCTGAACTCAATAGTCCGATTGGATCATGATTGATGGCCCTGTTTGGGAGAGCTATGTGAAACTAAAATCGTGTACAAACCAATAGTCCAAAGTTACACGATATATGTTGAAAATATCAGCAATTTAACGTAAGATTTAATCTAAATAAACAGTGCATAAAACATGACTAAGATAATAAAAATTAAACTAGCCATGTAATTTAACAAACAGTATGTAGACAACAAGCCTGAATAATTTGTTGAAAGGATTGTTCCAAATATGATCCGAAATAGATATATCACGTACCGTGCAGCAGGAGGTGCTGCAGACGCAGAACCCTTGACGTTGTCACCCATGTCGAGGAAGAGGTTGTCGACATTCGGTCATCCTTGGAGAAGATCCATGATAGCGTCCGTGATGTAGATGTCAGTACTCGTGCAGAAGCGCTCCCAAAAAACCTTATCACCCTCTGCATTATAGGACCACAAGAGGTGAGGTTCCGGAGGTCTACTGTCCCGACGCGCGATGCGCGCCGCGAGACGGGATGGAGAAAAATAATGCATCAACTCATTCTTGGCCTACAATCTAAGTATAGCTGCCAACTTTTTCAGCTACTATTCCAAAAGATAAGCGATCTGGAGGTTAAACAACAATAACCCAAGCGTTGGCAGAATTTTAATTGTGCCACTCATTAGTGCCATTCATTATTTTTTCCTGCATATGCCCTGACTATTTCAGTCGAGCGACCCAAGTGTTGGCAGAATTTTAATTTCAGTTAGTACATCCCATGAGGCTAAGAAATGTAGGTAAATTAATAATTCTTTGCTGAATTCAAATGTAAATATAACTATCCATGAGTGTGAAGTCAGAACTTCTGAGCATAGCTTATTATAAGTCAGAATAAGAAAAAAAAACCGTGTAAAAGATATGATACTTTCTATTGTGCCTTCTCTCCAGGCATGTATGGCCGACAACTATGCTTTATGTAATATCAATACTGAAATTCCCCATGCTTTTTGTTCGGCTCTATGTAACTAAGGAGACAAAATATAAGAATCCAGCGATGATGGAAGAGCCTGAGCAATGGAAAACCATTGACACCACACTTCTCAGATATTCATAGAAAAATCTAGAGTTAAAATTACTCACTTAGAGAAAGTACACTGCACAAATATTCATAGAAAACTCCATAGTTTGGAATTATTCATGTTCTTCACAAAAAAGGCATACCAACAGAAGCTATGTAGAGAAGGAGCTAGAGCAAAGGCAATACACTAAGAAGGAATTGGTGTGCCAGTTGTACATTTTTTCTACCAGAAGTACCGTCGATATCAACTCTATAGTGACACTGAACCTGCTCAGAAGGGCGGGTGGTTTTATGTATATTTTTCTGACATAATAAACCACATGGATATCTCTACACGATTAGATGTACTCCCTCCGTTTTAAAATAAGTGACTTGAGTTTATCTAGATTTGCATGTATCTATATACTAAAACATATCTAGATACATCCGAATCTAGATAAACCCAAACTCAAGTCACTAATTTTGGAACTGAGGGAGTACATAATTTCCACAGAAAGTATCAATGAAATGGGAGAGTTACAATAAACTGGATTGATCGAATCTCATTTGTCTATCATGCTCATATTTCACCATGAAAATATTAAGAGCATGATGGAGTGACTGAGCGACTTCATGAAGGATTTTGAAGAGACAAAATGTAGGAAATGCACGTACAGTTGAATAACTTCATAGTACCTAAGAAACCAACTGGTAGCTAGTCAACTCATAAGACATTATGCCATGTGACTATAAAGTTCAGTAGTCCTATTTCGCAACCATTGCGAATGACAATCTGTAATTTTCAAGAATACTCCTACACTAAGAGCATCTCTAGCAGATACTGCATATCGGTCGGCCGCAAATTTTTTCGCCGATATGCTGTACCGAGGCCCAAAAATTGGCCTTTCCAGATACCGCAAACGGGCAGATACCGTAATTGTTTTTGGCGGTTTCCCGCATCGAGGGACGCGAGCACCTCCCCGTGCAGGGAAACGTCCGCGGCGCCTGTGGGCACACCCTCGCGACCCAGCCACTGCTGGCCCACTCTGTCGCAGACGATGCAAAGGAGCTCTTGTTAGCCGAAATCTGCGCATTCCCGCCGGTGGTCCGCGAGCCTGCTGCCAATGACGAGCAGGAAGAGCTCTTGCTCGCAGAGGCCAAGTTCAACTCCCTGTGCATCGCGCTCATGGGCATCGTGGAGCGCTAGAAGCGCCATCGCGCGCGCAGGGAGGAGAAGTGCGATCTTCTCCGTGCCAGTCGCCTCTCCTTCCGCGAGCACCTGGGCGACTCGAGGCCCTCGAAGCCGACTTACCTGACGAGTACTTCACCAACAACGACTACGACAACGACGCCAACAACGCCGACAACGACAACGACACCAACAACGCCGAGGAGTAAGCGCGCACCGTAAATGATCCGGTAGTAGGTACCGCCGGTGGAACTACATACATGCTAGGTGAAGTCTGGGGCGCGAGATCATTTTCTGCTAAACTTATGTAGATCTAGATGAACACAACTTCCTCTATGTATGATTCTGACGCCAATGTGTGATGTTTTTTAAATATGCAGTTTGGATTAGTGTATCTGGTCTGCCCAGTGTTTTTCATACCGTAAACCAGATTTCCGGTCTACCGCGTCCGTGTTTTGCAGAACCGCGGGATGCGGTATCTGCTAGAGATGCTCTAAGAAAATTTCTACTACTTGCGGTAAAATGTGGAAATACGATACAAAACTTGACTGCCATTATAACTTACAACTCAAATAAAAGAGGAATATGAGGAAGAATTCTCAAGGAGAAGGAATAAAAACTTGAAGATACAACCAACGGTTGATTCAATTCAATT
The DNA here is from genome assembly GCA_916181665.1 of Avena sativa. Taxonomy (NCBI): domain Eukaryota; kingdom Viridiplantae; phylum Streptophyta; class Magnoliopsida; order Poales; family Poaceae; genus Avena; species Avena sativa. The sequence goes on from OV702290.1 coordinate 475,080,924, forward strand.
CCAACAGAGACCGTAAAAACGGAGAGAGTGAAGTACCTCCCACTCCAATAAAAGAAGTACACTTTTGCTTTGATATTAGTAGTTAAAAGGACTATTCTGAGGATCTACTAGCATAATATCTCTTTATTGCCCTCGTAAGTACATGATCCTTCATGCATCTTAGAAGTGATTCCTAAATACCTTCATACTACAGTTTAGCTTGTCCTAGTTCTCAGAAAATGAAGAAGATATTATCCATATTGCATTTATCTTCTTCTAGTTGTTATCACAACCTACTACTTAAGAAACCCATGTAGCACTTAAGCTGAACTGGTTAATTGATTAAGATGGACCCTGGGTAGACCAAGCAAGCTATCAATAGTCATCGCTAATCACTTGACCTCTCAATCACGTCCATGCCAAGAAAGGAACATGAAGACAGGAACAAAACACTCTTTAGACAGAAGAAGGGAACAAAACAAAGACAAGTATCAACATTTGCCAAAGATCTTGCTTGCACTATACATAGTCTTGAATCAAGGAAAAGACAACAACGGTGCTTCAATATCACAACTATGTACCTTCTAGCACATAACACTTTGGAAAATCATCAAAAACCTTCAAGGAACACATTAAATAAATAGTAAACTGCTCATTTTCTTATAGAAGCTCGAACAATCTAAAACTTAGTCAACCTAGTAGAGCAAAAAGGGTGCCTCCTTTGGAAGCAAATTAAGAAATTTCCCAACCTCACCACAAATCCAAACCTATCTAAAATCCATCAGTAGCAACTGAATGTAATCTGAAGAAAAATCTCCAATCATACACTCAGTTGGATGAAGTTGTTTTCCCCTTCAATAAGACAACACTAAAATCCAAATCGACCAGTTATCCAGGCACAAACCAATTATAATGAACACGAAGAGCTTAAAGAAGACTTCCAAGAGTAAGTGCCAGTAGTTGACTTAGAAAGGGCCGCGCTTTGAACCAAGAACCAGTCGTGGACTAAGCATCGCCGCCGATCAGGACTGTAAATCCACGCGGGGGTCAAGGACCAAGCGGCGGTCAAGGACCAAGCAAGATAAAGAGAAACAACGGTTGCCGGTAGCTCACCTCCCACACGACCATGGCGTCCTGGTTGGTACCCTTCCGCCCCTGCTGCGTGTGGAGGCATGCCGCAGTGCTGGCGCCATTCGTGCACATCCTCCCGGCGACCCGCGCGAGCTCATCCTCCACCATCATCTCCCCTTCGCTGTCGGGGAGCTTCATGCCGCCGCCTCCACCACCGCCGACATCCCTGGAGAAGAAGGTGCCGCCAGCAGTAGTCGCGCTCTCCCGCTTGTTGCCGCAACGATGCCTCTTGCGCCACCACGCCGGCCCGTTGCCGGGCCGGGTGGAGAGGCTGGAGCCCATGGTGGCGGCCAATGGGATTACAGGCGAGCAAATCGAGGCGAGGATGCCCCTTTTTCTTATTCTGAGATTCCGTGTGAATTTTGGATTGGCGGATCAAGGAGATAGCTTTTCATGCACGGCTCGCTCTGCTCGCCTCGCTCTTCTCCAAGAGGCACGGACGAGGCGACGGTGAGCGCGACGCAGGACCGTCCGGCAGCGGACAGGTCCTCGGCGGTCACGAAGGGTAGCACAGAGAGCTCCACCCGGACGGCAACGAGAGAGGAAGAGGAATAAAAGAGGATGTGAGGAGATTCTTGACCTCTCCAGGAATCTTGACAGAGGCCACGTGTGGGGAAAAAAGTAGCAAATATGTTGAAAAGGATGCTACGTGCCATAGGTGACACATTTCACGGTAAAACCGCTGACACACCATGTCACAGGAGGCAACGTGACGAGGGTAACCTCGGCAATGCCTATGATGATAGACTTGGGGTTTCGCAGAAAAGGGAACGCTGGAGATTTTGTCGGATGTCAGGGAAAATAATGAAGACAAAGTCGTCTGAATATTAGGAAAAACACTCTATTACAAGTTGTCCACTTTAGATTTTCGGTACCCTCGCTTGGGCTTCTCCCTCCCTATATATAATAGGCCGGGTCTCAAAGCTATATGCGGATAGGTTTCATACACGCGTGATTACAATACCAACATAATGTCGGTTCGTGGTTTCTTTCCTAATACAATAAAGAGTCTCTGTCAGTTGCTTGCTTGGTCTTTTATCTGGAATCTGTATGAGCCGCAAGCCTTTTACCCAATGTAGGATAGCGAATAGTAAGCATCCGATTAATCATACCCATGTCAGTAGCCCCCGAGACTGTACCTGAATCCGCAGTTTTCAGGTTGAGTCTCAGAGTTTTGTTTCTTCTTTTTCTCGTTCTGTTTGATTTTGTATTTTGTAGGGATTTTGGTACAACGAATCTGATGCTTTCGACGGATCGGGAATCAGTTAATTGCTCCTAGGTAAAAACAAGGTTGACCTACATCAAACTCAAGTTCCCAGGCTTGAATCCGGAATTTTGTTGCTGGCATAATCCAGTTCGAGCCACTGAGGTCTTACCGAATACTGAATTCCAGTTTTCTATTTTTATCGGGTACCCAACACGTTCGTCAGGATTTTGCATCGTATCATTGATACGGATTTTTACTGGTAGAGCGCATTCTTGTGCGATTACCAGGCCACACAGGACGAATCATGGGGTCTTACCTTCATATTTCTAAACACGACATTCGGATTTTCTTTCGCGTCTGAGGTGATCCGAGGTTTTTGGCTTTTTTGGCGTTTGGCCTGCTGGGCCGCTAATATTTCTTATTATATCATATAATTTTATTATTTTATACTATCTTCCGCTGGGAGTAACACCTTTTTGAGGATACACTAATGTAAAACTCAAAAGGTTTTTGCAATTTGTCAATGCACTTTATACACAATGGTATTTCTATCGGGTGCGCGTTAGCGCTCCCAATGGGAGTAGCCTCCGAGGCTATGTTCGGATACCTATATCTAGACATAGGCTCATAATTGCTGTTAGCTCGATGAAAAGCATTGATCTTTGAAAAAAAAATAAGATACAAATAACTTTTCTTCATATACAAGGCAAAAATCGACGGTACATTATTCTTTGAGCGGATGGCTATTTTAGCCTTTTCTCCTCGACATCTTGGCTTAATAAGCCGAACTGTGCTCTTATCATTTTGCAAATAATCTTATGCGTAAAAGCATCGTAGCAGTGCTACGTTTCATGGATTTGAGTAATTTACTCTTGTCTTCTTGTCTTGTAGTCGATATGCTCTTCCGGGAATAACTTCTGTGGCGATGTATGATCCTTCCCATAGCGATTCTAGCTTCTTGTGGCCATCTTGCTTGAGGCGAAGAACTAGGTCCCCTACTGCGAAGGACCTAAGCCGCAATCTTCTGCTATGGTAATTGCGCAGGTTTTCGTAGTTGCTCTTTGGAGGTCTAATTACATAGTTGCTCTTTGGAGGGCTTCGTCTCGAGCTTCATCAAGCGTATCCATATCATCTTCAAGTGCTTCTCTTGATTCCTCTTTATTATATGCAGCTACTCTTGGCGATTCGTGTGACACTTCAATTGGAAGCACGGCTTCCGCACCGTGAACCAAAAAGAAAAGCATCTCTTGTGTTGAATTATTTGGAGTTGTACGTAAACTCCATAACACGAATGGTAATCCATCCACCCATGCTCCCTTTGCTCTGTCAAGTGGTGCCAGTAGTCTCTTTTTGAGTCCAACGATAACTAGTCTGTTGGCTTTTTCAACTTGTCCATTTGTTTGCAGGTGAGCTACTGAAGTGTAGCTTATTTTGATGCCCATCTCCTAGCAGTACTCCTTGAACTCATTGGAAGTGAAGTTGGTCCCATTATCCGTGATGATGCTGTTCGGTACGCCAAACCGTAACACTATGGATTTGATAAAATTCACAGCCGAAGTTCCATCTTGGGTGGTAACAGGCATTGCTTCAATCCATTTAGTGAATTTGTCGACTGCTACTAGCAGAAAGAAGTGTCCTCCTGGCGATGATTTATAAAGTTTTCCCACCATGTCGAGTCCCCACTGCGCAAAAGGCCAAGCCAAGGGTATGGGATTCATCTCAGCGGCTGGTGCTACAGACTTTGTTGCGAATCGTTGACATGCTTCACATGTTCTGACAATGTCGTTTGCATCTTGTACTACAGTGAGCAAATAAAATCCTGCCATGAATGCTTTTGCAGCAATTGCCCGGCTACTAGTATGGTGATCACATACGCCTTCATGTATATCTTTCAGTATAATTTTTCCTTCTTCAGGTGTTACGCAACGTTGCAACACACCCGAAATACTTCTTTTGTATAGTTCTCCTTTGATTATCCTGAAAGCTGTCGATCATCGGGTGATTCACCGAGCTTCTATCACATCCTCTGGTAGTTCTCCCTTAACCATATATGCTATATACGGCTGCATCCAAGCTGGTTCAATTAGCATGACCTTTTTGATTTCTTGTTCTTTTTCTTCGATGGCCTCTTCTATGTTCTTGGTTTCTGAAGGAGCCCCCGACACTTTTTGCGGATGCTTCTTTTTCCCTGTTTTTGGTGCTATGACTTTCGAGACTCTTTTCGCTTTGATTGATCGCTCTACTATCTCCTCCCAAAAAACTTCTGGTTATATTGGTAAACACAATGATCCGATGTTTGCTAGATTGTCGGCTTCCTCATTGTTTGCTCTTTCTATATGTGATACTTCACACCTATCAAATTGAGCCTCCATGATGCCATATAAGTCGCGATAAGCGATCATATTTTCGCTGGCAACGTCACATTTGTTCATTGCTTGCTGTGCCACAAGGTTGGAATCTCCGTAGATTTTGAGGCGAGTTGCACCGCAAGCTTTGGTCATTCGCATGCCATGCAACAGGGTCTCGTATTTTGCTTCGGTATTGGATGCGTTTGTAAAGCTCATCCGAAGAATATAGCGCATTTTGTCGTCTTGAGGTGATATTAGTATGACTCCTGCTCCTGCTCCCTCTGTTCTTTTTGATCCATCAAAGTACATTGTCCATGTGCTAGAAAGGTCTGGTGGACTCACACATTGTAATTCCGTCCACTCTATGATGAAATCTGACAGAACTTGTGACTTAATTGCTTTGCGCTTCTTATAAGTGATATCCCGATGGGATAATTCAATGCCCTATAGAGAGATACGCCCAATTGCTTCTGGATTGTTGAGGGTGCTTGACAAAGGTGCCTCGTTGACCACTACGATCGGGTGCTCCAAAAAATAGTGGCGTAGCTTTCGTGCTGTCATAAATACTCCGTATGCTGGTTTCTGATAGTGTGGGTACCTTTGTTTAGATGGCGATAAAACCTCACTCAGGAAGTATACTGGCCTCTGCACACCATGCGTCTTTCCTTCTTTGGGTCGTTTTACGACCAGGACTGTGCTGACCACCTAATGTGTGGCAGCAATATAAAGGAGTACATGTTCTTTCTCTTTTGGCGACACGACGATAGGGGATGTTGGAAGTGTCCTTTTAAGATCTTTAAAGGCATGCTGAGCTTCTTCCATCCACTCGAATTTTTTTGATTTTCTTATGAGGGCGTAGAATGGCAGCGCTTTTTCTCCTAATCTTGCAATAAAACGACTCATCGCCGCCACTCGTCCCGCCAATTGCTGTACACCACGTAGATTTGTTGGCTTATTCATTGTAAGGATAACTTATACTTTTTTAGGGTTAGCCTCGGTCCCTCTAGCTGATACCAAATATCCGAGGAGTTGTCCTGCCGGAACTCCAAAGGAACACTTCTTCGGGTTTAGTTTGATGCTGAACTTGTCGAGATTTCTGAATGTTTCTTCTAAGTCCTTGATCAACGCCAATCCTTGACCTATGGTAACTATGACATCATCAATATACACTTGCACGTTTGTACCTGTTTGGCTTCCCAGGCACTTCTGCATCATCCACTGATATGTTGTTCCGGCGTTCTTGAGGCCAAACAACATTGTTGTGTAGCAAAAAACGTCGTAAGGCGTAATAAATGCACTTTTCTCCTGGTCTTCCTCCTTCATCCTAATCTAGTGATATCCTGAATAAGCATCCAAGAAAGAAATACGTTCGCATTCCACAGTTGCATCGATGATTTGGTTGATTCGCGGCAATGGGAAGTGATATTTTAGGCAATGTTTGTTCAGAGCAGTAAAGTCGATACACATCCGAAGTTTCATAGTGTTTTTCTTTGGAACACATACTGGGTTTGCAAGCCACTCTGATTTTTTGTCAATTCTTTGATAAAATTGGCATCGGTTAGGCGATGGAGCTCCTTTCCAATGGCCTTGCATTTTGGTTTTGCAAAATGTCGAAGCAGTTGTTTTACTGGCTTTGCCTTTGGATCTAAATTTAGTGCGTGCTCAGCGAGTTCCCTAGGGGTTCCCGGCATGTCAGAAGGTAGCCATGCAAAAATCTCCCAGTGCTCACGGAGAAACTCGATGAGCGCGCTTTCCTATGCGGGATCAAGGTTGGAAGCCATAAATGTTGTTTTCGTTTGGTCAGCGGGGTGGATCTGTACTTCTTTTGTGTTTTTTGCCGTGTCAAAAGCCTGATCGGGATAGACACGTGCTACTTTCAGAGGTTGTTCGTTTGCCGAACTTTTGAGTTGCTCGAACTCTGTTGCATCCCGAAAGATTCAGAAATTTTGTTGAACTCTCGATCATAGCTATCCGTCCGTGTGAAGCTTCCTTGCACCGTGATAATTCCCTTTGGTGCTGGCATTTTCATTACTAAATATACGTAATATGGTACTGCCATGGAAAGTGCAAAGGCTGGTCATCCCAGGATTGCATGGTATTATGATGGCCAATCCATAACTTCGAATTCGAGTTTTTCTCGTCTAAAATTTAATTTGAAACCAAAAACAACGTCAAGGAAAACTTTGCCTAAAGGAGTTTCGGCTTTACCTGGTACTATTCCGTGGAAAGAGGTTTCTGTTGGAGCGAGATTATCCAGAGGGTAGTCTATTGTCCGCAGCGTTTTTGGATCAAATTTATACTACTCCCTGTATCCATGAAGGCCTTGCTCATGTCGAATCCGCCAATTTGTGCTTCTACTATCAGGGCTGAATGTCCTGGTCGTGGGACCCAGAGTGGGTGATCTGCTCTGCTGAATTTAATTTCTTGCTCTGACCAATGGAGATACTCGGGTGTGGCTGATATTGATGTTTCCACCATATTTATTTGTCGTGTGATGAGCTTCTGAATTCTGTTGGGTTGACGCCCTTTCTGAATCATAGACATTGTTCCTTTTGATCTGGGATATTCATTGTTTTGATTGTTTGAATTTTGCGATGGTGCAACTGGTGGTGGTGCACCGATAGCTAGTGCGCCAGGCGTGGATGTGTACCCTCGGTTTGCTGCTTCGGCTGCCTTTGTATTGCATAACTCCTGCATCTTCAAAAATGTTCGACAATCTTTCATCAGGTGATTGGATTGTCGCATGCCTGCTGAGTCGACGTAAAAATGCCTTCCAACATTTGCATCGCGGACACAGGTGGGTCTCGTGCTCTTGGCTGATATCGCTGCGCGGATTGGTGATGAGGGCACCTCTACCATATTGCCACATTCACCGATTATTGATCAAGATACAAAAACCAAAGTACAGGATATTCGCATCGAGATGCCGACTGGACCAATCACGCGAGCTCGAGCGAAACAACTGTAAGAACATGTGAATTTAATCCTTAACGAGTACAACAATTTATTTTTATAGAATTTTATACTACCTAAATCCTCTGTATTATTTGTATACTTAGATATGTTGGTGCTCATGTTGGAGACAAGTTACTATGGAGGATTTATGCTCTCAGAGGGACGCGTTGCTGCCGGACTGCGACTCTACGTCGACTACACAAGGCCACCATGCTAATAGTTATCATAAACATGGAGACGATACAATGCCGCATGCACGAATCAAGCAGAGGGCGGGAGGCGAGGAAGTTCAGCTGTGTGCATGCCGGAGCGAACCTAGGACGAGTCCCAGCTAGAATTAGATCAAGCTTAAAAAAACGTGGACTACCAGGAGCTATCAGTTCACGTAAGGAAATTGCAACCAATCAGGAGCAACGTGGCCCACACACCCATATAATTAGCTAGACCACACGATCGCTGGTTTGAATCAAAGTAGGAAGGAGCTTTTATTAAGGAGAGATCGATTAGGACTCTGCATCGATACCGATCGCAGGCTGTTTACCTATAAATACCTGTACTCGTACGCTATTTTTCGGCTCAGACTAGGTATAATTTTCAGATTGAAACATTGCGATATTTGCTTGTTTCCTTTTTTCACAGCTCATACGAGGGTTAGTGAGAGGGATTGGACGACACCGTGTTTCCATCTGCAGATCAAGGTCAAGTTTGCTTTTCCGCTGGGAATTGAGGGCTTGGCGATCTCCGCCTCGTAGTCAGCAGCGATCAATCCGGTGCGTGTCGAGTGAATATCCAAAGAGCCGCAAGTCCATGCAGTGGCGCGTGGTGTACGACTGCGTGTTATTCGAGAGGCAAACACTAATTATCCACAATTCTATTGAGAAGATCGGGCGACCCGTATCAATTGGCTTTCTCCGACGTCGTCTCTGTTCTGGCGGTATCCGCCATTATTGTCATTGCTTCTGTTGTTACCTTCACCCGAAAAACCTGCTGCGACGTAACTTGGTCCCGCGTTTCCATCGTTGTTCCTTCGTCTTCTGTCATGGCCGCGTTTATCCCTGTCTTCCTCGGGTAACCGCGCGCGTTTATTATGTAGCGCGTCTTCTCCATCAACCCAGCGGTTTGCTATTTCCATCAACTGTGATACTGTCTTTGGTTTCGTCCTACCCAGCTCTTCTATGAATTCTCGGCGACGCAGGCCGTCGTTCAAGCGTCAATGGCCCTCTCGTCCGATATGGATTCAGCTGAGTTTTTGATAATATTCCATCTCTGTCTGAATGCTCTTATTGACTCTCCGGATTTTTGTTTGCACGCTCGCAACTGTTCCAAGGATGCTGGTCGCTTGAATGTGGAATAAAAATGTCGGATGAACTTATCTTCTAAATCGTTCCAGCTACCAATTGAACCTTCAGGTAACTGTCTTAACCATGACCTTGCAGTGCCGATGATGTGTAGTTATAGACTTTGCATAGCAATAGTTGTGGATCCGCCCTGTAGTTTGACGGTGGCTAGATAATCTGCTAGCCAAGCTTCGGGTTCCTGGAGCCCATCGTATTTGTGTCTATCATGTGGAAGTTTAAAATCTTTTGGTACTGAGGCTTTTCGAATCCTATGCAGCATAATTCATGGTCGTCTTCATCATCTCCATCTTGATATCGTCGGGTGCGGTTTTCGTCTCTGGGTCCATTGCTCCTGTGCTGGGTGTTGTCATTCCTTTTGTTGCTTCGTGGCTCGGATCCTGCGAGGTGCGCCTGGTGTGGTGATTGAGATCGCCGGGTGTGTCCTACTTGTCGAGGACTATTTTGACGGCGTGGGGACCTTTGTGTGAGTCCTTGTTCTGCTTCCGCAAGTGAGGCTCCTACCATGCCAAGGTTCATCAGAGCGGAGCGGTGGAGGGCCGCGCGCGGATCGTCGGGTGCGGGTTGAGTGGTGATCAGGTATGTTTGCGTGGCCACAATGGCTGCCTGGGCTGTTTTTGCCTTGATGTTTCCTGCTTGATCGATCACATGAATGATAAGTCAAGGTCTCGGATGATTCCACTTCGGTCTGCTTCAGGGATATTCCGTAATCGAGATGTCGCTCTTCTTGACGGTGCTGCTCGTGTCACACTCCTTGACCCGCGTGTAGAGCTTAATTGGGCCCGTCATAAACTCGATTCATCGGCTAGCCTTTTTCTTTCATCGAGCTGTCTTTGCATTCGGAGTAGATCTCTCTTCTTATGATGGAGCAAATATTGGTACGCCAGTAGATCCTCATGTGAAGCATCTGTCATCATTGGGACTGCTCCCGAAATTGCCTCTCTTGCTTTTTGCCATGCCGACGCTGGTAGCCGAAGTCATGGTCTCTCTTCTGTGCGTGGTTCTCTGCCTCCTCCTCGAACTATGCGATTATCTGTTGTTTCTCCTCTGTTTCTATGTTCTCCTCTGTTGTTGTGTTCTTCTTTGTTGTCGTGGTTTCCTGCATGGTCATATGATAAAATATCATCAGGGTTTATGATGGGATTACCGTTTTTGTCGCGTGGCGTTGAGGTATCTCCGTTGATCATGTACACTTGGTGGCGTGTTATATGTGGCCTGACGGTGTCGCCTTTTGCTTCTGCATGTGCGTTGGTAGTACTCCGAGATCGCAGTTCTGGATAAAATTTCACCATCCTTTCTTCAAAATCGACGTTCTCATTGCTTTCTTCGGGTTTTGAATTTGTTGGGTTTTCTTCGTGTGGTGAGATTGATTGACCACCTTCTTGTCCTGCTTTGATCTGAGCTGTGATGTCTGTGGGGGGGTCCAACAAGCGATGTTGGTACTGTTATAGGTGTGTCTTTTCCCACCGACGGTGATGCGATCAGGGCCAAAGGGTGTGATTCTTGCATGTTGTCTCCTTTGAAGTGGAGGCTTCCGATGATTAGATCGGATCCGCCGTTGAAATCGGCGGGTACTACTACAAGGGTGGGTGGGTGTGGATCTGCTTTCGTCGAGTTGACGCTTGGTGGAGAGCGTTTCACCGAATCCGTGTTTCCAGCGTTCAAGTTTCCCACAGACGGCGCCAATTGACGAGGGGTAACCTCGGCAATGCCCATGATGATGGACTTGGAGTTTCGCGGAAAAGGGAACGTTTGTGGATTTCGTCGGATGTCAGGGAAAACATTGAAGACAAAGTCGCCTGAATATTAGGGAAAACACTCTATTACAAGTTGTCCACTAGATTTTCGGTACCCTCGCTTGGGCTTCTCCCGCCCTATATATAATAGGCCGGGTCTCAAAGCTGTATGCGGATAGGTTTCATACACGCGTGATTACAATACTAACATAATATCGGTTCATGGTTTCTTTCCTAATACAATAAAGAGTCTCTGTCGGTTGCTTCCTTGGGCTTTTATCTGGAATCTCTATGGACCGCAGGCTTTTACCCAATGTAGGATAGCGAATAGTGAGCATCTGAGTAATCATACCCATGTCACAAAGACACTGCAAGAAGGAAACCAAGTCAAGCCAGAGAAGCAACCGCTGGCTGCTACGGCCACACGAATCCACCCCAAGAAAAAACCAGACAAAGCGTACAAGATGATGATACATGGGGACCACATGGCCACACCAGCGCCATGTTAGCGTCACCTACGACCGGCCTACTAGACAAAAAGGCTACACGGCACCAGAAACACACACCAAGATAACACAAGAATGCAAACCATCCAATGGAACATATGTCGGTGCCTCCTAAATCCTCAAGGCAACCCATTTTTTTTTTTTTAAATGCAACGTGCACGTTCCAGCATATGCGTCGAAGCACAGGGGAGGAATTTAAATATGGGCCAGCCCAAGCTGACTTCGCTGCAGGCGGTCTCGCGCAGAAAGCGGCATATAGCAGCTCCCAAGAACGGGAACAGACGAAGAACGGGAACAGTCCAGGCAATGAGGCAACTTGAAAGTAATGGGCCAAGCCCATCATTGCCGGGCGGTGTATAGCACCACCCTCTCTCTCTCTCCTTTTTCTCATCCCCACGCCCCCACCCCCCGTGCCGCTTCCACCCCCAACCCCGCCGCCGCTGCGATGGAGGCGGTCCGGCAGGCGGAGGCCAAGCTGACGGTGTACGTTCACCCCTCTAACGCAGCCGACGTCCGCCGCGCCGTCACCCGCCAGCTCAGCACCCTCCTCTTCACGTACGTCCCCCTCCCTATCTCCCTTGCTCTCGTTAGTGCAATGTCCCGTGCTTGTCTCGGCATAGCGCTGCGACAGTGTATCTCTGGATGCTGGTTTGAGCAGAAAGGTGGATTTTTATTATCACATTTCAGCTTAAATTCCTCAAAAGAGAAATAGTTTCAGTTTAGGAGGGGGGAAATCGAACGATTTTTTTACATCCTTGCTGTTACTCTTCTTGTTCTCCCGAGATCTCTAAAATTTTCAACTTTCTGCTTTTCAATGCTCACTGTGTGATCAATTTGGATGATGAGCAATAATGTACAGGTATGAAGATCGGTTCGATGGTGTGTTGCTAGCTCATGAAGTTGAAGTCGAGAGTAATAAAGCTAAAATCATGGATGGTTTGGTACCCTATTTCGGTGTGCCAGTTCATGCAAGTATGCTGCTGTTTTCTCCCCAGCCAGGCATGATCCTTGGTAGGTGGACATATAACTCTGAACAACGACACTCCTCATGCGACCTCATATTTGCATGTTATTGGTACATTAGCTATGTGAAATCATGGCACCTTTTGGATACTGCATCTTGTGCATTCAGTTATAGTAGAGTTTGTCGGTGCATTTACAATGGTTGAATTTCTTGTGCAATGGGAAAAAAGTTATAACAATATCACTAATCTCAGCTCAAATTGTGACCACGCCATTCTCTTTGTGCTATTTATGAAAATGAAATCAGTCGAGTTTTCTTGCACTTTGCCATGCTCGACCATTACTGTCAGATCAAAGTGTTTTGACTGAGCTGGGCATGTATATGCGCTTCCTCATGTCCGTTATTCTAATGGATGTGTATTTGCATAATCTCATGTGTGTTAGCACTTGTGCCTGTCAAATCTGGATGGACTATTGATGTTTGATTCCTGCTTGTGCTTGTCAAAATTTCATGACGCTAAATCATGTTTCTTTGGAGATTCATGGTAAAAACCATGTTCCCATTTTTTTCGCCTTTGATGGAATTCAAGTGAGCACCTGAAGCTTCCACACCTAATGGTCTACAGAGCCCCATTGACAAACCAGAGTAATGGAATAGAATATATTTTTCCTGTGAAAAGAATAGCATACAAATTGGGAAATAAACTAACTTGAATCAGTTCTTTCCGATGATCATAGAGTGCCCTTTATTCTCAGTTACGGCATACTATGTTGCATTGGAGTTTGCAAAAACTTCCTGATCATCAAGGGTTTTTCAGACCTTTCATCTCTTCTCAGGTCAGCCAAGCTCAATAGAAGTGCTTTGACTTGACAGTAAAGGCCTTATATGCTAAAATCGGAAGAAAACTTAACAGACCAGTGGCATTATCATAAATAGCACCCAAGCCAATATGCTTAAAGTTAGAGCTGAGACTAGTGGCACTGTTATAATTTTCCTTGAGAAATATTGCGGCAGAAGTTTGAAATATGTATATCTGATGCTTATTTATTTATTTTACTTCAGAAGGGAAGGTTGAAATGCTTGGCAAGGGGTCAATTCATGCCATTGTCCTGGGGGTTTTCTCAGCAGCCATTATATCAGATGATATTAGTGAGACATTCAAATTCAAAAGGGTAAGATTGACATTTCTATTGATAGTCAAGGAAATAGCTATGCTGATGCTAATATAATGTGTGGAATCTAATTTTTGTTTTGTTTCATGTAACTTTGTAAATGATACCTTGTCTTTTCTAGTTTCAGTAACAGATTATCAATAGTACTCTTGCATTGTTTTGATGCTTCACAAACTGTACTCAGCAAAGCTGGATACCATGGAAGTGGGAACTGAACTCTGGACGAATTGTTCATTTATACCATTCCCAGATATGAGCATTTGTTTATATATATATATTCATCCACAGCTGTGGCACCTTACAAATAAAACTAGAATGCGTAATGTTTATCTCTTTTCATGTTGATCTTTAACACTTGGAAGTTGCAAGTATACAGTAGCTGGTGCTGTAGCACAACTCAACGTTTTTGACAAGTGTTCCGACCATTGCTACTTAATTTTCACCATCTGTTGCAAGAATGACAAGCTAGCTGATGGTGTGTGATCATGCTGTCAAAAGACCTTTGATCTGTGCAACTTCAGCTAGCCTGTTATTTAGCTTTCGTACATTTTGTGTGCACCATCAAATCCCTCAGAATTCTTTTTTGCTTCAATTCTTCAGTGAACTTCTGATCCCTCGGAAGGCTAGAAAGAAACTAAATATCAAAAAGTTTGAACACAGCATGAGAAAATTGGCTGATACTTCCAGATTGATTGGGTTGGTGTGCACAGCATTTGATGAACAAACTTTTCTATCTTGAGAATTCCGATATGCGTGATAGTTTTTAATAAATCCAACCTATCGCTTTAATAAGCTAGGTCTTGTTTTCCCCTTCCATTGAGATTTATATTGTTCACAGAGAGGACATGGTGGAAAATTTGTAAGCAAGTCAGACAAGCGGCATGAGATTAGAAAGGGAAGCATGATACGGTTTTCTGTTAAAAGGTATAGGTTCATCCAGTCTCCCCTTTGTCAGGGTCAATTTCACTGTTTTATTTTCCAATTTGGACAGCAGCTTTACACATTTGAGATGTTTGTACATTTCCTTACTATTCATATGTTACTTATATTAGCTGCATGTTTACATGTGTACTGTTCAAGCATATTGCCCCTGCTGTGCTGATGAAGATATACAAGCCTTGCTTTAAACTTACAACAGTAACACTCACCAATGATATGCCGTAGAGTTTTGTGATGTGCATCAAACATTCAAACTACCTACCAGAATGGTAATACTAAGTATGGAGATATACTGGGCATTACTTTATAGCTTGTTTAATCATGTACTGGAAATGAACTGATGCTCATACAATCACCCCGACAATAAATTGAGCTGTACATGAGAAATATATGGGAACTCCTCAAGTGATGATTTGAAGTAGTTCGTAATTGGTCAAGTCATGTGACTCTATAGTTTGAGTCAAATAAACTGATGGTGTGCCTTTGCTTGATATTCATCCTGTAGGGTGGACACGGAAATGAATTGTCACATAACTGGATCTCTAGTGCCACCTCACACGGGATCCATGCTTTGGCTGTCAGTACATGATGCTGAATACGCATCAGAAATTAACAGGTCTGGACGTGCTAACACTCTTCCGTGCTATTTAAACTGACAAGTTAATTAATCTGTGCAATATTTTTCAAGCTCCTGTAATAAAATGTGTGCTGCTAAAAAAAATTCCAGTGGCAAAAGGAAATCGAGGGACATCAGCGTGAAAATCGAGCAGGACGTACGGAATCACACGACTGTGAACAACGAAGATGCTGTGATAAATTTGGAACGGCCACGCAAGCACCGAAAAGGGGAATGATGCTGCCATTTGAAGGTTTAAGATTGCCTTTGTTGGAGAACGCAAAATGTTCATACGAGTAATGACGGTCACCAACTTGTATCTGGTAACGTGATTTTGCTCCTGCCCATTACAGAGGTGATGATGGGTCCCAATTCAACAAGTGGTGTTTTTTTTGCTTGGTTCAGAACCTGCTCCCCCCTTGCTCCAGTAATTTCTTAGGTAGCACCAGTTGTAAGATGATGATGTAAAATTGAACAAGTACTGAAAGTGTAATGGGTTTATTGAATGTTTATTGATCTTATCCTAGAGAATATCTCTTGGTTACTACTCCCTCCGATCCATAATAAATGTGTGACACTTATTATGGATCGGAGGGAGTAGCAAATTTACAGGTACTTCGGTTTTGTGTTAGCTCCCAGTTTATACCAAGTGAAGTAAGCAGTGTCCTTTTACGACCCAGAAGTATCTCTGCCTATTATGATCTGGAACGGTTTGTTAAGCGCTAGCACTGCTGCAGTTAATTGCTGCAGTTGTAGAAGGGGTAAGATGGTCTTTTTGCGTGCCTGCACCTTCAGGAACCATCAGTAGGATATATAAACTCCCGATGCATTTTGGAGACGAAGAACCAATGGCTCCATCTCTTTTGGTCGTGCAGATAGGAAATCTTGAGACTTTCTGTATAACGAAAATATGCAGCAGGAAACTTCTCTACTGGTTTTGTCAGAGAAAAAGAAGTTACATAAGCATGAGATGCATTGATAATCAAGTTGTCTGCTGCCTTGTGCTTAGAGCGAATTTTGAGGAAATGGCGACAACTGATCTCGTAGGCTGTCCAGATTCCTTTGGTCCAAGTTGAGGTCAGGTACTGCTCCGCAGCTGGTATTTTTTCACCAGCCGAAATACAAGTTGAGATAGATTTATGCTTGAGCCCACAATTCTGTAGCTCGCGCCGGATCTATGCTCTGTGGGGTTAGTTCGTCTCTCAGACTGCCACCTCAGATGCAGCCGCGGGCTTCATTTTTAGATTACACACGGTTGTTCTATGTAGATATTAGATCTGTGAGTACTGATATGGATTCTTCGATCTGTATGCTGTTTATTGATTTTGCGCATACATGCGTCTGTAACTTCTATTCTTTGAAGTTTGAACTTACTGTTTTATCCAGTTTGCATTCTATGGTGATGGATGTCAAAATGTGGTGGCAATTAGGGCTGATTTGACTTGATGCATCTGATTGGCACGTTTAATATCTTTAACACTAATTCAAGGAAGAAAATTTTGAAGTGTAAGAACTATGCTCTAGAGTTGGAGAATCATGTACCCTACCTCAACGATCTTTGTGGCAAAGCCTCCAAATATTGCATCAACCTAGGCCAAGTTTTTTTTGTTGAAAGAAACCTAGGCCAAGTTGGTTCCGATGAACACCCCCAACCAAAAGACCTAACCTCTTATATCTGGCTACTCTAGGCGAGGTACCCTTGGTTGCATTGTCGCCGCTATTACCTCATTGCCATCAGCCCCACCTTGTGATTTTCAGTGGAGAAGCCAATAGATAGATAATGCATCAATATAAGCCATGAGTGTTGCGACGAAAATCCCTAGCTCTAAACATAACTATGTTGATGAGTCCTCTCGTGATTTGTGACGACACGAATATGTCTTCAATCTATGGGTGAATACTCTAGCCTCCACCCATCACCGTGGTGAAAAAAATCCATAGGAACACCGCCGCGACACCTCCTCTCCCATCACCCCAAAACTGGAGGATCGAAAAACGAAACAAGCCAGCAACATGATAGAATAGAGTCTCAGATCGACAAGGGGAAGACAAAGTATTTCCATACATGGGTTCAAGGCTTGTAGCCGCACTTAATGTGTCACACTTTCTATAGGGTAGTATTTAGGATCATTTCCAAGAGAAAAGGAATCCACGCTCTAGAGACTTCTAGGCTTCCACCCAAAGTTATAGAGCATGTATAATGGGGTGGCGACAATCTTCTCTTAAAGCTGCCACATAGGATTTTCGCTTAATTAGAGAAGAGATTTTTGCTTAATTAGAGGAGAGAGAATTCAGAAAAAAGAGATTTGTCTTCCCTTAGCTGCAACCCAATTTTCTTCTAAATTTAATAATTCTTATTAATTGTTAGGGATGATAATAAGAGATAATGCATTGCAAATATTATATCTATTGCTTTCTCTAAATGACGCGAAGGGCTAAGAGAAGATGGGGGATATATCAGGTGAAAATGGATACAATCTACAAATCTGCACATTTTCAATCTAGTCCATTCAATTGTATATGAACAGTAAGTTGCCCCTCCACTTGCAGTCATCACTGCCACTAAGGTATCACGAAAATATGCGGTGGTCACCACCTCAGCGGCAAGGTTTTAGATTTCCGGTAGAAAAATTCCTGAGGAAAGGGAGTCAAGATTTTGCGTTTAGCGGAAAATTCCAACCGGTTACCAGATAAATACGAAAAGCAACATTTGAATTCAAATTTCTCAGTATGACCATTCATCGAGAGTTCTAGTTAAACTTCAAAAAATTAAAAAATTTGGTTATCTTTTGCTCGGCATGACCATTTACCGGGGGTGCTTGGGAAATCAGATTACCTGGCGGTAACCAGAAATCCCGAACGGTAACCAAATCGCCGGTAACTCTTCCCTTTTCTCTAGCATGCTAGTACTAATTACTAAACGATGATGTGATCAATTACAGTTCCGTCTTTTACTCTTTGATAATTCATAGCTGACCACATTTTCCATGTGGTTCTTTGGTACAGGTTTAGTTTTATGTCATGATTACTAATTAGTAATACTCCCTCCGTCTCAAAATATAAGACGCCTAAGGATTAGTTAAAAGTCAAATGTTTCTAAGTTTGACCAAGATTCTACACAAAATTTTGAATATTTACAATACTGAATCAATATCATTAGACACACAATAAAATATATTTTCTTAATGTTTTCATTCAATATTGTAGATCTAGATATTTTTACCTAAATATTTGGTCACAGTAAGTAAGATTTGACTTTTGACTAATACTTAGTCTCCTTATATTTTGGGATGGAGGGAGTACTTACTTTTGCCATTCAGTTCTCTAGAAAGCCTACAACAAATGATTTTGCGGTTAGTTCAATAACCAAGGTGCAGGGAGGAGACTGATGCAGATGGTTCATGTCACACATTCGATTCTTCAGAACATGGACCAAAGCTAATGCATCCTGCCCTGACTACACCTACAACTGTATAGTGGAACCACAACCATAATCCCTCTGCCCCAGTTCTCCATTTGGCAGTGCAGTATTTGTTCAGAGTTTGAAAAATTATTGATCCTGAGAAAATTAGCAAAAGGAGACACATGATTTCATGTTTCACTCCCACTAATGATCCATGTTTGATCTGTGTCATCGTATTTGGAACAGTGAGGGTGGAACATGTGCACTTTTGAAATGGAGGCTAAATATAGCAATGTTCGATGTATGCTGCAGCTGGAATGCAAAGATTATCTACATACGAGGCCCCTTCACCAGAGTGTGAATAGGTAATGTTGCTCAAAACGCAATTATCTAATGCTCCATCCTTAACAAATCCAAACATTTTTTGTCAATATTTTCTAGAACCTTGAGTCCTTGCGTGTTTTCATAGGTCACTAAGTATGAATGCCATGGCGATACGGATGTAGCAAACACTATATTTTTTCATGATACTTAGAACTGCAATCTCCACGTGGACTTAGTCAAACATTGTTTTGTTTGCCCAGGTTACATATGCAGTTGAGTATATCTAGATTCGGATTACTCTTCTGCAGATAAAATGGATGAGCGAGAGAAGAATCCATGTTTGAAACATGACCGTTGCCAAAGTTTTTGCCCCTCAAGATACAGTTTCAAAACAACTGTGATTTTGCATTTGTTCAAAGTAAATATTTACTGTTTCTAGAGTTCATTGCGATCTCATCTATTTACGATCTCATCTATTTACGATCTCATCTATTTACACTGCTATAGATGTAGGCATGAATTGTTATAAACGCGACAAGCAAATAACGAAGAACGAAAACAAAATCACAGCAAGGGGACACATATAAATTACGTGGAAAAACCTCTCCAACAAAAAGAGGAAAAAACCATGGACGCCAGCCAACGAAACTTCACTATAACGGGAAGTGTTTACACAACGACGGAGATTTCACAGATGCAGCTTATCCCAGTCGGTGGCAGGTATATATAGCGGTGGAAACCTAGGTCTTCAACGATCCATACCATGGCCTTGAGACAAATTCCTTCTTGTAGCATCAACATCAACCATGTCCCTAAACAAAAAAAATACTTTCGGCGCCAACAACCACTTGAGCTAGACAGTTATACCAACTAAGCTTGAGCATAGCTCAAACTTAGCAATAAGAACATGATTTGTCATCATATCAGCAGGATTATCGTGAGTGCTTATCTTGTATATCTTTAGTTTAGTTGTGCAACAACGTCACGAACATAATGATACTTGACATCAATGTGCTTAGTTCTCTCATGGAACATCTGATCCTTAGTAAGATATATGGCACTTTGACTGTCACATAACATATTAATGCAAGAATCATCCTGACAAAACTCACCATACAAACCTTTCAACCAACGGACTCTTTGCAAACTTTAGCAATAAACATATATTCAGCTTCGGTTGTAGATTGATCAATGATTGGTTACAGCGTTGCCTTCCAACTCACAACCCATCCACCTACCATGAACACATAACATGTGAGGGACCTCCTCTTATCCAAGTCGGCAGCAAAATCTGCCACATAGCCTGCGAGTATGATGAGTGCATATTTGCATTATGTTTTACACTATTATTTTGCATTGTAGATGTAGGATCTTAGTATTTTACGGCGCTCGTGTGCGCATTTTATGTCTGTTTTCACCAGGATCAGGACAGATGATGGATCCAATAGATACAATTCTTGGAGCAGTTGTACTGAGAAGAAAAGGATTCAAAAACAACGTAAATCGCTTATTTGGAAAATATTAATAATACTAGAAGAAAACCCGAAGCGAACAAAGGAGAAAGACGGTTCAACGACCAACTATACGACCGAAATAAATTTTCTGGCCGTATAGTTCCGGTCGTATAGTTGACGCCGCCACCACCTCCTCAAATAGTTTCACCCCTTACAACTGGATCGGAGAGATGATATACAGAACACCTAGAAATCGTCGAAACCTCACCACCGGAAGGCATCTGGAGGGGGAACTCATCCACAGGGGATCCATCCTCGCCCTGCGCAGATCCGGGAGGCCAAGGCATCGATCTTCATCATCCACCGCTACATCACCACCATCTCCATTCATCCCATCTACATATTGTCTAAATCTTGTTGTAATTTCCGTACTCGTTGTGGATTTATACAAGTACTATTCATCTATGATAGATTCCATTGTTATTGCCATGATGTTGATTGCCTTTATGTCTGAGTAGATCATTAGTTCTTGGGGAGATGGAGAAACCCTAGTATGAGATTGAAATAAGATAAAGTTTATTATGATATTCATCGTTGTGACCATGTGTTAGATTGTCTTTATCTTGATGTTGAGAGAAGTCGACCTCTCAATATTTGTCTCTTATAGAGACTTGATAGAGGGAACTACTTATTGGTAGATGGAGGTATGCTAGCACTTACAGTGACTATAAAGCTGTTGGCACTCCTTACGTATCAACTTCGGAAACCGAGGAACTCACGGAACACTATCCATGCCATGGGATACGTCCTACGGGATTACGTCCCTTAATAGCGCAGTAATTCGATTGATGTCGATTGCTGACTACTGTGGTTATGAGGATGATGTGAGCATCGGTTGCTGCCTATTTGTCCAAATACGGAGTTCCTCCCACACATACACAGTTGAGAATGTTTATGATAATAATCTTTATCTTAGCTCCTTATAATGCTAGTGGTGTATCCGCTACTCCCTGAGAACGCTTTTTCCCTATTGCAGTTCCAATCTCTCTTACATACGCGAAATTTACTTTATGTGTTCAGTTGTTTTACTTTACTTTATTGTTGCTCTTATACCTAAAACCCCAAAACACCTTTTTACACAATACTCGCATTTTATCTTATCACTTAGAACTTTATTTAGCATTTCTATTAGAATATTTATTTTAAGAGTTATTAGACTTCAGACTCCTGCTCCCTGTGGGATCGATATCTTTATTTCGAAACTAGCTATAAACGATCTGTGCACTTGCAGTCATCAAGCTATTTTCTGGCGCCGTTGCCGGGGAGCTAAGCGATGTAGGTATTTTAGTTTTTGCTTATTTATTTTTGTCTTGCTAAGTCTTGTTTTGAGTTACAGGTTTCCACCGACATGATGGAGTTTGAGCATATGACTAGTGCTAACTCACTCAACTACTTTGGGAAGCCCTATGATATTATAAAAGAGACAACTCCAATGAGAAGACAAGGGGGTTTGAAATATACCTCTACTACTCGGTATTCTACACAAGAAGCAAGTTATTGGAGATGAAAAAGATCCTGATCCATATGAGCATATTGCATGTTTCAAAGATATATGTGGCACTTTTCAATTGACGGGATATACTGCTGATGAGGTAAGGGTTAAACTCTTTAGTTAGACTTTGACTAGTACATCTCTCTCATGGTATAGATCTCTACCCCCTGAAGCCACTACTACTTGGGATAATCTAGCCTATGAATTTCTAGCAAAATATTATCCATTATCAATATCTTTTGGAATCAGTCGTCTTATAATGACTTGGAGGAACCATTCTAATGAAGGACTAGTAAGAGCTTATATCAGATTTAAAGATTTACTACATCTATGTCCTCATCATGATTTAACTAAATGGTATTTATTGCATATCTTTTATGGCGGTTTAATTGAACTAATAAAATTAAACTAGACTCTTTCGCAGAAGGAGCCTTTATGAATCTTGCTATAACTAAATCTTGGGCTTTACTTAATAGAATTCGCGATCATAGAGTTTCATGGAATTTTGGTCTAGGCAGTGAAGGAGGCGTAGAAATAGAACATGATTGTATTCATGACTATAATAAAAAAGGACATGTTAAAGAATTATCTAAAGAACTTTATTTGGATTCAGATCTTGTGTTGCAAGGTGTTAAAGCTTTTACAAAACATATAAAAGCTCCGAAAGAGGGTGTGTTCAAGTATGATCCACCAACCAAACATGAGAAGAAAGAGAAGATAAAGCAACACTGGCCTCCCTTGAACCAATACATGAGATTCCTTTCCCTAACATTGCACAAAAGCATATTCTTGAATATGAACAGGTCAAAGCAATACAGGAGAAATATGAACAGGTCAAAGCAATACAGGAGAAGAAGGAAGAAGAAAGTATGCAAGAAGTCATGTAACATATGGAAGAAACCAAAGATGAAGAGGTAACCAAGGAAGCAATTATGGCTATGTACGCACATTGTAACATAGTTGACTTGATAAAGAGACTTCCGTATTGGTCGAAGGTAAAACAAAGGTAAAATATGTGGGTAAGCCTATTCTTTCCTGCATATTTAAAGAAACTTCGCATTATGGTTTATGTGATCTTCGCACCGAAGTTAATGTTATATCTTATGATTTCTATTTAGAAATAAAAGAAGAGAAAGAACCGGCTACAATTGAAAATACTGATATGACAATTATGCTAGCCAATAAAAATCTTAGAATTCCAATGGGAGTAGTCGAAGATGCAACTATCACAATTGGCAACAAAAACTTTCCTATTGATTTTGTAGTTGTTGATATGCCAGCTAACACTCTTTGCCTGATTATATTTGGAAGAAACTTTTGAGTGATATAGGTGCCTATGTGGATTTCAAAAAGGAGATTGTGCCCCTTAAACTTGGGGAGTGGAAAAGGAGTTCCACTTTTCCAAATTTAAAGATAGGCCTCCACAAGTACAAGAAGAAGAGGAAGAGAAAACTATTGAAGAAATGACAGCTCTTTTCTTTAGTAATCAAGAAGAAGAAATAAATGAAGATCCAAATTATGAAGAAATAGTTATGAAGGACAAGTCCCTAGGAGAACTAGAAGATGAATCCGATTCACTTCCCATTATGGTACCTCCAACTGATGAGGCTTTTGAAGAGCCAGAAAAGAGAGGGGACGAGAAATTACCACCCCCAGAGTTGAAGACTCTACCAGATAATCTTAAATACAGGTTTTTAGATGATACAACTAAATTTTCTATTATTATTGGTGCTAAAGTTTCAAGAGAAGAAGAAGAACTCATGAAGATACTTAAGGAGCATCACAAGGCCTTTGGGTACTCAATGGATGATTTGAAGCGCATTAGTTCCATGATAACCGTCCATCGGATATTCATGGAAGAAGGTGCTAAACTAGTTGTGGAATTTAATATAAGATTGATGCCTGAAATGAAGGAAGTGGTAAGAAAATAAATTGTATGCCTACTGGACGCACGTATAATCTATCCTGTTAAAAAAGTGAATGGGTAAGTCATGTTCATTGTGTCCCTAAGAAGGGCGATTTTACTATTGTTCCTAATGAAAACAATGAATTGATACCTACTAGAACTATTGTTGGGCATAGGATATGCATAGACTTCGGGAAATTAAACAAAGAAACTAGGAAAGATCACTGTCCTTTACCGTTCATAGACCAAACTTTAGAAAGGTTAGCAAACCACACTCATTTTTGCTACTTGGACGGATACTCTGGTTTTTCTCAAATAGCTGTTCACCCGGATGACCAACTTAAAACAACTTTCATTAGTCCTTATGGTTTACATGCTTAACAACGTATGCCTTTTGGTTTATGTAATGCCCCAGTTACTTTTTAAAGATGCATGACTGCTATTTTTGCGGATTTTATAGAACTGATAATGGAAGTATTTATGGATGAATTTTATGTCTATGGAACTTCATTTACTAGTTGCTTGAATAATCTCAAAAGAGTTTTGCAGTATTGCAAAAAAACCAATCTTGTTCTAAACTGGGAGAAGTGCCATTTTATGGTCAAAGAAGGAATAGTCCTTGGACACAAGGTATCATGTAAGGAATTGAAGTGGATAGAGCTAAGGTTGAGGCAATAGAGAGAATGCCACAACCTAGGGATATTAAAGGTATAAGAAGTTTCCTTGGTCATGTGGGTCTTTATAAAAGGTTCATTAGAAATTTCTCTAGAATATCTAATGTTAGGTTCATAGCATAGAAAACAAAAAAATTGCTACGATGGGAACTATTATACGCCAAGATCTATCTATTAGATACAAGCAACGGGTGGATATACATCCATAGAGAACATACCCTCGAAGACAATAAAGCTTTGTTAACGAGATGGAACTCGTGGATGATGTAGTCGTACACTTGTCGATCTCAAGATCGTGATGAAGTCTAGCAGGTCTAGCAGGTCCAGCTCCAGCACGTCCATCAGATCCAGCTCCAGCAAGTCCAACACCGCCAAGTCCAGCACCGCAAAGCAGCGGTGCATCCGTGATCGCACACACGTACGGTACCCCGACAACCTCCGTCCCTCGCTCCAGTAAAGCAACGGAAGCAGCAACTCCTTTCTAGATAAAGCCACCATGAACATGTATCTCTCTAATCCGAGACCATGGGGGGAAAATACTAGAGGGGGAGAGAGATCCTTCACGAAGAGGTGTGAGTGTGAAGCTGTGAGAGGGGGGGATTTTATAGGAGGAGGAGAGGGTACCCCTCCCATGGCCGACGCCCATGGAGGGTGTCCCTTCACCTCCCTCATTCATGTGGTGGTAACCCCTCCCCACTGGAGGAGATCACTGCAACGGCGGGCTTCTTGCTACGGCACACTTCTCATCACACTAAATCCCTCTTCTTTACGCCAGAAGGAAACTATCTCATCATAACTATGCCCCTTCACATTCTCTATTAAAGTCTCCACTTTAAATGCATTAAATTTCTCCAAATTTAATGCTCTCTCATTTAATAAAACTCTTTTATTAATTTTAATCAGAATTTTGTTAATTACTTAAATTAACAAACATTAACATAAACCCCCTGCAACATTTTAATATTACATGCAGAACTAATTTCAGCAATTTCACCTGAAACAGTTTCGGTGTCTATTGAAATAATTCCAGCGCTTTCTTAAATCTTTATCTAAAACATATTTGCTCCAAATGGTGTCGGTATCCCTTAAGTGTGTCACCCTACGGTTCGCGAATAATACAGACATGATCGAGTATGGCATAGTACAAAGTGTATATAGTCAAATACTAATACCTTTGGACTTGTACTTTGAAGTGGATCACCATCATCAAAAGTTTGGTGTTCTTTCAAAAATCCATTCTTTAGTAATCTATTAGTGTAGTAAACATTTTACTTACATCTTCTATTCATCCTTATCATGATAACTTTCATGATCAAGCTACTATAGCCTATAAGGAAGCATGACATGTATAATTTTAGTTCTCGAAACCTTTTGGGAGATCCGGATGCCTGGCATCTCCATCCTTCACAAATTCTCATACAATATGAGAACATGTATTTTGCTAAATTATACTCTATCATAATGCAACCATAAACATTATTTCAGATATCAGAATATCTTTCACACATGATGGTTTCTGAAACAATTATTTCAGCTCCTAGATAACCTCGATATTAAAACAACTTTTGAATATCAAGAATCATGGAGGGAAACATGATACTTTAGATACTAACATTGGAATTCTTACTCTTGATTTAATACTACTATTAAACTTCATAGATTAAGTGAGGTTTTGCAGAAAGTTTGCAATAGGACTTCTAAACTTTAAATTGACAATAAAAACAATACGATACCAGTTCATAAAGTAATCCAAAATTCTATAGTTCCATTATCTCAATTGCAACTAAGCATGAGGTAGTAAACAAACGCCAATGACTACAACAAACTATGCAAATTCACTTTGATTCAGTTTATGACAAATTTGGTTCGACTAATCCAAATTAGAAATGAACTCCCACTCAAAAACGACATCCCTCGTGCCTTTTTGGTGATTACATGAACCAAATCCACTACACCAAGTCCGATCATCACGTGAGTCGGTGTAGCTTCAAAGGCGAGCATCAATATGCGCATCACATCAACTATATGACTCATGCTTAACCTTTCGGTCCGTGTTCTGAGACCATGTCTATACATGCTAGGCTCGCCAAGTAAGAACCTTAGTACTTGTAACATCCCAAAACTTCAATCCAAAATTATCAAGATCAAATGATCCAAAAATAGGGTTAACAAAAACTTTTCCAAATTTAATATGAAAGCATTCATATATGTATGCATTTTAAAATATGAGTTGTTTGAATTGCCATGATTGATTGATCCAATGCTTGTAAAATGTTTCTTAGGTGATTTAAACATCATCTACATCATTCCCAAACTTTTCCTAAAGAAGATCAAATCAAAAAGAATTAAAAAGGAGGAATGGTCATTTTGGAAATTTAACTCTCATGCCTACTTTGGTTATTCCTAGTACTCAAAACTTAACAGAAACAATTCTTGATCTTTGCACCCCTTGCTAGTACACATAATGAGGTACCAAGGCCCACCTTTTGATCTGCTAAAAACATTCTGTTAACTATTTTAAATGACAGTTTAAAATTGAATCTAATGCATATGCATAGATCACCCCTATTTCAAAAACCATCTATTTGAGCTCCATTTTCAAAACCCTTTCAACCAGAGACTACCTATCACTAGTGGAGATCACTCAAAAAATTTGAAACCAAAATTCAAAACTTTCTTTCATGCGGCCATTTCATCAAACACTTGGCATGCATAATATCACCTCTAATCCTAGCTCACTGTTTACTACAGGGTTTTGCCCCCAATTGATCCCCATTTAATCCCCTTGTCCCCTCTTGATCTAACCAGAGCCTAACCAACATCTCCCCTACCCCCTAGCTGCACTGCCATGCCATGCCAAGCACCACCTCGCCGGCCGACAGTGCACTCATAGCAGCAGCCCTCTCCATCCCCTCTCCTCATGTCTAGCAGCTTGCCAGTGGTCCACCTCCACCGCCCAACCAGCCCCAGGCCAGAGACAGAGAGCAGAGCGGCCAGGAACCGCCACGCCCGGAGCTTGTCGAGCATGCCGACGCCGCCCCCAGAGCACGCCCTGTCCCCGCTCTCACAGACCATCCCTTGGCACCAGCCCGCGCCCGCCGCTCCACCTCGACCTGGAGAACACCCCATACATCCCCGTTCACCGCCCAAAGCCTCACAGCCACCGCTCGCTGTGGACACCGCCGCTTCGGCCGCGCAGAGCGCCACCTCGCCTAGACCGCGTGTCACCGCCCCTATGATTGCATTTAAGTTCTAGAGCACCGCCAGGGAACCGCCCATCGATCGCCACCCCCAGCCATGCCTCTACCCCGCCGTAGCCTTATCGCCGGAGTCGCCTGCCCATCCCGCTCGGTCTCACCGTCGGGCCTATAGAAGGAGCCCTCCCCAGCCTCTTCTATCCACACCATTCCACTCCCCTCACCTCTCTGAACCTCACCCACCTCTAGCCGGAGCAAGTGGAGCAGCAGCTCGCCGGAATTGGAGCCGGAGCAGCCACGACAGGAGAAGGGCGTCGTTGATTTCGACCACCCCAAGCTCCACCACAACCACGCCTCGCCTCACCGTCGTCTTCCACGTTGTCTGCCTGCCTCGCTGACCCCGTTGGAGCCCTGGTACGCCCCCAGTAGACCCCCACTGAGTCGCTAGGGTTTGAGCTCGCCAGTGACCTATTCGTCGTCGACGACGACCCTCGGCCGTTGATCTCGCTTCTAATCCTACGGCCCACAGCACGCGTACCGTTTCGCGTGTTAAGTGCCGCTGACACGCGGGACCCCCTGTCAGCTGAGCCCCGCGCCGCGGAGCGCCACTGGGCCGGCCCATTTCTTTTCCCGCGCTAGCCCCTAGATTCAAATCTGGAGTTTTATTTTTAGTTAAATCTAGTTTCTGTCCCCTAGTTTAAAAATCAATTTAGAGAGTTTTAGAAATCCAAATTGCATGAAACCAATTTTGTGTGAAAGGTATTAAAATGATCTATCCAAGCCCGTTGGATTTAATTCAATTAGAGTTATAGATCTCTCCTAATAAAAATAAGAAGACAGAAGCTTTTGCAACTTGCAACATTTTTATAAAATCAACCAAGTTAGCTTTTGAGTTGATTTCAACTCTCAAAAATCACATTTCATCATATCTATCTTACCATGTAATAATATTAAGGTGGACATACAGTGACTTTGGACTAGTACCAAAATAATGCTATATAGGCATTTCTAGTCACTTTAAATCACTAAATAATGAACTTAAACCAAAGTAATATTGATCCAACCCTTAAATCTCATTCCCACATGTTAGAACATGTGGCGAGGACATGTGTCCACATGATCCCATATTTTGGTGGTGAATATTAAGTTTTAGTTAATATTTCAATGAGTACAAATTACTTTTCTAAAATAAAAGGGATGAAACTATTGAAATTGAACTTGTGATGCTTGTGATGATAATAGATCATCAATTGTGTGTTTTAGAATGCTACTTAGCCTAGTTAAGTATTGTTTGGTGATTGTGCACTCCCTATGTATTTATAGACGCTAGTACCGACCAAGCTTTCGAGGAGGAGGAGTTCTACCAAGAAGAAGAAGAAAACTTCAACCACTGCACCAACCAAGGCATGCTATTATTAGCAAGCTAGAATTAAGCTAGATGAATGAGCAAGGATGCTTTAGGCATGCTTTGATCACACCCCTTTTAACTATTAGTACCCCAAGCCTTACTTACAAGTTTTACTCCCCTTAGTATGCAAGGTTCCTTACTTATTTTGAAGGTAGCATAAAAAGTATAAAACTTGACCTACTTAGAAACCTTTAGATGTCATTCTATGGCATGAGATTGATCCCATCCTTCCACTTTAGTGAACACTCTTAACTTAATATTTTAGAGTAGATCAAAAACTTGAGTCACTTTAGATGGGAACACTTGGTGAAAATGAATTGTAAAAACCTTGGAATGATGAGTCATTCTATTGAGATGTTTTGACATGTGTTGAGAAACACAACTGGTTTATGATGATGAAAATGATGAGGCATGAGCCTTAACCCTTTTATAAAACAGATGGTTGGATTCGGATGCGATACCATTCCAAATTTACTGTACAACCACATTACCTAAATTGGGTAAGGCTTAGCTGGAAATTTATATGCATTAGTATTAGTTCCCTCATGGGAGAGGTTTGAGCTGAGGCTACCTCTCAATGATGTCCACCTATGTAGTGCCCAAGATGACTGATGGTCATGGTTGGGAGGCCATGCTCATAGGAGAGGTTCTTGTACTAGGGTGTGTAAAGGGAAGGTTATGTTTGATTATCTGCATACTAAGTATGATGATTCAGGGTTATCCCTGATAGATGTATCGAATCTTGTGGTGAAAGTGTACCACCTCTGTAGAGTGTCAAACTATTCGAATAGCCGCGTCCGCGGTTATGGACAGTTGGAATGGCCATACTGTTTCGTTGTCAGATGTTTACTAAATAACTTGAAATGAATGATGAACTTTGATTTGACCACAACAGGGTTGTGTTTATGACAATAGCTTCCCAACTTAAGTGATTCTAGAACTTTACTTTATCTTTCTTTGCTTCAGAACTTAGCTTAGGTTTCAAACTTAACTTTATAGTTAAACTTAGCTCTAGCACTTTAACTTAGAACTATAGTACCTGTTAATAGTAGTTTGCGAGTACTTAAAGAGTACTCATGGCTTTTGTCCCTGGCTATTATCATGGACAGACTATGAAGGAGATTATCAGGATGATGGTCAGTGGGATGGCTATGATAACTAGGACTGTCTGCCTTCGTCAGCATTGCCTGTGCCCCTGAAGATGGACCCCACCGCTACGCTATCTTTTATTTCCGCTGCTTGTTGTACTAAGACTGGATCATGAGATCCTTATTTGTGTAAAACCTTATGTATGGTTTGTAATGGATGATGTACTGTGATATCCAATCCATTATGTCTCGCAAAAATGGTAATCCTGGGATTGCGAGGTATGGCATAACGGGCATCTGGGATTAAAAATCCGGGTGTTGACAAGTTGGTATCAGAGCCAGGTTGACCATAGGAGACCCTAGTTAGAATGGACGTCCAAACCAAAAACTTAGCTTCAAAACCAAAGTGAGTATTTATGAAAAACTATTCCCTCTCTTACCCTTGTGAACTCATTCTTTCTCAAAAAAATCATGTTCCTCAAAATCCTTACATTACTACTTAAAATTTGACACACTTGATCACTTCACTAACTTCCTCATCCTTAATCCTTGTAGATGGAGACTCAGTTCAGCAAGTTTTACCAGTTGGGAAACGGAGGTCAGCTGATTTTCGAGAGGGATCTGGATTCACTGTCGGAGTTACTAGGACGCCCACATCCGGAGTTTCTTGGAGCTCAACTTCCAGGACCCCTAGGAGGAGACCTACAGTGGCTAGTCACCGCGGATCTTCAAGGAAGCATCGAAGCACCAACTTCTGGGAGAATTCAGTTCTCCGTGAGAGAGAACAACTGGCTAGATGGATTAGCCAGGGCAATGCATGAAGCTCTCGCACGTCTATGTGCCCTCAACGTCAACAAGATCCAAGGAACCCGTTTTGCACACTATGCAAGACGTGACTTCATGGGAATGCCGATGGAGATGCCAAGTCTCCCAGAGTTGAGGCGTCAAGTGGAGAACCTTGACTTCTTGCTTCATGACAGACAGCAGGAACTGGACAATGCCAGGGAGTTAGCCAACCAGAACCATGCCATCGCCGACCAGAAGGCCCAGACTTCCGCACTGCTCATCCAAGATCGCCAGTCTCTTCGTCGCCAGCGTGCAAAGAAGGATCGCACCATCGCCCGTATTTGCAAGAAGGTGGCCGATCTCGAGAAGACTGTCAAGGAGCAGGAAGCTCAGCTTGCAGCAAAAGAAGAAGATGAGGGTGAAGACATCCAGGGAGATATGGATTCTTACCTCAGCAACGATGATGACTTTCTGGAGGAGGATGCTGTGGACTTCTACACTGATGATGAAGACTCCGATTTCATCGACGATGAATAGATGCACTAGAGCACTGTTGTAGCATGAGATGTATCATCTCATTGTATCGTAGCTTGCAGAATGGTTCTCCAAACCATCTATTTTCCCCTTTGATTATTGTGGTGTGTGTTGTATCGTGTGCTTGCTTGCATGAATGAAAATGAAGTTAGTTGAAAAACCTGAGTCTAACTCAAGGTTTTAGCTTTGAAAACCCAAAACCATGAACCTTAGAATTTCCCTCTTACCCCTATATCTATCTCAATCTTCAGATGACTCGTGGGAACCAAGGACTGAGCAGCTCGTCGCAGGACCCAATGCTGCAGATCTTGCAGAATCTCATCACGGCCCGTGAAGCAAGCAGGGCCGAGCGTCAAGCCAACTTAGCAACACTACAGCAGATCGCCCAAATGGCTCTCAACAACCAAGGACATGGAAATCAGGATCACCAAGGATCCAAACTCAAAAACTTTCAGAACACAAATCCCCTAATCTTTAACCAATCTAAAAACCCATTAGATGCTGATGACTGGTTACAGACCATGGAAAACAACTTAGAGGTTGCCAGAGTTGATGAGAATGAGAAAGTTCTCTTCGCCACCCACTATCTGGCGGGAGATGCAAGAGCTTGGTGGAATAACATCCGCAATATGAACCATGGCCAGGTGATGACATGGGAAGCATTCAAGGTCAAGTTCAGCCGCACCCACGTGCCGGAAGGTCTTATCAACAGGATGAGAGATGAATTCCGCGAATTGAAGCAAGGAAGAATGACTGTGGTGGAGTACCGTGACAAATTCTTGTCACTTGCCAGATATGCACCGGATGAGATCAACACGGAAGCCAAGAAGAAGGAGAGATTCTTAAACGGACTGCATGATGAGATGCAGACTATCCTCGTCAACATCCGTTTTGATGATCTCGAAGATCTAGTCGACTCTGCCATTCAGATGGAAGGGAAGATTAACCAGGCAAACGACAACCGCAAGCGTCGTATGATGCAGCAGTCTGGATCTAGTAGTCACCAGAAGTATCGTCCTAACCCCTCACCAGGATGCACCAAGGAACAATCGACCCCCAAATTCTCGCCCAAGCTACCCCAACCGTAGCGGAGGCAATGTGAAGTCCGGAGGAAACAATCACAACTCCGGCAATGCCAATAATTTCAACCGTGCCCCTCCCAAGAGCAACAACAACAACAACAACAACACTGCGCCTAGAACTGGCAGCAATGTTGTGCCTGTCGCAGTCAAGGACAAGTCCTAGATCACTTGTTTCGAGTGTGGAGTGAAGGGTCACTACTCCAATGAGTGTCCCAAGAAGACTGCCGCCAATGCCCCTGTGAATGCCCCAACTCAGCAGCAGCGTCGTGTTCAACCAGGAAGGAGATTTGCCCTAGGGAACCCGCACAACCGCAACGGTCGTCTCTTCCACATGAACGCAGAAGAAGCCCAGGAAGCGCCAGATGTAGTGCTGGGTATGTTTTCTGTCAACTCAGTTTTAGAAAGAGTATTGTTTGATTCTAGAGCATCGCATTCATTTGTCACCGAAGAATTTGTATGCACTAGTAAGATTCACCCAACCAACCTGAAGCATGTCATGATAGTTCAAATCCCCGGTTCAACTACAAAAGCTAGAAAAATTTGCAAAGCTGTACCTATCAGAATACATGGGATAGATTTTTATGCCAACCTAATTGTACTTGGAACCAAAGGATTGGAAGTAGTACTAGGTATGGACTGGATGTAAGGCATAAAGGACTGATAGACTGTGCTAAGAAAGCCATCACGATGACCAGTAGTTCTGGAGTAACAGTAGAGCATATCTCCGAAACCTTACCCCGTCAATTCAAGTGCAACAAGAGTGTAGCCCTGCCCACCATTGACCAAGTCAGAGTAGTCTGTGAATACACCGATGTATTCCCAGATGAATTGCCAGGTATGCCCCCGGATAGGGATATTGAGTTCATTATCGAACTAATCCCCAGAACTGGACCTATAGCCCAGAGACCCTATACCATGAACCCCTCAGAGTTAGTGGAACTAAATAAGCAGTTGGATGCCATGTTAGCAACAGGCTTGATTCAGCCAAGCGCATCGCCATGGAGATCACCAGTGTTATCCGTCGACAAGAAAGATGGAGGCAATCGTCTGTGTACAGATTACAGAAAGTTGAATGACGTCACCATCAAGAACAAGTACCCCTTGCCAAAGATAGAGGATCTATTTGATCAGTTGACTGGAGCTCAGGTATTCTCAAAGATTGATCTTAGGACTGGTTATCACCAACTTAAGATTCGTGCAACGGATATTCCGAAGACCGCCTTTACTACTCGCTATGGTTTATACGAGTATACGGTTATGTATTTTGGATTAACCAATGCCCCTGCTTATTTCATGAACCTCATGAATAAGATCTTTATGAATTTCCTAGATAAGTTTGTAGTTGTGTTTATCGACGACATCCTTATCTACTCCAAATCAGAAGAAGAGCATGGGCAACATCTGAGAATCATCCAAGAAACCCTGAGAGAGCATCAGTTATATGCCAAGTTCAGCAAGTGTGAGTTTTGGCAGAAAGAAGTAGGATTCCTAGGACATATTGTTTCTACCGGAGGAGTCTCTGTTAATCCCACCAAGATCAAAGATGTCGAGGAATGGGAAGCTCCAACCAATCAAACCCAAGTTCGTTCATTTCTCGGATTAGCGGGATATTACCGCAAGTTCGTAGAAGGATTCTCGAGCATAGCCCGACCAATGACCCAATTGTTGAAGAAGGACAAGAAGTTTGAATGGACAAACAAGTGTGAAGCCAGTTTCCAAGAGCTGAAGAAGAGATTGATATCTGCCCCAATTTTGATCATGCCAGACATCAAGAAGCCGTTTGATGTGTATTGTGATGCATCCAAGATTGTCCTAGGATGTGTATTGATGCAAGAAGGCAAAGTCATCGCGTATCTGTCTCGACAATTGAAGCAACATGAGCAGAACTATCCGACCCATGATCTTGAGCTAGCAGCCGTGGTTCTAGCGTTGAAGACATGGCGTCATTATTTGATGGGTAATCACTGTGAGATTTACTCAGATCATAAGAGCTTGAAGTATATCTTCACTCAGAAGGAGCTGAATATGAGGCAAAGAACATGGATAGAGTTAATCAAGGATTATGACCTTGACATTCACTATCACCCCGGCAAAGCCAATGTGGTAGCGGATGCTCTTAGCAGATTGCCATGTAGGCTTAACACCATGATCAAGGAGAAGCAACCAAGTTTGTATGAGGAGTTGGAGCAGTTCAGGACTGAGTTAGTTAGCAAAGGATTCCTAGCTAGCATTGAACTTCAACCTACTTTGATTAGCCAAATCAAGGAAGCCCAGAAGGGAAATGAAAGTATCGACGGAATCAAACGTCGTATTGGTACAGGAAAGGTACCTGGATTCACCGAAGACGAAGAAGGTGTATTGTGGTACAAAGGACGTATCTGTGTGCCCGCAGATTCGGAGCTGAAGGAAATTATCATGAAGGAAGCTCATGATACTCTTTATTCTATCCACCTCGGAGGAACAAAGATGTATCAGGATTTGAAAGAGCAATTTTGGTGGCATAAGATGAAGAGAGAGATCGGAAACTACATCGCCAAATGTGACATCTGTCAAAGAGTCAAAGCAGAGCATCAGAGACCTGCAGGACTATTGTAACCATTGCAGATTCCGGAATGGAAATGGGATTCCGTCGGAATGGACTTTATCACCGGTTTGTCTACTTCTAGTAGGGGAAATGACTCAATCTGGGTCATAGTTGATAGACTATCCAAGGTAGCCCACTTTATACCTGTCAAGACAACCTACCAGAGTGCAAAGCTAGCAGAGCTATACATTGCTAGGATTGTTAGTCTGCATGGAACCCCCAAGACCATCGTCTCAGATCGAGGAACCCAGTTTACTTCAAGATTTTGGCAGAAAGTTCATGAAGGTTTAGGATCCCAGTTGAACTTCAGTACCGCTTATCCCCCGCAAACAGATGGACGAACTGAGAGAGTCAATCAGATCCTAGAAGACATGCTTAGATCTTATGTGTTGGAATACGGATCAAAATGGGAAGACTGCCTGCCTTTCGCAGAATTCTCATATAACAACAGTTATCAAGCTAGTTTGCAGATGGCACCATTTGAATTCCTATACGGAAGAAAGTGTCGTACCCCTTTGAATTGGTCGCAAGTAGGAGAGTCTCAGATCTTTGGACCCGACATTCTCTGAGAAGCAGAAGAGAAAGTTCACAAAGTCCGTGAGCACCTCAAGACCACCCAATCCAGACAGAAGAGCTATGCTGACAAGAGAAGGAGAGACCTGACTTTCAATGTCAAAGATTTCGTATATCTCAAGGTTTCACCATGAAGGGAACTCAACGATTTAGTCTGAAGGGAAAGTTAGCCCCCAGATATATCGGACCTTTCAAGATTCTGAACCGCCGAGGAGAAGTATCGTATCAACTGGAACTGCCTGAAGAGATGTCAGCCATCCATAATGTGTTCCATATCTCGTTACTTCGCAAATGCTTGGAAGTGCCTGAGAAGACTGAAGTTTTCAAGAACATCGATCACAGAGCTGTGGAAATCAACAATGACCTGACCTATCGGGAAGTACCCATCCGTATCTTAGAAGAAGCCTACAGAACCACCAGGACCAGGAGTATCAAGTTTCTCAATATTCAGTGGAGAAACCATACCGAGGAGGAAGCTACTTGGGAACGCAAAGATTACATTAGGACAGAGTTCCCAGATCTCTTTAGTTCCTAGTTTTCTTTGTAAATCTCGGGACGAGATTTTGTTTAAGGGGGGAAGGTTTGTAACAACCCAAAACTTCAATCCAAGCTTATCAAGATCAAATCATACAAAAATAGGGTTAACAAAAAAATTTCCAAATTTAATATGAAAGCATTCATATATGTATGCATTTTAAAATATGAGTTGTTTGAATTGCCATGATTGATTGAACCAATGCTTGTAAAATGTTTCTTAGGTGATTTAAACATCATCTACATCATTCCCAAACTTTTCCTAAAGAAGATCAAATCAAAAAGAATTAAAAAGGAGGAATGGTCATTTTGGCAAATTTAACTCTCATGCCTACTTTGGCTATTCCTAGTACTCAAAACTTAACAGAAACAATTCTTGATCTTTGCACCCCTTGCTAGTACACATAATGAGGTACCAAGGCCCACCTTTTGATCTGCTAAAAACATTCTGTTAACTATTTTAAATGACAGTTTAAAATTGAATCGAATGCATATGCATAGATCACCCCTATTTCAAAAACCATCTATTTGAGCTCCATTTTCAAAACACTTCCAACCAGAGACTACCTATCACTAGTGGAGATCACTCAAAAAATTTGAAACCAAAATTCAAAACTTTCTTTCATGCGGCCATTTCATCAAACAATTGGCATGCATAATATCACCTCTAATCCTAGCTCACTGTTTACTACAGGGTTTTGCCCCCAATTGATGCCCATTTAATCCCCTTGTCCCCTCTTGATCTAACCAGAGCCTAACCAGCATCTCCCCTACCCCCTAGCTACACTGCCATGCCATGCCAAGCACCATCTCGCCGGTCGACAGTGCACTCGCAGCAGCAGCCCTCTCCATCCCCTCTCCTCATGAATAGCAGCTTGCCAGTGGTCCACCTCCACCGACCAACCAGCCCGAGGCCAGAGACAGAGAGCAGAGCGGCCAGGAACCGCCGTGCCTGGAGCTTGTCGAGCATGCCGACGCCGCCCCCAGAGCACGCCCTGTCCTTGCTCGCACAGACCATCCCTTGGCACCAGCCCGCGCCCGCCGCTCCACCTCGACCTGGAGAACACCCTAGACATCCCCGTTCGCCCCCCAAAGCCTCACAGCCACCGCTCGCCGTGGACACCGCCGCTTCGGCCGCGCAGAGCGCCACCTCGCCCAGACCACGTGTCACCGCCCCTACGATTTCATTTAAGGTCTAGAGCACCGCCAGGGAACCGCCCATCGATTGCCACCCCCATCCATGCCTCTACCCCGCCGTAGCCTTGTCGCCGGAGTCGCCTGCCCATCCCGCTCGGTCTCACCATTGGGCCTATAAAAGGAGCCCTCCCCAGCCTCTTCTCTCCACACCATTCCACTCCCCTCACCTCTCTGAACCTCACGCACCTCTAGCCGGAGCAAGTGGAGCAGCAGCTCGCTGGAATTGGAGCCGGAGCAGCCGCGACAGGAGGAGAAGGGCGCCGTTGATTTCGACCACCCCAAGCTCCACCGCAACCACGCCTCGCCTCGCCGTCGTCTTCCACGTCGTTTTCCCGCCTCGCTGACCCCACTGGAGCCCTGGTACGCCCCCAGTAGACCCCCACCAAGCCGCTAGGGTTCGAGCTCGCCGGCGACCTGTTCGTCGTCGACGACGACCCTCGGCCGTTGATCTCGCTTCTAATCCTACAGCCCACATCGCGCATACCGTTTCACGTGTTAAGTGCCACTGACACGCGGGACCCCCTGTCAGCTGAGCCCCGTGCCGCGGAGCGCCACTGGGCCGGCCCATTTCTTTTCCCGCGCTAGCCCCTAGATTCAAATCTGGATTTTTCTTTTTAGTTAAATCTAGTTTCTGTCCCCTAGTTTAAAAATCAATTCAGAGAGTTTTAGAAATCCAAATTGCATGAAACCAAATTTGTCTGAAAGGTATTAAAATGATCTATCCAAGCCCGTTGGATTTAATTCAATTAGAGTTATAGATCTCTCCTAATAAAAATAAGAAGACAGAAGCTTTTGCAACTTGCAACATTTTAATAAAATCAACCAAGTTAGCTTTTGAGTTGATTCCAACTCTCAAAAATCACATTTCATCATATCTATCTTACCATGTAATAATATTAAGGTGGACATATAGTGAATTTGGACTAGTACCAAAATAATGCTATATAGGCATTTCTAGTCACTTTAAATCACTAAATAATGAACTTAAACCAAATTAATATTGATCCAACCCTTAAATCTCATTCCCACATGTTAGAATATGTGGTGAGGACATGTGTCCACATGATCCCATATTTTGGTGGTGAATATTAAATTTTAGTTAATATTTCAATGAGTAGAAATTACTTTTCTAAAATAAAAGGGATGAAACTATTGAAATTGAACTTGTGATGCTTGTGATAATAATAGATCATCAATTGTGTGTTTTAGAATGCTACTTAGCCTAGTTAAGTATTGTTTGGTGATTGTGCACTCCCTATGTATTTATAGACGCTAGTACCGACCAAGCTTTCGAGGAGGAGGAGTTCTACCAAGAAGAAGAAGAAAACTTCAACCACTGCACCAACCAAGGCAAGCTATTGTTAGCAAGCTAGAATTAAGCTAGATGAATGAGCAAGGATGCTTTAGGCATGCTTTGATCACACCCCTTTTAACTATTATTACCCCAAGCCTTACTTAAAAGTTTTACTCCCCTTAGTATGCAAGGTTCCTTACTTATTTTGAAGATAGCATAAAAAGTATAAAACTTGACCTACTTAGAAACCTTTAGATGACATTCTATGGCATGAGATTGATCCCATCCTTCCACTTTAGTGAACACTCTTAACTTAATATTTTAGAGTAGATCAAAAACTTGTGTCACTTTAGATGGGAACACTTGGTGAAAATGAATTGTGAAAACCTTGGAATGATGAGTCATTCTATTGAGATGTTTTGACATGTGTTGATAAACACAACTGGTTTATGATGATGAAAATGATGAGGCATGAGCCTTAACCCTTTTACAAAACTGATGGTTGGATTCGGATGCGATACCATTCCAAATTTACCGTACAACCACATTACCTGAATTGGGTAAGACTTAGCTGGAAATTTATATGCATTAGTATTAGTTCCCTCATGGGAGAGGTTTGAGCTGAGGCTACCTCTCAATGATGTCCACCTATGCAGTGCCCAAGATGACTGATGGTCATGGTTGGGAGGCCATGCTTATAGGAGAGGTGCTTGTACTAGGGTGTGTAAAGGGAAGGTTATGTTTGATTATCTGTATACTAAGTATGATGATTCAGGGTTATCCCTGACAGATGTATCAAATCTTGTGGTGAAAGTGTACCACCTCTGCAGAGTGTCAAACTATTCGAATAGCCGCGTCCGCGGTTATGGACAGTTGGAATGGCCATACTGTTTCGTTGTCAGATGTTTACTAAAT
Source organism: Avena sativa (assembly GCA_916181665.1). Classification (NCBI taxonomy): domain Eukaryota; kingdom Viridiplantae; phylum Streptophyta; class Magnoliopsida; order Poales; family Poaceae; genus Avena; species Avena sativa. The sequence continues at coordinate 475,120,337 of OV702290.1, forward strand.
AACTTGAAATGAATGATGAACTTTGATTTGACCACAACAGGGTTGTGTTTATGACAATAGCTTCCCAACTTAAGTGATTCTAGAACTTTACTTTATCTTTCTTTGCTTCAGAACTTAGCTTAGGTTTCAAACTTAACTTTATAGTTAAACTTAGCTCTAGCACTTTAACTTAGAACTATAGTACCTGTTAATAGTAGTTTGCGAGTACTTAAAGAGTACTCATGACTTTTGTCCCTGGCTATTATCATGGCCAGACTATGAAGGAGATTATCAAGATGATGGTCAGCGGGACGGCTATGATAACTAGGACTATCTGCCTTCATCAGCATTGCCTGTGCCCCTGAAGATGGACCCCACCGCTACGCTATCTTTTATTTCCGCTGCTTGTTGTACTAAGACTGGATCATGAGATCCTTATTTGTGTAAAACCTTATGTATGGTTTGTAATGGATGATGTACTGTGATATCCAATCCATTATGTCTCGCAAAAATGGTAATCCTGGGATTGCGAGGTATGGCATAACGGGCATCTGGGATTAAAAATCCGGGTGTTGACAGTACTCGTGTGTGTGAAACTGTCTTACACCCGAAATATGATTGTGGATTCAAGTACACCCGATCATCATGTGATGTCTTGAAGCGGCAAAGCATAAACGGTGCGTACTTAAGGACGAACACATTTTTATCTTGATATCTAAATGAGGGATCATCTTATAATGCTACTAAAAGTGCCAAACTAACAATATATGATGCGAACATCATATGTGTAAAGTGGGATGATATGGTCCATGCATTTGATCACCATCATATGCATCATGGTATGATCTCTATCATTCCTTTGTGTGTAAGGCCAAGGTCTATGGAACTTACACAGTAGGTGTGTTGTAAGGGTATCAACTATACATCAACTTACAACATTTCCATATCATGACACTAGCCCAGCAACGATCTAAACTAGACGCCTCTAATTTATCAGTTGCAAGTTTTTTCGTGGCTTAGGGCTTTCAAAGATAGAACCGGTCTTACCTACGTACATGGAACCACAACGATGATAACTAAGTTATTAGCAACTCGTTGTAAATCAGATATTGAATATAGTAGGAGAGACAGACACTGATGACCCACAAGTATAGGGGGGTGTATCGCAGTATTTTCGAGGGAAGTGAAACCCAATTTATTGATTCGACACAAGGGGAGCCAAAGAATAATTATAAGCCTTAACAACTGAGTTGTCAATTCAGTTGCACCTGGAAACAATCTTGCTCACAATAGTTTATCAATAGCAACAGTTTTGTAGTAGGAATAGCAAAGTAGCAGCAGTAGTAAAGTAAAGACAGCAGTAACAATAGCAGTAAACAGTAGGATTCGAGTGCGGTAGGCATAGGGATGGATGGATGGGCGTTGCATGGACAAGACAATTCACATAGCAATCAGACCATAGGGCAATTGCAGATAAATAAGATAACGCATCAAAGTACTAGATAATCCTAGGCATGTGTTCCATATATAGTCATACGTGCTCGCAATGAGAACTTGCACAACATCTTTTGTCCTGCCAGCCCGTTTGCAGCGGGGCCTCAAGGGAACTAATGGCAATTAAGGTGCTCCTTTTAATAGAGCACCAGAGCAAAGCATTAACACTCCGTGAACACATGTGATCCTCACATCAAAGCCATTCCCTCTGGTTATCCCGATTTCTGTCACTTCCAGGCCATTGGTTCCGGACAACAATGTGTGTATACAACTTGTAGATAAGACTAGAAACAATACTATCATAATGAATCAATAATACTAATTTGGTGTTCATAATGAATCATAATGAATCAAATACTAATACCTTTGGACTTGTACTTTGAAGTGGATCACCATCATCAAAAGTTTGGTGTTCTTTCAAAAATCCATTCTTTAGTAATCTATTAGTGTAGTAAACATTTTACTTACATCTTCTATTCATCCTTATCATGACAACTTTCATGATCAAGCTACTATAGCCTATAAGGAAGCATGATGAGTATAATTTTAGTTCTCGAAACCTTTTGGGAGATCCGGATGCCTAGCATCTCCATCCTTCACAAATTCTCATACAATATGAGAACATGTATTTTGCTAAATTATACTCTATCATAATGCAACCATAAACATTGTTTCAGATATCACAATATCTTTCACACATGATAGTTTCTGAAACAATTATTTTAGCTCCTAGATAACCTCGATATTAAAACAACTTTTGAATATCAAGAATCATGGAGGGAAACATGATACTTTAGATACTAACATTGGAATTCTTACTCTTGATTTCATACTACTTATTAAACTTCATAGATTAAGTGAGGTTTTGTAGAAAGTTTGCAATAGGACTTCTAAACTTTAAATTGACAATAAAAACAATACGATACCAGTTCATAAAGTAATCCAAAATTCTATAGTTACATTATCTCAATTGCAACTAAGCATGAGGTAGTAAACAAACGCCAATGACTACAACAAACTATGCAAATTCAGTTTGATTCAGTTTATGACAAATTTGGTTCGACTAATCCAAATTAGAAATGAACTCCCACTGAAAAACGACATCCCTCATGCCTTTTTGGTGATTACATGAACCAAATCCACTACACCAAGTCCGATGATCACGTGAGTCAGTGTAGCTTCAAAGGCGAGCATCAATATGCGCATCACATCAACTATATGACTCATGCTTAACCTTTCGGTCTGTGTTCTGAGGCCATGTCTATACATGCTAGGCTCGCCAAGTAAGAACCTTAGTACTCGTGTGTGTGAAACTGTCTTACACCCGAAATATGATTGTGGATTCAAGTACACCCGATCATCATGTGATGTCTTGAAGCGGCAAAACATAAACGGTGCGTACTTAAGGAAGAACACATTTTTATCTTGATATCTAAATGAGGGATCATCTTATAATGCTACTAAAAGTGCCAAACTAACAATATATGATGCGAACATCATATGTGTAAAGTGGGATGCTATGGTCCATGCATTTGATCACCATCATATGCATCATGGTATGATCTCTATCATTCCTTTGTGTGTAAGGCCAAGGTCTATGGAACTTACACATTAGGTGTGTTGTAAGGGTATCAACTATACATCAACTTACAACATTTCCATCTCATGACACTAGCCCAGCAACAATCTAAACTAGACGCCTCTAATTTATCAGTTGCAAGTTTTTTCGTGGCTTAGGGCTTTCCAAGATAGAACCGGTCTTACCTACGTACATGGAACCACAACGATGATAACTAAGTTATTAGCAACTCGTTGTAAATCAGATATTGAATATAGTAGGAGAGACAGACACTGATGACCCACAAGTATAAGGGGGTGTATCGCAGTATTTTCGAGGGAAGTGAAACCCAATTTATTGATTCGACACAAGGGGAGCCAAAGAATAATTATAAGCATTAACAACTAAGTTGTCAATTCAGCTGCACCTGGAAACAATCTTGCTCACAATAGTTTATCAGTAGCAACAGTTTTGTAGTAGGAATAGCAAAGTAGCAGCAGTAGTAAAGTAAAGACAGCAGTAACAATAGCAGTAAACAGTAGGATTCGAGTGCGGTAGGCATAGGGATGGATGGGCGTTGCATGGACAAGACAATTCACATAGCAATCAGACCATAGGGCAATTGCAGATAAATAAGATAACGCATCAAAGTACTAGATAATCCTAGGCATGTGTTCCATATATAGTCATACGTGCTCGCAATGAGAACTTGCACAACATCTTTTGTCCTGCCAGCCCGTTTGCAGCGGGGCCTCAAGGGAACTACTGACAATTAAGGTGATCCTTTTAATAGAGCACCAGAGCAAAGCATTAACACGCCGTGAACACATGTGATCCTCACATCAAAGCCATTCCCTCCGGTTATCCCGATTTCTGTCACTTCCAGGCCATTGGTTCCGGACAACAACGTGTGTATACAACTTGTAGATAAGACTAGAAACAATACTATCATAATGAATCAATAATACTAATTTGGTGTTCATAATGAATCATAATGAATCAAATACTAATACCTTTGGACTTGTACTTTGAAGTGGATCACCATCATCAAAAGTTTGGTGTTCTTTCAAAAATCCATTCTTTAGTAATCTATTAGTGTAGTAAACATTTTACTTACATCTTCTATTCATCCTTATCATGACAACGTTCATGATCAAGCTACTATAGCCTATAAGGAAGGATGACGAGTATAATTTTAGTTCTCGAAACCTTTTGGGAGATCCGGATGCCTAGCATCTCCATCCTTCACAAATTCTCATACAATATGAGAACATGTATTTTGCTAAATTATACTCTATCATAATGCAACCATAAACATTGTTTCAGATATCACAATATCTTTCACACATGATAGTTTCTGAAACAATTATTTCAGCTCCTAGATAACCTCGATATTAAAACAACTTTTGAGTATCAAGAATCATGGAGGGAAACATGACACTTTAGATACTAACATTGGAATTCTTACTCTTGATTTAATACTACTTATTAAACTTCATAGATTAAGTGAGGTTTTGCAGAAAGTTTGCAATAGGACTTCTAAACTTTAAATTGACAATAAAAACAATACGATACCAGTTCATAAAGTAATCCAAAATTCTATAGTTCCATTATCTCAATTGCAACTAAGCATGAGGTAGTAAACAAACACCAATGACTACAACAAACTATGCAAATTCAGTTTGATTCAGTTTATGACAAATTTGGTTCGACTAATCCAAATTAGAAATGAACTCCCACTGAAAAATGACATCCCTCGTGCCTTTTTGGTGATTACATGAACCAAATCCACTACACCAAGTCCGATCATCACGTGAGTCGGTGTAGCTTCAAAGGCGAGCATCAATATGCGCATCACATCAACTATATGACTCATGCTTAACCTTTCGGTCTGTGTTCTGAGGCCATGTCTATACATGCTAGGCTCGCCAAGTAAGAACCTTAGTACTCGTGTGTTTAAAATTGTCTTACACCGGAAATATGATTGTGGATTCAAGTACACCCGATCATCATGTGATGTCTTGAAGCGGCGAAACATAAATGGTGCGTACTTAAGGAAGAACACATGTTTATCTTGATATCTAAATGAGGGATCATCTTATAATGCTACTAAAAGTGCCAAACTAACAATATATGATGCGAACATCATATGTGTAAAGTGGGATGATATGGTCCATGCATTTGATCACCATCATATGCATCATGGTATGATCTCTATCATTCCTTTGTGTGTAAGGCCAAGGTCTATGGAACTTACACATTAGGTGTGTTGTAAGGGTATCAACTATACATCAACTTACAACATTTCCATATCATGACACTAGCCCAACAACGATCTAAACTAGACGCCTCTAATTTATCAGTTGCAAGTTTTTACGTGGCTTAGGGCTTTCGAAGATAGAACCGGTCTTAGCAAGAATATTTATAAGCCTTCAGAACTGAGTTGTCAATTTAGCTGCACCTGGAAACAATCTTGCTCACAATAGTTTATCATTAGCAATAGTTTTGTAGTAGGAATAGCAAAGTAGCAGAAGTGGTAAAGTAAAGACAGCAGTAACAATAGCAGTAAACAGTAGGATTCGAGTGCGGTAGGCATAGGGATGGATGGACGGGCGTTGCATGGACAAGACAATTCACATAGCAATCAGAACATAGGGCAATTGCAGATAAATAAGATAAAGCATCCAAGTACTAGATAATCCTAGGCATGTGTTCCATATATAGTCATACGTGCTCGCAATGAGAACTTGCACAACATCTTTTGTCCTGCCAGCCCGTTTGCAGCGGGGCCTCAAGGGAACTATTGGCAATTAAGGTCCTCCTTTTAATAGAGCACCGGAGCAAAGCATTAACACTCCGTGAACACATGTGATCCTCAAATCAAAGCCATTCCCTCCGGTTATCCCGATTTCTGTCACTTCCAGGCCATTGGTTCTGGACAACAACGTGTGTATACAACTTGTAGATAAGACTAGAAACAATACTATCATAATGAATCAATAATACTAATTTGGTCTTCATAATGAATCATAATGAATCAAATACTAATACCTTTGGACTTGTACTATTAAGTGGATCACCATCATCAAAAGTTTGGTGTTCTTTCAAAAATCCATTCTTTAGTAATATATTAGTGTAGTAAACATTTTACTTACATCTTCTATTCATCCTTATCATGACAACTTTCATGATCAAGCTACTATAGCCTATAAGGAAGCATGACGAGTATAATTTTAGTTCTCGAAACCTTTTGGGAGATCCGGATGCCTAGCATCTCCATCCTTCACAAATTCTCATACAATATGAGAACATGTATTTTGCTAAATTATACTCTATCATAATGCAACCATAAACATTGTTTTAGATATCACAATATCTTTCACACATGATGGTTTCTGAAACAATTATTTCAGCTCCTAGATAACCTCGATATTAAAACAACTTTTGAATATCAAGAATCATGGAGGGAAACATGATACTTTAGATACTAACATTGGAATTCATACTCTTGATTTAATACTACTTATTAAACTTCATAGATTAAGTGAGGTTTGCCAGAAAGTTTGCAATAGGACTTCTAAACTTTAAATTGACAATAAAAACAATACGATACTAGTTCATAAAGTAATCCAAAATTCTATAGTTCCATTATCTCAATTGCAACTAAGCATGAGGTAGTAAATGAACGCCAATGACTACAACAAACTAGGCAAATTCACTTTGATTCAGTTTATGACAAATTTGGTTCGACTAATCCAAATTAGAAATGAACTCCCACTCAAAAACGACATCCCTCGTGCCTTTTTGGTGATTATATGAACCAAAACCACTACACCAAGTCCGATCATCACGTGAGTCGGTGTAGCTTCAAAGGAGAGCATCAATATGCGCATCACATCAACTATATGACTCATGCTTAACCTTTCGGTCCGTGTTCTGAGGCCATGTCTATACATGCTAGGCTCGTCAAGTAAGAACCTTAGTACTCGTGTGTGTAAAACTGTCTTACACCCAAAATATGATTGTGGATTCAAGTACACCCGATCATCATGTGATGTCTTGAAGCGGCGAAACATAAACAGTGCGTACTTAAGGAAGAACACATTTTTATCTTGATATCTAAATGAGGGATCATCTTATAATGCTACTAAAAGTGCCAAACTAACAATATATGATGCGGACATCATATGTGTAAAGTGGGATGATATGGTCCATGCATTTGATCACCATCATATGCATCATGGTATGATCTCTATCATTCCTTTCTGTGTAAGGCCAAGGTCTATGGAACTTACATATTAGGTGTGTTGTAAGGGTATCAACTATACATCAACTTACAACATTTCCATATCATGACACTAGCCCAACAACAATCTAAACTAGATGCCTCTAATTTATCAGTTGCAAGTTTTTACGTGGCTTAGGGCTTTCGAAGATAGAACCGGTCTTACCTATGTACATGGAACCACAACGATGATAACTAAGTTATTAGCAACTCGTTGTAAATCAGATATTGAATATAGTAGGAGAGACAGACACTGATGACCCACAAGTATAGGGGGGTGTATCGCTATATTTTCGAGGGAAGTGAAACCCAATTTATTGATTCGACACAAGGGGAGCCAAAGAATATTTATAAGCCTTAACAACTGAGTTGTCAATTCAGCTACACCTGGAAACAATCTTGCTCACAATAGTTTATCAGTAGCAACAGTTTTGTAGCAGGAATAGCAAAGTAGCAGCAGTAGTAAAGTAAAGACAGCAGTAACAATAGCAGTAAACAGTAGGATTCGAGTGCGGTAGGCATAGGGATGGATGGACGGGCGTTGCATGGACAAGACAATTCACATAGCAATCAGAACATAGGGCAATTGTAGATAAATAAGATAAAGCATCCAAGTACTAGATAATCATAGGCATGTGTTCCATATATAGTCATACGTGCTCGCAATGAGAACTTGCACAACATCTTTTGTCCTGCCAGCCCGTTTGCAGTGGGGCCTCAAGGGAACTACTGGCAATTAAGGTGCTCCTTTTAATAGAGCACCGGAGCAAAGCATTAACACTCCATGAACACATGTGATCCTCACATCAAAGCCATTCCCTCCGGTTATCCCAATTTCTGTCACTTCGAGGCCATTGGTTCCGGACAACAACGTGTGTATACAACTTGTAGATAAGACTAGAAACAATACTATCATAATGAATCTATAATACTAATTTGGTGTTCATAATGAATCATAATGAATCAAATACTAATACCTTTGGACTTGTACTTTGAAGTGGATCACCATCATCAAAAGTTTGGTGTTCTTTCAAAAATCCATTCTTTAGTAATCTATTAGTGTAGTAAACATTTTACTTACATCTTCTATTCATCCTTATCATGACAACTTTCATGATCAAGCTACTATAGCCTATAAGGAAGCATGACGAGTATAATTTTAGTTCTCGAAACCTTTTGGGAGATCCGGATGCCTAGCATCTCCATCCTTCACAAATTCTCATACAATATGATAACATGTATTTTGCTAAATTATACTCTATCATAATGCAACCATAAACATTGTTTCAGATATCACAACATCTTTCACACATGATGGTTTCTGAAACAATTATTTCAGCTCCTAGATAACCTCGATATTAAAACAACTTTTGAATATCAAGAATCATGGAGGGAAACATGATACTTTAGATACTAACATTGGAATTCTTATGTATGGTTTGTAATGGATGGTGTACTGTGATATCCAATCCGTTATGTCTCGCAAAAAATGGTAATCCTGGGATTGCAAGGTATGGCATAACGGGCATCTGGGATTAAAAATCCGGGTGTTGACAGTACTCGTGTGTGTAAAACTGTCTTACACCCGAAATATGATTGTGGATTGAAGTACGCCTGATCATCATGTGATGTCTTGAAGCGGCAAAACATTTTTATCTTGATATGTAAATGAGGGATCATCTTATAATGCTACTAAAAGTGCCAAACTAACAATATATGATGCGAACATCATATGTGTAAAGTGGGATGATATGGTCCATGCATTTGATCACCATCATATGTATCATGGTATAATCTCTATCATTCCTTTGTGTGTAAGGCCAAGGTCTATGGAACTTACACATTAGGTGTGTTGTAAGGGTATCAACTATACATCAACTTACAACATTTCCATATCATGACACTAGCCTAGCAACGATCTAAACTAGTCGCCTCTAATTTATCACTTGCAGGGTGCCAGAACGGAGTTTCTGGTGCTGTTTCGTGGAATCTAGTGGTGGCGGTGGAGCGGAACTCCTTCTGGAAAAACATTGAACCCCCCGGAGTTTTTAGGTCAGAAGGCTTCTTATAGGCGAAGAGGGAGACCGAGGGGGTGCCTGGGGGACCCACACCACCCCCTGGCGCGGCCTGGCCTGGCCCGCGCCACCAGGTGGTGTGGCCACCCTTGGCTCTTCTCCGTCTCATATTTGCTACTCTATGAGGGACAAGCTGAATACTATTATGCTATGTTTTATTTATGTGAAACAAACAAACGTCTTGCAAAGCATTGTTATTCATGAATCTTTTGTTTGTGCCTTTTCATGTTGCATCATAGTTTCTTTGCCTTATTGCTAGAACTTTGTCCTTCATGTTATGATTGAAGTATTATGATCCCAGCTTTGAATGTTTTACAAATACTTTGATCAAGTCTTTGATGGTGCATGTCACCTCAAAAATTATTCTTTCTTTTTATCACTTACCTACTCGAGGACGAGCATGAGTTAAGCTTGGGGATGTTGATACATTGCAAATGTATCTATAATTTTTGATGCTCCATGCTTGGTTTTATCTACTTTCTTATGTTTTGTCCACACTTTGGAGTACTTTTCATATGATTTCTTGGACTAACCTATTAACAAGATGCCAAAGTGCCAGTTGCCTGTTTTCTGCTGTTTTTGGTTCCAGGAAGTCAGAAAATGAATATTCTCAGAATTGGACGGGACAAAAGCCAAAGTTACTATTTTCTCGGAAGACTCATGGAGCCAGAAGGAGAGCCGGAGGGGGGCCATAGGGTGGCCACACCACCCCTAGGCACGGGTCCAACTAGGCCGCGCCAGGGCATGGTGTGGTCCCCTTGGCCGCCCACCGACCTTGCCCTCTGGCCTATAAGAAGCCTCCTGAGGCCAAAACCCTAAATCGTCAATCAGAAATCCACGAAAAGTTCCGTAGCACCGCCGCCACCGAAGGGGAGATTTGGGGGACAGAAAGTCTCTGTTCCGGCACCCTGCCGGGACAGGGAAGTGCCCATGGAGCCATCTCCATCGATCTCCACCACCATCTCCATCACCATTGCTGATTCCCATGATGAGGAGGGAGTAGTTCTCTCTCGAGGCTAAGGGTTCTACCGGTAGCTATGTGTTCATCTCTCTCTCTCTATGCATGATCATATTGTGATCATGAGCTTGTAATCTATAGATCTACCTTGCTACTCAAGTGCTTTAATAGATCTCTGCTCTCCCCATGTGTGTGAAAGTGACAGCGTGCACACCATGGTGGCACTTAGGCTAGAGATTACAAATACTTGTTATGAGTTATATTTGGAGTTGGATGTCTTTATGAAATTGTGGTGTCTGTTGGACTCATCTAGTACTCAAGGTGACAGTGTGGGGTTTTCTAGATGGGAAAGGCTTACTTTGAGGTGTGATGTTATAGCCCTACCATGGATTAGAGTGTCCAACCGGAGAGTAGTTCAGCGTAGTATCATGAAGATGGTATATTTATATGAGAGTGTTCACTAGTGAAAGTATGATCCCTAGGCCTCGTTTCTAAGCATTGATACACCGTTTGCTATTAGATCTGTTACATGTTTGCTTGCTTCCTTCTTTATTTCAGTTTGCCTTTAGTCTCTTCCACGCCATCAAATTATTTTCTATCACCGTTACCACTTATAATTATCTATACCACTTGTATTTCACTATCTCTTCGCCGAACTAGTGCACCTATACACCTGACTAGTGTATTGGGTGTGTTGGGGACACAAGAGACTTCTTGTATCTTGATTGCAGGATTGCTTGAGAGGGAATACCTTTGACCACTTCCTCCCTGAGTTCGATAAACCTTGGGTGATCCACTTAAGGGAAAACTTGCTGCTGTTCTACAAACCTCTACACTTGGAGGCCCAACAACTATCTACAAGAATAGAAGTGCGTAGACATCACAAGGCAAGCAGACAACGAGCATCTCAGCAATCTTCTTATTTACCATGGGAAGATGGTACTTTTTTCTCTCTTTCCTCTTTTCATAATCTCTTTTTTTCTTTTTCTCTTTTTTTCTCAATATAGGACTCTTTTTTTTGTAAGAAGAATGCTTCATAGACAGCTCATTATGGTTACGCTGCAGGTTTCCACCATGTCAACATGGATTAGACCAGCGGCCCAGCCGTTTCTCTAACACATATACATAACTCCATGGACTTACAAGCTCCCCTTTCATTTCACACCGACGACATCCATATACAAAAGAGCATGATATCAACTAGGTACAAGTACCAAGTGCAATGTTGAAAGCGTTCCCCATGACAACATGGTTCTGCTAATTCCCAACAAATAAGTGCAAGCATATACAACATAGACGACACAATGGTTCAAGTTTATTAAGGGCAAGAAAAGTAAAGTGTGCCATCAAGTTCGTGAGAGCTTTAATCACTAGTTTTCTCATAACAAGTTTAATTCGGAAGGTAAACAAAAGCATGAATATACTTGGAATAGCATAAGCTAGTAGGTAGGTATGGTGGACTCTTTGTAATAACTTGGTTTAGGGAGTTGGATGCATGAGTGGAACTCATACTTGGTTGTGGAGGCTAGCAAAAGACTGGGAGCGACAAACTAAGAGAGCAATAATGGCCATAATCATGCAGAGCGACAAAACATCATTGATCAAAGCATAAAGTGATACTACAAGTTAAAAAATAAAGGATCATAAAGGCTATGGTGACTTGAGATAGTCATAACATGGTGTGAGCATGCGCCAAGTCAACCCAAATAAAGCATCAAAGGAGAATACCACTATACTATGCTTTAATATGCTAAAACAACGCATGATTCATCCAAGGCACATTAAGCAATCTCAATTGTTTATAACAAGTCATGATACAGCAAAGAATACTAAGCATAAATCCAAAACAATATCAAGCTTGGCATGACAAAGCATAGGCCACAGTCAAAAACAAGCTCTTTTTACCACATAAGCATGAACTTTCTTGCTCTTTTCCAAACCAAACCAAGCTATTTGCCAACCAATGTATGAAAGAGGGGGTCCAACCAATTTATTCAGCAAACTAAGCAAACCAAGCAAACGAAAAACCAAAACGAAAATGAAAAAGAAGACGCTCCAAGAACAACACAACTGTGCATGAAACAATAAAAATGAAGTGTTTGGAAGAAACCTGGGATTTTTATTGATGAAGAAGGGGATGCCTTGGACATCCCCAAGCTTTGACGCTTGTACTTCTTGGATATTTTTTGGGGTGACACGCGTGGCATCCCCAAGCTATATCTTCAGTCCATCCTTTATCTCATTACTCATTCCTTCCATACACCTGAAATTTTTCCTTCATACAAAACTTCACACAATCTTTATTAGCAACATTGTGCACTCAAGATAATAGGTCTTAAGGTTAAGTTCTAACACCAAATAAACTTCCATTAGAACACTAGCTACTGTAGCACTTTCCTCAAAAATCTCAATTCTCCAAAAGAACTCAAAAAGGAACCAACAAGAAGCAAATGCAGGAAATGGCAGAAATCTGTCAAAACAGACCAGCAGGTAAAGACGAATTTTTTCAAAGACCTTATGTTGCTCAAATCAAAAAGTGTTGAACTAACGAAAGTTAGATAACAACCTGGGGCAGAAGCAAAAACATTCATGCCTCAAAAATACGTCCATATATTTTACACGAATTTTTACGGTGAAGCACAGAAATCTGTTTCGGGACAGCAACTTTCCCAATCATTACTTCTCTCTCATTAGAGGTTACTCTTGGCACAAAAAGCAAATAAAAAGGATAAGGAGCGGTTATTACAGAGGTAATAACTTCCAAGACTCATCTAAAACTTTTGGGTTATCTCCCAATAAGTACTTTTCTTTAATGCCTTTAAGTTAGGCATAAGCAAAAACTAAAATGGATAGAAAAGAAGTAAGCGAAGATAATCATGGTGAAAACATTGTTTTGTTCAATGAAATCCTTTTGTTAACAAGGTTGATCAGGTCTTGCTACCAAAACAATTTCATATGAGACAAAACTTTGTATTCCACTAATGATTATGTTACCTCAACCTTGATAACAATGGTCCCAATCATAATAGTTTCGCATTTTTCTCTTTGTATGGGACAATATATTTCTCCAACTTGAATGCCCTCAACATGTTCAATTGAATTCAAACCATAAGTCCTTTCAATCTTCTTGGGGAAATAGATAGTATGTTCCTTGAAGGTCACCTTCCCTTAATTACAATTAATAACAACTCCTGTAGTATTTAAGAAAAGGTCTCCCAAGAATAATAGACATAATATCATCTTCAGGCATAAAAAGTTTGAGAGGATGCTCTCATAAGAAAAATGAGTTAAAGTAAAAGAGAGCATCAAGAAGAAAATTCAAAACACATTTAAGTCTAACCCACTTCCTATGCATAGTAATCATGTATGCAAATAAATTCACAAAGAACAAAGTGACAGGCATAGGAAGATAAAACAAGAGTAACTTCAAAACTTTCAGCACATAGAGAGGTGTTTCTATACCATGAAAACTTCTACAACCATATTTTCCTCTCTCATAATAATTTTCAGTAGCCTCATGAATAAACTCAACAATATAACTATCACATAAAGCATGCTCTTCATGATCTACAAGCACTAGAGCTTTATCATAAACATCTTCAAAAGAAACCTCGGGAACATAACATTCATCCTCCTTTAGTAAGCATGGAGGACAATCAAATAATGTAAGGGATAAAGAGTTACTCTCATTAGAAGGTAGGCATCGGTAGCTAATACATTCTTCCTCCTTTTGTTCATCACTCTCCTCCTCTTTTTCATCTAATGAGATTTCAGGTTCATCAATTTCTTCTTCCATAGGAGCCTGCAAGGCATTAGTCTCTTCCATTTGTGGAAAGCATTTATTAAAATACTCAAGAATATAGCCATTTTCATCCTTATAATTATCAAAGCAAAATTTAAGCATACCATACACCTCATACTTATAAGGTGAATCATCAATATTTTCAAGCAAACTAGCAAGTTCAAAAGCACCCTTCCAAGCAATAAATTCTTCAATTTGTTCCGCACCATAAAAGTCATAAATTCCTTTAGAATAGGAAGATATGGTATCATTATCACTATACTCACATTGAAAAGGGAGGTGTTTATACCTCTTTATGCAACAAGACTCATCACAGCAATAAGTAACATTATAGGTAGAGCACACATTTCTAGCAATGGTATACAACCTATCAATTTGTTCCCATAAGTGTTTCCCTTTTTGTGACAAGCGGTGTTCCTTATAATAATATGTTTGATATTCCGTGAACCCACTATGCCAATAAGCTTCAGTTTTAAAGAAACCAACCATTGCCAACAAGCATGATAAAGCAAGACAATAACAGACCAACGAAAATAAAAACTAGAGTAGGAACCAATTTTTTTTGTATTTTCAATAAAGAAACAAGCAAACAAGGAGAAAATAAACTTAGCTTGAACAATAGTGAATCCAGGTGAACTTGATAAATAAAGCTATGCTCCCCGGCAACGGCGCTAGAAAATAGTCTTGATAACCCACAAGTATAGGGGGTGTATCGCAGTATTTTCGAGGGAAGTGAAACCCAATTTATTGATTCGACACAAGGGGAGCCAAAGAATATTTATAAGCCTTAACAACTGAGTTGTCAATTTAGCTGCACCTGGAAACAATCTTGCTCACAGCAGTTTATCAGTAGTAACAGTTTTGTAGTAGGAATAGTAAAGTAACAGCAGTAGCAAAGCAAAGACAGTAGTAACAAAAGCAGTAAATAGTGGGATTCGAGTGCGGTAGGCATAGGGATGGACGGACGGGCGTTGCATGGATAAGACAATTCACATAGCAATCAGAACATAGGGCAATTGCAGATAAATAAGATAAAGCACCGAAGTACTAGAAAATCCTAAGCATGTGTTCCATATATAGTCATACGTGCTCGCAATGAGAACTTGCACAACATCTTTTGTCCTGCCAGCCCGTTTGCAGCGGGGCCTCTAGGGAACTTCTGGCAATTAAGGTGCTCCTTTTAATAGAGTACCGGAGCAAAGCATTAACACTCCGTGAACACTTGTGATCCTCACATCAAAGCCTTTCCCTTCCGGCTACCCCGATTTCTGTCACTTCGGGACCATAGGTTCCGGACAACGACGTGTGTATACAACTTGTAGATAAGACCAGAAACAATACTATCATAATGAATCAATAATAAGTTCAGATCTGAAATCATGGCACTCGGGCCCTAGTGACAAGCATTAAGCACAACAAAGTTGCAACAAAGTCATAAAGCACTAATAGAGATACTAGGCACTATGCCCTAACAATCTGATGCCATTACATGAACGATCTCATCCAATCCCTACCATCCCCATAGCCTACAGCGGGGGATTACTCACTCATAGATGGGAGAAACATGGATGGTTGATGAAGATGATGGTGGGGATCGATGGAGATGGCTTCGGGGGCACTTCCCCGTCCCGGCAGGGTCCCGGCAGGATGCTGGGACAGGGAATTGGAGGAGATCATCGCCATCATCATCACCATCGCTTCTCCATCGACCATCCATGTTTTCCCCATCTATGAGTGAGTAATCCCCCGCTGTAGGCTATGGGGATGGTAGGGATTGGATGAGATCGTCCATTGTAATGGCATCAGATTATTAGGGCATGGTGCCTAGTATCTACTATTAGTGCTTTTTGACTTTGTTGCGACTTGTTATGCTCAATGCTTGTCACTAGGGCCCGAGTGCCATGATTTCAGATCTGGACATGTTATTGATTCATTATGATAGTATTGCTTCTGGTCTTATCTACAAGTTGTATACACACGTTGTTGTCCGGAACCAAAGGCCCCGAAGTGACAGAAATCGGGATAACCAGAGGGAATGGCTTTGATGTGAGGATCACATGTGTTCATAGAGTGTTAATGCTTTGCTCCGGTGCTCTATTAAAAGGATCACCTTAATTGCCAGTAGTTCCCTTGAGGCCCCACTGCAAACGGGATGGCAGGACAAAAGATGTTGTGCAAGTTCTCATTGCGAGCACGTATGACTATATATGGAATACATGCCTATGATTATTTAGTACTTGGATGCTTTATCTTATTTATCTGCAAATGCCCTATGTTCTGATTGCCATGTGAATTGTCTTGTCCATGCAACGCCCGTCCATCCATCCCTATGCCTACCACGCTTTAATCCTACTGTTTGCTACAATTGTTACTGCTTTCTTTACTTTACTACTGCTATTACTTTACTATTTCTACTACAGAACTGTGCTATTGATAAACTGCTATGAGCAAGATTGTTTCCAGGTGCAGCTGAATTGACAACTCAGTTGTTAAGGCTTATAAATGTTCTTTGGCTCCCCTTGTGTCGAATCAATAAATTGGATTTCACTTCCCTCGAAAATACTGCGATACACCCCCTATACTTGTGGGTCATCAAACCCCCTGCAACATTTCAATATTACATGCAGAACCAATTTCAGCAATTTCACCCAAAACAGTTTCGGTGTCTATTGAAATAATTCCAGCGCTTTCTTAAATCTTTATCTGAAACATATATGCTCCAAATGGTGTAGGTACCCCTTAAGTGTGTCACCCTACAGTTCGCGAATAATGCAGATAAGATCGAGACCCCTCTCAGATCAATAATCAGAAGCGGGACCTGGAGATCCATACTAACTCCTACACATTCAACGATGACTTCTGTGATCATGAGAACCTTTAACGCTAGTAACTAAATGGCACGGTTCTGGTTGGCTAACTCCGTGGCATTGTCCAGTTCCTGCTGTCTGTCGTGCAGTAAGAAGTCAAGATTCTCCACTTGACGCCTCAACTTTGGGTGACTTGGCATCTCCATCAGTATTCCCATGAAGTCACATCTTGCATAGTGAGCAAAACGGGTTCCCTGGAGTTGGTTGACACTGAGGGCACATAGACGTGCGAGAGCTTCATGCATTGCCCTGGCTAATCCATCTAGCCAGTTGTTCTCTCTCACGGAGAACTGAATTCTCCCAGAAGTTGGTGCTTCGATGCTTCCTCTAAGATCCGCGTTGACTAGCCACTGTAGGTCTCCTCCTGGGGGTCCTGGAAGTTGAGCTCCAAGAAACTCCGGATGTGGGCGTCCCAGTAACTCCGACAGTGAATCCAGATCCCTCTCGAAGATCAGCTGACCTTCGTTTCCCAACTGGTAGAACTTGCTGAACTGAGTCTCCATCTACAAGAATTAAGGATGAGGAAATTAGTGAAGTGATCAAGTGTGTCAAATTTTAAGTAGTAACGTAAGAATTCTGAGGAACATGAATTTTTGAGAAAGAGTGAATTCCCAAGGATAAGAGAGGAAATAGTTTTTTGTAAATACTCACTTTGGTTTTGAAACTAAGTTTTTGTTTGGACGTCCATTCTAACTAGGGTCTCCTATCGTCGGGATGGCTCTGATACCAACTTGTCAACACCCGGATTTTTAATCCCAGATGCCCGTTATGCCATACCTCGCAATCCTAGGATTACCATTTTTGCGAGACATAACGGATTGGATATCACAATACATCATCCATTACAAACCATACATAAGGTCTTACACAAATAAGGATCTCATGATCCAGTCTTAATACAACAAGCAGCGGAAATAAAAGATAAGCGTAGCGGTGGGATCCATCTTCAGGGGCACAGGCAATGCTGACGAAGGCAGATAGTCCTAGTTATCATAGCCGTCCTGCGGGCCATCATCTTGATAGTCTCCTTCATAGTCTGGCCATGAGAATAGCCAGGGACAAAATCCATGAGTACTCTTTAAGTACTTGCAAACTACCACTAACAAGTAGTATAGTGCTAAGTTAAAGTGCTAAATCTAAGTTTAACTATAAAGTTAAGTTTGAAACCTAAGCTGAGTTCTGAAGCAAAGAAAGATAAAATAAAGTTCTATAATCACTTAAGTTGGGAAGCTATTGTCATAAACACAACTCTATTGTGGTCAAGTCAAGATTCATCGTTCTTTCATAAGTCATTTTGAAAACATCTGACAACGAAACAGTATGGCCATTCCAACTGTCCATAACCGCGGACGCGGCTATTCGAATAGTTTGACACTCTGCAGAGGTGGTACACTTTCACCACAAGATTCGATACATCTGTCAGGGATAACCCTAAATCATCATACTTAGTATGCAGATAATCAAACATAACCTTTCCTTTACACACCCTAGTATAAGCACCTCTCCTATGAGCATGGCCTCCCAACCATGACCATCTGTCATCTTGGGCACTGCATAGGTGGCCAACATTGAGAGGTAGCCTCAGCTCAAACCTCTCCCGCGAGGGAACTAATACTAATGCATATAAACTTCTGGCTAAGCCTTACCCAATTCAAGTAGTGTGGTTGTACGGTAAATTTGGAATGGTATCGCATCTGAATCCAACCATCAGTTTTATCAAAGGGTTAAGGCTCATGCCTCAACATTTTCAGCATAATAAACCATTTGTGTTTCTCAACACATGTCAAAACATCTCAATAGAATGACTCATCATTCCAAGGTTTTCACAATTCATTTTCACCAAGTGTTCCCATCTAAAGTTACTCAAGTTTTTATCTACTCTAAACTACTAAGTTAAGAGTGTTCACTAAGGTGGAAAGATGGGATCAATCTCATGCCATAGAATGACATCTAAAGTTATCTGAAATAGGCCAAGTTTTATACTCTTTATGCTACCTTCAAAACAAGTAAGGGACTTTGTGTAAAGTAAAGGAAGTAAAGCTTGAAAAAAAGACTTGGGGTAACTAGTAGTCAAAGTGGTATAACCAAAGCATGCCTAAAGCATCTTTGCTAAACCATCTAGTTTAATCCTAGCTTGCTAATAGTAGCTTGCAAGCGTTAGCTTGCATTGTTAATGGTGGCTTGCAAGTACAACTTGCAAGGGTTAACTTGGATAGTGTTAGCTTGCCTTGGTTGGTGCAGTGGTTGAAGTTGTCTTCCTCCTCTTGGTAGAACTCCTCCTCCTCGTAAGCTTGGTCGGTACTATCTTCTATAAATACATACGGAGTACACAATCACCTACTTAACTAGTCTAATTAGTACTCGAACGCACACAATTGATGATCTATTATCATCACAAGCATCCAAGTTTTATTCAATAGTTTCCTCCTTTTTATTTTAGAAAAGTAATTTCTACTCATTGAAAAATTAACTAAGAGTTAATATTCACCACTTAAAATATGGGATCATGTGGACACATATCATCACCACATATTCTAACATGTGGGAATGGGATTTAAGGGTTGGATCATAGTTACTTTGGTTTAAGTTCATTATTTGATGATTTAAAGTGACTAGAAAGGCCTATATAGCATTAATTTGGTACTAGTCCAAAGTCACTGCATGTAAACCTTAATATTATTACATATTTAGATAGATATGGTGAAATGTGATTTTTGGGAGTTGGAATCAACTCAAAAGCTATCTTGGTTGATTTTATAAAAATGTTGCAAGGTGCAAAAGCTTTTGTCTTGTTATTTTTACTAGGAGAGATCTCTAACTCTAATTGAATTAAATCAAACAGGCTTGGATAGATCTTTTCAGTAGCTTTCTAACAAAATGGGAATCACTCCAATTGGGTTAGTAAATCTCTCTGAATTGAATTTCAAACTAGGGGACAGAACTAGATTTAAACAAAAAAAGAAAAAACTAAATTTGAAACTTTCACACGTGCGGGAACTAACTGGGCCGGCCCAGCTACGCACGGCGCGTGCAACGGGCTGCCTGACAGGCGGGCTCCACCGGTCAGTGGCACAACTTAACCGAAACGGTATCTAGCATCCTGGGCCACACGATCTAAAGATGATCCAACGGCGGTGAGTCATCGTCGACGACGGTTCACCGCGGCGAGAACGTGACCTAGACACGGCGGTGGGGTCGATTGGGCGCATACCAGGGCTCCAGTAAGGTCGGCGAGGCGGGCAAACGGGCTGGTAGACGACGGCGAGGCGAGGGGCGGTTGTGGTGGAGCTTGGGTTGCTCTAAATCACAAACGCCCTTCTCCTCCTGCTGTGGCGGCTTCGGCTTCAATTCTGGCAAGACAGAGCTCGAGCGGCTTCGGCAAGCGATGGGTAAGAATCAGTGAGAGGTGAGGAGTGTGGGAGTGTGGAGAAATGGTGCTGGGGTGGCCGCTTTATATAGGGTCGACGAGGGGACAGAACGGGCGACGGTGAGGTCATCGGTGATGACGCTGCGGGGCTCTCTCGGCATGGGCAAGGGCGGCGTTGGAAGCTCTGTTCCCTGGCGATCCTCTGAGGTTTAAAGGCATGGCAAGGCGAAGTCTCTACTGGTCGGGAGTGTGCGATGAACTGGGCGTAGACGGCAGTGTTCGACGCTGTTCCTACGTTCTGTTGGTCGCGAGGCGGCGAACGAATATGTACGGGCGGTTGTTGGGCCTGCTACGGCTGCTGACACGCAATGCTAGAGCTAGGCGCGGTCTGTGCGGCTCTAGCGGGTGTGGCACTCCAGGGTGATCGGCATGGCGGACAGCGGCAAGGGCGCGAGCAATTGAGGCTTGTCCTATGCTCGTCTTTGGTCGGGGGCTGGTCGAGGCGAAGCGGTGTGATGGCGCTTGTCTCCCAGCAAGCGAAGGAGAGCGCGGGATGGGCTGAGGTGAGCGGTCCGTGGCCGACCTGGGCAAAGCTTCGGGTGGCGAGTTACTGGAGTAGACAGTGGAGAGGGAGAGAGGGTTAATGCCGGGGTTCTAGCTGGGGGAACTAGGGGACCAAGTTAGGCCCAAATGGTGACCAAAACTACTTCTCACTATAGTGTTCTAAGATTTGCAAGATTTGTGCCTGCCACCTGTTTGACACAATGGCCGCAAGAAGAAAATATTTGAACTTTTGGGTTCAAAAATTTTGAGTGATCTCCACTAGTACTAGGTAGTCTCTGGTTGCAAGGGTTTTGAAAATGGAGTTCATTTGGATGGTTTTTGAAATAGGGGTGATCTAGGCATATGCATTGAATTCAATTTTCACATGCCATTTAAAATTAGTGTTTGAATGTTTTTGGAAGATCACAAAGTGGGCCTTGGTAGATTTTTACTTGTACTAGTAAGGGGTGCAAAGATCCAGAATTATTTCTATTGGGAAATGAGTGCTAGGAACACTCAAAGTAGTGTGGTGGATTAAAATGACCAAAATGACCATTCCTCATTTTTAATTGTTTTTTATTTGATTTTCTTTGGGATTTTCTTGGGAATGATTTAGATGATGTTTAATTTACCATAGAAACATTTTACAACCAATGGATAATTCAATGGTGACCATTCACAAAGATTTCAAAATAAGGCTTTTCTTATATGCATGCTTAAATACTTTACATAGAAAAAGTTTTTGTTAACCCTAAATTGGGTGATTTGGATCTTGATTAACATTACTTAGAGTTTTGGGATGTTACAAACCTTCCCCCCTTAAACAAAATCTCGTCCCGAGATTTACAAAGAAAACAAGGAACTAAAGAGATCCGGGAACTCTGTCCTAATGTAATCTTCGCTCTCCCAAGTGGCTTCTTCTTCAGTATGGTTGCTCCATTGAATCTTGAGAAACTTGATACTCCTAGTCCTGGTGGTTTGATACATCGCAAATGTATCTATAATTTTTTATGTTCCATGCTTGGTTTTATCCACTTTCTTGTGTTTTGTTCCAACTTTGGAGTACTTTTCATATGATTTCTTGGACTAACCTATTAACAAGAGACACAGTGCCAGTTGCCTGTTTTCTGCTGTTTTTGGTTCCAGGAAAGTCAAAAATGAATATTCTCGGAATTGGACGGGACAAAAGCCAAAGTGCCTATTTTTCCGGAAGGGATCAAGTGCTAGAATACGAGACGGAGAAGGGCCAGGGAGCCACCACACCACCTGGCCGCGCGGCCAGGCCTGACCCGTGCCAGGGGGTGGTGTGGCCGCTCGCGGCACCCCCTCGGCCTCTCCTTCCGCCTATATATTGCCCTCGGGACGAAAACCCTAAGTACCTGATCAAAAATCCACGAAAGAGTCTGTAGCCGCCGTCATCTCCATCCCTAGATCGGGAAGGATCTGAAGCTCTTCCCGGCACCCTGCCGGAGAGGGGAATTCACCCTGGAGGCCTTCTTCATCACCATGCAAGCCTCCGGTGTGATGCGTGAGTAGTTCATCCTTGGACTACGGATCCATGTAGTAGCTAGATGGCCGGTGTCTCCTCCTTTGTGCTTTCATGTTTAGATCTTGTGAGCTCCGTTCATGATCAAGATCATCTATTTGTAATTCATACATGTTGTGTTTGCAGGGATACGATGGATATTGAGATGCTATTTCAGATTGATTATTGATTCTATCAGGTCTTTGTTATTTGTGATCTTGCGTGCTTTCCGTTGTTAGTAGCTATCTTGGCCAAGTAGATGCTAGCAACTCCAAGAGTTAGTATTTATGATCGATAGTGGGTTCATGCCTCTGGTAATCTGGGGAAGTGATAGAAATCTCTAAGGTACTAGATCTGCTGTTGCTACTAGGGAGAAAACAACAATCCTTTGTTCATAGAACAATCGTATTGTTTACTTTACACGCAGTTCGTAAAGCAATAATCTGTTGCTTGCAACTTAATACTGGAGGGGGTTCGGATGATAACCTGAAGGTGGATTATTAGTCATAGATGCAGTTGGATGGCGGTCTATGTATTATGTTGTAATGCCGAATCAAGTCTCAAAGGAGTCAAGATGATTAGTATATGCATGGATTGCTTTCTCGGTGTTTGTCAATTGCCCCGCTGTAATTTGTTTACCCAGCATGTTATCTATCTAAGGAGAGCCACCTCTAGTGAACTATGGATCCCGGTCCTTGTCTTTTACATACAATCTATAAATTGTTTCTGCAAACTTTTACTTCTTTCCATTCGATATGTTTAATCCTTTGTTTTCCACAAAACACGGTGAGATTGACAACCTCATCGCAAATTGGGGACAAAGTTCTGTGGTTGTGTTATGTAGGTCTCCACGTTGCTACTAGTACCGGTAGTGCGCCCTGCCAAAGCTCAGCTAGTAACACCTTTGGGGTATTTCCTTGCTCCTACTGGTTTGATTAAACCTTGGTTTCATAACTGACGGGAACTTGCTGCTGTGCTCATCATACCTTCCTCTTGGGGTTCCCAGCGAGCTCTACATCAACCACGAGCCATCAACACATTTTCTGGGCGCCGTGCATTGAGCCATCAAGCGATTTTCTGGCGCTGTTGTCGGGGAGTCAAGGACATCTTCACAAGGGGAGTCCCTCATAACCAATCTCTTTACTTTGTTGTTTTTGTTTTGCTTAGTTTTCTTTTTGCTTTGTTTGCTTGTTTTGTTCTTTCAAAAATACAAAAAAATTAGTTCTACTTGTTTGCTTTCTTATTTGAAAACCCAAAAAAATGACTACTCTTGAGAACACTAAGTTGTGTGACTTCACTAGCACCAACAACAATGATTTTATGAGCACACCTATTGCTCCACTTGTGGCTGAAAATACTTTCTTTGAGATAAAACCTGTTTTGCTCAATCTTGTTATGAGAGAACAATTTTCTGGTATTGGTAATGAAGACGCTGCTTCCCATCTAAATAACTTTGTTGAACTTTGTGAGATGCAAAAGCATGGGGATATAGATGGTGATATTATTAAACTGAAATTGTTTCCTTTCTCTTTGAGAGGAAAAGCTAAAGGGTGGTTGAATTCCTTAACTAGGAATAGTATTGATTCTTGGACTAAGTGCAAAGATGCTTTTATTGGAAAATATTATCCTCCTGCTAAGATTATATCCATGAGAAGTGAAATAATGAAGTTTAAACAATTTGATAATGAGCATGTTGCTCAAGCTTGGGAAATAATGAAATCTTTGGTAAAGAATTGTCCCACTCATGGACTGACTGCTTGGATGATCATCCAAACTTTTTATGCAAGATTGAACTATTCTTCAAGGAACCTATTGGATTTTGCTGCTGGAGGTACCTTTATGACCATCACTTTGGGTGCTGCAACAAAACTTTTGGACAATATGATGGTTAATTATTCTGAATAGCATACTGAGAGAGCTCCACAAGGTAAGAAGGTAAATTCTGTTGAGGAAACCTCCTCCTTGAGTGATAAGATTGATATAATTATGTCTATGCTTATTAATGGGAAAGCCCATATTGATCCAAATAATGTTCCTTTAGCTTCTTTGGTTGCTCAAGAAGAGCAAGTTGATGTGAACTTCATAAGAAATAACAACTTTGGCAACAATGCTTATGGTAATAATGCTTATAGGAACAATTTTGGTAACAACAACTATAAGCCATATCCTCCTAATAATACTTATGGCTATAATGGTAAACCTGAATTACCTAGTGAAGAAAGAATTTTAGAAGTTGAAAGAGCCACTAAAAAATTCATGCAAATGCAATATGAGCAAAGGTTAATAGTATGCTGCCAAGGGGGATAGCTGTCCCCCTTGTGGATGTCGTCCGATCCACAACATCAAGATATGTGCCAAGACTGTTTAAGAGTGCACCTTGTGATGATGTGTGGTTAACTATTTGTAATAAATGTGACATATGACTACATGTTAGATGCCAATATCAGTGATACAAGGAGAGGACGAACTGCTATAGATTTATCGGTAAGCTTAGCTCAACATGCAAGAGCCAAAGTGCAATAGGTTGTACAAGGTTAGTATCTGCTTTCACCATGAGTGACACTGTTGACGATGATGTGACTGATGCATGGTGCATGCATTAGGCAAGTTGGCCTATGTCAGCTTCCACCACGCATGCATTTTGTACACATGCAAGTTATCTACTTAGCTACATAGGCTCTGCATGCATGCACTGTCGACATGTGTGAATCACAAAGAGCAAGTGCTCTGCCTACAATTTAAGTCATACAATTATCTAGCATTATATAGAACATCGAAGGTTGCCGGGAACTTTGACACTTTCTAGTGTAGCAACACCCGATTACCACCAACAAATTGTGTTGTTTCCTAAATCTATTACTCCCTCCGATCCAAGTTAGTTGACTTAGATTTATCTATATTCGGTTGACATGGTTTAGTATTAGATGTATCCGTATCTTGACAAATTTGAGTCAACTAATTTGGATCGGAGGGAGTATCGAAAGTTTATATGTGAAGATATACAACCATCTACATCGAACACAAATCACTTTTAATGTATACTATCGTACAAAAAATATGAATATACGAGTTGAGTTGCAGAAGTTTTCATAAAACTGCGGTTGTCTCAGCAAGTAATCTTTAAAAAAAATCACCATGTATAGATACCTGAGAGGCTCCCGGAAATGGACATGTCATATGTACACTTAAATTAGACAGACATGACAATTAACGGCGGTTCTTTCAAGAATTAACGCTACATATGTCTAACATCTTACTACGTACATGTCAACTGAATAGAACTCCAAATAACAACGTGCTAGAGAACAAACACTATGACGCAGAGATTACGTGTTGTCTCATTCTTTCTCTAGAGGCTACAGGAGGAGACATACTCTGGATATGACAGAAAAGTGGCAGCCGAACAACAACCATAATTTTTGATTAGCAGCAATTGTACCAAATGTGGTTAGGTCCAAGCACATATCTCTAGGCAGATCGTATGGTAGACGCATGGGGGGCAGCTATCCCCTGTGGCAGCAAATCCACACCCGAGCAAAATAAACTATTTACTAAAACTATGGAGGAATAATCTATCATTTTGAAGAACATTAGCCATCAACTTGAGAGTCTAAATAGGGAAATTCCTAGTTTACAATTGAAACTCTCTAATGCTGAAAGAAATATATCATCTTTGTCTGAAGCACAATCTTCATTGATTAATAAAATGGCTGCTAAACCTGAAACTAATAATAATCCCTTTGTAGCTACTAATGCTATACAAGTAAGAATTGATGAAAATGTTAGACTATTAGCTGAACTACATGCTAAGTGGGAAAGAGAAGATGAAATTGCTAGAAACATTAGTGTTTATACTATCACCACCACTAGTGTTGAGGCTAGTAATAGTTCTACTACTTTAGATGATAAATTTGATTTTGATCTTGATGGTTGCAACATCTCTGAAGTTATTAAGTTCCTACAAAAGCTTGCTAAAAGTCCTAATGCTAGTGCTATGAACATGGCTTTTACAAAACACATTACTGATGCTCTCATAAAGATTAAAGAAGAAAAGATGAAACATAAAGCTTATATTCCTATAAAATAAGAAGATGGTTGGGAACCCATCATTAATATGAAAGTTAATGACTTTGATTTCAAAGTTTTGTGTGATCTTGATAGTAGTGTTTCTATTATGCCTAGAAGGATTTATGATATGCTTGATTTGCCTCCTCTTGAAGATTGTTATTTGAATGTCCCACTTGATGATATTGCTAAAAAGAAACTCATGGGGAGTCTTAATGATGTTCTTATTATGGTTAATGATTCCTATGTCCCCATTGATTTCTATGTTTTGGATGTTGAATACAATGCTTCTTGTCCTATTACTTTGGGAAGACCTTTTCTTAGAACTATTGGTGCCATCATTGATATGAAAGAAGGCACCATTAAATATAAACTCCCACTCAAGAAAGGTATAGAACACTTCCCTAAAAAGAGAGAAAAGATTTCTTTTGCTTCTCCTATGAAAACAAAATTTGGTCTTAATGCTTTTTCATTTGAGAACACTTGATTCTTTTTTTGGTTCTTATGCCTAACTTAAAGGCGTTAAAGAAAAGTACTTGTTGGGAGATAACCCAAGAGTTTTAGATGAGTCTTGAAAGTTATTACTTCAGTAATAACCGCTCCTTATCCTTTTTATTTGCTTTTTGTGCCAAGAGTAACCTCTAATGAGAGTGAAGTAATGATTGGGAAAGTTGCTGTCTCGAAACAGATTTTTGTGCTTCACCGAAAAAATTCCTGAGAGAGCTCTGTATGTCGGATTGAGCTGTAATTTTTTGTGCTTATTCACCAGGTTGTTATATAACTTTCGTTAGTTCAACATATTTTGATTTGAGCAACATAAGGTCTTCGAAAAAATTGTCTTTACCTGCTGGTCTGCTTTGACAGATTTCTGCCATTTTCTGCATTTGCTTCTTGTTGGTTCCTTCTTGAGTTCTTTTGGGGAATTGAGCTTTTTGAGGGAAGTGCTACAGTAGCTAGTGTTCTAATGGAAGTTTATTTGGTGTTAGAACTGAACCTTGAGACTTATTTATCTTTAGTGCACTAATGTTGCTAATGAGATTGTGTGAAGTTTTGTATGAAGAAAAATTTCAGGTGTATGGAAGGAATGAGTAATGAGATGAAGGATGGACTAAAGCTCAAGCTTGGCGATGCCACGCGTGTCACCACAAGAAATATCCAAAAAGTACAAGCGTCAAAGCTTGGGGATGCCCAAGTCATCCCCTTCTTCATCAATAAAAATCCCAGGTTTCTTCCAAACGCTTCATTTTTATTGTTTCATGCACAGTTGTGTTTTTCTTGGAGCGTCTTCTTTTTCATTTTCGTTTTGGTTTTCGTTTGCTTGGTTTGCTTAGTTTTCTGAATAAATTGGTTGGACCCCCTATTTCATACTTTGGTTTGCAAATAGTTTGGTTTGGTTTGGTTTGGAAAAGAGTAGGAAAGTTCTTACTTTTGTGGTAAAAAGAGCTTGTTTTTGACTGTGGCCTATGCTTTGTCATGCCATGATTGATATTGTTTTGGCTTTATGCTTAGTATTATTTGCTGTAGAATGACTTGTTATAAACAATTGATATTGCTTAATGTGCCTTGGATGAATCATGCGTTGTTTTAGCATATTAAAGCATATTATAGTGGTATTCTCCTTTGATGCTTTATTTGGGTTGACTTGGCGCATGCTCACACCATGTTATGACTATCACAAGTCACCATAGCCTTTATGATCCTTTAGTTTTCAACTTGTAGTATCACTTTATGCTTTGATCAATGATGTTTTATTGCTCTGCATGATTATGGCCATTATTGCTCTCTTAGTTTGTCGCTCCCAGTCTTTTGCTAGCCTCCACAACAAAGTATGAGTTCCACTCATGCATCCAGCTCCCTAAACCAAGTTATTCCAAAGAGTCCACCATACCTACCTACTAGCTTATGCTATTCCAAGTGTATTCATGCTTTTGTTTACCTTCCACTTGTTATGAGAAAACTAGTGATTAAAGCTCTCACGAACTTGATGGCACACTTTACTTTACTTGCCTTTAATAAACTTGAACCATTGTGTCGTCTATGTTGTATATGCTTGCACTTATTTGTTGGGAATTAGCAGAACCATGCTTTCATGGGGAACGCTTTCAACATTGCACTTGGTACTTGTACCTAGTTGATATCATGCTCTTTTGTATATGGATGTCGTCAGTGTGAAATGAAAGGGGAGCTTGTAAGTCCATGGAGTTATGTATATGTGTTAGAGAAACACCTGGGTCACTGGTCTAATCCATGCTGACATGGTGGAAACCTGCAGCGTAACCATAATGAGCTGTCTATGAAGCATTCTTCTTATAAAAAAAGAGTCCTATATTGAGAAAAAAGAGAAAAAAAAGATACTATGAAAAGAGGAAAGAGAGAAAAAAGCACCATATTCCCATGGTAAATAAGAAGAATGTTGAGATGCTCGTTGTCTGCTTGCCTTGTCATTTTGATATGGGGATTCTTCCGTATCATCGGGCAAGGGGTACCCCGTTGGCGGTTCTCTATGATACACATGTACTTACGATGACAAGAACTTACCGGTGACTAAACTTGAGTAACATTAGGAGCGGCCCTCGTATACAAGGGACATGAGATTTCTGACTTATACTTTGTCAAGCATGTACACCATAGTTTGTTCACTTTAACCTTAATCACTTCAAGATGCTTATGATAGGGGCAATGAGAGCTGAAAGCTATAAGTACCATAATTTTTGGAAGCTCTTTATGAGACTTGAATCCCTACTTCCTTTTACAAAAGGCCTTTCTTCCACCATTATATTGAGTCTCCACCTTCTACCTTTATGCACCTACTTTGAGAGCATAGTGGCCATTCTTAGTTCTATGTGCATTGTCCCAAGACTAGTTGATTGATGCATACTTTGATATTGCTTGTTTTAAACTATTGTATCTAGTCACTCTTATGAACGTTGAAGGTGTCCTATGCATTTATATTTGCTACTCTATTGAGGGGCAAGCTGAATACTCGAGGACTTACTTTGATCAAGTCTTTGATGGTGCATGTCACCTCAAAAATTATTTCTTTTTATCACTTACCTACTCGAGGACGAGCAGGAGTTAAGCTTGGGGATGTTGATACATTGCAAATGTATCTATAATTTTTGATGTTCCATGCTTGGTTTTATCCACTTTCTTGTGTTTTGTTCCAACTTTGGAGTACTTTTTATATGATTCCTTGGACTAACCTATTAACAAGAGCCACAGTGCCAGTTGCCTGTTTTTTGCTGTTTTTGGTTCCAGGAAAGTCAGAAAATGAATATTCTCGGAATTGGACGGGACAAAAGACAAAGTGCCTATTTTTTCGGAAGGGATCAAGTGCTAGAATACGAGACGGAGAAGGGTCAGGGAGCCACCACACCACCTGGCCGCGCGGCTAGGCCTGGCCCGCGCCAGGGGGTGGTGTGGCTGCTCCCGGCACCCCCTCGGCCTCTCCTTCCGCCTATATATTGCCCTCGAGACGAAAACCCTAAGTACCCAATCAAAAATTCATGAAAGAGTCTGTAGCCGCCGTCATCTCCATCCGTAGATCGGGAGGGATCTGAAGCTCTTCCCGGCACCCTGCCGGAGAGGGGAATTCACCCTGGAGGCCTTCTTCATCACCATGCAAGCCTCCGGTGTGATGCGTGAGTAGTTCATCCTTGGACTACAGATCCATGTAGTAGCTAGATGGTTGGTTTCTCCTCCTTTGTGCTTTCATGTTTAGATCTTTTGAGCTCCGTTCATGATCAAGATCATCTACTTGTAATTCATACATGTTGTGTTTGCGGGGATCCGGTGGATATTGAGATGCTATTTCAGATTGATTATTGATTCTATCATGTCTTTGTTATTTGTGATCTTGCGTGCTTTCCGTTGTTAGTAGCTATCTTGGCCAAGTAGATGCTAGCAACTCCAAGAGTTAGTATTTATGCTCGATAGTGGGTTCATGCCTCTGGTAATCTGGGGAAGTGACAGAAATCTCTAAGGTACTAGATGTGTTGTTGCTACTAGGGAGAAAACAACAATCCTTTATTCATAGAACAATCGTATTGTTTACTTTACACGCAGTTCGTAAAGCAATAATCTGTTGCTTGCAACTTAATACTGGAGGGGGTTCGGATGATAACCTGAAGGTGGATTATTAGTCATAGATGCAGTTGGATGGTGGTCTATGTATTATGTTGTAATGCCCAATCAAGTCCCAAAGGAGTCAAGATGATTAGTATATGCATGTATTGCTTTGTCGGTGTTTGTCGATTGCCCCGCTGTAATTTGTTTACCCAGCATGTTATCTATCTAAGGAGAGCCACCTCTAGTGAACTATGGATCCCGGTCCTTGTCTTTTACATACAATCTATAAACTGTTTCTGCTTTGTGTTTACTTTCTGCAAACTTTTACTTCTTTCCATTCGATATGTTTAATCCTTTGTTTTCCACAAAACATGGTGAGATTGACAACCTCATCGCAAGTTGGGGACAAAGTTCTGTGGTTGTGTTGTGCAGGTCTCCACGTTGCTACTAGCACCGGTAGTGCGCCCTGCCAAAGCTCAGCTAGTAACACCTTGGGGGTGTTTCCTTGCTCCTACTGGTTCGATTAAACCTTGGTTTCATAACTGAGGGAAACTTGTTGTTGTGCTCATCATACCTTCCTCTTGGGGTTCCCAACGAGCTCTACATCAACCACGAGCCATCAACACATTTTCGGGCGTCGTGCATTGAGCCATCATGGTTCTGTAAGCTTCTTCTAAGATACGGATGGGCACTTCACGATATGTTAGGTCATTGTTGATCTCCACAACTCTGTGATCGATGTTCTTGAAAACTTCGGTCTTCTCTGGCACTTCCAGGCATTTGCGAAGTAACGAGATATGAAACACATTGTGGATGGCTGACATCTCTTCAGGTAGTTCCAGTTGATATGATACTTCTCCTCGACGGTTCAGAATCTTGAAGGGCCCGATATATCTAGGGCTAACTTTCCTTTCAGACTAAAGCGTTGGGTTCCCTTCAATGGAGAAACCTTGAGATATACAAAATCTCTGACATTGAAAGTCAGGTCTCTCCTTCTCTTGTCAGCATAACTCTTTTGTCTGGATTGGGCGGTCTTGAGGTGCTCACGGACTTTGTGAACCTTCTCTTCAGCTTCTCGGAGAATGTCGGGTCCAAAGATCTGACTCTCTCCTACTTGCGACCAATTCAAAGGGGTACGACACTTCCTTCCGTATAGGAATTCAAATGGTGCCATCTGCAAACTAGCTTGATAACTGTTGTTATATGACAATTCTGCGAAAGGCAGGCAGTCTTCCCATTTTGATCCGTATTCCAACACACAAGCTCTAAGCATATCCTCTAAGATCTGGTTGACTCTCTCAGTCTGTCCATCAGTTTGCGTGTGATAAGCGGTGCTAAAATTCAACTTGGTTCCCAATCCTTCCTGAACTTTCTGCCAAAATCTTGAGGTAAACTGGGTTCCTCGATCTGATACGATGGTCTTGGGGGTTCCATGCAGACTAACAATCCTAGCAATGTACAACTCTGCTAGCTTCGCACTCTGGTAGGTAGTCTTGACAGGTATAAAGTGGGCTACCTTGGATAGTCTATCAACTATGACCCAGATTGAGTCATTTCCCCTACTAGAAGTAGGCAAACCGGTGATAAAGTCCATTCCGACGGAATCCTATTTCCATTCCAGAATCTGCAATGGTTGCAATAGTCCTGCGGGTCTCTGGTGCTCTGCTTTGACTCTTTGACAAATGTCACACTTGGCGATGTAGCTTCCGATTTCTCTCTTCATCTTGTGCCACCAAAATTGCTGTTTCAAATCCTGATACATCTTCGTTCCTCCGGGGTGGATAGAATAAAGAGTATCATGAGCTTCCTTCATGATAACTTGCTTCAGCTCCAAATCTGCTGGCACACAGATACGTCCTTTGTACCATAGCAGTCCTTCTTCATCTTCAGTGAATCTAGGTACCTTTCCTGTACCAATATGACGTTTGATTCCGTCGATACTTTCATTCCCCTTCTGGGCTTCCTTGATTTGGCTAATCAAAGTGGGTTGAAGTTCAATGCTAGCTAAGAATCCTTTGCTAACCAATTCAGTCCTGAACTGCTCCAACTCCTCATACAAATTTGGCTGTTTCTCCTTGATCATGGTGTTTAGCCTACACGGCAATCTGCTAAGAGCATCCGCTACCACATTGGATTTGCCGAGGTGATAGTGAATGTCAAGGTCATAATCCTTGATTAACTCTATCCATCTCCTTTGCCTCATATTCAGCTCCTTCTGAGTGAAGATATACTTCAAGCTCTTGTGATCTGAGTAAATCTCATAGCGATTACCCATTAGATAATGATGCCATGTCTTTAATGCCAAAACTATGGCTGCTAGTTCAAGATCATGGGTTGGATAGTTCTGCTCATGTTGCTTCAGTTGTCGAGATAGATACGCGATGACTTTGCCTTCTTGCATTAATACACATCCGAGACCAATCTTGGATGCATCACAATACACATCAAATGGCTTCTTGATGTCTGGCATGATCAATATTGGGGTTGATATCAATCTCTTCTTCAGCTCCTGAAAACTGGCTTCACACTTGTTAGTCCATTCAAACTTTTTGTCCTTCTTCAACAATTGGGTCATGGGTCTGGCGATGCTCGAGAATCCTTCTACGAACTTGCGGTAATATCCCGCTAATCCGAGAAATGCACGGACTTGGGTTTGAGTGGTTGGGGCTTCCCATTCTTCGACATCTTTGATCTTGGCGGGATCAACAGAGACTCCTCCGGCAGACACAATATGTCCTAGGAATCCTACTTCTTTCAGCCAAAACTCACACTTGCTGAACTTGGCATATAACTGATGCTCTCTCAGGGTTTCTAGGATGACTCTCACATGTTGCTCATGCTCTTCTTCTGACTTGGAGTAGATAAGGATGTCATCGATAAACACAACTACAAACTTATCTAGGAAATTCATAAAGATCTTATTCATGAGATTCATGAAATAAGCAGGGGCATTGGTTAATCCGAAAGACATAACCGTATACTCGTATAAACCATAGTGAGTAGTAAAGGCGGTCCTCGGAATATCCGTTGCACGAATCTTAAGTTGGTGATAACCAGTCCAAAGATCAATCTTTGAGAATACCTGGGCTCCAGTCAGCTGATGAAATAGATCCTCTATCTTTGGCAAAGGGTCCTTGTTCTTGATGGTGACGTCATTCAACTTTCTGTAATCTGTACACAGACGGTTTCCTCCATCTTTCTTGTCGACGAATAACACTGGTGATCTCCATGGCGATGCGCTTGGTTGAATCAAGCCTGTTGCCAACATGGCATCCAATTGCTTCTTCAGTTCCACTAACTCTGAGGGGTTCATGCTATAGGGTCTCTAGGCTATGGGTCCGGTTCCAGGGATTAGTTCGATAATGAACTCAATATCCCTATCCGGGGGCATACCTGGCAATTCATCTGGGAATACGTCGGGGTATTCACAGACTACTCTGACTTGGTCTATGGTGGGTAGGGCTAGACTCTTGTTGCTCTACTGTTACTCCAGAACTACTGGTCATGGTGATGGATTTCTTAGCACAGTCTATCAGTCCCTTATGCCTTGACATCCAGTCCATACCTAGTACTACTTCCAATCCTTTGGTTCCAAGTACTATAAGGTTGGCGTAAAAATCTATCCCATGTATTCTGATAGGTACAACTTTGCAAATTTTTCTAGCTTTTGTAGTTGAACCGGGGATTTGAACTATCATGACATGCTTCAGGTTGGTTGTGTGAATTTTACTAGTGCATGCAAATTCTTCGATGACAAATGAATGCGATGCTCCAGAATCAAACAATACTCTTGCTAAAACCGAGTTGACAGAAAACATACCCAGCACTACATCTGGCGCTTCTTGGGCTTCTTCTGCGTTCATGTGGAAGAGACGACCGTTGCGGTTGTGAGGGTTCCCTAGGGCAAATCTTCTTCCTAGTTGAACACGACGCTGTTGTTGCACTGGGGCATTCACATTGGCAGTGGCGGTAGTCTTATTGGGACACTCATTGGAGTAGTGACCCTTCACTCCACACTCGAAATAAGTGATCTGGGACTTGTCCTTTGCTGCGACGGGCACATCATTGCTGCCAGTTCTGGGTGCAGTGTTGTTGTTGTTGTTGTTGTTGCTCTTGGAAGGTGTACGGTTGAAATTGTTGGCATTGCCGAAGTTGTTGTTGTGTCCTCCGGACTTCACATTGCCTCCGCTACGGTTGGGGTAGCTTGGGCGAGACATTGGGGGTCGGTTGTTCCTTGGTGCATATCCTGGTGAGGGGTTGGGACGGTACTTCTGGTGACTGCTGGATCCTGATTGCTGCATCATACAACATTTGCGGTTGGCGTTTGCCTGGTTAATCTTCCCTTCCATCTGAATGGCAGAGTCGACTAGCTCTTCGAGATCCTGGAAACGGATGTTAACGAGGACAGTCTGCATCTCATCATGCAGTCCGTTCAAGAATCTCTCCTTCTTCTTTGCCTTCGTGTTGATCTCGTCAGGTGCATATCTGGCAAGTGACAGGAATCTGTCACAGTACTCCACCACAGTCATTCTTCTTTGCTTCAACTCTCGGAACTCATCCCTCATTCGGGTGACTAGACCCTACGGCACGTGAGTGCGGCTGAACTTGACTTTGAATGCTTCCCATGTCATAACTTGACCATGGTTCATCAGGTGGATATTGTTCCACCATGCTCTTGCATCTCCCGCCAGATAGTGGGTGGCGAAGAGAACTTTCTCGTTGTCATCAACTCTGCCTACCTCTAAGTTATTCTCCATCATCTGCAACCAGTCATCAGCATCTAATGAGTTTTCTGACGTGCTAAAGATTGGGGGATCTGTATTCTGGAAGTTCTTCAGCTTGGATCCCTGATGATCCTGATATCCATGCCCTTGGTTGTTGAGGCCATTTGGGCGATCTGCTGCAATGTTGCTAAGTTGGCTTGTCGTTCTACCCTGCTTGCTTCTCTGTCTGCAATGAGATTCTGCAAGATCTGCAGCATTGGGTCTTGCGACGAGCTGCTCCCTCCTTGGTTTCCACGAGTCATCTGAAGATTGAGATAGATATAGGGGTAAGAGGGAAATTCTAAGGTTTATGGTTTTGGTTTCAAATCTAAAACTTTGAGTTAGACTCAGGTTTTTCAACTAACTCCATTTCATTCATGCAAACAAGCACACGATACAACACACACCACAACAAACAAAGGAAAACAGATGGTTTGAAGAACCATTCTACAAGCTACGATATAGTGGGACCGATACATTTCATGCTACGACTGTGCTCTAGTGCATATACTCATCTTCGATGAAGTCGGAGTCCTCATCGTCAGTGTAGAAGTCCACAACATCCTCTTCCAGAAAGTCATCATCATTGCTGAGGTAAGAATCCATGTCTCCCTGTATGTCTTCACCCTCCTCTTCTTCCTTTGCGACACGCTGAGCTTCTTGCTCCTTGGCGGTCTTCTCGAGGTCGTCCACCTTCTTGCAAAGACGGGCGATGGTGCGATCCTTCTTGGCACGCTGGCGGCAAAGAGACTAGCGATCTTGGATGAGCAGTGCGAAAGTCTGGGCCTTCTGGTCGACAATGGCACGATTCTGGTTGGCTAACTCCCTGGCATTGTCCAGTTCCTGGTGTCTGTCGTGTAGTAAGAAGTCAAGATTCTCCACTTGATGCCTCAACTCTGGGTGACTTGGCATCTCCATCAGCATTCCCATGAAGTCACGTCTTGCATAGTGAGCAAAACGGGTTCCCTGGAGTTGGTTGACACTGAGGGAACATAGACGTGCGAGAGCTTCATGCATTGCCCTGGCTAATCCATCTAGCCAGTTGTTCTCTCTCACGGAGAACTAAATTCTCCTAGAAGTTGGTGATTCGATGCTTCCTCTAAGATCCGCGGTGACTAGCCACTGTAGGTCTCCTCCTGGGGGTCCTAGAAGTTGAGCTCCAAGAAACTCCGGATGTGGGCATCCCAGTAACTCTGATAGTGAATCTAGATCCCTCTCGAAGATCAGCTGACCTATGTTTCCCAACTGGTAGAACTTGCTGAACTGAGTCTCCATCTACAAAAAGAATTAAGGACGAGGAAATTAGTGAAGTGATCAAGTGTGTCAAATTCTAAGTAGTAATGTAAGAATTTTGAGGAACATGAATTTTTGAGAAAGAGTGAATTCCCAAGGATAAGAGAGGAAATAGATTTTTGTAAATACTCACTTTGGTTTTGAAACTAAGTTTTTGTTTGGACGTCCATTCTAACTAGGGTCTCCTATCGTCAGGATGGCTCTGATACCAACTTGTCAACACCCGGATTTTTAATCCCAGATGCCCGTTATGCCATACCTCGCAATCCCAGGATTACCATTTCTGCGAGACATAACGGATTGGATATCACAATACATCATCCATTACAAACCATACATAAGGTCTTACACAAATAAGGATCTCATGATCCAATCTTAATACAACAAGCAGCGGAAATAAAAGATAAGCGTAGCGGTGGGATCCATCTTCAGGGGCACAGGCAATGCTGACGAAGGCAGATAGTCCTAGTTATCATAGCCGTCCTGCGGGCCATCATCTTGATAGTCTCCTTCATAGTCTGGCCATGAGAATAGCCAGGGACAAAAGCCATGAGTACCCTTTAAGTACTCGCAAACTACCACTAACAAGTAGTATAGTGCTAAGTTAAAGTGCTAAATCTAAGTTTAACTATAAAGGTAAGTTTGAAACCTAAGCTGAGTTCTAAAGCAAAGAAAGATAAAATAAAGTTCTAGAATCACTTAAGTTGGGAAGCTATTGTCATCAACACAACTCTGTTATGGTCAAGTCAAGATTCATCGTTCTTTCATAAGTCATTTTGAAAACATCTGACAATAAAACAGTATGGCCATTCCAACTGTCCATAACCGCAGACGCGGCTATTCGAATAGTTTGACACTCTGCAGAGGTGGTACACTTTCACCACAAGATTCGATACATCTGCTAGGGATAACCCTGAATCATCATACTTAGTATGCAGATAATCAAACATAACCTTTCCTTTACACACCCTAGTATAAGCACCTCTCCTATGAGCATGGTCTCCCAACCATGACCATCTGTCATCTTGGGCACTACATAGGTGGACAACATTGAGAGGTAGCCTCAGCTCAAACCTCTCCCGCGAGGGAACTAATACTAATGCATATAAACTTCCGGCTAAGCCTTACCCAATTCAAGTAGTGTGGTTGTACGGTAAATTTGGAATGGTATCGCATCCGAATCCAACCATCAGTTTTATCAAAGGGTTAGGGCTCATGCCTCAACATTTTCACCATAATAAACCATTTGTGTTTCTCAACACATGTCAAAACATCTCAATAGAGTGACTCATCATTCCAAGGTTTTCACAATTCATTTTCACCAAGTGTTCCCATCTAAAGTTACTCAAGTTTTTATCTACTCTAAACTACTAAGTTAAGAGTGTTCACTAAGGTGGAAAGATGGGATCAATCTCATGCCATAGAATGACATCTAAAGTTATCTAAAATAGGCCAAGTTTTATACTCTTTATGCTACCTTCAAAACAAGTAAGGGACTTTGTGTAAAGTAAAGGAAGTAAAGCTTGAAAAAAAGACTTGGGGTAACTAGTAGTCAAAGTGGTATAACCAAAGCATGACTAAAGCATCTTTGCTAAACCATCTAGTTTAATCCTAGCTTGCTAATAGTAGCTTGCAAGTGTTAGCTTGCATTGTTAATGGTGTCTTGCAAGTACAACTTGCAAGGATTAACTTGGATAGTGCTAGCTTACCTTGGTTGGTGCAGTGGTTGAAGTTGTCTTCCTCCTCTTGGTAGAACTCCTCCTCCTCGTAAGCTTGGTCGGTACTATCTTCTATAAATACATACGGAGTACACAATCACCAAACAATACTTAACTAGTCTAATTAGTACTCTAAGGCACACAATTGATGATCTATTATCATCACAAGCATCCAAGTTTTATTCAATAGTTTTCTCCTTTTTATTTTAGAAAAGTAATTTCTACTCATTGAAAAATTAACTAAGATTTAATATTCACCACTTAAAATATGGCATCATGTGGACACATGTCATCACCACATATTCTAACATGTGGGAATGGGATTTAAGGGTTACTTTGGTTTAAGTTCATTATTTAATGATTTAAAGTGACTAGAAATGCCTATATAGCATTAATTCGGTACTAGTCCAAAGTCACTGCATGTAAACCTTAATATTATTACATATTTAGATAGATATGATGAAATGTGATTTTTGGGAGTTGGAATCAACTCAAAAGCTAACTTGGTTGATTTTATAAAAATGTTGCAAGGTGCAAAAGCTTATGTCTTGTTATTTTTACTAGGAGAGATCTCTAACTCTAATTGAATTAAATCCAACAGGCTTGGATAGATCTTTTCAGTAGATTTCTAATAAAATTGGAATCACTCCAATTGGGTTAGTAAATCTCTATGAATTGAATTTCAAACTAGGGGACATAACTAGATTTAAACAAAAAAAGAAAAAACTAAATTTGAAACTTTCACACGCGCGGGAACTAACTGGGCCGGCCCAGCTACGCACAGCGCGCGCAGCGGGCTGCCTGACAGGCGGGCTCCACCGGTCAGCGGCACAACTTAACCGAAACGGTATCTAGCATCCTAGGCCACACGATCTAAAGATGATCCAACGACGGTGAGTCATCGTCGACGACGGTCACTCCGGCGAGAACGTGACCTAGACGCGGCGGTGGGGGTCGATTGGGGGCATACCAGGGCTCCAGCAAGGTCGGCGAGGCGGGCAAACGGGCTGGTAGACGACGGCGAGGCGAGGTGCGGTTGCGGCGGAGCTTGGGGTGATCTAAATTGCAAACGCCCTTCTCCTCCTGCTGTGGCGGCTTCGGCTTCAATTCCGGTGAGACAGAGCTCGAGCGGCTTCGGTGAGTGATGGGTAAGAATCAGTGAGAGGTGAGGAGTGTGGGAGTATGGAGAAATGGTGCTGGGGTGGCTGCTTTATATAGGGTCGACAAGGGGACAGAATGAGCGACGGTGAGGTCATCGGTGATGACGCTGCGGGGCTCTCTCGGCATGGGCGAGGGCGGCGTTGGAAGCTCTGTTCCCTAGCTGTCCTCTGAGGCTTAAAGGCACGGCAAGGCGAAGTCTCTACTAGTCGGGAGCGTGCGATGAACTCCGCGCAGACGGCGGTGTTCGACACTATTCCTCCGGTCTGTTGGTCGCGAGGCGGTGAACGATGATGTCCGGGCGGTTGTTGGGCCTGCTGCGGCCGTTGACACGCAATGTTAGAGCTAGGCGCGGTCTGTGCGGCTCTGGCGGGCGCGGCCCTCCAGGGTGATCGGCATGGCGGACAGCAGCAAGGGAGCGAGCAATTGAGGCTTGTCCTCCGCTCTTCTTTGGTCGGGGGCTGGTCGAGGCGAAGCGGTGTGATGGCGCTTGTCTCCCAGCAAGCGAAGGAGAGCGTGGGACGGGCTGAGGCGAGCGGTCCGTGGTCGACCTGGGCAAAGCTTCGGGCGGCGAGTTACTCGAGCAGACAGTGGAGAGGGAGAGAGGGTTAGGGCCGGGGTTCTAGCTGGGGGAACCAGGGGACCAAGTTAGGCCCAAATGGTGACCAAAACTACTGCTCACTATAGTGTTCTAAGATTTGCAAGATTTGTGCCTGCCACCTGTTCGACACAATGGCCGCAAGAAGCATTTGAATTTTGGGGTTCAAATGAGTGATCTCCACTAGTACTAGGTAGTCTCTTGTTGCAAGGGTTTTGAAAATGGAGTTCATTTGGATGGTTTTTGAAATAGGGGTGATCTAGGCATATGCATTGAATTCAATTTTCACATGCCATTTAAAATTAGTGTTTGAATGTTTTTGGAAGATCACAAGGTGGGCCTTGGTAGATCTTTACTTGTACTAGTAAGGGTGCAAAGATCCAGAATTATTTCTGTTGAGAAATGAGTGCTAGGAACACTCAAAGTAGTGTAGTGGATTAAAATGACCAAAATGACCATTCCTCATTTTTAATTGTTTTTGATTTTATTTTCTTTGGGATTTGCTTAGGAATGATTTAGATGATGTTTAATTTACCATAGAAACATTTTACAACCAATGGATCAATCAATGGTGACCATTCACAAAGATTTCAAAATAAGGCCTTTCTTATATGCATGCGTAAATACTTTAAATAGAAAAAGGTTTTGTTAACCCTAAATTGGGTGATTTGGATCTTGATTAACATTACTTAGAGTTTTGGGATGTTACACATGATGGCTCTGTGTATGGCGCCAGAAAAATGCTGGAGCGGTGTTGATGTAGAGCTCGTTGGAAACCCCAAGAGGAAGGTATGATGAGCACAGCAGCAAGTTTTCCTCAGTTATGAAACCAAGGTTTAATCGAACCAGTAGGAGCAAGGAAACACCCCCAAGGTGTTACTAGCTGAGCTTTGGCAGGGCGCACTACCGGTGCTAGTAGCAACGTGGAGACCTGCACAACACAACCACAGAACTTTGTCCCCAACTTGCGATGAGGTTGTCAATCTCACCGTGTTTTGCGGAAAACAAAGGATTAAACGTATCGAATGGAAAAAAGTAAAAGTTTGTAGAAAGTAAACACAAAGAAGTAAACAGTTTATAGATTGTATGTAAAGAAAAAGGACCGGGATCCATAGTTCACTAGAGGTGGCTCTCCTTAGATAGATAACATGCTGGGTGAACAAATTACAGCGGGGCAATTGATAAACATCGAGAAAGCAATAGATGCATATACTAATCATCTTGACTCCTTTGAGACTTGATTGGGCATTACAACATTATACATAGACCGCCATCCAACTGCATCTATGACTAATAATCCACCTTCAGGTTATCATTCGAACCCCCTCCAGTATTAAGTTGCAAGCAACAGATTATTGCTTTACGAACTGCGTGTAAAGTAAACAATACGATTGTTCTATGAACAAAGGATTGTTGTTTTCTCCCTAGTAGCAACAACACATCTAGTACCTTAGAGATTTTTGTCACTTCCCCAGATTACCAGAGGCATGAACCCACTATCGAGCATAAATACTAACTCTTGGAGTTGCTAGCATCTACTTGGCCAAGATAGCTACTAACAACGGAAAGCATGCAAGATCACAAATAACAAAGACATGATAGAATCAATAATCAAACTGAAATAGCATCTCAATATCCATTGGATCCCCACAAACTCAACATGCAGAATTACAAATAGATGATCTTGATCATGAACAGAGCTCACAAGATCTAGACATGCAAGCACAAAGGAGGAGAACCAACCATCTAGCTACTACATGGATCCGTAGTCCAAGGATGAACTACTCACGCATCACACCGAAGGCTTGCATGGTGATGAAGAAGGCCTCCAGGGTGAATTCCCCTCTCCGGTAGGGTGCCGGGAAGAGCTTCAGATCCCTCCCGATCTAGGGATGGAGATGACGGCGGCTACAGACTCTTTCGTGGATTTTTGATCGGGCCCTTAGGGTTTTCGTTCCGAGGGAATCTTATAGGCGGAAGGGGAGGCCGAGGGGGTGCTAGGGGCCACCACACCACCCCCTGGCGCGGCCAAGCCTGGTCGCGTGGCCAGGTGGTGTGTCCGGCCTCTGGCCCCTCTCCGTCTCGTATTCTGGCATCTGATGACTTCCAGAAAAATAGGCACTTTGGCTTTTGTCCCATCCAATTCTGAGAATATTCATTTTCTGACTTTCTTGGAACCAAAAACAGCAGAAAACAGGCAGTTGACACTGTGGCTCTTGTTAATAGGTTAGTCCAAGAAATCATATAAAAAGTACTCCAAAGTTGGAACAAAACACAAGAAAGTGGATAAAACCAAGCATGGAACATCAAAAATTATAGATACATTTGCAATGTATCAAGGCATAACTAGGAACTTTCCTTTTGTTTATTAAACACACATGTATTAACGTTTCCAAATTAATACAATTATAGCATGCAAAATAAACATTTATCATAAACAAGGAATAAGATAATAACCACTT
Organism: Avena sativa; assembly: GCA_916181665.1. NCBI lineage: Eukaryota > Viridiplantae > Streptophyta > Magnoliopsida > Poales > Poaceae > Avena > Avena sativa. Next base: position 475,162,915 of record OV702290.1, read on the forward strand.
TATTATTACCTCTCGGGTATCTTCCCTTCATCTAAACCTTTGACTAACCTCCTACAAAAGGGAGTAAGATTTAATTTTGATGATAAATGTCTTGAAGCCTTTGATAAGCTAAAAAAAATGCTTTATCCCATGCTCCTATCATTAAACCACCTATCTGGGATACAACCTTTGACTTAATATGTGAAGCTAGTGATGATGTTGTAGGAGTAACTCTAGGACAACACATTGGTCGCAGATTTAATATTATACATCATGCTAGTAGAACTCTAAATGGTGCTCAAAATAATTACCCTAAGGAAGAAAGGGAACTTTTTGCTGTATTTTTCTCTTGTGATAAACTTCATTCCTATATAGTTGATGCAAAGGTAAGATTTCACACATATCATGGTGGCTTAAAAGAACTCCTTGAGAGGAAAGACCATAAGCCAAGACTGATCCGTTGGATTCTTTCACTTCAAGAATTTGAGTTGCAGATTATGCAGAGGCAAGAAATAAAGATGTTAGATGTAGTGTCCATATTTGCCCAGCAAGACACCAATCTTGTTGATAGGAACTTTAGTCGTGGTGATTTTTATTTACGAGAATTATTCAATGAACTAAGGTCAATTCCTCCAAAAGAGAAGAAGTCTTTGTTGTTGGAGGAGCTTTTCATCCTCGAATAAGCAAATGGTAAGTGCATGGTAAGTGTTCTTACCCAAATAAGTGATTTGTTTTCGCAGATTTTACTTCTGAAAAATTTATTTTTGAATTCCTCGTGTTTTTCTAAAGTTTCTGAGGGTTCTTACCAACTATACGACCGGAGAGGAAGCTCCCGCCGTATAGTTGGTTGTTGAACTCTCTGTATCATCTTCGTGAAATTGTTTTCGAAGTCTGGACCTATACGGTCGCAACTATACGACCGGAGCCAAAATTCCGGTCGTATAGTTGATCGTTAAACTCTCAGACACTTTCGATTTTTGATGTCTGTATCTATACGGTCGCAACTATATGATCGGAGCCAAAATTCCGGCCGTATAGTTGGTCGTAAAACTCTCAGACACTTTTCGTTTGTCTTTTCGTTTTTATTCATCTAAAAAAATGTTATTGTCGGTTCCGAGTCATGATTTAATCGACCTGGACTCGAGATATTTGGAAATATCTACCCGGAACCAACTATACAGTCGGAGCTATACGGGTCGCGCCCGTATAGTTGGTCGTTACGTGGCAGGACTCTTCCAAGTCTATGATTTCTTTCCCTGTTTCGTTAAGATTCTTTTCTTGGGCGATAATTTGGTGTTTCTCGCAAGTTTTGCCGACCTCTGACCCCCCTTATATACTGTCATTGTCTCTCTCTCTAATCATAATCTTCAGGAATCAATCCAGCCATGCTCTATCCCGTTCCAGGCCATGGGAAACCCCTGGGCCTTATTGCTCCTTCTAGGGACCACTCTTGTAGCCCGTCCATGGAGGACGACAATGAGGAGGTGGAGAGGTTTAGTCCGGGGTACAAGGAGTACGTCGAGCCAAGCTACTATAACAATGATTCCGATGATGTTGTTGTTGATGTCTACATCCGCCGTGATGTCTATGATCCCTTGGAGATCAACTGGGCGATGATGAAGAGGGCTCAAGAAGAGAGAGAAGGTCAAAAGCCACACAGAAAAGGGCGCATGGAGTCGGTCAAGTTCATCACCACGGATCCTAGGTCGCACAAGCGTAAGGAATTACCTAATATTGGTGTAGGTGCTAGCATGGGAGCAAAGATGTCACTCTTGAAGCCAACCATTAGTGCACGTATGAAGGTGAAACCTCAAGAAGAGTGGAGGTACGACTTTCACTTCCCTGATCCATCAATTATGGATGAGGAATAAGCTGTCCCTAGGACCAAGGATCGCGTGCGAGCACTAGAGATACATCAGAAGTGGGAACTACTTCATCGCGTCGAAGTCCGCCACCGTCTCAAGGAGATAGAGTAGAAGGATGATCTTCTCCCATTAGTGGCTAAGCTCACAGATAGAATGGACACTCTGCAATCTAATCTGCGTAGGTGCTACAGCCGCATTACTGCTCTGGAGGAGACCAACAAGAAGCTACGCACCGCGGTATTACATGCCATGGCGCCATAGTGATCTACGACAATCACGGTATCAAATAATCGCAAGGGATTATTTGATCCCGCCTGGCTTGATTCCAAGCTTGGGGAGATCTTTAAGACCTTGTAATCTATCTTATAAGTTTTATATTATTGTTTTAGTTTTGCATTAGTTCAAACCAGCAATAAAGTTTTCATCATTAGAATTCCCTTCAGGAATAGTCGATCCCTTTTATGAAATTCCGAGTTTATTATTATATATGGAGCAATATTGAGTTTGTGTTGTTTTATTGGATATATGAATGGCTTGAGTATAATTTTACTTGCACTTGATGATAGCAATAGGATTCTTCCACACCATTAGTATTAATGGAACACATAAAGATAATTTGGTCAATATGTTGTAAGTCTACGGTTTGATTTACAAAGAAAAACTATCTATATAATTGAGTTCAAAAAGAAACCTTGAATAAAGGAAAATTAAAGTGCTACCAAAATAGAGTGAGAAACAAGTCAAGGTAGAATCTTCAAGTCACAATAATGCTTCATATACAATTGGAATTTGATAATTGAGATCATTAAACTTTGAATTCCTACATGAAGTGGAATGTATGGCTAGCTCCTTTGCACAACACTTAAACAAAAGTGTGAGCATATATACAAAAGAAAAGAAAATAAAGAAGAAAAAGAGCGAGTGTGCAAAGAGCAAATAGTCATATACCACTATACTGTAGTATGACAAAGAGACACTTTTGAGATTTTGAATCCCAAGTGAATACATTGATCCTAAAACACTTGGGACTGCCTCGCTAACTCATTCGGTTGAACCGGATACTTTTACATTATGTTGAGATTCATCTTTTATGAACTGTTGATCACTAAGGTGTGGAAGCTTGCTAATACTATTTAGATGGTTCGAGTAAGGTACTATTCATGAACTTATTCTTATGTATCGCATATGATAAACACATGTTGCAACTGCCTCATTTATTTTATCGACTCAGCTTCATGAATATGAGGATCACATCCATTAAGCTAAACTTGCTCGGGACGAGCAAGAGTATAAGCTTGGGGAAGTTGATGGCTGCATATTTGTATCATGTTTTATACTATTATTTTGCATTGTAGATGTAGGATCTTGGTATTTTACGGCGCTCGTGCGTGCATTTTATGTCTGTTTTCACCAGGATCAGGACAGATGATGGATCCAATGGATATAATTCTTGGAACAGTTGTACTGAGGAGAAAAGGAGTCAAAAACAACGTAACCCGCTTATTTATGAAATATTAATAATACTAGAAGAAAACCCGAAGCAAACAAAGGAGACAGACGGTTCAACGACCAACTACGGCCAGAATTTTCCGGCCGTATAGTTTTGATCGTATAGTTGGCGCCGCCACCGCCTCCTCAAATAGTTTCACCCCGTGCAACTGGATCGGAGAGATGACATACCGAAACCTCACCTCCGGAAGGCATCTGGAGGGAGAACTCATCCACAGGGGATCCATCCTCACCCTGCGTAGATCTGGGAGGCTAAGGTATCGATCTTCATCATCCACCGCTGCATCACCACCATCTCTATCCATCCCATCTACATCTTGTCTATATATTGTTGTAATTTCCGTACTTGTTGTGGATTTATACAAGTACTATTCATCTATGATAGATTCCATTATTATTGCCATGATGTTGATTGCCTCCATGTCTGAGTAGACCATTAGTTCTTGGGGAGATGGAGAAACCCTAGTACGAGACTGAAATAAGATAAAGTTTATTATAATATTCATCATTGTGACCATGTGTTAGATTGTGTTCATCTTGATGTTGAGAGAAGTCGATCTCTCAATATTTGCCTCTTATGGGGACTTGATGGAGGGAACTACTTGTTGGTAGACGGAGGTGTGCTAGCATTTACAGTGACAATAAAGCTGTTGGCACTCCTTACGTATCAACTTGGGAAACCGAGAAAACTCACGGAACACTATCCATGCCATGGAATACGTCCTACGGGATTACGTCCCTTAATAGCGCAGTAATTCGATTGATGTCGATTGCTGACTGTTGTGGTTATGAGGATGATGTGAGCAGCGGTTGTTGCCTATTTGTCCAAATACGGAGTTCCTCCCACACATACATAGTTGAGAATGTTCATGATAATAATATTTATCTTAGCTCCTTATAATGCTAGTGGTGTATGCGCTACTCTCTGAGAATGTTTTTTCCCTATTGCAGTTCCAATCTCTCTTACATACGCGAAATTTACTTTCTGTGTTCAGTTGTTTTACTTTACTTTATTGTTGCTCTTATACCTAAAACCCCCAAACACCTTTTTACATAATACTCGCATTTTATCTTGTCACTTAGAACTTTATTTATCATTTCTATTATAATATTCATTTCAAGAGTTATTAGACTTCAGACTCCTACTCCCTGTGGGATCGATATCTTTATTTCGAAACTAGTTACAAACAATCTGTGCACTTGCAGTCATCAGAGTCCCTCACCAGTCTTGCCAAACTTCAAGCAAGCATTTGATATGTAATGTCCTGAGATTTATTAACCTAAATTAAGCCGACTTAGATAGAGTAGTTGTGCATTAGAGCATATTAAGCATATAGAAATCCGGGGGAATTTCGACCGTTAGATTAATATGTGAGATCTATCTTGAAGTTTCGAGAAAACTTGTGTGCGTAGTAGTATGATGCACTGCTGGCATGTGACAAGTTAAATGGTTGATAAATGATTGCTAATTGAAGCATTGTTGCTTGAGTGATACCATATTGGTTGCGAGGAAGATTGTTTGAATCTTTGCATGTGGATTCAAAAATTGGCCATGATCTTGTTGTATTTTGGACAAATTCAACACAATTCAAATAAATAAGCATAATACACATATATATGGATGCAAATGCATCCGTACAAGTCACACTAACTAAAAACTCAATCTTTCAAAGCCTAACTTCTAAAGCAACACAATAGATATATAAAAGGATGCATAAGCATCACCACATGACAATAATTAACCAAAATCTCAACCCGCTTCCAAAAGCAACAATCCATACACATCCAACACACTTCCATATATTACTTAAGAATATATCTTACAAGTTTCCATAACATATAAGAAAGAATAATTACAAGTCCAAGTCCATATTACAAGTCCACCAAATAAAACTTACAAGAATCCTTATGAATTGAAATACAATCAGACTACAAGAATAAGAAATAAATCCTAATCTATCTATCTCTTCCCCAACTTCCAATTCTTCTCATCTTTCCACACATCTATCTTCTTATCTTCATTCTTTCTTATCACCTGCAAGCAAACCATCAATAGTTAGTATGTGAGCAAAACCAAATCTTAAGGCAACAACTAGGAAGGTAAACCAAATCTATCTAGTCCAAATCAAATAGAATAAGAACAAAAGCAAGAAAACATGAAGCATTAAGTACTAAGTACAATAGCCCCAAATCTTTATACTAGAATATTAGAAGGGAGGGTAATTGTGCGTACGTATCTTGACTGAAACCCGTTGCAAAAGGTGGGCCGCGGGGTCATGGAGAAGGCTAGTGATCGGCTAATCTTTAGACTAGGCCTCATACCTATGAAAGTATGAATGGGAGACATGGCCTGTACTATGCAACAAGGCTAAAGATGTTTGTGGGTAAATTAGCATACCTCTTGAGAGCGGGAGTGTATAAATGTGTCATGATACTCCATGTTCTGGGAAAGAACTGCGAACGTTGCGGGGAAAGGAACTCCATGAAGTTCTGTATAACCCGTGAAGACTGGTATACATAGAATTTGATAAACTAAAACTTACCTTTTCTAAAAAACTGATTTTAAAAACCTGCACAAGCCTAGGATCTTGGACCCATAGCAGTAGAGTTAGTGCATCAAACAACCATATAGTTAGAACTTGATGAGTACGCCCGTACTCAATCTATCTTCCTTATCCCTTGCTTAGGTATTAAAGTCAATGACAGGACTACAAACAGGATACTAGAAGACTTAGAAGGCATCTACATGAAGTCAAAGTTAGCTCAACAAAGTCAACAGAATCAAATACTCAAAATAGTGTTGAAGAGATCAATTAAACTTAGACGGGATCCAATTTCCGAGAGTAGGAACCATACCCTTAGAAGTTGCTGATAGAGCAAATAGACAACCTTTAGTTAACGAGACAGGCCTAGAGGTTGATCTAGTGCTAGACTAGACTACAAGCTGCCTCTTTTGGATTCTGGTTTAAACAAGAACTTACCTAGCGAGTTCACTGTGTCATGAAAGTTCTGAGGATCTTCTATGAAGATTTGCGATTTTAATATATAGTTATACCTTGTACCTGTGATGTTTCTGTTGTACTACTCTAGCAGGTGTAATATTCGTGGAACGATGTTCCGTGACCAATGATCCGCGCTCTACAATATATAGTGGAGCGCAAGGTCACCACATGATGAGCCAAGAAGGTACATGGAAATCCACTGAACAACTTCTCAATGTTCTTTACCAGGATTAGCCATGTAACGACTCACCAAACTCATAGCATATGATAAATCGGGAAGAGAACAAACCATGACATATATCAAGAAACCAACAATACTAGAATAAGGAACTTGTGACATATACTCAAAATCTTCATCAGAACTAGAACATTCAATGCTGATAATTTAAAGTGAGCAGCAATAGGAGTACTAACAGACTTTGCATCATGCATATTAAAATATTGGAGAATTTTCTCCACGTAACTCTGCTGACTATCTCCAACAAAGAGAGAAAAAATCACGGGCGCCGGCCAGCGAAACTTCACTATAACGAGGAGTGTTTACACAACGCCGGGGATTTAAAAAATTCAACTTATCCCAGTCGGCGACTTACAGGAGCGCCCCCCCCCCCCCCCCCAAGCACCCTCCAGGCGTTGGAGAACTTAATTGAATTTGGACCATACTCCGCTTCGCCCCAAGCCTACCGGCAACGGGCCTTGCTCCGCTTGTTAGAAGTTAGTCCCCTTAACTGAATTTGGATCATACTTCAACACAAATTAGTGATGATATTTGCTAAAAAATTCAAGGTGCACCCGTGAACACAATTGGATAGGTGTGTGGAATATAGCATCTGACATTTACAATAGCTGTTTGAGTTGAACAAATTAAGAATCCTTCTTAAGGATGCCCCATATAGAGATAACGGGGATATGTTATGGGATATGGTTGACTGGCTTTAAAGTGTCGTGATGGGATGAGAGAGAGGAAGAGAGTGAATCGACGAAGGAAGTGTATATATTACCGTGTGCCGATGTTGACGTTAATACCATGTGCCGATGCTATTTTCCACTTTTACAGTAATATTTATCAAGAAATTTATTACTCTCTTCTACTCAAATTAATGAACTCAGATTTGTTTAGATTCAGATATATCTAGCATTAAAACATGACTAAATACAACCGAATCTAGACAAATATGAGTGCATTAATTTGCGGAAGACCAAATCCAACATATGTAGTGAAAATATATACTCCTTCGGTCTCAAAATAGATACTGGGAACTTATCAAAAATTGAATGTATTTATATACTAAATAGTATCTAGATGTATCTAAATTTAGATAAATCTACAACATCTATTTTGGGATGGAGGTACTAATTGATTGATTGTACTAGTATAAATATGTTGGTTCGTAGCGACACAGGTGCATCTTTCTATACAGTTTACATGCGCGACGTGTGCAAAGTGCAAGGGGGATTAGCACACAGGAACTACATTCAGTTTCAAACATGACACCACCGGTGGGGACCCCTGCCAGCCAGCGGCTTCCATGAGCCTCGTTCGTCCCGTAGCGGAAGCGAACTGTGTTGGCAAACGTGACCCCGGCCGAGGAGAGTAACCGCACACCAGCCCATGCACGCCTGCGAGTCCCATCCCAACCCACCACCGCCTCTTCCGCCCGAGTAAACTGCTTTCCCAGTAATCAGCGAGCGCATTAAAACGGCCGGGTATATCTGACCGGCGACGCCGCCCAACACGCAATCTCTATCCCATCTTCGGCATTCGGGGCTCTCTAGCTTCCGTGCGCCGCCACGTAAAATTTCCCACAACTTGGCGGCGGCAACGACAGCGATGGGGAAGCTGGCGAGGATCGTCGACGGCATCAAGACGAGGCTGAACAAGAAGACGAAGGGGGAGAGGGAGGACGCGGCGGCGGCGGCGTGCTACGGCAAGATGGACAAGACGGATAGCATGAGGGTGGAGATCAGGAGCCGCCGCGCGCAGCAGCTCATCGCCAAGAACCTCGCCGCCGCCGACACCCTCGGCCACGGCCACGGCCACGGCGCCAAGAAGACCAAGAAGCGCTTCTTCGGCTTCTGAAACGGAAATCGAAGCTCGATCGATCTCTCTATCCTTCCTCGTGGCAACAAAAGCAAGATCGGTCCGGCCCTTGGCCCTTTATTTCCCTTGTCGATTAATTAGTTGCTCGATTGGTTAATTAGTTCCCTTCCGTTGATCATCATGTACTGTGGTTGTTCGTGGTGCAAATATGATTATCCTCGTCTAAGATGTCATCCATGCATGTGTTTTGTGCCCTGAGATACATTGTTCGCCTGTATCTCTGAGAATTTTTATTTTTTTGAGTATTGAATCGGCAGACCATGAGCAATTGAATAGTGGAAAAAGTGAACAGGCCACCGCTACAAATAAACGGAGTACAGGCTGTGCTGCAGCTAACAGCCAAACAGCAGATTTATGATGCAAAAAATTGATAATAATAATTATAGAAAAGTTGACCTCTAGAACAAAAACAAAGAACACTATTGAAAAAAAAGAGAGCTTCGATCACAAATCAACCGGCCTTTAGCTGATGCAATTTCGGTGGGACAACGTCTCCTTCGGTGGCAGGAGCTCTTATTTTCAGAGGTTGTGTAAGCATCATTAGTCATCATCCCTCTATCTTAGTTGTTGGTTATGTCCTCTGGATCGAAAATCCCAAAACACTGAGATTTTCGATATTGTCTTGGTTTTTGAATCCACATTTTAAGTTAAAATACACATAAGGACAATCACATCTATTTTAGTAAATCTAACATAAGGAGGGGACATGAAGAGGAGCAATAATGAGAAAGATGACATGGGAAAGGAGTTGCAAAATAGGAAACATCGACACTTAGACTTGTTAGCATCGGAGGATGAGGCAGAGGAGCGGTACGATAGTAAAATTGGTGGATCAATGCCAATAGACAATAAGGAAGCGACGATGCAATATGACAGGGGGTGTTCAGAAAAAATGGTAGCTAATATGGGTGGGCCTATTGCAACTTACACAAATTACCAAAAAATCATCATTCGGGACAATATGTCTATAATTCATGATGTAAAATGTGCTAGTAACTATTGCAAAGAAATTTTGAACTACAAAAATAAAATTAACATTATCCCAAAACCTCCTCCTTTAACTAATATGACTATATATCGCAAATGGAAATAGCTCCCGACACAAATTTCATGGGCCTCGCGCCCCATGGACACCCTTCCCTCTGGTTGCGCCCTTCAATTTAATTTTCGTAGTTTGGGAAATCACCATTTTACCCACCATGATTCTGGATCCTCCCCATGCATTCAATAGTCTAGAACACCCATAGTTTGAAAAATTTAGAGTGAATTCATAGATAAATCGTCTTCAAATTAGTGGGAACGTATGATTTACAAGTTGTTTCAATTTCCATGTCTTTAATGTTAATTTTACGGAGTTATCATGTAGAAAATACAAATTCCTTGTTGAGAAACTTGGACAGATTCAAAACTCGAGAGGTCAAACTTGTTGAAGCATGTTCAAATTCAAAACACGCCCAGCATAAAAAAAATGGAAGGAAGTGAACAAAGCCCGGCCCACAAAAGACCAGAAGGTAGCAAAGCCATCCTCACAGGCCCACCACCTACCGCGGCTACCTCCCCCTCTCCGTCTCCGTCTTCCTATCCAATCCCATCTCCTTCCATCCCACGGCGGTCTGCCTCGCCTGTGACCACCTCGCCATTGCCTCCCTCTCAACCGCCGCCGGCGTCGGAGATGCAGGCGACGGCCGCATCCTTCCTCGACCGCCCGCTCCCGCGGCCCCATCGGTGCGGACGCAGCTTTGAACCCTCCTGACTCCTCCCCCTGTGAAATCTCTACTCTCTTTCTTTTCCGGGTTACTAACTGGGCCCTGTGCCTGTGGCTCTGGTCGGTGCAGCATTGTCGGGGGAAGACATGGGGTGGTCAGGGTGCGCGGCGGCGTCTCGGCGCTGCCGCCGCGGCTGCGGGTGGTGCGGTGCTCTATGAGCCTCTCTATCGGCGCCGGTTCGAGGGACGCCGGAGACAGCGGATTCAGCTACCGTAAGAGAATTTTTCAAACCCTAGCTCCCATGTAAATGCCGTCGCTGATTTATTTCGGAGGACGGACGGTATAGGATTGGATGTTGCTGGCGAAGGGGACAAAGAATAATAATATGTGTCGGTAGTTGCACAATTTAGCTCGCTTTATGTTGATTAATTACTGATAATATTTATTGGTGGTGACCTGAGCATGACTTGCATTGAGATTGAAAGGAAGTGTGGAGTTGCTACACTGCATGCAAATGATGGATATTTTGAGGAATACTTGTCAAATGCCAATCAGAAGTGCATAGTTTAGAGATGACAGAAGCACAACTTAGAGGCACTACCGCGCTAGGAAGGAATATGCATAGAATGTGACTGCTGATTCAGTAATATATCTTTGTTATTAGATTGGGGATTGATCAAACTATTGGGCTGTGTTTTTCGCCGGGTGTGGTTAACTAAAGTAGAAGTTGATATTTTGGTAATGGAGAACTAAAATGATTTACTATCTCCGTTTCATTGTTGATTTCCTGTCTTTACAACTATACATAATTACATACTATCACTGACGACAGACTTGGGGTTTATTTATGATATATGAATTCGTTGTGAACTTGTATGATGGCGAAGTGTTATTTTTTGTCTTGATAAATCAAATGTGGGTCTGCAGCTCTGCTCGCAAGTTATCTCTTGTCCCTTGACATGAATAGCAAATATGTAAGAAGACAACTTTCATTCATTTACCCGTGGTAACTTGTGTCAATTTGTATTTAGCCGTTTCCACAATTTTTATTGTTGCAACTCTTTGGTTGTTATATACATTGCTAAGACTGTCCAGATTTGTAGGCTCCAACTTTTGTCTGTTTCAACAAAGAATTATGTTTATTTGAGGTCATCTTCAGCCAAGTTTATGTGCATCCGCAGAGTATGCTCCTGTCTTCCGAAGATACCGTGAGCGGGATCCCTACAAGCTTCTTGGTGTTGATCGTGATGCGTCCGAAGAAGAGATCAGGAGTGCAAAGAACTTTCTAATTCAACAGTATGCTGGGCACGAAGCAAGTGAAGAAGCTATTGAAGGTGCTTATGAGAAGATAATAATGAAGAGCTACCAGCATCGGAAGAAAACAAAAATTAATCTTAAGACCAAGCTATTGAAGCAAGTCGAGGAATCCCCGTCATGGGTTAAGGCGTTGCTTGGATACTTTGAGGTGCCTTCGATGGATATTATTTCCAAAAGATTATTCTTTTTTGCCTTCATCGCTGGATGGAGCATAGCAACTTCTGCTGAGAATGGACCTGCATTCCAGGTATATGCTTTTATTATTTTGACCCTTGAAGGTTTGCCATTTCTTGTTTAATGACATGTTTCTGTCCCATGTTTGTTAAATGATGCTAACCTAAAAATGTGACAGAAGTACTAAATTAAGTGTCATTAAGTTATGAGCAATCATACAGATCATCCGAATTAGAAAATCACAACTGATTGCCCTATGCATCTGTTCACTGATGGCAATGACAAGTCGAGTCCTGCTAAGTGATAAGATTTAGAATACATACTAGACGTTTGAAGCCCTCCCAGCTTAGTTATCACTGTATTGACAAGTAGTTATCTTGTGCAGCTTGCGATATCACTCTTCTCGTGCATATACTTCCTTAATGACAAGATGAAGAACCTTCTCAGAGCGTCCACCACCGGGTTAGCAGAGTTTTCTTCAATGAACACCTTGAATTATATCTGCAACATGTGTACTCACACATTTGTTCTTCCAGGTTCGGACTACTTGTTGGTGGCTGGATTATGGGTTCTCTGCTGGTCCCTCTCATCCCAACATTTATCATCCCACCTACATGGTCCCTTGAGCTTCTTACCTCGTTGATCGCATATGTTTTCTTGTTCCTGGGGAGCACTTACCTCAAATGAAACCCTGTCATTCTTGCAACGGTAAATTGTAGAATTGTTCGGAAAATTTTGGTTGTTACTGATATCTCTACCCTGGTCCTCGGGGAATTAGTTGCATTTACTGACAGTGCTGCTGAGGGCTTTGTTCTCCTCGTATACTCCTGTGGCTTTATTTTGTATACACCGGTTGTCCATCTACTAACTTGCGCAGCTTACTGTTCATATGGTTGCTGCTTCATTTTCGCCCTGTGCTGCAAGGGAACCGTTGTATGGATTGTCGGTCACTGGAGCCTAGATACTGGTGCTGTCAGATTGTTATTTCATACCGGCTATATATGTATATATATGCTGTAGCAAGACTTATGCATCTATTCTGTATGCCGGCGCAACTTGAAAGAAGCATCTACTGTAACAGATGTTAGCAGGAGTATCCCCAAAATGTTACGCACCGATGATGTATTTGCTCCAACATTTTTCTGAAACTGTTCTGTTGCAAAAAACAAAATGTCTTGAACTGTTGTGTTTTGTGGTGCATTATTTGTGACCATTGTAGAGTAGTGGTGTAAGGACCCTCTGCTAGTCTGCTGGTGTGGCCTGGTCATGTACTCAAGTGTCCACACAAAATAGGAAACCAGTTAGGAATCCAACGATCGTACTCCATATGAACTGACCCGAATTCAGGTAGCTGTTCCTTCCTCCCGTTGTCCATTTTGGTTCTGCCCCTTTCTGCTGTTGGTTTGGTTATTGCCGTGGCCTTTGCCCCACATATCTATAACTAAACCATGTGATGGCCAATCTGGTCTCACAAGCGTCTTTGCATAGCCTTTTCCTTTGTTTCTAGACGACAGGTATATACGGGAGCGATGGTGAGATAGAATTTGAACTCGTCGCCGGTGCCTTACCCGGTGCTGGTGCTCTGCCTACAAATTTTGTTCCTGCCCCGCGGTGCATCGTCCTTTGCTTTCTCTGAATCTATCCACGTCCACCACGAGCTTGCGATCTTGCCGACCAGTATCCATGTTGCATACAAACAAAAGTAGTACACCTTGCTGGGAACTTCCAGTACAAACATTTAACATTAGAAACCGTAGTAAATGAAAACTCACCATTGTGGAAGGCCCTAACCAGTCATGTCGAAGTTCATAAAATCTCCCGATGTAGTACGAACTAGGGTTGGAATGTAAGAGGTTAGAGCGACGTCTTCTTTTTTGAGGGACGTCTTCTACTGTCTTGCTTGGGTATTCAACAACGGTGGTGATGTGGGGGCTGTGATATTTCAAGGTGTCCGTGTCCACTATAAACTCCTACGTACTAATAGTTTTGACAAGTTTGGTGGTAGAGAATGTTCGTTCCACACTGAAACAATATCCCGCCATCAATCACAGCGATTAGATTAGTAGAAAACGGCAAAAAATCAAGCACATGACGCTGATCCTATTGTGGCGGATTGGCGCCAGCCACATCGATGATACCACGATATCATGAGTCTCAGGCGGCGATTCTAAATGTTGATTGCTTGGCACACTGCCATGATGCTGAACCACTCGTCTTCCAAACTAAAGAGGACAAAACATGACATTGCCACCGCATCATCGAGAAACGAGTCATCATCAACTGTTCCGATCAAGGATCACTTGAAGAAGGTCACAGTCCGTCCTACTATGAATGGGTACTGCAGTTGCGCGACCATGTCACGCCAATACTTGTCCTTCTCGTCTCGGTACTGAACACCTCCACTTTAATCATACATCTACGTACCCAGCTGAAGTCGTTTTCCCTGCTGACTACAGTCGATTCACCTGTTCTAAACTCGTGATCTTGTAGAAGTGTTTACGATCGTGTGCCAAGTACAACAATGAAGTGAGAGCGGAGACAAGAGCGGAGCTATCAGCGATATAAGAGCAAGATGGTGGTGGGACAAGGAAGGAAAATTCATTACGGTGTTCATTGGTGTTGAAAAGGCGAATGAGAAAATATACAAATTAATATCTTGAAGCCACCGCAAAACATAATAAAATCTCGTGAGGGCTCGAGATTCCTAGTTACCGTGGTAACCGAGAAATCTCGAGTGGGTACCGGACAAATTCAAAAATCAAAACAGAAGGAGTTAATTCGTGCTTAAGCTGCTATAGAACACAGCATGCCCTGTAACTCATTGGCTTTGGGTTAGTTCATTTGTCCTGATGCATGACCTCTCTCTAGTTCGATCCCCACAACCGCCACTATTTTTGCAGCATATTAGATCTGGAACAAAATTAATCCGCAAAATCAAAATTAATAACAAGGTAATAGAGACTCGAACGGGGGACGTCCGTGAAAAACACGCATGTAGTGCCCTACCACTGTGCCATAACATTTTTACGAGTTGAATAGGAAATACGTCCTATTTATTCATTTCTGGGAATTCAAATTCAAATAGATCTGGTATTTGTTGGTCGGTTTTCCGGTTTACCGAGGGTGCTCGAGATTCTCGGTTACCGGTCGGTAACCGGATTTACTGACCGGTAACCAAATCCTTGATAAAGAACCAACTTTTTTTTCGAAATGGGGTAAAGCCCGGGCCTCTGCATCCTAGGATGCACACAACCTTTATTAATGAAACCAATATTCAAAGTATTACAAAACATGAATCATATATGGTTGATACATAAACTAACCATCTGAAAAAAACTAGAAGGTCTCACAAGAGAACAAAAAAATACCTACACATCAGTCACTCTTCTAGAATGACGCCATGAAGCCTCGCTGAAGAAATCCGATGTAACCGCCACAAGACGGGTGCACCCAGAAACCATGGGTGGCCGCATATGTTCTGGAAGTAAAAAAGCCCAGAGATGAATCCAATACGCCGCTATATGAATAACCTGCAAAAGGAAGGAACATGGGTCTTGTTAAAAATAAAGTTATTTCGACATTTCCAAATGGACCAACAAATGGCCAAAATGCCTATTCGAATTCTACCCTTATTCACTCTATCTATTCCATTTAACCAATTCCCAAACATATTAGTGATATTGGTTGGAGGAGGTAGATTATAAGTGTAAAAGACCATACGCCAAATAATTTTTGCGAAAGGACAGGAGAGGAATAAATGTTCAATTGTTTCGTCTGCGTCACAAAAGCAACATTTATTACACCTATTCCAGTTTCGCTTAGCTAAGTTATCCTTTGTTAATAGCACTTTATTATTAAGAAACCACATGAAGATTTTAACTTTTAGAGGTATTTTTATCTTCCACAAGTACTTTGTGGGGAAACAAGGATGTATATTCATAAGATCTTCATACATTGACTTGACTGAGAAAACCCCGTTCTTAGATAATCTCCATGAAAACATATCCCGTTCATTTGTCAAGGTTATCTCCATTAACCTCTCACATAGGTGCAGCCATGCATCCCATTTATTACCATTTAAACTTCTTCTAAAGCCAATATTTAAAGGATTGTGAGATAAGACATCATGAACGAGGATATGCTTTCTATGAGTAATATTGTATAAGGATGGATATTGTTGGGCGAGAGACATCTATCCTAGCCAAGTATCCTCCCAGAATCTAACGTCTTTCCCATCCCTGATTCTGAAAGTATCACGAGCAAATAACTCATCTTTCACTCCCATTAGTCCCTTCCAAAAAGATGAATCAGTAGGTTTGACTTCTACATGTGCTAGAGTTTTATTAGCCAGATATTTGTTGTGAAGCAACTCTTGCCAAACCCCTTATTCTGTCAATAGCTTATACAACCATTTACTCAGTAAACACTTGTTTTTAAGATCTAGCACTTCAATTCCCAAACCCCCTGATCTTTGGGTCGAAATATAATGTTCCAACGAGTCAGCCTATACTTTTTCTTATGTTCATCACTTTGCCAAAAGAATCTTGAACGATAGAAGTCTAGTCTGTTCCTTACACCCTTCAGTATTTCAAGAAAAGACAGCATAAACATAGGCATACTTGATAGAACCGAATTGATTAAGACAAGTCTATCCCCCCTAAGATAAAAGTTTGCCTTGCCAACAACCTAATTTTCCTTCAAACATGTTCTCTACCGGGTTCCATTCAGAATTACGAAGCCTCCTATGATGTATAGGTACCCCCAGGTATCTAAACGGAAGAGACCCTAATTCGCACCCAAACATCTCTCTATAAATTTGTTCTTGTTCAGCAGCTTTGCCAAAACAAAAAAATTCACTCTTATAAAAACTAATCTTGAGGCTCAACAATTGTTCAAAGATACAGAGAATGAGTTTCATATTAACCGCTTTTTGAAAATCATATTCCATGAACAAGATTGTATAATCAGCATATTGCAAGATAGACACGCCCCCTTCAACCAGACGGGGTATTAGTCCACCAACTTGACCATTCTCTTTTGCTCTAGCAATTAGAACAGTGAGCATATCAACGATGATATTAAAAAGCATAGGTGACAAAGGATCACCTTGATGAAGTCCTTTTTTAGTTTGGAAATAATGGTCAATATCATCATTGACACGAATGGCTACACTTTCATCTCGTACAAAGTTATCGATCCAATTGCACCATAAAGGATCAAAACCTTTCATATGAAGGACCTGCTGAAGAAAAAGCCACTTTACTTTATCATTGCCTTTTCAAAATCAATTTTGAATAAGACCCCATCCAATTTCTTTCTGTGAATCTCATGCATGGTCTCATGTAAAACTACCACCCCTTCAAGAATGTGCCGTCCAGGCATAAAAGCTGTTTGCGTGGGTCTGATAATCTTGTGAGCAATCATAGTTATACAGTTCGTCGCAATCTTAGTGAAAATTTTAAAACTTACATTAAGTAGGAAAATAGGTCTATACTGTTGTATTTGAACCGCGTTTTCCTTTTTGGGTAATAAAGTGACCACACCAAAACTAAGTTTAAACGTGGGTAGATTGTCTTCATGCAACTGTGCAAAAAGAGCCATTATATCCTGTTTAATGACCACCCAAAAGGTTTGATAGAATTACGCAGGGAATCCATTAGGACCAGGTGCCTTGTTATGCTCCATATAAGAAATAGCACCATAAACTTCCTGCTTGCTAAACATGTTGGTTAAAATCTCATTTTATTCATTGGAGACCCGTGGTATATCATAGGTCATGTTCTCTATAAGGCTAAAACTAATGGGGTCTAGCTCCCCAAACAGACGCTTATAGTATTCAGAGATAAAAAATTTTAAGTTCTCATCTCCAATAATTGTAGCTTCTTATTGTTCCAACTGGAATATTTTCTTCTTTCTATGTTTGCCATTGGCAATGAGATGAAAGTATTTAGTATTGTTCCCTCCTTCTTGCACATGTTTTACTTTGGCACGTTGTGCCCACTTAGACTCTTCATCACACCTTAATTTATTTACTTGCTCATTTGCATTTCTTAGAAGTTTTCTTTCAACTTCGGACAGAGGTATCATTTCTTCCTTTATATCTAGATCATCAATGATGGATAAAAGCCGCTCCTTCTCTTCCTTATACTTTTCACTTTGGTTTTTTGCCCACCCTCGTAGGAATCTACGCAAATGTCTAATTTTTTGTTGCCAATGATCAATAGGCGTGTCACCCTGTGACACAGAAGCCCATTAGGTAGCCACTAGCTCATAAAACCCATCCTGTCTTAACCATGAGAGCTCAAAGGAGAATCTCGGATAATTTCCCAGATGAGACTAAACCCCTGAATCAATCAGAAGTGGTGTATGGTCCGAACCTGACCGTGTAAGAGCTCTCACCGTTACAAGAGGAAACTTCTGTTCCCACTCAATAGTAGAAAGAATCCCATCAAGTTTTTCATATGTGGGTGTGTCCCTACGGTTTGCCTAAGTAAATTTTCTACCAGAGAGAGCAATCTCTCGTAAGTTTAGACTCTCGATGATGGCGTTAAACATAAAAGGCCAGTGTGTATTGAAATTATTATTGTTTTTATCCTTCCTCCTACGAAGAATGTTGAAATCTCCCCCAACAAGCAAAGGTAGAGTTTCATTGTCACAAATGCATATCAATTCAGTAATAAACTCATGTTTTATATTGTCTTGTGCCGCACCATAGACAGGGACCAAAATCCATTGGAAACCATCCAAACAACATTTTAGGTCAATTTTTACACAAAAATCACCCGAGTCCACCTTCTTAACTTGGAGCGTTTCAGAGTTAATACCAATAAGAATTCCACCAGACCGATCATGGGGAGGTAGGCAAAACCATGCAAAATCCCTCCCCGGTGTGAGATGTTTGAGGAAAGGGACGGTGAAATTAGATCGCCCTGTCTCTAACAAAGCAATGAAATCTAATTTTTGTTCCCTAATAGTCTCATAAATAAAAAGATGTTTTGCTGTGTCTCGAAAACCCTCACTATTCCATATCATCCCACATAACCCTTGCATTTCAGAATGTTTTCTTTACCCTAACTCTTGTCCCTCTACGGACTGTGGTGTTGTCATACAATTTCTTCCTGTGCCCACGCACTTTCTGAGGTTCTTTGACTAGATTTTCGACAAGATCATCTAGACCTGTTACCTCCTCCTCAACCAAATCATCACAAAGATTTGAAATCTTGGAAACAACCAAACTGGATTCCCCTATAATATCTGTATCCTTTGTAGCATCCTTATTCTCTAGGAGAGTTAAAGTTCTATGTATTTCATTATCTTTTATTAGTTTTGCCGCAGCGTTCTTTTGCAAAGATGTTTCCCCCAAAGAAACCCCCATCGAATTCGCCCTTTCAATAATTTCAATATTAGAAAAAGACATAATGGAAAACGTTGGGTTTAAATTTTTACCTTTACAATCATCTCGATGTTGCACCACATCCACTGCACGATCCAGCTGTGCTGCGTCAGCATTGGGTTGAGCACGAACTCGATCGCTTGACCGTAGCTCCGTCGCCCCTGTCTTCGGGATGCCTCCAAAGGCAATAACCTCAGCCAAAGACGGTTTCTTCCTCGCAAGAATGCCCCCTGTGGATGCCGTGTCAACTCCTAAATTCACCTTTTCTGTAGATGGAGTACAAGGAGTGCCAAGTCTCATTTTTGGTGCGTCCCTTCCAACAGGTGCTGCCTCGGTAGAAATAGCATCTGCGTCTTCCTGCCTCAGCGCCTCGGTAGATTGACAAGGTGCCACGGCAGGACCCCCCAGGTCCCCAACATCGTTCGCTGCCGCGGTAGCGAGATTGCCCATGGCAGCCTGCCACTCTTCCTCGGCAAACGATGCCGCGACAGGGGTCTCCGGCAGAGTCTCAGCAACACCCGAAAAACCATCCGTGGATTTAACCACAAGTGCAACAGTGCAAGATGGTGCAATCGTGAAAGGTAACACAATATCCTGGTTAAAAATAGAAGAGACCTCACAATCAGAATTAAGAAATGAATTCGTACAACAATTTCCTTTTACTAATAAAATCATCATTTGTATTTATTACCTCTTTCATCTGTATCTGAAAAGAGCCAACATTAATACCAGGAGAGTTTAGCAACACTGCCATTTTCACCTCTCCTGGTGGCGCATGACCTCCATCATCTTTGTGTGAATCATCTCCCTTCTTATTTGATTGATGTGAAGACCTATCTTTCTCCATATTATTACTGCCATCTTTATTTCCACCATTTGAACCCTCATCCCCATCCTTATTGATATGTGGTAAAGTTTGATCCGCATTAACCGAAGTATTAGCAGATCTCTCTACCATAAAATTCAGCATATAGAACCCTCTTTTTATCCATATATCAAGGTAAGTTGGGATGAATTCAGGGTTAACACAGTATACCACAACCCTGACAATTCCCTTCTACCTAGTAAAAGGCATATCCACACTCTTGGTCTTGCCTAACAGAGACCCAAGTCCCCACAAAGACAGAAAATCCCCTCTGACATCTTTTGGTACCCCAGCAATTTGAACAGACACCTCAGGTAATAGGAACATTGGTTCATCTACAATTCCCCAATCGTCAAACTTCAAATAAATAGGAGTGTCAGGGATTTGATATTTCTTGAGTAGCTTCATCCTCTGTACCTCATCCTTAGTAGGGAATTTGACTTTAAACACTTTCGGCTGAAACTCAATAACCTCCCAAACATAATTAGGTGATAACAGAAGCCTCTTGAGAATTTCAATTACCTGGGCCACAGTCAAAGAACCACCTTCCACAAGCACCCTACCAACCCTCGAATTCTCAACTCTAGGTCTATAGGATTCCGTTGTAGGTAATTCGAGAAAAGTAAGTTTGTCATTCCCCAACCCATGCACCACAATAGAAGGTTTAGGAGAAAGTAGCAGTGGGCACGAGGAGGTAATGTGCTGCGGGGATTCACATTTGTCACATACAATTACCGTACAATCCTCGTGAAAGTGGCCCGCCTGATTGCAATGAAAACAACGCAGCTTCTCATTCCTCTTGGGCTTTTTTACAGGTCCATTTCCATCCACTTCCATATCAGTGGAGAGTGGCTTAACCGCCGCCGAGCCATCGCTTGCTGCCGCGGCAACCAAGGGACCTACGGCAGCTTGGCTTGGCTCCACGACAGCCTACCCGATTACCGCGGCAGGCCGATCCTATGCCACGACAGAGCCAGTTTGTCCCGGAGTTACCAAACCCACAGCACCAACAGCTGCCGTCTCTGCACCTACAGCTCCACCCTGCGACAGCATTGAAGCAGGTTGAGGTAGGTTTAGAGTTCCACTCTGAGCAGCCGCAGCAATAGCGTCAACCACCTGCTTGAGCATGTTCTGATCCAAAGTTCCTTGAGGATTGACTTGTTGAGCTGAAGTATTACGAGAACCATGATTTCTATTATCATATGTCCCAGTGTTCATGCGGCCTCCATTCCTTCCACCATTCCAAGCTTGACCCCCTCCACGGGAAGCCCTGAATTCATACCTCCGCCTATTCTGATACCCCATGTCACCATTGTCATTAGAATTAAAACCTGATCCTCTATGGAAACCACCTCCATCTCCCCCACGAAAATTGTTCTACCTAGAAAAACCTCCAGCTTGATTCCCATCAAACCTCTGGGACTCCCTGCCGCCCGTGCCGCTACCCTCGCCATGGAAAAAATTTCCACCGCCATTGTAGTCGCGGCCTCTACCAGCATTGGAGAAGTTGTGATTGTTGTTGAAGGATCCACAACCTCCTCCAGGACCATTCCCGCGCCCAGAACCACTGCCGCCGCCATGGTTCATCTCGCCTAGCCGCCGCCTCCCAGGTAGGGTTTCGGTAGACGCCACCTCCCAGGTAGGGTTTCGGCAGACGTGAGAGAAAAACACTGCGGACCGAATACGCGAGCCCCAAAACTGGCGTCCTTAGGTATCTGTACCGATGGATGTCCAGTTGGTTGAGGCCAAACCAAAGTTGTGGTCGAATTGGTCAGATGAGATCGCAAATTGTTAACTCGAGCTAATGCAGGTAACGGGCCAACAAATTGTGATCCAACCCAACTCCGTCTAGAGCCCAAAACCAAGTTATTCAAAAAAATGCAGAAATGGCGGATCGAAAGATCTAGCCGGAGACGACGATGTAGACGGCGAACTAGCCATCTTCGCCTGTCGTCGCTGGCAAACCATAGTCCACCTCTCACCATCATCCTCAGATACACAACCAGTGAACATAGAAGGTACCAATGGTGGTAATCTGAGAGAATGCAAATAACGAGAGAAATGCTTGGCAGAAGCACTTCTGGTACCATCGCTGTGAGAAGAACATACCCGCGCCGGCGGAGAGACCCACAACTCCATTGCCGCGAGACTCTGCAATCGCCTGCGCTCCATGCGTTTTGCCACCTGAGAGGATGACTGCACCAGCCCAGATCCCTCCTCGACCTCCGCCGCCTGACGAAGATAAGCAGTCGCCGCCCCCTCGTTCCGCCCCGAGAATGAAGACACCGTCTCTTCCTCCTCTCCATCGGACGACAGCGCCCAGAAACGACCCTTCTCCGGCGAGATTCCGAAGCGAGAGAAGAGATCACCACCAGAAACCTCATTCGAATCGCCTCTGGAAAATCCGGAATCGCCTCCGGAATCACCGCACCAGCTCATCTCCCGCTAAGCTGTCCCTGGGTTTTCTCCATCGACTGACCAGATGACCTCCGGTGGATCAACTGCCAGCCCCTCAACTGGTACACGTTGGTCCTGTTAATCACCAACCCATAGGAGTTGAGGAGGATCTACCCAGTTCTCTAGAAACCAAGCGGACTATCCTGCCTATACGATGGACGCCAAACTCGGACTACTAGGCTCGGCCTGAGTTTTCGCAGCTCGGGGCGAGCTGGGCTCGGCCCACTGGGGCTGCAGGACCGAGCCGAGCCTCTGCTGCTGGACCGCAGCGAGCTCGGGCTGGCTCGGGCTCGGCCCGGTCCGCTCGTTCGGCTCGTTCTTTTTTTTTCAAATTAAATCGTGGGCCTAATTAAGAGAGCAAAGGAGACGTCTGTGGGCTGGAATAGGGCAGGACCAGGGGTACGTCGTCTTCATCCCCTAAATCGTGGCCGTCTTCTTCCTCGGACGCTGCTTGCTGCCGCCGCCGCCTGTCCAGATGTTGCCGGCGTTGCGTTGACCCCCTTCTCCGCCGCGGTCGCCGCTGCCTCCGCCACGCTGCACTACACATCCACCCACTACCGTCGTTACCTCCGCCACGCCGCCCGGCATGGCCGCCCCTGCGACGCCCGGCACGACCGACGCTTCCTCGGACGCATTGCAGCGCTGCCGTCGAGGAGGGCCCACCCTTCAGTGTCCCAGTCCCGCCTGGCTCGCGAGCTGCACTGAGCTGGACCGAGCTCGTCAGAAGCTCGGGCCGAGCTCCATTTCGCGGCTCGCCGCCGGCGGCGAGCTGGCTCGGGCTCGGCACTTTCGGACCGAGCTTTTTGCGGCTCGGCGGCGAGCTGGACCGAGCCAGCTCGCGTCCAGGCATAATCCTGCCGAGCCAAGAGTTGAATGCATGATGAAATGGTAAGCATTCCCAACCATCCACCACAGACCAACTAGGCGACGCCAGTTTCCTAAGCCACTACTACAAGATATGAAGTCCGAGAAAAGCAGTTTAATAAAGGAAACAACATCAAGAATTGTGAAATTGAATTGAGGAGGCGGCACAGGTCCGAATGATGGATACAAAAATGGAGAGAACGAGTTGATTCAAATCGAGTTGAAAAATATCAACCGGAATAAAACACAAAAAATATAACCATACTCTTTTATAACTAGCCTAGTGACAAGAAACTAATGTATTCACAACCGCTCCTAACTTGTGAGGGCACGTACAATGGTATCCAATCATCCATGTGCAAGAGTTGCGAACTAGGATATTTGATAAGGTTGAGGTAAGAGAAAGAAGAGAGAGAATAGGTTGTTTCTAGAATATTTGATGAGATAATAGGTCCGTTTCTATAGTTGAGACATGTATCATGTGTAGACAACGTTAAAGATGGTGGGAGATCCGGACACTAGCGAGCCTAGTTTTTGAAAATAAAATGAAATTTGTACCTTTTAGTTTTAGAAAATCACATTTTCCCCACCATTTTGGGAAGTTTCAGCGAAAAAAGTGTTCTGTTTTAGGCTATAGAAATAATTGATGTATATCGAGGACATTGTCAAGTGTCAATAACATCTTGAGTTGCTTTCCTTATCTCAGAGTAGTCCCTGGTAAAATGGTAAGTAGTCTCGCTTGGACGACCATGTATTGCAAATGTTAGTGATCAAATTCACCAAATGTGTGTCGTATGTAATTTAACTGGTTTGGGAGCATATTTCAAAGGAGTTTAGGGGATATAATGGATCTCTATTCCAGTATAGAGAATAATTACGGATTTGGCATTCTGGTCACGTGGAGCCCAATTCCACTCAAGCGTTTTACTCTCCAGGCGACCCTTCGGAGTTAATGTATTCTGTCTCATGCATATATATATGTAAGTTTGTTGGTTATTTCATAAGAAGGGTCACCAATGCTTTGATCTATATTCAGGTAATGGAGGTCACGTACACATTAGTGATGCTTCATTGGGTCAAGGGGGGCCAATGCCCCATACATTTTTATAACCGTGATGGTATCACTTCTTTTAGATGATTTTCTCCTGAGTACCATGGCTGTTACAAGCCAGATACCAATCCATGCTTGCTCTGGTGGCAACTACTCGCCATTGAGTAGTTACCACAAAACACTTGAGTTGTTGTCTGCCATGCTGCCTCGGAATGTGTCAACGGTTCCAAGAATTTATGCTTGAGACATCATTTTGATAGGTGAGGAATATTTGTTGGCTCGGTGCCAAGGTGATATAGACACTGCATATTGCAGGACATGCATCGATGAGGGTCTCTAGGATGTTGAAGTTGCTTGTGGGTTAGAAAGAAAGCATTCTTCGTCTATGGGCTCTGCACTATTCATCTTTCTGACATGTCCAGTTGGTCATCTCAAGTGAATATATGAGTGGTGTGAAGATCGATATATTTGATTTGGGTTTCCGTGCACTAAGTGCAGGTGCAGCAAGAATGGCAACCAACATATTCGAGAGGTTGGTCACTTTAGTTGAGGAGATATACATAGATCGAAACAACTACATGACTTATGGACTCACACCGTGTATACAAGAGTCGACACTTGCAGACCGTGCCTATTTTCTCGAGGACTTGAGGTTTCTTAGAACTTTGACTCGATATTCAGGTGGGTGGTTTGCTACGACGTTGTGCAACTTCCACTTTCACATGTTCAAGTTTTTATCAGTGAGACGGTGCAACATATTCCCACATTCACGTGCAACACACCGAGAGGTAAGCTAGCACCACATTCATGTCCAATACACCGAGAGATAAGCTAGCAAAATGAGAAAACCTTGAAACTTTGAAAGTTAATTTAGTAGGCATAAGCTTTAATTTTCAGTAACACATGTATTGTCCAGACCTAGGTTTATTTGGATGTGTGATTGTAGAGGTGTGTCTCTCTATACTAGTAATCATTCTATCACTGCTCGCCTTGGTTATCTTGGATAGAAAGAGACGCTTATCCAAGAAGACCAAGGAAATATCAAGTAAGTTTTTCATCTTTATCATCAAATGAACTAGTATGTTTCTCTATTTTTTATAGTCACGTCGAACTATATAGTATTACATAGTAGAAAATAATTCTGAATTATGAAAGCAACAATCTATTGACATGTATCTAGCTACGAGTCACGACCATCAAAACTAGGCGATCTTATAAGTGGGACCCACTAAGGAAATATCCACATGAGATAAGAGGGCATTTAGTATCGTCTAAAACATGCAAGTCACCTTGCTCCACCATGCCACATATAGGGGGGCCTCCCCCCACCCCCACCCAACTTTGCTAGAGATAAACACAATACTAAGACGTGGGTAAACCATTCTGACGTGCATTAAAATAAATAACTGAATTCAGCATCATTGTCATTTCGGATAATGCAAAGCCAAGTGACATAACATGAGTCAAAATTAAAGAATATAATATTTGTACTAAATATCTTCATCAGATGGAGACCATTCTACAATCCATTGGAGTACACATAACCATAGATAAATGAATTAAACACAATTGCTTCCGATAATGCAAAGCAATGTGACATACGATGGATCACTAGAATAACGGAAGATTTTCACCGAACTGCACTTCATCAGTGGAGATCAAGGTTCGCTTTTATCTGACAACAAACTGCATTACTCTGGCATATGGCACATGTTTAGTTGATCCTGTTACTTTTTCTATACTTTATATCTAATATTTTAGTTGAACCCGTTGCTTGTTTTTAGTACCTTCTATCCAACAATAAATTACATCTTAAAAAACCTCCCTTGTATAAAGCGTTTCCCATGGGCTAGTAGGAATAAAAAACCTTATTTTTGTCAATAAATTCATTTTCCTATAGTCCAAAATATAACGTATTTTTTATGAAAGTTTTAGCGTCCGTGCTGAATATGTAAGCCTACATTTATAGGTTTTCACCAAAAAAATTATACGTAGAAATACCGTCTTGAAAAAAATATAAAAACGAGTTCGCTGCACCTTAGATGGTGCTTAGGGTATTTGGTTAGAGACGGCTTATACATAAGGTAGTCTTTTAGTTGTCTATACAATTTCAAACAGAGAGAGCCTGCCAGATAGGTGTCGATCGAAATCTCAAATAAGAAGAAATGAACAAATGGAGAAATATATTGGATTTATAGACGCACTCTGACATGGGCATGACCGGTCGGGTTTCCGTAATTGGTATACCTGGTACAGATCCAAGGCAAGGTCCATAAGAAACTAAGGATCCTGAAAGTATCCGAAGCCCAGAAACTAGACATGATGATCAAGGCAGAAGCCCAAGGTGTAGCTGAAATAGTCGTAGAGTTACCTTTCAAACTGTAATCTGAACCGTACTGGACTCCGGGAGCCGACCTCTCATATAAAGGCTGGGAGGAGCCAACGTGGAAGGCACCGTAACATTGTCATAGAAATCCGCCGTAAGCTAGATCGCATCTGGCAATCCGGCGACTTTATACCCTCCATCAATAATAACCAGACAGGTAAGAGTAGGGTTTCCTCTATGAGGGCCTGAACCTGGATAAATGTGGCGCCCCGCAAAAACCACTACTAAAAAATCGTAGTGTTTTTATGCATTGCATCATCATAACCGCATGCTCATGTCATCATGCCACATTGCATTTGAGCATCGTCATCATCATGCATGGTTTTGTCTAAAAGTATTTTTCTAAAAGCCTATATTTGTTTTCTAAATATCCCCTGTCTTTATTTCAAATTAAAACCCCGGTCTCTTCCGGATATTTTATTTGTCTAAAAACTATTTGCAAAAGTCTTTTCTATAAAAATAAATAAATAAACAAAATAAAAACTAAATTTTGTTTCGTGGGAGGCCGCCACTGGCTAGGCCCAAAAGCCCAGCTGGTAGCAGCCTACTACCCCATATAAGTATCCTAACCTAACCCTAATCCTACCACCACCTACTCCCTCCCCACAGCCAGCCGCCTCCTCCTCTTTCCCGCCCACACCCCGCACCCGCTCCTGGACACGCACACATGCACGCCCCAGCACCCACCAACCCATGCCGCCACCCTGGCTTCCCTCCACCTCACTCCGACCTATCCCGGGCCGCCACCTCATCCCTTGCACGCCTCCCCACTCCACCCCACCAACTCCACACCGACAGACCACCGCCCCTGGCCCCGCGTCCCACCACCACCTGGTTGCTCCCTCCACCCAATCCCTATCGCCACGCACGCACCACCCCCACCTGGACCTACCCCACGACCGTCAGCCCCGAAAACTGCGCCCCCACTCACGCGCCCGTCGCCTGGTCCCACCCCATTCCCCTCGCGTCGCCCCCGCGTCGCTCTCTCTCTTCTCCCTGGCCGCCCCTAGTGCCGCCTCCGTCTCCGGCGAGCCACCTCCCACCTCAGGCGCGCCCGCCATCGCCGCCTCTCCGTCGAGCTCCACCACCGCCCCGAGCCCCCTCACCTCGCCGCTGGTGCTCCTCTGCTCCGCCGTCCCTAGCACCTTGCTGCCTCTCTGCCTCCCCGCGACCGCGACAACCAGCACGCCGCCGGTCGGCTTCCCTCCCTCTAGCGTTGACCTCCACCTGCCGCTGCCCGGCCCACGCCACCGACGTCCGCGCTGTCACGCACGACCCCACCGGCGTCTCCTCGACCCGAGCCTCGCCCTCGCTCCTCGCCGCGTAGGCCGCCTCTGCGTACCGCACGGCCGGCCCGTTTCGCGCCACCGCCTCGCGAGTTCCCTACCCGGCGACCCCTCCCGCGTCGGGCCATCGCCCTCGCCTGCCGCCTCTCTGGCCGCTGCTAACCGCACACGCGCCTCGAGCACGGGCCCGCCTTTGTCCTCGATCGAGCCACCGTCTTCCCACCGTCGGCACCTGCTGCCTCGACCCTATCGCCGAGCGCGTCCTCGCCACCGCCTGCACCCTTGCACATGCTCGCCATATGAGGTTGTTGCGTTCTTTTCTTTCAGGGGTTAATCACGTTGGTGGCCATCTCCTCTTCGGTTCCTGTGTGGGTTTCATGATGTAAAATTCTTATCTGATCTGCGTTGTTGATGTTTGGTGGTGAGGAGGTAGAGTGCAGGTTATGTGAATGGTGTGTGCAAAATTCGAAGGCCGCCGAAGCCGGACCTCAAAGACACTCGAGGAACCACCGACCGATCTCCTACACGGAATCTAAAGGAACCATGCCGAAGACCCGCGGTACCCGGAGGTTGACAACGGCACCAGACAAGTCACCCTCGATCACCGATGCCGAACCAAGTTCTCCCAACCCCCGCCGAACCCTCGTACGCCAAGATCTTCTCGTCCTGAAGACCGATCCGATGCCGGACCCCTCGACGTCCTAAGACCTCCTCCCCGGAACACCGGCGACACGGACCCGGAGGCCGTGGATGCGACAAGATCTACTTTCGTTGTCCAAGGACGATCCCACCGAGACTGATCCCCATCGAACCCCAGATCCGGACCCTGAGACCGGACCCCGGACCCCCGGGATCCAAGATCTTCCGAACCTAGATGTGTGACCCTAACCCCTATTTTTATAATATGACATTACTATCTGTCGCATATTAAATTGTTCATGCATGCATACTTGTCTGTGGTTTGGGGGCATTATGCCGATTAGCCTCATAATTAAATATGGAGTCTATATGCGGAATACCTTTGTCTTATTTTGGACTCCATTTAAATTTGTGTAGTGAACCGATGCCATGTTTCGCCCTGTTAATACAACATTTAAATTGCGGGGTTGCTAAAGAACTTGAACCATATAATTAATTGTCGGGACCCCGGTTCCGCTTAATATTGCCTAATTGCACCGCATCTGCATCATATCATAATCATGCCGGATCTTCTACCGTAGTATTAAATATTGCATCCGGTGTTTCTTCTAGTGTCTGCTTCTTTGCGGATTAGGCCGATGAGTTGATGCGAGTATCGGCAAGTTCTCCGGATATGGTCCGTCGGCAGTGTTTCCCAGGCGAGCATCTCTCCTCCTTCTACCTATTTTGCATTTATAGTCTTTATTTCCTCCTGTTGATCTATTGCTATCCGTGTCACGATGCTTTAGTTTCCGTGCACCAGATATACTCCGTGCAGCCTTTATATTGCCATGGACACCTCCTAATACTTGTTGTTTGGTAGATAGCTGGCCTTGCGAGTCGTAGTTGCTTGCTCAGGTGCGATCTCGTGTTGTCGAGTACCACCGTTGTTGGAATGCTGACAGATGTTTATGGTGGAGATGGTCATGACTTTAAATACAACTATTAAAATGCTAGAGATAACTAATGCAGAGGCATCAGTGGGCAATAGATGTTATTTGGTTCTTCCACGCTCACTTGTGTCTCGTAGGACCCCGAGTACTTGATACCTGTTCCTTGACTATTCGCACTATCCACATCCGGGAGGCCTTATGGACCCCCCTAAGCCAGAGCTTGATTCATTTCTATTTCTTGGGGCCACAAAGTAGTTTGGGACTTTATTACTATCCTGTACTTATGCCATGCTTTACTGCTTTATTTACGATTGTGCGTGGAGCACCTGTACTATTTAGGATCATGACACGTTTTCGCTGTATCGACAAGCCCATTCACACTTTTGGGTTCCCAGTCGTTTACAGGCGTCCACACAAACCCTGGGTCCATTCCGGAGCTAGCCAACTTCATTGCGGGTAGCTTAGTGGGGTGGCCCCCTGAAATATTTCTGAATCCTGTTAGCGCTTTGTCGTGAATGCCTCGTTAGGTTTTGAGTTGGTTTTTCCGAGGTTGATCGAGTGTGTGTTGCTATTTGTGCACCCATGCAGGGTAAAACTTTCTAAAAGCCGTGTCCGTGGTTATGGACGACTTGGAGCACAATATCTCGATCATAGACAAGAATAACTAAAGTAGTGTTATAAACTTGACTTAAGATATGACTAGTAATCAGATTCAACTATAACGGAATGGACATTAAAAATGCCAATAACTGCTGGATCTGGGTTGTTTTGTTATATATGCCTAGTAAGTATTGCAACTCCAATGGAGTGTGATAAAAGTGCCAACAAAATGCTGGGTTTTGGGATTCCTCAGGACAATTATATCTGACTAGTAAATGCTCCAACTACAACGGAATGTTAACTAAAACTGCCCACTACTTATGCTATCAGGATGACTCATGCTATCTATATCTGACTAGTAAGTGCTGCAACTATAATGGAATGAATAAAACTGCCAACTATGTGAGTTCCTTGGTCCGACTTCCTCGTTTGGTCTCGAGGGGGAAATACCAGGGTGGGTTTGTTTGGTGTTAGCTTCAGGTTGGATCCAAATAGGTCTTTCTTATCCCTCTCTGATAACCGCCAGTTGTATCGAGTCTCTATAGGTTGTTTAGTGCCGCTGCGCTGCCGCTTCAGCCTACCATACCTGTGTAGGCGAGAGCCACCGAATTCTAGCCTCGCCATGTACTAGCCTCAGTACTGACGCTCCTCTTTTTCCTTTGCCCTTTGTCGGCACCCCTTTTGTTTTAGCAGGTTTGAGATTGTCGTCGTTAGCAGGGTTACCCTTCTGGCTTGGCCTGGGCAGGGTTTGGATGTCATTGGTTATTCTTCAGGGCTCTTAGCCCCATTTGCATCTTGTCTGTAGTCGGACGCTCTAACATTTGCAAGGTGATTTGGATCTTTGTATTGTATATTTGTATTCTTGACTCGTTGAGTCGCTGTTGTATATATATCTATTCTGTGGGTCCCATCAAGGACTGATGTGTAATGGTATTACTTTGTTTTCCACCCGCACGAAAGTGCCTGGTGGGCGTCCTTGAATTGTTTCTATGCAGGTTTGGCGGGAAGCGCTAAAACTTGCATAGGGCCGATAAGATGGTGTTACAGTAAATCTTGCCTCTCTTGTTTGTCAGATAAGCCGACGAAATTGTTGGAAATATGCCCTAGAGACAAATAGTAGTAAGGACTATTATCATATTTCATATAGTTTATGATTAAGTTTTATATCATGCTATAATTGTATTGAGTGGAAACATCAATACACGTGTGATATACAAACAAACCAGGGGTTCCCCGTGAAACTCTAGTCACTGGTTCATTGGTCAACAGATGATCATGTTTCCTGATCATGTGGCATTTATGCCAGTTGGAAATAAGGTCATCTCATTCTGTGAATGAGATGATGAACCAATACCCAACCTAAACATCGTGATTCGATCATGTCACGAAGTTCAAGTTACGATGATTAGAAATGGACCCTCGTAGACTATTCCTTAGACCGTGAGGCTATATCAATCATTGTCTCTCGAGAATGCTTAGATAACATCAAACGCCATCTGGTAAAACAGTGGTTATAAAGGTGTGTTCAGGTATTCGGAGGAAACCGTAGAGGCAATATATGTCAAGAGCGGGATTTGTCCGTCCATGTGACGGGAAGATACTCAAGGGCCCACTCGGAGAGGTTATATCCAATAGCTGCGCAGCGTGTGATTAGATCACGGGGATATCACTTGTCAGAACGAGTCAAGTAGCATTGTTCAGTAACGAGATTGAACACAACATGGTGAGGTCATTGATCAGATCTCGGGCAATGCAAGTATCGAGATACAAAGGGAATAAGACACAACTGTCCCGGTTCAAATGACGAAAGATCTTCGTGGAATGCACAGGGGTCACATGGCCATCCAGGTCCCTCTGTTGATCATTGGTGCGGGAGTGTCCCGACCATGTCTGGAGTGTTCCCGAACCATGGGGTATCACGCTTAAGAGCTTGATGATGCTTAGAGAGTGTTTATAGGATCGGTAGAATCACCGAAGAAAAGAAGGAAGAAAATTGGAAGGGTTTCGGTAAGTCCGGAGGATGTCCGGAGTGGAGGTGGAAGGTGTTTCATGGCCACGGAGATTGAATAATATGTGAATGAATGTTAAATGTTGATTTAATCATTTATTCATAATTATTTAATAAAGAGAAAATCAATTAAAAGGTCAAAAGGCTTAATGAGCCAATTCCGGAGGGAGAGGGCCCATTAGGGAAAAGGAGAAAGGGGAGAAGGGGCAAGGGGGAGGCCGGCTGGGCCTATCCCCCCCGCGGGGCCCACTAGTGGCCAGCGGCCACCTCCTCCCCCCTCCTCTCCTTTAGTCCCACCCCAGGACTTGAGGGGAGGTAGTACCTCCCCTCCCCCTATATAAAGTGGGGTATTTGGCCTAGAAAAATACACCCAATAATCAATAAAGGTCTCCCCACTTTTGGGAGGACCTCTAATTGATATTTTCTCTCTCCCCCTCTCTCTCTCGTGACCGTGGTCCCAAGTCTGGACTGCGCGAGCGAGAGACATCTTCACCGCGGAGCGCCGTGGTGCTGCGGGATTCGGATCCGGGAGCTCTACTTCCGCAACTGCTGCTGGATCGGGGAAGCGAGAGTCATCGTTAGGTATCAGACGTGTGTAACTCCCCGCGAGGTGTCGCACTTGAGGCACTCAAGTCGTTGGAGCCAGAAGGAGCACAAGGACTTCATCATGACCTTGAGGTCGGCTTCGGCTCGTCTACATCAACCACGCTCTCCTGAGCGTTGACAATGCTTTTCGGTCTTCAAGGGTAAGTTCGCGAAAAGCCCCTCCCGTTACTGTATTACTAATAGATAGGCCCTGGCAGCTTCAGGGGTTCAGGGGCATAGAGTAAAATTTATTGTTTTTATGCACGGAACCCCTACAGTGGTATCAGAGCTAGATCTATGCGTAGTAATGCTAGCACGGGTAGAACACACGAGATGTAGCGTGTGGGCGTTGATCTTTTAGTTGTTACCCTCCCACGTGTACTTGTGTATACCGCAGTAATGCTTGATGAAGCGGCCCCCAATCGACTTTATGCGTTCATTCGCGAGACTGGTCCACGCTTGACATATGGCTTGTACCGTATAAAGTGGCTTAGGGGGGTGTCTGTCTCTCTCGCATTAGTTGGTATACCATTTGCAACGGAGGGCCCTGAAAGGGGTGTAGTAGAGACAACTACTTGATTAGCGTTGTGCTGAAAGTTCGTAGGTAAGAATGGTTCTTGTGTGAAAGCCCATTCAGCCACGTAAAACATGCAAAGATAAAGTAGAAGCGTCTAACTTTGTTTTGCAGGGGGGCGTTGCTTTGTGATATGGTTGTGGCAAAGGTAAAGTAATTACCTTTTGTTACATAGTAGTAGATAGTCACGGTAATGACAAACTACCACGCCGGAATGACACCAGTACCCTAGTGTCTACGGCGCCAGAACCCTGGCCCCGGAACCCGGTGACGGCGGATGGAGATCACGACGTGAAGGACCATATCACATAGCATTTACATTCAATGTTATTGTTTGTATGTCTTATTGTGTGCTAGTATTAGATACTCGACGGTAGCCTAATAAGATGATCCCTATTAAAATTACCAACGATTGTGTTCCCCCTTAGTGTGCACCACCAAGAAAGTTCTTCGGTATGAGGCGATCCAGGGTGACAGGCCTGGGTGTCATACATATCTACGTTCGCATACAGTGGGTGTCATCCATGTTGCACAGCGAATACACTAAGTTGAGTTGGCGAGCCTAGCACGCTAGAGAAGCGTGGCCTCGGAACGCGGATGGTCGAAAGATCGAGCACGAGTCGCATGAATGATGTGACCGACGTTTAGCGTCCACCCTTGAACCCACATTGATGGCCGTGACGATCGGGGGAGATGTGGCTGATAGGGGTCATGTTATCACTAGGAACCCTCACTAGGGATAGGTGTTTCTGAGTGGAGTTACTATTAACTCATTTAATTATAAACTTAGTCTAAATTCCTTTTGCAATTATAAATGTAGAAAATGGTTCTTCCCGAGATTACTTTTCCTATCGATGATTGGTTAAAAGGAGAAAAGCTCAAGTTAGATGGATCCAACTTTTCTGCATGGGTCATATGCCTATTTGATCTCCTTGGGGAGAACAACGTAGCTGACTACATGACCTGCGAGATGTATTTGGAGTCACCCTATATTCATGAGACCCAGGAGTAGCGGGATCTGCGTTATCGTTGTCGTGTGATGGCCACATTCATATCAGTGACCATGCGCCTCGGAATGGAGGATGGGCTATGGCCAATAGTGGGGAGTCTCAAGCCCCGGGTGGTCATGACACATCTGAGAGCACATTTCGTGGAGCAAATGCGCATGTGGGAGTATGAGCTGATGGGGGACTTCCTCTCCATAAAGATGGAGGAGGGCTCCTCATTGGATGAGCACTTATTGCGCCTCTATGATGCGTACATGAGTCTGGCATACTACCTGGACAACTAGTTCTCAAGCTCATTCGCGATGGGAGTTGTGTTGCGGTCGCTTCCTCCAAGCTTCCAAGCACAAGTCAGGATCAGCGTTATGAGAGGCGACACGGAAACACTGGATTTCCTTGAGTTCATATCACATTTCAGAAACGTGATAGATGAACCCAACGTCGCTGGAGTCATCAATGACAAAGGTATATATTTGATATACAGTTTTATAGATGTTATAATCTTGCAAACACATTGCAGTGTTAAGTATATCTGATACTTGTTCTGTTTTGGTGAAAATAGGTCCTTCTGCATGAGAGGTGCTTGCTGGAGAGGAGGTGACATTGCGTGTTGATGGCGAGCATGATGATGATGGCCAACGACACTCTCCCTCGACATTTATCATTTAGTTCGTGTTTAGGATGATTTTTGTAATCAAGAGATTGTGAACTTCTTTAGTGTGTCTCACACTTTGTGAGACGGTTATTCATATGAGTTTGTAACAAACAGCTGTTCTGCTTTTATGAATGATTTCTATTCGTGTTCATATCTTGTTTGATTATATGTGAATTATCCTTGTTGTTTGAAACTAATTGATAATGTATGAACATTTGTAAAATATTAAAATGCCTTGTTTAAAATACCCAACTTAATGATATTTCATTAATGAATGAAACCATTGTTTAAATTCAAAGTTATGCGATAATATGTGAAAGTCATTTGATTACTTTTCACATATAAATCATGCCTAAGTTCGGCGAAATAACTTGAACACCGTGTATTACTTGAATACAAAGTGTTTAATGAATTGTTAAAAGTATATACATATCCGATGTATTATGTTTTAACGAAAATGGTAATTATCATTAAATGATTGTTTAAATGTGTAAAGTAAGTTTACCAAAGGAAACATGAATATGAAACTATTTGATTTGATCAAAGTGTTTCATCAACAAAGGGTATAAATATAAAAAGGAATCTAATTACTATGATTTGATCAATAATAATGAAATTCGAACTTATAAGAATGGCATGAAAGAAATTGTGAAATGCAAAGCGTTTTGAAACGTCAAAATGCAAAGCATCACAATGTGATATTAGATATCAAAGGGGGTTGAATAGAAGGCACCAAATAAATCGTTGTAGAGTATATGTAGAGACCATTAGCTTAGAAATAGTTAGTACTCAATTAGAATGTAGTGAACCATTTGAATTCGTGAAAGTTTTGGGGTTATTCGATATAATCAAAACAATAGCGAATAAGTCCTTATAGTGTATTCATTGGTAACTTTGAATACGAAACCCATAGCTGAAACCAAAAAAGGAAAGAAAAACTTGTATTTCTTGGATTTTGGTGCATTCTTGAGAAAGCCCACTATTAGTGATGTATCTCAATTATGAAGCAAATGGAAATTAGTGTAAAACACGATGAGGATTCAAAACCCTGCATCAGAGTGTTGAGAAGCACAACGGACAATGTTCCTGAACGATTCCCTTCACAGAAGGAAATAATCAATGAATTTGATCATTGTGTTTTTCCCTTCACTATTGTTTTTCACTACATGAAGTAGGATTCAAAATGTAAATCCATATCTTGTATGGAGACATTTGTGAATCATTTGTCATGATTTTTGAAATGTGACATACCTACGAACTACAAAAGAAATAATGGTAAACTAAATTATGAAGAAATCCTAGAAGCAAAATTCCCTTGAGATTAGAGAGCAATTAGTTGCTGAATCTCACAAGTAAAAGGAGTTACTTGGAATTTTCCCAAATGACTACAAAGCCATTGTAGGAAAAGGGGGTGAATGACAAAAGCACAATTTGTCAAGTATTGGACAAATTCAGATGAATTTGATTCATGTGTGCTAAATGTCTAGTGGATTTAAAACTAGTAAATTACTAGTATCTCATAATAAATCTCCAAGTTTGATGTTTAATCAAAGGATTTTGAAGTTATTCAAAATAGTAAGGAGATATGCAATTTGCATAAAATTGAGTGGGAGCTATGAAAGTCTTCCTTAAACAATATGTGATTGACATATTTTTAAGTGGGAGCAACATAGGACTCAAATTCAAATATGTAGGAACATAGTTTGAGTAAGAGTACTGACTCGTACCCAAATATGTTAGCAACATAGTTTGAGTGGGAGCTTATAGGAGTAATTCTTAAGTAAGTTAAGGATGAAAGCACAAATACTTATAAATAATGATTTATAAGATGTAGAAGTTGATAATAACCGTATTATGATATTATGTAGTATTCCTTAAAGGATTCTGAAAGCTGTTTCAGAATAGAAGTTAATTAAGGAACTAGTCCTTAATGACTCAAATTAGGAATAACATTAGTTTAGC
The DNA here is from genome assembly GCA_916181665.1 of Avena sativa. Lineage (NCBI taxonomy): Eukaryota > Viridiplantae > Streptophyta > Magnoliopsida > Poales > Poaceae > Avena > Avena sativa. The sequence goes on from OV702290.1 coordinate 475,199,829, forward strand.
ATCAATGGTTGAAAGAAAGAAAAGGGTGATCATCATCCACTATGTTGAGACATAGGTTCTATCTTAGTAAACCATGATGATAACTTAGCATAATATGTGATCCAAATAAGTAACATTTGAAAGTGATTAAGTCTGAATCACAGAACATTGAGCTAAGTTTGTCCGCAGTGTCTATTAGAGAACTGTGAACATATTTTTCAAATCCATAAAGGATGACATATCTTAAAGCATAAAGAGTTATGCTATAAGGGAATATGTTGGAAACTCCTGTAGGTACCAATTAAAGTCAAATAGGAAGCGAGGTGAACAAAACATCGAAAGTTGCACAGAGTGCACTAGTGTTTCGATGAATACATTTATAATAATAGATAAGGGTACCATCTAAAATGTTGTATAATGTTGTGGCAGGGCTAATTCGCTTTTAACGTAGAATGTTGTGTCCCAGGGCACAGTGCCCATGAGAAAGCCCTCGAGGTTGATCTAACGTCACTGTAGGCTCCTGGAATCAGGCCTCGTTCTGTTGCCATAGCAACGATGCATTCACACAGCTGCTATCATGTGATGATAGAATATTAATGTCAATCAAAGTGACATTAGTAAGTTGTAAAGGATTTGGGACTGTAAAGTACAGACCCAAGACTCAACCTCTTCCATGAGAAAGCATGTTCTAGGCACCGGTTATATGGTACCAATAATTAAGAACAAATGCATCTAGTGTATTTGTACTCTAGTGCAAGTGGGAGACTGTTGGAAATATGCCCTAGAGACAAATAGTAGTAAGGACTATTATCATATTTCATATAGTTTATGATTAAGTTTTATATCATGCTATAACTGTATTGATTGGAAACATCAATACACGTGTGATATACAAACAAACCAGGGGTTCCCCATGAAACTCTAGTCACTAGTTTATTGGTCAACAAATGATCATGTTTCCTGATCATGTGACATTTATGCCAGTTGGAAATGAGGTCATCTCATTCTGAGAATGAGATGATGAACCAATACCCAACCTAAACATCGTGATTCGATCATGTCACGAAGTTCAAGTTACGATGATTAGAAATGGATCCTCATAGACTATTCCTTAGACCGTGAGGCTATATCAATCACTGTCTCCCGAGAATGCTTAGATAGCATCAAACGCCATTTGGTAAAACGGTGGTTATAAAGGTGTGTTCAGGTATTCGGAGGAAACCATAGAGGCAATATATGTCAAGAGCGGGATTTGTCTGTCCATGTGACGGGAAGATACTCAAGGGCCCACTCGGAGAGGTTATATCCAATAGCTGCACAGCGTGTGATTAGATCACGGGGATATCACTTGTCAGAACGAGTCAAGTAGCATTGTTCAGTAACGAGATTAAACACGACATGGTGATGCCATTGATCAGATCTCGGGCAATGCAAGTATCGAGAGACAAAGGGAATAAGACACGACTGTCCTGGTTCAAACGACGAAAGATCTTCGTGGAATGCACAGGGGTCACATGGCCATCCAGGTCCCTCTGTTGATCATTGGTGCGGGAGTGTCCCGACCATGTCTGGAGTGTTCCCGAACCATGGGGTATCACGCTTAAGGGCTTGATGATGCTTAGAGAGTGTTTATAGGATCGGTAGAATCACCGAAGAAAAGAAGGGAGAAAACCGGAAGGGTTTCGGTAAGTCCGGAGGATGTCCGAAGTGGAGGTGGAAGGTGTTCCATGGCCACGGAGATTGAATAATATGTGAATGAATGTTAAATGTTGATTTAATCATTTATTCATAATTATTTAATAAAGAGAAAATCAATTAAAAGGTCAAAAGGCTTAATGGGCCAATTCCGGAGGGAGATGGCCCATTAGGGAAAAGGAGAAAGGGGAGAAGGGGCAAGGGGGAGGCCAGCTGGGCCTAGCCCCCCAGCGAGGCCCACTAGTGGCTGTCGGCCTCCTCTCCTTTAGTCCCACCCCGAGACTTGAGGGGAGGTAGTACCTCCCCTCCCCCTATATAAAGTGAGGTATTTGGCCTAGAAAAATACACCCAATAATCAATAAAGGTCTCCCCACTTTTGGGAGGATCTCTAATTGATATTTTCTCTCTCCCCTCTCTCTCTCGTGACCGTGGTCCCAAGTCTAGACTGTGCGAGCGAGAGACATCTTCACCGTGGAGCGCCGTCGCGCTGCGGGATTCGGATCCGGGAGCTCTACTTCCGCAACTGCTGCTGGATCGGGGAAGCGGGAGTCATCGTCATGCATCGGACGTGTGTAACTCCCCGTGAGCTGTCGCATTTGAGGCACTCAAGTCGTTGGAGCCAGAAGGAGCGCAAGGACTTCATCACGACCTTGAGGTCGGCTTCGGCTCGTCTACATCAACCACACTCTGCTGAGCGTTGACAACGCTTTTCGGTCTTCAAGGGTAAGTTCGCGAAAAGCCCCTCCCGTTACTGTATTACTAATAGATAGGTCCTGGCAGCTTCAGGGGTTCAGGGGCATAGAGTAAAATTTATTGTTTTTATGCGCGGAACCCCTACAGAAATCACCAGCACGCCCATTTTCCCTGAAACCCAAGTCATGACTATGGACATTGCCGAGGTTACCCCTCATCACCCCTACCCCTACAATGGAAATAAGCCATTGATAAATATGAATTTTCTAGGCAAATTTACTAACAAACTTATTCTCTCTTACCTTTCTCCCTCCACATCATCCAAAATCTTATGTGGCACCTACTGCAGACACATGATGGTTCATTTTTGTACATGCCTAAGTTAATAGACGACCGGTAGCTCCATAAAGTCAGTCAGTATCGACGGCCTATTCCCATTGTACACTCATTCTAAATTTTGAATTTCTACTCTTTTCAATGTTTTATTTATGTTGCATCGTCTTAGGATTTTCGTAGTTGATATGTTCCCAATTGCTCGGTCACATGGGACAAGGCCTACCGCACACCCATCGTCGTCACCGCCACCACCGGTGTTGTTGTGTGCTAGCACCTGCCCTTGTTACCGACACCAACTTCCCGCTCCCCCAAATGCGGAAGGCGGTGCTTTGGTGCCACTCCGTCTCCCAACCTTGTTTGAGCTTCCACCTCCATGGGCCAACCATCTCCATGGCCATCCCTCTACCCCTTGTCATTTACGGCCAGCACCCACACCTCCCTCGAAACTGTTTTCCTCATCTCCACCTACACAATCACCATGGCATGAGGGCACGTCGCCGTTGTCTCAAGCTCGTTCTGTCCTCACCATCATCACATGCGCTCTGTCTTTGTCGTCTAGCGATCGGTGCCTTGTCTCTTCGTATAGCGATCAGTGCCTCGTCTTCGTCATCTCTGGCAGTCGGCGCCTCCTATTCGTCATCTAGTGGTCGGAGCCTTGTGTCGTGGAGTCACCATGGTAGATGCTACCCGGGGTATCTTACTAGAGGTGGAAGGCCGAGAGTGCATCGACATCTCTAGATCGAGATTGAGAATCGGGACTTTACCCAGTTTCGGCCCCTCTTGGTGGAGGTAAATACCTACTCCTGCTAGATTATATTGCTCCTAATGATTACAAGTCATCATAGGAGGAATGTCAACTAGAGCTAGGGTTTGGAGTATGCTTGTGAGCGTAACCTCTAGGGTTCTCCTACCGAGGCTTATATAGATGCCTCGGCTAGGGTTTACAAGATAGACCCGAGTCAGTTTAGGAAACAGAGATGGCTAAAGGACATGATGGGCCTTTACTTGCAATTCAAGTCGACTCGTCATCGGGCCTCGTCGAGTTAACATGCTTGTCTTCTAGTAAGTCCATGAGCAGAATATCTCTTGGCTTGCCTCGAGACACCCAGGTGTCGCTCGTCGACTCCGCCTCATAGGCTACCCGATTGGGTATTCCCCAATCACCTAGTCTTTGTTGTCTAGTGTTTGGTGCCTCGTCTTTGTCATCTTTGGTAGCCGGCTCCTCGTCGTCTCCTTAACTAAATGGGACATACTCCACCACTCCTAGAGGGTGCACATTGCGTTGGGCAAGCGTCAGCTAGGAATCGCCTCGTCTTAGTGTTAGAAATAATGGGCTAAGAGATTAGACCCATGTGTGATTTCAGTTTTTTTCTAAATCTCAAAGCCCATTGATGACTGCAAGTGCACAGATTGTTCGTAGCTAGTTTCTAAATAAAGATATCGATCCCACATGGAGCAGGAGACTGGAGACTAAAGTCTAATAACTCTTGAATTAAAAACTATAATAGAAATGCTAAATAAAGTTCTAAGTGACAAGATTAAATGCGAGTATTATGTAATAAGGTGTTTTTTGGTTTTTGGTATAAGAGCAACAATATATAAAGTAAAACAACTGAACACAGAAAATAAGTATCGTGTATGTGAGAGATATTGGAACTGCAATAGGGAAAAGCGTTCTCAGGGAGTAGTGGATACACCACTAGCATTATAAAGAGCTAAGGTAAAGATTATTATCATAAATATTCTCAACTGTGTATGTGTGGAAAGAACTCCGTATATGGACAAATAGGCAGCAACCACTACTCACATCATCCTCATAACCACAGCAGTTAGCAATTGACATCAATCGAATTACTGTGCTATTAAGGGACTTAATCCCGTAGAACGTATCCCATGGCATGGATATTGTTCCGTGAGTTTCCTCGGTTCCCAAGTTGATACGTAAGGAGTGCCAACAGCTTTATAGTCATTGTAAGTGCTAACACACCTCCGTCTACCAATAAGTAGTTCCCTCCATCGAGTCCTCATAAGAGGCAAATATTGAGAGGTCGACTTCTCCCAACATCAAGATGAAGACAATCTAACACATGGTCATAGCGATGAATATCATAATAAACTTTATCTTATTTCAATCTCATACTAGGGTTTCTTCATCTCCCCAAGAACTAGAAATCTAGTCACACATGGAGGCAATCAACATCATGGCAATAACAATGGAATCTATAATTGATGAATAGTACTTGTATAAATCCACAACGAGTACGGAAATTACAACAAGATCTAGACAATATGTAGATGGGATGGATGGACATGGTGGTGATGCAGCGGTTGATGATGAAGATCGGTGCCTTAGCCTCCCGGATCTGTGCGAGGCGAAGATGGATCCCTAGTGGATGAGTTTCACCTCTATATGCCTTTCGGAGGTGAGGTTTCGGTGATTTCTGGTAGTTCTGTATGTCATCTCTTTGATCCAGTTGCACGGGGTGAAACTATTTGAGGAGGCGGTGGCGGCGCCAACTATATGGCCGGAAAATTTATTCCTGCCGTATAGTTGGTCGTTAAACCATCTGTGTCCTTTGTTCGCTTCAGATTTTCTTCTGGTATTATTGATATTTCCCAAATAAGCGATTTACATTGGTTTTGACTCCTTTTCTCCTCAGAACAACTGCTCCAAGAGTTATGTCCATTGTATCCATCATCTGTCCTGATCCTGGTGAAAACAGACATAAAATGTGCGCGCGAGCACCGTAAAATACCAAGATCCTACATCTACAATACAAAATAATAATATAAAACATGATGCAAATATGCACTCATCAACTTCCCCAAGCTTAGACTCTTGCTCGTCCCGATAAAGTTAACTTAATGGATGTGATCCTCATATTCATGAAGCTAAGTCAATAAAATAAATGAGGCAGTTGCAATATGTGTTTATCATACATGATACATAGGAATAAGTTCATGAATAGTACCTTACTCAAACCATCTGAATAATATTAGCAGGCTTCCACACCTTAGCATTTAACAGTTCACAAAAGATTACTCTCAATATGATGTAAAAGTATTTAGTTCAACCGAATGAGTTAGCGAGGTAGTCCCAAGTGTTTTAGGATTACCATATTCACTTGGGATTCAAAATCTCAAAACGTCTCTTTGTCATACCACAATATAGTAGTGTATGCCTATTTGCTCTTTGCACATTCACTCTTTTTCTTCTTTCTTTTCTTCTCTTCTTTATATATATGCTCACACTTTTGTCTAATTGTTGTGCAAAGAAGCTAGCCATACATTCCACTTCATGTAGGAATCCAAAGTTTAACGATCTCAATTATTAAATTCCAATTGTATATGAAGCATCTTTATGACTTGAATATTCTACCTCGACTTGTTCTCACTCTATTTTTGATAGCACTCTTAATTTTGCTTTGTTCAAAGTTTGTTTTTCAATCTAACTGATTAGATATTTTTTATTTCTTTGTAAATCAAACCATGTACCTACAACATATTGGCCAAATTATCTTTGTATATTCCATTAATACCAATGGCGTGGAAGAGTCCTATTGCTATCATCAAGTGCAAGTAAAATTATACTCAAGCCATTCATATATCCAATAGGACAAACACAAACTCAATATTGCTCCATATATAATAATAAACTCGGAATTTCATAAAAAGGAACCGACTATTCCTGAAGGGAATTCTAATGATGTAAACTTTATTTCTAGTTCGATCTAATGCAAAACTAAAAATAGTAATATAAAACTTATAAGATAGATTACAAGGTCTTAAAGATCTCCCCAAGATTGGAATCAAGCCAGTCGGGATCAAATAATCCCTTGCGATTATTTGATACCGTGATTATTATAGATCACTGTGGTGCCACGACATGTAACACCGTGGTGCGTAGTTCTTGTTGGTATCCTCCAGAGCAGTGATGCGGCTGTAGCACCTGCACAATTCAGATTGCAAAGTGTCCACCTTATCTGTGAGTTTAGTCACCAGTGGGAGAAGATCATCCTTTTTCTCTATCTCCTTGAGATGGTAGCGGACTTCAACGCGATGGAGTAGCTCTTGCTTCTGATATATCTCCAGTGCTCGCACGCGGTCCTTGGTCCTGGGAGCAGCTTTCTCTTCCTCATCCATGATTGATGGATCAGGGAAGTGGAAACCGTATCTCCACTCTTCTTGAGGTTTCACCCTCATACGAGTGCCAATAGTAGGCTTCAAGAGTGGCGCCGTCGCTCCATTGCTAGCACCTGCACCAAGATTAGGTAATTCCTTACACTTGTGCGGCCTGGGGTTCGTGGTGATGAACTTGACCGTCTCCACGTGCTCTTTTCCATGCGGCTTGCGACCTTCTCTCTCTCTCTCCTTGAGCCCTCTTCATTGCCGCCCAGTTGATCTCCAGTGGATCATAAACATCATGACAGATGTAGATGTCGCTCACTTAATCGGAATCATTGTTGTAGTAGCTTGGCTCGACGTACTCCTTGTACCCCAGGCTAAACCTCTCCACCTCCTCGTCATCGTCCTCCATGGACGGGCTACTAGAGCGATCCCTGGAAGGAGCAATGAGACATGGTGGTTTTCCATGGCCTGTGGCAGGATAACGCATTGCTAGATTGGTTCCTAGAGATTATGATTAGAGCTAGAAACAATGGCAGTACATAAGGGGGGCCAGAGGTCGGTAAAACTCGCGAGAAACACCAAATTCACGCCCAAGAAAAGAATCTTAACGGAATAGGAAAAGAAATCACGGATTTGGAAGAGTCCTACAGCGTAACGACCAACTATACGGGCGCGACCCATATAGCTCTGGCCATATAGTTGGTTCTGGGCAGATATTTCCAAATATCTCAAGTCCAGGTCGGTTAAGTTACCAACTCAGAACCGACATAACTGTTTTTTTATTAAAATTAGAAAAAAAAAATACTAAACGAAGATGTCTGTGAGTTTAACAACCAACTATACGGCCGGAATTTCATCTTCGGTCGTATAGTTGCGACCGTATAGATACAGACACCAAAAATCAAAAGTGCCTGAGAGTTCAACGACCAACTATATGGTCGGAATTATTTCCTCCGGTCGTATTGTTGCGTCCATATAGTTCGAGACATCGAAAACAATTTCGCAAAGAAGATACAGAGGGTTTAACGACCAACTTTACAGCAGGAGCTTCCTCCGCGGTCGTATAGTTCCAACCGTATAGTTGGTAAAACCCTCAAAAACTTCAGAAAAACACAAGGAATTCAAAGGCAAAAAAATTACTAGTAAAATCTGTGAAAATAAATCACTTATTTGAGTAACAACACTTACCTTGAACTTACCGTTTACTTATTCTAGGATGAAAAGCTCCTCCAACAATAAAGACTTCTTCTCTTTTGGAGGGATTGGCCTTAGTTCATTTAATAATTCTCGTAAGATAAAATCACCAGGACTAAAGTCCTTCTCAATAAGATTGGTGTCTTGTTGGGAAAATATGGACAATGCATCCAACATCTTTATTCCTTGCCTCTGCATGATTTGTAACTCAAATTCTTGAAGTAAAAGAATCCAATGGATCAGTCTTGGCTTATGGTTCTTCCTTTCAAGGAGTTCTTTTAAACCATCACGATCCGTATGAACTCTTACTTTTGCATTAACTATATAAGAACAAAATTTATCGCAAGAGAAAAATATAGCAAAGAGTTCCCTTTCTTCCTTAGGATAATTCTTTTGATCACTATTGAGAGTTCTACTAGCATGATGTATAACATTAAATTTGTGACCAATGTGTTATCCCAAAGTTACTCCTACAGCATCATCACTAGCTTCACATATTAAGTCAAAAGTCATATCCCAGATAGGTGGTTTAATGATAGGAGCATGGGATAAAGCATTTTTAAGTCTATCAAAGGCTATAAGACATTTATCATCAAAATTAAATCTTACTTCCTTTTACAGGAGGTTAGTCAAAAGTTTAGATATTCTAGATAAATTTCTAATGAACCTTCTATAAAAACCCACATGACCAAGAAAACTTCTTATACCTTTTATATCCCTAGGTTGTGGAATTCTCTCTATTGCCTTAACCTTAGCTCTATCCAGTTCAATTCCCTTACCTGATACCTTATGTCCAAGGACTATACCTTCTTTGACCATGAAATGGCACTTCTCCCAGTTTAGAACAAGATTTGTTTCTTCACAATGTTGCAAAACTCTTTTGAGATTATCCAAACAACTAATAAACGAAGTTCCGTAGACAGAAAAGTCATCCATAAATACTTCCATTATTAGTTCTATGAAATCCACAAAAATAGCAGTCATGCATCTTTGAAAAGTAGCTGGAGCATTACATAAACCAAAAGGCATAGGTAAGCATGTAAACCATAAGGACTAATGCAAGTTGTTTTAAGTTGGTCATCAGGATGAACAACTATTTGAGAAAAACCAAAATATCCATCCAAGTAGCAAAAATGAGTGTGGTTTGCTAACCTTTCTAACGTTTGATCTATATACGGTAAAGGATAGCGATCTTTCCTAGTTTATTTATTCAATTTCCTGAAATCTATGCACATCCTATGTCCAACAATAGTTCTAATAGGTATTGATTAATTGTTTTCATTAGGAACAACAGTAAAACCGCCCTTCTTAGGGACACAATGAGCAAGACTTACCCATTCACTCTCTTTAACAGGATAGATTATACCTGCGTCCAATAGGCGTACAATTTCTTTTCTCACCACTTCCTTCATTTCAGGCTTTAGCCTTCTATTAAATTCCAAAAACTGGTTTAGCACCTTCTTCCATGAATATTTGATGGACGGTTATAATGGGACTAATGCCCTTCAAATCATCCATTGAGTACCCAAAGGCCTTGCGATGCTCCTTAAGTATTTTCATGAGTTATTCTTCTTCTCTTGAAAGTTTAGCACTAATAATAACACGAAATTTATTTGTATCATCTAAAAATCTATATTTAAGATTATCTGGTAGAGTCTTCAATTCAGGGGGTGGTAATTCCTCATCCCCTCTCTTTTCCGGCTCTTCAAAAGCCTCATTAGTTGGAGGCCCTATAATAGGAAGTGAATCGAGTTCATCTTCTAGGGACTTGTCCTCCATAACCATTTCTTCATAATTTAAGTCTTCATTTGTTTCTTCTTTTTGATCACTAAAGAAGAGAGCTGCCATTTCCTCAATAGTTTTCTCTTTCTCTTCTCCTTGTATTTGTGGAGGCATGTCTTTAAATTTGGAAAAGTGGAATTCTTTTTCCGCTTCCCCAAGCTTAAGAGACACAATCTCCTTTTTGAAATCAACATGGGAACCTACATCACTCAAAAAGTTTCTTCCAAATATAATAGGGCAAAGAGTGTCAGCTGGCATATCAACAACTACAAAATTTATAGGAAATTTTTTATTACCAATTGTGACAGTTGCATCTTCAACTACTCCCATTGGAATTCTAAGAGTTTTATGGGCTAACATGATTGTCATATAAGTATTTTCAATTGTAGCCGGTTCTATTTCTTATTTTATGTCTAAATAGAAATTGTAAGATATAACATTAACGTCGGTGTGAAGATCGCATAAACCATAATGCGAGGTTTCTTTAAATATGTAGGGAAGGATAGGCTTACCCACACCTTTTACCATTGTTTTACCTTCAACCAATACGGAAGTATCTTTATCAATGTTCGATATGTTACAATGTGCATACATAGCCATAATTGCTTCCTTGGTTACCTCTTCATCTTTGGTTTCTTCCAAATGTTCTACAACTTCTAGCATAATTTCCTCTTCCTTCTTCTCCTGTACTGCTTTAACCTGTTCATATTCAGAAATATGCTTTTGTGTAGTGTTAGGAAAAGGTATCTCATATGTTGGTTCTAGGGAGGCCAGTGTTGCTTTAACTTCTTTCTTATTTTCAGGTTCAGGTGGTGGATCATACTTGACCAAACCTTCTTTTGGAGCTTCGATGTGTTCTGCAAAAGCTTTAACAACTTGCAACACAAGAACTGAATCTAAATAAAGTTCTTTAGATAATTATTTAAGATGGCCCTTTTTATTATAGTCATGAATACAATCATGATCTATTTCTACGCCTCCTTCGCTTCCTAGACCAAAATTCCATGAAACTCTTTGATCGCAAATTCTATTAAGTAAAGCCCATGATTTAGTTATAGGAAGATTCATAAAGGCTCCTTCCGCGAAAGAGTCTAGTTCAATTTTATTAGGTTCAATTCGACCGCCATGAAAGATATGCAATAAATACCATTCAGGCAAATCATGATGAGGACATAGATTAAGTAAATCTTTAAATATGATATAAGATCTTACTAGTCCTTCATTAGGACGGTTCCTCCAAGTCATTATAAGATGCCCGATTCCAAAAGATTTTGATAATGGGTAATATTTTGCTAGAAATTCACAGGCTAAATTATCCCAAGTAGTAGTGGCTTCTGGGGGTAGAGATCTATACCATGAGAGAGCTATACTAGTCAAAGTCTGACTAATTTTTTTACCCCTTACCTCATTAGCGGTATATCCCGTCAATTGAAATGTGCCACATATATCTTTGAAACATGCAATATGCTCATATGGATCAGGATCTTCTTCATCCCCAGTAAATTTCTTCTTATGTAGAATACCAAGTAATAGAGGATTTATTTCAAACCCCCTTGTCTTCTTGTTGGAGTTGTCTCTTTTATAAATATCATAGGGCTTCCCAAAGTGGCTGAGTGGGTTAACACTAGTCATATGCTCAAACTCCATCATGTTGGCGGAAACCTGTAACTCAAAACAAAACTTAGCAAGACAAAAATAAATAAGCAAAAACTAAAAGACCTACATTGGTTAGCTCCCTGGCAATGGCACCAGAAAATAGCTTGATGACTGCAAGTGCACAGATAGTTTGTAGCTAATTTCGAAATAAATATATCGATCCCATAGGGAACATGAGACTGAAGTATAATAACTCTTGAATGAAAAACTATAATAGAAATGCTAAATAAATTTCTAAGTGACAAGATAAAATGCGAGTATTATGTAAAAAGGTGATTTTGGGTTTTTGGTATAAGAGCAACAATAAGTAAAGTAAAACAACTAAACACAGAAAATAAGTATCGCGTATGTGAGAGAGATTAGAACTACAATAGGGAAAAGGCGTTCTCAGGGAGTAGCGGATACACCACTAGCATTATAAAGAGCTAAGGTAAAGATTATTATCATGAACATTCTCAACTGTGTATGTGTGGGAGGAACTCCGTATATGGACAAATAGGTAGCAACCACTGCTCACATCATCCTCATAACCACAGCAGTCAGCAATCGACATCAATCGAATTACTACGCTATTAAGGGACTTAATCGTGTAGGACGTATCCTATGACATGGATAGTGTTCCGTGAGTTTCCTCGGTTCCCAAGTTGATATGTAAGGAGTGCCAATAGCTTTATAGTCACTGTAAGTGCTAACACACCTCCGTCTACCAACAGGTAGTTCCCTCAATCGAGTCCCCATCAGAGGCAAATAATTGAGAGGTCGACTTCTCCCAACATCAAGATGAAGACAATCCAACACATGGTCATACTGATGAATATCATAATAAACTTTATCTTATTTCAATCTCATACTAGGGTTTCTCCATCTCCCCAAGAACTAGAGATCTACTCAGACATAGAGGCAATCAACATCATGGAAATAACAATGGAATCTATCATAGATGAATAGTACTTGTATAAATCCACAACAAGTATAGAAATTACAACAAGATCTAGACAATATGTAGATGGGATGGATGGACATGGTGGTGATGCAATAGTTGATGATGAAGGTTGGTGCCTTAGCCTCCCGGATCTGTGTAGGGTGAAGATGGATCCCCAGTGGATGAGTTTCCCCTCCAGATGCCTTCCGGAGGTGGGTTTAGGTGATTTATGGTAGTTCTATATGTCATCTCTTTGATCCAGTTGCACGGAGTGAAACTATTTGAGGAGGCGATGGCGGCGCCAACTATACGACATGAACTATATGGCCGGAAAATTTATTCTCGCCGTATAGTTGGTCGTTAAACTGTCTGAGTCCTTTGTTCGCTTCGGATTTTCTTCTGGTATTATTGATATTTCCCAAATAAGCGATTTACGTTGTTTTTGACTCCTTTTCTCCTCAGTAGAACTGATCCAAGAGTTGTGTCCATTGTATCCATCATCTGTCCTGATCCTGGTGAAAACAGACATAAAATGTGTGCGTGAGCATTGTAAAATACCAAGATCCTACATCTACAATGCAAAATAATAATATAAAACATGATGCAAATATGCATTCATCACCCATGTGTGATTTGACCCAATTTGGTGGAAGCTCACATATGAGTGGAGTGGGAGCTAAAGTTTAGTCCCACATGAAAAGTTGGAGGAGAGTTACAACACCTTATAAGAGCATCTCCACTCGGGGGCCTCAAAGGACCCCATAGCGTTCTGGGGGGCGCCGGCACGAAATTTCGAGCCCAGCCGCGTGCCCCAATTTTTTTTGGCGCCAGCGCGGCCCAGTTATTTACCCGATGGCCCCAGGACAAACCCATTGTACAAGGAGGTGAGCGGGGGCGCTAGATGGACGCGTGGCAGGACGGGTGGCGGGAAGAGAAGGCGGGAGCGCGCGCGCCGAACCGCCCCAGTCAAAGCTGGCCCGCATGGCAACCGCATAGAGCCGATCGTCTTTCTCTCCATCAGCGCCGAGTAATGGCGCTGCGCGCCGCAGCCTTCCAGCGAACAACAGCGGGCGGTGCAGCCGACACGTCCCGTCAAAGGGGCAGAGCGGCGTTAATGCCCACTGCTCGCCTCCCCCTCCTCCCCAGTATAAAAACCCGCGGTGGTTTCCATTGCTGCCGCACACACATTACCTCGACGACAAGCTCCACCATCTCCTCCCCCAAACATTGTCTTCTTCCCCCTCTCCCTCGGTGATGGCGGGCTACGATGGCGCGACGGCCAATGGCTTTGTCCGCCTCTGGCTCCATGTCGACGAGGCGCAGGCGCTATAGAGCACCAGCTACCCCGTCCCGCCGTCTTTACGGCTTCCGACGGGGTGAGCGGTTAGCCACGACGGCTTCCCTGTGCCACCCATCCCCACTGGCGTGGCCCGTAGAGCCGTGATCTACGAGCACTACTAGGGCTCGCTCATTGACGAGGAGCGCAATAACCCCCAGTGGGATCCCGACAACCTCTAGGCATGGGCAGCCTTCTTCGTGGGGCAGCGCGAGGACCGCATCGAGGCCTACGACAGTGTTGGCCCCCCGTCGGCGAACTTCAACAACGAAGGCCGGAAGTGGTGGTGGAGCTCTCTGGGACGCACCCTCTCATGGGTCCTGGACCACATCGCCAACGGCAACAACCCGCCGTTGGTGATGCCGTCGCATATCCCGCGCTATCGCCAGTAGGCTGCCAGCAACCGCTGGGGGCCTCGCCGCGCGCCGTCAGCCTCCTCCTTCTCGCGTTCGTCCTCCTTGCGTTCGCCCCTAGCACGGTACTCGCCATACTCCTCGCCGTCGCCGCGCTACCAGGGGATGCTCGCGCTCCCGCTGGTGAAGGACGAGCAGGCAAGCCCACCGCACAGGCGCCGTGTGCCTCCCTCGCCGCCTCCGCTTGGGCAGGCCCAAGCCTGAGCCCAAGAAGGAGTTGACGCTACCACCGGAGTACAAGGCGGCAGCACTCTAGCTGGCGGACAACAAGGACCCGGAAGAATTTATGGGCCAGAGGATGCTGGATCGGGCATCCTTCAACACCATCCTGCCGGCCATCGACGAGTTCGCCACCAGTTGGTCTGCGCAAGACTGGCGGCGGGAGCAGGCCGAGCACGCTAGGCGCCACGGCCTCGTCATCGACATCGACGATGACGAGGGGGTGGCTGGTCCTTCCACGAGGCCGGCGCGCAGGACCAGCGGCGAGGGGTGCAGTCGCCTACCACCGGCGAAGGACGAGCCACCCAGCAACGACGACGACGAGGAGGACCTATTCGACTACATCACGACGATGTACCGCCGGCTCAGGATCGGCCGTGGCCGTCATTAGATGGCGTTTTTTTGTAAATTTTTGTTAAATTTAAACTGTTCGTCTATGTTTTGTTGAAGTTTGAACTATTTGTCCAAATTTCTGCTAAATTTAGAATATTTAAATTTTGTTATGGGGGCAGAGCTGGGAGCCGGTGCCCCCCATTTGGCAACATCGCGCCGGCGCCCCCCATACGGGCAAAAAACAGGCCGCGCCGGAGCCCGTATGGGGGTTACGAGTGGAGATGCTCTAAGGTGGAGTGTTGTACCACTTTATAAGTGAGTGACAATAAGAGAGCACATGTGTGCTCCTCCTCCGACTATGCCACTCGCACGCTCGCACGCGCCGCCTGCCCGTCACGGTGCGCACGCGCCGCGGGTTGCGGGAATCTCGCCGAGCCAAGCTTTATTTTTGCTACTCAGGAAAACTTGTGAGGTTTTGACAGACGTGTCAACAACCAGCCTATTCGGGTCGCTCCCGGATCAAGGGCTACTATAACCGACCCATACGTGCGCAATGTGGACTCGACCCATGTTTGCCTCCGTTAGGGTTTCCTGAGCCGCTCTATATAAAGTCATGCGCAACTACCGCCACAGAACACACCAAAAACCAATCTAGGATTTTGCCTCCTCTCTGCTTGCACCGCCACCATAGTCTACTCCATCCCACTTGCCGATGGACGGGAGAGCAGGTCTCTGGAATCATTCACCTTTGCGATCCTGTACGGGAGAGGGCGAATAAGGTTTTTGGAAGCGCTCCACACGACTGCTCAAGTTTTTCATCATGGGTCGTCTTCCATCCAAGTCGGGTGGTGCTGCCTATCATCGTCTTCACCGCCGTCTGCTTCGATCTATCTTCCCCAAGGTTACTACTATGACTATATCTGCAAGCGAACGGTACGTGCGATGTGTTGCTGTCTAGTTATTCATCATGTTCTGCGAGTACATGTTTAGCTGCTACTTGTTTCCATTCATCTTGTTGTTTAGTACTTATAGTATGTTCGAGTTACATGTTCTAGTAGTTGGTTTTGTCATTTTTAATATTCTGGAACTAATCATGGAAATTGTGCCTAATTATCCAACAATCCAAAAACCTTATTATAGTCAATTTCCTGAGTTAAACATGGGACACTTGGCCGATGCGATGAAGCCGGATAAGTTTACTGGTCTTCATTTTAAGAGGTGGCAGGCAAAGACCACTATGTGGCTGCAAGCTTTAAAAGTATTTGAGGCTAATGAAGGTTTACCTGAAGGAAATATATCTGAGCAAGATCAGCACAAGTTCAAGAAAAACAATCTTGCCTTTGTGGGATGCATTCTAAGTGTTCTTGACAATAAGCTATTTGATGTGTACATGCACATCAAAGATGGCAAAGAGCTCCAAGAGGCACCGAACACTAAGTTCGGTGTAGCAGATGCTAGAAGTGAACTGTACATCATGGAGAACGTTCATGATTACAGGATGGTTAAAAATCGTTCTGTAGTCGAACAAGCTCATGAGATACAGTGCTTTGCCAAGGAGCTTGAAATCCTTAAGTGTAACTTACCTGACAAGTTTGTGGCTAGGTGCATTATTGCAAAGTTGCCTTCTTCATGGAGGAACTTTGCCACAACTCTCATGTTGGGTCCGCAACATAGAAAACAAAAATTTTCCTACGATGAGAACTACACGCCAAGATCTATCTACTAGATACAGAGCAATGGGTGGACATACATCCATGGAGAACTTACCCTCAAAGACAACGAGTTTTGTTAATGAGTAGGAACTCGTGGTTGATGTAGTCGTACGCTTGCCGATCTCAAGATCGTGTGGAAGTCCGAGCGCCGCAAATCAGCAGCGCATCCGTCCTCGCACACACGTTCAAGCCACCGGACAATCTCCACCTCCTCGCTCCAGCGAATCAGCGGAAGCAGCAACTCCTTCCAGACGCAAGGCCACCGGGAACATGTATCTCGCTAATCCGAGACCATGGGGGAATATCTAGAGGGGGAGAGAGATCCTTCACGAGGAGGTGTGGTTTGTGAGAGGGGCATGAGGGGGGGGGGACTGCTCCCCTCCTTCATTCATGTGGTGAACCTCCACTCACATAAGCATGGCCTCTACCCAAAATCCCACTCACATGTATTTAATTTCCACCAAATTAAATGCAACTCTCAATTAATAAAACTCTTTTATTTATTTTATTCAGAATTTTGTTAATTACTTTAATTAACAAACATTCACATAAAACCCCTTGCAACATTTCAATATCACATGTAGAACCACTTTCTGCAATTTCACCCGAAACAATTCCGGTTTCTATCGAAACAATTCCTGTTTCTATCGAAACATTTCCTGCGCTTTGCAAACCTTTTGTCTAGAACATATGTGCTCCTAAATGGTGTCCGACAACCCTTAAGTGTGTCACCCTACGGTTTGCGAATAATGCAAATATGATTGAGACTCCTCTCAGATCAATAATCAGAAGCGGGACCTAGAGATCCATACTGACTCCTGCATATTCAACGATGACTTATATGATCATGAGAACCTTTAACGTTAGCAATTTAATCCCTTTGTCTCATGATATAATACATGTCCGAGATTCGATCATCGGTATCCAAATACCTAGTTTGATCTCGTTACCGACATGCACTCTTTTCTCGTTCCCGTGATATAACATTCTAGTGATCACATCACTTGCTTGCAAGCTATCTTAATGTGATATCACCGAGAGGGCCTAGAGTATATCTATCCGTCATCGGGATTGACAAATTCCACTCTTGATCCATGAGCCTCAACATAACACCTTCATTGCACTGAACCCACCTTTATGGTCACCCTGTTATGGTGTGACATTTGATGTTATCAAGATACTCTTCCGGTGTTAGCAATTAACATGATCTCATGGTCTAAGGACTAATACTACTTTGTATGATGTTATAGCAATATAAACATAATGACTTGATCGTAATGCTATACTTCGGATGAATGTTCATCACATCATTTCACAAATGCTGTCACCTTGTTATTAACAACATCCAATGTCCATGATCAGGAAACCTTAATCATCTTGTTAATCAACAAGCTAGTCTATAAGAGAGGCATAACTAGGAACCCTTTTGTTTATTAAACACACATGTATTGATGTTTCCTATCAATACAATTATAGCATGCAAAATAAACATCTATCATATACAAGGAATACATAATAACAACTTTATTATTGCCTCTCAGGGCATATTTCCTTCAGTCTCCCACTTGCACTAGAGACACTAATCTAGTTTATATAGTGATAAATCTAACACCCATGGAGTTCTGGTGTTGATCATGTTTTGCCCTAGGGAGTACTTTAGTCAACGGATCTGCTACATTCAGGTCCGTGTGCACTTTAGAAATCTTTATATCTCCATCCTTGACATGCTCGCGGATGGAGTGAAACCGGCGCTTAATATTCTTGGAATTCTTGTGAGACCTTGGTTCCTTGGCGTTGGCTATGGCTCCATTATTGTCACAATAGATCACCACTGGGTCCAACGCACTAGGAACCACACCTAGTTCCGTTATGAACTCCTTCATCCAAACCGCTTCCTGTGCCACTTTTGAAGCAGCAACATATTCCGCCTCCGTCGTTGATCCATCCACCACAGGTTGTTTGGAGCTCCTGTAACATCCCAAAAATCATGTTTCAAAACTCATTCATATCATCCTTGCATCTTTCATTCATATAGGGTTTTTCTCAAAATCATTTAGATGCATAAACTTAGGCTATGATTTCATGTGGGCAAATTGTCTCAATTGGCCATCACCATTTGAGATTTGATTGTCTATGAACTTGTTTGCTTGCCTCCATGGTTGGAATGATTAGGTATAGCATTTAAACCCAAGTTTCCATTTTAGAAATATTTTCAAACCCTATTCCAAACATTTTCAAACTAGAGACAAAGTCTCTGTTTATTTCAAGACCCAAGCTTGACCAAGCCTTGCAAGGTAACCACTTAGTTAAAATGACTGTTTTTGAACCCACAAAACCCTGCAAGAATTCCCAAAGCAGTTTGTATTCAAAAGGATTTGAATTCATATCAAAATCAATTCAGAAAAATGGAATTAGAAAAAGAAAAGGAATTCTCAAAAGAAAAAGGCCGCGCGGCAGAGTTCTGGCCCAGCAGCAAATCGAGCCCAGCAAGCCCACCTGGGGACCTTCCTTTTCTTCTCTCACGCGCAAGCACACGCAAACAGACGCTGACAGCCAGGCCCCACTTCCACTCCGCGCACCTCGCTGACAAGCGGGCCTCCTCCACGTCAGCATCGTCTCCCCCGCATGACCAGTTCATCCCCAAATCAACGCGGGCGTTTTCTGTGTTTAATCCGCGGCGTTAATTCGATTAAATGGCCGAGTAATTCTCGCTCGTGACCAGGCTATAAGAATCCCCTCTTCCCCCTCTCTCTTCTCCCTCAAACCCCGAACCCAGAGCGCCACCAGGCTGCGAGCATTACTCTCTGTAGCCCCGCCGTCTCCGACGACTGCGCCGGCGAATTCCGGTGAGTTCTGAGCTCCCCTCTGCCTATCGTTCTTGCAAACTAGTTCCGTGAATCTCTGCGCTTCTTTTAACACATTTCGTTTGCCCTCGCATGAACCGTAGCTCCGGCAGCATCGTCGACTGGCCGCCACCGTCTTCTGTACGAACTCCGGCGAGCTCTAGTGGTAAGCCCAGACCGCCCCGCGCCTTCTAGATCACGCACACGACTCTGTCTCGACTCTGTGAATCTCACCGTGTCTTCGCCTTGCCTTGGGGTGATTCACAGCGACGTCCACGACGACCACCCGACGCATCGACGCTGTCCTCCACTCCGTCGAGGAATCGCGGCTGAACCCGAGCGCCCCTTGACCAACCGCGAGTACGACGAGCATCACCGTGACCCCCTGAGCCCGGTGAGCTACTCCTCTTTCTTACTCGCCTCCTGCATCGTCGCCTCCGTCGTCGACCGACCGTTCCGCCGCCGGTAGCCACCGCTCCGCCGCCAGATTTTGGCCAGGGCAATAGGAACCGTTAGATCTGCATCTGATGGCTTGGATAGAATGACTAATCGAAGGGGTACGCGTTGATCTGAGCCGCACCTGCCCCTTTAAATCCAGCGGTCTGTATCACTCGATCTAGACGAACCGGTACCGACCAATTAGACAGTGACGCGTGGCTAGGGTTAGGTCTGAAAATAGATTTAAAACCAGAAATTTGATCCAAATTCAAATGCCTATATCTTTTGAATTCCACGTTGGATTTTTGCAAACTTTATACCGTTGGATTCAGTAAAACAAGACCTATCTGCCTATCCTTTTTGTTTAGCAAATAGTAACCATTAGTTTGGCTTAAATTGCAGAAACTTGTTTGAGGCCTTTTTGAGTATAGATTTAGTTTAGTATTTTGTTTTAGGGTTAAATAAGTTTGTCTTGGTTACTTTGTGACTTGTTTAGATTCTGTAAACATGCACTTGCTTGGTAGAATTTTCAAAAAATCACCACTTAGTAGATTCATGCATGCATGCATTCATAATATCTTTGTTTGTATATATTTGTGTGTAATTGTGTGCTACAACTTTGTGTGTAGATTTTGCTTGTGATTGTGATTGTGACGAGTGCTACTCTCCACACTACCAAGGCAAGTGATATCTTCATGAATATTCCATTCCTATATTTTATCTATGCATTAGTATTATTTTTTCCAATTATAGGACTTGCATGTTTTTTTGCTAAGTATAAACTATGCTATGGGAAAACCTATTAGGTGAAACCTTAGTGAAAATTACCTAAGTCAAGAATCCTAATACTATCATGCTTAGCCTAGCTACTAGAAAACAAGGGTGGTTTATATATTCACATTTTGAAAAATTATTCTAAGTCTTTGGACTTGTGTTTTATTTTAACAAAACAACTAAGTTAATGAATCACCTGGGTGGAATGGAAGGAATGGTTTATGTTGAGTGGTTCACAAGGCCATGGACTTGGCTTGTGTATCTCACTTGTGGATGGCCACCCAGGAACAAAGAGATTTGAGATGTCAAATATTGAGGAGCTTCAAGTGCGACCACTTGGCATTATGGGCTCTGCCATGATCTTAGGATGCTAGAACTTAGTCTCTTGGACAGTGGGTGTTAGATGGGATGATAGGTTGGAGCGCGTCCATTTGACTAAGGAAAGGCTACTGAAGGATCTTGTCTTGGGAAACCAAGTCTTGTGGGGAAAGTGCACCACCTCTGCAGAGTGTAAAACCTAAGTACTTAGCCATGTCCCTGGTAAAGGACAATTTGAGCATCAAGACATGGAAACTTCAAGAATCTCATCACTCCAATTTCTAAATAAAACTTGTGGGTGAACAAGGGTTAAAAGGATCTTTAGTCCTTGATTGGTAGATGCCCTGAGTGGATCTTCAGTCTTTGATTGGTAGATGCCTTGGGTGTTTTGTGCCTTACAAAAACTTAGTATTTTCAAAAATGTAGGGAAAAATCTATTTTGAGCAATGCAAGCCTAAGCTCCACCAGCCAAATGCATATAGTATTATAGTCCACTTAAATATATACTAAGGTATCACTTGCCAATACTATTCCAAAGTATTGACCCTCTGTGGCTGTAACTTGTAATGTTGCAGGTTACTCCGATGATGATTAGGAGTCATGAGTCTACACTCAACATGCTTGCCTGAGGCACATGAAGATGAAGACTTATGTTTATTTACTTATTCCATAAACTCTTGTATTAGGCCTTTGGCCATGAGTTGTAAAAGACTATGTTTTATCTCTGGAATGACTGTAATAAACGACCTTTGTATCTGTGTACTTCATCTTAAACTGTGGATGCTAGCATTGATCCAGGGACTAGCATTGCAATCACAGGGATCTTTTCCTTTACAAAGGAGGGATTTTACAGATGGTATCAGAGCACTGTGTTGCCTGTAGGATTATGACCCTAGGATTGGAAACCACTAAGGAATTTTTTTTAACTTCTTCTACACTTGTCTATTCTTCTCGTAAACTTTTCTAATCTTCTCATTCTCATCTCTATTTGTAGATGAACTCCATCAACGAAGCCGTGAAGAAAGGACCACTCATGACCATGACCTTGGAGTGTGAGACTGAGTTTCCCAAGATTCTCAAGGACCTCATGGAGACCATGGGAGTACATGGTGCAGCAGTGTACAAGGGCTTTCCAGTGATGGAGGAAGGAGTGGAGTATTGGTGGGTGCAACTTCACTTGTACAAGAACAAGGAAGACAACCACAAAGAAAAGGGCTTCTGCATATACACCAACACTTTTATGCACACCACATTCTTTGAGTCAGCAAAAGAAGCAGCTTGGAAAACTATCAAAGAACTAAGTGCTAGAGTCAAGTGCAGGATGCTCAACCTCCAAAAAGACTTAGAGAAAGAGAAGGAACATACCCAAGAGTTGGAAGTCACCAACCAAAACTTAAGAGGAGATATTATAGACTTAGTGATAGAAGCATGTGAACAAGATAGGGTGATTGCCACTAGGAACATTGTGTTAGCCACCAGATCCAGTGAGATAGGATTGTAAGCGCACTTCGTTAGTTGGACCACCACCTATCACCTTATTTTCCAAAATGATACCTTAATAAGTTTGAACCTTGGTTGATGTAATGGATTCTTGTATGCATGACTTGTATGATTTTTTTTGTGTGTTCCAAGAATGTGTTTGAATGTTGACTTGATTATCTTAAATTGTGTTGTTCTAACTTTTTCAATCTTATAAATAGATGCCTATTACCATCAGCACTGTTGAGGAGTTCCAGGCTACCCGTTTTGGTCCTCGTGTCGTAGAGCTTACTACTTTACTCGATCTCCCTCTTCCTATCATTACGGTGCACCCACTCACCAAGTTTGAGAGGAAGGACCTCTGGGGCTTCAAGGTGAACCAGCCAGGACGCCAGACCGAGCCTACTACGGAGGCCATCGTCTTTAAGCTTATGCACGATGACAGGGAGAGAGGCATGGAGGTTGTCATGCAGGATCTGATAGGACGACTGTTAGGCCGTCACTCCCGACAGGTTAGAGGCACTCACTTCCACGCCTTCGGAAGGCGTGATGATGACGGAGAGTCCATCGACTTTGAGGACGACTCGAGGGTCACAGCAGAGCCGATACGCCTGTACCTCCAGGACTTAGAGACTCTTATTAGGCACGTGGATACCGATAGGACCAACGTCATGCTTAGTAATGACGAGCTCCAGGTGCAGCTTTGCGAGAAGGACAAGCTCTTCGCGCAGCAGGACGAGATAGTCAAGGAGATGGAGGCAAAGTTCGAGACCCAAGACCGTAAGTTCAAGAGTCAAGAGAAGCGTGTCCAGGATAGGAACAAGAGGATTCGTGATATGACCGAGGAATTGCAGTCCAAGGACTTCGAGTTAGAGCAGCAGCAGACAGTGATTGAGAGGCTTCGTTCCCAGAAGAGGGCTCTCAAGGCCAAGATTGACTCTTTGACCACTACCATCAAGGAGAACAAGACCGCAATGGAGAACGCAGGTCTTACCTTTGTCGAGGAGGAGATTGAGGCTGACGAGTAGATTTGACTACTCAGTTATCTTTATTTACCGCACTTGTTATTTGTGAACTTATTATTGGACCATCCGACATGTGGATGGCTTGCCACTTGTGTGTTTTTACTTTGAGACTTTTGTTATCTCGTTGTTAACTTTTATCCTGTGTTGCATGCTATGTGTTTGCTTGTGCAATGTATTGTGCATAAATCATGTAAGGGTATCTCATTCTTATCTCTATATGAATAAACCACAGATGCCTCCCCGTCGCGCAAACCCCAACCCCAACATTACCCCAGAAATGCAACAAATGATGAATGCGCAGACACAGCTTATGCAAATGATGACGACATTCATCCAGAACCAGAACAACAACAACAACAACCCCAACAACAACAACAACAACAACAATAACAACAATGACAACAACAACCCTCCAGGTTTTGATATGCTCACCAGATTTCTGCGTCTGAGGCCAGCTAAGTTTTCGGGAACGACTGATCCCATGGTGGCCAATGATTGGCTACGTTCTGTGAACAAAGACTTAGTGACCGTGGGATGCACGGATGCCGAAAAAGTCAGGTTCGCGGCACATTTGTTGGAAGGACCAGCCGCCGCATGGTGGGACAATTTCCAGATCACCACACCTATTGATGAGGTGACTTGGGCTATCTTTGAAGATGGCTTTCGTACTACTCATATCTCACCAGGTATGATGAGCCTGAAAAAGAAGGAGTTTCACAACCTGAAGCAGCGCCACCACAGTGTGGCTGAATATATTGAAGAATTCAACAATCTGGCACGCTATGCCCCGGATGAGGTTGACACTGATGCCAAAAGAAAGGAAAAGTTTCTGGAAGGCTTAAATGATGAGCTGAATCTGCAGTTGTCCGTGGCATATGTTCCAACTTATCAGTCGCTGTGTGACAAGGCTGTTATTGTGGAGAATAAAATGAAGCAAGTTGAGAGTAGGAAGAGGAAACACTCCGACAAGCACAGCTCGGGATCGTCTCTTAAACGATCTCACTATGATGATAGTGTCAGCTCAGGATCCCCCAAGCATGGGAAATTTAACAAGCACCACAACCACAACCGTCATGACAACAAGCATCATCGCAGTCATGAAAATGATAAGTACAAGAACCACAAGAGTGGACATAAGAGCCACCATAGTGGAGGTGGAAGTGGAAGTAGAAGTCAGCCTAAGACGGACATCAGTCAGGTTGAGTGCTACAAATGCAAGAAGCTGGGGCATTATGCTAATGAGTGTCCTGAAAAGAAAGTTGAAGGACCTAACAAGCCAAACCCTTTTCAGAAAGGACAGGTCAACCACATCAATGTGGAAGAGGTCTATGAAGAGCCTGATGCTGTTGCTGGTAAGTTCAGACTAAATTCCATCTCAGCATTTGTACTCTTTGATACTGGTGCATCTCATTCATTCATATCAAAAGCATTTGTTGATAGAAATGGGTTTGCATCTGAAAACATTGGGTGTCCGATAAAAGTTAGCTCTCCGGGAGGAGATATGATAGTGAGTCTTGGATGCCGGGATCTAGTCTTAGAGTTTGGAAAACATAAGTTTCTAGTAAACTTAATAATCCTGAATTCCCAAGGATTGGATGTGATTTTGGGAATGGATTGGATGGCTAAGTATGAGGGAGTACTAGATTGTGCCAATCGTACAGTCTCACTCACAACCCCTAAAGGTAAGAGGATAAAATTTAAGTCCAATTTTAAATCTAAAGGAAGTAAGCTAAATTCTCTTAAGGGGGTTAGCATGGACAGTGTGCCAATTGTGTGTGAATATCCGGATGTGTTTCCGGAAGAGTTGCCAGGAATGCCACCAGATAGAGATGTGGAGTTTATAATAGATTTGGTACCAGGTTCTGGACCAAGAGCAAAGAGGCCTTATAAAATGTCAGTTGACGAACTTAAGGAACTCAAGAAACAACTTGGATAACAATTGCAGAAAGGATTCATCCAGCCAAGTTCTTCATCTTGGGGAGCTCCAGTTTTGTTCGTAGAAAAGAGAGACAGAACTCAAAGATTATGCATAGATTACCGTTCTCTCAACGAGGTAACCATCAAGAACAAATATCCTTTGCCAAGAATAAATGACTTGTTTGATCAGCTAGAAGGAGCATGTGTGTTCTCGAAGATTGATCTTCGGTCAGGCTATTTTCAACTCAAGATAAGAGAGCAAGACATACCTAAAACAGCATTCACCATAAGGTATGGATTGTATGAGTACACTGTGATGCCTTTTGGTTTAACCAACGCTCCAGCATACTTCATGAATATGATGAACAAAGTGTTCATGGAATTTCTCGACAAGTTTGTTGTCGTTTTCATCGATGACATCTTGGTCTACTCCAAGACGAAGGAAGAGCATGAAAGACATCTACGTTTGATACTTGAGAAACTAAGGGAACATAAGCTTTATGCCAAATTCAGCAAGTGTGAGTTTTGGTTAGAGGAAGTTGGATTTCTTGGTCATGTTATGACAAAGGATGGTGTAGCAGTTGATCCTGCTAAAGTATCAGCTGTGACAGAATGGG
The DNA here is from genome assembly GCA_916181665.1 of Avena sativa. Taxonomy (NCBI): domain Eukaryota; kingdom Viridiplantae; phylum Streptophyta; class Magnoliopsida; order Poales; family Poaceae; genus Avena; species Avena sativa. The sequence goes on from OV702290.1 coordinate 475,225,638, forward strand.
AATCTCCTAAGAACGTAAAAGAGGTTCGTAGTTTCCTTGGTTTAGCTGGTTACTACAGAAGGTTCATAGAAATTTTTTCAAAGGTTGCTAAACCAATGACAGAATTGTTAAAGAAAGATAAGAAATTTGCTTGGTCTGAAGGTTGTGAACTCAGCTTTCAAGAATTAAAGAAGAGACTTGTGTCAGCACCAGTTTTGTGCCTACCAGATTTAGAAAAGGATTTCCAAGTGTATTGTGATGCTTCGCATCAAGGATTAGGTGCCGTACTTATGCAATGCGGGAAAGTTGTGGCTTACGCCTCGAGACAACTCAAAACTCATGAAGTAAACTATCCTACTCATGATTTAGAGTTAGCCGCTGTTGTCCATGCACTCAAAACATGGAGACATTACCTTTTGGGAAAACGTTGTGAAGTATTCACCGATCATAAGAGTTTGAAGTATATCTTCACCCAGAAGGAAATCAATATGAGGCAAAGGAGATGGCTAGAACTTATCAAGGATTACGACTTGAGTTTGCAATACCACCCCGGTAAAGCAAATGTAGTAGCAGATGCTCTAAGTCGTAAAGCGTTTGTAAATGGTCTTACCAAAGGTAAATTGCCAGATGACTTGTGTAGGCAATTCAAGGAACTCAGGTTGGAGATTGTGCCAGAAGGACATCTTATGTCTTTGGATGTTCAACCCACTCTGTTGGATAAGATTAAAGAAGCTCAAAAGACGGATAAAGAAATCGAAGAGATTAAGGAAAAGATTAGCCAGGGGAAAGCTCAAAGTTTCCATAAGGACGAACAAGGCACTTTATGGCACGGGAAACGTATTTGTGTTCCACAAGATCCGGAATTGCGGAAACTGATTCTACAAGAGGCCCATAACTCTCCATATTCTATTCACCCGGGAAACACCAAAATGTACATGGATATGAAAGAAAGATTTTGGTGGAACAATCTCAAAAGAGACATCGCCGAACACATTGCTTTGTGTGATGTGTGTAGTAGAGTGAAAGCGGAGCATCAGAAGCTAGCAGGTTTGCTTCAACCAATGCCTATTCCTGAATGGAAGTGGGAAAATATTGGTATGGATTTCATTACCGGATTACCAAGGACCAGGTCAGGGTATGATTCCATATGGGTAGTAGTGGATCGCCTAACTAAAGTGGCTCATTTTATACCCGTAAAGACAACTTATACTAGTGCAAAGTTAGCCAAAATTTACATGAGCAGAATTGTATGCCTTCATGGTGTACCTAAGAGTATTGTGTCTGATAGAGGAACTCAGTTCACTTCTCACTTTTGGAGACAGCTTCATGAATCTTTAGGGACGAGATTGGAATTCAGCACTGCTTTTCATCCTGAAACCGATGGACAAACAGAAAGGACTAATCAAATTCTTGAAGACATGTTGAGGGCATGTGCCCTAGACTATGGAGCAAGTTGGGATGAAAGTCTGCCTTACGCAGAGTTCTCTTACCACAACAGTCACCAATCTAGTATTGGGATGGCACCATTCGAGTTTCTCTACGGAAGGAAGTGTACCACCCCATTGCAATGGAATGGTGTGGGAGAAAGAAGTTTGTTTGGACCAGATCTTATCAAAGACGCCGAAGAAAAGGTCAAATTGGTTAGGGACAGGTTGAAGATAGCACAGTCTCGACAGAAAAGCTACGCAGATGCTAAGCGTAGAGAAGTCACTTACGAAGTTGGGGATAGAGCTTACCTTAGAGTATCACCACTTCGTGGAGTGAAAAGATTTGGAGTCAAAGGAAAGTTAACACCAAGATATGTTGGACCATTTAACATTCTAAGTCGCAAAGGAGAAGTTGCGTATGAAGTAGAACTGCCAGCATCTTTATCAGCAGTCCATAATGTTTTTCATGTGAGCCAGCTCAAGAAATGTCACCCAGAAATGGAAGAATTATCTTTGAAGGATACCATACCTTTGGAAGAAGTTCAACTAGAAAGTGATCTCACCTATGAAGAAAAGCCTGTCAAGATTCTTGAGACCACAGAAAGAGTCACAAGGACAAAAACTATCAAGTTTTGTAAAGTACAATGGAACCATCATTCCGAAGAAGAAGCAACATGGGAAAGAGAAGATGATCTTCGGAAAGACCACCCACACCTATTTGCTAGCCAATCCGAATCTCGAGGGCGAGATTCATTTTAAGGGGGTTAGATTTGTAACATCCCAAAAATCATGTTTCAAAACTCATTCATATCATCCTTGCATCTTTCATTCATATAGGGTTTTTCTCAAAATCATTTAGATGCATAAACTTAGGCTATGATTTCATGTGGGCAAATTGTCTCAATTGGCCATCACCATTTGAGATTTGATTGTCTATGAACTTGTTTGCTTGCCTCCATGGTTGGAATGATTAGGTATAGCATTTAAACCCAAGTTTCCATTTTAGAAATATTTTCAAACCCTATTCCAAACATTTTCAAACTAGAGACAAAGTCTCTGTTTATTTCAAGACCCAAGCTTGACCAAGCCTTGCAAGGTAACCACTTAGTTAAAATGACTGTTTTTGAACCCACAAAACCCTGCAAAAATTCCCAAAGCAGTTTGTATTCAAAAGGATTTGAATTCATATCAAAATCAATTCAGAAAAATGGAATTAGAAAAAGAAAAGGAATTCTCAAAAGAAAAAGGCCGCGCGGCAGAGTTCTGGCCCAGCAGCAAATCGAGCCCAGCAAGCCCACCCGGGGACCTTCCTTTTCTTCTCTCACGCGCAAGCACACGCAAACAGACGCTGACAGCCAGGCCCCACTTCCACTCCGCGCACCTCGCTGACAAGCGGGCCTCCTCCACGTCAGCATCGTCTCCCCCGCATGACCAGTTCATCCCCAAATCAACGCGGGCGTTTTCTGTGTTTAATCCGTGGCGTTAATTCGATTAAATGGCCGAGTAATTCTCGCTCGTGACCAGGCTATAAGAATCCCCTCTTCCCCCTCTCTCTTCTCCCTCAAACCCCAAACCCAGAGCGCCACCAGGCTGCGAGCATTACTCTCTGTAGCCCCGCCGTCTCCGACGACTGCGCCGGCGAATTCCGGTGAGTTCTGAGCTCCCCTCTGCCTATTGTTCTTGCAAACTAGTTCTGTGAATCTCTGCGCTTCTTTTAACACATTTCGTTTGCCCTCGCATGAACCGTAGCTCCGGCAGCATCGTCGACTGGCCGCCACCGTCTTCTGTACGAACTCCGGCGAGCTCTAGTGGTAAGCCCAGACCGCCCCGCGCCTTCTAGATCACGCACACGACTCTGTCTCGACTCTGTGAATCTCACCGTGTCTTCGCCTTGCCTTGGGGTGATTCACAGCGACGTCCACGACGACCACCCGACGCATCGACGCTGTCCTCCACTCCGTCGAGGAATCGCGGCTGAACCCGAGCGCCCCTTGACCAACCGCGAGTACGACGAGCATCACCGTGACCCCCTGAGCCCGGTGAGCTACTCCTCTTTCTCACTCGCCTCCTGCATCGTCGCCTCCGTCGTCGACCGACCGTTCCGCCACCGGTAGCCACCGCTCCGCCGCCAGATTTTGGCCAGGGCAATAGGAACCGTTAGATCTGCATCTGATGGCTTGGATAGAATGACTAATCGAAGGGGTACGCGTTGATCTGAGTCGCACCTGCCCCTTTAAATCCAGCGGTCTGTATCACTCGATCTAGACGAACCGGTACCGACCAATTAGACAGGGACGCGTGGCTAGGGTTAGGTCTGAAAATAGATTTAAAACCAGAAATTTGATCCAAATTCAAATGCCTATATCTTTTGAATTCCACGTTGGATTTTTGCAAACTTTATACCGTTGGATTCAGTAAAACAAGACCTATCTGCCTATCCTTTTTGTTTAGCAAATAGTAACCATTAGTTTGGCTTAAATTGCAGAAACTTGTTTGAGGCCTTTTTGAGTATAGATTTAGTTTAGTATTTTGTTTTAGGGTTAAATAAGTTTGTCTTGGTTACTTTGTGACTTGTTTAGATTATGTAAACATGCACTTGCTTGGTAGAATTTTCAAAAAATCACCACTTAGTAGATTCATGCATGCATGCATTCATAATATCTTTGTTTGTATATATTTGTGTGTAATTGTGTGCTACAACTTTGTGTGTAGATTTTGCTAGTGATTGTGATTGTGACGAGTGCTACTCTCCACACTACCAAGGCAAGTGATATCTTCATGAATATTCCATTCCTATATTTTATCTATGCATTAGTATTATTTTTTCCAATTATAGGACTTGCATGGTTTTTTTGCTAAGTATAAACTATGCTATGGGAAAACCTATTAGGTGAAACCTTAGTGAAAATTACCTAAGTCAAGAATCCTAATACTATCATGCTTAGCCTAGCTACTAGAAAACAAGGGTGGTTTATATATTCACATTTTGAAAAATTATTCTAAGTCTTTGGACTTGTGTTTTATTTTAACAAAACAACTAAGTTAATGAATCACCTGGGTGGAATGGAAGGAATGGTTTATGTTGAGTGGTTCACAAGGCCATGGACTTGGCTTGTGTATCTCACTTGTGGATGGCCACCCAGGAACAAAGAGATTTGAGATGTCAAATGTTGAGGAGCTTCAAGTGCAACCACTTGGCATTATGGGCTCTGCCATGATCTTAGGATGCTAGAACTTAGTCTCTTGGACAGTGGGTGGTAGATGGGATGATAGGTTGGAGCGCGTCCATTTAACTAAGGAAAGGCTACTGAAGGATCTTGTCTTGGGAAACCAAGTCTTGTGAGGAAAGTGCACCACCTCTGCAGAGTGTAAAACCTAAGTACTTAGCCATGTCCCTGGTAAAGGACAATTTGAGCATCAAGACATGGAAACTTCAAGAATCTCATCACTCCAATTTCTAAATAAAACTTGTGGGTGAACAAGGGTTAAAAGGATCTTCAGTCCTTGATTGGTAGATGCCCTGAGTGGATCTTCAGTCTTTGATTGGTAGATGCCTTGGGTATTTTGTGCCTTACAAAAACTTAGTATTTTCAAAAATGTAGGGAAAAATCTATTTTGAGCAATGCAAGCCTAAGCTCCACCAGCCAAATGCATATAGTATTATAGTCCACTTAAATATATACTAAGGTATCACTTGCCAATACTATTCCAAAGTATTGACCCTCTGTGGTTGTAACTTGTAATGTTGCAGGTTACTCCGATGATGATTAGGAGTCATGAGTCTACACTCAACATGCTTGCCTGAGGCACATGAAGATGAAGACTTATGTTTATTTACTTATTCCATAAACTCTTGTATTAGGCCTTTGGCCATGAGTTGTAAAAGACTATGTTTAATCTCTGGAATGATTGTAATAAACGACCTTTGTATCTGTGTACTTCATCTTAAACTGTGGATGCTAGCATTAATCCAGGGACTAGCATTGCAATCACAGGGATCTTTTCCTTTACAAAGGAGGGATCTTACAGCTCCTCCATCTAACTGTTGCTCCGTTCAAGAGAAATACGTATCCGGATTGAGACTTAGAGTCATCTGGATCAGTGTCAAAGCTAGCATCGACATAACACTTAGCGACTAGCTCTTCTTCACCTCCGTATGCAAGAAACATATCCTTAGTTCTTCTCAAGTACTTAAGGATATTCTTGACCGCTATCCAGTGTTCCGAACCTGGATCAGATTGGTACCTACTAGTCAAACTAATAGCATGTGCCACATCCGGTCTTGTACATAGCATGGCATACATTATAGAGCCTATGGCTGAGGCATAGGGGATCTTATCCATTATCTCTCTTTCTTACGCCGTAGCCGGACTTTGAGTCTTACTCAATGTCTTGCTTTGCAACCTAGGTAAGTACCCCTTCTTACTTTCGTACATATTAAACTTCTTTAATATCTTATCAAGGTATGTACTCTGTGATAGCCCAATTAGGCGTCTTGATCTATCTCTATAGATTTTAATGCCTAATATATATGAAGCTTCACCAAGGTCCTTCATCGAAAATTTGCTGTTTAGATAACTTTTAACACTGTTTAAAAGATCTATATCATTTCCAATCAATAATATGTCATCCACATATAATATCAGAAATGCCACATTGCTCCCACTCACTTTCTTGTAAATACAAGCCTCTCCATCAGTTTGGACAAATCCAAACTCTTTGATCACCTCATCAAAGCGGAGATTCCAACTCCGGGATGCTTGCTTCAGTCCATAGATGGATCGCTGAAGTTTGCACACCTTATCAGCATCCTTAGGATCGACAAAACCCTTAGGTTGTATCATATACAACTCTTCTTCAATATTACCATTGAGGAACGCAGTTTTGACATCCATTTGCCATATTTCATAATCGAAATATGCAGCAATTGCTAACAAAATCCTAACCGACTTAAGCATCGCTACGGGAGAGAATGTCTCGTCGTAGTCAACTCCTTGAATTTGTCGAAACCCCTTTGCGACAAGTCGAGCCTTATAGATGGTTACATTACCATCAACATCAGTTTTTCTTTTGAAAATCCATTTATTCTCAACGGCCTTTCGATCGTGAGGTAAGTCCACCAAGGTCCAAACCTGGTTTTCGTACATGGATTCCATCTCGGATTTCATGGCTTCTAGCCATTTGTTGGAATCAGGGCTCATCATCGCTTCTTCATACGTCGCAGGGTCATCTATTTCATCAATCATGAAATTCATAACAGGATTGTCATATAGTTCAGGAGCTGCACGTGTCCTACTTGACCTGCGAGGTTCGGTAGTGTCCTCTTTCGGAGTTTCATGATCAATATAATTAGCTCTCTCTTCATTAGGTAAGGTCAACTCCGAAACAACTTCCGGTGCTGCGCTACTCGCCATTTCATGAAGAGAAGGTTCAATAACCTCTTCGAGTTCTACCTTCCGACTACTCACACCTTTCACGAGAAACTCCTTCTAAAGAAAGGATCCATTCTTGGCAACAAAGACCTTTCCCTCGGATCTGTGATAGAAGGTATACCCAACTGTTTCCTTAGGGTATCCTGTGAAGACGCATTTTTCCGCTTTGGGTTCGAGTTTATCCGGTTGAAGTTTCTTCACATAAACATCGCATCCCCAAACTTTAAGAAATGACAGCTTAGGTTTGTTTCCAAACCATAATTCATACGATGTATTTTCAACGGATTTAGATGGTGCCCTATTTAAAGTGAATGCAGCGGTTTCCAGTGCATAACCTCAAAATGACAGTGGCAAGTCAGTTAGAGACATCATAGATCGAACCATATCCAATAAAGTATGATTACGACGTTCTGACACACCATTACGTTGTGGTGTTCCGGCAGGCGTGAGTTGTGAAACTATTCCACAATCTTTCATATGTGTGCTAAACTCTTAACTAAGATACTCTCCTCCACGGTCGGACCACAGAAATTTGATCTTTCTGTTACGATGATTTTCCACTTCATTCTGAAATTCTTTGAACTTTTCAAAGGTTTCAGACTTATGTTTCATCAAATAGATATACCCGTATCTACTCAAATCATCCGTGAAAGTAACAAAATAATGATATCCACCTCGTGCCGACACACTCATTGGTCCACACACATCAGTATGTATGATTTCCAATAAATCTGTCGCTCGTTCCATTGAACTGGAAAACGGCGTTCTAGTCATCTTGCCCATAAGGCATGGTTCACATGTATCAAATGATTCAAAATCAAGTGATTCCAAAAGTCCATCAGAATGGAGTTTCTTCATGCGTTTAACGCCAATATGACCTAGACGGCAGTGCCACATATATGCAGATATATCATTATCAAGTTTAATCCTTTTAGCATCAACATTATGAATATGCGTAATACTACTATTGATATCCAACAGAAATAAACCATTCAACACAGGTGCATGATCATAAAAGATATTATTCATATAAATCGAACAACCATTGTTTTTAGACTTAAACGAATAACCACTTTGCATCAAACACGATCCGGATACAATGTTCATGCTCAGTGCAGGCACCAAATAACAATTATTCAGGTTTATAACTAATCCCGACGACATATGGAGAGGCAGCGTTCCGACGGCGATCACATCAACTCTTGATCCATTGCCGGCCCGCATCATGACCTCATCCCTTGCTAGTTGTCGCTTGTTCCGCAGCCCCTGAACCGAGTTACATATATTAGCAACCGATCCCGTATCAAATACCCAGGTGCTACTGCTAGTACTAGTCAAGTACACATCAATAACATGTATATCACATATACCTTTGTTTGCCTTGCCGGCCTTCTTGTCTGCCAAATACTTGGGGAAGTTGCGCTTCCAATGGCCAGTCCCCTTGCAATAGTAGCACTCGATGTCAGACTTAGGGCCAGCTCGGGGTTTCTTTTCAGGCGCGGCAACAGATTTTCCACCCTTCTGTCCCTTCTGCTTACCTTTCTTGTCCTTCTTGAAACCGGTGGTCTTATTGATCATCAACACTTGATGTTCTTTCCTAATCTCCACTTCTGCAGTCTTAAGCATTGACAGAAGCTCAGGAAGATACTTCTTCATGCCCTGCATATTATAGTTCATCACGAAGCTCTTGTAGCTAGGTGGCAGAGATTGGAGAACAAGATGTATGCCTAAGTCAATGGGAATCATTATTCCCAAGGACACAAGCTTATCGGCGTACCCAGACATTTTGAGTACATGCTCACTAACGGAGCTGTTCTCTTCCATCATGCAGCTAAAGAACTTTTCAGAAGCATTATAACTCTCTACGGCAGCATGGGTATCAAAAATCATTTTCAATTCTCCCATGGTATCAAAGGCATTGCCATTTTCGAAACATTTTCGAAGTTCTGGCTCTAGCCCATATAGTATGCCGCAATGAACTAAGTTGTGGTCCTCCTGACGAGTTATATAGACGTTCTTTTCCTTGTTAGGGGCATCAGGAGCTGGTGGGGGGCCTAGCGGCGCCTCTAGCACATATTGCTTTTGTGCAGCAGTGAGGAGAATCCTCAAATTCATAGCCCAGTTGGTGAAGTTGCTACCATTCGCAGCAAGCTTCTCTTTCTCCATGAACACATTGAAATTAAAAGCAGGTGGTGCCATCTACAACAAAATTTGTAAAATATATTTAGACTAAGTTTATGATAGATTGAGTTCAACTAATCCAAATTACTAATGAACTCCCACTCAAAAACGACATCCCTCGTGTCCTTTTGGTGATTACATGAACCAAATCCACTACACCAAGTCCGATCATCACGTGAGTCGGTGTAGCTTCAAAGGCGAGCATCTATATGGGCATCATATCAACTATATGACTCATGCTTAACCTTTCGGTCCGTGTTCCGAGGCCATGTCTGTACATTCTAGGCTCGTCAAGTAAGAACCTTAGTATTCGCATGTGTAAAACTGTCTTACACCCGTTGTATGAAAGCGTAGAGTCGAGAACACCCGATCATCATGTGATGCCTCAAAACATGATCCACAAAATGGTGCATACTTAAGGAAGAACACGTTTTATCTTGATATCTAAATGAGGGATCATCTTATAATACTACCAAAAGCGCCAAACTAGCAATATAAGATGCTAACATCTAATGTGTGAAGTGAAGTGATATGGTCCATGCATTTGATCTCTATCATTTGCATCGTGGTATGATCTCTATCATTCCTTTGTGTGTAAGGCCAAGGTCTATGGAACTTACACGTTAAGTGAGTTGTAAGAGTATCTATCATACATCTACTTACAACAATACCATATCAAGACACAAGCCCAGCAACGATCTATCCATCATCAGGATTGACAAATTACACTCTTGATCCATGAGCCTCAACATAACACCTTCATAGCATTGAACCCACCTTTATGGTTACCCTGTTACGGTGTGATGTTTGATGTTATCAAGATACTCTTCCGGTGTTAGCAATTAACATGATCTCATGGTCTAAGGACTAAGACTACTTTGTATGATGTTATAGCAATATAAACATAATGACTTGATCGTAATGCTATACTTCGGATGAATGTTCATCACATCATTTCACAAATTATGTGACCTTGTTATTAACAACATCCAATGTCCATGATCAGGAAACCTTGATCATCTTGTTAATCAACAAGCTAGTCTATAAGAGAGGCATAACTAGGAACCCTTTTGTTTATTAAACACACATGTATTGATGTTTCCTATCAATACAATTACAGCATGCAAAATAAACATCTATCATATACAAGGAATACATAATAAAAACTTTATTATTGCCTCTCAGGGCATATTTCCTTCATCTCAAGCATAAGAGACAAGAGATATCAGTTGAAAACCTGATAGCGTCTCTTAATGTTGAGGAGAACGCTTGGGCTAAGGACTCTGCTAAGAAAGGAGGCGAGGGTCAGTCTAGCACCAACATGGTGTAGAAGAGGACCTTCGGCAAGAACAAAGGGAACTATAATCCCTCCTTCAACAAGCCTGAAAAGGCTACAACCTTCAAGAAGAAGCGGAAGCCGAACAAGACCGATCTAGGTTGCTATACCTGTGGATAGCTCGGTCACTTTTCCAAGGACTGCCCAGAACATAAAGATCGCAAGGGGAAAAGCTAGAAGACTGTCAACGTCATGACTGCTAGCAACACTGATGGGTATGGTAATTTATTTACTGTTCTTTCAGTACTTCAATCACCATGTTGGTGGATTGATACGGGTGTTAATGTTCATGTGTGTGCTGACATCTCTATGTTCACTTCTTATCAGGTCGCGCATGATTCTTTCGTCCTAATGGGGAATGGATCACATGCTTCTATTTGTGGTGTTGGCATGGTGGATCTGAAGTTTACTTACGGAAAAATCGTGCAGCTGAGGAACGTGCAACATGTATCTACTATGAACAAGTGTCAACACCCGAATTTTTAATCCCAGATGCCTGTTATGCCATACCTCGCAATCCCAGGATTACCATTTTTGTGAGACATAACAGATTGGTACCACAGTACATCATCCATTACAAACTATAATAAGGTCTTACAAATAAAGGATCTCATGATCCAGTCTTAATACAATCAAAGCAGTGGAAAATAAACGTAGTAGGGCTCCATCTTCAGGGTCACAGGCAATGCTGATGATGGGAGATGATCCTAGTTGTCATAGACTTCCTACTGTCCATCATCCTAATAGTCCTCCTCATAGTCTGGCCACAGGAATAACTAGGGACAAAGCCATGAGTACTCTTTAAGTACTCGCAAACTATCACTAACATGTAAGGTAGTTCTAATAGGAATCTTAAGCTCTAGGTTTATTTGCAAAAATCTAGATTTATCTAAAACCGAGTTTAGAAGTAAAGAAAACTAAGTTAATGTTATAAATCACTTAAGTGGGAACCTAGTTTTCATATCCACAACCCTGCTGTGGTCAAGTCAAAGTCATAATTCAATTCACAAGTCATTTTGAAAACATCCGACGATGGAACAGTATGGCCACTCCAACTATCCATAACCGCGAACATGGCTATTTGAATAGTTTGACACTCTGCAGAGGTGGTACACTTTCACCACAAAATTCGTTCAGGGACAACCCTGAATCATCACACTTATTATGAGGATAATCAATCATAACCTTTCAATTACACACTCTAGTATAGGCACCTCCCCTATGAGCTTGGCCTCCCAGCCATGGCCATCTGCCATCCTGGGCACTGCATAGGTGGCCATTCACACTCACGAGGTAGCCTCATCACCTCTTTCCACGAGGGAACCCATACTAAGTCATATAAACTTCTAGTTAAGCCCTACCCAATTCGGGTATTGTGGTTGTACGGTAAAATTGGAATGGTATCACAACTGAACCCAACCATCAGTTTTTATAACGGGATAAGGCTCATGCCTCAACATTTTCATCATCAAATCTTTTTGTGTCCATAACACATGTCAAAACATTTCAATAGAATGAATCCTCATTCCAAGGTTTTCATAATCATTTTCACCAAATATTCCCATCTAAAGTGATCAACTTTTATGCTTAGCACTAGCCACTAAAGTTGAGGGTATTCACTAATGAGGGTTGCTAGTCAAGTATAACTATCCAACTCTAATCTCATGCCCTGGAATGACATCTAAGTATAACTAGTTAGGCCTAGTTTTATACTCTTTATGGTATCTATACTATTTTTCCAAATACTCACAAAGCACTAACTAAAAGTAAAGAACTTTGGTAAAAGTAAAACAATAAAGCTTGCAAGTAAAACTTGGGATTGGTATAATCAAGGTTATATAACCAAGAATGCCTAATGCATCTTGCATAGGTTATGAAGTGGGCAAGTGTTAACTTGCATAGTTAACTTGTAGTGCTAGGCTTGCAATTAGTTATGGCTTGCCTTGAGTAGTGCAGTGGTTGAAGTTTTCTTCTTCTTCTTCTTCTTCTTCTTCTTCTTCTTCTTCTTGGTAGTACTCCTCTTCGTGTCCCGGGTCGGTACTATCGTCTATAAATGAATATGAGGTACACAATCACCAAACAATACTTAACCACTTATATTTAGCACACTAAGGCTCACAATTGATGATCTAGCATCATCACAATTATCACATGAAATAAAGACTTAATCTTGTTTATCTTATTTGAGAAAAGTAATTTCTACTCATTGAAAATACTTAAGATTTAATATTCTCCAATTAAAATATGGGATCATGTTTACACATGTCATCACCACATATTCTAATACATGGGAATGTGATTTAAAGTGGTGGTCATATTTTATAAATTTTAAGATTATCATTTAATAGAATTAAAGTGATTAGAAATGCCTAACAAGCATTCTTTTGGTACTAGTCCCGTGTCACTGGATGCAAATCTAAATATTTTTACATATTCAGATAGATCTTTTCAAATGTGATTTTTGAGAGTTGGAATCAACTCAAAAGCATTTATGGTTGATTTTTGAAAAATGTTTGAAGTTGGAAAAGTCTCTGTCTTGTTATTTTTACTATATGTGATCTCTAACTCCAAATGATTTGAATCGAACGGGCTTGGATAGATAATTTAAATATATTTCTAACAAAATTGGAATCATGCAATTTGGTTCAGTGAATCTCTCTAAATTGATTTTTGAATCTACTGATAGAATCTGGTTTTAACTAAATTGGAAAATAACTATCTGAATTCACAGGCCTGCGCGGGAAAGTAAACGGGCCGGCCCAATCTGCACAGCACGGTGCAGCGGTCTGCTGACAGAGGTGTCCCACTAGTCAGCGACTCAATCTAACTGAAATGATATCATGCAATCTAGGCCATACGATTAGAAAGCAATCCAACGGCTGAGGTTCATCATCGACGACGAATAGCTCCGACGAGGTCTGAACCCTAACACGGTGGTGGGGGTCGTGTGAGGCTCACCTGGGCTCCAGCTAGGGTCGGCGATGGGGGCAAACGACGTGGTCGACGACGGCGGTTCGAACGGTGGTCACGGCTGCTCCTGGGGCGGCTCCAATCGGCGGCGCCCTTCCTTCACTATAGCAGCGGGCTGCGGCTAAATTCTGGCGATGCGGTGCTCGCCTTGCTCTGGGGAGAAGTGTGGGAGGGTCTGTGAGGAGTGGGGAGTGAGGTGGTGTGGAGAATTGAGGCAGAGAGGGCCTCTATTTATACACCGATGAGGGGACCAAGCGGGATGGGCTGGCGTCTCCGATGACGGCAATACAACGAGCTAGCAGCATGGCTGAGGGTAGGGGGCGATGCAGTGCTCCCTGGCGGTCATCACAGGTGTAATGGCACGACACGGGGCGATCGAGGATGGTCGGGCACGTGCGATGCTCTGCAAGGAACCGGCGGTGTTCGAGACGGCGCACGGGGGCTACGGGTCGCGCGGCAGCGAACAGGGTTGTCTAGGAGCTAGCCGGGTTTAAGGCGAGTGTGTGCACACGAGGCGAGGGTGATGCGCAACACGTGCGAGCTGGTCTGCTGCGGCGCTCTGGCACGCTCTCGGCACGAGGCAGAGAAAGTGGGTGTGTCGTTGCTGGGGGGTCCAGGGCCTGGCTGCGGTCAAAGGCTAGACAGGGGGTGGTGGTGGATGGTCGCCTGTCTCCTAGTCATGATGGGAGAGGGCGGTGTGGTCCATGGCCCTCTGTCCATGGTCGGCCGGCGAGGCTGGCTTCGGGCGGCGGCGCACTGGCACAACAACAAAAGGGGGATGCGTGTCTGGTGCTGCTAGATGCTGGGGGAGACAGGGGGAGTGCAATGGGGGCATTTGGTCGAGTGATCAATGCTCCAAACAGTGAAGTTAGGCAGTAATTGATTTGTGTCTGCAAGGTGTTCGACTTAATGGCCGCAAGAATTTAAATTTGAAAATTTTGAATGTAATTTGGTGAGTGTTTTGATCTTATGCTTGAGTGTCTATGGTTGCTTGGAAAAGTCAATGTGAACTGATTTGAGGGGTTTTTGCAAAATGGTGATCTTACCATATGAACTTGATTCAATTTTGAACTGTCCTTTAAATATATTTGAAAATAGTTTTTGTGAGTTTGTAAAGTGGGCTTGGGTTCACTTTTACTTGGTCTAGCAAGGGGTGAAAAGAATTGGACATGTTTTTGTTAGAAATTCTTTGCTAGGAACACCAAAAGTGGCCTAGTGGTTAACTTTGGTTAAAATGACCATTTGATCATTTTATTCATATTTGATTTCTTTTTCTTTTGATTTTGTTTGCAATTGGCCTAGATGATGTAGCATTCATCTTTAAACCATTCATCATCATTTGTAGCAATCAAACATGGCAATTTCACTCAATCACACATTAATGCAATCACACATGCTTTCATATTCAATTTAGTAATAAAAGTTTTTGTTAACCCTAAACTTGGGTGATTAGAACTTGATAATCTTGATTAGTATTTTTGGGGTGTTGCAAACCTTCCCTCCTTAAACAAAATCTCGTCCTGAGATTTAAGAAAAACTAGGAACTAAAGATATTTGGAAACTCAGTCCTAATGTAATCTTCTCGCTCCCAAGTAGCTTCTTCTTCAGTATGATTGCTCCACTGAATCTTGAGAAACTTGATACTCCGGGTCCTGGTGGTTCTGAAGGCTTCTTCCAAAATACGAATGGGTACTTCACGATACGTCAAATCCTTGTTGATATCTATGACTCAGTGATCAATATTCTTGAACACTTCGGTCTTCTCCCGAACGTCTAGGCATTTGCAAAGTAACAAGATATGGAACACATTATGGATGACTGACATCTCCTCTGGCAGTTCCAGTTGATAAGATACTTCTCCTCGACGATTCAAAATCTTGAAGGGTCCAATATATCTGGGAGCTAACTTTCCTTTCATTTTAAAACGTTGCATTCCCTTCAAGAGTGACACTTTGAGATACACAAAATCTCTGACATTGAAGGCCAGGTCTCGACGTCTCTTGTCAGCATAACTCTTCTGTCTGGATTGGGCGGTCTTGAGGTGTTCACGGACTTTGTAAACCTTCTCTTCGGCTTCTCATAGGATGTCGGGTCGAAAAATCTGACTCTCTCCGACTTGCGACCAATTCAAGGGGGTACGACACTTCCTTCCATACAAGAACTCAAATGGGGCCATTTGCAAACTGGCTTGATAACTGTTGTTATATGAGAATTCTGCGAAAGGCAGACAATCTTCCCATTTTGATCCATATTCTAACACACAAGCTCTCAACATATCTTCTACGATTTGGTTGACTCTTTAAGTTTGTCCATCAGTGTGCGGGTGATGAGCTGTGCTAAAGTTCAACTTGGTTCCTAATCCTTCTTGGACTTTCTGCCAAAATCTTGAGGTAAATTGAGTTCCTCGATCCGACACTTTGGTCTTAGGGGTTCCATGCAAACTGACGATTCTAGCAATGTATAGCTCTGCTAGCTTTGAACTCTGGTAGGTAGTCTTGATAGGTATAAAATGGGCTACCTTGGATAGTCTATCAACTATGACCCAAATAGAGTCATTTCCCCTACTACAAGTAGTCAAACCAGTGATAAAATCCATTCCGACGGAATCCCATTTCCATTCCGGGATCTGCAATGGTTGCAAAAGTCCTGCGGGTCGTTGATGTTCCACTTTGACTCGCTGACAGATATCATACTTAGCTATGTAGATTCTGATTTCTCTCTTCATCTTGTGCCACCAAAACTGCTCCTTTAAATCCGGATACATCTTTGTTCCTCCGGGTTGGATAGAATAAAGAGTATCATGAGCTTCCTGCATGATAACTTGCTTCAGCTCGGAATCTGCTGGCACACAGATACGTCCTTTGTACCACAAAACTCCTTCTTCATCTTCGGTGAATCCGGGTACCTTCCCTGTATCGATACGATGCTTGATTCCGTCGATACTCGCATTTCTTTTCTGCGCCTTCTTGATCTAACTGATCAAAGTGGGTTGAAGTTCAATGCTAGCTAAAAATCCTTTGCTAACCAGCTCCGTTCTAAACTGCTCCAACTCTTCATGCAAACTTGGCTGGGTTTCTTTTATCATGGTGCGTAATCTACATGGCAATCTACTAATAGCATCCTCTACCACATTAGCTTTGCCGGGGTGATAGTGAATGTCAAGGTCATAATCCTTGATTAAGTCTATCCATCTCCTTTGCCTCATATTCATCTCCTTCTGGGTGAAAATATACTTCAGCCTCTTATGATTCGAATAAATCTCACAGCGGTTACACATAAGGTAATGATGCCATGTCTTCAATGCTAAAACTAGGACTGCTAGTTCAAGGTCATGGGTAGGGTAGTTTTGCTCATGCTGCTTCAGTTGTCGGGACAGATATCCTATGACTTTGCCTTCTTGCATCAACACACATCCGAGACCAATCTTGGATGCATCACAATACACATCAAAAGGCTTCTTGATATGCGACATAATCAGAATTGGGGCTGAAATCAATCTCTTCTTGAGCTCTTGAAAACTTGCTTCACATTTGTTAGTCCATTTGAACTTCTTATCTTTCTTCAACAACCGGGTCATCGGTCTTGCGATGCTCGAAAATCCTTCAATGAACTTGCGGTAGTATGCCACCAATCCGAGAAATGCACGGACTTGGGTTTGGGTGGTTGGGGCTTTCCATTCTTCAACATCTTTGATCTTGGCGGGATCAGCAGCAACTCCTCCTGCCGACACAATATGTCCTAGGAATCCTACTTCCTTCAACCAGAACTCACATTTGCTAAACTTGGCATACAACTAATGCTCTCTAAGGGTTTCAAGGATGGTTCTTAGGTGTATCTCATGGTCTTCTTCTGACTTGGAATAGATTAGAATATTGTCGATAAAAACAACGACGGACTTATCCAGGAAGTTCATAAAAATCTTATTCATGAGATTCATGAAATAAGCAGGGGCATTGGTTAATCCAAAAGACATGACCATATACTCATACAATTCATATCTGGTGGTAAAGGTGGTCTTTGGAATATCCGTTGCACAAATCTTGAGTTGATGATAACCAATTCTAAGATCAATCTTAGAGAACACTCTGGCACCAGTCAACTAGTCAAACAGATCCTCTATCTTTTGCAGTGGGTACTTGTTCTTGATGGTGACATCATTCAGCTTCCGGTAATTCATGCACAAACGGTTACCTCCATCTTTCTTATCCACAAACAATACAGGCGATCTCCATGGCGATGCGCTTGGTTGAATCAGACCTTTCTCCAACATAGCATCAAGTTGTTTCTTCAGCTCCACTAATTCATATGGGTTCATACTATAAGGTCTCTGAGCTATGGGTCCGGTTCTAGGAATTAGTTCAATGATGAACTCGATATCCCGATCTGGGGGCATACCAGGCAATTCATCTGGGAATACGTTGGGGTATTCACAGACTACTCTGACTTGGTCTAGGGTTGGTTGGGCTAGACTCTTTTTGCATTTGAATTGATGGGGCAAGGTCTCAGATACATGATCTACTAATACTCCAGAGCTACTGGTCATGGTTATGGCTTTCTTGGCATAGTCGATTAATCCTTTATGTTTCGACATCCAATCCATTCCTAGTACTACTTCCAAACCTTTGGTTGCAAGTACTATTAGATTAGCATAAAAATCTATTCCATGGATTCTGATAGGCACAGCCTTGCAAATTTTTCTAGCTTTGGTGGTTGAACCAGGTATTTGAACTATCATAACATGCTTCATTTTTGTTGGTTGAATCTTATTAGTGCATGCAAATTCTTCTGTAAAAAACGAGTCCGATGCTCTAGAATCAAATAACACTCTTGCAAGTACTGAGTTAACAGAAAACATACCCAGCACGACATCGGGCGCTTCCTAAGCTTCTTCAGCATTCATGTGGAACAAACGGCCGTTGCGGTTGAGCGAGTTCCCTGGGACAAATCTCCTTCCAGGCTGAACACGACGTTGCTGATGAGCGGGTGCATTCACGTTGGTGGCTGCTGCAAGCTTCTTGGGGCACTCATTGGAGTAGTGACCCTTGAATCCACATTCAAAGCAAGTAATCTAGGACTTGTCTTTTCCTGCCACATGCACATAATTGCTTGCAGTCCTTGGGGCGGTATTGTTGTTGTTGGTGTTGTTGTTGGACTTGGGCGGTGCACGATTGAAGTTGTTGGAGTTGCCGGGGTTGTTGTTGTGGTTTCCTCCAGACTTCAGGTTTCCTCCACTACTATTGGGATAGCTTAGACGGGTCATAGGGGGTCTGTTGTTTCTTGGGGCATATCCTGTAGATGGGTTAGGGTGATACTTCTGGGTATGGTGGGATCCAGTCTGGTGCATCATCCTGCGCTTGCGATTGTCATTGGCTTGGTTGATCTTCCATTCCATCTGAATGGCAGAGTCTACTAGCTCTTCTAGGTCTCCAAAATGGATGTTGACTAACACAGTCTGCATCTCATCATGCAATCCATTTAGGAACCTTTCCTTCTTCTTTGCTTCGGTGTTAATCTCATCAGGGCATATCTAGCTAGGGACCGAAATTTGTCACGGTACTCAATTACTGTCATCCTTCCTTGCTTTAGTTCCCTGAACTCATCCCTCATCCTGGTGACTGATACGTCCATTTTGCATCACTATTCTATGTCTTAATTCACTATTATTCATTGATACATTTCGTATTGAGAGGTGATACTTATGTTATTTCATCTGTTTTTGCATGGTTGATGACTTTTGGAGCATGGACCGCTGCAGTCAGGATTCTGATGGAAAAGGTGCTGTTTGGAGGCAAAATTCGCGAAGATCAGAAAATCCGGGAAAATATACGGAAAATCCTATTTTTCCAGAAGACGAAGGAAGCCAGAAGGGGGGCTGGAGATGGGCCACAGGGGGCCCACACCACCCCCAGGCGCGGGCAGCCCTAGGCCACGCCAGTAGGTGGTGTGGCCGCCCTGGCCCACTCCAGGCACTCCCCTCTAGCGTATATTATCCTCCCGAAACCCTAAGCCTCAGGGAGCGACCACAGAAAGATTCCGCCGCCTCTGCGGGGCGGAAAACACCGAGAGAGAAAGATGTCTCCGGTAGACAGATTTCTGCCGGGGGAATTCCTTCCCGGAGAGGGGAGATCATCGCCATCAACACCACCATCAAGCTGGACTTCATTGGGATCATCATCATCATCACCACCACCATCATCACCATCAGCACCCTCATCACCATCTCCATATTGCTGTAACAATTGCATTGAATCTTGCATAGTTCATAGGGGAAACTTTCCTGGTGTTGATTACTCTTTGTAGTTGATGCTATTGAGTGAACCGTTGAATTATTGTTTATGTTCAGATTGTTATACATCATTATTCCATCTCTGATCATGATCCATATGATGTCTTGTGAGTAGTTCGTTTTGTTCTTGAGGACATGGGAGAAGTCATGTTGTTAGTAGTGGAGTTGTGTTGAGAAAGATTCAATAGTTTGATATTTAAGTTGTGGTGTACTTCTTCTAGTGGTGTCATGTGAATGTCGACTACATGACACTTCACCTATATGGGCCTAGGTGAATGCATTGTGTATTTGACTACTAATCATAGGGGTTGTCGGAGTGATAGAAACCTGAACCCCCGTTAGGAAACCATTGCACAAGGGACGTAAGGGTCTTAGAGTTTAAAGCTGTGGTTAGGTTTCTACCTTAATTACTTTCTTGTACTTACGGATATTTGCAAGGGGTATAATCACAAGAGTAAAAAGCACCGGAGGTCCTAAAAGTTTGGAGACAGCTGTATGCAAGTCCTAAAAGTTTGGACTCGTGTACCGGAGGTCCTAATTATCAGATCCATGTGCACTGTAGCCGGGGTTGTAGCTAAGAATTAGGACCTACAGTGCACAACTAACTAAGAATTAGGACCTGCAGTGCACAACTATCTAAGAATTAGGACCTCCGGTACACGAGTTGAAACTTTTAGGACCTACATACGGTTTCCTCCAAACTTTTAGGACCTCTGGTGCATTTTACTCTAATCACAAGTATGTATTAGTCCTAGGAAGGTCGGTACATTAGCACAGGTTCACCCGCACAAAACTTAGCAAGCTAAAGAAGATTAATCAACTATATGAAGCAAAAGCACTTGACAGTCTTCCCATGTGTCCTCCAGAACGTTTGGTCATCTTAAGTAATACAACCGACTTGTCCTTTGCTGCATAAAGGATTGGGCCACTTGCTGCATTTATTCCTACTGTCTTTTATTTACTCGTACTTCGTTTACTTGCTTTATCAAAAACCCCTAAAAATCCGTTTGCTAAGTATTTGCAGAGAATTCCTGATCCATACCACTAGCCATCACCTTCTGCTCCTCGTTGGGTTCGACACTCTTACTTATCAAAAATACTGCGATACACCCCCTATACTTGTGGGTCATCAGTGACCAAACCTTGGGGCACATGGGTCCGGCTGAACTTGATCTTGAATGCTTCCCAAGTCATCATCTGACCTTCATTCATGGTACGGGTGCTATTCCACCAGGCTCTTGCATCTCCTACCAGATAATGGGTGGCAAACAGTACCTTCTCCTTGGCTTCAACTCCTGCGACCTCCAAGTTGTTCTCCATGGTTTGCAGCCAGTCATCAGCATCTAAGGGATCCTCAGACTTATTAAAGATAGGTGGGTTGGTATTCTAAAAGTTCTTGAGTTTGGATCCATGGTGATCCTGGTTTTTGTGACCTTGGTTATTGTGGGCCATCTGAGTTATCTGTTGAAGGGTGGATAGGTTGGCTTGGCGTTCAGCTCTACTAGCTTCATGGTCAGAAACTAGCATTTGCAGAATCTGCAACATTGGGTCCTGAGATGAGCTGCTTCCTCCAGGGTTTCCACGAGTCATCTAAAGATTGAGATAGATAATGAGATAAGAGGGAAATTACTAAGGTTCATGGTTTTGTTTCAAAAGCTTTTAAACTTTGAGTTTGACTCAGGTTTTGCAAACTAACAACTTCCTCTCATTCATTCATTCATTCCAAGCACACAATACAAACACACACCACAACACAAATAGAAAATAGATGGTTTTAAGAACCATTCTATGAAACTACGATACAATGGGACCGGTACAACTCATTCCTACGGTAGTGATCAAGTGCATCTAATCATCATCAATGAAGTCGGAATCATCATCAGTGTGGAACTCCATGGCATCATCCTCTAGGTAGTCGTTGTCATCACTAAGGTAAGAGTAAAGATCTCCCAGGATATCTTCACCTTCCTCCTCCTTTGCTTCAAGCTGGACTTCCTGTTCACGGATGGTCTTCTCGAGAGCGGCCACTTTCTTGCAAAGACGATCGATGGTGCGATCCTTCTTGTCGCGTTGAAGATGAAGTGATTGGCGCTCCTTGGCGAGAATGGCGAGGGTCTGGTCCTTCTTGACGGTAATGACATGGTTGTGGTTGGGGTAGGCTCGGGCGTTGTCCAACTCCTTCTGCCTATCATACAACATGAAGTCAAGATTGTCCACCTGGTGCTTCAGCTCCGGGTGTCCTGGCATCTCCAAGGGCATTCCCATAGAATCACGCCTTGCAAAGTGAGCAAAGCGAGTTCCTTGGATCAGGTTGATGTTTTGCCCGCACAGACATGCATTAGCTTCATGCATAGCCCTGGCTAATCCATCTAGCCAGTTGTTCTCATGCAAGATGAATTGAATCTTCTCTGAAGTGGGTGCTTCCATCTTGCCTCTGAGATCTGTAACTATCAGCCATTGTAGATCTCCTCCAGTGTGATCGTTGAGTTGGTCCCCGAAGCATTCCGGATGCAGGCGCTCAAGATACTATGACAGTGCATCTAGATCCCTCTCAAAGATCAGTTGGCCTCCGTTGCCCAACTGGTAGAACTTGCAATACTGGACTTCCATCTATAAGAATTTAGGGTGAGTAAGTTAGTGAGGTGATCAAGTGTGTCAAATTTTATGTAGGAATGCAAGAATTTTTGAGGAACATGATTATTTTGAAAGAATCAAGGATAAGAGTGGGAATAGGTTTTCATAAATACTCACTTCTTTTGTTTTGAAACTAAGTTTTTGTTCGGACGTCCATTCTAACTAGGGTCTCCTATGGTCAGGATGGCTCTGATACCAACTTGTCAACACCCGGATTTTTAATCCCAGATGCCTATTATGCCATACCTCGCAATCCCATGATTACCATTTTTGCGAGACATAACAGATTGGTACCATAGTACTTCATCCATTACAAACCATAATAAGGTCTTACAAATAAAGGATCTCATGATCCAATCTTAATACAATCAAAGCATCGGAAAATAAACATAGTAGGGCTCCATCTTCAGGGTCACATGCAATGCTGACGATGGGAGATGATCCTAGTTGTCATAGACTTCTTGCTGTCCATCATCCTGATAGTCCTCCTCATAGTCTAGCCACGGGAATAGCTAGGGACAAAGGCATGAGTACTCTTTAAGTACTCGCAAACTATCACTAACAAGGTAGTTCTAGTAGGAATCTTAAGCTCTAGGTTTATTTGCAAAAAGCCATATTTATCTAAAACTGAGTTTAGAAGTAAAGAAAACTAAGTTAATGTTCTAAATCACTTAAGTGGGAACCTAGTTTTCATATCCACAACCTTGTTATGGTCAAGTCAAAGTTATAGTTCAATTCACAAGTCATTTTGAAAACATCTGATGACGGAACAGTATGGCCACTCCAACTATCCATAACCATGGACGCGGCTATTCGAATAGTTTGACACTCTGCAGAGGTGGTACACTTTCATCACAAAATTCGATACATCCGTTAGGGACAACCCTAAATTATCACACTTAGTATGCGGATAATCAATCATAACCTTTCAATTACACACTCTAGTATAGGCACCTCCTCTATGAGCTTGGCCTCCCAGCCATGGCCATTTGTCATCCTAGGCACTACATAGGTGGACATTCACACTCGCGAGGTAGCCTCAACTCAACCTCTTTCCGTGAGGGAACCCATACTAAGGCATATAAACTTCCAGTTAAGCCCTACCCAATTCGGGTATTGTGGTTGTACGGTAAAATTGGAATGGTATCGCATCCGAACCCTACCATCAGTTTTTATAACGGGCTAAGGCTCATGCCTCAACATTTTCATCATCAAATCTTGTTGTGTCCATAACACATGTCAAAACATTTCAATAGAATGAATCCTCATTCCAAGGTTTTCATAATCATTTTCACCAGGTATTCCCATCTTAAGTGATCAACTTTTATGCTTAGCACTAGCCACTAAAGTTGAGGGTATTCACTAATGAGGGTTGCTAGTCAAGTGTAAGTATCCAACTCTAATCTCATGCCTTGGAATGACATCTAAGTATAACTAGTTAGGCCTAGTTTTATACTCTTTATGGTATCTATACTATTTTTCCAAATACTCACAAAGCACTAACTAAAAGTAAAGAACTTTGGTAAAAGTAAAACAATAAAGCTTGCAAGTAAAACTTGGGATTGGTATAATCAAGGTTATATAACCAAGCATGCCTAATGCATCTTGCACAGGTTATGAAGTGGGCAAGTGTTAACTTGCATAGTTAACTTATAGTGCTAGGCTTGCAATTAGTGATGGCTTGCCTTGAGTAGTTTAGTGGTTGAAGTTTTCTTCTTCTTCTTCTTGGTAGTACTCCTCCTCTTCATATCCCGGGTCGGTACTATCGTCTATAAATGAATACAAGGTACACAATCACCAAACATTACTTAACTACTTATATTTAGCACACTAAGGCTCACACTTGATGATCTAGCATTATCACAATTATCAAATGAAATAAAGACTTAATCTTGTTTATCTTATTTGAGAAAAGTAATTTCTACTCATTGAAAATACTTAAGATTTAATATTCTCCAATTAAAATATGGGATCATGTTGAGACATGTCATCACCACATATTCTAATACATAGGAATGTGATTTAAAGCGGTGGTCATATTTATAAAGTATAAGATTATCATTTAATAGAATTAAAGTGACTAGAAATGCCTAACTAGCATTCTTTTGGTACTAGTCTAGTGTCACTGCATGAAAACCTATATATTTTTACATATTCATATAGATCTTTTCAAATGTGATTTTTGAGAGTTGGAATCAACTATAAATCATTTATGGTTGATTTTTGAAAAATGTTTGAAGTTGGAAAAGTCTCCGTCTTGTTATTTATACTATAGGTGATGTCTAACTCCAAATGATTTGAATCCAACGGGCTTGGATAGATAATTTAAATATATTTCTAACAAAATTGGAATCATGCAATTTGGTTCAGTGAATCTCTCTGAATTGATTTTTTAATCTACTGACAGAATCTGGTTTTAACTAAATTGGAAAATAACTATTTGAATTCACAGGCCTACACGGGAAAGTAAATGGGCCGGCCCAATCTACACAGCATGGCGCAGCGGGCTGCTGACAGAGATGTCCCACTAGTCAGTGACTCAATCTAACTGAAACGGTATCGTGTAATCTAGGCCCTACGATTAGAAAGCGATCCAATGGCTGAGGTTCATCATCGACGATGAACAGTTCCGGCGAGGTCTGAACCCTAACACAGCGGTGGGGGTCGTGTGAGGCTCACCTGGGCTCCATCTAGGGTCGGCGATGGGGGCGAACAACATGGTCGATGACGGCGGTTCGAACGGTGGTCATGGCGGCTCCTGGGGAGGCTCCAATCGACGGTGCCCTTCCTTCACTGCAGCGGCGGGCTCTAGCTAAATTCTGGTGATGCGGCGCTCGCCTTGCTC
The DNA here is from genome assembly GCA_916181665.1 of Avena sativa. NCBI lineage: Eukaryota > Viridiplantae > Streptophyta > Magnoliopsida > Poales > Poaceae > Avena > Avena sativa. Next base: position 475,250,728 of record OV702290.1, read on the forward strand.
CAAGGTGAAGTGTGGGAGGGTCTGTGAGAAGTGGGGAGTGAGGTGGTGTGGAGAATTGAGGCGGAGAGGGCCTCTATTTATACACTGATGAGGGGACCGAGCGGGATGGGCTGGCGTCTCCAGCGACGGCGGTATAGTGAGCTAGTGGCATGGATGAGGGTAGGGCTCCCTGGCGGTCATCACGAGCGTAATGGCGTGGCACGGGGCAATCGAGGATGGTCGGGCGCGTACGATGCTCTGCGCGGAACCGGTGGTGTTCGAGACGGCGCACAGGGGCTACGGGTCGCGCGGTGGCGAACGGGGTTGTCTAGGAGCTAGCTGGGTTTAAGGGGAGTGTGTGCCAGTGAGGCGAGGGCGAGGCGCGGCACGTGCGATCTGGTAGGCTGCGGCGCTCTGGCACGCTCTCATCACGGCGCAGAGAAAGTGGGCGCAGCATTGCTGGGGTGGTCCAGGGCCTGGCTGCGGTCAGGGCTGGACAGGGGGTGGCAGTGGACGGTCGCTTGTCTCCTGGTCATCGTGGGAGAGGGCGGCATGGTCCGTGGCGCTCTGTCCATGGTCGCCCGGCGAGACTGGCTTCGGGCGGCAGTGCACTAGCGCAACGGCGAAGGGGGATGCGTGTCTGGTGCTGCTAGATGTTAGGGGAGACAGGGGGAGTGCAATGGGGGCATTTGGTCAAGTGATCAATGCTCCAGACAGTGAAGTTAGGCAGTAATTGATTTGTGTCTATAAGGTGTTCGACTTAATGGCCGCAAGAACTAAAATTTGAAAATTTTGAATGAAATTTGGTGAGTGTTTTGATCTTATGCTTGAGTGTCTATGGTTGCTTGGAAAAGTCAATGTGAATTGATTTGAGGGGTTTTTGCAAAATGGTGATCTTACCATATGAACTTGATTCAATTTTGAACTGTCCTTTAAATATATTTGAAAATAGTTTTTGTGAGTTTGTAAATCGGGCTTGGGTTCACTTTTACTTGGTCTAGCAAGGGGTGAAAAGAATTGGACATGTTTCTGTTAGAAATTCTTTGCTAGGAGTACCCAAAGTGGCCTAGTGGTTAACTTTGGTTAAAATGACCATTTGATCATTTTATTCATATTTGATTTCTTTTTCTTTTGATTTTGTTTGCAATTGGCCTAGATGATGTAGCATTCATCTTTAAACCATTCATCATCATTTGTAGCAATCAAACATGGCAATTTCACTCAATCACACATTAATGCAATCACACATGCTTTCATATTCAATTTAGTAATAAAAGTTTTTGTTAACCCTAAACTTGGGTGATTAGAACTTGATAATCTTGATTAGTATTTTTGGGGTGTTACAACAAGAATCTCGTTAGTGGCTCCCTTCTATGCAAAGATGGGTTTAAGGTTGTTTTAGATTCTAATAAAGTTGTTGTTTCGAAACATGGACAATTTATTTGTAAAGGTTATGAGTTCGGAGGCTTGTTCTGTTTTTCACTTTCAGAGTTTTGTAATAAATCCGTGAATCATATTGTGGCGATGTTAATGATGATACCAGTGTTTGGCATTCTCGTTTATGTCACATTAATTTTGGTTTGATGTCTCTGATGTCTAGCATGACTTTAATTCTGAATTTCACTATTGCCAAAGGTTCTAAGTGCTATAGTCTTGTGCAATCAAAGCAACCTCGAAAGCCTCACAAGGATACCGAGGAGAGAAACTTGGTATCTCTAGAACTCATACATTCTGATCTATGCGAGATGAATGGTGTGTTGACAAAAGGTGAAAAGAGATATTTCATGACATTGATTAATGATGCGACTAGATACTGCTATGTTTATTTTTTGTACACTAAAGATGAAGCTTTAAACTACTTTAAAATTTATAAAGCCGAAGTTGAATATCAAATAGAGAGAAATATCAAACGTCTTAGGCCGGATCGTGGTGGTGAATATTTTCCCAAAATCTTTGACGAATTCTATGAGGAACATGGCATTATTCATGAGAGGATGCCTCCCTACTCGCCCCAATCAAACGGGGTTGCTGAGAGGAAAAATCGCACGCTAACTAACTTGGTGAATTCCATGTTAGCCACTGCTGGTTTATCAAAGACATGGTGGGGGAGGCTTTGTTGACTTCATGTCATGTCCTAAATAGAGTTCCTAACAAGAATAAAGAAAAGACCCCTTATGAGGAGTGGGCTGGGAGAAAACCATCACTTTTGTATTTGCGCACTTGGGGGTGTTTGGCGAAGGTTAACATACCGATTCCCAAGAAATGCAAACTTGGACCTAAGATAGTGGATTATATCTTTCTAGGATATGATCCACGGAGTGTAGGCTATAGATTTTTAGTGGTTAAGTCTAAGGTTCCTGATATGCATATTGATACTCAAATGGAATCTCATGATGCAACATTCTTTGAGAATATGTTTCCTATGAAAGATATGCATAACACTACTAGAATTTCTTGTGAAATACTTCTTGAATCTAGTGCATCTATTGAGAGTTTTGAACAACCACATGGGGAAGTCCTAGAGAAGGATGACGATGAATCTCCCACGAGGAGTAAGATACAGAGGATTGCAAAATCCTTTGGTAATGATTTCATCGTGTACCTTGTGGACGATACTCCCAGATCCATTACCGAGGCATTTGCATCTCTAGATGCAGATGATTGGAAAGAAGCTGTCCAAAATGAGATGGAATCGATTCTTTCTAATGGAACTTGGGAATTATTAGAACGACCCTACGGTTGTAAACCCGTGGGCTGTAAGTGGGTGTTCAAGAAGAAGCTAAGGCCTTATGGTACTATTGATAAGTACAAGGCACGACTTGTAGGAAAGGGCTACACAGAGAAAGAAGGTGAATATTACTTTGACACCTATTCACCTGTCGCTAGACTGACCACCATTCGAGTACTACTATCACTGGCTACCTCTTATGGTCTTCTTGTTCATCAAATGGATGTGAAGACAGCTTTCCTTAATGGAGAGTTGGAACAGGAGATCTATATGGATCAGCCAGATGGGTTTGTGGTAAAAGGTGAAGAGACAAAGGTGTGCAAGTTGTTAAAATCTTTATATGGCCCGAAACAAGCACCTAAGCAATGGAATGAGAAGTTTGACAGAACTCTACTTTCTGCTGGCTTTGTCATTAATGAGGCTGATAGGTGTGTGTACTATCGCCATGGTGGTTGCGATAGTGTTATATTATGTTTGTACATGGATAATATTCTAATCTTTGGTACACACATGAATGTGATAAATAAAGTCAAGTCTTTCCTGTCAAAGAGTTTTGACATGAAAGATCTGGGAGAGGCTGATGTGATTCTGAACATCAAGCTTATTAAGAACGAGAATGGGATTACTTTAACGCAATCTCATTATGTTGATAAGGTCTTGAGCCATTTTGCTTTTATTGATGGCAAGACTTCTCCAACTCCTTATGATCCCTGTTTGACATTGCGAAAGAATAGAAAGGAACCAACAGACCAGTTGAAATATTCATAAATTGTTGGTTCTCTCATGTACTTAGCAAGCGCTACAAGACCCGATACCTCTTTTGCTATGAGCAAGTTGAGTAGGTTCATGTCTAACCCGAGTATTGATCATTGACATGCACTTGAAAGGGTCATGCATTATCTATGTGGTACAATGAGCTATAGGATTCACTATTCAGGGCATCATGCTGTGCTTGAAGGATATAGTGATTCGAACTGGATCTCTGATGTTGATGAACTTACGCCACAAGCGGGTATGTGTTTACCCTTGGAGGTGGCGTGGTGTCATGGAGATCTCGTAGACATAACATATTTAGGAGGTCAACTATAGAAGCAGAACTTACTGCTTTAGACACAGCCACTGTTGAATCATAATGGCTACGTGAGCTCTTGATGGACTTGCCTGTGGTTGAAAAACCTGTGCCAACAATCCTTTTGAATTGTGACAAACAAACTGTTATTATTAAAGTGAACAATTCTAAGGATAACGCTAAGTCATCAAGACACGTAAAGAGACATTTGAAATCTATCAAGAAATTGAGAAACACCGGAGTAATAACTTTTACGTATATTCAAACAGATAAAAACCTGGCAGATCCCTTTACAAAGGGATTATCACGAATTGTGATAGAAAATGCATCAAGGGAGATGGGGTTGAGACCCATGGATGTCACACCATAGTGGTAACAACATGCCTTAATGTGTTTTTGTTGGCTATAACTAGCAAATATGCCATCCTACAGGGTATTCTTGAAAGAACACACCTATATGAGCTCGACTGTAAACGTCGCGGTCTATGAGACTTGGGTGGTCTGTAGTAAACTCATGAAGAGACCAGGGAGTATGACGCATATGCTCCAACCCGCAGGGTAGGCTACTAGCATCCAAGTACTAGTTATGATTTTGAGTGAAATCTATTGGCACCAAACTTGCAATTCAAGGTTCGTCCATTGTTCAAGTTGATGATAGACGTAGCTCAAGATTCTAGGAGGAAGTTCAACTTAACAGACTTTGCTGAAACACTGGTATATAAACAAGTAGCAAGGATTGGCAAATCTTCCAATGGGCATTTGAGATCTGGTGGGAGATTGTTAGAAATAATGGGCTAAGAGATTAGACCCATGTGTGATTTCAGATTTTTCCTAAATCTCAAAGCCCATGTGTGATTTGGATCAATTTGGTGGTAGCTCACATATGAGTGGAGTGGGAGCTAAAGTTCAGTCCCACATGTAAAGTTGGAGGAGAGTTACACCACACTACAACATAGGTGATATTTATTGACAAAATGGCTTGTTGACAAATTTCTAAACCGTCATATATTATCATAATCATTGACGGTTTGGTTATGGCGTCAAGGAATAAGTGTAATGCACGACGGTTTAGTATTTTGTCATTATTATATCGTCATGGATTACTCTTCCGGGTGGTTTGTCGATGTTGGTGACAAAATTTTATCTTGGTGCATTTAAATTGTCACTGAAAATCATGCGGGACCAAGTTGTCAGTAGGGGAAAATGGTTTATCAAAATTTAAATGATGCTTTATAAAATAATGAGGCAAAGAAATTAAATGTAAAATATTTTCTTACGCGGGGTTTGAGCTCACAACCACGAGTTGATTAGTGCTACTGCCGCTATGGTAGAGGTAATGTGTTTTCCATGTATAGTTGTCGAATAGTTCTGTAATCGAAATTAATTGTTATAGGATATGTCATAATTAGATGATCTTTAACTATGTGATTAGTACGAAAGATCTGACAAAACCATGTTGCCGTGATAGTCCTTCCAAGTTGAGGCAGTGTGAGGCAGGATAGGAGGAGGCGAGCGCGGTCGCTATTGGTCCGATCCCGGTCACCGTCGATCCGAACCCGGTCACCGTTGATAGTAGGAGAGGTCGTGGACACGGCAATTGAAGTTAATTAGAGGGCTATTTAGAAGGCGGCGCATGGGTAGGATTTGCCAGGAGGTTAGTTTCGTTTACATGTCGGCTTGTACCTGATCTATAAAATTTTCCTTTCAAAATCAGGTTCACACAATTTAAAAGGTTAGATCACGTGACAGTGCCAACAGATTGTATAGTTATTCTTGTTTTCAACCATTCAAATGATGTAACTATGTAATCTTCATATCATGTATCGCATGTTGATTAGTTTATGCGTTTGCAAATATTAAATTCATATATTAGTATTATGATTTGTAATTACTACTGATAATGATTTTGATTCTATAAGTTGTATTGCAGGTAATGGATCGTGATTGGATTAAGAATAGGAAAAAGTTCACAGGTCCATACATGAAAGGTTGTAAGAGTTCATCGAGTTTGTACGACAATATAAGACAGAAGATGAAGAAATTTTATGCCCGTGCACTCGCTTCCTTAATCTTGTACCTCTTGATTAGAAAGAAATGTTGCGACACATAAATTGTAATGGTATGTCCATGCATTATAATAAATGGATATTTCATGGGGAGGCATTTAGTGATAATGAAAACGACAGTGATGGCCAGCACAGTGAGGGTCATGGTGCATATGATAGTGACAATGATGAAGAATATGATGAATTCAATGAGAATAATTATGTTGATGATGCATTTAATATGGTTCATGATTTGAAGAAGTCTGGAAAGAAAGGTCGTAATGAGCCTAATTTTTTTCAAAGCTACTGGAAGAAGCCAAGAGAGAGCTTCATGAGGGATGCAACACTTATACAAGGTTGGCATTTATTATGAGGCTTCTTCATATCAAAACATACAACCAGGTCACAAACAAAGCATTTGATCTTTTTCTTTCCCTGTTATGTGATGCTTTGCCATGGATGGATTTCCCAAAATCTTATGTTTATGCCAAGAACGTACTTTCTGATGTTGGGCTTGGTTATGAGACTATACATGTGTGCAAGTTTGATTGTGCTTTGTTTTGGGGAGATCATGAGAAGAATACACATTATCCTGTCTATGGATTTTCAAGATGGAGAGACCCAAATGGAATCAAGAAGGTGCCTCACAAGGTTTTGAGGTACTTTCCTATAATTCCAAGATTACAAAGATTTTTTGTTTCAATAGAATTGTCAACACATACAACGTGGCACAAAGAGAAGAGGGTTGTTGAGGATGATTTTTTTAGGCACCCAGCTGATGGAAAGACATGGAAACAGTTTGATGAGAAATTTGGTTGGTTTTGTGATGACCCTAGGAGCATACGGCTAGGCATTACCACAGATGGATTCAACCCCTTGATACGTCCATAACGTATCTATAATTTTTGATGGTTTTATGCTAATATTATGCTTTTGACACTTCTTTTTATATAAAGTTTATGATTTATATGGACAAACCTACTAATAGTTGCAAAAGTGCACAATGTTCTTTTTTTACACTTTGATGTGTAGGAATTACCAAGAATACAAGTGAAAACCTTGTTGGAGTCAAATTGAGATTTTCCAGAAATCTGTCTCAGAACTCTTTTTGAAGATGGTCATCTTTCGGGTCGAATACGACATCAAACGGAAAACTCTTCAACTACACAGTTGTTGTAAATTTCACGACAAACGTTTTGGACATAAAATTTCGTTGATTCCAAGTCTGTACGGGCCCGTTAGACCCGATTTACTGCAGTCCAAGATGGGGTGACGGGAATCCGAGAAGCTATATAAAGAGAGGGAACCTAATTCATGGGGAGACTTCCACCTACGAATTTTCAGACACCAAAACCATGTTTTTTCCTCCCCCATGGATCCCATCTCCATGGGGGTGGGATCCCAAGAAGCCATGAAGGAAGGGGGCTAAGAGGCGGTGCTCCCCCATGATACCGACGGTGGGAAAGGAGTCCCCTGTGCCACCGCCGCCCTCTTCACCATCTTCACCGCCATCTGCATCACCTAATCTTCCTAGTATACAGTGGTTCATCCTCCCACACACCTCCGTACCATCCTATGTAAACATGGTGTTTGATGCTATAAGTTATAATCCTATGATCTATGTCATGTTTGTGTAGTTTCTTTGTTCTTAGATTGGATGGTTGAACATCTTTGGTTCATTAGAATTGTATGTTGATATGGTACAGTCCTTTGGTGTCCATTATATTTGTGCGCGTATGGATTAAATATCATAGGGTTTGTAGTATGTGTAAAAGGAAGGGGAAGTTCTGCCAGAGTGACAGAAACCTGAGGACGCGAACCGGAACGTTGCACGTATGGGAGTAAGAGGACCATTAAACTTAAGGCTATGGTTGGGGAACCTTAATGCATTGTTAGTAGTTACAGATATTTGCTAACAATCCAATCATATAGTAAATGTAATTCCAAGTAGTGAAGCACATGTATATTTAGCCTTTCCCACATAGAAAACTGCATCGAAGACAATGAACCCGATTTATTCGCTAATTAAACTTGGACAAAGCCACCACAATTACCACCACTATTCCACACTCATGGTTCTGTTAGTTTAGTGTATTTTATTGCTGCAACAACTAACTTTACTTTCTTGTTATTTACTATCATGCAAAGCTATCTCTAGTACTTGTATTGTTGCTCTAGTTTTATTTCCTAGATAATGCAAACGTTTAGTGTGCATACAGTTGTATCAGTGGTTGATAGAACTTGAGAGAACATTTATCCTACCTTTAGCTCCTCGTTGGGTTTGACACTCTTACTTATCGAAAAGCCTACACATGATCCCCTATACTTGTGGGATATCACCCCTATAGCAGTAACATGAGTAGTTCATACAATATGTGGCCAGTATTTGTGATTCCATATAACTTCCCACCATGGATGTGCATGGATCAATCCAACTTTATGTTATCATTGCTTATACCAGGGAAATATTCACCAAGGAAGGATTTTAATGTATTTATGCAGCGTCTTATTAAAGATATGATGAAGCTATGGGCAGGTGTTAACACATATGATGTTCTTGTAGAGGATGACTTCAAATTGCACGCTACTTTCCTATGGTTTATTCATCACTATCCAGGGTATATGCTACCATATCTGGCCGTAGCACTAGAGGATTTTATGCTTGTGTGTATTGTGATGAGAATCCTTGCTATGAGCCACTAAAAAACAAAATTGGGTACATTGGACATCGTCAGTTGCTTCCTAAGGATCACCCCTATAGGAGAAGTAAACTATTCAATGGTAAAGTTGAGAAGAGAGATCCACCAAGGCAGTTCAGTGCAGAAGAAAAAAGGAGAAGCTAGAATCAGTTAAGGATTACATACATGGTAAAAATCCAACTTATAAGAAGTGCAAGCGTGTTGTTAAAGGTGAACCAACCTGGCACCTTAGGGTCCTCTTAGATGATTTACCTTATTGGTCCACACTTTTGTTATCACACAACCTTAATGTGATGCACATCGAGAAGAACATATGTGACAACATAGTAGGTACACTTCTTGAAATTGATGGAAAAAACAAGGACATTTTCAGTGCCAGAGTTGATTTGAAAAAATGAACATTAGGAGGGAATTTTGGATGGAAGAAGAAGGGGATAGTTGTTTGAAGCCACATGCCCCCTGGACGCTTGAAAAGGAAAAGAAGAAACGTGTTTGCATGTTTTTGGCAAAAACTAGGTTCCCAGATAGTTTTTATTCAAACTGGGAAATGTGTGTGGATATTGAAGCTGGAAAAGTACATTGTATGATGTTGTGGTGGTGGCACGGCAGATACCATGGATAGCCTAAAGATGGGGCCAATGTGCACTAGAGGAATCTAGGGAGGGATAGTGTGGTGATTCCACACACAAATGCTTGTACTACTCTCTCTTTGGATGTGGCTTACAAGGGCTCCTTGAGCTGTTCGTGAGAAGTAGACTAGTTCTCTTACCCCCCCACTACAATGCCCTAAAGTTCTTCCTTAACAGAATGGTCGATCCCCTGCTATGGAGGCCCTGGTGCTCCTTATATAGGGGAGCCCAGGTTACAAAGTTAGGGCACACGTGGAAGCATATTCTCCAAATATGCCCTTTGGTTAAAGCTAGATGCCTCTTTATTCACTTTAAACGACTAGGACGTAATCCTCTGTGAGCCCCTCGTCTTTTGACGTCACGAGACATGAATCACGTCAGCCGAGACTGCCCGCGTCTCCTTTGTCGGCCACGCCCCGCTGGTCCTTCCCTCTACTCTCTCCGCTCATGCTACAGTGGACAAAGGCCACCCTTTGACCAGCAGGAGATTCCTTCCTTCTCTTGGTAGCCAAGTGGTAGCCCGGCTAGCGCTTGGCTAACCCGGCTACGAGGGTACCTGCACACATGGTAAATCAGGTATAGCCGACATATATTTTATGTCTGTCGGGTTAATGTTAGGTGAACATCCACCAGGCCGGGTTACCCTGTAAGTTGGCCTGCCTTGAGGAGACACGGCCGGCATTCGCCTTGACCGTGTCGTACCTCGGCTAACTCGGCTAACTAGGCCTTTATACCCGACGCGACCCTACCCGGGGGTATCCCCCCAATATTAGTCCCCAAAGCTGATGCGGTCTTAGCAACTTCAGCAGATAAGGCCACAGCAGGTTCCATTTATCAAGATCTGCACTTTCTTTGCCGAGTTATTCTGTAACTCGATCTCTTTGGTTTGACGTTCCCTTGACTCAATCCGAGTTGCTTCTCGTTAGCCGGGTTATTGTCCATGTATCCGGTTTATCTTTCCTTCTCTCATATGCTTCCCCATGTCCCACGTGGAGGGTAATCATCACTTTGCCTCATTTTTAGGGCCACGCCAGTTTACTATGCCGGTTACTATATTGAATGTCAGGAATAACAACTGCGCGTGTCACGTCGCGGCAGCCCCTCGTTAACTCTATCATAACATCACATCGTGGGATCCTCTGCTCCATATGGCCCTTGTTGTGGCACGATCCTGACTGGCGGGCTTGGTAAATACACGGGCACATCGTGTGTTCGTGCCATAGCGGTTGATCCCACTACGTGTCCCTAAGACGCGGTTAAATAGGGGACATGGGCGGCTCTTGGAGAAGTTCCCCCACTTCACACGCGCCCCTGCACTATGTCTCTTTCTTCTTCACAGCGATGCCACCACCGCCGCTTCTGCTTTAGCATAGTGCCGCCACTGTCGTGCTTTTCTGCTCATTCGCGACTGCGACACTGCTCCTGCGCAAGCTCCTCGCCATGGGGCCTTGCAGTTCCAAATCTCCTCTCCCCTCCGCAGATTATTTCCTTGAAGACCTCGATCTATCCATGACCGAGGAGGAGACCATCGTCGCGGCAGAGGAGGGAGAGGAAGAATAAGCTCACGAGTGTGGTGGTTGGGCGGGTGCGTTCGCCTGCCAAGATGACATCGATTGGCTCTATGTGACCCACCGCATCCCCGCGGGCATCACGTGTCGCCTCGCTGCCGAGGAGATCGCTCTGTCTCCAAACCCAGGCGAGTTCGTCGTCTTTCTCTCTCACTTCTAGCGTGGCTTTGGCTTGCCTGTGAGTGATTTCTTCCACGATTTTATTTCCATCTACCAGCTTCAGCCTCACCACCTTCCTGCCAATGCAATCACATCCCTTTCCTATTTTTCCTCCGGCATAGAGGGATACGTCGGCCTCTGGCCTACCAAAGAACTTTGGATCAAGTTCTTTGGTCTTAAGAAAAATGTTATCTCGGATCCTCATCTTGCTCCTGCCGACAAACATCTGGTCCAGTGCGGTGGAGCCTCAATCTCTCCTTGCAAGAACTCCGCCTTTCCCTGGGTAACGGCCTTGAATCTTGCAAGGGCTAGGCCCGGACCTTCTTCTATGTCAGGAACAATTTGGATGAAGACCTGATCCGGCTACTGCCTTCAAGATGGGTGTCCTGGACACTTCCTTGTGGGAGAAGATCTCGAAGCGACCTACCACACTAGCGAACCAGGTAGATCGCCGGATCAAGGAGCTTGCCGGGCAGCAGCTGCGCAACGAGGATGGTATGATCACTTTCGTCTGCAGCCGAGTCTCTCCCCTTCAGAAGCGCTCCCACAAGATCTAGCGGCCCCCTTGACCCCAACCAGACCTCCTCTTTCGAGCTTAGCAACTCCGAGGTGTTCCACCGGGTTAGGGCCATTTTCAAGATAGAGAAGGAGTTCTCCGAGGTGTGGAAGTGGGGGCTTGCACCCTTCACCCAGGCTAACTTGCCACCTAAGGTATGTTCTTCTCCTGATATTCTTTCTGAGTCTTGCGGTATGTCGGATTGCCTCCTAACTTGACTATTTAGTACTTTTGCTCTCAATTGTTTCTCTAGCAGACAATTGAGGATGGCAAGGATCCGGCCCTCAAATGGGTGGCGGACTGTGCATAGCCGGATGCGGAGGATCCTGACTCGGAGAGGTTTTTGCCTACTCCGGACAGCACCAAGGGGACCTCTAGTAAGGCCTCTTCTTTAAGGGATTGGCCGGATGACGATGACTTTGATGTTGAGGTTATGGAGGTACTTGATCTGATGCCCATCTCTTACGCGTTTCCGGTTATCTCTGAATCTTCAGCTAACCCGACTGGTCAAGTCCATGAGGTCCCTCCTCTTGCCATGGATGATCCGGCTCCTGCCCCTTCCTAGAAGTGCCCGACAACCTCGACCGCAGCTTCGGAGGCGCCCCCGCCTAGGAAGAGGCAGAAGAAATATGGGGTCAAGGGTCCGGCCAAGCCTGTGGCCAAGAGCACCGTCCGGAGAACACCCAAGCCTCGGGAGCCCCCAACTTCGGATGAGTCAGTTACTTTTCTTTCCCCGCTCATTTCTAGGTCTTGCCCCTTTGTTTTTGCCTTTTATTTGCTTTTCTTTCTCCCTTTGACTTGTTGTTATATGATTCTGTAGCGCTCCCAGGGTGATTCCCTAGAGTGTCCCCAACATCTCCTCTCTAATCCGGAGTGGCCCACCCCCCCACCCCCCGCGACGACGACTTCGTCCGCTGAGCCCTATGCAAGAGGGTTCCGCGGCAGCACCGGATCTGAGCCCACCTCGCCATGAGGAGGGCAACATCGATGCGGGGGGCAGTGGAGCTGCCGAGGATACGTCGATGCCGGATCTCCCCAGTTCTTCATCTCTGCCACAACCCTCAACCTCTGAGGTGCCAGCTTCATCGGCATCGCCCTAGACAACTTCTTCTTATGTTCATGTTTCTCCAGTAGCATCAGCATCACCAGCACCAGCAACACCAGCACCAGTAACACCAGTAGCCCCAGTACCAGCACCAGTAGCACCAGTACCAGCACCAGTAGCACCAACAACAACACCAGAAGCACTAGCATCAGCATCAGCAAAGCCATCCACGAAGAAAAAACCTCAAGCTGCTGCCTCCGGATCAACTGTGTCTATTAAAGACATATTTCAGCCAACCTCTCAAGCTCACTCTAGAGCGGCAGCCTCGGCTCTTCTGCAGCGGCCGAAATCTTCCGGCAAAAGCAAGAAGGTTTCTGAGGCATCCAAAGATTCATCCTTCGACCCTTCTGCTGCCGGATCAGAGAGCAGCAAACAGCTGACCTTGCATACTAGTCCAGCTGTTGCTCAGTCCACGAGGCGGGAAGCCCATGCTAAAGGCTTGGTGATGACCTAGTCGCTTAGCGGGGAGAGTTATAGCCCGACACTTATTGAATATGTGAATAACTAGAATGACGTCGAGTTTATCAACGCCCAGGATGATCTTCCGGAGAAATTTGATCCAGCTGAGTTCAGCGCCCAGATGAACACTGCCACCAAAGGCCATTTCCTTCGCTAGTCGGATGATGGAGGTAAACCCTTTTCTGTTATGCCTTTTTTACATGGAAACACTTACAGATATACCCACTAGTCCCCGAGCCTCCGGGGGAGTAATTCATTACTCGGTCGGATGCTCTTACAGAATTAGCACAAGTCCTTACTATTTTTAGATGTCCATCCGCCTAGAGCCAGGTTAAGTTCCATTTGCCCTGGATCTTGTATACCTCGAATTCCCATACACCTAGAGCCAGGTTAAGTTCCACTTGGCTCGGATGTTGTAGACTTCAAATATCCACACCTAGAGCCGGCTTAATTTCCACTTGGCCCGAATCATGTAGACTTCGAATATCCACACACCTAGAGCCGAGTTAAGTTCTACTTGGCCCGGATCTTGTAGACTTCGAATATCTTTCTTCCTATTTTTGAACTAACATTGGCTTGTTTCAGATCACCACCAACCGCCAAACTACTGAGTTCCAGCGTCTGCTGGACTCCTACAAGGATCTTCGTGCCATATACGGCAAGCTGCTGGTTGATCACCAAAAGAAGGGTAACTTTCTTTTACTTAAGATCTTTTCCTTTTTGTTCCCTCAAGTTACTTGCTATCCATCCTAACTTATCATCTGGACTATGCAGCCGAGGCCGAGGCTGAGAATGTCAACATGCGCAAGAATTTGGCTGAGATCCAAGGTAATCCACCTTGTTCATTTAGCCTTTTCATGTTATTCCTTTGACCCGGCAGATATTTACACCTCCGCTCTACCGGGTCAACTCACTATTGTAGTTACACTTCAAGATACCGTGCCCATTCCTGACATGATGCTTCACTTTCTCGAACAAGCAGGAAAGCACCTGCCAAATTGAAGAAAAAAGATGATGAAATGCACAACTCCTCCTCAAGAACGTTGAGATTACCCGGCTGAACGCCAAAATCCAGAAGCTCAAGGATCTGCATAAATTCGAGCTGGACAAGGCTGACTAGGAGTTCTCTGAGGAGAAAGAGCGCCTAAAGACCTAAATCTCCAAGGACAATGATTTGCTTAAGGAAGCCGACGTCAAACTTAAGTCGGTGACCAGTGAGTATGAGCAGCTCCAATCGAGGAATGCCAACGCACATAATGAGCTTAGTCGGATTCTCTGCTAGATTTCACGTGAGTTCTCCTTATTTTTCCGACTCTTGTCTCTCCGGGTCAAGTGTCCTTGCTCACTGAAAATTTCTGTTTTGCTTACAGGAAAGTTCCCAAAGAGTGATCCTCTGGCATCTGCTGCTGTAGCCAAGTCCCGCATGCACCGAGGTACCCCAGCCAACCATGCTGCCAAGTCAGTTCCTTATGACACAGAGGATTTGTTGGTGAGCCTCGCTGCCCGTGTGGAATAGGTGAAGAACTATGGCTCAGATATCATGCCAGCAGTAGTTCGGATATTCAATGATCTTTGGCCCACTGATCCCACTCCCAAAGGAAGCGCCGCTTTTATAGCAAAGTTGATGGAGTGTGAGACCTAGCTGAACTTATGGTGGGAATCTGCTGTGCGAGCCGGAGTTGATACGACGTTGAACTTTGTTCTTTCATGGTATGAAGAGCTAGACCTAGAGTTGCTTGATCGTCTGCGCACCAGATCTAAATGGTCTAATGATCCAGAGTGTATCGCCCAACGCAAGGTATGTGCCAATAAGCTTATCTAGTACGTCTTCTGCCATAGCTAGAATGAGGGTCCGAGCTACCTCGACACAGTTGATGACGGCTATGTTTCTGATGGTGCTAAGGGTGAAGAGGATGAAGAGGAGTCCTCCGAGCTTGGCGATGATACTGAAGACCCAGAGGATGAGGAGGCTAACCCCGAAGATGAGGGACTAGTGCCCCGCCTACTGACGCTGAAGTACCGCCTCCCTCAACCGATGATCCGTCTCCAGCTGCTGCTCCATGAGCTATAAACACTTAATGATATTCATCAGATCCCTGGTATGTCGGGTGCAGTTGTATCTATGCACAATGGTTCGTTTTGCTACAATTGTTTATGTTTTGGTACTAAATTTTTAATGCCGGGTTAACTTGGGCGAAGTCCCCGAGTTTCCATTTCGTGTTCCTCCAATTTTATGACTCGGCTCGCGTCTACCTTGATTCGGTTTTTGACTTATGAGTCTGAGGTTCAAAAAGTTGACTTAACAATACTTGAAACTTTGAGATTATCTCAAAATAACCCAACGCAATATAGTTAAAGTAAATATAGGGTTAGTCCGAATAACAAATGTAGGCTCGATTACTTTCCTTTCCTTAGTCGTTTTTCATGTTCTTTGCAATTCCAAACTTGTTCTCTTGCTTTCCATGAAGCCAATTCTTGTTGGACAACAGCGAAGTCGAAGAGTTAGGTTTTTGGTGCTCACACATTACTAATCTGGCTAAGGTCCAGGTAATTTAAGCCAACCAACATATAAAAGTAAATACGAAAGAGACAATTATTAAGGCAGTCCCCGAGTTTCTACTAGGGGTGCTGAAGTTTCATTGATATGCTCATTGTCGACATACATACCGACATATGAGTAACTCGGATACATGCACATCTTTGCTAGGTGTAAAATGGACAAAGTAGAGCTACATTCCATGGACGCTTAGATTCTTCTCCGGACCTGTCTGCCTTGTTCTTCTCTTGTGGTTGTGCATCAATAAGATAGTAGGAATCATTGTGCAAAGCTTTGCTTACAATGAATGGTCCTTCACATGGAGGGGATAGATTATGCATGCCAGCAGTGCGTTGCACTAGCCGAAGTATAAGATCACCTTCCCAGAAAACTCGGGGGTTTACTTTCCGGCTATGGTAGCATCGGAGGTTTTGTTGATATATGGAGGATCTAGACAAGGCCAGTTCTCTCGCTTCTTCCAGCATATCAACATCATTTTGCAAGGCTTCATGCACTTCGTCTTCTGGGTATTGGGTGACCCTTGGCGAATCATGCTCTATGTCGGCTGGTAGTACAACTTCTGCCCCATATACCAGAAAAATGGCGTATAGCTCGTTGATCGATTCGGAGTTGTTCTTAAACTCCACAGTACCGCTGGTAGTTCTTCTATCCAGCACCCCGCTGATCTTTGCAGCGACTCAATGAGTCGGGATTTTATCCCGGACAATACTAGTCCATTGGATCTTTCCACTTCTCCATTTGATCCGGGGTGGGCTATAGAGGCAACATCTAGCCGGATCTTCTTCTCTCGGCAGAACTTCGCAAATGTTCCTTCAGCAAAATTTGTGCCATTATTAGTTATGATACTGTGGGGATAGCCATATCTCAAGATTATATCTTTGAGGAACGTTACTGTTGTTCCCCCATCACATATCCTGATTGGCTTAACCTTAATCCATTTGGTAAACTTGTCCACCATGACCAAGATGTGGGTCATACCTACCCTTGCCGGCCTAAATGGTCCGACCATATCCAGGCACCACACAGCAAATTACCAGGTAATGGGGATGGTCTTGAGTTTCGACATTGGCATGTGGGTTTTTGTCACGTATCTTTGACATCCATTGCATTTTCTCACCAGATCCTCTACTTATTCCAAGGCACTTGGCCAATAAAATCCATGTCGGAAAGCTTTTGCCACTAATGCTCTCGGAGATGCATGATGGCCACATTCTCCTTGATGAATATCTCGGAGTATATCAAGCCCTTTGTCCGGGTCTACGCATCGTTGCAGAACACTGGTGACACTTCTTTTGTATAACTTGGCCTTGATGATAGTGTATGCCTTTGCTCTTCTCTGGACTTGCCTTGAAAGTATCTCATCATCCAGCAAAGTTTCGTCCTTTAGGAATTCAAATATCAGCTTTGCCCATGCTGGTATAGCTCGGATGGGGAAAGCTCCTCGTCAACTTCCATTATGTCCACTGACATAACTCCAGCCGGACCAAGCTGAACAGTCCCCGGGTTATGCGAGGCAGTCCCCAGGTCTGCTAAAACAGTCCATGGGTTTGCTGAAGTGCTTCCCCAGTCTATTTCCATAGGGATAGCTTCTGATCCGGAGAGGACCGAGATATAGATTGATTCGGATTCTGGTGATGGTGTAATAGATGGTTTTCTCAAGTGTTCCAATGCAATGCCTGGCGGGATTGGTTGCCGGGATGACCCCAATTTGGATAATACATCAGCTTCCTTGTTTTCAATCCGAGGTACATGATGGAATTCACACCCCTCGAAGAAACCACTTATTTTCTAGACATAAAATCTGTAAAGTGCCATGCTTGCGTCCAGTGCATCCCAGTTTCCAGACACTTGCTGTACCACCAAATCCGAATCACCAAAACATAGTATCTGACGTATGCCTACCTGTTTTGCTACTTTGAGTCCATGCACAAGTTCTTCGTATTCGGCCACATTGTTTGATGCGCTAAAATGGATCTGGAGGACGTATTCAACTGGTCCTTCTTGGGCGAGGTAAGAACTACCCCGACCCCAAGTCCTTCCTTTAGCTTTGACCCATCAAAGTGCATTCGCCAATAATTTGAGTCCGGTAGAGGTGGTTCATATTGCATCTCGGCCCAGTCCACGAAGAAATCTGCCACCGCTTGTGACTTGATCGCATCCCTTCTATCAAATTGTGGTGCGTATGGGGCTAACTCAATTGCACATTTTGCGATTCGGTCGCTAGCATCTTTATTACCCATAATTTATGATATGGGTGCTTCACACACCACTTTGATGGGGTGTTCCTCGAAGTAATGTTTGAGTTTCTTAGCCGACATATACACACCATATGCCATCTTCTGATAGTGAGGGTAATTCTATTTTGAAGCCGACAATACCTTGCTCAAGTAATACACCGGCCTTTGCACCGACTTTCCTTCCTCATCGCGTTCCACCACTATTACTGCACTTATGACTCGGTTGGTCATGGCTATATAGAGCAACATTGGCTCCTTGGGTAGTGGCACGGCTAATATTAGTGCAAAGGATAACATCTTTTTTAATTCCAGGAACGCGCTATCATCTTGTGGTGTCCATGTAAATTTATCTGCCTTTTTCATTAACTAGTAGAGGGGCAATTCCTTCTCTCCCAGCCGACTTACAAACCAGCTTAATGATGCCAGGAAACCAGTGAACTTCTACATATCGTTAAGGCACTTCGGCAGTTCCATTTTCTCTATGGCTCGGATTTTCGTGGGATTGGTTTCAATACCTCGGCTAGATACAAGGAAACCGAGTAATTTCCCTACCGCTACACCAAAGGTACATTTCTCCGGGTTAAGCTTTGTCCGGAACCTCCTTAGGTTCGTGAATGTTTGTCGGATATCCTCAAGGAGCGTTTTGCTTTCCTTGGTTTTTATCACCACATCATCCATATAAACTTGCACATTCCGACCTATTTTGTCATGTAAACATTTTTGCATGCATCGTTGATATGTTGCTCTTGCATTACGTAATCCGAACGGCATAGTGCGATAGCGATAAGCCCCATACAGGGTGATAAACATTGTCTTTATTTGATCATCCAGATTCAGAGGTATCTAGTGGAAACCAGAATATGCGTCTATGAATGACAACAACCCACACCCAGTAGTTGAATCTATGACCTGATCTATCCGTGGCAGCGGAAATGGATCTTTTGGACACGCCTTATTTAGGTTTGTGTAATCGATACACATGCGCCATACCACTGCTACATTTGGATCATCCTTCTTTTTCTCCACAAGCACCGGATTAGAGAGCCAATCCGGGTAAAGTACCTCCATGATAAATCCGGCTACGAGAAGCCGAGCTATCTCATCTTCAATGGCTTTCCTCCTGTCTTCGGCGAAGCAGCGGAGAGGTTGCTTCACCGGCTTTGCCCCGGGTCTTACATTCAAAGAGTGCTCGACCAACTCCCTCGGCACACCTTGCAGGTCCTGTGTAGACCAAGCAAAGATATCTCAATTCTCACGGAGGAATTTGATGAGCTCGCTTTCCTATTTGTCACTTAACCCAACACTAATAGTTACGGTGAGCTCCGGAAACTAATCATCAACAGGCACTTTCTTTGTATCTTTTGTTACTTGAAATGAAACACTCCCATGCGGGTTACTCAAAGCCGGCATATGCTGCTATGCGGACTGAACCAGTGCCGCCACTTCCAGGATTTTCCTCTTTTCTTGAGCTATCACGAGTGAATCGACCAGATTAGATCCGGCGGAAGCACATTCAATAGAACGCCTGAAGTCCCAGGCTATGGTAATCACCCCCCTTGGTCCGGGTAATTTCATCTTCAAATAACTGACGTGAGTACTTGCCATAAATTTGCACAGAGCAGGCCTGTCGAGTAATGCGTGGTATGTGCTCTCCAAGTTCACCACCTCAAACTCCACATTCTCAGTCCGGCAATTATCCCTTGTGCCGAATAACACATCGACCCGGACTTTACCAATTGGCTCACAGGAGATACCTGGCACAATGTCGTGGAAGGTGGTCCTTGTTTCCTGGAGCATATTCTCTTATATCCCCAACTTGTGCATGGTATCCTTGTACATGATATTAATGCTACTGCCGTTGTCTATCAGCACCTTGGAGAACCTTACATTAATATTTGGTCCAATGAACGTCGGATCTAGTACTAGTGCGTAGGTCTGTGGACTTGGAATGAGCTTTGGGTGGTCCTTGATGCTCCAACTAATCTCCTGATCCAACCAAGGCATATACCTCACCACGGCTGGCATTACCGCATTTACCTCTATATGCTAGCGTTGCAAACTCTTCCTGTCAGTCTCCTCTGTGGTGAACACACAGTAACTTTAGTGATGCTCTCTGTACTCATTTCTCCCCTCATTGCTGTGATATCCTTGGTCTTGTTGTTGCTGGTTATTCACTTGATGCACAACATCCCTCCTTTCCTGATTCTCATACCTCGGTGGAGGTGGAGGCAACATCAGCTGTTGTCCATTTCCTCCAGTGAGCAGTTGTTGTCGAGGTGCTTCATACTGAGGTCCGTCATGCCGAGGTGCATCATGCCGAGGTGCCTAAGCATTCCCCGAACTACCTTGCTCTAACTTCCTCATCCATTCACATTGTCGGGTCGTATGGTTCACCGGACTATTTGGACTTGGCGTATGGAACTTGCATGGTTGATCCAGCATAGACTCGAATGTGTATCTCGGACGGTCCTTTCTTTCCTGCCACTGTTTCTTCTGTTCCAGGTCCAAGGCTTCTTACCCTCATTATTTTGCTGCCATTGTTGCCCTCCAGTTTTCTGGCGCTGGTTTGCGCTGGCATTGGGCTGATCCCAGTCCACAGGGGCCACTTGCTGCAAGCTATACTGGTAATCCGGACGATCATCTCTTCTTTTACCTCAGAAATCATTTCTCATGGATGATCTAGAACCATCTCTATTGTAGTATTCCTCGTTCGACTCACTCGACATTAACTGGGGTTGCGTTGGGTCTCCCAAGGCATACGAATCTATGACCCGGATCGTCTCAGCTAAGGTGGTTGGCATATCTCGTTGCAGCCTTTTCCATAGCATACTTCCATATCTATAGCCTTGGGCGAACCACGCAATTGCTTGTGACTCAATTACCCCTTCACATGAATTGCGCATGTTGCACCACCGAGTCAGAAAGTCTCAGTCCGGCTCATTTGGTCTTTGCCTGCATAACACCAAGGTCTGTGGCCTATTCGGCCTCTTGTATGTGCTTGAGAAGTTGCTGGCGAACAGCTCCTTAAAATCCAGCCAACAATTGATACTCCCCGGTGGCAAGTTGTTCAGCCAAACCCTTGCTGGTCCTTCCAGCATATGGGGCACATATCTCACTACCCATCTCAAATTACTTGTTGCAATTTTAACCGCAGTTGCGTAATCAATGAGCCAATCATCCAGCTTTGTGCTGCCATCATATGTCTTTGTTCCTCTGGCCAACTGAAAATTCGGCATAGGTGGTTCTCTCATGATCCGAGGTCCAAAACATGCCGGACTCGAAGGACCTTGTACCTCGATCATCTTCGACCTATAAATCCGGTCCAGCTTCAGCCTTGCGTCATCCGGCTGCAGGTTCCTGTTTCCCAATCTTGATCCAATCACATGGTTCTCTAGTCTTGGGAATCCGACCATAGCTGAGTAACCATCATTGTACCTGTCTTGATCCGGTCAAGCATATTGCTATTGCATTGCTTGGCCTGCACTTCTCTCCTGCTGAGTTGCTTACTACTGCTGATGTTGTCGAGGCACATTTTGCCCTATTTCCGCTGGATTATGCTGTCCGGCATTGCTGTTGACAACATTCCTCTGACCGGCATTGCCTTGGTCGCGGTTACCCCGGCTAGCCTCACCTCGGCTAGCACTGTGGTGATCCTCATCAACTTTCACTTCTTTTCCTTTCCCTTCCCTTACCGGTTCATATGGGACCATTTGTCTATCTCTTCTACCCGAGGTTACCACTTCTATTTTTTAGGACCATGACCCGGAGAGGATGTAGCTCCAGCAGACTTGGTCGGGTTATTTCTTATCGAATAAACCACATGTGATGCTCTGGGCTGTGCCGGGTTTGCCTTGTTCATCTCCTTGTTCTGATGACATGCTACTTTCAACAAGTGGTTAACTCTCTCATGTTGCCTTTCTCGGGCCTCTCCGGTTAAGCCTTCTAACTCGGACGCAGCTGCATTGGCAGCCCTGAGGTTCTTTGCCGGGTACTGTACCTTTCCAACCCTCCTGTGACTATGGTAGCTGTCTGACCCGGCCTAGGCACATACTCCCTGTCGATCTCAGTAATCAGGTTTCTACCTCGGATTTTTATTCCATCTATGCGGTTTGCCTTTGCATACTCTCGTAAAGTGATATTTAGTGACTGCTGCAACTTAGCTACTTTTTTCGCACCAGCTAGCATCTTCTGCCTAGTTTCCTCTAACTCGGCCTATGCCTAAGCCAGATCTACTACTAGCGCTATGGGTGTTGCCAAGCTATCTATTGCCTGCTGCAATACATTCTCTAGCCTCTCTAGTGGAGGGGATCTTGACCTTGCCTACTTTGGCGTTGCCTCCAGCTCTGGCGCCGGGTCCTTACTTGCTCCTGCGTTTGGCGATGTCATCATGACCACAACGCTGCTAGCTGGGTGAGTGATACGCACGCCACGGGCTGCGCTGAGAGGTGGTTCGCCTCCCTCGACGATGTGTTGCGGGTGTACGCAGGTCTCGTCGATGCTGACATAAATCTTGTGCGTGCCAAGCTTGATGAAGAGGATGTTGTGCAAAGGAGGGTTCCTACCGAAGCTTCCCGCATTGTCACTGACGTAGTCCAGCGCTCCAAAGCGCTGAACGAGCCTAGAGACGACATGCTCACCGGTGCTGAAGATGTTTCTCGTCCGGATTTTTACCCCTTCTAGTGCCGCTAGCCCCACGGTGGGCGCCAACTGTCATGGTGGTGGCACGACAGATGCCATGGATAGGCTAATGATGTGGCCAATGTGCACTAGAGGAATCCAGGGAGGGATAGTGTGGTGATTCCACGCACAAATGCTTGTATTAATCACTCTTTGGATGTGGATTACAAGGGCTTTTTGAGTTGTTCGTGAGAAGGAGACTAGTTCTCTTACCCCCCCTCCCCCACTACAATGCCCTAGAGTTCTTCCTTAACAGAATGGCCAATCCCCTGCTATGGAGGCCTTGGTGCTCCTTATATAGGGGAGCCCAGGTTACAAAGTTAGGGCACACGTGGAAGCATATTCTCCGAATATGCCCTTTGGTTAAAGCTAGATGCCTCTTTATTCACTTTAAATGGCTAGTCCATAATATGGACGTAATCCTCTGTGAGCCCCTCGTCTTTTGGCGTCACCAGACACGAATCACGTCAGCCGACACTGCCCGCGTCACCTTTGTCGGCCACGCCTTGCTGGTCCTTCCCTAGGCTCGCTTCACTCATGCTACAGTGGACAGAGGCCACCTTTTGACCAGCAGGAGATTCCTTCCTTCTCTTGGAAGCCAAGTGGTAGCCTGGCTAGCGCTTGGCTAACCCGGCTACATGGGTACCTGCACACATGGTGAATCAGGTATAGCCGACATATATTTTATGTCGGCTGGGTTAATGTTAGGTGAACATCCACCAGGTCGGGTTACCCTGTAAGTCGGCCTGCCTTGAGGAGACACGGCCGGCATTCGCCTTGACCGTGCCGTACCTTGGCTAACTCGGCCTTTATACCCTGGCGCGACCCTACCCGGGGGTATCCCCCAACATATGAAGACACGTGACTGCCACATTCTTCTGCAGTGTATTTTGGCAGCTGGCTTAAAAGGCGTTGCACCAAACGAAATGTATGAGGCTATTTCTGATTTGGGGAGTTTTTTTAGAGAGTTGTCTTCCAGAACTCTTCATGTCAAAGTCCTGGAACGACTGAAGGTAGAGATAGTTTTAATCATTTGCAGACTTGAGAAGCTCTTCCCCTTGCATTTTTTTATAGTTGTTCATCTTCCTGAAGAGGCTATTCTAAGGGGGCCTATTCATTATGGCTGGATGTATCTAGTTGAGAGAAGACTAGGTTATCTTAAGTCTACTGTCCGTAACAAACAAAGGCCTGAAGGTTCAATTGCTGAAGGGTATATCGTTGATGAGTGCGTCACATTTTGCTCTAGATATTTTAATGATGGCATGGAATCAAGATTTAACATAGATGAAAGGAACCAAGATATCCAAAGGGAAGTTAGTGTTGATGAGTTCAAAGTTTTCTCTGATGGAGCTAAAGGGTTTGGTAAATCATATTTGAAATTTTTTGAGAAGGAATTTGATAACATGGTTTGGCATGTTTTGGACAATTGTGAAGAGTCGGAACCTTATATCAAGTAAGTTTTTTGGACATGATTATGCATAAATAATTGCTGGAACTTATACTTAATATCATATTATCTCATTTTTATTCGTTTATTTCAACATTTGCCGAGAAGAATTACTTGTTAGGGGTGCTAATAACATAGATGAGGCACTCAAGAAAGTGTTCCCAGCATGGTTTAAAAACCATGTGACTCAACTGAACAATGCATCTGAAGATTTGAAGTCACTTGCAGATGGGCCAGACAAGCATGTAAGTGTACACTCTGCTTGCAATATAAAGGGTGCTAGATTTTGTATGGTCACTCGGGAGAAGAACCTAAGAACTCATAATTGTGGGGTAATGAATAAGGCATCTGTTGGTGCTCAACAAGATAATGAGTTTTATGGTGTTCTACAGGAAGTTATAGAGCTCAAGTATGTTCCTAATAAGCATGGTCCCAGATCAGTATTCCTGTTTCGCTGCGACTGGTTTGATCTAGATAGCAAAAAATCAAAGATGAAAGATGATGGACACTACAAAGGTGTTAATACTTCTATTCTTTGGTACAAGAATGTCCCCTTCATATTGGCAGATCAAGCAGAATCATGTTTTTATTTGGAAGATATTGAGTTTGGTTTCCCTTGGAAAATTGTGCATACATTCAGCAATAGGAATGTCTATGATGTACTAGAAACTGAATTTGGTAATGAAGATACTGATCAAGAGAACTTGGCATACCAGGAGGACATATGTCAAATGGATCATAGATTTCAACATGTAGTTGTCGAAGAAGATGAAGATGATGATGTCGAGGTTGTGGATTGTCCAGACGAAGTGGAATGTGTTGCAGAAAGATTTGTCCAAGATCTAGAAAAGGAAGACAATAGTAAAGAGGACATGGACATAAGTGATGATGAACATGTTTACAACCTAGAAGACCTTGCAAATGATGCTGAAGGCAGGAACTATGATCATGACATAGATGTTGAGGATTAGATTATGAACCAAAATCATGTGTTGTAACCATAACCAGTTATACCAATGCATCTTGATAATTATAAATCAAAAGGCAGGGCACATAGTTTTCTCCACACACATTACATTATTTCTAGAGTTAGAAACACATATTAATGCCAACAAACATGACTAGCTTCTAGCAGATGTTATGGTAGATTAGTTCTAATAACCACGGTGATGCTTGGCCCCCTTGTTTGAAGGAGTACCCTGGGTCACTAGATTGATGATGCAAAACAGTTCATACGCGACATATCCATCAGTGACAGCATACTCCAGGTTCTTCTCTGCAAGCGGCTTCCATTCCCAGTAGTCATGGCCTTGGCGTTTGGCAATGTCCTTGACAAAGGAAAGCTTCATGCCACTTTACCTGGGGTTGATGAGGTTTGCATCCATGGTAGCCATCCCAACCCTATCTCCATGACCTTTCAGTTTGAAGATGTCCTAGATGTCGATATGTTTACATTCTAGAATGTACAACCATTCTTCCCGCAACAATTTGTTGTCTTTCCTTTTGTCCACACCAAAAAAAGTTACATTTCTCCGATAAAGGAAATCCCAAAGGCTATGAACATAGTCCTTGCACCTACATTGCATTATTTAACTCGGGCAGCTCAAAATATGTTGCAGTAACAAATACAATGATTCTCTATTAAAAGAATGAAATGGCATGCTCGAACTGTGCCATTTAAGTACTGGAAAAGGTTTAACCTTGTTCAAAGATTGAAACGGCTATCCAAAGTAACATTACAACTAGGATTATTACAAGGTGTACTAGCAAATCTGATTTGAAGAAGCACATTCACAAATATAACACAAGCAATTATGATTTCCAAATTAAATTTACAGATAAGACTATATAATTTCCTACTTAGGCATTCACAAATATAACACAAGCAATTCAGAGTGTTATTGTCTCCAAAAGATGCACATATTGCAACAAGGAACCAACCTGGTGTTTTTTTGTTCATTTAGAAATTTTGGATACAACATTTTGTACCTACAATTGGGCCAACAGGTTGGGGTGGCAAATGGGCCATGGACACCTTTTAGGTCACTTTTTGGGGCAAATGGGCTAAATATGACTACATCAGGAGCAGCATTACCTTACTCGAAAAAAGGATAAAAAACTGCAGCATAATCAGATGAACTGCAACACATTGAACCTGATTATGTGGAAGATGAGGATGTGCTCCTTCATAGCAATCTACATGACCGCAATATTCTTCTGCGTGATGTCGTACTCCAAATCGAGGCCAACAAACTTGACCTCCTCGTCGTTGATCCACTCCAGGTACATGGCGAGGACGTTGTCAACGGTGCTGCCCTTGTTGGTGTAGACTGCTTGGATGCAAGTGTTGTCGGGGACACAGAATTGATGGACCTCCGTCGTCCGCTTTCCGTCGTCCATGTTGTCCACTAGGCGGTCCCAGTGCATCATGGTCGAACCTCCCGCACCCATGGAGGAAGAGGATCGACGGGAAGAAGAGGAATAGAGGATTGGAACCACCATAGAAGAAATGGAAGGCTAGCAACGCTATCTAGAACCACCGTAGAAGAAAAGGAGATGAGAAATTGGGGCTTTTGCGGCGACGCGGTTTACTCCTAGTTTATTGGACCGTCTGTTCGGTTATCGAGGAGAGAGTCACATCGTAGCACTGTAACTAGGAGAATAAAAATTAATTTTATTCTCTACCTACCGCAGTAACTAGTGGAACATTAAGACGTGTAGAGAACAAATGTGTACTTCTATTCATTACGTATCTAATTACAGTACTGTTTGAACAACCTAGTCTGCACACATATGAACGTGTCATGCACATTACTTGTGCATCGTCATTTGTTAATTACGTAGTAAAATGATTAAATGTATGAAGATTACCATAAGTGCACACATTAAATGTTGCAAACTCAATCATTGAAAAGATTAACTTGTAGCCATATTAATGTATTGCAACCGTACACACATGTTGCAAATCATGCATAAATAATAGTCTTCAAGACAAATATGACATTACTAGTTGAGGCAACATTGTAATGTCCTAAAACTACTGACCAAGTTCAACGTCTGGCATATGAGAGACAAATATATAGGCGCCATGATCACCAAGGTAGAGCATCATGAAAAACTTGTGTCCAATCTCAAAACAATGTTCCTTCTCCATGAATTTTTCCCATCTGTTGACGCACGCACGACCATCATCAGTAGAAATGGTGTACGTCAATTGCATCATCGTCTTAGGATTGCAAACTGCCTTCTTGGTCCATGTTGTTTGGAAGAACACGACGAGGCAGTTTCTATTGAAAAATTGGAAACAATGGTGTTTGTGACAATTCAAAAACATTAACTAAGTGCGGTGACCTAGCATACCACTGCATGTGTAGTACACTATAGTCGTTGACATGACATCCACAGAACACCATTCTATAAATATCACATCCCTCAGAGTGGTACAACAGAAACATTGCGGGTCCATATTACAAACATACACACTTCATTATTATTACAAACCAAGAGTTCCAAACTTCAAGTGTTACGAAATTACAAACCAAACTTAAGTAGTTTCAGTAGAAGATATAAGATTAAAGCTCATACTTTGAATTGAGCTCAACAACTTAATTTATAAAGTTTATGTTGCTCGGCTCAATTGGTTTACTAAAAACTAAGGTAACTACTTGGACTCATTGCCCTCCACTCCATAGCGTATTTCGTAGTCCACCCCTTCAACTCCTCTGGACAGGTATGGCTCTTCGTAGCAGACATCCTCTTGTCCTTCAGTTGCATACATCGAAGGGTCTTCTGGATTCTTAGAGTCTCAGCAGGGGTTTAAAGGAAAGAGTAAGTAACATCGTTACCCAGCAAGTTCATTATATGCAAGGTGCGAAGTTTGATGCTCTATCTACCACCTCAGACGATACATCCTTGGTACTATGCAGTTTTTATAAACCTTTCTTCAAAGATTAGTTTTAATATCAAAAACTATGTCCATCAGCCTTCATAGGTTGACCAGAACTTCATGGAGTTCCTTTCCTGCCGTGTTCATAGCTCCTTCCTAGAACGGGGAGTAACATGTCACAATTCTTAAACTCTATAGAGGTGTGTTGCTTTATCCATGAGAGATCAACTCCTTGTTGCACAACCGGGCGTACTTTCCCGTCCACAATTCCTTGATGTGGGGCCCAGTAGGTGATCCAAGCCAATCGCTGCCCTCTCCGCGACCCCATATGTCTGCACGATCCTCCAGGGCTGACTACACCTCTGTTAAGCCCCCATTTTGGGCAAGCTATAACCCTGGTGAGTTACCGAAGACTCTATGAGGTGGTGATGCCCCTGGCAAGCTCCATAAGGTCCAACTATACCTCCGACAACCACTCATAGATAATCTAGACACCAAAATCGTGGGGCCTAAGGGTGCCCACCCATATGCTGGATCCACACAATTAATCACAGTGTCACGATAAGGTCATCTTGCCTCCATATGAAAGGAAGAAGATACAGCTGACTTCTCTGTCCCATTCCAAATATCATGGTTAACGCGTAATATACGGTGCTAGAATCACTGATGTCATTGGTTGTTAATCCTATGGTGACTTGTGCATCTGGAACCCTAAGTTCTATTGCTCATCTTTATCACCACCTAGAATGATAACTATATTTTATTTATTAGAGAACATAATATTTTCTTTCTCTAGATCATAGGTGATAACACACAATTTGCAATATCTTTGATAAAGACTCTTCAAAGGACATGAGCAAGTTATGAACTTGCCTTGTGACTGCAAGGTAGTGAAGTCAGATGCTTCCACCTGACCTTGAGCTCCGATTTCTACAGAGAACCATTATTGCCCGGTAAGGACAATATTTAAAGAAGCAATATGTAATGCATAGTAATGTCATGCAATGGTTTATTATCTGCTTCTTTGCATGTTTAACCCTCTTAGTAAAAGTTTACTATTTTGTTTAATAAAAGGAAAGTATTATTCTAAGAGTTAAAAACATGACTTACTTAATTTTTTACTATTTTAAATATTTACTAAAATTACTTTAAGAAAATAAGACTTTATTTTTATCACACTGAATTTGCTTTTCAAAAATACAAAATATTATTTTTCTATAATAGTATATCCATTTAGGATCTTAAAAATGAATTTTATTCAATTTTAAGTGTTTCATATATTTTTATAAAATTCAAAAGTAATTGGCACAATATTAATAATGGACCTACATTTTATTGACCAAAATTTCTATTGATTATTTTTAATTAATAGGGAATATTTTTGTGAGTTCATAGACATATTATTTATATTTTTAAGATTTTTATTTATTTTTCTAGAGTTGTTTTTGTTTCAGGGGCATATTTGTAATTATTTCTTTTTAAACAACTCCCTTAAAATACGGGCCTGGCCCACTGGCCCAGTACACCCACACACTAACTCTCCTCTCTCCTCTCTCTCTCACTCACGCGGTCACCGCCTTCGCTCGCTGCCGCCACCGCGCACGATTCCGGCCTGGTCCGGTCGCCGTTGCCGCCGCCACGGTGCAAGATGGCTAAGTTGATGCCGCCGCTCCATTCTTTCCAAGCAGATCTGCCGATGGGGTCCTCTCCTGGCCATGCTGACCCCTGCCCAAGGCTAGGGTTAGGGTTTGGCCGCCCTGGAGTTTCGTCGATGGTGCGCCGGGGTACTCACGGTGCGCTCCCCTTCATCTCCGGCTGGTTCTGACATGCTGCAGGCGTGGGTTGCAGTGCCCCTTCAGGGTGCTCCCCATGCTGCCGCTATTGCACTGCCGCCGGCCATTCCTCTTCTTCCTCTTCAATTACTTTTGCAAGGACCTCGAGTAAGTTTGGGTGCTTCCCCTTTGTGCTCCTCTCTTGTGTTCTAGCTATCCTTCCCTAGCATGATTAACATAGTTAGCCCCCTGTCTAGGGTTCATCCTTGAACCCTAGGGTTCATACTCTAGTTCATCCTACAAGTGATATCCTTCTAGAGGTTAATTGCTAGTGGTACCTGTTGCACGTT
This sequence comes from Avena sativa, assembly GCA_916181665.1. Taxonomy (NCBI): domain Eukaryota; kingdom Viridiplantae; phylum Streptophyta; class Magnoliopsida; order Poales; family Poaceae; genus Avena; species Avena sativa. The sequence goes on from OV702290.1 coordinate 475,280,650, forward strand.
ATTGGTTCTAGCTAATTGCTCTCCTTTCTGCCAGTTAGTAGTCAGCTATATATCTTGTTGCCACCTTGTTCTCTGTCAGATAACCCTGTGTGAAAGTATACTGAATCTTTATGTGATTACCCTTGTTGCATCTATGATGGATTCATTCTATTGGATTGAGACTTACTGTTATGCTAGAGTTGGAATGTTCTCTGTTAAGGTGAGGTTGTTAATATTTGCTTGTGAAACAGTGATGTGCTGCAACGATGTTTAGAAATATGATTGATTCCTATCTACCTTATAGGAAGATGATTAGTGGCTTGTTCTTTGTGATAGACAATGGTGATGTTTACTGGCTAATCTGGCACAAAGTGCCAAGTATGATTCCTAAATTAATTTAGGAAAGTGATTATAGGTTTTTCAATAGCTACTATTGATCCTGTTGGTACAGAGGTGCTACCCAGTTGGGGGTGTGCCATGTACCAGTAGTGTGATATGTGTTGATCTAGTTAAAACTAGATCCACAGGTTTATGATGCTGGTCTGAAACCATCTTTGGACTTTGGTAATCAGTTTAAGACAATGATTCTCATAACCTTTTAAGAAAATGCTTTGGTAACCATGCTGTGTAGTATAGAGCTTTAAGGTGAATCACTTCTCAGGTGCTACCATCCATTGGATGTGCCTCGAAGCATTCAGTTAGAGCTGTTGTACATGTGGATGTAAAAATATGTTTGATTCTCCAAGATCAGTGATGCACTGGCTGAGATCTTGGAGCGGTTTGCAAAGATAAATAGTTTGGCCCCTTTTAATCTCTTCTGTGATGGATACACCCCACTTGGGTGCACTCTTAGAATATCTTATCTAAAACAACACATGCTCAACTTACCACAAAGTTGCTTGTTGGTGCTGTGTTGATCTTGGTCTGCACCTCCTGGTGCTGTCCTGCTCCTCCCAGCCTCCTGTGATCTTGAACTTGCTCTTGCTATCCTCCTGTACAACCCCCTCCTTAAGTCACCATTTTGTGATGAACTGGTGGTTGTTTTGGTGAATTAGTTGGTGGATTTATCCAGATTTGGTAAGCTCGCTGAGCTCCTGGTGTGTGATTGAGAAGGTGAAATGAGTTTTCTACCACTGTGCGTCGGCAGAGTGCCATGTTTGAGTGTTTGTACTGTTGCTGTTGTTTGGACAACACATAGCATGCATTTAGGTGACTCGGCTGTGTGTCTGTGTGAGCTGTTCATGTGGATCAGCTCAAGTAATCTGGCTTTCACTTTTACCTGTTTACTTGTTATTGGCCTGGTGAAACTTGCTTCTCTCTACTTGGCTTCTAATGTGGCATTTGGGCTATTTACTTAAAAGAACAGATACTATACTTTTGGTGAAACTTGCCCCTTTATTGATTACTCAATGATGTTTTATGAACAGTGCACTCCACTATTCACCACTGAGACTAAACTTAACTAACTACTAACCCCTTCTTTCATTTAGTTGTTTTTGTTATTTGCAGGAACAAGATCTGGATATACAAGATCTAGTATAGGAGTAGATATATGGTATAGGTTTTAATTGTAACCTTCTTTTTATTCTTTTTGTAAAGAATCTTGTAAAGATATTATTATGAGTTAATAAAGTTTTATTTCTATTTTCTTCAATATTCAGTGTTTTGGTGTATTTATCACCATTTGTAATATTATTCTGAAATCAGGAAACAAGACCCCATTACTTATTTAATTTTCCTTATCTTAAATCTTTATTGTTGTCTACTGTATCTATAATTTAACCAAACAATGTTAATCAGGAATTTTGGAAAACAATTCAATATTACTAACTTCTAACTTTCAAATTCTTTCAAATTGTTTTAAATTTCAAATTTGATTTCAAAGTAACTTCCCCAAAACTTAATAATTCCTAAAGGTCATGTCAAAATTCATAGCAATCACTAACAAGAGTTGTTCCTACTTCTAGTTAATGAAAGAAACTCTGATCCCTTTAGGTTTTTATTTGGCGAAAAAAATTTACCCTGATTTTTACAGATGCATGCATGCACAAACTTAGATTCCTAATTCTACCCTTCGTTGGATCCTAATGCTGGGGTGTTACAGACTTCCCCCCTTAAATTAAACTTTGTCCTGAAGTTTGCGGATGAGTACCTGAATAGCTCTAGATATGCTTCTCTTAAGTCATCCTCTTTCTCCCAGGTGGCTTCTCGCTCTAGGTGATGTTCCCATTGTACTTTGCAGTATTTGATTGCCCTGTTTCTCAACCTTTTCCAGTGTTCCTCTAGAATCTTACAGGGTTTCTCGACATAAGTCAAATATGCTTGTAACTCAATCTCTTGGTGTGTGATAGCATCATCGGGAACTTTAAGACATTTCCGGAGTTGTGAGACATGGAACACATTGTGAACCTAAGCTAGCCTTTTTGGTAACTCAAGAGCATAAGCTATTGTTCTATTCTGACTCAGTATCTTGAATGGTCCAATGTACCTTGGGCTTAGTTTTCCTTTGACTCTGAATCTCTTCACTCCCTTCATCGGACTTACTTTGAGATATACCATATCCCCCACTTCTAGATGCCACGATCTACGACTTTGATATGCATAACTCTTTTGTCAACTCTGAGCTATCTTCAACCGATCTCTAATGATATCAATGATATCTTGCCTTTCCGTGATATAATCTGGTGCAAATTCCTTGCTACTACCAGGTTCATACCAGCAGATAGGTGATCTACACTTTCTTCCGTATAATACTTGATAAGGGGTTGCCTTCAGACTACTCTGATAGCTATTGTTGTAGGAAAATTCTACCAACGGTAGATGATCTTCCCACGAACCTCCAAAATCTAATGCACAAGCTCTAAGCATGTCTTCTAAGATTTGGTTGGTCCTCTCTGTCTGACCTCCATATTCTGGATGATAAGCTGTGCTAAAATCCAACTTTGAACCAAGTGTTGCATGTAATTGTCTCCAAAATGCCGATGTAAACACAGATCCCCTGTCTGATACAATCTTCTTGGGTACCCCGTGCTTACTCACAATCTCTTTGATATAGATTTCCACTATTTTCTCAGCATTATCCTTTTGGTTTACTGGAATAAAATGTGCACTCTTTGTGAGTCTATCCACAATCACCCATATCATATCCTTCCATTTCGCTGTCATGGGTAATCCTGTGATAAAATCCATACCAATTTCTTCCCACTTCCATTCTGGAATTTCCAAAGGTTGTAATGGTCCTGCTAGACTTTGATGTTCTGCTTTTACCCTTTGGCAAGTATGGCATTCAGATACATACTTTGCAATATCTCTTTTCATATTATTCCACCAGAACAACTCTTTTAAATCCATGTACATCTTTGTACTACCCGGATGTATGGAATATGGTGTTTCATGAGCTTCCTGAAGTATCACCTCTCGGATTTCTGGCACATCTGGTACACAGAGACGGTTTTGAAACCATAAAGATCCATAATCTCCTAGATGAAAAGCTGATGTTTGACCTTGAGAAATTCTTCGAACTTCTTCAGCAATAAAAGGATCTTCATCTTGATGTCTAAAAATTTCATGTCGAAGATCACTACTTCGCTCTTCAATTACCCGCATGGTACTAATCCTCCAAGAACTGATGTACTTATAAATTGTATTTCCATTCTTTCCAAATCCATCTGTAGTTCTTTTGGCAATTCTCTATTCATAGGTTGCGTATCTGTGCTTTTCCGACTTAATGCATCTGCCACAACATTTGCTTTTCCAGGAGTATAATTAATTGCTAGATCATGATCTTTAATCAACTCCAGCCACTGCTTATGTATCATATTTAATTCCTTTTGAGTGAAGAAATATTTCAGACTTTTGTGGTCAGTGTATAACTCACATCTTGCCCATAGAGAAAATGTCTCCATCCTTTTAAAGCAAAGACTACTACTGCTAACTCTAAATCATGAGTTGGATAATTCACTTCATGTGGTTTCAGTTGTCTAGATCCATAAGCAATTACCTTATGGTCTTGCATAAGCACACAACCTAATCCTTCTTTAGATGCATCACAGTATACTGTGTAATCTTTTCCTGGTTCTGGAATTGCTAGGATTGGTGCTGTAATTAATCGGGTCTTCAACTCCTAAAAACTCGCTTCGCACTTCTCATCCCATATGAAAGGTGTATTCTTTCTTAATAATTTGGTCATTGGTCCAGCTATCTTGGAAAAACCTTCTATGAATCTTCGATAATAACCGGCCATGCCTAAGAAACCTCGGATTTGCTTTACATTGGTTGGTGCCTTCCATTCAAGTACTGATTGAACCTTGGATGGATTTACAACAATTCCATCCTTACTGATCACATGACCAAGAAACTCTACTTCGTCCAACCAGAATTCACACTTACTGAACTTAGCATAAAGCTTATGTTCTCTTAGGATTTGCAATGCTATTATCAAATGTTCTGCGTGTTCTTCTTTATCTTTGGAGTATATCAGAATATCATCAATGAATACTATGACAAACTTGTCCAAGTAAGGCATGAAGATTTTGTTCATCAAATTCATGAATATTGCTGGTGCATTGGTCAGACCAAAAGGTACGACTAAATACTCATGATGTCCATACCTTGATACAAATGATGTTTTAGGAACATCTTCAGGTTTAATTTTTATCTGATGGTATCCTGATCTTAGATCAATCTTGGAGAATACTCCAGCTTCCTTGACTTGATCAAATAGATCTTGGATCCTTGGTAATGGGTACTTGTTCTTGATAGTGACATTATTGAGATTTCTATAGTCCCCACACATTCTTCGTCCACCATCTCTTTTATCTACAAAGATTATCGGAGTTCCCCATGGAGATACACTATCCTGAATAAATCCTTTTCTGGCTAACTCATCAATTTGTTCCTTAAGCTCTTTTAATTCTTTTGGCCCCATCTTATATGGTGCTTGAGCTATTGGTGCTATACCCGGTATCAGGTCAATAGTGAACTCTATTTCCCGATCAGGTGGCATTCCTGGTAACTCTGCTGGAAAAACATCTTGAAATTCCTTCACTACAGGAATATTTTCCAATTTGACTTCCTTCATTGAGTTCAATTGCAGATCCACCATGATATGACTATGTTTATCCGCCTGATAGACTATCCTTACTCCACTTGGAGACCTGGTTGAAACAGTTTTCTCCTCACAATTGATCTGAGCTCCATAGTCTATCATCCAATCCATTCTTAGCACTACTACTATTCCTTTTAATGGGATCACATAAAGATCCGCATAATAGGTTTGACCACATATGGAAATTACTTGGTTTTTCTTAATGTTTCTAACTACCACGATCCCTCCAGTGGTAACTACGGTCATAGGTTTTTCTAACGGTGCCCTTCTAATCCCGAATTTATCACAAAATTCTTTAGATATGAAAGAAGTAGTTGCACCGATATCAAATAAAACTTTTCCAGGATTTGTGAGAATATTGAGCTTACCTATCACCACTTGATCCGAATTATCCACCTCCTCCAAGGTTGCACAATTCAGCTTTCCAGTCGGTCTACTTCTCTTGCCATTATTATTTTTGGCATAGCTTCCACCTCTGTTAGGTTGTCCACCTCCGCCTCCACTGGCTTGTCCTCCACCCTTTGTAGGCCAACGACCGGGTGGTTTGTTTGGGCAATCAGGCTTAATATGACCCTTTTGTCCACAACCAAAGCAAATAATCACTGGCATCTTGCAACCCTTGCTAATATGTCCCAGAAGTTTGCAATTGTGACATATAACATTCCTTCTCGGATTGAATTGTCCTCCAGTGTTGTTGCTACTCCTGTTGTTGTTGTAGGGTCTGTTTCTAGGTTGGAATTCCAAATTGGTTTTGGGTTTACTTGCCTGAATCCTCTTTTTCCTTCTTTACTCTCTTCCTGCGCTCCTCTTGGACATTTTTGTAATCATCTTCAAAGGTTATGGCTGCATCAAGCAACTGTTGAAAAGTTTGAGTGTTGGCAAGCCTCAACTGCATCTTCACAAATGGATTTAGTCCACTCATGAACCTCTTCTTCCTTTTTGCCTCCGTGCTAACTTCTTCAGTAGCGTAACGAGATAAATCACTGAACTCCCGAATATACTTCATGACACTGGAATAACCATGTTGCAGTTCTTCAAACTCCCTACGCTTCAACTCAATGAAACTCTCCGGAACATGGTATTCACGGAATCTTTGTTTGAACTCCTCCTAGTTGTACTCTCTTCTTGGAGGTTGCATAGCTAACTGACCCTCCCACCATGATGTTGCAGGTCCGGTCAATAGATGTGTTGCATATCTCAACTTTTCTTCTTCATTGCATCCTACAGTTTTCAACTTTCTTTTGGTATCTGTTAACCAGTCCTCTGCATCCATTGGTTCTGGAGCGGATGCAAAAGATAAAGGCCTGGTATCCTGGAAATCTGAAAGACTAACACCACGTCCTTGAGGTGCCCTCTGTTGTCCCACTCGATCTACTAACCCCTCCATGAACTTGTTCTAGGACTCTTGCATCATTTGCATGTACTGCATAAAGTTCTGCTCCATCAATGGCCTCATTGGTGGTGGTGGTGGTGGTAAATTTGCTTGCAGTCTGGCGTCTTCATCCGCCTTTTCTTTGGCTTCGCGCTCCATGCGCTGCTGCTCAATCTCGTTTTCTACACCCATTTCCATACCCCCCTTAGTCCTGTAACATAAAGCGAATACTCATAATTATATCATGCATATGTGTTCTGAGCTTAACTTCATGCACAGAACTAGTCACACAATGGAAAACAAGATCCAAATAAGAACCAAATATGCGTTACACACATATTATACATTACAAACAACATAGTTTATACAACATGATTACAAGCCCTTATTGACTAAGCATTACAAGCTCATGTGGATTCTATCCCACTTATTCATCAACATCAAGTCCTCAGACTCTAACTCCCGTATCCTACGGAGATACTCCAAGTCAAAGTCACACTCCCCAGAAGTTGCGTCGTTCATCACACATACTCGGAGTACAACCGTGCTGACGTGAAGTATGACGTACCGTCTGTGGAACGATTTGCCTCTTCGACGGACGATACTCAGTATCAGAAGTATCCGGACTTGACACGTCATTCAACTAAAGTGCATCCATACCTTCCAACTCATCTGAAGTATCTACTGAATCATCCTCATCACTGTCTTCTTCATCCATCTCCTGCATCCCGACTCTAGAGGAATCAACAGAGTATTCCCCTTCCAGTGCTCCCCAAGTACTCTGCTGGGTACGATAGTCCTTAGCTATTATTGGATAGTGCATGTTGTCTGGGGTACGATAATTTTCTAGTGACTCAAACACCCTTTCTTTAGGATCTTCCTCATCGGACTCTACATCCTCCACATGGACCTCTCTTCCGTCAACGGAATAAGATCTCACGCCCATGCGACTAGGCTGCCCGGTGTCCCCAACTAAATCTTCCACGGGAATAGGATTCCCGGTAGATCCATCCATCGATCTGTACCTCCATCCCTCGAAATTTCCAATAGGTAGTTCTGAGTCCTCAGTTCCCCAAGAACTCTGTGGTATTGGATGACTAGTGCCCTCATCAGGATATCTAGTGGTTTCTGGTATATGTGAGTAAGGATATGGTGTAAAAGATGCTGGATCTATAGCTATATCCATAAAATTTGGGTTAACCCTATCCACTGCTTCATTCTCCAGTTTAGATGCTAACTTATCCCTTTATTTTAGGATTCGTTAAATCCTCTAACATATCAACCTGATCTTCTACAATAACCTGATGTGTCTTATACAAAGACCCAACCATCGGTCGATATAGATCCTTAAACTTAGAAGCTAGTTTTGGATGCTTCCTTACTAAAGTAAGATGATCCCGTTCTGGTTCCTCATCTATAGAGTCATGAGGAATCACAAAATATGTACTTCCAGCTAACATTTCTGCTTTGTGTTCCCGAACATTGGCTATCGCCTCCACAATAGCAACATGATACACTACTAGGTGACTTCTACCTTCACCCATAGGTAAATCATGATATAAACCAAACTTTTTTGGTAGTTGGATGCTAACACGGTATTTGGCTAGCATTCGCCCATCATGGTATGTCATGGTATTGACTGGGATATTAGTTGTGCAACCAAAAACCCTCAAAAGTTCTCGAAGTTGTTCAGTTAAAGCCCCCTGATAGTCATCGAGAGTCTCTTCTTTTCTTGCCAAAGTCTGTTTTAGAAACTTTGGTGCCATTTCCACTCTACAGGAATAAATATAATTAGTATCCATTAGTTTTAATGATGCATCATAATAAATAATTATCGCTCTAAAGAAATATAACGAAATATTCACAATTGAATACTCATCATATAACTAGAGAACTCTTTACCGTTGCTCCTAGACTCCTACAGGTAATTCCCTTTACTAGGTTTCCAAACTAAGGTCAAAGAAATCGCTCTGATACCAGTTGCGGTGACCCAGCATACCACTGCATGTGTAGTACACAATAGTCGTTGACATGACATCCACCGAACACTGTTCTGTAAATATCACATCCCTCAGAGTGGTACAACAGAAACATTGCGGGTCCATATTACAAACATACACACTTCATTATTATTACAAACCAAGAGTTCCTAACTTCAAGTTTTACAAAATTACAAACCAAACTTAAGTAGTTTCAGCGAAAGATATAATATTAAAGCTCATACTCTGAATTGAGCTCAACAACTTATTTTATAAAGGTTATGCTGCTCGGCTCAATTGGTTTACTAAAAACTAAGGCAACTACTTAGACTCGTTGCCCTCCACTCCATAGTGTATTTTGTAGTCCACCCCTTCAACTCCTCTGGACAGGTCTGGCTCTTCGTAGCAGACATCCTCTTGTCCTTCAGCTGCGTACATCGAAGGGTCTTCTGGATTCTCAGAGTCTAAGCAGGGGTTCAAAGGAAAGAGTGAGTAACATTGTTACCCAGCAAGTTCATTATATGCAAGGTGGGAAGTTTGATGCTCTATCTACCACCTCGGACGATACGTCCTTGGTACTATGCAGTTTTTATAAACCTTTCTTCAAAGATTGGTTTTAATATCAAAAACTATGCCCATCAGCCTTCACGGGTTGACCAGAACTTCATGGAGTTCCTTTCCTGCCATGTTCGTAGCTCCTTCCCGGAATAGGGAGTAACATGTCACAATTCTTACACTCTGCAGAGGTGCGTTGCTTTACCCATGAGAGATCAACTCCTTGTTGCACAACTGGGTGTACTTTCTCATCCACAATTCCTTGATGTGGGGCCCAGTAGGTGATCCAAGCCAATCGATGCTCTCTCTGCGACCCCATATGTCTACACGATCCTCTGGGGCTGACTACACCTCCGTTAAGCCCCCTTTTGGGAACTCTACAACCCTGGTGAGTTCTCGAAGACTCTATGAGCTGGTGATGCCCCTGGCAAGCTCCATAAGGTCCGACTATACCTCCGTTAACCACTCATAGATAATCTAGACACCAAAATCGTGGGGCCTAAGGGTGCCCACCCATATGCTGGATCCACACAATTAATCACAGCATCACGATAAGGTCATCTTGCCTCCATATGAAAGGAAGAAGATACAACTGACTTCTCCGTCCCATTCCAAATCTCATGGTTAAAGTGTAATATACGGCGCTAGAATCACTGATGTCATGGGTTGTTAATCCTATGGTGACTTGTGCATCTGGAACCCTAAGTTCCATTGCTCATCTTTATCATCACTTCGGATGATAACTATATTTTATTTATTAGAGAAGCTAATATTTTCTTTCTCCAGATCATAGGTGATAACACACAATTTGCAATATCTTTGATAAAGACTCTTCAAAGGACATGAGCAAGTTATGAACTTGCCTTGTGACTACAAGGTAGTAAAGTCGGATGCTTCCACCTGACCTTGAGCTCCGGTTTCTACAGAGAACTATTATTGCCTGGTAAGGACAATATTTAAAGAAGCAATATGTAATGCATAGTAATGTCATGCAATTGTTTATTATCTGCTTCTTTGCATGTTTAACCCTCTTAGTAAAAGTTTACTATTTTCTTTAATAAAAGAAAAGTATTATTCTAAGAGTTAAGAAACATGACTTACTTAATTTTTTACTCTTTTAAAAATTTACTAAAATTCCTTTAAGGAAATAATACTTTATTTTTATCGCACTGAATTTGCTTTTCAAAAATACAAAATAGTATTTTTTTTCTATAATAGTATATCCATTTAGGATCTTAAAAATGAATTTTATTTAATTTAAGTGTTTCATATATTTTTATAAAATTCAAAGGTAGTTGGCACAATATTAATAATGGACCTAAATTTTAGTTACCAAAAATTCTATTGATTATTTTTACTTAATAGGGAATATTTTTGTGAGTTCATAGACATATTATTTATATTTTTAAGATTTTTATTTATTTTTCTAGAGTTGTTTTTGTTTCGGTGGCATATTTGTAATTATTTCTTTTTAAACAACTCCCTTAAAATACGGGCCTGGCCCACTGGGCTGGCTCAGCCCAACTTGACTCGGCCCACACGGCCTGGTTAAGCCCATCAGGGTAGTACTAGGCCGCCCACTGGCCCAGTACACCCACGCACTCACTCTCCTCTCCCCTCTCTCTCTCTCTCTCACTCACGCGGTCACCTCCGCCGCACGCTGTCGCCACCGCGCATGATTCCGGCCTGGTCCGGCCGCCGTTGCCGCTGCCACGGTGCAAGATGGCTAAGTTGATGCCGCCGCTCCATTCTGTCTGAGCAGATCTGTCGATGGGGTCCTCTCCTGGCCGCGCTGACCCCTGCCCGAGGCTAGGGTTACGGTTTGGCCGCCCTAGAGTTTCGTCGATGGTGCGCTTGGGTACTCATGGTGTGCTCCCCTTCATCTCCGGCTGGTTCTGACGTGCTGCAGGCGTGGGTTGCAGCGCCCCTTCGGGGTGCTCCCCGTGCCGCCGCTTCTGCACTGCCGTCGACCATTCTTCTGCTTCCTCTTCAATTACTTTTGCAAGGACCTCGAGTAAGTTTGGGTGCTTCCCCTTTGTGCTCCTCTCTTGTGTTCTAGCTATCCTTCCCTGGCATGGTTAACATGGTTAGCCCCCTATCTAGGGTTCATCCTTGAACCCTAGGGTTCATACCCTGTGCAGTGATGTTGAGTTAATTTCTCTGGTTCATCCTACAAGTGATATCCTTCTAGAGGTTAATTGCTAGTGGTACCTGTTGCACGTTATTGGTTCTAGCTAATTGCTCTCCTTTCAGCTAGTTAGTACTCAGCTATATATGTTGTTGCCACCTTGTTCTCTGTCAAAGAACCCTCTGTGAAAGTATACTGAATCTTTATGTGATTACCCTTGTTGCATCTATGATGGATTCATTCTATTGGATTGATACTTACTATTATGCTAGAGTTGCAATGTTCTCTGTTACGGTGAGGTTGTTAATATTTTCTTATGAAACAGTGATGTGCTGCAGAGATGTTTAGAAATATGATTGATTCCTATCTGCTTTATAGGAAGATGATTATTGGCTTGTGACTTAGTGATAGACAGTGGTGATGTTTACTGGCTAATCTGGCACAAAGTGCCAAGTATGATTCCTAAATTAATTTAGGAAAGTGATTATAGGTTTTTCAATAGCTACTATTGATCCTGTTGGTCCACAGGTGCTACCCAGTTGGGGGTGTGCCATGTACCAGCAGTGTGATATATGTTGATCTAGTTAAAACTAGATCCACAGGTTTATGATGCTAGTCTGACACCATCTTTGGACTTTGGTAATCAGTTTAAGACAATGATTCTCATAACCTTTTAAGAAAATGCTTTGGTAACCATGTTGTGTAGTATAGAGCTTTAAGGTGAATCACTTCTGAGGTGCTACCATCCATTGGATGTGCCCAGAAGCATTCAGTTAAAGCTGCTGTACATGTGGATGTAAAAATATGTTTGATTCTCCAAGATCAGTGATGCACAGGCTGAGATCTTGGAGTGGTTTGCAAAGATAAATAGTTTGGCCCCTTTTAATCTCTTTTGTGATGGATACACCCCACTTGGGTGCACTCTGATAAGATCTTATCTAAAACAACACATGCTCAACATAGATTTAGCATGTGATGGTTTTGTGCCAACTTACCACACAAGTTGCTTGCTGGTGCTGTGTTGATCTTGGTCTGCACCTCCTGGTGTTGTCCTGCTCCTCCTAGCCTCCTGTGATCTTGAACTTGCTCTTGCTATCCTCCTGTACAACCCCCTCCTTAAGTCACCATTTTGTGATGAACTGGTGGTTGTTTTGGTGAATTAGTTGGTGGATTTATCCAGATTTGGTAAGCTCGCTGAGCTCCTGGTGTGTGATTGAGAAGGTGAAATGAGTTTTCTACCACTGTGCGTCGGCAGAGTGCCATGTTTGAGTGTTTGTACTGCTGTTGTTGTTTGGACAGCGCATATCATGCATTTAGGCGACTCGGCTATGTGTCTGTGTGAGCTGTTCATGTGGATCAGCTCAAGTAATCTAGCTTTCACTTTTACATGTTTACTTGTTATTGGCCTGGTGAAACTTGCTTCTCTCTACTTGGCTTCTAATGTGGCATTTGGGCTATTTACTTCAAAGAACAGATACTACACCTTTGGTGAAACTTGCCCCTTTATTGATTACTCAATGATGTTTTATAAACAGTGCACTCCACTGTTTACCACTGAGATTAAACTTAACTAACTGCTAACCCCTTCTTTCATTTAGTTGTTTTTCTTATTTGCAGGAACAAGATCTAGATATAGAAGATCTAGTATAGGAGTAGATATGTAGTATAGGTTTTAATTGTAACCTTCTTTTTATTCTTTTTGTAAAGAATCTTGTGAAGATATTATTATAAGTTAATAAAGTTTTATTTCTATTTTCTGCAATATTCAGTGTTTTGGTGTATTTATCACCATTTGTAATATTATTCTGAAATCAAGAAACAAGACTCCATTACTTATTTAATTTTCCTTATCTTAAATCCTTATTGTTGTCTACTTTATCTATAGTTTAACCAAACAATGTTAATAAGGAATTTTGGAAAAAAATTCAATATTACTAACTTCTAACTTTCAAATTCTTTCAAATTGTTTTAAATTTCAAATTTGAATTCAAAGTAACTTCCCCAAAACTTAATAATTCCTAAAGTTCATGTCAAAATTCATAGCAATCACTAACAAAAGTTATTCCTACTTCTAGTTAGTGAAAGAAACTCTGATCCCTTTAGGTTTTTGTTTGGCGAAAAAAATTACCCTGATTTTTACAGATGCATGCATGCACAAACTTAGATTCCTAGTTCTACCCTTCGTTGGATCCTAATGCTGGGGTGTTACACTAAGTTAGTTGAATTATGATGTAATAAAAAATACCATAAAATTCTTGGCGCAGTTGGACCAATTCAAGGTATGAAGCAATCCATAAGCTCTTCCAAGATCATAGTCGCCAACATCATGATGGTCTACCAATACGTCAAGCTTTCCTACCTCTGTGCCACCTTCTCCATCATTCTCTAATTAAATTGGGTTCCCTCAGTTGCAATGAGACGATCAACTATGTCTCTTCCCTCATTACCCAAATGGTAGTATGCTACAAACAAAATATGGCAAAAATCGTTATGCATTGAGCGTTTGGCACATAAGTAAAATCACAATATGTTAATCAAACCCAGAATGAAATTAAGATAAAAGTAATATTTGGATGGATTATAGGGAAATTTCCACAGACAATAGTGTTTGATTCACAAAGTTTATTGTGAATGGTGAAATTAACCTGTTGTTCCCTTTGAAGTTTGTACACTCTATAAAATTCTTTACAACCATCACCATTGATGAAAGTTATATTTGATTCATTCATAACCATCAACACAAATTCAAAATTCTCTAGTGTAGTAAAGGACCTGTAGCATCTCCTTTTTCATGCTTTTTCACTTAATACTTATTGAGCAAACTATATCTTGAATAGCATGGGAGAACCTGCGTATCATGTATGGCACAATGAGAGGAAGGCACTTACATGGAATATTAACATATAACCCCTCAAATTTTTATATACATGATAGTCCCTTTTAATATACCTTAAATTTTCAGTTTTTTCTCAAAAAAACTATAGACACTTTAGAAACGAACGGAGGGAGTATAAAACGATATGCATATTCATCTATTTTTTTGATAAGAAAATCGTACTGCCCTCTCCTCGAATCCTTGACGTAGGGTAAATGCGAGAAAATGTGCTTTTGAGTCAAAGCAGTGAACAAACTCTTTGTGTCGAAATAAACACCACACTACATGATAAATTAGATCGTGAGTGTGAAGTCAGATCTTGAGTACAATCGCTCAGATCTACAAGATATGCCGACCACTTTCACAACCAAAAGCACAAATAATCTTAGCTAGTAGAGTTCACACCGTGTTGGGTCAAGACGGTATACGTACCTCGGTAGTTATCGCCATAGTTCTTCTAGTGGTGTAGGACCATTCATCGTCGGCAGAGGAAATAGTGAGGTCACGAGAGAACAAGACGACGGCGAGATGGGAGCAGGCGTTTGTGAAAGAGGGAGGACGCAAGATTGTTAGGAGCCCCTATATAATAATGTTTTGATATTTGTGTGTATAGTTTTTCGAGAAAGTAATAAGTATTAGCCTTTTACGTCCGATTGTGGGCCGGTTCTCATCAAGATTGGTCAGCCCTTAACTTCGTGGTCAAATATCTCATTCTCCCAAGTTTCTCAATTTTTCCCAAGATTCTCATTTTTCAAAGTTTTTCATTTTTTTCATTTTTTTCAAGTTTTTCATTTTTTTTTCCAAGTTTTTCGTTTTTTTCCAAGTTTCTCATTTTTCAAAGTTTCTCATTTTTTTCAAGTTTCTCATCAAGATTGGTCAATCCTTAACGTTGTGGTCAACTCTTAACTTTGTGATCAAATATCTCATTTTTTTCAAGTTTCTCAATTTTTTCCAAGTTTCTCATTTTCCATGCAAAATATTTGCACAGAGTGATCAAATTCGTAGGTTTCAAGAGATTTTGAGAATATCTCATTTTTCTATGAAATTCACCAGTTTTGGTCAACCTACGGTTGACCAGAGTCTTTCAAGAGATTATGAAAGCATCTGAAAGATACAACTATTGTTCTATGGTCCCAATGAGATGTACAACCACTCAAGCATGTAACTTAAAGGTCTCAAATAGTAGTTTTGGTACTTCCTTCACAAATGCTTCCTTGTTTTTGAGTTTGAGGGTTAAATTTATGAATTCTTCAAACCAAAACGGCTTGATACAATGCTAGCATCACTAGCCACATGGTGATACACCCTTGTGCCAAATTTGAGTCTATTTGAAGAAAGGTAGATAAAAACATGGTACACAAGTGGCTTTTTCTAGTAGTCGGACATGATCATTGACCAAACTACACCATATTTGAGAGTGGACTACTAGGGGGACATTTTTCAAATTTTCTCATTTTTCATGCAAAATATTTTCCACAGAGTGATCAAATTTGAAGGTTTTAATAGATTTTGAGAATTTCTCATTTTTCTATGAAATTCACAAGTTTTGGTCAAACTTGGGTTGACTAGAGACTTTCGAGAGATTGTGAAAGCATCTGAAAGGTACAACTGTTGTTATGTGGTCCCAATATGATGTACAACCACTCAAGCATGAAAATTGAAGGTCTCAAATTGTAGTTTTGGTACTTGTTTCACAAATGGTTCCATGTTTTTTAGTTTGAGGGTTAAATTTATGATTTTTTCAAACCAAAATGGCTAGATACAATGGTAGCGTCACTAGCCACATGGTGATACATCCTTGTGCCAAATTTGAGTCCATTTTAAGATTGGTAGATAAAAACATGGTACATAAGTGGCTCTTTCTAGTAGTCGAACATGATCATGCCAAACTATACCACATGTGAGAGTGGACTGCTAGGGGGACATTTTTTCAAATTTTCTCATTTTACATGCAAAGTATTTGCCACAAAGTGATAAAATTCAAAGGTTTCAATAAATTTTGAAAATTTATCATTTTTCTATTAATTTCACAAGTTTTGGTCAAACCGGGGTTGGCTAGAGACCTTTGAGAGATTGCGAAAGCATCTGAAAGGTACAATTGTTGTTCTATGGTCCCAATGTGATGTACAACCACTCAAGAATGCAAATTAAAGGTCTCAAATTGTAGTTTTGGTACTTGCTTCACAAATGGTTCCATGTTGAGTTTGAGGGTTAAATTTCTGATTTTTTCAAACCAAAACGGCTAGATACAATGCTAGCATCACTAGCCACATGGTGATACACCCTTGTGCCAAATTTGAATCCATTTAACTCGCATCAATAGATAAAAACATGGCTTATAAACTTGTAATTTAAACAATATGAATATTTCACTATTCTTATATATGATTTAGGGACGAGTAATATATGCATCATTCAGGTCTAATAATAGGACTTTGTAATGTAATATTAATTTTCAAATTGTTAGTACTTCATTTCATTTTTTATACCAACTGTGTAAAACTTACATATACGAAGTAAACCAAATTTTTAAGAAATGTTTTGCCTCGAATGTCAAAATTAACAACTAAACAGAACCTCCCTCTAAAATTTTTGACACATTTTCGTTCCCTCCTCTTTCCGCTTCACCCCACCACCAAAATTTAAAACCCCGCATCATTAGAGTGGTGCACGAATCCCTCCCATGATTTGTGTATCATCTTAACTCCCAAAACCCATCCCCCTCTAGCGCTTCATCCTTCTCCTCCCCCGGATCCAATCTCGTCCACGGAGGATCAGAACTCGTCGCCACATCTGATCGACGATCTCCTTCGCTGACGCCATGATCGGGACTCTTCGCAGCAGTAAGGCACGCGGACCATTGAGGTCTACACCAAAGAAGAAGCCAAATGTCAAACGACCGTCAGGTGATATTCAATCCCCCGATCCTTCTCATATACAGTAGATCTGCTAGAACCATTCATTACAAAGTGGTTAAACATGTTGTTTCCGTAATTCTAGTTAAAATATTAGCGATCTACTCCCTACATTGTTTTCCCGCACACACGCAATGATATTGTTTCGTAGTAGATAGATTGAGTTGAGTCTACTCCCTAGAGTAAATCACATTTGTAGAGATAAAAACAGTATAGCTCACTCCTGTGCTCATAAGATATAGATAACTACTTCTACTGTACCTACTTCAGTTTGCTCTTCAACAACACACTCTTAACATGTATGCCCTTGGGTAGGTTATTTTAGAAATTAAAATTGTCGGGACTTTGTAATTCATTATGTAATCTGTTGTTGAGCTGTAATACAATTGTGACCATCCCTTGTCGGGCACCGAAAAAAAACCGACTAATCCGTATGAGGCAAATAAGTGCAAAAATTTGGAAGGAAATAAAGCTCGTATGATGGAAGTTTTGAAAGAAGCACAATCCGCTAGAGCTTTTCCTCTAGAAAATATAGAAGAGGTAGCACATAAATTCATGTACAACAGCATTTGCAAGTGACAGAGGCCACCAAAAAAGTAAACAAAAAGATGCTAACCACACTCAACCAGAGCCTACATATGAACCCAGTGCTAAAGAAATGGCCACAGCTAATGACAAGCTGACTTCAGATAACGAGGACCAGAACGTCAGTAACCCTAAAACAAAGGTTATCAGATCTTCTTTTTACTAAATTTTAATCTCTGTAAAGTACTACAGTTTTGTTACTAACTGTTATTTTTTTTAAAATGGGCTACTGATGGTACATCAACTATAGCAAAGAAGAAGTCTGCAACAACAACTGTACCTCAATCTACCGTAACCACTAGATCAAGAGCACCTCATGTCATAGAAGCAACTGAAATTGTTGCGTGTCAGACCCCTACATGTCCAGAGGGTGAGAACACAGAAGTTCAAATCTCACCAATGTTGAACCTAACATCTAGAGGAAGCAACTCACCTGACGACAATCAACTTGTCATTACAAAACAGAAAGGTATTAACAATTGCACTTAAATAATTGTACTTATGGCTAGTCCTATAATATATAATTTCTTCCTACCATGTTTCAGAGGTAACTTCTTTCGGTTCAAAACGAAAGCATGGGGAACGTGGAATTTCCATGGGCCATGGTCTGCATGACTACACTAGAAGAAACGGTGGGAATAAAATGAGAATTGAATTTATTGAGGGGGTTAAAAGGCCCAAAAATCCTCTTCAAGCAGCAAAACTAAGCTCTGAGGTCAGAATACAAATCCGAGACAAAGTGCATCTGGCAACCAACTGGACTCAATACAAAAAAGATGAGACTCTGAAAGATGTTATTCTAGCTGCTATTCGTAAAGTAGCGGTGAGCCCTAACTCTACAGTTTTACATCATAGCTATTTATCTTGTCTACCTATGTAACTACATAATATGCATCTCCATTTTTCAGGGAAATTTTGAAATGGACACAAGTGATGTAGTGACCAAGACAGTGTGCACTAATATTATACAGAGTAGTATGCGCCAACAACGCTACAAGCTTAAGAAGGAGAATTGGGACAAGATTAAAGATATGAGCCCCCAGGAAGCATATAAGATGAAGTCAGCAAATGTACTAGAGAGAAGTTGGAAATGGACAGATGGTTTGATGCCCACTATCAGGTACTAACATTTACACTTACAAATGCTCAACACATAAATCTCTGCTGCACAGAAAACTCGCAAGTTCATACTCAAATTTAGGAAATGTGTCTGAAGAATCAAGCAGACAGAGAAGCTGTGAAGAAGAACCATACAACTGGATCGAGATGCTTTGTTGCACACTATGAAGCTCTTATATGTTTTTGAGTTCATATATGAAACAATTGTTCTACCAAACTCGGTATAAAATTTGCTAACTCATGTTCGTAATTCCAATTTTTGTGTAGAACCCGGAGAACTTGGAGGAGGTGACATCTCCAATTGAATTCTATAGACTTACTCACACTAACAAGGAAGGCATCATGACTATGTAAGATATTTTTAATATTGCTAATATTTTGTAATGAATAAGCTTTCTACTTTAATATTTCTTATGCTTTCATTTGAACTTATTTACAGGATGCAATGATGACCATGAAAAATATACCACGCCTAGAAGATGAGACTAAAAAACTGAATTGCAGATTATTAAATAAGTCTTGAAGGAGAAGAGCACAACGAGCTCAAGCACAGGCATGTTCCTCTCAAATTTGGGAGTTGGATCAATCTCAAGGAAGAGCTCTGTGTCCACAGCACGCATCCGAGAACTAGAAAACAAGCTTGTTGAACAGGAGAAGAAACACTCCTCACAGCTAAAAGGTACAAACAAGAGATGTAGGAAAGGATGGAAGCCCAGGATAAAAGATTTGAAGAAATGAAAAAAACAAGAAGAGGACCATGCAGCTCTGATGAAGGCACAAGAAGAGAAGAATAGAGCAACTGAAAAAAAAAGCAGCAAGAATTAGAAGCCACAGTTAGTTTCATCTTAAGGACATCACAGCAGCAATGACAGGCAACAACTCAACATCACCTCCATCTTGATGAAATTGTTCATCAATATGATTTACTTAGTTGTTTCTTCATGTTAAAACTATTGTACATAATTCTATCACCGCCATTTCATATATTTGTTCTATATTTTATTTGTCTGTATGCTATTTTTTTATTTTCTGCATAATTATTAACGTAACAAAAATACTGACATTGTCATCAAATTGTCTACACACCTGTCTGAACCATCTTGGTCCCACCTGTTAGAACCCTCCGGGTCCCACCTGTCTGAACCCTATGGGTCCCACCTGTCAGAACCCTCCGGGTCCCACCTATCTGAACCCTCTGGGTCCAACCTGTCTGAACCCTCCGAGTCCCACATGTCAGAACCCTCCGGGTCCTACCTGTCCGAACCCTCTGGGCCCCACCTGTCAAAACCCTATGGGTCCCACCTATCCGAACCCTCCAGGTCCCACCTGTCCAAGCCGTCTTGGACCCACCGTTGGTCCACCTGTAAGAACCACTTGGTCCCACTTGTCATAATGCTACGTCAGTAAACTGCAATAAATTAACGAAATGCCACGTCTGTAATGATGACCTGTCCTACACTCCCTTCTAATTTATGATGACAAACTTTTCATATATATCATGACAAATATTTCCATCATCGATTGCACAGGATTGTTGACAAAACTAACATCGTCAACTAATATAAGTTAAACAATAACAAAAAAATGCAAATCGTGGTTATGGATTTTTTTATGACGCGACTTTTATGACAAAATTAGTGACAACCTATTTTTGTCAACAACATATATTCATTGACAAAATATGGATATTAAGTGACAAAAGGGGTCTGTCACTAAATACGATTTCTGTTGTAGTGTCACCTTATAAGATGGAGTGTTGTACCACTTTGTAAGTGAGTGACAATAAGAGAGCTACACACGTGCACCGCCCGCCCGCCCGCCTGCCCGTCTCGTCACGACGCGCGCGTCGTGGGTTGCGGGAATCTCGCCGAGCCAAGCTTTATTTTTACTACTCAGGAAAACTTGTGAGGTTTTGACAGACGTGTCAATAGCCAGCCTATTCGGGTCGCTTCCGGACCGTGGGCTACTGTAACCGATCCAAACATGTGCAACATGGACTCAGCCCACGTTTTCCTCCGTTTGGGTTTCCTAAGCCGCTCTATATAAAGTCGTGCGCGGCTACCGCCACAGAACACACCGAAAACCAATTTAGGGTTTTGCCTCCTCTCTGCTTGCGTCGCCACCATAGTCTACTCCATCCCGCTTGCCGGTGGACGTGAGAGCAGGTTTCCGGAATCGCTCGCCTTTACGATCTTGTAGGGGAGAGGGCGAATAAGGTTTTTGGGAAGCGCTCCGCCTGACTGTTCGGGTTCTTCAACACGGGTCGTCTTCCATCCAAGTCGGACGGTGCTGCCTATCGTCGTCTTCGCCGCCGTTTGCTTCGGTCTGTCTTCCCCAAGGTTACTACTGCGACTACATCTGCAAGCAAATGGTACGTGCGACATGCTGCTGTCTGGTTATTCATCATGTTCTGCGAGTACATGTTTAGCTGCTACTTAATTCCGTTCATCTTGTTGTTTAGTACATCTAGTATGTTCGAGTTACATGTGCTAGTAGCTGGTTTTATCATGTTTAATATTCTAGAATTAATCATAGAAATTGTGCCTAATTATCCATTGTTCGATCTCGGAAGTACCACCATCCTGATATGTGCCACAAGACAAAGTTCTAGTGGCCGCTTCAAACTATAAAAGGCCCACTTTCTCAGACAAACTAACACCTAATTGTTGTCTCTGTTTCAATCATTTCGAATTTCCCTTTGCACTTTTTTTGTAAATGTTCACCAAGGTGCACAGGAACTCGTCCATAGATGCATTGGACTCTTTGATTAACATGACAAACCCCTTTTTAGGATCTGGAACATCGTTTTGTCTTGTTTAGACCATGTTTGGATGTTTGTATTGGGTGTACGAACAGTAGGTCAGTGGTATTTATATTTAGTTTAAATTTGAGCTAAATACCGCTGCCACCACTAATATAGCTCCATTCCAAACAGGCCGAGGAAAAAGTAATGTATTTGAATTGTACTGAGGGAGCCGAGCAGAGAGTTCACAACGAAACCCAGTAGACAACTTGAAAAAACCAACCAAACTTATGGTTAACCCTAAATTGTACAATTGTTGGAATTTTTTGGCAGTCACTGTTATCTCTAATCTGGTTCACGGAATTTTCCATGTAGTGACAAAGTTCTTGAATCCTTTGTTCAGCTCATGTACTCTCGATTGTGAAGATAACGGGTAAGGGCCACGTGTATTGTGTACACCGGTTGTCCATCTACTCATTTGTTCAGATAACTGCTCACATACTGCTGTTATTTTTCTTCCTGGTGCTGCAACCAAATATCTGTATGGATCACCTGATGTAGCAAAATCTTTTTCATCTAACTTTACTTAGTGTTGTTGCAAATTGCAAAAGTATCAATTGTCACAGATTTCAGCAAGAGTAGATCTTGTGCAAAATTGCCCACCAGTGCTATACTTGCTCCAACATGGCTTTGAAACTGGGCACATTGTTCTTCTATGATGAGTGATGAACTCCAAAGAAAACAACTGATAGGATTAATGTGTGAACTCCAAAGAAACTACCCCCATCCGTCCGGAAATAAGTGATTCGGATTTGCTTAGATTTGCATATATCTATATATTAAGACGTGTCTAGATATAAGCGAATCTCGATAAATCTAAGCCACTTATTTCCAGGAGGAGGGAGTACATATTAGCACAGTCACATATGACTGAGCTCCCATGGAACTGTGCATGACCCTTGTAGACTACTCCCTCCATCCCAAAATATAAGGCAGCAAAAGATTAGTCAAAAGTTAATCTAGATTTGCTTGTATCTAGTCATGTTTTAGTGCGAGATACATCCGAATCTAGAAAAATCTGAGAATAATAATTTGGATCGGAGGTAGTACAAACAAAATATAAACAGTTACAATATCTATACTATTAAAAAGATTCACGTCGTTGGTCGTTTTTTCGTCTGCCTTCGTTTTGTCTGTTTTGCCCCTGATAGCTTGGTCAAATAATAGGCCTGCCACCGCAAAGTCAAACAATCGCGTCCTTCCTCGAGGGAGAAAATGACAAAAAACCACCACATTTGGGACGGCGGTGTCATATGACCACCAAGTGGAGGCTAAACGACACATAACCACCACCTCAGGGGCAGGTGCTCGACAGAGAGCACTGATAGCACGATTTGCTCGGTTTAATGGGTTTTCCGACAGGTGGGGCCCACAGTCAGGTCCGACGTGGCGTTGTCCTGACGGAGGGCGTGGACAGCGGTTAGGTTTGCGGCTTTCGGGGCGGTTTTGGTCATTTCTATCTCTCCCTCTCTTCTCCATAGCGCAGACACAAACCAAATAGCAACGGGAGCCGGCGGTAGTGGTGGCGGCGGCCCTGGTTGGCGGCTAGCCGTCGACGAGGAAGAAAGTGGCGGAGACGACCATGACCACCACGCAAAGCTCTTCCCTGATGGCATATCCTCTCTGGCGCCGGATCCAGAGGAGGTCAGGCCGCTGCCGGCGCCGGTGGCGCCTAGAGCGCCCTGGGATAACGCGTGGACATCTGCAGGTAGTAGCTCGAGCTTCAACCCAATGAGCCATTATGTCTCCAACAGCGGGTGTGTGTTCAAGAACCCATTTTTTACTTCTCTGTCCAATTGCTATTGTTCTCTGTTATCTTAATAAAGACTACTTATGCCCCAAATGATCTGAGTCATTGCTTAAATTTCAATATTTAGGTTAGACACAGAGATGTGGGAGCTGTTTGTGCAGTTTGATGGTGTGAAGTTTGTGCAGAAATCAATGGCTAGGTCTGACATTAGGTATCTCAATTTGTTGGCACTAATGGAAAAAGAGGGGTATGGCATATGTGACTCAATGTACTATGTTAAAGAAGAAGGTGAGGGATTGAATGGCCTAGATATAGTTGACAGTAATTTAAAGGTTGAAGAGATGATAAGGAAGTATGAAAATAGGAAGAAATTGGCACTTACTGTCATGAGAGATAAGAAGAGAAACCAGGAAATTATGTTGTCACCTTTGAAG
Organism: Avena sativa; assembly: GCA_916181665.1. Classification (NCBI taxonomy): domain Eukaryota; kingdom Viridiplantae; phylum Streptophyta; class Magnoliopsida; order Poales; family Poaceae; genus Avena; species Avena sativa. Next base: position 475,304,251 of record OV702290.1, read on the forward strand.
AGAAAAAATGCAGAGATTATTAGGGCCAAATCTAGGCCAAATGACATTGATCTTGAGGAGGATAATCCTATTCCTTATCAGATGCAGACTCAAGAGAGTGTTTATTGTCAGCACATGCACACACAAGTTTCAGAGGATAACATTGCTGGAGAAGAATAGGAGGGACAATATGACTATGGCCTAGTTGATCCTGATTATGCAGAGGAGATGAAGAAAAAAGAGGAGGAGTGGATGAATGAGACACTTGCAGAAATGAAGAAGAAGAGGGAGGATCCTTTGACACATTGTGAGGGTGACACAGATATTGAAGATATATTTGTTATTGAAGAAAAAACTGAGTCAATTCAAGTGGAAGTGCATGTGCAGAAAAAAGTGAGGAGGCAGGGACTTACTACTAGATCATATTCCCAGCAAGAAAGGAAGGTGTTGCCTGACTGGGTGCCTTCTGATGATGAAGAAGACCAAGGTTTTCTTAATGAGAATGATGATGATGGTTATCAGGAAGAGGTTTTTGTGCAGCCTAAAGGGAGGAAAAGCATAGCCAAGAAATACAAACATAGGGTGTGGTATGATGAGAATAGAGAGAATCCAGAGCAGCAGTTCATGTTGAAGCTATGTTTCAGAGATGTTTATCAGTTCAGAGAGGGTCTTGCTAGATTGCACATCAGTAGGTTAGAAATTTCCACTATCACAGAAACTGCAAAGACAGGATCATTATGCGCTGCAAAGAGAAGGAGAAATTTGGTTGTCCATTTTTTATGACAGCTTCTCAGATAAAGAATGAGGATACATTTTGCATTAAGAAGATGGAGCTAAAGCACACATGTCCAACTGATCCTAGTAGTACAAGGGTGAATTCAAAGTGGTTGAGCACCATGTATGTTGACAAATTCAGATCTGACCCCAATACCAACATCACTTCTTTGCAGGACAAAACAAAGAAAGATTTTGGGGTTGAAGTTCCCAACAGGATGGCATATAGGGCAAAAACTAAAGCCAGGCAGAGGGTGCTTGGTGATCATAAGAAGCAGTACTTTAGAATAAGGGATTATATGCAAACTGTAATTGATAAAAACCCTAGTTCTAGATGCATTGTGATAACTGTCACTGGCCCAACATAAGAAGAAACAAAGGCAATGAAGCAGGGACACACTGTTGATATCTGCTATGAGCCTAGATTCCATGGTTTGTTCTTCTGTGTGAATGCTGCAAGGTTGGGGTTTCTTGAAGGTTGTAGGCCATTCATTGGCTTGGATGGTTGCTTCATTAAATTGACAATAGGTTCTCAGATACTAGCTGCTACAGGAAGAGATGGCAACAACAACATGTATCCACTTGCTTGGGCAGTAGTTGCTAAAGAGGATATAGAGAATTGGGTTTGGTTTTTAGAACAGCTCAAGTATGCACTTGGTGGAGAAGATGGCCAATTTGGGAGGTACACTATCATGTCATTCAGGCAGAAGGGTTTGCTGAAGGCAGTGTCAATTGTATTCCCAAATAGTCCACAGAGATACTGCTTGAGGCACATCTATGCCAATTTCCAGACTACTGGCTTTAGAGGAGAAGACCTGAAGAAATGTATGGACAATGCAGCATACTCCTACACAAAACATGGTTTTGATGTTGCAATGGAAGAATTATAGAAACAATCTGAGCCAGCTTGGGTGTGGTTGTCCAAGATACCAGTGCACTCATGGGCTAGGTGGGCCATGGACACAAATTGCAAAACAGATTTGGTTGTCAACAATTTGAGTGAGGTGTTCAATAGGTACATACTTGATGTTAGAAACAAACCCATTATAACTATGCTAGTTGGCATATATGACAGGCAAATGATGAGGTTTGATTGCAAGAGAGATGGAGGAAGAATGGCTAGATGGGATATAACTCCACACTACATAGAAAAGCTAGAGATCATGAAGAAGTACTCAAGGCATTGTGTCCCAAGGAGGTCAGATATTGGCCTATGGCAGGTAAAAATTGGCAACCATACTGAAGAGGTAAACTTGGAGAAGATGAGTTGTTCTTGCAGGAAGTGGGACCTCTCAGGACTGCCTTGCAATCATGAAGTTAGTGCTATATATAAAGCTGGCATGCATCCTGAAGATTTTGTCTCAAATTTCTTCAAAAAGCCCATGTATTTGTCTAGCTACAAGCCAATATTCTATCCCATGCCAGCAAAACATGGTTGGACAAAAACAGACACTCCAAATATAATTCCACCAAAATTCAAAGACCACGGGTTGGGTAGAAGGCAAGAGAAGAGAAGGAAGGGAAAATATGAAGTGCCCAAGCCTAATGATACCTCTAGGATGGCTACCATAACATGTAGCAATTGCAAGTTGCAAGGACATAAGTACACAAGTTGCTCACAACAATTGAGGCCTGACCTTGCCATTAGGAAAAATAACCACAACGTAATGCTTTATTTTCTCACAACAACTACTATTACTACAATTTACTTATGTATATTTGCAATGAAATGTTGCAGGCTAGTAGAAGCATGCTTGATGCTCCATCATCTACTACTACATCATATACTATTGCTAGTCCAGGTTCTACTGCTCCAAGAGCAGCTGCACCAAGGCCTCCAAGAGCAGCTGAACCAAGATCTTCTGATGCTCCAAGATCATTTGTAGAAAGGCCTCCTTCCACTGAAGGTAGGGGTGTGTTTTCATACTTCACAACCGGGGCAAATGCAAGTGCTGGTAGAGATCCAGGTGTTGGCCCTCTTGGAAAATCCTATGCTGGTCCTTCTTCTTCAGCAAATCCAGATGTTCTATGAGCTAAACTGAGCAAAGAAATGTACCAAACCCCCTTATTTTGTGTTCTGCTATGTACTAGAACCTCTTATTTTGTGGTCTGTTGATGTCTGAAAACAATGTAAAACTTGGTGATGTGTGAAACATATGCTATGTTTCTGTCAAAATATACTATTAATTTGCTCTTTTGCTAAAATATTTGATCTTTTGTAAAACCTAGTAAAAACTTGGTGATGTGTGAAACAGATGCCATGTTTCTGTCAAAATCTACTGTTAATTTGCTCTTCGGTAAAATATTTGCTCTTTTGTAAATACCTGGTAAAACAATGAGCCAACTCACAATAAACAATGATCTGGACCAAGTGATAAACATATCAGTCATAATACATAATTCACCAACAAATTATTGCACTCACAGATTCATAGTTCACCAACTACATCAGTCTACTAATTCAACTCACATATTACTAAATAGTTCAACAATACAAGTGAAAACTAAATATTACAGTACATTCATGCCCACTACTCATCACAGATTTGTTTGATCTTCCTAAGCTTTGATCTAGTCCCTTCTTTCTGCTTCATCAGTTCTGCAATGTTGTGTTCTAGATTTCTATTCTCTTCCTTCAACATGTCCTCTGCTTCTCTGCATTCAACCTCAAACACTTGTGCATGTTAGAAGTTGAGGCATCAACTTTCTTCTTTTGCTCTAGTTCTGCCCTGGCATCAAGCAAAGCTTGTTCATCTTTGGCCTTCAAAGCTATTGTAAGCTGCTTCTCTTCCACCACTTGCTTCAGATTATCTTCTGCAATTTTCAGGGCAAGCTTAAGCTTTGCAATCCTCAGCCTCCATCCTAGTTGTTGGGTCCGCAGCATAGAAAACAAAAATTTTCCTACGATGAGAACTATACGCCAAGATCTATCTACTAGATACAGAGCAACGGGTGGACATACATCCATGGAGAACTTACCCTCGAAGACAACGAGTTTTGTTAACGAGTAGGAACTCGTGGTTGATGTAGTCGTACGCTTGCTGATCTCAAGATCGTGTGGAAGTCCGAGCGCCGCAAATCAGCAGCGCATACATCCTCGCACACACGTTCAAGCCACCGGACAACCTCCACCTCCTCGCTCCAGCGATCCAGCAGAAGCAGCAACTCCTTCCAGATGAAATGCCACCGGGAACATGTATCTCGCTAATCCGAGACCATGGGAAAATAATTCTAGAGGGGGAGAGAGATCCTTCACAAGGAGGTGTGAGGATGAAGGAGGGAATGTGTGGCCTTTTATAGGAGGAGGGGGGTGCCCCCTCTCTCCATGGCCGGCGCATGGGGGGTGACCCCTCACCTCCCCATTCATGTGGTGGTAACCCCTCCACATTAAAATGCCTCTTCACATTCCCTTTTAAAGTCTCCACTTTAAATGCATTAAATTCTCCAAATTTAATGCTCTCTCATTTAATAAAACTCTTTTATTAAATTTATTCAGAATTTTGTTAATTACTTTAATTAACAAACATTCACATATAGCCCCTTGCAATATTTCAATATAACATGCAGAACCACCTTCTGCAATTTCACCCGAAACAATTTCCGGTTTCTATTGAAACAATTCCTGTGCTTTGCAATTCTTTTGTCTGAAACATATGTGCTCCAAAATGGTGTCCGGTAACTCTTAAGTGTGCCACCCTACGGTTCGCGAATAATGCAGACATGATCGAGACCCTTCTCCGATCAATAATCAGCAGCGGGACCTGGAGATCCGTACTGACTCCTACACATTCAACGATGACTCCTGTGATCGTGAGAACCTTTAACGCTTGTAACTAAATCCCTTTGTCTCTCGATATATTACATGTCCGAGATTCGATCATCGGTATCTCCATACCTAGTTTGATCTCGTTACCGACATGCACTCTTTTCTCGTTCCCATGATATAACATTCTAGTGATCACATCACTTGCTTGTAAGCTATCCTAATGTGATATCACCGAGAGGGCCCAGAGTATATCTATCCGTCATCTGGATTGACAAATTCCACTCTTGATCCATGAGCCTCAACATAACACCTTCGTAGTACTGAACCCATCTTTATAGTCACCCTGTTACGGTGTGACGTTTGATGTTATCAAGATACTCTTTCGGTGTTAGCAATTAACATGATCTCATGGTCTAAGGATAAAGATTACTTCGTATGATGTTATAGCAATATAAACATAATGACTTGATTGTAATGCTATACTTAGGATGAATGTTCATCACATCATTTCACAAATGTTGTGACCTTGTTATTAACAACATCCAATGTCCATGATCAGGAAACCTTGATCATCTTGTTAATCAACAAGCTAGTCTATAAGAGAGGCATAACTAGGAACCCTTTTTGTTTATTAAACACACATGTATTGATGTTTCCTATCAATACAATTATAGCATGCAAAATAAACATCTATCATATACAAGGAATACATAATAACAACTTTATTATTGCCTCTCAGGGCATATTTCCTTCACTAGTATCATAAGCTTTCATGGCATCATTAACCCTACCATCCTTGCAGGTAGAATACATGTCCCATAGCTTTGCCAGGCTTTTGCAAAGGGATTCAAGCCAGACATTATCCACCCAGTGGATAAAGTCACATGTTTCTCCTTCCTAAAACATAAATTACATAACAAAGAACATTTAGTAAGAACACTATCACAAAATATTGCATTTAATCTAAATTCAGTAGAACAGACCTCCCCTGCACATGCGAAGAACCTCTTGCCAGTCTAGCATCCTTCGAAAGCAACATGTTTCACAGCCACACAATTACATTTGCAAAGGATAGGGTTGTCTCCATCATCATCTCTTCCACTGTCCGAGTCATACATGCTATTAGGACCCTAAGAAGCCAAATGTACTAATTAAATAGCCTAAAATCGAGCTAAACCCAAATTCCCAAATTTCATATGAACCCTAACCCTAGATATATGAGAATACAGAGGGGAAGACTAACCTCGGTGCCAAGGGAACTCACATCATCGGAAGATTCCTCGCCATCGCCCCAGGAAACCATTTCGGTGGTGTGGTGGCTGAGCTCTGTGGCGGTGCGGCGGCGGCGGCGTGCGACAAGCAGGGCGGAGAAGGGGCAGGGGCAGGGGAGGGGAGGGCGACTAGGCTAGATGACGATGGTGCCGTCTCGAACGGGCGCTTAATAAGCAACAACCGCAAACCTAACGGCCGTCCACGCCCTCCGTCAGGACAACGCCACGTCGGACCTGACTGTGGGCCCCACCTGTTGGAAAACCCATTAAACCGAGCAAATCGTGCTATCAGTGCTCTCTGTCGAGCACCTGCCCCTGAGGTGGTGGTTATGTGTCGCTTAGCCTCCACTTGGTGGTCATGTGACACCGTCGCCCCAAATGTGGTTTTTTTGTCATTTCCTCTCCTCGAGGGGACGGACACGGAACAACAACGATGGCGAGCGGTGCGTGCGGAGAGGCCGTCGTCGGGGTCGGGATGAGAGCGGCTGCCACCGACTAGATCCGCGTCGGGGTACAAGACGAAGGAGCTTGAGGAGAGCTCCTCGAATACCACTCCCTTTCAACATCGCCGCTGCCCATCTCTCTCCAGCGCCATCAGTCTTTCCTCCCTGACCCCGATAAGAGGCCACATAATCGATCGAGAAATCCCCTCCTCTGCCTCTGCCACCGTCCCCAGCCGCGTCCCAACTCCCTGCTCTCGACACCGCCCCCGTTCCGATATCTAGCTCGACCAGCCGGCGGTGACTTGCCTCACGACCCCGGCTTCCGCGTGCGAGCTCAGATCCGTCCTGCTGTAGTAGCATGCACGGAACAGCGCGGTCGGGAGTCAGGAGTGTGGCGTTGACGAGGATGAGGAGATGGACATGGGCCGACAGAGCTCCTCCCACATCCTCGCCAAGGAGGCAAGGACAGCTTAGTGCGTAATTGGTGGCTGATTGGTCCACCTCTACCTAGTCTCCCCCTACCCAGTCTCCCCGTGCGTGCGTACGGATCTCCATGGAATCGGCACACAGCAGGACGAACCTGGGCGTCGGCGGAAGCTCGGACCTGGGTGTCGGCGGCAGCACGCAGCGGCAACAAAAATCGAGGACCTGCAGCGGCAACAACCTGGACCTAGACGGCAGCGGCGGATGACATCAAGGCCTCGCACACGGGAGGCAACAGCCTGGAGGGGCGGTTCGTCTGTGGTTTTGAACCTTAGAGAGATGCTCTGTTTTGTACTCGCAAGGTAGGAGACGGACCTCCAGAAGAACATAAGATGCGCCTCGGATGAATATGTGGACTGACCTTCCCTGCCACCGCATCATAGCTATCAAAATCGACTACATGCGGCCTCGCCGGTGGCCAATCCCATCTCCTCAACTCAAGCACGAGTCCCATCTCAAGAGTAGCATGCAAATAACATGGATTGGCAAGAATCGGAAAAAGAGGAATTTTCTTGCTTGCTTGCTTGGGTAGGTCGATTCACTAAAGATAAGACAAAAGAGGATTTTTCTTGCTCTATTTTTAGGAGAGAGAGGGAAATGTGGAGATGACTGTGGTGATTAGTGATTTGATCTCACTGCGATCCATCCATTGGTAAAAAAGCATTTTACCCGGTATTCTAGGAGAATTTATAGATTTTTTTTAAATATTAACCATAATTGGTAACGAAACTGGGTACAACGATGTATAGAAAAAAAATTAATAATGTTAAGGCTCTATTTGGTAGCTTAATATTTCCTAAACCGAGGTTTTCTAAAACCAAAGTATTTTAGCGCCTGGCAAACCAATATCACAGTTTTTCTTCTTTCTCAGTTTTAGAAAAAAGTGGGTCTTGCCTCTTTCTCAAATACTTCAAAAATACCACGTTTTTGGAGGATACTTCAGTTTTAAAACTACAGTATTTATTGAATCCAAACACCCTAAAGTATTCAATACTTAAGTATTTTCAGAAACCAAAGTATGCGAAGAATACTTCAAAAATACTTTGAAGCCAAACGGAGCCTAATACTCTTGCCGGTCCATATTAATGATCTCAACTTTGTTTAGATACGAATGCATTTAGTCTAAATATTTAACTAGATACATATGAATCTATCTAAAGTTGAGACCATTAATATGGACCAAAGGGAGTATAAAATTTTGGTTAGAGGAAAATAACAACTAAGAGCATCTCTACCGACGCTCCCAATACGGGAAACGCCCCGGAAATCTGCTCACAGCGTGTAACACCCTCGAATCGGCCCTATGCAAGTTTTAGCGCTTCCCGCCAAACCCGCATAGAAACGATTCAAGGACGCCCACCGGGCACTTGCGTGCGGGTGGAAAACGAAGTAATATCATTACACAATAGTCCACGATGGGACCCACAGAACATATATATACAACAATGACTCATCGAGTCAAGGATACAGATATTCAGTACAAAGATCCAAATCACCTCGAAAACGGTACAACATCCGAGTACGGGTAAGATGCAAATGGGGCTAAGAGCCCTGAAGAATAACCAATGGCGTCCATAACCCTACCCAGGCCAAGCCGGAAGGGTAACCCTGCTAACGACGTCGAACTTATACCTGCTAAAACAAAAGGGGGTGCCGACAAAGGGCGAAGGAAAAATAGGAGCGTCAGTACTGAGGCCAGTACACGGCGAGGCTAGAATTCGGCGGCTCTCACCTACATAGGTATGGTGGACTGAAGCGGCAGCAAAGCATGCACTAAACAACCTATAAAGACTCGATAAACTGTCGGCTATTAGAGAGGGATAAGAAAGACCTATTCGAAAACAACCTGATACTAACACCAATCATACCCATCCTTGGATTCCCCCTCGAGACCAAACGAGGAAATCAAACCAAGGAACTCATACAGTTGGCAGTTTTATTCATTCCATTATAGTTGAAGCACTTACTAGTCAGATATAGATATCATGAGTCATCCTGAAGCAAAAGTAGTGGGCAGTTTTAATTACCATTCTGTGGTAGTTGGAACATTTACTAGTCAGATATAATTGTCCTGAGGAATCCCGAAACCTAGCAGTTGTTGGCACTTTTATTTCAATCCATTGGAGTTGCGATACTTACTAGGCAGGTAAAACATGACACGATACACCCCAGTTCCACCAGTTGTTGGCACTTTTATTATCCATTCCATTGTAGTGAAGCTGATTACTAGTCACATATTAAATCAAATTTATAGCACTACTTTAGTTATGTTTGTCTATGATCGAGATACTGTGCTCCAAGTCGTCCATAACCGTGGACACGGCTTTCAGAAAGATTTACCCTGCAGGGGTGCACAAATAGCAACACACACACGATCAACCTCGGAAAAACCAAATCAAAACCCAACGAGGCTTTCACGACAAAGCACTCACAGGATTCATAAAATATTTCAGGGGGCCACCCCACTAAGCTACCCGCAATGAAGTTGGCCGGCTCCGAGACGGACCCAGGGTTTGTGTCAATGGCTATAAACGATTGGGAACCCGAAAGTGTGACTGGGCTTGCCGATACCGCGAAAACATTCCACGTTCCAAAACAGTACAGGTGCTCCACGCACAATCGTAAATAAAGCAGTAAAGCATGGCATAAGTACAGGATAGTAATAAAGCCCCAAACTACTTTGTGGCCCTAAGAAATAAGAATGAATCAAGCTCTGGCTAAGGGGGATCCATAGGGTCTCCCGGATGTGGATAGTGCGAATAATCAAGGAACAGGTATCAAGTACTCGGGGCCTACGGGACACAAGTGGACATGAAAAACCAAATAGCATATATTGCCCACCGATGCCTCTTTCATTAGTTATCCCAACAGTTTAATAATTGTATTTAAAGTCATGATCATCTCCATGTAAAGCATATGACAACATTCCAACAACTGTGTGGTACTTCACGACACGGGGTCGCACCTGAGCAAGCGACTACGACTCGCAAGACCAACTATCTACCAAACAACAGGTAATAGGAGGTGTCCAAGGCAATATAAAGGTTGCACGGAATATAACTGGTACGGAACACTAAAGCATCGCGACACGGATAGCAATAGATCAACAGGAGGAAATAAAGACTGTAAATGCAAAATAGGTAGAAAGGGGGAGAATGCTCGCCTGGGAAACAGAGCCGAAGGTACATATCCGGAGAACTTGCCGATACTCGCATCCACTTAACGGCCTAATCCACGAAGAACAAAACACTAAAAGAAACACCGGATGCAATATTTAATACTACGGCAGAAGATCCAGCATGATTATGATATGATGCATGACATGGTAAAAATGCAGTGCAATTAGTCAATACTAAGCGGAACCGGAGTCCTGACAATTAATTATACGGTTCAAGTTATTTAGAAACCCCGCAATTTAAATGTTGATTTAACAAGGCAAAACATGGTATCGGTTCGCTACACAAATTTAAATGGAGCCAATATAAAACTAGAAAAGCCTGCATATGGTCTCCATATTTAATTTAGGTGAATCGGCATAATGCCCCCAATCCACAATATATGTATGTGACATGAACAATTTAATATGAAACAATTGTAATTCATTTATAAAAATAGGGGTCTCAGGTAGGGGATCACATTAGGGTCGACGATCTTGGTTTTGAGGGTTCGGTTCGGTCTTCGGGATCGGGGCTTCAAAGCCAGGAAGGAGAACTTGGTGTCCATGTAGGAGTACTTGGTGCTCTATGATGGAGTTCTCGGAATCTGGCACCGATGCTCTTGTGTGGATCTTTGGGTAGTGCGAGTTCACTTGCCAACGTCGGAGCGGAAGGGGTCATGGCGAGAGCAACGACACCACACTCCGACATGGGGCAGACCTAGGAGGTCTGATACATAAGACCACCAAAACAAGGGCTTAGCACAGCAGGACTAAAACAAACAGAGGACAATGTACGTCGTGAAGAGGCCCATGTCCCGTGCAGGCATAGGCTCGAACACCTTGCGGTCGGGTTAGCGATCGGGTTCGTGCGGCCACCAAGCACCGAGATGGAGCTCCTGCGGGCGGCGACGGTTGCTGGCAGGCGGTCTCAGCGGCAGCGGGTAGGACGAGGTGGGTCTGAGCCGCGACGGCTTGCAGAGGCGCGAAGGGCACGATCCGCGGCAGGGAGAGGCACGAAGGGAGGGGCGCAGGCGGGTCGGGGTCGAGGTCCAGGCGACAAGGGCGCCCCTGGCGGCTGACGCCAGGGTGGAGGCCCCATGGCTCCGGCGAGGAAGCGATGGCACGCTGGGATCCAGGGAACCGGACGGTGGCGCAGGCAGCGCCGGAGGAGGCCGTGGTCGGTGAGGTCGCCGGCGGACGCGGCCACACGTGGGGCGAGCGGGGCCAGCGCGTGGGGTGGAACAGGGGTAGGGGAAGGAGGCGGCAGGGCGAGCGACCGAGGTGGACGGCGGAGGAGCTCGCCTGGGGGATGCGGGGGGGAGGTCGATGCGGGGGAGGGGGCGCATCCTGGGCGGCGGCGGTTCCCTGCGGGGAGCGAGGCGAGGCAGGGCCGGCGAGGCGGCCCGGCACTTGAGACGGAGGGGGATGGTGGCTCGCATCGGGAGGATGGTGGAGGAGAACGTGGCAGGTGGGAGGTGGGCCCGCGGGGGAGGAAGCGTCTCGGGGGAGACATGGTCGTGCGGGAGGAGCGTGCGACGCGCGGGTGCATGCGGTTGTCGGGAGTGGCCTGGGTGTTGGATGGATGGGTCAGGTGGAGCGGCAGGTGGCCAGGGGATGCGCCCAGGTTGGAGCGGGCTGGCGCGATTGGGGATAAGGCAGGTGAGGGCGGGAGAAACGGTCGGTGGTGGGGATGGGTGCGGGAGCAGGAGGCGGGAGCGGGAAACGGAGGTGGGGAGGCGCGCAGGTAGCGGCTGGGAGGGAAATTGGAGGTGGCAGGTGGTGGCAGGTGCGCGTGCGTGTGTGTGCCTAGCGCCAAGGAGGTGGCGGCGGCTGAAGGGTAGCCGGGTGTGGGTCGAGCTAGGTCTAGGGTTAGGCTAGAATAGATTTAGGGTTTGGCTGTTTTGGGGGGTGGCCGGTTGGGCCGGTTCGGGCCTGGCAGGCTGCCTCTTAAAAATAATATCAAAATTTTATTTATTTCAAGCAAGGCTTTTAGAAGCCGTTTGTAGACGAAACGAAATATTCCGGACAAGTCCGGGTTTTAATTTGAAATTGAAGACGGGGTATTTTAGAAAACAGAAATAGGTTTTCGAAAATAGTTTTAAAACAAACCATGCACGATGACGACGATGCTCAAATGCAATGTGGCATGATGACATGAGCATGCGGTCATGATGATGCAATGCACAAAAACACCGCGATTTTCTAGTAGTGGTTTTAGCGGGGCGCCACACAGCGGCGCCCCCCAAAGCTAGCCGACGTTTTTCCAAGACTAATAGAAGCGCCGGCAAGTCCAATCTAGCCCCTATTTCGAAGGACCGGCGTGGGAGCGTTGGCGCGTCTCGGCACGTCGGATTCATCGGCGGGTCCAGCCTGGCAGTGTCACATAGCTTTTTTTCAGGGATGGACGCTAATGCGTCCCATCATCTTCGACGTGTGCTGGCGCAAACCTCGAGCCGAATTAATGGCGCCTAGCCGTCTTCACCAGCCTCGTGTGCCAATAAAATCCCTCTCCGCCTACCACATCGCCCACGAGTCTCTCCCATTCCCTCCCGCCGCCGCAAACCGTAGATCCCACCCCCACGCAACATCTCCACCAGCCATCATGGTGCACAATGGCGAAGCCGGCGGCTCTCGCCTCCACGGCAAGGAACCGGTGGAGGAGTGCGGCCACAACTTCAACCAGGAGGAGACGCTCATCATGTAGCAGACTGGAGGCTCTCACACAGCTGGAACATCTCCACGGCAGGCTACGTCGTGCTGCCCATCCCGGAGGGGGACAACCTCAAGACCTACATCAACAAGCGGCGCTAGACTCTAGACGCCGACCAGCTCGTCGACCCCAGCTGGGAAATGGGCGACCCGGTGCTCTGGCTCCCCCGGTTCCAGGAGGAGCGGAACAGGGAGATCGCCCGGATGTTTGGGCCGTACTCCAGCCGGTTCAACCGAATTGGGAAGAAGGCCTGGTTGGACGGCCGCAACATCGACCAGACGTTGTGGGAGTACGACTATAGGCCGCTGCCACCACGCGGCCACACCCCCGCAGCCTCTTCTCCGTGGCACCATCGCGGTCGTCCTCGCGCACACCGTCGCTCCGCGCACGGCCATACCCCCCCCCCACTCGACGATCTGGTGGTGTCGTCATCCGCGACGGACTGCACCTCCTAATCCCCAACCCAGAGAAGCAGGCGTCGCCCCCGCACGGCCGTCTCCTTCTTCGCAGCCCAAAGCTAGAGCCGGAGCTCCAGCCACCGATGTCGGCCCCAAAGAAGGAGAAGACATGGTGGGAGCTCGAGTTTGAGGCCTAGGCACAGCACGCCGACCCTAACAACCTCGACGACGAGCCGGGGAAGGCGGCGCTCCTGGCGGCGTCCTTCAACACCGTCCAGCCGGCCACCGATGCGTATGCGCAGTGGTGGTCGGTGGGAGACGCCGGCAACCTGTTCAACGTTGACAACGAGCCTGACACGCTAGGGCCGTCTGCATGGGCGCCACCGGCCACCCCGAAGCCGGAGCCGAAGGACGACGACGACTAGAAGGACTGAACCGACGAGGAGGACGGTGGCGATGACGGCCTCGACTTCTTCATCTTCTACCGCGGCAACTAGGACGGCGGCGAACTAGCACATGGGTTCGACGACGTGTTTGGGGCCTTTTTTAGGGTTTTGTTTATAGTTTGTCCAAACTTTGTCCGAATTTAAACTGATGGAGGTTTATCTATTATTCATTTTAAAATTTGTTCATATTTGTCGTATGAAGATTGAAGTATCAGGAGCGCCGCTGGGAAAAGGCCCTTCCCAATTTGGGATTGCACTATCGGCGCCCCCAATATCGAAGTGCCAGCGACGCTGCCAGCGACGATTTCGAGAGCGCCGGTGCAGATGCTCTAAGAATCGGTACTAAAAATTCAATTTGGATGATGCGGTATCTTTTTATATCCCGTAGCAACGCACGGAAATTATGCTAGATGAATCAATATCAATATATTCACCATAAACTATATTTTACTAATATGTCTATTTAATATCCCAAACGCTAAAAAACATCCAGATGATGGCTGTTAGATTTGAGCACTCGCTCCACAGCCGTTTGCTGGCGCGGGATGAAGCTACGCAACAACGATCGTTTCCAACAGACCAAAAGCGGCAGTACGTGTAGCCGTAGAGCTCGTAGACTCGCCTCCCACACATGCAAGGGAACTAGGGAGAAACCACGCAGTAACGGTTTCAAGCCTATGGTCGCCTGAGTGATTGGCGGCGACCAGCTCCACGGCAGCGGATGGCGGTTCTATGTGCCATGGCGATACAAGCCACGTGAAAAGCGGGTAGTGGTCCGGTAGGACTAGGAGCACACCGGGACGACAAGGGTGTGGTCGGATTCGGGCGGGAAGGAGAGGAGACGGTGACTCAACGACAGTAAGAGACGGTCAGCATCGGCGAAGAAGACACCCACTGACCCACGTACTCGATTAACGACGGTTCAGGCTAATTTCTTCGGCGGAGATGGAGGGGACGACGAGGCGAAGCTCATATACCGATTAGATGGACGCGGGAGAGCTCCTGGCGGCGGCAACACGTTATGGTATGACGGTGTGTTCAGGTGTGTGTCACAGCCTCGCAGAAGCTATGGAGAGCGAGTGGGCGATGAGAGAATAGACGAGAGAGAGATCGGAGACGAAGATCTTATCCCCGCAGCCAGGGAACAGTGGTGCCGACACACTGTCGATGCTCATTGCAGCTCATCTCCGGCAGAGGCGGGTATTTGGATGTGCGCTCGGTCGTGATACCAATCGGGAGAGAGAAAGGCAACCCTGTCTCTTTTCTTTCGAAATGGGGAGCGGAGCCCCGGCCTCTGCATCGAGCGATGCACGCAGCCTTCATTTATTATTAGAACCATATTGTTTGGCAAAGGCCATTACAAAGATCATACAAACCGGAATCGCCAAAAAAAATACTGAGAAAAACAATAATCGTATCGCCAGCTCCCCAACGAGATCTATGAAACACATATCTACCTGTTTCGATCCCGCCCCATGGTCACCCACACTGTTGCCACTCGCCAAGAGAAGTTGGAGTGCCTTGGCGTGGTGGCTCGAACTCAAGTAAAAGGATCCCTAGAACCGCACAGCATATCCACGGAGCGGCGCCCATGCACCCACTTCGGATGTCGCTGCCTTCATAATCTTCCGCCAACCCGTCGTCAACATGTAGATCGATGCGTAGACTCTCGCCACACCAGCCACCGACACCACCTCGGTGCCAAGCAGCACCACCCCCCACGCGCTAGCCGCTCCACCCGTCATGTCGCTTCCATCCAACACTGATCCACAGGCGATGCTCCTAGGAGAGAACGCGATACCGACATCGTGGCACCGCCATCGCCCGACCCGAAGATCTTAGGGTTTCCCTCGGAGTAGCACACGTGAGGTTACACTAGTTGCCCGACGATGCCTTCATCAAGGTCACGGCGTGGTAGCGCCGCCATCGCCCACCAATCGGCCCGGTTATCACCACACCTAGGTTTCCCGCCTCGCAGCTGGGACTAGATGATGGATCGCGAGATCCGCCAACCAGCCTCAGGTCGACCACCTTCGACGGAGAAGAAGGCCGCCTCCACCATCTTCCTCGTGCCTCTGGACTGACCCCAACCTCCATGGTGTTGTTGTCAGAGTTGTCGAGATGCAGCAGGCGTAGGCAACCCATTCGGACCCATAGGGGCCAGATCGACCCGCCGTTAGCCCTGCTTGCAACTGCGTCGCCGCCACCATCAACACGCCGGAGATCGGACGCTGCCAGCCTGCACACCACGCCTTCCGCCATGCCGTCGCTTCATCCACACGCCGCCGCACGTCGGAGATCCGACGGCCACAACACGGAGGCGAACCAACCACGCTATGGTGCTAGACGGCCGCACCATGCCCCCATCGCGTGATATCTGGCCCGTATCCTCACCCAGGCGCGCGAGAAGACAAAGGATCTCCACCGATGCCGCCGTCGGCTAGGCTTTGCCCGGTCGCGCCCTCTAGCAGCGGCGGAGGAGAGGGAGGGAGGTGGAGGGGGCTTGTGGCGGGCGGGGGGGGGGATTAGGGTTCCCTCCCCCGCTGCCACACGGGGACGGGAGGGGGACGGGAGAGGCCTCCAACCTCCTAGTTCACGTGTCTTCTCTGCACCGTCCACGAGTAAAAGATTGTAGACAGCACGGCGTAGCATTTGACGGCAACCCTGTCTCTTTACTTCAACTTTAACTAATTTAAGCACAAGTATGTGCACTTTCCTTCTCGAAAACTTTAGGCTTAGCTAAATGTTTCATTTTAACACCCTTCCGCCATAGATTGATTAGTGTTCGATGTCTCAACTCCTCTTCATCTCGCTCGATTTGCTCCTACCGCCCACCAACCTGGAGTTTCGACCCACCACTGTTTGACATGGCTCCCTGAGGGATGGGCTCCGTCGATCGCAACGCGACATCCCCATTAGTTACTTGTAGATTTTCCGCCTCGTGTCGTGGCTCGTGACACAAGCCGCATCCGCGTGGATCGAGGTGAGTTGTACCTCGCGGCGGCGGCCACGAAGATAGCAAATTGTTTTTTCACACATGTGTTAAGTTGTATTTTGCCGTTAGTATTATTGCTTTCACACATGATCTAAGTGTTATTTGACACAAAATAAGTTATTCACTCGCACATTTTTCTAAGTCGTGTTTACTCAAATTAAATTGTTACTTTAACATATGCTAACTTGCATACCCACTATTGCAAAGTTGTATAGCCATTAGTGCTAAGTTGTATACCCCATCTGTGAAGTTGCCGTTGGTCACACATTTTCTAAGTCATATGCGTAGATAGTAAATTTTTGCTTCACACCAGTACTAAGTTGTATACCCATTATTGCTAAGTTGTCTACCACCTAATGTTAAGTTGCATACTCCATCTATAAAGTTTCCCATTGTACACCAGGGTTGATCACACATTTGCTAATTCATACTAGTAGATAGTAAATTGTTGTTTTACATGTGTGCTAAATCACATACCTATTATTGCCAAGTCGTATATCACCTAGTGCTAAGTTGCATACTCAATATGTTTGCCTACTCTATACCAGAATGACAACAACTTATTTCGAGGAGTGGTAACGACTACGGTCTACATAAAATGCAACTCACTAGGGTATTGCCACAACTAAGACACCACCAGCAGCAAGTTGGCTACTTAACATACAAAAAAATAAGTTAAACAAGTCTTTGTACAAAGTTGCTTTCACACAACACTAAGTTGTTTTTTTAAATAGTTTGTCGAAACATATACAAATATGATCTACTTTTGAAGACCTCATCGCGGCAGGCCCAATGGTGAAAACGGATCGCAATTTCGACACGCGAGTTAAGAGTTATGACCTTTCGATTTCTCCCTGAGATAAAATTAAATGCATGTGTGTTGTCCATGTGTGTTTCCGTGTGCTAGACTTTCTATTTTTAGGGTGAATGCCGGGTTGGACTAACTAGCATCCGGATGCTCCCTAGCCACGTCCATTTAATATTGTAGATATTGATATTTTAAAAAAAAATGATAAAATTTAGTAAGATTTAACTTTTGGCTAATGCGTCTTGCGTTCCGAGGAGGGACTAGTTGGCTACTCGGAGTTGGCAAGTGTCGACTCAAAATAGGAAATCAGTTAGGAATCCAACGATCCTACGTAGTACGTATGAGCTAACCCGATTCTTTGGTTATATTCCTTTCCGTTTTAAATTTTGTTCTAAAGGTGGCCTTGGCGCCTTGCCCTGTATATCCACATTTAAACAGTGCTATGATCGAGTAGCAGACAGAGGTAATTAAGAGGAGCGAGATGCCTGAGAATTCGAACCCTGCGTCGTCGCCGGTGCCTTACCCGGTGCTGGTGATCGTGCAGCCGGGATCGTGGGAGTGTGACCCCACGAAGCAGACAGTCTTCAGCCTGCCCGACCGGCAGCTACACTACATCGCCACGCCGGAGCCGACGAACAGGAAGACCAGCTACTTCCCGACGCCGCAGGGCTGGGTCCTGGTGGTCGTCCCCGCCGATCCGTCGTCGTCGTCGTGGTGGTCGGGAAGTACTACGTACCTCTTAAACCCTGAGGACCGGTCACGGATCGAGCTGCCGCCTCTGGGCGACAACGACGAGCTCCCGGCCACCAAGTGCAGGTGCGTGCTATCCGACCGTGTCCCTGTCCCGGGCAGCGTCGTCCTGGTCTTCGATCTACAGAGCCCGGCGATGTGGCACTGCCGCGTGGGCGGCCGCTGGTTCCGCCATGACTACGACATCGGCAGCTACGAGCTTTCCGAGGAGTACTGCCCGCCCCCCTGCCCCAGGACCAGGAAGAAGAACCTCCTCGACGTCGCCGCCGTCGACGGGAGGTTCTTCTTCGTGGAGTCCGACGACGTGCTTGGCACGGTGGACTTCTTCGAACACGACGACCAGCGCCCGCGACTGGGGGTGATCGCCGTCCCCGGCGTGGACTTCGCGGAGGGCTTCACGGCGACGTACCTCGTCGACTCCGGCGGCCGCGAGCTGCTCATGGTCCGCATCGGCTTCCAGGGCCTGAGCGTGGACGGCCCGTGGGATCTGCGCGTGTACCGGATGGACTTCGCGTCGGCGGTGTGGCGCAGGACGGAGGACGTCGGCGACCGGGCGCTCCTCCTCGGGGACGAGAACTTCGCGGCGTCGTGCTCCGCGAGCGGGTGCGGGCTGAGGGCCAACTGCGTGTACTGGATGAACTGCTTCGGCGAAGGGGGCAGCATCTTGTACGCTATGGACCTCCATGGCAGCGGCGCCGAAGAGCTTATGCGGCGTGGCAACTCGCCCGGAGTGCCTCCGAGGCCGTTCTGGGTCTTGCCGATTGGTTCATAGTGCAACCCTCCCCATATTTTTCTTCTTTTATTAAGAATATAGAAGTAGTTCACAAAAAATTAATGACATGTCGTTATTACTTTTGGAATCTACCTATATATATTCCGGTAAGAGTAGAGACGCAAGTTTGTAACCTTTAGGTAACCTCTATTTTAGTCTAGTTCAATCAAATGAACTAGTTTTCTTAAAAAATGATGATTTATAAAAATGTAGTTCATTTTTATACTAAAGATGGAGAGGGTACCCTAAAGATTACCCATTTGCATCCTTAGGCAGGAGAGAGGATGTTTGTGTTTATGCTGTTCCATTCGAGAATGGGAATGTACTATGTCTTTTTTATATGATGTGCAATACATAGATATACGTCAATGTACGGATTTTCTCAAGATTGTCAATGAACGAATCAAATTTTACATAATTAGTATAAAGAACTTTTTCATGACAAATCTGGAAATGTTGATGAATTGTTCGGGTGAAATTGTTTCTTTTACATGTTACATTCCGTTTAAAATTAGGACTATCATAGATTCTCCTTAACCTTAGGACGCCCTCCCCAAGTGATTTTCTCTTTTTGAGTGTTACATAAAAGAACAATTTTTGTATTCCTTCCGTCCACAAATAACTAATTTGGGTTTGTCTAGATTCGAATGTATCTAGACGCATTTTAGTGTATAGATACAACCGAATCTAGACAAACCCAAGTCAGTTATTTTTGAACAGAGAGAGTACATATCATCAGGATTCTTATAAACTTAAAGCTTCTAGAATTATTTAATTTTTAGATTATGAACCTGATCTGTCTTCACAGTCGATTTTTTTTTTCGACGAGAACTTCAAGACTAGACTTGTTACTCTGAACTTCATCCTTCGGCTTTATTTCGACGAGAGCTTCAAGGCTAGACCCAAAATTGTCATTTTCCGATAGATTTCCCCCCTTCAAAGTAATCATCCGAAGATTTATGAAGTTGTTATGATACTGTTAATAGAGTTACCATGTGGTTAGGTTGTGAATGAGTGCAACTAAAATATCACGGTCGCAACCCCACTTACAACTCATGATACGAATAAATCGCGGTGCAATCCGATAGTTCTGAAGTTGAATGAGCTCTAACTTAATTATCATTTGACTGAGAATTAACAAAAGCAGTATCATTTTGGACCTAGTCTATGATGCCGCTCCATCGGGCATGTGTCGGTTCATTTTCCGCTCAATTATAGTACCTCTATATTCTATAAAGTAAAACATATAAATTTTATCAAAAGTCAGACCACGCAAAAGTTTGACCCAGCTTTAAAATAAATACCACCAACTGTTATATTATATAGATATAAGGAATATATAAAAGTTTGACCCAACTTTTAATTAAATACCACCAATAATATTAGTACATAGATATAATGTGAAATATAGATAACAATTAATGTATCTAATAAGATTGATTAGATATTGTACATGCCGTTCTAAAAGTTTGGTCCAATTTTATGTGGTTCGAGTTTTAAAATTCCTAAATTACGGAACAAAGGGAGTAACCTTTTAAGAATAGTACCGACATACCGAAAGTGTCTTTGGCTTCGGAGTTTCAGTGCTCCCTTTATTTTAAAAATTCAAAAAAATATTTACAAGTTTTTGAAATAAAAAAAATTCTGAACAAAAATCGCAACATAAAATTATCTGCTAAAAATGAAAAAATCTGATAAAGATTAGGGATTTGAAAAATGCATGCAAAAGTCCACACTTTTGTCACTTTGTGTAGCTTAAAATGCAAAGCATTTGAAATTGATATTTTGCACATTTAAAAAAATTTTGGCTAGCTGCAGATATTTTTGCAACTCATAAATATATTTTTTTGATTTTTTTAAAATAGCAAGAGTAATGGTTTTCGGAAGCCAAAAATCTCCACCCCTGGCATCATGGTCTTAAAAATAGTAGGACGCAAAAATACCACAATAGTGCAAGGGGTCATGTAACGTGTGATAACCTAGAGTCACTAACATGAGAAGTCCACGTGTGAGAAACCCCAGTAAGTCGTGGCGTAGTAAATCATATAGATCCGCGTCCCACTAAGTCTGTGCTACAGGCCCAAGTTATACCAGCTGCTTCAAACTAACAGGGCCATTTCCTAAGAAAAGGTAATAGCCCAGTTTCTTGAAGATGCTAACAAGGCCCACCAAGGTGGTGTCTCCGTTTTAATCATTTTTTTCATCAACTGCGGTTTTTTTTTCTAAATAAAGGAGCGTGCACGTGTATTTCATTGATGCATTGGCCTCTTGTTTAAGATGGCAGACTCCTTTTTCAGGATCTCAAGCATGCATTTGTCTCTGTTTAAGGGGTTCTTTGGATTATAGGGGTTCAAATAACTGATTTGGATTTAAATAGATTGGAATGTATATAGACGTGTTTTAGTGTATATGTATATTCGAATCTAGACAAACCCAAGTCAGAAATTTCTAGACTGAGGGAATATGATTAGCATATTAGATGGATTTCTACTCATTCCAAAAACAACTGACCCAAGTCAGTTATTTCTGGACGAATGGAGTACATGATTTCAAAATGTAGGAATTGTGCAATCAGGTGTCTCTGGCTGCCGCACAGGAATCAAACACAAGAATTTAATTTTAAAGAATCTGTAGTAGAGAGAGAGAGTAGAAAGAGAAAGAGTGAACGCGCCTTGGACTTCTCGAAGAAAAATTTGAACGAGGTTTCAGTTGAGATTGTTGGCAACGAAAACACGCTAGGTACTGAATTTCCAGTAGACCAAGCAAGCAAACAAACAAGCAAGCGTAGCAGGCGAGCACGGCATAGCTGCAGGAGACGGTGACGTGCAGACATACGTACACATTCAACGACCCGTCTCGTCTTCAGAGCATTGTAGTATGTACTAGTAGGTCTGTAGCCGCAGAGGTTTATGCTGCATCTGCAAGAGAATAATGCTCCACTGTTGACTCGACGGGCAGTGCACTCTACAGTCGCATGGGACTGGAGGAGGGACGTGATGGATGGACTGATGAAGCAGTAGGTGAACTGGATGATCTCTGAACGATGATGGATCGAATCTGGGCTCAGTTACGCGTCACATCATGTGCAGTCTCCTGCACTGCACGACGCGCCGTTCTGCTTCTTCCACTGTGCTCTCTCACTTTCAGTTTTGTCTCACCCACTCACGAACCAGGAGTTTCCTACTGTAGTAGTAGTATTCTAGTAGAGTCTGAGTTGGACTGTGTTCGTTCAAGAATTTCTGTACATTGAACACATCTAGGAGATGGTGAAATTACGGTACGGATGCTGGCGGAGTGGCGGTAGAGGTACTTGAGGTTAGAGCGGGATGTTACGCGGGCTGTTCCGGGTAGTAGGAGGTTGTTGGCGCGTTAAACTTAGTACTCCCTCCAATCCTAAAATAAGTGACTTGAGTTTATCTAGATTCGTATGTACCTATATACTAAAACGTGTCTAGATACATTCGAATCACTTATTTTAGGACGGAGGGAGTACTTGTCTACCACCTGCGCTGCGCTGGGAAGAGACAGAAACAAGTAGCAAGCAGCAAGCAACGAGCAGAGGGGCAGTGTGACAGGCCAAAACAGTGCTGTTAATCAGCCACAGCCAGCCACACAGGCACAACAGTCCTGACTTCCTTGGTCTCGCACGACATCATTGCCGATGTCTTCAACTTGCAGCGTCGAGGCCGCAGGCACAGCCGGCGTCGGCGCGGGCGCCGCTGCCGCACGAGGGAGAGGCGAGCTCTGCGGCAGATTTTCGAGCGGTAGCCTAGCTGCGTCGACCGAGACAGATCGATCCAATCCCCCGATCCCGTCCCCCTCCGCCTTTTCACGTCGGAATCCGCCACCGGAGTTTCCGCATCAAAAGGGACGGCCACGGCACCCACTCCACCAGTTGTTCCTCTCGCCCGCCGCGCCGCACTGTTTCCTGTCCCGAAAGCCAGGCAAACTGTTTGTACTCCTACTCCACAAGCAGTTTAGTGCAACATCTGTACGGACAAAACTACGGGAGCATACTCTCCCAGACTCCCGGTCACGGTCTCGGCACAGAGCGTCCAGGCTCTGCTAGATGGAGATCCATATTATACACAGACGCGAGCGAGCGTGACTGGGATAGTGAGTCTCAGTCGCTCACCGCCGTAGCGTGTTGCGATTGCGAGATCGTGAGTAGGTACGCGACGCACCGGCCAGAAAAAGTCAGAACGGCGACGTGTCACTCAACTTTGTGCGCTGGTGCCACGCGCCAACCGTGTACTCCTCTTTCCTCGCTCCAGCCAAGCCATGGGTCGACGATCAGTCGAGAAGGATGGTGGTCATCTCATCTGCTGACTGTGGTGAGTAGGATAAGCTTCAGCCTAGGGCGGTTGTTGGTGAGGCGAGCCCGCGGCGGCGAAAGGATCCCTGTCCGACACGAGACGATAGCCAAGCACGGCTAGTCTTATTGTCTCAGTCAATCAGTGCGTGGTAGCGGCATGTTTTCTTTCCACTCTTGGTTAATCTTGTGCTTGACACCCGCGAATCAACGCGCGCCAGCCGCTTTACCGGGAAACATAAGCAAACATAGTCGGCGCAACAGGTCTTTTTCCTCTGGATCACATGTATATCCCGCTGGATTTAGAAATTAGTAGAACCAGTGAAGTGGTTTGGATGGGAGCACCGGCCACTGTCACTACTCACTCACACTGCATGTAAGAAAAGATGTGATAGGCCAAGCGGTCATGGTCACCGGAATGAATGATTTGCCCGACGAGCCAATGGACTACTACCAGATGCTAGAGGATGCGAGTCATTCATGGTAAGATGTGTGACACGAAACCAGAATGATTGCTTTGCTCTGCCTCTCTAGTCTTGGCTCACGATCGACGGCCAGCTGATCGACTGGGGCAGCATGGATCAAACTACTCGCTGGCTTGTCAAGGTATCTTATGTACCTTCGCCAATCAGTCCAGATGCTGATAGGCTAAGTGATGGTGCGCCATAACCTTTTTCTACGCTTTTTTCTTCTTCTTTATTAGTCCTACTTTTTGCGGTGATGGGCAAAAGTTAGACTCGGGAATTGGAATTGGAGGGGTCTCGGGCAATGATTTTGTTGGGAGATTCAGAGCTAATGATGTCCTCCTCTAAGTAACCGTCTATAGGACTAGTGGGGGTATCATATAGTAATATATTATGTACGTATATGATATTAGTATATAATACTATCGCTACAATACATAGTATTATAGTCTTAGTATACTTATTATTGTTTTATAAAATCTCAACGTAAAATTGTGTACAAGATTTATTTGAAATTAATTTTTCTAGTTCTACGTGCTATGATACCGTATCTACCTATGATACCAACACAATCTCTTTCATCATTAATTAACATGCCACGTCAGAATTTTGCCAACATGGCATGCATGATACTACCTATAATAACCCTACTGAGGCTAGTCTAAAAAATTTATGTGCCTTATGCCAATGGCCACTTGAGTGGCAATTATGGAATATATTGTCCTTTCATTCCATAGTTGACAACATATTAATGTATCAAACTTGTATAAATGGTATAATATACGAGTCGCTTCAACATATGGTAGCAATAGACATCAACGATACATGCAATCAAATTATAACAAGAAAAAACAGCAAAACTACAAGTAGCGAGAAATGGCACACGATCTTATGTTACCCAACGAAACTATTTTTTTGGCCTTTTTTTAACAGAATTATGGCCTCATTAAACCAGCATATACAATGATCTTTGGTTTAAACCCTTGTTTTCGCCAAAACCTATGTTTACGAATTTGAAGACTATTTTGGTCTTTCTGATCTTCTGCACCATTAATGTTCTAACACCCTGTGTGGTTTTTTTAACAAGGGTTTGGGATCGCGAAGGACCCCGAAGCTATCGGTATATTATCGTCGGTGGGTACAATCTACAAACAGGACCCCTCGAAGGAAAAGAAGATTACAACATGGTCCTGAACAATTGCACAAAGGACCCTAGAAGAAAGCTTGAAATAGTAATCAAGTCTAAGGTCGTCTCCACCACTATTGTGCCTCCATTGCGGTCCGCCTTGACGCCGTCGGGGATGCACCACTTGGCAGCAGGAAGACGAGGAAGTCCAACAAAAAGCTCTTGAAGGGGCCTCCACACTGGAGGTCGAAGAAGCACCATCACGCCACCTGAAAGGGCCGCCTTTCAGCCAAAGATCATGGTGGCAATCATGGCCAGCATGTGATACGCTCGTTGTAGCAAGTACTAACGCCATGGTTTCGACTCCGAAGACGCATGAGCTGGAACACCCCTGAAAGGGAATTTCACTTCTAAATGTGTATTGGTGTTTGCTAACAACATAAGTGAGTTTTAACCATGTGCTAAGTATTTTTTAGATCTTATGGTAAAAAGCAAAAGACCGTGTTGAGCACCTCCAAAGTGAAAATATCGAAGAAGTATCAAGAGGGGTTGCACTTTGTAAATCTTGGAGGTCATCTCTAATGGAAATGATTGAAGGTGTCATGAGTTTGGAGACTCCGGGATCCAACCCCAGAGACTCTGGTGCAGCTGACCGGAGACTCCATCCAAGGTCTCCGGCATGGGTCCAAAAGCTCTCAGTACACCCTCCCCCCGGAGACTAGCCCAGAGTCTATGGTCGCCAACCCCGGACACTCCGATGTTGCTGCCCGGTGTTGGAGATATGCCCAAGAGGCAATAATAAAAGTGGTTATTATTATATCTTTGTGTTTATGATGAATGTTTACATCCCATGCTATAATTGTATTATAAGGAAACATTGATACATGTGTGTTTTATAAACATAAAAGAGTCCCTAGTAAGCCTCTTGTGGAACTAGCTTGTTGATTAAATGATGATCATGGTTTCCTGATCATGGACATTGGATGTCATTAATAACAAGGTTATATCATTAGGAGAATGATGTGATGGACACACACCCATAGTAAGCGTAGCATAAGATCAAGTCATTAAGTTCGTATTGCTGTAAGCTTTCAAATGCATAGTAACATAATCCTTCGACCATGAGGTTATGTTAATCACCATCACCGGATGGGTACTTTGATGACATCAAACACCGCTTCGTAACTGGGTGGTTATAAAGGTGTCATTGGGTATTCTAAAAGTATGTGTTGAAGCGCATGGACCAAGATTGGGATTTGTCCATCCATATGACGGATAGATATGCTCTGGGCCCTCTCGGTGGAATGTCATCTAGTTAGCTTGCAAGCATGTGACTAGGTCACAAGGGATGACATAACATGGAACGAGTAAAGAGTACTTATCAGTAACGAGGAAGAACTAGGTATAGAGATACCAACGATCAAACCTCGGATAAGTAGAATATCGTGTGACAAAGGGAATTGGTTTCGTATGTTAATGGTTCTATCGATCACGAAGTCATCGTTGAGTATGTGGGAGCTGTTATGGATCTCCAGATCCCGCTGATGGTTATTGATCGGAGATGTGTCTCCATCATGTCTACATGTTCACAAATCGTAGGGTGACACACTTAAGGTTCAAAGTTGCTTTAAGTAGATATGGAATGTGCGTTGGAAATCGAATGTTGTTCGGAGTCTCGGATTGGATCCGGGACATCACGAGGAGATCCGGAATGGTCTGGAGAATAAGATTCATATATTGGGGATCATTTTCTAAGTTAGGAAATGTTTCGGAGTGTTTGTATGGAGATTCTAGAAGGTTTCGGAATGTTCTGGAAGGTTCTAGAAGAGTTCTTGGTGTTTGCTTGAAAACCAAGAAAGGGTCAAAGGAAACCTTGTGGGGCGAGACACGGATTCGTGGGGGAGGAGGACTCCTCCCCCCTTCCCAACCCGCCGGCCATAGGAGGGGAGTCCTACTAGGACTCCCCCTCCCAAGGCGCGCCTCCCTCCTTTAAATAGAGGGGAGGGGGCGCCCCCTCCTAGACCTCTCTCATAACAATCCCTAGCCACCGCCTCTCTCCTCTTCCTTCGCTCTGCTCCGGCTTAGGCGAAGCCCTGCAGAATTCTCTCCTCCAACACCACCACCACACCGTCGTGCTGCTGGGATTTTGTGGAGAAGATCTACTACCTCCGCTGCTCCCTGGAACGGGGAGAGGAAGGTCGGATTCGACTCCGCACGTGTGACCGACTGCGGAAGCGCTGCCGGAACGTGGCGCCGGAAGGATCGTCCACACGATCTTGAGATCGGCAAGTGATCGACTACATCAACCCCGAGATCTAATCTCGTAACGCTTTCGGTTCTACGAGGGTTAGTACAAGATCTATCTCGTTGCTCATGTCTAATAGATTAGATCTTGGCTTTTATCTAGATTAGATCTGGGTTTTGTTCGTTCTTGCGGTAGAAAATTTTTGTTTTCCATGCTACGAGCCCATCAGTGGTATCAGAGCCTTGTCTATGCGTAGATCTGTTGCATGAGTAGAACACAATGATGTTGTGGGCGTTGGTGCTCGTGTCGTATTTTGCTTTGTGTACTTTGCATCTTACGGTATGGTGGGATGAAGCGGCTCGGGCTAACCTTACATGTCATCGCACATGAGACTTGCTCCACGCTTGACGTGTAACTTGCTTTGCACAAGTGGCTTTGCGGGTGTCTGTCTCTCCCATCATAGTATAGATCCAATCTACACTTTGCACTTGATAGCACTTGTATCAACGTTGTGGTTCAGTTTCGTAGGTAAGATCCGTTCTTATTCGAAAGCCCCAAACCACGTAAAACTTGCAAAGAAAATTAGAGGCGTCTAACTTGTTTTTGCAGGGGTTTTGTGATGTGAAATGGCCATCATGTGATTGTGATTATATTTGATGTATGCAATGATCCTTGTTGTAATATGGCAACCGGCAGGAGCCTAATGGTTGTCTTTAATTCTGTTAAGACCTGCGTGTCTTTTCATCTTGTAATAGCTTTATTCCAAGTAGTTGTAATAGTTGCTGGTGATGATGGACAACCATGAAGCGGCGCCACTGACCTTGATGCAATGCTGATGATGATGGAGATCATGTCCGTGCTTTGGAGATGGAGATCAAAGGCATAAGAAGAAAGGGCCATATCATATCACACTAATTATGAATTGCCAGTGATATTAATCCTTTATACATCTTGTATTGTTTAGATCGCGACGGTAGCATTATAAGATGATCCCTCTCACTAAATTTCAAGTAATAAAGTGTTCGTCCTTAGTTGGCACCGTTGCTAAGACTCGTCGTCTCGAAGCATCTCGTGATGATCGGGTGTGATAGATTCTACGTGTGCATACAACGGGTGCAAGCCAGATTTGCACATGCGGAAACTAAGGTTAATCTTGACGAGCCTAGCATGTACAGACATGGTCTCGGAACACGGAATACCGAAAGGTAGAGCACGAGTCATATAAGTGATATGATGAACATGAAGATTGTTCGCCGATGAAACTACATCCTCTCTCGTGAAGATCGGACTTGGTGTAGTGGACTTGGTTTGTGTAATCACTAAGACAATGTGAGGGATGTTGTTTTGAGTGGGAGTTCATCTAGTTAATTTAAGAATTAAAGTAGAACTCAATTTATCATAAACTTAGTCTAAACTACTTGCAAATATTGTTGTAGATTATGGCGAACCTCTCCATCAATTTCAATGCGTTCCTAAAGAAAGAAAAGCTTAAGAACAATGGAAGCAACTTCACGGACTGGCTCCGTGGTCTGAAGATTGTTCTTAGGGCTAGTCAGATGACCTATGTGCTCGAAGCACCGCTAGGTGACCCACCTGTAGATGATGCCACCGATGACGTAAAGAATGTTTACGCCACTCGGAAAAATCATTACTCCACAGTTTAGTGTGCCATCCTGTACGGTTTAGAAATGGAGCTCCAGAAGCGTTTTGAGCACCACGACCCGTTAGAGATCATTAAGGAGCTCAAGCTCATTTTTGAGACTCACGCGGCCGTGGAGAGCTATGAGGCCTCCGAAAAATTCTTTACCTGCAAGATGGAAGAGGGAAGCTCCGTTAGCGAGCACGTGCTCACCATGTCTGGGCACGCAAACAAACTCCAAGAGTTGGGGATAACGAATCCTAATGAGTTAGGGATTCACCGTGTCCTCCAATCACTGCCACCGAGTTATAAGAACTTTGTGATAAACTGCAATATGCACTGCATGAACAAGACGTTGCCTGAACTATCGTCCATGCTGAAAACTGCTGAAGTGGAGATCAAGAAGGAGCACCAAGTGTTAATGGTCAATAAGACCACCAATTTCAAGAAACAGGGCAAGCCTAAGAAAAAGGGCAACTTCAAGAAGGACGGCAAGAAAGCTGCCGCACCTGCTAAGAAGCCCAAGGCTGGTCCTAAGCCTAAAACTGAGTGCTTCTACTGCAAAGGTGCTGGTCACTGGAAGCGTAACTGCCCCAAGTACCTGGCAGATCTAAGAACGGCAACATCAAGAATAAAGGTATATTCGATATACATGTTATGATGTGTATCTTACTAGTAGTCGTAGTAGTGCCTGGGTATTTGATACTGGTTCGGTTGCTCATATTTGTAACTCGAAACAGGAGCTACAAAATAAACGAAGACTGGCAAGAGACGAGGTGACGATGCGCGTTGGAAATGGCTCCAAGGTTGATGTGATCGCCGTCGGCACGCTCCCTCTACATCTACCATCGGGATTAGTTTTAAATTTAAATAATTGTTATTTGGTGCCTGCGTTAAGCATGAACATTATATCTGGATCTTGTTTATTGCGAGACGGTTACTCTTTTAAGTCTGAGAATAAAGGTTGTTAGATTTATATGAGTTATATCTTTTATGGTAATGTACCTGAGATGAATGGTTTATTCTTATTGAATCTCGATAGTAGTGATACACATGTTCACAACATAGATGCTAAACGAATAAAATTGAATGATAATTCTACATACATGTGGCACTGTCGTCTTGGTCACATTGGAGTGAAGCGTATGAAGAAACTTCATTCTGATGGACTTCTTGAATCACTTGATTTTGAATCACTTGAAAGATGCGAAGCATGTCTAATGGGAAAAATGACTAAGACTCCATTTTCTGGAATAATGGAGCGAGCTACAGACTTATTGGAAATAATACATACCGATGTGTGCGGTCCAATGAGTGTAGCATCGCGTGGTGGATATCGTTATGTTCTCACTTTCACGGATGACTTAAGTAGATATGGGTATGTCTACTTTATGAAACATAAGTCCGAAACTTTCGAGAAGTTTAAGAAATTTCAAAGTGAAGTGGAAAATCATCGTAACAAGAAGATTAAGTTTCTGTGTTCTGACCGCGGAGGTGAATATCTGAGTTATGAGTTTGGCATGCATTTAAAGAAATGTGGAATACTTTCGCAGTTAACACTGCCGGGAACACCACGGCGTAATGGTGTGTCCGAACGTCATAATCGAACTCTCTTAGATATGGTTCGGTCTATGATGTCTCTTACAGATTTACCGCTATCGTTTTGGGGCTATGCATTAGAGACAGCCGCATTCACTTTAAATAGGGCACCATCTAAATCCGTTGAAACGACACCGTACGAATTGTGGTTTTGTAAGAAACCTAAGTTGTCGTTCCTTAAAGTTTGGGGTTGCGAAGCGTATGTAAAGAAGTTACAGCCTGATAAGCTTGAACCCAAAGCGGAGAAATGTGTCTTCATAGGATACCCTAAAGAAACAATTGGGTATACCTTCTATCATAGATCCGAAGGCAAAGTTTTCGTTGCCAAGAATGGATCCTTTCTTGAGAAGGAATTTCTCTCAAAAGAAGTGACTGGAAGGAAAGTAGAACTCGACGAGGTTATTGAACCTTCTCTCGGAGTTGAGAGTAGCGCAGCACCAGAAGATGTTTTTGTGCCACCTGCACCAACTGGAGAGGAAGCTAATGATGCTGATCATGAAACTTCGAACGAAATTACTGCTAAACCTCGCAGGTCAACGAGGGTTCGTACCACTCCTGAGTGGTATGACTCTACCTTGAACGTCATGTTGGTGGACAACACTGATGACCCTGCGACGTATGAAGAAGCTATGGTGAGCCCAGATTCCGACAAATGGCTAGAAGCCATGAAATGCGAAATGGGATCCATGTACGAAAACCAAGTATGGACTTTGGTGGACTTATCGGATGGCCGTAAGGCTGTCGAGAACAAATGGATTTTCAAAAGAAAAACAGATGCTGATGGTAATGTTACCGTCTATAAAGCTCGACTTGTCGCGAAAGGGTTCCGACAAATTCAAGGAGTTGACTGCGATGAGACTTTCTCACCAGTAGCGATGCTAAAGTCTGTGAGGATTTTGTTAGCAATCGCTGCATATTTTGATTATGAAATTTGGCAGATGGATGTCAAAACGGCGTTCCTTAATGGTGACATTGAGGAAGAGTTGTATATGGTACAACCCAAGGGTTTTGTCGATCCTAGTGATGCTGACAAGGTATGCAAACTTCAGCGCTCCATTTATGGACTGAAGCAAGCATCCAGGAGTTGGAATCAATGTTTTGATAAAGTAATCAAAAACTTTGGATTTATACAAACTTATGGAGAAGCTTGTATTTACAAGAAAGTGAGTGGGAGCTCTGTAGCATTCCTAGTACTATATGTAGATGACATATTGTTGATTGGGAATGATATAGAACTTCTTAATAGCATCAAAACCTATTTGAATAATATTTTTTCAATGAAGGATCTTGGCGAAGCGGCATATATTCTAGGCATCAAGATTTATAGAGATAGATCAAGACGCCTAATAGCGCTTTCACAAAGTACATACTTAGACAAAGTTCTAAAGAAGTTTAGAATGGAAGTGAGCAAGAAAGGGTTCGTGCCCATGTTGTCAGGTAAGACCTTGAGTAAGACTCAAAGTCCGGCTACGGCAGAAGATAGAGAAAAGATGAATAATATTCCCTATGCCTTGGCCATAGGTTCTATCATGTATGCCATGTTGTGTACAAGACCGGATATAGCACATGCTTTTAGTTTGACTAGCAGATATCAAAGTGATCCTGGAATGGAGCACTGGACAGCGGTCAAGAATATCCTAAAGTACCTGAATAGGACTAAGGATATGGTTCTTTCTTATGGAGGTGATGAACAGCTTGTTGTAAATGGTTACACTGATGCTAGTTGGAACACCGATCCAGATGACTCGAAGTCACAGTCTGGATACGTATTTATTTTGAATGGTGCTGCAGTGAGCTGGAGGAGTGCCAAGCAAAGCGTTGTGGCGAAATCTTCAACTGAATCGGAATACATAGCTGCTTCGGAGGCTGCACAAGAAGCCATATGGATGAAGGAGTTCATTACTGAACTTGGCGTGGTTCCCAGTGCGTTGGACCCGATGGCCATCTACTGTGACAACACAGGTGCCATAGCTAATGCACAGGAGCCAAGGTCACATAGCAAGCTGAAGCACATCAAGCTACGTTTCCATGCTATTCGCGCTATGTCCGAGATGGTGACATAAAGATTTGCAAAGTACACACTGATCTGAATATGGCAGATCCGTTGACTAAACCTCTCCCTAGAGCAAAGCATGACCAACACCAGAACGCCATGGGTGTTAGGTATATTACCATGTAATCTAGATTATTGACTCTAGTGCAAGTGGGAGACTGTTGGAGATATACCCAAGAGGCAATAATAAAAGTGGTTATTATTATATCTTTGTGTTTATGATGAATGTTTACATCCCATGCTATAATTGTATTATAAGGAAACACTAATACATGTGTGTTTTGTAAACATAAAAGAGTCCCTAGTAAGCCTCTTGTGGAACTAGCTTGTTGATTAAATGATGATCATGGTTTCCTGATCATGGACATTGGATGTCATTAATAACAAGGTTATATCATTAGGAGAATGATGTGATGGACACACACCCATAGTAAGCGTAGCATAAGATCAAGTCATTAAGTTCGTATTGCTGTAAGCTTTCAAATGCATAGTAACCTAATCCTTCGACCATGAGGTTATGTTAATCACCATCACCGGATGGGTACTTTGATGACATCAAACACCGCTTCGTAACTGGGTGGTTATAAAGGTGTCATTGGGTATTCTGAAAGTATGTGTTGAAGCGCATGGACCAAGATTGGGATTTGTCCATCCATATGACGGATAGATATGCTCTGGGCCCTCTCGGTGGAATGTCATCTAGTTAGCTTGCAAGCATGTGACTAGGTCACAAGGGATGACATAACATGGAACGAGTAAAGAGTACTTATCAGTAACGAGGAAGAACTAGGTATAGAGATACCGACGATCAAACCTCAGATAAGTAGAATATCGTGTGACAAAGGGAATTGGTTTCGTATGTTAATGGTTCTATCGATCACGAAGTCATCGTTGAGTATGTGGGAGCCGTTATGGATCTCCAGATCCCGCTGATGGTTATTGATCGGAGATGTGTCTCCATCATGTCTACATGTTCACGAACCGTAGGGTGACACACTTAAGGTTCGAAGTTGTTTTAAGTAGATATGGAATGTGCGTTGGAAACCGAATGTTGTTCGGAGTCTCGGATTGGATCCGAGACATCACGAGGAGATCCGAAATGGTCCGGAGAATAAGATTCATATATTGGGGATCATTTTCTAAGTTAGGAAATGTTCCGGAGTGTTTGTATGGAGATTCTAGAAGGTTTTGGAATGTTCTGGAAGGTTCTAGAAGAGTTCTTGGTGTTTGCTTCAAAACCAAGAAAGGGTCAAAGGAAACCTTGTGGGGCGAGACACGGATTCGTGGGGGAGGAGGACTCCTCCCCCCCTTCCCAACCCGCCGGCCATAGGAGGGGAGTCCTACTAGGACTCCCCCTCCCAAGGCGCGCCTCCCTCCTTTAAATAGAGGGGAGGGGCGCCCCCTCCTAGACCTCTCTCATAACAATCCCTAGCCGCCGCCTCTCTCCTTTTCCTTCGCTCTGCTCCGGCTTAGGCGAAGCCCTGCAGAATTCTCTCCTCCACCACCATCACCACACCGTCGTGCTGCTGGGATTCCGTGGAGAAGATCTACTACCTCTGCTGCTCGCTGGAACGGGGAGAGGAAGGTCTGCTTCGACTCCGCACGTGTGACCGACTGCAGAAGCGCTGCCGGAACGCGGCGCCGAAAGGATCGTCCACACGATCTTGAGATCGACAAGTGATCGACTACATCAACCCCGAGATCTAATCTCGTAACGCTTTTGGTTCTACGAGGGTTAGTACAAGATCTATCTCGTTGCTCATGTCTAATAGATTAGATCTTGGCTTTTATCTAGATTAGATCTGGGTTTTGTTCGTTCTTGCGGTAATTTTTTTTTGTTTTCCATGCTACGAACCCATCAGCCGGAGACTCAGCCCTATATCTAGACTAGTCTTTGGCCAAGTTCCAGGATCTTTCTATATGTCCCACCAGAGACTGCTCCGGAGTCTAAGGTCACCACCCCGGTGACTCTGGCCAGGCCGGAAAATCCGGTGGTCAAATCTAGAGGCTCTAGTGTTGATTGCCAACGGCTATATCTCTAAGAGCACTATAAAATGTAGCTTCTCCCCAAGAACCAACTGTAACTTCCCACTCTCTCTCATCCATTGCTGCCAAGCTTAAACCTTCAAGATATCTTTCCCTACCCACTAGAACTTGATTCCCTTTTGGTAATTAAGGGAGGTGACATAGGTATTATTACCCGGGTCCTTATGGTTAGCTACCCTGGTAACATAAAGGCTCACAGCCCACAAAGCCCAAGAAGAATCAAGGAAAGCCCAAGAAGCATCCGACGGAAGGCATAGCTTGTCGGATAAGGAAAGAATAGAAACTGAAATTGTATTAGTGTTGTAATTATAAGAATATAACCTATCCGTATATGGCCTCGGGACCCAGCCTATTATATATAGGCTAGGAGGAGCCCACCCCTGTCTCGGTCCCCGTCGACTTCAATGGAGGATCTGATCTCATCGTCGGAAGTTTTTACTTTCGGGTGGAGGAACCCGAAGAACCTGCCCTATCGACCCCGATTTTATCGGGTATGTCGGCCCCAACAGCAGCACCCACAGAGGTACCTGAAACTTCTGTTGGCTCATTTGAAGAAGTCAGGCCCTAGCTGGTAAACGACGAAGAAAACTGTGGAAACTCAACAGATCTAGGGGATCTGGTC
Organism: Avena sativa; assembly: GCA_916181665.1. Lineage (NCBI taxonomy): Eukaryota > Viridiplantae > Streptophyta > Magnoliopsida > Poales > Poaceae > Avena > Avena sativa. The sequence continues at coordinate 475,339,109 of OV702290.1, forward strand.
GATCTATACGATGGTCTCTCCATCGGGTCAGATGTGTTGGAAATATGCCCTAGAGACAAATAGTAGTAAGGACTATTATCATATTTCATATAGTTTATGATTAAGTTTTATATCATGCTATAACTGTATTGAATGGAAACATCAATACACATGTGATATACAAACAACCAAGGGTTCCCAGTGAAACTCTAGTCACTGGTTCATTGGTCAACAGATGATCATGTTTCCTGATCATGTGGCATTTATGTCAGTTGGAAATGGAGTCAACTCATTCGGAGAATGAGATGATGAACCAATACCCAACCTAAACATCGTGACCCGATCATGTCACGAAGTTCAAGTTACCATGATTAGAAATGGATCCTCGTAGACTATTCCTTAGACCGTGAGGCTATATCAATCACTGTCTCCCGAGAGTGCTTAGATAGCATCAAGCACCACTTGGTAATACAGTGGTTATAAAGGTGTGTTCAAGTAATCGGAGGAAACCATAGAGGCAATATATGTCAAGAGCAGGATTTGTCCGTCCATGTGACGGGAAGATACTCAAAGGGCCCACTCGAAGAAGTTATATCCAATAGCTGCGCAACGTGTGATTTGATCACAGGGATATCACTTGTCGGAACGAGTCAAGTAGCATTGTTCGGTAACAAGATTGAACACGACATGGTGATGTCATTGCTCAGATCTCGGGCAATGCAAGTATCGAGAGACAAAGGGAATAAGACACAACTGTCCCGGTTCAAACGGCGAAAGATCTTCGTGGAACGCACAGGGGTCACATGGCCATCTAGGTCCCTCTGTCGATCATTGGTGTGGGAGTGTCCCGACCATGTCTGGAGTGTTCCCGAACCGTGGGGTATCACGCTTAAGGGCTTGATGATGCTTAGAGAGTGTTTATAGGATCGGAAGAATCGCCGAAGAATTGTAGAGAGAAAACTGGAAGGGTTTCGGTAAGTCCGGAGGATGTCCGGAGTGGAGGTGGAAGTGTTCCATAGTCAGGGAGGTTGAATAATATGTGAATGAATGTTAAATATTGATTTAATCATTTATTCATAGTTAGTTAATAAAGAGAAAATCAATTTAAAAGGTCAAAGGCTTAATGGGCCAATTCTCGGAGGGGAGAGGGCCCATTAGGGAAAGGAGAGAGGGGGAAGGGCAAGGGGGTTGGCCGGCTGGGCCAAGCCCCCCCACGCAGGGCCCACTAGGGCTGGCCGGCGGCCTCCCCTCCTCCTCCTCTCCTTTAGTCCCACCCCGGGACTTTGAGGGAGGTAGTACCTCCCCTCCCCCTATATATAGTGGGGTATTTGGCCAGATAAATACACCCAATAATCAATAAAGGCCTTCTCACTTTTGGGAGGACCTCCAATTGATATTTTCTCTCCCTCTCTCTCTCGTGACCATGGTCCCAAGTTCGGACTGCGCAAACGAGAGACATCTTCACCGCAGAGCGCCATCACATTGCGGGATTCGGATCCAGGAGCTCTACTTCCGCAACTGCTGCTGGATCAGGGAAGCAGGAGTTATTGTCAGGCACCGGACGTGTGTAACCCCCCGCGAGGTGTCGCACTTGAGGCACTCAAGTCGTTGGAGCCGTTGGAGCGCAAGGACTTCATCGCGACCTTGAGGTCGGCTTCAGCTCGTCTACATCAACCACGCTCTCCTGAGCGTTGACAACACTTTTCGGTCTTCAAGGGTAAGTTCGCGAAAAGCTCCTCCTGTTACTATATTACTAATAGATAGGTCCTGGCAGCTTCAGGGGTTCAGGGGCATAGGGTAAAAATTATTGTTTTCATACGCGGAACCCCTACAAGATGCCCAGGTAATGCCACCACGTGGCTCAAATCCATCAAATATCGAATCTAAGGAAATCGATGAAGACATCGACTTTCGAATCGGGATGGTCGAAATCTACCTAGAGCAAAATCCGCAGGATTTCATGGACAATGTCTCTTGCGGGTCCAGTAAAAATAGCAGCAACCCGTACCTAACGCACCACCAAGTATGTGTGATCATCGGCGAACTAACAACAACACGCGTGACTCCAACGGTAACCCACTCCTTGACCCTAACAATATTTTGTCAGGTGATGATGAACAAAACCGCGAGAACAAAGGAGACCAACCCAACAACCAAGTCATACCAATAAGAGAAGAACCACGCGAAGGTGAACGGCAAACACTCTGGCTATCCGCCGAAGCATGGCAAAGAGCAAGGGACACAATATCGAGTGCAGTACCAATGACAGCAGAAGCAACGCACAAGGACCTGATGGCCTACTAATATTTACTCCACCACAAGAAAAGAGACTTGCTCAGGATGCAGAGGAAACTCGATGAAAGGAAAAGACTAGCCGACGAATCTAGCCTATTACAGGTGCAAGTAAGCTCTACTCGAGGATCAGGATGCGTAACTGGAGGCGTGCCACCAAGGAGAGGAACTTCACAATTACAGAATATTTCCGAAGCAGAAAGAAATGAGATGGCCCGAAACCTTGATCTATCATTTATGTCGGTAGACCAGGAGGGACACATAAGAGCAAAAATAGCATAGGCTGCAATCGTCGCTTCCCAGACCTACCTAATCACAACTCAACCCGCACCCAATGATCCCTGTGCGACACTTCATTGATCTGCTCTCATGAGACTCGATATGGTGGGAGCATCTCTCGCACAAGGAGAACAAGGAGTCACACGATAAACTGACAGATCCCTACACCGTCACAGCAGCCCTCGGCACGTGGGGCACACCCGACGATCACGATCACCACAACAGGTGCACTTTTCAAACTCCGGGCCACAAGATGATGCAAGAAACGACATTACATAGCGCAAGATCGACAAGTCCAGGGAGGAGCGCAGTAGCCGCAGATATCACGATGGTGAAAGTGAGGATGAGTACGAATTATACCGGGCCAGTTGCTTTACCCAATGGGTTCGCAAAACTCCAGTACCCAAGGTTTTAAACTTCCTCATGATCACCAAAAATACCATGGTCTCCAAGAACCTGAAGCTTGGCTGGTAGACTATCTGGCAACCGTCAAACTATAGGGTGGCTCCAAGGTTACTGCAATGCAAAGCCTGCAGTTACACTTGAGCGGTGCCGCATAGTCATGGCTCAGGCAGTTACCTGAAGAGTCCATCAGCAGCTATAATGACCTCGGAGATAAGTTCATCCGAAACTTCACATCCACGTTCAAGCGCCCCGCATCATTGGATCAGTTACGAGCATGCAATCAGAAACCCAGAGAGTCGATACGGGCATTTACCCAGTTAAGAAGGATAATGGGTCTGAATTTTTTCATGGATTTGGCATCAGGGTCTTTAGGGATCATATTGAGAACAACAAAGTTCAATCTATAAATGTCTAATTTCCCTTCATGGAAATCCTAAAACATGACCATGATATCACCTTTAACTAAATCCCAAAAATGCTGATAAAAAAGAAAAGGAATACCATCAGGGCCAGGGGCCCCATTAGAATATGATTCAAAGACAACTTTTCTAACCTATGATTCAGTAAAAGGAGCTTCAAGACCTTCATTCTGATCTTGAGTGATTTTTTCACCAGGGGAGTAAAAATCTTCACTGATGACAAAACCTGAGCTATCCTCTATTCTAAAAAGATCTTTATAGAAATTAGTAGCAATTTCTAACATTTCATGGGTTTCAGACACTGTTCCATCAGGGCCATCTAAGGAGTGGACCTGCATCTTCCTCCTCTGATTGGATACAGTATGGAAATAGGCAGTGTTTCTGTCCCCCTCTTTGATATCTCTATCCCTAGACCTTTGCTTTGCTTTTACTTCCTCCTTTAACCATAGAGCATGCATTTCTGCATAGATTGCTCTAAGCCTAGCATGCTCATCTTCACTAAGATCATCAGTATCAGCTTTGATCTCAAGAGAATCATACTCTTCCATGAGATTTCTCTTGAGATTCCTAAGCTCAGACTCAATATTTCTACTCCAACCTTTAGTGTCAGCTCTAAGCCTCCTCATCTTTTGTTGCCAAATGCCAATGGAATTCCCCTATATAAGAGGTTTATTCCAAGATTTTCTAACAATCTCATGAAACTCAGCTCTCATGAGCCACCATTTCTCAAATTTGTAAGAACTTTGTCTAGGGATCACACCTAATCCTGCATCCCAAATAAGGGGTGTATGATCACTAGCCAATCTAGGGAGGGAGCTAATGCTGGCTAGAGGGAAAATGCTGCCAAATTCAGGATTACAGAAAAATCTATCAATGTAGACATAATCAAGTTTTCCTGATTATTTCCCCAAGTAAATCTTCTGCTACTGAGCTTGAATTCTAGTAGAGCCTAAATTTCTATCCAGGCATTGAACTTATCACTCCACCTATGGCCTATTACTCCATTACTTTTGTCACTTTGATATCTTACCAGGTTCAAATCTCCACAGATGAGAGTATGACCCTAGTAATCTACAAAGAGACTATGTAGCTCAGAGATGAAAAGTTCCTTTTGATCTTCATAAGTACATCCATAAACATTAACAAACCTGAAAACTAGATTTTTTGCTTTGCACCTAACTATGACAGAAACAGAATAACTTCTAATCTCCCAGCTAATAACATCAAACATATTAAGATCTACCCCAACCAAAATGCCTCCTGCAGAGCCTTTGGCTGGGAGAGAATTCCAAGCAAACATCCTATCACCTACAAGGGAATTTAAGTAATTATCACAGATAACCTCTTTTTTGGTTTCTTGAAAGCCAATGAGGTTAGGATAGTATTTATTAAACATATCTATGATGGCAGTCTTCCTGCCATCAGCTTGAATACCTCTTATATTCTAGGAAGAACTAGTCATAAAGAAGGTTTTTCCTGGAGTGCTTTCCCCATCTATTTTTCCTACTTTAGTCCATAAAGAAAAATCAATTCCTACATCTCCCCCATTCTCCTGCAGATGTGTGGGGGTACTAGGAGATGAAACCTCCACTAACTCTATATTGTTATCACTACAACTATTGCAGGTAAAATTAGGAGCAAAAGAGATAGGACAAAAATTATCACTAGTATTAGGGAGAGATGACACATTACTAGGAGGAATGTGTGAAAAAGAAGATAAGCCATTATCTATTACTGGAGAAATAACAGGACCAATAGAAGCATTTAAACATATGGAGTTAAAACTATTCAAAGATTCACTACTAGGTAGCACCACACCCATAGTGTTGGCTACCTTATCAAAGTTAGAAGGATATAAAACTTGGAAAGGATTTTGACTCTGATTACCTTTGAGTTTTGAGGCCGCTGGCTTGACAGTTTCAAGATTTTTCTTCATCTTAACTTGTGGAGCCAGTCGCAAGACTGTCATGCCTTTATCCGTTACTCTTACGCTTTGCCTTGTGTTACAGATTGTTCCCCAAACCTTTTTGGGCAAAGGTGGGAATTTCTCAGTGTCTTGAGGCACAGTGTTATGGGCATTCTCAGTCTCCTCACTCAAGTCAGTAAAAAAGATCTCATCCTCTTCATCTTGAACCAGCTCCATATCCCTTAGCAAGGAGATGCAGTTCTCTTCAGCTACATGTTTTTTCTTTCAGCCAACCCTGAGCTTGATCACTCTTTAGTAAATCAAGAACAAGAGAAAGTAGGCTTTCTGAAGGGGGGTGTCCTCTTTTATGCATAAAGGCCAGAGCCACTTCCTGAACCTTGTCTAATAGAAATGATGTTTTAATTTGTCCTTGAGAAGCAGAATTTTTGGGAGTAGATTTGCTTGGGCCTGAAGTATTGTTGGGGCACCTTAGCCAGATGTTTTGTCAGTATCCATATTCTCAGAAACATTCCCTTTGCTGCTAGCATCCCCAGAATGGTCACTTGGCTGATGAGGATCATCAGTAGACCCATTGTTTTGGTTAGGTAACAGGTGCAGGACCCTCCATAGTGACACCTATCTGATAAAGCTTTCCATTGACATTAAAAATCCTAGAATCTAGGATTTTCAGATGATCTTTGCACTGAATCTTGACCCTGACAACCTCAAAGAAAGATTGCCACATGCCTTGCCAATCAACTTCTAGCAGAATCCCAAAAGCATATGAAAGTTGATACATCACCTTCCAGTCACACCAAGTAGGATAAAGCCCTCTGAGTTGAAGCCAGACTTCCTGCAGATCAGCCACATAGTCTATCTCTCCATCCCAGGTTGTTACATTCACTGTCACACCTTCCTTGGGCAGGCCAAAACAGGGATAACCAGAGACCTCCTCGACATTGAGATGGGGAGGGAACTTAGCCAGGAAAGTCCAATCATCTAGCTCCCTTACTTGCCAGGGCCAATTATTTCTATAAATCTTTGTAAAAGCACTTGTCAATTCCTCTTTAGTGATTGAACCTTATTCCACATACACAACTCCCACATTATCAGTAGGCATCTCCCTAATAGGCTTATCAGGCAGTTCAATGTTGAAGAAACCCAAAGCAGCTGCAACACTGCCAAAGAATTCAGAGATATGGAAAGGCTTCCTCTTGATAGGGTAGATCTCAACCTCATGTCCAGGTTCTCCACATATGAAACAAGTGATGGGTTGTGGGAAGTTCTGTTTGTGATGTCCTGGTTCACCACAATTATAGCAGATAACATTGGCATAGCAGTCTGCTTTTTTCCTTCCCTTTGAGAGCTGCTTGGGGCAACAAGGGTTGCTCAGGCAAAATCACACTCTCACTTGGTGCTGCTGCTGAGACAGGGTCTTCTTTAGCTTCCTATTTCTGCTTGTTCTTCCCAGATGTCTGATTCTTGCTCCGATTAGCAATCTCCAGATGGGTTTGTTGCACAAATTGCACCGGGGGAGGCTGCTGTTGCTGGCCAGCCGGCGGAGCTTGCTGAATCTGAGGACCTTGCTAGTAGCCAGGAGGAACAGACGCTTGCTGCCAAGGGGCGGGGGGGGGGGGGGAACTGACCTTGAAAACCCGGAGGAAACTGGCCAGGTGGCTGCTGCCATGGTTGCCATTGCAGAAGAGCGAAGCCATACGGTGGGAAGGACCCGTATTGCGGCTGCTGCTGCGGAGGAGCAAACCCAGAGGGGGCTTGAACCCATTGTCCTCCCTTGGCTAAGGTCTTCCCCCTTCCTCGACCTCTACCCCCATCAGCCATCACAATCTTCCTAGCGATTTCTTCGATAGACGGGCGGTTGCTTCCTCCCTACTCTCCCTTCGACAAATCAAGGTTCCGGATCGGCGCGAGGAGGTTGTCTCTGACAGTGGTGGGAATGCAATCGGAAATGGTGAAAGCAAAGCTATCGACTAAGTCCTTCCTGATCCAGACCAGGAGCGGATTGGGGATGAGAGGCGGCGGGACAGCAGGAAGACCGTGGGCCGAGAGACACGGAACCCTATCTGCACGCGCCTGGGAAGAGGTGGAATACCATAATTGCCCAAATGATCCTCAGCCGCTAGATCTGCCTTGGCGTCCGATACAGGAAATCCTGAAGGGTAGGGCCTCCGTGCACCATTGATGTGGCAACCCAAACTCCTGAAACTTGAATCCAACCATGATTCAGAGTTGTTGTGCTGCATCAAACCTGTTTCTGTTCTTCGCACTAGACGGTTCATGGGTCCCCGCTGCACAACGATCGAATCTGCCGTAGAAACTCGGATAGGAGAAATAAGAGCATCGATTCGCAAGAAAATCTCTTTAGGATTCCTGCACACTCCATCTCTGCAATAGTTGTGTCGATGATGAATGGGAGCTCCTCCTCTACCCAACGCCTAGCATCCCGCAGAGTTGAGTCGGACTCTGCATCCGAATGGCTGCCCGAGCCACGGAGAGACTTTGGAGCACGAGATTCCTGCGATTTTCGCCGCGCATGGGACGGAACCATATGACAATCAACCTCAGGGAGAAGCAGGGGATGCAGGTCTCGATGTGGGCGACGAAGACTTTGCCAGCCCTGACGACCCCAACCTGTCATCACCTGGACTCCGGAGCCCTTCGCCATCTCCAGCCCGTCTTGAATCACCTCCGACATCCGACGATACTTCCGCGCAGTCCTTTTTCGTTGCAGGATCCCTATCCCAATCGGGGAGCAGTGGGTCTATTTCCACAATCGAAGAGGACCACCCTTTTTGGGCCTCCCTGAACCAGAAGGCGGCTTCCTGATTTGTGCCGCAGCGCGAAGCATCTTCTCCTTCATCGGCGTGATCCACCAGGGTCAATCTCCGAGAAGCGAGCGAGTTGATCTTCGTGCACAGAAGCAGAGCAGGAGGCGCATGCGAGGGGGTGCGGAGAAGGCGAGGGTGAAGGCAGAGAATGGGAGGCGTGAGGGGAGAGCCCGGGGAGAAGCCCGAGGACTCGCAGGGCCCCATCGAAACAGTGCCGGCGGCAAGTGGCTGCACAGTGCCGTCGCCATGGCCCGCATGGGGAGAGTCCTCGGGAACCGAACTTGCCATATCCCACGCGAGCCTAAAATTTGTGTGAAATTGACATCGAAAGCGCAATCTGGCAATGGTTTGAGAACTCGCCATATCCCTCAGGGTACATAGATTTCCCCCTTTTTCTTTGGGAAAACTTGATGGGCTGGTTTGATTTGGTTTTTCTAAATTCGTCACACAGGTTCGGTTTAGATACAATCCGGTTCCCAAACCATTGCCAGATTGCGCTTCACATACTTCTGGAAAACCTTATTCGTCTTCTTGTGGCGAATGATGCTGGTAGTCATTCAAGCATGTTATTACGTGTCATTTTTTCCTCTTGTAAATTATGTGGCGGTTGCCCATCTTTTACATCTAGACTAGTTCCTGACATCGAGATAAAGGAGATGAAATGTGGGAGGTAAGATAACGCCGTGATATCAATATGTCACACCTCATCGAAAAAGACAAAAAAATAAATGGTTGGAGGAAATCTATGACGAAGCACCTGTCCAACCTCCCCCCTTGTTCCCTTGTTCCGTTTGAACTACCATACGCTTCCACGTAGCCACGCTCGGTGACAAGAACACACGGAAGCTGGAACCAGCTCTCTACTCGCGAAACATCCTAGCGGCGATCTAGACTGAAAAGCAGACGCAGAACCGTCCGGGCCTTTGAATATGCTTACCAGTACCAACCGGTCAGCCGCGCACGTATTTTTAATTATTGGACAGAGAATGTCCTGTTGCTACTTACTCCGTATTTCATCAAACGGACGTTGTTGCTAGTTGCTACTACAAGCTGCCACTGACAAGAATTCCGTTTAGCCAGCTTAGATCAAGCCTATCTTTGAGGGCTGATTAATCGGCATGGTCCTGGGGATTTTTATTTTTTTTGCGCAATCATGCCCTGAATGTTTGCAAGCCCTAGCGCCGAGGGCAGGCGGCTGCTTTAGTAGACAGACTATCATGCTTGGGTGTTGGTGCTGCTCTCTCTCTAGCGAAGATAGAGGGGAATAAATTCCCTCACCAACCGCTTTCTTTCCATAATTCTTCCCCACTTCACAGGTTCCTTCCTCAGAGCGTAGTATTTGGGGAAATTGTACCGGCGGCACGGTCACAATCGATCTGCGAAAATTACACCCAGAGGGAAACGTTTGCTGTAGTGCCGGTACAGTAAAAACGGTTGTGGAACGTGGACTGAAACCGGCCGAGCAGTTGAGTGAGAGTGGCCCGAAATGGCTCGCTCCGCGTGGCGTCTGCGCCTGCGTGGGGAGCGCCCCGAGAGAGTGAGCGCAGCGAGCGAGCGAGAATCAGAGAGGAGGAGGAGGAAAAAGGCAGGCCAGCTCGCTTGCAAAAGGCGCCGTTTTTAAAGCGCAAAGGAGGAAGGAGGCAAGAGAGCAGTCCTTCTCTGCTGCTCGCCCCGCCTCTCTGCCACCCCCCTTTCTGCCCCCAGACAGAGAGAAAATTTCACCTCGGGAGTCGCTTTGCCTTGCTGGGCGTCCGTTGCTGCTAGTAGTTCTTGCTCGCTCTTGCGAATCACAGCCAGACTCATCGTTTGTTTCCCCTCGAGATTTTCTCCCTTTCCTTGCTGCGAGGGAGAAAAGAAGAGTGTGACTGAGCCTCGTAAGGTGACTTTTGGGGCCAGCAGATTCTCTTCTCTTCCTTGGAGGAGGAGAGGTGGTAGTGGGGAATTTATTAGCTCGCTAGGCCAGATCAAAAGAAAGGCCGACCTTTCTTGATTCTCTCCGCCTTTTGTACCCTGTTCATGTACTACGAGTGAAGTTGAGTGAGTGATTGGTTGTTCCTTCCTTCCTCGTGAGGGTTCTTGGTTTCGGGGAGCACAAAAGAGCAACAAATCAGTCGGTTGCTTGTTTGTTTCCGCGCTGAACCGAAGCACTTGATTCTTCTCTCGGAGCTTGTGCGAGCGGACTCAAGTGAAGTGAGAGTTTCTGGGGAGTTTGGACGAAGATGGCAGCCGCGCCGCCGCCCAAGGCCGACGAGCTGCAGCCGCACCCGCCCAAGGAGCAGCTGCCCGGCATCTCCTTCTGCATCACAAGCCCACCGCCATGGCGTACGTCTCCTACTCCCTGCCTCAGTGCCCTTTTGTTTCTGCACTTAAAAGTTTCAGTTTCCTTTCTTGTGCTGCTCCGTCGCTGTTCCTTAATTTTGTCCATACTTCTTGTTTCATGTCGAGGCTGTTTGTTTTCCCCACTGCATATATGTGCCGATAAGTCATCTTTTTTCTTCTGTTGTCGGTGCACACCAGTTTGTTCATATTTTCACTAGAAAAGGTTTCTTCATGTTGCTGCTAGTCTCTCTATAAGTTTTTTACTGAAAAAAAACCCTTCTGCTAAAGCACTCTAGGAAGAATCTTCCTTCGCACCTGAGAAGACAACGAAAAACTCTTTCACTTGCACACATGTTTATGAAATTGGTAGTACTCAAATGGTACTAGTATGTTGATGTTCCTCTTGTTCCTTGTAATCCTGTACGCAGCCGAGGCCGTGATACTAGGATTTCAACATTTCATTGTCATGCTGGGCACCACTGTCATCATACCCAGCGCACTTGTGCCTCAAATGGGGGGAGGAAATGTGAGTCCCAGCAACTTTACACACTGCTAAATTGTTGATTCCAGCATATTCATTTAATTTGAAATATTAATCTGATAACGCTGAAGAAGTAGTACCAAGGTTGTACTCAAATCTGAAATTCTGAATGATACAGTTACACTGCCTTTTTGTTTTTGTTTGTCAGGAAGAGAAAGCTACGGTAATTCAGATGCTCTTGTTTGTCGCCGGCATAAACACCTTGCTCCAAACGTTCTTCGGTACCCGTCTCCCTGTTGTCATGGGTGGCTCCTACACTTTCGTCGCGCCAACCATCTCGATCATATTGGCTGGACGTTATAACGATGTGGCAGACCCTCACGAGGTACTACCACCCAACAGCAACAGATTTTGGTCTCCTCATTAATTTGTGAGTTGTTCTACTTGTACATAACGCTAACAGGCTTGTTGCTGTTGTGTTGTCAAGAAATTCTTAAGGACCATGAGGGGAACACAAGGTGCTCTCATCATCGCATCGACGATTCAGATCATCCTAGGCTTCAGCGGACTCTGGCGCAATGTCGTTAAGTAGGTCTCGTTTTAGGCCTTTTCTTGAATTAAAGTTCTCTATAAGTACCCTGGCCTGTAGCATCTCAGTTCTGTGATATTAACTATCCTGCATAATTTTGGTGCAGATTGCTGAGCCCACTATCTGCAGTTCCTCTTGTTTCACTAGTGGGATTTGGGCTTTATGAACTTGGTTTTCCAGCAGTTAGTATTGCTCCATCACTTGTTTATTTTTCTCCTGTTTCTATATTCAGGGAAGATTGATAAAATTGTTATGTGACAATATGCAGGTAGCAAAGTGTGTGGAAGTTGGTCTTCCAGAGCTCATTCTAATGGTTGTGTTTGCTGAGGTATTATGCTGACACCATTTTATGACTTTCTACATGACCGGTCTAACTGCGTCGAATAGTTTTGAATAAGGTAATGTACTGATCATTTTTATTTCCTTGACAGTATTTGCCTCATGTGTTGCATTCTGGAAAGGGCGTATTTGGCCGGTTCTCTGTTCTTTTCACCGTTTCAATTGTGTGGCTCTACGCATACATTCTGACCATTAGCGGTGCCTACAAGAATGTCAGGCCAAAGACACAGGTGCACTGCCGCGTCGATCGTTCAGGCCTTATTGGAGGCGCTCCGTGGTAGGCTCTCACGAAACCACATACTGTTGTGTTACAATGTAATTTTTATGACATTTTCTTATGAAGGTGCTGAAAATCTGGCTGTAGGATAAGCGTTCCATATCCCTTTCAGTGGGGTGCTCCAACATTTGATGCTGGAGAAGCTTTTGCAATGATGATGACTTCATTTGTTGCTATTGTAGAGGTTTGTCTGCAATATTTGCCTAAAAAGGGAGAGAAAAATGCTATGCATTCGGTCATAATAAGACAGTGATTTGTTAACTTGCAGTCAACTGGAGCCTTCATTGCTGCTTCAAGGTATGCAAGTGCAACGATGATACCTCCGACGATCATCAGTCGGGGAATTGGTTGGCAGGTAAATGAATCATTTGTTGTACAGTAGTCTGTCTAAACACTTATTTGGCAGTAATGCTGATTGTTCTGAAATGTCACTTTCAGGGAATCGGTATCTTGCTTGATTCATTCTTTGGGACAGCCAGCGGAACCTCAGTTTCAGTGTAAGTGAATGTTTGGGATAAGTAGAAGTGGCATTACTTGTACGTAATATTTGTTTTACTAATTAGCTTTGTAACTTGGTATTTGCAGGGAGAATATTGGTTTACTTGCCGTCACACATGTTGGCAGCAGGAGGGTGGTGCAAATATCTGCCGGGTTCATGATTTTCTTCGCTGTCCTGGGTAATATGCTAAACTCATTTTTATAGATATTGTCACTTGAGTTTTGATTGTGCACATATATTGTTTCCCAAGCTGATATTAAATTTATTTATTTTGACAAAAAAAAACAGGAAAATTCGGAGCCCTATTTGCTTCCATTCCGTTGCCCGTATTTGCTGGCATGTACTGTGTTTTCTTCGCATATGTTGGTATGTTCAGAGATCTCATTGTTCGACAGTTCACATTTTTCAGCATGTTATGTTTCAACCAGCATGATTCATTTGTTTTTCCCCTGAGCAGGTGCCTGTGGAATTAGCTTTCTTCAGTTCTGCAACTTAAACAGCTTCCGGACCAAGTTCATCTTGGGTTTCGCTTTCTTCATGGGCGTCTCGGTTCCTCAGTACTTCAACGAGTACACCTCTGTTTCAGGTCACGGTCCCGTGCACACCGGGGCCAGATGGGTACGATAAACACATGACAAAGACTCGTGCCATTACTCCCTCGCTCTCTGAAACTATACTACTAATGGCTTTCATTTGTTCACGTTGTGACAGTTCAACGACATGATCAACGTTCCGTTCTCGAACAAGCCGTTTGTGGCGGGACTGGTGGCATTCTTCCTGGACAACACGATGCACTTGAGCCAGAGCGCGGTGAGGAAGGACCGAGGGTTCCACTGGTGGGACAAGTTCAGGAGCTTCAAGAAAGACGCCAGGAGCCAGGAGTTCTACTCGCTGCCCTTCAACCTCAACAAGTTCTTCCCTTCGGTCTGATCCTGCGACACGCCGCAGAAGGGGGCGATCCCTTGTTCATGCATGGTCCTGCTGGCTTGATCTGTCGAGTTCTTGGTGGTGCTGCTGTGCGTCAATTTTGTGTATTTATGGGCGAAATGGACTGGTTTGCTGGACCAGTGGGGACGCTTCTGGTTCTGCACGGATCAATGCCTCATAACCTGTTAGTTTCTCACTCAATCTGGCAATGTACAAGTGGCTTCCCTACCCAGAAAAAGACTCGTCATCAGCATGGTTGCCTAGTGCTAATATATTTTTTAGGAATTAAACACTCAAGTGTTCCATTTTATGCTAGTATTACCTCCGTTTTCAGAATGAGAGCCTTTCTAGCAGTTCAAATTGCACTACTAGAATTCTAGAAAGTCTTACATTTTGGAATAAAGGTAGTACTTGTTAGAGCAACTCTAGCAGACCCGTAGCCCTCAAACTCGCGGATGCAGGGAACACAAAGCGGATGCACAAAACGACGTGTATGCTGTTATGTTGTCTCACTGGTCTGCCGCAAACCTCGCAAAACATGTTGTCTCACTGGTCTGCCGCAAACCTCGCAAAACCACACAACACAAGAGAACTGCAACACAGGGTTCTGTAAAGTTTCGATAAACATCCGACAACATGCAACAATAGGCAATGTTTTGAGATACCAATCTGATCATCAAGGTAGGCAATCCTACTTTTTTTTTTTGAAAAGAGTATATATTAATATCACAGGGATACCAATTACACCCAGCCTCTTCAACAACGCATGCCCTAGCGGCTCTACGGATACACACAACCCAGAAAAAAGAAAAAAGAATTATAAAAAAGAAAAGTCCTGCTACAGAGAACTAATCCTCAAAGCAACGACACTGACACCATCAAAACAACACCAGTAGTCCACCTCTCCAATAACAACGCCTTCAAAAAGGAAACAGTGCCCAAGCGCCGTCGTTGCCCGATCAAGGATCATAGGTTTTTACCCTGGAGAAAGTCCTCGCTCACAAAACAATGCCTTCAACAAGGTCATTGCCTGACACAACCAGTTAAGGCCAGACCTTGGATTTTCACCTTGCAAGGTAAGACTAGGAACTCCCTCTGTGTTATCTTACCGCACCAGCAGTCGCTGCAACGAGTCCCAGATCACGCAGCCGGTTCTCCATCGCCACAAGAACTAGAATCACCATCGCTACCATCATATTTCCGTTTTCTTGACATTCTCCGCATCTGACTTCACCATGGCTTTAAGAATGGAACTTGGTGGGAACAAACAACAGAGCTTCGCTACGCTCCCGCTGAAACCAAACGGCCAGAAAAACAAGGTGCGCACGATCGAATACCTTCCGATCCAGCAATCTCCAGGCATGATACGCCCATGGGAGTTCGTCGGCGGAGCCTTCCAGAACCCGCCTCTCCAGACCAGATCAACGAGGGTAGACAACAAGCAGATCTTCGTCATCGTGCGAAAGAAACCAAAGGACCACCTCCTTTATTAGATCCGACATAGCGATCCCCACACCGCCGACCGGTTTCCGAGAACGGATCGAGTAGGCCGACCATCGGTGTCGATGAGCAGCCGGCGCGCGAGGAGGACCGCTCGTCGTCGGGGAGAGGTCCAGGCCGTGGCACCCTGCCAGCCCGCAATGCACCACCGCAGAGAGGCACTGCGCCCCTCGCCTCTCCTCTTGCTCCGTCGCCGCCATCGATGCGGCCCACGACACCGCCTCCCGCCGAGGAGGCCGATCTGCCACCGCCGAACCCCTCCCTGCGACGCCCAGGAGAGACCCCACCTCCGCGCGAAGGGACAGCCTCAGGGCACGCCACCGCCGACGCCCGCCGTCTTGCCGGCCAGGCGTGGCCGCCACCACCCGCAGCGGCGGGGGCAGCGGCCGGGAAGGAAGGCCGGCGGCAGCTTCTAGGGTTAGGAGGAGGGGAGCCTCCGGAGCCCTCTCGCGCGAGAGGACCTAGGAGCACGTTGCTATTGTACTCGTCAAGCCAAAATAAGAAGCACGGTCGTACCGCAAGCGCCAAGATCAAGCATCATCGGCGCTTGCCGTTGCATCATCACCACCGCTTCCCTGCTACAAGATATCCATCCTCGCAAGTGTACTATCAACTTCCATTTATAAACATGCTCTAGCAACTTGTAGCAATATATAAGCATGAATAGTTTGCCTTTCGAAGTTGGCATCTCCTTGTACCTATCCCTGGCAATTCGGCCCTACATGTTTAAAACAATGCACAAGTGTTTAAAGATGCAACAACCATGGCAAACAGTAGTTGAACATTCCATAGAATGGTGCCAATCAGTGGAGCATTCCTCACGGCCTCAATGCAACCGGCCCATCGGCTACATGCATTTTTGATGGTGTCCCTACGATTTTGGAATGATCTATACGAGCGAGTTGGCGTGGAAGAAATGAGAGGCATCAATTGGGATGACTTGTCCTGGATGAGTAGCCAATATCGCTTCCCAGTTTTATCGGTGTCAGTCACAACATCGAGCGATATGGTCTTCCAAGCCTTGATCAATATGTCGTCTTAAAATTCCATGTAGTTCATGGTCCTCAGTGATTTCCCCTTCATCACCACCCCTTCGAACACCTCCTCCTGTATCTCCTACACCTCGCCGTCCTCGGCCTCTTCATCGTCCTCCTTGCCACCGTCTTCCATGTCCCCGTCGTCGTTCTCGTAGTATCCAAGCAGCGCATCGTCAATATCGACGGACACGTCATTGAGCAAGCGCACAAACGATCCCGGCATCCTCACTACGGTCCGCGTCAATTAATTTCATGCAATTTCCCCCATCCTCACTACACTAGCGTTGCCAAGATCGAAATTCCATACCTTGTGGGATCATGTGTAACACCCATAGTTCTACTAATAGTAATTAGAGTTTGTTTGTGCATTCATGAGCATCATTATTTTGCTAAGAAAAATGCAGGAAAAAGAAAGCAAAACAAAAACCATAATCCCCTCTCCCTTGTACTCTATTCAAAATGTTTTTAAAATATTTGAAAAGTTCAAAGGTTTGGAGCCCAAACAGTATTAAGGGACATATTCTACAACATCTCTAGTATTTTGGAATAATTCAAAACAGTAAGATGGTTTGGAAAATAGAGAAGAGAAAAGAAAACAGATATGGAAAACGTTTTGCAGGAAAAATAAATAAAGCAGATCTAACTAGGCCAGCAGCCCACTTCCCTCCCCTTCTCTCTGTTGTCCAGCTAGCAACATGCAGCCTAGCTCCCTCCCCTTTCTCTTCAACGCAGTGCAGCGTGCAGTAGCCCACCCTCGGCCCAAGCCATCCCAACTGGATCCCAGACCTCTTCGGCCCTTCTAACCGCGTCGTCTTCCTCGATGACGAGGAAGCAACTCAGTGGCTTGCCTCCAGCCACCCGATGCTCCGTCCTGCCGCTGCGTTGCGTGTCGCCACCCCAACATCTAAAAGTAGCCCTAGACTCCACGAAGAACCCTAGCGTGCCCCGCTTCCCTTATTTGTCTCTCTACCTCATTCTCTTGCATGCCCGAAACCCTAGCTCGTAGAAGCCACTTGCCACCGTCGTTCTGGACCACCCCGAGCCTCGCCGTCTATCCTAGGAGCTTCACCCTTTCACCCTCGTCCTCCTTGCCAAAGCACGCTAGACAGGGAGCCCCCTTCTCGCCGGAATCGAGCTCGATGTCCCACCGGCCGCCGCAGTCACTTCCATCGATTCATCGCTTTTTGACCTCGCCTCGCTTCCCCGACCCCTCCATCGCAATCCTGGTGAGCCACCGGTGCTCAGGCTCCGTTTTCTCCCTCTCGTGCTGTATCACCACCGCGTCGTGCACTGGCGCCGGTACTTGTCGCGAAAGCTGCTCAGGTGACCTATAAGCAGGGACGTGGCCCCCAAACTACTCGCCATGCATGCCCACGTCGAACGCGCCTGCTCCCAAAGCCCTGCATCACCTCCTGCGTCGAGCCCGAGCTCGACCTGGGAGCTCTCCCCATTGATGATGTCATTATGATGTCATGTTGGCATCATAATCCCTTTCCTTTTTCTTTTATCTTTTCAGTAATTCATTTATGTAATTAGTTTAGTAAATGAAAATGCTGACATGTGGGCCCCTTTTGTAAAATGTATAAACATTTACGGAAATTTTTTTATTAATATAAATGTTAAAGTATTTACAATATTTTTTTATAATTTCCAAAAATGATTTAAAATGAATTAAAATTGGGAAAAATAATAAGTAATTTATTTTAAATCATAAAACATGTATAATATATCAAAATATTTTAAAAAATGAGATCTACATCTTAGCATCAAAATAATGCATTGTTAAGCAACTTTCATGACAAGTTTAATTAGAAGAACCAAATAAACTCCTGAAGGTGATTCCGAGGTTTCCTTGGTTTAGGGCTTAGACCTCTCGGGCCCTGTTTAAAATGATCAAGCATGTATCAGGGTTACACTTAAATACTATTTAACTTGTCATATCATCATACTTTTTTGAGAACTGCATCGATTTCATGTGTTGATTATTTCCATCTCTTTCCGGTATTCTGGTTCTTCCTGGTAGAATACGATATTGAGTCTGCGATCAAAGACAGATATCAAGACCATCGAAGGTCGAAGATCAATACTTGACCAATTGTAATCAAGTCAAGTACAAGGTTTACGAAGACGGTTATCAACAAGCAAAGGAAAGCCTAGCCCCCACCATGATATTATCCTATGATTTCAAAATATTTCAATTCTTTCCATGTTGCATACGATTCCTAAGTCTTTTATCGATAGAAAGAGTAGTAATTATATCTGACGCATGTTCCCCTTTGTAGACTATATACCCTGATCCACTGCACCTAGCATAACTACGGTTTGGCTTGTGAAGCATTGCTAGAGCTGTTATCTGTTTTGCTTAGCCATGCTTAGCTGTTACTGCTGGTTCATTCGGTTGATAAATCAGAGCTACGAATAAACGTAGTATGATAGGATGATGTGGTACGACCAGAGATGAAAATTGAACATGTCAAGACTTGTATGGGAGACCATAGTGGGTTGTGGTTTTTTGTAGCCCCATACTTGTCACCACTAGGACCTGAGTTCTTGCCTCTTAAACCAAGACCAGCGTACAGCCACACGGGGGTCTGGAAACCCCCTCGACCAGCTAACTTGCCTAGTAGATTCCATGAGTCACATAATTCGGGCGTTCCATTCGGCATACACATAGAAAATGTTTTGAAAGATTCAGTGGGTGAAGGTGCATCATACAGGGTGTGACCGGTACTAGGAGAGGCACTTTCTCTGTAATCTTGGTCCCTGCACACAACTCTAGGGACTGGCTTCGGGACTCGACCCATTACAGCGGCATCTCCTTAGAGCGTGACTCACGATCTCGGCGAAAGCAAGGTAAAGGTCGTGATCAACCACCCTCTATCGGCATTCCAAGGAAGAGGGCTAGTACGTTGGCGTTAAGAGTCGGTTGGTACGTGTGGGTAAAGTTGTACACCCTTGGAGGGTTTTAATCTTTTCGAAAAGCCATGTCCGTGGTTATGGACGACTAGGGAATGGATTCAAAGATCATAGAGAAGTATAACCTAATCGTAAAACTTGGCAAGTAAAGTAAAGTGTGCTTAAGAATGCTTTCGCAGGGATCGAGGGGGTGATCTTAGTTGATAGGTTCAGCTGATAAAGATTTGGTGGATATCAAGAGATGATCCAAGCTAAAGATATTACTCTCTTATCCCCTGTTCTGATTAGTTGAGCTTCTACTTCCTCCTGTTTTAAAAAGAAAGATAGCTTTATGCAAACTAACTTCACAAGCCATAAGTCTTATGGAGTACACTCAATACTCAGTCTTGCTTTGTTGATACTTTTGCTGCAGAGTAAATGTTACCATAGAAGATGAGTTCGTTACGACATTGACAAGTAGTTTGGGGTTCCTAGGCGGCAATCTGGGATCTATAGATTATGACGTCATCGTTATGCTTCAGGCCTCTTAGGCCATTTGTTAAGTTTGCTATACATAATAGCATAATTTATCTTCCGTTGTTTGATGTTTGTTGTTAGTGACCTCTGCTTAAAATATTTTGGTTCTCTGCTTAGTTATAAGCTTGATGTAATAATATTTGTGTCGTAGGATCACTGTTGTGTTACCGATTCTTTCACTGTGTACTCTCGAGCTCTAGGTTAGGCCTATGTCAGACTAAGGTCTGGAATTTGTTTAACCCTCATCCCGAGGGTGTCACATCATAGTCAAACGCCTTGTGTGCATCGACGCCGACGGAGGCCGGAGCGCCCATCGTTGCCGCCAGTGCCGCCAAGGATGCCTTGTTCGCATGCTTATTAGTGGCCACCTTCTTCATCGGCTTGTTCACGGCAAACACCTTTCCCCTTGACTTGGGCATACCTTCGGTCGGGGTCGCCCTCGTACTGGGAGCAGGGCCACCGATCGGGACAATGTGCGTCCCCTACCGCTTGCATTTGATAGACGTGGGGACAACAACATGCTGGGCGGCAAGAACGTTAGTGAGCTCGGCGCCGACGGGTGTTGCGATGGCGGATCGAGACTCGGGCGCGGCTTGCGAGGTTGATTGGACCGGCGCGACCTGCGCGGTGACCATCGGCGGGTTCAGAGTGTCCATCGCGGCGAGACCGGAGGGGGCGGGGGCAACGAGATCAGCGGCAACGTGGGGAAACGGGAACTCGCGCCCCGCTGAAACTTCCTTCATGCCAAAGCCTTGCATGGGATTGGGATCGCGCTCGGAAAACCCTCACAACCTATGCGGGCTGGGAGGCAAAGTTTTCCGAGCCCCCTATTATTTTAGTGGATACAGGTTTATTCGGTATCTGGTCGGGGCTTCGACCAAATCCGCAAATCAATAGTTATTTTGTGGACGCGGGGATGCGGGTTTACTAGAGTTGCTCTTAACGTTGCTGCTTGCAGAATTTTTTCTTCACCTGGTGGACAACATGACTCTGTTACCTTTACTCCAACAAACTGACGGAAAGTGTGTTTGGCTTCCGAACCCGAGTGATCCCTTCATTTGTAAAATTCAAAAATCATATTTAAAAGTTTTAAAAACAATTAAAAATGTTTTTTGACATTGTCAATGTTTCACAAACATGCAAAATTGCAATACGAAATTCTTTGCATCATGGGCTACACAAAAATGATAAACTCTAATTTAAAATAGGGATTTAAAAATATGCAAGCACAAACGCACAATTTATCATTTTTATGTAGTTCACAATTGAAAGTATTTTTCTTGTGAAAATTTCACCGACCTATTAATAATAATCAATAACAGTACACAATCCCTCAAAAAAAAAGTTCACCGTAGACTAAAACTAATAAAAATTATAAATAGGTTTATATACCACCTAGTGACGACCACAACCCTATCATAAACCGAAGGCGCGCCGCCGTCCTCACCCCTATATCACCGGAGTCAGACAACACTTTTCATAGGAGAGCTTGTTGTAATAGACGGACATAAAATCATCGTGCTAAGGCCCCAAAATACCAGCACACCAGAGTAGCAACCATCGCCAATAATGATAACCGTAGATAAAAAAGCCGGATCTAAAACCACACAAACAAGCACGAAAGCCGACCGAATTGGGGGAGATCCATTGAACACACGACTGCACGCGTCCTCCGTTAGCACTAGACGCACCACGGGCCGAGGATAGGGCGAGAAAGATATTATTATGACTTCAGGATCTAGAAGAAGACACGTAAAACTGATATTTTACACTTTGGTGTGCTATATCATTGACCATGTCCGGATTTTTTTTTTGAAACTAGCAAACATAATATTAGATCTAATATTATGAAAATTACAGAATCACTCGAGCTCAGTAGCCAAAAATCTCTGCTCCAAACGGACGGTCTATTTTATATCCTCGGGTTGTATAAACCAGATCTGGATCAAAGGGACGAAACAAGAATATCTACGACAGATAACATGCAAAACTCTTGCTCACCTTTGTTGCAAAAAATTAATTATTTAAGAATTTGGCGAGATTCTTGGATTCCAAAGCCCCCGAACTGCAAACCCATATCAATGAAGAGAAGATGTAGGCTTCGCTTTGTCTCGGAGTTAATTGACCAGTTTGGGAATTAGAGAACAGATTTGCTAAATCAATACGGAGTATTTTATTCACGCGGATGTAACTGAGATACTGAAGATCAAGCCCTCCTCCCGATTATTGGAAGATCATCTCGCTTGGGCGCCACAAAAGCATGGGCTCTTTACAGTGAAGAGTGCATATGGGCTTGCAATGGATGAGATTTGGAGAGAATAGACAGAATCTAGTAGTTCAGCTCCTAATGGAAATAGGCGAGTTTGGGACCTAGTGTGGAAGTCAGATGTACCACCGAAGGTCCAACATTTTGCTTGGCGCTTTGCTAACGATTCCCTTCCTACTTTGATGAACAAACATAAGCGTACACTTGAAACATCAGGGAGGTGCCTGATATGCGGACTAGAATCTGAGGATAATTTCCATCCTTTTTTTAGATGCACGCTAGCAAAGCAGTTTTGGGAATATATGTCGGAGAAGTGGCCCCTACCTCCTCTGAAACTGATAGATCATACTGGTCCATATTGGCTCCTTAATCTGCTTGGGAACTTGGCAAAAGATGTTCCGATGACATTGTGGCGTATTTGGCATATACGTAACGAAATTGTTCATGATAAACAACCGCCTCCTATGAAAATATCTCAGCAATTTTTAATGAGCTATATGGATTCATTGTTGCAGATTAAATACCACTGACATGAAGATATTGCAAAAGGTAAATTCATCATGGATATTATTGATGTGCCTGTGCATAAAGTTAAGGAACCTCAAGCTGATCTGAACCTGAAGTGGACTGCACCCCCGTTTGGATGGTGCAAAGTTAATACTGATGGTTCTTTTGTTGTTGATGGTGAGGAGGGTGCAGGAATAATCGTTCGAGGTCATATGGGTAAGATCGTGTTATCCTCATGTCGCCAAATCTTTAATTGTAGAGATGTGTTGGAGGCTGAACTTTATGCAACGAAGGAAGGCCTGTCATTGGCTCTGAATTGGTGCACCCAACCGCTAATTCTTGAGATAGACTCTTTGGAGATGATCAAGTTGCTTCAGAATCAAAACTTGGATCGTTCAGTCTACACGATCATGGTTGAAGAGATTAAAGGCTTGCTCAAGGATCATTCATGCATTACTCATGTTAAGAGATCTCGGAATACTTTTGTGAAATTCCACCGATCTATTAATAATCATCAACAACAGTACAAAGTGTCCTAAAAGTAATAGAAATTACAAATATGTCATTGGACCACCTAGCGACGACTACGAACACAGGCACGAGCCGAAGGCGCGCCGTCGTCCTCGCCCCTCCATCACCGGAGTCGGGCAAAGCTTGTCGTAGTAGAGCTTGTTGTAGTAGACGGACGAGAAGTCGTCGTGCTAAGGCCCCAAAGGACCAGCGCACCTGAGCAGCAACCATCGCCGAAGATGACCAACGTAGATCGGAAGAGACTGACCTCAAAACACACCAACGAAAGCGAAAAACGACCGGATCCGAAGAGATCCGTCGGACACACGACTCCACACGCCCTCTGTCGATGCTAGGCACACCACCAGAGCGAGGATAGGGCGGGGAGGATTTTATTCTGACTTCAGGACGTAGCCACCGCCTCAACATCTTGAAGAAGACATTGAAAACAGTCTAAATAAAACACTGAGACCTCCCGCCGGCGAGAGGCCGTGGTCCGCCGCGTCTCCAAGGCCCTAAGGCCACCGGAGACGAGGCGGACCGGTGACGTCGCCGGCGGAGGGAAGAAACCCTAGATGGGTTTTTGCCGCCGCCTCCTGCCCTAGAGATCTCAGAATATTAGTAGTCATTATATGACAAACTATGCTAGATTAAATGGTCGTACAGCTTTGTGGCTAGCCTCCAGTCCAGAGGGCTTAGGAGACACTTGCCACGATTTTATAATTCCTGATATTCTCTGAGTAATGCAAGTTTTATCCAAAAAAAAAAGTCCAAACGTACAGATACTGCAAAAAAAATGTCTAAGTGTACAGAAAGAGACAGGTTCGTTTTCGTTTAGACCAGACAAGTTTTATTTTAGTTCGGCTTCCAGAAAGCCATTGTGCGTTCGCGGGCTGTGCTTCTGCAAGTTTGCTGATGAAAAAAAAAGGCTGCGGCGCCCATGGCCTTCTAGGGAATTTTAGTGATTATTACCATTCCCTCGGTTGGTCGTTCTATTTTTCTGCCGCCGGATTTTCTAGCACCAACTTTTGTTTACCATTACGGTGCTTCCTAGCCAGTAAATTCCACATTGATGTAAAAAAAAAACATCTAGAGCCGAAGGACACGGTGTGTTTGGAACACTGTCGGAGGCCCGAACCCGGGTAAGAGCATCTCTACTCGGGTTCCAGGACGCCGTTTCCAGGGCGTTTTTTCTGTCCGGACGGTGGTTTTTCGCCTAGTCGCGTTTCCAGAATGTCGGTTTCGTCCGAATTTGACCCAACTTTCATCCGGCGTTCCCAGGCCGAACCCAGGATGCTGGGAACTGCCTGGAAATGCCGGACACCGTCATTTTGGGTGAACTAGGCCGAATTTTGAACCAAATTTGGGCGAACTAGGCCAAACTAGACCGAATTTTGAGCCGAATTTGGGCGAACTAGACCAAACTAGGCCGAACTTAAGCTGAATTTGGGCGAACTAGCCCAAACTAGTTTGAATTTGAGCGAAGTAAGCCAAAGGAAGCCGAACCTTGACCGAACTAGGCCAAACTAGGCCAAATTGGATAACCTAGGCCAAAGTAGGGCGAATTTGAGCCGAATTTGAGCGAACTAGGCCAAAGTAGGCTGAATTAGGGCAAATTAGGCTGAATTTTAGCGGAATTCGGATGAAATATCGTCGTTTTTGCCTTGCCTAGGAACCGCGCCTAGGGATGGGGATGTGAGTGGAAAAATGGCGTTCCCAGGCCGAAAACTAGCTCCGTCCGACGCTAAATAGCGCCGGATTTCGGCCTGGGAACACCCAACGAGTGGAGATGCTCTAACAGTCTGTTTAGAACTTGGATAGCGCCGGATTTCGGCCTGGAAACGTCCAACGAGTGGAGATGCTCTAACAGTCTGTTTAGAACTTGGAAGTTGAGGAGTTTCACATAAGTACAGTTCAGTTGCCACATTAACCAGGTGTCTTTCGTCTAACAATTGCCACAAAAACTTAAAGAAAAATCATGTGTTCCAAACGATGACTGCCAGTATGTTCGAAGTCTCGCGATCTTGTTCAGAAGGAATCGTGTCTAGTTACTATATATGTCTTCACATAATTTCAACTAGTCTTCTTGTTCGCGACATACTAATCATGTCCTGAATTCAAAGCACGGGGACATTCAGACATATATATGACAGACACTAGACGTACCTACATGTGATTGATTTGAATGCTGTTAACTCTCACAGTTGGACCGGATATCTTGCGAAGACCACATCGATCGCTCAACCGAATTGCGGTTTCATAATGGCGAGAAGAACAAGCTAGAGCGTGGAGTGACCATCTTGCAGCTTGACGTCCCAACGTCCAAAGGCCTAGCTAGGTCTTGCATGTGTGGTTGGCTTTTTGTTTGGCCCGAAGACTCGAGAAGATGGAATCGGACCCCTAAAATCTGCATGGGGTCGCCGAAACTAAATGCTGATGGCGTGCGTGCCTGCATTTTTTATATCCATGCGGAAATGCTCAGCCATCGTGATGCCATGATCCGTTTCTTCCGTGCAAAAGGGATAAAAGGGATACTGGGGAGACAGATACAACTAGAGGAGTGGCACAATGTCACTCACTAGTTTGCTCAAGACTCACATAGGGCTTGACATCATGGCTGGTACAAGCGGCCTCTATTCCCGGTTCGTAAGGATCTCTAGTCCCGGTTATCCAACCGAGACTACGAAATCGGGACTATAGACGTCCCTTTAGTTCTGATTGTGATACAAACCGAGACTAAAGGCACTCCGTGTGGCCGCTGTGGAGAGTGGGATATGGAGGACCTTTAGTCCCGGTGCGTAACGCTCTGTCGTGGCAGTGTTTTGGGGGATTCGACTGTTGCGGCAGCAGATGGCGGTGCGTCAGCAGATTCTGTCGTGACAGCGTTTTGGGGCAGATTTCTGCCATGACAGGAGGATCGGCAGAGGATGGAGAGGTTTGGCGTAAGTGACGGGTCGAGAGATGATATACATAAAATTTTGATTACGAGCATACATACATATATATATATTCTATTTAATTACATGGAGCGGGAATAGTGTTATCCCTGTTTATCTATGACCTCATTAAGCAAAAATCCCGTCAATTTCTCTTGAATTGCTTATAGGCGGTCCTTTGGTAGGAGCTCCTCCCGCATATCATGGATCCTTAAATTTATGCACCGTTCACTGACCTTCTCCCTTATGAACTTGCTGACGTAGTATCCACATAAATTAGGCGCCGGTGGCTGCCTTGGATACTTTACGAAGCAGGATAATGGTATTGAAACTAGAATTAAAAAGATGCGCGCACCTAGTTAGTACTACTTACCATGAGCCGATTAAAACACATCACCTTTTCCCATTGACCCCTTATGGAGCATTTTAGTCCGGCTCTCGTACTCCTTAAGATATTTATCTAATGAGTCCATGACATCAACATTTTCAGTATCAACTTGAATGATTAGCAGAATCCAGTGGTACCTGCGCATGTTAATATACACAGTCATGCATAACTCATCAATTATACTTAACATCGAGTAAGCAAAATAGAATGTACACAACATAGTAACACTCACTTAAAGTTGTAAGGAAATAGTATTTCCTTTTTGAAATGTCGTCTCTTTAAAAACAATAGCAAGTTTTCCTCCATGTCCTTGGCGAATTGTTCTATCATAACTAAATTAACGACGTATGGGTCAACGAACCCAACATCAAAGATTCCCCGTGTTTTACAATCGCGAATCTTCAGTCTATATAATAGCATACAAAAGAATATAGTGAAGATAATTACATACAATAAACGAGCTGAGCTAGAGACTTAATTACAGAAATAAATTAATCACTTACAGACAATAGCAACTGACGAGAGATTTGTCGAGGGCGTCTTGATAGTATAACTGAAAAAACTAATCAAGATCAATAGATATCGCGTCTTCACAGAAGTAATGCTCCTCTCTAACTGCCACCATGAGCCTTTCTGGATCTACATCGTCATTTATGACTTTCAAGTACCCGTCATGAAATCTTCGCATTTTTGTTGATAGATGCCGGAGGTGTTCAGGACTAACCAGAGGCTTTCTATGGACATATTTCGGTGCTACGTCATCCTTGGGGATATCTGCGCCGCCTAGCATTTCCTCAACACTCATACCATATTACACGGCTAAGCGCTCAGCTTCTTGCATATGTATTTGCTCTTCTGATAACACCTTGAGCGGGGATCGATTGTACCACCTGTTCTCCGAGCTGGGGAATTCTTCCTGTTTGTGCTCATAGGTAAAATTCTTCGTATTTTTGCTCATCCCACACACGTACACCTTGTTCATCCCACAACTGTAAAAGTTGTTCAACTAATACCATTAGGTACACATCAATGTCGTTGTCGGGTTGGGCTTGGATGAGCACTAGCATCATAATGAACTTCCATTTCAGGCACAACCAATCAAGAATGTTATAGATACATAGAGCCACATGCCAGGTGCTATAACTGCAGCTCTTCTCCCTAAAAGGATTCATGTCATCTGTACTTAGACCAAACCATAAGTTCCTCGTATCACCTCCAAAGCGCGGGAACTCTCTCTCGATTTTTCTCCACTGCGACCCATCAGCGGGGTGTCTCAATATCGCGTCTTTCTTACGGTCTTCCATGTGCCATCGCAACAACTTGCCATGTTCTTTGTTTCTGAACAAACATTTCAATAGTGGTATTATAGGAGCATACCACACCACCTTGGCAGGAACCCTCTTCCTGGGCGCTTGCCCTCAACATCACTAGGATCATCTCGGTTGATCTTGTACCGCAATGCACCACATACCTAGGATGCATTCAAATTCTTGTACTCCTCACCGCGGTAGAGGATGCAGTCACTAGGGCATGCATGTATCTTCTGCAGGTCTAATCCTAGAGGACAGACAACCTTATTTTCTTCGTACTACTGGCGAACAATTCGTTATCCTTTAGAAGTAGATTCTTCATTATTTTTAACAACTTTTCAAATCCCTTGTCAGTCACACCGTTCTCTGCCTTCTATTGCAGTGATTCCAATATGCTATCCAGCTTTTTCTGGCCATCTTCGTAATTTCGGTACAACAATTTTTTATGATCCTCCAATATCTGGTCAAACTTCAACCTCTCCTTTTCACTTTTGTAGTCTCTCTTTGCATTAGCAATAGCCCAACCAAGATCATCAGCGGGCTCATCTGATGCCTGTTTTCAGCTTCTTTTTCTTCATTGTCTTCTATTGCAATACCACCATATTCAGGGAAGATAGGATAGTTGTCACCATTCTCTTATTCTTCGTTGTCTTCCATCATAACCCCTCTTTATCCATACTTGGTCCAATAATTATAGTCGTACATGTAACCGGACCAAAACAGGTGGCTGTGAAGGATTTATGAGGAAGAGTAATCTTTCTGATTCCAATAGACACCACATGGACAACACATAAAACCATTCCGCTTGTTTATCCCAGCCACATCAAGAAAAGAACGCACACCTTTAATAAACTCGCTAGAGAGTCGGTCATCGTACATCCATTGCCGGTGCATCACATTATATAAGTATACCAAAAACTATTACACAACATCATGATGAATAGAGAAGTGACCAAATTTCATACAAGTTCATCACACTAAAACCAAAGCATAGTAGTGACCAAATGTTATTATTGCAAAAATAAAAAACTATGCACTGATTTAAAAAGTTTTTACTCCATCTTTAGTCTTGGTTGGAGACACCAACCGGAGCTAAACGTTTAGATTTATTTAATCGTGGGTGGCGACACTATTTGGTGCGTGGCGACACTATTCGGTGGGTGTCAACACAATGTCGTGAGTGGTGGCACTATTTGGTGGGTGGCGACACTATGTCGTGAGTGGCGTCCCTATTCGGTGGGTGGCAACACTATGACGTGGGTGGCGACACTATTTCACCGCTTAATCTATAAATAGGCAAGATGCATCATTGTGAAGGTATAAACTGCAAGATGGTGCGAGAGGAACACCACTATGGGGAGCTTCTCGAAGATGTCTTAGGATCCCTTCCTCAGACATCTTTGAGGAGCTTGCCATAGAGGCACTCCCATATATGTGAATTTTGTTATCTTCTGGGTGTATTGATCTAGCTAGAGAAGTTATAAACTGCAAGATGGTGCGAGAGAGACACCACTACGACGGAGCTTCTCAAAGATGTCTTAGGATCCCGTCCTCAGACATCTTCGAGGAGCTCGCCATAGAGACACTCCCATATATGTGAAATGTGTTAGCTCCCATGCGTATTGATCTAATGAGAAAGAGTATGGTTTTTTGCTAGTGTGCTTTCTTATGAAGCTTTTTTTGAATTAACACTATTTTTTTTACAATTTTGTGATTATTATTGTTTACTATGATGTTATTTGTTTATATACATCTAGAATTTGAAGATGCATTGGTTACAAATCTCTCCACTTTTAGAGCATGAAATGAGCTAAACTAGCAATGAAAGATTAAAAGATGGAGTTGCTAACTTTTTAGAACCCTTGGATAGATGGGCGCCGCCAAATCTTGATAAATCGTGTGAAAAAATAGGGATGAACTCGAGCTCAGGGAGGAGTGGCCAAATATGCATTATATAAGTATATAAAAAACCATTACACAACATCATGAATAGAGAAGTGACCAAATTAATACAAGTTCATCACATTAAAACCAAAGTAAAGTAGTGACCAAATGTTATTATTGCAAAAATTACTCCCAAACTAAACCCATAAATCCGTCTCCTTATAGAGCATGAAATGAGCTAAACTAGCAATGAAGGATGAAAGGATGAAGTTGCTAACCTTTTAGAACCCTTGGATAGATGGGGTGCCGCCAAATCTTGGCAAATCTTGTGAAAAATGGGGATGAACTCGAGCTTAGGGAGAAAACTGAGAGGAGAAAGCAACTTGAAAATGGAGTATGGCTCGGGATAGGGAGGAAGATGATATAGGAAGGACATTAGTCCTGGTTGGAGACACCAACCGGGACTAAAGGTCAATCTTTATTCCTGGTTGTAGAAAACAACCGGAACTAAAGGTACTGGAGCGGGCCCTAGCCTGCCGTGTCTCCAACCGGAACTAAAGGTCACATTTGAATTGGGACTACAGGTGGTCGTACCCTATAACGCTTTCTAGCCGTTGGAACCATACATTAGTCATGGGTCCAAACACAACCGGGACTAAAGGTCCGGACGAAAGGCATGTTTTCTACTAGTCTAAAAGAAAGTTTTTTCTTCTCAGACTCTATTAAATTTTAGAGGAAATTTGGTTCCTTTTAGGATTTTCCTCTGAGTTCCACACATAATACTTAGAGAAAACCCAAATAGTTAGTTAAAGGGACGCCCCCAAAAGAAGAAATCTCGATCCCGTAGGTGAAGCACTTTGCCTCTCGCGAGCGGCGGCGCAAAAGTCCTCCCGATCTCATCCGGCCAGGGTGTTGGCCTTGGTCCCCTCTCCCTCCGATTCCTGCACCGACAATGGCAGGAGGGAGGGGGACCTCGTTCCTCCGTTTCGGCCTAGTAGTTAGGGTTAGGTTTTGTCTTCTATGGTGCATTGTTGGGGTGGTGGGAGCAGTGTCCGTGCGAATAAATCTGTCTTAACTCTACTCCCACACCGCGACAACCTTCGAGGCGACGCCTCGGAGTTGATGGAAACCTGTGATGATCGGTCCTTCAGATCGACAGCTTGGTCTTCTCGTCGTTCTTAAGATCTGGCGAGATCAGTTTCTCTATGTGTCGCCGACGTTCGTTGTTATCTGTGATGACGTTGGCGGCCGGGGCGAGGTGGTTCTTATGGAGCAAGGTTGTTGGTCCTGAGGTGGTGGATTTACCATTTTTCTACGACTTTGTCAATGAGAGGCGGCGTATCTTGGTCCAAGACATCACGGGGATGTCCCCCGGTCGACGTGCCACAACGACATTTGCCTCGTTGCATGCAGCAAGCCTTCTCATCGACTTTCAAAGCCTCATTGGCGATGGCCGCGGTTTTGGATCTTGCAATGGTGGAGATTTGGCGTCTCTTCCGGTGTCTGTCTTGGAGGCGCTGGAGTTGGGAGGTGGCCGCTGGCTATGGTGGTTGCAGGAAACCCTAGAGATTGTTTTGTATTTCTCTATCTCTTAGGATTTTATGCGCAAATTCAGAATAATCAGTTTATCCTAGTCTGTCTTTCAGTTTCCACGTATGTTACGTTAAGTAATTTGATTTTCGATTAATGAAATATGTGTGTTGCTCTAAAAAAAGTTAGTTAAAGCATGCATCAAAGATTAAATTACTTCTATTTTTTACTACTCTACATATGTTGGTTAAGCCCTTACCAAAGTTACGGAAAATTCAGAACTTATGAGACATGTCATATAATACTAAAAAATAAGATAGATGAGATACATAAGTGCAAAACAAAGTAGATTAATCAGATGATACATGACCCCTAAATTCTGTGCCAAGAGATTTATTGTGGAATTTGCCAAATGAGTAAAGTAATAATAATATTAAGAACTATGATGTACCCCAATCCAAAAAGCGAATTTTTTAGGGTAATTTTGGAAGAAGAGGTAAGTAAAGAACTATAGTTCTTTTCGCGTTCAAACTGTATGCAACTCCCTCTCCCGCACCCGCGCGGAGGCTCCGCGCCGCGTCGGGCGGGCCCCTCTCCTCCCCGGCCGACCTCCCCCTCTTGAACCTCCCGCCCGCCGCTGCCGCCCGGGGCGTCGCCGGGCAAAGATCTGGCGGCGACGGCGTCCGCGCCCGCGCTGGTTCGGCGGTGGCATCGTGGCTGGCAGCGGCTGGGGGTTCTTAGCCCAGATGGCTACACGCGGTGGCGGGAATCCATGCCTACGGGCCGAGATCTATTCCGTTCATCGCCGACACCGGCGCCCAGGATCTCCAGGTCATGCTCACGACGCTAGGGCACTTGGGGATACTGCCCCTGACATGGTGGTGGTGACTTCCTTCTCCGTCGGAGTGGTCGGCCGGGCGATCTTGCCGCTATGCGGCGGATCCTGCTAGTTTCCGGCGGGTAGCGTGGATGCTCCTGGCTCGGTTTCAATAAAGGGATTGGTCCTCGGATCTCTCTCGCACCAAGACGAAAATCTACTTGATGCGTGTCTCCATTGATCTGGCCAGAGTGTCTGGTTCCGGAAGGCTCCGCCGACGAACTACCATGGGCACATATGTCTGAAGTTTGCTAGATCGAAAGGAATTCGGTCATGCGTATTTATGCTTTTTGTTGGCCCTTTGGTTTCAGTGGGAGCGTGATGAAGCTCTGCTACCTGTTACCATCATGCGACATATCTTTGACGATACACATGGTGAAGTCAGATGCGGAGAATGTCATAAAGGTAGAGACATGTGGGCGAGCTATGGTGGATTGAGTCTTTATGGCGATGAGGATCTGGCTTGGTTATCTGTGACTGGCAGTAGCGTCTATTAGAGGGGGCGACATCACAGGAGGAGTTAACAGTCTTACCTTGCAGGGTGAAAACCCAAGGTCTGGCCTTCATTGGTTGTGACTGGCAATGACCTTGCAGAAGGCATTGCTTTGCGAGTGAGGACTTTCTCCAGGGTGAAAACCTAGATCTTTGATCGGGTGATGACAATGCTTGTGCACTGTTTCCTTCTTGGAGGCGTCGCTTTTGGAGGGGTTGTACTTCTGGTGTTGTTTTGGTGGTGGTAATGTCGCTACTGCTGAGGATCGGATTCCTGCAGCGGGACTTTTCTTTTTTTGTAATTCTTATTTTTTTTCCGGCTGTGTGCAAAGTATGCGTTGTTGCAGAGACTGGGTATAATTGGTATCCATGTGATATTAATATATGCTCATTTCCAAAAAAAAAACTATTGTGGAAATTATAGAATCCCTAATATGTGTTGTGTATTGATTTTACCCTCACGGGGGTATATATAGAGTTACAAGAGGTAGGTAGACTTGGAGTACAAGATGATCTTAGAGTTCTAGTATATCTCATATACGTATATGTATCTGTATTCTAACATTCCCCCTCAGTTGTAGCGGGAGTGGAGCGGACGCTTGCGATTGTATTTAAAGTCTTGCGCTTCCGTCGTCTTCACCTCCTTGTCATCATCACCTGCGTGGACATGATCATGGCTGACACCTAGGGACGGTGACTACGTCCCTTTCTGGTGCCTCTCTTCCCTCCCGTAGCCACAGCGGGAGTAGCATGGACGCAAGTGACGACGCGGACGCTGCTGACTAGAGTTCTTGAGTTGCTGTAGACGTTGTTCGAGTTTGGGTGCTCTTCACCTAGAGAACACATGTAGTGGTGCACCATGTTCACCATGAGCGTAGATTCGAAATTTTAGAGAATTCTATGCGTAAAACTAAGGTCATGTTTTTTTGTAACAATTGGTTGTGTGCATCCTATATCTCAATTGTTTCTTGAAAATATGTCTCTGCATATGTCAGATTTACTTGGTATCAACCTCATGTTATAAATTTCCATTATAAAAAATATCTACATAATCATAAAGTTTCAACTCTAAGTACAAAGCACATGAAGAAAAGAAAAGAAATGAAAAGAAAAAGAACCCATATTGTAAATAGTAGCCCTTATAAACTGGATGTCCGGCCTACATATTGTCACCATCAGCATTAGGTTTAGCTTTTCTATTTCTCGTTCTACGTCTAAATCTAAGACTTGTGTCATAATGAAAACATGTTATGTCCATAACCTTATTCTTTCGGCTTATTAGCATATTTCGAGTTATACGGTTACACTATTGATGCTGTGATAGGGTGTAAACGGATAGGATAATTCCCGTGGTGAATCAGGTTTTGAATTCATATACGATTTTTAGAATCCCGATGAATAAGGATATCTGAAGTGGCGCCTGAACATGATATAGCAAATAGTTGCGGTTATTGATTATCCAAAAACTAATTAAGATTATCCCAATAAATTTTCACACAAGATTGACTCGAATTCAAGGCTAACCTGGCTAGTTAGTAGTTACTAAGTTACCGAGTTCATATGGCGAGCATGTGTACATATGAATTCTGCCAGTGATAGGGTAATGGTTCAACCATTCATTTTTAATATTTATACTAGCTTCTAAATGGTTTCGTTTTAGTCAAAATCGTGTCTTTGTTTCTTAACTCATTGACTATTGCAAGGTTGTAAGGTTGAATCGCTCTGAGACTTTTGCTAGATATATAATTCTCTACCTATGGTGGTATTTATTTGACTAGCTTTGTTCCTGGTCCAAGTCCAACAAGCACCATGTTTCCGGTTGTAATTTTTGGTCTGATATATTAGCATTTGAATCCACGACCTTCTATTATCCGTTCTGCTCCGAATCAGAGGAAAAATATGGTAAAGGATATGGTACAAGAAGAACCCGAACCGATCAATTTACACCCCTAATCATGGAACATGGAGCACAAGTCTAGAACACAACTAACGGAAATATATTTGTGCTTGTACGAATGGGTACACGAGCTATCATGTCCATTCGCTTGTCAAAAGTTGCTTTGAGATCCTCAGAGAAAATTGCAGCTCACACCAACCTTTGTGGTATTTGTTGCACAAAACACAAAAACAACATATTTTTTGCAGCTAGCACAGTTTGTTACTTAATCCTTTGCACTTGGCCCAAATGAACAACTTAATCTTATTAAGGTGCCTAGGCTTCCGGAATCTTCTAGGTCCGTCAGTGTCTCCATCAGTAGGGCTTTAGGTACTAGAAAAGGTTGCATTGCGAAGATTCTACCGGAGGCACGGAGAAGAAGGGAACATTAGACGTGACATCATAAATCATTAACTGGACAGGATGAAAAATAAGAAATGTCATGCATACAAATGAGCGCGGATCTCAAAGATACAATGTACGATTTAGATAGCAACCGTATCCGTATATACAAGTACAAAATCCACTCTCACACAGAACCAACATGAAACAAAAAAAAATAGAAGATTCCACGTACAACGTTTAACGAAAATGACCCATCACCAATGGTCTTATTTGCATAGTGTGTTCCACTTTTTAGCCTCTAATTTTACATTTGTATATACGACTAGTTGCCCCATTTAATATATTTTCATTCGCATTATGCCACTTAACGATTATTTTTTCAAGTTTTTACCCATTGAATTTTACCGTATTGTTTTAATGAAAGGCTTCTAGCCTCTCCTTAGGGCTCTCCTATTCAAAAAAAACTGCATGCGACATCTGGAGCCGGTTCAGCTTGTCCTATTTTTTTCCGAAATGGGGCGCTCTCCACTTCTGCATCAATTGATGCATACAAGTCTTTTATTATTTTATTGGATAGGTTACAAAGTTTTACAAATCACGGATCGCACAACGTGGACACAAAAATCAGCTAACGGAACAATAGTACCAACATACAGCGCCTTTGCATCAACATGTTAATCTTCTTTCAAAAGACCAGCCGTATTGGTTGTAGATAGCCCGTACAACCAGCTCCAAGTGGGTGCACCCAGAAACCATGGCCTGGTGCTACTCCAAGGGCCACATATGGATTCAGTGGGTGGCCAGAGGAATAACCTGCAAAAATAAAGGAAAACTTAATTTGTTAAAAATAAAATTATTACGAACATGCTAGATGGCCCATAGTAAAGCACACACCCACTCAGATATGAGCTTTTTTCTTTCTTTTAAACCCCATTCAACCAATTACCAAAAAGATTTGTTACATTTGATGGTGGAGTAATATTGAAAAAAAAATTAACAATTCTCCACACTATTTTGGCAAAAGGACAAGCAAAGAAAAGATGTCGTATTGTTTCTTTTTTATCGTAGAAGCAACATTTCATATAACCTTGCCAATTTAACTTTGCAAGGTTATCTTTCATGAGGACATTCTAGTACGAACCACATGAAAATTCTAATTTTTAGTGCCACCTTTATTTTACATTTGTATATACGCTAGCTGCCCCATTTTATATATTTTCATCCGCATTATGCCACTTAACGATTATTTTTCCAAGTTTTCACCCATTGAATTTTTTTGTGAATGTCTTGACTAGTGGGCCTGGTAGTCAGGTACATTTGGCATGACATTTAGGTATTTACCCTCCCATGGTTTTCTCCACATTTCCCCCTTCGAGCCTGACCCGCCAAGCGTAAGTGATGGAAGGATCCTACCCGGCAGATCGCTTCCATTTAAAAGAGTAAAAGGTGGCAAAAAATAATTTCATGTGTCATTCCTTTCATTTCTAAAATGAGTTAGTTAGTGTAAAAATGTCCGACAGCGCGCTGCTCCTTATGTATCTCCGCCACCATGTTGTTTATTTGCCGTTCCTGCAGCTGGCCACCGGGTGAAGATCATTTTGCACGTGAATTGTCCTCATGTCATTACGCTCAACCAAGACCCACACCCTCACCATAGTTGTGTTCCTCGGTGAGGAGTAAAAGCTGCATGCAACTGCTCTCTCGTTGCAGGGCCGGCGGCGAAGTCGACAAAAAGGCCCCTAATGACAATATATATATATATATGTATAACTAGATATATAGATGATATATGTACTAATTTCACTTGCAAAACATTTAAAAGCATATAACCACATGTTCATAGTCAAGATGTCTATAAATAATTGCCAAGTACTAAAGCATTGTGATATTTAGATAGAAAAAATAAAAACGGTAGGAAAACATAACAAGTATATCATACTAGCGAATACCTAAAAAATAGCCTCCAACTCCAATGAGATCATCGGCAATTAAGCTTCAGTGCTTTGAAAAAAGCTTCTTCGTGCATTTCTAGATGCAAAATCATCGAGGACACTATCAAGATTAATGTTGTCCAATATATCCTTCTCAATACAACACGTAGCCAAGCCATTCAATCTGTCTTGTAACATAGTTGACGTCAAACAGTTCTTCAGTAGCTTTATTTTAGAGAAACTTCTTTCAGCTGAGGCCACAGTCACATGTGAAGTCAAAAGGATCCGATAGACAACTGAGACATTTGGATAGCAATCAACGGCTGTAATGAATTGAAGAATCTCATCCGTTGACATCAAATTATTTGGCAAAGTTACTTGCAACACCTTTAACTCAGAGAAAAAATCATCAAGATCGACATCACACAAATTCTTATGAGTAAAAGTTTTTGCAAAAGTAGTGCAAGATTTTCGTAGATTACTATCATTCATGGACTTCATATTCTTTGAGTTGAATAAGAAACCAAACACCTTTTCAAATTCCTTCAACTGCTCAAATCGACTATTCAATGAAGCAATTGCAGTGTCAACAATGACAAGAAAGTAAGAAACTCTGAAAGATTCAATAGCTGACAACTGCAATTCGTCTTCTTCATCATTGATTTCATCAAAATGCTTCTTCCTTTTACTTTGATGTTTTGTACGAAATTTTGGCTCTATGTCCATAGAAGATGCAAGGTTTTTGGCACTTTCAATGCTAGTATTGAATCCTTCAACTCTAAACTTCTGAAAAAATTCAATGACCCCTTCAATGTGTTTGACAGTAGCATCAATGCACACAATTTTTTCCTGTAACTTCTTGCTCACCATATTTATAGAAAATAAAACCTCATGCCAAATAACCATACCAACTAAAGTCTCAAATTTCCCAAGTGCTTTGTACAAAGATTGAGCATCACTAACCGTAGCTGGATCATCAATAGAAGCCTCCACTAGTTTCTTCAAAGCTGATCTTACTTGGACAGTTTGGAACCTTATAGGTTGCACACCCTTTATTCGACTCTCCCAACGAGTAGCTGACAATGGTTTGAGAGTCATATTTGAAACATTATCAAGCAAAATCTTCCACCGCTTGGTAGAACGTGCAAACAAAACATATATACGCTGGATAATACCAAAGAATGAAATAGCCTGTTCGCATGATTTCGCCATATCACAAAGAGTGAGATTCAAACTATGACATGCACATGGCATGTATAATGTTTTCGGATTTTCTTTAAGTAAACGATTTTGAACACCTTGTTGGAACCATTGTCATAACCTTGCCCCCTCACATTAGCAACATCCAAGTCAAGAGCATCCAATGTATCCAACAATACATTAAAAAGACCCAATCCTGATGTGTCATCAACCTTTATGAACCCTAGAAAAAACTCCTCCACTCTCGGGATGTCAATTGATATATTGACACAACGCACAATTAGCGTCATTTGTTCTTCATGGCTCACATCTGGGGTACAATCCAAGATAACAGAGAAATACTTGCCATCCTTAATGATATTTAACATAACCTTTCTCACAGCATCGGCAAGGAGCGAGATCAACTCATTTTGAATGTTGTGTCCAAGATAATGATGATGAATTTCATTGTTTTGAATGCGTCTAATATGTTCTTGCATCACATGATCAAATTCAGCAATCATTTCAACCGTGCCTAGAAAATTTCCATTGCTATCTTGATACAACTTCTCATTTGACCCTCGAAAGGCCAAATTATGTTTTGCAAGAAACTTCACTGCAGCAACTATTCTTTGCAAAACCTGTCGCCAACGCTCTTTTTCTTTTGCAACCAACTATTGCATGTCATCATCAATTGTTTTCTTTTTGCTTAACCTTAACCTTAGTTCATTCCATGTATTCATGTTTGTCAAATGCTCAACACTCTTCTCATGATCTTTGAGTCTTGGACTAAGACGCTGCCAATCCCTCAATCCATCAGATGCTAGTAAGGACTTATTATTATTTGATTTGAACAACTTGCAGCAAAAACAATAAACGTTGTCCACCTCTTTGGAGTAAACCAACCACTTTCTATCAACAACCTCACGATTGGCTAACTTTCTGGAGTAGTATTCATAAGAAAAATGTCTACCTTTGTCATTCGTAGGGAACTCCAGACCCAATTCTCTCACAGGCCCCTTTTCAATTAAAATATCCCTTTTGCAATTATCAAGATTATCCCATGTTCTAGGATCATAGATTGATGAAAGAGAATCATCTTGTCCATCACTATTAGAAGCATATGCATGGCAAATAAAAGATTGTAATTAGTTGCGTACTTATACTTGGAAAAATTGACGCTAGTTAGTTATTTACCGTTTTCCAGGGATTGGTCATCACCACTAGAAGCATCTTGTTCTTCCCCCCTATTGTCCTCATTAACGTTAACATTAACATCAACATCAACATCTGCATGGCAAACAAAATATTATAATTAGTTACTTACTTACACTTGGAAAAATTGACGCTAGTTAGTTATTTACCGTTTTCCGGGGATTGTTCATTGGCCTCAAGATCTGCATTTGAATTATTCTCATCATCTTCTCCAAGATTAGATTCTTGCCTTTGATTATTATTGTTGATATCAACACTATTTTTTATTGGAAAAAACTTATTTAAAGCACCTCTTTGTGAATCAATAAGCTGATTCTCTCTCTTTCTTTTCCACTTTTTTGCAGCACCCGATAATTGCTTCCCCATCGTAACACCTATCACGGATTATAATCTTAAAAATTATAATCCTAATTGACTATGAGTCTATGACTAATTGAGAGATTAATTAAAACTTAGAACTTAGAAGAATTAGATGAGGGATTAATTAAACTTATAGAGGGCAGCTAGACTAGAATCACACAGTGCTGGGCGCCTGGGCGAGAAGGAATCCAATGGAGAGACTAGAGAGAACAGCAGCGTCAGTGCGTCACGACTCACGGACAGGGCCTGGTCGCCGCCTCGCCTGGACGACTGGACATCTGGTCACGGAGACCGAGAGAGAGCAGCAAACGAAACGACCCGGCGACCCCCCCACCCCCCGCCCCGCGCGACCTTTTCACGATCAATCGATCCGAATTGTAGAAGGCCATGGGATTGATCTCACCTGCCTAACTCCCTCTCTCGATCGAAAACGGCCAAACGGGAAACCAGTGCCCCATATCGAGGCCCAGCCCAGCTGCCCAGGACGTACGCCGGTACGCGGTCAATTTTTTTCAGCGCATGGGCCTGCTGCCTGCAGATAAATTTTTGGGCCCCTCCCTGGCCTGGGCCCTTGGTGGTCGCACAACCCTGCCATGGGCCAGAGCCGGGCCTGTCTCGTTGAGAGTCCACCATCGCCATTCTTGTCCGGGCCGATCCTGAGCCCTCCCCGGCGGCGCTGTCGGCCGGAGATGGCGGAGGAAAGGCGTCGGAGTAGTTTGTAGGGTTAGGAGTAGTGGTTTTGGCATTTTGCCGATAGATTGGAGTAGGGATGGAGCGGATGCAGCTTTCTTCGATCTCGACTATCTCCGCAAATAAATCCTCCTGCTGCTTCCCCTTGATCTGGTTCATGGTGGTGCTTCTTCTTCTATTCCTGGCCGGCCATGTCAGCGAGGGGGAGTAGAAGGGAAGATCGATGCTGGCTAGATCTAGAGGCATGCATGGGTGCTTTGCCCTTCTGGTGCTGTGGCGCGGCGCTGGACAAGTGACCGTGGATGCTGCTGCTCTGCTTCCATGGTGGAAGCGAGCTGTTGGTGCTCAGATGGTCCACCCCCTCAATAAGAGCCTTCGTCACCCTGGTTGTGGAAGAGATGCAGATGCGGCGGTGCTCCTGGCCGGCCATGGTGGCGAGGAGGAGCAGCATGGCCATCTGCTGGAAGGTGTTCATGTTTCCCCCTTGGCCGGCCTTGGTGGCGAGGGAGGTCGGAGAGGTGCGGCACAATCCCCTTCTTATATCGGGTGGTGGTTGCTCTCTCCTTTGGGGGAGGGTGTTTATCGGGTTCATTGCTTCTGCATCTTATACGGTTCCTTCTCCTCATCTCGGACAGGAGCTCTGTGGAGAGAGCTTAGTTTCCTCACGCGACATCGACGAATCCTGGATGCTCGTTGCTATTGTTCTTCATCATGTGTTCTCTTCCTCGGTGTAGTGGTTGTGACTGAAAGGGAAGGCTCTCGGAGTTGCAGCGGTGACGGTCATATATGGAGTGGTGAAGCCATCCTTTCCTGCAGTTCCAAATTGGAGGTAGTTTGTCAGCCGATTATCCTGGCCAAATCGAGGCCTTCAAGCTTGTCGGTGAAGTCCGGTGATCCTTCAACCTCCATAGCAAGGCCCAGCAGTTGCAAAGGTGAGTTGGAAGGAAGACCTGATTGCATTCTCTTGTATTCTTGTAGGCTTCTCTTTGTAAAGTATTT
This sequence comes from Avena sativa, assembly GCA_916181665.1. Classification (NCBI taxonomy): domain Eukaryota; kingdom Viridiplantae; phylum Streptophyta; class Magnoliopsida; order Poales; family Poaceae; genus Avena; species Avena sativa. The sequence continues at coordinate 475,379,990 of OV702290.1, forward strand.
GGACCTGGTTGTTTTTCCAATTATATAGGGTCCTGCGTGAAAATTTGTATCTCCACCGGCTTGTTTTAATGAAAGGCTCCAACCCTTTCTTGGGCTCTTCTATTCAAAAAAAACTGCATGCGACAACTGGAGCCGGTTCACCTTGCCATATTTTTTTCGAAATGCGGCGCACCCGGCTTCTACATCAATTGATGCATACGGCCTTTTATTACTTTATTGTACATGTTTACAAAGTTTTACAAATCACGGGTCACACAACATAGACACAAAAATCAGCCAACAGAACAATAGTAACAACATGCGGCGCCTTTGCATCAGCATGTTAATCTTCTTTCAAAAGACCACCTGTATTGGTTGTAGATAGCGCGTGCGACCAGCTCCAAGCGGGTACACCCAGAAACCATGGCCTGCTCCATAGGCTGGAGAAAGGACCACATATGGATCAGGTGGGTGGCCAGAGGAATAACCTGCAAAAATAAAGAAAAACTTGATTTGTTAAAAATACAATTATTATGAACATGCGGATGGCCCATAGTAAAGCACACGCACCCACTCAGATATGAGATTTTTCTTTCTTTTGAAGCCCATTCAACTAATTACCAAAAAGATTTGTTACATTTAACGGTGGAGTAATATTGAAAGCAAAATGAACAATTCTCTACACTACTTTGGCAAAAGGACAATAAAAAAAAGATGTCGTATTGTTTCTTTTTAGTGTAGAAGCAACATTTCATATAACCTTGCTAATTTCTCTTTGCAAGGTTATTTTCATGAGGATAATATTTCTATGTAGGAACCACATGAAAATTCTAATTTTTAGTTGCACCTTTTTTTACAAATATATTTTCGTAGAAATCTGGTGTGACTATTGATCATATCAAGGTACATAGACCTGACCGTGAAGGACTCCGAAGTAGTTAGGCTCTATTTAAAAATATTATTTTGGTCAATTAGTTGAACTTGCATCAGCCGTTGCACCATATGATTCCAAAAGTTCCAGTTGTTTCCATTCAAGACTCTCCGAAAACCTATGTTTAAGGGGGTACTTGACATGACATCTGCTACGGTAACGTCTTTTCGGTGTGTAATATTATAAAGAGATGGGTATTTATCAGCTAATGGATTATTCACTAGCCAAATATGTTCCAAAAATCTAATATTCACCCCGTTACCAATATGAAAGGAGCCTATTTTAAAAAAAACTCATCTTTGACGTTCATAAGTCCTTTTCAAAACGGAGAATCATTTGGTTTTGCTGAAACCTGAGATAAAGTTTTGGAACAAAGGTACTTATTATACATCAGCTCTAGCCATACCCCCTCCTCATTAATAAGTTAAAAAAGCCACTTTCTAAGTAAACATCTATTTTTTTATTTTCAAAACTTTAACTCTTAATCCTTCCTGGTCTTTAGTTGTACAAATTATATTGCACTTAGTTAATATCTATTTCTTTTTATGCCCATCATTCTGCCAAAAGAAATGTGACCTACAGAAATCAAGTCTCTCCCTTACCCCTTTAGGTATTTCTAGGAAGGATAACATAAACATGGGCAAACTTGTAAGAACCGAATTAATCAAAACTAAGCGGTTTTCATAGTATAGCATCTTGCCTATCCAACTACTCAACTTTCTTTCAAAATGGTCTTCGACAGGTTTCCACTCTCAATTCTTTAGTCATCTAAAATGAATGGGAATTCCTAAGTATCTAAACAGCAGTGAACCTGATTCACATCCGAGAAGAGTTTTATAGTCATCCTCAATTTCTTTAGCCTTTCCAAAATAGAATATTTCACTCTTATGAAAATTGATTTTTAAACCTGAAATTTGTTTAAAAATACACAAGATGAGTTTCATATTAAGAGCCTTCTCTAAATCATGCTCCACAAAAATAATAGTATTGTAATATAGAAACTCCACCCTCACCTTGTCGTATATGGATGGGCATTTAAATTTTTATCTCCGGGAAAATTATATGAATACATTTTATACGAGAATAGGTTTTGTGCTTGTACACATGGGTGAAGACCTATCATGTCCATCCATGCACCTTCGAGAGATCCGTGGCTCCACACATTTTCGTAAATTCCCGTCCCCATTTTCCTGTCGCGTCGCTACTGACTTCCTCCGGCCTTTACGGCGCGCGACGCGCCTGTAGTAGTATCTTTTCTCTCCTCCTAGTCCCTAGCATCGTGCACATCCTGTTGATAGAGGAACAACGGGCCACGGGGAAGGAGATTATCACTTTGCGGCCCGAAAGTTGGGGTGTACAGGCAACACGGTACCCAAGTTCCCTGAAATCAGTCAGGATGACTACAGTTGGTGTACCAAATACTCAGAGGGTCTTTTTCGGCACGAATTTAACTTTACGTTTCAATACAAAAAAATCAGGCTAACGGGTGTCAAGTTGGGCCCCCCTGTCAGTTCGCCGTTATGTCGCTCCCGTCGCTTAGGCGGGGTGACTGTCACGTAGGCTTGCAGCGTTGGCACAGTGGATATGACAACGCTCCCTACCCAGTGTATTGACGTGACAAAACAGGGCCCATGTATCAGTGTTATAATTATTTTTTGTTTGCTCAGAAGCTGGAACAGCCACCGCCACCCGTCTCTCCTTGGACTTCCGTCCCAATCGTTAACTCCTACCATAAAAGCGCATTGACGGTTCCACCGCTCCCCTGCCTCGCTGAAACCACTCTTCTTCTTCCTGTCATCTACTATCTTCTTCCCGTCTTCTCCTTGCCGCCATGGAAGATCTACACACTCTAGAGACAATCTTCACTACCCATGACAATAAGAAGATAGACATTGTCTACACCAATGAGGAGGAGACAATGGTGCGTGTCCTGAGGATGTACGATGGTTGGCTTGGGATAGACGAGGACAAGTTTGTGGGATTGGACCTCGAGTACACCCCGGAGCACCCATATGAAGTGAATGAAGTCTTCATCGTTCAACTTGCCATGCGGAAACACGTCCTCGTCTACCACCTCTCCCGGTTTGTAGATCTGCTCTCTGTAGCTAACCGCTTTTAGGGTTTTCTCCTCTTATTCTTTATCCACTTGCTCATCTTAGAACTACTGGATTTTACTTAGGACCAAATAAATTAGGGTTTGCCTATGTCTCAATCGACTGAGATTTTCTTTAGTCTCAATCACCTAAGAAAAGTGCAACCGTAGTTAAAAGAAATGTGCAACTCGTTCAGTCGACTAAGCAATAGCAAAACCAAATAAATTATGACAATACAATGTTGAGAGTCTTGATCTTGCATTTACTAAACTTTTCAAAATTATATTGAGATGATGATCTTGCATTGACAAAATATTTGTAGTTACAAATTTTGGTGATGACAAACTACATACTTTTAGGACTAACAGGAAATGTCCGGCGCTGCGCCAGTTTCTTGAAAAAAAGGGAATTGTTTTCTGCACTGTCGACACAACAACTGATTTTTCGAAATTGTATCAAGAGGAAATTATAATTCCTGCGCACAACTGGATCGGTATTCAGTGTCTTGTCAAGATCCTAGGGGGCAGGAAGAAGGATGGAATGGCATCACTCGCAACTAGAATCCTCGATGAGTCGTACGACACAATGAAGAAATATTTCCCTACAGATAGGCACGATTTCTGTGACGAGTGGCCGTTGTCTGATATAAACCTGAAGTATGCAGTCATAGATGCTTACGTGACCTACCAGCTGTACAAGAAGATCCATTTTTTTCAATGTTACCTCGTGTTTTGCCCTATTTGCAAGAGAAAAGACGAGCTTAGGGGAGGCCTTTGTAGAAAATGTCGAATACTGAGTTTGAAGTTGAATATGCAAAGAAAATGGTTGCATCTGAAGCAGCTGACAGAGAGGCTGCAGAAGCAGCTGAAAGAGAGCTTGTAGCTGAAGAAGCAGCTGACAGAAAGGCTGCAGCTGAAGCGGCAAACAGAGAGGCGGCATCTTCTAGCGGTAACAATTAGGCCTGTGATGCACCGCTAATTGTGCCACAGGATGCTGAAGATAGGAAAGCCAAGTCAGATGCCATTTGGGACAAAGCAGTTCGTCGGACGTGGAGTACCTGGAATGATGGCAAGCGCGTCAAGTGGTCTGATGAGGAGTGAATTAAATTTTACTTGTCAGTGTTATGTTTCTGTTTTGTGAAACTCAGTTAGCTTGCCAAGATGCATCAAGTGATACTAGTAAAATAAATTTAACCCTCGTTGTGGTATGTTTATGTATGTGTCTTGTAGCTTGTCAAGATGGTAGCTTCTTAACTGGCAGTTTGAAAGAGTGCCCTTTTCCTCTCTCGCTAAACATATATGTTTCATTTTGCCCAAATTGGTAGCAAATCTAGAGAAGATTCTCACTTCGATATTTTGTTCCCTTTTGGACCTCTTTTTGCCTCCGAACAGGTAGCAAATCTAGAGCAGCAAATCATACCAGGCAGAATACATTCATTCAGAAAACAAAACAAATATAGATATAGGTGTGCACAGCTAAATAGGATATAGCGATAGAAAGTAGGTTGCTTAACGAGGTTCGATGCATTCAGCCAGAAATAGGATATAGCTAGAAAGGAGCTGCTGGGCAGTAGGGGCAGCCGTCGCAGCTGCAGGCACATCCTGCAAGCGCCCGCGCCTCCGTCATCTCCCTCTGGTGCTTCCGGCACTTCTTGCTGCCCAGTTTCTTGGACTTGGGGGCGTTGGGCCTGATTGGAGGCATGCGACCCTCTTTGATGGCCACCCGCTGGAGGTTTCAGAGGTGAATGCCGAGAACACGGTGTTCAGCGATGTAGGCGTTGATGTTCGCGGGCTCAGGCTTGCCGCTTTTGTGGATGCCAGAGCCCGCGGCCTCTGCATGCTTCAGTAAGGTGTTCAAGACGGTGCCGCCAGCGGCGCGACTTGTCAAGCAGTAGACGCCCCCTTGCGAAAGGGGTAGCTGTAGTAGGGGCCTATGAGGAATCTGTCGTACTTGCCGGCCCGCAGCCTCCTCAGCACCCGACGAGCCTTGGTGTGAATGGACTCGTCATCACTGCAGACGTCGCTGTCGGAAACCTATTGGAAGAAAGAGAAAATGCGGGAGTAGATGGTGTAAGAAGATCGAGCAATCAAAATGCAAACAAGCGAATCCTAATAAACCAAGATCTAGCATCCAACGATGGGAACGGTTTTGGATAATTAGGCACAATTTCCATGATTAATTCCAGAATATTAAACATGACAATACCAGCTAAATTTTAAATAGATTAGCCCATTATTTCTAACAAACGGTAGAAGAACCAGGGGAGGGGAGCAAACCCAAGTTACCTCCGACCATAGGTCGTCGATGCAGGTGTCGCAGGGGTTCAGCGGAGCGATGTACTTATCTGGATCGTAGGTGCCCAAGAAGTGCGTGATCTGCTTGTGACCGGTGGGGGCCTCCTCGCCGGCGGGGGGCTCCTCTTCGGCGGCTCCGTCGGTAGCTGGGACGGGGGCCTGGACGGGAACGGCGGCTGCCATCGATGCCTCCACTAGGGCCTGGACAGGGACATCGGCTGCTTTCAATGTGTTGAGGGGGACCAGCGAGGAGACGGGGGCCTCCTCGCCGGCGGCCACGGAGGCGACGATGGCCACCTTATCCTCCTCGACCATCGCCGGCGCGAACGGGGTATTCTCGGGAGTTTGCGGATGCTGGTGGGACAGTGGAGAGGGTTGCGTGGGGATAGTGAGAGAGAGTGGGAGTGGGTGTACGAAGAGGGGCTCTATAGTTAAGGTGGATAGAAGCAAGACACGTTTCGTTGCACCACCATGCAATGCGCCGTGCAGTCGACTGCACCGTGCACCGCGACACGCGCACGGTACGTCACATTTTTTCCCGGGCCATGCATGGCAGTTCTGTATTGAGCCGCATGTAAAGGGCGCACACACAATTTCTATGTACGAAGTTTGCCACGACCCTAAAATTGTCGATTGAGAGCCGCTGCGTAAAAAATGGGATATGTCTTATTAAAATCAAGTGGCAATAACTTCCAGCTGTCCATCGACGACCGTGCACTCGATGACACATGAGTTGTGGTGTAGTAGTAGCAGTAGTAGGCTTTTCAGACTTGATTAAACATGACATGACCGCTCGACGACTTTTTCCATGGACAACATCGTGTTCCTTCTTGTAGAAGTCTCGCTGAGGGAGACGTCCGTGTTGTCTCACGCTGTACTGTGAAGGGCACGATGTGTGCAACTATCATCGTTGGATCGCACCGAATAAACGGTTGGTGCGCACGATCCACGTGACAACTGTGATAACCAATCAGGGAGTAGTTAACAGGGTAAGCACAGATTTGTGCTTCTACGAAAGATAGAGAGGGGGGAAAAACTGAGTAGTACCACATAAAACCAAGGGCGATACTGAATAGTATAAAAATGGAAAGTGAGTGTCTTGCACAATGAAATACATCATGGCATACATCAAATTATGCCAAGATAGATCCACAAGAGTTCATTGGATGTGTGTTCTTCTCATAAACCACTCATAAACCACGTAAGGATCCACTATAGTCATTGGATGTGTGTTCTTCTCACAAACCACATATCACCAGTGTTATTGCTTGTGTGTTCTTCCCACAGACCACACATGGATCCACCGGTGTCATTGCATGTGTGTTCTTCTCATAGACAACATATCACCTGTGTCATTGCATGTGTGTTCTTCCCACAGACCACACATAGATCCACCAGTGTTATTGCATGTGTGTTCTTCCCACAGACCACACATGGATCCACTCAGTGTCATTGCATGTGTGTTCTTCCCACAGACCACACATGGATCCACCAGAGTCATTGCATGTGTGTTCTTCCCATGAACCACACATGGATCCACCAGTGTCATTGCATGTCTGCTCTTTTCATGAACCACAGCTAGAGTCATTGCATGTGTGTTCTCACAAACCACATATCACCGGTGTCATGCATGCGTGCTCTTTTCACAAACCACAGCTAGAGTCATTGCATGTGTGTTCTGAAGGAAATATGCCCTGAGAGGCAATAATAAAGTTGTTATTATGTATTCCTTGTATATGATAGATGTTTATTTTGCATGCTATAATTGTATTGATAGGAAACATCAATACATGTGTGTTTAATAAACAAAAGGGTTCCTAGTTATGCCTCTCTTATAGACTAGCTTGTTGATTAACAAGATGATCAAGGTTTCCTGATCATGGACATTGGATGTTGTTAATAACAAGGTCACAACATTTGTGAAATGATGTGATGAACATTCATCCGAAGTATAGCATTATGATCAAGTCATTATGTTTATATTGCTATAACATCATACAAAGTAGTCTTAGTCCTTAGACCATGAGATCATGTTAATTGCTAACACCGGAAGAGTATCTTGATAACATCAAACGTCACACCGTAACAGGGTGACCATAAAGGTGGGTTCAGTGCTATGAAGGTGTTATGTTGAGGCTCATGGATCAAGAGTGGAATTTGTCAATCCCGATGACGGATAGATATACTCTGGGCCCTCTCGATGATATCACATTAAGATAGCTTGCAAGCAAGTGATGTGATCACTAGAATGTTATATCACGGGAACGAGAAAAGAGTGCATGTCGGTAACGAGATCAAACTAGGTATTTGGGTACCGATGATCGAATCTCGGACATGTATTATATCATGAGAAAAAGGGATTAAATTGCTAACGTTAAAGGTTCTCACGATCACAGAAGTCATCGTTGAATATGCAGGAGTCAGTATGGATCTCCAGGTCCCGCTTCTGATTATTGATCTGAGAGGAGTCTCAATCATGTCTGCATTATTCGCGAACCATAGGGTGACACACTTAAGGGTTGTCGGACACCATTTAGGAGCACATATGTTCCAGACAAAAGGTTTGCAAAGCGCAGGAAATGTTTTGATAGAAACAGGAATTGTTTCGATAGAAACCGGAATTGTTTCGGGTGAAATTGCAGAAAGTGGTTCTGCATGTGATATTGAAATGTTGCAAGGGGTTTTATGTGAATGTTTGTTAATTAAAGTAATTAACAAAATTCTGAATAAAATAAACAAAAGAGTTTTATTAATTGAGAGATGCATTTAATTTGGTGGAAATTAAATACATATGAGTGGGATTTTGGGTGGAGGCCATGTTTATGTGAGTGGAGGTTCACCACATGAATGAAGGAGGGGAGGAGTCCCCCCCTCATGCGCCGGCTATGGGAGGGGAGGGGTCTCCCTCCCTCCTATATAAAGCCCCCTCTCCCCTCTCACAAACCACACCTCCTCGTGAAGGATCTCTCTCCCCCTCTAGATATTTCCCCATGGTCTCGGATTAGCGAGATACATGTTCCCGGTGGCCTTGCGTCTGGAAGGAGTTGCTGCTTCCGCTGATTCGCTGGAGCGAGGAGGTGGAGGTTGTCCGGTGGCTTGAACGTGTGTGCGAGGACGGATGCGCTGCTGATTTGCGGCGCTTGGACTTCCACACGATCTTGAGATCGGCAAGCATACGACTACATCAACCACGAGTTCCTACTCGTTAACAAAACTCGTTGTCTTCGAGGGTAAGTTCTCCATGGATGTATGTCCACCCATTGCTCTGTATCTAGTAGATAGATCTTGGCGTATAGTTCTCATCGTAGGAAATTTTTTGTTTTCTATGCTGCGGACCCAACAGTGGTATCAGAGCCTGATCTATGCGTAGGTGCTTTGCACGGGTAGTACACAGATGTTTATATGTGGGCGATGATGATCATGTTATTGCATCTTCTATGTACTTTGGATATTGGTGGCATAGTGGGATGAAGCGGCCCGGACCAACCTTACATGTCATCGTACATGAGACCGGTTCCACGACTGACATGCAACTAGTTTTGCATAAGTGGCTAGCGGGTGTCTGTCTCTCCTAGTATAGTCAATATCTGATTTACAACGAGTTGCTATTAACTTGGTTATCCTCGTTGTGGTTCATGTTCGTAGGTAAGACCGGTTCTATCTCCGAAAGCCCTAAGCCACGTAAAACTTGCAATTGATAAATTAGAGGCGTCTAGTTTAGATCGTTGCTGGGCTTGTGTCTTGATATGGTATTGTTGTAAGTAGATGTATGATAGATACTCTTACAACTCACTTAACGTGTAAGTTCCATAGACCTTGGCCTTACACACAAAGGAATGATAGAGATCATACCACGATGCAAATGATAGAGATCAAATGCATGGACCATATCACTTCACTTCACACATTAGATGTTAGCATCTTATATTGCTAGTTTGGCGCTTTTGGTAGTATTATAAGATGATCCCTCATTTAGATATCAAGACAAAACGTGTTCTTCCTTAAGTATGCACCGTTTTGTGGATCGTGTTTTGAGGCATCACGTGATGATCGGGTATTCTCGACTCTACGCTTTCATACAACGGGTGTCAGACAGTTTTACACACGTGAATACTAAGGTTCTTACTTGACGAGCCTAGCATGTACAGACATGGCCTCGGAACACAGACCGAAAGGTTAAGCATGAGTCATATAGTTGATATGATGCCCATATAGATGCTCGCCTTTGAAGCTACACCGAATCACGTGATGATCGGACTTGGTGTAGTGGATTTGGTTCATGTAATCACCAAAAGGACATGAGGGATGTCGTTTTTGAGTGGGAGTTCATTAGTAATTTGGATTAGTTGAACTCAATCTATCATAAACTTAGTCTAAATATATTTTGCAAATTCTGTTGTAGATGGCACCACCTGCTTTTAATTTCAATGTGTTCATGGAGAAAGAAAAACTTGCTGTGAATGGTAGCAACTTCACCAACTGGGCTATGAATTTGAGGATTCTCCTCACTGCTGCACAAAAGCAATATGTGCTAGAGGCGCCGCTAGGCCCCCCACCAGCTCCTGATGCCCCTGACGAGGAAAAGAACGTCTATATAACTCGTCAGGAGGACCACAACTTAGTTCATTGCGGCATACTGTATGGGCTAGAGCCAGAACTTCGAAAACGTTTCGAAAATGGCAATGCCTTTGGTACCATGGGAGAATTGAAAATGATTTTCGATACCCATGCTGCCGTAGAGAGTTATAATGCTTCTGAAAAGTTCTTTAGCTGCATGATGGAAGAGAACAACTCCGTTAGTGAGCACGTACTCAAAATGTCTGGGTACGCCGATAAGCTTGTGTCCTTGGGAATAACGATTCCCATTGACTTAGGCATACATCATGTTCTCCAATCTCTGCCACCTAGCTACAAGAGCTTCGTGATGAACTATAATATGCAGGGCATGAAGAAGTCTCTTCCCGAGCTTCTGTCAATGCTTAAGACTGCAGAAGTGGAGATTAGGAAAGAACATCAAGTGTTGATGATCAATAAGACCACCGGTTTCAAGAAGGACAAGAAAGGCAAGCAGAAGGGAAAGAAGGGCGGCAAATCTGTTGCCGCGCCTGAAAAGAAACCCCGAGCTGTCCCTAAGTCTGACACCGAGTGCTACTATTGCAAGGGGAATGGCCATTGGAAGCGCAACTGCCCCAAGTATTTGGCGGACAAGAAGGCCGGCAAGGCAAACAAAGGTATATGTGATATACATGTTATTAATGTGCACTTGACTAGTACTCGCAGTAGCACCTGGGTATTTGATACAGGATCGGTTGCTAATATATGTAACTCAGTTTAGGGGCTGCGGAACAAGCAACAACTAGCAAGGGATGAGGTCACGATGTGGGTCGGCAATGGATCAAGAGTTCATGATCGCCGTCGGAACGCTGCCTCTCCATATGCCGTCGGGATTAGTTATAAACCTGAATAATTGTTATTTGGTGCCTGCACTAAGCATGAACATTGTATCCGGATCGTGTTTGATGCAAAGTGGTTATTCGTTTAAGTCTGAAAACAATGGTTGTTCGATTTATATGAATAATATCTTTTATGGTCATGCACCTGTGTTGAATGGTTTATTTCTATTGGATCTCGATAGTAGTATTACGCATATTCATAATGTTGATGCTAAAAGTATTAAACTTGATAATGATATATCTGCATATATGTGGCACTGCCGTCTAGGTCATATTGGCGTTAAACGCATGAAGAAACTCCATTCTGATGGACTTTTGGAATCACTTGATTTTGAATCATTTGATACATGTGAGCCATGCCTTATGGGCAAGATGACTAGAATGCCGTTTTCCGGTTCAATGGAACGGGCGATAGATTTATTGGAAATCATACATACTGATGTGTTGGACCAATGAGTGTGTCGGCGCGAGGTGGATATCGTTATTTTGTTACTTTCACGGATGATTTGAGTAGATACGGGTATATCTATTTGATGAAACATAAGTCTGAAACCTTTGAAAAGTTCAAAGAATTTCAGAATGAAGTGGAAAACCATCGTAGGAGAAAGATCAAATTTCTGCGGTCCGACCGTGGAGGAGAGTATCTTAGTTACGAGTTTAGCACACATATGAAAGACTGTGGAATAGTTTCACAACTCACGCCTGTCGCAACACCACAACGTAATGGTGTGTCAGAACGTCGTAATCGTACTTTATTGGATATGGTTCGATCTATGATGTCTCTGACTGACTTGCCACTGTCATTTTGGGGTTATGCACTGGAAACCGCTGCATTCACTTTAAATAGGGCACCATCTAAATCCGTTGAAAAGACACCGTATGAATTATGGTTTGGAAACAAACCTAAGCTGTCATTTCTTAAAGTTTGGGGATGCGATGTTTATGTGAAGAAACTTCAACCGGATAACCTCGAACCCAAAGCGGAAAAATGAGTCTTCATAGGATACCCTAAGGAAACGATTGGGTATACCTTCTATCACAGATCCGAGGGCAAGGTATTTGTTGCCAAGAATGGATCCTTTCTTGAGAAGGAGTTTCTCGCGAAAGGTGTGAGTAGTCAGAAGGTAGAACTCGAAGAGGTTATTGAACCTTCTCTTCATGAAATGGCGAGTAGCGCAGCACCGAAAGTTGTTTCGGAGTCGACTTCACCTAATGAAGAGAGAGCTAATGATATTGATCATGAAACTCCGAAAGAGGACACTACCGAACCTCGCAGGTCAAGCAGGAGACGTGCAGCTCCTGAACTGTACGGCAATCCTGTTATGAATTTCATGATTGATGAAATAGATGACCCTGCGACGTATGAAGAAGCGATGATGAGCCCTGATTCCAACAAATGGCTAGAAGCCATGAAATCCGAGATGGAATCCATGTACAAAAACCAGGTTTGGACCTTGGTGGACTTACCTCACGATCGAAAGGCCGTTGAGAATAAATAGATTTTCAAAAGAAAAACTGATGCTGATGGTAATGTAACCATCTATAAGGCTCGACTTGTTGCAAAGGGGTTTCGACAAATTCAAGGAGTTGACTACGATGAGACATTCTCTCCCGTAGCGATGCTTAGGTCGGTTAGGATTATGTTAGCAATTGCTGCATATTTCAATTTTGAAATATGGCAGATGGATGTCAAAACTGCATTCCTCAATGGTAATATTGAAGAAGAGTTGTATATGATACAACCTAAGTGTTTTGTCGATCCTAAGGATGCTGATAAGGTGTGCAAACTTCATCGATCCATCTATGGACTGAAGCAAGCATCCTGGAGTTGGAATCTCCGCTTTGATGAGGTGATCAAAGAGTTTGGATTTGTCCAAACTTATGGAGAGGCTTGTATTTACAAGAAAGTGAGTGGGAGCAATGTGGCATTTCTGATATTATATGTGGATGCCATATAATTGATTGGAAATGATATAGATCTTTTAAACAGTGTTAAAAGTTATCTAAACAGCAAATTTTCGATGAAGGACCTTGGTGAAGCTTCATATATATTAGGCATTAAAATCTATAGAGATAGATCAAGACGCCTAATTGGGCTATCGCAGAGTACATACCTTGTTAAGATATTAAAGAAGTTTAATATGGACGGAAGTAAGAAGGGGTACTTACCTATGTTGCAAGGCAAGACATTGAGTAATACTCAAAGTCCGGCTACGGCGGAAGAAAGAGAGATAATGGATAAGATCCCCTATGCCTCAGCCATAGGCTCTATAATGTATGCCATGCTATGTACAAGACCGGATGTGGCACATGCTATTAGTTTGACTAGTAGGTACCAATCTGATCCAGGTTCGGAACACTGGATAGCGGTCAAGAATATCCTTAAGTACTTGAGAAGAACTAAGGATACGTTTCTTGTATACGGAGGTGAAGAAGAGCTAGGTGCTAAGTGTTATGTCGATGCTAGCTTTGACACTGATCCGGATGACTCTAAGTCTCAATCCGGATACGTATTTCTCTTGAACGGAGCAGCAGTTAGTTGGAGGATCTCCAAACAACCTGTGGTGGCTGGATCAACGACGGAGGCGGAATATGTTGCTGCTTCAGAAGCAGCGCAGGAAGCGGTTTGGATGAAGGAGTTCATAACGGAACTAGGTGTGGTTCCTAGTGCGTTGGACCCAATGGTGATCTATTGTGACAATAATGGAGCCATAGCCAACGCCAAGGAACCAAGGTCTCACAATAATTCCAAGCATATTAAGCGCCGGTTTCACTCCATCCGCGAGCATGTCAAGGATGGAGATATAAAGATTTGTAAAGTGCACACGAACCTGAATGTAGCAGATCCGTTGACTAAAGTACTCCCTAGGGCAAAACATGATCAACACCAGAACTCCATGGGTGTTAGATTTATCACTATATAAACTAGATTATTGTCTCTAGTGCAAGTGGGAGACTGAAGGAAATATGCCCTGAGAGGCAATAATAAAGTTGTTATTATGTATTCCTTGTATATGATAGATGTTTATTTTGCATGCTATAATTGTATTGATAGGAAACATCAATACATGTGTGTTTAATAAACAAAAGGGTTCCTAGTTATGCCTCTCTTATAGACTAGCTTGTTGATTAACAAGATGATCAAGGTTTCCTGATCATGGACATTGGATGTTGTTAATAACAAGGTCACAGCATTTGTGAAATGATGTGATGAACATTCATCCGAAGTATAGCATTACGGTCAAGTCATTATGTTTATATTGCTATAACAACATACAAAGTAGTCTTAGTCCTTAGACCATGAGATCATGTTAATTGCTAACATCGGAAGAGTATCTTGATAACATCAAACGTCACACCGTAACAGGGTGACCATAAAGGTGGGTTCAGTGCTATGAAGGTGTTATGTTGAGGCTCATGGATCAAGAGTGGAATTTGTCAATCCCGATGACGGATAGATATACTTTGGGTCCTCTCGGTGATATCACATTAAGATAGCTTGCAAGCAAGTGATGTGATCACTAGAATGTTATATCACGGGAACGAGAAAAGAGTGCATGCCGGTAACGAGATCAAACTAGGTATTTGGATACCGATGATTGAATCTCGGACATGTATTATATCATGAGACAAAGGGATTAAATTGCTGACGTTAAAGGTTCTCACGATCACAGAAGTCATCGTTGAATATGCAGGAGTCAGTATGGATCTCCAGGTCCCGCTTCTGATTATTGATCTGAGAGGAGTCTCAATCATGTCTGCATTATTCGCGAACCGTAGGGTGACACACTTAAGGGTTGCCGGACACCATTTAGGAGCACATATGTTCCAGAAAAAAGGTTTGCAAAGCGCAGGAAATGTTTCGATAGAAACAGGAATTGTTTCGATAGAAACCGGAATTGTTTCGGGTGAAATTGCAGAAAGTGGTTCTGCATGTGATATTGAAATGTTGCAAGGGGTTTTATGTGAATGTTTGTTAATTAAAGTAATTAACAAAATTCTGAATAAAATAAATAAAAGAGTTTTATTAATTGAGAGTTGCATTTAATTTGGTGGAAATTAAATACATGTGAGTGGGATTTTGGGTGGAGGCCATGTTTATGTGAGTGGAGGTTCACCACATGAATGAAGTGATGGGTTCGTAGCATGGAAAACAAAAAAATTCTATCGCAAGAACGAACAAAACCCATATCTAATCTAGATAAAAGCCAAGATCTAATCTATTAGATATGTGCAACGAGATAGATATGTACTAACCCTCGTAGATCCGAAAGCGTTACGAGATTAGATCTCGGGGTTGATGTAGTCGATCACTTGCCAATCTCAAGATCGTGTGGATGATCCTTCCGGCGCCGCGTTCCGGCAGCGCTTCCACAGTCGGTCACACGTGCGGAGTCGAAGCAGACCTTCCTCTCCCCGTTCCAGCGAGCAGCGGAGGTAGTAGATCTTCTCCACGGAATCCCAGCAGCACGACGGTGTGGTGGTGGTGGTGGAGTAGAGATTTCTGCAGGGCTTCGCCTAAGCCGGAGCAGAGCGAAGGAGGAGGAGAGAGGCGGCGGCTAGGGTTTGTTATGGGAGAGGTCTAGGGGGTGGCGCCCCTCCCCTCTATTTAAAGGAGGGAGGCGCCATGGGAGGGGGAGTCCTAGTAGGACTCCCCTCCCTCCTAGGCCGGCGGATTGGGAGGGGGAGAAATCCTCCTCCCCCACGAATCCGTGTCTTGCCCCACAAAGACTCCTTGATCCTTTCTTGGTTTTCAAGCAAACTCCAAGAAATCTTCTAGAACCTTCCAGAACATTCCGAAACCTTCTAGAATCTCCACACAAACACTCCGGAACATTTCCTAACTTAGAAAATGATCCCCAATATATGAATCTTATTCTCCGAACAATTCTAGATCTCCTCGTGATGTCCCGGATCCAATCCGAGACTCCGAACAACATTCGGTCTCCAACGCATATTTCATATCTACTTAAAACAACTTCGAACCTTAAGTGTGTCACCCTACGGTTCGTGAATATGCAAACATGATGAAGACACCTCTCCGATCAATAACCATCAGCGGGATCTGGAGATCCATAATGGCTCCCACATATTCAACGATGACTTCGTGATCGATAGAACCATTAACATAGGAAACCAATTCCCTTTGTCACGCGATATTCTACTTATCCAAGGTTTGATCGTCGGTATCTCCATACCTAGTTCTACCTCGTTACTGATAAGTACTCTTTACTCGTTCCATGTTATGTCATCCCTTGTGACCTAGTCACATGCTTGCAAGCTAACTAGATGACATTCCACCGAGAGGGCCCAGAGCATATCTATCCGTCATATGGATGGACAAATCCCAATCTTGGTTCATGCGCTTCAACACATACTTTCAGAATACCCAATGTCACCTTTATAACCACCCAGTTACGAAGCAGCGTTTGATGTCATCAAAGTACCCATCCGGTGATAGTGATTAACATAACCTCATGGTCGAAGGATTAGGTTACTATGCATTTGAAATCTTGTAGCAAAACGAACTTAATGACTTGATATTATGCTACGCTTACTATGGGTGTGTGTCCATCACATCATTCTCCTAATGATATGGTCTTGTTATTAACGACATCCAATGTCCATGATCTGGAAACCATGATCATCCATTAATCAACAAGCTAGTTTAGCAAGAGGCTTACTAGGGACTCTTTTATGTTTACAAAACACACAAGTATTAATGTTTCCGGTTAATACAATTATAGCATGGGATGTAAACATTTATCATAAACATAAAGATATAATAATAACCACTTTATTATTGCCTCTTGGGCATATCTCCAACAGTCTCCCACTTGCACCAGAGTCAATAATCTAGTTAAAAATTTGTGCATTCAACACCTATGGCTTTCTGGTGTTGTATAGACACTATTGCTAGTGGTAAACATAACCTTCGGATCTGACACTTCCAGGTCCGTGTGTATTTGCATGTCCTTGCGTCTCTACGCATTACTCATTCTCCAATGAGATGGCATTGTATAAATTTGGTCCTTTGGTGAGACCTTTAGTTCCTTGGGATTAAATCATGTTGATACAATTGTCGTACAATGTATCTTCATAGTATTATCCCGCTATGAACCACACCTAGTTTGATAACAAACTACTTGACGCAAATGCCCTCATTTGCTGCTATAATAGCAGTCATATACTTAGCCTTTTGTTGTAGTATCTATCACAATGTTTTAACTTTGGTACTCAACCAAATCCGCTATGGAACTTCCTTTCCATTACATTGTGCCACCCATAGTTTAAATTGAGATAAATTTAATTTGTGACAAAACTAGTATCAATGCAACAATTTACAATGAACTATTTGTCACCACTATATAAATAATATATTCTTAGTTCTTCCAAAGATCATAGGAATATCCCTACTATTGTCCAATGATCATCTTATGAGTCATTCTGGTATATGCTCATAACATTTAGAGCATAGGACATATCTGGATGTGTACATCTCAAAAAATGATTGATCAAAATATTCTTGTGATTTCACCAAGTGTCAAAACACTTGAATCTCGTGTCAACACACTTGAATCTTGATTCAGTCCTTTCCGTGCGTCAAGAACCTTTCTTGTTGTTTCCATATTGAACTCATTCAACATCTTATCTATGTACATTTGGCAAAATCATATTAGCGCCTCAATCTATCCATATAGACATTGATGCCTAATCCTTGGGTTATGCCTAAGTCTTTCATCGAAATGAAATTCTTAACCTGTGTCAATACAAGATACATTATTTCTAATCAACAATATGTGTTTCACATAATGTATTAGAAATATGTCTTAGCGCTCCCACTTAATTTCTTGCAAAATGCAAACATCTTCATCGTCTCTGATGAAATTAAACCTTTTAACGGTTTCATCATGGTGAAGATTCCAACTCCGTGATGCTCACTTCAACCATTGAAGTTTTGCATACTCTTTTAGCATCCTTTGAATTAACAAAACCCTTTGGATCGTGTCATGTACACGTCCTAGGTAACCATTCTATTAGAAGAACTTATTTTGTTTGTTCAACTACCATATACCAAAATATATGTAGTGGTTGCTACATTAATCCGTCCAGACTAAATATCGCTATGAAAGATCAAATCTTATCATAGTCAATTCCTTGAACATTGTCTTAAACTCTTTCCAACATGTCGACTATTT
Source organism: Avena sativa (assembly GCA_916181665.1). Lineage (NCBI taxonomy): Eukaryota > Viridiplantae > Streptophyta > Magnoliopsida > Poales > Poaceae > Avena > Avena sativa. The sequence continues at coordinate 475,397,939 of OV702290.1, forward strand.
CATAGATGTGAAACATCCATGTCTATTTCTTTATAGATCCATATACGACTGTAAGGTCTTGCACCTTTCCAGAGGGTCTTTCAAATTTAAAGCTTGATTTCTCGTGTATGGAATTATCACGGATTTTTTGGATTCAAGCCACTTAACGAAGTCAGGGCCCATCATTGATTATTTGCATGTAGTCGGTTCATCATTGTCAAACAACAATGATTTAACTCTCAAATCTTGGCATTTGATTACTTACCCGACCTACTTGGTTCAATAGTAACTTAGATCTCCATGACCACAACCTTTGAGGCACGTGAGCCATGAGCATTGTTGCTGCCTCCGGGACACTTACCGATGCTGCGCAACTCAGCACATATTAGCCAAGGTTCAACAACCTTGTCAAAGTTCTATTGTCCTCCCACTTGACTTTTCACCAAAAATTCCTTCTCAAGAAACTCGACATTCTAAGCGACAAACAATTTTGTCTTCGGTGTTATGGAGGAATACCCAATGGTTATTCGAAATAACTTACAAAGACATGCTCATCCGACTTTGGTTGTAAACATTTTACTTATGCCTAGCATACCAAAAATTTAAGAAAGGACAACCTGGGTTTTATCCCAAACCATGACTTATATGGTGTCATTTCAACGGATCACGATGGAGCTCTTTTCAGTGTAAAAGCGGTAGTCACTAAAGCTTTAATCTTTTAAAATATAATGGCAGTTTTATAAATGACACCTTTGATCTTACCATGTCAAACAAGGTTTCATTACATATCTCGAACACTCCATACTCCTATGGTGTTTTGGGAAATGCAAATCCATGGAACGATTCCTCAAATCTTAGGTGTTTTGCTAAACTTGTAACTCAAACATCTTTCTTTATGATCCAATCATAAACTTTTTATTTTCTTGTTACAATGATTTTCCACTTCATCTTGAAAGTCTTTGAACATTTTCAAATGTTTCATACTTCTTCCTTATTGAGTAGGTATATACATATACTCACTCAAATCTTTGGAGAAAGCATATGAAGTTGAAATCCATCACCCACGACTACACATAATGGACTATATACATCAATATGTACAAATTCCAATCAATTAGTCGTCCGTTCCTCTTTTGTCCTACGAACGGAGTTTTAATTATCTCCAGGAAAGTATCACAAGCGTCATTTGATCAAAATCAAAGACTCCAAAAATCCATCAACATGGAGTTTCTTCATGTATCCCTAATATAATTTAAACGGTGATGTCACTTTGCAAGTGATCTTTCAATCATTTGTCTTGCGACATTTTAGCATTAGTTTTATGGTCGTTATTTCTCCAACCAGACTTGTATATCATCCATCTATTATGGAATACGGTAATTATTTGAACAACCTTTTGTCGTCATAATACCTGATCAAAATAACAATTATTGAAACAAATCTTGAAGGTAAGCTTTGATGTTAACGAGCAACACAACAACCCTTTGTTTGTTTTCGATGAACATCATCACATATTCTCTTGCTAGTTACTTAGGCCATTGCAGTTCATGAATTGCGTTGTCCTGTATGACACTTCATACCAACCAATTTGGTATCCAATACCGAAGAACCACATTGTTTAACAACTAAGGAATACAGCCATAACATGTATCTTCTATATACCTAAGTTGGATATCTCCAATCTTTTCTTTTCTGCCAAATATTTTATAGATTCTCTTCCAACAATTCCTTTTCTTTTAAAAGAATCAACATCAATAGTGGTGTCATTCACATGACACATAGTATAAAGTGTGTATAGTCAAATACTAATACCTTTGGACTTGCACTTTGAAGTGGATCACCTTCATCAAATGTTTGGCATTCTTTCAAAATTCCATTCGTTAGTAATCTTTTAGTGTAGTAAACATTTTACTTACATCTTATATTCATCCTTATCATGACAACTTTCATGATTAAGCTGCTATAGCTTATAAAGGTGAATTGCGAGTATAATGTTTCTTTTTCAAAACCTTTTGGAGTATTAGGATGACTGGCGTCTCCAATCTTCACAAATTCTCATCAAATATGAGGACGTATACTCTATCATGTTGTAACCAACACATTGTTTTAGATATCGCAATACCTTTCACATATGATGGTTTCTGAAACATTGCTTTCAGCTCTTAGATAAACTTGATATTAAAAACAATCTTTTGAGTATCAAGAATCATGGAGGCAAACATGATACATTAGATATTAACACTGGAATTGTTACTCTTGATTTAATACTGTTTATTAAACTTCACAGAGTAAATGGAGTTTGCTAAAAGTTTGCAATATGACTTTTAAACTTTAGATTGACACTCAAAACAATACGATACCAGTTCGTAAAGCAAATATCCAGAATTTCTATAGTTCTACTATCTCAACTATAACTAAGCGTAAGGTGGTGAACGGATGCCAATGACTACAACAAACTATGCAAATTCACTTTGATTGTGTTTATGATAAATTGAGTTTGACTAATCCAAATTACAAAAGAAGTCCCACTCAAAACAACATCCCTCGAGTTGTTTTAGTGATTACACGAACCAAATCCACTACACCAAGTCCGATCATCACGTGAGATGATGTAGCTTTAAAGGCGAACAATCAACATGTTCATCATATCATCCATATGACTCATGCTTTACCTTTCGGTATTCCGTGTTCCGAGACCATGTCTGTACATGCTAGGCTCGTCAAGGTTAACCTTAGTATCTGCATGTGCAAATCTGGCTTGCACCCGTTGTATGCACACGTAGAATCTATCACATCCGATCATCACGAGATGCTTCGAAACGACGAGTCTTAGCAACGGTGCCTACTAAGGACGAACACTTTATTACTTGATATTTTTTGAGAGGGATCATCTTATAATGCTACCATCACGATCTAAGCAATACAAGATGCATAAAGGATTAACATCACAGGCAATTCATAATTAGTGTGATATGATATGGCCCTTTCTTCTTATGCCTTTGATCTCCATCTCCAAAGCACAGACATGATCTCCATCATCACCAGCAATGCGTCAAGGTCAGTGGCGCCACTTCATGGTTGTCCATCATCACTAGCAACTATTACAACTACTTGGAATAAAGCTATTACAAGATGAATAGACACGCAAGTCTTAACAGAATTAAAGACAACCATTAGGCTCTTGCCGGTTGCCATATTACAACAAGGATCATTGCATACATCAAATATAATCACAATCACATGATGGCCATATCACATCACAAAACCCTTGCAAAAACAAGTTAGACGCCTCTAATTTTCTTTGCATGTTTTACGTGGTTTGGGGCTTTCGAATAAGAGCGGATCTTACCTACGAAACTGAACCACAACGTTGATACAAGTGCTATCGAGTGCAAAGTGTAGATTGGCTCTATACTATGATGGGAGAGACAGACACCCGCAACGCCACTTGTGCAAAGCAAGTTACACGTTAAGCGTGGAGCAAGTCTCATGTGCGATGACATGTAAGGTTAGCCCGAGCCGCTTCATCCCACCATACCGCAAGATGCAAAGTACACAAAGCAAAAGACGACACGAGCACCAATGCCCACAAAACCATTGTGTTCTACTTGTGCAACAGATCTACGCATAGACACGGCTCTGATACCACTGATGCGTTTGTAGCATGGAAAACAAAAAAATTCTACCGCAAGAACGAACAAAACCCAGATCTAATCTAGATAAAAGCCAAGATCTAATCTATTAGATATGTGCAACGAGATAGATATGTACTAACCCTCGTAGATCCGAAAGCGTTACGAGATTAGATCTCGGGGTTGATGTAGTCGATCACTTGCCGATCTCAAGATCGTGTGGACGCTCCTTTCGGCGCCGCGTTCCGGCAGCGCTTCTGCAGTCGGTCACACGTGCGGAGTCGAAGCAGACCTTCCTCTCCCCGTTCTAGCGAGCAGCAGAGGCAGTAGATCTTCTCCACGGAATCCCAGCAGCACGACGGTGTGGTGGTGGTGGTGGAGTAGAGATTTCTGCAGGGCTTCGCCTAAGCCGAAGCAGAGCGAAGGAGGAGGAGAGAGGCGGTGGCTAGAGTTTGTTATGGGAGAGGTCTAGGGGGTGGCGCCCCCTCCCCTCTATTTAAAGGAGGGAGGCGCCATGGGAGGGGGAGTCCTAGTAGGACTCCCGTTCCTCCTTGGCCGGCGGATTGGGAGGGGGGAAGGAATCCTCCTCCCCCACGAATCCGTGTCTTGCCCCACAAAGACTCCTTGATCCTTTCTTGGTTTTCAAGCAAACTCCAAGAAATCTTCTAGAACCTTCCAGAACATTCCGAAACCTTCTAGAATCTCCATACAAACACTCTGGAACATTTCCTAACTTAGAAAATGATCCCCAATATATGAATCTTATTCTCCGGACAATTCCAGATCTCCTCGTGATGTCCCGGATCCAACCCGAGACTCCGAACAACATTCGGTCTCCAACGCATATTTCATATCTACTTAAAACAACTTTGAACCTTAAGTGTGTCACCCTACGGTTCGTGAATATGCAGACATGATGAAGACACCTCTCCGATCAATAACCATAAGCAGGATCTGGAGATCCATAATGGCTCCCACATATTCAACGATGACTTCGTGATCGATAGAACCATTAACATACGAAACCAATTCCCTTTGTCACGCGATATTCTACTTATCCGAGGTTTGATCGTCGGTATCTCCATACCTAGTTCTACCTCGTTACTGATAAGTACTCTTTACTCGTTCCATGTTATGTCATCCCTTGTGACCTAGTCACATGCTTGCAAGCTAACTAGATGACATTCCACCGAGAGGGCCCAGAGCATATCTATCTGTCATATGGATGGACAAATCCCAATCTTGGTCCATGCGCTTCAACACATACTTTCAGAATACCCAATGTCACCTTTATAACCACCCAGTTACGAAGCAGCATTTGATGTCATCAAAGTACCCATCTGGTGATAGTGATTAACATAACCTCATGGTCGAAGGATTAGGTTACTATGCATTTGAAAGCTTGTAGCAAAACGAACTTAATGACTTGATCTTATGCTACGCTTACTATGGGTGTGTGTCCATCACATCATTCTCCTAATGATATGATCTTGTTATTAACGACATCCAATGTCCATGATCAGGAAACCATGATCATCCATTAATCAACAAGCTAGTTTAACAAGAGGCTTACTAGGGAGTCTTTTATGTTTACAAAACACACAAGTATTAATGTTTCCGGTTAATACAATTATAGCATGGGATGTAAACATTTATCATAAACATAAAGATATAATAATAACCACTTTATTATTGCCTCTTGGGCATATCTCCAACATGAAGGAGGGGAGGAGTCCCCCCTCATGCGCCGGCTATGGGAGGGGAGGGGTCTCCCTCCCTCCTATATAAAGCCCCCCTCTCCCCTCTCACAAACCACACCTCCTCGTGAAGGATCTCTCTCCCCCTCTAGATATTTCCCCATGGTCTCGGATTAGCGAGATACATGTTCCCGGTGGCCTTGCGTCTGGAAGGAGTTGCTGCTTCTGCTGATTCGCTAGAGCGAGGAGGTGGAGGTTGTCCGGTGGCTTGAACGTGTGTGCGAGGACGGATGCGCTGCTGATTTGCGGCGCTTGGACTTCCACACGATCTTGAGATCGGCAAGCGTACGACTACATCAACCACGAGTTCCTACTCGTTAACAAAACTCGTTGTCTTCGAGGGTAAGTTCTCCATGGATGTATGTCCACCCGTTGCTCTGTATCTAGTAGATAGATCTTGGTGTATAGTTCTCATCGTAGGAAAATTTTTGTTTTCTATACTGCGGACCCAACAGTGGTATCAGAGCCTGATCTATGCGTAGGTGCTTTGCACGGGTAGTACACATATGTTTATATGTGGGCGATGATGATCATGTTATTGCATCTTCTATGTACTTTGGATATTGGTGGCATAGTGTGATGAAGCGGCCCAGACCAACCTTACATGTCATCGTACATGAGACCGGTTCCACGACCGACATGCAACTAGTTTTGCATAAGTGGCTAGCGGGTGTCTGTCTCTCCTAGTATAGTCAATATCTGATTTACAACGAGTTGCTATTAACTTGGTTATCCTCGTTGTGGTTCATGTTCGTAGGTAAGACCGGTTCTATCTCCGAAAGCCCTAAGCCACGTAAAACTTGCAATTGATAAATTAGAGGCGTCTAGTTTAGATCGTTGCTGGGCTTGTGTCTTGATATGGTATTGTTGTAAGTAGATGTATGATAGATACTCTTACAACTCACTTAACGTGTAAGTTCCATAGACCTTGGCCTTACACATAAAGGAATGATAGAGATCATACCACGATGCAAATGATAGAGATCAAATGCATGGACCATATCACCTCACTTCACACATTAGATGTTAGCATCTTATATTGCTAGTTTGGCGCTTTTGGTAGCATTATAAGATGATCCCTCATTTAGATATCAAGATAACATGTGCTCTTCCTTAAGTATGCACCGTTTTGTGGATCGTGTTTTGAGGCATCACGTGATGATCAGGTGTTCTCGACTCTACGCTTTCATACAACGGGTGTAAGACAGTTTTACACACGTGAATACTAAGGTTCTTACTTGACGATCCTAGCATGTACAAACATGGCCTCGGAACACGGACCGAAAGGTTAAGCATGAGTCATATAGTTGATATGATGCCCATATAGATGCTCGCCTTTGAAGCTACACCGACTCACGTGATGATCGGACTTGGTGTAGTGGATTTGGTTCATGTAATCACCAAAAGGACACGAGGGATGTCGTTTTTGAGTGGGAGTTCATTAGTAATTTGGATTAGTTGAACTCAACCTATCATAAACTTAGTCTAAATATATTTTGCAAATTATGTTGTAGATGGCACCACCTGCTTTTAATTTCAATGTGTTCATGGAGAAAGAAAAGCTTGCTGCGAATGGTAGCAACTTCACCAACTGGGCTATGAATTTGAGGATTCTCCTCACTGCTGCACAAAAGCAATATGTGCTAGAGGCGCCGCTCGGCCCCCCACCAGCTCCTGATGCCCCTGAAGAGGAAAAGAACATCTATATAACTCGTCAGGAGGACCACAACTTAGTTCATTGCGGCATACTGTATGGGCTAGAGCCAGAACTTCGAAAACGTTTCGAAAATGGCAATGCCTTTGATACCATGGGAGAATTGAAAATGATTTTCGATACCCATGCTGCCGTAGAGAGTTATAATTCTTCTGAAAAGTTCTTTAGTTGCATGATGGAAGAGAACGACTCCGCTAGTGAGCACGTACTCAAAATGTCTGGGTACGCCGATAAGCTTGTGTCCTTGGGAATAACGATTCCCATTGACTTAGGCATACATCGTGTTCTCCAATCTCTGCCACCTAGCTACAAGAGCTTCGTGATGAACTATAATATGCAGGGCATGAAGAAGTCTCTTCCTGAGCTTCTGTCAATGCTTAAGACTGTAGAAGTGGAGATTAGGAAAAAACATCAAGTGTTGATGATCAATAAGACCACCAGTTTCAAGAAGGACAAGAAAGGCAAGCAGAAGGGAAAGAAGGGCGGCAAATCTGTTGCCGCGCCTGAAAAGAAACCCCAAGCTGTCCCTAAGTCTGACACCGAGTGCTACTATTGCAAGGGGACTGGCCATTGGAAGCGCAACTGCCCCAAGTATTTGGCGGACAAAAAGGCCGGCAAGGCAAACAAAGGTATATGTGATATACATGTTATTGATGTGTACTTGACTAGTAATCGCAGTAGCACCTGGGTATTTGATACAGGATCGGTTGCTAATATATGTAACTCGGTTTAGGGGCTGCGGAACAAGCGACAACTAGCAAGGGATGAGGTCACGATGCGGGTCGGCAATGGATCAAGAGTTGATGTGATCGCCGGCGGAACGCTGCCTCTCCATATGCCGTCGGGATTAGTTATAAACCTGAATAATTGTTATTTGGTGCCTGCACTGAGCATGAACATTGTATCCGGATCGTGTTTGATGCAAAGTGGTTATTCGTCTAAGTCTGAAAACAATGGTTGTTCGATTTATATGAATAATATATTTTATGGTCATGCACTTGTGTTGAATGGTTTATTTCTGTTGGATCTCGATAGTAGTATTACGCATATTAATAATGTTGATGCTAAAAGGATTAAACTTGATAATGATATATCTGCATATATGTGGCACTGCCGTCTGGGTCATATTGGCGTTAAACGCATGAAGAAACTCCATTATGATGGACTTTTGGAATCACTTGATTTTGAATCATTTGATACATGTGAGCCATGCCTTATGGGCAAGATGACTAGAACGCCATTTTCCGGTTCAATGGAACGGGCGATAGATTTATTGGAAATCATACATACTGATGTGTGTGGACCAATGAGTGTGTCGGCGCGAGGTGGATATCGCTATTTTGTTACTTTCATGGATGATTTGAGTATATACGGGTATATCTATTTGATGAAACATAAGTCTGAAACCTTTGAAAAGTTCAAAGAATTTTAGAATGAAGTGGAAAATCATCGTAATAGAAAGATCAAATTTCTGCGGTCCGACCGTGGAGGAGAGTATCTTAGTTACGAGTTTAGCACACATATGAAAGACTGTGGAATAGTTTCACAACTCACGCCTGCCGGAACACCACAACGTAATGGTGTGTCAGAACGTCGTGATCGTACTTTATTGGATATGGTTCGATCTATGATGTCTCTGACTGACTTGCCACTGTCATTTTGGGGTTATGCACTGGAAACCGCTGCATTCACTTTAAATAGGGCACCATCTAAATCCGTTGAAAAGACACCGTATGAATTATGGTTTAGAAAACAAACCTAAGCTGTCATTTCTTAAAGTTTGGGGATGCGATGTTTATGTGAAGAAACTTCAACCGGATAAACTCGAACCCAAAGCGGAAAAATGCGTCTTCATAGGATACCCTAAGGAAACGATTGGGTATACCTTCTATCACAGATCCGAGGGCAAGGTCTTTGTTGCCAAGAATGGATCCTTTCTTGAGAAGGAGTTTCTCGCGAAAGGTGTGAGTAGTCGGAAGGTAGAACTCGAAGAGGTTATTGAACCTTCTCTTCATGAAATGGCGAGTAGCGCAGCACCGGAAGTTGTTTCGGAGTTGACTTCACCTAATGAAGAGAGAGCTAATGATATTGATCATGAAACTCCGAAAGAGGACACTACCGAACCTCGCAGGTCAAGCAGGACACGTGCAGCTCCTGAACTGTACGGCAATCTTGTTATGAATTTCATGATTGATGAAATAGATGACCCGGCGACGTATGAAGAAGCGATGATGAGCCCTGATTCCAACAAATGGCTAGAAGCCATGAAATCCGAGATGGAATCCATGTACGAAAACCATGTTTGGACCTTGGTGGACTTACCTCACGATCGAAAGGCCGTTGAGAATAAATGGATTTTCAAAAGAAAAACTGATGCTGATGGTAATGTAACCATCTATAAGACTCGACTTGTCGCAAAGGGGTTTCGACAAATTCAAGGAGTTGACTACGATGAGACATTCTCTCCCGTAGCGATGCTTAAGTCGGTTAGGATTATGTTAGCAATTGTTGCATATTTCGATTATGAAATATGACAGATGGATGTCAAAACTGCGTTCCTCAATGGTAATATTGAAGAAGAGTTGTATATGATACAACCTAAGGGTTTGTCGATCCTAAGGATGCTGATAAGGTGTGCAAACTTCATCGATCCATCTATGGACTGAAGCAAGCATCCCGGAGTTGGAATCTCCGCTTTGATGAGGTGATCAAAGAGTTTGGATGTGTCCAAACTTATGGAGAGGCTTGTATTTACAAGAAAGTGAGTGGGAGCAATGTGGCATTTCTGATATTATATGTGGATGACATATTATTGATTGGAAATGATATAGATCTTTTAAACAGTGTTAAAAGTTATCTAAACAGCAAATTTTCGATGAAGGACCTTGGTGAAGCTTCATATATATTAGGCATTAAAATCTATAGAGATAGATCAAGACGCCTAATTGGGCTATCGCAAAGTACATACCTTGATAAGATATTAAAGAAGTTTAATATGGACGGAAGTAAGAAGGGGTACTTACCTATGTTGCAAGGAAAGACATTGAGTAAGACTCAAAGTCCGGCTATGGCGAAAGAAAGAGATATAATGGATAAGATCCCCTATGCCTCAGCCATAGGCTCTATAATGTATGCCAGGCTATGTACAAGACTGGATGTGGCACATGCTATTAGTTTGACTAGTAGGTACCAATCTGATCCAGGTTCGGAACACTGGATAGCGGTCAAGAATATCCTTAAGTACTTGAGAAGAACTAAGGATATGTTTCTTGTATACGAAGGTGAAGAAGAGCTAGTCGCTAAGTTTTATGTCGATGCTAGCTTTGACACTGATCCGGATGACTCTAAGTCTCAATCCAGATACGTATTTCTCTTGAAAAGAGCAGCAGTTAGTTGGAGGATCTCCAAACAACCTGTGGTGGCTGGATCAACGACGGAGGCGGAATATGTTGCTGCTTCAGAAGCAGCGCAGGAAGCGGTTTGGATGAAGAAGTTCATAACGGAACTAGGTGTGGTTCCTAGTGCGTTGGACCCAATGGTGATCTATTGTGACAATAATAGAGCCATAGCCAACGCCAAGGAACCAAGGTCTCACAAGAATTCCAAGCATATTAAACGCCGGTTTCACTCCATCCGCGAGCATGTCAAGGATGGAGATATAAAGATTTGTAAAGTGCACACGGACCTGAATGTAGCAGATCCGTTGACTAAAGTACTCCCTAGGGCAAAACATGATCAACACCAGAACTCCATGGGTGTTAGACTTATCACTATATAAACTAGATTATTGTCTCTAGTGCAAGTGGGAGACTGAAGGAAATATGCCCTGAGAGGCAAAATAAAGTTGTTATTATGTATTCCTTGTATATGATAGATGTTTATTTTGCATGCTATAATTGTATTGATAGGAAACATCAATACATGTGTGTTTAATAAACAAAAGGGTTCCTAGTTATGCCTCTCTTATAGACTAGCTTGTTGATTAACAAGATGATCTAGGTTTCCTGATCATGGACATTGGATGTTGTTAATAACAAGGTCACACCACCGATGAAATGATGTGATGAACATTCATCCGAAGTATAGCATTACGATCAAGTCATTATGTTTATATTGCTATAACATCATACAAAGTAGTCTTAGTCCTTAGACCATGAGATCATGTTAATTGCTAACACCGGAAGAGTATCTTGATAACATCAAACGTCACACCGTAACAGGGTGACCATAAAGGTGGGTTCAGTGCTATGAAGGTGTTATGTTGAGGCTCATGGATCAAGAGTGGAATTTGTCAATCCTGATGACGGATAGATATACTCTGGGACCTCTCGGTGATATCACATTAAGATAGCTTGCAAGCAAGTGATGTGATCACTAGAATGTTATATCACGGGAACGAGAAAAGAGTGCATTCCGGTAACGAGATCAAACTAGATATTTGGATACCGATGATCGAATCTCGGACATGTATTATATCATGAGACAAAGGGATTAAATTGCTGACGTTAAATGTTCTCACGATCACAGAAGTCATCGTTGAATATGCAGGAGTCAGTATGGATCTCCAGGTCCCGCTTCTGATTATTGATCTGAGAGGAGTCTCAATCATGTCTGCATTATTCGCGAACCATAGGGTGACACACTTAAGGGTTGCTGGACACCATTTAGGAGCACATATGTTCCAGACAAAAGGTTTGCAAAGCGCAGGAAATGTTTCGATAGAAACATGAATTGTTTCGATAGAAACCGGAATTGTTTCGGGTGAAATTGCAGAAAGTGGTTCTGCATGTGATATTGAAATGTTGCAAGGGGTTTTATGTGAATGTTTGTTAATTAAAGTAATTAACAAAATTCTGAATAAATAAATAAAAGAGTTTTATTAATTGAGAGTTGCATTTAATTTGGTGGAAATTAAATACATGTGAGTGGGATTTTGGGTGGAGGCCATGTTTATGTGAGTGGAGGTTCACCACATGAATGAAGGAGGGGAGGAGTCCCCCCCTCATGCGTCGGCTATGGGAGGGGAGGGGTATCCCTCCCTCCTATATAAATCCCCCCTCTCCCCTCTCACAAACCACACCTCCTCGTGAAGGATCTCTCTCCCCTCTAGATATTTCCCCATGGTCTCGGATGAGCGAGATACATGTTCCCGGTGGCCTTGCGTCTGGAAGGAGTTGCTGCTTCCGCTGATTCGCTGGAGCGAGGAGGTGGAGGTTGTCCGGTGGCTTGAACATGTGTGCGAGGACGGATGCGCTGCTGATTTGCGGTGCTCGGACTTCCACACGATCTTGAGATCGGCAAGCGTACGACTACATCAACCACGAGTTCCTACTCGTTAACAAAACTCGTTGTGTTCGAGGGTAAGTTCTCCATGGATGTATGTCCACCCGTTGCTCTGTATCTAGTAGATAGATCTTGGCATATAGTTCTCATCATAGGAATTTTTTTGTTTTCTATGCTGCGAACCCAACATGTTCTTCTTACAAACCATATCATGAACCACACCTAGTGTCATTGCATGTGTGTTCTTCTCACAAACCACACATGGATCCACCGGTGTCATTGCATGTCTGCTCTTCTCATTAACCATAGCTAGAGTCATTGCATGTCTGTTCTTTTCACAAACCACGTATCACTAGAGTCATTGCATGTGTGTTCTTCCCATGAACCACACATGGATCCACCAGTGTCATTGCATGTGTGTTCTTCTCACAAACCACACATGGATCCACCCAGTGTCATCGCATGTGTGTTCTTCTCATGAACCACACATGGATCCACCAGTGTCATTGCATGTCTGCTCTTTTCATGAACCACAGCTAGAGTCATTGGATGTGTGTTCTTCTCACAGACCACATATCACCAGTGTCATTGCATGTGTGTTCTTGCCATGAACCACACATGGATCCTCCAGTGTCATTGCATGTCTGCTCTTTTCATGAACCACAGCTAGAGTCATTGCATGTGTATTCTTCTCACAAACCACATATCACCGGTGTAATTGCATGTGTGTTCTTCTTACAAACCATATCATGAACCACACCCAGTGTCATTGCATGTGTGTTCTTCCCATGAACCACACATAGATCCACGAGTGTCATTGCATGTGTGTTATTCTCATAGACCACGTAAGGATCCAATGGTGTAATTGCATGTGTGTTCTTCCCATGAACCACATATGGATCCACCGGTGTCATTGTATGTCTGCTTGATACATTGCAAATGTATCTATAATTTTTGATGTTCCATGTTTGGTTTTATCTACTTTCTTATGTTTTGTTCCAACTTTGGTGTACTTTTCATATGATTTCTTGGACTAACCTATTAACAAGATGCCACAATGCCAGTTGCCTGTTTTCTGCTGTTTTTGGTTTCAGGAAGTCAGAAAATGAATATTCTTAGAATTGGACGGGACAAAAGCCAAAGTTGATATTTTCCGGGAAGACTCACGGAGCCAGAAGGAGAGTCGGAGAGGGGCCAGGGGCTAACCACACGATGTGTTGGCGCGGGCTAGCCCTGGCCGTGCCACCGGGTGGTGTGGGCCCCCTGGCCGCCCACCGACCTTGCCTCTTCGCCTATAAGATGCCTCCCGATACCAAAACCCTAAGGAGTCAATCAGAAATCCACGAAAAGTTCCGTAGCGCCGCCGCCACCGAAGGGGAGATTCGGGGGATAGAAAGTCTCTGTTCCGGCACCCTGCCGGGACGGGGAAGTGCCCCCGGATCCATCTCCATCGATCTCCACCACCATCTCCATCACCATTGCTGATTCCCATGATGAGGAGGGAGTAGTTCTCTCTCGAGGCTAAGGGTTCTACCGGTAGCTATGTGTTCATCTCTCTCTATGCATGATCTTATTGAGATCATGAGCTTGTAGTCTATAGATCTACCTTGCTACTCAAGTGCTTTATTAGATCTCTGCTCTCCCCATGTGTGTGAAAGTGGCAGCGTGCACACCATGGTGGCACTTAGGCTAGAGATTACAAATACTTGTTATGAGTTATATTTGGAGTTGGATGTCTTTATGAAATTGTGGTGTTTGTTGGACTCATCTAGTACTCAAGGTGACAGTGTGGGGTTTTCTAGATGGGAAAGGCTTACTTTGAGGTGTGATGTTATAGCCCTACCATGGATTAGAGTATCTAACCGGAGAGTAGTTCAGCGTAGTATCATGAAGAAGAATATATTTATATGAGAGTGTTCACTAGTGAAAGTATGATACCTAGGCCTTGTTTCTAAGCATTGATACACCATTTGCAATTAGATCTGTTATATGTTTGCTTACTTCCTTCTTTATTTCAGTTTCACTTTAGTCGTTTCCACGCCATCAAGTTATCTTCTATCACCGTTACCACTTATAATTGTCTATACCATTTGTATTTCACTATCTCTTTGCCGAACTAGTGCACCTATACACCTGACAAGTGTATTGGGTGTGTTGGGGACACAAGAGACTTCTTGTATCTTGATTGCAGGGTTGCTTGAGAGGGGATAACTTTGACCACTTCCTCCCTGAGTTCGATAAACCTTGGGTGATCCACTTAAGGGAAAACTTGTTGCTGTTCTACAAACCTCTGCACTTGGAGGCCCAACAACTGTCTACAAGAATAGAAGTGCGTAGACATCAAGCTATTTTCTGGCGCCGTTGCCGGGGAGGTAAGGTAAAAGGTATTCACACCGGAGGATTAAAGAAGAAGAACCTCCCATGGCAAACGCCTATTTTCTGGCGCCGTTGTCAGGGAGGTAAGGTAAAAGGTATTCACACCGGAGGATTAAAGAAGAAGAACCTCCCATGGCAAACATCTATTCTCCGGTGTGAGTGCTCGAAGTTATTTCCTTTAGATTCTGCAATTTTGTCTTTTTGTTTCTTGTTTTCACTAGTTAGGCTTAATGGAAAACAACAACAAAATTAGAGAGCTTTATAGTATTTATCTTGAGTTAGGACATGAAGTGTTTGAAGAGAAAATTAAAAAACCTATGGAACTTTATTTTCGTGCTAATAGCAATGTTATTAGTATGAATTCTTTGAACACCATTATTGTTAATGCTATGGAAAAGTTTAAGCTCGGAGAAGCTAGTTTTTATGAAAATGATCTTTTTAGCCCCCAGGCATGGAGGAGAAAATTTACTTTGATGATATTATGCCTCCAATATATGATGATTACAATGATGAATATGATATTCTCAGTCCACCTACTATTGAGGATAAAATTAATTAGGATTACAATATGCCTCCTATATTTGATGATTATGGTGATGAGAATAATGATGATAGCTATTTTGTTGAATTTGCTCCCACTACAATTAATAAGAATAACTATGCTTATGTGAAGAGTAATAATTATTATATGCATGTGGATCATGATGCTACAGAAAGTTATTATGAGAGAGGGAAACATGGTTCTATGCATCTCAATAATATTAAGTTTCCCCTCTTTATGTTGAAAATTTTGAAGTTGCACTTATTTTGCTTTCCTATGCTTGTTGCTTTGTGCTTTCATGACTTGTTTCTTTACAAGATTCCTAAGCATAGGAAGTGGGTTAGACTTAAATGTGTTTTGAATTTTCTTCTTGATGCTCTCTTTTACTTCAATTCATATTTCCTATGTGAGCATCTTCTCAAACTATCATGCCTAACTTAAAGGCGTTAAACAAAAGTACTTGTTGGGAGATAACCCAAGAGTTTTAGATGAGTTTTGGAAGTTATTACTTCAGTAATAACTGCTCCTTACCCTTTTTATTTTCTTTTTGTGCCAAGAGTAACCTCTAATGAGAGAAAAGTAATGATTGGGAAAGTTGCTGTCCCGAAACAGATTTTTGTGCTTCACCGTAAAAATTCGTGAGAGAGCTCTGTATGTCGGATTGAGCTGTAATTTTTTGTGATTCTGTCCCAGGATGTTATATAACTTTCGTTAGTTCAACTCTTTTTGATTTGAGCAACAGAAGGTCTTTGAAAATTTTTGTCTTTACCTGCTGGTCTGTTTTAACATATTTCTGCCATTTTCTGCATTTGCTTCTTGTTGGTTCCTTTTTGAGTTCTTTTGGGGAATTGAGCTTTTTGAGGGAAGTGATACAGTAGCTAGTGTTCTAATGGAAGTTTATTTGGTGTTAGAACTGAACCTTAAGACTTATTTATCTTGAGTGCACTAATGTTGCTAATAAAGATTGTGTGAAGTTTTGTATGAAGGAAAAATTTCAGGTGTATGGAAGGAATGAGTAATGAGATGAAGGATGGACTAAATCTCAAGCTTGGGGATGTCACGCGTGTCACCCCAAGAAATATGCAAGAAGTACAAGCGTCAAAGCTTGGGGATGCCCAAGGCATCCCCTTCTTTATCAATAAAAATCTCAGGTTTCTTCCAAACGCTTTATTTTTATTGTTTCATGCACAGTTGTGTTGTTCTTGGAGCGCTTCTTTTTCGGTTTCGTTTTGGTTTTTTGTTTGCTTGGTTTGATTAGTTTACTGAATAAATTGGTTGGAACCCCTCTTTCATACATTGGTTTTCAAATAGCTTGGTTTGGATTGGAAAAGAGTAGGAAAGTTCATACTTATGTGGTAAAAAGAGCTTGTTTTTGACTGTGGCTAATGCTTTGTCATGCCATGCTTGATATTGTTTTGGCTTTATGCTTAGTATTATTTGCTGTAGCATGACTTGTTATAAACAATTGAGATTGCTTAATGTGCCTTGGATGAATCATGCGTTGTTTTAGCATATTAAAGCATAGTATAGTGGTATTCTCTTTTGATGCTTTATTTGGGTTGACTTGGCGCAGGCTCACACCATGTTATGACTATACCAAGTCACCATAGCCTTTATGATCCTTTAGTTTTCAACTTGTAGTATCACTTTATGCTTTGATTAATGATGTTTTGTCGCTCTGCATGATTATGGCCATTATTGCTCTCTTAGTTTGTCGCTCCCAGTCTTTTGCTAGCCTCCACAACCAAGTATGAGTTCCACTCATGCATCCAACTACCTAAACCAAGTTATTCCAAAGATTCCACCATACCTACCTACTAGCTTATGCTATTCCAAGTATATTCATGCTTTTGTTTACCTTCCAAATTAAACTTGTTATGAGAAAACTAGTGACTAAAGCTCTCACGAACTTGATGGCACACTTTAATTTTCTTGCCCTTAATAAACTTGAACCATTGTGTCTTCTATGTTGTATATGCTTGCACTTATTTGTTGGGAATTAGCAGAACCATGCTTTCATGGGGAACGCTTTCAACATTGCACTTGGTACTTGTACCTAGTTGATATCATGCTCTTTTGTATATAGATGCCGTCGGTGTTAAATGAAAGGGGAGCTTGTAAGTCCATGGGGTTATGTATATGTGTTAGAGAAACGCCTGGGCCGTTGGTCTAATCCATGCCGACATGGTGGAAACCTGCAGCGTAACCATAATGAGCTGTCTATGAAGCATTCTTCTTATAAAAAAAGAGTCCTATATTGAGAAAAAGAAAAAATATATACTATGAAAAGAGGAAAGAGAGAAAAAGCACCATATTCCCATGGTAAATAAGAAGAATGCTGAGATGCTCGTTGTCTGCTTGCCTTGTCATTTTGATATGGGGATTCTTCCGTATCATCGGGCAAGGGGTACCCCGTTGGCGGTTCTCTATGATACACATATACTTACGATGACAAGAACTTACCGGTGACTAAACTTGAGTAGCATGAGGAGCGGCTGTCGTGGTGGTGTCACGGCAGATGCCATGGATAGGCTAAAGGTGGGACTAATATGCCCTAGGGGAATCCAGGGAGGGATAGTAGAGTGATTCTCTACACAGAAGCTTTGTATTGATGTTCAATCTCCAAGATTACAAGTGCTCCTCGAGCTGTATTGACAAGAGGAGGAAGAAGAAATTCTCTTACTCTTGCCTACTAACTAGCCCAGGAACCCTAGACCCACAAGGTTAAGAGCCTTGCTATGTATCTGAAAAGACCCAACCCCCTTACCAGAACCCCAACCCTCCCTTATATAGGGGTGGTTCGGTCCTGGCTTAGGGCATACGTGGAGGCATATTCCTAAGAATATGCCTCCTCCCAAAGTAGTAACCCGACAGGGGTGCTTTTCCCCCGCGTCACTCTTGCTTTAGCGACGTTGCCTCTGTGGCGCCTGCGTCAACCGACGTGAGCGTCGTCACCCTTGTCGGCCACGATCCGGTGGTCTTGCCCTTGCTTTATTCGCTCATCCAGTACGCACCGTGCCTTCTTTTTGACCAGAGATATTCCTTCCTTCTCCTAGAAGCCAAATGAGGATCCGGATCACAGTTGATCCGGCCACACCTGTTCCTGCATATAAGCTAAACAAGTGTCTCCGACTTACTCCTTGAGTCGGACGAGACAATGTTAGGCGACCCGCTGGTCCGGGTTACTCCGTGATCCGGCCTGCCTTGAGGTGACTCGGCCAGCATCCGCTTTGCCCTTGCCGAACCTCGGATAACTCGGCCCTTATACCCCGGAGTGACCCTACCCAGGGTTATCCCCCCAACATTAGTCCCCGAAGCTGGTGCGGCCTTAGCGACCTTGGTCACTAAGGCCACATCAGGTTCATTCGTATCCAAGCTTCGGACATTTATTTTTGGGTTAACTTTTTGTCTCGGATTATATGGATTTACGTTCCCTTCGCACGCTCCAAGTTTTCACTTGCCGGCCGGGTCACCACTTTGGCTCGGATTGTATGGTTTTACTTTCCCTCTACACGGTTCAAGTTTTCACTTGCCGGCCGGGTCACCACCGTGGCTCGGATCCGGGCCTTGCTTCCTTATCTCGTACGCCAACCCACGTGACGGTTAATCATTACGTTGCCTTATTTTAAGGGCCTGCGCAGTAACCGCCGCAGTAAATGTCAGTGATTACTGTGCGGGGGTTACGTCACGTCTGTCTCCTCGTTTACCGCAACTGCACGTCATGTCATGGGATCACATTTACTCTGCGCCCCCCGGTGTGGCTTCTCTCTGATTGGTCGATGCTGGTGATACACGGCCACACCGTGTGGTTTTCCAGCGCAGCACGATCCCACTCGTTGACGACTGGGGGTGGTTAAATAGGGGAGGGGCACGCTCCTTAGAACTTTTCCATCTCCGCGCCCCCTCGCCCGTTCCTCTTCTTCTTCCTCGCAACCGCGCCGCCGCCAGTGCCCGTTGCAGTAGCGCCGCCGCTGCATCCTCTCCGTTCCTCCACACCGCTGTCACCATTGCGCCTCTGTTTAGCCACGGGTCCTCGTCAGTCTAAACCACAGAGCCCCGTCGCCGCCAGCTCCAGCGAGGACAGCGGAATCGAAATGACGGAGGAGGAGCTCATCGTCGCTGAGCAGGAGATGGAGGAGGACGCCGGCGCGGCAGACCGCGGCGCGTGGGCCGGCTCCTGGGTCTGCGAGGACGACATCGACTGGCTCTACCGGACCCAGCGCATTCCCGCCGGCATCGCCGCTCGTCTCCCCTCCTCGGAGTTGGCCCCCTCACCCAATCCGGGTGAGTTTGTGGTTTTCCTATCCCATTTCCAACGGGGATTTGGGCTTCCAGTGAGTGATTTCTTCCGGGACTGGATCCGGACCTATCACCTACAACCACATCATCTCCCGGCGAATGCCATCACCTCTCTGTCTGCTTTCGTTTCTTCGATCGAGGGCTACACTGGGCTATGGCCTACGAAGGAGCTGTGGATCCGGTTCTTTGGCCTCCGCCGCAACATCGTCCCCAACATCCACGTCGAGTCGGAGGACAAGCAGCTAACTTAGTTCGGAGCTGCCTCGATCTCGCCCCAGAGGTATTCAATCTTTCCCCGGGTCACCGGGCTTGACTCCGGCAAAGGATGGGCCCGGACCTTCTTCTACGTCCGGAACGAAGGCACGGAAGATTTGATCCGGTTGCTGCCCTACGCTCCGGGTCCCCCTAACACGGATTTCTGGGAGGAGGTTGCCAAGAAACCTACGACTCTGGCCAACCAAGTGAAAAAAAGGTTTGCAGAGCTGAAGAAGCTCGGATTGCGCAACGAGGATGCCATGATCACATTCATGCGCAACCGAATCTCTCCCCTTCAGCGGCGCACTCACAAGTTGTGCCATATGAGCTTCAGTCGCGACCCCAACCGAACCTCCTCGTTCGAGTTGAGCAATACGGAGATCTTCCGTCGGGTCAAGGCTCTTTTCACCACCCATAAGGACTTCTCCGCCGAATGGACGTGGGGAATCGAGCATTATTGCCATGACAGGCTCCCTCCCGCGGTAAGCTTCGCGGGGTAAACTTATTTCGGATCAATTTCATGTCGGTTTTTATCATATTTCTGACTTTGCTCCTTGTGCTTTTTTCTTAGTTGTTTCTCCAGCAAACCCTCGAGGATGGCCCGGATCCGACCCTTAAGTGGGCCCCGGACCGAGAAATTCCGGATGAGGAGGAGCCGGACCAGGAGATGTTTCTCCCCACACCCGATGCCACCAGACGACCCAGCGGTAAATTCTCTTCTCTTAGAGATTGGCCCGACAATGAGGATGACTCGGATATCGATGTGATTGAACCCGTTGAGGCTGTCCCTCTTTCTTTTGCCTTCCCGGCATCAGCTAACCTCGGTGGGCACATCCACGAGGATTCTCCACTTGCCACGGGCGAGCCTGTTCTGGTGGCATCAAAGAAGAAGCGCGGATCCGCGTCGAGTTCTTCTTCCGAACCTTCTCAGCCTTCCAAAAGGCAAAAGAAGGCCGGAGACAATACTGCCTCCAAACGGGCAGGCAAAGCCCAGGCACGGAGGGCCCGGAAACCTAAGGAGGCCGAGACCTCGGATGCGTAAGTTCTTTTTTCACTGCGCAACACACTTCTCCCTGCTTCGGGGTAATTTCACTCCTGACATTATGTTCTCTTGCAGGGCTCCTGTGGAGGTCCCTCCCCTCCCCGTGACGACGAGTCACGCCCGCTGAGCCCTATTCCGGAGGGCTCTGCGGCCGCTCCGGGTTCCGCAGTACCTCCTTCAGAGGGACGCGACCTCGGATCGGGAGGGGTCGGATCGGCCGAGGCAACGGCGTCCGGCACTTCGGCATTGCCGCAACCAGCAACTACCAAGTCTACCGCAACTCCAGCACCAGCAGCGGCTCCAGCACCAGCCACCGAACCAGCGCCTGTCCCGGCTCCGAAGAAACCAACATCAGCTCCAGCGCCAACCACCAAAGCTCCCGTGCCAAGTTCATCTGCCTCGTCCGAGTCATCTCAAGCTCGGCGAGGACCCACTCCAGCGGCTTCCTCCCAGCAGTCCAAAGGCAAATCCACCTCCATCGAGGCTGGGCAGCGAACCTTGTCGTCGATGCTCCCAAAGAAATCACCAGCAGCGACGGATCCTCCTACCGAGCCAGCTGATTCGCAGCAGATGGTTCTTCACACTAGCCCGGCTCTTGCCCTGATTGAAAGGAAAGAAGCTCACGCCAAGGGCTTGGTGGCACCTCACATGCCCACTGGTGAACGGTACCCTCCGAGCCTCATCGAGTTTGTCATGAACCGGAATAAGGCGGAGTTCGTCTACAACGATGATCTCTCGGAAAAGTTCAGCCCAGCTGAATTTTCTGCTCAGATGAATACCGCCGCCAAGGCCATTAACCTCGCTGGGCGTATGATGGAGGTACGTTGTTTCTTCTTTACATGTTGTATTAGTCCCCGAGCCTCCGGCAGAGTAACTTGTTACTTGGCCGGATGCTCCTTAGAAGATCAACGTAGCTGCATGTAAACTTCAAATATGCACACACCTAGATCCGGGTTAAGTTCCTCTTGGCCCGGATCTTGTATACTTCGAATATGCACACACCTAGAGCCGGGTTAAGTTCTTCTTGGCCCGGATCTTGTACACTTCGAATATGCACACACCTAGAGCCGGGTTAAGTTCCGCTTGGCCCGGATCTTGTACACTTCGAATATGCACACACCTAGAGCCGGGTTAAGTTCTGCTTGGCCCGGATCTTGTACACTTCGAATATGCACACACCTAGAGCCGGGTTAAGTTCCGCTTGGCCGGATCTTGTACACTTCGAATATGCACCGAACTAACTTTACACGCCTGTGCCTTTGTTAGGTAACCACCAACCGTAGGAGCGCCGAGTTTCAGCGCCTGCTTGATACCCATAAGATCTTGCGCGCAAAACACGTTGCACTTGGCGTGGAGCATGAAAAGAGGGGTAATTTCCTCTCTTAACACCTCACCGTTTCGTTTGCTTCTGCCGGACTAACCTCCTTATTCGGTTTTTTGCAGCTGGGGTGGAGTCTGAAAACAAGATTATGTGGAAAACTTGGAGGAAATCCAAGGTATGTCCCCTTTCGTCCAACGTCGCTGTGTTTTCCATTCTTTCTTTTTCTTGGCTCGGCAAACATTCACTCCTCGGCTTTGCCGGGTCAACACACTATTTCAGCATCGCTTGAGGATAGTGTGCCCATGCCTGATATGATGCTGCATTTTCTCGAACAAGCAGGAAAGCATCAAGCCGAGCTGAAGAAGAAGGACGATGAGCTCGCCCTCCTCCGGACCAAGGACGGCGAGATAGCCAAACTCAAAGCCGAGATGGAGAAGATGAAGGCCCAACACAAAACCGAGCTCTAGAAAGTTGGCCAGAACTTCACCGAAGAGCGTGGGCGTTTTACCCTTCAGATCTCCAAGGACCAGGATCTGCTCAAGGAATCCGAAGTCCGGCTTGGGTCCGCGCTTGCCGAGCTTGAACAACTTCACCAGAGACGCGATAGTTGTATCAAGGAGTTGACCCGGATCCATCGCCATATCTCACGTAAGTTTCTTCTCCTTGCCCGACCTATTTTTCTGGGTTAGCTCATACGCCTTTGCTTCAGCATCCTTCCTTTCCTTATTTTCAGATAACTTTCTGGAGGGTACTACCATTGCCAGTGCTGCCGTTGCCAAATTCCGCCAAGAGAGGGGTACTCCCATCGCTCCTGATGGTGAGAGCATCCCTTTAGACATGGAGGACCTATTGGTTAGCGTATCAGCTCGGGTGGAAACTATTAAGAACTATGGAAAAGATCTCCTCGATGTTGCGGTCCGGATCTTCAACACCTTCTGGCCAAGCGAGGACGCTCCGGAAAGGATCACGCTCCTTGCGGAAAAACTGATGGAGATTGAGACTCAACTTGACCTCTGGAGGGAATCTGCCAGGCGTGCCGCGGCAGATACCCTTCTCCATCATATCCTCTCATGGTACGAGAAAATCGATCTGAGCCTGCTCACCCGCCGGCGCATCGGATCCAAATGGACCGATGATCCGGAGTGGGTAGCTCGGCTCCAGGCTTGCGCCTACAGCCTCATCGAATATTCTCCAGTCCATGACTGGGTTGAGGGGCCGAGCTTTCTGGAATATAGCGAGGAGGAGCAGATGGAGAACGTGGAGGATGGGTCGGGCGATGATGGAGAAGATGCTGCTTCAGATATTGAAGACAGTGATGATGACGCTGAACTTCCTCCTCCTGCCGCTCCTTAGTTGAAAAAACTTGAAAATTTATCAGATCCCCGATATGCCGGGTGCAATTGTATGCTGAATACATAATATTTTGCTACTATGCTCGTATGCTGGATTAACTTGGGCGTAGTCCCCGAGTTTCATTTTCTTGTTCGTCCAATTCTCTGGCTCGATCTGTGTCTACCTTGATTCGGTTTTACGACTTACGAACCCGAGCCTCAAGAATCGTTTTAACAATACTGAGAAACTTTGAGGCTTGGCTCAAAATAATTCAACATAATAGCTTGAAAGTAAATACAGGGTTATTCCGAAAAAACAAACGTTAGCTGGAATAGGATCGTTTCGTTAGTAGTTTTTCATGTGCTACGCAATTCCAAACTTGTTCCCTTGCTCGCCATGAAGCCAATTCTTGTTGGATAGCAGCAAGTCGAAGGGTTGGGTTTTTGGTGCTCACACATTACTAATCCGGGTTAAGCGAAACGAGTCATTCCAGCTAACGCATAAAAAGTAACAACAATCATTTATTAAGGCAGTCCTCGAGTTACTGCTCGAGGCTCCACTATTTCATTGATAGGCTCATTGCCGACATACATACCGACATATGAGGATGACTCGGGTACATACACTCTTTAGCTAAGTGTAGATGGGACGAAGTAGTGCTACATTCCACGGTCGCTTGGATTCCTCTCCGGACCTGTCCGCCTTGTTCTTTTCCTGTGGCTTTGCATCTATGAGATAGTAAGAGTCATTGTGCAATGCTTTGCTCACAATAAATGGTCCTTCCCATGGGGGGGATAATTTATGCATGCCAGTGGTACGCTGTACCAACCGGAGCACCAGATCGCCTTCCCGGAAGACTCGGGGGCACACTTTCCGGCTATGATAGCGTCGGAGATTTTGCTGATATATGGCGGATCTGGACAGTGCCAGTTCTCTCGCTTCTTCCAGCAGATCAACATCATTTTGCTGGGCTTCTTGCACTTCGGCTTCTGTGTATTGGGTGACCCTAGGCGAATCATGCTCTATGTCGGCTGGTAATATAGCTTCTGCCCCATATACCAGAAAGAACGGCGTGTAGCCTGTTGATCGATTCGGAGTGGTTCTTAAACTCCACAATACCGCTGGTAGTTCTTCTATCCAGCACCCCGCTGATCTTTGCAGCGGCTCAATGAGCCGCGGTTTTATCCCGGATAGCACTAATCCGTTGGATCTTTCCACTTGTCCGTTCGATGCGGGGTGGGCTACCGAGGCTATGTCGAGTCGGATTTTCTTATCTCGGCAGAATCGTGCAAATGCTCCTTCAGCAAATTGGTGTCGTTATTAGTTATGATACTATGAGGATAACCGTATCTCAAGATGATGTCTTTGAGAAATGTCACAGCCGTAGCTCCATCACATTTTCTTATAGGCTTCACTTCGATCAATTTTGTAAACTTGCCCACCATGACCAGAATGTGCGTCATGTTCCCTTTTGCTGGTTTGAACGGGCCAACCATATCCAAGCACCACACAGCAAATGGCCATGTAATTGGTATGGTTTTGAGTTCCGACATAGGCATATGCGCCTTGGTGGCGTACCTTTGGCAACCATTGCATTTCCTCACCAGATCTTCTGCTTGCTCCAAGGCGCTTGGCCAGTAAAACCCATGCCGGAACGCCTTTGCCACTAGGGCCCGGGATGAGGCGTGATGCCCGCATTCTCCTTGATGTATATCTCGGAGGATGTCAAGTCCTTCTTCCGGATCAACACACCGCTGGAGGACATTGGTTACACTCCGTTTGTATAGCTCGGAATTGATGATTGTATAAGCTTTGGCTCTCCTCTGAGTTTGCCTAGCTATCACTTCTTCAGTGGGTAACGTTCCATCTTTCAAGAACTGATATATAGGCAGTGCCCAAGCTGGTATTACTCGTGCAGGGAACATCTCCTCATCAATTTCCATCCGATCCATCGGCATAACTTCAGCCGGATCACGCTGAACAGTCCCCGGGTTTGCCGAGGTAGTCCCCGGGTTTGCCGAGGTAGTCCCCGGGTTCGGCGTACTACTTCCCATGTCAATGTCCATGGGCTCAGCTCCGGATTCCGCGTTTTCCAGGACATAGATTGAATCGGTTCCTGGGGATGGCCTGATAGATGGTTTTCTAAGGTGCTCCAATGCAACACCCGGTGGAATTGCCTGTCGGGTCGAGTCGAGCTTCGACAGCATGTCGGCAGCTTCGTTTTCCACGCGAGGTACATGATGAAATTCACACCCCTCAAAGTAACCCGAGATTTTCTGCACATGAAATCTGTATAGTGCCATGTTTGGATCCAGGGCGTCCCACACTCCGGACACTTGTTGTATTACTAGATCCAAGTCGCCAAAGCAGATTATCCGACGTATGCCAATTTCCTTTGCCACTTTTAGACCATGCACAAGAGCCTCGTACTTAGCGACATTGTTTGATGCCGCGAAATGGATCTGCAATACGTACTTGAGCTGATCCTTCTTTGGTGAGGTAAGCACAACCCCGGCACCTAATCCGGTTTTGGTCTTCGATCCGTCAAAGTGCATCCTCCAGTAGTTCGGATCTGGTGGCGGTGGTTCGTATTGTACCTCGGCCCAATCCACGAAAAAGTCTGCTACAGCCTAGGACTTGATCGCTTCTCTTCTATCGTACTGGGGCGTGTATGGTGCTAGCTCAATTGCCCATTTCGCAATTCTGCCATTCGCATCTTTGTTACCCATTATCTCGGATATGGGGGCTTCGCATATCACTCTGATGGGATGCTCCTCAAAGTAGTGCTTTAACTTCTTTGCCGCCATATAAACTCCGTATGCCACCTTTTGAAAATGCGGGTAGTTCTGTTTTGAGGCAGACAATACCTCGCTCAAGTAATACACTGGTCTCTACACCGACTTACCCTCTTCATCTCGTTCCACTACAATCACTGCACTTACAACTCGGTTGGTTGCGGCTATGTAGAGCAACATTGGCTCCTTCGACAGTGGAGAAGCTAACACTGGTGCGGTGGCCAACATATTTTTCAAGTGGGCAAAAGCTTCATCAGCCTGCGGCGTCCAAACGAATTTATCTGATTTTTTCATGAGTTGGTAGAGAGGCAGTGCCTTTTCCCCTAACCGACATATGAACCGAATCAACGATGCCAGGCATCCAGTGAACTTCTGGACGTTGTTGAGACACTTCGGCAGCTCCATTCGTTCGATGGCTCGGATCTTAGTTGGATTAACCTCGATACCTCGGCTAGAGACGAGAAATCCGAGTAATTTCCCAGCCAGGACACCGAAGGTACATTTCTCCGGGTTAAGCTTCATCCAGAATCTCCTCAAGTTCGCGAATGTTTGCCTTATGTCGTCAAGGAGCGTTGCGCTTTCCTTGGTCTTGATAACCACATCATCCACGTAGACTTGTACATTTTGACCTATTTGATCGTGCAAACATTTTTGCATACATCTTTGGTACGTTGCTCCTGCGTTTCGTAAACCAAACGGCATAGTGCGATAGCAATAAGCCCCGTATGGGGTAATAAAGGTATTCTTTATTTGATCATCCGGGTTCAGGGGTATCTGGTGGAAACCAGAATAAGCGTCAATAAATGACAACAGTTCACATCCCGCGGTGGAGTCGATGACCTGATCTATCCTCGGCAGTGGAAATGGATCTTTTAGACACGCCTTGTTCAGGTTCGTGTAATCGATACACATACGCCAGACCACCGCCACGTTCGGATCATCCTTTTTCTTTTCTACCAGCACCGGATTAGAGAGCCAATCTGGATACAGCACTTCCATGATGAATCCTGCTGCTAGCAACCGATCTATCTCGTCTCCAATGACCTTTCTCCTATCCTCGGCGAAGCGTCAGAGAGGCTGCTTCACCGGCCTTGCTCCTGGTCTTACATTCAAAGAGTGCTCGGCCAACTCCCTCGGAACACCTTGCAAGTCCTGTGTGGACCAAGCAAAAATATCCCGATTCTCACGGAGGAAGTTGACGAGCTCGCTTTCCTATTTGTCAGTTAACCCGGTCCCAATTGTCACGGTACGCTCTGGAAACATGTTATCCACCGGGATCTTCTTGGTGTCCTTCGTGGCTTGAAATGAAACGCTTCCATGCGGGTTTCTTAACGCCGGCATATACTGCTGCGCGGACTGAGCTAATGCCGCCACTTCTTGGATTTTTCTTTTCTCTTGGGCAATTACGAGTGACTCGGCTAGGTTAGACCCGGCTGAAGCGCACTCCATAGAACGTCGGAAATCTCTAGCGATAGTAATTGCTCCATTTGGCCCGGGCAACTTCATCTTCAGATAACTAACGTGGCAACTTGCCATGAATTTGCTCAATGCCGGTCTCCCGAGTAATGCATGATACGCGCTCTCCAAGTTTACCACCTCGAACTCCAGATTTTCGGTTCGACAGTTATCCCTCATACCGAATAGCACATCGACCCGGACTTTGCCTATGGGCTCACAAGATATGCCTGGTACGATACCGTGAAAAGTTGTTCTTGTAGCCTGGAGCATGTTCTCCGAGATGCCCAACTTGCGCATCGTATCCGCATACATGATGTTAATGCTACTGCCATTGTCGATCAGTACTTTGGAGAACCTCACATTAATGTTTGGTCCAATGAACGTCGGATCTAACACTAGTGCATACGAGCCCGGACTTGGCATAAGCTTGGGATGATCTTTGACGCTCCAGGTAATTTCCTGGTCCGACCAAGACATGTACCTCGTCAGTGCAGGGCTTTCTATGTTAAGAGCCCTAGACCCACAAGGTTAAGAGCCTTGCTATGTATCTGAAAAGACCCAACCCCCTTACCAGAACCCCAACCCCCCTTATATAGGGGTGGTTCGGTCCTGGCCTAGGGCATACGTGGAGGCATATTCCTAAGAATATGCCTCCTCCCAAAGTAGTAACCCGACATGGGTGCTTTTCCCCCACGTCACTCTTGCTTTAGCGACGTTGCCTCTGCGGCGCCTGCGTCAGCCGTCGTGAGCGTCGTCACCCTTATCGGCCACGATCCGATGGTCCTGCCCTTGCTTTATTCGCTCATCCAATACGCACCGTGCCTTCTTTTTGACCAGAGATATTCCTTCCTTCTCCTAGAAGCCAAACGAGGATCCAGATCACAGTTGATCCGGCCACACCTGTTCCTGCATATAAGCTAAACAAGTGTCCCCGACTTACTCCTTGAGTCGGACGAGACAATGTTAGGCGACCCGCTGGTCCGGGTTACTCCGTGATCCGGCCTGCCTTGAGGTGACTCGGCCAACATTCGCTTTGCCCTTGCCGAACCTCGGATAACTCGGCTCTTATACCCCGGAGTGACCCTACCCAGGGTTATCCCCCCAACAGCGGCCCTCGTATACAAGGGACATGAGATTTTTGACTTATACTTCGTGAAGCATGTACACCATAAAGCATGTACACCATAGTTTGTTCACTTTAACCTTAATCACTTCAAGATGCTTATGATAGGGGCAATGAGAGCTGAAAGCTATAAGTACCATAATTTTTGGAAGCTCTTTATGAGACTTGAATCCCTACTTCCTTTTATAAAAAGGGCTTTCTTCCACCATTATATTGTGTCTCCACCTTCTATCTTTATGCACCTACTTTGAGAGCATAGTGGCCATTCTTAGTTCTATGTGCATTGTCCCAAGACGAGTTGATTGATGCATAACTTGATATTGCTTGTTTTAAATTATTTGTATCTAGTCACTCTTATGAACTTTGAATGTGTCCTATGCATTTATGTTTGCTACTCTATGAGGGACAAGCTGAATGCCATTATGCTATGTTTTCTTTATGTGAAACAAACAAACGTCTTGCAAAGCATTGTTATTCATGAATCTTTTGTTTGTACCTTTTCATGTTGCAACATAGTTTCTTTGTCTTATTGCTAGAACTTTGTCTTTCATGCTATGATTGAAGTACTATGATCCCAACTTTGAATGTTTTACAAATACTTTGATCAAGTTTATGATGGTGCATGTCACCACAAAAATTATTCTTTCTTTTTATCACTTACCTACTCAAGGACGAGCAGGAGTTAAGCTTGGGGATGTTGATACATTGCAAATGTATCTATAATTTTTGATGTTCCATGCTTGGTTTTATCTACTTTCTTATGTTTAGTTCCAACTTTGGAGTATGTTTCATATGATTTCTTGGACTAATCTATTAACAAGATGCCACAGTGCCAGTTGCCTGTTTTCTGCTGTTTTGGGTTTCAGGAAGTCAGAAAATGAATATTCTCAGAATTGGACAGGACAAAAGCCAAAGTTGATATTTTCCTAGAAGACTCACGGAGCCAGAAGGAGAGTCGGAGAGGGGCCAGGGGCCAGCCACACCATGTGGTGGCACGGGTTAGCCCTGGCCCTGCCACCAGGTGGTGTGGGCCCCCTGGACGCCCACCGACCTTGCCTCTTCGCCTATAAGATGCCTCCAGATACCAAAACCCTAAGGAGTCAATCAGAGATCCATGAAAAGTTCCACAGTGCCGCCGCCACCGAAGGGGAGATTCGGGGGATAGAAAGTCTCTATTCTGGCACCCTGCCGGGGCGGGGAAGTGCCCCCGGAGACATCTCCATCGATCTCCACCACCATCTCCATCACCATTGCTGATTCCCATGATGAGGAGGGAGTAGTTCTCTCTCGAGGCTAAGGGTTCTATCGGTAGCTATGTGTTCATCTCTCTCTATGCATGATCTTATTGAGATCATGAGCTTGTAATCTATAGATCTGCCTTGCTACTCAAGTGCTTTATTAGATCTCTGCTCTCCCCATGTGTGTGAAAGTGACAGCGTGCACACCATGGTGGAACTTAGGCTAGAGATTACAAATACTTGTTATGAGTTATATTTGGAGTTGGATGTCTTTATGAAATTGTGGTGTTTGTTGGACTCATCTAGTACTCAAGGTGACAATGTGGGGTTTTCTAGATGGGAAAGGCTTACTTTGAGGTGTGTTGTTATAGCCCTACCATGGATTAGAGTGTCCAACCGGAGAGTAGTTCATCGTAGTATCATGAAGAAGAATATATTTATATGAGAGTGTTCACTAGTGAAAGTATGATCCCTAGGCCTTGTTTCTAAGCATTGATACACCGTTTGCAATTATATCTGTTATATGTTTGCTTACTTACTTCTTTATTTCAGTTTCACTTTAGTCTTTTCCACGCCATCAAGTTGTCTTCTATCACCGTTACCACTTATAATTGCCTATACCTTGTATTTCACTATCTCTTCGCCAAACTAGTGCACCTATACACCTGACAAGTGTATTGGGTGTGTTGGGGACACACGAGACTTCTTGTATCTTGATTGCAGGGTTGCTTGAGAGGGGATACCTTTGACCACTTCCTTCCTGAGTTCGATAAACCTTGGGTGATCCACTGAAGGGAAAACTTGCTGCTGTTCTACAAACCTCTGCACTTGGAGGCCCAACAACTGTCTACAAGAATAGAAGTGCGTAGACATCACTTCTCTTCCCATGAACCACAGGTAGAGTCATCGCTTGTCTGCTCTTTTCATGAACCACAGCTAGAGTCATTGCATGTGTGTTCTTCTCACAAACCATATCATGAACCACACCCAGTGTCATTGCATGTGTGTTCTTCCCATGAACCACACATGGATCCACCGGTGTCATTGCATGTCTGCTCTTTTCATGAACCACAGCTAGAGTCATTGCATGTGTGTTCTTCTCACAAACCACATATCACCGGTGTCATTGCATGTGTGTTCTTCCCATGAACCACACATGGATCCACCAGTGTCATTGCATGTGTGTTCTTTCCACAGACCACACATGGATCCACCAGTGTCATTGCATGTGTGTTCTTCCCATAAACCACACATGGATCCACTAGTGTCATTGTATGTCTGCTCTTCCCATGAACCACAGCTAGAGTCATCACATGCGTTCTCTTTTCACAAACCACAGATAGAGTCATTGCATGTGTGTTCTTCTTACAAACCATATCATGAACCACACCCAGTGTCATTGCATGTGTGTTCTTCTCACAAACCACACATGGATCCACCGGTGTCATTGCATGTCTGCTCTTCTCATTAACCACAACTAGAGTCATTGCATGTATGTTCTTTTCACAAACCACATATCACCAGAGTCATTGCATGTGTGTTCTTCCCATGAACCACACATGGATCCACCAGTGTCATTGCATGTGTGTTCTTCTCACAAACCATATCATGAACCACACCCAGTGTCATTGCATGTGTGTTCTTCTCACAGACCACACATGGATCCACCAGTGTCATTGCATGTGTGTTCTTCCCATTAACCACACATGGATCCACCAGTGTCATTGTATGTCTTCTCTTCCCATGAACCACAACTAGAGTCATTGCATGCGTGCTCTTTTCACAAACCACAGCTAGAGTCATTGCATGTGTGTTCTTCTTACAAACCATATCATGAACCACACCTAGTGTCATTGCATGTGTGTTCTTCTCACAAACCACACATGGATCCACCGGTGTCATTGCATGTCTGCTCTTCTCATTAACCACAGCTAGTCATTGCATGTCTGTTCTTTTCACAAACCACATATCACCAGAGTCATTGCATGTGTGTTCTTCCCATGAACCACACATCGATCCACCAGTATCATTGCATGTGTGTTCTTCTCACAAACCACACATGGATCCACCCAGTGTCATCGCATGTCTGCTCTTCCCATGAACCACACATGGATCCACCAGTGTCATTGCATGTCTGCTCTTTTCATGAACCAGAGCTAGAGTCATTGGATGTGTGTTCTTCTGACGGACCACATATCACTAGTGTCATTGCATGTGTGTTCTTCCCAAAGACCACACATGGATCCACCAGTGTCATTGCATGTGTGTTCTTCTCATAAACCATATCATGAACCACACCCAGTGTCATTGCATGTGCGTTCTTCTCACAGACCACACATGGATCCACCAGTGTCATTGCATGTGTGTTCTTCTCACAAACCATATCATGAACCACACCCAGTGTCATTGCATGTGTGTTATTCCTATGAACACTACATGGATCCACCGGTGTCATTGCATGTCTGCTCTTTTCATTAACCATAGCTAGAGTCATTGCATCTGTGTTCTTTTCACAAACCACATATCACCAGAGTCATTGCATGTGTGTTCTTCTCACAGACCACATATCACCTGTGTCATTGCATGTGTGTTCTTCCCATGAACCACACATGGATCCACCAGTGTCATTGCATGTGTGTTCTTTTCACAAACCACATATCACCAGAGTCATTGCATGTGTGTTCTTCTCACAGAACACATATCACCTGTGTCATTGCATGTGTGTTCTTCCCATGAACCACACATGGATCCACCAGTGTCATTGTATGTGTGTTCTTCCCACAGACCACACATGGATCCACCGGTGTCATTGTATGTCTGCTCTTCCCATGAACCACAGCTAGAGTCATCGCATGCGTGCTCTTTTCATGAACCACAGCTAGAGTCATTGCATGTGTGTTCTTCTCACAGTCCCGCATGGAAGAGGGCGCTGCCCCGGTACGCGGCGGCCAGCCCGTACTGGCCGGCGCTGTTCAAGAAGGAGCGGAAGGCCAAGATGGGCAACCGCATGATTTACGGGCGCGTGGTGCACTGGGATCTCCGCAACCGAGAAGGGCGAGAGAGGTTCTGGTCCGTCCCTGGATGGACCAAGTTCACCGTCATCGCCACCGCTCACCGCGAAGAGGTGCTCCGTCTCGCGTACAATGCGGAAATCGTGGAGGTTCAGTCCGACGAAGACGAGGAAGCCGGTGGCTCGAAGGACAGCGGCAGCGGAAGTGAAATTGTTGACTAGTTGGTTGAATTAATGTAGGATGTGAAATCGCCCCTTTGTTTAGAAGAATTTGTGGTTGAATTAATGAAATGCCTTGATTTAGATCTCTGTCTCGATTAATTTGTGGAAGAATTTGTGATTTAGATCAGTTTCTGCCTCGATTTAGATCTCTGTCCCGGATTGGGAACGTGACCGTGGACCAAAGAGCCCTTTTCTACTAGTGTATTCTGACATTGGTGGTTTGTTTAAACGTAATCTACGTGGATTTGGCCGCATGCAAATGACACAACCACAATTTATAAAGTGGAAGCACGTACACCCGGTTACTGGAGATCCGGAAGCTTCGCCAGATGCGGGGGATGCAGGAGCAGAGAGGCGGTGAGATAGACGGGCTCAAGATTAGGCCAGAAAGTGGTACTCATTTCCTCCTCATCTAGGCATTATCGGTGAGAATATTGTTGTTTATGTTGCCACGTCGTTGTGCAGCATCTGAAATAAGTTGCTGCTTCGTGGAGTGTGGCAGCTTAAATAATTTATTTCTGTGCCACTTACATTCCGTCGTATTTGGAGACCTCCTGCCCCTCAGCAATCGTGAAACCGGTGGATTCTTGTTTTCAGATAGCAGTGGCACAATCACAATTTCGGATTCAACTACTGACTCGAGCGTTTCCAAACCCTAAATCGCGCTACATTTTACTCAGAGAACGTGGGTAGATTGTTTCGCCCAGCAACGTGCCACACACAGAGCTCCAGAATTTAACAGAATTACATATATAGGTTCAAGTTCAACACACTACTATGCATCTTCATTGCCAGCAGCCTTCTTCTGTAGCCTGGGTGTCAAGCCTTCACGTCCGATGGCTTCTTCATTTCCTGCCTTCTTCCTTTTCCTCGGTGCCAATTTTCTTAGCTTCACGTACTCTGCATCACCGGGACAATGGGCACCAGAATCGTGTCCAGCATCATCTTTCCACTCGTTTTTAATTTCTTCGGACAGCAAAATGACTGACCCGACAGTCATATTTCTAACCTTGCGGCGCTTTCTGTCAAAGAAACAAGACTGTTGCATAACTGTCCAATATCTACAGAGTAAATAAAACAAAAATTACAATTCAGCACAAACATGCGAACCCCAAGCGACCTTTGCTTACCAGGAGCTAATTGCGTTCGAGTAACCACCCTGTCCAAGAATAGAAGGGCGACTCCCAGTTGCAGCAGCTTCCACATCTAGTACGTCACAATTTAGCTCAAACATGCAATCCAAAGCATACCTTTTCATCAACCCAATTAGCTGACTGTCACACGATATAGGAACATGGATGCCATGTTCATCCATGAAGCTGAACTTTGCAGTCTGCTTCGGCCATATTTCAATATGATTACGCAGAGCAGCAACCATACCAGATATAGTGCAGATCTGCGCAGGCGCTTCTTCCATCGTGAAACAATGGCTTCCATACCACTTGCCCTTAGAGTCGTACCTGTAGAGGATTACCGTAACCAGGTAAGTGGGGTCCGTGCAGATCCCACTTGACAGAAAACTGTGGACAAAATATATTTATCAGCGTTGGGCTAACGAACAATTTGAGGTTCAGTAGCCAGCTAGCAGTTATAATTAGTGCGAATAGCAAAGAGAAGGGTAGCTCACCCGCTTGTAGGCAGAACTTTTTCTTCCTTGATAGTAGGATCTGCCATCCTCCGAACTGCTCGGCTCGTCGGCGGCGGAGGCGGGCTAGAGCCTCACAACGGCGGCTACGGCATGCGCCATTGGAGCTCGGTATCAGCGACTGGGCGCAGCAACTTGGCCCCGAAAGTCAAATTTTCGAAGGGATCGTCCTGTCTGGAGGGTGGATTCCGACGCCGCCGGTGTTAGGGAAAAGCTGAGAATGGATTTGTGAAATTGGTCAACGCATCCAATCCACTTAGCTGCTCGATTTGCCTAAGAGGTTGCCGCGTTGGCGCCCACGTCACGGACAGATAACCAACATGTGGTCCCGACCGTCTACTTCACGGGGCGGTTTAATGGAATGTTTGTATTTGACAGGGGTGGGATGAGTTTGCCTTGAAATGGCCCCTCTCAGTAGTTGGCGGCCCAACTTTTCGAAACGCTATAATTTCAGGCAACTTAGGTACCGCCATGCGCTGACCTGCCAACTTTGGTACCGCAGACGAATATTTCACTCTTATGAAAATTGATGTTTAAACCTGAAATTTGTTCAAAAATACATAAGATGAGTTTCATATTAAGAGCCTTCTCTAAATCATGCTCCACAAAAATAATAGTATCATCGCGTATTGTAATATAGAAACTCCACCCTCACCTTGTCGTATATGGATGGGCATTTAAATTCTTATCTCGGGGAAAATTATATGAATACATTTTATACGAAAATAGGTTTTGTGCTTGTACACATGGGTGAAGACCTATCATGTCCATCCATGCACCTTTGAGAGATCCGTGTACATTATGGCTCCACACATTTTTGTAAATTCCCGTCCTCATTTTCCTGTCGCGTCGCTACTGACTTCCTCCGGCCTTTACGGCGCGCGACGCGCGACGCACATGTAGTAGTAGCCTTTCTCTCCTCTAGTCCCTAGCGTCGTGCACATCGAGGAACAACAGGCCACGGGGAAGAATCCCTCCTTCGCCATTACTTTCCCCTCTGAGGCCCCGTTCGGTTTACATGTTTGAAAAACAAAGGAATCTAGACCTGTAGAGGAATTGAATCGGCTGTACAAGGCAAAACTGCAGGATATCTAAACAAAAACAGCGACGTTCGGTTCATAGGAAGCTCCGTCGCTTCCGTTTCCTTTGGTCTGAGTGGATGTGTTTTTTCCTCCAAAAAGTACGGGAGACAGAGCCTTTCCCGTCGAATAGCTGGAGTGTATTCCCTATAACCGAACGGTCTCACGGGAAAAAATTCCAAAGGAAACTGCTCCCACAAAATTCCTTCAGAATTCCTGTGCACCGAACGGACCTTGAGCCAAGATCGTTCCAGTGAGATCCACGGTTTAGACGCCGCGTCGCCATTGCCACCCACCCGTCACCTTTGCCAGCAAGTTCGCCCGTCTAGCAAAAGTTCCCTCAGATCCTTCTTTTTCTCACCGATTTACCGTCGATCTATAGCCCGCTTATTATATGGTGTCAATGTTGTGGCTCTTTTTCCAGGGGAAAATGGTAGACAGGACATGAGGCCCGATTGTGGGAGGTGCACCCCCATTTTTCCACTATGGGGGAGACGAGGTTTCGCTGGTGAAGGAACAGAGTGCCATGGTGCAGCTGGAGAAGAAAATGGCAGCAGCGGCAACGACGACGGGGAGATCCTTTGTGCAGTTCCTTCCGTCTAGCCCAAGTAAGATATGTCCCTCCCCTTATGCTTTTATCCTCATGTTGCCGTCTATCCCTTCCCATACATCCTCTGCTCTATCGCCCTCATCGATTTTTGGCTATCTGCGGATGGACGGCTGGCGGATAGAGTTCCTTCACCATCCTCATTATTTTCTCTCTCCCAAGCTTGTCTCCTACGAGTTCAATCCACCGCTTCGCCATTTTTTTGGGCGCCCTCGCATACCGCGTAACAAAAATCCAATCGCATACTTCGATTCTCCCAGATCTGAATCCCCTTTAACAAAATCCCAATCGCATCCTCTGTTTTTGGGCATTTTTCCAGGTCAAATGGCGGACAGGACAGGGGACGTCGTGCAGGGTGGTGGACATTCAGTTCTAAGGACATCTCCATCGGGTCGACCCAACCCGTCCCGATGTGTCTGAACCCGTTCGCGCGGACGCGCACGACGTGCGCTGCGCCGCACGGCACAACCCATCCGTCCCGACGCGTCCGGCTCGACCCATCCGTGCACCTAATTTGCGTGACCACTGGATTCGCCCGGACACGGGCGGGTCGCGGGCGTGTCCTCCGCGAGCGTGCTAGTGGCTCACCCGCCAGCGACATGTGCAATCGCGACGCCGATTCAGACATGATCCAAACGCAAAGGCCGCAACACCGATTCAGAGTCGATAGCAGAAGGCTGACCAACGGCAGCCTGCGTCATCAATGGCGACGAGACAGTGCACTGGCTGACTGGACGCTTCAATGTCGTCTCTTCAGCCTCCGCGCTGGCATCCGACGCCGGGCCTTTTTTAACTGGTCGTCCGCGGCAAATTGCTACCACACCACTCCATTCTCTCCCTCCGCCTCCTTTCCGTCACTACCTTGTACCTAGCCATGGTCGGCGGTGCATGATCGAGGGGAGGGCGTGCCGGTTGTGGACATCGAGGGAGGCGCAGAGGACGCGGCAAGCCAGCGCGCCACCACAGTCTCGCTCAATGCCGTCCTCACCCGACAAGGTCGACCCAGGCATCCAGTTCGCGGTGGCCATCCACCTCGGCATGCCGG
This sequence comes from Avena sativa, assembly GCA_916181665.1. Taxonomy (NCBI): domain Eukaryota; kingdom Viridiplantae; phylum Streptophyta; class Magnoliopsida; order Poales; family Poaceae; genus Avena; species Avena sativa. The sequence goes on from OV702290.1 coordinate 475,435,692, forward strand.
CTGACAGGCTCCTCCTACCACGCAGGTTCGTGACCCTGGTCGGTGACCCACCGCTCCTGCTTGTCATCCTGCGGGCGAACAGTTTTAGGACCACCACGTACTCGATCGATCTGCGGTTCGACCACCTCGGCCAGTTGTACCTCGGCGACGGCTGGGAGTGCTTCGCCTGAAGGCTCGGCGTTAGCGTCTTCGACGACATCATGTGCTGGAGACGGTACCGTCCGATCTCTGACTTCGACTCCGACACCGACGAGTAGGTTAGGCTGCGCACGCGCCATGTACTATGTATCGATCGACGCATTGGCCACATTTGCAATGAAACGCTTTATTCAAGGCCTAAAACTTCTGGTACAAACACACCACACGCACACCTAAAACTACACGCTGATCGCCCGATGGATCAGATACACCATTCATCGTGCAGAGACAGGATGATCGCATCTTGCATCTGCACCTCCTCTTCAGCTCGGTCGAGGCGGGCACGTAGGGAAGCGTTGTCAGGATTGGCCGGCACCGCTTCCCGGAGGTCGACCCGCTCCAATGCGAGCTGGTCCCATCGGCGGTGCTCCGGCAGGAAGACGCGCTCCGCCACCTCCATCGTGAAAGGCTCGCCGGTGGTCATATGGAGGTTGTAGAAAGGGCGCCGCGGCCCGGTACGCATCCTGTATATCTGCGGGCACCCCGGGACCGGAGGCGGCAACACGTCCGGTTCCTCCAGCGGGTCCGGCCACCACGACGCTAACAGGCGCTCTTGGGGGGTGGGATTTCTGGGCGATTGTCGCGAACGCTAGATCGGCGACGAGGAAGGCCAGGCATGGCGGCGTGGGATGGTAGGGTTTCTGGTTTGTGCCTACATCGTCTGGCCTCCTCTTTTTATGGACGCGCCTGGACGTGGCGGGAAACGCCTAAAAGAGGCGGGAATCGGCGAGAAACCACTAGAAGAAAGCCGGCAGGCGGCGGCGCGGCTGGGCGCCGGCGTCGGTGACGGGCCTTTTGCAGGCGCGGACATTTGGATGGGGCCCTGTGCGTGATCGTCCAGATAGACCAGACCGCGGCCAAAATGACCTCGGGTCGATCCAAACGGATAGAAACGAACCGTTTCGGTCATGTGTTTGGATCGGCCTGGTGGAGATGTCCTAACCTGTGGAGAAAAGGCGTTCTATGCTACTCCGGCTGATCCGGTTGTCCCTGGTGGATCCCCATTTTTTTATGCCACCCCCGATTATGCGACTTCTGGTATGCTCTCCTACATCCCACTATGATGTTCCGTGATTGAAAAATACATTCCAGTATCATTCCGTGCTTTAATTACTGATTATGCGACTTCAGGTATGCACATATGATTTCCGTCCAACCATTGGGTTTTTGCTTGCGCCTTTACAGATAATCATGTCTACCAAGAAATGGCCCGTGGGCCACTTAAGTTTTGGATTCCCTGAGCAAGGTTACAACAGTTCTTGATCCTTACCTCCAGGTTACCTCTGTCTCCAAACTGGAGTGGAAGCATGCTCTGTTGGATTGCAAGGATGCTTGGTTTCTTGGTTGGGAAGTAGACCGGCACAACTGGGGCTAAAACCACCCAATTGCGTTAGGCTGACGCTGTCGGGCGTAAGTATTTGGTCTCTTGAACATTTTTGTTTTATTAGTCATAGCATACTTTAATCCTTTGTTTTGTGCATGCAAATGATGTCACTTGCAGTTACAATACTGGAGTGGTTGCCTGCAAATGAAGGGACCGCCTGTCTATCTTTAACCTTCACTTCAGACTGCACCCCTTGCTGCTGCGTCCATCCCCGGAACATCTTGTGTACCTGCCAGAGCATCCGCATGATACCTAATCAGTGATAAAATGGGCCTTACTTGAAAAAAGAGATCAGCCCTAAAACCAAATTGCAGAAACAGAACACCACGATGGGTCTAAACTGCCGAAACAGGACACCAGGATGGGTCTACAACTCTACATTGCCACAAAGGTGAAAGACATCAGGTTGAATTTGTTCAGATCCTACTCCGTACTGGGGACAAAATTACACACGGTACAAGCAGTCAGATGAAAAATGCATAGTTCACAAGATGCTCTGAAACGATTAGATCACCATGACAGGTGTTCAGAAAATCATTCACGAGATTTTGTTCCGAGCAGGAGATGAATGAAAATAGTCGGTCACAAAATATCTAATAAATGATTACAATATTCGTAGGATAAATGACTCAAATGTGCTTAAGGGGTACATAACAATTTGGGTCGTTGTTTGGGTCATCTGGAAAAGCAAATAAATGACTCAAAAGTGGCCAGAATAGAGTTTGTATGCCTGGTAAGAAAGTCCATGTGGATACTGAAAAAAAATGGCTCCACGCCCGAGTCTAGAGCATGCACCCATGCTCCTATTTGATTTGTCGACGGACTGCTGGTATGAAATTTGGTCACCGGAGAAAATTCAGTGTTGGTAGAGTCCACCTAATAACATCAGAGCTACAAAATAGAGAATTAGTTAAGATCAAAATGTAGTAATGGTAATGACTCGTAATAAAAAACAAAACAGCATATTTCATTGCTCTTACTTCCATTGACAGTTCCAACTAAGTACATCAGAGCTACAATTTGGGGATTAATCAGGATACATCAAAGACTTCTAGAGATACATCACGTGCTACACTAGAACACATAAGGCTACCACTAGGTAGCATCGGGGCCATGCTAGGTATGCTAGGTACAGGAGAACTGCAATCATAGTTGCAAACAACGCGATTACTAGGGCACATGAGGGCTTGTGGGCTTGGTGTGTTCAGCAAAAAGAGGTTGTTGCCGCTTATACTAGGTGTACGTATAGGCGCTCACTTTTCCGGGTACTATACGGTCCATCTCTCTGACGTACTTTTCCTAGATTGCCTCTACTTTTCCTGGATTCCCTCTAATTTCTCATATTCTAAAAACTGATGTAAAAAGAGCTCTGGGTAGCAAATTTCTCCTGATCTCAAAGCAAAGGACAACAAATGGACGGCTAGATAGGTCATGTACCGATTTGTACAAGTACAAATGTATTTCCAATTTCATACTAAACTTTTATGTTTTTCTTAAATTATATTTTATCATAATATATTCTTAGAAAGCACTTATTTAGAGGACATAGCTAACCACATAACTATGTTTCAGAACTCTCATCTACTATATTGTGTAAAGTTTGTGTGTGATATATTTATATTTTGTGGTGTAATAGGAGTTTTCCTTGTGTTTTCACTATTGCATAAATCATATAGTGAATATTTATGTATTCTATGTATTTACGTGTGTTGGTTTAGATTTCAATATGCTTAAATATCATGATAGAGATATTACATGTGTTGGTTTAGATTTCAATATGCTTAAATATCATGATAGAGATATCTAAAGTGTACCATCGAAGAACGCATATCTTAGTAGCCGGTGGTACTAGTGTATCAGGTAAAGTATATTACAGAAACTTGTAAAGTATAGATTGAACCGTTTACAATGTATCTTGCGAGTTGGATCTAGCCTAAGTTGACAACATGTGCACCCTTTTCAGAATTGGAATATCATATCTTGTGGTGTTAAAACGTAAATTGCTACATATTCTATTTTTTTCATGCATATGATTTATTATTTTGCATGCTTGTGATGAATGTGATTGGTTTCATATGGTGTATATGAATGCTATTCTCAAAAAAAAATATGCATGAAATTGATTATGGGAATCTAGATTGTAAACTTGAAATTCACTTTGATAGTTAGAGCATCTCCATCCGCGAGCCCCAAAGGTGTACGACAACAACGCTGGATCATTTGGGGAGTGTCAGGACGAGTGTCCGCCTTTGGGGCGCGTCTCTCCCCATGTAATGAAAACACAAGTAGTTTAAGCACATAAAAATTTAAATCCCAGCCATATTACGTACATAGTTTGAACACATGAAAATAGAAGGTCTACAATGATTCATACAAATCAAATAAAATGAAGCTCACTCTCGCGGGGGCGCCGTCCCCCTCTCCTATGAGCTTATAGAAATGCTCAATCGGATCATTTTACAGTTGGTAATGAACAACCTCGTCACGAATCTCCATATGTATGGCGACGTAGTCAACCCAGATTGCTGGCACCTGGTGATCAACATGCACAAGAGGACCTTGACACTCATACGATCGGTCATCATTTGTTGGATATTCTCGCTCACTCTCTATGATCATATTATGCATGATCACACATGCATTCATCACCTTCCACATCTGATCTTGAGACCAAGTAAGAGTAGGGCACCGTACAATAGTAAATAGAGACTAGATCACAGCAACTGCTCGCTCGACATCTTTCCTATGACTCTCCTAGTTTGAAGCAAAGCGAGATTTGTTGAACCTAGAGGATTGAAGGTTGTAATATCCCATCATTAGAGCTTAGAAAATAAGCTGAACACAGGTGTGTGCATTGCATTCATGCATAGAAAATCCGAATAATTTTTGCGCTTTTAAATAAAACTTGTCAAAGAGATTGAAACTTCTCTTAACTTGGTGGAACTGAAGTAGATCATCAAGTTGACTGCGATAAGTTTTAATATGACCTTTGCTAAAACCTTACCTCTGGGTAATATAATTTGATCTAAGGGTAGATCAAATGTAATAAAACTAAGTCACAACACACTACTTAATAAGGAGTGCTTGATCTTCTAGAGATCATTACATGGTATTCCATACAATAACTCAAGGATGAATACTTAATACTGTAAAGATGATATCAAGGTATTATCTATAACAAACCATGAATACCAAGTTAAGTATATAACGTAAGTAATGAAACCCCATAACTAAACCTTGATATACTTGATTGCCATAGTTATTCCTACCATGAGAATCATGGTAGTTTCTAAACACTAACTCTTATTACAAATAGAGTAGGAAAGGATGTCAAGCCAAGACCATTTAGCACGTGTCCTTAATATGATATTAATAGGTGACATTCCTATTTAACCAAGTCCTAGTGTCAGTTGATCATCACTGTTGAGTAACCAATTCTTGACCTAGAACTTATTAGCCTTTAGCTTTGACCTATTGTGTTAACCTTCCAAAGACCTTAAGTAATTTAATAAGAAGGAGGAACTAGATATGGTTGAGTGTACCATCATCAATGGAATGTGATCCTTAGTGGAGATCAAACCATTGGATGTTGGAGGAGTTAACTCACTCATGAGTTAACTAGAAGAAGTATTTAAACCCAAGAGTTCAGATAGTAATTATGGAGATATAAGGAAGCTGTTAGTATTAGAATATCCAATCATAATCTTGTTAAGACAAGTGGATATAAACTTAGAGTAAGCTTGCTTAACAAGATAAGCCTATAGAGAGACTAGTACAAGCCTACTACTTAGTTGAGTATAGATCTTGATTAGACAATTAGAAGCCTAAGCTTAGTTTGATCACATGATGGTGGTCATTATTCCCAAGTCACTTGAGAATAGATGACTAGGTGTTGAAGAAGAGTTGTGAGTATACCAAAATAGGTAAAGCTCTAGTAAGATGAATCATCTAGCTTGATTATGAGAAGTCAAGCTAGAGTATAATGAAGCATATAACATAAGTTGTAGGAGTAGTTTGAAGTATAATAGCTTAATTAAGCTGATACAAGAACAAACTTGTATTATGGGAGTAGTACCATACCTATTCCAGAAGATTGATATCCCTTGTTATCTACAGTGAGGATTGTAATCTTGTAAGCTTTGGATATATTTGCAAGAGGCGTTTAAGGAAGTTAATAGATGGAGTTAGTAGTAGCTACATTGATGGGTGCATCAATGGTAGTTAACTAAGAGGAGTTATATACTAGGAGTAAGAATAGAGTAATGTTGGAGTGGCATGCCCATGTCATCATATGATGATGGATATGGTGGAGTCAGACGAGTATCTTATTCAGGAATATGTGATCTTTGTGAATAAGATAAGAGAGAGATATAAAGTATATTTAGGAAAGAAATTCCTTATTTAAAGATAACCTTAGTGTGGTATTAAGGTAAGGATTCTTTAGAAGCCTTAACCAAGATCATATCAAGCCATGAACAGAACCATGTCTACCTCTTTGTTTAACATCCTAGAATAAAGAGGGTAGTAAACCAATTCCTGTTTTTAGGCAGCCAATGAATAGTATCTCTTAGGCAAATGAAATGTCTAAGAGATAAGTAGAATATCATATGAGTGTTTATGGATGAGAACCTTGTCTGCTTTATTATATTAAACCCTAATAAAGACCTAGCCTCATATACTATCAAGATCACTTTAGTAAAGTAAGTTCAATAACTCACTTTAAGTTGAGAGGTTATTCAGGATCACAAAACATGGTGGCAATATGTTTAGCCTTAATAATCATCAATATCTCTAATTGAATATGAGTCTAATGAACCTTCCTAAAACTCATGGTGTTTCTAAACTCTGCAAATCAAGTAGAATTGGATTTGGTGAAATCAACAATTAGGGAGATCCCTAGGATTTAAATCACCATATTATAAATCCAGGATTTAAACCAACATCTAATATGGTTATTAAAAGAGGTTAAATATATATATATATAGGTTCTATGCCTATCACTCACCATCATAAATTCCTAGCCTCTTAAACCACTACTAATATATTCTTTTAGTGGTAATCCAAATCATTTCTATGAGATTTTCTTATAGGAAGTAAACCCTAAAACCCGAAGCTATATTTACTTTATTAAATAAAAGAACCCTTTATATAATCACGAATAGTAAAAGAAAAATACTAAAAATGAATGTCAAACTACCTAGTTACATTAACCAAGTAGTACCCTTATTAAATCACTAAATTAAAGTATTTAATCACTAAGGAAATTTTAATCAAAAAAGGAAAACAGAAAATAGAAAGAGAAAACGAATCAGAAAATAAAAAATAGAACCACATCACAGCCCAGTCCTATTCCACGCTCACGAGCAGCAGGCAGCATAATCCGCTCACTCAGTCGCGGCCCAGGAGAAGCCCAACAACAGCCCATCTCGCATTCCCCCTATGTATGACAAGTGGGGCCAGCAGAGGACCGCGGGTTGGGAAGTTAAATCACTCAGTTTTTTTTGGAAAATTGCCATCGTTGTCACCGCGACGCACACAAGCAGCTCGCTCGTCGGAGCTCCGCCGTCTGCCGCCGCGCCGTGACGTAGGCCTCGTCTAGATTCGTGCTGCCATCACCAGGACGGGATAAGAACGCCATCGCAACGCTCTCGCTTATCCTCATCCTCATTCTACCTCGCTCTTTCTCTTTATTTCTCTCTCTATGTCGAAAACCTATCTCGCCGGAGCTCTGAGTCGCCGCCGTTCCTGAGCTCCCCTTGGAGTTCTGAGCGCACCGTTGGACTCGTCTTGGTGTCCTCATTTTCCCAAGCCAGGCCACGGAAGCCAGAGAGCTCCCAGACAAGTCAATCGACACCTCACTGCCGCCGCCATTCACCGTCGTTCTCCATCGATTCCGGCGTCCCCTCGCTTCATCGACTGCACCATTGTGTTCCTGGTGAGCACTTGATTCTCCTGGTAGTCTCGCCTTACTTCCTCGCACACGGTAGCCCGCTAGCACCGCGCGCCATCACTCGCCGCTGTCGATCGCCGTTGTTGTCCTTGCTCCAGTCACCCAAATGGAGCGGCGCCGCCACTATAAAGTTCCCCATCACGCCCTCTTTCCAGCAAGCCTAGCCACAGCCGTGCGTGCGCACCTGATCGATCGATCGAATTTCAATCTGTGAGGATCATCCTCAGTGACGTCATCATGAGATCACGCTGACATCACCGTGGCCACATCAGCTGGTTTGACTGGTCCACTGCCCCTGTGGCGTATGACGTGTCCCTAACCCTACGGTTAGTGACTTAGGGTAGGAGCAGCCTCGGTATAAAAAGTATTACCGGGTTATTAAATAGTTAAAATAGTATAGATTTAAATATAAATAAATTTCAGGAATTTAGGAAAATGATTAAATCTTAGAAATTGAATATCTTTTGTTTTATAATTCAGAAAAATGTATATAATATATCAAAATGCTCAGAAAAATAAAATCTATAATTTAAATTCATTATAAAATATTATTGTGTTAACTATTTAAAAAATTATTAATTAATAAAGATTTTATAAATAATAATACTTTGAAAATTAATATTTTAATATTGGGAAATGGGAAAAAATATAAACAATATACCAAAAAATTTATAAAAACAAAATCTACATTTACAAACTTGTTTCAATTATTTTTGTGTCACTTAACTAATATTTATTATTTATTTAGTATTTATAAAGTGATAAAACTTGTAAAAATCATATCTTATTATTTAAAATCACATAAATATTTATAATATACCTAAATGATCACAAAAATAAATTCTACACATTAAAAATGTCAACTCTCACTTTTGAAGTAAAATAAAAGGTAAAGGTCTAATAAATCTTATTTTAACCCTTTTCTTTTATTTTAATTCTTTGAAAATATATAAACCATTACTATTACCTTTAGCATTATTTGTTTAAAGTCTAAAAATGTAATAACAAGTTCAATTGATGTTTAATTGAAGTAACATAAGTCTAACCATTTTAAGTTGTGCTTACTTAAACTACCATTTAGAATTAAGTAAATCTTTCTGTCCAAAAATATTTTATCAATTATAAAATCATCACTATTTGAATACTAATTATTTTACGAGTTTGGGAATCCACTCTAAAGGCTAAGGAAAGTTTGTAAGTATTTAACATGATGTCATTCCCCTGTTCATAGAAATGAGTATTAATTCTATAATAAGTAAGTGATTCTATCCACTTATAAAATCAAGAAAACACCACTTATATCAATGCATAATACTATTGTTTCACCTTCATGGAGTGTTAAAAGTCTCCATTTACTTGTAGAATAGCTACTCAACAATACTAGTTGTTTTCTACTTTAGTACTTATAATTAATAAGAAAATCCTAGAGTGTTAGCCTTAAGTTTAAATACTTTTTACATTGTAAAGTAATGTTTTCCTCAAGAGTTATTCTTTTAAGCAACATTAAAAGTAAACCTTGAACACTTCTTAAAAGCTCTAATTGATTCTTAATCATGTTTAAGAAATATTCTAGATACCATGATTCATTTAAGAGCTTTAATGTTGCATATTACTTGTTATACCTACATATTGTTTCATACACTCTCACAAGCCTTAACAAGAAGCACATGTGTAAAGCTGATATAAAAGTACCACTCATTCCAAAGAACTCATCACAAACTCCAAACCCTAGATTAGATACGATTGTTTCGGGAATTCGCGTTTATCAAACTACATTACATTATTTATGCATAATTACACTATGCTTCTTTAAGCATTTGTCCTTACCGGACCAATGATGCTATTTATAGAATTTGGATTTTCTAATATCTTGAAGACCATGAGTGCATAATATTGCAATCACAAAAGGCAAGTTCACAACTTGCTCATGTCCTTTGATTATTTTCTTTCAAATGCTTGTAACTCAACTATTGTCATCACTTGCATTTCAAAAAGGTCAGAAAACCCTATTTTCATAATAATATGATTATGGATTATTTACCAAATGGTAATAATCTATTGATACAGTTCCAGTGGTAAAGGAACATAATATCTAGGACTTAACAACCAATGTCGTCAGTGATTCTAGCGTCGTATATTACGTGTCAACCACAAGACTTAGAATGGGACTGGAAAATCAGCTATATCTTCTCCCTTTCGCATGGACGGATGACCTTATCATGAGGCTGTTGATTTCTCGTGGAGTTCCAAAGAATCCAGCACATGGGTGGGACCCCTTAGTTCCCCTCGATCTTGGTGTCTAGATCATCTGTGCATCTCTATCTAGGTCTGAGTTCACCATAGCTGATGGTGAACGCCAAACAGAGTTGTGTATGGAGTCTCCGAGAGGCTACCCAAAGAGTAACCGTGGTAGTTGTCTCGGGGGATCGTGTCTCATGCGGGGTCGCAGAGAGGGCAGTACTGGCTTGGATCTTAGACTGGGCCCCATACCAAGAAAGTGTGGACAAGCTCGTGGCTTGGTTGTGCAATAAGGCTAAGGTCTCTTATGGGAAAAGTGACGCACCTCTGCAGAGTGTAAGAATTGTGACATGTTACTTCTTGTTCCGAGAAGGAGCTACGAACACGGCAGGAAAGGAACTCCACGAAGGTTCTGGTCAACCTGTGAAGACTGTCGGACATAGTTTTCAGAATAAAAGCAAGCTTTGAAGAAATGTTTACGAAAACATGCATTGCCTATGACCTATGGTTTGTGGCTATAGAGATAGTGCATCATACACTCCTTTTTAGTGAACTTGCTGAGTACTCCCGTACTCAACCGTACCTTCTTAACCCTTGCTAGGTTCTAAGATATTGACGACAACGTCAATATCAATGTCTGCTCAAGAAACCATCATCGACAGCTCAAGTTCTTCAATAAAGTAAATGAAGTCAACAAATACATCGACTGAAGTGAATGCGAAGTCCCTGAGTAGATAGGAGTAGATACTCTAGCCATAAAACCTACTTCTGTAGAGCATTGCAATAGCAGCAACGGCAAGCCTGATAGTTTAGATGCTAGTCTTAGTTACTAGATAGTTCTGAGTTAATATTTCTAGTTCTTCTTTGTAAGAAGTTCTTTCTCTCTCTTTAACCTAGAGTGTTCTCTGGATCTTTTGTAAAGAGTCGAGTTGTAATCTATAGTCATGTCTTGGACCTGCTGTGTTTTTGTTGTACCACTCTGAGGGATGTAATACTAGTGAACGGTGTTTCATTGATGTTATGTCAACGACTATAGTGTACTACATCATGCAGTGGTATGCTGGGTCACCGCAAAGGTTGTCTTCACAAATACCATCGCCCATTCTGGATAGATGTCATTGACTAGGTAGTACCCTTCGATTTATGGATGGACATTGATCTTATAGTTGCACTCTGGATCAGGACCTTCAACAAGTTTTGCAAACACTTGAGAGTGCTATAGCATGTTGATCTCATTGTGAGGTCCCACCATACCAAAGAAAGCATGCCAAATCCACAGGTCTTGATCTATCACAACTTCAAGTATCACACCGCAATATTCATGATGCCCTTTGTACGAAACTTGCTAAGAAAACGGACAATTCTTTCATGACCAGTACATGCAACCGATGCTCCAAAACATCCCATGAAATCCTCTCTCTGCATTCTGTTCCATGATCTTAGCGGTCCCTACTTTATTTGTCCCTCTCAAATAGTCATCCTCAAACACTTCGATCATTGTAGAATTAGTACATGGCTTCAGTGGTTGTTGACTCAAGTGTGCGCATGTACTCTTCTTCTGAATCTCTATGAGCTCCATATGCAAGCATCCTCATGGCAGTCGTGCATTTCTGAATTGAGAAGAAACCTACCATTCCTACAACATATTTCTTCATCTTTAAATATGGATCGTAGATCCTCACACCATGCACCAGGCGCACGAATAATTCTTTGTTCATCCTATAGTGCTGACAACAATCCTTTGGGGTATACATTGCAGTCTCGACGAAGTAGTCGGTGTATAGCATGGTATGCCCTCCATCCTCTGCCTCGGCTTGCTCTTTTGTCTCCCAACCGATGAAGCTCCATGTTTGGGAGTGGCATTCTTTAGCTCATCGGCTTGCAGATGTAGAAGACAATCAAGGATTGTCAAGTTCCCCTCTTCGCCGGTGTCGGCATCGGACTCCTCATCCATAAATGCTTGGATCACCATCTGGTTGTCGCTATCAATAATCTATACATCATACAAGAAGTAATCAATCACCTGCTCAATGACGATGCTGACAAAAATTAGGAAATGAACCTACCAAGGCAAATGGCGATGGCGAGCGCCTGGAAGACCCAACAGACGCCATAGGAAGCTTCGAAGTGGTAGGAGATTCAGACGGCGAGAGGGCGGGCTTTGGCGGTGACTTATCGGTGTCAAACGGGAGGTAGCGGCGACATCGATTTTGTAGGGGTGGGAGACAAGGAGAAAGGCGTGACAGTGGGAAGGAGGAGAAAATATAGGCTAGGTCGATGACAAGTGGAACCCACATGTCTGTATCTGAGGTGGAGGGGCATAGGACTTGTGTCCCACGCGCCTAGAAGGCTCATTGTGGCGCCGGAATGGGCTAGGCATGTGGCCATCCTATTGGGCCGTGTTGGACAGAGTGTGGCCTTGGTGGACTGGGGATGCTCTTACATTTCAACACTTATATGGAGTAACGAAGGTTGCTAAGACAAGAGAACAAACATGTGGTTGAATGGTTAGGACTTAGGAGTGCAGTAGTATCGCTAGTCCCCCAGGAATCAAACCCCAGGTTTGATGTTTTGGTGTTTTATAAAAGGCAGGACATTCTTTCAACGGGGGCGATGTTCTCTTCGATGATAATGTGATGCTCGCATAGTCTATCGAAAGTGCTCATAGGATAGGATATACGTGTACACATTTATAGTGATGAGTTTATGTACGTATTTGTGAGTGTTTGAGATCTTTTAGTGCGTTTCTTAAAAAGAATGTTGGTGAGACTGCTCTCCTCTGGCCTGGTCTGTTCAGTAGGGCTGCAGGCGGGCCGGGTAAGCGGGTAACAATAGTCTCAGCTCTTGTCAGCGTGTATAATATAATTTGTAGACCGTTTCAATCTGCACATATAGTATAATTTATACTGACCATCATGTTTTGTGGGCCCCACATCTGCAACCCTAGTTTTCGGCAATCAATAACACGGTGCGCCTAGGCTTCATCTAAAAGAGCATGTACAGTCTCAAACCCCATATGAACGGAAATTTGTTGAACAAGCTCCGGGGTGACACGTACACTTAACTTGTACACGTTACAAAAGCCCCCAAAAGTAACGGACCGGTCAAACCCTAATGACCTCTCCAAGACCAGACGTGATATCTGCCCGGGCCCACCTGTCACCGTTAAAGAACACGCCTGCAGGAGCAAAAGGACAGGGAAAACTAGTGTTGGATGACAGGATCCACCTTTCGCCGTGCCCCCCTGAGACGATTCCTCCGAGAGCATCATTTCATTCTACGGCCGTGGATAGAGACAGAGCTTGGAGAAAAGTCGCTTGCAAGTTGCGACGTGTGAGTAAGCCTAGAAACGAGAAAGTAACCGCCTACGTCGGCACATTGTGACACTGTCCATCTATCCATGAACACACGGATAAAAGGAGATTTTAACATGGCACCTTGAGGCAACTTTACTTTCATTGATTTGATTTAGTCCAGAAATTTCTGCCTGATCGACGCAATGCAATCATGCGTGTGTGTGTGAGCTGGACTGCTAGAGAAGCAACTATACTCATGGCTTTTCAGAGCATCTCCACCTATACAACGTCCTACGCGGCCGTTTTTTAGCACGTATGGAAGGTGTCCGATAGGTTTAGGGGCGGGCGCGGGGGGGGAGGGTGCACTGACTCTCAGCCGTATGCACCGTACAAATTAAACATTCAAAATATGTTAAAAGTACAAAACTAATGACGATTGTCGTAGATGGTTCAAACATTACACAATACTAGTGCGCTCGGCATGCAAATTTACATAAAACAGACAAAATTAAAAGTAGATCTCCGGCGGCGGGAGGCGCTACTCTCGCCAGGAGGGCGCGACGGCGGTCCTCTGTCGACACACCGCATGTCAAACCACGAGTTGTACTTCGCCAGCTGCGCGCCGATCTCCTCCTTGGCTCGATCGCAGCGGGCACGCTAGTTCACGTCGCCGGGGTATCTGCCCGACGCAAGGACGAGATGCGTGTGGACGTCGTCGATATGTTGCAGCCGGAGGTGCTCCGGCAGGAAAACGTGGTTGAGAACATCCTACCCATAAGGCTCGCCGGTGGTCTGGTTAACCGGCTCTTGGGGTGGTGGTGGTCGTGGAAGCGCTCACCGGCTCTCATCTTGAACACGGCGATTGATCACCCGTTGTTCGAGTGGCACCCATGGTGCTCCCCTGGCTCCTCGGACTCGGCGTCGGAGCTGCCCCTGCCCAACTCCTCGGTGTTGGCTGCATTAGAGTCATCGGAGGGGATCCCCTCCCCTTCCTTCGAGTCGGTGTGGTTGGGGCCATGGAGAGACGCCCTCGGCTCTCCTGCGGGTGGTGCGCGAGATGGAGGAAGACGGCGGCCAGGCATGGCTCTGCGTCGCTCCTACTGGCGAAAGAAGCACCTCCGCCCGCCGCCCTAGATATAGAGGGAGAGGTTGTGAGGTGCGGACATGGTGTAGATCTGTAATGGTGATGGCGCCGCTCCTACATATAGCGAGAAAAGGCGAGAAGCGGTGAAAAAGGCAGGAATGGCATGGCGAGGGAACATGGTTGCAAGCAATTTCGCCGCCGCGTGGCCGTCGATGGGACATGAGCCGCTCAGGAGATGAGCCATCTATCTCACTGCCAGGGATGGCCCGTGGTGTTTTCGGCTTTATCCAGCGTCCTGCTAGCACCCCCTCCCCCCCCCCCCCCTTTGGGTTGGGTTCGACCTGGGGACGCCGGATAACAAAATAGGTTGCGTCGGCGCTAAAAAAGAATTGGAGAGACGGGGATGAGTGTGATTTTGAGCGCCAGTACCCCGATAGACTTTAGGGGGCTTTAGGCCCCCCAAGTGGAGATGCTCTCGGCTACCCCAGCTTATTCTCTTTGGCTATCTATCACAATGATGATGCGCTGCTGCTGCTTGCTTTCCAAACACTACTCTGCTGGGCGCCTTTGTTTTGCTCCCCATGATCGGAGATACATGGGACAATTGTACTTACTACTTAGACAAGAGGATCTATGTCGTCTAATGAGACAATTAAGCTGGAGGCCAACCACAAACCGCATGGCTAGTGCGCGTCCATCTAGCTGCTTTCCTTGCACCCTTTGCAAGGTGCATGCAAGCTACGTTTTGTTGTCACAGCTCATGAACAAGGGCATGGCGCCAAAAGCTAGACAAAGAAAAACCAAGGATATTTAGTGGTTAGCTAGACTAGTTTGATGGTGCAGGCCAACTGACCAAGTGTAACAACATCTAGTCAACAATCCAATTAATTAAGTCCTTTACCAGAAGAGGTCACCCGTGAGCCTATCCTGGCCTGCAATACGTGTTGAGAATGTAGACTTCTTTTTATGTGTTTGAAATGTCATTTTGCCTTCTTGTGTATGGCATGTCTCCTTCAGGAGATAAACTAGCTAGCTAGGGATGTTTATAAAAAATGAAACAGGTCATTAAGATGCGCCAACTGCGACCTAACCAATAGTCTACTACCTGGTTCTCAGCTAGGATGTTTATCGTAGATTAATTAATCTGCCTGCGACGGAGCTGCCTTGAAGCCAATGGGGTCAGCTGATCCCAATGAAAAATGAAAAATCCTTCCCTAATTAGTACTAGCTAGTGTTGATTTGTGGAGGATGACCCCACTGTAATAGTGAGATTATAATGATGACCCCAGTACCATTAGATTCGTCCCTGCCTGCTTGTCTTTTTAGTGTTTTAGTGGAAATGTCATCTTAGAGGTCCTTGAAGTCGTAAATGATGTCATGGTCTCCTGGTGGTCTGCTAGGTCTTCTTTAACCTGTAGAAAATCTTTGAAAACTTTACGTCGAATATATACAGCGATACATGTAAGCCATATTATTCTGAATTTGTCAGAGTTTGGATGAGCAATAGAGGAGACAAGAAGGAAAAAATAAGGGTGATGGAACGGGCCACTTATTGGCTTGAACCAAAATAAAGGTCCTTGACGTCATAAACGATGTAATCGTGGTCTCCTGATCTCTGCTAGGTCTTCTTCTCTAACCTGTTAGGAATCTTTCAATCAATTAAATCCACCAATTTATGGCCAATATGTACAGCGATACATATAACCTGAATGAATTTGTTAGAGTTTGGATAAGCAATAGAGGAGACAAGAAAAGAAAATTAAAGGTGATGGCACAGGCCACTTGGCTTGAACCAAAAGATGAGCTCATGTCGCACAAGGCACACCAAGCTAGCTGTTTGTGTCACCCTAACTAACACCCAAACAACTAGATGCTATCATGTAGTTTGTGACATGTGCAAGGGCCAAGTTGCAAGGTTACTAGGTTAGGTATGTGTTTTATCACTAGCTATCTCGCTTGTACAGAAGAAGGTGTAATTACCTTTCGTGAGCACATGTATAGAAGGATCCACGATGGCGATCTTGACGGCGGCCGGTATTTACAGATGCATTTGATTCCTAGGCTGCCACTAAGCACAATAAAGTTGAGTTAATCCATGCCGAAGTCCTCAAGTACACATCGCTTCGTAGGAGTAGCACCATGCCTTTTCCTGAGACGCTCCATTAGTTATAAGCTAGGCCATAAAGTCGGATCTCCTCAGCCCCCTTCCCTCATCGTGTCCTAGGGCAACTCTGGTGTGGCGGTCTCCACCGCTACCACCCGGCCCTCTATTCCGCTCCTCCCCATGCTCGTCGCCAATGCGCCATCGGGCAAGCCATGGTTGCGGAGGCGACAAGATCTTCGTCCCTTAGTGGTCTGTGGTGTCTCTCCGGCGTGTAGAGCCAGGTTTTGCGGACGCGTGCGGGACCCCGACCAGTTACATGGAAGATTCCACACCGTAGAAGTGGAGACTGGTGCAAATTAATGTTAGATTGTGGATCCGGTGTGTAGGGGAGCTTCGTAGCTACGACAGTGTTTCAAGGGGTGGGAGACGTTCCACCCCTCCCAATGCTAGTACCACTCCTCCCAGTTCCACCATTGACGATGGCGGAGCACTCTTCTTTGGAGGCAGCTGGTTGCTAGGAGGCTTCCTTTATCGCGTGTGGTCTTCATGGTGGTGATAGGGCGGTGAGGGCTCAGGTGCTTCGCCCATTGTATATGTGTTAGTGAAATATTTTTATTTTGTACGCCTTTATAATGAATCTGTAAAACATATTAAAAGTAAAAGTCATAGACAAAGTTGCACATTGACAACATAGATAGTCAAACACCCCCTTACATTTTTAAAACAATGAAGTAGTGGTAAAGTCGCGCTATAATATGGCACCGATAAAGCGATACATGAAGAAAAAGGTCGCAGAACATTAATTTTATTTGATTCTTTATGATATCTATGCGATAGTCACCTCGTCACAGTTCAGAGCCAATAATCTTTCCGTGTCACAAGTGAATGTCGTGCCGTGATTACTTTTTTTTTTGCGGGAAAAGATCCGGATCTATTTCATGAGTTCATAAGAAGTACAAAATATCGTAAACATAATAAAAATTACATCGAGGTCTTTGGACCACCTAACGACCACCACTGCCGCCAGAGCGAGCCGCCGACGCGCCACTGTCGCCGCTCTATTACCGGAGCCGGCATGCCATTGTTGATGACAGTCGGGAAGTCTTCGTGCACGTGTCCCTAAGGACCAGCGCCCCAGAGATGAAGTTGTCGCCATTGAACCCTTGAATTGATCCGAAACTTGTAACACCAAACCTAAAACACGGGTAGACTCGACGAGATCCAGAACACACGTAGACTGGACGAGATCCACCACTCCATGGAAGCGGCGACCAGACGAATCCCCACCCTTCTCAACGCTAGCAGCAGGATCGTCGCCGACGAGGTGGAAGAGGAGGCGGGTATACCTTATTCTTGTCCCGCACAACGTCACCATACCACCATAACGACGATGCCGGATGACCAAACTCTAACTTTAGGGACCCTTCTACACCGCCGAGCGTAGGTCCGAGGTCCCCACCTCCTCCTGCCGCCAGAGCGGCAAGCAGAGGAGACGGGGACCCGTCGATGCTCGGTCGCAGACGGCGAGGACGAAGTAGATTGTGGCGGCTGCTAGGGTTTTTACCCTAGCCGCCGCCTCTTTTTCTCACGGGAGGGGAGAACGTGCGGTAGGTGGCTGGAACTTTGCAGGCGAGACCACGGCAAGTGGGCACTGCCGTGATTACTTTCTTGTTCTTATTTAACAAAGAAATGATTAATTCCGTCCTTTCACTAACTAAAAATCAAGGTTACAAATGTGTGTGAGTTAGAAACCAAGGAGGAATCTGAACATGTGGCAAGATGCACGCACATAAAGCCATGCAGGAAAGGCGCGGGATCATGACACAAAGTTCATGGTTTTTCTACCCCAGGCCGTACGTACGTTCGGACATACTATATTTTGTGTAAAGCCGGGCGTTGACCTTTGCCACTCACGGGTCCTTAATCCACATCTCAAGAGTCGTGCTGATCGCATAGTGGCCAGTGTAAAAAAGAAGTGCAAGCAGATTTGGGCGGAAAAGCAGCGCGTCCACACACACACGAATCATGTGGAGTACTAAGTACTTCGTCGATCACTGCATTGCATAGGTGGCCGGCCTCGTGGATAGCATTCTACTGTTGCGTGCAAGACCGCACACGGCCGCAAGCACACGAGTTTTGACTCGGCTAAATTCTTCTTCGGGCAAGGGATGCTATACTATACCAGTTTAAAGAGTTAAATACAGTCTTCATACTTATGTGTGTAGCTCAATCTACTCCCCACGCTCGGAATTTACAGAATTTTAGTCATATACTTTTCAATTGTACTCGATTTAGTCCTAAACTAGATTTATCGTCGAAATTGAGCTGGCGTGAACGACACTTGGACAGGAGAGCAACTGCCTTGCCCTGAAAATTTGCACTTAACCTCTCCCGTATCTAGAACCTAGAAATGCGCTCCTAGAAGTTCGCAGATTGCCCCTTCACTTGCTGACTAACCTGGTGATTAGGACACTTGAAGAAATCCTGGTCCTGATTGCCATGGATGTTGGTCTGGAAGGTGAACGTCTTCACATAGGGAACACTAGATTGGTCGCACTCGACAATAGGGATCTCTCTTGTGGGAACACAATACTCCTTCGTAGTATCTGAGCTTGAACCACGGCAGTTGCTCGCCATGCTCGTGCTCCAACCACGGGAGTCGCTCGCCAGAGAGGAGATCAGGGCGGAGGACACGGGATGAACATATAAATTAGGGTTAGGGATTAGAGGAAGTGGGGATTTCAGAGCAGGGAATATCTATAATTAACAAACGGGGTTTTCATAGTGTATCTGACGGGATATTAACTAACTGTAACGAAGTCCCACCGGAGGGGCTAAGGCAATTTTTCAGGGGAGCTTCTCTCTTGCGAGTCTCAATTTCGAGTTTTGAACTAAATCGAGTCCAATTGACAGGTATACGACTAAAATTCCGTAAACTTCAAATACGAGAACTAAATCGAGCCACGCACATATAAAAACTGCTAGTGTATTTAACTTTATTTTAAAGCTAGCACACACGAACGCACGGAACAAGCTAGACATACTTGCAAAACCTGATTTTGATGTATGCGTCGTACTAGCTCCATTATTTTGCGTGTGCTCGCTCGCGAGCACTTTCTATTTTTTTTTTTTTGCTAATCTTGACCCACAGTGTGTACGTACGTACACACTTGCAAAATACCAAATGCATGTGACTTGAGTCGTTTTCCTCCCCATTTGTTTCCACTAGCTACTTTTCTTTCCTTCTTCGTCGATTTTCTAAGAATTTCTCCAAAAGAATCTGCGTCCTGTGATCAAAGTTTAATCTACGAAGCACTTCAAATCAAATTAAGCGACTGATTATTCCACCTATTTTTTTTCACACCGTAAATAATTTTCTCACTTAGAGTTGTAATCAATAGTCAATTCGGATTATCCAAACCACCAGAGAACATTGTGAAAGAGTATGAGTTTGGCGGAATATGATGGATATATTATTAAACCTCATGGGCGAGTATGTATGTATATAGAGGATTATCTTAGAGTACGAGTCAAGTTAGAACTGTAGGTATACAGATCATAACTCTATCTAAACTACCATAACAACCATATATACCTAATACGCTAACGAGTTTGGCGAAATATGATGGATATATTATTGAGCCTCATGGACGAGTATATATAGGCGTACAGAGGATTATCTTAGAGCACAAGTCAAGTTAGGACTGTACGTAAATATATCCTAACTCTATCTAAACTACCATAACAACCGTATATACCTAATACTCTAACATCCCCCGCAGTCGTAGCGGTAGCGTCGTGAACACTGAAACGTCTCGGATGGTCAGACTGGAGATAAATCGAAGTAACATCCAGTAGGCTGACATCCTCCCGCAGTCGTAGCGGGAACATCGTGGATGGTGTCGCGTCGCGGTTACTTGGACTGTAGAGAAAGCTGGTGATGCTCAAGTGAGGTGGTAGCCCTTGTGCCGATCTCGAGGGAGCCGAGAGCGTTGGGCGGTGTCGTGGTCGAAGTAGCCGTGCGAGGGGTCGCCGTGGTTGATGTCGTGGTCGGGGATGCCGGTGTCGAGGTAGCCGCACGTGAAGCTGCATCATAGTGCGCGAGGAGGTTGACGGAGACGCGTCGAGGCAGTCGTCGAGGGTGTCGATGCCGAAGCCAATGCAGTCCGAGCCATCGAGGACAAGGTACGGTCGTAGTTTTGCCAGAACTAGGCGCATGTCGGGGATGAACACACACTCTGATTTTGCCAGAACCGAGTATGCAAAGAAAAACTCGTCGATGACGCGGTCGAGGCAGTCGTAGAGGGGTTGATGCCAAAAAAGACGTTGTCGAAGCCGATGAAGACGAGGCGCCGATCTGAGCTTGCCAGACTCGGGAACGCGTCGGGGACGAAGACACTCCCAGTGTTGCCAGTACCAGGCGTGCGGGGGCAGGGACCATCATGAACTTGCCGTCATGTCAGAAAGACTAGCAGAGGAAGCCTCCAGAGCGGTTGTGACGCGCAGAGCGGTGAAGGGAGAGATGTCGGCGCTGTCCGCGGTTGTCGGAGTAGAGTAGCAGATGGTGTAGTCGGGGATGAGGCGATGATGCTGGCGGCAAAGTTGTAGTGGACGAAGACGTAGAAGGCGGCGAAAACAGCGGCGACCTGGGGTAGTCATGCTGGATGCCTGGAGTGGCGATGGGGTAGTCGGCGGGACCTACGACGGCGAGAGGGTGCCCTGCAGGTTGCCTTGTGAAGCGCGGCGGTGATGCTCGAAGTAGGCGAGGAAGACCTGGTGACGTGACGAAGACCATGTGCATACGGCGGTGATCCGTGCCGTAGGAGATAGCGCGGTGAAAGTCGAGGCCGTCGATGCACGGGGATGGCGAACTAGACTATGTGCAGCCACGCTACAACCCGTAGCTGCAGGGCGCAAGTCAGTGCAGCGGCTGGGAGACCACCAGCGACGTACATGCTAAGGAAGGCGCGTTGGAAGCCGGTAGCGTGGACCAAAGGCGGCGGCGCTGCGGCCCGATGGGGCGACACAGCGGCAGCCCGTAGCTCGATCGGTGGTAGGCGCGTGCTCGGGGACGTGCGTGGCATAGACAGACGCGGGATCGGTTGATCAGAGCGACAGTGCACCATATGCGCCATGGCGTGGACGACGCGTAGATCAGATCCGAGGGGGGCGGCCGCGGTAGCTTTCCGAGGAAGGCGTAGCAGCCATCCACGGTGCGCGGCAGCCTGCCGTGAGGCCGCGACAGCCTACCGAGACAGGTGCAGCAGCGGAGGGGGCAGGCGCACGGACGCGATGTAGATCCTCGATGCTGATGGTCGGAGTAGAGGCGCGGAGATGATGGCGGCGGTGGACGACTCAATCCGATCTAAGATCGGTAAACCAAAAAGAAAGCCGATCAAGAGATCGGAGAAAAAGACTTACAGGACAGCCGATCACGCGGACGAACCCTGCATACGGGTTGCGCATCCCTCGGCGAAGATCATGGAGATCGAGCTCCCCGGGGCAGCGCGACAAAAGCTAGGGTTTGAGATCGATTTAGGTTGATACCATGAAAGAGTATGAGTTTGACGGAATATGATGGATATATTATTGAGCCTCATGGGCGAGTATATATAGGCGTACAGAGGATTATCTTGGAGTACGAGTCAAGTTAGGATTGTACGTAAACAGATTCTAACTCTATCTAAACTACCACAACAACCGTATATACCTAATACTCTAACACATTGCACCACTTGTAACTGAAATGGACTAGTACAAATGTTGAAGTATGATCCGAATTTAATTAAGGAGATAAACTTCTGATGAGCGGAGCGAGACCGTCATCGGTAGGCTAGGGCTGAGTTGTAAGCCACACGCCTGGGGGTGGGGGGGGCGTTGTGGATCGTTGAAGACCTAGATTTTTACCGCTATATATACCTCTTGTAAGCTGTCGGCTAAGATGAGTTGCATCTGTGAAAATCCTGGCATTGATTAACGCTTCTCGTTATAGTGAAGTTTCGCTGGCTGGCATTCATGGTTTTTACTTTCTTTATTGGAGAGGTTTTTTCCACGTTAAATATGTGTTCCCTGCTACGATTTCGTTTTTCGTTCTTCCATATTTGCTTGTCGCGTTTATAACAACAAAACATACTACATAGGAAATACTTGTCCATCTGCGTCATGTATGCCATTTGGTGGCAAGTCCTTGTAGTGAACGTACGTACGTGTCGACCTCTTCGGTTTGCAAATTAGCAACTAATGCATGATATGATTATAAATGGACTGCTTCACGTCAATGCAACTAGCCAAGTCCCAAGCAGGACAAGGCAGTACAGTTGTTGAGCATACAAATCATTTTCTAGACATGTATAAATACAGCTATATGTGTCAAACAGTGGCTAACATTCTCAAGCATGATCGTTCAAAAATATAATTGTCCTTTAACTCTCGACTGATCAAAAGCTCTAGAGATTTATCCTGAAAAGATTTCACAAGACACTCAACTCAAACTCTTCCGCAAAGTTCTACAATCCTTGCATACAATTGACATGAACCACCATAGACAATTGCAAGTAAACAAGGAAACCCCGAAAATACTACGGGGAAGAGGTTGCTGCTAAACTCAAGTTCTCAGGCAATTAGAGTACTCCAATGTGTTGGTGAGCCCCACCCAATTTGTGTGTGTGTTGTGGGGGGGGGGGGGGGGGGGGGGGGGAGGAGTACTAGTAGTTAGTAAGTTACATCACGTCGGAAAGTTATGTCGACTGACCACTAAATTACGGTTAAGATACAAATACATGACGACTGAGTTACAAAAAACGACGAATCTCCTGTGGGCCTCCCCGACCGAATCTCCAACTAATCAACGGATCAGATCTTGCGTCCAGGAGTGACCAGGGTTCAAAAATTCACGTCCATGAAACCCTGGCAAAACAAAGTAAGCAAAGAAAACAACTCAGGTATCAGGTGTGGCGTATTATAAAATGCTGCAGGTGCTAGTGCGAAAGTGCTAAAACAAACAAAGTTGTTGACCTCCCCAACCTTTGCTTCGAATCCTAAAATTTTTGGACCGTGGCATGATTATTTTGCTGGATCTTCGTGGCAGCCTACAATACTGTGTAAAGGTCGGAAAGCAAAGGAAGCACTAGGAGTAGATTACTTTCTGCATGAATCCCTCTTATCAGATTTGATTATAGTTAATCAGGGCTTTGCGCTGGTCTTAATTGTATTTGCAGATTCCACATCATAGTTTAATCAAACCCAGACGCGCCTGGATCATCAAGTGGTGCGCTAAGCAACAAATGCACCTTTAATTGGGTCATGTGTACATGCATGAGGGGCTTTTAATTACATTTTGATGTTCATGTTAGTGGCATAATGGTCCATGGAGCGCATGAGGCATTGAGTGCTAATTATGGGCCAAAAAAGATCCAACATTTTGATAACTCATCGGGTAAAGAAGACACATGCAAAACCTCGATATAATTTGCTTGGAAGGAGTAGTCACGCTTTATAAATAAAGCACGACCAAAAGGAAGAAAAGACTACTCTCACAAAGTTGATTCCAAATATTCCCTCTGTTTTTGTTTATAAGAGCACCACTCAGCCCAGGAGCCTTTTTTTCATCCAGGTGACAAAAATGGATGAAAAACGGCTAAGTCACCCCCTTCCCCTCCCCCCCCCAGCATCCCGAGGAGCCCAAATTAGATCCGATGATCCCAGGCCAACCCCGGTACACCGGGGGTCTGCTGCAGGCTCCGGACAAAACGCTGGCCAATTTTGCTCCCCCACTCGTCGGCCAGCCCCTGCCTTTTTCCTTTTTTTTTTCTCTGTCCCTTCCCCGCCCCATTGCCCTTCTCTCTCGCCCCAGCTCGCCTTCCCTCCCTCGCTGCTCCCCGGCCGCCTCTAGATTGCCTCTCCTCCCTCGCCTCCGCACGCTCGATGCCGACTCCCCTCGCCACTGGAGTCCTACTAGGCGCTGCCCTGCTCGCCCCTGCCCGTCCCGTACTCGCCCGTGCGGTCCAGCCAGACGAGGCACCCTTCGCCATTCGTGGATCACATGCGAGGTGTTCTGGTCCCCTCCCTCAAATCCCGCCTCGTTAGTCATCGACATGGAGCACATGTCCCACCTCGTCGTCCGACATGGAGCACCGGCCGCCCGACCGCTGTGGCTCACCTTCCTTCCTCCCTCCACTGCAACCGGCCAAGTTTCGGGTGGGGTTGCGACTAGGAAAGCATCACGATTTCATATGGAGGAGATTATTTTGCCTCCAAAACGTGTATTTTTTGTCCGGATTTCGGTCTGGGGCTCTCCAACGAGTGGAGATGCTCTAAGGCCACAAACTCAAATTCTGGTAGTATTGTACCAAGAAAACACAATCAACTAGTAATACTAAATAGCATGGTTGATTATGTGAAAATTATCTCGGGTTTCGAACTAATTTAACATGTTGTATGCGGTGCCTCTTTTTCTATGGCAGCATGTCGTCGAGATAATATATTGTTTAGATTCCAACGGAAATAAAACAAGATAAGGTTGATAGCTACAGCAATCGAGGCCTATTTGGAACGTAGAAATAAAGAACATAATAATTTAACGGAAATTTAAGTTTGTAATATGAAAGTACGAAATGCAGTAACAATAATATTAATAAAAACAGTTCGATCCTATGTTAACAAGTAGAGAAAAAAGAGAAGATACAACCGAAGATATGTCAACTTTGTTAGAAAACCAATCCATAGAAACTGAGTAGCTTCATTGATCAAAGCATCTTTTATACAAATCATACGAGATATCCTATGAAGGAAAACATGTGGTCTAAAGCATTACAAAAGGAATACAAACGAAGATTTGTCTTTACTTGGATCCACTAATTTGGATCAGAGGGAGTAGAAATTTCCAAATGAACCCCAAGCAAGATCCTAGAATTTTTTTTGCAGAATTGTTGTGTTTTCTCTTTCCTTAGAGCAACTCCAGCAGTCGTGCTATATGGCGGCGCCCGCGCTAAAAAAGGCCATTATAGAGCGAGAGTTTATGCGCACAGCTCCAGCGGGCGTACTAAAAACTTTGCCGCGCGCAGGATAAGACGCTATTCAAAGCAGGATATTTTGGGCGCCAGCTCGCCCACAAGCTATAAAGAGAGTTCACGCGCCGCTCAACCTATAAACAGAGTTCGCGCGCCGACTTAACTGACAAGACATTTCATTCCCACCAAAAAAAGTCCAACTGACAAACAACGCCGTGCCGTCGCCACGATGCCGCTCCATCGCCCCGACCCACCCCCTCTCTTCCGACGTTGGGATGACGCCCTGCCGCGGCGGTCCCCTCAGCTCATCCGGCTTCCGCGGCCTGCGCGCGCCCGAACGAGACATTCTACGCCGAGCTCCGTGCCGCCGGGGATGCGCCTGACACTCGGCACCTATGCGAGCTTGCACGAGGATGTGCGCGCGTACGACGCGGCGGCGTGGCACCTCGGCTGCCCACGCCACACCATGAATTTCGATGATGTCAACTCGCTGGCCGAGGCAGAGTTCGTCACTGGGGCTCCACGCCTCGTCACCGACAAGGACCGTCGTCGCCACCGCCAGGCACAGCGGCGTCTCGCCATCGCCGAGACGGACGAGCGGCTGTTGAAGGCTCGGAAGGAACGGTTCCCGGAGGACGTCCAGGCGGAGGTCAAGTTCTATGCCTTGAAGAGGGCCCTGAGAGGAGGGCCGCGAGGCAGGACCGGCATCGCCTGAAGGCGTTCATCAACGCGTAGATGGCGGGTTCTCGTGCACCATCTCCGATGACGACCCGAGGTAGGACGACCCGTTGACTGAATCCAACGACACCACCTCCTAGGACGAAGAGTAGATTTTAGGTTTAATTTCAGTTCTATGTACTCCCTCCGATCCCTAATAAATGTCAGCAATTTCGTACTAGTTTAGTATAAAGTTTGTACTAAGTCTTCGACACTTATTTTGGATCGGAGGGAGTAGTATATTTCAGTTCTATCTAATATATTTTTGCACTATGTTCATTTTCAGTTCTATGTAATATATTTTAGCCTATTTTCTAGATCTTTCTTTGAGGTGTGTATGTGTGAAAATATGTTTTTGGCGCTGCATTTTAGCGTGCCGTATGGAAGGATATTTTCGCTACTTTGCAGC
The DNA here is from genome assembly GCA_916181665.1 of Avena sativa. Classification (NCBI taxonomy): domain Eukaryota; kingdom Viridiplantae; phylum Streptophyta; class Magnoliopsida; order Poales; family Poaceae; genus Avena; species Avena sativa. The sequence goes on from OV702290.1 coordinate 475,462,080, forward strand.
CTCCAGTGGAGGTCGCGCTGACGCCTCGCACTGTATCCAGCCTCCAGTAGAGTTGCTCTTGTTCCAGTAGAATCCACCCTTTTTGAGCAAAGCGCACGAAAGGCAGGTTTGTAGTACTACTCTAACGGGAGGGCGTTTCGTACACGGCTACACGCTTCAACAGAACAGCGCTCGCATACGCATGCCTGAAACTACCTGACTAGACTGGTCACAAGTGGCGTCCACATGATGTGCCTACGAGCGGAACCTGTACAAAACATGCATATCGTCCTTCTGTATGTGTACGTTCAGTGACACTGACAGGTGGGCCTTGGTACTTTGTCATGTTTTTCTCTTTCTTGCTCATGACCAACTCTACTCCTCTGTGCTTTATCAAGACTAGCTGAATACCCGTGCGTTGCCACGGATTAACGCTAAGAAATAAATAGACATCAAATGAAACAATTTGTTTAAATTTGAAAGATTTGTGAGACATGACGATATGATTTCTATTCATATGAATAAAATACGAAACCTCTCCAACTTCTGTCCTCTTGGAACCTTTTTCAAACTACAAAAATCCTATAAAAAAAGGTCTTCATCAAAGCAACTTTTACTTTTTTAAGCTAGGGGAGAAGAGCCTCCCATCATCGTTGTAGAGCTCGCCGTTGGAGGGCACGCACCCATCTACTCCTATATGGCTGAAGTATATTGTCTTTATTACAGAAGTGTACTTCCTGACTCAAACAAGTAATTTTCACATGCTTGTTTATATCTACTTCTATGCAATTTTTTGTTATACAAAAGTAATTTTCACATGAACTCCGTTTAAATCAGATAACACATATAAAAGTTTAACTGGATTTGGCGCAAGCGGGTATTTTTTGCATAGGTCATCACTCACATAGAATAAATAATAGGTATTTTCACAAATGACCGAGTTAAAAAAATAGGTCCCACCTCTCACCTAGTACTCCCTCCATCCCAATTTATATTGCATATATAAGGTTTTATCAGAGTCAAAATTTACAATGTTTGACCAAGTAGTTTGATCCAAATATAAACTTATACAATGCCAAATTAATATTATTAGAATTGTCTTAAAATATATTTTCATAATATATGCATTTTATATCATACATATTCTTATTACTTTGTATATTCTTATCAAACTTTGCAAATTTTAACTTACACGCAAAATTATGCGCAACATATTATCGGAAGCAGAGTAGCTTGTAACACCAGCCACCAAGGGACAAAACCAAGCGCGAGTAGTGATGCACAATGAACTGAGGCAGCCGCTATGATCATCAACTGGGACTCGCCAGAGCAGCTCAGCCTACCAGACATCTGATTGCAAAATTAATAGGCTAGGCTATAGGTGATCAGGCATATGGTGGAATAGATTCTGATCAGCCTATCAGAGAGAGGTCAAATACTGATGAAATGAGATATCAGATTGTGCTTCTTGTAAAGTTTTCATTTTTTATTGACATGAAAAAAAACAGAGATGTCACATACTCATGTTCAGTTAGGAAAAATGTTGGCATCTGAAACTGACGGGCAGAGGAAGTTCAACATCCAAACTTTCAGCACGGCGACGAACTTCTTCGACAAGCCATGTTGGGGCCGCCACGACTGTTGGTCGCCATGGCGGACCTGATGCAGCCCAATGCTTCTGGATGAAGGAGGACTCCCAGCTCCGCTCCTTGTCGGCCAAGGACGACGACAACGACGGCTTCCCATGGTCGGACACCATGATCAGGCATTTGATCCGCTTCGTGAGTCTCCGGTACAACCGGGAAACCGCATGGTGTGCGAACGGTAGCGTGGACGCGCCACCATGCTGCTGAATTTGGACTTTGTGGTCTGGATGTCATCGACGCAAAGGTTGCACCTCTGATTCATCTGCATCCATCACGTGCCACCCAAAAAAACGTATCAGAAGAAATTCAGGAGGTCACCAGATGTAATACTGCTAGGAGATCGGTCCTCACCCTAGCCACCATCCACCTCCTAGCGGCAGCGTCCTACAGGTGCTCGTCGAAAAGAAGCATCAGCAGCTCGACGAGAGCAAGCCATACTCTCGATCACATCTCTTAGCATGCAGCCGGCGAACCCATTCAGCAGCTCTAGGGCAATGTGCGTGTATCCCGACGGCGGCGGCACCAGTGAGAAGTGTGCATGCCTTGAATACACATGTGGGTACACGTTATGAAGCTTGCTAGCGCCGACACCAACATCGCCGTAAGGAGGAAGCTGGAACAAGCCGGTGCCGGCGTGAGCCCACGCAGTCTGAGGCTGCTATCCCCGGAAAAGCCTAGGGTGGGGGAGTGGCAAAGAGTGGCCCGGCATGTCTTCTGTATTGTAGCGCGCCATAGAACTTGAGCATCGTTGGAGACTACCGCCTCACGCTCTAGATAGGTTCTGAGGTTCTCTACATGTTCAGCATTTCTTCTCGGCATTTCGTCGAACACCGTCCGCGCATGCTTGGCATAAGAATACGTGGAGGCAAGGCCTTGCGCGATGATGACGAAGGCGCAGAGCAGAAAAGCTGTGTCCGCTAAGCGGAGAAGCGCGCGGAGGAGCTTGAGCACCGCATGGTTGAGGTAGGCGACGACAGGCGTGCTACACGCAGATGGACGTGTGTGCGGCGGTTACTGGAAGCAGGAGGAGGTCAGCCTTGTCCTTGTAGCAGCGATGATACGGAGAACTTGAGGGTGCAGACCCGCACAAGGTGACAGGGGAAAACATCGGCCGGAGGCGGTCGAGCTTGGCCACAGGGCTTGAGCTCGGAAGCGCTGGCGGTAGAGACCGAGCAAAGCACGAGACGGACAAAGTATGGTGGTGTTCGGCGCACTTGCGGGAGGCACGAAGGAGAAGCTCGATGGAGCAGGTGCGCGTGAAAGCACGATCTGAGACGGCATGGAAACGGGCTGGCGAGGTCGGCCGGAGCGCCGGAGGACGTCGGCCGCTGGGAATTCCGGACGGACGGACGAATCTTTGACTTGGCGGTGGCAATTGGTGTTATTTTCCCAAACGGTCAGGGGCAAAACCGTCATTTAATGGCAGACGGAAATTCAATGCTGACGAACATACCACAACGAAAATTAGTAGATAGATTCTTCATATGCAGATCGAAGACGACTACAGGACTGCAGAGTAAGCAATCTAGCGCCTTCGTACAGGTACAGCCTACCTCAATCCGTTCTTTAGGTCTCCTCTCACGACAATCAAGTTGGAGCTGGTCGCGACCATGCTCTCGCCATGCTCCATGCCTTCGATTTAGGTTTTCTCTAACTATCCATCATAATGTGCATTGCTTGCACGGGATCCAAAATACAGGTGAATCGGTTGTTATTTTAAAATCCTACTTAGAAATACGGTGCATTATATTTTATTTAGCTGAACCACTTTTGGCCAGCAGCTTTTGTCTTGATCAAGGTGCACAAGAATATATACCGCATTCCACAACAGCATATGCTGCAAATATGAGAGGAGAATAATTGGATAACATTAGTGGGATTTATCTAATTATCTGATTTTGAAAGCAAGGTAACAGACTTCTGCAACTTGTTTCTTCATAGAAGATTTAACATCTCTATTATTAAACGAGAGTTGGTGTTGGTAGGTCGTCGCTCGACACTTTGACATCAAACATTGGAACCATCTAGGTTGTACAATCTTCCGCAGCCAAAAACAACCGTACGATCGTGTGTTCTCTGCCGCGCACACCATCACCACCAAGATCGAGGGACTCAACATTGCCAACAACGTCACCGAGGTAACCAATCACCTCCCGCCTCCCCTATAATTGTCTGACCAATAGTAGATCTAGGATGATAGGATTGCTTCAAAAGATTTACTAGCCCTATTGTTGCGAATTTCTCATGGATTTATTTCTGCCGAATCTTGACGAGCAACTCATCGGCAAGACGACCATGGTTTATATCAACAAGGTAATCAAGGGATACGTCGCCAACATCGCCACCAGGCTGAGACAATGGAGCCCTGCTGCTGCATCAAACACAGGTTGAATCAGCTATATAATCTTCCTCCTCATTTTTCAATGTTTTCGTTCCTGCCCTTGATGGACCAGCCGACCAACTAAATGTGCACCCTAGCTGTGTTTCTTTCAGGATCGGAATCAGTATGATATTCAACATTGAAGAGAAGGGTTTGTTTCAGGATCGGAATCATTATGATACTCTAAAACTGGTATAACTAAAAATAAATGTGGCATAATTAGTCCAATGATTATTTTCCTAAAATCAGCACAATATGTGAAGAAGCACAACATGTAAGATAAAATTATGTAGACCGAAAGATCTCACCTTGATCTAAAATTTCTTCTACTTCTTCATCTTCCGAATCAAAATCAAAATCTATAAATATGGGACTCCAAACAACTAGCTATTGTTGTGTACTTCCTAGCTCGTACTATAATAGAGAGAGGAGAAAGGTAACCGAGTGAGAGAAAATGAGCTCGGGATGTTGTTGTGCTCTTTCTATTTTAAAAGACATCAAGCTTCCTTCAGAATTCCATCGTGTGCATCCATTTTTGATGCTTTGGGTGCTCTATGTAGCAGAGGCCAGGACGTTGCAACACAGGACTACAGATTCCCTCGGGCATCACTGAACTCAACCAGGACGGATTCCCACGCTTGTTCACTTCGTTTCCGCTCCCGGCTATCCCCGGGGCAGGATCAAATCCTCTCAAATAGCGGGATCACGGAGCAACTTTCCGCGGAACATGGTTGGGGATTCAAATTTTGCACTGTAGGCAAATTTAAATAAATGTATATTATACTAAACTTTTACACTTAGTGACTATTTTTTATTATTATTTAGATGGCATAGCTAGCCACATAATACTGTTTCATACCATTTTTTTATATGGTTGTCATGTAGCATATGACTGTAAAGTTTTTGTACGCAGAATTTGAATTTTATGGTGTAATATGAAATTTCCTTAAACTATGTTTTCTTTGTTGCATAAATTATATACTGAATATATCTGCATGTATTTATGTGTGTTTGTGTATATATTTCAATATCCTTAATACTATGACAGATATATCTAAAGCGTACAGTCTAACATATATCGTACTAGTGATTCTATTGTATCATTAGGTCAGTATATTATAGAAACTTGCAGAGTGTAAATTAAACTTTTGACAATGTGTCTTGCATGTTGGCTTTAGTAATAAGTTGACAACATATGCACGCTTTTCACTTGGAATTGAAATATCATATCTTGTGGTGTCGAACATAAAATTACTATGGATTATGCTTTTGCGTATATACAATTTGATTATTTCGCATGCTTGTGTGGAATGTGCTTTGTTTCATATGAATGTATGTGTGTTGATGTATATATTTCATTATCCTTAAATATATTCTTAGAGATTTCTAAAGCGTGGAATAGAATACAGAGTACATATCTTACTAGTGGTTCTAGAGTATTATTAGGTAAGTAAGTATATGATCAAATCTACCAATGTATAAATAGAACCATTTGCTATGTGTGTTGCGAGTTGGGTTCACTAATAAGTTGACAGCCTATGCACGGAGTTGAAATATCATATTTCGTAGTGATGAACGTAAAACTGCTGCACATCTACTTGTGTGTGCATACAATTTGATTATTTTGCATGCTTTTCTTCAATGAGATTGATTTTATATAGTGTATACAGTGCTCATGCTAGTTTCTTAAATAAAAATTATGCAAGAAATAAAATAGGGGCATCTAGATTGTAAAGCTAAGATTCGCTTTTATTTTTATTTTTCAACAATCATGAGTAATGAAGGTTGGCGACAGATTGGTGGGGGAAGTGACCCGCTCCCGCGAGCGGACGAGAGCCTTGCGCCGACGCCGGCTCGAACCCCCCTCCCCTCCATATCCCTCCCCTCGCCGCCGCTAGAGGGCGCGCCCGGGCGAAGCCCGGACGGCGCCGGTGGCGGCGGGGATCTCGCACCCCTCGCGCGGCAGGTGCTGGCGCGGGACGGCGTCGCCGCTCCGGGGCGCGGCGCGGCGCGGGTCGCAGCGGTGCGGCCACAACTTGCTGCGGCGATGCGGGCGGGTGGTGGCGACGCGGTGGGCTGTGGGCGGCTACCTCTGGTGGCTTGTCTGGCTCGGGCCGGCGGCGTGGTGTGGCGATGAAGGACGACCTTGGCCTGGCGGTGGTAGCCTGACGCGGCGGTGATGGAGGCAGGCATGGTGAGGAGGAGCGGGGAGTCAACGGGCGGCGGGGTGCACAGCGGTGGCCAGGTGACGCACCAGATCTGGGCCGGTGAGGGCCCGATCTGGGTATTGCAGGCTAGATCTGGGCTAGTGAAGGCCCGATCTGGGCCTTGCAGGGCCTTGGCTGCCACGTCATGGCTCTAGCCGGGAGGCTGCTGATGACCCACAAGTATAGGGGGTGTATCGCAATATTTTCAATAAGTAAGAGTGTCGAACCCAACGAGGAGCAGAAGGTGCTGGCTAGTGGTATGGATCAGGAATTCTCTACAAATACTTAGCAAACAGATTTTTAGGGGTTTTCGATAAAGCAAGTAAACAAAGTACGAGTAAATAAAAAACAGTAGGAATAAATACAGCAAGTGTCTCAATCCTTTATGCAGCAAAGGACAAGCCGGTTGTATTACTTAAGATGACCAAACGTTCTCGAGGACACATGGGAAGACTGTCAAGTGCTTTCGCTTCATATAGTCGATTAATTTTCTTTAGCTTGCTAAGTGTTGTGTGGGTGAACCTGTGCTAATGTACCGCCCCATCCAAGACTAATACATACTTGTGATTAAACCCCTTGCAAACATCCGTAAGTACAAGAAAGTATTTAAGGTAGAAACCTAACCACAGCTTTAAACTCTAAGACCCTTACGTTCCTTCTGCAATGGTTTCCTAACGGGGATTCAGGTTTCTATCACTCTGGCAACCCCTACGATTAGTAGCCAAATACACAATGCATTCCCCTAGTCCCATATAGGTGAAGTGTCATGTAGTCGACGTTCACATGACACCACTAGAAGAAGTACACCACAACTTAAATAACAATCTATTGAATCTTTCTCAACGCAACTCCACTACTAACAACAAGACTTCTCTCATGTCCTCAAGAACAAAACGAACTACTCACAAGACATCATATGGATCATGATCAGAGATGGAATAATGATGTATAACAATCTGAACATAAACAATAATTCAATGGTTCACTCAATAGCATTAACTACAAAGAGTAATCAACACCGAGAAAGTTTCCCCTATGAACTATGCAAGATTCAACGCAATTGTTACAGCAATATGGAGATGGTAATGAGGGTGCTGATGGTGATGATGGTGGTGATGGTGGTGATGACGATGATGATCCCGATGAAGTCCAGCTTGATGGTGGTGTTGATGGCGACGATCTCCCCTCTCCGGGAAGGAATTCCCCTGGCAGAAATCTGTCTGCCGGAGAGATCTTTCTCTCTCGGTGTTTTCCGCCTCGTAGAGGCGGCGGAATCTTTCTGTGGTCGCTCATCGAGTCTTAGGGTTTCGGGAGGATGATATACGCCAAAGGGGAGAGGCTGGAGTGGGCCAGGGCGGCCACACCACCCCCAGGCGCGGCCTAGGCCTGCCCGCGCCATGGGGTGGTGTGGGCCCCCTGTGGCCCACCTCCAGTCCATCTTCTGGCATCCTTAGTCTTCTAAAAAAATAGGATTTTCTGTATATTTTCCCGGATTTTCTGATCTTCGCGAATTTTCCCTCCAAACAGCACCTTTTCCATCAGAATCCTGACTGCAGCGGTTCATGCTCCAAAAGTCATCAACCATGCAAAAACAGATGAAATAACATAAGTATCACCTCTCAATACGAAATATATCAATGAATAATAGTGAATTAAGACATAAAATAATGATGCAAAATGGACGTATCAACTCCCCCAAGCTTAGACTTTGCTTGTCCCCAAGCGAAACTGAGCTCAATAAACATGGCCTCAAGTTTATGGAGTGAAGAGTCAATAAAAGAATACGGACAAGAAGCATCACATTCATCAAATACATAGATCATAATAGAAGACAACTCACTATTATATAACTCAACTTGCAGTGCGTAAAGGAAACACAATAAAGATACATAAAGTGAATCATAATTGATAATGGTAAACTTAGCTCTTGGTCGAAGAATAGTTGATAATTTGCTGGAGTTCACAAATAACTGGTCCAGTGGAAGACATTGAGGCTACAAATCTGAGATTTTTACCTGGCAGAAATAGATCGAAACAAAAACACGACGAAAACACGATATACTGACCTCGGGGGATCCGGGGGGTTATATATTACGAAGTTTCATATCAAAAGGAAGGTACTGGGTGAAAACGGGTCAGAGGCGGAGTCCTGGGTGGCCTCACCACCTGGTGGCGTGGCCAGGGGTGGGCCCGCGCCATAGGGTGGTGTGGGCTACCCCGGCTCCGGTTCCGTCCCTTTTTCGCTTCGTAACTTTCCTTATCGACTGAAAACTGCAAAAACATAGTTGTATTGTATTTTCGCAGAACTTTTCTTACTAGAAGTGTTACCTATTCGAAAACAGACTCTACAGGTCTCTGAATTTGGTCCTCGATGAATTTCTCCGGAGTTATAACTTGAAAGGCATCAACATCTTCATTGTAAGAATCTCCAGCAATATAGTGTTTGAGTCGCTGTCCATTCACTACTTGTGTAGTATTATCTTTTAGAGAAGAAATTTTTATTGCTCCTGAACGGTATACTTCTTCAATGATGAAAGGTCCTTCCCATTTTGATAGTAGCTTACCTGCAAAAAATCTGAGACGTGACCTATACAATAGAACTTTCTCACCAACATGAAATTCTCTCTTAAGTATTCGCTTGTCATGCCATCTTTTAACTTTTTCCTTAAAGAGCCTAGCATTCTCATAGGCTTCACTCCTCCATTCATCTAAAGAACTTAAGTCAAATAATCTTTTCTCACCAGCGAGCTTACAATCTCTATTTAGTTCTTTCCCTGCCCGGTAAGCTTTGTGTTCTAATTCTAAGGGTAGGTGGCAAGCTTTCCCATAAACCATTTTATAAGGAGACATTCCCATAGGATTTTTGTAAGCAGTTCTATAACCCCATAAAGCATCATTCAACTTCTTAGCCCAGTTTTTTCTAGACCTATTAACAGTCTTTTGCAAGATAGATTTAATTTCTCTATTTGATAACTCTACTTGCCCACTAGTTTGGGGGTGATAAGCTGAAGCAATTCTATGATTAACATCATATTTAGCAAGGGTCTTCCTAAAACCACCATGAATGAAATGAGAACCCCCATCAGTCATGAGATACATAGGCACCCCAAACCTAGGAAAGAGAATATCCTTAAGCATTTTTAGAGAAGTCTCCCCGTCAGCACTCTTTGTAGGAATGGCTTCTACCCACTTAGTAACATAATCAACGGCAACAAGAACATGAGTGTAGCCTTTCGAAGGAGGGAAAGGACCCATAAAGTCAAATCCCCAACAATCAAAAGGTTCAATAACTAGAGAGTAGTTCATAAGCATTTCATTGCGTCTAGAAATATTATCAACACGCTGACATTCATCACAAGATAAAACAAATTTTCTTGCATCTTTAAAAAGGGTAGGCTAGTAGAAACCTGATTGTAGTACCTTTTGTGCAGTTCTATCTCCTGCATGATGTCCTCCATAGGCACTACCATGACATTTACGCAATATCTCCTTTTGTTCATATTCTGGAACACATCTTCGCATAATATCATCCACTCCTTCTTTGTATAAGTGTGGGTCATCCCAAAAATAATGCCTCAAATCATAGAAGAACTTTCTTCTTTGCTGAGCTGTAAAAGTTGGAGGCAAATACTTGAAGACAATAAAGTTAGCATAATCAGCATACCAAGGGCTTCCTCGCGAGCTCACCCCTACTACTGTTCATTTGGGAAACTATCATTAACAGGCATAGGGTCAAAAGAGATATTTTCCAAACGAGATAAATTATCAGCTACAGGGTTTTCAGCACCCTTCCTATCTACTATATGTAGATCAAACTCTTGTAAAAGCAGTATCCATCTAATAATCCTAGGCTTAACGTCCTTCTTCGTCATAAGATATTTAATAGCAGCATGATCAGTATGAATGGTTGCTTTTGAGTCCACCATATAGGGCCTAAACTTATCACAGGCAAAAACAACAGCTAGAAATTCCTTTTCAGTAGTGGCATAATTCCTTTGAGCAGCGTCTAGAGTCTTACTAGCATAATGGATAACGTTTAACTTTTTATCAATACGTTGCCCAAGGACAGCCCCTACATCAAAATCACTAGCATCACACATTATTTCAAAGGGTAAACTCCAATCAGGTGGTTGAACAATAGGGGCTGTAGTTAAAGCCTTCTTAAGAGTTTCAAAAGCTTCCCTACAATCATCATCAAAAACAAAGGATACATCTTTTTGAAGAAGATTAGTGAGAGGTTTTGATATCTAGAGAAGTCTTTAATAAACCTCCTATAGAAACCAGCATGACCAAGGATACTACGAATACCTTTGATGTCTCTTGGACATGGCATCTTCTCAATTGCCTCAACCTTAGCTCTATCAACTTCTATGCCTCTTTCAGAAACTTTATGACCAAGAACAATCCCTTCATTAACCATGAAGTGGCATTTCTCCCAATTAAGAACAATATTAGTTTCTTCACATCTCTGCAAAACTTTATCAAGGTTGTGTAGACAATCATCAAAAGAATTTCCATAGACAGAAAAGTCATCCATGAACACTCCTACAATTTCCTCACAAAAACCATGAAAGATAGCAGACATGCACCTTTGGAAAGTAGCAGGAGCATTACATAAACCAAAAGGCATACGTCTATAAGCATAAGTTCCATAAGGGCAAGTAAAAGTAGTTTTTTCTTGATCTTGTTGTTTAACAGCAATTTGAGAGAAACCAGAATAACCATCAAGAAAACAAAAATGGGTCTTTTTAGACAACCTTTCCAATATTTGATCAATAAAAGGAAGCGGGTAGTGATCTTTCTTAGTGACTTTATTGACTTTCCTAAAATCGATGCACATCCTATAGCCTACCACTATTCTTTGAGGAATAAGCTCATCATTATCATTAGGGACAACGGTAATACCTCCCTTTTTAGGAACACAATGAACAGGACTAACCCATTCACTATCAGCAATAGGGTAAATAATACCAGCATCAAGGAGTTTCAATACATCATTCCTTACCACTTCCTTCATCCTAGGATTTAAACGTCGTTGGTGCTCCACTACTGGCTTCGCATCTGGTTCTATGTTGATAGAATGCTGGCATATAGTAGGTGAAATCCCTTTTGGATCATCCAGAGTATAGCCCATAGCTCCTCAATGTGTCCTCAAAACTTTCAATAACCTTTCTTCTTCCTTCCCTGAAAGTTTAGCACTAACAATAACAGGATATATCTTTTTATCATCAATATAAGCATATTTAAGATCATCAGGGAGAGGTTTTAGATCGAAAATCGGATCCTTTTTGGGTGGCATCGTGGTACCCAAGTCTTCTACAGGCAAGTCGTGCTTAAGCATCATAGGTTGATCACAGAGAATCCTGTCAATCTCATTGCTTTCTTCCATGAAGATTTCACTTTCATGATCTTCCATAAATTGCTGCAAAGCATTGTTAGGAGCAAGAGAAATAGAAGCAAGTTGTTCAACCCTAAAATCCTCATTATGGGTTTCCTCTTCGCAAGGTTCTTTAGCAAATTTTGAAAAATTAAACTCATAAGATTCCCCATCAAACTTAGTCAAGTTTTTCTCCCTCTTGCAATCAATAATAGCTCCACAAGTACTCAAGAAAGGTCTACCAAAAATGATAGGGTAGGTTTTACTAGCAGCCGAACCAAGTACTAGAAAATCAGCAGGGTACTTAATCTTACCACAAAGAACTTCCATGTCTCGTACAATACCAATCGGAGAGATGGTCTCTCTATTAGCAAGGTGAATAACCACATCAATCTCTTCCAACTCGCAAGGACTGATTTCATGCATAATTTCTCTGTAAAGCTCATAAGGAATATCACTAGAACTTGCACCAATATCACATAAACCATAATAGCAATGATCACCAATTCTAACAGAAAGCACAAGAACACTAGCCTTTTTAGTTCTATTGGGATGTGAAACAATATTAGAAGCATCCTCACAAAATACTATGTGCCCATCTTCTACGCTTTTAGTGACAAGGTCTTTCACAATTGCTACCATAGGTTCAATGTTTATTTGTTCATCAGGTTTTACAGTTCTTTTTTCACTTTTGGTGATTACATTAGTTATCATAGGATGGTCCTTTACCTTTTCGGGGAAGGGAATATTCTCAATATAAGGTTCAGGTAAGATGGGGTCAATAATGCAATACTCAGCACTTCCAATAGGAGCATAGTCAATAATATCTTTGTAAGGTGCATGGTATTTGTTCCATCCCCTTTTTGGAATTTCGATATAGGAAGCAAAATCTCTAAAGCAATTCGTAATAACTTGCAAATCAAGACCATAAATATTACTAATATTTTGAAAGTCATCGGTTCCCATAAAAGATTCAATGCATTCATAATCATAATTTATACCTGACTTTCTACCTTTGTCATTCTCCCAAGCTTCAGCATTGTCTTGAATACGGTCCAGAAGATCCCATTTAGCTTCTTCTTCCATGCGAGTGAATGATCCAGCACAAGAAGCATCCAATAAATTTTTATCATGTAGAGGGAGCCTTGCATAAAAGTTATTGATAATAATATTTGTTGGGGAGCTCATGAATGGGACATTTGAGCATTAGTAACTTCAATCTCCCCCAAGCTTGAGTTGTACTCTCTCCATCAAGAGGCCAAAAGTTATATATTTGATTCCGATCTTTATGAATCTCACTAGGAGGATAAAACTTTGAATAAAAGAGAGGCACTATTTCCTCCCATTCCAGAGCTTGACCATTCTTCAGCAGCTTATACCATTCCTCAGCTCTTCCTTTCAGCGATAATGAGAATAACTTCTTCTTAACTTGATCTGTAGTAATACCTGCACACTTGAACAACCCGCATAATTCATGTATAAAGAGTAAATGATCACCGGGATGGACAGTTCCATCCCCAACATAGTAGTTATCCATAACACGATCAATAATTCTTGTAGGTATTTTAAAAACATCATTCTCAATAGGTGGTGGCTTATCTACTACCTTAGCAGTGGTAGTAGCATTACCAAATAAGAAACTCAGCGAATTATCCATAACGAAAATAAAGCAACTAATAGTAGTAAACAATACTCACAGTAGAAGTTTCCTTTACCAGTTCCACTCTCCAATAGCGATTCACTCCCCGGCAACGGCGCCAGAAAATAGTCTTGATGACCCACAAGTATAGGGGGTGTATCGCAGTATTTTCGAAAAGTAAGAGTGTCGAACCCAACAAGGAGCAGAAGGTGCCGGCTAGTGGTATGGATCAGGAATTCTCTGCAAATACTTAGCAAACGGATTTTTAGGGGTTTTCGATAAAGCAAGTAAACAAAGTACGAGTAAATAAAAGACATTAGGAATAAATGAAGCAAGTGGTCCAATCCTTTATGCAGCAAAGGACAAGCCGGTTGTATTACTTAAGATGACCAAACGTTCTCGAGGACACATGGGAAGACTGTCAAGTGCTTTCGCTTCATATAGTCGATTAATCTTCTTTAGCTTGCTAAGTGTTGTGTGGGTGAACCTGTGCTAATGTACCGCCCCATCCAAGACTAATACATACTTGTGATTAAACCCCTTGCAAATATCCGTAAGTACAAGAAAGTATTTAAGGTAGAAACCTAACCACAGCTTTAAACTCTAAGACCCTTACGTCCGTTGTGCAATGGTTTCCTAACGGGGGTTCAGGTTTATGTCACTCCGGCAACCCCTACGATTAGTAGTCAAATACACAATGCATTACCCTAGGCCCATATAGGTGAAGTGTCATGTAGTCGACGTTCACATGACACCACTAGAAGAAGTACACCACAACTTAAATAACAATCTATTGAATCTTTCTCAACGCAACTCCACTACTAACAACAAGACTTCTCCCATGTCCTCAAGAACAAAACGAACTACTCACAAGACATCATATGGATCATGATCAGAGATGGAATAATGATGTATAACAATCTGAACATAAACAATAATTCAATGGTTCACTCAATAGCATCAACTACAAAGAGTAATCAACATCGGGAAAGTTTCCCCTATGAACTATGCAAGATTCAACGCAATTGTTACAGCAATATGGAGATGGTGATGAGGGTGCTGATGGTGATGATGGTGGTGATGATGATGATGATGATCTCGATGAAGTCCAGCTTGATGGTGGTGTTGATGGCGACGATCTCCCCTCTCTGGGAAGGAATTCCCCCGGCAGAAATCTGTCTGCCGGAGAGATCTTTCTCTCTCGGTGTTTTCCCCCCGCAGAGGCGGTGGAATCTTTCTGTGGTCGCTCCTCAAGTCTTAGGGTTTCGGGAGGATGATATACGCTAGAGGGGAGAGGCTGGAGTGGGCCAGGGCGGCCACACCACCTCCAGGCACGGCCTAGGCCTGCCCGCGCCATGGGGTGGTGTGGGCCCCCTGTGGCCCACCTCCACTCCATCTTCTGGCATCCTTAGTCTTCTGAAAAAATAGGATTTTCTGTATATTTTCCTGGATTTTCTGATCTTCGCGAATTTTGCCTCCAAACAGCACCTTTTCCATTAGAATCCTGACTACAGCGGTCCATGCTCCAAAAGTCATCAACCATGCAAAAACAGATGAAATAACATAAGTATCACCTCTCAATACGAAATATATCAATAAATAATAGTGAATTAAGACATAGAATAGTGATGCAAAATGGACGTATCAGCTGTTGCGCACCATCTCTGGCCGGTTACTAGGGTCTAGATGAGGACCATGTGGGGCCAGATCTGGAGGCTGTCCATGGGATCCGACTTGCAAGCAGTCCGGGACATGTCGGGATTGCATGGCTCGTCGTCCTTGTGCTGGTTCACGTGGTCCCCCTTGTCCATGTCGTTGGTCCCGGTTCGGTGAGGGTTCTACCCCGCAGGTGCGAGTTCGTGGTTTTCCTCAGACCGACGATGGACCGGCAAGCCCGGATGAGCATGGTGGTGACGGGGAAGCAGGGACTAACGCTAGGGTTGGCGTCTATGGTAACACCCTTGCTGCAGTGTGGCGACGGGGCTTCACGGGTCCATTTGGGCTTGGCCAGGCCAGAGAGGGCCGAGTTGGCCCCTGCTGCAGCATCCGGTCGGCTATCGCCCTCCGGCGGTGGAGGTAGTTCCCTCCTTTGTGCTACTGTATCGCCAATTCCCGCTGAAGTGTCTTATTTTCGGTCTTACCAGCCTCGCAACGTGGGTCATGGTGGGACGGCGGTGATGACTGCAAGATCGTGGTGGCGTGTTCAGGTGGCGGCGAGCTGGGTGGAGCCATTCGAAGTCTCCGGGAATGTGGTTTTTTGAGGGATCGAGATAAATCCTTGTCGTCTAGACACCGATGTGGTGACGCCTGCGGGTGTCGCCGGTCTTCTTGAAGGGCGTCGGGTGTATCTCTTTCCCACCTCCCGTAGCGTATCAGGGGAAACCCTAGTATAAGAGTTTGTTTTGTATTGGAGTAGGACTCTAGCCTAAGTCGGTTTAGGGCCTCCCTCTCTTCTATATAAACGTTGTAATATTGTCTAAATCAATACAAGTTATTTCTCTCCCAAACTATCATGGTATTAGATGCCTAGGTTTTTCCGCACCTAGATGGCTCCGCCTACTCCACCGCTGCCGCCAAAAGGTCCTCTCTGGACCGCGGCGGAAGCCCGCGCCGCCGGCGTGAAACCCTCCTCCTCCACCTCCTCTATCTCCACCTCTACCCCTATTACCAACAAAATCCTATCCAAATAGCCCCAATTTCTTTAGCCGATACAATCTCCGACGTCTCTCCGTTCATACCTATTACCCTAGATCTTGCACTCCACAACTACTACCATTGGTGCCACTTATTTCATGTTCATCTCGGCCAATGTGGTCTCCGTGATCACGTCGATCCGATCTCGGTGCCTCGTCCTGCTGATCCTCGCTGGGTCCAAGATGATCTAGCAATTATACAATGGATCTACACCCGCATATTCACCGAGCTTTTCAATCTCGTCTCCAACGACGACGCCACCGCCGCGCATCTATGGGCCTCTCTTCAACAGCTTTTCCAGGATAATAGCGACGCCCGCATCAATGCCCTACATACCGAGCTCCGTACCATGTCTCAAGGAGACGCCTCTGTCACCGTTCTATGCCAGAAGATCAAGGCTATCAACGACGAATTACGTGAGCTCGACGACAGAGGACAAGCACGTCTTTGTAGGTTATCCCAAAGAATTTGTTGGGAATTTCTCCATAACACCGAGGACAAAAGAGTTTGTTACTTGGAACGTCAAGTTTCTTGAGAAGGAATTTTTCGTGAAAAGTTAAGTGGGAGGACAATAGAACTTTGATAAGGTTGTTGAACCTTAGCTATATGTGCTAAGTAGCGCAGCGCCAGAAAGTGTCCCGGTGGCGGCCACAATGCTCATGGCTCTCGTGATTACAAAAGGTGTGATCTCGGAGATTAGAGTTCCTATAGAACCGTGTGGGTCGGTAAGAATCAAATAGTAAGATTTGATAAGCAAGTCGTTATTGTTTTGACAATGATGAACCGACTACATGCAAAGAAGCGATGATGGGCCCTGACTCCATAAAATGACTAGAAGTCATAGAATCCGTGATAGTATCCATACACGAGAAATCAAGTTTCTGAACTTGGAAGACCCTCCGGAAAGGTGTGAAGCCTATCGGTCGTGTTTGGATCTATAAAAAAATAAGACATGGATGTTTAACATCTATGAAATAGTCGACATGTCGGAAAGAACTTTACGACAATGTTTAAGGAGTTGACTATGACAAGATTTGATCTTTCATAGCGATATATAGTCTTGACGGATTAATGTAGCAACCACTACATATAATTTGGTTTATGGTAGTTGAATAAACAAAACAAGGTTCTTCTAATAGAACGGTAACCTAGGACATGTACATGACATGGTCCGAAGGGTTTTGTTAATTCAAAGGGTGCTCAAAGGGCATGTAAACTTCAATAGTTGAAGTAAGCATAGCGGAGTTGGAATCTTCACCATGATGAAACTGTTAAAAGAGTTTAAATTCATCGGAGATGATGAAACTGTTAAAAGAGTTTAAATTCAAGAAATTAAGTTGGAGCGCTGAGACATATTTCTAATATATTGTGTAGAGGACATATTGTTGATTGGAAATGATGTATCTTGTATTGACACAACTTAAGAATTTCATTAAAATAAGATTTCGATGAAAGACTTGGGCAAACCAGGAATATTTGGCATCAATATCTATATGGATAGATTAAGGCGCAAATATGGTTGTGCCAGACATACATATATGAGATATTGAAAGAGTTCAATATGGAAACAACAAGAAAGGTTCTTGCTACATGGAAAGAATTGTATCAAAATTCAAGTGTTTCAACACTTGGTGAGTAAAATCACATGAAGATTTTGATCGATTATACCATGATATGTATATATCCAGAATGTCCTATGCTCTAAATGTTATGAGCATATACCAGAATGATTCATAAGATGATCATTGGACAATAGTAAAGATATTCTTATGAGCTTTGGAAGAACTAAGAATATATAATGTATAAGTGACAAATAGTTAAAGGTAGTTCATTGTAAAGTGTTACATTGAAACTAGTTTTGTCACAAGATACAAATTAAATTTATCTCAATTTAGACTATGGGTAGCACAATGTAATGGAAAGGATGTTCCATGATGGATTTGGATGAGTTCCAAAGTTGAGACATTGTGACGGATACTACAACAAAAGGCTAAGTATATGACTGCTATAATAGCACCAAAGGAGGGCATTTGTGTTAAGTAGTTTGTTATCAAACTATGTGTGGTTCAAAGTGGGCTAATACTATGAAGATATATTGTGTGACAATAATATCAACATATTTTGAGCCGAACGAACTAAAGGTCTCACCAAAGGACCAAATCTAAACAATGCCATCTCATTTGAGAATGAGTGATGCATAGAGACGCAGAGACATGCAAATACACACGGACCTAAAACTGTCAGATCCAGAGATTATGTTAACCACTAGCAATAGCGTATATGCAACACCAGAAAGCCATAGGTGTTCAATACGCAAAGTTTTTCAAACTAGATTATTGACTCTAGTGCAAGTGGGAGACTGAAGGGAATATGCCCGAGAGGCAATAATAAAGTGGTTATTATCTTATTCCATGTTTATGATAAATGTTTATTTTAAATGCTAGAATTGTATTAATCGGAAACATCAATACATGTGTGTTTAATAAACAAAAAGGGTTCCTAGTTATGCCTCACTTATAGACTAGCTTGTTGATTAACAAGATGATCAAGGTTTCCTGATCATGGACATTGGATGTTGTTAATAACAAGGTCACACCATTGGTGGAATAATGTGATGAACATTCATCCGAAGTATAGCATTATGGTCAAAGTCATTATGTTTATATTGCTATAACATCATACGAAGTAATCTTTATCCTTAGACCATGAGATCATGTTAATTGCTAACACCGGAAGAGTATCTTGATAACATCAAACATCACACCGTAACAGGGTGACTATAAAGGTGGGTTTAGTGCTACGAAGGTGTTATGTTGAGTCTCATGGATCAAGAGTGGGATTTGTCCATCCCGATGACGGATAGATATACTTTGGGCCCTCTCGGTGATATCACATTGAAATAGCTTGCAAGCAAGTGATGTGATCACTAGAATGTTATATCACGGGAACGAGAAAAGAGTGCATGTCGGTAACAAGATCAAACTAGGTATGGAGATACCGATAATCGAATCTCGGACATGTAATATATCACGGGACAAAGAGATTTAGTTACTAGCGTTAAAGGTTCTCACGATCACAGAAGTCATCGTTGAATGTGTAGGAGTCAGTATGGATCTCCAGGTCCCGCTGCTGATTATTGATCGGAGAGGGGTCTCGATCATGTCTGCATTATTCGCGAACTGTAGGGTGACACACTTAATGGATACCGACACCATTTGGAGCAAATATGTTTCAGATAAAGATTTAAGAAAGCCCTGGAATTATTTCAATAGACACCGAAACTGTTTCGGGTGAAAATGCTGAAATTGGTTCTGCGTGTAATATTGAAATGTTGCAGGGGTTTTATGTGAATGTTTGTTAATTAAAGTAATTAACAAAATTCTGAATAAAAATATTAAAAGAGTTTTATTAAATGAGAGAGCATTAAATTTGGAGAAATTTAATGCATTTAAAGTGGAGACTTTAAAAGAGAATGTGAAGGGGAATTTTAATGTGGAGGGGTTACCACCACATGAATGGAGGAGGTGAAGGGTCACCCCTCCATGCGCCGGCCATGAAGGAGGGGCACCCCCTCCTCCTATAAAAGGCCACCCCCTCCTCACTTCTCACTCACACCTCCTTGTGAAGGATCTCTCTCCCCCTCTAGTATTATTCCCCCATGGTCTCAAATCAGCGAGATACATGTTTCCGGTGGCTTTATATGGAAAGGAGTTGCTACTTCCACTGCTTTGCTGGAGCAAGGGACGGAGGTTGTCGGGGTACCGGACGTGTGTGCGATCACGGATGCACCGCTGCTCTGCGGTGCTGGACTTGGTGGTGCTGGAGCTGGATCTAATGGACGTGCTGGAGCCGGACCTGCTGGACTTCATCACGATCTTGAGATCAGCAAGTGTACGACTACATCAACCACGAGTTTCTACTCGTTAACAAAGCTCGTTGTCTACGAGGGTAAGTTCTTGTTGGATGTATGTCCACCGTTTGCTTTGTACCTAGTAGATAGATCTTGGCGTGTAGTTCACACCGTAGGAAATTTTTTGTTTTCTATGCTGCGGACCCAACAGGCGCCATACCCTCCCTACATGGCCCAGATGGCGCCACCTCAATACGTGGCCTCGCCGACGTTGCTGCCCTACATGTACAATGCTACTCCAGCTCCTCAGTACATGCCTGCGTCTCCCGCTCCGTCAACCGCTCCACCAAGCTGGGACCAAGCCGCCTTCACCGCTGCCATGAACAATTTTACACAACAATTACGAAGGTACATTGGATTTTTGATTCTGGTGCTTCCTCGCATATGTCTTCAAATATGGATTTTTTGTCAGCTTGTTCTTCCTCTCCTTTTTCTTCTATCACCATTGGCGATGGATCTTCTATCCCCATCTCTTGCACCGGCCAATCTTACATCATTAATCCAAACACCAATTTTATTCTACAAAATACCCTAGTTGCTCCCTCATTAATTAAAAATCTAATATCTGTTCGACAATGTACTATTGATAATAATGTTTCCATAGAATTTGATCCCTTTGGTTTGTCTGTCAAAGATCTGAAAACGGCGGCGGTCCTCGCTCGTTACAATAGTTCGGGCAACCTCTATCCTCTCCATGGCACACCCACCTCCACACCTCAAGCCATGATTGCCTCTGTTACCCTTTGTCACCGTCGTCTTGGTCACCCCAATAAACATACCATGTCATCCCTGCTTCAAGAGTTTCGCATATCTAGTGATAGTTCTTCGCATGATTCCTCAGTTTGTAATGCATATCAATGCGGCAAACATATTAGATTACCTTTCGGCACTTCTTCAACATATAGTTCTTTTCTGTTTGAATTGTTACATTGTGATCTATGGACCTCTCCAATACCAAGTGTTTCTGGTTTCAAATATTATCTCGTTATTTTGGATGATTATTCTTATTATGTTTGGACCTTTCCTCTTCGTGCTAAATCTGATGTTCATCAACTTTTTCTTAATTTTCGACAATATGTTCTAACACACTTTGGCCTCCATATTCGTTTCATCCAATGTGACAACGGAAAAGAATTTGATAACAACCAAAACAGAACTTTCTTTCTCTCCCAAGGCATCCTATTTCGTTTTTCGTGTCCTAACACTTCTCCTCAAAACGGCAAGGCTGAACGCTCTCTTCGCTCTATCAACGACATCTTACGCACTCTCCTCATTCAAGCATCTCTTCCACTGCGTTTTTGGGCTGAGGCTCTCCGGACCGCCACCTATCTTCTAAATATACGACCAACCAAAACATGTCCTCTTTATTCCCCCTTTCAATCTCTTTTTCTATCTCACCCCGATTATTCTGATTTACGTGTTTTTGGCTGCCTTTGCTTTCCTAACACTTCATCTACTGCTGCCAATAAACTCGCTCCAAGATCATTGCCATGTATATATTTAGGTCCATCCGATGATCACAAAGGATCACGATGTTTTGATCCCTCCTCCGGTCGTGTTCTTATATCTCGTCACGTCACTTTCGATGAAAATACTTTTCCTTTTTCGACCATTCAGTCACCGATGGTCCCTACCCCTCTATCCACATCTACTGCCCCTATATCGCGTCATGTTTTTGTTCCCGTCGATCCCCCTGCCGCAGCATCCAAAACCCCCGAAAACCCTGTCGCGGCAGCCAAAACCCCCCAAAACCCTGTCGCGGCAGCTGAATCTGCCCAAACCCCTGCCGCGGCAGCCTCACCTCCTGCCGCGCCTCCTTCTCCTGCCGCGGCAGAGTCTCCTGTTAGCACATCATCCAACTTCGTCTCTCTCGCCTCAAACACACCCCCTACTCAATCATCTCCTTCCCAACTACTCACATTCCTTCTCATGCCGTTCCAATACCCATTCCTACAAATGACCATATTATGTGTACTCGTGGCAACCGGGGCTTCCATATTCCCCGACGTTTTCTCAATCTTTCGGCTACTCCATCGATTTCTCCTATCCCAAGTTCCTACAAACGAGCCCTTCTCGATCCATTATGGCACTCTGCCATGCGAGATGAGTTCAATGCTCTTATTCAAAATAATACACGGACTCTCGTTCCTAAACCATCTGGCGCCAATATTGTCTCGGGAAAGTGGATTTTTCGTCATAAGTATAACTCCGATGGGTCTTTGGCTCGGTACAAGGCTCGTTGGGTTTGCAGACGTTTTTCTCAACAACAAGGAATTGACTTTGATGAAACTTTCTCCCCTGTTGTTAAGCCCAGCACTATTCGCATTATTCTCAGTCTTGCAGTCTCCTCTTCCTGGTTTATTCATCAACTTGATGTAAAAAATGCTTTTCTTAATGGTACTCTCAGTGAAACTGTATATTGCCAACAACCCTCCGGTTTTGAAGATTCCTCTAATCCCAATCTTGTCTGTCTTCTCAAGAAATCTTTGTACGGTCTCAAACAAGCTCCTCGTGCCTGGTTTCAATGTTTTGCTACATTTATTCAAACTATTGGCTTTCTTCCTTCCAAATCTGATACATCTCTTTTTTATCTTTCATTCTTCCTCTCACGCAGCATATCTTCTTCTATACGTAGACGACATTGTTCTTACAGCTTCTTCTGATTCTTTTCTTAAACATATCATTACTCTTCTCAACAAAGAATTTTCTATGACTGATTTAGGATCACTTCATCATTTTCTCAGTGTTACCGCCACTAGAACATCTTCTACTCTATTTCTTTCTCAACGTCAATACATTCTTGATCTCTTAAACCGAGCAGGCATGATAGACTGTCAACCTTGTCGTACACCAGCTGGCGTTGGCTCAAAACTTTCAGCTGAAGGTGATTCTGTCCCCGATCCAACTCTATATCGTAGTCTTGTTGGTGCTTTGCAATACGCCACTCTCACCAGACCTGACATTTCTTATTCTGTTCAGCAAGCATGTCTCTATATGCATGATCCTCGTTTACCCCATCTAGATCATGTCAAAAAGATTCTTCGATACTTAAAAGGCACTCTTGATCATGGTCTACTTCTTAATTCATCCTCCCCAACAAGCTTGACAGTTTATTCTGATGCAGACTGGGCAGGTTGTCCAGATACTCGACGATCCACATCCGGCTTTTGTGTTTATTTGGGTGATAATCTTGTTTCTTGGTCATCGAAAAGGCAGGTTACAATCTCCCGATCTTCGGCTGAAGCGGAATACAGGGCGGTTGCGCATGCTGTTGCTGAAGCAGTTTGGATTCGCCAACTACTTGTGGAACTTTAGCGTCCCGTCCAGCACGCCACTATTGTCTACTGTGACAACATATCAGCTGTCTATATGGCCTCCAACCCCGTGCAACATCGTCGTACCAAGCACATCGAGATCGACATTCATTTTGTTCGGGAAAAAGTTGCTCTTGGAGAAGTTCATGTTCTACATGTTTCAAAGAGTGCACAGTTTGCAGATATTTTTACCAAAGGACTACATCCTTCGTTCTTCATCGACATTCACTCCAGTCTCAACATCATGGCACCCGACGTTGACACTGCGGGGGGGGGGGGGGGGGGAGGGGGTATTAGAGTTTGTTTTGTATTGGAGAAGGACTCTAGCCTAAGTCGGTTTAGGGCCTCCCTCTCTTCTATATAAACTTTGTAATATTGTCTAAATCAATACAAGTTATTTCTCTCCCAAACTATCACCTAGGACAAGTCCGGGCAGCAGCGTCGTTGTCGTCGCTTTCCTTCTTGGAGGTGTTGCTTGATATGCGACGCTTCGGAGCGCTAGGAGCGTGCTGGAATTCTTCGGAGGGCACAGTGGTTGCGGGTCATTCTCATTTTCGTTGAGCCACTGTTGTCGGCTTTATTTTCTCTTATTTTTCTTTTTCTTTTCGTTTTCTCTGTTGTTTCCTTTGAGCGTTGTGCTGTCTGGCCTAGCAGCGATCTTAATTGTGGTTGCTATATTAATATAGCTGGGCGTATGCCTGTTTGGAGGAGGAGGAGTAATGAAGGTTGGCAATATGCACTCCGCCGGCCTGATCTCCCTTTGGCAGTCAATAGCACAATGCAACTACAGAAACTCCAAATGGAGGCACGGCTCGAGGCAGGCCTTTTTTCTAAAGATCAAAGATCATATTTTAGAGTTCCATTTTGTCTGAAAAAAATCTTAGATGAACAATGATGTATATTACAAGCATGAAAGATCTCAATGTAATACTTTATATTCAAGGCTGCATGGAAATAATAAAAATGTGATCCATCTAAGTATGGTGACTAACGCATATTTCAAAACTATAAAACTATCCAATTTTGTCACTTGAGTTGTCACTTCTGTGTAGCCTAGAATACATAGAACTTTTATTTTTATTTTGTAGAACGCGTCATTGAATTAATCCACGCTTTCTTAGTTTTTTTTTAAAACTAGTACTCTTAGGAGGACACGTATACTTGACTTGTATACGTTACAAAAGTTCCCAGAAAAGTAACGGACCGGTCAAACCCTAATGACCTCTCCAAGACCAGACGTGATACCTTGCCAGGCCCACCTGTCACCGCTAAAGAACACACCTGCAGGAGCAAAAAGACAGGGAAAACAGGAACTAGTGTTGGATGACAGGATCCACCTTTCCCCGTGCCCCCCCTGGGACGATTCCTCCGAGCGCATCATTTCATTCTACGGCCGTGGATGGCAGGATGGAGAAAAGCCGCTGAGGGTTGCGACGTGTGAGCGACGTCGGCTCATTGTGACACTGTCCATCTATCCAGGAACACGCGGACAAAAGGAGATTTCAACATGGCACCTTGAGGCAACTTTAGATTTTATCGATTTGCTCCAGAAAATTCAGCCTGATCGACGCAAGCATGCGTGGTGTGTGAGCTGGAGAAACAGCTACTCGATCATGGCTTTTCAGCTAGCCTTGCTTATTCTCCTTGGCTATCTATATACCTCAATCATGGTGCGCCGTTGCTGCTTGCTTTCCAAACACTACTCTGTCCCGGGGCCTCAGTTTTGCTCCCCATGATTGGAGATCCATGGGACAATTGTACTTAGGCAGGAGGATCTATGTCATCTAATGAGACAATTAAGCTGGAGCCCAACCACAAACCGCATGGCTGGTGCCCGTCCATCAAGCTGCTTTGCTTGCACCCTTTGCAAGGTGCATGCAAGCTATGTTTTGTTGTCACAGCTCATGAACAAGGGCATGGCGCCAAAAGCTAGACAAAGAAAAACCAAGGATTTTTAGTTGTTAGCTAGACTAGTTTGAAGGTGCAGGCCAACTGACCAAGTGTAACAACATCTAGTAGTCAACAATCCAATTAACAACTATTAAGTCCTATGCCGGAAGAGGTCACACCCGTGAGCAGATATATCCTGGCCGGCAATACGTGTTGAGATTTGAGACTTCTTCTTGCGTGTTTGAAAGCTCATTTTTTGCCTTCTAGTGTGTGGCACGTCCGCTTCAGGAGGCTGGCTGGCTGGCTAGGGATGTTTATCATAGATTGATTAATCTACTTGCTTGTCTTGTTAATGTTTAGTGGGAATGTCATCTTAGAGGTCCTTCATGTCATGGTCTCCTCATCTCTGCTAGGTCTTCTTCTCTAACCTACAGAGAATCTTTCAATCAATCAAGTGCACCGATTTACGTACAATAATATACAGCGAGACCTATAAGCCATATTATTCGAATGTTTTCGTCAAAGTTGATAAACAATAGAGGAGACGAGAAAAGAAAAATAAAGGTGATGGCGCCGCCCACTTGGCTTGAACCAAAAGATGAGCTCATGTCACACAAGACACGCCAAGCTAGCTGCTTGTGTCACCCTAACTAACACGCAAACAACTAGTAGATGATATCATGTAGTTTGTGACATGTGCAAGGGCCAAGTTGCAAGGTTAGGTATGTGTTTTATCACTAGCTAGCTCGCGTGTATAGAAGGTGTAATTACCTTTCGTGAGCACATGTATAGAATGATCCACGATGGCGATCTTGATGGAAGCCGGTATTTACATATGCATTTGATTCCTAGGTTGACATTATTGAGCACAATACAATAATGTTCAGTTAACTCATGCGCGAAAGCTCTCAAGTACACATCGCTTGGTACGAGTTGAACCATGTCCTTTCCTGACTCCTGATTACATCATGGATCTGGTGCGTAGGTGCGCTTCGTAGCCACGACAGTGATTCAGGGCGAGAGACGTTCCACCCCTCCCAACTCTAGTTTCCCTCCCTCCCATTTCCATTGATGACTATGGCGGAGCACTCCTCTTTGGGAGGCGGTTAGCTAGCAGTCTTCCTTCGTCTTGCATGGTCCTCATGGTGGTGATGGGGCGGTGAGGCTTAGTTGCTTCGCCCATTGTATATGTGTTGTGAAATATTTTTATTTTTTATGCCTTTATAATAAATATGTAAACATTTTATAAATGAAAATCATAGTCAAAGTTACATGTTGCCAACCAAGATAGTCAAACTTTCCCTTGCATACTTTTGTTTTTGAGAATTTCCCCTACATACTATCACCTACGTTCTACAATATAAGCCTTTTTAGCAAGCTGTGGAACGGAGGTAGTAGAACGAAGAAAATAGTGGCCAAGCTGCGCTATAATATATGGTGCACAAGATAAAAAAAGGTTGCACAGCATATATTTTCTTCGACCATCTATGATATCTACGTAAAATTCACCTCATCACAAATCTTTTGTGCCACAAGTGAGTCGTGCCGTAATTACTTTCTTGTTGTCACTAGCAAAGAACAAAATGATTAATTCCCTCGTCAAAAAATCCAGATTACAAATATCCGAGTTAGAAACCAAAGAGAGGAATAGACAAATAGTAACCGTTTAGTGAAGAGACCAGAACGCACGGCATCTTAACATGTGGCAAGATCCACGCACATAAAGCTACGGAAAGGCGCCGGATCATGACACAAACCTCATGATTTTTCTACCGCAGGCTGTACGTACGTGCGCATACTATATTTCGTGTAAAGCCGAGCGTTGACCTTTGCCACTCACGGGTCCTCACTCCACAGCGGAACATCTCAAGAGTCGTGCTGATCACAGAGTGGCTAGTGTAAAAAAGAACGGAAAAAGGTAAGAGTACTACACGTCCACAAACACACGAAGCATGGAGTACTAGTGCTACTTCATCACTGCATAGGTGGCCTGCCTCGTGGATAGCATTCTATTGTTGCGTGCGAGACCGCCCACGGCCGCACGCACACGAATTTTGACTCGGCCAAACTTCTTCTTCGGGGCAAGGGAGCACTACCATTTTAAAGCTAGCGCACACGAACTTGCAAAACCTGATTTTGATGTATGCGTCGTACTAGCTCCATTATTTTGCGTGTTGCTAATCTTGACCCACAATGTGTACGTACACACTTGCAAGATACCAAACCTTGCCGTAGTAGCGACTTGTTATAATAGATAGATAAAAAGTTGTTGTGCTAAGACCTTAAAGGACAAGCTAATAGAGCAAGAACCATCGCCGATGATAATAATCGTATATCGAAAAAGACTGACTTTACCAGATCAACGAACACGAGAACAAAATGGATCCCAGGAGATTTATCGGACACATTACTTTACGCGCCCTCAACCGGAACTAGACGCAACGCAACACCAGAGTTAGCATAGAGCGTGGAGAAGCTTATTCTGATTTTAGGATTATTTTTTTAAATGGGGAGCGAAAACCCGGCCTCTACATCAAGCATGCACACAGCCTTTATTTATTATTAGAGCAACAAAGTGTAACAAAAACCATTACAAAGATCATACAAACCTGAACCGCCAAACTAAAACACCGAGCAAAACGATAACCATATCACAGCTCCCCGACGAGATCTAGAAAACACCTAGCTGCCTCATGCACTCCAAGAGATCAGATCCGCCTAGCCTATCCACGAAACGGTGCCCACGCACACGCTCCGGATGTCGCTACCTCCACTATCTTCCGTCAAACCATCATCAGCATGTATATCGATGTGCAGACTCTCTCCACACCAGCCACCAACACCACCGCGGTGTCAAGTAGCACCACCTCCGTGCGCACTATCTCCAAAGCACATCACGGTTGCCACCGATACCTCGCAACACCATGCCGCCAAGTACCCCCAGCAACACAACTTGAAGTCTCTGGAGGATCTGTCGTGCGTAGCACCTACCGAACAGGCATGACTCAGCGTAGCACCTGTCGGTCAAGCATGACTTGACATCGCCACCGAAGCTTCGTGCAAGACAAAACCGCTCCACCTGTCTTACCTCTTCCATCTAGCGCTGCTCCACAAGTGATGCTCCCAAGAGAGAACACGACACTGTGGCGCCGCCATCGCCCGATCCAAAGATCTTAGGGTTTCCCCCGGAGTAGCACGATCGAAGTCGACACTAGTGTTGGAGATATGCCCTAGAGGCAATAATAAATATAGTTATTATTATATATCTTTGTGTTTATGATAAATGTTTGCATTCATGCTATAATAGTATTAACAAGGAAACCATTAATACTTGTGTGATTTGTAAACTTAATTTGAAGTCCCTAGTATAGCCTCTATACTTCACTAGCTTGTTGGTTGATTGATGATGTGGTTTCTTTGTCATGAACATTGAGATGTTATCAACAACAAGATCATATCGTTAGGAGAATGATATGGTGGACATACTCCTATAGACAAGCGTAGCATAAAGATCAAGTCATTTCAATAGTTCAATTGCTATATGCTTTCTGATACATAGTAACCTAATTCCTTCGACCATGAGATCATGCATATCACCTTTACCAGATGGATGCTTTGATATCATCAAACACCACACCGTAACAGGGTGGCTATAAAGGTGGCATTGAGTGTTCGGAAAGTATTGGTTGAAACACATGGATCAAGAGTGGGATTTGTCCATCCACATGACGGATAGATATTCTCTGGGCCCTCTCGGTGAAATGTCATCCAATTAGCTTGCAAGCATGTGACTTGGTCACAAGGGATCACATATCACGGGAACGAGAAAAGAGTACTTATCAGTAACGAGGTTGAACTAGGTATGCAGAGATACCGACGATCATAACCTCGGATAAGTAACATATCGTGAGACAAAGGGAAATTGGTATCGTATGTAAGTGGTTCATTCGATCGCAAAGTAATCGTAGAAATATGTGGGAGCCATATGAATTTCCAGATTCCTCTATTGGTTATTGTTCGGAGAAGTGTCTCGATCATGTCCGCATAATTCACGAACCGTAGGGAGACACACTTAAGGATTCGACGTTGTTTGAGTAGTTATGGTATTATGAGAAAGAGACCGAATGTTGTTCGGAGTCTCGGATGGGATCCGGGATATCACGAGGTGATCCGGAATGGTCCGGAGAATAAGATTCATATAAGGAAAGTCCCGTTTCGGAGTTCGGGAATGGTTCCGGTGTTTTCATCGGGAACATTCTAGAAGGTCCCGGAATGTCCGGCACTCCGGAGGGGGAAGGGTACATGAATGTGTCATTGCATGTTGGAATGATTGCATCATGTACTAAGTGTTCTCGCTGTCCGAAATAAAGGGTTAATTCAAATCCTAATTGGAAAAGTCAAACTGCCAGTTTTCGGTCAAACTGCCAGTTTTCGGAAAGAGGAGAAAGAGGAGGAGAGGTGGAGGCCGAGTTGGAGGAGGTTCCTCCCCTTGGCCGGCGCACCTCCCAAGGCCGAGTTGGGGAGGAACTCCTCCCCTTGGCCGCCGGCCCTCCCACCTATAAAGGGAGGGGCAGGGCTCCCCTCTCTAGACACACTAGTTCCTACCCCTCTAAACTAAACCCTAGATCTAAACCCCGGTTTAGAGCTATTTTGGTTTAGAGCCTTCTAATTGGTTTAGAGCCCTCTAATTGGTGTGTCTAATTACTAGACCACTAATAGCCTCTCTCATAAGCTCCACCATACTCGCACCGGCTTAAGGCGAAGCCCTGCGGGATCTCCCCTCTACCTCCGGTACCACGCCGTTGTGCTGCCGGAATCACGAGGAGAGTACTACAACCTCCGCTGCCTGCTGGAACAAGGGAGAGGAAGGTCTTCGTCGAGTACCGAACGTGTGACCGACTACGGGAGCGCTGCCGGAACGTGGCGCCGGAAGGATCGTCTACGCGATCTTGAGATCGGAAAGAGTACGACTACATCACCCACGAGAATCTGCTCTCGTTAAACACTTTGGAATCTTCGAGGGTGAGTTATTCCATCGACTCGTTGCTACAATCTAGTAGATAGATCTTGGCTTGTTTGTTTGTATGCGATAGAAAATTTTTGTTTTCCATGCTACGAACCCCTACAGTGGTATCAGAGCCGTGTCTATATGTAGATCTGTTGCACGAGTAGAACACAATGGTCATTGTGGGCGTTGATGCTTTTATTGTAGATTGCTTTTTGTGTACTTTGCATCTTGCGGTATGTTGGGATGAAGCGGCCCGGGCTAACCTTACATGACATCGTTCATGAGACTTGCTCCACGCTTGACATGCAACTCGTTTTGCATAAGTGGCTTTGCGGGTGCCTGTTTCTCCTAGCATAGTAAAGATCCAATTTACAACGGGTGATCAACAATGCTAGTATCAATGTTGTGGTTATTGTTCGTAAGTTAGAACGACACTTATGGAAAGCCCCAAACCACGTAAAATATGCAAAGAAAGTAGAAGCGTCTAACTTTGTTTTGCAGGGGTGTGCAGTGATGTGATATGGCCATGATTGTGATTATATTTGATGTATGCAATGTTCCTTATTGTAAGTTGGCAACCGGCAGGAGCCATATGGTTGTCTTTAATTTCTGTTAAGACCTGCGTGTCTATTCAAAATAGTTGTAATAGTTGAAGCTGGTGGACGACAACCATGAAGAAGCGTCATTGATCTTGATGCTATGCCGGTGATGATGGAGATCATGTTCGTGCTTGAAGATGGAGATCGGAAGCACAAAGAAGAAAGGCCATATCATATCACATATTATGAATTGCATGTGATGTTAATCCTTTATGCATCTTGTATTGCTTAGTAGACGACGGTAGCATTATAAGATGATCCCTCATGCACATAAATTTCAAGTTCTAAAGTGTTCGCCCTTAGTTAGCACCGTTGCTAAAGCTTGTTGCTTCGAAGCACCACGTGATGATCGGGTGTCTTTGATTCCACGGGAGAATACAACGTAAGCAAGCCAGATTTGCTTATGCGGTAGCTAAGGTTTGATCTTGACGAGCCTAGCATGTACAGACATGGCCTCAGGAACACGGATCGCCGAAAGGCAAAGCATGAATCATATAGTAGATATGATGAACATGATGATTGTTCGCCATTAAAACTATATCAGCTCTCGTGATGATCGGTGTTGATGTAGTGGATTTGGTTCGTGTGATCACTAAAACAATGTGAGGGATGTTGTTTTGAGTGGGAGTTCACCTAGTTTAATTTCATTAATTAATTTGAACTCAATTTGTCATAAACTTAGTCTAAACTATTGCAAATATGTTGTAGATCAATGGCAGCCCCTACCATCAATTTTAATGCGTTCCTAGAGAAAGAAAAGTTGAAAAACAATGGAAGCAACTTCGCGGATTGGTTCCGCAATTTGAGGATTGTCCTCACAGCTGGTAATTTGACCTATGTGCTGGATGCACCGCTAGGTGACCCACCTGCAGCTGATGCTTCCGATGAAGTAAAGAATGTTTACCTCGCTCGGAAGAATCAGTACTCCATAGTTCAGTGTGCTATCTTGTATGGTTTAGAATCGGAGCTTCAGAAAAGGTTTGAAGAGTCAGACCCATATGATATTGTCGAGGATCTCAAATTAATTTTTGAGACTCATGCGGCAATTGAAAGTTATGAAGCTTCTGAAAAGTTCTTTAACTGCAAGATGGAAGAGGGTAGCTCCGTCAGTGAGCATGTGCTTAAAATGTCTGGGCACGCGAATAAACTTCAAAGCTTGGGTATAGTGATTCCTAATACTTTGGGAGTTTACCGCATCCTCCAATCACTACCACCGAGTTACAAGAACTTTGTGATGAACTACAACATGCAGAACATGAACAAAGAGTTGCCAGAACTATTTGCTATGTTAAAATCTGCAGAAGTGGAGATCAAGAAAGAGCACCAAGTGTTGATGGTCAATAAGACCACCAAATTCAAGAAAGGCAAGTCTAAGCAGAAGGGACACTTCAAGAAGGGTGGTAAGAAAGCTACCATGCTGACGAAGAGGACCAAGGCTGGACCCAAGCCTGATACTGAGTGCTTTTACTGCAAGGGAGAAGGTCACTGGAAGCGGAATTGCCCAAAGTACTTGGCGGATTTGAAGAACGGCAACATCAAGAAGAAAGGTATATCTGATATACATGTTATTGATGTGTATTTCACTAGTATTCGTAGTAGTGCCTGGGTATTTGATACTGGTTCGGTTGCTCATATTTGTAACTCGAAACAGGAGCTGCAGAATAAACGAAAGCTAGCGAAGAACGAGGTGACGATGCGCGTAGGAAACGGATCAAAGGTTGATGTGATCGCGGTCGGCACGCTACCTCTTCATCTACCATCGGGATTAGTTTTATACTTAAATAATTGTTATTTGGTGCCTGCGTTGAGCATGAACATTATATCGGGATCTTGTTTATTGCGAGACGGTTACTTGTTTAAATCCGAGAATAATGGTTGTTCGATTTATATGAGTAATATGTTTTATGCACATGCACCTTTGATAGATGGTCTATTCATATTGAATCTCGATAGTGGAAATACACATATTAATAACATTGAAGCTAAACGTTTGAAATCAAGCGATAACTTAACCTATATGTGGCACTGTCGTCTTGGTCACATTGGAGTGAAGCGTATGAAGAAACTCCATTCCGATGGACTTCTTGAATCACTTGATTTTGAATCACTTGAAAGATGCGAAGCATGTCTGATGGGTAAAATGACTAAGACTCCATTTTCTGGTATGATGGAGCGAGCTACGGACTTATTGGAAATCATACATACCGATGTGTGTGGTCCAATGAGTGTAGCATCGCGCGGTGGTTATCGTTATGTTCTTACCTTCACGGATGACTTGAGTAGATATGGGTATATCTATTTCATGAAACATAAGTCCGAAACTTTCGAGAAGTTTAAGGAGTTTCAAAGTGAGGTAGAGAATCAACGTAACAAGAAGATTAAATTTCTACGTTCTGATTGTGGAGGTGAATATCTAAGTTACGAGTTTGGCGAGCATTTGAAGAAATGTGGAATACTTTCGCAGTTGACACCGTCGGGAACACCACAGCGTAATGGTGTGTCTGAACGTCGTAATCGAACTCTCTTAGATATGGTTCGTTCTATGATGTCACTTACAAATTTACCGCTATCATTTTGGGGTTATGCATTAGAAACAGCCGCATTCACTTTAAATAGGGCACCATCTAAATCCGTTGAAACGACACCGTATGAATTATGGTTTGGGAAGAAACCTAAATTGTCGTTCCTTAAAATTTGGGGGTGCGAAGCCTATGTAAAGAAGTTACAGCCGGACAAGCTTGAACCCAAAGCGGAAAAATGCGTCTTCATAGGATACCCGAAGGAAACTATTGGGTATACCTTCTATCATAGATCCGAAGGCAAAATCTTTGTTGCCAAGAATGGATCCTTTCTAGAGAAGGAATTTCTCTCGAAAGAAGTGACTGGAAGGAAAGTAGAACTCGACGAGGTTGTCGAACCTTCTCTCGAAATTGCGAGTAGCGCAGCACCGGAAGAAGTTCCTGTGGTGCCTGCACCAATGAGGGAGGAAGCTAATGATAGTGATCATGAAACTTCGGTTGAGGTTGCTACAGAGCCTCGGAGGTCAACGAGAACTCGTACCACTCCAGATTGGTATGATTCCGTTATGAATGTCATGTTGGTGGACAACACCGATGATCCCGAGACATATGAGGAAGCGATGATGAGCCCAGATTCCAATAAATGGCAAGAAGCCATGAAATCCGAGATTGGATCCATGTACGAAAACCAAGTATGGACTTTGGTGGACTTACCGGATGGCCGGAAGGCTGTCGAGAACAAATGGATTTTCAAGAAGAAAACAGATGCTGATGGTAATGTTACTGTCTATAAAGCTCGACTTGTCGCAAAAGGGTTTCGACAAATTCAAGGAGTTGACTACGATGAGACTTTCTCACCAGTAGCGAAGCTAAAGTCTGTGAGGATTATGTTAGCAATCGCTGCATATTATGATTATGAGATATGGCAGATGGATGTCAAAACAGCATTCCTCAATGGAGACATTGATGAAGAATTGTATATGATGCAACCCAAAGGTTTTGTCGATCCTAAAGATGCTAACAAGGTATGCAAACTTCAACGGTCCATCTATGGATTGAAGCAAGCATCCCGAAGTTGGAATCAACGTTTTGATAAGGTAATCAAAAGTTTTGGTTTTATACAAACTTATGGAGAAGCTTGTATTTACAAGAAAGTGAGTGGGAGCTCTGTAGCGTTCTTAATACTATATGTGGATGACATATTATTGATTGGGAATGATGTAGACCTTCTTAATAGTGTCAAAGAATATTTGAATAATAGTTTTTCAATGAAGGATCTTGGCGAAGCAGCTTACATATTAGGCATAACGATTTATAGAGATAGATCGAAACGCCAAATATCATTGTCACAAAGTACATATTTGGACAAAGTTCTAAAGAAGTTTGGAATGGAAGAAAGCAAGAAAGGGTTCTTGCCCATGTTGCCCAATACGACCTTGAGTAAAACTCAAAGTCCGACATCGGCAGAAGATAGAGAAAGGATGAGTAAGACTCCCTATGCCTCAGCCATAGGATCTCTAATGTATGCCATGCTATGTACTAGACCCGACATCGCATATGCTGTTAGTCTAACTAGCAGATATCAAAGTGATCCAGGAGTGGATCATTGGACAGCGGTCAAAAACATCCTTAAGTACTTGAGAAGAACTAAGGATATGGTTCTTTCTTATGGAGGTGATGAACAGCTCGTTGTTAATGGTTACACCGATGCTAGTTGGAACACCGATCCGGATGATTCTAAATCACAATCTGGATACGTATTTATTTTGAATGGTGCAGCAGTTAGCTGGAGGAGTGCAAAGCAAAGCGTTGTGGCGAGATCTTCAACTGAATCGGAATACATGGCTGCTTCGGAGGCTTCACAAGAAGCGATATGGATGAAAGAGTTCATTACAGAGCTGGGTGTGGTTCCTAGTGCGCTGGACCCAATGTCTATCTACTGTGATAACATGGGCGCCATAGCCAATGCGCAAGAACCAAGGTCACACAAGAAGCTGAAGCATATCAAGCTGCGTTTTCACGCTATTCGAGAACATATCCAGGATGGGGATATAAAGATTTGCAAAGTACACACAGATCTGAATGTGGCGGATCCGTTGACTAAACCTCTCCCGAGGGCAAAACATGACCAACACCAAACTGCCATGGGTGTTCGGTATATTACCATGTAATCTAGATTAGATGACTCTAGTGCAAGTGGGAGACTGTTGGAGATATGCCCTAGAGGCAATAATAAATATAGTTATTATTATATATCTTTGTGTTTATGATAAATGTTTGCATTCATGCTATAATAGTATTAACAAGGAAACCATTAATACTTGTGTGATTTGTAAACTTAATTTGAAGTCCCTAGTATAGCCTCTATACTTCACTAGCTTGTTGGTTGATTGATGATGTGGTTTCTTTGTCATGAACATTGAGATGTTATCAACAACAAGATCATATCGTTAGGAGAATGATATGGTGGACATACTCCTATAGACAAGCGTAGCATAAAGATCAAGTCATTTCAATAGTTCAATTGCTATATGCTTTCTGATACATAGTAACCTAATTCCTTCGACCATGAGATCATGCATATCACCTTTACCAGATGGATGCTTTGATATCATCAAACACCACACCGTAACAGGGTGGCTATAAAGGTGGCATTGAGTGTTCGGAAAGTATTGGTTGAAACACATGGATCAAGAGTGGGATTTGTCCATCCACATGACGGATAGATATTCTCTGGGCCCTCTCGGTGAAATGTCATCCAATTAGCTTGCAAGCATGTGACTTGGTCACAAGGGATCACATATCACGGGAACGAGAAAAGAGTACTTATCAGTAACGAGGTTGAACTAGGTATGCAGAGATACCGACGATCATAACCTCGGATAAGTAACATATCGTGAGACAAAGGGAAATTGGTATCGTATGTAAGTGGTTCATTCGATCGCAAAGTAATCGTAGAAATATGTGGGAGCCATATGAATTTCCAGATTCCTCTATTGGTTATTGTTCGGAGAAGTGTCTCGATCATGTCCGCATAATTCACGAACCGTAGGGAGACACACTTAAGGATTCGACGTTGTTTGAGTAGTTATGGTATTATGAGAAAGAGACCGAATGTTGTTCGGAGTCTCGGATGGGATCCGGGATATCACGAGGTGATCCGGAATGGTCCGGAGAATAAGATTCATATAAGGAAAGTCCCGTTTCGGAGTTCGGGAATGGTTCCGGTGTTTTCATCGGGAACATTCTAGAAGGTCCCGGAATGTCCGGCACTCCGGAGGGGGAAGGGTACATGAATGTGTCATTGCATGTTGGAATGATTGCATCATGTACTAAGTGTTCTCGCTGTCCGAAATAAAGGGTTAATTCAAATCCTAATTGGAAAAGTCAAACTGCCAGTTTTCGGTCAAACTGCCAGTTTTCGGAAAGAGGAGAAAGAGGAGGAGAGGTGGAGGCCGAGTTGGAGGAGGTTCCTCCCCTTGGCCGGCGCACCTCCCAAGGCCGAGTTGGGGAGGAACTCCTCCCCTTGGCCGCCGGCCCTCCCACCTATAAAGGGAGGGGCAGGGCTCCCCTCTCTAGACACACTAGTTCCTACCCCTCTAAACTAAACCCTAGATCTAAACCCCGGTTTAGAGCTATTTTGGTTTAGAGCCTTCTAATTGGTTTAGAGCCCTCTAATTGGTGTGTCTAATTACTAGACCACTAATAGCCTCTCTCATAAGCTCCACCATACTCGCACCGGCTTAAGGCGAAGCCCTGCGGGATCTCCCCTCTACCTCCGGTACCACGCCGTTGTGCTGCCGGAATCACGAGGAGAGTACTACAACCTCCGCTGCCTGCTGGAACAAGGGAGAGGAAGGTCTTCGTCGAGTACCGAACGTGTGACCGACTACGGGAGCGCTGCCGGAACGTGGCGCCGGAAGGATCGTCTACGCGATCTTGAGATCGGAAAGAGTACGACTACATCACCCACGAGAATCTGCTCTCGTTAAACACTTTGGAATCTTCGAGGGTGAGTTATTCCATCGACTCGTTGCTACAATCTAGTAGATAGATCTTGGCTTGTTTGTTTGTATGCGATAGAAAATTTTTGTTTTCCATGCTACGAACCCCTACAACTAGGTGCAGGACGATGCCTTCATCAAGGTAACGACGTGTTAACGCCGCCATCGCCCGCCAACGGCTCAGTTTTCACTGGCACCTAGGTCTCTCCGCCTCGCTGTCGGGACTAGATGACGGATTCCGAGATCCGCCAAACCAGCCTCAGGCCGACCACCTTCGACGGAGAAGATGCCCACCGCCACCAAACCCAGAGCCTTCGCCCCAAGCGTCCTCATGATGCGTAGTAGATCCCAGAGAAGACGCACGATGTCTGACCAAGAACGATGGAGGACAGAGTAGCAAGACGATCCAAGAAACCCTAGATCGCCGCCTCCATCCGCCCAGCTACCTTCAGCCCCGCCGCTGGCGCTCCATGGCCTCCGCCGGTCGAGTTGCAGGTCACTGCCGCCGCTCGAGGCCGAGGCCATCGCCACCATGATCTGGATCAGATCAGGACACGAGGACGAGATCATGCCGCTGCCGAGCCGCGGGGACTTTGCCCAGCGACGGTCCTGGCGGCGACCGGAGGGGGTGGCTCTAGGTGGGAGGTGGGGAGTGGCCGGGAGGGAGGGGATCTAGGCAATGTTGTGGACTTAGATCCACAACGGGATAACTACCATGCTGAAGATAGCCAGACGGCGCGGCTGCTAGGGTCTGGGTAGACATAGGTTGAGAAGAGAGAATTGCTAGAGGATGATTAGATTGATTATTCTTGCTTGATACAATAACTTACATGACCGACACATATATAATATCTCCTAACTTGACACCCAAGACATTATACTTTCCAAATCCTTACTGTTTCGAATTAACCTTTCCTAATCTTATCTCTAACTCTTCTTTCCTAATTAAGTCGTCCCTTTTATGAACTCTTCCCTAGCCAACTCCTTCCCTGAATCTTATTGGGAGGCAACATGCTATGGACACAACACTACACCCCTCCCGGAGAAGCATCTTGTCCTCAAGCTGCAGGCTGGCCACCATGATCTTGTTGCCCCCAAGCTGCGGTCTAGCAACCATGGTCTTGTTGCCTCCACGGCTCGATATCTTGGCACATCAAGCGTCACCTCCACTGTACTCAATGCCACCATAGGTGTCGCTTCAGGTTGTGTTGCTGCTGATGGATCATACGTTGTAGGTAGTTCTTCTATTTGTGCCTGTGCTATTGTTATGCCTGGTTGCAGTACTGCCGCCACTAGTTGTGTTGCTGCACCTGGTTGCTCAGCCATGATTCCCTTGGTTGCTCACACTATCACCGCAGCGTTGATCTGCATTTGTGTTGCTGCTGCTTCTTCCTCTGGAGCTTCTTCTTCAAGCGCATCTATCGCTGCTTGTGCTACAGAATATTCTGCCAGCCTACTTTCTTTCTCCATGACAATCTGCACTATACGCGTCTTGAATTCATCAAAGATGGTTTGAACGGATGCCTTGAATTCTGACTTTAGGATAGTCGTTGCCTTATCATTCCGAAGATAACACTGAAAAAACTAAATCAAAGGTGAAAACCCTCCCGCCAGCGAAGCGCCGTGGTCCGCTACGCCTCCAATACCTAAGGCACCGGAGGTGGAGCAGACCGGCGGCGTCACCAACGAGAGGGACGGAACCCTACATGGCTTTAATTGACTCATATTGTTTAAATTCATATGTATCTACTCCCTCCGTTCAGAAATATAAGATGTTTTATCTTTGTGAATCGAATGAGTCTTTTAGTGTATAGGTTCGTAAAAATTCAGAGTGAACCTAGACACTAAAAAACGTCTAGAAAGCTAAAATGTCTTATATTTCTGTGGAGGGAATATATACGAAAGGTTACTAAAATACGACAAGATCATCTTAATCTAGCCAAACCGGAGTCCACTAATTTAGACGGGAGTCGGCACCATTTTAAAGCTGCCATGCGTACGCACAAACGCGCGGAACAATCTAGACATACTTGCAAAACCTGATTTTGATGTACGAATCGTACTAGCTTCATTATTTTGCGTGTGCTCGCTCGCGAGCACTTGCTAATCTTGACCCACAATGTACACACTTGCAAAATACCAAAACCATGTGACTTGAGTCGTTTTCCTCCCCATTTGTTTCCACCGGCTACTTTTCCTCCCGGCCGGCCCCGATTTTCTAACAATCTCTCCAAAAGAATGTGCGTTGTGTACAGAAATGCGAAAGTGCAGAGACGAATCAAACTTTAATCTCCGAAGCACTCCAAATCAAAATTAAGCGACTGACTATTCCAGCTGTTTTTTTTTCCAAACGGCAAATAATTTTCTCATATAGAGTTGTCATCAATTAATAGCTTTGCTTTGCATAACTAAATCGGATTATCCTAACCACGAGAGAATATTGCAAATGTGAGTGAAATAGACATGCAAATACAAAAAGTACATAGGAAATACTTGTCCATCTGCGTCATGTATGCCGTTTGGTAGCAAGTCCTTGTAGTGGACGTACGTACGTGTCGACCTCTTTGGTTTGCAAATTAGCAACTAATACATGATATGATTATAAATGGACTGTTTCACGTCAATGCAACTAGCCAAGTCTCAAGCAGGACAAGGCGGTACAGTTATGGAGCATACGAATCATCTTATTCTAGACATGGATAGAATACGGCTATACGTGTCAAACAGTGGCTTGTCATTCTCAAGCATGATCGTTCAAAAATATAATTGTCCTTTAATTCTGACCGACTGTTCAAAAGCTCCAGAGATATATCCTGCATAAATTTCAGAGAACACAACTCAAACTCTCCCGCAAAGTTGTACTTGCAAATATTCTCGCATACAATTGATACCAGCATAGCCAACTGCAAGTAAACAAGGAAACCCCAGCAAAAAAGAAAAGTAAACAAGGAAAAGAGCTCAGGTGGCGTACTATAAAATGCTGCAGGTGCTAGTGCGAAAGTGCTAAAACAAACAAAGTTGTTGACCTCCCCAATCTTTGCTTGGAACCCTAAAATTTTTGGACCATGGCATGATTTGCTGGATCTTCGTGGCAGCCTATAATACTGTGTAAAGGTCGAAAAGCAAGAGAAGCACTAGGAGTAGATTACTTGCTGCATGAATCCCTCTTGTCAGATTTGATTATAGTTAATCAGGGCTTTGCGCTGGTCTTAATTGTATTTGCAGATTCCACATCATAGTTTAATCAAACCCAGGCGTGCCTGGATCATCAAGTGGTGCGCTAGCAACAAATGCACCTTTAATCGGGTCATGTGTACATGCATGAGGGGCTTTTAATTACTTTTTGATGCTCTTGTTAGTGGCATAATGGACCATGGAGCGCATGAGGCATTGAGTGCTAATTATAGCCAAAAAAGATCCAGCATTTTGGTAACTCATCGGGTAAAAAAGAACATGCAAAGCTCGAGATTATTTGCTTGGAAGGAATATGCTCTCACAAAGTTCATTCCAAATATCCAAAGAACTGGCATGGACAGATTATGCACTTGTTGTGGAGATACTAGATTGCTCAGAATCCTTCTCGAAACAGGTTTTTGCTCCGGTTTACAAATAAATCCACGAAGGCCAAACCGATACAAGGTGATAGGGTGACCCTTCCCATATCAGATCAAGATAAGCAAAAGAAAAACATGGAAAGCCAAAATCCGACACCGAAACAAGATCGAGTGAAACCAGAGCTCCATGAGGACGCCCTTGAGAGGGTAATGATGTACCACGTCGCCAATGTAAAAACGTGACAGTCAAGGGTTTTCACCAAGAGCCCCAACGCGGGAAAGGCAACCCCAATGGCGCCCCCAAGAGGGTTACAACACATGCATGCATCGCCGCAGTTGGCGCGCAAAGCGTTGGGCTTTCACCCGGAAAACCTTTGCACTGTTTCCAAGCTCGGTCATCAGCTGACCTCGAGTTAGGACACCGATACACTATCTGGGAGCTGCCAAAGCCGAAGCACCGTCAGCACCAAGATGTCCCACCGTCTGCTTCTCGCCATCCACTTGACCAAAGAGAGAGACTATCAGCACCACCACGCCGCACACCGTAGAGTCGCCCGCGTAGTCGACCTTTTGAGGCCTCGACATCCTAGACCTCGCACCTATACGACGTGATGGACTCCTCAAGGCCAGACCACTGGAGTGAGAAGGGTAGGGCAGGGCCCTCCAACGTGTGAATGAATGGTGTAGGTTCAACAAGAGAAGTTGAACCCGAAGACGCCAAAATAAGATTGCTAGGTAGACATACTAGATCTGGGTGAAAACCCAAGATCTTTGATCGGGCAACGACAATGCATGTATATTATTCCCTTCTTGGGTGCATTGCTTTTGGACAATCTCGTTTGTAGTACTGGTGTTGTTTTTGTGGTGGTTTGAGTGGTTCATTATCGTGACATGGTCTTTTTTCTTGGTTTTGTGCATCCTTGATGTCTTTATACATCTTGTTGATACCGAGGTAAGGTGTAATTAGTATCTTCAGGGATATTAGTACATTCCTTTTATCGGAAAAATCGAGGATTATTTCGATCGTATAAATAAAGAACAGAATAATTTAATTGAATTTTAAGTTTGTATTACGATCATATGAAATGCAACAATAATAATAGTAGTAGTAGTACTACTACTACTACTACTACTAATAATAATAATAATAATAATAATGGCTCGATCTTATGCTAATGAGTAGAAAAAGAGAGGTACAACCAAAAATATGTTCACGTTTGTTAGAAAAATAATCCATAGGAACTGAGTAGCTTCATTGATCAAAGCGACTTCTTTGCGAATTATATGAAACATCCTATGAAGAAAGCATGTGGTCTAAAGCATTACAAAAATCATAAAACAAAGTTTGTAAAATTTTACGAATATGTACATGGCTTGATCATTTACACATTTATTTCCTTAAAACGTGACAAAATGCTTCTTCATTCACAAATTTCTTTTCAAGGAAAAGACCATGAAGGCATACCGGTTTCATTGAAGGAAAATCCAAGAGGACGAATTACATCGCGTCCACAAATAGCTTCGCGGAACCCCGAAAGTATCTTTGGATTACCCCGGCCCTACAATGTTCCATGCAAATAACGAGAATTTGCATTTCATCACCCACGCCTAGAGATGCAAGTGAGATCCCGCCCACTATCCCCACTTATGGTTTATTTCAAAATCTCTACTCTAGTTCAAATTTTGGTCCAAATTTTAAACTAGAATTTCCAAATGAACTGCAAGTGAGATCCCAGACAAATTTTCTTGCGGATTTTTTTTTTTTGAAACGAGGCAAAAAGCTTTGCCTCTCATTGATATAGTAGAAAAGAGCTGGCCCGTTTATATTTCTGCGGAACTATTGTGTCTTGTCTTTACTTATTTGTCACTAGTATAATACAGTAGTAGTAGAATCCACCCTCTTTGAGCAAAGCGTGTACAGATGGACACGAGCGCACGAGAGGCAGGTTTTGTACTAAAACGGGAGGGCGTTTCGTACACGCTTCAGCAGAAAAGCGGTCGCATACGCATGCCTGAAACTACCTGACTGGACTGGTCACAAGCGGCGTCCTCATGATGTGCCTGGCTACGAGCGGAACCTGTACTAACATGCATATCATCTTTCTGTATGTGTACGGTGACACTGACAGGTGGGCCTTGGTACTCTGCAATTTGTATTCTCTGCGATGCAAAATAAATTTGCAGGGGTTCTGGTAGGCCTACGGTAGCATATATATGTAGCACTGCAAAAAGAAGTGAAACGAAGGCTGGACGAAGAATCTTGTGACATGTGTCTAGTAGTACGCTAGGTCGAAGTGTGGGAAGATCTTCCGGCCGGATTCACCGCGTCCGCACGCCTACACATGCTGCCATCAACGCTGCCTGCCCGGGGCCTGGTGTGCCCATGCCGAGGTGGCCCACGTGTAAGCCTCCGAGACTGACCGGCAGGCCGAAGATAAAGTCCATTTCTGCCACGTCACGACGTCAGCTCAGGTTCTCGCTCATCTTTGTGTGCTAGAATCAGTTTCTTTTTCGTTTTCCTGGCCATGGAAATTACAAGAGAGCTGTAGAAAAAAGGGTATAATAATTTTTAGGTAAAGACAGGGATGGCTTGGATATTTTTGAACTGTGGCCATGTGAAAAATGGACAAACTTGTACTTGTCCGATCCATATTACTTGTCACTAAAATTGATTTATCTAACCCTAAAAATATCTAGATATATCCATTTAGCGAACAGTTAATATGGATCGGAGAGCACAACAAATTGAGAGAGAAGGAGAACGGAAAAAAAAAGGAGGGAAGCCGGAGACGGTGTACTACTTAAAATCAAAACAATTACGAAGCAGATAAGCACCAAAGCCTCTATGAACGTCAGTGCACTCCACGAAATGCAGAGTCGTATTGCTAGTTGCTACGTCACGCCCGTTTTCTCTGGCCGTTGCAACCCCGCTTTCAGGGCTGCCACTGTACCGCACACCCGACATCCTAACACAAGGAGTTAGCCAGATAGCCATTATTTCCCAAATAATGATTTAAAGCTACTA
This sequence comes from Avena sativa, assembly GCA_916181665.1. NCBI lineage: Eukaryota > Viridiplantae > Streptophyta > Magnoliopsida > Poales > Poaceae > Avena > Avena sativa. The sequence continues at coordinate 475,505,825 of OV702290.1, forward strand.
CTATTTCAATTTCATCCACTACGAATACGATATCATTTTCTAAAACCTTGAAAAAAGGATAATGGCCGTACCGATAATGATTTTAAGCTATATCCATGTTTTTTGGTAGTACAAAAAAGAAGGAAACATGCGAGAAAACCTCCAAAATAGTGCTCCACCATTTTCAGCCCGCAGCTTTCTCCCATTATTGTTTTAGTCTGCAGTGCAGCTCAGCCCATAAATCTTATGAGACCGGGTCTATTAATAAACCATCTCCTATGTCTGACATGTGTCTGTTTTTTCTGCTTTCTAGTATTTTTTTCATCTGTTAACTAGTTTTTTTCTAGCCATTGTGCATGAAAGTGGGTCTATACTTCACTAATATAGACCAGGTCTCACAGGATTTATTTCCAGATCCTTTTTCTCTTCAACACATTTAACGCCGCCACCACCTCCCCTCCTGAAACGGCAACTGCGTGACCTCCTGCTCCTCCCACTACCGCTACCCCTACCGCCAGCCCCGGTCGACCCATCCCTCCCTCCACAGAGCAGAGCTCACACCACTACCTCCCCCGCTGGTGGTGGAAGCGAGGTGACCGGGGGCGCGATGGGCAACTGCCAGGCGGCTGAGGCCGCGGAGGTCATCATCCAGCACCCCGGCGGCAAGGTGGACCGCCTCTACTGGCCCACCCCGGCCGCCGACGTCATGAAGACCAACCCCGGCCACTACGTCGCGCTCGTCATCCTCCGCCTCTCCCCCGACGACAAGGCCCTCACCGGCTCCGAGGCGGCCGCCGCCGGAGCAGGCGCGGCCAAGATCACCAGGGTCAAGCTCCTCAAGCCCAAGGACACGCTGCACCTCGGCCAGGTCTACCGCCTCATCACCGCGCAAGGTTCGTAAATCCTCTTTCCTTGGCCATGGCGCGGAGCTCCTTCCTGTGCCTGGATTCGCCCGCCCGACGCAGCTGTCTGGTTCTCAGTTCTGACTGAATCGTCCGCTTGCTTTCGTGCTGCGCAGAGGTGACCAAGGCGCTGAAGGCGAGGAAGAACGACAAGATGCGGCGGTGCGAGGCCATCAAGCAGCAGCACGAACAGCTCCGGCGCGGCGACGGGGCGGAGCAGGGCGGCGCCTGTGTGAAGGTCAGTGACCCTCTCCACTCTCCTCATGATAATCTTTCTCTACTATCATCCGTAGATAGAAGGAGCAGTCTGCTTATACTCGTCTACGCCTTCCTGCCTCATCAGGACCCGAAGCGGGACAGCAAGGACCGGCACCGGAGCCCCGGCGGCGCGCAGGCGCAGCCGGCCGGCAGCGTTAAGGGACGGAACTGGCGACCGTCCCTGCAGAGCATCTCCGAGGCCGCGGGCCAGAGCAGCAGCAGCAGCATCTCTGAATCCACTGCGAGCTGATTGCCGGATTAGCAGTCTGATTTTCTCCTTTTTTCTTCTTTTGTTTTTCTTAGTATAAAGCGCTTGGTGTTGGGACCTACCTGGAAAAAAAACTTGTAAAAAATCAGAGTACCAGAGCAGCAGCAGCAATAGGAAGCTTGTTTCATCTCCCGTGTAGTAATTGCCATGGTGAAACTATGACGAGTGTTCTCGATGGCGTGGCCTGCGACTTCGCGATCTCGATGTGCCCTGTTTGGAACGCTGGAATTTCCCGAGTTCTTGCGACTTCGCAATCTCGATGTGCCATTTGGAACGCAAGAAATTCTCCAGTTATTGCAACCTCGCAATCTGAATGCCCTGTTTGGACCGCAGAAATTCCGCCGATTGGCACCGCGACACCTACCCTGGAGGCAGTGGATTGCAGCATCGGAAATCTTACACGAGAGCGTCCAAATAAAATGCTGATCTTTTCTACACTTGCAAAATCATCAGATTTTCATATACGTTGGCGATCCGCTGGAAGCAGATCGTGCTACTGTTATCACTGATTACCCTCAATTCTACCCTGCACGACGCTTGCAAAACCATCAGATTTCCTACTAGTAGTATGTTTCGCAGTCTGCTGGAACCGGATTACGCTAGTTTTACCACTGATGATATCCCAATAGTGGGGCATATTCTCCATCCAGAACTGCACGAGGTTCGAGACGATGAACTCCGAACTCGGCTCATTTTGAATTTTCAGAAGGTTACCACCACCTCTACAGTCTACACTGGTGCGCAGCGCAGTGTCAGGTGCCGGGCACATGCGTCTCAGCGTTTATAAAACTCGGCAACAGCAACAACACTGCTGGTGATTCTCATGTTTTGGTTTTAAGACAGTGTTGCTAACTAAGTTGGACCAGTGACAGTCAGCCAGCCAGTCCACTTGGTGACTTGGACGGACCTCGCTCTCGGCGATGCCATTTGCCATTGCCAGCCCGGACAGTCGCCGTCCAAGGATGCCTGCTGCCAGTGGAGCTCCAGCGAGGCCAGCAGCCGGCCTCCGCGATAGGCGTAGCGATCATCCCCGGCGAGCGCACGTGTGGTTCCGCGCATCGACGCTGCCGCTCCGGCCGCCCACCGCTGCCACGGTCTCGGGATCCAGCCTCGCCTGCTGTGTCCTGCACGCTGCACAAGATTCAGGGTCAGTCTACGTTTCCAACAACTGAAACTCAAGTGTGCTGTGCCTAATAAACAAATTGCTGATTGTACTGAGATCCGGATCCAGTGCAGCAGGCCAGTGATCATGCTTAGTTTAGCCAAAACCTGTGTTCTCAGAATAGTATTCCAGAGTCCAGAGATGTTCTCTAAGTTTTTTTTTATTTTTTGCCAGTGGTGGATCATGGAAGTTATCTGTTGCCCAGCTGGTAATTCCCATGTCTGGTCTGGTCCCTCAGATGTTCCAGATCCAGATCTTATTACAGTTGCATCCATGGTTGGGGGATTAACTGACAATCCGGTCTTGTGTGATCCATGCATCCATCTTGGCTCATCATTAAGTGAAGTGGAGAAAGCCTGATTAGCAGCAGCGTGCATGCCGAAAAGGATGTGTGCTCTATCATTATTCAGACGAAAGTGCAAAACTTTTTTGACCAACAAATCACTCAAACAAACTGGTGCCGCAGATTGGCCAAAAAATAAGGAAAAGCCAGAACAGGACTCAAGAGTAGAGAAATGTACTACTACCAAGTACCACTAGAAGATAATATAGTTGGGCATATATATATAAGCATCATGATCAGGTAGCATTAGATGAGATGTTGACAAATTATCTGAAACTAGAGCTCCCCAGTCCACACACCAACACATACATACAAAAGCACCATTAACACCTCCACGGTCCATCAGCAACTAAGAGTCTAGAAGTATCATAGCTAGTAACTGAACACAGCATGCATGCCTAAACTCTTCTGAACAAAGGCACATTTCTTATCTTTGAATTCTGCACCTCCTTCCGAGAAATAATAAGAATCCTGCATCAGAAAGGTCAAACTGTTGAGACATGGCTAATAGCACAGGATCGAATTGCCATGGGTAAATTTGAAATGGATCTTACATGCAAGATTACAAAGGCTCGTGTACTCAGTCAGTAAGATCACTGGTTGATGTATCGCTTGCTGAACCTACGGTAACACAAACAACAGTGAATACGAGAATGCGAGAGCATATCAATGACAAAAGAGAAAGAGTAACACATACGGTTAGGTCCAAGCCAATCTTGAGCACAGACAAGCTGCTCAACCCAGTGTTTATGGCCTGACTCGCAGATCGCAAGTTTTGCAGTCATTGTTGGTGCCTCGTAATCGCTCTTGTACGGTATAGCTAATATATCACGTGCCATTCGAGCGATTGTAGGATAGGTCAGGTTATGTTCCTTCCACCACTCAAGAACACTCGTCTGGCCTCTACAGTAACCTGGCTGATGCAAGTACTGACCAAGTTCTGTCATTGGCCGCGCTTCACTACAATCATAGTCTCTATAATGGTTGCAATATGCTGGTGACAAATCATCTTCAATTTTACTACCATCTTCATTCACAACGGTTTCCTTGCTAGTTTTAGACCCAGAACTGCGGCTACGGTCTTCCACCGGATGACCAGAATATTCATAGTAGAGGCTGAGCAATGTATCCCGCACATCATCACTATAACTATCTGTGTCAGGTCTACAGTAACTCCTAGATCTGGTGACGCGTTTCAGACTGTACGAAGGATCCATGACTAGAGGCATACATAAATGCAAGCAGCAGGGTTTCCAATATTTCTTGAACTTCTGCTGCATCTTCTTTAGCATGTCGGAGAATGATCCATCTGCGTAGTGCTCAAGTCCAAAGCGCAAATCACGCTTCACATCCCGTATCTTGTCAAATAAGTGGACCGGATCACGAAGACACTGAACTGTGTCCATGTACTGATGAAACTCTTCCAAGGTCTCGCACATCTTATGCGCCTCGCCCCAGTCTTCCTGAGATGGTGCATAGTTATAGTTCGGATAGTGCACTGCTGAAGAGTTAGGACCCATCGTATGTTTATTAGAACAGCTCGCTGACTTCTCCATAATTTTGTCAAGTTCATCCAGCCCCACCTGAATAACCCGATCAAGTAAATGAGTTCCGTAACATACCACAAATAAGCTATGATTTCCACAGCTTGGGTTCTCTTTCTGGAGACGTGCTTTGACATTTGAAGCCACTGAATCATCAATAAATGCATCATCCAGTATAATGCTGAAAACTTTTCCACAAAGGCCCCATTCTCGGATAGCCATCAATATGACATCACTCATTTCTTCTGCATTGCAAATAGTATCCATGGCACAAAATGTGATGATCTTCTGTTGCCTCTCCCATTCATCATCAATGTAATGAACACTCAAGCATAAGAACGCCGAGAGCGGATCATAGTGCCAAACGTAAACACTCAGGCAAACCCGACTGCACAAAGCTGCAAACTTCTCCTTCAGCTTGGCCTTTTCATTGTCGAACACATCAAAAAATGTAGACATCAAGTCAGAGTAGGATGGCATTTTGACCATGGGATTCAATAAACCAACAGACTTCCTGAGTCCTCCATGGTCCATCATCGAGGGCAGGTAACCATGTATCGCCAATTTCCTAACAAGGTCACCATGGGATCCATCCTGACATATGTCTTGATTCTTCCGGCTCATATTAGTAGGAATGACCTCCTGTCCAGGCAGTGCAGGTTCCTCATGGCACCGGTTCTTTGTATTCTCCTCGATGGGATTGTCGGGCAAGGCATGATTCTCCTGCTCAACCATAGCTAGTTCGTCATGGGACCCATTGTGATCAACTTGTTGATTCTTTGTTTTCATGTCCGTGGGATTGTCAGGCAAGGCAAGATCATTCTGCTTAGGTGCTCCAATTTCCTCGTGAGACGCACTCTGATTAACCTCCTCGCTCTTCTGATTAGTATCATTGGGAATGTCAAGCAAAGCAAGATCCTTCTTCTCGCGCCTTGCATCTGCTGTGCCCAAGCATTTCTTCTGGCTGGTGGGAAAGAACATAGCTTCTTCTGTGTCGGATCAGAGCCAGCTGATGGCGTAAGCTTCTGCTGCATTGGCCTCTTCTGGGTCCGAGGACTGCACGTGGCCTGGTGTTTAAGCAGGTTGCTAGTGCCACTTGAGCTGTTGCTATTGAAGACCTGGTGGCAGTGCATGCACTCAGCCTTCGTGATCTTCCCGCCGATGTAGATGGGTGTGAAGTCATCCCACACCTTCGATCGGAGCCGTTTCAGCCTTGTGTGTGTGCACAGTGCACGGGAGACGCTGCCAGTGTTGTCCTCTTGTTCCACCATGTTGATGCCACTGTCAACTTCCTCTTCCATGCCCGGGGTACAAAAAAGGACAGAACCTCTGAAATGTAGCAGCCAATTGACGAAATAATGTGTTTTGATTTTACAGCATTTCTTGATATAATCAAACAAATTCTTTGACTAATTCATATCAAATTGGATCAGACAACCCAGTTTGGAGGACAGGTGACATGTAGAAGAATAAATGGAGACAACAAAGTTTGGACTATCCGAACTGATCAAATCAAATTTGTAGCAGATGCACTCTCAAAGACCTACATAAATTTTCTACTCCCTCCGACCCATATTAGTTGACTCGAATTTGTCTAGATTCGGATGTATCTAGACATGTTTTAGTACTAGATACATTCGAATCTAGAAAAATCCAAGTCAACTAATATGGGTCGGAGGGAGTAATTCATATGGGTTAAGGGAGATGATACTATTCACTATTCTCTCCCCTTATTTCCTCAAAAAAAAAAAAAATTCTCCCCTTCCTACAGAATACAGACGCATATGCGAGAATCACATTCTTGATCCATACATACACATTGAGGCATATATAATCTAATCTTCGCAGGGTATCTAATCAGATTGGATGAACATGCTCGAACGAACAGCAAAAGGATAATCTACGGAGCAAAAACAAGCAGGACCGCAGTATATCGACAGAGGGAGGAAGGGCGAGAGTTCCAGAAGGCACATACCACCAATGGGTCAGACGCCGGCGGGTCAGAGTGGACTGAATCCTGATCCCTGGCGTGTTCCTTCTCCCCGGATAATGAGGTGAGAGGGGACCGAGATTTATTTTTCTTCACGGGGGGAAGAGACGAGATGAATATACTGGGGAGGGAGAGGTGAAAAGATAGAGAACATTTCGCGCCGCTTTTCCCCGCGCATTCCCTACCGCTACGCCTTCTGCCTTAGCAGGGCTTTGTGGGCTACTGGGCTAATTCCGTCTAAGGCTACCGGGCTTAGTACCTGAAAGCCTATGTTTCGGCTCAATGGCTGGATTGTTCGTAACTGCACATATGCCGTCCTCTTTTCTGATTTTAGATTTCATCAGTAAACAAAAATAAATATCAAGAGAACTCTACGAGTCTCCTGAATCTCTTGTACTAAACACAAATTATGATTTTCAAAGTTCTCATCTTTTTGCACTCTCCGCATGTATGAATTGTTAGACTTTTGGGGAACATTGGCAGTGTTAAAAAAAGGTTCTGCACCAAAGTTTCCAAAGTCTGAAACTTTCTAGAACCCCAAATATTTTTTTCAAAGAAGGTTTCTGATTGTGGAAGTCAAACAAATCAGATTAGCGGCATGTTTCTTAATTCTTATTAGAAAGATCAGTGATGTGTTGAAATGTCAAGGTGGTGCACCATTCTTCAGAACTCTGAACTTTTTGGACCAACAAATCAAGCTAGTCAAGGAATTAGCAAAGCGAGTACACATTCCAGACTAAGGAAAGCATAATTCTTCAACTCAAGGCACACCACATGATATAAGTGAATGTCTCAACACATTGGTCAAGGACCATCACATGAAACGTTTGATCAGGTTGAAGCATCTGAAGCTAGAAGCAGTCATTACTGGAAAAGACCCCACTGCAAATACGTACATAGGAAAGCCTCATTACTGCTCCATTAGCCAGAGTCTACTGTCAATCATATTTGACTAATCAACTTAGCACACTGCCCCCAAAACTGTCTAAACAGATGATCTCTGTACAGCATCTCAGCTTAGAACCCTGCATAAAAGAAGGTAACTAATGAGCCAACGCTGATTGGGTGGTTAAAGTGGGTAGATTAGGAGAGCAGCTTTTTTTAACAAAGAGCAGCTTATTTTTTGAGCGGAACTACGGCGGGCTTACGCCAGCCTGAACAATTTCATTCAAAGTTGCCTATGAGGCTTTTCAGCCTCTACAAGATAGGGTTCAAATGAACCGGAATTTGCAGGGGTTACAAGAGAAGAGAAATAAAGGAGAAAAACACACACACCACCCACAACAAAGATTGAGAGGAAAAGGGGCTACTCTGAGAATCCTCGGAGGCGATTGACTGATGAGAAAACTCATCACAACCCAAGCACAACGATCACAAGGAAGAACCAGCAGGACACAACCGCAGGGGGACAATCCAACTCGAGTCATCGCCGGAGTAAACGAACGGCCTTGATCAGCCGAGACCCATCCTCGACACTGCACCATCGACGTAATCGAAGGGCAACGCACATCCGAGACCACACAACGCACCGACACCACCTGTGTCGTGGGTGTGGCCGAAGGGGCATGCGCGGCCGAGACGACGCCATGACGCCTGTGTGCCATCGGATGGAGTCGAAGGGCGTCACAGGGCAGAGTCACACCATTGAGCACTCTCACATGGAGCACCCGCACCGCACGCTGGGGGTCGCTGCAGTAGTCGAAAGGCATAGCAACACCGAGGGCAACCCCAACCCCACATGGGTTCGATATACCCGAAGGGTGGGCTAGCCGAGAGCACGCGCAAAAGACCACCCCATGCAAGGTACGCCGCAGAGCTCTGACAAGGATCCAACACAAGAGCTTGGCAACCGGCAAGGAGAAGCCACCACCACCACTGCACGGCTCACCTCGCACATGGAGAGAAGACCGCACCCATGGCTGCCATCTGCAGAACCATGGGGCACACCAGAACAGGCGGGAGCAGCGCCCGCTGAAACTGATGGCAAGACAGAGGGGCTCCACGCTCGGCCACGACGCCCCCCCGGGTAGGGAGCGCGTCACCACCATGGCCGCCATCTGCGAAGCCACGACACCAGCCAGCCTACAACGGGCAACCCAGCTGCAGGATGATGACCGAGAGAGAAGGCAGCGACCCTTGCAACCACCGGAGAGTACACCAATGACCATCAGCGGCCAGCACATCGCGAGCAGCGAGAGCACAGCCGGCCCTGCCCAAGCACCACCAAACCACCACCACCTCCGCCGCCAACCGGGGACCGACTGCCACCGCACGCCGCTCGCGGGAGAGAGACGCCCGAGCCGGCCCTGGCGGGCCCAGATCTAGGCCCAAACGAGCCCACGCACTGCCCCGCCGCCGCCGCACACCTCAGCTGCAGCCCCGCCGCCCAAGCAGCCGCCGGGATGCCCCTGCACGCCTAGCAGCCGCGCCGCCACCCCCACGCACAGCCGCGCCGGGAAGCTGCCGGAACCGCTGCAGGCCCTCCAGCTCGCGGGGGAAAACCGAAGGAAAAAGGTGACCTCGCCGCCGCCGTCCGCCACGCAGGCTTCGCCGGCGGCATCCTCCGTCAGCGGCGAGGGAGAGGATGCGGGGGAGGTGGGGAGGGTGGCCGGAGGAGGTGGGGGTCGCCGCCCGTGTCGCCCAGAGAGAGCGACGCGAGGGCCGAGCGACGTGGGGAGGGCCCAAAGAGCAGCTTACATGCATGGAACATCAGCAAGACCGGACATTCACTTGCTCGCGGAACCTACGATAACATGGAAACTACGGTTAGTGCTGGGCTGTAACTGGATAATAATAGAAAAGCTGATTGTGTAGGCTATACCGTCTGATCTGAGCCAGTCCTGAACACACACAACATGTTCAATCCAGCGTTCACTAGACTCACAAAATGCGCGCCTCGCAGTCCTTGTTGCTACGCTGTAGTCAGTACGCACTGGCATCGCTAGTATATCACGTGCCATCCGAGAAATTGTAGGAAAGGTGAGTTCATGCTCCTTCCACCAATGCAGAACACCTGACTGGCCTGTAGAGAGACTACTAGGCTCTTGCATGTACTGATCAAGTTCCGTCACAGGCTGCTCAAAGTACGGATACTTATCGAACTGATAATAGTCCATCAGTGTGTCACGCCCCTTCACGGTAGTTCCTTTTCTAGGTTTAGATCCAGAAGTGCAGCCTGTGTCTTCCACCTGATCATCAGAATATTCATAGAAGAGGTCGAGTAATACGTCGTGCACTTGTTCAATATAATCTTCTATATCATCATCAAACCTCCGCTTCCCCGGATGATAACTGCCCGTGTCAGACCAAAGGCGGGACTTGATGCGTTTTAGACGGTACGAAGGATCCATGATCATAGGCATACAGATATGCACGCAGCAGAGTTTCCAGTGCTCCTTAAACTTCTTTTGCATCTTCTCCAGCTCTTTGAAAATTGTTTTATCCCCCCAGAAATAGAAATCAGCATCACGATGCAACATTTTCTTAACTTCCCACACCTTGTCAAAGAGGTCAGCTGGATTGCAACAATTGTGTATTTCATCTATGTGTCTTTGCAGATCTTCTAAGATTTTACAGATGTTCTTTGCGTTGGTCCAGCCTTCTCGTGATAGTGCATATCTGTGGTTTGGATAATGTACTACTGAAGGATTGTGGCCCTTTGTATACTTAGAACACTTTGTTGACTTGTCCATCACTTTGTCAAGTTCATCCTTCCCAACCTGTATGACCTGATTAACTAGATGTGTTGCATACCGTATCACAAACAAGCTCTGATTTGCCAAGCGAAGGTTCCATTTTTGGAGACTGGCTTTGACATGTGAGGCAACTGAATCATCCAGAAATGTATCATCCAGTGTAATGTTGAAAACCTTGTCACTAAGACCCCAATCTTTAATAGCATACAATATAGACTGGCTCAGTTCCTCTGCATTGATAGGATCTCTAGATTTACTCTCAATGAAGAGAGGGGATGACACTAGGAGTTGGGGCAATTTTCTGGTTTTATTTCTCCACAAACTCACACACAAATGCCATACAAACCACAGGGGTTGGGGATACATATTTATAGGCTGCTAGCCAGCCGAGAATATGCTAAATGCTAGTCCAAGATGCTAGTCTAAGATGCTGCCTAAAAGCAGTCAAGGATGCTTGGTCCTTTGCTGCTCCTAACTGATGCTGCTAAAGCAGTCAAGGATGCTTGATCCTTGCTGCTCCTAACTGCCCGTCCTTGCTACAGCCCCACAAGGACCCACAAAGGACACAGCCCCACAAAGACCAACAGTACAGAGGCTTATTCATCATTCTCCCCCTAAGTCTTGTACGTTGTCTTTTGGGAAGGCTGGACCATCCCAATCCTGGAGTAGAGTCCAAGGAACGTGATCCGCCCAAGAGGCTTGGTGAGTAGGTCTGCAAGCTGATCCTTGGTGTTGATGTAGCTCGCCGTGATGCTCCCTTCATCCAAACAGCGTCGGATGAAGTGGTACCTCACTCGGATGTGCTTGCTCCGTTCGTGGAATACGGGGTTCTTCGCCAGGGCCAGAGCGGCCTTGCTGTCCACCATGAGCTGCACTGCGCTGGTGTCTCGACCGAGGAGATCACCAAGCAGTCGAGCAAGCCAGAGGGCCTGAGTGCAGGCAGTGGAGGCCGCTATGTACTCGGCCTCGCAACTGGACATGGCCACCACCTGCTGTTTGACTGACTGCCAGCTTACGAGGCACTTGCCGAGGAAGAAGAGGATCCCGCTTGTGCTCTTGCTGGTGTCGATGTCGCCGGCGTGGTCGCTGTCGCTGTACCCGACGAAGTGTTCCGCCCTAGGGCACCTAGGGTAGTAGAGGCTGTGGTCGAGAGTCCCCGCAACGTAGCGGACGATCCTCTTCACAGCCTGCTGGTGTTCCGTCGTCGGTCGCTGCATGAACCGACTAACATAGCCCACGGAGAATGCCAAGTCCGGCCGTGTGTGGGCGAGGTAGCGAAGGCTCCCCACAAGACGTCGGTACTGTGTAGCGTCCACCTCCTCCGTCGTGCTGTCGCGGCTCAGCTTCAGCCTCTCCTCCATCGGAGTGAGAGCTGGGTTGCAATCGGTGAGCCTGGCTAGCTCAACGACGCGCTTGGCGTAGGCGGTCTGTCGAAGCGTGATCCCGGAGTGGTCCTGGTGCACCTCGATCCCCAGGTAGAAGGAGAGGAGCCCCAGATCACTCATCTGGAAGGCAGCCTTCATTTCTTCCTTGAACGCTGCCACCTCTGCATCCTTGGTGCCGGTGATGACCAAGTCGTCGACGTAGACACCTACCAATAGGGCATTTCCTCCATTGCCCCGTCGGTAGACGGCCGCCTCGTGCGGGCTTTGCCCGAAGCCCATCGTCTTGAGCGTGGAGTCTAGCTTGGCGTTCCATGCCCTTGGTGCCTGCCGCAAACCATAGAGAGCCTTGCGTAGACGAAGTACCTTGCCCCCCTGGCCAGGAATCGCAAATCCCGGCGGCTGTTGCACGTAGACCTCCTCCTTCAAGTCGCCGTTGAGGAAGGCAGACTTGACGTCCATGTGATGGACGCGCCAGCCCTCCTGAGCGGCTAGCGCAAGGAGGAGTCGCACGGACTCCATCCGTGCCACAGGAGCGAAGGCGTCGTCGAAGTCGACCCCCTCCTGCTGCAAGAAACCTCGGGCCACCAAGCGAGCCTTGTGCTTGACGATGGCGCCGGATTCATCCCTCTTCAGCTTGAACACCCACTTAAGGGTGATCGCCCGGTGACCTCGAGGGAGGTCAGCGAGCTCCCATGTGCGGTTCTTCTCGACCGCATCCATCTCCAACTGCATCGCGGCTCGCCATGCCGCATCTTGCTCCGCTTCTGCAAAAGACCGAGGCTCACCGTCGTCACATGCAAGTTGCAGTTGCGCCTCCAGGTTGCGTGGCACCGGTCCCGGCACCGGCTGGTCGCCGAGAAGACCCTCCATCGTACGGTACCGCAACGGCTCGCCGTCGTAATACGCGTCGATGCGCTCCTCGTCGTGAGCGAGCGGGGAAGCGAACTCCACCAGGCTGCGCTCGACGCGAGCTGGTGCTGGTGTAGACGCGCCCGGAGGTGTGACTGCTGGTGCCGGAGTGGACGTGCCCGGAGGTGTGACTGCTGGTGCTGGAGCACGTGGCGTCGGTGGCGTCGGCAGCTGTGGTGTCGTCGGTGTGACAGCCACCGGGACAGATGGAGACTTGGGAACTGAGGTAGACGCGCTCGGCGAGGAGCTGCCTGCTCCCCCGGCTCCCTCGAAGTGGACGTACTCGACAATGAAGTCGTCATACGTCGGAGTCGAGCCGTCGTCCACCGCCTTGTCCCACGTCCACCCTCGCCCTTCGTTGAACACAACATCTCGCGCCGTGCGCACACGTTGTGTCTTCGGGTCGAGGATGCGGTAGGCCTTCGAGCCCTCCGCGTAGCCGATGAACACTCCCGGAGTGCTCCTGTCGTCGAGCTTGCCGATGTGGCCGAGCTCCTTGGCGAACGCGAGGCAGCCGAAGACCCGTAAGTGGGAGACCGCTGGCTTGCGCCCATGCCAAGCCTCGTACGGCGTCTTGCCGTCAAGTGCCTACGTAGGTGAGCGGTTGAGGATGTAGACGGCTGTCAGCACCGCCTCCCCCCCAGAAGACAGTCGGCATCCCTCTCTGCTTGAGGAGGGCTCGGGCCATCCCCACAACCGTCTGGTTGCGCCGCTCGACGACGCCGTTCTGCTGCGGGCTGTAAGGGGCGGAGTAGTGGCGCTGAATGCCCTCATCAGCGCAGTACGACGCGAATTCAGTTGTTGTGAATTCGCTGTCGTTGTCGGTGCGCAGCACGCGCAGCTTGCAGCCGCACTCCGCCTCTGCAGCAACCTGCGTACGCCTGATGGCGTCCGCTGCTTCTCCCTTGCTGCTGAGAAGCACCACCCGCATGTAGCGGGAGAAGTCATCGACGAGCAACAGGAAGTAGCGTCGTCCTCCCGGTGTGGCCGGAGTCACCGGTCCACACAAGTCCCCGTGCACGAGCTCGAGCTTCTCCTTAGCTCTGAAGCTCGCCTGCTGGGGGAAGGGGAGTCGCCTCTGCTTCGTCACCACGCAGACGTCGCAGAACTGCTCCACGTGTTCGAGGCACGGCATGTCTCGCACCATCTCCTTGCTGCTGAGCCGCTTTAGAGCCTCGAAGTGAAGGTGCCCGAAGCGCTCGTGCCACTGCCACGCCTCGTCGTCCCGACGGGCGGCGAGGCAGAGGGGCTGTGCCACCTGCACATCAAGGACATAGAGCCGATTTGCGCCTCTAGTTACCTTGGCAAGAAGGCGACGATGGCGATCCCAGATGCGCAGGATCCCGTGCTCGATCAGCACGCGCGAGCCGTTCTCATCCAGATGTCCCAAGCTGATGATGGAGTTCCTCAGCGCAGGGATGTAGTAGACACCGGTGAGCATCCGGTGCTCTCCGGTCTTGGCGGCGAAGATGACGGAGCCGACACCCTGAATCTCCACGGCGGAGGCATCTCCAAACTTGACGGAGCCTCGCACGTCGGAGTCGAGCTCGGCGAAGAACTCCCGTCGACCAGTCATGTGGTGGGTGGCGCCGGTGTCAAGGCACCACCCGCCAGTCTTGTCGGTGCCGGAGCCATCGCCGAGAAGGGCGTGTGCCTTTGGCTCGTCGAGGTGGAGGGGAGCCGATGCAGTCGGTGCCGCAGGGCGTAGCTCGATGCTCGCATGAACCATGAACAAAGCCGGCTCCTCCTCTCCTGCCTGTGCGACGTGGGCCTAGCCGCGTCGTGGCTGTCGACACTCCTTGGCCCAATGGCCAAGCCAGCCACAGTTGTGGCAGGCGTCATCTTGGGCCAACTTGGGCCTGCCGGCGGTGCCTCCCCGGGCACCTCCGCGGGCGCCACCTTGCACCCTGACCTGGCCGTCTTTGCGCCCCTTGCGCGGTTTGCCGCGCCAGCGGCCACCTGATGCGGAAGAGGACTCCCCCTTCTTCCTGTCACCGTGGCCGGCGTCCCACCGCTCCCGAGTGAGGAGCAGCTTCCCAGCAGTGGTGATGGACCCCGAGGGAAGCTCCGGCTCGTCGAAGTCGATGACCTTGAGGCGACCGATTGCCTCCTCGATCGACATCGTGCTGAGGTCCAGCAGGGATTCGATCGAGCAAGCTATCTGCCTGTACTTCGTGGGGACGCAGCGAAAGAGCTTCTCGACGGCTTTTTCCTCGTTGTAGGTGGCGTCGCCGAACCGCTCCATCTTCTGCAGTAAAGTGTTGAGACGGAGAGCAAAGTCGTCGATGTCCTCACCTAGCTTGAAAGCCAGGTCATCCCACTCCTTGTGGAGTGCCTGCAGAGCGGCCTTGCGAGCACGGTCGCTGCCGATGCGCGACGCAGCGATGGCCTCCCAGGCCTCCTTGGCAGTCCGCTTGTTGGAAAGTGAGAACTGCATCTCGGGCGGGACAGCGGCGAGGAGGGCGTCCAGCGCCCGTCGATCGTCATGGTGGTCGACGTTGGCATCCTGGACTGCCTCCCACATGTGTCGCACCTGGAGCCGGACCTTCATGACCGCGGCCCACTCGACGTAGTTGGTTTTGGTGAGGGTAGGCCACCCAGCACCGGGACCAACGTCCCTGACCACAGCCCGAACCTCGTAGAGGCCACGGTCTTGGTCGTTTCGGCCGCCACCGCCGTGCGCGCCTCCTCCTGGAGCGCCACCGCCGTGCGCGCCTCCTCCTGGAGCGTCACCGCTGTGCGCGCCTCCTCCTGGAGCGCCACCGCAGTGCTCACCTCCTCCTGGAGCGCCACCGCCGTGCGCGCCTCCTCCGGGAGCGTCACCGCAGTGCTCACCTCCTCCTGGAGCAACACCGCCGTGTGCTTGGGCATGCTCGGCTGCCCACCGCGCCGTCCGCTCGTGGGCTGTGTCGACGCTGCTTCCGCCTGAAATGGAGCCGCTGATGCTGCCGCGCAGAGCCTGGGCCTCTGCCGCTGCTGTACGTGATGCCTCCACCGCTGCTGCTGCTTCTGCCTCCGCTCTGGCTGCTGCCAGCTCTGCCGCTGCCAGCCTTGACGCCCTGGCTGTCGCCACAACGGCTGCTGCTGCCGCCCGCTCACGCTCCTCTGCCGCGGCCTTGGGACATGGCTGGCCGCTGGGGGCTGTTGCGTGGAGGGAGAGCTGCTGCTAACGAGCTGCTGCTCGAATGCGCGGAAGGGGAGAGGCCACCAGGGACAGCTTGAGCTGCTGCACTTGCCCTCTGGGCTGCTGCACACCCGGTGAAGGGGATGAGCAGGAAACACTCAGCCTACAAGACAACATCGCTTTGATACCACTTGATAGAATCTCTAGATTTACTCGCATTGAAGAGAGGGGATGACACTAGGAGTTGGGGCAATTTTCTGGTTTTATTTCTCCACAAACTCACACACAAATGCCATACAAACCACAGGGGTTGGGGATACATATTTATAGGCTGCTAGCCAGCCGAGAATATGCTAAATGCTAGTCCAAGATGCTAGTCTAAGATGCTGCCTAAAAGCAGTCAAGGATGCTTGATCCTTGCTGCTCCTAACTGTCCGTCCTTGCTACAGCCCCACAAGGACCCACAAAGGATACAGCCCCACAAAGACCAACAGTACAGAGGCTTATTCATCATGCATTGCAGGAACGGATACCATGAAATTTGATGATATTTTTCTGCTTCTCCCATTTATCATCAATATAATGAACACTCAAGCACAGGAATGCTGAGCGCAAATCGTAGTGCCACACATAAGCACTCAAGCAAACCCGACTGCGCAAGCTGCAAACTTCTCCTTCAGTTTGGTTTTTTCCTTGTCAAACAGTCTCCAACAGTACCCATACATGTCGAATTCGGCCGGCATCTTGACCATAGGATTCAGACAAGTAACAAACTTAGTGAACCTATCATGGACCCTTATCAATGGTGGGTGCCCGTGCTCAGAGAATATCCTGAAAAGTTCTTCATGGGGCTTATGCTGATCAGCTTCCGGAATCTTCTGATTTATGTTTGTGGGTATGTCCTGCTCATGCACTGCAAGTTCCTCCTGTGACTTAGTCATCTGATCCTTGTCAATGAGACTGTCACGCGAGGCAAGTTTCTTCTCCTCATTTGTTGCAAGTTCCTCTTGAGACAAATTATGATCAACCTCCCGATTCTTCTGATTCATGTAATTGGGAATGTCAAGCAAAGCAGGACCCTTCTTCTCAAGCAGTGCATCTGCTGTGCCCAAGCATTTCTTCTGGCTGGTGACTGAGAACAGGAGCTTCTTTTGTTTCAAACCTGAACTGACAGCAGTGGTGCCCTTCTGGGTAGATGGCAAGACTTGAATCTTCTCTTGCATTGGCCTTTTCATGGCACTAGTGATGCAGTTGGACTGGTGTTTTAGCAGGTTGCTAGTGCCACTCGAGCCGACATTGTAAACCTGGTGGCAGTGCATGCATTCGGCCCTTGCAAGCTTCTCCCCTTCAAAAATGGGTGTGAAGTCATCCCACACCTTGGACCGGAGCCTTTTCAGGTTCCTGCCTGAAAATGATGGGCCCGGGACGCTGCCAGTGCTCTCCTCTTGTTCCGCCATGTTGTTGGCACCGTCTACCTCATCTTCCATACCTAGTTAACAAAACATGTAGTCATCTGAGTATGCAGCCATTGAGTAAATATTGTTAACTGATACAAGAACATTTCCTGATATCTGAACATCCCTGATGATATCGAGCAAATTCTTTACAGGTAATTAAGTGAAAGTAGTTTAGCTGGTGATTGAATATCAAACAGGCCAAACTGACTGGAAGACTAAAACTGGAAATCAACATTGTATTGCATAAAAAGTTGTACAGTTTGGGCATGGTTTATACTGTACATCATCAGATCAGTGAGCGAACCAGACAAGTACCACTTCGAACAATAGAGGTATATATAATATGTTATGCATGTATATGTCACGGCCAGCAGTACTATTCAGAGAGATTCCAGTATATGCCACAATTGCAGAAACATACTGCAAGAACAAAAGAGAACCACGCACGTACAGGTCAGTATTTTCATCTCGTCCTTGCCGCCCGGATTGGGGCCATCAAATTCCTGGTCCATACCTACATACTGGTAAGGAAACAAAGTATTCAATCGTACTCAGCCAAGCGCGTGCATGCGGAAACGAATCATCCAGAATTAAAATCCACCAAGAAAAAGTAGTACGCATAGGTGGCAACCAGCGTCTCGTCTACAAGAGAGAGAGGAGATCCAGAATTCAGGAAAAGCACATACCGATCTTCCCAGGTTCTTGGGAGACTCTTGCATATCAATCGCAGCGGACAGGTGAGGCGCAATCTGAGCCGAGATCTTTTTCGCCTTCTTTTCCCGGAAGATGAGATGAGGAAGTGGAAACCCTCTCCGTGGGCAGAGAGAGAGAGGAGGAGGCGCCGAGCCGCTGAGGAGGGGAATGGGGGGATGGAGGGAAAGAAGGAACCACTTTGGCGCCGCCGCTTTTCCGCGTGAAGTCCTTCTGTTCCTGCCTCGGTGTATTGCAACCATATTAGAAGAAGCCCACTGTATGTCGGCCCAACCAATGGGACAGGACGGGCATGAGCGGGTTCCTATGTCTGGGTGGTGCTATACACCGGGCGCGTGATGGGAACACCGGATGGGCCGGCCCATCTTCATTTCTATCGTTCCGCTCGTTCGTCGTTTGTGGACCGTCGTACGTGGTTCCCTCGCTGCATTTTTTTTATCACATGCCTTGGCTTTTGCTAATTTTTTTTAAATAATACATTTTTTTTATAATTTTCACGAATAATACGTGATTCGAGGGATTGTCAAATATAGTGCGGTATCAGCTTTTGAAAAGCCGAAAGGCCTAGTCTATTTTCGAAAAACCGACTACCGTGTCGGTGGGTGTCAGGGCGTGTCAGGGCTAGAGTCGGTTTTTGAAAAACCGACTACCGTGTCAGTGGGTGTCAGGGCATTCATGGTCAGAGTCGGCTTTTGAATAACCAACAAGGTCCGTGATGCGCGGGGCTGGTCGTCGCGCGTGTGGATAAGAAGAGGGACTGGTCGGCTTTTCAATTAAAGACGAGGGCTGGTCGGCTTTTCAATTAAAGACGAAGGCTGGTCAGCTTTTCAATTAAAGACGAGTCGTTGTCAGGTCGGGTGGGGCCTCTCACACCTTTCGGCTTTTCAATTAAAGACGAGGGTTGGTCGGTTTTTGAATAGACGACGCCGCGCTAGATTCCGTAATCCCTCAGATCGCGTATTATTCATACAATTTCTGAAATTAAATGTATTATTTTAAAAAAATTAGCAAAAGTTTTGAGTTTTCTATTTCATTTTCTAAAGCAAGCGTTTTTAATCATTTTTTTAAATCTAAACCATTTTAAAAATCATGAATATTTTTAGAAAATCATGAACAACTTCTTTAAATCTGAGCTTTCAAAATCATGAACCGTTTTTTCAAACCATGAACCAAAATTTCAAATCATGAATCAAAATTTTAAATTCATGAACAAAATTTCAAAATCGTAAACTGATTTCAAAATCATGAACAACTTTTCAAACTGTCATAAATAATTTCAAAAAAGTCATGAACCATTTTTGAAAATCATAAAACACTTTAGAAAAACATGAACCAAAATTCAAAAATCATGAACCAATTTTAGAAATCATGAACAAAAATTAGAAAAAAGATAAAAATAAAATAAAAAATAAACATATTTTTTTAAAAATAATGTTTCTAAAAAACATAAACAAAAATAAACAAAAAAGAAACAGAAAAAAAACACAAAAGCAAAAAAGAAAAATCCTCACGAACTGGGCCGGCCCAACGGGGCTTCCGCCATGTGCGGCGCTAGCCGACCGCGTCGCCTGCGGGTGGCAAATAGCTTTTCACCCTATGTCTTGCTCGGGAGCTCCTGTTCCTAGTTGCTACCAAATCCTCCGCCCGCTTCTCCCAAGGGACCCGAGACTAGGCCCATCAATAAACGATTCTCTTTTTTTTCTTTTCTACTTTTTCTTATACTATTTTCTTGTATTTGTTTTTTCTTTTCTATTTGTAAAAGATATTCAGGTTCTGAAATACGTTCATGTTTGTAGAAAATTTCCCGTGGCCCAAAAAAAAAATGTTCACATTGGTTAGAACAAATGTTCACGGGGTTAGCAAAAAAAATACTTTCATGGGATCTGTAAAAGATTTTCACCATGTCAAAAAATATACACGGGTTTTTTAAAAATGTTCATAGGTTCAAATTTTCTTTTACATCGTTGTACTCATTTTTATAAATAAGTATGAACTTGATATTTTGAGTCTTTTTAAAATAAGGAAATAACTTTTCCATGGGCCGCATT
The DNA here is from genome assembly GCA_916181665.1 of Avena sativa. Lineage (NCBI taxonomy): Eukaryota > Viridiplantae > Streptophyta > Magnoliopsida > Poales > Poaceae > Avena > Avena sativa. Next base: position 475,525,600 of record OV702290.1, read on the forward strand.
TGGAGCAGCCCATGAAGCCACTCTTTCGGTGGTGTGCAGGTAGCATCCGCTACAGGAAGTACTGGGGCTCCCCCGTTGTTAGCCACATCAGCGGGATGTGTCGCTTGAAGGCGCTCTAAATGGGACATATTTGGCAGGACTCAGTGAGAAATTAAGTATTTTGCTTTTATGAAATATTAAAATTATATTTATTATGAATTACTACTTTATACTAAAACATGTTTTGTAAAGAAATGTTCACATATCAAAAATAGATGTTCATACGAGTATGAATAGATGTACTATGTATCTATGTAAATGTTCATACATATCCAATGAAATATTCATGAGGTTTCTACGTATGACAAACAGTGTTCCTTACTAGCATGAAAAATAGTGATGTGTATCTGGTTCCTATATATGATAAAGAATGTTTATACAGAAAAGTGAATAAATACGATGGAAAATCTTTTCTTCACCCTCTCTCTCCAACCCCGTCCCTTGAGAGTTGTTGTTCTCTTCCTGTCTCCCCTCCCCCTCTCCTTCGGTGGCCTCGGTAACCTGAGTGAATTGGGGAGAGGAGGTCGGCCTCCTCTTGTTCATAGTAGTGTTAGATTTTTTTTCCAGAAGTTTCCCTATGTGGAGTGTGGTGTGATGTCGAAGGGAAATTGTTCGATGAAGAACTCAGGCAGCTACTGGTGACTGGTGGCGGTGCTCTGCCTCTCCATGGCGCTCCGATGGTCGGAGGCGAATATGGAGGGTGAGATCTATGTTGCCTACCGTCTAAATAAGATCAGTTGGGCCTCATATGTGAAGATTATTGGCCTACCTTCTACATGGCACAAGCAGGTTCCCTATGTATCGCTCGGGAGCTCTGGTTGCCGCCGAAGAAGGGACCCAAGAGTAGGCCTATTAATAAAGCGTTTCTCTTTTTCTCTTTTCTACGTTTCCTTATATTATTTTTCATGTATTTGTTTTTTCTTTTCTATTTATAAAATATATGCAGGTTGTGAATTTCATGTTTGTAGTAAATAGCCCATGATCCCCAAAAAATGTTCACGGGGTAGAAAAATACTTTCACGCATCCGTGAAAGATTGTTCACCATGTCAAAGAAAATATACATGGGCTTTCTGCAAATGTTTATATAGGGTCATCTCACTAGGGTTTACAGGATTACAACCGAATCAGTTTAAGTTTCGGAGGATTTGACCTAATCCGACTAGGCATAGCTAAAGTCTTGGGCCTCCATCTTCAGTCACCAGGCTTCATCCGAAGTCTTCTTCAAGTCGCCGTGCCTACAGGGCCACTTGTTGTGGTCCTAGGCCAGTCAAACCTTCTATCTAGGCATATACCCCGATCGGTATATCCCCATCAGTAGTCCCCAAATGCGTCAGGGGTTCGGCGAAGGTATTGACTTGGCAGTTAGAGTAGGCGAGTCCGAGTGAACACCTAGTCGAATTGGTGGCGAACTCCTCCAATGAAGGGAGAAGCTTTCTGTGTGTCTTTAGTCGTAGCTTTGGCGAGTCAATTGATTCCCGAGTCACCTCACTCGGTCAATTATAATGAGCGAGTGAATGGAGTGGGCGAGTCAAGTGAATGCTTTGGCAGAAGTTGGACCGTAAGCCTTGGTCAAACTAGCCATTGGGTAATTCCCAATGGTAACCTCGGTAGAATTACCGCGAGGTAACGGCTAGTCGTGATCAGCGGGTGACGCCGCTATAAAAGGCGAGCTACAAAAAGAAGCACCGATCTTTCCTCCATGTTCCCCATTCTTCTCTTTCTTCTTCTCTGTGCGAGCATCCAACCCAGATCCTAGACTCACGCGAGTCTGTGTCGATGGCGCCCGCGTGGTCCAAGTCCAAGTGCTCCACGGCCCTCCTACAGTCCTTCTAGGACACAGGTATCCTTGTGAAGGGGCAGTGGCGAGTCCTGCCCGCGGGTGAGAGCGAGCCCAAACCACGAGCCGGGGAATTCATTTCCTTTGTCAGCCAACTAGAGCGCGGGTTAGGGTTCCCCACCTTCGTATTTTTCAGACGATTTCTACACTTCTACCAGATAAAGCCCTCAGATCTAGGGCCGCACAGTATAGAGCAGTTGGCAGTCTTTGTTGCCTTTTGCGAGAGTTGTCTTTGTTGCCGCCCCTACTTCTCGCTCTGGATCGAGCTGTTCCACGGCCGAGCCAGCCGCGAGGGGAAAGGAGGTCCTTTGCTGGCCGCTGGCGGCGTCACTTTCTAGGTAAAGCCCAACACCAACTTCTTCAAGATGCTTCTACCAAAGAAGGCGGCCAGCGAGTGGAAAAAATGGTGGTTCTACGTCAAGGAAACCACTCCGGCTGGGGAAGTGGCGATCCCGGCATACACCCCCGAGCGAAGCAATCTGCGACGGTTGTTAGTACACAAGCTCCCCAAGGGCCAGAAGGTAGTTGTGGACGAGATGCATACCCACATGTCTGAGATCAAGGAGGAGGGGTTGAAGACGATAAACCTCTTCAATTGCTGTCTCAGGTGGCGACTGGTGCCACTCGCCACTCGATCCAACTGGATGTACAAATAAAGTGGGTGGTTTGATCCTTCCAGGTCGAGCCCAGATTTTTGGGTCACAGAGGATTACTCCACGGTTTTGAAGAAAATCACGGAGGCGACCTTCACCGACCTCCAGGAGGGCCAAGCCCCATACAAGCCGAGCAGTAGGCCGACCCCTTCAGTAAGTTTACCTCTTTATTTTGCAGTTGTTTTCCTTTTGCCAATTGTGTTTTCAAGTCGCTTATCCGACTCAAATATTGTCTTTTTTTGCAGACCTTCTAGGTTCTGGGGCACTGGGTGTTGGGTCCGCAGCATAGAAAACAAAATTTTTCCTACGATGAGAACTACACGCCAAGATCTATCTACTAGGTACAAAGCAACGGGTGGACATACATCCATCGAGAACTTACCCTCGAAGACAACGAGTTTTGTTAACGAGTAGGAACTCGTGGTTGATATAGTCGTACACTTGCCGATCTCAAGATCGTGAGGAAGTCCGAGCAGGTCCGGCTCCAGCACGTCCTTCAGATCCAGCTCCAGCACCACCAAGTCCAGCACCGCAAAGTAGTGGTGCATCCGTGATCGCACACACGTCCGGTACCCCAACAACCTCTGTCCCTCGCTCCAGCAAAGCAGCGGAAGCAGCAACTCCTTTCTAGATAAAGCCACCGGGAACATGTATCTCGCTAATCCGAGACTATGGGGAATAATACTAGAGGGGGAGAGAGATCCTTCACAAGGAGGTGTGAGGAAGAAGGGGAGTGAGGGGGGCCTTTTATAGGAGGAGGGGGGGTGCCCCTATCTCCATGGCCGGCGCATGGGGGGTGACTCCTCACCTCCCCCATTCATGTGGTGGTAACCCCTCCACATTAAAATGCCCCTTCACATTCTCCTTTAAAGTCTCCACTTTAAATGCATTAAATTTCTCCAAATTTAATGCTCTCTCATTTAATAAAACTCTTTTATTAATTTTATTCAGAATTTTGTTAATTACTTTAATTAACAAACATTCACATAAAACCCCCTGCAACATTTCAATATTACATGCAGAACCAATTTCAGCAATTTCACCTGAAATGGTTTCGGTGTCTATTGAAATAATTCCAGCGCTTTCTTAAATATTTATCTGAAACATATTTGCTCCGAATGGTGTCGGTATCCCGTAAGTGTGTCACCCTACGGTTCGGGAATAATGCAGACATGATCAAAACTCCTCTCGGATCAATAATCAGAAGCCGGACCTGGGGATCCATACTGACTCCTACACATTCAACGATGACTTCTGTGATCGTGAGAACCTTTAACGCTATTAACTAAATCCCTTTGTCTCGTGATATATTACATGTCCGAGATTCGATCATCGGTATCTCCATACCTAGTTTGATCTCGTTACCTACATGTACTCTTTTCTCGTTCCCGTGATATAACATTCTAGTGATCACATCACTTGCTTGCAAGCTATCTTAATGTGATATCATCGAGAGGGCCCAGAGTATATCTATCCGTCATCGGGATTGACAAATTCCACTCTTGATCCATGAGCCTCAACATAACACCTTCGTAGTACTGAACCCATCTTTATAGTCACCATGTTACGGTGTGACGTTTGATGTTATCAAGATACTCTTTCGGTGTTAGCAATTAACATGATCTTATGGTTTAAGGATAAAGATTACTTCGTATGATGTTATAGTAATATAAACATAATGACTTGATCGTAATGCTATACTTCGGATGAATGTTCATCACATCATTCCACCAATGGTGTGACCTTGTTATTAACAACATCCAATGTCCATGATCAGGAAACCTTGATCATCCTGTTAATCAACAAGCTAGTCTATAAGAGAGGCATGACTAGGAACCCTTTTTGTTTATTAAACACACATGTATTGATGTTTCCGAATCAATACATTTCTAGCATGTAAAATAAACATCTATCATATATAAGAGAGGCAATAATAAAGTTGTTATTATATATTCCTTATATATGATAGATGTTTATGCCCTGAGAGGCAATAATAAAGTTGTTATTATATAATGATAGATGTTTATTATATAAATTTTCGATGAAAGACCTTGGTGAAGCATCATATATATTAGGCATTAAAATCTATAGAGATAGATCAAGGCGCCTAATTGGGCTATCGCAGAGTACATACCTTGATAAGATATTAAAGAAGTTTAATATGGACGAAAGTAAGAAGGGGTTCTTACCTATGTTGCAAGGCAAGACATTGAGTAAGACTCAAAGTCTGGCTACGGCGGAAGAAAGAGAGATGATGGATAAGATCCCCTATGCCTTGGCCGTAGGCTCTATTATGTATGCCATGCTATGTACAAGACCGGATGTGGCACATGCTATTAGTTTGACTAGTAGGTACCAATCTGATCCAGGTTCGGAACACTGGATAGCGGTAAAGAACATCCTCAAGTACTTGAGAAGAACTAAGGATATGTTTCTCATATACGGAGGTGAAGAAGAGCTAGTCGCTAAGTGTTATGTCGATGCTAGCTTTGACACCGATCCGGATGACTCTAAGTCTTAATCCGGATACGTATTTCTCTTGAATGGAGCAGCAGATAGTTGGAGGAGTTCTAAACAACCTGTGGTGGCTGGATCAACAACGGAGGCGGAATATGTTGCTGCTTCAGAAGCGGCACAGGAGGCAGTTTGGATGAAAGAGTTCATTACGGAACTGGGTGTGGTTCCCAGTGCGTTGGACCCAATGGTGATCTATTGTGACAACAATGGAGCCATAGCCAACGCAAAGGAACCAAGGTCTCACAAGAATTCCAAACATATTAAGCGCCGGTTTCACTCCATCCGCGAGCATGTCAAGGATGGAGATATAAAGATTTGTAAAGTACACACGAACCTAAATGTAGCAGATCCGTTGACTAAAGTTCTCCCTAGGGAAAAACATGATCAACACCAGAACTCCATGGGTGTTAGATTTATCACTATGTGAAATAGATTATTGTCTCTAGTGCAAGTGGGAGACTGAAGGAAATATGCCCTGAGAGGCAATAATAAAGTTGTTATTATATATTCCTTATATATGATAGATGTTCATTTTACATGCTAGAAATGTATTGATTCGGAAACATCAATACATGTGTGTTTAATAAACAAAAAGGGTTCCTAGTCATGCCTCTCTTATAGACTAGCTTGTTGATTAACATGATGATCAAGGTTTCCTGATCATGGACATTGGATGTTGTTAATAACAAGGTCACACCATTGGTGGAACTATGTGATGAACATTCATCCGAAGTATAGCATTACGATCAAGTCATTATGTTTATATTGCTATAACATCATACGAAGTAATCTTTATCCTTAGACCATGAGATCATGTTAATTGCTAACACCGGAAGAGTATCTTGATAACATCAAACGTCACACCGTAACAGGGTGACTATAAAGATGGGTTCAGTACTACGAAGGTGTTATGTTGAGGCTCATGGATCAAGAGTGGAATTTGTCAATCTAGATGATGGATAGATATACTCTGGGCCCTCTCGGTGATATCACATTAGGATAGCTTGCAAGCAAGTGATGTGATCACTAGAATGTTATATCACGGGAACGAGAAAAGAGTGCATGTCGGTAACGAGATCAAACTAGGTATGGAGATACCGATGATCGAATCTCGGACATGTAATATCTCGAGAGACAAAGGGATTTAGTTACAAGCGTTAAAGGTTCTCACGATCACAGGAGTCATCATTGAATGTGTAGGAGTCAGTACGGATCTCCAGGTCCCGCTACTGATTATTGATCAGAGAAGGGTCTCGATCATGTCTGCATTATTCGCGAACCGTAGGGTGGCACACTTAAGAGTTACCGAACACCATTTTGGATCACATATGTTTCAGACGAAAGAATTGCAAAGCGTAGGAATTGTTTCAATAGAAACTGGAAATTGTTTCGGGTGAAATTGCAGAAGGTGGTTCTGCATGTGATATTGAAATATTGCAAGGGGCTATATGTGAATGTTTGTTAATTAAAGTAATTAACAAAATTCTGAATAAATTTAATAAAAAGAGTTTTATTAAATGAGAGAGCATTAAATTTGGAGAAATTTAATGCATTTAAAGTGGAGACTTTAAAAGGGAATGTGAAGAGGCATTTTAATGTGGAGGGGTTACCACCACATGAATGGGGGAGGTGAGGGGTCACCCCCCCATGCGCCGGCCATGGAGAGAGGGGTCACCCCCTCCTCCTATAAAAGGCCACCCATTCCCTCCTTCATCCTTACACCTCCTTGTGAAGGATCTCTCTCCCCCTCTAGAATTATTCCCCCATGGTCTCGGATTAGCGAGATACATGTTCCCGGTGGCATTTCGTCTGGAAGGAGTTGCTGATTCCGCTGGATCGCTGGAGCGAGGAGGTGGAGGTTGTCCGGTGGCTTAAACGTGTGTGCGAGTGCGGATGCGCTACTGAGTTGTGGCGCTCAGACTTCCTCACGATCTTGAGATCGGCAAGTGTACGACTACATCAACCACGAGTTCCTACTCGTTAACAAAGCTCGTTGTCTACGAGGGTAAGTTATCGTTGGATGTATGTCCACCCATTGCTTTGTACCTAGTAGATAGATCTTGGCGTGTAGTTCACACCGTAGGAATTTTTTTGTTTTCTATGCTGCGGACCCAACACTAGAGTTAATAATCTAGTTTGAAAAACTTTGCGTATTGAACACCTATGGATTTCTGGTGTTGCATATACGCGATTTCTAGTGGTTAACATAATCTCTGGATCTGACAGTTTCAGATCCGTGTGTATTTACATGTCTTTGCGTCTCTACGCATCACTCATTCTCAAATGAGATGGCATTGTATAAATTTGGTCCTTTGGTGAGACCTTTAGTTCATTCTGGTTAAAATATGTTGATATTATTGTCACACAATATATCTTCATAGTATTAGCCCACTTTGAACCACACCTAGTTTGATAACAAACTACTTAACACAAATGCCCTCCTATGCTGCTACTATAGCAGTCATATACTTAGCTTTTTTGTTGTAGTATTCGTCACAATGTCTCAACTTTGGAACTCATCCAAATCCATCATGGAACATCCTTTCCATTATATTGTGCCACCCATAGTCTAAATTGAGATAAATTTAATTTGTATCTTGTGACAAAACTAGTATCAATGTAACACTTTACAATGAACTACCTTTAACTATTTGTCACTTATACATGATATATTATTAGTTCTTCCAAAGCTCATAAGAATATCTTTACTATTGTCCAATGATCATCTTATGGATCATTCTGGTATGTGCTCATAACATTTAGAGCATAGGACATTCTGGATATATACATATCACGGTATAATCGATCAAAATCTTCATGTGATTTTACTCACCAAGTGTTGGAACACTTGAATCTTGATACAATCCTTTCCATGCAGCAAGAACCTTTCTTGTTGTTTCCATATTGAACCCTTTCAATATCTCATATATGTATGTCTAGCACAACCATATTAGCGCCTCAATCTATCCATATAGATATTGATGCCTAATATTCCGGTTTTGCCCAAGTCTTTCATCGACATCTTATTTTAATGAAATTCTTAACTTGTGTCAATACAAGATACATCCTTTCCAATCAACAATATGTCCTCTACATAATGTATTCGAAATATGTCTCAGCGCTCCCACTTAATTTCTTGCAAATGCAAGCATCTTCATCATCTCCGATGAATTTAAACTCTTTTAACAGTTTCATCATGGTGAAGATTCCAACTCTGCTATGCTTACTTCAACTATTGAAGTTTGCATGACCTTTTAGCACCCTTTGAATTAACAAAACCCTTCGGACCATGTCTTGTACACGTCCTAGGTAACTATTCTATTAGAAGAACATTGTTTTGTTTATTCAACTACCATATACCAAATTATATGTAGTGGTTGCTATATTAATCTGTCAAGACTAAATATCGCTATGAAAGATCAAATCTTGTCATAGTCAACTCCTTGAACATTGTTGTAAACTTGTTTCCGACATGTCGACTATTTCATAGATGTTAAACATCCATGTCTTATTTATTTATAGATCCAAACACGACCGATAGGCTTCACGCCTTTCCGGAGGGTCTTCCAAGTTCAGAAACTTGATTTCTCGTGTATGGATACTATCACGGATTCTATGACTTCTAGTCATTTTATGGAGTCAGGGCCCATCATCGCTTCTTTGCATGTAGTAGGTTCATCATTGTCAAAACAATAACGACTTGCTTATCAAATCACACTATTTGATTCTTACCGACCCACACGGTTCAATAGGAATTCTAATCTCCGAGATCACACCCTTTGAAATCACAGGAGCCATGAGCATTGTGGCTGCCACCGGGACACTTTCCGGCGCTGCGCTACTTAGCACATATAGCTAAGGTTCAACAACCTTATCAAAGTTCTATTGTCCTCCCACTTAACTTTTCACGAGAAATTCCTTCTCAAGAAACTTGACGTTCCAAGTAACAAACTCTTTTGTCCTCGGTGTTATGGAGAAATTCCCAACAAATTCTTTGGGATAACCTACAAAGACGTGCTTATCCGACTTTGGTTGTAAACATTTTACTTATGCATAGCATAACAAAATTTAAGAAAAGACAATTCGGGTTTTTATCCCAAACCATAACTCATATGGTGTCATTTCAACGGATCACGATGGTGCTCTTTTTAGTGTAAAAGTGGTAGTCTCTAAAGCTTTAATCCTTAAAACATAATGGCAGTAATATAAATGACACCTTTGATCTTACCATGTCAAACAAGGTTTGATTTGATCTCTCGAGCATACCATACTCCTGTGGTTTATCGGGAAATACAATTTCATGGAATAATTCCTGAAATCATAAGTGTTTTTCTAAACATGTAACTCAAATATCTTCCTTTATGATCGAATCATAAACTCTTTATTTTCTTGTTACAATGATTTGAACAATTTTCAAATGTTTCATACTTCTTCCTTATTAAGTAAATATATAGACCGTATTTACTTAAATTTCTAGAGAAAGCATATGAAGCAAAACGATCCATCGCATATGGCTACATATAATGGACTATATACATCAACATGCATAATATCCAATAAGTTAGTCATCCGTTCCTCTTTGGCCTATGAACGGAGTTTCAATTATCTCGAGGAAAGTTTCACAAGCGTCAATTGATCAAAATCAAAGACTTCGAAAATCCATCAACATGGAGTTTCTTCATGTTTTCTTTCCAATATAATTTAAAACAGCGATGTCACTTCATAAGTGATCTTTCAATCATTTGTCTTGCGATATTTTAGCAATAGTGTTTATGGATGTGATTTCTCCCACTAGACTTGTAAAAGCTCATCCATCCTTTATGGAATACGGTAATTATTTGAACAACCATTGTTCTCATAATACCGGAACAAAATAACAATTATTAAAACAAATCTTGAAGGCTAGGTTTGACAACAACGAAAAACACAATAACACTTTATTTGTTTTTGATTAACATCATCACTTATTCTCTTGCTAGTTACTTAGGCCATTGTAGTTCATGAATTGAGTTGTCCTGTATCACACTTCATACCAACCAATTCGGTATCCAATACCGGTATTCAATACCTAAGAACCACATTGTTTAACAAGCAAGTAATACAACCATAACGTGTATATCTTCTATATACCTAAGTTGGACATCTCCAACCTTTTATTTTCTGCCAAATATTTTATAGATTCTCTTTCAGCAATTCCTTTTCTTTTAAAAGAATCTATCAACATCAATAGTGGTGTCATTCACATGACACATAGTACAAAGTGTATATAGTAAAATACTAATACCTTTGGACTTGCACTTTGAAGTGGATCACCATCATCAAATGTTTGGTATTCTTTCAAAAATCCATTCTTTAGTAATTTTTTAGTGTAGTAAACATTTTACTTACATCTTCTATTCACCCTTATCATGACAACTTTCATGATCAAGATACTATAGCCTATAAGGAAGAATCACGAGTATAATGTTAGTTCCCAAAACCTTTTTGGGAGATTCGGATGCTTAGCATCTCCATCCTTCACAAATTCTCGTACAATATGAGAACATGTATTTTGCTAAATTATACTCTATCATAATGCAACCAAAAACATTGTTTCGGATATCACAATATCTTTCACACATGATGGTTTCTGAAACAATTTTCAGCTCCAATATAATCTTGATATTAAAACAACTTTTGAATATCAATAATCATGGAGGTAAACATGATACTTTAGATACTAACATTGGAATTCTTACTCTTGATTTAATACTTCTTATTAAACTTCATGGAGTAAATGGAGTTTGCTGAAAGTTTGCAATAGGACTTATAAACTTTAAATTGACATTCAAAACAATACGATACCAGTTCGTAAAGTAAATATCCAGAATTCTATAGTTCTATTATCTCAATTAAAACTAAGCATAAGGTAGTGAACATATGCCAATGACTACAACAAATTACGCAAATTCACTTTGATTTATTTTATGACAAATTGAGTTCTAATAATGCAAATTAGAAATAAACTCCCACTCAAAAACGACATCCCTCGTGTCCTTTTGGTGATTACATGAACCAAATCCACTACACCAAGTCCGATCATCACGTGAGTTGATGTAGCTTCAAAGGCGAGCATCTATATGAGCATCATATAAACTATATGACTCATGCTTAACCTTTCGGTCCGTGTTCTGAGGCCATGTCTGTACATGCTAGGCTCACCAAGTAAGAACCTTAGTACTCGCATGTGTAAAACTGTCTTACACCCGTTTGTATGAAAGCATAGAGTCGAGTACACCCGATCATCACGTGATGTCTCGAAACACGATCCATAAAACGGTGCATACTTAAGGAAGAACACATTTTTATCTTGATATCTAAATGAGGGATCATCTTACAATGCTACAGAAAGCGCCAAACTAGCAGTATAAGATGCTAACATCTAATGTGTAAAGTGAGATGATATGGTCCATGCATTTGATCTCTATCATTTGCATCGTGGTATGATCTCTATCATTCCTTTGTGTGTAAGGACAAGGTATATGGAACTTACACGTGGAGTGTGTTGTAAGAGTATCTATCATACATCTACTTACAACAATACCATATCAATACACTAGCCCAGCAACGATCTAAACTAGACGCCTCTAATTTATCAATTGCAAGTTTTATGTGGCTTAGGGCTTTCGGAGATAGAACCGTTCTTACCTACGAACATGAACCACAACGAGGATAACCAAGTTATTAGCAACTCGTTGTAAATCAGATATTGACTATAGTAGGAGAGACAGACACCCGCTAGCCACTTATGCAAAACAAGTTGCATGTCAGTCGTGGAACCGGTCTCATGTGCGATGACATGTAAGGTTGGTCTGGGCCGCTTCATCCCACTATGCCACCACTATCCAAAATACATAGAAGATGCAATAATATGATCACCATCGCCCACATATAAACATATGTGTACTACCCGTGCAAATCACCTACGCATAGATCAGGCTCTGATACCACTGTTGGGTCCGCAACATAGAAAAAAAAAATTCCTACGATGAGAACTACATGCCAAGATCTATCTACTAGGTACAAAGCAACGGGTGGACATACATCCATCGAGAACTTACCCTCGAAGAAAACGAGTTTTGTTAACAAGTAGGAACTCGTGGTTGATGTAGTCGTACACTTGCCGATCTCAAGATCGTGAGGAAGTCCGAGAAGGTCCGGCTCCAGCACGTCCTTCAGATCCAGCTCCAGCACCACCAAGTCCAGCACCGCAAAGCAGTGGTGCATCTGTAATCGCACACATGTTCGGTACCCCGATAACCTCCGTCCCTCGCTCCAGCAAAGCAGCAGAAGCAGCAACTCCTTTCCAGATAAAGCCACCGAGAACATGTATCTCGCTAATCCGAGACCATGGGGAATAATACTAGAGAGAGAGAGATCCTTCACAAGGAGGTGTGAGGAAGAAGGGGAGTGAGGGGGGCCTTTTATAGGAGGAGGGGGTGCCCCTCTCTCCATGGCCGGCGCATGGGGGGTGACTCCTCACCTCCCCCATTCATGTGGTGGTAACCCCTCCACATTAAAATGCCCCTTCACATTCTCCTTTAAAGTCTCCACTTTAAATGCATTAAATTTCTCCAAATTTAATGCTCTCTCATTTAATAAAACTCTTTTATTATTTTTATTCAGAATTTTTTTAATTACTTTAATTAACAAACATTCACATAAAACCCCCTGCAACATTTCAATATTACATGCAGAACCAATTTCAGCATTTTCACCCGAAACAGTTTTGGTGTCTATTGAAATAATTTCAGCGTTTTCTTAAATCTTTATCTGAAACATATTTGCTCCAAATGGTGTCGGTATCCCTTAAGTGTGTCACCCTACGGTTCGCGAATAATGCAGTCATGATCGAGACCCCTCTCAGATCAATAATCAGAAGCGGGACCTGGAGATCCATACTGACTCCTACACATTCAACGATGACTTCTATGATCGTGAGAACCTTTAACGCTAGTAACTAAATCCCTTTGTCTCGCGATATATTACATGTCCGAGATTCGATCATTGGTATCTCCATACCTAGTTTGATCTTGTTACCGACATGTACTCTTTTCTCGTTCCCGTGATATAACATTCTAGTGATCACATCACTTGCTTGCAAGCTATCTTAGTGTGATATCACCGAGAGGGCCCAGAGTATATCTATCCGTCATCGGGATTGACAAATTCCACTCTTGATCCATGAGCCTCAACATAACACTTTCGTAGCACTGAACCCATCTTTATAGTCACCCTGTTACGGTGTGACATTTGATGTTATCAAGATACTCTTACGGTGTTAGCAATTAACATGATCTCATGGTCTAAGGATAAATGTTACTTCGTATGATGTTATAGCAATATAAACATGATGACTTTGATTGTAATGCTATACTTCAGATGAATGTTCATCACATCATTCAACTAATGTTGTGACCTTGTTATTAACAACATCCAATGTCTATGCTCAGGAAACCTTGATCATCTTGTTAATCAACAAGATAGTCTATAAGAGAGGCATAACTAAGAACCCTTTTTGTTTATTAAACACACATGTATTGATGTTTCCGATCAATACAATTATAGCATGCAAAATAAACATTTATCATAAACATGGAATAAGATAATAACCACTTTATTATTGCCTCTCGGGCATATTCCCTTCACTGGGTCCCCCGTTAGACGAGGAAGCGCCAGAGGAGATCCTCGATGAAGATGAGGGGGCGAGTCCAAGGAGTCGGAGGAAGCCGTGGAGGAGGAACCCGCCTCCATGCCGCGAAGACTTGTAGGCAGAAGCGACGCGAGATGGAGGCCAGACACAGCCTCGAGGAACTTGACAGCGACATGGAGATTGTCGATGAACAGAGCTCCAAATAGGTGGCTACTCTGGTCAAAGCCGCTCCGAAGTCGAAGCCATCGGCTAAGGCAGCGACCGAACCTACAATGATGCTTGATTTGGAGGAAGAAGACGAAGAAGTAGCTATTGTGCTTAGTATGGTGAAGGGGTCGGAAGACCCAGCGCTGGCGACTGGAGCGAAGGCCCCGCCGATGGCAAAGAGGTTGGCAGCCCCGACACCAGTGAAGGCGCTGGAAACCCCAACAGCAAAGAAGGTGTCGGAGGCCTCGGCTGCGGTCGCCAGGTCGATGAAAAAGCTAGTGGGGCCGTCCAAACCGCATCATCAAGCTAGCCTGTTGGAGGCGGGGCTGACGCTTGCGATCGGGCCCGAGTTAGAGAAGCCAGCACACATCACTACTGGTCTACACGTTATCCCGGTCACCAAGTAAGCATATTTATCTCGTCGGGTTGAATGCTCATCTCACTCGCCAAAATTTCCGACTCATTGATTGTTCTGAATTCGCAGGAGCAAACCAAAGAAGATAACTCGAGCGACCGTGTCCAAAAATTCCCTCGAGTGCTGTCGAGGAGGTGGAAGACGGTTCCAAGAAGAGGAAGGGCGATATTGGCGAAGTGTCGGAGCTCGCTATTAAGAATCAGAAGGATCTTGACCCGGAAGGCGAGGTGGCCGTGGAAGGCACCACGGGCAACATTGTTGTCCACGAAGAAAGGGCCATGGCCCCAAAGGTCGAAGTAGAAGGTGCCGACTCAACCAAGGAGATGGTGGCAGCGTCCCCGTCTACAGCAGCCAAACCTACGACATTTCTGCGCTTCCTTGCAAAGGGAGCATCCTCAGTCGCCTAGGCGCAATCTCCGTTGGTAGCCGAAATTATCCATGACAACATCGGCCTGATGGCTCCATGGACCGAAGGAGCGGCACCGATGGGAGCGATCGAGCTCCGCCGCTTGCTCAGCCAGGCACTCTAGGTATGCCCAGTCCCCAAGGCTCTGGTGGCTAAATAGTAGTGACCGAAGGCTTTTGTTTCTTCTTTTTCTTCAATGCCCAGTCCCCAAGGGTCGGGTCGCTGGTTAGTAGCGAGCCAGCACTTGCAAATTTTAGCGAGTCCCCAATCCCCGAGGGTCGGGTCGCTGGTTAGCAGTGGGTCGGCACTGGCGAATTTTGTGAGTCCTCGTGCAACATGGCGGTGATGGATCCGGCGGCCGAAGCATGGGTCATTGAGTCGGCATCATCGCGGAGAGCCGCGTCACTCCCACCCGCGTCACTGACGGCCGAGTCGTATTCGGAGGCGAGGTGGGTGATGGAGCGGACCTGCTCCTCCGAGAGAAGATTGTCTGGGGGCGATCCACCGATTATCGCCGTTTCTGCCGGGTCGATGGCTTACGTGGACCCGACAAAGAGGTTGATAGTGACGACTAGCATCACCACGGCGTAAGTGACCGGGCGCGACGCTGGTATGTAGCTGCTCGGTAGGATCTAGAGGAATATGCCACTAGCAATCATGCGGCCGGTGAAGATCGGCCGGTCGATTGGAGTGTAGGGTCTCGCCGCATATCTCAGGCTTGACTGGCCAAGCCCCACGGTGGGCGCCACTATCATGGGAATGACCACGGCAGTCGCTACCAGGGGTAGCGATTGATACGATTGGGGGCAAGAGATAGTCTCCATCTGCGGAGCGAGATTGGGAGCAAACACAAGGGTTTACCCAGGTTCGCCCCTGTAGGGTAAAGACCTACTTCCTACTAGATTGTATTATTAGCGAGTGGATTATAAGATCGGTGAGCTCGGTAGCTAGGCAGCAAGTCGCTTGAATGGGGTAGCTAATAGGATGTAAGTACAATGAGAGCCCTAGGGAGGTTTATATAGGGTCACCTTACTAGGGTTTACAGGATTACAACCGAATCAGTTTAGGTTTCGGAGGGTTTGACCTAATCCGACTGGGCCTAGCTAGAGTCTCGGGCCTCTATCTTTAGTTGCTGGGCTTGATCCGAAGTCTTATTCCGGTCGTCGTGCCTGCATGCCCACTCGCTGTGGTCCTGGGCTAGTCGAACCTTCTCTCTGGGTATACCCCAATTGGTATATCCCCATCAGTATCAGAATGATGTAATCACACTCTATTAGATAGTGTGTTGTTTATGATGTCTCTTACTGACTTATCGTTATCATTTTGGGGGTACACGTTAGAAACAACTGCATTCATTTTAAATAGGGCTCTATCCAAATCCGTGGAGATAACATCATATGAGATATGGCATGGCAAGAAACCTAAATTGTCTTCCCAGAAAGTTTGGTGTTGTGAGTCTTATTTTAAAAGAATACATCGTGATAAACTCGAACCGAAAGCGGAGAAATGCATCTTTGTAGGGTATCCAAAGAAAACTATTGGATACACCTTCTACAACAAAACCGAGGGCAAAACATTCGTCACCAATAATGGTACCTTTCTTGAGAAAGGGTTTCTCACCAAAGGTGTTAGTTGGAGGAAAGTAGAGCTTGATGAGATTGTTGACACTTCCCTCCAAATCCCGAGTGGTGCAACGGAAGATGTTCCAGAATCGTCCTCAACAATTGAAGAGGAAGCAAATGATGATGATCATAACATTCACATCGAGGTACCTACTCAACCACGCAGGTCTATAAGAAGATGAACCGCTCCTGACTGGTATGTTGATCTTGTTAATATAGCCATGTTAGTTAAACAAGATGAACCTCCGAACTACAAGGAAGCAATGGAGGGCCCTGAGTCCAAGAAATGGCTTTAAGCCATGAAATCCGAGATAGGATCCATGTATGATAACCAATTATGGACTTTGGTGGATATTCCCGATGGCTGCAAGTTTGTTGAGAATAAATGGATCTTTAAGAAAAAGATAGACGTTTACAGTAATGTGACCGTCTATAAGGCTCGAATTGTCGCGAAGGGTTTTCGATAGATTCAAGGAGTTGACCACGATGATACGTTCTCACCCTTAATGATGCTTAAGTCTATCAGGATTTTACTAGCAATTAATGCGTATTTCGATTCTGAGATATGATAGATGGATGTCAAAACTGTGTTTCTAAATGGAAACACTGAGGAAGATGTACATGGTACAATCATAAGGTTTTGTTTTGTTGACCCTAAGAATGTTGGAAAGGTATGAAAGCTTCAACATTCCATTTATGGATTGAAACAAGCATCTCGGAGCTGGAATCTTTACTTTCATGAAGTGATCAAAGGTTTTGGATTTGTCCAAAATGAAGAAGTCTGCATTTAAAAGAAAGTGAGTGGGTGATTAGTAGCATTCCTAGTATTGTATGTGGATAACATATTATTAATTGGGAATAATGTGAATCTTCTAAAGAGTGTAAAGGATTATTTAAATAGTGATTTTTCTATGAAGGACATGGGTGGAGCTGCTTACATATTAGGCATTAAAATCTATAGAGATAGATCAAAACGCCTAATAGCATTAAGTCAGAGTACTTATATGGATATGGTTCCGAAGAGATTCAAAATGGATCTGGCGAAGAAAGGGTTCTTGCCTGTGTTGAAAGGTAAGCCATTGAGTTTGACTCAGCGTCCAGCAACGTCTAATGATAAGGAAGTGATGTCTAACATCCCCCACGCTTCAGCCATAGGATCTATCATGTATGACATGCTGAGTACTCAACCTGATGTGGCCC
Organism: Avena sativa; assembly: GCA_916181665.1. NCBI lineage: Eukaryota > Viridiplantae > Streptophyta > Magnoliopsida > Poales > Poaceae > Avena > Avena sativa. The sequence continues at coordinate 475,543,189 of OV702290.1, forward strand.
TAGCTCTTAGCTTGATGAGCTGGTTTTAAAGTAATCCTAGAATAGATCATTGGACATCAGTTAAGAATATCCGGGAGTATCTTATGAGAACCAATGATATATTTATAGTCTAGGAGGATGTGAAGAGGAGCTTCCGTAAAATGTTACGTTGACGCAAGTTTTAACACTGATCCAGATGACTCGAAATCTCGGACGGGGTACATGGTTTTTGTGAATGGAGGAGCGGTGAGCTGTAGGAGCGGAAAGCAAGCCACACCAGCTTAATCTACAATGGAATTGAGATATATATCTGCTTCGAAAGCGGTAAATGAAGATGTCTAGCTAAGAAAGTTCGTCATCAAACTGGATGTGTTTCTAAGCATGCAAGACCCCATGAGCATATATTGTGAAACACATGTGCCATTGCGAATGCGAAGGGACCAAAGTCTAACTCTAATGCCAAGTATATACTCCGGCGTTATCATGTGATAAGGCAGTATGTGAAGGAAGGTGACATAAATATGCGCAAAGTACGTACGAATATGAATGTTGCAGACCCGTTGATGAAACCTCTTTCACAAGGAAAGCATGATTAGCACCAAGAGGCGATAGGTGTTAGATTTTTGCTAAATGTAAACAAGATTATTTGTATTCTAGTGCAAGTGGGATACTATTGGAGATGTGCCCTAGAGGCAAATAATAAAGATATTTTTATTATCATATATAAAATATTCATAATAAGTTTTATGCCTTGCATGTTTTACTTGTGATTCCCGAGTTTTATGAGTTTTCAAACTTTGCAGCTAAGTTCGCCCTCTTAAATTACTATATGTCGATATGTCGAAATTAGGTGAAATTAATTTAAACCACAAGTGAGTTGCTGATTTCTCTTCAAATCTTACAAAAATCTTTTGAAGGTACCCACTAGACAGTCAATATATGGAGAACGACCAAGAGTTTTGAAAGATTTAACTTCTTGCTAGAATCTGCATACCGACAAAGTTGACCCTGCTTTGAAGGCAAAATAATAAAATAAAGAAAAAAGAAAAAATGGCGTCCTTTTACGTGTATTATTTGCAATAAAAAAATGATAAACATGAGTTTTTTTAACATTTGAAAAACCTGCTTCACAAAGTTAGCATCTCCCTCTTCCACAGCGCGGCGCTACGCATGTGTGTCTTCGTAGGGTACACCGATCTACTTCTAGCAACCATGTTTTTTTTGGAAAAACTCAATCGATCTATCAATAATCTTCAACATCAGTACAAAAGGCTCAAAATTAATGATAATTACATAAAGTTCCTTAGACTATCTAGCAACGACTGCAAACACTAGCGCGATAATTGAAGCAGCTTGCTCCTTCAGAACCTACGGTACCCCGGTTCTAAAAGAATAAATAAATAATGCCGCCACCCTAATTTTCAGACAAAGTGTACCTTGTTTATTACAATTCCCAATTTTAGGATATTTCAAGGGGGCATAGAAAGTTTTTTCATTTTATTCATGTTTACTTTTCTTGTTTTTGATGAGTTTGTTGCATCTTAATGCTAGTAGTTGTATATTTTAATTGCTAGGTAGTGTATACGTTGGTATAATACCGACAATAGATGACGACGTGTCACTTTTTTATACCTAAGAGTTGATTATATTATTGAAATTTCTCTCACGCACTTGCAGATTATTAAATTAGACCTAGTTCGACAAATCGAGAAAAAGTTGTCCGAGTGAGTGAAATATGGACACATTATCATAAATATAATATAGATATGGCCACAACGTTGGTCATTTGATGTAAAACGCATGAATGTTTATACATGGTAAGCCTTAACATGAAGAAAGTTTTTCAAATATTTTTAAATCCATGTTCATGAGTTTTCATGGAAACCGATACACACCACAGAACGTCATGCACAAGTTTTTCACATTTTTCTATTTTCTTTAATTTATTAGAAAAAATTCAAAACACATAGTGAAAAATTTTGGCATAAAATTTCTATCAAGAAGTTGAATCTTTTGAAAAGTCTTTATGGTTTAAGAAGAGTGACCAGCTGGGCTATCAAGCATTTCGACGTTGACCTGACATGATCCATAATTTCCGCTTCTATTTAGGGTCCTCTATCCTAATGTTAAGGAAGAGGTTGTAGTTTTCTTATTTTTGAACGTACTGTTATTTTCAAAGGTACTGTTTGTACGGTATGTGACTGGCCAACATTAAATGCAATTTCTAGATCGGCCTTTCGGGGCCTTACCTCTAGAAAAGACACAATGCAAGGTTTTCATTTTACTTTTGTTTATTTTTCTAGATTTTTTCAATTACCGAGGTTTGTGTGAGGTCCTGCTAGCACGCAAACCCACACACCTTCACCTCGTTTCCTCTGATGCCATGCTTTTCCTGTTGAGGCGGTGTCAAGCTAGTGACACAACAATATCACGTGGTGGTGACGTGCATCCTTTCTCCGTGCAGTCACGAATCGGACCAGTCCATTGAGTACTACTAGATTTAGGGGTGCGCCTTGGCGCACGATCCCGTTGATCTTGAACAAATTTAGCGCTAATAAATGAGCGAAAAATAATATGAGCTAGAGAATTTGAAACCACAAACAACTTTTTGCATGATCCCGTGGAATTGCGTTTGTTTAGTTTTTACACACAGAAATGAGACTAAAGTAATAATGATGCTAGAGAGGAAATTCGTTTCAAGATATTAAGCAATTCGCTTCTCAAAGCTTACAAAAAAATGAAAACAGTAATATTGAAATACCTACAAAACAATAATACCTAATAAAAAACTGAAGAAGGTACTATAGGAGTGTAATCATAAATATTGAAGTCAACATGCAATTATACGTAAATTAATCTAACCTACTAAGCAGATAGAGTGATGGCACGTGATGTGTGAAAGGCGGCAAAATAACTGAATCAACGAGCTTTCTAGAGGAGTGCATAGTATTTAAGCATCTCAGTTCATGGTTGCTATATTTTCGCTTATGCTTTCTAATTGTGTCCCTTTCTACTTCCAATGCAAGTAGGAAAAAGGTATATTATTTTGTTTTCGTCCATCTAGCTAGAATGGTGAGGAGAAGAGAGAAGAAGCAAACGGTCTAAAGAATGAGAGCGTGCGAAAAATACTGTTTCACTCATGAATATCCAGTTCTCGATGATAAAGGGCAGGCCACGGGAAAAAAGGGGAGAACGTTCACTTTGTTGGCGTGCGAGGCAACATGGTTCTAGCGCTAGTCAGGATCTAAAGTTTTAGTGATAGTAATCCTATCCGAGAGGTATGAAGTTCCCGTTCTTGGTGATAAAGGGCAAGCCATGGGAAAGAACGGGGAAGGTTCACTTTGTTGGCGTGCAAGGCGACAGGGTTCTAACGCCAGTCAAGATCTAAAGTTTTAGAGACAGTAATCCTATTAGAGAGGTGGGCGATCAGCTCCCATCTGACATGGGAGAAGCACGACCGCTCTAAGGCGAGAGCTTGCGGCGGAGAGGGAGCGATAGGGGACGAATCAATGTGATCTGCTAGGAACAGGAGCTGAATCAAGCCGACCTGCTACGAATTGGTATTTCCTCGCCCTTGAGCTATCAGCGGTGAAATTTGTTTTACGTGTGTGCTAACTGATTGCATTATTCAGTTCCCATATTCTTTTTATTCAGTTAAAGAAAGTAACCGTGATGTTGTGAATTTTCTTTTTCTGTTTGTTCGGCATAGTAAGTCTTGTTTTCCGTGTTTTATCAATTCAGCTAAACTGGTGCCATGAAAATATTACAAAAGCACGTTCATCAAACCCAAAACAGTATCCTAAAACGTGAATGAGCTGTCCTCCTCGGCCAACAATAACAATGAAAGACACCCTAGGAAGCCACAACCAAAACAATACAATCATCGGCTCGCAAAGCTGTAATAATAAGATGTCCATAAAATTGTTTTGCCTCTCCGGCATGACCAAACACAAAGTAAACACCCCCAACAGGAATTAGATCCGTGAAAAATACTTGATTATAGATGTCAAGGTGATCTGTATTTAATAACTTGTAATGGAGAGAAGAAGCCATATCCCTGAGTGCATTCTTATCATACATCTCTACTAAAAAAAGCCAATTGCCAAGTAATCTTCCAGTGTGGATGGATTCCGTAGATATATTAAAGGACACGAAAGAGTGGCCATTTCTACCGGACATAATAGAAAGTTCCTGCAATAACTAAACATGCGAATATGGCATGGTTCTTCTTTAAATTGATCGATGTTGTTATTTGGCACACATCCTTCCATGGTTTGTCCCTATGACAGTGATGTGAATGAGATACAATTTTTCTTGAAAAGAGTTTAAATAGAGGTACTTAGCTCATATATAATTTGTCCAAACTCTTAATATTTGTTTTCCCAAATTGGGCCTAAACGCACACAAAGTTTCCATCATTGTGTGACCCGTCTTTGAGCAAAGTTGCTTGCATTGTTGCCATGGTTTAACAAAAACAAAACAGTGGGGATAATAAAAGGTAGGAAATAATGAGCATAATGTGGAAAAGTTGTAGTAAGTACGAGCAGTGAAATCAAAAATATAAAATTGTGTACTAAGCTAGATCACTAAGAATGGCATTGTATGCTATTTCCTCCGTTTCAAAATATAAGATGTTTTAGCTTTATGAATAGAGTGTATTTAGATCATTTTAGTGTGTAGATTCATCTAGGTTTGAAGTGAATCTACACACTAAAAGAGTCTAGATACACTTCTTTCACAAAGCTAAAACATCTTATATTTTAAAACGGAGGGAGTACTATTCTTCTTGCAGCTGGTACATGTAATTAAGATAAAAGGAAATCCTAATATATTCAACTGTATAGGTAAATATATAGTAAAGGTCTTTGTCTAAAAGGTTTTTAACTGGTGTTATGTGAAACAAAACACAAAAGCTGTGGTTCTGTGGGAAAAAAAAACACCAACAACTGGTGTAAACTGATAAAATCTCCTTGGCTTAATGGCATTAGATATGGGTTTTTAGTACATAGGCTAATTAATTATTAATTATCTTCGGCCATTAACGCATCTACAGTGCCACCTGACTAGTAGTACAACCGGGAGGCCATGGATCAGGGGTATGACATGGCAATACCGGGCATACCCCCTAGATCCGCCGCTGTTATAAAGAAGTTGCAGAAGACAAATATTTATATATTTTGTGGCATCGGGAGATTTCAATCAGCAATTGGATCAAATTGCCGAAAATAAATTTGCTAAGCAGCATACGAGACTTGTTGGCGAAAATCCATTTGTGCCAAGTTGCCACCATGTGTAGCGTGTTTATCTTCACTTGGAAGGCATGGAAACTGTAAGTCAGATCTAGGGTGGTTTGCCGTGTACCAAGGCATGATCTCGTAGTAAGAAAAAAGCATCCGTGGTCACTGACGGCCTCTACGCGTCACTGCGGCATAGTAGTATCCCATTCCATGCCGTTTCATGGAAGCTGTGCTGAAAACCACGTCCACCCGCATCCGGCCCTAGCTAGCATCCCACCCCCAACCAGCCACTCAACTCAATGACCCTATTTAAGCACCATCCAGCATATATCTCCCCTCGCAAATCAAGCGAGCACCCGTCGACCCACATATAAAAAACTAATTAAGCTTCATCATGGGTTGGAGGGCTTTCGTTGTGGCTGCCGTGGCCGTGGCCTTGGCGGCAGCAGCAGGGGTGGGAGGCGACTTGGCAGCGGACATGAAGGAGTGCTCGCAGAAGCTGGAGGCGCTTGCGACGTGCCTGACGTTCGTGCAGGGCCAGGCTCCGGCGCCGACGCCGGACTGCTGTTCGGGGCTGAAGACGGCGCTTCAGGCCAGCCCCAAGTGCCTGTGCGTGCTCGTCAAGGACCGCGACGACCCAGGCCTGGGCTTGAAAATCAACGTCACAAGGGCGCTCGGCCTCCCCGCCGCCTGCGGCGCGCCCGCCAACATCTCCGACTGCCCAAGTACGTCCGACGACCTCCTCCGTAATTAATAAGTACTAAAGCTTACTAGTATTACAGAAAACACTACGACTAGGACTAGGCGCACACGCTCACACTAGCTAACTCTCTCGATCAGTAGTTACATATATACATCTCGACCGTATCGGTCTATTAATTAATTGATCTGTCTAACACGACGATGTACCGCCTTCTAGTTCCCAAACTGCTTCCTTAAGTAAATTATTCGTGAAATGCATGAGTCCGCTGTCAATCGATGGTTGGATCCATGATATTTCCTCCATCCCGAAGACTACACGGCAGATATGCATGTATCTAGACGGGACATGTCTTATTGTAGATTTATTACATGTCAATCTATATAAAAACCTCCTTTTCGTGACATATGAAAGACTAGTAGTAATCTGGAACGATCATGCCAGAGAACACCAGTGAGCCTGTGATGATATATCATTACATCAAAGGTGGGTGTGCTATTGAAGTTAGTGGAGGCCATGTGCTTCAATTTTCAAAACGTCGTCGCCAAGACGTAAAGAAGCACTACCAAGTTAAGAAATGCGTGTAGAAACATGGTTTGTAATGTAGGCCCTTAATTTGTACAGTACGTGTTCGATCGGGATCGCGACACATGCTGGTATGGTACTGCCGTACTGGTCGTGGTAGCAACGCCTCAGAAGTAGACAGAACAAAGGGGGTTGGGTTTGCACGAGAATGAGAATAGGAGGAAAATATCTCGATCGGCCACCGGCCGGAGCGTCCAAATTAGCCTGCTTTCAGCGTTTCCCTATGTGGTCCGTGACTTGACTCATCTGTTTAGGCTACGCACCGGAAGAAGATTCGGGCAGATACATATTAAGCTGGATCGGAGTAGCTAAGCTTGTTCAATAATGTTCATGCATGTCATGACTGAAGCTCGATGATGTTTTTTTTTCGAATTACAGTGCTTAGAGAAAGATAAGTACACTAGTAAAAAAATACAGTAGCAACTCTGTTTATAATGGTATAAATAACCTCCTGTTGCGGATTCAACAAATTAATTAATTAATACAGGGCTACTGAACCTACCGGCCAATTCCAAGGACGCGCAGGTCTTCGAGCAGTTTGCCAAACAATTGGCAGCCCAGAACAATAGCTCCAGTGAGTTTTCTCCCCCCTCTTGTTATAAGAAGTTTTAGATAGTTTTAAAAAATATATATACTACTCTCTGTTTTCAAAATATAAGAAGTTTTAGATTTGTGAAAGGAATGTATCTAAACCTTTTTTAGTGTGTAGGTTCACTTCAAAATTTACTGAACCTACGTACTAAAAAGACCTACATACACTCCTTTCACAAAGTTAAAATATCTTATATTTTAAAACGGAGGGAGTACTACTCTAATCTTGCCTAAGAGAAGCGTTCCCGCTGAAGAAGGGAATTTCATGAAAAGCATGCATGCCCGGCTGAATTTAATTGTGAAGTGACTGATGCAGATTAACATCCCACTCTGTAGGTACTCATCCGTTTCAAAATATAAGATGTTTTAGATTTATAAAGAAAATATATTTAAATTTTTTTTAGTGTGTAGATTCACTCCAAATCTCAGTGAACCCATATACTATCTCCGTCTCAAAATAAGTGACTTGCATTTATCTAGATTCAGATATATCTTACACTAAAACAAGTCTAGATACATGCGAATTTAGACAAACTCAAGTCACTTATTTTGAAACGGAGGGAGTACTAAAAAAAGTCTAGATACATTTGCTTCACAAAGCTAAAATAATCTATCTAGTTTTAGCTTTGTGAAGCAAATGTATCTAGACTTGGTGACTAAAATATGACTAGATATATTCGATTCTAGGCGAATCTAAATCAGTTATTTCTAGACGGAGAGGGAGTATTTTAAAACGGAGGGAATAGTAATTGATTTGATGAAAGCCCAAAGAAAACTGTTGCACTACTTGACACACACCAGCGTCAGCTTCGCTCTCATCTGTGGGCGTTGGAGTCCACGTTAGTCCATAGAAATCAATGCGCTGGCCCCAACAGTGATGCTCAAGTTTGATTGTCGATCGTGTGACGATAGCTAGTACGGGTAATTAGCAGTTTACTCATGCTTCTAAGAAGGTTATTACTAGCACTACTGTACAACTAGTACAACTCTAGCTTGGTTCTCGTTGTCGTGATGATTGCTTCACGTGCTTTGGTTCTGTTTGGAATTTGGAATTAAAATTGATTGACGCGTGGTCTCCCTCCAGGTGGAAGTGGTGGTGGGTCGAGTGCTCCGAGCACGGGCGCACAGAAGGCCGCGGCGGCGACGAGGATGAGGAGGTGGTTGGGAGTGGGCGGAGTCGGTGGCGCAGTGTCGCTCTTCTTCTTGGCTGCCGTCCCACTCGCCGTGCCTTTCTTGCTTCTTCTAGCTTAAATGGGGATCGATAGTGCCGAGATAATCATTAGTGTGTACTAGTAGTACTACATTATATGCATGCATGGTGTTGCCGACCTCTGGTTGATGAGTGCACGCACGCACGCGTGTACACGCTAGATTTAGGGGTGCGCTTTGTCGTACGACCCGTTGATCTTGAACAAATTTAGTGCTAATAAATAAGCGAAAAATAATATGAGCTAGAGAATTTGAAACCACAAACATCTTTTCGCATGATCCCGTGGAATTGCGTTTGTTTAGTTTTTACACAAAAAAGAGACTAAAGTAATAATGATGCTAGAGAGGAAATCGTTTCAAGATATTAAGCAATTCGCTTCTCAAAGCTTGAAAATAAAATAAAATAAAAACAGTAATATTGAAATACCTGGAAAAGGTGAAAACCCCTCCCGTGCCGTCCCCGCTCGGGCGGCACCGGAGGCCAACTCTCCTCTCTCCCCCGCCTCCGTCGGAGGACGCGCCGAGCAAAGCTCGCGTCGTCGACGATGGGGGCGGGGCCTTTCTCCCTCGTTCAGCCTCGTCGTGAGGGGCGTCGGCCTGGGCGGCGGCGGAGGTCCTCGACGGCGTGCCGGCGGGTGGCGGTGCAGGGAGGGCGTGTCGTGGCGGCGCGGAGGGCGCACGGTGGAGGCTGCAGCAGGTGGAGGGCTCCCATGCCCGCGATCGCACGTGGAGGCAGGGCCGGATCTAGGCCTGTGCGGGCCGCACGGACCGCGGCTCCGGATGCGGTGGCGGCGTGAGGGGCCCCTGCTCTGGCATGCTGCAGCAGTGGTGGCTGGCCAGCAAGGGGGGCCTCCTCCCTCGAGCCCATGTTGGCTGGTGGCTTTCCCGGCGGTGGCCAGCGCCCTTGGCGGTGCCGACGGCCAGCCCAGGCGACGGCGGTGACTGGGTCTTCACCGTCCAGTCCCTGTTTCCATGGTGGTGGGACGGCGATCAACCCCCCGCTCCATCAACGACATTTATGGCTCTCTTCTCGTGGGCGGTTAGTCCAAGGCGGCTCCTTGCTGTGTATCCGGTGATGTTGGGGTTGACGGCAGAGCCGGGGAGAAATCCCTGCGTGATGCTGGTGGCGGCGATATCCGTGGGCGCCGTTACCTTCTTGGAGGCGTCGTCTCGGCGCTGCCCGTGCTTCCCCGCCTCGAACACCTGGGGAAACCCTAGACCCGGCTAAAGGATCGGGCGGCGGCGGCACAGCTATGTCGTTCCCTCCTTGGGGGCGTCGCCTTGGTGGTTCCTGGAGTCCTCGCTGCGCTAGTTGGAGCCTGGCCTTGGCTGCTGCCTAGAGCTTGGGCTTCTGGGGCGCTATGTACACCGTCCATGGTGCTTCCTCGTCGACGCCTCCTCCAGTCGGGCTCGGTCCCGCCGTTCACTCCCCATCTCTTAGGCGCTATGGGCGAACGGTGCGTTGGCTTGCGCCTTCCTTGAGTTGGATCGGTCTTGTGTAGCTCCTTTCTTCGGTTGTGACGCGGCCTAGAAGCTCGGTGTGTCATCCCCTCGCCATTCTTGGTTGGAGATGGTTCATGGAGAGTCTTTGTCGTGTGGTTGGTGTGTTGTGTTGTAATCGTGTGGCGTTGTGTTTGTATCGTGTAGCCTTTTGACGTTGTATCGGCTATCTTGGCCTCTTCTTCTATGAATCCGATACACCTCTCAGGGTGTATCCTTGAAAATATTGAAATACCTACAAAACAATAATACCTAATAAAAACTGAAGAAGGTACTATAGCAGTGTAATCATAAATATTGGAGTCAACATGCAATTATACGTAAATTAATCTAACCTACTAAACAGATAGAGTGATGGCACGTGATGTGTGAAAGGCGGCAAAATAACTGAATCAAAGAGCTTTCTAGAGAAGTGCATAGTATTTAAGCATCTCAGTTTATGGTTGTTATATTTTTGGTCATGCTTTCTAATTGTGTTTCTTTCTACTTCCAATGCAAGTAGGAAAAAGGTATATCATTTTGTTTTCGTCCATCTAGGTAGAATGGTGAGGAGAAGAGAGAAGAAGCAACCGGTCTAAAGAATAAGAGCGTGCGAAAAATACTCTTCCACTCATGAAGATCCAGTTCTCAGTGATAAAAGGCAGGCCACGGGAAAGAAGGGGAGAACTTTTACTTTGTTGGCGCGCGAGGCAACATGGTTATAGCGCTAGTCAGGATTTAAAGTTTTAGAGACAGTAATCCTATCAGAGAGGTATGATGTTCCAGTTCTTGGTGATAAAGGGCAGGCCATGGAAAAGAACGCACTAGTAAGAAAAGGACTATCGGTGACGCAACAAAAAAGAGGACAGTGGTGCACGGGGCGTGCGCCACTGATAATATTTATTTATCAGTGGCGTATGTCCTCATGCGTCACGGATAGCAGGATAGTCAGTGGCGTACGCCTATACCGTGCGCCACGGATATTACCAGCAGCGCACTAGGGTAGTCAGTGGCGCACGACCATACCGTACGCCACGGATATTATCAGCAACGCATGTGTACATGCTGCGCCACTGATGTCAACAATGGTGCGCCATTGACCACTCGAGTGCATTTTTTATTTATATGGCGTTATACAACAGTTATACATCAACACACTGAATCTAAGATGATAGTGATCCAAACTACTGAAATACATCAAATATGAATTTAAGTGTTAGATTATTACACAAAGTGGTAGTACAAATTCGGTCATCGCATTGCAAATAGAGCTATCACCCTAGACTATGATCGAATAGAGGATAGCGGCGACGATGGGGAGCAACACTGAGACCATGATCAAGATCTTCATCTGGTTCTTCTTCCACATGTGTCTCCTCCACTTGGCTACCGCCAGCTCTCTTGTCTTGTACCCTTTGTCCGCTGAAGTTGTTCACTTGTGCCGGCAGTCCTCCCACTCGTCGTAGACCCCTATAACCCGATCCCTATATAACACGTACCACTTTGCCATCTTTGTAGACAATGCATACATAGACAAGACATGTAGTATATGTTATACAACGAAAATAATGGCAAACTGCAAACATGATTGTATGATCACAAAATATAGCACATATTCATAAACCTAAAATAAAATATAGCATGGATGACGATCATATAAGCAAGTCCAACATAGACCGTCAAGGGTTTTACTAGCCCGGGGAAGTTAATAATGTCTACGACACACACGCCAAACGATAGTTCCAAAATATCACAAGGATAGTCAAGTCTACGACATGACACACACACGACCAACACTGCTAGCTAGGCACACACACATCATGTAGACCTTGCCGGGAACGGGATCACGCCCTCTCTCGTCATGAACGTCCTGGTGTCGCGCTGCATATCGAGGCATTCTTCTATCTCGCGGCTACTCAACGTGATGGGCACGTACATGACCCCCCCCTTTGGTTTTGACATCGTCATGGATGATTTGACAGAGTTGAGTCTGGATGCGCCAGAAGTCCTCCATAATAGGTTGGCCATTGGAGGTGACCATGCGACGTTCGGGGCATGGTTCATCGGTGGAGAGTGAAGCAGCTGCAACTGCCTTGGCTCGGGGGGGTGGGCAATTTTGCATGTTAGCGATGGTGCCCTCGCTGATATGGTTGGTGAAGGCCACCCGTCGCTAGAGGAACAAGAGTATACCCGCCCAAGCGTGTCGCGTCCCGTGGTCTGCTACTCCACAGCCCTGGCCAGTAGATATTGGGTGTAGTGGATTTGCAATGCGCCTTTGCTGGTAGGGTTGAGGTCAGCGACCACATCCTAACCCGAGATGACATTGTCCATTTGGGTCAATTAGAACATGAGTCCATTGATGTCGAACTCCATCACAATCCGCGACTACTCTGGTGGAGGAAAGCGGCAGGGTGGTGGTGGTGCTCCGTGTGCAGTCGCACCGGCGATTGGGCGGCTGCTGCCGAGCATAGGGTTGCGGAAGAGTTCAAGCTCAGCCCCGCGTGGGGTTTCCGCTCGTCGTCGAAGTTCAGCATGTGGCCTTGGTAGTTGGTGTTGTGGGTGATGCAGCGATGATGGTGGTAACGTGACAACTGCTTAGTTGTCGCCTAATTGAGGAAAAACTTTTCACGTTCAGTGAGCTCCTTCGTCTTCACCTTGCGATGCTCCTTGACCTCCATCGCCATGGTTGTCACTATGAGTGGTATGGTGAAGGTATCCGACGGGTTATCAGCGTCCACCATGAAGATGGTGGCATGGCGGGTAGATCTGACGTGGATATGCCTAGAGCAGTCCGAGCTAGAGTCCGAGTCGAATATCGGGAGGATGGAGGAGTCCTCGAAGTCACTAGCATTGGATACCTGAGTGATCGACTCTGTGTGCGATGAAACGGTGATGGATCTGGCGACCGGGGCAGGGATCGCTAAGTCGGCGTCATCGAGGAAAGCCACATCGCCCTCGGCGGAGTTGAAACTAGAAGCCAGAAGAGTGATGGAGTGGACCTGATCTTCCATGAGGAAGTCACGGGGAGGGGAAGTGGGGATGGTGCTAAGCCTCGCCGGTTCGATTAGGTCGATGGCGTCTGTGAATCCGATGAAGAGGTTGATGGTGCCAGCCACGAGGCTATCATGTAGCTGCTCGGCAAGATGTGGTAGAAGCCGCCAGTGGCGATCATGCAGCCGATGGCGAAGGGCTACTCGATTGGAGAGTAAGTTCTTACTGCATATCTCAGGCCAGACAATCCATGCCCCATGGTGGGTGCCACTTTCGTGGGAATGGCCATGGCAGTCTCTACCGGGCGTAGCAATTGAGTAGAATGGGTCAACGGAGAGTATGCCATATGAGGATCGAGATTGCAAGGACACAGGTGTTTACCTAGGTTTGGACCCCCGTAGTGTAATAGGCTTACATCGTGTTTTTTGTATTTATTGCGGTGATTACAATGCTGGCGAGCTCAGGCGCTAGGTGTAGAGTCGCATCTATGGGGTGTATTGGAGGGAATATGAGTAGAGGTTGCCCCTAGCAGGATTTATACAGAGTCACCTCGCTAGGTTTTACAAAGATTAGTACCGAATAAGATAAGGGTTCGTGGATTTGACCTAATCGACTAGGCCTAGCTACGCTTCTGGGACTTCTCGTTCCAGTCGTCGTATTCCTTCAAGTCCACCTGCCATGGGTCGTCCAGTCGCTAGGGCAAGCGAGCCCACTCACCGTGGGTTGTTGATCAGCCTCCCCCATTTGGAGAGGCGACTCCACTTCCTAGGCATGCCTTGATTGGCATATCCCCATCAGATATAAAAGGTAGTGATATAGTATTTTGGAATTCTGATAGACTTACTCCTCCTCTAGCATTCTCCCGCCTTTGTCTAGTTTGTGCGAGGAGATCACCCATCAATTTATTTTGGACTTCTTGGTCTCGTTTCCTTATCTCTTCCACCATGATCACATATTGCATGAACCTTTGTTCCGACATTGTGGTGGTTTGGTTTGATGCGCTATCTCTAGTTGCTGCATTGACATCTTCTTTTTGTTGGGTTTCCCTAGCTATTCTTTCAAATTCAGTTTCTACCCTTTATCTGTTGGAAGCATCCCTCTAGCCTTGAGACATTTACGTTAGAACACCATGTTACATCATGAAAATGAACAATGCGTTATTTATTTTCAATGAACATCGCTAGTCACATAATGAAATCAAGATTCAAGTGGAAAATCTAGAAAATCCTTTAAACACAACCATAAGTATATATCAGAGTCAACAATAGTGCATGAAAGTTTTGGCTGAATCTTCTATCCACATCTCCCTGGTTCTTTCTGCCCGTGGGATGGACGATGAGGAGATAAAATAGTGATATCACCATGGAGCCCAGCTCTCCCGGGGAGGTGGCCACACAACCCGAGATTCCCTAGCGCAGGCATGTCGCGTGCCCTTTCCTGCCCCGCATCGCTAGATGGTGGGTCACATGCCATCTCTTAGCCCATGTGTCAGCAGTTGTGGGCGTCACCACTCTTGGTGAGAGGCATTTCGAGGGAGATAGGTGCTCCGCACCCATCGGGTCGCGGGGCCCCTCGATGGCTAATGTGGAAACAGAGGTCCCCGTCCGCCATGGGTTCTCGTGGGTGAGAGCCGAGCTGGCAGCAGAAAACCTCTCCCTCTCGCGGTTGAGAGATGATGTGGCAGTGGAATCGTCGCCCTCCACGAGTTCTTGCGGCCGGAGAGCCGACGTGGCAGCAGAAAACCTCACCCTCCGCGGGTTCTCATGGCCATGAGGATGATGCGGCAGTAAGAACCACTGTCCTTCCTTCCTGGCTTTCTCGACCGATTGCACGCATATAAAACATACCTAACCACTGGATAATCATTTTTTTGGTTTTCCTCTCTCTTTGTCCTCTCCCTCCCAGTGCCCCCACTCCAGATAGGGCCACATAATGACCTTTGGCTCACCGATGCCGTTCTCGCTGTACACGCTATCCTTCCCTCCTGGCTTTTGCGACCTCTTGCACGCGTAAAAAACATACCTCACAACTGCATAATAGTTGTTTTGGTTCTCCTCTCTATTCGTCCTTCCCTCCCACCACCTCCACTCTAGATACGGCCATGCAACGGACTTTGGCTCACCGATGCGGTGGCGGTAGCTATGTCGTAAGGGCGTCTCTAGCGGTTCTTGGGTGAGGATGCTGAGCCACCCGCGATCTTCTTTGCTGAGTCTAGTGAGGCTGCGAAGAGGCACGCCGCTTGCGAATCCTAACAGCAGGGGTGCGGCATGCGTAAGCCGCCGAAGATGGACTGCATGTCGGGTGTAGTGGTCATGGCCGAGGCAGTGTACGACAATCACACGGTCATCTTGGATGATGACGTCCAAGACAACTAGCTCAAGGACCTCGATGATGAGTTTTTCACGCCATCCATGATCGATGAGCAACGGGCGATGGTCGCTTATTTCCAGACCACTCACCGTGACTTATTTGGTGATCGGTTTATGGCCAACGAGTGTGTTGCTCTGCGAGGCATGCTTTTTTCCTAGGCGAAGTTCAAAGTTCAGCGGCAAGACGACATGTCAGACGGTGTGGTGGAGGTCGTTACGGCGAAGGAGGAGCAATCCGCGAGGAGGCGCTTGAAGTCCTAGATGGAGCATGCTTTGCTGCATCGCAACCGAGAGGAAGAGTCCTCAAGAAAGCGGTGGAGAGATGATAAGAGTTTGGCGCATCACGCAGAATAGTGGGATCAGCGCCGAGCGGTGGTAATTGTTGAGTCAACGGTCTCAGTGGTACACCTTGCCATTGGGAAGGGGCGCATCCACGATGCCGGAACCTCGGGGCACGATGGGGCGAAGGATGGTAAAGTCCAGTAGTTGAGCGCGGGATGGCTCTGTCGCCTTAGTAGGCTGCAAGACGACATGTAGATTGATGGGGATATACTTTCCGGGTATACCCACTATGACTCCCTGGCCATGGTGAGTGGCCCACTTTGGGTTAGAGCTTTGCTTCACGAGCGGCCCAGTTAGGGAGAGAAGATGGAAGCCCATCCGGCTACAGTAAGGCCCAGAAGACTTAACAACTTAGGCCTATGTAGTAACTTGTAGTCCATGATGTACTCTATAACCGACTCTACATTGTAGATGGATAGGTCTCTCCTATAACCCTAGGTCGGATATCCATATAAGCCGTCCTAGGGACCAGCATTTAGGGCACCACATAACCTACAAACTCAACTCGCACAGGCGAACCTCTCTTGTAATCTATATTCCGGCTCTGCCGAATTACTGGATTGCTAGCAGGAGTAGGATCCGTCCACCGCAGGCAGATTCGAACCTGGGTAAACTTGTGTGCTCACCGTCCCAGAACATCGTACATCTTACACCCCTCTCTTCTGCATGCCCCGAGGACCCCCTCATGGTGTACTTGTCTTCAATCTGACGACAGTTGGCACCCACCGTGGGGCAAAGTGAGCTTTGGATCTGCGTTCCGAGCAAAATCTATAAGAATCATAATCGACAAAACAATCGCCGTTGGTCGTGTCCTCTACGCCAGCGACGTCCCTCTCGTTCTTCTCGACGAGACCTGGATTTCGGCTAGGGAGGTCCTGACTACCTACACCAACATGTCTTTCGGAGAGATCGATGTCTACCTCGGTTTCGTTGAACCTGCCCAACCCACCCCAACGGTGATGATAGAGGCAGAAGAAACTTCTAGATCAACTTTGTCTGTGGGCAGTAGAGTTCCGGGTCTCAGAAAACCCTAATCCCACTCAACCCGCACCTGATGCGGATATAGTAGAGAAAGTCAAACCTGAAGAAGAACTCCCTGAGGATATCTAATCTAAAGTAGATCTCCAAAGGAGGTAGAATCTCAGGACGATCTCCCCGGAGAGGTCGAAAATCAGGAAGAGCAAAGCTACACTAGCTCTGGATCCGGCTTTGCCGATGTTGGAGCGGGAAATTCACTACCGAGGCACACGTTGAGGCGGATGATGCTAGGTGGAAACACCAAATGGAACAAATCCTTAAAGTCATCAGAAGATTTGAGGAAGCTAATGAAGACAGCTGTAACTACCTCAGAGCACACGGATCTCGCTTCGTCGGATATGTTGGATCTGGATCCGGCTCTGCCGATGCTGGAGACAACAACGACTCGGTGCTGCATGCAATCAGAACGAGCACCAACTCACCTAATTCTCTAGGGGATTCCGTGACATCGGTAGATCTCTATGCATACGATGAAGAATTCGGAGAAAAAAATCAACTCCAAGGCCACTTAGGAAGGAGAAGAGTCAGATCCCAGTCCCTACAACAGTATGGACGAAAGATACGATGAGAACTTTCCCGACTCACGTGATGGTATGGATATCGGTGAAAATTCCGACGTCCAAATGTCCAAAAGTACTGATCGGAGCCTGACTCCAAGAAACGGACCAAAAGCCATCTTGTCCATAGGGACCCATAAGGCCAACAAGGCGAGGAAGAAGAAGAAGACCCCATCAAAGGATCTCCTTGCTGAGGAGAAAATCACAAAGGAATACGAGGAGGACTCTGACGATGCTCTGATCCCCTCAGAAACAAAGAAAACTCTGATGGATGGACAAGTGGTCACACCAGGTGCACAAGAAATCCTTGGAGAAGCAATGAAATGCCAATCCCAACAACCGTGGATCTAAAACTAGAGGAATTCGAGGATAGAGCCATAGCTATAGAGGCGTATTGACAACGACTCTTAGATGAGGCCACTAACATCATCGAGGAGAAGCAACATATTGCAGAAGCAGGGCAGTTTAACTCCCTATGGCATCAAAAGACCCGGAAAGGCCCTATGTTGGCCAATAAAAATCCGGAAGTGCACAGGACCCTCTTTGAAAGAAAGAAAGAAGACGTAGTCAGAGGAGAACCTCAGCTCGATAGCAAAGGAGACCCGGTGTATGGCACACCAGTGGAAAATACTGCTACGGCCTGAGATCCTGGCAAACAATCCAAGCCTAGACCAAATCTGGTTGGGCGTAAAGCTACTCACCAAGGGCCTGGAACAACAGAAGGGCGCCTGATCTGGTAGCAGAAAGTTGGTCTCGAAATCCGAACAATGCGCACAGATATAGCCCGGCAGCAAGACATAAGGCCCCGATGGGAGCCGGATTGACACCATCGTTCTGACCATCAGGATGACACCTATTCAAGAACCCGATCTTCAGGACAACAGCATAGAGCCGGCCGTGACTGTGCCAACGTTGCCCTAGCCACTGAGCGAGACGCTATTGCGGCACTGGTTCCACGACAATCTCCTCGGTGGCAGTCAAATAACCACAGGGAAGATGAAGAAGAACAACATCGGGAGGAAGACCGACAAAGGATGCCACCTCCTCGACACACAAGCCTTCCAGCTGACCACGTCACCATGATGGCAGAACTGGATGAAGGAATGACATAGACTGTGCTGAGTCAAGCCAACAAGGTGCTTGCGCCATGAAGACCCTCCTCGAAACCGGAATAATGACACTTCGGACAAAGACCAGCGCTCAGTCGGAAACAATTCACCAGCACCACCCTCTCCACCAAGCAGCCACCATAACAGCTCTCGAGGGAGGCAAGGGGGCGTAGGGGCGGAGCAGGCGGTAGAAGAAGGAGAAGTACGGCTCCAAGGCACCACAACCATAGTGAACAACCAAGAAGGCGCTCTCTTTCACCAAGTGACGTGAGACACCGAATCATCTCTAATATAGAGGCACATCGCTACGAGTCAGACAACATATACGTATGATGGCTCAAAATGTAGAGCTCGTTGGGGACCCCAAGAGGAAGGTATGATGAGCACAGCAACAAGTTTTCCCTCAGTTATCAAACCAAGGTTATCAAACCAGTAGGAGCAAGGAAACAACCCCAAGGTGTTGCTAGCAACTTGGAATCCTGCACAACATAACCACAGAACTTTGCCCCAACTTACAATGAGGTTGTCAATCTCACCGGTTTTGCTGAAAACAAATGATTAAACGTATTATGTGGAAGATAGTAATTTCTTGCAGAAAGTAAATAGTAAATAGTAAAAGTAGATGGTATAGATATGGTAAAAGCATGAACCGGGGGTCCATAGTTCACTAGAGGTAATTCTCCTTAAGATAGATAACATGCTGTGTGAACAAATTACAGCGGGGCAATTGATAGATTTGAGAAAGCATACAATGCATATACTAGACATCTTGACTCCTATGAGATTTGATTGGGCATTACAACATTATACATAGACCGTAATCCAACTGTATCTATGACTAATAATCCACTTTCAGGTTATCGTCTGAACCCCTTCTAGTATTAAGTTGCAAGCAATAGATAATTGCATTAAGCAAAGTGTGTAAAGTAAACAATACGATTGTCCCATGGACAAAGGATTGTTGTTTTCTCCCTAGTAGTAACAGCACATCTACAACCTTAGAGATTCCTGGCACTTCCCCAGATTACTAGAGGCATGAAACCACTATCGAGCATAAATACTCCCCCTTGGAGTTTGATACGTTGCTAACGTATCCATAATTTTTGATGTTCCATGCTTGGTTTTATATACTTTCTTATGTTTTGTTCAGACTTTGGAGTACTTTTTATACACTTTCTTGGACTAACCTATTAACAAGAGCCACAGTGCCAGTTGCCTGTTTTCTGCTATTTTTGGTTCCAGGAAAGTCAGAAAATGAATATTCTCGGAATTGAACGGGACAAAAGCCAAAGTTATTATTTTACCGGAATACTCACGGAGCCAGAAGACGAGACGGAGAGGGGCCACAGGGTGGCCACACCATATGGTGGTGCGGGCTAGCCCTGGCCGCGCCACCAAGTGGTGTGGGCCCCCTGGCCGCCCACCGACCTTGCCTCTTCGCATATAAGGTGCCTCCCGATGCAAAAACCCTAAATCATCAACCCGCCAGCCACGAAAAGTTCCGCAGCTCCGCCGCCACCGAAGGGGAGATTTGGGGGATAGAAAGTCTCTATCCCGGCACCCTGCCGGTATGGGGAAGTGCCCCCGGAGCCATCTCCATCGATCTCCACCACCATCTCCATCACCATTGCTGATTCCCATGATAAGGAGGGAGTAGTTCTCTCTCGAGGCTAAGGGTTCTATCGGTAGCTATGTGTTCATCCCTCTCTCTATGCATGATCTTATTGAGATCATGAGCTTGTAATCTATAGATCTACCTTGCTACTCAAGTAATAGATCTCTGCTGTCCCCATGTGTGTGAAGTTGACAGTGTGCACACCATGGTGGCACTTAGGCTAGAGATTACAAATACTTGTTATGAGTTATATTTGGAGTTGGATGTCTTTATGAAATTGTGGTGTTTGTTGGACTCATCTAGTACTCAAGGTGACAATGTGGGGTTTTCTAGATGGGAAAGATGGACTTTGAGGTGTGCTGTTATAGCCCTACCAACGATTAGAGCGTCCAACCGGAGAGTAGTTTAGCGTAGTATCATAGAGAAGAATATATTTATATGAGAGTGTTCACTAGTGAAAGTATGATCCCTAGGCCTTGTTTCTAAGCATTGAAACACCGTTTGCTACTTGATCTGTTACATGTTTGCTTGCTTCCTTCTTTATTTCAGTTTGCCTTTAGTCTTTTCCACGCCACCAAGCTATTCTCTATCACCGCTACCACTTATAATTATTCATACCACTTGTATTTCACTATCTCTTCGCCGAACTAGTGCACCTATACACCTGACAAGTGTATTGGGTGTGTTGGGGACACAAGAGACTTCTTGTATCTTGATTGCAGGGTTGCTTGAGAGGGGATACCTTTGACCACTTCCTCCCTCAGTTCGATAAACCTTGGGTGATCCACTTAAGGGAAAACTTGCTGCTGTTCTACAAACCTCTGCACTTGGAGGCCCAACAACTGTCTACAAGAATAGAAGTGCATAGACATCAAGCTATTTTCTGGCGCCGTTGCCGGGGAGGTAAGGTAAAAGGTATTCACACCGGAGGATTAAAGAAGAAGAACCTCCCACGGCAAACGCCTATTTTCTGGCACCGTTGCCGGGGAGGTAAGGTAAAAGGTACTCACATCCTCCGGTGTGAGTGCTCGAAGTTATTTCCTTTAGATTCTGCAATTTTGTCATTTTGTTTCTTGTTTTCACTAGTTAGGCTTAATGGAAAACAACAACAAAATTAGAGAGTTTTTTAGTCTTTTTCCTAAGTTAGAACTTGAATTCTTTGAAAAGAAAATTAAAAAACCCTTGGAACCTTCTTTGCATGCTAATAGCAATGTTATTAGTATGAATATTTTGAACACCTTTGTTACTAATGCTATGGAAATGTCTAAGCTTGGGGAAGTTGGTTTTTATGAAAATGATATTTTTAGTTCCCCAGCTTTAAAGAACAAAATTTGCTCTAATGATACTTTATCTCCCATATGTGGTAATTCTGATGATACTTGTGATATTTTAAATCCACATACTGAAAGCATCCCTTTTAAAATACCTATAAAAATTGTTGAACGTGTTATGAATAACTACTATTTTGGAGATGGAACTGTCCATCTTGGTGATCATTTACTCTTTATACATGAATTATGCAAGTTGTTCAAGTGTGCAGGTATTTCAATGAACCAAGTTAAGAGGAAGCTATTCTCTTTATCACTTAAGGGAAAAGCAAGGGAGTAGTATGAGCTACTAGATGATCCTCATCATTTGGAGTGGAAGGAACTTGAATCTCTCTTTTACTCTAAATTTTATCCTCCTCCTGAAATTCATAAAGATAGGAATTATATTTATATTTTTCATCCTCATGATGGAGAAAGTATTGCCCAAGCATGGGGGAGATTGAAGTCACTAATTCTCAAATATCCCATTCATGAGTTCCCCAGGAATATTGTTATTAATAATTTCTATGCAAGGCTTTCAAGACATTACAAGGACTATCTAGATACTTGTTTAGAGGGATCCTTCACGAGTAAGGAGGTCAAAGCTAAGTGGTATCTTCTTGAAACAATTCAAAGCAATACCGAAGATTGGGATAACAACAAAGGTAAAGAACCAGGTATAAACTATGAGTATGATTGCATTAAGTCTTTCGATAAATTGCTGATTTTCAAGAGCTTAGTGCTAAATATGGTCTTGATCCTCAAATTCTTATTGATTGTTTAAAAACCTTTGCTTCTCATATTAATGCTCCTAAAGAAAAATGGGACATGTATCACGAGCCTTTTAAAGACACTTGCATGGAAAATGAAATTGTTATTAATGATAGCAATAAACATGCTCAAACCTCTGAAAGTACTACTTCTTATAAGCATGTTAATTTTTGTGGAATACATAGACCTTGTGAGAATAATCAAATTGAAGAAGAATATTGTATCACCCACAGGAATGAAAAAACTAGAACATGGTATAGGGCTCTAAATGATCTTGGTAAAAAAGTTTGTGCCCTCTACCCTTTTATTTGTGAACTTTGCTTTGAAGTGGGCCATTTCAATTTTCAATGCTCAGGCCATAATAATAGCCCTTCTAATCCAATGAGTCCTGCAAGTTTGTATTGTAATGACATGATCACTCCTAATCAACATGATGAACTTACATTATTTTTGGGATGTGAAGAGTTATCAAGAAAAACCTCTTTGGTAGATATGAGTGCTTTTGATATGAATAGTGTCCTGCATGGTTGTCATCTTTGTTGTGTTGATAATTGCCACACAAACACTTACATACAAAATATTATAGAAGATGATATTTTACCAAAATATGGTAGGACTAATATGTGTTTTGATCTTATTAATGAAAAGAAGGAATCCTCCAAAGTTTCTTCTATTGTCTCTAATAATGAACCAGGGTATATGGAGAAGCTTTCTTTCAAGCCTCTCCCTCCTAAAGAGAAGAAGAAAAAGAAGAAAAGGAGGAGTAAAAGGAGAGAGGATACGGTATTTTCCCCTAAGCATGTTGCTCCTATTATAGTTTTTGATGAGTCTGAACTCGATGATGTTCCTATGCCTATTACCTATAGTAGTGATCATGATTGGGAAAAGCACACTACTTTTGATATTGAAAATCTCTTCGGTACCAATTCTGAAAATGATGATATTAATAATTGCTATACTATTAGTGCTATCCATGATCCTTCCAATGATGATATGTTTACAAATGAACACATTTGGGAAGATAACTATTCTATTGCTTATGATGATTCTATACCTCCAATATATGATGATTGCAATGATGATTATGATATTTTCAGTCCACCTACTATTGAGGAGGAAATTAATTATGATTACAATATGCCTCCTATATTTGATGATTATGGTGATGAGAATAATAATGATAGCTATTTTGTTGAATTTGCTCCCACTACAATTAATAAGAATGACTATGTTTATGTGGGGAGTATTAATTCTTTTATGCATGTGGCTCATGATAAGAATGTTTTTTGTGATAGTTATATTGTTACTTTTATTCATGATTCTACTGAAAGTTATTATGAGAGAGGGAAACATGGTTTTATGTGTCTCCACAATATTAAGTTTCCCCTCTTTATGTTGAAATTTTTGAAGTTGCACTTGTTTTGCTTTCCTATGCTTGTTGCTTTGTGCTTTCATGACTTGTTTATTTACAAGATTCTTATGCATAGGAAGTGGGTTAGACTTAAATGTGCTTTGAATTTGCTCCTTGATGCTCTCTTTTACTTCGATTCATATTTCTTATGTGAGCATCTTCTCAAACTATAATGCCTAACTTAAAGGCGTTAAAGAAAGGTACTTATTGGGAGATAACCCAAAAGTTTTAGATGAGTCTTGGAAGTTATTACTTCAGTAATAACCACCCCTTATTTTTTTTATTTGCTTTTTGTGCCAAGAGTAACCTCTAAAGAGAGAGAAATAATGATTGGGAAAGTTGCTGTCCCGAAACAGATTTCTATGCTTCACCATAAAAATTCGTGTAAAATCTCTGAACGTCTTTTTGAGGCGTGAATTTTTGTTCTCCTGCCCCAGGTTGTTATATAACTTTCGTTAGTTCAACACTTTTTGATTTGAGCAACATAAGGGCTTCGAAAAAATTCGTCTTTACCTGCTGGTCTGTTTTGACAGATTTCTGCCATTTTCTGCATTTGCTTCTTGTTGGTTCCTTTTTGAGTTATTTTTGGGAATTGAGATTTTTGAGGGAAGTGATACAGTATCTAGTGTTCTAATGGAAGTTTATTTGGTATTAGAACTTAACCTAAAGACTTATTATCTTGAGTGCACTAATGTTGCTAATAAAGATTGTGTGAAGTTTTGTATGAAAGAAAATTTTTAGGTGTATGGAAGAAATGAGTAATGAGATGAAGGATGGACTAAAAGCTCAAGCTTGGGGATGCCACGTGTGTCACCCCAAGAAATATACAAGAAGTACAAGGGTCAAAGCTTGGGGATGCCCAAGGCATCCCCCTCTTTATCAATAAAAATCCCAGGTTTCTTCCAAACGCTTCATTTTTATTGTTTCATGCACAATTGTGTTGTTCTTGGAGCGTATTCTTTTTCGTTTTTATTTTGGTTTTTAGTTTGCTTGGTTTGCTTAGTTTTCTGAATAAATTGGTTGGACCCCCCTCTTTCATACATTGGTTTTCAAATAGTTTGGTTTGGATTGGAAAAGAGTAGGAAAGTCCATGCTTAAGTGGTAAAGAGAGCTTGTTTTTGACTGTGGCCTATGCTTTGTCATGCCATGCTCGATATTGTTTTGGCTTTATGCTTAGTATTATTTGCTATAGCATGACTTGTTATAAACAATTGAGATTGCTTAATGTGCCTTGGATGAATCATGTGTTGTTTTAGCATATTAAAGCATAGTATTGTGGTATTCTCCTTTGATGCTTTATTTGGGTTGACTTGGCACATTCTCACACCATGTTATGACTATCTCAAGTCACCATAGCCTTTATGATCCTTTAGTTTTCAACTTGTAGTATCACTTTATGCTTTGATCAATGATGTTTTGTCGCTCTGCATGATTATGGCCATTATTGCTCTCTTAGTTTGTCGCTCCCAGTCTTTTGCTAGCCTCCACAACAAAGTATGAGTTCCACTCATGCATCCAACTCCCTAAACCAAGTTATTCCAAAGAGTCCACCATACCTACCTATTAGCTTATGCTATTCCAAGTATATTGATGCTTTTGTTTACCTTCCAAATTAAACTTGTTATGAGAAAACTAGTGATTAAAGCTCTCCCGAACTTGATGGCACACTTTACTCTTTTTTTGCATCTAATAAACTTGAACCACTGGGTCCTTATTTGTTGCGTATATGCTTGCGCTTTATAAGTTGAAATTAGCAGAACCATGTACCATGGGGAACGCTTTCAACATTGCACTTGTACTTTGTACCCCGTTGATATCATGTTCTTTTGCTTACGGATCCCGACGGTGTGAAATAAAAGTGGAACTTGTAAGATCATGGAGTTTGTATGTGTGTTAGAGAAACGCCTGGGCCGCTAGCCTAAGCCATGCCTAATCATGGTGGAAACTTGCAGCATCACCATAATGAGCACTCTATGAAGCATCCTCAATAAAAACCTATGCAAATAGCAAATAAAAAGATCGTTGAGATGCTCATTGTCTGCTTGCCTTGTCATTTTGATTATGGGAAAGCTCCCGTATCATGTGCAAGGGGTACCCCGTTGGCGGTTCTTAATGATACACACGTACTTACAATGACAAGAGCTTACTCGTGACTGAAGTTGAGTAGCATGAGGATCGATCTTCATAAGTAAGGGGCATGAGATTTCGGTTTATAACTTGTCAAGCATATCCTCTTAGTTGTGTCACTTTAACCTTAACCACTTCAAGATGCTTATGATAGGGGCAATGAGAGCTGAAAGCTATAAGTACCATAATTTTTGGAAGCTCTTTATGAGACTTGAATCCCTACTTCCTTTTACAAAGGCCTTTCTTCCACCATAATATTGAGTCTCCACCTTCTATCTTTATGCACCTACTTTGAGAGCATCCCAAGACTAGTTGATTGATGCATAACTTGATATTGCTTGTTTTAAACTATTGTATCTAGTCACTCTTATGAACTTTGAAGGTGTCCTATGCATTTATATTTGCTACTCTATTGAGGGACAAGCTGGATACTATTATGCTATGTTTTCTTTATGTGAAACAAACAAATGTCTTGCAAAGCATTGTTATTCATGAATCTTTTGTTTGTTCCTTTTCATGTTGCATCATAGTTTCTTTGTCGTATTGCTAGAACTTTGTCTTTCATGCTATGATTGAAGTACTATGATCCCAGATCAAGTCTTTGATGGTGCATGTCACCTCAAAAATTATTCTTTCTTTTTATCACTTACCTACTCGAGGACGAGCAGGAGTTAAGCTTGGGGATATTGATACGTTGCTAACGTATCCATAATTTTTGATGTTCCATGCTTGGTTTTATATACTTTCTTATGTTTTGTTCCAACTTTGGAGTACTTTTTATACACTTTCCTGGACTAACCTATTAACAAGAGCCATAGTGCCAGTTGCCTGTTTTTTGTTGTTTTTGGTTCCAGGAAAGTCAAAAAATGAATATTCTCGGAATTGGACGGGACAAAAGCCAAAGTTATTATTTTACCGGAATACTCACGGAGCCAGAAGACGAGACGGAGAGGGGCCATAGGGCAGACACACCATATGGTGGCGCGGGCTAGCCCTGGCCGCACACCGACCTTGCCTCTTCGCCTATAAGGTGCCTCCCGATGCAAAAACCCTAAATCGTCAAGCCGCCAGCCACGAAAAGTTCCGTAGCGCCACCGCCACCGAAGGGGAGATTCGGGGGACAGAAAGTCTCTGTTCCGGCACCCTGCCGGTACGGGGAAGTGCCCCCAGAGCCATCTCCATCGATCTCTACCACCATCTCCATCACCATTGCTGATTCCCATGATGAGGAGGGAGTAGTTCTCTCTCGAGGCTAAGGGTTCTACCGGTAGCTATGTGTTCATCCCTCTCTCTATGCATGATCTTATTGAGATCATGAGCTTGTAATCTATAGATCTACCTTGCTACTCAAGTAATAGATCTCTGCTCTCCCCATGTGTGTGAAGTTGACAGTGTGCACACCATGGTGGCACTTAGGCTAGAGATTACAAATACTTGTTATGAGTTATATTTGGAGTTGGATGTCTTTATGAAATTGTGGTGTTTGTTGGACTCATCTAGTACTCAAGGTGACAGTGTGGGGTTTTCTAGATGAGAAAGATGGACTTTGAGGTGTGCTGTTATAGCCCTACCAACGATTAGAGTGTCCAACCAGAGAGTAGTTCAGCGTAGTATCATAGAGAAGAATATATTTATATGAGAGTGTTCACTAGTGAAAGTATGATCCCTAGGCCTTGTTTCTAAGCATTGAAACACCGTTTGCTACTAGATCTGTTACATGTTTGCTTGCTTCCTTCTTTATTTCAGTTTGCCTTTAGTCTTTTCCACGCCACCAAGCTATTCTCTATCACCGTTACCACTTATAATTATTCATACCACTTGTATTTCACTATCTCTTCGCCGAACTAGTGCACCTATACACCTGACAAGTGTATTGGGTGTGTTGGGGACACAAGAGACTTCTTGTATCTTGATTGCAGGGTTGCTTGAGAGGGGATACCTTTGACCACTTCCGCCCTGAGTTCGATAAACCTTAGGTGATCCACTTAAGGGAAAACTTGCTGCTGTTCTACAAACCTCTGCACTTGGAGGCCCAACAACTGTCTACAAGAATAGAAGTGTGTAGACATCAGAGTTGCAAGCATCTACTAGGCCAAGATAGTTAAAAACAACGGAGAGCATGCAAGATCACAAATAACATAGACATGATAGAATTAATAATCAATCTGAAATAGAATCTCAATATCCATTGGATCCCCGCAAACACAACATGTAAGATTACAAATAGATGATCTTGATCATGAACGGAGCTCACAAGATCTAAACATGATAGAACAAAGGAGGAGAACCAACCATCTAGCTACTACATGGACCCATAGTCCAAGGATGAACTACTCACGCATCACACCGGAGGCAGGCATGGTGATGAAGAAGGCCTCCAGGGTGATTGATGACCCACAAGTATAGGGGGTGTATCGCAGTATCTTTGAGGGAAGTGAAACCCAATTTATTGATTCGACACAAGGGGAGCCAAAGAATATTTATAAGCCTTAACAACTGAGTTGTCAATTCAGCTACACCTGGAAATAATCTTGCTTATAGCAGTTTATCAGTAGCAATAGTTTTGTAGTAGCAATAGCAGTAATAAAAGTAAAGACAGTAGTAACAATTGCAGTAAACAGTAGGATTAAAACACGGTAGGCATAGGGATGGATGGACGGGTGTTGCATGGACAAGATAATTCATATAGCAATGAAGACATAGGGAATTTGCAGATAAATAAGATAAAGCATCCAAGCACTAAATAAGCATAGGCATGTGTTCCATATATAGTCATACGTGCTCGCAATGAGAACTTGCACAACATCTTTTGTCCTGCCAGCCCGTTTGCAGTGGGGCCTCAAGGGAACTACTTGCAATTAAGGTGCTTCTTTTAATAGAGCACCGGAGCAAAGCATTAACACTCCATGAACACATGTGATCCTCACATCAAAGCCATTCCCTCCGGTTATCCCGATTATTGTCACTTCGGGGCCTTTGGTTCCGGACAACAATATGTGTATACAACTTGCAGGTAAGACCATAAGAAATATTATCATCATGAATCAATAACACGTTCAGATCTGAAATCATGGCACTCGAGCCCTAGTGACAAGCATTAAGCATAACAAGTTGCAACAAAGTCAAAAAGCACTAATAATAGATACTAGGCACCATGCCCTAACAATCTGATGCCATTACATGAACGATCTCATCCAATCCCTACCATCCCTGTAGCCTACAGCGGGGGATTACTCACTCATAGATGGGGGAATCATGGATGGTTGATGGAGAAGCGATGGTGATGATGACGGTGATGATCTCCTCCAATTCCCTGTCCTGGCAGGGTGCCAGAATGGAGTTTCTAGTTCTGATTTGTGGAATCTGGTGGTGTTGGCGTAGCGGAAATCTTTCTGGAAAAATGTCGAACCCCCCTCCCCCCTGGTTTTTAGGTCAAGAGGCATCTTATAGGCGAAGAGAGAGAGGCCGAGGGGGTGACCGAGGCGGCCACACCACCCCCAGGCGCGGCCTGGCCTGGCCCGTGCGGCCAGGTGGTGTGGGCCCCTCGTGGCCCTCCTCCGTCTCGTCTTCTGGCTTCGTGAATCTTCTGGTGAAATAGGATTTTTGGCATATTTTTCGGGATTTTTCCTGATAGTTGATTTTCTGCACAAAAACTAGACACCAAGGTAATTCTGCTGAAAATAGTGTCAGTCCGTGTTAGTTGTATCCAAATCGCACAAGGTTAGAGGAGAAACAATAGCAAAAGTGTTCGGGAAAGTAGATACATTTTGGACGTATCAACTCCCCCAAGCTTAGCTTATTGCTTGTCCTCAAGCAATTCAGTTGAAAACTAAGTGCGATAAAAGAAACTTTCACGAACACATTTGCTTCATAAGATGTATATATTCTCAGCATATGAGCAAGTACTTAGTAAATTCATAATAAGGAGTATGCAAATAAGGTTACTCAATATTCATTGCAAGCTATGAAGAGATTTTAACTCAAAAATAGTAAGTAGCATGAAATATAAACATAAGCAACATTGCAATGCTCATAAAAAGGTATGATAGAGTGGTATCTTGCTTGCCTTTGATTGTAGAGCAAACATAAATGCCAAGGCACCTCTGAAGTTCAAGTGAAGACTAGAACTAAAGATATCAAAGATACAAGCATCAAAGTCGTGACACAATTAACCAAGTTTTGAGACAAGCACATTACACTAAGAATGACAACTATGCTCTCAAGAAAGTGCTCATAGAATAAGTGGTGACTCCACAAGGAAGTGAAAAGGTTTTGAAAAGTTTGAAAGGCTTCCAAATACTGAAAGTATGGTACTCATTAGCTTTTAGATCTCGTTGCCCCTATCATAAGCATCTTTAAATGGTTAAGGTGAAAGTGAGGCCCAATACGAGTTGTATGCTTCACAGACCATAAACTAGAAATCTCATGTCCCTTGAGTACGAGGGCCGCTCCTCATGCTACTCAACTTTAGTTACCGGTAAGTCCTTGTCATAGTAAATACATGCGTATCATAGAGAACCGCCAACGGGGTACCCCTTGCCCGATGATATGGAAGAATCCCCATATCAAAATGACAAGGCAAGCAGACAATAAGCATCTCAGCATCTTCTTATTTACCATGGGAAAATGGTGTGTTTTCTCTCTTTCCTCTTTTCTCATCTCTTTTTCTTTTTCTCAATAACTATCTCTCTTTTTTTATAAGAAGGATGCTTCATATATTACTCATTATGGTTACGCTGTAGGTTTCCACCATGATTAGGCATAGATTAGACCAGCCGCCCAGGCGTTTCTCTAACACATATACATAACTCCATGGACTTACAAGCTCCCCTTTTATTTCACACCGACGACATCCGTAAACAAAAGAGCATGATATCAACTAGGTATATATTTACAGGTGTTGAAAGCGTTCCTCGTGACAACACGGTTCTACTAATCCCCAGCCTATAATTTGCAAGCATATAACTTTCATGTACAGTCACAATAGTTCAGGTTTATTAAGTGCAAGAAATAAAGTGTGCCATCAAGTTCGTGAGAGCTTTACTAACTAACTTTCTCATAACAAGCAAACATTTTATTTGGAAGAAAACAGGGCACACTGAATATGCAGTTTTGGGAAGTTGGAAACATGAGTAGAGCTCATACTCAGTGCAAATGAAGGCTAGCAATAGTAAGGGAGCGACAAACGAGAGAGCAATAACTGTCATAATCATGCTTGCAACAAAACATGACTAATTATGGCATGAAAGTGATTCAAGAACCCTGAGGCAAAATAATTCATCGAGGCTTAACTGATTGTTCCAGTCATATGCATGCGTGAGCACGTGCCAAGTCAATTCAAGTGAAACATTCAGAGGAGGATACCACAGTGTCATACCAAGTTATGAATAGAACAATGCAAGCAAACATTCATATGGCATGCTACAAACTATTAGCAAGCTAGAGCTAATCATAAGAAAGCAAGAACTACTAAGCATCCATAAATAACATACACCTTACATGAACAGACTAAGCATGCCCACAATGATGAGTATATGTACAAAAATGAAAACAAATAGAGTTCATTACCAGCCTCTTACCACACCTCAAGTTGTCATTAATCCTCAATATTGCCCTTCACTTGTGTGGCTTGAATAATAACATGAAACCAAACTCCATTGAGGACTGCTGAACCCGGCAACAAACTTCAAAAAACCAAAGAATAATAGGAAATATTTTTGGTGTTTAAAAAAAATTAAAGGCAAGAACGAAAAGGAAGAACAAGCAAAGGGATTTTTTTGGGGTTTTCGAATAATTAAGACAGAGCTAAAAGAAAGAGGCAAACCAAGGCAAAAAGTCAAAGAAGCAAGTAAAGAGAAATAACGAAAATATTTTTGGTCTTTTTGTGGATATACAAAGTACCGACTAAACATGATATGTAGATGAGTGTGATGTCGGTGTACCTCCCACCAAGCTTAGGCTTTTGGCCTAAGTGGGTATCAATCCCAACACGGGTAAGAACTCCAAGCCGGCGGGTCATCATAAGAATGATCATAGTTGGGCCCTTGTGTAGAAGAAGAAGCTCCCCAATCATAGGTAGGCTGCTGGTACGAAGACTCCCCCTCATTCGAGGGCTAGACCGAATCATCTGTAACCTCCCTTCCAGTATCCTGCTCCTGTTGGGAGAGCTCTCCCAGGTATGTATCGAGCTCTTCCTCAGTGAGTGACCATCCTACCCTGGTATCAAGGTTAAACAAAGCAGGTGCAGACAAAAGAACAACACGCTCGAACTTACCCCTTCTCCAACCAGCCTTGAGGAAGGTTATTTCATAAGATAAATCACTCAAATTAGCCCAAGAAGAAACAAATTTATGTTGTATCATGGAATTAAGGTCAAGACTCTCTATTGGAAACTGTAGGTCTAAATGATGAGGCACTACACCATGCAAAGATATTAAACGAGAAGCGATCATGCCTCCACAAATTCCACCTTTCTCGTGGTTAGCAACAAGACAGAAAGCTATCAAGGCACCTAAATTATAAGTCCTATCTCGTTTTAAAGCAGCTGAGATGAAGGATAGATCATATGTGGATAATTTATTAGCAGTTTTCCTAGAGAGAACACACTTGGCAATAAAGTAGGCAAAGTATCGAATAGACGGGAGATGAATATTACGAATTTTACCACTCTCCTTCAAGAAGCTACTCCCTTGGCAAATATCCACGTACAAGTCCATGAGTGTTGTAGGTCGCTCTCTAATCCTTCCACACGAACTCCACTGTGGTACTTTAATAGCTACACAAAAGTCATCAACCGGGAGATCGACAGCTACATTGTAAATTTTGTAGTGGACCATGGGGTTAGGCAAGGAGTAACTAAAGCAGAAATCCTGCACTATAGACATAGTTAGTTTCACATATTGGGAAGGTTCGTCTCCCACAAAATGCTCCAATCCTGCATTAGTTATCAAAGTATGGAAATCTTGAGAAATCCCTGCAGCCTTCATGAATTCAGAGCATGGATAGGCAGAGGGAAAGACTTCCTCCTCACGGTGAACCTTCATAATTGCAGGCACCCTCAATTCATGTTGGTTGAGTTGGTGTTCATTCATCTTCTTTTCTGAAATTTAAACACCCATCATACAAGTGATTGCAAAGTGATTACATAATGAAAGGAACTACTTATAGGGACTTGTAAGAGGCCTAAACATGCATCAAAACAATTTCTCTAAGCATTGGACAAGCTTACAAGCTCAAATAACCTGTCACCTACAGTAGCAAAATACTCAAGTTATAATCCACTAAACACAAATCTACTTGGACAAGCGGAGGAGTCACATACCGTATAAAAAATGCACCAAATTTCATCAGCAAAGATGGGTTGAGCAAGGAGACCGAAAAATCGCAAGCAAGAATAGCAAGAACGCGAGTTTGAGCAATGAACTGGTGTTTTCTCGGGAGAGAGAGAAGTGGCAAGTGAGAGAGTGAGTGGAGGGCTAGGGGTGGCCTACACCATGGCCAGGCGCGGCCCTAGGGTGGCCGCGCCGAAGGGAATATGCCCGAGAGGCAATAATAAAGTGGTTATTATCTTATTCCATGTTTATCATAAATGTTAATTTTGCATGCTATAATTGTATTGATTGGTAACCTCAATACATGTGTGTTTAATAAACAAATAAAAGTTTCCTAGTTATGCCTCTCATATAAACTAGCTCGTTGATTAACAAGATGATCAAGGTTTCCTGATCATGGACATTGGATGTTGTTAATAACGAGGTCACAACATTGGTGGAATGATGTGATGAACATTCATCCAAAGTATAGCATTACGATCAAAGTCATTATGTTTATATTGCTATAACATCATACGAAGTAATCTTAATCCTTAGACCATGAGATCATGTTAATTGCTAACACCGGAAGAGTATCTTGATAACATCAAACGTCACACCATAACAAGGTGACTATAAAGGTGGGTTCAGTGCTACGAAGGTGTTATGTTGAGGCTCATGGATCAAGAGTGGTATTTGTCCATCCCGATGATGGATAGATATACTCTAGGCCCTCTCGGTGATATCACATTGAAATAGCTTGCAAGCAAGTGATGTGATCACTAGAATGTTATATCACGGGAACGAGAAAAGAGTGCATGTCGGCAACAAGATCAAACTAGGTATGGAGATACCGATGATCGAATCTCGGACATGTAATATATCGTGAGACAAAGGGATTTAGTTACTAGCGTTAAAGGTTCTCATGATCACAAAAGTCATCGTTGAATGTGTAGGAGTCAATATGGATCTCCAGGTCCCGCTTCTGATTATTGATCTAAGAGGGGTCTCGATCATGTCTGCATTATTCGCGAACCGTAGGATCACACACTTAAGGGATATCGACACCATTTGGAGCAAATATGTTTGAGATAAAGATTTAAGAAAGCGCTGGAATTATTTCAATAGACACCGAAACTATTTCGGGTGAAATTACTGAAATTGGTTCTGCATGTAATATTGAAATGTTGCAGGGGGTTTTATGTGAATGTTTGTTAATTAAAGTAATTAACAAAATTCTGAATAAAATTAATAAAAGAGTTTTATTAAATGAGAGAGCATTAAATTTGGAGAAATTTAATGCATTTAAAGTGGAGACTTTAAAAGAGAATGTGAAGGGGCATTTTAATGTGGAGGGGTTACCACCACATGAATGGGGGAGGTGAGGAGTCACCCTCCCATGGGCGCCGGCCATGGGGGAGGGGTACCCCCCTCCTCCTATAAAAGGCCCCCCTCACTCCCCTTCTTCCACACATCTCCTTGTGAAGGATCTCTCTCCCCCTCTAGTATTATTTCCCCATGGTCTCGGATTAGCGAGATACATGTTCCCGGTGGCTTTATCTGGAAAGGAGTTGCTGCTTCCACTGCTTTGCTGGAGCGAGGGACGGAGGTTGTCGGGGTACCGGACATGTGTGCAATCACGGATGTACCGCTGCTTTGCGGTGCTGGACTTGGTGGTGCTAGACTTGCTGGAGCTAGATCTGAAGGACGTGCTGGAGCCGGACCTGTTGGACTTCATCACGATCTTGAGATCGGCAAGTGTACGACTAGATTATCCACAAGATCCATCTCGTTAACAAAGCTTTGTTGTCTTCGAGGGTAAGTTCTCCATGCATGTATATCCACCTGTTGCTTGTATCTAGTAGATAGATCTTGGCGTATAGTTCCCATCGTAGGAAATTTTTTGTTTTCTATGCTGCGAACCCTTCAGTGGTATCAGAGCCTGATCTATGTGTATGTGCTTTGCACGGGTAGTACACATATGTTTATATGTGGGCGATGATGATCATGTTATTGCATATCTATGTATTTTGGATATTGGTGGCATAGTGGGATGAAGCGGCCCGAACCAACCTTACATGTCATCGTACATGAGACCGGTTCCACGACTGACATGCAACTTGTTTTGCATAAGTGGCTGGCGGGTGTCTATCTCTCCTACTATAGTCAATATCTGATTTACAACGAGTTGCTAATAACTTGGTTATCCTCGTTGTGGTTCCATGTTCGTAGGTAAGAACGGTTCTATCTTAGAAAGCCCTAAGCCACGTAAAACTTGCAATTGATAAACTAGAGGCGTCTAGTTTAGATCGTTGTTGGGATAGTGTCATGATATGGTAATGTTGTAAGTAGATGTATGATAGATACTCTTACAACACACCTAACGTGTAAGTTCCATAGACCTTGGACTTACACACAAAGGAATGATAGAGATCATACCACGATGCATATGATAGAGATCAAATGCATGGACCATATCATCCCACTTTACACATCAGATGTTTGCATCTTACATTGCTAGTTTGGCGTTTTAGTAGCATTATAAGATGATCCATCATTTAAATATCAAGATAAAATGTGTTCTTCCTTAAGTATGCACCATTTTTTGGATCGTGTTTCGAGACATCACGTGATGATCGGGTGTACTCGACTCTACGCTTTCATACAAACGGGTGTAAGACAGTTTTACACATGCGAGTACTAAGGTTCTTACTTGGCGAGCCTAGCATGTACAGACATGGCCTCGGAACACGGACCGAAATGTTAAGCATGAGTCATATAGTTTATATGATGCCCATATTTATGCTCGCCTTTGAAGCTATACCAACTCACGTGATGATCGGACTTGTTGTAGTGATTTGGTTCATGTAATCACCAAAAAGGCATGAGGGATGTCGTTTTTGAGTGGGAGTTCATTTCTAATTTGGATTAGTCGAACTCAATTTGTCATAAACTAAATCGAAGTGAATTTGCATATTTATTGTAGTCATTGGCATCTATTTACTACCTTACGCTTAGTTTTAATTGAGATAATAGAACTATATAATTCTGGATATTTACTTTACGAACTGGTATCGTATTGTTTTGAATGTCAATTTAAAGTTTATAAGTCCTATTGCAAACTTTCAACAAACTCTATATACTCCATGAAGTTTAATAAGTAGTATTAAATCAAGAGTAAGAATTCCAATGTTAGTATCTAAAGTATCATGTTTGCCTCCATGATTATTGATATTCAAAAGTTGTTTTAATATCAAGATTATATAGGAGCTGAAAATTGTTTCAGAAACCATCATGTGTGAAAGATATTGTGATATCTGAAACAATGTTTTTGGTTGCATTATGATAGAGTATAATTTAGCAAAATACATGTTCTCATATTTTATGACAATTTGTGAAGGATGGAGATGCTAAGCATCTGGATCTCCCAAAAAGATTTTGGGAACTAACATTATACTCGCGATTCTTCCTTACATGCTATAGTAGCTTGATCATGAAAGTTGTCATGATAAGTATGAATAGAAGATGTAAGTAAAATGTTTACTACACTAATAGATTACTAAAGAATGGATTTTTGAAAGAATACCAAACATTTGATGATGGTGATCCACTTCAGAGTGCAAGTTCAAAGGTATTAGTATTTGACTATATACACTTTGTACTATGTGTCATGTGAATGACACCACTATTGATGTTGATAGATTATTTTAAAAGGAAAAGGAATTGCTGAAAGAGAATCTATAAAATATTTGGCAGAAAAGAAAAAAGTTGGAAATGTCCAGATTAGGTATATGAAAGATACATATGTTATGGTTGTATTCCTTGCTTGTTAAACAATTTGGTTCTTAGGTATTGGATACCGGTATTGGATACCGAATTGGTTGGTATGAAGTGTCATATAGGACAACGCAATTCATGAACTGCAATGGCCTAAGTAACTAGCAAGAGAATAAGTGATGATGTTCATCGAAAACAAATAAAGTGTTATTGTGTTTTTTCGTTGTCATCAAACCTAGCCTTCAAGATTTGTTTAAATAATTGTTATTTTGTTCTGGTATGATGAGAACAATGGTTGTTCAAATAATTACCATATTCCATAAAGGATGGATGAACTTTTACAAGTCTAGTGGGAGAAATCACATCCATAAACACTATTGCTAAAATGTTGCAAGACAAATGATTGAAAGATCACTTATGAAGTGACATCGTTGTTTTACATTATATTGGAAAGAAAACATGAAGAAACTCCATGTTGATGGAATTTTTGGAGTATTTGATTTTGATCAATTGACGCTTGTGAAACTTTCCTCGAGATAATTGAAACTCTGTCCATAGGCCAAAGAGGAACGGATGACTAACTTATTGGATATTATGCATGTTGATGTATATAGTCCATTATATGTAGCCATATGCGATGGATCTTTTTGCTTCATATGCTTTCTCCAGAAATTTAAGTGAATATATCTATATATTTACTTAATAAGGAAGAAGTATGAAACATTTGAAAATTGTTCAAAGACTTTCAAGATGAAGTGGAAAATCATTGTAACAAGAAAATAAAGAGTTTATGATTCGATCATAAAGGAAGATATTTGAGTTACATGTTTAGCAAAACACTTAATATTTGAGGAATTGTTCCATGATTTGTGTTTCCCGATAAACCATAGGAGTATGGTATATTCGAGAGATGAAATCAAACCATGTTTGACATGGTAAGATCAAAGGTGTCATTTATAAAACTACCATTATGTTTTAAGGATTGAAGCTTTAGAGACTACCGCTTTTACACTGAAAAGAGCACCATCGTGATCCGTTGAAATGACACCATATAAGTTATGGTTTGGGATAAAACCCAAATTGTCTTTTCTTAAATTTTGGTATGCTATGCATAAGTAAAATGTTTACAACCAAAGTCGGATAAGCACGTCTTTGTAGGTTATCCCAAAGAATTTGTTGGGAATTTCTCCATAACATCGAGGACAAAAGAGTTTGTTACTTGGAACGTCAAGTTTCTTGAGAAGGAATTTTTCGTGAAAAGTTAAGTGGGAGGACAATAGAACTTTGATAAGGTTATTGAACCTTAGCTATATGTGCTAAGTAGCGCAGCGCCGGAAAGTGTCCCGGTGGCGGCAATACTCATGGCTCCCGTGATTACAAAGGGTGTGATCTTGGAGATTAGAGTTCCTATTGAACCGTGTGGGTCGATAAGAATCAAATAGTGTGATTTGATAAGCAAGTCATTATTGTTTTGACAATGATGAACCGACTACATGCAAAGAAGCGATGATGGGACCTAACTCCATAAAATGACTAAAAGTCATAGAATCCGTGATAGTATCCATACACGAGAAATGAAGTTTCTAAACTTGGAAGACCCTCCGGAAAGGCGTGAAGCCTATCAGTCTTGTTTGGATCTATAAAGAAATAGACATGGATGTTTAACATCTATGAAATAGTCGACATGTCGGAAAGAAGTTTACGGCGATGTTCAAGGAGTTGACTATGACAAGATTTGATCTTTCATAGCGATATATAGTCTTGACGGATTAATGTAGCAACCACTACATATAATTTGGTATATGGTAGTTGAATAAACAAAACAAGGTTCTTTTAATAGAACGGTTACCTAGGACGTGTACATGACATGGTCCGAAGGGTTTTGTTAATTCAAAGGGTGCTAAAAGGGCATGCAAACTTCAATAGTTGAAGTAAGCATAGCGGAGTTGGAATCTTCACCATGATGAAACTGTTAAAAGAGTTTAAATTCATCGGAGATGATGAAGATGCTTGCATTTGCAAGAAATTAAGTGGGAGCGCTGAGACATATTTCTAATACATTATGTAGAGGACATATTGTTGATTGGAAATGATGTATCTTGTATTGACACAAGTTAAGAATTTCATTAAAATAAGATTTCAATGAAAGACTTGGGCAAAACCGGAATATTTTGCATCAATATCTATATGGATAGATTGAGGCGCTAATATGGTTGTGCCAGACATACATATATGAGATATTGAAAGGGTTCAATATAGAAACAACAAGAAAGGTTCTTGCTGCATGGAAAGGATTGTATCAAGATTCAAGTGTTTCAACACTTGGTGAGTAAAATCACATGAAGATTTTGATCGATTATACCGTGATATGTATATATCCAGAATGTCCTATGCTCTAAATGTTATGAGCACATACCAGAATGATTCATAAGATGATCATTGGACAATAGTAAAGATATTCTTATGAGCTTTGGAAGAATTAAGAATATATCATGTATAAGTGACAAATAGTTAAAGGTAGTTCATTGTAAAGTGTTACTAGTTTTGTCACAAGATACAAAATTGAATTTATCTCAATTTAGACTATGGGTGACACAATGTAATGGAAAGGATGTTCCATGATGGATTTGGATGAGTTCCAAAGTTGAGACATTGTGATGGATACTACAACAAAAGGCTAAGTATATACCACTATAGTAGCAGCAAAGGAGGGTATTTGTGTTATGTAGTTTGTTATCAAACTAGGTGTGGTTCAAAGTGGGCTAATACTATGAAGATATACTGTATGACAATAATATCAACATATTTTAACCCGAATGAACTAAAGGTCTCACCAAAGGACCAAATTTATACAATGCCATCTCATTTGAGAATGAGTGATGCGTAGAGACGCAAAGACATGCAAATACACACGGACCTGCAACTGTCAGATCCGGAGATTATGTTAACCACTAGCAATCACGTATATGCAACACAAGAAAGCCATATGTGTTCAATACGCAAAGTTTTTCAAACTAGATTATTGACTCTAGTGCAAGTGGGAGACTGAAGGGAATATGCCCGAGAGGCAATAATAAAGTGGTTATTATCTTATTCCATGTTTATGATAAATGTTTATTTTGCATGCTATAATTGTATTGATTGGAAACCTCAATACATTTGTGTTTAATAAACAAATAAAATGTTCCTAGTTATGCCTCTCATATAAACTAGCTTGTTGATTAACAAGATGATCAAGGTTTCCTAATCATGGACATTGGATGTTGTTAATAACGAGGTCACAACATTGGTGGAATGATGTGATGAACATTCATCCAAAGTATAGCATTACGATCAAATTCATTATGCTTATATTGCTATAACATCATACGAAGTAATCTTAGTCCTTAGACCATGAGATCATGTTAATTGCTAACACCAAAAGAGTATCTTGATAACATCAAACGTCACACCGTAACAGGGTGACTATAAAGGTGGGTTCAGTGCTACGAAGGTGTTATGTTGAGGCTCATGGATCAAGAGTGGGATTTGTCCATCCCGATGACGGATAGATATACTCTGGGCACTCTCGGTGATATCACATTGAAATAGCTTGCAAGCAAGTGATGTGATCACTAGAATGTTATATACGGGAACAAGAAAAGAGTGCATGTCGGCAACGAGATCAAACTAGGTATGGAGATACCAATGATCGAATCTCGGACATGTAATATATCGCGAGACAAAGGGATTTAGTTACTAGCATTAAAGGTTCTCACGATCACAGAAGTCATCGTTGAATGTGTAAGAGTCAGTATGGATCTCCAGGTCCCGCTTCTGATTATTGATCTGAGAGGGGTCTCGATCATGTCTGCATTATTCGCGAACCGTAGGGTGACACACTTAAGGGATATCGACACCATTTGGAGCAAATATGTTTCAGATAAAGATTTAAGAAAGCGCTGGAATTATTTCAATAGACACCAAAACTATTTCGGGTGAAATTGCTGAAATGGGTTCTGCATGTAATATTGAAATGTTGCAGGGGGTTTTATGTGAATGTTTGTTAATTAAAGTAATTAACAAAATTCTGAATAAAATTAATAAAAGAGTTTTATTAAATGAGAGAGCATTAAATTTGGAGAAATTTAATGCATTTAAAGTGGAGACTTTAAAAGAGAATATGAAGGGGCATTTTAATGTGGAGGTGTTACCACCACATGAATGGGGGAGGTGTGAAGTCACCCTCCCATGGGCACCGGACATGGGGGAGGGGTACCCCCTCCTCCTATAAAATTCCCCCTCACTCCCCTTCTTCCACACACCTCCTTGTGAAGGATCTCTCTCCCCCTCTAGTATTATTTTCCCATGGTCTCGGATTAGCGAGATACATGTTCCCAGTGGCTTTATCTGGAAAGGAGTTGCTGCTTCCGCTGCTTTGCTGGAGCGAGGGATAGAGGTTGTCGGGGTACCGAACGTGTGTGCGATCACGGATGCACCGCTGCTTTACGGTGCTGGACTTGGTGGTGCTGGACTTGCTAGAGCTGGATCTAAAGGACGTGCTGGAGCCGGACCTGCTGGACTTCATCACGATCTTGAGATCGGCTAGTGTACGACTACATCATCCACGAGATCCATCTCGTTAACAAAGCTTTGCTGTCTTCGAGGGTAAGTTCTCCATGGATGTATATCTATCCGTTGCTTGTATCTAGTAGATAGATCTTGGCGTATAGTTCCCATCGTAGGAAATTTTTTGTTTTCTATGCTGTGAACCCTTCACGTGCCACCAGGTGGTGTGCCTGCCTGGTGGCCCCCTGGTACTCTCCAGGCACTTCTCTGCCCCTTTTTTCATGTAAAAATTTAATATGAATTTTCTGGAAT
The DNA here is from genome assembly GCA_916181665.1 of Avena sativa. Lineage (NCBI taxonomy): Eukaryota > Viridiplantae > Streptophyta > Magnoliopsida > Poales > Poaceae > Avena > Avena sativa. The sequence continues at coordinate 475,584,553 of OV702290.1, forward strand.
TTTTCAAGACACTTTATCTTTGAGCAATTTTCAGGTATTGATGAATGAATTTTTGACAGAAAAATGACTTTGGAATGATGAAAAAACAAAACTAAAACTTCAGAAGTTCTAAGACACTCTAATATGCAAGCAACTATCAAAAGAAAAGTAAACTAAGTGAAAGCAAAAACTAAAATGGATAAAAATAAAAGTAAGCAAGGATAATCATGGTGAAAACATTGTTTTGTTCATTAAAATCCCTTTGTTAACAAGGTTGATCTGGTCTTGTTACCAAAACAATTTTATATGAAACAAAACTTTGCATTTCACTGGATGATTATGTTACCTCAACTTTGATAGCAATGGTCCCAATCCTAATAGTTTCATTATTTTCTCGTGGTATGGGACAATATATTTCTCCAACTTGGATGCCCTCAATATTTTCAATTGAATTTAGTCCATAATTCCTATGAATCTTCTTGGGGAAATAGACAGTACGCTCCTTGTCATTAACACTAAAAGTTACCTTTCCTTGATTACAATTAATAACACCTCCTGCAGTATTAAGAAAAGGTCTCCCAAGAATAATAGAAATATTATCATCTTCAGGCATTTCAAGCACAACAAAGTCAGTTAATATCAAGCAATTATGAGCCACTTGAACATGTACATCCTCACATATACCAACAGGAATAGTAGTAGATTTATCAGCCATTTGCAAAGATATATCAGTTGGTATTAATTTTTCCAATTGAAGTCTCTTATAGAGAGAAAAAGGCATAACACTAACTCCTGCTCCCAAATCACACAAAGCAGTTCTAACATAACTATTTTGAATAGAGCATAGAATAGTTGGAATCCTTGGGTCTCCAAGTTTCTTTGGAACCTTACCATTGAAGGAATAATTAGCAAGCAAAGTAGAAATTTCTTCATTAGGGATCTTTCTTTTATTTGAGACAATATCCTTCATATACTTTGAATAAGGTGGTAATTTAATAACATCAGTCAAGGGAATTTGCAAGAATAAAGGTTTCATCCACTCACAAAACTTGTTATAGTGTTCATCTTCCTTTGACTTGTGTTTCTCATCAGGGAAAGGCATAGGTTTTTAGACTCAAGGCTCTCTTTCGCTACCATGTTTCTTAGCAACAAAATATTCTTTAGTGTATTTAGTATTCTTGGTGTGTCTTTTAGGTTCTTCTCCAACTTTTTCTTTACCAGGAGCATCATTTTCTTCACTACCACTTTCAGTTTCAACATCAGAGACAGATATACTATTAGGATCTTTAGCAGGTTCAGAAGACCCTACAATAGTTTTATGTTTCTTTTTCCTTTTCTTAGGAGAAGTACCACTATTTTCAATTTGTTGAGAATCCTTCTCAATTCTTTTAGGATGCCCCTCGGGATATAGAGGATCCTGGGTGGCGGCACCACTTCTAGTTCTTATTTCATAAGCATGTTTTTCTTTGGCAGCATTAACTAGCAAATCTTTTTATACTTTGATAAGCTGATCAATTTGAGTTTGAACCATTTGGAAATGTTTAACAAGCATTTTAACATCATTTGAGGTTCTTTCCACAATAACCTTCAACTCAATAATAGCTCTAGAGTTTTCCATTAAATTATTTTGCGATCTTTTATTAAAATTATCTTGCTTAACAATAAAAATATCGAATTCTTCCAAGCATTGATCAGGAGGTTTAGAATAAGGAATATCACCTTCATCAAAATGTTGGAGAGAGTGTACCTCAATAGTGGATGAGTGAGAGATTGGCTTACATAGTTCTTCTATAGGAGGTAAATTCTTCACATCTTCAGCTTTAATACCCTTCTCCTTAAGACATTTCTTAGCTTCCTTCATCACTTCATAATTTAGTTTAATAAATCCCCTCTTCCTTGATGTTGGTGTTGGCTCAGGCGCAGTTAACTCAGGTGTAGCTAGCTCAGACGTAATTGGCTTAGGTGGAGTCCAGTCATCATAATTCTTGCTTATTTTAGCCATTAATTCCTCAGCTTCCTTGGGAGTTCTATTCCTGAAAACACAATCAGCACAACTATCCAAGTATGTCCTAGATTCTTCAGTTAGTCCATTATAATATATATCAAGAAGCTCATTTTTAGGTAATGGACATCTAGCTTGTGCATGAATCAAAGCACAAACCCTTGCCCATGATTCAGGCAATATGTCTTTTTCTCTCTGTTTAAAATCAAAAAGTTCCTGCAAAATGGCATGTCTAGCACTAGGAGGGAAATATTTCTGAAGGAAGGTACTAATCAAGCAATCAGGGCTATTAATAGATCTAGGAGGTAAATTATTAAACCAAGTTTTAGCTTCTCCTTTCAGTGAAAAAGGGAAAATTTTAGCAACAAAGTAGGTGCGCATCTTAATATCATCAGAAAATAAGCCACTCATGGTAGAAAGTTCAGTCATATGTGCTACCGCACTTTCATTCTTAGTCCCACAAAAAGGTTCTTTCTCAACAATAGATATGTAAGATAAATCAAGAGAGAAATCATAATCCTTATCTTTAATGTTTATGGGAGATGTAGCAAACTTATCATTAGGGGATAGTTTGGGTTTTGTAGTACGCCTCTCAAGGAGACTCTTAATAGCACTTTTACCATGAATATTTTGACATTCCTGAATAAATTCATCATTCATTTCTATATATCTGATACATTGCAAATGTATCTATAATTTTTGATACTCCATGCTTGGTTTTATCCACTTTCTTGTGTTTTGTCCACACTTTGGAGTACTTTTCATATGATTTCTTGGACTAACCTAATAACAAGAGCCATAATGCCAGCTGCCTGTTTTCTGCTATTTTTGGTTCCAGGAAAGTCAGAAAATGAATATTCTCGGAATTGGACAGGACAAAAGCCAAAGTGCCTATTTTTCCAGAAGACTCCAGGAGCCAGAATACGAGACGGGGAGGGCCAGGGGCTAGTCACACCCCCCAGGCGCGGGCTGGGCCTGGCCGCGCCAGGGCATGGTGTGGTGGCCCCAGGCACCCCCTCGGTCTTACTCTTCGCCTATAAGAAGCCTTCTGACCTAAAAACTCTGTGGGGGTTCGACGTTTTTCCAGAAGGAGTTCCGCTCCGCCGCCACCACCAGATTCCATGAAACAGCACCAGAAACTCCGTTCTGGCACCCTGTCGGGACGGGGAATTGGAGGAGATCATCGCCATCATCATCACCATCGCTTCTCCATCGACCATCCATGTTTCCCCCATCTATGAGTGAGTAATCCCCTGCTGTAGGCTATGGGGATGGTAGGGATTGGATGAGATCGTTCATGTAATGGCATCAGATTGTTAGGGCATGGTGCCTAGTATCTTCTATTAGTGCTTTATGACTTTGTTGTGACTTGTTGTGCTTAATGCTTGTCACTAGGGCCCGAATGCCATGATTTTAGATCTGAACATGTTATTGATTCATTATGATAGTATTGTTTTTGGTCTTATCTACAAGTTGTATACACACATTGTTGTCCGGAACCAATGGCCCCGAAGTGATAGAAATCGGGATAACCGGAGGGAATGGCTATGATGTGAGGATCACACGTGTTCATGGAGTGTTAATGCTTTGCTCCGGTGCTCTATTAAAAGGAGCACCTTAATTTCCAGTAGTTTCCTTGAGGCCCCACTGCAAACGGGCTGGCAGGACAAAAGATGTTGTGCAAGTTCTCATTGCGAGCACGTATGACTATATATGGAACACATGCCTAGGATTATCTAGTACTTGGATGCTTTATCTTATTTATCTACAATTGCCCTATGTTCTGATTGCTATGTGAATTGTCTTGTTCATGCAACACACGTCCATCCATCCCTATGCCTACCGCACTCGAATCCCACTGTTTACTGCTTTTGTTACTACTGTCTTTACTTTACTACTGCTATTACTTTGCTATTCCTACTACAAAACTGTTGCTATTGATAAACTGCTGTGAGCAAGATTGTTTCCAGGTGCAGCTGAATTGACAACTCAGTTGTTAAGGCTTATAAATATTCTTTGGCTCCCCTTGTGTCGAATCAATAAATTGGGTTTCACTTCCCTCGAAAATACCGCGATACACCCCCTATACTTGTGGGTCATCAAGACTATTTTCTGGCGCCGTTGCCGAGGATCATAGCTTTATTTATCAAGTCCACTTGGAATCACTATTGTTCAAGCTAAGTTTATTCTTGCCTTATCATGCTTGTTGTCAATGGTTGGTTTCTTTGAAACTGAAGCTTATTGGCAAGGTGGGTTCACGGAAGATCAAAAATATTATTATAAGGAACACCGCTTGTCACAAAAAGGGAAACACTTATGGGAACAAATGGATAGATTGTATACCATTGCTAGAAACGTGTTCTCTACTTATAATGTTACTTATTGCTGTGATGAATCTTGTTGCAGAAAGAGGTATAAACACCTCCCTTTTCAATGTGAGTATAATGATAATGATACCATATCTTCTTATGCTAAAGGAATTTATGACTTTTATGATGCATAACAAATTGAAGAATTTATTGCTTGGAAAGGTGCTTTTGAACTTGCTAGTTTGCTTGAAAATATTGATGATTCACCTTACAAATATGAGGTTTATGGTATACTTAAATTTTGCTTTGATAATTACAAGGATGAAAATGGCTATATTCTTGAATATTTTAATAGATGCTTTCCACAAATGGAAGAGACTAATGTCTTGCAGGATCCTATGGAAGAAGAAATTGATGAACCTGAAATCTCATTAGATGAAAAAGAGGAGGAGAGTGATGAACAAAAGGAGGAAGAATGGATTAGCTACCCATGCCTACCTTCTAATGAGAGTAACTCTTTATCCCTTACATTATTTGATTGTCCTCCATGCTTACTAAAGGAGGATGAATGTTATGTTCCTGAGGATTCTTTTGGAAATGTTTATAATAAAGCTCTAGTGCTTGTAGATCATGAAAAGCATGCTTTATGTGATAGTTATATTGTTGAGTTCATTCGTGAGGCTACTGAAAATTATTATGAGAGAGGAAAATATGGTTGTAGAAGTTTTCATGGCATTGAAACACCTCTCTATGTGCTGAAAGTTTTGAAGTTACTCTTCTTTTATATTCCTATGCCTGTCACTTTGTTCTTTGCGAATTTATTTGCATACAAGATTCCTATGCATAGGAAGTGGGTTAGACTTAAATGTGTTTTGAATTTGCTTCTTGATGCTCTCCTTTACTTCAACTCATATTTCCTATGTGAGCATCCTCTCAAACTATTATGCCTGATGGTGATAATATGTCTATTATTCTTGGGAGACCTTTTCTTAAATACTGTAGGAGCTGTTATTAATTGTAATCAAGGGAAGGTGACCTTCAATGTTAATGACAAGGAACATACTGTCTATTTCCCCAAGAAGATTGAAAGGACTTATGGTTTTAATTCAATTGAACATGTTGAGGGCATTCAAGTTGGAGAAATATATTGTCCCATACCAAGAGAAAAATTTGAAACTATTATGATTGGGACCATTGCTATCAAGGTTGAGGTAACATAATCATTAGTGTAATACAAAGTTTTGTCTCATATGAAATTGTTTTGGTAACAAGACCTGATCAACCTTGTTAACAAAAGGATTTCATTGAACAAAACAATGTTTTCACCATGATTATCTCCGCTTACTTCTATTCTATCCATTTTAGTTTTTCCTTATGCCTAACTTAAAGGCGTTAAAGAAAAGTACTTATTGGGAGATAACCCAAAAGTTTTAGATGAGTCTTGGAAGTTATTACTTCAGTAATAACCGCTCCTTATAATTTTTATTTGCTTTTTGTGCCAAGAGTAACCTCTAATGAGAGAGAAGTAATGATTGGGAAAGTTGCTGTCGTGAAACAGATTTCTGTGTTTCACCATAAACATTCCTGTAAAATCTCTAAACGTCTTTTTGAGGCGTGAATTTTTGTGCTTCTGGCCCAGGTTGTTATCTAACTTTCGTTAGTTCAATACTTTTTGATTTGATCAACAGAAGGTCTTCGAAAAAATCGTCTTTACCTGCTGGTCTGTTTTGACAGATTTCTTCCATTTTCTGCATTTGCTTCTTGTTGGTTCCTTTTTGAGTTCTTTTGGGGAATTGAGATTTTTGAGGGAAGTGCTATAGTAGCTAGTGTTTTAATGGAAGTTTATTTGGTGTTAGAACTGAACTTTAAGACTTATTTATCATGAGTGCACTAATGTTGCTAATAAATATTGTGTGAAGTTTTGTATGAAGGAAAAATTTCCGGTGTATGGAAGGAATGAGTAATGAGATGAAGGATGGACTAAAGCTCAAGCTTGGGGATGCCACGCGTGTCACCCCAAGAAATATCCAAGAAGTACAAGCGTCAAAGCTTGGGGATGCCCAAGGCATCCCCTTCTTCATCAATAAAAATCCCTGGTTTCTTCCAAACGCTTCATTTTTATAGTTTCATGCACACTTGTGTTGTTCTTGGAGCGTCTTCTTTTTCGTTTTCGTTTTGGTTTTTCGTTTGCTTTTGTTTTCTTAGTTTTCTGAATAAATTGGTTGTACCCCTTCTTTCATACATTGGTTTGGTTTGGTTTGGAAAAGAGTAGGAAAGCTCATGCTTAAGTGGCAAAGAGAGTTTGTTTTTGACTGTGGCCTATGCTTTGTCATGCCATGCTTGATATTGTTTTAGCTTTATGCTTAGTATTCTTTGCTGTAGCATGACTTGTTATAAAAAATTGAGATTGCTTAATGTGCCTTGGATGAATCATGCGTTGTTTTAGCATATTAAAGCATAATATAGTGCTATTCTCCTTTGATGCTTTATTTGGGTTGACTTGGCACGTTCTCACACCATGTTATGACTATCCAAAGTCACCATAGCCTTTATGATCCTTTAGTTTTCAACTTGTAGTATCACTTTATGCTTTAATCAATGATGTTTTGTTGCTCTGCGTGATTATGGCCATTATTGCTCTCTTAGTTTGTCGCTCCCAGTCTTTTGCTAGCCTCCACAACAAAGTATGAGTTCCACTCATGCATCCAACTTCCTAAACCAAGTTATTGCAAAGAGTCCACCATACCTACCTATTAGCTTATGCTATTCCAAGTATATTCATGCTTTTGTTTACCTTCCAAATTAAACTTGTTATGAGAAAACTAGTGCAAGCTCTCACGAACTTGATGGCACACTTTACTTTACTTGCCCTTAATAAACTTGAACCATTGTGTCTTCTATGTTGTATATGCTTGCACTTACTTGTTGGGAATTAGCAGAACCATGCTTTCATGGGGAACGCTTTCAACATTGCACTTGGTACTTGTACCTAGTTGATATCATGCTCTTTTGTATATGGATGTCGTCGGTGTGAAATGAAAGGGGAGCTTGTAAGTCCATGGAGTTATGTATATGTGTTAGGGAAACGCCTGGGCCGCTGGTCTAATCCATGCTGACATGGTGGAAACCTGGAGCGTAACCATAATGAGTTGTCTATGAAGCATTCTTCTTATAAAAAAGAGTCCTATATTGAGATAAAAGAGAAAAGAGAAAAAAAAGAGATACTATGAAAAGAGGAAAGAGAGAAAAAAGCACCATATTCCCATGGTAAATAAGAAGAATGCTGAGATGCTCGTTGTCTGCTTGCCTTGTCATTTTGATATGGGGATTCTTCCGTATCATCAGGCAAGGGGTACCCCGTTGGCGGTTCTCTATGATACACATATACTTACGATGACAAGAACTTACCGGTGACTAAACTTGAGTAGCATGAGGAGTGGCCCTCGTATACAAGGGACATGATATTTCTAACTTATACTTTGTCAAGCATGTACACCATAGTTTGTTCACTTTAACCTTAATCACTTCAAGATGCTTATGATAGGGGCAATGAGAGCTGAAAGCTATTAAGTACCATAATTTTTGGAAGCTCTTTATGAGACTTGAATCCCTACTTCCTTTTATAAAGGCCTTTCTTCCACTATATATATTGAGTTTCCATCTTCTACCTTTATGCACTTACTTTGAGATCATAGTGGCCATTCTTAGTTCTATGTGCATTGTCCCAAAACTAGTTGATTGATGCATAACTTGATATTGCTTGTTTTAAACTTTTCTATCTAGTCACTCTTATGAACTTTGAAGGTGTCCTATGCATCTATATTTGCTACTCTATGAGGGACAAGCTGAATGCTATTATGCTATGTTTTCTTTATGTGAAACAAACAAACGTCTTGCAAAGCATTGTTATTCATGATCTTTTGTTTGTGCCTTTTCATGTTGCGTCATAGTTTCTTTGTCTTATTGCTAGAACTTTGTCTTTCATGTTATGATTGAAGTACTATGATCCCACCCTTGAATCTTTACAATTACTTTGGTCAAGTCTTTGATGGTGCATGTCACCTCAAAAATTATTCTTTCTTTTTATCACTTACCTACTCGAGGATGAGCAAGAGTTAAGCTTGGGGATGTTGATACATTGCAAATGTACCTATAATTTTTGATGCTCCATGCTTGGTTTTATCCACTTTCTTGTGTTTTGTCCACACTTTGGTGTACTTTTCATATGATTTCTTAGACTAACCTGTTAACAAGAGCCACAGTGCCAGCTGCCTGTTTTCTGCTGTTTTTGGTTCCAGGAAAGTCAGAAAATGAATATTCTCGGAATTGGACGGGACAAAAGCCAAAGTGCCTATTTTTCCAGAAGACTCTAGGAGCCAGAATACGAGACAGAGGAGGGCCAGGGGCTAGCCACACACCCCTAGGCGCGGGCTGGGCCTGGCCACGCCAGGGCATGGTGTGGTGGCCTCAGGCAACCTCTCGGTCTCCCTCTTCGCCTATAAGAAGCCTTCTGACCTAAAAACTCCATGGGGGTTCGACGTTTTTCTGGAAGGAGTTCCGCTCCACCGCCACCACCAGATTCCACGAAACAACACCAGAAACTCCGTTCTGGCACCCTGCCGGGACGGGGAATTGGAGGAGATCATCGCCATCATCATCACCATTGCTTCTCCATCGACCATCCATGTTTCCCCCATCTATGAGTGAGTAATCCCCCACTATAGGCTATGTGGATGGTAGGGATTGGATGAGATTGTTCATGTAATGGCATCAGATTGTTAGGGCATGGTGCCTAGTATCTTCTATTAGTGCTTTATGACTTTGTTGTGACTTGTTGTGCTTAATGCTTGTCACTAGGGCCCGAGTGCCATGATTTTAGATCTGAACATGTTATTGATTCATTATGATAGTATTGTTTTTGGTCTTATCTACAAGTTGTATACACACATTGTTGTCCGGAACCAATGGCCCCGAAGTGATAGAAATTGGGATAACGGGAGGGAATGGCTGTGATGTGAGGATCACATGTGTTCACAGAGTGTTAATGCTTTGATCCGGTGCTCTATTAAAAGGAGCACCTTAATTGCCAGTAGTTCCCTTGAGGCCCCGCTGCAAACGGGCTGGCAGGACAAAAGATGTTGTGCAAGTTCTCATTGCGAGCACGTATGACTATATATGGAACACGTGCCTAGGATTATCTAGTACTTGGATGCTTTATCTTATTTATCTGCAATTGCCCTATGTTCTGATTGCTATGTGAATTGTCTTGTTCATGCAACACCCGTCCATCCATCTCTATGCCTACCGCACCCGAATCCCACGGTTTACTGCTTTTGTTACTACTATCTTTACTTTACTACTGCTGTTACTTTGCTATTCCTACTACAAAACTATTGCTACTGATAAACTGCTGTGAGCAAGATTGTTTCCAGGTGCAGCTGAATTGACAACTCAGTTGTTAAGACTTATAAATATTCTTTGGCTCCCCTTGTGTCGAATCAATAAATTGGGTTTCGCTTCCCTCGAAAATACTGCGATACACCCCCTATACTTGTGGGTCATCAATATCCGTCTTCAATATCATAGCTCTCTATAGACTCAGGTGAACTGGCAGGTGTAGTAGTATCTTCATTAGGAGTTTCAGTATTTCTAGCTATAGTTCTAGCAATTGTAGCATCTAGGAAAGGACCTAATGAACCACTCTTATCAAGCACAATATATGCATCATAAGTATTAGAAGTTTCAGATTCAGCAGAAGTAGCAGTAGGTGTAGCATGTGTATGTGGTAGTGTAAGGAGCTTACTCATCACAGATGGTGAATCAAGAGCAACAGAGGTGTTCAGAACCGTACCTCTCCTTATAGTGGATGGTAATATAGGAACCTTTCCATCACGAGACTTACCCATGATGAATGGAGGATAGCAAACAATAGTGATTCCAAGTGAACTTGATAAATAAAGCTATGGTCCCCGGCAACGGCGCCAGAAAATAGTCTTGATGACCCACAAGTGTAGGGGGTGTATCGCAGTATCAACGAGGGAAGTGAAACCCAATTTATTGATTCGACACAAGGGGAGCAAAAGAATATTTATAAGCCTTAACAACTGAGTTGTCAATTCAGCTGCACCTAGAAACAATCTTCCTCACAGCAGTTTATCAGTAGCAATAGTTTTGTAGTAGCAATAGCAAAGTAATAGCAGTAGTAAAAGTAAAGACAATAGTAACAATTGCAGTAAACAGTAGGATTAAAACACGGTAGGCATAGGGATGGATGGACGGGTGTTGCATGGACACGACAATTCATATAGCAATCAAGACATAGGGCATTTGCAGATAAATAAGATAAAGCATCCAAGTACTAAATAATCATAGGCATGTGTTCCATATATAGTCATACGTGCTCGCAATGAGAACTTGCACAACATCTTTTGTCCTGCCAGCCTGTTTGCAGCGGGGCCTCAAGGGAACTACTGGCAATTAAGGTGATCCTTTTAATAAAGCACCGGAGCAAAGCATTAACACTCCGTGAACACATGTGATCCTCACATCAAAGCCATTCCCTCCGTTTATCCCGATTATTGTCACTTAGGGGCCATTGGTTCCAGACAACAATATGTGTATACAACTTGCAGGTAAGACCATAAACAATATTATCATCATGAGTAAATAACACGTTCAGATCTGAAATCATGGCACTCGGGCCCTAGTGACAAGCATTAAGCATAACAAGTTGCAATAAAGTCAAAAATCACTAATAATAGGTACTAGGCACCATGCCCTAACAATCTGATACCATTACATGAACGATCTCATCCAATCCCTACCATCCCCGTAGATTACAACAGGGGATTACTCACTCATAGATGGGGAAATCATGGATGGTTGATGGAGAAGCGATGGTGATGATGACGGTGATGATCTCCTCCAATTCCCCGTCATGGCAGGGTGCCAGAACAGAGTTTCTGGTTCTGATTTGCGGAATCTGGTGGTGGCGGCGTAGCGGAACTCTTTCTGGAAAAGCAACAACCCCCCCGGTTTTTAGGTCAAGAGGAATCTGATAGGCGAAGAGGGAGGCCGAGGGGGTGACCGAGGCGGCCACACCACCCCCAGGCGCGGCCTGGCCTGGCCCGCGCGGCCAGGTGGTGTGGGCCCCTTGTGGCCCTCCTCCATCTCATCTTCTGGCTCCATGAATCTTCTGGTGAAATATGATTTTTGGCATATTTTCCGGGATTTTTCCTGATAGTTGATTTTCTGCACAAAAACTAGACACCAAGGTAATTCTGCTGAAAACAGCGTCAGTTCGTGTTAGTTGTATCCAAATCGCACAAGTTTAGAGGAGAAACAATAGCAAAAGTGGTCGGGAAAGTAGATACGTTTTGGATGTATCAGTGATCTCTCCCCTCCGGCAGAGTGTCGAGAAGAGCTTCAGATCCCTCCTGATCTAGGGATGGAGATGACGGTGGCTACAGACTCTTTTGTGGAATTTTGATCGGGTCCTTAGGGTTTTCGTCCCGGGAGGCTTTTATAGGCGAAGGGGCAAGGTCGGTGGAGCACCAGGGGGCCCACACCCCCTGGTGGTGCTCCCCAGGCCGCGCCGCCACCAGGTGTGGCCGCCCTGGTGCGCCACTTCATCTCCCCTCCGATCTCCGTGTTGCTTTGGGTAAAATATTGACTTTGGCTTTTGTCCCGTCCAATTCCGCGAATATTTCCTTACTAGCTTTTCTGAAACCAAAAACAATAGAAAACAGGCAACTAACACTGTAGCATCTTGTTAATAGGTTAGTTCTAGAAAATGTACAAAAATGCCTCAAAGTATGAACAAAACATAAGAAAGTAGATATAAAACAAGCATGGAACATCGAAAATTATAGATACGTTTACGACGTATCAACATCCCCAAGCTTAACTCCTGCTCGTCCTCGAGTAGTAAGTGATAAAAAATAATAATTTTTTAGGTGACATGCACCATCACAATCTTGATCAAGGTATTTATAAAACATTGATAGCTGGGATCAAAGTACTCTAACATGAACATAAAAGACAGAGTTCTAACAATAAGACATAGCAACTATGTTGTAACATGAAAAAGGTACAAACAAAAGATTCATGAATAACAATGCATTAAAAGATGTTTGTTTGTTTCACATATAGAAAACATAATAAGAGTGGTATTCAGCTTGTCCCTCATGGTATAGCAAAACATAAATGCATAGGACACCTTCAAAGTTCATAAGGGTGACTAGATACAAGTAATTTAAGAACAAGCAATATCACAGTTATGAATAAATCAACAAGTTTTGGAACAATGCACATTAAACTAAGAATGTTCACTCTGCTCTCTCAATTGGTGCATAAAGATAGAAGATGGAGACTCAACGTAAAAGGTAAAAAGAAAGGCCATTCATAAGAGGGAAGCAGGGATTTCCAATTTCATAAAGAGCTTCCAAAAATTATGGTACTTATTAGCTTTCAGCTCTCATTACCCCTATCATAAGCATCTTTAGGTGATTAAGGTTAAAGTGAACAAATATGAGGATATGCTTGACAAGTTATAAGTCAAAAATCTCATGCCCCTTGCCTACAAGTACCGGACCTCATGCTACTCAACTTTAGTCACAAGTAAGTTCTTGTCATTGTAAGTACATGTGTATCATGGAGAACCGCCAACGGGGTACCCCTTGACCCATGATACAGGAGCTATCCCATATCAAAATGACAAGGCAATAGACAATGAGCATCTCAACAATCTTTTTATTTGCTATTTTCATATGTTTTTATTAACGATTTTTCATAGAATGCTCACTATGGTTATGCTGCAAGTTTCCACCATGATTAGGCATGGCTTAGGCTAGATGCCCAGGCGTTTCTCTAACACATATACAAACTCCATGAGCTTACAAGTTACCCTTTTATTTCACACCGTCGGGATCCATAAACAAAAGAACGTGATATCAACCGAATAATAAGTGCAATTTTGAAAGCGTTTCCCATGACAGCATGGTTCTGCTAATTCTCAACTTATAAAGTGCAAGCATATATGCAACATAGATGGACGCAATGGTTCAAGTTTATTAAGTGCAAGAAAGTAAAGTGTGCCATCAAGTTCGTGACAACTTTAATCACTAATTTTCACATAACAAGTTTAATTTGGAAGGTAGATAAAAGCATGAATATACTTGGAATGGTGTAACACACCATGCATAGGAATTTATAGTGGACTCTATGGAACAACTTGGTTTTCTTGGGGGTTGGATGCATGAGTGGAACTCATACTTGGTACATGTGGAGGTTAGCAAAAGACTGGGAGCGACCAACTAAGAGAGCACTAATGGCCATAATCATGCAAAGCGACAAAACATTATTAATTAAAGCATAAAGTGATATTACAAGTCAAAAAAACTACATGATCGTAGAGGCTAAGGTGACTGGTTCATAGTCTCAACATGGTGTAAGCATGTGCCAAGTCAACCCAAATAAAGCATCCAAGGAGAATACCACAATATTATGCTTTTGTATACTAAAACAACGCATGATTCTTTCAAGGCACATTATGCAATCTCAATTTTTTGGAACAAGTCATGCTATAGAAATAATCACTAAGCATAAAGTCAAAGCAATATCAAACATGACATGATAAAGTCTAGGCCACAGTCAAAACAAAACTCCTTTTGTACCACTTATAAGCATGAACTTTCCTACTCTTTTCCAATCACCAATCAACTTATTTGAAATATCATATGAATGCAGGGGTCCATCAAATTTATTTAAGAAAACTAAACAAAAGAAAACTAAAATAAAAAACAAAGACGCTTCAAGAACAACACAATTGTGCATGAAACAATAAAAATGAAGTGTTTTGGAAGAAAACCTGGGATTTTTATTGATGAAGAAGGGGATGCCTTGGGCATCCCCAAGCTTTGATGCTTGTACTTCTTCAATATTTCTTGGGGTGACATGGGTGGCATCCCCAAGCTTGAGATTTTGTCCATACTTCACCTTATCACATTATTCTTCTCCTACACTTGAAAATTTCCTTCATACAAAACTTCACACAATCCTCATTAGCAACATTAGTGTATTCAAGATAATTGGTCCTATGGTTTAGTTTCATCACAAGTAAAACTTCCATTAGAACACAAGCTACGGTAGCATTTCCTTCTAAAAGCTCAAGTGATCAAAGAGAACTCAAAGAGAAAGAGATTAAGAGGCAAATGCAAATAATGGCAGAAATCTATAAAAACAGACCAGCAGGTAAAAACCAATTTTTTCGAAGACCTTCTGTTGCTCAAATCGAAAAGTGATGAACTAACGAAAGTTATATAATAACCTAGGGCGTAAGCACAACAAATTACAGCTCAATCCGATGTTCAGAGATTTTTCACGATTTTTTTATAGTGGAGCATAAAAATCTGTTTTGGGACAGCAATTTCCCAAGTCTTACTTCTCTCTCATTAGAGGCTGAACTTGGCACAAAAACCACACAAAAAGGATAAGAAAAGGTTATTACTGAAGCAATAACTTCCAAGACTCAACAAAATAAAAACTTACTGAATAAAAATTTGGGTTATCTCCCAATAGTTCTTTCCTTATGGCCATTAAGATAGGCATGATAATTTCGATGATGCTCACATAAGAAATATGAATTGAAGTAAAAGAGAGCATCAAGAAGCAAATTCAAAACACATTTAAGTCTAACCCACTTCCTATGCATAGGAATATTATACGCAAATAAATTCATAGAGAACAAAGTGACAGGCATAGGAAGATAAAACGAGAGTAACTTCAAAACTTTCAGCAAATAGAGAGGTGTTTCAGTACCATGAAAACTTTTACAACCATATTTTACTCTCTCATAATAATTTTTAGTAGCCTCATGAATAAACTTAACAATATAACTATCACATAAAGCATGCTTTTCATGATCTACAAACACAAAAAATTTATCAAGCTCAAAAATAGTGGGATTAAAACCTTCAAACCTACTTTTAACAATTTTATAACAAGATGACTGATCAATCTCATTTTCAATAGTAGTACAATTAATATTATCAATCAATATAGGACCATAATCTAGAGCTTTATTATAAACATTTTCAAAAGAATCCACAGGAACATAACATTCATCCTCCTTTGGTAAGCATGGGTGATAATCAAATAATGTACGGGGTAAAGAGTTACTCTCATTAGAAGGTAGGAATGGGTAGATCCATTCTTCCTCCTCTTGATCATCACTCTCCTCCTCTTTTTCATACAATGAGCTTCCAGTTTCAGCAATTTCTTCTTCCATAGGCTCCTGCAAGGCATTAGTCTCTTCCGTTGATGAAGAGCATCTATTAAGATATTCAAGAATATAGCCATTTTCTTCCTTGTAATTATCAAAGCAAAATTTATGTATATCATAAAACTCATATTTATAAGGTGCATCATCAGTATTTTCAAGCAAATAAGCAAGTTCGAATGCACCCTTCCAAGCAATAAATTCTTCAATTTGTTCCACATCATAAAAGTCATAATTTCCCTCAACATAAGAAGATATGGTAATATCATCATTATACTCACATTAAAAAGGGAGGTGTTTATACCTCTTACAGCAACGAGATTTATCAAAGCAATAAGTAACATTATAAGTAGAGCACACGTTTCTAGCAATGGTATACAATTTATTAATTTGTTCCCATAAGTGTCTCCCTTTTTGTGACAAGCGGTGTTCCTTATAATAATATTTTTGTTCTTCCGTGAACCCACCTTGCCAATAAGATTCAGTTTCAAAGAAACCAACCATTGATAGAAAGCATGATAAAGCAAGACAATAACAGACCAACAAAAATAACAACTATAGTAGGAACTAAATATTTTTGTATTTTTTATAAAAAGAACAAGCAAACAAAGCAGAAATAAACTAAGAAAAACTAAAAACAAAGTAAAGAGATTGGTTGTGAGAGACTCCCCTTGTGAAGCTGTCCTTAACTCCCCGGCAACGGCACCAGAAAAAGTGCTTGATGGCTCAAAATGTAGAGCTCGTTGGGGACCCCAAGAGGAAGGTATGATGAGCACAACATCAAGTTTTCCCTCAGTTATGAAATCAAGGTTATCGAACCAGTAGGAGCAAGGAAACAACACCAAGGTGTTGCTAGCAACTTGGAATCCTACACAACACAACCATAGAACTTTTCCCCCAACTTACAGTGAGGTTATAAATCTCATCAATTTTGTTGAAACAAATAATTAAACGTATTGTGTGGAAGATAGTAATTGCTTGCAGAAAGTAAACAGTAAACAGTAACAGTAGATGGTATAGCAATGGTAAAAGCATGGACCGGGGTCCATAGTTCAGTAGAGGTGATTCTCCTTAAGATAGATAACATGCTGGGTGAACAAATTACAGCGGGGCAATTGACAGATTTGAGAAAGTATACAATTCATAGACTAGACATCTTGACTCCTATGAGATTTGATTGGGCATTACAACATTATACATAGACCGTAATCCAACTGCATCTATGACTAATAATCCACCTTCAGGTTATCATCCGAACCCCTTCCAGTATTAGGTTGCAAGCAACAAACAATTGCATTAAGCAAAGTGTGTAAAGTAAACAATACGATTGTCCCATGGACAAAGGATTGTTGTTTTCTCCCTAGTAGCAACAGCACATCTACAACCTTAGAGATTCCTGTCACTTCCCTAGATTACTAGAGGCATGAACCCACTATCGAGCATAAATACTCACTCTTGGAGTTGCAAGCATATACTTGGCTAAGATAGTTACAAACAATGGAGAGCATGCAAGATCATAAATAACATAGACATGATAGAATCAATAATCAATCTGAAATAGCATCTCAATATCCATCGGATCCCCACAAACACAACATGTAAGATTACAAATAGATGATCTTGATCATGAATGGAGCTCACAAGATCTAAACATGATAGCACAAAGGAGGAGAACCAACCATCTAGCTACTACATGGACCCATAGTCCAAGGATGAACTATTCACGCATCACACCGGAGGCAGGCATGGTGATGAAGAAGGCCTCCAGGGTGATCTATCCCCTCCGGCAGAGTGCCAGGAAGAGTTTCAGATCCCTCCTGATCTAGGGATGGAGATGACGGCGGCTACAGACTCTTTCATGGAATTTTGATTGGGTCCTTAGAGTTTTCGTCCTGGGAGGCTTTTATAGGCGAAGGGGCAAGGTCGGTGGAGCACCACGGGGCACACACCCCCTGGTGGCGTGCCCCCCAGGCCGCGCCGCCACCAGGTGTGGCCGCCCTGGTGCGCCACTTCGTCTCCCCTCCGGACTCCGTGTTGCTTCAGGTAAAATATTGACTTTGGCTTTTGTCCCGTCCAATTCCGAGAATATTTCCTTACTAGCTTTTCTGAAACCAAAAACAGCAGAAAACAGGCAACTCGCACTATGGCATCTTGTTAATAGGTTAGTTCCAGAAAATGTATAAAAATACCTCAAAGTATGAACAAAACATAAGAAAGTAGATATAAAACAATCATGGAACATCGGAAATTATAGATACGTTTACGACGTATCAATGTCGGTCCTAAATTCTTTAGGCCACGTGTCTGAAAAACAAACGTCTTGGAAGGATTTGCTATCTTAAGGCACATTCAACCCTATGACGGCGTGGTTCGGACAGACACCTAGGTCTAGGATTTATTTCAGGCCTGCTGCATCGCCAAAGGAGGACACACCTTGGTTGCAGTCTGATATCGCCCACTTATGTTGACGAAGACGACTCGATCATGGCTCAATGAACTTACGAAAAACACTATCCACAATTGGTATGACATGCAAAGTGTGTTCTTTCAGAATTTTGAAGGCACATACCGGAGGCCCTACACGGTCGGAGATCTACAATGTTGCACCCAGAAAGCCGAAGAAACTTGCCAGGATTATCTCGGATGATGGATCGACACCAAGAACTCTTGTGAGGGAGTAAACGACTAAACTGCAATTGAAGCTTTCATTGCAGGACTCCCAATTGGTTTAGTACGACATCGTTTCAAATGCGACAAAGTTACCAACTTAGGGGAGATGATAGAAACGACAAGAAAATATGCTGACACCGACGATGATTCAGAGGGTCTACTAAACATTTTTGCCGTACCACAATTGGCTAAACTTCCGAAGCAGCAACAGACCCAAAAAAGCGCAAAAACACCTCGGAAGAAAACCCCACCTCGGATACCATAGTAGTCAACGCAACTTTCGGGTCTAGAGGGCGAGGGGGCATGGAGGTGGCCACCGACGTGGTCGTGGAACTTCTAGGGTCCAAGGTAGAGGAGATCAGCAACCTAGCAAAACCTAATCTTGGGTCGACCTTGCTAATAACCTATGTGTGCATCACTTAGATGCCAATGGGGGCTCTTCCCACACAAATTCCGAGTGTCGTTTCAATGATGACATAAAGAAAGACGAATCCACTGGCTACATGGCCAAGTGAATAAAGGGGAAGAAAAACTCAGACAAAAAAGGAGACCAAGGAAGATTCCGACATGGAGGAGGCAGAGCCAGGAAACCCCAAGTCGGACAGGAAGAAGACCTTCTAGACAAAGAAAGACACATATGTCTGTTTGGACTGTTCTGGCTAAGGACAAAAAGGTAGTGATGCACGAGCTCAATGCAACTATTCCGGTTGTCCCTCGATATTTGGACTGGTCGGAAGTAACAATTACCTTTGACCAAAGCGACCATCCAGTTAAACCGCATAGGCGGGGAAAGTATGTTGTAGTCGTTAATCCACTAATTGACGGCTATGGGTTCTCTAAGACCCTCATGGACGGTGGCAGCAGCATCAACACCCTCTATGTCGAAACGCTACACCGCATGAGGATATTGGAAACACAGCTGAATCACAGCACTGTGGTTTTCCATGGAGTTGTTCCCGGAAGACAAGTCTTTGGGGGAAATCCCTCTAGACGCTACCTTCAAAACGCCCAACAACTATTGGACGGAACCACTATCTTTCGAAGTGTTGTCGTTCAAGCGCGCATACCACGCTATATTCAGGTGACTAGCTTACTGGGCTTTTATAGTTTGCCCTGTTACATCTATAATATGCTGAAAATTCCACATCCCAAAGGCGTGATCACTATCCGGCGAAATCGGAAGAAAGCACGAGAATGCAAAGACGGAGATGCCGCCTTTACTAAAGTTGTATTGCATGCCGAGGAGTACCAGGAGATCAAGAAGAAAGTTGGCCCGTCCGAGATTCCCGCAACAAAGAAGGAGGTGACAAAGCCGACTCCGGAGTTAAAGGCATCAGAAGAGACAAAGACGACACCATTGAAGGATGATGACCCCTCCAAGGTGATACAGATAGGCGTAGGTTTAGACCTTGCATAGAAAAGCATGCTCATCGAGTTCCTCAAAGCTAATAAAGATATATTTGCATGGCAACCATATGACATGACCGGAGTACCTAGGGAACTTGTCGAGCACTCTTTAAACGTGTACCCAAATGCTAAACCCATCAAATAGTCCTTACGATGTTTCGGCGATGAAAAGCGAAAAGCAATAGCTAAGGAACTAGCCCGGCTCGAATTAGCCAGATTCATAGAAGAGGTCATCCACACTGACTGGTCAGCCAATCCTGTAATGGTTCCTAAAAAGGACACTAATGATTTAAGGATATGTGTTGATTATACTGCCTTGAATAAGGCTTGTCGCAAAGATCTGTTCGCTCTGCCTAGAATCGACCAAGTTATCGACTCGACAAGAGACTCAGAACTCCTATGTTTTCTCGACGCATATTCTGGTTATCACCAAATACGAATGAAGGAGTCAGAAAAATTAAAGACTTTGTTCATCACCCCTTTCGGAACCTTCTTCTATGTAACAATGCCTTTTGAGCTAAAAACATAGGAGCTACGTACCAACGCACTATGCAGCATTGCCTCCACAATCAACTCGGATGCAATGTACATGCATATGTGGACGATATAGTTGTGATGTCCAAAAATAAGGAAACACTAATTTTAGACTTGGAGGAAACATTCACCAATACAACATAATGCTTAACCCGAAGAAGTGTTTCTTTGGAATTCCAGACAGAAAATTGTAGGTTTTGTGTCTCAGAGAAGCATAGAGGTGAACCGAGACAAGATTAAGGCTATACTAAATATTACCAGGCCAACACACCTAAAGAATGTAAGAGTACTCACTGGCTACATTGCTGCAGTTAGTCGGTTCGTAAGTCGGCTCGGAGAAAGAGCCGCACCACCCTACAAGCTCTTGAAAAATACCAACAAATTCATCTAGACTAATGAAGCTGAAGATGCGCTACAAGACTTGAAAGTAGTACTCTCATTCGCTCCTATCCTTGCAGCGCCGGAGCCTCGGGAACCAATGTTGCTCTATATCGTTGCGGCAAATAGAGTCTTCAGCATCGTCACGGTGGTGGAACGAAAAGAGGAAAAACAGGAATAGTTGGTGCACCGTTCGACATACTATCTCAGCGAGGTCCTGACTGAATCCAAGTAGTGGTATCTGCATTACCAAAAGTTAGCCTATGGTGTATTTTTCGCATCCAGACAGCTACACCATTATTTTCAAGAGCACAAGATTACCATGGTGAGCACAACTCCCATGAGAGACATAATCAATAACAGCGACGCCACAGGAACGTGTTGCTAAGTGGGGAATAGAGCTAGCAGCTTTCAATATTGAGTATAAACCTCACACAACAATCAAATCCCAAATACTCTCCGACTTTATCGCTGACTAGACAGAGACGGCAGAAACCATGAGTGTCCCAGAGTCGGAATACTGGACCCTACATTTTGACAGGTCAAAAGTGCTCGGGGGCTCGGGGGCTCGGGGGCTGGTGTGGTGCTCAAATCACCCTAAGGAGATAATCCCTTCTATGTATTGTAGATTCACTTCACGACAACGAATAACATTGCCGAATATGAAGCCCTACTGCATGGAATTCGAATCGCAAAAGATATCGACATTCACCAAATCATGTGTTATGGAGATTTGGATCTTGTTGCTCAGCAAGTATCCGATCAGTGTAATGCAAACAAGCACATGGAAGCATATAGAGCTGTCGTGGATGAACTAGCAAAATAGTTTGAAAGGTTTAAAGTTCAACACATCCCACGAACAGAAAATGAGGAACCAGATGCACTATCTAGAATAGGCTCTACATGGAAAAAGGTCCCAGATGGCGCTTTTCTCGAGCACCTTAAAGTTCCCTCTATCATAGGAGTTGATGAGGAGTACCCGACCAAATCCGACTCACCACTTGTAGTAGTTCTGGCTGTAATTCCTAGCTGGACAAAACCCTACCTTGATTTCTTGGTAGATGGAAAATTACACGAAGGCGAAGTTCTGAGCCGATAGATCGTTCGACGAGCAAAAGCCTACACTATAAATAGTGGTGAGCTCTATAAGCGTAGCGTGTCTGGGTTTTTTTAGCGTTATGTTTCTCCAGAATAAGGAGTGAAAATCTTACGAGAAATCCATGAAGGGGAATGCGGACATCACACTACAGCCAAATCTTTAGTGGCAAAAGCTTTTTGACACAGTTTTTTCTGGCTTACAACCAAGGCAGATGCCGAACGGCTGGTCAAGACGTACAAAGGCTGCCAAAAGTACGCCAAACAAGCCCATGTTCCGGCTGATCAGTAGCGAGCAATTCCGATTACATGGCCTTTTGCGGTCTGAGGGCTTGACATGGTAAGATTGTTCAAACAGGCTTCAAGTGGATTTACTCACCTACTTGTATTGGTGGATAAGTTCACAAAATGGATTGAGGCTAAACCTACCACAAGTTGTGATGGAGCAACAACCAAAAGATTCATCGAGGACGTTATAATCTGATATGGATACCCGCATAGTATTATTACAGACAACGGGGGTAACTTTTCAATGGGAGAACTTGTCGATTGCAATGATCAAAGGATCCGGCTCGATATAGCATCAATCGCACATCCACAAGCCAACGGACAATTCGAAAGGGCAAACGGTTTAATCCTTCAAGGCCTAAAACCTAGGCTTGAAGCACCACTTCATCGTGCTGCGGGGGCTTGGGTAGAAGAATTGCCGTTTGTAAGATGGAGCTTGAGAACAACTCCTAATAGGTCAACCGGATACACACCTTTCTTCTTGGTCTATGGTGAAGAAGCAATTCTTCCTAGTGATCTTATACATACTTCTCCCCGAGCCGTGGTGTATGTCGAAGAGGATGCCTAAGTTTCTCGACAAGATGATCTCGATATAATCGAAGAAGTTTGCGTCATTGCTTAGCAAAGATCTATAGCCTATTAGTAGAAGTTATGCAAGTATCATAGTCAGAGAGTCAAAATCGATCTTTCAACAAAGGCGATTTAGTTCTCCGACTAGTGCAACAAAGAAAGCACAAACTTTCCCCAGTTTGAGAAGGGCCCTTTTTAGTTAGTCGAGTATTACACAATGGTTCTTACTACCTAACTGACATGAGGCCAGACAAAGAAATACCTGCTACCAAGAAGATAAAGAGAGCTAGAGGCAGATAAACCCGGATGAATTAGACCGTCCCTGGAATATCTCTTTTATTCTTAAAATTTCTTTCTTTGTAATCATATCTATGTACATGTTCAGTGTGAAATAAAGTATTGGTTACCTCATTGTATTTTCTAAGAAGTTTCATAGTATCATCTTATTTCTGAATGATCATGACATAAGTCGGAAATCCCAGAATACTTGAAAGTACTTTATGCTCATGTTTGTTCTGGTTAGATTTCCAATTCTAAAATATGCTACCCTCGGGTGTAAGTCTAATTTTCTATTTGTACTTTGTTTTTTCTCTGATTGTTGGACCCGGGTATTTTCCGAGTAGTGATTTGTTGGCACTAGAGGCCGACTTTTTTTCCGGGTTTAAACTGGTTTAGCAATTGAGCTCTGTTGCTCGGCAAAGTTTCCGTGTTGAAAGTTTGCCGACTCACGAAAGGGATGAAGAAGAAAGCCAGATAAACGATAAGTATAAATGAAATAAGTGCTTACATAATTTTCAAGCACACAAAATAAAAGCAAAGTGCTAAAGAAGTAAAGCATCAATTCTTACTAGCTAGCATAGCAAAATAATATGCTAACTATTACATCGAATTATTCTTCATAATAACACATTGTTTTTTGGCACACTTCATGATACAAGTGAAGGCGGAAGATCTGCTAGCTCGCTGGAAATGTCACCTACATCACCCATATATATTTCCGAGACAAGTGCATCAGACTCAGTATGCTCGTCGTCTTCGGAAGCTTCGGCAATTTCTTCTCTGGGAGGAGGTGGCACTTCCACGGATTGGAAGAACGGCTTGTCATAGCTAGTTAACTCGTCCAAGCGACAAGCGTATCTGGCAAAGCATCCCAGATTTCTCTGATATTCTGTTCCTTGTCATCTTCATCGATAGTCGAATAACCCCTGGTAACTTGCCATATTTCCATGCTTCCATGGTGGCTCATTACCATTGTTAGGGAATTTTGTGCCACTATGCATGCATTGGACATGTTCCAATCCTTGACAAGATTGGGCATATCCTTCGCCTTGTATCGTACCCCGTAGGCAGACATTTTTTCTAGGCCAGAGATCTTGACGGTTTCACCGATTTCCTCCAGAGACTGGCGGAAGTCATGAATCAAGTCTCCAATTGAAACAAGCCGACTGGTACGAGACTCAGATGAAGAGGCATCCAGGATGTTGAGAGGACCTGAAAATATAAAGCAAAGTCAACAATATATCTGAATAAACAAAATCATAAAAGTTGGAGATGGTATGTCAGCAAACTTACCAAAGATAACATCATCTATTTTGGCCTTCTCCTCCCGGAGACTTCGGAGTTCATCCCGAAGAACTCCGGTGGTATCATTCTGCCTCTCCAATTAAGCCTTCAAGTCTGAGATTTCCTTGTCCTGGCAAGCTATGACTCGGTCACGCTCTTCAGTAGCATGATTGCTGGATTCAAGAACGATGTTGATGCTGCGCTCATGATCTTCCTTGAGTTTGTTCAGCTCAACTCGTAAATCAGCATTTTCAACTTCCAAGACTTTAAAATTCTCGGCTTGTTCAATAAGCTTGCAGGACTGCTTCACCATGTCTGGAGCAGCAGTAAGAAGTTGAATAAATCTTCGGCCAACACTCAACAAAGACTATGAAAATGAAGTAACAAATGCTTACCTTCTGCTTCATCTTTCACAACTTTAAGCTACGCGTTCTCAAGCCGGAGAGCTTTGATCTCTCTCTGCTTGTTACAGATATTCTTGAGCAATTCCTGGTTGTAAACATTAACTTTCTGTAAGTCAGAATAATAACTAGAGTCAGAATTCTACTAAGACTCGGGCTGCTATTTTAACTAAGTTAAATATCAGCACGAGCCTTGGGGGCTACACTACTTCATCCTTTGGCATCCTACTAAAGCATAAACTCGGATTTTGACCAATTCAACTTCATGCTTGGGTGCTAGAGGATATAAAATGTAATAAAGAGTCGGGAAACGACTTACAAAATGCTCATGCGTCAGTTTATTGAGGCTCATGTTGACCTCAGTAGAAACTTTCTCGTCGAGGGTTAAAGGAATTACTGGTGGTGGAGGAACCGCACCAGCCTTTAGCTTATCATCGTGAAGACACACTTGATCAAGAATCTCGACGAGTTTGACTTCTTAGGCTTCTTGAGCCTCTCTTCAGATGTGATATTCCGGGTCTCCAAGCAATGGAGGGCCAACTTCTGGATCTCTTCTGTGCTTTTCCGAGTGATCCC
Source organism: Avena sativa (assembly GCA_916181665.1). Taxonomy (NCBI): domain Eukaryota; kingdom Viridiplantae; phylum Streptophyta; class Magnoliopsida; order Poales; family Poaceae; genus Avena; species Avena sativa. The sequence goes on from OV702290.1 coordinate 475,609,603, forward strand.
AAGTTTGGCGGCACCCGGATTTTGTAGAAGGTTCTCTGTGAAGGTATCAACTGAGGGATCATTACCCATTACGGTTTCACCCTTATCAATTTCTGAGTCACCCATGGTGATGTCGGTTCGTGAACCAAGGTTCGTTGGTTCCTCGGATTGAGCCGTAACATCTTCAGCACGCGGAGATGAAATATCCTCCGGTACTGATGATGGGGTCGAGCTTGGAGTCGGAGGAGGGACAGCAGGCAAAACCAGAGTCAACTTTTGCTGGCGCAAAGTCTTCCCTAGTTTTCCTTTTCCCTTTCCCTTCAAAGTTGACTTAGCTCTGGACAGTGATAGAATAAGATCATTACAAATCTAGAAAGAATATGGACAAAGAAATAAAACATGATGAAGGAATTTACCTCTTCACAACTGGCATATTCTGTGTGCCAACAGTTACAATCGGAGTTTTATGCTTCTGGGTAAGCGCCTCCATCAACGACTCAAGTTCTTCATCCTCCTGAAGAAACGGACCCTCGGGCGGATATCCTTCGAGAGGATCAAGCTCTGACTCAAGGAGGTCAGCAAGCTGAAAAATGAAACATATCAGCATTACAAATAAAATATAACAAGTGTGAAAGAGTTAGTCGAATAAACTTACTGGAGTCAAGGGATTATCAGCCGTGAACATATCCAGGGAGATCTCCAGAATCTTCCGTTCGACCCTCTCCTTGATCAACCACTACATCCGGCTCTCGTATTCCTTGTTGGGGATCGCGAGCTGGCTGATCCTTAGGCTATCTTTTTTGCTCTTGGGTGATCATGTTCATCAAGCGATCACCATGGTGCTGGAGTGGTTGAATCTGACGTGCTAGCCAGCAATGGACTAAGTCGTATGCCTTCACGACTTTATGCTTCATTAAATACTCAATCCGCCTCTTGGCGCGGATCAAGTCTTCAGTAAGAGCCGGCGCGTCCGCGTCCCAAGAATGTTGGTGGGCGGCGGCGCCATCAACAAAAAATGGCAAAGCATCTTCCTTGCTGGGAGACGGTTTATTCTTATGATAAAAGAAGGTGGAAGTCCATGTCTTCACCGACTCACTAGCTATGACCTTAAGATAGACTCGTTCTCTCCTAGGGACTAAGCTAAGAGTTCTTGTAATATACGGGATGCCGGCATTTAGGGAATCTAGACCCCGTGGAAGTTCTCTGCCGCCGCTACCACTGTCGTTGCCGCCAACATCACTGCCGCACCGGAACTAGAAGCGTCGGCCATTTGGCTGGTTTGGGTGACCTTGGATGGGCGACACTGCGAGGATTTGGGGGGAGAAGACAAGGAGGCGAGGACACTGTGTCGCTTGGAGGAGAAAGAAGGAAGGGACGCTAGTGATAAGAGAATAAGGAGATCTTGACCCCTTATAAACCTCATCTGCACCAAGATTCGTGTGTATGCACAGTGGTTTGCGCCATGCGTCAGAAGGAACATGGCAACTTCCCCGAGAAGATTGCGCTGCCTCGATCTCCGTGCGCACATTGAAATGGATCATCGGTTCCTCGCGAAGCGGACCCACCAACAGTCACACTATCAGGATAAGTGTCAGTGACAAGACTAGACCTACCAATTTCCAGCTCAGTTTGAAATCGAGCAAGGAAAGCCATAATGAAATACTGACATGTCTGACTCATTTATTGATACTCGGATCCTACCTTTGTTTTGGAGTTTCAGAAACCCTTCAAGATACTACAGTTGAAGAAGAATCAAGCTAGATGATGGAATCTGACTTTGGATTTTGGAGGCTTCCGGGGGCTACTGTTGGGGATATACATTTCAGGTATACCCACTGTGACTCGATGACCAGGGTGGCCCACTTCAGATTAGAACTTTGCTTCATGGGCGGCCCAGTCAGGGAGAGAAGATGGAATCCCATCCGGTACGGGAAGACCCAGAAGACTTATCGACTTAGGCCTATGTAGTAACTTGTAGTCCAAGATATACTCTGTAACCGACTGTGTATCGTATCCAGATAGGTCTCTCCTGTAACCCTAGGTTGGATATCTATATAAGCCGTCATAGGGACCAGCCTTTAGGGCACCATATAACCTACAACCTCAACTTGCGCATGCGAACCTCTCTTGTAATCTATATTCCAGCTTTGCCGCTAGATTGCTAGCAGGAGTAGGATCCGTCCCCGCAGACGGATTCGAATCTGGGTAAACTTGTGTGATCACCGGTATTCCCTATGTTGAGCCTACTCAGATCAGAACAAAACTTTTGGATTCTCTTTCGCCTATCGGCCGGCTTTAAGCAACCTTCACATTTCCTGCTGAGATCCCAAGTCTCCAAGTGGGCCCCCTTGGCCACCCAAGACCTTGGCTTTTTAGAGAATCCCGCTCCTGTGTCGTAGGACTTGTAGCTCGGCAGTCCACCGGGTAGGTTTGTTTATCCTTCCTTTTTCGAGTGTCTTCTTGGATAGTTATAGCGGCCCATAGGCGCAAGATGTACCTTGTGGAGGGCGGCGGTCCCCTGGACATAGCATAGTCCTTTCAGGCAGTGGCCGTTTAGTCCATGGTCCGTTGGATGGTCGGGTCCCGGAACACCGTACGTCTCACGCCCCTCTCTTCTACACGCCCCGAGAACCCCCTCATGGCGTACTTGTCTTCAGTCCGACGACATAGATGTTGAAGATGTCAGACGTTCGACGGCCACCAGCGAGCGTCGGACTGTGGTGCGGTGACAACATCTTAGTAGGCCATTAGGGCGTAGGCACCTAGGGCATTTAGGCGTAGGTTGGTCGGCTGTCATACTTAGGTTTTTTTGAAATAGGTGTAACTCACGTAATGTAACCGTCAACAAAATGAAAGATTTCTAAATTATGCTACTGACTCTGAAACATGTTTAGCTTTTTTATATTATGATGATCTACTGGATTCTTTCCATGATGAATGATATGTATTTATTCAGATATACACGCATCGAGCCAAGGTTGTCAAATATTAACGGTTGCACTAACATTTTCGCGCGTCCTCGGGCCCGTTTTACGCGTACAATTAATACTTTACTTTGGGTTGTCTGAAATTGTAACTCATCTAATGTCACAGTCAGCAAAATGAAACATGTTTAAGTTTATAAATGTGCTACTGCCGTTTAACTTTCTAAATATGCTACTGACTACCGAAACGTGTTTAATTTTATGCTGTCATACGTACTTTTTCGGATATACACTCATCAAGGCAAAGTTGTCAAACACGAACATTTTCACGCATTCTCCGGTCCGCGTCTGTACGCATAAAATTAAGATTTAAAAATAGGGAACTCTTTGTGTATGATTACAACTTGAAAAAATTGCCTCGGTGTCGTATATGCGTGTTGTCGATGCTTTAGTTTTTTGGTACATGTTTTGGTGTAATACATGCATGACCTAAGGGTAGGCTTGTGAGTCTACCTGTCTTCGATGCATACGACGTAATGTGTCTTCAGTGCTTACGACGTGACATGGAGGAAACACGAGGTTTGAACTACCTTCACGAGAACCCTTTGTTATTTAGTTTCTCAAGAAAAGGAAGGCCAAGAAACTCAAGGATGAAATCATCACATTGAACGCAAAATATCTTTTACTAATGAATGTTATGTTCATCTTTTTGGGATCCGTGTAGATGTGCTACGACAATATCATAAAACTTTATGCCTATTGGCCACGTCCCAGTAACGCAGAGAGAAGTCTAATATATATAAACTTCATATATTTACATCACTTATGTTACACGTGAGTATTATCTCACTTATTTAGCTCAAAAGCCCGATCATTACAATATTGGCTACACCGTATTTTCTAATTCTACCGTTTGGTGGTAGTCTCTACTCATCTATTTCATAGTATCCCCCTGCCAGGGACGGAGCCAAGGGGGGAGGAGCGGGGGCGAGACCCCCGCCAACATTTCCGTCGCGCCTTAATTGCGATTAGTGAAAGCGCTAATTCCCTTATTCCCCGCCAACATTTCCGTCGCGCCTTAATTGCGATTAGTGAAAGCGCTAATTCCCTTGTTCCACGACTAGTTTCGCGCCCCCCCCCCCCCCCCACCCCACACCCCCCCCCCCCCCCTTCCGTGTTTAACTCACGTAAGGCTGTCCCTTTAAGCCCATCTGATCTGCCACGAGAGCTAGGCCGAGGACATCAATCAGATTTTTACTACGTACGTAATAGGCCGAAATTAACGTGGTAACTAGCCCATTCAGAAGCAGGAAAGCAACAACAGAGGGCCAACAAACTGGAATCGGAGCGTTCCTAAGGGCCAGCAAACAACAACACGCACGCAGTCGGGCATGTAGATTGGCTCGTAGTTCTACCGATGCTTCGTTTCTTCTTTGATTGTTTCCTTCCGTCTATCGTCGAGGCTAAATATGCAATCGAGATCTGAGAGAGCGGCGCCGATCCACAGCCCGGCTTGGTTGCACGGTCGTCCGATAACACCGTCAACATAAAGCGACGGCGAGGGACAAAAGAAAGGTTTTTACTCAGTATAATAACTTGTTTATTAGTCTCGCTAATTTGATCAGTTTGTGCCTTCAAAATTTGATTAGCCAATTGTCCGACTAGTGCTTCCGTAGATATGGGCTGGAAGAGACTTGGAAATAATTTTTAAAGCCAATTCATATTGAAATAGGGCTTATTTTGATTATCTAGACTTTATAATTTTCAATGTGTTGTTAGAAAAGTTTTACTAGTTTCGATGCTTCTGCCTCTCTTTTCCTCGAAAAAGGCTTTACGACCCGCTTTATAAATAAAGCCAAATCCATACAAAGTACCACAAGTCACCGACGCCCTGGAGTCCAGAACAAAATAAAAAGGGGGTAGCTTGCTGGGGCCACAGCACATCATGCCCAAGGAAGAAAAAAGAAAACAAGCAGCATAGGAGGCGGGGAGCAAGCGCTAGGGAGCCCCAGAAGTCGTGAAGCGCTGCGCCGACACCCTGAGAGCCTGAAGAATGCCATCCACGCTCTCCCGGCCCCTCTGCCTAGACAGCGGGTACCACTGCTGAAGATAGGCAAGCAAAGAAAAAACAGAGTCAGACGCATGGCGAGGCAAAATCCGCTCGATCACCATCTTATTACGAATATTCCATAGGGTCCACGTAATGGCTGCAAACACCAACCAGAAGAGGTGACGCCTCCTCCCAGTACGGTTTGCCTCCGTCTCTAGAAACTCGCCGAGGTCTTGGGCCTGCCAAGTAGGCCCAAGTGCTTCTTGGATAAAGTTCCACAGAAACCGCGCAGCAGGGCATGTGAACATAATATGGACGCACGTCTCCAGTGTCCCACATAGTGGACACAGCCCATTGCCTGGCCCATAACGTTTCGAGACCTCGACCCCCAAAGGGAGCCGATCCCGTAGCAGTTGCCACAGGAAGATATGCAGGCTCAGGGGAAGGGGGGCCTTCCAGAGGTGCGACGTCCAAGGTAACTCTAGACCCTGGAAGAGGGTCCGATAGGCCGAACTAACCGAAAAGGCTCCCGAAGGAGACTGGCTCCATGTCACCATATCCCTCTCCTCTGAGAGGGATATAGGCAAGGAGCCCCGCAGCCTCAGGAAGTCTGCGGCCTCAGCGTCATTGAAGGTCCTATGGAACGGGATGTTCCAGCGACCTCCCTGTATCGCCTCGGCCACAAGCATCCTGGGAGCTGCGCAGATAGCGAAAAGGGCTGGGAATTCCTGATAGAGGGGGATCCCCTGTCCCCAGGGGTCAAGCCAAAACAGGACTTCCCGACCAGAACCCACCGCGAAGCTAGAGCCTCGACGAATGAAATGTTTAATCTCCTGGATCCCTCGCGTCGTTCACATGCCAGAAGGGGGCAACCCTGGAGGTACTTAGCCTTAATAAGTTGCAGTCAGAGGCCTCCATCATCTTGGAGGATTCGCCACACCTACTTCAATAGCAACGTGACATTGAAGCGACGAGAATCAAGGACTCCTAAACCCCCAAGGATTTTGGGGGTGCAAATATCTGCCCACTTCACCATATGGTATTTCTGGTGCCCATCTCTGGCCGCCCAAAAGAACCTAGACAATTCTTTAGCAAAGTCTGCATGGGTTCCTTCAGGTAGCAGGTATAGGCCCATCTGGTACATGGTGAGGCTAGATAGACATGAGTTGATCAGGATAGTCTTGCTCCCCTTAGATGTAAGGCGCGCACGCCACGATTCGGCTTTAGACCGAACCTTCGAGACCATGGGGGCAAGGTCCCTAATCAGGACTCGAGAGTCTCTCATGGGCATCCCCAAGTAGGTAATCGGGAAGGAAGTCAAACGACAGTTCAGGTGGTCTGCGATACGTTGCTTCTCCTCCTCAGGGAACCCCAAAACCATGACTTCGCTCTTGCCAAAGTTGATCTTAAGGCCCGACATGGATTCAAAGCACAAGAGTAGGAACTTGAGGTTGATGATGTCAAGGTCCGGTCCTTGCACCATGATCATAGTATTATCCGCATATTGGAGGTGGGTGATTCCCCCTCCGGGGATCAGATGCCCTACCACTCCCAAGATGTGGCCAGCGATCTTGGCTTTGTCCAAGATCCCTGCTAGGGCATCCACTTCGGAGTTGAAGAGAAGGGGGGAAAGAGGGTCCCCTTGTCTAACTCTGCAAGAGAGTCTAAAATATGGACCCACTTCCCCATTAACATTGATACCAGAGCTACCACTCATGATGAACTACATAATCCAGCAGATCACCCTGTCATCCAATCCTCGCCGCTCGAGTATTTATCTAAGGAACGTCCAATCCAGCTTATCGTACACCTTCTGAAAGTCCAGCTTGAGGACAACTCCTTTCTGATGGCGTACCTTCACCTCATGAATGATTTCATGAAGCGCGAGTACCCCATCATGAATCAAGCGGCCCTTCAAGAAAGCAAATTGAAGCGGATGGGTGAGGTGTTCCATGACAGGGCGAGCCCAATGGCGCAAACCTTGGCAAAGATGCGTTGGATGACATTGATCACCATGATCGGTCTAAACTGATGAATATCCATGGCCCCCACTAATTTGGGGATCAGGGTAATCACGCCAAAGTTCAGCCTAGCCATGACAAGAGTACCAGTGTAGAACTCCTAAAACATGGGCATAATCACCGGCCGAAGTTGCTCCCAGAAAGTCTGGAAGAACGATACCGATAGCCCGTCCGACCCAGGAGCTGAGTTGGTCTTCATGGACTTGATCGCCTCGACAACTTCGGTATGGAGAAAGGGGAGTGTTAACTCCTGGTTCTCCACGGCAGTCACCGTCGCATCATTAGTCCAGAAGTCAAGACTGAGAGCCAGCCCCGACCTCGGGGCAGACGAAAAAAGGTCCCGGTAGAATGCATAAATATGGGACGAGATCTCCCTCTGGTCCTCCAAGAGAGTATCTGCGTCCCAGAGGCACGGGATCGAGCCCTTCCTACGCCTGCCATTCACGATGGCATGGAAATAGGCTATGTTCGACTCCCCCTGGATAACCCAGTTCTGACGACTCTGCTGTCGCTCGAACGCCTCCTCTCCCTATAGATCTCCATAATGGAGGTCTCCAAGGAGTATATATGGGACCACGCTTCCGCCGACAGTCCCACTAAGTCAGCTTCCTGGTCAAGAATCTGGATCTCCTGAAGAATGGCGGCCTTTTGCCCTCTAATCGCGGCCCCCAGGTTCGCCCCCACCCTCGCATAAATTGTCGTGATAGTTTGGCACAATGATGCCACACATCAACGACATTGTATACCCGGGGGTAGACGTGGCAGCCTCTAACCATCTAGCTCGAACCGCTTCCACAAAACCTCGTTGAGTTAGCCAGAAGTTCTCAAAGTGGAAGCGGTTTAGTCTAGGTGGCGGCCCCCCTCCCGATGAGAGAAGGAGGGGGGTATGGTCGGAGCCAACCCTGGTAACCGCCTAGAGAGATCACAAAGGGAAGGCCACCTCCCAAGCAACCGAGACAAAAATGCAGTCGAGAACACTGCGGATCGGGTCCAACTGGTTGTTGGTCCAAGTGAATCTGGCCCCGACACGAGCAATCTCCCTGAGGACAAGGTCAGCAATGCAGTCGTTGACCATACGGATCCTATGGAGGTCCACATTAGGCGAGCTCTTGTCTTCGATGGATAGAATAAGGTTGAAGTCCCCCGCCACAATGACAGGGATCTCCGTGCGTTCCACCTTTGCCTTGAGCTCGCTCAGAAATGCAGCGGACCTCCTATGGTCCATAGGGCCATAAACAATGATCACCTCCCATTTGAGGTGCGATTGTTTATGGGTGAGGGCCATGCTCACGAAGAAGTCCCCGCGGTCTATATCCTCTATCTCGAAGGTATCCTCCTTGACTCCAAGGAGGATACCACCCGAGTGACCAGACGCCGGGAGCCATGTCCAGACAAACTTGTGGCGAGACAGGCTCTCCAGCTCCACAATCGAGAAGTCCTGTCGAATCGTCTCCTGAAGGCCCACAATGTTCACATCTTCTTGGCACAAATATTCCTTGATCTGGCGGCACTGGCCATCCTGTCCTAAGCCCCTGATGTTCTAGATGAATGCTCGGATTGCTCTGAGGTTGTTCATGAGGATTATCACTGGGCTAGAGACCCCTTACTAGGGGGAGGGCTGGCACGACCTGGCACGGACTGGGACAGACGGGTGGGAGCTCTAGGCGGTCTCCCTCGAGGTCTCCCCACGCGGGGAGTCCCCGAAGGAGGACCATCCCCATCAGGGCCAAGAGGTGCCTCCGTGCTTGGACCAGGTTCACTCGAACTAGGTCCAGCCAGCGCGAGGGCACGTTCCCAGTCCCGTGCGTCATGCGCAAGGGCCACGGCGATCTGGCCCTCATACACCTCCCTGGCCTTGATGGCTACTATCTGCTCCACTCGGGGACCCCTCTCACCGCGAAAAACTATGCCGCTATCTAAAGCGACCGAGCTCAGGTGATCCAGCGAGACGTTCTCCAAGACTGAGAACCAGTGAGGTTGGTACCATACTGCGCGATGCCGAGGTCGAGCGCGGGCTGCTGGACGGGCCGTGCCCAGCGAGGGAGGTCCACCAAGGCAAGCTTGGCCAGTGCGCTCCGGGACAGGGGCCTCTTGTCCGGGAAGAATGGTCCGGCGGACGCAGCCCCGTGCCTCGAGGTCAGGAGGGCGATACCTCCACCAGGGCCCTGCGGGGGCCTTAGAGGTGGAGGAATAGCCGGGTCTCGCGTTGTAGACCTGTCAGGCTCGGTAGGAGCGTCCCTCGAGAACATGTCCTCAGATCCTCCCCTACCCGCCCCCGGGTCATCGGCAGGTGGAGGGGGCGGCGACAGGGATCCCTCCCCAGGCGGGGTAGGCGGCGTGTCAAGCTCGAGCACGAGGTCCCTGCCCGCGCGGCCGAAGAAGAAGCGGGGGATCGTCACCGGGAACATAGAGGGGTCCGGGCAAAGGATGCACAGCTGGATCGCCTCGTGCCCTGCGAGAGATCCTGTGTCCACCTCGAGCATCTTGCCTACCGTCTGGGCGATGAGGGCGACAATCCCCTCCCGCCTCGCCTCAGGCGGCACCCCAAACAGGCGAAGCCAGACCTCAGACAACGTGGCCACCGCCTCCGGGTCCGAAGTAGCGGGCCTGATGAGGACCTTCAGCTGGTGAATCGGCAGAGTGAAAGAGGCCCCGATGGCGCACATGCGCAGTGTCGCCACCGACGGATAGGAGACGACAAACTTAGAGGTCGAGACCCTCCTCACCAGCCACTCGTGGACCGGTAGCACCTCACAGAACTCCAAGTGGATCATCTCCTCAGTAATCTCGAGCTGACTGGGAAGGATCTGCTCCTAGACCGTCACCATGGCTAGAGTCTCCGGGACCGTCATCTCGACGCCCCCCATGTCGATGTAGTAGAAACCCCCATCCACCCTGTGGCCATAGTACTCGAGGCACTGGTGACCCCGGGACTGTGGCGGAGGTGGGGCCATGTCGATGGAGGCACCCTGGGTCTCCGTCCCGGTGAGACTCGACGAGCCCGGGGCGACGGCGGACGGCTTCTTCTTCTTCTTCTTCTTTGGCTTCTTTTTCTGCTGCAAGACTATTGCGGGGTTCGTTCCCGCAGATGCCACCTGATCAGGCACACGCTGACCCGACTAGGGTTGTAGTGGCTGGGCCTGTGCATCGGCCTCCCTCCAGTACTCCGCATCAACTCGCCCCGGTACAACGCGTCCCACCTAGCCATGGCCGCGCGACTCCAGCGCCGCCTACCGCGCGCGAGCCTCAAGGCGCACCGCCTTAGGGGACGATGGTCAGGCCAGAGACTCACGGGGGGGCTCTGCATGGCGCTGCTGCCTCGGGGGCGAATGAGAGGAGGGCCGCTGGGGTCCTGACCGAGGTGGCGAGCAGCGGGCTGGGGGGCGGTATGACCCCAGAGGCCCATGTGCCGACGGGCTGCGGCGAGCAGGGCTCAGGTGACGGTCCTGGTTGGAGCAGCACGGCGGATTGTGGCGGTGCGGGCTGTCCCGGCGACGAGTAGAGGCCGTGCGGGGTGCGGGCGGGCTTCGCGGACGCTTTGGCGCCATGAGCGCGTCCCGGAAGGACTTCGCCGGCGGTGTGAGGAGCGGCGGCGGGACAGAGGGTGCAGGGGGGGTTGGCGTGCGCTGGGCGGACGGGGTGAAAGGAGAGGAGGAAACGCCTCCCGACCCAACCCTAGAGGTCCCCGCCGCTAGGCCGGTACGGGCCGCAAGTCGGGCCGCAGCGCAGGCCGCAGCGAGGCCGCGGCAAGTGGGCCACGAGCCGGCCCACGCCAGCCAGTAGCCCGCTCACCCCGGTTCATGCAGCCCACAGCCGACCCAACTCCGCGTACCTCCTCGACCCCGCTACCTCCGCGCCGCTGAAGCTCTACCGCCAGCGCGAGTGTCGTCGTCCTTTGTTGTTGCGTCGCCGCAGGCGAGGGCGAGGCCGCAATCACCCGGTCTAGGCTAGGCCGCCGGCTGTGCCGCGCGTGCCGCGCACGGGAGAAGAATTCCCCCAGTGCCGGCCATTGTAGCGCAGACTGGCAGCGCTGGGTCGCCACCCCCCGCTCCGGGGATGGAAGTCGCCAGCTTTCGGGCGGCGGTGAGCAGGGGGACACCAGGACCGACTGTGCAGGAGGGCTCGCCCCGTCGTCTTCAACATCTCCCCAGCGCCGGCCTTGGAGGTCCGCCAGCGCCGCCATCTCCTCCGACGAGGGGAGGGGGTCCTCCCGTCGGGGTAGCGTCGGGGCCGTCCGCGCGAGAGAAGGGGACCTGCAGGCAGGGAGAGAGAGGGGCGGGGCGCGTACCTGAGCCAAAAAGGTAACGCGGTGTGCCGGGAAGATCACCACCTGCCCCTCCCGGACAAGCTCGCCACGGCGGAGACCTCTCACGTCCACGACCGCCTCCGCCGTGTTAAGCAGGACAAGCCGTCGCGACTCCCGGCGAAGGAGAAGGAATGCCGGTTCCGGCCGAGGGCGGCAGCCGGCAAAGTTCGAGGTGGCCGTCGCGTGCCAGCGCAGCGGCGGCGACAGCCGCGCCGCTGCCAGCCTCCCATGGCAGAGCTGGACGAGGAGGGAGGGAGTGGGGGGAGGGGAGAGGGGACGACGACAGTGGTGCAGGGCCGGCGCACGCGGGACGGGCGGTGCAGGCTCAGGGACCCGGCCGGCGAATTCAAAATCGCTCCCCATCCCTCCGCTTCTTGCCCCATCTATATCCAACTTCTCGCTCCGTCCCTATACTAACTACTGGGAACTAGCCAAAATGCCCGGGATTAAATCTCCAGCACCAGCGCCCTATTGTGGGAGCTCTAAGATAACAATTGGTACATTGGAAAAGAAATAGCTAAGTCAGCTTAATAAATTCTCAAATCGTCTGATGAACTTTGTAGTCGTAGTGAACTTGATCTAATATAAATTTAAAAAATTCTTTGTATTGCCCAACTAATATTGCAGGGTTAAAAAAATCAATGTTATGGTGAGACTTCAAAAATTATGATGTCGCACCCCTACTTTTTCTCTAAAAATAAATGACACAAACTTAGGTGCATCTCCGAGAAAAAAATCGTATGTAATATCATTTTGATCTTTGCCCCCCTCATATTCGAATCCTGGCTCCGTCCATGCCCCCTGCCATCCATTCACTTCGGCATTCCATTTGCTTTAACATTTCCGGCAAATCAACTTAACTAGGTTGAAGTCTCAAAGTTAGAACTTATCTACAGGTTCAAATCTGTGATAGCGAAATAACCCCTAAGTTTTGGAGTGCTACTATTACTTCCTCATAACTGTCTTCTTTTCCAAAAGTACTCGAGCATTCTGAAGTTTGTACTCCATACTGGCTCGTACTTTCGACTACCTTCTCTAGAATATATTCTTGACCATTCCAGCCAACACAATCATCCGTTGTCGGGATGTATTCCTCTTTTATGTCAAACCTAACTTCTCTAAGATTCTGGTTTTTCTCAATAGCTTCTCTGCAAGCTGTGTAGAATTCATCAGACAACTCCGCATTCTCGGGATTACTAAGGTCTTCTCCATCACCCATTTATGTGCCAGGTTCGTCATCGGTTCTCCAACCAGTTGGTTCTATGGTGGTTTTAACAGTGGAATCATTCCAATTGATTTCATTCCATCATTTGCAAGATAGGTTTTATAATGCCTATGGTTATGTTCTAGTGGTTCTATGACTTTTGATTCTTCTTCTCCACTCGTATCCATGTAAACATCGTACCGTGCATTATTCTGCGGTACAACTTCTTCTTCAAACTTCCTCCTTATAATCATTAATCCTACTAGATCAGTTAAATCGTACATGGCTTCTTTTAAGGCCTCCCTAAGGGTCTCGTGAGTACTAAAGAATGCTCGTGTAAGAGTAGCAGTTAATTCTAGGTATGCTACCAACTCCTCCGTGGTCGAATTTTGGAGAAAATCCCAGTTCTCTTGGGTCGTATCCATTGGTTTGTCTTCATACAACATCACATGAAATGTAAGTAGCCTTAACTCTGGTTCCTTGGCTTTTCTAATTACGGTGATAACCTTTATTATAGAAATCCGAAAAGATGTCCAGTCCTCCTAGGCTTCTCCTGTGTAAGTTATTTCTAAACCCTAAATCTAATAGAGTAACTATTTTGAAACTTGGTGCTTGATCAACATCTTTCCCTCACGATGTTCTACAATCCTCACTATGGTCTTTTGGTGGCTATTCAAACATTCCAATGGATCTATGTAGACATGTGTCCACGGACTATCGAAAGTTTCAAGTGGTACTTCCACAACTTGCATAGTTTGATAAGGACACCATTCCAATATGGAACTCGCCGTGGTTGACTGTTCACGAATATATAAGCAATTTAGATCCCACTCCTTTAATAAATAATCGTACCAATTTTATGACAAGTTTAGTCATATTAATAGAGAACTCTTTACTAGATGTAGGTCTCTACCTACAGGTTTCGTCCACTTACTAGGTTTCCAACCTAAGCTCAAATCAATTTTTCTGATACCAGCTACGATGATCTAGTACACTACTGCATGTTGTACTGTACAATTCGTTGATATACCACTTACACAATTCCTCTTCGACAAATATTACATCTCTCAGAGTGGTACAATATAACCGTTGCGGGTCCAACTATTTTTTCATTTTTTGATAACATTAACTGGGAAATACAAGCTTCGAGATCCTCCTCGGTCCAATGAGGATTCACAAGAACAAACAAATTTTAAAGCACTAGATTGAAAGACAATGGTACTACCAGGCTTAGCACTATTGGGGTGTTGCAACTTTATTGGTACGGATCTTGGTTGATTAACCTGACTATCCTAGGCTTGCATTATATCTCCTCTAATTCTACGCTTTCGTCTTTATTTCCAAACTCTATTCCATAATCTACACCTTCAGTGCCTCCTGAGAGATCTGGTTCCTCATAGTAGACCTCCTCCTCTTTAGTGTCTTTTATAGTAGTTCCTTCGGTCTTCATTGTACCTAAGCAAGGGTTTTAAGAAGGTACATTGAGCACGAGCGTACTCGACTAGTTCTATGGTGGTTATTTAACGCTTTATCTATATCTGTGGATAAGAATCCTAAGTTGATGTTAATTTTTGGGAACGGTTTCTTAGAAAAGGTAGGTTTTAGTTTTTGGAAAAACTATGTCCATCAGCCTTCAAGGGTTGTACATGTTTTCATTGAGTTCCTTTACCGCTGCGTTAGTAGTTCTTTCCCAGAATAGGGAGTAATGTCACATTTTATGCACTCTCGAGAGGTGCTCTACTTTACCACAAACAATCTTAAGCCTATGTGCATATTGGGGTATTCCTTCCTGTTCAATTTTACTTGGTTAGAGGCTTAGTTAAAGATCCAAGCTAATCATTGTCCATCACCATGACCCGCAATCCACCATTTGTAACGAGTTTCGGTCACAGGACCTGCGCTCAATTATCATCCCTTCTAATATTCCGAGTCATTAACCTACAACACATGGTAGGGGCGTTACATACTCCCATCCTCTAATCTCCACTTTAGATCACAGCCCGACTTAGTATATGAGGACATGCGAAAGGAAAAATGTACAACTGACTTTCCAGTCCTATAATAGAATTTGTGGTCAACACTTTTATTACGACACAAGAATCACTTTCTATATTTATTGTTAGCCCTAGATATGACATTCCCGATACAATGGAATCTTCACCACATGATTTTACAACCATGTATTTCAACCATGATTCCACTGCCCACCATAATAGATTATTCGACTACCCTGAGTCGGTAATCCATACTCCAGATTCATTATGAAAACGATATTTTTTCTTTTGGATGCAAAGGTAAGTGATACTTTGAAAGTAATTTGTTAGAAAATATCCAAAGGACATGTAAGATTGTTCTTGCAAATGGTATGCAAGTTTGGTCCCACAAGATATATGCAAGAATGAACTGGCAACTGGATCCAGATGATCCCTAGCTATAATGTTTCCTATATAAATCTTTCTACCCATTTCCTAGAGAGTTTTAAGCTAAACCTTTGTAGATTCCTAAGTGAGCTTGTGGAAGATCTACATCTTCTGTTGTTTGCCTTCTCCTCCTTATACTTGGAGTTCTTCCTCCTCTTCTAGCTTCCACTCTCTCTCAGATCTCTCTCTAAAGTCTGAGTGTGAGTTTTTGATCTGACCTTGAAAAGTTAAATGTGAGCTATGGGGTCTGGTATAGTCAGCTATTTATAGTGTTCCCAAAGGATTGAGGTACTAACACCTCTTACATGAATTTAGGTGATCCAGCTTCTTAAATATGTGTGGAACCGCCTCTCTAGCCTGTCCTAAGTGCAGGTGGCACTTCTACTTTCGGTTGTCAACCGCATACTGTTTTGGTATTTAGTGAGTTTTCCAAATTTGGCATATGGGATCGTTGTTCTTATGTTCAGGTGCAATGTATTTGTACATGACAAATTAGGCATGTCGGTTTTGTTTTGTCCTGTCCATGTCTTGGACATAAATAGTGGCATTTCTTTTTATTAAGATTTTTTTATCATTTTAGATTTCTTAGTTCTTGGTTCAATTTTATTTTTGAGTTGGAGTGATGAAGTACTTAGTGTTCATCCTTCAATTTCTTGTTATTTTTATAAGGAATCCATGGCTTGGATATTTCCTATTTGCACTTACTCTCTATGATCTTTTGGTT
This sequence comes from Avena sativa, assembly GCA_916181665.1. NCBI lineage: Eukaryota > Viridiplantae > Streptophyta > Magnoliopsida > Poales > Poaceae > Avena > Avena sativa. The sequence continues at coordinate 475,625,231 of OV702290.1, forward strand.
CCCTAGATATGATTCTTAGTTATCTAGTTGATCTAGCTACTAGTACGAGTTCAAGTCATGTGCTACGATTTTCTAGGTTTTGCTCAACTGCATACTTCTACTCTATGGTTGTCATCTGTTGCTATGGCTCTAGTTATAACTACCATGTCATGTTGTTGAGATTGATTTACTATTAACCAACCTGGAATCTGGTAGTGCTATTGTTGTGTTTATGTGCACTAGCTAAACATTGGACCCTATTGTTGCTGCTACTTCTAGCTATTGGTCTTGCTGCTGTCTGGTTCTAATAATATTGTTGTTTTCTATTCATTTCCTTTTTTGGCTGTTTTTGGTTTACTAACCCATGCAGTGAGTTCTAGGACAAGTTCATGTTGCTCTAAATTGGATTCCACATTGAGGGTGAATCCTACATTTTAACCAAGCTTTGGTTTCATTGTTTCTGTTCCTTCTTTGCAAGTTTCAGCAAGAATCAAGAAATAAGTTGAGATGAAGTCAAGATGAGATGAGAAGTTAAAGATGAGAAGATGAAGATATAGATAGGTTTGAGTTTTAGGAATTTTCTTCTTTTCCTTGTAATTTTCTTTTGAATTTTGTAATACTCAAACTTTGTATCTATTTTGAAATGAATAAAAAGTCCAATTCTTATTTATTGTCTTTGAGTTACTTTTATTATTATGATTTTTCTTTTGATTATTATATATTTGAACTCTTTAACTCAAGTTCGACTAAATCAAACCACCATTTTGAATTCAAATGTTTGAATTTACTCTTAGTATCCTATTCTATACATGAATGTATATGTGTGTAAATGATCATGTATTTTAGATTGAATTATTATTTTTACTTTTGTCTCACAACTAAAACCACATTTGAAATTTGAATTTCAAATCCTAATGTTGACTTGAGTCAAAATCAACACTAGAGTCAAATTTCAATATTTAACACTCGAAACATCAAAAGTTTAAATTCTCATTTTCGGATGCATGAGATGCAATGCACAAATTCAACATTGACCCTTTCCCCTTCCTATTCTTAAGGATGTTACACTCCTGGCCACCAGATCGATGTCAAGGGGCAGCGCCAGAGCCGGAATCGACTGTCGTAGACTCGGCAGCAGCCCGGAATCAACTGGTAGAGTAGGTGGGGTTGCGAAGGTCGATACAAACCGGTGTCAGGGCTGCGATGGCCATGGCTAGCGGCATATGAGGCTTGGGGACACCTGGGAACATCATCGTTGCAGCGGTGGACCGCTTCGTGACCTTTTGGTCGCTGGTGGCAGTCGGGGAGGAGGGCAGTTCGCGTGCGAACGAAACATTGACGCGACTTCCCTATTGCGTGATGCAAATTTACACCACAGAGGTTTTTTGGCATACCCTAAAAATTTTGGGCACATGATGTGGATAGGGCGTCTGCGTGAAGTGGTTGAAAAATATTATCCAAAGTTTTTGCAACTACATGCAACAAAAAGTTGCGGGAATGCGAAAAATTTCCATTGGTTTGCAATATTGTTGGCAATGGGAGCGAAAATGGTCGCCATGGCCAGAGAGAAATCTACCACGACAAAGGAGGCAACCATCATTTTTATCCACCGAGGGCCTCCTCGAGGTCTCATGTTGTGGCCTCTTTGTCTGTCGAACATGATTGGGAGGTGATATCATTTATATCCATGTTGAGACGACCCTTATCCTTGTCGGTGTTGAAATCATGGAGAACCTGGCCATCTCCCTCGGAGCAAGTACAATAGGTATAGTCAGCTGGTTATAAGAGATAAAATATTGTAGTTTTGGTGATGTGGAGGAGAGAGAAGAGGAGAGAGATTGTAAGCGGGTTATAAGTTAAGAGTCAGCTCTAGCACATGCTCCTAGGCAGGTTGTGAGAGTGAAACGTGGATCACATATTGATTAAGTAGTAGAATTTTATAGTTAACTATTGTACAAATGGACTATAGAGCTGGCTATAGATAACATATCACTTTCTTATAGCCAACGGGCTGGCTCTATTTCATGTTCTTTGATCTCAAAATTATAGACGAATTAAACCATCGAGCGTGAGCTCGATATCCGTAGGAATCTCCGAGGATTAAGCAGGTATTTTATGGTCGTGAGTAATACCATATCCAAGCTTACCGTTTCCTAGATAAGACAGCAACTCTCTATAGACGGTCAAAATCATCAAAAGAGGTCTCCATGGACGCCATGCACTCGAACCCCCACCTGGGAGACTTGAAAAACAACTTTGGACTATGACGCTCAAGAGTCGAACTGAAGGACAACACAAGGAGTCGTGCTAAACGTTCCGCCTTTGCTTGAGACTTTGAGAGGGGAAGATAAACAACGAAAAAAACATTGTTCCCGTGTTGAGTGTATTCCCATGTCCATCCTTCGATTTCGATCGTAACCACCTGAGCATGTTGCCTCCTCACAGCATAGAACTTGTGTCCCGTGTAACTTGAGCCATGCTGGAAGGTGGAAGCCCACTGTGTTTCGCCCAACAGATGGGACAGAATGGATTGTGCGTCGGCATGGTGAGCTGCGGCGCGCCGTGAAGCGTCAAAATGATGATGCGTGTCGTGTCTGATAAAAAAATAAATCTTCCTTCTGTAAAAAGGAGAGGTCTTCTGAAGAACAGAAGAAGAATCGCCGAGCTACAATATCTGTTAACCACATGAGCACCACTTCAAGAAAGCATCAATAAAACATCTCCTTCGAGATGTGGTTTCTCCAGTGAAACTGCCGTCAGTCGATACGGCGCGTGTAGGTACAGGCTACTGACAAGCAGCAGAAAAATGTACTCTACAGAGATCTCACTATAAATCCACCAGCGAGAATGTCCGATACCCTGAGAGAGAGTGAGAGGTCACCACACCTGTAAACCCACTGGCGTCAACCATAACCAGCAAAATGTCTGTTATTAATCGAATGATACCATTACGGTCTGAATGAAGCTAGGGCCTTCAGTGAGAACCGCTCCTGGGATCTATTTGTACAGGCCTGATCCAAATTTCTCCTGGTCAAGTTCTCTATAGGCCATAGCACATAGACAACCGAACAAAAGATTCGAACCAAGAAAAAGGAGAGAACCGAACGACTCGCAGCTGCCCAGGGTTGTACAGCCCCAGGCCTGGTGTTTCAACCCCTGACACCTTATCAGAATGTATATAGCATATTAGCATACATTGGGGAAAAAGTGCAATGGTTGGTTTCTTCCCCCGTGTCTTGACAGGTTATTTCTAGATTCAAAGAGAATGGCATATGCAGGCCAAAATCATGTCAGAATTAGGGAAATCTTGAATTTTTTGCGGTGACGCTAACAGAAACTACCCAGCACCTTCTTAAAATAACTGGCGGGTAGTTAGCCACTTGAAGGATAGACATAGAATTCCGGTAATAGTCTTTGTACCTTTGAGCGCTGGCTGACATGAAAAACAAAAAATATATTAAAATAATAAATGTCCCCATTTTCTATAAAGAAGTAGCATCCCAGATCCCCATTCGGAGGGAGTAGTTCTGAACAGGTATAGCAGATTTCAAAGTTGAGCCCTTTGTCAATGTTCTACCGACAACAACAATCCCGAAAGTGAATATAAGAGTACAACTATTTAAGAGTGATTTTATCATGATATTCCCTATTTGTGGATCACCCCATCCTGCATTTTTTCAATCCAGAAACTGGATATAAGAGTATAATCATTTAACAGTCATAATACTCCCTATTTCAGAGAAAAAGTGTGGCAAATATGCAAAAATTCCTTGTGAAACGCCCCATGTTCCACAGAGACCAGTGGATACTGGCGTACTGCTGTACCACGTCATGCACTCTTTCAACACCGAAAGCGGATATAAGAGTGCAATCATTTAACAGTAAATTTGTCATGATCCTCCCTATCTGTGAATCATCCCGTCTGCCATGAGAGCAGTGTCTACAGCAATACCAAATCCTGCTCTCTTTCAAGAATTCATGGCAATAAGATACCCTCCATTTTATTCAGTTCTAACTTTGTGTTAATTTTAAGTTTTGACGCACTGGACAATGTTACAAGAAAAATACTGTAAGCCTACTGCAGATGCAAAAAACTAGCATCAAACTACCTAGGAGCAATGCACTTATCTAATTAGCAGATATAGTTGCCGAGATGCAATAAACTAGCATGCAACCAGAGATGAAACTACTATGACATTTCCTGAAAAACAGACGCAGCACAACAGCCTTGAGTTACTCATCAAAGCTTTAAAAAACAAGGAAAGGGCAATAGCCAATACAGATTTAATCACAAGAGACACAACAAACAGCATTCCTGATTAATCGGCAAGGTTGCACATATAAATGAAGTAACACACGGACACAAACTGAAACTAGTACTTCGCAGCTCCTTAGGAAGTTGGATAGATGTACTGATCTGTCATAACTGCTGAAACAGGAGAAGTACCTGATGGTAAAAAGTATGAATTCCCATTTGTAGCACAATGAGTCCCTGAACTAAGTAAGCGAGTGCATGGCGAACAACTCCTTCACAACAGAGGGGCAGCTTGCGTTTAGATGCTCGAAGCCATCGCTGGCCATAACTGCCATCAGATTTGCCTTCCGGCCAAGAAAACAGAGGCACGCACTCTTCAGCACATGGCAATGGTGAGCTTCAGCTAGTGCCAAGATATTCGCCACGGTACCGACATCAATGTACTTGCACAGCTTGTCTTCACAGATCAACTTCAGCCTCTCCATGCTATACATGTCCGCAGCGACAAGCAGATGCTGGAACATAGTGTCTTCCTCTTCTTTCTTCATCTCAGGCAACGAGTCAGTGTACACGAAACAGAGCAAGGCCTTGAACACCTGCGCCTCCATGCCATCTATGCGGACCAGATCATTGGTGCTGCCCTCCTTCATCGAGCCAAAGAGCTCCGCACTGAAGACCGGCGACCGGGCAGCGAGCACGCACCGGTGCGCGGCGAACGTCTCGCCACCAGCTTCGAACACGACATCAGCGCCCTTTCCGGCGAGGAGGAGACCGCCGAGGTGCTGGTTCAGGTCCGACGGGGGCACCCGGACGACATTCGGAGCAGGTTTCTCGGCATTGCGGACCTTGTACCCGTTGACGACGACGATGTCGCACCTGATCGTGAAGGAATTGTGCTTGAGATGCCTCGATTGCTCCAAGGCTTCCCACTTGGCAAACGTTGGAAGCCCAATACCATCCTCGCTAGCGAACTCGCGTGCAGCCGGTGATGGCTGCGGCGCTAGCGTGGCCTTCTTGTTCTTCCTGCCGAAGAAGAGCCGTGGCTTATCTGCCTTGAAACTAAACCGGAACGACGTCGTCACCTTCCCCGCCACATTCTCGTCGAGGGCGAGGAAGACGGAAACGTGGCCCGCGCTCGTCTCGCGTTCGCCGTTGGGGTAGCAGTCGATTCTCCAGCGATGGCCTCCGACGGTGAAGGGGCAGGAACTGAGGCGACGGCCGTTGGGAAGGGCCTTGAGGCTTGAGTAGCCCTCGATCTTCAGGTGGTGGTGCCCGCTCGCCGAGTCGGCGGCGATGGTGGAGGCGGAGGTGGAGGCGGCGGGCGACATGGCGGCGAGCCTGGGCTTGCTTCCGGGGAAGAGAGGGGAGCTCCGATACGGCCTGATCGCTGCTGCTCGAGTAGGGTTTTAGCGCAAAGCAGCAGAGTGGGTTGGGGATCGAGGACAGGAGGAGATCGAGGTGGGGAAAAGCCGGAGAAGGAGACGGAGCCGAGGAGGTTTTCTCTCTCTTTTCCATTCGGGCCTGGTTGTGTTCTTCTGGACAGTTCCTTCTGATGGGCCATGGAAATCATTGTTTGGGCCAATTCATTTTCTAATGGGCCTGGGTAATTATCATGCATGCCAACTTTCTTTTGAAACCAGCTTACTAGCTGTTTCTCCTTTTTATCAAAAAAAAAAAGTTGTTCCTCTTTTACATGCTCCTCTAATAAAAGGTTGTTCTCTTACATACTGACTTAATATAAGACGATAAAGGATCGGTAGGCCAACTTTCGTCGTGTTTCCATTTTTACCCTCGCTCGCATCGCATGGACAACCGCTCAATCTCTTAGCCTCCATCGCCAACTCCCTCTCACATGCACCCTCTCACCCTCCTTCGTCAGTGCCATCTCTGAAGCCCGCATCACCGGCGTCCTCTCACTCCCGCACGTCATTTCCATCATCTTCCTCCCGTCGCCTCTCCTGTGCTCTCTAACAAATCTGCCATATCAAGTTCTAGCTTAAAAAGGTGATGTTTTCCTTTTTTGGTGGCCGGATTTGCGGCGACGCTGCTAGATACTCCGTGGGAGTGCTTGATCTGTCTGGGCCAAGGTCAGGGCACAGCTCCAATCGTGGTGGTGATGGCGCGGAGCTCCAATCATAGCGAGAGAGAAGACCTTCTCCTAGATCTCGGCGAGGGCACAAAAGTAAGAGTGAAGTATTCTAATTGCTTGAGGATTAAATAACTGGTTAATTAGAATAAGTGTATCATTCGTACGGTCAAACGGCAGGTAGATACTATCCTACTTAGAATCCAGAGCTCAATTGATTATTTATCATCCAAGTGTTATTTGCATTCCCATTTTTATTAGTTACTCGACACTCGAAATACATCGAGTTGCATTTGGCACTTCGAAATCTTTAATCGTTTCTTTCCTTTATGTATTTTGCATAAACTCTAATTCTCCCACCGAACAAAATATTAATAGTTTTTTTAGAGCAAAATATTAATATTTTTTTTGCGAATCAATAACTTTCATTCATTACTCATCAATCTTACAATTGTTTTGCAGACAGTTTGCAAGAAAGGCAGGAATATAGTTAACCCATAAACATCTATGCCTACTTGATGATGACGCTTGCTTCGCACAGAGGTGTGCACCCTCATTTGCCTCACGCCCAATGAACCCAAGTTGGAATAATTCCATATTGCTACTAAGATCTTCAATTTCTCGTAGAATTGGGGCTATTTCAGACAATGCCATGAGAACGGTTCTTCCAGAGATCAACAACTACTTTGGCATCCGTTTCCATCTCTACCCTGGTTAAACCAAGATCTCCTGCCAGTTTGACTCCATCACGCACAACTAAAGCCTCCATAGTCAAAATATTCGCTCCATGATCATACCATACAGCCTGTCCTCTAATTAAGGAACCCTGATGATCCCTGATTACCACTCCCGTCATACCTTCTCCAGCTGTTATATCAAATCCAGCATCCACATTTACTTTAATAATTTCTTCGGTAGGCAGTTTCCATTTTGGAGAAACCTTTCGTGCGTCCTTCGAGCTTGTCCGAATGGTGGCTGCTAGGTCAAACGTAATGTCAGCTGTCCATTTGACAGATTCAGAGATTGATCTCGTTCTTTCCCCATGATCCCTAGCATTCCTCTCTGACCACAAACTCCAGCACCCACATAATATAATAGCCGCCACATGAGGATCCACCTTCGTACTGTCTGTTAGATCCATTGCCCAACTATGAGGATGTAGCTCTGGCACTTTCACCGATGTCACTAACTTAATCTCCTGCCAAAATCGTTTTGCCCAAGTGCACTCAAAGAGAACATGGTGGATAGTCTCTACTTCTCCACACTCATGGCAAAAACCTATCTTCTCAATATACCTCTCTTTTAGCACCTCATGGCATGGGATATAACCCTTGATGACATGCCACCAAAAATTTCTTATTTTGGGTGGAACCCTCATTTTCCAGAGCTTCCTCCAAGAATCTTGTTCATCTCCCCCTGATCCGGACACAGGATTAATAATTGTATTTGCTTGCAGCAAGGCCCTGTATGCTGAGCGCACCGTAAAATTACCGTGCCTCTCAAGATGCCAAGCCCAGGTATCCTCATCCAATCTTCTAGTCTGTATTTTCAGTATCGCATGAATATCCACCGGTTCAAAATTCGCAGTCAATATATCTTCCTTCCACTCACCCGTACAAGGTCTAGTAGTTGTTGTACCAATGACACATCTATTCTTACTATTGGTATCCTTCCCGGGTTGAAAGGGATCCATGGATCCTCCCAGATCCTAGTATTTGCACCATCTCCAATCCTCTTGACCAGACCCAGCTTCAAAGCCTCACGGCCATACAAAATTGCCCTCCAAGTATGAGAGGAATTTCTTTTATTTCTTGTTGTCATAAAGGAACCCTCATTGTAGTACTTCCCTCTCAGTACTCTCGCACAAAGAGATTCTGGATTAGATATCAATCGCCACCCTTGTTTCGCTAACATAGCTTTATTGAAGAGTGTGAAATCCTTGAAACCCATCTCTCCACATGATTTTGGTATAGCAAGATTAGACCATTTTACCCAATGCATCTTCCTTTTAGTCTCATCTCCTCCCCAAAAGAATCTAGCAACCACCGCTGCTATCTTTTTACACATTTTCTTAGACAACTTAAAACAACTCATCGAATATGTTGGTATTGCCTGACATATTGCTTTGATCAGAACCTCTCTTCCTGCCATATTAAGCAATCTCGGTGCCCAGCCCGCCACCAGCTTTTTAATAGTAGTATTAATAGTTGCGGCCTGCACTTCCGCACGCTCCAAGACCCGAGCAATCTCACTCGCTCAGCGATACATCCCATGGCCATGAGACGTTGGCACATTAAGACCAGTGAAAAAACATTCTATTTGTAGATCTCTGGCAAAATTGGACTCCTATTCGAAGAAAACGATTTATATAATATAAAAAAGTGAACATGTGTGAAGTGAAGTGGATCGCTCTCATCTTGCCGCAAGAAGTTGCGGTCTACCGATGGCCAAAACAGTAAACACACCTCCAATGATGCTATATACTGTAAGGCCTCGTTCGGTTAAGCCCATGAAGTCATGGATTGAGTTGGATTGCTGCCCGATCCATGTCATCCAGCCCGGCGGGACAAATTTTCCAGCCCTGCCAATTTCAGATCTTCGTTTATTCCAGCAATGTATTTATTTTCCCATTCAATCCAGCCCATTTACACTATGTTGGTCTGGAAAAATTTAATCGCCAATCTTCCCGTGGAACGTTTTCCAGGACGAGAACAGGGCGAGCTAGACAGAACCGCAACACGGACGTAACGATCCAGGTGGCTTAATCGAACACGCATGGTTTGGACCGGTGATCAAGAATTAGCCTGGCATGGATTTGGCGATGACCTAGGATCAATCCAATCCAAGACCGGATTAGTTTCACGTCTGGTTTAATTCCCCACAAAACGAACGAGCCCTAAAAGAGAATGTACAGAAAAACATGTGTTGAAAATATGCAGTAAACAAACAGTTATAGTAACATGCAGTTGCTACTTAGTGAAGCATGCAATAGACGATGACATTTTGGTACAACATGCAATCCTATCCTTATGAAACATTGTGCATACATATGGAAGAAACAACAAACATGGTATAAACAACTAGAACAATGACCCCAAATTATTATTTTATGGCTACCTCTGTTCCTAAATGTAAGCTGAAAGGACAATTATTGTCCTACTCAGTTTTGGTGTTCGTTAACAACTTGAGAACCCTTTTTACCGTGTGCTAATGGTGTCAGGTTAATCTACTAAAAAGTGAAAAGTCCACGGCAATTGGAAATATCCCTGGCTGAAACAAATGATTCATGGGAGGTTCAGACCGGAATCTCCGGTCTGGGAAGTCCGGAGTCTCCGATGTGATCATCAAAATCAAATCCGTGCCATTTTGTATAGGGGTCCAGAGATTGTCCAGAGATGCACCGGAATGTCCGGTGTGAAGTCACTGACCGGAATCTCCAGTGTGCAAAGACCGAAGTTTCTGGTGTTCCCAACCGGACTTTCGGCACGAGTCTCTGGTGTGATCATCAAAACCAAGTCCGTGCCATTCTGTATAGGGGTCCAGAGATTGTCCGGAGATGTACCAGAATCTCCAGTGTGAGATGCTTACAGACCGGAATCTCCGGTCTCCAGACCGGAGTCTCTGGTGTGGAATTTCCCCAATGGGCAGAAAACGGCCTGACCTGAGTGAGCCTATAAATAGAGGACTTCATCCCCTACCTCAAGCTTCTCGTCTCAGAAAAGAAGAGCACACAAAGTAGAGCCACCAAATCAACAAGATCTCCCCCTCCAACCATCCAAAGTCCTTGATCTTTGGAGAATCAAAGGAGGAGGCCTTGATCTACATATTTACCAAAAGAGATTTTCATTTCCCCCTCATTCACTTGAGGCCCCTTGCTCTAGTGTTTCATTGGAAACTCTAGGCCTTGATTTGGTTCTTACAAGCTTGTCTTTGATTGTTGTGATAGCTTGCTTGCATTCGGGAGCCTCCAATTGAGTTGTGGATGTGTGTCTCGAACTTGTTGTAAAGGTGTTGGTTACCACCTCAAAGGTTACTGATATAGTGGAAGAGTGAATCAATCCCTTTGGGGTGAGGTTCATTGGCGAACAAGGAAGGCCTTTTGTGGTGTTGGTGGTTTGAAACCACCCCCTCTTAAAATGCAGACATACTTCCCCTCAAAAGGAAGGAACTGCGGGAAATCATCCTTGTGTCTCCATGTGCTCCATTTCGGTTACCTCTATCCTTTACCGCACTTTACTTATATCTTGCTCTTGCTTAGTTAGTTGTGTTAGTGTGACATATAGGTAAATTCACCTTAGTTGCATATCTAGAGAATTTACCTTTTATGTCAAACCCTATATTGAAAAAGAGTAAAAATTGAAGTAGCACCTATTCAACCCCCTCTAGGTGCCCATACAATCTTTTCAATTGGTAACAGATCCTCGGCTCTTTATTCAGGCTTAACCGCCTAAGAGTGTATGGGTAGCCAGGACGCAGATGGAGGGGGTGAGGCTAGCACCTCGGTGACCATGGAGGATCCCAAGAACTTGGAATCAAGCTTGAGGTCCTCCCTGGGCAATGAAATCCAACAGTTGTGTCAACTAGTTGAGCAACTTGTTAAGGAAAAGACAACCTCACCACCTCCCTCTCAAGAGGAACCCCTATGATTCCGAAGGTGAATGCTTCGGCTAAACCAATGGTTGAAGTAGTGGAGGATGAACATAATACCACTAACTCCTCCACCAAAAAGGGCGATGGGAAGGAAGAGCACCATGCGGTTCCCGATTGGTACTCTCCCGACCCTCCGATCCCTCATCCACATATAAATAATAGAGGTGACCCACCTATGCTAGCTGCACATTCTTTTGCTCAATGGAAAGTTTTGATAAAATATCATGTGCGCAGCTCTTGCATTGACTTGTGGAATATTATTGAAGAAGGACTCAAAATTGAGGATCCAACCAACTTGACAAGAAGAGAAGTGGTCAATAATCAACTCAATGCCACCGCGGTGCACATGATTCAACTTGGTGTGGGGCCAAAAGATTTTCCTCACATCGAACACCTCAACATCGCCAAGGAAGCTTGGGATGCTCTCATTGATTTGTTTGTTGGAAATGAGAGCATGAGAAGAAACCATATGATGCTTTGAGCAATGAAGCCGAAGGCTTCTATATGAAGGATGGTGAGGACCATGAAGACATGTATCGAACACTCAAATCCACTATAACCGCCTTTAGAAATGTTGGTGCCTCTCATGTGGATGATGCTTAGATAAAGAAGAAGTATGTGAGTGCGCTTATGCCCTTCGAGCCCACCGACTTGAAGAGACTCCAAGGAAGACATAACTACCACCTCATGACCTCCAATGAAGTTATGTAAGAGATGTCCGCCTTCAAGGTTGCTGCAAAGAATGCCAAAGATGCCCGCGCTCGTGCCCTTGGAACGAGCAGTGGTGTTATTCTTGCCTTGAAGGCCAAGGTTGTGGAGTATGAGGAAGAAGAAGGAAGTGATGAAGTACTGACTATGAGCCACCCCGATGATATCAAGGTTGGTCATGGTGAATACATGGCCTTCTATGCAAGGAACTTTTGGAAAGATCCTGTCAAGGCCAAGATGGAGATGCAACGAAGAAGCAACCCAAGTGGTAGAAAAGAGAATGGTTCAAGATTGAGAACTTGCTTCAACTATGGTGACCGCTATCATTTTGTTGTCGAATGTCCATATGAGAAGAGATAAGATCATGGTGGTGCACTCATATTGAAAAAAAATTCAAAGGTCCCTTTAAAGAAGACTTTTATCAAGAAGAATGAAACCAACAAGAAGTCAGCTAACATTGCGTTGATAGCACATGAAGAGTTATCATCCGTTGATGAAGATGAGGAACAAGAAGAAGAAACATCAAATGGTGTGGTAGCCATCGCCACCACCTCTACATCCACTTTCTCACTCTTCGACTCTCCAAATGAGAATATCTCCAACAAGAACGTCACTTGCCTTATGGCAAGAGCATCAGAGGTATCATTGATACATCCATTTTGTACCACCATTCTATATCATAATTTACTGTTATTCATTGATATATTTCATATTAAGAGATGATACTTATGTTATTTCATCTGTTTTTGCATGGTTGATGACTTTTGGAGCATGGACCGCTGCAGTCAGGATTCTGATGCAAAAGGTGTTGTTTCGAGGCAAAATTCGCGAAGATCAGAAAATCCGGGAAAATACATTGAAAATCCTATTTTTCCAAAAGACGAAGAAAGCTAGAAGGGGAAGTGGAGATGGGCCATAGGGGGCCCACACCACCCCCTGGCGCGGGCCACCCTAGGACGCACCACGAGGTGGTGTGGCCGCCCTGGTCCACTCCAGCCTCTCCCCTCTGGCGTATATTATCCTCCTGAAACCCTAAGACTCGGGGAGCGACCACAGAAAGATTCTGCCGCCTCTACAGGACGGAAAACACCGAGAGAGAAATATCTCTCCGACAGACAGAATTCTGCCAAGGGAATTCCTTCCCGGAGAGGGGAGATCGTCGTCATCAACACCACCATCAAGCTAGACTTCATCGGGATCATCATCACCATCATCATATCCATCAACACCATCATCACCATCTCCATACCGCTGTAACAATTGGGTTGAATCTTGCATAGTTCTTAGGGGAAACTTTCCCGGTGTTGATTACTCCTTGTAGTTGATGCTATTGAGTGAACCATTGAATTATTGTTTATGTTCAGATTCTTGCACATCATTATTTCATCTCTAATCATGATCCATATGATGTCTTGTGAGTAGTTCGTTTTGTTCTTGAGGACATGGGAGAAGTCATGTTGTTAGTAGTGGAATTGTGTTGAGAAAGATTCAATAGTTTGATATTTAAGTTGTGGTGTACTTCTTCTAGTGGTGTCATGTGAACATAGACTACATGACACTTCACCTATATGGGCCTAGGGGAATGCATTGTGTATTTGGCTACTAATCGTAGGGGTTGCCGGAGCGACAGAAACCTGAAGCCCCGTTAGGAAACCATTGCACAAGGGACGTCAGGGTCTTAGAGTTTAAAGTTGTGGTTAGGTTTCTACCTTAATTACTTACTTGTACTTGCGAATGCTTGCAAGGGGTATAATCACAAGTATGTATTAGTCCTAGGAAGGTCGGTACATTAGCACAAGTTCACCCACACAACACTTAGCAAACTAAAGAAGATTAATCAACTATATGAAGCGAAAGCACTTGACGGAATTCCCATGTGTCCTCGAGAACATTTGGTCATCTTAAGTAATACAACCGGCTTGTCCTTTGCTGAATAAAGGATTGGGCCACTTGCTACATTTATTCTTATTGTCTTTTATTTACTCATACTTTATTTTCCTGCATTATCAAAAACCCCTGAAAATCTATTTGCTAAGTATTTATAGAGAATTCCTGCTCCAAGCCACTAGCCAACACCTTCTGCTCCTCATTGGGTTCGACACTCTTACTTATCAAAAATACTGCGATACACCCCTATACTTGTGGGTCATCAATCATCATCTCCTCTCTCCACCTCTATGATCAATTATGAATTTAATGATGATATAACTCTTGAGGTGAAGGAGGAATTAGTTGCTTTCAATGTTTATATGACTAACTTGCAAGGAGAGCACAAGAAGCATTTTGTGAATCTCTTGAATCAACTTTCTCACACACAAGAGCTTCTTGATGAGATATGCAAACTTGGGAGAGAGCACATTCTTGAGATGGACTCTCTAACTAATGCTCTAGAAGAAGAGCAAGAGACTAGGGAGTCTCTTGAGGAAAAACTTGAAGGCCTCGATGAGGAAAATGATCAAATTGTCACTAAATTCATTAAGGAACATGATCATGCCATTGCTAAGTATAAAAAGGCTAAAAAGGATAAGACTGAGTTTGGTGTTATTCATGACAAACTTGCCGAGGACTTTAAGAAGCTTGACAAGGCTCACAAGGTTTTGGAAAGTGAAATCTTGAATCTCACAAAGTCTCGTGAACAACTTCAAACTCAATTGATTAATGTTGATTCACCTAGTATTTTCATTCCTTCTAGTAGTACAAACATCTTTAAAGAAAATGCTAGGTTGAAGGGGAAGCTTGCAAAGGCCACCTTCCTCGAAGGAGACAAGTCTCTTGATGACCTTTTGAGTAAGCAAAGGTCAAATAATGAGAAAGGAGGCATTGTCTATGTGTCCCAGGCCAAGAAGAAGAACAAGAATAAGATGAAGGACAAGCCCGCACAAGCAAAAGACAATACCATTGTCGATAGTAATACCACAAGTGGAAAAACCATGTCACAAGATGACTTCGCAGGAATTGCTAACCCTCACTATGTTTTAATGCGTGATTATTATGGTGATGTTTATGCACAATATGTTGCCCCACTTGATGGTTATTGAAGGAAATATGCCCTGAGAGGCAATAATAAAGTTGTTATTATATATTCCTTATACATGATAGATGTTTATTTTACATGCTAGAAATGTATTGATTCGGAAACATCAATACATGTGTGTTTAATAAACAAAAAGGGTTCCTAGTCATTCCTCTCTTATAGACTAGCTTGTTGATTAACAGGATGATCAAGGTTTCCTGATCATGGACATTGGATGTTGTTAATAACAAGGTCACACCATTGGTGGAATGATGTGATGAACATTCATCCGAAGTATAGCATTACGATCAAGTCATTATGTTTATATTGCTATAACATCATACGAAGTAATCTTTATCCTTAGACCATGAGATCATGTTAATTGCTAACAACGGAAGAGTATCTTGATAACATCAAACGTCACACCGTAACAGGGTTACTATAAAGATGAGTTCAGTACTACGAAGGTGTTATGTTGAGGCTCATGGATCAAGAGTGGAATTTGTCAATCCAGATGACGGATAGATATACTCTGGGCCCTCTCGGTGATATCACATTAGGATAGCTTGCAAGCAAGTGATGTGATCACTAGAATGTTATATCACGGGAACGAGAAAAGAGTGCATGTCGGTAACGAGATCAAACTAGGTATGGAGATACCAATTATCGAATCTCGGACATGTAATATATTGAGATACAAAGGGATTTAGTTACAAGCGTTAAAGGTTCTCATGATCACAACAGTCATCGTTGAATGTGTAGGAGTCAGTACGGATCTCTAGGTCCCGCTGCTGATTATTGATCGGAGAAGGGTCTCGATCATGTCTGCATTATTCGCGAACTGTAGGGTGGCACACTTAAGAGTTACCGGACAATATTTTGGAGCACATATATTTCAGATGAAAGAATTGCAAAGCGCATGAATTATTTCAATAGAAACCGGAAATTGTTTCGGGTGAAATTGTAGAAGGTGGTTCTGCATGTGATATTGAAATATTGCAAGGGGCTATATGTGAATGTTTGCTAATTAAAGTAATTAACAAAATTCTGAATAAATTTAATAAAAAGAGTTTTATTAAATGAGAGAGCATTAAATTTGGAGAAATTTAGTGCATTTAAAGTGGAGACTTTAAAAGGGAATGTGAAGAGGCATTTTAATGTGGAGGGGTTACCACCACATGAATGGGGGAGGTGAGGGGTCACCCCCCATGCACCGGCCATGGAGAGAGGGGGAACCCCCCTCCTCCTATAAAAGGCCACCCATTCCCTCCTTCATCCTCACACCTCCTTGTGAAGGATCTCTCTCCCCCTCTAGAATTATTCCCCCATGGTCTCGGATTAGCGAGATACATGTTCCCGGTGGCATTTCGTCTGGAAGGAGTTCCTGCTTCCGCTGGATTGCTGGAGCGAGGAGGTGGAGGTTGTCTGGTGGCTTGAACGTGTGTGCGAGTGCGGATGCGCTGCTGAGTTGCGGCGCTCGGACTTCCTCACGATCTTGAGATCGGCAAGTGTACGACTACATCAACCACGAGTTCCTACTCGTTAACACAGCTCGTTGTCTACGAGGGTAAGTTCTCGTTGGATGTATGTCCACCCGTTGCTTTGTACCTAGTAGATAGATCTTGGTGTGTAGTTCACACCGTAGGAATTTTTTTGTTTTCTATGCTGCGGACCCAACACTGGTATCAGAGCCTGATCTATGCGTAGGTGCTTAGCACGGGTAGTACACATATGGTTGATATGTGGGCGATGATGATCATGTTATTGCATCTTCTATGTATTTTGGATATTGGTGGCATAGTGGGATGAAGCGGCCCGGACCAACCTTACATGTCATCGTACATGAGACCGGTTCCACGACTGACATGCAACTTGTTTTGCATAAGTGGCTGGCGGGTGTCTGTATCTCCTACTATAGTCAATATCTGATTTACAACGAGTTGCTAATAACTTAGTTATCCTCGTTTTGGTTCATGTTCGTAGGTAAGAACGGTTCTATCTCCGAAAGCCCTAAGCCACGTAAAACTTGCAATTGATAAATTAGAGGCGTGTAGTTTAGATCGTTGCTGGGCTAGTGTGTTGATATGGTATTGTTGTAAGTAGATGTATGGTGGATACTCTTACAACACACTCAACGTGTAAGTTCCATAGAACTTGGCCTTACACACAAAGGAATGATAGAGATCATACCATGATGCAAGTGATAGAGATCAAATGCATGGACCATATCATCTCACTTTACACATTAGATGTTAGCATCTTATACTGCTAGTTTGGCGCGTTTGATAGCATTATAAGATGATCCCTCTTTTAGATATCAAGATAAGAATGTGTTCTTCCTTGAGTATGCACCGTTCTATGGATCGTGTTTCGAGACATCACGTGATGATCGGGTGTACTCGAATCTACGCTTTCATAGGAAGGGTGTAAGATAGTTTTACACACGCGAATACTAAGGTTCTTACTTGGGGAGCCTAGCATGTACAGACATGGCCTCGGAACATGGACCGAAAGGTTAAGCATGAGTCATATAGTTTATATGATGCCCATATAGATGCTCGCCTTTGAAGCTATATCAACTCACATGATGATCGGACTTGGTATAGTGGATTTGGTTCATGTAATCACCAAAAGGACACGAGGGATGTCGTTTTTGAGTGGGAGTTCATTAGTAATTTGGATTAGTTAAACTCAATATATCATAAACTTAGTCTAAATAAACTTTACAAATTCTATTGTAGATGGCACCACCAGCTTTTAATTTCAATGTGTTCATGGAGAAAGAGAAACTTGCTGCGAATGGTAGCAACTTCACCAACTGGGCTATGAATTTGAGGATTCTCCTCACTGCTGCACAAAAGCAATATGTTCTAGATGCGCCGCTAGGCCCCCCACCAGCTCCTGATGCCCCTGACAAGGAAAAGAATGTCTATGTGACTCGTCAGGAGGACCACAACTTAGTTCATTGCGGCATACTGTATGGGTTAGAGCCAGAACTTCGAAAGCGTTTCGAAAATGGCAATGCCTTTGATACCATGGGAGAATTGAAAATGATTTTCGATACCCATGCTGCCGTAGAGAGTTATAATGCTACAGAAAAGTTCTTTAGCTGCACGATGGAGGAAAACAGCTCCGTTCGTGAGCACGTACTCAAAATGTCTGGGTACACCGATAAGCTTGTGTCCTTGGGAATAATGATTCCCATTGACTTAGGCATACATCATGTTCTCCAATCTCTGCCACCTAGCTACAAGAGCTTCGTGATGAACTATAATATGCAGGGCATGAAGAAGTCTCTTCCCGAGCTTCTGTCAATGCTTAAGACTGCAGAAGTGGAGATTAGGAAAGACCATCAAGTGTTAATGATCAATAGGACCACCGGTTTCAAGAAGGACAAGAAAGGCAAGCACAAGGGAAAGAAGGGTGGCAAGTCTATTGCCACGCCTGAAAAGGATCCTCGGGCTAGCCCTAAGTCTGACACCGAGTGCTACTATTGCAAGGGGACTGGCCATTGGAAGCGCAACTGCCCCAAGTATTTGGCGGACAAGAAGTCTAGCAAGGCAAACAAAGGTATATGTGATATACATGTTATTGATGTGTACTTGACTAGTACTTGCAGTGGCACCTGGGTATTTGATACCGGATCGGTTGCTAATATATGTAACTCGGTTCAGGGGCTACGGAACAAGCGACAACTAGCAAGGGATGAGGTCAGGATGTGGGTCGGCAATGGATCAAGAGTTAATGTGATTGTCGTCGGGACGCTACCTCTCCATTTGCCATCGGGATTAGTTATAAACCTAAATAATTGTTATTTGGTGCCTGCACTGAGCATGAACATTGTATCTGGATCGTGTTTGATGCAAAGTGGTCATTCCTTTAAATGTGATAACAATGGTTGTTCGATTTATAAGAATGATATCTTTTATGGTCATGCACCTATGTTGAATGGTTTATTTCTATTGGATCTCGATAGTAATATTACGCACATTCATAATGTTAATGCTAAAAAGATTAAACTTGATGATGATATGTCTACATATATGTGGCACTGCCGTCTAGGTCATATTGGCGTTAAACGCATGAAGAAACTCCATTCTGATGGACTTTTGGAATCACTTGATTTTGAATCATTTGATACATGTGTGCCATGCCTTATGGGCAAGATGACTAGAACACCGTTTTCCGGTTCAATGGAACGGGCGACAAATCTGTTGGAGATCATACATGCTGATGTGTGTGGACCAATGAGTGTGTCGGCGCGAGGTGGATATCGTTATTCTGTTACTTTCACGGATGATTTGAGTAGATACGGGTATATCTATTTGATGAAAGACAAGTCTGAAACTTTTGAAAAGTTCAAGGAATTTCAGAATGAAGTGGAAAATCATCATAATAGAAAGATCAAATTTCTACGGTCTGACCATGGAGGAGAGTATCTAAGTTACGAGTTTAGCACACACATGAAAGAGTGTGGAATAGTTTCACAACTCACGCCTGCCGGAACACCACAACGTAATGGTGTGTCGGAACATCGTAATCGTACCTTATTGGATATGGTTTGATCTATGATGTCTCTGACTGACTTACCTCTGTCATTTTGGGGTTATGCACTAGAAACAGCTGCATTCACTTTAAATCGGGCACCATCTAAATCCGTTGAAACGACACCGTATGAATTATGGTTTGGAAACAAACCTAAGCTGTCATTTCTTAAGGTTTGGAGATGCGATGTTTATGTGAAGAAACTTCAACCGGATAAACTCGAACCCAAAGTGGAAAAATGCGTCTTCATAGGATACCCTAAGGAAACATCTGGGTATACCTTCTATCACAAATCCGAGGGCAAGGTTTTTGTTGCCAAGAATGGATCCTTTCTTGAGAAGGAGTTTCTCGTGAAAGGTGTGAGTAGTCGGAAGGTAGAACTCGAAGAGGTTATTGAACCTTCTCTTCATGGAATGGCGAGTGGCGTAGCACCGGAAGTTGTTTTGGAGTTGACTTCACCTGATGAAGAGAGAGCTAATGATAATGATCATGAAACTCCGAAAGAGGACACTATCGAACCTCGCAGGTCAAGCAGGACACGTGCATCTCCTGAACTGTAGGGCAATCCTGTTGTGAATTTCATGGTTGATGAAATGGATGACCCTGCGACGTATGAAGAAGCGATGATGAGCCTGGATTCCACCAAATGGCTAGAAGCCATGAAATCCAAGATGGAATCCATGTACGAGAACCAAGTTTGGAACTTGGTGGACTTACCTCACGACCGAAAGGCCATTGAGAATAAATGGATTTTCAAAAGGAAAACTGATGCTGATGGTAACGTGACCATCTATAAGGCTCGACTTGTCGCAAAGGGGTTTCGAAAAATTCAAGGAGTTGACTACGATGAGACATTCTCTCCCGTAGGCGATGCTTAAATCGGTTAGGATAATGTTAGCAATTGCTGCATATTTCGATTATGAAATATGGCAGATGGATGTCAAAACTGCGTTCCTCAATGGTAAGATTGAAGAAGAGTTGTATATGATACAACCTAAGGGTTTTGTCGATCCTAAGGATGCTAATAAGGTGTGCAAACTTCAGCGATCCATCTATGGACTGAAGCAAGCATCACGAAGTTGGAATCTCCGCTTTGATGAGGTGATCAAAGAGTTTGGATTTGTCCAAAATTATGGAGAGGCTTGTATTTACAAGAAAGTGAGTGGGAGCAATGTGGCATTTCTGATATTATATGTGGATGACATATTATTGATTGGAAATGATATAGATCTTTTAAACAGTGTTAAAAGTTATCTAAATAGCAAATTTTCGATGAAAGACCTTGGTGAAGCGTCATATATATTAGGCATTAAAATCTATAGAGATAGATCAAGGCGCCTAATTGGGCTATCGCAGAGTACATACCTTGATAAGATATTAAAGAAGTTTAATATGGACGAAAGTAAGAAGGGGTTCTTACCTATGTTGCAAGGCAAGACATTGAGTAAGACTCAAAGTCCGGCTACGGCGGAAGAAAGAGAGATGATGGATAAGATCCCTATGCCTCGGCCATAGGCTCTATTATGTATGCCATGCTATGTACAAGACCGGATGTGGCACATGCTATTAGTTTGACTAGTAGGTACCAATCTGATCCAGGTTCGAAACACTGGATAGCGGTAAAGAACATCCTCAAGTACTTGAGAAGAACTAAGGATATGTTTCTCATATACGGAGGTGAAGAAGAGCTAGTCGCTAAGTGTTATGTCGATGCTAGCTTTGACACCGATCCGGATAACTCTAAATCTCAATCCGGATACGTATTTCTCTTGAACGGAGCAGCAGTTAGTTGGAGGAGTTCCAAACAACCTGTGGTGGCTGGATCAACAACGGAGGCGGAATATGTTGCTGCTTCAGAAGCGGCGCAGGAAGCAGTTTGGATGAAAGAGTTCATTACAGAACTGGGTGTGGTTCCCAGTGCATTGGACCCGATGGTGATCTATTGTGACAACAATGGAGCCATAGCCAACGCAAAGGAACCAAGGTCTCACAAGAATTCCAAACATATTAAGCGCCGGTTTCACTCCATCCACGAGCATGTCAAGGATGGAGATATAAAGATTTGTAAAGTACACACAGACCTGAATGTAGCAGATCCGTTGACTAAAGTTCTCCCTAGGGCAAAACATGATCAACACCGGAACTCCATGGGTGTTAGATTTATCACTATGTGAACTAGATTATTGTCTCTAGTGCAAGTGGGAGACTAAAGGAAATATGCCCTGAGAGGCAATAATAAAGTTGTTATTATATATTCCTTATACATGATAGATGTTTATTTTACATGCTAGAAATGTATTGATTCGGAAACATCAATACATGTGTGTTTAGTAAACAAAAAGGGTTCCTAGTCATGCCTCTCTTATAGACTAGCTTGTTGATTAACAGGATGATCAAGGTTTCCTGATCATGGACATTGGATGTTGTTAATAACAAGGTCACACCATTGGTGGAATGATGTGATGAACATTCATCCGAAGTATAGCATTACGATCAAGTCATTATGTTTATATTGCTATAACATCATACGAAGTAATCTTTATCCTTAGACCATGAGATCATGTTAATTGCTAACAACGGAAGAGTATCTTGATAACATCAAACGTCACACCGTAACAGGGTGACTATAAAGATGGGTTCAATACTACGAAGGTGTTATGTTGAGGCTCATGGATCAAGAGTGGAATTTGTCAATCCAGATGACGGATAGATATACTCTGGGCCCTCTCGGTGATATCACATTAGGATAGCTTGCAAGCAAGTGATGTGATCACTAGAATGTTATATCACGGGAACGAGAAAAGAGTGCATGTCGGTAACGAGATCAAACTAGGTATGGAGATACCGATGATCAAATCTCGGACATGTAATATATCGAGAGACAAAGGGATTTAGTTACAAGCGTTAAAGGTTCTCATGATCACAGGAGTCATCGTTGAATGTGTAGGAGTCAGTACGGATCTCCAGGTCCCGCTGCTGATTATTGATCGGAGAAGGGTCTCGATCATGTCTGCATTATTCGTGAACCGTAGGGTGGCATACTTAAGAGTTACCTGACACCATTTTGGAGCACATATGTTTCAGACGAAAGAATTGCAAAGCGCAGGAATTATTTCAACAGAAACCGGAAATTGTTTCGGGTGAAATTGCAGAAGGTGGTTCTGCATGTGATATTGAAATATTGCAAGGGGCTATATGTGAATGTTTGTTAATTAAAGTAATTAACAAAATTCTGAATAAATTTAATAAAAAGAGTTTTATTAAATGAGAGGGCATTAAATTTGGAGAAATTTAATGCATTTAAATTGGAGACTTTAAAAGGGAATGTGAAGAGGCATTTTAATGTGGAGGGGTTACCACCACATGAATGGGGGAGGTGAGGGGTCACCCCCCATGCGCCGGCCATGGAGAGAGGGGGCACCCTCTCCTCCTATAAAAGGCCACCCATTCCCTCCTTCATCCTCACACCTCCTTGTGAAGGATCTCTCTCCCCCTCTAGAATTATTCCCCCATGGTCTCGGATTAGCGAGATACATGTTCCTGGTGGCATTTCGTCTGGAAGGAGTTGCTGCTTCCGCTGGATCGCTGGAGCGAGGAGCTAGAGGTTGTCCGGTGGCTTGAACGTGTGTGCGAGTGTGGATGCGCTGCTGAGTTGCGGCGCTCGAACTTCCTCACGATCTTGAGATCGGCAAGTGTACGACTACATCAACCATGAGTTCCTACTCGTTAACAAAGCTCGTTGTCTACGGGGGTAAGTTCTCGTTGGATGTATGTCCACCCGTTGCTTTGTACCTAGTAGATAGATCTTGGCGTGTAGTTCACACCGTAGGAAATTTTTTGTTTTCTATGCTGCGGACCCAACAGTTATATTCCTTGGTCTTTGGGTTCCCAAGACCCTTGTCACTAACAAAAGAGGACTCATTGAAAAATGGGTACCTAAAAACTAGTTTTGATCTCTTATAGAACTATGATTCTGGCAGGTCAAAGTGGGTGTTTGATAGTGGATGCACAAGTCATATTACCGGAAGCAAGGCGATAATGACGGAGATAAGTCCGAATCATGATCAAATAACCGTCACATAGGCCGATAAGTCAAGGTATCAGGTAATGGGTCTTGGCAAGGTTGTGGTTGCACACGATACTACTCTCGTGGACGTCATGCTTGTTGAGACCCTTGGGTATAATTTACTTTCAGTTCGTGCTCTTGGAAAGATGGGCTTTGCCGTCTTTATTGATAATGATATTGTGGTTCTCTTGTGGAGCAAGACTCTAAAGTCGCTTTCGTTGGGTACGTCGAAAATGACTTGTATGTGGTGGACTTTTGGGGAAAACTACTACAAGTGCGATGTGCCTATTCAAAAAGGCTGATGTGGGTTTGCTATGGCATCGCCATCTAGCCCATGTCAAATATGAGAACTTTGCCAAGTCTCCACAAGGGTGGCCATATTGTTGGACTAAAAGAAAATGTTTGTTTTACCAAAGATCGTGTGTGCAGGGCTTGTGTTGAAGGAAAGATGCATGATTCTCCCCACAAACCCAATAACATCGTAAAGTCCAAGAGGATCTTGGAGCTCCTTCACGTAGATATCTTTGGTCCTCCATCTCATGCGAGTCTTGGTGGGAAGAAATATTGTTTGGTGATTGTTAATGACTACTCAAGATATACATGGGTATACTTCTTAAAGTTGAAGAGTGAGACCCAACAAAACTTTATCGACTTCATCAATATGGTTCAACATCAATACAATGTCCCCGTGTTGGTGATAAGAAGCGACAACGACACCGAGTTCAAGAACTACACCTTGAATGGATTTTTTAGTGATGAGGAGATAAAACATCAATATTCCAATGCATATACCCCTCAACAAAATGGTGTAGCTGAGAGGAAGAGTCGGACATTAATGGATATGGAAAGGTCCATGTTGGTGGAGTTTAAGTCTCCATACAACTTTTGGGCTGAGGCAATCTCCACCGCATGCCATGCATCGAACCGGCTCTATGATGACTACAAGTGCACAGATCGTTTGTAGCTAGTTTTGAAATAAAGATATCGATCCCACAGGGAACAAGAGTCTGAAGTCTAATAACTCTTGAAATAAATATTATAATAGAAATGCTAGATAAAGTTCTAAGTGACAAGATAAAATGCGAGTATTGTGTAAAAAGGTGTTTTGGGGTTTTGGGTATAAGAGCAATAATAAAGTAAAGTAAACAACTGAGTACAAAAAGTAAGTATCACGTATGTAAGAGAGATTGGAACTATAGTAGGGAAAAAGCATTCTCAGGGAGTAGCGGATACACCACTAGTATTATAAAGATTTAAGATGAATATTATCATCATGAACATTCTCAACTATGTAAGTGTGGGAGGAACTCCGTATTTGGACGAATAGGCAACAATCGATGCTCACATCATCCTCATAACCATAGAAGTCAGCAATCGACATCAATCGAGTTACTATGCTATTAAGGGACGTAATCCTGTAGGACGTATCCCATGGCATGGATAGTGTTCTGTGAGATTCCTCGGTTCCCAAGTTGATACATAAGGGGTGGTGCCAACATATTTATAGTCACTGTAAGTGCTAGCACACCTCCGTCTACCAACAAGTAGTTTCCTCCATCGAGTCCCCACGAGAGGAAAATATTGAGAGGTCGACTTCTCTCAACATCAAGATGTAGAAAATCTAACACATGGTCACATCGATGAATATCATAATAGACTTTACCTTATTTCAAGCTCATACTAGGGTTTCTCCATCTCCCCAAGAACTAATGATCTATTTAGACATGGACGCAATCAACATCATGGCAATGGTAATGGAAACAATCATAGATGAATAGTACTTGTATAAATCCACAACGAGTACGGGAATTACAACAAGATGTAGACAAGATGTAGATGGGATGGATGGAGATGGTGGTGATGCAGCGGTGGATGATGAATAGACTTCAGTCACAAGTAAGCTCTTGTCATTGCAAGTACATATGTATCATAGAGAAGCGCCAACGGGGTACCCCTTGCACATGATACAGGAGCTATCCCATAATCAAAATGACAAGGCAAGCAGACAATGAGCATCTCAACGATCTTTTTATTTGCTATTTGCATAGGTTTTTATTGAGGATGCTTCATAGAATGCTCATTATGGTTATGCTGCAAGTTTCCACCATGATTAGGCATGTCTTAGGCTAGCAGCCCATGCGTTTCTCTAACACATATACAAACTCCATGATCTTACAAGTTCCCCTTTTATTTCACACCGCCGGGCATCCATAAGCAAAAGAATCATTATACCAACGAGGCACAAAGTACCCGTGCAATGTTGAAAGCGTTCCCCATGATACATGGTTCTGCTAACTTCAACTTATAAAGCGCAAGCATATACGCAAAAAATATGGACGCAATGGTTCAAGATTATTAAGTGCAAGAAAGTAAAGTGTGCCATCAAGTTCGTGAGAGCTTTACTAACTAACTTTCTCATAACAAGCAAACATTTTATTCGGAAGAAAACAAGGCATACTAAGCATGCACGGAATAGCAAATGATGCTAATAGGTAGGTATGGTGGACACTTTTGGCAATATTGGTTTTAGGGAGTTGGAAACACGAGTAAAGCTTATACTCAGTGCAGGTGAAGGCTAGCAATAGTTAAGGAGCGACAAACGAGAGAGCAGTAACTGTCATAATCATGCTTGCAACAAGACATGGCTAATCATTATTGCCCTTCACTTGTGTGGCTTGAATAATAACATGAAACCAAATTCCACTGAGGACTGCTGAACCCTGCAACAAACTCACAAAACCAAAGAAGAAGAACAAATATTTTTGGTGTTTTCGATTTTTAAAAGCAAGAACCAAAAAGGAAGAACAAGCAAAGCAAAATATTTTTGGTTTTTTCGAATAGTTTAAACAAAGAAAAAAAGGGAAAAGCAAACCAAGGTAAAAAGAAGAAGAAGCAAACAAAGAGAAACAATAGAAATATTTTTGGTCTTTTTGTGTTTTAGAAAGCAAAAACAAAGAGAGAACGAAACTAAAAAGAGAACGAAACATGAATATACAAAGTACCGACGAAAAATGATATGGAGATGAGTGTGATGTTGGTGTACCTCCCCCCAAGCTTAGGCTTTTGGCCTAAGTGGGTATCAATCCAAATACGAGTAAGGGTTCCAAGCAGGCGGGTCATTGTAAGAATGATCGTGATTAGGCCCTTGGGAAGAAGAAGAAGCTCCCCAATCATAGGTAGGCTGCTGATATGAAGATTCCCCCTCATTCGAGGGCTAGAATGAATCATCTATAACCTCCCTTCTAGTATCATGCTCTTGTTAGGAGAGCTCTCCCACGTATGTATCAAGATCCTCCTCAGTGAGTGACCATCCTACCCTGGTATCAAGGTTAAACAAAACAGTTGCAGGTAACATAACAAATCGCCCGGACTTATTCCTTATCCAACCAGCCTTGAGAAAGGTTATTTCATAAGACAACTCACTCAAATTAGCCCAAGAAGAAAAAAATTTATGTTGTATCATGGAATTAAGATCAAGCCATTCTATGGGAAACTGCAGGTCTAGATGATGGGGCACTAAACCATGCAAAGCTAATAAACGAGAGGCAATGAGGCCTCCACAAATTCCACCTTTCTCGCGAATAGCAGCAAGACGGAAAGCTATCAAGGCACCCAAGTTATAAGTCCTATCTCGTTTTAAAGCAGCTGAGATGAATGCTAGATCATATGAGGATAACTTATTAGCAGTTTTCCTAGCAAGAACACACTTGGCAATAAAGTAAGCAAAGTAGCAAATAGACGGGAGATGAATGTTACGGATTTTCCCACTCTCCTTTAAGAAGCTGCTCCCTTGGAAAATCTCCGCGTATAAGTCCATGAGTGGTGCAGATTGCTCTTTAATCCTTCCACATGATCCCGACTGAGGTACCTTAATAGCTGCACAAAAGTCATCAAGAGGAAGGTTGACAGCTATATTGTAAATTTTGTAGTGGACCATGGGGTTAGGCAAAGAGTAACTAAATTGAAAGTCCTGCACTACAGACATAGTTAGTTTCACAAATTGACCAGGTTCATCTTCCACAAAGTGCTCCAACCCTACATTAGCAACTAAGGTGTGGAAGTCCTGGAAAATTCCTGCAGCCCTCATGAATTCGAAGCATGGATAGATGGAAGGAAAAACTTCCTCCTCTCGGTGAACCTTCATAACCTCAGGCACCTGATGGCTCGTGTATTAACAAGCTCATTGGGGAACCCCAAGAGGAAGGTGTGATGAGCACAACACCAAGTTTCCCTCAGTTATGAAACCAAGGTTTAATCGAACCGGTAGGAGCAAGGAAACACCCCAAAGGTGTTGCTAGCTGAGCCTTGGCAGGGCGAACTACCGGTGCTAGTAGAAATGTGGAGACCTGCACAACACAACCACATAACTTTGTCCCCAACTTGCGATGAGGTTGTCAATCTCACCGGTTTTGCTGAACAAAGGATTAAACGTATCGAATGGAAGGAAGTAATAGTTTGCAAAAAATAAACACAAAGTAGTAAACAGTTTATAGATTGTATGTAAAAGAAAAGGACCGGGATCCATAGTTCACTAGAGGTGGCTCTCCTTAAGATAGATAACATGCTAGGTGAATAAATTACAGCGGGGCAATTGACAAACATCGAGAAAGCAATACATGCATATACTAATCATCTTGACTCCTTTGGAACTTGATTGGGAATTACAACATTATACATAGACCGCCATCCAACTGCATCTATGACTAATAATCCACCTTCAGGTTATCATCCAAACCCCGTCTAGTATTAAGTTGCAAGCAACAGATTATTGCTTTACGAATTGCGTGTAATGTAACCAATACGATTGTTCTATGAACAAAGGATTGTTGTTTTCTCCCTAGTAGCAACAACACATCTAGTACCTTAGAGATTTCTGTCACTTCCCCAGATTACCAGAGGCATGAACCCACTATCGAGCATAAATACTAACTCTTGGAGTTGCTAGCATCTACTTGGCCAAGATAGCTACTAACAATGAAAAGCATGCAAGATCACAAATAACAAAGACATGATAGAATCAATAATCAATCTAAAATAGCATCTCAATATCCATCGGATCCCCGCAAACACAACATGCAGAATTACAAATAGATGATCTTGATCATGAACGGAGCTCACAAGATCTAAAGATGAAAGCACAAAGGAGGAGAACCAGCCATCTAGCTACTACATGGATCCATAGTCCAAGGATGAACTACTCACGCATCACACCGGAGGCTTGCATGATGATGAAGAAGGCCTCCAGCGTGAATTCCCCTCTCCGGCAGGGTGCCGGGAAGAGCTTCAGATCCCTCCCGATCTAGGGATGGAGATGACGGCAGCTACAGACTCTTTTGTGGATTTTTGATCGGGTACTTAGGGTTTTCGTCCCGAGGGCATCTTATAGGCGGAAGGGGAGGCCGAGGGGGTGCCGGAGGCAGCCAGACCACCCCCTGGCGTGGGCCAGGATGGACCACGTGGCCAGGTGGTGTGGTGGCCCCCTGGCCCCTCTCCATCTTGTACTCTGGCATCTGATGACTTCCGGAAAAATATGCACTTTGGCTTTTGTCCCGTCCAATTGTGAGAATATTCATTTTCTGACTTTTCTGGAACCAAAAATAGCAGAAAACATGCAGCTGGCACTGTGGCTCTTGTTAATAGGTTAGTCCAAGAAATCATATGAAAAGTACTCCAAAGTGTGGGAAAAACACAAGAAAGTGGATAAAACCAAGCATGGAACATCAAAAATTATAGATACATTTGCAATGTATCAACATCCCCAAGCTTAACTCCTACTTGTCCTCGAGTAGGTAAGTGATAAAAAGAAAGAATAATTTTTGAGGTGACATGCACCATCAAATACTTGATCAAAGTATTTGTAAAACATTCAAAGCTGGGATCATAGTACTTCAATCATAACATGAAAGAAAAAGTTCTAGCAATAAGACAAAGAAACTATGATGCAACACGAAAAGGCACAAACAAAAGATTCATGAATAACAATGCTTTGCAAGACGTTTGTTTGTTTCACATAAAGAAAACATAGCATAATAGTATTCAGCTTGTCCCTCATAGAGTAGTAAATATAAATGCATAGGACACCTTCAAAGTTCATAAGAGTGACTAGATACAAATAGTTTAAAACAAGCAATATCAAGTTATGCATCAATCAAATAGTATTGGGACAATGCACATAGAACTAAGAATGGCCACTATGCTCTCAAAGTAGGTGCATAAAGGTAGAAGGTGGAGACTCAATATAATGGTGGAAGAAAGGTCTTTATAAAAGGAAGTAGGGATTCAAGTCTCATAAAGAGCTTCCAAAAATCATGGTACTTATAGCTTTCAGCTCTCATTGCCCCTATCATAAGCATCTTGAAGGTGATTAAGGTTAAAGTGACACAACTAAGAGGATATGCTTGATAAGTTATAAACCGAAATCTCATGCCCCTTACTTGCGAAGACCGAACCTCATGCTACTCAACTTTAGTCACAAGTAAGCTCTTGTCATTGTAAGTACATGTGTATCATAAAGAACCGCCAACGGGGTACCCCTTGCACATGATACAGGAGCTATCCCATAATCAAAATGACAAGGCAAGCAGACAATGAGCATCTCAACGATCTTTTTATTTGCTATTTGCATATGTTTTTATTGAGGATGCTTCATAGAATGCTCATTATGGTTATGCTGCAAGTTTCCACCATGATTAGTGTGGCGCCCCGCAAAAACCACTACTAGAAAATCGTGTTGTTTTTGTGCATTGCATCTTCATGACCGCATTCTCATGTCATCATGCCACATTGCATTTGAGCATCGTCATGTCATCATGCATTTGTTTGTCTAAAACTATTTTCTAAAAGCCTAGTTTTGTTTTCTAAATATTCCCCGTCTTAATTTCAAATTAAAACTCCGGTCTTTTCCGGGTCTTTTATTTGTCTAAAAACTATTTACAAAAGTCTATTTTAAATTAAAATAAAAGTTTATATTATTTTTTGGGAGGCAGCCAGCCAGGCCCGAAAGTCCGTCCGGCCACCTCCAAACCCTAGTCTAAAATATATGGTCCTAATCCTAATTCTACCCAATCCTACCCTACCCAACCCCCTCCACCTCGCCCTGACCAATCCCGTCCCTCCACCTCACACCTCCACCTCACTCCAGCCAACCAACAGCCGCCACCTCCCCTCACACCCGCCACCTCACCGGTGGATGCACACCCACACACACACTAGACACGCGCGCGCAGCCAGCAAACCCGCGTCATGCACCCCTCCCATCATGCTATGCACCACGCCACCCCATCCCACCACGCCAACCGCCTGCACCCTGGCCCCACCCCACCGACAACCCCACACTCCCCACCTGCGCCTCCACCTGCGCAACGCGTCCCCAGGCCCCTGGCCCCGTGTCCCCACGTCCCCGTCTCCATCCCTTCCACCAACCACGCACCCCACTGCGCGACCTCCTCCTCTGCAATCCATGTCGCCGTCCCCTCCTCCATCCTCTCCTATTTTCCCCACCGCTAGGGCCGGCGCACGCGACCAACCCCCATCGCCGCTCGCCACGTCCTCGGGCCCCTCTCCCCGAGGTCGCCAAGCTCTGCCACCATCGGCCCCTTCGCCGGCCGCCTCCACCCCATCCTCTTATCGCCGCCGTTGGTGCCTCCTCTCTGGCCGCCCGAGCCAAGCCGCGTCCGCCGCCGTCCTCATCTTCTCGCCCGCATCTCACCCAAGCTCATCACGGTCGCTGCCTCGCGGGTCCGCTCGTCCTCGACTCCCGAGCGTCGCCCGCGTCGGCCTCCTCCGTTCCCCACCCCCCGTCGACAGTGCCTCGTCGTCGTCGCCTCTCCGGCTACCCCGCCTCGACCTCACCGGAGACCAGCGGCCACCATGCCGAGTAGCTCCGCCGCCGCCTGCCCTCCTCCCGTGTCTAGTTCGCCCCGCCATGGCTGCTCCGCAGGCCACGCCGCTGGCCTCCGCATCGCTGGTTCTCCGCGGGCCACGTGACCTCCTCTGCCTCCGCGACCTCCGCCCGCACACGCCCTTCCTCGTCGAGCCCTCTTGCCGCCCGCATCTCCGGCTGCAGGCTCGCAGGGCCCGTCACCGCGTCCCCGACGACCACGCGCGTGCGCCCTGTCTCGGGTGACCCCGCCCTGTTCCCTGCCTGCACGCGTCCCCACCGCCTGCGATTACCTCCTTCCCGTGTTGTGGCAGCGTCGTGGTAATCCTCCACACCCTCTGCATTGGGGTTATTCTGCAGCCACCTCGCGTCCACGTCTCTGTGTTTCCCCTTCCTGGTGTTGTGCTTCTAGCATGGTGGTGCTAGTGGCGCGTGTGTATGTTAAGGATGCAAAGATAAATATGTGTCTGTGACCTGTTAATGTGGCTCACCAAGATCGACCCTGACTCGTGCCACCTGAAGACCGCACCGGTACCAGAACCAAGTACTCCTTCGATAATTAAAGTCGGACGCCAAGATCTCCCTCTCTGAGTCCGAAGACCGATCCCTGGCACGCCAAGTTCTCCGACCCCGAGGACCGATCCATCGGATGCGACAAGACCTCCTTCCCGGATGCGATGCCCGAGAACCCGGACGCCAAGATCGCCTTCCCGGATGCCAAGTACTTCACCCCGGATGCCAAGACCGACCCGATATGCGGACCCGACAAGATCTTCGCGACGACAAGATCGACACCGACCAGGGCGAGTCTGATGCGCCCCTGACGCCAAACCAAGTCCTTCTTCCCGAAACGCCAAGCTCTCCATCTTGTTTCCGAACCTCGTCGTCCCCGTCGAACCCTGAGACCCAAACCCTGAACCCCTGGACCCCAAGATCTTCGAACCCCGATGTGTGAACCTTCTCCTGAGCCCTATTTTAAAAATGCTATATATAAAACCTGTTGCATTTTAATGGTTCATCTCGCATGCATATCATGTGGTTTGGGGGCATTATGCCGATTCACCTCATAATTAAATATGGAGCCATATGCGGGATAACTTTATCTTATTCCGGACTCCATTTAAATGTGAGTAGCGAACCTATGCCCTGTTTTGCCCTGCTAAGACAACATTTAAATTGCGGGGTATCTAAACAACTTGAACCATATATTTAATTGTCGGGACCCCGGTTCTGCTTAATATTACCTAATTGCACCGCATCTGCAGCATATCATAATCATGCCGGATGTTCTGCCATAGTATTAAATATTGCATCCGGTGTTTCTTCTAGTGTTTGCTTCTTCGCGGATTAGGCCGATGAGTTGATGCGAGTATCGACAAGTTCTCCGGCTATGATCCATCGCCAGTGTTTCCCAGGTGAGCATCCCTTCCCCTTCTACCTATTTTGCATTTATAGTCTTTATTTCCTCCTGTTGATCTATTGCTATCCGTGTCGTGATGCTTTAGTGTTCCGTACCAGTTATATCCCGTGCAGCCTCTATATTGCCTTGGACACCTCCTATTACCTGTGCTTGGTAGATAGCTGGCCTTGCGAGTCGTAGCTGCTTGCTCAGGTGCGATCTCGTGTTGTCAAGTACCACAGTTGTTTAAATGCTGGCAGATGCTTATTGGTGGAGATGCTTACTGGTGGAGATGATCATGACTTTAAATACAACTATTAAAATGCTAGATATAACTAATGCAGAGGCATCGGTGGGCAATAGATGTTATTTGGTTCTTCCACGCTCAATTGTGTCACGTAGGACCCCGAGTACTTGATACCTGTTCCTTGATTTTTCACACTATCCACATCCGAGAGGCCTTATGGACCCCCCTAAGCTAGAGCTTGATTCATTTCTATTTCTTGGGGCCACAAGTAGTTTGGGGATTTATTACTATCCTGTACTTATGCCATGCTTTACTACTTTATTTACGATTGTGCGTGGAGCACCTGTACTGTTTTGGAACGTGGAATGTTTTCGCGGTATCGACAAGCCTAGTCACACTTTCGGGTTCCCAGTCATTTATAGCCATTGTCACAAACCCTGGGTCCGTTCCGGAGCTGGCCAACTTCGTTGCGGGTAGCTTAGTGGGGTGGCCCCCTGAAATATTTTATGAATCCTGTGATCGCTTTGTCGTGAATGCCTCGTTGGGTTTTGAGTTGGTTTTTCCGAGGTTGATCGAGTGTGTGTTGCTATTTGTGCACCCCTGCAGGGTAAAACTTTCTGAAAGCCGTGTCCGCGGTTATGGACGACTTGGAGCACAGTATCTCGATCATAGACAAGCATAACTAAAGTAGTGCTATAAATTTGACTTAATATATGACTAGTAATCAGATTCAACTATAATGGAATGGATAATAAAAATGCTAACAGCTGGTGAATCTGTGGTGATCTGTGTCATACTATACCTGCCTAGTAAGTATTGCAACTCTAATGGAATGTGATAAAAGTGCCAACAAATGCTGGGTTTTGGGATTCCTCAGGACAATTATATCTGACTAGTAAATGTTCCAACTACAACTGAATGTTAACTAAAACTGCCCACTACTTATGCTTCAGTATGACTCATGCAATCTATATCTGATTGGCAAGTGCTGCAACTATAACGGAATGAGTAAAATTGCCAACTGCGTGAGTTCCTTGGTCCGACTTCCTCGTTCGGTCTCTCTTATCCCTCTCTGATAACCGCCAGTTGTATCGAGTCTCTATAGATTGTTTAGTGCCGCTGCGCTGCCGCTTCAGCCCACCATACCTATGTAGGCGAGAGCCGTCGAATTCTAGCCTTGCCGTGTACTGGCCTCAGTACTGACGCTCCTATTTTTCCTTTGCCCTTTGTCGGCACCCCTTTTGTTTTAGCAGGTTTGGGATCGACGTCGTTAGCAGGGTTACCCTTTCGGCTTGGCCTGGGCAGGGTTATGGATGCCATTGGTTATTCTTCAGGGCTCTTAGCCCCATTTGCCTCTTGTCCGTAGTCAGACGCTTTATCGTTTGCAAGGTGATTTGGATCTTTGTATTGTATATTTGTATTCTTGACTCGTTGAGTCGCTGTTGTATATATATCTGTTCTGTGGGTCCCATCGAGGACTGTTGTGTAATGGTATTACTTCATTTTTCACCCGCACGAAAGTGCCTGGTGGGCGTCCTTGAATCGTTTCTATGCGGGTTTGGCGGAAAAGGGCTAAAACTTGCATAGGGCCGATTTGAGGGTGTTACAATTAGGCATGGCTTAGGCTAGCGGCCTAGGCGTTTCTCTAACACATATACAAACTCCATGATCTTATAAGTTCCCCTTTTATTTCACACCGTCGGGATCCATAAGCAAAAGAATCATGATACCAACGAGGCACAAAGTACCCATGCAATGTTGAAAGCATTCCCCATGATACATGGTTCTGCTAACTTCAACTTATAAAGCATAAGCATATACGCAACACAGATGGACGCAATGGTTCAAGATTATTAAGTGCAAGAAAGTAAAGTGTGCCATCAAGTTCATGAGAGCTTTAATCACTAGTTTTCTCATAACAAGTTTAATTTGGAAGGTAAACAAAAGCATGAATATAATTGGAATAGCATAAGCTAGTAGGTAGGTATGGTGGACTCTTTGGAATAACTTGGTTTAGGGAGTTGTAGGCATGAGTGGAACTCATATTTGGTTGTGGAGGCTAGCAAAAGACTGGGAGCGACAAACTAAGAGAGAAATAATGGCCATAATCATGCAGAGCGACAAAACATCATTGATCAAGCATAAAGTGATACTACAAGTTGAAAACTAAAGAATTATAAAGGCTATGGTGACTTGAGATAGTCATAACATGGTGTGAGCATGTGCCATGTCAACCCAAATAAAGCATCAAAGGAGAATACCACTATACTATGCTTTAATATGCTAAAACAACACATGATTCATCCAAGGCACATTAAGCAATCTCAATTGTTTATAAGAAGTCATGCTACAACAAAGAATACTAAGAATAAAGCCAAAACAATATCAAGCATGGCATGACAGAGCATAGGCCACAGTCAAAAATGAGATCTTTTTACCAGATAAGCATGAATTTCCCTACTCTTTTCCAAACCAAACCAAACTATTTGCAAACCAATGTATGAAAGAGGGGGTCAAACCAATTTATTCAGAAAACTAAGAAAACAAAAGAAAACGAAAAACCAAAACAAAAATGAAAAAGAAGACGCTCCAAGAACAACACAACTGTGCATGAAACAATAAAAATGAAGCGTTTGGAAGAAACCTAGGATTTTTATTGATGAAGAGGGGGATGCCTTGGGCATCCCCAAGCTTTGACGCTTGTACTTCTTCGATATTTCTTGGGGTGACACGTGTGGCATCCCCAAGCTTGAGCTTTAGTTCATCCTTCATCTCATTACTCATTCCTTCCATACACCTGAAATTTTTCCTTCATACAAAACTTCACACAATCTTTATTAGCAACATTAGTGCACTCAAGATAATAGGCCTTAAGGTTCAGTTCTAACACCAAATAAACTTCCATTATAACACTAGCTACTGTAGCACTCCCTTAAAAAGCTCAATTCCCCAAAAGAACTCAAAAAGGAACCAGCAAGAAGCAAATGCAGAAAATGGCAGAAATCTGTCAAAACAGACCAGCAGGTAAAGATGATTTTTTTCGAAGACCTTCTGTTGCTCAAATCAAAAAATGTTGAACTAAAGAAAGTTATATAACAACCTTTGGAAGAAGCACAAAAATTCACGCCTCAATAAGACGTTCATAGATTTGACACGAATTTTTACGGTGAAGCACAGAAATCTGTTTCGGGACAGCAACTTTCCCAATCATTACTTCTCTCTCATTAGAGGTTACTCTTGGCACAAAAAGCAAATAAAAAGGATACGGAGCGGTTATTACTGAATTAATAACTTTCAAGACTCATCTAAAACTTTTGGGTTATCTACCAATAAGTACTTTTCTTTAACGCCTTTAAGTTAGGCATAAGAAGCAAGAAAAAGAATCAAGTGTTCTCAAATGAAGAAGCATTAAGACCAACACCAGAAATATCTTCAACAAGGCAAGGTATATCATCCAAATAAGTTCTACAAGATCCGCTCTCAGTGCTCTTCGGTTCACTACTTTTATCAAACGGGTTTTCAGGAACGATCCAATCAAGATTCTTTTCTATGGCTGCATGTATTGCTTCCAGTTTAAAGGGTATTAGTATCTTAGTTTCCTCCCCAT
Organism: Avena sativa; assembly: GCA_916181665.1. Lineage (NCBI taxonomy): Eukaryota > Viridiplantae > Streptophyta > Magnoliopsida > Poales > Poaceae > Avena > Avena sativa. The sequence continues at coordinate 475,661,665 of OV702290.1, forward strand.
TAGGTTCAGTTTTGTTCATCTTTTCTCGTGTACCAACAACATCTACACATGAGCCTAGCATATTGAAACATTCAAAGACTTTTCTATCTTCCTTGGCAACATCATAGAACTCCTTAAACAAAGTTTCTAGAATAAAATCCCTCTTTTCAGGGTCCTCAATTTCTTTAAGCTTAAGAAACATCACTTGCATTAAGGGGTTGAGGTTAACAAACCTAGCTTCTAACATGTGAATTAAAGATGCTGCAACAATCTCATAGTTTGGAGCAAGTTCTACAAGGGATCTATCCTCAGTATCTTCATGCTTACTAACATGATTAAAGAATTCTTCAATATTATCTTTCCCAATTATAGAACCACTACCAATTGAAAGGTCTTTCGGGGTGAATTTAGGGATCAACATGGTGAGCTAAGATGTGACAACTAAAGGAGACTTAATTTTTGTGTGTTTTTGAATAAGAAAGCAAACTTGTAAAACTAATTTTTGTGTGTTTTTGATAACAAAACAAGCAAACAAAGCAAAAAGAAACTAAGAAAAACAAAAATAACAAAGTAAAGAGATTGGTTATGAGGGACTCCCCTTGTGAAAATGTCCTTGACTCCCCAGCAACGACGCTAGAAAAATGCTTGATGGCTCGTGTATTAACAAGATCGTTGGGGAACCCCAATAGGAAGGTATGATGAGCACAGCAGCAAGTTTCCCTCGGTTATGAAACCAAGGTTTAATCGAACCAGTAGGAGCAAGGAAACACCCCAAAAGTGTTGCTAGCTGAGCCTTGGCAGGGCGCACTACCGGTGCTAGTAGAAACATGGAGATCTGCACAACACAACCACAGAACTTTGTCCCCAACTTGCGATGAGGTTGTCAATCTCACCGGTTTTGCTGAAAACAAAGGATTAAACATATTGAATGGAAGGAAGTAATAGTTTGCAGAAAATAAACACAAAGTAGTAAACAGTTTATAGATTGTATGTAAAAGAAAAGGACTAGGATCCATAGTTCACTAGAGGTGGCTCTCCTTAAGATAGATAATATGCTGGGTGAACAAATTACAGCGGGGCAATTGACAAACATCGAGAAAGCAATACATGCATATACTAATCATCTTGACTCCTTTGGAACTTGATTGGGAATTGCAATATTATACATAGACCGCCATCCAAATGCATCTATGACTAATAATCCACCTTCAGGTTATCATTCGAACCCCCTCCAGTATTAAGTTGCAAGCAACAGATTATTGCTTTACGAATTGCGTGTAATGTAAACAATACGATTGTTCTATGAACAAAGGATTGTTGTTTTCTCCCTAGTAGCAACATCACATCTAGTACCTTAGAGATTTCTGTCACTTCCCCAGATTACTAGAGGCATGAACCCACCATCGAGCATAAATACGAACTCTTGGAGTTGCTAGCATCTACTTGGCCAAGATAGCTACTAACAACGGAAAGCATGCAAGATCACAAATAACAAAGACATGATAGAATCAATAATCAATCTAAAATAGCATCTCAATATCCATCGGATCCCCGCAAACACAACATGCAGAATTAAAAATAGATGATCTTGATCATGAACGGAGCTCACAAGATCTAAACATGAAAGCACAAAGGAGGAGAACCAGCCATCTGGCTACTACATGGATCCGTAGTCCAAGGATGAACTACTCATGCATCACACCGGAGGCTTGCATGATGATGAAGAAGGCCTCCAAGGTGAATTCCCCTATCCGGTAGGGTGCCGGGAAGAGCTTTAGATCTCTCCCGATCTAGGCATGGAGATGACGGCGGCTACAGACTCTTTCGTGGATTTTTGATCGGGTACTTAGAGTTTTCGTCCCGAGGGCATCTTATAGGCGGAAGGGGAGGCCGAGGGGGTGCCAGAGGCGGCCAGACCACCCCCTGGCACGGGCCAGGCTGGGCCGCGTGGCCAGGTGGTGTGGTGGCCCCCTGGCCCCTCTCCGTCTCGTACTCTGACATCTGATGACTTCTGGAAAAATAGGCACTTTGTCTTTTGTCCCGTCCAATTCCGAGAATATTCATTTTCTGACTTTCCTGGAACCAAAAACAGCAGAAAACAGGCAGCTGGCACTATGGCTGTTGTTAATAGGTTAGTGCAAGAAATCATATGAAAAGTACTCCAAAGTGTGGGCAAAACACAAGAAAGTGGATAAAACCAAGCATGTAACATCAAAAATTATAGATACATTTGCAATGTATCAGCACCCTCAGTTCATGTTGGTTGAGTTGATGCTCATTCATCTTCTATTGTGAAATTTAAACATCCATTACACAAGTGATTGCAAAGTGAATATATAATGAAGAGCACTACTCATGGGGACTTGTAAGAGGCCTAAACATGCATCAAAACAATATATCTAAGCATTGGACAAGCTTATAAGCTCTCAAAACCTTTCACCTACAACAACAAAATACTCAAGATATAAACCACTAAACACAAATCTACTTGGACAAGCGGAGGAGTCACATACCGGAGAACAAATGCTCCAAATTTTAGCAGCAAAGATGGGCTGAGCAAGGAGATCAAAAAATCATGGGCAAGAACAACAACAACGCGATATCGAGCGAAGAACTGATGTTTTCTCGAGAGAGAGAAAGAAGTGGGAAGTGAGAGAGTGAGTGGAGGGCCAGGGGTGGCCCACACCATGGCCAGGCGCGCCCATGGGCTGGCCGCGCCACCATGTGGTGTGCCTGCCTGGTGGGACCCCTGGTACTCTCCAGGCACTTCTCTGCCCCTATTTTCACGTAAAAATTTAATATGAATTTTCTGGAATTTTTCGAGACACTTTATTTCTGAGCAATTTCCAGGTATAGATGAATGATTTTCTGATAGAAAGATGTTTTTGGAATGATGCAATGACAAAACAAAGCTAAAACTTCAGAAGTTCTAAGACACTCTAACATGCAAGCAAGTAATAACAGAAAAGTAAACTAAACGAAAGCAAAAAACTAGAAAAGATAAGATAAAAGTAAACAAAGATAATCATGGTGAAAACATTGTTTTGTTCATTGAAATCCTTTTGTTAACAAGGTTGATCAGGTCTTGTTACCAAAACAATTTTATATGAAACAAAACTTTGTATTCCACTAATGATTATGTTACCTCAACCTTGATAGCAATAGTCCCAATCATAATAATTTCATATTTTTCTCTTGGTATGGGACAATATATTTCTCCAACTTGAACGCCCTCAACATGTTCAATCGAATTTAGACCATAAGTCCTATCAATCTTCTTGGGGAAATAGACAGTATGCTCCTTGTCATTAACATTGAAAGTCACCTTTCCTTGATTACAATTAATAACAGCTCATGTAGTATTAAGAAAAGGTCTCCCAAGAATAATAGACATATTATCATCTTCAGGCATTTCAAGCACAACAAAATCAGTTAATATCAAGCAATTATGAGCCACTTGAATAGGTACATCCTCACATATACCAACAGGAATAGTAGTAGATTTATCAGCCATTTGCAAAGATATATCAGTTGGTATTAGTTTTTCCAGTTGAAGTCTCCTGTAGAGAGAAAAGGCATAACACTAACTCCTGCTCCCAAATCACACAAAGCAGTTCTAACATAACTATTTTTAATAGAACACGGGATAGTTGGAATCCCTGGGTCTCCAAATTTCGTTGGGACTTTACCATTAAAGGAATAATTAGCAAGCAAAGTAGGAATTTCTTCATTAGGGATCTTCCTTTTATTCGAGACAATATCCTTCATATACTTTGAATAAGGAGGCAATTTAATAGCATCAGTCAAAGGAATTTGCAAGAATAAAGGTTTCATCCACTCACAAAACTTATTATAGTGTTCATCTTCCTTTGAATTGTGTTTCTTATCAGGGAAAGGCATAGGTTTTTGGACCCAAGGTTCTCTTTCACTACCATGTTTCTTAACAACAAAATCTTCTTTAGTGTATTTAGTATTCTTAGTGTGCTTTTCAGGTTCTTCTTCAACTTTTTCTTTATCAGGAACATCATTTTCTTCATTACCACTTCCAGTTTCAGCATCAGATACGGATATACTATTAGGATCTTTAGCAGGTTCAAAGGGTTCTACAATAGTTTTATGTTTCTTGTTTCTTTTCTTTGGAGTAGTACCACTATTTTCAGCTTGTTGAGAAACCTGATCAATTCTTTTAGGATGCCCCTCAGGATATAGAGGATCCTGGGTAGCAGCACCACTTCTAGTTCTAATTTCATAAGCATGTTTTTCTTTAGCAGCATTTACTAGCAAGTCTTTTTGTACCTTAATAAGCTGATCAATTTGAGTTTGAACCATTTGAAAATGTTTAACAAGCATTTTAACATCATTAGAGGTTCTTTCCACAATATCTTTTAACTCAACAATAGCTCTAGAGTTTTCCATTAAATGATTTTGCACCCTTTTAGTAAAATTATCTTGCTTAACAATAAAAATATCGAATTCTTCTAAGCATTGATCAGGAGGTTTATAGTAAGGGATATCACCTTCATCAAAATGTTGGAGAGAGTGTACCTCAATAGTGGATGAGTGGGGAATTGGCTTACATAATTCTTCTATAGGAGCTAAAATCTTGACGTCAGCAACTTTAATTCCCTTCTCCTTAAGACATTTCTTAGCTTCCTTCATCACTTCATCATTTAGTTCAATAACTCCCCTCTTCTTTGATGTTGGAATAGGCACAAGAATAGTTGATTCAGGTATAGTTGTCTTAGGTATAGCTGGTTCAGGAGGAGTCCAGTCTTCATAATTCTTGCTTATTTTAGCCATTAATTCCTTAGCTTCCTTGGGAGTCCTATTCCTGAAAACACAATCAGCACAACTATCCAGGTATGTCCTAGATTCTTTAGTTAGTCCATTATAAAATATATCAAGAAGCTCATTCTTAGGTAATGGACATCCAGCATGTGCATGAATCAAATCAGAAAACCTTGCCCATGATTCAGGCAATATCTCTTTTTCTCCTTGTTTAAAATCAAAAAGTTCCTGCAAAATAGCATGTCTAGCACTAGGAGGAAAATATTTCTGCAGGAAAGTACTAATCAAGCAATCAGGGCTATCAATAGATCTAGGAGGTAAATTATTAAACCAAGTTTTAGCTTCTCCTTTCAGTGAAAAAGGGAAAATTTTAGCAACAAAGTAGGTGCGCATCTTAATATCATCAGAAAATAAGCCACTCATGGTAGAAAGCTCAGTCATATGTGCTACCGCACTTTCATTCTTAGTCCCACAAAAAGGTTCTTTCTCAACAATAGCTATGTAAGATAGATCAAGAGAGAAATCATAATCCTTATCTTTAATGTTTATGGGAGATGCAGCAAACTTAGCATTAGGAGACAATTTGGGTTTTATAGTACGCCTCTCAAGGAGACTCTTAATAGCACTCCTATCATGGGTGTTTTGACATTCTTTAATAAATTCACCGGTCCTCTCAATATAACCGTCTTCAATATCATAGCTCTCTCTAGACTCAGGTGAACTGGCAGGTGTAGTAGTGTCTTCATTAGGAGTTTCAGTATTTCCATCTATAGTTCTAGCAATCCTAGCATCTAGGAAAGGACCTAATGAACCACTCTTATCAAGCACAGTAGAAGCAGCATCATAAGTATCAGAAGTTTCAGATTCAGCAGTAGTAGAAGTGTGTGTAGCATGTGTATGTGGTGGTGTAAGGAGCTTACTCATAATAGATGGTGAATCAAGAGCAACAGAGGTGTTCAGCACCGTACCTCTTCTTGTAGTGGATGGTAAAATAGGAACCTTGCCATCATGAGACTTACCCATAATGGATGGATGGCAGCGAACAATAGTGATTCCAAGTGAACTTGATACATAAAGCTATGCTCCCTGGCAACGGCGCCAGAAAATAGTCTTGATGACCCACAAGTATAGGGGGTGTATCGCAGTATTTTCGAGGGAAGTGAAACCCAATTTATCGATTCGACACAAGGGGAGCCAAAGAATATTTATAAGCCTTAACAACTGAGTTGTCAATTCAGCTACACCTGGAAACAATCTTGCTGATACATTGCAAATGTATCTATAATTTTTGATGTTCCATGCTTGATTTTATCTACTTTCTTGTGTTTTGTCCACACTTTGGATTACTTTTCATATGATTTCTTGGACTAATCTATTAACAAGAGCCACAATGCCAGCTGCCAGTTTTCTGCTGTTTTTGGTTTCAGGAAGTCAGAAAATGAATATTCTCGGAATTGGACAGGACAAAAGCCAAAGTCACTATTTTACCGGGGGACACTTGGAGCCAGAATACGAGACAAAGAAGGGCCAGCGGGCGGCCACACCACCTGGCCGCGCGGCCAGGCTTGGCCCTCGCCAGGGGGTGGTGTGGCCAGCCCAGGCACCCCTCGGCCTCTCCTTCCACCTATATATTGCCTCTGATACGGAAACCCTAAGTACCCGATCAAAAATCCACGAAAGAGTCTGTAGCCGCCGTCATCTCCATCCCTAGATCGGGAGGGATCTGAAGCTCTTCCCGGCACCCTGCCAGAGAGGGGAATTCACCCTGGAGGCCTTCTTCATCATCATGCAAGCCTCCGGTGTGATGCGTGAGTAGTTCATCTCTAGACTACGGGTCCATGTAGTCGCTAGATGGCTGGTTCTCCTCCTTCGTGCTTTCATGTTTAGATCTTGTGAGGTCCGTTCATGATCAAGATCATCTATTTGTAATCCATACATGTTGTGTTTGCGGGGATCTGATGTATATTGAGATGCTATATCAGATTGATTATTGATTCTATCATGTCTTTGTTATTTGTGATCTTGCATGCTTTCTGTTGTTAGTAGCTATCTTGGCCAAGTAGATGGTAGCAACTCCAAGAGTTAGTATTTATGCTCAATAGTGGGTTCATGCCTCTGGTAATCTGGGGAAGTGACAGAAATCTCTAAGGTACTAGATGTGTTGTTGCTACTAGGGAGAAAACAACAATCCTTTGTTCATAAAACAATCATATTGTTTACTTTACACACAATTCATAAAGAAATAATCTGTTGCTTGCAACTTAATACTGGAGGGGGTTCGGATGATAACCTGAAGGTGGATTATTAGTCATAGATGCAGTTGGATGGCGGTCTATGTATAATGTTGTAACTGTTGGGTCCGCAGCATAGAAAACAAAAAATTTCCTACGATGAGAACTATACGCCAAGATCTATCTACTAGATACAGAGCAACAGGTGGACATGCATCCATGGAGAACTTACCCTCGAAGACAACGAGTTTTGTTAACGAGTAGGAACTCATGGTTGATGTAGTCGTATGCTTGCCGATCTCAAGATCGTGTGGAAGTCCGAGCGCCGCAAATCAGCAACACATCTGTCCTCCAACACACGTTCAAGCCACCGGACAACCTCCACCTCCTCGCTCCAGCGAATCAGCGGAAGCAGCAACTCCTTCTAGACGCAAGACCACCGGGAACATGTATCTCGCTAATCCGAGACCATTGGGGAATATCTAGAGGGGGAGGGAGATCCTTCACGAGGAGGTGTGCTTTGTGAGGGAGGAGAGGGGGGCCTTTTATAGGAGAGGGGGCTCCTCCCCTCCCATGGCCGGCGGCCAAGGAGGGACCCCTTCCTCTTCCTCATTCATGTGGTGGAATCTCCACTCACATCAATTCAAGCTCCACCCAAAGTTCCACTCACATGCATTAAATTTCCACCAAATTTAATGCCACTCTCAATTAATAAAACTCTTTTATTTATTTTATTCAGAATTTTATTAATTACTTTAATTAACAAACATTCACATAAAACCCCTTGCAACATTTCAATATCACATGCAGAACCACTTTCTGCAATTTCACCCGAAACAATTCCGGTTTCTATTGAAACAATTCCTATTTCTATTGAAACATTTCCTACGCTTTGCAAACCTTTTATCTGAAACATATGTGCTCCTAAATGGTGTCCGGCAACCCTTAAGTGTGTCACCCTACAGTTCGCGAATAATGCAGACATGATTGAGACTCCTCTCAGATTAATAATCAGAAACGGGACATGGAGATCCGTACTGACTCTTGCACATTCAACGATGACTTATGTGATCGTGAGAACCTTTAACGCTAGCAATTTAATCCCTTTGTCTCATGATATAATACATGTCCGAGATTCGATCATCGGTATCTAAATACCTAGTTTGATCTCGTTACCGACATGCACTCTTTTCTTGTTCCCGTGATATAACATTCTAGTGATCACATCACTTGCTTGCAAGCTATCTTAATGTGATATCACCGAGAGGGCCCAGAGTATATCATCGGGATTGAAAAATTCCACTCTTGATCCATGAGCCTCAACATAACACCTTCATAGCACTGAACCCACCTTTATAGTCACCCTGTTACGGTGTGACTTTTGATGTTATCAAGATACTCTTCCAGTGTTAGCAATTAACATGATCTCTTGGTCTAAGGACTAAGACTACTTCGTATGATGTTATAGAAATATAAACATAATGACTTGACCGTAATGCTATACTTCAGATGAATGTTCATCACATCATTTCACAAATGTTGTGACCTTGTTATTAACAACATCCAATGTCCATGATCAGGAAACCTTGGTCATCTTGTTAATCAAGAAGCTAGTCTATAAGAGAGGCATAACTAGGAACCCTTTTTATTTATTAAACACACATGTATTGACGTTTCCTATCAATACAATTATAGCATGCAAAATAAACATCTATCATATACAAGGAATACATAATAACAACTTTATTATTGCCTCTCAGGGCATATTTCCTTCAGTCTCCCACTTGCACTAGAGACAATAATCTAGTTTACATAGTGATAAATCTAACACCCATGGAGTTCTGGTGTTGATCATGTTTTTCCCTAGGGAGAACTTTAGTCAACAGATCTGCTACATTCAGGTCCGTGTGCACTTACAAATCTTTATGTCTCCATCCTTGACATGCTCGCGGATGGAATGAAACCGGCGCTTAATATGCTTGGAATTCTTGTGAGACCTTGGTTCCTTGGCGTTGGCTATGGATCCATTGTTGTCACAATAGATCACCATTGGGTCCAACGCACTAGGAACCACAGCTAGTTCCGTTATGAACTCCTTCATCCAAACCGCTTCCTGCGCTGCTACTTGGTTTAGTAATATAATGGCTACTTCCTACATATAATTGTTGCATCATAAATATATCATGCTCATGTCATCATGCCACCTTGCATTTGAGCATCATATAAAACCCCTTTTCATTTGGTTCTTCTCTCATATGCATTAGTAATTGTATTTGGCCCTTGATATATTGTATTTGATTCTTGATAAATGCTTGATGCCCAAGTTGAGTTGGGGGCACATCTTTTATTCAACTCCATCACCTTCGTATGTCACCACCTTATAATTCCACCATCCAACTAAATATGAGCTTTGCACTTTATTGGGTTTTACCTCTAGCTCATATGGGTTGGGATGGATCCTTTTTACCACTCCACATACTTCCATGCAAGCATCCTGTTGTTTTCACATTTTTTTGATACGTGGAGCCACCTTTGCGTGCATTATGAGTGGTACCCCTTGTCCTAACTTCCATATGGGTTGTTTTGGACTAGATGCTCATGTTTGGGATATTTTTAAGACTATTAAACATCTAGTGGGACATACACACTAGCATGTCCAGATTATATTCAAATATGATCATCTCCATCAACTCCCCATAGAACATCCATTTTAGTTCCTTTTAATTTCTTTAGCTTGGCTTTTATTCCATTTTTGGGATGCATGGGACTAATTTCCATGAGGTGTTATTTTGTTTTCACAAAATCAAACATGGCTTTTACTCCTCATGCATGGGCCATGCACACTTGTTTTCCCTTCTCTCTTTACTCTCTTTTAATCTCACTTGGTTTTGGTTGAATTGAATCAAACCCTAAACAACTCTTTTCCTCCCTTCCACCCTCACTCTCCTTATCCATCACAACCAAACCCCACCCATGTGCTTGATCTTCTTTTGTTCATGCTCAAACCCTAACCACTCACCTAGCCTCTCTATCTAATCCCTCTCTAAACCCTAGCCGAACCACCCCCTCTAGTGTAAGACCTACCCGAGCCTACCATCCCAACCTCATCACCTTTCTCTCTCTCCTTGCCATGCTGTCCCACACCCGAGCTACCCCATCTACCCCATGCCTCCTAAACCCTAACCGAGGCTAACCTAGCTAAACCCGAGCCTCTCCCTACCCTCTCTCTTTCTCTCTGTCGGCCAGCCCCACACTCGGGCCTCTCCTCTCCCTGGCCCACCTGCATCCACACCCTACCCCCTTCCCTGCCCTAGCCACGCCTAGCACGTGAGGGAGGAGAGGGACAAAGGTGGCCGAAGCCACCTTTTCCTCCAACATGCCCCACGACATCTCCCCTCTCCCTCTCGCCTTTATCTCCTCCCCCTCCGTCCTAGCATCACCCAGATCCATCCCCAGGGCCTTGCCCTTCCCCTCTTCTTCTCCACCGACGCCACCCTCCCTCTCTGTTCGCCGACGCCCACCGACGTGTCCACCACCGATCTCTCGTTCCAGCAGGCGGGCGTGGCGCGGAGGTGGTCGAGGAGACCGAGCCGTGCCTCTGCATCACCCCCCGTACCCGCAGCGAGGAGGAGAAGGCTCGTACCTGCTGCACGCCGACGAAGCTGACCGCAAACCCTAGCTCCGGTACGCCTGCATCGCCGTTGCCCCGCTGCGCCTCGTCCCGATCTGACTACTCCGTCGACCCCGCGGTGAGCCCACCTCTCTCCCTGACACCTCCCATTTCCCCTTGGTCGCCTGTGCTCGCCGGACCACGTGCCGAACACCCTCTGTGCACCGGCGTGCGCATGTGTCTGCTCGCCGAGGCGACGTGAGAACCTTACCTAGCCGCGCCACGCTCACCCTGCATCAATCCCCGCCTAGCCCAGTGGTCACCGCCGCCTGCGCGCACGCACCACGTCGCGGGTTCGAGTCCCCACCGCGCCGCCCGTGTTCTCTGTCAGTTTCGACAGACAACACGAGAAGAGGAACAGTGCGCGTGCACTTTGGAAATACCCCCCATGCATTTTTGTCTCAACCCGCAGTAGCCCCAGGCCCACCAGACAGCCCCGTGGCAATTTTGCAAAAAGGTTCCCGGGATTTTGTACTCCTCAAACCGTAGTCCCCGGATCCACCACGTGTCGTCCACCGGCTGGCCGCGTGCGCAGTGGACTCGCGAGACCGCCAGCCCCACCTGTCAGTCGCATAGTCTAGATAAGCTCGCGGTGAGAAAAGTTCCTGCGCGCTGTTTTTTGCCCAGTCAGCAGCGGCCCCACCTGTCTGTGGCTGAGGCTAGTTCTGTCTGGGTGTAAAAAGTCCTGACGATTTTCTGTTTAAATAAAATGATTTCAGTAAATGTTTAAATACAAATTCAAACCTGTTTTTAAATAACTTTTAAATTATAAATCCAAATAATACAAATGATATATGTTTTGGAATCAGAAAAATGTGAGGAATTCAAATATGCCATTCAAAATATCTTTTGGGCAAGTTAAATTTCGACATTGTTTAAAATTACAATAAAATGCCCTTTTCTTAATAAATTAATAACTTTAAATCTATAACTCCAAATTCGACAAATAATATGTCTAAATCGACCAGCGCGACGAGCCCGTTCTAACTATGCATTCCATGTTCTGAATTGCAGCATGCATCATATAAATATTAAGTGGACAGAAACTTATATGAGAGCAAACCGGACTAAAAACTCAATAAAATGCTTTAATCTTGTACCCCACACCTCACCCATGCCATGCCACATTATTGCCATGAAAATTGTGCATCATTCATCATGGCATGCTTGTTTGCTTGTCGCATTTTAATTCATATGCTTGTGCACTTTATTTATGTTGGCCCTTGTTTGTTTGGTTCTTCTTCGAATAAACGCCGAGCAGGGGATATATCAGGAATCCCAGGAGCACTACCCAGATCCGTCTCTCGCTTCAACTGAGCTGCCAGGCAAGAACTACCACATGCTTGCATACATATAGTACCTATTGCCTCTATCTTATTCTTGCATCATTGAGTCGCGATTGCATTAAATTGAATCCCAAGGACTGCACAACCTTTACTTTTATACCCCACCGAAGCTTGTTCCTCCATCCCATGAGCCATTACTATAGAAGTTGTTTGAGCCATGCGGGTCATAGAACAGCATGTGTAGGGTATGTGAGTGTCTGATGGATAACGAGGTACCTAAACAACTTAACCTGAGTAGTAATGGGATAACTAATGAAAGTGGCACCGGTGAGCAATATCTGCTATTTGGTTTTTCATGCTCACTTGTGCCCCGTAGGACCCCGAGTACTTGATTCCTGTTCCTTGACTACTCGCACTATCCACATCCGGGAGACCTTATGGACCCCCCTGAGCTAGAGCTTGATTCATTCTTATTTCTTGGGGCCACAAAGTAGTTCGGGGATTTATTACTATCCTGTACTTATGCCATGCTTTACTGCTTTATTTAAGATTGTGCGTGGAGCACCTGTACTATTTTGAATTGTGACACGTTTTCACTGTATCGACAAGCCCAGTCATACTTTCAGGTTCCTAGTCGTTTATCGCCGTCCACACAAACCCTGGGTCCGTTTTGGAGCCGGGCAACTTCGTTGCGGGTAGCTTAGTGGGGTGCCCCCCTAAAATGTTTCTGAATCCTGTGATCGCTTTGTCGTGAATGCCTCGTTGGGTTTTGATTTGGTTTTTACGAGGTTGATCGAGTGTGTGTTGCTATTTGTGCACCCCTGCAGGGTAAATCTTTCTGAAAGCCATGTCCGCGGTTATGGACGACTTGGAGCACAGTTTCTCGATCATAGACAAGTATCACTAAAGTACCGCTTTTAATTTGACTAAATACTTGACTAGTAAATAGTGCAATACTCATGGAATGGTTATTAAAACTGCCAACGGATGGGTTGTTCGTCCACTTTCTCGTTGGTAAGCGAGAAGGAGGATGGATCTGTTAATTATACTGTTAGAACTGTTGTTACTAATTAACGGACATCCGTCTATCATTGGTTAGGCGGATGGTTAGCGAGTATCTATAGACTTGTTAGTTATTATCTTTTGCTGCAATTGCGTCACCCCAGGTTATGCCCCCTTTAGAGGCATAAAGACTTGCTGAGTACCCCTAGGTCTCACACGATAAATTGTTTGATTCAGATGAACAGGTGTATTCGCAAGATGGATACTGGGTGGAGGAGACGGATGATGTTGGCAACGATCACTCGGTGTAGAGATTCCGGGAACAGGGATCCGTGAGATCTGTGGGTGGGATGTGTTTATTTATATGGCATATTATGCCGATTTGCTTCTTATCCGTACTCGGACCTTGTTTTCCGCTTCCGCCTGATACTCTGATGTTTGATGTATGAGGAGCTATCCTAAAATATTATATCTATCTAGGATATTTGGATTTTGCCGTATGGCATTGCAATATTTGTATTTCTTTTAGATGGAATGGCTCTGTGAACCGTTATATGGTGGCTTGCATACATACTCACTTGTGTATGTAGTTGATCCCTTCGCCTGCCGATTACGCTGCTCGTTCTTGTCCCGATGTTCTGAAAGTGGTTAGGACGGCCGAAAGGTCTACCTGTGAGTGGCCCTCGGGCCCCACCGTACTATTTTAACCACTTTCGCTCATCCAGGCATGTAACTAAGAGCGTAATTCACCGAGGTAGTTACAATTGGTATCAGAGCCATCCCCCCTTCAGGGTCTCAGCCAAATGGTCGTTGTCAGTCTAGCAAATATTTTTGGTAGCTATATATACTAGGGAAAAACAAAACGTGAGAGTAGGACTGCTTCCATTTTTTTTCTTACCCACCCACCCACCCTCTTCTGGTAAGGAAGTGTAACGTTTTCAATCCTCTTCTAAAAATTCAAACGAGGATTCACGTGTTTTGGGTTCTGTAGTACCATAGGTTGTGTGTGTGTGTGAATTCCTTGTCTATCTGTTGCATCCAACATGTTATCGTTATCTGCCTTTTGGTTATCAACTTACATTCCATACCGACAGGCCGTTGTAAACCGACGCGATCTATCTGATTCGTTGTATACCGGTGCGATCTGTCTTACTCTTTGTTATCCGGCGTTATCTTGTTTGGGGGTGTTCGTTTCCATAGTTAGTAATCTTTAGGTTCATCTTAAAAAGAAGGTGTTGGGATATGTGTTTTACTTATTCATGTGCGGAGTAATGATTTGAGTGCGGGATGGAGTCGCGACCATACCACTACTTTTATCATTCGCTCTTCTATATTGAATTGGTAGAGTTACTAATCTTGATTCATTATGTGGTTTTGCGCATACAGTGGTATTTTAATGCCGAAATTTGCGGAAATTTTTTCTTTGTTAGCTTGTGTACCACACTCCTTGTTCAGTCGTGTGCGATATGCTTAAAATCTTCTAGGTGCTTTGAACTTTGTTGATATTTTAGTATCATCTTAGTGAATTGTATCCTTTAATCTTGGTTAATTCCATTTTGGTACTATTTTGGATTATTATTATTATCCATTATGGTATTGACTTGTGTTTTATATCAATCACAGGATGGCACCACCACACCGTTCCGAGGAGGACATACCACCTGAACTAGGGGCTGCGTTGGCAAGTATTGCTAATGCCTTGGGAACAATGCAGCAGAACCAGCAGCGATTCGAAGAAAGTGTCAGGAGGAATGAGTTTGTTCCGCTACCTCCACCTCCCAAGCGAGGAGACATCAAGATTTTTTTGAAGTTCAACCCACGCCACTTTGAGGTGTCTGATCAGCCTCTGGACGCAGATGATTGGCTGCGTGAGATGTCAAGGTTACTGGTGACTGCTGATGTTCCTGAGCAAGAATGGGTAAAATGTGCCACTCACCTTCTAAAGGGAGATGCAGCTCTGTGGTGGGAGAATTACCTGAAGGCAAACCACTCTGAGTTTCAGCCTACTTGGGAACAGTTCACTGGAGCTTTCAAAGAGCAATATCTATCAGAAATTGTCATGGAGAGGATGAAGGAAGTGTTTCTCAACCTCAAGCAGGGCAATGACAATATCAATACCTATATCAGAAACTTCATGAACCTTTCTCGGTATGGTGGCGATGAGATCTCTGATGACAAGAAGAAACAAAAGAGGTTCAGACAAGGGCTCAATGCATCAATCAAATATGCAATCACTCATGCAAGGCCGGGGTCTTTTCTGGAACTCCAACATACAGCTCTACAGGAAGAAGCAAGTAGGCAGGTGTTTGAGGAGTCCAAGAAACACAGCCGCGATGCAGCAAGCTCTTCAGCTATGTTAGCTCCTTCTAAGCGCCGCGTGTGGGTTCCTAACACCCCACCGTCGCTCCCAGCTCCACCAAGACCTTCAAGCTACGCGGCAAGGCCACCAAACTCCTTCACTGCTGCTCCCAGGGGCTACAACCACAACTACCCTGGAGCGCCTGGCGGAGTCCCTGGCTACGGTGCTCCACGTCCACCTGGTGCTTGTTACACTTGTGGAAACACTGGGCATCAACACTGGAATTGTCCAATGAACAACAAAGCTCTTCCTCCACCCCCTCCAAGACCTGCGGCAAGCTCTTCTATGGTTCGTGCACCTCCACCTCGGGCTCTCAACATCAACACCAAGCCCGGGTCTACTGTTGCTCGTGCCAACTGTGTCAACGCCGCTCAAGCTGAGCATGCACCTGGAGTTGTGATGGACATGCTTCCCGTTAACTCAGTCCCTACACGAGTTTTGTTTGATTCTGGTGCTTCGCATTCTTTTGTTTCTCATAAGTTTGCGCATCAGCATGATCTGGCTATCGCTCCCTTATTGCATCGTCTGGTGGTACAATCTCCCGGGTCAAACATGAGGGCTGCTCATATCAGCCATGGCAATCAAATTGAGATTGGTGGCTCTTCGTTCTCGGCGTCCTTAATTATTTTGGGCAATTCTGACATTGATGTTATCTTGGGCATGGATTGGTTAACAGCAAATGCAGCTGTGATTGATTGTGCTGAACACTCGGTTTCTCTAAAAATTCCTGAAGCTCATATAGTCTATTCTCCAAGTCTGACTCCTGCAATTCAGCTTTTCTCTTTGGCGGCTCTGAATGATGATGCTATGGAAGCTATTCAGAGTGTTCCGGTGGTCTGTGAGTTCCCAGATGTCTTTCCTGAAGAGTTGCCAGGTATGCCTCCTGACCGAGAGGTCGAGTTTGTGATTGAGCTTGAACCTGGAACCGCTCCTATCTCCAAGCGACCTTATAAAATGGGTCTTGCTGAGTTGGCTAAACTTAAACGTCAGCTTGATGAACAAGAGAAGTTGGGTTTCATTCAGCACAGTACTTCTTCTTGGGGTAGCCCAACCATCTTTGTGAAGAAGCGAGTCAAGACTGATAGACTTTGTGTTGACTATCGGGCTCTCAATGCTAAAACCATCAAGAATAATTATCCCCTTCCGCGGATTAATGATCTCTTTGATCAGCTAGGTGGAGCTGTGGTATTCTCTAAGCTTGATTTGAGAAGTGGATATCATCAAATCAAGATTCGCAAGGAAGATGTTCCTAAAACAGCTTTCACCACCCGCTATGGCTTGTATGAGTACACGGTCATGTCTTTCGGTCTCACCAACGCACCTGCCACCTTCTCGAGGCTTATGAACTCGATTTTCATAGAGTATCTTGATAAGTTCGTTGTGGTCTATCTGGATGACATCCTAGTCTATTCTAAGTCAAAGGAAGAACATGAAGAACACCTTTGGTGTGTCCTAAACAAGCTTCGTGAGAACCGCCTGTATGCAAAGTTCTCCAAGTGTGAGTTTTGGCTGCCTCAAGTCACCTATCTTGGTCACGTCATCTCTACCAAGGGCATTGCCGTTAACCCAGAAACTATTAAGACAATTGTTGACTGGCTCCCTCCCATAAATGTCAAAGAAGTCCGGAGTTTCCTTGGTTTGGCTAGTTACTGCCGTCGCTTCGTTCAGAACTTCTCGAAGATTGCGAAGCCTCTTACCGATCTCCTCAAGAAAGGCAAGAAATACCTTTGGACTCCTGCATGTCAAGCAAGCTTTGAAACACTCAAAGAGAAGCTCACTTCCACACCAGTATTGATTCCTCCAGATACATCAAAGCCTTTCCAGATATTCTGTGACGCCTCATTGCAAGGATTGGGTGCAGTCCTTATGCAAGAAAAACAAGTTTTTGCTTATGCCTCTCGACAGTTGAAGACGCATGAGATCAACTATCCAACACATGACCTTGAACTCGCAGCAGTTGTCTTTGAGTTGAAAATATGGAGGCACTACTTGCTTGGCAACCATTGTGAAATCTTTTCTGATCACAAGAGTCTGAAGTATATCTTCACACAGCTTGATCTCAACCTTCGTCAGAGGAGGTGGATTGAAGCAATCAATGATTTTGATTTGACCATCAACTACACTCCGGGCAAAGCTAATGTGATGGCCGATGCTTTCAGCCGCAAAGCTTATGTCAGCAACCTCATGGTGGAAGAACAACAGCCTCCCTTGTGTGAGGAATTCCGTCAGCTCAACCTTGAAATTGTGGATCAACGTTATCTTCTGAACCTTTTGGCAACTCCTCTCTTGGAAGAAAAAGTTCGCTCCATTCAACTTGGTGATCCTTACACTAAAAACATCATCTCCAACATTCAGCTTTCGAAGTATGAGTCCTTCCACGTCGATCACCAAGGCGCTCTCTTCTTTGAACACCAGATGTTTGTTCCGAACTACCCGGGTTTAAGAGAGCAAGTTCTCAAGGAGGCGCATGATTCTGTTCTTTCTATCCACCCTGGCAGCACTAAGATGTACATGGACTTGAAAAACAATATTCGTGGCCTGGATTGAAACGATATTGTGCCAAGTATGTCTCGAAGTGTGATGTCTGCCGCAGAGTTAAAGCTGACCACCAGAAACCTTCCGGTCTTCGACAGCCATTGAAACCTCCGGAATGGAAATGGGAGAAAGTAGAGATGGACTTCATAACTAGCTTTCCAAGGTCGCAGAAGGGCAACAATGCAATCTTTGTTGTCATCGACATGCTTTCTAAAGTGGCTCATTTCTTTCCCGTCAAGGAAACAATTTCTGCAATTCAGTTGGCTGAGCTCTATATCAACAAAATTGTCTCTCTGTATGGGGTTCCTCTTGAGATCAGCTCGGACCGTGGAAGCATCTTCACTTCCAAGTTCTGGGGGAGTTTCCAAAATGCTTTGGGAACAAAATTGAACTTCAGCACAGCTTACCACCCTCAGTCGCAAGGACAAGTTGAAAGGATCAATCAGATTCTAGAAGATATGCTCCGTGCTTGCGTTATCTCTTTCAGCATGAAGTGGGAAGAATGCCTTCCTTATGCTGAATTCTCTTACAACAACAGCTTCCAGAAGAGTCTAAAGATGGCACCATTTGAGGTTCTATATGGACGCAAATGCAGAACTCCGATTGGTTGGTCGGGCGCAGGTGAAAGAACATTGTTTGGCCCCGACATTGTAACTCAAGCGGAGGAGAAGGTTCACATCATTCTTGAAAATCTGAAGGTTGCTCAAAGTCACCAGAAGAGCAATTATGACAGAAAGCACACGGACATGGAGTATGTCCCTGGTGATCTCGTTTACCTTCGTGTCACTCCCATGAGAGGCACGCACCGGTTTGGTATCAAAGGAAAGCTGGCTCCTAGATACATCGGTCCTTTCAAAGTTTGTGGAAGAAGAGGAGAAGTTGCTTATGCTCTTGAGCTCCCTGAAAAACTCAAGGTCCATGATGTTTTCCATATCTCTCAACTCAAGAAGTGCTTCAAGGATCCCGGCAGGACCGTGGACCATGAGCTTTATGAATCTCCAAGAAGACCTATCTTATCAAGAACACCCCACAAAAATCCTTGAAGTCACAGAAAGAAGGACTCGCAACAAGTCCATCAAGTTCTGCAAGGTGCAGTGGTCGCACCATTCCGTTGATGAAGCCACTTGAGAACGCGAGGATGAGCTCCGTGCCAAGTACCCTACCCTCTTCGTGTCTTCTTCTTCCTAGAATCTCGGGGCGAGATTCCTGTTTAGTGGGGGAGAGTTGTAGCATCCCATCTGTCTAACATATGTAATGCTACTTGGTTTAGTAATATAATGGCTACTTCCTACATATAATTGTTGCATCATAAATATATCATGCTCATGTCATCATGCCACCTTGCATTTGAGCATCATATAAAACCCCTTTTCATTTGGTTCTTCTCTCATATGCATTAGTAATTGTATTTGGCTCTTGATATATTGTATTTGATTCTTGATAAATGCTTGATGCCCAAGTTGAGTTGGGGGCACATCTTTTATTCAACTCCATCACCTTTGTCTGTCACCACCTTATAATTCCACCATCCAACTAAATATGAGCTTTGCACTTTATTGGGTTTTACCTCTAGCTCATATGGGTTGGGATGGATCCTTTTTTACCACTCCACATACTTCCATGCAAGCATCCTATTG
The DNA here is from genome assembly GCA_916181665.1 of Avena sativa. NCBI lineage: Eukaryota > Viridiplantae > Streptophyta > Magnoliopsida > Poales > Poaceae > Avena > Avena sativa. Next base: position 475,681,152 of record OV702290.1, read on the forward strand.
TTTTCACATTTTTTTGATATGTGGAGCCACCTTTGCGTGCATTATGAGTGGTACCCCTTGTCCTAACTTCCATATGGGTTGTTTTGGAATAGATGCTCATGTTTGGGATATTTTTAAGACTATTAAACATCTAGTGGGACATACACACTAGCATGTCTAGGGTATATTCAAATATGATCATCTCCATCAACTCCCCATGGAACATCCATTTTAGTTCCTTTTAATTCCTTTAGCTTGGCTTTTATTCCATTTTTGGGATGCATGGGACTAAATGCCATGAGGTGTTCTTTTGTTTTCACAAAATCAAACATGGCTTTTACTCCTCATGCATGGGCCATGCACACTTGTTTTCCCTTCTCTCTTTACTCTCTTTTAATCTCACTTGGTTTTGGTTGAATTGAATCAAACCCTAAACAACTCTTTTCCTCCCTTCCACCCTCACTCTCCTTATCCATCACAACCAAACCCCACCCATGTGCTTGATCTTCTTTTGTTCATGCTCAACCCTAACCACTCACCTAGCCTCTCTCTCTCTAATCCCTCTCTAAACCCTAGCCGAACCACCCCCTCTAGTGTAAGACCTACTCGAGCCTACCATCCCAACCTCATCACCTTTCTCTCTCCCTGCCATGCTGGCCCACACCCGAGCTACCCCATCTACCCCATGCCTCCTAAACCCTAACCGAGGCTAACCTAGCTAAACCCGAGCCTCTCCCTATCCTCTCTCTTTCTCTCTGCCGGCCAGCCCCACACCCGGGCCTCTCCTCTCCCTGGCCCACCTGCAGCCACACCCTACCCCCTGCCCTGCCCTAGCCACGCCCAGCACGTGAGGGAGGAGAGGGACAAAGGTGGCCGAAGCTACCTTTTCCTCCAACGTGCCCCACGGCATCTCCCCTCTCCCTCTCGCCTTTATCTCCTCCCCCTCCGTCCTAGCATCGCCCAGATCCATCCCCAGGGCCTTGCCCTTCCCCTCTCCTTCTCCACCAACGCCACCCTCCCTCTCTGTTCGCCGGCTCCCACTGACGTGTCCACCACCGATCTCTCGTTCCAGCAGGCGGGCGTGGCGTGGAGGTGGTCGAGGAGACCGAGCCATGCCTCTGCATCACCCCCGTACCCCGCAGCGAGGAGGAGAAGGCCCGTACCTGCTGCACGCCGACGAAGCCGACTGCAAACCCTAGCTCCGGTACGCCTGCATCGCTGTCGCCCCGCTGCGCCTCGTCCCGATCCGACCACTCCGTTGACCCCGTGGTGAGCCCACCTCTCTCCCTGACACCTCCCATTTCCCCTTGGTTGCCTGTGCTCGCCGGACCTCATGCCGAACACCCTCTGTGTGTCGGCGTGCGCATGCGTCTGCTCGCCGAGGCGATGCGAGAACCTTACCTAGCCGCGCCACGCTCACCCTGCATCAACCCCCGCCTAGCCCAGTGGTCACCGCCGCTTGCGCGCACGCACCGCGTCGCGGGTTCGAGTCCCCACCGCGCCGCCCGTGTTCTCTGTCAGTTTTGACAGACAACACGAGAAGAGGAACAGTGCGCATGCACTTTGGAAATACCCCCCATGCATTTTTGTCTCAACCCGCAGTACCCCTAGGCCCACCAGACAGCCCTGTGGCAATTTTGCAAAAAGGTTCTCGGGATTTTGTACTCCTCAACCCGCAGTCCCCGGATCCACCACGTGTCGCCCACCGGCTGGCCGCGCGCGCAGTGCACCCGCGAGACCGCCAGCCCCACCTGTCAGTCGCATAGGCTAGATAAGCTCACGGTGAGAAAAGTTCCCGCGCGCTGTTTTTCGCCCAGTCAGCAGGGGCCCCACCTATCTGTGGCTGAGGCTAGTTCTGTCTTGGTGTAAAAAGTCCTGAAGATTTTATGTTTAAATAAAATGATTTCGGTAAATGTTTAAATACAAATTCAAACCTATTTTTAAATAACTTTTAAATTATAAATCCAAATAATACAAATGATATATGTTTTGGAATCAGAAAAATGTGAGGAATTCAAATATGCCATTCAAAATATCTTTTGGGCAAATTAAATTTCGACGTTGTTTAAAATTACAATAAAATGCCCTTTTCTTAATAAATTAATAACTTCAAATCTATAACTCCAAATTCGACAAATAATATGTCTAAATCGATCAGCGCGACGAGCCCGTTCTAACTATGCATTCCATGTTCTGAATTGTAGCATGCATCATATAAACATTAAGTGGACAGCAACTTATATGAGAGCAAACCGGACTAAAAACTCAATAAAATGCTTTAATCTTGTACCCCACACCTCACCCATGCCATGCCACATTATTGCCATGCAAATTGTGCATCATTCATCATGGCATGCTTGTTTGCTTGTCGCATTTTAATTCATTTGCTTGTGCACTTTATTTATGTTGGCCCTTGTTTGTTTGGTTCTTCTTCAAATAGACGCCGAGTAGGGGATATATCAGGAATCCCAGGAGCACTACCCAGATCCGTCTCTCGCTTCAACTGAGCTGCCAGGCAAGCACTACCACATGCTTGCATACATATAGTACCTATTGACTCTATCTTATTCTTGTATCATTGAGTCACGATTGCATTAAATTGAATCCCAAGTACTGCATAGCCTTTACTTTTAAACCCCACCGAAGCTTGTTCCTCCATCCCATGAGCCATTACTACAGGAGTTGTTTGAGCCATGCGGGTCGTAGAACAGCATGTGTATGGTATGTGAGTGTCTGATGGATAACGAGGTACCTAAACAACTTAACCTGCGTAGTAATGGGATAACTAATGAAAGTGGCACCGGTGAGCAATATCTGCTATTTGGTTTTTCATGCTCACTTGTGTCCCGTAGGACCCCGAGTACTTGATTCCTGTTCCTTGACTATTCGCACTATCCACATCCGGGAGGCCTTATGGACCCCCCTGAGCCAGAGCTTGATTCATTCTTATTTCTTGGGGCCATAAAGTAGTTCAGGGCTTTATTACTATCCTGTACTTATGCCATGCTTTACTGCTTTATTTAAGATTGTGCGTGGAGCACCTGTACTGTTTTGGATCGTGACACGTTTTCGCTGTATCGACAAGCCCAGTCACACTTTCAGGTTCCGAGTCATTTACCGCCGTCCACACAAACCCTGGGTCCGTTTCGGAGCCGGGCAACTTCGTTGCGGGTAGCTTAGTGGGGTGCCCCCCTGAAATGTTTCTGAATCCTGTGATCGCTTTGTCGTGAATGCCTCGTTGGGTTTTGATTTGGTTTTTCCGAGGTTGATCGAGTGTGTGTTGCTATTTGTGCACCCCTGCAGGGTAAATCTTTCTGAAAGCCGTGTCCGCGGTTATGGACGACTTGGAGCACAGTTTCTCGATCATAGACAAGTATCACTAAAGTACCGCTTTTAATTTGACTAAGTACTTGACTAGTAAATAGTGCAATACTCAGGGAATGGTTATTAAAACTGCCAACGGATGGGTTGTTCGTCCGCTTTCTCGTTGGTAAGCGAGAAGGAGGATGGATCTGTTAATTATACTGTTATAACTGTTGTTACTAATTAACGGACATCCATCTATCATTGGTTAGGCGGATGGTTAGCGAGTATCTATAGACTTGTTAGTTATTATCTTTTGCTGCAATTGCGTCACCCCAGGTTATGTCCCCTTTAGAGGCATAAAGACTTGCTGAGTACCCCTAGGGTCTCACATGATAAATTGTTTGATTCAGATGAACAGGTGTATTCGCAAGATGGATACTGGGTGGAGGAGACGGATGATGGTGGCAACGATCACTCGGTGTAGAGATTCTGGGAACGGGGATCCGTGAGATCTGTGGGCGGGATGTGTTTATTTATATGGCATCTTATGCCGATTTGCTTCTTATCTGTACTCGGACCTTGTTTTCCGCTTCCGCCTGATACTATGATGTTTGATGTATGAGGAGCTATCCTAAAATATTATATCTATCTAGGATATTTGGATTTTGCCGTATGGCATTGCAATATTTCTATTTCTTTTAGATGGAATGGCTCTGTGAACCGTTGTATGGTGGCTTGCATACATACTCACTTGTGTATGTAGTTGATCCCTTCGCCTGCCGATTACGCCGCTCGTTCTTGTCTCGATGTTCTGAAAGTGGTTAGGACGGCCGAAAGGTCTACCTGTGAGTGGCCCCCGGGCCCCACCGTACTATTTTAACCACTTTCGCTCAGCCAATCATGTAACTAAGAGCGTAATTCACCGAGGTAGTTACACAAAGCTAGCATCAACATAACACTTAGCGACTAGCTCTTCTTCACCTCCGTATACAAGAAACATATTACTTAAGGATATTCTTGACCGCTATCCAGTGTTTCGAACCTGGATCAGATTGGTACCTACTAGTCAAACTAATAGCATGTGCCACATCCGGTCTTGTACATATCATGGCGTACATTATAGAGCCTATGGCTGAGGCATAGGGGATCTTATCCATTATCTCTCTTTCTTCCGCCATAGCTGGACTTTGAGTCTTACTCAATGTCTTGCCTTGCAACATAGGTAAGAACCCCTTCTTACTTCCGTCCATAGTAAACTTCTTTAATATCTTATCAAGGTATGTACTCTGTGATAGCCCAATTAGGTGTCTTGATCTATCTCTATAGATTTTGATGCCTAATATATATGAAGCTTCACCTAGGCCCTTCATCGAAAATTTGCTATTTAGTTAACTTTTAACACTGTTTAAAAGATCTATATCATTTCCAATCAATAATATGTCATCCACATATAATATTAGAAATGCCACATTGCTCCCACTCACTTTCTTGTAAATACAAGACTCTCCATAAGTTTGGACAAATCCAAACTCTTTGATCAACTCATCAAAGCAGAGATTCCAACTCCCGGATGCTTGCTTCAGTCCATAGATGGATCGCTGAAGCTTGCATACCTTATCAGCATCCTTAGGATCGACAAAACCCTTAGGTTGTATCATATACAACTCTTCTTCAATATTACCATTGAGGAACGCAGTTTTGACATCCATCTGCCATATTTCATAATCGAAATATGCAGCAATTGCTAACATAATCCTAACCGACTTAAGCATCACTACGGGAGAGAATGTCTCATCGTAGTCAACTCCTTGAATTTGTTGAAACCCCTTTGCGACAATTTGAGTCTTATAGATGGTCACATTACCATCAGCATCAGTTTTTATTTTGAAAATCCATTTATTCTCAATGGCCTTTCGATCGTGAGGTAAGTCTACCAAGGTCCAAACCTGGTTTTTGTACATGGATTCCATCTCGGATTTCATGGCTTCTAGCCATTTGTTGGAATCATGGCTCATCATCGCTTCTTCATATGTCGCAGGGTCATCTATTTCATCAATCATGAAATTCATAATAGGATTGCCATACAGTTCAGGAGCTGCACGTGTCCTGCTTGACCTGCGAGGTTTGTTAGTGTCCTCTTTCGGAGTTTCATGATCAATATCATTAGCTCTCTCCTCATTAGGTGAAGTCAACTCTGAAACAAATTCCGGTGCTGTGCTACTCGCCATTTCATGAAGAGAAGGTTCAATAACCTCTTCGAGTTCTACCTTCCGACTACTCACACCTTTCGCGAGAAATTCCTTCTCAAGAAAGGATCCATTCTTGGCAACAAAAACCTTGCCCTTGGATCTGTGATAGAAGGTATACCCAATCGTTTCCTTAGGGTATCCTATGAAGACGCATTTTTCCACTTTGGGTTCGAGTTTATCCGGTTGAAGTTTCTTCACATAAACATCACATCCCCAAACTTTAAGAAATGACATCTTAGGTTTGTTTCCAAACCATAATTCATACGGTGTCTTTTCAACGGATTTAGATGGTGCCCTATTTAAAGTGAATGCAGCGGTTTCTAGTGCATAATCCCAAAATGACAGTGGCAAGTCAGTCAGAGACATCATAGATCGAACCATATCCAATAAAGTACGATTACGACGTTCTGACACACCATTACATTGTGGTGTTCCGGCAGGCGTGAGTTGTGAAACTATTCCACAGGCTTTCATATGTGTGCTAAACTCGTAACTAAGATACTCTCCTCCACGGTCGGACCACAGAAATTTGATCTTTCGGTTATGATGATTTTCCACTTCATTCTGAAATTCCTTGAACTTTTCAAAGGTTTCAGACTTATGTTTCATCAAATAGATATACCCGTATCTACTCAAATCATCCGTGAAAGTAACAAAATAACGATATACACCTCTCGCCGACACACTCATTGGTCCACACACATCAGTATGTATGATTTCCAATAAATCTGTCGCTCGTTCCATTGAACCGGAAAACAGCGTTCTAGTCATCTTGCCCATAAGGCATGGCTCACATGTATCAAATGATTCAAAATCAAGTGATTCCAAAAGTCCATCAGAATGGAGTTTCTTCATGCGTTTAACGCCAATATGACCTAGACGGCAGTGCCACATATATGCAGATATATCATTATCAAGCTTAATCCTTTTAGCATCAACATTATGAATATGCGTAATACTACTATCGAGATCCAACAGAAATAAACCATTCAACACAGGTGCATGACCATAAAAGATATTATTCATATAAATCAAACAACCATTATTTTCAGACTTAAACGAATAACCACTTTACATCAAACACGATCCGGATACAATGTTCATGCTCAGTGCAGGCACCAAATAACAATTATTCAGGTTTATAACTAATCCCGACAGCATATGGGGAGGTAGCGTTCCGATGGCGATCACATCAACTCTTGATCCATTGCCGACCCGCATCGTGACCTCATCCCTTGCTAGTTGTCGCTTGTTCCGCAGCCCCTGAACCGAGTTACATATATTAGCAATTGATCCCGTATGAAATACCCAGGTGCTACTGCGAGTACTAGTCAAGTACACATCAATAACATGTATATCACATATACCTTTGTTTTCCTTGTCGGCCTTCTTGTCCGCCAAATACTTGGGGCAGTTGCGCTTCCAATCGCCAGTCCCCTTGCAATAGTAGCACTCCGTATCAGACTTAGGGCCAGCTCGGGGTTTCTTTTCAGGTGCGGCAACAGATTTGCCACCCTTCTTTCCCTTCTACTTGCCTTTCTTGTCCTTCTTGAAACCGGTGGTCTTATCGATCATCAACACTTGATGTTCTTTCCTAATCTCCACTTCTGTAGTCTTAAGCATTGACAGAAGCTCGGGAAGAGACTTCTTCATGCCCTGCATATTATAGTTCATCACGAAGCTCTTGTAGCTAGGTGGCAGAGATTAGAGAACATGATCTATGCCTAAATCATGGGAATCGTTATTCCCAAGGACACAAGCTTACCGGCGTACCCAGACATTTTGAGTACGTGCTCACTAACGGAGCTATTCTCCTCCATCATGTAGCTAAAGAACTTTTTAGAAGCATTATAACTCTCTACGGCAGCATGGGTATCAAAAATCATTTTCAACTCTCCCATGGTATCAAAGGCATTTCCATTTTCGAAACGCTTTCGAAGTTCTGGCTCTAGCCCATATAGTATGCCGCAATGAACTAAGTTGTGGTCCTCCTGACGAGTTATATAGACATTCTTTTCCTCGTCAGGGGCATCAGGAGCTGGTGGGGGTCCTAGCAGCGCCTCTAGCACATATTGCTTTTGTGCAGCAGTGAGGAGAATCCTCAAATTCATAGCCCAGTTGGTGAAGTTGCTACCATTCATAGCAAGCTTCTCTTTCTCCATGAACACACTGAAATTAAAAGCAGGTGGTGCCATCTACAACAGAATTTGTAAAGTATATTTAGACTAAGTTTATGATAGATTGAGTTCTACTAATCCAAATTACTAATGAACTCCCACTCAAAAACGACATCCCTCGTGTCCTTTTGGTGATTACATGAACCAAATCCACTACATCAAGTTCGATCATCACGTGAGTCGGTGTAGCTTCAAAGGCGAGCATCTATATGGGCATCATATCAACTATATGACTCATGCTTAACCTTTCGGTCCGTGTTCTGAGGACATGTCTGTACATGATAGGCTCGCCAAGTAAGAACCTTAGTATTCACGTGTGTAAAATTGTCTTACACCCGTTGTATGAAAGCGTAGAGTCGAGAACACCCGATCATCACGTGATGCCTCAAAACACGATCCACAAAACGGTGCATACTTAAGGAAGAACACATTTTATCTTGATATCTAAATGAGGGATCATCTTATGATGCTACCAAAAGCGCCAAACTAGCAATATAAGATGCTAACATCTAATGTGTGAAGTGAGATGATACAGATGCTAACATCTAATGTGTGAAGTGAGATGATACGGTCCATGCAATTGATCTCTATAATTTGCATCGCGGTATGATCTCTATCATTCCTTTGTGTGTAAGGCCAAGGTCTATGGAACTTACACGTTAAGTGAGTTCTAAGAGTATCTATCATACATCTACTTACAACAATACCATATCAATACACTAGCCCAGCAACGATCTAAACTAGACGCCTCTAATTTATCAATAGCAAGTTTTACGTGGCTTAGGGCTTTTGGAGATAGAACCGGTCTTACCTACGAACATGAACCACAACGAGGATAACCAAGTTATTAGCAACTCGTTGTAAATCAGATACTGACTATAGTAGGAGAGACAGACACCCTCTAGCCACTTATGCAAAACTAGTTGCATGTCAGTCGTGGAACCGGTCTCATGTACGATGCCATGTAAGGTTGGTCCGGGCCGCTTCATCCCACTATGCCACCAATATCCAAAATACAAAGAAGATGCAATAACATGATCATCATCGCCCACATATAAACATATGTGTACTACCCGTGCAAAGCACCTACGCATAGATCAGGCTCTGATACCACTGTTGGGTCCGTAGCATAGAAAACAAAAAAATCCTACGATGAGAAATATATGCCAAGATCTATCTACTATATACAGAGCAACGGGTGGACATACATCCATGGAGAACTTACCCTCAAAGACAACGAGTTTTTTTAATGAGTAGGAACTCGTGGTTGATGTAGTCGTGTGCTTGCCGATCTCAAGATCGTGTGGAAGTCCGAGCGCCGCAAATCAGCAGCGCATCCGTCCTCGCACACACGTTCAAGCCACCGGACAACCTCCACCTCCTTGCTCCAGTGAATCAGCAGAAGCAGCAACTCCTTCCAGACGCAAGGCCACCGGGAACATGTATCTCGCTAATCCGAGACCATGGGGAATATCTAGAGGGGAGAGAGAACCTTCACGAGGAGGTGTGCTTTGTGAGGGAGGAGAGGGGTGCCTTTTATAGGATAGGGGGGCTCCTCCCCTCCCATGGCCGGTGGCCAAGGAGGGAGCCCCTTCCTCTTCCTCATTCATGTGGTGGAAGCTCCACTCACATCAATTCAAGCTCCACCCAAAGTTCCACTCACATGCATTAAATTTCCACCAAATTTAATGCCACTCTCAATTAATAAAACTCTTTTATTCATAATTTTGTTAATTACTTTAATTAACAAACATTCACATAAAACCCTTGCAACATTTCAATATCACATGCAGAACCACTTTCTGCAATTTCACCCTAAACAATTCCGGTTTCTATCGAAACAATTCCTGTTTCTATCGAAACATTTCCTACGCTTTGCTAACCTTTTGTCTGAAACATATGTGCTCCTAAATGGTGTCCGGCAACCCTTAAGTGTGTCACCCTATGGTTCGCGAATAATGCAGACATGATTGAGACTCCTCTCAGATCAATAATCAGAAGCGGGACCTAGAGATCCGTACTGACTCCTGCACATTCAACGATGACTTCTGTGATCGTGAGAACCTTTAATGCTAGCAATTTAATCCCTTTGTATCATGATATAATACATGTCCGAGATTCGATCATCGGTATCTAAATACCTAGTTTGATCTCGTTACCGACATGCACTCTTTTCTCGTTCCCGTGATATAACATTCTAGTGATCACATCACTTGATTGCAAGCTATCTTAATGTGATATCACCGAGAGGGCCCAGAGTATATCTATCCATCATCGGGATTGACAAATTCCACTCTGATCCATGAGCCTCAACATAACACCTTCATAGCACTGAACCCACCTTTATAGTCACCCTGTTACGGTGTGATGTTTGATGTTATCAAGATACTCTTCCGGTGTTAGCAATTAACATGATCTCATGGTCTAAGGACTAAGACTACTTCATATGATGTTATAGCAATATAAACATAATGAATTGATCATAATGCTATACTTCGGATGAATGTTCATCACATCATTTCACAAATGATGTGACCTTGTTATTAACAACATCCAATGTCCATGATCAGGAAACCTTGATCATCTTGTTAATCAACAAGCTAGTCTATAAGAGAGGCATAACTAGGAACCCTTTTTGTTTATTAAACACACATGTATTGACATTTCCTATCAATACAATTATAGCATGAAAAATAAACATCTATCATATACAAGGAATACATAATAACAACTTTATTATTGCCTCTCAGGGCATATTTCCTTCAGTAATGCCCAATCAAGTCTCAAAGGAGTCAATATGATTAGTATATGCTTGTATGCTTTCTCGATGTTTGTCAATTTCCCCGCTGTAATTTGTTCACCTAGCATGTTATCTATCTTAAGGAGAGCCACCTCTAGTGAACTATGGACCCTGGTCCTTTCTTTTACATTTAATCTACAAACTATTTACTGCTTTGTGTTTACTTTCTGCAAACTATTACTTTCTTCCATTCGATACGTTTAATCCTTTGTTTTCAGCAAAACTGGTGAGATTGACAACCTCATCGCAAGTTGGGGGCAAAGTTCTATGGTTGTGTTGTGCAGGTCTCCACGTTGCTGCTGGCACCGGTAGTGCGCCCTGCCAATGTTCTGCTAGCTACACCTTTGGGGTGTTTCCTTGCTCCTACTAGATTGATAACCTTGGTTTCATACTGAGGGAAAACTTGCTGTTGTGCTCATCATACCTTCCTCTTGGGGTTCCCCAATGAGCTCGATATATTTTGGGCCATCAACAACTTTTTCTGGCGCCGTTGCCGGGGAGTCAAGGACATCTTCACAAGGGGAGTCCCTCATAACCAATCTCTTTACTTTGTTATTTTTTGTTTTGCTTAGTTTACTTTTGCTTAGTTTGCTTGTTTCTTTATTAAAAACACAAAAAAATTAGTTTTACAAGTTTGCTTTCTTTACCAAAAACACAAAAAAATGACTACTCTGGAAAACACTAAGTTGTGTGATTTCACTAGCACCAACAACAATGATTTTATGAGCACACCTATTGCTCCACATGTTCCTGAAGCTACTTTCTTTGAGATAAAACCTGCTTTACTCAATCTTGTTATGAGAGAACAATTTTCTGGTATTGGTAATGAAGATGCTACTGCCCATCTAAATAACTTTGTTCAACTTTGTGAGATGCAAAAGCATAGGGATATAGATGGAGATATTATTAAGCTTAAATTGTTTCCTTTCTCCTTGAGAGGAAAAGCTAAAGAATGGTTAAATTCCCTAACTAGGAATATTATTGATTCTTGGACTAAATGCAAAGATGCTTTCATTGGAAAATACTATCCTCCTGCTAAGATTATATATATGAGAAGTGAAATAATGAAGTTTAAACAATCTGATAATGAACATGTTGCTCAAGCTTGGGAAAGAATGAAATCTTTGGTAAAGAATTATCCCACTCATGGACTAACTGCTTGGATGATCATCCAAATTTTTTATGCAGGATTGAACTATTTTTCAAGGAACCTATTGGATTCTGCTGCTGGAGGTACCTTTATGACCATTACTTTGGGTGCTACAACAAAACTTCTGGATAATATGATGGTTAACTATTCCGAATGGCATACTGAAAGAGCTCCACAAGGTAAGAAGGTAAATTCTGTTGAGGAAACCTCCTCCTTGAGTGATAAAATTGATATTATTATGTCTATGCTTGTTAATGGGAAAGCCCATATTGATCCAAATAATGTTCTTTTAGCTTCTTTGGTTGCTCAAGAAGAGCAAGTTGATGTGAACTTTATAAGAAATAATAATTTTTGGCAACAATGCTTATGGTAATAACAATTATAGGCCTTACCCTCCTAATAATACTTATGGTTATAATGGTAAACCTAGACTACCTAGTGAAGGAAGAATTTTAGAAGTTGAAAGAGCCACTAAGAACTTTATGCAAATGCAATATGAACAAAATCAACTATTTACTAAAACTATGGAGGAACAATCTATCATTTTGAAGAACATTAGCCATCAACTTGAGAGTCTAAATAGGGAAATTCCTAGTTTACAATTGAAACTTTCTAATGCTGAAAGGAATATATCATCTTTGTCTGAAGCTCAATCTTCATTGATTAATAAAATGGCTGCTAAACCTGAAACTAATGATAATCCTTTTGCAGCTACTAATGCCATACAAGTTAGAATTGATGAAAATGTTAGACTATTAGCTAAATTACATGCTAAGTGGGAAAGAGAAGATGAAATTTCTAGAAACATTAGTGTTTCTACTATCACCACCACTAGTGTTAAGGCTAGTAATAGTTCTACCACTCTAGATGATAATTTTGATTTTGATCTTGATGGTTGCAATATCTCTGAAGTTATTAAGTTCCTACAAAAGCTTGCTAAAAGTCCTAATGCTAGTGCTATGAACATGGCCTTTACAAAACACATTACTGATGCTCTCATAAAGATTAAAGAAGAAAAGATGAAACATAAAGCTTCTATTCCTATAAAATAAGAAGATGGTTGGGAACCCATCATTAATATGAAAGTGAATGATTTTGATTTCAAAGCTTTATGTGATCTTGATAGTAGTGTTTCTATTATGTCTAGAAGGATTTATGATATGCTTGATTTGCCACCACTAGAAGATTGTTATTTGAATGTCCCACTTGATGATAATGCTAAAAAGAAAATCATGGGGAGTATTAATGATGTTCTTATTATGGTTAACAATGCCTATGTCCCTGTTGATTTCTATGTTTTGGATGTTGAATACAATGCTTCTTGTCCTATTACTTTGGGAAGACCTTTTCTTAGAACTGTTGGTGCCATTATTGATATGAAAGAAGGCACCATTAAATATCAACTCCCACTCAAGAAAGGTATAGAACACTTCCCTAAGAAGAGAGAGAAGATTTCTTTTGCCTCTCATATGAAAACAAAATTTGCTCTTAATGCTTCTTCATTTGAGAACACCTGATTCTTTTTCTTGCTTCTTATGCCTAACTTAAAGGCGTTAAAGAAAAGTACTTATTGGGAGATAACCCAAAAGTTTTAGATGAGTCTTGGAAGTTATTACTTCAGTAATAAACACTCCTTATCCTTTTTATTTGCTTTTTGTGCTAAGAGTAACCTCTAATGAGAGAGAAGTAATGATTGGGAAAGTTGTTGTCCCGAAACAGATTTTTGTGCTTCACCGTAAAAATTTGTGTAAAATCTCTGAACGTCCTTTTGAGGCGTGAATTTTTGTGCTTCTGACCTAGGTTGTTATCTAACTTTCGTTAGTTCAAAACTTATTTATTTGAGAAACAGAAGGTCTTCGAAAAAATTCTTCTTTACCTGCTGGTCTGTTTTGACAGATTTCTGCCATTTTCTGCATTTGCTTCTTGTTAGTCCCTTTTTGAGTTCCTTTGGGGAATTGAGCTTTTTGAGGAAAGTGCTACAGTAGCTAGTGTTTTAATGCAATTTTATTGGTGTTAGAACTGAATCTAAAGACTTATTATCTTGAGTGCACTAATGTTGCTAATAAATATTGTGTGAAGTTTTGTATGAAGGAAAAATGTTAGGTGTATGGAAGGAATAGGTAATGAGATGAAGGATGGACTAAAGCTTAAGCTTGGGGATGCCACACGTGTCACCCCAAGAAATATCGAAGAAGTAAAAGCGTCAAAGCTTGGGGATTCCCAAGGCATCCCCCTCTTCATCAATAAAAATCCCAGGTTTCTTCCAAACGCTTCATTTTTATTGTTTCATGCACAGTTGTGTTGTTTTTGGAGCGTCTTTTTTTTGTTTTCGTTTTGGTTTTTATTTTGCTTGGTTTTCTTAGTTTTCTGAATAAATTGGTTGGAACCCCTCTTTCATACTTTGGTTTGGTTTGGAAAAGAGTAGGAAAGTTCATGCTTAAGTGGTAAAGAGAGTTTGTTTTTGATTGTGGCCTATGCTTTGTCATGCCATGCTTGATATTGTTTTGGCTTTATGCTTAGTATTCTTTGTTGTAGCATGACTTGTTATAAACAATTGAGATTGCTTAATGTGCCTTGGATGAATCATGCGTTGTTTTAGCATATTAAAGTATAGTATAGTGGTATTCTCTTTTGATGCTTTATTTGGGTTGACTTGGCGCATGCTCACACCATGTTATGACTATCTCAAGTCACCATAGCCTTTATGATCCTTTCGTTTTGAACTTGTAGTATCACTTTATGCTTTGATCAATGATGTTTTGTCGCTCTGCATGATTATGGCCATTATTACTCTCTTAGTTGGTCGCTCCCAGTGTTTTGCTAGCCTCCATAACCAAGTATGAGTTCCACTCATGCATCCAACTCCTTAAACCAAGTTATTCCAAAGAGTCCACCATACCTACCTATTAGCATATGCTATTCCAAGTATATTCATGTTTTTGTTTACCTTCCAAATTAAACTTGTTATGAGAAAACTAGTGATTAAAGCTCTCACGAACTTGATGGCACACTTTACTGTCTTGCCCTTAATAAACTTGAACCACTGGGTCCTTCTTTGTTGTGTATATTCTTGCGCTTTATAAGTTGAAGTTAGCAGAACCATGTATCATGGGGAACGCTTTCAACATTGCACTTGTACTTTGTACCCTGTTGATATCATGTTCTTTTGCTTATGGATCCCGGCGATGTGAAATAAAAGTGGAACTTGTAAGATCATGGAGTTTGTATGTGTGTTAGAGAAACGCCTAGGCCGCTAGCCTAAGCCATGCCTAATCATGGTGGAAACTTGCAGCATAACCATAATGAGCACTCTATGAAGCATCCTCAATAAAAACCTATGCAAATAGCAAATAAAAAGATCGCTGAGATGCTCATTGTCTGCTTACCTTGTCATTTTGATTATGGGATAGCTCCTGTATCATGTGCAAGGGGTACCCCGTTGGCGGTTCTTTATGATACATATGTACTTACAATGACAAGAGCTTACTCGTGACTAAAGTTGAGTAGCATGAGGTTCCGTCTTCGTAAGTAAGGGGCATGAGATTTTGGTTTATAACTTGTCAAGCATATCCTCTTAGCTGTGTCACTTTAACCTTAATCACCTTCAAGATGCTTATGATAGGGGCAATGAGAGCTGAAAGCTATAAGTACCATAATTTTTGGAAGCTCTTTATGAGACTTGAATCCTACTTTCTTCTATGAAGGCATTTCTTCCACCATTACATTGAGTCTCCACCTTCTATCTTTATGCACCTACTTTGAGAGCATAGTGGCCATTCTTAGTTCTATGTGCATTGTCCCAAGACTTGTTGATTGATGCATACCTAGATATTGCTTGCTTTAAACTAATTGTATCTAGTCACTCTGATGAACTTTGAAGGTGTCCTATGCATTTATGTTTGCTACTCTATGAGGGACAAGCTGAATACTATTATGCTATGTTTTCTTTATGTGAAACAAACGTCATGCAAAGCATTGTTATTCATGAATCTTTTGTATGTGCCTTTTCATGTTGCAACATAATTTCTTTGTCTTATTTCTAGAATTTTGTCTTTCATGTTATGATTGAAGTACTATGATCCTAGCTTTGAATGTTTTACAAATACTGTTGAGGGGATACCCCCGGGTAGGGTCACTCCGGGGTATAAGGGCCGAGTTAGCCGAGGTTCGGCAAGGTCAAAGCGGATGCTGGCCGGGTCACCTCAAGGCAGGCCGGATCACGGAGTAACCCGGACCAGGGGGGGTCGCCTAACATTGTCTCATCCGACTTAAGGAGTAAGTCGGAAGTGCTTATCTAACTTATATGCAGGAATAGGTGTGGCTGGATCTACTATGATCTGGGTCCGTGCTTAGCTTCTAGGAGAAGGAAGGAATCTCTCTGGTCAAAAAGAAGGTCCGATACGCACTGCATGAGCGGAGAAAGCAAGGGCAGGACCACCGGCTCGTGGCCGACAAGGGTGACGATGCTCATGTCGGCTGACGCAGGCGCCGCAGAGGCTTACGTCGCTAAAGCATGTGTGACGCAGGGGAAAAGCACCCCGGTCTGGTTACCACTTTGGGAGGGGGCATATTCTTAGGAATATGCCTCCACGTATGCCGTAGGCAGGGACCGAACTTCCTCTATATAAGGGGGGCTAGGTCTCTGGTAGAAGGGGTTGGTTGAGCACTAGTTGGTTTCGTGATTCCATAGGGCTAGTTGATCTAGTGTTCTAGGGAAAAATAGTGGGCAAGAGTAAGAGAGCTCCTTCTTCCTCCTCTCGCCAATACAGCTCAAGGAGCACTTGTAATCTCGAGATATAGCAATACAAACTTCTGTGTGGAGAATCACTCCACTATCCCTCCCTGGATTCCCCTAGCGTGTATTAGTCCCCACCTTTAGCCTATCCATGGCATCTGCCGTGACACCACCACGACAGTTGGCGCCCACCGTGGGGCTAGCGGCGCTAGCAGGGGTGAAGATCCGAACGGGAAACCTCATCGGCACCGGCGAACGCGTCGTCTCTGGGCTCGTTCAGCGCTTTGGAGCGCTGGATTTCGTCAGCGACAACACTGGCTGCTTCGGCACGCGCCCACTTCCGTGCAACGGCCTCTTCGTCAAGCTCGGTGCGCACAAGGTCTACGTTGTTGTGGATGTCTCGTGCGTTCATCCGTGCTGCGTCATCGATGCGGGGGAACCACCCCTCACTATGGCTCGCGGGGAGCATATCGCTTGCTCCCGGACCATGCGGAGGTGATGATGACTGCGCCAGGTGCAGGCGCAAGCAAGGACCCAGCGCCAGACCCGGAGGTAACACCTAAGGCACCGAGGAAAGGTAGAGGACCTCCACTAGAGAGGCCTAAGAACGTACCGAGAGAAGCTATGGATATCTTGGCTAACCCGGTAGCAGGAGTGGTAGATCCAGCTCAGGCACAGGCCGAGCTAGAGGAAACTAGGCAAAAGATACTGGAGGGCGCAAAGAAAATAGCCACGGCTCAGCAGTCGCTGAACATGACGCTGCGTGAGTACGCAAAGGCAAACAAAGTTGATACGGTAAAAGTAAAAGGGAGAAATCTCATAAGCAAGATGAACAAAGAAGGTGATGATGGAGCAGAAGGGTCAGAAAACTATCTGTCTGTGGGGTTGCCGAAGTATAGTACCTTGGCGAAGAACCTCAGAGCAGCAGATGCGGCTGCATCCGAGTTAGAGGGTCTGACGGGTGAGGCCCGTTAAAGACAGCAAGATAGGGTTAACAAGCTGGTTTGGATCGCGTACAGACAGAACGAAGAGCTGCTGAGAGCTAACCCGGAGAGAGCTGGAGCTTCCAAAATCGTCCATTCGGTGATGGGTAACCCGGAGAAGTCCGCTGGGGCCGCATCATCGCCTCATGGTGGTCCAAGGAGATAAGAGGTAGTAACCTCGGCCAGACGGAACAAACATATCGTCCCATACGACCCGACGCGTGCGGGAAAAGAAAAAGAGATGCGGAAAAATGATGATCGACGGAGTGTGAGCCGAGGTGAAGCTGGCCGAGGTAATCACGACCAAGGCAATGCCAGTCAAGGGAATGTTGTCAACGGCAATGCCGGACAGAGCAACTCCGCAGGAGCAGGACAACCGTAGCAGCGGAATATACCGAGGCAAGAGCAAAGCGCCGGCCGAGGTATGCAGCAGAAAGGTGCGCAACAAGAGCAAAACCGATACAATGACGGTGATTCGGAGATGGTGAACGTGGGGTACCCCAGACCGGACTATCATGTGATAGGGTCAAGATTGGGAAGCATGGATTTAATGCCAGACGACGCCAGATTAAAACTGGATCGCCTGTATAGGTCGAAACAGATCGAATGTCAAGGTCCTCCGGGTCCAGCGTGCTTTGGACCCCGGATCATGAAGGAACCACCGGTACCAAACTTCTAGTTACCCAGAGGCACGAAGACGTATGACGGCAGTACCAAGCCGGAGGATTGGCTGATAAACTATGCTACAACGGTGAAAATTGCAACTGGCAACTTGAGATGGGCTGTACGTTACGTACCCCAGATGTTGGAAGGCCCGGCTAGAGTATGGCTGAATAATTTACCACCCGGAAGCATCAACTGTTGGATAGATTTTTAAGAAATGTTTATCAGCAACTTCTCAAGTACATATCAGAGGCCGAATAGACCGCAAACCCTAGCAATGTGCAAGCAAAGACCTAACGAGACGGATCGTGGATTCTTGACCCGGTGGTGTACCGTGAGAAACTCATGTGAGGGTTCCATAGAGTCACAGGCCATAGCGTGGTTTGCACAAGGGTGCAGGTATGGCAGCGAGCTGTGGATGAAGTTGCAAAGGAAAATGCCAATTACGCTGGCAGAGATGATCCGGATTGCTGACTCGTATGCTTTGGGCGATCCGACTCAACCTAGGCTCGTGTCAAATGAGTCAAACGAGGAATACTATCAGAGGGATGGAGCTGGGTCATCCCGGAGGAACGATTACAGAGGAAAAAGGAGAGATGATAGACCGGATCATCGCTACGGTTCACAACAAGTTGCAGCTATGAATCAAGATCAACCCGGAGCAGGGAGTAACCAACGCCAGAGAACGGGAGGGCAATGGACTCCAAGAAATGATGGCAAGAAAACATGGACTCCAGAGCAAAAGAAACAGTGGCAGGAAAAGAAAGACCGTCCGAGGTATACCTATGAGTCGATGTTGGACCAGCCGTGTAAGTTTCACACGCCAAATCCGAATAGCCCGGCGGGTCACACGACGAGGCAATGTGAGTGGATGCGTAAGATAGAGCAAGGTGGCTCGGGGAATGCTCAGGCACCCCGGAATGAGCAACCTCGGCAGGAGTTACCCCTACAGCAATTGCTCTCCGGGGCGAACACGCAGCAGCTAATGTTGCCTCCCCCTCCGCCGAGGTATGACAACAATGAGAGAAGGGATGCAGTGCATCAGGTGGAAAATCAGCAACAACCGGATCAGAGGTACCCCGGAAACGAGGGAAGGAATGAGTACAGGGAACATCACCAGAGTTATTGTGTGTCCACGACTGAGGAAACAGATAGAAAGAGCATGCAGCACCGACATATGGAGGTCAATGCGGTCATGCCAGCAGTGACGAGGTACATGCCTTGGTCGGACCAAGAAATCACCTGGAACATCAAAGATCATCCTAAACTTATGCCGAGTCCAGGTTCGTATGCGCTAGTGCTAGATCCGACATTCATTGGACCGAACATCAATGTGAGGTTCTCCAAGGTTTTGATTGATAATGGCAGTAGCATTAACATCATGTACGCGGATACGATGCGCAAGTTGGGCATCTCGGATAACATGCTCCAGGCTACGAGAACAACTTTCCATGGCATTGTACCAGGCATTTCTTGTGAGCCCATAGTCAAGGTCCGGGTCGACGTGCTATTCGGCACAAGGGACAACTGCCAAACTGAAAATCTAGAGTTTGAAGTGGTGAACTTGGAAAGTGCATATCATGCGTCACTCGGAAGACCAGCATTGAACAAATTCATGGCAAGCTGTCACATCAGTTATCTAAAGATGAAATTGCCCGGGCCAAATGGAGTGATCACCATTGCTGGAGATTTCCGACATTCCATTGAGTGTGCTTCAGCCGGGTCTAACCTAGCTGAGTCACTCGTGATTGCGCAAGAGAAAAGAAAAATCCAAGAGGTGGCGGCATTAGCTCAGTCCGCACAGCAATATATGCCGGCATTAAGTAACCCGCACGGCAGCGTTTCATTTCAAGCCGCAAAGGACACCAAGAAGGTTCCAGTTGATAACATGTTCCCGGAGTGCACCGTAACAATTGGTGCCGGGTTAACTGACAAATAGAAAAGCGAGCTCGTCAACTTCCTCCGTGAGAATCGGGATATTTTTGCTTGGTCTACACAGGACTTGCAAGGTGTTCCGAGGGAGTTGGCCGAGCACTCTTTGAACGTAAGACCCGGAGCAAGGCCGGTGAAGCAACCTCTCCGCCGCTTCGCCGAGGATAGGAGAAAAGTCATTGGAGACGAGATAGCTCGGTTACTAGCAGCATGATTTATCATGGAGGTACTATATCCGGATTGGCTCTCTAATCCGGTGCTGGTAGAAAAGAAGAAGGACGATCCGAACGTGGCGGTGGTTTGGCGTATGTGTATCGATTACACGAACCTGAACAAGGCGTGTCCAAAAGATCCATTTCCACTGCCGAGGATAGATCAGGTCATAGACTCGACCGTGGGATGCGAACTGTTGTCATTCATTGATGCATATTCTGGCTTCCACCAGATACCTCTGAACCCGGATGATCAAATAAAGACTGCGTTTATTACCCCGTACGGGGCTTACTGCTATCGCACTATGCCGTTCGGTTTACGTAATGCGGGTGCAACGTACCAAAGATGTATGCAAAAATGCTTGCATGACCAAATAGGTCAAAACGTACAAGTATACGTGGATGATGTGGTTACCAAGACCAAGGAAAGCGCAACGCTCCTTGACAACATAAGGCAAACATTCGCGAACTTGAGAAGGTTCCGGATGAAGCTTAACCCGAAAAAATGTACCTTCGGTGTCCCGGCTGGAAAATTACTCGGATTTCTCGTCTCTAGCCGAGGTATCGAAGTTAATCCAACTAAGATCTGAGCCATCGAACGAATGGATCTGCCGAAGTGTCTTAACGATGTCCAGAAGTTCACTGGATGCCTGGCATCGTTGAATCGGTTTGTATGTCAGTTGGGAGAAAAGGCACTGCCTCTCTACCAACTCATGAAAAAGTAGGATAAATTCGTTTGGACGCCACAGGCCGATGAAGCCTTTGCCCACTTGAAAAAGATGTTGGCCACTGCGCCAGTGTTAGCCTCTCCACTATCAAAGGAGCCAATGTTGCTCTACATAGCCGCAACCAACCGAGTTGTAAGTGCAGTAATTTTAGTGGAGCGCAATGAAGAGGGTAAGTCGGTGCAGAGGCCAGTATATTACCTGAGCGAGGTATTTTCTTCCTCAAAACAGAACTACCCGCACTTTCAAATGGTGGCATACGGTGTCTATATGGCGGCAAAGAAGTTAAATCATTACTTTGAGGAGCACCCCATCAAAGTAATATGTGAAGCTCCCATATCCGAGATAATGGGTAACAAGGATGCGAGTGGCAGAATTGCAAAATGGGCAATTGAGTTGGCCCCTTATGCGTCCCAATACGACAGAAGAGAAGCGATCAAATCTCAGGTTGTGGCGGACTTTTTTGTGGATTGGGTCGAGGTACAATACGAACCACCGCCACCGGATCCGAATTACTAGAGGATGCACTTTGACGGGTCGAAAACCAAAACCGGACTAGGCGCCGGGGTTGTGCTTACCTCGCCAAAGAAGGACCAGCTAAAGTACGTATTGCAGATCCATTTCGCGGCATCGAACAATGTCGCTGAATATGAGGCTCTTGTGCATGGGCTCAAAGTGGCAAAGGAGATTGGCATACGTCGGATAATATGCTTTGGCGACTCGGATCTAGTGGTGCAGCAGGTGTCCGGAGTGTAGGACGCCCTGGATCCAAACAAGGCGCTATACAAATTTCACGTGCAGAAGATATCTGGTTACTTTGAGGGGTGTGAATTTCACCATGTACCCCGAGTGGAAAACGAGGCTGCCGACATGTTGTCAAAGCTCGGATCGACCAGATAGGCAATTCTACCAGGTGTAGCATTGGAACACCTCAGAAAACCATCTATCAGGCCGTCCCCAGGAACCGACTCGATCTATGTCCCGGAAAATACGGAATCCGGAGCTGAGCCCATGGACTTTGACACGGGAGGTAGTACGCTAGACCCAGGGACTGCATCAGCAAACCCGAGGACTGCCTCAGCAAACCCAGGGAGTGCCTCGGCAAACCCGGGGACTACCTCGCTAGACCCGGGGACTACTCAGCGTGATCCGGCTAAAGTTATGCCGGTGGATCAGATGGAAATTGATGAGGAGATATTCCCTCCACGAGCAATACCATCTTGGGCACTGCCTATATTCCAATTCCTGAAAGACGGAACGTTACCCGCTGAGGAGGTGTTAGCCAGGCAAACTCAGAGGAGAGCAAAAGCATACACAATCATCAATTCCGAGTTGTACAAACGGAGTGTAACCAATGTCCTCCAACGATGCATTGACCCGGAAGAAGGGCTTGACATCCTCCGAGATATACACCAAGGAGAATGCAGGCATCATGCCTCATCCCGAGCCTTGGTGGCAAAGGCGTTCCAGCATGGATTCTACTAGCCAAGTGCCTTGGAACAAGCAAAAGATCTGGTGAGAAAATGCAATGGTTGTCAAAGGTACGCCACCAAGACACATATGCCTATGTTGGAACTCAAGACCATACCAATTACGTGGCCATTTGCTGTATGGTGCTTGGATATGGTTGGCCCGTTCAAACCGGCGAGAGGAAACATGACACACATTTTGGTCATGGTGGACAAGTTTACAAAATGGATCAAAGTGAAACCTATAAGAAAATGTGATGGAGCTACGGCCGTGACATTTCTCAAAGACATCATCTTGAGATACGACTATCCAGACAGTATTATAATCGATAATGGAACAAATTTTGCGGAAGGAGCATTTGCGCGGTTCTGCCGAGATAAGAAGATCCAACTCGATGTCGCCTCGGTAGCCCACCCCGCATCAAACGGACAAGTGGAAAGATCCAACGGATTAGTATTATCCGGGATAAACCCCCGGCTCATTGAGCCGCTGCAAAGATCAGCGGGGTGCTGGATAGAAGAACTACCAGTGGTACTGTGGAGCTTAAGAACAACTCCGAGTCGATCAACAGGCTATACGCCATTTTTTCTGGTATATGGGGGAGAAGCTGTATTACCAGCCGACATGGAGCATGATTCGCCTAGGGTCACCCAATACACAGAAGCCGAAGTGCAAGAAGCCCGGCAAAATGATATTGATCTGCTGGAAGAAGCGAGAGAACTGGCACTGTCCAGATCCGCCATATATCAGCAAAATCTCCGACGCTATCATAGCCGGAAAGTGTGCCCCCGAGTCTTTCGGGAAGGCGATCTGGTGCTCCGGTTGGTACAACGTACTACTGGCATGCATAAATTATCCCCCATGGGAAGGGCCATTCATTGTGAGCAAAGCATTGCACAATGATTCTTACTATCTCATAGATGCAAAGCCACAGGAAAAGAACAAGGCGGACAGGTCCGGAGGGGAATCCAAGCGATCGTGGAATGTAGCACTACTTCATCCCTTCTACACCTATCTAAGAAGTGTATGTATCCGAGTCGTCTCATATGTCGGTATGTATGTCGGCAATGAGCTTATCAATGAAATAGCAGTGCCTCGAGCAGTAACTCGGGGACTGCCTTAATAATGTTTGTTGTTATTTCTTATGCGGTAGCTGGAATAAGTCGTTCTACTTAACCCGGATTAGTAATGTATGAGCACCAAAAACCCAACCCTTCGACTTGCTGCTGTCCAACAAGAATTGGCTTCATGGCAAGCAAGGCAACAAGTTTGGAATTGCGTAGCACATGAAAAACGACTAGGGAAACGAGTCTATTCGAGCTAACGCTTGTTTTTCGGACTAACCCTGTATTTATTTTTAAGTTATTATGCTGAATTATTTTGAGCTAAGCCTAAAAGTTTCTAAGTATTGTTAAAAACAATTTTTGAAGCTCGGATTCGTAAGTCGTAAAACCGAATCAAGGTAGACACGGATCGAGCCAGAGAATTGGACGAACAAGAAAATGAAACTCGGGGACTACGCCCAAGTTAATCCGGCATAGAAATGTAGTAGCAAAATATCGCATATCCAGCATACAGTTGCACCCGGCATACCGGGGATCTGATAAAATTTCAAGTTTTTTGGAACTAAGGAGCAGGAGGAGGAGGAAGTTCGGTGTCGTCGTCGCTGTCTTCAAATTCTGAAGCATCATCTTCTCTGCCCTCATCCGACCCATCTTAAACGTTCTCATTGTGCTCGTCCCTAGCGGACTCCAGGAAGCTCGGTCCTTCAACCCAGTCATGAATAGGAGAATATTCGACGAGGCTGTAGGCGCAAGCCTGGCACCGAGCTACCCACTCCGGATAATCGGTCCATCTAGATCCGGTGCGCCGGCATGTAAGGAGGCTGAGGTCGATCTTCTCGTACCATGTGAGAATATGGTGAAGGATGGTGTCAGCTGCGGCACGACCAGCGGACTCTCTCCAGAGGTGAAGCTAGGTCTCAGCTTCCATTAACTTCTCGACAAGAATTGCGATGGTCTCCGGGCCAGAACGTATTGAAAATGCGAAATGCAACGTCGAGGATATCCTTGCCATAATTCTTGATGGTCTCCACACGAGAGGACAAGCTGACCAATAGGTCCTCCATGTCCAAGGGAATGTTCTCACCATCAAGAGCAATGGGAGTACCCCTCTCTCGGCGAAATTTGGCAACAGCAGTGCTTGCAATAGCAGTACCCTCTGGAAAGTGGTCTGGAAACAAGGCAAAGGAAGAAGGTAAAGAAAAGACATATGAGGTAACCCGGAGAATTATGTCGAACAAGGGAAAGGAACTTATGAGAAATATGGCTATGGATCCGGGTTAACTCCTTGATGCAGGCATCACGTCTTTTCCAAAGTTGCTCAAGCTCAGCGTTTGCCGACCCAAGCTGGAGGTCGGATTCTCTGAGTAGGTCGTGGTCCTTGGAGATCTGGAGAGTAAGACGCTCACGCTCTTCTGTGAAGTTTTGGCCAACTTTTTGGAGCTCGGTTTTGTGCTGGGCCTTCATCTTCTCTATCTCAACCTTGAGCTTGGCAATCTCGTCGTCCTTAGTCCGGAGGAGAGCAAGCTCATCATCCTTTTTCTTCATCTCGGCTTGATGCTGCCCTGCTTGTTCGAGAAAATGCAGCATCATATCAGGCACGGGCACACTATCCTCAAGCGATGCTGAAATAGTATGTTAACCCGACAGAGCCGAGGAGTGAATGTTTGCCGAGCCAAGGAGAAGAAGAAATGGAAAACACTACGAGGTCGAACAAAAGAGGACATACCCCGGATTTCCTCCAAGTTCTTCCGCATGATCTTGTTCTCAGCCTCCACCCCAGCCGCAGAAACCGAATGAGGAGATTAGTTCGGCGGAAGAAAGTGAATAAAAACGGAGAGGTGCCGAGGGAGAAAATTACCCCTCTTTTCATGTTCCGCACCAAGTGCAACATGTTTTGCACGTAGCATCTTGTGGGTATCAAGCAGGCGTTGGAATTCAGCGCTCCGGCAATTGGTAGTTACCTGAAAAAAGTACAGAAGTGTAAAATTAGCTTGTTGCATATTCGAAGTGTACAAGATCCGGGCCAAGTGGAACTTAATCCGGCTCTAGGTGTGTGCATATTCGAAGTGTACAAGATTCGGGCCAAGTGGAACTTAACCCGGCTCTAGGTGTGTGCATATTCGAAGTATGCAAGATCCAGGCCAAGTGGAACTTAACCCGGCTCTAGGTGTGTGCATATTCGAAGTGTACAAGATCCGGGCCAAGTGGAACTTAACCCGGCTCTAGGTGTGTGCATATTCGAAGTGTACAAGATCCAGGCCAAGTGTAACTTAACCCGGCTCTAGATGTGTGCATATTCGAAGTGTGCAAGATCCGGGCCAAGTGGAACTTAACCCGGCTCTAGGTGTGTGCATATTCGAAGTGTACAAGATCCGGGCCAAGTGGAACTTAACTCGGCTCTAGGTGTGTGCATATTCGAAGTGTGCAAGATCCGGGCCAAGTGGAACTTAACCCGGCTCTAGGTGTGTGCATATTCGAAGTGTGCAAGATCCGGGCCAAGTGGAACTTAACCTGGCTCTAGGTGTGTGTATATTTGAAGTTTACATGCAGCTACGTTGGTTTTCTAATGAGCATCCGGCCGAGTAACAAGATACTCCCCCGGAGGCTCGGGGACTAATGGTTATTATCTACAACATGTAAAGGAGAAACGACATACCTCCATCATTCGCCCCGCGAGGTTAATTGCCTTAGCAGCGGTATTCATCTAGGCGGAAAATTCTGCGGGGCCGAACTTTTCTGGGAGATCGTCGTTATGGATGAACTCCGCCTTGTTCTAGTTCATAACGAACTCGATAAGGCTCGGAGGGTACCGTTCGCCAGTGGGAATGTGGGGTGCCACCAAGCCTTTCGCATGATCTTCTTTCCTCTCAACTAGGGCAAGAGCTGGGCTGGTGTGCAGAACCATCTGTTGTGCATCAGTTGGCTCGGCAGGAACATCCGTCGCTGCTGGTGATTTCTTCGGAAGCATCGACGATAGGGTTCGCTGCCCGGCCTCGACGGATGCAGACTTGGAAGTATCCGGAGCCTTTTTGCCCTTAGCTTGCTAGGAAGAAGTAACCACGATGGATTTCCCTTTAGAAGCTGCTGCAGTAGTTCCTCGCCGAGGCTAAGATGACTCGGACGAGGCAGAAGAACTTGGCACTGGAGCTCTTGTGGCTGGACTTGGAGCTGTTGCTGGTTTCCTTGGTGCCGGGACAGGTGCTGGCTCGGTTGCTGGTACTGGAGCTGCTGCTGGTGCTGGTGTTGTGATAGACTCGGTGGTTGCTGGTTGCGGCGATGCCGAAGTGGTGGACGCCGTAGCCTCGACTGAACCGACCCCTCCTGCTTCGAGGTCGCGTTCCTCTCGATGAGGCACTGCGAAACCCGGAGCAGCCGCAGAACCCTCCGGAATAGGGCTCAGCGGGCGTGACTCGTCGTCACGAGGAGGAGAAGGGCCAGACCGAAGAGGTGAAGAGATGCTTGATCCGCTCTGAGGAACCTCCACCGGAGGCCTGAAAAAGAGAATAATGTCAGAAGAGAAATTACCACGATGCAAGGAAAAGTGAGTTACGCAATGAAAAATGACTTACGCATCCAAGGTTTCAGCCTCCTTGGGTTTCCGGGCCCTCCGTGCCGGGGCTTTGCCTGCCCGCTTGGAGGCAGTCTTGTCTTCAGCCTTCTTTTGCCTTTTTGTGGGCTGAGAAGGTTCGAAGGAAGAACTTGATGCGGCTCCGCGCTTCTTCTTCGACGCCACCGGAACCGGCTCGCCTGTAGAAAGTGGAGGATCCTCGTGGATATGCCCACCGGGGTTAGCTGATGCCAGAAAGGCAAAAGAAAGAGGGACGGCCTCAACAGGTTCAATCACGTTGACATCCGAGTCATCCTCATCATCGGGCCAATCTCTAAGAGAAGAGGATTTACCGCTGGGTCGTTTGGTAGCGTCGGTCATAGGGAGGAACACATCCTGGTCCGGCTCCTCCTCATCCGGGATTTCTCGGTTCGACGCCCACTTAAGGGTTGGGTCCGTACCATCCTCAAGAGTTTGCTGAAGGAACAGCTAAGAAAAAGCACAAAGAGCAGAGTCAAAAATACAACAAAAACCGACACATACTTGATCCGAATAAGTTTGCCCCGCGAAGTTTACCGCGACCGTAATGCTCAATTCCCCACGTCCATTCGGCGGAGAAATCCTTGTGGGTGGTGAAAAGAGCCTTAACCCGGCGAAAGATCTCCGTGTTGCTCAACTCGAAGGAGGAGGTTCGGTTGGGGTCGCGGCCGAAACTCATGTGGCACAACTTGTGGGTGCGCTTCTGGAGGGGAGAGATTCGGTTGCGCACGAACGTGATCATAGCATCCTCGTTGCACAATCCGAGTTTCTTCAGCTCCGCGAACCTCTTGTTAACTTGGTTGGCCAGAGCTGTAGGTTTCTTGGGGACCTCCTGCCAGAAATCCGTGTCAGGTAGACCCGGAGCGTAGGGCAGCAACCGAATCAAATCTTCGGTACCCTTGTTCCGGACGTAGAAGAAGGTCCGGGCCCATCCTTTGCAGGAGTCAAGCCCGGTAACCCGGGGAAAGACCGAAAACCTCCGGGGCGAGATGGAGGCAGCTCTGAATTGGGTGAGCTGCTTATCCTTCGACTCTACGTGGATATTGGGGACGATGTTGCGACGAAGGCCGAAGAACCGAATCCACAGCTCCTTCGTGGGCCATAGTCCGGTGTAACCTTCGATCATAGAGGCAAAGGTGGAAAGGGAGGTGATAGCGTTGGCTTTGGAGATGGTGCGGCTGCAAGTGATAGGTCCTAACCCAATCCCAGAAGAAATCGCTCACCAGCAGACCAAATCCCCATTGGAAGTGGGACAGGAATACAACGAACTCACCCGGATTGGGTGAGGGGGCCAGTTCGGCGAAAGGGAGACGAGCGGTGACGCCGGAGGGAATGCGCCTAGTCCGGTAGAGCCAGTCAATGTCATCTTGACAGACCCATGAACCGGCCCAGGCGCCGCGGTCCGCCGCACCGGCGTCCTCCTCCATCTCCTGCTCGGCGATGACGAGCTCCTCCTCCGTCATCTCATATCCACTATCCTCGCTGGAGCTAGCGGCGGCGGGGATCTGTGGCCTGGATTGGCGAGGACCCGTGGCTAAGCTGCTGCACAGCGGTGGCTGCGATGTAGAGGCACGGGGAAGGTGCGGCGTCGGCGCTGCTGCTAGAAGCACTGGTGGCGGCGCGGTCGCTAGGAAGATGAAGGAGAAACGCAACGGGCAGAGGGGCGCAGAGGTGGAAAAACGCTAAGGGGTGCGCCCCTCCACTACTTAAACCACCCCCAGAGATGGATGAGTGGGATCGCGCTGCGCCGACGAGCCGCATGGTGTGGCCGTGTATCACCTGCATCAGCCAATTAGAAAAAAAGCCACACAGGGGGCCACAGAGTAGAAGCGATCCCATGACGCGACGCGTTGATGCGGTAAACGAGGAGGCAGGCATGACGTGACCCACGCACAGTGATAACTGACAATTACTGTGGCGGTTAATGTGCAGGCCCTTAAAATACGACGAGGTAATGATTAGCCTCCACGTGGGTTGGCGTATGAGAGAAGGAAACGGGGCCCGGATCGAACCATGATAACCATGGGATCCGAGCCAAAGTGGTGACCCGGCCGGCAAGTGAAAACTTGGAACATGCGAAGGGAACGTAAATCCATATAATCCGAGATAAGGAGCTAACCCGGAATTAAACGTCCGAGGCTCGAACATAAATGAACCTGATGTGGCCTTAGCGGCCAAGGCAGCTAAGACCGCACCAGCTTCGGGGACTAATGTTGGGGGGATACCCCCGAGTAGGGTCACTCCGGGGTATAAGGGCCGAGTTAGCCGAGGTTCGGCAAGGTCAAAGCGGATGTTGGCCGGGTCACCTCAAGGCAGGCCGGATCACGGAGTAACCCGGACTAGGGGGGGTCGCCTAACATTGTCTCATCCGACTTAAGGAGTAAGTCGGAAGTGCTTATATAACTTATATGCAGGAACAGGTGTGGCCGGATCTACTATGATCCGGGTCTGTGCTTAGCTTCTAGGAGAAGTAATGAATCTCTCTGGTCAAAAAGAAGGTCCGGTACGCACTGCATGAGCGGAGAAAGCAAGGGCAGGACCACCGGGTCGTGGCCGACAAGGGTGACGATGCTCATGTCGGCTGACGCAGGCGCCGCAGAGGCTTACGTCGCTAAAGCATGTGTGACACGGGGGAAAAGCACCCCGGTCGGGTTACCACTTTGGGAGAGGGCATATTCTTAGGAATATGCCTCCACGTATGCTCTAGGCAGGGACCGAACTTCCTCTATATAAGGGGGGCTAGGTCTCTGGTAGAAGGGGTTGGTTGAGCACTAGTTGGTTTGGTGATTCCATAGGGCTAGTTGATCTAGTGTTCTAGGGAAAAATAGTGGGCAAGTGTAAGAGAGCTCCTTCTTCCTCCTCTCGCCAATACAGCTCAAGGAGCACTTGTAATCTCGAGATATAGCAATACAAACTTCTGTGTGGAGAATCACTCCACTATCCCTCCCTGGATTCCCCTAGCGTGTATTAGTCCCCACCTTTAGCCTATCCATGGCATCTGCCATGACACCACCACGACAAATACTTTGATCAAGTTTATGATGGTGCATGTCACCTAAAAAATTATTCTTTCTTTTTATCACTTACCTACTCGAGGACGAGCAGGAGTTAAGCTTGGGGATGTTGATACATTGCAAATGTATCTATAATTTTTGATGTTCCATGCTTGGTTTTATCTACTTTCTTGTGTTTCGTCCACACTTTGGAGTACTTTTCATATGATTTCTTGGACTAACCTGTTAACAAGAGCCACAGTGCCAGCTGCCTGTTTTCTGCCGTTTTTGGTTTCAGGAAGTCAGAAAATGAATATTCTTGGAATTGGACGGGACAAAAGCCAAAGTCACTATTTTACCGGGGGACACTTGGAGCCAGAATACGTGATGGAGAAGGGCCAGAGGGCGGCCACAGCACCTGGCTGCACGGCCAGGCTTGGCCCACACCAGGGGGTGGTGTGGCCAGCCCAGGCACCCCCTCGGCCTCTCCTTCCGCCTATATATTGCCTCTGATACGGAAACCCTAAGTACCCGATCAAAAATCCACGAAAGATTCTGTAGCTGCCGTCATCTCCATCCCTAGATCGGGAGGGATCTGAAGCTCTTCCCGGCACCCTGCCGGAGAGGGGAATTCACCCTGGAGGCCTTCTTCATCATCATGCAAGCCTCCGGTGTGATGCGTGAGTAGTTCATCTCTAGACTACGGGTCCATGTAGTAGCTAGATGGCTGGTTCTCCTCCTTTGTGCTTTCATGTTTAGATCTTGTGAGCTCCGTTCAT
Organism: Avena sativa; assembly: GCA_916181665.1. NCBI lineage: Eukaryota > Viridiplantae > Streptophyta > Magnoliopsida > Poales > Poaceae > Avena > Avena sativa. The sequence continues at coordinate 475,711,955 of OV702290.1, forward strand.
GATCAAGATCATCTATTTGTAATCCATACATGTTGTGTTTGCGGGGATCCGATGGATATTGAGATGCTATTTCAGATTGATTATTGATTATATCATGTCTTTGTTATTTGTGATATTGCATGCTTTCCGTTGTTAGTAGCTATCTTGGCCAAGTAGATGCTAGCGAGTTAGTATTTATGGTCGATAGTGGGTTCATGCCTCTGGTAATCTGGGGAAGTGACAGAACTCTCTAAGGTACTAGATGTGTTCTTGCTACTAGGGAGAAAACATCAATCCTTTGTTCATAGAACAATCATATTGTTTACTTTACACACAATTTGTAAAGCAATAATTTGTTGCTTGCAACTTAATACTGGAGGGGGTTCGGATGATAACCTGAAGGTGGATTATTAGTCATAGATGCAATTGGATGGCGGTCTATGTATAATGTTGTAATGCCCAATCAAGTCTCAAAGGAGTCAAGATGATTAGTATATGCTTGGATGCTTTCTCGATGTTTGTTAATTTCCCCGCTGTAATTTGTTCACCCAGCATGTTATCTATCTTAAGGAGAGCCACCTCTAGTGAACTATGGACCCCGGTCCTTTCTTTTACATTCAATCTACAAACTGTTTACTGCTTTGTGTTTACTTTCTGCAAACTATTACTTTCTTCCATTCGATACGTTTAATCCTTTGTTTTCAGCAAAACCGGTGAGATTGACAACCTCATCGCAAGTTGGGGCAAAGTTCTGTGGTTGTGTTGTGCAGGTCTCCATGTTGCTGCTAGCACCGGTAGTGCGTCCTGCAACCGTTCAGCTAGCTACACCTTTGGGGTGTTTCCTTGCTCCTACTGGATTGATAACCTTGGTTTCATACTGAGGGAAAACTTGATGTTGTGCTCATCATACCTTCCTCTTGGGGTTCCCCAACAAGCTCGATATATTTTGGGCCATCAACACTTTCTCACAGCAGTTTATCAGTAGCAACAGTTTTGTAGTAGGAATAGTAAAGTAATACCAGTAGTAAACGTAAAGACAGTTATAACAATTGTAGTAAATAGTAGGATTAAGGCGCGGTAGGCCCATGGATGGATGGACATGCATTGCATGGACAAGACAATTCATATGGCAATCAAGACATAGGGTAATTGCAGATAAACAAGATAAAGCATCCAAGTACTAGATAATCATAGGCATGTGTTCCATATATAGTCATACGTGCTCGCAATGAGAACTTGCACAACATCATTTGTCCTGCCAGCCCGTTTGCAGCGGGGCCTCAAGGGAACTACTAGAAATTAAGGTGCTCCTTTTAATAGAGCACCGGAGCAAAGCATTAACACTCCATGAAGACATGTGATCCTCACATCAAATCCATCCCCTCCGGTTCTCCCGATTGTTGTCACTTTAGGGCCTTTGGTTTCGGACAACAACGTGTGTATACAACTTGCAGGTAAGACCATAAACAATACTATCATAATGAATTAATAACATGTTCAGATCTGAAATCATGGCACTCGGGCCCTAGTGACAAGCATTAAGCATAACAAGTTGCAACAAAGTCAAAAAGCACTAATAGTAGATACTAGGCACCATGCCCTAACAATCCGATGCCATTACATGAACGTTCACATCCAATCCCTACCATCCCCATAGCCTATAGCGGGGGATTACTCACTCATGGATGGGGGAAACATGGATGGTCGATGGAGAAGCGATGGTGATGATGATGGCGATGATCTCCTCCAATTCCCCATCCCGGCATGGTGCCAGAAGGAAGTTTCTGGTTCCGAATCACGGAATCTGGTGGTGGCGGCACAGCGGAACTCTTTGTGGAAAAACATCGAACCCCCCTGGTTTTTAGGTCAAGAGGCGACTTATAGGCGAAGAGGGAGGCCGAAGGGGTAGCTAAGGCGGCCACACCCCTAGGTGCGGCCTGGCCTGGCCCGCACGGCCAGGTGGTGTGGGCCCCTCGTGGCCTTACTCCGTCTCGTCTTCTGGCTCCGTGAATCTTCTGGTGAAATAGGATTTTTGGCATATTTTTCGGGATTTTTCCCGATAGTTGATTTTCTGCACAAAAACTAGACACCAAGATAATTCTGCTGAAAACAACGTCAGTCCGTGTTAGTTGTATCCAAATCACACAAGTTGAGAGGAAAAACAATAGCAAAAGTGTTCGGGAAAGTAGATACGCTTTGGACGTATCACTCCCTCACAATATTATTATCAATAACTTTTATGCAAGGCTTCCTCTTCATGATAAGGATTTATTGGATGCTTCTTGTGCTGGATCATTTACACGCATGGAAGAAGAAGCTAAATGGGATCTTCTAGACCGTATTCAAGACAATGCTGAAGCATGGAAGAATGACAAAGGAAGAAAGTCAGGTATAAATTATGCTTATGAATGCATTGAATCTTTTATGGGAACTGATGACTTTCAAAATATTAGTAATGCTTATGGTCTTGATTCTCAAGTTATTTCAAATTGTTTTAAGGCTTTTGCTTCTTATATTGAAATTCCGAAAAAGGGATGGAACAAGTGTCATGCACCATATAAAGATATTGTTGACTGTGTTCATGTTGGGAGCACTGAATTTTGCACTGTTGATCACATTCTACCTGAACCTTATATCGAGAAAATACCCTTCCTGGATAAGGTAAAGGATCATCCTATGATAACTAGTGTAATCAATAAAAGTGCAAAGAGAACTGTAAAACCTGATGAACAAATAAACATTGAACCTGTAGTAGCAATTGTGAAAGACCTTGTCACTAAAAGTGTAGAAGATGGACACATAGTATTTTGTGAGGATGCTTCTAATATTGTCTCACATCCTAATAGAACTAAAAAGGCTAGTGTCCCTGTGCTTTCTATTAGAATTGGTGATCATTGCTATTATGGTTTATGTGATATTGGTGCAAGTTCAAGTGCTATTCCTTATGAGCTTTACAAAGAAATTATGCATGAAATCAGTCCCTGTGAACTAGAAGAGATTGATGTGGTTATTCATCTTGCTAATGGAGAGACCATCTCTCCAATTGGTATTGTACGGGACGTAGAAGTTCTTTGTGGTAAGATTAAATATCCTGCTGATTTTCTAGTACTTGGTTCAGCTGCTAGTAAAACTTATCCCATCATTTTTGGTAGACCTTTCTTGAGTACTTGTCGAGCTATTATAGACTGCAAAAGGGAGAAAATCTTGACTAATTTTGATGGGGAATCTCATGAGTTTATTTTTTCGAAATTTACTAAAGAACCTTGTGAAAATGAAACCCATAATGAGGATTTTAGAGTTGAACAACTTGCTTCTATTTCTCTTGCTCCTAATAATGCTTTGCAGCAATTTATGGAAGATCATGAAAGTGAAATCTTCATGGAAGAAAGAAATGAGATTGACAAGATTCTCCGTTGCCAACCAAAGATGCTTAAGCATAACTTGCCTGTAGAGGACTTGGGTACCACGTTGCCACCTAAAAAGGATCCGATCTTCGATCTAAAACCTTTACCTGGCGATCTTAAATATGCTTACATTGATGATAATAAGATATATCCTATTATTATTAGCTCTAAACTTTCAGGGAAGGAAGAAGAAAGGTTATTGGAGGTACTGAAGAAACATCGAGGGGCTATACTCTGGATGATTTAAAAGGGATATCTCCTACTATATGTCAGCATGCTATCAATATAGAACCAGATGCAAAGCCAGTGGTAGAGCACCAACGGCGTTTAAATCCTAAGATGAAGGAAGTGGTAAGAAATGAGGTATTGAAACTCCTTGATGCTGGTATTATTTACCCTATTGCTGATAGTGAATGGGTTAGTCCTGTTCATTGTGTCCCTAAAAAAGGAGGAATTACCGTTGTCCCTAATGATAATGATGAGCTTATTCCCCAAAGAATAGTAGTAGGCTATAGAATGTGCATTGACTTCAGGAAAGTTAACAAAGTTACTAAGAAAGATCATTACCCACTTCCTTTTACTGATCAAATGTTAGAAAGGTTGTCTAAAAAGACTCATTTTTGTTTTCTTGATGGATATTCTGGTTTCTCTCAAATTGTTGTTAAACAACAAGATCAAGAAAAAACTACTTTTACATGCCCTTACGAAACCTATGCTTATAGACGTACGCCTTTTGGTTTATGTAATGCTCCTGCTACTTTTCAAAGATGCATGTCTGCTATATTTCATGGTTTTTGTGAGGAAATTGTGGAAGTGTTCATGGATGACTTCTCCATCTATGGAACTTATTTTGATAATTTCCTACACAACCTCGATAAAGTTTTGTAGAGATGGGAAGAAACTAATCTTGTTCTTAATTGGGAGAAATGCCACTTCATGGTGAATGAAGGGATTGTACTTGGACATAAGGTTTCTGAAAGAGGCATAGAAGTTGATAGAGCTAAAGTTGCCCTGTCCAAGAGACATCAAAGGTATTCATAGTATCCTTGGTCATGCTGGTTTCTATAGAAGGTTTATTAAAGATTTCTCTAATATATCAAAACCCCTCACTAATCTTCTTCAAAAAGATGTACCCTTTGTCTTTGATGATGATTGTAAGGAAGCTTTTGAAACTCTAAAGAAGGCTTTAACTACAGCTCATATCGTTCAACCACCTGATTGGAGCTTACCCTTTGAAATAATGTGTGATGCTAGTGATTTTGCTGTAGGTGTTGTCCTTGGGCAACGAATTGATAAAAAGTTAAATGTTATCCATTATGCTAGTAAGACTCTTGACGCTGCTCAAAGGAATTATGCTACTACTGAAAAAGAATTCCTAGCCATCGTCTTTGCTTGTGATAAGTTTAGACCTTATATTGTAGACTCAAAAGTTACCATTCATATTGATCATGCTGCTATTAAGTACCTTATGACGAAGAAAGCTGCTAAGCCTAGGCTTATTAGATGGGTGCTACTCTTACATGAGTTTGACCTACATATTGTAGACAGGAAAGGTGCTGAAAATCCTGTAGCTGATAATTTATCTCGATTGAAAAACATCTCTTTTGATCCTATGTCTGTTAATGATAGTTTCCCAAATGAACAGTTGGCTGCAGTAGGGGTAAGCTCGCGAGGGAGCCCTTGGTATGCTGATTATGCTAACTTTATTGTCTCCAAGTATTTGCCTCCAACTTTCACAGCTCAGCAAAGAAGGAAGTTCTTTTACAATTTGAGGCATTATTTTTGGGATGACCCACATTTATATAAAGAAGGAGTGGATGGTATTATGCGAAGATGTGTTCCAAAATATGAAAAAAGGAGATATTGCATAAATGTCATGGTAGATCCTATGGAGGACATCATGCAGGAGATAGAACTGCGCAAAAGGTGCTACAATCAAGTTTCTACTGGCCTACCCTTTTTAAAGATGCAAGAAAATTTGTTTTATCTTGTGATGAGTGTCAGCATGTTGGTAATATTTCTAGACGCAATGAAATGCCTATGAACTACTCTCTAGTTATTGAACCCTTTGATTGCTGGGGATTTGACTTTATGGGTCCTTTTCCTCCCTCAAAAGGTTATACTCATATTCTTGTTGCCGTTGATTATGTCACTAAGTGGGTAGAAGTTATACCTACGAAGAGTGTTGATGGGGAGACCTCTCTAAAAATTCTTAAGGATGTTATCTTTCCTAGGTTTGGGTGCCTAGGTATCTTATGACTAATGGAGGTTCTCATTTCATTCATGGTGGTTTTAGAAAGAACCTTGCTAAATATGATGTTAATCATAGAATTGCTTCAGCTTATCATCCCCAAACTAGTGGACAAGTAGAGTTATCAAATAGAGAAATTAAATCCATCTTGCAAAATACTGTTAATAGGTCTAGAAAAAATTGGGCTAAAAAGTTGAACGATGCTTTATGGGCTTATAGGACTGCTTATAAAAACCCTATGGGGATGTCTCCTTATAAAATGGTTTATGGGAAAGCTTGTCACCTACCTTTAGAATTAGAACACAAAGCTTATTGGGCAGTTAAAGAACTTAATAGAGATTGCAAGATTGCTGGTGAAAAAAGATTATTTGCCTTAAGTTCGTTGGATGAATGGAGGAGTGAAGCATATGAGAATGCTAGACTCTTTAAGGAAAAAGTTAAAAGATGGCATGACAAGCGAATACTTAAGAGAGAATTCCATGTTGGTGAGAAAGTTCTATTGTATAGGTCTCGTCTCAGATTTTTTGCAGGGAAACTACTGTCAAAATGGGAAGGACCTTTCTGATGGGTTCGTAGCATGGAAAACAAAAAATTTCTACCGCAAGAACGAACAAAACCCAGATCTAATCTAGATAAAAGCCAAGATCTAATCTATTAGACATGTGCAACGAGATTGATCTGTACTAACCCTCGTAGAACCGAAAGCGTTACGAGATTAGATCTCGAGGTTGATGTAGTCGATCACTTGCCGATCTCAAGATCGTGTGGACGATCCTTCCGGCGCCATGTTCCGGCAGCGCTACCGCAGTTGGTCACACGTGCGGAGTCGAAGCAGACCTTCCTCTCCCCGTTCCAGCGAGCAGCGGAGGTAGTAGATCTTCTCCACAGAATCCCAGCAGCATGACAGTGTGGTGGTGGTGGTGGAGGAGAGAATTCTGCAGGGCTTCGCCTAAGCCGGAGCAGAGCGAAGGAAGAGGAGAGAGGCGGCGGCTAGGGAATGTTATGAGAGAGGGCTAGGAGGGGGCGCCCCCTTCCTTCTATTTAAAGGAGGGAGGCGCGCCTAGGGAGGGGAGTCTATGGCCGGCGGGTTGGGAAGGGGGGAGGAGTCCTCCCCCACGAATCCGTGTCTCGCCCCACAAGGTTTCCTTTGACCCTTTCTTGGTTTTCAAGTAAACACCAAGAAATCTCCTAGAACCTTCCAGAACATTCCGAAACCTTCTAGAATCTCCATACAAACACTCCGGAACATTTCCTAACTTAGAAAATGATCCCCAATATATGAATCTCATTCTCCGGACAATTCCGGATCTCCTCGTGATGTCCCGGATCCAATCCGAGACTCCGAACAACATTCGGTCTCCAACGCACATTCCATATCTACTTAAAACAACTTCAAACCTTAAGTGTGTCACCCTACGGTTCGTGAACATGTAGACATGATGGAGACACATCTCCGATCAATAACCATTAGCGGGATCTGGAGATCCATAACGGCTCCCACATACTCAACGATGACTTTGTGATCGATAGAACCATTCAACATACGAAACCAATTCCCTTTGTCACGCGATATTCTACTTATCCGAGGTTTGATCGTCGGTATCTCCATACCTAGTTCTACCTCGTTACTGATAATTACTCTTTACTCGTTCCATGTTATGTCATCCCTTGTGACCTAGTCACATGCTTGCAAGCTAACTAGATGACATTCCACCGAGAGGGCCCAGAGCATATCTATCCGTCATATGGATGGACAAATCCCAATCTTGGTCCATGCGCTTCAACACATACTTTCAGAATACCCAATGACACCTTTATAACCACCCAGTTATGAAGCAGTGTTTGATGTCATCAAAGTACCCATCCGGTGATGGTGATTAACATAACCTCATGGTCGAAGGATTAGGTTACTATGCATTTGAAAGCTTGTAGCAAAACAAACTTAATGACTTGATCTTATGCTATGCTTACTATGGGTGTGTGTCCATCACATCATTCTCCTAATGATATGATATTGTCATCAATGACATCCAATGTCCATGATCAGGAAACCATGATCATCCATTAATCAACAAGCTAGTTTAACAAGAGGCTTACTAGGGACTCTTTATGTTTACAAAACACACAAGTATAAATGTTTCCGGTTAATACAATTATAGCATGGGATGTAAACATTTATCATAAACATAAAGTTATAATAATAACCACTTTATTATTGCCTCTTGGGCATATCTCCAACAGTCTCCCACTTGCACTAAAGTAAATAATCTAGTTAAAAACTTGTGCATTCAACACCTATGGCTTTCTGGTGTTGTATAGACACTATTGCTACTGGTAAACATAATCTTCGGATCTGATACTTCCAGGTCCGTGTGTATTTGCATGTCCTTGCGTCTCTACGCATTACTCATTCTCCAATGAGATGGCATTGTATAAATTTGGTCCTTTGGTGAGACCTTTAGTTCCTTGGGATTAAATCATGTTGATACAATTGTCGTACAATGTATCTTCATAGTATTATCCCGCTATGAACCACACCTAGTTTGATAACAAACTACTTGACGCAAATGCCCTCATTTGCTGCTACAATAGCAGTCATATACTTAGCCTTTTGTTGTAGTATCTGTCACAATGTTTTAACTTTGATACTCAACCAAATCCGTTATGGAACTTCCTTTCCATTACATTGTGCCACCCATAGTTTAAATTGAGATAAACTTAATTTGTGACAAAACTAGTATCAATGCAACAATTTACAATGAAGTATTTGTCACCACTATATAAGTAATATATTCTTAGTTCTTCCAAATATCATAGGAATATCCCAACTATTGTCCAATGATCATCTTATGAGTCATTCTGGTATATGCTCATAACATTTAGAGCATAGGACATATCTGGATGTGTACATCTTAAAGAATGATTGATCAAAATATTCTTGTGATTTCACCAAGTGTCATAACACTTGAATCTCGTGTCAACACACTTGAATCTTGATTCAGTCCTTTCCGTGCGTTAAGAACCTTTCTTGTTGTTTCCATATTGAACTCATTCAACATTTTATCTATGTACATTTGGTAAAACCATATTAGCGCCTCAATATATCCATATAGACATTGATGCCTAATTCTTGGGTTATGCCTAAGTCTTTCATCGAAATGAAATTCTTAACATGTGTCAATAAAAGATACATCATTTCTAATCAACAATATGTCTTTCACATAATGTATTAGAAATATGTCTTAGCGCTCCCACTTAATTTCTTGCAAAATGCAAACACCTTCATCGTCTCTGATGAAATTAAACATTTTAACGGTTTCATCACGGTGACGATTCCAACTCCGCGATGCTCACTTCAACCATTGAAGTTTTGCATACTCTTTTAGCATCCTTTGAATTAACAAAACCCTTTGGATCGTGTCATGGACACATCCTAGGTAACCATTCTATTAGAAGAACTTGTTTTGTTTGTTTAACTACCATATACCAAAATATATGTAGTGGTTGCTACATTAATCCGTCCAGACTAAATATCGCTATGAAAGATCAAATCTTATCATAGTCAATTCCTTGAACATTGTCGTAAACTCTTTCCGACATGTCGACTATTTCATAGATGTGAAACATCCATGTTTATTTCTTTATAGTTCCATATACGACTGTAAGGTCTTGCACCTTTCTAGAGGGTCTTTCAAATTCAAAGCTTGATTTCTCGTGTATGGAATTATCACGGATTTTATGGCTTCAAGCCACTTAACAAAGTCAGGGCCCATCATTGCTTCTTTGCATGTAGTCGGTTCATCATTGTCAAACAACAATGATTTAACTCTCAAATCTTGGTATTTGATTACTTACCCGACCTACTAGGTTCAATAGTAACTTAGATCTCCGTGACCACAACCTTTGAGGCACGTGAGCCATGAGCATTGTTGCTGCCTCCGGGACACTTTCCGACGCTGCACAACTCAGCACATATTAGCCAAGGTTCAACAACCTTGTCAAAGTTCTATTGTCCTCCCACTTGACTTTTCACCAAAAATTCCTTCTCAAGAAACTCGACATTCTAAGCGACAAACACTTTTGTCTTTGGTGTTATGGAGGAATACCCAATGGTTATTCGAAATAACCTACAAAGACATGCTCATCCGACTTTGGTTGTAAAGATTTTACTTATGCCTAGCATACCAAAAATTTAAGAAAGGACAACCTGGGTTTCATCCCAAACCATGACTTATATGGTGTCATTTCAACGGATCACGATGGAGCTCTTTTCAGTGTAAAAGCGGTAGTCACTAAAGCTTTAATCTTTAAAATATAATGGCAGTTTTATAAATGACACCTTTGATCTTATCATGTCAAACAAGGTTTCATTACATATCTTGAACACTCCATACTCCTATGGTGTTTCGGGAAATGCAAATCCATGGAATGATTCCTCAAATCTTAGGTGTTTTGCTAAACTTATAACTCAAACATCTTTCTTTATGATCCAATCATAAACTTTTTATTTTCTTGTTACAATGATTTTCCACTTCATCTTGAAAGTCTTTGAACATTTTCAAATGTTTCATACTTCTTCCTTATTAAGTAGGTATATACATATACTCACTCAAATCTTCGGAGAAAACATATGAAGTTGAAATCCATCGCCCACGACTACACATAATGGACTATATACATCAATATGTACAAATTCCAATCAGTTAGTCGTCCGTTCCTCCTTTGGCCTACGAACGGAGTTTTAATTATCTCCAGGAAAGTATCACAAGCGTCATTTGATCAAAATAAAAGACTCCAAAATTCATCAACATGGAGTTTCTTCATGTATCCCTTTCAATATAATTTAAACGGTGATGTCACTTTGCAAGTGATCTTTCAATCATTTGTCTTGCAACATTTTAGCATTAGTTTTATGGTCGTTATTGCTCCAACCTGACTTGTATATCATCCATCTATTATGGAATGCGGTAATTATTTTAACAACCTTTTGTCGTCATAATACCTGATCAAAATAACAATTATTGAAACAAATCTTGAAGGCAAGCTTTGATGTTAACGAGCAACACAACAACCCTTTGTTTGTTTTCGATGAACATCATCACATATTCTCTTGCTAGTTACTTAGGCCATTGTAGTTCATGAATTGTGTTGTCCTGTATGACACTTCATACCAACCAATTTAGGTATCCAATACAGCAGAACTACATTGTTTAACAACCAAGGAATATAGCCATAACATGTATCTTCTATATACCTAAGTTGGATATCTCCAATCTTTTCTTTTCTGCCAAATATTTTATAGATTCTCTTTCAACAATTCCTTTTCTTTTAAAAGAATCTATCAACATCAATAGTGGTGTCATTCACATGACACATAGTACAAAGTGTGTATAGTCAAATACTAATACCTTTGGACTTGCACTTTGAAGTGGATCACCTTCATCAAATGTTTGGCATTCTTTCAAAGTTCCATTCTTTAGTAATCTTTTAGTGTAGTAAACATTTTACTTACATCTTCTATTCATCATTATCATGACAACTTTCATGATCAAGCTGCTATAGCTTATAAAGGTGAATTGCGAGTATAATGTTTCTTTTCCAAAACCTTTTGGAGGATTAGGACGACTGGCGTCTCCAACCTTCACAAATTCTCATCAAATATGAGGACGTATACTCTATCATGTTGTAACCAACATATTGTTTTAGATATCGCAATACCTTTCACATATGATGGTTTCTAAAACATTGCTTTCAGCTCTTAGATAAACTTGATATTAAAAACAATCTTTTGAGTATCAAGAATCATGGAGGCAAACATGATACATTAGATACTAACACTGGAATTGTTACTCTTGATTTAATACTGTTTATTAAACTTCACAGAGTAAACGGAGTTTGCTGAAAGTTTGCAATATGACTTTTAAACTTTAGATTGACACTCAAAACAATACGATACCAGTTCGTAAAGCAAATATCCAGAATTTCTATAGTTCTACTATCTCAACTATAACTAAGCGTAAGGTGGTGAACGGATGCCAATGACTACAACAAACTATGCAAATTCACTTTGATTGTGTTTATGATAAATTGAGTTTGACTAATCCAAATTACAAAAGAACTCCCACTCAAAACAACATCCCTCGAGTTGTTTTAGTGATTACACGAACCAAATCCACTACACCAAGTCCGATCATCACGTGAGATGATGTAGCTTTAAAGGCGAACAATCAACATGTTCATCATATCATCCATATGACTCATGCTTTACCTTTCGGTATTCCGTGTTCCGAGACCATGTCTGTACATGCTAGGCTCGTCAAGATTAACCTTAGTATCCGCATGTGCAAATCTGGCTTGCACCCGTCGTATGCACACGTAGAATCTATCACACCCGATCATCCCGAGATGCTTCGAAACGACGAGTCTTAGCAATGCTGCCTACTAAGGACGATCACTTTATTACTTGATATTTAGTGAGAGGGATCATCTTATAATGCTACCGTCGCGATCTAAGCAATACAAGATGCATAAAGGATTAACATCACAGGCAATTCATAATTAGTGTGATATGATATGGCCCTTTCTTCTTATGCCTTTGATCTCCATCTCCAAAGCACGGACATGATCTCCATCATCACCAGCATTGTGTCAAGGTCAGTGGCGCCGCTTCATGGTTGTCCATCATCACTAGCAACTATTACAACTACTTGGAATAAAGCTATTACAAGATGAATAGACACGCAGGTCTTAACAGAATTAAAGACAACCATTAGGCTCCTACCGGTTGCCATATTACAACAAGGATCATTGCATACATCAAATATAATCACAATCACATGATGGCCATATCACATCACAAAACCCCTGCAAAAACAAGTTAGACGCCTCTAATTTTCTTTGCAAGTTTTACGTGGTTTGGGGCTTTCGAATAAGAGCATATATTACCTACGAAACTGAACCACAACGTTGATACAAGTGCTATCGAGTGCAAAGTGTAGATTGGATCTATACTATGATGGGAGAGACAGGCACGCGCAAAGCCACTTGTGTAATATGAGTTGGACGTCAACTGTGGAGCAAGTCTCATGTGCGATGACATGTAAGGTTAGCCCGAGCCACTTCATCCCACCGTACCACAAGATGCAAAGTACACAAAGCAAAAGACGGCACGAGCACCAACGCCCACAAAACCATTGTGTTCTACTTGTGCAACAGATCTACGCATAAACACGGCTCTGATACCACTGATGGGTTCGTAGCATGGAAAACAAAAAATTTCTACCGCAAGAACAAACAAAACCCAGATCTAATCTAGATAAAAGCCAAGATCTAATCTATTAGACATGTGCAACGAGATTGATCTGTACTAACCCTCGTAGAACCGAAAGCGTTACGAGATTAGATCTCGGGGTTGATGTAGTTGATCACTTGCCGATCTCAAGATCGTGTGGACGATCCTTCCGGCGCCACGTTCCGGCAGCGCTACCGCAGTCGGTCACACGTGCGGAGTCGAAGCAGACCTTCCTCTCCCCGTTCCAGCGAGCAGCGGAGGTAGTAGATCTTCTCCACGGAATCCCAGCAGCACGACGGTGTGGTGGTGGTGGTGGAGGAGAGAATTCTGCAGGGCTTCGCCTAAGCCGGAGCAGAGCGAAGGAAGAGGAGAGAGGCGGCGTCTAGGGATTGTTATGAGAGAGGGCTAGGAGGGGGCGCCCCCTCCCTTCTATTTAAAGGAGGGAGGCGCGCCTGGGGAGGGGAGTCCTAGTAGGACTCCCCTCCTATGGCCGGCGGGTTGGGAAGGGGGGAGGAGTCCTCCTCCCCCACGAATCCGTGTCTCGCCCCACAAGGTTTCCTTTGACCCTTTCTTGGTTTTCAAGTAAACACCAAGAAATCTCCTAGAACCTTCCAGAACATTCCGAAACCTTCTAGAATCTCCATACAAACACTCCGGAACATTTCCTAACTTAGAAAATGATCCCCAATATATGAATCTCATTCTCCGGACAATTCCGGATCTCCTCGTGATGTCCCGGATCCAATCCGAGACTCTGAACAACATTCGGTATCCAACGCACATTCCATATCTACTTAAAACAACTTCAAACCTTAAGTGTGTCACCCTACGGTTCGTGAACATGTAGACATGATGGAGACACATCTCCGATCAATAACCATTAGCGGGATCTGGAGATCCATAACGGCTCCCACATACTCAACGATGACTTTGTGATCGATAGAACCATTCAACATACGAAACCAATTCCCTTTGTCACGCGATATTCTACTTATCCGAGGTTTGATCGTCGGTATCTCCATACCTAGTTCTACCTCGTTACTGATAATTACTATTTACTCGTTCCATGTTATGTCATCCCTTGTGACCTAGTCACATGCTTGCAAGCTAACTAGATGACATTCCACCGAGAGGGCCCAGAGCATATCTATCTGGCATATGGATGGACAAATCCCAATCTTGGTCCATGCGCTTCAACACATACTTTCAGAATACCCAATGACACCTTTATAACCACCCAGTTACGAAGCGGTGTTTGATGTCATCAAAGTACCCATCCGGTGATGGTGATTAACATAACCTCATGGTCGAAGGATTAGGTTACTATGCATTTGAAAGCTTGTAGCAAAACAAACTTAATGACTTGATCTTATGCTATGCTTACTATGGGTGTGTGCCCATCACATCATTCTCCTAATGATATGATCTTGTCATCAATGACATCCAATGTCCATGATCAGGAAACCATGATCATCCATTAATCAACAAGCTAGTTTAACAAGAGGCTTACTAGGGACTCTTTTATGTTTACAAAACACACAAGTATTAATGTTTCCGGTTAATACAATTATAGCATGGGATGTAAACATTTATCAGAAACATAAAGATATAATAATAACCACTTTATTATTGCCTCTTGGGCATATCTCCAACACTTTCGTTATTGAAGAAGTGTACCGATCAGGAGCAATAAAAATTTCTTCTTTAAAAGATAACACTACACAAGTGGTAAATGGGCAGCGACTAAAGCACTATATTGTTGGAGATTCTTACAATGAAGATGTTGATGCTTTTCAAGTTATAACTCCGGAAAAATTTATCAAAGACTAAATTCAGAGACCTGCAGAGTTCGTTTTCGAATAGGTAACAGTTCTGGTAAGAAAAGTTCCGCGAAAATACTATCCAGTTATATTTTTGCAGTTTTTATCCAACAAGGAAAGCAATGAAGCGAAAGAGGGACGGAAACAAAGCCAGGGTGGCTCACGTCACCCCCTGGCGCGGGCCCCCCTGGACGCGCCAGCAGGTGGTGTGGCCGCCCCGGACTCCGTCTCCGACCCGTTTTTCTCCCAGTACCTTCCTTTTGTTGTAAAATTTCGTAATATATAATCCCCCGGATCTTCCGAGGTTCGTATATCGTGTTCTCGTCATGTTTTCGTTTCGATCTGTTTCTGCCAGGAACTATTCTTGAAAGTTAGAAGCACGATGGTGTCTGCCAAGGATAAAGGAAAGGAGCCTACGGAGGAAGATCCCCAAGACCCCGGATAGGAGGAGGAGATCAAGAGTGAAGATGAAGAGGAGGCAAAGCAAGGCCAACATCCGCACACTGGCACTACCATTGCAAGAATTGGAGTGTTGGCAAGATCTGCTAGGGTCAGGAGGACTGCACGGATGTCAACTGGAGGGAAACCGCCGCGTCACTGTTTGGCTCCACGGTTACTTCCTCCATGCACCAAGAATCCTTTCCATACCCTTATCCATGAGAATCAATACCAGAATATTCCCAAGGGGAAACTACCATCCAATTGGGATTTGCCTCGTTCTATCCATGCAGGGAAAGAAGACTTCAAGGAGGAAGAGTGGGGAAAGAATCGCAAGAGCTGGAATTCTCAACCCGACATGATCATGATCCGCATTGAGCAAAACTCGGAGTTGATTCATACTCTCACCTTTGAGATCGAGGACTTGGGGAAACTAATCAAAGGGCTCATCGAGAGAATACCACCACCACCGAAGGAGTAATTCGTCATCAGGTTTTGGCATCCCCTTGGTTTGTTCCAAGCTTGGGGGAGTGTCGTGGTATCATATCACTATCTTCTATCGTTTTACCTTTTTAGTAGAGTCATATCATGAATAGAGAAGTTATCATGTAGGATGGTTTGCATTATGGAAGTGTCCCCCCTCTCGTTAGATATCTAGGTATCCCTTGGTGTGAGTTGCCGTTATGGAATATTAATGAGAAGTTCTATCATTTACTCTTTTGCATATCTTATATTAGTTTTCAATTCATGGTTATATGATTGATCTTGTCATTAGTATTGGTATCACTTTGGGATCATTGAGTTAATTTAGTTGGTTTTGGCAAACCTGGCTCGGTCACTATCAACACTATTTTGAGAATTGAATGAAAAAGACAAAAGTACTCTAAAGAAATATAATTTCATCATCTTTCTTTCTTGATTTGCTCATAAGTTTAGTATTCTCTAGTTAAGATATTTTGTGCTTCCAAGGAAGATTGCATGTTTGTTTTTATCGCTTGTATGTTTGTTTGTTTCCTTCAACTCTTATGCTTGCTACCCAGCCTTGCTAGCCAAAAACTTGTACTGAGAGGGAATACTTCTCGTGCATCCAATCCTTAAACCAAAACCTATGCCATTTGTGTCCACCATACCTACCTATTAGCATTATTGCTATTCCAAGTAAATTCATGTTTTTATCTACCTTCCGAATTAAACTTGTTATGTGAAAATTAGTGATTAAAGCTCTCACGAACTTGATGGCACACTTTACTTTCTGCACTTAATAAACTTGAACCATTGTGCCCATCTATGTTGCGTATATGCTTGCACTTTGTAAGTTGTGAATTAGCAGAACCATGTTGTCATGGGGAATGCTTTCAACATTGCACCGGTACTTTGTACCTAGTTGATATCATGCTCTTTTTTCTATGGATGTCGTCGATGTGAAATGAAAGGGGAGCTTGTAAGTCCATGGAGTTATGTATGTGTGTTAGAGAAACGCATGGGTTGCCGGTCTAATCCATGATGTCATGGTGGAAACCTGCAGCGTAACCATAACGAGAATCTATGAAGCATTCTTCTTATAAAAAAAAGAGATAGAGATTGAGAAAAAGAGAAAAGAAAAAAAGATGAGAAAATAGGAAAGAGAGAAAAAAGCACCATATTCCCATGGTAAATAAAAGATTGCTGAGATGCTTGTTATCTGCTTGCCTTGTCATTTTGATATGGAGATTCTTTCGTATCATCGGGAAAGGGGTACCCCGTTGGAGGTTCTCTATGATACACATGTACTTACTACGACAAGAACTTACAGGTGACTAAACTTGAGTAGCATGAGGAGAGGCCCTTGTATTCAAGGGACATGAGATTTTCAACTTATAACTTGTCAAGCATATCCTCATATTTGATCACTTTAACCTTAATCACCTAAAGATGCCTATGATAGGGGCAATGAGAGTTGAAAGCTAATAAGTACCATAATTTTTGGGAGCTCTTTATGAAACTTGAAATCCCTGCTTCCCTCTGTGAAGAGCCTTTCTTTTACTTTTTAGTTGAGTCAGTAAACCTATTCCCTTCTATCTCAACAAGTATTTTGAGTTGTTGTGTTTCATTCATTCATATGGTGATTTATTCAATCATGTTTCTTATGTTCCTTGTTTTGCATGTTGCTCTTATCTTGGTGTCTACTACTTTGAAAGCTATCATTGAAAATCAGTTATTTGTGAACTCTAGCAAATTGTCAACTATTCTTCGACCGAGAGCTAAGTTTGCCATTACCAATTATGATTTACTTTATGTATCTTTATTGTGTTTCCTTTACTTATTGCAAGTTAAGTTATATAATAGTGAGGTGTCTTCTATTATGACTTATGTATTGATGAATGTGATGCTTCTTGTCTATATTATTTTATCGACTCTTCACTCCATAAACCTGAGGTCATGTTTATTGAGTTCAGTTTCACTTGGGGAAAAGCAAAGTCTAAGCTTGGGGGGAGTTGATACGTCCATTTTGCATCACCATTCTATATCATAATTTACTGTTATTCATTGATATATTTCATATTAAGAGATGATACTTATGTTATTTCATCTGTTTTTGCATGGTTGATGACTTTTGGAGCATGGACCGTTGCAGTCAGGATTCTGATGGAAAAGGTGTTGTTTGGAGGCAAAAATCGCGAAGATCAGAAAATCCGGGAAAATACATGGAAAATCCTATTTTTCCAGAAGACGAAGAAAGCTAGAAGGAGAAGTGGAGATGGACCACAGGGGGTCCACACCACCCCCTGGTGCGGGCCACCCCAGGACGCGCCACCAGGTGGTGGGGCCACCCTGGTCCACTACAGCCTCTCCCCTCTGGCGTATATTATCCTCCTGAAACCCTAAGACTCGTGGAGCGACCACAGAAAGATTATGCCGCCTCTGCAGGGTGGAAAACACCAAGAGAGAAAGATCTCTCCGGCAGACAGAATTCTGCTGGGGGAATTCCTTCCCGGAGAGGGGAGATCATCGCCATCAACACCACCATCAAGCTGGACTTCATCGGGATCATCATCATCATCTCCATCGGCACCATCAACACCATCTCCATACCGCTGTAACAATTGGGTTGAATCTTGCATAGTTCTTAGGGGAAACTTTTCCCGGTGTTGATTACTCCTTGTAGTTGATGCTATTGAGTGAACCATTGAATTATCGTTTATGTTCAGATTGTTGCACATCATTATTTCATCTTTGATCATGATCCATATGATGTCTTGTGAGTAGTTCGTTTTGTTCTTGAGGACATGGGAGAAGTCATGTTGTTAGTAGTGGAATTGTGTTGAGAAAGATTCAATAGTTTGATATTTAAGTTGTGGTGTACTTCTTCTAGTGGTGTCATGTGAACGTCGACTACATGACACTTCACCTATATGGGCCTAGGGGAATGCATTGTGTATTTTGCTACTAATCATAGGGTTTGCCGGAGTGACAGAAACCTGGACCCCCGTTAGGAAACCATTGCACAAGGGACGTCAGGGTCTTAGAGTTAAAAGCTGTGGTTAGGTTTCTACCTTAATTACTTTCTTGTACTTGCGGATGCTTTCAAAGGGTATAATCACAAGTATGTATTAGTCCTAGGGAGGTTGGTACCTTATCACAAGTTCACCCACACAACACTTAGCAAACTAAAGAAGATTAATCAACTATATGAAGCGAAAGAACTTGACGGAATTCCCACGTGTCCTCGAGAACGTTTGGTCATCTTAAGTAATACAACCGGCTTGTCCTTTGCTGAATAAAGGATTGGGCCACTTGCTGCATTTATTCTTGTTTTCTTTTATTTACTCGAACTTTATTTTCCTGCATTATCAAAAACCCCTAAATCCGTTTGCTAAGTATTTATAGAGAATTCCTGCTCCAAGCCACTAGCCAGCACCTTCTGCTTGTCGTTGGGTTCGACACTCTTACTTATCGAAAATACTACGATACACCCCCTATACTTATGGGTCATCAATCATCATCTCCTCTCTCCACCTCTATGATCAATTATGAATTGAATGATGATATAACTCTTGAGGTGAAGGAGGAATTAGTTGCTTTCAATGTTTATATGACTAAATTGCAAGGAGAGCACAAGAAGCATTTTGTGAATCTCTTGAATCAACTTTCTCACACACAAGAGCTTCTTGATGAGAGATGCAAACTTGGGAGAGAGCACATTCTTGAGATGGACTCTCTAACTAATGCTCTAGAAGAAGATCAAGAGACTAGGGAGTCTCTTGAGGAAAAACTTGAAGGCCTCGATGAGGCAAATGATCAAATTGTCACTAAATTCATTAAGGAACGTGAGCATGCCATTGCTAAGTATAAAAAGGCTGAAAAGGATAAGACTGAGTTTGGTGTTATTCATGACAAACTTGCCGAGGACTTTAAGAAGCTTGACAAGGCTCACAAGGTCTTGGAAAGTGAAATATTGAATCTCACAAAGTCTCGTGAACAACTTCAAACTCAATTGATTAATGTTGCTTCACCTAGTATTTTCATTCCTTCTAGTAGTACAAACATCTTTAAAGAAAATGCTAGGTTGAAGGGGGAGCTTGCAAAGGCCACCTTCCCCGAAGGAGACAAGTCTCTTGATGACCTTTTGAGTAAGCAAAGGTCAAATAATGAGAAAGGAGGCATTGTCTATGTGTCCCAGGCCAAGAAGAAGAACAAGAATAAGATGAAGGAGAAGCCCACACAAGCAAAATACAATACCATTGTGGGTAGTAATACCACAAGTGGCAAAATCATGTCACAAGATGACTTTGCAGGAATTGCTAACCCTCACTATGTTTTAATGCGTGATTATTATGGTGATGTTTACGCACAATATGTTGCCCCACTTGATGGTTATATTCCTTGGTCTTTGGGTTCCCAAGACCCTTGTCACTAACAAAAGAGGACCCATTGAAAAATGGGTACCTAAAAACTAGTTTTGATCTCTTATAGAACTATGCTTCCGGCGGGTCAAAGTGGGTGTTTGATAGTGGATGCACAAGTCATATGACCGGAAGCAAGGCGATAATGATGGAGATAAGTCCGAATCATGATCAAATAACCATCATATAGGCCGATAAGTCAAGGTATCAGGTAATGGGTCTTGGCAAGGTTGTGGTTGCACACGATACTACTCTCGTGGACGTCATGCTTGTTGAGACCCTTGGGTATAATTTACTTTCAGTTCGTGCTCTTGGAAAGATGGGCTTTCTCGTATTTATTGATAATGATATTGTGGTTCTCTTGTGGAGCAAGACTCTAAAGGTCGCTTTCGTTGGGTACGTCGAAAATGACTTGTATGTGGTGGACTTTTTGGGAAAACTACTACAAGTGCGATGTGCCTATTCAGAAAGGTTGATGTGGGTTCGCTATGGCATCGCCATCTAGCCCATGTCAATATGAGAACTTTGCCAAGTCCCCACAAGGGTGGCCATATTGTTGGACTAAAAGAAAATGTTTGTTTTACCAAAGATCGTGTGTGCAGGGCTTGTGTTGAAGGAAAGATGCATGACTCTCCCCACAAACCCAATAACATCGTAAAGTCCAATATGATCTTGGAGCTCCTTCACGTGGATATCTTTGGTCCCCCATCTCATGCGAGTCTTGGTGGGAATAAATATTGTTTGGTGATTATTGATGACTACTCAAGATATACATGGGTATACTTCTTAAAGTTGAAGAGTGAGACCCAACAAAACTTTATCGACTTCATCAATATGGTTCAACATCAATACAATTTCCCCGTGTTGGTGATAAGAAGCGACAACAGCACCGAGTTCAAGAACTACACCTTAAATGGATTTTTTAGTGATGAGGAGATAAAACATCAATATTCCAATGCATATACCCCTCAACAAAATGGTGTAGCTGAGAGGAAGAATCGGACATTAATGGATATGGAAAGGTCCATGTTGGTGGAGTTTAAGTCTCCATACAACTTTTGGGCCAAGGCAATCTCCACCGCATGCCATGCATCGAACTGGCTCTATGATGACTGCAAGTGTACAGATCGTTTCACTACTAGGAAACAACTCTTCTGTGGCACATGGGATTCCATCTTCTGTGGCGCATATCCCTGTCGCCACTGTTACCCCCGCCACTGATATCTGCTTCCTGTGGCGCATATAGGAATGCACCACAAAAGACTTCTGTGGCGCATTCCTATATGCGCCACAGGAAGCAAATATCAGTGGCGCATACAGTCCAATGCGCCACAGAGTCTATATGCGCCACAAACACCGTTTCTATATGCGCCACTGAGTGTATTACATGTATTCAAAATAAAATACATTCCTGGTTTATAATCAGGTATTTATATAGGATTTATATAGTATTTATCCAGATCAGTATAAATAGTACCTTGCACATGTAGTAGATGAAAACCGACATATAATACAAACACAAGTATAATGTCATCACACTTAGAGCCCGATCGAGATACATATATAGTGTCAAGTGCCAAATTTTTACACAAGCGCCGAATACAAAGTTCATATCATCTCACATTACAAATATGAAGTGGCCACCGCCGCCTACACTAGGATCAAATAGAATACAACTGTGATAATGGTGAGCAAGAGCATTAGCCCGACCAATATCTTCATCCGGTTCTTCTTCCACAAGTGGTTCCTCCACTTGGCTATCTCCTCCTCTCTAGTCGCCTATCCTTTGTAGATGTTGCCGCTGAACTTGTTCACTTGTTTGTGACAATCCTCCCACTCCTCGTAGACTCCTGGAACCCTACCCATGTACACCACATACCACCTCGTTGCCATCTCTATAGACGACAAGGCATATTAGTAAAAATACAACGAAAAGAATTAATAAAGGGTTCACATCCATATATATATATATATATATGTTCACAGAATATAAAACAAAGGATCCATAAACCTAAAATATAGATCATCATAGAAGCAATAAGTTCAACGACAAAACGACCACAAGGTAGTTTAAGTCTAACAACAATGACCATTTCGACCACGAGATAGTAAAGTTTATGACACACACACTAATACAGCAGGCGTCCATCAAGAATATACACACATTGGATCATGCTAGAGGCACACATTGATCATGATGAAGACTTCCTCTTCTCACTTGGCTTCGGGAAGGGTAGATAGCCCTCTTTCGTCATCCACGTCCTTGTGTCACCCTGCTTACGGAGGCGTTCTTCGATCTCCCTCTTACTCAACCCTTTGGCTTGTTGTAGGGCACCCCCCCCTTGTGTTGACATCTTCAATGATGATTTGCGACAACTTCATCTGAATGTGATGGAAGTCTTCTCTAAGATCCGCATCGTTGATTCACGCCAAAGTTTTGGCCCATCCTCGGAGACTAGATGGCAGCGTTAGGTTCTGGCAATCCCGAACATAGCCTTTAAGGTGATGGAGGACGTAGAAGGCCTCCTTGCACCAGTAGTCGACTGCTTGACACAGGGGAACTTGAGCACGTGCTTGAACACATGTTTGCCATCCTTGATACATTCCCCCTTATCTACGAAGGTGCATCCCTTCTTGGTGTAGCGCTCGAGAGCCTCATTGAGAACACCCCTTATTCTGGTGTAGTCTTTCTTCTTCGCAAACTCCCCGAGTCGAAATACGTGGCTAGCGAATACCTCAGGGCAAGGACGATGAGTGTGCAGTATTTGTCTCTGCGCAACACAATTGGAACGGAATGTTGGAAAAAGAGCAAAGGAAGAAATCTATAAGAAATGCATAAGTTATGGTGGCGATGAGCGAGTGTGTGTACTTACTCGGGAAAGAAAGGCAAAAGAAGTGTGCCCTTCCTCTTGTTGTCCACCATGCACTTCTCGAGGTACGCCGTAGCCTTAGTACGTGTCTCTGATCCTTCGACCAACTGGTTGTCCCGCATGTAGTAGGGATCCACTATCGTGATTTCCGGGGTACTTTCTCTCTTGATCGTGATTGCCAGATTGAGCGCGTATAGGCGGACCAAGTTATAGTCCATCCGTTTCGTGAGAAACATCTTGAATATGTCCTTGAACGCTATGAAGAATATATCCGCGGGGGGTTCATCGACGAAGCCCACGTCCAATGGCACCTTGGCCGTGAAAACCGGGTAATTTGGATCTTTGTCTTTAAGAAGGAGGCCCTCTAGTGTATTGACACCCTCGTGCAAAGTTAACATGGCTCCAACCGCAATGTGGATCATATCCGGAGTCAATATCAGATCACCAGCTACATGCACTCAAGGCAACCCATATTGTGTGGATGGTACGACGATGGCGTCCTGATCCCGGATCCTCTTCGGAAGAGGTTGGCTCGCACCCTTCTTATTATTACCTCTCTTCCTGTAGTGCTTCTTCTTCACAACAGTGTCAGCCACTACCATCTGCTCATCAGCCGCCTTTCGGAGTGTGTTGGGGCTGAAAACCAATCCTGGTTTCTCTTGTGGTGGATCAGCGTCCAGAGGCGTATCTTGAGAAAGACCATGGAAGACCAAGCGCTGCATGCATGTATTGGGCCGACCAGCTTGATGGTCGTCACGAGATGTGAAGGGTTCTTCATCCACAGAAGGCATATACAATCCTTTGGCGGTGCCGGTGTTGATGAAGTCGTCAATGTTGACCAATTCATCATCATCTTCATGGGTGCCATCATGTGGTGGTGGTTGCGGGGGCGACGGCGGTTGCGGAACAACGTCTTTGCCATGTGGCGGTGCACACGCTTCCAAGAGTTGATGGTGATGGCTAGTGGTGGCGACGATGGCGGCTACTGGCTTTCGAGGTGGTGGTCGGGCGATCGATCGAGAGGTGGCGCTGGTGCTCCCCCCTGCAAGACGAATCTGGGTCTTCGGCCATGTCAAGGGCCAGTTGTAGCATTCTCCAGGGGTCTTGTGTTCGTCGGCTCCCTGAGGTTGAAAGGGGGGGTCCATGTCATCGCACCCTGGCAACACCCGAGCCAACCTGACCCTCATCACGTCATCATCCATTGGATTGTTGTGCATCGTGCGGCTTGCCGGTTGTATGAGAGTGCCCTTGGCAACATCCTTCAACTCACCGCCGACATCTTTAAGCAGGAGTACGCAAGAAGTGTCCTGAGGCAAAAAACATGTTGTTGGGCGTCATGAGATGGCAGCAGTCATGCATCAAAGGCATAAAGTAGATGACGTGCACTAACTAATTAGTTACCTTGGTGATGGCGTGGATCTCGGCTAATGTAGAGACACGGCCAATGCCGGCGGCCGACCTATCATCATCTGCAATCTCCCGCTCGGGTGCCTCACGAAGCACCACCGCCGTCGGCTGCGCCTTATTGGTATCTTTAGCGGGAGGGGGCGTCGGTGTGACCAAAACGAGCGGCTGCGTCCCGACATTGACGGCCGGCGGGGTCACCAGGTCCGGCGACACAGTAACATTGATGCCCGAGTTGTTGCCGCTTAAGCTGGGTAGATGTATCGACCCCTATCGACCTCCCGCATTCCAAGAAGTAATCCCCTCGAAAAACTCAGGGGGGATCATCGAGTGGAGCTTCTCTTCCACTAACTTGTCCATCGTTTTCTCGTCCACTGCCTTCTCCTCCAGTGTATACACCTTCATCTTCAGCTCTTCAACAGCGGCTTTATCCTGGTTCTTCCTCTCCCTTCTTTTCTTGGCGTCCTCTTTGTAGTACTCCTTGAACTTCATGCTCGTACCGAAGCCATACACACGGCCAGCTGAGGACGGCGGCAACCCCTTGTCCCTCTTCTTGTAAGCATTGGTCGCCCTGTTGAAAACCGTGTCCCATGGCTCTGTCGAATCCTGGGACGATTCTATGGCAGTAGCGTTTAGTTCATCCTCCTACAGCGACAAGGAAAGGTGAACCCATTTAGATTCTTGGCTTCATTAATTTAATTAGAATGCAATAGACTTGAGATCGGCGATAAATTCCTTACCAGCTTCTTCTCGAAGACCTTCACCTCCGGATTGTTGGTGATGAACTCCCCTATTTCCTTGTCCAGGTAGTAGCGGGCCCGAACAAATTGCCTAAGCTGCAAGTCCATGATTTTAAGCCAAGGGTTATCTTTACCAAGGCGTTCAAGCTTGGCGTCCTCCTTGTCCCAAATGGCTTGTTTCCCCTGTAACCGCTGCTTCCAAGGTGGTGGTTACCTATGTTCTGTTCCCGCATACTCCTTCCCCATTTAGTCCATTTTATAGCGTCGGCGGTAGCTATATCCGCCTTGAATATCTTAAACTCCTCTTCGTCGAGCATCAGATTTTTCTTACTAATAACCTCCCAGCTTTCACCTTTGTCAATGCTAGTCTTCACCCTAGTTTTCCAGCTGCTCAAGGCATTGCTCATCTTCGTGAGGGCTAGTTTGTTCACCGGGTTCTTTCTCTCGAGGTTTCTAAACTTGTCACATCCCAAAATTTTCCAAATTTTGAAATGTGAAAAATCAAACAAACAAAGGAAATAAAGGATGAAATTTAGGGGGAAAAGAAACTTTTTGTTCCTCTATTGGAACCTTACTTAAACAAAAAGAATTTTGAATGAGGAAGTGACAAACAAATTATCCAAAGATGAAATGCAATCATCCATGACATGTATCTTGTCAACCCCTGAAGAAAAAGGATAGACCCGAAACCTAAACACTAATAAGAGAAATCACCATCAAATTCAATACAAGACTTCAGCTATGTTCCATATAAAAATTTGGCAACATAGTACCTAAATAATCTATAATGGTAAATAACAAAATTACAAAACCACAGGAATTGGTTTCAGACTATTTGGAGCCATAGATAAAAAGATATGAAGGAAAGTAATTAAGTAAAAAAAAGAACCATATAGGCCAAAGTAAAGATTTATAAATGATATTGTTTGAATTGGATAATAAATAATATAGATAATATCCTAAAATGATCTTGTTGATTTTACAAATTTTTGAAAATTTGAATGGGTCTATTTAGAGCTCTAAATCAAAAGTTATTGAAGAAAACAGAAAAAGAAAAATAAAAACCAAAAAAAACCGCAGCAGCAACAGCCGGCCTATTAGGCCCAATACTCCAGCCCACTAAGCCCAGCCCACTATGACCAGCCCTCCCTCTCTGTGGATTGTTTTTTTTCTCTCTTCCTTTCATTTTTTTTCTTTGGGCCAAATATTTCTGGCCCATTTAGACCGATCGAGCGAGCCAGCTCGTTCCTCTTCTTCCTCTTCACGTACACGAAACAGACACTTGCGTTCATGACTGTAGATCTTCCTCTCCTCCCCCTATTAATTCTGGTGACAGTTTCTCTTCGACTTCAAAACGAAAAACGTTTGTAATCAAGTGGAGGTTCCATTCAGGCCATTAGTTTCTCACTTTAGTGCCTTAATCTCTCAAACCAATACCGTGAACCGAATGCCATATATCGGCATACAACCTCCAATCTCCCTCCATAGACCATCTTAGCAAAAACCGAAGAGAGCATCATCTTCCCATTTTTCTCCTCCATCATTTTCGTTCTCAGACTTTCACCAGAGGAGGTCTGTAGATCACATACCAACGATGCCAACTTAAGCCCCAAATTCGAGTTCATCGTCAGATCTTGTCGTCCACGGTGAGAATCTTATCAATTCCTTGAACCAGAATACTCTCTTCATCGTTGCCTATCTTCAGGACATCATGGTTCACCTTGTTGTTGCAGTTGACCGTACCGCCCGACATCGTACGTCACTCCAGCCATGGATTTTCGCGAACGCTGGAGAGGAACGAGCTATTCATCACGTCTCCAAGCACCGCCTCGACGTCCTCTACGCCGTCCACATCTTCTTCAACTCCGGATATGTTCCTAGCAACGAGAACGGCGACGCCAAGCCCGTGCCCGCTATTCCGGCGATCTTTCCGGCGAGTTTTTCCGGTGAGCTAACCTGGTCCGTTTGATCTTCATTTAAGGGCTATCAATAGATCACTTATCGAAGGGGTACAGGCCAATAGAAATCTGCCACTTGTCTTATCTTTTTCTATTTTCGGATTTTTAGGACATATGAACATAGGAACTTGCAAAAATCATATCTTTAGTTCTGTTTGTCCAAATTTAGCAAATAATATGTCTATGGATTCACAAAAATGAGTAGAACACAGTAGAGCAACAATTCGGTACTTTTGTGATGGTTAAAATCACGTTTTATACAGAACCAATTGTGGAGTAATTTGGCTATAAAACATGTTCTAAAAATTATTTTTGAGTGAAACCTTTTGCAAATGGTTGTGTATTGAACCCTCTGACCATAAACTTAAACACAAAAAAATTAAACTTATAATTTTATGGCAGTAACAAATATCACATTGAATAAGCCTTATCCTAGTAAAAGAAAAATACTTTAAATAACCAAATTACACTAAAATGGTTCCAATTGGAATTTCAATTATATAAAAGGACCAGTAGGTGTTTGTAGTGTTCAGAACCTTGTTGTAACAACTTGTTCAATAAAATATCTTGTTGTATGCTTGCATGTATTTCGTTATATTCATGTGTTGTTTTGTGATGCTAGTTTTGAGAGTGTGCTTTTTGCTTGATTGTATTGTTGTAGACTTTGAGGATATATAATTCTTCGAGGATAAATTATTGAGGAGTTATTATTGGACTTCTTATATCCAAAAAGGCAAGTGATACTTTGGTCTCATTAAATTTCTTATTGTTTCTATTATGCGTTAGTGATATTTTTTTGTATTATGCATGATAAGATGGAAACGGCTTTATAAATGGATTGTCTCGATGGATGAGTGTGTAGTGTTGGAGCAAGGATTTAGAAGGGTACACTAGGGAAGCACTAGTGTGACCATGTCAGTGTAGGATACACTAGGGATGTACTAGTGTTACCATTGAGTTAGAGGCACACTAGGGATGTACTAGTGTGGCCATTTTATGTTAGCGGTACACTAGGGATGTACTAGTGGTACCATTGAATTAGAGGCACACTAGGGATGTACTAGTGTGACCATTTTGTGTTAGCGGTACACTAGGGATGTACTAGTGTTACCATTGAGTTAGTGGCACACTAGGTATGTACTAGTGTGGCCATTTTATGTTAGCGGTACACTAGGGATGTACTAGTGGTACCAT
The DNA here is from genome assembly GCA_916181665.1 of Avena sativa. Taxonomy (NCBI): domain Eukaryota; kingdom Viridiplantae; phylum Streptophyta; class Magnoliopsida; order Poales; family Poaceae; genus Avena; species Avena sativa. The sequence goes on from OV702290.1 coordinate 475,740,187, forward strand.
TGAATTAGAGGCACACTAGGGATGTACTAGTGTGACCATTTTGTGTTAGCGGTACACTAGGGATGTACTAGTGTTACCATTAAGTTAGAGGCACACTAGGGGAAGTACTAGTGTGGCTATGTTAAGTTGGAGGTACATTGGGGAAATGCTAGTGTTATAGCAGAATATGCTATATCGTTTATGTTTCACTTGCCAATACATTCAACGTATTGACCCTTTGTGGCTGTAACTTATCATGTTGCAGGATTTTTTGATGATAGTGAAGTTTGATGAGTAGGGATTACGAGTCTGCACCCAACATGTTTGCCTGTGGCACATGAAGATGAAGGACTCCATGCTTTATAGTTATATCTGCTGCTTTGTAATAAGATAGTCATATGAGCTATGTAAGTTGTAATCAACTATTTTTTATTCCTGGATATGCGATGTAATATGACCTTTGTTTCTTGATATTACATCTTAAACTGTGGGTGCTAGCTATTCGATCCAGGGACTAGCACTATAAACACAGGGATCTGCACCTTAATAGGTTCGGGTCTTGGCAGATGGTATCAGAGCATTGTGTTGCATGTAGGTTTGTAACCCTAGGATTTGGACAACCCCTTAGAATAATAGGAGTTGTATTTGTTCTAAGTTATTTACAAATAATCTTGCAAATCCTTTCCTTAGTTTCTATATCTCTCCCTTTTCAACTTGATGACAAAGTACTTCAACACCATCACTGCAAAGGACTTCAACTTCATCTCAAAGGACCTTCAACTTCATCATTACAAAGGCCTCAACTTCATCATCACTAAGGAGTCCATCTTCAGCATCACTAAGGATTTGAGCTTCAACATCACCAAGGACTTCAGCTTCAACATAGATAAGGACTTCGGCTTTAGCATCATCAAGGACTTCATCTTCAGCATGGCTAAGGACTTAAGTCTCAACACCTCAAAGGACTTTCGCTTCAGGATCAATGAGGACTTCAAGACCACCTACTTTGGATTTGGACTTCTCAACATCGTCAACATACTAGATCAACATATCTCCATCACCAAAAGAAGACGAGAGAAGAAGTTTTAGAAGGAAGACTTATTCTTCAGTAATTATAGGACTTAGGAATTTTATATAAGATCTTGTTGATAATAGGAGCAATCAACTACTTAGGAAATGATGAGCTACACGCCTAACTCAATAGGAAGGACAGGGCATTCTAGGATCAAGAAGAAAAGTCAAGATCAATGGATGAGAAGTTCAAGAATCATACAAGGATTTCAAGAAAGAATATAAGTTCAAGTTTTGTAGAAAATAAGATGAGAGAGAAATCAGGAAAGATCTTAGGATTAGAAACTTATCTATTATGGTATTAATAGGTTATATTAGCTTTTGTTCTCGTGGAACTATCTTGATTCATTTAGATATCTTCAAGAAGTCTATCAAGGAAGACAACGACAATACAATGGGACTTTGGATATTCACCAACTTGGAACCTCACTCAGCGAGAAGTGCTGCATGGAAAGCTATTGAAGAACTTGGAGAAATACTTAGGCATAGACTACACAACACTTGGAAGGACTGCAAGGAATAGAAGAAATATACTCAAGACCTGGAGACTAAGGAAACTCAACTTAGGAGGACCTTGTGACAAGATGACATAAGGACACCTTGATCTCATTCCTAATTCATTAGCTATGGAGAAGGATGGAATAATATCAAGTAGAACCCTATAGTTGGACCACCACACTAGTTGTGTCGCTTAAATAATCGACTTCGTGATCATTTATTGATCGTACCAACATATATGGTATGGCAATAATATTTTGTTTGGCTAAGTGATGTTTGAAATTTGTTGTTGAACGTACGATTGAAATTGCTTGCATGTTGCTTGGTGTGATTGTTGTGTATGACTACAATTCTTTTCCTAGAAATCATGTGCCTATTCTAATCTCAACCCAACCCAAACAGATGCCTCTGAGACGTGTCAACAACCGTTGCAACAAAAATGGAAACAACAACAATGGAAATGGGATGCAACAGATGATGGTTGCACAGACTCAGCTAATGCAGACGATGACACAATTCATGGCAACCATCAATAATCACAATCAGAACAATAATAACAATAACAACCAGAACAACAATCCACCACCTCCGGATATGCTCACTAGATTTCTAAGGTTGAGACCTGCAAAGTTCTCTGGTACTTCTGATCCAATGGTAGCCGATGATTGGTTACGTTCAGTGAACAGGGATCTAGTGACTGTTGGATGCTCGGATTCTGAGAAAGTGAGATTTGCAGCACACTTGCTTGAAGGCCCTGCATCTACATGGTGGGACAACTTCCAAGTCACTCACCCCATTGAAGAAGTGACTTGGCCAATATTTGAAGATGGTTTTCGCACCAACCATATCTCTTCAGGCATTATGAGTCTGAAGAAGGAGGAGTTTCACAACCTTAAACAATGTCGGCGTAGTGTTGCTGAATATATTGAGGAATTCAACAATCTATCACGTTATGCTCTAGATGATACTGACATTGATTCTAAGATGAAGGAAAAGTTCCTAGATGGATTGAATGATGAACTTTCCATGCAATTATTAGTTTCTTATGTTCCAACTTATCAATCACTATGCGATAAAGCTACAATTTTAGAGAGCAAGTTGAGAGCAAGAAGAGGAAGCACACCTTCGACAAGCATGGATCGGGACCACCACACAAGATGCATTTGCATGGCGAACATAGTGAAAGTTCAGGCTTTCACAAGCATGAGGGAAGTAACCACCATAACAACAGTCACAATGGACAACATCGCTACCACCAACCAGGCAAGAAGGATCTCAGTCAGATAGAATGCTTCAAGTGCCATGAGATGGGGCACTATGCAAATGACTGCACTGAGAAGAATAGTGATGTTGAGAACCCCAATAGGGATGGGAGAAGCAACGACAATAACAACAACAAGCCTCGTAAGGATTTAAGCCAAGTAATGTGTTTCAACTGTCAATACCTTGGACATTATGCCAACAAGTGCCTAGAGAGGAAACTTGAAAGACATTAAGAGAACCTTCAAAGTGTAAGCTACATAAATTCCTTTTAAGGGTGGTAGCACCCTAGTTATTCGGAAACCCAACCTAATATTTCTAGCCTTCTCGAATCTCGGGACGAGATTCCTTTTAAGGGTGGTAGTCTGTCACATCCCAAAATTTTCCAAATTTTGAAATGTGAAAAGCAAACAAACAAAGGAAATAAAGGATGAAATTTAGGGGGAAAAGAAACTTTTTGTTCCTCTATTGGAACCTTACTTAAACAAAAAGAATTTTGAATGAGGAAGTGACAAACAAATTATCCAAAGCTGAAATGCAATCATCCATGACATGTATCTTGTCAACCCCTGAAGAAAAAGGATAGACCCAAAACCTAAACACTAATAAGAAAATCACCATCAACTTCAATACAAGACTTCAGCTATGTTCCATATAAAAATTTGTCAACATAGTACCTAAATAATCTATAATGGTAAATAACAAAATTACAAAACCACATGAATTGGTTTCACACTATTTGGAGCCATAGATAAAAAGATATGAAGGAAAGTAATTAAGTAAAAAAAAGAACCATATAGGCCAAAGTAAAGATTTACAAATGATATTGTTTGAATTGGATAATAAATAATATAGATAATATCCTAAAATGATCTTGTTGATTTTACAAATTTTTTAAAATTTGAATGGGTCTATTTAGAGCTCAAAATCAAAAGTTATTGAAGAAAACAGAAAAAGAAAAATAAAAACCAAAAAAAACCGCAGCAGCAACAGCCGGCCTATTCGGCCCAATACCCCATCCCACTAAGCCCAGCCCACTATGACCAGCCCTCCCTCTCTGTGGATTGTTTTTTTCTCTCTTCCTTTCATTTTTTTTCTTTGGGCCAAATATTTCTGGCCCATTTAGACCGATCGAGCGAGCCAGCTCGTTCCTCTTCTTCCTCTTCACGTACACGAAACAGACACTTGCGTTCATGACTGTAGATCTTCCTCTCCTCCCCCTATTAATTCTGGTGACAGTTTCTCTTCGACTTCAAAACGAAAAACGTTTATAATCAAGTGGAGGTTCCATTCAGGCCATTAGTTTCTCACTTTAGTGCCTTAATCTCTCAAACCAATACCGTAAACCGAATGCCATATGTCGGCATACAACCTCCGATCTCCCTCCATAGACCATCTTAGCAAAAACCGAAGAGAGCATCATCTTCCCCTTTTTCTCCTCCATCATTTTCGTTCTCAGACTTTTACCAGAGGAGGTCTGTAGATCACATACCAACGATGCCAACTTAAGCCCCAAATTCGAGTTCATCGTCAGATCTTGTCGTCCACGGTGAGAATCTTATCAATTCCTTGAACCAGAATACTCTCTTCATCGTTGCCTATCTCCAGGACATCATGGTTCACCTTGTTGTTGCAGTTGACCGTGCCGCCCGACATCGTACGTCACTCTAGCCGTGGATTTCCGTGAACACTGGAGAGGAACGAGCTATTCATCACGTCTCCAAGCACCGCCTCGACGTCCTCTACGCCGTCCACATCTTCTTCAACTCCGGATACGTTCCTAGCAACGAGAACGGCGACGCCAAGCCCGTGCCCGCTATTCCGGCGATCTTTCCGGCGAGTTTTGCCGGTGAGCTAACCTGGTCCGTTTGATCTTCATCTAAGGGATATCAATAGATCACTTACCAAAGGGGTACAGGCCAATAAAAATCTGCCACTTGTCTTATCTTTTTCTATTTTCGGATTTTTAGGACATATGAACATAGGAACTTGCAAAAATCATATCTTTAGTTATGTTTGTCCAAATTTAGCAAATAATATGTCTATGGATTCACAAAAATGAGTAGAACACAGTAGAGCAACAATTCGGTACTTTTGTGATGGTTAAAATCACGTTTTTATACAGAACCAATTTTGGAGTAATTTGGCTATAAAACATGCTCTAAAAATTATTTTTGAGTGAAACCTTTTGCAAATGGTTGTGTATTGAACCCTCTGACCATAAACTTAAACACAAAAAAATTAAACTTATAATTTTATGGCAGTAACAAATATCACATTGAATAAGCCTTACCTAGTAAAAGAAAAATAATTTAAATAACCAAATTACACTAAAATGGTTCCAATTGGAATTTCAATTATATAAAAGGACCAGTAGGTGTTTGTAGTGTTCAGAACCTTGCTGTAACAACTTGTTAAATAAAATATCTTGTTGTATGCTTGCATGTATTTCGTTGTATTCATGTGTTGTTTTGTGATGCTAGTTTTGAGAGTGTGCTTTTTGCTTGATTGTATTGTTGTAGACTTTGAGGATATATAATTCTTCGAGGATAAATTATTGAGGAGTTATTATTGGACTTCTTATATCCAAAAAGGCAAGTGATACTTTGGTCTCATTAAATTTCTTATTGTTTCTATTATGCGTTAGTGATATTTTTTTGTATTATGCATGATAAGATGGAAACGGCTTTATAAATGGATTGTCTCGATGGATGAGTGTGTAGTGTTGGAGCAAGGATTTAGAAGGGTACACTAGGGAAGCACTAGTGTGACCATGTCAGTGTAGGATACACTAGGGATGTACTAGTGTTACCATTGAGTTAGAGGCACAGTAGGGATGTACTAGTGTGGCCATTTTATATTAGCGGTACACTAGGGATGTACTAGTGGTACCATTGAATTAGAGGCACGCTAGGGATGTACTAGTGTGACCATTTTGTGTTAGCGGTACACTAGGGATGTACTAGTGTTACCATTGAGTTAGAGGCACACTAGGGATGTACTAGTGTGGCCATTTTATGTTAGCGGTATACTAGGGATGTACTAGTGGTACCATTGAATTAGAGGCACACTAGGGATGTACTAGTGTGACCATTTTGTGTTAGCGGTACAGTAGGGATGTACTAGTGTTACCATTAAGTTAGAGGCACACTAGGGAAGTACTAGTGTGGCTATGTTAAGTTGGAGGTACACTGGGGAAATGCTAGTGTTATAGCAGAATATGCTATATCGTTTATGTTTCACTTGCCAATACATTCAACGTATTGACCCTTTGTGGCTGTAACTTATCATGTTGCAGGATTATTTGATGATAGTGAAGTTTGATGAGTAGGGATTACGAGTCTGCACCCAACATGTTTGCCTGTGGCACATGAAGATGAAGGACTCCATGCTTTATAGTTATATCTGCTGCTTTGTAATAAGATAGTCATATGAGCTATGTAAGTTGTAATGAACTATTTTTTATTCTTGGATATGCGATGTAATATGACCTTTGTTTCTTGATATTACATCTTAAACTGTGGGTGCTAGCTATTCGATCCAGGGACTAGCACTATAAACACCGGGATCTACACCTTAACAGGTTCGGGTCTTGACAAAACTGCTTTGGGAATCTGTATCGCTTGTGAAGCTTCTTAAGGAGGTTATCGACCAAAGCTGCATTGTCAGCATGTCTGATGTACTTCGTGTTGATCGACATGCTTTCCCGGACGATGCACCCGAGTTGCAGGCCGTACTGATACATTGCAAATGTATCTATAATTTTTGATGTTCCATTCTTGGTTTTATCCACTTTCTTGTGTTTTGTTCCAACTTTGGAGTACTTTTCATATGATTTCTTGGACTAACCTATTAACCAGAGCCACAGTGCCAGCTGCCTGTTTTCTGCTGTTTTTGGTTCCAGGAAAGTCAGAAAATGAATATTCTCGGAATTGGACGGGACAAAAGCCAAAGTGCCTATTTTTCCGGAAGTCATCAGATTCCAGAATACGAGACGGAGAGGGGCCAGAGGCCGGCCACACCACCTGGTCGCGCGGCCAGGCTTGGCCCACACCAGGGGGTGGTGTGGTGGCCCCTGGCACCCCCTCGGCCTCCCCTTCCACCTATAAGATGCCCTCGGGACGAAAACCCTAAGTACCCAATCAAAAATCCATGAAAGAGTCTGTAGCCGCCGTCATCTCCATCCCTAGATCGGGAGGGATCTAAAGCTCTTCCCGGCACCCTGCCAGAGAGGGGAATTCACCCTGGAGGCCTTTTTCATGACCATGCAAGCCTCTGATGTGATGCCTGAGTAGTTCATCCTTGGAATACGGATCCATGTAGTAGCTAGATGGCTGGTTCTCCTCCTTTATTCTTTCATGTCTAGATCTTGTGAGCTCCGTTCATGATCAAGATCATCTATTTGTAATTTTGCATGTTGTGTTTGCGGGGATCCGATGGATATTGAGATGCTATTTCAGATTGATTATTGATTCTATCATGTCTTTGTTATTTGTGATCTTGCATGCTTTCCGTTGTTAGTAGCTATCTTGGCCAAGTAGATGCTAGCAACTTCAAGAGTTAGTATTTATGGTCGATAGTGGGTTCATGCCTCTGGTAATCTGGGGAAGTGATAGAAATCTCTAAGGTACTAGATGTGTTGTTGCTACTAGGGAGAAAACAACAATCCTTTGTTCATAGAACAATCGTATTGTTTACTTTACACGCAATTCGTAAAGCAATAATCTGTTGCTTGCCATGCTTTGAACGTTTCAATATGCTAGGCTCATGTGTAGATGTTGTTGGTACACGAGAAAAGATGAACAAAACCGAACCTAATGGGGAGGAACCTAAGATACCAATACCCTTTAAACTAGTAGCAATACATGATGCCATAGAAAAGAATCTTGATTGGATTGTTCGTGCAAACCCTTTTGATGAGAATAGTGAACCTAAGAGCATTGAGAGAGGATCCTCTAGAACTTATTTGGATTATATACCTTGCCTTGTTGAAAATATTTCTGGTATTGATCTTAATTCTTCTTCATTTGAGAACACTTGATTCTTTCTTTGCTTCTTATGCCTAACTTAAAGGCGTTAAAGAAAAGTACTTATTGGGAGATAACCCAAAAGTTTTAGATGAGTCTTGGAAGTTATTACCTCTATAATAGCCGCTCCTTATCCTTTTTATTTGCTTTTTGTGCCAAGAGTAACCTCTAATGAGAGAGAAGTAATGATTGGGAAAGTTGTTGTCCCGAAACAGATTTCTGTGCTTCACCGTAAAAATTCGTGTAAAATCTCTGAACGTCTTTTTGTGCTTCTGCCCAGGTCATTATCTAACTTTCGTTAGTTCAACACTTTTTGATTTGAGCAATAGAAGGTCTTCGAAAAAATTCGTCTTTACCTGCTGGTCTGTTTTGATAGATTTCTGCCATTTTCTGCATTTGCTTCTTGTTGGTTCCTTTTTGAGTTCTTTTGGGGAATTGAGCTTTTTGAGGGAAGTGCTACAGTAGCTAGTGTTTTAATGGAAGTTTATTTGGTGTTAGAACTGAACCTTAAGACTTATTATCTTGAGTGCACTAATGTTGCTAATAAAGATTGTGTGAAGTTTTGTATGAAGGAAAAATTTCAGGTGTATGGAAGGAATGAGTAATGAGATGAAGGATGGACTAAAGCTCAAGCTTGGGGATGCCACGCGTGTCACCCAAGAAATACCCAAGAAGTACAAGCGTAAAAGCTTGGGGATGCCCAAGGCATCCCCTTCTTCATCAATAAAAATCCCAGGTTTCTTCCAAACGCTTCATTTTTATTGTTTCATGCACAGTTGTGTTGTTCTTGGAGCGTCTTCTTTTTTGTTTTTGTTTTGGTTTTTCGTTTTCTTGGTTTTCTTAGTTTTCTGAATAAATTGGTTGGACCCCCTCTTTCATACATTGGTTTGCAAATAGTTTGGTTTGGTTTGGAAAAGATTTGGAAAGTTCATGCTTATGTGGTAAAAAGAGCTCATTTTTGACTGTGGCCTATGCTTTGTCTTGCCATGCTTGATATTGTTTTGGCTTTTTGCTTAGTATTCTTTGCTGTAGCATGACTTGTTATAAACAATTGAGATTGCTTAATGTGCCTTGGATGAATCATGCATTGTTTTAGCATATTAAAGCATAGTATAGTGGTATTCTCCTTTGATGCTTTATTTAGGTTGACTTAGCGCATGCTCACACCATGTTATGACTATCTCAAGTCACCATAGCCTTTATGATCCTTTAGTTTTCAACTTGTAGTATCACTTTATGCTTTGATCAATGATGTTTTGTCGCTCTGCATGATTATGGCCATTATTACTCTCTTAGTTTGTCGCTCCCAGTCTTTGCTAGCCTCCACAACAAGGTATGAGTTCCACTCATGCATCCAACTCCCTAAACCAAGTTATTCCAAAGAGTCCACCATACCTACCTATTAGAGTATGCTATTCCAAGTATATTCATGCTTTTGTTTACCTTCCAAATTAAACTTGTTATGAGAAAACTAGTGATTAAAGCTCTCACGAACTTGATGGCACACTTTACTTAACTTTCCCTTAATAAACTTGAACCATTGTGTCGTCTATGTTGTATATGCTTGCACCTATTTGTCAGGAATTAGCAGAACCATGCTTTCATGGGGAACGCTTTCAACATTGCACTTGGTACTTGTACCTAGTTGATATCATGCTCTTTTGTATATGGATGTCGTCGGTGTGAAATGAAAGGGGAGCTTGTAAATCCATGGAGTTAGTATATGTGTTAGAGAAACGCCTGGGCCGCTCGTCTAATCCATGCTGACATGGTGGAAACCTGCAGCGTAACCATAATGAGCTGTCTATGAAGCATTCTTCTTATAAAAAAAGAGTCCTATATTGAGAAAAAAGAGAGAAAAGGGAAAAAAAGAGATACTATGAAAAGAGGAAAGAGAGAAAAAAGCACCATATTCCCATGGTAAATAAGAAGAATGCCGAGATGCTCGTTGTCTGCTTGCCTTGTCATTTTGATATTGGGATTCTTCCATATCATCGGGCAAGGGGTACCCCGTTGGCGGTTCTCTATGATACACATGTACTTACGATGACAAGAACTTACCGGTGACTAAACTTGAGTAGCATGAGATTTCTGACTTATACAAGGGACATGAGATTTCTGACTTATACTTCGTCAAGCATGTACACCATAGTTTGTTCACTTTAACCTTAATCACTTCAAGATGCTTATGATAGAGGCAATGAGAGCTGAAAGCTATAAGTACCATAATTTTTGGAAGCTCTTTATGAGACTTGAATCCCTACTTCCTTTTACAAAGGCCTTTCTTCCACCATTATATTGAGTCTCCACCTTCTATCTTTATGCACCTACCTTGAGAGCACAGTGGCCATTCTTAGTTCTATGTGCATTGTCCCAAGACTAGTTGATTGATGCATAACTTGATATTGCTTGTTTTAAACTATTGTATCTAGTCACTCTTATGAACTTTGAAGGTGTCCTATGCATTTATATTTGCTACTCTATTGAGGGACAAGCTGAATACTAGTATGTTATGTTTTCTTTATGTGAAACAAACAAACGTCTTGCAAAGCATTTTTATTCATGAATCTTTTGTTTGTGCCTTTTCATGTTGCATCATGGTTTCTTTGCTGATTGCTAGAACTTTGACTTTCATGTTATGATTGAAGTACTATGATCCCAGCTTTGAATGTTTTGCAAATACTTTGATCAAGTCTTTGATGGTGCATGTCACCTCAAAAATTATTCTTCCTTTTTATCACTTACCTACTCGAGGACGAGCAGGAGTTAAGCTTGGGGATGTTGATACATTGCAAATGTATCTATAATTTTTGATGTTCCATGCTTGGTTTTATCCACTTTCTTGTGTTTTGTTCCAACTTTGGAGTACTTTTCATATGATTTCTTGGACTAACCTATTAACAAGAGCCATAGTGACAGCTGCCTGTTTTCTGCTGTTTTTGGTTCCAGGAAAGTCAGAAAATGAATATTCTCGGAATTGGATGGGACAAAAGCCAAAGTGCCTATTTTTCCGAAAGTCATCAGATGCCAGAATACGAGACTGAGAGGAGCCAGAGGCCGGCCACACCACCTGGCCGCACGGCCAGGCTTGGCCCGCGCCAGGAGGTGGTGTGGTGGCCCCTGGCACCCCTCTCGGCCTCCCCTTCCGCCTACAAGATGCCCTCGGGAAAAAAACCCTAAGTACCCGATCAAAAATCCACGAAAGAGTCTGTAGCCGCCGTCATCTCCATCCCTCGATTGGGAGGGATCTGAAGCTCTTCCCGGCAACCTGCCGGAGAGGGGAATTCACCCTGGAGGCCTTTTTCATCACCATGCAAGCCTCCGGTGTGATGCGTGAGTAGTTCATCCTTGGACTACGGATCCATGTAGTAGCTAGATGGCTGGTTCTCCTCCTTTGTGCTTTCATGTCTAGATCTTGTGAGCTTCGTTCATGATCAAGATCATCTATTTGTAATTCTGCATGTTGTGTTTGCGGGGATCCGATGGATATTGAGATACTATTTCAGATTGATTATTGATTCTATCATGTCTTTGTTATTTGTGATCTTGCATGCTTTCTGTTGTTAGTAGTTATCTTGGCCAAGTAGATGCTAGCAACTCCAAGAGTTAGTATTTATGCTCGATAGTGGGTTCATGCCTCTGGTAATCTGGGGAAGTGACAGAAATCTCTAAGGTACTAGATGTGCTGTTGCTACTAGGGAGAAAACAACAATCCTTTGTTCGTAGAACAATCGTATTGTTTACTTTACACGCAATTCGTAAAGCAATAATATGTTGCTTGCAACTTAATACTGGAGGGGGTTCGGATGATAACCTGAAGGTGGATTATTAGTCATAGATGCAGTTGGATGGCGGTCTATGTATAATGTTGTAATGCCCAATCAAGTCTCAAAGGAGTCAAGATGATTAGTATATGCATGTATTGCTTTCTCGATGTTTGTCAATTTCCCCGCTGTAATTTGTTCACCCAGCATGTTATCTATCTATGGAGAGCCACCTCTAGTGAACTATGGATTCCGGTCCTTTTCTTTACATACAATCTACAATCTTTTACTATTTTGTGTTTACTTTCTGCAAACTTTTACTTCTTTCCATTCGATATGTTTAATCCTTTGTTTTCTACAAAACACGTTGAGATTGACAACCTCATCGCAAGTCGGGGACAAAGTTCTGTGGTTGTGTTGTGCAGGTCTCCATGTTGCTACTAGCACCGGTAGTGCGCCCTGCCAAGGCTTAGCTAGTAACACCTTTGGGGTGTTTCCTTGCTCCTACTGGTTCGATTAAACCTTGGTTTCATAACTAAGGGAAACTTGCTGTTGTGCTCATCATACCTTCCTCTTGGGGTTCCCAACGAGCTCTACATCAACCACGCACCAACACTTTTCTGGGCGCCGTGCATTGAGCCATCACGTACCCTTTAGCAATCGCCTCTGGCGCAATGGGTAGGCCACTTTCTGTGACCTCAGTGAACTCATCGCAGACGGTGGCGAGCACTGGCACCTTCCGCTCCTTCTGTTCCTTCTTATTCTTCTGAGAAGCGGCCGGGTTGCCGCTACCTCCATCCGTGCGCTCGCCGCCATCGATGCGGGCGCCGCCATCGGTGGTGTCATCCTGTTTGTCGCCGCCTTCACTAGTTCCATCGTAGTCGTCTTCGTTCCCCTCATAATCAGGATCTCCGCCCTCATTAGCCCCAGCAGCTCTGGCGACGGTCGCCTCCTCCTCCGGTGGTGGTGTCATCCTCATCGCCTCCTCCTCGTCCTCCTGTTGGGACCCCCGCCAGAATGACTGGTTGGCATGTCTAGCTTGTTCTTCGACGTTGATCATGTGCCTAGAAGGACCGGACTCGTTGTTGCCTGACATGTTTGCACTACTCTATTAAAAAGAGGTAAAAAGTTAGCACAAATCTCGGCCGAAAAATTCGGCATGACTAAAGGAAGATCTTAATCTTTTAAGGAACTTCTGAATATAATTCATGCCCGAATAAGAATGATTGAGTAGAGAAGTTGTATATATGCCATTACTTCATTGCAATAAACAGACTGATATTATGAATAAATATTTTGAGAATAAGTTCTAGATTAGGTACTTGTTTATCTCATTTGGTCTGCTTAGTTCCAAGTTGTTCTTTTTCAACTGGCATTGTCAGTTTCTAATCATCGTGACAGTGGCAACATTTTCAACTAATTGAGTCATTTTGTTCATATGCAGAGACGGACTTGTGGATGCTGCTGGAGAGATTTTTGCTTCTTGCAAATTCACTAGCGATACTCAATGAAGACATCTTTCTTACTCCTATGGAATGGAGCATGTCTCAAGTTTCAGGATATGGGCAAACCAAGTCCTTGAAGGGCTACATTTTAAAACTATGGTTGTACGTGCACGCAAGTTGGAGCGAATCGCTGATGCACTACACTCTGAAGATTTGGCAATGCTTTATGCCATAAACACAGTAATGCAAATGGGATGTAACCGGTACTGTTTGAAACTGATTCTACACAACTAAAGATTGCCGTGACTATAGAAGATTATGATCTAGCGTCATTAGGGGCTATATTCAGAGATATTAAATCTCAATTGCATATGGGCTTTACTTAAGTTAGTGTTGTATCATGGTCCCGGGTTTGTAATTTAGCAGCATACTCATTAGCAGCGTATGGGGTGTTGATAGCAACGAGAGTTTATGAGGAGACAAAGACATGAGCTGAACTAGCTTGTAGTATGAATTCTGTATTTTCTTCGAGGAAACATACGATGTAGTGGTGTTGTAACATGATCATTTGCTTCCAAGGTTATATCACCAGTCCTGAATGCCCATCTAGTCCAGTTATACACCAAATGATTTGATTTAATATCATCAATACTCATTAAATTAGCCATAGATAAGTACATAAGAATGATCCACATATCCGGGGGCTCTAATTCCATTTCGTGTCTAAGATCTTCTGTATCTCATCCTCCAACTATTGCTTGATTTTTTTATTCCTTTTAGCAAAAGTACTAATAATCAAATGTTGAACATTAAAACAAATGAGACCTATCAGGTAGCCCTTGGTGGCATACTTTTATATAGAAGAAAACGTCCTAAGCTGTAGAAGAAAAAACCCTAAGCACCCTGCTCAGTTTTATATACAGTAGAAGGAAACACCCTAAGCTATAGAAGGAAAAACCCTAAGCACCCTTCTAAGTTCGGGATTCGAACTTGGGGGCTGCTTGCACACCTGCATAGCTTGCCAACAGAGCAACCCTCTGTTCTCAATGTTAAACATTACAATGGAGCTGATTTGAAGGAGTTGAGGTAGTCAAACTGCGATTTTATGACAAAAGTCATTAGGTAGAAAAATAATACCACGACCTTACTATTTTTAGGTTACCATGACTTAATTTAGGTTCATAAATATCAATTAATCACCATACAAGAAATTAGCTGTTAAGACAAAGCCAGACCTTGGAGATGACATAGGCCCAGCAAGGCAACAACAAAACCTAGAACACAAATGCTAGGGGTCATTTTAGTCATCCACTTCTGGCTTCACAAAGAATTCTATGAAAGCAATCTGGCTTGGCTATTGAGCCCCTCTGTGGTAAAATTGAGCAGAGCATTCTTGCAGAGAGGGGGAAAAGAAGAGAGCGGTAATTGTACCTACGGATGGGGAGGTGGTCATCGACAAGGGTGGCGGCAGTGCTCCTATTGCAGACGCTGCAGGACTCCTCCTCCTAGGTCGTAGGCGGGGCAGGGCGGGCCTCCTCCTCCACGGGCTCTGGAGCGGCAGTGGCGGGCCTCCTCCTCCATGGGCTCCGACACGGCGGTGATGGGGCTCTCCTCCACGGCGGCTACAGCGGCGAGGGCGATTAGCTAGGGTTTGCACGCAGGCGAGATGAGGGAAACAAATGGAGAAGGTAGTAGGGGAGGCCAAACCGTTTATTTGGCTAAGTGTGAAAGTTATGTGGCGCATTCCTCTAAAATGCGCCACTGAATTTATAACCTATATGGCGCATTACTACGATATGCGCCACAGAACTTTTGGGCATAGTCCAAAACAAAGCGGCGTCGTAGTTCGACAAGATCAGCTACATGTCCTAGTGGTCTCGTTCACTAGATTTCAACCTGGGGCAGCCAGGTTCGAATCCTGGCTGTCTCAGACTTTTTTTCCTTTTTAAAAAAATATTTTATTTATTCAAAAAAATCAAGAACATATACACACATATGCATATTTATTCAAAAAAAGCAAGAACATATACACATGCATACTTATCAAAAAAACCTCCTGAATCATATATATGTGCTTGTCACACACAAATGTGAATTTGTATACCCACACGAATATCCCGTGTATTCTTTAGTCTCTAACTAATATATATTTGCGAGCACACATGTGAATTAATACACCAAAAAGTCACATAATTGCTAGTGTCTCTTCACAATCTTCTTGCCCTTTTTCGTCGCGGTTGAATACTTTAGCCCGTGCACTTTGAGATTTCTTCTTGTGAATGGACAACCTTTAGTAGGTAGTGTGGTCTTCCTTCTTACTTTAGTAGTAGTAGGCATGTCGAAGTACTTGTCGAATTCCTCTTCGATCTTCAGGTCGCCGTTTTTGTCGAAGTTTTGCTCATTGGCGGCTCCTTCCATTCCGATGATGCTCCTCTTGCCCCTCCTAACTATGACACGGTTGGGCCTCGATGGGTCGGTAATAAAAAAGCATTGATCAACTTGGCTAGCGAGTACCCAAGGCTCATTTTTTGTGGAGGCGTTCTTCGTTGATATGGCATCTGGTATAACCATTGTGGTGAAATACTGGCCTTCTTCTTCCACGTTCTTGGCCCATCTAACACGGAACATCGGTACGATCTCTCCACAATAGTAGAGCTCCCATATCTCCTCGATCCTTCCATAGAATCTTTCCATCACAGTAGTCTCATCATCAACAAAGGATAACATAGTTACTCCTGAGTTTTGATATTCGCTATTCATGTCCTTTTCCTCAGTGTAGAATCTGTAACCGTTTATGTCGTATGACTGATAGGTCCTTAGGTTGTGCCCTAAGCCCTACGACAAGGAGAATATGAGTTTTTGATCTTCCGTAGAAGGCGTCTATGGGGGATTGTCCAGTTGCCTTTTCTTGAACCAACCCGTGAAGCTGGAGTTGTGCTATCTGGTTACGTCTCCCTTCTTCCTTGGCCGGCCTTGCTCGACGTACTCCTGCTCGATTAAGCTTATGTGCTCTTCGACCCAAGGGCCGACCACTTCAATGTGTTGTAGCGCGACTCGGTGTGCCCTTTCAAAATCAGTGCATTGACCATCAATGCCGACATGCAGTGAGCGGCAGCCCTCGCGGTGACCATATCCACCGAGCCTGCCGAGGTGCTTCTTTGTGGGTATTCCAACATCCTCGTTCTCGGTGGTTAGATAATTCTGGCAGAAGGAGATGCACTCATAGATCAGAAAGCCCTTGGCTATGCTTCCATCTGGACGAGACCTGTTGCGAACGAATCCTTTGATGACACCGTTTAGCCTTTCAAACGGCATCATGTTGTGCAGGAATGTCGGACCGAGCTGGATGATGTCGTCCACGACATGTACAAGCAGATGCACCATGATGTCAAAGAATGCGGGCGGGAAGTAAATCTCAAGCACGCATAGTATCATCACGATCTCTTCCTGTAGCCTGTCGAGCTGCTTCACACTGATCGACTTCCTAGATATGACGTCGAAAAAGTTACAGAGGCCAAACAATGTCTCATGGACATGCTCGTCCATTATCCCACGGATCGCAACGGGGAGTATCTGCGTCATCAGCACGTGACAGTCGTGAGACTTCATACTGCTGAAACTCTTCTTCGCCACGTCCAGATATCTGCTTATCTTCCCTGAGTAACTGCTGCACTCGACTTTCAACGTAGAGCTCGTTGGGAACCCCAAGAGGAAGGTATAATGAGCACATCAGTAAGTTTTCCCCCAGTTATGAAACCAAGGTTTAATCGAACCAGTAGGAGCAAGGAAACACCCCAAAGGTGTTACTAGCTGAGCTTTGGCAGGGCGCACTACCGGTGCTAGTAGAAACGCGGAGACCTGCACTACACAACCACAGAACTTTGTCCCCAACTTGCGATGAGGTTGTCAATCTCACCGTGTTTTGCGGAAAACAAAGGAGTAAACGTATCGAATGGAAAGAAGTAATAGTTTGTAGAAAGTAAACACAAAGCAGTAAAAGATTGTAGATTGTATGTAAAAGATAAGGACCGGGATCCATAGTTCACTAGAGGTGGCTCTCCTTAGATAGATAACATGCTGGGTGAACAAATTACAGCGGGGCAATTGACAAACACCGAGAAAGCAATACATGCATATACTAATCATCTTGACTCCTTTGAGACTTGATTGGGCATTACAACATAATACATAGACCGCCATCCAACCGCATCTATGACTAATAATCCACCTTCAGGTTATCATCAGAACCCCCTCCAGTATTAAGTTGCAAGCAACAGATTATTGCTTTACGAACTGCGTGTAAAGTAAACAATACAATTGTTCTATGAACAAAGGATCGTTGTTTTCTCCCTAGTAGCAATAGCACATCTAGTACCTTAGAGATTTCTGTCACTTCCCCAGATTACCAGAGGCATGAACCCACTATCGAGCATAAATACTAACTCTTGGAGTTGCTAGCATCTACTTGGCCAAGATAGCTACTAACAACGGAAAGCATGCAAGATCTCAAATAACAAAGACATGATAGAATCAATAATCAATCTGAAATAGCATCTCAATATCCATCGGATCCCCGCAAACACAACATGTATGAATTACAAATAGATGATCTTGATCATGAACGGAGCTCACAAGATCTAAACATGAAAGCACAAAGGAGGAGAAACCAGCCATCTAGCTACTACATGGATCCGTAGTCCAAGGATGAACTACTCACGCATCACACCGGAGGCTTTCATGGTGATGAAGAAGGCCTCCAGGGTGAATTCCCCTCTCCGGCAGGGTGCCGGGAAGAGCTTCAGATCCCTCCCGATCTAGGGACAGAGATGACGGCGGCTACAGACTCTTTCGTGGATTTTTGATTGGGTACATAGGGTTTTCGTCCTGAGGGCAACTTATAGGCGGAAGGAGAGGCCGAGGGGGTGCTGGGGTCAGCCAGACCACCCCCTGGCGCGGGCCAAGCCTGGTCGCGCAGCCAGGTGGTGTGGCCGGCCCCTGGCCCCTCTCCGTCTCGTATTCTGGCACTTGATCCCTTCAGGAAAAATAGGCACTTTGGCTTTTGTCCCGTCCAATTCCAAGAATATTCATTTTCTGACTTTCCTGGAACCAAAAACAGCAGAAAACAGGCAGCTGGCACTGTGGCTCTTGTTAATAGGTTAGTCCAAGAAATCATATGAAAAGGACTCCAAAGTTGGAACAAAACACAAGAAAGTGGATAAAACCAAGCATGGAACATCAAAAATTATAGATACATTTGCAATGTATCAACATCCCCAAGCTTAACTCCTGCTCGTCCTCGAGTAGGTAAGTGAAAAAAAGGAAGAATAATTTTTGAGGTGACATGCACCATCAAAGACTTGATCAAAGTATTTGCAAAACATCAAAGCTGGGATCAAAGTACTTCAATCATAACATGAAAGACAAAGTTCTAGCAATAAGAAAAGATACTATGATGCAACATGAAAAGGCACAAACAAAAGATTCATGAATAACAATGCTTTGCAAGACGTTTGTTTGTTTCACATAAAGAAAACATAGCATAAAAGTATTCAACTTGTCCCTCAATAGGGTAGCAAATATAAATGCATAGGACACCTTCAAAGTTCATAAGGGTGACTAGATACAATAGTTTAAAACAAGCAATATCAAGTTATGCATCAATCAACTAGTCTTGGGACAATGCACATAGAACTAAGAATGTCCACTATGCTCTCAAAGTAGGTGCATAAAGTTAGAAGGTGGAGACTCAATATAATGGTGGAAGAAAGGCCTTTTTTAAAAGGAAGTAGAGATTCAAGTCTCATAAAGAGCTTCCAAAAATTATGGTACTTATAGCTTTCAGCTCTCATTGCCCCTATCATAAGCATCTTTAAATGATTAAGGTTAAAGTGACACAACTAAGAGGATATGCTTGACAAGTTATAAACCGAAATCTCATGCCCCTTACTTACGAAGACCGATCCTCATTCTACTCAACTTCAGTCACGAGTAAGCTCTTGTCATTGTAAGTATATGTGTATCATTAAGAACCGCCAATGGGGTACCCCTTGCACATGATACGGGAGCTTTCCCATAATCAAAATGACAAGGCAAGCAGACAATGAGCATCTCAGCGATCTTTTTATTTGCTATTTGCATAGGTTTCTATTAAGGATGCTTCATAGAGTGCTCATTATGGTGATGCTGCAAGTTTCCACCATGATTAGGCATGGCTTAGGCTAGCGGCCCAGGCGTTTCTCTAACACACATACAAACTCCATGATCTTACAAGTTCCACTTTTATTTCACACCACCGGGATCCGTAAGCAAAAGAACATGATATCAACAGGGTACAAAGTACAAGTGCAATGTTGAAAGCGTTCCCCATGAAATATGGTTCTGCTAATTTCAACTTATAAAGCGCAAGCATATACGCAACAAAGAAGGACCCAATGGTTCAAGTTTATTAGAGGCAATAAAGTAAAGTGTGCCATCAAGTTCGTGAGAGCTTTAATCACTAGTTTTCTCATAACAAGTGGAAGGTAAACAAAAGCATGAATGTACTTGGAATAGCATAAGCTAGTAGTTAGGTATGGTGGACTCTTTGGAATAACTTGGTTTAGGGAGTTGGATGCATGAGTGGAACTCATACTTTGTTGTGGAGGCTAGCAAAAGACTGGGAGCGACAAACTAAGAGAGCAATAATGGCCATAATCATGCAGAGCAACAATACATCATTGATCAAAGCGTAAAGTGATACTACAAGTTGAAAACTAAAGGATCATAAAGACTATGGTGACTTGAGATAGTCATAACATGGTGTAAGCATGTGCCAAATCAACCCAAATAAAGCATCAAAGGAGAATACCACTATACTATGCTTTAATATGCTAAAACAACGCATGATTCATCCAAGGCACATTAAGCAATCTCAATTGTTTATAACAAGTCATGCTACAGCAAAGAATACTAAGCATAAAGCCAAAAGAATATCAAACATGGCATGACAAAGCATAGCCATAGTAAAAAACGAGCTCTTTTTACCACATAAGTATGAGCTTTCCTACTCTTTTCCAAACCAAACCAAACTATTTGTAAACCAATGTATGAAAGAGGGGGTCCACAACTTATTCAGAAAACTAAGCAAACCAAGCAAACTAAAAACCAAAACGAAAACGAAAAAGAAGACGCTCCAAGAAAAACACAACTGTGCATGAAACAATAAAAATGAAGCGTTTGGAGGAAACCTGGGATTTTTATTGATGAAGAAGGGGATGCCTTGGGCATCCCCAAGCTTTGACGCTTGCACTTCTTGGATATTTCTTGGGGTGACACACGTGGCATCCCCAAGCTTGAGCTTTAGTCCATCCTTCATCTCATTACTCATTCTTTCCATACACCTGAAAATTTTCCTTCATACAAAACTTCACACAATCTCATTAGCAATATTAGTGCACTTAAGATAAATAAGTCTCAAGGTTCAGTTCTAACACCAAATAAACTTCCATTAGAACACTAGCTACTGTAGCAGTTCCCTCAGAAAGCTCAATTCCCCAAAGGAACTCAAGAAGGAACTAACAAGAAGCAAATGCAGAAAATGGCAGAAATCTGTCAAAACAGACCAGCAGGTAAACACGAATTTTTTCGAAGACCTTATGTTTCTCAAATAAAAAAGTGTTTAACTAACGAAAGTTATATAACAACCTGGGACAGAAGCACAAAAAATTACAGCTCAATCCGACGTACAGAACTCTCTCAGAAATTTTTACGGTGAAGCACAGAAATCTGTTTCGGGACAGCAACTTTCCCAATCATCACTTCACTCTCATTAGAGGTTACTCTTGGCACAAAAAGCAAATAAAAAGGATAAGGAGAGGTTATTACAGAGGTAATAACTTCCAAGACTCATCTAAAACTCTTGGTTTATCTCCCAACAAGTACTTTTCTTTAACGCCTTTAAATTAGGCATAAGAAGCAAAGAAAGAATCAAGTATTCTCAAATGAAGAAGCATTAAGACCAAATTTTGTTTTCATAGGAGAAGCAAAAGAAATATTTTATCTCTTTTTAGGGAAGTGTTCTATACCTTTCTTGAGTGGGAGTTGATATTTAATGGTGCCTTCTTTCATATCAATGATGGCACCAACAGTTCTAAGAAAAGGTCTTCCCAAAGTAATAGGACAAGAAGCATTGTATTCAACATCCAAAATATAGAAATCAACGGGGACATAGGAATCATTAACCATAATAAGAACATCATTAAGACTCCCCATGAGTTTCTTTTTAGCAATAGCATCAAGTGGGACATTCAAATAGCAATCTTCAAGAGGAGGCAAATCAAGCATATCATAAATCCTTCTAGGCATAATAGAAACACTACTATCAATGTCACATCCCAATATTTTCCAAATCTTGTAATGTGAAAATAAATGAATAAAATAAAACTTTGTTTGATTTTCAAGGCCAGAAGAAACTTTTGAATTCAATTGGGACTTCAAACCAGTTGGATCAAATAAAATCCTAAAGGGATTTATAAAGATAAACATTTAATAAAGAAAAATAAAATATTTTGGAAATACTATTTTGGAGCTTTTATAATAAAATATTTTGTTTTGATAAAATGAGTAAAGGTTTATTTAAATAAAATAATAAGAATGTACTATCCAATTTTATTTAAGTAAAGGCTTTTCCCATTTTAAATAAACACTAAAACTTATTTATTTATTTTAAATGAGTTTTCCAAGTATTTTATTACTACTTTGAAATCTTTTTATAAAAGGTTTTGGTTCTCAAAATGAAAAGAAATATTTTAAATAAAGATTATTTTATAAAGCCAAATTAAACCTTGGCCAAGACTTTGAAACAAAAGGTTTTGCTTTGACTAAAAATAGTAGAGGTTTATTTAAAATAAAAGGGATTTAAATATCCAAGTTTTATTAATAAAGGTTTTACTATTTTCAAAACACCAAAACTTATTTATTCTTTTAAAATAAGTTTTCCAAGTATTTTGTATTCTCAAAATAAAACCTACTAAAGTGTTTTGGTTTTATTTTAGATTTCAAAATAAAGTTTTTTTTAATTAAACAAATCCTATTTGATTTATTAACTAAGGTCCATTATATTTAATTATTAATGGAACCTAAAATAAAAAGTTATTTTGTTTTAAACAAGATTTCCAAATATTCTTTTATTTTCAATTAAAAACCTACTGATTTGGTTTTGAAAATGTTTGGATTTCAAATGGAAATTTTATTAATTAAATCAAACCCTATTTTATTAAATAACTAGAGATCCATTTTATTTAAATATTGAATGGATCCTAAAATGAATAAAAATATTATTTTATTTTGAGATTTGGTTTATGTTAATAAACAGAACCAAATTCAAAGTACAAAGTTGAGTGATTGTTTGAATTGTTTGAGTGGTTTGAATGTTTGAAATGTTGATTGAAATTCAAACAGAAAAATAGAATTAGAAAAGGAAAAAGAAAACAGACAGAAAAAAATAGAGTCAAACCGACCCAGCCCAGCAGCCCACTAAGGCCTAGCAAACCAGCCCAATTCTCTTCCAGAAAGAAAACGATTCACACCCAGTTTCTGACCCACGCAGACAATGACCAGTGGACCCTCCCCCTCATTTCTTTTCCCACTGACCGGTGGACCCCACCCCTCTCTCTCTCACGAAGCGAACCGTTTTCACCCGGATAAGAACCCACACGGTCACTGACGTAGAGGACCCACTCCCACTCTCTCTCTTTCGCTGACAGACGGGCCCCGCACCACTGTGCATCCTCTTCACCCGCGCCAGCCGTTTCTTCCCCTCCCCTCAACGGCGTTCTGCCGATTTACTCCGGCGTTGAATTCGCCATAATGCCGCGTGTTAATCTCGCTGTGATAGCACGCTATAAGTCGCCAGCGTCCCCTCCTCCTTTCCCCTCTGTCACCACACCTTGACTCGCCACCAGGCCGCCCCAATTCCTGCTCGAGCTCCTCTGTTCCGACCACCGTCCCCGAGCAATTCCGGCCAAGCCACACCACCTCCTGCCTCCCCGAACACACGAGCACGCTCACAGCATCCTGGCGCATCTTCCCGTGCCAGTCATTCATCCGCGGGTGCCCTGTAACCTCGACTTCGACGACGACCTGCAGCACCGCCGTCTGCCTCTTTATCCGACGAGCCCCACAGGTAGATTCCGGTCGCCCCTCTTCTCCTCGTTCACGCACACAACACCTCCGTGATCTCCTGCATCTAACCCAACCCTCGGTTGTTCTTCTCGTGACCTGTAGCGATGTCTCCGACCACGACTGAGACCACCGCGTCTACTGCAAACTCCGGCGAGTCTTCCTGGTAAGCTCGGACCTCCCCGATACCATTCAGTGATGCTCACATACTCCTTAGTACCTTGCGCGTCTAACACACCCTCTGCCTTGCTTCGGCGAGCCTTGTAGCCTCGCTCCCGTCGACGACTGACCGCACCCGAGGCACGGCTCAACTCCGACGAGCAATTAGTTCCACCCTAGTGCGCCCCTCGCCTCCTCGCAACCACGTCGAAATTTCCCACGACCCTGCGATCACGGTGAGCCATCTCCTTCTCTTCCTTGCGTCCAGTATCACCGGCGACTACCTCGCCTGAGCGCTGCCGCCTGAGCGCCGCCGCCGGTGCCGCCGATTATTAGTCAGAGTAGTTAGGACCGTTAGATTTGGATCTGACGTTTAGGAAAGAAAGTGAGCGAAGGGGTATCGAGCAATCTGTGCCGTGCGATCCCACTTTGATCTAACGCTCCACAGCGAACGATCCGCACGAAGCGGTACCGACCAATCGCGGCGCGACGCGTGGCCAGATCTGTTTTAAAACAGAATTTGAAAACAGATTTTGATGCCATTTTCAAACCCTTGTAACTTTGGATCCACACGTCCAAAAATTACAAATTTTATACCAATGGATTCAGGAGAGCAAGACCTAGCCAACCATGCCCTTAGTTTAGCAAATAGTATCTGTTAGTTTGCTTGTTTTTGCAGATTCTTTTGTGTGCTTCCTAAGATTAGAAAAATTGTTTAAAAATGTTTTTAGGGTAAAAAACCTTTGCAAAATGGATTTTTGTGACCTTACTGACCCTAGGAACCAACCCATGTTTTGGAAAATGAATTTGGAAAAGTTTAGAATGGATTACTTGGTTTAGTCCATTTCTAGCTAATTAAAAACTATTGTTTTGTTTATGAAAAATGGTTTTGAGTAAAAACTTTGGAGAAAATGGTTTGGACCAAACCTACTGACCAAAAACACCAAGTTTTCCAATAGCAACTCATTTGGTGAAACAAAATAATGATTCTTGATTTAAAACCATTTCTAGTTAAATAGAAATGTGGTTTATTTATTAAAAATGGTTTTGGAAGAAAACCTTTGGAAAATGTTTTGTTTTAAACTCACTAACCCCAAATACCAAGTTTTATGGTTTGAAAACATATTTGGTGAACCCTATAGGTTAATGCCTCAGTAAAAAAATATTTCTACACCACATAAAATGATACTTTGTTTTGAAAATGGTTTTTGTAGTGAAACCTTTTGAAAATGACTTTGCCACTTTACAAAATGACCATTAGATGTACCCAAATGTCTATGACCCACTAGGAACCACTTTTTCAAACAAAACAAAGCTTGGCATGCTTGCATGCATTACTTTGACTTTGTTATTTTATGTGTGTTGTTTTGCTTGATTGGTAGATTGAGTTTGTGCCTTATTTGATTGATTTGTAGTGACTTGAAGAGTGTGATTGTTGCAAGGACAAGGAAGTGAACCTATACCCTCTACCAAAAAAGGCAAGTGATGCTTCATATCTTTTGTCCCATTACTTTCACTATACTTTCACTATGCATTAGTGTTTTTGCATTGAATAGGAAGTGAACCTATACCCTCTACCAAAAACCTAGTAGATGAATCCTTAGTAGGATTTTCCTAAATTAAGAATCCTATTACTATCAAGCTTAGCCTAGCTAATAGAAAACATGGGTGGAATATATATTCACACTATGGAAAAATATTCTAAGTCTGTGGACTTATGTTTTGTTTAATAAAACAACTAAGTGAATAAATCACCTGGGTGGAATGGAAGGAATGGTTTGTGTTGAGTGGTTCACAAGGCCCATTTTTATGGTTTACCTTAGTGTATCTCACTTGTGGATGGCCACCCAGGAACAAAGAGATTTGTGATGTCAAATGTTGAGAAGCTTCAAGTGCAACCACTTGGCAATATGGGCTCTGCCATGATCATATAGGTTGCAAGAACTTATCCATATGGACAGTGGGTGGTAGTGTTTGATAGGTTGGAGCGCGTCCATGATGGTCTAAGGGAAGGCTTCTGAAAGATCTTGTCTTGGGAAACCAAGTCTTGTGGGGAAAGTGCACCACCTCTACAGAGTGTAAAACCTAAGTACTTAGCCATGTCCCTGGAAAAGGACAATTTGAGCATCAAGACATGGAAGCAATCAAGAATCTCATCATTCAAATTTCTAAGATAAAACTTGTGGTTTGAACAATGGTTGTTTGAAATCTTCAATCTTTGATGGAGAGATGGCTTGGTACAAGGATCTTGAAATCTTTGATTGAGGAAAATTATTTTATCAAAGCAAAAACTTAGTATTTTCAAATGTTAAGGAAAAATCTATTTTGAGCAATGCAAGCCTCAACTCCACTTAGCCAAATGCATATAGATGATAGACTCCACTATACTACCATAGTATCACTTGCCAATACAATTCAAATGTATTGACCCTTGTGGCTGTAACTTGTAATGTTGCAGGTTTGATTGATTTTAGTGAAGATTGATTGATTAGGATTACAAAGTCTACAACCAACATCTGCCTGTGGCACTTTGAAGATGAAGGACCCCATGCTTATAGTTATTCCGCTGCAATGTAATGTAATAGCCAATTGAGTTATGAAAGATGTAATAAACTATTTTATTCCTGGTTATAAAGTTGTATTATGACCTTTGTTTCTTGATATTATATCTTAACTGTGGATGCTAGCTATTGATCCCGGGACTAGCATTGTAAACACAGGGGGCTCAACCTATTTAAAGGTTGGGATCCTTACAATCAAGATCACACAAAGCTTTGAAATCAAAGTCTTTCACTTTCATATTAATGATGGGTTCCCAACCATCTTCTTGTTTTATAGGAATAGAAGCTTTATGTTTCATCTTTTCTTCTTTAATCTTTATGAGAGCATCAGTAATGTGTTTTGTAAAAGCCATGTTCATAGCACTAGCATTAGGACTTTTAGCAAGCTTTTGTAGGAACTTAATAACTTCAGAGATATTGCAACCATCAAGATCAAAATCAACTTTATCATCTAAAGTAGTAGAACTATTACTAGCCTCAACACTAGTGGTGGTAATAGTAGAAACACTAATGTTTCTAGCAATTTCATCTTCTCTTTCCCACTTAGCATGTAATTCAGCTAATAGTCTAACATTTTCATCAATTCTTACTTGTATGGCATTAGTAGATGCAAAGGGATTGTCATTAGTTTTAGGTTTAGCAGCCTTTTTATTCAAAGAAAATTGAGCTTCAGCCAAAGATGCTATATTTCTTTCAGCATTAGAGAGTTTTTCCTAAATAGTTTTATTGAAAGCAGTTTGTTTACTAATAAACTCTTTAAGCATAACTTCAAGTTTAGAGGGAGCACTCTTATTATTGTTGTAAGAATTTCCATAAGCATTACCATTGTTGGGAGGATAAGGTTTATAATTGTTGTTACCAAAATTGTTCCTATAAGCATTATTACCATAAGCATTGTTGCCAAAGTTGTTATTTCTTATGAAGTTCACATCAACTTGCTCTTCTTGAGCAACCAAAGAGGCTAAAGGAACATTATTTGGATCAATATGGGCTTTCCCATTAACAAGCATAGACATAATAATATCAATCTTATCACTCAAGGAGGAGGTTTCTTCAACATAATTTACCTTCTTACCTTGTGGAGCTCTCTCAGTATGCCATTCAGAATAATTAACCATCATATTATCCAAAAGTTTTGTTGCAACACCCAAAGTGATGGTCATAAAGGTACCTCCAGCAGCTGAATCCAATAAGTTCCTTGAAGAATAGTTCAATCCTGCATAAAAAGTTTGGATGATCATCCAAGCAGTCAGTCCATGAGTGGGGCAATTCTTTACCAAAGATTTCATTCTTTCCCAAGCTTGAGCAACATGCTCATTATCAAGTTGTTTAAACTTCATTATTTCACTTCTCATGGATATAATCTTAGCAGGAGGGTAGTATTTTCCAATAAAAGCATCTTTGCACTTAGTCCAAGAATCAATACTATTCCTAGTTAAGGAATTCAACCACTCTTTAGCTTTTCCTCTCAAAGAGAAAGGAAACAATTTCAGTTTAATAATATCACCATCTATATCCCTATGCTTTTGCATCTCACAAAGTTCAACAAAGTTATTTAGATGGGAAGCAACATCTTCATTACCAATAGCAGAAAATTGTTCTCTCATAACAAGATTGAGCAAGGCAGGTTTTATCTCAAAGAAAGTATTTTCAGCCACAGGTGGAGCAATAGGAGTGCTCATAAAATCATTGTTGTTGGTGCTAGTGAAGTCACACAACTTAGTGTTTTCAAGAGTAGTCATTTTTTTTGGGTTTTCACAATAAGAAAGCAAACAAATAAACTAATTTTTTTTGTTTTTGAAGAACAAAACAAGCAAACAAAGCAAAAACAAAGAAACTAAGCAAAACAAAAACAACAAAGTAAAGAGATTGGTTATGAGGGACTCCCCTTGTGAAGATGTCCTTGACTCCCCGGCAACGGCGCCAGAAAAGATCTTGATGCACTCGACTTTCAATGTAGAGCTCGTTGGGAACCCCAAGAGGAAGGTATGATGAGCACAGCAGTAAGTTTTCCCTCAGTTATGAAACCAAGGTTTAATCAAACCAGTAGGAGCAAGGAAACACCCCAAAGGTGTTACTAGCTGAGCTTTGACAGGGCGCACTACCGGTGCTAGTAGAAACGTGGAGACCTGCACAACACAACCATGGAACTTTGTCCCCAACTTGCGATGAGGTTGTCAATCTCACCGTGTTTTGCGGAAAACAAAGGATTAAACGTATCGAATGGAAAGAAGAAATAGTTTGCAGAAAGTAAACACAAAGCAGTAAAAGATTGTAGATTGTATGTAAAAGACAAGGACCGGGATCCATAGTTCACTAGAGGTGGCTCTCCTTAGATAGATAACATGCTGGGTGAACAAATTACAGCGGGGCAATTGACAAACACCGAGAAAGCAATACATGCATATACTAATCATCTTGACTCCTTTGAGACTTGATTTGGCATTACAACATAATACATAGACCGCCATCCAACTGCATCTATGACTAATAATCCACCTTCAGGTTATCATCCGAACCCCCTCCAGTATTAAGTTGCAAGCAACAGATTATTGCTTTACGAACTGCGTGTAAAGTAAACAATACAATTGTTCTATGAACAAAGGATCGTTGTTTTCTCCCTAGTAGCAACAGCACATCTAGTACCTTAGAGATTTTTGTCACTTCCCCAGATTACCAGAGGCATGAACCCACTATCGAGCATAAATACTAACTCTTGGAGTTGCCAGCATCTACTTGGCCAAGATAGCTACTAACAACGGAAAGCATGCAAGATCTCAAATAACAAAGACATGATAGAATCAATAATCAATCTAAAATAGCTCTCAATATCCATCGGATCCCCGCAAACACAACATGTATGAATTACAAATAGATGATCTTGATCATGAATGGAGCTCACAAGATCTAAACATGAGAGCACAAAGGAGGAGAAACCAGCCATCTAGCTACTACATGGATCCGTAGTCCAAGGATGAACTACTCACGCATCACACCGGAGGCTTGCATGGTGATGAAGAAGGCCTCCAGGGTGAATTCCCCTCTCCGACAGGGTGCCGGGAAGAGCTTCAGATCCCTCCCGATCTAGGGACGGAGATGACAGCGGCTACAGACTCTTTCGTGGATTTTTGATCGGGTACCTAGGGTTTTCGTCCCGAGGGCAACTTATAGGCGGAAGGAGAGGCCGAGGGGGTGTTGGGGTCAGCTAGACCACCCCCTGGCATGGGCCAAGCCTGGCCGCGCGGCCAGGTGGTGTGGCTGGCCCCTGGCCCCTCTCCGTCTCGTATTCTGGCACTTGATCCCTTCCGGAAAAATAGGCACTTTGGCTTTTGTCCCGTCCAATTCCGAGAATATTCATTTTCTGAC
Source organism: Avena sativa (assembly GCA_916181665.1). Classification (NCBI taxonomy): domain Eukaryota; kingdom Viridiplantae; phylum Streptophyta; class Magnoliopsida; order Poales; family Poaceae; genus Avena; species Avena sativa. The sequence goes on from OV702290.1 coordinate 475,769,475, forward strand.
TTTCCTGGAACCAAAAACAGCAGAGAACAGGCAGCTGGCACTATGGCTCTTGTTAATAGGTTAGTCCAAGAAATCATATGAAAAGTACTCCAAAGTTGGAACAAAACACAAGAAAGTGGATAAAACCAAGCATGGAACATCAAAAATTATAGATACATTTGCAATGTATCAATAACCGTGAGGAACTTTCACTCCTAAGAGGCACCTGAAAAACTGCTCGAGCTCCTCCAGACTTAGAGTGAAGCAGGCAGCACGAAGCACCACCTCATTCTTCTTAACTCTTTTGCGGCGACCTTGAGTCCCTTCCGCCTGATCATCATCATCATCATCATCACTATCAGGGTACTGAAGATCTTTCTTGATGCCAAGCAATTTAAGGTCCTTTCTTGCTTTTGGCCCATCCTTGGTCCTCTCCGGCATGTTCAGTAGAGTGCCAAGCAGACTCTCGGTAACGTTCTTCGTGATGTGCATTACATCGAGGCTATGGGGAGTGTGAAGGACCTTCTAATACGGCAGGTCCCAGAAAACAGACCTTGCTTTCCATACACCCATCAGCGGCTTTGTCCTCGGTCGTTTTTTCCAGGCGCAGGGCAATCTACCCAATTATTCAAAAGCTCCTCGATTTCTTCGCCGCTCCTCGGATGCGAGGCTCTTTCGAGCTCGTCCTTACCATTGAACAGGTCACCACGTTTTCTCCACGGGTGATCCATGCGGAGCCACTTTCGAGTACCTTGGAACACGGTTTTCGAAGACCCGGATCCCTTGGTAGCTGGAGATGCGGTGTCTCATCCATGCACTTGATGCATGCATTGTGTCTGTGGTTCACCTGGGACGATACATATGCATAACCAGGATAGTCCTGCACGGTCGTGAGCAACGCGGCTCTCATATGGAAATATTCTTTAGTGTAGGCGTCCCACGTACGGGTCGGCGTGTCCCACAAGCTGGCTAACTCCTTTCTCAATAGCCCGAGATACAGATGCATATCGATACCTGGTTGTTTCAGCCCTTGAATAAGAATGCTCATGTGTACATACCTTTGCTTCGTGCATAGCCACGGGGGGAGGTTGTACGGCCATACAAACACGGACCAGGTGCTATGCGTGCTACTCTGGTTTCCAAAAGGATTGAGTCCATCGGTGCTCATACCCAGCCTGACGTTCCTTGCATCGCCCCCGAACTCTTCGAACTCGATGTCTAATGCATTCCACTGGCTAGCGTCTGAAGGGTGTGTCAGGATCTTGCCCTTCTCTGGATCATCTTCAGGTTTCTCTCTTTCCGCGTGCCATTGCATGAGCTTTGCTTCCTTAGGATCTACGAAATATCACTACAGACGCGGGGTGATAGGAAAGTACCATACCACTTTTCGAGGAACTTTCTGGTTCCCTCTCTTGTACCATCCTTGGCCACACACTGGACATGTGGTTCTATGCGCGTACTCGTTCCGATAAAGTGCGCAATCATTGATGCATGCGTGGTATTTAATGTGTGGTAGGTCGAGAGGGCACACGATTTTCTTGGCCTCCTCGATACTTGTTGGCAATATGTTCCCCTTAGGAAGTCGGTCGTGCCAGTATTCCATGTTTGCGTTGAAGCTCACATCGGTCCATTTGTGTTCAGCCTTCATCTCCAGAGCCTTGAGAGTTACACTCAAACGTGTATCCTCGAGGTGACACCTAGGATACAATGGAGTCATCCTGTCTACCTCCATTTGGGGCAGCTTGGCTTTCTCTCTGGCTGCAGCTTTATCGTTGCTCGTCTCCTTGAGAAGCAGTTCTTGAACATGAGGGTCCTGCAAGACCAAAGTTAGCAGCGTCTGTGTGTTCGCGTCTTATCCTTCTTCATGATGATCATGCCCGTCGCCATCTCCTTCTCCATGCTGATCATGCCCGTCGGCATCTCCTTCGTCATGATGATCATGCCCACTGGCATCTCCTTCGTCATGATGATCATGCCCGGTAGACTCTTCGTCTTCTCGCCCGCCCACGTCTTCGTGACCACCACCATGTCCTGCCGGTGCCTCATTGAGGTCGCGCATGAAACCGCGCCTGAGCAGGTGACCCTCCAATTGTCCAGATTCAGGGTCGATCCAGCGCTGCAGTTTGCATGTTCGACATGGACATATTATCATGGTCTTGTTGTTCAGAATCATGTCCTCCTTCGCGCCTTTCTTGTTCCTAGCAATTCGACCTTCGCTCATCGTGAGGACCATGGTTGCCTAAGCGGTCAAAATAGAGAGTATAGGTGAGAACCACACCATATGAACACACACACATGCATGAATGCTAGCCGGAAAAAATTCGGCATGACCTTTCCTAAAATTAGGACATATGGATAGTGCAAAAATTTGCCGAAATGGAAATGAATCAACATTTCGGCAAACATCCATGTAACCACACCAGCCGGGACAACGACAAGCAAGCAACAAAAAACTTCCTCCCATTGCAAACATTCATGCACCACACAAGCATCGTCTCGCCATGGATCGCACACACACACCACCCGTGCGACAAGCTTCACCTACATGTTCATGGCCAAGTATTCACCTAGTAGACACAATAATAGCGAGACGAGACCGCGTGATGAGAGAGTGTAGACAAATAGATCTACAAGTTGGTGGAGAGGAAATTAGTAAACAAATAGAGATGTGAGAGAGAAAAGTAAGGAACTTTTAGATCTAGATGTTGGAGGAAAGCTTCCACTTACCAATCTATGGATTAAAGTAGGTTTAGTTACAAGAAAATGGAGAAATTATGGGCAAAATGGGGTGTGAGGGAGGAGGAAGACGAGTTGGGAGGAGGTAGAAAGGAAGAGATGTGAAATGGGTGGTGGTGGATAGATAAGAGCTTTTGTCACCTCTTTAACATGGATCTGGATGCCCTCATCTGTGGCGCATATGGAGGAAATGCGCCACAGATGCTGAATCTTCTATGGCGCATAAGTCCATATGCGCCACAGAAGTGGGTGAATTAGATTCCCTGTGTGGGGCCCTCCTCCATGTTCTGTGGCGCATGTGGGGATATGCGCCACAGAAGTGAAACACATCTATGGCGCATATCAGAAAATGCCCCACAGATCTTGGGTGAATTAGATTCCATGGTGGGGACCTCCTCCATGTTCTGTGGCGCATAATAAAATATGCGCCACAAAAGAGGCAACTTCTGTGGCGCATATAGTGAGATATGCGCCACAGAACTTGGATCAACCCACCCTGGCTGGCGGGTCCCACCAATCTTCTGTGGCGCATATTGTAGAGATTGCACCACAGAACTTCCAGGTTTCTGTGGCGCATATTTTCTAGTGCGCCACTGATATTTATCTGTATCGCATGGTTTCACATATGCGCCACTGAATATCTTGTCTATCCATAGGCTGTTTCCTAGTAGTGTTTGTATCTAGTTTCGAAATAAAGATATCGATCCCACAAGGAGCAGGAGTCTGAAGTCTAATAACTCTTGAAATAAATATTACAATAGAAATGCTAGATAAAGTTCTAAGTGACAAGATAAAATGCGAGTATTGTGTAAAAAGGTGTTTTGGGGTTTTGGGTATAAGAGCAATAATAAAGTAAAGTAAACAACTAAGTACAAAAATTAAGTATCGCGTATGTAAGAGAGATTGGAACTACAGTAGGGAAAAAGCGTTCTCAGGGAGTAGCGGATACACCACTAGTATTATAAAGATTTAAGATAAAGATTATCATCATGAACATTCTCAACTATGTATGTGTGGGAGGAACTCCGTATTTGGATGAATAGGCAACAATCACTGCTCACATCATCCTCATAACCACAACTGTCAGCAATCGACATCAATCGAATTACTACGCTATTAAGGGACGTAATCCTGTAGGACGTATCCCATGGCATGGATAGTATTTCGTGAGATTCCTCGGTTCCCAAGTTGATACATAAGGGGTGTTGCCAACATATTTATAGTCACTATAAGTGCTAGCACACCTCCATCTACCAACAAGTAGTTTCCTCCATCGAGTCCCCACGAGAGGAAAATATTGAGAGGCCGACTTCTCTCAACATTAAGATGTAGAAAATCTAACACATGGTCACATCGATGAATATCATAATGGACTTTACCTTATTTCAATCTCATACTAGGGTTTCTCCATCTCCCCAAGAACTTATGATCTACTTAGACATGGACACAATCAACATCATGGCAATGGTAATGGAAACAATCATAGATGAATAGTACTTGTATAAATCCACAACGAGTACGGGAATTACAACAAGATCTAGACAAGATGTAGATGGGATGGATGGAGATGGTGGTGATGCAGCGGTGGATGATGAATATCGATGTCTTAGCGTCTCGGATCTGCGCAGGGCAAAGATGGATCCTTGGTGGATGAGTTCCCCCTCGAGATGCCTTTTAGAGGTGAGGTTTCTGCGATTTCTAGGTGTTCTATCTATCGTCTCCTCGAACCAATTGCACGGGGTGAAACTAGTTGACGAGGCGAAGGCGGTGCCAACTATACGGCCAGAGCTATACGGCCGGAAAAATTGTTCCGGTCATATAGTTGGTTGTTGGACTCTCTGCCTCCCTTGTTCGCTTTTGATTTTCTTCTGGTATTATTAATATTTCCCAAATAAGCGATTGACGTTGTCTTTGGCTCCTTTTCTCCCTAGTACAACTGCTCCAAGAATCGTATCCATTGGATCCATCATCTGTCTTGATCCTGGTGAAAACAGACATAAGATGTGCGCGCGAGCGCCATAAAATACGAAGATCCTACATCTACAATGAAAAATAATAATGTAAAACATGATGCAAATATGCACTCATCAACTTCCCCAAGCTTATACTCTTGCTCGTCCCGAGCAAGTTTTAGCTTAATGGATGTGATCCTCATATTCATGAAGCTGAGTCGATAAAATAAATGAGGCATTTGCAGCATGTGTTTATCATGTATGATACATAGGAATAAGTTCATTGAATAGTACCTTACTCGAACCATCTGAATAGTACTAGCAGGCTTCCACACCTTAGTGATCAACAGTTCATAAAAGATGAATTTCAACATAATGTAAAAGCAATGGTGAGGAAATCGGTAATCGTTAACTGCTCGGTCGGCTTGGGAGTAGCAAGTAATCGGAATTCGGATGATTAACTGATTTAACCGGTTGGCTAATAATCGGTGCAACCTACACAAATTAGCATCTAAAACACGTGTATATAAGAAAGAAATAGTATATGCCCAACCCTACTTATCTAGAGCCCAAAATCCCAATAAAACACATACGCTTCTCCTCTGACCTCTGAAGTTGCTCTTCTCCCACCACCTACCTAGGGTACTGGTTGGTGATGGCAGGAACCGAGCTCTTGGAGGCGGGAATCGAGCGGGAGCTTCGTAAAACCTACTTCATTGGGGCGGGCTAGCGGTTGGACGGGTGATATGCATTGAAATGTTCTCAACTTTTTTGACCAATTGTAGTAGTTAACCAGGAATATACCTAGTAATCGGCTTATCACAGCTATTAGTCGGGATAAAGGATTAACTCAACGAATTAGTGGTAATCAACATGGTTAGGTCCCTAATAGCGATTAATCGTCCTATTAATCACTGATTCAGACAATTATTTAAATCGGCCTATTAATCGCCTATTCATGAAGCTGAGTCAATAAAATAAATGAGGCATTTGCAGCATGTGTTTATCATGTACGATACATATGAATAAGTTCATTGAATAGTACCTTTCTCGAACCATCTGAATAGTATTAGCAGGCTTCCACACCTTAGTGATCAACAGTTCATAAAAGATGAATTTCAACATAATGTAAAAGTATTCGATTCAACCGAATGAGTTAGCGAGGTAGTCCCAAGTGTTTTAGGATTCACGTATTCACTTGGGATTCAAAATCTCAAAAGTGTATCTTTGTCATACTACAATACAGTGGTATATGCCTACTTGCTCTTTGTACACTCGCTCTTTTTCTTCTTATTTTTCTTTTCTTTTGTATATATGCTCACACTTTTGTTTAAGTGTTGTGCAAAGGAGCTAGCCATACATTCCACTTCATGTAGGAATCCAAAGTTTAACGATCTCAATTATCAAATTCCAAGTGTATACGAAGCATTCTTATGACTTGAGAATTCTACCTCGTCTTGTTCTCACTCTATTTTGATAGCACTTTTATTTTCCTTTGTTCAAGGTTTCTTTCTCAACTTAACTGTATAGATAATTTTTCTTTGTAAATCAAACCGTAGACTTAGAGCATATTGACTAAATTATCTTTAGGTGTTCCATTAATACCAATGGTGTGGAAGACTCCTATTGCTATCATCAAGTGAAAGTAAAATTATACTCAAGCCATTCATATATTAATAAAGCAAACACAAACTCAATATTGCTCCATATATAATAATAAACTCGGAATTTCATAAAAGGGATCGACTATTCCTGAAGGGAATTCTAATGATGCAAACTTTATTGCTAGTTTGAACTAATGCGAAATAGTAATAAAAACTTATAGGATAGATTATAAGGTCTCAAAGATCTCCCCAAGCTTGAAATCAAGCCAGGCAGGATCAAATAATCCCTTGCGATTATTTGATACCGTGCTTGTTGTAGATTACTGTGGTGCCATGGCATGTAACACCGCGGTACATAGCTTCTTATTGGTCTCCTCCAAAGCAGTTATGCAGATGTAGCATCACTTAATCACCAATGGAAGGAGTCTCCACTCTATCAGCGAACTTAGACTACAGAGTCTCAAATTAGACTACAGAGTCTCCACTCTATCAGCAAACTTAGTCACCAATGGAAGGATGTCTTCCTTCTTCTCCATCTCATTGAGACGGTGACGGACTTCAACGCGATGGACTAGCTCCTGTTTTTGATATATCTCCAATGCCTGCACGCTATCCTTGGTCCTAGGGACAACTTCTTCTTCCTTGTCCATAATTGATGGATCGGCGAAGTGGAAACCGTACCTCCACTCTTCTTGATGCTTGACCTTCATACCAGCACCAATGGTTGGCTTCGAAAGTGGTTCCTCCGTTCTCTTGCTAGCACCTGCACCAATATTAGATAATTCCTTACGCTTGTGCGGCCTTTGATCCGTAGTGATGAACTTGACCGTCTCCACATGCCCTTTTCCATGTGGTTTGCGATCTTCTCTCTCTTGTTGAGCTTCCTTCATCGCCGCCCAATTGATCTCTGGTGGATCATAGGCGTGACGGAGGATGTAGACGTCAACCACATCATCGTTGAAATCGTTCTTGAAGTAGCTTGGATCGACGTACTCCTTGTACCTCGGGCTAAACCTCTCCACCTCCTTGTCATCGTCCTCCATGGACGGGCTACTAGAGCGGTCCCTGGAAGGAGCAATGAGCCCCAAGGGTTTTCCACGGCCTAGGACAGGATAGCGCATCGCTAAATTGGTTCCTGGAGATTATGATTAGAGAGAGAGAGAGAGAGAATGGCGGTATATAAGGGGGGTCAGAGGTCGGTAAAACTCACGAGAAACACCAAATTATCGCCCAAGAAAAAAATCTAAACAAACCAAGGAAAGAAATCACGGATTTGGAAGTGTCCTGCCGCGTAATGACCAACTATACGGGCGCGGCTCGTATAGCTCCGGCCGTATAGTTGGTTCCGGGCAGATATTTCCAAATATCTCGAGTCCAGGTCAATTAAATCACGACTCAGAACCGACAATAACCATTTTTTTAGATGAATAAAAAAATGAAAGATCAAGCGAAAAAGTGTTTGAGAGTTTAACGACCAACTATACGGCCGGAATTTTTGCTCCGGTCGTATAGTTGCGACCGTATAGATATAAACACTGAAAATCAAAAGTGTCTGAGAGTTTAACAACCAACTATACGGCCGGAATTTTTGCTCCTGTTGTATAGTTGCGATCGTATAGATATAGACACCTAAAGCAAAACCATCTGAGAGTTTAACGACCAACTATACAACCGGAATTTTTGGCTCCGGCCATATAGTTGCGACCGTATAGGCTCAGATAGCAAAAATAATTTCACAAAGATGGTACAAAGAGTTTAACGACCAACTATATGGCAGGAGCTTCCTCTTCGGTCGTATAGCTCCGCCCGTATAGTTGGTAAAACCCCTCTAAAACTTCAGAAAAACACAAGGAATTCAAAGGCAGAATTTTCAAAAGTAAAAAATTGTGAAAACAAATCACTTATTTGGGTAAGAACACTTACCCTGCACTTAACATTGTTTATTCGGGGATGAAAAGTTCCTCCCACAACAAATACTTCTTCTCTTTTGGAGGAATTGACTTTAGTTCATTGGATAATTCTCGTAAACGAAAATCACCAGGACTAAAGTTCCTCTCAATAAGATTGGTATCTTGTGGGGCAATCATGGACACTGCATCCAACATCTTTATTTCTTGCCTCTGCATAATCTACAATTCAAATTCTTGAAGTGAAAGAATCCAACGGATCAGTCTTGGCTTATGGTCTTTCCTTTCAAAGAGTTCTTTTAAGCCATCACGATCTGCGTGAACTCTTACCTTTGCATCAACTATATAGGAACGAAAATTTATCACAAGAGAAAAATATAGCAAAAAGTTCATTTTCTTCCTTAGGGTAGTTCTTTTGAGCACCATTGAGAGTTCTACTAGCATGATGTATAATATTAAATCTACGACCAATATGTTGTCCTAGAGTTACTCCTACAACATCATCGCTAGCTTCACATACTAATACAAAGGTTGTATCCCAGATAGGTGGTTTAATGATGGGAGCATGAGATAAAGCATTTTTTGAGTCTATCAAAGGCTTCAAGACACTTATCATCAAAATTAAATCCCATTCCCTTTTGCAGGAGGTTTGTCAAAGGTTTAGATATTCCAGAGAAATTTCTAATGAACCTTCTATAAAAACCCACATGACCAAGAAAACTTCTTATACCTTTAATATCCCTAGGTTGTGGCATTCTCTCTATTGCTTCAACCTTAGCTCTATAAACTTCAATTCCCTTACCTGATACCTTGTGTCCAAGGACTATACCTTCTTTGACCATAAAATGGCACTTCTCCCAGTTTAGAACAAGATTAGTTTCTTCAAAACACTGCAGAACTCTTTTGAGATTATCCAAGCAACTAGTAAATGAAGTTCCATAGACAGAAAAGTCATCCATAAATACTTCCATTATAAGTTCTATAAAATCATCAAAAATAGCAGTCATGCATCTTTGAAAAGTAGCTGGAGCATTACATAAACCAAAAGGCATACGTCGGTAAGCATGTAAACCATAAGGACTAATGAAAGTTGTTTTAAGTTGGTCATCTGGATGAACAACTATTTGAGAAAACCAGAGTACCCATCCAAGTAGCAAAAATGAGTATGGTTTGCTAACCTTTCTAAAGTTTGATCTATGAATGGTAATGGGTAGTGATATTTTCTAGTCTCTTTATTTAATTTCTTGAAGTATATGCACATCATATGCCCAACAACAGTTCTAGTAGGTATCAATTCATTGTTTTCATTAGGAACAACAGTAAAACCGTCCTTCTTAGGAACACAGTGAACATGACTTACCCATTCACTTTCTTTAACAGGATAGATTATACATGCGTCCAATAGGCGTACAATTTCTTTTCTTACCACTTCTTTCATTTCAGGCTTCAGTCTTCTATTGAATTCTGCAACTAGTTTAACACCTCCTTCCATGAATATTCGATGGACGACTATCATGGGACTAATTCCCTTCAAGTCATCCATTGAGTACCCAAAGGCCTGGCGATGATCCTTAAGTATCTTCATGAGTTCTTCTTCTTCTCCTGAAAGTTTAGCACTAATAATAACAGGGAATTTATTTGTATCATCTAAAAACTTGTATTTAAGATTTTCTGGTAGAGTCTTCAACTCTGGGGGTGGTAGTTCCTCGTCCCCTCTCTTTTCTGGCTCTTCAAAAGCCTCATCAGTTGGAGGTCCCAAAATGGGAAGTGAATCGAATTCATCTTCTAGTTCTCCTAGGGACTTGTCCTCCATAACTATTTCTTCATAATTTGGCTCTTCATCTATTTCTTCTTCTTGATTACTAAAGAAAAGTGTTGTCATTTCCTCAATAGTTCTCTCTTCTTCTTCTTCTTCTTCTTCTTCTTCTTGTATTTGTGGAGGCCTGTCTTTAAATTTGCAAAAAGTGGAATTTATTTTCCGTTCCCCCAACCTTAAGAGACACAATCTCCTTCTTGAAATTAACATAGGCACCTATATCACCCAAAAAGTTCCTTCCAAATATAATTGGGCAAAGAGTGTCAGCTGGCATATCAACAACTACAAAATCGATACGGAAGTTTTTGTTGCCAATTGTGACAGTTGCATCTTCAACTACTCCCATTGGAATTCTCAGATTTTTATTGACTAACATAATTGTCATATCAGTATTTTCAATTGTAGTCGGTTCTATTTGTTCTTTTATTTCTAAGTAGAAATCATAAGATATAACATTAACTTCGGTGCCAAGATCACATAAACCGTAATACGAGGTTTCTTTAAATATGCAGGGAAGAATAGGCTTACCCACATCTTTTATCTTTGTTTTACCTTCAACCAATATGGAAGTCTCTTCATCAAGTTCAACTATATTACAATGTGAGTACATAGCCATAATTACTTCCTTGGTTACCTCTTCATCTTTGGTTTCATCCAGATGTTCCACGACTTCTGGCATGCTTTCCTCTTCCTTCTTCTCATGTACTACTTTGACCTGTTCATACTCAAGAATATGCTTTTGTGCAGTGTTAGGAAAAGCCAATTCATGCATTGGTTCTAGGGAGGCCAGTGTTGCGTTATGTTCTCTTTTCTTCTCGGGTTCGCGTGGTGGATCATACTTAACCGGACCCACTTTCAGAGCTTTGATATGTTCTATAAAAGCTTTAACAACTTGCAACACACGATCTGAATCCAAATAAAGTTCTTTAGATAATTCTTTAACATGGCCTTTTATTGTAACCATGAATACAATCATGCTCTATTTCTACGCCTCCTTCGCTTCCTAGACCAAAATTCCATGGAACTCCATGATCACGAATTCTATTAAATAAAATCCCAAGCTTTAGGTATAGGAAGATTCATAAAGGCTCCTTCCGCGAAAGAGTCTAGTTTAATTTTATTAGGTTCAATTAAACCGCAATAAAAGATATGTAGTAAATACCATTCAGGCAAATCATGATGAGGACATAGTCGTAGTAAATCTTTAAATCTAATATAAGCTCTTACCAGTCCTTCATTAGAACGATTCTTCCAAGTCATTATAAGACTCCTGATTCCAAAAGATTTTGATAATGGATAATATTTTGATAAAAATTCACAAGCCAGATTATCACAAGTAGTAGTGGCTTTAGGGGTAGAGATCTATACCATGAGAGAGTTGTACTTGTCAAAGTTCGACTAAAAAGTTTAACCCTTACCTCATTAGCGGTATATCCCGTCAATAGAAAAGTAGTAGAGGATTTTCTTCATCTTCTTCATCTCCAGTAAATTGCTTTTTATGTAGAATACTAAGTAGTAGAGGATTTATTTCAAACTCGCTGGTCTTCTCATTGGAGTTGTCTATTTTATAAATATCATACGGCTTCCCAAAGTGGTTGAGTGGGCTAACACTAGCCATATGCTCAAACTCCATCATGTTGGTGGAAACCTGTAACTCAGAATAAAATTTAGCAAGACAAAAATAAATAAGCAAAAGCTAAAAGACCTACAACACTTAGCTGCCCGGCAACGGCGCCAGAAAATAGCTTGATGACTGCAAGTGCACAGATCGTTTGTAGCTAGTTTCGAAATAAAGATATTGATCCCATAGGGAGCAGGAGTCTGAAGTCTAATAACTCTTGAAATAAATATTACAATAGAAATGCTAGATAAAGTTCTAAATGACAAGATAAAATGCGAGTATTGTGTAAAAAGGTGTTTTTGTGTTTTGGGTATAAGAGCAATAATAAAGTAAAGTAAACAACTGAGTACAGAAAGTAAGTATCGCGTATGTAAGAGAGATTGGAACTACAATAGGGAAAAAGCGTTCTCAGGGAGTAGCGGATACACCACAAATATTATAAATATTTAAGATAAAGATTATCATCCTGAACATTCTCAACTATGTATGTGTGGGAGGAACTCCGTATTTGGACGAATAGGCAACAACCGCTGCTCACATACTAGTATTATAAAGATTTAAGATAAAGATTATCATCATGAACATTCTCAACTATGTATGTGTGGGAGGAACTCCGTATTTGGACGAATAGGCAACAACCGCTGCTCACATCATCCTCATAACCACAGCAGTCAGCAATCGACATCAATCGAATTACTGCGCTATTAAGGGACGTAATCCTGTAGGACATATCCCATGGCATGGATAGTGTTCCGTGAGATTCCTCGGTTCCCAAGTTGATACATAAGGGGTGGTGCCAACATATTTATAGTCACTATAAGTGCTAGCACACCTCCGTCTACCAACAAGTAGTTTCCTCCATCGAGTCCCCACGAGAGGGAAATATTGAGAGGTCGACTTCTCTCAACATCAAGATGTAGAAAATCTAACACATGGTCACATCGATGAATATCATAATAGACTTTACCTTATTTCAATCTCATACTAGGGTTTCTCCATCTCCCCAAGAACTAATGATCTACTCAAACATGGAGGCAATCAACATCATGGCAATGGTAATGGAAACAATCATAGATGAATAGTACTTGTATAAATCCACAACGAGTACGGGAATTACAATAAGATCTAGACAAGATGTAGATGGGATGGATGGAGATGGTGGTGACGCAGCGGTGGATGATGAAGATCGATGCCTTAGCCTTCCGGATCTGCGCAGGGCGAAGATGGATCCTTGGTGGATGAGTTCCCCCTCCAGATGCCTTCCGGAGGTGAGGTTTCTATGATTTCTGGGTGTTCTGTCTGTCGTCTCCTCGAACGAATTGCACGGGGTGAAACTATTTGACGAGGCGGAGGCGGCGCCAACTATACGGCCGGAAAAATCGCTCCGGTCGTATAGTTGGTCGTTGAACTCTCTGCCTCCCTTGTTCTCTTCTGGTTTTCTTCTAGTATTATTAAGATTTCCCAAATAAGTGATTTACGTGTTTTTGGCTCCTTTTCTCACCAGTACAGCTGCTCCAAGAATTGTATCCATTGGATACATCATCTGTCATATCCTGGTGAAAACAGACATAAAATATGCGTGCGAGCGCTGTAAAATACCAAGATCCTACATCTACAATGAAAAATAATAATGTAAAAGATGATGCAAATATGCACTCATCACTCTACCTCCTCAAAAAGTTGATCAAGACTCCATATGAGATACTTACCGGTAACAAGCCTAACGTTTCATATTCCCGGGTGTTTGGTTGTAAGTGTTTCTACCTCATAAAAGGTGTTCGTTTGTCCAAATTTGATTCCAAAACTTTAGAGGGTATTTTTGTTGGCTATGGTCTCGATTCCCACACTTATAGAATCTATGATAGACTCTCCGGGATCGTCATAGAGTCCTGTAGTGTGGTTTTCGAAGAATATAATGGCCCCTAAGCGGGGCGTGTTGATGTTTGTGATGTAGATGATGAAATACCTCAATATGCCATAAGAAGAATGGGTGCGGGATTCATCCGCCCCGTTGAGGAACCCCTTATGGCGGATCGAGAAGAACTATGCTCTACTCAAGTGGAGCCCTCATCTTCACAGCATCAACAAGCTCCTATTGTTGAAGCCAATGATGACGCAAGCCAAAGACAAGCTGAGAACCCTCACCATGTTGATCAGGCTGGAAGCTCAAGGCCAAAGTATCCTGCCTCTCCTTTGACCGGATTGTCCAGCCCTACGCAGTCAATTGCGCAAGACAGATTCATTGAGTCGTTTGCAAGATCATCTCGGCACCTCTCAAGGAGTATGCCTGATCAAGACCAAGATCAACATGTGCCTCATAATGATGAGAATGAATACATTGATGATGAAGGTCAAGACGAGGACCAAAATGATGAAGAGATCCCCATAAGAAATAACAAGGAGATCGAAGCTCATCGCAAAGCTAGAGTGGATAGAATGTTGGAAAGAAGAGACCACACTCTTGAGAATGTTCTTGGTGATCTAAGGAGTGGAATGTCCACTCAAGCTCAACTGAAGCATTTTGGCGAGCATCAAGCTCATATATCCATGGTGGAGCCCAAGAAAGTGTGGGAAGCTCTTGAAGATTCAGATTGGTTAGAAGCCATGCATAATGAGCTCAACAACTTCGAGAGAAACAAAGTGCAGAAGTTAGTAGAAAATCCCAAAGATTGCCGCAATGTTATTGGCACTAAATGGATATTCAAGAACAAGCAAGATGAACATGGAATTGTTGTGCGGAACAAGGCAAGATTGGTAGCTCAAGGGTTCTCTCAAATTAAAGGCATTGATTATGGAGAGACACATGCTCCCGTGGCTCGCCTTGAGTCCATATGTATCCTTCTTGCATATGTTGCACATCATAACTTTAAATTGCAACAAATGGATGTGCAAAGTGCTTTTCTAAATGGTCCATTGCAAGAGCTGGTTTATGTTAAGCAACCCCCAGGGTTCGAGGATCCCAACTTCCCAAATCACGTCTACAAACTTGATAAGGCACTCTATGGGCTTAAACAAGCTCCACGCACGTGGTATGAGAACCTTAGAGAGTTCCTATTTGACTGTGGGTTTGAAGTTGGGAAAATTGATCCCACTCTTTTTACTAAGAAAGTTAACAAGGATATTTTTGTTTGCCAAATATATGTTGATGATATTATCTTTGGTTCGTCTAACAAAGAATTTAATGATGAATTTTCAAAGCTTATGACTGGTAGGTTTAGGATGTCTATGATGGGAGAGTTGAGGTTATTCCTTAGTTTTGAGATCAAGCAAGTAAGAGTAGGAGCTTTCTTCAATCAAGCCAAGTATACTCAAGACATGCTTAAGAGGTTCAACATGAAAGAACTAAATGGAGCTCCTACTCCCATGGCAACCAAGACTCATCTTGAACTAAATCCAAATGGTAAAGATGTGGATCAAAGGGTATACCGGTCTATGATTGGTTCTTTGCTTTACCTTTGTGCATCTAGACCTGATATAGTGTTAAGTGTAGGAGTGTGTGCAAGATATCAAGCGGCTCCTAAAGAAAGCCACTTGATGGCGGTCAAAAGAATCTTTCGATATTTGGTTCATACCCCAAACTATGGTGTGTGGTATCCTAGGGGCTCAACATTCTCTCTTTGTGGGTACATGGATTCGGATTGGGCTGGTGACAAGGATGATAGGAAATCAACCTCCGAGGCATGCCAATTTCTTGGTAGATCCTTGGTGTGTTGGTCCTTTAAGAAGCAAAATTGTATATCTCTCTCCACTACCGAATCCGAATATGTGGCAGCCGCTAGTGCATGCACTCAATTGTTATGGATGAGGCAAACTTTAAAGGAATATGGTGTTCATTGTGTGACAATGGAAGTGCTATCAAGATTGCCTACAACCCGATGGATCATACAAGGATGAAGCATACTGAGATTCGTCATCATTTCATTAGAGATCATGTTGCCCGTGGAGATATTGAGTTATCTTATGTTACAACCAAAGACCAACTTGCCGATATTTTCACGAAGCCTCTTGATGAAGCAAGGTTTTGCTATTTGAGGAATGAGCTAAATATCGTAGATTCAAGGAGTTTGACTTGATCATCTTGCAGACTCACCTATATCTTGATCCTTATTTGGTTTAGGTGTGGTCATGGAGATAGGGGAGTGTGATCCTAATCCATTGGGCTATCACTCCCCTCGTAATGCCAAAAGTAACAATGTCATACTTGTTATATCATTTCTATGATAAGTGGGCTTCAATGACGGGTAGTGTTTATGAACTCGGGATATATCCTCGCGGTGTCATGACACATATACTCAAACCTAGTGGCTACGGCCGCCGACCCTCTCATTATGGAGAGGCTGCATCTCACTGATAATTTTTGGTTCTTTTATCGGATTTGATTGCATATTCTCTTAGTCGGTTGTTTCATGGCTTTGCTTTCAATCCTCTTGCGGTTTATGGTCTTCGTAGTATGGTATCTTATCCCAAGCCTTATTCCCTTCCCTAAAAACATGCTTTCTACCATATATGTCCTCATACACTTAGACTGGCAGTTTTGGTCAAAGAGGGCTGGAGTTTTCGGTGTTTTTGTTGGGCCATGCATAGATAAACAAAAGTTTTTCCCTTACGCGGTACTCCCAAGATCTATCTTAGGTGATAGGCCGTGAGATTACCACTGGACGTGCAGATGCAGAACTTAGTGTAGCACGTTGAAGCAGTGTCAAACAATCCCACGAACTCCTTCGCTAGATCCTCACGGACTCCTTCGCCTTCAGCACCGCACATGAAATGCCTCTACCGGTATCAACACGTACAGGAAGGAGCTTCGAACAGAGGATTGCTAGATCATGTCTAACCCGAAAGGGGAGTGGAGTGAGTGACGGCTAGGTCAGGGACTATCCCTTGCCACTCCACTTATATACACTCCTAGCTGGGCTCTACGCTTGAGGCCCATTTAGGCTATACCCAATCTCCACATGGGCTCCTTTCCCTTAAGTGTGTGATCCTGTAGGTTCACGTACACCTGGACACGACATGAGTTACTCCTCCAAGTATCCCGTCATGACTTTGAGTCCAACTCACTCCCATGAACACTCGGTCTTAAGTCGATAGATGGTAGCGACCTCTAGCAAGACGTGCCAACTCCCAAGTGACGTAAAGTCAGAAGACGAACCTTTCTCAATGTGACTTTCGTCCAAGTCCCTTTGCCTCACGATATACCTGTTGAGCTATAGGCGAGTAGTTGCCGTCCCTTTAATAGCTCAACTCTCTTCTCATTCCATGATATGTGATTCACCCGACTAACTCTTAGTCGATCGCCTCGGTTAACACTTAATCGAGTCGTGCATGGCCATGCTTCCGAATCATATCACACGGGAGGGCCCCGAGAATATCTCTCCATTAAGGAGGGGCAAATCCCATCTTGGTAATCCACGTCACGCAGCTTGCTTCACGACCAACCCGAACTCTACCTTTATAACTGCCCATTTACGGAACAACGTTTGATAGAACCTAAGCTGACGATCCACAAATCGGATCATGCAACTACCTCAGGTCAAAGGATTCCATTGCTTGAGACTGCAAATGACAACATGCTCGTTGCATCTCAACTGTGGATTAGTTTGACTCGCTAAACTCTTTAGCCGAGTCCTTGTAAGTTGGAATAGCATCACCATGCCCATGACAAGTGGAATTGTGTCATCAGCCGACTTTGACATTAGTGTAAGTTATGTGTCCAGCACAACCTGAACGACTAAGGACAATTGGTATGAACAACATGAATATATAGTTCCACTACCGAATCATGTATTCAGTGATACATATCTAATGTTCATACATGGACAATTTAATTACTTTGTGAATACTATGGGAATATCATCAACCATGATTGCCTCTAGGGCATATTCCCAACAGTTTTCACACCGGAATCTCCAGTCTGTCTAGAGTTTTCGGTCCCACAGACCGAAATCTTCGGTCTGAGACGGTTTCAGGCGCTGAGAAAAGGGAGGCTAGGGTGAGAGAAACAACTTGTTTCTTTCTTACACCCCGACCTCCCCCCACTCACCTGTCGCCTCCTCCTCCAGAATCGCTGCCCCATGGCCATGCTGCCGCTGGGATCCGTCGTGCCGCCGACCTCCTCCACCCATTCCATCCTTGGGTCATTCCCCACCGATGGATTTACTCCTATGGACGAATCTGGTACATCTTCTCTCACCATGAACCTAGGGTTCTTCCCCTTTGCTTCTTTTGAGCAATGTACCAATTTCTTTCATTGGAATCTCGTTTTTGCGTGCACTCCTCTCACATTAGCTCCATTCCCTTGCTCGATCAATTCGAAATAAGTCTTTCGTAGCCTTCTTAGTGCGACCCGATCTCCGGACCGGAGTTTCTGGTCTCTCAGACTAGAGACTCCGACGTGCTTTTGCACAGACCAGAGATTCCGGTGTTGCACACCGGAGACTTTGGTGTGGTTTACTTCTAGCACATCCAGCAAGGGTTTATGGCTTTTGTCTTGACTCCCGGACATATATGCTTATCTTCTTGCTTTCCCCCTTCCTCTATATTTTCAGGTGGCTCTGGTTTGCGTTGTGCACCTCGCACCAAGGCCAAGTCCAAAAGGAGGGAGCCTCAATATGATAGGGCGAGTGGCTCGATTGTTGTGCCTTTTACCCGGAGACAGCAGGCTAGAGATGCTGCCTATATGCAAAGGGAAGCTTAGCGCGTTGAGGATGTAGCCTGTGCCAAGAGAGCCAAGTATGACAACTTGCAGTCTTTAACCAACATGTCCAAGAAAGAATACCGTGAGCTGCACAAGATGAGGTCCTTTGACATGCCAATAACCAGTGATGACCCATGTTACTGGAGGAGAGAGCAAAAGGTGTTCATGAAGGATATCTATCGCAAATTCACCAAGTCCCCGGTCTGTCCATAGAGGTATATGGACTTTGCCTACATGCCTGCAAATGACTATTTCACATATGCACTTTGGATCACTGAGAAGCTTGAGCTGCATGGTCTTATGGAGCTCCATGAGGACTACAACATTACCCTTGTCCAACAATTTTATGCCACCGTTGTATTTGATCATGATGAGGCAAGGACCATGACATGGATGACTGGTAACGTCCACTACACTACAAACTTCTATGATTTTGCCAGAGCCATTCACCAGCCTTTCAATGGTGTGTTTGTTCCTATTGGTCACCGCATACATGATGCTGCTCTTGGCGAAGATAAAGGCAAGCTCGTACCTCTCTATGGGAGTAATGCCACTGTTGGGGAGTCCAAGGGACTCAAGACTCTCTACAATTTGTTGTTAAGGATCTTTCGCCACACCATTGCTCCTAGTGCTGGAAATGATGATGTTATTCGATGTGGACTTGTCAACTTGCTCCATCATGCTTGCAAAGTGGTTTATGTTGGACCTACTGCTGAAGGATACAACATTGATGTCATGGACTTCATTTTTTAGGAGATGTATCATGCCATACTTTTCAGAAAATCTCCTCCGTATGCAGCTCTTGTGATGAGGCTCATCAACACTCAGCCTCATGGTTCACCTCTTGCCCTTCCTCCTAATCTTGAGGAACATGTTTCCGTGGCCCTCCAAAGGAAAGGCAGGATGGGTCCAGCTCCTAGACGGCACTATGCTAGTGAGGATGAAGAAATTTCTGAGGCAGAGTAGGCTCCCACTCCTCCAAGGGGCTCTAGAAGCAAGACTGCCTCCAATGTTCCTTTTCCAACTGTCACTCGTGAGTATGTCCATGAAAAGGTTAAGAAGGCATCTTTTTGGAAGAATGCGTTGTGTTGCATGAATGTGGATATTCGCAAAGAACAGCATGCATCTTATAAAAGCGGGCGCGGAATTGAGAAGCTCCTTAAGGAGATCAAGGCTCAAGGTGAAGAGGAAGAATACAATGATGAGCATGGGGCTGGATCGTCTGAGGAATCAAATCACACTCTCTCCTTTGGGTCATGAAACGCAAAGAACAACAACCTGGTTGATTGGAGGACCATCTCTGAGGTCACGTCTGCCTTTGGCTCTCAGGATACATCCTCCTCTGTCCCTCATGGCAAAGGCCCCAAGTGGTGATGATGACTATGAGGAGGATGAAGACGACGACAACGAGTGACTCCTTTGGGGCGCTAGCTTGGCCTTTTCCCTTTTTAGCGTCTCGATGCCAAAGGGGGGAAGATGTCTATTAGGATCATCCGGGATTTGCATGGGTTGGGCATTAGGTTACTTCTTATTTGCTAAATGCCCTTTTATCTTAAAATTCAAACATTTGCTTTACTTGATCTGTTTTTCTTAGTGAAACTATCTCCTTTGCGTGTGGACATGCTATGCCCGATTCATTATTGTAATGGTAAAGACTCAGGTGGTAATCTCTCTACTCTATGCGAGCATTTACCTTCTATTCACTGATATGCCTTATATTACATATATATGTTGCTGCACACCGTCAGGGGGAACATAGTTATTTTTTTAAGAATACCATGCAAAACCTCTTGTTGTCATCGAACACCAATAAGGGGGAGATTGAGGAGGACATTTATTGTCCTACTCAGTGTTGGTGTTCGTTAACAACTTGAGGACCCTTTTTTACCATGTGCTAATGGTGTCAGGTTAATCTACTGAAAAGTGAAAAGTCCGCGGCAATTGGAAATATCCTTGGCTGAAACAAAGGATTCATGGAAGGTTCAGATCGGAATATCCGGTCTGGGAAGTCTGGAGTCTCCAATGTGATCATCAAAACCAAATCCGTGCCATTCTGTATAGGGGTCCGGAGATGGACCGGAATCTCCGGTGTGAAGTCGCTGACTGGAATCTCCGGTGTGCAAAGACCGGAGTTTCCGGTGTTCCCAACTTGAGTTTCGGCACGAGTCTCCGGTGTGATCATCAAAACCAAGTCCGTGACATTCTGTATAGGGGTACGAAGATTGTCCAGAGATGGACCGAAATCTCCGGTGTGAGATGCTTATAGACCGGAGTCTCCGGTGTGGAATTTCCCCAATGGGCAGAAAACGGCCTGAGCTGAGTGGGCCTATAAATAGAGGACTTCATCCCCTACCTCAAGCTGCTCGTCTCAGAAAAGAAGAGCACACAAAGTAGAGCCACCAAATCAACAAGATCTCCCCCTCCAACCATCCAAAGTCCTTGATCTTTGGAGAATCGAAGGAGGAAGCCTTGATCTACATATTTACCAAAAGAAATCTTCATTTCCCCCTCATTCACTTGAGGCCCCTTGCTCTAGTGTTTCATTGGAAACTCTAGGCCTTGATTTGGTTCTTACAAGCTTGTCTTTGATTGTTGTAATAGCTTGCTTGCATTCGGGAGCCTCCAATTGAGTTGTGGATGTGTGCCTCGAATTTGTTGTAAAGGTGTTGGTCACCACCTCGAAGGTAACCGATATAGTAGAAGAGTGAATCAATTCCTTTAGGGTGAGGTTCATTGGCGAACAAGGAAGGTTTTTTGTGGCGTTGGTGGTTTGAAACCACCCCCTCTCCAAACACAGACATACTTCCCCTCAAAAGGAAGGAACTACGAGAAATCATCCTTGTGTCT
Source organism: Avena sativa (assembly GCA_916181665.1). Taxonomy (NCBI): domain Eukaryota; kingdom Viridiplantae; phylum Streptophyta; class Magnoliopsida; order Poales; family Poaceae; genus Avena; species Avena sativa. The sequence goes on from OV702290.1 coordinate 475,790,634, forward strand.
TCGCGTGCTCCATTTCGGTTACCTCTATCCTTTACCGCGCTTTACTTATATCTTGCTCTTGCTTAGTTAGTTGTGCTAGTGTGACATAGATAAATTCACCTTAGTTGCATATCTAGAGAATTTACCTTTTATGTCAAATCCTAAATTGAAAAAGAGTAAAAATTAAAGTAGCACCTATTCAACACCCCACCCCCCTCTAGGTGCCCATATGATCCTTTCATAAGCATTTCTAGCAGTTCAAATTTAACTACTCCTTCTGTTCACTAATGTAAGATATTCTAGCCTTTTTCTCAAACACATATATGTAGACGTGTTTTAGTGTATATGTTCATTCATTTTAGAGTGTATCTAGTCCACTATGAAATATCTAAACAGTCTTATATTAGTGAACGGAGGGAGTACTAAAAAGGCTTACATTTTTAAACGGAGGGGATAATCAAGCAGTATCGGCTAAAATGATATTAAGAAGATAGGGCTAGAGAGAAGAGGATTGAATGCGATGCGCTAGAAGAGGATACAAGTGAACAACAAAACTAAACAGTCAAGGATTATCAGACAAAATGATATAAGGTAGATGGTGCTCTAACTCTTGCGCCAAAATAAATTACTCCCTCCGTTCCAAAATAGATGTCGAAAATTTGTCAAAAATTGAATGAATCTATATACTAAACAGTGTCTAGATTCATCCGAATTTTGATAAATCTTCCACATCTATTTTAGGACGGAGGGAGTATCAGATTTACAAAGGCCTCATCATCACTCTTCCGTCTGTGACTAGGCTGTTGAATGAACTTCACATATTGCCACAAAATTGTCTGAACATATGTCACGTGAGTCGATTTGGCAACACCTGAACCATTGCCAGTGGTACATGTTACATTGGTAAATCATGAAAGAGAAGGAAAGCAGCTTACATGTAACATTAGGAAAGTCAGGGTAGTCACTCAAAAAGAGCACCGTTTGCCATTTCGATTGAAGAACCTAGGAGTATAACATAAAAGCTGAGATTAGTCCAAGACTGTAATGGGATAAAAACAGAAAAGCAAGTGTATGTCGTACCATAAGATCTGAACCAATCCTGAATACAGACAATCTCCTCAACCATGTATGAACTAGAGTAACGAGACTCACAAATTCTTCGTCTTGCAGTCCTTATTGCTACACTGCAATCACTACTGCCGGGTATTGCCAATATATCACATGCCATCTGAGCAAGTGTAGGATATGTCAGACCGTGTTCCTTCCACCATTGGAGAACGCTTTGCTCACCTCTACAGGGGCCTGGGTCTTGCAAGTACTGATCGAGTTCTGACATTGGACGCTTGCTGAATGGATAGACAATATGATGATAATAGTCTATCAGCGTATCGTCTCCCTTCACAACAATGTTCCTGCTACTTTTAGACCCAGGAGCGCAGCTAGCGTCTCGCACCTGATCACAATACTCATAGAAGAGGTTGATGAAAACGTCATGCACTTCCTGAAAATAATCTTCTATCTCCTTGTCCAGTTCGTGCCTCAAACAATAATTGTATAGCTTAGACCTAAGACAAGACTTGATGCATTCCAGGCGGTATGAAGGATCCATGATCACAGGCACACAGATACTTAAGCAATAGAGATTCCAGTATTCCGTAAACTTCTCTTGCATCTTCTCTAGCTCTTTCGAAACTGTCTTGTCTCCGTAAAAATTATCTTCCGGATGCAGAACTTCCTTCACATCCCATAACCGGTTAAGGAGGTCAACTGGACTGTCACAGGTGAGCATCTCATCCATGTATCGACGCAAACTTTCCAGTATCTTACTGATTTTCCACATGTTGCTCCAGTCTTCAGGTGATGGTGCATATGCACGGTTTGGAAACCGTACTACTGAAGGAATGTGGCCCTTTATATAGTTAGAACACTTCGTTGACTTCTCCATGACTTTGTGAAGTTCATCCTTCCCCAGCTGTATGACCTGATTAACTAGATGAGTTGCATACCGTATCACATACAAGTTCCGGTTTGCAGACATAGACGAGCTGCAATCTGCAGACATAGGCGAACTCCAGTTTGCAGACCTAGACAAGCTCCATTTTGCCAAGGGAAGGTTCCAATCTTGGAGTCTGGCTTTGAAATCTGAAGCAACTGAATCATCCAGAAATGCGTCGTCCAGTGTGATGCTGAAAATCTTATCACGAAGACCCCAATCTCCTATAGCAGACAATATAGCCTGGCTCAATTTGTCTGCACTGCAGGAAGGATCCATGGAACGAAATGTGATGATATTTTTCTGCTTCTCCCATTCATCATCAATGTAATGAACACTCAAGCATAGGAACGGTGAGACCAGATCATAGTGCCACACATGAGCATGCAAGCAAACCCGACTGCGCAAAGCTGCAAACTTCTCCTTCAGCTTGGTCTTTTCTTTCTCAAACAGTCCCATAAAGTGCATATGCATGCCAGTCGGCATCTTGACCATAGGATTTAAGCAAGCAACAAACTTACTGAATCTATTGTTGATACCTATTGATGGCAGGTACCCGTGCACAGACAATATCCTAACAAGTTCCTCACGGGGCTCACTCTGATCAACCTTGGGATTATTCTGATTCATGTTAGTGGGAATGTCCTGCTAACGCACTGTAAGTTCCACATGCGACTGATTCTTCCGATCTTTGTCAGTGGGAGTGTCAAATGAAGCAAGCGTCTTCTGAAATGATCACCTGGCACAAGTTCCTCGTGAGACAAATTCTGATCAACCTTGACCCGTGCCTTCTTCTTAGGCAATGCATCTATTGTGTCTGAGGATTTATTTTGGCTGGTCAGCAAGAACGGGAGCTTCTGTTGCGCTGGCCTCTTCTGCGCACTGGGGCTACACTTGGCATGGTGCTTCAGCAGTTTACTGGTGCCGTTGTTGTTGAAGACCTGGTTGCGGTGCATGGACTCAGCCCTCGCGACCTTCCCGTCGATGTAGATAGGTGTGAAGTCGTCCCACACCTTGGACAGTTGGACCGGAGCCTTTTCAGATTTCTCCCTGAGAACACTTGGCCAGGGGCGCTGCCCGTGCTCTCCTCGTGTTCAGCCTCGCTTCCCATACTTGTGTATCAAGAAAGGCAGAACCCTCTGATTAATTGGGTCACCTGAGTAAAACAAGTTTCAAATTGAAAATTGCCCTGACTAAATTGAACAGGAATGTTACGAAGATAATCTGACCGAACAATGCACAACACATGTGTCTAGCCAAAACATGGAGAAGCGAACAAGGCCAATGCGGCACAATACCGCTTTTCTACGAGCGGTGCCAAGACCCACTGAACCTGTGCATATTAAGAGCGGTGTGACCTCAACACACGAACACATGGGATTAATGAGATAGGCAGCATCTGAAACGCAGGGGGGCAGGCTCTAGACTGTCTTACAGATATGTGTAGCACTGAAGAAGACCGAAATAAACAAATATACTTGCAAGAAAAATACTACGAACATGGTATCTAACTGCTGCTTTACCCCGCATAATAAGAACGTCACTGACTAATATTGTCGGCACTTGGTTGCCGGCGCGGTTGGTACCTGGACCGTCGCAGTCCTGATTCATATCTACACACGCCGGCGAAACATCAAAGAGTTGGTCGCAAACTGGTCCAATCGGATCCCGTGGCGCCCCAAGGGAACGATCAGAAAGACGAGACGAAAGCTCGATTCCGCGAACGGGGAAGAAACGAGAAGCAGCGGCGCATCGCATAGCCCGGAAAAGGAAAATCGAGGAGCCGAGAAGAGCATACCGGGGCACGAGAGAGACTCCACGCGACGGAGCGCGACGGGCCGGTATGGCTGGATTCTCCACGGCGATTTTCCTCTCCCGGGTCCTCGGAGTCTGAGACGGCTGACGAGTCGGTGGCGGCGGAGAAGGAGAAAGGGGACCCTGTCTCCGTGGTGGTGGTGGAGTGAAGCAGAGAGAAAATGGAGGGAAGGGCGAAACCTTGGCGCCGTTCGTTTTCTCCCCCAGCGAACCAACTTCCGGGCTCAATTCCGGGAAAGCCCAAGAGATGAAACCTCGAAGAAGGCCAATAGTTTGGACCGGCCGAACGTGGCGGGCCCTTTCGTAAACTGCACAAAACATGAAAGTTTTTTCCTCCTTTTTTTTTGAGATCTTTCCTTTTGTTAAGTCTAGCGACAGAACAAACGCGACAAGACAGCCATTGCAGGAGTGAGCTAGCGTAGCGTGGGTAGGTAGTCTTGTAAGCAGTAGGGACTGCGAGGCACTGTGTGGACGAACGGCGAAGGTTTGCACCTGATGACACCACCTGCCTAGCTTTCCCGCGGCAAAGCCCGTGCTGGTCCTGGCCACCGCCACTGTCACCGATCCACATCTCGCCACTCGGAACAGTCGTCGGCAACTAACAGGCCGAGGCTACAGCGTACACACGTCCTGGTCTTTCTTGGTGCAGCAGCGGCATGACAGCGTAGCCAGGCAGCCAGCAGTGCACTGCACTGCACCGCACAGGGATCTGAAAATTCTGAATCCGATCGAGTGCGCAGCCAAAGAGAGATGTTGTTCCAGCTTTCAGGGTGTACGTGCCGGTCCATCAGACGCCCGATTAGGATTAGCGTGCGGTACGTGCCATTATGACCCTGCATGATCGTTGCATTAGTACGTCCTTGCCTTCCCCCACAATCCCACAGGCCATCAAAGCAGCGAAAGGAGGGAAGAAAGGAGGAGTGATTAAGGCTGATCGAGGAGAGAGAGAAAGAAAGAAAGAGCGATGGTGGCCTGGCCTGGTGCTCGTGGGGTTCTTGGCCGCCGTGTGGTGTGGATGGATGGCCTGATGATTGGGACGGAGACCGTTCGTGCACGCACGCACACACCGTGTATGTGCGAGCAGCGAGCGTGTACATCGATTGTAGGTGGTTTCATGATTACGTTCTGATGGGGATACGGGTGCAAGTACGTACCTACCACCGTATCTGGGCTGCACGCGCGACGTACGGTGCCGGCCGGTGGTCGTCCGTGTCTGTCTCTACGGGGGCTGCCAACGTGACCGACACCGTCACTACTAGTACAACTGTACAGCTACAACATACTCTACTTTTTGAATGGATACCGACATACTGCGACGTGTGCAAGGATCGGCCATGCTATGGCAGCTGTACGTCTCCCCACGCTACGCTACCACAAAAGAAACACACACCCGCCCGCCGCCCCCCTCCAAATATTCTCCTATCATGCCAACTTTTGACCATTCGTCGGGACCCATCAGCTACGGTAGCCAAACACCACACCATCAGTATTCAGTCCAAAAATCTACTACTATAGTACAAGATTTACTGGTGTGTCCCACAAATGGCCTATTTTTGGCACCCTTTTTTGGTTCCATGCATCCAATTTTCATCTTTTCGGCACCAAATGTGCTGCACCAATTCCAGAGGGCACCACTGAAATTCTAGATACCATATATATGGCACCGATCATCACACATCAGACACAAATTTAAACATCACATTCAAACATTAAGCACATTCAACACAAACTCAAACACATTTAAACATAAATTCTTCAAACACACATTCAAACACCCTAACCAGTGAACTAATACTCGTCCTCCTCGTCACTAGGAAAGTACTAGTCAAACAACGTGTCGTCCTCCTCGTCACTAGGAAAGTAGTAGTCAAACAATGTGTCGTCCTCAGAGTCCTATGAGAGCGTCGAGGGTCCAGCCTCTAGGCGCAGAACTCGATCTTCGCATGCATGCTCTCTAGGCGCTCCTCCTTGTACCTCACAAGCGTCAGACTCGACGGCGGCAATCTGCCGCATGATGGTGCGGTGCTGCCTCTCCTCGTTAGTGGTGAGGAAGCGCAGTGGTGAGGAAGCAAACCCGTGTGGCAAGCATCCCGACCTCCGCACGACTCTCCCAAGCGGGGAAGTTCAAGTCCCATCTGAAGGAGATATGCCCTACATGCAAATAATAAATAGATTTTATTGTCATATCTCAATTAGTTCATAATAGTTTCATATTGCGCTATAACTGTATCAAGTGAAAACATTGGTACAGGTGTGGTTAGGGAAGTTAGTGGTGAGGAAGCGCAGTGGTGAGGAAGCAAACCCGCGTGGCAAGCATCCCGATCTCCGCACGACTCTCCCAAACGGGGAAGTTCAAGTCCCATCGTCCCTGGCCGAGCCTCCACACCGCCACGTCAAGAGGCGTGTACGGCAAGCTCCAGCATGTCAAACATGGTGAGCCATAGGCGACGGAAATTGTGCGTGATCTCGGCGGCATAGTTGTCGGAATCACGCAGTTGTACGCCACAGAAGCTGGTGGAGCTGCGGATGGGGCCACATAGTGGGGCCATGATGTGGCAGTGGGTATCGACCGGATCTACTCGCGCGGTGGTGCTGGAATCAACGGTGGCATGGTGGCGTCGCGGCGCGGGAGGAATATTCACATCAGTTGCATTGGTGGTCGCGTGGGGGGAGAGGGTATGCGGCAACCCACGCACGTGCCGCATATTTTCAGCACGCTGGCGTATTTTGGGGCGTGCCCATCTTTTTTGAGGACATGGGCATTCTGTTGGAGCAACTTTTTTTCTTTCAAAATCAGTTTTTGGGGAACCTCTCCCATTTTTTAGCATCTACTGGATATGTTATAACTAAACTTGGAGCCTCTCCATCCGTCCTACCAATAGCCCTCTCAATATGTCTATTAGTGCGTCGAACAAGAAATCGGCGCTCAGCCGCCCCACCCCTCCCAGTAGCACCGTTTATCCTTGGCAGATCAATAAAATGGCACACACTCTTAGGTTGGGCTCATCCCATAGTTACTATTCTCGGAGTGCTTTACTCACCTGACAAACAACGTCACATTGAATACCTCGACAAGTGGGTACCATGTGCAAGCGATCTAGTCCATCTGCACTCGCCTAGTGTCATGTTCTCGCGTCCTTTACCACCCCAATCGAATCATCGTCGCGTCCCCGTTTCAATGTCAATAGTACGTTGGCGTCTACCTAGCAATCATGTACTCATATCCCACCTCCCTCGCTTTGATTGCTGCTCTTGCCATCCTTTCGAAGTTATTGTTGTAACCTGGATTTGGTCATCGCATTGCACATAGCACGTCACTATCATCACTAATTCTGCAGGCCAGCATCCAACTCCTATTTCTCACCTTAGTCGGTCAACAACTCTTATTTGATCACTGAAAGGGAATTTCCCTCCATAAGTATGTTTTGGGTATTTGCAATGAGATAAATATGAAGGATCATCAATAGTAAGAACAGTATCCATATTGCAATTTCTATGATCACTCACCATATCATTACTCTATGCAATTACATGTAGGTGGAGTGGAGGAAGATAAGAATTCGTCACGGCCTGAGGTGGAAGGAGAACAATCATTCTCACAAATATTGGACACATCATATTTATCTTGTAGCTTTGTCCATGTCTCATGAGAATTATGATAAGGCATGATTGAACTCAAAACTATATTTCTCAAAGCATTGAAAAATGCATTAGTAGCTTGAGTATTGAGATAAGAATTTTCTCATTATCTAAAGATAGATTTGGGGATACTTAGGAGGATAAAAAACTCATATTTACACTTTTCTCTATATTTAATTTGGGTCCTTGACATGGAAATGATTAACCATGCGAATGTTCCACACATTATAATGTGTGCCATCAAAAATAAGCATGTCATTTTGCGGTAATCCCCTAGCTGACATATTTGCTCTTAAAGCGATGAAGCCAAAAAACGAGAGACCTCACTCTAATACCAATTGAAAAGACACATATGTCACCTAGAGGGGTGAAGGACATATGCCCTAGAGGCCAATAAATAAAATTGTTTTATTATTATATCTCTAAATGTTCATAATAGTTTTGTATTATATTGTAACCGTATTAATCGGAAACATTAATACGGGTCTAGTATATAAACAACCTGGTCCCTAGTATCCTCTAGTACTAGTTTGTTGGGCAGATGATGACGAGGTTTCCTGATCATGGACTTGCATAAAACAGTCAACTAACAACAAGGTCACTTAATGAAATGATGGACATACCCAACCATAGAATTGCAATGCGATCCAGTCACAATTATCAACAGTGTGATATCTAGCAAAGTGTAGTAACTTAATCCTTCAACTGTGAGATCATGTTTAATCAATATCTCTCGTGGTTGCTTTAATCACATCAATCGTCATGTCCGTAACTGGGTGACCATAAAGGTGTGTTTCAAGTATTCCATAGGAATGGTTGAAGCTCATTCATCAAGATCGGGATTTGCCTATCCGAGTGACAGATAGATACTCTAGGCCCACTCGGTGAGATCGCATCAATAATCTTGCAAGCATCTGACTAGGTCGCGGGGATGTGATACCACGAGAATGAGTAAACGTAATTGTTAGTAACAAGATCGAACTGTATACAAATGCATGAGATCAAGTCTTGGACAAACTAGGTATTGGTGTGCAAAGGGAATAGGACTCGACGTTTAGAAGGTTCAAGCGAACAACCGAATTCATGGAATGTGAAGGGATCATCATGTGTTTCCACATACCACTGAAGATCATTGATCGAGGCGATGTCTCCTTCATGACTGGACATTCCCGAACTATAAGGGTGTCACACTTAAGGGTAATCGATGTTGCGGGTTGATCTTCTACCGATAGAGGAATAGGGAGAAAGAACTAGAAGTGTCCCAGAGAGAATACCGAAGTGTTCAAAATCCGTTCAAAAGGAGTTTTGAGTAAGGAGGAATTAAATAATGTATTTAATATTTAATTATGAATTTATATTTAAATAAAAATAAAAAGGAAAACCCCCCACATGGGCCCTCCCTAGGAGGGAGGAGGCCCAAAAAGGGTGGGAGGCGGTGGCCAAGGAGGGTCTGGGCTCCTATCCCACCGGCCACCCCTAGGTGGGCTTGGGCACGTTGGTGGGGCCCACCCCACCGGCGGGCTAGCCCCTTGACATGGGTATACCATACAGGTACTCGAGCTTGGTATATACGGTCCAAATATGCACAGGCCCACGGTGTCGCCAAGGCCCGGATGAAAGGACTCGAGTAACCTGCGGACTCTCGATTGCTTGAAGAACAAGAAGAAGCTAAAGATAGAAAGTTTGAAGGGGAAAACCCTAACTTGTAACTGACTCGACCTGCTACCCGAGACCTAGCCTATCTATATAAAGGCTAGGAGGGGCGGCGAGGAGGACACACACAACCCTAGTTTCCACAACCTTCGCCAGATTGCATCTGTGCACCCTTGTAACTTTCGACTCCCTCGATAATTCCACGAGCAGACAAGCAGGAGTAGGGACCTCTACGAGGCCTGAACCTGGGTAAATCCTTTGTCCCCTATGTGCTTGTTTGCTAGCCGATAGATGTCTCCAACGCTCCCTCCTTCTCCAAAACCCAAGTCCATAACAATGGGCATTGACGAGTTAAACCCTCGTCAATTGGCGCCGTCTGTGGGAATTGGGAGTGCTAATGTTGCGGCTTCTTTGGCCCCATCAACTACGATCTACAACTCCGCAATAGCGGAGATTCTCTAGCTCTTTGGCGCCTTCGACTTCACCGTCCACACGTCGGCCACCCGCCCGGCCTTCGAGTCTGTGGGCGACGGAGTCAGCCTGGCGATTGGGAGCTTCCGCTTCCAAGTTGGTCAGATGGGCACGCTTCGCATGCCTGATCAACCGACAGCACCGGCGATTGCCCCGGCATCATGGTTCCCTCCGCCGATCGGCACCCTCAGCGAGCTCAACACCTCGACAACAGTCGAGAACACCGTCAGCGACAGCAGTCGTGACTCCGATCTGAACGATCTGGCCACTGAAGATGGAACCTACGGTTCCGGATCTGAAAGTTGTGGAAGCAGCAGCTTCCCCAATCACTTCATGTGCGCCGTCATCAACGCAGGCGACACCTCTGCCAACCGCGACAACAGCGGCAACCGCGGCAACGGAACCGACCCGCCTAACGGCGGTAATGGTGTCAATGGCGGCAACGGCGGTAACGGTGGCAATCGTGTCCCCGTTAACAACGAAGGGGCAGTCGAACCTCCAACCATAGTAAATGAGCAAACCGACGAACGTGTCGTAATCAAGCTCAACGAGCAAGAATGGGCTCGCTGCCGTGAGGCCCTGCGAGGCACCCCTCTACCCTTCGGATCCCTGCAGGAGTTGCTGATGGGCTATCACTGGCTCCTGAAGGAAGAATTCAAGCGCCAGGTACAAACAATCGCACAACTCGAGGCGCGTAAAAAGGCGGCAGACGAGTCGAGTCTTTGTTGCGCTGGACTCTCCTCCTACGAGGGATCCTCCTCAAGGGGCAACGAGCACCTCGCCAAAAAGAGGCAGTCTCAGATGGCTCACCTCACCGAGCAGGAACGCATAGAGGCCGCAAAGGTCCCCGACTTCGGCTCCATGACAGTCGACACTAGGGGCAACGTGGTCCCCAAGACGCCGCAGGCTGCGGTGACAGCGGCCACCATGTACCTCTTAAACAACCAACCACCAGCTAGAGACCCCCGAGCCACCATGCACCGATCTATGATCGCGGGATTGGGATTAATCGAGGCCGCCCTCGACAAGGAGACGACACCGGAGCCAAAGAAGGGCAAAGCGCTAGCAAAGCGTTATTCCTCGCCCTCATCCAGTGATGACAACCATGACTTGTCTCGACGTCACCGCTCACAGCGACATGACCACAACTATGACGCACATGATGACATCACGCAGCACAAGATCGACAAATCAAGAGCACGACGTGCTCGGTCGACTGACTCATAAGAGGAGGACGTGGAGCTCTACGGCGCCAGATGCTTCAGCAGATCCATTAGGCAAAAGCGAATGCCTAAGGGGTTCAAACTCCCGTCGGAGAACCCGAAGTTTGACGGTCTACAGGACCCCAAGATCTGGCTGTTGGACCACATCTCCTCCGTCAGACTCCATGGAGGCAGTCGAAGCACTACCATGCAATGCTTGCAGCTACAGCTGCAGGGCGCCGCCCGAGCATGGCTCAATAACCTCCCACGCGGATCCATTCATAGCTGGGATGGTTTACAGCTTCGTGCGCAACTTTAAGGGCACGTACAAACGGCCCGCATCAATCGAAGAGCTGAGATGCTGCTAGCAAAGATCTGGCGAGTCGCTGCGCTCTTACATTCAAAGATGGTCCATCATCAAGAACTCTGTAGACAAAATCTCGGAAGACCGCGCGATTGATGCATTCAACGGTGGTGTCCGCCGCATGGAACTCAGGGAGGAGCTAGGCCACTCAAAGCCCTAGACCATCGACCACCTAATGTAGATCACAAATCGGTGGGCCGATGGAGAAGATTCGGTGAAGAACCGCGCCCACTCCGACGAGGAGGCATAACTCGAGCGCAGGCGCGACCGCTGAGGCAAATGCCGCTTGCGCATCTACGATGACCGTGACGACGTCAACATGGTCGCGGCCGGCTATGCCGATAGACACGATGATAACCGCAATAGCGGATACCGTAGCGACGGATACCGTGACTCCGGGAAAACCACGCAAGTGTGGCAACGCCGCACTCGCGATGAGGCACCCGCGACCTCCATCGAGGACAAACTGTCAGGGACATGCATGGTACACTTCTACATCGACAAGCATGATGGCAAGAGAAAGTCCAGCCACCTCCTCAAGGACTGCCGCGAGTTCCTCAAACTACACAAGGGATTGGTTCGGATGAACCGCAATGCAGTCGAAAGAGGCTACAGAGCCGCTCCAGGCGCCGTGGCACATGGCGCACCACCACCACCACCACCACCTGGGCCACCCCCGAACGGAGCCGCACCGGACCAGCACCACAGGGGCGAACCGTATCCACGGGCAGTGGGTACCATGATGATCCAAAAGGGGCGCCCCTCCAACAGGGTGCAGAAGGCCATCACTCGCCAAGTCAACTTGGCCATGCACTAGCCACCATCCACCACTGAGTACCTCAATGGAAGTGAGTCGTGCATCACCTTTGACAAAAGCGACCACCCGCCTCAGATACCTCGCCCAGGTCATTGCCCCCTCGTACTCGAGGCGCAAATTGGAGGTTTTGACATGAGTCGCGTCTTCATGGATGGCGGAAGTGGCATCAACCTCATATTCGCAAGTACCTTGCGAGAAATGCGGATCCCGCTAACCTGCTTGGAGGCATCGGGCATAACATTCCACGACATCGTCCCAGGGAAGGGCGTATACCCCTGGGCAAAATCAACCTCGACGTCATCTTCGGCACGCCGAAGAACTTCCGGCGTGAGCGCATCAACTTTGAGGTCGTCGACTGGCCCTCACAATACCATTGCATCCTTGGGCGTGTCGCATTCGCCAGGTTCATGGCAGTGCCCCACTACGCCTACCTGCAGATGAAAATGCCAGGACCCAACGGCGTCATAACAATCAACGGGAGCTTTGAGCGATCTGACAGTTGTGACAGGGAATTCAATAGAATCTCCCGGTCCTTTGGCATGCAGGAGGAACTCGCAAGATTAAAAGAGACGACAGACAACACTCTGCCTCCTCTGAGTAGGCCAAGCTCACCTGACCTCTCCTTCGACTCATCTGTGCACACAAAGAAAGTGCAGGTCAATCCATCAGATCCCGCCAAGACGGCCCTCGTTGCCAACAACTTGAGTCCTGCATAGGAACTCGTGCTCGTCGAATTCCTCCATGAGCACTGGGAAATTTTTGCCTGGTGTCCTGCGGATATGCTAGGAGTTCCCAGGGAATTCGCCGAGCACGCACTCAACGTCAACCCCGACGCAAGGCCAGTCAAACAAACAATCAGGCGACTGTCTGAGCCACGAGCGCATGCAGTCGAAATGGAGATCAACAGACTCCTCGAGGCCAAGTTCATACGCGAGATCAAGGAAAGTACTTGGCTCGCCAATACGATGCTGGTACCAAAAAAGGACACGGATATCCTACGGATGTGTGTGGACTTCACTTCTTTAAACAAGCACTGCCCAAAAGATCACTTTCCGCTGCCACGAATCGACCAGATCATCGACTCCACCACGGGATGTGAGCGCCTTTGCTTCCTCGACTCCTACTCAGGCTATAATCAAATTCGAATGGAGGAGGAAGATCAGGAGAAAACAGCGTTTACAACGCCCTTTGGTGTGTTCTGCTACAACACAATGCCCTTCGGGCTAAAAAACGCGGGAGCCACCTACCAGTGATGCATGCAGGCTTGCCTCAAGGAACAACTAGGTCGCAACATCCAAGTCTATGTCGACGACATAGTAATCAAGACCAAGGAGGAAGCCTCTCTAATCGATGATTTTGCGCGAAACCTTCGCCAACCTCGATCGCTACCAGATCAAGCTCAATCCGGACAAATGCGCCTTCGGCGTACCATCTGGGCAGCTACTCGGATATCTAATCTCCGCGAGGGGAATCGAGGCGAACCCGAAGAAGATAAAAGCCATACTGGCCATGGAGAAGCCAAAGAACATAAGAGGCGTCCAGCAACTGGCCGGACGAATCGCGGCCCTCAGTCGATTTATCAGTCGGATGGGTGAAAAGGCACTGCCCTTCTACCAGCTCCTCCGTAAAGCCGAAAAATTCAAGTGGACCAATGAAGCGCAAGAAGCATTCGAAGATCTCAAGCGCCTGCTATCCACTTTGCCAGTACTGGTGAGTCCACGAGAAAGGGAACCACTATTGCTGTACATCTCCGCCACCAACCAGGTGGTTAGCACAGTGCTCGTCGACGAGCGAGCTGAGGAAAACAAGGTCCACGACGTACAACGCCCGGTATACTACCTCAGCGAGGTCCTCACGCCAACAAAACAGCGGTACCCGCATTACTAGAAGCTGACGCACGGCGTCTTTATGACCGCACGGCGACTGCGCCACTACTTCCAGGAACACCCAATTGTGGTAGTCAACGACTCCCCATTGGGACATATCCTCAATAACCCCGACGCCACGGGGCGAGTCGCGCTTTGGGGAATAGAGCTGTCTCCACGAGACATCACATACGAAAAACGCGACGCCATCAAGACGCAAGTGCTCCCTGACTTTCTCGTGCACTGGATGGAGAACCAGCTCCCGGACAAGCCAGATATGTCCTACCTCTAGACAATGCACTTCGATGGGTCCAAGCGGAAAGATGGAGCAGGCGCAGGTGTCATATTGACAACACCTCAAGGGGACAAGCTGAAGTATATCCTGCGAATGCAGTTCACAGCCTCAAACAATGAGGCTGAATATGAGGCCCTATTGCACGGGATGAGGATCGCAAAAGCTTGCGGCGCCAAGAGGCTGATCATATATGGCGACTCCAAGTTGGTCGTCAACCAAACAATGCACGAGTGCGACGCACTAAGCGACAACATGATCACGTACCGCGACCTCTATGATACACTCGAAGGAGACTTTGATGGTTGCGAGTTGCGACACGTCGGTCGCGAAAGCAACGAGGAGGCGGACGCACTCGCCAACATAGGCTCTACCTGCGCCCCCATACCACCTGGGGTATTTCTCGAGCGCATATGCGAACGCTCCATCAAGCCAAAGGCCGCAGAGAAGAAAACAAGCGTAGCCACGGACTCGGGGGCTACGCCACCCAATGAGCCAATGGCACTCGATGACTTGGAGCTGGACACAGGACTCGAGGGACCAATGAGCGTCATGATGATCGAGCAATCTTGGACGCAGCCGTACATTACGTACCTCCTCGGCAAAAGACTACCGGGCGACCCAACAGATGCACGGCACATCACGCGACGCTCCAAGGCATTCGCCGTTATCAACGGCGAACTATATAAACGCAGCATCACAGGAGTGCTACAACGATGCATCTCCATGGCCGATGGAAGAGCAGTTCTCCTCGACATCCATGAAGGGACCTGCGGGCACCACGCCGGTAGTCGCGCCCTTGTTGCCAAAGCTCTACGAGCTGGATTTTACTGGCCCACGGACATGCGCGACGCCAAGGACATAGTCCAAAAATGCAATGCTTGCCAGCGATTCGCGAACAAGCCACACGCACCAGGCGCAGAATTACGGCCTATTCCATTGGCCTGGCCCTTCGCACAATGGGGGCTCGACATGGTTGGCAAGCTTCCAAGGTCCTCGCGCGGAGGATACATCTACCTCTTGGTTGTAGTCTACAAATTCACCAAGTGGATCGAGGCCATGCCGGTGACCAACCAATCAGGGCACAACGCAGTCAAATTCTTCGAGTCCATCGTCTACCGCTTTGGCGTGCCGCACAGCATCATCATCGACAACGGGACGAACTTCACATCCAAGGAGTTCCAAGAATTCTGCGAGAACCTAGGGATCAACATCACCTACGCCTCAGTAGTGCATCCACAGACCAACGGTCAGGTGGAAAAAGCAAACGGGCTCGTCTGCAGCGGCATCAAGAAGCGACTCCTTCAGCCACTCGAACAAGACGCGGGTTGCTGGCCAGATGAACTACAATCCGTACTCTGGAGCCTACGTACAACTCCAAACAACGCCACGGGCTACACGCCATTTTTTATGGTGCACGGAGCAGAGGCAGTACTACCGCCGAAGTACGGTACAAGGCGCCGCGCGTGGTTGCTTACAGCGAGCAAGAGTCATCCCTTGCACTCGAAGACTTCGTCGACCTCCTTGACGAAGCAAGAGAAATCACCGCAGAAAGATCCATGATTTATCAGCAGAACCTACGCAACTACCACAGTAGAAGGCTTCGCCCCAGATCCTTCGTCGAAGGTGACCTGGTCCTTCGACTGAAACAGCAGGGGCATCTCAAGCTCGAGTCCCCCTGGGAAGGACCGTACGTGGTTACAGAAGTAATCCCAGGTGGCGCCTATCGCCTTCAAGATTTAGAGACAGGAGTCGCATACTCCAACCCTTGGAACGTCGCACAACTGCGACGCTTCTACCCCTAGTCGTTTTTACTTTTACATCGCAAATAAGGCTACTCAGCCAAGGCTACTTAGCCACACATTGTACTTCGTACTGTTCTTTGAATAAATAAAAGCTAAGGTCCCCAAAACTCTGTGTTCTCCTTTATTTTGTCAAATTTCATACTCGGGGGCTGCGCCACCCTATACACATATGTTCTTCCAACCAAAACGCGATATCCTGAGTAGCTGGCACATCAATCGAGCCCCTTAACACAAACTCAACCTAGCTGCAACGCACCTGACAGGTTGACAAGGGAACGAGATAAAGGATGGCCAGGCTAACGAAAAGGACTCGCATAGTGCAACACACCTCACGCTCACAAAGCTCCTTATACACATTCGACAATAAATTATCTACAACATCTATACGAACTTTACAACACAAGTACACTTATGTGCAGGATACATATTTGGATACTCTTGCAATAGAAGAACATTGGTTTGTTCCTCGAAGAAGTCGACGATCTCCTCGGCTGGGCGGTCCACCACCTGATAGTGCGGTACCATATTCCAGGCAGATCCTGCTGGTGGCGCTGGCGGCCCAGAGGCAATGGCGGCAATATCCACGTTAGGCCTGTGCAATCGCACCATCGAGAGAGCAGCCTTGGCACCAGCCACCAACTGCCGCCTCACGCACTCGTGAACCGTGGACAGATCTTGAAATTTGGCAAGAAGAGCCAGCAGGCTTGACAGAGCGTCGTCCAGCGGGAACATCGCCCGATAAATGCTTTTCAAGCACGACTGCGACTTCTTCAGGAAGAGCAGCACTCACGATGCGCGGTCCTGCAGGGTCGCCAACACAGTCGCACGATCATGATCTACCCAGAAGTATCCACTCTCTTGAAGTTGTTCCTGGGTGAGATCATGAAGGCGAATGGCAATTCTATCCCTCTCCTCATGCGGATGGTGCACGCTACCAACTACATGAAGTAGCATCAATAGCATGAGTACAACGTACCTCTGCGAGTAACTGCAAAGGAAAAGATGAGAAAAGCAAACTAACACTTAAACTGATCGCCCAACTGCGTCACCTCGCCAAGAAGATATTGCTCACGGGCGGCGGCTTTTTTAGCCTTCGACTTCCACACGTCCGCGCTACCGTGGATCACGGGCAACTCACGCTCCATCTGTTTCACGCGATCACGAAGTCGCGAAAGCAAGGATAGCTCCTCTACCCTGGAGCACGGTGGTGCCACTGTATCATCAAGAGATGGCAAGTCCTAGGTTCCCCCCACGGGATCACTTGATGTACCCTACTACAAGCCAAGACAGAAGGAAATAAGGCGACCAACTTAACACAAAGGCAAAAGGAACAGATGCATTCAGGATCAGCATAAGTATTCACAAAACACACTCGCCAGCAGGCATGTTCTTAGATCAAAAGGACAATCTATCAACTATTACAAAAAGCTAACTACGGAGCAGCTGGCTTCTTCGACTTCGACGGCTTCGGGGGCTTCATCAAGTCCGTGGCAGTATCAAACGCCACTGACTTTCCGCCGGCCCCTGAGGCCGAAGCTTTCGCCGCCTTCTTAGCACATTGGAGCTCCTCCGAATACTTGGCAACGGTATTTTTCAAGGAATGGCCATATTTGGCACAGGCAGTCGCAAAGGGAGTGAAGACTACCTGCTGACCATCCGCGCCAACAGGCATCGCCTTCGACACCGTGGAGGGATCGATATCAGCTCCGTGGGCTTGCACCGTCGCGAGTGACATAGACGCGCCGGCCGTGCGGAGGGAGTTCTTGTAGGTGGAAGGCACACCACCGACGAGTGATTCCACCAACTCGTCCACGTTATCGATCAGCTCTGCCTTCGGCATCAGCTCCTCCCGGAGTCGACTAAGGGTGACCTTGGCCTTGGACAATGTATCTTGGATGGCGGCGCTACGGTCCTCGACTGCAGACACCGCGCCTGCCAGGGCGTCATCACGACGAAGGGCCTGCAGGTCAAAATTCAAATCGCCAGCATCTGCACAGAAAAACCCACACATGGATCAAACCTTTTGCGCCACCAGCAAAAACTCTAGATGCAGAGAAGGAAAACAATAAATATCTACCAGCAAAGGTACCTGAGAGGGCCTTGGCGACTAAGAACAGTTGCTCTTCGAACAACTTTTCCCTGTCCGCAAAGGAGGCACGCAGATCCTCTTCGCGCCTCTGTGCCTCGTCATGAGCTGCGATTGCCTCGTCGTGCCCCTTCACAGCTGCGGCCAATGTCTTCTCCAAGGTGGCGACGTTACGAAGCAAGGCATTATGTTCAGCTGCTTGGCAATCAAAAGTTGACTCTCAATCAACTATACCAAAGAAGGAGAAGACGAACAAGAATAGTGCAAAACACTCACTTTCGACCACGCGGTGACGCGTCTCCAGCATTGCATGTTGGCGACCCATCGCCATCACCTGCTCTGCCACTTGCGCGGCTTCCTTTACAAGGAGCTGTCGCACAAACAAGGAATCAGTGAAAGCAACGGATAACGTCAACTGCCACATTAAAAAGAAGGAAAGATATACTTACATGGTCCTCCAATGACTCCGAAGAAGTTTGTTGTACCGTCATCCGAGCAACCATTCGATGCTCCCCTACGTGAGGAGAGCTCGAAGAGTTGTGCCCGGAGTGGGCCGCCACCGGAGGGGAAGGAGCGCGCTCGACCTCTTTCTTGGCCCTTGAGGTCGCGACTCCTGATTCCTTCAAAAACTCGACGTCGCCAGAAGATGACGACGCCTCTTGACTACAAGACAAAATCCACATTGAGAAAGGGCAAACTCCAGGGCAAAGCCAACAAGAAGAAAACAGAGAAGTAGAAATGAAGACGAAAACTTACCAGTCAAACTTGTCAAAATCAAACGTGGCCTCCACCGATTCCGACGAAGACTCCTTAGGCAGTCGCATCTTCTTGCGAGAAGATGGTGCTACAGCCCTCACAGGAATAGCGGGAATTGGCGATTCCGCGCCAACAGTCGTGCCTTCTGGAGTCGAAGGAGACGACGCGCCAGAATCCTTGCTGCGCGAACGCTTGCGGGTATCCGGACTCTCGGACTCGGGGGCTTCCTCTTCCACATCAGAAGGGATAGTCAACTCAGACTCATCCTCTTCCAAAGCTTCGTGAGGAATAATCCCCTCAGGGAGAGGGGGCATACAAGGTGACACCGCCCAATCCTGCACACAAACAGTGAAGATCAGCAAAAAGAACAAGTAAGCAGCAGGAAAGCAATCGCGAAAATAAGCTACTGCGTAGCACAATTGTACCTCAGGAGGAGGGTTTGAAGCATCAAAAGGAGGAACGACTGGCTCATTCGGAAGCACATCCTTGCCAGTGTACTTCGTGACCAGTCGAACCCTCTTATCCACCTCACTCGTGGACATGCCATCGGCAGACACGCGAGTGGTATCATCAGCGCCACCCCATTGAAACATGGGATGGACTCTGGCTTGGAGAGGTTGGACGCGACGACGCAACCAAGTTCTGATAAGGGCGCAACCTCCCTCTTCTGTGCCTATGCGACTCTCGAGGTCGCAGACGCGTTGATACAGCACGTCTGTCTCCACAAGCTCGCCAGGCATAACTACGTTCTTCCAAGAACGCATCTTCTTGCAGGGAGTCGCAGGATCAAAGGGCGCGAGTCCAAAGTGCTCATCTTTGGACTTCTAATCGCGGACATAGAACCATTTGTCCCTCCATCCCTGGACAGACTTGGTGAGCTTGATGTCGAAGTAGGTGGCGGATGGGTCGACATGGATTCCGCAACCACCTACATCATAAACTAAAGAGCCAGATGCGGACTGACGCTTCAGTTTAAATAAGCATTTGAAAATACCAAAGTGTGGCTCGATTCCGAGCCAACACTCGCAAAGAGTGATGAAGCATGTGATGTGGAGGATAGAATTTGGGGACAGCTGATGGAGCTGGAGCCCGTAGAAACAAAGAAGACCCCTAAGAAAGGGGTGGAGAGGCAAAGAAAGGCCGCGAATGACGACTGCAAGAAACATCACTCGAAAACAAGCGGGAGGAACTGTAATGGTCTCACCGCTGGGGACGCGCGCATCGGCGACTGCTGCAGAGATAACTCCGTCCTGGCTAAGAAGACGGAGATCCGACGCCTTGATGATGGAAGGGCTCCATGCACCATTTGTCACGCGGATGCCCGCGACCTTTTTCTTCCCGCCGGCGGCGGCGCTGGTACCCGCAGCAGCGGAGCCACCCTTTTTCTTCACCACGGCGACGGTGGCCACGGAATCAGCAACAACGCCTCCCTTCTTTTTCCCCATTGAACGGCGGCGATGTGAGCGCAGGAAGTAGCTCGGGAACGAACGAAGTTGGTCCAGCGTCGTGAGGAGATGGGCGCAAGAGAAAGCAGAGGAGCAGAAGCAATGGTGATGGCAGCAAGGAAGAAAGAACGCAGATGGGAAATTACCGCCGTAGCATCGCTACTTAACCCCTAGACGATGCAATCCAACGACTGAGAAAAACCCTACTGGACGCGTGGCACACATCGCGTTGGACACATGGAGAAGGGGGGCACGAACCGTCCCTCCACTACTCCCATTACGCACGGAAATCGAGGAGGCGCAGTTAAAAATAAGATTACGCACGACCAATCAAATCAAAGTCAGGAAGTGGGACCCACCGCTCGTCACGTCCCGTCAAACTCGCTCACGCAGGCAACTGAGGTCATACAAGCGTCAGCACTGACGTCATCAAGGCTACGTAGTGGAAAAATTCGGCTACTTTAGTCTTTGCTGGAGTCTTCGACTCCACCAAGCACTCGGGGGCTACTCCCATAGGGAGCGCTGGCCGCGCACCCTACGATTTTTCTTTTCTTGTTGCAGGAATGAGGACAATCACAATCAAACCCAACCACTCGAAACACGGTTCGATTACGGACATGGGTTACTACCATAGGGAGCGCCGGAAACAATTTCGACTGAAACAAGCAAGCAAAAGACGACAGCAGTCGCAAAAGTGTTTTAGTCCCTGCCTGAGTCTTCGACTGAAACAAGCAAGCAAAAGATGACAGCAGTCACAAAAGTTCTTTAGTCCCTGCCTGAGTCTTTGACTCAACCAGGCACTCGAGGGCTACTCCCATAGGGAGTGCTGGTCGCGCACCCTATGATTATTTGCACAAAAACTGTGTGTTGGTAACATCTGCACTCGCAGTTCATGGCGACACCGCCTCATAATTTTCCCTACAAAGAGACTACATCTCCTGGGTCGCCTGAATCGTCTCCGCGATGATAAAATTCAGATGCCGCGCTTACAGCATGAAGGTAAGACCTGAATAAGGCCTGGCAACGCATCTAGCTGCGCACTACCAGAAATATATCCGTGCCTATAGGCACGATGAACATGCCTTGACGGACGCGTCGAGTGTTCACACCCGTATAACTGGAATTTGACTCCTGTAAGACCTCCGCGGCTTGAGTCGAATTACGCCGGCACTTTTCCGGATTCGAGTCCGGGGACTCGAGTTCGAGTAGATTGCGTTGTCTCACCCTAAGGTGGTTAACTGATACCGATACTTCGGTTACATCAGGCACGTATATCAACAATCCCTATGACACAAATAAAAGCGGTCGAAATGTACTCATTCAGGCACTCAAAGACTTCAAAAAAGTCCCCAGTCGAATCTACGATTCCACTAGACACTCGGGGGCTACTGACATGGGTATACCATACAGGTACTCGAGCTTGGTATATACGGTCCAAATACGCACTGGCCCACGGTGTCGCCAAGACCCAGATGAAAGGACTCGAGTAACCTGCAGACTCTCGATTGCTTGAAGAACAAGAAGAAGCTAAAGATAGAAAGTTTGAAGGGGAAAACCCTAACTTGTAACCGACTCGACCTGCTACCCGAGACCTAGCATATCTATATAAAGGCTAGGAGGGGCGGCGAGGAGGACACACGCAACCCTAGTTTCCACAACCTTCGCCAGATTGCTTCTGCGCACCCTTGTAACTTTTGACTCCCTCGATAATTCCACGAGCAGACAAGCAGGAGTAGGGACCTCTACGAGGCCTGAACCTGGGTAAATCCTTTGTCCCCTGTGTGCTTGTTTGCTAGCCGATAGATATCTCCAACGCTCCCTCCTTCTCCAAAACCCAAGTCCATAACAATGGGCATTGACGAGTTAAACCCTCGTCACCCCTCTTCCCACCTCTCCCAAGTTTAGTCTCACCCCGGGACTTGGAGGGTGGGAGTGCCTTAGTTTTTTCTATATATAGGTGTGCCATTCACCCCAATTCCTCAATCCAACAATTGGCATTAGCCATTCTCTCTCTCCCTCCCTTTCTCTGTCTCAGTGTGTTGCCAAGTTAGGAACGTGCTACATGAGGTAGAGGTTTCTCCACCTAGCACAGGTTGTTGTGCCACTGGAATTGGTCCAGATCTTCTTCTTCCGCTACCTTGCTGGACTAGGTCCTGGGAGACGTCGTTTACACCGTACGCATGTAAAACGTGACGAGGCATTACCACTAGTGGTGCTGGATGCTTGAAGCCTTCTAGACCTCGAGGCCTGCTTTGCTTGGCTTCATCAACAACATTTGTGCGGGAACGTAATCCTCCGTCTGGTCTTCAAAGGTATGAACACCATATCCCGCTCGTTACTGTACTTCTCCATAGATAGATCTTGGGTTGGTGCATTCTCGTAGTAGGGAATTTTTTGTTTTCTGCCACGGAACCCCTTGAAGGGTAGTGAATAGGTTATTGAAACCAATTATGATTTTGACTCTAATAAATAAGAAAAAAACTATCGTTTAATTATCAAGAATGAAACCTAGAAATTCTAGGCACCAACAACTTATGATAAACAAGACAAGCAACTATGTAATAGGAAGATAGATAACATCAAGCATGAAGGATATCACAAAGTAAAGAGAATAATTAAAGAGCTCGGG
This sequence comes from Avena sativa, assembly GCA_916181665.1. NCBI lineage: Eukaryota > Viridiplantae > Streptophyta > Magnoliopsida > Poales > Poaceae > Avena > Avena sativa. The sequence continues at coordinate 475,813,445 of OV702290.1, forward strand.
CATAGAAATAACCGAGGCACACGGAGACGAAGATTTATCTCGAAGTTTATTCTCAAGAAGTTAATCTCTGTTAGAAACGAGCGGTGGAGTAATGTTCCCTGAGAGCCACCAAAGGCTCACCTGAGGTGTTGCACAATGCACACTAAACGCCATGCAAGGCCTCACCTCAAGATGTGGAGGCACGTGACTCACTGATGCCCCAAAGGCTCATCTTATTATATCGAATGTGCACCACCAAGGCGGGCATCGATCCACTATGGGACACTTGAGGATGATCATCAAACACGTACAAGTTTTTTTCAATCTCCACAACTCAAATGAAGGCTCCTAAGTAAACACAACCAAGTCCGCATCACCATCTAGGTGAAAGGGCATTCCCCTATTAATGTGTTTTGGTATTTGTTGACAACACAAGGATGGTCTAACCGTGTGCTAAGTGGTTACAAGTGTTTTCATGTCTTTGCACTAGATGGTTTTAATGCAACAGAAAAAAGGAGAAATGTTCTGGGAAGTTCCCCTTAAAATCTTGCCAAATCTTCCATGTTTCTTGGAGACTACGGAAGATCATCGTCGAAGACTCCGGAAGCTCATCGTCGGAGACTCCGGCCTGGCTCCCCCAACCTAGAACCTGCAAGCTTATGTTCTTAGGTCGAAAACTCTGACCTCTAAGCAAGAGACTCCGCCCTCCCTAGAGATTCTGCTCCATCTAAGTCATAGTCTCTGGCCCGCTCTCTCGGGCCAGCTCGCTGCTAGCCTCTGATATGGGCTCGGAGACTCCGCTTCTAGAGACAGAGACTCTGGTGCTACCAAATCGGAGACTTTGGCATACTTGCATGTTCAAGTTGAAGCAAGGTTATGTTGCCACCCAGAGACTCCACCTTTCTCAGTGGAGATTCTGTCCAGATCAGAGACTCCAGCGCATGGTCACCAGAGACTCCGAAGTAAGTGGGAAGCAACATTCGATTTCGAGGGGGCTTTAAATACCCCTTCTTATCGAAGTGAAGATCGTGGCTTCCACTCTCTCTCCTCCATTGTTGCTGAGCTCAAACCTCCAATATCTCTCTCCGTAGCCACTAGAACTTGATACCCGTTTTGGGAATCAAGGGAGGAGACCTAAACCTAGATTTTTACCAAGGGGGTTTGTGTTTCCCACAATTTGTGTAAGATGTTGTTGCTCTAGGGTTTAAGGAAACCCTAACTTGAATAAATCGCCATCCATAGCTCATCCTCGTGTGTAAGAGCTTTGATGTCATCTTGGGAGCCTCCAATTCTATTATGGAGAAGTGCCCCAAGGTGTTGTACAAGGTCTCGGTCGCCGCCTTCAAGGACACCGCATAGTGGATCGTGTGCTTGATGTGAGGAGGGTGCACGGGAGAATAGGGTGAGGCCTTCGATGGCACTAGTGGTATTAGTACCACCCACCCCTCCAACAGAGATGTACTTCCCCTTAGAAGGAAAGAACTTCGGGAAACATCTTTGTGTCTACTCTCGGTTATTTCTATCCTTTACTAAGCTTTCTTGCTTGTCATATAGGTTCACTGACCTAGTTGCATATCAAGAGCACTTACTTTGTGTCAAGCATTAACTTTAAAAGAATTTAAAATGGAGTAGGGCATATTCACCCCCCCTCTAGCCGCTTATACTGATCTTTCACTAGGGTTCTAAGAACCAATAGGAACAAGATTCGGGTTCCAAGAACCCAAGTGTAATAAGATTTTCACTTCCACCAACTGATTCTTCCTAGAGAACTCAAACCGATGCACCAAATACAATGACAAGAACACAAGTGCTCAATTTCTTCATAGTCTTAGTTCTTTCTTCATTGTGAGCTTTGTTTGTGATTTCACTTTGCAAGCTTATAGTTATCACGTGTGGCTTCTAGTTGGATACAATCCCCAAGGTGAGGTAAAAGGCTAACCCCCACCACATTACCTTCCATATAAAATCCTTGTTTGGCTTGCATGATGGCTAGGCACGATGAGGCGAGCCAACCACCTTCCCAAGAAGAATAAGAAGGATCGTACATGACGCGAGCAAGAAACTACATCATTCGTCGAGAGTTCCATGATGGTTGTAATGCCCTTGAGACGCGCCAAGATGAGCAATCCGGATAAACTCAAATGGAGTTCAAGAGCATCGACAACCGCTTTGATGGCGTCGAAAGGCAAATGCATGCAATGCAACACAACTTCGGGCACCAAAATGAAGATCTTCAACGTACCATCGCCGCCACAAATGAAACACTTCAACGCTTCATTGATGGAATGACAAGCAACACAAGGCCACGTCCCCACGCATCAAGCTCTTCATGGCACCATTCAAGTGCGTCAAGCTCATCACACCATCTTTCAACTCTGTGACAATATCTTCATGGAAGTGCTCCAAAATCTTTGCAATATGTACCTTCTTTGTGCCATGCCGCAACGTCAAGCTATGATGGAAATTTCTCATCAAGACACCAAGAAAGGCGAGAAAAAAATCGTCATCACGCAAGGGCACTAGTGATCCAACAAGAACAACGACATGAACAACCTCAAGTGGAACCACCTAGAATTTTTCTAATTATCATAATTTGTGAAACCTCTTTCACATGTCCTTTTATGTCCAAACAATTAACTTAAATACTTTCATCATGTCGATCAAATCGAAGAGACTTTGTATTTTTGTTAGTTCAATATCCCACTTTGTTGTGAACTCATTTGAACAATTCAAATTGTTTCAAACTCGTGTTTCATTAAGTAAATACGCCCATTCACTTAAGTCCACAATTACCTAACGATTTCTAGTATTTGTTGAAAATACGATACATCACTATGTATATAGTTCAACATTTCTTTGCATATCACCATCTTACCAGAATGCGGAGTTTTAGTCATTCTGCCCAACGAGGTATGGTTTTGCAAAGTCTCTAGATCAAATATCTAAGACCCCGATCTTCATTTAGAATGAAAAACATACAATAACCACCATGACTTAAACAATAGTGTTATATCATAATTAAACTTTGGATATTTTTTAGCATTCTAATCCTTTATAAATATTTAAACTATTATCATTATCATTGTAATGAGAATAACTCATTTATAATCGTAATGTGACCATAACGGTATTATTCACAAGAACAGTACAACTGGCTTGTAACTTATTCATATGAACAATCGTCTTGCCAAAAGAAAGACACACAAACAAGGATTACAAATTTGTATTCAAGTCCACTAATCCAAATGATAAACTTTGAGGGAAGGGGTGATGTCGGCCATAAACTATTTTGCTTGCTGTCATCAAGCCACATTGCCTCAATTCCAGCAATTCTCAAGTAGACCATCCTGTTTTCACAAAATGGGACAAGTATCCAATACTTCTATAAATTGCACCGAGTTTTTGCAAGAATTACATTTATAACTTTGTATATCTAAGATATACCCTTTTCATTCATGACCTCCATTACAATCAAGCCCTTTTGAGAGTTCTCAACTATAATGCAAGATTGCTACATGATTCTCCAAATATTTTCTTTTCATCCATCATGGAGGAAAACTCATCCAACGGCTCATACTTTATGTGCCTGATCTTGCATAATACAAAATTATAGTCCAATTCTCCATCATATGGAGAATGGCTTATTGGATGATTATGGAGAAAACACAAACATTGCAGAGTCATCGGATTATCTCCTAATGGTTATTGTATCAAGAAGAGAAGATCACCTTTTACGAGGATATCCCTCAGGCGTGGGTATTAATTTATGAAGTTGGACCATTTTGCTAAGTTCCACATTAAGAAAGAAATTTTCCATGGTCGCAAAAGACCTCAGTGGGATAGGTCATGATCTACTAAGATATTTGCAAATAGACATCTAGACTAAGTTCATAATATGAGTTCAATCCTAATTGAGCTCTCACTAAAATTGTCATCCCCTGGACGATTTTAGTGATCACACGATCCCAATCCTCTACACCACCCCCGATCGTCATGGTCGGCAATGCAGTTTCAAAGGTAGACATTCCTCAATGTCAATCACATCATCCATATGACTCATGCTCGACCTTTCGGTCTCTTCTGTTTCGAGGCCATGTCTACACATGCTAGGCTCACAAAATCTAACTTGTGTGTATTTGCAGTACAACATGGCTTCCACCCACTGTATGCAAACGTAGTTTTGTCTGACACCCGATCATCACGTACTGCCTCATAACAGATAACTTTCTTGGTGGTGCACACACAAGGGGAACACTATCATTGGAATTATTTAGGGATTATCTTATTTGCTACTGTTGAGTATCTAATACTAGCATATAATAAGATGTAAAACAGGTATCAACATCACATGTCTATTGTCATATGATATGGTCTTTCTTCTTGCGCCTTGATCTCCATCGAGCGCTCCGGCATGATCTCAATCTTGCCCCCGGTTTGACGCCAAGTCCACGATGCCACCAGCAGGTCGTCCGTCAGAACGATGACTATTACTATACTACTTCGTAACAGAAAAGTAAACTACTTTACCTTCATAATGACTAATAACATATCATAACACAAGCCCTCCTGCAAAACCAAGTTAGACGCATCTACTTTATAGTTTGCAAGTTTTACGTGGTTGTTAGCGCTTTTGCAATAGAACCGTTTCTAAACTACGAACTTGCCAACCAGAATATGGATCCAACAGTTGTCTCTATCACACCTATTTCGGGGCCCTCCGTTGTAAATGCAATATCAACTATTGAATGAGATATAGACACCCGCTAGCCACTTATACAGTACAAGCCGTATGTCGAGCGCGGAACCAGTCTCGCGTACAAATACGTGTAAGGTCAGTATGGGCCGCTTCATCAAACAATACCACGATATAAACAAGTACCCTTTAGAGGGTAACAACTAAGGGATCAATGCCCGCACAATACTTGTGTGTACTGGTCGTACAACACTCCTACGCATAGATCGGCTCTGATACCACTAAAGGGTTCCGTAGTAGAAAACAAAAAATTCCTACGTTGAAACTCCCTAATGCCCAAGATCTATCTATGTAGTAATTGATGACCCACAAGTATAGGGGGTGTATCGCAGTATTTTCGATCGATAAGTAAGAGTGTCGAACCCAACGAGGAGCAGAAGGTGCTGGCTAGTGGTATGGATTAGGAATTCTCTGCAAATACTTACCAAACGGATTTTTAGGGGTTTTCGATAAAGCAAGTAAACAAAGTAAGAGTAAATAAAAGACAGTAAGAATGAATGCAGCAAGTGGCCCAATCCTTTATGGAGCAAAGGACAAGCCGGTTGTATTACTTAAGATGACCAAACGTTCTCGAGGACACATGGGAAGACTGTCAAGTGCTTTCGCTTCATATAGTTGATTAATCTTATCTAGCTTGCTAAGTGTTGTGCGGGTGAACATGTGCTAATGTACCGACCTTCCTAGGACTAATACATACTTGTGATTATACCCCTTGCAAACATCCGTAAGTACAAGAAAGTAATTAAGGTAGAAACCTAACCACAACTTTAAACTCTAAGACCCTTACGTCCCTTGTGCAATGGTTTCCTAACGGGGGTTCAGGTTTGTGTCACTCCGGCAACCCCTACGATTAGTAGCCAAATACACAATGCATTACCCTAGGCCCATATAGGTGAAGTGTCATGTAGTCGACGTTCACATGACACCACTAGAAGAAGTACACCACAACTTAAATAACAATCTATTGAATCTTTCTCAACACAACTCCACTACTAACAACATGACTTCTCCCATGTCCTCAAGAACAAAACGAACTACTCACAAGACATCATATGGATCATGACCAGAGATGGAATAATGATGTATAACAATATGAACATAAACAATAATTCAATGGTTCACTCAATAGCATCAACTACAAAGAGTAATCAACACCGGGAAAGTTTCCCCTATGAACTATGCAAGATTCAACGCAATTGTTACAACAATATGGAGATGGTGATGAGGGTGCTGATGGTGATGATGATGATGATGATCCCGATGAAGTCCAGCTTGATGGTGGTGTTGATGGCAACGATCTCCCCTCTCCGGGAAGGAATTCCCCCGGCAGCAATCTGTCTGCTGGAGAGATCTTTCTCTCTCAGTGTTTTCCGCCCCGCAGAGGCGGTGGAATCTTTCTATGGTCGCTCCCCGAGTCTTAGGGTTCGGGAGGATGATATACGCGAGAGGGGAGTGCCTGGAGTGGGCCAGGGCGGCCACACCACCTGCTGGCGCGGCCTAGGGCTGCCCGCACCAGGGGGTGGTGTGGGCCCCCTGTGGCCCATCTCCATCCCCCCTTCTGGCTTCCTTCGTCTTTTGGAAAAATAAGATTTTCCGTATATTTTCCCGGATTTTCTGATCTTCGCGAATTTTGCCTCCAAACAGCACCTTTTCCATCAGAACCTGACTGCAGCGGTCCATGCTCCAAAAGTCATCAACCATGCAAAAACAGATGAAATAACATAAGTATCACCTCTCAATACGAAATATATCAATGAATAATAGTGAATTAAGACACATAATAGTGATGCAAAATGGACGTATCAACTCCCCCCAAGCTTAGACTTCGCTTGTTCCCAAGCGAAACTGAGCTCAATAAACATGGCCTCAGGTTTATGGAGTGAAGTGTCGATAAAAGAATACGAACAAGAAGCATCACATTCATCAATACATAGATCATAATAGAAGACAACTCACTATTATATAACTCAACTTGCAATGAGTAAAGGAAACACCATAAAGATACATAAAGTGAATTATAATTGGTAATGGCAAACTTAGCTCTTGGTCGAAGAATAGTTGATAATTTGCTGGAGTTCACAAATAGCTGGTTTTCAATGATAACTTTCAAAGTAGTAAACATCAAGATAAGAGCAATGTGCAAACAAGGAACATAAGAAACGATTGAATAAATCATCATATGAATGAAAGAAACACAACAACTCAAAATACTTGCTGAGATAGAAGGGAATAGATTTACTGACTCAACTACAAAGTAAAAGAAAGGCCCTTCGCAGAGGGAAGAAGGGATTGCAAGTCTCATAAAGAGGTCCCAAAAATTATGATACTTACTAGCTTTCAGCTCTCATTGCCCCTATCATAGGCATCTTTAGGTGATTAAGGTTAAAATGATCAAATATGAGGATATGCATTGACAAGTTGTAAATTGAGAATCTCATGTCCCTTGAATACGAGGGCCGCTCCTCATGCTACTCAAGTTTAGTCACCGGTAAGTTCTTGTCATCGTAAGCATATGTGTATCATAGAGAACCGCCAACAGGGTACCCCTTGCCCGATGATACGGAAGAATCCCCATATCAAAATGACAAGGCAAGCAGACAACAAGCATCTCAGCAATCTTCTTATTTACCATGGGAATATGGTGCTTTTTTTCTCTCTTTCCTCTTTTCATAATATCTCTTTTTTTCTTTTCTCTTTTTCTCAATCTCTATCTCTTTTTTTATAAGAAGAATGCTTCATAGATACTCGTTATGGTTACGCTGCAGGTTTCCACCATGTCAGCATGGATTAGACCAGCGGCCCAGGCGTTTCTCTAACACATATGCATAACTACATGGACTTACAAGCTCCCCTTTCATTTCACACCGACGACATCCATAGACAAAAGAACATGATATCAACTAGGTACAAAGTACCAGTGCAATGTTGAAAGCGTTCCCCATGACAGCATGGTTCTGCTAATTCACAACTTACAAAGCGCAAGCATATACGCAACATAGGTGAGCACAATGGTTCAAGTTTATTAAGTGCAAGAAAGTAAAGTGTGCCATCAAGTTCGTGAGAGCTTTAATCACTAATTTTCACATAACAAGTTTAATTTGGGAGGTAGACAAAAGAATAATTTACTTGGAATAGCAATAATGCTAATAGGTAGGTATGGTGGACACAAATGGCAAAGGTTTTGGTTTAAAGGAGTGGATGCACGAGAAGAATTCCCTCTCAGTACATGTTTTTGGCTAGCAAGGTTGGGTAGCAAGTACAAGAGTTGAAGGAAACAACCAAACATACAAGTGATAAAAACAAACATAATCGTCCTTGGAAGCACAAAAGATCTTAGCTAGAGAATACTAGACTTATGAGAAAATCAAGAAAGAAAGATGATGAAATTATTTTTCTTTAGAGTACTTTTATCTTTTCTTTCAACTCTCAAAAATAGTGTGCTACTGACCGAGCCAGGTTTGCCAAAACCAACTAAATTAACTCAATGATCCCAAAGTGATACCAATACTAACAACAAGGTCAATCATATAACCACGAATTGAAAACTAATATAAGCTATGCAAAAAAGTAAATGATAGAACTTCTCATTAATATTCCATAACGGCAACTCACACCAAGGGATACATATCTAACGAGAGAGAGGACACTTCCATAATGCAAACCATCCTACACAATAACTTCTTTATTTATGATATGACTCTACTAATAAGGTAAAAAGATAGAAGATAGTGATGTGATACCGCGGCACTCCCCCAATCTTGGAACAAACCAAGGGGATGCCAAACCTGATGACGAATTACTCCTTCGGTGGTGGTGGTATCCTCTCGATGAGCTTCTTGACCAATTTCCCCAAGTCCTCAATCTCGAAGGTGAGGGTACGAATCAACTCTGAGTTGTGCTCGATGCGGCTCATGATCATGTCGTGTTGAGAATTCTAGCTCTTGCTATTCTTTCCCCACTCTTCCTCCTTGAAGCCTTCTTTTCCTGCATGGCTAGAACGAGGCAAATCCCAATTGGAGGGTAATTTCCCCTTGGGCATATTCTGGTATTGATGCTCATGGATAAGGGTATGGAAAGGATACTTGGTGCATGGAGGAAGTGATCAGGGATCTGAACGGTGATGAGGAGGCTTCCCTCCAATTGACATGGTTCTGGCAGGGTTTTCCACCACTCCAATGCTTGCAATAGTAGTGCCGGTGTGCTTTGCCTCCTCTTCGTCTTCACTCTTGATCTTCTTCTCCTTCCTGGGGTCTTGGAGGTCTTCCTCCATAGGCTCCTTCCCTTTATCCTTGGCGGACACCATTGTGCTTCTAATCTTTCAAAGAGTATGTCCTGGCAGAAACAGATCAAAACGAAAACACGACGAAAACACGATATACGAACCTCGGAAGATCCGAGGGGTTATATATTACGAAGTTTCATAACAAAAGGAAGGTACTGGGAGAAAACGAGTCGGAGGCAGAGTCCGGGGTGGACTCACCACCTGGTGGCGCGGCCAGGGGTGGGCCCATGCCACAGGGTGGTGTGATCCACCCTGGCTCTGTTTCCGTCCCCCTTTCGCTTCGTAGCTTTCCATATAGACTAAAAACTGCAAAAATATAGTTGGATAGTGTTTTCATGGAACTTTTTTACCAGAACTGTTACCTATTTGAAAACGGACTCTGTAGGTCTCTGGATTTGGTATCTAGTAGATTCTTCCGGAGTCACCACTTGAATAACATCAATATATTCATCTTCATACACTTATTACTTGAGTCATAAAACCCTTCTCTTTCTTATTACACCATTATCTCCACTTCCTAGAAATTTCTTTCACACAAAACTTCACACAGTTCTCATTAGCAACATTAGTATAAGTGAAAGGATAAAACCTTTTGAGTCCAACTTCAACTGAAAACCATCAAAACATAAGATACTGTAGCAACTCCTTCCAAAAACCCAAAAGGAATTCAAAAAGGAAATCAAATAAAGAAGCAAATGCAAGAGTGGCAAAATCTGTCAAAACATACCAGCAGGTAAAGATCAATTTTTTCGAAAATCTTATGTTGCTCAAATCAAAAAGTGCAAAACTAACGAAAGTTAAATAACAACCTGGGGCAGAAGCAAAAAAAATTACAGCTCAATCCGACATACATAGATCTCTCACGAATTTTTACGGTGAAGCAAAAAAATCTGTTTCGGGACAGCAACTTCCCCAAATCTTACTTCTCTCTCATTAGAGGTTGATCTTGACACGAAAACCAAACAAAACGGATTAGGAGCGGTTATTAACAAAGTAATAACTTCCAAGACTCAAAGAAACAAAAACAAACTGAAAGCAAAAACAAGTTGGGTTGTCTCCCAAAAAGCTCTTTCTTTATAGCCATTAAGATGGGCATGATAATTTTGGAGACGCTCTCATAGGAATATGAATTGAAGCGAAAAAGAGCATTAAGAAGCAAACATACACACATTTAAGTCTAACCCACTTCCTATGCAAGGGAATTTTGTAAACAAACAAGTTGTTAAAACCAGAGGGTACAAACATAGGAAGTCAAAAGAAGTGCAACATGAAAACTTTCAGCATAAAACGAGGAAACTTGATATTATTGAGATGCATAAGAACACTTTTCCCTCTCTCATAGTAACTTTCAGTATCATGCATAAACTTAACAATATAGCTATCACAAGGACCATCGTAACAATGATCACTTATTCTAACAGAAAACACAGGAATACTAGCTCTCATAACACTACTTTGTGAAACAATATTTGAGGTATCCTTACAAAGGATAGGGTGTCCCTCTTCTTCATACTTAGTGACAAAGTCTTTCATCTACCATTTGTTTATCAGGTTCAACAGCTTTATTCATACTTTCATCTACCATACTAGCCATCATAGAATGTTCCCTTATCTTAACTAGGAAAGGCATTTTCTCAATGTAAGGTTTAGGTAAAACATGATTAGCAGTATAAAATTCAGTATTTCTTGCAGGAACACTCTTAGCAATATCTTTATAAGGTTCATGATACTTATTCCACTTCTTTTTAGGCACTTCAATGTAGGAAGCAAAAGCCTTAAAATTGGAAGCAATACCTTGAGAGTCTAAACCATAAGCATTTTTAATATTTTGAAAGTCATCAGTTCCCATAAAAGATTCAATGCATTCATAATCATAATTTATACCTGACTTTCTACCTTTGTCATTTTCCCAAGCATCAGCATTGTCTTGAATACGATCCAGAAGATCCCATTTAGCTTCTTCTTCCATGCGAGTGAATGATCCAGCACAAGAGGCATCCAATAAATCCTTGTCATGTAGAGGAAGCCTTGCATAAAAGTTATTGATAATGATATTGTTGGGGAGCTCATGAATGGGACATTTGAGCATTAGTAACTTCAATCTCCCCCAAGCTTTAGCTGTACTCTCTCCATCAAGAGGCCAAAAGTTGTATATTTGATTCCGATCTTTATGAATCTCACTAGGAGGATAAAACTTTGAATAAAAGAGAGGCACTATTTCCTCCCATTCTAGAGCTTGACCATTCTTCAGCAGCTTATACCATTCCTCAGCTCTTCCTTTTAGTGATAATGAGAATAACTTCTTCTTAACTTGATCTGTAGTAATACCTACACACTTGAACAACCCGCATAATTCGTGTATAAAGAGCAAATGATCACCGGGATGGACAGTTCCATCCCCAACATAGTAGTTATCCATAACACGATCAATAATTCTTGTAGGTATTTTGAAAGCATCATTTTCAGCAGGTGGTGGCTTATCTACTACCTTAGCAGTGGTAGTAGCATTACCAAATAAGAAACTCAGCAAATTATCCATAATGAAAATAAAGCAACTAACAGAAGTAAACAATACACACAGTAGAAGTTTCCTTCAGTTCCACTCTCCAATAGCGCTTCACTCCCCAGCAACGACACCAGAAAATAGTCTTGATGACCCACAAGTATAGGAGGTTATCGCAGTATTTTCGATAAGTAAGAGTGTCGAACCCAACGAGGAGCAGAAGGTGCTGGCTAGTGGTATGGATCAGGAATTCTCTGCAAATACTTAGCAAACGGATTTTTAGGGGTTTTCGATAAAGCAAGTAAACAAATTACAAGTAAATAAAAGACAGTAAGCATGAATGCAGTAAGTGGCCCAATCCTTTATGCAGCAAAGGACAAGCCAGTTGTATTACTTAAGATGACCAAACGTTCTCGAGGACACATGGGAAGACTGTCAAGTGATTTCGCTTCATATAGTTCATTAATCTTCTCTAGCTTGCTAAGTGTTGTGTGGGTGAACCTGTGCTAATGTACCGACCTTCCTAGGACTAATACATACTTGTGATTATACCCCTTGCAAACATCCGTAAGTACAAGAAAGTAATTAAGGCAGAAACCTAACCACAACTTTAAACTCTAAGACCCTTACGTCCCTTGTGCAATGGTTTCCTAACGGGGGTTCAGGTTTCTGTCACTCCGGCAACCCCTACGATTAGTAGCCAAATACACAATGCATTCCCCTAGGACCATATAGGTGAAGTGTCATGTAGTCGACGTTCACATGACACCACTAGAAGAAGTACACCACAACTTAAATAACAATCTATTGAATCTTTCTCAACACAACTCCACTACTAACAACATGACTTCTCCCATGTCCTCAAGAACAAAATGAACTACTCACAAAACATCATATGGATCATGATCAGAGATGGAATAATGATGTATAACAATCTGAACATAAACAATAATTCAATGGTTCACTCAATAGCATCAACTACAAAGAGTAATCAACACCGAGAAAGTTTCCCCTATGAACTATGCAAGATTCAACGCAATTGTTACAACAATATGGAGATGGTGATGAGGGTGCTGATGGTGATGATGGTGGTGATGATGATGATGGTCCCGATGAAGTCCAGCTTGATGGTGGTGTTGATGGCAATGATCTCCCCTCTCCAGGGAGAAATTCCCCCGGCAAAAATCTGTCTGCCGGAGAGATCTTTCTCTCTCGGTGTTTTCTGCCCCGCAGAGGCAGAGGAATCTTTCTGTGGTCGCTCCCCGAGTCTTAGGGTTTTGGGAGGATGATATACACCAGAGGGGAGTGCCTGGAGTGGGCCAGGGCAGCCACACCACCTGCTAGCATGGCCTAGGGCTGCCCGCGCCAGGGGGTGGTGTGGGCCCCCTGTGGCCCATCTGCAACGCCCCTTCTGGCTTCCTTCGTCTTCTGGAAAAATAGGATTTTCCGTATATTTTCCCGGATTTTCTAATCTTCGCGAATTTTGCCTCCAAACAGCACCTTTTCCATCAGAATCCTGACTACAGCGGTCCATGCTCCAAAAGTCATCAACCATGCAAAAACAGATGAAATAACATAAGTATCACCTCTCAATACGAAATATATCAATGAATAATAGTGAATTAAGACATAGAATAGTGATGCAAAATGGACGTATCAGTAATGCAGTAACGACTGGAGCATATAGAATACATACCCTTGTAGACTATACGCGGTTAACATTCCGAGGGGAACGTGGTTGAAGTAGTCGAACTTGTAGCCGACCTCAAGGTCGTGAAGCTCCTCGCAGGTCACTCCTTGCCCCATCTTCATCGTGCAGCAGATCTAGCTCACGACATCCAAGATGCCCTCGTATGAGGCACCCTAGAGGTTTCGTACACATACGATGTATGATGATGACCTCCGATCCCCTTTATCCTTGCCGGGAGTGCAAAAGTAGATCTCCGACTTGGAATCTCCACAACACAATGATGCACTGCGGTGACGCCTTGTTCACATGGCCCATACATGGGGGCCATGGTCACAAGGGAGAGAGAGGAGAGAGAAAGTCAACTAAAGTACTTCTCTATTTGGTGTGTGTCCAATCCCACCCATGGGCACCCCTTTATATAGGGGGGAGGTGTGCCTTCCCCTTTGGGTTTCCCATGTGGCACTAAACAAGGGAGAGAGGGGGGAGGCGCCATGGGCCTCTAGGGCTCCATGGGCCAGCCGACCAGGGGGCCCCCACCCCGCGCATAGCCCAAGGCTGGTCGGGTGGGGCCCATGTGGTGGTTGGGCTTGGCCCCTTTGGCCCTTGGCCCTTCCCTCTCGCAGTTTTCCCTCATGGGCCATTTTTCCTAGGAATTTGGCCCATTAGTAGAATACCCTTTCAAATTAGATTTTAATATTATATTTAATATTAATTAATATGTAAATACATATTACAAAATCCGATTTGACCTGAAACACCTTTCGGTTCCCTTTCGATTTCCTCCGAACTACTTCAGAACTTTCTCAGAACGATTCTGATTCTCTCACCGAACTTTTCTGGTTTCCATTTCGCTTTCATATGGTGATTCCAACTTACATAGGATCTCTAGCTCATCGTACCCTTAAGTGTATTTCCCCATAGCTCGGGAATGGCACATACATGATCTCCATCAATGATTAATAGAGGGACCAGGATGTCCATAATGACCCCTATGCATTCCACGATGATAATGTCGTTTGAACCATAAAATGTCGAGTCCAATTCCCTTTGTTTCTCTAATATGACTTGTACGAGATATCATATTGGTATCACATACCTTCTTCAATCTCGTTACCGACAAGTTCTGTTTTAGTTGTTACCTCGTTATTACATCCATGTGACCCAGTCACATGTTGCAACATTATGGATGTAATCTCACCAAGCTAGCCGTATGTATCTTACCAGCCACGTGGGTGAACAAATCCCGCTCTTGACACATAATGCCTCTACATGCCCCTCCTAATACCTGAACACACCTTTATGATCACTGTATCACCAAATGATGTTTGATGTTATCTAAGTATCCTCGGGTGACCGTGATTGATATGGTCTCACGGTCTAAGGAGAAGGAGACTATGTTTCTAACTATTGCAATAATGAACTCTGTGACTTGATCGTGTTGCAATCTTTGTGTGAAGTCCATCACATCATTCACCAATGATATGACCTCGTTATCAATTGGCATAAATGCCCCATGATCAAGAAACCTTGATCATCGATTCCCCAACGAACTAGTATGAATAGAGGATACTAGGGACTTGGTTTGTTTCATACCACACCTGTACCAATGTTTGAACTTGACACAGTTATAGCACAATATGAAACTATTATGAATTAATTGAGATATGACAATAAAAACCTATTTATTATTTGCCTCTAGGGCATATCTCCTTCAACTACACTGTGCATACTCATGTACGAAGCCCCGACGCATCGACACGCCATCTTGGAAGAAGAACATGCAAAGTCAACTTCAGGACTGGAGTCTCCACCATCGACACCCCGGAGTCTCCGTCCCCCTATTGAGCAACACCAGGCAGCAAGCCCCTAGAGGTCGATTGGAATCTCCACCTCAAATCCGGAGTCTCTGTCCTATACCGGAGTCTCTGCTCGCACAACACCGGAATCTCTAGCGAGCCTCTAGAACAAATCTGGAGTCTCCCCCCAGCCGGAGTCTCAGGCCACAGGACCCCGGAGTCTCCAGCCTAAGTTATGGGCATGCGCACCGCCAGATGGGCCTTCGGCCCATGTACTCCCCAACTCACCCAGAACTTACCTTTTTATTCCCAAACTACCCTTGTTTAGTTGTTGGCCTATATATATCACCTCATCCTTATTGTAACCCTAGACTTGGATAATTGAATTAGAAAAAACCCTTCAGGATCTATCTAATTCTAGTCTCATGCTCCTCGACAAGGAGCACTAATTATCCACAACCTCTTGACCTTTGCATAGTGCGTTCAAGATGTACAAGGCCTTAGCATCGGTGTCCTTTGCCAATTTGTCAAGATCTCACAAAGCCTCCCGCTCGCCATGCCGGTTCGAGAGAGAGTGTCCTTGCCCGCCACCGATCCTAGGGATTGTGCCGGACCAGTTGCCGCTATCGTGAGCTATCGGCTTGTATCATGTTTCACCTGTGAGTGTGTTCATCATGTTCTTAGGGTGTGTGTTCATGGATTTCATCCTCTCCCTCACCCCCACTCACCTTCACCTTGATTTCCACGGGGATCCGTGAAAGATCGGGCCACCCCAAGGGGTCACCCCTAACAGGCGCAGTCCCCATGCCGCTTGCAGGTTGTAAGGGCGGAATTTTCCCATGATGTCCCCGATCTTCTAGATGTGTTTGTCAAGGTGGTGGAGGTTGTACTTCTGACTAGACAATGCAAGAGCTAGGAGAACAGTTGGTTATGTAATAACATGTAGCTACAAGGCTGGGTTAACCTATGTAGATGACATGAATGGGAGTGCCAAGGTATATCAGTGCGGGGTCGTAGATGTACAGGACCCTAGTGTACCCGTAGACGGGCCTCGAGCAAATGGCTTGCAGGAGGTCCGTCGGGAGTGGAGTGTTGGGGTTGAAGTAGTCGGCCTACAGCTGCAGGTAAAGTTCCTTGAGATGGAAACGGTATGCGGGTCCGTGCATTTCCTTGATGTCATTAATGAGTGCATATTTGCATCATGTTTTACATTATCATTTTGCATTGTAGATGTAGGATATTGGTATTTTATGGCGCTCGCGAGCACATTTTATGTCTGTTTTCACCAGGATCAGGATAAATGATGGATCCAATGGATACAATTCTTAGAGCAGTTGTAATATGGAGAAAAGGAGTCAAAAACAAGGTAAATCACTTATTTGGGAAATATTAATAATACCAGAAGAAAACCAGAAGCGAACAAAGAAGGCAGAGAGTTCAACGACCAACTATACGACCAGAGCAAATTTTCTGGCCATATAGCTCTGGCCGTATAGTTGGCGCCGCCTCCGCCTCCTCAAATAGTTTCACCCCGTGCAACTGGTTCAGGGAGACGACATACAGAACACCCAGAAATCATAGAAACCTCACCTTCGGAAGGCTTCTGGAGGGGGAACTCATCCACCAGGTATCCATCTTTGTCCTGCGTAGATCCGGGAGGCTAAGGCATCGATATTCATCATCCACCACTGCATCACCACCATCTCCATCCATCCCATCTACATCTTGTCTAGATCTTGTTGTAATTTCTGTACTCGTTGTGGATTTATACAAGTACTATTCATCTATGATAGATTCCATTGTTATTGCTTTGATGTTGATTGCCTCCATGTCTGAGTAGATCATTAGTTCTTGGGGAGATGGAGAAACCCTAGTATGAGATTGAAATAAGATAAAGTCTATTATGATATTCATCGTTGTGACCATGTGTTAGATTTTCTACAACTTGATGTTGAGAGAAGTCGACCTCTCAATATTTGCCTCTCGTGGGGACTTGATGGAGGAAACTACTTGTTGGTAGATGGAGGTGTGCTAGCACTTACAATGACTATAAAGCTGTTGGCACCCCTTACATATCAACTTGGGAAACCGAGGAAACTCACGGAACACTATCCATGTGATGGGATACGTCCTACGAGATTACATCCCTTAATAGCACAGTAATTCGATTGATGTCGATTGCTGACTGTTGTGGTTATGAGGATGATGTGAGCAGCAATTGCTGCCTATTTGTCCAAATACGAGTTCCTCCCACACATACATAGTTGAGAATGTTCATGATGATAATCTTTATCTTAGCACCTTATAATACTAGTGGTGTATCCGCTACTCCCCGAGAATGCTTTCCCCTACTACAGTTCCAATCTCTCTTACATACGCGATACTTACTTTCTGTATTCAGTTGTTTTACTTTACTTTATTATTGCTCTTATACCTAAAACCCAAAAACACCTTTTTACACAGTACTCGCATTTTATCTTGTCACTTAGAACTTTATCTAGCATTTCTATCGTAATATTTATTTCAAGAATTATTAGACTTCAGACTCCTACTCCCCGTGGGATCAATATCTTTATTTCTAAACTAGCTACAAACAATCTGTGCGCGTGCAGTCATCAACCATCATAGTAGATCTTGCACGACATCGATGGATGTCTAGGGTGTACTCATCCTCCGGTGCCCCATCGGCTATGTGGCCATGGCCTGGATATGGAGCGCCTGAGCCTCCATATGGGAGGTCCCCGGCGGGTCTATCCACCAAGGTGATAGATCCGATCTACATGACACAGCCTCCCCTGCCTGTGGCGCCAATTGAGGAAGGATAGTTTTCACAATCCCTCCATAGTCTCGCTTCGTAGGAATGGAAGAGTGTTTATTTGTTCAGCGGGTGTCTCGAGACAGCGGGCTTGGATTGCAAAGATGAAGATGTGTGGATAATGGGAGGAATCCCTCATACTTTATTCATAAGGTGATCGAGAGATCATATAATGTGTCTACAAGATGATCTCGGTGGGTTTATAATGATACTCGACGAGAGAGATGAGTCTAGAGGTATGACTAAGGATAATGGTGAGGACATGGGTGATTATGGCGTGTCCTTCTCATGTGAATGTCTTAGGGTACTTATACGCATCGATGGTAGTCGAGTCCTTCTTAGTCATGTTAGGTCTTCATCTTGTCTTGCACATAATCGTGATCTCCGATCTTCCTTATGTGTCCATCTGGTCTTCGGTATCTCGAAAGAGCTGTCTTGCAGCCCCACAGGTCAGGTCGGTTGAGGTCAGGTCGGTTGGAGAGATTCTAGATATAGGACTTCAGGTCCTTGATCTTTAGGGGTCATCAGGGGAAGGAATCATGGGTTCAGGCCCATGTTGGGTACATGCCAGAGTCCACCCATCACCGACACAAACCCACACATCGGGGCACACATGCTCTTTCAATGTCGGAGTCTGGCCAAAGTCTGGTCCGGATATTCTTCCAAAGTATGACTAGGATGTAGACTCCAGTCCACCTAGATCGGAGACTCGACGGTTTCTAGGCCGAAGACTCTAGAGTTATTTTCCTGCAATGGCTAGATTTTTAAAAATGATACAGTGCTAGGAGAAACTAGACACTTTTTTGATATAGTAGAAGCGGGACGACATGAGAATTCCGAAAATTCATCGCTGACAGGGATAAATTCCGGTCGCTGGGATGCGCCAACTGTGACCCAACCACTAGGCTACTACCATGTTCTCTGATGGCTCAAAATATATTCGATCTCATTGGGAAACCCCAAGAGGAAGGTATGATGAGCACAACAGCAAGTTTTCCCTCAGTTATGAAACCAAGGTTATCGAACCAGTAGGAGCAAGGAAACACCTCCAAGGTGTTGTTTCCAACTTGGAATCCTGCACAACACAACCACAGAACTTTGCCCCCAACTTATAGTGAGGTTGTCAATCTCACCGGTTTTGCTGAAAACAAAGGATTGAACATATTGTGTGGAAGATAGTAATTGCTTGAAGAAAGTAAACAGAAAGCAGTAAATATATTGTAGATTGATAGTAAAAGAAAGGACCGGGGTCCATAGTTCACTAGTGGTGATTCTCCTTAAGATAGTTGACATGTTGGGTGAACAAATTACAGCGGGGCAATTGACAAACATCGAGAAAGCATACATGCATATACTAATCATCTTGACTCCTATGAGATTTGATTGGGCATTACAACATTATACATCGACCATAATCCAACTACGTCTATGACTAATAATCCACCTTCAGGTTATCGTCCGAACCCCCTCCGGTATTAACTTGCAAGCAACAGATAATTGCATTAAGCAAAGTGTGTAAAGTAAACAATACGATTGTTCTATGAACAAAGGATTGTTGTTTTCTCCCTAGTAGCAATAGCACATCTAGTACCTTAGAGATTTTTGTCACTTCCCCAGATTACTAGAGGCATGAACCCACTATCGAGCATAAATACTCCCTCTTGGAGTTGCTAGCATCTACTCGACCAAGATATCTACTAACAATAGAGAGCATCCAAGATCACAAATAACAAAGACATGATAGAATCAATAATCAATCTGAAATAGCATCTCAATATCCATCGGATCCCCGCAAACACAACATGTATGATTACAAATAGATGATCTTGATCATGAACGGAGCTCACAAGATCTAAACATGGTAGCACAAAGGAGAAGAACCAACCATCTAGCTACTACATGTACCCGTAGTCCAAGGATGAACTACTCACGCATCACACCGGAGGCAAGCATGGTGATGAATAAGGCCTCTAGGGTGATCTCTCCCCTCTGAAAGGGTGCCGGGAAGAGCTTCAGATCCCTCCCGATCTAGGGATGGAGATGGCAGTGGCTATAGACTCTTTCGTGGAATTTTGATCGGGTACTTAGGGTTTCTGTATCGAAGGCTTCTTATAGGCGAAAGGGCGAGGTCGGTGGAGTGCCAGGGGGCCCAAACCACCCCTAGGCGTGGGCCAGGCCTGGCCGCGTGGCCAGGTTGTGTGGCTGGCCCCTGGCCCCTCTCCGTCTCGTCTTCTGTCTCCTTGTTCCCCTCGGTGAAATATTGACTTTGGCTTTTGTCCCGTCCAATTCCAAGAATATTAATTTGCTGGCTTTTTTGGAATCAAAAACAACAGAAAATAGGCAACTGGCATTGTGGCATCTTGTTAATAGGTTAGTCCCAGAATGTGTATAAAAATACTCCAAAGTGTGGACAAAACATAAGAAAGTAGATATAAAACAAGCATGGAACATCAAAAATTATAGATACGTTTGCAACATATCAACATCCCCAAGCTTAACTCCTGCTCGTCCTCGAGTAGGTAAGTGATAAAAAGAAAGAATAATTTTTGAGGTGACATGCACCATCATAATCTTGATCAAAGTATTTGTAAAACATTGATAGCTGGGATCATAGTACTTTTAGCATGAAAGATATAGTTCTAACAATAAGACATAGCAACTATGTTGTAACATGAAAAGGCACAAACAAAAGATTCATGAATAACAATGCTTTGCAAGACATTTGTTTGTTTCACATAAAGAAAACATAATGAGAATGGTATTTAGCTTGTCCCTCATAGTGTAGCAAAACATAAATGCATAGGACACCTTCAAAGTTCATAAGGGTGACTAGATACAAATAGTTTAAGAACAAGCAATATCAAAGTTATGCATTAATCAACAAGTCTTGGGACAATGCACGTTAAACTAAGAATGTCCACTATGATCTCTCAATAGGTGCATAAAGATAGAAGATGGAGACTCAACATAAAAGTAAAAGAAAGGCCTTCATAGAAGGAAGCAGGGATCCAATGTCTCATAAAGAGCTTCCAAAAATTATGTACTTATTAGCTTTCAGCTCTCGTTGCCCCTATCATAAGCATCTTGAAGTGATTAAGGTTAAACTGAACAAACTATGGAGTATATGCTTGACAAAGCATAAGTTGGCAATCTCATGTCCCTTGAATATGAGGGCCGCTCCTCATGCTACTCGAGTTTAGTTACCGGTAAGTTCTTGTCATAGTAAGTACATGTGTATCATAGAGAACCGCCAACGGGATACCCCTTTGCACATGATACAGGAGCTATCCCATAATCAAAATGACAAGGCAAGAAGACAATGAGAATCTTAGCAATCTTCTTATTTACCATGGGAAAATGGTGCTTTTTTTCTCTCTTTCCTCTTTTATCATCTCTTTTTTTCTTTTTTTTCTTTTTGTTGTGGTGGTGGCACGACAGATACCATGTATAGGCTAAAGATGAGGCCAATGAGTGATAGGGGAATCTAGGGAGGGAAAACATGGTGATTCCATGCACAGATGTTGTTATATTTCCTCTATCAATGGTGGATACAAGTGCTCCTCGAACTGTTCGTGAGAAGGAGACAATGTCTCCTACTCCCCACAACCTAGCTCGTGAGTTCTCCCTTCTACAGAGAAAGTGACCGATCCCTCTCCATGGAGGCCCAGGTGCTCCTTATATAGGGGAGCCCGGGTTACAAAGTTAGGGCACATGTGGCAGCATATTCCCCGAATATGCCCCTTGGTTAAAGCTAGATGCTTCTTTATTCTTTTTAATGGTTCGTCCGGACTTTGGACGTAACCCATAGCACAATCCTTGCCTTTAAGCGTCACAAGACATGGGCTACGTCAGCCGACATTGCCCGCGTCATCTTGGTCGCCCTGTCCCGCTGGTCCTTCCCTCTGCTTTGCTTCGCTCATGATACAGCTATCAAAAGCCACCTTTTAACCAACGGGAGATTCCTTCCTTCTCTATGAAGCCAAGTGGTAGTCCGACCAGCATATGGCTAACCCGGCTACGAGGATACCTGCGTAATTTAGATAGACAAACATGGATGGCATATATTTTATGCCAGTCGGGTCAAGGCTAGGGAGATGCTCCATGGGACGGGTTACTCTGTAGGTCGGCCTGCCTTGAGGTGACCCGGCCAGCACTTGCTTTGACCGTGCCGTACCTCGGCTAACTCGGCCTTTATACCCCGGCGTTACCCTATCCGGGGGTATCCCCCAACATTAGTCCCCGAAGCTGGTGTAGTCTTAGCAACTTTAGTTGTTAAGGCCACAATAGGTTCTCATATCCGGATCTTCGCTTCTTTGGCCGAGTTACTCCGTAATCCGGACCTTTTTTGTTTACGCTCCCTTGGCTCATTCCGAGTTATTCCTCGCTGGTCGGGTCTTTTGCTCACATATCCGGGTTACCTTTCCTTCTCTCATACGCTTCCCCACGTCCTCATGGAGGGTAATCATCACTTTGCCTCATTTTAAGGGCCACGCCCATTTACTATGCCGGTTACTATTACAATATCAGGAATAACTGCTAAGCACGTCCCTTCGCAGCAGTGCCTCGTTAACCGTAACCGCATGTCGCGTCATGGGATCTTTTGCTCCCTGTGGCCCTTGTGGTGGCCGGCGTCTGATTGGTTGGTTTGGTCATGTACACAGCCGCAAAGTGTGGCAGGGCCACCGCAAAGGATCCCACTACGCACCCGCACGCGCGGTTAAATAGGAGGCTGGGGCAATCTTGGGGAGGTTCCCCACACATTGCACGCTCCACTGCCTCCTTTCTTCTTCGCTGCAACTCCACCGCCACCATTGCTTCTTCTCCAGTGCTGCGCCACCGCAACCGCGTCCAGACACTCCCAGCGACCGTGTCGCCGTCTCTGTTCAAGATTTCCACCACAGGGACCTGTGCTTCCAGGTTCCCCGCCACTGGCTACCTCTACTTCGAGTTCGTCCTTGCGGACCTCGACCTCACCATGACTGAGGCCGCCGTGGTCGCTCAGCAGGAGGAGGAAGACAAAGGCCATGAGCGTGGTGGCTGGGACAGGGCCTTCGTCTGCGAGGATGACTTGGATTGGCTATATGCCACGCACCGCATCCCCACAGGTGTCGCCTGCCGCCTCGCCGCCGACGAGATTTCCCCCTCTCCAAATCCAGGGGAGTATGTGGTTTTTCTCTCCCATTTCCAGCGTGGCTTCGGCCTTCCTATCTCCGATTTCTTATTCGATTTTATATCCACCTACCAATTGCAACCACATCATCTCCCTGCCAACACCACCGCCTCTCTCTCCTCTTTTGCCTCCGGCATAGAAGGGTATGTCGGCCTCTGTCCATCCAAGGAGACGTGGATCAAGTTCTTTGGTCTACGGAAGAACGTCGTTCCGGATAAGCATATCTCTCCGGCGGATAAGCATCTGACCTAGTGTGGGGAAGCCTGCATATCTCCCTGTAAGGGCTCCAAGTTCCCACGGGTGACCAGGCTCGAGTCTTGCAAGGGCTAGGCCTGGACTTTCTTCTATGTCTGGAACACCACGGACGAGGATTTGATCCGGCTCCTCCCCTTCAAGCTTGGAGTCCCGAACACTTCTTTGTGGGAAAATATTCCGAAGTAACCCACTGCTCTGGCAAACCAGGTTGACCGCCGGATCAAGGAGCTGCTCAAGGAGAAGCTGTCGGGGGGAGGATATCATGATCACCTTCGTTCATAGCCAGGTCTCCCCTATAGAAATGCGCCCACAATATCTTCTACTTGAGCGGCCCCCTCGATCCCCACCAGACTTCCTCCTTCGAGCTCGATAACTCGGTGGTATACCGCCGGGTTAAGGCCATTTTCAACGTGGAGAAGGAATTCTTCGAGGCTTGGGAATGAGGGCTTGCGCCCTACACCCGAGACAACCCTCCTCCAAAGGTAAACTTCTTACTATCTTTCCGGGTCTCCATGGTATGTCGGACAACTTTCTTAACTTAACCAGTGCTGCTTTACTCTCAGCGATTTCTCCAGCCGCAGATACATTGCAAATGTATCCATAATTTTTGATGTTACATGCTTGGTTTTATCTACTTTCTTATGTTTTGTCCACACTTTGGAGTACTTTTCATATGATTTCTTGGACTAACCTATTAACAAGAGCGACAGTGCCAGCTGCCTATTTTCTGCTGTTTTTGGTTCTAGGAAAATCAGAAAATGAATATTCTCGGAATTGGACGGGACAAAAGCCAAAGTCAGTTTTTCACCGAGGGACACCTGGAGCCAGAATACGAGACGAAGAGGGCCTGGGGCCCAACCACACCACCTGGCCGCACGGCCAGGCCTAGACCGTGCTAGGGGGTGGTCTGGCCACCCCAGGAACCCCCTCGGCTTCTCCTTCCGCCTATATATTGCCTCTGATACGAAAACCCTAAGTACCCGATCAAAATTCCACGAAAGAGTTTGTAGCCGCCGTCATCTCCATCCCTAGATTGGGAGGGATCCGAAGCTCTTCCCGGCACCCTGCCGGAGAGGGGATTTCATCCTGGAGGCCTTCCTCATCATCATGCAAGCCTCCGGTGTGTAGTTCATCTCTGGACTATGGGTCCATGTAGTAGCTAGATGGCTGGTTCTCCGCCTTTGTGCTATCATGTTTAGATCTTGTGAGCTCCATTCATGATCAAGATCATCTATTTGTAATTCTGCATGTTGTGTTTGCGGGGATCCAATGGATATTGAGATGCTATTTTAGATTGATTATGGATTCTATCATGTCTTTGTTATTTGTGATCTTGCATGCTTTCCGTTGTTAGTAGCTATCTTGGCCAAGTAGATGCTAGCAACTACAAGAGTTAGTATTTATGCTCGATAGTGGGTTCATGCCTCTGGTAATCTGGGGAAGTGACGGAAATCTCTAAGGTACTAGATGTGCTATTGCTACTAGGGAGAAAACAACAATCCTTTGTTCATAGAACAATCGTATTGTTTACTTTACACGCAATTCGTAATGCAATTATCCGTTGCTTGCAACTTAATACCGGAGGGGGTTCAGATGATAACCTGAAGGTGGATTATTAGTCATAGATGCAGTTGGATGGCGGTCTATGTATAATGTTGTAATGCCCAATCGAATCTCAAAGGAGTCAAGATGAGTAGTATATGCTTTCTCGATGTTTGTCAATTGCCCTGCTGTAATTTGTTCACCCAACGTGTGATCTATCTTAAGGAGAGCCACCTCTAGTGAACTATGGACCCCGGTCCTTTCTTATACTATCAATCTACAATCAACTGTTTACTGCTTTGGTGTTTAATTTCTGCAAACTATTACTTTCTTCCACTCAGTACGTTTAATCCTTTGTTTTCAGCAAAACCGGTGAGATTGACAACCTCATCGCAAGTTGGGGACAAAGTTTTGTGGTTGTGTTGTGCAAGGCTCCATGTTGTTGCTGGCACCGGTAGTGCACCCTGCCAAAGTTCAGCTAGCTACACCTTTGGGGTGTTTCCTTGCTCCTACTGGATTGATAACCTTGGTTTCATAACTGAGGAAAAACTTACTGCTGTGCTCATCATACCTTCCTCTTGGGGTTCCCCAACGAGCTCATTAATACACGAGTCAGCAAGTACTTTTTCTGGCGTCGTTGCCGGGGAGTCAAGGACATCTTCATAAGGGGAGTCCCTCATAACCAATCTCTTTACTTTGTTGTTTTTGTTTTGCTTAGTTTACTTTTGTTTTGTTTGCTTGTTTCTTTATCAAAAAACACAAAAAAATAGTTTTACAAGTTTGCTTTCTTTATTAAAAACACAAAAAAATGACTACTCTTGAAAACACTAAGTTGTGTGACTTCACTAGCACCAACAACAATGATTTTATGAGCACACCCATTGCTCCACCTGTGCCTGAAGCTACTTTCTTTGAAATAAAACCTGCTTTACTCAATCTTGTTATGAGAGAACAATTTTCTGGTATTGGTAATGAATATGTTGTTGCCCATCTAAATAACTTTGTTGAACTTTGTGAGATGCAAAAGCATAGGGATATAGATGGAGATATCATTAAGCTTAAATTGTTTCCTTTCTCTCTGAGAGGAAAAGCTAAAGAATGGTTGAATTCCTTAACTAGGAATAGTATTGATTCTTGGACTAAATGCAAAGATGATTTCATTGCAAAATACTATCCTCCTGCTAAAATTATATATATGAGAAGTGAAATAATGAAGTTTAAACAATCTGATAATGAACATGTTGCTCAAGCTTGGGAAAGAATGAAATCTTTGGTAAAGAATTGTCCCACTCATGGACTGACTACTTGGATGATTATCCAAACCTTTTCTGCAGGATTGAACTATTCTTCAAGAAATCTATTGGATTCTGCTGCTGGAGGTACCTTTATGACCATTACTTTGGGTGCTGCAACAAAGCTTCTGGATAATATGATGGTTAACTATTCTGAATGGCATACTGAGAGAGCTCCACAAGGTAAGAAGGTAAATTCTGTTGAGGAAACCTCCTCCTTGAGTGATAAGATTGATGTTATTATGTCTATGCTTGTTAATGGGAAAGCCCATATTGATCCAAATAATGTTCCTTTAGCTTCTTTGATTGCTCAAGAAGAGCAAGTTGATGTGAACTATAAGAAATAACAATTTTGGCAACAATGCTTATGGTAATAACAATTATAGGCCTTACCCTCCTAATAATACTTATGGTTATAATGGCAAACCTAGAACACCTAGTGAGGGAAGAATTTTAGAAGTTGAAAGAGCCACTAAAAACTTCATGCAAATGCAATATGAACTATTATTTACTAAAACTATGGAGGAACAATCTACCAATTTGAAGAATATTAGTCATCAACTTGAGAATTTGAATAGGAAATTCCTAATTTGCAATTGAAACTCTCTAATGCTAAAAGAAATATATCATCTTTGTCTGAAGCTCAATCCTCTTTGATTAATTATATGGCTGCTAAACCTGAAACTAATGATAATCCCTTTGCTGCCACCAATTCCATACAAGTAAGAATTGATGAAAATGTAAGATTATTAGCTGAATTGCATGCTAAGTGGGAAAGGGAAGATGAAATTTCTAGAAACATTAGTATTTCTACTATCACTACCACTAGTGTTGAGGCTAGTAATAGCTCTACTACTTTAGATGATAATTATGATTTTGACCTTGATGGTTGCAATATCTCTGAAGTTATTAAGTTCCTACAAAAACTTGCTAAAATTCCTAATGCTAGTGCTATGAACATGGCCTTTACAAAACACATTACTGATGTTCTCATAAAGATTAAAGAAGAAAAGTTGAAACATAAAGCTTCTATTACTATAAAATAAGAAGATGGTTGGGAACCCATCATTAATATGAAAGTGAATGATTTTGATTTGAAAGCTTTATGTGATCTTGATAGTAGTGTTTCTATTATGCCTAGAAGGATTTATGATATGCTTGATTTGCCACCACTTGAAGATTGTTATTTGAATGTCCCACTTGATGATCATGCTAAAAAGAAACTCACGGGGAGTATTAATGATGTTATTATTATGGTTAACAATGCCTATGTCCCCGTTGATTTCTATGTTTTGGATGTTGAATGCAATGCTTCTTGTCCTATTACTTTGGGAAGACCTTTTCTTAGAACTGTTCGTGCCATTATTGATATGAAAGAAGGCACCACTAAATATCAACTCCCACTCAAGAAAGGTATAGAACACTTCTCTAAGAAGAGAGACAAGATTTCTTTTTCCTCTCCTATGAAAACAAAATTTGCTCTTAATGCTTCTTCATTTGAGAACACTTGATCATTTTTCTTGCTTCTTATGCCTAACTTAAAGGCATTAAAGAAAAGTACTTACTAGGAGATAACCCAAAAGTTTTAGATGAGTCTCGGAAGTTATTACTTTGGTAATAACCGCTCCTTATCCTTTTTATTTGCTTTTTGTGCCAAGAGTAACCTTTAATAAGAGAGAAGTAATGATTGGGAAAGTTGCTGTCCCGAAACAGATTTCTGTGCTTCACCGTAAAAATCGTGTAAAATCTCTGTACATCCTTTTGAGGCGTGAATTTTTGTGCTTCTGCCCCAGGTTGTTATCTAACTTTTGTTAGTTCAACACTTTTTGATTTGAGCAACAGAAGGTCTTAGAAAAAATTCGTCTTTACCTGCTGGTCTGTTTTGACAGATTTCTGCCATTTTCTGCATTTGCTTCTTGTTGGTTCCTTTTTGAGTTCTTTTTGGGGAACTGAGCTTTTTGAGGGAAGTGCTACAGTATATAGTGTTTTAATGGAAGTTTTATTGGTGTTGGAACTTAACCTAAAAGACTTATTATCTTGAGTGCACTAATGTTTCTAATAAAGATTGTGTGAAGTTTTGTATGAAGGAAAAAATTCAGATGTATGGAAGGAATGAGTAATGAGATGAAGAATGGACTAAAGCTCAAGCTTGGGGATGCCACGTGTGTCACCCCAAGAAATATCCAAGAAGTACAAGCGTCAAAGCTTGGGGATGCCCAAGGCATCCCCCTCTTCATCAATAAAAATCCCAGGTTTCTTCCAAACACTTCATTTTTATTGTTTCATGCACAGTTGTGTTGTTCTTGGAGCGTCTTCTTTTTTGTTTTAGTTTTGGTTTTTCGTTTGCTTTGTTTTCTTAGTTTGCTGAATAAATTGGTTGGACCCCCCCCTTTCATACATTGGTTTTCAAATAGTTTGGTTTGGATTGGAAAAGAGTAGGAAAGTTCATGCTTAAGTGGTAAAGAGGGTTTGGTTTTGACTGTGGCCTATGCTTTGTCATGCCATGCTTGATATATTTTTTTGGCTTTATGCTTAGTATTCTTTGCTTTATCATGACACGTTATAAACAATTGAGATTGCTTAATGTGCCTTGGAAGAATAATGCGTTGTTTTAGCATATTAAAGCATAGTATTGTGGTATTCTCCTTTGATGATTTATTTGGGTTGACTTGGCACATGCTCACACCATGTAATGACTATCCAAAGTCACCATAGCCTTTATGATCCTTTAGTTTACAACTTGTAGTATCACTTTATGCTTTGATCAATGATGTTTTGTCGCTCTGCATGATTATGGCCATTATTGCTCTCTTAGTTTGTCGCTCCCAGTCTTTTGCTAGCCTCCACCACCAAATATGAGTTCCACTCATGCATCCAACTCCTTAAACCAAGTTATTCCAAAGAGTCCACCATACCTACCTACTAGCATATGCTACTCCAAGTATATTCATGTTTTTGTTTACCTTCTGAATTAAACTTGTTATGAGAAAACTAGTGATTAAAGCTCTCACGAACTTGATGGCACACTTTACTTTTTTGCATTTAATAAACCTGAACCATTGCATCCTTATTTGTTGCGTATATGCTTGCGCTTTATAAGTTGAAGTTATCATAACCATGTATCATGGGGAACGCTTTCAACATTGCACATGTACTTTCTACCCCATTGATATAATGTTCTTTTGCTTATGGATCCCGACAGTGTGAAATAAAAGTGGAACTTGTAAAATCATGGAGTTTGTATGTGTATTAGAGAAACGCCTGGGCCGCTAGCCTAAGCCATGCCTAATCATGGTGGAAACTTGCAGCATCACCATAATGAGCACTCTATGAAGCATCCTCAATAAAACCTATGCAAATAGCAAATAAAAAGATCGCTGAGATGCTCATTGTCTGCTTGCCTTGTCATTTTGATTATGGGATAGCTCCTGTATCATGTGCAAGGGGTACCCGTTGGTGGTTCTTTATGATACATATGTACTTACAATGACAAGAGCCTACTTGTTACTAAAGTTGAGTAGCATGAGGTTCGGTCTTCGTAAGTAAGGGGCATGAGACTTTGGTTTATAACTTGTCAAGCATATCCTCTTAGTTGTGTCACTTTAACCTTAATCACCTTCAAGATGCTTATGATAGGGGCAGTGAGAGATGAAAGCTATTAAGTACCATAATTTTTGGAAGATCTTTATGAGACTTGAATCCCTACTTCCTTCTATGAAGGCCTTTCTTTTACTTTTTTGTTGAGTCTCCACCTTCTATCTTTATGCACCTACTTTGAGAGCCTAGTGGTCATTCTTAGTTCTATGTGCATTGTCCCAAGACTTGTTGATTGATGCATACCTTGATATTGCTTGTTTTAAACTATTTGTATCTAGTCACTCTTATGAACTTTGAAGGTGTCCTATGCATTTATGTTTGCTACTCTATGAGGGACAAGCTGAATGCCACTTTGCTATGTTTTCTTTATGTGAAACAAACAAACGTCATGCAAAGCATGGTTATTCATTAATATTTTGTTTGTGCCTTTTCATGTTGCAACATAGTTTCTTTGTCTTATTGCTAGAACTTTGTCTTTCATGTTATGATTGAAGTACTATGATCCCAGCTTCGAATGTTTTACAAATACTTTGATCAAGTTTATGATGGTGCATGTCACCTCAAAAATTATTCTTTCTTTTTATCACTTACCTACTCGAGGACGAGCAGGAGTTAAGCTTGGGGATGTTGATACATTGCAAATGTATCCATAATTTTTGATGTTCCATGCTTGGTTTTATCTACTTTCTTATGTTTTGTCCACACTTTTGAGTACTTTTCATATGATTTCTTGGACTAACCTATTAACAAGAGCCACAGTGCCAGCTGCCTGTTTTCTGCTGTTTTTGGTTCCAGGAAAGTCAGAAAATGAATATTCTCGGAATCGGATGGGACAAAAGCCAAAGTCAGTTTTTCACAGAGGGACACCTAGAGCCAAAATACGAGACGGAGAGGGGCTGGGGCCCAACCACACCACCTGGCCGCGCGGCCAGGACTGGCCCGTGCTAGGGGGTGGTCTGGCCGCCCTAGGCACCCCCTCGGCCTCTCATTCTTCCTATATTTTGCCTCTGATACGGAAACCCTAAGTACCCAATCAAAATTCCACAAAATAGTCTGTAGCCGCCGTCATCTCCATGCCTAGATCGGGAGGGATCTGAAGCTCTTCCCGGCACCCTGCCGGAGAGGGGATTTCACCCTGGAGGCCTTCTTCATCATCATGCAAGCCTCTGGTGTGATGCGTGAGTAGTTCATCTCTGGACTACGGGTCCATGTAGTAGCTAGATGGCTGGTTCTCCGCCTTTGTGCTATCATGTTTAGATCTTGTGAGCTCCGTTCATGATCAAGATCATCTATTTGTAATCCTGCATGTTGTGTTTGCGGGGATCCGATGGATATTGAGATGCTATTTCAGATTGATTATTGATTCTATCATGTCTTTGTTATTTGTGATCTTGCATGCTTTCCGTTGTTAATAGCTATCTTTGCCAAGTAGATGCTAGCAACTCCAAGAGTTAGTATTTATGCTCGATAGTGGGTTCATGCCTCTAGTAATCTAGGGAAGTGACAGAAATCTCTAAGGTACTAGATGTGCTATTGCTACTAAGGAGAAAACAACAATCCTTTGTTCATAGAACAATCATATTGTTTACTTTACACACAATTCGTAATGCAATTATCCGTTGCTTGCAACTTAATACTGGAGGGGGTTCGGATCATAACCTAAAGGTGGACTATTAGTCATAGATGCAGTTGGATGGCGGTCTATGTATAATGTTGCAATGCCCAATCGAATCTCAAAGGAGTCAAGATGAGTAGTATATGCTTGTATGCTTTCTCGATGTTTGTCAATTGTCCCGCTGTAATTTGTTCACCCAACATGTCATTTATCTTAAGGAGAGCCATCTCTAGTGAACTATGGACCCCGGTCCTTTCTTTTACTATCAATCTATAATCAACTATTTACTGCTTTGTGTTTACTTTCTGCAAACTATTACTTTCTTCCACTCGATACGTTTAATCCTTTGTTTTCAGCAAAACCGGTTAGATTGACAACCTCATTGCAAGTTGGGGATAGAGTTCTGTGGTTGTATTGTGCAGGTCTCCACGTTGCTGCTGGCACCGGTAGTGCGCCCTGCCAAAGTTCAGCTAGCTACACCTTTGGGGTGTTACCTTGCTCCTACTGGATTGATAACCTTGGTTTCATAACTGAGGGAAAACTTACTGCTGTGCTCATCATACCTTCCTCTTGGGGTTCCCCAACGAGCTCGTTAATACACGAGTCAGCAGCAGCCACTGGAAGATGGCCAGGAGCTAGCGAGCAAGTGGGTGCCGGATCGTGCTGAGGCGGATGAGGTGGAGCCTGATCCAGAGAGCTTTTTGCCCACTCTGGACACCGTCAACCGCACCTCTGGTAAGGCCTCTTCTTTAAGGGATTGGCCAGATGACTATGACTCGGATGTTGAGGTTCTTGAGGTACTTGACCCGGTGCTCATCTCTTACGCATTTCCGGTTATGTTCAAATCTTCAGCTAACCCGGCCGATCAGGTCCACGAGGTTCCCCCCCATGCCACGAGTGGTCCGGTCTCTGCTCCCTCCCAAAAGCGCGCGGCTACCTCGGCCGCAGCTTCGGAGGCGTCGCCGCCCAAGAAGAGGCAGAAGAAGTCCGAGGTGAAAGCCTCGGCCAAGCCAGCGGCTAAGAGCACGATCCGGAGGGCACCCAAAGCTCGGTCCCTTCCAACCTCGGATGAGTAAGTCTTTCTGCATCTACTCTTGGGTTTTTCCATTTCTGCCTTTACCCTTGCCTCTTGTTTGATCTTTCTTTATCTTCTTGACATGTTGCTCCTTTATTTTCTAGAGCTCCTAGGGTCATTCCCCAGAGCAGCTCCGACATTGCCTATCTGATCTGGAGCAGTCCTTCTCCCCCCTGCGACGACGACGCTTGCCTGCTCAGTCCTATTCAAGAGGTCTCCACGGCTGTGCCTGATCGGAGCCCTTCTTGTCAAGAGGAGGGCATTGTCGGTGCGGGGGATAATGGGGCAGCCTAGGATACGGCTATGCCAGATCATCCTAGCTCCTCCTCTTCGACGCCAATGCCCAGTACTGAGGTGCCAGTCTCATCGGCATCGCCCCAACCAAGTTCTCCGACTCCAGTTTCTTTTGAACCAGTAGTACCAGTACCAGCAACACCACCACTAGTAGCACCAACGACATTAGCAGCACTAGTACCAGCATCAACACCAGCAACATCAGCTCCAGCACCAACCTCGGCACCAAAGCCAGCAGCAACAATAGCCTCCACCAAGCCTCCAAAGAGGAAAGCTCGATCAGCTGCCCCCGGATCTACGGTGTCCATTACGGACATCTTTCAGCCAGTTTCTCAGGTGCCTTCTGGTCAATAGCCTCTCATCTTCCACCATGCCTTGCGTCATCCGACGAGCTCAAGAAAGCTGCTGGGCCAGCCAAGGGCACCACTTCCGGGTCTCCCGCTTCCGGATCAAAAGGGAGTAGGCAACTGGTCCTGCATACCAGTCTTGCTACTGCCCAATCCGCGAGGCGAGAGGCCCATATCAAAGGCTTGGTGGCAAGTCATTCTCCCAGCAGCGAAAGTTACAACCCACTGCTCCTAGATTACGTGAACAACTGGAACAACGCTGAATTCATTGACCCAAAGGATGATCTGGTGGAGAAGTTCGGCCCAGCGGAGTTCAGCGCTCAGATGAACTCCGCCACCAAGGCCATCTCTTTGGCTGGCCGTTGATGGAGGTAACCCTTTTCTTTCACTGTGGTACCTTGTATCTTGTATGCATGAACACTTATAGATATATCCCCTAGTCCCCGAGCCTCCGAGGGAGTAACTTGTCACTAGGTCGGATGCTCCTAGACAATTTAGTTTACGTCCTTAGAAATTTCAAACAGTGATGAAGTTAGGGCCAGGTTAAGTTCCACTTGGCCCGGATCTTGGATCCTTCGAATATCCACACACCTAGAGTCGGGTTAAGTTCCACTTAGCCCGGATCTTGTAGACTTCGAATATCCACACACCTAGAGCCGGGTTAAGTTCCACTTGGCCCAGATCTTGTAGACTTCGAATATCGACACACCTAGAGCTGGGTTTAGTTCCACTTGGTCGGATCTTGTAGACTTCGAATATCCACACACCTAGAGCCGGGTTAAGTTCCACTTGGCCGGGATCTTGTAGACTTCGAATATCCACACACCTAGAGCTGGGTTTAGTTCCACTTGGCCCGGATCTTGTAGACTTCGAATATCCACACACCTAGAGCCAGGTTAAGTTCCACTTGGCCCGAATCTTGTAGACTTTGAATTATTTTCACTTTGCCTGTGAACTAACATTGTCTTGCTTTTTTCAGATCACCACTAACCGCCGAACTGCTGAGTTTCAGCGCCTGCTGGACTCCTATAAAGATGTTCGTGCATGTTATGGCAATATGTTGGAGGATCACCAGAGGAAAGGTAACTTTCTTTACTCGTGACCTTTCCTTTTTTACTTGTGCTCATTCGAGTTATTCATGATCTGTATTAACTTGTGATTTGAACTATGCAGCCGAGGTTGAGGCTGAGAACATTATCACGCGAAAAAATCTGGCTGAAATCCAAGGTATTTTGTCCTGTTCACACGATCATTGTGCGCTCTTTTCTTGACTCGGTAGATATTTATACTTCGAGTCCACTAGATTAACCCACTGTTGCAGTTTCCCTTGAAGACAGCGTACCTATTCCTGATATGATGACACATTTTCTCGAACAAGCAGGAAAGCATCAGGCTAAATTGAAGAAGAAGGACGATGAGATAGCTCGGCTGCGCCTCCAGGACTCAGAAATTACTCGGCTGAATGCTGAAATCCAGAGGCTTAAGGACCTCCATAAATCCGAACTGGATAAGGTTGACCATGAGTTTGCCGAGGAAAAGAGCGTCTAACCACGCAAATTTCCAAGGACCATGACTTATTGCAGGAAGCCGACGTGAAACTTACGTCGGTAACCTCAGAATATGAGAAACTCCAGGCCAACAGTACCAATGTTCATGCCGAGCTTTAGCGTCTCCTCTTCTAGATTGCCCGTAAGTTCCTTTCCCTTGCTCAATTTTCATTTCCCCGGATTTATTGCTTTTGCTCATTGTTTCCTTTGTTCTGTTCTGAGGCAAGTTTCCAGAAGGTGACACTCTCGCTGCTGCTGTAGCCCGGTCTCGCGAGCAACGTGGTATCCCCACAGGTCCTGCTGCCGGGCCAATCCCTTATGATACAGAGGATCTGCTGGCGAGCCTCTTCGCTCGCATGGAGTTAGTGAAGAATTACGGGACAGATATTATGCCGGCAATGATGCGGATGCTCAACTCCCTATGGCCCACTGAGCCCACTCCCAAAGGAAATGCAGCTCTAATAGCCAAATTGATGGAGTGCGATACTCAGGTGCACTTGTGGCGAGAATCTGCTGCACGAGCCGGGGCTGATATCGCTTTGCAGTTCGTCTTGTCATGGTATGAAGGAATAGACTTGGGGCTGCTCACCCACATGCGCACCGGATCTAAGTGGTCCGAAGATCCAGAGTGTGTTGCTCGTTGCAAAGCCTGCGCTAACAAGCTTATCCAGTACTCCTTCTGCCATGCTTGGAACGAGGGGCTGAGCTACCTTGATGTATTTGATGATGAAGTTGCTTCTGAGGGTGAGGAATACGAGGGAAGCGAGGGCGAGGCCTCCGAACTTGGCGACGAAGCTGAAGATCTGGAAGATGGAGAGGCCAACTCCGA
This sequence comes from Avena sativa, assembly GCA_916181665.1. Taxonomy (NCBI): domain Eukaryota; kingdom Viridiplantae; phylum Streptophyta; class Magnoliopsida; order Poales; family Poaceae; genus Avena; species Avena sativa. Next base: position 475,848,826 of record OV702290.1, read on the forward strand.
AGATGAGGCCGAGGCTAGCTCCTCGCCCACAAATCCCTAAGTGCCTCCTCCGTCGGCCGATGATTCGGCTTCTTTCCCTGCTCCTTGAAAGCACTTAACCGTATTTGTCAGATCCCCAAAATGCCGAGTGAAGATGTATTAAGTACTTTGGTTTGGTTTTGCCACAATTTTTGCTATTTGCCATCAAGTTTTTAATGTCAGATTATCATGGGCAAAGTCCTCAAGTTTCCTTTTCTTGTTCTCCCAATTTTTGATTCGGCTCGTGTCTACCTTGATTTGGTTTTTTGACTTACGAGTCCGAGGTTCAAAAAATTGACTTAACAATACTTGAAACTTTGAGATTAGCTCAAAATAATCCGGCGTTAGACGAATAAAGTAAATACAGGGTTAGTCCGAATAACAAATGTTGGCTCGATTAAGTTCTTTTCCTTGGTTGTTTTTCGTGTGCTTTGCAATTCCAAACTTGTTCTCTTGCTTGCCATGAAGCCAATTCTTGTTGGACAGCAGCAAAGTCGAAGAGTTGGGTTTTTGGTGCTCACACATTACTAATCCAGCTAAGATATAAGTGACCTAACCTAGCCAACATATAAAAGCACGAAGCAAGAAGAACAATTATTAGGGCAGTCCCCGAGTTTCTGCTTGGGGTGCCGAAGTTTTATTAATAACCTCATTGCCTACATACATACCGACATATGAGTAGTTCGGATACATTCGCCTCTTTGAGAGGTGTAAAAGGGACGAAGTAGTGCTACATTCCATGGTCGCTTAGATTCCTCTCCGGACCTGTCCGCCTTGTTCTTCTCCTGTGGCTGTGCATCGATAAGATAGTAGGAATCATTGGGCAAAGCTTTGCTTACAATGAAAGGTCCTTCCCATGGGGGGGATAACTTATGCATGCCAGCAGTGTGCTGCACCAACCGGAGTACCAGATCACCTTCTCGAAAAACTCGAGAGTTTACTTTCCGGCTATGGTAGCGCCGGAGATTTTGCTGATATATGGAGGATCTGGACAAGGCCAGTTCTCTCGCTTCTTCTAGCAGCTCAACATCATTTTGTCGGGCTTCACGCACTTCGGCTTCCGTGTGTTGGGAAACCCTTGGCGAATCATGCTCTATGTCGGCTGGTAGTACAGCTTCTGCCCCATATACCAGAAAAAATGGCGTATAGCCTGTTGACCAATTCAGAGTTGTTCTTAAACTCCACAGTACCGCTGGTAGTTCTTCTATCGAGCACCCCGCTGATCTTTGCAGCGGCTCTATGAGCCGGGGTTTTATCCCGGATAATACCAGTCCATTGGATCTTTCCACTTGCCCGTTCGATGTGGGGTGGGCCATAAAGACTACATCTAGCCGTATTTTCTTTTCTCGGTAGAACCTCGGAAATGCTCCTTCAGCGAAATTTGTGCCATTATCAGTTATGATACTGTGGGGGTAGCCATATCTCAGGATTATATCCTTGAGGAACTTCACAGCTATTGCCCCATCACATTTCCTGATTGGCTTCACTTTGATCCATTTAGTAAATTTATCCACCATAACTAGGATATGGGTCATTCCTTCTTTAGCCGGCTTAAATGGCCCTACCATGTCTAGGCACCATACAGCAAATGGCCAAGTAATGGGGATAGTTTTGAGTTCTGACATTGGCAAGTGGGTTTTGTGGCGTATCTCTGACAGCCATTGCATTTCCTCACCAAATCTTCTTCTTGCTCCAACGCACTTGGCCAATAGAATCCATGCTGGAAAGCCTTTGCCACTAATGCTCTCGAAGATGCATGGTGGCCACATTCTCCTTGGTGGATATCCCAAAATATGTCAAGCCCTTCCTCTGGGTCAACGCATCGCTGCAGCATTGTGGTTACACTTCTCTTGTATAGTTCGACATTGATAATAGTATAGGCCTTTGCTATTCTCTGGATCTACCTTGAGATTACCTCATCACCTGGCAAGATTCCCTTTTTCAGGAATTCAAATATTGGCTTGGCCCAAGCGGGTATGGCTCGGATGGAGAAAGGTTCCTCATCAATTTCCATTGCATCCACCAACACAACTCCCACCGGGTTTGGATGACCAGTCCCCGGCTTTGCTGAGGCAGTCCCCGGGTTTGCCGAAGCAGTCCCCGGGTTTGCTGAGGTGCCTCCCCAATCTATCTCCATGGGCGTAGCTTCTGATCCGGAGAAGGCCGGAATATAAATTGACTCGGATTCGGGCAATGGGGTAATCGATGGTTTTCTTAAGTGTTCCAAGGCAACATTTGGCGGGATTGGTTGTCGGGATGAGCCCAACTTAGACAGTATATCGGCTGCCTCATTTTCAATCTGAGGTACGTGGTGGAATTCACATCCCTCAAAGAATCCGCTTATCTTTTGCACATGAAATGTGTAAAGGGCCATGTTGGCATCCAAGGCATCCCAGTTGCCAGATACTTGCCGCACCACCAAATCTGAGTCTCCAAAGCACTGTATCCGACGTATCCCCACTACTTTTCCCACTTTGAGGCCATGCATCACTACTTCATATTCTACGACATTATTCGAGGCGCTGAAGGGAATTTGGAGAACATATTTTAGTTGATCTTTCTTGGGCGAGGTAAGCACTACTCCGGGGCCTAGCCCTTCTTTCAGTTTTGATCTGTCAAAGTGCATTCGCCAATAATTGGAGTCCGGCAGAGGTGGCTCGTATTGCATCTCGGCCCAGTCCACAAAGAAATCCGCCACAACCTGCGATTTAATCGCATCTCTTCTGTCAAACTGTGGTGCATATGGGGCTAGCTCAATTGCCCATTTTGCTATTCGGCCACTAGCATCTTTGTTACTCATAATCTCTGATATGGGTGCCTCACATATCACCTTGATGGGATGTCCCTCAAAGTAGTGTTTGAGTTTCTTGGACGACATATACACACCATACGCCATCTTTTGATAGTGAGGGTAGTTCTGTTTTGAAGCTGATAACACTTCACTCAAATAATACACCGACCTTTGCACTGACTTTCCTTCTTCTTCGCGCTCCACTACAATTACTGCACTTACGACTCGGTTGGTCGCGGCTACATAGAGCAACATTGGCTCCTTGGGTAGTGGTGCGCCTAGGATTGGTGCAGTAGACAACATCTTTTTTAATTATCAAAATGTGATATCCTCTTGTGGCGTCCATGCAAATTTGTCTGCCTTTTTCATTAACTGGTAGAGGGGGAAGCCTTCTCTCCCAGCCGACATACGAACCGGATTAACGATGCCAGGCAACCAGTGAACTTCTGCACATCGTTAAGGCATTTCGGTAGTTCCATTTTCTCTATAGCTTGGATTTTCGTCGGGTTAGCTTCGATACCTCGGCTAGACACTAGAAAACTGAGTAACTTCTCTGCGGGTACACAAAAAGTGCATTTCTCTAGGTTAAGCTTCATCCGGAACCGTCTCAAGTTCACGAACGTCTACCGGATGTCCTCAAGGAGCGTACTGCTTTCCTTGGTTTTTATCACCACATCATCCACATAAACTTGCACATTTCGACCTATTTGGTCATGTAAACATTTTTGCATGCATCACTGGTACGTTGCTCCAGCATTATGTAATCCAAACGGCATAGTGCAATAGCAATAAGCCTCGTACGAGGTAATAAATGCAGTCTTTATTTGATCATCTGGGTTTAGGGATACCTGGTGGAAACCAGAATACGCATCGATGAATGACAACAGTTCACGTCTATGACTTGGTGTATTCTAGGGAGTGGGAATGGATCTTTAGGACACGCCTTATTCAGGTTCGTGTAATCAATGCACATGCGCCATACCACGGCCATGTTCAGATCATCCTTCTTCTTTTCCACAAGCACCGGATTAGAGAGTCAATCCGGATAGAGTACTTCCATGATAAACCCAGCTACAAGGAGAATAGCTATCTCATCCCAATGACTTTTCTTCTGTCCTCAGCGAAACGTCAGAGAGGTTGCTTCACCGGCTTAGCATCGGGTCTCACGTTCAAAGAGTGCTCGGCTAACTCCCTCGGCACACCTTGCAGATCTTGTGTGGACTAAGCAAAGATATCCCGATTCTCACGGAGGAAGCTGACGAGCTCGCTTTCCTATTTGCTGCTTAGCCCGACACCAATAGTTACAGTGCGCTCTGGGAACTGATCATCGATTGGCACTTTCTTTGTATCCTTGCTTGCCTGAAATGATACGCTTCCATGCGGGTTGGTCAGTGCCGGCATATGTTGCTGCGCGGATTGAGCCAATGCTATATCACGAGTGACTCGGCCAAGTTTGATCTGGCAGAAGCGCACTCAATCGAACGCCTGAAGTCCCCGGATACGGTTATCACTCCCCTAGGTCCGGGTAGTTTCATCTTTAAGTAACTGATGTGAGTACTTGCCATAAACTTGTTCAGCATGGGCATGCCGAGCAACACGTGATAGGTGATCTCCAGATTCACCACTTCGAACTCCAAATTTTCAGTCTGGCAATTATCCCTTGTACCGAACAACACATCAACCCAGACCTTACCAATTGGCTCACAGGAGATACTCGACACAATATCGTGAAAGGTGGTCCTTGTGGCTTGCAGCATATTCTCCGATATCCCCAACTTGTGCATGGTATCCTTGTACATGATGTTAATGCTACTGCCACTGTTAATCAGCACTTTGGAAAACCTCACATTAATATTCGGCCCGATGAATGTCGGATCTAGGACCAGGGCATAGGTTCCTAGGCTATGCATGAGCTTCAGGTGATCCCTGATACTCCACGTAATCTCCTGATCTGACCAAGGCATATATCTTATCACTACTGGCATTACTGCATTTACCTCCATATGGCGGTGCTGCAAGCTTTTCCAGTCAGTTTCTTCCGTGGTAAACACACTATAGCTTTGGTGATGCTCCCTGTATTTGTTTCGTCCCACATTTGCATGGTAACATTGGTCCTATTGCTAGTTATTGTTTACTTGATGCACAGCATCCCTCCTTTCCTGATTTTCATATCTCGGCGAGGGTGGAGGCAACATTAGTTGTTGTCCATTTCCCCTGTTAGTAATGGCTGTCGTGGTGCTTCATTCCGAGGTGCTTCCATCCGAGATGCTTCAGCATTCCCCGAACTGCCCTGTTCTAGCTTCCTCATCCACTCACACTGCCGGGTTGTACGGTTTGTCGGGCTATTCGAACTTGGCGTATGAAACTTGCAAGGTTGATCTAGCATAGACTCAAACGTATACCTCGGTCGATCTTTTTGCTCCTGTCATTGCTTTTTCTGCTCCGGGGTCCAAGACTTCTTCCCCTCACTCTTCTGCTGCCAGTTCTGACCTCCAGTTTTCTAGCGCTGTTTGGCGCCGGCATTGGGTTGATCTCGGTCCACTGCTGCGAGTTATATCTGTAATCCGGGTGCTCGTCCCTTCTCTTTCCCCGAAAATCGTTTCTCCTTAATCACCTGGGGACATCTCGGTTGTAATACTCCTCGTTTACCTCGCTTAACATTAACCGGGGTTGAGTTGGGTCTCCTAAAGTGTACGAATCCGCGATCCAGATCGTCTCAGCCAAAGTGGTTAGCATATCTCGCTGCAGCCTTTACACAACATACTTCCATATCTAAAGCCTTGGGCGAACCACGCGATTGCTTGTGATTCAATTACCCCCTCGCATGAGTTGCGCACGTTGCACCACCAAGTCAGGAAATCTCCGTCTGGCTCATTTGGTCTTTGCCGGCATAACGCCATAGTACTGCGGCCTATTGGTCCTCTTGTAAGTGCTTGAGAAATTGCTAACGAATAACTCCTCAAAGTCCAGCCAGCAGTTAACACTTCTTGGTGGCAAGTTGTTTAGCCAAACTCTCGCCGGTCTATCTAATATTTGAGGCACATACCTCACTGCCCATCTCAAATTTCTACTTGCAATCTTGACCGCTGTTGCGTAATCAATAAGACAATCCTCTGGTCTGGTACTACCATCGTAGGTCCTTGTTCCTCTGGCCAATTGAAAGTTCGGTATTGTCGGCTCCCTCATGATTCAAGGCCCAAAGCACGCCGGACCAGGAGGACCTTGTACCTCGATTAATTCCAACCTATACATCCTGTCCAGTTTCAGCCTCACATCATCTGGATGCAAGTTTCTGCTTCCCAGGCTCGACCCAATTACGTGGTGCTCCGGTCTGGAGTATCCGTCGTTAATCATCACCGAATAACCATCATTGTATCTTTCCTGATCCGGACAAGCATTCTGTCGTTGTGCTGCTTGACCTGCACCTCTCTCTTGCTGAGGTGCGCGTTGCTGCTGCTGTCGAGGTATGTTTTGTCCTATTCCCGCCGGATCACGCTGTCTGGCATTGCCGTTGGCAGCGTTCCTTTGACCGGCATTGCCTTGGTCGCGGTTACCTCGGCCAGCTTCACCTCGGCTGGTACCGTGATGATCTTCGTCCACTTGCACTGCTTTGCCTTTTCCAGCTCTTACTGGGTCATAGGGGACCATCTGTTTGTTTCTTCTCCTAGAGTTTGCCACCTCTTCCCTCCTAGGGTTATGACCCGAAGACGATGCGGCTCCGCCGGATTTTGCCGGGTTATTTCTAGTGGAATGAACCACGTGCGATGCTCCTAGTGGTGTCGGGTTTGCTTTGTTCATTTCTTCATTTTGCTAGCAAGTGACCCTCAGTAAGTGGTTCACCCTCTCTTGTTGCCTTTCCCGGGCCTCCCCAGTTAGGCCTTCTAACTCGGATGCAGTTGCGTTTGTCGCCCTGAGGTTCTTTGCCAGGGTACTGTACCTCTCCAGCCCTCCTGTTACTATCGTGGCTATCTGACCCGGCCTAGGCTTGTGTTCCTTGTCGATCTCAGTAATCAGGTTTCTACCTCGGATTTCACCCCATCTATGCGGTTTGCCTTTGCATATTCCCTTAAAGTGATGTTCAAGGACTGCTGTAACTCCGCTACTTTCTTTGCGCCGCCTAACATTATTTGCCTAGTTTCCTCCAACTTAGCTTGCGGCTGAGCCAGATCTACCATATGAGCTATTGGCGTTGCTAGGCTATCTATTGCTTGTTGGAGTACATTCTATGGCCTCTCTAGAGGAGGAAACCTAGATCTTGCCTGTTTTGGCATGACTTCCGGCTCAGGCCCTGGGTCCTTGCTTGCTCCCGCGTCTGGCGCGGCCATCAGGACCTCAACACTGCTAGCGAGGCGAGTGATACGCACACCACGAGCTGCGTTGCGAGGTGGTTCGCCTCCCTCGACGACGTGCCACAGATGGACGCAGGACTCGTCCATGTCTACGTAGATCTTGTGCGCGCCAAGCTTGATGAAGAGGCTGTTGCGTGGAGGAGGACGCATGCCGAAGCTCCCTGCGTTGTCGCTGACGTAGTCCAGTGCTCCAAAACGCTGAACCAGGTCGGAGACAACGCGCTCGCCGGTGTGGAGACGCTTCCCGTATGGATCTTCACCCCTGCTAGCACCACTAGCCCCACGGTGGGCGCCAACTGTCGTGGTGGTGGCACGACAGATGCCATGGGTAGGCTAAAGATGGGGCCAATGAGTGCTAGGGGAATCTAGGGAGGGAAAACATGGTGATTCCACGCACATATGTTGTTATATTTCCTCTATCAATGGTGGATACAAGTGCTCCTCGAACTGTTCATGAGAAGGAGACAATGTCTCTTACTCCCCACAACCTAGCTCTTGAGTTCTCCCTTCTACAGAGAAAGTGATCGATCCCTCTCCATGGAGGCCCAGGTGCTCCTTATATAGGGGAGCCCGGTGTAGCATCCCATCTGTCTAACATATGTAATGCTACATGGTTTAGTAATATAATGGCTACTTCCTATTTATAATTGTTGCATCATAATTATATCATGCTCATGTCATCATGCCACCTTGCATTTGAGCATCATATAAAACCCTTTTTCATTTTGGTTCTTCTCTCATATGCATTAGTAATTGTATTTGGCTCTTGATATATTGTTTTGGTTCTTGATAAATGCTTGATGCCCAAGTTGAATTGGGGGCATATCTTTTATTCCACTCCACCACCTTCTTTGTTACCACCTTACAATTCCACCATCCTAAGTAAACATGAGCTCTTATTTTCTTTTGACATTTAATCTAGCTCATGTGGGTTGGGATGGATCCAATACTATTTCTTTTAGCTTGGCCTTACTCCATCATTTTGGAATGCACATGTATAAAAGCCATGATTATTTATTTTGTTTTCACAAGATTAAAACATGGTATTTAATGCCTTGCATGGGCCATGCAAAAATCACCACCTTTTGATCTCCCTTAGTTTTGCTTGGAATTTTTGAGTGGATCCTTCTTGTGAGCTCTCCTTTTCTCTCTCGATTCTTTTCACCTTGATCTTGTTTTCCTTACCATCCCCATCCATGCATGCCATGTGTTGATCTTTTCAAACCCTTCACAAGACCCTACACCACCTTTTCCCCTCACCACCTTGCTACCTCATGCTTGTCCTTAGGGGTTAAACCATAGTCCCCTACCCCTTAAACCCTAAGCCTACCCTAAGGCCTCACCCTCTCTCGCTAATCCTCCCTCCAAACCCTAATATCTAGCTAAACCCTAACCCCATGCAAGACCCCCCATGCCGAGGCTGGCCTCTCTCCCTCTCTCTGCCAGCAGGGACCCACCCTAGCTACCCTCTCTACCCTAACCAAACCCTAAACCGAGCCACCCCTCTCTAACCTAACCTAGCTATCTACTCCCTCCCTCCTACCCTAGCTCTCTCTCTCTACCTTCCTCTCTCCCTTCCAAGCCAGCCCCACTAGCCAAGCGTAGATCCCTGCCGGCCCTCCCCCCTTTGCTGGCCCACCTGCAGCGGCCTACCTGGCCTCCCCATGCTCAACACGTGAGGAAGGAGGGAAGGTGGCCGAGCCACCTTTTTCTCCACCGATCCCCCACGACATCGCCCTCTCTCCCCGTCCCTATCTACTCCCTCTCCCTCGTCTGGTAGCAGCCCAGATCCATCCCCAGGGCCTTGCCCTCCCCTCTCCTTCTCCCCCTGATGCCACACTCTCTCTCTGTTCCCCCGGCAGCCTCACCGTCGGCGTCCACCACCTACACCGTATCCAGGAGGAGGGCGTGGAGTTTGGGTTGTCGAGGAAGTCGGCGAGGACCCCTGCGTCGACCCCGTACACAGCAGCAAGGAGGAGGAGGTCCAGTACACGCTGTCTCCGACGAGCCGACGTGAAACCCTAGCCGTCGGCCGTCTGCAACGCCGTCGGCCTGCTGCTCCCCGTCCCGATCCGAGCCCTCCGTCGAGCCCGCGGTGAGCCCCTGTGCCCCCCAGACATCCTCTGCCCCGCCGTAATCTTCTAGCCTCGCCGGACGTTGTGCCGAGCACACTCGGTGCAGCGGCAGGCGCTGGTGTCTGGCCGTCGCCGCGCTGCGACACGCCTGAGCTAGCCCCCGTTCTCCCTCCTGTCAACATCCTACGCCCTACCGCACCGGTTCCGCCCCGCTGTGTGCATGCTGCAGGTCGCGGGTTTGATCCCCGCGCCGCGCTCTGTCCCTGCCGATCACCGATCGGTCGTCAGTAGGTTCAGAGAAGAACAACAGTACCGCGTGGTACTTTTCCAGAAAACCCCCCACCCTTTTTAATTCCTTAACCCGCGCTTCCATCGGGCCCACCAGTCAGCCCCTCTAACTCTTTAGCAGAAAAGCCCCCCAGGTTCCAAAAGCCCTAACCCGCAGTCCTGGATCCACCACGTGTCACCCACCGGCTGGCCGCGCGCGCAGTGGACCCGCGGCCCCGTTGGACCCACCTGTCGGTCTCATGGGCTAGGAAAGCGCGCGGTAAGAAAAGTCTGGCGCGCACCGTGCCGCCCAGTCAGCCTCGGCCCCACCTGTCTGTGGCTGGGTCTAGGTCTGGCTGGGTACAAAAACCCTTTTCGATTATCTGTTTAATAAAAATGATTCTGGAAAATGTTTAAATACAAATTCAAATCTGTTTTAAATAACTTTAAAATTATAATTCCAAATAACACAAATAATATATGTTTTGGAATCAGAAAAATGTGAGGAATTCAAATATGCCATGCAAAACATTATTTGAGCACTTTAATTTTCGAGATGATTAAAATTACAAGAAATTGCCCTTTTCTTAATTAATTAATAACTTTAGTTTTATAACTCCAAATTCGACAAATAATATGTCTAAATCGATCAGCGCGATGAGCCCGTTCTAACTATGCATTCCATGTTCTGAATTGCAGCATGCATCATATAAATATAAAGTATACAGCAAGTGTTATGAGAGCAAAACATGACTAAAACTTAATAAAATGCTTTACTCTTGTACCCCACACCTCACCCATGCCATGCTACTTTATTGCCATGTAAATTGTGCATCATTCATCATGGCATGCTTGTTTGCTTGTCGCATTTCAATACATATGCTTGTGCACTTTATTTATGTTGGCCCTTGTTTGTTTGGTTCTTCTTCGAATAGACGCTGAGCAGGGTATATATCAGGAATCCTAGGAGCACTACCCAGATCCTTCTCTCGCTTCAACTGAGCTGCCAGGCAAGCACTACCACATGCTTGCATACATATAGTACCTATTGCCTCTATCTTATTCTTGCATCATTGAGTCGCGATTGCATTAAATTGAATCCCAAGTACTGCATAGCCTTTACTTTTAAACCCCACCAAAGCTTGTTCCTCCATCCCATGAACCATTACTACAGGAGTTGTTTGAGCCATGTGGGTCGTAGAAAAGCATGTGTAGGGTATGTGAGTGTCAGATGGATAATGAGGTACCTAAACAACTTAACCTGAGTAGTAATGGGATAACTAATGAAAGTGGCACCGGTGAGCAATATCTGCTATTTGGTTCTTCATGCTCACTTGTGTCCCGTAGGACCCCGAGTACTTGATTCCTGTTCCTTGAATATTCGCACTATCCACATCCGGGAGGCCTTATGGACCCCCCTGAGCTAGAGCTTGATTCATTCTTTTTTCTTGGGGCCACAAAGTAGTTTGGGGCTTTATTACTATCCTGTACTTATGCCATGCTTTATTGCTTTATTTAAGATTGTGCGAGGAGCACCTGTACTGTTTAGGATTGCGTAGTGTTTTCGCGGTATCGACAAGCCCAGTCACACTTTCGGGTTCCTAGTCGTTTACAGCCATTGGCGCAAACCTTGGGTCCGTCTCGGAGCCGGCCAACTTCGTTGCGGGTAGCTTAATGGGGTGGCCCCCTGAAATATTTCTGAATCCTATGATCGCTTTGTCGTGAATGCCTTGTTGGGTTTTGAGTTGGTTTTTCCGAGGTTGATCGAGTGTGTGTTGCTATTTGTGCACCCCTGCAGGGTAAATCTTTCTGAAAGCCGTGTCCGCGGTTATGGACCACTTGGAGCACCGTTTCTCGATCATAGACAAGTATAACTAAAGTACCGCTTTTAATTTGACTAAGTACCTGACTAGTAAATAGTGCAACATTCATGGAATGGTTAATAAAACTGCCAACGGATGGGGGTTGTTCGTCCGCTTTCTCGTTGGTAAGCGAGAAGGAGGATGGATCTGTTAATTATACTGTTATCACTGTTGTTCTTAATTAACGGACATCCGTCTATCTTTGGTTAGGCGGATGGTTAGCGAGTATCTATAGACTTGTTAGTTATTATCTTTTGCTGCAATTGCGTCACCCCAGGTTATGTCCCCTTTAGAGGCATAAAGACTTGCTGAGTACCCCTAGGGTCTCACACGATAAATTGTTTGATTCAGATGAACAGGTGTACTCGCAAGATGGATACTGGGTGGAGGAGACGGACGATGTTGGCAACGATCACTCGGTGTAGAGATTCCGGGAACGGGGATCCGTGAGATCTGTGGGCAGGATGTGTTTATTTATGTGGCATCTTATGCCAATTTGCTTCTTATCCGTACTCGGATCTTGTCTTCCGCTTCCGCCTGATACATTAATGTTTAATGTATGAGGAGCTATCCTAAATTATTATCCCTATCTAGGATATTTGGATCTTGCCGTATGGCGTTGCAATATTTCTATTTCTTTTAGATGGAATGGCTCTGAGGACTATTGTATGTGGCTTGCATACATACTCACTTGTGTATGTAGTTGATCCCTTCGCCTGCCGATTACGCCGCTCATTCTTGTCCCGATGTTCTGAAAGTGGTTAGGACGGCCGAAAGGTCTACCTATGAGTGGCCCTTGGCCCCACCGTACTATTTTAACCATTTTCGCTCATCCAGGCATGTAACTAAGAGCGTAATTCGCCGAGGTAGTTACAATTGGTATCAGAGCCATCCCGCCCTTCAGGGTCTCAGCCAAATGGTCGTTGTCAGTCTAGCAAATATTTTTGGTAGCTATGTATACTAGGGAAAAACAAAACGCGAGAGTAGGACTGCTTCTATTTTTTCTTCTTACCCACCCACCCACCCTTTTTCTGATAAGGAAGTGTAACGTTTTCAATCCTCTTCTAAAATTCAAACTAGGATTCACGTGTTCTGGGTTCCGTAGTACCATAGGTTGTGTGTGTGTGTGAATTCCTTATCTATATGTTGCATCCAACATGTTATCATTATCTGCCTTTGGTTATCAACTGTTGGTACATTCCATACCGACAGGCCTTTGTAAACCGACACGATCTATCTGATTCGTTGTATACCGGTGCGATCTGTCTTACTCTTTGTTATCCGACGCTATCTTGTTTGGGGTGTTCGTTTCCGTAGTTACTAATCTTTAGGTTCATCTTAAAAAGAAGGTGTTGGGATATGTGTTTCACTTATTCATGTCTGGAGTAATGATTTGAGTGCAGGATGGAGTCGCGACCATACCACTACTTTTATCATTCGCTCTTGTATATTGAATTGGTAGAGTTACTAATCTTGATTTGTTAAGTGGTTTTGCGCATACAGTGGTATTTTAATGCCGAAATTTGCGGAAAATTTTTCTTTGTTAGCTTGTGTACCACACTCCTTGTTCAGTCGTGTGCGATATGCTTAATATCTTTTAGGTGCTTTGAACTTTGTTGATATTTTAATATCATCTTAGTGATTTGTATCCTTTAATCTTGGTTATTTCCATTTTGGTACTATTTTGGATTATTATTATTCTCCATTATGGTACTGACTTGTGTTTTATATCAACCGCAGGATGGCACCACCACGCCGTTCTGAGGAGGACATACCACCTGAACTAGGGGCTGCGTTGGCAAGTATTGCTAATGCCTTGGGTACAATACAGCAGAACCAGCAGCGATTTGAAGAAAGTGTCAGGAGGAATGAGTTTGTTCCGCTACCTCCACCTCCCAAGCGAGGAGACATCAAAAGCTTCCTGAAGTTCAACCCGCGCCACTTTGAGGTGTCTGATCAGCCACTTGATGCGGATGATTGGTTGCGTGAGATGTCAAGGTTACCGGTGATTGCTGATGTTCCTGAGCAAGAATGGGTAAAATGTGCCACTCGCCTTCTGTAGGGAGATGCAGCTCTGTGGTGGGAGAATTACCTCAAGGCAAACTACACTGGTTTTCATCCTACTTGGGAACAGTTCACTGGAGCTTTCAAAGAGCAATATCTGTCAGAAATTGTCATGGAGAGGATGAAGGAAGTGTTTCTCAACCTCAAGCAGGGCAATGACAATGTCAATACTTATATCAGAAACTTCATGAACCTTTCTCGGTATGGTGGCGATGAGATCTCTGATGACAAGAAGAAGCAAAAGTGGTTCAGACAAGGGCTCAATGCATCAATTAAATATGCAATCACACATGCAAGGCCGGGGTCCTTTCTAGAACTCCAACATACAGCTCTGCAGGAAGAAGCAAGTAGGCAAGTGTTCGAGGAGTCCAAGAAACACAGTCGTGATGCATCAAGCTCTTCAGCTATGTCAGCTCCTTCTAAGCGTCGTGTCTGGGTTCCTAACACCCCACCGTCACTCCCGGCTCCACCAAGACCTTCAAGCTACGCGGCAAGGCCACCAAACTCCTTCATTGCTGCTCCCAGGGGCTACAACCACAACTACCCTGGAGCGCCTGGCGGAGTCCCTGGCTATGTTGCTCCACGTCCACCTGGTGCTTGTTACACTTGTGGGAACACTAGACATCAACACTGGAACTGTCCAATGAACAACAAAGCTCTTCCTCCACCACCTCCAAGACCTGCGGCAAGTTCTTCTATGGTTCGTGCACCTCCACCTCGGGCTCTCAACATCAACACCAAGCCCAGGTCTACTGTTGCTCGTGCCAACTGTGTCAACATTGCTCAAGCTGAGCATGCACCTGGAGTTATGATGGGTATGCTTCCTGTTAACTCAGTTCCTGCACGAGTTTTGTTTGATTCTGGTGCATCGCATTCTTTTGTCTCCACAAGTTTTGCTGATGTGAATGGGTTACCTATGGATCCTCTCCCTAAGCGGTTAATGGTCCTTTCTCCTGGAGCAACAATGGCATCTTCTAAAATCATCCATGGCAATCAAATTGAGATTAGTGGTTCTTCGTTCCCGGCTTCCTTAATTATTCTGGGCAACTCTGACATTGATGTTATCTTGGGCATGGATTGGTTAACAACAAATGCAGCTGTGATTGATTGTGCTGAATGCTCGGTTTCTCTGAAAATTCCTGAAGGCCATATAGTCTATTCTCCAAGTCTGACTCCTGCTATTCAGCTTTTCTCTTTGGTGGCTCTGAATGATGATGCTATGGAAGCTATTCAGAGTGTTCCGGTGGTCTGTGAGTTTCCAGATGTTTTTCCTGAAGAGTTACCGGGTATGCCTCCTGACCGTGAGGTCGAGTTTGTGATTGAGCTTGAACCTGGTACCGCTCCTATCTCCAAGCGGCCTTATAAAATGGGTCCTACTGAATTGGCTGAACTCAAACGTAAGCTTGATGAACAAGAGAAGTTGGGTTTCATTCAGCACAGCACTTCTTCTTGGGGTAGCCCAACCATGTTTGTGAAGAAGCGAGACAAGACTGATAGACTATGTGTTGACTATCGGGCTCTCAATGCTAAAACCATCAAGAATAAATATCCCCTTCCGTGGATTAATGATCTCTTCGATCAGCTAGCTGGAGCTGTGGTATTCTCTAAGCTTGACTTGAGAAGTGGATATCATCAAATCAAGATTCACAAGGAAGATGTTCCTAAAACAGCTTTCACCACCCGCTATGGCCTGTATGAGTACACGGTCATGTCTTTCGGTCTCACCAACGCACCTGCCACCTTCTCGAGGCTTATGAACTCAGTTTTCATGGAGTATCTTGATAAGTTCGTTGTAGTCTATCTGGATGACATCCTAGTCTATTCTAAGTCAAAGGAAGAACATGAAGAACACCTTCGGTGTGTCCTAAACAAGCTTCGTGAGAACCGCCTATATGCAAACTTCTCCAAATGTGAGTTCTGGCTGCCTCAAGTCACCTATCTTGGTCACGTCATCTCTGCCAAGGGCATTGCCGTCAACCCAGAAACTATGAAGACAATTGTTGACTGGCTTCCTCCTGTAAACATCAAAGAAGTCCGGAGTTTCCTTGGTTTGGCTAGTTACTATCGTCGCTTCGTGCAGAACTTCTCGAAGATTGCGAAGCCTCTTACCGATCTCCTCAAGAAAGACAAGAAATACCTTTGGACTCCTGCATGTCAAGCAAGCTTTGAAACACTCAAAGAAAAGCTCACTTCCACACCAGTCTTGATTCCTCCAGATACATCCAAGCCTTTCCAGATATTCTGTGACGCCTCTTTGCAAGGATTGGGTGCGGTCCTTATGCAAGAAAAACAAGTTGTTGCTTATGCTCTTGACAGTTGAAGATGCATGAGATCAACTATCCAACTCATGACCTTGAACTCGCAGCAGTTGTCTTTGCTTTGAAAGTATGGAGGCACTACTTGCTTGGCAACCGTGGTGAAATCTTTTCTGATCACAAGAGTCTGAAGTATATATTCACACAGCCTGATCTCAACCTTCGTTAGAGGAGGTGGATTGAAGCAATCAATGATTTCAATTTGACAATCAACTACACTCCGGGCAAAGCTAATGTCATGGCCGACGCTCTCAGCCGAAAAGCTTATGTCAACAACCTCATGGTGGAAGAACAACAGCCTCTCTTGTGTGAGGAATTCCGCAAGCTCAACCTTGAAATTGTCGATCAAGGGTATCTTCTGAACCTTCTGGCAACCCCTCTCTTGGAAGAAAAAGTTCGCTCCATTCAACTTGGTGATCCTTACACTAAAAAGATCATCTCCAACATTCAGCTTCCGAAGTATGAGTCCTTCCACGTCGACGACCAAGGCGCTCTTTTCTTTGAACACCGGATGTTTGTTCCGAACTACCCGGGTTTAAGAGAGCAGGTTCTCAAGGAGGCGCATGATTCTATTCTTTCTATCCACCTGGCAGCACTAAGATGTACATGGACTTGAAAACGCAGTATTGGTGGCCTGGGTTGAAACGATATTGTGCCAAGTATGTCTCGGAGTGTGATGTCTGCCGTAGAGTTAAAGTTGTCCATCAGAAACCTTCTGGTCTTCTACAGCCATTGAAGCCTTCGGAATGGAAATGGGAGAAAGTAGAGATGGACTTCGTAACTGGGTTTCCAAGGTCGCAGAAGGGCAACAATGCAATCTTTGTTGTCATAGACAGGCTTTCTAAAGTGGCTCACTTCTTTCCCGTCAAGGAAACAATTTTTGCAATTCAGTTGGCTGAGCTCTATATCAACAGAATTGTCTCTCTGTATGGGGTTCCTATTGAGATCAGCTCAGACCGTGGAAGCATCTTTACTTCCAAGTTCTGGGGAAGTTTCCAAAATTCTTTGGGAACAAAATTGAACTTCAGCACAGCTTACCACCCTCAGTCGCAAGGACAAGTTGAAAGGATCAATCAGATTCTGGAAGATATGCTCCGTGCTTGCGTTATCTCTTTTGGCATGAAGTGGGAAGAATGCCTTCCCTATGCTGAATTCTCTTACAACAACAACTTCCAGAAAAGTCTAAAGATGGCACCATTTGAGGTTCTCTATGGACGCAAATACAGAACTCCGATTGGTTGGTCGGGCGCAGGTGAAAGAACATTGTTTGGCCCTGACATTGTAACTCAAGCGGAGGAGAAGGTTCACATCATTCTTGAAAATCTGAAGGTTGCTCAAAGTCGCCAGAAGAGCAACTATGATAGAAAGCACACGGACATGGAGTATGTCCCTGGTGATCTCGTTTACCTTCGTGTCATTCCCATGAGAGGCACGCACCGGTTTGGTATCAAACGAAAGCTGGCTCCTAGATACATTGGTCCTTTCAAAGTTCGTGGAAGAAGAGGAGAAGTTGCTTATGCTCTTGAGCTCCCTGAAAAACTCAAGGTCCATGATGTTTTCCATATCTCTCAACTCAAGAAGTGCTTCAAGGATCCCGGCAGGACCGTGGACCATGAACTCATCAATCTCCAAGAAGATCTGTCTTACCAAGAACACCCCACAAAAATCCTAGAAGCCGCAGAAAGAAGGACTCGCAACAAGTCCATCAAGTTCTGCAAGGTGCAGTGGTCGCACCATTCCATGGATGAAGCCACTTGGGAACGCGAGGATGAGCTCCGTGCCAAGTATCCTACCCTCTTCGTGTCTTCTTCTTCTTCCTAGAATCTCGGGGCGAGATTCCTGTTTAGTGGGGAAGAGTTGTAGCATCCCATCTGTCTAACATATGTAATGCTATATGGTTTAGTAATATAATGGCTACTTCCTATATATAATTGTTGCATCATAATTATATCATGCTCATGTCATCATGCCACCTTGCATTTGAGCATCATATAAAACCCATTTCCATTTTGGTTCTTCTCTCATATGCATTAGTAATTGTATTTGGCTCTTGATATATTGTTTTGGTTCTTGATAAATGCTTGATGCCCAAGTTGAATTGGGGGCATATCTTTTATTCCACTCCACCACCTTCTTTGTTACCACCTTACAATTCCACCATCCTAAGTAAACATGAGCTCTTATTTTCATTTGACATTTAATCTAGCTCATGTGGGTTGGGATGGATCCAATACTATTTCTTTTAGCTTGGCCTTACTCCATCATTTTGGAATGCACATGTATAAAAGACATGATTATTTATTTTGTTTTCACAAGATTAAGACATGGTATTTAATGACTTGCATGGGCCATGCAACAATCACCACCTTTTGATCTCCCTTGGTTTTGCTTGGAATTTTTGAGTGGATCCTTCTTGTGAGCTCTCCTTTTCTCTCTCGATTCTTTTCACCTTGATCTTGTTTTCCTTACCATCCCCATCCATGCATGCCATGTGTTGATCTTTTCAAACCCTTCACAAGACCCTACACCACTTTTTCCCCTCACCACCTTGCTACCTCATGCTTGTCCTTAGGGGTTAAACCCTAATCCCCTACCCCTTAAACCCTAAGCCTACCCTAAGGCCTCACCCTCTCTCGCTAATCCTCCCTCCAAACCCTAATATCTAGCTAAACCCTAACCCCATGCAAGACCCCCCATGCCGAGGCTGGCCTCTCTCCCTCTCTCTGCTAGCAGGGACCCACCCTAGCTACCCTCTCTACCCTAACCAAACCCTAAACCGAGCCACCCCTCTCTAACCTAACCTAGCTATCTACTCCCTCCCTCCTATCCTAGCTCTCTCTCTACCTTCCTCTCTCCCTGCAAAGCTAGCCCCACTAGCCGAGCCTAGCTCCCTGCCGGCCCTCCCCCCCTCTGCTGGCCCACCTGCAGCGGCCTGCCTGGCCTCCCCATGCTCAGCACGTGAGGAAGGAGGGAAGGTGGCCGAGCCACCTTTTTGCTCCACCGATCCCCCACGGCATCGCCCTCTCTCCCCATCCCTATCTACTCCCTCTCCCTCGTCTGGTAGCAGCCCAGATCCATCCCCAGGGCCTTGCCCTCCCCTCTCCTTCTCCTCCCGACGCCACACTCTCTCTCTCTGTTCCCCCGGCAGCCTCACCTTCGGCGTCCACCACCTACACCGTATCCAGGAGGAGGGCGTGGAGTTTGGGTTGTCGAGGAAGTCAGCGAGGACCCCTGCGTCGACCCCGTACACAGCAGCAAGGAGGAGGAGGTCCAGTACACGCTGCCTCCGACGAGCCGATGCGAAACCCTAGCTGACGGCCGTCTGCAACGCCGTCGGCCTGCTGCTCCCCGTCCCGATCCGAGCCCTCCCTCGAGCCCGCGGTGAGCCCCTGTGCCCCCCAGACATCCTCTGCCCCGCCGTAATCTTCTGGCCTCGTCGGATGTTGCGCCGAGCACACTCGGTGCAGCGGCAGGCGCTGGCGTCTGGCCGTCGACGCGCTGCGACACGCCTGAGCTAGCCCCCGTTCGCCCACCTATCAACATCCTACGCCCTACCGCACCGGTTCCGCCCTGCTGTGCACATGCTGCAGGTCGCGGGTTCGATCCCCGCGCCGCGCTCTGTCCCTACCGATCACCGATCGGTCGTTAGTAGGTTCAGAGAAGAACAACAGTACCGCGTGGTACTTTTCCAGAAAACCCCCCACCCTTTTTAGTTCCTTAACCCACGCTTCCATCGGGCCCACCAGTCAGCCCCTCTAACTCTTTAGCAGAAAATCCCCCCAGGTTCCAAAAGCCCAAACCCGCAGTCCTGGATCCACCACGTGTCGCCCACCAGCTGGCCGCGCATAGTGGACCCGCAGCCCCGTTGGACCCACCTGTCGGTCTCATGGGCTAGGAAAGCGCGCGGTAAGAAAAGTCTGGCGCGCACCGTGTCGCCCAGTCAGCCTCGGCCCCACCTGTCTGTGGCTGGGTCTAGGTCTGGCTGGGTACAAAAACCCTTTTCGATTATCTGTTTAATAAAAATGATTCTGGAAAATGTTTAAATACAAATTCAAATCTGTTTTAAATAATTTTAAAATTATAATTCCAAATAACACAAATAATATATGTTTTGGAATCATAAAAATGTGAGGAATTCAAATATGCCATGCAAAACATTATTTGAGCACTTCAATTTTCGAGATGATTAAAATTACAAGAAATTGCCCTTTTCTTAATTAATTAATAACTTTAGTTATATAACTCCAAATTCGACAAATAATATGTCTAAATCGATCAGCGCGACGAGCCCGTTCTAACTATGCATTCCATGTTCTGAATTGCAACATGCATCATATAAATATAAAGTATACAGCAAGTTTTATGAGAGCAAAACATGACTAAAACTTAATAAAATGCTTTACTCTTGTACCCCACACCTCACCCATGCCATGATACTTTATTGCCATGTAAATTGTGCATCATTCATCATGGCATGCTTGTTTGCTTGTCGCATTTCAATACATATGCTTGTGCACTTTATTTATGTTGGCCCTTGTTTGTTTGGTTCTTCTTCGAATAGACGCTGAGCATGGAATATATCAGGAATCCCAGGAGCACTACCCAGATCCTTCTCTCGCTTCAACTAAGCTGCCAGGCAAGCACTACCACATGCTTGCATACATATAGTACCTATTGCCTCTATCTTATTCTTGCATCATTGAGTTGTGATTGCATTAAATTGAATCCCAAGTATTGCATAGCCTTTACTTTTAAACCCCACCGAAGCTTGTTCCTCCATCCCATGAGCCATTACTACAGGAGTTGTTTGAGCCATGCGGGTCGTAGAACAGCATGTGTAGGGATGTGAGTGTCAGATGGATAATGAGGTACCTAAACAACTTAACCTGAGTAGTAATGGGATAACTAATGAAAGTGACACCGGTGAGCAATATCTGCTATTTGGTTCTTCATGCTCACTTGTGTCCTGTAGGACCCCGAGTACTTGATTCCTGTTCCTTGACTATTCGCACTATCCACATCCGGGAGGCCTTATGGACCCCCCTGAGTTAGAGCTTGATTCATTCTTATTTCTTGGGGCCACAAAGTAGTTTGGGGCTTTATTACTATCCTGTACTTATGCCATGCTTTACTGCTTTATTTAAGATTGTGCGAGGAGCACCTGTACTGTTTAGGATTGCGGAGTGTTTTCAGGGTATTGACAAGCCCAGTCACACTTTCGGGTTCCCAGTCGTTTACAGCCATTGGCGCAAACCTTGGGTCCGTCTCGGAGCCGTCCAACTTCGTTGCGGGTAGCTTAATGGGGTGGCCCCCTGAAATATTTCTGAATCCTATGATCGCTTTGTCGTGAATGGCTCGTTGGGTTTTGAGTTGGTTTTTCCGAGGTTGATCGAGTGTGTGTTGCTATTTGTGCACCCCTGCAGGGTAAATCTTTCTGAAAGCCGTGTCCGCGGTTATGGACGACTTGGAGCACCGTCTCTCGATCATAGACAAGTATAACTAAAGTACCGCTTTTAATTTGACTAAGTACCTGACTAGTAAATAGTGCAACATTCATGGAATGGTTAATAAAACTGCCAACAGATGGGGGTTGTTCGTCCTCTTTCTCGTTGGTAAGCGAGAAGGAGGATGGATCTGTTAATTATACTGTTATCACTGTTGTTCTTAATTAACGGACATCCGTCTATCTTTGGTTAGGCGGATGGTTAGCGAGTATCTATAGACTTGTTAGTTATTATCTTTTGCTGTAATTGCGTCACCCCAGGTTATGTCCCCTTTAGAGGCATAAAGACTTGCTGAGTACCCCTAGGGTCTCACACGATAAATTGTTTGATTCAGATGAACAGGTGTACTCGCAAGATGGATACTGGGTGGAGGAGACGGACGATGTTGGCAACGATCACTCGGTGTAGAGATTCCGGGAACGGGGATCCGTGAGATCTGTGGGCGGGATGTGTTTATTTATGTGGCATCTTATGCCAATTTGCTTCTTATCCGTACTCGGATCTTGTCTTCCGCTTCTGCCTGATACTCTGATGTTTGATGTATGAGGAGCTATCTTAAATTATTATCCCTATCTAGGATATTTTGATCTTGCCGTATGGTGTTGCAATATTTCTATTTCTTTTAGATGGAATGGCTCTGAGGACTATTGTATGTGGCTTGCATACATACTCACTTGTGTATGTAGTTGATCCCTTCGCCTACTGATTACGCCGCTCGTTCTTGTCCCAATGTTCTGAAAGTGGTTAGGACGGCCGAAAGGTCTACCTGTGAGTGGCCCTTGGCCCCACCGTACTATTTTAACCATTTTTGCTCATCCAGGCATGTAACTAAGAGCATAATTCACCGAGGTAGTTACACCCGGGTAACAAAGTTAGGGCACACGTGGCAGCATATTCCCCAAATATGCCCCTTGGTTAAAGCTAGATGCTTCTTTATTCTCTTTAATGGTTCATCCGGACTTTGGACGTAACCCATAGCGCAATACTTGCCTTTAAGCGTCACCAGACACGGGCTACATCAGCTGACATTGCCCGCGTCATCTTGGTCGCTCCTGTCCCGCTGGTCCTTCCCTCCGCTTTGCTTCGCTCATGATACAGCTATCAAAAGCCACCTTTTGAGCATCGGGAGATTCCTTCCTTCTCTTGGAAGCCAAGTGGTAGTCCGGCCAGCATACGGCTAACCCGGCTACGAGGATACCTGCGTAATAGATAGACAAACATGGCCGGCATATATTTTATGCTGGCTGGGTCAAGGCTAGGGAGATGCTCCACGGATCAGGTTACTCCGTAGGTCGGCCTGCCTTGAGGTGACCCGGCCATCACTTGCTTTGACCATGCCGTACCTCGGCTAACTCGGCCTTTATACCCCGGCGTTACCCTATCCAGGGGTATCCCCCTAACACTTTTTCTCAATCTCTATACCTTTTTTTATAAGAAGAATGCTTCATATATTGCTCACTATGGTGATGCTGCAAGTTTCCACCATGATTAGGCATGGCTTAGGCTAGCGGCCTAGGCGTTTCTCTAACACACATACAGAACTCCATGGACTTACAAGCTCCCCTTTCATTTCACACCGACGACATCCATAAACAAAAGAGCATGATATCCACTGGGTACAATGTACAAGTGCAATGTTGAAAGCATTCCCCATGACAGCATGGTTCTGCTAATTCCCAACGTATAAGTGCAAGCATATACAACATAGATGACACAATGGTTCAAGTTTATTAGGGGAAAGAAAAGTAAAGTGTGCCATCAAGTTCGTGAGAGCTTTGATCACTAATTTTCACATAACAAGTTTAATTCGGAAGGTAGATAAAAACATGAATATACTTGGAATAGCAAATGCTAATAGGTAGGTATGGTGGACTCTTTGGAATAACTTGGTTTTATTTGGAGTTGGATGCATGAGTGGAACTCATACTTGGTATGGAGGCTAGCAAAAGACTGGGAGCGACCAACTAAGAGAGCTATAATGGCCATAATCATGCAAAGCGACAAAACATTATTAATTAAAGCATAAAGTGATATTACAAGTCGAAAAATAAAGGATCATAGAGGCTATGGTGACTTGGGATAGTCTTAACATGGTGTGAGCATGCGCCAAGTCAACCCAAATAAAGCATCAAAGGAGAATACCACAATATTATGCTTTAATATGCTAAAACAATGCATGATTCTTTCAAGGCACATTAAGCAATCTCAATTGTTTATAACATGTCATGCTACAGAAATAATCACTAAGCATAAAGCCAAAACAATATCAAGCATCACATGATAAAGTCTATGCCATAGTCAAAAACAAACTCCTTTTTACCACTTACACATGAACTTTCCTACTCTTTTCCAATCCAAATCAACTTTATTTGAAAACTAATGCATGCATGAGGGGGAACAACCAAATTATTCAAGCAAACAAATCAAATGAAAACTAAAAACCAAAACAAAGACGCTCCAAGAACAACACAACTGTGCATGAAACAATAAAAATGAAGTGTATGGAAGAAACCTGAAATTTTTATTGATGAAGAAGGGGATGCCTTGGGCATCCCCAAGCTTTGACGCTTGTACTTCTTGGATATTTCTTGGGGTGACACGGGGTGTCATCCCCAAGCTTGAGCTTTTGTCCATTCTTCATCTCATTACATCATTCTTCCCTTACACCTGAAATTTTTCCTTCATACAAAACTTCACATGATCTTCATTAGCAACATTAGTGTACTCAAGATAATAAGTCTTTTGGTTCAGTTCCAACACAAGTAAAACTTCCATCAAATCACAAGATACTGTAGTACTTCCCTCAAAAAGCTCAATTTCCTAAAAAGAACCCAAAAAGGAATCAATAAGAAGCAAATGCAAATAATGGCAGAAATCTATCAAAACAGACCAGCAGGTAGAAACCGATTTTTTCGAAGACCTTCTGTTGCTCAAATGAAAAGTGTTGAACTAACGGAAGTTGGATAACAACCTGGGGCAGAAGCACAAAAAATTACAGCTCAAACCGACGTACAGAGATTTTTCAAGAATGTTTACAGCGAAGCACAAAAATCTGTTTCGGGACAACAACTTTCCCAAGCATTACTTCTCTCTCATTAGAGGTTACTCTTGGCACAAAAACCACACAAAAATGATAAAGAGAGGTTATTACTGAAGAAATAACTTCCAAGACTCAACTAAAACTTTTGGATTATCTCCCAATAAGTACTTTTCTTTAACGCTTTTAAGTTAGGCATAAGAAGCAAGAAAAGAATCAAGTATTCTCAAATGAAGAAGCATTAAGATTAATACCAGAAATATCTTCAAAAAGGAAAGGTATCTCATCCAAATAAGTTCTAGAGGATCCTCTCTCAATGCTCTTGGGTTCACTATTTTCATCAAACGGGTTTTCAGGAACAATCCAATCAAAATTCTTTTCTAAGGCTTCATGCATTCCTACAAGTTTAAAAGGTATTGGTATCTTAATTCCCTTCCCATTAGGTTCGGTTTTGTCCATCTTTTCTCGTGTACCAATAACATGTACACATGATCCTAGCATATTAAAATGACCAAAGACTTTTCTAGCTTCCTTAGCAACATCATGGAATTCTTTAAGCAAGGTTTCTAGAATAAAATCTCTTTTTTCAGGGTCCTCAATTTCTTTAAGTTTAAGAAACATTACTTGCATTATGGGGTTAAGGTTAACAAACCTAGCTTCCAACATGTGAACTAAAGAAGCTACAGCAATTTCATAATTTGGAGCAAGTTCTGCAAGGGATCTATCCTCAATATCCTCATGCTTGCTAACATGATTAAAGAATTCTTCAATATTATCTTTCCCAATTATAGAACCACTACCTATTGAAAGGTCTTTCAGGGTGAACTTAGGGATCAACATGGTGAGCTAAGAACGAGGTAACAACTGTAGAAAAAAACTATTTTTTTGTGTTTTTGATATAAAGAGAAAACTAGTACAACTATTTTTTTTGTGTTTTTGATAAAGAAACAAGCAAACCAAGCAGAAATAAACTAATCAAAACAAATAAAACAAATCAAAGAGATTGGTTATGAGGGACTCCCCTTGTGAAGATGTCCTTGACTCCCCGCCAACGGCGCCAGAAAAATAGCTTGATGGCTCAAAATATATTCGAGCTTGTTGGGGAACCCCAAGAGGAAGGTATGATGAGCACAACAGCAAGTTTTCCCTCGGTTATGAAGCACAAGTTATCGAACCAGTAGGAGCAAGGAAACACCTCCAAGGTGTTGTTTCTAATTTGGAATCCTGCACAACACAATCACAGAACTTTGCCCCCAACTTACAGTGATGTTGTCAATCTCACCGGTTTTGTTGAAAACAAAGGATTAAACATATTGTGTGGAAGATAGTAATTGCTTGCAGAAAGTAAATAGAAAGCAGTAAATAGATTGTAGATCGATAGTAAAAGAAAGGGCCGGGGTCCATAGTTCACTAGTGGTGATTCTCCTTAAGATAGATGACATGTTGGGTGAACAAATTACAGTGGGGCAATTGACAAACATCGAGAAAGCATACATGCATATACTAATCATCTTGACTCCTATGAGATTTGATTGGGCATTACAACATTATACATAGACCATAATCCAACTATGTCTATGACTAATAATCCACCTTCAGGTTATCATCCAAACCCCCTCCAGTATTAAGTTGCAAGCAATAGATAATTGCATTAAGCAAAGTGTGTAAAGTAAACAATACGAATGTTCTATGAACAAAGGATTGTTGTTTTCTCCCTAGTACCAACAACACATCTAGTACCTTAGAGATTTCTGTCACTTCCCCAGATTACTAGAGGCATGAACCCACTATCGAGCATAAATACTCCCTCTTGGAGTTGCTAGCATCTACTCGGCCAAGATAGCTGTTAACAACGGAGAGCATGCAAGATCACAAATAACAAAGACATGATAGAATCAATAATCAATCTGAAATAGCATCTCAATATCCATCAGATCCCCGCAAACACAACATGTATGATTACAAATAGATGATCTTGATCATGAATGGAGCTCACAAGATCTAAACATGGTAGCACAAAAGAGAAGAACCAACCATCTAGCTACTACATGGACCCATAGTCCAAGGATGAACTACTCACGCATCACATCGGAGGTAGGCATGGTGATGAAGAAGGCCTCCAGGATGATCTCTCCCCTCTGGCAGGGTGCCGGGAAGAGCTTCACATCCCTCCCGATCTAGGGATGGAGATGGCGGTGGCTACAGACTCTTTCGTGGAATTTTGATCGGGTACTTAGGGTTTCTATATCGGAGGCTTCTTATAGGCGAAAGGGCAAGGTCGGTGGAGTGCCAGGGGGCCCACACCACCCCTAGGCGCGGGCCAGGCCTGGCCGCGCGGCCAGGTGGTGTGGCCGGCCCCTGGCCCCTCTCCGTCTCGTCTTCTGGCTCCGTGTTCCCCTTGGTGAAATATTGACTTTGGCTTTTGTCCCGTCCAATTCCGAGAATATTCATTTTCTGGCTTTTCTGGAACCAAAAACAACAGAAAACTGGCAACTCGCACTGTGGCATCTTGTTAATAGGTTAGTCCCAGAAAGTGTATAAAAATACTCCAAAGTGTGGACAAAACATAAGAAAGTAGATATAAAACAAGCATGGAATATCAAAAATTATAGATACGTTTACAATGTATCATTCTCCAATGGCTAGATTTTGGGGGTACCTATAGAAGTCACCCTTCTCCCTCAAGGATAGGTTGCGACTTCCACTCTCTCTCCTCCATTTTTGATGAGCTTAAGCCTTATAGATATCTTTGCCTGGCCACTCAATATCGATGACCTTGTGGGAATTGAGGGAGGGGACATATATCTTCACTTCCACCGACGATGATTTGATTTTCCCCTCATATTCCATTGAGGAACTTATTACTCTTGGGTTATTGGAACCTATACGGAAGAGGTTGTACAAAGGTTGGTAAAGTTTGCACGGGAGACTGAAGGGTTGTAAAAAAGGTCATATGGGAGTGCATGTCCTACTTGAAGTTGTGGCTGCTTATGACTTATGGATTTGAAACGCTTTCTTTGGTTATGTCGGGTCTCTCACAATTACATCAATGTGTCCAACACTCTTCACTGTCTACGAGACATGATAAAGGTAATGCTCTGGAGTACAACTATGATATGAATTCCCACCAATACAAAAATGGTACTATCTACCTTATGGAATCTATCCAAAATGATCAACATTTGTGAAGAAAATCCTAGACCTTTAGGTTAGAAAAATCTCACTTTGCTTCATGATGAGTGGAATCATTTACGCTTTTAAACATATTGTATGTTTATAGAACCACTCATCTCATGCTCCATCTATTTACTATTATGCATTTTATACATGATTACTTTTACTTGTTTCCACTCATTTTCATATGAGTGTTGCATAACTATTAGTTTTTATAGTTTTTATTAGGATTTTATGACTTTTCCTTGTCTTTGATGTGTGTGTAAGTATTATAGACATTTATGGATAAAACAAGGCAAGATGAGCAAAGAGAATGCAATATGGAGGAGCACATACACCATACTTAGCCACAAGGAGGGTGGAAAAGTGGATTTTTTTCCTTTAGCATGAAATACAAATCCAAGGACATAGTGTTGTAGCTCTCGTCCATACGAATCCAACAAGTCCAAGAACACCCTAATCAGAGTTTGTATTAATAAAATAGCGCTCAAATCACTAAATAAGCAGGGAATTTAATGACCTTCGGTACGTCGGCAACAACCGTACCGTCTAGCCGTACTGTGCACCCGACCGACGGAAATCACCATAACTTCCATGATTCTTCACCAATTTTTCCCATGTTTGTTCCTAAACCTTCCTTAAGTGATAAGGACGGTAATGGGGGCGGGGTCTTGGGACTCCTCCTAGGCCTATATAAGAGGGGGTGGAGTCAGGGGGACTCCATCCATCCCATACACATCGACGGTAGAGCCCTGCTGTTCCACTATCTCCATAGCCGCCACGTAGATCTCCACCATCACCACCACACAAGTGGACAAGTGATTTGGATCATGAAGGACTCCACATTAACATCCATTGTGGTTATCTTCAACAATTTCTCCATCACCGATCCCATGGCGCCATTGCTGGGGAGGGAAGTGTTTTTTGTCTTTGTTCTTAGTTATTTTTTTATTATCATTGTGCTAAAATTGTTTGCAAGTTTCAGGCAAACATGATGGATGAGTATGAATACTTGATTCAACTCAGCGCTGTTAAAAACTCTAGCCCACCAATGTATACTTTTAGGAGAGCTAGTCGGTGTATCAATCCTGAGAAGTAAATTAACCTCATGTTACTTGAACTTCTGCACTCTAAAAAATGCAGGATATCGTATGGAAGACCTGTACGAACATATTGAATCCTTTGATGGAGTTTGTGAGACTTTTATACTTAATATTTTTACTGAGAATGAAGAAAATTTTACATTATTTGGTCAAACTCTTGATGATAAAGCTCATGCTTGGTTTAAGGCTAGTCCCACAAATATAACTAATACACGGGAGAGTTTATCTTCTACGATCTTGTATACTTTTTATCTAGTAAGCAAGTCTCATGGAGCAAGGCACATAATCAGTAATTTTAGAAACCACCAAGGAGAAATCCTATTCAATGGTTGCAAAAGGTTTAGAGGTTTTCTTGATAACTGTCCTCACCATAAGTTAACACCATGGTTGGTTTTACGTACTTTTTATGGAAAACTTAATGAAAGAAATAGATATGAATTAGATGTTGCCTCTAATAGAGTATTTATGGAACTTCATATTTATACGGTTTGGAACCTCTTAGATACTATCCACAATAATAAAGAAACTTCCAACGATTTGGAATATGATGAAGGAGGTAATCTCATAGATTATGAATGCATCAAAAGATTCCTTAACACTAGTAGAGTGGAAGATCTAAGTGGAAATTTCCATCTTGGTTGCAGAATGATTTGACATATTGTCAAACATATATTGAGTACTTGCAGCCCCCTAAGGAATGGGGTCATTTCAAACCACGTAATGCAAAAGAGTTTATGCTGATGGTTACAAGGAGTATATCAACTGAAGTGGAGGCAACTCGACCTAAAGTACCATCGAGTGTGCATTTGGTGTGCTCTTTCAGTCATCACTTCGTTCCAAGAGAGTTGGAGCAAGGATGTCGAGCATGTATTTGGTGTGCTCCAATATCGTTTTGCTATCGTCCGGTATCCCGCTCTTACCCTATCGACCAATCTGGTGTGGAATTTCATGAATGCTTGTGTATCACGCACAACATGATCATCAAAAGTGATCGCACTGCTCTAGTGATTGATGATTAGCCATAAGACCAACAAGATCCTCTTGCCGATGTTGATCACCACGTGCCGGCAGATTTGGTGTTTTCCTGATTTCCTCAACGGAAATCTGTGATGAAGATGTTCATCGCCAAGATTATCTGGTTGAACATTTGTGGGTGCTCAAAAGGAAACCAAGCCCTAGTCTTCACATGTCGAACTTCTTGAATTTAATTTTATTTGAATTATATGAATTATTTATTTCTAAGTTTTAATTAGTGTAGAACTAATTTATGTGTTAAGAAGTTTACAATATTGTTATAAATACATTTGTATTTTCCAAAAAAATGGAAAAAATATCTATTAGGAAGACCATGCTAGGAATATTGCTAGCCGCTCCCAGTATGTTGATACCATGCACGGACGCTCCCGGTAGGCTAATCCGGCGCTATTGCTGGACAATCGTATTAGGAGGCCGGGTGAAGATGCTCTCAGATCTGCCCTCTCATTGTTTGCCTTTGGGCTTTGGCGTTGGCATGGATCCCCATATGTTTTGCTGCTCCACAATGTACCCCCCATGCATGCAGACGTACTTACAGATACAGCTGCGATTGTAGTACGTGAGTGCGAGTACTGGTCTTTCCTCCTCTCGGCTTTCGGGTTCCGTACGTACATGGGATTCCAAAGTTGCCCGAAAAATCGTGGCTTTTGCCCAGTGGAGTAGGAAAGCGCGACGTTGAATCAAGTAAAGAACAGTGTAGCGAAAGCTGGGTCGCCTTGTTGCAGCTGTACCATCACGTTAGATTCATCAGGCTTTCCTTTTATATACTCACAAAAAAGAAACAGGCACCAGATCCAGTTATGCTCTGAAACAGTCTCTCAAAAAAAAAAGTTATGCTCTGATGGAATGCAACGACACCGCAACCGTCCGATCAGGAATCGACGACGATAACCACCTACCTTGACAGTCAAACAAACAAATTTCCCCCTCCCAAAGCAAGACCCCAAAGTTGCTTTCCTCTCTTTCCGAAAGATGAATTTTTTCCATCAGTCGCCTAGAAAGACTTGCCGAGATCTAACCCCTGTCAAAACCCATCCGCAATACCTCAGCCATTTTCAGGGTATCTTCCACTCGACCCTCTCAGACCAGACTTTCTCCATCGTGTCATTCGGGGAAATAAAAACATCGATCTAGTCCTACAAATGACTCGGAGCACTAGCACAGCCACAAGACCAGATTTGCACAAAAATGGCGAGATCTGTGGTGGGGTTCCATGGGCATGGCCTCATTTGTACATTAGGGGCAAAGCCGCAAAGGCAAGGATGGCGTGGCCTGGCCTAGCAGCCTGCCACAGATCAAGGACGGCACGCTTGGCTCCATGACATGGCCATATGACTTCCATGTGTGCCTTGCCCAGGCCATGGTCATGGTCGTATGACTTTGGAAATTACTTGTTGGCTAACCCCCTTCCAGAAACGTTGAAAAAAGAGGGGTGATGGAAAAGGGTGCGACCGACTTGCTGTCTCGATCTGTTAATGGGCAGCTCCAGTGATTCCTGAAGGCCACTACTGTTGACCACTTATTATAAATGCCTGAGCAGTCATGATGGGGATTACTGTATTATATATTCCTCCTAAGTGCTTGCCAGAGATAGAAAGAGTGAGTGGTACCCTGCACAACCACCTTGTAGATATATACATTAGGGATGTTCAGACTAGTTCAAATTTCAGTTTCATTACCAATGGACCTACGGAGCCTGAGCAGATTATTATTAGTGTATTGACTAGTATCAGTGAGGTGGCTACTAGTGCTTTCTAGTGGTACAATGATTGAGTGGATAATTATGTTAGGGAATAAACACGGATGTAAAGCTAAGACACTCTTTGCAGCGCATATCTACTTCCTACAATCATGTGATGTTACATCGCTTGTTTGACATGTTGGGTATATACATTAGCAAGACAATTCAAACTTCCAAAAGGATCAGGCACTTGCTATCGGGGGTACTTTCAGACTTTCAGTACTGTGCAGAATGAGACACTGGCAGAAACTATATACTGTATAGCTGCAAACACAGCTCACATTCTTTCAAGATAATTTAGGTTGCAACATCTTTTATTGAGGATGATGGAAAAAAGTACAACCGATAACAAATAGCAAGGGCCCCCCCAAAGCCTCATGCTCAGACACCGTTAGCCTGGAGATGGACAAATATTTCACCCCAGAGCATCACACTAGGGCATGCATGTGCCTCCCAGTACACCATGCCCCCTCTCTCCTCAGTAACAATCAACAAAATGCAAACAAACCACTCGGAAACAAACAAATTTCTCCCCTCGTGAATATAAACAGACAACTTGCCAGGCCCACTACACCTTGGCTGTAGCTCTGACCATTCCTGCTTGACCACCTTCATTTCACCCCCCCCCCCCCCCCCCCCCCCCACATCTCCATGCAAACATGCTGTGCATTGCTAGTATCCTTTTACTTTTCTTCACTCCCACTGCCAGCCAGCCAGCCATGGCTTCCCTCACCATCTAATCATCAATGTATCCTCTGCAGTTCTGCCTTGACGTGAAGACCCACATGCTGTAAGCACAGAAAAACACAAATGCCTTCCATATTTCACTCTCTTCCTCTGATATTTCTCACATCCTTCACAGACTGGCAGTGCAGAGGCTGCCATGATGCCATAGATCAGCAGGCCAGACAAGGCCAAGCAAGGAGAGCCCCCACCAAGGTGTAAAAAAGAAAGAACCCCAAAAGAAGAGAACAAATGGGAAAAAGAATCACAACAACACAACAACAGGAAGAGATCAAAACCTATTAATCTGACAAAAAAAGACCCATGTAAACTGATGTTATCTACTCGCATTCTCTTTCATGTGACTGGTGGAGGTGACCTCTTCCTCCTCTTGGGTGGGGGAGGGGTGGTGCAGGAGGAGGAATTAGAGGACAGAACCTCATCTGAGCATAGGTTAACTGCTACCGCTGCTCTCTTGCCACTCACCAGCTGCTGCATTAGTTTGTAGCAGCTTCTTACCCCTTCCTATAGGAAAAACATAAGATGTTACAGAACTTTATCAGAATTCATATAACTTGCAAATGTGCTGAAGTTTTTGTGGTGAGAAAGAAGATGGTCCTTGTGTTTACCTCTGCTAGGCCAATGCACCAACCGACTGCAAGCCTAGGGTTGACTAATGCGAGGGACGGCGTCTCGCCGGTGGCACACAGCACTGCCGCGGCAGCCATTGACGACGGGCAGTGATCCAAGAACTCAATGTCTGTGGCATTGCATTTTGCAGCATGCTATTAGTACCACACCACGACAACATATTTAGTCGACCAACAAACATTTTGTGACATACCATGTAATGCGGCTAAAATAATTTGTGTGGCTCGGGCGATCAGGTATCGCGTGTGCTTCCCTCTCGGATCAACTTTGCAAGCGAAGAAGTCGATGAATGTGAATGGCGTGACCGACCGGAGCCTCCAATTGAGCGCTGTCAAGACGAGAAGTTCCATACGGAGGATCGTTCGCGGCTCAAACATATATCTTGTGCTGCTCTCTATCTGTCGATGTACAATGCACAACCCATGTTACAACACTCGGATAATTTGTATTTTCTCTAGAGATTATGAACTCACAGAAATTCAGTATCAGAAAAAAAATAACTATTGTGGAATTAAGTGTTGATGTAATTGCCTGTAGGTCTAGGAGGGAAGGCACAACGGTCTCCTCCATCTTGGCAGCCAAGGAGAGGCAGGTCACAGCTAGCAGCTGCATCGCCCATCCATCCTCCTGCTGCGTTGAGGGGGGAAGAACACAAACACTGCAATTAATAGTTGGAGCAAGGATCCCCAAAGCAAGGACAGATAATGTACTACTATGTCTAGGATCTTGTAGCACTCCACCATCATCCCTATCTATCTCATGTTCTTTTATGAGCACTAGATGAATAAGCCCTCTTTAAATTGCTGAAATAAAGTGTACATGGATCTGGCGACCTAAGTACAGTACCGTGCATGAAGATTTGACTAAGATCTTCACTCATAAATACTATATATTGTGTTCTGAACGCCGAGCAGATCCATACATTGATTATTCCCTATATGTGCATTGGGAACAAATAGTAATCACTGTTACATCTAGTAGCATTCTAGCAGTAACATGTATCAAGTCCTGAAGATCAAGATCCGTGTGACATCATAATATTGGCCCCAGTTAAGGTTGGTGAGATATGCAGTCACATCATCATTTGGATTATTAAGATAGCCTATCATCATCTAGTATCACTTGGAACTAATCCTTATAGAAATCAAATCACAGGATGACGCCAGCATGCCATGTCTACTGTTGCTTGCACACTGAAGTCTATTTGACATAAATAATCCAGGGGTCTGTATATTCTACTAACACGGCATTCACAAAGCAACAAGAAAGTCAGAAAAGAATAATGCAGCCCATTTCAACCAGGGCAGGTGGTGCATATGACTTGGTGCAGGGGCATAATACTTTGCAGCAGTTTTACAGCTAGCTTGCAGTTGCAGCTTGCTCTTTTACTCTGACCTCCTGATAAGTATACTATTACCACCACCACCATGCAAGCACAGTCACTGTCTCACTGAGTAGGTAGATACCTCACACTAGTCACTCCAAACACTATCCAATACGACATAGGCCATGTTGTTCAGTTAATAAAATTGTGGAGCACAAGGGCAAAGCACAATGATAAGGTCTGTTCCACACTAAAGCTTAAGCTTGCACTAAAGCATGCTGCAAAGCCAAAAGACCCCTCTGTCTTTAGTGCATAAACAAATCCCCACACACACACCCTTCATTCTGTGTAGGGTAAGACGGTAATTAGCCAGCTAATTGGACTGGTGGATTAGCAGTCTGCACACCAACTTCCAAAACTTTTCTTTTTATACAGGCCAGCATCAGCAGAGCACTAGACAGCATGCCGAAAAATACAGAGAACAAACTAGTTATTTGCCACGCTTGACATGGTGCTCAGCATGTACTGACACGGTGATATGTGAGTGTGTTCGTACGGTGACGTGTCAGGACGGCGGCGAGCTTACCGGAAGCCGGTGGAGGGAGAGGAACCGGTCCATGTAGTTCACGGCGAGGTACGCCGTCAAGGGAAGGAAGCCATAGTATCCTTGCACCTGAAGAAGATGACAGGTCAATATGGCATGAGATGGATATGTAGCATGATGACAAATACATTTGCAGAGGTTAGATTAGCTAAGTAACTGTTTGATACTAATACTTATAGATGACAAATGTGATTAAAAAAATACTTTTACATGACAAAGTTTAATTTGTAATCTTGTTCAAAGAAGGCTTAATTTCAGAAAAATACAAAACACAAGCATGCCACATCCAATCCAAGAAGTTTATCAAGTCAAGGCAATATGTGGCTTTGTGTGTGTCACCTTGAGAATCCATGCAACAGAGTCGGCCCGGTCGGCGGGGTCGATGCACCGTGACCGGAGCCGGTCGGGGTAGTCTGACCGGGGCGAGTAGTCCGCCTCGCCGCCGATGAGCTCGGCGACGAAGGACGCCGCAGCCGACTCGTCCTCCTCGGCGCTGGAGCACGAGTCATCGTCTTGCTCGGCGGTGGAGTAGGTGCTGGCCGCAACGTCGGCAAAGAAGAAGGCACCGCCGGCGTCCTCGGCGCAGAGGAGGTAGGACGCGTCGTCGCCCGGCATAGCCGGCCGGTGGGGCCGTCACTGAGCAGCCGTTGCCGTCGAGTGGGCGGCGTAGTGGTGGAGCAGAGGCGATGTGGTAGTGGAGGTGAGATGGTAGAGATGAGTAGCCGATAGTGTGAGAGGTAGATGTGTGGGAGCGCAAGGGGATATATAATACAAGATGGCTTATGTGAGTGC
Organism: Avena sativa; assembly: GCA_916181665.1. NCBI lineage: Eukaryota > Viridiplantae > Streptophyta > Magnoliopsida > Poales > Poaceae > Avena > Avena sativa. Next base: position 475,884,255 of record OV702290.1, read on the forward strand.
AAGTGCTTATGAGTGTGTGTGTGTATGTGTGTATGTACTGAGCATTTATATCTTAGTGTACTTATTGAAGTACAAAGTGAAGAGAAACTGTATTCACGTCTGATAAGGACGAAATGATTGGTAAAAGTAGGTAATACACATCATTGCTATACTTGGTCTCTGTTTGCAATTGTCAAATGGATCTTAAAGAAAATGCGCTGATTTTTACAAAATCTATGCAAGATTGGTTGTGCCTGCGTGCACCCTGGGATGTATGCATATGTCGAAATAGATAACTTCCACTACTCAAAAAGAATCTTAGGTGGAAGTCTAAAAATGCACGAATGGACTAGCGGTAGGTAGCATGTTATGCATTTTTTCCGATAAAGGATAACATATTAATACCAAGATGATATCAATTAGTCTTTCTACTACAACAATACACCGTATTAGGAACTAGTCACGACACAACACAATTATTAAAAAGGAGGAAATAAAAATAGCAACGATGATGCTTTGACTATGCATGGGTTTTTACCTCAAAGATCAATCCGAGCAACGCATATGCTTATCCCAAAGAAGCGCCTCCACCAAGGGAGCGACGTCCAAACGCCCCGTTACCAAACCAAATCACTTAGGTCAGATCATGGGTTTTTACCTCAAAGATCAATCCGAGCAAATTATCGACAAGGCTTCAACAGGGGAATAATAATGTCACGCGGCCGATAACAATGCTTGCACAAAGCATGTAGCCCAAGGACACCCAATGTCGTACACATAATACACATTGTAATTGTTTGATGAGACGGAGGTCAAATGCACCGCCTCAAAGTGCATGAGCCCCGAAGTGTGATTTTTTAATTAATGACATTCTCTATGGAATGATGTTTTCATTGAGTTATACTTGAAGGATTATCCATAGGTAATGCTTGAAGACCATATGTTGGTTAAAAGTTTCAAAGATGAAAACAGTGAAGAAGATTAAGTGATGACTAAGGTGTTAATCAGGGTTTGATCCAAAGATTGGTTACGAGAGAGTTGAGCCTATGACATGTATGTCTTGAAGAAGAAGATTGAATGATCATTCCTATTTACCTTCAAGATATCATTATACACTAGTACAGAACAAAAAAACCTTCGGCGATGGAAAAGGATTTCGTTGCTCAAGACCGGTCGCTGATGTGAAACCTTGTTTGCAACAGAGGAAAAACATCATTGATGGGGGAGGGGTATTGGAAACAATATTCGTCTCTTCTGTCTGTTTGTTGAAGGTGGAATTCATTAGTTATAGTTACTCTCGTTTCACCCATTTGCATTGATAATTTTTCACCTATCTATAATAGAAATATATATCTCACAGCAAATTAATATCTTGATGACACACACTACGATGGTAATAGATCTAATTCATCATCATTACATTCATACCATAATATCAGAGATTACACTGTCAGGTCAATAGAAAGAACGTCACAAAAATTTTAGAGAAGAAAAATATTAAGGTAATGTCTCATTGCCTTCGTAAAAGGACGAAAATAATTAATGATTTCTTTCTTCAATCCCGGCAAGCGTCAACTTACCCGTGTCGTCTCATATCAGCATTTTGATCTAATGATATAGACATGGAGGAAGTTGTTATCTGTGTAACCTTCAACACAGCATGATATAAACAAACTTGACGTTCACATATTAGAATGGTAAGCGTAGATGCTTACATATAAACAAACTAAATGTAGATAGATTGATATTCCGTAATCTTCTTAATCTAAACAGAATTGTGTAATTAATATTTAGTAGGTATATCAAAAATCTAATTGGTTTACACAAAACTAAAAAGAATTATGTAAACACAACACACACAATAAACCCAAATAGAAACATTACAATAAACCTAAACAAAATCATGTGAACAAAACACTCCGAATAAAATAGCTAAAAAATATTATGTAAACCTGAACATAATGACCACAATCAAAATCCGATCATTCTACAGAGAACATTCACAATAGGCTAAATAGAAATAGTACACTATAACCTAAAAAACACCACGATAAACCAAAAGAGACAAAAACATCTATACTAACCCTAGCTATGAAGAAACACTAGTTCATCGGCCGACAACTAGTCACACAAAGATTTCTACCTCCGAGTCGACGCGAGTTTGATGTCGTAGTCCTCTGGTCCAGGCAGTTCCTCATCGATAGCGTCGTCCGTGGGTTGACGTGCCATGCAGGGCAGATCCAGGATTTGAGCATAGGGGGGCCGAAGCGCCAACATTCGCCACCACATATAGTACATTGTTAAATCAAGTATCCCATAATGACATATTGTTTTGGCAAAAATAGTATGAGTTTATAAATTATATAAGATGTATAAGCACAATGACACATGCTTTGTCAATTTAGAAACTACTCCTATGTTCCATATTCTAAGATGTTAAACGTCTTAATATATGAAATAGAGGCAGTACAGTATATACGAAATGATCTCATGAGCTATGTAGAGAAGTTGAGGTGAATCAGAAAATTAGAACAAGGGTAGAAATTGAAGCCATTGACCTAGTAGGCGATATCATATATACTTTGTCTTCATTTTTATACTAATTATACTAGAGAAGTATAGAGACATTACTGCATCACACAAAGAAGATTAACAATGCGTTACCTTAAGAATGCGATGAGGTGGTGTTCCCTCGTGATGGTACTGGGAACAACCACAACGACGATTAGTAGGGGTCATAGAGGCATCGAGAGATCAAGTTCAAGCGGGAAAGGATGAGAATAAGCAATCACATGTGGACAGACCGGTCGATCTTTAAGGTAATTCCTTAATTTTGTGCTATCGAATCGAGGAGTTTCCAAGTACTCGTGCGGAACTTAGACCATCTTAAATCGTGCGCTTGCTCGTCCTAGGCATGCAACACCGTAATCCTCTAGTCTAATGGCAATGACTAATTGCGATTAGCACAAAAACTACTGTATATTATGTTGGACCCTGCACCGACAAGTTGGGGGTGGCCCATCCATAGGGGGGCCAGGCCACCCCTCGTCCCCCTAGATCCGCCTCTGGTGCCATGGGACGGAGGGTCCATCTATGTCGGTGTTGGCCTGCCTCCGCCACACGCCTGAGATGGTCGGAGACGAAGCCGGTTGTGCCCGTTGACAGAAAGATGCACACACCACCGGTAGGATTCTTCTTCATTCTCGCCTCACGGGCTGCCTTCTAGTTTGCGCGACCAAATCTGGCCGAAGAGTAGAGGAGGACGAGGAGAGTTCGTGCCTTTACACCGCATATGAGCTATATAGCGCAAGAATATGATGCCAAATACAACAAGGTGACCAGAAGCATCACCACCTCGTCGCATCAAGATATGGGGAAGAGTGTTGGGTTCGTAGCAAAGAAAAGAAAAAAATCCTACAAAGTGAACAACTAAGCACCAAGATCTATATACCTAGATCCAATTAACGGTGGATATACATCCATAGAGAACATACCCTTGAAGAGCGACGAAGCGTTACGAGGTTAGACTCATGGATGATGTAGTCATTCACTTGCCGATCTCAAGATCGTGAGTAAGTCCAGCACCACAACTCAGTGACGCATCCGTGATCGCACACACGTCTGGTCCTACGACAACCTCCGTGTCCTCGCTCTAGTGATGCAGCGGAAGTAGCAACCTTTTTCAGACAAAGCTACTGGGAACATATACCTCGCTAATCTGAGGCCATGGGGGAATAAACTAGAGGGTAGAGAGATCCTTCACGAGGAGGTGTGAAGTGAGAGGAGGAGGAGGGGGCCTTTTATTGGGAGAGGAGCAACCCTCTCCCATGGCCGGTGGCCATGGAGGTGCCCCCACCTCTTCCAACATTCATGTGGATGGAGCTTCCACTCACATAAACACCACTCCACTCACATGCGTGAATTTTCTACCAAAATTAATGCAATTCTCATTTAATAAAACTATTTTATTTATTTTATTCAGAATTTTATTAATTACTTTAAAACAAACCTTCACATAAAACCTCATACAATATTTCGATATTACATGCAGAACCAGTTTCAGCAATTTCACCTGAAACAATTCCAGTGTCCATCGAAATGATTTCAGCGCTTTCATAATCTTTCTCTAAAACATATTTGCTCCAAATGGTGTTGGTATCCCTTAAGTGTGTCATCCTATGGTTCACGAATAATGCAGACATGATCGAGACCCCTCTCCGATCGATAATCAGCAGCGTGACCTGGAGATCCGTAATGACCCCCACACATTCAATGATGACTCTTGTGATTGTGAGAATATTTAACGTTTATAACTAAATCCCTTTGTCTCGCTATATATTAAAGGGATTTCTATTTTCGTCCCCTCGGTTCATTAGTTGTACTCAGTTTTCCCCAGCCGCTTAGTTTTTCCTCACTTTTGCCCATCTCCTTATACGAAACTCTCACATGGTCTGAAACTCGTTGTTCGTCAGCCTTGTCGTTACGTGCTGACAAGTGGGACCGCGTTCAGTCGGGTCCCGTAGTGGACCCTCGCCGTTACGTGCTGACGAGTAGGGTCGCGTTCTGTCAGGTCCCGTAGGGTACCCTTGTCGTTACATGCTAACAAGTGGGGCCACGTTCAGTCGATTTCCGTAGTGGATACCTCTCTCAAATTATCCAGTTCAGCATCAGACCCACAACTTATCCACATGAGCACCGGACCCACAGCTTATCCACGTGAGCGCCGGACCCACAGGTTACCCAGGGTGGCGTTGTAAGATGGGACCCCGAGCCATCCTCGCGCCCGCGCCTGTGCCGTTGCTTTAGTTTTATATAGTGAAATGTAATGCATATACAAAAATTATATGAAAATTATACACATTTGAACTCTTTTAAATCGCACTTAGGACATGATAATATTGTGCTAATAAAATCCTGATCATTTATCATTTCCATGGAGTGAAATATAATACATAAACGTGCGTATACAAAAATTATACACATTTGAACTCTTTGAAATCGCATTTAATACGTGATAATGTCGTGCTAAGAAAATCTTGAGAGATTATCATTTTCATAGATTAGAATATACTGCACAAACTTGCATATGCGAAAATTATAAACCTTTGAACACTTTTAAATCGCACTTAATACGTGATAATGATGTGTTAACAATATTTTGAGAGATTATTATTTTCTCCCCCATTTTCATAGGGTGGAATGTAATCCATAAACTTGCATATACGAAGTTTATACACCTTTGAACTCTTTGAAATCGCACTTAATACGTGATAATGTTGTGCTAAGAAAATCTTGAGAGATTATTATTTTCATAGAGTGGAATGTAATGCATAAATTTGTATATACGAAAATTATACACCTTTGAACTCTTTGAAATCCCACTTAATACGTGATAATATTGTGTTAAAAAATCTTGAGAGATTATCATTTTCATATAGTGGAATGTAATGCATAAACTGACATACGAAAATTATACACCTTTGGAATCTTTGAAATCGTACTTAGGTCATGATAATGTTGTGCTAATAAAATCCTAATTATTTATTATTTCCATGGAGTGAAATATAATACATAAACTTGCGTATACGAAAAATTTGAACATTTGAACACTGTGAAATCGCACTTAATAACGAGATAATGATGTGCTAGCAAAATTTTGAGAGATTATCATTTTCTCCCCCCATTTTCATAGAGTGGAATGTAATGCATAAACTTGCATATAAGAAAATTATACACATTTGAACTCTTTAAAATCGCACTTAATATGTGATAATGTTATGCTAAGAAAATCTTGAGAGATTATCATTTTCATAGAGTGGAATGTAATGCACAAATTATACACCTTCGAACATGTTCCCTTCAAATTATATTCAAGTTCATTTGTTTATGAAGTTAAAGTACCGGTGGCAAACTCGTTATTTTGCATGGATAGAGGGGTGCCCCCGACAGATATAGGGGTTATCATGTCCGCTAGATCACAGAGGATAACGATTGGTGGGGACGATCCGCCTGACAACTGTCTCAACCAATCAGAGCGTAGCAGCGAAGATGAGCACAGGTACGAGAGATTGATACTAAGAGAGGGGAAAACTAAGTAGCACTTAAGAACCAAGGGTAAAACTGAGTAGAACTTAAAAACCAAGGACAAGAATGACAAAGGGATTCAAATAGAAAATAGAAAAAGATTTAAAAAATGGAAAATGCGTCTTTTATACAATAAAATACATCTTGGCATACATCAAACTATTTGCAATTCAAATATACACCAGTTTGACAATTATTGCCTTATTCAGACAAACTATGTTTTGGGGAGGGAAGTTATGGGAAGAGGCTTGAGTAGAAAGCCATGAACCTTCATAGATAGTAGGTGATTTGAGAAGTGGTGATTTAGGTTAAAACTTGGTTTATATACATTTCTTATGGTGGCAGGTCACATAATAAGACTTCCTGGATAGATGCCCCTATGTTTTGCTCTTTTTGCATTTGTTGTGCATAAAATGAATCAATTAGCTAGCTAAAACCTATTCGTTGACTCTCAGTTGACCAGCCATCGGAGAGTAAAACTGAGTATATTGCACATGGCAGTGTTAGTACTAGAGGGGAAAACTGAGTATAACCAAACTACCAGTGTTACACTTGAGGGTAAAGGTGAGCACAACTAAGTCGCCAGGGTTAGACACGAGGGAAAAAATGTGACTCACGGTAAGCGTGTGCAGTGCACGGGGCGGTAGCAGACACGTGTGGCCTTGCACCATGCAGTAGCGTACGCGGTTACGCGGTGCACGGTAGTGCAACGAAATGTCGCTTACCTTCTCCTTTCATAGAGGCCTCCTCACTCTCACTCATCACTCACTCGCTCACTCAACCGTCTCCACTATCCCATCACCTTCTGCAAACCCCCAAGAAAATCCTAACCACGCCGGTGATGGAGGAGAACAGCGAGGTGGCCATCGGCACCTCTAAGACCGCCGGCGAGGAGGCCCCCGTCCCAGCATCCGCTGTAGCCGCCGGCGAGGAGGCCCACGCCAGTCTCGGGTAGATCCCGCTCGGCTGGGACCCCTACGAGGAGGTTGATTACATAAGGCCGGAGAACCCCTATGACACCAGCATCGCCGACCCAAGGTCATAGGTAACCATGGTTTTCTCCCCTTCCCTTGTTCTTCCCCGTTCCCATCGTTTGATGCTAGATCGTATGTTATTAGGGCTCGGTTGTTCGTATTTTTACAGTAGCTAATCCTCTTGTGTTAGATCTCGTATTTCGATGAATCCCCATGTTCGTATTTGAACCCACCCTGTTCGTAGTTGGGATCAGTATTTGATTTGGTTTGAGATTTGGGAAATAATCAGGAGATCTCAATCGGTTAATTTATGCAAATAATAAATCCTAATAATCAAAGTATCTCAATCATGTCCTTATTGCACTCTATTGTTTTTTCCAACAGGAGGATAGCAGCGACGTCCATAGCGATGACGATTCCAAGGACACCAAGACTCGTCATGTGCTGAGGAGGCTGAAGTCCGGCTAGTACAACAACTTCTTCGTCGACGATGTGTACATGTGCCCCTTCTGCCCCACCAGGAGGCTCCATGCCACGGACTTCAACTCCCTCGTGAAGCATGCCGAGGACGTGAGGACCTATGGCGAGTCCGTGAACGTCCACAACTTCATAGCTAAGCACTAGACGCTCGGTCTTCACCTCCGAAACCTCCAGAAGGTGGCTATCGAGGAGGGTCGCATGCCCTCGATCAAGCCTAAGGCGCCCAAGTTCAAGGGACTAGGCAGCAAGAAGTGGAGGAGGTGTCAGAGGGAGGAGGTGGTGGCCCTCCTGGCAGAGGCCATGAGGGGCCACTGATCTGCTACTGCTGCTGCTGTAAAGCAGCTTCTTTTGTCTTGTCTGTGTTGAACTTGTCCACTACTGCTGAGCAACCTAATTATCGAACCTTGTTAAGTACCATACTATATAACCTACATTAGCTACTTTTATCTACATATGCTCTATTTAATGAATTTATTTATGGTGCTGGTTGATGGCTCAGTGTACGGCGCCAGAAAAATGCTGGTGCGATGTTGATGTAGAGCTCGTTGGGAACCCCAAGAGGAAGGTATGATGAGCACAACAACAAGTTTCCCTCAGTAATGAAACCAAGATTTAATCGAACCAGTAGGATCAAGGAAACACCCCAAAGGTGTTGCTAGCTGAGCTTTGGCAGGGCGCACTACCGGTGCTAGTAGCAACGTGGAGACCTGCACAACACAACCACAGAACTTTGTCCCCAACTTGCGATGAGGTTGTCAATCTCATCGTGTTTTGCTGGAAACAAAGGATTAAACGTATCTAATGGAAAGAAGTAATAGTTTGCAGAAAGTAAACACAAAGCAGTAAACAGTTTATAGATTGTATGTAAAGAAAAAGGATCGGGATCCATAGTTCACTAGAGGTGGCTCTCCTTAGATAGATAACATGCTGGGTGAACAAATTACAGCGGGGCAATTGACAAACATCGAGAAAGAAATACATTCATATACTAATCATCTTGACTCCTTTGGAACTTGATTGGGCATTACAACATTATACATAGACCGCCATCCAACTACATCTATGACTAATAATCCACCTTCAGGTTATCATCCGAACCCCCTCCAGTATTAAGTTGCAAGCAACAGATTATTGCTTTACGAATTGCGTGTAAAGTAAACAATACGATTGTTCTATGAACAAAGGATTGTTGTTTTCTCCCTAGTAGCAACAGCACATCTAGTACCTTAGAGATTTCTGTCACTTCTCCAAATTACTAGAGGCATGAACCCACTATCGAGCATAAATACTAACTCTTGGAGTTGCTAGCATCTACTTGGCCAAGATAGCTACTAACAACAGAAAGCATGCAAGATCACAAATAACAAAGACATGATAGAATCAATAATCAATCTGAAATAGCATCTCAATATCCATCGGATCCCCGCAAACACAACATGTAAGAATTACAAATAGATGATCTTGATCATGAACGGAGCTCACAAGATCTAAACATGAAAGCACAAAGGAGGAGAACCAGCCATCTAGCTACTACATGGATCCATAGTCCAAGGATGAACTACTCACGCATCACACCGGAGGCTTGCATGGTGATGAAGAAGGCCTCCAGGGTGAATTCTCCTCTCTGACAGGGTGCCGGGAAGAGCTTCAGATCCCTCACAATCTAGGGATGGAGATGACGGCGGCTATAGACTCTTTCGTGGATTTTTGATTGGGCCCTTAGGGTTTTCGTCCCGAGGGCAATATATAGGCGGAAGGGGAGGCCGAGGGGGTGCCAGGGGCCACCACACCACCCCCTGGCGTGGGTCAAGCCTGGTCGCGTGGCCAGGTGGTGTGGCCGGCCTCTGGCCCCTCTCCGTCTCGTATTCTGGCATCTAATGACTTCCGAAAAATAGGCACTTTGGCTTTTGTCCCGTCCAATTCTGAGAATATTCATTTTCTGACTTTCCTAGAACCAAAAACAGCAGAAAACAGGCAACTGGCACTGTGGCTCTTGTTAATAGGTTAGTCCAAGAAATCATATAAAAAGTACTCCAAAGTTGGAACAAAACACAAGAAAGTGGATAAAACCAAGCATGGAACATCAAAAATTATAGATACATTTGCAATGTATCAACATCCCCAAGCTTAACTCCTGCTCGTCCTCGAGTAGGTAAGTGATAAAAAGAAAGAATAATTTTTTAGGTGACATGCACCATCAAAGACTTGATCAAAGTATTTGTAAAACATTCAAAGCTGGGATCATAGTACTTCAATCATAACATTAAAGACAAAGTTCTAGGAATAAGACAAATAAACTATGATGCAACATGAAAAGGCACAAACAAAAGATTCATGAATAACAATGCTTTGCAAGACATTTGTTTGTTTCACATAAAGAAAACATAGCATAATAGTATTCAGCTTGTCCCTCATAGAGTAGCAAATATAATTGCATAGGACACCTTCAAAGTTCATAAGAGTGACTAGATACAAATAGTTTAAAACAAGCAATATCAAGTTATGCATCAATCAACTAGTCTTGGGACAATGCACATAGAACTAAGAATGGCCACTATGCTCTCAAAGTAGGTGCATAAAGGTAGAAGATGGAGACTCAATATAATGGTGGAAGAAAGGCCTTTTTATAAAAGGAAGTAGGGATTCAAGTCTCATAAAGAGCTTCCAAAAATTATGGTACTTATAGCTTTCAGCTCTCATTGCCCCTATCATAAGCATCTTGAAGTGATTAAGGTTAAAGTGAACAAACTATGGTGTACATGCTTGACGAAGTATAAGTTAGGAATCTCATGTCCCTTGTATACGAGGGCCGCTCTTCATGCTACTCAAGTTTAGTCACCGGTAAGTTCTTGTCATTGTAAGTACATGTGTATCATAGAGAACCGCCAACGGGGTACCCCTTGCCCGATGATACGGAAGAATCCCCATATCAAAATGACAAGGCAAGCAGACAACGAGCATCTCATTAATCTTCTTATTTACCATGGAAATATGGTGCTTGTTTCTCTCTTTCCTCGTTTCATAATATCTCTTTTTTTCTTTTTTTCTCAATATAGGACTCTTTTATAAGAAGAATGCTTCATAGACAGCTCATTATAGTTACGCTGCAGGTTTCCACCATGTCAGCATGGATTAGACCAGCGGCCCAGGCGTTTCTCTAACACATATACATAACTCCATGGACTTACAAGCACCGCTTACAAGCTCCCCTTTCATTTCACACCGATGACATCCATATACAAAAGAGCATGATATCAACTAGGTACAAGTACCAAGTGCAATGTTGAAAGCGTTCCCCATGAAAGCATGGTTCTGCTAATTCCCAACAAATAAGTGCAAACATATACAACATAGACGACACAATGGTTCAAGTTTATTAAGGGCAAGAAAATTAAAGTGTGCCATCAAGTTCGTGAGAGCTTTAATCACTAGTTTTCTCATAACAAGTTTAATTCGGAAGGTAAACAAAAGCATGAATATACTTGGAATAGCATAAGCTAGTAGGTAGGTATGGTGGACTCTTTGGAGTAACTTGGTTTAGGGAGTTGGATGCATGAGTGGAACTCATACTTGGTTGTGGAGGCTAGCAAAAGACTGGGAGCGACAAACTAAGAGAGCAATAATGGCCATAATCATGCAGAGCGACAAAACATCATTGATCAAAGCATAAAGTGATACTACAAGTTGAAAACTAAAGGATCATAAAGGCTTAGGTGACTTGAGATAGTCATAACATGGTGTGAGCATGTGCCAAGTCAACCCAAATAAAGCATCAAAGGAGAATACCAATATACTATGCTTTAATATGCTAAAACAACGCATGATTCATCCAAGGCACATTAAGCAATCTCAATTGTTTATAACAAGTCATGCTACAGCAAAGAATACTAAGCATAAAGCCAAAACAATATCAAGCATGGCATGACAAAGCATATGCCATAGTCAAAAATGAGCTCTTTTTACCACATAAGCATGAACTTTCCTACTCCTTTCCAAACCAAACCAAACTATTTGCAAACCAATGTATGAAATAGGGGGTCCAACCAATTTATTCAGAAAACTAAGAAAAGCAATCAAACGAAAAACCAAAATGAAAACGAAAAATAAGACGCTCCAAGAACAACACAACTGTGCATGAAACAATAAAAATGAAACGTTTGGAAGAAACCTGAGATTTTTATTGATGAAGAAGGGGATGCCTTGGGCATCCCCAAGCTTTGATGCTTGTACTTCTTGGATATTTCTTGGGGTGACACACGTGGCATACCCAAGCTTGAGCTTTAGTCCATCCTTCATCTCATTACTCATTCCTTCCATACACCTGAAATTTTTCCTTCATACAAAACTTCACACAATCTTTATTAGCAACATTAGTGCACTCAAGATAAAAGGTCTTAAGGTTCAGTTCTAACACCAAATAAACTTCCATTAGAACACTAGCAACTGTAGCACTTCCCTCAAAAATCTCAATTCCCCAAAAGAACTTAAAAAGGAACCAACAAGAAGCAAATGCAGAAAATGGCAGAAATCTGTCAAAACAGACCAGCAGGTAAAGACGAATTTTTTCGAAGACCATCTGTTGCTCAAATCAAAAGTGTTGAACTAACAAAAGTTAGATAACAACCTGGGGCAGAAGCATAAAAATTCACACCTCAAAAAGACATTCAGAGATTTTACACGAATTTTTACGGTGAAGCACAGAAATCTGTTTCGGGACAACAACTTTCTCAATCATTACTTCTCTCTCATTAGAGGTTACTCTTGGCACAAAAAGCAAATAAAAAGGATAAGGAGTGGTTATTACCGAAGTAATAACTTCCAAGACTCAATTAAAACTTTTGAGTTATCTTCCAATAAGTACTTTTCTTTAACGCCTTTAAGTTAGGCATAAGAAGCAAAGAAAGAATCAAGTGTTCTCAACTGAAGAAGCATTAAGATCAATACCAGAAATATTTTCAACAAGGCAAGGTATATCATCCAAATAAGTTCTAGAGGATCCTCTATCAATACTCTTAGGTTCACTATTCTCATCAAAAGGGTTTGCAGGAACAATCCAATCAAGATTCTTTTCTATGGCATCATGTATTGCTACTAGTTTAAAGGGTATTGGTATCTTAGGTTCCTCCCCATTAGGTTCGGTTTTGTTCATCTTTTCTCGTGTACCAACAACATCTACACATGAGCCTAGCATATTGAAACGTTCAAAGACTTTCCTAGCTTCCTTGGCAACATCATAGAACTCCTTAAACAAAGTTTCTAGAATAAAATCCCTCTTTTGAGGGTCCTCAATTTCTTTAAGCTTAATAAACATTACTTGCATTAAGGGGTTGAGGTTAACAAACCTAGCTTCTAATATGTGAATTAAAGAAGCTACAGCAATCTCATAGTTTGGAGCAAGTTCTGCAAGGGATCTATCCTTAGTATCCTCATGTTTAGTAACATGATTAAATAATTCTTCAATATTATCTTTCCCAATTATAGAACCACAACCAATTGAAAGGTCTTTCAGGGTGAATTTGGGATCAACATGGTGAGCTAAGGAAGAGGTGACAACTAAAGGAGACTTAATTTTTTGTGTTTTTCAAATAAGAAAGCAAACTAGTAAAACTAATTTTTTTGTGTTTTTGATAACAAAACAAGCAAACAAAGCAAAAAGAAACTAAGCAAAACAAAAATAACAAAGTAAAGAGATTGGTTATGAGGAACTCCCCTTGTGAAGATGTCCTTGACTCCTCGGCAACGGCGCCAGAAAAATGCTTGATGGCTTAGTGTACGGCGCCAGAAAAATGCTGGTGCGGTGTTGATGTAGAGCTCGTTGGGAATCCCAAGAGGAAGGTATGATGAGCACAGCAGCAAGTTTCCCTCAGTAATGAAACCAAGGTTTAATCGAACCAGTAGGAGCAAGGAAACACCCCAAAGGTGTTGCTAGCTGAGCCTTGGCAGGGTGCACTACCGGTGCTAGTAGCAATGTGGAGACCTACACAACACAACCACAGAACTTTGTCCCCAACTTGCGATGAGGTTGTCAATCTCACCGTGTTTTGCTGAAAACAAAGGATTAAACGTATCGAATGGAAAGAAGTAATAGTTTGCAGAAAGTAAACACAAAGCAGTAAACAGTTTATATATTGTATGTAAAGAAAAAGGACCGGGATCCATAGTTCACTAGAGGTGGCTCTCCTTAGATAGATAACATATTGGGTGAACAAATTACAGCGGGGCAATTGACAAACATCGAGAAAGCAATACATGCATATACTAATCATCTTGACTCCTTTGGAACTTGATTGGGCATTACAACATTATACATAGACCGCCATCCAACTACATCTATGACTAATAACCCACCTTCAGGTTATCATCCGAACCCCCTCCAGTATTAAGTTGCAAGCAACAGATTATTGCTTTACGAATTGCGTGTAAAGTAAACAATACGATTGTTCTATGAACAAAGGATTGTTGTTTTCTCCCTAGTAGCAACAACACATCTAGTACCTTAGAGATTTCTATCACTTCCCCAGATTACCAGAGGCATGAACCCACTATCGAGCATAAATACTAACTCTTGGAGTTGCTAGCATCTACTTGGACAAGATAGCTACTAACAATGGAAAGCATGCAAGATCACAAATAACAAAGACATGATAGAATCAATAATCAATCTGAAATAGCATCTCAATATCCATCGGATCCCCGCAAACACAACATGCAGAATTACAAATAGATGATCTTGATCATGAACGGAGCTCACAAGATCTAGACATGAAAGCACAAAGGAGGAGAACCAGCCATCTAGCTACTACATGGATCCGTAGTCCAAGGATGAACTACTCACGCATCACACCGGAGGCTTGCATGGTGATGAAGAAGGCCTCCAGGGTGAATTCTCCTCTCCGGCAGGGTGTCGGAAAGAGCTTCAGATCCCTCCCGGTCTAGGGATGGAGATGACGGTGGCTACAGACTCTTTCATGGATTTTTGATCGGGCCCTTAGGGTTTTCGTCCCGAGGGGAATATATAGGCAGAAGGAGAGGCCGAGGGGGTGTCTGGGCTAGCCACACCACCCCCTGGCGCGGGCCAAGCCTGGCCGCGCGGCCAGGTGGTGTGGTGGCCCCCTGGCTCCTCTTCGTCTCGTATTCTGGCACCCGATGACTTCCGGAAAAATAGGCACTTTGGCTTTTGTCCCGTCCAATTCTGAGAATATTCATATTCTGACTTTCCTAGAACCAAAAATAGCAGAAAACAGGCAGCTGGCACCGTGGCTCTTGTTAATAGGTTAGTCCAAGAAATCATATGAAAAGTACTCCAAAGTTGGAACAATACACAAGAAAGTGGATAAAACCAAGCATGGAACATCAAAAATTATAGATACATTTGCATGTATCACTGGTTAGATTTGCTGCTCTGGATTTGCTACTAGATTGGGGAAAACGAGGGCAAAAGGAACAATGAATGAAGAGAGAAGCTGCTCTAGATTGGCTACCTTTTTGGGCAAAAAAACACAACTGTTAGCGAGAGAGAGGGGAAAGGGCGCTCTTAAAAAGTCCAATCATAAAAATAACAAAAAATAAAACTTCCAATTTAGGCGACAAGGTGCACGTAACCACCAAAAGGGCCCCATATGGTCCCACACCACGTCTCTCATAATTAGCGAGAGATGGATGGCTGATCCGCTATGTATCCGGGCCCCACCTGTCAGCATGTAACGGTCGAGGCGACGTAACATAACGCACAACCCACTCTAACACGGTCCCACAGGTCAGCATGTAATGGTCAAGCCTTTGACCTGACGGCATCCCCCCATCCAAGCGCAAGTGAGGCTTTCGGAATGGAGGGATGGAAAAAGTGAGGAAAAACTAAGCGGCTGGGGAAACTGAGTACAACTAACGAACCGAGGGCACGAAAATAGAAATACCTATAATCTCTGAGATTCGATCATCGGTATCCCCATACCTAGTTTGATCTCGTTACTGACAAGCACTCTTTTCTCGTTCCTGTGATATAACATTCTAGTGATCTTATCACTTGCTTACAAGCTACATCAATGTGATATTACCGAGAGGGCCCAAAGTATATCTCTCCGTCATCGGGATGGAAAAATCCCACTCTTGATCCATGAGCCTCAACATAACACTTTCGGAGTATCTGAACCCACCTTTATTGTCACCCTGTTATGGTGTGACGTTTGATGTTATCAAGTTACTCTTCCGGTGTTAGTGATTGACATGATCTCATGGTCTAAGGACTAAAATTACTATATATGATGTTATAGCAATTTAAACACAATTACTTTGATTGTATTGCTATACTTCAGATGAATGTTTATCACATCATTCCACCAATGTTGTGACCTCGTTATTAACAACATCCAATGTCCATGATCAAGAAACCTTGATCATCTTGTTCATCAACGAGCTAGTTTATATGAGAGGCATAACTAGGAACCTTTTATTTGCTTATTAAACATACATGTATTAACTTTTCCAATTAACACAATTATAGCTTGCAAAATAAACATCTATCATCTACTTTGAATGCGATAATAACAACTTTATTATTGCCTCTCAAGGCATATTCCCTTCAAAGAGAGTGATAGTGAGGTCTTCTTGAGGGTTACAGAGTTGTTTATAAAGGCCCTAGAATATCATCAGCTCTGGGTTGTTGGTGATATCCATTTGCATATAAGTCCATATTAGTAAAGTATGTTATGTTTTCACTATGTTCCATTTTCACAACGGTCATTAGAAACCCATTGCGGCCCATGTTGGCTCCCTAGCAGCATCCCATTTCTAGCAGGCTTCGTCGACCATGCGTAATTAAGTTCATCTGTGGGATTTGTTCATGTCGTTGCCATAGAGGTGTGTCCTTAGCATTGCTCTACACTATTAATAGTGAGAAATAAGAAATGCTACAAGGTTAAACAAAACAAAGAGTGATTCATGTTGATCAATGATACGTCGTAAACGTATCTATAATTTTTGATGCTCCATGCTTGTTTTGTATCAACTATCTTATGTTTGGTCTACACTTTGAAGCATTTTTATACATTTTATGGAACTAACCTATTGACAAGATGCCGCAGTGCCAGTTGCATGTTTTCTGCTATTTTTGGTTTCAGAAAAGCTAGTAAGGAAATATTCTCGGAATTGGACAAAACAAAAGCCGAAGTTCCTATTTTTCCCGACACAAGACGGAGTCCAAAGCAGAGACGGAGGAGGGCAACAAGGCGGCCACACCCTATGGTGGCCCGGGTACCCCCAGGTGTGCCACCAGGTGGTGTGGGCCCCTCGGGCCTCCATCGACCTTACCCCTTCGCCTATATATTCCCCTCGATACGAAAACCCTAAGGGGAGGATCAGAATTCCATGAAAAGTTCCGTAGCACCGCCGCCACTGAAGAGGAGATTCAAGGGACAGAAGTATCTGTTCCGGCACCCTTCCCAGATGGGGAAGTGCCCCTGGAGCCATATCCATCGACTCCACCGCCATCTCCATCGAATCCACCGCCATCTCCATCACCGTTGCTTACTCCCATGATGAGGAGGGAGTAGTTCTCTCTCGAGGCTAAGGGCTCTACCGATAGCTATGTGTTTATCTCTCTATATGCATCATCTTATTGAGATCACGAGCTTTGTAATCTAGATCTATTCTGCTACTCAAGTTCTTTAATTAATCTCTGCTTATCCCCACGTGTGTGAAGTTGACAGTGTGCACACCGTTGGCACTTAGGCTAAGGTTACAAAAATACTTATCATGAGTATAATTTGAGTTGGATGTCTCTATGAGATTGTGGTGTTTGTTGGAACCATCTAACGCTCAAGGTGACAGTGAGGGGTTATCTAGATGGAGAATGCAAATTTTAAGGTGTATTGTTATAGCCTTACATCGTCCAACCGGAGAGTAGTTTAGGGTAGCATAATGAAGAGAAGATATTTATATGAGAGTGTCCACTGGTGAAAGTATGATCCCTATGCCTTGTTTCTAAGCATTGAAACACCGTTTACAATCAGTCATGTTACATGTTTGCTTGCTGCCACTCTTATTTCAGATTGCAATTACCACTTATAATCATCCATATTACTTGTATTTCACTATCTCTTCGTCGAACTAGCGCACCTATGCACCTGACAAGTGTATTGGGTGTGTTGGGGATACAAGAGACTTCTTGTATCTTGATTGCAGGGTTACTTGAGAGGGATACCTTTCACCACTTCCTCCCTGAGTTCGATAAACCTTGGGTGATCCACTTAAGGGAAACTTGTTGCTATTCTACAAACCTCTGCACTTGGAGGCCCAACACTGTCTACAAGAATAGAAGCGTGCGTAGACATCAAGCTATTTTCTAGCGTCGTTGCTAGGGAGGTAAGGTAAAAGATACTCACATCCTCTGGCTACTAAGCTATATTCTAGTACTATTATTGGTGTGTGAGTGCTCGAAGTTATTTCCTTTAGATTCTGCAATTATATCTTTTTGTTTCTTGTTTTTATTTTCACTAGCCAGGCTTAATGGAAAACAACAACAAAATTAGAGAGCTTTTAGTATTTATCTTGAGTTAGGACATGAAGTGTTTGAAGAGAAAATTAAAAAACCTATGAAACTTTATTTGCATGCTAATAGCAATGTTATTAGTATGAATTCTTTGAACACCATTATTGCTAATGCTATGGAAAATTCTAAGCTTGGGGAAGTTGGTTTTGATGAGCATGATATTTTTAGTCCCCCAAGCATGGAGGAGAAAATTTACTTTGATGATACTATACCTCCGATATATGATGATTACAGTGATGAGTATGATATTTTCAGTCCACCTACTATTGAGGAGAAAATTAATTATGATTACAATATGCCTCCTATATTTGATGATTATGGTGATGAGAAAAATAATGATAGCTATTTTGTTGAATTTGCTCCCACTATGATTAATAAGAATGTCTATGCTTATAGGGAGAGTAATAATTATTTTATGCATGTGGCTCATGATAAGAATGTTTTATGTGATATTTATATTGTTATTTTTATTCATGATGCTACTAAAAGTTATTATGAGAGAGGGAAACATGGTTTTATGTATCTCAACAATATTAAGTTTCCCCTCTCTATGTTAAATTTTTTGAAGTTGCACTTGTTTTGCTTTCCTATGCTTGTTGCTTTGTACTTTAATGACTTGTTTATTTACAAGATTATTTTTCATAGGAAGTGGGTTAGACTTAAATTTGTTCCATATTTGCTTCTTGATGCTCTCTTTTACTTCAATTCATATTTCTTATGTGAGCATCATCGAAATTATCATGCCTATCTTAATGGCTATAAAGAAAGAGCTTTTGGGAGACAACCCATTATAT
Organism: Avena sativa; assembly: GCA_916181665.1. Taxonomy (NCBI): domain Eukaryota; kingdom Viridiplantae; phylum Streptophyta; class Magnoliopsida; order Poales; family Poaceae; genus Avena; species Avena sativa. The sequence goes on from OV702290.1 coordinate 475,903,112, forward strand.
TTTTACTTTCAGTTTATTTTTTTGTTTTGTTGAGACTTGTAAGTTATTGCCTCTATAATAACCTCTCCTTATCCTTTTTGTTTGGTTTTTGTGCTAAGAATAACCTCTAATGAGAGGGAAGTAAGATATGGGGAAGTTGCTGTCCCGAAACAGATTTCTATGCGTCACTATAAAAATCATGAAAACTCTCAGTACATCGGATTGAGGTGTTATTTTTTGTGCTTATACCCCAGCTTATTACCCAACTTTCGTTAGTTTAGCACTTGTCGATTTTAGCAACATAAGATTTTTGAAAAAATCGGTCTTTACCTATTGGTCTGTTTTGACAGATTTCTGTCATTATTTGCATTTCCCTCTTAATCGGTTTCTTTTTGAGTTCTCTTGGATCACTTGAGCTTTTAAAAGAAATTTGTACAGTAGCATATGTTTTAATGGATGATTTACTTGAGTTGAAACTGAACCCAAAGGATTATTATTTTGAATACACTAATGTTGCTAATGAAGATTGTGTGAAGTTTTGTATGAAGGAAGTTTTCAAGTGTAGGAAGAGAATGATGTGATGAGATGAAGTATGGATAAAAGCTCAAGCTTGGGGATGCCACCCGTGTCAGCCCAATAAATATTCAAGAAGTACAATCGTCAAAGCTCGGGGATGCCCAGGGCATCCCCTTCTTCATCAATAATCTCAGGTATTCTTTCAAGACACTTTATTTTTATTACCTTATGCACTATGTGTTGTTCTTGGAGCGTCTTTGTTTTTAGTTTTCTTTTACTTTCTTTGCCGCAATAAGTTGGTTGGATCCTAGCACACTTCTTTTGGAGAGAGACACGCCCCGTTATTCATTACCTAGAACACTCTAGTTTTCACTCTTATTATTCTGTGAGTGTTCTCCTTTGCTAGCACTGAGTTTAGCTTTAGTTTTCTTATTATTTTGGATTAGAACTTTTTAGTTCTTCTTTGTAGATGGGCGAGACATGCTTTCTAGTCTTTATTGATAATTATCTTTGAGAGTTGTTTCAAATAAGTCGATTGGTGTAGGAAAAGAGTAGGAAGTTTCATGCTTATAGTGGTACAAAAGGAAGCTTGTTTTGACTGTAACTTAGACTTTATCATGTCATTCTAGATGTTGCTTTGACCATATGCTTAGTGATTATTATTGTACCATGACTTGTTTCAAACAATTGAGATTGCTTAATGTGCCTTGAAAGAATCATGCGTTGTTTTAGCATACAAAAGCATAATATTGTGGTATTCTCCTTTGATGCTTTATTTGGGTTGACTTGGCACATGCTTACACCATGTTAAGACTATGAACCAGTCACCATAGCCTCTATGATCATTTAGTTTTTGACTTGCAGTATCACTTTATGCTTTAATTAATAATGTTTTGTCGCTTTGCATGATTATGGCCATTATTGCTCTCTTAGTTGGTCGCTCCTAGTCTTTTGCTAGCCTCCACCTGTACCACGTATGAGTTCCACTCATGCATCCAACCTCCAAGAAAACTAAGTTATTCCAAAGAGTCCACTATAAATTCCTATGCATTGTGTGTTACACCATTCCAAGTATATTCATGCTTTTATCTACCTTCCAAATTAAACTTGTTATGTGAAAATTAGTGATTAAATCTCTCACAAACTTGATGGCACACTTTATTTCCTTGCACTTAATAAACTTGAACCATTGTGTCCATCTATGTTGCTTATATTCTTGCACTTTATAAGTTGTGAATTAGCAGAACCATGATACCATGGGGAATGCTTTCAACATTTCACTTATTATTCGGTTGATATCATGTTCTTTTGTTTATGGATCCCGACGGTGTGTAATAAAAGGGGAGATTGTAAGCTCATGAAGTTTGTATGTGTGTTAGAGAAACTCCTGGGCGGCTAGCCTAAGCCATGCCTAATCATGGTGGAAACTTTCAGCATAACCATAGTGAGCATTTTGTGAAGCATCCTCAATAAAAACCTATGCAAATAGCAAATAAAAATATCGCTAAGATGCTCATTGTTTGTTGCCTTGTCATTTTGATATGGGAAAGCTCCTGTGTCATGGGGCAAGGGGTACCCCGTTGGCGGTTCTCTATGATACACATATACTTACAATGACAAGAACTTGCTTGAGACCAAAGTTGAGTAGCATGAGGTTCGGTACTCGTACACAAGGGGCATGAGATTTTCAACTTATAACTTGTCAAGCATATCCTTATATTTGTGTCACTTTAACCTTAATCACCTCAAGATGCTTATGATAGGGGCAATGAGAGCTGAAAGCTAATAAGTACCATAATTTTTGGAAGCTCTTTATGAAACTTGAAATCCCTGCTTCCCTCTGTGAAGGGCCTTTCTTTTTTACTTTTATGTTGAGTCTCCATCTTCTATCTTTATGCACCTACTGAGAGAGCATAGTGGTCATTCTTAGTTTAATGTGCATTGTCCCAAAACTTGTTGATTGATTCATAACTTTGATATTGCTTGTTCTTAAATTATTTGTATCTAGTCACCCTTATGAACTTTGAAGGTGTCCTATGCATTTATGTTTTGCTATACCATGAGGGACAAGATGAATACCACTCTTATTATGTTTTCTATATGTGAAACAAACAAACGTCATTCAATGCATTGTTATTGATGATCTTCTGTTTGTACATTTTCATGTTACAACATAGTTGCTATGTCTTATTGTTAGCACTCTATCTTTCATGCTTATGTTAGAGTACTTTGATCCCAGTTATCAATGCTTTACAAATACCTTGATCAAGATTGTGATGGTGCATGTCACCTCAAAAATTATTCTTTTTATCACTCACCTACTCGAGGACGAGCAGGAGTTAAGCTTGGGGATGCTTGATACATCATAAACATATCTATAATTTTTGATGCTCCATGCTTGTTTTGTATCAACTATCTTATGTTTGGTCTACACTTTGAGGCATTTTTATACATTTTATGGAACTAACCTATTGACAAGATGCCACAGTGCCAGTTGCCTATTTTCTGCTATTTTTGGTTTCAAAAAAGCTAGTAAGGAAATATTCTCGGAATTGGACGAAACAAAAGCCGAAGTTCCTATTTTTGCGACACAAGACAAAGTCCAAAGCAGAGACGGAGGAGGGCACAGAGGCGGCCACACCCTATGGTGGCGCGGGTACCCCAGGTGCGCCACCAGGTGGTGTGGGCCCCTCAACCTTGCCCCTTCGCCTATATATTCCCCCGAGACGAAAACCCTAAGGGGAGGATCAGAATTCCACGAAAAGTTCCGCAGCGTTGCCGCGACCGAAGAGGAGATTCGGGGGACAGAAGTCTCTGTTCTGGCACCCTGCCGGGATGGGGAAGTGCCCTCGGAGCCATCTCCTTCGACTCCACCACCATCTCCATCGCCATTGCTGACTCCCATGATGAGGAGGGAGTGGTTCTCTCTCGAGGCTAAGGGCTCTACCGATAGCTATGTGTTCATCTCTCTCTATGCGTGATCTTATTGAGATCATGAGCTTTGTAATCTAGATCTATTCTGCTACTCAAGTGCTTTAATTAATCTCTGCTTATCCCCACGTGTGTGAAGTTGACAGTGTGCACACCGTGTGGCACTTAGGCTAAGGTTATAGAAATACTTATCATGAGTATAATTTGAGTTGGATGTCTCTATGAGATTGTGGTGTTTGTTGGAACCATCTAGCGCTCAAGGTGACAGTGAGGAGTTATCTAGATGGGGAATGCGAACTTTAAGGTGTGATGTTATAGCCCTACATAGTCCAACCGGAGAGTAGTTCAGGGTAGCATAATGAAGAGAAGATATTTATATGAGAGTGTCCACTAGTGAAAGTATGATCCATAGGCCTTGTTTCTAAGCATTGAAACACCATTTACAATCAGTCTTGGTACATGTTTGCTTGCTGCCACTCTTATTTCAGATTGCAATTACCACTTATAATCATCCATATTACTTGTATTTCACTATCTCTTCGCCGAACTAGTGCACTTATACACCTGACATGTGTATTGGGTGTGTTGGGGACACAAGAGACTTCTTGTATCTTGATTGCAGGGTTGCTTGAGAGGGATACCTTTGACCACTTCCTCCCTGAGTTCAATGAACCTTGGGGTGATCCACTTAAGGGAAACTTGCTGCTGTTCTACAAACCTCTGCACTTGGAGGCCCAACACTGTCTATAATAATAGAAGCATGCATAGACATCAATCAACACACAAAGTGTATGTGTTGTACCAAGTGGGATCGAGTGATCTGATGGTATGGTAAGTGAAAGAACATTTCCGAGTCCTTTATGGTTTTGTGTGTTAGAGAACAACACTAGTGATAATATAATTGTGTGTTGAGTGTTGCAGGTTTAATTATGTTAAATACATGTTAGCATCGACCACTCAAAATAAAGAGAAAAGAGCTCCCAGATATTCCTGCTCAATCGATGAGCTCTAGTTCGGATAATCTAGGGGCAGATTATTCAAACAATCCAACCCCCAAAATCAGCTAAGGCATTTTTCGCGACCAGATACACGAGCTTCACTAGGGGGCGGAGTATTGGCCGAAGATTTTACCAGGGCAGGAGATTTCAAGGGTATGAATAATCTGCCCCCAACTTAGGCCAGATAATCCGCCCCTAGCAGACACCAAAGGCTACATTTCGAGAGGAGGTATAAATACCCCTCCCCTTCTTCAACCTCTGGCGGTTCGTCCTGCACCTCAAGAACCCTAATAGCTGAGCAACCAAATCAACTAGATCTCCTCCTCCAACCACTCAAAGCCGATGATCTTTGGGGAATCGAAGGATAAGACCTTGATCTACATCCTCACCAAAGTGATTTTATTTTACCCCTCATTTACTCAAGGGATTCGATTCTAGTGTTTCATTTGGAAACCCTAGTTGTTGATTTCACCTTGCTAAGTTTTTCTATTATTGTGACAACTTGTTGTGATACTTGGGAGCATCCAATTCAGTTGTGGATGTGTGTCTCGAGCTTGTTGTAAAGGAGTCGGTTCCCTCCTTGAAGGGTACCATTAGTGGAAAAGTGAATCATGCCATTTGTGGCATGGTTCAGCGGAGAACATGGTGAGGCCTTTGTGGCATGGTGGTCTTAATAATGCCCACCCCTCCAACACGAACGTACTTCCCATCAAAAGAAAGGAACTACAGAAAAATCATATCATGTGTCTCCGCATGCTCCACTCTCAGTTACCTCTATCCTTTATTCTCTCTTTACTTGTATCATGTATCTTGTTAGTTGCTAGTTTGTATATAAGAAAATTCACCTTAGTTGCATATCTAGAGAATTTACCTTTATGGCAAGCCTAACTTGAAAAAGAACTAAAATTTGGAGTAGCACCTATTCACCACCCCTTCTAAGTGTCCATACGATCCCTTTTCAGTAAGCAATGCACTTTGTGAGCTAACCCATGATGTATGTGTGTGTGTGGCGCTTATATGTGGGGTTATGTATATTTCCATGGGTTGGCATAAAAAATAAGATCTCATATAGCACATGATAGGATGACGCGTAGTTGTGATTGTCATCAAGGTTTAGAAGTGCAAGTTAAAAATGAGCATCTCGAAGAGACCATATTCTTGAAGCTTGTATTCCATTTGATGGTAATGGATATGCAAAGATGTGACTAAATGAGGCTTTCCTAGAGTGGAGTATGGTATAGAAATTTGAGAGACTTCACCAAGTGAGCACAATTAAGAAAGGTGTTCCAACTTGACGCGGTCATGCTCGTCATCATCTAGCTCAGGTGAATTTGAAAGGAAAAAGTATGACCTTAATAGGTTTCATATTGTACCATTCTCTAGGTGGTTATTCAGAGACCAGGTTATAGGATCGGTAGCCATACTGTCAAGGGGGTCTCAACTGATTAACTTGATTGTATTGTCCATATAGATCTTAAACCTTTGAAACCTTGACATCCACTATCTTTGTTGTTAGTTTTAATCCATGTGAGGTTTAAAACTTTTTCTATCTTCAAGACATCATCAAGTTCATCAAACCAGATTTCGCATGGAGAACTTATTGATCTTTCATGTTAAATATTTTGTTGGATTTTATCTTATAGAGAGGTCAAACCTTTCATCTTATTTTTATCCTCGTTTGGTTTATTTGGTGTTTTATGCATGATTTTCTGGATCTTGTTTTTATATTGCAAACAATCCCAGATTAATCTAACTCGGAGTTTGTAGAAAGTTACGACATTTGTTGTAGAAGATGTTCTCGTTGTTCATACATATCCGTCCGTGAGAAAAACCTCCTGGTCTTTTCCTAGATGTTCACCCAGACACTTTTTTATATCCAGGCCAGATTGTCCTACCGAGCATGGAATGGGCATAATAGTTGGATTTCACGGGGTGGTGGTCCCAAGTTTTGGAGCATTATTTCTTCAAGAATTGTTGACCTCTAAAATCTTGGCTTTCTTTCTATCCCTCCCATGACTCTTGCATCTATTTAAGGCAGAAGAGATAAGAGATCTAGATCTACGTTTCCACCGATCACTTTGTCCTCTGTGTGAAGGTGTGCTTTGATCTAGATATTTTGGAATTATTCATTGATCTCCTCCTTTATTTTTCCTCTCATATTTCTAAATAGAACTTGTTAGTTTTGTGGGATAGAAGTGAAGTACTTGAGCACTTCTTGTACTCTTCACATTGCATTTTTGTATCTGATTGAGTTCTCCACGAGGATTTGTTTGCGTGAAAGTTGTGAGCTTGTTACTATTAGGTTTTTGGAACCCTAAACGGTTGATATTGATGCAAAGCTCAATGTCTATGGTATCTTCATTTGATTCTTGTGAGCCTCCAATTAAGTTGTGGGGATTACCCCAAGCTTTTTTGTATGGGTATTGGTAAAAACCCTCAAGGGTTCCCTAGTGGATCGAGGCACTTACCATTTTACGAAAGGATCGAGGAGAATACAATGAGTCATTATTATGGCTATTAGTGGATACTATGTAACCACATCACCCCAATTGATATTAGCATCCACAAGGGTGTGAACTTCGGGATGCATTGTCATCTTTGAGTGTCTCGATTATCGCTATACTCGAGCTCTTTTACTTATGCATTTATCTTGTGATATCTTCATTCATGAATTTATATATATTTCTATAACATAGTTTTGTATATTGTTTGGCATAAGTTGTCGGCACGCATAGTTAATCCTGACATATCTAAGTTATGTGCTTGGCAATTAAATGGTAGTTTACTTCTACATGTATTCAAGTCAAAATGGTAACTGTTTTAAATCACCCATTGAAAGGGTATTTTGCCCCATGTGTGCTTTTGGTAATTAATGAAAATCCCTATGAATTAATGTTTTTATTGAGTTTTATATGAAGGATTCTTTCATAGGAAATGCTTGAATATCATGTCTTGGATTCAAGGGTACATGAAGATATAGATATACATTGAAATGGGCATCATGTGAAGAATTTTTATGTACCTTAGAGATTGTGATAGGGAATGATAAGATAGAAGGTGTACCAAGTCAATGAGTAATTTAAAGTGTGGATTCCAGTTTTTCAACATGCAAAGCATAACATATGTACCACGCAGGATCATGTGATCTAGTAACCTTCGTCATTTGTATTTTTTGGTCTAACCCACGATCTAGCTAGGTGCTTTGTGTATCTATGTGGGTTAGACATCTTTCCTTGGACATGCACCAAAATGGGATTTCATATGGACCATGAGAGGATGACATCCAATGTTGATAGTCAACAACTTTGAGAAGAGAAGTTCAAGATGAGCATCTCGAGGATATCATGTGCTTGAAGCTTGCCATCCATTGGTGATAATGGACATGTTGATATGTTCTTTAATGAATCTATCCCATGTTGGTTTATGAAGAGCAAACTGCGAGTCTTGCTAAGAAACAATGATCAAGTGAAGCATTCCATGAAGGAAGCATAAAGCGTCGTCAATATCAAGCGAGATACACAGGGAAAATTTATAGCCTTACTAGGTTTTCATTTTTACTGGTCTCAAGGTGTTTTTTGGGAGATTGGGTTATAGGATATATATCCACACTATCAAGACAGGATTTCAGTTGAGTAACTTGATCACGTCTTGATACATAGCTCAATCATTTGCATAATTTGCACCTCTCTATTTTCTTCCTTCTTAGTATTTATCTGTGTGAGGTTTTGGAGCCTGTTACTAGCTTTTCAATAAGTCCAAGTTCATCAAAAATGGAATTTCTATGCATCTTTTATTTGTGTTTTTGTTGTTGGAGGTTTTGTCGGTTATTTGTTCCAAGAGTTTCACATCTCTTCATTCTTGGTAGTTCTTGGGTGTAATTCTTGTCTTAATTATATGGAGCTTAATATTAGATTTTCAAAAAGCCTAAGTTTATCACTACCGGAGTCTGAATGCAAACGATATCATCTTTTTTGTATTTTTTGTGTTGTATTTGAATCCTAGTTTTTAAGTACGGAAATTTACAGTTTATATTCCTGGGCTTGGAATTTTTTCAAAGTTTGTACCGGGTATTTCCCGGACGGGTCTAGGGTGTTCCAAGAGCTTATTTTATGGTCGGTTTTCCAGCCCAGAATTTTCTGCATTTTATGTCGAGTGTTACGAAAACTGCATAACCAGCATATTTGTCTTGTCCTATGAAAGGGGGTCTTCTTCCCCGATGCTTCCTAAGCTTTTTAGCAAGAATTTTTGTACCATTGTTGACCTCCAAATGCTTGAGTCCTCTCTGATTTCTGCAATGATTTTTGCATTTTTTTTGAGGATTTGGAAGAGAGATCTAGATCTATAATCCCACCAATAAGTTACTCCTCTAGGTCCTCTAAGTGAGGGGATCCTTTGGATCTAGATCTTGGGGGCATTTTGACTTTCTCCTCTATTATTCCTCTCTAATATCTCCCTAGCATTTGTCGCTTTGGTGGGATTTGAGAGTGAAGGGTTTAAGCACCCTTGGTGTTCTTATTTTGCATGCTTGCATATTGTTGAGCTCTCCATTATGATTGGTTCAAGTGAGAGACCCTGATCTTGTTACTCTTGGAGGTTGACCTACTATTTTGCTTTGTGGTTGGTACCTCGGTGACATCTTCGTGGAAGATTGTGAAGAGGCACAAGTTTTCTCCTTCGTGGGGATTTGTGAAGTGGTTATGGAGCTTGCCATATCCGAGGTCGGAGGAAAATCTAGCATAGTGAAGGAGCCCTATCTTCATGGGGGTGTCAAGGAGAGTAAGCTGGCCTTCAGGGCATATAGGGATCCGTTGTTCCTGCACCTCCAATGATCATGTAGTTTCCTTTCGAGGAATGAACACAAGAATACATCTTCGTATTCGCGTACCTCGGTTCTCTATACTCGAGTTTTGTCACTTGTATTCAAATTGTGATAGCTTTCATGCTTAATGTTATTTAAATGATGATGTGCTATCTTAATGTTGTTGATCTTGTCATATTAGAGTACATTCACCGGTTTCTTTTTTCCTAGGTTTAGAACTATCTTTAATGGGGTTTTGTTGTGCTGGTTAGTTTTCTTGCACTCGTCTTATTTAGTTGAACCTAGCACACTTAGGATTTATGTTTGAAAACTAAGCGAGTAGATTATTTCCACATTCTTTCAAGCAAAATGTCCAATAGTGTTTAAAACACCAACCAATCCCCCTCTAGGCTTCATCTTGATGTTTCACCTATTCACTTCCCATTTAGGCGACATCTAGGCTCTTTCACCCTCACAACATGGTCGCAACTTGCAAGTGATAGCTGGTGGTAGATCTCATCATGCTGACCGGACCCCATAGGAATCCTCGAGACACGCAACATCGGTGTCATGCACTGCCATGATATATTACCGCTAGCTCCACTCGACACACACGAGATCAGTTGAGGTCTGCCATATCACGGTGAATATAGATCCACAACCCTAGTAGTCAGTTTGTCAGTTAGCACAAACGAACTTTGCCACCATCGTAGCCAACCAATGTCCATCCGATCGACTTCCTCCACCTCTAAGAGCCCTGTCACGCCCCTTCACCGACAATTGTGAGGTTTCGTCGCCCATCAATTGTTGGAGATATGCCCAAGAGGCAATAATAAAGTGGTTATTATTATATCTTTATGTTTATGATAAATGTTTACATCCCATGCTATAATTGTATTAACCGGAAACATTAATACTTGTGTGTTTTGTAAACATAAAAGAGTCCCTAGTAAGCCTCTTGTTAAACTAGCTTGTTGATTAATGAATGATCATGGTTTCCTGATCATGGACATTGGATGTCGTTAATAACAAGATCATATCATTAGGAGAATGATGTGATGGACACACACCCATAGTAAGCATAGCATAAGATCAAGTCATTAAGTTCGTTTTGCTACAAGCTTTCAAATGCATAGTAACCTAATCCTTTGACCATGAGGTTATGTTAATCACCATCACCGGATGGGTACTTTGATGACATCAAACGCTGCTTCATAACTGGGTGGTTATAAAGGTGACATTGGGTATTCTGAAAGTATGTGTTGAAGCGCATGGACCAAGATTGGGATTTGTCCATCCATATGACGGATAGATATGCTCTGGGCCCTCTCGGTGGAATGTCATCTAGTTAGCTTGCAAGCATGTGACTAGGTCACAAGGGATGACATAACATGGAACGAGTAAAGAGTACTTATCAGTAACGAGGTAGAACTAGGTATGGAGATATCGATGATCAAACCTCGGATAAGTAGAATATCGCGTGAAAAAGGGAATTAGTTTCGTATGTTAATGGTTCTATCGATCACGAAGTCATTGTTGAATATGTGGGAGCCATTATGGATCTCCAGATCCCGCTGATAGTTATTAATCGGAGAGGTGTCTTCATCATGTCTGCATATTCACGAACCGTAGGGTGACACACTTAAGGTTCGAAGTTGTTTTAAGTAGATATGAAATATGCGTTGGAGATCGAATGTTGTTCGGAGTCTCGGATTGGATCCGGGACATCATGAGGAGATCCGGAATTGTTCGGAGAATAAGATTCATATATTGGGGATCATTTTCTAAGTTAGGAAATGTTCCGGAGTATTTGTATGGAGATTCTAGAAGGTTTTGGAATGTTCTAGAAGGTTCTAGAAGATTTCTTGGAGTTTGCTTGAAAACCAAGAAAGGATCAAGGAGTCTTTGTGGGGCAAGACACGGATTCGTGGGGGAGGAGGATTCCTCCCCCCTCCCAATCCGCCGGCCAAGGAGGGAGGGGAGTCCTACTAGGACTCCCCCTCCCATGGCGCCTCCCTCCTTTAAATAGAGCGGAGGGGGCGCCACCCCCTAGACCTTTACCATAACAAACCCTAGCCGCCGCCTCTCTCCTCCTCCTTCGCTCTGCTCCGGCTTAGGCGAAGCCCTGCAGAAATCTCTACTCCACCACCACCACCACACCGTCATGCTGCTAGGATTCCGTGGAGAAGATCTACTACCTCCGCTGCTCGCTGGAACGGGGAGAGGAAGGTCTACTTCGACTCCGCACGTGTGACCGACTGCGGAAGCGCTACCGGAACGTGGCACCGGAAGGATCGTCCACACGATCTTGAGATCGGCAAGTGATTGACTACATCAACCCCGAGATCTAATCTCGTAACGCTTTCGGATCTACGAGGGTTAGTACAGATCTATCTCGTTGCACATATCTAATAGATTAGATCTTGGCTTTTATCTAGATTAGATCTGGGTTTTGTTCGTTCTTGCGGTAGAAATTTTTTGTTTTCCATGCTACGAACCCATCAGTGGTATCAGAGCCACGTCTATGCATAGATCTATTGCACGAGTAGAACACAATGGTTTTGTGGGCGTTGGTGCTCATGCCGTCTTTTGCTTTGTGTACTTTGCATCTTGCGGTATGGTGGGATGAAGCGGCTCGGGCTAACCTTACATGTCATCGCACATGAGACTTGCTCCACGCTTGACGTGTAACTTGCTTTGCACAAGTGGCTTTGCGAGTGTCTGTCTCTCCCATCATAGTATAGATCCAATCTACACTTTGCACTTGATAGCACTTGTATCAATGTTGTGGTTCAGTTTCGTAGGTAAGATCCGTTCTTATTCGAAATCCCCAAACCACGTAAAACATGCAAAGAAAATTAGAGGCGTCTAACTTGTTTTTGCAGGGGTTTTGTGATGTGATATGGCCATCATGTGATTGTGATTATATTTTATGTATGCAATGATCCTTGTTGTAATATGGCAACCGGCAGGAGCCTAATGGTTGTCTTTAATTCTGTTAGGACCTGCGTGTCTATTCATCTTGTAATAGCTTTATTCCAAGTAGTTGTAATAGTTGCTAGTGATGATGAACAACCATGAAGCGGCACCACTAACCTTGACGCAATGCTGGTGATGATGGAGATCATGTCCGTGCTTTGGAGATGGAGATCAAAGGCATAAGAAGAAAGGGCCATATCATATCACACTAATTATGAATTGCCTGTGATGTTAATCCTTTATGCATCTTGAATTGCTTAGATCACGACGGTAGCATTATAAGATGATCCCTCTCACTAAATATCAAGTAATAAAGTGTTCGTCCTTAGTAGGCACCGTTGCTAAGACTCGTCGTTTCGAAGCATCTCGTGATGATCGGGTGTGATAGATTCTACGTGTGCATACGACGGGTGCAAGCCAGATTTGCACATGCGGATACTAAGGTTAACCTTGACGAGACTAGCATGTACAGACATGGTCTCGGAACACGGAATACCGAAAGGTAAAGCATGAGTCATATGGATGATATGATGAACATGTTGATTGTTCGCCTTTGAAGCTACATCATCTCACGTGATGATCGGACTTGGTGTAGTGGATTTGGTTCGTGTAATCACTAAAACAACTGGAGGGATGTTGTTTTGAGTGGGAGTTTTATTTGTAATTTGGATTAGTCGAACTCAATTTATCATAAACACAATCAAAGTGAATTTGCATAGTTTGTTGTAGTTATTGGCATCCGTTCACCACCTTACGCTTAGTTATAGTTGAGATAGTGGAACTATAAAATTCTGGATATTTTCTTTACAAACTGGTATCGTATTGTTTTGAGTGTCAATCTAAAGTTAAAAGTCATGTTGCAAACCTTCAGCAAACTCCGTTTACTCTGTGAAGTTTAATAAACAGTATTAAATCAAGAGTAACAATTCCAGTGTTAGTATCTAATGTATCATGTTTGCCTCCATGATTCTTGATACTCAAAAGATTGTTTTTAAAATCAAGTTTATCTAAGAGCTGAAAGCAATGTTTCAGAAACCATCATATGTGAAAGGTATTGCGATATCTAAAACAATGTGTTGGTTACAACATGATAGAGTATATGTCCTCATATTTGATGAGAATTTGTGAAGGTTGGAGACGCCAGTCGTCCTAATCCTCCAAAAGGTTTTGGAAAAGAAACATTATACTTGCAATTCACCTTTATAAGCTATAGCAGCTTAATCATGAAAGTTGTCATGATAAGGATGAATAGAAGATGTAAGTAAAACGTTTACTACACTAAAAGATTACTAAAGAATGGAATTTTGAAAGAATGCCAAACATTTGATGAAGGTGATCCACTTCAAAGTGCAAGTCCAAAGGTATTAGTATTTGACTATACACACTTTGTACTATGTGTCATGTGAATGACACCACTATTGATGTTGATAGATTCTTTTAAAAGAAAAGGAATTGTTGAAAGAGAATCTATAAAATATTTGGCAGAAAAGAAAAGATTGGAGATATCCAACTTAGGTATATAGAAGATACATGTTATGGCTGTATTCCTTGGTTGTTAAACAATGTGGTTCTGCGTTATTGGATACCGAATTGGTTGGTATGAAGTGTCATACATGACAACACAATTCATGAACTACAATGGCCTAAGTAACTAGCAAGAGAATATGTGATGATGTTCATCGAAAACAAACAAAGGGTTGTTGGGTTGCTCGTTAACATCAAAGCTTACCTTCAAGATTTGTTTCAATAATTGTTATTTTGATCAGGTATTATGACGACAAAAGGTTGTTCAAATAATTACCGTATTCCATAATAGATGGATGATATATAATTCTGGTTGGAGAAACAACGACCATAAAACTAATGCTAAAATGTCGCAAGACAAATAATTGAAAGATCACTTGCGAAGTGACATCACCGTTTAAATTATATTAGGGATACATGAAGAAACTCCATGTTGATGGATTTTTGGAGTCTTTGATTTTGATCAAATGACGCTTGTGATACTTTCCTGGAGATAATTAAAACTCCGTTCATAGGCCAAAAGAGGAACGGACGACTAACTGATTGGAATTTGTACATATTGATGTATATAGTTCATTATGTGTAGTCGTGGGCGATGGATTTCAACTTCATATGCTTTCTCCGAAGATTTGAGTGAGTATATGTATATACTTACTCAATAAGGAAGAAGTATGAAACATTTGAAAATGTTCAAAGACTTTCAAGATGAAGTGGAAAATCATTGTAACAAGAAAATAAAAAGTTTATGATTGGATCATAAAGAAAGATGTTTGAGTTACAAGTTTAGCAAAACACCTAAGATTTGAGGAATCGTTCCATGGATTTCCATTTCCCAAAACACCATAGGAGTATGGAGTGTTCAAGATATGTAATGAAACCTTGTTTGACATGATAAGATCAAAGGTGTCATTTATAAAACTGCCATTATATTTTAAAGATTAAAGCTTTAGTGACTACCGCTTTTACACTGAAAAGAGCTCCATCATGATCCATTGAAATGACACCATATAAGTCATGGTTTGGGATAAAACCCAGGTTGTCCTTTCTTCAATTTTTTGGTATGCTAAGCATAAGTAAAATGTTTACAACCAAAGTTGGATGAGCATGTCTTTGTAGGTCATTTCGAATAACCATTGGGTATTCCTCCATAACACCGAAGACAAAAGTGTTTGTCGCTTAGAATGTCGAGTTTCTTGAGAAGGAATTTTGGTGAAAAGTTAAGTGGGAGGACAATAGAACTTTGACAAGGTCGTTGAACCTTGGCTAATATGTGTTGAGTTGCGCAGCGTCGGAAAGTGTCCCGGAGGCAGCAACAATGCTCATGGCTCACGTGCCTCAAAGGTTGTGGTCACGGAGATCTAAGTTACTATTGAACCAAGTAGGTCGGGTAAGTAATCAAATGCCAAGATTTGAGAGTTAAATCATTGTTGTTTGACAATGATGAACCGACTACATGCAAAGAAGCAATGATGGGCCCTGACTTCGTTAAGTGGCTTGAAGCCATAAAATCCGAGATAATTCCATACACGAGAAATCAAGCTTTGAATTTGAAAGACCCTCTGGAAAGGTGCAAGACCTTACAGTCGTATATGGATCTATAAAGAAATAGACATGGATGTTTCACATCTATGAAATAGTCGACATGTCGGAAAGAGTTTACGACAATGTTCAAGGAATTGACTATGATAAGATTTGATCTTTCATAGCGATATTTAGTCTGGACGGATTAATGTAGCAACCACTACATATATTTTGGTATATGGTAGTTGAACAAACAAAACAAGTTCTTCTAATAGAATGGTTACCTAGGATGTGTCCATGACACGATCCAAAGGGTTTTGTTAATTCAAAGGATGCTAAAAGAGTATGCAAAGCTTCAATGGTTGAAGTGAGCATCACGGAGTTGGAATCTTCACCGTGATGACATCGTTAAAAGGTTTAATTTCATCAGAGACGATGAAGATGCTTGCATTTTTGCAAGAAATTAAGTGGGAGCGCTAAGACATATTTCTAATACATTATGTGAAAGACATATCGTTGATTAGAAATGATGTATCTTTTATTGACACAGGTTAAGAATTTCATTTCGATGAAAGACTTAGGCATAACCCAAGAATTAGGCATCAATGTCTATATGGATAGATTGAGGCGCTAATATGGTTTTGCAAAATGTACATAGATAAGATGTTGAATGAGTTCAATATGGAAACAACAAGAAAGGTTCTTGACGCACGGAAAGGACTGAATCAAGATTCAAGTGTGTTGACACGAGAGTCAAGTGTTTTGACACTTGGTGAAATCACAAGAATATTTTGATCAATCATTTTTTGAGATGTACACATCCAGATATGCCCTATGCTCTAAATGTTATGAGCATATACCAGAATGACTCATAAGATGATCATTGGACAATAGTAGGGATATTCCTATGATCTTTGGAAGAACTAAGAATATATTATTTATATAGTGGTGACAAATAGTTCATTGTAAATTGTTGCATTGATACTAGTTTTGTCACAAATTAAGTTTATCTCAATTTAAACTATGGGTGGCACAATGTAATGGAAAGGAAGTTCCATAACGGATTTGGTTGAGTACCAAAGTTAAAACATTGTGACGGATACTACAACAAAAGGCTAAGTATATGACTACTATTGTAGCAGCAAATGAGGGCATTTGCGTCAAGTAGTTTGTTATCAAACTAGGTGTGGTTCATAGCGGGATAATACTATGAAGATACATTGTATGACAATTGTATCAACATGATTTAATCCCAAGGAACTAAAGGTCTCACCAAAGGACCAAATTTATACAATGCCATCTCATTGGAGAATGAGTAATGCATAGAGACGCAAGGACATGCAAATACACACGGACCTGGAAGTGTCAGATCCGAAGATTATGTTTAACACTAGCAATAGTGTCTATACAACACCAGAAAGCCATAGGTGTTGAATGCACAAGTTATTAACTAGATTATTTACTCTAGTGCAAGTGGGAGACTGTTGGAGATATGCCCAAGAGGCAATAATAAAGTGGTTATTATTATATCTTTATGTTTATGATAAATGTTTACATCCCATGCTATAATTGTATTAACCGGAAACATTAATACTTGTGTGTTTTGTAAACATAAAAGAGTCCCTAGTAAGCCTCTTGTTAAACTAGCTTGTTGATTAATGGATGATCATGGTTTCCTGATCATGGACATTGGATGTCGTTAATAACAAGATCATATCATTAGGAGAATGATGTGATGGACACACACCCATAGTAAGCATAGCATAAGATCGAGTCATTAAGTTCGTTTTGCTACAAGCTTTCAAATGCATAGTAATCTAATCCTTTGACCATGAGGTTATGTTAATCACCATCACCGGATGGGTACTTTGACGACATCAAACGTTGCTTCGTAACTGGGTGGTTATAACGGTGACATTGGATATTCTGAAAGTATGTGTTGAAGCGCATGGACCAAGATTGGGATTTGTCCATCCATATGACGGATAGATATGCTCTGGGCCCTCTTGGTGGAATGTCATCTAGTTAGCTTGCAAGCATGTGACTAGGTCACAAGGGATGACATAACATGGAACGAGTAAAGAGTACTTATCAGTAACGAGGTAGAACTAGGTATGGAGATACCGACGATCAAACCTCGGATAAGTAGAATATCGCGTGACAAAGGGAATTGGTTTCGTATGTTAATGGTTCTATCGATCACGAAGTCATCGTTGAATATGTGGGAGCCATTATGGATCTCCAGATCCCGCTGATAGTTATTAATCAGAGAGGTGTCTTCATCATGTCTGCATATTCACGAACCGTGGGGTGACACACTTAAGGTTCGAAGTTGTTTTAAGTAGATATGAAATATGCGTTGGAGACCGAATGTTGTTCGGAGTCTCGGATTGGATCCGGGACATCACGAGGAGATCCGGAATTGTCCGGAGAATAAGATTCATATATTGGGGATCATTTTCTAAGTTAGGAAATGTTCCGGAGTGTTTGTATGGAGATTCTTGAAGGTTTCGGAATGTTCTGGAAGGTTCTAGAAGATTTCTTGGAGTTTGCTTGAAAACCAAGAAAGGATCAAGGAGTCTTTGTGGGGCAAGACACGGATTCGTGGGGAAGGAGGATTCCTCCCCTCCTCCCAATCCGCCGGCCAAGGAGGGAGGGGAGTCCTACTAGGACTCCCCCTCCCATGGCACATCCCTCCTTTAAATAGAGGGGAGGGGGCGCCACCCCCTAGACCTCTACCATAACAAACCCTAGCCGCCGCCTCTCTCCTCCTCCTTTGCTCTGCTCCGGCTTAGGCGAAGCCCTGCAGAAATCTCTACTCCACCACCACCACCACACCGTCGTGCTGCTGGGATTCCGTGGAGAAGATCTACTACCTCCGCTGCTCGCTGGAACGGGGAGAGGAAGGTCTGCTTTGACTCCGCACGTGTGACCGACTGCGGAAGTGCTGCCGGAACGTGGCGCCGGAAGGATCATCCACACGATCTTGAGATCGGCAAGTGATCGACTACATCAACCCCGAGATCTAATCTCGTAACGCTTTCGGATCTACGAGGATTAGTACAGATCTATCTCGTTGCACATATCTAATAGATTAGATCTTGGCTTTTATCTAGATTAGATCTGGGTTTTGTTCGTTCTTGCGGTAGAATTTTTTGTTTTCCATGCTACGAACCCATCATCAATCCCCCCTACAGGGACGATATGGGAGGGAAGAAGTTATTGTCGACACTTGAACCTAGAAAAGATGGTTAATTCGATTTTCAATTGTGAAAAGACAACAAATGTCGTGGTATGGAACATGGCAGTGCCATCGGGGATGGCTCGAGATGGGACAATCAGGATGCTATCGGTGGCTATCGTAATAGGTTGGGCACAGATACTGCAAACACGGCGATGTACCCAGGTTCGGGGCCCTCTTGGCGAGGTAACACCCCTACTCCTGCAAGGATCTACTATATCAGGGGCGAATGCCTAGTACAAGTGCTCCTAGAGCTGTTTCCTTAGCAACTATCGAGAGCTAGAGGAATAATATGAACCTGTGGTCTATAAGAATCTACCTAGCTAGGAGAGGTAGGTTATAATGTGAGTTCTAGGGTTTACTATTTGGGTTTTGGGTTTACAAAGCGGGGCCGGTTCCCGACTAGCAGGATCCAGTCGTTGGACTAGGACCCAATCAGCCCTTCAGTATAGGAGGGACGGTGCTACAGTGTCCCAACGCTAGTACTTTGTGCATCACCCGGTGCTTTAATCGACAATTAGTGCTTTAGGGCATGTTTGGTTGGCCTGATCTTCGTTTCTTGCACTAGGCCGAAAGAAATAAGCCCGTTTGGTGTCCCGTGGCATGCCTGGGATTTGGCCCGCACGGGTCTTAAAGCAGGTCTCATCCTGGATTTGGAGGAAGATTCATAGCACCGTATGGCGCGAAAAGTAGGCTCACCTCCCTCTTATGCTACCACCTCCCGCTGGAAGACAAATCCCTCCCCATTTTCTCCTTGTGCAGCGGCTTTGGTGGTGGTGGTGATTTAGATCTCCAGCAACAGTTGCTAAGCACACTCCAGCACCGACTAGCATCTTCTGTCTGACTCTAGCATATGCTGGCTTGCAGATCTGTGGCGCAGACTTCTCCCCGGGCTTCTTCTCCACCTACAGAAGGTCCTCGCCGTCTGGCACCATGAAGGCAAGAACCGCAGACTTGCCTCCTCTCCAACTTGTTTACCTAGGTAGTTAGCTCAACATTGGGGTAGTACATACACAGTGCTTAAGCAATCCAACTATGTTTAGGGCCAACAATTGAACGTTATCGTCTAGGCAGCTGCTCTAGTCGTTGTGATTCAGGCATGGATGTTCTTGATATACAGAAGAGCGGCTGGTAGAAATCATAGGATTGTAGTGAAATATGGTCCCCTGATGCAGCGCGCCAAAGAGAGGATGGAAAATCTGAACTACATCTACAACAACAATGATGTGGAGGCTATCGCCATGCTTAGGACGAGAAGAGCCCCATTTAACCATCTTGTGCATACATTCAGGTCTAGGGGGGGTGCTTAAGGACAACATCAACTGCTGTGTCGAAGAACAAGTGGCTCTATTTCTTCATGTTCTAGTCCATAACCAGAGATTTCGAGTGATTCACAACACATGGAGGAGATCAACCGAGACAATTTCCCGGTATTTCCATCAGGTGTTGTATGCTGTTGGAGAACTCAGACAAGAGATGATCAAGCCACCATCTGGTCAAATCCCCGCGAAGATACATGGCAACTGTCGATGGTTCCCCTTTTTCAAGGTGATCAACTCTATCATTTTCTGTTTTGGATGATTGTATTAGACAGCCGACTAACATTCTTATAATGCTAGGATTGAAGGGTTTCGCAGCATAGTAAATCAAAATTTTCTACGGAAGCGAACAGAGGGAAAGCCAAGATCTAATCTAGGAGATGCAAACAACGAGAGAGATTGGATTAGATCTTCATACCCTTGAAGATTCGCACAGCGGAACGTTCGTCGGAACGTGGGTGATGTAGTCGTACTCGCTTCTCCTCCTCGCGATCCGATCCGATCTAGCACCACAAGTGGCGGTGCCTCCGTGAGATGCACACGTGCAGCACCTCGACGTCTCCTCCTTCCTCGGACCATCAAGTAGGGTGGAGAGATAGATTGGATCTACAACACGACGGCGTGGTGTATATGGTGGAGAATTTCTGCAGCAGGGCTTCGCCTACAAACAGTCGGGAGGGAGAGAGGAGGGCAGCAGGGCAACTAGGGTTTGGAGGAAGGTGTAGGTTGGGGGGGAGGGGGCGCACCAGCCCTCTATATATAGAAGGGGGGTGCGGCCAGCCCTTGCCCATCCTCCAAGCCTATCTCTAGTTTAAACAATTTAAACTTATCCCTTATCTAGAAACCCTATCTCTAGTTTAAACGAGTTTAAACTTATCTAGGATCGGCTGGGCCCTATGGGGCCTTGTGCCCCTGGCCCAATGCGGCCAGGACACTCCCTCATAGGCCCATGCCCCCTCCCAGAAGGTGGGACCACGTTGGCCCCCTTCCGGAAGGTACTAGAAGCTTCCGGTACAATACCGATTAATCCGGAACAATTCCGAACTCCAAAAACTGCACTGCCTTATATGAATCTTATTCTCCGGACCACTCCGGAACCTCTCGTGATGTCCCGGATCCCATCCGAGACTCCGAAAAAAAATTCATAAACCAATTATCCAATCTATCCTAGCGTCGAGACACGTTAAGTGTGTGACCCTGCGGGTTCGAGAATATGCAGACATGATCTTCTATCAATAATCAACAGCGGGGTCTGGGCACCCATATTGACTCCCACACATTCATCGATGATCATATCGGATGAACCACGATGCCAGGGTTCAATCAATCCCATATATATATTCCCTTCGTCTCGCGATATTTTACTTGCCCGAGATTCGATCGTTGGTATCGTCATACCTAGTTCAATCTCGTTCACAGCAAGTACTTTACTCGTTCCGTAATCCGATATCACTTTGTGATTAACTCCTTAACCACATGCTTGCAAGCGGTGTTGATATCAATTACCGAGTGGGCCCGAAGTATATCTCTCCGACTTGGGAGGGACAAATCCCATCTCGATACATACAACCCAACAGATACTTTCCGATTACCTGAGAGACACCTTTATGATCACCCTCTCATAGGATGACGTTTGATGACCTCAAAGCTTTCTTCCGATACCAGGGAGTTGTATTATCTCATGGTCTAAGGAATACAATATTTGACATAAGAAAAACTTCGCAAAGACGAACACGATGACACGATCTAATTGCTTCGCTTAGTTTGGGTCTATCCACCATATCATTCTCCAATGATATGATCTCATTATCAATTGACAACTCATGTCTATGGTTAGGAAACCTTAACCATCATTGATCAATGAGCTAGTCCATAGAGGCGTACTAGGGACACGGTGTTGTTCACAAACCACACAAGTATTAATGTTTCCGCTTAATACAATTCTAGCATGGAATATAAACTTTATCATGAACAAGAATTATAATAATAACATCTTTATTATTGCCTCTAGGGCATAATTCCAACAGTATCCCACTTGCACTAGAGTCAATAATCTAGTTTACATTTGGCAACAATCTCACACCCATGGCACTGAGGTGCTGATCATGTTTTACACGTGGAAGAGGTTTAGTCAATGGATCTGCGACATTCAGATCTGTATGTACTTTGCTAATCTTCAGATCTCCATCTGCTATATAATCTCGGATTATATGAAACTTGCGGTTGATATGCTTGGTCTTTGGATGATATCTTGGTTCCTTAGCGAGTGCTATGGCGCCAGTGTTGTCACACAATATCTCCAGTGGGTCCAATGCACTTGGAACCACGCCAAGCTCAGTGATGAAGTTCCTGATCCAAACTCCTTCACTTGACGCTTCTGCAGCAGCCATGTATTCCGCTTCTACTATAGATCCCGCGATCACGCTTTGTTTGCAGCTTCTCCAGCTCACAGCTCCTCCATTCAAAATATACACGTATCTTGTCTGAGATTTACAATCATCCTTGTCGGTGTCGAAACTAGCATCGACGTAACCTTTTACGACGAGCTGTTCATCACCCCCATAGACTAAGAACATTTCTTTAGTCCTATTTAGGTACCTTAGGATGTTCTTCACGGCTGTCCAGTGTTCCACTCCTGGGTCACTTTGATATCTGCTCGTCAAACTAAGAGCATTGGACACATCCGATCTAGTACACAGCATGGCATACATGATGGAACCTATGGCCGAGGCATAAGGCACTTTGCTCATAGCTTCCCTATCATTTACCGTAGCTGGACACTAAGCCTTGCTCAATATCTTCCCTGACAACATAGGCACTGAACCTTTCAATGCCTTATCCATTCTGAACCTTTTCAGAACTTTGTCTAGGTATGTACTCTGGCTTAAAGCTATCAGGCGTCTTTGTCTATCTCTATAGATCTTGATGCCCAATATATAAGCAGCTTCACCTAGGTCTTTCATTGAAAAACACTTATTCAAATAACTCTTCACATCGTTAAGCATGTCGATGTCATTTCCAATAATCAATATGTCATCCACATATAGTACCAGAAACGTCACCGAGCTCCCACTCACTTTCTTGTAGATGCAAGCTTCATAGCAATTTGGAACAAATCCAAAGCTCTTGATCACTTGATCAAAACAAAGGTTCCAACTCCGAGACGCTTGCTTCAGTCCATAAATGGAACGCTGAAGTTTGCATACTTTATCAGCATCCTTAGGATCGACAAAACCTTCAGGTTGCATCATATACAACTCTTCATCAATGTTGCCATTGAGGAAAGCAGTCTTGACATCCATTTGCCATATTTCATAATCATGAAACGCAGCAATTGCTAATAAAATCCGAATGGACTTAAACATCGCTACGGGAGAGAAAGTCTCATCGTAGTCAACACCTTGAACTTGTCGAAAACCTTTCGCAACAAGCCGTGCTTTATAGACGGTAACATTACCATCCGCGTCCGTTTTCTTCTTGAAGATCCATTTGCACTCAACGGCCTTTCGGTCGCTAGGAGGGTCCACCAAAGTCCATACTTGGTTTTCGCTCATGGATCCCAATTCGGATTTCATGGCTTCTAGCCATTTCTCAGAGTCTGGGCTCATCATCGATTCCTCATAGTTCGTAGGTTCACTGTCTTCTACTAACAAGACTGTCAAGACAGGGTTGCCGTACCACTCAGGAGGGGCACGCGACCTTGTCGACCTGCGACGTTCAGTAGCAGCATCGTCCGAAGCTTCATGATCCTTGTCATTAGCTTCCTCTATTGTTGGTGCAGGCGGCACTGGAACAATTTCAGGTGCTGCGCTACTCTCCAATTCAAGAGAAGGTTCAATAACCTCGTCTAGCTCTACTTTCCTCCCACTCACTTCTTTCGAGAGAAACTCCTTTTCAAGAAAGGAACCGTTCTTTGCGACAAACACTTTGCCTTCGGTTCTGTGATAGAAGGTATACCCAATAGTTTCCTTAGGGTATCCTATGAAGACGCATTTCTCCGCTTTGGGTTCGAGCTTGTCCGGCATTAACTTCTTGATGTAAGCTTCGCATCCCCAAACTTTAAGAAACGACAACTTAGGTTTAGCACCAAACCACAGTTCATACGGTGTCGTCTCAACGGATTTAGATGGAGCCCTATTTAAAGTGAATGCAGCGGTTTCTAATGCATAACCCCAAAATGATAACGGCAAATCAGTAAGAGACATCATCGATCGGACCATATCTAATAGGGTTCGATTCCGGCGTTCAGACACACCATTGCGCTGTGGTGTTCCGGGTGGCGTGAGTTGTGAAACGATTCCACTTGCTTTGAGATGCGTGAGAAAATCATAACTCAAATATTCGCCCCCACGATCGGATCGTAGAAACTTAATCTTTCTGTTACGATGGTTCTCCACTTCATTCTGAAATTCTTTGAACTTTTCAAACGTTTCAGATTTATGTTTCATTAAATAGATATACCCATATCTACTTAAGTCATCGGTAAAAGTGAGAAAATAGCGATATCCACCGCGTGTCGAAACACTCATCGGTCCGCATACATCGGTATGCATGATTTCCAACAAGTCCGTTGCTCGCTCCATCATACCGGAGAACGGGGTTTTGATCATCTTGCCCATGAGGCATGGTTCGCCTGTGTCAAATGATTCAAAATCAAGAGACTCCAAAAGTCCATCAGAATGGAGTTTCTTCATGCGCTTTACACCAATATGACCTAGACGACAGTGCCACAAATAAGTAGTATTATCACTATCTACTTTGCATCTCTTAGCCTCAATGTTATGGATGTGTGTTTCATCCCTTTCGAGATTTAGAAGAAATAAACCATTTACAAGGGGTGCATGACCATAAAAGGTGTTACTCATATAAATAGAACAACCATTATTCTCCGATTTAAATGAATAACCGTCTTGCAATAAACACGATCCAGAAATAATGTTCATGCTCAATGCAGGCACATAATAACATTTATTAAGGTTTAAAACTAATCCCGAAGGTAAAACTAAGGAGAGCGTGCCGACGGCCATCACATCAACTCTTGATCTGTTGCCAACGCGCATCGTCACCTCATCCCTCGCAAGCCGTCGTCTATTCCGTAGCTCCTGTTTCGAGTTACAAATATTAGCAACTGAACCAGTATCAAATACCCAGGCACTACAACGAGGGCTAGTAAGGAAAACATCAATAACATGTATATCAAATATACCTTTGATGGTGCCAGCCTTCTTGTCCGCTAAGTACTTCGGACAGTTGCGCTTCCAGTGACCCTTGTCCTTGCAATAGAAGCACTCAGTGTCCGGCTTAGGTCCAGACTTGAGCTTCTTCTCAGCAGGGGCAACACGCTTGCCGCCGCTTTTCTTGAAGGGCTTCTTTGCACCTTTACCTTTCTTAAAGGAGGGCTTGTTTACCATCAACACATGATTATCCTTCTTGATGTCCACCTCCGCAGCCTTCAGCTTTGCGAAGAGCTCGGTGATCGTATCAGTGGAACCAATCTGATTATGAGTCACTACAAAACTTTTGTAGCTGGGAGGGAGTGATTGCAGAACCCTGTCAATCTTGAGCTCCTCTGGAATCTTGCAGTCCAGTTGCTCAAGGCGTTGAGTGTAGCCCGACATCTTAATGGCGTGCTCACTAACGGAACTCCCTTCCTCCATCTTGCAGTTAAAGAACTTCTCGGAGATCTCATATCTCTCAGAACGGGCCTGAGTCTGAAACATGGTTTTCAGCTCCTCGAGAATCTCAAAGGGCCCGGGATAGTTTTCAAAACGATTTTGAAGTTTCGGTTCCATAGCAAACAACATGGTGCTCTTAATCACACCATAATCATCTTTGCGCGACTGATAGACAACTTTCTCATCAGCCGACGCAGTTGTAGCAGGGGGGTCACCTAACGCTTTCCCAAGGACATAGTCCTTTTGTCCGCCAGACAGAATGATTCTTAGATTGCGGAACCAGTTGGTGAAGTTAGACCCATTGTTTCTAAGCTTTTCTTTCTCAGCAAAAACGTTAAAGTTGAAGTTGGACTTGGCCATGTGATCTACAGTATTTGCAAGTACAATTTAGACTATGTTCATGATAAATAGTTCAACTTAATCAAATTACTAGATGAACTCCCACTAAATTCAACATCCCTCAAGTTGTTTAGTGAACACGATCCAAATTCACCACACCTAATCCGATCATCACGAGAAGAGATGTGGTTTCAATGGTGGACAACGAAGTGTCGATCATATCATTCATATGACTCATGCTTAACCTTTCAGTTCTTGTGTTCCGAGGCCATGTCTGTACATGCTAGGCTCGTCAAGTTAGACCCAAGTATTTCCGCGTGTGCAAAACTGGCTTGCACCCGTTGTATGTGAGCGTAGAGTCTATAGCACCCGATCATCACGTGATGCTTGGACACGACGAACTTTCGCAACGGTGCATACTTGGGGAGAACACAGTTTTTTTATCTTGATCTTTAAGTGAGGAATCATCTTATAATGCTACCGTCGCGATCTAAGCATAATAAGATACATAAAAGGATAAACATCACATGCATATAACTTTATGTGACATGGTATAGCCAATCTTCGCGCAATGATCTCCATCTTGTGCGTTCCGGCATGATCTCCATCACTCCACCATGATTGCCTCCACCACGAATAGCAACTACAACTATTGCTAACTACTTAGCGATAAAGTAAAGCTATTACATGGCGTATAAGAAGTTGACTCGCAGGTCATACACAATTATAAAGACAACCATATGGCTCCTGCCGGTTGTGTACTCATCGACATGCAAGTCGTGAAACATTACAAAACATGATCATCGCATACATTATACACATCACATCTTGGGCCATACCATATCACAGAAAACACTCCCTGCAAAAACAAGTTAGACGCCTCTACTTTGTTGTTGCATGTTTTACGTGGCTCATGGGAGTAGATGCTAAGAACGATTCTTACCTACGGAAAGCCACAACGGTGATATTATGGTTGCCAAACTCCGGTGTTAATCCCATGACAACTATAGTGAGAGAAACTGACATCCACCAGCCGCATGTGTGGTACAAGCCACACGTCAAGTGCGGAGCCGGTCTCGCGAACGACGTCGCGTAAGGTTGGCCTGGACCGCTTCAATCTCACTATCCTGCGTCATAAGAAGAACACAAACAAGAGGCTTGCAACAGAAAACATCAACGCCCGCAACAACCATGTTGCGTTCTACTCGTGAATCACATCTACGCATAGATCTAGCTCTGATACCATTGAAGGGTTTCGCAGCATAGTAAATCAAAATTTTCTACGGAAGCGAACAGAGGGAAAGCCAAGATCTAATCTAGGAGATGCAAACAACGAGAGAGATTGGATTAGATATTCATACCCTTGAAGATTCGCACAGCGGAACGTTCGTCGGAACGTGGGTGATGTAGTCGTACTCGCTTCTCCTCCTCGCGATCCGATCCGATCTAGCACCATAAGTGGCGGTGCCTCCGTGAGATGCACACGTGCAGCACCTCGACGTATCCTCCTTCCTCGGACCAGCAAGTAGGGTGGAGAGATAGATTGGATCTACAACACGACGGCGTGGTGTATATGGTGGAGAATTTCTGCAGCAGGGCTTCGCCTACAAACAGTCGGGAGGGAGAGAGGAGGGCAGCAGGGCAACTAGGGTTTGGAGGAAGGTGTAGGTTGGGGGGGAGGGGGCGCACCAGCCCTCTATATATAGAGGGGGGGTGCAGCCATCCCTTGCCCATCCTCCAAGCCTATCTCTAGTTTAAACGATTTAAACTTATCCCTTATCTAGAAACCCTATCTCTAGTTTAAACGAGTTTAAACTTATCTAGGATCGGCTGGGCCCTATGGGGCCTTGTGCCCCTGGCCCAATGCGGCCAGGACACTCCCTCATAGGCCCATGCCCCCTCCCGGAAGGTGGGACCACGTTGGCCCCCTTCCGGAAGGTTCTAGAAGCTTCCGGTACAATACCGATTAATCCGGAACAATTCCGAACTCCAAAAACTGCACTGCCTTATATGAATCTTATTCTCCGGACCACTCCGGAACCTCTCGTGATGTCCCGGATCCCATCCGAGACTCCGAACAAAAATTCATAAACCAATTATCCAATCTATCCTAGCGTCGAGACACGTTAAGTGTGTGACCCTGCGGGTTCGAGAATATGCAGAGATGATCTTCTATCAATAATCAACAGCGGGGTCTGGGCACCCATATTGACTCCCACACATTCATCGATGATCATATCGGATGAACCACGATGCCAGGATTCAATCAATCCCATATATATATTCCCTTCGTCTCGCGATATTTTACTTGCCTGAGATTCGATCGTTGGTATCGTCATACCTAGTTCAATCTCGTTCATAGCAAGTACTTTACTCATTCCGTAATCCGATATCACTTTGTGATTAACTCCTTAACCACATGCTTGCAAGCGGTGTTGATATCGATTACCGAGTGGGCCCGAAGTATATCTCTCCGACTTGGGAGGGACAAATCCCATCTCGATACATACAACCCAACAGATACTTTCCGATTACCTGAGAGACACCTTTATGATCACCCTCTCATAGGATGACGTTTGATGACCTCAAAGCTTTCTTCCGATACCAGGGAGTTGTATTATCTCATGGTCTAAGGAATACAATATTTGACATAAGAAAAACTTCGCAAAGACGAACACGATGACACGATCTAATTGCTTCGCTTAGTTTGGGTCTATCCACCATATCATTCTCCAATGATATGATCTCATTATCAATTGACAACTCATGTCTATGGTTAGGAAACCTTAACCATCATTGATCAATGAGCTAGTCCATAGAGGCGTACTAGGGACACGGTGTTGTTCACAAACCACACAAGTATTAATGTTTCCGCTTAATACAATTCTAGCATGGAATATAAACTTTATCATGAACAAGAATTATACTAATAACATCTTTATTATTGCCTCTAGGGCATAATTCCAACAAGGATTGTATTGGAGCAATTAATGGTACTCATGTGATGGCTAGAGTGCCGAAAGCTAAGCAGGCTGCATACAGGGGTAGGAAGGACTTCCCCAGTCAGAATGTGCTTGTCGCCGTTGATTTTGACATGAAGTTCACATATGTGCTTGCTGTGTGGGAAGGATCTGCCCACGATGCGACGATTCTGGCTGACAGCCTTAGCATAGCTGATGGCTTCTAGCTCCCTGATGGCAAATTCTACCTTGCAGATGCCGGGTATGCCTTCCGGCCTAGAATTCTACCACCCTTCAGGTCAACAAGGTACCATCTCAATTTGTTCTCTGCTAGGAACTACCCAAGGACTTCAGAAGAACTTTTTAATCTTAGGCACTCTAGCCTTAGAGTCATGGTTGAGAGGATTTTCGCTGCTCTGAAGAACAGGTTTAACATCCTTGATCAGAAGCCTTTCAACTCTTTTCCCACCCAAGTTAAGCTTGTTCTTGCATGTTGCATTTTGCACAACTGGATCTGGCAATTTGGCGCGGATGAGTACTTCCCGACTGAGGAAGATGTAGTTCCTAACAACAACGACTCTGACGATGGCCATGGTGTTGCACATAATGATTGTGCTGCTTGGAAGAGCAGGAGACAACAGTGGGCACTCGACATGTGGGCGACGAGAGGCATCTGAAGAAGATGAAGATGGTTTGTTGATGAAGTGTTGGCCGTGTGTTCCATGAACAACCCCTGATGTGGGTGTAAAACTGTCATTTGCTAGTAGCTAGGTAATAATCTGGTGAACTGTCATTTGCTAGTAGTTAGGTAACATTATCGTGAACATCATATTTGCTAGTAACTGGGGTGGTAATTTGGTACTGCTACTTTAATTTGCCGCTTGTTTGAAACTGCTATTTCAGTTTGCTGCCTATTTGGTATTACGTGGTAACATCACTAGCTGTGAGAAGTGGTGAGCACATCACTATGACATGAGAAACCAAACATGCAGGTTTTTGCATCAAACGAGACAAAATCAGTTTTGTTGCCAACCAAACAACTTGCTAAAATTACATGAAAACTAGATATGGACAACCAAACGAATTGCCAAATTTGGCTCAAGCCCAATCCCCCCATGCAGCATCCGCCGAGCCAAGTAGGAAAAACGAGAAATTTAGACCCGACCAACCAAACACGCCCTTAGCGGTCAGCCGACAGACCGGATGGAAACGTCCACCCAGCCGGTTCTTCTGCTCATACGGCTAGACGGGCCAGCCAGGAAAGCTTAAGAACGGACCGGTTAGAGCGGTCCACCTGGCTGCAGTCCTTTGTCTTGCGGCCATTCGGCCGGGTAGTTCTACAGCCGGCCAAGTTAGGCCTGGCCTAGCCTATCCGGGGGTCAACACCCCCCCCCCCCCCCCCCGCGCATAAGAATGTAGCTCAATAAGGAACAGTAGAAACATGGGTCCAATTGTATCCTGTAGCTTTCTCGTTTTTATTTATTCTCACATGGATCATGGATCGTACCGGTACTACTTTAACGAAAATCAAAATGGATAACTTTATACTCGTCCCTACGATATTGATTTTTGTGCTTCCTAAATCAAAATGTCTATGTTAGTCTAATTTGTTTGATAAAAAATAATAAGTTCTATTTATACCAAAAAAAGACACAAGTTCTCTCATGGGTCGGAACCCTACGGAAATCATGTAGCGCAGACCACGCAGACCTATACTACTCCCTCCGTCCTAAAATAGATGTCTTAGAAAATTTGGATAAACCTATGTACTAAATAGTGTCTAGATTCATCCAAATTTTAACAAATTTAAGACATCTATTTTGGGACGGAGGAAGTATATATATCTCCTTATCGAACAAATGAGAATCCACTCTCTCTGTCCCGTGGGTCCATCGGAGAAGTGACCAGACCAAGGCACGGCAGCATTCAGAGAGCACTTGGACGACATGATTGGTCACGGATGGTCAAGATCTACTCGAGCCAGCCCATCTGGTTGCCAAGCTAGTGAGATTTCTAGCCTTGTCGATACACGCCCGCAGGCCGCACCGCACGGCGCGGTGGTACCGATCGATCCGGGCCGTACGTGCTTTGCTTTGCTCCCTCCGGTGCCCAGGGACAGGGAGTCACCAGTCAGAGCAGAGAGAGTGACGCTGGCGCCCCTCGCGTCCACTGCTCACGGGTCATGCCTTTGCTGTCAGGCGTGTGGCAGCATATGGGCACGCACGGCTTGTGTTGTGTGCGTCATCTCCCTCCCCATCTCCGGATTTGGTGCTTCACACGGGGGCGCGCCTCCTCACGGATTTCGCGTGGGCTGTTTTGTTGTTATCACTGTGCCTGCAAAGCGTACGGTCTGAATTCAGTGCTTGGTTCCGTGCTTCTTCGCCCCGAAGAGAAACTTCAAACTTGCGTGATTTTTTCCTTTTCCAGGGGAACGAATTAACGCGATTCAGAATCGGGGATAGTAGATGTAGTTACGTACATCTGGAGTCTCAGAAGTTGATGGCTATGTCTGAAACAGTCCTAAAACTCACGAAGTGTCTCAAAACGGTTCTCGAATTTGTCACCGATATCCATATAACGTTCCTGGATACGTATAGGATGGCGTGGCACTGGAGGTGGATCCACCGCGGATGGCCTTTCTACACAAGAACGGAGATCCATGCATGTTTTTCCTAGAGTGTTTTCGTTCCGAGAAAAATACGTTCAGATCTACGTGACAATTTTTTATGAGACTAAGCAACAAGGACGAAGATTCATGAGAAGAAATACAAATAGAAGGAAGCACACGATGTTTCAGATTCGTGAGCCTATGGTCCTGGTTTTGACATAGGATTAGGATCAGTATTTTACAACGTGGTAGCAGGCCGGTCCTGAGATTTCGGGGATCCGGGACGAAACTAAAATTTTTGGCCCCTTATTTAAAAAAAGTTATGCATTTATGAGAGGATGAAAAATAAATATTTTAAATATTACTTCCAACTATAATATTCATATAAAAATAACCATATTTACATGATACCTTAAATTTCCTTCGAAAAATCCTAGAAGCAAAGTCCGTAACGATGAAATCAATATCAATCTCGTCCATTAACTTCTTATCAAGAGTATCTCAATTGCCGGATTATAAATACCCACACTAACTGGTTCTGGTTCATCATCAACATTAGTCCGTTCCCCCACAAGAACTAACGCCAACTCATCTGGATTCCTTGAAGTGCTCGTGTTGCTCTTCAAAAATTTATGAAAAGATCCTCTCCGTGATTCTATTAATGTCTTCTCTTGTTCTCTCCTTTTTCTTTTTTAGCACCGGATTCAGGCGCCATAATCAGTTAACCTCGCTCGCTACAAATAAGAAATCAAGAACAACCATTACTAACTAGAATTAAGAACTAAGAATTAGGGCTGGGCAGGGGAGGAGCAGCATGCAGATTTGAAGATCGTCGATGGCCTTCCTGCGTGCGGCGTGCCTGGCGGACGATCGTCGAGGGCTCGAGGCTCCCGATCGGCGATCCGAACCAGGGGAAGCGATCAGGCGACGGGAGTCGAGAAGTAGGGACGGTACCTAGGAAGCGAATAAGTGATGACTGGGAGTCGTCGAGTCGGGCGTATGGCCTGGTCGAGCGATGGGCCGATGCCTGGGAGTCGTCGAGTCGAGCGCATGGCCTGGTCGAACGATACGCCGATGCCTGGGAGTCGTCGAGTTGAGCGATTCCTAGGAGTCGAACGTCGAGGCAGACCCTGCATCGAGGACACATGGGAGTCGAGCGATCGATGGTTGGGAGCGATGCGCCGATGCCTGGGAGTCATCGAGTCGAGCGCATGGCCTGGTCGAGCGATGCGCCGATGCCTGGGAGTCGTCGAGTTGAGCGATTCCTAGGAGTCAAACGTCGAGGCAGGCCCTGCATCGAGGATGCCTAGGAGTCGAGCGATCGATGTCTGGGAGCGATGCGCCGATGCCAGGGGACTAGGGGAGTCGAGCGGTTGGCCACCAGCCAATAAAATTTTTGCTTTTTTTTACGATGTATACTAGGCCTATATATTTTTGGGCCCTTACTTTTTTTGGACCCGGGACGGCTGCCCCGCTAGTCCCCCCCTAGGGCCGGCCCTGCGTGGTAGACATGTTAGAATTAGGCAGTTCCAAACAGGTCGCTGTGCTTCGGCTAGTACTCCCTCCGTTCACAATTACCTCGTTTTCTGGGGTCAAAGTCAAACTTTGCAAAGTTTGGCCAACAATAGAAAGAAAAACATCAACATTCATGATTTCCAATGCATATAATATGAAAATATAGTTTATGACAATTCTGATACAATAATTTTTATATTGTTAATGTTAATATTTTTTTCTAAATATATGATCAAAGTTTATAAAATTTGACTTTGACTAAATCTAGGATACGAGGTAATTGTGAAAGGAGGGAGTACAATTAGAATGAATAGTCACACAGACCTTGTTCAAATTAGTCTTGGGTAAAATTTCTCTTGTTGTTAACCCTATCCTTTTCTAGTACGGAGACACAATTAAGCCTCTTGGAGTCCATGCATGCCAAAAAATATAAATATTCAAACTTCTGTTTAAAATAAAAAGTTGTGCAGGCAGCAAACAATGATTTTTTTACACGCAGAAAAAAACAACGATTTTATACCAATGGAACAATGGAAGAAGTGCAATGTTGCTCTCGCCGAGCAAGCTATAATCAAGAAACGCTAATAGTATAATTAAGTATTCAATATACTCCCTCCGTCTTAAATTAACTAATTAGTGTATAGATACATCTGTATCTAAACAAAGCTGAGTCAGTTAATTTAGGATAAAGAGAGTACGCGACGAACTTAGAATACAATTGTGCAACACGTTCTGCATATAATTGAGTAATAGATCTGTCAAAGATATTGTGTTTGTCAACTCGATCAGTATTCTAATGCCACACGAGCTAGAACGTCAAAGCCAATCGTTTGCAAGCGCGAAATGTTCTCCGTCAAAATAACATGTATATTTCAAAGTCAAACTTCTGTACTACTACTAGATTCTTTTGTCTAGGATGAGGAAAACATAAGGCAAAATTTGGTGTGGAGAAGCCTTCTAGGATGGCGCGGCGGTGCCACGTCATCTCATACGTATCCGGAATCGTATATGGACATCGATGACAAGTTCGAGGACCATTTTGAAGCATTTTGCGAGTTTTAGGACTATTTTAGACATAGCCGTCAACTGTCAACTTTTGGGACTGTTTTGGGACTGCCGATGCATTTTACTCCATACATCTGTAAAATAGCCAGTTGCCCGGAAAAATACTTCATCTACTTACTAATGTAAGACCTGATAGCTTTTTTGGAAATGCATGAAGCTAGACATGTTTTATTGCTTAAGTTCAACCATTTTAGTCCGAATCTATTCTATTTTGAAATATCTAAAATGTCT
This sequence comes from Avena sativa, assembly GCA_916181665.1. Taxonomy (NCBI): domain Eukaryota; kingdom Viridiplantae; phylum Streptophyta; class Magnoliopsida; order Poales; family Poaceae; genus Avena; species Avena sativa. The sequence goes on from OV702290.1 coordinate 475,937,311, forward strand.
AACATTAGTGAACGGAGAGAGTAACAAATATCACGAAACCACGACAATTAAAGCTAGTGTCTCCGAAAGAGAAACCACGATTGAAGATATTGTTCCCACATAGAGCACAATTATTGGGGGTTAATTAGTTTCGTATAACCCAAATCTTGCGTTTTAGGCCTGTCGGCAAAATATCCGTTCTGAATTGAGCTAACATTTTAATCGGTGACATCATTGTTTCTACACATGTTTCTATTGGAAATATGAAAATGAAAGTGAGAAAAGCACCTGTCTGATACCTTCGAGTCCCTACCAAAGGTTCGCCGATTTCCTCCTCTACCGCTAGCCACATCGTGACCGCTTTGCCGTTCGATAAGTCGATTCTCATATCGATCGGCATCATCATTGCTGGAATGAAATTTCAGTTGTTCGAATGTCATGGTGGAGCCGAGAGGAGGATCCTTCTACTTTGGGAAGAACATCTAGGGTGTGTTTGGTTGCTCGGTCCAATATTTTCGTTTTTGTCACTTGGCCCGCTGAATGCTGCATGATGATTCTCGTTTTTGTCACTTGGCCCGCTGAATGCTGCATGGTGAGAGATTAGCTTGGACCAACTTTGACACTTTATTTGGTTTCGTGTATTCTCATTTCACCGACCAGTTGAGCAATTTTGGCCACTTTGTTTGGTTGCCTGTTTTTAGTCTTCTGAGGAAAATTTAGGCTGTGATAATTTCAACAGGCAAAAAATAGAAGTGGCTCTAACATATGTCCGTGACAAAGTTGAGAACAATAATGTAGATCCGAGGGAGTAATATATTTAGGAACAAATGTAGATATAGAAAAAACGAGGAAGAAAGGGAAAGGAGAAGAGGAGCAAACACCACCATGATGCCCCTTTAACGGACATGGATCCAAACTAGTAGCATTGAGGTGCTCACGGGTCACGTCACTCCAGTGGCAGCAGCACAGCACAGTCCACAGAAATACCGGAGAAGCAGGCAGTGGAAGCATTCCAGTTGCGACGCACCTGCGTTCACGTCCTGATGATCCGCCGTAGAGGCTCGCTCGGGCGTCGGCGGCATTTCCGGAAGGACCCATGCCCCCTGTTCCACTACGTACGCCGCCTGCCTGCCTGCCTGCTTCATCCAGCCTCCTTGAATGGCCCGGACCCCCTCCTCCCGAACACGGACATGGGATCGAACAAAAGGAGCTCCACAGTTCGTACGTACGTAGGTCCTTCCTCTACCATTGAATGAACTGCAGAGAGCAGAGCAGGCGGCGCAGAGGCCTTGACCGGTCAGCGGCCTGCCTTCCTGCCTGCTACGAGCAAGTTAAGTGCGCTGCGCTGCGCTGCACTCCTGCGTGAGATTTCCAACGCTCCGTCCTGGATCTACCATCAAGCTGCGAGTACGGAGTACCTGACATCAGAAAGAGGACGGTCGAGTGGTAATGGCAGAGATCGAAGGTCTGCAATGTCACATTGGCCAATATACATTCAGAGATCCAGAGAAACAGCAAAGATACATTCATCATGATTCAGAGAAGACCACCAAAAGGGTCATGCCCTTCCATCATCAAAAACTGAAGATAAATTTCACCAGTTTTCGCGAGAACACTGACTAGTCTACAATCCAGATTCAAGTCTACACAGACTACACTGAAACATCAAAACTACAGGCACAACAGCAGCTGGTACTACAGCAGAGAGGAAGAGTTACAGCAGGGGAAGACTAGCGCTAGTCATCTCCGGTCCACGCCTTCCAGTCGTTGTCGATGTTCTTCTCGGCCCAGGCGATGGCCGCGCGTGCGGCTTGAGGCGCGCCGGGGAGCCCCTTCTCTTTGATCTCGCCCTTCATGTCCAAGAACGGATGAACCAGGAGCGTCCCGGGTCCGCAGTACTCGTGTCGCAAGAAATTGCTCAAGACCTGGGATAACAGAATCGCAGTTTATTTTAGTGCTTTGACAGATTTCATGTATACGACTAGCTCAAAGTGCAGTGCAAAATGTGCAACGTTGTCACATCTAGCATAAAATTAGGCTGAACTGAAGACTGGCAGAGCTAATGGCATGCCAACATAGGGTGACGGGTTATTTGATCATAATGGAAAACAGTTCTGAAGTTCGCCTGCCTACACTGCATAAGTGTCTCGGACCTGCAGTTTGTACCTCCAACTAATCCTAATGATACTAGTACCTATCAAAAGATGCTTTATAACATCCATAAACTAAGGCGATTTGAGCAACTTTGCCGGTCTCTAGCACACACAATGCAATCGTCCGTATGAACCATCATAAAAAAAATGCTTGGATTTCCGAGAGACGCGGCAAAAAAGTTTTAATGTTCATTCCCCGCTCATTCAGGACATCTCCTTTGCTCATTGATGTCCTATCCACACATGTTTCTTTCAGTGTCAATTCTACTCTATAGTTTTTTCAGTTATCTTCTAAGCACACCCATTATCTGCACCATCGTTGAAGCAGTACCAAATCCTCAACTCGAATCATGCTACCCAGCTATTGAAGAATGCTCATGAAGAACTCTCAATGCAGTACTAATAGTCCCATAGCATCCGGAAATGCCAAAATACCACAATGCGAGCAGGTAAAGTGTGCAGACTGGGTACATGCCTCGGTGCAGACGTCGACGATTTCCTCAACGTGCTCCCCGAAGTACTCCTCCTTCTTCTGCTCCAGCCGCCACATCATGTGCTCCCTGAACCTGCTCGTCTCCTGCCAGAGGCACACCCCAAAGCCGCACGAATCGGTTACACGCACAGCAGAACGAAGCGGAAGCAGAAGCTGCGTGTCCCGAGAAGAAGCTGTGCAGAGGCGGGGGAGGGGCTCACTGACCTGCTCCGCGAACTCTGGGATGGGGTCCGGGAACTTGTAGTCCTCGAAGCCGGCATTCTTGGCGCGGCGGCATACGACCTTGGCCGGCAGCGGCGGCCGGCGGCTGCGCAGGCCGAGGAGGTGCCCGCCGCTCGGCCGCGTAGAGGAGACGGACCGGGTCGGACGAGGGGAAGATGGGAGGGGGAGGAGAGTGGGGTTTAAGGCCGCCGCCGCCGCCCACACACTCGTCGCCATGGCTGCTCGTCACCGGGGTTTTACGGTCGTCTCTTCCTCTCCTTATCGGTTCAGGACTTTAGAGAGGGTAAAGCATTAGGCAGAGTGTTCCTCTTTTTTGTGGGATTTTCAGCTGGCGCACGCCGTCCGATCAAAGAGTGAAGGCTAGGATGTTTCTTCCTAACGCTGACCATTCCAGGAACAAAATATTAATCGCATATAATCGTGGCGTTTTAAGCAACAGGAGTTCAGTTTCAGTGATCCAAGCTGAAATTTTACCTTTCACTAAAAATTTACAAGTAATTACTGCTGGAAGGGGAAACAAAGTGCATTCTGCGGAAGGATGTCAGACAGTGAACGAAATAGCACGTAGAGCCATCATCGCTGCTCAGACACAGAAACAGCAGATGTAATGTTTTTTCACGGCGTCATGAAAGATCCAAGGTCAACCATTTATTGATGAAACATCATCTACATAGCAGAATGACTCCTCAGATATAAATGAAACCTTCACTTCAGGCACAAGTAACAAACAGGCAGAGAAACTGGCAAGTAAGGTCAACCTAGTTTGTTTTATTTTACATGATAAGATCGACGCAGAAAGCTAAAAACAAGTGCCGGTAAAATGCCAGTTTATGAGATGAAACATTTTCCGGTAGATCTAAGCGCTCGTGCACGATTGCATCTCCTTCATTGCTCGCTTGACACCAGTGCAACGACCTCATAACTGCAGGCTGCACAATAAAACAAACAAATATCAGTCATAGAAACTGTGAAGTGAAACACTGATAATAAGATGCAACAGGTGCTGCCAACAATCTGAAAGCCAACAAAACAAAGCAGGCATTCCATATTTGCTCTACGCCGTAAAAGGGTAGCATTCTGTGCTACACAAGATTTCTCTTGAAAGTTGAGAAATTCAGCTCTCTGGTTAAAAAGATATACATCCTAGCGTGCACCTGATATACAGCAGCTGGCTGAAACCTGCTGTCTACTGAAATACATAACACAGTTTCCAGACTTCCAAGGATTATGTGAATTTTATCAGCATGAAAACAAAACTGTACTCAAATTTAAGGCAAAAGCATGTTTCAAGGATTATTGGTTCCCTGAAAAATACTGAGATGTAGCAATTTTAAGGTGAACTTTCAGACAATCGGTTACTATGGTCATGGTGGGGCGACAAACAACAATACGGAGAATCGGAGATACAGAGAAAATGTGTCTTTAAGAACACGTATCATCTTCAAAGTTATGTGCTCCCTCCGTCCCAAAATAAGTGACTTGGTTTTGTCTAGATTCGCATGTACCTATATACTAAAACGCGTCTAGATACATGCGAATCCAGACAAACTCAAGTCACTTGGGACCGAGGGAGTACTTGAAATTTGTTACAGGAATTCATCATGCAACTGAAACAAAGGCACAGCACATTATCAGTTCTTCTCAAATGGCAACTCAGCAACTCATTAATTAATGCTGTATCAGTACAAGAACTCCAGACAGAAAATAAGCAAGAGCGACACAAATAATAGAGGGATGGGTTGACATAGATTATATGGAAAAGTAGCTACCATATGGAGTTGCCAACTGTACTACACTATCACAAGATTAAACATGTCGAACAACATGGCCTTGGCCTATATCGAACTGCTTGCAATAATAAATAATACAGACGACATAGCCTCAGAATCCTATAGTGCACTAAACAGGTATTAGAGCAATAGCTTTTAACCAAGGAACTCAATATGGAAGATATGTTAGTCAATAAGTAACAAACCATACTACCATTTCCCCACTACAGACTTATCTTAAAAGGTAGAGACTTACTATCGACGTCTTGGAACTACAGGCTTATATCATAAATGAACTACTAACATGATGACAAGCATATATCAGTAGGGAAAGTGGTGAACATCTATTTACAAACTAAATCATTGATTATTATCCAATGCAGTGCTTAAAAGTTCAACATCTAATACACAGAAATAAGTGGTAACAAACAGCCAACAGTCAGATACATACCAGCAAAAACAACGAGAGTGAGAACATTCCCAATCTTGGAGACCTGTTTCACATTGTTCTTGAATGATTTGAACCTCTTCAAAGCAACATCTTCCTTTAAGAGCTGCAAGTAATGAAGAGTCAAAACCAACTAATGGGAGGAGAGAGAAAAACACTGCAGATTAATAAAACAAATATATAAAGCTCGCAAAGGACAAAAGGTAACAACTAGCACAGTTTAGAAGTAACAAACAAAACACTACTTTGCAGGTTGCTGTTGACTTGCAGGCTTGTGGTATGCAATCTAATAACAGCAAGAACAAGGAATCTTGCTTGCACAATTAGCCTTCACATAAACCACAGTTTGCAAGAAACAGATAAGATGATCATACGAAAACTTAGCACGAACTGAATTGGTGAAAAAGCACAAGACACTAGATCAGATATTCGTATTCCAGTGCTACATATAAAGTATCTTTCTGCAAAAGACTGCCAAGAAAATAAAATAACTACAAGCTTCACATTTACAGAAATGTGATTATTCTGTCACAAAAGGCAAAATATAGTAAAAAACTAAAATCATAGTTCAACAGTAAGTATTGCACCAGCCTAGAATTTAAGATAGAAATCTTTGTTACCTACATAATGAGAAACACTAAACTACCTTGACACAAAACACCGTGGCAGCGATACAAAACACTAAAGATCAGCAAAAGAGGACATTACACTGATAGACTCTGACGACATTCTCTGTGAATAAGGATACAAAAAGATATGATGCCTTCTGCATCATTCAGCTTGTTATACTGCACATATCTGCATCTCTTTCCTATGCATTATATAACACATAGCACATTGCTACCGTCCATAAACTTGAGTTATATCATATCTTATCACCATGGTAACCTCATAAGCACCATCGTTAAGTACCACCAATGCAGTTCGGAAACCTAACTAGTACATCCAATCCCCACGGTCAGTACCTGACCTTGATACCAGCCACTCTAAATACAACCAAAACCTTCTGAAGTACTCCTGTCTCATCTATTACTATCACGTGTCTAGATACATGCCCTTCAGGAAAAAGCTAAAACATCTTATAATTGTGAATGGAGGGAGTATGATGCACTCTGTGGCAATAAGGAGACAAGAAGATAAGATGCCTTCTACATCATTCAACTCAATATACAACACATATCTGCATCTCTATGCAATGCATGATATACTAACACAAAGCACAATGCTACTATGCATAATCTTCAGTTATATCATCTCTTATCACGCTGATAACCTCGTTAGCATCATCATTAAGTACAACCACTGCAGTTCGCAAACCTAACTAGTAAATCCAATCCCAGCGCGGCACCTGACCTTGACGCCAGCTGCTCTAAATAGAACCAAAACCTTCTACAGTAATCCCGTTTCACCTATTACTATCACCCATCACGTAGGCTAAAGGAAAATTACGTGATCGGTGAACACAACAGCTCGCCAGTTCCAAATCAGATCGAGTCGATATGTCTCGAGGTTGTGCGCAGATCAGAACAACAGGCACGACCTGTGATTCCAAAAAAGAAATCGGCGAGGAAGAGTAACCTCGTACAATCTAGCGATCGAATCGACAAAGCGGGAAGAAAAGGGGGCGGGAGGAGAGGGCTGACCGCTTTCTCGCGTGCGCCGAGCTCGACGTGGTACGCGCGGCAGGGCTGGATGTGAGGGGGCGGCGGCGGAGACCGGAGGCGAGAGCGGAGGGAGGAGAGGAAGGCGGGTTGGGCCATGGCGGGGGGAGATGGGAGAGAGAGGGCAAGGGCGGCTCGAGAACGGCGAAGATGGGAGAGAGATTGGAGAAGGGCCGGGGAGGAGTGGTAATTTCTCGGTTTGGCCCCTGTGTAGATGCGCGTTTTCGTGTGAAGGACCTGTCTGTGTCTACCGAATTTTCTCGGTTTGCCTACCACAACGCACTGCGGTATACTGGCATCGTGTGACTTCTTTTCAGCTTTTGGGCCAGCTTCGAGGCCGTGGACAGCTGAAGCCCAGAAGAAATCTCCGGATGGAGCCTTCTTATTTCCACCGGGAAGCTAGCGAGCGAGCAGTTTCCCGGGCTTCCGGCTCCCCAAACCGAAATGTTATATTGATCTGGCCTTCTTTTCAGCTAAATTTACATCAAAATGCCACTCCGTTTGAGAAAACGCTTTGGCGAAGAGAAAAAACATAACGAGCTGACTTGTATCTAAGAGGGCGTGCCAGCTGTGCTACCGCGCAGGACCCCAAAAAATAGGGACCCCGATTTTCATTAATAAGTCATTATTAAGAAGTAATAACCGTAAATCTCGTACTAGTACTCAGCGTTTTCTGGGATTTAGTTCTCCTATTTACGGTCAAACTTCCTCTGATCCCCTATCGAAAATTAGTACTCCCTCCGTTTTTTATTTACTTCGCGTTCTAGATTTAGTCAAAATCATATTTTTTCAAGTTTGACCAAAAATATTACAAAATATATTAATATCCATCATTGTAAATACATATAATATGAAAGTATATTTTATGAAAATTTCAATACTATATAGTTTTATATTATAAATGTTGATATTTTTCTCTAAATATTTGGTCAAACTTTATCAAGTTTGTCTTTAACTAAACCCAGAACGCAAAGTATTTGTGGAGTATCCTATATCACGCCACCACCACCGTCCTCCAGATTCTTCAAGTCGTGCTTCTCCAGTTCTCCTCAACTGGCTTGATTTGTTGTTCAGTTTTTCTAGGGATCAAAATTGTTCATCCATGGTCCGCCTTTCACTAGCGTGAATCCTGAACCATGGGCACTCTCCATGGCTGGCCGTCATTGGTGCAAACTCCCACGCCTCGATCAGCTGGCTGCAAATCCCCCTATTTATTTCTCCCTTTTTTTTTTTTTGGAAATGGGTGCTTTTATTGAATCTGTTCAAAGCTTACACCCGGCCTCTGCATAACCAAGATGCACACAGCCACACAAACGACAGTACTAATTTAAAAAGTAGACAAGCATTACACAATGTAAATATCTAAATAAATGTCTAGAATCTAAGGTAGATCAATCCTCAGATCACGTGGCCATCCATGTCGGGAGAAAATATCCCTCGCCGTGTCCTCCAATCGCGTACATCCCTCCAAAAATAAGTCGCGAAACTCCAAACGTTGGAGAATATTCCAAGATCGGAGGATAGCTGTGGCTCGATAGACAACCTGCAAAGGAGAAGACACAATGTTATTAAAAATCTTGTCATTTCTACAAAGCCATAGCGACCATATAATGGCAAGCGCTCCCACCCTAAACAAAGTTCTGTATTTATCAACAATTCCATGCAACCAATTACCAAATACATTGGTTACAGAACGTGGCGGAGATAAACCAGAACCTATTTGGATGAATGACCAGATAGAGCGAGCAAATTTGCAATGAAAGAATAAATGGCGAATTGTCTCATCTTGATGACAAAAAACACATTGTCTACTTCCATGCCAATTCCTCTTTGCAAGATTATCTTTTGTTAGAATTACCCCTTTCCGTAGATACCAAGCAAATATCTTCGTCTTAAGGGGTATTTTCATTTTCCAAATTTTACTATTATCATCATCGACCGGGATATCCGGTTGGATCAAGGCTTTATATAGTGAGCCAACAGAAAATTTACCACTTTCTAGTAATTTCCATTTGAACACATCGACATCGTCCGACAATTGTATTATGGATAATCGTAATAATAGATTGTTCCAAGATACCAGTCTAGGACCGATTAGGCTTCTTCTGAAAGACACATTAGGAGGATAATCTTCCATCACTGTGGAAATTGTATCCCCTTTGTGTCTAACAATCGAATATAAAGCTGGATATTGTTCACGAAGAGTAGTTTGGCCCAGCCACTTATCTTCCCAAAACCTAATCTGTGATCCATCCTTAATCTCGAAAGCACCAAAACGAAAGAAATGTTTCTTGGTGGCCATAAGACCCGCCCAAAAATGTGAATCTCCGGGTTTCCAAACCACTTGAGACACAGCTTTGGACCCCACATATTTCCTCCATAACATGGTCTGCCAAACACCATCTTCTGTAAGTAGTTTAAAAAGCCATTTGCCCAAGAGTGCGGTGTTTTTGACTTGCAAATCGTGTATACCCAGTCCACCAAACTCCTTCGGGCGGCAAACCACATTCCATCTGGCCAGTCGATATTTCTTATTCTTGCTATCCCCTTGCCAAAAGAATCTTGAACGGAAATAATCCACTTTGTTCAAGACCCCTTTTGGTAATTGGAAGAACGAAATCATATACAGTACCATATTAGTGAGTACTGAATTTATGAGTACTAGTCTTCCACCAAGGGATAGTAATTTTCCTTTCCAACTATTAAGACGTTTTTGAAATTTATTTCTCCCTTATCGCCAACTTTTGCCCCTAATGTGTTCCCCCTAATTTCAGAACATGGTGTCACTTTGTCCATTGGCACTTTGGTCCTACACGATGTTGTACAAGCTAAAACATTCATGGGTGTTCATGGTGGAGTAGTAATTGAGTGTGTGACCAGAAAATAAAAAATCCCCATCCCTTTTATATCATAAACATTAGTACTACCACCGTGCTTACGTTTTGTCCTGTGATTCTCTTTTTTAGACCAAAGGATTTTAGGCTGCTGGCTCACATGACCTAACCCTCCTCCCGGGCGGCGGCGGCGCTGCGCCGCGCCGCCCCCGGGGTCTCCCCCGCCGCCCCTCCTCGAGTCCCCTCCCACATCACCCTCCCTCTCCGTCGTCGCCGGAGGAGTCGCCGGCCAAAGGCTGCGCGGCGTGGCGGCGGCGGAGCGTCTGCTGGTTGCGGCCAGGGGTGGGAGGCGGCGCCTTCCTTTCCTCTGATCCGTGGTGGCGCGTGGTGTTGGCGGCCTGAAATCGCAGGGGCGATGGTCGATCTTGACCTCCTTTGCACCGCCAATGAAGGAAGCGGCGCCATCACATCATCTGGGCGCCGGGACGGCGGCCTCGGACATGGCTGCGGCAACTTCCTCCTTTGGAGGTGGTTGTCCACGTTGGGATCTGGTGTGGAGGATCTCAGGATCTCACACCGATCTCCGGTGGTGGATTTCTAGACAGTGTTGAGTATGGAGGGGACATGGCAGCCGGTGAAAATCGAGCCTTGACTCTGATCTTGGCGAACGATGGCGGCGTCACTCGACGTCGCTACCTTGTTGGAGGCATCGTCTTCGCTGGTGTCGTCACTTTACTCGAGTTGTTCCAGGGGAAACCCCAGATCTGGGTCTCCCGGATCGGATGATGGCGGCGCTTGGCGTCGGTTGCCCTCTTGAGGGCATCGTTTTTGGAACAGACGTCGGCTATAGGTCATGGCCACTCCCGCTGCTCCGAGGGAAACCCTAATCTGGTTATCCGGATCAGGCAATGGCGGTGCTTTGGTGTCGTATTCTCTCTTGGGAGCTTTGCTTGTGTTGCAGTGCTGGATGGCAGAGGCTGGTGGTGGAGCGGCTTCATCTTGCACGGAGGCTCTAGTGGAGATGTCAAGTCATGCCTAACCGCTAGGTGCTACGCTCAGTCATGCCTAGTGCGGTAGGTGCTACGGACGACAGATCTTTTAGAGGTCTCTAGCTGTGGCGGTTGGCGAGACTCGGTAGCATGGCGCCGAGAGGTCTCGGTGGCGATCGCACGTGCTTGTTGATGGAAGTGCGCAGAGCGGTGGTGCCATCTGGCGTCATGGCGGCGTCGATGGCAGGCCTTGCAAGGTCTTTGCATCGATCTCTCCTGAAGATGGGTTGGCGGAAGATGGCGGCAGCATGAGATTCTGCGTGTACGATGGTGTGCGCTACGGATCAGCTGGACCGGTTTGTGCTCCTGACCCGCCGTGGGGCGGTTTTGGGGACCTCCGGTATGTTGATGATGTGTTGGTGTTGCGGTTAGAGTTCTGACATGGCCACCCTTTTATCAAGTTGTTTTTTAAAAGGTGGCTTCGGTTGATCTCTATATTTTTTTTGTAAAATTTCGTTGAATAATAAATAAAGCAGGTTGTGTGCATCTTTTTGATACAGTGGCCGGGGGTAATACCTCTATTTTGAAAAAAAATAGTTATAATGATTTTAGCTACCGATTTTCCGACTTAGTTTGCCAGACCATGGTTGTGTTTACGCTATAGTCCATATTATATGGCAAAAAAAATGTCATTCTGGGTCAGCACTTATTTTGAAGTAATTTCAGCTAAAACTTGAATTTATTTGAACCTAGTTATAAATTTGAGCTAAACATTTAGAGCCTTGTTTCACATTTCACACAGGGGCCCTAAATTTCTAGAGACGACCCGTTTGTACTTGCACATGAACCGCGTCCTATCTTTCCGCTACTATGTATTCTCTCCGTTAAAAAATATAAGATGTTTTAGTTTTATGAATCGAATATATCTAGACGTCTTTTAGTGTATAGGTTCGTAGAGGTTTAAAATAAATATATATACTAAAAGATGTTTAAATACATTCATTTGATAAAGCTAAACTATCTTAACGGAGGGAGTACACGGTTAGCTTTAAGACCACGAATACATGTCTCTACAACTCTACATTTTTTAATCCAAGAAAGTAACCAACGTGTGGCACGCACAAGATTAGAATCGATCGGCTAGGTATGCGTTCCTCCCTGCCGCCGCACATGAACTCCTTCCAAGTTCAGCTTTATTTCTTGCTTATTTTACAATAAAAAAAAGTTTTTTTTAAGAGAACATTGAGCTTTATTGATCAGAAATCATAATGTCATTACAAAGGATCTCACGAATACAATCCGGAGAAACACACTTTTTTTAGCTATAGTGTGAGCCACGACATTCAAATCCCGAGGAACATGCTTGAGCGAACAGAAAACAAAGGAGGCCATCAAGAGTCGAATATCCCGTATCACAGGGCCACACAAGGATCTCTCCTGTTCCATAACCAACACCCGGTTTACAACCGAGAGGCAATTAGATTTGATGATAATCCGTGAAAAGCCTTCATCTCTGGCGAAGATGGCCGCTCGCTTGAGTGCCAAAGCTTCAACAATCTCTGGTGAAGTGACCTCCTCCTGGCGCTCACTGCATGCAGCCAATCACGTGCCATTGTGGTCTGGGATCACTACACCCACTCCCATATGCCGCGAGGCCGAGAAGATCGCCGCGTCAACGTTCACCAAAACCATATCGGCCGGCGGCGGTGACCATCTGAGTATGGAAGAGTTGGTCTCACGCCTATGGCTGGCAGTTGGTTTATATAAATGCGCTGTGATCATCTGAATATAAGTCAACGCCTTCAAAGCAACTGACCCAGGATGCACCATCGGCTCCCCTTCCCGAGTCTTGTTTCTAGCATCCGAAATATGCCAGAACGTCACAATAATTGTGGTGACCTCCAAATCCGAACACCTTGCTAAGAAATCCAGTGCCCATACTCTAGGAGAGATGAAGTGCTGTCTTTGGAGATCAACAGCATGTTCTGCGCGAACCACCTCCCACACCTCCCGTGCAAACTGACAGAAAAAGGAGGGTGTGATCAATTGACTCAAACCTCCCACAGAAAACACAGTCTGGGCAAGCCGGTATGTGCCTATGTTGAAGCTGTTGACCACAAGGGAGGCAATTGTGAGCAAAACGCCACAGATTTATTTTCATTTTGCCTCGGGCTTTTGCTGACCAAAGTGCCTTCCAAATTTTGGCATCCGTATCCGTTCCTGTTGACATGCCGCCTCCTGTCACACTATGTTGCTCACTGAACTTGCAGTTCCGAGCCAGATTATATCCAGACTTGACAGAGTAGCCGCCAAATCTTGTATACGGCCAAGAGGCAAAGTCATTACCGCCATGGTGGCTTAATGGAATTTGGAGAATCTTCTCTGCAACTTCTCCAGAAAAAACAGTTCTCACCAGGTCCACATCCCAAGCACGCGAGTCTTCCAAGATCAGCGAACTAACTGGCTGATTTTCCAACAGCGGTACCACCGTTTTGAGCAGTAAGGGTGACACATCCGGTATCGATCTATCCGACTCGATCTTGATCGAGTGCCCATCTCCAACGCCCCATCTTACGCCTTCCCTCAGCAGCTCACGACCGAACAAGATACTGCGCCAAGTATAGGACGTCGTTCGAGAGGATGGAGCCTCCCAGAAGTCACAGTTGGGAAAATATCTTCCTTTCAAGACATGAGCACATAGAGAGGAGGGGTCGGTAAGGAGACGCCAACCCTGCCTTGCCAGCATAGCCTGGTTGAAGAGTTCCATGTCCCGAAAGCCCATTCCCCTAAGAGATTTTGGCGTAGTGAGCCATTGCCATGATCTCCAGTGCATCTTCTTTTTGCCTCCTTCAATACCCCACCAGAAGTTAGCAATCACTTTTTTCATTTCATCACACAGAGCTATCGGTATTTGAAAGCAGCTCATAACATACGAGGGTATATCTTGGATAACCGACTTGAGGAAAACTTCTTTCCCCGCACGGGACATCGGTCTATCGGAGCATCCGCTGATCCGTTTCCACATGCGATCATACAAATATCTGAATACACTCACCGGGGAGCGGCCGACGTCCGTAGGCATCCCCAGGTAGGTGTCATTCAGTGCTTCGGTATGAATACCCAGCTTTTGCATGACGGCATTTTTGACATCAAGAGGGCAGCATGCGCCAAAGTAGATAGAAGACTTATCTCTATTAATTTTCTGTCCAGACCCTTGACAAAAAGTGTCCAGGGTATGATGTAATGCATCCACACTTCTTCGATCACTGCGGGCGAAGAAAATATTGTCGTCTGCAAACAGTAAATGTGAGATAGGAGGTCCAAGTCGGCCATTTTTGATACCTTGTAGATCACCTTGGCGCTTCTTCTGTTGCAAAAGACAAGACAGTCCTTCGGTGCAGAGAAGAAAAAGGTAGGAGCTTATAGGGTCCCCTTGCCATATGCCCCTTGTTGGAATCACAGGATCGGTCAACTCCCCATTTACCCGGACAACATATCGTACAGAGGTGACACACCTCATAACAGCACTGATCCATCTAGCCGAAAAACCCAACTTTTGTAGACACCTCTCCAAGTAACTCCACTCGACGCGATCATAGGCTTTCATCATATCCACCTTTAACGCGAAAAAGGGCCTCTTTGATTGTTGCTGTTTGATAGTATGTAAGCATTCATATACAATTGGTGCATTGTCCGTGATGAGTATCCCAGGGACAAACGCACTCTGATGCTTAGAAACAATCTCAGGCAGGATAGATTTCAGTCTGTTAGCCAAGACCTTCGACGCAATCTTGTACAATACATTGCAGAGGCTAATAGGTCTGAAATTCTTCAAGTGAACAGGGTTAGCAATCTTAGGTATAAGAACAATGATAGAGTCACAGAAGCCATCAGGAATTGCACCCCCTTCCAAAAAACTCCGTACCGCTTGGCAGATATCATTGCCAAAAAATTTCCAATGTGTTTGATAGAAAAGAGCTGGGAAACCATCAGGGCCCGGGGCTTTGGTTGCACCCATCTGAAATAATGCAGTTTTGATCTCATCATTAGTGTATGCTCAGTCATGCCTAGTGCGGTAGGTGCTATGGACGACAGATCTTCTAGAGGTCTCTAGCTGTGGCGGTTGGCGAGACTCGGCAGCATGGCACCGAGAGGTCTCGGTGGCGATCGCACGTGCTTGTTGATGGAAGTGCGCAGATCGGTGGTGCCATCTGGCGTCATGGCGGCGTCGATGGAAGGCCTTGCAAGGTCTTTGCATCGATCTCTCATGAAGATGGGTTGGCGGAAGACGGCGGCAGCAGGAGATTCAGCGTGTACGATGGTGTGTGCTACGGATCAGCTAGACCGGTTTGTGCTTCTGACCCGCCGTGGGGCGGTTTTCGGGACCTCCGGTATGTTGATGATGTGTTGGTGTTGCGGTTAGAGTTCTGACATAGCCACCCTTTCATCAAGTTGTTTTTTAAGAGGTGACTTCGATTGATCTTTGTATTCTTTTTTAAAGATTTCGTTGAATAATAAATAAAGCAGGTTTGTGCATTTTTTGGATGCAGAGACCGGGGGTAATACCTCCATTTTGAAAAAAAATAGTTATAATGATTTTGGCTACTGATTCTCCGACTTAGTTTGCCAGACCATGGTTGTGTTTACGGGATAGTCCATATTATATGGCAAAAAAATGTCATTCTAGGTCAGCAATTATTTTGAAGTAATTTCAGCTAAAACTTGAATTTATTTGAACCTAGTTATAAATTTGAGCTAAACATTTAGGGCCTTGTTTCACATTTTACACCAGGGCCCCAAATTTTTTGTACTTGCACATGAACCGCGTCCTATCTTTCCGCTACTATGTACTGTCTCCATTAAAAAATATAAGATGTTTTAGTTTTATGAATCGAATATATCTAGACGTCTTTTAGTGTATAGGTTCGTAGAGGTTCAGCGTGAATATATATACTAAAAGATGTTTAAATACATTCATTTGATAAAGCTAAACTATCTTAACGGAGGGAGTACACGATTAGCTTTAGGTATGCGTTCCTCCCTGCCGCCGCACATGAACTCCTTCCAAGTTCAGCTTCATTTCTTGCTTATTTTACAATAAAAAAAGTAGTTAGATATGTATGTTATTTGTCATTGAACTGTGTTATTTTCTTTTATTCTTGCATGTACCAAATTGTACTGTAACATCATGTTTTTTATTACCATGTACCTTTTCATATTATTTAAATTTTATTTCTAGCTCATTTTCTACTTAAAGTTAGCATATGTATACAATGCATCGTTTTATTAAGTCGACAAATCAAATCCAAGGGCATAAGAGACATCTCACAACTCATCGCAGCAAATAAACCAAAACGACATAAGCCAAGAAGTCTCTGGAGAGTTTCTGGAAGCTTCTCCTCACCACAATTTCTCCCCATCGGAATCTATAAGCATAAGCATAAACCCAAAAGAAGGATTACATAATACTCCCTTTGTCCTAAAATAGCTGACACAGATTTGTCTAAATATGTATGTATCTAGACATGTTACGTATCTAGACAAAACCACGTCACTTGTTTTGAGACGGAGGGAGTATTTTTCTACAGAAGCTCTTTTTGGCGGGGGATTTTTCTACAGAAGCTAAAGGTTGATTTCATGGGAAAATTATCTTTCGTTGATGTCCAATCCTAGCAAAATAAAAGAAGCATCCAAAATCTCATGCTATCATTTTTATGTTTTGATTTAGGGAAACTAAGTATGTGCCTCAAATCGGAGGAAAAAGTGTTTGATTTGGTCCGTTTGCGTTGGTTCTCGGAGAAACACAGACCATTGTCCATTTAGGGTAGTCTGTGCACCCAACGGAAGAACCGGGCAGGTGTAGCCTACCAGGACAAGTGTTGCCATTTATCAGGACAAGCAATCTTAGTTTTGTTTGCTTTTATGTTCTTTACTTTAAACACTGCTGATACGTCTATTTTGCATCACTATTCTATATCATAATTCACTGTTATTCATTGATATATTTCATATTAAGAGATGATACTTATGTAATTTCATCTGTTTTTGTATGGTTGATGACTTTTGGAGCATGGACTGCTGCAGTCAGGATTCTGATGGAAAAGGTGCTGTTTGGAGGCAAAATCCGCGAAGATCAAAAAATCCGGAAAAATATACGAAAAATTATATTTTTCCAGAAGATGAAGGAAGCCAGAAGGAGGAGTGGAGATGGGCCACAGAGGGCCCACACCACCCCCTGGCACGGGCCACCCTAAGCCGTGCCACCAGGTGGTGTGGCCGCCCTGGCCCACCTCTGGCTCTCCCCTCTGGCGTATATAATCCTCCCGAAACCCTAATACTCGAGGAGCGACCACAGAAAGATTCTGCCGCCTCTACGAGGTGGAAAACACCAAGAGAGAAAGATCTCTCCGGTAGACAAAATTCTGCCGGGGGAATTTCTTCCCGGAGAGGGGAGATCATCGCCATCAACACCACCATCAAGCTAGACTTCATCGGGATCATCATCATCACCACCATCATCACCACCAGCACCATCATCTCCATCTCCATATTGCTGTAACAATTGGGTTAAATCTTCCATAGTTCTTAGGGGAATCTTTCCTGGTGTTGATTACTCTTTGTAGTTGATGCCATTGAGTGGAACCATTGAATTATTGTTTAGATTGTTATACATCATTATTCCATCTCTGATCATGATCCATATGATGTCTTGTGAGTAGTGATACATTGCAAATGTATCTATAATTTTTGATGTTCCATGCTTGGTTTTATCCACTTTCTTGTGTTTTGTTCCAACTTTGGAGTACTTTTCATATGATTTCTTGGACTAACCTATTAACAAGAGCCACAGTGCCAGCTGCCTGTTTTCTGCTGTTTTTGGTTCCAGGATAGTCAGAAAATGAATATTCTCGGAATTGGACAGAACAAAAGCCAAAGTGCCTATTTTTCCGGAAGGGATCAAGTGCCAGAATACGAGACAGAGAGGGGCCAGGGGCCGACCACACCACCTGGCCGCGCGGCCAGGCCTGGCCCGTGCCAGGGGGTGGTGTGGTGGCTCCCGGCACCCCCTCGGCCTCTCCTTCCGCCTATATATTTCCCTCGGGACGAAAACCCTAAGTACCCGATCAAAAATCCACGAAAGAGTCTGTAGCCGCCGTCATCTCCATCCCTAGATCGGGAGGGATCTAAAGCTCTTCCCAGCACCCTACCAGAGAGGGGAATTCACCCTGGAGGCCTTCTTCATCACCATGCAAGCCTCCGGTGTGATGCGTGAGTAGTTCATCCTTGGACTACGGATCCATGTAGTAGCTAGATGGCTGGTTTCTCCTCCTTTGTGCTTTCATGTCTAGATCTTGTGAGCTCCGTTCATGATCAAGATCATCTATTTGTAATCCATACATGTTGTGTTTGTGGGAATCTGATGGATATTGAGATGCTATTTCAGATTGATTATTGATTCTATCATGTCTTTGTTATTTGTGATCTTGCATGCTTTCCGTTGTTAGTAGCTATCTTGGCCAAGTAGATGCTAGCAACTCCAAGAGTTAGTATTTATGCTCGATAGTGGGTTCATGCCTCTGGTAATCTGGGGAAGTGACAGAAATCTCTAAGGTACTAGATGTGTTGTTGCTACTAGGGAGAAAACAACAATCCTTTGTTCATAGAACAATCGTATTGTTTACTTTACACGTAGTTCGTAAAGAAATAATCTGTTGCCTGCAACTTAATACTGGAGGGGGTTTGGATGATAACCTGAAGGTGGATTATTAGTCATAGATGCAGTTGGATGGCGGTCTATGTATTATGTTGTAATGCCCAATCAAGTCTCAAAGGAGTCAAGATGATTAGTATATGCATGTATTGCTTTCTCGGTGTTTGTCAATTGTCCTGCTGTAATTTGTTCACCCAGCATGTTATCTATCTAAGGAGAGCCACCTCTAGTGAACTATGGATCCCGGTCCTTTTTCTTTACATACAATCTACAACTATTTACTGATTTGTGTTTATTTTCTGCAAACTTTTACTTCTTTCCATTCGATACGTTTAATCCTTTGTTTTCCACAAAACACGGTGAGATTGACAACCTCATCGCAAGTTGGGGACAAAGTTCTGTGGTTGTGTTGTGCAGGTCTCCACGTTGCTACTAGCACCGGTAGTGCGCCCTGCCAAAGCTCAGCTAGCAACACCTTTGGGGTGTTTCCTTGCTCATACTGGTTCGATTAAACCTTGGTTTCATAACGGAGGGAAAACTTACTGCTGTGCTCATCATACCTCCTCTTGGGGTTCCCAACGAGCTCTACGTTGAAAGTCGAGCGCATCAAGATCTTTTCTGGCGCCGTTGCCGGGGAGTCAAGGACATCTTCACAAGGGGAGTCCCTCATAACCAATCTCTTTACTTTGTTGTTTTTGTTTTGCTTAGCTTCTTTTTGCTTTGTTTGCTTGTTTTGTTCTTTCAAAAACACAAAAAAATTAGTTTTACTAGTTTGCTTTCTTATTTGAAAACCTAAAAAAATGACTACTCTTGAAAACACTAAGTTTTGTGACTTCACTAGCACCAACAACAATGATTTTGTGAGCACACCTATTTCTCCACCTGTGGCTGAAAATACTTTCTTTGAGATAAAACCTGCTTTGCTCAATCTTGTTATGAGAGAACAATTTTCTGGTATTGGTAATGAAGATGCTGCTTCCCATCTAAATAACTTTGTTGAACTTTGTGAGATGCAAAAGCATAGGGATATAGATGGTGATATTATTAAACTAAAATTGTTTCCTTTCTCTTTGAGAGGAAAAGCTAAAGAATGGTTGAATTCCTTAACTAGGAATAGTATTGATTCTTGGACTAAGTGCAAAGATGCTTTTATTGGATAATACTATCCTCCTGCTAAGATTGTATCCATGAGAAGTGAAATAATGAAGTTTAAACAACTTGATAATGAGCATGTTGCTCAAGCTTGGGAAAGAATGAAATCTTTGGTAAAGAATTGTCCCACTCATGGACTGACTGCTTGGATGATCATCCAAACTTTTTATGCAGGATTGAACTATTCTTCAAGGAACCTATTGGATTCTGCAGCTGGAGGTACCTTTATGACCATCACTTTGGGTGCTGCAACAAAATTTTTGGACAATATGATGGTTAATTATTCTGAATGGCATACTGAGAGAGCTCCACAAGGTAAGAAGGTAAATTCTGTTGAGGAAACCTCCTCCTTGAGTGATAAGATTGATATTACTATGTCTATGCTTGTTAATGGGAAAGTCCATATTGATCCAAATAATGTTCCTTTAGCTCTTTGGTTGCTCAAGAAGAGCAAGTTGATGTGAACTTTATAAGAAATAACAATTTTGGCAACAATGCTTATGGTAATAATGCTTATAGAAACAATTTTGGTAACAACAATTATAAGCCATATCCTCCTAATAATACTTATGGCTATAATGGTAAACCTGAATTACCTAGTGATGAGGGTTTAACTCATCAATGCCCATTGTTATGGACTTGGGTTTTGGAGAAGGAGGGAGCGCTGGAGACATCTATCGGCTAGCAAACAAGCACATAGGGGACAAAGGATTTACCCAGGTTCAGGCCTCGTAGAGGTCCCTACTCCTACTTGTCTGCTCGTGGAATTATTGAGGGAGTCGAAGGTTACAACGGTGCGCACATGCAATCTGGCGAGGGTTTGTGGAAGCTAGGGTTGCGTGTGTCCTCCTCGCCGCCCCCTCCTAGCCCTTATATAGATAGGCTAGGTCTCGGGTAGCAGGTCGAGTCGGTTACAAGTTAGGGTTTTTCCCTTTCAAACTTTCTATCCTCAACTTTCTCTTGTTCTTCAAGCAATCGAGATTCCGCAGGTTACTCGAGTCCTTCTTTCTGGGCCTTGGCGACACCGTGGGCCTATACGTATTTGGACCGTATATACCAAGTTCGAGTACCTGCAGGGTATACCCATGTCAGTATCCCCCAAGTTTCCAGTGGAATCGCAGATTCGACTGGAGACTTTTGAAGCCTTCGAGTGCCTAAATGAGTACATTTCGATTGCTTTTATTCGTGTCATAGGGATTGTTGATATACGTGCCTGATATAACTGAAGTATCGGTATCAGTTAACCACCTTAGGGTGAAACAACGCAATCTACTCAAATTCGAGTCCCCGGACTCGAATCCAGAAAAGTGCTGGTGTAATTCGACTCAGGCCGCGGAGGTCTTACAGGAGTCGAATTCCAGTTATATGGGTGTGAGCACTCGACGCGTCCGTCAAGGCATGTTCATCGTGCCTGTAGGCACGGATATGTTTCTGGTAGTGCGTAGTTAAATGCGTTGCCAGGCCTTATTCAGGTCTTACCTTCATGCCGTAGGTGCGGCATTCGAATTTTATCATCGCGGAGACGATTCGGGTGATCCAGGAGACACAGTCTCTTTGTAGGGGAGTTTCGAGTGTGGATGTTATCAACACACAGTTTTTTGTACAAATAATCATAGGGTGCGCGACCAGCGCTCCCTATGGGAGTAGCCCCCGAGTGCCTGGTTGAGTCGAAGACTCAGGCAGGGACTAAAAAACTTTTGTGACTGCTGTCGTCTTTTTGCTTACTTGTTTCAGTCGTTGACTCAGGCAGGGACCAAAAACTTTCACGACTGCTGTCGTCTTTTGCCTGATTGTTTCAGTCGAATTTGTTTCCAGCGCTCCCTATGGGAGTAACCCATGTCCATAATCGAACTGTGATTCGAGTGGTTGGGTTTGCTTTTGTGATTGTCCATGTTCCTGCAACAAGAAAAAGAAAAGTCGTAGGGTGCTCGGCCAGCGCTCCCTATGGGAGTAGCCCCCGAGTGCTTGGTGGAGTCGAAGACTCCAGCAAAGACTAAAAATAGTCGAAGTTTTCCACTGAGTAGCCTTGATGACGTCAGTGCTGACGCTTGTATGACCTCAGTTGCCCGCGTGAGCGAGTTTGACGGGACGTGACGAGCGGTGGGTCCCACTTTCTGACTTTGATTTGACTGGGCGTGCGTAATCTTATTTTTAACCGCGCCTCCTTGATTTCCGCACGTAATGGTAGAAGTGGGGGGACAGTTCGCGCTTCCTCTTCTCCACGTGTCCAACATGATGCGTGCCATGCGTCCAATAGGGTTTTTGTCAGCCGTTGGATTGCATCTCCCAGGGGTTAAGTAGCGGTGCTGCGGCGGTAATTTTCCATCTGCGCTCTTTCTTCCTTGCTACCATCACCATTGCTATTGTTCTTCTGCTTTCCTGCATTCGTCTTCTCCACAGCGCTAGACCACCTCCGTTTGTTTCCAAGCTACTTTCTGCGCTCTCATCGCCGCCGCGCAATGGGAAAGAAGAAAGGAGGTGTTGTCGCTGATTCTGCGGCCACCGTTGCCGCGACGAAGAAGAAGGGTGGCTCCGCTGCTGCGGGCACCAGCGCCGCCGCCGGCGGGAAGAAGAAGTTCACGGGCACCCGCGTGACCAATGGCGCATGGCGCCCCTCTATCATCAAGTCGTCGGATCTCCGTCTTCTTCGCCAAGATGGAGTGATCTCCGCAGCAGTCGCCGATGCGCGCGTCCCCAGCGGTGAGACCATTCCTGCTCCTCCCGCTGGTTTTCGAGTGATGTTTCTCGCATTCATCATTCGCGGTCTTTCCTTGCCTCTTCACCCCTTTCTTAGGGGTCTTCTTTGTTTCTATGGGCTCCAGCTCCATCAGCTGTCCCCAAATTCGATCCTCCACATCACTTGTTTCATCACTCTCTGCGAGTGCTGGCTCGGAATCGAGCCACACTTTGGTCTTTTCAAGCGCATCTTTAAATTGAAGCGTCAGTCCGCATCTGGCTCTTTAGTTTATGACGTAGGTGGTTGCGGAATCCACGTCGACCCATCTGCCACCTACTTCGACATCAAGCTTACCAAGTCCGTCTAGGGATGGAGGGACAAATGGTTCTATGTTCGCGACCAGAAGGCCAAGGACGAGCACTTTGGACTCGTGCCTTTCGATCCCGCGACTCCCTGCAAGAAGATGCGTTCTTGGAAGAACGTGATCATGCCTTCCGAACTCGTGGAGACAGACGTGCTATATCAACGCGTCTGCGACCTCGAGAGTCGCATAGGCGCAGAAGAGGGAGGCTGCGCCCTTGTCAGGACTTGGCTGCGTCATCGCGTCCAACCTCTCTAGGCCAAGGTCCATCCCATGTTTCAATGGGGTGGCGCTGATGATGCCACTCGCGTGTCTGCTGATGGCATGCCCGCGAGTGAGGTAGATAAGAGGGTGCGACTGGTCACGAAGTACACCCTCAAGGATGTGCTTCTGAACGAGCCAGTCGTTCCTCCTTTCGATGCTTTGAATCCTCCTCCTGAGGTACAGTTGTGCTACGCAGTAGCTTATTTTCGCGATTGTGTTTTCTGTTGCTTACCTGTTATGTTTGCTGATCTTCACTGTTTGTATGCAGGATTGGGCGGTGTCGCCTTGTATGCCTCCTCTCCCTAAGGGGATTATTCCTCGTGAAGCTTTGGAAGAGGACGAGTCTGAGTCGACTGTCCCTTCTGATGTGGAAGAGGAAGCCCCCGAGTCCGAGAGCCCGGATACTCGCAAGCGTTCGCGTAGCGAGGATTCCAACGCGTCGACTCCTTCAACTCCAGGAGGCACGGCCGTTGGCACGGAGTTGCCAATTCCAGCTGTTCCTATGAGGGCTGTGGCACCGTCTTCTCGCAAGAAGATGCGATTGCCCAAGGAGTCTTTGTCAGAATCGGCGGCTGCCACATTTGATCTTGACAACTTTAACTGGTAAGTTTGCTGGGTCATTCATTCTTTTCTGTTTTCTTCTTGTTGGTTTTTGCCCTAGAATTTGCCCTTTTCTCAATTTGGACTTGGTCTTGTAGTCAAGAGGCGTCGTCATCTTCTGGCGACGTCGAGTTTTTGAAGAAATCGGGAGTCGCGACTTCAAGGGCCAAGGTAGAGGTCGAGCGCGCTCCTTCTCCTCCGGCGACGGCCCACTCTGGGCACAATTCTTCGAGCTCTCCTCATGTAGGGGAGCATCGAGTAGTTGCTCGGATGACGGTTCAACAAACTTCTTCGGAGTCGCTGGAGGACCATGTAAGTATATCTTTCTTTCTTTTTAAATGTGGTTTTCAACGCCTTCTGCTGCCCTCTGCTGACTCCTTGTTTTGTGCGACAACTCTTTGTAAAGGAAGCCGCACAAGTGGCGGAGCAGGTGATGGCGATGGGTCGCCAGCATGCGATGCTAGAGACGCGCCACCGCGTGGTCGAGAGTGAGTGCTCTACACTTATTCTTTTCATCTTCTTTCTGTTTTGGTATAATCGACTGATAGCCAATTATTGACTGTCATGTAGCTGAGCATAACGCTTTACTGCGCGACGTCGGCACGTTGGAGAAGACACTAGCTGCAGCTATGAAGGGGCGCGATGAGGCAATCGCGGCTCGTGATGATGCCCAGAAGCGCGAAGAGGATATACGCGCCTCCTTTGCAGCCAGGGAGAAGTTGTTCGAAGAGCAACTGTTCTCAGTCGCCAAGGCCCTTTCAGGTACCTTTACTGGTAGATATTTTATTGATGTTCTTCTCTGCATCTGGAGTTTTTTGCCGGTGGCACTAGAAGTTTGATCCATGTGTGTATTTTTGGTGTAGATGCTGGCGACTTGAGTTTTGATCCGCAAGCCCTTTGTTGCGATGACGCTCTGGCAGGCGCAGTGTCTGCGGTCGGGGATCGTAGCGCCGCTGTCCAAAATACGTTGTCCAAGGCAAAGATTACCCTGAGTCACCTCCGGGAGGAGTTGATGCCGAAGGCTTAGCTGGTCAACAATGTGGAAGAGCTGGTGGAGTCGCTCGCTGGGGGTGTGCCTGCCACGTACAAGAACTCCCTCCGCGCAGCTGGCGCGACCATGTCACTTGCCATGGTGCAAGCCCACGGAGTCGAAGTAGATCCTTCTGCGGTGTCGAAGATGATGCCTGTTGGCGCGGATGGTCAGCAGGTAGTATTCGCTCCCTTTGCGACTGCATGTGCCAAATATGGCCATTCCTTGATAAATACTGTTGCCAAGTATTCGGAGGAGCTCAATCGTGCGAAGAAGGCGGCAAAAGCTTCGGCCTCAGGGGCCGGCGGAAAGTCAGTGGCATCTGATACTGCCACGGACTTGATGAAGCCCCCGAGGTCATCGAAGTCGAAGAAGCCAGCTGCTTTGTAGTTAGTTTCTTGTAATAGTTGATGAATTTCCCTTTTGACTAGAGAACATGCCTGTTGGCGAGTGTGTTTGTGGATACTTTATGCTGATCCTGAATGTATCTGTTACTTTTGACTTTTGAGTTGGTCGCCTTATTTGCCTCTGGCTTGATTTTTGGTAGGGTACATCAAGTGGTCCTGTGGGGGGAACCCCGGACTCGCCATCTCTTGAGGATACAATGGCGCCATCATGCTCCAGGGTAGAGGAGCTGTCCTTGCTTTCGCGACTTCGTGATCGCGTTAAGCAACTGGAGCGTGAGTTGCCCGTGATCCGTGGTAGCGCGGACGTGTGGAAGTCAAAGGCTGAAAAAGCCGCCGCCCGCAAGCAATATCTGCTTGGTGAGGTGACGCAGCTGGGCGACCAGTTTAAGTGTTAGTTTGCTCATCCTCGTCTTTTCCTTTGTAGTTAATCGCAATGGTACGTTGTACTCATGTTGTTGATGCTGCTTCGTGTAGTTGTTAGCGCGCGCCATCCGCAGGAGGAGAGGGATAGGATTTCCATCCGCCTTCATGATCTCACCCAGGAGCAACTTCAGGAGAGTGGATACTTCTGGGTAGATCATGATCGTGCAACTGCGTTGGCGACCCTGCAGGATCACGCCTCGCGAGTGCTGCTCTTTCTGAAGAAGTCGCAGTCGTGTTTGAAGAACATCTATCGGGCGATGTTCCCGCTGGATGATACTCCATCAAGCCTGCTGGCTCTCGTGACCAAATTTCAAGATATGTCCGCGGTTCGCGAGTGCGTGAGGCAGCAGTTGGTGGCTGGTGCCAAGGCTGCCCTCTCCGTGGTGCGTTTGCACAGGCCTGACGTGGATGTCGTCGCCATTGCCTCTGGACCACCGGTGCCACCAGCAAGATCTTCCTGGAACATGGCGCCGCACTATTAGGCGGTGGACCGTCCAGCCGAGGAGATCATCGACTTCTTCGAGGAATAGACTAATGTTCTTCTGTTGCAAGGGTAGCAAAATATGTATCCTGCACATAAGTGTACTAGTGTTGTAAAGCTCATATATATTTGTAGATAATTTATTGTTGAATGTGTACAAATAGCTTTATAAGCTTGGGGTGCGTTGCACTTATGCGAGTCCTTTTCGTTAGCCTGGCCATCTTTTTATCTCGTTCCCTTGTCAACCTGTCAGGTGCGTTGCAGCTGGGTTGAGTTTGTGTTAAGGGGTTCGATTGATGTGCCAGCTACTCAGGATGTCGCATTTTTGTTCGAAGAACATATGTGTATAGGGTGGCATAGCCCCCGAGTATGAAAATTGACAAAGTAAAGGAGGGCACAGAGTTTCGGGGTACTTAGCTTTTATTTATTCGAAGAATAGTACGAGGTACAATGTGCGGCTAAGTAGCCTTGGCTGAATAGCCTTATTTGCGATGTAAAAGTAAGGAAAAACGACTAAGGGTAGAAGCGTCGCAGTTGTGCGACATTCCAAGGGTTGGAGTGTGCAACTCCTGTCTCTAAATCTTGAAGGCGATAGGCGCCACCTGGGATTACTTCTGTAATCATGTACGGTCCTTCCCAAGGGGATTCGAGCTTGAGATGCCCCTGCTGCTTCAGTCGCAGGACCAGGTCACCTTCGATGAAGGATCTGGGGCGAAGCCTTCTACTATGGTAGTTGCGCAGGTTCTGCTGGTAGATCGTGGATCTTGCTGCGGCGATTTCTCTTGCCTCGTCGAGGAGATCGACGGAGTCTTCGAGTGCAAGAGATGACTCTTGTTTGCTGTAAGCGACTACACGTGGCGCCTTGTATCGCACTTCGGCGGGTAGTACTGCTTCTGCTCCGTGCACCATAAAGAATGGTGTGTAGCCCGTGGCGCTGTTTGGAGTTGTTCGTAGACTCCAGAGTACGGATTGGAGCTCATCTGGCCAGCAACCCGCGGCTTGCTCGAGTGGTCGAAGGAGTCGCTTCTTGATGCCGCTGCAGACGAGCCCGTTTGCTTTTTCCACCTGACCGTTGGTCTGTGGATGTGCGACTGAGGCGTAACTGATGTTGATCCCTAGGTTTCCGCAAAATTCTTGGAACTCCTTGGATGTGAAGTTCGTCCCGTTGTCAGTGATGATGCTGTGCGGCACGCCGAAGTGGTAGACAATGGATTCGAAGAACTTGACCGCGCTGTGCCCTGATTGCTTGGTCACTGGCATGACCTCGATCCATTTGGTGAACTTGTCGACTACGACCAAGAGGTAGACGTAGCCTCCTTGCGAGGACCTTGGGAGCTTGCCCACCATGTCAAGCCCCCATTGTGCGAAGGGCCAGGCCAATGGAATGGGCCGTAGTTCTGCGCCTGGTGTGTGTGGCTTGTTTGCGAATCGCTGACAAGCGTTGCACTTTTGGACTATATCCTTGGCGTCGCGCATGGCCGTGGGCCAGTAAAATCCAGCTCGTAGAGCTTTGGCAACGAGGACACGACTGCCGGCGTGGTGCCCGCAGGTCCCTTCATGCATGTCGAGGAGGACTGCTCTTCCATCGGCTAGGGAGACGCATCGTTGTAACACGCCTGTGATGCTGCGTTTATACAGTTCGCCGTTGATAACGGTGAATGCCTTGGAGCGTCGTGCGATGTGTCGTGCGTCTGTCGGGTCGTCCGGTAGGCGCTTGCTGAGGAGGTACTTAATGTACGGTTGCGTCCAGGATTGTTCGATCATCATGACGCTCATTGGTCCCCCGAGTCCTGTGTCGAGCTCCAAGTCATCGAGTGTCATTGGCTCATTGGGTGGCATAGCCCCCGAGTCCGTTGCTGCGCTTGTTTTCTTCTTTGCGGCCTTTGGCTTGATGGAGCGTTCACATATGCGCTCGAGATATACCCCAGGTGGTATCGGTGCGCAGGTGGAGCCTATGTTGGCGAGTGCGTCCGCCTCCTCATTGCTTTCGCGACCTATGTGTCACAACTCGCAACCATCGAAGTCTCCTTCAAGTGTGTCGTAGAGGTCGCGATATGCGATCATGTTGTCGTTCAGTGCGTCGCACTCGTGCATTGTTTGGTTGACGACCAGCTTGGAGTCGCCATATATGATTAGCCTCTTTGTGCCGCAGGCTTTTGCCATCCTCATCCCGTGCAACTGGGCCTCGTATTCAGCCTCGTTGTTTGAGGCTGTGAACTACATTCGCAGGATGTATTTCAGCTTGTCCCCTTGAGGTGATGTAAGTATGACACCTGCTCCTGCTCCATCTTTCCTCTTGGACCCATCGAAGTGCATTGTCCAGAGGTAGGACATATCTGGCTTGTCCGGGAGTTGGTTTTCCATCCAATGCACGAGGAAGTCAGGGAGAACTTGCGACTTGATTGCGTCGCGCTTTTCGTATGTGATGTCTCATGGAGACAGTTCGATTCCCCAAAGCGCGACTCGCCCCGTGGCGTCGGGGTTATTGAGGATATGTCCCAATGGGGCGTCGTTGACTACCACGATTGGGTGTTCCTGGAAGTAATGGCACAGTTGCCAGGCGGTCATAAAGACGTTGTACGCCATCTTCTGGTAGTGCGGGTACCGCTGTTCTGTTGGCGTGAGGACCTCGCTGAGGTAGTATACCGGGCGTTGTACGCCATGGACCTTGTTTTCCCCGGCCCGTTCGACGACGAGCACTGTGCTAACCACTTGGTTGGTAGCGGAGATGTACAGCAACAGTGGTTCCCTTTCTCGTGGAGTCACCAATACTGGAGAGGTGGATAGCAGGTGCTTGAGGTCTTCGAATGCTTCTTGCGCTTCATTGGTCCACTCAAATTTGTTAGCTTTGCGGAGAATCTGATAGAAGGGCAGCGCCTTTTCTCCCATTCGACTGATAAATCGACTGAGGGCCGCGATTCGTCCGGCTAGTTGCTGGACGCCTCTTATGTTCTTAGTCTTCTCCATGGCCAGTATGGCCTTTATCTTTTTCGGGTTTGCCTCAATCCCTCTCGCGGAGATGAGATACCCGAGCAGCTGCCCAGATGGTACGCCGAAGGCGCATTTGTCCGGATTGAGCTTTATCCGGTAGCGATCGAGATTGGCGAATGTTTCGTGCAAGTCATCGATTAGAGAGGCTTCTTCCTTGGTTTTGATTACTATGTCGTCGACATAGACTTGGATGTTGCGACCTAGTTGCTCCTTGAGGCAAGCCTGCATGCACCACTGGTATGTGGCTCCCGCATTTTTTAGCCCGAAGGGCATTGTGTTGTAGCAGAACACACCAAAGGGCATTGTAAACGCGGTATTCTCTTGGTCTTCCTCCTTCATTCGAATTTGGTTGTAGCCTGAGTAGGCATCGAGGAAGCAGAGGCGCTCGCATCCAGCGGTGGAGTCGATGATTTGATCAATCCGTGGTAGCGGGAAGTGATCTTTTGGGTAGTGCTTATTTAAAGAAGTGAAGTCCACGCACATCCGTAGGATATCCGTGTCCTTTTTTGGTACCAGCACCGTATTGGCGAGCCAAGTGCTTTCCTTGATCTCGCGTATGAATTTGGCCTCAAGGAGTCTGTTGATCTCCATTCTGACTGCCTGCGCTCGTGGCTCAGACAGTCACCTGATTGTTTGCTTGACTGGCCTTGCGTCGGGGTTGATGTTGAGTGCGTGCTCGGCGAATTCCCTAGGAACTCCTGGCATGTCCGCAGGACACCAGGCAAAAATTTCCTAGTGCTCACGGAGGAATTCGACGAGCGCGAGTTCCTATGCGGGACTCAAGTTGTTGGCGATGAGGGTCGTTTTAGCGCGATCTGATGGATGGACCTGCACCTTCTTTGTGTGCATAGATGAGTCGAAGGAGAGGTCAGGTGAGCTTGTCCTACTCAGGGGGCAGACTGTTGTCTATCGTTTCCTTCAATCGCGCGAGCTCCTCCTGCATGCCGAAGGACTGGGAGATTCTATTGAATTCCCTGTCGCAACTGTCAGATCGCTCGAAGCTCCCGTTGATCATGATGACGCCGTTGGGACCTGGCATTTTCATCTGCAGGTAGGCGTAGTGGGGTACCGCCATGAACCTAGCGAACGCGACGCGTCCGAGGATGCAGTGGTATTGTGAGGGCCAGTCGACGACCTCAAAGTCGATGCGCTCGCGCCGGAAGTTCCTTGGCATGCCGAATATGATGTCAAGGTTGATTTTGCCCAGGGGTATACACCTTTCCCTGGGACGATGCCGTGGAACGTTGTGTCCGATGCCTCCAAGCAGGTTAGAGGGATCCTCATGGCTCACAAGGTACTCGCGAATATGAGGTTGATGCCGCTTCCGCCATCCATGAATACACAACTCATGTCGAAGCCTCCAATTTGCGCCTCGAGTACGAGGGGGCAATGACCTGGGCAAGGTATTTGAGGCGGGTGGTCGCATTTGTCGAAGGTAATGCACGACTCACTGCCACTGAGGTACTCAGTGGTGGATGGTGGCGAGTGCGTGGCCAAGTTGACTTGGCGAGTGATGGCCTTCTGCACCCTATTGGAGGGGCGCCCCTTTTGGATCATCATGGTACCCATGGCCCGTGGGTACGGTTCGCCTCCGTGGTGCTGGTTCGGTGCAGCTCCGTTCAGGGGTGGCCCAGGTGGTGGTGGTGGTGCGCCATGTGCCACGGTGCCTGGAGCGGCTCCGTAGCCTCTTTCGACTCCATTGCGGTTCATCCGAACCAATCCCTCATGTAGCTTGAGGAACTCGCGGCAGTCCTTGAGGAGGTGGCTGGACTTTCTCTTGCCATCATGCTTGTCGATGTAGAAGTGTACCGTGCATGGCCCGGACAGTTTGTCCTCGATGGAGGTCGCAGGTGCTTCATCGCGAGTGCAACGTTGCCACACTTGCGTGGTTTTCCCGGAGTTGCGGTATCCGCCGCTGCGGTATCCGCTGTTGCGGTTATCGTCGTGTCTATCGGCGTAGCCGACGGCGACCATGTTGACGTCATCGCGATCGTCGTAAACGCGCATGCGACGCTTACTCCAGCGGTCGCGTCTTCGTTCGAGTTCTGCCTCCTCGTCAGAGTGAACGCGATTCTTCACCGAGTCTTCTCCATCGACCCATCGATTCGCGATCTCCATCAGGTGGTTGATGGTCTGGGGCTTTGAGCGGCCTAGCTCCTCCCTAAGTTCCATGCGGCGGACACCACCGTTGAATGCATCAATCGCACGGTCTTCCGAGATGTTCTCCGCGGAGTTCTTGATGATGAACCACCTTTGGATGTAAGAGCACAATGATTTGCCAGATCTTTGCTGGCAGCATCTCAGTTCTTCGATTGAGGCGGGGAGTTTGTACGTGCCCTTAAAGTTGTGCATGAAGCTGTAGACCAGCTCATCCCAGCTGCGAATGGATCTGCGTGGGAGGTTATTGAGCCATGCCCGGGCGGCGCCCTACAGCTGTAGCTGCAAGCATTGCATGGCAGTACTTCGACTGCCTCCATGTAGCCTGACGGAGGAGATGTGATCCTCCAGCCAGATCTTGGGGTCCTGCAGACCGTCAAATTCCGGGTTCTCCGATGGGAGTTTGAACCCTTTAGGCATTCGCTTTTGCCTGATGGATCTGCTGAAGCATCTGGCGCCACAGAGCTCCCCATCTTCTTCTTCCGAGTCAGTCGACCGAGCACGTCGTGCCCTTGACTTGTCGATCTTGCGCTGCATGAGTTCATCGTGTGCATCGTAGTCGCGATCGTGTCGCCGTGAGCAGCGGCGCCGAGACAAGTCGTGACTGTCATCGCTGGACGAGGGCGAGGAGTAGTGTTTTGCTAACGCTTTGCCTTTTTTGGGTCTGGTACCGGTTCCTTGTCAAGGGCGGCCTCGATTAGCCCCAGGCCTGCGATCGTAGATCGGTGCATGGCCGTTTGGGGATCTCCAGCCGGTGGCTGGTTATTGAGAAGGTACATGGTGGCTGCTGTTACCGCGGCCTGCGGTGTCCTGGGAACCACGTTGCCTCTTGTGTCGACTGTCATAGAGACGAAGTCAAGGACTTTCGCGGCGTCTATGTGTTCTTGTTCGGTGAGGTGAGCCATCCGCGATTGCCTTTTCCTGGCGAGGTGCTCGTTGCCTCTTGAGGAGGATCCTCCGTAGGAGGAGAGCCTAGCGCGACGAAGGCTCGACTCATCCGCTGCCTTTTTACGCGCCTCAAGTTGCGCGATTGCTTGGTTTTGGCGCTTGAATTCCTCTTTTAGGAGCCAGTGGTAGCCCATCAGTAGTTCCTGTGGGGACTCGAAGGGTAGAGGTGCACCTCGTAGGGCTTCGCGGCAGCGTTCCCACTCTTGCTCGTTGAGCCTGATCACGACACGTTCGCCGGTTTTCTCGTTGATTATGCTAGGAGGTTCGACTGCTCCTCCGTTGCCATCGTTACCGCCGTTGCTGGTGTTGGGTGGATCGGTGCCGTTGCCGGTGTTTCCACCGTTACCGCGGTTGGCGGAGGTGTCGCCCGCGTTGATGACGGCGCACATGAAGTGATTTGGGAAGCTGTTGCTTCCACAACTTTCAGATCCGGAACCGTAGGTTCCATCTTCAGTGGCCAGATCGCTTAGATCGGAGTCGCGACTGCTGTCGCTGACCATGTTCCCAACTGCCGCCGGAGCATTGAGCTCACTGAGGGTGCCGATCGATGGAGGGAACCATGATGCTGGGGCAATCGCCGATGTCGTCGGCTGATCGGGCATGCGAAGCGTGCCCATCTGACCAACTTGGAAGCGGAAGCTCCCAATCGCCAGGCTAATTCCATCGCCTACAGACTCGAAGGTCGGCCGAGTGGCTGGCGTGTGGATGGTGAAGCCGAACGCGCCGAAGAGCTGGTGAATCTCCACTGTTGTGGAGTTGTAGATCGCGGTTGATGGGGCTGAAGAAGCCACAACATCAACACTCCCAATTCCCACAGACGGCGCCAATTGACGAGGGTTTAACTCATCAATGCCCATTGTTATTGACTTGGGTTTTGGAGAAGGAGGGAGCGCTAGAGACATCTATCGGCTAGCAAACAAGCACACATGGGACAAAGATTTACCCAGGTTCAGGCCTCGTAGAGGTCCCTACTCCTGCTTGTCTGCTCGTGGAATTATTGAGGGAGTCGAAGGTTACAACGGTGCACAGATGCAATCTGGCGAGGGTTTGTGGAAGCTAGGGTTACGTGTGTCCTCCTCACCGCCCCCTCCTAGCCCTTATATAGATAGGCTAGGTCTCGGGTAGCAGGTCGAGTCAGTTACAAGTTAGGGTTTTTACCTTTCAAACTTTCTATCCTCAGCTTTCTCTTGTTCTTCAAGCAATTGAGAGTCCGCAGGTTACTCGAGTCCTTCTTTCTGGGCCTTGGCGACACCGTGGGCCTATACGTATTTGGTCCGTATATACCAAGTTCGAGTACCTGCAGGGTATACCCATGTCACCTAGTGAAGGAAGAATTTTAGAAGTTGAAAGAGCCACTAAAAACTTCATGCAAATGCAATATGAGCAAAATAAACTATTTACTAAAACTATGGAGGAACAATCCACCATCTTTAAGAATATTAGCCATCAACTTGAGAGTCTAAATAGGGAAATACCTAGTTTAAAATTGAAACTCTCTAATGCTGAAAGAAATATATCATCTTTGTCTGAAGCTCAATCTTCATTGATTAATCAAATGGCTGCTAAACCTGAAACTAATGATAATCCCTTTGCAGCTACTAATGCTATACGAGTAAGAATTGATGAAAATGTTAGACTATTAGCTGAATTACATGCTAAGTGGAAAAGAGAAGATGAAATTGCTAGAAACATTAGTGTTTCTACTATCACCACCACTAGTGTTGAGGCTACTAATAGTTCTACTACTTTAGATGATAAATTTGATTTTGATCTTGATGGTTGCAACATCTCTGAAGTTATTAAGTTCCTACAAAAGCTTGCTAAAAGTCCTAATGCTAGTGCTATGAACATGGCCTTTACAAAACACATTACTGATGCTCTCATAAAGATTAAAGAAGAAAAGATGAAACATAAAGCTTCTATTCCTATAAAACAAGAGGATGGTTGGGAACCCATCATTAGTATGAAAGTGAATGACTTTGATTTCAAAACTTTGTGTGATCTTGATAGTAGTGTTTCTATTATGCCTAGAAGGATTTATGATATGCTTGATTTGCCTCCTCTTAAAGATTACTATTTGAATGTCCCACTTGATGATAATGCTAAAAAGAAACTCATGGGAGTCTTAATGATGTTCTTATTATGGTTAATGATTACTATGTCCCCGTTGATTTCTATGTTTTGGATGTTGAATACAACGCTTCTTGTCCTATTACTTTGGGAAGACCTTTTATTAGAACTGTTGGTGCCATCATTGATATGAAAGAAGGCACCATTAAATATCAAATACCACTAAAGAAAGGTATAGAACACTTCCCTAAAAAGAGAGAAAAGATTTCTTTTGCTTCTCCTATGAAAACAAAATTTGGTATTAATGCTTCTTCATTTGAGAACACTTGATTCTTTCTTTGCTTCTTGTGCCTAACTTAAAGGCGTTAAAGAAAAGTACTTGTTGGGAGATAACCCAAGAGTTTTAGATGAGTCTTGGAAGTTATTACTTCAGTAATAACCTCTTCTTATCCTTTTTATTTGCTTTTTGTGCCAAGAGTAACCTCTAATGAGAGTGAAGTAATGATTGAGAAAGTTGCTGTCCCGAAACAGATTTTTGTGCTTCACCGTAAAAATTCGTGAGAGATCTCTGTATGTCGGGTTGAGCTGTAATTTTTTTTGCTTCTGCCCCAAGTTGTTATATAACTTTCGTTAGTTCAACACTTTTTGATTTGAGCAACAGAAGGTCTTTGAAAAAATTCGTCTTTACCTGTTGGTCTGTTTTGACAGATTTCTGCCATTTTCTACATTTGCTTCTTGTTGGTTCCTTCTTGAGTTCTTTTGGGGAATTGAAATTTTTGAGGAAATTGCTATAGTAGCTAGTGTTCTAATAGAAGTTTAATTGGTGTTGGAACTAAACCTTAAGACTTATTTATCTTAAGTGCACTAATGTTGCTAATGAGATTGTGTGAAGTTTTGTATGAAGGAAAAATTTCAGGTGTATGGAAGGAATGAGTAATGAGATGAAGGATGGACTAAAGCTCAAGCTTGGGGATGCCACGCGTGTCACCCCAAGAAATATCCAAGAAGTACAAGCATCAAATCTTGGGGATGCCCAAGGCATCCCCTTCTTCATCAATAAAAATTCCAGGTTTTTTCCAAATGCTTCATTTTTATTGTTTCATGCACAGTTGTGTTTTTCTTAGAGCATCTTCTTTTTCGTTTTTGTTTTGGTTTTCGTTTGCTTTGGTTTGCTTAGTTTTCTTAATAAATTGTTTGGACCCCCTCTTTCATATTTTGGTTTGCAAATAGTTTGGTTTGGTTTGGAAAAGACTAGGAAAGTTCATGCTTATGTGGTAAAAAGAGCTCGTTCTTGACTGTGGCTATGCTTTGTCATGCCATGCTTGATATTGTTTTGGCTTTATGCTTAGTATTATTTTTTGTAGCATGACTTGTTATAAACAATTGAGATTGCTTAATGTGCCTTGGATGAATCATGCATTTTTTTTAACATATTAAAGCATAGTATAGTGGTATTCTCTTTTGATGCTTTATTTGGGTTGACTTGGCGCATGCTCACACCATGTTATGACTATCCAAAGTCACCATAGCCTTTATGATCCTTTAGTTTTCAACTTGTAGTATCACTTTATGCTTTGATCAATGATGTTTTGTCGCTCTGCATGATTATGGCCATTATTGCTCTCTTAGTTTGTCGCTCCCAGTCTTTTGCTAGCCTCCACAACAAAGTATGAGTTCCACTCATGCATCCAACTCCCTAAACCAAGTTATTCCAAAGATTCCACCATACCTACCTACTAGCTTATTCTATTCCAAGTATATTCATGCTTTTGTTTACCTTCCACTTGTTATGAGAATACTAGTGATTAAAGCTCTCACGAACTTGATGGCACATTTTACTTTACTTGCCCTTAATAAACTTGAACCATTGTGTCTTCTATGTTGTATATGCTTGCACTTATTTATTAGGAATTAGCAGAACTATGTTTTCATGGGGAACGCTTTCAACATTGCACTTGGTACTTGTACCTAGTTGATATCATGCTCTTTTGTATATGGATGTCGTCGGTGTGAAATGAAAGGGGAGCTTGTAAGTCCATGGGGTTATGTATATGTGTTAGAGAAACGTCTGGGCCGCTGGTCTAATCCATGCTAACATGGTGGAAACCTGCAGCGTAACCATAATGAGCTGTCTATGAAGCATTCTTCTTATAAAAAAGGGTCCTATATTGAAAAAAAAGAGAAAAAGAAAAAAAGAGATACTATGAAAAGAAGAAAGAGAGAAAAAAGCACCATATTCCCATGGTAAATAAGAAGAATGCTAAGATGCTTGTTTTCTGCTTGCCTTGTCATTTTGATATGGGGATTCTTCCGTATCATCGGGAAAGGGGTACCCCGTTGGCGGTTCTCAATGATACACATGTACTTACGATGACAAGAACTTACCGGTGACTAAACTTGAGTAGCATGAGGAGCGGCCCTCGTATATAAGGGACATGAGATTTCTGACTTATACTTTGTCAAGCATGTACACCATAGGTTGTTCACTTTAACCTTAACCACTTCAAGATGCTTATGATAGGGGCAATGAGAGCTTGAAACTACAAGTACCATAATTTTTGGAAGCTCTTTATGAGACTTGAATCCCTACTTCCTTTTACAAAAGGCCTTTCTTCCACCATTATATTGAGTCTCCACCTTCTATCTTTATGCACCTTTTTTGAGAGCATAGTGGCCATTCTTAGTTCTATGTGCATTGTCCCAAGACTAGTTGATTGATGCATAACTTGATATTGCTTGTTTTAAACTATTGTATCTAGTCACTCTTATGAACTTTGAAGGTGTCCGATGCATTTATATTTGCTACTCTATTGAGGGACAAGCTGAATAATATTATGCTATGTTTTCTTTATGTGAAATAAACAAACGTCTTGCAAAGCATGTTATTCATGATTCTTTTGTTTGTGCCTTTTCATGTTGCATCATAGTTTCTTCGCTTATTGCTAGAACTTTGTCTTTCATGTTATGATTGAAGTACTATGATCCCAGCTTTGAGTGTTTTGCAAATACTTCGATCAAGTCTTTGATGGTGCATGTCACCTCAAAAATTATTCTTTCTTTTTATCACTTACCTACTCGAGGACGAGCAGGAGTTAAGCTTGGGGATGTTGATACATTGCAAATATATCTATAATTTTTGATGTTCCATGCTTGGTTTTATCCACTTTCTTGTGTTTTATTCCAACTTTGGAGTACTTTTCATATGATTTCTTGGACTAACCTATTAACAAGAGCCATAGTGCCAGCTGCCTGTTTTCTACTGTTTTTGGTTCTAGGAAAGTCAGAAAATGAATATTCTCGGAATTGGACGGGACAAAAGCCAAAGTGCCTATTTTTCCGGAAGGGATCAAGTGCCAGAATACGAGACGGAGAGGGGCCAGGGGCCGGCCACACCACCTGGCCCGCGCCAGGGGTGGTGTGGGGGCTCCCGGCACCCCCTCGGCCTCTCCTTCCGCCTATATATTGCCCTTAGGACGAAAACCCTAAGTACCCGATCAAAAATCCACGAAAGAGTCTATAGCCGCCGTCATCTCCATCCCTAGATCGGGAGGGATCTGAAGATCTTCCCGGCACCCTGCTGGAGAGGGAAATTCACCCTGGAGGCCTTCTTCATCACCATGCAAGCCTCCGGTGTGATGCGTGAGTAGTTCATCCTTGGACTACGGATCCATGTAGTAGCTAGATGGCTGGTTTCTCCTCCTTTGTGCTTTCATGTCTAGATCTTGTGAGCTCCGTTCATGATCAAGATCATCTATTTGTAATCCATACATGTTGTGTTTGCGGGGATCCGATGGATATTGAGATGCTATTTCAGATTGATTATTGATTCTATCATGTCTTTGTTATTTGTGATCTTGCATGCTTTCCATTGTTAGTAGCTATCTTGGCCAAGTAGATGCTAGCAACTCCAAGAGTTAGTATTTATGCTCGATAGTGGGTTCATGCCTCTGATAATCTGGGGAAGTGACAGAAATCTCTAAGGTACTAGATGTGCTGTTGCTACTAGGGAGAAAACAACAATCCTTTGTTCATAGAACAATCGTATTGTTTACTTTACACGCAGTTTGTAAAGCAATAATCTGTTGCTTGCAACTTAATACTTGAGGGGGTTCGGATGATAACCTGAAGGTGGATTATTAGTCATAGATGCAGTTGGATGGTGGTCTATGTATTATGTTGTAATGCCCAATCAAGTCTCAAAGGAGTCAAGATGATTAGTATATGCATGTATTGCTTTCTCGGTGTTTGTCAATTGCCTCGCTGTAATTTGTTCACCCAACATGTTATCTATCTAAGGAGAGCCACCTCTAGTGAACTATGGATCCTGGTCCTTTTTCTTTACATACAATCTACAACTTCTTACTACTTTGTGTTTACTTTCTGCAAACTTTTACTTCTTTCCATTCGATACGTTTAATCCTTTGTTTTCCGCAAAACACGGTGAGATTGGAAACCTCATCGCAAGTTGGGGACAAAGTTCCGTGGTTGTGTTGTGCAGGTCTCCATGTTGCTACTAGCACCGGTAGTGCGCCCTGCCAAAGCTCAGCTAGCAACACCTTTGGGGTGTTTCCTTGCTCCTACTGGTTCGATTAAACCTTGGTTTCATAACTGAGGGAAAACTTACTGTTGTGCTCATCATACCTTCCTCTTGGGGTTCCCAACAAGCTCTATGTTGAAAGTCAAGCGCATCAAGATCTTTTCTGGCGCCGTTGCCGGGGAGTCAAGGACATCTTCACAAGGGGAGTCCCTCATAACCAATCTCTTTACTTTGTTGTTTTTGTTTTGCTTAGCTTCTTTTTGCTTTGTTTGCTTGTTTTGTTCTTTCAAAAACACAAAAAAATTAGTTTTACTAGTTTGCTTTCATATTTGAAACCCCAAAAAAATGACTACTCTTGAAAACACTAAGTTGTGTGACTTCACTAGCACCAACAACAATGATTTTATGAGCACACCTATTGCTCCACCAGTGGCTGAAAATACTTTCTTTAAGATAAAACCTGCTTTGCTCAATCTTGTTATGAGAGAACAATTTTCTGGTATTGGTAATGAAGATGCTGCTTCCCATCTAAATAACTTTGTTGAACTTTGTGAGATGCAAAAGCATAGGGATATAGATGGTGATATTATTAAACTGAAATTGTTTCCTTTCTCTTTGAGAGGAAAAGCTAAAGAATGGTTGAATTCCTTAACTAGGAATAGTATTGATTCTTGGACTAAGTGCAAAGATGCTTTTATTGGAAAATACTATCCTCCTGCTAATATTATATCCATGAGAAGTGAAATAATGAAGTTTAAACAACTTGATAATGAGCATGGGAGAAGCCATGTTGTTAGTAGTGGAGTTGTGTTGAGAAAGATTCAATAGTTTGATATTTACGTTGTGGTGTACTTCTTCTAGTGGTGTCATGTGAACGTCAACTACACAACACTTCACCTATATGGGACTAGGGGAATGCATTGTGTATTTGGCTACTAATCGTAGGGGTTGCCGGAGTGACAGAAACCTGAACCCCCATTAGGAAACCATTGCACAAGGGACGTCAGGGTCTTAGAGTTTAAAGTTGTGGTTAGGTTTCTACCTTAATTACTTTCTTGTACTTACGGATGTTTGCAAGGGATATAATCACAAGTATGTATTAGTCCTAGGAAGGTTGGTACATTAGCACAGGTTCACCCACACAACACTTAGCAAGCTAAAGAGGATTAATCAACTATATGAAGTGAAAGCACTTGACAGTCTTCCTGTGTGTCCTCGAGAACGTTTTGTCAGCTTAAGTAATACAACCGGCTTGTCCTTTGCTGCATAAAGGATTGGGCCACTTGCTGCATTTATTCTTATTGTCTTCTATTTACTCGTACTTTATTTACTTGCTTTATCAAAAAACCCTAAAAATCCGTTTGCTAAGTATTTGTAGAGAATTCCTGATCCATACCACTAGCCAACACCTTCTGCTCCTTGTTGGGTTCGACACTCTTACTTATCGAAAATACTGCGATACACCCCCTATACTTGTGGGTCATCAAGACTATTTTCTGGCGTTGTTGCCGGGGAGTGAAGCGCTATTGGAGAGTGGAACTGGTAAAGGAAACTTCTACCGTGAGTATTGTTTACTTCTGTTAGTTGCTTTATTTTCGTTATGGATAATTCGCTAAGTTTCTTATTTGGTAAAGCTACTTCCACTGCTAAGGTAGTAGATGAACCACCACCTGCTGAGAATGATGCTTTTAAAATACCTACAAGAATTATTGATCGTGTTATGGATAACTACTATGTTGGGGATGGAACTGTCCATCCCGGTGATCATTTACTCTTTATACACGAATTATGCGGGTTGTTCAAGTGTGCAGGTATTACTACAGATCAAGTTAAGAAGAAGTTATTCTCATTGTCACTGAAAGGAAGAGCTGAGGAATGGTATAAGCTGCTGAAGAATGGTCAAGCTCTTGAATGGGAGGAAATAGTGCCTCTCTTTTATTCAAAATTTTATCCTCCTAGTGAGATTCATAAAGATCGGAATCAAATATACAACTTTTGGCCTCTTGATGGAGAGAGTACAACTCAAGCTTGGGGGAGATTGAAGTTACTAATGCTCAAATGTCCCATTCATGAGCTCCCCAACAATATTATTATCAATAACTTTTATGCAAGGCTTTCTCTTCATGATAAGGATTTATTGGATGCTTCTTGTGCTGGATCATTCACTCGCATGGAAGAAGAAGCTAAATGGGATCTTCTGGACCGTATTCAAGACAATGTTGAAGCATGGGAGAATGACAAAGGTAGAAAGTCAGGTATAAATTATGATTATGAATGCATTGAATCTTTTATGGGAACTGACAACTTTCAAAATATTAATAATACTTATGGTCTTGATTTACAAGTTATTACAAATTGCTTTAAGGCTTTTGCTTCTTATATTGAAATCCCAAAAAGGGGATGGAGCAAGTACCATGCGCCTTATAAAGATATTGTTGACCGTGTTCCTGTTGGGAGTACTGAGTTTTACACTATTGATCACATCTTACCTGAACTTTATATCAAGAAACCCTTCCCGGATAAGGTAAAGGACCATCCTACGATAACTAGTGTAATCACTAAAAGTGCAAAGAGAACTGTAAAAAATGATGAACAAATAAACATTCAACCTGTTGTAGCAATTGTGAAAGACCTTGTCACTAAAAGCGTAGAAGATGGACACATAGTCTTTTGTGAGGATGCTTCTAATATTGTTTCGCATCCTAATAGAACTAAAAAATCTAGTGTCCCTGTGCTTTCTGTTAGTGACATGGGTATACCCTACAGGTACTCGATCTTGGTATATACGGTCTAAATATGTACATGCCCACGGTGTCGCCAAGGCCCAAACAAAGGATTCAAGTAACCTGCGGACTCTCGATTGCTTGAAGAACAAGAAGAAGCTAAAGATAGAAAGTTCAAAGGGGAAAACCCTAATTTGTAACCGACTCGACCTGCTACCCGAGACCTAGCCTATCTATATAAAGGCTGGGAGGGGGCGGCGAGGAGGACACACGCAACCCTAGTTTCCACCACCCTCACCAGATTGCATCTGCGCACCATTGTAACCTTCGGTTCCTTTGATAATTCCACGAGCAGACAAGCAGGAGTAGGGACCTCTACGAGGCATGAACCTGGGTAAATCTTTGTCCCCTGTGTGCTTGTTTGCTAGCCGATAGATGTCTCCAGCGCTCCCTCCTTCTCCCAAACCCAAGTCCATAACAATGGGCATCAATGAGTT
The DNA here is from genome assembly GCA_916181665.1 of Avena sativa. Lineage (NCBI taxonomy): Eukaryota > Viridiplantae > Streptophyta > Magnoliopsida > Poales > Poaceae > Avena > Avena sativa. The sequence goes on from OV702290.1 coordinate 475,978,888, forward strand.
AAACCCTCGTCAATTGGCGCCGTCTGTGGGAATTGGGAGTGTTGATGTTGCGGCTTCTTTGGCCCCATCAACCGCGATCTACAACTCCGCAATAGTGGAGATTCGCCAGCTCTTCGGCGTGTTCGGCTTCACCGTCCACACGCCAGCCACTCGCCCGGCCTTCGAGTCCATGGGCGATGGACTCAGCCTGGCGATCGGGAGCTTCCGCTTCCAAGTTGGTCAGATGGGCACGCTTCGCATGCCTGATCAGCCTGCAGCACCGGCGATTGCCCCAGCATCATGGTTCCCTCCATCGATCGGCACCCTCGGCGAGCTCAATGCCCCAACAGCAGTCGAGAACACGGTCAGCGATAGCAGTCGTGACTCCGATCTGAGCGATCTGGCCACTGAAGATGGAACCCACGGTTCCGGATCTGAAAGTTGTGGAAGCAGCAACTTCCCCAATCACTTCATGTGCGCCGTCATCAACGCAGGCGACACCGCTGCCAACCGCGACAACGGCGGCAATCGCGGAAATGGAACCGACCTGCCTAACAGCGGCAACGGCGGTAACGGTGGCAATCGCACCCCGTTGAGAACAGAGGAGCAGTCGAACCTCCAACCATAGTAAATGAGCAAACCGGCGAACGCGTCGTGATCAAGCTCAACGAGCAAGAATGGGCTCGCTGCCGCGAGGCCGTGCGAGGCACCCCTCTACCCTTCGGATCCCCGCAGGAGCTGCTGATGGGCTATCGCTGGCTCCTGAAGGAAGAATTCAAGCGCCAAGTACAAACAATCGCGTAACTCGAGGCACGCAAAAAGGCGGCAGACGAGTCGAGCCTTCGTCGTGCTGGATTCTCCTCCTACGGAGGATCCTCCTCAAAGGGCAACGAGCACCTCTCCAAGAAGAGGCAATCTCGGATGGCCCATCTCACCGAGCAAGAACGCATAGAGGCCGCAAAGGTCCTCGACTTCGGCTCTATGACAGTCGACACCAGGGGCAATGTGGTCCCTAAGACGCCGCAGACTACGGTGACAATGGCCACCATGTACCTCCTGAATAACCAGCCACCAGTTGGGGATCCCCGAGCCGCCATGCACTGATCTACGATCGCGGGCTTGGGATTAATTGAGGCCGCCCTTGATAAGGAGCCGACACCGGAACCAAAGAAGGGCAAAGTGCTAGCAAAGCATTACTCCTCGCCCTCATCCAGCGATGACAGTCACGACTTGTCTCGACGTTGCCGCTCACGACGACACGACCACGACTACGACGCACGTGATGACATCACGCAGCACAAGATCGACAAATCAAGAGCACGGCGTGCTCGGTCGACTGACTCAGAAGAGGAGGACGTGGAGCTCTGCGGCGCCAGATGCTTCAGCAGATCCATTAGGCAAAAATGAATGCCTAAAGGGTTTAAACTCCCATCGGAGAACCTGAAGTTTGACGGTCTACAGGACCCGAAGATCTGGCTGGAAGACCACATCTCCTCCGTCAGGCTCCATGGAGGCAGTCGAAGCACGACCATGCAATGCTTGCAGCTACAACTGCAGGGCGCCGCCCGAGCATGGCTCAACAACCTCCCACGCGGATCCATTCGCAGTTGGGACGAGCTGGTTTACAGCTTCATGTGCAACTTTAAGGGCACATACAAGCGACCCGCATCAATCGAAGAGTTGATATGCTGCCAGCAAAGATCTGGCGAATCGCTGTGTTCCTACATCCAAAGGTGGTCCATCATCAAGAACTCCGTGGAAAACATCTCGGAGGATCGCGCGATTGACGCATTCAATGGCGGCGTCCGCCGCTTAGAACTCAGAGAGGAGCTGGGCCGCTCAAAGCCCAAGACCATAGACCACCTGATGGAGATTGCGAATTGGTGAGCCGATGGAGAAGATTCAGTAAAGAATCACGTTCACTCCAACGAGGAGGCGGAGTTTGAGCGCAGACGCGATCACCGAGGCAAGCGTCGCATGCGCATTTACGATGACCGCGACGACGTCAACATGGTCGTGGCTGGCTACGCCGAAAGACGCGACGACAACCGCAATAGAGGATACCGTAGCGGCGGATACCGCGACTCCGGGAAAACCATGCAAGTGTAGCAACGCCGCACTCGCGACGAGGCACCCGCGAGCTCCATTGAGGAAAAACTGTCCGGGCCATGTACGGTGCACTTATACATCGACAAGCATGATGGCAAGAAGAAGTCCATCCACCTCCTCAAAGATTGCCGCGAGTTCCTCAAGCTACATGAGGGACTGGTTCAGATGAACCGCAATGCAGTCGAAAGAGGCTACAGAGCCGCTCCAGGCGCCGTGGCACATGGCACTCCGCCACCTCCACATGGGCCACCCCTGAATGCAGCCGCACCAGACCAGCACCATGGAGGCGAACCGTACCCACGAGCCATGGGCACCATGATGATTCAAAAGGGACGCCCCTCCAATAGGGTGCAGAAGGCCATCACTCACCAAGTCAACTTGGCCACACACTCGCCACCATCCACCACTGAGTACCTCAGTGGAAGCGAGTCCTGCATCACCTTCGACAAACGCGACCATCCGCCTCAGGTACCCCGTCCAGGCCATTGCCCCCTCGTACTCGAGGCGCAAATCGGAGGCTTCGACATGAGCCGCGTCTTCATGGATGGCGGAAGTGGCATCAACCTTATATTCGCGAGTACCTTGCGAGCAATGAGGATACCCCTAACTTGCCTGGAGGCCTCGGACACAACGTTCCATGGCATCGTCCCAGGGAAATGCATATACCCCCTGGGCAAAATCAACCTCGACGTCATCTTCAGCACGCCTAAGAACTTCCGGCGCGAGCACATCGACTTTGAGGTCGTCGACTGGCCCTCACAGTACCACTGCATCCTCGGGCGCGTCGCGTTCGCTAGGTTCATGGCAGTGCCCCACTACGCCTACCTGCAGATGAAAATGCCAGGTCCCCATGGCGTCATCATGATCAACGGGAGCTTCAAGCAGTCTGACAGTTGCGACAGGGAATTCAACAGAATCTCCCAGTCCTTCGGCATGCAGGAGGAACTCGCGAGACTAAAGGAGACGACAAACAACAGTCTGCCTCCCTTGAGCCGGCCAAGCTCACCTGATCTCTCTATTGACTCATCGGTGCACACGAAGAAAGTGCAGGTCCACCCATCGGATCCCGCCAAGATGACCCTCATCGCCAACAACTTGAGTCCCGCATAGGAACCCGTGCTCGTCGAATTCCTCCGGGAGCACTGGGAAATCTTCGCCTGGTGTCCCGCGGACATGCCAGGAGTTCCCAGGGAATTCGCCGAGCACGCACTCAACGTCAACCCCGATGCAAGGCCAGTCAATCAAACAATTCGGCGATTGTCTGAGCCAAGAGCGCAAGCAGTTGGAATGGAGATCAACAGACTCCTCGAGGCCAAGTTCATACGCGAGATCAAGGAAAGCACCTGGCTCGCCAACATGGTGCTGGTACCGAAAAAGGACACGGATATCCTGTGGATGTGCGTGGACCTCACCTCTCTGAACAAGCACTGCCCAAAGGATCACTTCCCATTGCCACGGATCGACCAGATCACCGATTCCACCGCGGGATGTGAGCGCCTCTGCTTCCTCGACGCCTACTCAGGCTATAATCAAATTCGAATGAAGGAGGAAGATCAAGAGAAAACATCATTTACAACGCCCTTTGGCGTGTTCTGCTACAACACAATGCCCTTCGGGCTAAAGAACGCGGGAGCCACCTACCACCGGTGCATGCAAGCTTGCCTCAAGGAACAACTGGGTCGCAACATTCAAGTCTATGTTGACGACATAGTAATCAAGACCAAGGAGGAAGCCTCTCTAATCGATGATTTGCACAAAACCTTCGCCAACCTCGACCGCTACCGGATCAAGCTCAATCCGGACAAATGCGCCTTCGGCGTACCATCTGGGCAGCTACTCGGGTACCTCATCTCCGCGAGAGGAATCGAGGTGAACCCGAAGAAGATAAAAGCCATACTGGCCATGGAGAAGCCGAAAAACATAAGGGGCGTCCAGCAGCTAGATGGACGAATCGCGGCTCTCAGTCGATTCATTAGTCGAATGGGTAAAAAGGCGCTGCCCTTCTACCAGCTCCTCCGCAAAACTGAAAAATTCGAGTGGACCACTGAAGCGCAAGAAGCATTCGAAGACCTCAAGCGCATGCTATCCACTTCGCTAGTACTGGTGACCCCACGAGAAAGGGATCCACTGTTGCTGTATATCTCCGCCACCAACCAGGTGGTCAGCACAGTGCTCGTCGTCGAGCGAGCTAAGGAAAACAAGGTCCATGGTGTACAACGCCCAGTATACTACCTCAGCGAGGTCCTCACGCCAACAAAACAGCGGTACCCGCACTACCAGAAGCTGGCGTACGACGTCTTCATGACCGCCCGGCGACTGCGCCACTAGTTCCAGGAACACCCAATCGTGGTGGTCAACGACGCCCCTTGGGGCATATCCTCAATAACCCCGACGCCACGAGACGAGTCGCGCTTTGGGGAATAGAATTGTCTCCACGAGACATCACGTACGAAAAGCGCGACGCAATCAAGTCGCAAGTTCTCCCGGACTTCCTCGTGCACTGGATGGAGAACTAGCTCCCGGACAAGCTAGATATGTCCTACCTCTGGACAATGCACTTCGATGGGTCCAAGCGGAAAGACGGAGTAGGCGCAGGTGTCATACTGACATCACCTCAAGGGGACAAGCTAAAATATATCCTGCGAATGCAGTTCACAACCTCAAATAACGAGGCTGAATACGAGGCCCTATTGCACGGGATGAGGATGGCAAAAGCCTGCGGCGCCAAGAGGCTCATCATATACGGCAACTCCAAGTTGGTCATCAACCAAATAATGCATGAGTGCGACGCACTGAACGACAACATGATCGCGTACCGCGACCTCTACGACACACTCGAAGGAGACTTCAATGGTTGCGAGCTGCGACATGTAGGTCGTGAAAGCAACGAGGAGGCAGATGCACTCGCCAACATAGGCTCTACCTGTGCCCCCATACCACCTGGGGTATTTCTCGAGCACATTTGCGAACGCTCCATCAAGCCAAAGGCCGTAGAGAAGAAAACAAGCGTAGCAACGGACTCGGGGGCTACGCCACCCAATGAGCCAATGGCACTCGATGACTTGGAGCTGGACACAAGACTCGAGGGACCAATGAGCGTCATGATGATTGAGCAATCCTAGACGCAGCCGTACATCACGTACCTCCTCAGCAAGAGGTTACCGGACGATCCGACAGATGCACGGCACATCGCGCGGCGATCCAAGGCATTCGCCGTTATCAATGGCGAACTGTACAAATGCAGCATCACAGGAGTACTCCAACGATGCGTCTCCATGGCCGATGGAAGAGCAGTTCTCCTCGACATCCATGAAGGGACCTGCGGGCACCACGCTGCTACTCGCGCCCTCGTTGCCAAAGCTCTATGAGCTGGATTCTACTGGCCTACGGCCATGCGCGACACCAAGTACATCGTCCAAAAATGCAATGCTTGCCAGCGATTTGCGGACAAACCACACGCACCGGGCGCAGAGCTACGACCAATCCCATTGGCCTGGCCCTTCGCGCAATGGGGGCTCGACATGGTTGGCAAACTTCCAAGGTCCTCACGAGGAGGCTACGTCTACCTCTTGGTCGCAGTCGACAAATTCACCAAGTGGATAGAGGCCATGCCAGTGACCAACCAATCAGGCCACAACGCAGTCAAGTTCTTCGAGTCCATCGTCTACCGTTTCGGAATGCCGCACAACATCATCACCGACAACAGGACGAACTTCACATCCAAGGAGTTCCAAGAATTCTGCGAGAACCTGGGGATCAACATTAGCTACGCCTCAGTAGCGCATCCACAAACCAATGGTCAGGTGGAAAAAGCAAACGGGCTCGTTTGCGGCGACATCAAGAAGCAACTCCTCCGGCCACTCGAGCAAGCCACGGGTTGCTGGCCAGACGAGCTGCAATCTGTACTTTGGAGCCTACACGCAACTCCAAACAGCACCACGGGCTACACGCCATTCTTTATGGTGCACGGAGCTGAGGCAGTTCTACCCGCCGAGGTACGGTACAAGGCGCTGCGCGTGGTCGCTTACATCGAACAAGAGTCATCCCTCGCACTCGAAGACTCCGTCGACCTCCTTGACGAGGCAAGGGAAATCGCCGTGGAAAGATCCACGGTCTACCAGCAGAACCTGCGCAACTACCACAGTAGGAGGCTTCGCCCTAGATCCTTCGTCGAAGGTGACCTAGTCCTGCGACTGAAGCAGTAGGGGCATCTCAAGCTCGAGTCCCCTTGGGAAGGACCGTACGTGATTACAGAAGTAATTCCAGATGGTGCCTATCACCTTCAAGATCTAGAGACAGGAGTCGCATACTCCAACCCCTGGAACGTCGCACAGCTGCGACACTTCTACCCTTAGTCGTTTTTACCTTTTACATTGCAAAAATAAGGCTACTCAGCCAAGGCTACTTAGCTACACATTGTACCTCGCACTGTTCTTCGAATAAATAAAGCTAAGTGCCCCAAAACTCTGAGTTCTCCTTTAATTTTCCAATTTATCTACTCGGGGGCCGCGCCACCCTTTACACATCTGTTCTTCGAACCAAAAACGCGATATCCTGAGTAGCTGGTACATTAATCGAAACCCTTAACACAACATCAACCCAGCTGCTACGCACCTGACAGGTTGACGAGGGACTGAGATAAAAACATGACCAGGCTAACGAAAAGGACTCACAAAGATCTTTATACGCATTCAACAATAAATTACCTACAACATTTATAAGAACTTTACAACACAAGTACACTTATGTGCAGGATACAAACTAGGCTACTACTGCAGCAGAAGAACGTTGGTTTGTTCCTCAAAGAAGTCGACGATCTCTTCTGCTGGGCGGTCCACCGCCTGGTAGTGCGGCACCATATTCCAAGCAGAACCTGCTGGTGACGCAGGCGGCCCAGACGCAATTGTCGCAACATCTACGTCAGGCCTGTGCAATCGCACCATTGATAGAGCAGCCTTGGCACCAGCCACCAACTGCTGCCTCACGCACTCGCGAACCGCGGCCAGATCTTGAAACTTGGCAAGGAGGGCCAGCAAGCTTGATGGAGTATCATCCAGCGGGAACATCGCCCGACAAATGTTCTTCAAGCACGACTGTGATTTCTTCAGAAAGTGCAGCACTCGCGACGCACGATCCTGCAGGGTCGCCAGCGCAGTCGCATGATCATGATCTACCCAGAAGTATCCACTCTCTTGCAGTTGCTCCTGGGTAAGATCATGCATGTGAATGGCAATTCTATCCTTCTCCTCCTGCGGATGACGCGTGCTGACAACTACACGAAGCAACAACAGCAGCATGAGTACAAGGTACCACTGCGAGTAACTACAAGGAAAAGATGTGAACAAGCAAACTAGCATTTGAATTGGTCACCTAGCTACGTCACCTCGCCAAGCAGATACTGCTCTCGAGCGGTGGCTTTTCCGCCTTCGACTTCCATACATCCGCATTACCGCGGAGCACGGGCAACTCACGCTCCAGCTGCTTCACGCGGTCACGCAGTCGCGAAAGCAAGGACATCTCATCTACCCTGGAGCGCGGTGGTGCCACGGTATCATCAAGAGTTGGCGAATCCTGAGTTTCCCTCAAAGGATCACTTGATGTACCCTACCAAAAGTCAAGATAGAAGCAAATAAGACAACCAAATCATCACAAAGACAAAAGGATCATATGCATTCAAAACTAGCAAAAGTATCAGCAGATACACTCGCCAGCAGGCATGTTCTTAAACAAAAGGACATAAACTAATCAACTATTACAAAGCTAACTAAGGAGAAACTGGCTTCTTCGACTTTGACGGCTTCGGGGGCTTCATCAAGTCCGTGGCAGTGTCAGACACCACTGACTTTCTGCCGGCCCCTGATGCCGAAGCTTTCGCCGCCTTCTTGGCACGTTGGAGCTCCTCAGAGTACTTTGCCATAGTATTTATCAACTGAGGCCCATATTTGCCATAGGCAGTCGCGAAGGGAGCGAAGACTACCTGCTGGCCGTCCGCGCTCATAGGCATCGCCTTCGACACCGCAGCAGGGTCAATCTCGACTCCGTGGGCCTGCACCATGGCAAGTGACATGGACGCGCCTGTCGAGCAAAGCGAGTTCTTGAAGCTGGCAGGCACACCACCAGCGAGTGACTCCACCAGCTCATCTATATTTCGACTAGCTCCGCCTTGGGCATCAGCTCCTCCCGAAGGCGACTGAGTACGCTTTTGGCCTTAGAGAGCGTGTCCTGCACAACGATGCTACGGTCTTCGACTACTGACAGTGCACCCGCCAGAGCGTCATCACGACGAAGGGCCTGCAGGTCAAAGCTCAAATCGCCAGCATCTATACATAAATTCACATATGGACAAAAATATCAGCGCCACCAGCAAAAACATTCGAAGCAGAGAAGGATAACAACATCCACAAGCAACGTACCTGAAAGGGCCTTAGCAATTGAGAGCAGTTGTTCTTCGAACAACTTCTCCCTGGCTGCGAAGGAGGCACGCAGCTCCTCTTCGCGCCTTCGCGCCTCGTCACGTGCCGCGATTGCCTCATCGCGACCCTTCACAGCCACGGCGAGTGTCTTCTCCAAGGTGGCGGCGTCACGCAATAGGGCATTATGTTCGGCTGCATGGCAAACAAAAAGTTGACTATCAGTCGACTATATCAAAAGGAGCAGACGAAGAAGAAGATGTGTAGAACACTCACTCTCCACCACGCGATGACGCGTCTCCAACATTGCATGTTGGCGGCCCATCGCAAGCACTTGCTCTGCCAAGTGCGCGGCTTCCTTCACAAGGAGTTATCGCAAAAACAAGGAATCAGCAGAAGCAATAGATAACATCGACTGCAATATTAAAAAGGAGAAAAAACTACACTTACATGCTCCTCCAATGACTCTGAGGATGTCTGCTGTACCGTCATCCGGGCAACCATTCGATGTTCCCCTGCATGAGGAGAACTGGAAGAGTTGTGCCCGGAGTGGGCCGCCAATGGAGGGGAAGGAGCGCGCTCGACCTCTTCCTTGGCCCTTGAGGTTGCGACTACTGATTCCTTCAAAAACTGGACATCGCCAGAAGATGACGACGCCTCTTGACTGCAAGACAAAAACCATATCAAGATAGGGCAAACTCAGAGACGAGCCATCAAGATTAAAAATAGAGAAGAGCAAATAGACTAAGAAAACTTACCAATCAAACTTGTCAAAGTCAAAGTGGCTCCCCCCCGACTCTGACGAAGACTCCTTGGGCAATCGCATCTACTTGCGAGAAGATGGTGCCATGGTGCTCACGGGAATGGCAGGAATTGGCGACTCCGCACCAACACCCATACCTTCCGGAGTCGAAGGAGACGACACATCGGAATCCTCGCTGCGCGAACGCTTGCGAGTATCCGGACTACCGGACTCAGGGGCTTCCTCCTCCGCATCAGAAGGGACGGTCGACTCCGACTCGTCCTCTTCCAAAGTCTCGTGAGGGATAATCCCCTCAGGAAGAGGGGGCATACAAGGTGACACCGCCCAATCCTGCACACAGGCAACACATTTTAGCAAACAGAAAGTAAATAACAGAAAAGCAATCGACAAATTTAGCTACTGCGTAGCACAAACTATACCTCAGGAGGAGGGTTCGAAGCATCAAATGGAGGAACAACTGGCTCACTGTGGAGCACATCCTTGACGGTGTACTTCGTGACCAGTCGAACCCTCTTGTCCACCTCACTCACGGACATGCCATCGGTAGACACGCGAGTGGCATCATTAGCACCAGCCCACTGAAACATGGGATGGACCCTGGCTTGCAGGGGCTGGACGCGACGGCGCAGCCAAGTGCGAATGAGGGCGCAGCCTCCCTCCTCTTTGCCTATGTGACTCTCGAGGTCGCAGACGCGCTGATACAGCACATCTGTCTCCACGAACTCGCCAGGCATGACTACATTCTTCTAGGAGCTCATCCTCCTGCACGGCATCGCGGGATCAAAGGGCGCGAGTCCAAAGTGCTCACCACTAGCCTTCTCATCGCGGACGTAGAACCATTTGTCCCTCCACCCTTGGACGGACGCCGTGAGTTTGATGTCGAAGTAGGTGGCAGATGGGTCGACGTGGATTCCGCAACCACCTACATCGTAAACTAAAGAGCCAGATGCAGACTGGCGCTTCAATTTGAAGAGGCGCTTGAAAAGGCCGAAGTGTGGCTCGATTCCGAGCCAGCACTCGCAGAGTGTGATGAAGCAAGAGATATGGAGGATCGAATTCGGGGACAGCTGATGGAGTTGAAGCCCGTAGAAACAAAGGAGACCCCTAAAAAAGGGGTGAAGAGGCAAGGAGAGACCGCGAATGATGAATGCCAAAAACATCACTCGAAAACCAGCGGGGGGAGCAGGAATTGTCTCACTACTGGGGACACGCGTGTCGGCGATTGCGGCAGACAGTACTCCGTCTTGGCAAAGAAGACGGAGATCAGACACCTTGATCATGGAGGGGCGCCACGCACCATTCGTGACGCGAGTGCCTGCGACCTTCTTCTTCCCGCCGGCGGCGGTGCTGGTGCCCGCAGCGGCAGAGCCGCCCTTCTTCTTTGCCGCGGCAACGGTGGTCGTGGAATCAGCCGTAGCGCCTCCCTTCTTCTTCCCCATTGCGCGACGGCGATGCGAGTGAAGAAAGTAGCTCGGAAACGAGTAGAGCTGGTCCAGCATCATGGAGGAAATAAGCACAGAGAAAGCAGAAGAGCAGCGGCAATGGCGATGGAAGCAAAGATGAATGAGAGCAGATGAGAAAATTACCATCACAGCGCCACTACTTAACCCCTGGAAGATGCAATCCAACGGCTCAGAAAAACCCTACTGGACGCGTGTCAAACATCGTGCTGGACACGTGGAGGAGTGGAACCGTGAACCATCCCTCCACTACTCCCATTACGCGCAGAAATCGAGGAGACGCGGTTAAAATAAAGATTACGCACGCCCAGTCAAATCAAAGTCAGAGTAGGACCCACTGCTCGTCACGTCCCGTCAAACTCGCTCACGCGGGCAACTGAGATCATCAAAGCGTCAGCACTGACGTCATCAAAGCTACGCAGCGGAAAACTTCGACTATTTTAGTCCTTGCTGGAGTCTTCGACTCCACCAAGCACTCAGGGGCTACTCCCATAGGGAGCGATGGTCGCGCACCCTACGATTTTTCTTTTTGCAAGAACATGGAGAATCAAAAGCAAACCCAACCACTCGAAATACGGTTCGACTATGGACATGGGTTACTACCATAGGGAGCGCCGAAAACTAATTCGACTGAAACAAGCAAGTAAAAGACGACAGCAGTCGACAAAAGTTCTTTAGTCCCTGCTTGAGTCTTCGACTCAACCAGGCACTCGGGGGCTACTCCCATAGGGAGCGCTGGTCGCGCACCCTATGATTATTTATATAAAAAACTGTGTGTTGATAACATCCACACTCGAAACTCATGGCGACACCGCCTCATAACTTTTCCCTACAAAGAGACTGCGTCTCCTGGGTCACCCGAATCGTCTCCACGATGATAAAATTCGGATGTCGCGCTTTGCAGCGTGAAGGTAAGACCTGAACAAGGCCTGGTAACGCATTAGCTGCGCACTACCAGAAACATATCCATGCCTACTGGTATGATGAATATGCTTTGACGGACGCGTCGAGTGCTCACACCCATATAACTGGAATTCGACTCCTGTAAGACCTCCGCGGCTTGAGTCGAATTACACCAGCACTTTTCCAGATTCGAGTCTAGGGACTCGAGTTTGAGTAGATTGCGTTGTTTCACCCTAAGGTGGTTAACTGATACCGATACTTCGGTTATATCAGGCACGTATATCAACAATCCCTATGACACAATTAAAAGCAGTCGAAATATATACTCATTCAGGCACTCGAAAGACTTCAGAAGTCCCTAGTCGAATCTGCGATTCCACTGGAGACTCAGGGGCTACTGACATGGGTATACCCTACAGGTACTCGAGCTTGGTATATACGGTCTAAATACATACAGGCCCACGATGTCGCCAAGGCCCAAACGAAGGATTCAAGTAACCTGTGGACTCTCGATTGCTTGAAGAACAAGAAGAAGCTAAAGATAGAAAGTTCAAAGGGGAAAACCCTAATTTGTAACCGACTCGACCTGCTACCCGAGACCTAGCCTATCTATATAAAGGCTGGGAGGGGGCGACGAGGAGGACACACGCAACCCTAGTTTCCACCACCCTCGCCAGATTGCATCTGCGCACCATTGTAACCTTCGATTCCTTTGATAATTCCACGAGCAGACAAGCAGGAGTAGGGACCTCTACGAGGCCTGAACCTGGGTAAATCTTTGTCCCCTGTGTGCTTGTTTGCTAGCTGATAGATGTCTCCAACGCTCCCTCCTTCTCCAAAACCCAAGTCCATAACAATGGGCATTGATGAGTTAAACCCTTGTCAGTTAGAATTGTTGATCATTGCTATTATGGTTTATGTGATATTGGTGCAAGTTCCAGTGCTATTCCTTATGAGCTTTGCAGAGAAATTATGCATGAAATCAGTCCCTGCGAATTGGAAGAGATTGATGTGGTTATTCACCTTGCTAATAGAGAGACCATCTCTCCAATTGGTATTGTACGGGATGTGGAAGTTCTTTGTGGTAAGATTAAGTATCCTGCTGATTTTCTAGAACTTGGTTCAGCTGCTAGTAAAACTTATCCTATCATTTTTGGTAGACCTTTCTTGAGTACTTGTGGAGCTATTATAGATTGCAAAAGGGAGAAAATCTTGACTAAGTTTGATGGGGAATCTTATGAGTTTAATTTTTCGACATTTACTAAAGAACCTTGTGAAGAGGAAACCCATAATGAGGATTTTAGAGTTGAACAACTTGATTCTATTTCTCTTGCTCTTAACAATGCTTTGCAGCAATTTATGGAAGATCATGAAAGTGAAATCTTCATGGAAGAAAGGAATGAGATTGACGAGATTCTCTGTAATTAGCCTAAGATGCTTAAGCATAACTTGCCTGTAGAAGACTTGGGTACCACATTGCCACCTAAAAAGGATCCAGTCTTCGATCTAAAACCCTTACCCGATGATCTTAAATATGCTTACATTGATGATAATAAGATATATCCTGTTATTATTAGCTCTAAACTTTCAGGGAAGGAAGAAGAAAGGTTATTGGAGGTACTGAAGAAACACCGAGGGGCTATGGGCTATACCCTGGATGATTTAAAAGGGATTTCTCCTACTATATGTCAGCATGCTATCAATATAGAACTAGATGCGAAGCCAGTGGTAGAGCACCAACGATGTTTAAATCCTAAGATGAAGGAAGTGGTAAGAAATGAGGTATTGAAACTCCTTGATGATGGTATTATTTACCCTATTGCTGATAGTGAATGGGTTAGTCCTGTTCATTGTGTCCCTAAAAAGGGAGGTATTACTGTTGTGCCTAATGATAATGATGAGCGTATTCCCCAAAGAATAGTAGTAGGCTATAGGATGTGTATCGATTTCAGAAAGGTTAACAAAGTTACTAAGAAAGATCATTACCCACTTCCTTTTATTGATCAAATGTTAGAAAGATTGTCTAAAAAGACTCATTTTTGTTTTCTTGATGGATACTCTGGGTTTTCTCAAATTGCTGTTAAACAACAAGATCAAGAAAAAACTACCTTTACATGCCCTTACGGAACTTATGCTTATAGACATATGCCTTTTGGTTTATGTAATGCTCCTGCTACTTTTCAAAGATGCATGTCTACTATCTTTCATGGTTTTGTGAGGAAATTGTGGAAGTGTTCATGGATGATTTCTCTGTCTATGGAACTTCTTTTGATAATTGTCTGCACAACCTTGATAAAGTTTTGCAGAGGTGTGAAGAAACTAATCTTGTTCTTAATTGGGAGAAATGCCACTTCATGGTTAATGAAGGGATTGTCCTTGGGCATAAGGTTTCCGAAAGAGGCATAGAAGTGGATATGGCTAAAGTCGAGGCAATTGAGAAAATGCCCTGCTGATGACCCACAAGTATAGGGGGTGTATCGCAGTATTTTTGAGGGAAGTGAAACCCAATTTATTGATTCGACACAAGGGGAGCCAAAGAATATTTATAAGCCTTAACAACTGAGTTGTTAATTCAGCTGCACCTGGAAACAATCTTGCTCACAACAGTTTATCAGTAGCAACAGTTTTGTAGTAGGAATAGTAGAGTAGCAGCAGTAAAGTAAAGACATGTAACTACCTCGGTGAATTACGCTCTTAGTTACAAGCCTGGATGAGCGGAAATGGTTAAAATAGTACGGTGGGGCCCAAATGCCACTCACAGGTAGACCTTTCGGCCGTCCTAACCATTTCCAAACATCGGGACAAGAACGAGCGGCGTAATTGGCAGGCGAAGGGATCAACTACATACACAAATGAGTATGTATGCAAGCCACCATACAACAGTCCTCAAAGCCATTCCATCTAAAAGAAATAGAAATATTGCAACGCCATACGGCAAGATCCAAATATCCTAGATAGATATAATAGTTTAGGATATCTCCTCATACATCAAACATCAGAGTATCAGGCGGAAGCGGAAAACAAGATCCGAGTATGGATAAGAAGCAAATCGGCATAAGATGCCCCATAAATAAACACATCCCGCCCACAGATCTCACGGATCCCCGTTCCCGGAATCTCTACACCGAAAGATCGTTGCCAACATCGTCTGTCTCCTCCACCCAGTATCCATCTTGCGAGATTACCTGTTCATCTGAATCAAACAATTTATCGTGTGAGACCCTAGGGGTACTCAGCAAGTCTTTATGCCTCTAAAGGAGACACAACCTGGGGTGACGCAATTGCAGCAAAAGATAATACCTAACAATTCTATAGATACTCGCTAACCATCCGCCCAACCAAAGATAGACGGATGTCTGTGAATTAATAACAACAGTTATAACAGTAATATTAACAGATCCATCCTCCTCCTCGCTTACCAACGAGGAAGCGGACGAACAACCCCCATCCGTTGGCAGTTTTATTATCCATTCCATGAGTGTTGCACTATTTACTAGTCAGGTATTTAGTCAAATTAAAAGCGGTACTTTAGTTATACTTGTCTATGATCGAGAAACTGTGCTCCGAGTCGTCCATAACCGCGGACACGGCTTTCAGAAAGTTTTACCCTGCAGGGGTGCACAAATAGCAACACACACTCGATCAACCTCGGAAAAACCAACTCAAAACCCAACGAGGCATTCACGACAAAGCGATCACAGGATTCAGAAATATTTCAGGGGGCCACCCCATTAAGCTACCCGCAACGAAGTTGGCCGGCTCCGAGACGGACTCAAGGTTTGCGTCAATGGCTGTAAACGACTGGGAACCCGAAAGTGTGAATGGGCTTGTCGATACCGCGAAAACACTCCGCTTACCTAAATAGTACATGTGCTCCTCGCACAATCTTAAATAAAGCAGTAAAGCATGGCATAAGTACATAATAGTAATAAAGCCCCAAACTACTTTGTGGCCCCAAGAAATAAGAATGAATCAAGCTCTGGCTCAGGGGGGTTCATAAGCCTCCCGGATGTGGATAGCGCGAATATTCAAGGAACAGGAATCAAGTACTCGGGGTCCTACGGGACACAAGTGAGCATGAAAAACCAAATAGCAGATAATGCTCACCGATGCCACTTTCATTAGTTATCCCATTACTACTCAGGTTAAGTTGTTTAGGTACCTCGTTATCCATCAGACACTCACATACCCTACACATGCTGTTCTACGACCCGCATGGCTCAAACAACTCCTATAGTAATGGCTCATGGGATGGAGGAACAAGCTTCGGTGGGGTTTAAAAGTAAAGGCTATGCAGTACTTGGGATTCAGTTTAATGCAATCGCGACCCAATGATGCAAGAATAAGATAGAGGCAATAGGTACTATATGTATGCAAGCATGTGGTAGTGCTTGCCAGGCAGCTCAGTTGAAGCGAGAGAAGGATTTGGGTAGTGCTCCTGGGTTTCTTGATATATTCCCTGCTCAACGTCTATTCGAAGAAGAACCAAACAAACAAGGGCCAACATAAATAAAGTGCACAAGCATATGAATAAAATGCAACAAGCAATCAATCATGCCATGATGAATGATGCACAATTTGCATGGCAATAAAGTAGCATGGCATGGGTGAGGTGTGGAATACAAGAATAACGCCTTTTATTGAGTTTTAGCCATATTTTATACTCAAATAAGTTGCTGTATACTTCATATTTATATGATGCATGCTGCAATTCAGAACAAGGAAAGCATAAACAGAAAGGTCTCGTCGAGCTGATCATTTTAGACATATTATTTGTCAAATTTGGAGTTATAAAACAAAAGTTATTAATTAATTAAGGGAAAAGGGCATTTTATTGTAATTTTAATCAACTCGAAATTTAAAGTGTTCAAAATATATTTTGAATAGCTTATTTGAAATCCTCACATTTTGCTGATTTCAAAACATATAATACATGTTTAATTTGGAGTTATAATTTAAAAGATATTTGAAAAACAGATTTAAATTTGAATTTAAAACCAATTTGAAAAGTTTGAATTAAAACAGAAATACAGAAATTCTTTTGTCACCCAGTCTAGACCTAGCCACAGACAGTGACAAGTGGAGCCAGGCTGACTGGGCGATACAGCGTCCAGGAAAAGCTTTTCTCACCGCGACGCTTCCTAGTCACTGCGACTGACGGGTGGGGCCACGGCAGCCTCAGGGCCACACGCGGGCGCGCCAGCGGGGACGTGCCACGTGGGGGAGCCCGGGAGCGCGGGTTGAAAACCCCGGAACTGCGGGTGTCTAAACGTAAAACTGCCACAGCGACAGACAGGTGGGCCTGGCGAGGATTGCGGGTTGAGCAGAGAAAAACAGAGGGGGCTAAGCACAAAAGGTTCGCGGCCACTGTGGATCTTCTCTGCGCTGATGACCGATCGGTGCGCGACCGACGCAGGCGCGGGCGCGTGGGGGATTCGATCCGGGGACCTGGGGCTCGCGCGTGGAGGCGGCAGCCACTGCGGTAGGCTTAGGCTTGGTGTTAGGTGGGTGGACGAGGGCTAGGTATGCCGCTGCGAGGCGCAGCGACGAGAGAACGCCGTCGGCTGTCGCGCACAGAGAGCGTTCGGTGAAACTACCGGCGAGCACAGGCATCGGCGGGGGAAACGGAGGTGTCCACGAGATAGAAGGGCTCACCGAGAGGTGGACGATGGAGTTGGATCAGTCCAGGGGACGTCGCAGCGGCGAGGACGCAGACGGCCAGAGGTCTAGGGTTTTCGTCGGGGCGGCGATGGTCCAGGCGATCCGGGGCTCCTCCTTCACGTCTGCGGGTACTGGGCGAAGCAGGGGGGTCCCCTTGGTCTTCCAGGTCACCTCCTCGACGCGCTCGCCGGCCGGAGCGACGAGGAGCAGAGGTAGACGGCGCGACCGGCGGCAGGTGCTGACGACGGTGAAGAAGAAGAGGAAGGAGAGGGCATGCTCTGGGGCGGATCTGGGGACGGCAGAGGAGATGGGAGGTGGTGGTGGATAGCAGAGGGAGAGGGGAGGGTGCCGTGGGGGAAAAGTGGAGGAAAAGGTGGTCTCGGCCACCTTTTGCTCCTCCCTCTCCTCACGTGCTCGGGCAGGGCTCGGCCTAGACTGGTCCAGGGCAGGACAGGGCAGGTAGGGCAGGCAGGGCTCGGGTGTGGGGTCGGCCTGGCAGGGAGAGAGCTGGAGAGAGAGAGGAGGTAGGCTCGGGTTAGGGTTTTCTAGAGGGGAGGCTCAATTAGGGTTTTGTGCTAGGGTTGGGGTTAGGAGGGTAGCTCGGCCAGGGGGAGTAGGGTGGCTAGGTGGGGCCTGCTGGCAGGGAGAGGGGCACTCCTCAGCTTGGTGAGAGGGAGATGATGTAGGGTGTAACTAGGGTTAGATGAGGGGTTAGGTTTAGGGTTTGGGGTTAGGTAGGTTAGAGAGAGGAGAGATGAGAGAGGGGGCTTAGGGTTTAGATACTTGCATGCATCTAGCTAGATCATACAAAAAGGGGTGGAAGAGGTGTAGGGTTTAGCAAACTCAAACAAAATCAAACAAAAAGGAATGGTAGAGAAGGATAGAGGTGATTCACTAAAAAATCAAATAAAAACAAAGGAGGACAAAAGATGGAGATGGTTGCATGGCCCATGCAAAAACATTAAATGCCATGTTTTAACCTTGTGAAAACAAAATAATAATCATGGCATTATTCTTATGCATTACCCAAAATGTGGAGTAAGGCCAAGCAAAAGAATTTAAATGAAAGTTCCAAGTGGAGTAGATGGAGATGATCATATTTGATTATAATTGGGACTTGCTAGTGTGTATATTCCACTAGATGTTTAATAGTCCCAAAAATATCCCAACATGAGCATAAATCCATAATAATCCATATGAAAGCTAGGAAAAGGAGCACTACTCATAATGCATGCAAAGGTGGCTCCACATATCAATAATGTGAAAACAACATGATGCTAATATGAGAGCATGTGGAAATAGAATTGGATCCATCCCAACCCACATGAGCTAGAGGTGAAATCCCAATAAAGTGCAAAGCTCATATTTAGTTGGATGGTGGAATTATAAGGTGGTGAAAGAAAAGGTGGTGGAGTGAGATAAAAGATATGCTCCCAACTCAACTTGGGCATTTAAACAATATATCAATAACCAAATACAATATCAAGAGGCAAATACAATTAATAATGCATATGAGAGAAGAACCAAAACAAAAAGGGTTTTATATGATGCTCAAATGCAAGGTGGCATGATGACATGAGCATGATATAATTATGATGCAACAATTATATATAGGAAGTAGCATATATATAGACTAGGCTAGTAGCATTGCAATTGTTAGACAATTGGGATGCTACAACTCTCCCCCACTAAACAAGAATCTCGCCCCGAGATTCCTAGGAAAAAGAAAACAACACAAGGAGAGGCGGGTGTTTGGAACGAAGGTGATCCTTGCATTCCCAAGATGATGAAGAACAGAATGGTGCGACCACTACACCTTGCAAAACTTGCTAGACTTGTTGCGAGTCTTGCGTTTTGCTTGAGAAACAACGGGTTAGAAGAATTGAAGGATTGTCGTGAGACAAGAAGGATAGGATGGACATAGCTCCGGTTTTCTCAAGAAACATGATAAAAGAATAGAACCACTTGTGAATGAAAGGACAAGATGATGTATCATGGATAAAGAAAGACACACCGTTAAGATTAAAGATTTACCGATACTAGAGAGGATGAAATCTTTGTGTCGCCGAAAGACTAGGTTGGAGAGGTTTCAACCACTATGACAATAGCATTGTATCTTCTCTCAGATTTGAGGAATGAAGTACGGAAACAATATTGCCTTCAAACAATAGAGTCCCTTGATATCAACCGAAAGATTTAGTTAGACATCGTCGGATTAGATTCTTCTTGCGCCGGTAAGACCCAAAGGATCACGCAATTGAGGTGCGCGGATATAACTTCCAGAGACGGATGTGAAGCCAGATCATGGTGGAATCCCGAGAAGCAAAGAATATGGAGGATCTGGAGTTTATTGTAGATATACTTATTGCTTCTTTAGCCTTGAGGCTAACGCAATAGATTAGTGACTGATGGCATCAACCATAATTGGCTTTACCACAAAAAAAAGAATTGATGAAACAAAGAGAGAGACAGTTTCCTTTCATCTTGTTTGTGGATGTCGAGCATCGGTAGAATGACAAGGACAGAAAGGAGTTTGCGTTTGTTTACACCAGATAATTGAAGATTTTGCTCCATCTAGAATAGACAGACCACCAACAAGAGATTATTGATTACTTTCTTCAAGAGAGCACTCCGGAAAAACAAAGACGGAAGTAAAAGTATCGAGGGATAAAGGCCACTTCTAACTTCCGTGGAATGAGTGAAATCACATTAATTTCACCAATTCAATGTACAAGAGCGAATGATAAGAGTAGTGGTATGGTAGCTACTCCATCCCGCACTCAAAGCATTACTCCGCACATGAATAAGAAAACCATGCAACCCAACTACCGAAACAGACTGAAGGTATTGACAAAAACTCATGGAACTTCGTTAGAAAACAAGGATAGATGCAAACGATTCGCCGGATTCACAGATAGATAAGGGTGATGATGTTGTCGTCATATCATAAGTAACCAGCCACCGAAAAGATATGAAGGAAGATCCCGGAGACAACTGCAAGATTCCACAGGTAAAGAAAAAGATAGCACCACTTGAACATAAGGATTACGAAAGATCTGAAAAATCTTCATGGCCTCCGGTGGATTGAGCATAGACGATAGAGCGAGAGGGTTTCAAAAGATCACTTGACGAGACTGAGGTGAAAGAACTCCATGTTCTTCTTGAAATGATTGAGAGAGATTTAGCAGTTTTGAGGAAATCTTCGGCGGAACGACGATGATAACTTGCCAACAAGGAACAACTCTGGATTGGTTGAAGATGGAGGATGGAATTAACAACGGACTTGCTAATTCCAGAATTGAAGCAATGTATTTAGCAGAAGGACGTGGTAGAGATAGGTGACTTCAAGAAGCCAGAATTCACACTTTGAGACTTTGCACACAGGCAGTGCTCACGAAGCTTGAGAGAAAGAGACACAGATGATCTTCCATGTCCTTCCATTGATATGGAATAGGCAAGCATATTATCAACATATACCACCATGGATTAACAGGATATTCCCAGAATACCAAGTTCAAGAGGCGGGAGGAACGAACAAATGCTCAAACACTTCCTGAGCTCAACGCTCTTAGAAAGATCAATATTAAGAGCACGGGTTCGTGTTGAAGAAGATGCACTGGAAGAATAGATTATCTGGTCCTTCGGAAGAAAAAGAGATGTCACCTGGTTCACATTGTCGATCGGATCACCGGTTACAAAGATAAAGGGATCTTGGATAAAGAAAAGATGATAGATCATACCTCGAGCAAAGCTACCAGAGACGAAAAGATGCAATTCACTCGTCTCAAAGAGAATTTTTGCAGATATGGAGTTCAAAAAGATGTGCAGCATGATGGACAGATGATAGACCGCCGTAGTGCCTTGAGAAACTCCGAATTGCCAAAGATGCTTGAATATGCATAGATATGAACACGGTGTACTCAAAATCATAGGAGATAACCGTCACCATTTGGAGGATAGAGTTGATGGCATTTTTCCATATTCCACTCATGATAAGTGTCCTATAGCTATGCTGAGAACCAAATTACAATCACAAGCATCAGATCGACGCGAGTTATGTACTTAGCCCAAAAGAATTGAAGAAAAAGGAAAACTCCTAGATCAAGCGCCGGTGACAAAAGAATGAGTTAGCATGGACATGCTGATAAAAGGGAGATAGATAATGTTTCACACACGACTGGAAAGGAGTGTGGAAACACAGATGTATCAACGAAAATTTTCCGCATTTTTTGGCATTAAAATACCAATAGATGCACAAAATCACTTATGAGGTAGCGATTAGCAACTGATGGTTTCACAGAATGTGGAGTTGCTAGAAGGAAGGACACCCTTAAGAAGATGGCACCGGTTAACAAGGAGTCAGATAGATCGCGCCGGTTTTCAAAAGCCTGTCAGTATGGAATGTACCAACAGTTGATAACCAAAGGCAGATTGTGATAACAAATTGGATGCAACAGATAGACAAGGAATTACACACACACACACACACTTTCTATGGTACTACGGAAACCCAGAACACGTGAATCCTAGTTTGAATTTTAAGAAGAGGATTGAAAACGTTACACTTACTTACCTGAAAAGGGTGGGTGGTTGGGTAAGAAGAAAAGTGGAAGCAGTCCTACTCTCGCGTTTTGTTTTTCCCTAGTATACATAGCTACCAAAAATATTTGCTAGACTGACAACGACCATTTGGCTGAGACCCTGAAGGGCGGGATGGCTCTGATACCAATTGTAACTACCTCGGTGAATTACGCTCTTAGTTACAAGCCTGGATGAGCGGAAATGGTTAAAATAGTACGGTGGGGCCCAAATGCCACTCACAGGTAGACCTTTCGGCCGTCCTAACCATTTCCAAACATCGGGACAAGAACGAGCGGCGTAATCGGCAGGCGAAGGGATCAACTACATACACAAATGAGTATGTATGCAAGCCACCATACAACAGTCCTCAGAGCCATTCCATCTAAAAGAAATAGAAATATTGCGACGCCATACGGCAAGATCCAAATATCCTAGATAGATATAATAGTTTAGGATATCTCCTCATACATCAAACATCAGAGTATCAGGCGGAAGCGGAAAACAAGATCCGAGTACGGATAAGAAGCAAATCGGCATAAGATGCCCCATAAATAAACACATCCCGCCCACAGATCTCACGGATCCCCGTTCCCGGAATCTCTACACCGAAAGATCGTTGCCAACATCGTCCGTCTCCTCCACCCAGTATCCATCTTGCGAGATTACCTGTTCATCTGAATCAAACAATTTATCGTGTGAGACCCTAGGGGTACTCAGCAAGTCTTTATGCCTCTAAAGGAGACACAACCTGGGGTGACGCAATTGCAGCAAAAGATAATACCTAACAATTCTATAGATACTCGCTAACCATCCGCCCAACCAAAGATAGACGGATGTCCGTGAATTAATAACAACAGTTATAACAGTAATATTAACAGATCCATCCTCCTCCTCGCTTACCAACGAGGAAGCGGACAAACAACCCCCATCCGTTGGCAGTTTTATTATCCATTCCATGAGTGTTGCACTATTTACTAGTCAGGTATTTAGTCAAATTAAAAGCGGTACTTTAGTTATACTTGTCTATGATCGAGAAACTGTGCTCCGAGTCGTCCATAACCGCGGACACGGCTTTCAGAAAGTTTTACCCTGCAGGGGTGCACAAATAGCAACACACACTCGATCAACCTCGGAAAAACCAACTCAAAACCCAACGAGGCATTCACGACAAAGCGATCACAGGATTCAGAAATATTTCAGGGGGCCACCCCATTAAGCTACCCGCAACGAAGTTGGCCGGCTCCGAGACGGACTCAAGGTTTGCGTCAATGGTTGTAAACGACTGGGAACCCGAAAGTGTGACTAGGCTTGTCGATACCGCGAAAACACTCCGCTTACCTAAACAGTACAGGTGCTCCTCGCACAATCTTAAATAAAGCAGTAAAGCATGGCATAAGTACAGAATAGTAATAAAGCCCCAAACTACTTTGTGGCCCCAAGAAATAAGAATGAATCAAGCTCTGGCCCAGGGGGGTTCATAAGCCTCTCGGATGTGGATAGCGCGAATATTCAAGGAACAGGAATCAAGTACTCGGGGTCCTACGGGACACAAGTGAGCATGAAAAACCAAATAGCATATAATGCTCACCGATGCCACTTTCATTAGTTATCCCATTACTACTCAGGTTAAGTTGTTTAGGTACCTCGTTATCCATCAGACACTCACATACCCTACACATGCTGTTCTACGACCCGCATGGCTCAAACAACTCCTGTAGTAATGGCTCATGGGATGGAGGAACAAGCTTCGGTGGGGTTTAAAAGTAAAGGCTATGCAGTACTTGGGATTCAGTTTAATGCAATCGCGACTCAATGATGCAAGAATAAGATATAGGCAATAGGTACTATATGTATGCAAGCATGTGGTAGTGCTTGCCTGGCAGCTCAGTTGAAGCGAGAGAAGGATCTGGATAGTGCTCCTGGGTTTCTTGATATATTCCCTGCTCAGCGTCTATTCGAAGAAGAACCAAACAAACAAGGGCCAACATAAATAAAGTGCACAAGCATATGAATAAAATGCAACAAGCAATCAATCATGCCATGATGAATGATGCACAATTTGCATGGCAATAAAGTAGCATGGCATGGGTGAGGTGTGGAATACAAGAATAACGCCTTTTATTGAGTTTTAACCATATTTTATACTCAAATAAGTTGCTGTATACTTCATATTTATATGATGCATGCTGCAATTCAGAACAAGGAAAGCATAAACAGAAAGGTCTCGTCGAGCTGATCATTTTAGACATATTATTTGTCAAATTTGGAGTTATAAAACAAAAGTTATTAATTAATTAAGGGAAAAGGGCATTTTATTGTAATTTTAATCAACTCGAAATTTAAAGTGTTCAAAATATATTTTGAATAGATTATTTGAAATCCTCACATTTTGCTGATTTCAAAACATATAATACATGTTTAATTTGGAGTTATAATTTAAAAGATATTTGAAAAACAGATTTAAATTTGAATTTAAAACCAATTTGAAAAGTTTGAATTAAAACAGAAATACAGAAATTCTTTTGTCACCCAGTCTAGACCTAGCCACAGACAGTGACAAGTGGGGCCAGGCTGACTGGGCGATACCTCGTCCAGGAAAAGCTTTTCTCACCGTGGCGCTTCCTAGTCACTGCGACTGACGGGTGGGGCCACGGCAGCCTCAGGGCCACACGCGGGCGCGCCAGCGGGGACGTGCCACGTGGGGGAGCCCGGGAGCGCGGGTTGAAAACCCCGGAACTGCGGGTGTCTAAACGTAAAACTGCCACAACGACAAACAGGTGGGTCTGGCGAGGATTGCGGGTTGAGCAGAGAAAAACAGAGGGGGCTAAGCGCAAAAGGTTCGCGGCCACTGTGGATCTTCTCTGCGCTGATGACCGATCGGTGCGCGACCGACGCAGGCGCGGCGCGTGGGGGATTCGATCCGGGGACCTGGGGCTCGCGCGCGGAGGCGGCAGCCACTGCGGTAGGCTTAGGCTTGGTGTTAGGTGGGTGGACGAGGGCTAGGTATGCCGCTGCGAGGCGCAGCGACGAGAGAACGTCGTCGGCTGTCGCGCACAGAGAGCGTTCGGTGAAACTACCGGTGAGCACAGGCGTCGGCGAGGGAAACGGAGGTGTCCACGAGAGAGAAGGGCTCACCGAGAGGTGGACGATGGAGTTGGATCAGTCCAGGGGACGTCGCAGCGGCGAGGACGCAGACGGCCAGAGGTCTAGGGTTTTCGTCGGGGCGGCGATGGTCCAGGCGATCCGGGGGCTCCTCCTTCACGTCTGCGGGTACTGGGCGAAGCAGGGGGGTCCCCTTGGTCTTCCAGGTCACCTCCTCGACGCGCTCGCCGGCCGGAGCGACGAGGAGCAGAGGTAGACGGCGCGACCGGCGGCAGGTGCTGACGACGGTGAAGAAGAAGAGGAAGGAGAGGGCATGCTCTGGGGCGGATCTGGGGACAGCAGAGGAGACGGGAGGTGGTGGTGGATAGCAGAGGGAGAGGGGAGGGTGCCGTGGGGGAAAAGTGGAGGAAAAGGTGGTCTCGGCCACCTTTTGCTCCTCCCTCTCCTCACGTGCTCGGGCAGGGCTCGGCCTGGGCTGGTCCAGGGCAGGACAGGGCAGATAGGGCAGGCAGGGCTCGGGTGTGGGGTCGGCCTGGCAGGGAGAGATCTGGAGAGAGAGAGGAGGTAGGCTCGGGTTAGGGTTTGCTAGAGGGGAGGCTCGGTTAGGGTTTTGTGCTAGGGTTGGGGTTAGGAGGGTAGCTCGGCCAGGGGGAGTAGGGTGGCTAGGTGGGGCCTGCTGGCAGGGAGAGGGGCACTCCTCGGCTTGGTGAGAGGGAGATGAGGTAGGGTGTAACTAGGGTTAGATGAGGGGTTAGGTTTAGGGTTTGGGGTTAGCTAGGTTAGAGAGAGGAGAGATGAGAGAGGGGGCTTAGGGTTTAGATACTTGCATGCATTTAGCTAGATCATACAAAAAAGGGGTGGAAGAGGTGTAGGGTTTTAGCAAACTCAAACAAAATCAAACAAAAAGGAATGGTAGAGAAGGATAGAGGTGATTCACTAAAAATCAAATAAAAACAAAGGAGGACAAAAGATGGAGATGGTTGCATGGCCCATGCAAAAACATTAAATGCCATGTTTTAACCTTGTGAAAACAAAATAATAATCATGGCATTATTCTTATGCATTACCCAAAATGTGGAGTAAGGCCAAGCAAAAGAATTTAAATGAAAGTTCCAAGTGGAGTAGATGGAGATGATCATATTTGATTATAATTGGGACTTGCTAGTGTGTATATTCCACTAGATGTTTAATAGTCCCAAAAATATCCCAACATGAGCATAAATCCATAATAATCCATATGAAAGCTAGGAAAAGGAGCACTACTCATAATGCATGCAAAGGTGGCTCCACATATCAATAATGTGAAAACAACATGATGCTAATATGAGAGCATGTGGAAATAGAATTGGATCCATCCCAACCCACATGAGCTAGAGGTGAAATCCCAATAAAGTGCAAAGCTCATATTTAGTTGGATGGTGGAATTATAAGGTGGTGAAAGAAAAGGTGGTGGAGTGAGATAAAAGATATGCCCCCAACTCAACTTGGGCATTTAAACAATATATCAATAACCAAATACAATATCAAGAGGCAAATACAATTAATAATGCATATGAGAGAAGAACCAAAACAAAAAGGGTTTTATATGATGCTCAAATGCAAGGTGGCATGATGACATGAGCATGATATAATTATGATGCAACAATTATATATAGGAAGTAGCATATATATAGACTAGGCTAGTAGCATTCCAATTGTTAGACAATTGGGATGCTACAAGGCAGTAGTAACAATAGCAGTAAACAGTGGGATTCGAGTGCGGTAGGCATAGGGATGGATGGATGGGCGTTGCATGGACAAGACAATTCACATAGAAATCAGAACATAGGGCAATTGCAGATAAATAAGATAAAGCATCCAAGTACTAGATAATCCTAGGCATGTGTTCCATATATAGTCATACGTGCTCGCAATGAGAACTTGCACATCATCTTTTGTCCTGCCAGCCCGTTTGCAGCGGGGCCTCAAGGGAACTACTGACAATTAAGGTGCTCCTTTTAATAGAGCACCGGAGCAAAGCATTAACACTCCGTGAACACATGTGATCCTCACATCAAAGCCATTCCCTCCGGTTATCCCGATTTCTGTCACTTCGGGGCCATTGGTTCCGGACAACAACGTGTGTATACAACTTGCAGATAAGACCATAAACAATACTATCATAATGAATCAATAACATGTTCAGATCTGAAATCATGGCACTCAGGCCCTAGTTACAAGCATTAAGCATAACAAGTCGCAACAAAGTCATAAATCACCAATAGAAGATACTAGGCACCATGCCCTAACAATCTGATGCCATTACATGAACGATCTCATCCAATCCCTACCATCCCCATGGCCTACAGCGGGGGATTACTCACTCATAGATGGGGGAAACATGGATGGTCGATGGAGAAGCGATGGTGATGATGATGGCGATGATCTCCTCCAATTCCCCGTCCCGGCAGGGTGCCAGAATGGAGTTTCTGGTGTTGTTTCGTAGAATCTGGTGGTGGCGGCGGAGCAGAACTCCTTCTGGAAAAACGTCGAGCCCCCCTGAGTTTTTAGGTCAGAATGCATCTTATAGGCAAAGAGGGAAACTGAGGGGGTGCCTGGGGCGGCCAGACCACCCCCTGGCGTGGCCAGGCCCAGCTTGCGCGGCCAGGTGGTGTGGCTAGGCCCCAGCCCCACTCCGTCTCATATTCTAGCTCCGGGAGTCTTCTAGTGAAATAGGATCTTTGGCTTTTGTCCCGTCCAATTCCGAGAATATTCATTTTCTGACTTTCCTAGAACCAAAAACAACAGAAAACAAGCAACTGGCATTGTTGCTCTTGTTAATAGGTTAGTCCAAGAAATCATATGAAAAGTACTCCAAAGTGTGGACAAAACACAAGAAAGTGGATAAAACCAAGCATGGAACATCAAAAATTATAGATACATTTGCAATGTATCACCTGCCCAAGAGACATAAAAGGTATTCATAGTATCCTTGGTCATGCTGGTTTCTATAGAAGGTTTATTAAAGATTTCTCTAAGATATCAAAACCCCTCACTAATCTTCTTCAAAAATATGTACCCTTTGTTTTTGATGATGATTGTAAGGAATCTTTTGAAACTCTTAAGAAGGCTTTAACTATAGCTCCTATTGTTCAACCACCTGATTGGGGCTTACCCTTTGAAATAATGTGTAATGCTAGTGATTTTGCTATAGGTGCTGTCCTTGGGCAACGTATTGATAAAAAGTTGAACGTTATTCATTATGCTACTAAGACTCTTGATGCTTCTCAAAGGAATTATGCAACTACTGAAAAAGAATTCCTAGTTGTTGTTTTTGCTTGTGATAAGTTTAGACCTTATATTGTGGACTCAAAAGTCACCATTCATACTGATCATGCTGCTATTAAGTACCTTATGATGAAGAAGGATGCTAAGCCTAGGCTTATTAGATGGGTGCTACTTTTACAAGAGTTTGATCTACATATTGTAGATAGGAAAGGTGCTAAAAACCCTATAGCTGATAATTTATCTCGATTGGAAAATATCTCCTTTGACCCTATGCCTGTTAATGATAGTTTCCCAAATGAACAGTTGGCTGCGGTAGGGGTAAGCTCGCGAGGGAGTCCTTGGTACGCTGATTATGCTAATTTTATTGTCTCCACGTATTTGCCTCACACTTTTATAGCTCAGCAAAGAAGAAAGTTCTTTTATGATTTGAGGCATTATTTTTGGGATGACCCACACGTATATAAAGAAGGAGTGGATGGTATTATGCGAAGATGTGTTCCAGAATATGAACAAAATGAGATATTGCGTAAATGTCATGGTAGTGCTTATGGAGGACATCATGCAGGAGATAGAACTGCGCAAAAGGTGCTACAATCAGGTTTCTACTGACCTACCCTTTTTAAAGATGCAAGAAAATTTGTTTTATCTTGTGATGAATGTCAGCGTGTTGGTAATATTTCTAGACGCTATGAAATGCCTATGAACT
This sequence comes from Avena sativa, assembly GCA_916181665.1. Classification (NCBI taxonomy): domain Eukaryota; kingdom Viridiplantae; phylum Streptophyta; class Magnoliopsida; order Poales; family Poaceae; genus Avena; species Avena sativa. The sequence goes on from OV702290.1 coordinate 476,007,829, forward strand.
ACTCTCTAGCTATTGAACCCTTTGATTGCTGGGGATTTGACTTTATGGGTCCTTTTCCTCCCTCGAAAGGTTATACTCATATTCTTGTTGCCGTTGATTATGTTACTAAGTGGGTAGAAGCCATTCCTACGAAGAGTGCTGATAGGGAGACTTCTCTAAAAATGCTTAAGGATGTTATGTTTCCTAGGTTTGGAGTGCCTAGGTATCTCATGACTGATGGAGGTTCTCATTTCATTCATGGTGGTTTTAGAAAGACCCTTGCTAAATATGATGTTAATCATAGAATTGCTTCAGCTTATCACCCCCAAACTAGTCGGCAAGTAGAATTGTCAAATAGAGAAATTAAATCCATCTTGCAAAAGACTGTTAATAGATCTAGAAAAAACTGGGCTAAAAAGTTGAATGATGCTTTATGGGCTTATAGGACTGCCTACAAAAACCCTATGTGAATGTCTCCTTATAAAATGGTTTATGGGAAAGCTTGTCAACTACCTTTAGAATTAGAACACAAAGCTTACTAGGCAGTTAAAGAACTCAATAGAGATTGTAAGCTTGCTGGTGAAAAGAGATTATTTGCCTTAAGTTCTTTAGATGAATGGAGGAGTGAAGCATATGAGAATGCTAGGCTCTTTAAGGAAAAAGTTAAAAGATGGCATGACAAGCGAATACTTAAGAGAGAATTCCATGTTGGTGAGAAGGTTCTATTGTATAGGTCTCGTCTCAGATTTTTTGCAGGGAAACTACTGTCAAAATGGGAAGGACCTTTCGTTATTGAAGAAGTGTACCGTTCAGGAGCAATAAAGATTTCTTCTTTAAAAGATAACACTACACAAGTAGTGAATGGGAAGCGACTTAAGCACTATATTGCTGGAGATTCTTACAATGAAGATGTTGATGCCTTTCAAGTTATAACTCCGTTTTTTTATCAAGGACCAAATTCAGAGACCTGCAGAGTCTGTTTTCAAATTGGTAACAGTTTTGGTATGAAAAGTTCCGCGAAAGATTTGTCCAGTTACATTTTTGCAGTTTTTAGCCAATAAGAAAAGCTACGAAGCGAAAGAGGGACGGAAATGGAGCCAGGGTGGCTCACACCACCCTGTGGCGCGGGCCCACCCTGGCCGCACCACTAGGTGGTGTGGCCACCTGGACTCCGTCTCCGACCCGTTTTCTCCCAGTACCTTCCTTTTGTTGTAAAACTTCGTAATATATAATCCCCCAGATCCCCTGAGGTTCGTATATCGTGTTTTCGTTTCAATATGTTTCTGACAGGTAGAGTCCTAGATTTGGAGCCAAAGTGTCTTCCTCTGGATCAGCCAAGGAAGATTCCTTGGAGGATATCATCAACCCATACATGAGAGAGTTGAAGATTCATCCCAAGGAGTTGTTGCTTGAAAACGGGGAGGTCCGGATAAAAGAGGTTCAAGGCCCTAAAGGTGAAGGAAGTCTGGAGGACAGGATGGAAGCACTGGAACAAGAAGTCTTTAGGTACAAGAAGATGGAAGAACGCGTAGTGGATATCATCCATAAGATTTGTTCTGAACTCATCGCCGAGCACCAAGAGGAGACTGCTGAGCTCAAGCATGAAGTCCTCTCACTCCGCCAAACAACCAACAAACTACAAGCACAGCTCTACGACATTCAAAATCAAAACTGTGAGTATGAGGTTAGGTTTAAACGCATAAGTGCTGCTGCAAGTTTCAGGATGCTGGAGACCACAATGTCCTTTGTTGATGGGAAGCCTTTACCCTGGAAGTCAGACGATGATGAGAGAATACCACCACCACCGAAGGAGTAATTCTTCATCAGGTTTGGCACCCCCTTGGTTTGTTCCAAGCTTGGGGGAGTGTCGTGGTATCACATCACTATCTTCTATCTTTTTACCTTTTTGGTAGAGTCGTATCATGAATAGAGAAGTTATCATGTAGGATGGTTTGCATTATGGAAGTGTCCCCTCTCTCGTTAGATATGTATCCCTTGGTGCGAGTAGCCGTTATGGAATATTAATGAGAAGTTCTATCATTTACTCTTTTGCATATCTTATATTAGTTTTCAATTCATGGTTATATGATTGGTCTTGTTGTTAGTATTGGTATCACTTTGGGATCATTGAGTTAATTTAGTCAGTTTTGGCAAACTGGCTCGATCAGTAGCAACACTATTTTTGAGAGTTGAATAAAAAGATAAAAGTACTCTAAATAAAAATAATTTCATCATCTTTCTTTCTTGATTTGCTCATAAGCTTAGTATTCTCTGGTTAAGATCTTTTGTGTTTCCAAGGAAGATTTGAAAGACCATTTCATGTTTTCCTATGTTTTGCGTGTTAGATCACAATACTGTGGAAATTATTCATGTGTGCTAAGTGTGCAGGAAGCTTTGAGGGGGTCAGATAATCCGCCCCACCAAGGGCCGGATAATCCGGCCTACCTCATTGCTCAAAGAGAGCCAAGGCGCGTCGCTCGGTATTCAGTCAGATTTTCTCCCGGAAAATCTGAACTGGGACGGTTTTTCCTCCCCAGGCCGGAAAATCCGGATGTCGCATGGGCCAGATAATCCGGCCCCCAGTTTTCGAGCAAAAGGAGCCAAGGCGTGTCACTCGGTATCCGGTCGGATTTTCTCCCGGAAAATCCGAACTGGGGCGGTTTTTCCTCCCTAGGCCGGATAATCCGGCCCCCAGAAGTTGATCAAGGGCAAGCTCGGCGTGATGCTCAGATAGGGGGCGGATTATCTGCCAGATATTCCGAGTCTGGGGCGGTGTTTTCCCAAGGCCGGATAATCCGGCCATCACTTGGGCCTAATAATCTGGCCCCCAAAGTGTCCAACGGATGGTTTCTGAAGGGGGTATAAATACCCTTTCTTCCCCAACGTTCAGAACTCTCGATTCATTCGAAATTGTCTAGACATTGTGCAAGAGCCCTCATTCTCGATCTCCCACTTCAACCACCCGAAGGTCTTGATCTTTGGGGGAATTGAAGGAGGAGAAGTTCATCATCATCAAGAATCAAGCGCTTCAACTCCTCTCCATTCATTTGGAGAAATCCCCGATCTAGTATTCTTGTCAATACCTAGATCTTGTTTATTGTATTTGATAACTTTGTTCTTGTGGCAGCTTGTTGTCATTTCGGGAACCTCCAAGTTGTTGTGGAGTTGTTGCCCCGCTAGTTGTGTAAAGGCACCGGTGCCCGCCTCGAAGGGTACCTATAGTGGAAAGGTGGATCAGGCCTTTTGTGGCGAGATCCATCGGAGAACAGGGTGAGGCCTATTGTGGCGTGGTGGTCTTAGTACCGCCCACCCCTCCAATGCAGACGTACTTCCCTTAACAAGGAAGGAACTGTGGTCAAACAAATCCTGTGTCTCCGCGTGCTTCACTTCGGTTTACTCGTTCCTCTTCCACTCGCTCTTTACTCGCTAGTAGATAGGTTTGCATATAGGTAAATTCCACCTAATAGTTTATCTCGAGAATTTACCCTTTGTGTTAAGCCTAAAATTGAAAAAGTATTAAAAATTGGTGTAGCACCTATTCACCCCCCCTCTAGGTGCCCATACGGTCCATTTCAATTGGTATCAGAGCCCCGGCTCTTAATTCGGGCTTAACCGCCTAAGAGTAGTATGGGTACCAAGGATGATGGAAATGAGGCTATGGATAAGGTCACAATGGATGATCTCAAGTCGTTGGAAACAACCTTGTTGAAATCCTTTGAGGCTAAGATGGAGGAGATGAATCAAATGATTGCTCACCTTACATCATCCATAGCCCCATCTCCATCCTCCTCTGAGGCTGCCACACCATCATCTAAGGAAAAGGATAACACCGGATCCAAGGATGATGATGTGGAAGGTGAAAAACTTAATGGTTCCACCTCCAAGAAGGGAAGTGGTAAGGAGGAATATAGTGAGGTTCGCCACATATATTCCCCCGGCCCACCTATCCCTCACCCTCATATAAACAATAGGGGTGATCCACCCAAGCTCACTGCATCCTCCTTTAATCAATGGCAATTCCTAATGAAATCTCATGTTTGCATCTCCTCTATTGAATTATGGAGGATTATTGAAGAGTGTCTTCATATTGGAGATCAAACCAACCTAACGAGAAGAGAAGTTGTGGACAGCCAGTTGAATGCCACCGCTCTCCACATGATACAACTGGGTGTGGGTCCCAAGGACATGCCACACATTGAACATCTCGACACAGCTAAAGAAGCTTGGGATGCTCTTACGGATCTCTTCGTTGGAAATGAAAGCATGAGAAGAAACAGGTATGATGCCCTTAGTAATGAAGCTGAGGGATTCTACATGTTGGATGGTGAAAACCATGAGGACATGTATAGAAGACTCAAGGGCATCGCAACAACATTTCGAAAGCATGGGGCCACTCACATTGATGATGCATGGATAAAAAGGAAATATGTGAGTGCCTTAATGCCTTTCGAGCCAACAGACTTGAAGAGCCTGTAAGGTAGACATAACTATCATCAAATGACATCCAACAAAGTCATGCAAGAAATGACATCATTTAAAGTGGCAGCAAAGAATGCTGAAGATGCCCGTGCTCTGACCATTGGAATGCAAAAGGGTGTCAATGTGGCTCTCAAAGCCAATGTTGTTGAGCAAGAGGAAGATGAAGGAGCTTTTGAGGGGGTATCCATGGACTGCCCGATGAGGTCAAACATGCTCATGGTGAGTACATGGCATTTTATGCAAGGAACTTTTGGAAGGACCCTGCCAAAGCCAAGTCTGAACTTGAGCGCAAGAACGGGTCAAATGGAAGAAGAGAAAGTGGCCCAAGATTGAGAACTTGCTTCAACTGTGGAGATAGAATGCACTTTGTAGCCGAGTGTCCTTATCAAAATAGAGAAGACAATGGTGGCAGGCTCATTCTTAAAGAGAAATCTAAAGCACCTAAGAAGAAGACATTTATTAAGAAGAATGGCCCTTTCAAGAAGCAACCCAAGATTGTCTTGGTAGCTCAAGAGGAATACTCCTCCGCAAGTGAAGATGAAGAGGATGATGATAGTTCCCGTGAGGTGGCTGCTATAGCCACCACATCGACTCCCTCATCCCTCTTCGACTCGCCAAACGAGAACGTCATCAACAACAATGCCACTTGCCTAATGGCAAGAGGGTCCGAGGTATCAACTTCTAGCTCTTCATTTCCTAAGACTAACATAATTTTGGATATGGATGATCATGACAGTCTTAAAATGAAAGAAGAAGTTATTGCTTTGGATACCTTTTTCACTAACCTACAAGGTGAGCACAAACTCCATTTTGATACTCTTATGACGCAACTTGCTTAAGCAGAATTGAAAGAGAAGATGCCTTGGAGATAGCTTCTTTGAAGAATGCCTTGGAAGAGGAAGAGGAAGCTCGAGTATCTTTGGAAGAAAGACTCGAATCCTTTGAGGAGTCACAAGAAGAAGCTGTAGCTCAGCTCATTAAAGAACGTGACCATGCTCTTGCCAAAGTAAAGAAACTAAAGAAAGAAAAGGTTGACTTTGGGGCTGTTCATGCTAGACTTTTGGAGAAGTTTGATAATCTTTAAAGTGATCACAAGGCACTAAAGAGTGATCATTCTACTTTAAATGAGTCTCACGACCAGCTCCAAACTCAATTGAAACGGTATGATGTGCCAAGTACCTCCACTTCATCCTCTGGAAAAGAAGACCTTGCAAGAAGTTCTCAACACGAAGGTAAAGGGGTTATTGATGAGATACTGAGCAGGCAAAGGACAAACAATAGTAAAGAAGGTCTTGGTTACATACCCAAGAAAAAGAGCAAGAAAAACAAGAAGAAGAAGAAGAAGAAGAAGAAGAGCAAGAAAAACAAGAAGAAGAAGAAGAGCAAAACTGCTCAACCAAAGACTAGCAACATTACCAATGACAAGACTAATTATGATGGTTTTGCAGAAATCAATAATCCTAACTTTGAACTATATTGTGATTATTATCGTGATGTTTATGCTAGTTATGTAGGCCCTTATGATTGTTACATTCCTTGGTCTATTTGGGTTCCCAAGACCCTTGTTACTAACATGAGAGGACCCATTGAAAATGGGTACCTAAAACCAAGAAGTAATTTTCTTGCAGGGCTATGCTTCCGGTGGTTCTAAATGGGTACTTGATAGTGGTTGCATGAATCATATGACCGGAAGCAAGGAGATCATCACGGAGATGCGGCCAAACCTTGATCACATAACTGTCTCCTATGGTGACAAGTTAAAAGCTCAAGCTTGGGGATGCCACGCGTGTCACCCCAAGAAATATACAAGAAGTACAAGGGTCAAAGCTTGGGGATGCCCAAGGCATCCCCCTCTTCATCAATAAAAATCCCAGGTTTCTTCCAAACGCTTCATTTTTATTGTTTCATGCACAATTGTGTTGTTCTTGGAGCGTATTCTTTTTCCTTTTTGTTTTGGTTTTTAGTTTCCTTGGTTTGCTTAGTTTTCTGAATAAATTGGTTGGACCCCCCTCTTTCATACATTGGTTTTCAAATAGTTTGGTTTGGATTGGAAAAGAGTAGGAAAGTCCATGCTTAAGTGGTAAAGAGAGCTTGTTTTTGACTGTGGCCTATGCTTTGTCATGCCATGCTCGATATTGTTTTGGCTTTATGCTTAGTATTATTTGCTATAGCATGACTTGTTATAAACAATTGAGATTGCTTAATGTGCCTTGGATGAATCATGTGTTGTTTTAGCATATTAAAGCATAGTATTGTGGTATTCTCCTTTGATGCTTTATTTGGGTTGACTTGGCACATGCTCACACCATGTTATGACTATCTCAAGTCACCATAGCCTTTATGATCCTTTAGTTTTCAACTTGTAGTATCACTTTATGCTTTGATCAATGATGTTTTGTCGCTCTGCATGATTATGGCCATTATTGCTCTCTTAGTTTGTCGCTCCCAGTCTTTTGCTAGCCTCCACCACCAAGTATGAGTTCCACTCATGCATCCAACTCCCTAAACCAAGTTTTTCCAAAGAGTCCACCATACCTACCTACTAGCTTATGCTATTCCAAGTATATTCATGCTTTTGTCTACCTTTCACTTGTTATGAGAAAACTAGTGATTAAAGCTCTCACGAACTTGATGGCACACTTTACTTTATTGCCTCTAATAAACTTGAACCATTGGGTCCTCCTTTGTTGCGTATATGCTTGCGCTTTATAAGTTGAAGTTAGCAGAACCATGTTTCATGGGGAACGCTTTCAACATTGCACTTGTACTTTGTACCCCGTTGATATCATGTTCTTTTGCTTACGGATCCCGGCGGTGTGAAATAAAAGTGGAACTTGTAAGATCATGGAGTTTGTATGTGTGCTAGAGAAACGCCTGGGCCGCTAGCCTAAGCCATGCCTAATCATGGTGGAAACTTGCAGCATCACCATAATGAGCACTTTATGAAGCATCCTCAATAAAAACCTATGCAAATAGCAAATAAAAAGATCGCTGAGATGCTCATTGTCTGCTTGCCTTGTCATTTTGATTATGGGAAAGCTCCCGTATCATGTGCAAGGGGTACCCCGTTGGCGGTTCTTAATGATACACATATACTTACAATGATAAGAGCTTACTCGTGACTGAAGTTGAGTAGCATGAGGATCGGTCTTCATAAGTAAGGGGCATGAGATTTCAGTTTATAACTTGTCAACCATATCCTCTTAGTTGTGTCACTTTAACCTTAATCACCTTCAAGATGCTTATGATAGGGGCAATGAGAGCTGAAAGCTATAAGTACCATAATTTTTGGAAGCTCTTTATGAGACTTGAATCCCTACTTCCTTTTACAAAAGGCCTTTCTTCCACCACTATATTGAGTCTCCACCTTCTATCTTTATGCACTACTTTGAGAGCATAGTGGCCATTCTTAGTTCTATGTGCATTGTCCCAAGACTAGTTGATTGATGCATAACTTGTTATTGCTTGTTTAAAACTATTGTATCTAGTCACTCTTATGAACTTTGAAGGTGTCCTATGCATTTCTATTTGCTACTCTATTGAGGGACAAGCTGAATACTATTATGCTATGTTTTCTTTATGTGAAACAAACAAACGTCTTGCAAAGCTTGTTATTCATGAATCTTTTGTTTGTGCCTTTTCATGTTGCGTCATAGTTTCTTTGCTTATTGCTAGAACCTTGTCTTTCATGTTATGATTGAAGTACTATGATCCCAGCTTTGAATGTTTTGAAAATACTTTGATCAAGTCTTTGATGGTGCATGTCACCTAAAAAATTATTTCTTTTTATCACTTACCTACTCGAGGACGAGCAGGATTTAAGCTTGGGGATGTTGATACATTGCAAATGTATCTATAATTTTTGATGTTCCATGCTTGGTTTTATCCACTTTCTTGTGTTTTGTTCCAAATTTGCAGTACTTTTCATATGATTTCTTGGACTAACCTATTAACAAGAGCCATAGTGCCAGTTGCCTGTTTTCTGTTGTTTTTGGTTCCAGGAAAGTCAGAAAATGAATATTCTCGGAATTGGACGGGACAAAAGCCAAAGTGCCTATTTTTCCGGAAGGGATCAAGTGCCAGAATATGAGACGGAGAGGGACCATGGGGCCACCACACCACCTGGCCGCGTGGCCCAGCCTGGCCCGCGCCAGGGGGTGGTGAGGCCAGCCCTGGCACCCCCTACGCCTCTCCTTCTGCCTATAAGTTGCCCTCGGGACGAAAACCCTAAGTACACGATAAAAAATCCACAAAAGAGTCTGTAGCCGCCGTCATCTCCATCCCTAGATCGGGAGGGATCTGAAGCTCTTCCCGGCACCCTGCCGGAGAGGGGAATTCACCCTGGAGGCCTTCTTCATCAACATGCAAGCCTCCGGTGTGATGCGTGAGTAGTTCATCCTTGGACTATGGATCCATGTACTAGCTAGATGGCTGGTTCTCTTCCTTTGTGTGTTCATGTCTAGATCTTGTGAGCTCTGTTCATGATCAAGATCATCTATTTGTAATTCTGCATGTTGTGTTTGCGGGGATCCGATGGATATTGAGGTGCTATTTCAGATTGATTATTGATTCTATCATGTCTTTGTTATTTGTGATCTTGCATGCTTTCCGTTGTTAGTAGCTATCTTGGCCAAGTAGATGCTAGCAACTCCAAGAGTTAGTATTTATGCTCGATAGTGGGTTCATGCCTCTGGTAATCTGGGGAAGTGCCAGAAATCTCTAAGGTACTATATGTGCTGTTGCTACTAGGGAGAAAACAACAATCCTTTGTTCATAGAACAATCGTATTGTTTACTTTACACGCAGTTCGTAAAGCAATAATCTATTGCTTGCAACTTAATACTGGAGGGGGTTCGGATGATAACCTGAAGGTGGATTATTAGTCATAGATGCAGTTGGATGGCGGTCTATGTATTATGTTGTATTGCCCAATCAAGTCTCAAAGGAGTCAAGATGATTAGTATATGCATGTATTGCTTTCTCGGTGTTTATCAATTGCCCCACTATAATTTGTTCACCCAGCATGTTATCTATCTAAGGAGAGCCACCTCTAGTGAACTATGGATCCCGGTCCTTGTCTTTTACATACAATCTATAAACTGTTTCTGCTTTGTGTTTACTTTCTACAAACTTTTACTTCTTTCCATTCGATACGTTTAATCCTTTGTTTTCCGCAAAACACGGTGAGATTGACAACCTCATCGCAAGTTGGGGACAAAGTTCTGTGGTTGTGTTGTGCAGGTATCCACGTTGCTACTAGCACCGGTAGTGCGCCCTGCCAAAGCTCAGCTAGTAACACCTTTGGGGTGTTTCCTTGCTCCTACTGGTTCGATTAAACCTTTGTTTCATAACTGAGGGAAAACTTGTTGTTGTGCTCATCATACCTTCCTCTTGGGGTTCCCAACGAGCTCTACGTCGATCGTCGAGCGCATCAACCCCTCCAACACAGACGTACTTCCCTTAACAAGGAAGGAACTACGGTCAAACAAATCCTGTGTCTCCGCGTGCTTCACTTTGGTTTACTCGTTCCTCTTCCACTCGCTCTTTACTCGCTAGTAGATAGGTTTGCATATAGGGAAATTCCACCTAATAGTTTATCTAGAGAATTTACCCTTTGTGTTAAGCCTACAATTGAAAAAGTAAATTGGTGTAGCACCTATTCACCCCCTCTAGGTGCCCATACGATCCATTTCAAGATTGCATGTTTGTCTTTATCACTTGTATGTTTGTTTGTTTCCTTCAACTCTTATACTTGCTACCCAGCCTTGCTAGCCAAAAACCTGTACTGAGAGGGAGTACTTCTCGTGCATCCACTTCCCTAAACCAAAACCCATGCCATTTGCGTCCACCATACCTACCTATTAGCATTATTACTATTCCAAGTAAATTCTTGTTTTTATCTAGCTTCCAAATTAAACTTGTTATGTGAAAATTAGTGATTAAAGCTCTCATGAACTTGATGGCACACTTTACTTTCTTGCATTTAATAAACTTGAACCATTGTGCCCATCTATGTTGCGTATATGCTTGCGCTTTGTAAGTTGTGAATTAGCAGAACCATGCTGTCATGGGGAACGCTTTCAACATTGCATGGGTACTTTGTACCTAGTTGATATCATGTTCTTTTGTCTATGGATGTCGTCGGTGTGAAATGAAAGGGGAGCTTGTAAGTCCATGGAGTTATGCATGTGTGTTAGAGAAACGCCTGGGCCGCTGGTCTAATCCATGTTGTCATGGTGGAAACCTGCAGCGTAACCATAACGAGCATCTATGAAGCATTCTTCTTATAAAAAAAGAGATAGAGATTGAGAAAAAGAGGAAAAGAGGAAAAGAAAAAAAAGATATTATGAAAAGAGGAAAGAGAGAAAAAAGCACCATATTCCCATGGTAAATAAGAAGATTGTTGAGATACTTGTTGTCTGCTTGCCTTGTCATTTTGATATGGGGATTCTTCCGTATCATCAGGCAAGGGGTACCCCGTTGGCGGTTCTCCATGATACACATGTGCTTACTATGACAAGAACTTACCGGTGACTAAACTTGAGTAGCATGAGGAGCGGCCCTCATATTCAAGGGACATGAGATTCTCAAATTACAACTTGTCAAGCATATCCTCGTATTTGATCACTTTAACCTTAATCACCTAAAAGATGCCTATGATAGGGGCAATGAGAGCTGAAAGCTAATAAGTATCATAATTTTTAGGAGCTCTTTATGAAACTTGAAATCCCTGCTTCCCTCTGCGAAGGGCCTTTCTTTTACTTTTTAGTTGAGTCAGTAAACCTATTCCCTTCTATCTCAGCAAGTATTTTGAGTTGTGGTGTTTCATTCATTCATATGATGATTTATTCAATCATGTTTCTTATGTTCCTTGTTTTGCACATTGCTCTTATCTTGGTGACTACTACTTTGAAAGCTATCATTGAAAATCAGTCATTTATGAACTCCAGCAAATTATCAACTGTTCTTCGACCAAGAGCTAAGTTTGCCATTACCAATTATGATTTACTTTATGTATCTTTATTGTGTTTCCTTTATTCACTGCAAGTTAAGTTATATAATAGTGAGTTGTCTTCTATTATGATCTATGTATTGATGAATGTGATGCTTCTTATCCGTATTCTTTTATCGACTCTTCACTCCATAAACCTGAGGTCATGTTTATTGAGCTCAGTTTCGCTTGGGGACAAGCGAAGTCTAAGCTTGGGGGGAGTTGATACGTCTATTTTGCATCACTATTCTATATCATAATTCACTGTTATTCATTGATATATTTCATATTAAGAGATGATACTTATGTAATTTCATCTGTTTTTGCATGGTTGATGACTTTTGGAGCATGGACCGCTACAGTCAGGATTCTGATGGAAAAGGTGTTGTTTGGAGGCAAATTTCACGAAGATCAGAATATCCGGAAAATATACGAAAAATCCTATTTTTCCAGAAGACGAAGGAAGCCAGAAGGAGGAGTGGAGATGGGCCACAGGGGGCCCACACCACCCCCTGGTGCGGGCCACCCTAGGCCGCGCCACCAGGTGGTGTGGCCGTCCTGGCCCACCTCTGGCTCTCCCCTCTGGCGTATATAATCCTCCCGAAACCCTAATACTCGGGGAGCGACCACAAAAAGATTCTGCCGCCTCTACAGTGCGGAAAACACCGAGAGAGAAAGATCTCTCCGGTAGACAGAATTCTGCCGGGGGAATTCCTTCCCGGAGAGGGGAGATCATCGCCATCAACACCACCATCAAGCTGGATTTCATCGGGATCATCATCATCATCACCACCAGCACCATCATCTCCATCTCCATATTGCTATAACAATTGGGTTGAATCTTGCATAGTTCTTAGGGAAACTTTCCCGGTGTTGATTACTCTTTGTAGTTGATGCCATTGAGTGGAACCATTGAATTATTGTTTAGGTTTAGATTGTTATACATAATTATTCCATCTCTGATCATGATCCATATGATGTCTTGTGAGTAGTTCGTTTTGTTCTTGAGAACATGGGAGAAGCCATGTTGTTAGTAGTGGAGTTGTGTTGAGAAAGATTCAATAGTTTGATATTTAAGTTGTGGTGTACTTCTTCTAGTGGTGTCATGTGAACATCAACTACATGACACTTCACCTATATGGGACTAGGGGAATGCATTGTGTATTTGGCTACTAATCGTAGGGGTTGCCGGAGTGACAGAAACCTGAACCCCCGTTAGGAAATCATTGCACAAGGGACGTCGGGGTCTTAGAGTTTAAAGCTGTGGTTAGGTTTCTACCTTAATTACTTTCTTGTACTTACGGATGTTTACAAGGGGTATAATCACAAGTATGTATTAGTCCTAGGAAGGTCGGTACATTAGCACAGGTTCACCCACACAACACTTAGCAAGCTAAAGAAGATTAATCAACTATATAAAGCGAAAGCACTTGACACTCTTCCCGTGTGTCCTCGAGAACGTTTGGTCATCTTAAGTAATACAACCGGCTTGTCCTTTGCTGCATAAAGGATTGGGCCACTTGCTGCATTTATTCTTATTGTCTTCTATTTACTCGTACTTTATTTACTTGCTTTATAAAAAAACCCTAAAAATCTGTTTGCTAAGTATTTGCAGAGAATTCCTGATCCATACCACTAGCCAGCACCTTCTGCTCCTCGTTGGGTTCGACACTCTTACTTATCGAAAATACTGCGATACACCCCCTATACTTGTGGGTCATCAACTGCTCAATACACAATTCTCAACGATTCACACTCACCTTTTTTCATCTAAATTCTTGCAGTCAATTTATTCAAGACAAGTGACACCTTGAGTGCGATAGAAACGCCACTGATAAACACTTTCCTATGCTCCTTGTTGTTGGGATCGATATAAAAACTAGAATTAATACTTCTAGGAAAACGTGCTCTCATGAACCTGTGCTCTTGCAGGCCACTACCTACCTAGCCCGGTCCAACGGGAGGCCCACATGACGATCTGCTAAGGTCCACCAAGCACGGGACAATTCGGCTGCTACGAAGCCCACAAGGACACCGACTCCAGGTGTGCATAACAAGAAGAAGATCCTGATTAGGAAACTAGAACTCAACTTGTAACCGAATCGTACGACACCTGAGACCTAGTCTCCTCATATATAAAGGCTAGGAGGGGCGCCGAGGAGGACACACACAATCCGCAATCACAACACCCGTAGCTTACGCCAGATTCAATCCGCGCATCCACATTATAACTTCCATCATCATCAATCAGTGAGCAGACATGTTGAAAGTATGGTATTACCATCCGAGGGCCTGGACCTGGGTAAACCGTGTCCCCCTGTTGTTTGATAGTCGGCGAAGTCATCAACGCACATCTCTTTCCCGAAAACCCAAGTCCTTCAACCATGGATATTGATGTGAAGACCCCATGTCACAAGGTCATCATGTTAATGAAGCTCGAGTCATTAAAATCAATGAGGGCATTGCAACGAATAGTGGCAATAAGAGATATAGAACTATTCGTGAGTTCTATCATATTTCCGCAAATTAAACGATCCAGAAGGCTTCCACACCTTTAGCACAGATTTTTATGTGAAGAGTAATCACTATCATGTGTATCAGTAGTAACTGCTCTCCAGCTTTGCCCTAGTATGCCTACACATGGTACATTGTGCATCAAATGTGTGGAATCTGCAAATAGGGAATGACAATATGAAACACATATGGGATTCCATCAAAAACCAAACGACTAACAATCACATTACTAGTGAGAAATCTCTCCATGGTGAATCAAAGTGACACGACCTCCATAAGCTTATGGTAAAAAAGATTGCATACCTAGGGTTGTGGCGGTGCAGATAAGCACCACAAACCCACACAACACTAGGAACCATATGTTTCAACAACAAAGACATATTTCATTTTGTTACATTGGTGTTTTTGAAATGTTAGTAGTACATCATTTTTTGCTACACTTTGCAAGTTGTTATGGATTCAAGAAAAAAAATATGATGTTCGGTTTTTTGCTACGATGATCAGGTCCCACCCATACATGTGAAGGGGGCATGGGAAATCATGCCTATCAAACCGGCTGACGTCTAGTGCTTGCCTTTCTTTTTCTTCCGAGGACCATATAAATGGAGCGTGTTTGGACAGAAGTTTGCTCCCCAGTTGCTTAAGTGACTTAATTAGGATTTAATTGTCTTCAAACTCATAATACATGTCTTCTTAGATTACAAATTTCATATATTCGTGACAAATTGAACATAGAGTATTATACATTGGAATACTGAAATCATTTGTTACTAAAATCGACCCAAATCATTTGTTAGTACAAAAATCGACCCAAATGCAATAATCCACTTTCTCAGTTCCCCAAAACTCCCTTGGCTTTTCATGCTGTCCCAATTCGTAGGACCACATGTTTTTGCGAGGATCGTTGTTTTTCGCCGTGGTACCTGCACGTCCTGTCTTAGGCACAAAGGCTACATCACCTTCACGTTGAACAAGGTCAACATGGACAGTCTCAGGCCAATCGTACAATCTCGGGAGGAAAACTCTGTTCTGCATCCACTTGACGTTGGTCTTCTTCATCGTCGTGGTTAACGTGCCGGTAAACAAGGTCCTCCCCTTTAGGTCATGTACCTTGTCCCACTCCATCGTGCTCTCGTTCAGTTTGACAACGTGGACCGGCGTGCCACGATGCCCTACGAGGACGGCCATCAGCTCGCCTCTGTCGGACTTGACCAAGTAGCTGTCATGGTGCTCGAATATAGAGCTCCGGGGCTCCTCCAGAATAACAAATCCTTGGTCGTGCCTGCTCTCGTCGTACACCGCTAACTCGCCGTCTCTGTCCAGCAGATAGAGGAAGCCGTCGCGGAGAACCGGGTTACAGTCCTGCGATGCCCGGAAGCACGGTCCGTCGTCGTCGCAGTCGAAGCTCGTGTAGTAGTCCCAGTCCCCCCACACGTCGAGTTCCTTGTCCCGGACGGAACGCGCGATCTCCAGCCAGCCAAACCGCGAGTGGACGCCGAACATGGTGCGCGCACCGTCGTAGACGACGGAGTCGAACGTGGGCTGATCATGCTTTGGTAGCTCCTGGACGTCGCCGGACAGAAGCTCGGCGGCTCGGACTAGCTGCTCCAGGCATAGCGTCAGATGTTGCCCCGTGGCGCACACGATCTTGGCGTCGGGAACATCGAGCGTGCGGGCGGTCTCCAAGTTCTTGTGATGGTAGGGGCTGTAGTACCGCACGTTGGTGGTTCCGACGTCGGCGGCGTTGAGGAGCAGAGGGGTGATCCACGCCGGGTAGAAGGGCGCCAAGGCACGCGCAGATTGCCATTGCCGGCACGCCAGACCGAAGCTCGGGTGGCTCGACCACCGCAGACGATCCAGGATCCGGACCAGTAAGTCCACCGGGAGAGACGACCATGTCGCCGGCTCCATCTCGTTCTCTCTCGTCAAGGTGAGCTCGCTGGCGCGGTATCCGGTACCCGAGGGCGTTCTTCTGAGCTTATGATCGGGTATTGCCAGGCGCCGCGGGCCAGCTAAAAAATATACTAGCAGAACCGATAATCTGGACGCTACAAACCGATTAGGATTAGGAGCGGCTATGGGATTGCTATAGCGGAGTAATTTAGGGAATTGGATCCGGTTTGGACTGGAGTTCGCTTTCCTTTCTTTACCGAATCATGTGGAGTTCGATTTCCTTTCGATACGATGGATTGTATGTACGTGTTTGGTCATGTTTTCTTTCTTTTTATGAAACGGGACTTCGATTACGAAGCAGATTTGTACGCCCTATATAGGGGCTTCCATATAAGCGGATTTGTACGGCCTATATAGGGGCTCCCATATAATTGGATTTGCCGCAGCGCAACTCTCTCGTGTATAAGGTGCGACCTGTCCCCTCTGACTAGACTGGCTACGAAAGGCCAGGGACATTGCTGGAGGAGGGGAATAGCCGGCGAATATTCTTGTTCCACAAACATATATACATCAGAAATTAGGCGACGTATATATAATATATATTGCTATGATGAAAGGAAGTAAAGAAGCAGCTCTACTGCATCCCAAGATGTCCCCGTTGTTACTGTTTCACTACAACTACTGCCCTCCCGTGGAGGAAAGCGACGATGACAAGAATTTCAGCGACCAAGAAGAGCCCGAGGAGGAAGAAGAAGATGATAACGCAAGCCACGAGGAGGAAGAGTCTGACGATGACGAGAATTTCAGCGATCAAGATGAGCCCGACGAGGAGGAAGAAGATGATAGTGCAAGCCAAGAGGGGTCTGACGATGACGAGAATTTCAGCGATCGAGAAGATGAGCCCGAGGAGGAAGAAGAAGATGATGATGATAATGCAAGCCAAGAGGGGTCTGACGATGACAAAAGTGATAGTAGCGACGGTGATGCGCTTGCAGAGGAAGAAGAAGCCGACAAAACTTACCGCGACGACGACGACGATGACGACGGTGATCTCTTCTTGTACAGTATAAGTACAGGGCAATTGCAAGGCGTGAGATTAGATGATCTGGAGAGCCACTTCTACTGGGTAACACCACAAGGCTGGCTGCTCATGCGGCACCGCGACTCACGCCGAACCTTCCTCTGGAACCCGTTCACGCGCCATAGAATCAGCCTGCCATCGTCTGACGGGGAGTTCCTCGAAGAGAACACCACCAGGTGCTTGCTGTCGCACGCACCCACCGATCCCAACTGCGTCGTGCTGGTGGTGAATTACATGGACACAGTCATCTGGTACTGCAGCCCTGCAGCCGCACGAACCCAGTGGTCTGAGCATAGGTACGACTCACGGCGGCTCGATGAGAGCCGCAACAACGTGGTCAGAAGAATGAGGCATCTCGCAGCGTCCGGGGGCATGTTCTACACAGACATGGCTTGTGCTTTTGTCACGCTCCGGTTCTCGCCGCATCCGACATTTACGGTAACACCGTTTAGCGACAATGTTAGGTCGCAGATTGTGTACACCAGCATCGGCTTTATACTTCTGGAGTCCTGCCGAGAGCTGTTCAAACTATCCTTCGCCCAGCAGTTTTACATAGATAAAGTTCTGCATATTCGTGTAGAGAAGCTGGACATTGCTCAAAGGGCTTGGTTGAAGGTGAAGACTCTCGGGGACAGAGTGTTCTTGGTGAATTCTAGGTACCGCTTCGGGGCGTCGCTTTGTGCACAAGAAGTCGGCTTAAAGCGGAATTGCATATACTTCTTGAAGTGCGGTGACAAGGGCTTGTACGTGCACAACATGGAGCGAGGAACTACCACTCTGCACAATCCCGGTGAAGATCTGCAAGATGATGTGGCGGCTGAAATATTGTTGATACCTGCATCTTGAATTTGACTTTATACACATATATACTCCGTTGCTCACCTTTTCAATGAATAGGCCTTGTAAATTTAGTTATAAAAGTCAATGGTGTGTAAGTTTAACCAATGTTGTGGACAAAAATACGAACGACGACAATACCAAGCTGATATCAATAGGTTCGGCTTAAATTATAGTTTCATAATGTATTTATTGTATTTCATAGATGTTGATATTTTGAAGAACACAAATTTATTATTTTCTTAACTCTGAATGCCCGTGCCCTCATAAAAAAAATAGCTCTTAGCAACTCTCTCTGTTCGGTTTTAGTCTACATATGAGAAAATTCAGACAATTTAGCTAGACATTTATTAGTACTACTTACTTTTATGTATCACATGAAATCATGTGTTTCCTATTTTCCAAAAAAAAAAGAGTAAATAACATGCACTCCCTCCGATCCAAATTAATATTATCATATCTATTATCTATTAAAAGTGCATGACGGGCTACCAGAAAAAAGAGAAATAGACTAGAAAATCCCACAATAATCAAAAACATCTAGCCCTTTATTTAATGGACAACAAATCTCTAGCCATTAGATTAAACTTACGTGCAAAAATTACCCAACATTGACATTACAATGAAATAATGTATCCCTCTCACCATTACCTCTTTATTTCTTTCCATCGCGTGGCAGCTCATAGATGAAGTTCTCCACAACTTCGTTGACGCCGAAATGAAGCTAATAGCCTCAACTCCCTATGCTATTCTCTATTCAATGATCCATAGGAAGCTTAGCATGGATGGGTCCATCGCAAGAAATAAGAAGAATACACGTGGCCTATGGTTCTTAGCTTCCTAGCCCGGTCTGGAGAGCCGTACGTGTCTACGAGAACAAAGAGTAGGCGCCCAAGACAGGATCAGACGCGGCGTTGCTGACGGCCATGATGCCGAAACGATCAGCCCAACCCTATAGGCGATTCTTTGCGGCCTCCCTGTCATCTTCACTTGTAAATGTTTTTGTGTAAGAGGCAACTTAAATTATTTTCTTCCCTTGTGCAACATATGCACAATTTGCATACGTCATGCAGGTGCAGGCACATGATTGAGGATTACGATGCCCGTTAACAAAAATAGAAGCAATTCAGTTGTATTAGCTCGTCTTTTTACTTTTTTCTATTATAATCTTAATTGCTTTTACTATCGCACTTTCCAGCATTCAGTTGTAAGTCGTAACTGATATGAGCAGCTCCTTAAATTTCTTTTGGGTATATGCAGTGTAAATTATTTACTAGCATTCCTTGATTTAGTTATGATTAGAGCCATGCATACACTAATTACTAACTTCTAGAACAACTGTAGTAATCATAGTAATTAATAATCATCCCAAGTTTGAATAGTTAGTTGGTACTTTGGTTGAATCACCCAAGCAGTACTTTTGGTGTCCTTTTTAGCCTTCATTGTATATACTAGATGGGCTCGCCACCTATATTGCGGGTTGGCACTGTGTGGGTGTGGTGTACCCATAGATATCTTCAACATATCGATGTCTTTTATAACACGTTTAATTTGATAGATCAAGAATGGAGATCTGCCTAGTGTCATGATGACCAGCAACACACACTTGTAATTGCAGGGGACTTTCGAAAATGTAGACGCGGAGAAATGTGTGAAAGTTTGCAAAACATATAGTATTCTGACAATCAGTGCACATTCTAATGTGGAAACATAGCGCTTATATTGCATCAAACTGAAGATTGCAAAGCTCGACTGTGCCGCCAACCTGGTGTTTTGACACTGCGTGTCAGCCTTAAGGGCAAACTCAAGGGTGCGGCGTGCGGTTTCCACTCCTGTGGTGTCCGCTGGCTGATTAATAAAAAATGTACTCCTTGAGCCGGCAGAAAGTCGATCCGTAGAAATGACATTCATACTGGCAGGCCAATATGTTTATCCCTCGGCTCTCGGCTCTCGCAAAAGAGTAAGACGGAGGACACAAAATGGGAAGGCACCACCACCGCACAGACAAGGTCACAAAATCACGCAACATAAACATCCAGATGAACGCAACATATACAAACTAACATTACGTAGACCAAGGCCACTATGAAACCCTACCGGATATTTAGCCTAAGGCATAGGTCTGCCTTCATACCCGAGCACAGGGTTCAGGTGATACAGAAACCACACTTATACATAGACAAAATATAAAGGTGCAAAATGTCCCAAGCGATGCAACATGCGGAAAGAAAGATAAGGGACAGAATAAAGAAAAATATTAAAGAAAAAACATATTTAATAAGCAAAAGGAGAGAGAGGGATTTGAACCCTTGATAGTTCCTAGAAATATACCGGTTTTCATCCACAAGGAAACATCGAGCACACCATGCCATTGCCTAGCACGCAGCCTGAAAGCAATTTCACCCAGTTAGTTTGTCCGCAACCCAGCAAGGGCACATGAAACACACATTACATTAGCAGCCGTAACTTCTTCAGTCTTGTCCAATTTATCGTCATGTCTCTTTTACCAAGGACTCCCATGTGATGGTACAACATGTAAGAAATATGAATGAATATCCTGGCAGCAGTACGGCTCTCGGCAGAGCCAGGTTCCATTACCAGAAGATAACAGAACAAGTGTCTCTAGGTTAAACTACAAGCCAGAAAAAGAAAAAGAAAGTCTTGAAAAGGAAATCCACCCGAGGGGGGAAGCTGAAAACCTAGCGCAAAACAGAGGGTAGTAAATGTCTACGCATAACAGCCAAACATCCACTGATAGCACTCTTTCAAACGGCACAAAGTTTTCTTTTATACTAAACACAAAACGACTAAAGCACTGGAAGAGAAGTCAGTCCACAGTAACATCGGCCTCTTCATCGTCTCCAGCACGCAGACGCAGTGTGAGAGCCCTTCTAGCCATCTCATGCACCTGGGTGGACATGCGTTGGAGTCGATCCGCACCTTCGGTCATGACTCCCATGTCTTGTTCATTTTGAAGACCCGCCCAATACCGAAGGAACGAAAGGCAAATATCTTGGCGTGTAAGCATACACTCACATTTTCTTTGAACGATGAACCGACATTGATGGCTGATCATCGCCACCTATATCTCCATCCTTATCAACATCATTGGAAGTTTCTTTTGCAGGAGTCTACTTAAGTTAAAACAGTGTAAGACAATCAACAGCCAACAAAAGACCAACTCAGGAGCACACAGATATGAACGAAGACAACAGGAGGTAGTTGAGTGTTCTATCCCGGCTCAGCAGGCGTGGTGAGCAGAGATGGATCTCTTTCTCCGAAGCAGCTGCCTGTGACGAAGTGTGCAGTCCTGGCTCAAGAGGCGCTCCAGGCAGATTCTTTGGAGCAATAGAAACAGTCAAACAGATCACGCGGCAGTGATAAAACAAAAGGAAAACCGGATGAGTCCATAGAAAAGAAGCCTTACCAATTGCACTCCCTATCCAGCCTACACAAGTAGACATCAATTTGCTGAACCAGCGGATCAACTACCTTCCCCCTAGCTAGCAGCACTGCATCAAGTTGCTCAAAAAATATGTGTGACAACTGATAAAATTCTGATGCTATAGGCAAATAAGGTATTGAGTGTATGATGTAGTAATAAGTAGATATCCAAGGAACTATTTGGACAGTTCAATTATATCATAAAATGGTTCAGATTCTCACGTTAATGTATATCTAGCTATTGGATATCCCAATGTAAAACACCTACACATAGTAGCAAACCTGGCCAATGGGCCGTTTTTTGGCGGGCCGGCACGCAGCCCGTGAAAAAAGCACGGCACAGGCCCGACTCAGCCGGCGACGTGCCGTGCCCGTGAAATGCCGGGGCCGTGCTAGGGCTACATCCTCAGGCACGCGTGCCGGCCCGGCACGGCCCGTGAAGCCTGATAAAATTCTGATGCTATAGGCAAATAAGGTATTGAGTGTATGATCTAGTAATAAGTAGATATCCGGGAACTATTTGGACAGTTCAATTATATCATAAAATGGTTCAGATTCTCACGTTAATGTATATCTAGCTATTGGATATCCCAATGTAAAACACCTACACATAGTAGCAAACCTGGCCAACGGGCCGGCACGCAGCCCGCGAAAAAAGCACGGCACAGGCCCGACTCGGCCGGCGACGTGCCGTGCCCGTGAAATGCCGGGGCCGTGCTAGGGCTACATCCTCAGGCACGCGTGCCGGCCCGGCACGGCCCGTGAAGCCTGCTAACAGCAGGGAAATCTGGAGATATTGGCGCAAAAAGGTTGAGAGGGGGGTCGAACTCGCAACCTACCTCTCGCACCCCCTCCGCTTGACCACCAGACCAAGCAAACGTTGCTGAATTAGAAGGTAATCGATGCTTATTAGAGGATATATTGATGGGCCAGCAGAAAATATCTACCAAGCCCGCGTGCTTCACGTGCCACGGGCCGGCCCGCCAAGCATATGTGCCGTGCCAGGTGCCAGCACGGCCCGGCCCACGAGCTTCACGGGCCGCCACGTGCCGGGCCGGGCCGGGCTAGGCACGCGAAGCCTATGCTGGGCCGGGCCAGCCCGTTGGCCAGGTTTGCATAGTAGCGCATGCGCTTATCATTTAGGATCAAAGATTCCACGTAAGCTTAGCTACAGATTATTATGAAACAATTTTGTGATGTTCACCCCTAACGGAAGTTTTTAATTAGTTAACTCTTGCCTCCATATAGTTAGTAATGCCATTTTTGCTAAGTCTGTTTGGACTTACATATGTTGTTAGGTTAACCTCTATTCTAAGATACATGGATGCAGTATCAAAGAACAATATAGTTCACTTGTCATGCTGACTTGTTGAGATCTTAGGTTATGCATTTTGGTCGCAGGAACAACATGTAAATATGATAGAGAAATTCAAAACATGGAAGAGGGCATGCTATCAAGCCATTGCAGCTCAAGTTCTCGAGCTCGTATTAGTCTTCTCTAATTCATCCAATAGTACTTTTAAGGTGATTAATTATTTGCTGGTTTACTAAATAAAAATATGAACGATGTATTACTTGTGAAGAAATATATTAAAGCAAACTTCAGTAGCATGCATTAGTAAGGGATGAGCAAAGGCATATGGCACTAATTAACCTGAAACGAAAATACTTACCTTGTAAGAAGTAAATTCCACAATTCCATACCACATGTCTATGTTGTGAGGAAAGTGGCATTGAGCTAACTAAGATGTTTTTGTTAGACAGTGAGGTAACTTCACAACCTAATCGGTTCTGCCGCAGTAAAAAGGGAAAAACAAAATAAAAATTACTGAGACAAAGTGCATAATTCCAGAAATTAGGACAAAAGGCGAGTTTCTCAAGCTTTTGTTATTGAAGAACTGAAATCCATACTTTTCCCAGACCACGCTCAGTTTCCAATTGTTGTACTATTTTCAAAAAACCATTTTACGATAACCATTATAAAATAGAGTAAAGTATCTGCATTGAAAACTTATGGTCATACAGTAAACTGATATATCTTTAAACTGGTAGATGGTCACTACTCCAGGCTTTTGTCTCCTTCTCTATGTTGATTTATAGTACGAAATGTAGAAATAGTAAATAAACTTGGAGTCTAAAAGCCAACTGAGCATAAGTCACCTACTTCTCCATGCATGAAGCGCAGGATATGTTGAAGAAGGTACGTACTGTACAACACTAAGCAGTGTGCAGCGATCCTTAAACTTTGACAAACAAATCATGTCAAATGTCAACTTTCATACAAAGGAAGTATTGAAATTCATTGCAACATTTAACCATGGTTGCACGATAATAATTTGCATAAAGATGTGAAAGAGTGACAATTTCAACATTCATACCAATGGAAAATGCAGACATCTGCAATTAACATAAGACTCTTCAAAGGCAAATATCAGCAACATCTCCAAACTATTGCATCTTTCTTCCCTCGTTTGCAGTTTTAATATGTCATTCAATCTACAAATCCGAAATTAGTACTGTTGTTAAGCAGGTGCATACAAAACCACTGTGATACGAGGATCCTAGGAAGCATATTACCTGTTTGCTCAATTGCACAGACAACTGGAGGAGTGATGAATCAGAGCCCATGTGCATCCATTCCCGCTCAAGAATCCGCCAGTTTGGGATGGAGATATGAACCACGAAGATGAAGCGATATAGCTGCATCCTGAAGAAGCCATCCGCTAGATCAGGCCCACCATTGAACTCGCCGCCAGGCCAACTATGTGCAGTGCAGATGCCAACCACCAGATCGAGCCCTTTGGGCGCCGATAGGTTCATCCACGTGGCGGAGAAAGCTCAGCCAGCCGCAATCAACACCTTCCCGGTAGGGCCATCTCCAGAGATTAGGGGGCCCGGTACGAAATTTAAATAGGGCCCTGTTTTTCAAAAAACAAATCCATGTAACTATTATATGTAATCGTAATCCCACTTAGTTATAATTTTCTTATGCTTCATTTCATATAGCATTTGAAAAAAAATCAAATTTCCCAAAACATAACTGAGTGAATCCATTGGCGAATTGATGATGGCAGCCATCGGGGCAAGCATAAAGAGGAACATGAACGCCAAAAATGGCGCAAGCCGCAGGCAAAGCAGGGGCTCCGGGTCATCGGTGGAAGAGACTTCATTCAACTATCAATTCGTCTTTAGAGGCTTTGTTGGTAAAATTGAAAGGGAGAGTATGTACTTCATATATACTACTCGCTGATGTTCAGACTAACTCGGACAGATCCATCCAACCGATTCTAGATTTCTAACACAGCAAAAAGGGGGAAACGACACAACCCATCCAATGATCCAAACCAATAGCATTATGTAGCAGGCAAATCGTGCATAAACAGAAGAATGCGTAAGAAAACAGGACAGATCAAGAGTCACGTCGTGAGTTTGAGACCTCGAGTACCTGCCAGGCTCGTGTGTTGACGACATGTCCCCATCTCGGTAGCTAGACCGTCTCCCCGCCATGGACGAACAGCCGCCACGGACTGGGAGGCCCCCGCCCGCAAGGTATATTTCCGCCCTCGTCGCCAACTCTCCATGGATCGATGGATCAAATCGTGGTTACACACGGTTGGCTTCGGGAGATTAGTCTTGCGCTGCCTGAGATGGAGGCCAGCACAGCTCGAACTTACCGAGATTTCTAACATGATTAGCGAGTGGACCTAAGATTTGGGGCCCAAAATTTTCGGCCGCCCTGTGCCGTCGCACAGCTCGAACATGCTCGTCGACGTCCTGGACTAAGACCACCTATTCACCCCACGAAATCGAGGTCGCCGTCGTCGTAGCGGAAGAGCCAGGAGACGGAGGCGGCTGGGACAGTGACCTAGCACGGTAGGCAGAAATCTCGGGTTTCAAGGTCGTTACAACCAGCTGGAGAGGGCCGATTAGCAAGAACGAAGAGAAGGGTAGTGCCGGAGCTGTTTGGGAGGGAGTCGATCTCTTCGCGAACAGCCGCCGCGGCGCAGGAGCAGGTTTAGACGAAAGGATAGGGTGACAGGACTACAACCTCCCAAGAACTAACTGAAGAAGAATTCAGACATAGTTACAGTAGCAGCACCTCGGAGTTGGAATTTATTCAGCAAAGGAGCGGTTACAAGGGTTGTTACAGGCCAGACCACGAACAGTAGCGGCTGGGGAATAAACCCTAATGTTTTGACCCTAGAGGATTGTCCAGCTAAATAGAGGGAGAAAGCAAGGAAAAAGACAAACTACAGAGTGGTTGAAACGATAAGATGCAGCTAGGGTAGAACCGTAATTCAAGCGTGAAACGGTATCCCTTCATCCTAGCCGTCCATTGCACCTCTCTTGTTCCCCTTCTGAATCTTGGTGCATGACAATTCCCCTCTGATGAGATCAGTCTTGTCCTCAAGGTTGGAACGCTGGAAACACCTTCTGAATGAATGTAGCATCCTCCCAAGTGGCATGTTCTGCTGGTATGTTCTCCCACTTGATCAACCCCTGTACCACCGGGATAGAAATGTCTCCTTGTACTCGTGGGATTAATTTCCTCTCCAGAATGGCTTCAGGAGCAATTAGGATTGTGCCAACGGGGTTGATCAATGGCAAGTGAGGTGAGGGGATAGCATTTGGTCCCAGATATTTCTTCAATTGACTAACATGGAAGGTGTGATGTATGAGGCACCCTTCAGGTAGTAACAGTTTGTAAGATGTGTTACCTACTTTTGATAGAACCCGAAATGTCCCATGGTATTTAGAGTGTAGTTTGAAGCATCTGTGAATGCTGAGGGAAGTGTGGCTATATGGCTGGAGCTTCACATAGACCCATATCTCCTACCTTGAGTGTCCTTTCACTCATGTTTTTGTCAGCCTGCTGCTTCATTCTTTCCTGGGCTTTCAACAAGTTGTCCTTGATTTGTTTAGCAATCTCCTCTGTACTTGTATTGGGGGTGATTGCAGGATTAACATCATCTTGTGGTAATACCAGCTCAGCTAGCAGAGGGGGTGGTCTGCCATATAATGCCTGGAAAGGGGTCATCTTTAGTGATGTACGAAAGGAGGTGTTGTACCACCACTCAGCTAGTGCTAACCAATGATGCCATTTCTTAGGCTATAAGTATGACATATTCCTTAAGTAATTTTCCAATCACTCGTTCACTCTTTCTGTTTGTCCATTTGTTTGTGGGTGGTAGGATGTACTGAAGTGCAATTTGACTCCCAAAGATTTGAACAGTTCTTGCCATAGTGTGCTAGTGAAGATTCTATCTCGATCAGTGACAATGACAGTAGGTAAGCCATGCAGCTTAAAGATGTGTTCACTGAATGCTTTGACTACAGTCTTCATAGTAATTGGATGTTTCATAGAGATAAAATGAGCATATTTGGTGAATCTATCCACCACCACCAAGATGATATCTTTGTTTTCAGAAATTGGGAGGCCCTCAACAAAGTCCATACTGATGCGAGTCCATGCAAAGTCTAGCACTGGTAATGGTTGTAACTTTCCAGGATATTTGCAATGTTCAGCTTTGTTGATCTAGCATGTAGGACATGTTTTGATAAAGTCAATGACTTGTTGTTTCATTCCTGGCCAGTAAAAGAGGAGTTTAAGTCTCTGATATGTGGCCTTTTCCCGAGAATGTCCTCCCGGCTCAGAGTTGTGCAAGGAGTCTATCAGTTTCTTTCTCAAGTCAGTTGTGCTCCCCACATATAACTTGTTTTGACATCGGATGATTCCCTTGGAGAAGGAGAAGTTGTTGGAAGATGTGGGTGACACTGTCAACTATTGTATCAACTCTTTGCACTTTGTATCCTCACTGTAGGATTTAATCATCTCAAATATCCAAAGGGGTATAGCAGCACTTGTAATCATGGAGAGCAGTTTGTGCTTTACTCTAGATAGTGCATCTGCTACTTTGTTTTCTTTCCCTTTCTTATACTCAACTGTATAATTATGACCCAATAGCTTCACCAATAATTTGTGTTGTATACCCTCAGTTAGCTTTTGCTCCTGAATGTATTTCAAGCTGTGTTGATCAGTTTTGATGATAATTGAGGATGCAAGAAAATAGTGTTTCCACTTCTTGAGTGCTTCCAAGATTTCCATGACCTCTTTATCATAGGTAGATAAGCCAGCTGATTGTGGACCTATTGCTCTGCTCAGGTAAGAGATTGGCTTCCCTTGGTGCATTAGTACAGCTCCTATGCCATGGTTGCAAGCATGTCCCTCCAAGGTGAAGGGTGGGGAGAAATTAGGAAGTGCCAATACTAGTGGGTTGATCATTTTCTGTTTCAACAACTGAAAGGCAACAGGTTGACTGTCTGTCCACACAAACTGATCCTTCTTTAATGCCTCAAATAGTGGTTTATAGATTATTCCATATTTTTTAATGAATCTTCTGTGATACCCTTTTAACCCCAAGAAGCTCCTCAATTGTGTCACATTTTCAGGTTGTGGACACTTTGCTATAGCAACAATCTTTTGTGGATCAGTAGAGACTCCATCAATAGTGATGATATGGCCAAGGTATTCCACTTGGGTTGTGGCAAAAGTGCACTTTTGTAGCTTGGCAACTAACTGGTGTTGCTGAAGTAACTCAAATACTTGTCTTAGGTGTGAAATGTGCTCAAAGAGGGTTTTGCTGTAAATGAGTATGTCATCAAAAAAACTAGTGTAAATTTCCTCAGAACTGATGCTAGAATAGAGTTCATCAATTGCTGGAATGTGGCAGGTGCATTTGTCAACACAAAAGGCATGACTACATATTCATAATGGCCTTGATGGGTTGTGAAGGCAGTCTTACTTATATCCTCATCTTTCATTCTGATTTGATGATATCCACTCTTAAGATCAATCTTGGAAAAAATTGTGGCACCATGTAATTCATCTAGTAAGTCTTCAGTGAGTGGTATTGGATATTTATTCTTGACTGTTTGCAGGTTTAGTTTCCTATAATCAGTGCACTTTCTCCAAGTGTTGCCTTTCTTCTTTACTAAGACAACAAGCGAAGAATAAGGGCTGGAGCTATCTCTCATGTGCCCTTGTGCAAATAATTTCTTGGTTATTTTCTCCAAGGCATCTCTTTGGTGATGAGGGAGCATGTACGGTCTTTGGTTTACTACCTTTGCCTTAGGTAGTAAGGGAATTGCATGATCACAACCTCTCTTGGGTGGCAGCCCTTTTGGTTCTTTGAAAATGTTACTGAATTCAGTCTACAATTCATGAACTGTTGGCGAGTAGTCAGTGGCACTCTCCTTATCTAGTACTGCTTGTTTGAGAAAAAGTACTGCTCCACAGATAGAATGTAACAATAGCTTGTCTAGGTGAACACTAGTTTGGATGTCAGCTGTGGATGGGAGGCTGTCATCCTGAAATGTGACAATTGAATTCTTGCTAGTGGTCACTTGCACGGTCAACTTCTGGTAGTCCGGAGTCACAGGACTGTGTTGATAAATCCAGTCAGCTCCCAAGATAATATCATATCCTTGAAGATTCAGTAGTCTGAAATTTGAAGTAAAGGGAGTGCCCTAAATGTTGTAGTCATAGTTGAAGCAAGTGAAGTCAGTCCAGAGCATATTCCCATTGGCCACTGTGACTTTCATCTTTGTACTGGGTGTAATAAGATAGTTTGCTTTAGCTGCAAAGATTGGAGGCATAAATGGTGTTGTACTGCCAGTATCCACTAATGTTGTAGCTGAATGAGTCCCAATTTTGACAGAAAGTATGAAGGTGTGTCTGTGGACTTTGATCCCATGCAGTGCATGCATAGAGAGTTGTAATGGTTATGCAGGAATGCCACTCTCTTCTTCACTATCAGTGTCTTCAGTAACATAGATAATGTCCTTGTTGTCAGAATGAGCTGCTTGCAAAGCCAAAATCTGATTCTTGTTTGCTAGATTGCACACTTTCTTGTGACCTGGGAACCAAGGTTCCTTGCATTTGTAGCACACATTCTTTGCAGTAGCTTCTTGGATGACATTAGCAGGGGTTGTATTGACAGGTTTTGCATCATTTTGTACTAGTCTTCGGACAGTAAACTGTTGGGGCACATAAGTTTTTCTTGGTGGTACTACTTGCTCCATGCGCCTAGCAAGCCACATGGTTGTTTGCATATCCTGTGGTTTGTGACATTGTAGATGTGACTGGATGTAATCAGTTAGTCCAGAAATGAAGCTATTTATATAATAGTCCTATGGCAGTACAGGGTTGTCCCTCCTCATAAGATTCATGGTTGCCTCAAATCTTTGGATTTAATTGGCCATTGTAGATGTTTGTGTGATGGAGTGGAAATTATGCACATTATCACAGATGGATGTGATGGAAAACCTGTCTCCAATATACCTACAAAACCTGTGCCAAGGCATGTTATGGGCACTGAAATTTGTGCCTCTCAAGCAAGTAGTAGGATGTAGTTTGGGCAAAGAGAAATTCATCCAAACTTGAACTTCTTCCAAAACCTTCTTGCATGCGAGCACCTAATTAGTGCATGCATCAAATCTTCATCTGCATCCATGCAGATGCACCGGCTAATTCGTGCAATGTGTCTAAGCTTCAGGGTGTTTTCAATAGGTAGAATTCTATGCAGTACTCTCCACCAAAAGACACGAACCCTAGGCACAACATTGAGTTTCCAGAGTGATTTCCACATCCCTTGTTCCAAATGTGATGTCTATAAAATCGTCCCTTCATCTACAGCTAACTATTTTTGCGATTCACTAGAGCTTGATATGATGATTTAACGGAATAGAATCCCGACTTTTCAAAATTCTAGGCCCAAAAATCTTCCCCACTCCCTCGCCTAAGAGGGATATTCAGAATGGCATATGCCTTGGGGGTAATAAAATTCTTCCTAATCAGATCAATCTTCTATGTGCTATTCTCATTATCAATTAGGTCCGAAACCAGATGGATAGAGCCAATTATCTTGCCAAGCACTAACTGATGTGCCATCACCAATACATTTTAGCATACCAAGCTACGGTGCTTCTCTACCAGCTACAATTGACTGCCATGTTGTCGAAGGGTTACGTGGATAATAGCTTGTAAGAAATCAGATTGCGGGTAGTAGTGAACTTTGATGACCCTGCATGCACAGAGCGTTTGGTCCAGTCATCAACCTCCATCCATGCTTCCCAAGTAGAGCACTATTAAACAGCTTCGGGTCTCCATACCCCATCCCACCTCTACATTTAGGCTCCCTCGGTTCCTTCCAAGAAAACATGTGAAGAGAACTCCGGTCCAATGAGCTACTCCACCAATTTTTTCCAGTACTCGACATGAAGGATTTTCATACCTTCTTTGTCAGTTCAAAACATCCCATGCCATATAGAAGGATATCTTGTACCACTGTTTTCAGAAAAGTTTCCCTCTCAACACAAGGTAGCATTCTTTCACATCCTTGGACCTTACTCCGAATTCTTTCAAAAATCAAAAGATACAGTTCTGACGCGTCCAACTGTCATCGATGGTCCAAGATAGCATTCATTAAAAGCAACTGCGATACCAAGGGTTTCGATTCAAACTCTACCTCATAGTATCTAGAGTACTAGGACCGGAGAAAATAGAACTCCTATCCCTATTAACACACTAACTAGAACATTTCCCATAGATCCACAATATTCCGTTCAGCCTATCTCCACTCTACCAACATGCTCTCATAAAAATCAGACTGCCATCATCAAATAATATAATAAGTGATTAATCCACGGAGATTGAGCATTGTTTCTAACCCCTATGTCAACATGGTTACCTCCAAAATGATTCAGGAGAGAAGTGAACTCTTGCGAGTAGAGGATGAACATGTATGGAGAGCAGAGGATGAACATGTATGGAGAGATGGGGTCACCTTGCCGAAGCCCACGAGATGGAGTGAAATACTCAAGGAGCTCCCCATTCATCTTAATAGTAAATCTTACTGTCGTGGTGGTGGCACGGCAGATGCCATGGATAGGCTAAAGATGGGGCCAATGTGCACTAGAGAAATCCAGGGAGGGATAGTGTGGTGATTCCACACACAAATGTTTGTATTTCTCTCTTGTTGGATGTGGATTACAAGGGTTACTCAAGCTGTTTGTGAGAAGGAGACTAGTTCTCTTACTACCCACTACAAAGCTCTAGGGTTCTTCCTTAACAGAATCATCGATCCCCTTCTATGGAGGCCCTGGTGCTCCTTATATAGGGGAGCCCAGGTCACAAATCTAGGGCACACATGGAAGCATATTCCCCGAATATGCCCTTTGGTCAAAGCAAGATGCCTCTTTTTACACTTTAAACGGCTAGTCCAGACTCAGGACGTAAGCCTCCCTGAGCCCCTCTGTGACGTTGCATCACCAGACATTGATAGCGTCAGCCGACATTGCCTGCGTCACCTTTGTCGTCCACACCCCACTGGTCCTTCCCTCTGCCCACTTCGCTCATGCTATAGTAGACAGAGGCCACCTTCTGACCAGCGGGAGATTCCTTCCTTTCCTTGAAAGCCAAGTGGTAACTCGGCTAGCGCCTGGCTAACCCGGCTACGAGGGTACCTGCAAATAAGACAGACCAAACATAGCCTACATATGTTTTATGCCGGTCGGATTAACGTTAGGTGGACAGCCATCGGGCTAGGTCATCCCGTAAGTCCGCCTGCCTTGAGGTGACTCGGCCAGCATTCGCTTTGACCTTGCCGTACCTCGGCTAACTCGGCCTTTATACCCCGACGTGACCCTACCCGGGGTATCCCCCCAACATTAGTCCCCGAAGCTGGTGCGGTCTTAGCAACTTCAGCTGATAAGGCCACAACAGGTTCCATTTATCAAGATCTGCACTTCCCTTGCCCAGTTATCCTGTAACCCGGCTCTCTTGTTTGACATTATCTTGGCTCTTTCTGAGTTACTTTTCGTTGTCCGGGTTATTATCCATACATCTGAATCATCTTTCCTTCTCTCATATGCTTCCCCACATCCTACGTGGAGGATAATCATCATCTTGCCTCATTTTAAGGGTCGCGCCAGTTACTGCGTCGATTACTGTATTAATTGTCAGGAATAACTGTTGCGCACGTCACATTGTGGCAACCCCCTCGTTAACTTTATCATCATGTCGCGTCGTGGGATTCGCTGCTCCATGTGGCCCTTGGTGTGGCTCGCGCCTGATTGGCTGGCTTGGCGGATACATGGCCACATCGTGTGGCTGTGCCGCAGCGGTTGATCCCACTACGCCTCCCAGGGGCACAGTTAAATAGGGGAAGGGATGTCCCTTGGGGATTTACCCCACTTCGCACGCGCCCCTGCCCTCTACCTCTTCTTCTCCATAGCTACGTCGCTGCCGCTCCAGCTTAGCGTAGCGCTGCCGCTACCATGCCTTGCTGCTCTTCCGCATCTACACCATCATTCCTGCGCAAGCTTTCCGCTATGGGGCCTTCCTGTTCCAAGCTGTTGCCCCCCACTCTAGATTTCCCTCATGAAGACATCGATTTGGACATGACTGAGGAAGAAATCATCATCGCTGAGGAAGAAGAGGCGCACAAGCATGGCGGATGGGATGGTTCATGGGTTGTAACACCCTCAAATCGGCCCTATGCAAGTTTTAGCACTTCCCGCCAAACCCGCATAGAAACGATTCAAGGACGCCCACCAGGCACTTTCGTGCGGGTGGAAAACGAAGTAATAACATTATACAACAGTCCTCGATGGGACCCACAGAACAGATATATATATACAACACGACTCCATGAGTCAAGAATACAGATATACAGTACAAAGATCCAAATCACCTTGAAAACGGTAGAGCGTCTGACTATGGACAAGATGCAAATGGGGCTAAGAGCCCTAAAGAATAACCAATGGCGTCCATAACCCTGCCCAGGCCAAGCCGGAAGGGTAACCCTGCTAACAACGTCGATCTCAAACCTGCTAAAACAAAAGGGGTGCCGACAAAGGGCAAAGGAAAAAGAGGAGCGTCGGTACTGAGGCCAGTACATGGCGAGGCTAGAATTCGGCGGCTCTCGCCTACATAGGTATAGTAGGCTGAAGCGGCAGCACAGCGACACTAAACAACCTATAGAGACTCGATACAACTGGCGTTTATCAGAGATGGATAAGAAAGACCTATTCGGATCCAACCTGAAGCTAACACCAAACAAACCCATCCTGGTTTTCCCCCTCGAGACCAAACGAGGAAGTCGGACCAAGGAACTCACACCATTGGCAATTTTACTCATTCCGTTATAGTTGCAGCAATTACTAATCAGATATAGATAGCATGAGTCATCCTGAAGCATAAGTAGTGGGCAGTTTTAATTACCATTCTGTGGTAGTTGGAACATTTACTAATCAGATATAATTGTCCTGAGGAATCCCAAAACCCAGCAGTGGTTGGCACTTTTATCACATTGCATTGGAGTTGTAATACTTACTAGACATGTATAGCAAAACAACTCAGGTCCACCAGTGGTTGGCATTTTTAATATCCATTCCATTATAGTGAAGTTGATTACTAGTCAGATATATTAAGTCAAATTTATAGCACTACTTTAGTTATGCTTGTCTATGATCGAGATACTGTGCTCCAAGTCGTCCATAACCGCGGACACGGCTTTCAGAAAGTTTTACCCTGCAGGGGTGCACAATTAGCAACACACACTCGATCAACCTCAGAAAAACCAACTCAAAACCCAACGAGGCTTTCACGACAAAGCGATCACAGGATTCATAAAATATTTCAGGGGGCCACCCCACTAAGCTACCTGCAACGAAGTTGGCCGGCTCCAGAACGGAGCCAATGTTTGCGTCAATGGCTGTAAACGACTGGGAACCCAAAAGTGTGACTGGGCTTGTCGATACCGCGAAAACACTCTGCAATCCTAAACAGTACAGGTGCTCCACGCACAATCGTAAATAACACAGTAAAGCATGGCATAAGTACATGATAGTAATAAAGCCCCAAACTACTTTGTGGCCCCAAGAAATAGAAATGAATCAAGCTCTGGCTCAGGGGGGTCCATAAGGCCTCCCGTATGTGGATAGTGCGAAAAATTAAGGAACAGGTATCAAGTACTCGGGGTCCTACGGGACACAAGTGAGCGTGGAAGAACCAAATAACATCTATTGCCCACCGATGCCTCTGCATTGGTTATATCTAGCATTTTAATAGTTGTAATTAAAGTCATGATCATCTCCAACAATAAACATTTCCACCAATATACATTTCCACCATTCCAACAATTGTGGCACTCGGCAACACGAGATCGCACATGAGCAAGCAACTACGACTCGCAAGGCCAGCTATCTACCAAACAACAGGTATTAGGAGGTGTCCATGGCAATATAGAGGCTGCACGGGATATAACTGGTGCACGGAAACTAAAGCATCGCGACACGGATAGCAATAGATCAACAGGAGTAAATAAAGACTATAAATGCAAAATAGGTAGAAGGGGAAGAGATGCTCGCCTGGGAAAACATAGCCGAAGGTTCATAGCCGGAGAACTTGTCGATACTCGCATCAACTCATCGGCCTAATCTGCGAAGAAGCAAACACTAGAAGAAACACCGGATGCAATATTTAATACTACGGCAGAAGATCCGGCATGCTTATGATATGCATGCGAGATGAACAATTTAATATGCGACAGTCGATAATGTCATATTATAAAAATAATGGGGGACTCAGATAGGGAATCACATTAGGGTTCGGCGAACTTGGGCTCCGAGGGGTTCGGGGTCGGGTCTCAGGGTACGGATCTGGGGTTTGGTCTCGGTGGGATCGTTCTCGGATAACGGAGTAGATCTTGGCGTTCCGCGAAGAAGGACTTGGTTCGGCGTCGGGGCGCATCGGATTTGCCCTGGTCGGTGTCGTTCTTGTCGTCGCGAAGATCTTGTCGGGTCCGTGCCATCGAGTCGGTCTTGGCATCGTGGATGAAGTACTTGGCGTCCGTGTAGGAGTACTTGTCGCATCTGAGTCGGAGAACTCGGTGGTTCCGAGAAGGCGATCTTGGCATCCGGGGTGGTGATCTTGGCGTTCCGAGGGATCGGTCTTCGGGGCCACGTAGTAGACCTTGTGGTTCCACATCGAAGATCTTGGGGTTTCGGAGCGGTTCTCGGTGCGGTCTTGGACTTTGGCGCCGATGGTCGTGGCCCCAACTGGTCGTACTTGTTCATGAGAAGGCCTTGATCAACAGAGTAGTGCCCCGTCGGGCAGAACTTGCAGATCTCGCTCACACCACCGATACCTCAACACACCACCAGTTTAACACTAACACTTGTGTACATCGGGACCTCGTCGAGCAGCTGCAGAGAGGCACAGGGGCAACGAGGCCTAGGCCCCTTGGCAACGATAGGAGGAGCAAGCCCTTGCATACAGAGGCAAGGCGACGAGGTTGGACCGCGGACAGGAGGACGGTTCGACGCCCGAGGTGAGCGGGGCCACGTCGGTTGGACGAGGACGAGCTTGAGGGCGGGCGGCTGCAGAAGGACGGAGCACGGCGACGAGGGGCACACGACGGCCACGGACGGGAGGAGGTCGGGCTCGCGCGGCCGGGCCAGAGGCGGCCAACGCACAGAGACGGGCCCGCGGCGGAGTTCGGCACAACGGCAGGGAGGACGGTGGTTGTGGAGGGGGCCGGGAGGTTGGCGGTGCGGGACTCGGTCGAGTTGGAGGCGTGTTCGGCAAGGCAGAGCAATGAAGGGCGCGACGCCGGAGATGAGGACGACCGACAGCGGGGTCCTCGGATGCGGAGGCCGGGGTGGCCGCAGAGAAGCGAGGCCGGAGGGATGGAGGCGAGGAGGAACCACGGCAGCGGCGGACGACAGCGAGGAGAGGGCGGCGACAGAGGCGGGGGCTCGGTCTCGCGGTGAGGCTGGGGAGCGGTTGGTTGCGGGGGCTCGCCGGCCGGTGGTGAGGAGGCCGAGGTGGGGAAGGAGACGGCGGCAGGAGCGCCAGGCGCTGGCAGCAAGCGCGGGGATGGCAAGGGAGAGGAGGAGCGGGGTTGGTGAGGAGAGACACGGAGGGAGAGAGCTGGTTGGGCCAGGGGATGGTGGGGCCCGAGAGCAGGGACGTGTGGGTGCTGTGTTGCGTGAGAGAGGGTGGATAGGACAGAGCAGGAGGCGGCAGGTTGGAGCAGGGACAAGGCGCGTGGGTGGGAGGCGCCGGGTGGTGGGGCCGGCTGGCAGGGGAAGGAAAACAGCGGCTGGGCAGGAAGAAACGAGAGGAGGGAGTTGGGAAGCGCGCCAGGGGCGTTTGGTCGGGCGACAGGTGGTGGAAAGAGGGCGCGGGCGCGTGTCCACTTGGCGGGAGAGGGTGGCTGGGGAGCTGGGCAGGGGGCAGCCAGGTGGGGTCGGTGGAATGAGGTGGCAGGTAAGGAGTGGATGGGGTGGAGGAAGCGGTGAGGTGGCAAGCTGTGGTTGGCCTGGGTGATGTGGAAGGGGTTGGGTAGGATAGGGTGGGTAGGTTATTTGGTGGAAAAGGTGTTGGGTGGTTCTGGGGTAGGTAGGATTTTTATCTAGAGGTGGCCGGCTAGGCTTTCGGGCCTGGCTGGCTGCCTCCTATAAAAATAATATAAATTTTGTTTAACTAAAATGGGGTTTTTTAAAACCATTGGTAGACAAAACAAAATATTCCGGAGACCCGGGCTTTGATTTGAATAAAGACGAGAATATTTAGAAAACAAAACTAGGCGTTTCGAAAATCGTTTAGACTAAAACCAGGCATGATGATGACGATGCTCAAATGCAATGTGGCATGATGACATGAGCATGCGGTCATGATGATGCAATGCACAAAAACAACGCAATTTTCTAGTAGTGGTTTTTGCGGGGCGCCACATGGGTCTGTCAAGATGACTGATGGCCCAAAATATATCGAGCTCGTTGGGGAACCCCAAGAGGAAGGTATGATGAGCACAACATCAAGTTTTCCCTCAGTTATGAAACCAAGGTTATCAATCCAGTATGAGCAAGGAAACACCTCCAAGGTGTTGCTAGCTAGACTTTGGCAGGGCGCACTACCGGTGCCAGTAGCAACGTGGAAACCTGCACAACACAACCACAAAACTTTGCCCCCAACTTACAGTGAGGTTGTCAATCTCACCAGTTTTGCTGAAAACAAAGGATTAAACGTATTGTGTGGAAGAAAGTAATAGTTTGCAGAAAGTAAACAGAAAGCAGTAAACAGTTGATTGTAGATTGATGATAAAATAAAGGACCGGGGTCCATAGTTCACTAGTGGTGGCTCTCCTTAAGATAGATGACATGCTGGGTGAACAAATTACAACGGGGCAATTGACAAACATCGAGAAAGAAATATGCATATACTACTCATCTTGACTCCTTTGAGATTCGATTGGGCATTACAACATTATACATAGACCGTAATCCAACTGCATCTATGACTAATAATCCACCTTCAGGTTATCATCCGAACCGCCTCTAGTATTAAGTTGCAAGCAACAGATAATTGCATTACGCATTGCGTGTAAAGTAAACAATACGATTGTTCTATGAACAAAGGATTGTTGTTTTCTCCCTAGTAGCAACAACACATCTAGTACCTTAGAGATTTCTGTCACTTCCCCAGATTACTAGAGGCATGACCCCACTATTGAGCATAAATACTAACTCTTGGAGTTGCTAGCATCTACTTGGCCAAGATAGCTACTAACAACGGAAAGCATGCAAGATCACAAATAACAAAGACATGATAGAATCAATAATCAATCTGAAATAGCATCTCAATATCCATCGGATCCCCGCAAACACAACATGTAAGAATTACAAATAGATGATCTTGATCATGAACGGAGCTCACAGGATCTAATCATGATAGCACAAAGGAGAAGAACCAGCCATCTAGCTACTACATGGACATGTAGTCCAAGGATGAACTACTCATGCATCACACCGGAAGCTTGCATGGTGATGAAGAAGGCCTCCAGGGTGAATTCTCCCCTCCGCCAGGGTTCCGGGAAGAGCTTCAGATCCCTCCCGGTCTAGGGATGGAGATGACGGCGGCTACAGACTCTTTCGTGGAATTTTGATCGGGTCCTTAGGGTTTCTGTATCGGAGGCATCTTATAGGCGAAAGGGGAGGCCGAGGGGGTGTCGGAGGCGGCCAGACCACCCCTGGCGCGGGCCAGGCTAGGCCACGCGACCAGGTGGTGTGGTGGCCCCCTGGCGCCTCTCCGTCTCGTACTCTGGCTCCTTGTGTCCCTTAGTGAAAAACTGACTTTGGCTTTTGTCCCATCTAATTCCGAGAATATTCATTTTCTGACTTTCCTGGTACCAAAAATAGGAGAAAACAGGTAGCTGGCACTATGGCTCTTGTTAATAGGTTAGTCCAAGAAAGTGTATAGAAATTACTCCAAAGTTGGAACAAAACATAAGAAAGTAGATAAAAACCAAGCATGGAACATCAAAAATTATTGATACGTTAGCAACGTATCAACATCCCCAAGCTTAACTCCTACTCGTCCTCGAGTAGGTAAGTGATAAAAAGAAAGAATAATTTTTTAGGTGACATGCACCATCATAAACTTGATCAAAGTATTTGTAAAACAATGATAGCTGGGATCATAGTACTTCAACCATAACATGAAAGACAAAGTTCTAACAATAAGACAAAGCAACTATTGTTGCAACATGAAAAGGCATAAACAAAAGACTCATGAATAACAATGCTTTGCAAGATGTTTGTTTGTTTCACATAAAGAAAACATAACATAGTAGCATTCAACTTGTGCCTCATAGAGTAGCAAACATAAATGCATAGGACACCTTCAAAGTTCATAAGAGTGACTAGATAGAAATAGTTTAAAACAAGCAATATCAAAGCTATGCATCAATCAACTAGTCTTGGGACAATGCACATAGAACTAAGAATGGCCACTATGCTCTCAAAGTAGGTGCATAAAGATAGAAGGTGGAGACTCGACATAAAAGTAAAAGAAAGGCCTTCATAGAAGGAAGTAGGGATTCAAGTTTCATAAAGAGCTTCCAAAAATTATGGTACTTATTAGCTTTCAGCTCTAATTGCCCCTATCATAAGCATCTTGAAGTGATTAAGGTTAAAGTGAACAAACTATGGTGTATATGCTTGATGAAGTATAAGTTGGAAATCTCATGTCCCTTGAATACGAGGGCCGCTCCTCATGCTACTCAAGTTTAGTTACCGGTAAGTTCTTGTCATAGTAAGTACATGTGTATCATAGAGAACCGCCAACAAGGTACCCCTTGCCCGATGGTACGGAAGAATCCCCATATCAAAATGACAAGGCAAGTAGACAACGAGCATCTCAGCAATCTTCTTATTTACCATGGGAAAATGGTGCCTTTTCTCTCTTTCCTCTTTTCTCATATCTCTTTTTTCCTTTTTCTTTTTTTTTCTCAATATCTGACTCTTTTTTTATAAGAAGAATGCTTCATAGATAGCTCATTATGGTTATGCTGCAGGTTTCCACCATGACAACATGGATTAGACCAGCGGCCCAGGCATTTCTCTAACACACATACATAACTCCATGGACTTACAAGCTCCCCTTTCATTTCACACCGACGACATTCATAGACAAAAGAGCATGATATCAACTAGGTACAAAGTACAAGTGCAATGTTGAAAGCGTTCCCCATGACAACATGGTTTTGCTAATCCCCAACATATAAGTGCAAGCATATACAACATAGACGACATAATGGTTCAAGTTTATTAAGGGCAAGAAAAGTAAAGTGTGCCATCAAGTTCGTGAGAGCTTTAATCACTAGTTTTCTCATAACAAGTTTAATTCGGAAGTTAGATAAAAACATGAATATACTTGGAATAGCATATGCTAATAGGTAGGTATGGTGGAATCTTTGGAATAACTTGGTTTTAGGAGTTGGATGCATGAGTGGAACTCATACTTGGTTATAGAGGCTAGCAAAAGACTAGGAGCGACCAACTAAGAGAGCAATAATGGCCATAATCATGCAGAGCGACAAAACATCATTAATTAAAGCATAAAGTGATACTACAAGTTGAAAACTAAAGGATCATAAAGGCTATGGTGACTTGGGATAGTCATAACATGGTGTGAGCATGCGCCAAGTCAACCCAAATAAAGCATCAAAGGAGAATACCACAATACTATGCTTTAATATGCTAAAACAACACATGATTCTTCAAAGGCACATTAAGCAATCTCAATTGTTTATAACATGTCATGCTACAGCAAAGATCACTAAGCATAAAGCCAAAACAATATCAAGCATGACATGACAAAGCATATGCCATAGTCAAAAACAAGCTCCTTTACCACTTAAGCATGAACTTTTCCTACTCTTTTCCAATCCAAACCAAACTATTTGAAAACCAATGCATGAAAGAGGGGGTCCAACTAATTTATTAAGCAAACTAAGAAAACCAAGCAAACGAAAACCAAAACCAAAAACGAAGACGCTCCAAGAACAACACAATTGTGCATGAAACAATAAAAATGAAGTGTTTAGAAGAAACCTGCGATTTTTATTGATGAAGAAGGGGATGCCCAAGGCATCCCCAAGATTTGACGCTTGTAATTCTTGGATATTTCTTGGGGTGACACGGGGTGGCATACCCAAGCTTGAGATTTAGTCCATTCTTCATCTCATTACATCATTCCTTCCATACACCTGAAAATTTTCCTTCATACAAAACTTCACACAATCTTTATTAGCAACATTAGTGCACTCAAGATAATAAGTCTTTTGGTTCAGTTTCAACACCAATAAAATTTCCATTAAAACACAAGCTACTGTAGCACTTCCCTCAAAAAGCTCAATTCCCCAAAAAGAACCCAAAAAGGAACCAACAAGAAGCAAATGCAAATAATGGCAGAAATCTGTCAAAACAGACCAGAAGGTAAAAACCAATTTTTTCGAAAATCTTCTGTTGCTCAAATCAAAAAGTGTTGAACTAACTAAAGTTATATAACAACCTGGGGCAGAAGAACAAAAATTCACGTCTCAAAACGACGTATAGAGATTTTACACGAATTTTACGGTGAAGCACAAAAATCTGTTTTGGGACAACAACTTTCCCAAGCATTACTTCCCTCTCATTAGAGGTTACTCTTGGCATAAAAATCAAATAAAAAGGATAAGGAGCAGTTATTACAGAGGTAATAACTTCCAAGACTCATCTAAAACTTTTGGGTTATGTCCCAATAAGTACTTTTCTTTAACGCCTTTAAGTTAGGCATAGAAATCTTGAAAAGATGCTCACATAAGAAATATGAATTGAAGTAAAAGTGAGCATCAAAAAGCAAATTCAAAACACATTTAAGTCTAACCCACTTCCTATGCATAGGAATCTTGTATGCAAATAAATTCACAAAGAACAAAGTGACATACATAGGAAGATAAAACAAGAGTAACTTCAAAACTTTCAGCACATAGAGAGGTGTTTCAGTACCGTGAAAACTTCTACACCCATTTTTTCCTCTCTCATAATAATTTTCAGTAGCCTCATGAATAAACTCAAAAATATAACTATCACATAAAGCATGCCTTTCATGATCTACAAACACATAATTTTTATCAAGCTCAAAAATAATGGGATTAAAACCTTCAAACCCACTTTTAACAAATTTATAACAAGGTGACTGATCATTCTCAAGAGGTATGGGGTTCCAAGATAAGGTCAAGACCCCTCCAATATCATTTTTAATAGTAGTGCAATT
Organism: Avena sativa; assembly: GCA_916181665.1. Lineage (NCBI taxonomy): Eukaryota > Viridiplantae > Streptophyta > Magnoliopsida > Poales > Poaceae > Avena > Avena sativa. The sequence continues at coordinate 476,049,712 of OV702290.1, forward strand.
AATATTATCAACCAATATAGTACCATCATCTAGAGCTTTATCATAAACTTTTTCTAAGAAAAACTCTTTAGTACCATGAATCTCGAAGTTAGGCACAAATAAAGGATTATCATAGATAACATGAGCATAACATTCATCCTCCTTTGGTAAGCATGGGGACAATCAAATAATGTAAGGGATAAAGAGTTACTCTCATTAGAAGGTAGGCATGGGTATCTAATCCATTCTTCCTCCGTTTATTCATCACCCTCCTCCTCTTTTTCATCCAATGAGCTTCCCGTTTTAGCAATTTCTTCTTCCATAAGCTCCTGCAAGGCATTAGTTTCTTCTATTTGTGGAAAGGATCTATTAATATATTCAAGAATATAGCCATTTTCTTCCTTGTAATTATCAAAGAAAAATTTAAGTATATCATAAACCTCATATTTATAAGGTGAATCATCAGTATTTTCAAGCAAACTAGCAAGTTCAAATGCACCCTTCCAAGCAATAAATTCTTCAATTTGTTCCACATCATAAAAGTCATAATTTCCTTTAACATAAGAAGATATGGTAACATTATCATTATACTCACATTGAAAAGGGAGATGTTTATACCTCCTACAGCAACAAGATTTATCAACGCAATAAGTAACATTATAAGTAGAGCACACGTTTCTAGCAACGGTATTCAATTTATCAATTTGTTCCCATAAGAGTTTCCCTTTTTGTGACAAGCGGTGTTCCTTATAATAATATTTTTGTTCTTCTGTGAACCCACCTTGCCAATTAGATTCAGTTTCAAAGAAACCAACCATTGATAGAAAGCATGATAAAGCAAGACAATAACAGACCAACGAAAATAACAACTATAGTAGGAACTAATTTTTTATATATTTTTGATAAAAAGAACAAGCAAACAAAGAAAAAATAAACTAAGCAAAACAAATAAAACAAAGTAAAGAGATTGGTGATGAGGGACTCCCCTTGTGAAGATGTCCTTGACTCCCCCGCAACGGCGCCGGAAAAATAGCTTGATGGCCCAAAATATATCGAGCTCATTGGGGAACCCCAAGAGGAAGGTATGATGAGCACAACAACAAGTTTCCCCTCAATTATGAAACCAAGGTTATCAATCCAATAGGAGCAAGGAAACACCTCCAAGGTGTTGCTAGCTAGACTTTGGCAGGGCGCACTACCGGTGCCAGGAGCAACATGGAAACCTGCACAACACAACCACAGAACTTTGCCCCCAACTTACAGTGAGGTTGTCAATCTCACCGGTTTTGCTGAAAACAAAGGATTAAACGTATTGTGTGGAAGAAAGTAATAGTTTGTAGAAAGTAAATAGAAAGTAGTAAACAGTTGATTGTAGATTGATGATAAAAGAAAGGACCGGGGTCCATAGTTCACTAGTGGTGGCTCTCCTTAAGATAGATGACATGCTGGGTGAACAAATTACAGTGGGGCAATTGACAAACATCGAGAAAGCAATATGCATATACTACTCATCTTGACTCCTTTGAGATTCGATTGGGCATTACAACATTATACATAGACCATAATCCAACTGCATCTATGACTAATAAACCACCTTCAGGTTATCACCCGAACCCCCTCTAGTATTAAGTTGCAAGAAATAGATAATTGCATTACGCATTGCGTGTAAAGTAAACAATACAATTGTTCTATGAACAAAGGATTGTTGTTTTCTCCCTAGTAGCAACAACACATCTAGTACCTTAGAGATTTCTGTCACTTCCTCAGATTACTAGAGGCATGAACCCACTATCGAGCATAAATACTAACTCTTGGAGTTGCTAGCATCTACTTGGCCAAGATAGCTACTAACAACAGAAAGCATGCAAGATCACAAATAACAAAGACATGATAGAATCAATAATCAATCTAAAATAGCATCTCAATATCCATCGAATCCCTGCAAACACAACATGTAAGAATTACAAATAGATGATCTTGATCATGAACGGAGCTCACAAGATCTAAACATGAAAGCACAACAGAGGAGAAACCAGCCATCTAGCTACTACATGGATCCGTAGTCCAAGGATGAACTACTCACGCATCACACCGGAGGCTTGCATGTTGATGAAGAAGGCCTCCAGGGTGAATTCCCCTCTCCGGCAGGGTGCCGGGAAGAGCTTCAGATCCCTCCCGATCTAGGGATCGAGATGACGGCGGCTACAGACTCTTTCGTGGATTTTTTATCGGGTACTTAGGGTTTCTGTATCGGAGGCATCTTATAGGCGAAAGGGGAGGCCGAGAGGGTGCCAGAGGCGGCCAGACCACCCCCTGGCGCAGGCCAGGCTAGGCCACGTGGCCAGGTGGTGTGGCGACCCCCTGGCCCCTCTTCGTCTCATACTCTGGCTCCTTGTGTCCCTCGGTGAAAAACTGACTTTGTCTTTTGTCCCGTCCAATTCCGAGAATATTCATTTTCTGACTTTCCTGGAACCAAAAATAGGAGAAAACAGGCAGCTGTCACTATGGCTCTTGTTAATAGGTTAGTCCAAGAAAGTGTATAGAAAGTACTCCAAAGTTGGAACAAAACATAAGAAAGTAGATAAAAACCAAGCATGGAACATCAAAAATTATGGATAAGTTAGCAATGTATCAATGACCTTGAATGGCTCTACCAGACCCGCCGCATCCCCACAGGCGTCTCCTGCCGCCTCGCTGCCCTGGAGATTGCCCCCTCCCCAAATCCAGGCGAGTTCGTGGTTTTCTTGTCCCATTTTCAGCGCGGCTTTGGCCTCCCAGTGAGTGATTTCTTTCGTGATTTCCTCAATACCTATCAGCTTCAGCCATACCACCTTCCAGCCAATGCCATTACCTTCCTCTATTCCTTTTCTTCTGGCATAGAGGGATATGTTGGCCTCTGGCCTACCAAAGAACTTTGGATTAAGTTCTTTGGTCTTCGCAAAAACGTCATTCCTAACCCTCTTCTTGCCCCAGCCGACAAACTTTTGACCCAGTGCGGTGGAGCTTCTATCTCTCCCCACAAGAATTCCGCTTTCCCTAGGGTTACCGACCTTGAATCTTGCAAAGGGTGGGCCCAAACATTTTTCTATGTGAAGAACAATACGGACGAGGACTTGATCCGGCTGCTCCCCTTTGAAATGGGTGTCACAGACACCTCCTTATGGGAGCAGATCCCGAAGCGGCCTACTACCTTGGCGAATCAGGTAGACAGGCAAATCAAGGAGCTTGTCAAGGTGGGGCTGCATAGCGAGGATGTTATGATCACCTTCGTAGCAGCCGGATCTCCCCTCTCCATAAATGCTTGCATAAGCTTTGTCATTTGAGTGGTCCTCTTGACCCCAATCACACCTCCTCCTTCGATCTTACCAACTCCGACATATTCCGGCGGCTTAAGGCTATCTTTAAGATAGATAAGGAATTCACTGAGGCGTGGAAATGGTGCCTTGAGCATTTCCATCGGGGTAACTTGCCTCCTCGGGTATGTTCCTCTGCTGACCATTTTTCCGAGTCTCGCGGTATATCGGATTGTATCCTAATTTGATCCTTCAGTCTTTTTGCTCTCAGTTGTTTCTCCAGCAGACAATTGAAGATGGTAAGGAGCCAGCCCTCAAATGGGTGGAGGACTGCTCAGAGCCAGACGCGGATGAGCCGGACCCAGAGAGATTCTTGCCTACTCCGGATAGCACTAAGCGAACTTCTGGTAAGGCCTCTTCTTTGAGGGATTGGCCGGATGATGATGACTCTGATGTTGAGGTTATGGAGGTACTTGATCCGGTGCCCATCTCTTTCGCGTTTCCGGTTACCTCGACTTTAGCTAACCCGGCCGGTCAGGTCCACGAGGACCCTCCTCTCGCTGTGGATGAGCCGGTTCCTGCCCCTTCCCAGAAGCGCCTGGCAACCTCGACCGCAGCCTCGGAGGCGCCTCCGCCCAAGAAGAGACACAAGAAATCCGACGTTAAGGGTGCCGGCAAGCCCGTGCCCAAGACTATGGTCTGGCGAGCACCCAAGCCCAGGGAACCTCCAACCTCAACCGAGTAAGTCTTTTTTCTCCTTCCTCGTTATTTCTGGGTCTTGCTTCCTATCTTTGCATTTTACTTGTCCCTCTTTCTCCTCTTAACTTGTTGCTCATTGTCTGATTCGGCAGCGCTCCAAAGGTGATCCCCCATAGTGGTCCCAACATTTCCTCTCCTATGCGGAGTGCTCCATCCCCCCGTGATTACGATGTTCGCCCGTTGAGCCCTATCCAAGAGAGTTTAGCGGCTGCGCCGGATCTAATCCCACCTCGCCACGAGGAGGGTAATGTCAATGCAGGGGTAGTGGGACTATGCCGGACCTCCCCAGTGCTTCGGCTCAGCCGCAACCCAGAGTTACAGAGGTGCCAACTTCATCGACACCACCCCAGCCTTCTTCTTCTTCTTCTTCTTCTTCTTCTCCAGTACCTATTTTGCCAGTAGCATCGGCACCAGCACCAGTGCAAGTATCCTCTCCAGCACTAGTACCAGCAACACCAGCACCAGCATCTTCGCCAGCACCAATAGTAGAAGCACCAACACCAACACCAGCAGCAACAACACCAACACCAGCATCAGCGCCGAAGAAGAAGCCTCAGGCATCTGCATCCGGATAAACCATTTCCACTAAGGATATATTCCAGCCATCTTCGCAGGCTCAATCTGGAGCAGCATCCTCGGCTTCTCTGCAGCGGCCAAAATCCGCCAGCAAGAGCAAGAAGGCAGCCGAGGTAGCCAAGGATCCTTCCTCTAAGGGCACCAATATCGAGTCTGTACAGCGGACGCTCGTGTCCATGACCAAGAAGGATGGTGCCGCCTCCGAGTCTTCTACTGCCAGATCAAAGGGTAGCAAGCAATTAGCTTTGCATACTAGCCTGGCTGCTGCCCAGGCTGCGAGTCGGGAAGCCCATGCTAAGGGTCTGGTGATGAGCTAGGCGCTTAGCAGGGAGAATTATAGTCCGGCGTGTAGGTGTTCCGCGTATGAAAACAATAAAATTTTACCCTATGCCCCTGAACCCCTGATGCTACCAGGACCTATCTATTAGTAATACAGTAACAGAAGGGGATTTTCGCGAATTTACCCTTGAAGACCAAAAAGCGTTGTCAACGCTCAAGAGAGCGTGGTTGATGTAGACGAGCCAAAGCCGACCTCAAGGTCGTGATGAAGTCCTTGCGCTCCTGTGGCTCCAATGACTTCAGTGCCTCAAGTGTGACACCTCGCGGGGGAGTTACACACATCCGGTGCCTAACGATGACTCCCGCTTCCCCGATCCAGCAGTAGTTGTGGAAGTAGAGCTCCTGGATCCAAATCCCGTAGCGCGACGGCGCTCCGCGGTGAAGATATCTCTCGTTCGCGCAGTCCGAACTTGGGACCACGGTCACGGGAGAGAGAGAATATCAATTGGAGGTCTCCCCAAAAGTGAGGAAACCTTTATTGAATATTGTGTGTATTTATCTGGCCAAATACCCCCACTATATATAGGGGGAGGGGAGGTACTACCTCCCTCAAAGTCCCGGGGTGGGACTAAAGGAGGGGGAGAGGGGGGGCACTGCTGGCCAGCCCTAGTGGGCCCCGCACGGGGGGGGGGGGGCTTGGCCCAGCCGGCCACCCCCTTGCCCCTTCTCTCCTCTTGCCTTTCCCTCATGGGCTCTTCTCCCTCCGGAAATTGGCCCATTAAGCCTTTTGACCTTTAAATTGATTTTCTCTTTTATTAAATAATTATGAATAAATGATTAAAGCAATATTTAACATTCATTCACATATTATTCAATCCCCGTGGCTATGGAACACCTTCCATCTCCACTCTGTACATCCTCCGGACTTACTGAAACCCTTCTGGTTTTCTCTCTACTCTTCTTTGGTGATTCTACCGATCCTATAAATACTCTAAGCATCATCAAGCCCTTAAGAGTGATACCCCACGGTCTGGGAACACTCCAGACATGGTCGGGACACTCCCGGACCAATGATCGACAGAGGGACCTGGATGGCCATGTGACCCCTATGCATTCCACAAAGATCTTTTGTTGTTTGAACCAGGACATTCGTGTCTTATTCCCTTTGTCTCTCGATACTTGCATTGCCCGAGATCTGATCAATGACATCACCATGTCGTGTTCAATCTCGTTACTGAATAATGCTATTTGACTCGTTCCGACAAGTGATATCCCTGTGATCAAATCACACGCTACGCAGCTATTGGATATAACTTCTCCGAGTGGACCCTTAAGTATATTTCCGTCACGTGGACGGAAAAATCCCGCTCTTGACATATATTGCCTCTACGGTTCCTCCGAGCACCTAAACACACCTTTATAATCACTGTGTTACCAAGTGACGCTTGATGCTATCTAAGCACTCTTGGGAGACAGTGATTGATATAGCCTCACGGTCTAAAGAATAGTCTACGAGGATCCATTCTAATCATCGTAACTTGAACTTCATGACATGATCGGTCATGATGTTTAGGTTGGGTATTGGTTCATCATCCCATTCTCAAAATGAGTTGACTCCATTTCCAACTGGCATAAATGCCACATGATCAGGAAACCTTGATCATCTATTGACCAATGAATGAGTGACTAGAGTTTCACTGGGAACCCCTGGTTGTTTATATATCACACGTGTATTGACGTTTCCTTTCAATACAGTTATAGCATGATATAAACTTAATCATAAACTTTATGAAATATGATAATAATCCTTATTATTATTTGTCTCTAGGGCATATTTCCAACAGTCTCCCACTTTCACTAGAGTACAAATAAACTAGCTGCATTTGTTGTTAATCATTGGCACCGTATTTCCCGGTACCCTGAACATGCTTGCTCATGGAAGAGGTTGAGTCTTGGGCCTGTACTTTACAGTCCCAAATCCTTTGCAACTTACTAATGTCACCTAGATTGACATTGATACTTTATCATCACATGATAACATCTTTGTGTATGCATCGTTGCTATGGTAACAGAATGAGGCCGAATTCCAGGAGCCTACAGTGACTTTAAATCAACCTCAAGGGCTTTCTCATGGGCACTGTTGATGACCCACAAGTATTGGGGGTGTATCGCAGTATTTTCGATAAGTAAGAGTGTCGAACCCAATGAGGAGGAGAAGGTGCTGGCTAGTGGTATGGATCAGGAATTCTCTGCAAATACTTAGCAAACGGATTTTTAGGGGTTTTTGATAAAGCAAGTAAACAAAGTACGAGTAAATAAAAGACAGTAGGAATAAATGCAGCAAGTGGCCCAATCCTTTATGCAGCAAAGGACAAGCCGGTTGTATTACTTAAGATGACCAAACGTTCTCGAGGACACATGGGAAGACTGTCAAGTGCTTTCGCTTCATATAGTTGATTAATCTTCTTTAGCTTGCTAAGTGTTGTGTGGGTGAACCTGTGCTAATGTACCGACCTTCTTAGGACTAATACATACTTGTGATTATACCCCTTGCAAACATCCGTAATTACAAGAAGTAATTACGGTAGAAACCTAACCACAACTTTAAACTCTAAGACCCTTACGTCCCTTGTGCAATGGTTTCCTAACGGGGGTTCAGGTTTCTGTCACTCCGGCAACCCCTACGATTAGTTGCCAAATACACAATGCATTCCCCTAGGCCCATATAGGTGAAGTGTCATGTAGTCGACGTTCACATGACACCACTAGAAGAAGTACACCACAACTTAAATATCAAACCATTGAATCTTTCTCAACACAACTCCACTACTAACAACATGACTTCTCCCATGTCCTCAAGAACAAAACGAACTACTCACAAGACATCATATGGATCATGATCAGAGATGGAATAATGATGTATAACAATCTGAACATAAACAATAATTCAACGGTTCACTCAATAGCATCAACTACAAAGAGTAATCAACACCGGGAAAGTTCCCCTATGAACTATGCAAGATTCAACCCAATTGTTACAGCAATATGGAGATGGTGATGAGGGTGGTGATGATGATGATGGTGGTGATGATGATGATGATCTCGATGAAGTCCAGCTTGATGGTGGTGTTGATGGCGACGATCTCCCCTCTCCGGGAAGGAATTCCCCCGGTAGAAATCTGTCTACCGGAGAGATCTTTCTCTCTCGATGTTTTCCACCCCGCAGAGGCGGCGGAATCTTTCTATGGTCGCTCCCCGAGTCTTAGGGTTTCAGGAGGATAATATACGCCAGAGGGGAGTGCCAGGGGTGGACCAGGGCGGCCACACCACCTGGTGGTGCGGCCTAGGCTGGATCGCGCCAGGGGGTGGTGTGGGCCCCCTGTGGCCCATCTCCAGCCCCCCTTCTGGCTTCCTTCGTCTTCTAGAAAAATAGGATTTTCTGTATATTTTCCCGGATTTTCTGATCTTCGCGAATTTTGCCTCCAAACAGCACCTTTTCCATCAGAATCCTGACTGCAGCGGTCCATGCTCCAAAAGTCATCAACCATGCAAAAACAGATGAAATAACATAAGTATCACCTCTCAATATGAAATATATCAATGAATAACAGTGAATTATGACATAGAATAGTGATGCAAAATGGACGTATCAACTCCCCCAAGCTTAGACTTCGCTTGTCCCCAAGCGAAACTGAGCTCAATAAACATGGCCTCAGGTTTATGGAGTGAAGAGTCGATAAAAGAATACGGACAAGAAGCATCACATTCATCAATACATAGATCATAATAGAAGACAACTCACTATTATATAACTCAACTTGCAATAAGTAAAGGAAACACAATAAAGATACATAAAGTGAATCATAATTGGTAATGGCAAACTTAGCTCTTGGTCGAAGAATAGTTGATAATTTGCTGGAGTTCACAAATAACTGGTTTTCAATGATAGCTTTCAAAGTAGTAAACATCAAGATAAGAGCAATGTGCAAAATAAGGAACAAAATAAACATGATTGAATAAATCATCATTTGAATGAATGAAACACGACAACTCAAAATACTTGCTGAGATAGAAGGGAGTAGGTTTACTGACTCAACTAAAAAGTAAAAGAAAGGCCCTTCACAGAGGGAAGCAGGGACTACAAGTCTCATAAAGAGCTTCCAAAAATTTTGGTACTTACTAGCTTTCAGCTCTCATTGCCCCTATCATAGGCATCTTTAGGTGATTAAGGTTAAAGTGATCAAATATGAGGATATGCATTGACAAGTTGCAAATTGAGAATATCATGTACCTTGAATACGAGGGCCGCTCCTCATGCTACTCAAGTTTAGTCACCGGTAAGTTTTTGTCATCGTAAGCATACGTGTATCATAGAGAACCGCCAACGGGGTACCCCTTGCCCGATGATATGGAAGAATCCCCATATCAAAATGACAAGGCAAGCAGACAACAAGCATCTCAGCAATCTTCTTATTTACCATGGGAATATGGTACTTTTTTCTCTCTTTCCTCTTTTCATAATCTCTTTTTTTCCTTTTTCTCTTTTTTCTCAATATCGGACTCTTTTTTTATAAGAAGAATGCTTCATAGATGCTCGTTATGGTTACGCTGCAGGTTTTCACCATGTCAGCATGGATTAGACCAGCGGCCCAGGCATTTCTCTAACACACATGCATAAATCCATGGACTTACAAGCTCCCCTTTCATTTCACACCGACGACATCCATAGACAAAAGAACATGATATCAACTAGGTATAAAGTACCAGTGCAATGTTGAAAGCATTCCCCATGACAGCATGGTTCTTCTAATTCACAACTTACAAAGCGCAAGCATATACGCAACATAGGTGAGCACAATGGTTCAAGTTTATTAAGTGCAAGAAAGTAAAGTGTGCCATCAAGTTCGTGAGACCTTTAATCACTAATTTTCACATAACAAGTTTAATTTGGGAGGTAGATAAAACAATAATTTACTTGGAATAGCAATAATGCTAATAGGTAGGTATGGTGGACATAAATGGCATGGGTTTTGGATTAAAGGAGGTGGATGCACGAGAAGAATTCCCACTCAGTACAAGTTTTTGGCTAGCAAGGCTGGGTAGCAAGTATAAGAGTTGAAGGAAACAAACAAACATACAAGTGATAAAACAAACATGCAATCTTCCTTGGAAGCACAAAAGATCTTAGCTAGATAATACTAAACTTATGAGCAAATCAAGAAAGAAAGATGATGAAATTATTTTTCTTTAGAGTACTTTTATCTTTTCATTCAACTCTCAAAAAAAATAGTGTTGCTACTGACCAAGCCAGGTTTGCCAAAACCAACTAAATTAACTCAATGATCCCAAAGTGATACCAATACTAACAACAAGATCAATCATATAACCACGAATTGAAAACTAATATAAGGTATGCAAAAGAGTAAATGATAGAACTTCTCATTAATATTCCATAACGGCAACTCACACCAAGGGATACATATCTAACGAGAGAGGGGACACTTCCATAATGCAAACCACATCCTACATAATAACTTCTCTATTCATGATATGACTCTACTAAAAAGGTAAAAAGATAGAAGATAGTGATGAGATACCGCGACACTCCCTCAAGCTTGGAACAAACCAAGGGGATGCCAAACCTGATGACGAATTACTCCTTCAGTGGTGGTGGTATCCTCTCATCTTCGTCCGACTTCCAGGGTAAGGGCTTCCCATCAACAAAGGACATCGTGGTCTCCAGCATCCTGAAACTTGCAGCAGCACTTATGCGCTTAAATCTAACTCCGTACTCACAGTTTTGATTTTGAACATCGTAGAGCTGTGCTTGAAGTTCATTGGTTGTTTGGCGGAGTGAGAGGAATTCATCCTTGAGCTCAGCAGTCTCCTTTTGGTGCTCGGTGATGAGTTCGGAACAAATCTTGTGGATGATATCCACTTCGCGTTCCGCCATCTTCTTGTACCTAAAGACTTCTTGCTCTAGTGCTTCCATCCCGTCCTCGAGACTTCCTTCACCTTTAGGGCCTTGAACCTCTTCTATCCGGACCTCCCCGTCTTCAAACAATAACTCCTTGGGATGAATCTTCAACTCCCTCATGTATGGGTTGATGATATCCTCTAAGAGATCCTCCTTGGTTGATCCAGAGGAAGACATTGTGGCTCCAAATCTAGGACTCTACCTATCAGAAACAGATCGAAACGAAAACACGATATATGAACCTCGGGGGATCCGGGGGGGGGGGGGTTATATATTATGAAGTTTCATAACAAAAGGAAGGTACTAGGCGAAAACGAGTCGAAGGCGGAGTCCGAGGTGGACTCACCACCTGGTGGCGCGGCCAGGGGTGGGCCCGCGCCATAGGGTGGTGTGAGCCACCCTGGCTCCGTTTACATCCCCCTTTCGCTTCATAACTTCCCTTATTGGCTAAAAACTGCAAAAATATAGTTGGATAGTATTTTCGCGGAACTTTTCTTACCAGAACTGTTACCTATTTGAAAACGGAGTCTGCAGGTCTCTAAGTTTGGTCCTTGATAAATTTTTCCGGAGTTATAACTTGAAAGGCATCAACATCTTCATTGTAAGAATCCCCAGCAATATAGTGCTTGAGTCGCTGCCCATTCACTACTTGTGTAGTATTATCTTTTAAAGAAGAAATTTTTATTGCTCCTGAATGGTATACTTCTTCAATAATGAAAGGTCCTTCCCATTTTGACAGTAGCTTTCCTGCAAAAAATCTGAGACGAGACCTATACAATAGAACTCTCTCACCAACATGAAATTCTCTCTTAAGTATTCGCTTGTCATGCCATCTTTTAACTTTTTCCTTAAAGAGCCTAGCATTTTCATAGGCTTCACTCCTCCATTCATCTAAAGAACCTAAGTCAAATAATCTTTTCTCACTAGGGAGCTTACAATCTCTATTTAGTCCTTTAACTGCCCAGTAAGCTTTGTGTTCTAATTCTAAAGGTAGGTGACAAGCTTTCCCATAAACCATTTTATAAGGAGACATCCCCATAGGGTTTTTGTAGGCAGTTTTATAAGCCCATAAAGCATCGTTCAACTTTTTAGCCCAGTTTTTTCTAGATCTATTAACAGTCTTTTGCAAGATGGACTTAATTTCTCTATTTGATAACTCTACTTGCCCGCTAGTTTGGGGGTGATAAGCTGAAGCAATTCTATGATTAACATCATATTTAGCAAGGGTCTTTCTAAAACCACCATGAATGAAATGAGAACCCCCATCAGTCATGAGATACCTAGGCACTCCAAACCTAGGAAAGATAACATCCTTAAGCATTTTTAGAGAAGTTTCCCCTTCAGCACTCTTCGTAGGAATGGCTTCTACCCACTTAGTAACATAATCAACGGCAACAAGAATATGAGTATAACCTTTCGAGGGAGGGAAAGGACCCATAAAGTCAAATCCCTAGCAATCAAAGGGTTCAATAACTAGAGAGTAGTTCATAGGAATTTCAATGCATCTAGAAATATTACCAACACGCTGACATTCATCACAAGATAAAACAATTTTTCTTGCATCTTTAAAAAGGGTAGGCTAGTATAAACCTGATTGTAGCACCTTTTGTGCAGTTCTATCTCCTGCATGATGTCCTCCATAAGCACTACCATGACATTTACGCAATATTTCCTTTTGTTCATATTCTGGAACACATCGTCGCATAATACCATCCACTCCTTCTTTGTATAAGTGTGGGTCATCCCAAAAATAATGCCTCAAATCATAGAAGAACTTCCTTCTTTGCCGAGCTGTAAAAGTTGGAGGCAAATACTTGGAGACAATAAAGTTAGCATAATCAGCGTACCAAGGGCTCCCTCGCGAGCTTACCCCTACTGCAGCTAACTGTTCATTTGGGAAACTATCATTAACAGGCATAGGGTCAAAAGAGATGTTTTCCAATCGAGATAAATTATCAGCTATAGGGTTTTCAACACCTTTCCTGTCTACTATATGTAGATCAAACTCTTGTAAAAGCAACACCCATCTAATAAGCCTAGGCTTAGCGTCCTTCTTCATCATAAGGTATTTAATAGCAGCATGATCAGTATGAATGGTGACTTTTGAGTCTACAATATAGGGTCTATACTTATCACAAGCAAAAACAACAGCTAGAAATTCTTTTTCAGTAGTAGCATAATTCCTTTGAGCAACTTCTAAAGTCTTACTAGCATAATGAATAAAGTTTAACTTTTTATCAATTCGTTGCCCAAGTACAGCACCTACAGCAAAATAACTAGCATCACACATTATTTCAAAGGGTAAACTCCAATCAGGTGGTTGAACAATATGGGCTGTAGTTAAAGCCTTCTTAAGAGTTTCAAAAGCTTCCTTATAATCATCATAAAAAACGAAGGGTACATCTTTTTGAAGAAGATTAGCGAGGGGTTTTGATATCCTAGAAAAGTCTTTAATAAACCTTCTATAGAAACCAACATGACCAAGGATACTATGAATACCTTTGATGTCTCTTGGACATGGCATCTTCTCAATTGCCTCAACCTTAGCTCTATCAACTTCTATGCCTTTTTCAAAAACTTTATGCCCAAGGACAATCCCTTCATTAACCATGAAGTGGCATTTCTCCCAATTAAGAACAAGATTAGTTTCTTCACACCTCTGCAAAACTTTATCAAGGTTGTGCAGAAAATTATCAAAAGAAGTTCCATAGCAGAAAAGTCATCCATGAACACTTCCACAATTTCCTCACAAAAGCCATGAAAGATAACAGACATGCATCTTTGAAAAGTAGCAGGAGCATTACATAAACCAAAAGGCATACGTCTATAAGCATAAGTACCGTAAGGGCAAGTAAACGTAGTTTTTTCTTGGTCTTGTTGTTTAACAGCAATTTGAGAGAAACCAGAATAACCATCTAGAAAACAAAAATGGGTCTTTTTAGACAACCTTTCCAACATTTGATCAATAAAAGGAAGCGGGTAGTGATCTTTCTTAGTAACTTTGTTGACTTTCCTAAAATCGATGCACATCCTATAGCCTACTACTATTCTTTGGGGAATAAGCTCATTGTTATCATTAGGAATAACGGTAATACCTCCTTTTTTAGGAACACAATGAACAGGACTAACCCATTCACTATCAGCAATAGGGTAAATAATACCAGCATCAAGGAGTTTCAATACCTCATTTCTTACCACTTCCTTCATCTTAGGATTTAAACGTCGTTGGTGCTCTACTACTGGTTTTGCATCTAGTTCTATATTGATAGAATGCTGGCATATAGTAGGTGAAATCCCTTTTAAATCATCCAGAGTATAGCCCATAGCTCCTCGGTGTTTCTTCAAAACTTTCAATAACCTCTCTTCTTCCTTCCCTAAAAGTTTAGAGCTAATAATAACAGGATATATCTTTTTATCATCAATATAAGCATATCTAAGATCATCAGGGAGAGGTTTTAGATCAAAAACCGGATCCTTTTTAGGTGGCAACGTGGTACCCAAGTCTTCTACGGGCAAGTTATGCTTAAGCATCTTAGGCTGATTACGGAGAATCTCGTCAATCTCATTCCTTTCTTCCATGAAGATTTCACTTTCATGATCTTCCATAAATTGCTGCAAGGCATTGTTAGGAGCAAGAGAAATAGAAGCAAGTTGTTCAACTCTAAAATCCTCATTATGGGTTTCCTCTTCACAAGGTTCTTTAGTGAACTTCAAGAAATTAAAATCATAAGATTCCCCATCAAACTTAGTCAAGATTTCTCCCTTTTGCAATCTATAATAGCTCCACAAGTACTCAAGAAAGGTCTACCAAAAATAATAGGATAAGTTTTACTAGCAGCTAAACCAAGTACTAGAAAATCAGCAGGGTACTTAATCTTACCACAAAGAACTTCCACGTCTCGTACAATACCAATTGGAGAGATGGTCTCTCTATTAGCAAGGTGAATAACCACATCAATCTCTTCCAATTCGCAGGGACTAATTTCATGCATAATCTCTCTGTAAAGCTCATAAGGAATAGCACTGGAACTTGCACCAATATCACATAAACCGTAATAGGAATGATCACCAATTCTAACAGAAAGCACAGGGACACTAGTTTTTTTAGTTCTATTAGGATGTGAAACAATGTTAGAAGCATCCTCACAAAAGACTATGTGTCCATCCTCTATGCTTTTAGTGACAAGATCTTTCACAATTGCTACAACAGGTTCAATGTTTATTTGTTCATCAGGTTTTACAGTTCTCTTTGCACTTTTAGTGATTACACTAGTTATCATAGGATGGTCCTTTACCTTATCCGGGAAGGGTTTCTCGATATAAAGTTCAGGTAAGATGTGATCAATAGTGTAAAACTCAGTACTCCCAACAGGAACACAGTCAACGATATCTTTATAAGGTGCATGGTACTTGCTCCATCCCCTTTTTGGGATTTCAATATAAGAAGCAAAAGCCTTAAAGCAATTTGTAATAACTTGTAAATCAAGACCATAAATATTATTAATATTTTGAAAGTCATCAGTTCCATAAAAGATTCAATGCATTCATAATCATAATTTATACCTGACTTTCTACCTTTGTCATTCTCCCAAGCTTCAGCATTGTCTTGAATACGGTCCAGAAGATCCCATTTAGCTTCTTCTTCCATGCGAGTGAATGATCCAGCACAAGAAGCATCCAATAAATCCTTGTCATGAAGAGAAAGCCTTGCATAAAAGTTATTGATAATAATATTGTTGGTGAGATCATGAATGGGACATTTGAGCATTAGTAACTTCAATCTCCCCCAAGCTTGAGCTGTACTCTCTCCATCAAGAGGCCAAAAGTTGTATATTTGATTCCGATCTTTATGAATCTCACTAGGAGGATAAAACTTTGAATAAAAGAGAGGTACTATTTCCTCCCATTCCAGAGCTTGACCACTCTTCAGCAGCTTATACCATTCCTCGGCTCTTCCTTTCAGCGATAATGAGAATAACTTCTTAACTTGATCTGTAGTAATACCTGCACACTTGAACAACCCACATAATTCGTGTATAAAGAGTAAATGATCACCGGGATGGACAGTTCCATCCCCAACATAGTAGTTATCCATAACACGGTCAATAATTCTTGTAGGTTTTTTTAAAACATCACTCTCAGCAGGTGGTAGCTTATCTACTACCTTAGCAGTGGTAGTAGCATTACCAAATAAGAAACTCAGCGAATTATCCATAACAAAAATAAAGCAACTAGCAGAAGTAAACAATACTCACAGTAGAAGTTTCCTTTACCAGTTCCACTCTCCAATAGCGCAACCCTCCCCGACAACGGCGCCAGAAAATAGTCTTGATGACCCACAAGTATAGGGGGTGTATCGTAGTATTTTCGATAAGTAAGAGTGTCGAACCCAACAAGGAGAAGAAGGTGCTGGCTAGTGGTATGGATCAGGAATTCTCCGCAAATACTTAGCAAACGGATTTTTAGGGGTTTTTGATAAAGCAAGTAAACAAAGTACGAGCAAATAAAAGACAGTAGGAATAAATGCAGCAAGTGGCCCAATCCTTTATGCAGCAAAGGACAAGCCGGTTGTATTACTTATGATGACCAAACGTTCTCGAGGACACATGGGAAGACTGTCAAGTTCTTTCGCTTCATATAGTTGATTAATCTTCTTTAGCTTGCTAAGTGTTGTGTGGGTGAGCCTGTGCTAATGTACCGGCCTTCCTAGGACTAATACATACTTGTGATTATACCCCTTGCAAACATCTGTAAGTACAAGAAAGTAATTAAGGTAGAAACCTAACCACAACTTTAAACTCTAAGACCCTTACGTCCCTTGTGCAATGGTTTCCTAATGGGGGTTCAGGTTTCTGTCACTCCAGCAACCCCTACGATTAGTAGCCAAATACACAATGCATTCACCTAGGCCCATATAGGTGAAGTGTCATGTAGTAGACATTCACATGACACCACTAGAAGAAGTACACCACAACTTAAATATCAAACCATTGAATTTTTCTCAACACAACTCCACTACTAACAACATGACTTCTCCCATGTCCTCAAGAACAAAATGAACTACTCACAAGACATCATATGGATCATGATCAGAGATGGAATAATGATGTATAACAATCTGAACATAAACAATAATTCAACGGTTCACTCAATAGCATCAACTACAAAGAGTAATCAACACCGGGAAAGTTTCCCCTATGAACTATGCAAGATTCAACCCAATTGTTACAGCAATATGGAGATGGTGATGGGGGTGCTGCTGATGATGATGCTGGTGATGATGATGATCCCGATGAAGTCCAGCTTGATGGTGGTGTTGATGGTGACGATCTCCCCTCTCCGGGAAGGAATTCCCCCGGCAGATATCTGTCTGCCGGAGAGATCTTTCTCTCTCGGTGTTTTCCGCCTCGTAGAGGCGGTGGAATCTTTCTGTGGTTGCTCCCCGAGTCTTAGGGTTTCGGGAGGATAATATACACTAGAGGGGAGTGCCAGGGGTGGACTAGGGCGGCCACACCACCTGGTGGCGTGGCCTAGGCTGGCCCGTGCCAGGGGGTGGTGTGGGCCCCCTGTGGCCCATCTCCAACCCCCCTTCTGGCTTCCTTCGTCTTATAGAAAAATAGGATTTTCTGTATATTTTCCCGGATTTTCTGATCTTCGTGAATTTTGCCTCCAAACAGCACCAAAAGTCATCAACCATGCAAAACAGATGAAATAACATAAGTATCACCTCTCAATACGAAATATATCAATGAATAACAGTGAATTATGACATAGAATAGTGATGCAAAATGGATGTATCAACTGTGCCCTGGGACACATCATTCTACGGTTAAAGAGAACTAGCCCCGCCATAACATTATACATCACTTTATATGGTATCCTTATCTATTATTATAAATGCATCCATCAAAATGCTAGTGCACCCTATGCAACTTTCGATGTTTTTGTTCACCTCGCTTCCTACTTGACTTTAGTTTATATTACAGGAGTTTCCAACATATTCCCTTATAACATAACTCTTTATGATTTAAGATATGCCATCCTTTATGGATTTGGACAAACATGTCTATATTTCTCTATTAGACACTGTGGACTGATGACCCACAAGTATAGGGGGTGTATCGTAGTATTTTCGAGGGAAGTGAAACCCAATTTATTGATTCGACACAAGGGGAGCCAAAGAATATTTATAAGCCTTAACAACCGAGTTGTCAATTCAGCTGCACCTGGAAACAATCTTGCTCACGGTAGTTTATCAGTAGCAACAGTTTTGTAGTAGCAATAGTAAAGAATAGCAGTAGTAAAATTAATGATAGTAGTAACAATTACAGTAAACAGTAGGATAAAAGCGTGGTAGGTATAGGAATGGATGGACGGGCGTTGCATGGACAAGACAGTTCGTATGGCAATCAAAACGTAGGGCATTTGCAGATAAATAAGATAAAGCATCCAAGTACTAGATAATCATAGGAATGTGTTCCATATATGGTCATACGTGCTCGCAATGAGAACTTGCACAACATCTTTTGTCCTGCCAGCCCGTTTGTAGTGGGGCCTCAAGGGAACTACTGGCAATTAAGGTGATCCTTTTAATAGAGCACCGGAGCAAAGCATTAACACTCCGTGAACACATGTGATCCTCACATAAAAGCCATCCCCTCCGGTTATCCCGATTGCTGTCACTTCGGGGCCTTTGGTTCCGGACAACAATATGTGCATACAACTTGCAGGTAAGACCGTAAACAATACTATCATAATGAATCAATAACATGTTCAGATCTGAAATCATGGCACTCGGGCCCTAGTGACAAGCATTAAGCATAACAAGTTGCAACAAAGTCAAAAAGCACTAATAATAGATACTAGGCAGCATGCCCTAACAATCTGATGCCATTACATGAACAATCTCATTCAATCCCTACCATCCCCATAGCCTACAGCAGGGGATTAGTCACTCATAGATGGGAGAAACATGGATGGTCGATGGAGAAGCGATGGTGATGATGATGGCGATGATCTCCTCCAATTCCCCATCCCGGCAGGGTGCCAGAACGGAGTTTCTGGTTCCAAATCGCGGAATCTGGTGGTGGCAGCACAGCGGAACTCTTTCTGGAAAACGTCAAACCCCCCTTGGTTTTTAGGTCAAGAGGCAACTTATAGGCGAAGAGGGAGGCCGAGGGGGTGACTGAGGCGACCACACCACCCCAGGCGCGGCCTGGCCTGGCCCGCGCGGCCAGGTGGTGTGGGCCCCTCGTGGCCCTCCTCCGTCTCGTCTTCTGGCTCCGTGAATCTTCTGGTGAAATAGGATTTTTGGCATATTTTCCAGGATTTTTCCTGATAGTTGATTTTCTGCACAAAAACTAGACACCAAGGTAATTCTGCTGAAAGTAGTATCAGTCCATGTTAGTTGTATCCAAATGACACAAGTTTAGAGGAAACACAATAGCAAAAGTGTTCGGGAAAGTATATACGTTTTGGACGTATCAACTCCCCCAAGCTTAGCTTATTGCTTGTCCTCAAGCAATTCAGTTTAAAACTGAGCGCGATAAAAGAAACTTTCATGAACACATTTGCTTCATAAGATGTATATATTCTCAGCATAAGGTCAACTGCTCAGGCAATTCATAATAAAGAGTATGCAACTAAGTTTAGTTAATAGTCATTGCAAGCTATGAAGAGATTCCAACTCAAAAATAATAAGTAGCATGAAACATAACATAAGCAACATTGCAATGCTCATAAAAAGGTATAATAGAGTGGTATCTCGCTTGCCTTTGATTGTAGAGCAAACATAAATGCCAAGGCACCTCTAAAGTTCAAGTGAAGACTGGAAGTAAAGATGTCAAAGATACATGCATCAAAGTCATAACACAATTAATCAAGTTTTGAGACAAGCACATTACATTAAGAATGAAAACTATGCTCTCAAGAAAGTGCTCATAGAATGTGTGGAGACTCAACAAGGAAATGAAAAAGGTTTTGAAAAGTTTGAAAGGCTTCCAAATGCTGAAAGTATGGTACTCATTAGATTTGAGCTCTCATTGCCCCTATCATAAGCATCTTTAAATGGTTAAGTTGAAAGTGAGGTCCAATCTGAGTTATATGCTTGACAGGCTATAAACTGGAAATCTCATGTCCCTTGAGTACGAGGGCCGCTCCTCATGCTACTCAACTTTAGTTACCGGTAAGTTCTTGTCATAGTAAATACATGCGTATCATAGAGAATCGCCAACGGGGTACCCCTTGCCCGATGATACGGAAGAATCCCCATATCAAAATGACAAGGCAAGCAGACAACGAGTATCTCAGCAGTCTCCTTATTTACCATGGGAAAATGGTCCTTTTTTCTCTCTTTCCTCTTTTCTCATATCTCTTTTTTTTCTTTTTCTCAATAGCTATCTCTTTTTTTATAAGAATAATGCTTCATAGATACTCATTATGGTTACGCTGCAGGTTTCCACCATGATTAGGCATGCATTAGACAAACGGTCCAGGCATTTCTCTAACACACATACATAACTCCATGGACTTACAAGCTCCCCTTTTATTTCACACCGACAACATCCGCAAACAAAAGAGCATGATATCAACTGGGTATATATTTACAGGTGTTGAAAGTGTTCCCTGTGACAACACGGTTCTGCTAATCCCCAGCCTATAATTTGCAAGCATATAACTTTCATGGACAATCACAATGGTTCAGGTTTACTAAGTGCAAGAAATAAAGTGTGCCATCAAGTTCGTGAGAGATTTACTAACTAACTTTCTCATAACAAGCAAGCATTTTATTCGGAAGAAAACAAGGCATACTAAATATGCACGGAAAAGCAAATGATGCTAATAGGTAGGTATGGTGGACTCTTTTGGCAATATTGGTTTTGGGGAGTTGGAAACACGAGTAGAGCTCATACTCAGTGCAAGTGAGGGCTAGCAATAGTAAGGGAGCGACAAACGAGAGAGCAATAACTGTCATAATCATGCTTGCAACAAAACAGGACTAATCATGGCATGAAAGTGATTCTAGACCCCTAAGGCAAAATAATTCATCGAGGCTTAACTGATTATTGTTTCAGTCATATTCATGCATGAGCATGTGCCAAGTCAATTCAAGTGAAACATTCAGAGGGAGATACCACAATGTCATATCAAGTTATGAATAGAGTAATGCTAGCAAACATTCATACGACATGCTACAAACTATTAGCAAGCTAGAGCTAATCATAAGAAAGAAAGAACTACTAAGCATCCATAAGTAACATACACCCTACATGAACAGACTAAGCATGCCCGCAATGATGAGTATATGTACAAAAATGAAAACAAATAGAGTTCGTTACCAGCCTCTCACCACACTTCAAGTTGTCATTAATCCTCATTATTGCCCTTCACTTGTGTGGCCTGAATAATAACATGAAACCAAATTCCACTGAGGACTGCTGAACCCTGCAACAAACTTCACAAAACCAAAGAAGAACAACAAATATTTCTGGTGTTTTTTTAATTTTCAAAGGCAAGAACAAAAAGGAAAAACAAGCAAAGCAAAATCTTTTTGCATTTTTTGAATAGTTCAAACAAAGCAAAAAGGAAAAAGCAAACCAAGGCAAAGAAGAAGAAGAAGCAAACAAAGAGAAACAATAGAAATATTTTTGGTCTTTTTGTGTTTTAGAAAGCAAAAGTAAAGAAAGAACGAAAACTAAAAAGAGAACGAAGCATGGATATACAAAGTACCGACTAAACATGATATGGAGATGAGTGTGATGTCGGTGTACCTCCCACCAAGCTTAGGCTTTTGGCCTAATTGGGTATCAATCCCAAGCTGGCAAAGATGGAGCGCCTCCATAGTACGGCGAGGAGGTACCCTCGTCCTGGTACGAGCTCAAGGACGCCCCACCGTAGTGTGCAGAGTAGTCGTAAGAAGGCACATCCTCCTGGTGCTGCCTGTGGAAACCAAGCAAGCGGAGCTGCTCGTCCACCTCCTCCTTGGAACGTGACCATGGCCTCCTGTGAATACTGAACAAAGTAGATTGCGGCAAAGGAATCTCCCTTTCATCCCGTCAGTAAACAACATCCTGTATACTAAACTGTCTGTATTAGAGTTAGCAGTGACGAAGTGATGTGTTTTCATGGTAGCAAGATCAAGCCTTTGTGGTGCCAATACAGTATCATTAGGATCCACAGAAAGTTCTAACGCAGGAACCATGTGTGAAGCAATAATGCCCTCATAAATAGGTCCCCTAGAAGCTAGGCGGCGAGCAATGAGAGAGCCAAGATTGTACCGGGTATCATTATTAAGTGCAGTAGCAAGGAAGGCTAAACGATAATTAGAGATATTACTTGTGTTATCCCTACCAAGAATGCTAGTGGCAAGATAATAAGCAAAGTATCTAAGAGCTGGGAGTTGGATGTTTCTTATCTTCCCACGCTGAGCTATGCGGTCATCGTCATTTGTCACACTTCAATAGAGCTCCAGCAAGTCAGCGGGTCGACCTTGGATCTTCTTCACTGTCCCTGTCATGCCTATACCTATAATGTTGCAAAATCTTTCCAATGACATGGTAATAGGCTGATTATAAATTTTGAAAGAAACAGTTGACTGATAGGGGGTATTAGTGAAAACGAAACTCTCAATGAAAGTTTTGGTGAGCACGACATATTTCTCACTCTCATCTTCCATGTATAAGGTCAAACTGACCCTCTGAACGAGTAGTAAGAAATCATCGAGGATCCCTGCAGCTTGCAAAAAGGTAAAACGAGGAAAAGTAGATGGGTGAGCATCCTCCTCATCTCCTTCATTTCCAAAGTGTGGTGCAATGAGATCTTCATTGTATGAAGGCCTAAACTAAGAGGCTGATCTTGAGGGCCTTGACCTCCTAGGTGTGTCCCTCTCAAATATTTCTCCAAAGGTGTGGTTGTTCATCTTTGATATTCTGAAATTTAAACATCCATTAAACAAGTGATTGCTAAGTGAATACATAATGAAGGGCACTACTCATGGGGACTTGTAAGAGGCCTAAACATGCATCAAAACAATATATCTAAGCATTGAACAAGCTTACAAGCTCTCATAACCTGTCACCTACAGCAGCAAAATACTCAAGATATAAACCACTAAACACAAATCTACTTGGACAAGCGGAGGAGTTACATACCGGAGAACAAATGCTCCAAATTTCAGCAGCAAAGATGGGCTGAGCAAGGAGATCGAAAAATTGTGGACAAGAACAGCAAGAACGCGATTTCGAGCAATGAACTGGTGTTTTCTCGGGAGAGAGAGAGAGCAGTGGGAAGTGAGAGAGTGAGTGGAGGGCCAGGGGTGGCCCACACCATGGCCAGGCACGCCCTGGGCTGGCCGCGCCACCAGGTGGTGTGCCTGCCTGGTGGGCGCCCCTGGTACTCTCCAGGCACTTTTCTGCCCCTTTTTTTCACGTAAAAATTTAATATGAATTTTCTGGAATTTTTCAAGACACTTTATTTTTGAGCAACTTTCAGGTATAGATGCATGATTTTTTGACAGAAAAAGTTTCTGGAATGATGCAATGACAAAACAAAACTAAAACTTCAGAAGTTCTAAGACACTTTAATATGCAAGCAACTAACAACAGAAAAGTAAACTAAATGAAAGCAAAAACTAGAATGGACAAAATAAAAGTAAGCGGAGATAATCATGGTGAAAACATTGTTCTGTTTATTAAAATCCCTTTGTTAACAAGGTTGATCAGGTCTTATTACCAAAAACAATTTTATATGAAACAAAACTTTGTATTCCACTAATGATTATGTTACCTCAACCTTGATAGCAATGGTCCCAATCATAATAGTTTCATATTTTTCTCTTGGTATGGGACAATATATTTCTCCAACTTGAATGCCCTCAACATGTTCAATTGGATTCAAACCATAAGTCCTATCAATCTTCTTGGGGAAATAGACAGTATGGTCCTTGTCATTAACATTAAAAGTCACTTTTCCTTGATTACAGTTAATAACAACTCCTGTAGTATTAAGAAAAGGTCTCCCATGAATAATAGACATATTATCATCTGCAGGCATTTCAAGCACAACAAAATCAGTTAATATCAAGCAATTATGAGCCACTTGATCAGGTACATCCTCACATATACCAATAGGAAGTAGTAGATTTGTCAGCCATTTGCAAAGATATATCAGTTGGTATTAGTTATTCTAGTTGAAGTCTCTTATAGAGAGAAAAAGGCATAACACTAACTCCTGCTCCCAAATCACACAAAGCAGTTCTAACATAACTATTTTTAATAGAGCAAGGAATAGTTAGAATCCCTGGGTCTCCAAGTTTCTTAGGAACCTTACCATTGAAGGAATTATTAGCAAGCAAAGTAGAAATTTCTTCATTAGGGATCTTCCTTTTATTCGAGATAATATCCTTCATATACTTTGAGTAAGGAGGCAATTTAATAGCATCAGTCAAAGGAATTTGCAAGAATAAAGGTTTCATCCACTCAAAAAACTTATTATAGTGTTCATCTTCCTTTGACTTGTGTTTCTTATCAGGGAAAGGCATAGGTTTTTGGACCCAAGGCTCTCTTTCACTACCATGTTTCTTAGCAACAAAACCTTCTTTAGCGTATTTAGTATTGTTAGTGTGCCTTTCAGGTTCTTCTTCAACTTTTTCTTTATCAGGAGCATCATTTTCTTCATTACCACTTTCAGTTTCAGCATCAGAGACAGATATCCTATTAGGAACTTTAGCAGGTTCACAAGGTTCTAGAATGGTTTTATGTTTCTTTTTTCTTTTCTTAGGAGTAGTACTGTAACATCCCAAATCTTTAATCAAGGTTAATCAAGATCCAAACTACCCAATTTAGGGTTAACAAAACCTTTTTCCATTTAAAATATTTAAGCATGCATATGAGTGTTGCATTTAAATAGGAGTTGTTTTGAAATGCCATGATTGTTTATTTTAATGGTTGTAAAATGATTCTTAGGTGAATGTCACATCATCTAGATCATTCCCAAGCAAAATCCAAAGAAAAAGAAATCAAAAATAATTAATAAAGGCGAATGGTCATTTTGGCCATTTTAATCAACTAGCCCACTTTGGGTATTCCTAGCACTCATTTTCAAATAGAAACAAATGTGGATCTTTGCACCCCTTGCTAGTACAAGTAGTGATGTACCAAGGCCCACTTTGTGATCTTCCAGAAACTTTCAAACTCTAAATTTAAAGGACATTTGAAAATGGAATCTAGTTCATATGTCTAGATCACCCTATTTCAAAAACCATCCAAATGAATTCCATTTGACAAATCCTAGCAACCACAGATGTTTAAGAATGTGACAAACAACTCCACCAAAATTCAATTCAAAATTCCAAATTTGAATTCTTTCGACCATTTGATCGAACACCTGGCAGGCACATAACTAGCACACTAGTGATTTCACTGTTTCTACAGGGGATTGCCACCCAATTGCACCCCATTTACTCCTTGTGTCCCTCCTAGCTCTAACCAGGCCGAAACCAACCCATCCCCTAGTCCCTAGCGCCAGTACCACGCCGCCCCGAGGACATGCTCGCCAGCCAAACGTGCACAGCCCGCAGCAGACGACCAGCCCCTCTCCGCCGCTCTAGGAAGCAAGGTGTGACCTCACCGCCGTCCACGGTCCACCCCACGACCACTGCCAGGCCCTGGACCACCGAGGACAAGCCCCGTACTATCCTCTCCGCGCTGCGCTAGAGCACGCCAGAGCGCCATCACCGCCAGCACGCCACACGCCGCGCCTCGACACTAGACCGCGTGTGCCGCTCCGCCTTGACCACCTCACCCTGCCAGACACGGCCGTATCTCGACGCTCGACCCACACTCGCCAGGAACCACGTCGAGCACCACCTCTGTCTCCCAGAGCGCGCGACGCTCCCGACCGTTAGCCACCGTCCCTAGCACCACCATTACGTCCTAGCTGACCGCCAGGGAACCACCCACCGTCCACTTACCTCGCCCACGCCGATAGCCCCCTGTGCTGTCGTCACCGGCGAGCACCGCCCACACCTCTCTGCCGCCATGCCGGGCCTATATAAGCGAGCCTCCCCAGCACAAATTCCTCACACTCTCACACTCCCCTCTCTCCGCTGATCCTTCTCCACCCCTCGCCGGAGCTGCTCGAGCAGCCAACCGCCGGAATTTCACCGGAGGTAGCCGCAACAGAGGAGGAGACGCTGCTGTTGATTTCGTCCACCTCAGCCTCTGCCGCGACTTCGCCTGAGCTCGCCGTCATCGACTCGTTCGTTTTCCCGCCTCACCGCACTCCCTGGAGCCCTAGAACGCCCACTGCACCCCTGCCGTGTAGCTAGGTTTCCATCTCGCCGACGACGTCTTCGTCGTCGACGACGACCTTGAGCCGTTGGTATAGTTCTAATCGTGCGGTCCATATCACCCCGTACCGCTTCGCGTGAGATGTACCGCTGACATGTGGACCCCTCCTGTCAGCTGTCCTCTGTGCCGCAGAGTGTACATGGGCCGGCCCGTTAGTGTTCCCGCGCGACCCAGTTAATTCAAATTTAGATTTTTCCTTTTTAGCTGAAACCTAGTTCTGTCCTTTAGTTTAAAAATCAATTCAGAGAGTTTTACAAATCCAAATTGAGTGATTCCAATTTTTTTGGAAAGCTAATGAAAATATCTATCCAATCCCGTTGGATTTAAATCATTTAGAGTAATAGACATCTCCTAGCTAAAATAACAAGACAGAAGCTTTTGCATATTCAAACATTTTTATAAAATCAACCATAATAGATTTTGAGTTGATTCCAACTCTCAAAAATCACATTTAACCATACCTATCTGAATATGTAATAATATTAAGGTTTGCATGCAGTGACTTTGGACTAGTACCAAAATAATGCTATATAGGCATTTCTAGTCACTTTAAATCATTAAATATTAAACTTAAACTTATTTTTAACATTTAAATCACATTCCCATATATTAGAATATGTGATGATGATATGTGTCCACATGATCCCATATTTTAATTGGGGAATATTAAATCTTAGTTAATTTCAATGAGTAGAAATTAATTTTCTCAAATAAAATAAATGAAACTAGTTCATTAAACCTTGTGATGTTTGTGATGATAATAGATCATCAAATGTGTGCCTTAGTGTGCTAAGTAGACTAGTTAAGTATTGTTTGGTGATTGTGTATTCCGTATGTATTTATAGACGATCGTACCGACCAAGTCTACAAGGAGGAGGAGTTCTACCAAGAGGAGGAGGAAGAGAATTTCAACCACTGCACCAACCAAGGCAAGCTAGAATTATACAAGTTAACCATGCAAGTGATTACTTGCAAGCCATCATTAACAATGTAAGATATTATTGGCAAGCTAACCCTTGCAAGCTAGATAATCTAAGCAAATGCATTAGGCATGCTTTGGTTATACCCTTTGACTTATACCTATTCCAAGTTTTATCTGCAAGCTTTACTTTCTTACTTTACCAAAGTTCTTTACTTGTTTATAGATAGCATAAAGAGTATAAAACTTGGCCTATCTAGTTAGACTTAGATGTCATTCTATGGCATGATATTGATCTTAGCATCCCACCTTAGTGAACACTCTTAACTTAGTAGTTTAGAGCTAAACCAAAACTTGATCACTTTAGATGGGGATACTTGGTGAAAATGACTTGTGAAAACCTTGGAATGATGAGTCATTCTATTGAGATGTTTTGACATGTGTTGAGAAACACAAATGGTTTATGATGATGAAAATGTTGAGGCATGAGCCTTAGCCCTTTTACAAAAACCGATGGTTGGGTTCGGATGCGATACCATTCCAATTTTACCGTATAACCACAATACCTGAATTGGGTAAGGCTTAGCCGGAAGTTTATATGCATTAGTATTAGTTCCCTCACGAGAGAGGTTTGAGCTGAGGCTACCTCTCAATGTTGTCCACCTATGTAGTGCCCAGGATGATAGATGGTCATGGCTGGGAGGCCAAGCTCATAGGAGAGGTGCTTATACTAGAGTGTGTAAAGGAAAGGTTATGTTTGATTATCTGCATACTAAGTATGATGATTCAGGGTTATCCCTGACAGATGTATCGAATTTTGTGGTGAAAGTGTACCACCTCTGTAGAGT
The DNA here is from genome assembly GCA_916181665.1 of Avena sativa. Classification (NCBI taxonomy): domain Eukaryota; kingdom Viridiplantae; phylum Streptophyta; class Magnoliopsida; order Poales; family Poaceae; genus Avena; species Avena sativa. The sequence continues at coordinate 476,077,689 of OV702290.1, forward strand.
GTAAAACTATTCGAATAGCCGCGTCCGCGGTTATGGACAGTTGGAGTGGCCATACTATTCCGTTGTCAGGTGTTTTCAAAATGACTTATGACATGAATTGACCACAACAGAGTTGTGACTATGACAACTAAGTTCCCACTTAGGTGTTTTCAAACTTTATTTTATCTTTCTTTGTTTCTGAACTCAGCTTAGGTTTCAAACTTAACTTTGCAAATAAACTTAGAACTTAGCATTCCTACTAGAACTACCTTACTTGTTAGTGATAGTTTGCGAGTACTTAAAGAGTACTCATGGCTTTATCCCTGGCTATTCCTATGGCCAGACTATGAGGAGGACTACCCTGAAGGAGGACATCGGGACGGCTATGACAACTAGGATCATCTCCCATCGTCAGCATTGCCTGTGACTTTGAAGATGGACCCCACTGCTATGCTATTTATTCTGCTACTTGATTGTATTAAGACTGGATCATGAGATCCTTTATTTGTGTAAGACCTTATTATGGTTTGTAATGGATGATGTACCATGATATCCAATCTGTTATGTCTCGCAAAAATGTTAATCCTGGGATTGCGATGTATGGCATAACAGGCATCTGGGATTAAAAATCCGGGTGTTGACAAGTTGGTATCAGAGCCATCCTGACCATAGGAGACCCTAGTTAGAATGGACATCCGAAACAAAAACTTAGTTTCCAAAATCAAAGTGAGTATTTGTGAAAACTATTTCCTCTCTTACCCTTGGGATTCTTTCTCTCAAAAAAATTCATGTTCCTCCAAATTCTTACTTTACTACATAAAATTTTGACACACTTGATCACTTCACTAACTTTCTCATCCTGAATTCTTATAGATGGAAGTTCAGTACAACAAGTTCTACCAGTTGGGCAACAGAGGCCAACTGATCTTCGAGAGGGATCTTGATTCACTGTCTGAGTACTTGGAGCATCCTCATCCGGAATTTCTTGGAGCTCAACTCAATGGTCCCCCAGGAGGAGATTTACAATGGATCGTAGTTGCTGATCTTCGAGGCAAGTTAGAAGCACCAATGTCCGAGAGGATTCACTTCTCTGTGAGAGAGAACAACTGGCTAGACGGATTAGCCAGGGCAATGCATGAAGCTCTCGCTCGTCTTTGTGCCCAGAGTGTCAACCTAATCCAAGGAACTCGCTTTGTTCACTATGCATGGCGTGATTATATGGGAATGCCGCTAGAGATGCCAAGTCACCCAATATTGAAGCATCAAGTGGAGAACCTCGACTTCCTACTATATGACAGACAGAAGGATTTGGACAATGCTAGAGAGTTCGCCAACCACAACCTTGCCCTTGCCACCCAAAAGGCCTAGACTTTCTCACTGCTAGTCAAGGATCGTCAGTCTCTTTGCCGTCAACGCGCAAAGAAGGATCGCACCATCGACCGTCCCGCAAGAAGGTAGCCGACCTCGATAAGACCATCAAGGACCAAGAAGCTCAGCTTGCAGCAAAAGAAGAAGAAGAGGAAGGTGAAGATATCCAAGGGGATATTGACTCCTACCTCAGCAATGATGATGACTATCTAGAGGATGATGCCATGGACTTCTACACCAACGATGATGACTCCGACTTCATCGATGATGAGTAGATGCACTAGGGCACTATCATAGGAGTGATGAGTATTGGTCCCATTGTATCGTAGCTTATAGAATGGTTCTTAAAACCATCTGTTTTCCTTTGATGTTGTGGTGTGTGTGTGTTTGTATCGTGTGCTTTGCTTGAATGACTGAAAATAAGTTAGTTGCAAAACCTGAGTCAAACTCAAAGTTTTAGCTTTGAAATCAAAACCATGAACCTTAGAACTTTCCCTCTTACCCCATTATCTATCTCAATCTTTAGATGACTCGTGGAAACCAAGGAGGGAGCAGCTCATCGCAAGACCCAATGCTGCAGATTCTGTAGACTCTCATTGCAGACCGTGAAGCTAGTAGGGCAGAGCGCCAAGCAAATCTAGCCACACTGCAGCAGATCGCCCAGATGGCTCACAACAATCAGAACCATGTAAATCTGGATCATCATGGATCCAAACTCAAAAACTTCCAGAATACCAATCAACCAATCTTTAGACAGTCTGAAAACCCACTGGATGCTGATGATTGGTTGCAGACAATGGAGAACAACTTAGAAGTAGCCGGAGTGGATGCCAACGAGAAGGTTCTTTTTGCCACCCACTATTTGGCAGGAGATGCAAGAGCATGGTGGAACAACACCCGCACAATGAACCATGGTGAAGTGATGACATGGGAAGCCTTCAAAGTCAAGTTCAGCCGCACCCATGTGCCGCAGGGTCTAGTCACCAGAATGAGGGATGAATTCAGAGAGTTGAAGCAAGGCAGAATGACTGTAGTGGAGTACCGTGACAGATTCTTGTCCCTTGCCAGGTATGCACCTGATGAGATCAACACGGAGGCCAAGAAGAAGGAGAGATTCCTGAACGGACTGAATGATGAGATGAAGACGGTTCTCATCAACATCCATTTCGAGGATCTAGAAGAGCTAGTCGACTCTGCCATTCAGATGGAAGGGAAGATTAATCAAGCAAACGACAACCACAAACGTCGGATGATGCACCAAGATGGATCTAGCAGCCACCAGAAGTACCGTCCCAACCCGTCTGCCGGATATGCACCACGGAACAATTGACCCCCAATGTCTCGCCCAAGCTACCCCAACCGTAGCGGAGGGAATGTGAAGTCCGGAGGAAACAACAATCACCCCGGCAACTCCAGCAATTTCAACCGTGCACCTCCCAAGAACCACAACAACAACAACAACACCGCACCCAGAACTAGAAGCAATGCTGTGCCCGTGGCAGCGAAAGGCAAGTCTCAGATTACTTGTTTTGAGTGTGGGGTGAAGGGTCACTACTCCAATGAGTGTCTCAAGAAGATTACCGCCACTGCCAATGTGATTGCTAAAGAAAATATGCCCTGAGAGGCAATAATAAAGTTGTTATTATGTATTCCTTATATATGATAGATGTTTATTTTGCATGCTAGAATTGTATTGATCGGAAACATCAATACATGTGTGTTTAATAAACAAAAATGGTTCCTAGTTATGCCTCTCTTATAGACTAGCTTGTTGATTAACAAGATGATCAAGGTTTCCTGATCATGGACATTGGATGTTGTTAATAACAAGGTCACACCATTGGTGGAATGATGTGATGAACATTCATCTAAAGTATAGCATTACGATCAAGTCATTATGTTTATATTACTATAACATCATACGAAGTAATCTTTATCCTTAGACCATGAGATCATGTTAATTGCTAACACCTGAAGAGTATCTTGATAACATCAAACGTCACACCGTAATAGGGTGACTATAAAGATGGGTTCAGTACTACGAAGGTGTTATGTTGAGGCTCATGGATCAAGAGTGGAATTTATCAATCCCGATGACGAATAGATATACTCTGGGCCCTCTCGGTGATATCATATTGAGATAGCTTGCAAGCAAGTGATGTGATCACTAGAATGTTATATCACGAGAACGAGAAAAGAGTGCATGTAGGTAACGAGATCAAACTAGGTATTTGGATACCGATGATCGAATCTCGGACATGTATTATATCAAGAGACAAAGGGATTTAGTTACAAGCGTTAAAGGTTCTCACGATCACAGAAGTCATCGTTGAATATGCAGGAGTCAGTATGGATCTCCAGGTCCCGCTTGTAACTATTGATCTGAGAGGAGTCTCAATCATGTCTGCATTATTCGCGAACCGTAGGGTGACACACTTAAGAGTTACCGGACACCATTTTGGAGCACATATGTTTCAGAAGAAAGAATTGCAAAGTGTAGGAATTGTTTCGATAGAAACCGGAAATTGTTTCGGGTGAAATTGCAGAAAGTGGTTCTACATGTGATATTGAAATATTGCAAGGGGCTATATGTGAATGTTTGTTAAGTAAAGTAATTAACAAAATTCTGAATAAATTTAATAAAAGAGTTTTATTAAATGAGAGAGCATTAAACTTGGAGAATTTTAATGCATTTAAAGTCGGGACTTTAAAGGGGAATGTGAAGAGGCATTTTAATGTGGAGGGGTTACCACCACATGAATGGGGGAGGTGAGGGGTCACCCCCCATGCGCCGGCCATGGAGAGAGGGGGTACCCCCCTCCTCCTATAAAAGGCCACCCTCTTACTCCTTCTTCCACACACCTCTTGAAGGATCTCTCTCCCCCTCTAAAATTATTCCCCCATGGTCTCGGATTAGCGAGATACATGTTCCCGGTGGCATTTCATCTGGAAGGAGTTGCTGCTTCCGCTGGGTCGCTGGAGCGAGGAGGTGGAGGTTGTCCGGTGGCTTGAACGTGTGTGCGAGTACGGATGTGCTGCTGAGTTGTGGCGCTCGAACTTCCACTCGATCTTGAGATCGACAAGTGTACGACTACATCAACCACAAGTTCCTACTTGTTAACAAAACTCCTTGTCTTTGAGGGTAAGTTCTCGTTGGATGTATGTCCACCAGTTGCTTTGTACCTAGTAGATAGATCTTGGCGTGTAGTTCTCATCGTAGGAAATTTTTGTTTTCTATGCTGCGGACCCAATAGTGGTATCAGAGCCTGATCTATGCGTAGGTGCTTTGCACGGGTAGTACACATATGTTTATATGTGGGCAATGATGATCATGTTATTGCATCTTCTTTGTATTTTGGATATTGGTGGCATAGTGGGATGAAGCGGCCCGGACCAACCTTACATGTCATCGTACATGAGACCGGTTCCACGACTGACATGCAACTTGTTTTGCATAAGTGGCTGACGGGTGTCTGTCTCTCCTACTATAGTCAATATCTGATTTACAACGAGTTGCTAATAACTTAGTTATCCTCGTTGTGGTTCATGTTCGTAGGTGAGAACGGTTCTATCTCCGAAAGCCCTAAGCCACGTAAAACTTGCAATTGATAAATTAGAGGCATCTACTTTAGATTGTTGCTGGGCTAGTGTATTGATATGGTATTGTTGTAAGTAGATGTATGATAAATACTCTTACAACAAACTCAATGTGTAAGTTCCATAGACCTTGGCCTTACACACAAAGGAATGATAGAGATCATACCACGAGGCAAGTGATAGAGATCAAATGCATGGACCATATCATCTCACTTTACACATTAGATATTAGCATCTTATAATGCTAGTTTGGCGCTTTCTGTAGCATTGTAAGATGATCCCTCATTTAGATATCAAGATAAAAATGTGTTCTTCCTTGAGTATGCACCGTTCTGTGGATCGTGTTTCGAGACATCACGTGATGATCGGGTGTACTCGAATCTACGCTTTCATAGGAACGGGTGTAAGACAGTTTTACACACGCGAATACTAAGGTTCTTACTTGGCGAGCCTAGCATGTATAGACATGGCCTCGGAACACGGACCAAAAGGTTAAGCATGAGTCATATAGTTGATATGATGCCCATATAGATGCTCGCCTTTGAAGCTACACCGACTCACGTGATGATCGGACTTGGTGTAGTGGATTTTGTTCATCTAATCACCAAAAGGACACGAGGGATGTCGTTTTTGAGTGGGAGTTCATTAGTAATTTGGATTAGTTGAACTCACTCTATCATAAACTTAGTCTAAATAAACTTTACAAATTCTGTTGTAGATGGCACCACCTGCTTTTAATTTCAATGTGTTCATGGAGAAAGAGAAACTTGCTGCGAATGGTAGCAACTTCACCAACTGGGCTATGAATTTGAGGATTCTCTTCACTGCTGCACAAAAGCAATATGTGCTAGATTCACCGCTAGGCGCCCCACCAGCTCCTGATGCCCCTGACGAGGAAAAGAATGTCTATGTGACTCGTCAGGAAGACCACAACTTAGTTCATTGCGGCATACTGTATGGGCTAGAGCCAGAACTTCGAAAGCATTTCGAAAATGGCAATGCCTTTGATACCATGGGAGAATTGAAAATGATTTTCGATACCCATGCTGCCGTAGAGAGTTATAATGCTACTGAAAAGTTCTTTAGCTGCATGATGGAGGAGAACAGCTTCGTTAGTGAGCATGTACTCAAAATGTCTGGGTACGCCGATAAGCTTGTGTCCTTGGGAATAACGATTCCCATTGACTTGGGCATACATCATGTTCTCCAATCTCTGCCACCTAGCTACAAGAGTTTGTGATGAACTATAATATGCAGGGCATGAAGAAGACTCTTCCCGAGCTTCTGTCAATGCTTAAGACTGCAGAAGTGGAGATTAGGAAAGAACATCAAGTGTTGATGATCAATAGGACCACTGGTTTCAAGAAGGACAAGAAAGGCAAGCACAAGGGAAAGAAGGGTGGCAAATCTGTTGCCGCGCCTGAAAAGAAACCCCGAGCTATCCCTAAGTCCGATACCGAGTGCTACTATTGCAAGGGGACTGGCCATTGGAAGCGCAACTGCCCCAAGTAATTGGCAGACAAGAAGTCCGGCAAGGCAAACAAAGGTATATGTGATATACATGTTATTGATGTGTACTTGACTAGTACTCGTAGTAGCACCTGGGTATTTGATACGGGATCGGTTGCTAATATATGTAACTCGGTTCAGGGGCTACGGAACAAGCGACAACTAGCAAGGGATGAGGTCAGGATGCGGGTCGGCAATGGATCAAAAGTTGATGTGATCGCCGTCGGGACGCTACCTCTCCATATGCCATCGGGATTAGTTATAAACCTGAATAATTGTTATTTGGTGCCTGCACTGAGCATGAACATTGTATCCGGATCGTGTTTGATCGTGTTTGAAAACAATGGTTGTTTGATTTATAAGAATGATATCTTTTATGGTCATGCACCTGTGTTGAATGGTTTATTTCTATTGGATATCGATAGTAGTATTACGCATATTCATAATGTTGATGCTAAAAGTATTAAACTTGGTAATGATATATCTGCATATATGTGGCACTGCCGTCTAGGTCATATTGGCGTTAAACGCATGAAGAAACTCCATTCTGATGGACTTTTGGAATCACTTGATACATGTGAGCCATGCCTTATGGGCAAGATGACTAGAACGTCGTTTTCCGGTTCAATGGAATGGGAGACAGATTTATTGGAAATCATACATACTGATGTGTGTGGACCAATGAGTATGTCGGCGCGAGGTGGATATCGTTATTTTGTTACTTTCACGGATGATTTGAGTAGATACGGGTATATCTATTTGGTGAAACACAAGTCTGAAACCTTTGAAAAGTTCAAGGAATTTTAGAATGAAGTGAAAAATCATCGTAATAGAAAGATCAAATTTCTACGGTCCGACCGTGGAGGAGAGTATCTAAGTTACGAGTTTAGCACACACATGAAAGAGTGTGGAATAGTTTCACAACTCATGCCTGCCGGAACACCACAACGTAATGGTGTGTCGGAACATCGTAACCGTACCTTATTGGATATGGTTCGATCTATGATGTCTCTGACTGACTTGCCACTGTCACTTTGGGGTTATGCACTGGAAACAACTGCATTCACTTTAAATCGGGCACCATCTAAATCCGTTGAAATGACACCGTATGAATTATGGTTTGGAAACAAACCTAAGTTGTCATTTCTTAAAGTTTGGGGATGCGATGTTTATGTGAAGAAACTTCAGCCGGATAAACTCGAACCCAAAGCGGAAAAATGCGTCTTCATAGGATACCCTAAGGAAACGATTGGGTATACCTTCTATCACAGATCCTAGGGCAAGGTTTTTGTTGCCAAGAATGGATCCTTTCTTGAGAAGGAGTTTCTCGCGAAAGGTGTGAGTAGTCGGAAGGTAGAACTCGAAGAGGTTATTGAACCTTCTCTTCATGAAATAGCGAGTAGCACAGCACCGGAAGTTGTTTCGGAGTTGACTTCACCTAATGAAGAGAGAGCTAATGATATTGATCATGAAACTCCGAAAGAGGACACTACCGAACCTCGCAGGTCAAGCAGGACACGTGCAGCTCCTGAACTATACGACAATCCTATTGTGAATTTCATGGTTGATGAAATGGATGACCCTGCGACGTATGAAGAAGCGATGGTGAGCCCGGATTCCAACAAATGGCTAGAAGCCATGAAATCCGAGATGGAATCCATGTACGAGAACCAAGTTTGGACCTTGGTGGACTTACCTCACGATCGAAAGGCCGTTGAGAATAAATGGATTTTCAAAAGAAAAACTGATGCTGATGGTAATGTGACCATCTATAAGGCTCGACTTGTCGCAAAGGGGTTTCGACAAATTCAAGGAGTTGACTACGATGAGACATTCTCTCCCGTAGTGATGCTTAAGTCGGTTAGGATTATGTTAGCAATTGCTGCATATTTTGATTATGAAATATGGCAGATGGATGTCAAAACTGCGTTCCTTAATGGTAATATTGAAGAAGAGTTGTATATGATACAACCTAAGGGTTGTGTCGATCCTAAGGATGCTAATAAGGTATGCAAACTTCAGCGATCCATCTATGGACTGAAGCAAGCATCCCGGAGTTGGAATCTCCGCTTTGATGAGGTGATTGATGACCCACAAGTATAGGGGTGTATCGCAGTATTTTTGAGGGAAGTGAAACCCAATTTATTGATTCGACACAAGGGGAGCCAAAGAATATTTATAAGCCTTAACAACTGAGTTGTCAGTTCAGCTGCACCTGGAAACAATCTTGCTCATAGCAGTTTATCAGTAGCAACAGTTTTGTAGTAGGAATAACAAAGTAGCAGCAGTAGTAAAGCAAAGACATTAGTAACAAAAGCAGTAAACAGTGGGATTCGAGTGCGGTAGGCATAGGGATGGATGGACGGGCGTTACATGGACAAGAAAATTCACATAGCAATCAGAACATAGGGCAATTGCAGATAAATAAGATAAATCATCCAAGTAGTAGACAATCCTAGGCATGTGTTCCATATATAGTCATACGTGCTCGCAATGAGAACTTGCACAACATCTTTTGTCCTGCTAGCCCGTTTGCAGCGGGGCCTCTAGGGAACTACTGGCAATTAAGGTGCTCCTTTTAATAGAGCACCGGAGCAAAGCATTAACACTCCGTGAACACATGTGATCCTCAAATCAAAGCCATTCCCTTCCGGTTATCCCGATTTCTGTCACTTCGGGGCCATAGGTTCCGGACAACAACGTGTGTATACAACTTGCAGATAAGACCATAAACAATACTATCATAATGAATCAATAACATGTTCAGATCTGAAATCATGGCACTCAGGCCCTAGTGACAAGCATTAAGCAAAACAAGTCACAACAAAGTCATAAAGCACTAATGAAAGATACTAGGCACCATGCCCTAACAATCTGATGCCATTACATGAACGATCTCATCCAATCCCTACCATCCCCATAGCCTACAGCGGGGGATTACTCACTCATAGATGGGGGAAACATGGATGGTCGATGGAGAAGCGATGGTGATGATGATGGCGATGATCTCCTCCAATTCCCCGTCCCGGCAGGGTGCCAGAACGGAGTTTTTGGTGCTGTTTCGTGAAATCTGGTGGTGGCGGCGGAGCGGAACTCCTTCTGGAAAAACGTCGAACCCCTCGGAGTTTTTAGGTCAGAAGGCTTCTTATAGGCGAAGAGGGAGACCGAGGGGGTGCCTGGGGCCACCACACCATGCCCTGGCGCGGCTAGGCCCAACCCGCGCCTGGTGGGGGGGGGGGTGGACAACCCCTGGCCCTCCTCCGTCTCGTATTCTGGCTCCTGGAGTCTTCTAAAAAAATAGGCACTTTGGCTTTTGTCCCGTCCAATTCCGAGAATATTCATTTTCTGACTTTCCTGGAACCAAAAACAGTAGAAAACAGGCAGCTGGCACTGTGGCTCTTGTTAATAGGTTAGTCCAAGAAATCATATGAAAATTACTCCAAAGTGTGGACAAAACACAAGAGAGTGGATAAAACCAAGCATGGATCATCAAAAATTATAGATACATTTCCAATGTATCAACATCCCCAAGCTTAACTCCTGCTCGTCCTCGAGTAGGTAAGTGATAAAAAGAAAGAATAATTTTTGAGGTGACATGCACCATCATAGACTTGATCAAAATATTTGTAAAACATTCAAAACTGGGATCATAGTAGTTCAATCATAATCATGAAAGACAAAGTTCTAACAATAGGACAAAGAAACTATGATGCAACATGAAAAGGCACAAACAAAAGATTCATGAATAACAATGCTTTGCAAGTCGTTTGTTTGTTTCACATAAAGAAAACATAACATAGTGGCATTCAGCTTGTCCCTCATAGAGTAGCAAACAAAAATGCATAGGACACCTTCAAAGTTTACAAGAGTGACTAGATACAAATAGTTTAAAACAAGCAATATCAAGGTATGCACCAATCAACTAGTCTTGGGACAATGCACATAGAACTAAGAATGACCACTATGCTCTCAAGAAAGTGCTCATAGAATGTGTGGAGACTCAACAAGGAAATGAACAGGTTTTGAAAAGTTTGAAAGGCTTCCAAATGCTGAAAGTATGATACTCGTTAGCTTTGAGCTCTCATTGCCCCTATCATAAGCATCTTTAAATGGTTAATGTTAAAGTGACACAACTAAGAGGATATGCTTGACAAGTTATAAATCAAAGTCTCATGCCCCTTACTTACGAAGACCGATCCTCATGCTACTCAACTTCAGTCACAAGTAAGCTCTTGTCATTGTAAGTATATACGTATCATAGAGAACCGCCAACGGGGTACCCCTTGCACATGACACTGGAGCTATCCCATAATCAAAATGACAAGGCAAGCAGACAATGAGCATCTCAGCGATCTTTTTATTTACTATGTGCATAGATTTTTATTGAGGATGCTTCATAGAATGCTCATTATGGTTATGCTGCAAGTTTCCACCATGATTAGGAATGGCTTAGGCTAGCGGCCCAGGCGTTTCTCTAACATACATACAAACTCCATGATCTTACAAGTTCCACTTTTATTTCACACCGCCGGGATCCATAAGCAAAAGAACATGATATCAACGAGGTACTAAGTACCAATACAATGTTGAAAGTGTTCCCCATGAAACATGGTTCTGCTAACTTCAACTTATAAAGCGCAAGCATATACGCAACAAATAAGGATGCAATGGTTCAGGTTTATTAGATGCAAGAAAATAAAGTGTGCCAACTAACTTTCTCATAACAAGCAAACATTTTACTCGAAAGAAAACAAGGCATATTGAATATGCACGGAAGTAGCAAATGATGCTAATAGGTAGGTATGGTGGACACTTTGGAAATATTTGGTTTAGGGAGTTGGAAACATGAGTAAAACATACTCAGTGAAAGTGAAGGCTAGCAATAGTAAGGGAGCGACAAACGAGAGAGCAATAATGGCCATAATCATGCAGAGCGACAAAACATCATTGATCAAAGCACAAAGTGATACTACAAGTTGAAAACTAAAGGATCATAAAGGCTTATGGTGACTTGGGATAGTCATAACATGGTGTGAGCATGTGCCAAATCAACCCAAATAAAGCATCAAAGGAGAATACCACAATACTATGCTTTAATATGCTAAAACAACGCATGATTCTTCCAAAGCACATTAAGCAATCTCAATTGTTTATAACAAGTCATGCTATAGCAAAGAATACTAAGCATAAAGCCAAAACAATATCAACCATGGCATGACAAAGCAGAGGCCACAGTCAAAAACAAGCTCTCTTTACCACTTAAGTTTCCTACTCTTTTCCAATCCAAACCAAACTATTTGAACACCAATGTATGAAAGAGGAGGTCCAACCAATTTATTCAGCAAACTAAGCAAACCACGAAAACTAAAAACCAAAACAAAAATGAAAAAGAAGATGCTCCAAGAACAACACAACTATGCATGAAACAATAAAAATGAAGCGTTTGGAAGAAACCTGGGATTTTTATTGATGAAGGAGATGCCTTGGGCATCCCCAAGCTTTGACGCTTGTACTTCTTGGATATTTCTTTGGGTGACACGCGTGGCATCCCCAAGCTTGAGCTTTAGTCCATCCTTCATCTCATTACTCATTCCTTCCATACACCTGAAAATTTTCCTTCATACAAAACTTCACACAATCTTTATTAGCAACATTAGTGCACTCAAGATAAATAAGTCTTAAGGTTCAGTTGTAACACCAAATAAACTTCCATTAGAACACTAGCTACTGTAGCACTTCCCTCAAAAATCTCAATTCCCCAAAAGAACTCAAAAAGAAACCAACAAGAAGCAAATGCAGAAAATGGCAGAAATCTGTCAAAACAGACCAGCAGGTAAAGACGGATTTTTTCGTAGATCTTCTGTTGCTCAAATAAAAAAGTGTTGAACTAACAAAAGTTAGATAACAACCTGGGGCAGAAGCACAAGAATTCACGCCTCAAAAAGACGTTCAGAGATTTTACATGAACTTTTATGGTGAAGCACAGAAATCTGTTTCAGGACAACAACTTTCCCAATCATTACTTCTGTCTCATTAGAGGTTACTCTTGGCACAAAAAGCAAATAAAAAGGATAAGGAGCGGTTATTACTGAAGTAATAACTTCCAAGACTCATCTAAAACTTTTGGGTTATCTCCCAATAAGTACTTTTCTTTAACGCCTTTAAGTTAGGCATAAGGAAAAACTAAAATGGATAGAATAGAAGTAAGCGGAGATAATCATGGTGAAAACATTGTTTTGTTCAATGAAATCCTTTTGTTAACAAGGTTGATCAGGTCTTGTTACCAAAAAAATTTCATATGATACAAAACTTTGTATTCCACTAATGATTATGTTACCTCAACCTTGATAGCAATGGTCCCAATCATAATAGTTTCAAATTTTTCTCTTGGTATGGGACAATATATTTCTCCAACTTGAATGCCCTCAACATGTTCAATTGAATTCAAACCATAAGTCCTTTCAATCTTCTTGGGGAAATAGATAGTATGTTCCTTGTCATTAACATTGAAGGTCACCTTTCCTTGATTACAATTGATAACAGCTCCTGCAGTTTTGAGAAAAGGTCTCCCAAGAATAATAGACATATTATCATCTTCAGGCATTTCAAGAACAACAAAATCAGTTAATATCAAACAATTATGAGCCACTTGAACAGGTACATCCTCACATATACCCATAGGAATAGTGGTAGATTTATCAGCCATTTGCAAAGATATATCAGTTGGTATTAATTTTTCAAGTTGAAGCCTCTTATAGAGGGAGAAAGGCATAACACTAACGCCAGCTCCCAAATCACACAAAGTAGTTCTAACATAACTGTTCTCAATAGAGCAAGGGATAGTTGGAATCCTTGGGTCTCCAAGTTTCTTAGGAACCTTACCATTGAAGGAATTATTAGCAAGCAAAGTAGAAATTTCTTCATTAGGGATCTTCCTTTTATTCGAGATAATATCCTTCATATACTTTGAGTAAGGAGGCAATTTAATAGCATCAGTCAAAGGAATTTGCAGGAATAAAGGTTTCATCCACTCACAAAACTTATTATAGTGTTCATCTTCCTTTGACTTGTATTTCTTTTCAGGGAAAGGCATAGGTCTTTGGACCCAAGGTTCTCTTTCACTACCATGTTTCTTAGCAATAAAATCTTCTTTGGTGTATTTAGTATTCTTAGTGTGGTTTTCAGGTTCTTCTTTAACTTTTTCTTCATTAGGAACTTTATTTTCTTCATTACCACTTTCAGTTTCAGCATCAGAGATAGATATACCATGAGGATTTATAGCAGGTTCAGAGGGTTCTACAATAGTTTTATGTTTCTTTTTCCTTTTCTTACGAGTAGAACCACTATTTTCAGCTTGTTGAGAATCCTGCTCAATTCTTTTGGGATGCCCCTCAGGATATAGAGGATCCTGGTTAGCAACACCACTTCTAGTTCTAATTTCATAAGCATGTTTTTCTTTAGCAGCATTAACTAGCAAGTCGTTTTGCACTTTAACGAGTTGATCTATTTGAGTTTGAACCATTTGAAAGTGTTTAAGAATCATTTTAACATCATTAGAGGTTCTTTCCATAATGTCTTTCAACTCAACAATAGCTCTAGTGTTTTCCATTAGATGATTTTGCACCCTTTTATTAAAATTATCTTTCTTAACAATAAAGATATCAAATTCTTCTAAGCATTGATCAGGAGGTTTAGAGTAAGGGATATCACCTTCATCAAAGTGTTGGAGAGAGTGGAACTCAATAGTGGATGAGTAGGGAATAGGCTTACATAATTCTTCTATAGTAGGTAAACTCTTGACATCTGTAGCTTTAATTCCCTTCTCCTTAAGACATTTCTTAGCTTCCTTCATCACTTCATAATTTAATTCAATAACTCCCCTCTTCTTTGATGTTGGAATAGGCACATGAATAGATGGTTCAGGTACAATTACTTCAGGTATAGCTTGTTTAGGAGGAGTCCAATCTTCATAATTCTTGCTTATTTTAGCCATTAATTCCTCAGCTTCCTTAGGAGTCCTATTCCTGAAAACACTATCAGCACAACTATCTAGGTATGTCCTAGATTCCTCGGTTAGTCCATTATAAAATATATCAAGAAGCTCATTCTTAGGTAATGGACTTCCAGCTTGTGCATGAATCAAAGCACAAAACCTTGCCAAAGATTCAGGCAATACCTCTTTTTCTCCCTGTTTAAAATCAAAAAGTTCCTGCAAAATAGCATGTCTAGCACTAGGAGGAAAATATTTCTGCAGGAAAGTACTAATCAAGCACTCTGGGCTATCAATAGATCCAGGAGGTAAATTACTAAACCAAGTTTTAGCTTCTCCTTTCAGTGAAAAGGGGAAAATCTTAGCGACAAAGTAAGTACACATCTTAATATCATCAGAAAACAAGCCACTCATGGTAGAAAGTTCATTCATATGTGCTACCTCACTTTCATTCTTAGTCCCACAAAAAGATTCTTTCTCGACAATAGCTATGTAAGATAGATCGAGAGAGAAATCATAATCTTCATCTATAATGTTTATGGGAGAAGCAGCAAACTTAGCACCAGGAGATAATTTGGGTCTAATAGTATGCCTCTCAAGGAGACTCTTAGCAGCGTTCCTATCATGGGTGTTCTTACATTCTTTAATAAACTCATCGGTCATCTCAACATAACCATCTTCAATATCATAACTCTCACTAGACTCAAGTGAGCTAACAGGTGTGGTAGTGTCTTCATTAGGAGTTTCGGTATTTCTAGCTATAGTTCTAGCAATCGTAGCATCTAGGAAAGGACCTAATGAACCACTCTTATCAAGCACAGTAGAAGCATCATCATAAGCATTAGAAGTTTCAGATTCAGCAGTAGTAGCAGTGTGTGTAGCATGTGTATGTGGTGGTGTAAGGAACTTACTCAAAACAGACGGTGAATCAAGAGCAACAGAGGTGTTTAGAACCGTACCTCTTCTGGTAGTGGATGGTAAAATAGGAACCTTGCCATCACGAGACTTACCCATGATGGATGGATAGCAGCGAACAATAGAGAATCCAAGTGAACTTGATAAATAAAGCTATGCTCCCTAGCAACGGCGCCAGAAAATAGTCTTGATGACCCACAAGTATAGGGGGTGTATCGCAGTATTTTCGAGGGAAGTGAAACCCAATTTATTGATTCGACACAAGGGGAGCCAAAGAATATTTATAAGCCTTAACAACTGAGTTGTCAGTTCAGCTGCACCTGGAAACAATCTTGCTCACAGCAGTTTATCAGTAGCAACAGTTTTGTAGTAGGAATAACAAAGTAGCAGAAGTAGTAAAGCAAAGGCAGTAGTAACAAAAGCAGTAAACAGTGGGATTCGAGTGCGGTAGGCACAAGGATGGATGGACGAGCGTTGCATGGACAAGACAATTCACATAGCAATCAGAACATAGGGCAATTGTAGATAAATAAGATAAAGCATCCAAGTACTAGACAATCCTAGGCATGTGTTCCATATATAGTCATACGTGCTCGCAATGAGAACTTGCACAACATCTTTTGTCCTGCTAGCCCGTTTGCAGCGGGGCCTCTAGGGAACTACTGGCAATTAAGGTGCTCCTTTTAATAGAGCACCGGAGCAAAGCATTAACACTCCGTGAACACATGTGATCCTCAAATCAAAGCAATTCCCTTCCGGTTATCCCGATTTCTGTCACTTCGGGGCCATAGGTTCTGGACAACAACGTGTGTATACAACTTGCAGATAAGACCATAAACAATACTATCATAATGAATCAATAACATGTTCAGATCTGAAATCATGGCACTCGGGCCCTAGTGACAAGCATTAAGCACAACAAGTCACAACAAAGTCATAAAGCACTAATGAAAGATACTAGGCACCATGCCCTAACAATCTGATGCCATTACATGAACGATCTCATCCAATCCCTACCATCCCCATAGCCTACAGCGGGGGATTACTCACTCATAGATGGGGGAAACATGGATGGTCGATGGAGAAGCGATGGTGATGATGATGGCGATGATCTCCTCCAATTCCCCGTCCCGGCAGGGTGCCAGAACGGAGTTTTTGGTGCTGTTTCGTGAAATCTGGTGGTGGCGGCGGAGCGGAACTCCTTCTGGAAAAACGTCGAACCCCTCGGAGTTTTTAGGTCAGAAGGCTTCTTATAGGCGAAGAGGGAGACCGAGGGGGTGCCTGGGGCCACCACACCATGCCCTGGCGCGGCCAGGCCCAACCCAAGCCTGGTGGGGGGGGGGGTGGACAGCCCCTGGCCCTCCTCCGTCTCGTATTCTGGCTCCTGGAGTCTTCTAAAATAATAGGCACTTTGGCTTTTGTCCCGTCCAATTCCGAGAATATTCATTTTCTGACTTTCCTGGAACCAAAAACAGTAGAAAACAGGCAGCTGGCACTCTGCCTCTTATTAATAGGTTAGTCCAAGAAATCATATGAAAATTACTCCAAAGTGTGGACAAAACACAAGAGAGTGGATAAAACCAAGCATGGAGCATCAAAAATTATAGATACATTTCCAATGTATCAGTGATCAAAGAGTTTGGATTTGTCCAAACTTATGGAGAGGCTTGTATTTCTAAGAAAGTGAGTGGGAGCAATGTGCCATTTCTGATATTATATGTGGATGACATATTATTGATTGGAAATGATATAGATCTTTTAAACAGTGTTAAAAGTTATCTAAACAGCAAATTTTTGATGAAAGACCTTGGTGAAGCGTCATATATATTAGGCATTACAATATATAGAGATAGATCAAGGCGCCTAATTGGGCTATCGTAGAGTACATACCTTGATAAGATATTAAAGAAGTTTAATATGGACAAAAGTAAGAAGTGGTTCTTACCTATGTTGCAAGGCAAGACATTGAGTAAGACTCAAAGTCCAGCTATGGCGGAAGAAAGAGAGATGATGGATAAGATCCCCTATGCCTCGGCCATAGGCTCTATTATGTATGCCATGCTATGTACAAGACCGGATGTGGCAGATGCTATTAGTTTGACTAGTAGGTACCAATCTGATCCAGGTTCGGAACACTGGATAGCGGTCAAGAACATCGTCAAGTACTTGAGAAGAACTAGGGATATGTTTCTTATATACGGAGGTGAAGAAGAGCTAGTCGCTAAGTGTTATGTCGATGCTAGCTTTGACACCGATCTGGATGACTCTAAGTCTCAATCCGGATACGTATTTCTCTGGAGCGGAGCAGCAGTTAGTTGGAGGAGTTCCAAACAACCTGTGGTGGCTGGATCAACAACGGAGGCGGAATATGTTGCTGCTTCAGAAGCAGCGTAGAAAGCGGTTTGGATGAAAGAGTTCATTACGGAACTAGGTGTGGTTCCTAGTGCATCGGACCCAATGGTGATCTATTGTGACAACAATGGAGCCATAACCAACGCAAAGGAACCGAGGTCTCACAAGAATTCCAAGCATATTAAGCGCCGGTTTCACTCCATCCGCGAGCATGTCAAGGATGGAGATATAAAGATTTGTAAAGTATACACGGACCTCAACGTAGCAGATCCGTTGATTAAAGCTCTCCCTAGGTCAAAACATGATCAACACCAGAACTCCATGGGTGTTAGATTTATCACTATGTGAACTTTATTATTGTCTCTAGTGCAAGTGGGAGACTGAAGGAAATATGCCCTGAGAGGCAATAATAAAGTTGTTATTATGTATTCCTTATATATGATAGATGTTTATTTTGCATGCTAGAATTGTATTGATCGAAAACATCAATACATGTGTGTTTAATAAACAAAAAGGGTTCCTAGTTATGCCTCTCTTACAGACTAGCTTGTTGATTAACAAGATGATCAAGGTTTCCTGATCATGGACATTGGATGTTGTTAATAACAAGGTCACACCATTGGTGGAATGATGTGATGAACATTCATCCGAAGTATAGAATTACGATCAAGTCATTATGTTTATATTGCTATAACACCATACGAAGTAATCTTTATCCTTAGACCATGAGATCATGTTAATTGCTAACACCTGAAGAGTATCTTGATAACATCAAACGTCACACCGTAACAGGGTGACTATAAAGATGGGTTCAGTACTACGAAGTGTTATGTTGAGGCTCATGGATCAAGAGTGGAATTTGTCAATCCCGATGATGGATAGATATACTCTGGGCCCTCTCGGTGATATCACATTGAGATAGCTTGCAAGCAAGTGATGTGATCACTATAATGTTATATCACGGGAACGAGAAAAGAGTGCATGTCGGTAACGCGATCAAACTAGGTATTTGGATACCGATGATCGAATCTCGGACATGTATTATATCAAGAGACAAAGGGATTTAGTTACAAGCGTTAAAGGTTCTCACGATCACAGAAGTCATCGTTGAATATGCAGGAGTCAGTATGGATCTCTAGGTCCCGCTTCTGACTATTGATCTGAGAGGAGTCTCAATCATGTCTACATTATTCGTGAACCGTAGGGTGACACACTTAAGAGTTACCGGACACCATTTCGGAGCACATATGTTTCAGAAGAAAGAATTGCAAAGCGCAGGAATTGTTTCGATAGAAACCGGAAATTGTTTCGGGTGAAATTGAAGAAAGTGGTTCTGCATGTGATATTGAAATATTGCAAGGGGATATATGTGAATTTTTGTTGATTAAATTAATTAAAAAAATTCTGAATAAATTTAATAAAAGAGTTTTATTAAATGAGAGAGCATTAAACTTGGAGAATTTTAATGCATTTAAAGTAGGGACTTTAAAGGGGAATGTGAAGAGGCATTTTAATGTGGAGGGGTTACCACCACATGAATGGGGGAGGTGAGTGGTCACCCCCCATGCGCCTGCCATGGAGAGAGGGGGTACCCCCCTCCTCCTATAAAAGGCCACCCTCTTCCTCCTTCTTCCACACACCTCCTTGTGAAGGATCTCTCTCCCCCTCTAGAATTATTCCCCCATGGTCTCGGATTAGCGAGATACATGTTCCCGGTGGCATTTCGTCTAGAAGGAGTTGCTTCTTCCGCTGGATCACTGGAGCGAGGAGGTGGAGATTGTCCGGTGGCTTGAACGTGTGTGCGAGTACGGATGCGCTGCTGAGTTGCGGCGCTCGGACTTCCACTCGATCTTGAGATCGGCAAGTGTACGACTACATCAACCACGAGTTCCTACTCGTTAACAAAACTCGTTGTCTTCGAGGGTAAGTTCTCGTTGGATGTATGTCCACCCGTTGCTTTGTACCTAGTAGATAGATCTTGGCGTGTAGTTCTCATTGTAGGATTTTTTTGTTTTCTATGCTGCGGACCCAACAAATGACCCAGCTCAACAACATCGTCGTGTTCAACTAGCAAGTAGATTCACCCCAGGGAACCCTCACAACCGCAACGGCCGTCTCTTCCACATGAACGCTGAGGAAGCCCAAGAAGCACCAGATGTAGTGCTGGGTATGTTTTCTGTCAACTCAGTTTTAGCAAGAGTGTTGTTTGATTCTGGAGCATCGCACTCATTTGTCACCGAAGAATTTGCATGCACTAGTAAGATTCACCCAACCAACTTGAAGCATATCATGATAGTTCAAATCCCCGGTTCAACTACAAAAGTTAGAAAAATTTGCAAAGCTGTGCCTATTAGAATACATGGGATAGATTTTTATGCCAATCTAATAGTACTTGGAACCAAAGGTTTGGAAGTAGTACTAGGGATGGATTGGATGTCAAAGCATAAAGGATTGATTGACTGTGCCAAGAAATCCATCACCATGACCAGTAGCTTTGGAGTCTCACTAGAGCATATATCTGAAACCTTGCCCCGTCAATTCAAGTGCAACAAGAGTCTAGCCCTACCCACCATAGACCAAGTCAGAGTAGTCTGTGAATACCCCAACGTATTCCTAGATGAATTGCTCGGTATGCCCCTGGATAGGGATATTGAGTTCATTATTGAACTAATCCCCGGAACCGGACCCATAGCCCAGAGACCCTATAGCATGAACCCCTCAGAGTTAGTGGAATTGTATAAGCAGTTGGATGCTATGTTGGCAATAGGCTTGATTCAACCAAGCGCATCGCCATGGAGATCGCTAGTGTTATTCGTTGACAAGAAAGATGGAGGCAACCGTTTGTGCACAGATTACAGGAAGCTGAATGACGTCACAATCAAGAACAAGTACCCCTTGCCAAAGATAGAGGATCTATTTGATCAGTTGACTGGATCAAATGTGTTCTCTAAGATTGATCTTAGGACTGGTTATCACGAACTTAAGATTCGTGCAACGGATATTCCTAAGACCACCTTTAATACTCGTTATGGTTTATACGAGTATACGGTAATGTCTTTTGGATTAACCAATGCCCCTGCTTATTTCATGAACCTCATGAATAAGATCTTTATGAATTTTCTAGATAAGTTTGTCGTTATGTTTATCAATGATATCCTTATCTACTCCAAGTCAAAAGAAGAGCATGAGCAACATCTGAGAATCATCCTTGAAACCCTTAGAGAGTATCGGTTGTATGCCAAGTTCAGCAAATGTGAGTTTTGGCTGAAAGAAGTAGGATTCATAGGACATATTGTGTCTGCCGGAGGAGTCGCTGTTGATCCCGCCAAGATCAAAGATGTCGAAGAATGGGAATCCCCAACCACTCAAACCCAAGTATGTGCATTCCTTGCATTAGCGGGATATTACCGCAAGTTCGTAGAAGGATTTTCGAGCATCGCCAGACCCATGACCAAATTGTTGAAGAAGGACAAGAAGTTTGAATGGACCAACAAATGTGAAGCCAGTTTCCAAGAGCTCAAGAAGAGATTGATTTCAGCCCCAATATTGATCATGCCATATATCAAGAAGCCGTTTGATGTGTATTGTGATGCATCCAAGATTGGTCTCGGATGTGTATTGATGCAAGAAGGCAAAGTCATCGCATATCTATCTCGACAACTAAAGCAGCATGAGCAGAACTACCCTACTCATGATCTTGAGTTAGCAGCCGTAGTTGTGGCATTGAAGACATGGCATCATTATCTTATGGGTAATCGTTGTGAGATTTACTCAGATCACAAAAGCTTGAAGTATATTTTCACTCAGAAGGAGCTGAATATGAGGTAAAGGAGATGGATAGAGTTAATCAAGGATTATGACCTTGACATTCACTATCACCCCGGCAAAGCCAATGTGGTAGCGGATGCTCTTAGCAGATTGCCATGTAGGATAAACACCATGATCAAGGAGAAGCAACCAAGTTTGTATGAGGAGTTGGAGAATTTTAGAACTAAGCTAGTTAGCAAAGGATTTTTAGCTAGCATTGAACTTCAACTCACTTTGATTAGCCAAATCAAGGAAGCCTAGAAGGGAAATGAAAGTATCGACAGAATCAAGCGTCGTATTGGTACAGGAAAGGTACCTGGATTCACCGAAGACGAAGAAGGAGTTCTATGGTACAAAGGACGTATCTGTGTGCCAGCACATTCGGAGCTGAAGCAAGTTATCATGCAAGAAGGTCATGATACTCTTATTCTATCCACCTCGGAGGAATGAAGATGTATCAATATTTGAAAGAGCAATTTTGGTGGCACAAGATGAAGAGAGATATCGGAAGCTACATCACCAAGTGTAATATCTGTCAAAGAGTCAAAGCAGAACATTAGATACCCGCATGACTATTGCAACCATTGCAGATTCCAGAATGGAAATGGGATTCCATCGGAATGGACTTTATCACCGGTTTGCCTACTTCTAGTAGGGGAAATGACTCAATATGGGTCATCATTGATAGACTGTCCAATGTAGCTCATTTTATACCTGTCAAGACAACCTACCAGAGTTCGAAGCTAGCAGAGTTCTATATTGCTAGAATTGTTAGTCTGCATGGAACCCCCAAGACCATAGTATCGGATCGAGGAACCCAATTTACCTCGAGAATTTGGCAAAAAGTCCAAGAAGGATTAGGAACCAAGTTGAATTTCAGCACCGCTTATCACCCGCAAACCGATGGATAGACTGAAAGAGTCAACCAAATCTTAGAAGATATGTGGAGAGCTTGTGTGTTAGAATATGGATCAAAATGGGAAGATTGCCTACCTTTGGTAGAATTCTCATACAACAACATTTGTCAAACTAGTTTGCAAATGGCCCCATTTGAGTTCCTATATGGAAGAAAGTGTCGCACCCCTTTGAATTGGTCGCAAGTAGGAGAGAGTCAGATTTTCGGACCCGACATTCTCCGAGAAGCCGAAGAGAAGGTTCACAAGGTCCGTGAGCACCTCAAAACCACCCAATCCAGACAGAAGAGTTATGCTGACAAGAGAAGGAGAGACCTTACTTTCAATGTTAGAGATTTTGTGTATCTCAAGGTTTCGCCATTGAAGGGAACACAACGTTTTAGTCTGAAAGGAAAGTTAGCCCCCAGATATATCAAACCCTTCAAAATTCTGAATCGTTGAGGAGAAGTATCGTATCAACTGGAACTGCCAGAGGAGATGTCAGCCATCCACAATGTGTTCCATATCTCGTTACTTCGCAAATGCCTAGAAGTGCCAGAGAAGACCGATGTTTTCAAGAACATCGATCACCGAGCTGTTGATATCAACAAGGATCTGACGTATCGTGAAGTGCCCATCTGTATCTTGGAGGAAGCCTATAGAACCACCAGGACCCGGAGTATCAAAATTTCTCAAGATTCAATGGAGCAACCATACCGAAGAGGAAGCCACTTGGGAGCAAGAAGATTACATTAGGACTGAGTTCCCAGATCTCTTTAGTGCCTAGTTTTCTTTCTTAAATCTCAGGATGAGATTTTTTAAGGGGGGAGGTTTGTAACATCCCAAATC
The DNA here is from genome assembly GCA_916181665.1 of Avena sativa. Lineage (NCBI taxonomy): Eukaryota > Viridiplantae > Streptophyta > Magnoliopsida > Poales > Poaceae > Avena > Avena sativa. The sequence goes on from OV702290.1 coordinate 476,100,948, forward strand.
TTTAATCAAGGTTAATCAAAATCCAAACTACCCAATTTAGGGTTAACAAAACCTTTTTCCATTTAAAATATTTAAGCATGCATATGAGTGTTGCATTTAAATAGGAGTTGTTTTGAAATGCCATGATTGTTTGTTCTAATGGTTGTAAAATGATTCTAAGGTGAATGTCACATCATCTAGATCATTCCCAAGCAAAATCCAAAGAAAAAGAAATAAAAAAGAATTAATAAAGGAGAATGGTCATTTTGGCCATTTTAATCAACTAGCCCACTTTGAGTATTCCTAGCACTCATTTTCAAACAGAAACAAATGTGGATCTTTGCACCCCTTGCTAGTACAAGTAGTGATGTACCAAGGCCCACTTTGTGATCTTCCAGAAACTTTCAAACTCTAAATTTAAAGGACATTTGAAAATGGAATCTAGTTCATATGTCTAGATCACCCTATTTCAAAAACCATCCAAATGAATTCCATTTGACAAATCCTAGCAACCACAGATGTTTAAGCATGTGACAAACAACACCAAAATTCAATTCAAAATTCCAAATTTGAATTCTTTCGGCCATTTGATCGAACACCTGGCAGGCATAGAACCAGCACACTAGTCATTTCACTGTTTCTATAGGGGATTGCCACCCAATTGCACCCCATTTACTCCCTGTATCCCTCCTAGCTCTAACCAGGCCAAAACCAACCCATCCCCTAGTCCCTAGCGTTAGTACCACGCCGCCTCGAGGACATGCTCGCCGGCCAAAGCACAGCCTGTAGCAGACCACCAGCCCCTCTCCACCGCTCCAGGAAGCAAGGCGTGACCTCACCGCCATCCACGGTCCACCCCACGACCACCGCCAGGCCCTAGACCACCGAGGACAAGCCCCGCACTATCCTCTCTGCGCCGCACCAGAGCACGCCAGAGCGCCATCACCACCAGCACGCCACACGCCGCGCCTCGACACCAGACCGCGTGCGCCGCTTCGCCTTTACCACCTCACCCCGCCCGACACGGCCGTATCCCGTCGCTCAACCCACACTCGCCAGGAACCGCGTCGAGCACCACCTCTGTCTCCCAGAGTGCGCGGCGCTCCCGACCGTTAGCCACCACCCCTAGCACCACCATTACGTCCTAGCTGACCGACAGGAAACCGCCCACCTGTTGGGTTTGCAGCATAGAAAACAAAATTTTTCCTACGAAGAGAATGATACGCCAAGATCTATCTACTAGATGCAGAGCAACAGGTGGATATATATCCATGGAGAACTTACCCTCAAAGACAACAGAGTTTTGTTAACGAGTTGGAACTCGTGGATGATGTAGTCGTACGCTTGCCGATCTCAAGATCGTGTGGAAATCCGAGCGCCGCAAATCAGCAGCGCATCCGTCCTCACACACACGTTCAAGCCACCGAAGAACCTCCACCTCCTCGCTCCAGCGAATCAGCGGAAGCAGCAACTCCTTGCAGACGCAAGGCCACCGGGAACATGTATCTCGCTAATCCGAGACCATGGGGGAATATCTAGAGGGGGAGAGAGATCCTTCACGAGGAGGTGTGCTTTGTGAGGGAGGAGAGGGGGCCTTTTATAGGAGAGGGGGGCTCCTCCCCTACCATGGCCGGCGGCCAAGGAGGGTGCCCCCACCTCTTCCCCATTCATGTGGTCGAAGCTCCACTCACATCAATTTTGACTCCACCCAAAATTCCACTCACATGCATTAAATTTCCACCAAATTTAGTGCAACTCTCAATTAATAAAACTCTTTTATTTATTTTATTCAGAATTTTGTTAATTACTTTAATTAACAAACATTCACATAAAACCCTTGCAACATTTCAATATCACATGCAGAACCACTTTCTGCAATTTCACCCGAAACAATTCCGATTTCTATCGAAACAATTCCTGCGCTTTGCAATCCTTTCGTCTGAAACATATGTGCTCCTAAATGGTGTCCGGCAACCCTTAAGTGTGTCACCCTACGGTTCGTGAATAATGCAGACATGACTGAGACTCCTCTCAGATCAATAATCAGAAGCGGGACCTGGAGATCCATACTGACTCCTGCACATTCAACGATGACTTTTGTGATCATGAGAACGCTAGTAACTTAATCCCTTTGTCTCATGATATAATACATGTCCAAGATTTGATCATCGGTATCCAAATACCTAGTTTGATCTTGTTACCGACATGCACTCTTTTCTTGTTCTCGTGATATAACATTCTAGTGATCACATCACTTGCTTGCAAGCTATGTTAATGTGATATCACCGAGAGGGCCCAGAGTATATCTATCCGTCATCGGGATTGACAAATTCCACTCTTGATCCATGAGACTCAACATAATACCTTCGTAGCACTAAACCCACCTTTATAGTCACCCTGTTATGGTGTGACGTTTGATGTTATCAAGATACTCTTCCGGTGTTAGCAATTAACATGATCTCATGGTCTAAGGACTAAGATTACTTCGTATGATGTTATAGCAATATAAACATAATGAATTTGATCGTAATGCTATACTTCGGATGAATGTTCATCACATCATTTCACAAATGCTGTGACCTTGTTATTAACAACACCCAATGTCCATGATCAGGAAACTTTGATCATCTTGTTAAGCAACGAGCTAGTCTATAAGAGAGGCATAACTAGGAACCCTTTTTGTTTATTAAACACACATGTATTGACGTTTCCTATCAATACAATTATAGCATGCAAAATAAACATCTATCATATACAAGGAATATATAATAACAACTTTATTATTGCCTCTCAGGGCATATTTCCTTCAGTGTCCCACTTGCACTAGAGACAATAATCTAGTTTACATAGTGATAAATCTAACAGCCATGGAGTTCTGGTGTTGATCATGTTTTGCCCTAGGGAGAACTTTAGTCAACGGATCTGCTACATTTAGGTCCGTGTGTACTTTACAAATCTTTATATCTCCATCCTTGACATGCTCGCGGATGGAGTGAAACCGACGCTTAATATGCTTGGAATTCTTGTGAGACCTTGGTTCCTTGGCGTTGGCTATGGCTCCATTGTTGTCACAATAGATCACCATTGGGTCCAATGCACTAGGAACCACACCTAGTTCCGTTATGAACTCCTTCATCCAAACCGCTTCCTGCGCCGCTTCTGAAGCAACAACATAACCCGCCTCCGTCGTTGATCCAGCCACCAAAGGTTGTTTGGAACTCCTCCAACTAACTGCTGCTCCGTTCAAGAGAAATACATATCCGGATTGAGACTTGGAGTCATCCAGATCGGTGTCAAAGCTAGCATCGACATAACACTTAGCGACTAGCTGTTCTTCACCTCCATATACAAGAAACATATCCTTAGTTCTTCTTAAGTACTTAAGGATATTCTTGACCGCTATCCAGTGTTCCGAACCTAGATCAGATTGGTACCTACTAGTCAAACTAATAGCATGTGCCACATCTGGTCTTGTACATAGCATGGCGTACATTATAGAGCCTATGGCTGAGGCATAGGGGATCTTATCCATTATCTCTCTTTCTTCCGCCGTAGCCGGACTTTGAGTCTTACTCAATATCTTGCCTTGCAACATAGGTAAGAACCCCTTCTTACTTCTGTCCATATTAAACTTCTTTAATATCTTATCAAGGTATGTACTCTGCGATAACCCAATTAGGCGTCTTGATCTATCTCTATAGATTTTAATGCCTAATATATATGAAGCTTCACCAAGGTCCTTCATCAAAAATTTGCTGTTTAGATAACTTTTAACACTGTTTAAAATATCTATATCATTTCTAATCAATAATATGTCATCCACATATAATATCAGAAATGCCACATTGCTCCCACTCACTTTCTTGTAAATACAAGCCTCTCCATAAGTTTGGACAAATCCAAACTCTTTGATCACCTCATCAAAGTGGAGATTCCAACTCCGGGATGCTTGCTTCAGTCCATAGATGGATCGCTGAAGCTTGCATACCTTATCAGCATCCTTAGGATCGAAAAAACCCTTAGGTTGTATCATATACAACTCTTCTTCAATATTACCATTGAGGAACGCAGTTTTGACATCCATCTGCCATATTTCATAATCGAAATATGCAGCAATTGCTAACATAATCCTAACCGACTTTAGCATCGTTACGGGAGAGAATGTCTCATCGTAGTCAACTCCTTGAATTTGTCGAAACCCCTTTGCGACAAGTCGAGCTTTATAGATGGTCACATTACCATCATCATCAGTTTTTCTTTTGAAAATACATTTATTCTCAACGGCCTTTCGATCGTGAGGTAAGTCCACCAAGGTCCAAACCTAGTTTTCGTACATGGATTCCATCTCGGATTTCATGGCTTCTAGACATTTGTTCGAATCAGGGCTCATCATCGCTTCTTCATACGTCACAGGGTCATCTATTTCATCAATTATGAAATTCATAACAGGATTGCCGTACAGTTCAGGAGCTGCATGTGTCCTGCTTGACCTCCGAGGTTCGGCAGTATCCTCTTTCCGAGTTTCATGATCATTATCATTAGCTCTCTCTTCATTAGGCGAAGTAAACTCAGAAACAACTTCCGGTGCTGCGCCACTCGCCAATTCATGAAGAGAAGGTTCAATAACCTCTTCGAGTTCTACCTTCCGACTACTCACACCTTTCGCGAGAAACTCCTTCTCAAAAAAGGATCCATTCTTGGCAACAAAAACCTTGCCCTCGGATCTATGATAGAACGTATACCCAATTGTTTCCTTAGGGTATCCTATGAAGACGCATTTTTCCGCTTTGGGTTTGAGTTTATCCGTCTGAAGTTTCTTCACATAAACATCGCATCCCCAAACTTTAAGAAATGACAGCTTAGGTTTGTTTCCAAACCATAATTCATACGGTGTCGTTTCAACGGATTTAGATGGTGCCCGATTTAAAGTGAATGCAGCGGTTTCCAGTGCATAACCCCAAAATGACAGTGGCAAGTCAGTCAGAGCCATCATAGAATGAACCATATCCAATAAAGTATGATTACGACAGTCCAACACACCATTACGTTGTGGTGTTCCGGTAGGCGTGAGTTATGAAACTATTTCATAGTCTTTCATATGTGTGCTAAACTCGTAACTAAGATACTCTCCTCCACGGTCGGACCGCAGAAATTTGACATTTCTGTTACGATGATTTTCCACTTCATTCTGAAATTCCTTGAACTTTTCAAAGGTTTCAGACTTATGTTTCATCAAATAGATATACCCATATCTACTCAAATCATCCGTGAAAGTAACAAAATAACGATATCCACCTCGCGCCGACACACTCATTGGTCCACACACACCAGTATGTATGATTTCCAACAAATCTGTCGCCTGTTCCATTGAACCGGAAAGGGGCGTTCTAGTCATCTTGGCCATAAGGCATGGCTCACATGTGGTCAAAAATGGGTTTGTGCCGCAGGTGTTGAACGATCTACTCTAAACAGGTGTGGGCTTACAGGGCTAGGGATCATAAACCCTTTCTTTCATTCAGAAAGGGGTCGGTCACTTTTCCGGGTCGGGATCGAGAAGTGGAAGTCATAAAAAAGAATCAAATGATTCAAAATCAAGTGATTCCAAAAGTCCATCAGAATAGAGTTTCTTCATGCGTTTAATGCCAATATGACCTAGACGGCAGTGCCACATGTATGCAGATATATCATTATCAAGTTTAATCCTTTTAGCATCAACATTATGAATATGCATAATACTACTATCGAGATCCAACAGAAATAAACCATTCAACACAGGTGCATGACCATAAAAGATATCATTCATATAAATCGAACAACCATTGTTTTCAGATTTAAACGAATAACCACTTTGCATCAAACACGACCCGGATACAATGTTCATGCTCAGTGCAAGCACCAAATAACAATTATTCAGATTTATAACTAATCCCGACGGCATATGGAGAGGCAGCGTTCCGACGGCGATCACATCAACTCTTGATCCATTGCCGACCCGCATCGTGACATCATCCCTTGCTAGCTATCGCTTGTTCCGCAGCCCTTGAATCGAGTTACATATATTAGCAACCAATCCCGTATCAAATACCCAGGTGCTACTACGAGTACTAGTCAAGTACACATCAATAACATGTATATCGCATATACCTTTGTTTGCCTTGCCGGCCTTCTTGTCCACCAAATACTTGGCGCAGTTGTGCTTCCAATGGCCAGTCCCCTTGCAATAGTAGCACTCGGTATCAGACTTAGGGCCAGCTCAGGATTTCTTTTCAGGTGCGGCAACAGATTTGCTGCCCTTCTTTCCCTTCTGCTTGCCTTTCTTGTCCTTCTTTAAATCGGTGGTCTTATTGATCATCAACACTTGATGTTCTTTCCTAATCTCCACTTCTGCAGTCTTAAGCATTGACAGAAGCTCAGGAAGAGACTTCTTCATGCCCTGCATGTTATAGTTCATCATGAAGCTCTTGTAGCTAGGTGGCAGAGATTGGAGAACACGATGTACGCCTAAGTCAATGGGAATCGTTATTCCCAAGGACACAAGCTTATCGGCATACCCAGACATTTTGAGTACGTGCTCACTAATAGAGCTGTTCTCCTCCATCATGCAACTAAAGAACTTTTCAGAAGCATTATAACTCTCTACGGCAGCATGGGTATCGAAAATCATTTTCAATTCTCCCATGGTATGAAAGGCATTGCCATTTTTGAAACGCTTTCGAAGTTCTGGCTCTAGCCCATACAGTATGCCGCAATGAACTAAGTTGTGGTCCTCCTGACGAGTTATATAGACATTCTTTTCCTCGTCAGGGGCATCAAGAGCTGGTGGGGGGCCTAGCGACGCCTCTAGCACATATTGCTTTTGTGCAGCAGTGAGGAGAATCCTCAAATTCATAGCCCAGTTGGTGAAGTTGCTACCATTCGCAGCAAGTTTCTCTTTCTCCATGAACACATTGAAATTAAAAGCAGGTGGTGCCATCTACAACAAAATTTGTAAAGTATATTTAGACTAAATTTATGATAGATTGAGTTCAACTAATCCAAATTACTAATGAACTCCCACTCAAAAACGACATCCCTCGTGTCCTTTTGGTGATTACATGAACCAAATCCACTATACCAAGTCCGATCATCACGTGAGTCGGTGTAGCTTCAAAGGCGAGCATCTATATGGGCATCATATCAACTATATGACTCATGCTTAACCTTTCGGTCCGTGTTCTGAGGCCATGCCTGTACATGCTAGGCTCGCCAAGTAAGAACCTTAGTATTCCCATGTGTAAAACTGTCTTACACCCGTTGTATGAAAGCGTAGAGTCGAGAACACCTGATCATCACGTGATGTCTCGAAACACGATCCATAGAACAGTGCATACTTAAGGAAGAACACATTTTATCTTGATATCTAAATGAGGGATCATCTTACAATGCTACCAAAAGCACCAAACTAGCAATATAAGATGCAAACATCTAATGTGTAAAGTGAGATGATATGGTCCATGCATTTGATCTCTATCATTTGCATCGTGGTATGATCTCTATCATTCCTTCGTGTGTAAGGCCAAGGTCTATGGAACTTACACTTTAAGTGTGTTGTAAGAGTATCTATCATACATCTAACTTACAACAATACCATATCAAGACACTAGCCCAACAACGATCTAAACTAGACGCCTCTAATTTATCAATTGCAAGTTTTACATGGCTTAGGGCTTTTGGAGATAGAACCGGTCTTACCTATGAACATGAACCACAAAGAGGATAACCAAGTTATTAGCAACTCGTTGTAAATCAGATATTTACTATAGCAGGAGAGACAGACACCCGCTAGCCACTTATGCAAAACAAGTTGCATGTCAGTCGTGGAACCGGTCTCATGTACGATGACATGTAAGGTTGGTCCGGGCCGCTTCATCCCACTATGCCACCAATATCCAAAATACATAGAAGATGCAATAACATGATCATCATCGCCCACATATAAACATATGTGTACTACCTGTGCAAAGCACCTACGCATAGATCAGGCTCTGATACCACTGTTGGGTTCGCAGCATAGAAAACAAAAAAATTCCTATGAAGAGAACTATACGCCAAGATCTATCTACTAGATACAGAGCAACAGGTGGATATACATCCATGGAGAACTTACCCTCGAAGACAACATAGTTTTTTTAACGAGTTGGAACTCGTGGATGATGTAGTCGTACGCTTGACGATCTCAAGATCGTGTGGAAGTTCGAGTGCCGCAAATCATCAACTCATCCGTCCTCACACACACGTTCAAGCCACCGGACAACCTCCACATCCTCGCTCTAGCGAATCAGCGGAAGCAGCAACTCCTTCCAGATGTAAGGCCATCGGGAACATGTATCTTGCTAATCCGAGACCATGGGGGAATATCTAGAGGGGGAGAGAGATCCTTCACGAGGAGGTGTGCTTTGTGAGGAAGGAGAGGGGGGACTTTTATAGGAGAGGGGGGGGCTCCTCCCCTACCATGGCTGGTGGCCAAGGAGGGTGCCCCCACCTCTTCCTCATTCATGTGGTGGAAGCTCCACTCACATCAATTTTGACTCCACCCAAAATTCCACTCACATGCATTAAATTTCCACCAAATTTAATGCAACTCTCAATTAATAAAAATATTTTATTTATTTTATTCAGAATTTTGTTAATTACTTTAATTAACAAATATTCACATAAAACCCCTTGCAACATTTCAATGTCACATGCAGAACCACTTTCTGCAATTTCACCCGAAATTCCGGTTTCTATCGAAACAATCCCTGCGCTTTGCAATCCTTTCGTCTGAAACATATGTGCTCCTAAATGGTGTCCGTCAACCCTTAAGTGTGTCACCCTACGGTTCGCGAATAATGCAGACATGATTGAGACTCCTCTCAGATCAATAATCAGAAGCGGGACCTGGAGATCCATACTGACTCCTGCACATTCAACGATGACTTCTGCGATCGTGAGAACCTTTAACGCTAGTAACTTAATCCCTTTGTATCATGATATAATACATGTCCAAGATTCGATCATCGGTATCCAAATACCTAGTTTGATCTCGTTATCGACATGCACTCTTTTCTTGTTCTCGTGATATAACATTCTAGTGATCACATCACTTGCTTGCAAGCTATGTTAATGTGATATCACCGAGAGGGCCCAGACTATATCTATCCGTCATCGGGATTGACAAATTCCACTCTTGATCCATGAGCCTCAACATAACACCTTCGTAGCACTAAACCCACCTTTATAGTCACCCTGTTACAGTGTGACGTTTGATGTTATCAAGATACTCTTCCGGTGTTAGCAATTAACATGATCTCATGGTCTAAGAACTAAGATTACTTAGTATGATGTTATAGCAATATAAACATAATGACTTTGATCGTAATGCTATATTTCGGATGAATGTTCATCACATCATTTCACAAATGCTGTGACCTTGTTATTAACAACATCCAATGTCCATGATCAGGAAACTTTGATCATCTTGTTAATCAACGAGCTAGTCTATAAGAGAGGCATAACTAGGAACCCTTTTTGTTTATTAAACACACATGTATTGACGTTTCCTATCAATACAATTATAGCATGCAAAATAAACATCTATCATATACAAGGAATATATAATAACAACTTTATTATTGCCTCTCAGGGCATATTTCCTCCAGTGTCCCACTTGCGCTAGAGACAATAATCTAGTTTACATAGTGATAAATCTCACACCCATGGAGTTCTGGTGTTGATCATGTTTTCCCTAGGGAGAACTTTAGTCAATGGATCTGCTACATTTAGGTCCGTGTGTACTTTACAAATCTTTATATCTCCATCCTTGACATGCTCGCGGATGGAGTTAAACCGGCGCTTAATATGCTTGGAATTCTTGTGAGATCTTGGTTCCTTGGCGTTGGCTATGGCTCCATTGTTGTCACAATATATCACCATGGGTCCAATGCAGTAGGAACCACACCTAGTTCTGTTATGAACTCCTTCATCCAAACTGCTTCCTGCGCCGCTTCTGAAGCGGCAACATATTCCGCCTCCGTTGTTGATCTAGCCACCACAGGTTGTTTGGAACTCCTCCAACTAACTATTGCTCCGTTCAAGAGAAATACGTATCCGGATTGAGACTCAGAGTCATCCGGATCGGTGTCAAAGCTAGCATCGACATAACACTTAGCGACTAGCTCTTCTTCACCTCCGTATACAAGAAACATATCCTTAGTTCTTCTTAAGTACTTAAGGATATTCTTGACCGCTATCTAGTGTTTCAAACCTGGATCAGATTGGTACCTACTAGTCAAACTAATAGCATGTGCCACATCCGGTCTTATACATAGCATGGCATACATTATAGAGCCTATGGCTGAGGCATAGGGGATCTTATCCATTATCTCTCTTTCTTCTGCCGTAGCTGGACTTTGAGTCTTACTCAATGTCTTGCCTTGCAACATAGGTAAGAACCCCTTCTTACTTTCGTCGATATTAAACTTCTTTACTATCTTATCAAGGTATGTACTCCGCGATAGCCCAATTAGGCGTCTTGATCTATCTCTATAGATTTTAATGCCTAATATATATGAAGCTTCACCAAGGTCCTTCATCGAAAATTTGCTGTTTAGATAACTTTTAACACTGTTTAAAAGATCTATATCATTTCCAATCAATAACATTTCATCCACATATAATATCAGAAATGCCACATTGCTCCCACTCACTTTCTTGTAAATTCAAGCCTCTCCATAAGTTTGGACAAATCCAAACTCTTTGATCACCTCATCAAAGCAGAGATTTCAACTCCGGGATGCTTGCTTCAGTCCATAGATGGATCGCTGAAGCGTGCATACCTTATCAACATCCTTAGGATCGACAAAACCCTTAGGTTGTATCATATACAACTCTTCTTCAATATTACCATTGAGGAACGCAGTTATGACATCCATCTGCCATATTTCATAATCGAAATATGCAGCAATTGCTAACATAATCCTAACCGACTTTAGCATCGCTACGGGAGAGAATGTATCATCATAGTCAACTCCTTGAATTTGTCGAAACCCCTTTGCGACAAGTTGAGCTTTATAGATGGTCACATTACCATCAGCATCCATTTTTATTTTGAAAATCCATTTATTCTCAACGGCCTTTCGATCATGAGGTAAGTCCATAAAGGTCCAAACCTGGTTTTCGTACATGGATTCCATCTCGGATTTCATGGCTTCTAGCCATTTGAAGGAATCAGGGCTCACCATCCCTTCTTCATACGTCACAGGGTCATCTATTTCATCAATCATGAAATTCATAACAGGATTGCCGTACAGTTCAGGAGCTGCACGTGTCCTGCTTGACCTGCGAGGTTTGGCAGTATCCTTTTTTGGAGTTTCATGATCATTATCATTAGCTCTCTCTTCATTAGGTGAAGTCAACTCCGAAACAACTTCCGGTGCTGCGCCACTCATCAATTCATGAAGAGAAGGTTCAATAATCTCTTTACCTTCGACTACTCACACCTTTCGCGAGAAACTCCTTCTCAAGAAAGGATCTATTCTTGGCAACAAATACCTTGCCCTCGGATCTGTGATAGAAGGTATACCCAATCGTTTCCTTAGGGTATCCTATGAAGACGCATTTTTCCGCTTTGGATTTGAGTTTATTCGGCTGAAGTTTCTTCACATAAACATCACATCCCCAAACTTTAAGAAATGACAGCTTAGGTTTGTTTCCAAACCATAATTCATAAAGTGTTGTTTCAACGGGCGTAGGGTAAAATTTATTGTTTTCATACGTGGAACCCCAACAGTGGTATCAGAGCTAGATCTATGCATAGTAATGCTAGTACGGGTAGAACACACGATATGTAGAGTGTGGGCGTTGATCTTTTAGTTGTTATCCTCCCACGTGTACTTGTGTATACTGCAGTAATGCTTGATGAAGCGGCCCCCAACCGACTTTACGCATTCATTCGCGAGACTAGTCCACGCTTGACATACGGCCTGTACCGTATAAAGTGGCTTAGGGGGGTGTCTGTCTCTCTCGCATTAGTTGGTATACCATTTGCAATGGAGGGCCCCGAAAGGGGTGTAGTAGAGACAACTACTTGATCAGCGTTGTGCTGAAAGTTCGTAGGTAAGAACGGTTCTTGTGCGAAAGCCCATTCAGCCATGTAAAACTTGCAAAGATAAAGTAGAGGCGTCTAACTTTGTTTTGCAGGGGGCGTTGCTTTGTGATATGGTTGTGGCAAAGGTAAAGTGATTACCTTTTGTTACGTAGTAGTAGGACTACCTCGCAGGAGTGACACCTGTACCCTGGTGTCTATGACACCGGAACCCTGGCGCCGGAATCCGGTGATGACGGATGGAGATCACGACGTGAAGGACCATATCACATCGCATTTACATTCAATGTTATTGTTTGTATATATTATTGTGTGCTAGTATTATATACTCGACGATAGCCTAATAAGATGATCCCTATTAAAATTACCAACGATTGTGTTCCCCCTTAGTTTGCACCACCAAGAAAGTTCTTTGGTATGAGGCGATCTAGGGTACATGCCTGGGTGTCAGACATATCCACGTTCGCATACAGTAGGTGTAAGACATGTTGCACAACGAATACACTAAGGTTGAGTTGGCGAGCCTAGAACGCCATAGAAGTGTGGCCTTGGAAAACAGATGGTGGAAAGATCGAGCACGAGTCGCATGAATGATGTGACCGATGTTTAGTGTCCACCTTTGAATCCACATCGATGGCCATGTCAATCGGGGGAGATGTGGCTAATAGGGGTCGTGTTATCACTAGGAACCCTTGTGGGGATAGGTGTTTCTGAGTGGAGTTATTATTAACTCAATTAATTATTAACTTAGTCTAGATTACTTTTGCAATTATAAATGTAGATGGCTCACCGTGAAGCTTACTTTGTCATTGAGGAATGGGTAAAGGGTGAGAAACTTAGACTTGATGGATCCAACTTCCCTAGTTGGCTTGTACGCCTGAATGATCTCCTTACTAGGAATCATGTGGTAGACTACATACACCACACGATGGATTTGACTGAGCCAGACCACTATGAGACCCCACAAGAGCTGGCAGACCGCTACTATCGTTAAGAGATGTCCACCTACATTCAGATAATAATGCGTTACGGGATGGTGGATGAACTCCATCCGCTCATGGGTGATCTTGATCCATATTCAATGGTGGATCAACCGAGAGCAGAGTTCATAGGCCATGTGCGCATGTGGAAGCACGAGCTTCTTGGAGAGTTCCTTTCCATACATATGGAGGATCATACATGTCTGAAGGGTCACTTGGAGCACATGCTTGATGCACACATGAGACTGGTTTACTTCGTGGATTACTGGATGGATGATCCATTTGCGATAGGCGGACTGCTTCGATCATTGCCTCCCAGCTACGAAGGACATGTCCGGAGTAGCATCATGAGTGGTGATACGGAAACATTGGATTTCCAGGAGTTCATATTACGTTTTAGGAACGTAAAGGTTGAACCGATCACCGGAGAGGTCATCAATGACAAAGGTATATATTTGATACACAGTTTTATAAATGTTATAATCTTGCAAACACATTTGCAGTGTTAACTATATTTGATACTTGTTCTGTTTTGCTGAAAACAGGTCCTTCTCCATGAGAGGTGCTTGCTGGAGAGGAGGTGACATTGTGTGTTGATGGCGAGCATGATGATGATGGCCAACGACGCTCTCCCTCAACATTTATCATTTAGTTTGTGTTTTAGGATGATTATTGTAATCAAGAGATTGTGAACTTCTTTAGTGTGTCTCACACTTTGTGAGACGGTTATTCATATGAGTTTGTAACAAACAGTTGTTCTACTTTTATGAATGATTTCTATTCATGTTCATATCTTGTTTGATTATGTGTTAATTATCCTTGTTGTTTGAAAACTAATTGATAATACATGAACATTTGTAAAATATTGAAATGCCTTAAAATACCCAACTTAAATGATATTTCATTAACCATTGTTTAAAATTCAAAGTTATGCTGATAATATGTGAAAGTCATTCGATTTCTTATCACATATAAATCATGCCTAAGTTCGGCAAAATAACTTGAAAACCGTGTATTACTTGCATATAAAGTGGTTAATGAAATGTTAAAAGTAAATACATATTCGATGTATTGTGTTTTAACGAAAATGGTGATTATCATTGTTTAAATGTGTAAAGAAGTTTACCAAAGGAAACATGAATATGAAACTATTTGATTTGATCAAAGTGTTTCATCAACAAAGGGTATAAATATAAAAGGGAATCTAATTACTATGATTTGATCAATAGTAATGAAATTCAACTTTATAAGAATTGCATAAAAGGAAATTGTGAAATGCAAAGCGTTTTGAAACGTCAAAATGTAAAGCATCACAATGTGATATTAGATATCAAAGTGGGTGAATAGAAGGCACCAAATAAATCGTTGTAGTGTAGATGTAGAGACCATTAGTTAAGAAATAGTTAACACTCAATTAGAATGTAGTGAACCATTTGAATTCGTGAAAGTTTTGGGGTTATTCGATATAACCAAAACAATAGTGAATAAGTCCTTGTAGAGTATTCATTGGAAACTTTGAATACGAAATCCATAGCTGAAACCAAAAGAGAAGCAAAACTGGTATTGCTTGGATTTTGGTGCATTCTTAAGAAAGCTCACTTTTAATGATATTTCTCGATTATGAAGCAAATGGAAGATAGTGTGAAACATGATGAGGATTCAAATCCCTACAATCAGAGTGTTGAGAAGCGCAATGGAAAATGTTCCTGAACGATTCTCTTCACAAAGGAAAGAATCAATGATATTGATCATTGTGTTTTCCCCACTGGTGTTTTTCACTACATGAAGTAGGATTCAAAATGTAACCCATATCTTGTATGGAGACATTTGTGAAACATTTTTCATGATTCTTGGAATATGACATACCTACGAACTACTAAGGAAATAATGGTAAACTAAATTATGAGGAATCCTAGAAACAAAATTCACTTGAGATTAGAAAGCAATTCGTTGCCGAATCTCACAAGTAAAAAGGGTTACTTGAATTTTCCCAAATGACTGCAAAGCCATAGTGGAAAAGGGGGTGAATGACAAAAGCACAATTTGTCAAGTATTGGACAAATTCAAATGAATTTGATTAATGTGTGCTTCATGTCTAGAGGATTTAAAACTAGTAATAGTACTAGTATCTCATAGTAAAACTCCAAGTTTGATATATGATCAAAGGATTTTGAAGTCATTCAAAATAGTGATGGATATGCAATTGACATATTTTTGAGTGGGAGCTTACAGGAGTAATTCTTAAGTGTGTTAAGAATGAAAGTGTAAATACTTATAAATAATGATTTATAAGATGTAGAAGTTGATAATAGGTGTATTATGATATTATGTAGTATTCCTTAAGGGATTCTGAAAGGGGTTTCAGAATAGAAGTTAATTAAGGAACTGGTCCTTAATAACTCAAATTAGGAATAGTGTTAAGTTTAACATCAATGGTTGAAATAAAGAAAAGGATGATTGTCATCCACTATGTTGAGACATAGGTTCTGTCTTAGTAAACCATGATGATAAGTTAGCATAATATATGATCCAAATAAGGAACGTTTAAAAGTGATTAAGTTCGAATCACATAACGTTGAGCTGAGTTTGTCCGTAGTGTCTAGTAGAGAACTACAGACATGTTTTCGAAATCCATAAAGGATATCTTAAAACATAAAGGGTTGTGTTATAAGGGAATATGTTGGAAACTCCTGTCGATACCTGATACATTGCAAATGTATCTATAATTATTGATGTTCCATGCTTGGTTTTATCCACTTTCTTGTGTTTTGTTCCAACATTGGAGTACTTTTCATATGATTTCTTGGACTAACCTATTAACAAGAGCCATAGTGCCAGCTGCCTGTTTTCTGCTGTTTTTGGTTCCAGGAAAGTCAGAAAATGAATATTCTCGGAATTGGATGGGACAAAACCCAAAGTGCCTATTTTTCCGGAAGTCATCAACTGCCAGAATACGAGACGGAGAAGGGCCAGAGGCCGGCCACACCACCTGGCCGCGCGGCCAGGCTGGGCCCACGCCAGGGGGTGGTGTGGTGGCCCCTAGCACCCCCTCGGCCTCTCCTTCCGACTATAAGATGCCCTCGGGACGTAAACCCTAAGGACCCGATCAAAAAATCCACGAAAGAGTCTGTAGCCGCCGTCATCTCCATCCCTAGATCGGGAGGGATCTGAAGCTCTTCCCGGAACCCTGCCAGAGAGGGGAATTCACCCTGGAGGCCTTCTTCATCACCATGCAAGCCTCCGGTGTGATGCGTGAGTAGTTTATCCTTAGACTACGGATCCATGTAGTAGCTAGATGGCTGGTTCTACTCCTTTGTGCTTTCATGTCTAGATCTTGTGAGCTCCGTTCATGATCAAGATCATCTATTTGTAATTCTGCATGTTGTGTTTGCGGGGATCCGATGGATATTGAGGTGCTATTTCAGATTGATTATTGATTCTATCATGTCTTTGTTATTTGTGATCTTGCATGCTTTCCGTTGTTAGTAGCTATCTTGGCCAAGTAGATGCTAGCAACTCCAAGAGTTAGTATTTATGCTCGATAGTGGGTTCATGCCTCTGGTAATCTGGGGAAGTGACAGAAATCTCTAAGGTACTATATGTGCTGTTGCTACTAGGGAGAAAACAACAATCCTTTGTTCATAGAACAATCGTATTGTTTACTTTACACGCAGTTCGTAAAGCAATAATCTATTGCTTGCAACTTAATACTGGAGGGGGTTCGGATGATAACTTGAAGGTGGATTATTGGTCATAGATGCAGTTGGATGGCGGTCTATGTATAATGTTGTAATGCCTAATCGAATCTCAAAGGAGTCAAGAT
The DNA here is from genome assembly GCA_916181665.1 of Avena sativa. Classification (NCBI taxonomy): domain Eukaryota; kingdom Viridiplantae; phylum Streptophyta; class Magnoliopsida; order Poales; family Poaceae; genus Avena; species Avena sativa. The sequence continues at coordinate 476,117,854 of OV702290.1, forward strand.
GATTAGTATATGCATGTATTGCTTTCTCGATGTTTGTCAATTGCCCTGCTGTAATTTGTTCACCCAGCATGTTATCTATCTTAAGGAGAGCCACCTCTAGTGAACTATGGATCCCGGTCCTTTTCTTTACATACAATCTATAAACTGTTTACTTCTTTGTGTTTACTTTCTGCAAACTTTTACTTCTTTCCATTCGATACGTTTAATCCTTTGTTTTCTACAAAACACGGTGAGATTGACAACCTCATCGCAAGTTGGGGACAAAGTTCTGTGGTTGTGTTGTGTAGGTCTCCACGTTGCTACTAGCACCGGTAGTGCGCCCTGCCAAGGCTTAGCTAGCAACACCTTTGGGGTGTTTCCTTGCTCCTACTGGTTCGATTAAACCTTGGTTTCATACTGAGGGAAACTTGCTGCTGTGCTCATCATACCTTCCTCTTGGGGTTCCCAACGAGCTCTACATCAACCACGCACCAGCACTTTTTCTGGCGCCATACACAGAGCCATCAATACTGATTAAAGTGAAGTAGGAAGCGAGGTGAACAAAACATCGAAAGTTGCAAAGAGTGCACTAATGTTTCGATGAATACATTTATAATAATAGATAAGAGTACCATCTAAAGTGTTGTATAATGTTATGGTGGGGCTAGTTCACCTTTAACGTAGAATGATGTGTCCTAGGGCACAGTGCCCATGAGAAAGCCCTCGAGGTTGATCTAAAGTCACTGTAGGCTCCTGGAATCAGGCCTCGTTCTGCTGCCATAGCGACGATGCATACACATAGATGTTATCATGTGATGATAAAGTATTAATGTCAATCAAGGTGACATTAGTAAGTTGCAAAGGATTTGGGATTGTAAAGTACATACCCAATACTCAACCTCTTCCGTGAGCAAGCATGTTCAGGGTACCAGATATATGGTGCCAATGATTGAGAACAAATGTAGCTAGTGTATTTGTACTCTAGTGCAAGTGGGAGACTGTTGAAAATATGCCCTAGAGACAAATAGTAGTAGGGACTATTATCATATTTCATATAGTTTATGATTAAGTTTTATATCATGCTATAACTGTATTGAGTGGAAACATCAATACACGTGTGATATACAAACAACCAGGCGTTCCTAGTGAAACTCTAGTCACTGGTTCATTGGTCAACAGATGATCATGTTTCCTGATCATGTGGCATTTATGCCAATTGGAAATGGAGTCATCTCATTCCTAGAATGAGATGATGAACCAATACCCAACCTAGACATCGTGACCCGATCATGTCATGAAGTTCAAGTTACAATGATTAGAAATGGATCCTCATAGACTATTCCTTAGACCATGAGGCTATATCAATAACTGTCTCTCGAGAGTGCTTAGATAGCATCAAGTGCAACTTGGTAATACAGTGGTTATAAAGGTGTGTTCAGGTACTCGGAGGAAACCGTAGAGGCAATATATGTCAAGAGCAGGATTTGTCCGTCCATGTGACGGGAAGATACTTAAAGGGCCCACTCGGAGAAGTTATATCCAATAGCTGCGCAGCATGTGATTTGATCACGGGGATATCACTTGTCGGAACGAGTCAAGTAGCATTGTTCAGTAACGAGATTGAACACGACATGGTGATGTCATTGATCAGATCTCAGGCAATGCAAGTATCGAGTGACAAAGGGAATAAGACATGACTGTCCTGGTTCAAACGACGAAAGATCTTCGTGGAACGCACAGGGGTCACATGGCCATCTAGGTCCCTCTATCAATCATTGGTGCGGGAGTGTCCCAACCATGTCTAGAGTGTTCCCGAACCGTGGGGTATCACGCTTAAGGGCTTGATAATGCTTAGAGAGTATTTATAGGATCGGTAGAATCACCGAAGAATAGTAGAGAGAAAACCAGAAGCGTTTTGGTAAGTCCGGAGGATGTCCGGAGTGGAGGTGGAAGGTGTTACATAGCCATGGAGGTTGAATACTATGTGAATGAATGTTAACTATTGATTTAGTCATTTATTCATATTTAATAAAGAGAAAAATCAATTAAATGGTCAAAGGCTTAATGGGCTAATTCCCGGAGGGGAGAGGGCCCATTAGGGAAAGGAGAGAGGGAGAAGGGGCCAAGTGGGTGGCCGGTGCCCTAGTGAGCCAGTCCCCCCCCCCCCCCCCGCGCGCGGGGCCCATGGGGGTGGCCGGCGGTGCCACCCCTCCCCTCCTCTCCTTTAGTCCCACCCCGGGACATTGAGGGAGGTAGTACCTCCCCTCCCCCTATATATAGTGGGGGTATTTGGCCTAATAAAATACACCAATAATCAATAAAGGTCTTCTCACTTTTGGGAGGACCTCTAATTGATATTTCCTCCCTCCCCCTCTCTCTCGTGACCGTGGTCCCAAGTCTGGACTGCGCGAATGAGAGACATCTTCACCGCAGAGCGCCGTCATGCTACGGGATTGGGATCCGGGAGCTCTACTTCCGCAACTGCTACTGGATCGGGAAAGCGAGAGTCATTGTCAGGAACCGGATGTGTGTAACTCCCCGCGAGGTGTCGCACTTGAGGCACTCAAGTCGTTGGAGCCACGGGAGCGCAAGGACTTCATCACGACCTTGAGGTCGGCTTCGGCTCGTCTACATCAACCACGCTCTCCTGATCATTGATAACGCTTTTCGGTCTTCAAGGGTAAGTTCGCGAAAATCCCCTCCCGTTACTATATTACTAATAGATAGGTCCTGGCAGCATCAGGGGTTTAGGGGCGTAGGGTAAAATTTATTGTTTTCATACGCGGAACCCCAACAACATATTGCTAATTGTACGAGTGCGAGTGGCACAAGGGTATGGCGAGTAGACACAATTTGTGTGATCCGAATGAATTTCATTATATATCATCTGGGTACAAGTTTGAGTTCTATGTATAGAACTTTCAGAGAAGGTTTACATTCCATGGCCTCCCGACCTCGAGCTGGCCATCGCCTCGTATGTCGATGAGGTAGTAGGCGTCGTTGCCAAGGACTCGCCCTATGGCGAATGGCCCCTCCCATGGGGGGGAAAGCTTGTGCACCTTCTTGTCCTGGGCCAGTCGTAGGACCAGATCGCCCTCCTGGAAGGTGTGGGTCCAGACTCGGTGGCTGTGGTAGCGGTGGAACCCCTGCTGGTAGATGGCGGTGCGGGAGCGAGCCAGGCCGCGTGCCTCGTCGATTTGGTCGATGCTGTCTTGGCGGGCGATCTCGTTTGTTGCCTCGACGTAGTTGGCCACGACTCGAGGTGAGTCGTGCTCCAGATCGGTTGGCATTACGGCTTCGGTGTCGTACACCATGAAGAAGGGTGTGAACCCCGTGGAGCGGTTGATGGAGGTGCGGATTCCCCATATTACGGAGGGGAGCTCTTCGACCCCACATCCTGGGGTGCGTTCTAGGGGCACTTGAAGTCGTGGGTTGAGCCCGTGGAGGACGCTTTGGTTGGCGCGTTCTGCTTGGTCGTTCGACTCCGGGTGGGCGACTGAGGCGAGGTCGAGTCGTATGCTATGCTCTTCGCAGAATTCTGCCATGGCCCCCTTGGCGAAGTTGGTGCCATTGTTCGTTATGATGCTGTGCGGGTAGCCATACCGGTAGATGAGCTCGCATAAGAACTTGGTGGCCATCTTGTCGTCACACTTTTTGATCGGCTTGGCCTCAACCCATTTGGTGAACTTGTCGACTGCGACCAGGAGGTGGGTGAAGCCGGATGGGGCATTCTTGAACAGGCCGACCATGTACATGCCCCATACAGCGAATGGCCATGTGATGGGGATGGTCTTGAGTGCCGAACCAGGGAGGTGCGTCTGGTTGGCGTACTTTTGGCATCCGACGCATCGTTGGACGATGTTGGTGGCATTGGCATGCACTGTGAGCCAGTAGAAACCGTGTCGCATGGCCTTGGAGACTAGTGACTTGGCGTCGGCATGATGGCCGCAGTCGCCAGCGTGAATGTCCTGGAGGATCTTGCGGCCTTCTTCTGGCTGCACGCAGTGCTGGAACACGCCTGTCACGCTGCGTTTGTGGAGCTCGCTATTGATGATGGCGAAGGATTTGCAGCGGCACACGATCATTCACGCCTCCATCTTGTTGCTTGGGAGGATATTGTGCTCGAGGAAGGCGACGTATGGTGCCATCCAATCGCTGGGCTCCACGATCATGGCGACTAGGGCTGGCTCGGATTGTAGTGGTATCCCGATGTCGATCTCCTTCGGTGGGCAGACCGAAGGATTGTGGATGATGTCGAGGAAGGCGCCTACGGGTGGCGTTTGTCGAGCCGACCCGATGCGGGAAAGGGCATCTGCCTCCTCATTCTTGCGTCTGTCGATCCACTCGACTGAATAGCCGTCAAAGTGTCCTCCTTGCTGGTCTACCGCTTGGCGGTATGCTATCATCGTCGGAGAGACGGTGTCACAGGTTCCAGCGACCTGGCCGGTGACTAGGTCGGAGTCGCCGTAGCACCGTAGGCGGTTTATGTTCATCTCCTTGGTGGCCCGCATGCCGTGTTGGAGGGCCTCATATTCTGCCATGTTGTTCGTGCAGGGCTTGAAGTTAAGGTGGAGCACGTAGCAAAGCTTGTCTCCCTTAGGGGAGGTCAGGATGACCTCGGCCCCTGCACCGTCGGTGTTCTTGGACCCGTCGAAATGGAGCGACCAGTAGTGGAGGTATGGTAGCTTCTCCGGCTGCTGTGCTTCTTCCCAGTCTGCGAGGAAGTCAGCCAGGGCTTGCGACTTGATCGCTTTGCGAGGCTCGTATTTGATGTTGTGGATGCCGATTTCGACGGCCCACTTGGCGACTCGCCCGGATCGCCTCGCGGTTGCGTATTATGTCTTGTAGTGGTGCGAAGGAGACGACTGTGATAGGGTGCTCCTAGAAGTAATGTGGGAGTCGCCGTTGAGCTCGGAATACCGCATATACCAGTTTTTGGTACTGTGGGTAGCGCTGTCTTGAGTCCGTCAGGACTTCGCTGATGTAGTAGACGAGGCGCTATATGGGGCGTTCCTTGCCCTCCTCTGGCCGTTCGACGGCCATCACGGCGCTGATGACTCGAGTGGAGGCCACCATGTAGACTAGCATTGGCTCTTTGTCGACTAGGGAGGCGAGGAGTGGTGCCGCAAGTAGCACTTCTTTGAGTGTTTTGAGTGCGTCGTCCGCCTCCGCGTCCCATTGGAACGTGGGGTTCTTGCGCATTAGGCGGTAGAGGGGCATTGCCTTCTCGCCGAGCCAGGGGATGAAGCAGCTAAGAGCCGCGACTCTCCCTGCCAACTTCTAGACGTCGCGCAGGCACTCGGGTTTCCCGAGTCGCACGATGGTGTCGATATTGGTGGGGTTGGCCTCGATGCCTCGCTTAGAGATCACGTATCCTAGGAGCTGTCCGGTTGGGATGCCGAAGGTGCATTTTCCTGGGTTTAGCTTGATGTTGTACCTCCGTAGGTTTGCGAAGGTTTCGGCCAGGTCGGTGAGCAGGTCATCCTGGCGGGTGGACTTTACCACCATGTCGTCGATGTAGACGTGAATGTTTCGGCCAATTTGGCTCGCAAGACACTCCTGCATGCACCTTTGGTACGTGGCGCCGACGTTCTTGAGGCCGAACATCATGGCCGTGTAGCAGAAGGCGCCGTATGGCGTGATGAATGCTGTCTTCTCCTCATCCTCGACCGCCATTTTGATCTGGTTGTACCCAGAGTACACGTCGAGGAAGCACAACGACTCCGATCCCACGGTCGAGTCGATGATTTGGTCGATGCGTGGTAGGACAAACTCCTCCTTCGGGCAGGCGCTGTTGAGGTTGGTGTAGTCGATACACATTCTCCACGTGTTGTTCTTTTTCAGAACCAGGACTGGGTTTGCCAGCCACTTTGAGTATTTTATTGGCCGAATGAAGCATGCGGCTAATAGGCGTCGCACTTCTTTGGCGATTTCTCGGCGGCGCTCTTCATTGAAGGGTCGTAGCGACTTCTTTACTGGTCGCACTTTGGGTCAGCGTTTAGTTTGTGCTCAGCATGTTCCCTTGGGACACCTGGCATGTCAGAAGGTTTCCATGCGAAGATGTCGCGGTTCTCACGGAGGAACCCGATGAGCGCGCTTTCCTATGCGGGGCTCATGTGTGCCCTAATGGTGACCGTCTTGCTAGAGTCGCTCGGGACGAGCTCGACGGTGCGGGTGTGCGTGGTCGCCTCGAATGTGGAGTTCGCGGTGGTTGGCTTCTTCAGGATGGTGGGGTCGTCCTTGTTGATGTTTCCTGCGTATTTCGCGAGCTCCTCCGTGTGACCAGTCTCCGCGGTGATGACGGCGTCGGCGAGCTCAGCGCCTTTGTCCTCGCATTCCACGACCATATCGGGGTCGCCATGGACGGTGATGATGTCGCTCGGCCCTGGAAGCTTCATCATGTTGTATGCGTAGTGGGGGGTCGCCATGAATTTGGTGAATGTTTGGCGTCCTAGGACGCAGTGGTAGGGGCTGTGGAAGTTCACTAGATTGAACACGATCCTCTCCGTGTGGTAATTTTCCGGTGAGCTGAAGGTGACTGGCAGTATCACTTTTCCAATCGGATACGCCTTCCGACCGGGGACGATGTCATGGAAGGTTGTCAGGGTTGGCTCGATTGCTGCTTCTAGGAGCTGGAGCCTTTTGAACGTGTCCAGGTACATGATGTTGATGGATCTCCCACCGCCCATCAGTGTCTTGGGTAGCCAGTAGTCGGCCACCTTGGGCCTGACCACCAGAGCGACTCGCCCTGGGTATTCGATCCTGGGCGCGTGATCCAGGCGACTCCAGGTGATGCTCTGTTCAGACCAGTTAAGGAAGCGAGGGATGTCAACTTGGGTCACCGTGTTGACGGTGACTGCGTGGGCGAGGACCTTCTTCTCGCGTTTGGTGCCGAGCCCGGTGAAGGTGTGTAGCGAGCCGACGGCGTTGCGGAAGCCGCCGGTGTTTCCATTGTCCCGAGACGGGTTGTTGTTGGGGTCCTCCCTTGCTCGCCTTGCCTTTTCGATCTCTTTGAGAGAATGGCAGTCCGTGGTGGTGTGGGTGGGGGGTTTCCCCTCCCTGCTGTGGTAGATGTACGGCTGGTTGAGCAGGGCAGCGGGGTCGAATTTCGGCCTCGCTGTGTTGTTGGCGCGGTAATTTCCGCTATTGCGGTAGTTTCCTCCGTCGTGGCGGTAGTTCTTGGAGTCGCGTTGGCCGTAGTCGGCATTGGCGATGAAGTCGACTCGCCCATCCGTGTGGCGCTTGCCGGTGATGCGGGTGTTGCTGTAGCGCATGTCGCGCTATCGTCCGCTGTCGTGGCCATTGGTGCGGCGTCTTCCTCCCGACTCGTCGTCGGAGTCCTGGTTGGTGTCTTCCTCCGCGTAGCGCTTGGCGATCTCGAGGATGTAACACCCCAATTTCAGCAACCCTGATTAGTTGTCTAGAAGGCAAAAATCAGGGGGAACAAAAACTTTTCTTGTTTAAGTGCTGTAGTGTTTGCTGGTTGTTCGAATATGTTTAGGCATATGAGTGTGTTTTAACTAATATCCTCCCTCCCTCAACACCAATTGATAAAAGCTATTTCACAAAACTATCTTGGCTTATTTCTCCATATTCTCAAATGTTCTGGCATTTCAAAACCTGAGCCAAGATGCCTTGCAAACCAAACTATTTTAGTAACTTCTATTGACAAAACTATGGAGAGCTATATAATATAATCTTCTTAAGTTTTCAAGGCAGAACCCCCATGCATTTCTTATCTCTAGAATTATCAAAACCTTTTTATGAAGCATTTGAATTCCAATCTTCATAGAGATACCAAGCGACCCTCATATTATTCCAAACAATAACCTTTTCAACCTACCTACCTCTACCCCAAGCTAGGCTTGATGGTAACCCTAGTAGTGGATTACTTTGTTTATAGGATGAATTGCCTTGATCTGCTGTCTGATGATTTGCCTTGATCTGCTATTTCGTTTGTCTGCTTAGGAGATAGTATGATCCACCCTAGGAGCTCACTCTCTAGGACTCAAGCTACTTCCCATCAACAACTCCTAACCTATACTACAAGTTGGACCAAATCTCTAATCCCTAGATGATCCTCTAAATCCTCCTAAACCAGGTCCCTTCTGAATTGATCTAATCTAAAGGCTTCCAAGCCCATGAGGATCACTAGCAAGCTTGTATCCCTTCTAATCAATATACACGCCAACATCATCCACTTGCTGAGGCTTTGGTACCTTGCCATCCATCAAAGGCATCATCTCCTCTATTCTAGTCACCAAACCTAAATCTACCAAATTTGGCTGTCTGGAAAACTGTTTCCAACATCACCTTTTCAAATGCCTCCCTTTCTCAACCCTTGTGCCTTTTTGGAAATGCACTTGAACCATCTTGTAGACCATCATAAGGACTACAAAGGCCCACTCATACCTTTGGTTATACCATCTTCCCACCTACTGGTTCTTGATGGTTTTGCCGGCAAGAAAATAACTTTTTCCTGCAAATCTAGTCAACATGCCTACTTTGACAGAAGTTCACACCATCATCCTATATTCTATGGAAAAACTCTTTGCATGATGGTGATCTACTCTTACAGGTCTACCAGTACCCACCTCACTTGTTCCAATTGGATCTTTGTGCTTCAAGAACCCACTTGGTTCTGAAGGCTACTTGATAACCTCTTTTGGCAGCCTTATTTTATTCATTGTTCCACCTCAGTTTTTGGAGAACTCAAACCTATCCAAGATCAACTTCATGTACCATGGTGATCTACATCACTTGGTCTATCCATCCATATCTTCCATGCCCCAAGCGGAGCTCTGACCTCCAAGATCCAACAAGGTTTAGTTGGTATGATAACAACTTCACCTTAGATCCTTAATCTTTTGTATTCCACCAAAATCAACTTGGTCTATCACATCCCAAGATTGAAAATGCTTGATACACATGGTGTACATCACTTACAGTGATTACAATAATTTAACAAACATTATCCATATTTATTATGGCTCAAAAAATATTTAATTCCTTTAGTGGACAAAAACACCAAAACTTAATCCATAGAAGAAAGTTTGATTTCCTCCAAATCAGACCTCCAACTTCAAGCTCTTTTGAAGTCTAATTATCATACCCTATCTTCCAACTTGAAAAATAAATATTTTTGGAGAGCTTTATTATTTTTTTGTCCATTTTCTTAAATGGAAGAAATGGAATAATAATTGTTTTACATGCTTTTATTCATCAATAAATCTTGGGAAAATTCTCAAAGGTGTGACTTCATATCTAAGACCTTTTCACATCAAAAACCAACCATGTCCAAAGTAAAAATATCAAATGATCTTCTAGAAACTACTTCTGCACTTCTTGAATAAATGGATTTAAGAGGACTAACACCCCTTAGAAAAATCCCAAATAAATCCTAGGAGTGTACCTTAACCATACCCATTTACCAGAATCATCTCCCCCACCTTTTCCAATGCAAATTTCTGAACTCCTTCACAAGCTCTCTTGTGATCAAAGTTTGCAAAACAATCAAAACTTGAGCTAAATCAAATCCAACCTACCCCAAACTTGTGTAGTGTACCACCATAGAAACATCACTCCCTCCTAGTGATGTACCCCTGCAGCAGCTGCCCTAACCTTGCCTCCTTAACTCTTGATCAAGTGAGAGAGAGAGAGATGGCCCTACCTTGACAAAATATCTTGCAATTAAAAGCAGCAGCAGCTACCACCCTCCTCTCCACCCAAGGCTTGACCCAAAGCCCCACCACTCCCCTCTCCACCACCCCTGACAGCCAATGGCATGCCCATGGACTTGCCCTTGCCCTCCTTGGACATGGTCCACCCTACACCATTCCCCTTTCGGTTTATAAGCCACAGACCACCCCAACCCTCCTCCCCTGGCCCATTTCACTCCTCTCCCCTCCACATACCTCCCCCTTGCTCCTCTCTTCTTCCCCCAGCTCGTCTCGCCCGAGAGAGAGACAAAGCTCTCTCGGCATCCTCAAGAAATCGAGTTAGGTGCTCTCTGCTCAGCTCCCCTCCTTCTGCATGTCACCTAGTCGAGATCCCCTCCTCCCCTGCATCTAACCATGCTCTTCTTTTGGCCCAGGACTGTCCCCTCGAGCCGTACCGATGAGCTCCGACGAGCTCACCTCGGTCGTTATCACGCGAGTCAGATCCCGACGAGGAAATCCCTCCTCCTGCCCATCCCCGAGATCGCCGTCATCCACCGCATCGCCCCGCCGCCTCCCCGATGCTGACGAGCCCTCTAGTAAGCAGCCCGCCCGACCCCAGCTGCCGCCTAGGGTTTCCCCTTCTTTCTGCACCGCCGGAGGTCGAAGACGACATGCTACCGTTGATATCGTCTTGATCTGACGGTCGTCGACGCCCGATACGCCTTTGCCGCCCCCTATCGCTGACCGGCGGGCCCCGCCTAGCGGGTTCGAATGTGGCCTCCCGCGTGCGCGCCGCTGCGAGTGGGCCGGATCTGCCCGGATGACCCATTTCCCTCCAGCTTGCCAGCCCACGCCCTTTCAGCCTTTATTCTTTTTCATAAATCCAGGAAACATGACTCTAGGTTTAAATCTTTTTAAAAATGGAAATGACCATATTTTGTCCAGATCTATTTTCCCTAGTGTGCCTTAAAGTTTCCTTCAACATGCAGCACCACATTTTCACCCATATCTGGTCTAGATTAATTACAATAAATCAAACCCTTAGATGTACCGTTTTCACAAAATAAATGTTTCTGTGAGTTTCTCAGCTCAATTAGAGACAAACCTCTAGGTACTGAAAGGTACCCCTGATACCTTGCCTGTCCCCTTGGCCCAACCCTAGATACCTTCCTAGTTTGGCAGTAGCAAAAATAACAAAAACAGAGAATATCTGCCTTAGGGTATTTCTCTAGGTCAAACCAAAGTTGGTATTGACCTAATTCCACCTCCCAGTACATCCTAGTATCAAAATCTACCAAACCCCAGTAGCTCAGATTTTATTGAGCTCTGGTTAAATTCTAGTGAATTAAACTATTCTGTGTACCCTTTTTTCACTAGATAAATCCCTACAGTAGTTCTAGATATCCAAAATAGGTAATTCCAATTCCTACAGAAATATACTTCCAATACCTACCATGTCAAGTTGGAATCACACTAAAAACTTATGTAAAATAAATCTGGTGAAAAAGACAAATACCTTACAGAACTGCCTTTGTTGAGTTAGTAAGGGCATTCTGGTAATTCTTTTGACAAGATTCCACTTCTATGTGGTTCAGTACATCAAACACTATCTAACCACCCAAGGAAATAATTTTTGGGCCTCCAGATAAATTCTGGTGAATTATTTCCTCAAACTAGAGTTTATTCCACTATAAAAAGCATCACTAAATCTAGGTAAGTGATAATCTAGTGAAACAACTTGTGTTGGTCTTGTTTTGTCAAGACCTATCTGAGGATATCATTGTTGCACATTGGCATCCTACAGACCTCAGGCCTCCACCCCAAGTCCTTGGTAAATAGCCTAGACAACTACCTTCCAAGGGAAAACTCTAGTATGGCAATCTAGTAATTCCATTACTAGTACCCAACTTCTCCAAAAACCTACTAAGTTAAGTAGTATTCCTTATGTTTGTTTGCTGTATGGTTTGACGCCTATATGCCTTGTATTGATTGTGGTATTGTTTGCTCGCATGTATACTCGATGATGGCGATAGTGTGACTATTTGACAATGAGAAGAAAGGGACCTCTTATTATTATTTATCGGGTATTCTTGGTTATCTCCGGAAGTCCAGGGACTTATCGCTGATCACAGGCAAGCCACCATTCCCAAATTCCGATACTTGTCCTACTCTTTTTATTACCTGTTTTGTACCTCCTTTATAAATTGCATTATTTATCTGCATATCTTGTTTTATAAATACTTCGCTAATGACTTGGCTCCTCCAAGTTATGACTTGGTGTCCCCCCTGGCACCCACCCTGATGTAAACCTACCGTTTACTCACCTTTAGATCGAGGTTATGATGATTAGCATCCTACCTCGTTGGAAACCATGGATTTTTGTTGAATAAATTGTTTTGGGATTTACCCTACTACAAATGTTCAAAAGCTGCTGTGTAAAACCCTTGGGAAGAGGCATCGTTCCAAGCGAATGTTTTAACTAAAGACGTGGTGATGATGAGAAATGATAAAATGGACAAGAGAAAGAGAAGGGATGTTCTACGCCTTTACCGGAACAATTTATCAGTGCAACCACATTACCCCAGGTGCTGGGGCTTAGCTCGTAGTTTGTCTTCTTTAGCCGAGGAAGCTTGTACAATGCTTATTGGGAGAAATCCCTTGAATTCCGGGTAGGCGCTAACAGTTCTACGGATATGAAGCCTGTAGCTTGCTTCGGCAAGAGTGAGCCTGTCTTGGCAGGAGTGCCGGTGCAACAATTGGGTCTCCCGCGGACGGTATGACTTAGGTAGTACGAAAGGAAGTGGAGTCACCAAGTTAAGGTATACGCCAAGCTGCGGTTTGGGTATACGCGTGTACGGAAGGCAGGACTATGGCCGGGGGCCACATACTCGTTGCCGGGGAGAACAAACCCAAAAGGAAAAGCAGCCTTTGCTAGGGTCGACAAGCGAAAGGTTAGGTTTGATTATCCGAACCGCCGTCTACCTTGTGTAGTGGGTCGTGGTTTTATCCCGGCGGATGTATTGATTCTTGTGGGGAAAGTGCGCAAACTCTACAGAGTATAATCTATTTGAATAGCCGCGTCCACGGTCAAGGACGGTTGGAAAGGTGATGGCTAGGAGTACCCAAATGGTGGTGTTTGGAAAAATGGATGAAAGTATGGAGGTTCCGAGGGAACCTGAGTTTAAAGTTTTGTTTTGACCAAAGGTGGTCAAAGAGGTTTACAAAGGGTTTTCTCCAAAACTGATTTCAAAAAGGTTTTCAACAAGGATATGGGTATATCCTGATTTATAAAACAGAGGCATGTTTCAAAACCCTTTTTCAACAAAAATATGGAGATGCCATAACTACAAGAGCTAGTCTAGGCTTTTCAAAAACAACCCTAGATAGAGCTATCTCGCCACAGCCAGAATTGCATTTCCTTATTTAACTTATCTTGGTGGTTTGCGAGTACATTCAAAAGTACTCATGGCATTGTACCTAGCTATTTACTTGGCCAGGTTTTCAGAAGCTTGACAACGGAAGGTTAAGGTGATGTCCATGCGAGCTAGGTCGTCCTCCCAGTCAGTCGCCTATAGGTTGAGGCATGGTTGGGCCCTGCGTGTGATGAAGCTCCGCTGCTGAAAGTTGTGTAACCCTAATGGAAACTATGTAAGTATTGTTTTCGTTATGCTTCAGATGCTATAATGATACTTGTCGGTTATGCTCCACGGCTCACTGATCATGGGAACATGGATATTTACATAACAGGTATTTCTTAGATGATTAAATCTGGGGACCCCACAAACTTGGTATCAGAGCCATCCTGACTGTAGGAGACCTTAGTTAGCATGGACTTTAGATAGGAAACGACAAACCTGTTTTCTAAAAAAACAAGGGAGAAGAGGGGACTATTTGCAAAAGTGCTTGTGTCTTTTCCCCTCCATCTTGAAAACTACTTGCATTAATATGATTTTCTAATCTTAAAATCTTGCACACTTGTCGCTAACCCAACCCCATCTCAAAAATTGTTGTAGATGGCCTCTTTCCGCTCGGAACGAATCATCATTGGAGACAATTTCTGGCCTTTTGAAGAGCAGCTTCACGACCTATTGAAGAGAGTAAATAGACCCTCGCTGATGATTGAAGGAACCGAACTTCCTTGCAGTAACACCAATGTGATGCAATGGGTCATCAAGGTTGTAATTCCCTCCCCCGAAGATGACAGCGCGCCTACAATCTTCACCTTCCTTGATAGCAACTGGGTAGATGGCGTGGTGTGAGCCATATAGGAGATCATGGCGAGCCTCTGCAAGATCCACGAAGATGAGTTGAAGGATACCCCCTACCACCTGTTTGGAAAGCGCGACCAAGATGGACTTCCTACCGAGTCCTTCCTCACCCGCTGCATCGGGAATCAGTTAGAGAACATAGAATACCTACTCCAACGTTCCCAGGAAGATCTTGACAAGGCCAAGCGAGAGAATCTGCTTCTAAAGATGGATATCAACATACTCCGTAACCGCAAAAGAAGTCTTAGAGCCACCAATGCTTGCTTGGAGAAGAAGCTGACCATTGAAGTACCGCCAACCCCGGAAGACGAAAATCCTGGGACTGACGATGAACTCCCCTTCGTCAATGAGTACCATGATACATTGCAAATGTATCTATAATTTTTTATGTTCCATGCTTGGTTTTATCTACTTTCTTGTGTTTTGTTCCAACTTTGGAGTACTTTTCATATGATTTTCTTGGACTAACCTATTAACAAGAGCCACAGTGCCAGCTGCCTGTTTTCTGTTGTTTTTGGTTCCAGGAAAGTCCGAAAATGAATATTCTCAGAATTGGACGGTACAAAAGCCAAAGTGCCTATTTTTCTGGAAGTCATCAAGTGCCAGAATACGAGATGGAGAAAGGCCAGAGGCCGGCCACACCACCTAGCCACGCGGCCAGGCTGGCCCGCACCAGGGGGTGGTGTGGTGGCCCCTAGCACCCCCTCGGCCTCCTCTTCCGACTATAATATGCCCTCGGGACGTAAACCCTAAGTACCCGATCAAAAATCCACAAAAGAGTCTGTAGCCGCCGTCATCTCCATCCCTAGGTCGGGAGGGATCTAAAACTCTTCCCGGCACCCTGCCGCAGAGGGGAATTCACCCTGGAGGCCTTCTTCATCACCATTCAAGCCTCCAATGTGATGCGTGAGTAGTTCATCCTTGGACTACGGATCCATGTAGTAGCTATATGACTGGTCTCCTCCATTGTGCTTTCATGTCTAGATCTTGTGAGCTCCGTTCATGATCAAGATCATCTATTTGTAATTCTGCATGTTGTGTTTGCGGGAATCCGATGGATATTGAGATGCTATTTCAGATTGATTATTGATTCTATCATGTCTTTGTTATTTGTGATCTTGCATGCTTTTCGTTGTTAGTAGCTATCTTGGCCAAGTAGATGCTAGCAACTCCAAGAGTTTGTATTTATGCTCGATAGTGGGTTCATGCCTCTGGTAATCTGGGGAAGTGACAGAAATCTCTAAGGTACTAGATGTGATGTTGCTACTAGGGAGGAAACAACAATCCTTTGTTCATAGAACAATCGTATTGTTTACTTTACATGCAGTTCGTAATGCAATAATCTGTTGCTTGCAACTTAATACTGGAGGGGGTTCGGATGATAACCTGAAGGTGGATTATTAGTCATAGATGTAGTTGGATGGCGGTCTATGTATAATGTTGTAATGCCCAATCAAGTCTCAAAGGAGTCAAGATGATTAGTATATGCATGTATTGCTTTCTCGATGTTTGTCAATTGCCCCGCTGTAATTTGTTCACCCAGCATGTTATCTATCTAAGGAGAGCCACCTCTAGTGAACTATGGATCCCGGTCCTTGTCTTTTACATTCAATCTACAAACTGTTTACTTCTTTATGTTTACTTTTTGCAAACTTTTACTTCTTTCCATTCGATACGTTTAATCCTTTGTTTTCAGCAAAACACGATGAGATTGAAAACCTCATCGCAAGTTGGGGACAAAGTTCTATGGTTGTGTTGTCCAGGTCTCCATGTTGCTACTAGCACCGGTAGTGCAGCCTGCCAAAGCTCAGCTAGTAACACCTTTGGGGTGTTTCCTTGCTCCTACTCGTTCGATTAAACCTTGGTTTCATAACTGAGGGAAACTTGCTGCTGTGCTCATGATACCTTCCTCTTGGGGTTCCCAACGAGCTCTACATCATCATCACACCAACACTTTTCTGGGCGCCATACACAGAGCCATCAAGCATTTTTCTGGCGACGTTGCCGGGGAGTTAAGGACATCTTCACAAGGGGAGTCCCTCATAACCAATCTCTTTACTTTATTATTTTTGTTTTGCTTAGTTTCTTTTTGCTTTGTTTGCTTGTTTCTTCATCATAAACACAAAAAAATAGTTTTAATAGTTTTGCTTTCTTATTTGAAAACATAAAAACAATTAGTTCCTATCTTGAGTTTCCACTATGTCTAGCCTTGCTCCAGTCACTATGTCACCCGAGGAAATGATTTTCACTTTTAAACAAGGAATTGAGGAATGTTTTAAGGAGGCTTGGTCTAGAATCTCCGATCTACATGAAAAAAATAGCCTAAAATGACTCAAAGCTTGTTCCTTAGAAGTTTTTACCTTGGGATTGCTCTTTGCTATAGATATGCTTTAGATGCTGTTGTGGGAAGAGATTTCCTCCAATGTAATGAGGATGATGCTATTAATGCTATAAAGAAGTTGATCCTCACTTACAACATGCCTAGCCAAACTGATATTTCTTTCGCAAAAGTATTTGCTAGGGTGAACACTCTTGAGACTAGCACTACTAGCTTAGAAAGTTGCTATAATACGCTTAGGGAGAATCACAATTATGTTCCAATAAATTCTAAACCATCAAAGTGGCTCCCTACAGTAAAGATTGAGATAAACACTGACACTTTTCAAGCTCGCTGTGATATCATGTCTGAATTTGTTCTTATGCCCAAAGATATTTATAAATCTTTGAATACTTGGGGGCTTACTGAAGGAGGAAAAGAAATATCTCTTGCTAATAATGCTACCATATTAGCTATTGGAATAGCTGAAGGAGTGTTTACAAAGATCCTTGGAAAAATGATTTCTACTGATTATCTTGTTATTGAATGTGCAGGAAAATGACAAATTACACTTGGAAGGTCCCTATTAGAACTCCTTGGAGCAATAATAGATGTGGAAAAGGGGACCATGCACATTTCTTATCCACCAAACAATCATATTTTCCCCAAGGCATAAGAATAAAAGTAAGAGAGGTAAGGGCAAGAAATTACACTTGATTCTTTCTTGCTTCTTATGCCTAACTTAAAGGCGTTAAAGAAAAGTACTTATTGGTAGATAACCCAAAAGTTTTAGATGAGTCTTGGAAGTTATTACCTCAGTAATAACCTCTCCTTATCCTTTTATTTTCTTTTTGTGCCAAGAGTAACCTCTAATGAGAGAGAAGTAATGATTAGGAAAGTTGCTGTCCCAAAACAGATTTCTGTGCTTCACCAAACAAATTCGTGTAAAATATCTGAACGTATTTTTGAGGCTTGAATTTTTGTGCTTATTCCCTAGGTTGTTATCTAACTTTCGTTAGTTCAACACTTTTTTATTTGAGCAACAGAAGGTCTTCGAAAAAATTCGTCTTTACCTGCTGGTCTGTTTTGACAGATTTCTGCCATTTTCTGCATTTGCTTCTTGTTGGTTCCTTTTTGAGTTCTTTGGGGAATTGAGCTTTTCGAGGGAAGTGCTACAGTAGCTAGTGTTTTAATGGAAGTTTATTTGGTGTTATAACTGAACCTTAAGACTTATTTATCTTGAGTGCACTAATGTTGCTAATGAGATTGTGTGATGTTTTGTATGAAGGAAAAATTTCAGGTGTATGGAAGGAATGAGTAATGAGATGAACGATGGACTAAAGCTCAAGCTTGGGGATGCCACGCGTGTCACCCCAAGAAATATCCAAGAAGTACAAGCGTCAAAGCGTGGGGATGCCCAAGGCATCCCCTTCTTCATCAATAAAAATCACAGGTTTCTTCCAAACGCTTCATTTTTATTGTTTCATGCACAGTTGTGTTGTTCTTGGAGCGTATTATTTTTTGTTTTCGTTTTGGTTTTTCGTTTGCTTTGGTTTTCTTAGTTTTCTGAACAAATTGTTTGGACCCCCTCTTTCATACATTGGTTTGCAAATAGTTTGGTTTGGTTTGGAAAAGAGTAGGAAAGTTAATACTTATGTGGTAAAAAGAGCTCGTTTTTGACTGTGGCCTATGCTTTGTCATGCCATGCTTGATATTGTTTTGGCTTTATGCTTAGTATTCTTTGCTGTAGCATGACTTGTTATAAAACAATTGAGATTGCTTAATGTGCCTTGGATGAACCATGCGTTGTTTTAGCATATTAAAGCATAGCATAGTGGTGTTCTCCTTTGATGCTTTATTTGGGTTGACTTGGCGCATGCTCACACCATGTTATGACTATCTCAAGTCACCATAACCTTTATGATCCTTTAGTTTTCAACTTGTAGTATCACTTTATGCTTTGATCAATGATGTTTTGTCGCTCTGCATGATTATGGCCATTATTGCTCTCTTAGTTTGTCACTCCCAACCTTTTGCTAGCCTCCACAACAAAGTATGAGTTCCACTTATGCATCCAACTCCCTAAACCAAGTTATTCCAAAGAGTCCACCATACCTACCTACTAGCTTATGCTATTCCAAGTATATTCATTCTTTTGTTTACCTTCCAAATTAAACTTGTTATGAGAAAACTAGTGATTAAAGCTCTCACGAACTTGATGGCACACTTTACTTTGCTTGCCCTTAATAAACTTGAACCATTGTGTCGTCTATGTTGTATATGCTCGCACTTATTTGTTGGGAATTAGCAGAACCATGCTTTCATGTGGAACGCTTTCAACATTGCACTTGGTACTTGTACCTAGTTGATATCATGCTCTTTTGTATATGGATGTCGTCGGTGTGAAATGAAAGGGGAGCTTGTAAGTCCATGGAGTTATGTATATGTGTTAGAGAAATGCCTGGGCCGCTGGTCTAATCCATGCTGACATGGTGGAAACCTGCAGCGTAACCATAATGAGCTGTCTATGAAGCATTCTTCTTATAAAAAATGGGTCCTATATTGAGAAAAAAGAGAAAAGATAAAAAAAGAGATCTTATGAAAAGAGGAAAGAGAGAAAAAAGCACCATATTCCCGTGGTAAATAAGAAGAATGCTGAGATGCTCGTTGTCTGCTTGCCTTGTCATTTTGATATGGGGATTCTTCCGTATCATCGGGCAAGGGGTACCCCGTTGGCGGTTCTCTATGATACACATGTACTTACAATGACAAGAACTTACCGGTAACTAAACTTGAGTAGCATGAGTAGCGACCCTCATATACAAGGGACATGAGATTTCTGACTTAAACTTCGTCAAGCATGTACACCATAGTTTGTTCACTTTAACCTTAATCATTTCAAGATGCTTATGATAGGGGCAATGAGAGCTGAAAGCTATAAGTACCATAATTTTTGGAAGCTCTTTATGAGACTTGAATCCCTACTTCCTTTTACAAAGGCCTTTCTTCCACCATTATATTGAGTCTCCACCTTCTATCTTTATGCACCTACTTTGAGAGCATAGTGGCCATTCTTAGTTCTATGTGCATTGTCCCAAGACTAGTTGATTGATGCATATCTTGATATTGCTTGTTTTAAACTATTTGTATCTAGTCACTCTTATCAACTTTGAAGGTGTCCTATGCATTTATATTAGCTACTCTATTGAGGGACAAACTGAATACTTTTATGCTATGTTTTCTTTTTGTGAAACAAACAAACGTCTTGCAAAGCATTGTTATTAATGAATCTTTTGTTTGTTCCTTTTCATGTTGCATCATAGTTTCTTTGTCTTGTTGCTAGAACTTTGTCTTTCATGTTATGATTGAAGCACTATGATCCCAGCTTTGAATGTTTTACAAATACTTTGATCAAGTCTTTGATGGTGCATGTCACCTCAAAAATTATTCTTTCTTTTTATCACTTACCTACTCGAGGATGAGCAGGAGTTAAGGTTGGGGATGTTGATACATTGCAAATGTATCTATAATTTTTGATGTTCCATGCTTGGTTTTATCCACTTTCTTGTGTTTTGTTCCAACTTTGAAGTACTTTTCATATGATTTCTTGGACTAACCTATTAACAAGAGCCATAGTGCCAGCTGCCTGTTTTATGCTGTTTTCGGTTCCAGGAAAGTCAGAAAATGAATATTCTCGGAATTGGACGGTGCAAAAGCCAAAGTGCCTATTTTTCCGGAAGTCATGAAGTGCCAGAATACGAGACGGAGAAGGGCCAGAGGCCGGCCACACCACCTGGCCACGCGGCTAGGCTGGGCCCACGCCAGGGGGTGGTGTGGTGGCCCCTGGCACACCCTCGGCCTCCCCTTCGGACTATAAGATGCCCTCAGGACGTAAACCCTAAGTACCCAATCAAAAATCCACCAAAGAGTCTGTAGCCGCCGTCATCTCCATCCCTAGATCGGGAGGGATCTGAAGCTCTTCCCGGCACCCTGCCGGAGAGGGGAATTCACCCTGGAGGCCTTCTTCATCACCATGCAAGCCTCCGGTGTGATGCATGAGTAGTTCATCCTTGGACTACGGATCCATGTAGTAGCTAGATGGCTGGTTCTCCTCCTTTGTGCTTTCATGTCTAGATCTTGTGAGCTCCATTCATGATCAAGATCATCTATTTGTAATTCTGCATGTTGTGTTTGCGGGGATCCGATGGATATTGAGATGCTATTTCAGATTGATTATTGATTCTATCATGTCTTTGTTATTTGTGATCTTGCATGCTTTCTGTTGTTAGTAGCTATCTTGGCCAAGTAGATGCTAGCAACTCCAAGAGTTAGTATTTATGCTCGATAGTGGGTTCATGCCTCTGGTAATCTGGGGAAGTGACAGAAATCTCTAAGGTACTAGATGTGCTGTTGATACTAGGGAGAAAACAACAATTATTGGTTCATAGAACAATCGTATTGTTTACTTTACATGCAGTTCGTAAAGCAATAATCTGTTGCTTGAAACTTAATACTGGAGGGGGTTCGGATGATATCCTGAAGGTGGATTATTAGTCATAGATGCAGTTGGATGGCGGTCTATGTATAATGTTGTAATGCCCAATCAAGTCTCAAAGGAGTCAAGATGATTAGTATATGCATGTATTGCTTTCTCGATGTTTGTCAATTGCCCCACTGTAATTTGTTCACCCAGCATGTTATCTATCTAAGGAGAGCCATCTCTAGTGAACCATGGATCCCGGTCCTTGTCTTTTACATTCAATCTACAAACTGTTTACTTCTTTGTGTTTACTTTCTGCAAACTTTTACTTCTTTCCATTCGATACGTTTAATCCTTTGTTTTCAGCAAAACACGGTGAGATTGACAACCTCATCGCAAGTTGGGGACAAAGTTCTGTGGTTGTGTTGTGCAGGTCTCCACGTTGCTACTAGCACCGGTAGTGCGCCCTGCCTAAGCTCAGCTAGTAACACCTTTGGGGTGTTTCCTTGCTCCTACTGGTTCGATTAAACCTTGGTTTCATAACTGAGGGAAACTTGCTGCTGTGCTCATCATACCTTCCTCTTGGGGTTCCCAATGAGCTCTACATCATCATCACACTAGCACTTTTCTGGGCGCCATACACATAGCCATCATACCACCCTATCATACAGTCACCCGCGCCGGCCGAGCCAACATCCAACCCTGCATCTTGGGAAGGCACCACTCTCACCTTCACTGAAGCCGAGCTGAATATCCCACATACCCCAGAGGATCTGGAGTAGCTGGAAACCTCCCCTAGAGTCAGCAACAAACCACGGATGCACCCTCCGAGTAATCACCCGCGTTACTGTACTCTCCCATCTAGCAATAGGGTAGAGTCATGTATCATCCCTGATGCGTTTTGTAATGTTTAGTACTATTGACACCTCTAGGTGTAGACTGGCTTGTTATGTAATAACTTCCTTGGATTGCTATGCTTGCTTTGATGTTTTCCCTCTTGCGTTTTCTACCCAAGACGTTGCATCAGACCCAACCCGGAACGAAAACGCCCCAAATGAACACATCTCCTGATTGTCTAGTATTTCTCCCGAACACTGGATGACTACTGGTACCCTGTTAAATAGACCTCGTGAGACCTAGAACCCCGGTTGGATCTGCTTGATTAGACCAAAATCGCTACTCCATAGTTCTATACCCCATTAGTCCATCTGAGTTGAACTCCGAAAGCTAACCGTTTAATATAGCTTACTCCCATAACTGGAACGCGTACTACCAATATGAACTCCCTCAAGATGGCCATGAGGACCGGAAGATCGAAGAAAGCATGTAGCCATTGCGGAGAAGAAGGACATCAAGCCAGCCAGTGTTTCGGCAACTGCCCAAACTGTGGGACACCTCATTTGCTCAAAGTTTGCCCAACTCTGTTTCTCACTTGTTTCCTCTGCGAATGCCAAGACCATGTACCTGCCGACTGCCCCGTATATCTCCTCGTTGGCAAGGCCCGTCAACTTCCATGTGTCATCATAGGAAGGTCGTCAAGTAAGTCAAGTAGAAAGAAAGGTACCTGTTTCTCGTGTGATCAACCCGGTCACTTCAGCCGAGAATGCCCCTAGCGTACACCAGCCAATGCCTCCGCGAAGGTGAAGCCCAAAGCATCAGCGTTCGCTAACAAGTTTCAGAAGCAACAACCCAAAGAAACCAAAGCTGAGCAACCTCTTTGCTTCAAATGTGACCAACCGGGTCATTTCTACCGAGCCTGTCCACAAACAAGAAGCTCTCACCCAACACCTTTACCAAGGGAGAAACTGCAGCCATTCGAAACAAGCCTACAAAGCAGAAGACCTGCCCCAGCTATGGACAACCTGGTCATCTTCTTCAACATTGCCCTGCTAGTGGTTATCTCCCAAGAAAAGCAAGAGCTTCCCTGAGACACCAAGAGCGTCAGCAAGAAACCACTAGAAGTCTGGGATCCTTTTCTCGCCTAGACCAACAATAGCCCGAATGCACCAAGGTCCTTATCTCAAGAAGAGACGACCCAACTACCTCCCGCAACCCGGCAACTCAGGATTGAGGAATCAAATCCCATCTCCAAACTACTACATCTTGTTGGAATAGATTCAAGAGTCAGGATCTCTAGCCTTAAACTAGAAATCTCCGGCTGTCAGGAACTTCAGTTTGTGGTAGACTAGTTCACTGTAGTTTGAGCGATCCCTATGATGTTACCCTCCGCTATGTTGTCTTATGGCTACCCTCAAGAATCCTATTTTTCCACTCCCATATGTTTGTAATAAGGATGTCCTTGGCTTGTAACTCTCCGAGCTACCTAGTTTAGCGCCCTAAGGGTCTTTCCCACGTGAAGAGAATTAACAGATGGACCAAAGCCTACCCCTCCCCTGGAAGCTACGATTGGACTTCGTCAACACCTCAGAAGATCAAGATGAAACCCCCATAGTACGCCTCACCCGCCTTCCCTAGACTGGACCTAAACCCCTGCATGGCGCAGAACTACCCATGCATCAAACCCAGTATGGAAGCCATAATCCTGCCGTAAACTTAGTATCCCCGAGTTACCCCGGACATAGCCCGACGCCGCGACACAGCTCCTTTAACCCTATCTCTCCCGAATCTCGGGATGAGATTATTTTAAGGGGGAAAGGTCCGTAACACCCCAATTTCAGCAAACCTGATTAGTTGTCCAGAAGGCAAAAATCAGGGAGAACAAAAACTTTTCTTGTTTAAGTGCTGCACTGTTTGCTGGTTGTTTGAATATGTTTAGGCATATGAGTGTGTTTTAACTAATATCCTCCCTCCCTCAACACTAGTTGATAAAAGCTATTTCACAAAACTATCTTGGCTTATTTCTCCATATTCTCAAATGTTCTGGCATTTCAAAACCTGAGCCAAGATGCCTTGCAAACCAAACTATTTTAGTAACTTCTATTGACAAAACTATGGAGAGCTATATAATATAATCTCCTTATGTTTTCAAGGCAGAACCCCCATGAATTTCTTATCTCTAGAATTATCAAAACTTTTTTATGAAGCATTTGAATTCCAATCTTGGTAGAGATACCAAGAGACCCTCATATTATTCCAAACAACAACCTTTTCAACCTACCTACCTCTACCCCAAGCTAGGCTTGATGGTAACCCTAGTAGTGGATTGCTTTGTTTATAGGATGAATTGCCTTGATCTGCTATTTGGTTCGTCTGCTTAGGAGATAGTATGAGCCACCCAAGGAGGTCACTCTCTAAGACTCAAGATACTTCCCATCAACAAATCCTGACCTATACTACAAGGTGGACCAAATCTCTAATCCCTAGATGATCTTCTAAATCCGCCTTAACCAGGTCCCTTCTGACGTGATCTAATCTAAAGGCTTCCAAGCCCATGAGGATCACTAGCAAGCTTGTATCCCTTCTAATCAATATACACGCCAACATCATCCACTTGTTGAGGCTTTGGTACCTTTCCATCCATCAAAGGCATCATCTCCTCTATTCTAGTCACCAAACCTAAATCTGCCAAATTTGGCTAAGTATGGAAAACTGTTTCCAACATCACCTTTTCAAATGCCTCCCTTTCTCAACCCTTGTGCCTTTTTGGAAATGCACTTGAACCATCTTGTAGACCATCATAAGGACTACAAAGTCCCACTCTTACCTTTGGTTATACCATCTTCCCACCTACTGGTTCTTGATGGTTTTGCCGGCAAGAAAATAACTTTTTCCTGCAAATCTAGTCAACATGCCTACTTTGACAGAAGTTCACACCACCATCCTATCTTCTATGGACCAACTCAAAAACTATTTAATTTCTTTAGTGGACAAAAACTCCGAAACTTAATCCATAGAAGAAAGTTTGATTTCCTCCAAATCACACCTCCAACTTCAGGCTCTTTTGAAGTCTAATTATCATACCCTATCTTCCAACTTCAAAAATAAATATTTTTGAAGACCTTTATTATTTCTTTTTGTTGGGGGGGGATACCCCCGGGTAGGGTCACTCCGGGGTATAAGGGCCGAGTTAGCCGAGGTTCGGCAGGGTCAAAGCAGATGCTGGCCGGGTCACCTCAAGGCAGGCCGGATCACGGAGTAACCCGGACTAGGGGGGTCGCCTAACATTGTCTCAGCCGACTTAAGGAGTAAGTCGGAAGTGCTTGTCTAACTTATAAGCAGGAATAGGTGTGGCCGGATCTACTATGATCTGGGTCCCTGCTTAGCTTCTGGGAGAAGGAAGGAATCTCTCTGGTCAAAAAGAAGGTCCGGTACGCACTGCATGAGCGAAGAAAGCAAGGGCAGGACCACCGGGTCATGGCCGACAAGGGTGACAACGCCCATGTCGGCTGACGCGGGCGCCGCAGAGGCTTAGTCGCTAAAGTATGTATGATGCAGGGGAAAAGCACCCCGGTCGGGTTACCACTTTGGGAGGAGGCATATTCTTAGGAATATGCCTCCACGTATGCCCTAGGCAGGGACCGAGCCTCCTCTATATAAGGGGGGCTAGGTTTCTGGTAGATAGGGTTTTGAGTTCTTTGAGGCCATAGGGTTTTGGTTAAGGTTCTAGGGGTAAAATGTAGGCAAGAGTAAGAGAGCTCCTTCTTCCTCCTCTCGCCAATACAGCTCTAGGAGCACTTATAATCTGCAAAGGAAATCAATACAAACTTCTTTGTGGAGAATCACTCCACTATCCCTCCCTGGATTCCCCTAGCGTGTATTAGTCCCCACCTTTAGCCTATCCATGGCATCTGTCGTGACACCACCACGACAGTTGGCGCCCACCTTGGGGCTAGCGGCGCTAGCAGGGGTGAAGATCCGGACGGGAAACCTCATCGGCACCGGCGAACGCATCGTCTCCGGGCTCGTTCAGTGCTTTGGAGCGCTGGACTTCGTCAGTGACAACGCTGGCTGCTTCGGCACGCGCCCACTTCCGCGCAACGGCCTCTTCATCAAGCTCGATGCGCACAAGGTCTACGTTGCTTTGGACGTATCATGCGTTCATCCGCGCCGTGTCATTGATGCGGGGGAACCACCCCTCACTGTGGCTCGCGGGGCGCGTACCGCTCGCTCCCAAAGACCATGCGGAGGTGATGATGATTGCGCCAGGTGCAGGCGCAAGCAAGGATCCAGCACCGGACCCGGAGGTAACACCAAAGGCACCAAGGAAAGGTAGAGGACCTCCACTAGAGAGGCCTAAGAACGTACCGAGAGAAGCTATGGATAGCTTGGCTAACCCGGTAGTAGCAGTGGTAGATCCGGCTCAGGCACAGGCCGAGCTAGAGGAAACTACGCAAAAGATACTAGAGGGCGCAAAGAAAATAGCCGCGGCTCAGCAGTCGTTGAACATGACACTGCGTGAGTATGCAAAGGCAAACAAAGTTGATACGGTAAAAGTAAAAGGGGGAAATCTCATAAGCGAGATGAACAGAGAAGGTGATGATGGGGCCGAGGGGTCGGAAAACTATTTGTCTGTGGGGTTACCGAAGTATAGTACCCCGGCAAAGAACCTCAGAGTAGCGAATGCGGCTGCATCCGAGTTAGAGGGTCTGACGGGTGAGGCCCATCAAAGACAACAAGATAGGGTTAACGAGCTGGTTCGGATCGCGAACAGACAGAATGAAGAGCTACTGAGGGCTAACCCGGAGAGAGCCGGAGCTTCCAAAATCGTCCATTTGGCGATGGGTAACCTGGAGAAATCCGCTGGAGCCGCATCGTCACCTCATGGTGGTCCAAGGAGAGAAGAGGTAGTAACCTCGGCCAGACGGAACAAACAGATCGTCCCGTACGACCCGACGCGTGCAGGAAAAGAAAAATAAACGCGGAAAAATGATGATCGACAAAGTGTGAGCCGAGGTGAAGCTGGCCGAGGTAACCACGACCAAGGCAATGCCGGTCAAGGGAACGCTGCCAACAACAATGCCGGACAGCGAAACTCCATAGGAGCAGGACAACCGCAGTAGCGGAATATACCAAGGCAAGAGCAAAGCGCCGGCCAAGGTATGCAACAGAAAGGTGCGCAGTGAGAGCAAAACCGATACAACGACGGTAATTCGGAGATGGTGAACACAGGGTACTCGAGACCGGACTATCATGTGATAGGGTCAAGATTGGGAAGCAGGGATTTAATGCCGGATGACGCCAGGTTGAAACTGGATCGCCTGTATAGGTCGGAACAGATCGAATGTCAAGGTCCCTCGGGTCCAGCGTGCTTTGGACCCCGGATCATGAAGGAGCCACCGGTACCCAACTTCCAGCTGCCCAGAGGCACGAAGACGTATGACGGCAGTACCAAGCTGGAGGATTGGCTGATAAACTATGCTATGGCTGTGAAAATTGCCACTGGCAACTTGAGATGGGTTGTACGATACATACCCTAGATGTTGGAATGTCCGGCCAGAGTATGGCTGAATAATTTACCACCCGGAAGCATCAACTACTGGATAGATTTTGAAGAAATGTTTATCAGCAACTTCTCAAGTACGTATCAAAGACTGAATAGGCCGCAGACCCTAGCAATGTGCAAGCAAAGACCTAATGAGACGGACCGTGAATTCTTGACCCAGTGATGTACCGTGAGAAACTCGTGTGAGGGTGTCATAGAGTCACAAGCCATAGCATGGTTTGCACAAGGGTGCAGGTATGGCAGCGAGTTGTGGATGAAGTTGCAAAGTAAAATGCCAATTACGTTGGCCGAGATGATCCACATTGCTGATTCATATGCTTTGGGTGATCCGACTCAACCAAGGATCGTGTCAAACGAGTCAAACGAGGAATACTATCAGAGGGATGGAGCCGGGTCATCTCGGAGGAACGATTACAGAGGAAAAAGAAGAGATGATAGACCGGATTATTGCTACGGTTCGCAGCAAGTTGCAGCTGTGAATCAAGATCAACCCGGAGCAGGGAGCAACGAACGCCAGAGAACGGGAGGGCAATGGACTCCAAGAAATGATGGCAAGAAAACATGGACTCCGGAGCAAAAGAAACAGTGGCAGGAAAAGAAAGACCGTTCGAGGTATACCTATGAGTCGATGTTGGACCAGCCGTGTAAGTTTCACACGCCAAATCTGAATAGCCCGGCGGGTCACACAACGAGGCAATGTGAGTGGATGCGTAAGATAGAACAAGGTGGTTCGGGGAATGCTCAGGTACCCCGGAATGATCAACCTCGGCAGGAGTTACCGCGATAGCAATTGCTCTCCAGGGCGAACACGCAACAGCTAATGTTGCCTCCCCCTCCGCCGAGGTATGACAACAATGAGAGAAGGGATACAGTGCATCAGGTGGAAAATCAGCAACAGCCGGATCAGAGGTACCCCGGAAACGAGGGAAGGAATGAGTACAGAGAACATCACCAGAGCTACTGTGTGTTCACAACTGAGGAAATAGATAGGAAAAGCTTGCAGCGCCGACATATGGAAGTCAATGCGGTAATGCCAGCAGTGACGAGGTACATGCCTTGGTCGGACCAGGAAATCACCTGGAACATCAAAGATCATCCTAAGCTTATGTCGAGTCCAGGCTCGTATGCGCTAGTGCTAGATCCGACATTCATTGGACCAAACATCAATGTGAGGTTCTCCAAGGTACTAATTGACAATGGCAGTAGCATTAACATCATGTATGCGGATACGATGCGCAAGTTGGGCATCTCGGAGAACATGCTCCAGGCTACGAGAACAACTTTCCATGGCATTGTACCAGGCATTTCTTGCGAGCCCATAGGCAAAGTCCGGATTGACGTGCTATTCGGCACAAGGGATAACTGCCGAACTGAAAATCTAGAGTTTGAGGTGGTGGACTTGGAAAGTGCGTATCACGCGTTACTCGGAAGACCAGCATTGAACAAGTTCATGGAAAGCTGCCACATTAGTTATCTGAAGATGAAGTTGCCCGGGCCAAATGGAGTGATTACCATAGCTGGAGATTTCCGACGTTCCATTGAGTGTGTTTCAGCCGGGTCTAATCTAGCCGAGTCACTCGTGATTGTGTAAGAGAAAAGAAAAATCCGAGAGGTGGCGGCATTAGCTCAGTCCGCGCAGCAGTATATGCCGGCGTTGAGTAACCCGCATGGCAGCGTTTCATTCCAAGCCGCAAAGGACACCAAGAAGGTTCCAGTTGATGACATGTTCCCGGAGCGCACCGTAACAATTGGTGCCGGGTTAACTGACAAATAGGAAAGCGAGCTCCTCAACTTCCTCCGTGAGAATCGGGATATTTTGCTTGGTCTACACAGGACTTGCAAGGTGTTCCGAGGGAGTTGGCCGAGCACTCTTTGAACGTAAGGCCCGGAGCAAGGCCGGTGAAGCAACCTCTCCGCCGCTTCGCCGAGGATAGGAGAAAAGTCATTGGAGACGAGATAGCTCGGTTACTAGCAGCAGGATTTATCATGGAAGTGTTGTATCCGGATTGGCTCTCTAATCCGGTGCTGGTGGAAAAGAAGAAGGATGATCCGAACGTAGCTGTGGTTTGGCGTATGTGTATCGATTACACGAACCTGAACAAGGCGTGTCCAAAAGATCCATTTCCACTGCCGAGGATAGATCAGGTCATAGACTCCACCGCAGGATGTGAACTCCTGTCATTCATTGATGCATATTCTGGTTTCCACCAGATACCTCTGAACCCGGATGATCAAATAAAGACTACGTTTATTACCCCGTACGGGGCTTATTGCTATCGCACTATGCCGTTTGGTTTGCGTAATGCAGGTGCAACGTACCAAAGATGTATGCAAAAATGTTTGCACGACCAAATAGGTCCAAACATACAAGTATACGTGGATGATGTGGTTATCAAGACCAAGGAAAGCAAAATGCTCCTTGACGACATCAGGCAGACATTCACGAACTTGAGAAGGTTCCGGATGAAGCTTAACCCGGAAAAATGTACCTTCGGTGTCCCGGCTGGAAAATTACTCGGATTTCTCGTCTCCAGCCGAGGTATCGAGGTTAATCCAACTAAGATTCAGGCCATTGAACGAATGGAGCTGTCGAAGTGTCTTAACGATGTCCAGAAGTTCATTGGGTGCCTGGCATCATTGAGTCGGTTTGTATGTCGGTTGGGAGAAAAGGCACTACCTCTCTACCAACTCATGAAAAAGTCGGATAAGTTCGTTTGGACGCCGCAGGCCGATGAAGCCTTTGCCCACTTAAAAAAGATGTTGGCCACTGCACCAGTGTTACCCTCTCCACTATAAAAGGAGCCAATGTTGCTCTACATAGCCGCAACCAACCGAGTTGTAAGTGCAGTGATTGTAGTGGAGCGCAATGAAGAGGGTAAGTCGGTGCAGAGGCCAGTGTATTACTTGAGCGAGGTATTGTCTGCCTCAAAGAAGAACTACCCGCACTTTAAAAAGGTGGCATATGGTGTCTATATGGCGGCTAAGAAATTAAAGCATTACTTTGAGGAGCACCCCATCAAAGTAATATGTGAAGCTCCCATATCCGAGATAATGGGTAACAAGGATGCGAGTGGCAGAATTGCAAAATGGGCAATTGAGTTAGCCCCTTATGCTCCCCAATATGACAGAAGAGAAGCGATCAAGTCTCAGGCTGTGGCGGACTTTTTTGTAGATTGGGCTGAGGTGCAATACGAACCACCGCCACCAGATCCGAACTACTTGAGGATGCACTTTGACGGGTCAAAAACCAAAACCAGATTAGGCGCCGGGGTTGTGCTTACCTCGCCAAAGAAGGATCAGCTAAAATACGTATTGCAGATCCATTTCACGGCATCGAACAATGTCGCTGAGTACGAGGCTCTTGTGCATGGGCTCAAAGTGGCAAAGGAGATTGGCATACGTCAGATAATATGCTTTGGCGACTCGGATCTGGTGGTGCAGCAAGTGTCCGGAGTGTGGGACGCCCTGGATCCAAACATGGCACTATAAAAATTTCACGTGTAGAAAATATCTGGTTACTTCGAGGGATGTGAATTTCACCATGTACCCTGAGTGGAAAACAAGGTTGCCGACATGATGTCGAAGCTCGGATCGACCCGACAGGCAATTCCACTGGGTGTAGCATTGGAACACCTCAGAAAACCATCTATCAGGCCGTCCCCAGGAACCGACTCGATCTATGTCCCGGAAAATACAGAATCCGGAGCTGAGCCCATGGACATTGACATGGGAGGTAGTACGCGAGACCCGGGGACTGCATCAGCAAACCCGGGGAGTACCTCGCTAGACCCGGGGACTGCTCAGCGTGATCCGGCTGAAGTTATGTCGGTAGATCAGATGGAAATTCATGAGGAGATGTTCCCTCCATGAGCGATACCAGCTTGGGCACTGCCTATATTCCAATTCCTGAAAGACGGAACGTTACCCGCTGAGGAGGTGTTAGCCAAGCAAACTCAGAGGAGAGAAAAAGCATACACGATTATCAATTCCGAGCTGTACAAATGGAGTGTAACCAACGTCCTCCAGCGATGTGTTGACCCGGAAGAAGGACTTGACATCCTCCGAGATATACACCAAGGAGAATGCGGGCATCATGCCTCATCCATGGGTTCTACTGGCCAAGTGCCTTAGAACAAGTGGAAGATCTGGTGAGAAAATGCAATGGTTGTCAAAGTTACGCCACCAAGACACATATGCCTATGTCGGAACTCAAGACCATACCAATTACATGGCCATTCGCTGTATGGTGCTTGGATATGGTTGGCCCGTTCAAACCAGCGAGAGGAAACATGACACACATTTTGGTGATGGTGGACAAGTTTACAAAATGGATTGAAGTGAAGCCTATAAGAAAATGTGATGGAGCTACGACCGTAACATTTCTCAAAGACATCATCTTGAGATACGGTTATCCTCACAGTGTCATAACTGATAATGGCACAAATTTTGCTGAAGGAGCATTTGCACGATTCTGCCGAGATAAGAAGATCTGGCTGGACGTAGCCTCGATAGCCACCCCGCATTAAACGGACAAGTGGAAAGATCCAACGGATTAGTATTATCCGGGATAAAACCCCGGCTCATTGAGCTGCTGCAAAGATCAGCGGGGTGCTGGGTAGAAGAACTACCCGCGGTACTGTGGAGTTTAAGAACAACTCCGAATCGATCAACAGGCTATATGCCATTTTTTCTGGTATATGGGGCAGAAGCTGTATTACCAGCCGACATAGAGCATGATTCGCCTAGGGTCACCCAATACACAGAAGACGAAGTGCAAGAAGCCCGGCAAAATGATGTTAATCTGCTAGAAGAAGCAAGAGAACTGGCATTGTCCAGATCTGCCATATATCAGCAAAATCTCCAACGCTATCATAGCCGGAAAGTATGCCCCCGAGTCTTTCGGGAAGGCGATCTGGTGCTCCGGTTGGTACAACGTACTACTGGCACGCATAAATTATCCCCCCCATGGGAAGGGCCATTCATTGTGAGCAAAGCATTGCACAATGATTCTTACCATCTTATAGATGCAAAGCCACAGGAAAAGAACAAGGCGGACAGGTCCGGAGAGGAATCTAAGCGACCGTGGAATGTAGCACTACTTCGTCCCTTCTACACTTATCTAAGAAGTGTATGTATACGAGTCGTCTCATATGTCGGTATGTATGTCGCAATGAGCTTATCAATGAAATAGCAGCGCCTCGAGCAGTAACTTGGGGACTGTCTTAATAGTGTTTGTTGTTACTTCTTATGCGGTAGCTAGAATAAGTCGTTCTACTTAACCCGGATTAGTAATGTGTGAGCACCAAAAACCCAACTCTTCGACTTGCTGCTGTCCAACAAGAATTGGCTTCATGGCAAGCAAGAGAACAAGTTTGGAATTGCGTAGCACATGAAAAACGACTAAGGAAACGAATTTATTCGGGCTAACGTTTGTTTTTCGGACTAACCCTGTATTTATTTTCAAGTTATTATGCTGAATTATTTTGAGCTAAGCCTAAAAGTTTCTAAGTATTGTTAAAACAAGTTTTGAAGCTCGGATTCGTAAGTCGTAAAACCGAATCAAGGTAGACACGGATCGAGCCAGAGGATTGGACGAACAAGAAAATGAAACTCGGGGACTACGCCCAAGTTAATCCGGCATAGAAACGTAGTAGCAAAATATCACATATACAGCATATAGTTGCACCCGGCATACCGGGGATCTGATAAATTTTCAAGTTTTTTAAACTAAGGAGCAGCAGGAGGAGGAAGTTCGGCGTCGTCGTCGCTGTCTTCAATATCTGAGGCATCATCTTCTCCGCCCTCATCCGACCCATCTTCAACGTTATCAACGTGCTCGTCCCCAGCGGATTCTAGGAAGCTCGGTCCTTCAACCCAGTCATGGATAGGAGAATATTCGACGAGGCTATAGGCGCAAGCCTGGCGCCGAGCTACCCACTCCGGATCATCGGTCCATCTAGATCCGGTGCGCCGGCGTGTAAGGAGGCTGAGGTCGATCTTCTCGTACCATGTGAGAATATGGTGAAGGATAGTATTAGCTGCGGCGCGCCCAGCGGATTCTCTCCAGAGATCGAGCTGGGTTTCAGTCTCCATTAGCTTCTCGACGAGAATCGTGGTGGTCTCCGGGCTACTCTCTCCGAGCCAGAACGTGTTGAAAATGCGAACTGCAACATCGAGGATATCCTTGCCATAATTCTTGATGATCTCCACGCAAGATGACAAGCTGACCAACAGGTCCTCCATGTCGTAGGAACCTCCTCACCAGCAGGAGCGGCAGGAGTACCCCTCGCTTGGTGAAAATCTGCAACTGTTGCGCTTGCAATGGTGATGCTGTCAGGAAATTTGCCTGGAATCCAGACAAGGGAAAAAGGTAAAGAAAAGACATATGAAGCAACCCGGAAAAGTAGGTCAGAAGGAACTTACGTGATATGTGGCTAAGGATCCGGGTTAACTCCTTGATGCAGTCATCGCATCTCTTGCGAAGTTGCTCAAGCTCAGCGTTTGCCGACCCAAGCTGGATGTCGGATTCTTTGAGTAGCTCCTGGTCCTTGGAGATCTGGAGAGTCAGGCGCTCACGCTCTTCTGTGAAGTTCTGGCCAACCTTTTGGAGCTCGGTTTGGTGTTGGGCCTTCATCTTCTCCATCTCAGCCTTGAGCTTGGCAATCTCGTTGTCCTTAGTCCAGAGGAGAGTGAGCTCATCATCCTTTTTCTTTAGCTCGGCTTGATGCTGTCCTGCTTGTTCGAGAAAATGCAGCATCATATCAGGCACAGGCACACTATCCTCAAGTGATGCTGAAACAGTATGTTGACCCGGCAGAGCCGAGGAGTGAATGTTTTCCGAGCCAAGGAGAAGAGGAAATGGAAAACACTACGAGGTCGGACAAAAGAGGACATACCCCGGATTTCCTCCAAGTTCTTCCGCATGATCTTGTTCTCAGCCTCCACCCCAGCTACAGAAACCGAATGAGGAGATTAGTTCGGCAGAAAAAGGTGAAGAAAAACAGAGAAGTGCCGAGGGAGAAAATTACCCCTCTTTTCATGTTCTGCACTAAGTGCAACATGTTTTGCACGTAGCATCTTGTGGGTATCCAGCAGGCGTTGGAATTCAGCGCTCCGGTTACCTGAAAAAAGTACAGAAGTGTAAAATTAGCTTGGTACATATTTGAAGTGTACAAGATCCGGGCCAAGTGGAACTTAACCCGGCTCTAGGTGTGTGCATATTTGAAGTGTACAAGATCCGGGCCAAGTGGAACTTAACCCGGCTCTAGGTGTGTGCATATTCGAAGTGTACAAGATCTAGGCCAAGTGGAACTTAACCCGACTCTAGGTGTGTGCATATTCGAAGTGTACAAGATCCGGGCCAAGTGGAACTTAAACCGGCTCTAGGGGTGTGCATATTCGAAGTGTACAAGATCCGGGCCAAGTGGAACTTAACCTGACTCTAGGTGTGTGCATATTCGAAGTGTACAAGATCCGGGCCAAGTGGAACTTAACCTGGCTCTAGGTGTGTGCATATTCGAAGTGTACAAGATCCGGGCCAAGTGGAACTTAACCCGGCTCTAGGTGTGTGCATATTCTAAGTGTACAAGATCTGGGCCAAGTGGAACTTAACCCGGCTCTAGGTGTGTGCATATTCGAAGTGTACAAGATCCGGGCCAAGTGGAACTTAACCTGGCTCTAGGGGTGTGCATATTCGAAGTGTACAAGATTCGGGCCAAGTGGAACTTAACCCCGCTCTAGGTGTGTGCATATTTGAAGTGTACAAGATCCGGGCCAAGTGGAACTTAACCCGGCTCTAGGTGTGTGCATATTCGAAGTTTACATGGTGCTGCGTTAGTTTTCCAATGAGCATCCGGCCGAGTTACAAGCTACTCCACCAGAGGCTCGGGGACTAATGGTTATTATCTACAACATGTAAAGGAGAAACGACATACCTCCATCATTCGCCCCGTGAGGTTAATTGTCTTAGCGGCGGTATTCATCTGGGCGGAAAATTCTGCGGGGCCAAACTTTTCCGGGAGATCGTCGTTGTGGACGAACTCCGCCTTATTCCAGTTCATGACGAACTCAATAAGACACGGAGGGTACCGCTCACCGGTGGGCATATGGGGTGCCACCAAGCCCTTTGCGTGCGCTTCTTTCCTCTCAACCAAGGCAAGGGATGGGTTGGTATGCAGAACCATCTGCTGCGCGTCAGTTGGCTCGGCAGGAACATCCTTCACTGCTGGAGTTTTCTTGGGAAGCATTGATGATAGGGTTCGCTGCCCAGCCTCGACGGATGCTGACTTGGTAATATCCAGAGCCTTTTTGCCCTTAGCTTGCTGGGAAGAAGTAACCGCAGTGGATTTCCCCTTAGAAGCTGCTGGAGTAGTTCCTCGCCGAGGTTGAGACGAC
This sequence comes from Avena sativa, assembly GCA_916181665.1. Classification (NCBI taxonomy): domain Eukaryota; kingdom Viridiplantae; phylum Streptophyta; class Magnoliopsida; order Poales; family Poaceae; genus Avena; species Avena sativa. The sequence goes on from OV702290.1 coordinate 476,153,354, forward strand.
TCGGACGAGGCGGAAGAACTTGGCACTGGAGCTGTTGTAGCTGGACTAGGAGCTGTTGTTGGTTTTCTTGGTGCCGGAATAGGTGCTGGAGCTGGTTCGGTCACTGGTACTGGAACTGCTGATGGCTACTGGTCGCGGCAATGCGTAAGTGGTGGACGCCGTTGCCTCGGCTGGACCGACCCCTCCTGCTCCGAGGTCGCGTTCCTCTCGACGAGGTAGTGCGGAACCCGGAGCAGCCGCAGAACCTTCTGGAATCGGGCTCAGCGGACGTGACTCGTCGTCACGAGGAGGAGAAGGGCCGGATCGAAGTGGTGAAGAGATGCTTGATCCGCTCTGAGGGACCTCCACCGGAGGTCTGAAGAAGAAAATAATGTCAGAAGAGAAATTGCCATGATGCAAGGAAAAGTGAGTTACGCATCGAAAAATGACTTACGCATCCGAGGTTTCGGCCTCCTTGGGTTTCCGAGCCCTTCGTGCCGGGGCTTTGCCTGCCCGCTTGGAGGCAGTCTTGTCTCCGGCCTTCTTTTGCCTTTTGTGGGCTGAGAAGGTTCGGAGGAAGAACTTGATGCGGCTCCGCGCTTCTTCTTCGACGCCACCGGAACCGGCTAGCCCGTAGCAAGTGGAGGATCCTCGTGGATATGCCCACCGGGGTTAGCTGATGCCGGAAAGGCAAAATAAAGAGGGATAGCCCCAACAGGTTCAATCATGTCGACATCCGAGTCATCCTCATCATCGGGCCAATCTCTAAGAGAAGAGAATTTACCGCTGGGTCGTTTGGCAGCGTTGGTCATAGGGAGGAACATCTCCTGGTCCGGCTCCTCCTCATCCGGGATTTCTCGGTTCGGCGCCCACTTAAGGGTCGGATCCCTACCATCCTCGAGAGTTTGCTAAAGGAACAGCTGAGAAAAAGCATGAAGAACAGAGTCAAAAATACAACAAAAACCGACACATATTTGATCCGAAATAAGTTTGCCCCGCAAAGCTTACCACGGGAGGGAGCCTGTCACGACAATAGTGCTCAATTCCCCAAGTCCATTCGGCGGAGAAATCCCTGTGGGTGGTGAAAAGAGCCTTAACTCGGCGAAAAATCTCCGTGTTGCTCAACTCGAAGGAGGAGGTTCGGTTCGGGTCGCGGCTGAAACTCATGTGGCACAACTTGTGGGTGCGCTTCTGGAGGGGAGAGATCCGGTTGCGCACGAACGTGATCATAGCATCCTCGTTGCACAATCCGAGTTTCTTCAGCTCCACGAACCTCTTGTTAACTTGGTTGGCCAGAGCTGTAGGCTTCTTGGGGACCTCCTCCCAGAATTCCGTGTCAGGTGGACCCGGAGCGTAGGGCAGCAACCGAATCAAATCTCCAGTGCCCGCATTCCCGACATAGAAGAAGGTTCGGGCCCATCCTTTGCAGGAGTCAAGCCCGGTAACCCGGGGGAAAACAGAAAGTCTCCGGGGTGAGATGGAGGCAGCTCCGAATTGGGTGAGCTGCTTATCCTCCAACTCTACTTGGATGTTGGGGATGACGTTGCGACGAAGGCCGAAAAACCGGATCCACAGCTCCTTCGTGGGCCATAGTCCGGTGTAGCCTTCGATCGTAGAGGCAAAAGTGGAGAGAGAGGTGATAGCGTTGGCTGGGAGATGGTGCGGCTGCAAGTGGTTGGTGCTAACCCAATCCCGGAAGAAATCGCTCACCGGCAGACCAAATCCCCGTTGGAAGTGGGACAGGAACACGACGAACGCACCCGGATTGGGTGAGGGGGCCAGTTCGGCGGAGGAGAGACGAGCAACGACGCCGGCAGGAATGCGTCTGGTCCGGTAGAGCTAGTCAAGGTCATCTTGACAAACCCATGATCCGGCCCACGCGCCACGGTCCGCCGTGGCGACGTCCTCCTCCATTTCTTGCTCGGCGACGGCGAGCTCCTCCTCCGTCATCTGGTATTCACTACCCTCACTGGAGCTAGCGGCGACAGGGATCTGAGGCCTGGATTGGCGAGGACCCGTGGCTAGGAAGTCACGCAGCGGTGGCGGCGGCGCTGCTGCTAGAAGCACTTGCGGCGACGCGGTCGCTAGGAAGACGAAGGAGAAGGGCAATGAGCAGAGGGGCGCAGAAGTGGGAAAAATGCTAAGGGGTGCGCCCCTCCGCTACTTAACCACCCCCTGAGAGGGTGAGTGGGATCGCGCTGCGCCAACGAGCTACATGGTGTGGCTGTGTGTTGCACGCCTTAGCCAATCGTACAGGAGCCACACAGAGGGCCACAGAGCAGAAGAATTCCCGTGACGTGATGCACTGATGCGGTAAACGAGGAGGCAGGCATGACGTGACCCACACACAGTGATAACTGACAATTACTGCGGCGGTTACTATGCAGGCCCTTAAAATAAGACAACGTGATGAATAGCCTCCGCGTGGGTTGGTGTATAAGAGAAGGAAGCAAGGCCCGGATCAAACCATGGTAACCATGGGATCCGAGCCAAAATGGTAACCCGGCCGGCAAGTGAAAACTTGGAACGTGCAAAGGGAACGTAAATCCATATAATCCGAGATAAAGAGCTAACCCGGAAACAAACGTCCAAGGCTCGAACATAGATGAACCTGATGTGGCCTTAGCGGCCAAGGTAGCTAAGACCGCACCAGCTTCGGGGACTAATGTTGGGGGGATACCCCCGGGTAGGGTCACTCCCGGGTATAAGGGCCGAGTTAGCCGAGGTTCGGCAGGGTCAAAGCAGATGCTGGCCGGGTCACCTCAAGGCAGGCCAGATCACGGAGTAACCCGGACCAGGGGGGTCGCCTAACATTGTCTCAGCCGACTTAAGGAGTAAGTCGGAAGTGCTTGTCTAACTTATATGCAGGAACAGGTGTGGCCGGATCTACTATGATCCGGGTCCCCGCTTAGCTTCTGGGGGAAGGAAGGAATCTCTCTGGTCAAAAAGAAGGTCCGGTACGCACTGCATGAGCAAAGAAAGCAAGGGCAGGACCACCAGGTCATGGCCGACAAGGGTGACGATGCCCATGTCAGCTGACGGGGGCGCCGTAGAAGCTTACATCGCTATAGCATGTATGACACAGGGGAAAAGCACCCCGGTCGGGTTACCACTTTGGGAGGAGGCATATTCTTAGGAATATGCCTCCACGTATGCCCTAGGCGGGGACCGAGCCTCCTCTATATAAGGGGGGGCTAGGTTTCTAGTAGATAGGGTTTTGAGTTCTTTGAGGCCATAGGGTTTTGGTTAAGGTTCTAGGGGTAAACTGTAGGCAAGAGTAAGAGAGCTCCTTCTTCCTCCTCTCGCCAATACAGCTCTAGGAGCACTTGTAATCTGCAAAGGAAATCAATACAAACTTCTGTGTGGAGAATCACTCCACTATCCCTCCCTGGATTCCCCTAGCGTGTATTAGTCCCCACCTTTAGCCTATCCATGGCATCTGCCGTGACACCACCACGACACTCTTTGTCCATTTTCTTAAATGGAAGAAATGGAATAATAATTGTTTTACATGCTTTTATTCATCAATAAATCTTGGGAAAATTCCCAAAGGTGTGAGTTCATATCTAAGACCTTTTCACATCAAAAACCAACCATGTCCAAAGAAAAAATATCAAATGATGTTCTAGAAACTACTTTTGCACTTCTTGAATAAATGGATTTAAGAGGACTAACACCCCTTAGAAAAATCCCAAATAAATCTTAGGAGTGTACCTTAACCATACCCATCTACCAGAATCATCTCCCCCGCCTTTTCCAGTGCAAATTTCTGAACTCCTTCACAAGCTCTCTTGTCATCAAAGTTTGCAAAACAGTCAAAACTTGAGCTAAATCAAATCCAACCTAGCCCAAACTTGCAGCAGCTGCCCTACCCTTGCCTGCTTAACTCTTGATCAAGTGAGAGAGAGAGATGGCCCTACCTTGACAAAATATCTTGCAATTAAAAGTAGCAGCAGCTATTACCCTCCTATCCACCCAGGGCTCGACCCAAAGCCCCACCACTCCCCTCTCCATCGCCCCTGACAGCCAATGGCGTGCCCATGGACTTGCCCTCCTTGGACATGGTCCACCCTACACCATTCCCCTTTCGGTTTATAAGCCACAGACCACCCCATCCCTCCTCCCTGGCTCATTTCACTCCTCTCCCCTCCACATACCTCCCCCTTGCTCCTCTCTTGTTCCCCCAGCTTGTCTCGCCAGAGAGAGAGAGAAAGATCTCTCGGCCTCCTCAAGAAATTGAGCTAGGTGCTCTCTCCTCAGCTCCCCTCCTTTTGCATGTCACCTGGTCGAGCTCCCCTCCTCCCCTGCATCTGACCATGCTCTTCTTTTGGCCCAGGATCGTCCCCTCGAGCCGCACCGACAAGCTCCGACAAGCTCGCCTCGGTCGTCGTCGCGGGAGTCAGATCTCGACGAGGAAACCCCTGCTTCCGCCCATCCCTGAGGTCGTCCTCGTCTACCGCATCGCCCCGCCGCCTCCCTAATGCTGACGAGCCCTCTAGTAAGCACCCCGGCCGACCCCAGCCGCCGCTTAGGGTTTCCCTTTTTTTTGCGCCACCAGAGGTCAAAGACGACGTGCTACCATCGATCTCATCTTGATCTGACGATCGTCGACGCCCGATACCCCTTCACCACCTCCTATCGCTGACCGGCAGGCCCCGCCTGGCAGGTTCTAACGTGGCCTCCCGCGTGCGCGTCGCTGCAAGTGGGCTGGATTTGCCTGGACAGCCCATTTCCCTCCAGCTTCCCAGCCCGTGCTCTTTCAACCTTTATTCTTTTTCATAAATCCAGGAAACATCACTCTAGGTTTAAATCTTTTTAAAAATGGAAATGACCATATTTTGTCCAGATCTATTTTTCCTAGTGTCCCTTCAAGTTTCCTCCAACATGCAGCACCACATTTTCACCCAGATCTGGTCTAGATTAATTACAATAAATCAAACCCTTAGATGTACCATTTTCACAAAATAAATGTTTCTGTGAGTTTCTCAACTCCAATTAGAGCCAAACCTCTAGGTACTGAAAGGTACCCCTGATACCTTGTCGATCCCCTTGGCCCAACTCTAGATAGCTTCCTAGATTGGCAGTAGCAAAAATAACAAAAACACAGAATATCTGTCTTAGGGAATTTCTCTAGGTCAAACCAAAGTTGGTATTGACCTAATTCCACCTCCCAGTACATCCTAGTATCAAAATCTACCAAACCCCAGTAGCTCAGATTTTATTGAGCTCTGGTTAAATTCTAGTGAATTAAACTATTCTGTGTACCCTTTTTTCACTAGATAAATCCCTCCAGTAGTTCTAGATATCAAAAATAGGTAATTCCAATTCCTACAGAAAGGTACTTCGAACACCTACCATGTCAAGTTGGAATCACACTAAAACCTTCTATAAAAGAAATCTAGTGAAAAAGACAAATACCTTACAGAACTGCCTTTGTTGAGTTAGTAAGGGCATTATGGTAATTATTTTGACAAGATTCCACTTCTGTGTCGTTCAGTACATCAAACACTATCTAACTAGCCAGGGAAATAATTTTTGGGACTCCAGATAAATTCTGGTGAATTATTTCCTCAAACTAGACTTTATTCCACTATAAAAAGCATAACTAAATCTAGGTAAGTGATAATCTAGTGAAACCACTTGTGTTGGTCTTATTTTGTCAAGACCTATATGAGGATATAATTGTTGCACATTGGCATCCTACAGACCTCAGGACTCCACCCCAAGTCCTTGGTAAATAGCCTAGACAACTACCTTCCAAGGGAAAACTCTAGTATGGCAATCTAGTAATTCCATTACTAGTACCCAACTTCTCCAAAACCTACTAAGTTAAGTAGTATTCCTTATGTTTGTTTGCTGTATGTTTTGATGCCTGTATGCCTTGTATTGATTGTGGTATTGTCTGCTCCCATGTATACTCGATGACGGCGATAGTGTGACTGTTTGACGACGAGAAGAAATGGACCTCTTATTATTATTTATCGGGTATTCTTGGTTAACTTCGGAAGTCAAGGGACTTATCGTTGATCACAGGCAAGCCACCATTCCCGAATTCCGATACTTGTCCTACTCTTTTTATTACCTGTTTTGTACCTCCTTTATAAATTGCATTATTTATCTGCATGTCTTGTTTTATAAATATTACGCTAATGACTTGGCTCCTCCAAGTTATGACTTGGTGTCGCTCTTTGCACCCACCCTGATGTAAACCTACCATTTACTCACCTTTAGATCGAGGATATGATGATTAGCATCCTACCTCGTTGGAAACCATGGATTTTTGTTGAATAAATTGTTTTGGGATTTACCCTACTACAAATGTTCAAAAACTGCTGTGTAAAACCCTTGGGAAGAGGCATTGTTCCAAGCGGATGTTTTAACTAAAGACGGGGTGATGATGAGAAATGAGAAAATGGACAAGAGAAAGAGAAGGGATATTCTACGCCTTTACCGGAACAATTTATCAGTGCAACCACATTACCCCAGGTGCTGGGGCTTAGCTCGTAGTTTGTCTTCTTTAGCCGAGGCAGCTTGTACAATGCTTATTGGGAGAAATCCCGTGAATTCCGGGAAGGCGCTAACAGTTCTACGGATCTGAAGCCTGTAGCTTGCTTCGGCAAGAGTGAGCCTGTCTTGGCAGGAGTGCCGGTGCAACAATTGGGTCTCCCGCGGACGGTATGACTTAGGTAGTACGAAAGGAAGTGGAGTCACCAAGTTAAGGTATACGCCAAGCTACGGTTTGGGTATACGCTTGTACGGAAGGCAGGACTATGGCCGGGGGCCACATACTCATTGCCGGGGAGAACAAACCCAAAAGGAAAAGAAGCCTTTGCTAGGGTCGACAAGTGAAAGTTTAGGTTTGATTATCCGAACCCCTGTCTACCTTGTGTAGTGGGCCGTGGTTTTATTCCGGCGGATGTATTGATTCTTGTGGGGAAAGTGCGCAAAATCTGTAGAGTATAATCTATTCGAATAGCCGTGTCCACGGTCAAGGACGATTGGAAAGGTGATGGCTAGGAGTACCCAAATGGTGGTGTTTGGAAAAATGGATGAACGTATGGAGGTTCTGAGGGAACCTGAGTTTAAAGTTTTGTTTTGACCAGAGGTGGTCAAAGAGTTTTAAAAAGGCGTTTTCTCCAAAACTGATTTCAAAATGGTTTTCAACAAGGATATGGGGATATCCTGATTTATAAAACAAAGGCATGGTTTGCGAGTACATTCAAAAGTACTAATGGCATTGTCCCTGGCTATTTACTTGGCCAGGTTTTCAGAAGCTTGACAATGGAAGGTTAAGGTGACGTCCATGCGAGCTAGGCCGTCCTCCCAGTCAGTCGCCTGTAGGTTGAGGCATGGTTGGGCCCTGCGTGTGATGAAGCTCCGCTGTTGAAAGTTGTGTAGCCCTAATGCAACTATGTATGTCTTGTTTTCTTTATGCTTCAGATGCTATAATGATACTTGTCGGTTATGCTCCACGGCTCACTGATCATGGGAATGTGGATATTTACATAACAGGGATTTCTCGGATGATTAAATCCGGGGGACCCCACAGAGGAGGTTGGGAATGTTGTTGAGCGTCCTGTAGACCCTCTTGATCTTAGCGACTAGGGGTTCGTACTGATACGCGTTCTTGAAGAAATTTATCGCCATGTCTGGGTGGATGCCGGAGGCGTTGATCCACAGTTCCTGCCACCTTTGAATCCAGTGGCGGGTCGGCTCGCGTTGTCCCTGGATGCATCGCTCCAAGTCCTCGATGGTGGTGGCGCGAGTGTAGGAACCCTCGAAGTGCCTGATGAAGGCATCCCGCATTTCCTCCCAGGAGTCAATTCTGTCGGCGGGGAGAGTGTTGATCCATTGCCGGGTCGCACCCTCCATCATCATGGGAAGGTAGAAAGCGGCTAGCAAGTCGGTGTGGCCAGCGATTCCTATCGCCATGAGATATGTGTCCAGCCAGACCGCTGGATCGTACGTCGGGTCGTACTTTTCGATCTCCTTGGGTGCCTTGAAGTTGGTGGGGGTACTTTTCCCCTCAGATCATAGGTCCGAAGCATTGGGGGCCGACTCGGCTAAGCGAGCCCCTGGGTTCGGGGTTGCCGTGGTTGCTGAGGGTGTGCCTCAAGTCGTTGGGCTCGCGCGCCGCCAAGCCTGGTTGTTGACGATGTGCGTGCTGGCGTCGATGGGCTGCCCATTGGCGGCGACCATGTTGTTCACCAGTCGCGGCTCGTTGGTGGAAAGCGCGGGGTTGGTGGCCCGTGGCTGTGTCGCCAGGAGCTGCGGTGGTGGGAAGGTGACGGCATTGGTGACAGTGGGGTGACCACTTGAGGCCGCCCTGCTTGCCGAGGAGCGGGAATACATCCGCCCCCACGGGTCGACTCCCGCGGCTTGCTGCTCGACGGCCCTGGCGAGTAGGGCCTTGGCGTATTGGATCTGCAACGCGCCCTCTCTCTGGATGTTGAGGTTGGCGACTGCCATGTTGGCCGCAACGACATTGTCCATCGGGGTGGAGTAAAGTGGGAGTCTGTTAGCGTCGTGGGCCTGTGGCAAGATTATGATTCGCGGCTGGTCCGGTGGGGGTGCACGACTGATGGGTGGTGGCGGGGCCCCAGTCGCCGGTGCACCATGGTGGTCGATTGCTGCCACCTGGAGGTACGCTCTCGCAGTATTCGCGCTCCGCCGCACGTGCGGGGTCGCTCTCGTCGTTGAAGTTCAGGACGCGACCTTGAACGTTGGAGTTCAGGAGGGTCCTGATGCGGCGCTGGTGGTAGAGCGAGAGCTCCTATGCCGTTGCCCGCTCGAGGCAGAATTTCTTGCGCTCGGCTATCTCCTTGCGCGTCGCCTCCTCCAGTCGCTAGCGGGCTTCCTCCACCTTCGTGGCCATGGCGGTTGGCGGGATCAGTGTGGAGAACGGATCTGGTGGGGCGGCCGTGCTGCCCGCCATGTAGATCGAGTTGAAGCAATTGGATCTGGCGCGGAAGTCCTTGGGAGACTTCAAGCCGGAATCGGAATCGAAGATCCCGAGGATGGAGGAGTCCTCGAAGTCCTCAGGGTTAGAGACCCACGTGATGGAGTCCTCCCGTGATGCCTCGGTGATAGATCCGTCGACCGAGGCAGGGTCACCGAGTCGGCATCATCGTTTAGGGCCGCATCGTCCGCGGTGGTGTTGGTCTCGGCTGCGTTGCTGGCAGCCGAGTCGTACTCGGTGACGAGGCTCCTGATGGAGCGGACCTGCTCCTCCGAGAGCAGATCGTGGTGCGGCGACGATCCGCCAATGATCATCGTCGCCGCTAGGTCGACCGTGTCGGTGAAGCCGACGAAGAGGTTGATGGAGCCGACCGGCATTATCGCGCTGTGGGTGATCGAGCACGACGTCGGGATGTAGCTGCTGGGCAGGATCTATAAGATCTTGCCAATGGCGATCATGCGGCCGGTGGCGATCGGCCGATCGATCGACGAGTAGGGTCTCTCCGCAGAACTTAGGCCAGTCCGGCTGGGCCCCATGGTGGGCGCCACTGTCGTGGAAATGGCCACGGCAGTCGCTGCAGTAGGCAGCGATTGATTGAATTAGGGGCGAGAGCTGGCGGCCATCTACGATGTGAGATGGGGGCGGATGCACATGGATTTATCCAGGTTCGACCCCCGGAGGGTAAAGACCTACTCCTCCTAGATTGGATTGGTAGAGAGCGAGTTACAATGGCGGCGAGCTCGGCGTCTAAGCAGCGAGTCGCTTGAAGGGGTGTATGATAGAACGTAAGTCCTTAGGATACCCTAGGGAGGTTTATATATGAGGCACCTCGCTAGGGTTTACAATTTACAACCGAACAAGATATGGATTCAGAGGCTTTGACCTAATCTGACTGGGTTTTGAGTACGCTTCTGGGCCTCCAGTCTCTAGTTGCCAGGCCTTCTCCTTAGTCGCATTTCAGTCGCCGTCCTGCAGGCCCACTCACGAGGCCTTTGGCCCAATCGGAACGTCCTGCCGGGCATACCCCATTCGGCATATCCCCATCAGCACATGAGCAAATCATTAACAATCTGTGAACACATGTGATCCTCACATCAAAGCCATCCCCTCCAGTTATCCCGATTGCTGTCACTTCAGGGCCTTTGGTTCCGGACAACAATATGTGCATACAACTTGCAGGTAAGACCATAAACAATACTCTCATAATGAATCAATAACATGTTCAGATCTAAAACCATGGCACTCAAGCCCTAGTGACAAGCATTAAGCATAACAAGTTGCAACAAAGTCAAAAATCACTAACAATAGATACTAGGCACCCTGCCCTAACAATCTGATGCCATTACATGAACGATCTCATCCAATCCCTACCATCCCCATAGCCTAGAGCAGGGGATTACTCGCTCATAGATGGGGGAAACATGGATGGTCGATGGAGAAGCAATGGTGATGATGATGGCGATGATCTCCTCCAATTCCCCGTCCCGACAGGGTGCCAGAACGGAGTTTCTGGTTCCGAATCGTGGAATCTGGTGGTGGCGGCGCAGCGGAACTCTTTCTAGAAAAACGTCGAACCCCCGTGGTTTTTATGTCAAGAGGCAACTTATAGGTGAAAAGGGAGGCTGAGGGGGTAACCGAGGTGGCCACACCACCCCCAGGCGCGGCCTGGCCTGGCCTGGCCCAAGCAGCTAGGTGGTGTGGGCCCGTCATGGCCCTCCTCCGTCTCGTCTTCTGGCTTCGTGAATCTTCTGGTGAAATAGGATTTTTGGCATATTTTCCGGGATTTTTCCTGATAGTTGATTTTCTGCACAAAAACTAGACACCAAGGAAATTCTGCTAAAAACATCGTCACTCCGTGTTAGTTGTGTCCAAATCACACAAGTTTACAGGAAAAACAATAGCAAAAGTGTTCGGGAAAGTAGATACGTTTTGGACGTATCACGGACAAACTTAGCTCAACGTTCCATGATTCAAACTTAATCACTTTTCAAAAGTTTCTTCTTGGATCATATATTATGTTAAGTTATCATCATGGTTTTCTAAGATAGAATCTATGTCTCAACATAGTGGATGATGATCATCCTTTTCTTTCTTTCAACGATTGATGTTAAACTTAATACTATTCCTAACTTGAGTTATTAAGGACCAGTTCCTTAATTAACTTCTATTATGAAAACCCTTTTTCAGAATCCTTTAAGAAATACTACAGAATATCATAATATTCTTATTATCAACTTCTACTCCCTATAAATCATTATTTATTAGTATTTGCACTTTTATTCTCAATGTGTCTGATGACCCACAAGTATAGGGGGCGTATCGCAGTATTTTCGAGGGAAATAAAACCCAACTTATTGATTCGACACAAGGGGAGCCAAAGAATATTTATAAGCCTTAACAACTAAGTTGTCAATTCAGCTGCACCTGGAAACAATCTTGCTCACAGCAGTTTATCAGTAGCAACAGTTTTGTAGTAGCAATAGCAGTAGTAAAGACAATAGTAACAATTGCAGTAAACAGTAGGATTAAAGCGCGGTAGGCATAGGGATGGATGGACGGGCATTGCATGGACAAGATAATTCATATACCAATCAAGACATAGGGAATTTGCAGATAAATAAAGTAAAGCATCCAAGTACTAAATAATCCTAGGCATGTGTTCCATATATAGTCATACGTGCTCGTAATGAGAACTTGCACAACATCTTTTGTCCTGCCAGCCCGTTTGCAGCGGGGCCTCAAGGGAACTACTAGCAATTAAGGTGCTCCTTTTAATAGAGCACCAGAGCAAAGCATTAACAATCCGTGAACACATGTGATCCTCACATCAAAGCCATTCCCTCCAGTTATCCCGATTATTGTCACTTCAGGGCCTTTGGTCCCGGACAACAATATGTGTATACAACCTGCAGGTAAGATCACAAACAATACTATCATCATGAATCAATAACATGTTCAGATATGAAATAATGGCACTCGGGCCCTAGTGACAAGCATTAAGCATAACAAGTTGCAACAAAGTTAAAAAGCACTAATAATAGATACTAGGCACCATGCCCTAACAATCTGATGCCATTACATGAACGATCTCATCCAATACCTACCATCCCCATAGCCTATAGCGGGGGATTACTCACTCATGGATGGGGGAATCATGGATGGTTGATGGAGAAGCGATGGTGATGATGACGGTGATGATCTCCTCCAATTCCCCGTCCCGGCAGGGTGCCAGAACGGAGTTTTTGGTTCCAAATCACGGAATCTGGTGGTAGCGGCATAGCGGAACTCTATCTAGAAAACCGTCAACTCCTCTTGGTTTTTAGGTCAAGAGGCATCTTATAGGCGAAGAGGGAGGCCGAGGGGGTGACCGAGGCGGCCACACCACCCCTAGGTGCGGCCTGGGCTGGCCCGTGCGACCAGGTGGTGTGGGCCCCTCGTGGCCCTCCTCTGTCTCGTCTTCTGGCTCCATGAATCTTCTGGTGAAATAGGATTTTTGGCATATTTTCCGGGATTTTTCCTGATAGTTGATTTTCTGCACAAAAACTAGACACCAAGGTAATTCTGCTGAAAACAGCGTCACTCCGTGTTAGTTGTATCCAAATCACACAAGTTTAGAGGAGAAACAATAGCAAAAGTGTTCAGGAAAGTAGACACGTTTTGGACGTATCAACTCCCCTAAGCTTAGCTTATTGCTTGTCCTCAAGCAATTCAGTTGAAAACTGAGTGCGATAAAAGAGCTTTCACAAACACATTTGCTTCATAAGATGTATATATTCTCAGCATATGGTCAACTACTTAAGCAATTCATAATAAAGAGTATGCAAATAAGTTTACTTAATGGTCATTGCAAACTATGAAGAGATTGCAACTCAAAAATAGTAAGTAGCATGAAACATAAACATAAGCGACATTGCAATGCTCATAAAAAGGTATGATAGAGTGGTATCTCGCTTGCCTTTGATTGTAGAGCAAACATAAATTCCAAGGCACCTCTGAAGTTCAAGTGAAAACTAGAAGTAAAGATATCAAAGATACAAGTATCAAAGTCATAACACAATTAATCCAAATTTTGAGACAAGCATATTACACTAAGAATGACGACTACACTCTCAAGAAAGTGCTCATAGAATAAGTGGTGACTCAACAAGGAAGTGAAAAGGTTTTGAAAAGTTTGAAAGGCTTCCAAATGCTGAAAGTATGGTACTCATTAGCTTTGAGCTCTCATTGCCCCTACCATAAGCATCTTTAAATGGTTAAGGTGAAATTGAGGTCCAATACGAGTTATATGCTTGACAGACCATAAACTGGAAATCTCATGTCCCTTGAGTACGAGGGCCGCTCCTCATGCTACTAAACTTTAGTTATCGGTAAGTTCTTGTCATAGTAAATACATGCGTATCATAGAGAACCACCAACGGGGTACCCCTTGCCCGATGATACAGAAGAATCCCCATATCAAAATGACAAGCCAAGCAGACAATGAGCATCTCAGCAATCTTCTTATTTACCATGGGAAAATGGTGCTTTTTTTCTCTCTTTCCTCTTTTCTCATCCTCTTTTCTCTTTTTCTCAATAACTATCTCTCTCTTTTTTATAAGAAGAATGCTTCATAGATTGCTCATTATGGTTACGCTGTAGGTTTCCACCATGATTAGGCATGGATTAGACCAGCCGCCCAGGCGTTTCTCTAACACACATACATAACTCCATGGACTTACAAGCTCCCCTTTTATTTCACACCAATGACATCCGTAAACAAAAGAGCATGATATCAACTGGGTATATATTTACAGGTGTTGAAAGTGTTCCCCTGACAGCACGGTTCTGCTAATCCCCAGCCTATAATTTGCAAGCATATAATTTTCATGGACAGTCACAATAGTTCAGGTTTATTAAGTGCAAGAAATAAAGTGTGCCATCAAGTTCGTGAGAGCTTTACTAACTAACTTTTTCATAACAAGCAAACATTTTATTCGAAAGAAAGCAAGGCATACTGAAATATGCACGGAATAACAAATGATGCTACTAGGTAGGTATCGTGGACACTTTTGGCAATATTGGTTTTGGGGAGTTGGAAACACGAGTAGAGCTCATACTCAGTGCAAGTGAAGGCCAGCAATAGAAAGGGAACGACAAACGAGAGAGCAATAACTGTCATAATCATGCTTGCAACAAATCAGGACTAATTATGGCATGAAAGTGATTCAAGAACCCTGAGGCAAAATAATTCATCGAGGCTTAACTGATTATTGTTTCAGTCATATGCATGCGTGAGCATGTGCCAAGTCGATTCAAATGAAACATTCAGAGGAGGATACGACAGTGTCATACCAACTTATGAATAGAACAATGCAAGCAACCATTCATATGACATGCTATAAACTATTAGCAAGCTAGAGCTAATCATAAGAAAGCAAGAACTACTAAGCATCCATAAATAACATACACCTTACATGAACAGACTAAGCATGCCCATAATGATGAGTATATGTACAAAAATGAAAACAAATAGAGTTTGTTACCAACCTCTTACCACACCTCAAGTTGTCATTAATCTTCATTATTGCCCTTCACTTGTGTGGCTTGAATAATAACATGAAACCAAACTCCACTGAGGACTGCTGAACCCTGCAACGAACTTCACAAAACCAAAGAAGAACATAAAATATTTTGATGTTTTCGATTTTTAGAGGCAAGAACAAAAAGGAAGATCAAGCAAAGCGAAATATTTTTGGGTTTTTCGAATAACTAAGACAAAGCTAAGAGAAAGAGGCAAACCAAAGCAAAAAGATAAAGAAGCAAACAAAGAGAAATAACAAAAATATTTTTGGTCTTTTTGTGTTTTGGAAAGCAGAAATAAAGCAAGAACGAAAACTAAAAAGAAAACAAAACATGGATATACAAAGTACCGACTGAACATGATATATAGATGAGTGTGATGTCGGTGTACCTCCCCCCAAGCTTAGGCTTTTGGCCTAAGTGGGTATCCATCCCAAGCTGGCTAGGAAGGAGCGCCTTAATAATAGGGTGAGGAAGTGCCTTCATCCTGATATGAACTCGAGGACACCCCAGCGTAGTGCGTAGAGTAGTCGTAAGAGGGTACATCCCCCTGGTGCTGCCCGTGGAAACCAAGCAGGCGGAGCTACTCATCCACCTCCTCCTTGGAACGCGACCATGGCATCCTGCAAATACTGAACAAAGTGGACTGTGGCAAAGGAATTTCCCTCTCGTATCCGTCAGTAAACAACATCCTGTAAACTAAATCCTTGGTACTAGAGTTAGTAGTAACAAAATGATGTGTTTTCATAGCAGCAAGATCAAGCCTTTGTGGTGTCAACACAGTGTCATTAGGATCAACAGAAAGTTCTAAGGCAGCAACCATGCGTGAGGCAATAATACCCCCATAAATGGGTCCTCTAGCAGCTAAGCGACGGGCAATGAGAGAACCCATATTATACTTGGTATCATTATTAAGTGCAGCAGCAAGAAAGGCTAAATGATAATTAGAAATATTACTAGTGTTCTCCCTACCAAGAATGCTAGTGGCAAGATAATAAGCAAAATATCTAATAGCTGGGAGTTGAATGTTCCTTATCTTCCCACGCTGAGCTGTGCGGTCATCATCATTTTTCACACTTCGATAGAGCTCCAGCAAATCAGCGGGTCGACCTTGGATCTTCTTCACTGTTCTAGTCATGCCTATACCTATAATGCTGAAAATCTTTCCAATGGCATGGTAATAGGCATATTATAATTTTTGAACGAAATAGTTGACCGATAAGGGGTGCTGGTGAAAATGAAACTTTCAACGAAAGTTTTGGTGAGCACGGCATATTGATCACTCTCATCTTCCATGTAAGTGGTCAGACCAACCCTCTGAACCAGTAGTAAGAAATCATCGAGGATCCCTGCAGCTTGCAAAAAAGTAAAACAAGGGAAGGTAGATGGGTGAGAATCTCCCTCATCTCCTTCATTGCCAAAGCGTGGTGCAATAAGATCTTCATTATATGATGGCCTAAATTGAGAAGCTGATCTCGAAGGCCTTGCCCTCCTGGGTGTGTCCCTCTCAAATACTTCTCCAAAAGTGTGGTTGTTCATCTCTTCTATTCTGAAATTTTTAGACAACCATCATACAAGTGATTGCAAGGTGAATACATAATGAAAGGAACTACTCATAGGGACTTGTAAGAGGCCTAAACATGCATCAAAACAATTTCTCTAAGCATTGAACAAGCTCACAAGCTCACATAACCTGTCACCTATAGTAGCAAAATACTCAAGATATAATCCACTAACCATAAATCTACTTGGACAAGGAGAGGAGTCACATACCGAAGAACAAATGCTCCAAATTTCAGCAGCAAAGATGGGCTGAGCAAGGAGATCGAAAAATCGTGGGCAAGAACAGCAAGAACGCGAGTTTGAGCAATGAACTGGTGTTTTCTTGGGAGAGAGAAAGAAGTGGCAAGTGAGAGAGTGAGTGGAGGTCCAGGAGTGGCCCACACCATGGCCAGGCGCGCCCTTGGGGTGGCCACGCCACTAGGTGGTGTGCCTGCCTGGTGGCCCCCTGGTACTCTCCAGGCACTTCTCTACCCCTTTTTTCACGTAAAAAATTAATATGAATTTTCTGGAATTGTTTGAGACACTTTATTTTTTAGCAATTTTCAGGTATTAATGAATAATTTCTGGCAGAAAGATATTTTTAGAACGATGCAATAACAGAAAAAAACTAAAACTTCAGAAGTTCTAAGACACTCTAAAATGCAAGCAACTAGCAATAGAAAAGTAAACTAAGTGAAAGAAAAAACTAAAATGGATAAAATAAAAGTAAGCAAAGATAATCATGGTGAAAACATTGTTTTGTTCATTAAAATCCCTTTGTTAACAAGGTTGATCAGGTCTTGTTACCAAAAAAATTTTATATGAAACAAAACTTTGTATTCCACTAAATGATTATGTTACCTCAACCTTGATAGCAATGGTCCCAATCATAATAGTTTCATATTTTTCTCGTGGTATGGAACAATATATTTCTCCAACTTGGATTCCCTCAACATGTTCAATTGAATTTAAGCCATAAGTCCTATCAATCTTCTTGGGGAAATAGACAGTATGCTCCTTGTCATTAACATTAAAAGTCACCTTTCCTTGATTACAATTAATAACATCTCCTGCAGTATTAAGAAAAGGTCTCCCAAGAATAATAGACATGTTATCGTCTTCAGGCATTTCAAGCACAACAAAGTTAGTTAATATCAAGCAATTATGGGCCACTTGAATAGGAACATCCTCACATATAGCAACAGGAATAGTAGTAGATTTATCAGCCATTTGCAAAGATATATCAGTTGGTATTAATTTCACCAATTGAAGTCTCTTGTAGAGAGAAAAAGGCATAACACTAACTACTGCTCCTAAATCACACAAAGCAGTTCTAACATAGTTATTTTTAATAGAACAAGGAATAGTTGGTCTCCAAGTTTCTTTGGAACCTCACCATTAAAGGAATAATTAGCAAGCAAAGTAGAAATGTCTTCATTAGGGATTTTTCTTTTATTAGAGACAATATCCTTCATATACTTTGAATAAGGAGGTAATTTAATAGCATCAGTTAAAGGAATTTGCAAAAATAAAGGCTTCATCCACTCACAAAACTTATTATACTGTTCGTCTTTCTTTGACTTGTGTTTCTTATCAGGAAAAGGCATTGGTTTTTGGACCCAAGGCTTTCTTTCACTACCATGTTTCTTAGCAACAAAATCTTCCTTAGTGTATTTAGTATTCTTAGTGTGCCTTTACGGTTCTTCTTCAAATTTTTCTTTATCAAGAGCATCATTTTCCTCATTACCACTTTCAGTTTCAGCATCAGAGACATATATACTATTAGGATCTTTAGCAGGTTCAGAAGACTCTACAATAGTTTTGTGTTTCTTTTTTCCTTTTCTTAGGAGAAGTACCACTATTTTGAATTTGTTGAGAATCTTGCTCAATTATTTTAGGATGCCCCTCAGGATATAGAGGATCCTAGGTGGCAGCACCACTTCTAGTTCTAATTTCATAAGCATGTTTTTCTTTAGAAGCATTAACTAGCAAATCTTTTTGTACTTTAATAAGCTGGTCAATTTGAGTTTTAACCATTTGGAAATGTTTAACAAGCATTTTAACATCATTAGAGGTTCTTTCCACAATATCCCTTAACTCAATAATAGCTCTAGAGTTTTCCATTAGATGATTTTGCATCCTTTTATTAAAATTATCTTGCTTAACAATAAAAATATCAAATTCTTCCAAGCATTGATCAGGAGGTTTAGAATAAGGAATATCACCTTCATCAAAATGTTGGAGAGAGTGTACCTCAATAGTGGATGAGTGGGAGATTGGCTTACATAATTCTGCTACAGGAGGTAAATTCTTTACGTCTTCAGCTTTAATACCCTTCTCCTTAAGACATTTCTTAGCTTCCTTCATCACTTCATCATTTAGTTCAATAACTCCCCTCTTCTTTGGTGTTGGTGTTGGCTCAGGCACAGTTAACTCAAGTGTAGTTGACTCAGGTGTAGTTGGCTCAGGTGAAGTCCAGTCATCATAATTGTTGCTTATTTTAGCCATTAATTCCTCAGCTTCCTTGGGAGTTCTATTCCTGAAAACACAATCAACACAACTATCCAGGTATGTCCTAGATTCTTTAGTTAGTCCATTATAATATATATCAAGGAGCTCATTTTTAGGTAATGGACATCCAGCCTGTGCATGAATCAAAGCACAAAACCTTGCCCATGATTCAGGCAATATCTCTTTTTTATCCTTGTTTAAAATCAAAAAGTTCCTGCAAAATAGCATGTCTAGCACTAGGAGGGAAATATTTCTGAAGGAAGGTACTAATCAAGCAATCAGGGCTATCGATAGATCCAGGAGGTAAACTATTAAACCAAGCCTTAGCTTCTCCTTTTAGTGAAAAAAGGAAAATTTTAGCAACAAAGTAGGTGCCATCTTAATATCATTAGAAGATAGGCCACTCATGGTAGAAAGCTCAGTCATATGTGCTACATCACTTTCATTCTTAGTCCCACAAAAAGGTTCTTTCTCAACAATAGTTATGTAAGATAAATCAGGAGAGAAATCATAATCTTTATCTTTAATGTTTATGGGAGATGTAGCAAACTTATCATTAGGAGATAATTTGGGTTTTATAGTTCGCCTCTCAAGGAGACTCTTAATAGCACTCCTACCATGAGTGTTTTGACATTCTTTAATAAATTCATCATTCATTTCTATATATCCGTCTTCAATATCATAGCTCTCTATAGACTCAGGTGAACTAACAGGTGTAGTAGTGTCTTCATTAGGAGTTTCAGTGTTTCCATCTATAGTTCTAACAATCGTAGCATCTAGGAAAGGACCTAATGAACCACTTTTATCAAGCACAGTAGAAGCAACATCATAAGTATCAGAAGTTTTAGATTCAGTAGTAGTAGCAATATGTGTGGCGTGTGTATGTGGTGGTGTAAGGAGCTTACTCATCACAGATGGTGAATCAAGAGCAACTGAGGTGTTCAGAACCATACCTATCCTTGTAGTGGATGGTAATATAGGAACCTTTCCATCACGAGACTTACCCATGATGAATGGATGGCAGCAAACAATAGTGATTCCAAGTGAACTTGATAAATAGAGCTATGCTCCCCGGCAACAGTGCCAGAAAATAGTCTTGATGACCCACAAGTATAGGGGGTGTATCACAGTATTTTCGAGGGAAGTGAAACCCAACTTATTGATTCGACACAAGGGGAGCCAAAGAATATTTATAAGCCTTAACAACTGAGTTGCTAATTCAGCTGCACCTGGAAACAATCTTGCTCACAATAGTTTATCAATAGCAACAGTTTTGTAGTAGCAATAACAAAGTAATAGCAGTAGTAAAAGTAAAGATAGTAGTAACAATTGCAGTAAACAATAGGATTAAAGCGCGGTAGGCATAAGGATGAATGGATGGGCGTTGCATGGACAAGACAATTCATATAGCAATCAAGACATAGGGCATTTGCAGATAAATAAAGTAAAGCATCCAAGTACTAAATAATCCTAGGCATGTGTTCCATATATAGTCATACGTGCTCGTAATGAGAACTTGCACAACATCTTTTGTCCTGCCAGCCCGTTTGCAGTGGGGCCTCAAGGGAACTACTAGCAATTAAGGTGCTCCTTTTAATAGAGCACCAGAGCAAAGCATTAACACTCCATGAACACATGTGATCCTCACATCAAAGCCATTCCCTCCGGTTATCCCGATTATTGTCACTTCGGGGCCTTTGGTTCCGAACAACAATATGTGTATACAACTTGCAGGTAAGATCACAAACAATACTATCATCATGAATCAATAACATGTTCAGATCTGAAATCATGGCACTCGAGCCCTAGTGACAAGCATTAAGCATAACAAGTTACAACAAAGTCAAAAATCACTAATAATAGATACTAGGCACCATGCCCTAACAATCTGATGCCATTACATGACCGATCTCATCCAATCCCTACCATCCCCATAGCCTACAGCGGGGGATTACTCACTCATGGATGGGGGAATCATGGATGGTTGATGGAGAAGCGATGGTGATGATGACGGTGATGATCTCCTCCAATTCCCCGTCCCGGCAGGGTGCCAGAACGGAGTTTCTGGTTCAGAATCGCAGAATCTGGTGGTGGCGGTGTAGCGGAACTCTATCTAGAAAAACATTGAACCCCCCTTGGTTTTTAGGTCAAGAGGCATCTTATAGGCAAAGAGGGAGGCCAAGGGGGTGACCGAGGCAGCCACACCACCCCTAGGCGCGGCATAGGCTGGCCCACACGACCAGGTGGTGTGGGCCCCTCGTGGCCCTCCTCCGTCTCGTCTTTTGGCTCCATGAATCTTCTGGTGAAATAGGCTTTTTGGCATATTTTCCGTGATTTTTCCTGATAGTTGATTTTCTGCACAAAAACTAGACACCAAGGTAATTCTGCTGAAAACAGCGCCAGTCTGTGTTAGTTGTATCCAAATAACACAAGTTTAGAGGAGAAACAATAGCAAAAGTGTTCAGGAAAGTAGATACGTTTTGGACGTATCAGTGTCGTATACACACTTAAGAATTACTCCTTTAAGCTCCCACTCAAAATATGTTCCCAACATATTTGGGTATGAGTCACTAATCTTACTCAAACTATGTTCCTACATATTTGAATTTGAGACTTATATTGCTCCCACTCAAAAATATGTCATTCACATATTGTTTTAAGAAGACTTTCATATCTCCCACTCAATTTCATGCAAATTGCATATCCACTCAATATCAAACTTGGAGATTTACTATGAGATACTAGTACTTTACTAGTTTTAAATACTCTAGACATTTAGCACATTTGAATCAAATTCATTTGAATTTGTCCAACATCGTGCTTTTGTCATTCACCCCTTTTCCATTATGGCTTTGCAGTCTTTGGGAAAATCCAAGTAACCCCTTTTACTCGTAAGATTCAGCAACAAATTGCTTTCTAATCTCAAGTGAATTTTTATTTTGGGATTTCTCATAATTCTAGTTTACCATTATTTCCTTAGTAGTTCATAGGTATGTCATATTCTGGTAATCATGACAAATGATTCACAAATGTCTCCATACAAGATATGGGCTACATTTTGAATCCTTCTTCATGTAGTGAAAACACCAATGGGAAAACACAATGATCATTATGATTGATTCCTTCCTTTGTGAAGTGAACCGTTCAGGAACTATTTCTGTTGCACTTCTCAACACTCTGATGCAAGGTTTTGAATCCTCGTCGTGTTTTTCACTATCTTCCATTTGCTCCATAATCGAGAAATATCACTGAATGTGAACTTTGTCGAGAATGTACCAAAATCCAAGTAATACTAGTTTTGCTTTCCTTTTGGTTTCAGCTATGGATTTCGTATTCAAAGTTTCCAATGAATACTCTACAAGGACTTATTCGCTGTTGTTTTGGTTATATCGAATAACCCCAAAACTTCCACGACGATCCATACTAGATATGGAGCTGATCTCAGGAATCCAGATGCTTCACTATATATTCTAATTGAGTGCTAACTATTTCTAACTAATGGTCTCTACATATACACTACAACGATTTATTTGGTGCCATTGATACGTTGCAAATGTATCTATAATTTTTGATGTTCCATGCTTGTTTTATATCTACTTTCTTATGTTTTGTCCACACTTCGGAGTATTTTTATACACTTTCTTGGACTAACCTATTAAAAGATGCCATAGTGCCAGCTGCCTGTTTTCTGCTGTTTTTGGTTCCAGGAAAATTAGAAAATTAATATTCTCGAAATTGGACGGGACAAAATCCAAAGTCAATATTGCACTGAGGGGGACACGGAGCCAGAAGACGAGACAGAGAGGGGCCAGAAGCCAACCAAACCACCTGGCCGTGCGGCTAGGCCTGGCCCACGCCAGGGGGTGGTGCGGCCGCCTAGGGCACCCCCTCGGCCTCCCCATTCGCCTATATATTGCCTCCGATACAGAAACCCTGAGTACCTGATCAAAATTCCACGAAAGAGTCTATAGCCACTGCCATCTCCATCCCTAGATCGATAGGGATCTGAAGCTCTTCTCGGCACCCTGCCGGAGGGGAGAGTTCACCCTGAAGGCCTTCTTCATCACCATGACTGCCTCCGGTGTGATGCGTGAGTAGTTCATCCCTAGACTACGGGTCCATGTAGTAGCTAGATGGTTGGTTATTCTCCTTTGTGCTACCATGTCTAGATCTTGTGAGCTCCATTCATGATCAAGATCATCTATTTGTAATCCTACATGTTGTGTTTGCAGGGATCCGATGGATATTGAGATGCTATTTCAGATTGATTATTGATTCTATCATGTCTTTGTTATTCGTGATCTTGCATGCTCTCCATTGTTAGTAGCTATCTTGGCCGGGTAGATGCTTGCAACTCCAAGAGGGAGTATTTATGCTTGATAGTGGGTTCATGCCTCTAGTAATCTGGGGAAGTGACAGAAATCTCTAAGGTACTAGATGTGTTGTTTCTACTAGGGAGAAAACAGCAATCCTTTGTTCATAGAACAATTGTATTGTTTACTTTACACGTAATGCTTAATGCAATTATCTATTGCTTGCAACTTAATACTGGAGGGGGTTCGGATGATAACCTGAAAGTGGATTATTAGTCATAGATGCAGCTGGATTAGGTCTATGTATAATGTTGTAATGCCCAATCAAATATCATAGGAGTCAAGATGATTAGTATATGCATGTATGTCTCGATGTTGGTCAATTGCCCCGCTGTAATTAGTTCACCCAACATGTCATCTATCTTAAGGAGAATCACCACTAGTGAACTATGGACCCCGGTCCTTTCTTTTACCATCAATCTACAACTATTTACTGTTTTCTGTTTACTTTCTGCAAGCTATTACTATCTTCCACACAATACGTTTAATCCTTTGTTTTCAGCAAAACCGGTGAGATTGACAACCTCACTGTAAGTTGGGGGCAAAGTTCTGTGGTTGTGTTGTGCAGG
The DNA here is from genome assembly GCA_916181665.1 of Avena sativa. Classification (NCBI taxonomy): domain Eukaryota; kingdom Viridiplantae; phylum Streptophyta; class Magnoliopsida; order Poales; family Poaceae; genus Avena; species Avena sativa. The sequence continues at coordinate 476,176,846 of OV702290.1, forward strand.
ATTCCAAGTTGGAAACAACACCTTGGAGGTGTTTCCTTGCTCCTACTGCTTCGATAACCTTGGTTTCATAACTGAGGGAAAACTTGCTGCTGTGCTCAGCATACCTTTCTCTTGGGTTTCCCCAACAAGCTCGATATATTTTGGATGATTATCCAAACCTTTTATGCAGGATTGAATTATTCTTCAAGAAATCTACTGGATTCTGCTGCTGGAGGTACCTTTATAACCATTACTTTGGGTGTTGCAACAAGGTTTCTGGATAATATGATGGTTAACTATTCTGAATGGCATACTGAGAGAGATCCATAAGGTAAGAAGGTAAATTCTGTTGAAGAAACCTCCTCCTTGAGTGATAAAATTGATGCTATTATGTCTATGCTTGTTAATGGGAAATCTCATATTGATCCAAATCATGTTCCCTTAGCTTCTTTGGTTTCTCAAGAAGAGCAAGTTGATATGAAATTTATAAGAAATAATAATTTTAGCAACAATGCCTACAGGAATAATTTTGGTAATAATAATTATAGGCCATATCCTCCCAATAATGGTAATGCTTATGGAAATTCCTACAACAATAATTGAAGTGCACCCTTTGAACTTGAAGTTATGCTTAAAGATTTTATTAGTAAACAAACTGATTTCAATAAAACTATTGAGGAAACACTATCTAATGCCGAAAGAAATATAACATCATTGGCTGAAGCACAATCTTCTTTTAATAAAATGGCTACTAAACCTGAAACTATTGAAAATCCCTTTGCTGCTATTAATGCCATACAAGTTAGAATTTATGAAAATGTTAGACTATTAGCTGAATTGCATGCTAAGTGGGAAAGAGAAGATGAGATTGCTAGAAATATTAGTATTTCTACTATCACTACCACTAATGTTGAAGCTAGTAAACCCAATGGAACCTTTTCTAATAAAAATGCTGAAATTCTTCGAAATATAGGAAACAATAGCTCTACTACTTTAGACGATAATTATGATTTTGATCTTGATGGTTGCAACATCTCTGAAGTTATTATGTTCCTACAAAAGCTTGCTAAAAGTCCTAATGCTAGTGCTATGAATATGGCCTTTACAAAACACATTACTGATGCTCTCATAAAAATTAAAGAAGAAAAGATGAAACATAAAGCTTATATTCCTATGAAATTAGAAGATGGTTGGGAACCCATCATTAATATGAAAGTAAATTATTTTGATCTCAAAGCTTTATGTGATCTTGATAGTAGTGTTTCTATTATGCCTAGAAGGATTTATGATATGCTTGATTTGCCACCATTGGAAGATTGTTATTTAAATGTCCCACTTGATGATAATGCTAAAAAGAAAATCATGGAGAGTATTAATGATGTTCTTATTATGGTTAACAATGCCTATGTCCCTGTTGATTTCTATGTTTTGGATGTTGAATGCAATGCTTCTTATCCTATTACTTTGGGAAGACCTTTTCTTAGAACTGTTGGTGCCATTATTGATATGAAAGAAGGCACCATTAAATATCAACTCCCACTCAAGAAAGGTATAGAACACTTCCATAAAAAGAGAGAGAAGATTCCTTTTGCCTCTCCTATTAAAACAAAATTTGCTCTTAATGCTTCTTCATTTGAGAATACTTGATTCTTTTCTTGCTTCTTATGCCTAACTTAAAGGCGTTAAATAAAAGTACTTATTGGGAGATAACCCAAAAGTTTTAGTTGAGTCTTGGAAGTTATTTCTTCAGTAATAACCTCTCCTTATCCTTTTTATTTGCTTTTTGTGCCACGAGTAACCTCTAATGAGAGAGAAGTAATGCTTGGAAAAGTTGTTGTCCCGAAACAGATTTTTATGCTTCGCTGTAAAAATTCGTGTAAAATCTCTGTACGTCGGTTTGATCTGTGATTTTTTGTGCTTCTGCCCCAGTTTGTTATCCAACTTTCGTTAGTTCAACACTTTTTGATTTGAGCAACAGAAGGTCTTCGAAAAAATTGGTTTCTACCTGCTGGTCTGTTTTGACAGATTTCTGCCATTATTTGCATTTGCTTCTTGTTGATTCCTTTTGGGGTTCTTTTTGGGGAAATTGAGATTTTTGAGGGAAGCTCTACAGTAGCTTTTGTTTTGATGGAAGTTTTACTTGTGTTGGAACTGAACCAAAAGACTTATTATCTTGAGTACACTAATGTTGCTAATGAAAATTGTGTGAAATTTTGTTTGAAGGAAAAATTTCAGGTGTAGGGAAAGAATGATGTAATGAGATGAACAATGGACTAAAGCTCAACCTTGGGGATGCCACCTCATGTCACCCCAAGAAATATACAAGAAGTACAAGCATCAAAGCTTGAGGATACCCAAGGCATCCCCTTCTTCCTTAATAAAAATCTCAGGTTTCTTCCAAACACTTCATTTTTATTGTTTCAAGCACAGTTATGTTGTTCTTGGAGCGTCTTCATTTTTGTTTTCGTTTTTGTTTGCTTGGTTTTATTAGTTTGCTTGAATAAATTGGTTGGACCCCCTCATTCATACATTAGTTTTCAAATAGATTGGTTTGGATTGGAAAAGAGTAGGAAAAGTTCATGCTTAAGTGGTAAAGAGGAGCTTGTTTTTGGACTGTGGCCTATGCTTTGTCATGTCATGCTTGATATTGTTTTGGCTTTATGCTTAGTGATTTTTTCTGTAGAACGACATGTTATAAACAATTGAGATTGCTTAATGTGCCTTCAAAGAATCATGTGTTGTTTTAGCATATTAAAGCATAGTATTATGGTATTCTCTTTTGATGCTTTATTTGGGTTGACTTGGCGCATGCTCACAACATGTTATGACTATCCCAAGTCACCATAACCTCTATGATCATTTAGTTTTCTACTTGTAATATTACTTTATGCTTTAATTAATAATGTTTTGTCGCTTTGCATGATTATGGCCATTATTGCTCTCTTAGTTGGTCGCTCCCAGTCTTTTGCTAGCCTCCATAACCAAGTATGAGTTCCACTCATGCATCCAACTCCAAATAAAACCAAGTTATTCCAAAGAGTCCACCATACCTACCTATTAGAATTTGCTATTCCAAGTATATTCATGTTTTTATCTACCTTCTGAATTAAACTTGTTATGTGTGTCGTGGTGGTGTCACGGCAGATGCCATGGATAGGCTAAAGGTGGGGACAATATGCACTAGAGGAATCCAGGGAGGGATAGTGTGGTGATTCCACACATAGATGTTTTGTGTTCAGTTGGTATCCAAGGTTTACAAGTGCTCCTTGAGCTGTATTGGGGAGAGGAGGAACAAGCAACTCTCTTACTCTCTTCACTAGCTAGCTCTCATGGACCAACTAAAGATCAACCAAGTAAAGCTCAACCCCTTCTACAGATGCCCCAGCCTTCCTTATATAGGGGTGGCTAGGTCTCCAATTAGGGCATACGTGGAGGCATATTCCAGGGAATATGCCTCTTCCCAAAATAGTAAACCGACCGGGTCACTTTTCCCCATCGTAAGCCATGTAGAGGCTACGTGAGACTCTACGGCGCCAGCGTCATCCGACACAGGCAGCGTCACCCTTGTCGGCCACGCCTCGGTGGTCCTAGCCTCTGTCCTTTTCGCTCACGCTCCAGCATACAGTGACCTCCTTTTGACCAGCGAGATACCTTCCTTCTCTTGCAAGCCTGATATAACCCGGATCGTGCCTGGTTAATCCGGCCACACCGGTACCTGCATACAAGTTAGATAAATCCTGCCGGCATATGACATACGTCGGTCGGGACTCAGTTAGGCGGACTTCCTCCAGTCCGGGTTACTCCGTGATTCGGCCTGCCTTGAGGTGACTCGGCCATCACTTGCTTTGACCTTGCCGTACCTCGGCTAACTCGGCCATTATACCCCGACGTGACCCTACCCAGGGGTCCCCCAACATTAGTCCCCAAAGCTGGTGCGGTCTTAGCAGCCTCAGCCGCTAAGGCCATAGCAGGTTCAATTTTACCGAGCTTTTTGCTCCCTTTTCCGAGTTACCTCATATCCCGGATTTCATTGGCTAGCTTTTCCCTTGGCACATTCCGAGTTTTCACTCGCTGGCCGGGTCACCATTTGGTTATCCGGGTTATCCTTCCTTCTCTCGTACGCTTCCCCACGTCCCACGTGGAGGGTAATCATTACTATGCCTCATTTTAAGGGCCTGCGCCAGTTACTTGCCGCAGTTAATGTCAGATGTTACTGTTGCACACGTCACATCGTGTCTGTCTCCTCGTTAACTGTATCACCACGTCGCGTCGTGGGATCCCCTGCGCCATGTGGTCCTTCCTGTGGCTCGCCTCTGATTGGCTGACCCGGAAAATACACGGCTACACCGTGTGGCCTCACCGCACCACACGATCCACTAACCCAGCTAGGGAGTGGTTAAATAGGGGAGAGGTGCGCCCCTTGGTATTTTTCCCCACTCTCGCGCCCCTCTGCCTCTTCTCCTTCTTCTTCTTCCCAACAACAATGCCGCCGCCGCCCCACCTTCTTAGCAGCGCCGTAGCCGCCTCGTGCCTTTCCGCGCCAGCATCGCCGCCACTCCCCCGCAGCTCTGCCGCCACGGGTCCGTGCCAATCCAAGGCACTTCCCCCACCTCCGATAGGGTCGGTGAGGACAGCGACCTAGATATGACAGAGGAGGAGGTCGCCATCACTGAGGCGGAGATGGAGGAGGAGGCGGAGAACACCGAACGCGGCGCCTGGGCTGGCTCCTGGGTGTGCCAGGACGACCTAGACTGGTTGTACCGCACCCGGCACATCCCGGAGGGCGTGGTTGCCCGTCTCGCCGCCGAGGAGGTTGCTCCCTCACCTAATCTGGGTGTGTTCGTAGTGTTCCTCTCCCACTTCCACCATGGGTTTGGCCTCCCCGTTAGCGATTTCTTCCATGATTGGCTCAACATCTACGAGCTTCAACCGCACCACCTTCCGGCGAATGCCATCACTTCTCTTTCTTCCTTTGCCTCCACCATAGAGGGCTATGTCAGATTGTGGCCCACTAAGGAGCTCTGGATCCGGTTTTTCGGTCTACGGCAGAACGTGATTCTGAATAAGGAGCTTGACCTGGAGGACAAACAACTTACGCAGTTCGGTGCAGCTTCCATTTCTCCCCGGAAACAGTCCGTCTTTCCCTGAGTCATGGGGCTTGATTCTTGCAAGGGCTGGGCCCAAACCTTCTTTTATGTCAGAAATGGCACGACTGAAGATCTGATCCGGCTGCGCCCCTACGCTCCGGGTCCTCCTAATCCGGATCTATGGGATCGGATCTCCAAGAAACCGACAGTCTTGGCAAACCAAGTCAACAAACGGTTCCAGGAGATAAAGGATTCGGGGCTGCGAAATGAGGACGCGATGATCACGTTCGTCCGCAACCGGATCTCCCCTCTCCAGAAACGCACTCACAAGCTTTGCCACATGAGTTGGCGCCTTGACCCCAACCAGACCTCCCCATTCGAGTTGAGCAATACCAAGATATTCCGCCGGGTCAAGTCCCTCTTCACCACTGACAAAAACTTCTCCGCTGATTGGGAGTGGGGGATCGAGCACTTTTGCCAAGATAGGCTTCCTCCCGCGGTAAATCTCGTGATCCAATCTTTTTCCGATTTATATCATATGTCGGAATTTGTTGTTTGTTTGATCCCTTTGCATTTTCTTCTTAGTTGTTTCTTCAGCAAACCCTCGAGGACGGCACCGAGCCTTGTCTCAAGTGGGCGAATGATCGAGATGCCCCGGACGAGGAGGAGCCGGATCAGGAGATGTTCCTGTTGTTCCCTGATGCCACCAAGCGACCCACCGGTAACTTCTCTTCCTTAAGGGATTGACCTGATGATGAAGATGATTCTGACGTTGAGGTGATGGAAGCATTTGATGTTGTCCCCCTTTCTTACGCCTTTCTGGCATCAGCTAACCTGAGTGGGCAGATCCACGAAGATCCTCCTCTCACCACGGGTGAGCCTATCCCAGCCACGTCAAAGAAAAGGGGAGCCGCTTCTGCTTCTTCCTCCGGACCTTCTAATCCAACCAAGAGGCAAAAGAAGTCCGCAGACAAAGCCGCCACCAAGCCTACAACTAAGGCCACATCTCGGAGGGCTCGGAAACCCAAGGAGCCATTGACTTCTGATGAGTAAGTCACCTCTTCCTTATCCAATTTTCTGCTTCGTGATTTTCTTCTGTTGTAACTTATTGTTCATCGTTTGATTCGACAGGGCTGCGGTGGAGGTACCTCAGAGCGGATCCAGTATTGCTTCGCCCCTCCGGCATAGCCTCTCTCCCCCTCGTGGTGACGATTCTCGCCTGCTGAGGCCCATTCAGGAGGGTTCAGCGGCTACTCCGGGTTCTAGCCCACCTCGTCCAGAGGAGGGCAACCTCGGTGCAGAGGGAAGTGGCTCTACCGAGGCAATAGATGCTCCCAGCTCCACTTCGGCTCAGTCGCAACCAGCTACCTCCGAGGTACCAACAGCACCCCCGCTAAGACAAGCACCAACACAAGCACCAGCGCCAGCACCAACAGCAGCAGCACAAGCATCAGCAGCACCAACTCCCTCCGCCTCGTCCGAGTCTTCCAAGGCTCAGCGAGAAGACACAACTAGAACCAAGGCTAGAACTAAGGCTGTGCCCAAGGGAAAATCCGTAGCACAAACTTCAACCTCTCAGCAGCAGCCCAAGGGCAAGAAGGCTTCTGACGCTGCCAGGGCAGCATCTATCGAGGCTGGACAGCGTACACTTGTGTCCATGCTTCCGAAGAAGACCCCACCGAAGAAAAACACCTCTGCTGGGTCAGCTGATGCGCAACTTGTTCTGCACACCAGCCCCGCTGCTGCACAAGTTGAGAGGAAAGAGGCCCATGCCAAGGGTTTGATCGCGCCCCACATGCTTAGCGGAGAACGCTATCCTCTAGCCTTGATCGAGTTCGTTAATAACTGGAACAAGGCGGAGTTTGTCCATAACGACAATCTCCCGGAGAAATTTGGGCCTGCCGAGTTTGCGGCACAGATGAACACAGCCACCAAGGCTATCAACCTTGCGGGTCGGATGATGGAGGTACACTACTTCGTCTTTTCTTTAACATGTACTAGTGCTTAGTCATATAACCATTAGTCCCCGAGCCTCTGAGGGAGTAACTTGTTACTCGACCAGATGCTCCTTAGAGAATTAGCGTAGCTCCCTAGTAACTTCGAATATGCACACACCTAAATCCGGGTTAAGTTCCACTTGACCCGGATCTTGTACACTTCGAATATGCACACACCTAGAGCCGGGTTATGTTCCACTTGGCCTGGATCTTATACACTTCGAATATGCACACACCTAGAGCCGGGTTAAGTTCCACTTGGCCCGGATCTTGTACACTTCGAATATGCACACACCTAGAGACGGGTTAAGTTCCACTTGGCCCGGATCTTGTACACTTCGAATATGCACACACCTAGAGCCGGGTTAAGTTCCACTTGGCCCGGATTCTGTACACTTTGAATATGCACACACCTAGAGCCGGGTTAAGTTCCACTTGGCCCGGATCCTGTACACTTCAAATATGCACACACACCTAGAGACGGGTTAAGTTCCACTGGGCCCGGATTCTGTACACTTCGAATATGCACACACCTAGAGCCAGGTTAAGTTCCACTTGGCCCGGATTTTGTACACTTCGAATATGCACCTGACTACGCTATCCTTGCTCTTTTTCAGGTGACTACCAATCGCCGGAGCGCTGAGTTTCAGCGCCTCTTCGACACACATAAGGCGTTGTGTTCGAAACATTCTACGCTTCTCGCTGAGTTTGAGAAACGGGGTAAGTTTTCTCCTTGGCTTTTTTCCATCTTTCTTTGTCTTTTCCCGCCGAACTAATCTGTTATTCGGATTTGGTAGCCGGAGTGGAGGCCGAGAACATCCTCATGAGGAAGAACTTGGAGAAGATAAAAGGTAAGTCACTTCAGTTACTTAACTATTGTGCTCTCTTTCCCTTTTCCTGAGCTCGGCAAATATTCATACCTCGGCTTTGTCGGGTCAACAAACTGTTTTAGCATCTCTTGAAGATAGTGTGCCCGTGCCTGATATGATGCTGCATTTTCTCGAAAAAGCAGGGCAGCATCAGGCCGAACTTAAGAACAAGGATTATGAGCTCGCCCTTTTCTGGACCAAGGATGATGAAATTGCCAAGCTCAAGGCAGAAATGAAGAAGCTCAAGGCGCTCCACAAAATCGAGCTGGATAAAGCTGGCCAAGATTTTACTAAAGAGCGAGAACGTCTCAACCTCCAAATTTCCAAAGATCAAGAACTGCTGAAGGAGGCCGACACTAAGCTTGAGTCGGCAAATGCCGAACTTGTGCAACTCCGGAAGAGGCGTGACAACTGCACCAAGGAGCTGACCGGATCCGCAGCCATATTTCTCGTAAGCTCTTTTCCTTCAACCGACATTGGTCTTTCCGGGTCAACTTCCTTTACTTATTTCACTTGTCTCGTTTTTAGACAAATTTCCGGAGGGTGATGCCATTGCAGCCACTGCCGTTGCCAAGTTCCGCCAGAAGAGGGGCACCCCAACTGGTTCTGGCGCTGAAAACATTCCTTATGACATGGAGGACCTGCTGGTCAGCTTATCTTCTCGCGTCGAGATTGTGAAGAACTATGGTAAGGATATCCTGGATGTAGCAGTCCGGATCTTCAATGCCTTGTGGCCTGATGAAGACACTCCGGAGGGGTCCACTACTCTGATTAACAAGCTAATGGAGTGTGAGACTCAACTTGACCTCTGGAGGGAATCTGCCGGACACGCCGGAGCTGAAATCGTCCTCCACTATGTGCTCACATGGTATGAAAAAATAAACCTGAAGCTTCTCGAGCGCATGCGCACTGGATCAAGGTGGTCCACTGACCCAGATTGGATAGCTCAGTGCAAGGCTTGCGCCCAGAGCCTCATTCAGTATGCCCCCATCCATCAATGGAATGAGGGACCAAGCTTCCTTGGTGCTGTTGATGACGAATATGTCAAAGATGGTTCGGGTGAGGAGGGAGAGGACGAAGCCTCGGACGTCGAAGAAGATGAAGATGATGCTGAAGCCGAGGCCAGAGTTCCACCTGCTGGCGCCTAGTTACCTCCCCCTGCTGCTCCTTGATCAAACATTTTGCAGTTTATCAGATCCCCGGTATGCCGGGTGCAAATGTATTAAGCACACTGATTATATTTTGCTACTAAGTTGCTCGTGCCGGATTAACTTGGGCAGAGTCCCCGAGTTTCATTTTCTTGTTTCTCCAATTTCTTGGCTCGGCTCGTGTCTACCTTGGTTCGGTTTTATGACTTACGAGTCCGAGTTTCAAAAATTGACTTAACAATACTTGGAAACTTTAGGACTAGCTCAAAATAATTCAGAGAAGTAAATATAAAGTAAGCGTAAGGTTAGTCCGAATAACAAATGTCGGCTCGATTAAGTTCTTTTCCTTAGTCGTTTTTCATGTGCTACGCAATTCCAAACTTGTTCTCTTGCTTGCCATGAAGCCAAATCTTGTTGGAAAGCAGCAAATCGAAGAGTTGAGTTTTTGGTGCTCACACACTACTAATCCGGCTTAGGCAGAAGCAACTTAAACCAGCCGACATAAAAATAAATAACAAGTACAGAAGACAATGAATATTATTAAGGAAGTCCCCGAGTTACTGCTCGAAGTGCCACGATTTCATTGATAAACTCATTGCCGGCATACATACCGACGTATGAGAGAATCGAATACACACATTTCTTTGCTAAGTGTAGAACGGACGATGTAGAGCTACATTCCATGGACGCTTAGATTCCTCGCCGGACCTGTCCGCCTTGTTCTTCTCTTGTGGTTTTGCATCGATGAGATAATACGAGTCATTGTGCAATGCTTTTCTCACAATGAATGGCTCTTCTCATGGGAGGGATAGCTTATGCATGCCAGCAGTGCGTTGTACGAACCGGAGTACCAGATCACCTTCCCGAAAGACTCGGGGGTTTACTTTCCGGCTATGATAGCGTCGGAGATTTTGCTGATATATGGCGGATCTGGACAATGCCAATTCTCTCACTTCTTCCAGCAGATCAACATCATTTTGCCGGGCTTCACGCACTTCGGCTTCTGTGTATTGGGTGACTCTGGGCGAATCATGCTCTATGTCGGCTGGTAATACAGCTTCTGCCCCATATACAAGAAAGAATGGCGTATAGCCTGTTGATCGATTCGGAGTTGTTGTTAAACTCCACAGTACCACTGGTAGTTCTTCTATCTAGCACCCCGCTGATCTTTGTAGCGGCTCAATGAGCCGGGGTTTTATCCCGGATAACACTAATCTGTTGGATCTTTCCACTTGTCCGTTCGATGCAGGGTGGGCTACTGAGGCAACGTCCAGCCAGATCTTCTTATCTCGGCAGAATCGCGCAAACGCTCCTTCAGCAAAATTTGTGCCATTATCTATTATGATACTGTGAGGATAGCCAGATCTCAGAATGATATCTTTGAGGAATGTCACGGCTGTAGCTCCATCACATTTTCTTATTGGCTTCACTTCAATCCACTTTGTAAACTTGTCCACCATAACCAAGATATGGGTCATATTTCCCCTTGCTGGTTTGAACAGGCCAACCATATCCAAACACCATACGGCAAATGGCCAGGTAATTGGTATGGTCTTGAGCTCCGACATTGGCATATGTGTCTTGGTAGCATACCTCTGACAGCCATTGCATTTTCTTACTAGATCTTCTGCTTGTTCCAAGGCACTTGGCCAATAGAAGCCATGCCGGAAAGCTTTTGCTACCAATGCTCTGGACGAGGCGTGATGCCCACATTCCCCTTGATGTATATCCCGGAGGATGTCAAGCCCTTCTTCCGGGTCAACACATCGTTGGAGGACATTTGTGACACTTCTCTTGTATAGTTTGGCATTGATAATTGTGTATGCCTGTGCGCGCCTCTGAATTTGCCTGGAAAGCACCTCTTCACTGGACAAAGTTCCGTCCTTCAGGAATTGAAATATGGGCAGTGCCCAAGCCGGTATAGCTCGCACTAGAAACATATCCTCATCTATTTCCATTTGATCCACCGGCATAACCTCGACCGGATCGCGCTGCGCAGTCCCTGGGTTCTGTGAAGCAGTCCCCGGGTTTCCTGAACCACTTCCCACGTCAATGTCCATGGGCACAGCTCCTGACTTCGGATCTGCCGGGATGTAGATTGAGTCGGTTTCTGGGGACGGCCTGATAGATGGTTTTCTGAGGTGTTCCAGTGCTACACCCGGTGGAATTGCTTGTCGGGTTGATCCGAGCTTCGACAATACGTCGACAGCCTCGTTTTCCAGCCGGGGTACATGGTGAAACTCGCATCCCTCAAAGTACCCAGATATCTTTTGCACATGGAATCTGTACAATGCCATGTTTGGATCAAGAGCGTCCCACTGCCCCGAGACTTGCTGAACTACAAAATCCGAGTCGCCAAAGCATTGGATCCGACATATTCCAATTTCTTTTGCCACTTTCAGCCCATGCACAAGTGCTTCATATTTAACGACATTGTTTGCCGCTGCGAAATGGATTTGCAACACATACTTCAGCTGGTTGTTCTTTGGCGAGGTAAGTACAACTCCGGCGCCTAACCCGGTTTTTGTTTTTGATCCATCAAAGTGCATTCTCCAGTAGTTCGGATCTGGTAACGGTGGTTCGTATTGCATCTTGGCCCAATCCACGAAAAAGTCGGCCACAGCCTGAGACTTGATCACATCTCTCCTGTCGTATTGCGGAGCATAAGGGGCTAGCTCAATTGCCCATTTTGTGATTTGGCCGCTTGCACCCTTGTTACTCATTATCTCAGATATGGGGGCTTCACATATCACTTTGATTGGGTGTTCTTCAAAGTAGTGTTTTAGCTTCTTTGCCGACATGTACACACCATATGCCATTTTCTGATAGTGAGGATAGTTTTGCTTTGATGCGGATAATACCTCGCTTAGGTAATAGACTGTCCTTTGCACTGACTTACCCTCTTCATCGCACTCTACCACCACCACTGCACTTACAACTCAGTTGGTTGCGGCTATATAGAGCAACATTGGCTCTTTTGATAGTGGAGAGGCTAACACTGGTGCAGTGGCTAACATTTTCTTTAATTGGATGAAGGCTTCATTAGCCTGCAGCGTCCATACGAACTTGTCCGCTTTTTTCATTAGTTGATAGAGAGGCAATGCCTTTTCTCCCATCCGACATACAAACCGACTTAAAGATGCCAGGCAACCAGTGAACTTCTGGACATCATTAAGACACTTCGGCAATTCCATTCTCTCTATGGCTCGGATTTTCGTCGGGTTAACTTCGATACCTCGGCTGGAGACAAGAAATCCGAGTAATTTTCCAGCCAGGACACCGAAGGTAAATTTCTCCGGGTTAAGCTTCATCCGGAATCTCCTTAGGTTCGCGAATGTTTGCCTGATATCTTCAAGGAGCGTTTTGCTTTCCTTGTTTTTTATAACCACATCATCCACATATACTTGCACATTTCCACCAATTTGATCGTGCAAATATTTTTGCATACATCTTTGGTACGTTTCCCCTGCATTACGTAAACCAAAAGGCATGGTGCGATAGCAATAAGCCCAATACGGGGTGATACATGCAGTCTTTATGGCACACTTTACATTCTTGCATGAACTTGATGGCACACTTTACTTTCTTGCACTTAATAATCTTGAACCATTGTGTCCATCTTTGTTGCGTATATGCTTGCGCTTTATAAGTTGAAGTTAGCAGAACCATGTATCATGGGGAACGCTTTCAACATTGCACTTATATTTCGTTGATATCATGATTCTTTTGCTTATGGATCCCGACGGTGTGAAATAAAAGGGGAACTTGTAAGATCATGGAGTTTGTATGTTTGTTAGAGAAACACCTGGGCCGTTAGCCTAAGCCATGCCTAATCATGGTGGAAAGTTGCAGCATAACCATAATGAGCACTCTATGAAGCATCCTCAATAAAAACCTATGCAAATAGCAAAAAAAAAAAGATCACTGAGATGCTCATTGTCTGTTTGCCTTGTCATTTTGATATGGGATAGCTCCTGTGTCATGGGGCAAGGGGTATCCCGTTGGAGGTTCTCTATGATACATATGTACTTACAATGATAAGAGCTTACTTGTAACTGAAGTTGAGTAGCATGAGGTTCGGTAGTCGTAAACAAGGGGCATGAGATTTCAACTTATAACTTGTCAAGCATATCCTCATAGTTTTGTCACTTTAACTTTAATCACCTAAAGATGCCTATGATAGGGGCAATGAGAGCTGAAAGCTAATAAGTACCATAATTTTTGGAAGCTCTTTATGAGACTTGAATCCCTCCTTCCTTCTATTAAGGCCTTTCTTTTAATTTTATGTTGAGTCTCCATCTTCTATCTTTATGCACCTATTAAGAGAGCATAGTCGCAATTCTTAGTTTAATGTGCATTATCCCAAGACTTGTTGATTGATTCATAACTTTGATATTGCTTGTTCTTAAACTATTTGTATCTAGTCACCCTTATGAACTTTGAAGGTGTCCTATGTATTTATGTTTTGCTACTCTATGAGGGACAAGCTGAATACCATCTCATTATGCTTTCTTTATGTGAAACAAGCAAACGTCTTGCAAAGGATTGTTATTCATGAATCTTTTGTTTGTGCTTTTTCATGTTACAACATAGTTGCTATGTCTTATTGTTAGAACTATATCTTTCATGCTATGTTAAAGTTTATGATCCCAGCTATCTATGTTTTACAAATACTTTGATCAAGTTTATGATGGTACATGCCACCTCAAAAAAAATTCTTTCTTTTTATCACTTACCTACTCGAGGACGAGCAGGAGTTAAGCTTGGGGATGTTGATACGTTGCAAACGTATCTATAATTTTTGATATTCCATGCTTGTTTTATATCTACTTTCTTATGTTTTGTCCACACTTTGGAGTATTTTTATACACTTTCTTGGACTAACCTATTAACAAGATGCCACAGTGCCAGCTGCCTATTTTCTGCTGTTTTTAGTTCCAGGAAAGTCAGAAAATGAATATTCTCGGAATTGGACAGGACAAAAGCCAAAGTCAATATTTCACCGAGGGGGACACAGAGCCAGAAGACGAGACATAGAGGGGCCAGAGGCCGGCCACACCACCTGGCCGCGCGGCTAGGCCTGGCCCGTGCCAGGGGGTGGTGCGGCCGCCTAGGGCACCCCCTCGGCCACCCCTTTCTCCTATATATTGCCTCCGATACAGAAACCCTGAGTACCCGATCAAAATTCCACGAAAGATTTTGTAGCCGTCGTCATCTCCATCCCTAGATCGGGAGGGATCTGAAGCTCTTTACGGCACCCTGCTGGAGGGGAGAATTCACCCTGGAGGCCTTCTTCATCACCATGATTACCTCCGGTGTGATGCGTGAGTAGTTCATCCTTGGACTACGGGTCCATGTAGTAGCTAGATGGTTGGTTCTTCTCCTTTGTGTTACCATGTCTAGATCTTGTGAGCTTCGTTCATGATCAAGATCATCTATTTGTAATCCTACATGTTATATTTGCGGGGATCCGATGGATATTGAGATGCTATTTCAGATTGCTTATTGATTCTGTCATGTCTTTGTTATTTGCGATCTTGCATGCTCTCTGTTGTTAGTAGCTATCTTGGCCGAGTAGATGATAGCAACTCCAAGAGGGAGTATTTATGCTCGATAGTGGGTTCATGCCTCCAGTAATCTGGGGAAGTGACAGAAATCTCTAAGGTACTAGATATGTTGTTGCTACTAGGGAGAAAACAACAATCCTTTATTCATAGAACAATCATATTGTTTACTTTACATGCAATGCTTAATGCAATTATCTGTTGCTTGCAACTTAATACTGGAGAGGGTTCGGATGATAACCTGAAGGTGAATTGTTAGTCATAGATGCAGTTGGATTACAGTCTATGTATGATGGGGGAATACTAATCGGGGTATACCCACGGAGCAGAGTCGCCAGCTGGAGTGAGCCGACTGATGCCTAACCCTAGGAGGATCGACTCATCAAATACGGCGACTGACGCATACTGGACCCAGACGACATGCCGACTGGAGGCCCAAGATAGGGACTCAAATATAAAGTCCATTAGTACACTTGTAAACCCTAACTGGCTGCATATATAAAGCCACCAGGGGCACCTCTTCGGAGATCCTCTCTCACGTCATATTAGATTTAGTCTCTCCCACTACCTCCGGTGACTCTATTGTAAATCAATCTATGAATATATACTGGATTGATAGCAGGACGTAGCGATCCTCCACCAAGGGGACGTGAACCTAGATACATCATGTGCCAATCTCGCTCCCGGATTCTCCTACGTCGTCTTGTCCTTTCCTCTACGTAAGCTACCCTGTAGCATCTGTCGTGGTCAATACCACGACAGTTGGCGCCCACCGTGGGGCAAGCGATGCTTAAAGGTGATAATCCGGACGAGATCCCTCCAATTCTTTATCAACGAGATTGGGAATCGGTCAGATCCAATCTCACGGATGGTGCGACCGCCATGGCAGTTCGTAGAGAAGGCGTGAAGGCGCACTACTAGTGACGATGGGCGAGCTTGCAGATCGATCGCTGCAATTACTCCCCGAGCTGTGTGCTGATACAGATCAACCGCAGCGCGTGTGTGTAGACAAATTCCACTACATGCACAGACCGCTCTTCACGTGCTTTTGATTGGACAATCTCTCTCGTTGATATTTACTAATTGATTATTTTATCAGATCTAACCCTTTCGTATGATTATTTTTCTGCAGGTATATACACGGTTTGGAGAATCTACACTCTGAACCGAAGAGCCCGATCGAGCATGCTCGTGCGTCAAGTTCCAAGGCACTCCTGATAATTTGGATTAAACAAAAGGAGGCATATAGCCATGCGATGCATTCGCTGGATTAGCACGCGGAATTATCTCTCTACGCAAGCTTTTTTCTAATTATTATATTATACACTGCTAATTAATTGTTTGGTACGTACAAGGGTCAGGAAAACCAATTCAAGCGCCGCGCCAATCGGTCACGGGTTCGTCCGTTGTTGATTCGCACACCGCAGAGTCGTCCATCACGGACTCACCGCGCTCGGGGTCTCGCCTGCCATGGAGTCGTCCGTCGCAGACTCACCGTGCCTGGGTACTCGCATGCCGCGAAGTCATCCATCGCAGACTCGCCGCGCTCGGGTACTCGCACGCCGCGGAGTCGTCCATCGCGGACTCATCGCGCCTGGGTACTCGCATGCCGCGGAGTCGTCCATCGCGGACTCGCCGCGCTCGGGTACTCGCACGCCGCGGAGTCGTCCATCGCGGACTCGCCGTGCTCGGGTACTCGCACGCCGCCGAGTCGTCCATCGTGGACTCGCCGTGCTCGGGTACTCGCATGCCGCGGTGTCGTCCATCGCGGACTCACCGTTCTCGGGTACTCGCACGCCGCGGAGTCGTCCATCGCGGATTTGCCGAGATCGGGTACTTGCATTCCACAGATTTGTCCATCGCGGACTCGCTGCGCTCGGGGACTCGCCTGTCACGGAGTCTTCTATCGTGGACTCTCCCCGCCACGAACTCTCCATGCTACGGGCTAAACGTCGCACGGCTCCGCAACGTGACTCCGTCGTCCGACCAATGGTCCGATCGAGCTCGCTACCACTACTCGCTGCTGCATCCACTCCTTCCGGCTAAACGCCGCACCGGACGCTCGGGGACTCACCTCACCCGCCGCGAACTCGCCATGGTCGTGGAGTCGCCATGTTCGGCGACTCGCCCATCGCCGACTCGCCACTATACTGGCTAAACGCCGCACGACATTGCCATAGCGCGACCTTTGTCCGCCGCATCGACTTTGCTCTAGCGTGACCTCCGTCCGCCGCGTCGACCCCGTGTCTGCCACGTCGACATCGCCATAGCGCGACCTCTGTCCGCCGCATCGACCCTGTGTCCACCGCGTCCACATTGCCATAGCGCGACCTCTGTCCGCCGCGTTGACCCCGTGTCCGTCGCGTCGACTTCGCCCTAGCGCGACCTCCGTCCGCCGCGTCGACCCCGTGTCCGCCGCGTCGATATCGCCATAGCGCGATCTCTGTCCACCGCGTCGACCCCGTGTCCGCCGCATCGACATTGCCATAGCGTGACCTCTGTCCGTCGCGTCGACCCCGTGTCCGCCGCGTCGACATCGCCATAGCGCGACCTCTGTCCGCCGTGTCGACCCCGTGTCCGCCGCGTCAACTTCGCCCTAGCACGACCTCCGTCCGCCGCGTCGACCCTGTGTCCACCGCGTCGACTTCACCATAGCGCAACCTCCATCCGCCGCGTCGACCCCGTGTCCGCCGCGTCGACTTCGCCAAATCACGACCATACGTCCGCCGTGTTGACCTCGTGTCCGTCGCATCGACTTTGCCAAAGCGCGACCATACTTCCGCCGCGTCAACTCTTTCTGGCTACGTCGAATGCGTACGCTGCGCCTACTAAGGGACCTTCATTGTCCGAGTCGCCAGAGAGGGTCGCATGCCACGCTACATGGACTCACCACTGGGTGTCTCTTCCCCGGGGAAAAATCAATTCGCCTTTGCCAACCTTTGAAAGAGTGACTCGCAATGGCCAAGTAGTGCGAACAAGGACTCGCAAACCGAGCCTCGGGTCGTCCACGAAAAACGCTAATCGACAGACATCATTGGAGTCGCCTTGCTCGACTGGCCTTCCAGGCCAAGACAAATAGCAGTGATACAAAAACAGCACCATGTCCTCCTCAACCTTAGACAGTGCGACTCGCATGGCCAAGTACTGCGGACGAGGACTCGCAAACCGAGCCTCGGATCATCCAGGAAGAACGCTAAGCCAAGAGCCATCTTTGGAGTTGCCATGCGACTGGCCTCCCGGGCCAAGATGAGAGACTCGCTAACAAAAACAGCGCAATCAATGTCATCACGGACTCGTAATCATTGCGGACACGCCACACTCAGGGACTCTCCCCTCGCGGGCTCGCAATCATCATGGAATCACCACACTCGGGGACTCCCCCCCTCGTGGACTCGCAATCATCACGGACTCACCACACTCGAGGACTCTCCCCTTGCAGACTCGCTCACCGCGAACTCTCCCCGCGTGAACTCGCAATGCTCGGAAACAACCACTACTATTTCCATAATATGAATCTCTAAAGAGCCTCAAGTCGCCTCTACAAGCCAACTCGAGCCTCGGGGACTACTCCTAGGCATACTGCATGTGCGTGTGGTTCCACGACCATGGCTCGCCACGCTCGGGGACCCGCCACCGTGGACTCTCCCTCGCGTACTCAACACGCTCGGGGACTCGCCACCGCGGACTAGCCCTCGCGTACTCAACACGCTCGGGGACTCGCCACCACGGACTCGCCCTCGCGTACTCGCCACGCTCGGGGAATCACCACCGTGGACTCGCCCTCGCGTACTCAACACGCTCGGGGACTCGCCACCGCGGACTCGCCCTCACGTACTCAACACGCTCGGGGACTCGCCACCGCGGACTCGCCCTCGCGTAATCAACACGCTCGAGGACTCCCCACCGTGGACTCGCCCTCACGTACTCAACATGCTCGGGGACTCGCCATCGCAGACTCGCACTCACGTACTCGCCATGCTCGGGAACTCGCCACCGCGGACTCGCCCTCGCGTACTCAACACGCTCGAGGACTCGCCCCTCGCAGACTCGCCCTTGCATACTCAACACGCTCGGGGACTCGCCACTGTGGACTCGCCCTCGCGTACTCACCACGCTCGGGGACTCGCCACCGTGGACTCACCCTCGCGTACTCATCACGCTCGGGGACTCACCCCTCGCAGACTCGTCTCGTGTATTCCCCTGCACCGACTTGGCGACTTCACCATCAATGATTTGGTGGCCTTCACGTCCTCTACGACAGCAAGTTGACAAGGCACCGAGCAAACTTCTCCAAGGGGCGACTCCGTCCAATGACGACTCGCCCGACGTGTCGACTCGGCTTGGCGATTGGGCTACTTCATGAGCTATTTTCTCTGTTTCAGGAGCTCGCTAACGACTCACCATCGACTCCACCCTAGAATCACCTGCGCTAATTCGGCGGCTTGAAGTCATCGCCGAGTCCGTGACGCGCTCGGGGGCTACTGATGGGGGAATACCAATCGGGGTATACCCACGGAGCGGAGTCGCCAGCTGGAGCGAGCCGACTGAAGCCTAACCATAGGTGGATCAACTCGCCGAATACGGCGGCTGGCGCATACTAGACCCAGACGACACGCCGACTGGAGGCCCAAGATAGCAACTCCAATATAAAGCCCATTAGTGCACTTGTAAACCCTAATTGGCTGCATATATAAAGCCACCAGGGGCACCCCTTTGGGGATCCTCTCTCACATCATATTAGATCTAGTCTCTCCCACCGCCTTCGGTGACTCCATTGTAAACCAATCTATGAACATACACTGGATTGATAGTAGGACGTAGTGATCCTCCACCAATGGAACGTGAACCTGGGTACATCGTGTGCCAATCTCGCTCCCGGATTCTCCTACGTCGCCTTGCCCTTTCCTCTACGTAAGCTACCCTGTAGCATTTGCCGTGGTCAATACCACGACAATGTATAATGTTGTAATACCCAATCAAATCTCATAGGAGTCAAGATGATTAGTATATGCATGTATGCTTTCTCGATATTTGTCAATTGCTCCGCTGTAATTTGTTCACCCAACATGTCATCTATCTTAAGGAGAATCACCACTAGTGAACTATGGACCCTGGTCCTTTCTTTTACCATCAATCTACAACTATTTACAGTTTTCTATTTACTTTCTGCAAGCTATTACTATCTTCCACACAATACGTTTAATCCTTTGTTTTCAGCAAAACTGGTGAGATTGACAACCTCACTATAAGTTGGGGGCAAAGTTTTGTGGTTGTGTTGTGCAGGATTCCAAGTTGAAACAACACCTTGAAGGTGTTTCCTTGCTCCTACTGGTTCGATAATCTTGGTTTCATAACTGAGGGAAAACTTATTGCTGTGCTTATTATACCTTCCTCTTGGGGTTCCCCAACGAGCTCGATATATTTTGGACCATCAGCCATCTATTCACCCATTTTGATATCTAATATCATATTGTGATGCTTTGCATTTGAAACGCATTGCATTCCACAATTTTCTGTTTATGCCAATCTTATAAAGCTGAATTTCATTACCATTGATCAAATCATAGTAATTAGATTCTCATTTATCTTTAATACCCTTTTGTTGATGAAATACTTTGATCATATCAAATAGTTTCATATTCGTGTTTCCATTGGTAAACTTCTTTACACATTTAAACAATCATATAATGATAATCACCATTTTGTTAAACTATAATACATCGAATATGTATTCTCTTTAACAATTCATCAAACACTTTGTATTCAAGTAATACACGGTGTTCAAGTTATTTTGCCAAACTTAGGCATGATTCATGTGTGACAAGAACCCAAGTTTCTTTCACATATTATCAATATAACTTTGAATTTAAACAATAGTTTCATTTAGTAATGAACATATCATTAAGTTGGGTAATTTTTCAAAGGCATTTCAATATTTTACAAATGTTCATGCATTATCAATTAGTTTCAATCAACAAGGATAATTCACACATAATCAAACAAGATATGAGCACAAATAGAAATCATTCATAAAAGTGGAACAACTGTTTGTTACAAGCTCATATGAATAACCGGCTCACTAAGTGTGGGACTCACTAAAGAGGTTCACAATATTTTGATTACAATAATCATCCTAAATGTAAACTAAGTGATAAATGTTGAGGGAGAGTGTCGTTGTCCATCATCATCATGCTCGCCATCAACACGCAACGTTACCTCCTCTCCAGCAGGCACCTCTCATGCAGTAGGACCTGTTTTCAGTAAAACAGAACAAGTATCAAATATACTTAACACTACAAATGTGTTTGCAAGATTATAACATTTATAAAATGGTATATCGAATATATATACCTTTGTCACTGATGACTTCTCCCGCAATGGGTTCAACCTCCACATTACTGAGATGTGATATGAACCTGTGGAAATACTGTGTTTCCGCATCGCCTCTCATGATGCAAGTCTTGACATGTGCTTGGTAGCTTGGTGGCAGCGACCGCAACACAACACCATTTGCAAAAGAGCTCGTCATCCAGCTATCCAGGAAGTATGCTGGCCTCATGTACGCATCATGCATGCGCTCCAAGTGGTCGTCAAGCGAAGAGTTCTCCTCTATCTTAATGGAGAGGAAATCTCCCATCAGCTCATGCTCCCATATGCGTTCTTGTTCCATGAAATGTGTCCTAAGCTGTAGCATTACTGTACGAGGGTCGACATTACCCACGATAAGCCATAGCTCATCCACCATTCTAAAACGCATTGTAACTGAAATGAAGGAGGCCATCTCACGACGGTAATTGCGGTCTTCCCGCTTCTCTAGGGTCTCTAGGTCACTGGGCTGATCCAAATTCATCTGGTTGAGTATATAGTCGACCACGTTATTCTCACTAAGGAGAACGTGGAGACGCGCAACCCATATAGAGTTTGATTCGTCTACCCTGAGCTTCTCTCCTTCTAACCAACAAATCGTCAACAGGAAATGTAGCATCTAGGAGAACCTTTTTCAACCTTTATAATTGCAAAAGGAATTTAGACTAAGTTTATAATTAAATGAGTTAATAATAAATCCACTCAAAAACACCTATCCCCTGAAGGGTTCTAGTGATAACACGACCCCTTTTCCCCCACATCTCCCCCGATCATCACGGCGATCAATGTGGGTTCTAGGGTGGACGCTAAACATCGGTCACATCATTCATGTGACTCGTGCTCGATCTTTCGACCATCCATGTTCCGAGGCCATGTATGCTACATGCTAGGCTCGCCAACTCAACCTTAGTGTATTTACTGCGCAACATGGCTTACACCCACTGTATGCAAACGTAGATATGTCTGACACCCGATCATCATGACCTGCCTCATACCGAAGAACTTTCTTGGTGGTGCACACTAAGGGGAACACAATCATTGGTAATTTTTTAACCGGGATCATCTTATTAGGCTACCGTCGAGTATCTAATACTAGCACACAATAAGATATACAAACAATAACATTGAATGTAAATGCGATGTGATATGGTCCTTCATGTCGTAATCTCCATTCGGCGTCACCGGATTCCGGCGCCAGGGTTCTGGCGCTGTAGACACTAGGGTACTAGTGTGTTTTCGACGTGGTAGTCCATCACCTCCATGACTATCTACTACTACGTAGCATAAGGTAATTACTTTAACTTTGCCACAACCATATCACAAAGCAACGCCCCGATGGCTGAAAATATATCGAGCTCGTTGGGGAACCCCAAGAGGAAGGTATGATGAGCACACCAGCAAGTTTTACCTCAGTTATGAAACCAAGGTTATTAAACCAGTAGGAGCAAGGAAACACCTCCAAGGTGTTGTTTCGAACTTGGAATCCTATACAACACAACCACAGAACTTTGCCCCCAACTTACAGTGAGGTTGTCAATCTCACCGGTTTTGCTGAAAACAAAGGATTAAACGTATTGTGTGGGAGATAGTAATTGCTTGCAGAAAGTAAATAGTAAATAGTAAATAGATGGTAGATTGATAGTAAAAGAATGGACCGGGTTCCATAGTTCACTAGAGGTGATTCTCCTTAAGATAGATGACATGTTGGGTGAACAAATTACAGCGGGGCAATTGACAGACACCGAGAAAGCATACATGCATATACTAATCATCTTGACTCCTATGAGATTTGATTGGGCATTACAACATTATACATAGACCGTAATCCAACAGCATCTATGACTAATAATCCACCTTTAGGTTATCATCTGAACCCCCTCGAGTATTAAGTTGCAAGCAACAGATAATTGCATTAAGCAAAGTGTGTAAAGTAAACAATACGATTGTCCCATGGACAAAGGATTGTTGTTTTCTCTCTAATAGCAATAGCACATCTAGTACCTTAGCGATTCCTGTCACTTCCCCAGATTCAAAGAGGCATGAACCCACTATCGAGCATAAATACTCCTTCTTGGAGTTGCTAGCATCTACTTGGCCAAGATAGCTACTAACAACGGAAAGCATGCAAGATCACAAATAACATAGACATGATAGAATCAATAATCAATCCGAAATAGCATCTCAATATCCATCGGATCCCCGCAAACACAACATGTAAGATTACAAATAGATGATCTTGATCATGAACGGGGCTCACAAGATCCAAACATGGTAGCACAAAGGAGGAGAACCAACCATCTAGCTACTACATGGACCCATAGTCCAGGGATGAACTACTCACGCATCAGACCGGAGGTAGTCATGGTGATGAAGAAGGCCTCCAGGGTGATCACTCCCCTCTGGCAGGGTACCAGGAAGAGCTTCAGATCCCTCCTGATCTAGGGATGGAGATGGCGGCGGCTGCAGACTCTTTCGTGGAATTTTTGATCGGGTACTTAGGGTTTTCGTCTCGGGAGGATTTTATAGGCGAAGGGGCAAGGTCGGTGGAGTACCAGGGGACCCACACCCCCTGGTGGCGTGCCCCCTAGGCTGCGCCGCAACCAGGTGTGGCCACCCTGGTGCGCCACTTCGTCTCCCCTCCAGACTCTGTGTTGCTTCGCGTAAAATATTGACTTTGGCTTTTGTCCGGTCCAATTCCGAGAATATTTCCTTACTAGCTTTTCTGAAACCAAAAATAGCAGAAAACAGGCAACTGGCACTGTGGCATATTGTTAATAGGTTTGTTCCAAAAAATGTGTAAAAATACTCCAAAGGGTGGACAAAACATAATAAAGTAGATATAAAATAAGCATGGAACATCAAAAATTATAGATACGTTTACAACGTTTCAACATCCCCAAGCTTAACTCCTGCTCTTCCTCGAGTAGGTAAGTGATAAAAAAGAATAATTTTTGAGGTGACATGCACCATCACAATCTTGATCAAGGTATTTGTAAAACATTGATAGTACTCTAACATAGACATCAAAGATATAATTCTAACAATAAGACATAGAAACTATGTTGTAACATGAAAAGGTACAAACAAAAGATTCATGAATAACAATGTTTGAAAGGAGTTTGTTGGTTTCACATATAGAAAACATAATGAGAATGGTATTCAGCTTGTCCCTCATGGTGTAGAAAAACATAAATGCATAGGACACCTTCAAAGTTCATAAGGGTGACTAGATACAAATAGTTTAAGAACAAGCAATATCCAAGTTATGAATCAATCAACAAGTTTTGGGACAATGCACATTAAACTAAGAATGACCACTATGCTCTCTCAATAGGTGCATAAAGATAGAAGGTGGAGACTCAACATAAAAGTAAGAAAGGCCCTTCATAGAAGGAAGCAGGGATTCAAGTCTCATAAAGAGCTTCCAAAAATTATGGTACTTATTAGCTTTCAACTATCATTGCCCCTATCATAAGCATCTTTAGGTGATTAAGGTTAAAGTGAGCAAATATGAGGATATGCTTGACAAGTTATAAGCTGAAAATCTCATGCCCCTTACGAGTACCATTCCTCATGCTACTCAACTTTAGTCACAGGTAAATCTTGTCATTGTAAGTACATGTGTATCATAGAGAACCGCCAATGGGGTACCCCTTGCCCGATGATACGGAAGATTCCCCATATCAAAATGACAAGGCAAGCAGACAATGAGCATATCAGCGATCCTTTTATTTCCTATTTGCATAGGATTTTTTTCTTTCCTATTTGTATAGGTTTTTTTATTGAGGATGCTTCACAGATTGCTCACTATAGTTATGATGCAGGTTTCCACCATGATTAGGCATGGCTTAGACCAGCCGCCCAGGCGTTTCTCTAACACATATACGAACTCCATGAGCCTCACAAGATCCCCTTTCATTTCACACCGCCAGGATCCATAAGCAAAAGAACATGATATCAACTAAATAAAGTGCATTATTGAAAGTGTTCTCCATGATAACATGATTCTGCTTATTCACAACTTCCAAAACACAAGCATATATGCCACATAGATGGGCACAATGGTTCAAGTTTATTAAGTGCAAGAAAAGTAAAGTGTGCCATCAAGTTTGTGAGAGCTTTAATCACTAATTTTCACATAACAAGTTTAATTCGGAAGGTAGATAAAAACATGAATATACTTGGAATAGCAATAATGCTAATAGGTAGGTATGGTGGACTCTTTGGAATAACTTGGTTTTATTTGGAGTTGGATGCAGGAGTGGAACTCATACTTGGTACATGTGGAGGCTAGCAAAAGACTGGGAGCGACAAACTAAGAGATCAGTAATGGCCATGATCATGCAAAGCAACAAAACATTATTAATTAAAGCATAAAGTGATATTACAAGTGGAAAACTAAATGATCATAGAGGCTGTGGTGACTTGGTATAGTCTTAACATGGTGTGAGCATGCGCCAAGTCAACCCAAATAAAGCATCAAAGGTGAATACCACAATATTATGCTTTTATATGCTAAAACAACACATGATTCTTTCAAGGCACATTAAGCAATCTCAATTGTTTGTAACAATTCATGCTACAACAATAATCACTAAGCATAAAGTCAAAACAATGTCAATCATGACATGATAAAGTCTAATTCACAATCAAAAACAAGCCCCTTTTATACCACTTATAAGCATGGAGTTTCCTACTCTTTTCCAATCCAAATCAATTTATTTGAAACTATGTATGAATGCGGGGGTCCAACCAATTTATTTAAGCAAACCAAGCAAACTAAAACTAAAAACAAAAACGAAGACGCTCCAAGAACAACACAATTGTACATGAAACAATAAAAATGAAGTGTTTGGAAGAAACCTGAGATTTTTATTGATGAAGAAGGGGATGCCTTGGGCATCCCCAAGCTTTGATGCTTGTAATTCTTGAATATTTCTTGGGGTGACACGGGTGGCATCCCCAAGCTTGAGCTTTTTTCCATACTTCATCTTATCACATTACTTTTCCCTACACTTTAAAATTTCCTTCATACAAAACTTCACACAATCTTCATTAGCAACATTAGTGTATTCAAGATAATAAGTATTTAAGTTCAGTTTCAACAGAAGTAAAACTTCCATTAAAACACAAGCTACTGTATCACTTCCTTTTAAAAGTTCAAATGATCAAGGAGAACTCAAAGAGAAAGAGATTAAGAGGCAAATGCAAATAATGGCAGAAATCTGTCAAAACAGACCAGCAGGTAAAAACCAATTTTTTCGAAATCCTTATGTTGCTCAAATCGAAAAGTGTTAAACTAACGAAAGTTGGATAACAACCTGGGGCAGAAGCGCAAAGAATTACAGCTCAAACCGACATACAGAGATTTTTCACGAATTTTTACAGTGAAGCACAAAAATCTGTTTCAGGACAGCAACTTTGCCAAGTCTTACTTCTCTCTCATTAGAGGTTACTCTTGGCACAAAAACCACACAAAAAGGATAAGGAGAGGTTATTACAAAGTCAATAACTTCCAAGACTCAACAAAAGAAAAATTTATTAACTAAAATTTGGGTTATCTCCCAATAAGTGCTTTTCTTTAACGCCTTTGAGCTAGGCATAAGAAGCAAGAATCAAGTATTCTCAAATGAAGAAGCATTAAGATCAATACCAGAAATATCTTCAAGAAGGCAAGGTATCTCATACAAATAAGTACTAGAGGATCCTATCTTAATGCTCTTGGGTTCACAATTTTCATCAAACGGGTTTTCGGGAACAATCCAATCAAAATTCTTTTCTAAGGCTTCATGTATTCCTACAAGTTTAAAAGGCATTGGTGTCTTAATTTCCTCCCCATATTTAGGTTTGGTTTTGTATATCTCTTCTCGCGTACCAATAACATCTACACTTGAGCCTAGCATATTAAAACGATCAAAGACTTTTCCAGCTTCCTTAACAACATCATAGAATTCTTTAAGCAAATTCTAGAATAAAATCTCTCTTTTCAGTGTCCTCAATATCTTTAAGTTTAAGAAACATTACTTGCATTATGGGGTTAAGGTTAACCAACCTAGCTTCCAACATGTGAACTAGAGAAGCTGCAGCAATTTCATAATTTGGAGCAAGTTCTGCTAGGGATCTATCCTCAATATCCTCATGCTTGCTAACATGATTAAAGAATTCTTCAATATTATCTTTCCCAATTATAGAGCCACTACCTATTGAAAGGTCTTTCAGGGTGAACTTAGGGATCAACATGGTGATCAAAGAACGACGTGACAACTAGAGAAAAGGACTAATTTTTTGTGTGTTTTTGATATAAAGAAGCAAAGCAATACAACTATTTTTTTGTGTTTTTGATAAAAGAAACAAGCAAACAAGCAGAAATAAACTAAGCAAAACAAAAAATAAAGTAAAGAGATTGGTTATGAGGGACTCCCCTTGTGAAGATGTCCTTGACTCCCCGACAACGGTGCTAGAAAAAAGCCTTGATGGCTCAAAATATATCGAGCTCGTTGGGGAACCCCAAGAGGAAGGTATGATGAGCACAGCAGCAAGTTTTCCCTCAGTTATGAAACCAAGGTTATCGAACCAGTAGGAGCAAGGAAAGACCTCCAAGGTGTTGTTTCCAACTTGGAATCCCGGACAACACAACCACAAAAATTTGCCCCCAACTTACAGTGAGGTTGTCAATCTCACCGGTTTTGCTGAAAACAAAGGATTAAACGTATTGTGTGGAAGATAGAAATTTCTTGCAGAAAGTAAACAGTAAATAGATGGTAGATTGATAGTAAAAGAATGGACCGGGGTCCATAGTTAACTAGAGTTGATTCTCCTTAAGATAGATGACATGTTGGGCGAACAAATTACAACGTGGCAATTGACAGACACCGAGAAAGCATACATGCATGAACTAATCATCTTGACTCCTATGAGGTTTAATTGGGCATTACAACATTATACATAGACCGTAATCCAACTACATCTATGACTAATAATCCACCTTCAGGTTATCATCCGAACCCCCTCGAGTATTAAGTTGCAAGCAACAGATAATTGCATTAAGAAAAGTGTGTAAAGTAAACAATACGATTGTCCCATGGACAAAGGATTGCTGTTTTCTCCCTAGTAGCAACAACACATTTAGTACCTTAGAGATTCCTGTCATTTCCCCAGATTACTAGAGGCATGAACCCACTATTGAGCATAAATACTCCCTCTTGGAGTTGCTAGGATCTACTTGGCCAAGATAGCTACTAACAACGGAAAGCATGCAAGATCACAAATAAGATAGACATGATAGAATCAATAATCAATCTGAAATAACATCTCAATATCCATCGGATCCCCCCAAACACAACATATAAGATTACAAATAGATGATCTTGATCATGAACGGAGCTCACAAGATCTAAACATGGTAGCACAAAGGAGGACAACCAATCATCTAGCTACTACATGGACCCGTAGTCCAGGGATGAACTACTCACGCATCACACCGGAGGCAGTCATGGTGATGAAGAAGCCCTCCAGGGTGATCTCTCCCCTCCGGCAGGGTGCCAAGAAGAGCTTCAGATCCCTCCCGATCTAGGGATGGAGATGGCGGCGGCTACAGACTCTTTCATGGAATTTTTGATCGAGTACTTAGGGTTTTCGTCCCGGGAGGATTTTATAGGAGAAGTGGCAAGGTCGGTCGAGTACCAGGGGGCCCATACCCCCTGGTGGCGTGCCCCCCAAGCTGCGCTGCCACCAGGTGTGGCCGCCCTGGTCCGCCACCAGGTCTCCCCTCCGGACTCCGTGTTGCTTCGGGTAAAATATTGACTTTGGCTTTTGTCCGGTCCAATTCCGAGAATATTTCGTTACTAGCTTTTTTGAAACCAAAAATAGCAGAATACAGGCAACTGGCACTATGGCATCTTGTTAATAGGTTAGTTCTAGAAAATGTGTAAAAATACTCCAAAGTGTGGACAAAACATAAGAAAGTAGATATAAAATAAGCATGGAACATCAAAAATTATAGATACGTTTACAACGTATCACGCCCCCTGCAAAAAAAAGTTAGACGCCTCTACTTTATCTTTGCATGTTTTACGTGGCTGAATGGGCTTTCACACAAGAACCGTTCTTACCTATGAACTTTCACAGCAATGTTGATCAAGTAGTTGTCTATACTATACCCCTTTCGGGGCCCTCCATTGCAAATGGCGTAGCAACTAATGCGAGAGAGACAGACACCCCCCAAAGCCACTTTATATGGTACAAGCCGTATGTCAAGCATGGACCAGTCTCGCCAATGAACGAGTAAAGTCGGTTGGGGGCCGCTTCGTCAAGCATTACTACGGTATACACAAGTACACGTGAGAGGGTAAAAACTAAAAGATCAACGCCTACACGCTACATCTCGTGTGTTCTACCCGTACTAGCATTACTACACATAGATCTAGCTCTGATACCACTGTAGGGGTTCCGCGTATGAAAATAATAAAATTTTACCCTACGCCCCTGAACCCCTGATGCTGCCAGGACCTATCTATTAGTAATACAGTAACGGAAGGGGCTTTTTGCAAACTTACCCTTGAAGACTGAAAAGCGTTGTCAATGCTCACGAGAGCGTGGTTGATGTAGACGAGCTGAAGCCGACCTCGAGGTCGTGATGAAGTCCTTGCGCTCCTGTGGCTCCAATGACTTGAGTGCCTCAAGTGTGACACCTCACGGGAATTTACACACGTCCGGTGCCTGACGATGACTCCCGCTCCCCTGATCCAGTAGCAGTTGTGGAAGTAGAGCTCCTGGATCCTAATCCTGTAGCGCGACGGTGCTCCGCGGTGAATATGTCTCTCGTTCGCGCAGTCCGACATTGGGACCATGGTCACGGGAGAGAGAGAGAGAGAGAGAGAGAGAGAGAGAGAGAGAGAGAGAGAGAGAGAGAGAGAGAGAGAGAGAGAGAGAGAGAGAGAGAGAGAGAGAGAGAGAGAGAGAGAGAGAGAGAGAGAAAATCAATTGGAGGTCTCCCCAAAAGTGAGGAAACCTTTATTGAATATTGTGAGTATTTATCTAGCCAAATACCCCCACTATATATAGGGGAGGGGAGGTACTACCTCCCTCAAAGTCCCGGGGTGGGACTAAAGGAGGGAGAGAGGGGGCACTACTGGCCATCCCTAGTGGGCCCCGCACGGGGGGAGGGGGGCTTGGCCAAGCCGGCCACCCCCTTGCCCCTTCTCTCCTCTTGCCTTTCCCTCATGGGCCCTTCTCCCTCCGGAATTGGCCCATTAAGCCTTTTTACCTTTAAATTGATTTTCTCTTTTATTAAATAATTATGAATAAATGATTAAATCAATATATTAACATTCATTCACATATTATTCAATCTCCGTGGCTATGGAACACCTTCCATCTCCACTCCAGACATCCTCCAGACTTACCGAAACCCTTCCGGTTTTCTCTCTACTCTTCTTCGGTGATTCTACCGATCCTATAAATACTCTCAAAGCATCATAAATCCCTTAAGCATGATACCCCATGGTTCGGGAACACTCTAGACATGACCAGGACACTCCCGGACCAATGATCGATAGAGGGACCTGGATGTCCATGTGACCCCTGTGCATTCCACGAAGATCTTTCGTCGTTTGAACCGGGACAGTCGTGTCTTATTCCCTTTGTCTATCGATACTTGCATTGCCCGAGATCTCGTTACTGAACAATGCTATTTGACTCGTTCTGACAAGTGATATCCCTGTGATCAAATCACACGCTGTGCATCTATTGGATATAACTTCTCTGAGTGGGCCCTTAAGTATCTTGCCGTCACGTGGATGGACAAATCCTGCTCTTCCATATATTGCCTCTATGGTTCCTCCGAGTACCTGAACACACCTTTATAATCACTGTGTTACCAAGTGACGATTGATGCTATGTAAGCACTCTCGGGAGACAGTGATTGATATAGCATCACGGTCTAAGGAATAGTCTACGAGGATTGATGTCTACGCACTTCTATTCTTGTAGACAGTTGTTGGGCCTCCAAGTGCAGAGGTTTGTAGAACAGCAGGAAGTTTTCCCTTAAGTGGATCACCCAAGGTTTATCGAACTCAGGGAGGAAGTGGTCAAAGGTATCCCCTCTCAAGCAACCCTGCAATCAAGATACAAGAAGTCTCTTGTGTCCCGAACACACCCAATACACTTGTCAGGTGTATAGGTGCACTAGTTCGGCAAAGAGATAGTGAAACACAAATGGTATGGATATAAGACAACGGTGCCAGAAAATAGCTTGATGGCATGGAAGAGACTAAAGGTAAACTGAAATAAAGAATGGAGCAAGCAAACATGTAACAGATCTAATTTCAAACGGTGTATCAATGTTTAGAAACAAGGCCTAGGGATCATACTTTCACTAGTGAACACTCTCATATAAATATATTCTCTTTATGATACTACTCTTAACTACTCTCTAGTTGGACAGTCTAATCCATGGTAGGGCTATAACAGCACACCTCAAAGTAAGCCTTTCCCATCTAGATAACCCCACACTGTCACCTTGAGCACTAGATGGTTCCAACAAACACCACAATTTCATAAAGACATCCAACTCCAAATATAACTCATAACAAGTATTTGTAATCTCTAGCCTAAGTGCCACCATGGTGTGCACGCTGTCACTTTCACACACATGGGGAGAGAAGAGATCTATTAAAGCACTTGAGTAGCAAGGTAGATCTATAGATTACAAGCTCATGATCACAATATGATCATGCATAGAGAGAGAGAGATGAACACATAGCTACCGGTAGAACCCTTAGCCTCGAGAGAGAACTACTCCCTCCTCATCATGGGAATCAACAATGGTGATGGAGATGGTGGTGGAGATCGATGGAGATGGCTTTGGGGGCACTCCCTCGTCCCGGCAGGGTGCCAGAACAGAGACTTTCTGTCCCCCGAATCTCCCCTTCGGTGGCGGTGGCGCTGTGGAACTTTTCGTGGCTGGAGGCTCCATTATTTAGGGTTTTCGCATCGGGAGGAATATATAGGCGAAGGAGGCAAGGTCGATGGCCGGCCAGGGGGCCCATACCATGCCCTAGCGCGGCCTGGGCTGGCCCGCGCCAAGGGGTGGTGTGGCCACCCTGTGGCCCCTCTTCGACTCTCCTTCTGGCTCCGTGAGTCTTCCGGGAAAATAACAACTTTGGCTTTTGTACCGTCCAATTCCAAGAATATTCATTTTCTGACTTCCTAGAACCAAAAACTGCAGAAAATAGGCAACTTGCACTGTGGCACTTGTTAATAGGTTAGTCCAAGAAAGTGTATAGAAAGTACTCCAAATTTGGAATGAAACACAAGAAAGTAGATAAAACCAAGCATGGAACATATGTTAGCAACGTATCAACATCCCCAAGCTTATCTCCTGCTCGTCCTCGAGTAGGTATGTGATAAAAAGAAAGAATAATTTTTGAGGTGACATGCACCATCATAAACTTGAGCAAAGTATTTAAAAACATTCAAAGCTAGGATCATAGTACTTCGATCATAACATGAAAGACAAAGTTCTAGCAATAAGACAAAGAAACTATGATGCAACATCAAAAGGCACAAACAAAAGATTCATGAATAACAATGCTTTGCAAGACGTTTGTTTGTTTCACATAAAGAAAACATAGCACAATGGCATTCAGCTTGTCCCTCATAGAGTAGCAAACATAAATGCATAGGACACCTTCAAAGTTCATAAGAGTGACTAGATACAATAGTTTAAAACAAGCAATATCAAGTTATGCATTAATCAACTAGTCTTGGGACAATGCACATAGAACTAAGAATGGCCACTATACTCTCAAAGTAGGGATTCAAGTCTCATAAAGAGCTTCCAAAAATTATGGTACTTATAGCTTTCAGCTCTCATTGCCCCTATCATAAGCATATTGAAGTGATTAAGGTTAAAGTGAACAAACTATGGAGTATATGCTTGACGAAGTATAAGTTGGAAATCTCATGTCCCTTGAATACGAGGGCCGCTCCTCATGCTACTCAAGTTTAGTCACCGGTAAGTTCTTGTCATTGTAAGTACATGTGTATCGTAGAGAACCGCCAATGGGGTACCCCTTGCCCGATGATATGGAAGAATCCCCATATCAAAATGACAAGGCAAGAAGACAACAAGCATCTCAGCAATCTTCTTATTTACCATGGGAATATGGTGCTTTTTTCTTTCTTTCCTCTTTTCATAATATCTTTTTTTCCGTTTTCTCTTTTTTCTCAATATAGGACTCTTTTTTTATAAGAAGAATGCTTCATAGACAACTCATTATGGTTACGATGCAGGTTTCCACCATGTCAGCATGGATTAGACCAGCGGCCCAGGCGTTTTTCTATCACATATACATAACTCCATGGACTTACAAGCTCCCCTTTCATTTCACACCGACGACATCCATAGACAAAAGAGTATGATATCAACTAGGTACAAAGTACCAGTGCAATGTTGAAAGCGTTCCCCATGACAGCATGGTTCTGCTAATCCCCAACAAATAGGTGCAAGCATATACAACATACACGACACAATGGTTCAAGTTTATTAAGGGTAAGAAAAGTAAAGTGTGCCATCAAGTTCGTGAGAGCTTTAATCACTAGTTTTCTCATAACAAGTTTAATTTGGAAGGTAAGCAAAAACATGAATATACTTGGAATAGCATATGCCAGTAGGTAGGTATGGTGGACTCTTTGGAATAACTTGGTTTTAGGAGTTGGATGACTGAGTGGAACTCATACTTGGTTACGGAGGCTAGCAAAAGACTGGGAGCGGCAAACTAAGAGAGCAATAATGGCCATAATCATGAAGAGCGACAAAACATCATTGATCAAAGCATAAAGTGATACTACAAGTTGAAAACTAAAGGATCATAAAGGCTATGGTGACTTGAGATAGTCATAACATGGTGTGAGCATGCGCCAAGTAAACCCAAATAAAGCATCAAAGGAGAATACAACAATACCATGCTTTAATATGCTAAAACAACGCATGATTCATCCAAGGCACATTAAGCAATCTCAATTGTTTATAACAAGTCATGCTACAGCAAAGAATACTAAGCATAAAGCCAAAACAATATCAAGCATAGCATGACAAAGCATAGGCCACGGTCAAAAACGAGCTCTCTTTACCACTTAAGCATGAACTTTCCTACTCTTTTCCAAACCAAACCAAACTATTTGAAAACCAATGTATGAAAGAGGGGGTCCAACCAATATATTCAGCAAACTAAGAAAACAAAGAAAACAAAAAACCAAAATGAAAACGAAAAATAAGACGCTCCAAGAACAACACAACTGTGCATGAAACAATAAAAATGAAGCGTTTGAAAGAAACCTGGGATTTTTATTGATGAAGAAGGGGATGCCTTGGGCATCCCCAAGCTTTGATGCTTGTACTTCTTGGATATTTGTTGGGGTGACACGTGTGGCATCCCCAAGCTTGATATTTAGTCCATCCTTCATCTCATTACGCATTCCTTTCATACACCTGAAATTTTTCCTTCATACAAAACTTCACACAATCTTTATTAGCAACATTAGTGCATTCAAGATAATAAGTCTTTTAGGATCAGTTATAACACCAATAAAACTTCCATTAAAAACTTGCTACTGTAGAACTTCCCTCAAAAAGCTCAATTCCCCAAAAGAACTCAAAAAGGAACCAACAAGAAGCAAATGCAAATAATGGCAGAAATCTGTCAAAACAGACCAGCAGGTAAAAACCAATTTTTTCGAAGACCTTCTGTTTCTCAAATAGAAAAGTGTTGTACTAACGAAAGTTAGATAACAACCTGGAGCAGAAGCACAAAAATTCACGTCTCAAAAAGATGTACAAAGATTTTACACGAATTTTTACGGTGAAGCACAGAAATCTGTTTCGGGACAGCAACTTTCCCAAGCATTACTTCTCTCTCATTAGAGGTTACTCTTGGCATAAAAAGCAAATAAAAAGGATAAGGAGTGGTTATTACTGAAGCAATAACTTCCAAGACTCATCTAAAACTTTTGGGTTATCTCCCAATAAGTACTTTTCTTTGACGCCTTTAAGTTAGGCATGATAGTTTGAGAAGATGCTCACATAGGAAATATGAATTGAAGTAAAAGAGAGCATCAAGAAGCAAATTCAAAACACATTTAAGTCTAACCCACTTCCTATGCATAGGAATCTTGTAAATAAACAAGTCATGAAATCACAAAGCAACAAGCATAGGAAAACAAAACAAGTGCAACTTCTAAACTTTCAACATAAAGAGGGGAAACCTAATATTGTTGAGATACATAAAACCATGTTTCCCTCTCTCATAATAACTTTCAGTAGCATCATGAATAAAATTAACAATATAACTACCACATAAAACATTCTTATCATGAGCCACATGCATATAATAATTATTACTCTCCACATAGGCATAGCCATTCTTATTAATTATAGTGGGAGCAATTCAAAAAAATAGCTATCATTATTATTTCTCATCACCATAATCATCAAATATAGGAGGCATATTGTAATCAGAACTAATTTTCTCCTCAATAGTAGGTGGACTGAAAATATCATATTCATTATTGTAATCATCATATATTGGAGGCATAGTATTATCAAAGTAAATTTTCTCCTCCGTGCTTGGGGACTAAAAAGATCATATTCATAAAAACTAGCTTCCCCAAGCTTAGACTTTTCCATAGCATTAGCAATAATGGTGTCCAAAGAATTCATAGTAAAAACATTGATATTAGCATGCAAATAAAGTTCCATAGGTTTTTTAATTTTCTCTTCAAACACTTCATGTCCTAACTCAAGATAAAAACTATAAAGCTCTCTAATTTTGTTGTTGTTTTCCATTAAGCCTAACTAGTGAAAACAAGAAACAAAAAGACAAAATTGCAGAATCTAAAGGAAATAACTTCGAGCACTCACACCAGAGGATGTGAGTACCTTTTACCTTACCTCCCCGGCAACGGCGCCAGAAAATAGCTTGATGTCAACGCACTTCTATTCTTGTAGACAATTGTTGGGCCTCCAAGTGCAGAGGTTTGTAGAACAGCAGCAAGTTTTCCCTTAAGTGGATCACCCAAGGTTTATCGAACTCAGGGAGGAAGTGGTGAAAGGTATCCCTTCTCAAGCAACCCTGCAATTAAGATACAAGAAGTCTCTTGTGTCACCAACACACCCAATACACTTGTCAGGTGTATAGGTGCATAGTTCGGCAAAGAGATAGTGAAACACAAATGGTATAGATATAAGACAATGGTGTCATAAAATAGCTTGATGGTGTGGAAGAGACTAAAGGCAAACTGAAATAAAGAATGGAGCAAGCAAACATGTAATAGATCTAATTGCAAATGGTGTATCAATGTTTAGAAACAAGGCCTAGGCATCATACTTTCACTAGTGAACACTCTCATATAAATATATTCTCTTTATGATACTACTCTTAACTACTCTCCGGTTGGACACTCTAATCCATTGTAGGGCTATAACAGCACAACTCAAAGTAAGCCTTTCCCATCTAGATAACCCCACACTGTCACCTTGAGCACTAGATGGTTCCAACAAACACCACAATTTCATAGAGACATCCAACTCCAAATATAACTCATAACAAGTATTTGTAGTCTCTAGCCTAAGTGCCACCATGGTGTGCACGCTGTCGCTTTCACACACATGGGGAGAGTAGAGATCTATTAAAGCACTTGAGTAGCAAGGTAGATCTATAGATTACAAGCTCATGATCACAATATGATCATGCATAGAGACAGAGATGAACACATAGCTACTGGTAGAACCCTTAGCCTCGAGAGAGAACTACTCCCTCTTCATCATGGGAATCAGCAATGGTGATGGAGATGGTGGTGGAGATCGATGGAGATGGCTCCGAGGGCACTTCCCCATCCCGGCAGGGTGCCGGAATAGAAACTTTCTGTCCCCCGAATTTCTCCTTCGGTGGCAGCGGCGCTGTGGAACTTTTTGTGGATGGAGGCTTGATTATTTAGGGTTTTCGAATCGGGAGGAATATATAGGCGAAGGAGGCAAGGTCGATGGCCGGCCAGGGGGCCCACACCATGCCCTGGTGCGGCCTGGGCTGGTCCGCACCAAGGGGTGGTGTGGCCACCCTGTGGCCCCTCTCTGACTCTCCTTCTGGCTCCGTGAGTCTTCCGGGAAAATAACAACTTTGGCTTTTGTCCCATCCAATTCCGAGAATATTCATTTTCTGACTTCCTGGAACCAAAAACAACATAAAACAGGCAACTGGCACTGTGGCACTTGTTAATAGGTTAGTCCAAGAAAGTGTATAGAAAGTACTCCAAAGTTGGAACAAAACACAAGAAAGTAGATAAAAACCAAGCATTGAACATCAAAAATTATGGATACGTTAGCAACGTATCAAGGATCCATTATAATCATCATAACTTGAACTTCGTGACATGATAGGGTCACGATGTTTAGGTTGGGTATTGGTTCATCATCCCATTCTCAGAATGAGTTGACTCCATTTCCAACTGGCATAAATGCCACATGATCAGGAAACCTTGATCATCTGTTGACCAATGAACCAGTGACTAGAGTTTCACTGGGAACCCCTGGTTGTTTATATATCACACGTGTATTGGCGTTTCCTTTCAATACAGTTATAACATTATATAAAACTTAATCATAAACTTTATGAAATATGATAATAATCCTTATTATTATTTGTCTCTAGGGCATATTTCCAATACGACACTCATCGAATATGTGAATAACTAGAATGACGCCGAGTTCATAAACCCCAAGGATGACCTCCCGGAGAAATTTGGTCCAGCGAAATTTAGTGCTAAGATGAATACTGCTACAAAGGCCATTTCCTTTGTTGGCCGGATGATGGAGGTAAACCCTTTTCTGTTATGCCTTTTATATGCGCAAACACTTAGTGATGTACCCACTAGTCCCCGAGCCTCCGGGGGAGTAGTTTATTACTCGGTCGGATGCTCTTAGAAACCTAGCACAATTCCTTAATAGTTTCAAATATCCACACACCTAGAGCCGGGTTAAGTTCCACTTGGCCTAGACCTCGTAAACTTCAAATATCCACACACACAGAGCCGGTTTAAGTTCTACTTGACCCGGATCTTATAGACTTCGAATATCCACACACCTAGAGCCGGGTTAAGTTCCACTTGGCCTAGAGCTTGTAGACTTCGAATACCTAGAGCCGGGTTAAGTTCCACTTGCCTCAAATCTTGTAGACTTCGAATATCCACACACCTAGAGACGGGTTAAGTTCCACTTGGCCTGGATCTTGTAGACTTCAAATATCCACACACCTAGAGCCGGGTTAAGTTCCACTTGGCCCAGATCTTGTAGACTTCGAATATCCTTTCTCATTTCTGAACTAACATTTTCTTCTCTTTTAGATCACAACCAACCACCAAACTGCTGAGTTCTAGCGTCTGCTGGACACCTGTAAGGACCTTCGCGCCAAACACGGCAAACTTCTTGCTAGTCACAAAAAGAAGGGTAAGTTATTTTGCGTAAGACCTTTCACTTCCATTTCTTTGTGTTACGTGCTATCCGTGTTAACTTGTCATACGGATTATACAGCCGAGGCCGAGGCTGAGAACATCATCATGCATGAGAACTTGGCCGAGATCGAAGGTAACTCATCTTGATCCTTTACCTTTACGTTCTCTTACCTTGACTCTGCAGATGATTATACCTCGGCTCTGCCGGGTCAACCCACTATTGCAGTGACACTTCAGGATAGCGTGCCAATTCTTGACATGATGCTTCACTTTCTCGAACAAGCAAGAAAGCACCAGGCCGAATTGAAAAAGAAAGATGATGAGATTGCGTAGCTTCGCCTCAAGGATAATGAGATTACTCGGCTGAACGCCGAAATCCAGAGGCTCAAGGACCTCCACAAGATGGAGATGGACAAGGATAACCAGGAATTCTCCAAGGATAAAGAACACTTGAAGACCCACCTGTCCAAGGACATTGATTTGCTGAAAGAGGTTGAGACCAAGTTCGCCACAGTGAATGCCGAATGTGAGATGCTCAAGAACAGAAATGCTGCTTCACTTGCCAAACTAGGTCGGATCCTTGGCCATCTCGCATGTGAGTTTCCTCCTTTTTTCCATCATCTCTTTATCCGAGTTTGGCCCTTCTACTTGTACTGACATTTTCTTCTTATTCTATTCTCAGGCAAATTCCAAATCTAATGCCATTGCCCATGCTTCTGTTGATAAGTTTCGCGTACAGCACGGTACTCTGGCTAACCCCTCTGGTGATCCAATTCCTTATGACATGGAGGATATCTTGGTGAGCCTTGCAGCGCGAGCAGAAATCGTGAAGAACTACGATGCGAATATTATACCCGTAGCCATCCGGATCTTCAATGCTTTATGGCCCAATGACGATACCCCAAAAGGCTCAAGGGCTTTTCTTGAAAAGTTGATGGACTACGAGACTCAACTAGACCTTTGGCAAGAGTCTGTTGCATGCGCTAGGGCTGATACAGCACCGAGCTTTGTTCTTTCATGGTATGAGACTCTGGATTTGAAGGTGCTTGACCGTACGTTCACCGGATCAAAGTGTACGAATGATCTGGAGTGCATCGCTCAACGCATGGCTTGTGCCTATAACCTCATCCAATACTCCTTTGTCCATAGCTAGAATGAAGGCCCAAGCTTCCTTGTCCTGGTTGATGATGCGTACGTCTCAGGTGGATCAGATGGCGAAGAGGAAGAGGAAGCCTCAGAGTTTGCCGAAGATCCTGAAGATCCGGAGGATGGGGGTGCTAACCCAGAAGACGAGGCGGGGACTAGCGCTCCTGCTTCCAGCACCGAGTTACCCCCTCCTTCGGCCGATGATTCGGCTCCTGCTGCTGCTCCATGAGCAAGAAAACACTTTGATATTTATCAGATCCCCGGTATGCCGGGTGCAAATGTATTTAAGCGCAATGGTTCGTTTTGCTACAATTGCCTATGTTTTGCTACTAAGTTAGTAATGTTAGATTAACTTGGGCAGAGTCCCCAAGTTTCCTTTTCTTGTTCCTCCAATTTTATGATTCGGCTCGTGTCTACCTTGATTCGGTTTTTGACTTACGAGTCCGAGTTTCAAAAAATTGACTTAACAATACTTGAAACTTTGAGATTAGCTCAAAATAATTCAACGCAACATAAATAAAGTAATACAGGGTTAGTCTGAATAACAAATATTGGATCGATTACGTTCCTTCCTTAGTCGTTTTTCATGTGCTTTGCAATTCCAAACTTGTTCTCTTTCTTGCCATGAAGCCAATTCTTGTTGGACAGCAGCAAAGTCGAAGAGTTAGGTTTTTGGTGCTTACACACTACTAATACGGCTAAGGTGTAAGTAATTTAAGCCAGCTGACCTATAAAAAGTAAGTATAGAAAAGACAATTATTAAGGCATTCCCCGAGTTTCTGCTAGGGGTGCTGAAGTTTCATTGATATGCTCATTGCCGACATACATACCGACATATGAGTGACTCGGATACATTCACCTCTTTGTTAGGTGTAAAATGGACGAAGTAGAGCTACATTCCATAGACGCTTAGATTCCTCGTCGGACTTATACGCCTTGTTCTTCTCTTGTGGTTGTGCATTGATAAGATAATAGGAATCATTGTGCAAAGCTTTGCTTACAATGAAAGGTCCTTCTAGGGGGCGATAACTTATACATGCCAGTAGTGCGTTGCACCAGCCGAAGTATGAGATCACCTTCCCGAAAGACCCAGGGGTTTACTCTCCGGCTATGGTAGCATCGAAGATTTTGCTGATATATGGCGGATCTGGACAAGGCCAGTTCTCTCGCTTCTTCCAGCAGATCAACATCATTTTGCCGGGCTTCTCACACTTCGGCTTCTATGTATTGGGTGACCCTTGGAAAATCATGCTCTATGTCGGCTGGTAGTACAGCTTCTGCCCCATATACCAGAAAGAATGGCGTATAGCCTGTTGATCGATTCGGAGTTGTTCTTAAACTCCACAGTACCACTGGTAGTTCTTCTATCCAGCACCCCGCTGATCTTTGCAGCGGCTCAATGAGCTGTGGTTTTCTCCCGGAAAAAACTAGTCCGTTGGATCTTTCCACTTGTCCGTTCGATGTGGGGTGGGCTATTGAGGCAATATCTAGCCGGATCTTCTTTTCTCGGCATAACCTCGCAAATGCTCCTTCAGCAAAGTTCGTGCCATTATCAATTATGATACTGTGGGGATAGCCATATCTCAAGATTATATCTTTGAGTAATGTCACAGCTGTTGCCCCATCACATTTCCTTATTGGCTTTATCTCAATCCATTTGGTAAACTTGTCCACCATAACCAAGATATGAGTCATGTGTCCCTTTGCCAGCTTAAATGGGCCAACCATATCCAAACACCACATTGCAAATGGCCAAGTGATAGGTATAGTTATTAGTTCCGACATTGGCAAATGCTTCTTTGTGGCCTACTTCTGACAACCATTGCATTTTCTTACAAGATCCTCCGCTTGCTCCAAGGCACTTGGCCAATAAAATCCATGCCGAAAAGTTTTTGCCACCAGAGCTCTGGAAGATGCATGATGACCACATTCTCCTTGATGGATATCTCGGAGGATGTCAAGCCCTTCTTCCGGGTCTACGCATCGTTGCAGAACACTTGTGACACTCCTTTGTTATAACTCGATGTTGATAATGGTATATGCCTTCGCTCTTCTCTGGATTTTCCTTGAGAGTATCTCATCATTCGGCAAGGTTTCCTCTTTTAGGAAATCAAATATTGGCTTAGCCCATGCAGGTATAACTTGAGCGGGGAAAATCACCTCGTCAATTTCCATGGCATCCACCAACATAACTCCAACCGGATCAAGCTGAACAGTCCTCGGGTTCTGTGAGGCAGTCCCCGGGTCTACTGAAGTAGTCCTCGGGTTTGCTGAGGTGCTTCCCTAGTCTATATCCATAGGGGTAGCTTCTGATCCGGAGAGAGCCGGGACATAGATTGAGTTGGATTCTAGCGACGGTGTGATGGATGGTTTCCTCAAGTGTTCCAACGCAACATTTGGCGGGATTGGCTGCCGAGATGAACCCAATTTAGACAGTATGTCGGCTGCCTCATTTTCACTCCGAGGTACATGATGGAATTCACATCCCTCAAAGAACCCACTTTTTTTTTGTACATGGAACCTGTAAAGAGCCATGTTGTCATCTATAGCATCCCAATTGCCAGATACTTGTTGCACCACCAAATCCGAATCTCCAAAGCATTGTATCCAACGTATTCCCACTTCCTTTACCACCTTAAGCCCATGCACAAGTGCTTCATACTCGGCAACATTGTTTGATGCACTGAAATGGATCTTGAGGACATATTTCAACTGATATTTCTTGGGCGAGGTAAGTACTACCCCGGCCCCTAGTCCTTCTTTCAGCTTTGATCCATCAAAGTGCATTCGCCAATAGTTTGAATCCGAAAAAGGTGGTTCATATTGCATCTCAGCCCAATCCACAAAGAAATCTTCTACTGCTTGTGATTTGATCGCATCTCTTATATCAAGTGGTGGTGCATATGGGGCTAACTCGATTGCCCATTTTGCAATTCGGCCGTTGGCATGTTTGTTGCTCATCTCGGATATGGGTGCTTCGCATATCACCTTGATGGGGTGTTCCTCAAAGTAATGTTTGAGTTTCTTGGCTGCCATGTACACGCCATATGCCATCTTCTGGTAGCATTCTGTTTTGAAGCCGATAATACCTCACTTAGGTAATATACTGGCCTTTGCACCGACTTTCCTTCCTCATCACGCTCCACTACTATTACTGCACTTACGACTCGGTTGGTCGTGGCTATATAGAGCAACATTGGCTCTTTAGGTAGTGGCGTGGCTAATACTGGTGCAGAAGACAACATCTTTTTTAACTCTCGGAACGTGCTATCAGCTTGCGGTGTCCATGTGAATTTGTCTACCTTTTTCATTAACTAGTAGAGAGGTAATGCCTTCTCTCCCATCCGACTTACAAACCGACTTAACAATGCCAGGAAACCAGTGAACTTCTGCACATTATTAAGACATTTAGGCAATTCCATTTTTTCTATGGCTCGGATTTTCGTGGGGTTAGCCTTGATACCTCGGCTGGATACGAGGAAACCAAGTAACTTCCCAGCCGGCATGCCAAAAGTACATTTCTCCGGGCTAAGCTTCATCCGGAACCGCCTTAGGTTCGCGAATGTCTGCCGGATATCATCAAGGAGCGTTTTGCTTTTCTTAGTTTTTATCACAACATCGTCCACATAGACTTGCACATTTTGACCTATTTGGTCATGTAAACATTTTTGCATGCATCGTTGATACGTTGCTCCTACATTACATAATCCAAATGACATAGTGCAATAGAAATAAGCCCCATACGGGGTGATAAACGCAGTCTTTATTTTATCATCCGGATTTAGAGGTATCTGGTGGAAACCAGAATATGCATCTATGAATGACAATAGTTCACATCTAGCAGTTGAGTCTATGACCTGGTCTATCCTTGGCAGTGGAAATGGATCTTTCGTACATGCCTTATTTAGGTTCGTGTAATCGATACACATACGCCACATCACAACCACATTCGGATCATCCTTCTTCTTCTCCACGAGCACCGGATTAGAGAGCCAATTTGGGTAAAATACTTCCATGATGAATCCGGCCATAAGGAGCCGAGCTATCTCATTCCCTACGACTTTTCTCCTATCTTCGGCGAAGCGGCAAAGAAGTTGCTTCACCGGCTTAGCCCCGGGTCTCACATTCAAAGATTGCTCGGCCACCTCCCTCGGTACACCTTGCAGGTCCTGTGTGGACCAGGCAAAGATACCCTGAT
The DNA here is from genome assembly GCA_916181665.1 of Avena sativa. NCBI lineage: Eukaryota > Viridiplantae > Streptophyta > Magnoliopsida > Poales > Poaceae > Avena > Avena sativa. The sequence goes on from OV702290.1 coordinate 476,220,705, forward strand.
TCTCACGGAGGAAGTTCACAAGATCGCTTTCCTATTTGTCGCCTAACCTAGCACCAATGGTTATGGTGCGCTCTGGGAACTGATCATCAATGAGCACCTTCTTTGTATCCTTTATTGCTTGAAACGACACACTCCCATGCAGGCTGGTCAGGGCCGGCATATGCTGTTGTGCGGACTGAGCCAAAGGCGCCACCTCCTAAATTCTCCTCTTCTCTTGAGCAATCACAAGTGATTTGGCCAGGTTAGATCCGGCGGAAGCACACTCAATAGAACGCCTGAAGTCCCTAGCTACGGTAATCACTCCCTTTGGTCCGTGCAGTTTCATCTTCAGGTAAATGATGTGAGTACTCGCCATGAACTTGTTCAGAGCAGGTCTGCCAAGTAATGCATGATACGCGCTTTCCAAGTTCACCACCTCAAACTCCAAGTTTTCAGTCTGGCAGTTGTCCCTTGTGCCGAATAACACGTCAACCTGGACCTTGCCAATGGGCTCACAGGAGATACCTAGCACAATGCCATGGAAAGTGGTCCTTGTTGCTTGGAGCATATTCTCCGATATTCCCAACTTGTGCATGGTATCCTTTTACATGATGTTAATGCTACTGCCATTGTCTATCAGCACCTTGGAAAACCTCACATTGATATTTGGCCCAATGAATGTAGGATCCAAGACAAGTGCATATGATCCAGGACTCGGCATGAGCCTAGGGTGATCCTTGATACTCCAAGTGATTTCCTGATCCGACCAAGGCATATACCTCGTCACAGCCGGTATTACCGCATTCACCTCCATATGTTGGCACTACAAAATCTTTCTGTCAGTCTCTTCTATGGTGAAGACACAGTAGCTTTTGTGATGTTCCCTGTACTTGTTCCTTCCTTCACTGTCGTGATACCCTTGGTCCTGTTGTTGCTGGTTATTCACTTGATGCACTGCATCCCCCTTTCTTGATTCTCATACCTCGGTGGAGGTGGAGGTAACATTAGCTGCTGTCCATTCCCCCAGTGAGCAGTTGTTGTCGAGGTGCTTCATTCCAAGGTGCTTCGTGCCGAGGTCCATCATGCCGAGGTGCATTGTGCCGAGGTGCCTGAGCATTTCCCGAGCTACCCTGTTTTAACTTCCCCATCCATTCACATTGCCGGGTTGTATGATTCGCCGGACTATTTAGACTTGGCATATGGAACTTGCACGGCTGATCCAACATAGACTCAACATTTATAACTTCCTTCCACTGTTTCTTCTGCTCGGGCGTCCAAGGCTTATTGCCTTCACTGTTTTGCTGCCAATGCTGCCCTCCAGTTTTCTGGCGATGGCTAGCATCGACATTGGCTGTAACATCCCAATTTCGGCAACCCTGATTAGTTGTTCAGAATGCAAAAATCAGGGGGAACAAAAACTTTTTCTTGTTGAGTGCTGGAGTGTTAGCTTGTTGTTTGGATATGTTCATGCATATGAATGTGTATTAGATGATATACTCCTTACCTCAACATCAGTTAACAAAAGCTATTTACCAAAACTATCCTGGCTCATTTAACATTTTCCCAAATATTCTGGCATTTCAAAACTTGAGGCAAGATGCTTATGTAACCAAAGCTATTTTTGTAGCTTCTATTGAGAAAACTATGGAGAGATATATAAGATAATCTCCTTATGTTTTCAAGACAGAACCTTCTACTATTCTTATCTCTAGATTTAACAAAACCTTTTTATGAAGCTTTTGAACTCTACTCTTAGTAGAGATACCAAAGACTCTCATCTTATTAAAAATCCAACCTATTCAAAATACCCATCCTTACCTCAAGCTAAGCCTGGTGGTAACCGTAGTAGTAGTTGATTTGTTTGTAAGATGAGTTGCCTTGGTCTGCTGCTTGAATTGTCTGCTTAGGAGATAGTATGAGCTACCCTAGGAGCTCATCAGTAGGATCAAGAGGTCTCCCAATCACCACACCCTAAGAATGAATACAATCTGGATCTGATCCCTAGCTACTCAATAGTCATCTAAAGACCTTTATTAGATCATCTCTGAAGTGATCTACTTCTAGAAGCTTTCAAGTCAATGGAGACAAACCTCAAGCATGGATCCTTTCTACTCAATCTACACTTCAACATCATCCACTTGATGATGCTTGGGTACCTTGCAACCCATCAAAAACCTCCCATCTTCTACTCTAGTCAAAAACCCCAAATCTGCCAAATTTGGCCAAGTCTGGAAATCTGTTTCTAGCATCACCTTTTTGAATGCCTCCATTTCCCAACCCTTGTGAATTTTTGGTAATTCACTTGAACCATATTGTTAACCATCCTAAGGAATACCAAGGCCCACTCTTTATCTTGGTTATATCATCCTCCAACCCACTTGTTCTTGATGGTTTTGCAGGCAAGAAAATAACTTTTCCTGCAAATCTAGTCAACATGCCTACTTTGATAGAAGCTCACACCACCTTCCAACCTTCTATGTACCAACTCTTTGCATGGTTGTGTTATACTCATATAAGTCTATCATTACCTACTTCACTTATTCCACTTGGATCCTTGAGCTGTTTAAACCCACAAGGTTTTGAAGGCTAGTTGATAATCTGCTTTGGCAGGCTTATTTTATTCAAAGTTTGAACGCTTGTCTTGATGAGCTCAAGCAGGATCAAGCTCAAACCTCTGCACCCTAGTGATCTATATCACTTGGTCTATCCATCCATATATCCCATGCCCCCAGGGGATCCCTGAGCTTCAAGATCCAACAAGGTTTTGGTGGCATGAAAACAATCTTACCCAAGATCCCCAAATCTCTAGTTTTCACCAAAATCAACTTGGAATCTCCAATCCCAAGGTTGCAAATGCTTGCTACACCTTGTCTACATTATCTACCTTGATCATCAAGATTTATCAAATATTATCCATAATTATTATGGCTCCAAATCTATTTAATCTCTTTAATAGTCAAAATCTCCAAAACTCCTCTCACAAAGGAAAGTTTGGTTTTTTCCAAAACACTTCCCCAACTTCTTGATAAATTGAGATCCATACATCATACCCTATCTTCCAACTTCAAAAATAAATATTTTTGAAGAGCTTTATGATTTCTTTTTGCCCATTTTCTTAAATGGTTGAATTGGAATAATAATTGTTTTAAATACTTTTATCTCTCAATAAATCTTAGGAAAATTCCCCTAAGTGTGTATTCACATTTGGGACCATCTCATATCAAAAACTCCACCTGTCCAATGTAAAATTATCAAATTATCTTCTAGAAACTACTTCTACACTTTTTGAATAAATGATTTTAAGTGGACTTTAAATCCTTAGAAAAATCCCAAATAATCCCTGGATATGTATCTTGACCTCATCTACCCACCAGTACCATCTCCCTACCTTGTCTTATACAATTTATCAAACTTCCTTCACAAGCACCTGTTTGCTAAATTTAGCAAACCTAGCTAGTATTAATTTAAATCAAGACCAAACCACCACCAATCTTGCAAGGAAATGCACCATAACACCCAGCACTCATCCCTGGTCGTGATCACTGTAGCAATTACTGTAGCATGCTTGTCCTTTAGTGCTTGGACACTAGTGTTTAACCCATGTGGGTGTCTTGGCATGTAGAACCCCTCTAGCAGCAGCTCCTCTCCTCTCTGACCTACAACACGACCAGATACCACCTCTACGCCCCCAGAAAACACTCGCCTGGTCTCACCTCTTCCTCCTCACCTCCCATGGACCATGTCCATGGTGCACCTTCCCCACTCAAGATAAAAGGGCACAGGCCACCCCAGCCCCCAGATCCTGGCTCATTTTCCCCCTCTGCCTCCTCTCACCACCCTAGAGCACCCCTCTCCCTCCCCCACTATTCTGCCCTGCTCGAGAGAGAGCAAGGGAGAAGCTTCGGCCTCTCCCATCTAACGATCTAAGCCCCTTCCCTCTTTGTCCTCTCACTCTGCATGTTAGCTGGAAGAACCCTCTAGTTGCGCTGCATCTAACCCTCCCTCCATTTCTTCCTAGGAACACCCCCATAAGCGCCACCATCGAGCTCCGATGAAGCCCGCCTCGGACGCCAGCACAAGAGCAAGATCCAGGCGTGAACCCTACCTTCCCGCCCCTCTTCGGACTCGGCTGGGTGCATCGCGTCACCTCCACGCCTCCCCTGTCGTCGGCGCAGCCTCTGATGACCTCCCCTGCATCGCCCAAGCGCCCGCTAGGGTTTCTTCTCTGACGAACTACCGCCGCGAGGACGACGAGGGACAACCGTCGATCGGCTCTTAATCATGCGGCTGAGCTCCGTCGATACCTCTTCGACCGCGACTGGTCGCTGACCAGCGGGCCCCGCGCGGCAGGATTCAAACGCGTGCCCACGCGCTCCCTCTCGCTCAACACGCCCCGGGTGGGCCGGATTTCCCCTGTAAGGCCCAGCACCGCTAGGAATTGGCCCGTCTGCCAATCCCTCCTTCTTTTAAATCTTGTTATTTTCCAGATCTGAGAACTACCAGTCATTTTTAATTCCCAAATAAAATGTAAAACTCTTTGAAATGTCTAGATATAAATCCTACCTTGTTCTTGTGTGTTTTGTGCAACATGCAGAACTGGTCACTTGCCAAAAATAATTTTTATTATTTACTGGCATTAATTCCACTAAACTTCATCCTTTGCACTAAATAATTTCCACAGTAAGTTGTACATATCCAAATGATATGATTCAAAGTGCCTATGAAAGGTAGTTGAGATACCTATCTAATAGCCCTTGTCTCGAGCTAAGTGGAACTATAGATCTGAAGATATAAAAATGACAAGATTAAGTATATTCTGTCTTTAGGAAATTCTCTAGGCCAATCCATGATAGATTTTACCCTAATTCCAACTCCAATGGATTATCTACATCCATATCTAGCTCAACCTAGGAGCTCTTAATTTATGGATATTCTGCTGAATTTTGGGGAAAGAAACAATTTAGTCCCTAGTGTTTTCACTAGGTAATTCATTACAGTAGCTTTGCTACTCCAAATGGAGTAAACCCAATTGTCTCTAGTAGGTACTACTGGTACCTATCACTGGACCTTGCTCTCATGCCAAGATGAACAGTAGTTTGCCTTTAGTAAAATTAACAAAAATAGCCTTGATCTGACTTTAGGAATTTCTCTATGTCAAACCAACAGAGGTATTGACCCAATTCCAACTCCCTGTGATGTGGTACACCAAGTTCTCTGAAAACCCAGGAGATCAAATTTTATTAATGCTCTATCCCACTTTGGTGAATTAATCATCTCTGGCTAGGGTATTATCAGTAGAATAATCACTACAGTAGCTTTGGAACTCCAAAAAGAGTGAATTCAGTTGATACTAGGAGGTATTTGCAATACCTATCCATTGCCCTTTTCCTCATATCAAAATCTGCTGTAGATTAAATCTGGTGAAATAGACAATTTGTCTATAGAACTGCCTTTGGGAAATTCCTAATGGAATTCTGATAATTATCTTGACTTCATTCCAACTCTCAGTGAACAAGCACAGCAAACTCTACTGAACCATCCAAGGAAATAATTTTTGGAGCTCCAGAACTTTTCTGGTGATTTATCTCCTAAAACTAGAGCCTTTTTCACTGGAAAATTAATAGTAAATCAAAGGAAATTGATAATTTAGTGAAACCACTTTTGTTGGTTTCATATTATCACTACCTATCTGTTGGTATCATCTCTACACAATGGTATCATATAGAATATGGTCTTGTTCCAAAATCCATCTCTTAGGTAGTTTCTAGACTATAAATCCTAAGGGATTTTCATCCCCTTCTCCAAGGTCATCTCAGTCTCCTAATTCCAATCCTCTCAAAACCATCTGAATCTTAATCTGGTATTATCCAAGTGCTTGCTATAAGTATTGTTGCTTGTATGCCTTGTGTTGATTGTGGCTTGGTTTCCTTGCATGTGCTGTCAGGACGACGATAGTTGCGATGAAATCGGAGAGCAAAAGAAGTGGTATTTATAATTGGAATTGGTATTCTGGGTTATCTAAATAAGAAGTCCAGGGTCAATTATGCCATATTGCTGATCACAGGAAAGCCACCTTCTTGATCATAAGCCTCGTCCTACTGTTTTACTTATGCATGTTTTACTTATTGTTTTATGAAAACTGCATTGTTTTACTTTATGTAGACGTATATATATATATGGTAGTGGTTTGGCTCCTCCGAACTACTACACTATTGTACTACTAAGTACAACCCCGTTGGTGACACCTACTCGTCCCTAATAGAATAGATGGTGTATATCACCATAACCCTTTGGAGACCCCGATTTAGTCGAAGCAAAAGCTAGAGGATGGGAAGACCCCGGAAAAAGTTTTACCAAATGTTTTATGATAAAACCTTGGTGAGGTGGGACCTCCAAAGAGATGTTGAGAAAGAAAAAGGTTTTGTTTTATAAATGCTGGAGGAAAACTAGAGGAAAAAGGTTTACAAAAACGCACCTGGTTCTCTGCAGTCTAGCTATAACAACTTAACCCTGTGCAACCACATTACTCTGGTATGGGACAGGGCTGGATTTGATGTTTGTCTACCCTAGTATAAGCTGCCTCACAACAACTACAGGGGACCAAAAGTCCCTAGAGGGTGGGCCTTCTCACGTAAGGGTCCATGTGGGACATCGGCCTGGAGAAGGAATGAAGGGTCGACAGGCCTCCACGCGTTACTATGAGCCCCTCATTGAAAGCACACCTGGGAGGTGTTCCGGTTGGTCCTCGCCCGACGTCCCGGTGTTGAGGGGATTAACACTCATAGGGTAGGCACTTATATTGGAGTGGGCATCCGGAGAGTCTTGATTGGTTACTCGACCCACGATCGGTGAAGATCATGGTAGGATACCCGAATGGTGTGGGTAAAGTGTACAACCTCTGCAGAGTGTAAATCTATTCGAATAGCCGTGTCCACGGTTAAGGACGGGTTGGACAAACTTCTGTAGAGCGGTGCTGGTTTTGGTTTTCAAAAAGGATTTCTGAAAAGAAATGCTTTCGAAATGTTTTGACCATGGGATGGTCGGCAAGGATCCCTGTTTTGACCATGGGATGGTCAGAAAGGGATGGAAGGAGTTTGGTCGTGGGACGATCGGAGAAGGAAACAAATGGGTGACCCAATCCTAATGTTTTCCAAAACTTTCCAAAAAGGTTTCCAAAATGTTTACAAAAGTTTTCAACAAAGATATGTAGATGGGATAGCTACAAGAGAAATTATTTGAGAAAAGAACCTCTCTTGGAGACCTCCTAATACCACAGCCATATTGCATAGCCTCTTGTTATTATCTTACTAAGGTGGTTTGCGAGTACATTCAATGTACTCACTGGCATTGTCCCTGGCTATTAACTTGGCCAGATCTCAAGAAGAGGATGAGGATGGCGACTATGCGAGCTAGGATGTTCTCCCAGTCAGTTGCCTGTAGGTTAAGGCATGGCTCGACCTCTGCGCTTGATGAAGTCCACTGTGGATTATTGATGTAGCCATAACGGCATTCATGTAAGTCTTGTGATTCGGTATATTCTCGGATGATGTAATGATACTTGTCGGGTATGTGCCATGACTAACTGATCATGGGATCGTGGTTGTATGCATAACAGGGATTCTCGGAGGATTAATCCAGGGGCCCACAGACTTGGTATCAGAGCCATCCTGATCGTAGGAGAACCTAAGTTAGCATGGTCGCTAGACAGGAAACTTATTTTTGAAAACCCCGGCTTTCGAAAATTAGTTTCTCAATGAGTTTCAAAAAGTTCTACTTCTTCTCTTACTCTAAGTAAAGGCTTTCGAAAATGGTTTACTCCAACTCTTGATCCCAAACTTCAAACCTCCGGATTTTAAATAAATAGGGTCTGGAACCCGGTGAAGACAATGAGAGCAAGATGAAGACAAGCAACTACCAGCAAACACAAGGAGACTAAAATATCGCTCTACCAATGGAATCCTCCCACTCAGAAGACCTCAGGTATTGCCCTATCAAGAAGCGTCCAAGATACGATGAAGGCTTCATCTGCAAGATAGTGACTTCGACCTAAAGAAAGGCGGTATCTAGGGTCAATAGTCCTAAGAATAGGATTCCCCTACATCGCGAGTAGTTAACTCCTTGGTCCCTAGCATTGACCGTGTTTGCTTGCCTAGGTGACACATGTGTTGTTTGATGTGTGATTGTTTGCCAAGGACATTGTGACCCCCTCGCTCTTTCCGCCTTGTTTGTATGTTCTGGTTTGCCTTGACCTCCCTAAAAATATGACTCGAGAAGCGATAAACCACCTACTAACTCAGGAAACCGGTGTGCTAGCTATCGGTATTGAGACCTAGACTAACCTCGAGAGGATATGAGAGGAAAAGCATCACAAGACCCAGGAGTTCGACATCATCAAGTCAGAAACCACTCGAAGACCTCCCCTCAGCAAGACGGCATACCTCGTCAAACTCACCCCGCAAGACTCGTCAATAGCACCACATTCCCTTGATCCTCAATCTACTACAGCAAGAATCCCGTTGATGCCGGAGGCCAACCTCCGAAGGATCCTCAATAGCAAGAAGAAACCACCCGCTCAGTCAACCAAAACAAGGAGTGAAGACCAATCACACTAACCTATAGTGTATTAGAGTTTCTGATCACCTCAGGAGACTACCTATTGTAGTCGAACCTACCCAAACTAAAGGAATGATCCTCCCTAGAAGGTCAGAACCACCCCTGAAGTCACATGATTAGGATGCATGAAGACAACGAGTCCACTCCACCCTCAAGCAGAAACAACGCAAGAGATTCGAGCGAAGACCCCTTCTCTGAAGATGACCGCAGCCACCCTAACTAAAGACTAGCTAGGAGAGTCACAAACCGCTAGCTTGCCCGGAGCTAACTCCATAATGGCTTCGTTAGGAAAACCAGCCCCGCCAAGGTTGATAACATAAGGCGTCACTCGACGACCCCAGCTCAAGAATCCGGGAAGATACAGCCACCCGCTAACAGCAAGACAGCCTTCCAAGATAGAAGCTCCAAACCATTCTCGATGAACCATTAGTAAAGCTCTAAGGAGGAAAGACTACGTCTTTCCACTCAACCTCCAGAAGACTGTCTACCGGAAGATACTTCAGAAAGGATCCCCAGTTCCGACATCCTTTCGCCAAGTAGTAACTCGTGGTCCATCAAAGGAGAAACTAACTGAAGATCCTATGAAGTCCCTATGCCGTTCCAGCTGAAGACCCACCAGAAGGGCCACCATATCGCTAACCGCTCAGTTCCAATCGCTTAGAGGATTTGAGACTCCAACAACTCCAATAGGCTAAGGACGAATAATAGTAGGATATAAGCCCCGTAAGTTATAGTTCCTCGGAGCCTGCTGAAGACCTCAATTCTAGGAAAAAGATGGACGACAATATTCAGGACCTCCACCAATAAAGACAAGAAGGAAGGAATGTGTTATCTCTGAGCTAACCCAGTCAAATCCTAAGGGGGAAAGACTGCGTCTTTCCCACAAAAATAGAGTAACCCCTTCACTAGAAGCAAACCCAGGAGTATCGACCATAAAATCTTTAATTAAGATACACTACAACCCTAAGGAAGAGCTGTGAATCCTTAGAGAGAGGTACCCCCAGATGTAGGTTCTATCCTCTGACGAGTACTCTGTGAAGTTCAGCATCAAGTGAGTCTGCCCAGTCTAAGCCATCAATGATATAGAGTCCGGAAGAAAAAGAAGGTCATCTCTCAAAATCAAGACTGGACTATGCCCAACTCTCAGTGCATTCCCGAAGACTGAAGCTCAACTTCCTCGACAGAGTAACCAGTTTCAAAGGTGGAGTCCGTAAGATAGCACGCTTGAAACCAGTAGCGCTAACCTTGACGCAAAATCCTCTAACCCTACTCTCCTGAATCTCGGGACGAGATTCTTTTAAGGGGGAAGAACTGTAACATCCCAATTTCCGCAACCCTGATTAGTTGTTCAGAATGCAAAAGTCAGGGGGAACAAAAACTTTTTCTTGTTGAGTGCGGAAGTGTTGGATTGTTGTTTCGATATGTTCATGCATATGAATGTGTACTAGATGATATACTCCTTACCTCAACATCAGTTGACAAAAGCTATTTACCAAAACTATCCTGGCTCATTTAACATTTTCCCAAATATTCTGACATTTCAGAACTTGAGCCAAGATGCTTATGTAACCAAAGCTATTTTAGTATCTTCTATTGAGAAAACTATGGAGAGATATATAAGATACTCTCCTTATGTTTTCAAGACAGAACCTTCTACTATTCTTATATCTAGATTTAACAAAACCTTTTTATGAAGCTTTTGAACTCTACTCTTGGTAGAGATACCAAAGACTCTCATCTTATTAAAAATCCAACCTATTCAAAATACCCATCCTTACCTCAAGCTAAGCCTGATGGTAACCCTAGTAGTAGTTGATTTGTTTGTAAGATGAGTTGCCTTGGTCTGCTGCTTGAATTGTCTGCTTAGGAGATAGTATCAGCTACCCTAGGACCTCATCAGTAGGATCAAGAGGTCTCCCAATCACCACACCCTAAGAATGAATACAATCTGGATCTGATCCCTAGCTACTCAATAGTCATCTAAAGACCTTTATTAGATCATCTCTGAAGTGATCTACTTCTAGAAGCTTTCAAGTCAATGGAGACAAACCTCAAGCATGGATCCTTTCTACTCAATCTACACTTCAACATCATCCACTTGATTATGCTTGGGTACCTTGCAACCCATCAAAAACCTCCCATCTTCTTCTCTAGTCAAAAACCCCAAATCTGCCAAATTTGGCTTAAGTCTGGAAATCTGTTTCTAGCATCACCTTTTTGAATGCCTCCCTTTCCCAACCCTTGTGAATTTTTGGTAATTCACTTGAACCATATTGTTAACCATCCTAAGGACTACCAAGGACCACTCTTTATCTTGGTTAGATCATCCTCCAACCCACTTGTTCTTGATGGTTTTGCAGGCAAGAAAATAACTTTTCCTGCAAATCTAGTCAACATGCCTACTTTGATAGAAGCTCACACCACCTTCCAACCTTCTATGGACCAACTCTTTGCATGGTTGTGTTCTACTCATATAGTTCTATCATTACCTACTTCACTTATTCCACTTGGATCCTTGAGCTGTTTAAACCCACAAGGTTTTGAAGGCTAGTTGATAATCTGCTTTGGCAGGCTTATTTTATTCAAAGTTTGAACGCCTGTCTTGATGAGCTCAAGCAAGATCAAGCTCAAACCTCTGCACCCTAGTGATCTATATCACTTTGTCTATACATCCATATATCCCATGCCCCCAGGGGAGCCCTGAGCTCCAAGATCCAACAAGGTTTTGGTGGCATGAAAACAATCTTACCGAAGATCCCCAAATCTCTAGTTTTCACCAAAAACAACTTGGAATCTCCAATCCCAAGGTTGCAAATGCTTGCTACACCTTGTCTACATCATCTACCTTGATCATCGAGATTTATCAAATATTATCCATAATTATTATGGCTCCAAATCTATTTAATCTCTTTAATAGTCAAAATCTCCAAAACTCCTCTCACAACGGAAAGTTTGGTTTTTGCCAAAACACTTCCCCAACTTCTTGATCAATTGAGATACATACATTATACCCTATCTTCCAACTTCAAAAATAAATATTTTTGAAGAGTTGCCCATTTTCTTAAATGGCTGAATTGGAATAATAATTGTTTTAAATACTTTTATATCTCAATAAATCTTGGGAAAATTCCCCTAAGTGTGTATTCACATTTTGGACCATCTCACATCAAAAACTCCACCTGTCCAATGTAAAATTATCAAATTATCTTCTAGAAACTACTTCTGTACTTTTTGAATAAATGATTTTAAGTGGACTTTAAATCCTTAGAAAAATCCCAAATAATCCCTGGATATGTATCTTGACCTCATCTACCCACCAGTACCATCTCCCTACCTTGTCCTATACAATTTATCAAACTTCCTTCACAAGCACCTATTTGCTAAATTTAGCAAACCTAGCTAGTATTAATTTAAATCAAGACCAAACCACCACCAATCTTGCAAGGCAATGCACCATAACACCTAGCACTCATCCCTGGTCGTGATCACTATAGCAATTACTGTACAATTCTTGTCTTTAGTGCTTGGACACTAGTGTTTAACCCATGTGGGTGTCTTGGCATGTAAAACCCCTCTAGCAGCAGCACCTCCTTCTCTCTGACCTGCAACACGACCAGATACCACCTCCACTGCCCCCAGAAAACACTCCCCTGGTCTCACCTCTTCCTCCTCACCTCTCATGGACCATGTCCATGGTGCACCTTCCCCACTCAAGATAAAAGGGCACAGGCCACCCCAGCCCCCAGATCCTGGCTCATTTTCCCCCTCTGCCTCCTCTCACCACCCCAGAGCACCCCTCTCCCTCCCCCACTGTTCTGCCCTGCTCGAGAGAGAGAAAGGGAGAAGCTTCGGCCTCTCCCATCTATCGAGCTAAGCCCCTTCCCCCTCTGTCCTCTCACTCTGCATGTTAGCCGAAAGAACCCTCTGGTTATGCTGCATCTAAGCCTCCCTCCATTTCTTCCCAGGGACACCCCCATAAGCGCCACCGTCGAGCTCCGGCGAAGCCCGCCTCAGACGCCATCGTAGGAGAAAGATCCCGGTGTGAACCCTGCCTTCCCGTCCCTCTTCGGACTCGGCTCGGTGCATCGCGTCGCCTCCGCGCCTCCCCTGTCATCGGCACGGCCTCCGGTGACCTCCCCCGTGTCGCCCGAGCGCCTGCTAGGGTTTCTTCTCCAACGAACTGCCGCCGCGAGGACGATGAGGGACAACTGTCGATCGGCTCTTAATCGTGCGGCTGAGTTCCGTCGATACCTCTTCGACCGCGACTGGTCGCTGACCGGCAGGCCCTGCGCGCCAGGATTCAAACGCGCGCATGCGTGCTCCCTCCCGCTCAACGTGCCCCGGGTGGGCCGGATTTCCCCTGTAAGGCCCAGCTCCGCCAGGAATTGGCCCGTCTGCCAATCCCTCCTTCTTTTAAATCTTGTTCTTTTATAGATCTGAGAACTACCAGTCATTTTTAATTCCCAAATAAAATGTAAAACTCTTTGAAATGTCTAGATATAAATCCTACCTTGTTCTTGTGTGTTTTGTGCAACATGCAGAACTGGTCACTTGCCAAAAATAATTTTTATTATTTACTAGCATTAATTCCACTAAACTTCATCCTTTTCACTAAATAATTTTCACAGTAAGTTGTACTCCCTCCGTTTCAAAATATAAGATGTTTTATCTTTGTGAAGGGAGTGTATCTAGACCCCTTCTAGTGTCTAGGTTCATTTGGATTTGGAGTGAACCTATATACTAAAAGGAGTCTAGATTCACTCCCTTCACAAAGCTAAAACATCTTATATTTTGAAATGGATGGAGTACATATCCAAATGATATAATTCAAAGTGCCTATGAAAGGTAGTTGAGATACCTATCTAATAGCCCTTGTCTCCAGCTAAGTGGAACTATAGATCTGAAGATATAAAAATGACAAGATTAAGTATATTATGTCTTTAGGAAATTCTCTAGGACAATCCATGATAGCTTTTACCCTAATTCCAACTCCAATGGATTATATACATCCATATCTAGCTAAACCTAGGAGATCTTAATTTATGGAGCTTCTGCTGAGTTTTGGGGAAAGAAACAATTTAGTCCCTAGTGTTTTCACTAGGTAATTCATTACAGTAGCTTTGCTACTCCAAATGGAGTAAACCCAATTTCCTCTAGTAGGTACTAATGGTACCTATCACTGGACCTTGGTCTCATGCCAAGATGAACAGTAGTTTGTCTTTAGTAAAATTAACAAAAATAGCTCTGATCTGACTTTAGGAATTTCTCTAGGTCAAACAAACAGAGGTATTGACCCAATTCCAACTCTCTATGATGTGGTACACCAAGTTCTCTCAAAACCAAGGAGATCAAATTTTATTAATGCTCTGTCCCACTTTGGTGAATTAATCATCTATGGCTAGGGTATTATCAGTAGAATAATCACTACAGTAGCTTTGCAACCCCAAAAAGAGTGAATCTAGTTGGTAATGGGAGGTATTTGCAATACCTATCCATTGCATTTTTCCTCATATCAAAATCCCCTATAGATTAAATCTGGTGAAAAAGACAAGTTTGTCTACAGAACTGCCTTTGGGAAATTCCTGATGGCATTCTGGTAATTATCTTGACTTGATTCCAACTCTCAGTGAACAAGTACAGCAAACCCTACTGAACCATCCAAGGAAATAATTTTTGGAGCTCCAGAACTTTTCTAGTGATTTATCTCCTAAAACTAGAGCCTTTTTCACTGGAAAAATTAATAGTAAATCAAAGGAAATTGATAATTTAGTGAAACCACTTTTGTTGGTTTCATATTATCACTACCTATCTGTTGGTATCATCTCTACACAATGGTATCATATAGAATATGGTCTTGTTCCAAAATCCATCTCTTAGGTAGTTTCTAGACTATAAATCCTAAGGGATTTTCATCCCCTTCTCCAAGGTCATCTCAGTCTCCTAATTCCAATCCTCTCAAAACCATATGAATCTTAATCTGGTATTATCCAAGTGCTTGCTGTAAGTATTGTTGCTTGTATGCCTTGTGTTGATTGTGGCTTGGTTTGCTTGCATGTGCTGTCGGGACGACGATAGTTGCGATGAAATCGGAGAGCAGAAGAAGTGGTATTTATAATTGGAATTGGTATTCTGGGTTATCTAAAGAAGAAGTCCAGGATCAATTATGCCATATTGCTGATCACAGGCAAGCCCCCTTCTTGCTCATAAGCCTCGTGCTACTGTTTTACTTATGCATGTTTTACTTATTGTTTTATGAAAACTGCATTGTTTTACTTTATGTTGACGTATATATATATGGTAGTGGTTTGGCTCCTCTGAACTACTACACTATTGTACTACTAAGTACAACCCCCTTGGTGACACCTACTCGTCCCTAATAGAATAGATGGTGTATATCATCATAACCCTTTGGAGACCACGATTTAGCCGAAGCAAAAGCTAGAGGATGGGAAGACCCCGGAAAAAGTTTTACCAAATGTTTTATGATAAAACCTTGGTGAGGTGGGACCTCCCAAGAGATGTTGAGAAAGAAAAAGGTTTTGTTTTATAAATGTTGGAGGAAAACCGGAGGAAAAAGGTTTACAAAAACGCACCTGGTTCTCTGCAGTCTAGCTATAACAACTTAACCCTGTGCAACCACATTACTCTGGTATGGGACAGGGCTAGATTTGATGTTTTTCTACCCTGGTATAAGCTGCCTCACAATAACTACAGGGGACCGAAAGTCCCTGGCGGGTGGGCCTTCTCACGTAAGGGTCCATGTGGGACATCGACCTAGAGAAGGAATGAAGGGTCGGCAGGCCTCCACGCGTTACTATGAGCCCCTCATTGAAAGCACACCTGGGAGGTGTTCCGGTTGGTCCTCGTCCGACGTCCCGGTGTTGAGGGGATTAACACTCATAGGGTAGGCACTTATATTGGAGTGGGCATCCGGAGAGTCTTGATCGGTTACTCGACCCACGATCCGTGAAGATCAGGGTAGGGTACCCGGATGGTGTGGGTAAAGTGTACAACCTCTGCAGAGTGTAAATCTATTCGAATAGCCGTGTCGGCGGTTAAGGACGGGTTGGACAAACTTCTGTAGAGCGGTGCTGGTTTTGGTTTTCAAAAAGGATTTCTGAAAAGAAATGGCTTTCAAAATGTTTTGACCATGGGATGGTCGGCAAGGATCCCTGTTTTGACCATGGGATGGTCAGAAAGGGATGGAAGGAGTTTGGTCGTGGGACGACCGGAGAAGGAAACAAATGGGTGACCCAATCCTAATGTTTTCCAAAACTTTTCAACAAGGTTTCCGAAATGTTTACAAAAGTTTTCAACAAAGATATGTAGATGCGATAGCTACAAGAGAAATTATTTGAGAAAAGAACCTCTCTTGGAGACCTCCTAATACCACAGCCATATTGCATAGCCTCTTGTTATTATCTTATTTAGGTGGTTTGCGAGTACATTCAATATACTCACTGGCATTGTCCCTGGCTATTAACTTGGCCAGATCTCAAGAAGAGGACGAGGATGGCGATTATGCGAGCTAGGATGTTCTCCTAGTTAGTTGCCTATAGGTTAAGGCATGGCTCGGGCTCTGCGCTTGATAAAGTCCGTTGTGGACTATTGATGTAGCCATAACG
This sequence comes from Avena sativa, assembly GCA_916181665.1. NCBI lineage: Eukaryota > Viridiplantae > Streptophyta > Magnoliopsida > Poales > Poaceae > Avena > Avena sativa. Next base: position 476,236,922 of record OV702290.1, read on the forward strand.
GGATTCATGTAAGTCTTGTGATTCGGTATATTCTCGGATGATGTAATGATACTTGTCGGTTATGTGCCACGACTAACTGATCATGGGATCGTGGTTGTATGCATAACAAGGATTCTCGGAGGATTAATCCGAGGGCCCCACATTGGGCTTATCCCGATCTATAGCCGCCACTTGTTGTGAGCTGTACCTATAATCCAAATGATCATCTCTTCTTTTACCTCGGAAATCATTCCTCCTGGATGATTCGGAACCGTCTCTGTAGTAGTATTCCTCATTCGACTTGCTTGACGTTAGCCGAGGTTGGGTCGGATCTCCCAAAGCGTACGAATCCGCGATCCGGATCATCTCAGCCAGGGTGATCGGCATATATCGTTGTAACCTCTGCCACAACATACTTCCATATCTACAGCCTTGGGCGAACCACACGATTACTTGTGACTCAATTACCCCTTCACAGGAATTGCGCACGTTACACCACCGAGTCAAAAACTCTCGGTCCGGCTCATTTGGTCTTTGCTTGCATAATGCCAAATTCTGTGGCCTATTCAGCCTCTTGTAGGTGCTCGAGAAGTTGCTGATGAATAGCTCTTCGAAATCTAATCAACAGTTGAAGCTTCCTGGCGGCAAGTTGTTCAACCAAACCCTCTCTAGCCCTTCCAATATCTAGGGCACATATCTCACAGCCCATCTCAAATTACCTGTGGCAATGTTCACTGTGGTTGCGTAATCAATGATCCAATCATCCGGCTTAGTGCTACTGTCATATGTCTTCGTTCCACGTGCCAGCTAAAAGTTCGGCACAGGTGGTTCTCTCATGATCTGAGGTCCAAAGCATGCCGGACCTAGTGGACCCTGCACCTCAATCATCTCCGACCTATAGATTTGGTCTAGCTTCAGTCTTGCTTCATCCGGCTACAAGTTCCTGTTCCCCAACATTGATCCAATCACATGGTGCTCTAGTATAGGAAATCCGGCATCAACCATTGCTGAGTAACTATCATTGTATCTGTCTTGACCCGGACGAGCATTTTGCTACTGCATTGCTTGGCCAGCACTTCTCTCCTTCCAAGGTGCGTACTGCTGTTGTTGTTGCCGAGGTACATTTTGCTATGTTCCCGCTAGATCACGCTGTCCGGCATTGTCGTTGGCTGCGTTCCTCTAACTGGCATTGCCTTGGTCGCGGTTACCTTGGCCAGCTTCACCTCGGCTGGCATTGTGACGATCCTCATCACTTTGCACTGCTTTTCCTTTTCCTACCTTTACCGGGTCATACGGGACCATCTGCTTGTCTCTTCTACCCGAGGTTACCACTTCCTCTCTTCTAGGGCCATTACCAGGGGACGACGCAACTCCCGCGGATTTTGCTGGGTTATTCCTTGCTGAGTAAACTACATGAGATGCTCCGGGTCATGCCAGGTTTGCCTTGTTTATTTCCTCATTCTGCTGACACGCCACCCTCAACAAGTGGTTAACCCTCTCATGTTGCCTCTCTCGGGCCTCTCCGGTTAAAGCTTATATTTCGAACGCAGCTGCATTGGCAGCCCTAAGGTTCTTAGTCGGGGTACTATACCTCTCCAGCCCTACCGTTACTATTGTAGTTGTCTAACCCAGCTTAGGTACATACTCCCTGTCAATCTCAGTAATCAGGTTACCTCGGATTTTTACTCCATTTATGAGGTTTGCCTTTACATACTCCCGCAGAGTGATAACTCAGCTACTTTTTTCGCACCAACTAGCATTTTCTTCCTAGTTTTCTCTAACTCAGCATGTGCCTGAGCCTGATCTACCTATTGCCTGTTGTAGTACATTCTCTGGCCTCTCTAGGGGAGGAAATCTAGACCTTGCCTGCTTCGGCGTGGTGTCCGGATATGGCGCTGGGTCCTTGCTTGCCCCTGCATCAGGCGTTGTCATCATGACCTCAACGCAGCTTGCGGGGATAGCGATACACATGTCGCGAGCTGCGCTGAGAGGTGGCTCGCCTTCCTTGACGACGTGCTACGGATGAACGCAGGACTCGTCGACGCCGACGTAGAGCTTGTGCGCGCCAAGCTTGATGAAGAGGCCGTTGCACGGAAGAGGATGCCTGCCAAAGCTTCCAACATTGTCGCTGACATAGTCCAGCGTTGCAAAGCGCTGAACCAGCCCGGAGATGATGCGTTCGCCGGTGCCGATGAGGTTTCCTGTCTGGAATTTTACTCCTGCTAGCACCGCTAGCCCCACGGTGGGCGCCAACTGTCGCGGTGGTGGCACAGCGGATGCCATAGATAGGCTAAAGATGGGGCCAATGTGCACTAGAGGAATCCAGTGAGGGATAGTGTGGTGATTCCACACACAAGTGTTTGTATTTCTCTCTTGTTGGATGTGGATTACAAGGGTTCCTCGAGTTGTTTGCGAGAAGGAGACTAGTTCTCTTACTACCCACTACAAAGCTCTAGAGTCCTTCCTTAACAGTATCATCGATCCCCTTCTATAGAGGCCCTGGTGCTCCTTATATAGGGGAGCCCAGGTCACAAATCTAGGGCACACGTGGAAGCATATTCCCCGAATATGCCCTTTGGTTAAAACAATATGCCTCTTTTTACACTTTAAACGGCTAGTCCAGACTCAGGACGTAAGCCTCCCTGGGCCCCTCTGTGGCGTTGCATCACCAGACATTGATAGCGTCAGCCGACGTTGCCTGTGTCACCTTTGTCGGCCACGCCCCGCTGGTCCTTCCCTCTGCCCGCTTCTCTCACGATACAGTAGACAGAGGCCACCTTTTGACCAGCGGGAGATTCCTTCCTTCCCTTGGAAGCCAAGTGGTAACCCGGCTAGCGCCTGGCTAACCCGGCTACAGGGTACCTGCAAATAAGACAGACCAAACATAGACGACATATGTTTTATGCCGGACGGATTAACGTTAGGTGAACAGCCACCGGGCCGGGTCATTCCGTAAGTCCTGCCTTGAGGTGACTCGGCCAGCATTCGCTGTGACCTTGCCGTACCTCGGCTAACTCGGCCTTTATACCCCGGTGTGACCCTACCCGGGGGTATCCACCAACACTTACTAATAAAAACACACTTCAAAATCAGTCTCACTATGTTATCACTAAAACCAAGCCTTAACATGATAGTCTCAATACAATGCCATTCAAGTCGAATGTAAGCCTTCACCATGTCAAGGTTAACTGCACATGTTCTATTATTTCCTTTCTTCTTCCTCCAAATTGCATGAACACTTTCATATGCAATCAAGATATTGTCGGTCATTAGACACCCATGAACAAAGGCACTATGTTCTTCTCCAACAACATCACCAAGAAAAGTAGAATTCTATTTTCAATGCACTTCGGTTCGATTTTATAAAGAACCGACCAAAGGGATATAGTCCTATATTGAGCAATTCTCTGTGGATTTTGTACCTTCAGAATCAAGGTTATATAAGTGTCGTTCAACCCAACCGGTAGCACACCACCATTCTAAAAATCCAAGACAGCCTGCACCACATCTTGATTAATTAGATTCCAGTGCCGCTGAAAGAATCCTATCATGAAACCGTCCACCCCAAGGGCTTTAGATCGAGCCATTCGAAAAAGGGCTACCCTGATTTCCTTCTCAGAATAATCTATGTCGATTAACTCATTCATCTCATCGGACACCCTAGGTTGAACAATATTAAGTAGTTTATCCATATTGCCAAAACCTTGCGACATATATAAATATTGGTAGAATCGCTGAACTTCTACCAATGTCTCAGTCTATATTACCGCACACTGAAACATCATCACACACCAGCATCTCAATTCTATTCAATCGTTTTTCTGAGCAAGACGTGCATGTAAATATGATGTTGTTACAATCCCCTTCACGTAACTAAATTACACGGGAACATTGCTGGATCCAAATCTCCTCCTGATGAAAGTCCCATCATAATTCCTTGACTACGGCCCGGCCTCTTCGGTTGGGCCACGGCCCACTGATCTAGCCTGCAAACAATTCATCTTTTGTCTCAGTTCAGTTCCTCACTGTTTGCGGTAGACACCCAATATCTGCTAGGTGCTCAATTTACCTTGTATAAGAGCATCTTCACCGGGCCGACCCAACCACCCCGAGCGCGTCTGAATGCGTCCGCGCGGACGCGTGGGACGGGGCGCGACCTCTTAGCGGTGCGACAAATCCGGACAAACGCGCGCGGACCTACTCATCTGTGCATCTAATTTGGGCAACGTTTGGGTCGGCCCGGACAGCGCGCTCGTCCTCGCGCGTCCTCCCGTTTGTTTATCCGGACCCTGTAGCCAGTGGTACAACAGACACTCCTCCCACAAACCCTCGCCCTCCATATCCCGCCGCCAGAGCAGGTGCAGCAATCGCCGCCGTCACCGCCGACTGCCGTCGTCGCCCCCCCCCCCCCCCCCCCGATATCGAGCAGGATGACCACAGGCCACGCGCGTTGCCGGAGTTGACTGGACGCTCCACAAGCCATCCCGCCTCCCTTGGCCTCCGCCTATCGATTGGACACGCACAACCTGTTCGGTCGTTTGCCGAGGTGCTTTCGTCGATCCTTTCTTGGTTATCTGGTCTGCTGCGGGAGTTGGCATAGCCATTGACGGTATCGCCTGGTGGACAGATGGGTAGCAGCCGAAGGACGATCGAGTTCTTCTACAAGAATTTCGTCGAGTCATCGTCCGACGAGGAGTTTGACGGTGAGATCAAAATTCTGCTTGCAGCTGCACAGATGGTGCACGACCACTACATCATCTCGCCGCGTAGAGGTGGTTCGGCGAAGCGACGAGCCAACCATGAACGCGACCAGGAAGAGGGGCACATACGCCTTTATAAGGACTACTTCCATCCAACTAATCCGGTCTTCAAAGAGAAGGCATTCTGTCACCGCTATCGGATGTCCAGGAACCTGTTCTTGGACATACTCAATATGGCGAGGGAGTACACCGACTACTTCGAGGCCAAGTACGATTGTACCGGTAAGATTGGCTTCTCCTTCTACCAGAAATGTTTTGCTGCCATTCGGCAGCTTGCTTATGGAGTGCCCGGTGATCTCCTCGACGACTACATGCGCATGAGAGAGTCTATATGCCACGAGGCCATGTACCGATTCTGCAGCGCAGTTGTAGCTGTGTTTGGCAAAGTATATCTAAGAGAGCCAAACACCGAATACACTGCCCGCCTTCTCTCCATCAACGAGAGTAGGGGTTTCCTGGGATGCTTGGCAGTATCGACTACATGCATTGGCAGTGGAAGAACCGTCCTTTTGGTTGGCAAGGGCAGTTCAAAGGGCTTGCAGAAGGTTGCACCGTTATACTAGAGGTTGTTGCATCATATGATCTCTGGATTTGACACTCCTTTTTTGGCATGGCTGGATCAAGCAATGACATCAATGTGCTGCAGAGGTCTCCGGTGTTTGTTAGGCTAGTAGAAGGCAATGCCCCACAAGTTTCCTACGAGATTAATGTCAATGCATATGATATGGGGTACTATCTAGCTGACGGTATCTATCCGTCCTAGGCCACCTTTGTTAAGACAATCTGCAACCCTGGAGATGAGAAATGCAAGAGGTTTGTGAAAGACCAAGAGGCCGCTAGGAAGGATGTGGAGCGAGCATTTGGTGTGCTTTAGTCAAGGTGGGCTATTGTTCGATACCCTGCTAGAACCTAGAGCACGGAGAGGATGTGGGATGTGATGATTGCTTTTGTGATCATGCACAACATGATCGTCGAGGATGAGCGCGATGACAACATCTTGGACCAAGGCTGGGATTTCCAGGGTCAATTGGGTGAGCCAGAGCTAGGTGTAGCGTCTTGGGAAGAATTCATGCAAGTGCATGAAACTTTGCGTCACATGCAAACTCATGACCGGCATCAACTATATTTGGTTGAGCATATATGGGCTCGTGCAGGAAATCAAAATGCTTAACCCCCATACGTCATAAACGTATCTATAATTTTTGATGTTCCATGCTTGTTTTATATCTACTTTCTTACGTTTTTGTCCACACTTTGAGGTATTTTTATACATTTTTTGGAACTAACCTATTAACAAGATGTCACAGTGCCAGTTGCCGGTTTTTTGCTGTTTTTGGTTTCAGAAAATCTAGTAAGGAAATATTCTCGGAATTGGACGGGACAAAAGCCAAAGTCAATATTTTATCCGAAGCAACACGGAGTCCAGAGGGGAGACGAAGTGGCGCACCAGGGCGGCCACACCTGGTGGCGGTGCGGCCTGGGGGGAGGGGCGCCACCAGGGGTGTGGGCCCCCTAGTGCTCCACCGACCTTGCCCTTTCACCTATAAAAGCCTCCCGGGATGAAAACACTAAGAACCTGATCCGAAACCCAATCAGAAATCCACGAAAGAGTCTGTAGCCGCCGCCATCTCCATCCCTAGATCGGGGGGATCTGAAGCTCTTCCCGGCACCCTGCCGGAGGGGAGAGATCACCCTGGAGGCCTTCTTCATCATCATGCCTGCCTCCCGTGTGATGCGTGAGTAGTTCATCCTTGGACTATGGGTCCATGTAGTAGCTATATGGTTGGTGCTCCTCCTTTGTGCTATCATGTTTAGATCTTGTGAGCTCCATTCATGATCAAGATCATCTATTTGTAATCTTACATGTTGTGTTTGTGGGGATCCGATGGATATTGAGATGCTATTTCAGATTGATTATTGATTCTATCATGTCTATGTTATTTGTGATCTTGCATGCTCTCCGTTGTTAGTAACTATCTTGGCCAAGTAGATGCTTGCAACTCCAAGAGGGAGTATTTATGCTCGATAGTGGGTTCATGCCTCTAGTAATATAGGGAAGTGACAGGAATCTCTAAGGTTGTAGATGTGTTGTTGCTACTAGGGAGAAAACGGCAATCCTTTGTCCATGGGGCAATCGCATTGTTTACTTTACACACTTTGCTTAATGCAATTATCTGTTGCTTGCAACTTAAGGACAGATTCACAAGGGGATTCCCTCACAACCAATCTCTTTACTTTGTTTTTTGTTTTGCTTAGTTTATTTTTTTTCTTTGTTTGCTTGTTTCTTTTTATCAAAAACACAAAAAAAATTAGTTCTACTGGTTTCTTCTTTTATCAAAACACAAAAAATTAGTTCTTTCTGTAGTTGTCACCTTGTTCTTAGCTCACCATGTTGATTCCTAAGTTCACCCTGAAAGACCTTTCAATAGGTAGTGGCTCTATAATTGGGAAAGGTAATATTGAGGAATTTTTTAATCATGTTAGCAAGCATGAGGATATTGAGGATAGATCCTTAGCAGAACTTGCTCCAAATTATGAAATTGTTGTAGCTTATTTAGTTCACATGTTGGAGGCTAGGTTTTTTAACCTTAACCCCATGATGCAAGTAATGTTTCTTAAACTTAAAGATATTGAGGATACTGAGAAGAAAGATTTCATCCTAGAAACTTTGCTTAAAGAATTCTATGATGTTGTTAAGGAAGCTAGAAATGTATTTGATTGTTTTAATATGCTAGGCTTATGTGTAGATGTTATTGGTACACTAGAAAAAAGGACAAAATCAAACCCAATGGAGAGGAAATTAAAATACCGATACCTTTTAAACTTGTAGGAATGCATGAAGCCTTAGAAAAGAATTTTTATTGGATTGTTCCTGAAAACCCATTTGATAAAAATAGTGAACCCAAGAGTATTGAGAGAGGATCCTCTAAAACTTATTTGGATGAGATACCTTGCCTTGTTGAAGATATTTCTGGTATTGATCTTAATGATTCTTCATTTGAAAATACTTGAATCTTGCCTCCTATGCCTAGCTCAAAGGCGTTAAACAAAAGCACTATTGGGAGATAACCCAAATTTTTATTCAGTAAGTTTTTCTTTTGTTGAGTCTTGCAAGTTATTGCCTCAGTAATAACCTCTCCTTATCTCTTTTGTGTGGTTTTTGTGCCAAGAATAACCTCTAATGAGAGAGAGGTAAGACTTGGGAAAGTTGTTGTCCCGAAACAGATTTTTGTGCTTCATTGTAAAAAATCGTGAAAAATCCCTGTACGTCGGATTGAGCTGTAATTTTTTGTGCTTATGATGCGGGTTATTATCTAACTTTCTTTAGTTTACCACTTTTCGATTTGAGCAACAGAAGGTCTTCGAAAAAATCGGTTTTTACCTGCTGGTCTATTTTGACAGATTTCTGCCATTATTTGCATTTGCCTCTTAATCTCTTTCTCTTTGAGTTATCTTTGATCACTTGAGATTTTAGAAGGAATTGCCACAGTAGCTTGTGTTTTAATGGAAGTTTTACTTGTGATAAAACTAAACCCAAGGACGTATTATCTTGAATACACTAATGTTGCTAATGAAGATTGTGTAAAGTTTTGTATGGATGAAATTTTAAAGTGTAGGGAAGAATAATGTGATGAGATGAAGGATGGACAAAAGCTCAAGCTTGGGGATGCCACCCGTGTCACCCCAAGAAATATTCAAGAAGTACAAGCGTCAAATCTTGGGGGATGCCCAAGGCATCCCCTTCTTCATCAATAAAAATCTCAGGTTTTCCTCCAAACACTTCATTTTTATTGTTTCGTAAAAAATTATGTTGTTCTTGGACCGTCTTCGTTTTTGTTTTTAGTTTTCTTTTGTTTGGTTTGCTTAAATAAATTGTTGGAATCCCGCATTCATACATAGTTTCAAATAACTTGATTTGTGTTTGAAAAGAGTAGGAAGTTTCATGCTTATAAGTGGTACAAAAGGAGCTTGTTTAGACTGTGGCTTAGACTTTATCCTGTCATGTTTGATATGGCTTTGACTTTATGCTTAGTAATTATTGTCGTAGCATGACTTGTTCCAAACAATTTAGATTGCTTAATATGCCTTGAAAGAATCATGCGTATTTTTAGCATACAAAAGCATAATATTATGGTATTCTCCTTTGATGCTTTATTTGGGTTGACTTAGCGCATGCTTACACCATGTTAAGACTATACCAGTCACCTTAGCCTCTATGATCATTTATTTTTTGACTTGTAATATCACTTTATGCTTTAATTAATAATGTTTTGTTGCTTTGCATGATTATGGCCATTATTACTCTCTTAGTTGGTTGCTCCCAGTGTTTTGCTAGCCTCCACATGTACCAAGTATGAGTTCCACTCATACATACAACCCCCAAGAAAACCAAGTTATTCCAAAGAGTTGACCATACCTACCTATTAGCATTATTGCTATTCTAAGTATATTCATGTTTTATCTACCTTCTGAATTAAACTTGTTATGTGAAAATTAGTGATTAAAGCTCTCACAAACTTGATGGCACACTTTACTTTCTTGCACTTAATAAACTTGAACCATTGTGTCCATCTATGTTGCATATATGCTTGCGCTTTATAAGTTGAGAATTAGCAGAACCATGTACCATGGGGAACGCTTTCACCATTGCACTTATTATTCAGTTGATATCATGTTCTTTTGTTTATGGATCCCGGCGGTGTGAAATAAAAGGGGAGCTTGTAAGCTCATGGAGTCTGTATGTGTGTTAGAGAAATGCCTGGGCGGCTAGCCTAAGCCATGCCTAATTATGGTGGAAACTTGCAGCGTAACCATAGTGAGCATTATGTGAAGCATCCTCAACAAAAACCTATGCAAATAGCAAATAAAAAGATCGCTAAGATGCTCATTGTCTGTTGCCTTGTATTAAGGCCTTTCTTTTAATTTTATGTTGAGTCTCCATCTTCTATCTTTATGCACCTATTAAGAGAGCATAGTCGCAATTCTTAGTTTAATGTGCATTATCCCAAGACTTGTTGATTGATTCATAACTTTGATATTGCTTGTTCTTAAATTATTTGTATCTAGTCACCCTTATGAACTTTGAAGGTGTCCTATGCATTTATGTTTTGCTATACCATGAGGGACAAGCTAAATACCACTCTTATTATGTTTTCTATATGTGAAACAAACAAACGTCTTTCAAAGCATTGTTATTCATGAATCTTCCATTTGTACCAATTCATGTTACAACATAGTTTCTATGTCTTATTGTTAGAACTCCGTCTTTCATGTTCATGTTTAGAGTACTATGATCCCAGCTATCAATGTTTACAAATACCTTGATCAAGATTGTGATGGTGCATGTCACCTCAAAAATTATTCTTTTTATCACTTACCTACTCGAGGACGAGCAGGAGTTAAGCTTGGGGGTGCTTGATATGTTGTAAATGTATCTATAATTTTTGATGTTCCATGCTTGTTTTATATCTAGTTTCTTATGTTTTTGTTCACACTTTGACGTATTTTTATACATTTTTTGAAACTAACCTATTAACAAGATACCACAGTGCCAGTTGTCTGTTTTCTGCTATTTTTGGTATCAGTGCCAGTTGGGTGTGGGCCCCCTGGTGCTCCACCTACCTTGCCCTTTCGCCTATAAAAGCCTCCCGGGATGAAAACCCTAAGTACCCGATCAGAGACCCAATCAGAAATCCACGAAAGAGTCTGTAGCCGCCGCCATCTCCATCCCTAGATCGGGAGGATCCGAAGCTCTTCCCGGCACCCTGTCAGAGGGGAGAGATCACCCTGGAGGCCTTCTTCCGGTGTGATGCGTGAGTAATTCATCCTTGGACTATGGGTCCATGTAGTAGCTAGATGGTTGGTTCTCCTCCTTTGTGCTATCATGTTTAGATCTTGTGAGCTCCATTCATGATCAAGATCATCAATTACATAATCTTACATGTTGTATTTGCAGGGATCCGTGGATATTGAGATGCTATTTCAGATTGATTATTGATTCTATCATGTCTATGTTATCTGTGATCTTGCATGCTCTCCGTTGTTAGTAACTATCTTGGCCAAGTAGATGCTTGCAACTCCAAGAGGGAGTATTTATGCTCGATAGTGGGTTCATGCCTCTAGTAATCTGGGGAAGTGACATGAATCTCTAAGGTTGTAGATGTGCTATTGCTACTAGGGAGAAAACAGCAATCCTTTGTCCATGGGGCAATCGTATTGTTTACTTTACACACTTTGCTTAATGCAATTATCTGTTGCTTGCAACTTAATACTGGAAGGGGTTCGGATGATAACCTGAAGGTGGATTATTAGTCATAGATGTAGTTGGATTATGGTCTATGTATTATGTTGTAATGCCCAATCAAATCTTATAGGAGTCAAGATGTCTAGTATATGCATTGTATGCTTTCTCGAATCTGTCAATTGCCCCGCTGTAATTTTTCACCAAACATGCTATTTATCTTAAGAAGAATCACCTCTAGTGAACTATGGATCCCAGTCCATTCTTTTACCATTGATATACCATCTACTGTTTACTATTTACCATTTACTTTCTACAAGCAATTACTATCTTCCACACAATATATTTAGTCCTTTGTTTTTAGCAAAGCCGGTGAGATTGACAACCTCACTATAAGTTGGGGCAAAGTTCTGTGGTTATGTTGTGTAGGATTCCAAGTTGGTAGCAACACCTTGGAGTTGTTTCCTTGACCCTACTGGTTCGATAACCTTGGTTTCATAACTGGGGGAAACTTGCTGTTGTGCTCATCATACCTTCCTCTTGGGGTTCCCAACGAGCTCGAGATATCTTGAGCCATCAAACCCCTTATTTGTTTTCTACAATTCGACTGACGTTTGGTTATTTTTTATCGAATAATGTGTATGTACTATTCATATGTATGCACTATTTTAATTATATTACCTAATCTAGTTTATTTACTTGTCAAAATATACATTTCTCTACATAATCTGATTGAACTATTTATATGCAAAGGCCAACTCTAGACAGCGTTGGCCAGGCGCGGACATTTGGGTCGCACCGCTAGGCATGGCTGGCCGGACAGGCCGGACCGCGGCCCCAAAGCGACCGCGACCCGACCCAAACGGATAGAAATGGGCCGTTTCGGTCGCCAATTTGGCTCAGCCCAGTGAAGATGCCCTAATTTCTTGATAGCATCAGGTACCCCATGAAGTCCTCTCCGGCCAACCCCACATTCCCAATTTTCTTTGATCAATTTTCATAATTCACGTGGGTCTGCCAAACATTTTCATATCAGAATTGTTTAGCCCCTCGCGGTCTATGTTCGGACAACCAATCCCTTAGCTCCACCAATAAAAAATAGCGGTCCGACTCTATAGACAAAATGTGTCTAACACTTGTATGCTCGGAGCGATTGAAAAACTCGGGGTTACCAAGAGGCCTTGTCTAATATAGCTTTGAAATTATTATTCATAGCTTGAAGATTGTCCTTGGTATAAGCAATATCAGACCACCCAGATCCTACAACTTGATATCATATGTCGCTTCTCTGAAATTTCTCATCTTCCATTCAGGCCTAGCATCTTGGGAAAAGTGCTCAGAAGCATATAGGGCGTGTTTGGTTGCTCGGCCCAAGATTTCTCCTTTTTTGCCATTTGGCCCACTGGGTGCTGCATGGTGGGAGATTGGGCTAGGGCCAAGATGGGCAAGTTGTTTGGACTCCTGTATCTTTGTTTCCTGCAAATAAGCCTAGTTGTTTGGTTGCCCAGTTGTTTGTATTTTTTCCTTGCTGATGCATTTCTCAGCTGTTTGGTGTGGTTCTTTGCATTTGATCACATGGGTTATGATCACCCATTTCAAATTTAGTGATCTTACCACCCAGCACACACACACACACAACGACATGATCATAAGAACAATCATATGCAAACAGAACATCACCATAACATTACTAGCTACAGAAGAACAATCTTAACTGTCACTAGCAGGTAGCAAGCAGGGGTTCTAAACTTCATCCCTGATCAAAAGAACCATCAGCAGGGGCATCACCTACCCCTCAAACACCAGGGGCTTAACCCCTAATGAAACAAACCATCAATAGGGGCATGGGATGCCCCTGAACCACCACTAGGGGCATGGGATCCCTGATCAAAAGAACCATCAGACTACTAGTTCACCATCACAAGTTCTCCATCAACAACAGTACTACTACTTACAGACATATAAAAGCATGGACATGAAGACCGCCGCCGGCTAGCCGTGGTCTAGGAAGGTGTACTGCCTGGCGCTGGAGGAGCTAGCCTTGTAGATCATCATCTTGATGACGAAGGCCTTTAGCTTGAACTCTAGGACATCGTCGCGAACTAGGTCATACTTATAGACCAGCTCCGACCAATTCTTCCTGAAGGCAACCTGGCCAGAAAACCAGTCGACCTGCATGAACTCGGCGCACCACCGACATGCTGTGACCTACACCACGCGCAGCAGAGGTTGCTTGATCCAGGTCCTCAGGCCGAACTGGAACGCTGACGAGATTACCAGCATGTGCAGGTCGGCCGCATCCAGCTGGATGATGAAGCGACGAGGAACCTTGGTTATTGGGTAGTGGCCAAGCTTCGGCTTCCTGCCCCTCTTGCTATGCGTGTTTGTAGCCGCCTCCACCCTGCCGATGACCACTGGCTTCATTTGCCAGCGGTTTGTCGGGAGCATGTCGGCATAACCTTGTGGGGGATGCCAGCCCCTCCCGGTAGTCTTGCATTCGAACTTAAGCAACTTTCCATGAAGTAAAACAAGGTCAGCAAGCAACATTTCCTAATTTGGCAACGCACATGCTACGAACATGAAGTACAATGCCTAACCTAGCAACACAGATGCTACAAACATGGAGTACAATGCCTAATCCGGCAACACACAGGGTACAAACATGGAGTACAATGCCTAATGTGGCAATGCACATATGCTACAAACATGGAGTACAATGCCTAATCAGGCAACATGGTACAAACATGGAGTACAATGCCTAATCTGGCAATGCACACATACAATCATGGAGTACAATGCCTAATCTGTGAATCCCCAATCGGGCTATGGCCCAGGAGAAAAACCAAATTGGGTAATCTGGTCAATTAAATCGCAAAATATGTCTGCACATTATCAAATATGTTGCTACGTACTGCGGAAAACCCCAAATCGCTCTACAACTACCGAAGATCAAGTCCTAAATATCATCGATTTGGGGCCAAACCCTAACTGCAATGTAGATCGGGGACTTACCCTTGTCGGTGGTGGTGCCATCGATGACGATGGTGCAGTTCAAGGCACCACCGGAGCAAGAGAAGAAGCTTCGGTCGTGAAGGTTGGGGCCGCCGGCACCAGCGGGAAAACCCTATCCGCGTAGTCGAGGGTAGCCCCGGCTACGGCGGGGGATTTTTCGGCCTACTTGGCCGTAGATGCGGCGCCCTCAGCGGGTGTAGGCGATGTTGCCGCAGTCGTGGCCACCGCCGATGCCGCCTGAGTTGCACGTGCGCAAATGGGTGTGGGAGCCCTGAGCGCCCTCGCGAGGGTCGCCTCTCCACCGGCGGCGGCCTTCTTCAGTTGGACATCCGCTCATTGGTTGTGTGAGCTCACCTCGCCGATGTGGGGGCCGCCGAACAACGGGGAGGAGGAGGCGGAGCGGCGGCCATGGTTGGGAATCGGTGATAGGACTGGATTAGGCGGTGAGCGGAGTGGACTGAGATTTAAGGCGAAAACGTCCCGTCTCCTGCGCTTCCCCACGTGTGCAAGCGGTTGGCACACGGCGCTCGCCAGGGCCTGGCCCCATGGAAACGGCCGAAATCGGCGTTCCCAGAGGGCCATGATTTGGCCTGCTTTAAGACCCGTGCGGTGCAGAGATTTCATGCGGCCCAGGTCTCCAAACGGGCTTATTTCTTCCCGCGCCATGCGAGAAACACCCGTCGGGCCAACCAATAACGCCCATAGAGTCTCATTAAAGTCTCCCATGCAAAGTCATGCCGAATGTTAAATCCTAAATAGTGTTCTAAGGAAATGCCAACTATGATGTGGATTCCCTGCTCTCGACTCACCATAGAATCCTGTAAATCGCCAACACCATAGAATTTTGATCTTTTTTCGGCACCATTGTATCAATATGATTGTTACTTAAACTCTTCACACTAACTTCATCATCATAAAACCAATAAAGCCCCAAACCTCCACTGAGTCATCACTACTGACTGCAAAGCAACCAGCAAAGCCTGGCGGGATTCGCATATCCTCCACCTTTGAGCACTAATCTTCGTTTCCATCACAAACACCACTGCAGGACCTTCTTGCTTCGTGACACTAAGAAGGTCACAAATGGACTCGAGGTCCCCAAGCCCCTGACCATTCCAACCTAAAAAACTCATTATGACGGGCAGTGTTGGGAACCAGCCTCTACCAAGTTAACTGAATTGCTTGGAGTTTTCCTCTTTTTGGGTACAGATCCCCCACATCTTCCTATGGTAAGCCAGTATCTTTCCCCACTATAGGTTATGCTAAGAAAATGACCATCTGTTTGGAATCATCTTCATTCTTCTCTACTAGTGTTGGGTCTTGCAGATCTCCCACCTTCCTATACACTTGTTTTGGGACACCACCTTTCCTCCTACGATCATCCTTCCTCTTAAGTAGGGATGTCATAGTTGCTCTAGTCTCACGAACATTGCTTGAAGACTTTGTCTCCCATCGACTTCCTTGACTAGCAAATTGTTCACAAGAAGAGTTCTCTCTTCCTTTCATCCAACGTCCTTAACCCCGCCCCATATGGAAAATTTCTAGCTTCATTCCTGGTTCTCGGCGTTGGACAAAACATATTCGAGTACCCCAACTAGCCACACGAGAAGCAAAAGTGAGGGGTCTTCTCATATTGTAACTCATACTAATCCCTTCCCTTTTATAATGGATGAATCAATAAGAATACCTCTCCTCAAGATTTTTTTTCACATTCACTGTAATCACCTTGTCTGGGTTGCGTGTTTATGAGTCCGCTTTGTAATCACCTTCACTAGTCAGGATTCCTCAATTAACAGGCAGGTTAAGAACCCTAACCCATAATTGCATCTTACCAACTTTAATTCAGAAGGTTGCATGCACTCAACAAATTCCTCCCAAATCACGGCATTCTTACTAATGTGCCACGGAGCACCATCTCTGACATGATCTCGATCTCGCTAAGGTTCAAACTCTTCCACAAAAAATATTTTCTCCAACTAACCTGAATTCCAAACCCCTAGGGTTTCCCCACAGAGGCCAAAGCACGCTCATGGTCGTCTGGATTTTTATTTGGAAATGGGCGCTTTATTACTCATAAACAATGTTTACACCCGGCCTCTGCATATCTAGGATACACATAGCCGATCAACCATAGAACGAGTGCCAAAATAGAATACGATCATTACAACCCAAAGAATAAGATAAAACAGCCTGCAGCTATGACAGTTCAATCCTTAGATCATGCTGCCATCCATGTCGGGAGAAAATATCCCTCACCGTATCCTCCAATCGCGTACACCCCTCCGCAAACAAGTCACGGAAGTCCATACGCTAGAGTATAGTCCATGATCGGAGGATAGTCGTTGCGCGATAGATCGCCTGCAAGGAAGAAGAAACAATGTTATTAAAAATCTTATCATTTCTACATAGCCGAAGCGACCAAATAATGCCAAGAGCTCCTACCCTAAATAAAGTCCCATATTTATCCTGAATCACATGTAACTAATTGTCAAATACATTGGGAACCGATCATGGAGGATATAAACCAGAGGCTACTTGGATGATTGACCATATAGCACGAGCAAATTTATAGTGGAAGAATAAGTTTCTTATTGTCTCATTGTGATGACAAAATACACATTGTGTACTTCCATGCCAATTCCTCTTAAAAAGGTTGTATTTAGTAAGAATTACCCCTTTATGAAGGTACCAAGCGAATATCTTCATCTTAAGGGGTAATTTCATTTTCCAAATTTTACTATTATTATCAACAAGAATATTAGGTTGGATCAAAGCTCTATACATTGAGTCAACAGAAAATTTACCACTCTCTAGTAATTTCTATTTTAACCGCCCACCCCCTCCGACAGCTATATCGTTGATAATCGTAATAAAAGATTGTCCCATGATACTAGTCTAGGTCCGATGAGGCTTCTTCTAAATGACACATTAGGGGGTTATGTAATATCCCAAAACTTTAATCCAAGTGATCAAGATCCAAATCATCAAATTTAGAGTTAACAAAAACTTTTCCATTATGAAAGTGTTCATATGTGTGTGCATTTAAATAGGAGTTGTTTTGAATTGCCATGTTTAAGTGATCCATTGATTGTAAAATGATTCTTAGGTGAATTAAACATCATCTAAATCATTCCCAAACAAATCCCAAAGAAAAAACAAATCAAATTGAATAAAAGAAGCAAATGGTCATTTGTGCCATTTTAATCACCATGCCTACTTTAGCTATTCCTAGAACTCAAAACCTAACACAAACAAATATGGATCTTTGCACCCCTTGCTAGTATAAGTAGTGATGTACCAAGGCCCACTTTGTGATCTACGAAAAACTTTCAAACACTGAATTTAAATGACATTTGAAAATTGAATGTAGTTCATAGGTATAGATCACACTTATTCAAAAACCACTCAAATGAATTCCATTTTCAAATCCCAAGCAACCAGAGATGCTCAAGCATGTGATCACCAACTCCACCAAAATTCAGCCCAAAATTCAAATATTTGATTCATGCGGCCATTGTGTCGAACACCTGGCAGACAGAATCAAATTAGCCTAACTATTACTGTTTTTGATCAAATCTTGTCGAGCAAATTGAGTTGCATTGATCACTCTTGTCCCTCCTGAGTCCAACCAGACCCTCACCGGTCTATCCCTTAGCCACAGCAGCAGTGGAGCGCCGCCACATTTTGGTCACCGCCGGCCGAACATGGGCAAAGCGCCACAGACAGCGCCGCGCCGTTCCAGCACCACCACTAGCTCCGCCTAACCCTGCCGCACCTCCCTGCCCCTTCCCCAAGCCCAGCTAGGCCCTGGACCACTCCCTAGCCTCGCCGCCCATTCTCTCTGCGTGCAGCCAGAGCGCGCCAGAGCGCCTTCACCACCAGCACGCCACAGATCGTCCCTCGACCCAATACCGTGCACGCCGCTCCGCCTCGACCCCAGCAACCCGCCAGACACGGCCGTGCACCGCCGCACAACCCATAGTCGCAGAGCGCCGCGTCGAGCATCGCCTCTGTCTCCCAGAGCGTGGGACGCTCCCGACCAAATACCACCGCCCCTAGCCGCGTCATTGCGCCATAGCTGACCGCCAGGAGGCAGCCCACCGTCCGCCTACCCAGCCCATGCCGCTAGCGGCCTGTATCAACGTCACCGACGAGCTCGCCGTCATACCGCATGGTCCCCTCATCTATCTATAAAAGGAGGCCATCCCAGCACAAACTCCTCACACCATATCACTCCCCTCTCTCCACTGATCCTTCCACCCCATTCCCGGAGCAAGGCGGGCCGCCGTTCGCCGGAATTTTGCTGGAGCTTGCCATAGCAGAGGAGGAGAGGCGCCGTTGATTGTGACTGCCCCAGGAGCCGCCGCGACCACGCCTAGAACCGCCGTCGTCCACCAGCTCGATTGCCCCCATCTCCACATCTAGCTGGAGCCCTGGTAAGCCCCCACGTACCCCCACCGAGCCACTAGGGTTAGCTCTCGCCGACGACCTGTTTGCCGGGGACGACGATCCTCAGCCGTTGATCCATCTTTTAATCGTAGCGCTGAGTGCCCCGTACCGCTTCGCGTTGGATGTGTCGCTGACCTGCGGACCCCCCTGTCAGTTGTCACCCATGCCGCGGAGCGCCACAGGGCCGGCCCATTTTCTTTCCCGCGCTAGCCCACGAATTCAAATTTAGGTTTTTCCATTTTAGTTTGAACTCACTTTAGTCCCTTAGTTCAAAAATCAATTCAAGAAGATCCACTGAGCCAAATTGAGTGATTCAAATTTTGTTAGAAAGCTACTAAAAATATTTATCCAAACCCGTTGGATTTATTTCCTTTAGAGTTAGAGATCTCTCCTAGTAAAAATAACAAGATAGAAGCATTTGCATATTCAAACATTTTTATAAAATCAACCATAATAGCTTTTGAGTTGATTCCAACTCTCAAAAATCAAATTTAACCATACCTATCTAAATATGTAATAATATTAAGGTTTGCATGCAGTGACTTTGGACTAGTACCAAAATAATGCTATATAGGCATTTCTAGTCACTTTAAATAATGAAATAATAAACTTAAACTTAATTAAAAGTGATCCAACCTTTAAATCACATTCCCATATGTTGGAATATGTGGTGATGACATGTGTACACATGATCCCATATTCTAAGTGGAGAATATTAAATCTTAGTTATTTTTCAATGAGTAGAAATTACTTTTCTCAAATAAAAAGAATGAAACTAGTTAATAAAACCTTGTGATGCTTGTGATGATAATAGATCATACAATGTGTGTCTTAGAGTGCTAAGTAGACTAGTTAAGTATTGTTTGGTGATTGTGTACTCCGTATGTATTTATAGACGATAGTACCGACCAAGCTTACGAGGAGGAGGAGTTCTACCAAGAGGAGGAGGAAGAAAACTTCAACCACTGCACTACCCAAGGCAAGCTAACACTTGCAAGTATAATACTTAGCAATCCATCATTAACAATGCAAGCTATTGTTAGCAAGCTAGAATTAAGCTAGATAACCTGAGCAAGATGCATTAGGCATGCTTTGGTTATACCACTTTTACTATTACCTACCCCAAGTTTTATTTCCAAGCTTTTACTTCTTTACTCTATTAAAAGTACCTTACTTGTTTGAAGGTAGCATAAAGAGTATAAAACTTGACCTATCTAGATAACCTTAGAGGTCATTCTATAGCATGAGATTGATCTTAGCATCCCACATTAGTGAACACTCTTAACTTAGTAGTTTAGAGCTAAAACTAAAACTTGAGCCACTTTAGATGGGAATACTTGGTGAAAATGAATTATGAAAACCTTGGAATGATGAGTCATTCTATTGAGATGTTTTGACATGTGTTGAGAAACAAAAATGGTTTATGATGCTGAAAATGTTAAGGCATGAGCCTTAGCCCTCTTACAAAAACTGATGGTTGGATTCGGATGCGATACCATTCCAAATTATCGTACAACCACAATACCTGAATTGGGTAAGGCTTAGCCGGAAGTTTATATGCATTAGTATTAGTTCCCTCGCGGGAGAGGTTTGAGCTGAGGCTACCTCTCAATGTTGTCCACCTATGCAGTGCCCAAGATGACAGATGGTCATGGTTGGGAGGCCATGCTCATAGGAGAGGTGCTTATACTAGGGTGTGTAAAGGAAAGGTTATGTTTGATTATCTGCATACTAAGTATGGTGATTCAGGGTTATTCCTGACAGATGTATCGAATCTTGTGGTGAAAGTGTACCACCTCTGCAGAGTGTCAAACTATTCGAATAGCCGCGCCCGCGGTTATGGACAGTTGGAGTGGCCATACTATTTTGTTGTCAGATATTTTCAAAATGACTTATGAAATGAATGATGAATCTTGACTTGACCACAACAGGGTTGTGACTATGACACTAGCTTCCCAACTTAAGTGTTTTCAAAACTTCTTTTGTCTTTATTTGTTTCAGAACTCAGCTTAGGTTTCAAACTTAACTTTATAGTTAAACTTAGAGTTAGCATTTACACTAGAACTATACTCCTTGTTAGTGGTAGTTTGCGAGTACTTAAAGAGTACTCATGGCTTTTGTCCCTAGCTATTCCTATGCCTAGACTATGAAGGAGACTACCAAGATGATGGACAGCAGGACAGCGATGATAACTAGGACTATCTGCCTTCGTCAGCATTGCATGTGCCCCTGAAGATGGACCCCACCGCTATGCTTATTAATTATTCCACTGCTTGTTGTATTAAGACTGGATCATGAGATCCTTATTTGTGTAAGACCTTATTTATGGTTTGTAATGGATGATATACTATGATATCCAATCTGTTATGTCTCGCAAAAATGGTAATCCTAGGATTGTGATGTATGACATAACAGGCATCTAGGATTAAAAATCCGGGTGTTGACAGGTTAGATTTCAAAACAGTGGAAAGTGTATCCCCTTTGTGTCTAACAATTGAGTAAAGAGCTAGATATTGTTCATGAAGGGAAGTTTGGCCAAGCCATATATCTTCCTAGAATCTAATCTGCGATCCATCCTTAATATTAAACACACCAAACTTAAAGAAGTGCTTTTTGGACGCCATAAGTCCCGCTCAAAAGTGTGAATCTCCAGATTTCCAAACCACTTGAGACACTAATTTAGAGCCTACATACTTCCTCCAAAGAATGGTTTGCCAAACACCATCTTGTGTCAGTAGTTTAAAAATCCATTTACCCAGAAGTGCGGTGTTTTTTAATTGCAAATCATGTATTCCTAGTCCACCATATTCTTTCGGTCGGCAAACCACATTCCATCTAGCTAGTCGATATTTCTTTTTTCACCATCCACTTGCCAAAAGAATCTTGATCGGAAATAATCCACTTTCTACAAGACACCTTTTAGTAGCTAGAAAAACGAGATCATATACAATACCATGTTGGTGAGTATTGAGTTTATGATAACAAGTCTTCCACCAAGTGATAGCAATTTACCCTTCCAACTATTAAGATGTTTTTGTAGTCTTTCCTCAACGAGTTTCCATTCAGTAATCGTGAGACGCCGATAGTGGATCGGGATTCCAAGATAATTTATTTGAAATTGCCCCAAGCTACAGCCGAAAAGTTTAGCATATAGGTGGGCTTCATTCTCAGCCTCGCCGAAACAATACAAATCACTCTTATGGAAATTGATTTTCAATCCAGAGAGTAGCTCAAATGCTGATAATATTAATTTCAGATTCTTGGCTTTCTCCAGATCATGTTCCATAGAAAAGATTGTATCATCGGCATATTGAAGAATAGAAATACCGCCATCAACTAGATGAAGAACTAGTCCTTCAACTTGGCCGACAGCCTTGGCTCTCTCGATCAGGATTGCCAGCATATCAGCCACTATGTTAAATAGTATAGGAGATAGCGGATCCCCTTGTGTCAACCCTTTTTTGGTCTGGAAGTATTTGCTAGTGTCATCATTGACATTGATGGCTACACTACCCCTAGTCACAAAAGACTGTATGAGAGCACACCACTCCTCTGAAAAACCTTTCATATAGAGTGTTTGCTAGAGAAAAGACCAATTAACTTTGTCATAAGCCTTCTCAAAGTCAATTTTGAACAATACACCATTCAGTTTCTTTGAGTGTAGTTCATGAATTGTTTCATGAAGGATTACTACACCATCTAGGATGTTTCGTCCTTGCATGAAATCCGTTTGATATGGGCGTACAACATGATCAGCTACTGAATTTAGTCTAATCGTAGCAACTTTTGTGAATATTTTAGAACTAACGTTAAGAAGGTAGATTGGTCGATACTATTGTATTCGTTCCGCATTATTAACCTTAGGAAGTAATATAATGATGCCAAAATTTAGTCTAAAAAGTTCTAGCTGATCAACATGCAGAGAAGAAAACAAATGCATCAGGTCATATTTGATGACTTCCCAGAACTGTTGATAAAATTCTGCTGGAAAGCCATCAGGCCCTGGTGCTTTGTTATGTTCCATTTTAAAAATAGCTTTCTTGACCTCCTCCTCGGTATAAGGGGCGGTTAAAAAGTTATTTTCCTCAACCGAAACCTGAGGGATATCCCCTATTTGGGACTCATCCAGCGAGAAGGAATTTTCTGTCGGTGCCGCGAATAAGGATTTGTAATACCTAGTAATATAAGGTTTTAGCTGCTCCTGGCCCTCAATCATACCTTCATCCTGAATTAAAGAGTGAATAAGTTTCTTCTTATGCTTGCCATTGGCAACTTCATGGAAGTATCTTGTATTCGCATCTCCTTCAAGGACGAATTTCTCCTTAGAGCTTTGGTACCATTTGAGTTCCTCCTCACGAAGAAGTCTAGTAATTTCCGCATTCAATTGGTTTTTGAGTTCAATCTCTTGTGCAGTTAAGAGCCTGACTTCCATAGAAGCTTCTAAATCATTAATGATGGTTGAAAGGCGTATTTTCTCTTTTTTAAGAATCCAGCGGTGTGTCCGGCCCAACCACGAAGGAACTTGCGTAGGGCACGCATTTTGTTGTTCCATCGTTGTATGGACGTTTGACCACTAACCGGTTTTTCCCAAATAGCCTTCACCAAATCATGGAACCCATCACAATCCATCCATCCAATTTCAAATTTGAAATTATGTTTGGATTTTCATAATGGAGTTCCAACAGATAATAATAACGGAGCATGATCCGATAAAGCCTCAATATGTTCCAGAGCACGAATAGTTACCATAGGAAATTTATTTTCCCAATCGGTATCCATAAGCACTCTATCCAACTTTTCATATGTAGGCTCCAGAAGACTGTTAGCCCAGGTGAACTGTCTTCCTACCATTGTAGTCGCTCTTAAGTCCAAGCTGTCAATGACAGCGTTAAACATGAAAGGCCAATGTTCATCGTATCAGCCCTAACTTTTCTCATGAGGGAATCTCAGCAAGTTAAAATCACCACCCATGAGAATAGGATGTGGGTTGTCCTTAGCCAGATTAATCAACTCACGCAAAAAATTAGCTTTATAAACATCCTAAGCAGCCTCATAGACAGCAACTAAAGACCATATGAAATTATCAGCTTTGTTACGGATATGGAGTTTAATAAAAAAATCTCCAACCGAACTAGCTAAAACTTCCATAGTCTCATCTCTGACGCCTAACAGGATTCCCCTGGATCTCCCCCGCGGTGGCTGTGAGACCCACGTAAACTTTACCAGAAAGGCAATTGAGTAAGTCTTGTGAGAAATCACGTCTACCAGACTAAGAAATACCCAAAAAATCCAACTTATAATCTCTCACACATCAGCATAGAATAAATGTTTAGTCAAGTCATGAAGACCTCTGCTATTTGAAAACATGCCATTCATTGAGAAACAATAGGAGATTTGGATACACGAGTCCTCTTGCGAGATTTTTGGCTCTTTTATTTCCGACTAGAAGCTTTCAGCTCATATAATGAACCCAGCCCAGTCTCATCAAAGGCCACCTCTAACACTTCACCGACTAAGTGAGACAGGAGTTGACCATCTACCGTGGCATGCAACTCCTCCTCCTCTATTGGTAAAGTGTCAGGAAGAACAGAAACCATAGGAGTAACCGTTAAATGGTCAACCTCCATATGTCTCAAAGCAGAACTAGAAAAATTAACTTCCTTTATAGATCTACCCATACTAATACCAACATTGGCTAGCCCATCAACAATAACAAGAGTATAAAAAGTAAGGAAGGATTTCGAAAAACTCATAGTACCTTGAGTGTCAAGAGTTAAATCCACCTTCCGCCTCATAGCCTTCACCATAGAGTCCTCATCTGTGGCAGATGCGCCAAGTGCATCGACACCATGACAAAGATTCCGTCTTACCGGCATACATGGGAGAGAACCCGACCCTGCCTGGGCTAGGTTTCCCCAATGGACCGCCCCACCTGGGCCTCAACCAAGCCACCGTCGAGGAGATAACCCGGCCCCTCCTGGGCCAGGTTCCCCCCAAGCGACCACCCCACCTGGGCGTCGCAATCGTCGCCATCTACTGGAGAGCCCGACCCCGCCTAGGCCAGGTTCCCCCCACGGATCCGGTCCACCTGGGGTCCACCGACCACACCTGGCTCAACCACCTGGGCTCCTTGATCAGCGGCGCGGGATCAAACTGCGGTGTCGACGGGCTACCCACCTGGGCCGCAACCTCGCAGTAGTAGGATCGGCCGCAAGCCCCACCGAACCGTCGGCCAGACCCTCACAAGCAAGCACGTGCACCACCTCATCAGCAACCACCTCCATCAAAACTGGCCCGTCCATAGGGGGGCGCAGAATAGTACGGCCCAACATATTTGGCCGAATGCGAGAAGGGGAAGGCGACATCCCCTCAGAGCCATTCGCCACCTTAAGAGCCGCATGCAACCGAGACAGAGTGACACGTGCAGAAGCACAAGCAGAACGACAACCACGAAGGGGGGAGTCAAGCGGAAGGGCATCAAGTAGTTCCTTACCACGCTTCGTAACATGAGAAGCATTGAAAGGAGTCACAACATACACCTGCACCGGAACCTGTCTCGACGAGGACGGTGCGGAGCTCCCTGGCCCAGACGATTGGCTAGAAGGCCCTCCTGTACCTGGAGTTAAAGTCGTCTCAGATGTATCCATAGCATCATTGCTAGCGTTACCATTACCACCATCCTTGGGATCATACTGGTTCCTCCTCCATAGGAAGGGTGAAAAATCAGGCTCAGGAACAAACCCTGCAGGCTCCAACCGAAACCGAAGCTCATACCCTTTAAGCTTAACCACATCGTCATAAGTGAGGTAAAAGCCCAAAGCATCCTGCTTCTTCTTGAACACAGTAATATTAAACATGCTGACCAAAATACGGACAACACCCCTCCGCCTCAAGGAAAGCAAGTCCACATCAATAGTAGTGCCCATAAGCGACCCCACCACCCACAACCCAAGGAAAGTGCATAGGGAATGAGGAACCCCTCCACATGCACCTAGACTTGATGCAACTCGCACTTGTGTGGCACCTCCTGAATCTTGTATGTAGACATGGTCAGCTGAGTCTTGCTCTATGGAATCGAGAACTGGCTGCCCTCCACCCTGTCAAGGTCCACGAATGATGGAAAGCTGACTAGAAACGTGTTGTCCCCATGCGGTAAAGCTTCCCACTTCCACTGAGCCCGAACCTGACATCTCCTAGCAATCTGCTTGACAATCACATCCGCAGAGGCTGCATCACCACTAACCTAGACCAAGGCAATAGGAGTCTTGCTAGTACCCAAGTTCTCCCGGACCACACTATCTGGAATCTGAGCAAAAAGGGTCTTGTCATGACCAATGCCGGCCATATAAGCATTGTGACGCGGCTGCTTGAGCACAAGACACCTCAAAGTCGAGTGAGACGAAACATCACAAATGTAACAATAATGAATGACCTTACAGTCCTTAGAAGCATGAGAGTCAACTACACACTTCCAACACCTAACTGCCTTCTTGTTCTTCTTGGCCACAACCCCAGTGCCTGACCCATCAAAAGTCCCATCGGTCGCCCCTACCACAACCTGCAACTGCTGACCCTGTGCATCAGCTGTGAACTGTGACGGAGCCATGTATATAGGAGGAGCATAAGGAATCTGCGGATACACAAACTGCTACTGTCCCATCTGAGGAAGTTGTGTCTACTACGCCATAAAAGATCCTACCTGGTGCTGCGGAATTCCCTGCGTAGTCCCCTGCGGTTGCTTCTTCTTCTTCTTCTTCTTTCTCTTTGGAACAATAGCCGCAGAAGAACTCGCACCCGCAGCAAATAGCTTGTTGGAGTTAGTTGTAATATTTTAAGTTTTAGGTACTAAAATAGAAAAAGTAACTGAACTATGTAGATCCTGGAAGAAGACTCGAGAGAGTGAGTGGTGTAGATATTAGGCTCCCTCTCCCTCTGACTAGTGTACTCTCTCTAGTGGTATGAAAATATTCATGAGAATTAGTCTAATTCTTCCACGAATCTCTTCATGGTATCAGAGCAGGACGAATCCGGTGCATTTCCCCTGCGAATTTTGAGCTGATTCGCTGGCAAAGAATTGGATTGAGGCGGATCTTGAAGGGGTTGTGCCGCCTGCGCAGATCGGCCGCCGTTGATTCGCCGGGGAGCTGCTCCAAGTCAAAGCTTCCTCTGCCGGCCCTGCAATCCCTTTCTCCCGAGTTCCCATCCGGTATTTCCCCTGTCGCCAGTGCGCGTCCGTGAGGGAGTGGTGCTGGGATTTGTTATTGGTGCCATTTCCAGTTTAACCCGCAGCTGCCAACTGCTCTCGGCTGGTTCCAGTGAAAATCAAAATCAAGCTTTCCATACCTTATGCCGTGGACTAGAAGAATCCAAGGTACAACGTGCTAGTGCTGCTACTATTTGTTCATCTAGACTCAATTGTGGTGCTGCGGACACTGTCTTGTGTGGCTGAATGTTTTGGCCATATTGCAACTGCTCTGAAGATTAGTACTACTTGCTAGAAAATAAGGAGTCACGTGCTATTGATTCCTTGCTGCTCTTGAGTGCTGCTACTAGCAGTTTAGAAAATACAGTTTTCTGGTGCTGTTCTTGCTGTTCTTAACTGAGGAAAATTATGGGGGACTCAGCCAAAGACAAAACAGGGGATTCTAGTATTGATAAAATGTATGAAATTTTTAGGGAGCTCCTTGAACAGCAGAAGAAACAATCAATGTTGGTCCCTGAGGCATTAAAGTATGCGCTTGAGCCCAATCCTGTCAAATTATCTGGTCCTGCCAACTATGTCAGTTGGAGGCGTCATGCTCAGTTAATTTTGAGCTCTCATGGTTACGACTACTTGCTTACTGATGATGAAGAAAAAATGAAGAGTGGTGACACCTCAGCTAGACAGATCAATGATAGAGTTTTGGTCTGGTTATTGGGAAGTATGGAGCCCATTGTGCGTCAACAGGTTGAGATCATGACAACAGTATTTGAGGTATGGGTTGCACTAGAGAAGCAGTTTTCTGGCAAATCAAATAAAATGCAGGCCACTCGCATTATGGGTGAACTCACTCACCTGAACCAAGGCACTCAATCTATAACTGAGTATGCCGGTGAGGTGAAACATTTATATAGGGATCTGCATTATTATCACCCTTTTCAACCTGTTGATAAGAAGGATTTAGCCATTCATCACAAATGGTTTGAGTCTATTGTGGCCAAGCTTTTCCTTGATGGGCTAAACCATGAATTTGATCTCCGACGCCAAATCATTTTTTCTGAAACTGTGTGGCCTGGCCTTGAGGATATCATCTCTAGTGTCCTTGAGGAAGAGACACGGTTGTCACAGTCTAAGGAAGATGACTTGAAAGGTGGGGTAGATCGTGCAGCTCTGTCTATGCGACCTCGTCATGTTGCAAGGCCATTCAGTAAATTGGACAAGAGTAAATTATTTTGTGATCATTGCAAAAGGAATGGGCACACAAAAGACACATGTTTTGAACTGCATGGTTTTCCGTCTTGGTGGGAGAAAGGGAGATCTCGGCCAGGGGGAGCTCAGGGTTCAAATAGGCATCAAGCTAATCACACTACAGCTACAAAGGAGCTACCATTGGTAGATGTGCGAGCTCTTGAGGATTTTACTTCCAAGCTTAAACTCTCAGAAGGCTCATCTTCCTCCCAGGGTCCCTCCAAAGCCGATTCTAGTTTGTACATCACTTCTCATCAAGGTACGACACCTCAGCAGGCCCATACTTCCACAACTCAATCAAAATCCTGGATCATTGATACCGGAGCCACTAATCATATGACAGGAGCATCAAACCTTTTTACCACATATAGTCCATGCTCAGGTAAGGACAAGGTACGTGTGGCTGATGGATCCATGGCACCTATTGTAGGACGTGGATCTGTTAGGTGCACCAATACATTGTCCTTATCCCCTGTCTTGCATGTTCCCAAACTTCCAGTCAACCTATTGTCAGTTAGCTCAATTAATAAATCTCATAATTGTAGAAGTTGGTTTGATCCTACTTGTTGTGCTTTTCAGGAGATAAAGACAGGGAGACTATTAGGGACTGGGACCGAGCATGATGGGCTCTATTATCTTGATGAAGGAAGAGAAGAAACTGCCCTTGCATCCAGTTTGTCTCCAGTCCAAGAGCTCATGATGCATCATCGCAGGCTTGGACACCTCTCTTTTGCCACCTTATATCATATATACCCTTCCCTGTTTAAGTTATGCACTAGGGAGTCTTTAGTATGTGATGCATGTGAATTAGCGAAACATACCAGGGGCTCTTATCCTAGTATTGGTCTAAGAAGTAGTAAACCTTTTGAGATAATCCACTCTGATGTATGGGGACCCTGTGAGGTTCATTCTATTTCTGGTCATCGTTGGTTCGTAACTTTTATTGACTGTTTTAGCCGTTTTACATGGCTTTATCTCCTAAAGCGTAAAAGTGACGTGTTATCTGTGTTTAAAGATCTGTGTGCTCTTATTAAAAACCAACATGCAACAACTGTTAAGATTCTCCATTCAGACAATGGTACTGAATATCTTAACCAAGATTTTGATCAATTTCTTGCAATCAGTGGCATAGAACATCAAACTACATGTGTTAATACCCCGGAACAAAATGGTGTGGCTGAACGCAAAAATAGGCATTTACTTGAAGTTGCTCGCTCACTAATGTTTGAAATGCATGTTCCGAAATTTTTGTGGAGTGAAGCAATTAAAACAGCAACATATCTCATAAATCGTATGCCGCTTCGTGTTCTTGGTTATAGAACTCCTGCTGAGTGTTTGTTGGGTTCTAATGATTTTATTGTCCCTCCAAAGATTTTCGGGTGCGTTTGCTTTGTGCATGATTACAGAAATTCCGTAGGTAAATTAGACCCGCGTGCCGTGAAATGTGTTTTCACGGGCTACTCTCCTTCTAAGAAAGGTTATAGGTGTTGGTGTCCTTCTGAACATCGTTTTTTTGAAAGCTCGGACGTAACATTTCGTGAATATGAATCATATTATGGATCATCATGCGATAGTAGTATTACCCTGTTACCACTTGAGGGGCAACAAGAGGGGGAGAATGGAAGTAGTTCCTTGATTCCTGTTCTTGTTCCCCCTTCAAGTGGTACAGGTGGTTCTCTAATTCATGATAACTTGGTGTCTCCTGAAAATAATTTGTCTAGCAATAATGATTTAAGCCAGGGGGAGAAGACACGTCATGATGGGTCTGATAGTGAGTTTTGTCCTGGAGACACTATGGATGCAACACAGAATTCTCCGCTTCCATCTCAAGGTGAAGCTATTATGCATAAGGGCCCAGGTACTGATAGTATTTACCCAAATTCTACTGTTCCTATTAGCACTATAGGGCAGAGTGACAACCAACTATCTACTATTAATCCGCAAGCTAATTTACCTACTGCCTTGAGAAAATCAACTAGGACTCGCACCACTCCAGGACATCTTAAAGATTTTGTTGGGTATAAACATAACATTGCAAACTTCATTTCCTATAAACATTGCAGTCCTACTTTCAAAAGTTTTATTGCTTCTTTAAACTCTATCACCATACCATCCCACTGGAAAGTAGCTTTAGAGGACCCAAAATGGAGGGAAGCAATGCTTGATGAGATGAGAGCCTTGGAAAAAAATAAAACATGGGAGCTCGTGGATCTACCACAAGGTAAGCAACCTGTAGGATGTAAGTGGGTTTTCTCTGTCAAACACAACCCCGAGGGAACAATAGACAGATATAAAGCTCGACTAGTAGCTAAGGGTTACACACAAACTTATGGTATTGACTACGGGGAAACATTTGCTCCTGTTGCGAAGATGAATTCGGTCCGGACACTCATTTCTTGTGCTGTCAATCTAGATTGGAGTATCTATCAGATGGATGTAAAAAATGCTTTTCTCCACGGGGATCTGCAAGAGGAAGTCTATATGGACATTCCACCTGGTTTCGAATTAAGTGAGCACACAGGGAAGGTGTTGCGCCTCCGTCGCTCATTGTATGGCTTGAAACAATCACCACGAGCATGGTTTGATCGGTTCAAACAAGCCATGCTCAAGAGAGGCTTTTACGAAAGCAACGCAGACCATACATTATTTTACAAGCACACTGATAATAAAGTTGCAATTTTAATAGTATATGTCGATGACATTGTGATAACAGGTGATAACCACAAGGAAATTGATGACCTGAAGTGTCACCTAGCACAAGAATTTGAGGTCAAGGACCTTGGGCACCTAAGATATTTCCTTGGCATAGAAGTTTCCCGTGGACCACAGGGTATATTTCTATCACAAAGGAAGTACACTCTAGACCTACTCAGAGAAACCGGTATGCATGGTTGTCGTCCAGTTCTAACTCCCATAGAGCAGAATCACCGCCTTAGTAGTAGTATGGGAACTCCTGTTGATCAGGAGCGTTATAGGCGACTTGTTGGAAAACTGATATATCTTTCCCATACACGGCCTGACATTGCATTCGCTGTAAGTGTTGTGAGCCAATTCATGCGTGAACCTAAGACAACACACTTGGATGCTTTGAATAGAATTTTAAAGTACCTTCAAGGATGTCCAGGGAAAGGTATCTTATACACTAAGCAAGGAGGTCTACAAGTTGAATGCTATACAGATGCTGATTGGGCTGGATCTTTAGATGATCGACGGTCCACTTCCGGTTATTGTGCATTTGTTGGGGGTAATCTTGTATCATGGAGGAGTAAAAAACAATCTGTGGTGGCCAGATCAACTGCAGAGGCAGAATTTAGATCAATGGCTCAGGGCATATGTGAACTATTATGGCTGCAAGTTCTGTTAGTAGAATTGAAATTGCATTCACATGGGCCACTGATGCTTTATTGTGATAATAAGGCTGCCATTGATATTGCAAATAACCCTGTCCAGCATGATAGAACTAAGCACATTGAAATTGATCGTCACTTTATCAAAGAAAAACTTGATAAGGGAATAGTGTGCTTACCATATGTTACCTCAGCAAGTCAAATAGCTGATATCCTCACTAAAGGATTGCCCGAGAGGATGTTTTCTGTATTTTGTAGCAAGATGGGTTTATCTGATGTGTTTGCCCCATCTTGAGGGGGAGTGTTGGAGTTAGTTGTAATATTTTAAGTTTTAGGTACTAAAATAGAAAAAGTAACTGAACTATGTAGATCCTGGAAGAAGACTCGAGAGAGTGAGTGGTGTAGATATTAGGCTCCCTCTCCCTCTGACTAGTGTACTCTCTCTAGTGGTATGAAAATATTCATGAGAATTAGTCTAATTCTTCCACGAATCTCTTCATAGCTGAATGTTAGGTGCAACCCCCGCATGGTTACCACCACTTGGTGCTTGGACACCAAGAAGAACAGGAGCAGGAACACCGCCCTGCCCAAACCCCGCGAATCTAGGCGTAGGAGCCCCGGCAAACCCAGACGGCTGCTGCCCGCGAAACGGAGGCTGCAGAGGACGGGTCATAGTAGCCTGGGAAGCCGCGAAATAAGCCGCCGGGGGATGAAACTGAATCCTAGGCGGGAACCTGGGAGGCCCTCCCGCGTACGGCGGAGCGGCGGACGGTGCCGTGCCAGCAGGCACCGCCCCTCCCACGAACGGTGGAGTAGCAGGTGGCACCGCGTTGGCGGGAATCGGCACGGCGTTCGGCGGACCATGCGGCGGCGCAACACGAGGCGGCGGTTGCACGGCGGAGCCCCGCGGATTGGGGCCCTAATGCTGTCCCGCCATGAACGCCCGCGGAGATGAGACCACAGCAGCGGAAGATCTGCCGAAGCGCCCTGTTGAAGA
This sequence comes from Avena sativa, assembly GCA_916181665.1. Lineage (NCBI taxonomy): Eukaryota > Viridiplantae > Streptophyta > Magnoliopsida > Poales > Poaceae > Avena > Avena sativa. The sequence continues at coordinate 476,269,155 of OV702290.1, forward strand.
GCCTTGTAGTGGTGTAGAAGATGGTGAAGTAGCAGTTGGCGGCGAGCACGAAGAAGGCGATCTCGACGTCAGAATCGGACTTAGAAAATCAGAGGGTTCCCGATACCACGCGGCCTAGAGTCTCGTAGCGACGGCAGCCCAGGAGAATTCCAAGTCCGTCTCTGACTCAACAGGTCCCACCGCGAGGTCCAAAGTGATGTCAGCCCTCCGAAGCATCACGTCAGCAGCCCGCGCAGATTGCGGAGTCCGTTTCGGCGAGGACTGCGCCCGCAGAACCACCTCCTCCACCAGCCGCCCTAGCACCGGCGGCGCAGAAGTCCTCCATGGAGGAAGAGGGCCCCTCCACGGCTTCACACGCGGTCCCGGCGAGACCGCCACGCCCAACCTCGACACCCGCGGCGAAGCCGACCTCCTTCTAGCCTCGCCCGCCTCAGACACCAAAGGAGGCAAACATGGTGGCGATGCAGATCCACGAGAGGGCGATCCATCTGAGGTCTTCTCCCAGAACCGCGAGGCCGACGTCGAGAAGCTCATTTCTTCCCAGAATTGTTGCCGAAGCTCTTCGTCGGACTTCCTTCGCCTACACGGCACGGTCGTCCATCCGAGCCGCCCATCCGAATCTTCGAGTTCCTCCAAAGGTTCACGAGCCGCTAGACCATCCTCGCAATCCGAACCAGATTTGGAGCCCAAGCATTGGAATCTAGAACCAGATGGGTTCGCCTCCGGCGAAGGATAGGACGCCGGCGAATAGGCACCTGGCGCAAGGGTCAACCGCCGCCTCCCCATCAGTAATTTGTCACTAATTTAGATCAACTTGAGGTCGTCTGGATATGAAAAGTAATACAACGAAGAACCTTCCCCTGCTAGCATCCACTTCAGCACTGCACCTGCAACATCATCCAGGACGAGAGGTGTCGCCTCCTCCTTCGTGATCAGTTTTCCCATCACCTCCTCCAACTGCACCCAAGCCAAAACCTGCACAGAGGTTCTTTCCTTCTCCTTCCCCCGTTCTGCCTAGGCACTCATTCTCTTTCCACCTCATGATCACGGTGCACCTCGTCAGTGACTCAACAAGCGCCGCCAAAATCTAGAACCCTGATCGCCTACATGAGGCTCCTTTTTTTCGGGAAGAGCGAACACGACATCTCTACTCACAAGTTGTTGGAAATACACGCAGTGGACTTAGAAGTACTGGTGCGGCTCTACTTGGAAGTTACAAGCAGTGTACTTGGAAGTATTCATGCGCTACACTCGATTAGTATACGAGTAGTGCACTTGGCAGTAATAGCGAGTTTCACTTGGTAGGCAGTACTCGCGCACTGCACTTGAAAATTCATCCACAGTGGCAGTGCCAAAAAATACACACACAAAACCTGAGAAAATAATTAAAATGTAAGGAAAAACCTCCCTGGCCGGACACATCACGGGTGACACGTGTCGGCATGTGAGATTCCCACTGCACCAACAACTTTTTTACTATAGTAGGATTTTTTCACGGAAAGATTCCTCGATTATTAGGACATGTACAATGTTAGAAATAAAAGACGGGTCTTTTCTTAGCGCTCCATGTAATCTAGAAAAAGTAATAAAAGTAAGTTGTATAATGGGTCATTTTTTACTGTCATCTAAGAATTAATGTGAATTGCTAATTATAGTAAAAAAAATATGTTGATAAAAGAAAGCACAAGGTACAATAAAGAAAACAAGTCTTCTCTTATTTTTAAGGGATCATCCCTTAGCTAAGAGAGACAACCTTCTTTTTCTTTATTCTCTGTCTTCTAACTAAGCGAAAATCCTACGTGACAACCATCAGGAAAGTCTGACGTTGCACTTAGCAGAGTTGTTATTTGGGGACAACACTAGCAAATTGTGGGCTTCGAGCTTCCGGCACTCATTTATCTGTCCAAAAAAAAAAAAGTGGAACGGAGATCAACAACCTATGTTAGTTGTACTCATGTTGAGTCGACTCGGAGGTAGGTGAGCGCCCCCCACCCCCGCGCGCCGTCGGCCACCTCGACCACGGCGGGACTCCCTTTCCCCGCCCTTCCACGCCTCCTGCTGCTCACGCCTAGGTGTCGCCGCCCATCCCCTCCTGCCGGGCAGCATGGGCTCGCCGCGCTCCGCTCGCTGCGGATCCGCCGACGAGACGCGGTCTCCCCCTCGATCTGCGCAGCTCGGTCTCCCATGGTCTCCTTCCAGGTCTGCTGAGATGCTCCGCTCACTCCGAGGCCGAAGCCGCTCCCTCCCGTGCTCTCCGGTCCGCGCCTCGACCCAGCAGGCCTGTGTGCGCCCCAGGCTTCGCTCGGTGGTCGTAAGGACCTCCCCCCCTGCAGTCAACGGGGTGGCCCCTGCTCCGCTCCCGGAATGGACCACAATCATTTCGAGGCGCGGCCGGGCGCCTCCCGACGCCCCTCTTTCGGCGGAGCGGCCTTCTGCACAGGCTCCTGCTTCGGACCGATGTGCCTCCGGGGCTCCTGCGGCAGCCGCTGCCGCTGCACGGGCGGCCTTTTTAAGGCGTTTCCACGGGCTCTGCTTCCTCTGCCTCAGCAAGACCCACCGCTGCATCGACTGCCGTGACCCTCTCCGCTGCATTGTGTGCCGTCAGTGGGGTCACTCATCCTCCTCCCCTCGCTGCCCAGCCCGGCGCAACTCGGCTGCCGTCCCCCCGGACCCTCGCCGTCAACCGCTCCATGAGCGGCTTCGTTTCCCGGCCCCACCTCCTTCCGGAGACATGCTGTGCCACGTCTCCGCCCTGCCGGCACCTCGCCGCCCCGCCGGGGGGCGCTCGGTCATCACTGCCTCACGCTTCATGGAGCAAGAAGCTCTGCTCCTCCGCAGCAGGGGCGTCATCGTCAAGGCCGTCGACGCGAGCCAGCGCCACTCCCGCAACCCCCTCCTGGTGGGGAAGAAGCTCGAGGACGCGTTGCGCCTCCCTCCGCATGTCCTGCGTGTCACCCGCCACCACCCGGAGGCTTTCTTCGTCAAGTTCGACAACGCCAAGCATCGCGACGCTGCGCTCCGGCTCGGCGGGATCACCGTCGACGGCTGTGATTTCCTTCTGCAGCCCTGGCGCGAGTCCGACCATGTCGTCCACCAAACCTGGCCGCTTCATGTGCGTATCTGCGTCGAGCGCATGCCACTCCACTTGTGGAATTTAGAGGGCGCCAAGGAGGTGCTGGGCGGCCACATCCTCGTCGACCGGCTTGATAGCCGCACTTTTGGGCAGGAAAACACGGCGATTTTCAGCTGATGGGTGTGGTGCTGGGAGCTAGCTCACATCCCCAGCAGCCACACTTTCACCGTCTTCCCGGACGGCGCCGGCACCATCTCTGAGATGCTTGGCTACTCGCCGCCCTCCCGCCAGGTCGCGCCACCCCCCAACGGCATGCGCTACGACGCCCTGGTCCATCTCGACCTGGTCGAGGACTGGTCCACCCCCTCCGCCGCTCACCTTCGTCGGGGCAAAGCGGACTGCCGTCATTCGGCTCGGAGGAGGAGGAGCCCTACCCCCGCGTGCAGCCCTACATCTGGCACATGGAGGTGCCAGATGGCGACGCGCTCCATCGCGGCCCATCCCTCGTCGCCTGCAACACCAACGACGACCGCGGCCGCCGCCGTGATGACGAGGGTGATTCCTCCGGCCGTCGCTGCCGCCAGTTCTGGACGGAGTCCCCTCTCCTGCGGGGCCACGGCGGTGCACGCGACGCTGTGCCTACGCCAGGCCTGCATGGTGAGCGACACCGCAGCCGCTCGCCCCCAGGCCACGGTCGCCGCCACGCCAGTCTTCCACCCGCATCGTCGCCGCACTTCGAACTGCCTCCTCCTCCGCCTCTGCCCACCAACGAGCCTCTGCCGGAGCCCGCCTTCCCTACACCAAATTTCGACGCCATCGAGGGTGCCTCCGGCTCCCCTCTGCCTTCGAGCCCGGCCTCCACCGACACATCCGACCCGCTCCAGGACCTGATGGGCATTGATCAGCAGCTCCCAGAGGATGACTGGATGCTGCTCCAGTTCGATCCGATGCGTGTCGAGGTCGATGCGGCGTGGTCTGCGTCGATTCAGCATCCTCTCTCCTTCTCGCCAGAGGAGGTCTCCGGTTTTGAACAGCTTGGTTCCGGGCCTCTATCCGGGGCCCTACCTCTGGGTCTGTCCTCGGCCGTCATGGGCTGGGTACCTCCGTCCTCTCCGATACAGATCAACAGCGTCACGCATCAGGTGGGCGAGCTGTGCCTCCTCGACAACTGCAGCTCCCCCGGAGGACTCCTGCAGAACATCTTCACCGTCCCGCCATCCTCCATTCTGGGGCCCACGCCATCTCCACCAACCTCCACCCTCCGGGCTCTAGAGCCCCCGTCCTCCGCCCGCCGCACCAGCAGGAGGCTGGCAGGACTGCCATCCACCATGCCGGTTTCGCAGAGGGCCACGGTGCGGCTCACCAGGGAACTGTCCATCATCGACCCAGCGGAGCAGAACGCCGACAAGGCAGCAGCTGCCTTGGTCGACCGTTTCAAGGAGCCTCTCGAGGATCACGACATTGACGGCCTCGCCATCCTCACTCGCATCGACAGGTCTACGATCCTCAGGGCGGCTTCCCAGGCCGAGGCTGCTGGCGTCGCCGCAGCGGCCCACTAGTTCCCCATGTTAGCTACAACTATGATTAGTCTTCGGCGGCGGTCGGCCTTCAGCAGGCTCAAGTTAGGTGTTGTGTTGGCTAGTGGATCAGTTAGCTTAATCTCTGGGCGATCGGTTTGGGTTGCTAGGCTGGATCGCCCTGCCCCTATGTATGCTCGTCAGATGATGTGTCCTAGTTCATGTTTCAGTCGCCGAATTTCTCGCTACGCCTTCTGTTTCCCCAATGAGTGAAACAATCTGCCCCATCCTAGGATGGAATCCTCGAGGTCTGAACGACGCGGCCCGTAGAGAGGTCGTAGCGGGTATGGCTACCTCTGCGAGGGCTGCAATTCTCTGCCTCCAGGAGACGAAACTGGCTCACATCTCGGAGGAACTTGCGATCGAAATCGTCGGTCCCTCCCGCTGCGATTTCTTCTTCCTCCCTGCAAATGGCACGCGGGGTGGAATAGGGGTCTTCTGGGATAGCAACATCGTCGCCCTCTCCAACTGCGACACCAGACGCTTCTCCCTCTCCGCCTTGGTCACCATTTGGAGCCCTGGCGCGTCTTTCATTCTTTCCACGGTCTACGGGCCAGCTGAAGACGACGACAAGCTTGCTTTCCTGCAAGAAATGGAGGCACTAAAGCCTGCGAACGACTTCCCGTGGGTCATTGCTGGCGATTTCAACCTCATTTATGAGGCTCGTGATAAAAACAACCTAAACCTGAATCGGCGGCTGATGGGGCAGTTCCGCGCTGCCATCAATCATTCCGAGCTTAAGGAGCTACGCTGCCGCAATCGTGCGTTTTCGTGGAGCAACGAGCGTCGACAGCCTACCCTCGTCCGGCTAGATCGTTTCTTCTACAATGTGGCATGGGAAACCATTTTCCCCAATTGTGCCATACAGGCACTATCGACGGCGCACTCCGACCATTGCCCCCTCCTCCTGATGGACGTCCAGCCCATCGCGCGTCGCGCCACATTCCGCTTCGAATCCTTCTGGCCAGATTTCCTTGGCTTTGCAAATGCGGTCACTTCGGTGTGGCATGCTCTGATCGCGGCCTCCAACCCGCTGGTCATGCTACGTGTCAAGCTGCTGCGCACGGCGCATAGCCTGCGCTCTTGGAGCAAACTTCACTTCAGCGACGCACGCCTCCAACTTCACATCGTCCAGGAAATCAACCTGCGCCTCGACACGGCATAGGAGTCCCGCCCCCTTTCTGCCAGGGAATTTCTGCTCAGGAAATCCCTGAAGATCAGGGTACTGGGCCTCGCGGCGGTGGAGCGCGCTCGCCGGCGATAGGTGAAATGGATCGTATGGGCACCTAGAGGGGGTGAATAGGTGCTATACCAATTTTTTAATTCTTTTTCAATTTTAGGCTTAGCACAAAGGTAAATTTTCTAGATAAACTAATGTGTAGAATTTCCCTATATGCAAACCTATCTACTAGCAAGTAAGGAGCGAGTGGAAGAGGAACGAGTGAACCGAAGTGAAGCACGCGGAGACACATGATTTGTTTGACCGCAGTTCCTTCCTTGTTAAGGGAAGTACGTCTGCGTTGGAGGGGTGGGCGGTACTAAGACCACCACGCCACAAAAGGCCTCACCCTGTTCTCCGATGGATCTCGCCACAACAGGCCTGATCCACCTTCCACTATAGGTACCCTTCGAGGCGGGCACCGGCGCCTTTACACAACTAGCGGGGCAACAACTCCACAATAACTTGGAGGCTCCCGAAATGACAACAAGCTGCCACAAGAACAAAGTTGTCAAATACAATAACACGATCTAGGTATTAACAAGAATACTAGATCAGGGATTTCTCCAAGTGAATGGAGAGGAGTTGAAGTGCTTGATTCTTGATGTTGATGATGAACTTATCCTCCTTCAATTCCACCAAAGATCAAGACCTTAGGGTGGTTGAAGTGGGAGATCGAGATTTAGAGCTCTTGCACAGGGTCTGGTCAAATTCGAATGAATCAAGAGTTCTGGACGTTGGGGAAGAAGGGGTACTTATACCCCTTTCCAAAAACCAGCTGTTGCACACTTTGGGGGGCGGATTATCCGGCCCAAGTGAGGGCCGGATTATCCGGTCTGGGGAAACTCCGCCCCAGACTCGGAATATTCGGCAGACAATCCGCCCCCTCTCTGAGCGTCGCGCCGAGCTTGCCCTTGATCAACTTCTGGGGGCCGGATTATCCGGCCCTATGTGAAGGACAGATTATCCGGCCTGGGGAGAAAAACCGCCCCAGTTCGGGTTTTCCGGTAGATAATCCGACCGGATACTGAGCGACGCGCCTTGGCTCCTTTTGCTCGAAAACTGGGGGCCGGATTATCCGGCCCTTGCGAAACCCGGATTATCCGGCCTGGGGAGGAAAAACCGCCCCAGTTCGGATTTTCCGGGAGAAAATCCGCCTGGACACTGAGCGACGCGCCTTGGCTTCCTTGAGAGATGTGGTAGGCCGGATTATCCGGCCCTTGGAGGGGCGGATAATCCGGCCCTCCTCAAAACTTTCTGCACACTTAGCGCACATGAAAAGTCTCCATAGTATTGTTATCTAACACGCAAAACATAGGAAAACATGAAATGCTCTTTCAATCTCCCCCTTTTTGGTGTTAGATGACAATACCAGGATTTGCAGGAGAAAGACACAAGACAAACAGAGATAACTATGAAAGGGACTCCCCCTCAATGTGTGCATAATAGAGTTTTGCATTGGAATACAAATGCACACAAATCGGTGAATCTATTCCATAGACAAAAGGGCAAAAACACATACCACCGAAGTAGAGAATAGGCATCCTTGACATAAATCACCATTATTAGTGGATAACCATTATGAGCGCGCGCCTTCCGTGATAAACCACCAGCAGTAGGATATGAATAGATATAACCATGAGCATAATCCATGATATGAAGTCCATAGGTATCATCCAGACAACCACATAAAGTCTCAACCACAAATCACAAACCACGAATATAAAAGTTCAACGCTAAATGGGCATAAGCAAGAGATAACGAATAAAAAGTGCAAGTGCTTATGCCCGACCCATGCAAATCCATGGACAACCTAATAGAACTACTTCTCCCCCTTTAGCATCGAGACATCAAAAAGGGAGAAGAGCGATGCTAGCGCCCCAGGGGATCACTCATCATAGTCCTCGTCCTCGTCCTCGTCCTCATGCTCTTCATCATCCTCATCTTCAAGCTCCTCAGTGTCACCGTCCTCATCATCAGCATTAGCAGCAGGCGCAGAGGGGAACAAGTGACGCTCCAGCTCACCATAGTTCAGCCCGGAGGAAGAGTTCCACCGAGCATATGGAGTGGGAGGTGTAGGAGCCGGAGGAGCACCCGAAGAGCCAGACACGTGGTGGAGAATGAGCTGCTGGGAGTGAGCCAACTCATGGCGCTGCCTGTAGGCCTCATACTGACCCTTGCGTGTGTCCACGCCCATGCATAGGATGTGATGTTGGAACCAGTTCAGCTGCTTGATCTCACGGGCCACGGGAGGCACTGGGGGCCGACGAGCATCCCTCATGAGGCCCTCAGGAGCAGAGGAGGGGTGAGCAGTCTTCCGAACCTTGTTGTAAATCTTCTTGGCCTTGTGCACCAAGTCAATGTGAAACTCCTCGGCAGGAAGCAAATGGCGGATGAGCAACATAATGTAGGGCGCATAGGGAATGGACAGACGGTTGAACATAGCATCCCACAGCTCATGGTTAATGAAGTCCATGACATCCAGCCTGTACTGCACTGACTCGTCCTCATAGGAGGCAACCTCATGAGAAAATTGAAGTGGCGGAACAAGGTGGCCACAGATGCTGTCATTGTTGCCCCCACTCGGTGTAATAGAGTCACGGAAGAGACCCACCAATGCAGCATAGATGGGGGCAAGACCAGCCACAGTACCAACAATACCATTGTCCACAGTGCACGGAGAGAGAGCAGCATCCTTGTTGGGCTTCAATTGAGTGATTATGCGGTGGCCACTGGCTCTATCCCTGCTACGGAAGGAGTACCCCAAAACCTCAGCAAACACGTGAAAATCAGCAGTCATGGGCCTGTCATGAGTCATCCACTTCATAGTGCGACGCTCATCACCACAAATCACCAGAGTGGAGAAGAATTGCTTCACCACCTCAGAGTCAAAGGAGCACTGGAGGGACATGAGATGGTGCTGCCCCATCTGCTCAGCCACATACATTGCATCAACAAGATGCACCTTCTCCAAAGCATCAGCAAGTACCAGAGGGTGCATAGGCCTAATGTTCAGCCTGGCATAGATGTCTTCATAAATACCCTTTTGTTCGGCACACCAAAAGCGGGAATCCCCCAGCGCAGCATCACGAGGCAGCTCAGCAAACAAGTCACGGTGACGGATGGCAGAAAAGGAGACTGCATCCAAAGCCCTATAGTTGAACTTGGGCTCCTTTCCCTTCCTCTTGGACACGCCCTTCTGAGTCCTCTTGGATTGTTCAGCCATGCGCCTTTCCTCGTTCTGTCTTCTCCTCAATTCAACTTCGTCCACTAGGTTACCTTGACCGTCGTCCCAAAAGTACTTGGTGCGAGGACGACGCTTGTAGGTCTTGGGAACACCGGAACTACCTGCGAGGAGAATAAGGACGATAGCAAGGGGATAAGCATACACACAAGTCCAGGAGAGAGTATGGAACAAGTAGGCAAAACAATTCATAGGTCAAAACTACTCAAAACATACACCATAGTGAAACTGAAGCAGACTTGAATCTGTCAGGCCGGATTATCCGGCCTGGCCAGGGGCGGATAATCTGGCCCTGGCAGAAATTTTCGATTTCACCATGAATGCATGCAAAAAAAAAGTAGATCGGGCCTAGAAACTGTAAGACTACGAGTTCTATGCGAAACCACATCCTTCTAGACAACGTTCCATCCAACAAGATACACATCTAGCCAAAGATGGGGAGGGAGGGAGTTACCCTCACTCATTGGAGGAAGAACACGGAGGAGAAGGTACCCGGAGGCGCGGAGAAGAAGATCCGGGAAGACCCAGAAAATCCGGTGGCCAGAGAGGCTCCGGGGAGGGTGAGGGGCGGCAGGCGGCGGCTGGGGAGAAGGAGAGGGCTGGGGGAGAAGTGTTGCTCGTTATGAGCCCTTCTCCCCGAGCCCTGCCCTTTAAGATTGAATCCGCCAGGGCCGGATTATCTGGCCAATACTTGGGCCGGATTATCCGGCCTAATATCTGGGATTCTGTTATACACAGAACCAGGCCCGCGCGTCCCCAGACAACACCCCCACAAGGTGTACAAGGGACTTGTGTGTAAGAATAGATGTCTTAGGGGTAGGGAAGGCTTAGGATTGAGAATGCCAAACTGAGATGGTACTAGACACTCAAAATTGCAAAATCCAAATCAAATAAAAGCCAAGATTGAGTGTGATTCCCATAAGAACATGAGAGAGCAAATAACATCCAAAAAGATCCAATTCTCCACGAAGGAGAGGGTGGTGGACGAAGCCACCTTGTTGGAGTGTATGGTGTGACACCGCGAAGATATATCTTGGGTTCACGACCAATACTCATCAATAAGCTCACATATCACAACATGATATTAAGAGAAATGATATAACTTGCTATTGGCATTATGGGGGAGGGTTAGCCCAATATGTTAGGACCACACTCCCCCTATATCCATGCCCACACCTAGACCAAACAAGGATTGAGATGTATGAGTGGGTGCATGAGTAATCAAGACAAGCTCCCGGAATCAATGATATTTAGCTCATTCCTCAAATAGCAGAATCTTGCTTCATCAAGTGGCTTTGTAAAAATATCCGCCAATTGATTCTTCGTGCTCACAAAAGATAGATCAATATCACCTCGAGCAACATGGTTACGAATAAAATGATTCCGAATCTCAATATGCTTCATCCTTGTGTGCTGAACTGGATTGTACGCAATTTTGATAGCACTTTCATTATCACATAAAAGAGGCACTTTGTCACAATTGACATCGTATTCCTTTAAAGTTTGCCTCATCCACAATAATTGAGTACAAGCGCTGGCAGCAGCAACATATTCAGCTTCGGCAGTGGAGAGAGATATACAATTCTGCTTTTTGGAGGACCAACATACAAGAGATCTTCCCAAGAATTGACAAGCTCCAGAAGTTGACTTCCGATCATCCTTATCACCAGCCCAATCTGAGTCAGTATAACCACATAAAGAGAAATTGGAGCCCTTGGAATACCAGAGACCAAAGTTGGGGGAATGAACTAAATATCGAAAGATCCTCTTGACCGCCACTAGGTGGCTTTCTTTAGGAGCTGCTTGATACCTTGCACACACTCCCACGCTCAACACAATATCAGGTCTAGATGCGCAGAGGTAAAGAAGAGAGCCGATCATGGACCGGTATACCTTTTGGTCCACATCTTTACCATGAGGGTTGAGTTCAAGATGACACTTTGTTTGCATCGGAGTAGCGACACCATTTAGATCCGTCATCTTGAATCTCTTGAGCATGTCTTGGATGTACTTTGCTTGATTAATAAAGGTTCCTTCTCTTAGTTGCTTGATCTCGAATCCAAGAAAGAACCGTAATTCCCCCATCATAGACATCTCAAACCTGTCAGTCATAAGCTTTGAAAATTCATCGTTAAAAGCTTTGTTAGTAGAACCAAAAATGATATCGTCTACATATAGTTGGCATACGATGATCTCCCCCTTAACCTTCTTAGTAAAAAGAGTGGGGTCGATTTGCCCAACTTCGAAGCCACGATCTAACAAAAGCTCTTTAAGGTGCTCATACCACGCACGTGGGGCTTGTTTAAGGCCATAGAGTGCCTTATCGAGTTTGTAGACATGGTTCGGGAAGTTAGGATCCTCAAATCCCGGGGGTTGCTTTACGTATACCAACTCATGTAGAGGACCGTTAAGGAAGGCACTCTTGACGTCCATTTGCTGCAACTTAAAATTGTTATGAGTAGCATAAGCAAGTAGGATACGGATGGACTCAAGACGAGCCACAGGAGCATAGGTCTCACTGAAGTCGATGCCCTCAACTTGGGAGTAACCTTGTGCCACAAGTCTTGCCTTGTTCCTCACAACGATGCCATTCTCATCTTGCTTGTTCTTGAAAATCCACTTGGTGCCGATAACATTGCGGCACTCTTTGGGTTTCTCCACTAGTTTCCAGACTTTGTTGCGCTTGAAATTGTTCAATTCTTCATGCATAGCAACAACCCAGTCTGGGTCTTCAAGAGCTTCAAAGACCTTCTTAGGTTCCACCATGGAGATATGAGCTTGATGCTCACCAAAACTGGCCAATTCTCTTCTAGTAGACACCCTTCGTCGAAGATCACCAACAACCTTGTCGAGAGTGTGACCCCTCAACTCAAGGTTGCGATCAGCCCGAGCCTTGCGACGAAGTTCAATAAGTTTGTTGTCTCTTGGTGGAGGAGATTCATCACTTGAGTCTTCATTGAAGGCATTTTCTCCGCCTTGATCAGTAGCTGGAACATCAGTAGCAGGTGGTGGAGATGCATGCCCTTGAGGTGAGTCTGTAGCCATAACAGGAGGCTATAGAACTGGAGAGTCAGGGCCGGATAATCCGGCCGATGAAGTGGCCGGATAATCCGGCCTGGGAGGACTTGCAGCAGCATCATCAGGAAGCCTAGGACTGGCTTGACCTGGCAAGGAGCCGGATAATCTAGGGTCAGCCGGAAAATCTGGCCTGGAGCATGTGTTGATATATTCACCACCAGGAGCTGCTGGAGCGAGGTGGCCGGATAATCTGGTATCCACCGGAAAATCCGGCCTGGAGCTTTCTGGAGCATCTTGACCTTCAGCAGTTGATGGAGATGGTGTAGAAGTTGCCCCGTGGTTGGAGCGTGTTGCGTATGTGTAGATGAGGGCTCTATATGAGTAGAGGATTGTCCTTCCCGGTCCGCCACAAGGGGTTCCTCAATGGGGCAGAAGAATCCCACGCCCATTCTTCTTATGGCATCTTGGGGTATTTCAACATCTGCATCACAAACACCAACTTGCTCCACTCGGGAACCGTCATTTTCCTCGAACACCACACTACAAGATTCTACAACAGTTCCGGAGAGCTTATTGTAGACTCTATAAGTGTGGGATTGGGCACCATAACCAACAAAAATACCTTCTAGAGCCTTAGATTCAAACTTAGATAAACGAACTCCTTTAATAAGAAAGAAACACTTACACCCGAATACCCGAAAGTATGAAATGTTTGGCTTGTTACCGGTAAGTATTTCATACGGAGTCTTGTCCAAAATCTTGCGGAGGTATAAACGATTGGACGAATGACAAGCAGTAGAGATTGCTTCAGCCTAGAAGTTATATGGAGATTTAAATTCAGCCAACATTGATCTTGCCATGTCCATTAGAGTTTGATTCTTCCTCTCGGCTACACCATTTTGTTGAGGGGTGTACGCAGCGGAATATTGATGTCTTATCCCCTCTTCACTTAGGAACTCATTTAAGGTGTAGTTCTTGAACTCCGAGCCGTTATCACTCCTTATAGCCAGAATGGGGACGTTGTGTTGACGTTGAACCTCGTTGGCGAAGTCGATGACAGTTTGTTGAGTTTCACTCTTCAACTTGAAGAAATAAACCCAAGTGTATCTTGAGTAATCATCAACAATCACTAACAATACTTTTTCCCACCGAGGCTTGCATGAGATGGAGGTCCAAAAAGATCCACATGAAGAAGCTCCAAGATCCTTTTTGAAGAGATAATGGTTTTCCTTCGATGAGGAGAATCATGCATTTTCCCTTCAACACACGCCCTGCAGACACGATCTTTGGCAAAAGAGACATTTTCTTTTAGTCCAAGAATGTGGCCACCCTTGTGGAGACTTTGCAAAGTTCTCATATTGACATGGGCTAGTCGGTGATGCCATAGCCAACCCGCGTCAGCCTTTCCGAAAAGACACATCGGACCTGTAGTGGTTTTCCCCAAAAAGTCTACCACGTACAGGTCATTTTCGACATATCCCACGAAAGCGACTTTTAGAGACTTGCTCCACAAGAGTACCACCAAATCAGCATCAATGTAAACTGCAAAGCCCATCTTACCAAGGGCACGAACTGAAAGTAAGTTATACCCGAGGGTTTCAACAAGCATGACGTCCATGAGGGAGATATCGTGAGCCACCACAACTTTGCCGAGACCCAATACCTCTGATTTTGACTTGTCACCATAGGAGACGGTAATGTGATCAAGGTTTGGCCGCATCTCCGTGATGATCTCCTTGCTTCCGGTCATATGACTCGTACAACCGCTATCAAGTACCCATTTAGAACCACCGGAAGCATAGCCCTGCAAGAAAATTACTTCTTGGTTTTAGGTACCCATTTTTCAATGGGTCCTCTCATGTTAGTAACAAGGGTCTTGGGAACCCAAATAGAACAAGGAATGTAACAATCATAAGGCCCTACATAACTAGCATAAACATCACCATAAGCATCACAATATAGTTCGAAGTTAGGATTGTTGATCCCTGCAAAACCATCACAATTAGTCTTGTCATTGGTAATGTTGCTAGTCTTCGATTGAGAAGTCTTGTTCTTGTTCTTCTTCTTCTTGTTGTTTTTCTTGCTCTTTATCTTGGGTATGTAACCAAGACCTTCTTTACTGTTGTTTGTCCTTTGCCTGCTCAGTATCTCATCGATAACCCCTTTACCTTTGTATTGAGAACTCCTTGCAAGATCTTCTTTTCCAACGGATGAAGATGAGGTACTTGGTACATTATACCATTTCAATTGAGTTTGGAGCTGGTCATGAGACTCATTTAGAGTAGAATGATCACTCTTCAATGCCTTGTGAGCACTTTCAAGATCATCAAACTTCTCCAAAAGTCTAGCATGAACAGCCCCAAAATCAATCTTTTATTTCTTTAGTTTCTTTACCTTGGCAAGGGCATGGTCACGTTCTTTAATGAGCTGAGCTATAGCTTCTTCTTGTGACTCCTCTAGGGATTTGAGTCTTTCTTCCAAAGAAACTCGAGTTTCCTCTTCCTCTTCCAAGGCATTCTTCAAAGAGGCTATCTCCAAAGCATCCTCTCTTTCAATTCTGCCCTTTTCTTCAAGGAGATCTTCGGCTCGAGCAAGTTGACTCATAAGAGTATCAAAATGGAGTTTGTGCTCACCTTGTAGGTTAGTGAAAAAAATATCCAAGGCAATAACTTCTTCTTTCATTTCAAGACTGTCATGATCATCCATATCTAAAATTATGTTAGTCTTAGAAAATGAGGAGTTAAAAGTCGATACCTCGGATCCTCTTGCCATTAGGCAAGTGGCGTTGTTGTTGATGGCGTTCTCGTTCGGTGAGTCGAAGAGAGAGCAGGGAGTCGATGTGGTGGCTATAGCAGACACTTCGCGAGAACTATCATCATCCTCTTCATCTTCACTTGCGGAGGAGTATTCCTCTTGAGCTACAAGGACCATCTTGGGTTGCTTCTTGAAAGGACCATTCTTCTTAGCAAATGGCTTCTTCTTAGGAACTTTGGATTTCTCTTTAAGAATGAGCCTGCCACCATTGTCTTCTCTATTTTCATAAGGACACTCAGCTACAAAGTGCAGTCTATCTCCATAGTTGAAGCAAGTTCTCAATCTTGGTCCACTTTCTCTTCTTCCATTTGACCCGTTCTTGCGCTCAAGTTCAGACTTGGCTTTGGCAGGGTCCTTCCAAAAGTTCCTTGCATAGAATGCCATGTACTCACCATGAGCATGTTTGACCTCATCGGGGCAGTCCATGGATATCCTCTCAAATGCTCCTTCATCATCCTCTTGCTCAGCAACATTGGCTTTGAGAGCCATATTGACACCCTTTTGCATTCCAATGGCCCGAGCACGGGCATCTTCAGCATTCTTTGCCGCCACTTTGAATGACGCCATTTCTTGCATGACTTCATTGGATGTCATTTGATGATAGTTGTGTCTACCTTGCAAGCTCTTCAAATCCGTCGGTTCGAAAGGCATTAAGGCACTCACATACTTCCTTTTTATCCATGCATCATCAATGTGAGTGTCCCCATGCTTCCGAAATGTTGTTGCGATGCCCTTGAGTCTTCTATACATGTCCTCATGGTTTTCACCATCCAACATGTAGAATCCCTCAGCTTCGTTACTAAGGGCATCATACCGGTTTCTTCGCATGCTTTCATTTCCAACAAAAAGGTCCGTAAGAGCATCCCACGCCTCTTTAGCCGTGTTGAGATGTTCAATGTGTGGCATTTCCTTGGGACCCACACCCAGTTGTATCATGTGGAGAGTAGTGGCATTCAACTAGCTATCCACAACTTCCCTTCTTGTTAGATTGGTTTGATCTCCAACATGAAGACCTTCTTCAATGATCCTCCACAATTCAATAGAGGAGCTGCAAACATGAGATTTCATTAGAAATTGCCATTGGTTAAAAGAAGATGCTGTGAGCTTGGGTGGATCACCCCTATTATTTATATGAGGATGAGGGATAGGTGGGTCAGGGGAATATACGTGGCGAACCTCACTATATTCCTCCTTACCACTTCCCTTTTTGGAGGTGGAACCATTTAGTTTTTCACCTTCCACATCATCATCCTTGGATCCGGTGTTACCCTTTTCCTTAGATGATGGTGAGGGAGCCTCAGAGGAGGATGGAGATGGGGCTATGCATGATGTAAGGCGAGCAATCATTTGATTCATCTCCTCCATCTTGTCCTCAAAGGATTTCAACAAGGTTGTTTCCAACGACTTGAGATCATCCATTGTGACCTTATCCACAGCCTTATTTCCATCATCCCTTGTACCCATACTACTCTTAGGCGGTTAAGCCCGAATTAAGAGTCGGGGCTCTGATACCAATTGAAATGGATCGTATGGGCACCTGGAGGGGGGTGAATAGGTGCTATACCAATTTTTTAATTCTTTTTCAATTTTAGGCTTAGCACAAAGGTAAATTCTCTAGATAAACTAATGTGTAGAATTTCCCTATATGCAAACCTATCTACTAGCGAGTAAGGAGCGAGTGGAAGAGGAACGAGTGAACCGAAGTGAAGCACGCGGAGACACATGATTTGTTTGACCGCAGTTCCTTCCTTGTTAAGGGAAGTACATCTGCGTTGGAGGGGTGGGCGGTACTAAGACCACCACGCCACAAAAGGCCTCACCCTGTTCTCCGATGGATCTCGCCACAACAGGCCTGATCCACCTTCCACTATAGGTACCCTTCGAGGCGGGCACCGGCGCCTTTACACAACTAGCTGGGCAACAACTCCACAACACTTGGAGGCTCCCGAAATGACAACAAGCTGCCACAAGAACAAAGTTGTCAAATACAATAACACGATCTAGGTATTAACGAGAATACTAGATCAGGGATTTCTCCAAGTGAATGGAGAGGAGTTGAAGTGCTTGATTCTTGATGTTGATGATGAACTTCTCCTCCTTCAATTCCACCAAAGATCAAGACCTTAGGGTGGTTGAAGTGGGAGATCGAGATTTAGAGCTCTTGCACAGGGTCTGGTCAAATTCGAATGAATCAAGAGTTCTGGACGTTGGGGAAGAAGGGGTACTTATACCCCTTTCCAAAAACCAGTCGTTGCACACTTTGGGGGGCCGGATTATCCGGCCCAAGTGAGGGCCGGATTATCCGGTCTGGGAAAACTCTGCCCCAGACTCGGAATATCCGACAGACAATCCGCCCCCTCTCTGAGCGTCGCGCCGAGCTTGCCCTTGATCAACTTCTGGGGGCCGGATTATCCGGCCCTATGCGAAGGACGGATTATCCGGCCTGGGGAGAAAAACCGCCCCAGTTCGGATTTTCCGGTAGATAATCCGACCGGATACTGAGCGACGCGCCTTGGCTCCTTTTGCTCGAAAACTGGGGGACGGATTATTCGGCCCTTGCGAAACCCGGATTATCCGGCCGAGGGAGGAAAAACCGCCCAAGTTCGGATTTTCTGGGAGAAAATCCGCCTGGACACTGAGTGACGTGCCTTGGCTTCCTTGAGAGATGAGGTAGGCCAGATTATCCGGCCCTTGGAGGGGCGGATAATCCGGCCCCCCTCAAAACTTCCTGCACACTTAGCGCACATGAAAAGTCTCTATAGTATTGTTATCTAACACGCAAAACATAGGAAAACATGAAATGCTCTTTCAACAGGCCTCTCGCATGACGTGGCTCAAAGTCGGCGATGCCAATACGCGTTTCTTCCACCTCAAGGTCAACGTGCACCGTCGAAAGAACCATATCCACACCCTAATCTCCGACGCTGGCATCCACGTCGACCACGCCGAGAAGGCGGATGTGATTCACTCCCACTTCTCTGCGGTTCTGGGCTCCTCACACAGCCGCGACGCCGCGATCAACTGGGACTACATCGGCCTGCCTGTTGTGCAGCTTGAAGGCCTAGACATTCCGTTTAGTGCTGCCGAAATCTGGGCAGCAATCAAGGATTCACCGGCCGAAAAGGCCCCTGGCCCTGACGGGTTTAACGGAATCTTCTACCGCCGCTGCTGGCCCATCATCCGCCTCGACGTCGTGGCAGCGTTCGACCAGCTGTTTCGCCTTGGTGCAGGCAACTTCGCATCTCTGAACAAGGCCCTTGTCTGCCTGCTACCAAACAAGTCCCAGGTGGCCCACGTCAACGACTACAGACCAATAAGCCTAATCCACTCCTTCGCCAAGTTGTTCAACAAGGTGCTAGCACGGCGATTGGCTCCTAGGATGGGCGAGCTCATCTCCAACGCGCAAAGCGCGTTCCTGAAATCGCGGTCGATCCACGAGAACTTCCTATACGTTCGCAACCTTGCCCGTTCCTTGCACCGCAAGAAGAAGCCGTGCCTCCTCATTAAGCTGGACTTCGCTCGCGCCTTCGACTCCGTGTCCTGGGAATTCCTCCTCGATCTACTCCTGCACCTCGGCTTCCCGCCTAGGTGGCGTGACTGGATAACTCTGCTCTTCTCCACAGCATCCACCTCGGTGCTCCTCAATGGCGTACCCGACGCACCTATCCCGCACCGACGCGGCCTGTGGCAAGGAGACCCACTGTCTCCTCTTCTATTCAACTTGGCTATCGACCCTCTGTAGCGGATACTGCAGCAAGCAACAGAGCTAGGGATTCTTTCCCCCTGCCGGTGCGCGAGGCGCCGCTCCGGATCAGCCTCTACGCCAACGATGCAATCGTCTTCATCAATCCCATCCGCGAAGATCTTGTACGGTTTCTGGACATCATCAATGCTTTTGGCCGGGCACCAGGGCTGCATATCAATGTGTCCAAATGCTCGGTTGCGCCGATTCAATGCCAGGGCATTGACCTCGATGCCTTACTCCATGGTTTCGACGGTCAGCGAGTCGGCTTTCCCCTAACATACCTAGGGTTGCCGCTGTCCCTTGGGAGATTGCGGCTGGTCCACCTGCAACACATCATTGACCGCGCCAGAGCCAAGCTCGCCTCGTGGAAAGGCAAGCTCCTCAACTCTGGGGGCAGGCGGGCGCTCACAAGATCGGTTCTTGACTCCCTGTCCATCTTCGCCATGACCGCACTCCGAGTGCCCAAAAAATTCATCAAAACTCTAGATACAGTCCGTCGACGCTTCACCTGGAGCATTGAGGAAGAGGAGGCAGCAGGCGGGAAGTGTAAGGTTAATTGGAACCTTGTCTGCTCGCCCACTGAGTATGAAGGGCTTGGCCTGCTAAGCCTCGACGCATTCGGTCGAGCGCTGAGGCTACGCTGGCTATGGCTCAAGTGGCTGCACCCTAATCGGCCATGGGCAAACATGGAGCTGCCCTGCGACGACACCGACAAAAGCCTTTTTAGCGCAGCTACATGAGTCACAGTGGGAAACGGCAGAACTGCCTCTTTCTGGCGCTCCACCTGGCTTGGGTCGAGGCCGCTTTGCGACCGTTTCCCTCTTCTGTTCAAGCACTCCTCCAGGAAGGCGCGATCGGTTGCGGACGCGCTAGATGACCACAGTTGGGCAAAGGACCTGCGTCGCGCCCCTCTTGCACTGATCGCGTCAGACTTCCTCAGCCTCTGGCGCGAGCTGCACCGCGATGCCCCGACACTGACCCAAGATGCTGATACGATCTGCTGGCTCTTCACGAGCGACGACAGCTACTCGGCGAAATCAGCATATCGACTTCAGTTCCTTGGGCACAAGCGCAGCCTCATGCCTCGCCTTGTGTGGGATGCATGGGCCCCTGCCAAGTGCAAATTCTTTGCATGGCTGCTTTTGCAGAACAAGTTGTGGTGCGCCGATAGATTGATGCGGCGAGAATGGCCGAACTGCTACTTCTGCCCTCTCTGCATTCGTCACCTCGAGACTGCGCGCCACGTCTTCCTCGACTGCCCTTTCGCTAGGTTGCTTTGGGCCTCCATTGCGTCATGGCCTCACTGTGCAGGGCTCGCGCCAAGTACATGGGCTGCCACCATCTCCGTGCCTGATGCCTGGGAGGCCATGATTCAGGGCACGGAGGATGACCATCGCCAGGGAGTTAAGACGATCATCATCCTGACCAGCTGGGCGGTTTGGCGGGAGAGAAACAACAGGGTGTTCCAAAACAAACACTTGCCCCTGCGGCGACTCCTCATCCAGATCCGTGAAGAGGCAAACGAATGGGCTTTTGCGGGCGCAAAGAAGCTACTACGTATGATCTGGGAGCCTCCATGAGCAGGCCTTTTATGCCCACGAGTCCCTATCCTCTTTATTTTCTCTGATTTTTTCTCTTGGGTTATCTCCTCGCCTATGGCAACTTGTACATATTCTACCTAATAATGAAAACCGAAGGCCAGCAATTGCTGGATCTTTAAAAAAAAAAAGTGGAGAGAAATCTGTTTTTTTAGGGTGTTCTGTTTTTGGTGTGTACATGTTTTGCTTTTAGAATTTGGGGCAAAGCAAGTCCGAGAAGTGTGTGGGCTGGATCTGTTGGGAGCACGCTGATGGGTCCATACCCAATTTCTAGATGCACAGCGGACGGCCCAGTTTCGGTACTGTCGTGTAGCAAGGGCCGAGCGTCTCCTCGCATTCTCCGGCGCCGCCGCACGGGCAGGAAGCAGGGGATACTCGAGGTTCCCGAGGTGGCGCGGTGCGCTACAGGGAGGAGGCTGGAGCCGCGAGTGCCGCGGCGGGTTGGAGTCGTCGCGGACGGGATTACTCTGGGTCTACCGAAGTTACTAGGGCTTGGGGGTGACCAGCAGGAAGAGGGGCAAGCCGCAAGCCAGTGGTGTCGACGTCGGCGGCGGGGAGGCGGAGGAAAGCGTCGGGATTCTTGAGGCGCATCCCCTCCGCCTGGACGCCGTGAAGGGAGGGGAAGCCGGCATTCGCGGGGGGTGGGGGGGGGGGGGGGGGGTGGCGGCGCCTCCGAGTCGGGTTTGAGGATCTCCGCAGGAGCATATGGCGAGCATCCATGCTTCTCCGAGGGCCTCGCCATTCCCCACGCGGCGCGTAGCAAGGTGGGGGTGGGACCCACGCCGCCCGTGGAAGCAAGGCGAAGCCGGCGGTGGGACCCACGCGTGCGGCGATGGAATTGCCTCCTCTCGCGGCCTCGCGGGCACCGGGATTCCGGGACACAGTCACTAGACGGCGGGGCTCATCCACGTCGTCCGATCTGCCAGATCAGCAGAAGATGCCGATCGGACGGCACAGGACGCTCGAGCGGGGGAGTTCCGTCTCCGGCCAGCCGAGCAAGCAAGCTGTATATCTGGTGCGCTCTCATGCAACTCCGAACACACCAACTCTGCTCTCCCCTCCCCCGAGCGAGCAGAAGGAGAAGAGCCTCGAGAAAAGGTGATCCCTCTCTCATCTCCCAATCCCACCCATCTCCTGGTTCTCCATTGGTTTGCAGGATCCTACCCTCCTTTTCTTCGAGCAAACGCCATGTTCAAATCTCCGCGTTCGTCTTCTTCCTGAACTCCTGATTGCTAATTTGAACTCTCTCCCCCTTTCTCTCTCTCCATCCTTCCAGAAAAAGCACAGTAACAGCGGAAGCAGACCCTCGTCCGAGCAGAATAAGAGCAGCACCTGACGCTCTTCTCTCCTCTCCCTCGTCCGACCAGCTTCGGAGGAAAGGTAAGAGTGATCCTTCTGTCCCCTCCCTCTCCATCGCCTCTTTTTGTTCCGCGAGCAACGCTGCGTTTATTGGTTCCTCATGCGACTGTTGCTGTTTGCGATTCAAAATCCTGTGCTGTTGATTGTTGAGTCCGAAGTAATGTGCGGTGCTTGCTGCTAAATGTTCGTAATCCATCTTGTTGTTTCTCCTTGCGCGAATTCACGCTTCGTCTTTGTCCTAATTCGCGCTGCCTCAAACGCACGAGTGAGGCGTGCTGCTAATTCAAGTTGTTCCTCAAGCACAATTCGTTCATGATCCGGTGCGACATCGTCCTCCTCCACGGGTACAAGGTCCGCAACGTAGAGAAATCTGCTCAGAATGTCTCCCTGGTGCCCCTGTCCGATCTGAATCAGCACCTCGGCAACCTCCTCCTCACTGGAAAGGGCACTGATGTGTTGTTCGAGGCTGGTTCGCTGCCCGATCTCTGGTTTTCAGCACGAAGCTCCTTGGATCCATGAAGGAGGGCAGCACCAATCATCTGGTCCGCATAGATGGCATGGAGGCGTCACTAAGGCCTTGCTCTGTTATGTGTGCAACCTTTGCGGATTAATCAGTAATGCTATTATGAATATTGTGACGAAATCTGTATTGGTATTGCCTTTTCCTTGTTCTTGAATGCTTTGCTAAGTAACTCAAGGCTGTTCTGCTGCATATGTTTCTCCAGGAAATGTCAAAGTAGTTTCATCTCTGGTTGCATGTTGGTTCATTGCATATCTGAAACTATAGCTGTTAATCGGAGAAATGCATTGTACCCAGGTAGTTTGATGCTAATTCTTCGATGTCAGTATATGAGTACATTAGTACATCTACGATCTATCCTAACTTTCTAAGGAGTTGCCAAGTACTTCCAGTTCGTGTGTCCGTGTGTTACTTTATTTCTGTCGACTGTACTCTTGTGTAAGATCCAGGTGCAATGCCCTGTGCTCTTCTAGTATTATCTCATTGTGCACCTGAATAATGCAGTTCTAGAATTCTTTCTAGATCAAATTTTCTGTCATATATAAACCTGTAACGTAGCATTGCTAATACGTTCAGTTCTATGATTACACCTATCAAGTGCTATGTTGTGTTTGATTCTGTTATTCCTTTCGAATAAGTGATTTATGTTTGGTTACTCATCCAGCACAATGGGGAGGGATGCTAAGAAGGTGAAGGGCAGCAACAAGTCCTTGGGAGCAGTAGTACCAATGTGGTGCCCTGCTTGCCACAAGTGGGTGAACCTCAGCCTCACGCTTGCCACCGAGCACATCAACGCGTGCAAGAGGAACGAGGCACTGAAAGGAAAAGCTCAGCGCAAGGCTGAGGCTCTCAGGATGCAAGGCCTTGCCGACGCCCAGGCCGGTGGGAGGGGAAGATAATGACTGAATATAGCTGTAAGTTTTCAATGAAGCCTTTCCAATTATTATACTTATTTTTCATGGCACTATGATATGTGTTGCACTTTCATAGGTCCATCCTGACCAGCTTGAATGTTATATTTCTACTTTTGGAGATAGTGTATCACCTAGCAGTATCCACATCCACATTCAACATAGCTTTCTGAATCTCTTTCAGATTCATAGCTGCAGACTGCACTTGATTCACCACTTCAGCATATATTGTTCAGCATCTGTTTCTTTAGGGTTCATTGTGTTAAGCATAGTTGGCATTGTTAACTGAACCAAGAACAGATTCAGAGTTCAGCAGAGATGGCATTGCAAACTAAAATATACATATTCAGAGTTAAACACAGATGCCATTGTAAATTGAATTAAGAACATATTCAGAGTTCAACATTGTGAACTGAATCAACAAAGATAAATATTCATAGTTCAACGTAGACGGCACTGTAAACTGGATCAATAACCTTTTTTAATCACCTGTCGTTAGGAATGTGGTTCTCATTTCTTAGAAGACAAACCATCATGGAGATTGCAGCGCAACTACTCCAGTTGTGCTTGCATGTTTGAGCTACAGATGATGTGGTTATACATAATGGAATGGTTACTAGGGCATAATTGTTCATGTCCGTAGCACCAACTTGTTTTATGGTTTTTCATTATGGATATATAAATTCATGATGCTTGTTTTTTTCAGAGTTTGATGTGCCAGGTCACCAACTTTTGTATCGATATATACAGTGAATAGCTTACTTAGTACAGTTTTGCTTTTATGCTAGTATGTCTCATTTAGATTTGTGTAGTCAGTTAATATCCCACTTCCCACATGCATAGATTCCAATAACTGGCAGCTTCTAACATTAGTTATGTTTCAACATCTTATTTGCAGGTTATGAAGAGTTCTCCCAGGAACGCTAAATCAGGAACACTGGAATGGAAGCTTTCTTGCTCTTGTATTGGCTACTTTCTCGTTAGCTAAATGCCTTAGTCTTAGTTACTCTTTCTGAACACTATGAGTAGTCCTTCGCAGTGACACATGTTTGCTCTTTCTGAATACAATGAGTTGTTCTTCACGGTAATGCATGGCAGTAGCATGCGTGCTTAAGAGATGCTAGTTATAACTTCCTGCCGTATTATTCCGTCTGAGAATATATATGTCAAGTTTACTTGCCTTGTTTCATCTGCTTGCTCTTTGATAGTTAGCTTATTTTTCTTTGACCTGGAGATGACCATCCCGGCAAATCTTAGTAGTCCCATCCACACAGCCGCTTTTTTTTTTTTTTTTTGAGAGTCATCCAAGAGCTTCATTAATTCATAACAGTAGTACAACCTTGTTCATTACAACGAAGGATGATATTGGGCACCTGGTATTCCAGGCACACTCCGGATTGTAACAGGTGGCAAATTTAGCAAGTTTATGGGCAGCTTCATTTGCTTCCCTTTTTACATGGCAGATCACAAAATGATGACATCCTTCAGTGAGCTCCTGGATTTGGTTTATAATCGGTAGGATACCGTCGTCAGGCAAACATGAAACGCTCCGTCACCAGCTGAATGCTGCCATTACTCTGAGTTTTGTATAGCATATTGGGCTAGCTTCGTGATCTGGCCTGTTTGGCACTCAAATTCATGGAAAATAAGACACATATACTCCATATGTTATACTCACTCCGTCCAGAAATAACTGACTTATTAGGTTCGTCTAGATTCAAATGTATCTAGACATATTTTAGAAACATTCTAATCTACACAAATCTAAGTCGGTTATTTCTAGACGGAGGGAATGAGCGACTTTGTAACATTATAACAACGTTCTTAACAAAATTCATTTGTGCTGGTACAGATAAATTTTGTAGGCAGTGTTGTAGCAGCAACGGACAGATCAAGATTATAATTAAGATAATTCATAAGTATTAGAGTATATAATAGGTTGTAGGTAAGAACTACAAGGGTAAAGACATACAGCACCGGTAGAATAAGGTAAAGACGCAAGGATGCACATTATTTCATATAAGTATTTAAATCAACAAGGTCTAAATGTGTTGCACACCGAATATTGTTGGATTATTAGGCATAATTTCCATAATTAATTTTAATATATAAATCATAACTACACCAGCTACGAACACGTGAAACTCTAACATACTAGATGTATTAATCAACAATGAACATCAGCAGTGCATATGTACAAACAACCATAGAATAGCCACAGATTGAAATCATGGTATACGTACCGATCGGTTACAGATGAAGTCGCCGGTTGGTGCAGAGGTTGTTGTATCCTATCGAAGAAACGACATAGCAGACGTCGTGCATGCGGATGGTCTTAACGCCTAGGAAGACGCGCCGTGCTGACGAACTTGAGCAATCGCGCAGAGCGCTCCCCAAAAACCTTATTCGCCTTATCCCGGACAGGATCACAAAGATGGGTGGTTTCGGAGACCTGCCCTCCCGTCTGTTTTTTCGATGTATACGCGGGATGGAGTAGACTACGATGGCGGCACAAGCAGAACCTTAAATTGTTTTTTCGATGTGTTCGTGGTGGGAAGCATGCGCTTATATAGGAGCTTATATAGAGCGACTCAGGAAACCGTACAGGGTACAACGTGGGCCAAGACCATGTCGCGCAAGAGTTCGGGTCGGTTATAGATACGAACCGACTAACACGTCTGTCAAAACCGCACCCGTTTTCCTGAGCAGCTAAAAGATAAGCTCGCCTCATTCTGCAAACCACTGCGCGCGCGTCGTGACGAACAGACGAGCGTCATCGGAAGAGGAGTGCGTGTGTAACACTTCTCTTCCCACTTACTTACAAAGTGATGAGACACTCTATCTTATAAGATGGTGCAACTCTTCTCTAACTTTGCATGTGAGACTAAACTTTAGCTCCCACTTCTCTTGCCACATACACATGTGAGCTGCCACCAACTTGGGCAAAATCACATATGAGCTTTCACACACATGGGTTTTGAGATTTAGGGAAAATCTGAAATATCACATGGGTCAATGGATTTAGCCAATATTTCTAATAATCCTCCACTAGATCTCAAATGCCTATTTGAAGATTTACCAATCCTTGCTACTTGTTTATATACTAGTGTTTCAGCAGGGACTGTTAAGTTGAACTTTCGCCTAAAATCTTGATCTACGTCTATCAACAACTTGAACAATAGATGAACCTTGAATTGCAAGTTTGGTGCCAATAGATTTCACTCAAAACCATAACTAGTACCCGACTTCCAGTAGCCTAACCCACGGGTTGGAGCATATGCGTCATACTCCGTGGTCTTTTATCATTTTATCCAACACAGGACGTAGAAGTGTTGTAAAGTTCATATAGTTTCGATTGGGCATTTGTGGCCCTTTGTAATTAGTGTAGACTTGTATGTGCTTGAGTGTGATTATTGTGATTCCCTTTCGTTAGCCTGATGCTTATAAATCTATGTACCTTGCTGACCTGTCAGTTGCGTTACAACTGGGCCGAAGTTTTCAAGGGTTCGACTATAAGCTGAATCAGCTACTTGGGTAATTGCGATGATGGGTTATACTTTTGATGAGGTCATCAGGGAGGCACAACCCCTGAGTGTAAAATGCTGATAAAAGTAAATATAACGAGACTCATAGTTGAGGCACTTAGCTTTATTTATTTGGAGAACAGTAGGAGGTACATGAAGGAGATATGTCCTAGAGGCAAATAATAAATGGATTTTTATTATCATATCTCAATTAGTTTTTAATAGTTTCATATTGTGCTATAATTGTATCAAGTGGAAACATTGGTACATGTGTGGTATGAAACAAACCAACTCCCTAGTAGCCTCTATGCATAGTAGTTCGTTGGTCAAGCGATGATTAAGGTTTCCTGATCATGGGGCATTTAAGCCAATTGAGAATGATGTTATATCATTGGTGAATGATGTGATGGACATTACCCAAAGGTTGCGACACGATCAAGTCACAGAGTTCATTGCTGCAATAGTTAGAAACGTAGTCTCCTTCTTCTTAGGCCGTGAGAGCATATTACTTACTGTTTCCCGAGAATACTTGACTACATCAAACGTCACTTGGTGATACAGTGATCATAAAGGTGTACGCTAGGTATTTAGAGGAACAGTAGATGACATATCACTCAAGATAGGGATTTGTTCACCCACGTGACGGGTAAGATACATACGACCGTCTTGGTGAGATTACATCCATAAATGTTGCAACATGTGACTAGGTCACGGGAATGTAATATCGCGGTAACAAGTAAAACAGAACTTGTCAGTAACAAGATTGAACAAGGTATGTGATACTAATGATCAAATCTGGAACAAGTCGTATCAGAAAAACAAAGGGAATTGGACTCGACGTTTTACGTTTCAAACAACATTATCATGGTGGAATGCACAGGGGTCATTATAGGCATCCCGGTCCCTCTGTTGATCATTGATGGAGATCATGTCAGCCATTCCCGAGCCATGGGGAAATACACTTAAGGGAACGATGAGCTAGAGATCCTCTATAAGTTGGAATCACCATATGAAAGAGAAAAGGAAACCGGAAAAGTTCCATGAGAGAACCGGAATTGTTTCAGGATAGTTCCGAAGTCGGGGGGAAATCGAAAGGGAAACGAAAGGTGTTTTGGGTCTAATCAGATTTTGTAATATATATTTACATGTTAATTAATGTAATTAATATTAAATCTAATATTAAAATTAAATTGAAGGGTATTCAACTAATAGGCCAAATTCCTAGGGAAAAAGGGCCCATGAGGGAAAACTGCAAGAGGGAAGAGTCAAGGGCCAAAGGGCCAAGGCCTAGCCGCCACATGGGGTCCACCCGGCCAGCCTTGGGCTGTGCATGGGGTGGGGCCCACCCCTGGCCGGCCGACCCATGGTGCCCTAGGGCCCATGGTGCAACCTCCCCCTCTCTCCCTTGTTTAGTCCCACATGGGAAATCCAAAGGGGAGGGCACACCTCCCTCCGCCCATATAAAGGGGTACCCATGGATGGGAATAGACACACCAATTTGAGATGTTCTCTAAGGCATTTTTCTTAGAGAATTCCTCCCTCTCTCTCTACATAGTTGTCTCCACGCGTTGGCACGGTCCCAAGAAAGGATTGTTCGCGCAAGAGACGGTGCACCTGCAGCACGCCATTGCGCTGCAGGGATTCCAAGCCAGAGATCTACTTCCGCACTCCAAGCGGGATCGGGGAGCCGGAGGTCGTCATCATACACTGTATGTGTACGAAACCACGAGGGGCCACACTTGGGGCACCTTGGATGTTGTGAGCCAGATCTGCTGCACGATGAAGATGGAGCAAGGGGTGACCTACGAGGAGCTTCACGACCTTGAGGTCGGCCACGCGTTCGACTACTTCAACCACGTTCCCCTCGGAATGTTAACCGCATATGGTCTACAAGGGTATGTATTC
Source organism: Avena sativa (assembly GCA_916181665.1). NCBI lineage: Eukaryota > Viridiplantae > Streptophyta > Magnoliopsida > Poales > Poaceae > Avena > Avena sativa. The sequence goes on from OV702290.1 coordinate 476,297,662, forward strand.
TATACGCTCCGATCGTTACTGCATTACTACATAGATAGATCTTGGGCGTTAGGGAGTTCCATTGTAGGAATTTTTTTGTTTTCTGCTACGGAACCCTTCAGTACATTATTCGGCTAAGTAGCCTGGCTAAGTAACCTTATTGTAAAGGAAAAAACATCTAAGGGTAGAAGCGTCACAGCTGCGCGACGTTCCACGAGTTGGAGTATGTGACTCCAGTTTCTAAGTCCTTGAGGCGATAGGCGCCACCTAGTATTACTTCGATGACCATGTAGGATCCTTCCCATGGAGATTCGAACTTGAGGTGCCCCTTCTGCTTCAGTTGTAGGATGAGGTCTCCTTCGACGAAGGACCTTGGTCGCATCTGTCGACTGTGGTAGTTGCGGAGGCTCTGCTGGTACACGGTTGACCGTTCCGTGGCGATTTCATGTGCTTCCTCAAGGAGGTCGACGGAGTCTTCGAGTGCGGTCGTAGACTCAGCCTTGCTGTAAGCGACGACCCTTGGGACTTTGTAGCGCACCTCCGCGGGCAGTACTGCTTCGGCACCATGCACCATGAAAAATGGTGTGTAGCCCGTGGCACTGTTTGGCGTTATGCATAGGCTCCATAGTATAGAGGGTAGTTCTTCGGCCCAACATCCCGCCGCTTGTTCAAGAGGCTAAAGGAGATGCTTCTTGATGCCGTTATACTAGGCCGTTGGCCTTCTCGACTTGATCGTTGGTCTGAGGATGCCCCACAGAATCATAGCTGATATTGACGCCCAGGTTTTCACAGAAATCCTAGAACTTGTTCGAGGTGAAGTTTCTCCCATTGTCGGTGATGATGCTTTGCGGCACCCCGAATCTCAAGACAATGGACTCGAAGAACTTGACGGTGGCGGTGCAGGTTTGTTTGGTGACTGGTGTGGCTTCAATCCACTTGGTGAACTTATCGACCGTGACGATGAAGAAGACGTATCCTCCGGGCGATGATTTCTACAGCTTGCCGACCATGTCAAGTCCCTACTGCGCGAATGGCAAATCCACGAGTATTGGCCTGAGCTCTGTGCCTAGTGCGTGCGGCTTATCCACGAATCTTTGACAAGCTTTGCACCTTTCGATGATGCTTTTGGCATCGTGCATCGTGGTTGTCTAGTACAAGCCAACTCGTAGAGCTTTGGCGACGAGGGCACGGCTGCCGGTGTGATGTCCGCAGGTGCCTTCATGGATCTCGAGGAGGATGCCCTTGCCATCACTGTTGGTGATGCAACACTGGAGGACACATGTAATGTTTTGCTTGTACATTTCAATGTTTATGATGGTGAAGTCTTTGGAGCGGCGAGCAATGTGCCACGGGTCTATCAGATCATCCGACAACTTCTTGGCTAGCAGGTAGGTGATGTATGGTTGAGTCCAGAAGGGCTCGATGAGCATGACCTCCATAGGGATTTCGGGTGAAGGGTCCTGTCCTGCTTTGGTGGGTGCTTCATCCTCTTTGGGTGGCGCAACCCCCGAGTGTGTGAATGCCTCCGCTGCGCCTGTGACAGGTTTGGGTTTGATGGAGCATTCGTAGATTTGCTCGAGGAACACGCCTGGTGGCATCGAGGTGCAAGTGGAAACTATGTTGGCGAGTTTATCCGCCTCCTCGTTGCTTTCGCGGACGACGTGCCAGAGTTTGCAGCCATCGGAGTCTCCTTCGAGTGCATTGTAGAGATCTTGGTAGGTGATCATGTTGTCGTTGAGGGCATCGCATGCATTCATGGTCTGCTGGACCACGAGGTTGGAGTCACCGTAGATGACGAGTCGAGTAGTGCCGCATGCTTTGGCCATCCGCATCCCGTGGAGCAAGGCCTCGTACTCCGCCTTGTTGTTAGATACACAGAACTTCATCCGTAGTACGTACCACAATTTGTCACCCTATGGAGATGTTAGGATGACACTGGCACCGGCTCCCTCTTGTCGCTTGAATCCATCGAAGTGCATGGTCCATAGGTTGGACATATTGGGTGTGTCTGGGAGCTAGTTTTCCATCCAGTGGACGAGGAAGTCCGACAGGACCTGCGACTTGATCGTTGTCCTTAGCTTGTAGGTGATGTCTTGTGGAGACATCTCGATGCCCCAGAGGGCCACCCGCCCCGTTCCTTCGGGGTTGTTGAGGATGTGGTTCAGCGGGGTGTCATTTACCACAAATATTGGGTGCTCCTGGAAGTAGTGATGTAAACCGCCATGCCGTCATGAATACACCATAGGCCAGCTTCTGGTAGTGCAGGTACTGCTGCTTTGTGGGTGTAAGTACCTCACTAAGGTAGTATACTGGGTGTTGCACCCCATGGACCTTGTTTTCTTCAGCTAATTCAACTACGAGCATGGTGCTGACCACCTAGTTGGTTACAGCTATGTATAGCAGCATTGGCTCCTTCTCCTTGGGGGTCACCAGGATGGGCGATGTGGAGAGCAGGTGCTTGAGGTCCTCGAATACTTCTTGTGCCTCGTCCGTCCACTCGAACTTGTCCATTTTGCGGAGGAGATAGTAGAATGGTAGTGCCTTCTCCCCCAACCGACTGATGAATCGGCTGAGTGCCGCGATTCGTCCGGCTAGCTGCTGGATGCCCTTGACATTCTTCGGCTTCTCCATGGCCAGTATGGCTTTTATCTTTTTCGGGTTTGCCTCTATTCCCCTGGCCGATATGAGGTACCCGAGAAATTGTTCGAATGGTACACCAAAGGCACACTTCTTTGGGTTCAGCTTTATCCTGTAGCGGTCGAGGTTGTCGAAGGTCTCGCAGAGATTGTCGATGAGTGTTTTCTCCTCCTTCGTCTTGACCATAATGCCGTCGATGTAGACTTGGATGTTGTGGCCAAGCTGGCTCCTCAGGCAAGCTTGCATGCACCGTTGATAGGTTGCACCCACGTTCTTCAGCCGAAGGGCATTATGGTGTAGTAGTAGACACCAAAAGGCGTAATGAACACCGTTTTCTCCTGGTCATCTTCTTTCATACGAATCTGATGATAGGCCGAGTAGGTGTCGAGGAAGCACAGATGCTCGCATCCCGTGGTGGAATCGATTATTTGATTGATCCGTGCTAGTAGGAAGTGATCCTTCGGGCAATGCTTGTTTAGGGAGGTTAAGTCCACACACATCCGCAGGATGCCCATGTCCTTTTTCGGAACAAGCATGGGGTTAGCTACTGATGGCTCCAAATTTCATCACTTTTTACTATTAATTTTCCTCTTGTCTATTGCCGGATTTCACTGAAGATTACCTCTTTCTAAATAGCATTTACGGGCTAATTGCATCCAAAGAAGTAAAACCCCAATTGGAGCCCCTTTCATTGGAGGCGTTCAGAGTGCTTAACAACCAGCGGTACGGTCGGGATGCTCCTGTACCGTCTCCCGTACTACATGCCAACAGCTCTGTTATATCAATACAAGAAACTTTCGTGAATAGGGAGGGACGAGAAGAACCACATAACAGAAAACACAATCGCCGCAAACCATCCAAAGGGGTTAGATCAGATCTGGGAGAGGAGAAAAACTTCACCTCGTTCCTCGACGATCTTCAACTCCTCAACTACACACTGCACCATCATTCCCATCATTACTTAGAGAGAGAGATTGGCACTTGTAAGATTAGGGTTTGATACTTTGATCTACCTTTGGTTTGTATTTGATTTGATCTTTGATCGCTATTGTGGTTTTCTACAATAACTTTGAGATGATTCCTATTTGCAATATAATTATGCATTTGATTTGTCTTCCTCTCATGTATGAGTAAATCCCCAAAGGCATGGGAGATGTAGGGGATTGGTGAGATGTGTTGTGCCTCCTTTAAATCCATCCATTTGTGATTGTTGCAGTGTTTATTAAATAGTGAGAATGATTATCTATGTTTGCCTAATGCTTGGTATCTAATTTAAGTGCCTAGGTAACATGATCCAAAGATCTCATAGGTATGAGCTTGTATGCTAGTGATTCGGCGACCCCCGAGTGACATGGCCGATATCAATGAGGAGCTAGCACTACTCGAGGACAACAAGGAACCATCAAGATTAAAGCCTTGATCCGGTCGCAAGACCTTAACTAATGTGCTCACCATTGCCGTGGTAACATGCAGACGAATCATTGGGACTAGGAAGAATTGTCCATGAGGACTCCTAGTTGGTATATGGGTTGCTTCCCTACTCACTTATAAATAAGAAATATCACTATCACTTATTCCACTTTATCCATTTGGCACTTTCACTATCACCATGAACTGTTTTTCTCCACGCCTAACTTCTCATCTGCAGGACCTTTACACACCTCTCGCATCTTTACTTTTATGCAATTTATTTATTTCCTAAGCAAGTTTCCTCTATCTTTTACTCACCACTTCTACTGTCAACTTTTGTAGTCAATTCACTCAAGACCTGTGACACCTTGAGTGCGACAGAAACACCGCATAAAAACACTTACCTAAGCTCCTTATTGGGATCAATATAAAAAACTGGAATTAATACTTCTGCAAAAACATTCTCGACGAACTTGTGCACTTGCAGGCCATCAAGATATTTTATGGCGCCGTTGTCAGGGAGCTAAGCGCTAAGTGTTGTTTCTTGACAATAGCAGTTGTTGACACCATTCATGATATCCGTTGAAGATAGAGGTATTACTCGATCAGGAAAAACTTATTTACCTCCGTATATTGATCGTGTTCCGATCGAGAGACGCCTAGAATTTATTGAAAGATTTACTAACTCGCATACTGTAGACGTGAAAAGTTTGATTCCGCTGATGGCAGATTTTACCATCACTCGAGGGGCCAAACCTGAGTCACCATTGGGAGAATATGGGAATCATCTAGGCACTTAAGGAAAATGCCTATTCTTTGTCCTGAACTTGAAGGCCGAGAATTTGAAATATATCCTGAGCTAATTTATATGATGAAAGAAATTGCCTTCGTAGGAAAAGAAGAGGAAGCTCCTTGTGACCACTTAACAAGGGTCCATGACCTTTGCGCTACTCTTAAACCAGCAAGTTTACCAATAGAGTTTGTACTCCTTGAACTTTTTCGCTGGTCCCTAAAAGATAATTCTTTTTCTTGGTTACAATCATTACCTAATCACACTATAAAAAGCTAGGAAGATTGCATCCGAGAATTCATGCATAAATATTGTTCATTCACTAAAATTATGCAAATCAAACGTAGTATAACAAACTTTCTTCAAACAGTTGGAGACAACTTTTATCAAGCATGGAATAGATTTTATGCAATGATTATGAAAGTCCCAAATCATGGTTTTCACGAGCATTTTATTATTCAGTATTTTTGCAATAGGATTAATGATGAGACAAAAGAAATGATTGATCTATCTGCAGGAGGAGCTATATGCATTTTAACACTACCGGAATGTGTAAAGCTTTTCAAGATAAGATCCTTTAATAACGAAAAATACAATCCAGTTGAGGATGTTGAGCCATGAAAAGGTATGATTCACATACCACTAAATCTTATACCCAAAGTCAAAAAGTCCATGGAAGAAAAAGGTATAGCCTCGGAACTTGTGAAAGAAACTAAATTTGACATTCATCAAACTTATGCAATGGAGGATGATATAAATCTTGTAATGCAAAAGTTTAGATATCAACAAAATCAGTTCCATGAGAAAAACTATAAACGTCTTATGACACAAGAAAAGAAAATAAGAGACCTAACTGAAGTCTTTGATGACTTGGGTCAAGCTAAAAACATTTAGATAGATATCTAAGTATGGTTAAGACTTAGTGTGAGCAAATAATTGAAACCCAAACTTTGATTTTGAACCAAGAAAATTTCAATATTGTTTCTACTAACATTGTTACCATACATGGTACAGAATCATAGGAACCACAAGGACCACCTTGGTATCAAGAATAACAAGCTCGCAAGGCAAGAGAGACTCAAATAATGAGTCAAGAAAAGAGGATTTAGTGGATCCTCAAGATGGCATTGATTATGAGACCCATAAGAGGGAGCATGAAGCTTCCAAAGCTAGAGAAGGAGAGGAAACAGGAGAGACAAACATAAACTATATGATTTAGACTCTAAGACAATCGATTCAAGGGGAGAAGCCGATCTCAGAAAGGAGCAAGAAGAGCAAGTTATCATCCCGCGTGAAGAACACGTCGATAAGCAAAAATCAGCCGCAAGGAAAACCAAAAAGAATGTTGAACCAATTGCAAAGGTAAAGGAGAAGGTAATACCTACCAAAAAGAAAATTCCTTATCCTAATCGTGTTCAATATGAACCCGATAAAGCTATTTACGACTCTTTTGCTGAAGCGCTGGGAAGCTTATGCTTAGAACTTCCTTTAACTAATGTTATTCAAGTTCCTACTTATAAAAAGTTTATGTGAGATATTCTTAATAGAAAGAAGAAGGTAACTAAGACTGTAGCAGTAATGACAAGCTTTGGTGATAAGCTGCCTGCTAAGCTTAGGGACCCAGGTATAACAACCATCTCCTGTGCAATTGGGAAAACTAATATATTTGAAGCTTTTTGTGATTTAGGAGCAGGTGGTAGTGTTATGCCTTATTCCCTATTTCAAAAATTGAACCTTGGAGAGTACTCTCCTACTTCAATCACTTTGCAAATGGAGGATAAAACAACTAAACAACATGTTGGTATGATCGAAGATGTTCTACTTAGAATAGATCAACATGTTATACCCACTGATTTTATTATTCTTGATGTTCCTGAGGATGACAAATTCTCTATCATCCTTAGAAGACCATTTCTTAGCACAACTGCAGCTAACATAGACTGCTCTAGCGGTAAGATTGTCTTCAATATATATGATGATCAGATTGTTCAATACTTTCCAAAGAAACCGGAATGAAAAATATGTTCCACCGCCTAAGCATGTTCAAGCAGCAAGAACCAAAGATGAAGAGCAACTTGAGGTAAACGCCAATGATATGGAGTTTGGCTAGAATCAAAACTCTAGAATAAGATACTTAATGGGAGTTAACCCATTCTCAATAAATTAAGTTTAAGTTTTTATTTTTTTATTATTTGTGTGTACTAATAAATTTATTTCAAGTCTTGAGATGTTTAGAGAATTTACCTTTGAGAAGTTAAGAAGCAAGAGAAAAATGAAGAGAAGAAATAAAATAAGAGGTTCAGATTGCATAGCGAGCACCGGTACGGTCTGGTGTGCCCGTACCGTGCGCCCATACTGAACTTCGGCAACTGCACCGAGGGGCACCGTACCGATAACGAGCAGTGGTACGGTCGGACACGCCCATACCACGCGCCCATACCAAACCTAGACGAAAACAACCAGAGTTCATAATATCGGTAATGAGCAACGATACGACCAGAACACGCCCGTACCACGTGCTCGTACCAGACCGACTAGGTTTGATCTCAAACCCTAACCTTGATCTAACGGTGATGATCACCGGTATGGGCGGGCTGCACTCGTACCAACTTTATTGTCAGGTAAAGGCCGACGGCGGCTGGCTCCTAGCCAGCCTCCTTCTTCTTATTCCTCTTTCTTTATTTTTCTTTCTCTCTCCACCTCAAACCCTAGCCTCCTAGGACCATTGATTCTTTATTGATTTTGTGTTTTTGAGTTGGGGAATCATCAGATCAATAAGTTTCTCATCTGATCCATGCTCTATTTTCTGAAATCCATGGTTGAATTCATCACATTGGCTATTTAGATGAGTTCATCATATTTTGAGATTATTGTTGATTTCTCACGTTAGGATTTGTAACTTCTACCTATAATAGTTTGTTCATGTGATAGAAACTTGATGCCTATATTTTTATTTAAAAAAATTGCAGCTCAATACATAACATTGGAAGGATATTCCGCTCGGGCAAGGGCTTAGGTATGGCAGGGGCTCGGGTTCCACTAAGCGCCGAGGTAGAAGAAGAGACGTTCGGAGGTGGACAACTTGAGGGCCGCCATGAGCTGAGACTATGAGAGGGTGAGCAACCGCAAGGTTTTGTTGGGTTTGCAACATAGAAAACAAAAAATACCTATGATGGGAACTATTATACGCCAAGATCTATCTACTAGATACAAGCAACGGGTGGATATACATCCATAGATAACATACCCTCATAGATCGACAAAGCTTTGTTAATGAGATGGAACTCGTGGATGATGTAGTCGAACGCTTGCCGATCTCAAGATCGTGTGGAAGTCCTAGCGCCGCAATTCAGCAGTGCATCCGTCCTCGCACGCACGTTCAGGCCACCAAAGAACCTCCACCTCCTAGCTCCAGCGATGCAGCGGAAGAAGCAAATCCTTCCAGACGAAATGCCACCGGGAACATGTATCTTGCTAATCCGAGACCATGGGGGAATAATACTAGAGGGGAGAGAGATCCTTCACGAGGAGGTGTGAGTGAGAAGTAAGGAGAGAGGGTCCTTTTATAGGAGGAGGGGGTGCCCCTCCCCATGGCCGGCGCCCCATGGAGTACCCCTTCACCTCCCTCATTCATGTGGTGGTAACTCCCTGCACATAAATATGCCCCTTCACATTCTCCACTTAAGTCAAATTTCTCCAAATTTAATACTCTCTCATTTAATAAAACAGTTTTATTTATTTTATTCAGAATTTTGTTAATTACTTTAATTAACAAACATTCACATAAAACCCTTGCAACATTTCAATATTACATGTAGAACCAATTTCAGCAATTTCACCTGAAACAGTTTTGGTGTCTATTGAAATAATTCCAGCGCTTTGCAATTCTTCATTCTAGAACATATTTTCTCCAAATGGTGTTTGGCAACCCTTAAGTGTGTCACCCTACGGTTCACGTATAATTTAGACATGATCGAGACCCCTCTCAGATCAATAATCAGAAGCAGGACCTGGAGATCCATACTGACTCCCACACATTCAACCATGACTTCTGTGATCGTGAGAACCTTTAATGCTAGTAAATAAATCCCTTTATCTTGCGATATATTACATGTCCGAGATTCGATCATCGGTATCTCCATACCTAGTTTGATCTCATTGCCGACATGCACTCTTTTCTTGTTCCCATGATATAACATTCTAGTGATCTCGTCACTTGCTTGCAAGCTAACCAATGTGATATCACCGAGAGGGCCCAGAGTATATCTATCTATCATCGGGATTGAAAATTTCCACTCTTGACCCATGAGCCTCAACATAACACCTTCGGAATACCCGAACCCATCTTTATAGTCACCCTGTTATAGTGTGACGTTTGATGTTATCAATGTTTTCTTCCTGTGTTAGCAATTAACATGATATCATGGTCTAAGGATAAAGATTACTTCGTATGATGCTATAGAAATATAAACATAATGACTTTGATCGTAATGCTATACTTCGGATGAATGTTCATCACATCATTCACCAATGTCATGACCTTGTTATTAACAACATCCAATGTCCATAATCGGGAAACCTTGATCATCCTGTTAATCAACGAGCTAGTTTATAGAGAGGCATTACTAGGAACCTTGTATTTTGTTTGTTAAATACACATGTATTAACGTTTCCAATTAATACAATTATAGCATGTAAAATAAACTTTTATCATAAACATGGAATAAGATAATAACAACTTTAGTATTGCCTCTCGGGCATATTCCCTTCAGTCTTCCACTTGCACTAGAGTCAATAATCTAGTTTGTAAACTTGCGCATTCAACACTTATGTCTTTCTGGTGTTGTATATACGCGTTTGCTAGTGGTGAATATAATCTTTGGATCTGACACTTTCAGGTCCGTGTGTATTTGCATGTCTTTGCATCTCTATGCATCACTCATTCTCAAATGAGATGGCATTGTATAAATTTGGTACTTTGGTGAGACCTTTAGTTCATTCGGGTTAAAATATGTTGATATTATTGTTAGACAATATATCTTTATAGTATTAGCCCACTTTGAACCACACCTAGTTTGATAACAAACTACTTAACACAAATGCCCTCCTTTGCTGCTACTATAGTAGTCATATACTTAGCCTTTTGTTGTAGTATCCGTCACAATGTCTCAACTTTGAAACTCATCCAAATCCATCATGGAACATCCTTTCCATTACATTGTGCCACCCATAGTCTAAATTGAGATAAATTTAATTTGTATCTTGTGACAAAACTACTATCAATTTAACAATTTACAATGAACTATTTGTCAGTTATACAGGATATATTCTTAGTTCTTCCAAAGCTCATAAGAATATCTTTACTATCATCCAATGATCATCTTATGAATCATTCTGGTATGTTCTCATAACATTTAGAGCATAGGACATATCTGGATATGTACATATCATGGTATACTTTATTGATCAAAATATTCATGTGATTTCACTCACCAAGTGTCGATACACTTGAATCTTGATTCAACCCTTTCCATGCGGCAAGAACCTTTCTTATTGTTTCCATATTGAACTCATTCAATATCTCATATATGTACGTCTGGCACAACCATATTGGCGCCTCAATCTATCCATATAGACATTGATGCCAAATATTCCGATTTTGTCCAAGTCTTTCATCGAAATCCAATTTTAATGAAATTCGTAACTTGTGTCAATAAAAGATACATCATTTCCAATCAACACCATGTATTCTACATAATGTATTAGAAATATATCTGAGCGCTCCCACTTAATTTCTTGTAAATGCAAGCATCTTCATCATCTCCGATGAAATTAAACTATTTTAACATTTTCATCACGGTGAAGATTCCAACTCCGCTATGTTCACTTCAACCATTGAAGTTTGCACGCCCTTTTAGCATCCTTTGAATTAACAAAACCCTTTTGACCGTGTCATGTACACGTCCTAGGTAACCATTATATTAGAAGAACATTGTTTTGTTTGTTCAACTACCATATACCAAATTGTATGTAGTGTTTGCTACATTAATCAGTCAAGACTAAATATCACTATGAAAGATCAAATATTGTCATAGTCAACTCCTTGAACATTGTCATAAACTCCTTTCCAACATGTCGACTATTTCATAGATGTAAAACATCCATGTCTATTTCTTTATAGATCCAAATATGATCGATGGGCTTCACGCCTTTCCGGAGGGTATTCCAAGTTCAGAAACTTGATTTCTTTTGTATGGATAATATCATAGATTTTATGACTTCTAGTCATTTTATGGAGTCAGGGCCCATCATCGCTTCTTTGCATGTAGTCGGTTCATCATTGTGAAAACAATAATAACTTCTCTTTCAAATCTTACTATTTGATTCTTACCGACCCACACAGTTCAATAGGAACTCTAATCTCCGAGATCACAACTTTTGTAATCACGGGAGCCATGAGCATTTTAGCCGCCTTCGAGACACTTTACGATGCTGCACTACTTAGCACATGTTGCTTAGGTTCATCAACCTAATCAAAGTTCTATTGTCCTCCCACTTAACTTTTGCAAAAAATTCCTTCTCATGAAACTTGACGTTCAAAGTGACAAACTCTTTTGTCTTCAGTGTTATGGAGGAATACCCAACTGTTGTTTTGGGATAAGCTACAAAGACGTGCTTATCCGACTTTGATTGTAAACATTTTACTTATGCCAAGCATACCAAAAATTAAGAAAATACAACTCGAATTTTATCCCAAACCATAACCTTTAGGTGTCATTTCAATGGATCACGATGGTTCTCTTTTCAGTGTAAAGGCAGTAGTCTCGAAAGCTTTAATCCTTAAAACATAATGACAGTTTTATAAATGACACCTTTGATCTTACCATGTCAAACAAGGTTTGATTTGATCTCTTGAACATACCATACTCCTATGGTTTATCAGGAAACACAAATCCATGGAACGATTCCTCAAATCTTAGGTGTTTTTGCTAAACTTGTAACTCAAATATCTCCCTTTATGATCCAATCATAAACTCTTTTATTTTCTCGTTACAATGATTTCCACTTCATCTTCAAAGTCTTTGAACAATTTTCAAATGTTTCATACTTCTTCCTTATTAAGTAAATATACATATATATTCACGCAAATTTTTGGAGAAAGCATATGAAGTCAAAAGATCCACCACACATGGCTACACATAATGGCCCATATACATCAACATGTATGATGTCCAATAAGTTAGTCTTCCGTTCCTCTTTGGCCTATGAACGGAGTTTCAATTATCTCGAGGAAAGTCTCACAATCGTCAATTGATCAAAATCAAAGACTCCAAAAATCCATCAACATGGAGTTTCTTCATGTTTTCTTTCCAATATAATTCAAACAGTGATGTCACTTCATAAGTGATCTTTCAATCATTTGTGTTGTGACATTTTGGCAATAGTGTTTATGGATGGGATTTCTCCAACTAGACTTGTAAAAGTTCATCCATCATGTATGGAATACGGTAATTATTTGAACAACCATTGTTCTCATAATACCAGAACAAAATAAAAATTATTAAAACAAATCTTGAAGGCTAGGTTTGACGACAACGAGAAACACAATAACACTTTATTTTTTTTTGATGAACATCATCACTTATTCTCTTGCTAGTTACTTAGGTTATTGTAGTTCATGAATTGGGTTATTCTGTATGACACTTCACACCAACCAATTTGGTATCCAATACCCAAGAACCACATTGTTTAACAAGCAAAGAATACAACCATAACATGTATATCATCTATATACCTTAGCTGGATATTTCCAGTCTTTTCTTTTCTACCAAATATTTTATAGATTCTCTTTCAGCATTTCTTTTTCATTTTAAAAGAATCTATCAACATCAACAGTGGCGCCATACATATGACACATAGTCCAAAGCATATATAGTCAAATACTAATACCTTTGGACATGCACTTTGAAGTAGATCACCATCATCAAATGTTTGGCGTTATTTCAAAAATTCATTCTTTAGTAATCTTTTTGTGTGGTAAACATTTACCTACATCTTCTATTCATCATTATCATGATAACTTTCATGAGCAAGCTACTATAGCCTATAAGGATGAATCGTGAGTATAATGTTAGTTCCCAAAACCTTTTTGGGAGATTAGGACGCCTAGCATCTCCAACCTTCACAAATTCTCATACAATATGTGAACATGTATTTTGCCAAATTATACTCTATCATGTTGCAACCTAAAAATTGTTTCAGATATCACAATATCTTTCACACATGATGGTTTTTGAAACAATTCTTTCAGCTCCTAGATAACCTCGATATTAAAAGAACTTTTGAATATCAAGAATCATGGAGGAAAACATGATACTTTAGATACTAACACTGGAGTTGTTACTCTTGATTTAATACTATTTATTAAACTTCATGGAGTAAATAGAGTTTACTGAAAGTTTGCAATAGGACTTCTAATCTTTAAATTGACATTCAAAACAATACGATACCAGTTTGTAAAGTAAATATCCAGAATTCTGTAGTTTTATTATCTCAATTAAAACTAACCATAAGGTAGTAAACGAATGCTAATGACTATAACAAATTATGCAAATTCACTTTGATTTAGTTTATGATAAATTGAGTTCGACTAATCCAATTTAGAAATGAACTCCCACTCAAAACCAACATCCCTCGAGTTGTTTTGGTGATTACATGAACCAAATCCACTACACAAAGTCCGATCATCATGTGAATCGGTGTAGCTTCAAAGGCAAGCATCTATATGGGCATCATATCAACCATATGACTCATGCTTAAACTTTCGGTCCGTGTACCGAGGACATGCCTGTACATGCTAGGCTCCCCAAGTAAGAACCTTAGTACTCGCGTGTGTAAAACTGTCTTACACCCGTTGTATGAAAGCGTAGAGTCAAGTACTATCGATCATCACATGATGTCTCGAAATGACGAGCTTTCTTAACGGTGCGTACTTAAGGAAAAACACATTTTATCTTGATATCTAAATGAGGGATCATATTATAATGCTACTAAAGTGCCAAACAAGCAATATAAGATGCAAACAAAACATCATATGCATAAAGTGAAATGATATGGTTATTGCACTTGATCACTATCATGTGCATCGTGGTATGATCTTTATCATTCCTTTATGTGTAAGGCCAAGGTCTATGGAACTTACACGTTAGGTATGCTATAATTTACAAGAGTATCAACTATACTTAAAATTATAACATTACCATATCATGACACTTTCCAACAACAATTAAATTAGACGCCTCTAATTTATCAATTGCAAGTTTTACGTGGCTTAGGTCTTTCGAAGATAGAACCGTGCATACCTACGAACATGGAACCACAACGATGATAATCAAATTATTAGCAACTAGTTGTAAATCAGATATTGACTATAGTAGGAGAGACAGACACCCGCTAGCCACTTATGCAAAACTAGTTGCATGTCAAGCGTGGAACAGGTCTCATGTGCGAGGACATGTAAAGTTAGTCCAGGCTGCTTCATCCCACTATGCCACCAATATCCAAAATACATAGAAGATGCAATAACATGATCATCAAAACCCACACTCATATGTGTTCCACCCGTGCAAAGCATCTACGCATAGATCCGGCTCTGATACCACTGTTGAGTTTGCAACATAGAAAACAAAAAAATCCTACAATGTGGACACCTAAGCACCAAGATCTATCTACCTAGATACAATCAACGGGTGGATATACATCCATAGAGAACATACCCTTGAAGAGCGACAAAGCATTGTTAACGAGGTTGAATCATGGATGATGTAGTCGTACACTTGCCGATCTCAAGATCTTGATGAAGTCCAGTAGGTCCAACACCAACAAGTCCAGCAAATCCAGCACCAGCAAGTCCAACACCGCAAAGCAGCGGTGCATCCGTGATCGCACACACGTCTAGTACCCCGACAACCTCAGAGTCCTTGCTCTATCAAAGCAGCAGAGCAGCAAATCCTTCTAGAAAAAGCCATCGGGAACATGTATCTCGCTAATCCGAGACCATGGGGAATTGCTAGAGGGGGAAGAGAACCTTCGCGAGGAGGTGGTGCAAGAGGAGAGGAGCCCTGGGGCTCCTTTTATAGGGAGTGGGGCGCATCCACATGGCCATGTCTGGCCGGCCATGGTGGTGCCCCCACCTCTCCCTCATTCATGTGGGTGGAGCTTCCACTAAACCCACTCACATAAATTTCAACTCCACTCACTTGCATTTAATGTCCACTAAATTAAATGCATTTTTCTCTTTAAATAAAAAACTTTTATTTATTTTATTCAGAATTTTGTTAATTACTTTAATTAACAAACATTCACATAAAACTCCTGATATGTCTATTTTGCATCACTATTCCATATCATAATTTACTATTATTCATTGATATATTTCATATTAAGAGATGATACTTATGTTATTTCACCTGTTTTTGCATGGTTGATGACTTTTGGAGCATGGACCGCTGCAGTCAGGATTCTGATGGAAAAGGTGCTGTTTGGAGGCAAAATTCGCGAAGATCAGAAAATCTGGGAAAATATATGGAAAATCCTATTTTTCTAGAAGACGAAGACTGCTAGAAGGAGGAGTGGAGATGGGCCATAGGGGGCCCACACCACCCCCTGGCGCGGGCTAGCCTAGGCCGCTCCACCAGGTGGTGTGGCCGCCCCGGTCCACCCCTGGCTCTCCCCTCTAGCGTGTATAATTCTCCAGAAACTCTAATACCTGGGGGGACCACAAAAAGATTCCGCCGCCTCTACAGGGTGGAAAACACTGAGAGAGAAAGATCTCTCGGGCAGACAGAATTCTGCCGGAGGAATTCCTTCCTGGAGAGGGGAGTTCGTCGCCTGATACGTCCATTTTGCATCACTATTCTATGTCATAATTCACTGTTATTCATTGATATATTTCGTATTGAGAGGTGATACTTATGTTATTTCATCTGTTTTTGCATGGTTGATGACTTTTGGAGCATGGACCGCTGCAGTCAGGATTCTGATGGAAAAGGTGCTGTTTGGAGGCAAAATTCGTGAAGATCAGAAAATCCGGGAAAATATACGGAAAATCCTATTTTTTCAGAAGACGAAGGAAGCCAGAAGGAGGGCCGGAGATGGGCCACTGGGGGCCCACACCACCCCCTGGCGTGGGCCACCCTAGGTCGCGCCACCAGGTGGTGTGGCCACCCTGGTCCACCACTGGCACTCCCCTCTAGCGTATATTATCCTCTCGAAACCCTAAGACTTGGGGGGCGACCACAGAAAGATTCCGTGGCCTCTGCGGGGCGGAAAACACCGAGAGAGAAAGATCTCTCCGGCAGACAGATTTCTGCCAGGGGAATTCCTTCCCGGAGAGGGGAGATCGTCACCATCAACACCACCATCAAGCTGGACTTCATCGGGATCATCATCATCATCATCACCACCACCATCATCACCATTTCCATATTGCTGTAACAATTGGTTGAATCTTGCATAGTTCATAGGGGAAACTTTCCCGGTGTTGATTACTCTTTGTAGTTGATGCTATTGAGTGAAGCATTGAATTATTGTTTATGTACAGATTGTTATACATCATTATTCCATCTCTGATCATGATCCATATGATGTCTCATGAGTAGTTCGTTTTGTTCTTGAGGACATGGGAGAAGTCATGTTGTTAGTAGTGGAGTTGTGTTGAGAAAGATTCAATAGTTTGATATTTAAGTTGTGGTGTACTTCTTCTAGTGGTGTCATGTGAATGTCGACTACATGACACTTCACCTATATGGGCCTAGGGGAATGCATTGTGTATTTGGCTACTAATCGTTGGGGTTGCCGGAGTGACAGAAACCTGAACCCCCGTTAGGAAACCATTGCACAAGGGACGTAAGGGTCTTAGAGTTTAAAGCTGTGGTTAGGTTTCTACCTTAATTACTTTCATGTACTTACGTATGTTTGCAAAGGGTATAATCACAAGTATGTATTAGTCCTAGGAAGGTCGGTACATTAGCATAGGTTCACCCACACAACACTTAGCAAGCTAAAGAAGATTAATCAACTATATGAAGCGAAAGCACTTGATAGTCTTCCCATGTGTCCTCGAGAACGTTTGGTCATCTTAAGTAATACAACCGGCTTGTCCTTTGCTGCATAAAGGATTGGGCCACTTGATGCATTTACTCCTACTGTCTTTTATTTACTCGTACTTTGTTTACTTGCTTTATCAAAAAAAACCTAAAAATCTGTTTGCTAAGTATTTGTAGAGAATTCCTGATCCATACCACTAGCCAGCACCTTCTGCTCCTCGTCGGGTTCGACACTCTTACTTATCGAAAATACTGCGATACACCCCCTATACTTGTGGGTCATCAAGACTATTTTCTGGCACCGTTGCCGGGGAGTGAAGCGCTATTGGAGAGTGGAACTGGTAAAGGAAACTTCTACTGTGAGTATTGTTTACTTCTGTTAGTTGCTCTATTTTCGTTATGGATAATTCACTGAGTTTCTTATTTGGTAATTCTACTACCACTGCTAAGGTAGTAGATAAGCCACCACCTGCTGAGAATGATGCTTTCAAAATACCCACAAGAATTATTGATCATGTTATGGATAACTACTATGTTGGGGATGGAACTGTCCATCCTGGTGATCATTTACTCTTTATACACGAATTATGCGGGTTGTTCAAGTGTGCAGGTATTACTACAGATCAAGTTAAGAAGAAGTTATTCTCATTATCACTGAAAGGAAGAGCTGAGGAATGGTATAAGCTGCTGAAGAATGGTCAAGCTCTAGAATTGGAAGAAATAGTACCTCTCTTTTATTCAAAATTTTATCCTCCTAGTGAGATTCATAAAGATCGGAATCAAATATACAACTTTTGGCCTCTTGATGGAGAGAGTACAACTCAAGCGTGGGGGAGATTGAAGTTACTAATGCTCAAATGTCCCATTCATGAGCTCCCAACAATATTATTATCAATAACTTTTATGCAAGGCTCCCTCTACATGACAAGGATTTATTGGATGCTTCTTGTGATGGCATTCACTCGCATGGAAGAAGAAGCTAAATGGGATCTTCTGGGCCGTATTCAAGACAATGCTGAAGCATGGGAGAATGACAAAGGTAGAAAATCAGGTATAAATTATGATTATGAATGCATTGAATCTTTTATGCGAACTGGTGACTTTCAAAATATTAGTAATGCTTATGGTCTTGATTTGCAAGTTATTACGAATTGCTTTAGAGCTTTTGCTTCTTATATTGAAACTCCAAAAAGGGATGGAATAAGTACCATGCACCTTATAAAGATATTGTTGACTGTGTTCCTATTGGGAGTGCTGAGTATTGCACTATTGATCCCATTTTACCTGAACCTTATATTGAGAAGGTTCCCTTCCCAGATAAGGTAAAGGATCATCCTATGATAACTAATGTAATCACCAAAAGTGAAAAGAGAACTGTAAAACCTGATGAACAAATAAACGTTGAACCTGTGGTAGCAATTGTGAAAGACCTTGTCACTAAAAGCATAGAAGATGGACACATAGTCTTTTGTGAGGATGCTTCTAATATTGTTTCGCATCCTAATAGAACTAAAAAAGCTAGTGTCCATGTGCTTTCTGTTAGAATTGGTGATCATTGCTATTATGATTTATGTGATATTGGTGCAAGTTCTAGTGCTATTCCTTATGAGCTTTAGAGAGAAATTATGCATGAAATCAGTCCCTGCGAATTGGAAGAGATTGATGTGGTTATTCACCTTGCTAATAGAGAGACCATCTCTCCAATTGGTATTGTATGAGACGTGGAAGTTCTTTGTGGTAAGATTAAGTACCCTGCTGATTTTCTAGTACTTGGTTCAGCTTCTAGTAAAACTTATCCTATTATTTTTGGTAGACCTTTCTTGAGTACTTGTGGAGCTATTATAGATTGCAAAAGGGAGAAATTTTTGACTAAGTTTGATGGTGAGGCTTATGAGTTTAATTTCTCAAAATTCGCTAAAGAGCCTTGTGAAGAGGAAACCCATAATGAGGATTTTAGAGTTGAACAACTTGCTTCTATTTCTCTTGCTCCTAACAATGCTTTGCAGCAATTTATGGAAGATCATGAAAGTGAAATCTTCATGGAAGAAATGAATGAGATTGACAAGATTCTTCGTGATCAGCCTAAGATGCTTAAGCATAACTTGCCTATAGAAGACTTGGGTACCACGTTGCCACCTAAAAAGGATCTGGTCTTCGATCTAAAACCTCTCCCTGATGATCTTAAATATGCTTATGTTGATGATAAAAAGATATATCCTGTTATTATTAGCTCTAAACTTTCAGGAAAGGAAGAAGAAAGGTTATTGGAGGTTTTGAGGAAACAACGAGGAGTTATGGGCTATACTCTGGATGATTTAAAATGGATTTTACCTACTATATGTCAGCATTCTATCAACATAGAACCAGATGCAAAGCCAGTAGTAGAGCACCAACGATGTTTAAATCCTAGGATGAAGGAAGTGGTAAGGAATGAGGTATGGAAACTCCTTGATGCTGGTATCATTTACCCTATTGCTGACAGTGAATGGGTTAGTCTTGTTCATTGTGTTCCTAAAAAAGGAGGTATTACCGTTGTTCCTAATGATAATGATGAGCTTATTCCTCAAAAAATAGTAGTAGGCTATAGGATGTGCATTGATTTTAGAAAAGTCAATAAAGTTACTAAGAAAGATCACTACCCGCTTCCTTTTATTGATCAAATGTTGGAAAGGTTATCGAAAAAGACCCATTTTTGTTTTCTTGATGGTTATTCTGGTTTTTCTCAAATTGCTGTTAAACAACAAGATCAAGAAAAAACTACTTTTACTTGCCCTGGTAGAACTTTTATGCTTATAGGCGTATGCCTTTTGGTTTATGTAATGCTCCTGCTACTTTTCGAAGGTGCATGTCTGCTATCTTTCATGGTTTTTGTGAGGAAATTTTAGAAGTGTTCATGGATGACTTTTCTGTCTATGGAACTTCTTTTGATAATTGTCTGCACAACCTTGATAAAGTTTTGTAGAGATGTGAAGAAACTAATCTTGTTCTTAATTGGGAGAAATGCCACTTCATGGTTAATGAAGGTATTGTCCTTGGGCATAAAGTTTCCGAAAGAGGTATAGAAGTTGATAGAGCTAAGGTTGAGGCAATTGAGAAGATGCCATGCCCAAGAGACATCAAAGGTATTCATAGTATCCTTGGTCATGCTGGTTTCTATAGAAGGTTTATTAAAGACTTTTCTAGGATATCAAAACCCTCACTAATCTTCTTCAAAAAGATGTACCCTTCGTTTTTGATGGTGATTGTAAGGGAGCTTTTGAAACTCTTAAGAAGGCTTTAACTACAGCCCTTATTGTTCAACCACCTGATTGGAGATTACCCTTTGAAATAATGTGTGATGCTAGTGATTTTGCTATAGGTGCGGTCCTTGGGCAACGAATTGCTAAAAAGTTAAACGTTATTCATTATGCTAGTAAGACTTTAGACGCTGCTCAAAGGAATTATGCTACTACTGAAAAGGAATTTCTAGCTGTCGTTTTTGCTTGTGATAAGTTTAGACCCTATATTGTAGACTCAAAAGTCACCATTCATACTGATCATGTTGCTATTAAATACCTTATGACGAAGAAGGACGCTAAGCCTAGGCTTATTAGATGGGTGCTGCTTTTACAAGAGTTTGATCTACATATAGTAGATAGGAAAGGTGCTGAAAACCCTGTAGCTGATAATTTATCTCGATTGGAAAACATCTCTTTTGACCCTATGCATGTTAATGATAGTTTCCCAAATGAGCAGTTAGCCGCAGTAGGGGTAAGCTCGCGAGGGAGCCCTTGGTATGCTGATTATGCTAACTTTATTGTCTCCAAGTATTTGCCTCTAACTTTTACAACTCAGCAAAGAAGGAAGTTCTTTTATGATTTGAGGCATTATTTTTGGGATGACCCACACTTATACAAAGAAGGAGTGGATGGTATTATGCGAAGATGTGTTCTAGAATATGAACAAAAGGAGATATTGCATAAATGTCATGGTAGTGCTTATGGAGGACATCATGCAGGAGATAGAACTGCGCAAAAGGTGCTACAATCAGGTTTCTACTGGCATACCCTTTTTAAAGATGCAAGAAAATTTGTTTTATCTTGTGATGAATGTCAGCGTGTTGGTAATATTTCTAGATGTAATGAAATGCCTATGAACTACTCTCTAGTTATTGAACCCTTTGATTGTTGGGGATTTGACTTTATGGGTCCTTTCCCTCCCTCGAAAGGTTATACTCATATTCTTGTTGCTGTTGATTATGTTACTAAGTGGGTGGAAGCCATTCCTACGAAGAGTGCTGACGGGGAGACTTCTCTAAAAATGCTTAAGGATATTATCTTTCCTAGGTTTGGAGTGACTAGGTATCTCATGACTGATGGGGGTTATCATTTCATTCATGGTGGTTTTAGAAAGACCCTTGCTAAATATGATGTTAATCATAGAATTGCTTCAGCTTATCACCCCCAAACTAGCGGACAAGTAGAGTTATCAAATAGAGAAATTAAATCCATCTTGCAAAAGACTGTTAATAGATCTAGAAAAAACTGGGCTAAAAAGTTGAATGATGCTTTATGGGCTTATAGAACTTCCTAAAAAAATCCTATGGGGATGTCTCCTTATAAAATGGTTTATGGGAAAGCTTGTCACCTACCTTTAGAATTAGAACACAAAGCTTACTGGGTAGTTAAAGAACTAAATAGAGATTGTAAGCTCGCTGGTGAGAAAAGATTATTTGACTTAAGCTCTTTAGATGAATGGAGGAGTGAAGCCTATGAAAATGCTAGGCTCTTTAAGGATAAAGTTAAAAGATGGCATGACAAGCGAATACTTAAGAGAGAATTTCATGTTGGTGAGAAAGTTCTATTGTATAGGTCTCGTCTTAGATTTTTTGCAGGAAACCTACTGTCAAAATGGGAAGGACCCTTCATTATTTAAGAAGTATACCGTTCAGGAGCAATAAAAATTTCTTCTTTAAAAGATAATACTACACAAGTAGTGAATGGGCAACGACTCAAACACTATATTGTTGGGGATTCTTATAATGAAGATGTTGATGCCTTTCAAGTTATAACTCCAGAAAAGTTTATCAAGGACCAAATTCGGAGACCTGCAGACTCCGTTTTCAAATAGGTAACAGTTCTGGTAAGAAAAGTTCCACGAAAATACTATCCAACTATATTTTTGCAGTTTTCAGTCAATAAGGGAAGCTACGAAGCGAAAGAGGGACGGAAACAGAGCTAGGGTGGCCCACACCACCCTATGGCGCGGGCCCACCCCTGGCCACGCCACCAGGTGGTGAGTCCACCCCGGACTCCGCCTCCGACTCGTTTTCTCCCAGTACCTTCCTTTTGCTTTGAAACTTCATAGTATATAATCCCCCGGATCCCCTAAGGTTCATATATCCTGTTTTCGTCGTGTTTTCATTTCGATCTGTTTCTGCCAGGAACTCTCTTTGAAGGTTTAGAAGCACAATGGTGTCCGCCAAGGATAAAGGGAAGGAGTCTATGGAGGAGGATCTTCAAGACCCCAAGAAGGGGCTGGTACCTTTAGTCTCTTGCCCTGCATCAGCAGAAGCCCTACGAGTCACTAAGGAGTTCTGCGATAAGTATCGAGACCTGTAGAGGAAGGTGGACATGATTCAATGGGAGAATAATAGGCTTTGCAAAATGCTGGAAGATTTCCTCACGTCAAGTAAGAAAATATTACCACCACCACCAAAGGAGTAATTCGTCATCAGGTTTGGCATCCCCTTGGTTTGTTCCAAGCTTGGGGGAGTGCTGCGGTATCACATCATTATCTTCTATCTTTTTACCTTTTTAGTAGAGTCATATCATGAATAGAGAAGTTATTATGTAGGATGGTTTGCATTATGGAAGTGTCCCCTCTCTCGTTAGATATGTATCCCTTGGTGTGAGTTGCCGTTATGGAATATTAATGAGAAGTTCTATCATTCACTCTTTTTCATAGCTTATATTAGTTTTCAATTCATGGTTATATGATTGATCTTGTTGTTAGTATTGGTAGCACTTTAGGATCATTGAGTTAATTTAGTTGGATTTGGCAAACCTGGCTCGGTCAGTAGCAACACTATTTTTGAGAGTTGAATGAAAAACATAAAAGTACTCTAAAGAAATATAATTTCATCATCTTTCTTTCTTGATTTGCTCATGAGTCTAGTATTCTCTAGTTAAGATCTTTTGTGCTTCCAAGGAAAATTGCATGTTTGTCTTTATCACTTGTATGTTTGTTTGTTTCCTTCAACTCTTATACTTTCTACCCAACCTTGCTAGCCAAAAACCTGTACTGAGAGGGAATTCTTCTCGTGCATCCACCTCCTTTAAACCAAAACCTTTGTCATTTGTGTCCACCATACCTACCTATTAGCATTATTGCTATTTCAAGTAAATTCTTGTTTTATCTACCTCCCAAATTAAACTTGTTATGTGAAAATTAGTGATTAAAGCTCTCACGAACTTGATGGCACACTTTACTTTCTCGCATCTAATAAACTTGGACCATTGTGCTCACCTATGTTGCGTATATGCTTGTGCTTTGTAAGTTGTGAATTAGCAGAACCATGCTGTCATGGGGAACGCTTTCAACATTGCACTGCTACTTTGTACCTAGTTGATATCACGTTCTTTTGTCTATGGATGTCGTTGGTGTGAAATGAGAGGGCAACTTGTAAGTCCATGGAGTTATGCATGTGTGTTAGAGAAACGCCTGGGCCGCTGGTCTAATCCATGCTGACATGGTGGAAACCTGCAGCGTAACCATAACGAGTATCTATGAAGCATTCTTCTTATAAAAAAAGAGTCCGATATTGAGAAAAAGGAAAAAAGAGATATTATGAAAAGAGGAAAGAGAGAAAAAAAGCACCATATTCCCATGGTAAATAAGAAGATTGCTAAGATACTTGTTGTCTGCTTGCCTTGTCATTTTGATATGGGGATTCTTCCGTATCATCGGGCAAGGGGTGCCCCGTTGGCGGTTCTCTATGATACACATATGCTTACGATGACAAGAACTTACCGGTGACTAAACTTGAGTAGCATGAGGAGCGGCCCTCGTATTCAAGGGACATGAGATTCTCAATTTACAACTTGTCAATGCATATCCTCATATTTGATCACTTTAACCTTAATCACCTAAAGATGCCTATGATAGGGGCAATGAGAGGTGAAAGCTAGTAAGTATCATAATTTTTGGGAGCTCTTTATGAGACTTGCAATCCCTGCTTCCCTCTGTGAAGGGACTTTCTTTTACTTTTTAGTTGAGTCAGTAAACCTATTCCTTTCTATCTCAGCAAGTACTTTGAGTTGTTGTGTTTCAATCATTCATATGATGATTTATTCAATCATGTTGCTTATGTTCCTTGTTTTGCACATTGCTCTTATCTTGATGTTTACTACTTTGAAAGCTATCATTGAAAATCAGTTACTTGTGAACACCAGCAAATTATCAACTATTCTTCGACCAAGAGCTTTGTTTGCCATTACCAATTATGATTTACTTTATGTATCTCTATTATGTTTCCTTTACTCATTGCAAGTTGAGTTATCTAATAGTGAGTTGTCTTCTATTATGATCTATGTATTGATGAATGTGATGCTTCTTGTCCGTATTCTTTTATCGACTCTTCACTCCATAAACCCGAGGTCATGTTTATTGAGCTCAGTTTCGCTTGGGGACAAGCGAAGTCTAAGCTTGGGGGGAGTTGATACGTCCATTTTGCATCACTATTCTATGTCATAATTCACTGTTATTCATTGATATATTTCATATTGAGAGGTGATACTTATGTTATTTCATCTGTTTTTGCATGGTTGATGACTTTTGGAGCAAGGACCGCTGCAGTCAGGATTCTGATGGAAAAGGTGCTGTTTGGAGGCAAAATTCGCGAAGATCAGAAAATCCGGGAAAATATACGGAAAATCCTATTTTTTCAGAAGACGAAGGAAGCCAGAAGGGGGGCCGGAGATGGGCCACTGGGGGCCCACACCACCCCCTGGCGTGGGCCACCCTGGGTCGCGCCACCAGGTGGTGTGGCCACCCTGGTCCACCCCTGGCACTCCCCTCTAGCGTATATTATCCTCCCGAAACTCTAAGGCTCGGGGGGGGGCGACCACGGAAAGATTTCGCTGCCTCTGCGGGGCGGAACACACCGAGAGAGAAAGATCTCTCTGGCAGACATATTTCTGCTAAGGGAATTCCTTCCCAGAGAGGGGAGATCGTCGCCATCAACACCACCATCAAGCTGGACTTCATCGGGATCATCATCATCATCACCACCATCATCACCATCTCCATATTGTTGTAACAATTGGTTGAATCTTGCATAGTTCATAGGGGAAACTTTCCCGGTGTTGATTACTCTTTGTAGTTGATGCTATTGAGTGAACCATTGAATTATTGTTTATGTTCAGATTGTTATACATCATTATTCCATCTCTGATCATGATCCATATGATGTCTTGTGAGTAGTTCGTTATGTTCTTGAGGACATGGGAGAAGTCATGTTGTTAGTAGTAGAGTTGTGTTGAGAAAGATTCAATAGTTTGATATTTAAGTTGTGGTGTACTTCTTCTAGTGGTGTCATGTGAACGTCGACTACATGACACTTCACCTATATGGGCCTAGGGGAATGCATTGTGTATTTGGCTACTAATCGTAGGGGTTGCCGGAGTGACAGAAACCTGAACCCCCGTTAGGAAACCATTGCACAAGGGACGTAAGGGTCTTAGAGTTTAAATCTGTCGTTAGGTTTCTACCTTAATTACTTTCTTGTACTTACGGATGTTTGCAAGGGGTATAATTACAAGTATGTATTAGTCCTAGGAAGGTCGGTACATTAGCACAGGTTCACCCACACAACACTTAGCAAGCTAAAGAAGATCAATCAACTATATGAAGCGAAAGCACTTGATAGTCTTCCCATGTGTCCTCGAGAACGTTTGGTCATCTTAAGTAATACAACCGGCTTGTCCTTTGCTGCATAAAGGATTGGGCCACTTGCTGCATTTATTCCTACTATCTTTTATTTACTCTTACTTTGTTTACTTGCTTTATCAAAAAACCCTAAAAATACGTTTGCTAAGTATTTGAAGAGAATTCCTGATCCATACCACTAGCCAGCACCCTCTGCTCCTCGTTTGGTTTGACACTCTTACTTATCGAAAATACTGCGATACACCCCCTATACTTGTGGGTCATCATCGCCATCAACACCACCATCAAGCTGGACTTCATCGGGATCATCATCATCATCACCACCATCATCTCCATCAGCTCCCTCATCACCATCTCCATATTGCTGTAACAATTGGGTTGAATCTTGCATATTTCTTAGGGGAAACTTTCCTGGTGTTGATTACTCTTTGTAGTTGATGCTATTGAGTGAACCATTGAATTATTGTTTATGTTCAGATTGTTATATATCATTATTCCATCTCTGATCATGATCCATATGATGTCTTGTGAGTAGTCCGTTTTCTTCTTGAGGACATGGGACAAGTCATGTTGTTAGTAGTGGAATTGTGTTGAGAAAGATTTAATAGTTTGATATTTAAGTTGTGGTGTAATTCTTCTAGTGGTGTCATGTGAACATCGACTACATAACACTTCACCTATATGGGCCTAGGGGAATGCATTGTGTATTTGGCTACTAATCGTAGGGGTTGCCAGAGTGACAGAAACCTGAACCCCCGTTAGGAAACCATTGCACAAGGGACGTCAGAGTCTTAGAGTTTAAAGTTGTGGTTAGGTTTCTACCTTAATTACTTTGTTGTACTTACAGATGTTTGCAAGGGGTATAATCACAAGTATGTATTAGTCCTAGGAAGGTCACTACATTAGCACAGGTTCACCCACACAACACTTAGCAAACTAAAGAAGATTAATCAACTATATGAAGCAAAAGCACTTGACAGTCTTCTCGTGTGTCCTCGAGAATGTTTGGTCATCTTAAGTAATACAACCAGCTTGTCCTTTGCTGCATAAAGGATTGGGCCACTTGCTGCCTTTATTCCTATTGACTTTTATTTACTCGTACTTTATTTACTTGCTTTATCAAAAACCCCTAAAAAACCGTTTGCTAAGTATTTGCAGAGAATTCCTGATCCATACCACTAGCCATCACCTTCTGTTCCTTGTTGGGTTAAACACTCTTACTTATCAAAAATACTGCGATACACCCCCTATACTTGTGGGTCATCAAGACTATTTTCTGGCGCCGTTGTCGGGGAGTGAAGCACTATTGGAGAGTGGAACTAGTAAAGGAAACTTCTACTGTGAGTATTGTTTACTGCTATTAGTTGCTTTATTTCAATATGGATAATTCGCTGAGTTTCTTGTTTCGTAATGCTACTACCACTACTAAGGTAGTAGATGAACCACTACCTGCTGAGAATGATACTTTTAAAATACCTACGAGAATTATTGATCGTGTTATGGATAAGTACTATGTTGGGGATGGAACTGTCCATCCTGATGATCATTTGCTCTTTATACACGAATTATGCGGGTTGTTCAAGTGTGCAGGTATTACTACAGATCAAGTTAAGAAGAAGTTATTCTCATTATCACTGAAAGGAAGAGCTGAGGAATGGTATAAGCTGCTGAAGAATGGTCAAGCTCTGGAATGGGAGGAAATAGTGCCTCTCTTTTATTCAAAGTTTTATCCTCCTAGTGAGATTCATAAAGATCGAAATCAAATATACAACTTTTGGCCTCTTGATGGAGAGAGTACAGCTCAAGCTTGGGGGAGATTGAAGTTACTAATGCTCAAATGTCCCATTCATGAGCTCCCCAACAATATTATTATCAATAACTTTTATGCAAGGCTTTCTCTTCATGATAAGGATTTATTGGATGCTTCTTGTGCTGGATCATTCACTCGCATGGAAGAAGAAGCTAAATAGGATCTTCTGGACCGTATTCAAGACAATGCTGAAGCTTGGGAGAATGACAAAGGTAGAAAGTCTGGTATAAATTATGATTATGAATGCGTTGAATCTTTTATGGGAACTGATGACTTTCAAAATATTAAAAATGCTTATGGTCTAGACTCTCAGTCTATTGCTACTTATTTTAAGGCTTTTGCTTCCTACATTGAAGTGCCTAAAAAGAAGTGGAACAAGTATCATGAACCTTATAAAGATATTGCTAAGAGTGCTCCTACAAGAAACACTGAAGTTTATACTGCTAATCATGTCTTATCTGAACCTTACATTGAGAAAATGCCTTTCCCAGTTAAGATAAAGGAACATTCTATGATAGCTAGTATGGTTGATGAAAGTACAAATAAAGTTGTTGAACCTGATAAACAAATGGATGATGAACCTATAATAGCAAATGTGAAAGACTTTGTCACTAAATATGTAGAAGAGGGACACACTATCCTTGGTAAGGATACCTCTAATATTATTTCACAAAGTAGTGTTATGAGAGCTAGTGTTCCTGTGTTTTCTGTTAGAATAAGTGATCATTGTTATGATGGTCCTTGTGATAATTATATTGTTAAGTTTATGCATGATACTGAAAGTTACTATGAGAGAGGGAAAAGTGTTCTTATGTATCTCAATAATGTCAAGTTTCCTCGTTTTATGCTGAAAGTTTTTATGTTGCACTTGTTTTGCCTTCCTATGCTTGTAGACTTTGGTTTCAACAACTTGTTTGTTTACAAAATTCCCTTGCATAGGAAGTGGGTTAGACTTAAACTTGTATATTTTTGCTTATTAATGCTCTCTTTCACTTCAATTCATATTCCTAAGTGAGCATCATCAAAATTATCATGCCCATCTTAATGGCTATAAAGGAAGAGCTTTTTGGGAGACAACCCGATTTATTTGTGCTTTCAGTTTGTTTTTGTTTATTTAAGTCTTGGAAGTTATTACTTCGGTAATAACCTCTCCTTATCCTTTTTGTTTGGTTTTTGTGTCAAGGTCAACCTCTAATGAGAGAGAAGTAATATTTGGGGAAGTTGCAGTCCCGAAACAGAATTTTGTGCTTCACCGTAAAAATTCGTGAGAGATCTATGTATGTCGGATTGAGCTATAATTGTTTGTGCTTTTTTCCCAGGTTATTAGTTAAATTTCGTTAGTTTTGCATTTTTTGATTTGAGCAACAGAAGATTTTCGAAAAAATTGATCTTTACCTGCTGGTCTGTTTTGACAGATTTTGTCACTCTTGCATTTGCTTCTTTAATCGATTTCCTTTTTGAATTCTTTTTGGGTTTTCAGAAGGAGTTGTTACAGTATCTTATGTTTTCATGGTTTTCAGTTGAAATTGGACTCAAAAGGTTTTATCACTTCACTTATACTAATGTTGCTAATGAGAACTTTGTGAAGTTTTGTGTGAAAGAAATTTCCAGGTAGTTGGAGAAAATGGTGTAGTGAGAAAGTGCAATGTTTCATGACTCAAGCAATAAGTGTATGAAGATGTAGATATCGATGTTATTCAAGTGGTGACTCCGGAAGAATCTATTAGATACCAAATTCAGAGACCTGCAGAGTCCGTTTTCAAATAGGTAACAGTTCTGGTAAGAAAAGTTCCGCAAAAGATCTGTCCAATTATATTTTTGCAGTTTTTATCCAACAAGGAAAGCTATGAAGCGAAAGAGGGACGGAAACGAAGCCAGTGTGGCTCACACCACCCTGTGGCGCGGGCCCACCCCTGGTCGCGCCACCAGGTGGTGTGGCCACCCCGAACTCCGTCTCCGACCCGTTTTCTCCTAGTACCTTCCTTTTGCTGTGAAACTTCGTAATATATAATTCCCCGGATCCCCCAAGGTTCATATATCGTGTTCTCGTCGTGTTTTTGTTTTGATCTGTTTCTGACAGGTAGAGTCCTAGAGTTGGAGCCACAATGTCTTCCTCTGGGTCAGACAAGGAACACTCCTCTGCGGATATCATCAACCCCAACATGAGAGAGTAGAAGATTCATCCCAATGAGTTGTTGCTTGAAGATGGCGAGGTACGGATAAAGGAGGTTCAAGGCCCTAAAGGTGAAGTAAGTCTGGAAGACGGGATGGAAGCACTGGAGCAAGAAGTCTTTAGGTACAAGAATATGGCGGAATGTGAAGTGGATATCATCCATAAGATTTGTTCCGAACTCATCGTCGAGCACCAAAAGGAGACTGCTGAGCTCAAGGATGAAGTCCTCTCACTCCGCCAAACAACCAACAAACTGCAAACATAGCTCTACGACATTCAAAATCAAAACTGTGAGTATGAGGTTAGGTTTAAACGCATAAGTGCTGCTGCAAGTTTCAGGATGCTGGAGACCACGATGTCCTTTGTTGATGGGGAGCCCTTACCCTGGAAGTTGGATGGTGATGAGAGAATACCACCACCACCGAAGGAGTAATTCGTCATCAGGTTTGGCATCTCCTTGGTTTGTTCCAAGCTTGGGGGAGTGCCGCGGTATCACATCACTATCTTCTACCTTTTTAGTAGAGTCATATAATGAATAGAGAAGTTATCGTGTATGATGGTTTGCATTATGTAAGTGTCCCCTCTCTCGTTAGATATGTATCCATTGGTGTGGGTTATCGTTATGGAATATTAATGAGAAGTTCTATCATTTACTCTTTTGCATATCTTATATTAGTTTTCAATTCATGGTTATATGATTGATCTTGTCGTTAGTATTGGTATCACTTTGGGATCATGGAGTTAATTTAGTTGGTTTTGCCAAACCTGGCTTGGTCAGTAGCAACACTATTTTTGAGAGTTGAATGAAAAGATAAAAGTACACTTAAAGAAATATAATTTCATCATCTTTCTTTCTTGATTTGCTCATAAGTTTAGTATTCTCTGGTTAAGATCTTTTTTGCTTCCAAGGAAGATTGCATGTTTGTCTTTATCACTTGTATGTTTGTTTGTTTCCTTCAACTCTTATACTTGCTACCAAGCCTTGCTAGCCAAAAACTGTAGGGGTTCCGTGCATAAAACAATAAATTTTAGACTACGCCCCTGAACCCCTGAAGCTACCAGGACCTATCTATTAGTAATACAGTAATGGGAGGGGCTTTTCGCGAACTTACCCTTGAAGACCGAAAAGTGTTGTCAACACTCAAGAGAGTGTGGTTGATGTAGACGATCCGAAGCCGACCTCAAGGTCATGATGAAGTCCTTGTGCTCCTTGGCTCCAATGACTTGAGTGCCTCAAGTGCGACACCTCGCGGGGAGTTACACACATCCAGTGCTTGACAATGACTCCCGCTTCCCTGATCCAGCAGCAGTTGCGGAAGTAGAGCTCCCGGATCCGAATCCCGCAGCGCGATGGCGCTCCGCGGTGAAGATGTCTCTCGCTCGCGCAGTCCAGACTTGGGACCACGGTCACGAGAGACAGAGAGGGGGAGAGAGAAAATATCAATTAGAGGTCCTCTCCAAAGTGGGGAGACCTTTATTGATTATTGGTGTATTTATCTTGGCCAAATACCCCACTATATATAGGGGGAGGAGGGGGTACACCCTCCCTCAAAGTCCTGGGGTGGGAATAAAGGAGAGGAGGGGGTGGGGAGGCCGCTGGCCAGCCCCTAGTGGGCCCCGCGCGGGGCTAGGCCCAGCCGGCCAGCCCCCTTGCCCCTTATCCCTCTCCTTTCCCTAATGGGCCCTCTCCCTCCGGAAATTGGCCCATTAAGCCTTTTTGACCTTTAATTGATTTTCTCTTTATTAAATAATTATGAACAAATGATTAAATCAATATTTAAAATTCATTCACATATTATTCAACCTCCGTGGCCATGGAACACCTTCCACCTCCACTCCGGACATCCTCTGGACTTACAGAAACCCTTCCGGTTTCTCTCTTCTTTTCTTTGGCGATTCGACTGATCCTATAAACACTCTCTAAGCATCATCAAGCCCTTAAGCGTGATACCCCACGGTTCGGGAACACTCCAGACATGGTCGGGACACTCCCGCACCAATGATCAACAGAGGGACCTGGATGGCCATGTGACCCCTGTGCGTTCCACGAAGATCTTTTGTCGTTTTAACCGGGACAGTCATGTCTTATTCCCTTTGTCACTCAATACTTGCATTGCCCGAGATATGATCAATGACATCACCATGTCGTGTTCAATCTCGTTACTGAACAATGCTACTTGACTCGTTCCGACAAGTGATATCCCCGTGATCAAATCACACGTTGCGCAGCTATTGGATATAACTTCTCCGAGTGGGCCCTTGAGTATCTTCCCGTCACATGGATGGACAAATCCCGCTCTTGACATATATTTCCTCTACGGTTTCCTCCGAATACCTGAACACACCTTTATAACCACCGTATTACCAGATGGCGTTTGATGCTATCTAAGCACTCTGAGGAGAGAGTGATTGATATAGCCTCACGGTCTAAGGAATAGTCTCCAAGGATCCATTTCTAATCATCGTAACTTGAACTTTGTGACATGATCGGGTCACGATGTTTAGATTGGGTATTGGTTCATCATCTCATTCTCAGAATGAGATGATCTCATTTCCAACTGGCATAAATGCCACATGATCAGGAAACATGATCATCTGTTGACCAATGAACCAGTGACTAGAGTTTCACTGGGAACCCCTGGTTGTTTATGTATCACACGTGTATTGATGTTTCCACTCAATACAGTTATAGCATGATAAAAAAAACTTAATCATAAACTATATGAAATATGATAATAGTACTTACTACTATTTGTCTCTAGGGCATATTTCCAACAGTATCCCACTTGCACTAGAGTACAAATACACTAGCTGCATTTGGTCTCAATCATTGGCACCATATATCCGGTACCCTGAACATGCTTGCTCATGGAAGAGGTTGAGTCTTGGGTCTGTACTTTACAGTCCCAAATCCTTTGCAACTTACTAATGTCACCTTGATTGACATTAATACTTTATCATCACATGATAGCATCTGTGTGAATGCATCGTTGCTATGGCAGCAGAACGAGGCCTGATTCCAGGAGCCTACAGTGACGTTAGATCAACCTCGAGGGCTTTCTCATGGGCACTGTGCCCTGGGACACATCATTCTACGTTAAAAGCGAACTAGCCCTGCCATAACTTTAAACAACACTTTAGATGGTACCCTTATCTATTATTATAAATGTATTCATCGAAACTCCCGTGCACTTTATGCAACTTTCGATGTTTTTGTTCACCTTGCTTCCTACTTGAATTTAATTGGTATCTACAGGAGTTTCCAACATATTCCCTTATAACATAACCCTTTATGTTTTAAGATATGTCATCCTTTATGGATTTGGAAAATATGTCTACAGTTCTCTATTAGACACTGTGGAGAAAACTCAGCTCAACGTTCTGTGATTCGAACTTAATCACTTTTAAACGTTCCTTATTTGGATCATATATTATGCTAAGTTATCATCATGGTTTAGAACCTATGTCTCAACATAGTGGATGACGATCATCCTTTTCTTTCTTTCAGCCATTGATGTTAAACTTAATGTTATTCCTCATTTGAGTTATTAAGGACCAGTTCCTTAATTAACTTCTACTCTGAAACCCTTTTCAGAATCCCTTAAGGAATACTACAAAATATCATAATACACCTATTATCAACTTCTACATCTTATAAATCATTATTTATAAGTATTTGCGCCTTTCATTCTTAACATACTTAAGAATTACTCCTATAAGCTCCCACTCAAAATATGTTCCTACATATTTGAATTTGAGTCTTATATTGCTCCCACTTAAAAATCTGTCAATCACATATTATTTTAGGAAGACTTTCATAGCTCCCTCTCAATTTTATGCAAATTGCATATCCACTCACTATTTTGAACAACTTTAAAATTACTTGATCAAGTATCAAAGTTGGAGATTTACTATGAGATACTAATACTGTTACTAGTTTTAAATCCTCAGACATTCAGCACACATGAATCAAATTCATCTGAATTTGTCCAATACTTGACAAATTGTGCTTTTTGTCATTCACCCCTTTTCCACTATGGCTTTGCAGTCATTTGGGAAAATTCCAAGTAGCCCCTTTTACTTGTGAGATTCAGCAATGAATTGCTTTCTAATCTCAAGGGAATTTTACTTTAGGATTTCTCATAATTTAGTTTACCATTATTTCCTTAGTAGTTTGTAGGTATGTCATGTTCCAAAAATCATGACAAGTGATTCAAAAATGTCTCCATACAAGATATGGATTACATTTTGAATCCTACTCTATGTAGTGAAAACACCAGTGGGGAAAAACACAATGATCAATATCATTGATTCTTTCCTTCTGTGAAGAGAATTATTTAGGAACGTTGTCCATTGCACTTCTCAACACTCTGATGCAGGGTTTTGAATCCTCATCATGTTTTACACTTTCTTCCATTTGCTCCATAATCGAGAAATATCACTAACAGTGAGCTTTCTCAAGAATACACCAAAATCCAAGCAATACAAGTTTTGCTTCCTTTTTGGTTTTAGCTATGGACTTTGTATTCAAAGTTTCCAATGAATACTCTATAAGGAATTATTCGCTATTGTTTTGGTTATATCGAATAACCCCAAAACTTTCACGAATTCAAATGGTTCACTATAAATTCTAATTGAGTGCTAACTATTTCTAACTAATGGTCTCTACATCTACACTACAACGATTTATTTGGTGCCTTCTATTCAACCCCTTTGATATCTAATATCACATTGTGATGCTTTGTATTTTGACGTTTCAAAATGCTTTGCATTCCTTTCTTTTATGCCATTCTTATAAAGTTTAATTTCATTACTATTGATCAAATCATAGTAATTGGATTCTCTTTTATCTTTATACCCTTTTATTGATGAAACACTTTGATCAAATCAAATAGTTTCATATTCATGTTTCCTTTGGTAAACTACTTTACACATTTAAACAATTATTTATTGATAATTACCATTTTCGTTAAAACATAATACATCGAATATGTATTTACTTTTAACAATTCTTTAAACACTTTGTATTCAAGTAATACACGGTGTTCAGGTTATTTCGCCGAACTTAGGCATGATTTATACGTGATAAGGAATCGAATGACTTTCACATATTATCTCATAACTTTGAATTCAAACAATGGTTTTTCATTCATTAATGAACATATCATTAAGTTGGGTATTTTAAACAAGGCATTTTAATATTTTACAAATGTTCATGCATTATCAATTAGTTTCAAACAACAAGGATAATTCACACGTAATCAAACAAGATATGAACACGAATAGAAATCATTCATAAAAGTGGAACAATTGTTTGTTACAAACTCATATGAATAATCGTCTCACGAAGTGTGAGACACACTAAAGAAGTTCACAATCTCTTGATTACAATAATCATCCTAAAACATAAACTAAATGATAAATGTCGAGGGAGAGTGTCGTCGGCCATCATCATCATGCTCGCCATCAACACGCAACGTCACCTCCTCTCTAGCAAGCACCTCTCATGCAGAAGGACCTGTTTTCAGTAAAACAGAACAAGTATCAGATGTACTCAACACTGTAAATGTGTTTACAAGATTATAACATTTATAAGAATGTATATCAAATATATACCTTTGTCGTTGACGACCTGAGCGACATTTGGTTCAACCAACACATTCCTGAGATGTGTCATGAACCGGTGGAACTCCATTGTTTCCACGTCGCCCCTCATTATTCAAGTCCTGACTTGTGCTTGGTAGCTTGGTGGCAGCGACCGCAGCACAGCGGCGTTTGCAAAAGAGCCCGTAATCCAGACGTCCAGGAAGTATGTTGGCCTCATGTACACATCATGCATGTGCTCCAAGTGGTCGTCCAGTGATGAGTTCTCCTCCATCTTAATGGAGAGGAAGTCTCCCATCAGCTCATGCTCCCAAATGCGTGTTTGCTCCACGAAATGTGTCCTAAGCTGTAGCATTACCGAACGAGGGTTGACATCACCCATGAAAGGCCACTGCTCGTCCACCATTCTGAAACGCGTCACAACTGAAATATAGGAGGCCTTCTCACGACGGAGATAGCGGTCTTTCCGCTCCTCTGGGGTCTCAAGGTCCGTGGGCTGATCCAAATCCATCCCGTCGAGTAGTAGTCGACCACGTCATTCTCGCTAAGGAGAACATGGAGACTTGCAACCCAAATGGAGAAGTTCGATCCATCTAATCTGAGCTTTTCTCCTTCTAACCATTCAATTGTCAACATGAAAGGTCCCATCTACATTTATAATTACAAAAGGAATTTAGACTAAGTTTATAATTAAATGAGTTAACAATAACTCCACTCAGAAACACCTATCCCCAATGAGGGTTCCTAGTGATAACACGACCCCTATCAGCCACATCTCCCCCGATCATCACGACCATCAATGTGGGTTCAAGGGTGGATGCTAAACGTCGGTCACATCATTCATGCGACTCATGCTCGATATTTTGACCATCTGCGTTTCGAGGCCATGTCTGTACATGCTAGGCTTGCCAACTCAACCTTAGTGTATTCGTTGTGCAACATGGCTTGCACCCACTGTATGTGAACGTAGATATGTCTGACACCCGATCATCACGGCCTGCCTCATACCGAAGAACTTTCTTGGTGGTGCACACTAAAGGGGAACACAATCGTTGGTAATTTTAACAGGGATCATCTTATTAGGCTACCGTCGAGTATCTAATACTAGCACACAATAAGACATACAAACAATAACACTGAATGTAAATGCTATGTGATATGGTCATTCATGTCATGATCTCCATCGGCCGTCACCGGGTTCCGGCGCCAGGGTTCCGACGCCGTAGACACCAGGGTACCGGTGTCTTTCCAGCGTGGTAGTTCGTCACCTCCGTGACTATCTACTACTACGTAACAAAAGGTAATCATTTTACCTTTGCCACAACCATATCACAAAGCAACGCCCCCTGCAAAACAAAGTTAGACGCCTCTACTTTATCTTTGCATGTTTTACGTGGCTGAATGGGCTGTCGCACAAGAACCGTTCTTACCTACGAACTTTCAGCACAACGCTGATCAAGTAGTTGTCTCTACTACACCCCTTTCAGGGCCCTCCGTTGTAAATGGTATACTAACTAATGCGAGAGAGACAGACACCCCCCTAAGCCACTTTATACGGTACAAGCCGTATGTCAAGCATGGACCAGTCTCGCGAATGAACGCGTAAAGTCAGTTGGGGGCTGCTTCATCAAGCATTACTGCGGTATACACAAGTACACGTGGGAGGGTAACAACTAAAAGATCAACGCCTACACCCTACATCTCGTGTGTTCTACCCGTACTAGCATTACTACGCATAGATCTAGCTCTGATACCACTATAGGGGTTCCGCGCATAAAAACAATAAATTTTACACTACCCCCTGAACCCCTGAAGCTGCCAGGACCTATCTATTAGTAATACAGTAACGGGAGGGGCCTTTCGCGAACTTACCCTTGAAGACCGAAAAGTGTTGTCAACACTCAGGAGAGCGTGGTTGATGTAGACGAGCCGAAGCCGACCTCAAGGTCGTGATGAAGTCCTTGTGCTCCTTGGCTCCAACGACTTGAGTGCCTCAAGTGTGACACCTCGCAGGGATTTACACACGTCCGGTGCCTGACGATGACTCCCGCTTCCCCGATCCAGCAGCAGTTGCAGAAGTAGAGCTCCCGAATCCGAATCCCGCAGCGCGACGACGCTCCGCGGTGAAGATGTCTCTCGCTCGTGCAGTCCAGACTTGGAACCACGGTCATGAGAGAGAGGGTGAGAGAGAAAATATCAATTAGAGGTCCTCCCAAAAGTGGGGAGACCTTTATTGATTATTGGTGTATTTATCTTGGTCAAATACCCCACTATATATAGGGGAGGAGGGGGTACACCCTCCATCAAAGTCCCGGGGTGGGACTAAAGGAGAGGAGGGGGTGGGGAGGCCACCGGGCAGACCCTAGCGGGCCCTGCACGGGGGGCTAGGCCTAGCCGGCCAGCCCCCTTGCCCCTTCTCCCTCTCTCCTTTCCCTAATGGGCCCTCTCCCTCCGGAAATTGGCCCATTAAGCCTTTTTGACCTTTAATTGATTTTCTCTTTATTAAATAATTATGAATAAATGATTAAATCAATATTTAA
Source organism: Avena sativa (assembly GCA_916181665.1). NCBI lineage: Eukaryota > Viridiplantae > Streptophyta > Magnoliopsida > Poales > Poaceae > Avena > Avena sativa. The sequence continues at coordinate 476,335,640 of OV702290.1, forward strand.
CATTCATTCACATATTATTCAACCTCCGTGGCCATGGAACACCTTCCACCTCTACTCCGGACATCCTCCGGACTTACCGAAACCCTTCCGGTTTGCTCTCTTCCTTTCTTCCGCGATTCTACTGATCCTATAAACACTCTCTAAGCATCATCAAGCCCTTAAGCGTGATAACCCACGGTTTGGGAACACTCTAGACATGGTCAGGACACTCCCGCACCAATGATCAACAGAGGGACCTAGATGGCCATGTGACCCCTGTGCGTTCCACGAAGATCTTTCGTCGTTTGAACCGAGACAGTCGTGTCTTATTCTCTTTGTCACTCGATACTTGCATTGCCCGAGATCTGATCACTGACATCACCATGTCGTATTCAATCTCGTTACTGAACAATGCTACTTGACTCGTTCCGACAAGTGATATCCCCGTGATCAAATCACACGATGCGCAACTATTGGATATAACTTCTTCGAGTGGGCCCTTGAGTATCTTCCCGTCACATGGACGGACAAATCCCGCTCTTGACATATATTGCCTCTACGATTTCCTCTGAATACCTGAACACACCTTTATAACCACCGTATTACCAGATGGCATTTGATGCTATCTAAGCACTCCCGGGAGACAATGATTGATATAGCCTCACGGTCTAAGGAATAGTCTACGAGGGTCCATTTCTAATCATCGTAACTTGAACTTCGTGACATGATCGGGTCATGATGTTTAGATTGGGTATTGGTTCATCATCTCATTCTCCGAATGAGATGACCTCATTTCCAACTGGCATAAATGCCACATGATCAAGAAACATGATCATCTGTTGACCAATGAACCAGTGACTAGAGTTTCACTGGGAACCCCTGGTTGTTTATATATAACACGTGTATTGATGTTTCCACTCAATACAGTTATAGCATGATACAAAACTTAATCATAAACTATATGAAATATGATAATAGTCCTTACTACCATTTGTCTCTAGGGCATATTTCCAACAAAAACATATACTGAGAGGGAATTCTTCTCGTGCATCCATTCCTTAAACCAAAACCCATGCCATTTGTGTCCACCATACCTACCTTTTAGCATTATTGCTATTCCAAGTAAATTCATGTTTTTATCTACCTTCCAAATTAAACTTGTTATGTGAAAATTAGTGATTAAAGCTCTCACGAACTTGATGGCACACTTTACTTTCTTGCATTTAATAAACTTGAACCACTGTGCACATCTATGTTGTGTATACGCTTGCGCTTTGTAAGTTGTCAATTAGCAGAACCATGCTGTCATGGGGAACGCTTTCAACATTGCACTGGTACTTTGTACCTAGTTGATATCATGTTCTTTTGTCTATGGATGTCGTCGGTGTGAAATGAAAGGGGAGCTTGTAAGTCCATGGAGTTATGTATGTGTGTTAGAGAAATGCCTGGGCCGCTAGTCTAATCCATGCTATCATGGTGGAAACCTATAGTGTAACCATAACGAGCATCTATGAAGCATTCTTCTTATAAAAAAGAGATAGATATTGAGGAAAAGAGAAAAAGGAAAAATATGAGAAAAGAGGAAAGAGAGAAAAATCACCATATTCCCATGGTAAATAAGAATATTGCTGAGATGCTTGTTGTCTGCTTGCCTTGTCATTTTGATATGGGGATTCTTCCGTATCATCGGGCAAGGGGTACCTCGTTGGCGGTTCTCTATGATACACATGTACTTACTATGATAAGAACTTACCTGTGACTAAACTTGAGTAGCATGAGGAGCGGCCCTCGTATTCAAGGGACATGAGATTTTCAACTTACAACTTGTCAAGCATATCCTCATATTTGATCACTTTAACCTTAATCACCTAAAGATGCCTATGATAGGGGCAATGAGAGCTGAAAGCTAAGAAGTACCATAATTTTTGGGAGCTCTTTATGAAACTTGAAATCCCAGCTTCCCTCTATGAAGGGCCTTTCTTTTACTTTTTAGTTGAGTCAGTAAACCTATTCCCTTCTACCTCAGCAAGTATTTTGAGTTGTTGTGTTTCATTCATTCATATGATGATTTATTCAATCACGTTTCTTATGTTCCTTGTTTTGCACTTTGCTCTTATCTTGGTGATTACTACTTTGAAAGCTATCATTGAAAATCAGTTATTTGTGAACTCCAGCAAATTGTCAACTATTCTTCGACCAAGAGCTAAGTTTGCCATTACCAATTATGATTCACTTTATGTATCTTTATTGTGTTTCCTTTACTTATTGCAAGTTAAGTTATATAATAGTGAGTTGTCTTCTATTATGATCTATGTACTGATGAATGTGATGCTTCTTGTCTGTATTCTTTTTATCGACTCTTCACTCCATAAACCTGAGGCCATGTTTATTGAGCTTGGTTTCTCTTAGGGACAATCAAAGTCTAACCTTGGGGGGAGTTGATACGTCCATTTTGCATCACTATTCTATATCATAATTTATTGTTATTCATTGATATATTTCATATTAAGAGATGATACTTATGTTATTTCACCTGTTTTTGCATGGTTGATGACTTTTGGAGCATGGACCGCTGTAGTCAGGATTCTGATGGAAAAGTTGCTGTTTGGAGGCAAAATTCGTGAAGATCAGAAAATCTAGGAAAATATATGGAAAATCCTATTTTTGCAGAAGACGAAGACTGCCAGAAGGAGGAGTGGATATGGGCCATAGGGGGCCCACACCACCCCCTGGCGCAGGCCAGCCTAGGCCACGCCACTTGGTGGTGCGGCCGCCCTGGTCCACCCCTGGCTCTCCCCTCTGGCGTATATAATCCTCCCGAAACCCTAATACCTGGGGGACCACAGAAAGATTCCGCCACCTCTGCGGGGCAGAAAACACCAAGAGAGAAAGATCTCTCCGGCAGACAGAATTCTGCCGGTTGAATTCCTTCCTGGAGAGGGAAGATCATCGCCATCAACACCACCATCAAGCTGGACTTCATCGGGATCATCATCATCATCACCACCATCATCTCCATCAGCACCCTAATCACCATCTCCATATTGTTGTAACAATTGGGTTGAATCTTGCATAGTTCTTAGGGGAAACTTTCCCGGTGTTGATTACTCTTTGTAGTTGATGCTATTGAGTGAGCCATTGAATTATTGTTTATGTTCAGATTGTTATATATCATTATTCCATCTCTGATCATGATCCATATGATGTCTTGTGAGTAGTTCGTTTTGTTCTTGAGGACATGGGAGAAGTCATGTTGTTAGTAGTGGAATTGTGTTGAGAAAGATTCAATAGTTTCATATTTAAGTTGTGGTGTACTTCTTCTAGTGGTGTCATGTGAACATCGACTACATGACACTTCACCTATATGGGCCTAGGGGAATGCATTGTGTATTTGGCTACTAATCGTAGGGGTTGCCAGAGTGACAGAAACCTGAACCCCCGTTAGGAAACCATTGCACAAGGGACGTCAGGGTCTTAGAGTTTAAAGCTGTGGTTAGGTTTCAACCTTAATTACTTTCTTGTACTTATGGATGTTTGCAAGGGGTATAATCACAAGTATGTATTAGTCCTAGGAAGGTCGGTACATTAGCACAGGTTCACCCACACAACACTTAACAAACTAAAGAAGATTAATCAACTATATGAAGCGAAAGCACTTGACAGTCTTCCCGTGTGTCCTCGAGAACGTTTGGTCATCTTAAGTAATACAACCGGCTTGTCCTTTGTTGCATAAAGGATTGGGCCACTTGCTGCATTTATTCCTATTGTCTTTTATTTACTCGTACTTTATTTACTTGCTTTATCAAAAAACCCTAAAAATCTGTTTGCTAAGTATTTGCAGAGAATTCCTGATCCATACCACTAGCCAGCACCTTCTGCTCCTTGTTGGGTTCGACACTCTTACTTATCGAAAATACTGCGATACACCCCCTATACTTGTGGGTCATCAACTCCCTACAACATTTCAATATCGCATGCAGAACCAATTTTTAGCAATTTCACCCAAAATAATTCCGGTGTCCATCGAGACAATTCCAACGCTTTCATAATCTTTCTCTGGTATCTTATTTGCTCCAAATTGTGTCGGTATCCCTTAAGTGTGTCACCCTATGGTTCGCGAATAATGTGGACATGATCGAGACCCCTCTTTGATCAATAATCAGTAGCGCGACCTGGAGATCCAGACCGACTCCCACATATTCAACAATGACTCTAGTGATCATGTGAACCTTTAACGTTTGTAACTAAATCCCTTTGTCTCGCGATATATTATATGTCCGAGATTCGATCATCGGTATCTCCATACCTAGTTTGATCTTGTTACCGACATGTACTCTTTTTTGTTCCCGTGATACAACATTCTAGTGATCACATCACTTGCCTGCAAGCTATCTCAATGTGATATCACCGAGAGGGCTCTGAGTATATCTATTCATTATCGGGATGGATAAATCCCACTCTTGATCCATGAGCCTCTACATAACACCTTCGGAGTATCTGAACCCACCTTTATTGTCACCCTGTTACGGTGTCATGTTTGATATTATCAAATTACTCTTCTAGTGTTAGTGATTGACATGATCTCATGGTCTAAGGACTAGAATTACTTTGTATGATGTTATAGCAATTTAAACACAATGACTTTGATCGTATTGCTATACTTTGGATGAATGTTCATCACATCATTCCACCAATATTGTGACCTTGTTATTAACAACATCTAATGTCCATGATCAGGAAACCTTGATCATCTTGTTAATCAACGAGCTAGTTTATATGAGAGGCATAACTAGGAACTCTTTATTTGTTTATTAAACACACATGTATTAATGTTTCCAATTAATAAAATTATAGCATGCAAAATAAACATTTATCATAAACATGGAATAAGATAATAACCACTTTATTTTTGCCTCTCGGGCATATTCCCTTCACCAAGGATGGTCAAAATCATAAGCTTGGGGATGACCAAGGAACCCCACTGGACTTATTAAACTCTCGGTTGGCAAACCTCTAAACTTTGCTTTTCGAGCAACATAAAACTATCGTAGAAACTTGGAGCGTCTGTTTTGTTTATTTTACTTTTGTTTGCAATAAAAGGACCACCATCACTATTATTATGAATGTTTATGATTTAGCTACTGAAAATAAACTTTGCCTTAATGAGATTAAAAATGAATAAGAATGCCTTGAAATAAAAGAAAAGGGGAGATAAAAGCAAAAAGCTGAAATTCATGTTGTGTCTAGTTCTTAAGCTCAAGTACTTTATATGAAGTATGATTTGTTTTGTGCCTATTAATTTGTATCCTTTGCTTGTGTATATTTATGTTCAACATTAAGGAGCAAGGTGAGAAAATAAATGTTGGCATTATGAACTAGATGGCACACTCTTTAGATCTCTTTTTACTAAGCCTTCATAATACAAGCTAAGACTTGTTCCAAACCCCATAAACTAGGCATATCCACCTACTTGTGGCAAAAGCTACTTTCAAGTATAGTATGTATGTTAATCCTCCAAACATTCTTAAAAACACCTTTTTCAAGTATTTTAAAGCTCACAAGAAAGTAAGGTTTGGGGTGATACCACTATGGAAATTTTTGTGCTTTACATCTTATTAGTTGTTATTGGCCAAACCATGCTGTCATGGCACAAGATTTCAATGTTGAATGTTGATAATTAATCATGTTAAAGTTCTACCTATGGATTGCATAGATGTGAAATAAAGTGTGCATGCTGGAGTAGGCATGTTGAGAGAAAACACTCCTGAACCGCTAGTCAAATCCATGCACTATGCGGCAACTCATGGTGAAAACTTACAACATGATGATCCTTGTTGATATGATCCATATGTCTATTTTTCTTGTTCTTCTGGAGTAGAGATACTTCCCCTCCCACCTTGAACATGACCAACGAATTATATTAATTCCGTTGCTAAATAAATACAAAAGGGAGGCATATAGATACACAGGGAGCAAGAGGTACTTTACTGATGTGGTTTCTAAGACCAACATGTGCATACAATTACATGCCTAAGTTGAGTAGCATGGTGAGTGCAAGGTCATAGGTATGGTGCATGAAACAATCAACTTGTAAGATGTTTAGCACATAAACCATATGAAGCTTTGAAATAAAAGATACTTGGAACCCCATACTTATTAGTATTGTTGACATGAACTACATAGCTCAAAATTTTATTTTTAGATTCTTTATGGAGGATTAACATATGTATTCAATGCTTACTTTTGGTATGGGATGCAAAACATCTCAACGGAAGACATGAAACTAAGAAGTGAGTCTTCCATTCAAGGGAATTAAACTAAGAAGTAGCCCAAAAATAAAAGTAGAGGCATAAAACACCAATGCCAATTATAGGAAGAGTCTCTTATTCTATAGGTTCATCAAAGTGTGCTTGAAGGTTTGTTTCCTCCCTCATTTGTTTTATCACACCATTACTTATTGTTTGACATGTTTATAGATGTGCAAAAGATACAACTTGATAGTACACTTGCATATTATGCTAAATTAAAAAGATTTGAACCTATGAACTTTACATGATAATGAAAGAAGCAAAAGTAACAAACTCTAAAGTCCATATTTATTTTTATCACCTTTATGCTCGAGGATGAGCAAAAGTTAAGCTTGGCGATGTTGATGCATGTAAAATGCATACATGAATTTTGTAGTTTGTTGACATGATTTCCCACATATTTTCAACATATGTGATGTTAGATCCATGTTTTACATTGGTTTGGGGGATTTTATAAACAATCCCCTCTTTTTTGGTTTTAACTTTTTCTAGCCGAAATTTTTTCTGTTAGTGTTTTTGACTTTCCGGGATCTACAGAACTCCAAACAGAGCCAGGTCAATGGGAGCTGTTAGATAATTTTCATATGAATCCAACGATATAAAGTAGAGCCCAAGGGGCCCAACGAGCTGAAAATGAGAGCCCATATACTACAAGGTGTGCCACATGTATGATCTCAGCCATCAAAACTCTGATGCCGTTGATTCCACTGCCATTCGCTTAGTTTTGACCTAAAACCATCTATATATACCCCCTGATGGACTTTCTCGAGATGCACGGAGGCGGAGATCGAAAACCAAGTAACAGAGAGCCAGCAGGCCACCGCCCGTAGGAAGATTGGAGGGGGAACCGCTGCCGGAATCGCCTCCAGTCACGTCTCCTCCTCCACCAACGCCTCCTCATCACTCTCCATGATGATAGGGGAGTATTCCACCCCCTGGACTTTGGGTCTATGGTGGTAACTTGATCTAATATCTCCATGCATGATCTTTGTTGAAGTCCATATGATGTGCCTTGCATGAGTATGGATCTATCTATGTAATTCCTATGGTGGATATTGTGTTATGAGATAGTAGTACTTGTTGTTCATTTAGCATTGTGTTGGATCTTGTATGGTTTGTAATACTTTGGGGATATTCTATGATGCATGTAATGGTTTAGATCTATACATAATGCCTTGTTTATCCATATCATGAGGTGATTGACACCACCAAGTGGGGGTAGATGAGAGAGATGTGATAATGCTCACAACATATTACAACATAGGAATCGTTGCACTAGTGTTTAGCATGTTTTCCATTAAGAAGTATGATGTATGTAGGTAATGGGTGGCCGAGTGACAGCGGCATATGTATTGAGTGATAGCAATGTGGCCCAACATCCTTTATTTAGGGTTAAAAAGGGAGAAGTATGATGTGTGGTGTGACACAAACCAAATGCTAGCCTTATTGCAAGGGTGACCTAGCAACACAAAGGAGTACTTCTTTCACCTATGTGTTTTATGACATGTAGCCACCATAAAAGTACCATTAAAACATGACAATTTTGTGTACCTTCACTATCTATAACATTATAATCACCATAGATGGAGAAGAGAGGATTAAGTGAATCCATGAATCCATGTCCATTGTTCCTATAAAAGAAAACCATTTTCTTGTCCTCTTGAATTAAAGAGTATTGAGACACTTTTATATTCTTGTTTTGTTACATTAAACTTCCAATCATTAAAACAACCATCTTATTCCTTAAAACTTGTTCAGTGCATAATCAACTAAAACTTGTGACACTTTAGTTGTAGAGAATATATAGCTTTTCCTTTTTGCTCATGCGGATCGATACCCTACTTCCACATTGAGAGGTACTACAGTGATCCCCTGCACTTGGGGGTTATCAACCACCCAAGTCTCATAGACCGCAATGTTTACAGTTGAACTCATATAGGTGTGTTCTTTCAAGAATTCCCTATAGGACGACACATTTGCTAGTTATAGCCAATAGAAATACATTAAGGCATGCTGCCAACCTGTCTTACAGATTTTGAGAGTTATGCATCTTCATATAGAGATGGTTACAAATTATTCTCCTCAGTCAAACCAATAGTTTGTTCTTTCCAGGTGCAAATTCACGGGATCTTCGATCACATAAACTGGGTTACCACTATGGTGTAACATCCATGGGTCTCAAACCCATCTCCCTCGATGCACTTTTATCACATTCTGTGGTAGTCCCTTTGTAAAGGGATTGCCAGGTTTTTGTCTGTTTCATTATACGTAACAATTATTACTCCAGATTTTCTCAATTTCCTGACAGATTTCAAACGTCTCTTTACATGTCTTGATGACTTAGTGTTATCCTTATAATTATTCACTTTGACAATAACAGTTTGGTTGTCACAATTCAAAAGGATTGTCGGCAAAGTTTTTTCAATCACATGTAAGTCCATTAAGAGCTCACACAGCCATTCTGACTCAACAATGGTTTGTGTCTAAAGTAATAAGTTCTGCTTCCATAGTTAACCTCGTCAATATGGTTTGTCTATGAGACCCCCATGACACTGCGCCACCTCCAAGGGTAAACACATACCCGCTTGTGGCGTAGAGTTCATTAACATCAGAGATCCAGTTCAAATCACTATATCCTTCAAGCATAGTAGGATGCCCTGGATAGTGAATCCCATAGCTCATTGTACCACATAGATAACGCATGACCCTTTCAAGTGCATGCCAATTGTCAATCCCCGGGTTAGACATGAACCTACTCAACTTGCTCATAGCAAAAGATATATCGGGTCTTGTAGTGCTTGCCAAGTACATGAGAGAACCAATAATTTGTGAAAATTTCAACTAATATGTTGTTTCCTTCTTATTCTTTCACAATGTCAAACTGGGATCATAAGGTGTTGGAGAAGTCTTGCCATAAATAAAGCCAGATCAGCTCAAGACCTTCTCAACATAATGAGACTGCGTTAAAGTAATACCATTCTTGTTCTTAATAAGCTTGATGTTCAAAATCACATCAGCCTCTCCTAGATCTTTCATGTCAAAACTCTTTGATAGGAAAGACTTGACTTCATTTATCACTTCCATGTTTGTACCAAACATCAGAATATCATCCACATACAAACATAATATAACAATATCGCCCCCACCATGGCATAAGTACACACACCTATCAGCCTCATTAATGACAAAGCCAACAGAAAGTAGAGTTTTGTCAAACTTCTCGTGCCATTGCTTATGTGCTTGTTCTAGGCCATATAAATATTTTAACAACTTGCACACCTTTGTCACTTCACATTTTACCACGAACACATCCGGCTGATCCATATATATCTCCTCTTCCGACTCTCGATTAAGGAAAGTTGTCTTCACATTCATTTGGTGAACGAGAAGACCATAAAAGGAAGCCAGGGATAGTAGTCCTCAAATGGTGGCCAGTCTAGCGACATGTGAATAGGTGTCAAAATAATCTTTGCCTTCTTTTTATGTGTAGCCCTTTGGTACAAGTTGTGCCTTGTACTTCTCAATAGTACCACAGGACTTAGCTTCTTCTTGAACACCCACTTATAGCCCACTGGTTTACAACCATAGGGCTGTTTTGATAATTCCCATGTTCCATTAGAAAGAATTGAGTCCATCTTATTTTGGACAGCTTCTTTCCAATCATCTACATCTAGAGATGCATATGCCTCGGCAATGGATCTAGGAGTATCGTCCACAAGGTACATGATGGAGTCATTACCAAAGGATTTTGCAATCCTCTATCTATTACTCCTCGTGGGAGGTACATCATCATCCTTCTCAAGGACTTCCTCATGTGGTTGTTCAGAATTCTCAATAGATGCACTAGATTCAGGAAGTATTTTAGAAGAAATTTTACCAATTCTATGCATATCTTTCATAGGAAACATATTCTCCAAGAATGTTGCATCACGAGATTCCATTATAGTATCAGCATGCATATCAGGTACCTTGAATTTCACCACTAGAAATCTATAACCTACACTCCATGGAGCATATCCTAGAAAGATAGAATCCACAGTCTTAGGTCTGAGCTTGTGTTTCTTGGGAATCGGTATGTTGACCTTCGCCAAACACCCCAAAGTGCGCAAGTATGAAAGTTATGGTTTTCTCCTAGTCCACTCCTCGTAAGGGTTATTTTCTTTATTCTTGTTAGGAACTATATTCAGGACATGACATGAAGTCAACAACCTCTCCCCACCATGCCTTTGATAAACCAACAGTGGCTAACATGGAGTTCACCAAGTCAGTCATTGTGCGGTTTTTCCTCTCCGCGACCCTGTTTGATTGGGGCGAGTAGGGAGGTGTCCTATAATGAATAATATCGTGTTTCTCACATGATTCATCAAAGATTTTGGTAAAATAAGCACCACCACGATCCGACCTAAGACGCTTGATCTTTCTCTCTAGTTGATTTTCATCTTCAGCCTTATAAATTTTAAAGTGGTCTAAAGCCTCATCTTTAGTTTGCAACAAGTAAACATAGAAGAATTTAGTAGCATCATCTATAAATGTCATGAAATATCTCTTTCCACCTTTTGTAAACACACCATTCATCTTGCATAGATCACATTATATGAGTTCTAGAGGTGCCAAGTTTCCCTCCTCGACAGCCTTGTGAGGCTTTCGAGGTTGCTTTAATTGCAAACAACTATGGCACTTAGAACCTTTGGCAATAGTGAAGTTTGGAATTAAACTCATGTTGGACATCTGAGACATCAAACCAAAATTAATGTGACATAAACGAGAATGTCAAACACTGGTATCATCATTAACGCTGCCACAAATATGATTCACGGATTTATTACAAAACTCTAAAAGTGAAAATCGGAACAAGCCTCCGAACCCATAACTATTACCAATAAATTATCCATATTTCAAAACAACGACTTTATTAGACTCTAAAACAACCTTAAACTCATCTCTGCATAGAAGGGAGCCACTAACGAGATTCTTGTTCATATTGGGGACATGTTGCATGTTCCTTAGCTGCACGATCTTTTCATAAGTGAACTTCAGATCCACTATGCCAACACCACGAACAGAAACATGTGACCCATTCCCCATTAGGATGGAAGAATCTTGAGTGACCTGATAAGAAGTGAACATAGAGATGTCAACACACACTTGAACATTAGCACCCGTATCAATCCACCAACATGGTGATTGAAATACTGAAAGATCAGTAAATAAATTACAGTACCCATCAGTGTTGCTAGCGGTCACGACGTTGATAGTCTTCCCATTTTCCCCTCTATGATCTACACGTTCTGGGTATTGTTTAGAAAAGTGGCCGAGCTCTCCAGAGGTATAGTAACCTAGCTCAGCCTTGTTTGGCTTCTTCTTCTTCTTGAAGGTTGTAGTCTTTGCAGGCGTATTGAACGAGAGCTTGTTGTTCCCTTTGTTCTTGTCGAAGGCTTTCTTCTACACCATATTGGCGCTAGAATGGACCTCGCCTCCTTTCTCAGTAGTGCCCTTAGCCCGAGCCTTCCCCTCAACATCAAGAGACGCTATTAGGTTTTCAACCGATATGTCTTGTCTCTTGTGTTTGAGAGTTGTGGCGAAGTTCCTCCATGAAGAGGGCAACTTTGCAATAATGCACCTAGCCACAAACTTGTCGAGTAAGATACACTTAAGGAGTTCAACCTCTTTTGTAATGCACTATATGTCATGAGCTTGTTCGACTATAGAACGGTTATTAACCATCCTGTAATCATGGAAGCTCTCCATGATATATAGTTCACTGTCAGCATCTGCTACACCAAACTTAGCGTCCAGTGCCTGCGAGAGCTCTTTTGCGTTTTTATGTGCATAACGTCAAACAACTTGTTATCAAGATCACTCATAATGCATCCCACAAAAGGCAAGATTGGTTTCATTAAACTGGTTCTAGACATCGTCAGATATAGTTCCTTCACGTAAACCCTCACTAGACTCAGATACTTTCAGAGCTTGTAGCCACATAGTGGTCTTATACTGCCACCTCTTAAAATGAACACCGGTAAACTTATTCGGCTTCATCGCATCGGCCAATCATCCCATGTTTAACTCAGAAAATTGCCTATAATAAGGTTTTTAGATTGTTGGATTATTAGGCATAATTTCCACAATTAATTCCAATATATAAATCATGACTACACCAGCTATGAACGTGTGAAACTCTAACATACTAGATGTATTAATCAATATGAATAGCAGTAGTGCATACGCAAGAATAGCAATAGAATATCCATAGATCGGGTCAGGACATATGTACCGATCAGTTGCAGATGAAGTCGTCGTCATTGGTGCAGAGGTTGCTGTAGCCTGTCGAAGAAGATGGTGTAGAAAACTTCATGCACACGGATGGACTTGCCGCCCAGGAAGACGCATCGTGATGACGAACTTGAGTAGTCACGCGGAACGCTTCCCAAGAACCTTATTTGTCCTCTTCCGTATAGGATCGCAAAGGCGAGTGGTTCCGGAGACCTGCTCTCCCGTTCGCCAGTGCACGCCAACGCGCGGGATGGAGTAGACTACGGTGGTGACGCGAGCAAAGAGGAGGCAGAACCCTAGCTTGGTTTTTTGGTGTGTTCATGTTGGAAGCTGCACAATCACTTACATAGAATGGCTCGGGAAACCGCATAGGGTACAACGTGGTCCAAGGCCATTCGGCAAACCACGCGCCCGCATAGGGTACAATCACTTCTATTCTCACTCACTTACAAAGTGGTGAGACACTCCACCTTAAAGCATCTCCACTCGTGTTCCCAGGGCGATTTTTATGTCCGGGCAGCGAAATTTTGCCTAGTCGCGTTCCTAGGCTGCCAAATTGGTTCAGATTTGACCCACATCCGGCATTCCTAGGCTGAACCCGGGGTGCTAGGAACCGCATGGGAACACCGGACGCGGCAAAAAACAGTGTGGGCCAACCCTGTTGGCGATTCAAGGCCGAGTTCCCCGCCTTTCTTCTCCCCCTCCCTCCTTTCTTCGCCACATCTCCCACCAGTTCCCCGAGCTCCCGTCCTCCATGTCGCCCAAATGTTTCGTGAAACCCCGATCCACCGTTGGTGTGCCAAAGGAGAAGAAGCCGAGGAAGCAGACACCAAGGTTGGACGGCTTAACGGACGCCGAGTGGTTGCAGGAGTGCCGACGGAGAAAGGTCGAAATAGATAGCCACAGGGATAGGACGGAGAGGTCAGAGATGATGTAAGTGAGTGAGGCTTTGGAGCGTGTTGCCGCGCGTACAGCGATGTCACGCCCGACGCTGATGGCTGCCTCGTAGTACGCCATGCATTGGGGAAGCCAGCCGAGCATCGGGTCTCCGGCCGGGTTCTCGCCGATCTCACCGGCCATGTTCTAGGAGAGCCAGGCGAACCCGCGGGAGAGGTTCTCGTCCTCCCCCGAGTTCGATGGCGGGCTCAACCCGAACATGCTCTTCCCCTGCCCCGCACCTCGTTCTCCGGCCTTCAACATCGACATAAATGTCCCCTATGCCAGCTCTCTGGCGTATGGCTCATCATTAGCCATGCGCCGTGGTCCTCTTCCGTTCGCCGGCAGCAGCTCCTCGCCCAACAACTTCGGTGAACAGGACACCCGCAACGTGTTCGCTGGAATGACGGGCGACGCCTACATGTCAGACATGATCGCCTCCGGTTCCATAGCGGCCACCTCCGGCTTCTTCACTGAGGAGCAGTCCCAGACCGCCACCGAACATGGCCTTGAGTCCTAGGATTTTGGCGAACAAGGCCATGACTAATCACTGGGGACTGGTGCAACAGGTGTGCAGCAAGTGGCACGACATTATGGAAGAGATCAGGCACACATCAATCAGCGGCGAAAGCATGGAGGTAGTTCACCGACCTCAGGATTAAAACTATGCCGACATGATGTCTGTCCTGACACCAGCACGGAGTTCAAGTTCCACCACATGTCCGACAAGATTCAGAATTGCCTGAAATGGGCGGACACTCGCGTGAGCCTGGCCAAGAACAAGGACGGCGTGTACAACCCGGAGGCTCCCCCAGTTGCCGGCGAAGGAAGGCCGGAAATCGGCCAGAAGAAGGCGAAGATTTTGAAAGCTACAGGACCTCCCACCAAACGTCTCCACGTGTCGATCAAGAAGTGCATCGCCGACTCCAAGGCCCATGCCGTGAAGAGGGAGGAGAAGGCCGAGGAGAGGTGGACACAGTTGTTGCAGAACCAAGACAGGAAGCTCGACCTCCTCAAGGCGAACTTCACCGCCAAGAACAGGAACACAGACCTCCAGTTCCTCTTGGGTGGCGAAGACACCTTGGGGATGAGCCCCAAGGTCAAGGCCTGGTACATGGCGCGCCGCACCGCCATCCTCGACGAGGACGTCCCTGCTGGCACACCGAGTCCTGCACCTACCATTTTGGCCACCACTCCTTCGCCGAGCTCTGCCTCCACCTCCTCCAACCCGTCGGCTGCCCCTGTCCTGATCAAGAAGCCCATCCTTGTCACACCTGACACGCCGGAGGAGGCCATCCCCATCGACGAATGATCGTCGGTCTTCATACTGTTTTGTAATAAAAATTTCGCCAAACCCCTTTGAGTGTACTTCTGTCGAACACCTTTGGGCGAGATTTCATGGTGGAAACAAAAAATATTCAAATGTGTCGCCAATTTTGCATTGCCCGGGAACACCTCTTGGGAACGCGAGTGGGAAAACGGTCATTCCCAGACCAAAAGTTACATCTGTCCGGCGCTAAATAGCGCCAGATTTCGGCATGGGAACGCCCAACGAGTGGAGGTGCTCTTATAAGGTGGTACAACTCTCCTTCAACTTTTTATGTGAGACTAAACTTTAGCTCCCACTCCTCTTTCCACACATACATATGAACTGCTACCAACTTGGGCCAAATCACATATGGGCTTCCACACACATGAGCTTTAAGATTTAGGGAAAAACTGAAATATCACATGGACCAATGGATTTAGCACATATTTCTAACAAGTATTATGGTGGGTGCAAATCTAAGGATGAAGCAATACATAAGTAAAATCAACTGAATTGCAAAATGCTTTTCTAGATATCATGATACATCAGATTAGAAAGAAAATGCAGTGCA
The DNA here is from genome assembly GCA_916181665.1 of Avena sativa. NCBI lineage: Eukaryota > Viridiplantae > Streptophyta > Magnoliopsida > Poales > Poaceae > Avena > Avena sativa. The sequence continues at coordinate 476,351,016 of OV702290.1, forward strand.
ATGGCACAACATGACTCTAGTCAATCAAGTGCAAAGGCTGTCAGCAGAATTATCACCGATGAAAGTGAAGCAAAAGCAAAAGAAATGGCTGAGGTGATTGAGATGTTACTTGAGCAAGAAGAGGTTCGATGGCTCCAACGATCAAGAGTTGACTGGCTGCAGCAAGGAGATCGTAATACCTCTTTCTTCCATAATTTCGCTTCGGCCCGTCAGAAAAAAATTATATCAAAAAATTAGAAAAACAATGATGATGATTGGATTGAAGGTACGGAATCACTAAAGCCCTTAGTATTTTAGTATTTCTCTAATTTGTTCACATCTGAGGTGCAGGACATTGATCCTAACTTTTTAGAGAAAATTTGTCCAAAAGTTACTAATGATATGAATTCAAAGCTGCTGGCCTCTTTTTCATCTGAGGATGTCAAGAAGGCCATGTTTAGCATTGGAGACTTTAAGGCGCCAGGGCCTGATGGACTCCATGCGGTTTTCTATAAGAAATTCTAGGATATTTGTGTTGACCAGGTAACTCAGGAGGTGCTACATGCACTAAATACAAGCATTATCCCAGAAGGGTGGAATGATACTATTGTAGTTTTAATTCCAAAAACTGAGGATCCAGAGTTGATCACTCAGTTTCGTCCTATAAGCCTTTGCAATGTTATATACAAAATTATCTCGAAGATGCTTGCTCTAAGACTAAAGTGTGTTCTTCTAGAGGTTATTTCCCCTATGCAGAGTGCGTTTGTGCCTGGACGCCTCATTACTGACAACATGATGGTTGCTTATGAGAGTGTGCATGCTATCAAAAATAAAAGGAAAGGAGCCATTGGTTCTTGCGAAGTAAAATTAGACATGCATAAGGCTTATGATAGAGTGGAGTGGGTATTCTTAGAGAACATGATAAGGAGACTGGGTTTTGATGAGAGATGGATACACCTTTTGATGGCATGTGTTACCTCGGTTCGATATCAAGTGAGATTTAATTCTGACGAGAATGATATGTTTGTTCCTACTAGAGGGCTCCGTCAAGGGGACCCTCTTTCCCCTTATTTGTTCCTTCTGTGTGCGGAAGGTCTTTCAAGTTTGTTGTTGCATGAAGAAGAAGTTGGTGGCATTGATGGGATACGGGTGTACAGAAATGCACCGTCAGTTTCACACCTCTTATTTGTTGACGCTTCCCTAATTCTCATGAGGGCGGATATGAGCAATGCAACTTCCTTGCAACAAGTCTTGGATTCCTATTGTGCAAACTCGGGACAACTGGTGAGTTTGGCTAAGTCAAGCATATTTTTCTCACCTAATACTAATGTTGTTGTGAGAGCAGAGATTTGTGATATCTTACACATTGACAATGAGGCTTTATCAAATAAGTATTTTGGTCTCCCTGCAATTGTGGGAGCTGATAAGAGTGAGTCTTTCAAGCACTTTATTGAGAGGATTATTCAGTGCATCAATGGTTGGAAGGAAAAGCACCTCTCTATTGGGGGCAAGGAAATCCTGATTAAGGCTGTTGCACAAGCCATCTCTGTTTATGCAATGTCAGTTTTCCAAATCCCCTTAGGTGTGTGCAAAAGGATGATGGAGGCTATTGCAAAATTCTGGTGGGGTGATGATGACAATAGCAATAAGATGCATTGGTATGCTTTGTGGAAGCTTTGCTTTCCCAAAAGTGAAGGAGGGATGGGTTTCAGAGATTTTAAATCTTTTAATCTTGCTATGTTAGCTAAACAGGCGTGGAGACTCATCACAACACCTGAGTCTCTCTGTGCGCGGGTTTTAAGAGCTAAGTACTATCCTAGTGGTGATATTTTAAAGGCTGGTCCGAAAGTTGGGGCCTCGTTTACTTGGCGAAGCATTCTAGCGGGACTAACAACGTTCAAAAGAGGATATATCTGGAGGGTTGGTAATGGAGAAAGTATTAATATTTGGAGTGACCCATGGCTAGCGAGCAGCCCTACAAGGAAGGTGGTGACACCGAGAGGAGGTACGATGTTGACTAAAGTGTGTGAATTAAGGGACCCTTAATCAGGTCAGTGGGATGAAGACCTTATCAGATCTTTATTCCTTACGGTGGATGCTAATAGGATTCTACAGATTCCGATTAATGATCAAGGATTTGAGGACTTCATTGCATGGAATCATACGACCCATGGTAGATATACGGTGAGGTCTGGGTATCACTTGCAATGGCACCACACGTTTGGACCATCGGCGGGTCAAATTTCTCTCCCTGGAACTTCTGCTTCTAACCCTATTTGGAAGATTCTTTGGAAGCTTAAAATCCCAAGTAAGATTAAAATATTATGTTGGCGAGCCCTGCATGGGATAATCCCCCTCAAGTTGATCCTGGTCAATCGACATATCGGTGAGGAGGGGGTTGCCCGATTTATGCCCAAGGACCGGAAGATGTGAGGCATTTGCTATTCTTGTGCCCAACTGCTATTGACATGTGGCAGTCCCTGGGACTATATGATCGGATCTCTGAAGTTATGACGAACGAATTATCGGGCTCAGTCATTTTGGAGTGCTTGCTACGGCAAGAAAATACCGACCATATGTTAAATGTTAGACAACACGAGTTGATTGCTGTAACAGACTGGTACTTATGGTGGATGAGACGGAGGAGGACACATGGTGAACAGGTCCCTTCATTATTTTCCTGTAAGTTTTCTATATTATCTATTGTTGCCAATAACTCAAAAGGAGCCATGCCAACCAACGTTGTTATAGATGTTAGCGTCCTGAAACAAGGTATGTCAAAGTTAATGTTGATGCATCATTTCATGTGGACTCTTATTTCGGGCATGCGGCTGGTGCTGTGATACAGAACTATCAAGGGAAATTTGTAGCCGCTTCCTGCAAATATATTCCTAATATTTCATCAGCCTCAATGGCGGAAGCAGTGGCGATGAAGGAAGGTCTTAGTTTGGCAAACAGATCGGGCTATCATAATCTAATTGCTGAGGGTGATTCAACGAAGGTAATAGAAGCTTGTTCTTCTCAAGATACTTGGTGGAGAGGATCGGCGGCTATTTACGGGGATTGTCTTGACATTTGTTCATCAATTGGCAATGTTATTTTTCGCCACTGTCCGAGGGAGACAAATAAGGCGGCACATGAGATACCTAGCTTTTGCTTCAATGCCAAAATTATTTGTAATTGGGACGATGAGCCCCCTAGCTTTCACTTAGACAAACTTATAAACGATACAATGATTGTTTGAAAGGTTGCAAGTTTTAGAAGCACTCTTTTTTTTTACCAGGGTATCTAAGGGGACTGAAAGGTTTTAATGAGGCGCTTGCATGCTTAATATATGATGTTTTCTCTCAAAAAAAAAGTAAAAGTAAAAGTGGTGGGTGCATCCTTGTAAGCAACTTGCACGAAGAAAGGGCAGCCCGGTGCACGTAGCTCCTGCTTGCGTCGGGTCCGGGGAAGGGTCCGGCCACTTACATGAAGATAATCATAAATACATAGTACCATCAAAATCGTGCCGAACTCGGAGTATGTTTGGTCGGTGCGAATTAAGCGAATTAAGGGAAATGTTGTTATTAGGAATATATATGATTTCATTCTTCAATATGTCGTCGGATCCTAATAACAACATTACAAAAAAGGGCAAAACTAGATCACTAAAAAATCACAAGATGATGAGTAAATCTCTATTTTTTCGAGAAAGTGCAAAAGAATTTGCGTTTCATTTGATTTGACATGAAGACATCAGGGGCAAGATGATGAGTAAATCTCTGTATCTAACCAAAGGCCATTCACAAGATTAAGATAGCAAGGCTGCAGGTTCACGCAGTCGAGCTTGCTTCTTCAACTTGTTGCGGAAGCTTCTTTTTCTGCTGAACGCTCTCTCCTGATATAAAAGAAAAACAAGTACTTTTCCATAAGAATATCTCAGCAGCAAGATTTATCACTGCGAGGAATGGTGATTAGAGCAGAACAGTCATACCACTGGCTGGGCTAACTCCTCTGCTTGACGAACTGCTCTCACGAGATCGTGGTTGGCATCTGTGTATAGGCTAGTCACTATTCCAGATTGGCCAGCTCTGGCTGTGCGACCCACCCTATGCAAAAAGTCAACAGCGCAAGCAGCAAACTCTGCCTGCAGATGTAGATAGCAGCATAAGTATGATGGTGGAAAAGAATATCTACTATGGTTACTATGGTTGGGTTAAGTAGCATAAGTTTCAATTAAGACATAGTAGCAATAAATGTTTCTATATGAATCTTCTTGCATATATACAAGGCATTCCTAAGAAAACATATATATCAGGTGTGCGTTACTATTAGGAAAACTATGATGATTAAAATTCAAAGTAGATTGAAAGACGTGCAACAGCGGTGCAGCGCCAGACATGCAGGCATTTCACAAGGTAAAGTCTGATCATACCTGAATAACATGGGAAACGTTTGGCACATCAAGCCCACGAGCAGCAGCATCGGTACAAACAAGCACGCCACCATTTTCCCGAAAAGATTGTAAATTGGCTGTCCTTTCCTCCAGAGAGCTTTCACGGTGGTAGAGGATGCATGGAATGCCAACTCGCCATAATATGTCAGAGACTGAATTAGCAGCATCGACAGTGTTTGTGAACACCATAGTTCGACTTGGACCAAGTTCTGGGTCAATTGTACTCTTAAGGCCATACTTTACTGCATCTAGAAGAGCATCAACTTGTGTATCAGCAGTAACCGCTACCCATCTTCGCTCTAACCTGCATACATGGTACGCTGTACATCAAATGCATGGAGTGTGCAAATAGTGAATGACAATAAGAACAGATACGGGATTCTAACAAAAACACAGCGACTAACAAGCACACTACTAGTAAGAAATCTCTCCATGCTGAAGAATAGCCAGAGTACAGGACATTCAGAAGCTTATGGTAAAAAGGAGTGCATACCTAGGATTGTGACAGTGCAGATGAGCACCACTAACCCACACAGCACTAGGAAACATACGTTTCAGCACACCACCAGCAGTCTTTTTTCCACTCTGAGGAAGGGTGGCAGCAACAAAGACATATTGCTTGCTGCGTTTATAGACTTTTCTAACCCTCCTCCAATCCTTGCGTCCTCCTGCATGAGCATTCTCCACCGGCTTGACTGGTCCATCTTGAATATGAGCATCCTCAGTTTCCTCATCAACATCACTAAATTCAGCACTCTCAGAACCCGAATCCTCAGGATATTCGTCAGAACCTTCAGGCAACACTTCCTTTCCAGAATCTTCGGCCCTTGAAAGTATCTTCTCGTCAAATCGCAGCATGTGGATAAGACGAATGATCTGATTTTCAAAGCTTCCGCACAATAGCATGTCTGCCTCATCAAATACCTATTCCAAATCAGCTAGTTTTAGGACACTCACGTAGTCACAAGATCAACGATTATATCTTAACACTTGCTTTAAGACGAAAAATCTAGATAGAAATGCAGATGTAGAAAATGATATGAAACAAGAAAATGTACACAGAAAGTTGCAGCTTAACTTGGGAGTTGGAACTGTTCCATATATTTTCTTGTCCTAGTTGCAGGAAAGCACAAAAAATCTAGCCTAGCCTTGCCAAGTATATCCAGCAACTCATTAATAAATAAAAGATACTCCCTCCGTTCAGAAATATAAGACATTTTAGCTTTGTGAAACGAATGTATCTAGATGTCTTTTTGTGTATAGTTTCGGATTTCTAGACGGAGGGAGTAGGATGCAACAAAAAGATTTCTAGCCTTGCCATCCAAAGATGTCTGTACAGGAAAAAGTCCCACTCAAGTACTTACAATAAATTTCACACTACGTAGAAATTTCTCCCGCCTCCTCCTCTCTGGGTCATAATCAAATAAATAATTCAAAAGAGCAGCTGGAGTGGCTACAAGAATATCTGGGCGAACAGATGGCCAACCCTGTGATGAAATAACGTAAACAAATAAAAAAAAAGTTAGAAAATGTGGTGTCAGAATATATATTTCATTAATGTAAGAGTGCTGAAGGAAATGGGAAGTTAACTAAAGACCCATCTTTAGTTGAGACCTGATATCAAAAGTGTAAAGTGGGGAATATACCATTATGAAAATAATGAATTGTTGAAAAAGACATTCGGTTGTAGAGTGTGATATAAGAAACCTCAGGTTTATCAATAAGTTAAACAAGAAATATGTGATGAGTTTAGCGAGCTATCAAATAGCATATGACAGGCAGACAGAGCATACCTTTGGCCCACAAACTGCAGCAGCACGCTTAAGTGGTTCACCAGATACATCAAGCAATGAATTAGCCATGAAAACTACTTGCTCACACAGCATGACATTGGGACAAAGAACCAACACATTGTTATCTGTTCTGTCGGCATTGTTCTGAGGACCACCATCTCCTGTGGAGGAAGATTTGGAGCAAAGTTTTTCGATCAGTGGAACCAGGTAACCATGTGTTTTGCCACTGCCAGTCTCCGCCGCAACAATTACATCGTTTGTCGAAAGAACATGTGGTATACAAGCTGCCTGCAATGCAGCAGTTGACACTTGATGTAAGTATGAATTTGTTGCAACACCATACTCTAGCAGAAGCAAGGGAAAATAATAATGTAACCCTGCTATGAAAGGCAATTGATTCAATTATGGTGCTTTAATCCTACAGTAGGCCTAAGGAAGTACGACACATGAATGTTCTCTTTTCTGAGATTGTGAATTTTCTCTTGCCCAGCTACTTATCTAACTAATCACTGGTTACACTTTGGCATATGGTGCAGGAGGGTGAAATCTTCACAGCAACTAATAACGCATTTGAGTTATGCACTAGAAACTAGAAAGGATGCCAATACTTCCAATGGATAGAAAGTGGAGGGAAAGATTATTTAACCCAGCACGACAAGATCAGACTGATCAGTCGATTCACATGAACAGAGGACGGCAAAATCATCCGCATAATGCAATTTTAGATCAGAAAACTTATATCGGTTCAGTCTACCAGCTAAACATTGCACGCGGGCTCAGGCATTTCGTCGAGCACGCACTGTGCCGCGGCCAGCAGAGGCGAAGTAGAACAGTAGGTACCTGGACCAACGAGGGCCTCGCGAGCCCGGTGCCTTGCAAGGCGGAAGCGAGGCGGTCGGAGATACCGAGGGACTTCCAGGACGTGCTTTCCTCAGCGAAGAAGCCGTCGGCGCCCGCGCTGGCGTCGTCGGCCTCGGCGGCCGAGACCGTGGCGAGCGAGCGCGGCCTGGAGGCGGTCGAGAGGAGGCGCCACGGTCGAGCAGGCGCGAAGAGTAGGAGGCGGCGGGTGGCGTGAGAGGAGCAGGCGAGCGGCGGGAGCCTCGCAAGGCGGAGCGCGAGCGGCGCATGGCGGAGGTGGCTCAGCGCCATCGTGTCGTGTCGTTGGCAACTTGAGATAACTCGGTTCACGTTCACCCCTTGGGTATTCGCTTCACGATGATGTAGTATTGGATTTTTTACGCGCTCGCCTACAATTTTTCTCTCGTTTTGCGATTTTAGTACTCGCGCGTAATTTTTATCATAATTCCGTGTTTATGCTAAAATAACTAGCAAAGAACCCGTAGCAACAAAAGTGAATAACATTTGTGATAATAAAAATAACAGAATGATTCAACCCGTTTGTCGGCCAATCGACGTGGAAGAAACAGTATGACGGGGTGGCAATATGTTCCCCGAAGAAGAAAATCGAGACGTCAGCAAAGACAGCACACGCATCACAAATAGCTAGATTAGCTGCACTTTATGTGTGTAACCTTCGCACCAGTGCATGCTTGTGGGGATAAAAGGAATCATTATTGGCGTGAAGCTAAGTGATATTGGTCTTTCTGGCTACAACATGGCTCTCCATCTAAACCCAATCTAATCTGATGGCACGTCTAATCCTTGTCTCCATCTAAACCCAATTTAAGCTGATGGCACATCTAATCCTTGTGAATAAGGTTGGAGCCTAGTGGTAATGTTAAAACTCCCAATATGCTAGGGCAGTGCAGCGCGGTGCAGGTAGGGCTCAGACATGCTGATTATGCAGATGGTAGGTATTACATGTGAGGACAGCGGCCGCATTCTTATGTAGCTTTTAAAATAGTTTGTTTTAGAAAGACTGTTCTTTAAACATCAGCTTGCGATGAGTATTTTCTATTCGCACGGGGTTACATAGTTTTGTCTCAAAGTTCAATGTCTTGAAGTTATTTAGTTCAAAAATTTGTTGTCACCAATATGGAAATTTCCATCTCTTCAATTCAACTCTTAGCTTTTCGGATATTTCCCGTTATACTTAATTGCCATTCAACTGTTTTATTTCACCAGAGCTTATGCAACTACAATTTCTTGTTAAATGTACCCTTTTACTTCATCACCATCGTCTATGAGTTCTTTCCTTTCCATGGGACCTTCTAGGTGTATAATCCATTTATTTCACATAGCTGCAACCAATAGTATATACACGATAAATGTGCAAATATGAAGCTTTGGATAAATAATTACATGGAACTCTGAATTTGGCGCAAGACATAGACATAATAACAACATATGTTTACAACAGTAAGAAAATACCCTTCACGTTGTGTTTGCAAAAAAAATCATGCTCGTATGGTTGAGTCAAATATAAATGGAAAAGTCTCCAGCAAGCTCTATGCCTCAATTCGAAATGAACATCCATTTTGCTTTTTTACATGTAACAAAAAAACAACAAAAGCAATGTTGTATTAGTCCATTTGAGACAGCAACCCAGTAACAGCACAAAAAGGACATCATCGTGCCTTCCTCTACCTGGTTTGCGAGAGAATGGAGCTGAAAAATATGAAGTTCTAGTATTTCCAGGACAAATGTGATGATTTTGACCTCGAAACACCAATTTCTTTGTAACAAATAATTGCACACCAGACGGACTTCAGTGAGGCAAAGCTCAGGCAGACGTTAATTTCTTGTACTTAGCTCTTTGGTGAACTCTCCGACAGTGTGGTTCACCAAATTAAAGAGTAGACGCAGCAGGCTTTCTCTCAGCTACCTGTTGCAGTTTGCCAAGTCGCAAGACACATATATGTGCTAATATACAGGTAGAAAACTTGCTTAGGTTTGATTGTCATATTTCAATTAGAGAATTTGTATATGACAAATCATGTTGATGCTACAACAAATTATCAGCTAGCACCTAATCGTAGAGTAGGACCATAAAGAAGCAACTAATTTCTTTTCTTATTTCCCTCATCAGATGGGCATGCATCTAGCAAGTCAGTAAAAATTGGGTTGAAAATAGAGGCAACTATTTCTCCCGTCCAAGGATCCTCTAGCAACTGAGGCAAAATGAAGAACTTATTATTCCAATGAGTGATTCAAAAGTGCCGCTAAACATACCATGTAATACGAGGTATGATAGGAAAATGATGGGCATTTCCATTGCCATATTTATTAAAGACCATGTCTGCATAACACGATAAGATCCTTCTTATTAATACTACCTTGTCACTCACACGGGCAAGCCTGGCTTCAGAAAACGTATCGACCAGCCCTCAAATATTGTATTCCATTTTTATCTTTAATCATATGAGCCTGCATGGTGAAACTTTTTACTAATATAGGGCCTTCTTACTATTATGAAGAGGGTTCCAATTGATAAAGACCGATCTGAAACTTCTTTGTTTCATTTGGGAGACGGTGGCAGAAAGATATTTATTGCCTGGCCTTATGCAAAAAAGATTTCATGAGTGGTTTGTCAATAAAATATTGGTTTATCAAGACCATACCTACAATAGTGGAGACTTGTGTTGTACTTGCAAAAGCTGAAGTAGTTTCAGTGTGATAAACAATTAGGCCATTTTGCATGATGGCAGTAGCGAAATCATATGAACAGTAAGGATGAATATTTTAAGGTCCTATTTGCGATTAGAATAAATAATTAAGTTATGCCATTGACATCTAATTATTCATTTGTACTATAAGGCATATTAATTTGACCATAACAGATTTAAAAACATTACGTGGCCATTAGCAATCTGGATACTGTTGTAGCTTATGAAAGGCAAGAAACTTTGATAGGTCATAGCTTCAAATTCCACAATATAATTTCTGTATCCGAAGCTATAAATGCAAATTACATGACCTGCAAAGGAAAAAAGATCGTAAATATTGTTAGAAACGGAGCTGGGCAATGTAGATTAATTACCTAGTTACAGTTGCAGGGAAATTTCATACTGAGTCTTTTTTTGCATCCAAACATGCAAGCCAGCCTAATTATTTTTATAGGAACATATCAAAATTCTGATACCATATTCACATAAAAGCGATTATAACCTTTATTGACACTATTTCAACTAATCTCAGAAGATGATCTATGCTAAATATCAAGTGTATAAATTACCCAGAACTTAGGCATGATAACTTCACTTAGTGTTTAGAGGCTAGATATAGGATAAAGAGAATATGAGATTTAGCTTGTATGAAGAAATAATACAGAACATGCAAATCCTCTTAGTGGGAAGCATATACTAATGTTGTTGGCTAACTATCCAGTTAGTAAATATCAGATAAGATAACATGGAAAAACATCTCTGAAGCCTCTTATGTAAGCATCAAAGTGAACCTTGCGTTCAGTGTTTAATTTGCTGATGCATGGAACGTGGGCCTGATTTGGTTGTGCCGCTTGAAGCGATGCAGAGCAAATATCCATCCCTTCCTTTGGCCCAAAACTGAAAGACCTACAAAACTGAATATATATTTTGTTTATACATCAAGCGTAAGCCGATTCACTGAGATTTATTGATGAGTTCAACGAACTGCAAAATAGAGCAGAGAAATTAAGGGCACCGAGTTACTTACCTAGGCAGGGGTGTAGTTCGCCTAATCCTGACGTTAGAAGAAGCATGTTTCGTGATTAAATCGCGAATTACAGATAGCTGAAAAAGCTAACTAAAAAACTTAATAAAATTGATATGGCTGCTATAGAGGGTCCAATGCTAAATAAAGGAATGAAGACAGCTTAGTCTGCCTCAAATTGCCGTCCGTACAGCATCTGGTATGCTGCATCTACTATCAACGGACTGTCAATTGATTCACAGCTTGTTTGAATAAACCAGGGGATCAAAGGTTGGAGAAGAACTGGATCAGGGAAGGCTAGATTTGATCTTGCCTTTCTTAAAATTTTGATAGCATATCGGATAGAGCTTTCTAGTCATGGATGACACAGTGGGAGGATGCCGGGGTCAGCGGAACAACGTCGCTACACGCCACGAGCAGCCTGGACGGAGGCTGTTGTTGATGCAGGACGACGACCTGCACGGGAATCGTGGAGAATCCTCCACGCCACTTCCGACTCTTCGGTCGCCGCTGCCGACTCTTCGGCCGCCGATCCCGTCTCCGCCGATTCTTCGGTCGCCGCTCCCGTGGCCCCACAACCGCTAGCTCCGGCCGCAGATCCCGTCTCCGCCCAGTCTTCGGCCGCCGCTCCCATGGCCCCACGACCGCCAGCTCCCAAGCCAGGACCAGATCGATCCATCATGAGGTTTGGGAGGGAGTAAAAATGGGGGTGGTTGGCTGGCCTAGCAAGATGTGGCGAGGAAGAGCGCGCGTGGAGTCAGGTGCCTAAGAACACACACATGGGAAGCGCGCGGGACGAGGGCAGCCTCGGTGCTGGCGGCGCACGGCTGCGGAGGAAGGGGGACGACGAAAAAATTGTTGGAGGCGCAGCACCGGTCGACAGGGAATCGAGCGAGATGTATTTTTCTTTTCGAGAATCAGAACGTTCAACTTACCAGTGGCACGGTGGGTAAATAACTCAAAAAGTCAGGGGCAACATCGTCATTTAGTGGCAGACAGAAACTTTCCTGCGCGACGAACGTCGTGAATCTATCTATCTACCTCGGTCGGCTTAAGCATATAATTTTTTGAAAAAGTCAAACTACGTAAAATTTGATCAAGCTTTTAAAAAAAAATATTAATATTTATAATATAAAATATATACTTTTGAATGCATCATGAAACATATTTTCACGTAGTATCTATATAATATCATAATTCTTGATAGTTTTTTCAAAAAGTTTGGTCAAACTTTCTGTAGCTTGACTTTTCAAAAAAATTATATGTCTTAAGCCTTGGAACGGAGGGAGTATAATTTATGTTGTGGTACGTTTGCAACAGATTGTTCGTCTGCCGTAAAAGGACGTTGTCCCTGCCACTCTGAGTTATTTACCCACCCTGCCACTGCAAAGTCAATCCCTTTCCGCTGCACGCCTGCAACCGCATCGTCTCCGACACCCCGCCGCCCTCGCCTCCCGACCTCCTCCCCGTCGCCGGAGCCTCCCGACGCCTGCCTTCACAAGCGCCTCGGACCGGTCGGTCCTCCATCTCCCGCCCACTTTCCTTCTCTTGCGCGCCTCCTCCGGATCCCCCTCTTTGGGCGCCCACAACATGCCCCCTCACCCATAGTCTTGGCCGGTCTGTTCTCCTCCTCCTTCCCCGAGTTGGAGTCTGAGCTGAAATAAAACCAGTTATGGCCGGCGGCTGCTGGCCGGAGCTTGACGGGGCAAGCGAAGAGAGCAAGGTAACGGAGGTCTATGATGTGCTTCGCTGCAGAGGCGACCGAGGGCGACCGGCGGCTACTGGTCTGAGCCGCGTGGGACAAGCGGCGACCAAGCGGCGGAGATTGAGCGACGAGAGTTGCCGATCAAGATGGAGGAGCTTGAGCGGCTACTGGCCGCGCTCGTCGGAGCTTCCGTCAAGGGGGGTCGGCAGAGAGCTTGGCCTCGACAAGGACGAAGCGGCTGCGCCTCGCGCTGTGGATGGCCCCATCTCTCATGCAATCCAGATATGAGACACGGGTAGCACGGTCAACTCTGCCACGAAACAAGATCTGAAGTACACGGTGAAACTCTTATCCTTTCACACTTTCTAATTTCGTCCTTCCACTTTCTGATATTTTGTACAAGTTCATCCATTTGTCACTAAAGATCTCGGTCCTATTACAATATGTAGAAGAGCTGTCCAAATTTCGCGTAATAGACACTTTACACGCCTAGATTAATGAAGTGTTGAGTTCCGATTTGAATGATTTTGCACAAAACTGCTACATCTAAAAGGCTAGCACAGGGGCACAACAATTTTGTATGACTACTTCTATACTACCTTCGGTTTAGTAAAGGCTTGGATATTGTATAAGAAATGCTTTGACCAACGACTTATTCAACACAAATTTATGGTTAAAGTTTTTCTTATCTCTTAGTTATTACTAAATTATTGTCCTAATTAGTTAATACATACATGCATAATAGACGTTTGTGATATTTCGCAAGAAAGAGTAAGATAAGAAAAATTATTGTGAATTAAAGAAATGTTAAAAAATGTGAGATGGTTGTTAAATAGAAGTAAGCGAGATGAGACATTATTTAATCATTATATCTAACTATAATTCGCCTGTAGCAACGCACGGTCATTATGCTAGTCTTTTTAATAATACTAGATCATGTAGGCGCGCGTTGCCGCGCCGGTCAATTATGAAGATTGCTATGAATGGATGCAAATGTAAATTGGATCCTAAGATTTTTCGAAGTTCTGAACCAAGTGCTGGTTGAGCCCGTGACCTACGGCTCTTTCCAGATTTGAAGATTAGTTTCGATATTTATCTTACCACCAAAATTTGCATGAATGTGCTCGTAAGCCAACCATTGTTGTCGTATGCAAGCCATAGAAAAACAATTGGTGCATATTCGTAAAATGAAGACAAGTCATATTCGTATAGAAAATGAAGACAAGTCATATTCTTAAGCTTCTTTAGAAGAAACAGATGTATCAGACCATTTCTTGTGCATTGCGTTCATGGAAGACGAGTGATTAAAAAGGAAAATAAATAAGCAATACAATCTGTTGCTAAGTTATGTAGTAGTTATATCATGAGTTTTTGTTCGTTTGTTTGTTAGAAAGCAACATGACTAAAAGCTCTATGTAAGAAAGTTGCAGGCCTGCAGCTCCATCGTGAAGAGGTTGTACAAAGTAACCGACATGGAAAAGTATGCCGGTCAAATAAGGTCCAAAATGTCGACCAATTAGCACCTCGTTATCTGCACTTCATACCAAGAATGAGAGCTCCCGGTTAGAAATGAATATCATGATAGAATAGATAACATGCATATTTCTTAAAAAAAAGATAACAACATGCATTGGATGAAAATACAGATATTAGAATAGAAGTTATAACCTATCACCAATCCATGAGTGACCCCGTCCTACATTAGCCTCTATAGATGCAACAAGAAACTTGTAAATTATTTTTTCTTACACTCCCATGTGCCATTGGAATACCAAGTTGAGAACCGTACTAAACACAACCATCATTTTTAATGGAAATTATAATTACAAAACTAATATAATGTGCTATTTTAATCAGTTCTTGATCACATGACCTCTCATGCACTAATACCAATAAATAACCTTGCAATATAATATTGTTCAGGTAATAAGAAATTAGCAATCCATCTCACCTAGCATTTTAAAGAGGAAATAGATGGCAAGCAAACTAAAATCGGTGTTACTCCATCCATTTCAAAATACATGTCGCAAATTTGTAAATTTGAATGTATCTAGACACTATTTAGTGTAGATACATCCAAATTTAAAAAAATTAAGACATCTATTTTGAGACGGAGATAGTACTTAATAGCCACTTAACACATCTGAAACGTTGTAATTAGCAGCAGATGGTTCTATCATACATAGAGTGATCAGAGTTGAAACAATGAAACCATAACTCAAATTCTTAAATATGGACTTGAGGCTTCGGTGGCAGAGTAACACCGGGCACGTAACTCTCACAAGCAATACTCCAAATTCTGTCTCTTTTCCCATTATACATACCACAAATTGAGGAACATAGATGCAGCCCTTGGCCTGGGAGTGTGGGACAGCGGGAGCTCGATTGCTGTCCAGGTGTACAACAGCTGAGGGTGTCAATCCTGGCCTTCTCGTTTCACATGTAGCTCCATCCCTAGAATTTTTCTTTCCCACGCACGAGGCCGTCGCTGGATCCTTTCCGCTACCTGTACCAAATGGGAATTGCAAGAACAAAAATCAATTGTAATCCGAGGAGAGGATAGAATCATACACATGCTGGTGGTGCAGAGAAGAGAGAGCGAGGAGGAGGCGAACGGCTGGGGAGTCGAGCGAGGGGACCTCGTTCATCTCGACATCAGCTTGTACGTTACCCTCCTCTCGTCAAGCTCTAGGACCGCCGATACGAGGGGAGATCGTGCCTGCACGGACGGAGCGTCTAGGCGGCTATCGGAGTTGGTCTGGTAGTGGCGTAGAATATCTGAGATCGGCGGCGGCGACATCGTGGGGAGTTCCCGATCCTCTGGATGGTCGCGTTGGCGCAGATGGTGCGGCACAGCGGCAGCCAGCGTTTCCTACGGGCGGCGTCGAGGGTCGGTCCAGTAGGTCAATTACATGCGCTTTGATTCGATTTCGGGGCCCATTTAATCATAGTAGGCTAATTTGATGTACAGAATAGCGTCCCGGAATAGTTGGCCCAATACGGGATTTGATAGAAATCCGATGGCAGAAAACATCTAGACGACACAATCCAACGGACAAAAATGTATAGTTCCTGAGATTGCTTCCTCTTGTCTCAGTTTTAATATCCTTAATTAATAGATGTTTAATTACATAAGCCTAGGAAATATCCCCTCCACCTTCCATTGAACCAAGTGAACTCGGCGGAGTTCTATAAATCCCATAATTATTTTCTTTAGAAAACACGAAAGGATCGTATCTCGACGTATTAAGAAACATTATAACTTAAGAACCTCCATAGCGATCTGACGCAATCAGCCGTTCGATCTCGAAGTTGGACGTCTCAGATCTTCGGATCGGTCTTTTCCACTGCATGGCTCCGCTCGTCCCGATCGGTCCAACGTAGAGGGGCAGGTGCTCTGGAAACCGGCCTCGGCGTCTTCTGGTGACCTGGGCTGAAATGCAAGAGGCCACGCAACCGCCGATGATTCTTGTTGGGCCTTCCGCTCGCCGTTGCGTTGCAGCGCGCCCTTGCTGCTTCCATCTTCAATGCTTCGACTGAGGGCGATGAAATAATGGCGACGGAGCTAAGCGTTCTCTCTTCTGTAACTCCAGCTGGTACCAGATGTGCTTTACGCTATGTTTGCCTCTACTCCCCTATGTTCTTGCCGCATCGTGGATTTCTTTGTCGCCCAATCCCCTCCTCAATCGCTGAAAGGCATGGCCAATGCCAGTGCTTCCAACCCCGTCCGCGAGAAGCGACTCCACCATGGACTCCGCGGCCGGTGGATGACTTGGTCGACTCCAGTAATGTTGATGCCCCTTCTCCATTGATTTCGCTGTCTCCGACCTCCACCTCGCCATGACGCTCGGCAACCACAACTAACATTTTCCCCTCAGTGCTTGAGAACTGGTGTTGGTGACTGGTGAGCTCCTTTGTATTGGCTCACTACAACCCCTCCTAACGCCTGTACTCATTTGCCCGTCCTCCCTGGATGATGTATCTGAAGGTATTTTTCTGAACCATACTTCCACTTGTTTGTCAATCCCATGGAATGCACAAGGCGTATTTGCAAGAGATTAAAGTGCTCCCTCCGACCCATACTAGTTGACTTGGATTTATCTAGATTCGGAGAATCCGGTACCACAACGATAACACTACTATGGTGTATAGACGAAATCTGCAGGGCTTCTCCTAAGCCTAGAACAGATCAATGGAGTGTGTATGAGAGAGAGGGGGAGGGAAGGCAGCGCCGAAGCATTGGGGTGTGGCGCCCCTGCCCATTGCCCCTCCTTATCTATGGGGAAGGGAGGAAGTGCCAGAGCATTGGGGTGTGGCATCACTGCCCCTTGCCCCTCCTTATATAGGGGAGGGGTCCGGACACCCCCGTACCCCTCCTCCAAGTAGGGGCGGTGGCCAAGAGAGGGAAACACCCTTCCAAGCTAGGGTTTCCCTTCTCCCCTTTTCCTTCAGCCACATGGACCTCAAAGGGCTATGGTTCCCTGGCCCATTAGTGTCAGGGTTCTCCCTCTTGAGCCCATATGCCTTCTCCGGGGGCAGGTAGGACCCACTGGTGGCCCACCGAAACCTTTAGGAAGCTTCTGGTATAGTACCGAAAATCCTGAACTTTTACGATTCTTCCAAAAATACTTTCCCATACATGATTATTAATCTCTTCCAGAGCTCTTCATGGTGTCTAGGATCTCATCTGAGACTCCAATATAGCAATTGATTACACCATACATATTCTCGACAAAGACTAGCGACACCGAAGGTTAAGTGTGTGACCCAATGGGTCCGAGAACATGTAGACATGATCGAGACACCTCTTCGATCAATAACCATTAGCAGGACCAGGATTCCCATAGTGGTTCCTACACATTCAATGTTTTTTTGGTTGAACCACAATGTCCAAGATTCCAACATGTCAACCATTTTGCAAATGTAAACATTCATGTCTGTTTCTTTATAGATCCACTTACGCTTTGAAAAGATTTACGCCTTACGGAGGGTCTACCAAGTTCATAACTTGATTTTTGTATATGGATCCTATCGTGGATTCTTATGGCCTCTAGTCATTCATTAGAGTCAGGACTCATCATCGCTTATTTGTATATATTCGGTATGTTATTGTCCAACAATAACGCTTTGTCCTCAAATCTTGCTATTTGATTATTACCCGATCCACATGGTTCAGTAGGAAGTTAGATCTCCAGGACTAGAACATTAGTAGGCATGGGAGCCATGAGCATTGTAGCTGCCTCTAGAACACTTACCGGTGATGTGAATACTTAGCACATGTCACTCAGGTTCAATAAACTCATCAAAATTTCTATTGTCCTCCCACTTAAATTCTCAAGAAAAATTCGTTCTCAAGAAACTTATCGTTTTCAGCGACAAACACTTTTGTCTTCAGTGTTATGGTGGAGGAATACCCAATAATTGCTTTGTGATAACCTACAAAGATGTGCATATCCAACTTTGGTTTGTAAACACTTTACATATGCCTTGCATACAAAAATTTAAGAAAGAACAATCTGGGTTTTACCCCTTGCCATAACTAATATGGTGTCATTTTAATAGATCATGATGTTGCTCCTTTTAGTATAAAAGTGGTAGTCACTATAGCATAATCTTTAAATCATAATGGCAGTTTTATAGTTGATCTTACCAAATCATACTAGGTCCGATTACATTCTCAAAAAACACTCCATACTACTATGGTGTTTCGAGAAACTCTAGTTTATGAAAAAATCTCAACTTTCAGATGTTTTGCTAAACTTGTAACTCAAATGTCTTACTTTATGATCCAATCATAAACTCTCAGTTCTCTTGTTACAATGATTTCTACTCCGCTCTAAAACCTTTGAACATGTTTCAAATGTCTCATACTTGTTCCTCATTAAATAGATATACTCATATATGAGGAGCAAATAATAGCGCTAGATTGTGTCGGCTCAAACTACTATCCACGTCGTCCCGATTCTTTTCAGCCGTAGGATGGAGGCTGAAAAGGACACGCGGTGACGTCACAAAGGAGCCCTGCTATCATGTGAGGTGGGCCCTTCGCGTCTAGGGCGAAAGGTTTTCTACCGTAGACTGGTGTACCGTGCACCGTCTGACCCCGCGTCGCTGGACGGTGGGACACGCGCATGACCATAGTTTTAAAGGTGTCGCCTTAGCGTCGCCTCAGTGTCAGAGCGCTCGGGAACATCAATGTGTCGTCCTCGCCTTTGACTGTTGTCGAAGGCGTCCAGGTCATCGCTTAGGCGTGCAGGTCATCGCTCTGGGCGATTTTGGACGCCCTGGTCTGGTCGAGCGGGAAGAATAGCAGCCTGAGCGAGAATCCAAAATTGTAGCAGGAAGAGAAGAAATTGGGGGCGGGAAGTGAGGGGAAAAGATAGAAAGAATAGTGAGGAACCAACCAGTCACTCTAATCGACTGATTGAGAGAGAGGAGCTATCTCCTTTTGGACGCCATGGCCTGGGCGAGCGGGAAACAGAGCAGCCCGAGCAGGAATCCAAAATTGGAGCGAGAATTGGAGAAATTGGGCACAGAAAGTGAGGGGAATAGAGAGAGAAGATAGGGAGGTGATACGTTGCAAACGTATCTATAATTTTTGATGTTCCATGCTTGTTTTATATCTACTTTTTTATGTTTTGTCCGTACTTTGGAGTATTTTTATACACTTTCTGGGTCTAACCTATTAACAAGATGCCACAGTGCCAGTTGCCTGTTTTCTGCTATTTTTGGTTCCAAAAAAGTCAGAAAATGAATATTCTCGGAATTGGACAGGACAAAAGCCAAAGTCAATATTTCACCGAGGGGAACATGGAGCCAGAAGACGAGACAGAGAGGGGCTAGAGGCCGGCCACACCACCTGGCCACGCGGCCAGGCCTGGCCCACGCCAGGGGTCGTGCGGTCTCCTAGGACACCCCCTCGGCCTCCCCTTTCGCCTATATATTGCCTCTGATATAGAAACCCTAAAGATGAGAGCCTCCAGCCACGACAAGTTCCGCAGCGCCGCCGCCACCGAAGAGGAGATTCGGGGGACAGAAAGTCTCTATTCTGGCACCCTGCCGGGACGAGGAAGTGCCCCCGGAGCCATCTCCATCGGTCTCCACCACCGTCTCCATCGCCGTTGCTGATTCTCATGATGATGAGGGAGTAGTTCTTCCTCGGGGCTAAGGGTTCTACCGGTAGCTATGTGTCCATCTCTCTCTCTCTATGCGTGATCATTTTGTGATCATGAGCTTTGTAATCAAGTAGATCTACTTTGCTACTCAAGTGCTTTAATAGATCTCTGCTCTCCCATGTGTGTGAAAGTGACAGCGTGTACACCATGGTGGCACTTAGGCTAGAGATTACAAATACTTGTTATGAGTTATATTTGGAGTTGGATGTTTCTATGAAATTGTGGTGTTTGTTGGAACCATCTAGAGCTCAAGGTGACAGTGTGGGGTTATCTAGATGGGGAAAGCGAACTTTGAGGTGTGCTGTTATAACCCTACCATGGATTAGAGTGTCCAACTGGAGAGTAGTTCAGAGTAGTATCATAAAGAGAAGATATTTATATGAGAGTGTTCACTAGTGAAAGTATGATCCCTAGGCCTTGTTTCTAAGCATTGAAACACCGTTTGCAACTAGATATATTACATGTTTGCTTGCTTCCATCTTTATTTCAGATTGCCTTTAGTCTCTTCCTACCCGTCAACCACGCGCCATCAAAGCTATTTTCTGGCACTGTTACCACTTATAATTATCTATACCACTTATATTTCACTATCTCTTCGTCGAACTAGTGCACATATACACCTAACAAGTGTATTGGGTATGTTGGGGACACAAGAGACTTCTTGTATCTTGATTGCAGGGTTGCTTGAGAGGGGATACCTTTGACCACTTCCTCCCTGAGTTCGATAAACCTTGGGTAATCCACTTAAGGGAAACTTGCTGCTGTTCTACAAACCTCTGCACTTGGAGGCCCAACAACTGTCTACAAGAATAGAAGTGCGTAGACATCAGGAGGAACAAACCAGTCACTCCAATCGATTGATTGAGAGAGAGAGGAGCTCTCTCCTCTCAGGCGCTCCTCCCCAACTTCGGCCATTTTCGCTCCTGCTCCGTCATCTGCCAGCCTCCCCAACTCCGGCTAATCTTGTGTCCAAGCTTCTGGCGAGTCCTCCCCCTGGCGCAGCCCTCTCCCAGAGAGGAATCAAGAACGGCTTCTCCTCCCCCTGGCACAGCATCCCTTTGCTCTGTTCTGTTGGTGGTGGTGCTTGCCTGCTTGCCTCCCTCTAAGGCAGCCTCAAAGGCGTCGCCTTGCAACACGTCTTGCGCGCCTAGGCGTTGAGGCGCCCCTCCAACGCCTTGGGATGCCTAGACACCTTTAAAATCATGCGCATGACATGGACCCACCGTCAGGGTACGCATGCAGTACCGTGCTCTATGAGAGGCATTCCCGACGGGACACAACTCTGCATCTGTCGGGTGGTGGGACTCGTCGAGAGGCGACATGGCGCCATGAGCCCATGTCGTCTGTGGACTCTCGTGGTCATGGGGTCTGACGATAGCTGACGTGGCACCATAAGCCCATACAGGCCATGGTTTCTCGTGGTCATGGGACCCGCCGAGAGCCATGTGGTGTCATGAGCCCATGCTGGTCTCGGATTCTCACGATCGTGTGCCCCACCAGGAACCTACATGGCAGGATAGATTGTATCTATCCGCGTCTCGCGGGCAGAGAGTCAACTTGGCAATG
Source organism: Avena sativa (assembly GCA_916181665.1). Taxonomy (NCBI): domain Eukaryota; kingdom Viridiplantae; phylum Streptophyta; class Magnoliopsida; order Poales; family Poaceae; genus Avena; species Avena sativa. The sequence goes on from OV702290.1 coordinate 476,372,262, forward strand.
TAGGTTGTCCATGTACACGGGTCATCACGGTGAGATCGTACTTTCGTTCACATTATAGACAAGATGGCATCATAGATCGTAGGCGTCCATGATTTCTGGCCGTGATATCATACTCTAGGACCCGTTCATAGATGAGATGCCAACATGGATCATAGCCATCCATGGTTTCTCGCGCAGGTTATCATTTATCTTGCCTCTCACACTATCTTAACACCTCATTCGCTTATAAAAGATGTTACAACAGCTCTCTCTCATTCATAGTGCGTTAGGTCTACCCTCTCTTTCTCCATTTAGTCAACGTGTCTCCAGGTTTTGCCGGAGTTTGTATGCGGCAACGCTGGTAACTGGAAGTATAATATGTTTAGGCATGGTTCCTCTGTATGTCCTTCTAGCGCTTCTTCTAGGCAGTTTTCTGTAGGTACCTGTACATATCGAGTGTGTGTGTTGCTCAACATTTCGATGATGATGTAGTTCAGATTATCCATCTTCCTGATTTGGAGGGCCTCTACATCTTTGAAGTTGAAGATGTAGTTTAGATTATCCACATTCTCCTGATTTCAGGGCAACATAGGACCGTATGCCAGTCAATAACAGCTCTCTTGCACAACAGAAAGACCAGGCCTGAATGACAGCTATAAGCGCAACTTCCTGATGGATAATTGCCATCATATCGACCTAATGAGGCGGTTCTACGATGAGTTCTTCCTAAAACTATACTGTAGCCGGTGTCAAAATAGTAGGAGAGAGGGATTCATGATGGTTTACCTCCGCCAGAGCAGTCGAGTGAGTATGCAGCCGAGGAGAGGAAGGAAGATACACGATGACTCTACTGTCCATTGCTCAGCTGCCAAAGTGGGAGGAAGTGGCTGGTACGGTAGATCTACGTCCCAGCCGCTATTACCTCGCCGCCTCCACGGGCTAAGAAGGAGATTTTTGGGAGGGGCCGATAAGCGGCTGGAGTAGGTGAGGCTACTCTTGGCGCAAAACAGGGGGCATGAATGTTGCGTTTCCTGTCTGTGCGACCGTGGACTCCGTGTGCATGTTGTCAGCCCTTGCAGCTTCGGGGCATGGCACCATTGAAATGGACAGATTTAGGCGTTGTCGTAGGGCCTGCCTCCAGGATGCTTTACAGATGGTGCGGGTCAAGACACGGACTTCCTGTGAGCAACCAAACGGTCTAATTTCATGCTAATTCAGCTTGTTTGGAGGGTATGCAAGTTAGGGAACGCTCCCTTATTGATATGTTCTAAGTTAAACATGTACTGCCAATTTTTTAGGCGCGCCCTATGCATCCCCCGGACGATGGGGACCTCCCATCGTCCTACTCCGTAGTCATCCGATCAAGTCGATCACGGTTGTAAGCTCGCCACCTGCCATCCCACTCCTGATGTGTTTGCTTCAAAAACAGAAAATGATTAGACTGTAGCAAAACAGAGTAGAGCAAAGAAACCTAATCCCGCACGGTGATCAGCGCACAGAGACGATGCAGCGACCCCTGCAGCAAATCCCTACACCACCCATGGCTCACCTCCACTCATACATCCGTTACCCCACCCCTGGACATCCTCACCACAGCAATCCACCGCCAATCGTTGCCTTGAGATCTGCTTCGAACCCTGCGGCAGTCGGCGACATGGATCCGATTCAGCGACCGACGGCGACGGAGCTCCATTGCAGCAATAGATGCGCGGCCGATACAACAATCTCGGGGTGTTCTTCAATGAAGACCCCAAGGAGGACCAGCCAGCTGCATTGGTAAGATCTAGCTCCATCCATAGTTTTGCTACTAGGGTTTCATATTTTAGCAATTGCACTTGCTTCTGTAGTGTTTGTTTCAGTGTAGCAGAAGTAGTTGCTATAGAAGCATGCTGCTGACATGGGAGAAGGCAACATGATTTGTAGTCTTAAGTGTAGTCTTCATTGAAATTAGTCTTCACTTGTATGTAGCAACTTGTTTTGATTGTTAGAAAAAAATCTTTTGACATGCTGCATTAATTTGGTAGCAATAAAATCAGTTGATTTGGTAGCATTCTGTAGCAACTTGTTAGCAAAAAATTAGTTGATGTCTACGCACGCTTCTATTCTTGTAGACAGTGTTGGGCCTCCAAGTACAGAGGTTTGTAGAACAACAACAAGTTTCCATTAAGTTGATCACCCAAGGTTTATCGAACTCAGGGAGGAAGTGGTCAAAGGTATCCCTCTCAAGCAACCCTACAATCAAGATACAAGAAGTCTCTTGTGTCCCCCACACACCCAATACACTTGTCAGGTGTATATGTGCACTAGTTCGGCGAAGAGATAGTGAAATACAAGTAATATGGATGATTATAAGTGGTGATTGCAATCTAAAATAAGAGTGGCAGCAAGCAAACATGTAACGGGACTAATTGTAAATGGTGTTTCAATGCTTAGAAACAAGGCCTAGGGATCATACTTTCACTAGTGGACACTCTCATATAAATATCTTGTCTTCATTATACTACCCTGAACTACTCTCCGGTTGGACGGTGTAGGGCTATAACAGCACACCTTAAAGTTCGTATTCCCCATCTAGATAACCCCTCACTGTCACCTTGAGCGCTAGATGGTTCCAACAAACACCACAATCTCATAGAGACATCCAACTCAAATTATACTCATGACAAGTATTTATGTAATCTTAGCCAAAGTGCCACACAGTGTGCACACTGTCAACTTCACACACGTGGGGATAAGCATAGATTAATTAAAGCACTTGAGTAGCAGAATAGATCTATAGATTACAAAGATCATGATCTCATAAGATCACGCATAGAGAGAGAGATGAACACATAGCTAACGGTAGAGCCCTTAGCCTTGAGAGAGAACTACTCCCTCCTCATCATGGAAGTCGGCAACAGTGATGGAGATGGCGGTGGAGTTGATGGAGATGGCTCCGGGGGCACTTCCCTGTCCTAGCAGGGTGCCGGAACGGAGACTTCTGTCCCCTGAATCTCCTCTTCGGTGGTGGTGGCGCTGCGGAACTTTTCGTGGAATTCTGATCTGGTACTTGGGGTTTTCATCTCGGGGGGAATATATAGGCAAAGGGGCAAGGTCGATGGAGGCCCGAGGGGCCCACACCACCTTGTGGCACGCCTGGGGGGTACCCGTGCCACCATAGGGTGTGGCCGCCTCGGTGCCCTTCTCCGTCTTTGCTTTGGACTCCGTCTTGTGTCGGGAAAAATAGGAACTTCAGCTTTTGTTTCGTCCAATTCCGAGAATATTTCTTCACTAGCTTTTCTCAAACCAAAAACAACAGAAAATAGGCAAATAACACTGCGACATCTTGTCAATAGGTTAGTTCCAGAAAATGTATAAAAATGCCTCAAAGTGTAGACAAAACATAAGATAGTTGATACAAAACAAGCATGGATCATCAAAAAATATAGATACGTTTATGATGTATCATTAATCTAGAAATTAGTCTCCACTTGTATGTAGCAATTTTCGTTTGATTTGGTACTAGGTTAATCTTGTTGCATGACCTTCTACTGCTTGTGATTTCCATTTCTGAACCTTATGTTGACATGCAGGAATTTATAGCTGATAGCATACTTGATGGTTTCGACCTGAACCACCCTACAGAAGGTTATGTTGTTGTCATGGGAGAAGGCAATGCTGAACCAGAAGTTTATGATGAAGGACAAGAAGATGGTTATGCTGAAAGGAAAGAATTTCAACCTGGGCTTCAAAGTGCAGCAAGTGACAACGCTTCCATTGCCATGGAAGAACCTAGGGAAGAGATTTGCTCACAGCCGGTTGTTCCTGTTGTTGATATGACCTTTGATGACCTCGACATGGCACAACAAGTGTATAATGATTATGTTTTCAAGCTTGGCTTTGGGACACACATTAGAAACACAAAATATAGCATGGCAAGGGGCCACCAAAGGACACTATTCTAAGTAGGGTGTTTGAGTGTGTACACACCGGGAAGCCTGTTGATGAAGCAAAACTATAGCGTGGCCCAACTAGTATTGCTACAAATGGAGAAGATGCTACAATCGACATGAGCAACACATCTGTGCAGAAACCTCGTAGCAATCAAGCAGGTCTAAATAAGGATGTGACTTACTCGAGGCAAAGAAACAAGTTGATGCGTCTTGGTTGTAAAGCAAAGATGCTTGTCGGGAAGCGATATGGGAAGTGGAATGTCACGATTTTCAATGAGGAGCATACCCATCCAATGGTGTGGAAAATTGGGAAGCGGGGATAGTATCGTTCTCATAGGAAAGTTTCCGAATAGGATTTCTAGCTCACCAAACATTGCATGAGAAGAACATAACTATAGCTCAGATGATGGGGTGCCTTGGGAATGTTCATGGGGTGATCCTAGATGCCTTGGCTATGTCTCCAACATCAGAATAGTGCTGCGAGAAGAAGTTTTGGAGCATAATATGAGCATGACGATTGAATACGTTGAGATGAGAAAGGCTGAATGCCCTCAATTCTTCTTTGAGAAGCAGTGGATAAGGACAACATTGTGCGAGCTCTCTTTTGGGTCGATGGAAGGACAAGGGTGTTGTACCCCAAGTACAAAGACTATGTGTTTTCGACATGACCTTTTGCACCAACAAATACAACATACCTTTTGCTCTGCTTGTGGGGATCAACAACCACACACACACACGATAGTCTTGGGATGTGCTCTCCTGCCTGATGAAACAATTGAGACTTTTGAATGGATCTTCGAACAAGTGAAGAAAGCGGCAAATGGGTTGTGCCCTGACCATATCATGACTGATCAAGACCAAGCAATGGCCCGGACGATTACATGTGTGTTTCCTGATTCAGTTCACAAATGTTGTCTATTCCATGTGTTACGCCTTGCAAGAACGAAGCTCGGACCTCACCTAAGAGAGGGTCATCCACTCAGAGAAGCATTCCACACATGTATTTATGGCACTGCCATAGTTTTTGAGTTCGAGGTCTGTTGGCAGACAATGTTTCAAACCTTCGAGATGGCTGAGAACACCTAACTGCAAAACATGTGGAAATCCAGGAACACATGGGCACCGGTATATTTCAGGAAAAGTTTCTTCCCATTCACCTACACCACTGGCAGATCCGAAGGCCTAAATAGCTACTTCAATACTCTAGTTCACCCAAGTGACACGATATGGAACTTCGTGCAGCAATATGAGTTATGCCAGAACCTAATGTTGGACCGTGAAGACAATTGCTTTACAATGAATATGACTATAATGCCACTTTGGGGCAGGTGAGTTCTATAATGTTTTTTCTTCATTAATGTGTTGTAGCAAGGTTCCTCCACTATGATAGCATTCTATGACAATATGTGAAACATATTTTTCTTGCAGTTGGAGCATTGAAAAACAGGGCCTTGAATTCTACACAAGGGAGGTTTTTGGGAAGTTCTAGAAGATATTTGAAGCATCAACAAGGTTTTATCCCCTCTAGGTGGAGGCAGAAAGGCTTTGTTTCAATCTTGTACCAAACCCTGGATTCGATCTCAAAAAGTATCGGGTTTAAGCAAACATTGATGAGGGAATATACATGTGTGGATGCAACAAATTTGAGATGTGTGGATTGATATGCCCGCATATCGTCAGGGTGATGGTGGAGCTGAACGTACAACAAATACCAGACCGATACATTCTCAAACGTTGGTCTACCACAGCAACGATACTTACCCCTGATCCCGGGACAAATACAACTAGATTTGATGTGTCGGGCACAAATACTCTCAAGTACAACTTCTTATGCAGAAAGTTTAATGACTTGGTATTGGATGCATGCTTCAACAATGAAACATATTGTAGCATCCCATCTGTCTAACATATGTAATGCTTCTTGGTCTAGTAATATAATGGTTACTTCCTACATATAATTGTTGCATCATAATTATATCATGCTCATGTCATCATGCCACCTTGCATTTGAGCATCATATAAAACCCTTTTCATTTGGTTCTTCTCTCACATGCATTAGTAATTGTATTTGGCTCTTGATATATTGTATTTGGTTCTTGATAAATGCTTGATGCCTAATTTGAGTTGTGGGCATATCTCTTTTGATTCCACCACCTATCCTGTCACCACCTTATAATTCCACCATCCAAACTATATGTGGGCATTTGCACTTCTGTTGTTTCTTGTCTAGCTCACATAGTTAAGATGGATCCACTCCTACTTCCACATACTCTCATGTATGCATCATGTTGTTTTCACAATATGGATATGTGGAGAGCCACATGGCCACCTTGCATGCTATGTGAGTCGAATCCTTTCTTAGGCTTCGATATGGTTTTAGTTAATATATGCTCATGTGTGAACCTATTTTGGCTACAAGATGATCTAGTGGGAATACAACCCATAATGGCCATTTAGCTTCACATGTAGGTATATGCTATCTATATTCATGTGAGCACAAGCTTGTTGTTTGTGGGGCCATAAGTCAACCTTTTTGAATGCATGCAAGGTTAGACATGCCTATTTAGAATTCTAGTGTTTTCACTACTAGTAGTGGCACATATATACCCCATGCATGGCCCATGCAAAGTCACTCCTATCCCCTTTTAATTGTTTATCTTTGGTATTTTGAGGGGAAGCTTGTGTGAATTAAATTCATATAATTTGGCATTTTTTTAGTGCGATCTTTCTACTCACCTCCTTTCTCTTTTGGTTTGTGTTCCGTTTTGTTTATTTACTGGAAGCTGATCAAATATTTGGTTTGAAACAAACTTTTTGAACCTTATGTTTTTCTTCTGTTTTCCTCTTTTCCATATGCTAACCTAGCCCTTCCCAGCCCGACGTTTTTGCTTTGCCCCGTGTGGAGCCGACAACAGTAGCAGCGGCTCGCCCATCGCTAGCCGCGCGCCTGATGCCTCTCTCTCACCCAGCCGGTGTCCGGTGCACAGCCGTAGACAGCCCGGCGCCCTCACAAACCTGGTGCAGCCGCACCCTCTCCGTAGCAGCTACGCGCACACCCCCCCTCCTGTTTCTCTTCCCCGGAAGCAGGTGCACCATGCCGAGCCCGTGTCCATCCTTCCTTTCTCTCTGGCCACAAAAGCAAGCCCCAACCAGCTGCCTTCCTATGCACCGACAGTGCAACCGCGGCCTGCGCCTGACCATTCAACGCGTCGGTGTCGTCGTTGTACTACTCGTCTTTGAACAATGCAAGAACGAAAGATCTAGCCCTTGTTCCCCTCCTCAAAACGAACCAGAGCACGAACAAAATCACCCAGTACATCACCCAGAATCTCCATTGCAAACCGGGCCGATCTCAGCCGTTTTCTGAAAAAAATGTCGTCAGTTTAAACCACTAGAGACCCTCTGTTCTCCTCCTTGCCCCGTCCGCTATAGCCCTCCGATGACGAAGCTCCAAACACCAAAATTGTAGCCCAGTGTGGGATCTGCGACTTTTGTTTATGCAGCATCGCAAAATTCCCGACGGTCTGCTCGCCACCGTCCTCCGAAAATCGTTGCAGCTAGCCAAAAAATTTCGTCAGATCCGGTCAACCCTAGTCTCTTTTCTCCAAAACCCCCTGCGTTTTCGTGTAGTTCACAAACTGGTCCCCCGCGCTCCGGCTCTCCCACGTGTCCAGCGCACGCTAGCCGCATGCGCGCTGTGGCCCCGCCACCCGGAGGCCCACCTGTCATCCGCTGCGACTGGGTGAGCGTGCGGTGAGAAAAGCCCCGCACAGTCGCTGCGTCCCACCTGTGCTGAGTCAGCACTGGACCCACATGTCGGTGTCCGGGGCTAGGTTCAGTTGCGTGTAAAAAGTTCTGCAATCTTTTCTGTTAATAAAAATAATTTCAGAAATTGTTAAATATGTTTAAATCCAGAAAATAATAACTTTCATATTATAAATCCAAATAATACATATGATATATGTTTTTGAATCATAAAAGTGTGAGGAATTCAAATATGCTATTCAAAATAATGTTTGAGCACTTTAATTTTCGAGATGATTAAAATTACAATAAAATGCCTTTTTCTTAATTAATTAATAACTTTAGTTTTATAACTCCAAATTTGACAAATAATATGTCTAAATCGATCAGCGCGACGAGCCCGTTCTATCTATGCATTCCATGTTCTGAATTGCAGCACGCATCATATAAATAATAAGTATACAGCAAGTGTTATGAGAGCAAACCGGGCTAAAAACTTAATAAAATGCTTTAATCTTGTACCCCACACCTCACCCATGCCATGCTACATTATTGCCATGCAAATTGTGCATCATTCATCATGGCATGATTGTTTGTTTGTCGCATTTTAATTCATATGCTTGTGCACTCTACTTATGTTGGCCCTTGTTTGTTTGGTTCTTCTTCGAATAGACGCTGAGCAGGGGATATATCAGGAATCCCAGGAGCACTACCCAGATCCGTCCCTCGCTTCAACTGAGCTGCCAGGCAAGCACTACCACATGCTTGCATATATATAATACCTATTGCCTCTATCTTATTGTTGCATCATTGAGTCGCGATTGCATTAAATTGAATCCCATGTACTGCATAGCCTTTACTTTTAAACCCCACCGAAGCTTGTTCCTCCATCCCATGAGCCATTACTACAGGAGTTGTTTGAGCCATGCGAGTCGTAGAACAGCATGTGTAGGGTATGTGAGTGTCTGATGGTTAATGAGGTACCTAAACAACTTAACCTGAGTAGTAATGGGAAAACTAATGAAAGTGGCACCGGTGAGCAATATCTGTTATTTGGTTTTTCATGCTCACTTGTGTCCCGTAGGACCCCGATAACTTGATTCCTGTTCCTTGACTATTCGCACTATCCACATCCGGGAGGCCTTATGGACCCCCCTGAGCTAGAGCTTGATTCATTCTTATTTCTTGGGGCCACAAGTAGTTTGGGGCTTTATTACTATTCTGTACTTATGCCATGTTTTACTGCTTTATTTATGATTGTGCGAGGAGCACCTGTACTGTTTAAGAATGCGGAATGTTTTCGCGGTATCGACAAGCCCAGTCACATTTTCGGGTTCCCAGTCGTTTACAGCCATTGTCGCAAACCCTGGGTTCGTCTCGGAGCTGGCCAACTTCGTTGCGGGTAGCTTATTGGGGTGGCCCCCCTGAAACATTTCTGAATCCTGTGATCGCTTTGTCGAGAATGCCTCGTTGGGTTTTGATTTGGTTTTTCCGAGGTTGATCGAGTGTGTGTTGCTATTTGTGCACCCCTGCAGGGTAAATCTTTTTGAAAGCCGTGTCCGCGGTTATGGACAACTTGGAGCACAGTTTCTCGATCATAGACAAGTATAACTAAAGTACCGCTTTTAATTTGACTAAGTACCTGACTAGTAAATAGTGCAACACTCATGGAATGGTTAATAAAACTGCCAACGGATGGTGGGGGATGTTCGTCCGCTTTCTCGTCGGTAAGCGAGAAGGAGGATGGATCTGTTAATATTACTGTTATAACTGTTGTTATTAATTCACGGACATCCGTCTATCATTGGTTATGCAGATGGTTAGCGAGTATCTATAGAATTGTTAGTTATTATCTTTTGCTGCAATTGCGTCACCCCAGGTTGTGTCCCCTTTAGCGGCATAAAGACTTGCTGAGTACCCCTAGGGTCTCACACGATAAATTGTTTGATTCAGATGAACAGGTATATTCGCAAGATGGATACTGGGTGGAGGAGACGGACGATGTTGGCAACAATCACTCGGTGTAGAGATTCCGAGAATGGGGATCCGTGAGATCTGTGGGCGGGATGTGTTTATTTATGTGGCATCTTATGCCGATTTGCTTCTTATCCATACTCGGATCTTGTTTTCCGCTTCCGCCTGATGCTCTGATGTTTGATGTATGAGGAGCTATCCTAAAATATTATCTCTATCTAGGATATTTGGATCTTGCCGTATGGCATTGCAATATTTCTATTTCTTTTTAGATGGAATGGCTCTGAGGACTGTTGTATGTGGCTTGCATACATACTCATTTGTGGATGTAGTTGATCCCTTCGCCTGCTGATTACGCCGCTCGTTCTTGTCCCGATGTTCTGGAAATGGTTAGGACGGCCGAAAGGTCTACCTGTGCGTGGCATTTGGCCCCACCGTACTATTTTAACCATTTTCGCTCATCCAGGCATGTAACTAAGAGCGTAATTCACCGAGGTAGTTACAATTGGTATCAGAGCCATCCCGCCCTTTAGGGTCTCAGCCAAAATGGTCGTTGTCAGTTTAGTAAATATTTTTGGTAGCTATGTATACTAGGGAAAAACAAAATGTGAGAGTAGGACTGCTTCCATTTTCTTCTTACCCACCCACCCACCCTTCTCTGGTAAGGAAGTGTAACATTTTCAATCCTCTTCTAAAATTCAAACTAGGATTCACGTGTTCTGGGTTCCGTAGTACCATAAGTTGTGTGTGTGTGTGTGTGTGTGAATTCCTTGTCTATCTGTTGCATCCAACATGTTATCACTATCGTCCTTTTGGTTATCAACTGTTGGTACATTCCATACCGACAGGCTTTTGCAAACCGATGCGATCTATCTGATTCATTGTATACCAACGCGATCTGTCTTACTCTTTGTTATCCGACGTTATCTTGTTTGGGGTGTTCGTTTCCGTAGATACTAATCTTTAGGTTTATCTGAAGAAGGTGTTGGGATATGTGTTTTACTTATTCATGTGCGGAGTAATGATTTGAGTGAGGGATGGAGTCGCGACTGTACCACTACTTTTCTCATTCGCTCTTGTATATTGAATTCGTAGAGTTACTAATCTTGATTCGTTAAGTGGTTTTGCGCATATAGTGGTATTTTAATGCCGAAATTTGCGGAATTTTTTCTTTGTTAGCTTGTGTACCACACTCCTTGTTCAGTCGTGTGCGATATGCTTAATATCTTCTAGGTGCTTTGAACTTTGTTGATATTTTAATATCATCTTAGTAAATTGTATCCTTTAATCTTGGTTAATTCCATCTTGGTACTATTTTGGATTATTATTATTCTCCATTATGGTACTAACTTGTGTTTTATATCAATCACAGGATGGCACCACCACGCCGTTCTGAGGAGGACATACAACCTGAACTGGGGACTGCGTTGGCAAGCATCGCCGATGCCTTGGCCGCAATGTAGCAGAACCAGCAGCGATTTGAAGAAAGTGTTAGGAGGAATGAGTTTGTTCCGCTACCTCCACCTCCCAAGCGACGAGACATCAAAAGCTTCCTGAAATTCAACCCACGTCAATTTGACGTGTCTGATCAACCACTTGATGCTGATGATTGGTTGCGTGAGATGTCAAGGTTACTGGTGACTGTTGATGTTCCTGAGCAAGAATGGGTAAAATGTGTCACTCACCTTCTGAAGGGAGATGCAGCTCTGTGGTGGGAGAATTACCTCAAGGCAAACTACACTGGTTTTCAGCCTACTTGGGAACAGTTCACTGGAGCTTTTAAAGAGCAATATCTGTCAGAAATTGTCATGGAGAGGATGAAGGAAGTGTTTCTCAACCTCAAGCAGGGCAATGACAATGTCAATACCTATATCAGAAACTTCATGAACCTTTCTCGGTATGGTGGCGATGAGATCTCTGATGACAAGAAGAAGCAAAAGAGGTTCAGACAAGGGCTCAATGCATCGATTAAATATGCAATCACACATGCAAGGCCGGCGTCTTTTCTAGAACTCCAACATACAACTCTGCAGGAAGAAGCAAGTAGGCAAGTGTTTGAGGAGTCAAAGAAACACAACCGCGATGCAGCAAGCTCTTCAGCTATGTCAACTCCTTCTAAGCGTCGTGTCTGGGTTCCTAACACCCCACCGTCGCTCCCGGCTCCACCAAGACCTTCAAGCTACGCGGCAAGGCCACCAAACTCCTTCACTGCTACTCCCAGGGGCTACAACCACAACTACCCTGGAGCGCCTGGCGGAGTCCCTGGCTACGTTGCTCCATGTCCACCTGGTGCTTGTTACACTTGTGGAAACACTGGGCATCAACACTGGAATTGTCCAATGAACAACAAATCTCTTCCTCCACCACCTCCAAGACCCGCGGCAAGCTCTCCTATGGTTCGTGCACCACCACCTCGGGCTCTCAACATCAACACCAAGCCCGGGTCTACTGTTGCTCGTGCCAACTGTGTCAACATCGCTCAAGCTGAGCATGCACCTGGAGTTGTGTTGGGTACGCTTCCTGTTAACTCAGTACCTGCACAAGTTTTATTTGATTCTGGAGCATCGCATTCATTCGTATCCTTCAAGTTTGCTCAAGAGAATGGGTTGCCTTCTGATTCGTTACCTAAAAAGCTGATGGTCCTTTCTCTTGGGGCAAGGATGTTAACTTCCAAGATCAGTTATGACAATCAGGTTCAAATTGGGGATTCTTTCTTTCCGGCTTCTTTGATTATTCTGGGCAACTCAGACATTGATGTCATTTTAGGCATGGATTGACTAGCTGCAAATAATGCTGTGATTGATTGTGCTGAACATTCGGTCTCTCTGAAAATTCCTGAAGGCCATATAGTCTATTCTCCAAGTCTGACTCCTGCTATTCAGCTTTTCTCTTTGGTGGCTCTGAATGATGATGCTATGGAAGCTATTCAGAGTGTTCCGGTGGTCTGTGAGTTCCCAGATGTCTTTCCTGAAGAGTTACCGGGTATGCCTCCTGACCGTGAGGTCGAGTTTGTGATTGAGCTTGAACCTGGTACCGCTCCTATTTCTAAGCGGCCTTATAAAATGGGTCCTGCTGAGTTGGCTAAACTCAAACGTCAGCTTGATGAACAAGAGAAGTTGGGTTTCATTCAGCTCAGTACGTCTTCTTGGGGTAGCCCAACCATCTTTGTGAAGAAGCGAGACAAGACTGATAGACTTTGTGTTGACTATCGGGCTCTCAATGCTAAAACCATCAAGAATAAATATCCCCTTTCGCGGATTAATGATATCTTCGATCAGCTAGCTGGATCTGTGGTTTTCTCTAAGCTTGATTTGATAAGTGGATATCATCAAATCAAGATCCGCAAGGAAGATGTTCCTAAAACATCTTTCACCACCCGCTATGGCCTGTATGAGTACACGGTCATGTCTTTCGGTTTCACCAACGCACCTGCCACCTTCTCGAGGCTTATGAACTCGGTTTTCATGGAGTATCTTGATAAGTTCGTTCTGGTCTATCTGGACGACATCCTAGTCTATTCTAAGTCAAAGGAAGAACATGAAGAACACCTTCGGTGTGTCCTAAACAAGCTTCGCGAGAACCGCCTGTATGCAAAGTTCTCCAAATGTGAGTTTTGGCTGCCTCAAGTCACCTATCTTGGTCACGTCATCTCTGCCAAGGGCATTGCCGTCAACCCAGAAACTGTAAAGACAACTGTAAATGTCAAAGAAGTCCGAAGTTTCCTTGGTTTGGCTAGTTATTGCCGTCGCTTCGTTCAGAACTTCTCGAAGATTGCGAAGCCTCTTACCGATCTCCTCAAGAAAGGCAAGAAATACCTTTGGACTCCTGCATGTCAAGAAAGCTTTGAAACACTCAAAGAGAAGCTCACTTCCACACCAGTCTTGATTCCTCCAGATACATCAAAGCCTTTCCAGATATTCTATGATGCCTCATTGCAAGGATTGGGTGTGGTCCTTATGCAATAAAAACAAGTTGTTTCTTATGCCTCTCGACAGTTGAAGACGCATGAGATCAACTATCCTACACATGACCTCGAACTCGCAGCAGTTGTCTTTGCTTTGAAAGTATGGAGGCATTACTTGCTTGGCAACCGTTGTGAAATCTTTTCTGATCACAAGAGTCTGAAGTATATCTTCACACAGCATGATCTCAACCTTCGTCAGAGGAGGTGGATTGAAGCAATCAATGATTTCGATTTGACCATCAACTACACTCCGGGCAAAGCTAATGTCATGGCCGATGCTCTCAGCCGCAAAGCTTATGTCAGCAACCTCATGGTGGAAGAACAACAACCCCTCTTGTGCGAGGAATTCCGTCAGCTCAACCTTGAAATTGTGGATCAAGGGTATCTTTTGAACCTTCTGGCAACCCCTCTCTTGGAAGAAAAGGTTCGCTCCATCCAACTTGGGGATCCTTACACTAAAAAGATCATTTCCAACATTCAGCTTCCGAAGTATGAGTCCTTCCACGTCAATAACCAACGCACTCTTTTCTTTGAACACCGGATGTTTGTTCCGAACTACCCGGGTTTGAGAGAGCAAGTTCTCAAGGAAGCGCATGATTCTGTTCTTTCTATCCACCCTGGCAGCACAAAGATGTACATGGACTTGAAAACACAATATTGGTGGCCTGAGTTGAAACGATATTGTGCCAAGTATGTCTCGGAGAGTGATGTCTGCCGTAGAGTTAAAGCTGTCCATCAGAAACCTTCCGGTCTTCTTTAGCCATTGAAACCTCCAGAATGGAAATGGGAGAAAGTAGAGATGGACTTCATCACTGGTTTTCCAAGGTCGCAGAAGGGTAACAATGCAATCTTTGTTGTCATCGACAGGCTTTCTAAAGTGGCTCACTTCTTTCCCGTCAAGGAAACAATTTCTGCAATTCAGTTGGCTGAGCTCTATATCAACAGAATTGTCTCTCTGTATGGGGTTCCTCTTGAGATCAGTTCAGACTGTGGAAGCATCTTCACTTCCATGTTCCGGGGAAGTTTCCAAAATGCTTTGGAGACAAAATTGAACTTCAGCACAGCTTACCACCCTCAGTCGCAAGGACAAGTTGAAAGGATCAATCAGATTCTGGAAGATATGCTCCGTGCTTGCGTCATCTCTTTCGACATGAAGTGGGAAGAATGTCTTCCTTATGCTAAATTCTCTTACAACAACAGCTTCCAGAAAAGTCTAAAGATGGCACCATTTGAGGCTCTCTATGGTCGCAAATGCAGAACTCCGATTGGTTGGTCGGGCGCAGGTGAAAGAACATTGTTTGGCCCCGACATTGTAACTCAAGCGGAGGAGAAGGTTCACATCATTCTTGAAAATCCAAAGATTGCTCAAAGTCGCCAGAAGAGCAATTATGACAGAAAGCACATGGACATGGAGTATGTCCCTGGTGATCTCGTTTACCTTCGTGTCACTCCCATGAGAGGCACGCACTGTTTTGGTATCAAAGGAAAGCTGGCTCCTAGATACATCGGTCCATTCAAAACCCGTGGAAGAAGAGGAGAAGTTGCTTATGCTCTTGAGCTCCCTGAAAAACTCAAGGTCCATGATGTTTTCCACATCTCTCAACTCAAGAAGTGCTTCAAGGATCCCGGTAGGACCGTGGACCATGAGCTTATCAATCTCCAAGAAGACCTGTCTTATCAAGAACACCCCATAAAAATCCTTGAAGTCACAGAAAGAAGGACTCGCAACAAGTCCATCAAGTTCTGTAAGGTGTAGTGGTCGCACCATTCCGTTGATGGAGCCACTTGGGAACGTGAAGATGAGCTCCGTGCCAAGTACCCTACCCTCTTCGTGTCTTCTTCTTCTTCCTAGAATCTCGGGGCGAGATTCCTGGTTAGTGGGGGAGAGTTGTAGCATCCCATCTGTCTAAAATATGTAATGCTTCTTGGTCTAGTAATATAATGGCTACTTCCTACATATAATTGTTGCATCATAATTGTATCATGCTCATGTCATCATGCCACCTTGCATTTGAGCATCATATAAAACCCTTTTCATTTGGTTCTTCTCTCACATGCATTAGTAATTGTATTTGGCTCTTGATATATTGTATTTGGTTCTTGATAAATGCTTGATGCCTAATTTGAGTTGTGGGCATATCTCTTTTGATTCCACCACCTATCCTGTCACCACCTTATAATTCCACCATCCAAACTATATGTGGGCATTTGCACTTCTGTTGTTTCTTGTCTAGCTCACATAGTTAAGATGGATCCACTCCTACTTCCACATACTCTCATGTATGCATCATGTTGTTTTCACAATATGGATATGTGGAGAGCCACATGGCCACCTTGCATGCTATGTGAGTCGAATCCTTTCTTAGGCTTCGATATGGTTTTAGTTAATATATGCTCATGTGTGAACCTATTTTGGCTACAAGATGATCTAGTGGGAATACAACCCATAATGGCCATTTAGCTTCACATGTAGGTATATGCTATCTATATTCATGTGAGCACAAGCTTGTTGTTTGTGGGGCCATAAGTCAACCTTTTTGAATGCATGCAAGGTTAGACATGCCTATTTGGAATTCTAGTGTTTTCACTACTAGTAGTGGCACATATATACCCCATGCATGGCCCATGCAAAGTCACTCCTATCCCCTTTTAATTGTTTATCTTTGGTATTTTGAGGGGAAGCTTGTGTGAATTAAATTCATATAATTTGGCATTTTTTTAGTGCGATCTTTCTACTCACCTCCTTTCTCTTTTGGTTTGTGTTCCGTTTTGTTTATTTATTGGAAGTTGATCAAATATTTGGTTTGAAACAAACTTTTTGAACCTTATGTTTTTCTTCTGTTTTCCTCTTTTCCATTTGCTAACCTAGCCCTTCCCAGCCTGACGTTTTTGCTTTGCCCCGTGTGGAGCCGACATCAGTAGCAGCAGCTCGCCCATCGCTAGCCGCGCGCCTGATGCCTCTCTCTCACCCAGCAGGTGTCCGGTGCACAGCCGCAGACAGCCCGGCGCCCTCACAAACCTGGTGCAGCCGCACCCTCTCCGCAGCAGCTACGCGCACACCCCCTCCTGTTTCTCTTCCCCGGAAGCACGTGCACCACACCGAGCCCGTGTCCATCCTTCCTTTCTCTCTGGCCACAAAAGCAAGCCCCAGCCAGCCGCCTTCCTATCCATCCCTACCTACCCAACCGGGATCGGGGAATCACCTTCCTCGTCCCCAAGAAACGCCGACCTGACCTCCTAAAACCCTAGCCTCCTCCCAGCGCCGCCGTCGCCGGAGATAGCCGACGCGCCAAGCTGCGCGTGGAGCCTCTAGAACCGTGCAGATCAAGGGCGAGGAGGAGGAGCAGCACCGACGCCGTGCCACACACCGTCGCCTCGGTCACTGTCTCTCCGTTGCTGCCGCGCCCTGGTCACCAACGATGTGCGCTGCCGTCGTCGCCGTCTTCTGTCCGGCCACCCCTTCGCCGCCACCTCGGTGAGCCTCACCTCCCTGCCTAGTACCTCAGTAACCCTACCGTCTCGCCGTCGCCATCGCGCCCGCTGCCATAGATGCTATGCGCGACACGCACCGCTGCCGCTGCTGTGCACGCGCTCGCCAGCCGCCCCGCCGCGCTCGCCAGCCGCCCTGTACCACGCGCATGCAGCAGACAGTGCAACCGCGGCCTGCGCCTGACCATTCAACGCGTCGGTGTCGTCGTTGTACTGCTCGTCTTTGAATGACGCGAGAACGAAAGATCTAGCCCTTGTTCTCCTCCTCAAAACGAGCCAGAGCACGAACAAAATCACCCAGTACATCACCCAGAATCTCCATTGCAAACCGGGCGGATCTCAGCCGTTTTCTGAAAAAAATGTCGTCAGTTTAAACCACTAGAGACCCTCTGTTCTCCTCATTGCCCCATCCGCTACATCCCTCCGATGACGAAGCTCCAAACACCAAAATTGTAGCCCAATGTGGGATCTATGACTTTCATTTATGCAGGGTCGCAAAATTCCCGACGGTCTGCTCGTCATCGTCCTCCGAAAATCGTTGCAGCTAGCCAAATTTTTTCGTTAGATCCGGTCAATCCTAGTCTCTTTTCTCCAAAACCCCTTGTGTTTTCGTGTCGTTCACAAACTGGTCCCTCGCGCTCCGGCTCGCCCACGTGTCCAGTGCACGATGGCCGCACGCGCGCTGTGGCCCCACCACCCGGAGGCCCACCTGTCATCCGCTGCGACTGGGTGAGCGTGCGGTGAGAAAAGCCCCACGCAGTCGCTGCGTCCCACCTGTGCTGAGACAGCACTGGACCCACATGTAGGTGTCCGGGGCTAGGTTCAGTTGCGTGTAAAAAGTTCTGCAATCTTTTCTGTTAATAAAAATAATTTCAGAAATTGTTAAATATGTTTAAATCCAGAAAATAATAACTTTCATATTATAAATCCAAATAATACATATGATATATGTTTTTGAATCAGAAAAGTGTGAGGAATTCAAATATGCTATTCAAAATAATGTTTGAGCACTTTAATTTTCGAGATGATTAAAATTATAATAAAATGCCCTTTTGTTAATTAATTAATAACTTTAGTTTTATAACTCCAAATTTGACAAATAATATGTCTAAATCGATCAGCGCGACGAGCCCGTTCTATCTATGCATTCCATGTTTTGAATTGCAGCACGCATCATATAAATAATAAGTATACAGAAAGTGTTATGAGAGCAAACCGGGCTAAAAACTTAATAAAATGCTTTAATCTTGTACCCCACACCTCACCCATGCCATGCTACATTATTGCCATGCAAATTGTGCATCATTCATCATGGCATGATTGTTTGCTTGTCGCATTTTAATTCATATGCTTGTGCACTTTATTTATGTTGGCCCTTGTTTGTTTGGTTCTTCTTCAAATAGACGTTGAGCAGGGGATATATCAGGAATCCTAGGAGCACTACCCAGATTCGTCCCGCGCTTCAACTGAGCTGCCAGGAAAGCACTACCACATGCTTGCATACATATAGTACCTATTGCCTCTATCTTATTCTTGCATCATTGAGTCGCGATTGCATTAAATTGAATCCCAAGTACTACATAGCCTTTACTTTTAAACCCCACGGAAGCTTGTTCCTCCATCCTATGAGCCATTACTACAGGAGTTGTTTGAGCCATGCGAGTCGTAGAACAGCATGTGTAGGGTATGTGAGTGTCTGATGGTTAATGAGGTACCTAAACAACTTAACCTGAGTAGTAATGGGAAAACTAATGAAAGTGGCACCGGTGAGCAATATCTGTTATTTGGTTTTTCATGCTCACTTGTGTCCCGTAGGACCCCGAGTACTTGATTCCTGTTCCTTGACTATTCGCACTATCCACATCCGGGAGGCCTTATGGACCCCCCCTGAGCTAGAGCTTGATTCATTCTTATTTCTTGGGGCCACAAGTAGTTTGGGGCTTTATTACTATTCTGTACTTATGCCATGCTTTACTGCTTTATTTACGATTGTGCGAGGAGCACCTGTACTGTTTAAGAATGCGGAATGTTTTCGCGGTATCGACAAGCCCAGTCACATTTTTGGGTTCCCAGTCGTTTACAGCCATTGTCGCAAACCCTGGGTCCGTCTCGGAGCCGGCCAACTTCGTTGCGGGTAGCTTATTGGGGTGGCCCCCTGAAACATTTTTGAATCCTGTGATCGCTTTGTCGAGAATGCCTCGTTGGGTTTTGATTTGGTTTTTCCGAGGTTGATCTGTTAATATTACTGTTATAACTGTTGTTATTAATTCATGAACATCCATCTATCATTGGTTAGGCGGATGGTTAGCGAGTATCTATAGAATTGTTAGTTATTATCTTTTGCTGCAATTGCGTCACCCCAGGTTGTGTCCCCTTTAGCAGCATAAAGACTTGTTGAGTACCCCTAGGGTCTCACACGATAAATTGTTTGATTCAGATGAACAGGTATACTCGCAAAATGGATACTGGGTGGAGGAGACAAACGATGTTGGCAACGATCACTCGGTGTAGAGATTCCGGGAACGGGGATCCGTGAGATCTGTGGGCGGGATGTGTTTATTTATGTGGCATCTTATGCCGATTTGCTTCTTATCCGTACTCGGATCTTGTTTTCCTCTTCCGCCTGATACTATGATGTTTGATGTATGAGGAGCTATCCTAAAATATTATCTCTATCTAGGATATTTGGATCTTGCCGTATGGCGTTGCAATATTTCTATTTCTTTTCAGATGGAATGGCTCTGAGGACTGTTGTATGTGGCTTGCATACATACTCATTTGTGGATGTAGTTGATCCCTTCGCCTGCCGATTACGCCGCTCGTTCTTGTCCCGATGTTCTGGAAATGGTTAGGACGGTCGAAAGGTCTACTTGTGCGTGGCATTTGGCCCCACCGTACTATTTTAACCATTTTTGCTCATCCAGGCATGTAACTAAGAGCGTAATTCACCGAGGTAGTTACACATATCGGGTTGTGTCTACCATGATTGATGAAGCAAGAAAACTTGTCGCTGCCATGGGGAGTGCTCTAGATGATGGGCATCAAAATGAAGGATAGAATGGTGTGGCTCCGGAACAAGGCTCGCCTCCATAGCAAGGTGAACAACAACCTACAGGAACATAGCAGTAACAACAAGAAGCTCTAGATGATGTTCCTAGTAGCATGCTGAAGAACCTGACACGGGTTAAGCTAAAGGGGAATTTGAAGGAGAAGTCAGTTAGAAGAAAGCCATTGGTTGAGATCTGGGACAAAAAGAATGTGAAGAGAAGGAATAAAGCACACGAAGGAGAAGATCAACCCAAGGAGAAGAAGATGAAGAAGGAAAGAACCAAGAGGAAGCCAAGAGCGCAGAAGTGCCCGTACTACCATCAAGTGGGTCGCAAAGTGCAACAATGTGTCCAATTCCATGCTTTGATGTCAGGAAATACTGTGAAGATAGATTTGAATCTCTAGGTCTCAGTAGCTATTTTGCTTCCATACATACAATCACCATTCACATGTAGTAGTGCTACATAGGAAAGATATTACCACTGCCATAATAGTATTTTTCATAGGAAAGATGCTACATAGCAAAGATATTGTGTCTTTGTGTGCAGCAACATGTGTGAATATTTGTAGCAATTATTTTGATTCTTAGTAGCATGAATGTTCTCCATATTGTTTGTACATATTCCTATTTGTAGCTATTTTCACCCTGATGCAAGCAACAAAATTTCTGAATATTGTCATACTGGAACCTTATTTGGCTGGAAATTGTGATTACATTGTGTTCACAAAATTTTTACCATACTAGCATTACTGCTCTTCAAATGTAGAAAAAAATCCAATTATGTCCAGAATTCAATTTTTTTGAAATCCCTCAAGTAGAATTTCATTTGTTCATATGTAGCATATCTAGACTTTATTATTAGCATGTCTGGTGTCCATAGGTAGCAAAAAACAAAATCTAGAATGAAAATCCATCATGTGTTGTCATAAATTTCGAAGTAGCATTTCCTAGTTACTTTTGCAGTAGTTATGGTCATGATTTGTAGCATTTATAGTTCACCTATGTAGCAAACATGCTCTTTTACAACAAACATAAAGGATATCAGGATTTTTAAACCCTCCATCAGTGGAAGGAGTGGAAGCATTATTTAATGAGATATGTAGCAAAATTTAAATACATTTATAGCAAAAACAAGTATAGCTATTGGAGCATGCATAGGACAAGAAAAGGAGGAAATAAGCATCAACACCAACTTATCATTAGCATTTTTCTTGACAACATGAAATATCTATGAGTACACCGAACCATCATCCATAGTCACATCCATTGTTGACCTTGCAGGTCCACGAAACGGCAAAAGCAAAAGACAAAGAAAGTGTTTGAGCTAACAACTTGACATTATACTAATTTTTCTCCGTAAGCTAAGATACTTTAGGTACAACTCCTTTTCCATGAGCTTCTCCACGGAATCTTTATTATCCCTTGCTTCAATGAGATATGCTGCGAGAGTCTTGTGAAGATCCGAGCAGTAGTCGTTGTCAAATTCCGCCATGACCTTTCCATTGAAATTCTCCATGAAGAGGATGCCAAAGAATCCACAATCAAATCTGAAAAATGGAGAAAAGAAGCAAATTACAAACTTGATGTGAGCAATAGACTCATGATGGAAGCATTTGAAAAGGAGATGATAAAAGATGCAAACTTACAATGTTACTTGTTGTGGATGATTAGGAGTCTTGAGAGGGTATAGCTGCATGTCTCTACAAAGTTTAGGTGCTTTCTTTGACTCATTGACAAGAGTGGTGAAGTTCATAAACTGCAACATTGAAGCAAAAAAGGAAGGTTAAAATAAATAAATGAGAAAGGAAGGAAGCTACTGAAAATAGCATTTCATATGTCCTACTACACTACTGACCAGATTCCGTGCAAGTTTATCCAAGATACCAGCCCCTTGTCTATCTTCATCGAATAAAAGATGTGGTAATGCTTCATCATTAAGTTGACAGTAGGTATATAGTCCAGTGCTCATTTTTCATAGTACGAAAGTAAAGCTACATCACAACATGTAAACAAAACCAGATTCAGCAGCATGAAGGGAATTGCAGGATCTTGCAAAAAATGGAGAGAAAAGCAGCAAAAGAAAAGGACAATTAACTCACAAGATCACATTTGAAGATCTTGTACTTTGCACACTATTCACTGAACTCATCCATACAACTAGCTATGTTGAATGTCTTGGGATCAATAATAAGTTTGTCTTGTTATTCAGGGTAGCAAAAATAGAGTTAAATTACGAAGCAAAATGAAATGAACCAAATGGTACTATGTAGGGTCTTACTAACCAAAATATGATGCGTGAACGCATATCTCATTTTTTGGCATGGGCTATTTTTGCAAACAATTAGAGCCTCATGGTTGAACTTCTCAATCCACATGTCCATCACCTCGGTACTAAGATATGCTCGCGGCTTCAGAGATTCTTAGAAGCCTTGTACGTGGTAAATTAGTGTCTGATTTGCATGAAACATGTCCTGCAACCAAGCAAAAAAGTCATCATTTGAAGCACAACAATAATTTGTCCATGGTAAATATGCTGCACAATTTGAAGGAAGAACACAAGACATGATAGCTTATACGTCCATTTTGCATCACTATTCTATATCATAATTTACTATTATTCATTGATATATTTCATATTAAGAGATGATACTTATGTTATTTCATCTGTTTTTGCATGGTTGATGACTTTTGGAGGATGGACTGCTGAAGTCAGGATTCTGATGGAAAAGGAACTATTTGGAGGCAAAATTCACGAAGTTCAGAAACTCCCGGAAAATATATGGAAAATCCTATTTTTCCAGAAGACAAAGGAATCCAGAAGGGGGAGCAGAGATGGGCCAAAGGGGACCCACACCACCCCTGGCGTGGGCCACCCTAGGCCGCACCACCAGGTGGTGTGGCCACCCTAGCCCACCTCTGGGTCTGATCTTTGGCATATATAATCATCCCGAAACCCTAAGACTCGGGGAGCGACCACAAAACGGTTCCATCGCCTCTGCGGGGCGGAAAACTGCAGAGAGAGAAAGAGCTCTCTGGCAGGCAGAAATTTGTCAGGAAATTCCTTCCCGGAGAGGGGAGATCGTCGCCATCAACACTACCATCAAGCTGGAATTCATCGGGATCATCATCATCATCTCCATCATCATCTCCACCAGCACCATCATCACCACTTCATACCGCTGTAACAATTGGGTTGAATCTTGCATAGTTCTTAGGGGAAACTTTCCCGGTGTTGATTACTCATTGTAGTTGATGCTATTGAGTGGAACCATTGAATTATCGTTCATGTTCAGATTGTTACTTATCATTATTTCATCTCTGATCTTGATCCATATGATGTCTCGTGAGTAATCCGTTTAGTTCTTGAGGACATGGGAGAAGTCATGTTGTTAGTAGTGGAATTATGTTGAGAAAGATTCAATGGTTTGATAATTAAGTTGTGGTGTTATTCTTCTAGTGGTGTCATGTGAAAGTCGACTACATGATACTTCACCTTTATGGGCCTAGGGGAATGCATTGTGTATTTGGCTACTAATCGTAGGGGTTGCTGGAGTGACAGAAACCTGAACCCCCGTTAGGAAACCTTTGCACAAGGGAGTGTAGGATCTCAAAGTTTAAGGCCGTGGTTAGGTTTTATCTTAATTACTTTCTTGTAGTTGCGGATCCTTGCAAGGGGTATAATCACAAGTATGTATTAGTCCTAGGATGGTTAGTACATTAGCACAGGTTCACCCACACAACACTTATCCAAATAGAGAAGATTAATCAACTACATGAAGCGAAATCACTTGACAGTATTCCCATGTGTCCTCGAGAATGTTTGGTCATCTTAAGTAATACAACCGGCTTGTCCTTTGCTAAAGAAAGGATTGGGCCACTTGCTGCAATTATTATTATTCTCTTTTATTTACTCGTACTTAATTATCTGCATTATCAAAAATCCCTAAAAATCCATTTGCTAAGTATTTACAGAGAATTCCTGCTCCAAGCCACTCGTCAACACCTTCTGCACCTCGTTGGGTTCGACACTCTTACTTATCGAAAATACTGTGATACACCCCCTATACTTGTGGGTCATCAAGACTATTTTCTGGCGCCGTTGCCGGGGAGTGAAGCGCTATTGAAGAGTGGAACTGGTAAAGGAAACTTCTACTGTGAGTATTGTTTATTTCTGTTAGTTACTTTATTTCAATATGGATAATTCACTTAGTTTCTTATTTCGTAATGCTACTACCACTGCTAAGGTAGTAGATGAACCTCCACCTGCTAAAAATGATACTTTTAAGATACCTACAGGAATTGTTGATCGTGTTACGAATAACTACTATTTTGGAGATGGAACTGTCCATCCCGATGATCATTTGCTCTTTATACACGAATTTTGTGGGTTGTTCAAGTGTGCAGGTATTACAACAGATCAAGCCAAGAAGAAGTTGTTCTCATTATCACTGAAAGGAAGAGCTGAGGAATGGTACAAGCTCTTGAATGGTAGGAAGTAGTACCTCTCTTTTATTCAAAATTTTATCCTCCTAGTGAGATTCATAAAGATCGGAATCAAATATACAACTTTTGGCCTCGTGATGGAGAGAGTACAACTCAAGCTTGGGGAGATCGAAGTTACTAATGCTCAAATGTCCTATTCATGATCTCCCCAACAATATTATTATCAATAACTTTTATGCAAGGCTTTCTCTTCATGATAAGGATCTATTGGATGCTTCTTGTGCTGGATCATTTACACGCATGGAAGAAGAAGCTAAATGGGATCTTCTAGATCGTATTCAAGACAATGCTGAAGCATGGGAGAATGATAGAGGAAGAAAGTCGGGTATAAATTATGATTATGAATGCATTAAATCTTTTATGGGAACTGATGACTTTCATAATATTAGTAATGCTTATGGTCTTGATTCTCAAAGTATTGCAGATTATTTTAAGGCTTTTGATTCTTATATTGAAATTGCTAAAAAGAAATGGAATAAGTATCATGAGCCATATAAAGATATTGCTAATTGTGTTCCTGCAAGAGATACTAAAGTTTATACTGCTAATCATATTTTACCTGAACCTTACATTGAGAAAATGCCTTTCCTAGTCAAGGTAAAGGAACATTCTATGATAGCTAGTATGGTTATGGAAGTACAAATAAAGCTATTGAACCTAATGAACAAATAGCTATTGAACCTGTAATAGCAAATGTGAAATACTTTGTCACTAAATATGTTGAAGATGGACACACTATCCTCCGTAAGGATACTTCTAATATTGTTTCACAAAGTAGAGTTAGGAGAGCTAGTGTCCCTGTTTTTTCTGTTAGAATAAGTGATCATTGCTACTATGGTTCATGTGATAGTTATATCGTTAAATTTATGCATGATACTGAAAGTTATTATGAGAGAGGGAAAATTGTTCTTATGCATCTCAATAATATTAAGTTTCCTCGCTTTATGCTAAAAGTATTTATGTTGTACTTGTTTTGCTTTCCTATGCTAGCAGCTTCTGGTTTCAAAAATTTATTTTCTTATAAAATTCCTTTGCATAGGAAGTGGGTTAGACTTAAACATGTGTATTTTTGCTTCTTGATACTGACTTTTACTTCAATACATATTCTTGTGTGAGCATCATTGAAATTATCATGCCCATCTTAATGGCTATAAAGAAAGAGCTTTTTGGGAGACAACCCAATATATCTTTGCTTTCAGTTTGTTTTTGTTTATTTGAGTCTTGGAAGTTATTGCTTCTGCAATAACCTCTCCTTATCCTTTTTGTTTGCTTTTTGTGTCCAGATCAACCTCTAATGAGAGAGAAGTAAGATTTGGGGAAGTTGCTGTCCCAAAACAGATTTTTGTGCTTCACTATAAAAAATCGTTAAAAATACTAGAACGTCGTACTAATCTGTAATTTTTTTGTGTGCATGCCCCATGTTATTATTTAACTTTCGTTAGTTTTGCACTTTTTGATTTGAGCAACAGAAGATTTTCGAAAAAATTGATCTTTACCTGCTGGTCTGTTTTGACAGATTTCTGCCATTTCTGCATTTGCCTCTTAAATCATTTTCCTTTTTGAATTCTTTTTGGTTTTTCGAGAGCAGTTGTTTCAGTAGCTTATGTTTTGATGGATTTCAGTTGAAATTGAACTTAAAAGGTTTATTACCTTGCATGCACTAATGTTGCTAATGAGAATTGTGTGAAGTTTTGTGTGAAAGAAATTTCCAGGTTGTAGGAGAAAATAGTGTAATAAGATGGTGAATGGTTAAATGGCTCAAACAATATGTTTATGAATATGAAGATATTGATGTTATTCAAGTGGTGACTCCGGAAAAATTCATTAGAGACCAAATTTAGAGACCTGCAGAGTTTGTTTTTGAATAGGTAATAGTTCTAGTAAGAAAAGCTCCGCGAAAAATCTGTCAATTTATATTTTTGCAGGTTTTATCTAACATGGAAAGCAATGAGTAGAAAGAGGGACAGAAATGGAGCCCGGGTGGCTCACACCACCTCGTGGCGCGGGCCCACCTGGCCACGCCACCAGGGGGTGTGGCCACCCTGGAGCCCGTATCCGACCCATTTTCTCCCAGTACCTCCCTTTTGTTGTTAAACTTCATAATATATAATCCCTCGGATCCCCCAAGGTTCGTATATCGTGTTCTCGTCGTATTTTCGTTTCGATCTATTCTCGTCAGATGTTGTTCCAGGATTCGTTTTCGGAGGACTATGAGCTGCGACGCCGGCGCGAGCTCCATCGCAACCTTGAGCAGAGGACCTTCGTAGTATGGGTGGAAGAAGAAAAGATCACAGCTAGGCACAAAGACATGGATCAGAGCATCGAGGAGGAAGTGAAGGGCATGTCAGCAGACATGAAGGACAAGGGCTGAACCTCCAGTTCTAAACCTCAGTTCCTGCCCTGCAGTAGTGGAATCTCTACGGGCCACTGATGAGTTTTGCGATAAGTACCGAGTCCTGAGGAGAAAGGTGGATATACTGCAAGAAGAGAATAACAGGCTTCGCAAGATCCTGGAAGATTTTCTCACTCCGATCGGGACACCACCACCACCACCATCGAAGGAGTAATTCGTCATCAGGTTTTGGCATCCCCTTGGTTTGTTCCAAGCTTGGGGGAGTGCCACGGTATCACATCTTTTATCTTTTTACCTTTTTAGTAGAGTCATATCATGAATAGAGAAGTTATCATATAGGATGGTTTGCATTATGGAAGTATCTCTCCTCTAGTTAGATATCTATGTATCCCTTGGTGTGAGTTGCCGTTATGGAATATTAATGACAAGTTCTATCATTTACTTTTTGCACATCTTATATTAGTTATGCAATTTCTGTTATATGATTGATCTTGTTGTTAGTATTGGTATCACTTTGGGATCATTAATTAAATTTAGTTGGTTTTGGCAAACTTGGCTCTGGTCAGTAGCAACACTATTTGAGAATTGAATGAAAAAGATAAAAATACTCTTAAGAAATATAATTTCATCATCTTTCTTTCTTGATTGGCTCATAAGCTTAGTATTCTCTAGTTAAGATATTTTGTGCTTCCAAGGAAGATTGCATGTTTGTTTTTATCACTTGTATGTTTGTTTGTTTCCTTCAACTCTTATGCTTGCTACCTAGCCTTGCTAGCCAAAAACCTGCACTAAGAGGGAATACTTCTCATGCATCCAATCCTTAAACCAAACCTATGCCATTTGTGTCCACCATACCTACCTATTAGCATTACTGCTATTCCAATTCATGTTTTTATCTACCTTCCGAGTTAAACTTGTTATGTGAAAATTAGTGATTAAAGCTCTCACGAACTTGATGGCACACTTTACTTTCTTGCACTTAATAAACTTGAACCATTGTGCCCATCTATGTTGCGTATATGCTTGCATTTTGTAAGTTGTGAATTAGCAGAACCATGTTACCATGGGGAACGCTTTCAACATTCACTTTATTTAGTTGATATCATGTTCTTTTGCTTATGGATCCCGACAGTGTGAAATGAAAGGGGAGCTTGTAAGGCTCATGGAGTTCGTATATGTGTTATAGAAACGCATGAGCGGCTAGTCTAAGCCATGCCTAATCATGGTGGAAACATGTAGCATAACCATAGTGAGCAATCTGTGAAGCATCCTCAATAAAAAAACCTATGCAAATAGGAAAAAAAGGCCTATGCAAATAGGAAATAAAAGGATTGCTGAGATGCTCATTGTCTGCTTGCCTTGTCATTTTGATATGGGAAAGCTTCTGTATCATCGGGAAAGGGGTACCCCGTTGGCGGTTATCTATGATACACATGTACTTACAATGACAAGAACTTACTTGTGACTAAAGTTGAGTAGCATGAGGAACGATACTCGTAAGCAAGGGGCATGAGATTTTCAGCTTATAACTTGTCAAGCATATCCTCATATTTGTTCACTTTAACCTTAATCACCTAAGGATGCTTATGATAGGGGTAATGAGAGTTGAAAGCTAATAAGTACCATAATTTTTGGAAGCTCTTTATGAAACTTGAAATCCCTGCTTCCCTCTGCGAAGGGCCTATCTTTTACTTTTTAGTTGTGTCAGTAAACCTATTCCTTTCTATCTCAAGCAAGTATTTGAGTTGTTGTGTTTCATTCATTCATATGATGATTTATTCAATCATGTTTCTTATGTTCCTTGTTTTGCACACTGCTCTTATCTTAGTGAATATTACTTTGAAAGCTATCAATGAAAACCCCATTATGTTTGAACTACTGCAAAGTGTTAACCGCTCTTTGACCAAGAACAAAGTTTGCCATTACCAATTATGATTTACTTGGTGTATCTTTATTGTGTTTCCTTTACTTATTGCAAGTCAAGTTATATAAAAGTGAGTTGTCTTTTATTATGATTTGTGTATTGATGAATGTGATGCTTCTTATCTGTATTCTTTTATTGACACTTCACTCCATAAACCTGAGGTCATGTTTATTGAGCTCAGTTTTCGCTTGGGGACAAGCGAAGTCTAAGCTTGGGGGAGTTGATACGTCCATTTTGCATCACTATTCTATATCATAATTTACTATTATTCATTGATATATGTCAAATTAAGAGATGATACTTATGTTATTTCATATGTTTTTGCACGGTTGATGACTTTTGGAGGATGGACTGCTAAAGTCAGGATTCTAATGGAAAAGGCACTGTTTGGAGGCGAAATTCGTGAAGATCAGAAAATCTCGGAAAATATATGGAAAATCCTATTTTTCCAGAAGATGAAGGAAGCCAGAAGGGGGAGCGGGATGGGCCACAGGGGGCCCACACCACCCCCTGGCACGGGCCACCCTAGGCCGCGTCATCAGGTGGTGTGGCCACCCTGGCCCACCTCTAGCTCTGCTCTTTGGCGTATATAATCCTCCCGAAACCCTAAGACTGGGGGAGCGACCGCAGAAAGGTTCTGCCACCCTGGCCCACCTCTGTCTCTGCTCTTTGGCGTATATAATCCTCCCGAAACCCTAAGTCATGTTGTTAGTAGTGGAATTGTGTTGAGAAAGATTCAATGGTTTGATAATTAAGTTGTGGTGTTATTCTTCTAGTGGTGTCATGTGAACGTCTACTACATGATACTTCACCTTTATGGGCCTAGGGGAATGCATTCTGTATTTGGCTACTAATCGTAGGGGTTGCCGGAGTGACAGAAACCTGAACCCCCGTTAGGAAACCTTTGCACAAGGGAGTGTAGGATCTCAAAGTTTAAGGCTGTGGTTATGTTTTTATCTTAATTACTTTCTTGTAGTTACAGATGCTTGCAAGGGATATAATCACAAGTATGTATTAGTCCTAGGAAGGTCAGTACATTAGCACAGGTTCACCCACACAACATTTATCCAACTAGAGAAGATTAATCAACTATATGAAGTGAAAGCACTTGACAGTATTCCCATGTGTCCTCGAGAATGTTTGGTCATCTTAAGTAATACAACCGGCTTGTCCTTTGCTAAAGAAAGGATTGGGCCACTTGCTGCAATAATTATTATTGTCTTTTATTTACTCGTACTTTATTTATCTGCATTATCAAAAAACCCTAAAAAACTGTTTGCTAAGTATTTTACAGAGAATTCCTGCTCCAAGCCACTCGTCAACACCTTCTGCTCCTCGTTGGGTTCGACACTCTTACTTATCGAAAATACTGCGATACACCCCCTATACTTGTGGGTCATCAATAGCCATGTAGAAATTAATATGTACTAAACAAGCTACTAATTAACACAATTGTAGCAAAAATAAAAAGGTACTGAAGCATATTGAAAAACATGAAAGGGATACAATTGGTAGAAAGTATTTTAGCAACTACTTTAGAGTAGATAAGCTACTGGTTAACTCAATTGTAGCATAAATAAAATACTAATGACACATCTTCAAAAAAATTATAGGAAATAACCCAAGAGATCTAATTAGTGTAGCAACTAATATACAGATAGTTAATTCCTCAAAAAAACTAATATACAAACAATGAGCTAAAAGTTAAGACAATTGTAGCAGAATTCAAGAATTACTGAAGCAAAATTCAAAAGATGGCAGAAAAGTCACTGCTCCTGACCCTCCTCCCTCCTCTTCTTTGTGAGCCTCTTGAATGTCCTTCCATTTGTGACAAACTTGGAATATATTGCATCCTAATATTTAGAGACCTTGATCTTCTTAATCTTTGGAGGTGTAAGTTTATCCTTTGCTGCCCTCTTGAACCTCATCTTCTTATCGTGTGTCACCATCCCAGAGCTTCTATCACCCTTAGCATTAGCATCAATGGTGACAACACCTTGCAAGCCAAAAATATTCGATGTTTTACACACTACATGTGTCGGGAAGACTAGCAGGAACAAAATGTAGCAAACAAGTCTGCAAAGCACTGCATAAAAAGCAAAATTGTTACATACATGTATCAATGGGATCAGCTGGCGTCATAGGATCGCCAAAGTTGTTGTTGCTTCAATCTTTTCATTGCCTACATAAAGGGATGTCACAGCATCACAAAACAGTTAGATACAAAACACAAGAGATAGCCCGGTCAGAAAATAAAGGAACATACATGTTTTAGCTGGCTTCACTACACTAGTCGTCTCGGCAGCAAAAGGGATAGCACAATCTGGTAGCTTGTCAATTGGTATACTAGTAGGTATGTCAAATGCGTCACCTTTTTCGTCAACAGAGTCTTGCGAAAACAGCTCGAACCCTGGAGGATCAGGAGCATGATTCCATGCTACTGGGTCTATATGTGGAGGACAAGGGGACGGGTCACGGCGTCACGATGAACTGACCGGGCTATCAATAGGTTGCTGCTCTGGAACATCAACTCCTCCCATGGGTGAGCAATCCAAGATTACATCAGACTATGGTAGATCCGAGATGTCGATGTGTGTGTGCACCTCAGACTCTTACTGCTTGTCACCTATATCTTCTGTATCGTCCTATTTTGTTTCATCCCCTCTTGCTTCAGTGACATCTGCTTTTGCTTCACCCCCTCTTGCTTAGCCTCATCAGCCTTGTCTAGACCGTCGTATTCTTCATCATCTAGTCCCACATAAGATGGAAACACAATGCTAGGACTAGCTCCTTCTTTCAATTCTACATCAATGTTGACCAATAGGTTAGCCATGCGTTCGGAATGCATGCGTTTCAACCCAACAACAAGATTCTTCACTATTGTATCAATAGCAGACGCCCAAAAGGACTTAGGCTTCTCATGCGAGTGCTTGAAGCGAGAAGGTACCTATTGTTATACACAAAACACAAGAAACAAAAACGTGAAAAACAAAACATAAGCATGGCAGCAAAGAAAATAGTAAATAGATCAATTAACGCATCATATTGTTTGGTGCTGTATCTGTACCCTAACGCCTACCGTGTCGAACATTGAATCTAGAACATGGTAGCAATTATAGGAACCTAATGTAGCAAACTATAAAACCTAATGTAGCTAGACTGAAACATTATTGTGACTTCAATGTTACTAAAAACAAGTTACTGCAACTAGGTGTTGCATACATGGCAACAATGTTTTCAGCCTCAGTTAGCAACCTATCTAAAGTAATGTAGCAATACTAGAACAGTACTGCATCAGATTTTATACCTCCAATTCTTGGCTACTAGGAAACATAAGCCATTCATTCAATGAGGTGGAAGAGTTGACTTAAGATTCATCAACGGGAGGAGCAGAAGGATCTTGGTTGACTTGATCATTTATGGGACCAATATAGTACGGAATTTCCGACAGCGAGAGGAATTTCACACAATGAAGAGATAGAAAGATGATAAACAAACACAAAAGACAACAAAAGGTACATGTTCAGTGCTTCAAAATGTCGTACTGGGCGCCAACCAAAAACTGTACTATTGTTCAATATCTTTCAATCAATGTCATTATCCACAACGAAAGTGATGTTGCTGTTTTTCCCAAAGAATATTCTTGGCAAGGACTTGTCGAATACATGGTTGCAATCCGGCAGGAAGCTCAACTGGTCCATGTATGCAATCTGTTAAAGACAAGGGAACAACAAACTAGTAAGGCACAAAAACCACAAGTCAAACAAATCATAGACCAAACTAAAAATAGTAAGGTATGCAGAGGGATAGCATACGCCAAGGAAGGCAAATGGTGAAAGGAATATGCCCGAGAGGCAATAATAAAGTGGTTATTATCTTATTCCATGTTTATGATACATGATTATTTATCAATCTATAATTGTGTTAACCAAAAGCGTTAATACATGTATGTTTAATAAACAAAGAAAAGGTTCCTAGTAATGCCTCTTATTACACTAGCTTGTTGATTAACACATGATCAAGGTTTCTTGATCATGATATTGGACATGTTAATAACAAGGTCACAACATTGGTGGAATGATGTGATGAACATTCTCCCAAAGTATAGTAATACGATCATGTCATTATGTTTACATTGCTATAACCTCATGCGAAGTAACTCTAATCCTTAGACCATGAGATCACGTCAATCACTAACACTTGAAGAGTACTTTCATTCCATCAAATGTCACACCATAACATGGTGATTATAAAAATGTCATTGGGTACTTAGAAAGTGTTAGTTGAGGCTCGTGGATCAAGAGTGGGATTTGTCCATCCTGATGACGGAGCGATATACTCAGGTCCCTCTCAGTGATATCACATTAACATAGCTTGCAAGCAAGTGATAAGATCACTAAGAATGTTATATCATGGGAACAAGAAAAGAGTACTTGTCAGTAACGAGATCAAACTAGGTATGGATGATACCAAACAACCGAATCTCGGACAAGTAAAATACTGCGAGACAAAAGGAATTGGTTACCACGAAAAAGGTTCATGCGATCACTAGTTCATCGTTGAATTAGTGGGAGTCATTATGAATCTCTAGGTCCTGCTAATGATTATTGATCAAAGAGAGTCTCGATCATGTCCACTTAGTTCATGAGCTCGTAGGGAGACACACTTCAGGGTAGTCGACGCATTTGAGTGGATAGGAAACGCATGAGAAAATACTGGATAGTGCAGAAACTATTATGATAAAAATTGCAGGAATAATTTTGGTGTATCGAAATATTACAAGGGGATAAAATGTTAATATGTTCATTAAATGAAGTACACATTAATGAAGTGTTCATTAAATTGAGTGACATTAAACCAAGTGAATTAAAGTGCTTTAATGGTAAGACCTTTGAGATCTTGAGTGGAAATTTAATGAGGGATGAGTGGAGATGAATGCATGTGAGTGGAGTGTCCACCCACATAAATGTGGGAGAGGTGTGTGCACCACCATGGCTACCATGCCATGGCCCTTGGGGCTGCCCTCACCTATAAAATCCCCCTCCTCCTCTCATCTCACTCATTCCATCTCCTCTCATATGCCCTTTGGTTGGCATCTTCTTCCCCTTGCTAGCTTGTCCATTGTCACGAGTATGGTGCTTAGGAGAAGCCCTGCTCAAAATATTATCCACCACCACCACTACCATGTCGTAGTGCTGCTGGAGTTCCCGAGGATCCACTACTTCCACTGCCCAATTAGAGAAAGAGACAGAGGTTGTCGGCACACCGAACGTGTGACTGATTATGGATGCGCTTCCCTTTGTGGTGCTAATAGTCATCGCGTCCTTGAGGACGATCATGTACATTCTACACCAGCCACGTTTGTTTGCGGGAACAGTATCCCTCTTACGGTCTTCGAGGGTGAGTCCTTCTAAAACCTTTATAAGTATCGCCTAGATTTGATCTTGGCAGTTGTAACCGTAGGAATTTTTTGTTTTCTATGCAATGAATCCCATCAGTGGTATTAGAGCTACGTCTATGCGTAGATTCTTTGTATTGGTTAGAACATATATGAATATGTGGGCGATGATGATCATGTTATTGCATCCTTCATGTATTTTGGATATTAGCGGCATAGTAGATGAAGCGACCCGGACTAACTTTACATGTCCTCGCACATGAGACCTCTTCCACCTTGACATGCAACTAGTTTTGCATAAGTGGCTAGATAATTCTTGGGGGTATTTCGTGATGATATGCTTTCCTATTCTATATCTATGGAAGAACATGAAGAGCATCTTCTTCACTTTCTATCAAGCTTCATGGATATTGCCTATGTGCAAAGTTCTCAAAGTATGAGTTCTGACTTTTTAAAGTTGCCTATCTCGGCCATGTTTTTCTGCTAAAGACATCACTACGATTCTGGAATCATCAAGTAAATTGTTAATTCCATCCTCCACTTCAATCAAATCTGGAGTTTTTCCTTGTTTGGCAAGTTATCATCATCGTTCCCCTGAAGCTTTCCTTAAGACTACTAAAATCTCTCCCGAATCTTCTTAAGAAGGACAAGAAATTCTGTTGGTCTTCCACACATCAAGAAATCTTTGAAGACGCTCTCTCTTTATCTCCTATCCTCACTTCCATCGCAAGCCACGAAGACTTTCTAGATCTTTCGGTATTCCTCTATTCAAGACCTTGGTGTGTTTCTCTCTTTATATGTTGAATCTTTCAACTATTCTCCATGATTTTTCTTCATATATGTTTTAGATGGTTACAATTTTAAAACAACATCATCATCATCATCTTATCTAATTTGGATCCGACGAAGTGTTTGCATCACCTCCTTGTTTTCTTATGGAGCTTCATGAGTTCTTCTTATCAAGATCTTCAGTCTAAATTTTTGAGAGTTGGGTTGCATAGTTTTCCTATTCATGTGCGGAGTAATGCTTTGGGTGCGGGATGGAGTAGCTACCATACCACTACTCTTATCATTCGCTCTTGTACATTCAATTGGTGGATTAATGCGATTTCACTCATTCCACGGAAGTCAGAAGTGGCCTTTATCCCTTGAGACTTTTACTTTTGTCCTTGTTTTCTGGAGTGTTCTCTTAAAGAACGTGAGCAACAATCGCTTGTTGGTGGTCTCGTCTATTTCAACATGGAGCAAAATCTTCAACAATCTTGTGGAAACAAATGCAAAAATATTCTCTGTCCTCTTCATTCTACTGGTGCTCGACATCATCAAACAAGATGGATGGAAGATATATCTGACTTCAATTGTAAAATACTTCTATCCTGGTAAAGCCAATTATGGTTGATGCCATCAATCACAAAATCTATTGAAATAACCTTATGGTTAAGGAAAGCAATAAGCATCTCTACAATAAACTCTAGATCTTCAACATTCAACTTTTTCTCAAGATTCCACCATGAGCTTGGGTCACCTCCTCCTCTTGAAGATATATCTGTGCACCTTAATTGCGTGATCCTTTGGTTCTTACCAGTGCAACAAGAATCTAATCCAAGAATTCCTTATTCTAATCTTCTTCCGTTGTTATCAAGGAACTCTATTGTTTGAAGAAAATATTGTTTTTCCGAACTTTATTTATTAAATCTGAGGGAAGAAACAATGCTATTTTTATAGTGGTTGATAATTTCTCCAAAGTCGCTCTTTTCTTCCGACGAGAGCAAGAATAATCCTCACTTGCAGCTTTTGATTTTGAATCCTAACGATGTGTTTTTTCATTCTCCTCGATACACTGTCTTTGATAATTCTTTCAAGAAGTGTTTCTATTCTTTTATCGTGTTTCTCGAGAGCACCGGGGCTATGTTCATCCTATCTTCCTTGTCTCAAAAAAATCCTCTAGGTTCTTCGAGTCCTTTGTTTCGAAGAAGCAAAACGCAAGACTCGCAACAAGTCTAGCAAGCAAGGTGTATTGGTCGCACCATTCTGTTGAGAAATCAACTTGGGAAT
Source organism: Avena sativa (assembly GCA_916181665.1). NCBI lineage: Eukaryota > Viridiplantae > Streptophyta > Magnoliopsida > Poales > Poaceae > Avena > Avena sativa. Next base: position 476,408,626 of record OV702290.1, read on the forward strand.
GTGAGGATCACCTTTGTTCAGAACACCCGCCTCTCCTTGTGCCTTTTTATTTTTCCTAGGAATCTCGGGGCAAGATTCTTGTTTAGTGGGGGAGAGTTGTAGCATCCCAATTGTCTAACAATTGTAATGCTACTTGCCTAGTCTATATATTGCTACTTCCTACATAATTAATTGCATCATCATTATATCATGCTTGTGGCGCCCCGCAAAACCACTACTAGAAAATCGTGGTGTTTTTGTGTTGCACATCATCATGACCGCATGCTCATGTCATCATGCCACATTGCATTTGAGCATTGTCATCACCATGCATGGTTTTTGTCTAAACTATTTTCGAAAACGCCTAGTTTCGTTTTCTAAATATTCCTGTCTTTATTCAAATTAAAACCCGGGTCTCTGGAATATTTTGGTTTGTCTAAATACGGTTTGCAAAAGCCCCGTTTTAAATAATAACATATTTATTTTATTTTTAGGGGGCAGCCGTACCGGGCCGATCCGACCCAGTCGGCCACCCCCAGTACAAAAACCAGACCTACCCAAACCCTTTTCTACCCAAACCTAATCTACCCAGCCCCCTCCACCTCACCCCACCCTATCACATCGCGCCACATCACCCTGGCCCAATACCCACCCACTCACCCGCTGCCACCTCACCCCCAACTCCCTCCACTATCCTCACACAGCCACCTGCACCACTCCCCATCCACCTGGCCACCTCTTTTCCCGCCCAGACGCGCGCGCCCCCACGCTGCCGCAAGTGGACAGCCACACCCGCGTGGCCCCACCTGCCAGCGCCCTGCGCGCCCCTCCCCAGGCCACCTGCCCATCGACCCATCCCACGACACCACCAACTCCCCACCCCGACAACCTCGTGATCCACCCCGCCGCCTGGCCCCACCCCGCGTGTCGCACCTCGCTCTCATGCTCCCATCCCCCGCGCCTCTTCTCCCTCGCCCGCAACCGCCGCCATGCTCGATCCCCCCACCGACGCGCTGCCATGCCTCGGCCCCGCCCTTCGGCGCCGCCACGAGGCCGCCGTCCTCTCCTCCGCCGCCGTCCTCTCTTCCGCGCCTCCCCGCAGCGAGGTCCACCGCCGCCAGTCATCTCTGCCTCGCCCCGCCTCCGCCACCCCGCCGCGTCACCAAGCCCGCCCGGCCGTGGCCCTGCTCTTCCTTGTCCGTGAAGCCCCGTCGGCCTCCCTTCCCCGCTCCTCCTCGCCTCCATCCGCTCCATGCCCGCCTCCGGCCGACCACGCCTCTGCCTGATGCGGCGTCGCCTCTACGCCCGTCCTCGAGCCCCGCGCCCTGGGCCACCGTCATCAGGCGCGACCCGCTCCGCTGAGGTTCCACCGCCGGATCCCTCCACTCGTCCTCTGCCGTCGGTCGTCGACCCCACCACCGTGGCTGCCCCGCGTCGGGTCCCGAGCGCGCCACGCCTCCACCGCCGTCGGGCCGCCTCTGCGACCTCCGCCAAGTCTAGCAGGCCGCCGGTAACCAACCCCCCGAGCCCCTCCTCCCGCGCGTGGTGGACGCCATCGGCTCCACTTGAGGCTGCGTGCCCTACCCTGCTGTTTAGACCCGGTTCGATGAACAGCTCATGCCTCTGCTCGTGTTGTCTATGTTTAACCTCCGGGTGCTTTTGTTTGGTGGAAATGCTACACTGTTTCGGTGGCATGCTGCCAACGCTGCCAGTGAATAAGAGCTGCAAGTCGGACTAGTACCCCAAGAAGCCACCTGAAGATCCAGAACTAATTCCAAGTTTGGCAACAACAATCGAAGCTTCGAAACCCAAGTTCTCCTTCATGTTACCTCGACGACCCGATCTCGGATCCGAAGCCCGAATCTCGGCTCCGGCTTCATGAACCTCGTCGCGGATGCCAAGATCTTCTCCCCCGAAGTCCGAAGATCAAGACCGAACCCTGGCGCGCCAAGTCCTTCGACCCAGAGGACCGATCCATCGGATGCGACAAGACCTCCTTCTCGGAACCACCAAGTACTTCCTCCCGGACGCCAAGTTCGCCAACACGGACACCGAGCGTCAAGATCTGCTTCACGGAGAACCGCAAGACCTCCTTCCCGCACCGATGCCCGAGGACCCGACAAGCTCTTCGTAACGACAAGATCGACACCGACCAGGGCGAATCCGATGTGCCCCCGATGCCAAACGAAGTCCTCCTTCCCGGAACGCCAAGCTCTCCCTCCGTTGTCCGAGAACGTTCCCGCCGAGACTGATCCCCGTCGAACCCCAGACCCCCGGAACACCAGATCTGCCGAACCCAGATGTGTGATCCTAAGCCCCTATTTTTCATAATATGACATTGTCAACTGTCGCATAATTAATTCTTCATGCATGCATGGCTGTCTGTGGTCTGGGGGCATTATGTCGATTCACCTCATAATTAAATATGGAGTCAATATGCGGGATACTTTTGTCTTATTCCGGACTCCATTTAAATTTGTGTAGCGAACCAATGCCATGTTTTGCCCTGTTAATACAACATTTAATTACGGGGGTTCTAAACAACTTGAACCATATAATCCTTTGTCGGGACCACGGTTCCGCTTAATGTTGCCTAATTGCACCGCATCTTGCCATGCCTTGCATCATATCATAATCATGCCGGATCTTCTGCCGTAGTGTTAAATATTGCATCCGGTGTTTGTTCTAGTGTTTGCTTCTTCGCGGATTAGGCCGATGAGTTGATGCGAGTATCGACAAGTTCTCCGGATATGATCCTTCAGCAGTGTTTTTCCCAGGCGAGCATCTCTTCCCCTTCTACCTATTTTGCATTTATAGTCTTTATTTCCTCCTATTGATCTATTGCTATCCATGTCGCGATGCTTTAGTTTCCGTACACCAGTTATATCCCGTGCAACCTCTATATTGCCTTGAAAACCTCCTATTACCCGTGTTTGGTAGATAGCTGGCCTTGCACGTCGCAGTTGCTTGCTCAGGTGCGATCTTGTGTTGTCGAGTACCACAGTTGTTGGAATGCTGGCAGATGGTTATGGTGGAGATGTTTATGGTGGAGATGTTTATGGTGGAGATGATCATGACTTTAAATACAATAATTAAATGGCTAGATATAACTAATGCAGAGGCATCGGTGGGCAATAGATGTTATTTGGTTCTTCCACGCTCACTTGTGTCCCGTAGGATCCCGAGTACTTGATACCTGTTCCTTGACTATTCGCACTATCCACATCTGGGAGGCCTTATGGACCCCTCTGAGCCAGAGCTTGATTCATTTCTATTTCTTGGGGCCACAAACTAGTTTGGGGTTTTATTACTATCCTGTATTTATGCCATGTTACTGCTTTATTACGATTGTGCGTGGAGCACCTGTACTGTTTAGGATCGTGACACGTTTTCATTGTATCGACCAGCCCAGTCACACTTTCAGGTTCCCAGTCGTTTATAGCCGTCCAGACAAACCCTGGGTCCGTTCCGGAGCCGGCCAACTTCGTTGCGGGTAGCTTAGTGGGGTGGCCCCCTGAAATATTTTATGAATCCTGTGATCGCTTTGTCGTGAATGCCTTGTTGGGTTTTGAATTGGTTTTTCCGAGGTTGATCGAGTGTGTGTTGCTATTTGTGCACCCCTGCAGGGTAAAACTTTCTGAAAGCCGTGTCCGCGGTTATGGACGACTTGGAGCACAATATCTCGATCATAGACAAGCATAACTAAAGTAGTGCTATAAATTTGACTTAATATGTGACTAGTAATTCAGCTTCTACTATAATGGAATGGATAATAAAAATGCCAACAACTGGTGGATCTGTGGTGATCTATGTCATACTATACCTGCCTAGTAAGTATCGCAACTCCAATGGAATGTGATAAAAGTGCCAACCACTGCTGGGTTTTGGGATTCCCCAGGACAATTATATCTGACTAGTAAATGTTCCAACTACAACGGAATGGTGGTTAAAACTGCCCACTACTTATGCTATCAGGATGACTCATGCTATCTATATTTGATTAGTAATTGCTGCAACTATAACAAAATGAATAAAACTGCCAACTGTGTGAGTTCCTTGGTCCGACTTCCTCGTTTGGTCTCGAGGGGGAAATACCAGGATGGGTTTGTTTGGTGTTAGCTTCAGGTTGGATCCGAATAGGTCTTTCTTATCCCTCTCTGATAACCGTCAGTTGTATCGAGTCTCTATAGGTTGTTTAGTGCCGCTGTGCTGCCGCTTCAGCCCACCATACCTATGTAGGCGAGAGCCGCCGAATTCTAGCCTCGCCGTGTACTGGCCTCAGTACTGACGCTCCTCTTTTTCATTTGCCCTTTGTCGGCACCCCTTTTGTTTTAGCAGGTTTGAGATCGACGTCGTTAGCAGGGTTACCCTTCCGGCTTGGCCTGGGCAGGGTTATGGACGCCATTGGTTATTCCTCAGGGCTCTTAGCCCCATTTGCATCTTGTCCGTACTCGGATGCTGTATTGATTTCAAGGTGATTTGGATCTTTGTATTGTATATCTGTATTCTTGACTCATGGAGTCGTGTTGTATATATATATCTGTTCTGTGGGTCCCATCGAGGACTGTTGTGTAATGGTATTACTTCGTTTCCACCCGCACGAAAGTGCCTGGTGGGCGTCTTGAATCGTTTCTATGCGGGTTTGGCAGAAAGGGCTAAAACTTGCATAGGGCTGATTCGAGGGTGTTACAATGCTCATGTCACCATGCCACATTGCATTTGAGCATCAAATTAAAAACCCTTTTCATTTGGTTCTTCTCCTCATATTACATTGTCTTATTAATAATTAGCTTCTTGATATATTGTATTTGTTTCTTGATTATTGTTACATGCCCAAATGGAGTTGAGGACATCTCTCTTTAATTCTTCCATCTACTAACTTGATATCTATCATCCTTACTTTGATCTCATCTTCATCCTACCTTGCATGGGTATGTGGGCATCCTCTTTTGTTCTTGGTATTTAATTGAAGCCACATATATATGTAGGGATCCATCTCTATTCCACCACATATTTGCCATATGTGTTTCTTAATTCTATTGCATTTCAATCCCACCCATATGCTCTAATTCTTGCTCATATGTAAGAGACTCCTTTGTTTTTCACAAACTAGAGGCCACATGCATCCATGATTCCTTATTGTAGTCATGCAAGCAATAATGACCACCCTCTAGTGCATAGTGCATGCAATGATAAACCTCTTGGTGGCCACTCACATGAAATAATATCACTCCTATGTGCCATTATTCTTATCAAATATCCTTTGGGGAGTTTTTGTTCTTATTTGGAATATTGTTTAAAAATCCATCGAGCTAATCTAACCCCTCTTACTCTCATGCATGGACAAGATCCACACCCCTCCACCTTCCTTCTCCATTTCTTAGTGTTGTTTTCTTGTTTTGAATTCAAATCTCGTGTTTGGATTTGAGACATCTCAAGTAAAAACGCTAAGCTAACACACACCTTTACACTTGTTCTAAAACCCTAAACCTCTTGTGATTTCTCCATTTTTTCTACCTTCCTAAACATAAGCTACCGAGTGCACATCCACACCTAGATAATGCCTTCCTAGCTAGACCAAACCAGTCGATGCCACCTCCTAGTGCAACCTTCAACCGAGGCTAGGCCCAGCTGGACCGTTTCTCTAAAACTAACATACTCCTGAGACATGTTCCAGTTGAACCAAGAGGCTAGCAACCATGACCAGGACGTGCCCCTCTCTCCCTGCACCTAGGCCAACACATCGATCATGTCCCACTGTTTTTCTTCCTAGTTCACATGTTAGCGTCAGCCGAGCGTCTCGCGCGTGCCCTCTCCCTATCCTCTGCATAAAGTAAAGCAAGCACTAGTAGCAGCAGAGCAACCTCAGCCCCAACCACCCCTCCACCCATCTGGATCGAGATCCCTGTCGCCCTATCCTCTCGTCCATACCAAAGCCACCGACTTGTAAAACCCTAGCCTGAGCCATAATCCATGCCACCACCACCATGATCACCGCTGCAAACCAGGCGCCATCATCGCCTCCTTTGTCCCTGATGACCCCTGTTGCTGCTGAGCATCACGTGCAAGAGGAGAAGCCAGGAGAGGCTCCAACACGCACGCCACCTGTGGTGACCCAGCATACCATTGCATGTTGTAATATACTATAGTCATTGACATAACACTCATGGAAGACCATTCAGCAAATATTACATCCCTCAGAGTGGTACAACAGAAACATTGCAGGTCCAAATTACAAACATACGCATATTATTATTATTATTACATTACCAAAAGATCGAGATCTTGAAAGGTTCAAACATACAAACCATACAACTTATTTAATAAGTTCAGCGAAAGAATGAAAGACACAAAGATAAAGTAAGACATGAGCTCAACAGCTTATTATATAGGGTTCATGCTGCTCGGCTCAACCTAGATAACTAAGTTCCAGCCTAACAACTACTTTGACTCGTTGTCTTCAGCTCCATAGCATATCCTATAGTCCACCCCTTCGACTCCATCGGATAGGTCTGACTCTTCATAGTAGACGTTGTTCTGAACCTCTGTAGCATACACCTAGTTTTCCTTTTGTTCCTCAGAGTCTAAGCAGAGGATCAAAGGAAAGGGTGAGTAACAACGTTACCCAGCAAGTTCATTATATGCACGGTGGGAAGTTTCATGCTCTAACTACCACCTCAGACTACAAGTCCTTGGCACTACGCAGTTTTTGTAAACCTTTCTTCAAAGATTGCTTTTATTATCAAAAACTATGCCCATCAGCCTTCATAGGTTGACCAGAACTTCATGGAGTTCATTTCCTACCATGTTCAAAGCTCCTTCCCGGAACAGGGAGTAAGATGTCATAGTTCTTACAATCTGCAGAGGTGCGTTGCTTTACCCATAAGAGACCAAATCTTTATTGCACAAATGGGCATACTTCCCGTCCACAATTCCTTGATGTGGGTCCCGGAAGTTGATCCAAGCCAATCACTTCCTTCTCGGTGACCCCACATGAAGACACGACCCCTAAGCATGAATACCTCCATTAACCCCCATATAGGCAGATATAACCTTGGACACCCCTTGGAGACTCCAGTGAGAAGATCATGTCCCTAGTAACCCGCACCGTAGTGGCAGATATACCTCCGACCCCCCTCACGGATAGTCTAGACACCAATATTACGGGGAACTAGGAATCCCACCCATCTACTGGATTCTCCACGAGAAGTCTATAGCCTCACGATAAGGTCATCCATCCATGCGAAAGGAAGAAGATCCAACTGACTTCTCCATCCCATTCCAAATCTTATGGTTAACGCATAATATACGGCGCTAGAATCACTAATGTCATGGGTTATTAAGTCCTAGTTGTTCGGCAACTGGAATCCTAGATTCCATTGTCATTCATAGTATTTATCATCACTTAGGATGATAATAGCATTTCATTTGTTTGGGAAAATACTGATTTTCTGTTTCTTTTTAAAATACAGATGATAACACACAATTTTCAAATACTTCCATAAAGACTCTTCAAAGGACATGAGCAAGTGATGAACTTGCCTTGTGACTGCAAGGTAGTGAAGTCAGATGCTTCCACCTGATGTTGAGCTCATGTTTCTACAAAACACCATTATTGCTCGGTAAGGACAATATTTAAAGAAGCAATATGCTATGCATAGTAATGTCATGCAATGATTTATTATGTTTCTTCTTTGCGTGTTTTACCCACCTTATATAGGTTTTATATTTCTTTTAATTAATAAAAAGAATGTAGTAATCAATGGCTCTTAAATTCGCATAATTCTTATATCTAATATTTTTGTGATAGCAAGTGATATTCTAAGAGTTCAAAAATATTTTTATTTAAATTTTAACTCGTTCTATTATTTTCATAAAATTCCAATAAGGAATAAATATTTTATTTTTAACAAGCTTGACTTATTTTCCAAAAATACAAATTAGTATTTTCTACAATAGTATATCTATTTAGGATCTTAAAAGTGAATTTTATTCAATTTTAAGTATTTTATTTATTCCAAAAGGAGTATATATAATTACAATAATAGACCTCAATTTAAGTACATAAAATTACTATTTTTTTGTTGGGTAGAGGATATTTTTGTGATTTCATACATATATTATTTGTATTTTTAGGATTTTGATTTATTTTTGTAGAGCTCATTTAGTTCTAGGGGTATATTTGTAATTTTGTTTTTAAAACAAGCCCTTCTTTTAAAACACGGGCCTGGCCCACTAGGCTAGCCCGGCCGACCCAACCCATCTGGGTTGGGTTAACCCCTTGGCTCGCCTGCTACTGGCCCAGACCGGCCCAATACCCATCTCTCCCTCGCACACTCGTGCTCTCCTCTGGGTCGTTCCCCTCCATGGTGATGTGGTGTCGCCACCGTCACCATGCAATTTCGGTCGTTCCTGGACTTCCTGGCCACCGCCGTGATGGAGATGGGTCAGTCAACTGATGGCTCGAGCTCGTTGGGGAACCCCAAGAGGAAGGTATGATGAGCACAATAGCAAGTTTTCTCTCAGTTATGAAACCAAGGTTATTGAACCAGTAGGAGCAAGAAAACACCTAAAAAGTGTTGTTTCCAACTTGGAATCCTAAACAACACAACCACAGAACTTTGCCCCAACTTATAGTGAGGTTGTTAATCTCACCGGTTTTTCTAAAAACAAAGGATTAAACGTATTGTGTGGAAGATAGTAATTTCTTGCAGAAAGTAAACAGTAAACAATAAATAGTAGATTGTAGATTGATGGTAAAAGAATGGACCGGGGTCCATAGTTCACTAGAGGTGATTCTCCTTAAGATAGATGACATGTTGGGTGAACAAATTACAACGGGGCAATTGACAGACACCGAGAAAGCATACATGCATATACTAATCATCTTGACTCCTATGAGATTTGATTGGACATTACAACAATATACATAGACTGTAATCCAACTACATCTATGACTAATAATCCACCTTTAGGTTATCATCCGAACCCCCTCCAGTATTAAGTTGCAAGCAACGGATAATTGTATTAAGCAAAGTGTGTAAAGTAAACAATACGATTGTCCCATAGATAAAGGATTGTTGTTTTCTCCCTAGTAGCAACAACACATCTAGTACCTTAGAGATTTCTGTCACTTCCCTAGATTACTAGAGGCATGAACCCACTATCGAGCATAAATACTTCATCTTGGAGTGATGTCTACACACTTCTATTCTTGTAGACAGTTGTTGGGCCTCCAAGTGTAGAGGTTTGTAGAACAGTAGCAAGTTTTCCCTTAAGTGGATCACCCAAGGTTTATCGAACTCAAGGAGGAAGTGGTCAAAGGTATTCCCTCTCAAGCAACCCTACAATCAAGATATAAGAAGTCTCTTGTGTCCCCAACACACCCAATACACTTGTCAGGTGTATAGGTGCACTAGTTCGGCAAAGAGATAGTGAAATACAAGTGGTATGGATATTTATAAGCGGTAACGGTGATAGAAAATAGCTTGATGGTGTGGAAAAGACTAAAGTAAAACTGAAATAAAGATGGAAGCAAGCAAACATGTAACAGATCTAGTAGCAAATGGTGTTTCAATGCTAAGAAACAAGGCCTAGGGATCATACTTTCACTAGTGAACACTCTCATATATAAATATATCATCTTCATGATACTACGCTGAACTACTCTCCGGTTGGACACTCTAATCAACGGTAGGGCTATAACAGCACGCCTCAAAGTAAGCCTTTCCCATCTAGAAAACCCCACACTGTCACATTGAGTACTAGATGAGTCCAACAAACACCACAATTTCATAAAGATATCCAACTCCAAATATAACTCATAACAAGTATTTGTAATCTCTAGCCTAAGTGCCACCATGGTGTGCACACTGTCACTTTCACACACATGGGGAGAGCAGAGATATATTAAAGCACTTGAGTAGCAAGGTAGATCTATAGATTACAAGCTCATGATCTCAATAAGATCATGCATAGAGAGAGAGATGAACACATAGCTACCGGTAGAACCCTTAGCCTCGAGAGAGATCTACTCCCTCCTCATCATGGGAATCAACAATGGTGATGGAGATGGCGCTGGAGATCGATGGAGATGGCTCCGGGGGCACTTCCCCGTCTCGGCAGGGTGCCGGAACAAAGACTTTTTGTCCCCCGAATCTCCCCTTCGGTGGTGGCGGCGCTGCTGAACTTTTTGTGGATTTCTGATTGATTCCTTAGGGTTTATGCATCGGGAGGCTTCTTATAGGACAAAGGGCAAGGTCGGTGGGTGGCCAGGGGGCCCACACCATGCCCTGGCGTGGCCTAGGTGGACCCGCGCCTAGGGGTGGTGTGGCCCCCCTCTGGCTCTCTTTATGGCTCCGTGAATCTTCCGGGAAAATAGTAACTTTGGCTTTTGTCCCATCCAATTCCGAGAATATTCATTTTCTGACTTCCTGGAACCAAAAACAGCAGAAAACAGGCAACTTGCACTATGGCTCTTGTTAATAGGTTAGTCCAAGAAATCATATGAAAAGTACTCCAAAGTGTGGACAAAACATAAGAAAGTAGATAAAATCAAGCATGGAGCATCAAAAATTATAGATACATTTGCAATGTATCAACATCCCCAAGCTTAACTCCTGCTCGTCCTCGAGTAGGTAAGTGATAAAAAGAAAGAATAATTTTTGAGGTGACATGCACCATCAAAGACTTGATCAAAGTATTTGTAAAACATTCAAAGCTGGGATCATAGTACTTCGATCATAACATGAAAGACAAAGTTCTAGCAATAAGACAAAGAAACTATGATGCAACATGAAAAGGCACAAACAAAAGATTTATAAATAACAATGCTTTGCAAGACGTTTGTTTGTTTCACATAAAGAAAACATAGCATAGTGGCATTCAGTTTGTCCCTCATAGAGTAGCTAAACATAAATGCATAGGACACCTTCAAAGTTCATAAGAGTGACTAGATACAAATAGTTTAAAACAAGCAATATCAAGTTATGCATCAATCAACTAGTCTTGGGACAATGCAGATAGAACTAAGAATGGCCACTATGCTCTCAAAGTAGGTGCATAAAGGTAGAAGGTGGAGACTCAATATAATGGTGGAAGAAAGGCCTTTTGTAAAAGGAAGTAGGGATTCAAGTCTTATAAAGAGCTTCCAAAAATTATGGTACTTATAGCTTTTAGCTCTCATTGCCCCTATCATAAGCATCTATAAGGTGATTAAGGTTAAAGTGACAGAACTAAGAGGATATGCTTGACAAGTTATAAACCGAAATCTCATGCCCCTTACTTACAAAGACCGATCCTCATGCTACTCAACTTCAGTCACGAGTAAGATCTTGTCATTGTAAGTATATGTGTATCATTAAGAACCGCCAATGGGGTACCCCTTGCACATGATACGGGAGATTTCCCATAATCAAAATGACAAGGCAAGCAGACAATGAGCATCTCAGCGATCTTTTTATTTGCTATTTGCATAGGTTTTTATTGAGGATGCTTCATAGAGTGCTCATTATGGTGATGCTGCAAGTTTCCACCATGATTAGGCATGGCTTAGGCTAGCGGCCCAGGCGTTTCTCTAACACACATACAAACTCCATGATCTTACAAGTTCCACTTTTATTTTCACACCGCCGGGATCCGTAAGCAAAAGAACATGATCTTACAAGTTCCATGATCTCTAGCTTTTCTGAAATCAAAAACAGCAGAAAACAAGCAACTGACACTATGGCATCTTGTTAATAGGTTAGTTCTAGAAAATGTGTAAAAATACTCCAAATTATGGTCAAAACATAAGAAAGTAGATATAAAACAAGCATGGAACATCAAAAATTATAGATATGTTTACGACATATCAACATCCCCAAGCTTAACTCCTGCTTGTCCTCGAGTAGGAAAGTGATAAAAAAGAATAATTTTTGAGGTGACATGCACCATCACAATCTTGATCAAGGTATTTGTAAAACATTGATAGCTGGGATCATAGTACTTTAACATAGCATGAAAGATATAGTTCTAACAATAAGACATAGCAACTATGTTGTAACATGAAAAGGTACAAACAAAAGATTCATGAATAACAATGCTTTGAAAGACGTTTGTTTGTTTCGCATATAGAAAACATAATGAGAATGGTATTCAGCTTGTCCCTCATAGTGTAGCAAAACATAAATGCATAGGACACCTTCAAAGTTCATAAGGGTGACTAGATACAAATAGTTTAAGAACAAGCAATATCAAGGTTATGAATCAATCAACAAGTTTTGTGACAATGCACATTAAACTAAGAATGACCACTATGCTCTCTCAATAGGTGCATAAATATAGAAGATGGAGACTCAACATAAAAGTAAAAGAAAGGCCCTTCATAGAAGGAAGCAGGGATTCAAGTTTCATAAAGATCTTCCAAAAATCATGGTACTTATTAGCTTTCAGCTCTCATTGCCCCTATCATAAGCATCTTTAGGTGATTAAGGTTAAAGTGAGCAAATATGAGGATATGCTTGACAAGTTATAAGCGGAAAATCTCATGCCCCTTGCTTACGAGTACCATTCCACATGCTACTCAACTTTAGTCAGAGGTAAGTTCTTGTCATTGTAAGTACATGTGTATCATAGAGAACCGCCAACGGGGTACCCCTTGCCCGATGATACGGAAGCTTTACCATATCAAAATAACAAGGCAAGCAGACAATGAGCATATTTGCGATCCTTTTATTTCCTATTTGCATAGGGCTTTTTTTATTTCCTATTTGCATAGGTTTTTTTATTGAGGATGCTTCACAGATTGCTCACTATGGTTATGCTGCACGTTTCCACCATGATTAGGCATGGCTTAGACTAGCCGCCCAGGCGTTTCTCTAACACATATACGAAATCCATGATCCTTACAAGCTCCCCTTTCATTTCACAGCGCCGGGATCTGTAAGCAAAATAACATGATATCAACTAAATAAAGTGCAATGTTGAAAGCGTTCCCCATGAAACATGGTTCTGCTAATTTCAACTTATAAAGCGCAAGCATATACGCAACAAAGAAGGACCCAATGGTTCAAGTTTATTAGAGGCAATAAAGTAAAGTGTGCCATCAAGTTCGTGAGAGCTTTAATCACTAGTTTTCTCATAACAAGTTTAAGTTGGAAGGTAAACAAAAACATGAATATACTTGGAATAGCATAAGATAGTAGGTAGGTATGGTGGACTCTTTGGAACAACTTGGTTTAGGGAGTTGGATGCATGAGTGGAACTCATACTTGGTTGTGGAGGCTAGCAAAAGACTGGGAGCGACAAACTAAGAGAGCAATAATGGCCATAATCATGCAGAGCGACAAAACATCATTGATCAAAGCAGAAAGTGATACTACAAGTTGAAAACTAAATGATCATAAAGGCTATGGTGACTTGAGATAGTCATAACATGGTGTGAGCATGCGCCAAGTCAACCCAAATAAAGCATCAAAGGAGAATACCACTATACTATGCTTTAATATGCTAAAACAACGCATGATTCATCCAAGGCACATTAAGCAATCTCAATTGTTTATAACAAGTCATGCTACAACAAAGAATACTAAGCATAAAGCCAAAACAATATCAAGCATGGCATGATAGAGCATAGGCCACAGTCAAAAACGAGCTCTCTTTTCCACTTAAGCATGAACTTTTCCTACTCTTTTCCAATCCAAACTAAACTATTTGAAAACCAATGTAAGAAAGAGGGGGTCCAACCAATTTATTCAGCAAACTAAGCAAACAAAACAAACAAAAACCAAAACGAAAATGAAAAAAAGACGCTCCAAGAAAAACACAATTGTGCATGAAACAATAAAAATGAAGCGTTTGGAAGAAACCTGGGATTTTTATTGATGAAGAAGGGGATGTCTTGGGCATCCCCAAGCTTTGACGCTTGTACTTCTTGGATATTTCTTGGGGTGACACGCGTGGCATACCCAAGCTTGAGATTTAGTCCATCCTTCATCTCATTACTCATTCCTTCCATACACCTGAAATTTTTCCTTCATACAAAACTTCACACAATCTTTATTAGCAACATTAGTGCACTCAAGATAAAAGGTCTTAAGGTTTAGTTATAACACCAAATAAACTTCCATTAGAACACTAGATACTGTAGCACTTCCCTCAAAAAGCTCAATTCCCCAAAAGAACTCAAGAAGGAACCAACAAGAAGCAAATGCAGAAAATGGCAGAAATCTGTCAAAACAGACCAGCAGATAAAGACGATTTTTTCGAAGACCTTCTGTTGCTCAAATCAAAATGTGTTGAACTAACGAAAGTTATATAACAACCTGGGGCATAAGCACAAAACATTACAGCTTAATCCGACATACATAGCTCTCTCACGAATTTTTATGGTGAAGCACAAAAATCTGTTTCGGGACAGCAACTTTCCCAATCATTACTTCTCTCTCATTAGAGGTTACTCTTGGCACAAAAAGCAAATAAAAAGGATAAGGAGCGGTTATTACTGAAGTAATAACTTCCAAGACTCATCTAAAACTCTTGGGTTATCTCCCAACAAGTACTTTTGTTTAACGCCTTTAAGTTAGGCATGATAGTTTGACAAGATGCTCACATAGGAAATATGAATTGAAGTAAAAGAGAGCATCAAGAAGCAAATTCAAAACACATTTAAGTCTAACCCGCTTCCTATGCATAGGAATCTTGTAAAGGAACAAGTCATGAAAGCACAAAGCAACAAGCATAAAGAAGCAAAACAAGTGCAACTTCAAAATTTTCAACATAAAGAGGGGAAACTTAATATTATTGAGATGCATAGAACCATGTTTCCCTCTCTCATAATAACTTTCAGTAGCAACATGAATAAAATTAACAATATAACTATCACATAAAACATTCTTATCATGATCCACATGCATAAAAGAATTAATACTCCCCACATAAATATAGTCATTCTTGTTAATTGTAGTGGGAGCAAATTCAACAAAATAGCTATCATTATTATTTTCATCACCATAATCATCAAATATAGGAGGCATATTATAACCATAATTAATTTCCTCCTTAATATTAGGTGGACTGAAAATATCATATTCATCATTGCAATCATCATAAATTGAAGGTATAGTATCTTCATAAGCAATAGAATAGTTATCCTCCAAAGTGTGTTCATTTGTAAACATATCATCATTGGAAAGATCATGGATAGCACTAATAGTATAGCAATTATTTTCAGAATTGGTACCGAAGAGATTATCAATATCAAAAGTAGTGTGCTTTTCCCAATCATGATCACTACTATAGGTAATAGGCATAGGAACATCATCGAGTTCAGACTCGTCAAAAACTATAATAGGAGCTACATGCTTAGGGGAAAATACCGTTTCCTCCCTCCTTTTACTCCTCCTTTTCTTCTTTATCTTCTTCTCTTTAGGAGGGAGAGGCTTGAAAGGAAGCTTCTCCATATACCCTGGTTCATTGTTAGAGACAATAGAAGAAACTTTGGAGGATTCCTTCTTTTCATTAATAAGATCAAAACACATATTAGTCCTATCATATTTTGGTAAAATCTCATCTTCTATAATATTTTGTATGTAAGTATTTGTGTGGCAATTATCAACACAATAAATATGACAACCATGCAGGACACTATTCATATCAAAAGCACCCATATCTACCAAAGAGGTTTTTCTTGATAACTCTTCACACCCCAAAAATAATGTAAGTTCATCATGATGATTAGGAGTGATCATGTCATCACAATACAAACTTGTAGTACTCATTGGATTAGAAGGGCTATTATTATGGCCTGAGCATTGAAAATTGAAATGACCCACTTCTAAACAAAGTTCACAAATAAAAGGATAAAGGGCACAAACGTTTTTACCAAGATCATTTAAAGCCCTATACCACATTCTAGTTTTTTCATTCCTGTGGGTGATACAATATTCTTCTTCAACTTGATTATTCTCACAAGGTCTATGTATTCCACAAAAATTAACATGCTTATAGGAAATAATACTTTTAGAGGTTTGAGCATGTTTATTGCTATCATTAATAACAATTTCATTTTCCATGCAAGTGTCTTTAAAAGGCTCATGATACATGTCCCATTTTTATTTAGGAGCATTAATATGAGAAGCAAAGGATCTAAAACAATCAATAAGAATTTGAGGATCAAGACCATATTTAGCACTAAGCTCTTGAAAATCAGCAGTTTCAGCGAAAGACTTAATGCAATCATACTCATAGTTTATACCCGGTTCTTTACCTTTGTTGTTATCCCAATCTTCGGTATTTCTTTGAATTGTTTCAAGAAGATCCCACTTAGCTTTGACCTCCTTACTCGTGAAGGATCCCTCTAAACAAGTATCTAGATAGTCCTTGTAATGTCCTGAAAGCCTTGCATAGAAATTATTAATAACAATATTCCTGGGGAGCTCACGAATGGGACATTTGAGCATTAGTGACTTCAATCTCCCCCATGCTTGGGAAATACTTTCTACATCATGAGGATGAAAATTATAAGTATAATTCCTATCTTTATGAATTTCATGAGGAGGATAAAATTTAGAGTTAAAGAGAGATTCAAGTTCCTTCCACTCCAAATGATGAGGATCATCCAGTAGCTCATACCACTCCCTTGCTTTGCCCTTAAGTGATAAAGAGAATAACTTCTTCTTGACGTGATCTGTTGTAATACCTACACACTTGAACAACCCACATAATTCGTGTATAAAGAGCAAATGATCACCGGGATGGACAGTTCCATCTCCAAAATAGTAGTTATCCATAACACGATCAATAATTCTTGTAGGTATCTTAAAATTATCATTAGAATTACCACATATGGGAGATAAAGTATCATCAGAACAAATTTTCTTCTTTAAAACTAGGGAAGTAAAAAGATCATTTTCATAAAAACCAACTTCCCCAAGCTTAGACGTTTCCATAGCATTAGTAACAAAGGTGTTCAAAAGATTCATACTAATAACATTGCTATTAGCATGCAAGGAAGGTTCCAAGGGTTTTTTAATTTTCTTTTCAAAGAATTCGAGTTCTAACTTAGGAAAAAGACAAAAAAGCTCTCTATTTTTGTTGTTGTTTTCCATTAAGAAAGACAAAATTTCAGAATCTAAAGGAAATAACTTCGAGCACTCACACCATAGGATGTGAGTACCTTTTACCTTACCTCCCCGGCAACGGCACCAGAAAATAGACGTTTGCCGTGGGAGGTTCTTCTTCTTTAATCCTCCGGTGTGAATACCTTTTACCTTTCCTCCCCGGCAACGGCGCCAGAAAATAGCTTGATGTCTACACACTTCTATTCTTGTAGACAGTTGTTGGGCCTCCAAGTGCAGAGGTTTGTAGAATAGCAGCAAGTTTTCCCTTAAGTGGATCACCCAAGGTTTATCGAACTCAAGGAGGAAGTGGTCAAAGGTATTCCCTCTCAAGCAACCCTACAATCAAGATACAAGAAGTCTCTTGTGTCCCCAACACACCCAATACACTTGTCAGGTGTATAGGTGCACTAGTTCGGTGAAGAGATAGTGAAATACAAGCGGTATGGATAATTATAAGTGGTAACGGTGATAGAAAATAGCTTGATGGCGTGGAAAAGACTAAAGTAAAACTGAAATAAAGATGGAAGCAAGCAAACATGTAACAGATCTAGTAGCAAACGGTGTTTCAATGCTAAGAAACAAGGCCTAGGGATCATACTTTCACTAGTGAACACTCTCATATATAAATATATCATCTTCATGATACTACGCTGAACTACTCTCCGGTTGGACACTCTAATCAACGGTAGGGCTATAACAGCACGCCTCAAAGTAAGCCTTTCCCATCTAGAAAACCCCACACTGTCACCTTGAGTACTAGATGAGTCCAACAAACACCACAATTTCATAAAGATATCCAACTCCAAATATAACTCATAACAAGTATTTGTAATCTCTAGCCTAAGTGCCACCATGGTGTGCACACTGTCACTTTCACACACATGGGGAGAGCAGAGATATATTAAAGCACTTGAGTAGCAAGGTAGATCTATAGATTACAAGCTCATGATCTCAATAAGATCATGCATAGAGAGAGATGAACACATAGCTACCGGTAGAACCCTTAACCTCGAGAGAGATCTACTCCCTCCTCATCATGGGAATCAACAATGGTGATGGAGATGGCGGTGGAGATCAATGGAGATGGCTCCGAGGGCACTTCCCTGTCCCGGCAGGGTGCCGGAACAGAGACTTTCTGTCCCCCAAATCTCCCCTTCGGTGGCGGCAGCGCTGCTAAACTATTCGTGGATTTCTGATTGATTCCTTAGGGTTTACGCATCGGGAGGCTTCTTATAGGCCAGAGGGCAAGGTCGGTGGGCAGCTAGGGGGCCCACACCATGCCCTTGCGTGGCCTAGGTGGACCCGCGCCTAGGGGTGGTGTGGCCCCCCTCCGGCTCTCCTTCTGGCTCCATGAATCTTCCGGGAAAATAGTAAGTTTGGCTTTTTTCCCGTCCAATTCCGAGAATATTAATTTTCTGACTTCCTGGAACCAAAAACAGCAGAAAACAGGCAACTGGCACTATGGCTCTTGTTAATAGGTTAGTCCAAGAAATCATATGAAAAGTACTCCAAAGTGTGGACAAAACATAAGAAAGTAGATAAAACCAAGCATGGAGCATCAAAAATTATAGATACATTTGCAATGTATCATGGAGTTGCTAGCATCTACTTGGCCAAGATAGCTACTAACACCGGAAAACATGCAAGATCACAAATATCATAGACATGATAGAATCAATAATCAATCCGAAATAGCATCTCAATATCCATTGGATCCCCACAAACACAACATGTAAGATTACAAATAGATGATCTTGATCATGAACGGAGCTCACAAGATCTAAACATGATAGCACAAAGGAGGAGAACCAACCATCTAGCTACTACATGGACCCGTAGTCTAGGGATAAACTACTCACGCATCACACCATATGCAGTCATGGTGATGAAGAAGGCCTCCAGGGTGATCTCTCCCCTCCGGCAGGGTGCCGGGAAGAGCTTCATATCCCTCCCGATCTAGGGATGGAGATGACGGCAGCTATAGACTCTTTCGTGGAATTTTGATCAGGTACTTAGGGTTTTCGTCCCGGAAGGCTTTTATAGGCGGAAGGGCAAGGTCGGTGGAGCACCAGGGGGCCCACACCCCTGGTGGCGCACCCCCAGGCCGCGCCGCCACCAGGTGTGGCCGCCCTGGTGTGCCACTTCGTCTCCCCTATGGACTCCGTGTTGCTTCGGGTAAAATATTGACTTTGGCTTTTGTCTGGTCCAATTCCGAGAATATTTCCTTACTAGCTTTTCTGAAATCAAAAACAGCAGAAAACAAGCAACTGACACTATGGCATCTTGTTAATAGGTTAGTTCTAGAAAATGTGTAAAAATACTCCAAATTGTGGTCAAAACATAAGAAAGTAGATATAAAACAAGCATGGAACATCAAAAATTATAGATATGTTTACGACGTATCAACATCCCCAAGCTTAACTCCTGCTTGTCCTC
Source organism: Avena sativa (assembly GCA_916181665.1). Classification (NCBI taxonomy): domain Eukaryota; kingdom Viridiplantae; phylum Streptophyta; class Magnoliopsida; order Poales; family Poaceae; genus Avena; species Avena sativa. The sequence continues at coordinate 476,428,140 of OV702290.1, forward strand.
GAGTAGGAAAGTGATAAAAAATAATAATTTTTGAGGTGACATGCACCATCACAATCTTGATCAAGGTATTTGTAAAACATTGATAGCTGGGATCATAGTACTTTAACATAGCATGAAAGATATAGTTCTAACAATAAGACATAGCAACTATGTTGTAACATGAAAAGGTACAAACAAAAGATTCATGAATAACAATGCTTTGAAAGACGTTTGTTTGTTTCGCATATAGAAAACATAATGAGAATGGTATTCAGCTTGTCCCTCATAGTGTAGCAAAACATAAATGCATAGGACACCTTCAAAGTTCATAAGGGTGACTAGATACAAATAGTTTAAGAACAAGCAATATCAAGGTTATGAATCAATCAACAAGTTTTGTGACAATGCACATTAAACTAAGAATGACCACTATGCTCTCTCAATAGGTGCATAAATATAGAAGATGGAGACTCAACATAAAAGTAAAAGAAAGGCCCTTCATAGAAGGAAGCAGGGATTCAAGTTTCATAAAGATCTTCCAAAAATCATGGTACTTATTAGCTTTCAGCTCTCATTGCCCCTATCATAAGCATCTTTAGGTGATTAAGGTTAAAGTGAGCAAATATGAGGATATGCTTGACAAGTTATAAGCGGAAAATCTCATGCCCCTTGCTTACGAGTACCATTCCACATGCTACTCAACTTTAGTCACAGGTAAGTTCTTGTCATTGTAAGTACATGTGTATCATAGAGAACCGCCAACGGGGTACCCCTTGCCCGATGATACGGAAGCTTTACCATATCAAAATAACAAGGCAAGCAGACAATGAGCATATTTGCGATCCTTTTATTTCCTATTTGCATAGGGCTTTTTTTATTTCCTATTTGCATAGGTTTTTTTATTGAGGATGCTTCACAGATTGCTCACTATGGTTATGCTGCACGTTTCCACCATGATTAGGCATGGCTTAGACTAGCCGCCCAGGCGTTTCTCTAACACATATACGAAATCCATGATCCTTACAAGCTCCCCTTTCATTTCACAGCGCCGGGATCTGTAAGCAAAATAACATGATATCAACTAAATAAAGTGCAATGTTGAAAGCGTTCCCCATGGTAACATGGTTCTGCTAATTCACAACTTACAAAACACAAGCATATACGCAACATAGATGGGCACAATGGTTCAAGTTTATTAAGTGCAAGAAAGTAAAGTGTGCCATCAAGTTCGTGAGAGCTTTAATCACTAATTTTCACATAACAAGTTTAATTCAGAAGGTAGATAAAAACATGAATATACTTGGAATAGCAATAATGCTAATAGGTAGGTATGGTGGACTCTTTGGAATAACTTGGTTTTATTTGGAGTTGGATGCATGAGTGGAACTCATACTTGGTACATGTGGAGGCTAGCAAAAGACTCGGAGCGACCAACTAAGAGAGCAATAATGGCCATAATCATGCAAAGCGACAAAACATTATTAATTAAAGCATAAAGTGATATTACAAGTCGAAAACTGAATGATCATAGAGGCTATGGTGACTTGGTATAGTCTTAACATGGTGTGAGCATGCGCCAAGTCAACCCAAATAAAGCATCAAAGGAGAATACCAAAATATTATGCTTTTATATGCTAAAACAACGCATGATTCTTTCAAGGCACATTAAGCAATCTCAATTGTTTGTAACAAGTCATGCTACAACAATAATCACTAAGCATAAAGTCAAAACAATATCAAGCATGACATGATAAAGTCTAAGTCACAGTCAAAAACAAGACTCCTTTTATACCACTTATAAGCATGAACTTTCCTACTCTTTTCCAATCCAAATCAATATTATTTGAAACTATGTATGAATGTAGGAGATAATGGTGTAATAAGGAAGAGAAGGGTTTTATGACTTAAGTAATAAGTGTATGAAGATGAAGATATTGATGTTATTCAAGTGGTGGCTCCGAAAGAATCTACTAGATACCAAATTCAGAGACCTGCAGAGTCTGTTTTCAAATAGGTAACAGTTCTGGTTAGAAAAGTTCCTCGAAAATACTATCCAACTATATTTTTGCAGTTTTCAGTCAATAAGGAAAGCTACAAAGAGAAAAAGGGTCGGAAACGGAGCCAGGGTGGCTCACACCACCCTGTGGCGCAGGCCCTTCCCTGGCCACGCCACCAGGTGGTGAGTCCACCCCGGACTCTGCCTCCGACTCGTTTTCTCCCAGTACCTTCCTTTTGATATGAAACTTGATAGCTTATAGATAGCTCAAATAAAACAGCGGAAACTTATAAAAACTTGAGTCCATCAATGCCTCAGGCTAGTTGCGAAGACCCATGATCCCTACGCACCTTTCAATCTTCGGATTCTGCACATGAGACGTGCAGCCAACAAGTTGGGTCAATACTTTGAATGTATTGGCAAATTACACGAAGGAAAGAATAAAACTAACTCTACATGCAAGGCTTGGAGTAGGCTTTGGGGTTCATTTGCATTAAGCCAATTTTCTCTAAGTAAGAAGAAAAGAGGGAGAGTTTTACCCTACTTTATAAACATTGTTTAAGCAGTATAGGGTCGAGTGGAACATGAGGATATTACTCACCAAGTGTCCAATCAACCTAGCACTTGGATATTACGCACCAAGTCCCCAAAATCCCACCCATTGGCGATATTACTCATGCCCTGGGGTTTTATAAAAACTTTAAGTTTGGAAAGAGAGAGGAGATATTTCAGAGGCTCCATCCTTCAGATGCTCAAGTGTTCTTTTCCGTGAACTCGGCTGATCGATAAGATTGCAATACTCTCGAGAGGTCATGCACTTTCCCCACAATCCACGATCAAGTTCTTTTACAGACAAGAACATGGCGAGGTCTTCCCTTAGTATCCCCTCTACCAGCTGGATCCAACCGTGCCAAGAACCTCCAAATGTTGGTACCCCGGTGAGGTTTCCCACTAAGTACTAATCCAAGACAGAGCCCATATGTATTGTGGTTGCACTAGAAGCTTCTGAATTCTGAAACATGGTGATACATCCATTTTGCATCACTATTCTATCTCTTAATTCACTATTATTCATTGATATATTTCATATTGAGAGGTGATACTTATGTTATTTCATTTGTTTTTGCATGGTTGATGACTTTTGGAGCATGGACCGCTGCAGTCAGGATTCTGATGGAAAAGGTGATGTTTGGAGGCAAAATTTGCGAAGATCAGAAAATCCGAGAAAATATACGGTAAATCCTATTTTTTAGAAGACTAAGGATGCCAGAAGACGGAGTGGAGATGGGCCACAGGGTCCCACACCACCCCCTGGCGCGGGCAGCCCTAGGCCGCGCCAACAGGTGGTGTGGCCGCCCTGGCCCACCTCTGGCTCTCCCCTCTGGCGTATATCATCCTCCCGAAACCCTAAGACTCGGGGAGCGACCACAAAAAGATTCCGCCGCCTCTACGGGGCGGAAAACACCGAGAGAGAAAGATCTCTCCGGCAGACAGATTTCTGCCAGGGGAATTCCTTCCCGAAGAGGGGAGATCGTCGCCATCAACACCACCATCAAGCTGGACTTCATCGGGATCATCATCATCATCACCACCATCATCATCACCATCAACACCCTCATCACTATCTCCATATTACTGTAACAATTGAGTTGAATCTTGCATTAGTTCATAGGGGAAACTTTCCCGGTGTTGATTACTCTTTATAGTTGATGCTATTGAGTGAACCATTGAATTATTATTTATGTTCAGATTGTTATACATCATTATTCCATCTCTAATCATGATCCATATGATGTCTTGTGAGTAGTTCGTTTTGTTCTTGAGGACATGGGAGAAGTCATGTTGTTAGTAGTGGAGTTGTGTTGAGAAAGATTCAATAGTTTGATATTTAAGTTTTGGTGTACTTCTTCTAGTGGTGTCATGTGAACGTCGACTACATGACACTTCACCTATATGGGCCTAGGGGAATGCATTATGTATTTGGCTACTAATCGTAGGGGTTGCCAGAGTGACAGAAACCTGAACCCCCGTTAGGAAACCATTGCACAAGGGACGTAAGGGTCTTAGAGTTTAAAGTTGTGGTTAGGTATCTACCTTAATTACTTTCTTGTACTTACGGATGTTTGCAAGGGGTATACTCACAAGTATGTATTAGTCTTGGATGGGGCGGTACATTAGCACAGGTTCACCCACACAACACTTATCAAGCTAGAGAATATTAATCATCTATATGAAGCGAAAGCACTTGATAGTCTTCCCATGTGTCCTCGAGAACGTTTGGTCATCTTAAGTAATACAACCGACTTGTCCTTTGCTGCATAAAGGATTGGGCCACTTGCTGCATTTATTCCTACTATCTTTTATTTGCTCGTACTTTGTTTACTTGCTTTATCAAAAACCCCTAAAAATCCGTTTGCTAAGTATTTGCAGAGAATTCATGATCCATACCACTAGCCAACACCTTCTGCTCCTCGTTGTGTTCGACACTCTTACTTATCGAAAATATTGCGATACACCCCCTATACTTATGGGTCATCAAGACTATTTTCTGGCACCGTTCCCGGGAAGTGAAGCACTATTGGAGAGTGGAACTGGTAAAGGAAACTTCTACTATGAGTATTGTTTACTTCTGTTATTTGCTTTATTTTCGTTATGGATAATTCGCTGAGTTTCTTATTTGGTAATGCTACTACCACTGCTAAGGTAGTAGATAAACCACCACCTGCTGAGAATGATGTTTTCAAAATACCTACAAGAATTATTGATCGTGTTATGGATAACTACTATGTTAGGGATGGAACTGTCCATCCTGGTGATCATTTGCTCTTTATACACGAATTATGCGGGTTGTTCAAGTGTGCAGGTATTACTAAAGATCAAGTTAAGAAGAAGTTATTCTCATTATCACCGAAAGGAAGAGCTGATGAATGGTATAAGCTGCTGAAGAATGGTCAAGCTCTGGAATGGGAGGAAATAGTGCCTCTCTTTTATTCAAAGTTTTATCCTCCTAGTGAGATTCATAAAGATCGAAATCAAATATACAACTTTTGGCCTCTTGATGGAGAGAGTACAGCTCAAGCTTGGGGGAGATTGAAGTTACTAATGCTCAAATGTCCCATTCATGAGCTCCCCAACAATATTATTATCAATAACTTTTATGCAAGGCTTTCTCTTCATGATAAGGATTTATTGGATGCTTCTTGTGCTGGATCATTCACTCGCATGGACGAAGAAGCTAAATGGGATCTTCTGGACCGTATTCAAGACAATGCTGAAGCTTGGGAGAATGACAAAGGTAGAAACTCAGGTATAAATTATGATTATGAATGCGTTGAATCTTTTATGGGAACTGGTGACTTTCAAAATATTAAAAATGCTTATGGTCTAGACTCTCAGGCTATTGCTACTTATTTTAAGGCTTTTGCTTCCTACATTGAAGTGCCTAAAAATAAGTGGAACAAGTATCATGAACCTTATAAAGATATTGCTAAGAGTGCTCCTACAAGAAACACTGAAGTTTATACTGCTAATCATGTCTTATCTGAACCTTACATTGAGAAAATGCCTTTCCCAGTTAAGATAAAGGAACATTCTATGATAGCTAGTATGGTTGATGAAAGTACAAATAAAGCTGTTGAACCTGATAAACAAATGGTTGATGAACCTATAATAGCAAGTGTGAAAGACTTTGTCACTAAGTATGAAGAAGAGGGACACACTATCCTTTGTAAGGATACCTCTAATATTATTTCACAAAGTAGTGTTATGAGAGCTAGTATTTCTGTGTTTTCTGTTAGAATAAGTGATCATTTCCATGGTGGTACTTGTGATAGCTATATTGTTAAGTTTATGCATGATACTAAAAATTACTATGAGAGAGGGAAAAGTGTTCGTATGCATCTCCATAATATCAACTTTCCTCGTTTCATGCTGAAAGTTTTTATGTTGCACTTCTTTTTCCTTCTTATGCAAGTTGCCTCTGGTTTCAACGACTTGTTTGTCTGCAAAATGCCCTTGCATAGGAAGTGGGTTAGACTTAAATGTGTGTATTTTTGCTTCTTAATGCTCTCTTTCACTTCAATTCATATTCCTATGTGAGCATCTTCAAAATTATAATGCCCATCTTAATGGCTATAAAGAAAGAGCTTTTTGGGAGACAACCCAATTTGTTTTTGCTTTCAGTTTGTTTTTGTTTATTTGAGTCTTGGAAGTTATTACTTCGGTAATAACCGCTCCTTATCCGTTTTGTTTGGTTTTTGTGTCAAGATCAACCTCTAATGAGAGAGAAGTAAGATTTAGGGAAGTTGCTGTCCCGAAACAGATTTTTTGTGCTTCACCGTAAAAATTTGTGAGAGATCTCTGTATGTCGGATTGAGCTGTAATTTGTTGTGATTATGCCCCAGGTTGTTATTTAACTTTCATTAGTTTTGCACTTCTTGATTTGAGCAACAGAAGATTTTCTAAAAAATTGATCTTTACCTGCTGGTCTGTTTTGACAGATTTAGCCACTCTTGCATTTGCTTCTTTATTCGATTTCCTTTTTGAATTCTTTTTGGGTTTTAGGAAGGAGTTGCTACAGCAGCTTATGTTTTGATGGTTTTAGTTAAAGTTGAACTCAAAAGGTTTTATCACTTTACTTATACTAATGTTGCTAATGAGAACTGTGTGAAGTTTTGTGTAAGAGAAATTTCCAGGAAGTGGAGATAATGGTGTAATAAGGAAGAGAAGGGTTTTATGACTTGAGTAATAAGTGTATGAAGATGAAGATATTGATGTTATTCAAGTGGTGGCTCCGAAAGAATCTACTAGATACCAAATTCAGAGACCTGCAGAGTCCGTTTTCAAATAGGTAACAGTTCTGGTTAGAAAAGTTCCTCGAAAATAATATCCAACTATATTTTTGCAGTTTTCAGTCAATAAGGAAAGCTACAAAGCGAAAAAGGGACGGAAACGGAGCCAGGGTGGCTCACACCACCCTGTGGCGCAGGCCCTTCCCTGGCCACGCCACCAGGTGGTGAGTCCACCCCGGACTCTGCCTCCGACTCGTTTTCTCCCAGTACCTTCCTTTTGATATGAAACTTCATAGCTTATAGATAGCTCAAATAAAACAGCGGAAACTTATAAAAACTTGAGTCCATCAATGCCTCAGGCTAGTTGCGAAGACCCATGATCCCTACGCACCTTTCAATCTTCGGATTCTGCACATGAGACGTGCAGCCAACAAGTAGGGTCAATACTTTGAATGTATTGGCAAATTACACGAAGGAAAGAATAAAACTAACTCTACATGCAAGGCTTGGAGTAGGCTTTGGGGTTCATTTGCATTAAGCCAATTTTCTCTAAGTAAGAAGAAAAGAGGGAGAGTTTTACCCTACTTTATAAACATTGTTTAAGCAGTATAGGGTCAAGTGGAACATGAGGATATTACTCACCAAGTGTCCAATCAACCTAGCACTTGGATATTACGCACCAAGTCCCCAAAATCCCACCCATTGGCGATATTACTCATGCCCTGGGGTTTTATAAAAACTTTAAGTTTGGAAAGAGAGAGGAGATCTTTCAGAGGCTCCATCCTTCAGATGCTCAAGTGTTCTTTTCCGTGAAATCGGTTGATCGATAAGATTGCAATACTCTCGAGAGGTCATGCACTTTCCCCACAATCCACGATCAAGTTCTTTTATAGACAAGAACATGGCGAGGCCTTCCCTTAGTAGCCCCTCTACCAGCTGGATCCAACCGTGCCAAGACCCTCCAAATGTTGGTACCCCAGTGAGGTTTCCCACTAAGTACTAATCCAAGACAGAGCCCATATGTATTGTGGTTGCACTAGAAGCTTCTGAATTCTGAAACATGGTGATACATCCATTTTGCATCACTATTCTATCTCTTAATTCACTATTATTCATTGATATATTTCATATTGAGAGGTGATACTTATGTTATTTCATTTTTTTTGCATGGTTGATGACTTTGGGAGCATGGACCGCTGCAGTCAGGATTTTGATGGAAAAGGTGATGTTTGGAGGCAAAATTCGCGAAGATCAGAAAATCCGAGAAAATATACGGAAAATCCTATTTTTTAGAAGACTAAGGATGCCAGAAGACGGAGTGGAGATGGGCCACAGGGGCCCACACCACCCCCTGGCGCGGGCAGCCCTAGGCCGCGCCAACAGGTGGTGTGGCCGCCCTGGCCCACCTCTGGCTCTCCCCTCTGGCGTATATCATCCTCCCGAAACCCTAAGACTCGGGGAGTGACCACAAAAAGATTCCGCCGCCTCTACGGGGCGGAAAACATCGAGAGAGAAAGATCTCTCCGGCAGACAGATTTCTGCCGGGGGAATTCCTTCCCGAAGAGGGGAGATCGTCGCCATCAACACCACCATCAAGCTGGACTTCATCGGGATCATCATCATCATCACCACCATCATCATCACCATCAACACCCTCATCACCATCTCCATATTACTGTAACAATTGAGTTGAATCTTGCATTAGTTCATAGGGGAAACTTTCCCGATGTTGATTACTCTTTATAGTTGATGCTATTGAGTGAACCATTGAATTATTGTTTATGTTCAGATTGTTATACATCATTATTCCATCTCTGATCATGATCCATATGATGTCTTGTGAGTAGTTCGTTTTGTTCTTGAGGACATGGGAGAAGTCATGTTGTTAGTAGTGGAGTTGTGTTGAGAAAGATTCAATAGTTTGATATTTAAGTTGTGGTGTACTTCTTCTAGTGGTGTCATGTGAACGTCGACTACATGACACTTCACCTATATGGGCCTAGGGGAATGCATTGTGTATTTGGCTACTAATCGTAGGGGTTGCCAGAGTGACAGAAACCTGAACCCCCGTTAGGAAACCATGTTGTCATGGGGAACGCTTTGAACATTGCACTGGTACTTTGTACCTAGTTGATATCATGTTCTTTTGTCTATGGATGTCGTCGGTGTGAAATGAAAGGGGAGCTTGTAAGTCCATGGAGTTATGCATGTGTGTCAGAGAAACGCCTGGGCCACTGGTCTAATCCATGCTGACATGGTGGAAACCTGCAGTGTAACCATAACGAGTATCTATGAAGCATTCTTCTTATAAAAAAAGAGATAGAGATTGAGAAAAAGAGAAAAGAAAAAAAGAGATATTATGAAAAGAGGAAAGAGAGAAAAAAGCACCATATTCCCATGGTAAATAAGAAGATTGCTGAGATACTTGTTGTCTGCTTGCCTTATCATTTTGATATGGGGATTCTTCCGTATCATCGGGCAAGGGGTACCCCGTTGGCGGTTCTCAATGATACACATATGCTTACGATGACAAGAACTTACCGGTGACTAAACTTGAGTAGCATGAGGAGCGACCCTCGTATTCAAGGGACATGAGATTCTCAATTTACAACTTGTCAATGCATATACTCATGTTTGATCACTTTAACCTTAATCACCTAAAGATGCCTATGATAGGGGCAACGAGAGCTGAAAGCTAGTAAGTATCATAATTTTTGGGAGCTCTTTATGAGACTTGCAATCCCTGCTTCCCTCTTTGAAGGGCCTTTCTTTTACTTTGTAGTTGAGTCAGTAAACCTACTCCCTTCTATCTCAGCAAGTATTTGAGTTGTTGTGTTTCATTCATTCATATAATGATTTATTCAATCATGTTTCTTATGTTCCTTGTTTTGCACATTGCTCTTATCTTGATGTTTACTACTTTGAAAGCTATCTTTGAAAACCAACTATTTGTGAACTCCAGCAAATTATCAACTATTCTTCGACCAAGAGCTAAGTTTGCCATTACCAATTATGATTCACTTTATGTATCTTTATTGTGTTTCCTTTACTCATTGCAAGCTAAGTTATATAATAGTGAGTTGTCTTCTATTATGATCTATGCACTTGATGGATGTGATGCTTCTTGTCCGTATTCTTTTATCGACTCTTCACTCCATAAACCAGAGGCCATGTTTATTAAGCTCAGTTTCGCTTGGGGACAAGAGAAGTCTAAGCTTGGGGGGAGTTGATACGTCCATTTTGCATCACTATTCTATGTCTTAATTCACTATTATTCATTGATATATTTCATATTGAGAGGTGATACTTATGTTATTTCATTTGTTTTTGCATGGTTGATGACTTTCGGAGCATGGACCGCTGCAGTCAGGATTCTGATGGAAAAGGTGCTGTTTGGAGGCAAAATCCGCGAAGATCAGAAAATCCGGGAAAATATACGGAAAATCCTATTTTTCCAGAAGACTAAGGATGCCAGAAGACGGAGTGGATATGGGCCACTAGGGGCCCACACCACCCCCTAGAGCAGGCAGCCCTAGGCCGCGCCAGCAGGTGGTGTGGCCGCCCTGGCCCACCTCTGGCTCTCCCCTCTGGCGTATATCATCCTCCCGAGACCCTAAGACTCGGGGAGCAACCACAGAAAAGATTCCGCCGCCTCTGCAGGGCAGAAAACACCGAGAGAGAAAGATCTCTCCGGTAGACAGATTTCTGCCGGGGGAATTCCTTCCCGTAGAGGGGAGATCGTCGCCATCAACACCACCATCAAGCTGGACTTCATCGGGATCATCATCATCATCACCACCATCATCATCACCATCAGCACCCTCATCACCATCTCCATATTGCTGTAACAATTGAGTTGAATCTTGCATTAGTTCATAGGGGAAACATTCCTGGTGTTGATTACTCTTTGTAGTTGATGCTATTGAGTGAACCATTGAATTATTGTTAATGTTCACATTGTTATACATCATTATTCCATCTCTGATCATGATCCATATGATGTCTTGTGAGTAGTTCGTTTTGTTCTTGAGGACATGGGAGAAGTCATGTTGTTAGTAGTGGAGTTGTGTTGAGAAAGATTCAATAGTTTGATATTTAAGTTGTGGTGTACTTCTTCTAGTGGTGTCATGTGAACGTCGACTACATGACACTTCACCTATATGGGCCTAGGGGAATGCATTGTGTATTTGGCTACTAATCGAGGGGTTGCCAGAGTGACAGAAACCTGAACCCCCGTTAGGAAACCATTGCACAAGGGACGTAAGGGTCTTAGAGTTTAAAGCTGTGGTTAGGTATCTACCTTAATTACTTTCTTGTACTTACGGATGTTTGCAAGGGGTATAATCACAAGTATGTATTAGTCTTGGATGGGGTGGTACATTAGCACAGGTTCACCCACACAACACTTAGCAAGCTAGAGAAGATTAATCATCTATATGAAGCGAAAGCACTTGATAGTCTTCCCATGTGCCCTCGAGAACGTTTGGTCATCTTAAGTAATACAACCGACTTGTCCTTTGCTGCATAAAGGATTGGGCCACTTGCTGCATTTATTCCTATTATCTTTTATTTGCTCGTACTTTGTTTACTTGCTTTATCAAAAACCCCTAAAAATCCGTTTGCTAAGTATTTGCAGAGAATTCCTGATCCATACCACTAGCCAGCACCTTCTGCTCCTCGTTGGGTTCGACACTCTTACTTATCAAAAATAATGTGATACACCCCCTATACTTGTGGGTCATCAAGACTATTTTCTGGCGCCGTTCCCGGGGAGTGAAGCGCTATTGGAGAGTGGAACCGGTAAAGGAAACTTCTACTGTGAGTATTGTTTACTTCTATTAGTTGCTTTATTTTTGTTATGAATAATTCACTGAGTTTCTTATTTGGTAATGCTACTACCACTGCTAAGGTAGTAGATAAACCACCACCTGCTGAGAATGATGTTTTCAAAATACCTACAAGAATTATTGATCGTGTTATGGATAACTACTATGTTGGGGATGGAACTGTCCATCTGGTAATCATTTGCTCTTTATACACGAATTATGCGGGTTGTTCAAGTGTGCAGGTATTACTAGAGATCAAGTTAAGAAGAAGTTATTCTCATTATCACTGAAAGGAAGAGCTGAAGAATGGCATAAGCTGCTGAAGAATGGTCAAGCTCTGGAATGGGAGGAAATAGTGCCTCTCTTTTATTCAAAGTTTTATCCTCCTAGTGAGATCCATAAAGATTGGAATCAAATATACAACTTTTGGCCTCTTGATGGAGAGAGTCCAACTCAAGCTTGGGGGATATTGAAGTTACTAATGCTCAAATGTCCCATTCATGAGCTCCCCAACAATATTATTATCAATAACTTTTATGCAAGGCTCCGTCTACATGACAAGGATTTATTGGATGCTTCTTGTGCTGGATCATTCACTCGCATGGAAGAAGAAGCTAAATGGGATCGTCTAGACCGTATTCAAGATAATGCTGAAGCTTGGGAGAATGACAAAGGTAGAAAGTCAGGTATAAATTATGATTATGAATGCATTGAATCTTTTATGGGAACTGATGACTTTCAAAATATTAAAAATACTTATGGTCTAGACTCTCAAGCTATTGCATCTTATTTTAAGGCTTTTGCTTCCTATATTGAAGTGCCTAAAAAGAAGTGGAATAAGTATCATGAACCTTATAAAGATATTGCTAAGAGTGTTCCTGCGAGAAATACTAAAGTTTATACTGCTAATCATGTTTTACCTGAACCTTATATTGAGAAAATGCCTTTTCCAGTTAAGGTAAAGGAACATTCTATGATAGCTAGTATGGTTAATTAAAGTACGAGCAAAGCTGTTGAACCTGATAAACAAATGGTTGATGAACCTATAATAGCAAGTGTGAAAGACTTTGTATTATACGCAAATTTTGGCCAAGTATTTGATTTACTACGAATTATACAAGATTAAATCAATTTCTGACTATTTAAATACAAATCTAGATGGGGCGGCTACACGGGCGACAAGTAGCAGCGTCGGACTGGTCCAGCTAAGCGACGCGGCGCTGACACAACATGCTGACGTGGGCATGCCACGCGGCGCAACGCATTTGGTCGGTACCTGTTTGCTGGCTACCTCTAATCTACGCCCTAGAATCAAGATCGAACGGATGAGAACGATCGGGCGTTACCTGCGGCGGTCGATGTTCAACACCGACGAGGTGGTTGGCCGCGTGGTCGGATTGGTGGTGCTCGATGGCATCCCCAGCGAGCTCCCGGTTGCATGAAGTAGACGACGACATGGCCCTCCTCCTTGCGGTTCCGCTCACGAGATCATCGTCGTGCTTCTCCTCCTCTCCTTGCTGCAGTACTCGACTGGTCCCCGCTAGCTCCGGCAGTTCGACGGTGATGAATTCCTGGCGCTCCAACGATCTGCTGAGGGGGAAAGAGGGTTAGGTGGCGGAGAAGAGCGAGAGGAACCGATTACATGCGGAGAGAGGGGCGGAGGAGGCTCGGAACCTCGGCTTCGAGCTCAACGGTGGTGCAACTCCGGCGAGATTGAACGGACCTTGAATTCGACAGCCCGGTGGCGCTTCGGCAAAATTAGGTTAGGGTTTGGGGGCAGCTCGACACGGGGGATTACATTGGGAGGAAAACATGGAGCGGAGGGCACGAAATCCACTCAGATTCAGCCACGTTTTGTTCAGTACACGACGGCGGTGGTTCGAGTTCGTTCCGAACTCGTCGGAGGAGGCGACGGGGTGGGACCCCCCGGTCAGTGGCTGCGGGGTGCGGGCGGGCTGCGGCAGTCCGCGGCATGGCCAGCCCACTGCGCTACGGGCTGCTCGCTGGCCGGGCACGGCGGTAGATAGGGCACGGGCTAGCTCAGTTGGCCCGCTTAGGTTAGTTTTTTTATCCTTTTTCTTTTCTGTTTTACTATTTGTTTAATAACTTTTGCATATTAACTCCAAATTTAATGAAATTGGTCTCTAGAATTTTGTAAAAGGAAGGATATTAATATGGGATTATAAAATAACACTTTTGCAAGGATTTAGAAGGTTAGGTTTAGTATAACCCCTTCTTGTCTTTATATGACTATAGGGTTTATGGAAAAGTATTTGATGCAACTTTTATTGTGTAATGTGATGATGCATATGATATGATGCATGCTTCTAGTAACATCTGAAATTGTTAAATTTGGGATGTTACAAAACGAAAACTAGAAAAAACAAAGACGCTCCAAGAACAACACAATTGTGCATGAAACAATAAAAATGAAGTGTTTGGAAGAAACTTGAGATTTTTATTGATGAAGAAGGGGATGCCTTGGACATCCCCAAGTTTTGACGCTTGTAATTCTTGAATATTTCTTGGGGTGACACGGGTGGCATCCCCAAGCTTGAGCTTTTGTCCATACTTCATCTTATCACATTATTCTTCCCTACACTTCAAAATTTCCTTCATACAAAACTTCACACAATCTTCATTAGCAACATTAGTGTATTCAAGATAATAAGTCCTTTGGTTCAGTTTCAACACAAGTAAAACTTCCATTAAAACACAAGCTACTATAGCACTTCCTTTTAAAAGTTCAAATGATCAAGGAGAACTCAAAGAGAAAGAGATTAAGAGGCAAATGCAAATAATGGCAGAAATCTGTCAAAATAGACCATCAGGTAAAAACCAATTTTTTCGAAGACCTTTTGTTGCTAAAATAGAAAAGTGTTAAGCTAACGGATGTTAGATAACAACCTGGGGCAGAAGCACAAAAAATTACAGCTCCATCCGACGTATAGAGATTTTTCACGAATTTTTACAGCGAAGCACAACAATCTGTTTCGGGACAACAACTTTCCCAAGTCTTACTTCTCTCTCATTAGAGGTTACTATTGGCACAAAAACCACACAGAAAGGATAAGGAGAGGTTATTACAGAGGCAATAACTTCCAAGAGTCAACAAAAGAAAAAAAATTGACTAAAAATTTGGGTTATCTCCCAATAAGTGCTTTTCTTTAACGCCTTTAAGCTAGGAATAAGAAGCAAGATTCAAGTATTCTCAAATGAAGAAGCATTAAGATCAATACCAGAAATATCTTCAATAAGGCAAGGTATCTCATCCAAATAAGTTCTAGAGGATCCTCTCTCAATACTCTTGGGTTCACTATTTTCATCAAACGGGTTTTTAGGAACAATCTAATCAAAATTCTTTTCTAAGCCTTCATGCATTCCTACAAGTTTAAAAGGTATCGGTATTTTAATTTCCTCCCATTTTTAGGTTTGTTTTTGTCCATCTTTTCTCACGTACCAATAACATCTACACATGAGCCTAGCATATTAAAACGTTCAAATATTTTTCTGTCTTCCTTAACAACATCATAGAATTCCTTAAGCAAAGTTTCTAGAATAAAACCTCTCTTTTCAGTATCCTCAATATCTTTAAGTTTAAGAAACATTACTTGCATTATGGGGTTAAGGTTAACAAACCTAGCTTCCAACATGTGAACTAAAGAAGCTGTAGCAATTTCATAATTTGGAGCAAGATCTGCTAAGGATCTATCCTTAATATCCTCATGCTTGCTAACATGATTAAAGAATTCTTCAATATTAACTTTCCCAATTATAGAGCCACTACCTATTGAAAGGTCTTTTAGAGTGAACTTAGGTGTCAACATGGCAAGCCAAGAATGAGGTGGAAACTTACAGAAAGAACTATTTTTTTGTGTTTTTAATATGAAGAAGCAAACCAGTAAACCTAATTGTTTTGTGTTTTTGATAAAAGAAACAAGCAAACAAAGTAGAAATAAACTAAGCAAAACAAAAAACAAAGTAAAGTGATTGGTTGTGAGGGACTCCCCTTATGAAGATGTCCTTGACTCCCCAGCAACGGCGCCAGAAAAAAGGCTTGATGGCTCAAAATATATCGAGCTTGTTGGGGAACCCCAACAGGAAGGTATGATGAGCACAACAACAAGTTTTCCCTCACTTATGAAACCAAGGTTATCGAACCACTAGGAGCAAGGAAACACCTCCAAGGTGTTGTTTCCAACTTGGAATCATGCACAACACAACCACAGAACTTTACCCCAACTTATAGTGAGGTTGTCAATCTCACCGGTTTTGCTGAAAACAAAGGATTAAAGGTATTGTGTGGAAGATAGTAATTGCTTGCAGAAAGTAAATAGTAAACAGTAAATAGTAGATTGTAGATGGATGGTAAAAGAATGGACCGGGGTCCATAGTTCACTAGAGGTGATTCTCCTTAAGATAGATGACATGTTGGGTGAACAAATTACAATGGGGCAATTGATAGACACCGAGAAAGCATACATGCATATACTAATCATCTTGTCTCCTATGAGATTTGATTAGGCATTACAACATTATAAAAGACCGTAATCCAACTAAATATATGACTAATAATCCACCTTCAGGTTATCATCCGAACCCCCTCCAGTATTAAGTTGCAAGCAACAGATAATTGCATTAAGCAAACTGTGTAAAGTAAACAATACGATTGTCCCATGGACAAAGGATTGCTGTTTTCTCCCTAGTAGCAACAACACATCTAGTACCTTAGAGATTTCTGTCACTTCCCCAGATTACTAGAGACATGAACCCACTATCGAGCATAAATACTCCCTCTTGGAGTTGCTAGCATCTACTTGGCCAAGATAGGTACTAACAACAGAAAGCATGCAAGATCACAAATAACATAGACATGATAGAATCAATAATCAATCTGAAGTAGCATCTCAATATCCATCGAATCCCCGTAAACACAACATGTAAGATTACAAATAGATGATCTTGGTCATGAACGGAGCTCACAAGATCTAAACATGATAGCACAAAGGAGGAGAACCAACCATCTAGCTACTACATGGACCCATAGTCCAGGGATGAACTACTCACGCATCACACCGGAGGCAGTCATGGTGATGAAGAAGGCCTCCAGGGTGATCTCTCCCCTCCGGCAGGGTGCCGGGAAGAGCTTCAGATCCCTCCTGATCTAGGGATGGAGATGACGGCGGCTACAGACTCTTTCATGGAATTTTGATCGGGTACTTAGGGTTTTTGTCCTGGGAGGCTTTTGTAGGTGGAAGGGCAAGGTCGGTGGAGTACCAGGGGGCCCACACCCCTGGTGGCGCGCCCCCCAGGCCACGCCGCCACCAGGTGTGGTCGCCCTAGTGCGCCACTTCGTCTCCCCTCCGGACTCTGTGTTGCTTCGGGTAAAATATTAACTTTGGCTTTTGTCCGGTCCAATTCCGTGAATATTTCCTTACTAGCTTTTCTGAAACCAAAAACAGCAGAAAACAGGCAACTGGCACTATGGCATCTTGTTAATATGTTAGTTCCAGAAAATGTGTAAAAATACACCAAAGTGTGGTCAAAACATAATAAAGTAGATATAAAACAAGAATGGAACATCAAATATTATAGATACGTTTACAACTTGATGTTGTACTGAGGCCAAGATCTTGATAAGAACAGATTTACACTTGATGAATTTAGTCCCTTATTTTAGTTTAACTTTCTCAATGATGATTGGAAAACAGTGCATTACGCTGTTTAAAACTAAGAGCAATCTAACACTAACCCCCTCTTTGTTTATATATTTTCCTATCTTTGTTTGCAGGTACAAGACCAAGTGAAGAATAAGAAGATTAGTTTATGACTAGTATTTTATTTCTTCAATTGTAATCTTTTCTTTTTCTCTATTGTAAGAACAATGTATTCATATATTCATTATTTAATAAAGCTTTTATTTCCTTGAGAATGTCTCTGTAATGCTTTGACTTCAAATACCTTTGTATTCATTATTAATTGTTGAATAAAGGAAAGAATTAAGAAATATCCAGTTGGAGTTATTCATTTGTATTGTTTTCAATCTTCCTTATTGTTTTATTATTAAATATTCAACAATATTAACTAAATCTTTTTGGAAAACAATACAACACTAATTACTTCTAATTTTCAAATCTTTTCAAATTGATTCAAATTTCAAAGATGAATTCAAATTATTCACCCAAATTCATAATGATTCCTAAGGATCATGTCATAATTCATAGCAAACACTCCTAAGAGCTAAACCGTAACTCAAGTAGTGAAAGAAACTCTGATCTTCCCGGGGTTTTGTTTGGCAAAAAATTTACCCCAATTTTATAGATGAATGCATGCATATGCACAAATTTCTATTTCTACCCTTCGTTGGTTCCTAAACATTGGGATGTTACAGTCTTCCCCCCTTAAATTAAATTTTGTCCCGAAGTTTTACTAATGTGTACCTGAATAGTTATAGATAGGCTTCTCGTAGGTCATCCTCTTTCTCCCAGGTTCCTTCCTATTCAGGATGATGTGCGTGTACTTTGCAGTACTTAATAGCTCTGTTCCTTAACCTTTTCTAGTTCTCTTCCAAAATCTTGTAGGGTTTCTCAACATAAGTCAAATCCTCTTGCAATTCAATCTCTTGATGTGTGATTGCATCATCGGGAACTTTAAGACACTTCCAGAGTTGTGATACATGGAAAACATTATGAACTTGAACCGTCCTTGTGGGTAACTCTAAAGCAAATGCGGTATTTCTATTCTGGCTCCATATATTGCATGGTCTGATATATCTTGGACTTAATTTTACTTTTACTCCGAATCTTTTAACTCCTTTCATTGGGCTAACCTTGAGATATACCATATCTCCCACTTCTAGATGCCATGCTCTTCGACTGTGATCTACATAACTCTTTTGACGACTTTGAGCTATATTCAGTCGATCTCTGATGATATCTATAACGTCTTGCTTTTCCTTGATATAATCAGGTGCAAACTCTTTGCTACTACTGGTTCATACCAACATATCGGTGATCTACATTTTCAACCATAAAGTACCTCATATGGTGCTGCCTTCAGACTACTTTGATAGCTATTGTTGTAAGAAAATTATGCCAAAGGTAGATGATCTTCCCACAAAACCTCCAAAATATAAGGCACATGCTCTGAGCATATCTTCTAATACTTGGTTAGTTCTTTCTATATGACCTCTGGTCTCTAGATGATAAGTTGTGCTAAAATCCAGTTATGACCCGAGTGCTTCAGGTAGTTTCTTACAAAATGCTAAAGTCTAAACACAGACCCTCTATCCGATACAATTTTTCTGGGTAATCCATGCTTACTAACGATCGCCTTGACATATACCTCTACCAGCTTCTCAGCATCATCCTTTTGATTCCCTGGAATGAAATGTGCACTTTTGGTGAGTCTATCAACTATTACCCATATCATATCTTTTCGCTTCGGAGTCATCAGTAATCCTGTAATGAAATCCTTCCCAATTTCCTCCCATTTCCACTGTAGAATTGCTAGTGGTTGTAGTGGTCCTACTGGACTCTGATGTTCTACCTTTACTCTCTGGTAGGCATGACATTCAAACACATATTTTGCAATGTCTCTTTTCATATTGTTCCACCAAAATAGCTCCTTAAGATCCATGTACATCTTTGTACTTCCTGGATGAATTGAATATGGTGTCTCATGTGCTTCTTGGAGTATTATCTCCCTAATCTCTAGTACATCTGGTACACAAAGAAGATTTTGAAACCATAAAGATGCATAATCTCCAAGGTGAAAACTGATGTTTGACCTTTGGAAATTCTTCAGATTTCTTCAGCAATGAACAAATCATCAAGTTGATGACGATAGAACTCATGACGAAGATCACTACTTCGCTCTTCCATAACCGTCATGGTAGCTAAGCCTATACGAACTTTTGCACTTAAGATCTGTATTTGTAACCTTTCCAAATCCATTTGCAACTCCTTTGGTAGTTCTCGATCTATCGGTTGAACATTTGCACTCTTCCGACTTAAAGCACCTACTACTACATTGGCCTTTCCTGGAGTATAATTGATTGTAAGGTCATAATCCTTAATCAACTACAACCATCTTTTCTGCCTCATGTTCAATTCCTTCTAAGTGAAGAAATATTTGAGACTTTTATGATCAGTGTATAGTTCACACCTTGCTCCATAAAGAAAATGCCTCCAACTCTTCAAAGCAAAAACTACTACCGCTAATTCCAAATCATGTCTTGGGTAGTTGACTTCATGAGGTTTGAGTTGTATAGACCCATAAGCAATTACCTTGGGATCTTGCATTAGAACACAACCTAAGCCTTCCTTAGATGCATCACAATATACCGTGTAATCTTTTCTGATTTCCGGTACTTCTAAGACTGGTGTTGTAGTCAATTTGGGTTTCCATTCTTGAAAACTGGCTTCACACTTTTCATCCCACACAAATGGAGGTTTTTTCCTTAGCAGTTTGGACATTGGTCCTGCTATCTTAGAGAAACCTTCAATGAATCTCCGATAGTAACCTACCATTCCTAGAAAACCTCTGATTTGTTTAACATTGGTTGGTGCCTTCCAATCCAACACTGATTGAACCTTGGATGGATTGACTGCAATTTCATCCTTACTAATGGCATGACCAAGGAATTCAACCTTGTCCAACCAAAATTCACACTTACTGAACTTAGCAAACAACTTGTGTTCCCTTAGAATTTGTAACACTATCCTCAAGTGATCAGCATACTCCTCCTTATCCTTGGAGTATATCAAAATATCATCAATAAACACTATGACAAACTTTTCCAGATATGGTATGAAAACCTTGTTCATCAGATTCATGAAAATTGCTGGTGCATTAGTCAACCCAAAAGGTAGTACCAAATACTCATGATGTCCATATCTCGACACAAATGCTGTTTTTGGAACATCCTTAGGCTTAATCTTGATTTGATGATAGCCTGATCTCAGATCAATCTTGGAAAACACCCTGGCTCCCTTGACTTGATCAAATAAATCCTAAATTCTTGGCAAAGGATACTTGTTCTTGATGGTGACATTGTTCAGATTTCTATAATCTCCACACATCCATCGTCCTCCATCTCTTTTATCAACAAAAATCACTAGAGTTCCCCATGGGGATACACTCTCTTGAATGAAACCTTTTCTGGCCAACTCATCAATTTGTTCTTTAAGATCTTTTATCTCCTTTGGACCCATCTTGTATGGTGCTTGAGCAATAGGTGTTTTTACCAGGTATCAGGTCAATAGTGAATTCTATCTCCTGATCAGGCGGCCTTCCTGGTAATTCTGCTGGAAAAACATCTTGAAACTCATTTACTAGAGGAATATCCTCCAACTTGACCTCACTCATGGAGTTTAGTTGTAGATCTACCTCCATATGTGTATTCTTATCATCTTGGTAAACCAACCTTCCTCCACCCGGAGTCTCTATTGAGACAGTCTTGTCTTCACAATTGATCTGGGCTCCATGCTCAGTCATCCAATCCATTCCCAGCACTACTGCTATTCCTCTCAATGGAATCACATAAAGATCCACATAATAGGTTTGACCCCAGATTGAGGTAACTTGGTTTAGCTTAATGTTTCTTACTACCACGATCCCTCCAGCGATAACTACGGTCATAGGTTTTTCTAACGGTGCCCTTCTAATCGCAAACTTATCACAAAATTGTTTAGATATGAATGAAGTAGTTGCACCAGTATCAAATAGAACTTTTCCAGGGTTGGTGAGAATATTGAGCGTACCTATCACCCCTTGATCTGAGTTATCTACCTCCTCCAAGGTTGTGCAATTTAGCTTCTCGGTAGGTCCTCTCCTCTTGCCATTATTGTCCTTGACAAAATTTCCACTCCTATTAGGCTATCCGCCTCTACCTCTTGCTTGACCACCGCCTGATGTAGGCCAACCAGCTGGTGGTTTCTTGGGACAATCAGGCTTCATGTGCCCCTTATGACCACAACCATAGCATATGATTACTAGCTTCTGACATTCACTTTGAAAATGCCCAGGTAACCCACAATTGTGACAGATGACATTCCTCTGAGACGATGATGCCCCACGATTGGGATTATTTGAGGTTCTAACCCAGGGTTTAAATTCCAAGTTTGGTTTAGGCTTACTAGCTTGAACTCTTTTAGTTTCTTGCTTTTCCCTCTTCCTTCTATCCTCCTGAACATTCTTGTGATCATCCTCAAAAGTGATGGCCGCATCTAGTAACTACCAGAAAGTCTGCTTGTTGGAAAGTCTCAGCTGCATCTTCACAAATGGATTCAGTCCACGCATGAACCGCTTCTTTCTATTCTCTTCGGTGTTTACCTTGTCAGCAGCGTAACAAGATAAATCACTAAACTCCTGGATGTACTTCATGACACTAGAGTAACCTTGCTGCAGTTCCTCAAATTCCATACGCTTTAGTTCAATAACACTTTCTGGAACATGCTATTCATGGAATCTCTGCTTGAACTCCACCCAGTTGAAAGCGCATGTGGCCCCCCATGTGTGGTTTAGGTAATTAATGATAATCTTTATGGACTAATGTTTGAGTTACACTTGTAGGAATTGTCCATTGGCATCGCTTGGAGTATGTGTTGGCTCCAATGTGGAAGATATGAAGAAGAAGAAGCTTTGACCAAGGGATTTGGGCCTTTTGGTGTCATACCAAGGTGGACATGAGTCGATGAATACAAGGTCAAAGTAAAGGTTTCCCCATGGTGTATGGGGGAGCAAAGTGCAAGTATTCATCTAGCAAGCGCAAGGAAGTGGAATCAAGAAAGGCGCTCCATCTTGAGAAGGACAAGATCATCTACATCGTGCTCAAGTGGATTGCTCAAGGCAAAGGTATTCTTGATAGGTTTTCCCTTTTGTCGGTCTCGTGTTGGTAGTTGAGAGATCGGGTTTAGGATAGATAGTCGTACTATCAAGAGGGATCTCAATTGAGTAACTCGATCATATCGTTCGGAGAGAGCTCAAACCTTTGCACTCTTAGCATCATCTTTCTTGGTTGTTTGTTGGTCCTATCCCTATGAGGATATAGAGCTTGTGGTAATCTTCATAACAAGCTCTTGTTCATCAAAAACGGATTACCTTTTATACCTTATTGCGTTTTTGATCTTGGAGGTTTTCTGGACTCTCACTGAGTGAGGTATCTCACATTATAATACTTGATACTTTCACACGTCGTGATATCCAATATTTCCAATAAAATTGGTTTCAGGTCAATCGAAGTTCCCTAGCTAAAGTTATGCCTATTTGATTTAAAAAGAAAAAAGGAAAATATTTTCTCTGGGCCGAGCGGTAGTACCGGGCCACTACCGCCCAGCCCTGCCCGCGGCCTGCTTCTCTGGGTCGCCTGGTTGGGCCATCCTGTGCTACCGGCTTCAACCGGTACTACCGTCCGGGTGGGCCGGTAGTATCGGGCCAGCCTAGCCGCCCTTCCCCACTCCCCGGCCCAGCTGTTGTGCTGCCTTGGTGCTTGCTCTGCTTCCCACCGCGGCTGCACTCCCGCTTGCTGGGCCGCCTCGCTCGTGCTGGCCTAGCTCCTACTGGCTTCGCTCGCTCGCGCTACGTGTCGCTGGGTGGACCGCCCCGATCCCCTCGATCGCTCACTGGCTAGCGCTCTCTCGCCAGATCGCCTCCCGCTGCCCCGCATTGACCCGCATGTGTGATCGCTATTCCTGTCCCCGGCCCCACATGCTAGCACGTTGCCTGGTTCCCCTACTTTCCTCGACCGCTCACTGTCTCCCTCACTTGGCTTTTGTGCTGCTGGGCTCGCAACCGGTAGTACCTAGCCCATCTGGTACTACCAACTCTGGCCGAAAATCTTCCCCCAACGGGCAAATATTTGCCCCCCCTTTAAATAGCCTCTTCCCTTTTTTTGGCTTGCTTCTTCCTCATTTATTCTTCAAGCATTTACCCTAATCTTTGACATCTTTTGAGCTTGATTCTTTCTCCCCCCCCTCCAATGTTTTTTGCTAAGATTTGAGGGGAAGTTAGAGGAGATCTAGATCTACAATTTGACCAAGCCTTTTCATCTCTTTGTGAGTGAATCTTTGGGATCTAGATCTTTGGGGGATTTTGTGTCCCCCTTTTGTGTTCTTCCTCTCTTGTTCCCCCACTTTCTTTAGTAACCTTGTTGGAACTTGAGAGTGAAGATTTGGGGCATCTTTGGGGTGTTCTTGCCTTTTGCATTAGGTGCATCAGTTTGTGTTCTCTCCGGAGGATTTGGTTGGTGATATTCAAGAAGCTTGTCCCTCTTGGGTTCTTGGAACCCTAGACGGTTGTGTGGCCTTTGTGGCATATTCTTGGGGCCTTCAATTAAGTTGTGAAGCTCCCCCCGAGATTGAGGCCTTGGTGGAGATTATTGGGAGCCTCCAATTAAGTTGTGGAGATAGCCCCAATCTTGTACGGGTTCGATGACCACCCTCAAGTGTCCCATAGTGGAACGGGTGCTTGCCCGCGTGGTGGGTGCTTGGGAGAATAGGGTGAGGCCTTTGTGGCGTTGGTGGTGGAGAACCTTAGTATATCTAGGCTTTGTGCTTAACAAAAGAAAACGCTAGTTTTATTCCACCATTGTTAAGCCCATATCGTAGAAGTTTTTAACCGCCTATTCACCCCCTCTAGGCGACATCCATGATCTTTCAATAGGTATACTCCGTACCTGGAGGTTTTATTGCCAACTAATTCTCCCACCAAGATGTTGCAGGTCTAGTTAAAAGGTATGTTGCATACCTTAACTTATCCTCATCATTGCACCCTATAGTCTTGAGCTTTCTCTCTATATCCGCCACCAATCCTCTACATCCATTGGTTCTAGAGCCGATGCAAAAGGTATTGGCCTTGCATTCTGTAAATCCGAAAGACTTACACCCGACCTTCCGGTTCCATCTGATGTCCAACTCGGTCCATCAACCCCTCCATAAACTTGTTCTGAGATTCTTGCATCATCTGCATATATTGCATGAAATTCTGATCCATCAATGGCCTCATTGGTGGTGGTGGTGGTAGATCTTCCTGCATTCTGGCGTCTTCATCCGCCTTTCCCTTAGCTTCGCGCTCCATGCGCTGCTGTTCAGTCTTGTCATCTACACACGTTTCCATAACCCCCTAGTCGTGTAACATCAAGCGAAACTCATAATTACATCATGCCATGCTTTCTGAGCTCAACTGCATGCCTAGAACTGGTCACACAATGGAAATCAAGATACAAATAAGAACCAAGTATGCAACACACATAATATACATTACATTAACATAGGTGGTACAGTACATTACAACCCATATTATACAAATGCTACATATCCCTGTGAGTGCTACCTCACTTATTTAATTACATCAGTTCTCGAACTCTACAATACGCATTACCCAACATATGACATTCCACCTCAAGTGGTCACGCTCCTTAGAAGCCGCGACACTCGCCGTGCATGCCTAGAGTCCAACCATGCCGACGTGAAGTCTGACGCACAGTCTGCGGGACAACTTGCCACCTATATGGATGGTACTCAGTATCAGAAGTATCCGGATCATCCAACTAAAGTGCGTCCATACCTTCCAACTCATCTGAGGTGTCTTCAGAAACATCCCCCTCACTAACTTCTCTAAGCGTCTCCTGCATCCTGGCCTAGAGTAATCCGTAGAATATACCGCTTCCGGTGCTCCCCGAGTACTTTGTTGGGAACGATAGTCCTAAGTGATAATTGGATAGTGCACGTTATCTGGGGTAGCTAGGATAATGTTCCGGTGACTCAAACACCCTTTCTTCAGGATCTTCCTCCTCATCTACCAACACTGCATCATTGTCGTTAGTAGTATTACCTCTCTCACCCATCCAACTGGATTGTCCGACCTCCCCGTCAGGACCATCCACTGACATTTGAGTCCAACTGGATCCCATTCTCCATCCTTCAGAATTCCTAATAGGAAGTTCCGAATCTTCGGTTCCCCAAGAATTCTATGGTACTAGATAACTAGTACCCTCATCCGGATATCTGGTGGGTTCTGGTATACGTGAATAGGGATATGGTGTATAGGATACTTGATCTATAGGTATATCCTTGGATAGTGGACTAATTTTACCTCCTGCTTCCTTCTCTAACTTAGCCGCCAAAACTCCCTTTTTTGAGAATTGGTAAGATCCTCATGCATACTATCATTGTCTTCCACTATTATACGATGAGCATTGTAGAAAGACTCCACTAACAACCGATATTGATCCCTATACTTAGAAGCTAACCTTGGGTGCTATTTGACTAGCTAAAGATGATTCATAGCTAAATCTGAGTCCATGGAATCATGATGAATCATAGTGTATGTGCTCCCTGTAAGTAATTCAGCCTTGTGCTCTCGGATAGTGGTGAGTGCTTCCACTAGCGCAATATTAAACGCCACAGTATGACTACGACCTTCACCATGTGGCATGGCTAGGATTGGTCTTAGCTTCTCAGGTAAATAGATATTGACTCGATACTTTGCAATCATTTAACCATCAAATTATGCAAAAGTCTTCACTGGAATCTTGGCTTCACACCCAAATACTCCCAGAAGTTCTCGTAACTGATCCGCCATCTCTCCCTAATAATCATCAAGACTATCCTCCACCATAGTACAAGTCTACTTAGGAAACCTTGGCACCATTCTAGCTGTATACAAAATATTTTAATTAGTAACAGTGCATCATAATAAAGAATTAACACACTAATTCATTGCAAATGTATCTATAATTTTTGATGTTCCATGCTTGGTTTTATCCACTTTCTTGTGTTTTGTCCACACTTTGGAGTACATTTCATATGATTTCTTGGACTAACCTATTAACAAGAGCCACAGTGCCAGCTGCCTGTTTTCTGCTGTTTTTGGTTCCAGGAAAGTCAGAAAATGAATATTCTCGGAATTGGACGGGACCAAAGCCAAAATGCCTATTTTTCTGGAAGTCATCAGATGCCAGAATACGAGACGAAGAGGAGCCAGGGGCCACCACACCACCTGGCCGCGTGGGCCAGGCCTGGCCGCGCCAGGGGGTGGTGTGGCCAGTCCAGGCACCCCCTCGGCCTCTCTTTCTGCCTATATATTGCCCTCGAGACGAAAAACCTAAGTACCCGATCAAAAATCCACGAAAGAGTCTGTAGCCACCGTCATCTCCATCCCTAGATCGGGAGGGATCTGAAGCTCTTCCTGGCACCCTACCGGAGAGGGGAATTCACCCTAGAGGCCTTCTTCATCATCATGCAAGCCTCCGGTGTGATGCGTGAGTAGTTCATCCTTGGACTACGGATCCATGTAGTAGCTAGATGGCTGGTCTCCTCCTTTGTGCTTTCATGTCTAGATCTTGTGAGCTCCGTTCATGATCAAGATCATCTATTTGTAATTCTGCATGTTGTGTTTGCGGGGATCCGACGGATATTGAGATGCTATTTCAGATTCATTATTGATTCTATCATGTCTTTGTTATTTGTGATCTTGCATGCTTTCCGTTGTTAGGAGCTATCTTGGCCAAGTAGATGCTAGTAACTCCAAGAGTTAGTATTTATGCTCGATAGTGGGTTCATGCCTCTAGTAATCTAGGGAAGTGACAGAAATCTCTAAGGTACTAGATGTGCTGTTGCTACTAGGGAGAAAACAACAATCCTTTGTCCATAGAACAATCGCATTGTTTACTTTACACGCAATTCATAAAGCAATAATCTGTTGCTTGCAACTTAATACTGGAGGGGGTTCGGATGATAACCTGAAGGTGGATTATTAGTCATAGATGCAGTTGGATGGCGGTCTATGTATAATGTTGTAATGCCCAATCAAGTCTCAAAGGAGTCAAGATGATTAGTATATGCATGTATTGCTTTCTTGATGTTTGTCAATTGCCCCACTATAATTTGTTCACCCAGCATGTTATCTATCTTAAGGAGAGCCACCTCTAGTGAACTATGGATCCCGATCCTTTTCTTTTACATACAATCTATAAACTGTCTACTGCTTTGTGTTTACTTTCTTCAAACTATTACTTCCTCCATTCGATACATTTAATCCTTTGTTTTCAGCAAAATACGGTGAGATTGACAACCTCATCGCAAGTTGGGGACAAAGTTCCGTGGTTGTGTTGTGCAGGTCTCCACGTTGCTACTAGCACCGGTAGTGCGTCCTGCCAAGGCTCAGATAGCAACACCTTTAGGGTGTTTCCTTGCTCCTACTGGTTCGATTAAACCTTGGTTTCATAACTGAGGGAAACTTATTGCTGTGCTCATCATACCTTCCTCTTGGGATTCCCAACAAGCTCTACATCAACACCGAGCCATCAAGCATTTTTCTGGCGCCGTTGCCGGGAGTCAAGGACATCTTCACAAGGGGAGTCCCTCATAACCAATATCTTTACTTTGTTATTTTTGTTTTGCTTAGTTTACTTTTGCTTTGTTTGCTTGTTTCTTTATCAAAAACACACAAAAATTAGTTTTACAAGTTTGCTTTCTTATTCAAAAACACAAAAAAATGACTACTCTTGAAAACACTAAGTTGTGTGACTTCACTAGCACCAACAACAATGATTTTATGAGCACACCTATTGCTCCACTATGCCTGAAGATACTTTCTTTGAGATAAAACCTGCTTTACTCAATCTTGTTATGAGAGAACAATTTTCTGGTATTGGTAATGAAGATGCTGCCGCCCATCTAAATAACTTTGTTGAACTTTGTGAGATGCAAAAGCATAGGGATGTAGATGGTGATATTATTAAGCTGAAATTGTTTCCTTTCTCTTTAGGAGGAAAAGCTAAAGAATGGTTGAATTCCTTAACTAGGAATAGTATTGATTCTTGGACTAAGTGCAAAGATGCTTTCATTGGAAAATACTATCCACCTGCTAAGATTATATCTATGAGAAGTGAAATAATGAAGTTTAAACAATCTGATAATGAACATGTTGCTCAAGCTTGGGAATGAATGAAATCTTTGGTAAAGAATTGTCCCACTCATGGACTGACTGCTTGGATGATCATCCAAACTTTTTATGCAGGATTGAACTATTCTTCAAGGAACCTATTGGATTCTGCTGCTGGAGGTACCTTTATGACCATCACTTTGGGTGCTGCAACAAAACTTCTGGACAATATGATGGTTAATTATTCTGAATGGCATACTGAGAGAGCTCCACAAGGTAGGAACGTAAATTATGTTGAGTAAACCTCCTCCTTGAGTGATAAGATTGATATTATTATGTCTATGCTTGTTAATGGGAAAGCCCATATTGATCCAAATAATGTTCATTTGGCTTCTTTGGTTGCTCAAGAAGAGCAAGTTGATGTGAACTTCATAAGAAATAACAATTTTGGCAATAATGCTTATAGGAATAATTTTGGCAACAACAATTATAAGACATATCCTCCCAACAATGGTAATGCTTATGGAAATTCCTACAACAACAATAGGAGTGCTCCCTCTGAACTTGAAGTTATGCTTAAAGACTTTATTAGTAAACAAACTGCTTTCAATAAAACTATTGAGGAAAAACTCTCTAATGCTGAAAGAAATATAGCATCTTTGGCTGAAGCTCAATCTTCTTTGAATAAAATGTCTGCTAAACCTGAAACTAATGATAATCCCTTTGCAGCTACTAATGCCATACAAGTAAGAATTGATGAAAATGTTAGACTATTAGCTGAATTACATGCTAAGTAGGAAAGAGAAGATGAAATTGCTAGAAACATTAGTGTTTCTACTATTACCACCACTAGTGTTGAGGCTAGTAATAATTCTACTACTTTAAATGATAATTATGATTTTGATCTTGATGGTTGCAATATCTCTGAAGTCATTAAGTTCCTACAAAAGCTTGCTAAAAGTCCTAATGCTAGTGCTATGAACATGGCCTTTACAAAACACATTACTGATGCTCTCATAAAGATTAAAGAAGAAAAGATGACACATAAAGCTTCTATTCCTATAAAACAAGAAGATGGTTGGGAACCCATCATTAGTATGAAAGTGAATGACTTTGATTTCAAAGCTTTATGTGATCTTGATAGTAGTGTTTCTATTATGCCTAGAAGGATTTATGATATGATTGATTTGCCTCCACTTGAAGATTGTTATTTGAATGTCCCACTTGATGATAATGTTAAAAAGAAACTCATGGGGAGTCTTAATGATGTTTTTATTATGGTTAACAATGCCTATGTCCCTGTTGATTTCTATGTTTTGGATGTTGAATGCAATGCTTCTTGTCCTATTACTTTGGGAAGACCTTTTCTTAGAACTATTGGTGCCATTATTGATATGAAAGAAGGCACCATTAAATATCAACTCCCACTCAAGAAAGGTATAGAACACTTCCCTAAGAAGAGAGAGAAGATTTCTTTTGCCTCTCCTATGAAAACAAAATTTGGTCTTAATGCTTCTTCATTTGAGAACACTTGATTCTTTTTCTTGCTTCTTATGCCTAACTTAAAGGCGTTAAAGAAAAGTACTTATTGGGAGATAACCCAAAAGTTTTAGATGAGTCTTGGAAGTTATTACTTCCGTAATAACTGCTCCTTATCCTTTTTATTTGCTTTTTGTGCCAAGAGTAACCTCTAATGAGAGAGAAGTAATGGTTGGGAAAGTTGTTGTCCTGAAACAGATTTCTGTGCTTCACCGTAAAAATTGATATAAAATCTCTGAACGTCTTTTTGAGGCGTGACTTTTTGTGCTTCTTCCCCAGGTTGTTATCTAACTTTTGTTAGTTCAACACTTTTTGATTTGAGCAACAGAAGGTCTTCGAAAAAATTAGTCTTTACCTGCTGGTCTATTTTGACAGATTTCTGCCATTTTCTGCATTTGCTTCTTGTTGGTTCCTTTTTGAGTTCTTTTGGGGAATTGAACTTTTTGAGGGAAGTGCTACAGTAGCTAGTGTCCTAATGGAAGTTTATTTGGTGTTGGAACTGAACCTTAAGACCTTTTATCTTGAGTGCACTAATGTTGCTAATAAAGATTGTGTGAAGTTTTGTATGAAGGAAAAATTTCAGGTGTATGGAAGGAATGAGTAATGAGATGAAGGATGGACTAAAGCTCAATCTTGGGGATGACACACGTGTCACCCCAAGAAATATCCAAGAAGTACAAGCGTCAAAGCTTGGGGATGCCCAAGACATCCCCTTCTTCATCAATAAAAATCTCAGGTTTCTTCCAAATGCTTCATTTTTATTGTTTCATGCACAGTTGTGTTGTTCTTGGAGCGTCTTCTTTTTCATTTTCGTTTTAGTTTTTCGTTTTCTTGGTTTTCTTAGTTTGCTGAATAAATTGGTTGGACCCCCTCTTTCATATATTGGTTTTCAAATAGTTTGGTTTGGTTTGGAAAAGAGTAGCAAAGTTCATGCTTAAGTGTTAAAGAGAGTTTGTTTTTGACTGTGGCCTATGCTTTGTCATGCCATGCTTGATATTGTTTTGGCTTTATGCTTAGTATTCTTTGCTGTAACATGACTTGTTATAAACAATTGATATTGCTTCATGTGCCTTGGATGAATCATGCGTTGTTTTAGCATATTAAAGCATAGCATAGTGATATTGTCCTTTGATGCTTTATTTGGGTTGACTTGGCGCATTCTCACACCATGTTATGACTATATCAAGTCACCATAGCCTTTATGATCCTTTAGTTTTCAACTTGTAGTATCACTTTATGCTTTGATAAATGATGTTTTGTCGCTCTGCATGATTATGGCCATTATTGCTCTCTTAGTTTGTCGCTCCCAGTCTTTTGCTAGCCTCCACAAACAAATATGAGTTCCACTCATGCATCCAACTCCCTAAATCAAGTTATTCCAAAGAGTCCACCATACTTACCTATTAGCTTATGCTATTCCAAGTATATTCATGCTTTTTTTTACCTTCCGAATTAAACTTGTTATGAGAAAACTAGTGATTAAATCTCTCACGAACTTGATGGCACACTTTACTTTTTGCATCTAATAAACTTGAACCATTGTGTCATCTATGTTGCGTATATGCTTGCGCTTTATAAGTTGAAATTATCAGAACCATGTTTCATGGGGAACGCTTTCAACATTGCACTTGTACTTTGTACCCCGTTGATATCATGTTTTTTTGCTTACGGATCCTGGCGGTGTGAAATAAAAGTGGAACTTGTAAGATCATGGAGTTTGTATGTGTGTTAGAGAAACGCCTGGGCCGCTAGCCTAAGCCATGCCTAATCATGGTGGAAACTTGCAGGATCACCATAATGAGCACTCTATGAAGCATCCTCAATAAAAACCTATACAAATAGCATATAAAAAGATCGCTGAGATGCTCATTGTCTGCTTGCCTTGTCATTTTGATTATGGGAAAGCTCCCGTATCATGTGCAAGGGGTACCCCGTTGGCGGTTCTTAATGATACACATGTACTTACAATGACAAGAGCTTACTCGTGACTGAAGTTGAGTAGCATGAGGATCGGTCTTCGTAAGTAAGGGGCATGAGATTTCGGTTTATAACTTGTCAAGGATATCCTCTTAGTTGTGTCACTTTAACCTTAATCACCTTAAAAGATGCTTATGATAGGGGCAATGAGAGCTGAAAGCTATAAGTACCATAATTTTTGGAAGCTCTTTATGAGACTTGAATCCCTACTTCCTTCTATGAAGGCCTTTCTTCCACCATTATATTGAGTCTCCACCTTCTAACTTTATGCACCTACTTTGAGAGCATAGTGGCCATTCTTAGTTCTATGTGCATTGTCCCAAGACTAGTTGATTGATGCATACTTTGATATTGCTTGTTTTAAACTATTGTATCTAGTCACTCTTATGAACTTTGAAGGTGTCCTATGCATTTATATTTGCTACTCTATTGAGGGACAAGCTGAATACTATTATGCTATGTTTTCTTTATGTGAAACAAACAAACGTCTTGTAAAGCATTGTTATTCATGAATCTTTTGTTTGTGCCTTTTCATGTTGCATCATAGTTTCTTTGTCTTATTGCTAGAACTTTGTCTTTCATGTTATGATTTAAGTACTATGATCCCAGCTTTGAATGTCTTGCAAATACTTTGATCAAGTCTCTGATGGTGCATGTCACCTCAAAAATTATTCTTTCTTTTTATCACTTACCTACTCAAGGACGAGTAGGAGTTAAGCTTGGGGATGTTGATACATTGCAAATGTATCTATAATTTTTGATGTTCCATGCTTGGTTTTATCCACTTTCTTGTGTTTTGTACCAACTTTGGAGTACTTTTCATATGATTTCTTGGACTAACCTATTAACAAGAGCCACAGTGCCAGCTGCCTGTTTTCTGCTGTTTTTGGTTCCAAAAAAGTCAGAAAATGAATATTCTCGGAATTGGACGGGACAAAAGCCAAAGTGCCTATTTTTCCGGAAGTCATCAAGTGCCAGAATACGAGACAGAGAAGGGCCAGAGGCCGGCCACACCACCTGGTCGTGCGGCCAGGCTGGGCCCGTGCCAGGGGGTGGTGTGGTGGCCCCTGACACCCCCTCGGCCTCTCCTTCCGCCTATAAGATGCCCTCAGGACGAAAACCCTAAGTACCCGATCAAAAATCCACGAAAGAGTATATAGCTGCCGTCATCTCCATCCCTAGATCGGGAGGGATGTGAAGCTCTTCCCGGCACCCTGCCGGAGAGGGGAATTCACCCTGGAGGCCTTCTTCATCACCATGCAAGCCTCCGGTGTGATGCGTGAGTAGTTCATCCTTGGACTACGGATCCATGTAGTAGCTAGATGGCTGGTTCTCCTCCTTTGTGCTTTCATGTTTAGATCTTGTGAGCTCTGTTCATGATCAAGATCATCTATTTGTAATTCTGCATGTTGTGTCTGCGGGGATCCGATGGATATTGAGATGCTATTTCAGATTGATTATTGATTATATCATGTCTTTGTAACTTGTGATCTTGCATGCTTTCTGTTGTTAGTAGCTATCTTGACCAAGTAGATGCTAGCAACTCCAAGAGTTAGTATTTATGCTCGATAGTGGGTTCATGCCTCTGGTAATCTGGGGAAGTGACAGAAATCTCTAAGGTACTAGATGTGTTGTTGCTACTAGGGAGAAAACAACAATCCTTTGTTCATAGAACAATCATATTGTTTACTTTACACGCAGTTTGTAAAGCAATAATTTGTTGATTGCAACTTAATACTGGAGGGGGTTCGGATGATAACCTGAAGGTGGATTATTAGTCATAGATGCAGTTGGATGGCGGTCTATGTATAATGTCGTAATGCCCAATCGAATCTCAAAGGATTCAAGATGATTAGTATATGCATGTATTGCTTTCTCGATGTTTGTCAATTGCCCCACTATAATTTGTTCACCCAGCACATTATCTATCTAAGGAGAGCCACCTCTAGTGAACTATGGATCCCGGTCCTTTTCTTTTACATACAATCTATAAACTGTTTACTTCTTTGTGTTTACTTTATGCAAACTATTACTTCTTTCCATTCGATACGTTTAATCCTTTGTTTTCCGCAAAATACGGTGAGATTGATAACCTCATCGCAAGTTGGGGACAAAGTTCTGTGGTTGTGTTGTGCAGGTCTCCACGTTGCTACTAGCACCGGTAGTGCGCCCTGCCAAAGCTCAGCTAGTAACACCTTTGGGGTGTTTCCTTGCTCCTACTGGTTCGATTAAATCTTGGTTTCATAACTGAGGGAAACTTGCTGTTGTGCTCATCATACCTTCCTCTTGGGGTTCCCAACGAGCTCTACATCAACCACGCCCTAGCATTTTTCTGGCGCCGTGCATTGAGCCATCACGGTCTATGTATAATGTTGTAATTCCCAATCAAGTCTCAAAGGAGTCAAGATGTTTAGTACATGCATGTATTGCTCTCTCGATGTTTGTCAATTGCCCCGCTGTAATTTGTTCACTCAGCATGTTATCTATCTTAAGGAGAGCCACCTCTAGTGAACTATGGATCCCGGTCCTTTTCTTTTATATACAATCTATAAACTGTTTACTGCTTTGTGTTTACTTTCTGCAAACTATTACTTCCTTCCATTCGATACGTTTAATCCTTTGTTTTCAGCAAAACACGGTGAGATTGACAACCTCATCGCAAGTTGGGGACAAAGTTTTTGGTTGTGTTGTGCAGGTCTCCACGTTGCTACTAGCACCGGTAGTGCGCCCTGCCAAGGCTCAGCTAGCAACACCTTTGGGGTGTTTCCTTGCTCCTACTAGTTCGATTAAACCTTGGTTTCATAACTGAGGGAAACTTGCTGCTGTGCTCATCATACCTTCCTCTTGGGGTTCCCAACGAGCTCTACATCAACACCGAGCCATCACAGACTAAAAGATATAATGAAATATCCCCAATTGAATATTCATCATATAATCTAGAGAAATCTTTACCATTACTCCTATACTCCTATAGGTAATTCCCTTTACTAGGTTTTCCAACCTAAGGTCAAAGCAATTGCTCTGGTACCAGCTACGGTGACCCAGCATACCACTGCATGTTGTAGTATACTATAGTCATTGTCATAACACTCACGGAACACCATTCTGCAAATATTACATCCCCCAGAGTGGTACAACAGAAACATTGCGGGTCCAAATTACAAACATTGCGGGTCCAAATATTGCATGTTCTTGGTATTTAATTGTAGCCACATATATATGTAGGGATCCATCTCTATTCCACCACATATTTGCCATATGTGTTTCTTAATTATATTGCATTTCAATCCCACCCATATGCTCTAATTCTTGCTCATATGTAAGAGACTCTTTTTGTTTTTCACAAACTAGAGGCCACATGCATCCATGATTCCTTGTTGTAGTCATGCAGGCAATAATGATCACCCTCTAGTGCATAGTGCATGCAATGATAAACCTCTTGGTGGCAACTCACATGAAATAATATCACTCCTATGTGCCATTATTCTTATCAAATATCCTTTAGGGAGTTTTTGTTCTTATTTGTAATATTGTTTAAAAATCCATCGAGATAATCTAACTCCTCTCTCTCATGCATGGACAAGATCCACACCCCTCCACCTTCCTTCTCCATTTCTTTGTGTTGTTTTCTTATTTTCAATTCAAATCTTGTGTTTGGATTTGAGACATCTCAAGTAAAAACGCTAAGCTAACACAAACCTTTACACTTGTTCTAAAACCCTAAACCTCTTGTGATCTCTCCATTTTTTCTACCTTCCTAAACATAAGCTACTGAGTGCACATCCACACCTAGCTAATGCCTTCCTAGCTAGACCAAACCAGTCGATACCACCTCCTAGTGCAACCTTCGACCGAGGCTAGGCCCAGCTGGACCGTTTCTCTGAAACTAACTTACTCCTGAGACATGTTCCAGTCGAACCAAGAGGCTAGCAACCACGACCAAGACGTGCCCCTCTCTCCCTGCACCTGGGCCAACACATCGATCATGTCCCACTATTTGTCTTCCTAGTTCACGTGTTAGCGCCAGCCGAGCGTCTTGCACATGCCGTCTCCCTATCCTTTGCATAAAGTAAAGCAAGCACGAGCAGCAGTAGAGCAACCTCAACCCCAACCACCCCTCCACCCATCTGGATCGAGATCCATGCCTCCATATCCTCTCGTCCCTACCAAAGCCACCGCCTTGTAAAACCCTAGCCTAAGCCCTAATCCATGCCGCCGCCATGATCAGCGTTGCAAACCAGGCGCCACCGTCGCCTCCTCTGTCCCCGATGAACCCTGTCGCTGCTCAACATCACGCGCAAGAGGAGAAGCCATGAGAGGCTCCAGCACGTGCACTCCACCTGCAGTTACCCAGCATACCACTGCATGTTGTAGTATACTATAATCATTGACATAACACTCATGGAACACCATTCCGCAAATATTACATCCCTCAGAGTGGTACAACAGAAACATTGCGAGTCCAAATTACAAACATACACATATTATTATTATTACATTACCAAAAGATCGAGATCTTGAAGGGTTCAAACTTACAAACCATACAACTTATTTAATAAGTTTAGCGGAAGAATGAAACACACAATGATAAAGTAAGACATGATCTCAACAGCTTATTGTATAGGGTTCATGCTGCTCGGCTCAACCTAGATAACTAAGTTCCGGCCTAACAACTACTCTAACTCGTTGTCTTCAGCTCCATAGTGTATCATGTAGTCCACCCCTTCGACTCCACTGGATAGGTCCGGCTCTTCATAGTAGACGTTGTTCTGACCTCTATAGCATACACCTTGTTTTCCTTCTGTTCCTCAGAGTCTAAGCAAAGGATCAAAAGAAAGGGTGAGTAACAGCATTACCCAGCAAGTTCATTATATGCATGGTGGGAAGTTTGATGCTCTAACTACCACTTTAGACTATAAGTCCTTGGCACTATGCAGTTTTTGTAAACCTTTCTTCAAAGATTGATTTTATTATCAAAAATTATGCCCATCAGCCTTCACAGGTTGACCATAACTTCATGGAGTTCATTTTCTGCCGTGTTCGTAGCTCCTTCCCGAAATAGGGAGTAACATGTCACAATTCTTACACTCTACGGAGGTGCATTGCTTTACCCATAAAAGACCAAATCTTTGTTGCACAACCGGGCGTACTTTACCGTCCACAATTCCTTGTTCTAGGGCCCAGAAGTTGATCCAAGCCAATCACTGCCATTCTCCACGACCCAGCATGAAGAAATGACCCCTTAAGCAGGAATGCCTTCGTTAACCCCCATATAGGCAGATATAACCCTGACAAACCCTTGGAGACTCTAGTGAGCAGATCATGTCCTTGGCAACCCCCACCGTAGTGGCAGATATACCTCCCACACCCCCTCACGGATAGTCTAGACACCAATATCGCGGGGAACTAGGAGTCCCACCCATCTACTGGATTCTCCACAAGAAGTCTACAGCCTCACGATAAGGTCATCTGTCCATGCGAAAGGAAAAAAGATCCCATTAAAATCTTATGGTTAATGCGTAATATACGGCGCTAGAATCACTGATGACATGGGTTATCATTCTCAACAGGTGGTGGTTCATCTACTACCTTAGCAGTGGTAGTAGCATTACCAAATAAGAAACTTAGCGAATTATCCATAACAAAAATAAAGCAACTAACAAAAGTAAACAATACTCACAGTAGAAGTTTCCTTTACCAGTTCCACTCTCCAATAGCGCTTCACTCTCCGGCAACGGCGCCAGAAAATAGTCTTGATGACCCACAAGTATAGGGGGTGTATCGCAGTATTTTCGATAAGTAAGAGTGTCGAACCCAATGAGGAGCAGAAGGTGCTGGCTAGTGGTAAGGATCAGGAATTCTCTGCAAATACTTAGCAAACAGTTTTTTAGGGTTTTTTGATAATACAAGTAAATAAAGTATGAGTAAATAAAAGACAATAAGAATAAATGCAACAAGTGGCCCAATCCTTTATTTAGCAAAGAACAAGCCGGTTGTATTACTTAAGATGACCAAACGTTCTCGAGGACACATGGGAGTTCTATCAAGTTCTTTCGCTTCATATAGTTGATTAATCTTCTTTAACCTGCTAAGTGTTGTGTGGGTGAACCTGTGATAATGTACCGACCTTCCTAGGACTAATACATACTTGTGATTATACCCCTTGCAAACATCCGTAAGTACAAGAAAGTAATTAAGGTATAAACCTAACCACAGCTTTAAACTCTAAGACCCTGACGTCCCCTGTGGAATGGTTTCCTAATGGGGGTTCAGGTTTCTATCACTCCGACAACCCCTATGATTAGTAGCCAAATACACAAGTGTCATGTAGTCGACATTCACATGACACCACTAGAAGAAGTACACCACAACTTAAATATCAAACTATTGAATCTTTCTCAACACAACTCCACTACTAACAACATGACTTCTCCCATGTCTTTAAGAACAAAACGAACTACTCACAAGACATCATATGGATCATGATCAGAGATGGAATAATGATGTATAACAATCTGAACATAAACAATAATTCAATGGTTCTACTCAATAGCATCAACTACAAAGAGTAATCAACACCAGGAAAGTTTCCCCTAAGAACTATGCAAGATTCAACCCAATTGTTACAGCAATATGGAGATGGTGATGAGGGTGCTGATGGTGATGATGGTGGTGATGATGATGATGATCCCGATGAAGTCCAGCTTGATGGTGGTGTTGATGGCGATGATCTCCCCTCTCCGGGAAGGAATTCCCCCTGGCAGAAATCTGTCTGCGGGAGAGATCTTTTTCTCTCAGTGTTTTCCGCCCCGCAGAGGCGGCGGAATCTTTCTGTGGTCGCTCCCCGAGTATTAGGGTTTCGGGAGGATTATATACGCCAGAGGGGAGAGCCAGAGGTGGGCCAGGGCGGCCACACCACCTGGTGGCGCGACCTAGGGTGGCCCGCGCCAGGGGGTGGTGTGGGCCCCCTGTAGCGCATCTCCACTCCTCATTCTGGCTTCCTTCATCTTCTGGAAAAATAGGATTTTACGTATATTTTTCCGGATTTTCTGATCTTCGCGAATTTTGCCTCCAAACAGCACCTTTTCCATCAGAATCCTGACTGCAGCGGTCCATGCTCCAAAAGTCATCAACCATGCAAAAACAGATGAAATAACATAAGTATCATCTCCTAATATGAAATATATCAATGAATAGCAGTGAATTATGATATAGAATAGTGATGCAAAATGGACGTATCAGCTGGCAGCAGAGGTTTCAGTTTTGGTTGCCTCAAGCACGGGCCACCAGCACAAATGTAATTTGCAAGATCGATTGAAGAATTGTCTCATAATGAAGGATTAGAGCTAGCCCTAGCAAGAGTGAAAATGATGGCACTATGCGTCTTGCCTCTTCAAGCCCTAGACGCCGCTTCTTTAAGACTGACCAGGCTATTGAAATTGATCTACCATATACTAGGGATTCATCTCATCTATGAGCCCTGGCCATGGAGACACCATGCAATCTCAAAAACTTTCGCCGGCCACGGCCGGACACTCAAATTTTAGTTATGGTGAGAAGCTGTAACCTTGGCATGAAGGGCAATCGTTGCATGCACGTGCAGTTGCCCTGCCACAAACAAACATATTTCTAGATCTCTACTTTTATATATTGTGCTCACTCTTAAGTTGGATCATTAAATTATCGAGAGTCACTTAATAATGAAATAAGAAATACAATAATATTGAATATCTACTCGATGTCATAAATTAATGTAATAAAAATATAAATATTTCTCTATGTAATGATAGAAAATATTAATGAAATCATAAATTAGTTTCTCAGATAGCATCAGAAACGCCCTCGCTAGTACTATATAATTATGTATGGAATGGCTACCATATACCATCTACTGTAATATAAAATTATGCTTACTTAATTTAGCTTATTTCATAGATTTTATTTATATTGGCTTGGCCAACGTCATGCTTGATTCCTTAATTTAACTTTCTTACATTGTTATTGAGCTGATATACTTCCTATGAGCGTCGGCGTACTATGCACAGGTTGAGGACGAGCTGTCTTGAGGAAGGTGTCGGAGGAAGATCCTTCCTATGAGCGTCGGCGTTAATACAAGGCCAACGAGCCGTCGGGGAGAACCTCGACACTCCAATGAGGAACACCACTAGACAGAAGCTAGCTTCCGCGCTGCCAACTAGGTGAGAGCTCTCAGGGGACCAAACAGTCCTAAAGAGGGGATGACTGTGAGAGAGGTGTGGGGGCATAGAGAATGAATGACGGGTTCTAGATTTGGAATTGGGCACAAGCACACAGTGATGTACCCAGATTCAGAGTCTTTACTTTGGAGGTAACACCCCTACTTCTGCAAGGATGTCTAATATGATCAAGATTACATAATTGCTCCAACAACTATGCGGTCTTGAGAGAGAGGCCAGAACTAAATGAAGCCACTGTTGCTTATCTCTAGAGTTGTTTTTCTATCTATCCTTCGTCCTCTTTTCTAGAGTATTCTTGGTCACCTTATAGCCACGATGCACAGGATACATGAGAAAGATAGGAGAAAGGGCCTAGGCCTAGTTGTCGGTGTACTATGCACCTCCAGGGGGCCTCACTGGGTCATGCTGACTGTTCCATATTGTTGTACAGTCAACCAGCATCACAGATTTGGGGGCACTGTGTGACCACTATGCTGGACGTGGGCGACATGGGCTTCTACGATCAGCGAGGTGGCTATAGTGCCGTGGTACTTCCCCGACATGGGAGAGGTCTGGCCATAGTGCCTCAGCGCATGTCCGATGCGACATGAGCATTGACTTCACGCAAACGGCTTCAGGCAGCTGGCCGTCTACAGGGGAGCCGACTGGGAGGCAGCCGACCTGGTGCAGGGGGAGCCGCCTAGAGGCAGCCAGCAAATGCAGCCAGCTGGCCCATGTAGCCATCCGGCCTAGGTGGTTAGCCAACCTCATCTCTCTCTGACTCGTCCATGTTGACATGTTGACTCATTGACTTAGGACCACTGGGGTCATCCTCACGACATTTATATAGCAGGAAAACCCTATAGGTTAGGCTCTCAAGCATACACACAACCCTAGCTCTATTGACTCTTCGCCTACTGCGACTTGTAATCGTCATGAAACAATATAATCTAGCAGCAGTAGGTCTTTATCTCCACCAAGATGGGTTGGACCTGAGTAAACCATCGACTCCCAATCTCGATTCAGAGATGTTGATGCACTCTGTTCCTTCCACCTCTCGTAAGCTATCCCAAGTTGCATCTATCATGATGTCTCCATGAAAGTTGGTGCCCACTGTGGGGTGTGGGGCATCATGCCTGACATTTCTAGCGGAACTCCGTCCTCCGGTCGCCACTCAGATCGCAACGGGTTGGATGATATCCATCGGCGAGTCCAGTCTCGTCCTTCGCGATGGTTTTCGCCTAGCATTGGCGTCGTATGTGCACGCCATTGTCTCAGTGCCTTCGTTGGCTACACTGCAGTCATCGATACTATGGAGTCGGGGGCAAGGGTCGAAAGCCCTAGCTCTGCTGACCTCCCACTCGACAACTCTATCCACGACGCGATTGTTAAGATACATATGGATA
Source organism: Avena sativa (assembly GCA_916181665.1). Classification (NCBI taxonomy): domain Eukaryota; kingdom Viridiplantae; phylum Streptophyta; class Magnoliopsida; order Poales; family Poaceae; genus Avena; species Avena sativa. The sequence continues at coordinate 476,469,735 of OV702290.1, forward strand.
CGTGTACATATAGACTAGGACTTTATATCATCTTGTACTCCAAGTATCCACTCTCCACATACCCCTGTGTACCGCTATATATACCCCCTCGAGGGTCAGATCAATCTATACCTAATAATAAAGGACGAAGTGTTTCTTGCAGTCCAACACTTTTTTAGACCATTTTGCCCTCCCACCAAACCACAATAGCAACCGGTAAGTAAAAAAATAAAAATCTGTCATGTTTGCTTGACTTTTGTCTATCGCGGCCGCTTCGGCCCTTTTCCTTGCCGGCCCAACCTAGCGCTCGCTTACCCGATAGAATTCCTCTTTTATGTTTATGGAATAGTCCCACATCGCTCCCTTCAAGCAAGATCCACAAATTTATATGCTTTGCAGATTCCCCAGAATCGACAAGCCACCTCTAAAATTCGATGATGGGATAATGGAAGATGGAATGGGGGACGCTAGGAAGATGGGATGGGCATGTCCAAGATTTGATGAGAGTCGGGGCAGAGCTTGAAAGGAGGCAGCCATGCCGGCGGAGCTTGAAGACGTGGCGGTGGGGCATCGCATAGCGGGGAGACCACGAGCGCGTGCTTGCGGCATCCATGGTAGCGGAGCTTGAAAACGTGGCGGCGGGGCATCGCGTAGCGGGGGAGACCATGAGCACGTGATTGTCACGGAAAAAAGGAGCATAGGGAGAACATCCCACGACGACGACGGCCAGTGGAGGGAGCCTCGGGCGCTTCCCGTCGAGGACGAGCGGCGGCCTCGGGCGCCCTCGGGTCGAGGGAACGCGCAGCCTAGAGGCGAGGTCGTGTGAGGAGACGCGCGGCGTCCGCTGCATGAATGGGAAGGACGAGGTAGGAGGGTCGCGAGCGGGGAGGGAATCCCGGGATCGATGCCTAGGGGCGGCGCGGTCTCGGGAGCCTTGCGAGCTGTGTGAGAGAGACGGGGTTGGTGGGGAATGGGGCGTGCGACATTGGTAGCCGTGGTAGGTGTGTGTCGTTGCGTGCGTGTTGTGGTGCCGGCTAAAGATCTAAAAACGGAAGCTCGGTCCACTCGGGCACATTATGCAGGAAATTTCGTGAGCTAATAATAAGGCGGCCCCGCAGAGCCAACAATTTGTCACCATCCACTCATTTCTCAATTAAATGCATCGCTGCACCGCCATCACGTCGTTCGTCCCTGGCAAGGACCACGCTGTCCTGGAGTCATTCGAGCTCCCACGAGCTTTCGCGGATGGTGCATAACTGAAAGAGGTGTCCAGTCAAGAGCACACAATAAAATAAAAAAGAGTTCGGGGGCGTGTGTCTAGCCCGGAAAAATGTTAAAAAAATCGAACTACCCTTATAATTAATGTTGATCTAATCAATCAGTTGTCCTCATTATGACTATAATAAAAAAGAGTTTAGAAAAAGAGCTCTGACGTGTGTTCAGAAAAATCGAATTACCCTTATAATTAAGGTTGATCTAATCAGTCAGTTGTCCTCATTATGACTCCTTTCTAACGATATATCCGCTTTTTGTTGCTTACTCTAATCCACTATCCTGAGGAAGGTGAAGTCCTTCGAGGAGCAGGGTAGAGCGGGGTAAACTAGAGATGGCGACATATAGCTCTTATGTCCGAGTGTATCGGATGGTCGGGATAAAAGCGTCGTCAAGGATTATGGCACAAAATAGAAATGTCATCAAGGATGGTTCGTTCTAGCGCCACGTGTTGTAGTTGGAGTAGAACATGAATCGCTTTTATTCCCGGTGCAGCGCACGAGTTTTTTTGCTAGTATACAACAAAATATTAGAGATTCATAAATTTCTACATGGTATCAGAGCATTAGTCTCACGATGCCGATTCTAGGTTCATCCACCTCTTCCGCATCGTGCCATCCCTAGGGAGATTAATCTATTTTCTTCAAGGGCGCAGCACCCGGTCTCGATCAAAGATGGGATCGGTTCTATAGTCTAGATTAGATTCAATTTCGAAATTCCCAATTCTATAGATTAGATTCAATTCAGCTATACAGTAAATCCCTAGATATAATCTTGTCCGGTGCAGATCTGTACAAAAGCAGATCAATTGTACTCAACGGTTGGGGATGGCACGCTGTCCGCCCGGTGCTCAGCACAACGTGCGTCCGCGCGCGCTACATCCAGAGGCACACAACACGCTGGCCACCTGGCGCTCCACGCAATCTATGTGAGAGCCGCATATATCGGCTTCTCCATGCAACAGCGTCGAGTGGCGATCACAGCCAGGCCACGCATGACCATGTCCTACCAGTGTGTATCAATCAAATTTGATTTGGCTAGCTTCACTTCATTGTTGAGGTGCGGCAGCGTACCGTCTCTCCTCGCCCTCAGCTCCACGTGCGACCAACACAAATCCTGCCCCGACGCCGACGACGGGACACCAGGATGGCCCGGAGGTATTCTCAACTCCGGGACACGCCGTCTACATCAAACCATCTACACTGCATTGAGCCAGATATAATCGACCAAATCACGGCATCAAGCTATACGACTACACCAAAATCTTTGTCGAGTTCTACATCATTAACAAAAATCATCGCCAAGGTTTGCATCACGTGGTCCAAAACCGCCGCCGCTGCATCCCGACGCTCTGCTAGGGCGATCACACAATCGCCTCGCCCACCTAGTTAAACCCCCCAACGCCACAGATAGCAGCCGTCGCCGCATAAAAACCCGTCGCTGCCGTCGATCCCGTGGATCCACAGCTGCTGCCATAAAATCCTTGCCGCCTCCGCTTGCCTTGTGTCCCAGCTGCCACCTCTAAAACCTTACAACCAAAAACCTGCTGCAACAGCATATCTCTGCCGTCGCCGTAGATCACTGCCGCCACCACACAGAAACCTGTTGTTGCCGTAGATCACTGCCACCACTACACAAAACCTAAAACCCTACAATGACACAAATCACGCAATTATTTGCGCCTCCGGTGCTAGCGGCTAAAATGACCAAGACAACCACGACCCCGACTAAATCACGACCGGTTACCTCGACACCGACATTAAAAACAATGTCTACAGCAACTCAACAACTCCAGTCAATAGCGTTCGCGTCATCACTTGCATCCACAACACTCCCGTTGTGACTGCGGGAGGGAAGCGAGGCACTAGAAGGGGACACAGTCACCGCCCCTAGGTGCTAGTCATGATCATGTCCATGCATGTGATGATAACAATGAGGTGAAGACGACGAAAGAGCAAGACTTCAAATCTAGTCGCAATCGTCCTTCACTCCCGCTACGACTGAGAGGGGATGTTAGAATACATACGGATACGTGTACATATAGATTATGTTGGGGGGATACCTCCGGGTAGGGTCACGCCGGGGTATAAAGGCCGAGTTAGCAGAGGTTCGGCAAGGCTAAAGCGGATGCTGGCCGGGTCACCTCAAGGCAGACCGAATCACGGGGTAACCCGGACCAGGGGGTCCACCTAACTAGGTCTCAACCGACTTAAGCCGTAAGTCGGAATGACGTATTTAACTTGTATGCAGGAACGGGTGTGGCCGGATCAACTATGGTCCGGGTCGTATCTAGCTTCTAGGAGAAGGAAGGAATCTCGCTGGTCAAAACAAGCCCTGGTACGTACTGCATGAGCGAAGCAAAAGAGGGCAGGACCACCGAGGCGTGGCCGACAGAGGTGACGATGCCCGTGTCAGCTGACGCAGGCGCCGCAGAGGCTCACGTAGCCTCTGCATGGGTGACGCGGGGAAAAGCACCCCGGTCGGTTTGCTATTTTGGGAGGTGGAATATGCCTCCACGTATGCCCTAAGTGGAGACCTAGCCACCCCTATATAAGGAGGGCTAGAGCCTCTGTAGAAGGGGTTCCTCTATTCTGAAAGGTTTTAGGTTCTAAGGGTCTTGTACAGGTTAACTGTGGGTGAGAGTAATAGAGTTGCTTCTTCCTCCTCTCGCCAATACAGCTCTAGGAGCACTTGTAATCTGTGAACTGAATCGAATACAAAGCATCTGTGTGAGGAATCACCTCACTATCCCTCCCTGGATTCCCCTAGTGCTATTAGTCCCCACCTTTAGCCTATCCATGGCATCTGCCGTGACACCACTACGACAGTTGGCGCCCACCGTGGGGCTAGCGGCGCTAGCAGGGGTGAAGATCCGGACGGGAAACCTCATCGGCACCGGCGAACGCATCGTCTCCGGGCTCGTTCAGCGCTTTGGAGCGCTGGACTTCGTCAGCGACAACGCTGGCTACTTCGGCACGCGCCCACTTCCGCGTAACGGCCTCTTCGTCAAACTTGGAGCGCACAAGGTCTACGTTGCGGTGGACGTATCATGCGTTCATCCGCGACACGTCGTCGAGGCAGGGGAGCCACCCATTAGCGTGGTTCACGGGGCGCGTATCACTCGCTCCCCGGACCGTGCTGAGGTGATGATGACTGCGCCAGGTGCAGACGTAAGCAAGGATCCGGCACCAGACCCGGAGGTAACACCTAAGGCACCGAGGAAAGGTAGAGGACCTCCACTAGGGAGGCCTGAGAATATACTGAGAGAAGCTATGGATAGCTTGGCAAACCCGGTAGCAGCAGTGGTAGATCCGGCTCAGGCACAGGCCGAGCTAGAGGAAACTAGGCAGAAAATTCTAGAGAGAGCGAAAAAGATTGCTGCGGCTCAGCAGTCGTTGAACATGACGCTGCGTGAGTAAGCAAAGGCAAATAAAGTAGATGCTGTAAAAGGGAAGGGGAGAAATCTCATGAGTGAAATGAACAAAGAAGGTGATACTCGGATTGAGGAGTCAGAAAACTGTTTGTCCGTGGGGCTGCCGAAGTACAGTACCCCGGCGAAAAACCTCAGAGCAGCGGATGCAGCTGCATCCGAGCTAGAGGGTCTGACGGGTGAAGCCCGTCAGAGACAGCAAGATAGGGTCAACGAGTTGGTTCGGATCGCGAACAGGCAAAATGAGGAACTACTCAGGGCAAACCCGGAGAGAGCTGGGGCCTCCAAGATCGTTCATTCGGTGGTGGGTAACCCAGAGAAATCCGCTGGAGCCACATCGTCTCCTCATGGTGGTCCTAGGAGAGAGGAGGTAGTAACCTCGGCCAGGAGAAACAAGCAGATTGTTCCGTATGACCCGACAAGGGTAGGAAAAGCAAAAGAGGTACAAAGAAACGACGATCGACGGAGTATAAGCCGAGGTGAAGCTGGCCGGGGTAATCGTGACCAAGGCAATGCCGGTCAAGGAAACGATGTTAACAGCAATGCTGGACAGCTGAACTCTGCAGGACAACCGCAGTAGCGGAAGATACCAAGGCAAGAGCAAAGTGCCGGCCGAGGTATGCAACAGAGAGATGCGCCACGAGAGCGAGACCGGTATAACGATGGAGATTCGGAAATGGTGAATGCAGGATACCCAAGGCCGGACTATCATGTGATAGGGTCGAGATTCGGAAGTAGGGATCTGATGCCGGATGATGCCAGGTTGAAGCTGGATCGACTGTATAGGTCGGAGCAGATTGAAAGTCAAGGTCCTCCGGGTCCTGCATGTTTTGGACCCCAGATCATGAAAGAGCCACCGGTACCTAACTTCCAGTTACCCAGAGGCACGAAGACGTATGACGGCAGTACCAAGACAGAGGATTGGTTGATAAATTACGCTATGGCTATGAAAATTGCTACAGGTAACTTGCGATGGGCTGTAAGATACGTACCCCAGATGTTGGAATGGCCAGCAAGGGTATGGTTGAACAATTTGCCACCCAGAAGTATTAACTGTTGGATCGATTTTGAGGAAATGTTCATCAACAATTTCTCGAGTACGTATCAGAGGCCAAATAGGCCACATACCCTAGCTTTGTGTAAGCAAAGACCAAACGAGACGGATCAGGAGTTTTTAACCCGGTGGTGTACCGTGCGAAACTCGTGTGAGGGTGTGATCGAGTCACAGGCCATAGCGTGGTTCGCGCAAGGATGCAAATATGCAAGAGAGCTGTGGCAAAAGTTGCAAAGGAAAATGCCAACTACGTTGGTAGAGATGATCCGGATTGCTGATTCGTATGCTTTGGGTGATCCGACTCGACCTAGGCTCGTGTCCAACGAGTCGAATGAGGAGTACTACCAGATAGATGGAGCCGGATCATCCCGGAGGAATGATTACAGAGGTAAAAGGAGAGATGATAGACCGGATTACCGGTACAGTTCGCAACAAGTTGCAGCTGTGAATCAAGATCAGCCCGGAACAGGGAGCAATCAACGTCAGAAAACTGGAGGGCAACAATGGACACCAAGGAATGATGGCAAGAAAACTTGGACGCCAGAGCAGAAGAAACAGTGGCAAGAAAAGAAGGACCGTCCGAGGTACACTTATGAGTCGATGTTGGATCAGCCGTGTAAATTTCACACGCCAAATCCGAGTAACCCAGCGGGTCATACAACAAGGCAATGTGAGTGGATGCGTAAGATAGAACAAGGTGGTTTGGGGAATGCTCAGGCACCCCGGAATGATCAACCTCGGCAGGAGTTACCCCGGCAGCAATTGCTCTCCGGAGCAAACACGCAACAGCTAATGTTGCCTCCCCCTCCGCCGAGGTATGATAACCATGAGAGAAGGGATGCAGTGCATCAAGTAGAAAACCAGCATCAGCCGGATCATAGGTACCCCGAAAATGAGGGGAGGAATGAGTACAGGGAGCATCATCAGAGTTACTGTGGATTTACCACTTAGGAAACATATAGGAAGAGCTTGCAACACCGACGTATGGAGGTTAACGGAGTAATGCCCGCGGTGACGAGGTATATGCCTTGGTCGGACCAGGAAATCACCTAGAACATCAAAGATCATCCCAAGCTTATGCCGAGTCCTGGTTCATATGCGTTAGTGCTGGACCTGACATTCATTGGGCCAAACATCAATGTGAGGTTCTCCAACGTACTGATTGACAATGGCAGTAGCATTAACATCATGTATGTGGATACAATGCGCAAGTTGGGGATCTCGGAGAACATGCTCCAGGCTACAAGGAGAACTTTCCATGATATTGTACCAGGAATTTCTTGTGAGCCCATAGGCAAAGTCCGGGTTGACGTGTTATTCGGCACGAGAGATAATTGCTGAACTGAGAATCTGGAGTTTGAAGTGGTAAACTTGGAAAGTGCGTATCACCCGTTACTCGGAAGACCAGCATTGAACAAGTTCATGGCAAGCTGCCACATCAGTTACTTGAAGATGAAGTTGCCCGGGCCAAATGGAGTGATTACCATTGCTGGAGATTTCCGACGTTCCATTGAGTGTGCCTCAGCCGGGTCTAACTTAGCCGAGTCACTTGTGATTGTGCAAGAGAAAAGAAAAATCCAAGAGGTGGCGGCATTAGCTCAGTCCGCGCAGCAGTACATGCCGGCGTTGAGTAACCCGCATGGTAGCGTTTCGTTCCAAGCCACAAAGGATACTAAGAAAGTGCCTGTTGATGATATGTTCCCGGAACGCACCGTAACAATTGGTGCCGGGTTGAATGATAAATAGGAAAGCGAGCTCGTCAACTTCCTCCGTGAGAATCGGGATATTTTTGCTTGGTCCACCCAGGACTTGCAAGGTGTTCCAAGGGAGTTGGCCGAGCACTCTTTGAACGTGAGACCCAGAGCAAGGCCGATGAAGCAACCACTCCTCCGCTTCGCCGAGGATAGGAGAAAAGTCATTGGAGATGAAATAGCTCGGTTACTAGCAGCAGGATTTATCATGGAAGTACTCTATCCAGATTGGCTCTCTAATCCGGTGCTGGTGGAGAAGAAGAAGGATGACCCGAACGTGGCAGTGGTTTGGCATATGTGTATCGATTACACGAACCTGAACAAGGCATGTCCAAAAGATCCATTTCCATTGCCGATGATAGATCAGGTCATAGATTCGACTGCTGGATGTGAACTATTGTCATTCATTGATGCGTATTCTGGTTTCTACCAGATACCTCTGAATCCGGATGATCAAATAAAAACTGCATTTATCACCCCATATGGGGCTTATTGCTATCGCACCATGCCGTTTGGTTTACGTAATGCAGGGGCAACGTACCAAAGATGTATGCAAAATGTTTGCACGACCAAATAGGTCAAAATGTACAAGTGTATGTGGATAATGTGGTTATCAAGACCAAGGAAAGCAAAACGCTCCTTGACGACATCAGGCAGACATTCGCGAACTTAAGAAGGTTCTGAATGAAGCTTAACCCGGAAAAATGTACCTTCGGTGTCCCGGCTAGAAAATTACTCGGATTTCTTGTCTCCAGCCGAGGTATCGAAGTTAATCCAACTAAAATTCGAGCCATTGAACGAATGGAACTGCCGAAGTGTCTTAACGATGTCCAGAAGTTCGTTTGTATGTCGGTTTGTATGTCGGTTTGTATGTCGGTTTGCCTAGCATCGTTAAGTCGGTTTGTATGTCGGTTGGGAGAAAAGGCATTGCCTCTCTACCAACTCATGAAAAAGTCGGATAAGTTCGTTTGGACGCCACAGGCCGATGAAGCCTTTACCCACTTAAAGAAGATGTTAGCCACTGCACCAGTGTTAGCCTCTCCACTATCAAAGGAGCCAATGTTGCTCTACATAGCCACAACCAACCGAGTTGTAAGTGCAGTGATTGTGGTAGAGCGCGACGAAGAGGGTAAGTCGATGCAGAGGCCAGTGTATTACTTGAGCGAGGTATTATCTGCCCAAAGCAGAACTACCCACACTATCAAAAGGTGGCATATGGTGTCTATATGGTAGCGAAGAAGTTGAAGCATTACTTTGAGGAGCATCCCATCAAAGTAATATGTGAAGCTCCCATATTCGAGATAATGAGTAACAAAGATGCAAGTGGTAGAATTGCAAAATGGGCAATTGAACTAGCTCCTTATGCGCCACAATATGAAAGAAGAGAAGCAATCAAGTCTCAAGCTGTGGCGGACTTTTTTGTGGATTGGGCCGAGGTACAGTATGAACCACCGCCACCAGATTCGAACTACTAGAGGATGCATTTTGACGGGTCAAAAACAAAAACCGGGCTAGGCGCCGGAGTTGTGCTTACCTCGCCAAAGAAGGACCAGCTGAAGTATGTGCTGCAGATCCATTTCGCAGCATCGAACAATGTCGCTGAGTATGAAGCACTTGTGCATGGGCTCAAAGTGGCAAAATAGAGTGGGATACGTCGGATACTATACTTTGGCGACTCGGATTTGGTAATACAGCAAGTGTCGGGATTGTGGGACACCCTTGATCCAAACATGACTCTATACAGATTTCATGTGCAGAAGATATCTGGTTACTTTGAGGGGTGTGAATTTCACCATGTACCCCGGGTGGAAAATGAGGCTGCCGACATGCTGTCGAAGCTTGGATCAACCCGACAAGAAATTCCACCGGGTGTAGCATTGGAACACCTCAGAAAACCATCTATCAGGCCATCCCCAGGAACCGACTCAATCTATGTCCCGGAAGATACATAATCCAGAGCTGTGCCCATGGACATTGACATGGGAGGTGGTGCGCGAAACCCGGGGACTACCTCAGCAAACCCAGGGACTGCCTCAGCGAACCCGGGGACTGCCTCGCAGGACCCGGGGACTGCTCATCGTGATCCGGTTGAAGTTATGCCGGTGGATCAGATGGAAATTGATGAGGATGTGTTCCCTGTGCGAGCAATACCAGCTTGGGCACTGCCTATATTTCAATTCCTGAAAGATGGAACGTTACCCACTGAGAAGGTGCTATCCAGGCAAACTCAGAGGACAGCAAAGGCATACACAATCATCAATTCCGAGCTATACAAACAGAGTGTGACCAATGTCCTCCAGCGATGCGTTGACCCGGAAGAAGGGCTTGACATCCTCCGAGATATACATCAAGGGGAGTGCAGGCATCATGCCTCGTCCCGAGCCTTGGTGGCAAAAGCGTTCCGGCATGGATTCTACTGGCCAAGTGCCTTAGAACAAGCAGAAGATCTGGTGAGAAAATGCAATGGTTGTCAGAGGTATGCTACCAAGACACATATGCCAATGTCGGAACTCAAAACCATACCAATCACATGGCCATTTGTCGTATGGTGCTTGGATATGGTTGGCCCGTTCAAACCAGCAAGGGGAAATATGACTCACATTTTGGTCATGGTGGATAAGTTTACAAAATGGATTGAAGTGAAGCCTATAAGAAAATGTGATGGAGCTACGGCCGTAACATTTCTCAAAGACATTATCTTGAGATACGGTTATCCTCACAGTATCATAACTGACAATGGCACAAATTTTGCTGAAGGAGCATTTGTGCGATTCTGCCGGGCTAAGAAGATCCAGCTGGACGTTGCCTCAGTAGCCTACCCTGCATCGAACGGACAAGTGGAAAGATCCAACGGATTAGTGTTATCCGGGATAAAACCCCGGCTCATTGAGCCGCTGCAAAGATCAGCGGGGTGATGGATAGAAGAACTACCAGCGGTACTGTGGAGTTTAAGAACAACTCCAAATCGATCAATAGGCTATACGCCATTTTTTCTGGTATATGGGGCAGAAGCTGTATTACCAGCCGACATAGAGCATGATTCGCCTAGGGTCACCCAATACACAGAAGCCGAAGTGCAAGAAGCCCGGCAAAATGATGTTGATCTGTTGGAAGAAGCGAGAGAATTGGCATTGTCCAGATCCGCCATATATCAGCAAAATCTCCGATGCTATCATAGCCGGAAAGTAAGCCCCCGAGTCTTTCAGGAAGGCGATCTGGTGCTCCGGTTGGTACAACATACTGCTGGCATGCATAAATTATCCCCCCCAGGGAAGGGCCATTCATTGTGAGCAAAGCATTGCACAATGATTCTTATTATGTTATCAATGCAAAGCCACAGGAAAAGAACAAGGTGGACAGGTCTGGCGAGGAATCTAAGCGTCCATGGAATGTAGCTCTACTTCGTCCTTTCTACACTTAGCAGAGAAGTGTATGTATCCGAGTCTTCTCATATGTCGATATGTATGCCGGCAATGAGCCTATCAATGAAATGTTGGCACCTCGGGCAGTAACTCGGGGACTGCCTTAATAATATTTATTGTCTTTTATTATTTATACGTCAGCTGGAGTAATTTGTTCTACTTAACTCGGATTAGTACTGTGTGAGCACCAAAAACCCAACTCTTCGACTTGCTGCTGTCCAACAAGAATTGGCTTCACGGCAAGCAAGAGAACAAGTTTGGAATTGCGTAGCACATGAAAAACGACTAAGGAAAAGAACTTAATCAAGCCGACGTTTGTTTTTCGGACTAACCTTGTATGTACTTTCAAATTATTATGTTGAATTACTTTGAGCTAAGCCTAAAGTTTCTAAGTATTGTTAAAACAATTTTTGAAGCTCGGATTCGTAAGTCGTAAAACCGAATCAAGGTTGACACGAGCCGAGCCAGAAGATTGGACGAACAAGAAAATGAAACTCGGGGACTACGCCCAAGTTAATCCGGCATAGAAACTTAGTAGCAAAATATCACATGAGTACGGGATACAATTCCACCCGGTATACCGGGGATCTGATAAGTTTTCAAGTGTTTTCACTTAAGGAGCAGCAGGAGGAGGAAGTTCGGCGTCATCTTCGCCCTCTTCGATATCCGAGGCATCGTCCTCTCCATCCTCGTCCGAACCATCTTCAACATTTTCAACCTCTTCGTCACCAGCGGCTTCCAGGAAGCTCGGACCCTCAGTCCATTCATGAATGGGAGCATATTCAATAAGGCTATGGGCGCAAGCCTGGCACCGAGCTACCCACTCCGGGTCATTGGTCCACTTGGATCCGGTGCGCAGGCGCGTCAGGAGGCTGAGATCGATCTTCTCGTACCACGTGAGTATGTGGTGAAGAACGGTCTCAGCTGCAGCATGTCCAGCGGACTCCCTCCAAAGGTCGAGCTGGGTCTCGATCTCCGTCAGCTTTTCAGCAAGAATTGTGATTCTCTCCGGAGTGTCTTCGCCAGGCCAGAATGTGTTGAAGAGTCGGACTGAAACGTCAAGGAGATCCTTGCCGTAGTTCTTGATGATTTCCACGCGAGATGACAGGCTGACCAATAGGTCCTCCATGTCATAGGGAATGTCTTCACCGTCAGGAGCGACGGGAGTACCCCTATCTCAGCGGAAATTGGCAACGGCGGCGCTCGCAATGGGAGTACCCTCTGGAAATTTGCCTAAAAACAGGACAAGAGAAGCAAGTAATGAAAAGACATGTGAGGTAACCCGGAGAAATATGTCGGATAAGGAAAAGGAACTTACGTAAAATTTGGCTGTGGATCCGGGTCAATTCATTGATGCAATTATCGCGTCTTTGGCGAAGCTGCACCAGTTCAGCATTCGCCGACTCAAGTTTGACGTCGGCCTCCTGGAGAAGTTCTCGGTCCTTAGCAATTTGGAGATTGAGGCGCTCGCGCTCTTCGGTGTAGTCCTGGCCAGCCTTTTCAAGCTTGGTTTGGTGTTGCACTTTCATCTTTTTCATTTCTGCCTTTAACTTGGCAATCTCGTCATTCTTGGTTCGGAGGAGGGCAAGCTCATCATCTTTGTTTTTGAGCTCGGCCTGATGCTGCCCTGCTTGTTCGAGAAAATGTAGCATCATGTCAGGCACGGGCACACTATCTTCCAGCGATACTAAAATAGTTTGTTAACCCGGCAGGTATGAATGTTTGCCAAGCCAAGAAGAAAAGGAGATGGAAAGCAAAGCAAGGTCGGACAAAAGTAGCTTACCCTTAATCTGATCAAGATTCTTCCTCATAAGCTTGTTCTCAGTCTCCACCCCAGCTGCGAAAACCGAATGACAGATTAGTTCGGCAGAAAAAGATGAAGGAAAACAGAAAAATGTGAAGAAGAGAACTTACCCCTTTTCTCGTGCTCAACGAGATGTGCATTGTGCTTCGCGAGCAGCATTTTGTGAGTGTCCAGGAGACGCTGGAACTCAACGCTCCGACGGTTGGTGGTCACCTGAAAAGAGTACAAAAATTTAGCTTAAGCCTTGTGCATATTCGAAGTGTACAAGATCCAGGCCAAGTGGAACTTAACCCAGCTCTAGGTTTGTGCATATTCGAAGTGTACAAGATCCGGGCCAAGTGGAACTTAACCCGGCTCTAGGTGTGTGCATATTCGAAGTGTACAAGATCTGGGCCAAGTGGAACTTAACCCGGCTCTAGGTGTGTGCATATTCGAAGTGTACAAGATCCAGGCCAAGTGGAACTTAACCCGACTCTAGGTGTGTGCATATTCGAAGTGTACAAGATTCGGGCCAAGTGGAACTTAACCGGGCTCTAGGTGTGTGCATATTCGAAGTATACAAGATCCGGGCCAAGCGGAACTTAACCCGGCTCTAGATATGTGCATATTCAAAGTGTACAAGATCCAGGCCAAGTGGAACTTAACCCGGCTCTAGGTGTGTGCATATTCGAAGTGTACAAGATCCGGTCCAAGCGGAACTTAACCCGGCTCTAGGTGTGTGCATATTCGAAGTATACAAGATCCGGGCCAAGCGGAACTTAACCCGGCTCTAGGTGTGTGCATATTTGAAGTTGTCAAGGAGCTACGTTAGTTTTCTAAGGAGCATCCGGCCGAGTAACAAATTACTCCCCCGGAGGCTCGGGGACTAATGGTTATATTGCTAGTGCATGCTAAGGAAAAGGTGAAGTAAAGTACCTCCATCATCCGGCCCGCGAGGTTAATCGCCTTAGCGGCTATGTTCATCTGAGCAGCGAACTCGGCGGGACCGAACTTCTCCAGGAGATTGTCGTTGTAGACGAACTCCGCCTTGTTCTAGTTGTTCATAAACTCAATCAAGGTCGGAGGATATCGCTCACCGTTGAGCATATGGGGCGCCACTAAGCCCTTCGCATGTGCTTCCCTTCTCTCAACCTGAGCAAGGGCCGGACTGGTGTGCAGAACAAGTTGCTGCACATTAGCTGGCTCGACAGGGGCGTCCTTCGGTGCTGGAGGCTTCTGGTCAAGCATGGACGTGAGGGTGCGCTGTCCAGACCCGACGGACGCTGCCCTGGTGGCGTCAGGGGCTTTCTTGCCTTTGAGTTGCTGAGAGGAGGAAGTAATTGCGACAGATTTTCCCTTAGGAGCTGCCTGGGTACTTCCTCGCCGTGACTGAGAAGACTCGGACGAGGCGGAGGAGCTTGGCGTTGGTGCTCTTGTTGTTGGTGCTGGTGCCGGAGTAGTTGCTGGTGCTGGTGCTGGAGCTGGTGCTAGTGCTGAGGTAGTCTCAGTAGTTGCTGGTTGCAGCAGAGTCGAAGTGGTGGATGCCACTGCCTCGGCTGGGTCCGTCTCCCCCGCTCCAAGGTTGCCCCCCTCTTGACGAGTTAGGCTGGAACCCGGAGCAGCCGTAGAACCCTCTGGAATAGGGCTCAGCGGGCGTGACTCGTCGTCACGAGGGGGAGAAGGGCTAGGTTGGAACGGCGAAGAGATGCTAGATCCACTCTGGGGGACCTCCTCCGCAGCACTGCCGAATCAAATAATGTCAGAAGAGAAACTAAAACAATGCAAGGAAGAATAAGTTGCATATGGAAAAGAGGCTTATGCATCCGAGGTCAGGGGCTCCTTGGGTTTCCGAGCCCTTCGTGCTGGGGCCTTGCCTGCTGGCTTGGAAGCAGTTTTGTCTCTGGACTTCTTTCACCTTTTGGAGGGCTGAGAAGGTCCGGAGGAGGAACTTGATGCAGCTCCATGCTTCTTCTTCGGTGCTACCGGAACAGGTTCACCCGTGGCAAGAGGAGGGTCCTCGTGGATCTGCCCACCGGGGTTAGCTGATGCCGGAAAAGCATAAGAAAGGGGGACAACGTCAACAGCTTCCATCACCTCAATATCCGAGTCATCCTCATCGTCGGGCCAATCTCTAATAGAAGAGAGTTTACCAGTGGGTCGCTTGGTCGCGTCGGACATTGGGAGGAACATCTCCTGGTTCAGTTCTTCCTCGTTCGAGCTCTCTCGATCAGGCGCGCATTTGAGGGTGGGGTCGGTGCCATCCTCAATTGTCTGCTGAAGGAATTACTAAAGGAGAAAAAAGACAACGGAGCTAAAATACAACAGCAATCGACATAAGATCTAGTTCGGAGAAAGTAGGTGGCACGAAGCTTACCACGGGAGGAAGCCTATCCCGGCAATAATGCTCAATTCCCCACGTCCACTCAGAGAAGTCCTTGTGGGTGGTGAAGAGCGCCTTGACCCGGTGGTAGATTTCTGTGTTGCTAAGCTCGAAGGACGAGGTCCGGTTGGGGTCGCGGCCCCAGCTCATGTGGCACACCTTGTGAGTGCGCTTCTGGAGAGGGGAGATCCGGTTGCGGAAGAATGTGATCATGGCGTCCTTGTTGCACAACCCCAGATCCTTCAGCTCCTTGAACCTCTTATTGACCTGGTTGTCCAAGACAGTGGGCTTCTTGGGGACAACGTCCCATAACTCCGGGTTAGGAAGACCCGGAGCATAGGGGCGAAGCCGGATCAAATCTTCAGTGCCTTCATTCCGAATGTAGAAGAAGGTCCGGCCCCATCCTTCGCAGGAATCTAGCCCGGTAACCCGGGGAAAGACGAAGAATCTCCGGGATGAAATGGACGCAGCGCCGAACTGCGTAAGCTGTTTATCCTCCGGCTCTAGATCTATGTTCGGAATGACATTACGACGAAGGCCGAAAAACCGGATCCATAGCTCCTTCGTGGGCCATAGTCCGGCATAGCCTTCGATCGTGGAAGCGAAAGCAGAAAGAGAAGTAATTGCGTTGGCAGGAAGGTGGTGCGGCTGGAGTTCGTATGTACTTAACCAATCATGGAAGAAATCGCTGACCGGCAAACCGAACCCCCGCTGAAAGTGGGACAAGAACACCACGAACTCACCCGGATTGGGTGAGGGGGCGAGTTCGATAGAGGCAAGGCGAGCAGTGACTCTGGTGGGGATGCGTCTGGTGCGGTAGAGCCAGTCCAGGTCATCTTGGCAGACCCAGGACCCGGCCCATGCACCGCGGTCCGCCATGGCGCTGTCTTCTTCCATCTCTTGCTCGGCGATGACGAGCTCCTCCTCTGTCATCTCCAGTTCGTTGCCCTCACTGTCGCTAGCGGCGGTGGGGGCAGCAGCCTAGATTGACAGCGACCCGTGGCGGAGGAGGTGCACAGCAGCGACGATGATGCAGAGGTGTGGGGAAGCAGTGCGGCAGCGGCGCTGCTACTTAGAAGCAGTGGCGGTGGCATTGTCACGGGGAAGACGAAGGAGAAGAAGAGCTAGAGGCAGAGGGGTGCGGAAGGAGAAAAAGACCTAAGGGGTGCGCCCCTCCCCTATTTAACCACTCCCTCAAGGGGGAAGTGGGATCGTGTCAAACGGGTATGCCACACGGTGTGGCCATGTATTGCCCG
Source organism: Avena sativa (assembly GCA_916181665.1). Taxonomy (NCBI): domain Eukaryota; kingdom Viridiplantae; phylum Streptophyta; class Magnoliopsida; order Poales; family Poaceae; genus Avena; species Avena sativa. Next base: position 476,486,062 of record OV702290.1, read on the forward strand.
CGTCGACCAATAAGAAGCGAGCCACACGGAAGGCCACATGGTGTAGCTGATCCCATGACGTGACGCATTGATGCGGTTAACGAGGAGGCATGCCAGACATGATGTGCGCCACAGTGATAACTGACAATTACTACAGCGGTTACTGTGGCTGGCCCTTAAAATGAGGCAACCTAATGATTAGCCTCCACGTGGGTTAGCGTACGAGAGAAGGAAAGAAGACCCGGATGAGACCGTGGTAACTCGGCCAGCAAGTGAAAACTTGGAGTGTGCCAAGGGAAAGTAAAACCATGAGGTCTGAGTTAGGGTGGTAACCCGGCCAACAAGTGAGAGCTTGGAACATGCCAAGGGAAAGTAAATCCAAAGAATCTAAGACAAGGAGGAAACTCGGAGAAATAACATCTAAAGCTCGATATAATTGAACCTGACGTGGCCTTAGCAGCCAAGGCAGCTAAGACCGCACCAGCTTCGGGGACTAATGTTGGGGGGATACCCCCGGGTAGGGTCACGCCAAGGTATAAAGGCCGAGTTAGCCGAGGTTCGGCAAGGCTAAAGCGGATGTTGGCCGGGTCACCTCAAGGCAGGCCGAATCACGGGGTAACCCAGACCAGGGGTGTCCACCTAACTAGGTCTCAACCGACTTAAGCCGTAAGTCGGAATGGCGTATTTAACTTGTATGCAGGAATGGGTGTGGCCGGATCAACTATGGTCCGGGTCGTATCTAGCTTCTAGGAGAAGGAAGAAATCTTGCTGGTCAAAAGAAGCCCCAGTACGCACTGCATGAGCGAAGCAAAAGAGGGCAGGACCATCGAGGCGTGGCCGACAGAGGTGACGATGCCCGTGTCGGCTGATGCAGGCGCCGTAGAGGCTCACGTAGCCTCTGCATGGGTGACGTGGGGGAAAAGAACCCCGGGAATATGCCTCCACGTATGCCCTAAGTGGAGACCTAGCCACCCCTATATAAGGAGGGCTAGGGCCTCTATAGAAGGGGTTCCTCTATTCTGAAAGGTTTTAGGTTCTAAGGGTCTTGTACGGGTTAACTGTGGGTGAGAGTAAGAGAGTTCCTTCTTCCTCCTCTCGCCAATACAGCTCTAGGAGCACTTGTAATCTGTGAACTGAATCGAATACAAAGCTTCTGTGTGAGGAATCACCTCACTATCCCTCCCTGGATTCCCCTAGTGCTATTAGTCCCCACCTTTAGCCTATCCATGGCATCTGCCGTGACACCACCACGACAGATTAGGTCTTTATATCATCTTGTACTCCAAGTCTCCACCTACCCTCGTGTAACTCTATATATCCCCCCTCGAGGGTCAGATCAATATACAAAAAATATTAGGGATTCATCAATTTCTACAGAGATTGTTCGGTATCCTCCTCGTGTGGGATGTGAGGAGATGGTCCTATGAAGCCTTTTAGGCAGCCCAAACAGGTGCAAGAGCCCGCCAACCTTTAGGGTTATGATCAAGGGTCATTTTGGACATTACATATGAGGGAAGGGGGAATATAAGCCTCCCATCCATCCACCACAAGGTAGGGTGACGAAAATCTAGGATAGCATTCATTGGAGAAGAAAACCAAGAGAGAAGGGAAAGAGGAGAAGTTGAAGGAAGAAACTGAATCAAGCACCAGGCTTTGCCCACAAGGTCGTGACGTCCAGATGCACTACCTTGTCTCCTTCAAGCTATGGTTCAACCATATTTGGTGAGATTGCTCCGATCCCTAGCTCTTGTGCCCCAAATCTTGATGTATAAAATCCTCTAGTGCTCTTTAGAGAAGAACAAGTTGTATCCCTATTTGATAATAGTGGAAGAAGATTTGGGTGGCTTTGGCCCATGGTTTTCCCTCTCAAGTTGAGAGGTTTTCCATGTAAAAAGGATTGGTGTCCATGTGTGTTGATTTGCTTGTTGTTTCTCCTATATGCTGAGAGGACATAGGACTTGTCCTGGCTACCTGCAGATTTTAGCCACTGTGTGTGAGAGCACACAGGACTTGTCCTCGGTTGGGACATAATCTGTTTCCTCCATATATGTTTAATGCATATGTTTCCTTCCATGGTTGAGCAACGATCCGTGGATTTAGTACATGAGTGGATCTGAAGTTTACATCTTATTCCGCTATGTATTTTCAGATCACCTTTGAGTGTGCTAATTCCCCAACAGAGTTATACCAGAGCTCAAGGTTTGCTCTAAGGTTTCTCCTAGCTCGCAATGGCTTTGGAAGAAGGCGCCACCACAAGTGGCATGATAAAACTTGATTCTTCCAATTTCTCATTATGGAAGCCCATGATGGAAGACATCATGTATTGCAAGGATTTGTATGAGCCAATTGTGAAAGACAAAATATTGACATCCGGTGTCACGGAAGAATAATGGAGAGTGCTGAACAGAAAAGTAGTAGGTATGATTCGTTTGTACATCAACCAAAAAATATTCCACCATGTTGCAAACGACACAAATGTGTATGAGATGTGGCAGAAGTTGGAGTCAATGTATGAGAGGAAGACAACTATGAACAAGGCCTCGGTAATCAAAAGACTAGCCAAGCTTGAGTATCGGGATGGTAGCGGTGTTATTGAACACTTGAATGTATTACAATGCCATATAAATAAACTCTCCACCATGAAAATCAACTTCGAGGATGAGGTGCAAGCATTATTGCTGCCGAGTTCCATGCCTAACAGTTCGATCACGCTTGTTGTGTCAGTTAGCAATTCAACTCCAGATGGGAAGATGACGTTGGAGATTGTGAAGAATAACATGCTGAATGAAGAAGCTAGAAAGAGGGAAAAGGGCGATGCCCCCTTTTCTGATGCCTATGTGGTTGAATCCCACGGCAAGAATGACAACCGTGGACGTGGCCAAGGAAAATCTTAGCATGGAAAAAACCAGAAGTCCAGGGGGATATCAAAGTCAAGACCGAGATCAGGTGCTACTTGCTTTTATTGTGGCAAGCCGGGACACAAGAAAAGCGATTGCATAAAATACAAAAAAGATCTTCTAGAGGGAAAAGTCGACAAGAAGGCCGAGCAAAATGGCAAGAATGGTGCCGCCATGACTGCAGAATGTGAGCAATGTGAAGATTACCTAGTCATTGAAGATGAATGCTATAGTGCCATTTGTGATGATGCCATGAGTTGGGGTTGCAGATTCAGGTGTGTCCTTCCACATTACATCACACAAGGAGTATTTCACGTCCTATACTAGCTGCATTACTGGCCAGGCAAGGATGGGTAATAGTGGTTCGTTGACTATTGTTGGAAAGGGCACTATATGCATTGAGACAAACACATGCTGCAGGTTGGTGCTCGATGATGTGAGACATGTTCCCGACATACGGATGAATTTGTTGTTAGTTGGAAAGCTTGATGACATTCGCCATGGAAGTTATTTTGGTGATGCAAAATGGAAACTCACCAAAGGATCTTTGATTATGGCTCGAGAAAGCAAGCAAGGTTGTCTCTATGTGACTAAAACCAAGCTATGCAATGATGTGCTGAACATCACCGAGAATGACACTTCGGTTGAGTTGTGGCACAAGAGGCTTGGGCATATGAGTGAGAAGGGCATGCAAGCTCTTAATCACAAGATTTACCTCCCTGAGTTGAAAGGTATAACCTTGAAACCCTGTGAACATTGTTTTGCTGGCAAAAAACATAGGGTTGCATTTTGTACACGCCTGCTGCATTGTGCGGAGAATGTTCTTGACATTATGCATACTGATGTTTGCTCCATGACCAAAAAATCCCTCGGTGGAGCATTATAATTTGTGACATTCATTGCTGACCATTCCAGGAAGATATTTCTCTATGCGTTGAGAAACAAGTGGAAGGTGCTTGATATCTTTAAGGAATTCCATGCCAAGGTTGAGATAGAAACTGGCAGGAAATTGAAGTGCGTTAGATTAGACAATGGTGGTGAATACCGCGGTCCCTTTGAGAGGTATTGCAGAAATTTTGGCATCAGGATTGAGAAGTCTCCACCAAAGACACCCCATCTCAATGGACTTGCAGATAGAATGAACATGACTATGTTGGGTTCGCAGCATAGAAAACAAAAAATTTCCTACGATGGGAACTATCGCCAAGATCTATCTACTAGATACAAGCAACGGGTGGATATACATCCATAGAGAACTTACCCTCGAAGATAAGAAAGCTTTGTTAACGAGATGGAACTCGTGGATGATGTAGTCGTACACTTGTCGATCTCAAGATCGTGATGAAGTCCAGCAGGTCCGGCTCCAGCACGTCCATTAGATCCAGCTCCACCAAGTCCAGCACCGCAAAGCAGCGGTGCATCTGTGATCGCACACACGTCCGATACCCCGACAACCTCTGTCCCTCGCTCCAGCAAAGCAGCGAAAGCAGCAACTCCTCTCCAGATAAAGCCACCGGGAACATGTATCTCGCTAATCCGAGACCATGGGGAATAACTAGAGGGGCAGAGAGATCCTTCACGAGGAGGTGTGGTTTGTGAGGAGGAGAGGGGGGCCTTTTATAGGGGAGAGGGGGGCACCCAAGGGCCATGGCATGGCAGCCATGGTGGTGCCCCCACCTCTTCCGCATTCACGTGGGTGGAGTTCCCACTCCCATAAAAAGCCTCCACTCAAAATTCCACTCACACATGCATTAAATTTCCACCAAATTTAATGCAAGCTCTCATTAAATAAAACTATTTTATTTATTTTATTCAGAATTTTGTCAATTACATTAATTAACAAACATTCACATAAAACCCCTTGCAACATTTCAATATCACATGCAGAACAAATTTCAGCAATTTCACTCGAAACAGTTTTGGTGTCTATTGAAATAATTCCAACGCTTTATTAAATCTTTATCTGAAACATATTTGCTCCAAATGGTGTTGGTATCCCTTAAGTGTGTCACCCTATGGTTCTTGAATAATGCAGACATGATCAAGACCCCTCTCCGATCAATAATCAGCAACGTGACCTGGAGATCCGTACTAACTCCCACATATTCAACGATGACTCTTGTGATCGTGTGAACCTTTAACGTCGTAACTAAATCCCTTTGTCTCGCGATATATTATATGTCCAAGATTCGATCATCGTATCCAAATACCTAGTTTGATCTTGTTACCGACATGCACTCTTTTCTTGTTCCCGTGATATAACATTCTAGTGATCACATCACTTGCTTGCAAGCTATTTCAATGTGATATGACCGAGAGGGCCCAGAGTATATCTATCCGTCATCTGGATGGAAAAATCCCACTCTTGATCCATGAGCCTCAACATAACACCTTCGTAGCACTGAACCCACCTTTGTAGTCGCCCTGTTACGGTGTGACGTTTGATGTTATCAAGATACTATTCCGATGTTAGCAATTAACATGATCTCATGGTCTAAGGACTAAGATTACTTCGTATGATGTTATAGCAATGTAAACATAATGACTCTAATCGTAATGTTATACTTCGGATGAATGTTCATCACATCATTCCACCAATGTTGTGACCTTGTTATTAACAACATCCAATGTCCATGATCAGGAAACCTTGATCATCTTGTTAATCAACGAGCTAGTTTATATGAGAGGCATTACTATGAACTTTGTATTTTGTTTATTAAACACACATGTATTAACGTTTCCGATAAATACAATTATAGCATGAAAAATAAACATTTATCATAAACATGGAATAAGATAATAACCACTTTATTATTGCCTCTCGGGCATATTCCCTTCAAACTCCCACTTACACTAGAGTCAATAATCTAGTTTGAAAAACTTTGCGTATTGAACACCTATGGTTTTCTGGTGTTGCATATACGCGATTGCTAGTAGTTAACATAATCTCCGGATCCGACAGTTTCAGGTCCGTGTGTATTTGCATGTCTTTGCGTCTCTACGCGTCACTCATTTTCAAATGAGATGGCATTTATAAATTTGGTCCTTTGGTGAGACCTTTAGTTCATTCGGGTTAAAATATGTTGATATTATTGTCATACAATATATCTTCATAGTATTAGCCCACTTTGAACCACACCTATTTTGATAACAAACTACTTAACACAAATGCCCTCCTTTGCTGCTACTATAGCAGTCATATACTTAGCCTTTTGTTGTAGTATCCGTCACAATGTCTCAACTTTGGAACTCATCCAAATCCATCATGGAACATCCTTTCCATTACATTGTGCCACCCATAGTCTAAATTGAGATAAATTTAATTTGTATCTTGTGACAAAACTAGTATCAATGTAACACTTTACAATGAACTACCTTCAACTATTTGTCACTTATACATGATATATTCTTAGTTCTTCCAAAGCTCATAAGAATATCTTTACTATCGTCCAATGATCATCTTATGAATCATTCTGGTATGTGCTCATAACTTTTAGAGCATAGGACATATCTGGATATATACATATCACGGTATAATTGATCAAAATATCCATGTGATTTTACTCACCAAGTGTTGAAACACTTGAATCTTGATATAATCCTTTCCATGCAGCAAGAACCTTTCCTGTTGTTTCCATATTGAACCCTTTCAATATCTCATATATGTACGTCTGGCATAACCATATTAGCGCCTCAATCTATCCATATAGACATTGATGCCAAATATTCCGGTTTTGCCCAAGTCTTTCACCGAAATCCTATTTTAATGAAATTCTTAACTTGTGTCAATACAAGATACATCATTTCCAATCAACACCATGTCCTCTACATAATGTATTAGAAATATGTCTCAGCGCTCCCACTTAATTTCTTGCAAATGCAAGCATCTTCATCATCTCCGATGAAATTAAACTCTTTTAACATTTTCATCATGGTGAAGATTCCAACTCTGCTATGCTCACTTCAACTATTAAAGTTTGCATGCCCTTTTAGCACCCTTTGAATTAACAAAACCCTTCGGACCGTGTCATGTACACGTCCTAGGTAACAATTCTATTAGAAGAACCTTGTTTTGTTTATTCAACTACCATATACCAAATTATATGTAGTGGTTGCTACATTAATCCGTCAAGACTAAATATCGCTATAAAAGATCAAATCTTGTCATAGTTAACTCCTTGAACATTGCCGTAAACTTCTTTCCGACATGTCGACTATTTCATAGATGTTAAACATCCATGTCTATTTCTTTATAGATCCAAACACAACCGATAGGCTTCATGCCTTTCCGGAGGGTCTTCCAAGTTCAGAAACTTGATTTCTCATGTATGGATACTATCACAGATTCTATGACTTCTAGTCATTTTATGGAGTCAGGGCCCATCATCGCTTCTTTGCATGCAGTCGGTTCATCATTGTCAAACAATAACGACTTCTGTTTCAAATCTTACTATTTGATTCTTACCGACCCACATGGTTCAATAGGAACTCTAATCTCCAAGATCACACCCTTTGTAATCACGGGAGCCATGAGCATTGTGGCCGCCACCGGGACACTTTCCGGCGCTACGCTACTTAGCACATATAGCTAAGGTTTAACAACCTTATCAAAGTTCTATTGTCCTCCCACTTAACTTTTCACAAAAAATTCCTTCTCAAGAAACTTGACATTCCAAGCGACAAACTCTTTTGTCCTCGGTGTTATGGAGGAATTCCCAACAAATTCTTTCGGATAACCTACAAAGACGTGCTTATCCGACTTTGGTTGTAAACATTTTACTTCTGCATAGCATACCAAAATTTAAGAAAAGACAATTCGGTTTTTATCCCAAGCCATAATTCATATGGTGTCATTTCAATGGATCACGATGGTGCTCTTTTCAGTGTAAAAGCGGTAGTCTCTAAAGCTTTAATCCTTAAAACATAATGGCGATTTTATAAATGACACCTTTGATCTTACCATGTCAAACAAGGTTTGATTTGATCTCTCGAACATACCATACTCCTGTGGTTTATCGGGAAATGCAAATTCATGGAACAATTCCTGAAATCTTAGGTGTTTTGCTAAACTTGTAACTCAAATATCTTCCTTTATGATCAAATCATAAACCCTTTTATTTTCTTGTTACAATGATTTTTCACTTCATCTTGAAAGTCTTTGAACAATTTTCAAATGTTTCATACTTCTTCCTTATTAAGTAAATATATAGATATATTCACTCAAATTTCTGGAGAAAGCATATGAAGCCAAAATATCCATCGCATATGGATACACATAATGGACTATATACATCAACATGCATAATATCCAATAAATTAGTCATCTGTTCCTCTTTGGCCTATGGACGGAGTTTCAATTATCTCGAGGAAAGTTTCACAAGCGTCAATTGATCAAGATCAAAAGACTCCAAAAATCCATCAACATCGAGTTTCTTCATGTTTACTTTCCAATATAATTCAAACAGCGATGTCATTTCATAAGTGATCTTCCAATCATTTGTCTTACGACATTTTAGCAATAATGTTTATGGATGTGATTTCTCCAACTAGATTTGTAAAAGTTCATCCATCCTTTATGGAATACGGTAATTATTTGAACAACCATTGTTCTCGTAATACCGAAACAAAATAACAATTATTAAAACAAATCTTGAAGGCTAGGTTTGACGACAACGAAAAACACAATAACACTTTATTTGTTTTTGATGAACATCATCACTTATTCTCTTGCTAGTTACTTAGGTCGTTGCAGTTCATGAATTGTGTTGTTCTGTATGACACTTCACACCAACCAATTCGGTATCCAATACCGGTATCCAATACCTCAGAACCACATTGTTTAACAAGCAAGAAATACAGCCATAACATGTATATCTTCTATATACCTAAGTTGGACATCTCCAACCTTTTCTTTTCTGCCAAATATTTTATAGATTCTCTTTCAACAATTCCTTTTCTTTTAAAAGAATCTATCAACATCAATAGGTGGTGTCATTTACATGACACATAGTACAAAGCGTATATAGTCAAATACTAATACCTTTGGACTTGCACTTTGAAGTGGATCACCATCATCAAATGTTTGGTGTTCTTTCAAAAATCCGTTCTTTTGTAATCTATTAGTGTAGTAAACATTTTACTTACATCTTCTATTCATCCTTATCATGACAACTTTCATGATCAAGCTACTATAGCCTATAAGGAAGAATTGCGAGTATAATGTTAGTTCCCAACACGTTTTTGGGAGATCTGGATGCCTAGCATCTCCATCCTTCACAAATTCTCATATGAGAACATGTATTTTGCTAAATTATACTCTATCATAATGCAACCAAAAACATTGTTTCAGATATCACAATATCTTCCACACATGATGGTTCCTGAAATAATTATTTTAGCTCCTAGATAACCTTGATATTAAAACAATTTTTGAATATCAATAATCATGGAGGCAAACATGATACTTTAGATTCTAACATTGGAATTCTTACTCTTGATTTAATACTACTTATTAAACTTCATGGAGTAAATAGAGTTTGCTGAAAGTTTGCAATAGGACTTCTAAACTTTAAATTGACATTCAAAACAATATGATACCAGTTCGTAAACTAAATATCTAGAATTTTATAGTTCTATTATCTCAATTAATACTAAGCATAAGGTAGTGAACATATGCCAATGACTACAACAAATTATGCAAATTCACTTCGATTTAGTTTATGACAAATTGAGTTCGACTAATCCAAATTAGAAATGAACTCCCACTCAAAAACGACATCCCTCGTGCCTTTTTGGTGATTACATGAACCAAATCCACTACACCAAGTCCGATCATCACGTGAGTCGGTGTAGCTTCAAAGGCGAGCATCAAATGGTCATCACATCAACTATATGACTCATGCTTAACTTTTCGGTCCGTGTTCCGAGGCCATGTCTGTACATGCTAGGCTCGCCAAGTAAGAACCTTAGTATTCGCATGTGTAAAACTGTCTTACACCCGTTGTATGAAAGCGTAGAGTCGAGTACACCCGATCATCACGTGATGTTTCGAAACACGATCCATAAAACGGTGCATACTTAAGGAAGAACACATTTTTATCTTGATATCTAAATGAGGGATCATCTTACAATGCTACCAAAAGCGTCGAACTAGCAATATAAGATGCAAACATCTAATGTGTAAAGTGATATGATATGGTCCATGCATTTGATCTCTATCATTTGCATCGTGGTATGATCTCTATCATTCCTTTGTGTGTAAGGCCAAGGTCTATGGAACTTACACGTTAAATGTGTTGTAAGAGAATCTATCATACATCTACTTACAACAATACCATATCAAGACACTAGCCCAACAACGATCTAAACTAGACGCCTCTAATTTATCAATTGCAAGTTTTACGTGGCTTAGGGCTTTCGGAGATAGAACCGATCTTACCCACGAACATGAACCACAACGAGGATAACCAAGTTATTAGCAACTCGTTGTAAATGAGATATTGACTATAGTAGGAGAGACAGACACCCGCTAGCCACTTATGCAAAACTAGTTGCATGTCAGTCGTGGAACCGGTCTCATGTACGATGACATGTAAGGTTGGTCCGGGCCGCTTCATCCCACTATGCCACCAATATCCAAAATACATAGAAGATGCAATAACATGATCATCATCGCCCATATATAAACATATGTGTACTACCCGTGCAAAGCACCTACGCATAGATCAGGCTCTGATACCACTGTTGGGTTCGCAGCATAGAAAATAATTTTTTTCCTACGATGGAAACTATTGCCAAGATCTATCTACTAGATACAAGCAACGGGTGGATATACATCCATAGAGAACTTACCCTCGAAGACAACAAAGCTTTGTTAACAAGATGGAACTCGTGGATGATGTAGTCGTACACTTGCCGATCTCAAGATCGTGATGAAATCCAGCAGGTCCGGCTCCAGCACGTCCATCAGATCCAGCTCCAGCAAGTCTAGCACCACCAAGTCTAGCACCGCAAAGCAGCGGTGCATCCGTGATCGCACACACATCCGGTACCCCGACAACCTCCGTCCCTCGCTCCAGCAAAGCAGCGGAAGCAACAACTCCTTTCCAGATAAAGCCACCGGGAACATGTATCTCCCTAATCCGAGACAATGGGGAATAACTAGAGGGGGAGAGAGATCCTTCATGAGGAGGTGTGGTTTGTGAGGAGGAGAGGGGGGCACCCAAGGGCCATGGCGTGGCAGCCATGGTGGTGCCACCACCTCTTCCACATTCATGTGGGTGGAGCTCCCACTCCCATAAAAAGCCTCCACTCAAAATTCCACTCACACATGCATTAAATTTCCACCAAATTTAATGCAAGCTCTCATTAAATAAAACTATTTTATTTATTTTATTCAGAATTTTGTCAATTACATTAATTAACAAACATTCACATAAAACCCCTTGCAACATTTCAATATCACATGCATCACCAATTTCAGCAATTTCACCCGAAACAGTTTCGGTGTCCATTGAAATAATGCCAGCGCTTTCTTAAATATTTATCTGAAACATATTTGCTCCAAATGGTGTCGGTATCCCTTAAGTGTGTAACCCTGCGGTTCGTGAATAATGCAAACATGATCGAGACCCCTCTCCGATCAATAATCAGAAGCGGGACCTAGAGATCTGTACTGACTCCCACATATTCAACGATGACTCTTGTGATCGTGTGAACCTTTAAGGTCGTAAGTAAATCCCTTTGTCTCGCGATATATTACTTGTCCGAGATTCGATCATCAGTATCCAAATACCTAGTTTGATCTCGTTACCGACATGCACTCTTTTCTCGTTCCCGTGTTATAACATTCTAGTGATCACATCACTTGCTTGCAATCTATTTCAATGTGATATGACCGAGAGGGCCCAGAGTATATCTATCCGTCATCTGGATGGACAAATCCCACTCTTGATCCATGAGCCTCAACATAACACCTTCGTAGCACTGAACCCACCTTTATAGTCACCCTGTTACGGTGTGACATTTGATGTTATCAAGATACTATTCCGGTGTTAGCAATTAACATGATCTCATGGTCTAGGACTAATATTACTTCATATGATGTTATAGCAATATAAACATAATGACTCTGATCATAATGATATACTTCGGATGAATGTTCATCACATCATTCCACCAATGTTGTGACCTCGTTATTAACAACATCCAATGTCCATGATCAGGAAACCTTGATCATCTTGTTAATCAACGAGCTAGTTTATATGAGAGGCATTACTAGGAACTTTGTATTTTGTTTATTAAACACACATGTATTAACGTTTCCAATTAATACAATTATAGCATGCAAAATAAACATTTATCATAAACATTGAATAAGATAATAACCACTTTATTATTGCCTCTCGGGCATATTCCCTTCAGACTCTTACCGAGAGGGTCACAACTATGCTCTTTCATGCAAAGTTACCTAATTATTTTTGGACTGAAGCTTTGAATCATGCCATGTATGTACTAAACCTATCCCCTCATTTCCTCTTGTAGGTCATATTTCTCAGAGAGTTTGGTCAGGGAAGGAAGTGTCATACAAGCAATTGAAGGTCTTTGGGTGCAAGGCATTTGTGCACGTCCCGAGGACGAGAGATCCAAGCTTGATAGCAAGACAAAATAGTGCATCTATATCATCAGTCCAAGTGATGAATTTTGATACAAACTATGGGATTCAATCAAGAAGAAGACATGTAGAAGCCGGGATGTGGTTCTCATTGAAGATGAAACAATACAAGATATTGGGAAATCGGAGAAGATGAAGGCCACCACACCTCAGGTTGACATGGATCCAGTTAATCCTCATCTCGTGCATGACAATCACGGGGAGATGATGCTGAAGACGATGATGATGTAGCTAAACAAGGAAGTACAAGTGAGGGACATGAATAACCATCAAATGAAGATGATGTTAATCCACTGATTCCCCACCACCAGTGCAGCAGTTGAGGAGAAGTGGAAGAGATCCAGCACCTTCCACATGGTATCCACCACATCAATATGTGTTGATGACTGATGTAGGTAATCCCTCATGCTATGAGGAGGTAGTGTCTAATGAGAACAAGAATGAATGGTATGAAGCCATGTAGGATGAGATGAAATCCCTGTATGAGAATGACACCTTTGAGTTGGTGTCTTTGCCAAAGGGCAAGAAAGAGCTCAAGAACAAGTGGGTGTACAGAGTGAAGACCGAGGAGCATAGCTCACATCCAAGGTACAAGGCCAGATTGGTTGTGAAAGGTTTAAGTCAGAAAAAAGGTATTGACTTCCATGAGATATTCTCTCTAGTGGTCAAGATGTCTTCGATCCGAGTTTTGCTAGGCATGGTTGCCACCATTGACTTGGTAATTGAGAAACTCGACGTGAAGATAACATTCTTACATGGTGACCTATAGGAGGATATATACATGGAACAACCAGAAGTATTTGCGGTTGTAGGCAAGGAGCACCAATGGTGCAGATTGAAGAAGAGCTTGTATGCCTTGAAGCAAGCTCCTCGGTAGTGGTACAAGAAGTTCGAGTCATTCATGAATGAGCTTGGATACCATAAAGCACAACCTGATCATTGTATCTTTATGAAGAGGTACACCAAGGGTGACTTCATTATTCTCTTGCTATATGTCGATGCCATGTTGATTGTTGGGAATGGCGTAAAGAGGATTGCTCTCCTCAAGAAGGCATTGAGTAAAACGTTTGCCATGAAGGATTTAGGACCAGCTAAGCAAATACTTGGCATGAAAATATCCCGTGGTAGATCAAAGAAGCTGCTTTGGCTCTCACAGGAATGATACATTGAGAAAGTACCTGAAAGGTTCAACATGAAAGACGCAAGGTATGTTACCTCTCCACTTGAAGGCCATCACAAACTGAGTTCAGAACAATGTCCAACAGCAAGAAGGAGAAAGAAGAAATGAGTAGAGTACCTTACTAATCTTTCGTGGGCAGTTTGATGTATGCCATGGTGTGCACTAGACCTGATATTGCCTATGCAGTTGGAGTTGTTAGCTGGTTCATGAAAAATCCAGGGGAAGCTCACTGGAATGTAGTGAAGTGGATTCTTAGGTATCTCAAAGGTACTTCTAGATCGTGCTTATACGTTGGAAGCGGTGATCCTGTATTGCAAGGATATTCAAATGCAGATTCTAGGAAGTCTACCTCCTTATGTAGGGGAAGCATTGTCATGGAAATTTAGGTTTGCCTAAATGCATTTCACTGTCAACAATAGATGCTAAGTACATAGCAACGGTTGAGGCTTGCAAGGAAGTGTTGTGGATGAAGAACTTCTTGCAAACATTGGGCATGAAGCAAGAGGATTACAATCAGTTTTGCCATAGCCAGAGCGCTATCCATCTTGCCAAGAATCCAAGTTTCCACTCTCGAACCAAGCATATTGATGTGAGGTATCATTGGATTCGAGATGTTGTGAGTTCCAAGTTGCTCAAACTTGAGAAGATCCATACCGACAAGAATAGATCGGATATGATGACCAAGATATTGCCAAGTGAGAAGCTGCTTGTATGTTGCAAGACAACGGGCATGGCAGTGCCCCCCACATGAGTCAGATGGGGGAAAATGTTGGGTGTCCTCCTCATGTGGGTTGTGAGGAGATGGCCCTATGAAGCCTTTCAGGTGGCCCAAACAGGTGCAAGAGCCCACCAACCTTTAGGGTTATGACCAAGGGTCATTTTGGACATTGCATATGCGGGAAGGGGAAAGATAAACCTCCCATCCAGCCACCACAAGGTAGGGTGACGAAAATCCAGGTTAGCCTCCATTGGAGAATAAAACCAAGAGAGAAGGAAAAGAGGGGAAGTTGAAGGAAGAAGCTGAATCAAGCACTAGGATTTGCCCATAAGGTTGTGACGTCTAGATCCACTACCTTATCTCCTTCAAGCTGTGGTTCCACCATCTTTGGTGAGATTGCTCCGATCCCTAGCTCTTGTTCCCCAAATCTTGATGTATGAGATTCTATAGTGCTCTCTAGAGATGAACAAGTTGTATCCCCATTTGATAATAGTGGAAGGAGATTTGGGTGGCTTCGGCCTGTGGTTTTTCCTCTCAAGTTGAGAGGTTTTCCAAGTAAAAATGGATTGGTGTCTCTATGTGTTGATTTGCTTGTTGATGCTCCTATATGCTGAGAGCACATATGACTTGTCTTGTCTACCTGCAGATTACAACCACTGTGTGTGAGAGCACAAAGGACTTGTCCTCGGTTGGGATAAAATTTATTTCCTCCATATATGTTTAATGCATATGTTTCCTTCCGTAATTGAGCAACGATCCGTGAATTTATTACATGAGTGGATCTAAAGTTTACACCTTATTTCGATGCGTATTTTCATATCAGATTTGAGTGTGCTAATTCCCCAACAAAGATCTCCCTCAACACCAACACGCTCGCCGTTTCGGATAGTGGCGACGATGCCGTCTCGATCACTTCGGTCTTTGACACCGGATCAGTCATGCTAGGCTCCGATGCTAGCGACTTCCAGGAGGGCTCGCTGCTGCCCCTCCTTGACATGTTCTCGAGGAGATAGGGAACAAGGTGGTCGACATATCCACTTGTTCATTCTTGCTTCATTGTCGTGTTTGTGTTCTTTTTTGGAAAATAAGAAAAACGGGGGGGGGGGGGGGGGGGGGAGGGGGCACACACGATAGTTTCGTTCCAATCTCGATACTCTTGCTTTCTTGCAAAAGATTATAGTACATGTTATCCAGGATAACGTTGAAGTTAACTACTACGTACTAAAATCAACCCAAATACTAGTATAATCTAATCTCTCCGTTCCCCAAAATGCCCTAGCTTCCTCACCATGTCCCAATGCATAAGTCCACATGTTTGTGTCATAGCTATCGTCATTCATCGTGGGATGCGTGAGTCCTGCCAACTTGGGCACAAAGGCGAGTTCGTTGTCGCGCTGGACAAGGTCAACATGAATGGTCTTGGGCCAATTAAAAAGTCTGGGCAAGAAGACCCTGTCCTGCATCCATTTGATGTTGGTCCTCTTCATCATCGTTGTGTGTGTGCCGGTGAACAAAGCTCTACCTCGGATGCTCTCCATCTTCTTCCACTCCATTGCATTTGTTGAGCTTGACGACGTTTACCGGCGTGCCACGGTGCCCGACAAGGACGGCCATGAGCTCGCCTCGGTCAGACTCGAAGAGGTAGCTGTCATTGCACATAAACCCAAAGCCGTTTGGCTTTTCCAGTATTTCAAATCTTTGGTCATGTCTACTACCGCTGTGCACAACTAGCCTCCCGTCTTCTCCCAGGATGTAGAGCATGCCGTCGTGGAGAACTGGGTTGCAGTCTGCTGACACAATAAACGGTGCTCGGTCAGGATAAAAATCCGTGATATCGCAGTCCTCCCACTCACCCCACTCGCCGTTACTATGTCTGATAGCAAGCGAGACACCGAGTCCGGCGCTCGTCTCGACGCCATACATCCTCCCCATGCTGCTGTCATACACGGCGAAATCGAAACTGGCCTTTGAAATCGGTGGCAGCTCGCACATTGCGCCAGTGCCAAGTTCGGCGCTGAGGACCTTGTGCAGCATGCCCAACGCTAGGTGTAGTCCTCCTGCGGCACAGTAGATCTTTGCACCGGGTGCCTCCAGCTTCGTGTCGATCTCGAAGTTCTTGTGGTAATATGGGCTGTAGCAGCGGAAGTTGGTGGTTCCGACGTTGGCGGCGTTGAGTAAGAGGGGGGTGATCCACGTCGGGTAGAAAGGCGACAAGGCTCGCGCTGATTGCCATTGCCTGCACACGAGACCGAAGCACGGGTGGTTGGACCACTTGATCCGACTCAAAATCTTGGCAAGCAAGTCCACCGGCAGAGACGACCAGTCCCGTTCCTGCGATATCGCCGCCTCCATCTCGCTCTCGATCGCCGTGGCCTGTCGACGGGAGATCCAGCACCGCGCGGTGGTTAATGCCGCCTGCTGACACGAGATTGTCCTGGACTCGGTGGGGTTTCCTGATGCTCGATCGTGTTAACTTCGGACTCTGTCCTCCGGTCCGGTACTGTCTGTGGTGCAGAGCGCTTAATCCGACCAGGAGAAGACTTCATCTTCTTTTGCGGCTCTCGGTCAGAGTTCGGAAACATAAACCAGATCTATATATGCAAACCAAAGCTAATAGAGGAGCGCCCGGTGGATCTTTACGAAAGACAGGGAAACTCGCCCGGCCAGCAATCGAACTAGCAGCGGCGCCAGTAAACACGTGAAGGTAGTACCGGTATGTTGAGATGCTTTTTCATACTACCTATATCTTCTTCTTTTTTAGCTTCAACAAAGAATTCGTAGCGGCATAATTAACCTTCGATGATTCCCATTTGTATTTGGAAGTGTTGATGAATAAGTCGTTTCTGTTCCACAACATCGTCGTCGTCGCTGAAGGGACCTTCAAAAATTCAAGCAGCAGGGAAGGAGGATATACTATTAGCTAACTCATCACTGTGGATATGGCGATCAATCAAAGTGAAGACTCATCTCTACTGGATCCATCATTTTCCCCACTGTTACTATTTGATTATGACTACTATGAGCCCCGGGGGGACAATATAGATGACGGTCATGAAAGCGTTGATTGTGAGCCTGACGATGAAGAAGATCATGTTGGAAGAAGGGATGAAATTGAGAAAAGTGACTGCAATAATGATGAGAACGGGGAAGCAGATAATACATTATTCTTCTACAGTATAACAAAGAGATTTTCACTACGCAAGAGAGTAGATTATCTGAAAAACCACAACTACTGGACAACACCACAAGGATGGATGCTCATGTCACACCCTGACTCACATGATACCTTCTTATGGAATCCCTTCACGGGTAAGAGACCCCTTGACGATGATGATTTCCTTGCAGAGAGTCAGTGTAGGTGCTTGTTATCACATAGGCCTACTGATCCAAATTGTGTGGTGTTAGTTGTGAATATCAATGATACCATACTTTGGTATTGCCATCCCGGAGGAAACCAGTGGTTCACGCACATGTACGACTATATCGGAGGAAATCAGTGGTTTTCGCCTTACATGTACGATGCGCTAACGACTGACCAAATTCGTCGTGCCGCCATTACATCAATGGCATGTCTTACAGAAGTTGGCGGGAAATTTTACGCACATTTCACTCATAGAATTGTCACACTCGAATTCTTGCCGAACCCGACGTTTACTTCCATCCCAGTCGAGGAAGCTTCAGACGCAGGATACAAGTACACCGCTTCAAGCTCTACCTATCTAGAATCTTGTGGTGAGTTGTTCCAATAGATTATGAATCATCCAACAGTTTGTGATAGCAAAGTTTCCCAGATTGAAGTTCACAAGCTGGACTTATCAACAAGAGCTTGGGTGAAAGTAGACATGCTCGACGATATGGTATTCTTCGACATTTCGGGCTGCCGTGCATCATTTAGTACAAAGCAAGTCGGTTTGAAGGGAAACTGTATCTATTTCGTTAGGCGCCATGACAAGGGGTTGTATGTTTACGACATGGAACGAGGAACTACTGCCGTACATGATCCAGGGCTAGACTTGCCGGATGACATGACGCCTGATATTGTAGTGCCTCCTTCTTGAATGTTTTGAGTAATTTTCAAAGTGCTTATTATTGTGGTTTTGCATCATAATATAAACATATTGGTCGGAAATACATCTGTACTTCTACACATGGGGTCCGGCAGCTATCATGTCGACTCATGCACACATGGATGCTTTGAGATCTGCAAAAACTATGTGGAGAGGAATATGTTTTCTATCTTTTCTGCATTTGCAAGAGTTGTTTTATGGTACCTTCAAAACCCATTATTTTTGTCCATCCAAAGACTTATAACAATTCATGCTAGCGTCAAAAATGTGACAAAAGTATGATTCATACTGGTGTACCAAAAAAAAGGCTTTAGACGGGCCCGGCCCAAGAGTCAAGACTCAAGAGAGTCGAACTATGTGATGTTCTTCGGCAAACACAAACGCTCTAAAAGCATCTCGAGCAGGTGCATCAAAGGAAGATCAAACGAGCCATAAAAAATACTAAAACACACTAATCAATTAGAAGAGGACAGAAACACTTGCGTTGTGCCTCATCCTTTTCTATGAATCGATTGAGCTGGACCTCGCGCACACGCTGCCACCGCAGCAGGCCACAGGCAGGAAGAAAAATTGGAGAACAACAGAGATTCTGCAAACCCCTGATTCCTTGAGTGCTCGGTTATTGAAATATGTCTACTTTCCCAATGGAGATCTCCTTAGTGCATCCGTTGGAAATCATCCCTCACAAATTTGGCGCGCTGTCATGGATGGTGTTGATGTTCTTAAGCAGAGGATAATTAGGAGAGTGGGAACAGGGGAAACAATTCATCCTTGGAATGACAACTGGTTACCTCGTGACTATATGCTGACCAGTTGCATGCCGAAAGGATGAGCCACCGACACAAGTTAGCTATTTCATTGACGTGATGAATGCTAGCTGGGATGTGCAGCGACTCCAGGAGTGTTTCATTGAAATGGATGTGGAAGTAATCCGAAGTATCCCGCTCAGTACTACTTATTTGAAGGATGATTGGGCATGGCATTATGACCGAAAGGGGTTGTTTTCAGTTAAGTCGGCATATCGTTTGCTAGTTGAAACTAAAAAGAGGAGGGAGGACTGGTTGGAAGGAAACGCTGCCAATTCTAATTCAGATCAACAGAAGAAGCAATGGTCCTCAATTTGGAAAGTTCAAGTTCCTTCTAAGCTGAAGGTGTTCCTATGGAGATTGGCAAGGCAATCTCTTCCTACTGCACAAACAAGACACGTGAGGAATATGGCACAGACTTCATGTTGTGGGATTTGTGGAGCAGCCGTTGATACATGGAGGCATGCGCTCTTGGATTGTACAATGTCTAGATGCGTATGGGCTTTATGTGATGAGCAAATTGTTGAACATATTAGTATGATCAATGAAGAAGATGCAAAATTATCGATTTTTGAAGTGATGAATTCGGTTAGTCAGAATGAGTTCATTAGTGTATTGGTTACAATGTGGGCAATTTGGTTTGCAAGGAGGAAAGTTATTTTCGATAATGAATATCAAAGCCCGTTGTCGACCTACTGTTTTATCAAAAACTTCATGGATGATCTTGAAAAGGTAAAACAGAAGAATCCTATTAAACGAAAGCCAATCAAACCAGCAGGACCTAGATGGATTGCGCCGCCAACGTGCATGGCAAAAGTTAATGTTGATGCAGCAGTGGCCAAAATATCCTGCAGGGGCGCTATGGCGGCAGTAGCTCGCAGTGAGAAAGGCAAGTTCCTGGGGTGCTCTATTCTAACTGTCGAAGGCCTGACTGATGCCACTACACTAGAAAGTATGGCATGCAGAGAAGGATTAGCTGCAGATTTGAATCTTCGACGGGTGAAATTAGCGACTGACTGTTTGGAGGTGGCAAATAGTCTGTGTTCCTCTGAGACCGACAGAGGGAGATATGGAGTAGTTATTCACGAATGTCTGGAATGGTCGAAACAGTTTGAGGCGATGGTTTTTGGCCATGAAAGAAGGACCTCTAATGGTGAGGCTCATAGTTTGGCCCGCACTGGTACCTCAATGGAAGTAGGTAGATTTGTTTGGCTAGCTAAGCCAAGTTTGGCCCGCACTGGTACGTCAATGGAAGTAGGTAGATTTGTTTGGCTAGCTAAGCCACCGGCAAATATGTGTATAACGATGTTTCTAATAAATGAATAGAGCGTGGGTTGATCCTAAAAAAAACAGAGAGCAATCGATCCAGCTAGCATCGATATTCTAGAAATTGATCCACATAGCAAGAGAGAGAACAGAGCACGTGCGGGACCTCGCAGCCACTCGCACGCGTGCATGCCGAGGCCCAAGCGCGGCTTCGCCTCCGCGTCCGGCCTCCTCCCGCCGGGCCGTCCCTCCCGTGATTCCGTGAACCAGGTGTAGTCCGCCGCCGCCCTCCTTCCTCCCGCACGTCATCTATGATCGAACGGACCTCCCGAGCTGATCGCCAACCCTAACCCTCCCCAGCTGGACGCAGGCGACTCCAGCGGCTCTAGGGGCTTCCTCTCCATCCTCCCCTAAGAACCCCCCCAGCCTCTCCGCGTCAGGCCACTGCCGCTGCCGGCTTCGGCGGCGGTGGCGGTGCCCCGTCCATCTAAGATGGGGGGGAGAAGAGGGGTCTGTGGCTCCGTTCATATGGGGGAGATGCGGTGCTGGCTGTGGGCTTGGTGCGGCGCGGCCGTCTTGGTCGGGGCCTGAGGTTCTCCGGCGGCCGACGAGGAGTTGGTGGCTTACCGTCGCCGCCGGGGGTGAGGCTGTGGCCTAGCCACGCCGATCTCCTGCGGTTGTTGCCCTCTCCTACTCTGTTGGTGCTGCACAGAGACGGCGGGTGGTGTGGGGGCCTGATCGTCTGCTGAATAAAGGCGGCGGTCCTAGGATTCCACTCACGCAAGACGAGGATCTACTTGTTGCTTGCCCTCTTTGATCTGGTCGGAGTGGTGAGTTCTGGAAGGCTTCATCGGAGAACTCCCATGAACGATTAATGTCTGGAGATTGTTGGATTGGAGGAATTCGATCGTGCGCACCCATGTTTTACTCTGATCGTTTGGGTTTAGAGGGAGCGTTTCGAAGCTCTGTTGGCTGTTAATAGCATGGGGCATGTTCTCGTTCCATGATGCTGACAGAGATGTCATGAAGACCGGGATCTGATGACGGACAATAGTGGTTCGAGTTTGGGTGGTGATGAGGAATTGGCTTGGTGACTCGTGACTTGGAGAAGTGGCATGCTAGTGGGGGCGACTGCACATGAGAGGTTCATAGTACTACCTTTCACAGTGAAAACCCAGGGTCTGGCCTTAATTGGTTGTGCCTGGCAATGGCCTTGTTGAAGGTATTATTTTGAGAGTGTGGACTTTCTTCAGGGTGAAAACCTAAGATCTTTGATCGGGCGATGACGGTGTTTGTGCATTGTTCCCTTCTTGGAGTCGTCGTTTTTTGAGACTGGACTTCTGGTGTTGTCTTGGTGGTGGTAGTACTGCTGTTTCAACGAATGGGTCACTGTAGCGGGATATTTCTTTTTTGTATTTCTTCTTTCTTTTTTGGTTGTGTGCATGCATATGGCTACTAGGGCAATGTGTTGGTGCAGAGGCTGGGTGTAATTGGTATCTTATGATATTAATATATGCTCCTTTCCAAAAAAATGATCGAGCGGACCAATTCTCGCCAGGTTGGTCGTCAGCAGACCGATTCGGCCTGGTTGGTCATCAGCGGAGGCGCGCGGAAGCTTTAGCTTTTGATTCCGGCCTGGTTGGTCATCGATGGAGCTCCTCCACGCGTAGGTGGAAACTTCCGGGCGACAGTTGTTCTCGCGTGCTTCCAAGCCGGTGTGGCAAATATAGCGCACAGGATATCGTTTTTTGGTACGTGTGCTAATTTTTTTATAGCCCACTACTTTTCAACTGTTGCTGGAGCGTCAAAATCGGCGGCGTGCAGTAAATCGGCGGTTTCTCACCGGGCGCAATGTAAATCGACGGTTTTTAGTGTCGGTGTGTCTGCTGTTGGAGATGCTATACCTCGCTGGCATGGGCATGACCCTTCGGGTGCCCACTATTGGTATATATAGTGCAACCCAATGAAAGACTCACTCGAAGATATATCAGGATCCATGAAGCCCATGACGATCCAATAGATACGAAGCTTACAAGGATACAGGCTCCTAGCAGAACAAGACAAGGAAAGTCCAAGACTAGACTACATACAAACACTAACTTGTAACCTACTCGTGTTGATACCTGAGACCTAGTCTCCCCATATATAAAGACTAGGAGGGTGCAAGTCCTGCATCTCCTTCGACAAGTGTTGATCATCCGCACTAGGTACCTCGCCCGGGCCATCCTCCCCTGGTGCTCGAGGCGCAAATTGGTGGCTTCGAGATGAGTCATGTCTTCATGGATGGCGGCAGCGGCATCAACCTTATGTTCACCAGGACCCTGCGGGCCATGCGAATTCCCCTCTCGTGCCTAGAAACCTCCGACAAAACGTTCCACGATATCGTCCCAAGGAAGGGCGTATACCCCTTGGGCAAAATCAACTTGGACGTCATCTTCGGCATGCCGGCAAACTTTCGGCGAGAGCGTCTCGAATTCGAACTGGTCGACTGGCCCTCACAGTACCACACAATCCTCAGACATGTCGCGTTCGCGAGATTCATGGCGGTGCCAGACTACGCCTACCTGAAGATGAAGATGATGGGACCTAACGACATTATTACCGCCAATGGAAGTTTCGAGAAGTCAGACAGTTGCGACAGGGAATTCAACAGAATCTCCCAGTCTTTTGGCATGCAGGAGGAGCTGACGAGGCTAGGCTAAAGAAGTCGACAGACAACAGTCTACCTCCTCCGAGTAACCCAAACGCACCCGACCAGTCCTTCGACTTGTCGGTGCACACCAAGGTAGTCCAGGTCTATCAGACGGACCTGATCAAGATGGCCCTCATCGCCAACAACTTGAGTTCCACATAGGAACTTGTGCTCGTCAAATTCCTCCGTGAGCGCTGGGAGATCTTCGCTTGGTGTCCAGTAGACATGCCAGGAGTCCCCAAGGAATTCGACGAGCACTCACTCAATGTGAATCCTGATGCCAGACCAGTCAAGCAGTCGATACATTGATGGTCCAAACCAAGGGCAAAGGCGGTCGGTATAGAAGTCAACAGACTCCTCGACGCCAACTTTATACGAGAAATAAAGGAGAGCACTTGGGTAGCAAACCCCGTGCTTATTCCTAAAAAGGATACGGATATCCTGCGGATGTGCGTGGACTTCACCTGCCTCAACAAGCATTGCCCGAACAACCACTTCCCATTGCCGCGTATCAACCAGATAATCGACTCCATCGTGGTATGTGGGCGCCTCTGCTTCCTCGATGCTTACTCAGGCTACCACTAGATTCTGATGAAGTAAGAGGACCAGGAAAAAATGGCCTTCATTATGCCCTTCGGCGTCTACTGCTACACAACACACTACAAAAAGACCCCCCCCTATAGCAACGCGTTCATCTGTATCTAAATGTCGATATAGGCGTTGCTAGCAACTATACCAACGAATAAAAATGCTTTGCTTTTTGGGCGTTGCAAGGGTAGAATGCAACGCATAGACCTGTGTTGGTAACCAATGGGATAAGCGTTGCAATGTGGCTACAATTTCCAAGCAATAATTATATGCATTGGTAGAGGCATGATTAAATAAAAATTCTAATTTAAAAAGAAATATTCGTGGACTAAATGGTTTGACCGTTCTGTATGTGGGAAGTATTTTTCCTAGTATGAGAACATAGTTCATATGACATACCACAACGAACACATATCGTACAATATGAATGCACCACATCACCAGTAATTCAATATATATCATTGGAACACCATTCCTTACACAAATTATTTGGAGTAGACAATTTACAACCTTGCATCAAAATATGATATTCTACCTAGTCCTATACATAACCTTTTTGGAACACCATTCCATAAAGAAAAATAATTTGAAAAAAGGACAATTTACAATCTTTCATCAAAATATGATATTCCACCTAGTACTATATATATTCCGTCAAATATTATTCCTTACATGATGAGAGATGATATCTGAATATCCAAAGTCTTGATGATGTATACGACCTGCAAATACAACAGTTCATTTTCGATATCAAGGTGGCAAAAGACAGTGTGAAGAGTATATTTAATTTTAGAAAGTACTTGATTAAAACTTTGTAGGTATACTTACCTTGGTGGCATGCTCAAAGTAAGGAATTGCATTTGAAATAGTTCATCCGACCCACAAGTCATAACAAAAGGAAATCAGACGCACGAGTCATAGTGGTTACCACCCATATGAAAAAAGGGAAACCAGGAAAAGAAATAACCACGGCTGGATGTGAACGAATCCAGCAAACAGAAGATAAAATGGGAGGAATTAATACTTGCTGATAGTACTGCTGCTGGTTGTTACTGCTGATGTGCGCATCTCCACCTGCGGCGCTGCTTCTGCCTACATCTCCATCTCACATATCTTGTAAATCACAGTGTATTCATTCACTGTAGTTTGCATCAAGAGGAACATGGTCATACATTATGATTGGGCACGGCTACGCTGCAATTCTAGCATCACTGTACACGTACAGTTGTGTGGAAAACCTGCCGTCGAATAGGCCTCCTTCCCTTTCTCTGTGCAGACGAAATTAGAAATAATCTTGGCGCACAATTAGTATCTGCTCTGCAGGACTTGCAAGGGCAGCACCCGAGGAAGCAGTCATCGACGAGTACCACATCGCCGATGTCGCCGACCAGCGTGCACGGTACTTGCTCCTGTACTGCTCATTGCTGAACTTGTAAATATATGTGTACTGATTTCTAGCTAGCCCGATCAGTAAAATGATCATATAAAAAAGTACTCCTAGATAGCTTAGTACTGGATTGAGATCATTACATACCAGAAAGTAATAACGAAAATCTATAAATGTGAGATTGATGTTGTCAATACTCCATTGCAGAATCGTATTTTGAGCTAATGTAGCATCCCGGTAAAATATGATATATTCTCAAAGATCCATATGTCAACACTAGAACCCTGCAGATTAAAGGAAGAAAGAATTGATTAGAAGAAAATTTATAGCGATTGGATACCAAGTCTCGCTCATTAATGTACATGAACCATAATAGTCCATCCGACCCAAATTAGTCGACTTGGTTTTGTCTAAATTGGAGGTATCTAACACTATACAAGTCTAGATACATTCAAATCTAGACAAATCTAAGTCAACTAATTTGAGTCGGAGGGAATATAAGAAAACTCTCGTTTGCAATATACAAGGGCATCGCAGATTTGGGGTGAAAAGGGTACCGATGATATTGGTTGTCTGATCTATTCACTAAGGGCATGTTTAATGGTAGCCTCTTCAATAGACGTTTAAATAGTCAGTTATTTCCTAGAGGTAAGCACCGGCGGTCTGGTGGGTGTATTTTCTATACAAAGCACAAGCGACTGACTCTTAATTATACATCAACGTTTAGGAAACGGCTGGGAACGAGCCAAACCCGCCGGGATTTATTCCCTAACGTCCGGGCCTAAGCGCCCCGTAGTACGTGCCCTAATATTGAAAATGTAAACACACGTGGGCAACTGTATTTGTAATCACTAATCCAACCAAGAAAAAATGACCGCAGACGACGAGCGCTGTATGGCATAGATTGACAAAGATGCACAAATCCTAGAAAAATGGTAACACCTGGTCAAGCCAAGGGAAAAAAACACATATCTGACAGAGAAAAGGGACAATTTGCACATATCTGGATCCCAAACTTCTGTGGTAATTCGCCACCGGGGAGTTGTCAGCGTGACGTGAGTTACGCACGGCCACTGGTCACTGGCGAGGGAGTCAATGCTTGCCATAGCTGAGAGTATCCCTAGGAAAGGAGGGAGGCGGCTAGGTCTGGAGAGGCGAGGAGTGGGACTGCGATCTGGGTGTGTGGTCGTGGTTGTGGCTGATGGGTTACCCAAGGAGTCGTACTTAGTGGGCTGGGAAAGGAGGGAGGCGGCTAGGTCTGGAGAGGCGAGGAGTGGGACTGCGATCTGGGTGTGCGGTCGTGGTTGTGGCTGATGGGTTACCCAAGGAGTCGTACTTAGTGGGCTGGGCTCACAATTCTTTTTTTCAGTTGCAATCCGTATAATTGAACAGATGTAGCCTGCAACGGATATACGTGTATCTACATTAAAATTTCGCAACGGATGTTTATAGCGTTGCCAAGTATATATTGTTGTAGGGTGAGTTTTCTAGTAGTGACAATGCCCTTTGGGCCGAAGAACGCAGGGGCCACCTATCAGCGGTACATGCATGTTTGTCTCAAAAACCAACTTGGTCGGAATATCCAGGTCCATGGCAATGGCATCATCATTAAAACAAGGAAGGAAGCCTTACTACTCGATGATCTCCGCGAGACCTTCGACAACTTTGAGCGCTACCGGATCAAGATGAATCCGGAGAAGTGTGCCTTCGGTGTATCATCTAGGCAACTGCTTAGTTGCCTCATATCCCACCAGGGGAATCGAGGATAACCCAAAAAAGATAAAGGCCATACTAGCCATGGAGAAGCCAAAGAACGTCAAAGGTGTCCATGAGCTGGCTTGACGAATCGCGGCGCTCAGTCGATTCATCAGTCGAATGGGCGAAAAAGCGCTACCATTCTATTAGCTCCTCCGCAAAGCTGAGAAGTTCGAGTAGACAGATGAAGCACAAGAGGCATTCGAAGAACTCAAGCGCTTACTCTCTACTTTTCCCGTGCTGGTCACGCCCAGGGAAAAGGAGCCAATATTTCTATACATCGCCGCCACCCATCAAGTGGTCAGTACTATGCTGGTGGTAGAACGAGCCGAAGACAACAAGGTTCATGGGGTGCAACGCCTAGTCTACTACCTCAGCGAGGTGCTCACGCCAATAAAACAGCGGTACCCACACTATCATAAGCTGGCCTATGGCGTCTTCATGACAGCACGTCGACTGCGCCACTATTTTTAGGAGCACCCCATTGTCGTGGTGAACGACGCTCCACTGGGGTACATCCTCAACAACCCTGACGCTACAGGACGAGTCACTATTTGGGGAATCAAATTGTCTCCACGAGATATTACATACGACGAGCGAGTGGCAATCAAGTCATAAGTTCTCTCGGATTTCCTCGTTCACTCGATGGAGATCCAGCTTCCAGACACACCGGATATGTCTTGCCTATGGACAATGCACTTCGACGGGTCCAAACGTCGAGAAGGAGCTGGCGCCAGCATCATCCTGACATCACCGTAGGGTGACAAGATGAGATATGTTCTGCGAATGCAGTTCCATGCCTCCAACAACGAAGCGGAATACGAGGCTCTGCTCCACGGGATGCGGATGGCCAAAGCCTGCGGCGCAACACGACTCATCATCTATGGCGACTCCAAGATCGTGTTGGACCAAACTATGAACTAGTGCGACGCGCCTACCACAACCTCTACGACGCATTTGAAGGAGACTTCGACGGCTGCAAATCGTGGCACATAGGCCACGAAAGCAACGAGGAGGCTGACACGCTCGCCAACATAGGATCCACATGTGCTCCAGTGCTGCCCGATGTATTCCTAGAGCAGATCTACGAGTGCTCCATCAAGCCAAATGCTCCTGAAGGACCGTCCAGTATGACAAAGGACTAGGGGCTACGCCACTCGCAGAACTCGGAGATCCGAGCAATGCGGATCAGGGACCTGAACTTCAAGGTCCCATGGAGTTCATGCTCATAGAGCCATCCTGGACATAGCTATACATCACATACCCGCTCCATAAAAGGCTGCCTGATGACCTGACAGACACGCGACACATAGCGCGACGCTCAAAAGCTTTCACCATCATCAACGATGAGCTATACAAGCGCATCATTACAGGAGTCCTCCAACGATGCGTCTCCAATGGTGATGGGAGAGCCATCCTCCTCGCGATTCACAAAGGCACCTGCGGTCATCACGCTAGGAGTCGTGCCCTAGTTGCCAAGGCTCTACGAGCTGGTTTCTACTAGCCAATGGTAATGCACGACGCAAAGGACATCGTCCAAAAGTGCAACGTCTGCCAAAGATTCGCGGATAAGTCGCACGTACCAGGCACAGAACTTAGGCCAATGCCTATGGCCTGGCCCTTCTCGCAATGGGGACTCGACATGGTCGGCAAGCTGCAAAAGTTGTTACCTAGAGGATACATCTTCCTCCTCGTCACAATCGACAAGTTCACCAAGTGGATCGAGGCCATGCCAGTGACAAACCAGACGGGCGCCACCACCTTCAAGTTTTTCGAGTCCATTGTCTTCAAGTTCGGGGTGCCACAAAGCATTATCACCGACAACAGGACGAACTTCACCTCGAAAGAGCTCCAGGATTTCTGCGAAAACCTGGGAATTAACATCAGCTATGCTTCGATAGTACATCCCTAGACCAACGGTCAAGTCGAGAAGGCCAACGGCCTCGTCTGAAACGGCATCAAGAAAAGACTCCTCTGACCACTCAAGCGAGCAGCTGGGTGTCGGCCTGAGGAGCTACCATCAGTACTATGGAGCCTGCGTACAACTCCAAACAGTGCCACATGCTACACCCCGTTCTTCATGGTACATGGTGCCGAGGCAGTACTACCTGCAGAAGTGCGCTATAAGGCCCTAAGGGTCGTCGTGTACAGTGAAGCCGAGTCAACAGCCGCACTCGAAGACTCCGCTGACCTCCTCGACGGAGCACGCGAGATCGCGATGGAACGATCCACGATCTACCAGTAGAGCCTCCGCAACTACCACAGCCGATGGCTGCGCCCAAGGTCCTACATCGAAGGAGACCTCGTCCTGCGAATGAAGCAGAAAGGACACCTCAAGCTCGAGTCCTCCTGGGATGGACCCTATGTGATTACAGAAGTAATCTCAGGTGGCGCTTATCGCCTAAAGGACGTAGAGAGAGGAGTCGCATACTCCTACCCTTGGAACGTCGCGCAGCTGCGACGTTTCTACCCTTAGATGTTTTTTACCTTACAATAAGGCTACTTAGCTAAACATTATATCTCCTGATATTCTACAAATAAATAAAGCTAAGTGCCCTCAACTCTATATTTTGTTTCCATTTACTTCCATTACTATTTTCGCACTTGGGGGCTACGCCTCCCTGACAACCTCGTCACACGAACAAAACAATGACCAAAGATTTGGATAATCATCCAAGCAGTTAGTCCATGAGTGGGACAATTCTTTACCAAAGATTTCATTCTTTCCCAAGCTTGAGCAACATGTTCATTATCAGATTTTTTAAATTTCATTATTTCACTTCTCATAGATATAATCTTAGCAGGAGGATAGTATTTTCCAATAAAAGCATCTTTGCATTTAGTCCAAGAATCAATACTATTTCTAGTTAGGGATATCAACCATTCTTTAGCTTTTTCTCTCAAAGAGAAAGGAAACAATTTAAGCTTAATAATATCTCCATCTATATCCCTATGTTTTTGCATCTCACAAAGTTCAACAAAGTTATTAAGGTGAGCAGCAGCATCTTCAGTATCAACACCAGAAAATTGTTCTTTCATAACAAGATTGAGTAAAGCAGGTTTCATTTCAAAGGAAGTAACTTCAGGAACAGATGGAGCAATAGGTGTGCACATGAATTCATTGTTGTTGGTGCTAGTGAAGTCACACATATACCTGGACACGAGCTGGCTCGGTCTAGCTCGCCGCTGAGCCGCAAAAAGCTCGGGCTGGATTTGGCGAGCCCCAGCCAGCTCGTCGTTGCCGGCGAGCCGCACAACGGAGCTCGGCCCGAGCTTCCGCTGAGCTCGGTCCAGCTCGGCGCAGCTCGCGAGCCTGGCGGCAATGACTCACTGGCGGGTGGGGCCATCTACTAGGCAGCGTTGTTGGAGGCCGCAGGGGTAGTCCACGGCGGCGCATCTCGATTTGCTTGTCGACGGCGAGGGCGTATGGGATGGCGCGGCGGTGCTTGCTGTACGAGGCAGTGTGGTGGTGCTTGCGAGTCGCCGGTGCAGAGGCGAGGCAGCGGCAGCAGCCTGCGCTGTAGCGGCGGCGGCGACGCGTGAGGAAGACGAGAGAATAACCGCTCAGTACGTGACCACGTCTTACTCCCTCGCGTATGTGCGTGGCTGTGTCTAATTCAGCCCATCTAGCAATGCCGTCGCTACTCAATTTAACCTGATAAATTCCCCCCAAAAAATAGACGAGCCAAACGAGCCAGACCGGGCCGAGCCCGAGCCAGCCCGAGCTCGCCACGGTCCAGCATCGCTGACTCGGCTCGGTCTGCAACCACCAGCGGGCCGAGCCCAGCTCGCTCCGAGCCTAGCAAACTCGGGCCAAGCCCAGCAGCCCGAGTTTCATGTCCAGGTATAGTCACACAACTTAGTGTTTTCAAGAGTATTCATTTTTTTGTGTTTTTAATAAAAAGAAGCAAACTAGTACAACTATTTTTTTGTGTTTTTGATAAAGAAACAAGCAAAAATGCAAAAATAAACTAAGCAAAACAAAAAAAAAGTAAAGAGATTGGTTATGAGGGACTCCCCTTGTGAAGATGTCCTTGACTCCCCAGCAATGGCGCCAGAAAAAGTTGCTTGTTGGCTCAAAATGTATCGAGCTCGTTGGGGAACCCCAAGAGGAAGGTATGATGAGCACAGTAGCAAGTTTTCCCTCAGTTATGAAACCAAGGTTATCGAACCAGTAGGAGCAAGGAAACACCTCCAAGGTGTTGATTCCAACCTAGAATCCTGCACAACACAACCACAGAACTTTGCCCCCAACTTATAGTGAGGTTGTCAATCTCACCGGTTTTGCTGAAAACAAAGGATTAAACGTATTGTATGGAAGATAGTAATTGCTTGCAGAAAGTAAACAGAAAACAGTAAATAGCTTGTAGATTGATGGTAAAAGAATGGACCGGGGTCTATAGTTCACTAGAGGTGATTCTCCTTAAGATATATGACATGTTAGGTGAACAAATTACAGCGGGGCAATTGACAAACACCGAGAAAGCATACATGCATATACTAATCATCTTGACTCCTACAAGATTTGATTGGGCATTACAACATTATACATAGACCGTAATCCAACTGCATCTATGACTAATAATCCACCTTTAGTTATCATCCGAACCCCCTCTAGTATTAAGTTGCAAGCAATAGATAATTGCATTAAGCAAAGTGTGTAAAGTAAACAATACGATTGCTCTATGAACAAAGGATTGATGTTTTCTCCCTAGTAGCAAATACACATCTAGTATCTTAGAGATTTGTGTCACTTCCCCAGATTACTAGAGGCATGAACCCACTATCGAGCATAAATACTCCCTCTTGGAGTTGCTAGCATCTACTCGACCAAGATATCTACTAACAATGGAAAGCATGCAAGATCACAAATAACATAGACATGGTAGAATCAATAATCAATCTGAAATAGCATCTCAATATCCATCGGATCCCCGCAAACAAAACATGTAAGATTACAAATAGATGATCTTAATCAAGAATGGAGCTCACAAGATCTAAACATGGTATCACAAAGGAGAAGAACCAACCATCTAGCTACTACATGGACCCGTAGTCCTGGGATGAACTTCTCACGCATCACACCGGAGGCAGTCATGGTGATGAAGAAGGCCTCCAGGGTGATCTCTCCCCTCCGACAGGGTGCCGGGAAGAGCTTCAGATCCCTCCCGATCTAGAGATGGAGATGGCGACGGCTATAGACTCTTTCATGGAATTTTGATCGGGTACTTAGGGTTTTCGTCCCGGGAGGATTATATAGGCGAAGAGGCAAGGTCGGTGGAGTACCAGGGGGCCCACACCCCCTGGTGGTGCGGCTAGGGTTGACCGCGCCGCCACCAGGTGTGGCTGCCCTGGTTCCCCTCTTCGTGTCCCCTCTGGACTCCGTGTTCCTTCTAGTGAAATATTGACTTGGGCTTTTGTCCGGTCCAATTCCGAGAATATTTCCTTACTAGCTTTGATGAAACCAAAAACAGCAGAAAACATGAAACTAGCACTATGACATCTTGTTAATAGGTTAGTTCTAGAAAATGTGTAAAAATAATCCAAAGTGTGGACAAAATATAAGAAAGTAGATATAAAACAAGCATGGAACATCAAAAATTATAGATATGTTTGCAACGTATCAACATCCCCAAGCTTAACTCGTGCTCGTCCTCGAGTAGGTAAGTGATAAAAAAGAATAATTTTTGAGGTGACATGCACCATCATAATCTTGATCAAGGTATTTGTAAAACATTGATAGCTGGGATCATAGTACTTTAACACAACATGAAAGATATAATTCTAACAATAAGACATAGCAACTATGTTATAACATGAAAAGGTACAAACAAAAGATTCATGAATAACAATGCTTTGAAAGAGGTTTGTTTGTTTCACATATAGAAAACATAATGAGAATGGTATTCAGCTTGTCCCGCATAGTGTAGCAAAACATAAATGCATAGGACACCTTCAAAGTTCATAAGGGTGACTAGATACAAGTAATTTAAGAACAGGCAATATCAAAGTTATGAATCAATCAACAAGTTTTGGGACAATGCACATTAAACTAAGAATGACCACTATGCTCTCACAATAGGTGCATAAAGATAGAAGATGGAGACTCAACATAAAAGTAGAAGAAAGGCCCTTCATAGAAGGAAGCAGGGATTCAAGTCTCATAAAGAGCTTCCAAAAATTATGGTACTTATTAGCTTTCATCTCTCATTGCCCCTATCATAAGCATCTTTAGGTGATTAAGGTTAAAGTGAAAAAATATGAGGATATGCTTGACAAGTTATAAGTGGAAATATCATGCCCTTACTTACGAAGACCGACATGCTACTCAACTTTAGTCACGAGTAAGTTCTTGTCATTGTAAGTACATGTGTATCATAGAGAACTGCCAACGGGGTACCCCTTGCCCGATGATACGGAAGCATTCCCATATCAAAATGACAAGGCAAGCAGACAATGAGCATCTCAGCGATCATTTTATTTGCTATTTGCATAGGTTTTTTTAAGGATGCTTCACTTATTGCTCACTATGGTTATGCTGCAAGTTTCCACCATGATTAGGCATGGCTTAGGCTAGCGGCTCAGGTGTTTCTCTTACACATATACAAACTCCATGAGCTTACAAGCTCCCCTTTAATTTCACACCGCCAGGATCCATAAGCAAAAGAACATGATATCAACCAAATAAAGTGCAATGTTGAAAACGTTCCCCATGGTAACATGGTTCTGCTAATTCACAACTTATAAAGTGCAAGTATATACGCAACATATATGGGCACAATGGTTCAAGTTTATTAAGTGGAAGAAAAGTAAAGTGCGCCATCAAGTTTGTGAGAGCTTTAATCACTAATTTTCACATAACAAGTTTAATTCGGAAGGTAGATAAAAATATGAATATACTTGGAATAGCAAATGCTAATAGGTAGGTATGGTGGACTCTTTGGAATAACTTGGTTTTATTTGGAGTTGGATGCATGAGTGGAACTCATACTTGGCATGGAGGCTAGAAAAAGACTGGGAGCGACCAACTAAGAGATCAATAATGGCCATGATCATGCAAAGCGACAAAACATTATTAATTAAAGCATAAAGTGATATTACAAGCCGAAAACTAAATGATCATAGAGGCTATGGTGACTTGGTGTAGTCTTAACATGGTGTGAGCATGCGCCAAGTCAACCCAAATAAAGCATCAAAGGAGATTACCACAATATTAAGCTTTTATATGCTAAAACAACGCATGATTCTTTCAAGGCAAATTAAGCAATCTCAATTGTTTGTAACACGTCATGCTATAGAAATAATCACTAAGCATAAAGCTAAAACAATGTCAAGCATGACATGATAAAGTCTAAGTCACAGTCAAAAACAAGCCCCTTTTATACCACTTAAGCATGAACTTTCCTACTCTTTTCCAATCCAAATCAACCTATTTGAAACTATGTATGAATGCGGGGGTCCAACCAATTTATTCAAGCAAACTAAGAAAACGAAGCAAACGAAAACTAAAAACAAAAATGAAGATGCTCCAAGAACAACATAATTGTGCAAGAAACAATAAAAATGAAGTGTTTGGAAGAAAACCTGAGATTTTTATTGATGAAGAAGGGGATGCCTTGGGCATCCCCAAGCTTTGATGCTTGTACTTATTGAATATTTCTTGGGGTGACACGGGTGGCATCCCCAATCTTGAGCTTTTGTCCATACTTCATCTTATCATATTACTCTTCCCTACACTTTAAAATTTCCTTCATACAAAACTTCACACAATCTTCATTAGCAACAATAGTGTACTCAAGATAATAAGTCTTTTGGTTCAGTTTCAACACAAGTAAAACTTCCATTAAAACATAAGCTATTGTAGCACTTCCTTTAAAAAGTTCAAATGATCAAAGAGAACTCAACGAGAAAGAGATTAAGAGGCAAATGCAAATAATGGCAGAAATCTGTCAAAACAGACTAGCAGGTAAAAACCAATTTTTTCAAAGATCTTATGTTGCTCAAATCAAAAAGTGTTGACCTAACGAAAATTGGATAACAACCTGGGGCAGAAGCACAAAAATTATAGCTCTATCCGACTTACAGATATTTTTCACGAATTTTTACAGCGAAGCACAAAAATCTGTTTTGGGACAACAACTTTCCCAAATCTGACTTCTCTCTCATTAGAGGTTACTCTTGGAACAAAAACCACACAAAAATGATAAGGAGAGGTTATTACTGAAGCAATAACTTCCAAGACTCAACAAAAGATTCCTAAAGAAATTTGGGTTATCTCCCAATAAGTGATTTTCTTTAACGCCTTTGAGATAGGCATAAGAAGCAAGAAAAGAATCAAGTATTCTCAAATGAAGAAGCATTAAGAGCAAATTTTGTTTTAATAGGAGAGGCAAAAGGAATCTTCTCTCTCTTCTTAGGGAAATGTTTTATACCTTTCTTGTGTGAGAATTGATATTTAATGGTGCCTTGTTTCATATCAATAATGGCACCAACAGTTCTAAGAAAAGGTCTTCCCAAAATAATAGGACAAGAAGCATTGCATTCAACATCCAAAACATAGAAATCAACGGGGGCACAGGCATTGTTAACCATAATAAGAACATCATTAATACTCCCCATGAGTTTCTTTTTAGCATTATCATCAAGTTGGACATTTAAATAACAATCTTCCGACGGTGGTAAATCAAGCATTTCATAAATCCTTCTAGGCATAATAGAAACACTACTATCAAGATCACATAAAGCTTTGAGATCAAAATCATTCACTTTCATATTAATGATGGGTTCCCAACCATCTTATAATTTCATAGGAATAGAATTTTATGTTTCATCTTTTCTTCTTTAATTTTTATGAGAGCAGCAGTAATGTGTTTTGTAAAGGCCGTATTCATAGCACTAGCATTAGGACTTTTAGCAAGCTTTTGTAGGAACATAATTACTTCAGATATATTGCAACCATCAAGATCAAAATCATAATCACCATCTAAAGTAGTAGAGATATTATTTCCCATATTTCAAAGAATTTCAGCATTTTTATTAGAAAAGGTTCCATTGGTTTTAGGTATTGTTGCAGAAGGAACTTCATGTGGTTTGCTAGCATTAACATTAGTGGTGGTGATAGTAGAAATACTAATATATCTAGCAATTAGATCTTCTCTTTCCCACTTAGCATGCAATTCAGCTAACAGTCTAACATTTTCATCAATTCTAACTTGTATGGCATTAGTAATAGCAAAGGGGTTTTCAATGGTTTCAGGTTTAGCAGCCATTTTATTCAAAGAAGATTGTGCTTCAGACAATGATGCTATACTACTTTCAGCATTAGAGAGTTTTTCCAATAGTTTTATTGAAAGTAGTTTTTTTACTAATGAAATCTTTAAGCATGACTTCAAGTTCAGGGGGTGCACTTCTATTATTGTTGTAGGAATTTCCATAAGCATTACCATTATTGGGAGGATATGGCCTATAATTATTATTACCAAAATTATTTCTGTAGGCATTGTTGCTAAAATTATTATTTCTAATAAAGTTCACATCAACTTGCTCTTCTTGAGCAACCAAAGAAGCTAAGGGAACATGATTTGGATCAATATGATCTTTCCCATTAACAAGCATAGACATAATAACATCAATTTTATCACTCAGGGAGGAGATCCTTCACTTACCTTGTGGAGCTCTCTCAGTGTGCCATTCAGAATAGTTCACCATCATATTATCCAGAAGCTTTGTTGCAGCACCCAAAGTAATGGTCATAAAGGTACCTCCAGCAGCAGAATCTAGTAGATTTCTTGAAGAATAA
Organism: Avena sativa; assembly: GCA_916181665.1. NCBI lineage: Eukaryota > Viridiplantae > Streptophyta > Magnoliopsida > Poales > Poaceae > Avena > Avena sativa. The sequence continues at coordinate 476,522,869 of OV702290.1, forward strand.
TTCAGATTTGGATAAAAGGTTTGGATAATCATCCAAGCAGTCAGTCCATGAGTGGGACAATTCTTTACCAAAGATTTCATTCTTTCCCAAGCTTGAGCAACATGTTCATTATCAGATTGTTTAAATTTCATTATTTCACTTCACATAGATATAATCTTAGCAGGAGGATAGTATTTTCCAATGAAAGCATCTTTGCATTTAGTCCAAGAATCAATACTATTTCTAGTTAGGGATAGCAACCATTCTTTAGCTTTTCCTCTCAAAGAGAAAGGAAACAATTTAAGCTTAATAATATCTCCATCTATATCCCTATATTTTTGCATCTCACAAAGTTCAACAAAGTTATTAAGGTGAGCAGCAACATCTTCAGTACCAACACCAGAAAATTGTTCTTTCATAACACAATTGAACAAAGCAGGTTTCATTTCAAAGAAAGTAGCTTCAGGAACAGGTGGAGCAATAGGTGTGCACATGAAATCATTGTTGTTGGTGCTAGTGAAGTCACACAACTTAGTGTTTTCAAGAGTATTCATTTTTTTGTGTTTTTAATATAAAGAAGCAAACTAGTACAACTATTTTTGTGTGTTTTTGATAAAGAAACAAGCAAACAAAGAAAAAATAAACTAAGCAAAACAAAAAAAGTAAAGAGATTGGTTATGAGGGACTCCCCTTGTGAAGATGTCCTTGACTCCCCGACAACGGCACCAAAAAAAGTTGCTTGTTGGCTCAAAATGTATCGAGCTCGTTGGGGAACCCCAAGAGGAAGGTATGATGAGCACAACAGCAAGTTTTCCCTCAGTTATGAAACCAAGGTTATCGAACCAGTAGGAGCAAGGAAACACCTCCAAGGTGTTGTTTCCAACTTGGAATCCTGAACAACACAAGCACAAATTTTTGCCCCCAACTTACAGTGAGGTTGTCAATCTCACCGGTGTTGCTGAAAACAAAGGATTAAACGTATTGTGTGGAAGATAGCAATTGCTTGCAGAAAGTAAACAGAAAATAGTAAATAGCTTGTAGATTGATGGTAAAAGAATGGACTGAGGTCCATAGTTCACTAGAGGTGATTCTCCTTAAGATAGATGACATGTTGGATGAACCAATTACAGCGAGGCAATTGACAGACACCAAGAAAGCATACATACATATACTAATCATCTTGACTCCTACGAGATTTGATTGGTAATTACAACATTATACATAGATCGTAATCCAACTGCATCTATGACTAATAATCCACCTTCAGGTTATCATCCGAACCCCCTCCAGTATTAAGTTGCAAGCAGTAGATAATTGCATTAAGCAAAGTGTGTAAAGTAAACAATACGATTGCTTTATGAACAATGGATTGGTGTTTTCTCCCTAGTAGCAAGAACACATCTATTATCTTAGAGATTTCTGTCACTTCCCTAGTTTACTAGAGGCATGAACCAACTATCGAGCATAAATACTCCCTCTTGGAGTTGCTACCATCTACTCAGCCAAGATAGCTACTAACAACGGAAAGCATGCAAGATCACAAATAACATAGACATGATAGAATCAATAATCAATCCAAAATAGCATCTCAATATCCATCGGATCCCTGCAAACACAACATGTAAGATTACAAATAGATGATCTTGATCATGAACGGATCTCACTAGATCTAAACATGGTAGCACAAAGGAGAAGAACCAACCATCTAGCTACTACATGGACCCATAGTACAGGGATGAACTACTCACGCATCACACTGAAGGCAGTCATGGTGATGAAGAAGGCCTCCAGGGTGATCTCTCCCCTCCGGTAGGGTGCCGGGAAGAGCTTCAGATCCCTCCCAATCTAGGGATGGAGATGGCGGCGGCTATCGACTCTTTCGTGGAATTTTGATCGGGTACTTAGGGTTTTTGTCTCGAGAGGATTATATAGGCGAAGGGGCAAGGTCGATGGAGTACCAGGGGGCCTACACCCCTGGTGGCGCGGCTAGTGCTGACCGCGCTGCCACCAGGTGTGGACACCCTGGTTCCCCTCTTTGTCTCCCCTCCGGACTCCGTGTTCCTTCTGGTGAAATATTGACTTGGTCTTTTGTCCGGTCCAATTCCGAGAATATTTCCTTACTAGCTTTTCTGAAACCAAAAATAGCAAAAAACAGGCAACTGGCACTGTGGCATCTCGTTAATAGGTTAGTTCTAGAAAAAATGTGTAAAAATACTCCAAAGTGTGGACAAAACATAAGAATGTAGATATAAAACAAGCATGGAACATCAAAAATTACAGATACGTTTGCAACGTATCAATTAGCAAGCGTCATGCTAATAAAAGGCATTGCATACAACATCGCACTCACGGAAAAATTAAGCCAACAGCTAGTATCAACACCCAGTCACAACAATTATACAAGTTTTACAGCACCTATACATCCTGTGCAGGTCAACAACTATCCTACTGACGCGATAGGAGAACATTGGTGCGCTCGTCGAACAAATTAACGATGTCCTATGCTAGACGATCAACAACTCGATAATGGGGAACCATATTCCACGCCATCCCTGCCGAAGGAGGCGGTAGCCCTGCAGCTACAACTTCCAAGTCCACATCAGGACGTTGCATGCGCACAAGTGCCAACGCAGTCTTGGCACCCACAACAAGTTGTTGGTGCACGCACTCGCGCACTGCATTAGCACTCTGGAACTTGTCCATCAGTGCCAGCATGTTGGAAGGTGCGGCGTCCAAGGGAAACATTGCATGGAAGATGTGCTTCATACATGATTGCGCCTTCTTCAGAAAATGCAGCACTTGTGACACGCGATCTTGGAACGTCGCCAGCACGACTGCACAATCCCGGTCGGTCCAAAAGAATCCACCACCCTCTAGTTGATCCTGGGTTAAGCAACTTAGTCAAATGCTGATGTGTTTCCTCTCTTCCTGTGAAATGAGATGACAACTTTGAATAACAAACATATTAGTCAACACATTGGCTACATGGAAAATCAAGAGCAAAGCAGTCAAGCAAATACTCCCACTGCAACTGCTTGTTGATTTGGGCTACCTTGCGAAGAAGATAAGCTTCCCGCTCCAAAGATTTCTCCGCGTTCGACTTCCATACGTCAGCATTACCACGGATGACTGGGGCTTCTCGCTCTAGGTGCTTCACACAGTCGCGCAGTCGAGACAACAGTGACAGCTCCTCCACTTTCGAACGTGGCTGTGCAACAGGTTCACCAAGGGGAGACTACCCAGGCGCATCAGCGGAAGGCACATCGTGCGAACCACTCGAAGGGCCCTAGCCAAATAGAACATTGGAAGAATAAGAAATATTATACACAGAATTCGAATGGCGCAAGCATAGATATAATTTATACATCAATAATTGCAACCATGTTCTCATGGGGAACCCCCACAAAGGCAGCCCAACGGACAAATCTCGAACGTTTTCATACAGCTACAAAAGGAGGCAGTGGGGACAACTACGCCTATGCTTTAGCACCCGCAGGCTTCTTCGACTCCACGGCAGCCTCCGACGCCATGGCCTTCCCTGCAGTGGCGTCTAACGCTGAAGCCCTAGCTGCGGTGACCTCGCGAGTGTCTCTACGAGCCAAGGCCCATATTTGTGACAACGAGAGGCGAAGGGAGCGAAAACTACCCGCTGGCCATCTGTGGTCACCCGCATCTTCGAGGAGACCTTGTTGGCGTCAAGGTCGACACCGTGGGCCTGTGCCATTGCCAGCCCTAGGGTGGCGCCGAGACCCTTTTGTGCAATGTTGAAGTCCGCAGGGACGCCTTCAGCAAAAGACTCGACCAGGCCATCTAGGTCTTCAATAAGTTCGGCCTTGGGAACCATCTCCTCTCGAAGACGCCCAAGAACACCTTTGGCCTTTTTGAGTGAGTCCTGGACGGAGACGCTGCGGTCTTCGACTTCAGCCAAAGCACCGGCCAACGCATCCTCACGAGCAAGAGCCTGGAGGTCGAAGCTCACCCCAGTAGCATCTGTAGTGGATCCGCATAAATCCAGCAGAAAACAAACAAGTAGAGAAAGTAACGTTACAGTGGCATAAAACTATGATAGCAACATACCTGAAAGCGCCTTAGCGACGGAAAGAAGCTGTTCCACGGACTCTTTTTCTCTGTCCACGGCAACAGCCCTGAGCTCCTCTTCGTGTTGTTTCGACCCCTTCTTGAGGTGGTCGAGGGCCACGAGTGCCTCATCCCGTTTGGTCTCCGCTATGCTGAGTCCCTTTTCAAGGGAGTTCACCCGACGGAGCAAGTCATTATTATCCTCTGAAAAACAAGGGAATATATCAAGAACAACCAAAAAAATGTGCAGTAGCACAAAACAATTTTGCAAGCTTACTTTGCAACTGGCGGTTGTCGATATCAAGCCGAGCATGTTGCTGGCCCAGGTCGATGATCTGTTTGCTAAGGCGAATAGACTCTTGAAGAATGGGTTGCGGAAAGATGATAGATATCATGACTCAGTTGGACTACGGGCAATAACTCTTCGAGTAAAGGTTCGCAAATACTTACGTGGTCACCCAAAGACTCCGAACTTTCCTTCTGAGTTGATGTCCGAGCAAGAACCAGGTGCTCCCCCATGTTGGGAGAACTCGAGGAATTTGCACTGGAGTTACGACTTGGAGTCCGAGCAAGAACCAGGAATTTGAACCAGGTGCTATCTTTAGGGAAGGCGCAAGGTCTGCCATACCCTTGTCCTTGGAGTCCACGACTCCCGCCTCCTCCAGGAGACGTTAATCATCAGACGACAACGAGACGGTCATGCTTCAGCAGAGCATAAGTAATGTCATCACAAACGCAGGCCACAGGACACAAATTCTAATGCATCAACAAAATAAAAGAATTACCCGTCGAAGTTGTCGAGGTCGAAGGATCCATCTGACTCCTCCTTCTGCTTCCTTGACTTCTTCCGTGATGGAGGAGCTATCGAGCGCATAGGCACCGCTGGAATTGGATCCGTGGTACCCGCCTCAATCAACGGATCCTCCGGCATCTCCGGGTGCATCCTAGCCTATAGTGGTTGCACCTGATGATGCATCTAGGTGCAGATGAGGTCTGCGCTGTCAATCTCTTTCCCTCCTATGAGTTGGAGATCACATACACGCTTATACAAAACCCCGAATTCCTCGGCCTCGCCGGGCATCACCACATTTTTCTAAGACCTTCTCCTCTTTAATTCCGCTTTTGGATCAAAAGGAGCAAGTCTATAAAGTTCACCGTCGGCCTTCTGTTCATGGATGTAAAACCACTTCTCCCTCGATCCCTGGATGGACCCGGAACTCTTGAGGGAGAAGTATTGGATGTTCGGGTCCATATAGATGCCACAGCCTCTAATGTCATAGACCACGGATCCAGAACCCAATTTCCGCTTCAGCTTGAAGAGTTTTTTGAAAAGTCCGAAGTGCGGCTCGATTCCGAGCCAGCACTCGCAAAGGGTGATATAGCACGTGATGTGCAAGATGGAGTTTGGGGTCAGTTGATGCAGCTGGAGCCCATAGAAGCAGAGCAACCCTCGCACAAAATTTTGGAGGGGAAGAGAAAGGCCCCGAAGGAAGAAGCAAGGAACATCACCCGAAATCCAATAGGAGGATCGGGGATTACCTCCCAGCCAGGAAGTTTGTTGGCAGGAAGCAGACCGTCTTGGCGATGTTGTTGGAGCTCGTGCTCCTTTATGGCAGTGTGTCGCCATGAGCCATTGGTGACACACATTCCCGAGCCCTTCTTCTTCTTGGCTGCGGCATCAGTGCCAGACCCGGTGGCGGCGGAGCCCTTCTTCTTGGCCGCGGTGGCGGCATTAGCAGACCCATCAGCGGTGGTGCCCTTCTTCTTCCCCATCTTTCGGTGATGATGGGATCGCAGGAAGTAGGTTGGAGAAGTCCTAAGTCCGTCTAGCGCAGCAGCAGGGGTGACGGAGCAGCAGCGATTAGCAATGGCAGTAGTGCACAAGGAGGAAGATGGATTGTGAGGAATTTACCACACGGCGTCCATACTTAACCACAGGAAAGATGTCATCCAACGGTTCACAAAGAATCACCCAGACGCGTGGCGCAAATCAATGCAGATGCGTGGCGATGGAAACAGTGAACCGTCACCGCACATTTCCCACTACGCGCGAGAATCGAGGAGGCGTAGTTAAAACAAAGATTACGTATGCCTGGTCAAATCCCAGTCAGAAATGGGGCCCCACCTCCGTCACATCCCATCAATGTCGCTTATGCGGGCAACTGAGATCATCTAATCATCAGCACTGACGTCATCTACTCTAGCAGGAGATATTTTTGACTAATCTAGTCCTTGCTCGACTCTACGACTCAAGCAAGCACTCGGGGGCTACTCCTAACAGGAGCGCTGGCCGCGCACCTGAAAACTTCATAGGCATAGAACTGTCTCCACCAGCAGAAACCCCTCCTCAAATCAACAATTCGATTATGAATCGGGACTACTCCCATAGGGAGCGCTGGAAGCATATTCGGCTAAAAACAAAACAACAAACGATAACAGTCGAAAAAGATATTCAAAGTCCAACTCGAGTCTACGACTCGAATAGGCACTCGAGGGCCACTCCCATAGGGAGAGCTGGTCGCGTACCCTATGAAACGAAAAGGTATCATACAAAGAAAAACTGCGTTGACTACCTCCGCACCATGAGCATTCAAAACACTCGGCGACTCCGTCTCGTCAACACTGAATACACCCTATAAAGAGACAACGTCTCCTGGACCAACCGAATCACCTCCGCGGTGAATAAACTTTTGGATGCCGCGTTAACAAACGTGAAGGTAAGACCTGCAAAAGGCCTGGCAACGCACCTGATGCGCTCTACCAGAAACAATCCGTACCTACATGTACGATGAAAAGTCCTTGACGGACGCGTCGAGTGCCCACATATAAACACTGGAATTCGATTCTGTAAGGCCTCCGCGGCAGGAGTCGAATTATGCTAGTATTATTCCAAATTCGAGTCCTAGGACTCAAGTTTGAGTAGATAACATTGTTTTGCCTTAAGGCAGTTAACTGATCCCGATCCGTCAGATGAATCAGGCACACATATCGACAATCCCTATGATACAAACCTCAGCACCCGAAAGAACTTTGGATGAGCCCATATCCCATGCACTCAAAAAACTTATAGTCCCCACCTGAATCTACGATTCAGCTGGACACTCGGGGGCTACTGACATGGGTATACCTTACAGGTACTTGAGAGTAGCCTATACGGTTCAGCCCAAGAAGGAGTCCATGGTGCTATCGAAGCCCAGCAAGGATTCTGGTGGCCCATTGGAGTTCGAATTCTTGAAGGACACGACAAAGTGTAGATAGAAAATTAAAGGAAAAACCCTAATCTATAACCGACTCGGCCTGTAATCCCAAGACCTAGCCTCCCTATATAAAGGCTAGGAGGGGGCAGAGAGGAGGACCAATCCATACACCCCCGCACACACATTATTAGATTGCATCTGCGCACCCTTATAACTATTGACTCCCACATAATCAAGAGTAGACAAGTAGGAGTAGGGTCCTCTACGCGGCATTAACCTGGGTAAAACCTCGTGTCACCTGTGTGCTTGTTTGCTAGCCGATCGATGCCTCCAGCACTCCCCACTTTGTCGAACCTAAGTTCATCAATGATGGACATTGATGAGTTAACCCCTCGTCAGTATGGATTTTATATTGTAAATATTAATATATTTTTTTAAAAACTTGGTCAAATTTTACATAGTTTAACTTTTGAATAAATATAAGACTTAAGCTTTGGGACAGAGGTAGTAGATACCTTGTAAGAAGAAGGCCGACAAGAGATTCTATATTGAATTATGTCTCAGACCACATGCGAAGCTGGCATTGCGGACTTCTATTTTTTGATAAGGGGGACTTTATTAAAAATGAAAAGCTTACATCCGGTTTAGAGCAATGTTAATAATATAGCGAGCAACCGCCTATAAGGACATACCATGTCATCTAAGAGTCATCATATAGCTCGCTCATATAATAGATAAGCTATTAATTGACTCTTGAATTGACTTTAATTAATATTTAATTATTTAATGCATGTATGTTACTAGCTCTAGGCTACATGCAAGCCTCTTTTTAGTCTTAGTATACTTGCTCTTACAAGTCAGAAGGCCTATAGATAGTTAAGATGCACACAACCTTAATTATAATAAGAAAAAATATAAAATTCAGCACACCTTGAATACATGAGAGACTAATAAAACATTGTGAACTCTTGTATTATGATATGGAAAATCATCTAACATTTTACCTATGCCCGTGTAGTTAACTACCGAAATCAACCTAGATACTATAATCTACTCTCGCTGTCCCCTAATATTCTCTTGTTTCCTCATGTTGTCCCAACTCGTAAGACCATATGTTTATGCCACAATTACTGGTCTTATTAACCAACTTTTGTCTGCATATCTATCTTGGTACGGAAGCAAATTCGACATCCCGCTGAACAAGGGACATCATGGAGGGAGTATAGATCACCGGAGCTATTGAAGTGTATGATCTTGGCCTTGGTCCGATAATCCTTCACAGATAAACCAAAGGGGTCAAACTCGACAGAAACATGATTGTCAGTGGTGAATTGGCGAACAGAAATCAGATTTTTAATAAGAGCAGGAGCGACAAGAACATCACGAAGAAGCAAAGGTTTGGTTTGAGATTGGATTTGAGCCTGGCTGGCACAATAAATAGGAATAAAAGATCCATCACCAAGAGTAATAGAGGGAAAATATGAAGGTGTACAAAAAGAGAGCAAATTACTTGGTGCAGACATATGACTAGAAGCACCAGAATCGAAAATCCAATCCGTACCTGAGTTCTCTTGAGAAGCAAATAATTTCATGGCTTGTAGAAAAGCATCTTGGTCCTATCTCGGAGTTGAAGTAGAGGTTGGTGTAGACATGAGAGCTGGCAGTTGTGGTGGCATTGGCAAAAGAGCCGGCATTGATATGAATTGAGAGACACCATCATTGTAGTTCAACATGTAGGGGCACGATGCAGCGCCATAGGATGCATAGGGTGTTGCATTGTAGATTGGTGACACATAGGTGGGAGAGGCGTGATACGCGGCGGTCCACTATCGAGGGGCAAGGATGGGAGCGCTAGTGTGAGGACGAGCACCAGGTTGCCAAGCACAGGGGTAGGCAGGCGGGGTGCCATATGTTGGGTTCGCAACATAGAAAACAAGAAATTTCCTACGATAAGAACTACACGCCAAGATCTATCTACTAGGTATAAAGCAACGGATGGACATACATCCAATGAGAACTTACCCTCGAAGACAACAAGTTTTGTTAACGAGTAGGAACTTGTGGTTGATGTAGTCGTACACTTGCCGATCTCAAGATCGTGAGGAAGTCCGAGCGCCGCAACTCAGCAGCGCATCCGTACTCGCACACACGTTCAAGCCACTGGACAACCTCCATCTCCTCGCTCCAGCGATCCAGCGGAAGCAGCAACTCTTTCCAGACGAAATGCCACCGGGAACATGTATCTCGCTAATCCGAGACCATGGGGAAATAATTCTAGAGGGGGAGAGAGATCCTTCACAAGGAGGTGTAAGGAAGAAGGAGGAGGAGGGGGGCCTTTTATAGGAGGAGGGGGTGCCCCTCCTCTCCATGGCCGGCGCATGGGGGGGTGACCCCTCACCTCCCCCATTCATGTGGTGGTAACCCCTCCACATTAAAATGCCTCTTCACATTCCCTTTTAAAGTCCCCACTTTAAATGCATTAAAATTCTCCAAGTTTAATGCTCTGTCATTTAATAAAACTCTTTTATTAAATTTATTCAGAATTTTTTTAATTACTTTAATTAACAAACATTCACATATAACCCCTTGCAATATTTCAATATCACATGCAGAACCACTTTCTGCAATTTCACCCGAAACAACTTCCGATTTCTATCGAAACAATTCCTGCGCTTTGCAATTCATTCGTTTGAAACATATGTGCTCCAAAATGGTTTCCGGTAACTCTTAAGTGTGTCACCCTACGGTTCGTGAATAATGCAGACATGATTGAGACTCCTCTCAGATCAATAGTCAGAAGCGGGACCTGGAGATCCATACTGACTCCTGCATATTCAACGGTGACTTCTGTGATCGTGAGAACCTTTAACGCTTGTAATTTAATCCCTTTGTTCTTCTTAAGTACTTAAGGATATTCTTGACCGCTATCTAGTGTTTCAAACCTGGATCAGATTGGTACCTACTAGTCAAACTAATAGCATGTGCCACATCCGGTCTTGTACATAGCATGGCATACATAATAGAGCCTATGGCCGAGGCATAGGGGATCTTATCCATCATCTCTCTTTCTTCCGCCGTAGCCGGACTTTGAGTCTTACTCAATGTCTTGCCTTGCAACATAGGTAACAACCCCTTCTTACTTCCGTCCATATTAAACTTCTTTAATATCTTATCAAGGTATGTACTCTGCGATAGCCCAATTAGGCGCCTTGATCTATCTCTATAGATTTTAATGCCTAATATATATGACGCTTCACCAAGGTATTTCATCGAAAATTTGTTGTTTAGATAACTTTTAACACTGTTTAAAAGATCTATATCATTTCCAATCAATAATATGTCATCCACATATAATATCAGAAATGTCACACCGCTCCCACTCACTTTCTTGTAAATACAAGCCTCTCCATAAGTTTGGACAAATCCAAACTCTTTGATCACCTCATCAAAGCGGAGATTCCAACTCCGGGATGCTTGCTTCAGTCCATAGATGGATTGCTGAAGTTTGCATACCTTATTAGCATCCTTAGGATCGACAAAACCTTTAGGTTGTATCATATGCAACTCTTCTTCAATATTACCATTGAGGAACGCAGTTTTGACATCCATCTGCCATATTTCATAATTGAAATATGCAGCAATTGCTAACATAATCCTAACCGACTTAAGCATCACTACGGGAGAGAATGTTTCATCGTAGTCAACTCCTTGAATTTGTTGAAACCCCTTTGCGACAAGTCAAGGCTTATAGATGGTCACATTACCATCAACATCAGTTTTTCTTTAGAAAATCCTTTATTCTCAACGGCCTTTCGATCATGAGGTAAGTCCACCAAGGTCCAAACCTGGTTCTCGTACATGGATTCCATCTCGGATTTCATGGCTTCTAGCCATTTGTTGGAATCCGGGCTCATCATCGCTTCTTCATACGTCGCAGGGTCATCCATTTCATCAACCATGAAATTCACAACAGGATTGCCGTACAGTTCAGGGGCTGCACGTGTCCTGCTTGACCTGCGAGGTTCGGTAGTGTCCTCTTTCGGAGTTTCATGATCAATATCATTAGCTCTCTCTTCATTAGGTGAAGTCATCTCCGAAACAACTTCCGGTGCTGCGCTACTCGCCATTTCATGAAGAGAAGGTTCAATAACCTCTTCGAGTTCTACCTTTCGACTACTCACACCTTTCGCGACAAACTCCTTCTCAAGAAAGGATCCATTCTTGGCAACAAAAACCTTGCCCTCGGATCTGTGATAGAAGGTATACCCAATCGTTTCCTTAGGGTATCCTATGAAGACGCATTTTTCCGCTTTGGGTTCGAGTTTATCCGGCTGAAGTTTCTTCACATAAACATCGCATCCCCAAACTTTAAGAAATGACAGCTTAGGTTTGTTTCCAAACCATAATTCATACGGTGTCGTTTCAACGGATTTAGATGGTGCCTGATTTAAAGTGAATGCAGCTGTTTCCAGTGCATAACCCCAAAATGACAGTGGCAAGTCAGTTAGGGACATCATAGATCGAACCATATCCAATAAGGTACGATTACGATGTTCCGACACACCATTACGTTGTGGTGTTCCGGCAGGCGTGAGTTGTGAAAATATTCCACACTCTTTCATGTGTGTGCTAAACTCGTAACTTAGATACTATCCTCCACGGTCAGACCGTAGAAATTTGATCTTTCTATTACGATGATTTTCCACTTCATTCTAAAATTCCTTGAACTTTTCAAAAGTTTCAGATTTGTGTTTCATCAAATAGATATACCCATATCTACTCAAATCATCCATGAAAGTAACAAAATAACGATATCCACCTCGCAACGACACACTCATTGGTCCACACACATCAGTATGTATGATTTCTAATAAATCTGTCGCCCGTTCCGTTGAACCAGAAAACGGCGTTCTAGTCATCTTGCCCATAAGGCATGGCTCACATGTATCAAATGATTCAAAATCAAGTGATTCCAAAAGTCCATCAGAATGGAGTTTCTTCATGCGTTTAACGCCAATATGACATAGACGGCAGTGCGACATATATGCAGATATATCATCATCAAGTTTAATCTTTTTAGCATTAACATTATGAATGTGTGTAATATTACTATCGAGATCCATCAGAAATAAACCATTCAACACAGGTGCATGACCATAAAAGATATTATCCATATAAATCGAACAACCATTGTTTTTAGATTTAAACGAATAACCACTTTGCATCAAACACGATCCGGATACAATGTTCATGCTAAGTGCAGGCACCAAATAACAATTATTCAGGTTTATAACTAATCCTAATGGCATATGGAGAGGTAGCGTTCCGACGGCGATCACATCAACTCTTGATCCATTGTCGACCCGCATTGTGACATCATCCCTTGCTAGTTGTCGCTTGTTCCGCAGCCCCTGAATCGAGTTACATATATTAGCAACCGATCCCATATCAAATACCCAGGTGCTACTGCGAGTACTAGTCAAGTACACATCAATAACATGTATATCATATATACCTTTGTTTGCCTTGCCGGACTTCTTGTCTGCCAAATACTTGGGGCAGTTGCGCTTCCAATGGCCAGTCCCCTTGCAATAGTAGCACTCGGTATCGGACTTAGGGCCATCTCAGGGTTTCTTTTCAGGCACGGCAACAGATTTGCCACCCTTCTTTCCGTTGTGCTTGCCTTTCTTGTCCTTCTTAAAACCAGTGGTCCTATTGATCATCAACACTTGATGTTCTTTCCTAATCTCCACTTCTGCAGTCTTAAGCATTGACAAAAGCTCGGGAAGAGTCTTCTTCATGCCCTGCATATTATAGTTTATCACGAAGCTCTTGTAGCTAGGTGGTAGAGATTGGAGAACACGATGTATGCCTAAGTCATTGGGAATCATTATTCCCAAGGACACAAGCTTATCGGCGTACCCAGACATTTTTAGTACGTGCTCACTAATGGAGCTGTTTTCCTCCATTTTGTAGCTGAAGAACTTTTCAGAAGCATTATAACTCTCTACGGCAGCATGGGTATCGAAAATCATTTTCAATTATCCCATGGTATCAAAGGCATTGCCATTTTCGAAACGCTTTCGAAGTTCTGGCTCTAGCCCATACAGTATGTCGCAATGAACTAAGTTGTGGTCCTCCTGATGAGTCACATAGACATTCTTTTCCTCGTCAGGGGCATCAGAAGCTGGTGGGGGGCCTAGCGGCGCATCTAGCACATATTTCTTTTGTACAGCAGTGAGGAGAATCCTCAAATTCATAGCCCAGTTGGTAAAGTTGCTACCATTCGCAGCAAGTTTCTCTTTCTCCATGAACACATTGAAATTAAAAGCAGGTGGTGCCATCTACAATAGAATTTGTAAAGTTTATTTAGACTAAGTTTATGATAGATTGAGTTCAACTAATCCAAATTACTAATGAACTCCCACTCAAAAACGACATCCCTCGTGTCCTTTTGGTGATTACATGAACCAAATCCACTACACCAAGTCCGATCATCACGTGAGTCGGTGTAGCTTCAAAGGCAAGCATCTATATGGGCATCATATCAACTATATGACTCATGCTTAACCTTTCGGTCCGTGTTCCGAGGCCATGTCTGTACATGCTAGGCTCGCCAAGTAAGAACCTTAGTACTCGCGTGTGTAAAACTGTCTTACACCCGTTGTATGAAAGCGTAGAGTCGAGTACACCCAATCATCACGTGATGTCTCGAAACACGATCCATAGAACGGTGCATACTCAAGGAAGAACACATTTTATCTTGATATCTAAATGAGGGATCATCTTACAATGCTACCAAAAGCGCCAAACTAGCAGTATAAGATGCTAACATCTAATGTGTAAAGTGAGATGATATGGTCCATGCATTTGATCTCTATCATTTGCATCGTGGTATGATCTCTATCATTCCTTTATGTGTAAGGCCAAGGTCTATGGAACTTACACGTTGAATGTGTTGTAAGAGTATCTATCATACATCTACTTACAACAATACCATATCAATACACTAGCCCAGCAACGATCTAAACTAGACGCCTCTAATATATCAATTGCAAGTTTTACGTGGCTTAGGGCTTTCGGAGATAGAACCGTTCTCACCTACGAACATGAACCACAACGAGGATAACCAAGTTATTAGCAACTCGTTGTAAATCAGATATTGACTATAGTAGGAGAGACAGACACCCGCCAGCCACTTATGCAAAACAAGTTGCATGTCATTCGTGGAACCGGTCTCATGTACAATGACATGTAAGGTTGGTCCGGGCCGCTTCATCTCACTATGCCACCAATATCCAAAGTACATAGAAGATGCAATAACATGATCATCATCGCCCACATATAAACATATGTGTACTACCCGTGCAAAGCACCTACGCATAGATCAGGCTCTGATACCACAGTTGAGTCTGCAGCATAGAAAACAAGAAATTTCCTACGATAAGAACTACACGCCAAGATCTATCTACTAGGTATAAAGCAACAGATGGACATACATCCAACAAGAACTTGCCCTCGAAGACAATGAGTTTTGTTAACGAGTAGGAACTCGTGGTTGATGTAGTCGTACACTTGCCGATCTCAAGATCGTGAGGAAGTCCGAGCGCCGCAACTCAGCAGCGCATCCGTACTCGCACACACGTTCAAGCCACTGGACAACCTCCACCTCCTCGCTCTAGCGATCCAGCAGAAGAAGCAACTCTTTCCAGACGAAATGCCACCGGGAACATGTATCTCGCTAATCCGAGACCATGGGGAAATAATTCTAGAGGGGGAGAGAGATCCTTCACAAGGAGGTGTAAGGAAGAAGGAGGAGGAGGGGGGCCTTTTATAGGAGGAGGGGGTGCCCCTCCTCTCCATGGCCGGCGCATGGGGGGTGACCCCTCACCTCCCCCATTCATGTGGTGGTAACCCCTCCACATTAAAATGCCTCTTCACATTCCCTTTTAAAGTCCCCACTTTAAATGCATTAAAATTCTCCAAGTTTAATGCTCTGTCATTTAATAAAACTCTTTTCTTAAATTTATTCAGAATTTTGTTAATTACTTTAATTAAAAAACATTCACATATAACCCCTTGCAATATTTCAATATCACATGCAGAACCACTTTCTGCAATTTCACCCGAAACAATTTCCGGTTTCTATCGAAACAATTCCTGTGCTTTTCAATTCTTTCGTCTGAAACATATGTGCTCCAAAATGGTGTCCGGTAACTCTTAAGTGTGTCACCCTATGGTTCGCGAATAATGCAGACATGATTGAGACTCCTCTCAGATCAATAGTCAGAAGCGGGACCTGGAGATCCATACTGACTCCTACATATTCAACGATGACTTTTGTGATTGTGAGAACCTTTAATGCTTGTAATTTAATCCCTTTGTCTCATGATATAATACATGTCCGAGATTCGATCATCGGTATCCAAGTACCTAGTTTGATCTCGTTACCGACATGCACTCTTTTCTCGTTCCCATGATATAACATTCTAGTGATCACATCACTTGCTTGCAAGCTATATCAATGTGATATCCCCGAGAGGGCCTAGAGTATATCTATCCGTCATCGGGATTGACAAATTCCACTCTTGATCCATGAGCCTCAACATAACACCTTCGTAGCACTGAACCCATCTTTATAGTCACCCTGTTACGGTGTGACGTTTGATGTTATCAAGATACTCTTCAGGTGTTAGCAATTAACATGATCTCATGGTCTAAGGATAAAGATTACTTCGTATGATGTTATAGCAATATAAACATAATGACTTGATCATAATGCTATACTTCGGATGAATGTTCATCACATCATTTCACAAATGTTGTGACCTTGTTATTAACAACATCCAATGTCCATGATCAGGAAACCATGATCATCTTGTTAATCAACAAGCTAATCTATAAGAGAGGCATAACTAGGAACCCTTTTTGTTTATTAAACACACATGTATTGATGTTTCCGATCAATACAATTCTAGCATGCAAAATAAACATCTATCATATATAAGGAATACATAATAACAACTTTATTATTGCCTCTCAGGGCATATTTCCTTCACCATATGGTGTACGGGAAGACCAGGGCACATGACACGCCTGGAAAAGCCCAGTCCAAGGATCGGGCGATGGACGCCAACCGGGCGTCGGAGGTGGATCCAGGGCCGAGGGCGGAGCAGGAGGAACGAGTGTCGTGCAAAACTATGGTGGTGTAGGGTTTCTGCCCCAATAATTGGGACTTGGATGCCAGCCCGATGGTTGAGGTGGTGTTGTCGGTGGAGGGGGCGGTGGCACATGAGGCCAAAGAGCGGTGGTGAATACCTGGGGACGAGAGTCCTTGTTGGCTTGGTCACGATTGGCCCATTGGAGCATAGAGCGAACCTCGGCGAAGGAGGGACGCGAGCGCATCATGGGGATAAAGGAGGCCTGCTTCTCGAACCGCTCGCTGAGTCTGATGAGGAGGATGTTGATGAGATGGCAATCATCGATGGGATCACCATGTTCGCGGAGTTCATCCGCGATCGCCTTGAGATGTTGACAGTAGACACCGACCTGTGCATCACCCTGCATCGTGTTTGGAAGCTTCGTGTGGAGGTTGTTGACGCGAGCGTCGACATTGTCCTGGAAGAGCTGATGGAGGGCCACCCAGAGATCGGCAGCAGTGGCACCTTAACGGTGCTCTAGATTTCTGTGGAGACTCGCATGTAGATCCATTGAATAAAGGCGAGATCATCCTTGACCCACTGAGGATCATGAAGCTAGGGATGAGAGTCATCGGCTACGTGGGAGCGGAGATTGCATCGCCCGAGGTGGACTTCATAGAGGTGACGCCAATGATAGTAATTGTGAGCAGCGAGGTCTAGGGTTACGGGGATATAGGGCTAATATTTGAGATGGTGTCGGTGAAGGAGAATGAGGGAGGTATTGGTGGAGGTAAAGCTAGAGTGGAGGTAGAAGGAGAGGAGGCCACGGCGGCGACCTTGCCAGCGACAATGGCGGTGCGCCGCTTGAAGAAGCCAGGCGGCAGCGGCGGTGGTGGGTGATGACCCACAAGTATAGGGGGTGTATCGCAGTATTTTCGAGGGAAGTGAAACCCAATTTATTGATTTGACACAAGGGGAGCCAAAGAATATTTATAAGCCTTAACAACTGAGTTGTCAATTCAGTTGCACCTGGAAACAATCTTGCTCACCGCAGTTTATCAGTAGCAACAGTTTTGTAGTAGCAATAGTAAAGTAATAGCAGTAGTAAAGTAAAGACAGTAGTAATAATTGCAGTAAACAGTAGGATTAAAGCGCGGTAGGCATAGGGATGGATGGCCGGGCATTGCATGGACAAGAAAATTCATATGGCAATCAAAACATAGGGCATTTGCAAATAAATAAGATAAAGCATCCAAGTACTAAATAATCATAGGCATGTGTTTCATATATAGTCATACGTGCTCGCAATGAGAACTTGCACAACATCTTTTGTCCTGCCAGCCTGTTTGCAGTGGGGCCTCAAGGGAACTACTAGCAATTAAGGTGCACCTTTTAATAGAGCACCGGAGCAAAGCATTAATACTCCATGAACACATGTGATCCTCACATAAGAGCCATTCCCTCCGGTTATCCCGATTGTTGTCACTTCGGGGCCTTTGGTTCCGGACAACAATATGTGTATACAACTTGTAGGTAAGACCATAAACAATACTATCATAATGAATCAATAACATGTTCAGATCTGAAATCATGGCACTCGGGCCCTAGTGACAAGCATTAAGCATAACAAGTTGCAACAAAGTCAAAAAAGCATTAATAATAGATACTAGGCACTATGCCCTAACAATCCGATGCCATTACATGAACGATCTCATCCAATCGCTACCATCCCCATAGCCTACAGCGGGGGATTACTCACTCATAGATGGGGGAAACATGGATGGTCGATGGAGAAGCGATGGTGATGATGATGGGGATGATCTCCTCCAATTTCCCGTCCTGACAGGGTGCCAGAACAGAGTTTCTGGTTCCGAATCGCGGAATCTGGTGGTGGCGGCGCAGTGGAACTCTTTCTGGAAAACATCGAAACACCCCTTGGATTTTAGGTCAAGAGGCAACTGATAGGCGAAGAGGGAGGCCGAGGGGGCAGCCGAGGCGGCCACACCACCCCTAGGCATGACCTGGCCTAGCCCGTGCGGCCAGGTGGTGTGGGCCCCTCGTGGCCCCACTCCGTCTCGTCTTCTGGCTCCGTGAGTCTTCTGGTGAAATAGGATTTTTGGCATATTTTTCGGGATTTTTCCTGATAGTTGATTTTCTGCACAAAAACTAGACACCAAGGTAATTCTGCTGAAAACAGTGGCAGTCCATGTTAGTTGTATCCAAATCACACAAGTTTAGAGGAAGAACAATAGCAAAAGTGTTCAGGAAAGTAGATACGTTTTGGACGTATCAACTCCCCCCAAGCTTAGCTTATTGCTTGTCCTCAAGCAATTCAGTTGAAAGCTGAGTGCGATAAAAGAAACTTTCGCGAACACATTTGCTTCATAAGATGTATATATTCTCAGCATATGATCAACTACTCAGGCAATTCATAATAAAGAGTATGCAACTAAGTTTACTTAATAGTCATTGCAAGCTATGGAGAGATTCCAACTCAAAAATAATAAGTAGCATGAAACATAAACATAAGCAACATTACAATGCTCATAACAAGGTATGATAGAGTGGTATCTCGCTTGCCTTTGATTGCAGAGCAAACATAAATGCCAAGGCACCTGTGAAGTTCAAGTGAAGACTAGAAGTAAAGATATAAAATATACAAGCATCAAAGTCATAACACAATTAATCAAGTTTTGAGACAAGCATAGTACACTAAGAATGACAATTATGCTCTCAAGAAAGTGCTCATAGAATATGTGGTGACTCAACAAGGAAATGAAAAGGTTTTGAAAAGTTTGAAAGGCTTCCAAATTCTAAAAGTATGGTACTCATTAGCTTTGAGCTCTCATTGCCCCTATCATAAGCATCTTTAAATGGCTAAGGTGAAAGTGAGGTCCAATCTGAGTTATATGCTTGACAGACTATAAATTGGAAATCTCATGTCCCTTGAGTACGAGGGCCGCTCCTCATGCTACTCAACTTTAGTTACTGGTAAGTTCTTGTCATAGTAAATACATGCGTATCATAGAGAACCGCCAACGGGGTACCCCTTGCTCGATGATACGGAAGAATCCCCATATCAAAATGACAAGGCAAGCAGACAACGAGCATCTCAACAATCTTCTTATTTACCATGGGAAAATGGTGCTTTTTTCTCTCTTTCCTCTTTTCTCATATCTCCTTTTTTTTCTTTTTCTCCTTTTCTCAATATCTGACTCTTTTTTGTTATAAGAAGAATGCTTCATAGATACTCATTATGGTTACGCTGCAGGTTTCCACCATGATTAGGCATGGATTAGACCAGCGGCCCAGGCGTTTCTTTAACACACATACATAACTCCATGGACTTACAAGCTCCCCTTTTATTTCACACCGACGACATCCGCAAACAAAGGAGCATGATATCAACTAGGTATATATTTACAGGTGTTGAAAGCGTTCCCCGTGACAGCACGGTTCTGCTAATCCCCAGCCTATAATTTGCAAGCATATAACTTTCATGGGCAGTCACAATGGTTCAGGTTTATTAAGTGCAAGAAATAAATTTTGCCATCAAGTTCATGAGAGCTTTACTAACTAACTTTCTCATAACAAGCA
Organism: Avena sativa; assembly: GCA_916181665.1. NCBI lineage: Eukaryota > Viridiplantae > Streptophyta > Magnoliopsida > Poales > Poaceae > Avena > Avena sativa. The sequence goes on from OV702290.1 coordinate 476,542,859, forward strand.
AACATTTTATGCGGAAGAAAACAAGGCATATTGAATATGCACGAAATAGCAAATGATGCTAATAGGTAGGTATGGTGGACACTTTTGGCAATAATGGATTTGGGGAATTGGAAACACGAGTAGAGCTCATACTAAGTGCAAGTGAAGGCTAGCAATAGTAAGGGAGCAACAAACGAGAGAGCAATAACTATCATAATTATGCTTGCAACAAAACAGGACTAATCATGGCATGAAAGTGATTCAAGACCCCTAAGGCAAACTAATTCATCGAGGCTTAACTGACTATTGTTTCAGTCATATGCATGCATGAGCATGTGCCAAGTCAATTTCAAGTAAAACATTTAGAGGAGGATACCATAGTGTCATACCAAGTTATGAATAGAGCAATGCAAGCAAGCATTCATATGACATGCTACAAACTATTAGCGAGCTGGAGCTAATCATAAGAAAGCAAGAACTATTAAGCATCCATAAATAACATACACCCTACATGAATAGACTAAGCATGCCCACAATGACGAGTATATGTACAAAAATGAAAAAAATAGAGTTTGTTACCAGCCTCTTACCACACCTCAAGTTGTCATTAATCCTCATTATTGCCCTTCACTTGTGTGGCTTGACTAAAAACATGAAACCAAATTCCATTGAGGACTACTGAACCCTGCAACAAACTTCGCAAAACCAAAGAAGAACAACAAATATTTTTGGTGTTTTTAATTTTTAAAGGCAAGAACAAAAAGGAAAAACAAGCAAAGCAAATCTTTTTGGATTTTTCGAATAGTTCAAACAAAGCAAAAAGGAAGAAGCAAAACAAGGCAAAAAAAAGGAAAAATAAGCAAACAAAGAGAAACAACAGAAATATTTTTGGTCTTTTTGTGTTTTAGAAAGCAAAAGTAAAGAAAGAACGAAAACTAAAAAGAGAATGAAACATGGATATACAAAGTACTGACTAAACATGATATAGAGATGAGTGTGATGTCGGTGTACCTCCCCCCAAGCTTAGGCTTTTGGCCTAAGTGGGTATCAATCCCAAGCTGGCCAAGATGGAGCGCCTCCGTAGTACGGCGAGGAGGTACCCTCGTCCTGGTATGAGCTCGAGGACGCCCCGCCGTAGTGCGTAGAGTAGTCGTAAGAGGGCACATCCTCCTGGTGTTGCATGTGGAAACCAAGAAAGAAGAGCTGCTCATCCACCTCCTCCTTGGAACGCGACCACGGCCTCCTGTGAATACTGAACAAAGTAGATTGCAGCAAAGGAATCTCCCTTTCATCCCCGTCAGTAAACAACATCTTGTATACTAAACTATCCATATCAGAGTCAGCAGTGACGAAGTGATGTGTTTTCATGGTAGCAAGATCAAGCCTTTGTGGTGCCAATACAGTACCATTAGGATCCACAGAAAGTTCTAACGCAGTAACAATGCGTGAAGCAATAATGCCCCATAAATAGGTCCCCTAGCAACTAGGCGGCGAGCAATGAGAGAGCCAAGATTGTACCGGGTATCATTATTAAGTGCAGCAGCGAGGAAGGCTAAATGATAATTGGAGATATTACTTGTGTTCTCCCTACCAAGAATGCTAGTGGCAAGATAATAAGCAAAGTATCTAAGAGTTGGGAGTTGGATGTTTCTTATATTCCTGCACTGAGCTACGTGGTGATCGTCATTTGTCACACTTCGATAGAGCTCCAGCAAATCAGCGGGTCGGCCTTGGATCTTCTTCATGGTCCCCGTCATTCCTATACCTATAATGCTGCAAAATCTTTCCAATGACATGGTAATAGGTAGATTATAAATTCTAAAAGAAACAGTTGACTGATAGGGGTGTTAGTGAAAATGAAACTCTTAATGAAAGTTTTCGTGAGCACGGCATATTGCTCACTCTCATCTTCCATGTATGAGGTCAAACCGATCCTCTGAACCAGTAGTAAGAAATCATCGAGGATCCCTGCAGCTTGCTGATACATTGGAAATGTATCTATAATTTTTGATGCTCCATGCTTGTTTTTATCTACTTTCTTGTGTTTTGTTCCAACTTTGGAGTACTTTTCATATGATTTCTTGGACTAACCTATTAACAAGAGCCACAGTGCTAGCTGCCTGTTTTCTGCTGTTTTTGGTTCCAGGAAAGTTAGAAAATGAATATTCTCGGAATTGGACGGGACAAAAGCCAAAGTGCGTATTTTTCCAGAAGACTCACGGAGCCAGAATACGAGACGGAGGAGGGCCAGGGGCTGGCCACACACCCCCCTAGGCGCGGGCTGGGTCTGGCCGCGCCAGGGCCTGGTGTGGTGGCCCCAGGCACCCCCTCAGTCTCCCTCTTCGCCTATAAGAAGCCTTCTGACCTAAAAACTTTAGGGGGTTCGACGTTTTTCCATGAAAAGTTCCGCTGCACCGCCGCCACTGAAGGGGAGATTCGGGGGACAGAAAGTCTCTGTTCCGGCACCCTGTCGGGATGGGGAAGTGTCCCCGGAGCCATCTCCATCGATCTCCACCATCATCTTCATCGACCAGCCATGTTTCCTCCATCTATGAGTGAGTAATCCCCCGTTGTAGGCTATGGGGATGGTAGGGATTGGATGAGATCGTTCATGTAATGGCATCAGATTGTTAGGGAATAGTGCCTAGTATCTCTATTAGTGCTTTATGACTTTGTTGCAACTTTGTTGTGCTTAATGCTTGTCACTAGGGCCCGAGTGCCATGATTTCAGATCTGAACATGTTATTGATTCATTATGATAGTATTGTTCTTGGTCTTATCTACAAGTTGTATACACAAGTCGTTGTCCGGAACCTATGGTCCCGAAGTGACAGAAATTGGGGTAGCCGGAAGGAAAAGGCTTTGATGTGAGGATCACATGTGTTCATGGAGTGTTAATGCTTTGCTCCGGTGATATATTAAAAGGAGCACCTTAATTGCCAGTAGTTCCCTAGGGGCCCCGCTACAAACGGGCTGGCAGGACAAAAGATGTTGTGCAAGTTCTCATTGCGAGCACGTATGACTATATATGGAACACATGCCTAGGATTGTCTAGTACTTGGATGTTTTATCTTATTTATCTGCAATTTCCCTATGTTCTGATTGCTATGTGAATTGTCTTGTCCATGCAACGCCCGTCCATCCATCCCTATGCCTACCGCACTCGAATCCCACTGTTTACTGCTTTTGTTACTACTATCTTTGCTTTGCTACTGCTGTTACTTTACTATTTCTACAACAAAACTGTTGCTACTGATAAACTGTTGTGGGCAAGATTGTTTCCAGGTGCAGCTGAATTGACAACTCAGTTGTTAAGGCTGATAAGTTTTCTTTGGCTCCCCTTGTGTCGAATCAATAAATTGGGTTTCACTTCCCTCGAAAATACTGCGATACACCCCCTATACTTGTGGGTCATCAAGACTATTTTTTGGCGCCGTTGCCGGGGAGCATAGCTTTATTTATCAAGTTCACTTGGATTCACTATTGTTCAAGCTAAGTTTATCTTTCTCCTTGTTTGCTTGTTTCTTTATCAAAAATACAAAAAATTTAGTCCCTACTCTAGTTGTTATTTTCGTTGGTCTGTTATTGTCTTGCTTTATCATGCTTGTTGTCAATGGTTGGTTTCTTTTAAACTGAAGCTTATTGGCAAGATGGGTTCACGGAAGATCAAAAATATTATTATAAGGAACACCGCTTGTCACAAAAAGGGAAACACTTATGGGAACAAATTGATAGATTGTATACCATTGCTAGAAACATGTGATCTACTTACAATGTTACTTATTGCTGTGATGAGTCTTGTTGCAGAAAGAGGTATAAACACCTCCCTTTTCAATGTGAGTATAGTGATAATGATACCATATCTTCCTATGCTAAAGGAATTTATGACTTTTATGATGTGGAACAAATTGAAGAATTTATTGCTTGGAAGGGTGCTTTTGAACTTGCTAGTTTTCTTGAAAATATTGATGATTCACCTTACAAATATGAGGTGTATGGTATGCTTACATTCTGCTTTGACAATTACAAGGATGAAAATGGCTATATTCTTGAGTATTTTAATAAATGCTTTCCACAAATGGAAGAGACTAATGCCTTGCAGGACCCTATGGAAGAGACTAATGCCTTGCAGGCTCCTATGGAAGAAGAAATTGATGAACCTGAAATCTCATTAGATGAAAAAGAGGAGGAGAGTGATGAACAAAAGGAGGAAGAATGGATTGGCTACCCATGCCTACATTCTAATGAGAGTAACTCTTTACCCCTTACATTATTTGATTGTCCTCCGTGCTTACTAAAGGAGGATGGATGTTATGTTCCCGAGGTTTCCTTTGAAAATGTTTATGATAAGGCTCTAGTGCTTGTAGATCATGAAAAACATGCTTTATGTGATAGTTATATTGTTCAGTTTCTTCATGAGGCTACTAAAAATTATTATGAGAGAGGAAAATATGGTTGTAGAAGTTTCCATGGTATTGAAACACCTCTCTATGTGCTAAAAGTTTTGAAGTTACTCTTGTTTTATCTTCCTATGCCTGTCACTTTGTTATTTGCTTACATGATTCCTATGCATAGGAAGTGGGTTAGACTTAAATGTGTTTTGAATTTGCTTCTTGATGCTCTCTTTTACTTTAACTCTTATTTATTATGAGAGCATCCTCTCAAACTTTTATGCCTGAAGATGATAATATGTCTATTATTCGTGGGATACCTTTTCTTAAATACTGCAGGAGCTGTTATTAATTGTAATCAAGGGAGGGTGACCTTCAATGAACACATTGTCTATTTCCTCAAGAAGGTTGAAAGTTGAATTCAATTGAACATGTTGAGGGCATTCAAGTTGGAGAAATATATTGTACCATACGAAGAGAAAAATTTGAAACTATTATGATTGGGACCATTGCTATCAAGGTTGAGGTAACATAATCATTAGTGGAATACAAAGTTTTATCTCATATGAAATTGTTTTGGCAACAAGACCTGATCAACCTTGTTAACAAAAGGATTTCATTGAACAAAACAATGTTTTCACCATGATTATCTCCGTTTACTTCTATTTTATCCATTTTTAGTTTTTGCTTTTGCCTAACTTAAAGGCGTTAAAGAAAAGTACTTGTTGGGAGATAACCCAAGAGTTTTAGTTGAGTCTTGGAAGTTATTACTTCAGTAATAACCCTAAACCCTAAACCCTAAACCCTAAACTTCAGTAATAACCGCTCCTTATCCTTTTTATTTGCTTTTTGTGCCAAGAGTAACCTCTAATGAGAGTGAAGTAATGATTGGGAAAGTTGCTGTCCCGAAACAGATTTCTGTGCTTCACCGTAAAAATTCGTGAGAGAGCTCTGTACATCGGATTCAGCTGTAATTTTTTGAGATTCTGCCCCAAGTTGTTATCTAACTTTCGTTAGTTCAACACTTTTTGATTTGAGCAACATAAGGTCTTCGAAAAAATTCGTATTTACCTGCTGGTCTGTTTTGACAGATTTCTGCCATTTTCTGCATTTGCTTCTTGTTAGTTCCTTCTTGAGTTCTTTTGGGGAATTGAGCTTTTTGAGGGAAGTGCTACAGTATCCAGTGTTCTAATGGAAGTTTATTTGGTGTTAGAACTAAACCTTGATACTTATTTATCTTAAGTGCACTAATGTTGCTAATAAGATTGTGTGAAGTTTTGTATGAAGGAAATTTTTTAGGTGTATGGAAGGAATGAGTAACGAGATGAAGGATAGACTAAAGCTCAAGCTTGGGGATGCCACGCGTGTCACAACAAGAAATATCCAAGAAGTACAAGCGTCAAAGCTTGGGGATGCCCAAGGTATCCCCATCTTCATCAATAAAAATTCCAGGTTTCTTCCAAACGCTTCATTTTTATTGTTTCGTGCACAGTTGTGTTTCTCTTGGAGCGTCTTCTTTTTCATTTTTCGTTTTGGTTTTTAGTTTGCTTTGTTTGCTTAGTTTGATGAATAAATTGGTTGGACCCCCTCATTCATACTTTGGTTTGCAAATAGTTTGGTTTGGTTTGGAAAGGAGTAGGAAAGTTCATACTTTTGTGGTAAAAAGAGCTCGTTTTTTACTGTGGCTATGCTTTGTCATGCCATGCTTGATATTGTTTTGGCTTTATGCTTAGTATTCTTTGTTGTAGCATGACTTGTTATAAACAATTGAGATTGCTTAATGTGCCTTGGATGAATCATACGTTGTTTTAGCATATTAAAGCATAGTATAGTGGTATTCTCCTTTGATGCTTTATTTGGGTTGACTTGGCACATGCTCACACCATGTTATGACTATCTCAAGTCAGCATAGTCTTTATGATCCTTTAGTTTTCAACTTATAGTATCACTTTATGCTTTGATCAATGATGTTTTGTCGCTCTGCATGATTATGGCCATTATTGCTCTCTTAGTATGTCGCTCCCAGTCTTTTGCTAGCCTCCACAACAAATTATGAGTTCCACTCATGCATCCAACTCCCTAAACCAAGTTTTTCCAAAGAGTCCACCATACCTACCTACTAGCTTATGCTATTCCAAGTATATTCATGCTTTTGTTTACCTTCCACTTGTTATGAGAAAACTAGTGATTAAAGCTCTCAGGAACTTGAAGGTACACTTTAGTTTACTTGCCCTTAATAAACTTGAACCATTGTGTCTTCTATGTTGTATATGCTTGCACTTATTTGTTGGGAATTAGCAGAACCATGCTTTCATGGGCAACGCTTTCAGCATTGCACTTGGTACTTGTAGCTAGTTGATATCATGCTCTTTTGTATATGGATGTCGTCGGTTGATACGTCCATTTTGCATCACTATTCTATGTCTTAATTCACTATTATTCATTGATATATTTCATATTGAGAGGTGATACTTATGTTATTTCATCTGTTTTTGCATGGTTGATGACTTTTGGAGCATAGACCACTGCAGTCAGGATTCTGATGGAAAAGGTGCTGTTTGGAGGCAAAATTCGTGAAGATCAGAAAATCCGGGAAAATATATGGAAAATTCTATTTTTTCAGAAGACTCAAGATGCCAGAAGATGGAGTGGAGGTGGGCCACAGGGGGCCCACACCACCCCATGGCGCGGGCAAGCCCAGGCCACGCCAGGGAGTGGTGTGGCCACCCTGGCCCACTCCAGCCTCTCCCCTCTGGCGTATATCTTCCTCCCGAAACCCTAAGACTCGAGGAGCGACCACAGAAAGATTCCGCCACCTCTGTGGGGCAGAAAACACCGAGAGAGAAAGATCTCTCCGGCAGACAGATTTCTGCCGGGGGAATTCCTTCCCGGAGAGGGGAGATCGTCACCATCAACACCACCATCAAGCTGGACTTCATCGGGATCATCATCATCATCACCACCATCATCACCATCAGCACCCTCATCACCATCTCCATATTGCTGTAACAATTGGTTGAATCTTGCTATAGTTCATAGGGGAAACTTTCCCGGTGTTGATTACTCTTTGTAGTTGATGCTATTGAGTGAACCATTGAATTATTGTTTATGTTCAGATTGTTATACATCATTATTCCATCTCTGACCATGATCCATATGATGTCTTGTGAGTAGTTCGTTTTGTTCTTGAGGACATGGGAGAAGTCTTGTTGTTAGTAGTGGAGTTGTGTTGAGAAAGATTCAATAGATTGTTATTTAAGTTGTGGTGTACTTCTTCTAGTGGTGTCATGTGAACGTCGACTACATGACACTTCACCTATATGGGCCTAGGGGAATGCATTATGTATTTGGCTACTAATCATAGGGGTTGCCAGAGTGACAGAAACCTGAACCCCCGTTAGGAAACCATTAAACAAGGGACGTAAGGGTCTTAGAGTTTAAAGTTGTGGTTAGGTTTTACCTTAATTACTTTCTTGTACTTACGGATGTTTGCAAGGGGGTTTAATCACAAGTATGTATTAAGTCTTGGATGGGATGGTACATTAGCACAGGTTCAACCACACAACACTCAGCAAGCTAGAGAAGATTAATCGACTATATGAAGCAAAAATACTTGACAGTCTTCCCATGTGTACTCGAGAACTTTTGGTCATCTATAGAAATACAACCGGCTTGTCCTTTGCTACATAAAGGATTGGGCCACTTGCTGCATTCATTCTTACTGTCTTTTGTTTACTCGTACTTTGTTTACTTGCTTTATCGAAAACCCCTAAAAATCCGTTTGCTAAGTATTTGCAGAGAATTCCTGATCCATACCACTAGCCAGCACCTTCTGCTCCTCGTTGGGTTCGACACTCTTACTTATCGAAAATACTGCGATACACCCCCTATACTTGTGGGTCATCAAGACTATTTTCTGGCGCCGTTTCCGGGGAGTGAAGCGCTATTGGAGAGTGGAACTGGTAAAGGAAACTTCTACTGTGAGTATTGTTTACTTCTGCTAGTTGCTTTATTTTCGTTATGGATAATTCGCTGAGTTTCTTATTTGGTAATGCTACTACCACTACTAAGGTAGTAGATAAGCCACCACCTGCTGAGAAAGATGTTTTCAAAATACCTACAAGAATTATTGATCGTGTTATGGATAACTACTATGTTGGGGATGGAACTGTCCATCCCGGTGATCATTTACTCTTTATACACGAATTATGCGGGTTGTTCAAGTGTGCAGGTATTACTACAGATCAAGTTAGGAAAAATTTATTCTCATCATCACTGAAAGGAAGAGCTGAGGAATGGTATAAGCTGCTGAAGAATGGTCAAGCTTTGGAATGGGAGGAAATAGTTCCTCTCTTTTACTCAAAGTTTTATCCTCCTAGTGTCCTAGTGAGATTCATAAAGATCGGAATCAAATATACAACTTTTGGCCTCTTGACGGAGAGAGTACAGCTCAAGCTTTTGGGAGATTGAAGTTACTAATGCTCAAATGTCCCATTCATGTGCTCCCCAACAATATTATTATCAATAACTTTTATGCAAGGCTCCCTCTACATGACAAGGATTTATTAGATGCTTCTTGTGCTAGATCATTCACTCGTATGGAAGAAGAAGTTAAATGGGACCTTCTAGATCGTATTCAAGACAATGCTGAAGCTTGGGAGAATGACAAAGGTAGAAAGTCAGGTATAAATTATGATTATGAATGCATTGAATCTTTTATGGGAACTGACCACTTTCAAAATATTAAAAATGCTTATGGTCTAGACGCTCAAGCTATTGCTTCTTATTTTAAGGCTTTTGCTTCCTATATTGAAGTGCCTAAAAAGAAGTGGAATAAGTATCATGAGCCTTATAAAGATATTGCTAAGAGTGTTCCTTCAAGAAATACTGAAGTTTATACTACTAATCATGTTTTACCTGAACCTTATATTGAGAAAATGCCTTTTCCAGTTAAGGTAAAGGAACATTCTATGATAGCTAGTATGGTTAATGAAAGTACTAGTAAAGCTATTGAACCTAATAAACAAATGGTTGATGAACCTATAATAGCAAATGTGAAATACTTTGTTGCTAAATATGAAAAAGAGGGACACACTATCCTTTGTAAGGATACCTCTAATATTGTTTCGCAAAGTAGTGTTATGAGAGCTAGTATTCCCGTGTTTTCTGTTAGAATAAGTGATCATTGCTATGATAGTCCTTGTGATAGCTATATTGTTAAGTTTATGCATGATACTGAAAGTTATTATGAGAGAGGGAAAAGTGTTCTTATGCATCTCAATAATATCAAGTTTCCCCGTTTTATGCTGAAAGTTTTTATGTTGCACTTCTTTTTCCTTCTTATGCAAGTTGCCTTTGGTTTCAATAACTTATTTGTTTACAAAATTCCCTTGCATAGGAAGTGGGTTAGACTTAAATGTGTGGGTGTTTTTGCTTCTTAATGCTCTCTTTCACTTCAAATCATATCCCTATGAGAGCTTCTTCGAAATTATCATGCCCATCTTAATGGCTATAAAGAAAGAGCTTTATGGGAGACAACCCAGTTTGTTTATGCTTTCAGTTTGTTTTTGTTTCTTTGAGTCTTGGAAGTTATTACTTCGGTAATAACCGCTCCTTATCCGTTTTGTTTGGTTTCTGTGTCAAGATCAACCTCTAATGAGAGAGAAGTAATATTTGGGGAAGTTGCTGTCCCGAAACAGATTTTCTGTGCTTCACCGTAAAAATTCATGAGAGATCTCTGTATGTCGGATTGAGCTGTAATTGTTTGTGCTTCTGCCCCAGGTTGTTATTTAACTTTCGTTAGTTTTTCACTTTTTGATTTGAGCAACAGAAGATTTTCGAAAAAATTGATCTTTACCTGCTGGTCTGTTTTGACAGATTTTGCCAATCTTGCATTTGCTTCTTTATTCGATTTCCTTTTTGAATTCCTTTTGGCTTTTCGAAAGGAGTTGCTGCAGTAGCTTTTGTTTTGATGGTTTTCAGTTGAAGTTGGACTCAAAAGGTTCTATCACTTCACTTATACTAATGTTGCTAATGAGAATTGTGTGAAGTTTTGTGTGAAAGAACTTTCCAGGAAGCGGAGATAATGGTGTAATAAGGAAGAGAAGGGTTTTATGACTCAAGTAATAAGTGTATGAAGATGAAGATATTGATTTTATTCAAGTGGTGACTCCGGAAGGATCCACTAAATACCAAATTCAGAGACCTGCAGAGTCTGTTTTCAAATAGGTAACAATTCTGGTAAGAAAAGTTCCGCGAAAATACACAACTATATTTTTGCAATTTTCAGTCGATAAGGAAAGCTACAAAGCGAAAAAGGGATGGAAACGGAGCCAGGGTGGCTCACACCACCCTGTGGCGCTTGCCCACCCCTGGCCGCACCACCAGGTGGTGAGTCCACTCCGGACTCCGCCTCCGACTCGTTTTCTTCCAGTACCTTCCTTTTGATATGAAACTTCGTAATATATAACCCTCCGGATCCCCCGAGGTTCGTATATTGTGTTTTCATCGTGTTTTTGTTTCGATCTATTTCTGTCAGGACATACTCTTTGAAAGTTTGAAGCACAATGGTGTCTGGCAAGGATAAAGGGAAGGCGCCTATGGAGGAAGACCTCCAAGACCCCAGGAAGGAGAAGGAGATCAAGAGTGAAGGTGAAGAGGAGCAAGGCCAACATCCACACACCGGCACCACCATTGCAAGCATTGAAGTGGTGAAACCTGCCAAGATCAGAAGGACGACACGGATGTCAACTGGAGGGAAGCCTCTGTGTCACTGTTTGGCACCAAGGACACCCTCTCCAAACACCAAGAGTACCTTCCATACCTTTACCCATAACCATGTAGGAAAAGAAGACTCCAAGTGGGAAGAATGGAAGTAGAATCACAAGAGCTGGGATCCACAAACTGAAATGATTATGGGCCGCATTGAGCACAACTCGGAGTTGATTCATACTCTCACCTTCGAGATTGAGGACTTTGGGAAACTGATCAAGGAGCTCATCAAGAGGATACCACCACCACCAAAGGAGTAATTCGTCATTAGGTTTGGCACCCCCTTGGTTTGTTCCAAGCTAGGGGGAGTGTCGCGGTATCACATCACTATCTTCTATCTTTTTACTTTATTAGTAGAGTCATATCATGAATAGAGGAGTTATTATGTAGTATGGTTTGCATTATGGAAGTGTCCCCTCTCTCGTTAGATTTGTATCCCTTGGTGTGAGTTTCCGTTATGGAATATTAATGAGCAGTTCTATCATTCACTCTTTTGCATAGCTTATATTAGTTTTCAATTTGTGGTTATATGATTGATCTTGTTGTTAGTATTTGTAGCACTTTGGGATCTTTGAGTTAATTTAGTTGGTTTTGGCAAACCTGGCTCGGTCAGTAGCAACACCTTTCTGAGAGTTGAAAAGAAAAAGATAGAAGTACTTGAGAGAAAAATAATTTCATCATCTTTCTTTCCTGATTTTCTCATAAGTTTAGTATTCTCCAGTGAAGATCTTTTGTGCTTCCAAGGAAGATTGCATGTTTGTCTTTATCACTTGTATGTTTGGTTGTTTCCTTCAACTCTTGTACTTGCTACCCAGCCTTGCTAGCCAAAAACCTGTACTGAGAGGGAATTATTCTCGTGCATCCACCTCCTTTAAACCAAAACCTTTGCCATTTGTGTCCACCATACCTACCTAGTAGCATTATTGCTATTCCAAGTAAATTCTTGTTTTGTCTACCTCCCAAATTAAACTTGTTATGACAAAGTTAGTGATTAAAGCTCTCACGAACTTGATGGCACACTTTATTTTCCGCACTTAATAAACCTGAACCATTGTGAACTCTCCATGAAAGTTATATGCTTGCAAATTATAGGATGGGGATTAGCAGAACCGTGCTATCACAGGGAACGCTTTCAACACTTGTAAATATATACCCAGTTGATACCTTGCTCTTTTGTTTGCGGATGTCATCGGTGTGAAATAAAAGGGGAGCTTGTAAGTCCATGGAGTTATGTATGTGTGTTAGAGAAACGCCTGGGCCGCTGGTCTAATCCATGCTGACATGGTGGAAACCTGCAGCGTAACCATAATGATATCTATGAAGCATTCTTCTTATAAAAAAGAGAGAGATAGCTATTGAGAAAAAGAAAAGAAAAAAAGAGATACTATGAAAAGAGGAAAGAGAGAAAAAAATACCATTTTACCATGGTAAATAAGAAGATAGCTGAGATACTCATTGTCTGCTTGCCTTGTCATTTTGATATGGGGATTCTTCCGTATCATCGGGCAAGGGGTACCCCGTTGGCGGTTCTCAATGATACGCACATACTTACGATGACAAGAACTTACCGGTAACTAAAGTTGAGTAGCATGAGGAGCGACCCTCGTACTCAAGGGACTTAGGATTTTCAGTTTATAGTCTGTCAAGCATATAACTCAGATTGGACCTCACTTTAACCTTAATCACCTAAAGATGCCTATGATAGGGGCAATGAGAGCTGAAAGCTAGTAAGTATCATAATTTTTGGGAGCTCTTTATGAGACTTCTAATCCCTGCTTCCCTCTTTAAAGGGCCTTTCTTTTACTTTGTAGTTGAGTCAGTAAACCTATTCCCTTCTATCTCAGCAAGTATTTTGAGTTGATGTGTTTCATTCATTCATATGATGATTTATTCAATCATGTTTCTTATGTTCCTTGTTTTGCACATTGCTCTTATCTTGAAGTTTACTACTTTGAAAGCTTTCATTGAAAAACCAGCTATTTGTGAACTCCAGCAAATTATCAACTATTCTTCGACCAAGAGCTAAGTTTGCCATTACCAATGATGATTTACTCTATGTATCTTTATTGTGTTTCCTTTACTCATTGCAAGTTGAGTTGTATAATAGTGAGTTGTCTTCTATTATGATCTATGTATTTGATGAATGTGAAGCTTCTTGTCCGTATTCTTTTATCGACTCTTCACTCCATAAACCTGAGGTCATGTTTATTGAGCTCAGTTTCGCTTGGGGACAAGCGAAGTCTAAGCTTGGGGGGAGTTGATACGTCCATTTTTCATCACTATTCTATGTCTTAATTCACTATTATTCATTGATATATTTCATATTGAGAGGTGATACTTATGTTATTTCATCTGTTTTTGCATGGTTGATGACTTTTGGAGCATGGACCGCTGTAGTCAGGATTCTGATAGAAAAGGTGTTGTTTGGAGGAAAAATTCGCGAAGATCAGAAAATCCAGGAAAATATACAGAAAATTCTATTTTTCCAGAACACTCAAGATGCTAGAAGATGGAGTGGAGGTGGGCCACAGGGGGGCCACACCACCCCATGGCGCGGGCAAGCCCAGGCCGCGCCAGGGAGTGGTGTGGCCACCTGGCCCACTCCAGCCTCTCCCCTCTGGCGTATATCTTCCTCCCGAAACCCTAAGACTCGAGGAGCGACCACAGAAAGATTCCGCCACCTCTGCGGGGCGGAAAACACCGAGAGAGAAAGATCTCTCCGGCAGACAGATTTCTGCCAGGGGAATTCCTTCCCGGAGAGGGGACATCGTCTCCATCAACACCACCATCAAGCTGGACTTCATCGGGATCATCATCATCATCACCACCATCATCACCACCAGCACCCTCATCACCATCTCCATATTGCTGTAACAATTGGTTGAATCTTGCTATAGTTCATAGGGGAAACTTTCTCGGTGTTGATTACTCTTTGTAGTTGATGCTATTGAGTGAACCATTGAATTATTGTTTATGTTCAGATTGTTATACATCATTATTCCATCTCTGATCATGATCCATATGATGTCTTGTGAGTAGTTCGTTTTGTTCTTGAGGACATGGTAGAAGTCTTGTTGTTAGTAGTGGAGTTGTGTTGAAAAAGATTCAATAGATTGTTATTTAAGTTGTGGTGTACTTCTTCTAGTGGTGTCATGTGAACGTCGACTACATGACACTTCACCTATATGGGCCTAGGTGAATGCATTGTGTATTTGGCTACTAATCGTAGGGGTTGCCGGAGTGACAGAAACCTGAACCCCCGTTAGGAAACCATTGCACAAGGGACGTAAGGGTCTTAGAGTTTAAAGTTGTGGTTAGGTTTTACCTTAATTACTTTCTTGTACTTACGGATGTTTACAAGGGGGTTTAATCACAAGTATGTATTAAGTCTTGGATGGGACGGTACATTAGCACAGGTTCACCCACACAACACTTAGCAAGCTAGAGAAGATTAATCGACTATATGAAGTGAAGGCACTTGACAGTCTTCCCATGTGTCCTCGAGAACGTTTGGTCATCTATAGAAATACAACCGGCTTGTCCTTTGCTGCATAAAGGATTGGGCCACTTGCTGCATTCATTCTTACTGTTTTTTGTTTACTCGTACTTTGTTTACTTGCTTTATCGAAAACCCCTAAAAATCCATTTGCTAAGTATTTGCAGAGAATTCCTGATCCATACCACTAGCCAGCACCTTCTACTCCTCGTTGGGTTCGACACTCTTACTTATCGAAAATACTGCGATACACCCCCTATACTTGTGGGTCATTATCGGTGTGAAATGAAAGGGGAGCTTGTAAGTCCATGGAGTTATGTATATGTGTTAGAGAAACGCCTGGGCCGCTAGTCTAATCCATGCTGACATGGTGGAAACCTGCAGCGTAACCATAATGAGCTGTCTATGAAGCATTCTTCTTATAAAAAAAGAGTCCTATATTGAGAAAAAAGAGAAAAGAGAAAAAAAAAGAGATACTATGAAAATAGGAAAGATAGAAAAAAGCACCATATTCCCATGGTAAATAAGAAGAATGCTGAGATGCTCGTTGTCTGCTTGCCTTGCCATTTTGATATGGGGATTCTTCCGTATCATCGGGCAAGGGGTACCCCGTTGGCGGTTCTCAATGACACACATGTACTTACGATGACAAGAACTTACCGGTGACTAAACTTGAGTAGCATGAGGAGCGGCCCTCGTATACAAGGGACATGAGATTTCTGACTTATACTTCGTCAAGCATGTACACCATAGTTTGTTCACTTTAACCTTAATCACTTCAATATGCTTATGATAGGAGCAATGAGAGCTGAAAGCTTTAAGTATCATAATTTTTGGAAGCTCTTTATGAGACTTGAATCCCTACTTCCTTTTACAAAAGGCCTTTCTTCCACCATTATATTGAGTCTCCACCTTCTATCTTTATGCACCTACTTTGAGAGCATAGTGACCATTCTTAGTTCTATGTGCATTGTCCCAAGACTAGTTGATTGATGCATATCTTGTTATTGCTTGTTTTAAACTATTGTATCTAGTCACTCTTATGAACTTTGAAGGTGTCCTATGCATTTATGTTTGCTACTCAATGAGGACAAGCTGAATGCCACTATGCTATGTTTTCTTTATGTGAAACAAACAAACGTCTTGCAAAGCATTGTTATTCATGAATCTTTTGTTTGTGCCTTTTCATGTTGCATCATAGTTTCTTTGCCTATTGCTAGAACTTTGTCTTTCATGTTATGATTGAAGTACTATGATCCCAGCTTTGAATGTTTTCCAAATACTTTGATCAAGTCTTTGATGGTGCATGTCACCTCAAAAATTCTTTCTTTTTATCACTTACCTACTCGAGGATGAGCAGGAGTTAAGCTTGGGGATGTTGATACATTGGAAATGTATCTATAAGTTTTCATGCTCCATGCTTGTTTTTATCAACTTTCTTGTGTTTTGTTCCAACTTTGGAGTACTTTTCATATGATTTCTTGGACTAACCTATTAACAAGAGCCACAGTGCCAGCTGCCTGTTTTCTGCTGTTTTTGGTTCCAGGAAAGTCAGAAAATGAATATTCTCGGAATTGGACGGGACAAAAGCCAAAGTGCCTATTTTTGCAGAAGACTCACGGAGCCAGAATACGAGACGGAGGAGGGCCAGGGGCTGGCCACACCCCCCAGGCACGGGCTGGGCCTGGCCGCGCCAGGGCCTGGTGTGGTGGCCCTAGGCACCCCTCGGTCTCCCTCTTCGCCTATAAGAAGCCTTCTAACCTAAAAACTTCAGGGGGTTCGACGTTTTTCCACGAAAAGTTCCACTGCGCCGCCGCCACCGAAGGGGAGATTCGGGGGACAGAAAGTCTCTGTTCCGGCACCCTGCCGGGACGGGGAAGTGCCCCCGGAGCCATCTCCATCGATCTCCACCATCATCTTCATTGACCATCCATGTTTCCTCCATCTATGAGTGAGTAATCCCCCGCTGTAGGCTATGGGGATGGTAGGGATTGGATGAGATCATTCATGTAATGGCATCAGATTGTTAGGGCATAGTGCTTAGTATCTCTATTTGTGCTTTATGACTTTGTTGCAACTTTGTTGTGCTTAATGCTTGTCACTAGGGCCCGAGTGCCATGATTTCAGATCTGAACATGTTATTGATTCATTATGATAGTATTGTTATTGGTCTTATCTACAAGTTTTATACACACGTCGTTGTCCGGAACCTATGGTCCCGAAGTGACAGAAATCGGGGTAGCCGGAAGGGAAAGGCTTTGATGTGAGGATCACATGTGTTCATGGAGTGTTACTGCTTTGCTCTGGTGCTCTATTAAAGGGAGCACCTTAATTGCCAGTAGTTCCCTAGAGGCCCCGCTACAAACGGGCTGGCAGGACAAAAGATGTTGTGCAAGTTCTCATTGCGAGCACGTATGACTATATATGGAACACATGCCTAGGATTGTCTAATACTTGGATGCTTTATCTTATTTATCTGCAATTGCCCTATGTTCTGATTGTTATGTGAATTGTCTTGTCCATGCAACGCCCGTCCATCCATCCCTATGCCTACCGCACTGGAATCCCACTATTTACTGCTTTTGTTACTACTGTCTTTGCTTTGCTACTGCTGTTACTTTACTATTCCTACTACAAAACTGTTGCTACTGATAAACTGTTGTGAGCAAGATTGTTTCTAGGTGCAGCTGAATTGACAACTCAGTTGTTAAGGCTGGTAAGTATTCTTTGGCTCCCCTTGTGTCGAATCAATAAATTGGGTTTCACTTCCCTCGAAAATACTGCGATACACCCCCTATACTTGTGGGTCATCACTTGCAAAAATCTTAAACAAGGAAAAGTAGATGGGTGAGCATCCCCCTCATCTCCTTCATTGCCAAAGCGTGGTGCAATGAGATCTTCATTGTATGAAGGCCTAAACTAAGAGGCTGATCTTGAGGACCTTGACCTCCTAGGCGTGTCCCTCTCAAATATTTCTCCAAAGGTGTGGTTGTTCATCTTTGATATTCTGAAATTTAAACATCCATTAAACAAGTGATTGCAAAGTGAATACATAATGAAGGGCACTACTCATAGGGACTTGTAAGAGGCCTAAACATGCATCAAAACAATATCTCTAAGCATTGAACAAGCTTACAAGATCTCATAACCTGTCACCTACAGTAGCAAAATACTCAAGATATAAACAACTAAACACAAATCTACTTGGACAAGCGGAGGAGTCACATACCGGAGAACAAATGCTCCAAATTTCAGTAGCAAAGATGGGCTGAGCAAGGAGATCGAAAAATCGTGGGCAAGAATAGCAAGAACACAATTTCGAGCAAGGAACTGATGTTTTCTCGGGAGAGAGAAAGAAGTGGGAAGTGAGAGAGTGAGTGGAGGGCCAGGGGTGGCCCACACCATGGCCAGGCGCGCCCCTGGCTGGCCGCGCCACCAGGTGGTGTGCCTGCCTGGTGGGCCCCCTGGTACTCTCCAGGCAATTCTCTTCCCCTATTTTCATGTAAAAATTTAATATGAATTTTCTGGAATTTTTCGAGACACTTTATTTTAGAGAAATTTTCAAGTATAGACGAATGATTTTCTAACAGAAAGATGTTCTTGGAATGATGCAATGACAAAACAAAGCTAAAACTTCAAAAGTTCTAAGACACTAATATGCAAGCAACTAACAATAGAAAAGTAAACTAAACAAAAGCAAAAACTAAAATGGATAAAATAAAAGTCAGCGGAGATAATCATGGTGAAAATATTGTTTTGTTCATTAAAATCCTTTTGTTGACAAGGTTGATCAGGTCTTGTTACCAAAACAATTTTATATGAAACAAAACTTTGAATTTCACTAAAGATTATGTTACCTCAACCTTGATAGCAATGGTTCCAATCATAATAGTTTCACATTTTTCTCTTGGTATGGAACAATATATTTCTCCAACTTGGATACCCTCAACATGTTCAATTGAGTTTAAACCATAAGTCTTATCAATATTCTTGGGGAAATAGACAGTATGTTCCTTGTCATTAACATTGAAAGTCACCTTTCCTTGATTACAATTAATAACAGCTCCTGCAGTATTAAGAAAAGGTCTCCCAAGAATAATAGACATATTATCATCTTCAGGCATTTCAAGCACAACAACATCAGTTAATATCAAGCAATTATGAGCCACTTGAACAGGTACATCCTCACATATACCAACATGAATATTAGTATATTTATCATCCATTTGTAAAGATATATTAGTTGGTATTAGTTTTTCCAGTCGAAGTCTCTTATAGAGAGAAAAAGGCATAACACTAACTCCTGCTCCTAAATCACACAAAGCAGTTCTAACATAACTATTTTTAATAGAGCAAGGAATAGTTGGAATCCCTGGGTCTCCAAGTTTCTTTGGAACCTTACCATTAAAGGAATAATTAGCAAGCAAAGTAGAAATTTCTTCATTAGGGATCTTCCTTTTATTCGAGATAATATCCTTCATATACTTTGAATAAGGAGGCAATTTAATAGCATCAGTCAAAGGAATTTGCAAGAATAAAGGTTTCAGCCACTCACAAAACTTATTATAGTGTCCATCTTCCTTTGACTTGTGTTTCTTATCAGGGAAAGGCATATGTTTTTGGACCCAAGGCTCTCTTTCACTACCATGTTTCTTAGCAAAAAAATCTTCTTTAGTGTATTTAGTATTCTTAGTATGCCTTTTAGGTTCTTCTTCAACTTTTCTTTATCAGGAACATCATTTTCTTCATTACCACTTTCAGTTTCAGCATCAGAGACAGATATACTATTAGGATCTTTAGCAGGTTCAGAAGGTTCTACAATTTTATGTTTCTTTTTTCTTTTCTTAGGAGTAGTACCACTATTTTCAGCTTGTTGAGAATCCTGCTCAATTCTTTTAGGATGCCCCTTAGGATATAGAGGATCCTGGGTGGCAGCACCACTTCTAGTTCTAATTTCATAAGCATGTTTTTCTTTAGCACCATTAACTAGCAAGTCTTTTTGTACTTTAATAAGCTTATCAATTTAAGTTTGAACCATTTGAAAATGTTTAATAAGCATTTTAACATCATTAGAGGTTCTTTCCACAATATCCTTCAACTCAACAATAGCTCTAGTGTTTTCCATTAGATGATTTTGCGCCCTTTTATTAAAATTATCTTGCTTAACAATAACAACATCAAATTCTTCTAAGAATTGATCAGGAGGTTTAGAGTAAGGAATATCACCTTCATCAAAATGTTGGATAGAGTGTACCTCAATAGTGGATGAGTGGGGAATTGGCTTACATAATTCTTCTATAGGAGGTAAATTCTTGACATCTGCAGCTTTAATTCCTTTCTCCTTAAGACATTTTTGGGCTTCCTTCATCACTTCATCATTTAGTTCAATAACTCCCCTCTTCTTTGATGTTGATATAGGCGCAGGAATAGTTGGTTCAGGTATAGTTGTCTCAGGTATAGATGGTTCAGGAGGAGTCCAGTCTTCATAATTCTTGCTTATTTTAGCCATTAATTCCTGAGCTTCTTTGGGAGTCCTATTCCTGAAAACACAATCAGCACAACTATCCAGGTATGTCCTAGATTTTTCAGTTAGTCCATTATAAAATATATCAAGAAGCTCATTCTTAGGTAATGGAGATCCATCCTGTGCATGAATCAAAGCACAAAACCTTGCCCATGATTCAGGCAATATCTCTTTTTCTCCCTATTTAAAATCAAAAAGTTCCTGCAAAATAGCATGCCTAGCACTAGAAGGAAAATATTTCTGCAGGAAAGTACTAATCAAGCAATCAGGGCTATCAATAGATCCAGGAGGTAAATTACTAAACCAAGTTTTAGCTTCTCCTTTCAGTGAAAAAGGGAAAATTTTAGCAACAAAGTAGGTGCGCATCTTAATATCATCAGAAAACGGGCCACTCATGGTAGAAAGCTCAGTCATATGTGCTACCGCACTTTCATTCTTAGTCCCACAAAAAGGTTCTTTCTCAACAATAGCTATGTAAGATAGATCAAGAGAGAAATCATAATCCTTATCTTTAATGTTTATGGGAGATGCAGCAAACTTAGCATTAGGAGACAATTTAGGTTTTATAGTACGCCTCTCAAGGACACTCTTAATAGCACTCCTATCATGGGTGTTTTGACATTCTTTAATAAATTCATCGGTCATCTCAATATAACCGTCTTCAATATCATAACTCTCTCTAGACTCAGGTGAACTGACAGGTGTAGTACTGTCTTCATTAGGAGTTTCAGTATTTCCAGCTATAGTTCTAGCAATCGTAGCATCTAGGAAAGGACCTAATGAACCACTCTTATCACGCACAGTAGAAGCAACATCATAAGTATCAGAAGTTTCAGATTCAGCAGTAGTAGCAGTGTGTGTAACATGTGTATGTGGTGGTGTAAGGAGCTTACTCATAACGGACGGTGAATCAAGAGCAACAGAGGTGTTCAGAACCGTACCTCTTCTTGTAGTGGATGGTAAAATAGGAACCTTGCCATCATGAGACTTACCCATGATGGATGGATGGCAGCGAACAATAGTGAATCCAAGTGAACTTGATAAATAAAGCTATGCTCACCAGCAGCGGCGCCAGAAAATAGTCTTGATGACCCACAAGTATAGGGGGTGTATCGCAGTATTTTCGAGGGAAGTGAAACCCAATTTATTGATTCGACACATGGAGAGCCATAGAATATTTATAAGCCTTAACAACTGAGTTGTCAATTCAGCTACACCTGGAAACAATCTTGCTCACAGCAGTTTATCAGTAGCAACAGTTTTGTAGTAGCAAGAGTAAAGTAATAGCAGTAGTATAGTAAAGACAGTAGTAACAATTGTAGTAAACAGTAGGATTAAAGCGCGGTAGGCATAGGGATAGATGAACGGCCGTTGCATGGACAAGACAATTCATATGACAATCAAAACATAGGGCATTTGCAGATAAATAAGATAAATCATCCAAGTACTAAATAATCATAGGCATGTGTTCCATATATAGTCATACGTGCTCGCAATGAGAACTTGCACAACATCTTTTGTCCTGCCAGCCCGTTTGCAGCGGGGCCTCAAGGGAACTACTAGCAATTAAGGTGCTCCTTTTAATAGAGCACCGGAGCAAAGCATTAACACTCTGTGAACACATGTGATCCTCAAATCAAAGCCATTCCCTCCGGTTATCCCGATTGCTGTCACTTCGAGGCCTTTGGTTCTGGACAACAATATGTGTATACAACTTGCGGGTAAGACCATAAACAATACTATCATAATGAATCAATAACATGTTCAGATCTGAAATCATGGCACTCGGGCTCTAGTGACAAGCATTAAGCATAACAAGTTGCAACAAAGTCAAAAAGCACTAATAATAGATACTAGGCACCATGCCCTAATAATCTGATGACATTACATGAACGATCTCATCCAATCCCTATCATCCCCATAGCCTACAGCGGGGGATTACTCACTCATAGATGAGGGAAACATAGATGGTCGATGGAGAAGCGATGGTGATGATGATGGCGATGATCTCCTCCAATTCCCTGTCCCGGCAGGGTGCCAGAATGGAGTTTCTGGTTCCAAATTACAGAATCTGGTGGTGGCGGCGCAGCGGAACTCTTTCTGGAAAAACATCGAAACTCTCCTTGGGTTTTAGGTCAAGAGGCAACTTATAGGCGAAGAGGGAGGCCGAGGGGGCAGCCAAGGCAGCCACACCACCCCCAGGCGTGGCCTGGCCTGGCCCGCGCAGCCAGGTGGTGTGGGCCCCTCGTGGCCCCACTCCGTCTCGTCTTCTGGCTCCGTGAGTCTTCTGATGAAATATGATTTTTGGCATATTTTTCGGGAATTTCGCTGATAGTTGATTTTCTGAACAAAAACTAGACACCAAGGTAATTCTGCTGAAAACAGCGTCAGTCCATGTTAGTTGTATTCAAATCACACAAGTTTAGAGAAAGAACAATAGCAAAAGTGTTCGGAAAAGTAAATACGTTTTGGACGTATCAGTGAGTTTGATGGGTTCGCCATACCCTAGGATCGGAAGTCTGATACAATGTAGAATTGTATTGAATAATAATCGATAACAATATTGTGCCGGTTACAAGAGATTATATAGGCCTAACACAAACCGACTTAGCCTATTACATATCGACTCAAACACGTGAACGTGTTGTACAAAAAATATTCTAACATCTACCATGGTTATTCGTACTCTCGGCTCCATAGCAACGTCGACTAGCCTATTATGTTACTTTTCCATAAAATACTGGTGTTGCTACTCTTGCCAATGTTAGTTGATTACTTTAATTGATGTACGCGTACACGTAGCCTTAGCATCATAACTCAAATTAAAATTATAGAAGAACCCTCGCTGGTATCTATAGGTTTATGACCTGCTATGCCATTCTTTGGATGTCATTAGATAAGTACATGATTATGTCATGGAAGAACAAAGATTTTGAGGATCTCAAATATTTGCTAGTTTTTTTTAGATTTTATTTTGTAATTGCTGAAGGAAATTTATGTATCATTACTATGTACAATTCGCTACTATAAATATAATGTGGTATTGATCGTAAAAGAAAACACTATCAGAAATGGAATATATGAAACATGGGTACTCTAGATATTGCATGAATTTTAAAATCGAAACAAATACTAAATAAAATAAAATATTATTTGTATGTAGAGAGGTATGCAGGTATGTGCGTACCAAATTTGAAACTTAGATTGGAATGTATATAACTTATTTAAAAACGATAAAGTGCATGATAAACAATACAAGTTCCAGGATTTCAATGTGCAAGTGACATATGTCTCTTTTTAATGGAGGCCACGTACCTACATATTTTCCTTAAAAAATAGTACGCATAAGTATCAATACTATGTGCACGTGTATAATTATCTCCAAATTTCGTAAAACTTATAATTACAATTTTTAGCAGGTTTGAAAATTGGGATCAGGAGTACCCATAAGTACAAGCAAAACTTTTTTTTCGAGAACCCGCAGAAAATCTGCACGTCATTATATTAAGCTTAAAGGAGAGAGTACAAGACAAACAACAAGCTCGGCAAACACGAGCCAGCTAGGTCACAACGTGCAACCACCTTTACATTTACATGTATCGTGTCCTCGTTTCCTGTGAATTAATTTTGATTGCCGATTTAATCAATTCTACATAAAAATGCTTTATAAAGTTGAAAACTATCTTTGCGAATATGTTTTTTTGCGAGTATGTAATGTGTTTAATTCTTGTAACACATAACCCACATTTTGTTGGTCATAGTTGATATTAAAATCTGTTCAAAAAAATTATTATGGACAAAGTTCATCACATCTCTATTGTTAAATACTAAATCGTTTTTAAGGCTTATAGTTTAAAAAAAATTAAACTACGGAAAGTTTAACCAAACTTTAGAAAAAACTATAATATTATATAGTTATCATGTGAAAATATGTTTCATAATGTATCAAAAAGTATGAATTTCATATTATAAATATATTAATATTTTTTAAAAAAACTTGGTTAAATTTTACATAGTTTGATTTTTGAAAAAATATAAGCCTTAAGATTTGGGACAGAGGTAGGAGATACCTGGTAAGAAGTAGGCCGGACAAGAGATTCTATATTGAGTTATGTCTCAGACCACACGTGGAGCTGGCATTGCGGACTTCTGTTTTCCGATAAGGGCACTTTATTAAAAATGAAAAACTTACATCAAGGTGTTACAAGCCAGGAGGCCTCTATATAGGTAAGATATACACAACTTTATAATAAGAAAAAATATAAAAGTCAGCACATCTACATGACAGACTAATAAAACATTGTGAATTCATGCATTATGATATGACAAATCATCTGACATTTTACCTATACCCGGCCAATTAGTGTCCAATACTGCAGCTTCCCGTGAAGTTAACTACCACCTCCGTTCTAAAATATAAGCCATTTTAAGGTTTCTTTTACGGTACTTTTACCGGTCACAGCAGGAGCATAAATATGGTTTGCACCAGCGGCTAAGATCAACCGACACAGATTAGGCCCAACAAAACCATGATTCCATAAGTTTCAGGCCATTAAAAAATTATCCTCAGGAAAAGAAGATACGAGTTAGCCATCAATCAGACGCCGCATCGGGACTCCGCCGCCGCTAGCGCCTCTGGCATACTCGCGGCCACCGCCTCCGGATCCATCTCCACGACTACCGCATCCGCCACACTCGCCCCGCCTCCACACGCGATGGTCGCCAACTCTAAATCTGCCCGCAATCGTGCCGCCTCCACACGGGAGGTTGCCTCCGAAACTCGTCTCGCCGATGCCGACCCGCACGACGCCACCGGCACGGTTCTGTTCGCATCAGGTACGTTTTCCATACTCCTTTTTATGATTTCAATCTTAGTTTCAGATTGTTTTCGATAGCTTAGCAGAGAACCGTTTGGTTCGGTGTGGATTAACTGAACAGTGGTTGGTGTGGTACCCTTCGGCTTTGGGAAGTGAAACTAGATCAAGAAATCAGAAGACAACATGAAACAGATAGCTCCCATACACATAGATGTTACACTCTTTGAGTAAAAAAATCTGTCCATGAGACCATTTTGTCATCTAATTGCAGATAAATAAATAGTCATGCTGTCATAGAGTTGTTTCTTTACCTAAAGCATTTTCTAGTTTATACATGTGAATCCGTTCGTATTTCTGTATTGTCCGTAGAATGTGTTGAACTAACCTGTTTTGCGATCAATTTCCATTTCACTTACTTACTGACAATCTCACATATTAGGTGTTGAAACTGCACTCATCCATTTTGTTACCATGTCATACTACCCTCCATTCATTAGACCCTTATTTAAGACGGTATTAGGCACATCAATTTACCTGGTGTATACAATGCAAGAGAAGATCACTTCATGATACCAAAAACATCTCAAACAATGGGGGATATCTTCAAGTGTCATCTATAATACTTAATGCTATTTATTCCACTACATTGCAGAGATTGTAGACATCAGAAACTAAATCTGCATACATATGTAGGAACGTCAGTTAGATTCAGTTCGATTCCCACGCGGTGCGCTTACTGCTGGTAAAAGAGAAAAAATTGGAAACCGGTTAGATAAAGTTTTTCTAGGCTTAAAATTCTCTGTAATCTTTCTTTACAACAATGTTTCTATGCCCCTTGCCGATGTTTCTATGCCAAATAATTTCTTCTCAGGTCAGCCTACTTGCTCAGACTAATTTTTATGTGCAATGCTTTCATTCAAGTAGAGAGGTTGCTGATCCGTAATATTTGTTCACAATTCACTGTAGGATGGAGATGCTGGTGCGTTCCTGTATATAGTGTGGTTTAGTGATGGAGAGCGACAAGTAGATGCCATGGGTGTCAGAGAGGCTGGTCTGTATGTGCACATGAAAAGAAATAAGCTTCACCATTGTTAAAGAATTCATAGAACAATGTGTGCATCTACTTGAATATCTGACGACTTTGTACATCCGCCTGTGCAAATAAGATGTATGACCGAGCTTTTATTTTAATTTCCTTTTTAGCGCTTCTTGATTAGAAGCACTTATGCACTGTTGGTGATTTTGGGCCATCAGTGGTGGAGATGAAAACGTGTATAGAAGCAAGAATGTAGATTGCTATGACTGTTGGAGAGTCGGAATGGTGTGTTATGCTAACCAAGGGGTGCTTTCTAGAAAGCATCAGGTTTCTTACTGCTCTGTGCTGCACTGTTCGATCTTGCATGTTGTTATGTACTGGTTTTTCTCGTGCAACTGTCCTAGATTGTTACCTTACTCAGTAGTATTAAGTTGCCTGGACTTGCTGCCTTAAAGTGAAGCTAACAAGGGGTGAAGAAATGAATCATTTAATTGAAGGCTTAAATTCAGTTAGAGTAATTTAGTGGTTTCCTCAGTACTTTGCTAGTAAACTGAATTCAGTTCGAGTAATATTAGGCAGCTAGGTAGCTTTGTTCGGTAAGGCTGGAGCTATATAGCTTTCCTTCTCTGGTTAGCCCCCGTAGGATCATGTTTTTTCCTTCTTTCCAAATAACTCTTTTTTTAGGGAAGGCCATCATCGTTAGCTTTATTAATATCAAATAATGGTTACATCATTCACGAGGGTTTGTAAAATAAAGCTATGGGGTTCATCAACCCAGTTTCATGATAATCTCGAATCTAAACAGTTCCAACTATTACATGCGCAACAACATTGATATCCCTTGAGCAATGATTAAAATCAGTCTTCCCTATTGAACTTGCTAAGGTAAACAGTCCACAAAGATCGCAGTCTTTGTTCCAGAGTTGATATTCTCCTTAACAGCAAAACAGAATCCACTTCAAGGCCATCACACTCCAAAGAATTTGCCAACTCCAGAACCTGGGCATCACAGTGTGCGTCCAGTGAGAAGAAATCTCGTCTGCGAAAGGAAAAGAAACAAGATTAGAAGTCATAACACATCAATATTATTGGTCATCGATTTAATTTATCCAAGTACCCACAGATTTTTCATGTTTCTTCAAATAGAATAAGTACTTGGGACATGAGGTAATGTTCAGAACAGATGGGGAATGAGCAATCATAATTGCCATAGTAATATACCATTAGCTGCAAAAATGACACATTGTTGTTTCAATTTCTAACAAAAATGACACAGTGTTGTACAAAGAAAGTCTCAGTTTCTATAGTGCAATTTCAGTATTCATTTGACAATATCTGAGCAGACAACTTACATGGAGTCAGAGTCACGGCTGACAGGAATATGACCGCGATGAGGCCAGCAACCGTGCTCTTCGGGGAAGCGCCAACACAAGGAGGCCAGGACGGCAGGCACCTGCCCGGTCGACGGACACCTGGGCAGCTCTGCCACCTCGCAGCTGGCCATCTGCGTGGATGTGGAGCACTGGACGCTGCACGCTGTCCTCTCGCAGATGCAGCCGCACTGGAACGGGAGCCTGTCCAGCTTGCGGTCGACCACGGTCTGGGTTGCACTATCCATGATCCTGTAACAAGTATGGTTTCTGAGCTGCGTTGCTCAGGAAGAAAAACCATTCGAGAATTGCTTAATAGTAGACCTTTCACCGCTCCTAGTCACACTAAATTCCACTCTGGAAGGATAGTTGACGACCACAACAGAAAGCAACAAGCGAAAAAGAAAAAACTAATTGAGCAAAACAGGTTGACAATAGCAATACCGAGCAGGAAGACAAATTTCAGTAAGTGGATGCACCTAATATCAACATTGAACAGAAGAAAGGAGAACAGAGGACTCCAAAGCACAGACTACAGTTGACTGGAGGAAATATCAGAGACCGGATGAAGCTAAGAAAGAATATATTAACAATAGACACATCTCTCTGAAGAACATACAAAGAATCATCAGATTTCCACTTCACTATTACTCCCTCCGTTTCAAAATATAAGATGTTTTAGTTTTGTGAAGAGAGTGTATCTAGACTCCTTTTAGTGTGTAGGTTCACTCCAAACCTAGATGAACTTGTGGAAGTTTATGAATCCCTAATATTTTTATAGTATATTACAATGACCCTTGTGGGGTTTATATAGACGTACCCGGAGGAGAGACTTGGACTACAAGAAGATCATTACATTTAAACTAATCTTATCTCTATCTCTTATCCTAACCGTATGTACTGTCTAACATTGTAACATCCCAAAACTTTAATCCAAGGTTATTAAGATCTAAATCATCAAATTAAGAGTTAACAAAAACTTTTCCAAATTAAAAATATTAAAACATTCACATGCGTGTGCATATAATTTAGGAGTTGTTTTGAATTGCCATGATTAAGTGATCCATTGCCTGTAAAATGATTCTTAGGTGAAATAAATATCATCTAGATCATTCCCAAACAAATCCTAAAGAAAAACAAACCAAAATGAATAAAATAACCAAATGGTCATTTGTGCCATTTTAATCAACATACCTACTTTGGCTATTCCTACAACTCAAAACCTAACAGAAACAAATATGGATCTTTGCACCCTTTGCTAGTACATGTAATGATGTACCAAGGCCCACCTTGTGATCTACCAAAAACTTTCAAACACTAATTTTAAAAGGCAACTGAAATTTGAATGTAGTTCATATGAGAAGATACCACTTATTTAAAAACCACTCAAATGAGCTCCATTTTCAAATCCCAAGCAACCACAGATGCTTAAGCATGTGCCTAGCAACTCCACCAAAAATCATCCAAAAATTCAAAACTTGAGTTCTTTCGGCCATTTCCACAAACACCTTGCAGACAGAATCAAACTTAGCCTAACTTATACTGTTTTGATCAAATCTTGTCGAGCAATTAGAGCCGCATTGATCACCCTTGTCCCCCCTGAGTCTAACCAAGTGATCACCGGCCTATCCCTAAGCTGCAGCAGCAGTGGAGCGCCGCCCCTTTTTGGTCACCGCCGGCTAGAAGAGGGGAATGCGCCACAGACCACGCCGCGCCATTCTAGCACCACCACTAGCTCCGCCTAACCCTACCGCACCTCCCTGCCCCTTCCCCAAGCCCATCCAGGCCTTGGACCACACCCCAGCGTCGCCGCCCATTCTCTCCGCGAGCTCGCCAGAGCACGCCAGCGCGCGATCGTCGCCAACATGCAGCAGACCGCCACTTGACATAAAATCCTGCACGCCGCTCCACCTCGACCCCAGCACCCCGCCAGACATGGCTGTGCGCCGCCGTGCGACCTACAGTCGCCGTGCGCCGCGTCGAGCACCACCTCTGTCTCCCAGAGCGCGGGACACTTCCGACCAAGCGCCACCGCCCTAGCCGCGCATTAACGCCGTAGACCATCGCCAGGAGGCAAGCCACCGTCCGCCTACGCCGCCCATGCCTCTAGCCTCCTGTATCCGCATCACCGATGAGCTCGCCGTCGTACCGCTCGGTCCCCTCGTCGCCCTATAAAAGGAGCCCTCCCCAGCACCAATGACTCACACCACTCCACTCCCCTCTCCTCACTGATCCTTCCCCACCTCTCACCGGAGCCACTCGAGCCATAGTTCGCCGGAATTGTGCCGGAGGAGTCCGCTGCAGAGGAGGAGAAGGCGCCATCGATTTCGTCCACCCCAAGAGCCGCCACGACCTCGTCTGAGCTCGCCGTCGTCCACCAGTTCGTTTGTCCGCCTCGCCGCAGTAGCTGGAGCCCTGGTACGTCTCCGGTAGACCCCCGTTGGCCGTTTAGGGTTCGGTCTAGCCGGCGACGAGTCCATCGTCGACGACGACTGTGGACCATTGATCTCTATTCTAATCGTAGCGCCCAGATTGCACCGTACCGTTTCGGGTTTTAAGTCTCGCTGACAAGCGGGACCAACCTATCAGCCGCCCTCTGCGCCGCGAAGCGCCACTGGGCCAGCCCATTTCCTTTCCCGCGCTAGCCTGTGAATTCAAATATAGATTTTTCTATTTTAGTTTGAACTCACTTTTGTCCCTTAGTTTAAAAATCGATTCAAGGAGATCTACTGAACCAATTTGAGTGATTCAAATTTTGTTAGAAAGGTACTGAAAAGATCTATCCAAGCCCGTTGGATTTAATTCATTTAGAGTTAGACATCTCTCCTAGTAAAAATAACAAGACAGAAGCATTTGCACATTCAAACTTTTTCTAAAATCAACCATGATAGCTTTTGAGTTGATTCTAACTCTCAAAAATTACATTTAACCATACCTATCTGAATATGTAATAATATTAAGGTTTACATGCAGTGACTTTGGACTAGTACCAAAATAATGCTATATAGGCATTTCTAGTCATTTTAAATCATTAAATAATGAACTTAAACTTAAGTACAAGTGATCCAACCTTTAAATCACATTCCCATATGTTAGAATATGTGGTGATGACATGTGTCCACATGATCCCATATTTTAAGTGGAGAATATTAAATCTTAGTTATTTTCAATAAGTAAAAATTACTTTTCTTAAATAAAAAGAATGAAACTAGTTAATAAAACATTGTGATGCTTGTGATGATAATAGATTATCAAATGTGTGCCTTAGAGTTCTAAGTAGACTAGTTAAGTATTGTTTGGTGATTGTATACTCCATATGTATTTATAGACGATAGTACTGTAACACCCTCGAATCGGCCCTATGCAAGTTTCAGCGCTTCCCGCCAAACCCGCATAGAAACGATTCAAGGACGCCCACCAGGCACTTTCGTGCGGGTGGAAAACGAAGTAGTAACATTACACAACAGTCCTCGATGGGACCCACAGAACATATATATATATACAACAGCGACTCAAAGAGTCAAGAATACAGAGATACAATACAAAGATCCAAATCACCTTGAAAACGACATAGCGCCCGACTACGGACAAGATGCAAATGGGGCTAAGAGCCCTGAAGAATAACCAATGGCGTCCATAACCCTGCCCAGGCCAAGCCAGAAGGGCAACCCTGCTAACGACGGCGATCTCAAAACCTGCTTAGACAAAAGGGGTGCCGACAAAGGGCAAAGGAAAAGAAAGAGAGCGGTCAGTACTGAGGCCAGTACACGGCGAGGCTAGAATTCGGCGGTCCTCGCCTACATAGGTATGGTGGACTGAAGCGGCAGCGCAGCATGTACTAAACAACCTATAGAGACTCGATATAACTGTCGGCTATCAGAGAGGGATAAGAAAGACCTATTCGGAATCATCCTGATACTACCACCAAACATACCCATCCTGGTATTTCCCCCTCGACACCAAACGAGGAAGTCAACCGAGGAACTCACACAGTTGGCAGTTTTACTTATTCAGTTATCGTTGCAGCAATTACTAGTCAAGTATAGATAGTCATCCTGATAAAATAAGCAGTGGGCAGTTTTAGTTAACCATTCCATTGTAGTTGCGACACTTACTAGTTAAATACAATTAGCATGAGATATCCCAAAACCCAGCAGTTGTTGGTACTTCTATTTAGCCATTCCATTGTAGTGAAGCTGATTACTAGTCACATCGGATACAAGTCAAATTATAACAGTAAACTTTAGTTATAGTTGTCTATGATCGAGAACTGTGCTCCAAGTCGTCCATAACCACGGACATGGCTTTTCGAAAAGATTTAACCCTGCAGGGGTGCACCAAAGTATCCACACGCACTTCGACCCTTTTTGCCAGATCAATTAACATACACCCATCGGTATGTCGGCGGGGCCTAAGTCATGACGTTTCCCAGACCCAAAGCAAGTACATGGGGGCCACCCCACTAAGTCTACCCGCAACGAAGTCGGCCGGTCTCCGAGACGGACTCAGGGTTTGCGCCAATGGCGGTAAACGACTGGGAACCCGAAAGTGTGACTGGGCTTGTCGATACCGCGAAAACACTCCGCAATCCTAAACAGTACAGTGTGCAGTACCTCGCACAATTTAAATAAAGCGGTAAAGCATGGCATAAGTACAGAATAGTAAATAAAACCTCAAACTAGTTGTGGCCCCCAGTACAATACTTTGAAATCAGGTACTAATCGATGGGGTGCCCACACATCCCACATGTGGTTAGCGCGCTCGATCTCGGAACAGGTGTCAAGAACTCGGGGTCCTACGGGACACCAGTGAGCGGTCAGAAACCAAATATTGTCTATCACCCACCGGTGCCTCTGCATTACCTACTTCAATTTTAGTTATTAAACAGTAATTAAAGTCTTGATCTACTCCAACATTAAACATGCGGCAACACTCCAACAACTGTGGTACTGGACGAGACGCAACAGCACTAGAGCAAGCGACTACGACGCGCAAGTCCAACTATCTACCAACAACATGTAATAGGATGTGTCCAAGGCAATATAAGGCTGCAAGGGATATCACGGGTACGAAAACTATAGCATCGCAACACAGATAGCAATAGATCAACAGGAGGAAATAAAGACTATAAAAGTAAGATAGGTAGAAAGGGGGAGGTGCTCGCCTGAAAATATTGCCGAAGGTTCATCCGAAGATCGGGTCGACACTCGCATCAACTCATCGTCCTAATCCGTGAAGAAGCAAAGCACTAGAAGAAACACCGTATGCAATATTTAATGTTACGGCAGAAGATCGGGCATGATGCATGTATGATGTATGACATGGCAGGCATGCGATGCAATTAGGTCATATTAAGCGGAACCGGGGTTCCGACATTTATTTAGAAGATTCATGTTGTTTAGATACCCCGCAATTTAAATGTTGTCTTAACATGGCAAAATATATCACCGGTTCGCTACACAAATTTAAATGGGGTCAATATAAGACTGGAAAAGTCCGCATATGGACCCCATATTTAATTTAGGTGGATCGTCGAAACACCCCCAAACACCCACAATATGTATGCAAACATGTTCATTTAATATGCAATAAGATCAATAACACATATTATAAAAAATATGAGGGGTCTCGGATAGGGGTCACACATCGAATGGCGATCTTGGGGTTCACCGAGGGTTCGGGTTTGGTCTTCGGACGCCGGGATCGGTCTTCGAGGTTCGGTCTCGGCGGGATCGTTCTCGGATGATGGAGTAGATCTTGGCGTTCCGGGTTCTCGGCGAACTTGGCATCCGGGAAGGAGTACTTGTCGTACCGGGGTCTTGGGTCGAAGAACTTGGCGGGTTGGGATGATCTTGTCGCACCGGCGTTAATGCTTCCAGGAAGTAGAACTTGTCGGTCTTCGGATCCGGGAAAACGATCTTGTCATCTTGAGGGGTCCGGGTTCCACTCCTCGATGGAGAACTTTTGGTTTCGCTAACGGTGTCGATCTTGGATCGGTTAGGGTATCCCTCGACGATCTTGTAATTCTGCCTTTCTGTTCCCCCGGAGTAGGAGTAACTGCTATAGTCGGTCTCCAACTTGTCGTTCTTTGATACCTCAACATGCCACTTGACGCCACACATGTACAGAGACCTGGACAAGCCACTACTGTGCGCTCACGCCTGAACAAAGGAAGTGGCGAGGTCGGTCAGCGATGGGGCAGAGCCCGCTAGCAGAGGTCGGCGAGGAGGTCTCGTGAGGCGATGGAGGGGGGTCGACGAGGCGGCGCGGGCCGGCGACGCGCCGGAAGGCGCGGGACCGGGCAAGGCAGAGGCGCGGCTCTGGCTCGGAGAGGAGGACGCGGCGCCGGTGGGCTTGCGAAAGAGCAGAGGCGGCGGGGACCGGGCAGAGGGGAGGTAGCGGAGAGGGCGGCAGCACTGGAGCTTGAGGGAGGCGGCGGGAACAACACGGACGGGAGGGGCGGTCCTGGCGGCGGGGTTGGGCCTGGGCGGCGAGCTCGGTGGCGACGGGATCTGCGGGATCGAGGGAGGATGCGAGCGACGGAGGGCACGGTTCGAGCGGAGAGAGGAGAAGGGGGTATCCGCTGGCGGCGGGGAAGCGGAGGACTGGCGTGGCTCGGGAGGAGGTCGGCGATGAGGCAGTCGCGGATCTCGGGCCGAGGAGGAGGAGGACCGACGGGGCGGCGGCCGACGGGGGAAGCAGGGTAGGTGGCGAGGCGAGGCCGCTGGTGGCCTCGGGAGGAAGAGGACGAGGGCGCCGCGGGGGGAGGTGGGGATCGGGCCGGGGTGGTGGTTGCGGGGGTGGTGGGTCTGCTAGGTGGGTCGGTGGTTGGGGTCGGGGTGCGGGACAGGGGGTTTGTCGGGTGGTGCAGGTGGGGTGGGAATCGCCCCAGGTGGTGGGACCTGCGGCGGGAGGAGGATGGTGGGGCCCGGGCAGGATCCCGAGGCTGTCGTGGGCGGGTTGGTTTCCAGGCAGTTCGGGAGGGGCGCGCGCGTGGCTTGCTGTCTGCCTCCTGGCGGCGGGGTGGAGGAAGGTGAGGGAGGCGGCTGGGTGGTTAGGTGGGGTTAGGGTTTCCAGAGCTAGGGTTAGGGTTAGATAGGCTAGGGTTTAATTGGGTAGTAGGTGGTCTAGCCGGTTGGGCCTTTGGGCCGGTCGGCTGGACTGCCTCCCCGAAAAAAAATATTTATAATTTTTATAAGACAAAACATTTTAAAATATAGTTTTAGATAAATACAAGATCCAGAAAAGACCGAGGTTTCGCATTTGAAGAAAGAGAGGGACATTCGTAGAAAATGAAATAGGGCTTTTAGTAAAATAGTTTTAGACTAATGTATGCATGTTGATGTCATGATGATGCAATGCACAAAAACAACGTGATTTTCTAGTAGTGGTTTTTGCGGGGCGCCACAATTCGACACCACTAACAATGGATCTCGCCCTCGAGATCCGCCTCATGGTACCGGAAGGAAGGTCGGCGATCAGTGTCTTCTCGCTTCGTATAGATCCTCGCGACACCACTAACAAGAGGTCCTTGTCCGTGATCATCGAGAGAACACTCCAGAAACAAAAGGCGAAGGTAAAGGTATCAACCAATAAAGCCACCCCTAGCTTCGATAGAAAGAGAGAACCGATGCATTCTCATCCACTTCAATGTACACAAGCGAATAGAGTGAGTAGTCGGCATGGGGGCCAATCCATCACGCACCCAAACTATTACTCTGCACAATCAGTAGAAAAGCGTGCAACCATTCTCGGAATCAGACTGAAGATCTCGACAATCGAGGTTCAGAAACAAGGAGTGATGCAGACTCTGCATCAGATCTGGCGTAGATGATGTCGTCGCGTCGGAAAACACCGGAAGGCACAAACAAGGAACAAAGAATGGTACCACAGAAGACGGATTCCTCAGATAGCATGAACACCGGATGGTAGAACACCGTTATCAAAGGAGGAAGCGAAACCCTGAAGGTACGATGGAACCCAACCACGAGAAATCCTGGACTCGAAGAGAGAGAAGAGAGCGGATTCAAAACACGCAGAGGTGAGAGGAGAGCAGCAGAGGGGTAAGGAGTAAAATCAGACCTAATCAGAACTATCCAACCGATTTTGCAAAATTAGTTTTGACACTCTACTTCGGCCGTTAGCTAGGTTATCCTACAGGCTGGACTTGTGGGGTATCGTAACTGTTGAGCTCTGATACCACTCTGTAACACCCTCGAATCGGCCCTATGCAAGTTTCAGCGCTTCCCGCCAAACCCGCATAGAAACGATTCAAGGACGCCCACCAGGCACTTTCGTGCGGGTGGAAAACGAAGTAGTAACATTACACAATAGTCCTCGATGGGACCCACAGAACAGATATATATACAACAGCGACTCAAAGAGTCAAGAATACAGAGATACAATACAAAGATCCAAATCACCTTGAAAACGACATAGCGCCCGACTATGGACAAGATGCAAATGGGGCCAAGAGCCCTGAAGAATAACCAATGGCGTCCATAACCCTGCCCAGGCCAAGCCGGAAGGGCAACCCTGCTAACGACGGCGATCTCAAAACCTGCTTAGACAAAAGGGGTTCCGACAAAGGGCAAAGGAAAAGAAAGAGAGCGGTCAGTACTAAGGCCAGTACACGGCGAGGCTAGAATTCGGCGGTCCTCGCCTACATAGGTATGGTGGACTGAAGCGGCAGCGCAGCATGTACTAAACAACCTATAGAGACTCGATATAACTGTCGGCTATCAGAGAGGGATAAGAAAGACCTATTCGGAACCATCCTGATACTACCACCAAACATACCCATCCTGGTATTTCCCCCTCGACACCAAACGAGGAAGTCAACCGAGGAACTCACACAGTTGGCAGTTTTACTTATTCAGTTATCGTTGCAGCAATTACTAGTCAAGTATAGATAGTCATCCTGATAAAATAAGCAGTGGGCAGTTTTAGTTAACCATTCCGTTGTAGTTGCGACACTTACTAGTCAAATACAATTAGCATGAGATATCCCAAAACCCAGCAGTTGTTGGTACTTCTATTTAGCCATTCCGTTGTAGTGAAGCTGATTACTAGTCACATCGGATACAAGTCAAATTATAACAGTAAACTTTAGTTATAGTTGTCTATGATCGAGAACTGTGCTCCAAGTCGTCCATAACCGCGGACACGGCTTTTCGAAAAGATTTAACCCTGCAGGGGTGCACCAAAGTATCCACACGCACTTCGATCCTTTTTGCCAGATCAATTAACATACACCCATCGGTATGTCGGCGGGGCCTAAGTCATGACGTTTCCCAGACCCAAAGCAAGTACATGGGGGCCACCCCACTAAGTCTACCCGCAACGAAGTCGGCCGGTCTCCGAGACGGACTCAGGGTTCGCGCCAATGGCGGTAAACGACTGGGAACCCTAAAGTGTGACTGGGCTTGTCGATACCGCGAAAACACTCCGCAATCCTAAACAGTACAGTGTGCAGTACCTCGCACAATTTAAATAAAGCGGTAAAGCATGGCATAAGTACAGAATAGTAAATAAAACCTCAAACTAGTTGTGGCCCCCAGTACAATACTTTGAAATCAGGTACTAATCGATGGGGTGCCCACACATCCCACATGTGGTTAGCGCGCTCGATCTCGGAACAGGTGTCAAGAACTCGGGGTCCTACGGGACACCAGTGAGCGGTCGGAAACCAAATATTGTCTATCACCCACCGGTGCCTCTGCATTACCTACTTCAATTTTAGTTATTAAACAGTAATTAAAGTCTTGATCTACTCCAACATTAAACATGCGGCAACACTCCAACAACTGTGGTACTGGACGAGACGCAACATCACTAGAGCAAGCGACTACGACGCGCAAGTCCAACTATCTACCAACAACAGGTAATAGGATGTGTCCAAGGCAATATAAGGCTGCAAGGGATATCACGGGTACGAAAACTATAGCATCGCAACACAGATAGCAATAGATCAACAGGAGGAAATAAAGACTATAAAAGTAAGATAGGTAGAAAGGGGGAGGTGCTCGCCTGAAAACATTGCCGAAGGTTCATCCGAAGATCGGGTCGACACTCGCATCAACTCATCGGCCTAATCCGTGAAGAAGCAAAGCACTAGAAGAAACACCGGATGCAATATTTAATGTTACGGTAGAAGATCGGGCATGATGCATGTATGACATGGCAGGCATGCGATGCAATTAGGTCATATTAAGCGGAACCGGGGTTCCGACATTTATTTAGAAGGTTCATGTTGTTTAGATACCCCGCAATTTAAATGTTGTCTTA
The DNA here is from genome assembly GCA_916181665.1 of Avena sativa. Taxonomy (NCBI): domain Eukaryota; kingdom Viridiplantae; phylum Streptophyta; class Magnoliopsida; order Poales; family Poaceae; genus Avena; species Avena sativa. The sequence continues at coordinate 476,580,530 of OV702290.1, forward strand.
ACATGGCAAAATATATCACCGGTTCGCTACACAAATTTAAATGGGGTCAATATAAGACTGGAAAAGTCCGCATATAGACCCCATATTTAATTTAGGTGGATCGTCGAAACACCCCCAAACACCCACAATATGTATGCAAACATGTTCATTTAATATGCAATAAGATCAATAACACATATTATAAAAAATATGAGGGGTCTCGGATAGGGGTCACACATCGAATGGCGATCTTGGGGTTCACCGAGGGTTCGGGTTTGGTCTTCGGACGCCGGGATCGGTCTTCGAGGTTCGGTCTCAGCGGGATCATTCTCGGATGATGGAGTAGATCTTGGCGTTCCGGGTTCTCGGCGAACTTGGCGTCCGGGAAGGAGTACTTGTCGCACCGGGGTCCCAGGTCGAAGAACTTGGCAGGTTGGGATGATCTTGTCGCACCGGCGTTAATGCTTCCAGGAAGTAGAACTTGTCGGTCTTCGGATCCGGGAAAACGATCTTGTCATCTTGAGGGGTCCGGGTTCCACTCCTCGATGGAGAACTTTTGGTTTCGCTAACGGTGTCGACCTTGGATCGGTTAGGGTATCCCTCGACGATCTTGTAATTCTGCCTTTCTGTTCCCCCGGAGTAGGAGTAACTGCTATAGTCGGTCTCCAACTTGTCGTTCTTTGATACCTCAACATGACACTTGACGCCACACATGTACAGAGACCTGGACAAGCCACTACTGTGCGCTCACGCCTGAACAAAGGAAGTGGCGAGGTCGGTCAGCGATGGGGCAGAGCCCGCTAGCAGAGGTCGGCGAGGAGGTATCGCGAGGCGATGGAGGGGGGTCGACGAGGTGGCGCGGGCCGGCGACGCGCCGGAAGGCGCGGGACCGGGCGAGGCAGAGGCGCGGCTCTGGCTCGGAGAGGAGGACGCGGCGCCGGTGGGCTCGCGGAAGAGCAGAGGCGGCGGGGACCGGGCAGAGGGGAGGTAGCGGAGAGGGCGGCGGCGCTGGAGCTTGAGGGAGGCGGCGGGAACAACGCGGACGGGAGGGGCGGTCCTGGCGGCGGGGTTGGGCCTGGGCGGCGAGCTCGGTGGCGGCAGGATCTGCGGGATCGAGGGAGGATGCGAGCGACGGAGGGCGCGGTTCGAGCGGAGAGAGGAGAAGGGGGTATCCGCTGGCGGCGGGGAAGCGGAGGACTGGCGCGGCTCGGGAGGAGGTCGGCGATGAGGCGGTCGCGGATCTCGGGCCGAGGAGGAGGAGGAACGACGGGGCGGCGGCCGACGGGGGAAGCGGGGTAGGTGGCGAGGCGAGGCCGCTGGTGGCCTCGGGAGGAAGAGGACGAGGGCGCCGCGGGGGGAGGTGGGGATCGGGCCGGGGTGGTGGTTGCGGGGGTGGTGGGTCCGCTAGGTGGGTCGGTGGTTGGGGTCAGGGTGCGGGACAGGGGGTTTGTCGGGTGGTGCAGGTGGGGTGGGAATCGCCCCAGGTGGTGGGACCTGCGGCGGGAGGAGGATGGTGGGGCCCGGGAAGGATCCCGAGGCTGTCGTGGGCGGGTTGGTTTCCAGGCAGTTCGGGAGGGGCGCGCGCGTGGCTTGCTGTCTGCCTCCTGGCGGCGGGGTGGAGGAAGGTGAGGGAGGCGGCTAGGTGGTTAGGTGGGGTTAGGGTTTCCAGAGCTAGGGTTAGGGTTAGATAGGCTAGGGTTTAATTGGGTAGTAGGTGGTCTAGCCGGTTGGGCCTTTGGGCCGGTCGGCTGGACTGCCTCCCCGAAAAAAAAATATTTATAATTTTTATAAGACAAAACATTTTAAAATATAGTTTTAGATAAATACAAGATCCAGAAAAGACCGAGTTTCGCATTTGAAGAAAGAGAGGGACATTCGTAGAAAATGAAATAGGGCTTTTAGTAAAATAGTTTTAGACTAATGTATGCATGTTGATGTCATGATGATGCAATGCACAAAAACAACGCAATTTTCTAGTAGTGGTTTTTGTGGGGCGCCACAAGTACCGACCAAGCTTTCGAGGAGGAGGAGTTCTACCAAGAAGAGGAGGAAGAAAACTTCAACCACTGCACTACCCAAGGCAAGCTACTATTGGCAAGCTAACACTTGCAAGTATTATACTAGCAAACCATCATTAACAAAGCAAGCTACTATTGGCAAGCTAACACTTGCAAGTATTATACTAGCAAGCCATCATTAACAAAGCAAGCTATTGTTAGCAAGCTAGAATTAATCTAGATAACCTAAGCAAGATGCATTAGGCATGCTTTGGTTATACCACTTTGACTAGTATATATTCCAAGTTTATTTCCAAGCTTTACGTTCTTTACTTTACCAAAGTCCTTTACTTGTTTTGAAGGTAGCATAAAGAGTATAAAACTTGACCTATCTAGATAACTTTAGATGTCATTCTATGGCATGAGATTGATCCCATATTTCCACCTTAGTGAACACTCTTAACTTAGTAGCTTAGAGCTAGATCAAAACTTGAGTCACTTTAGATGGGAACACTTGGTGAAAAGGAATTATGAAAACCTTGGAATGATGAGTCATTCTATTGAGATGTTTTGACATGTGTTGAGAAACACAAATGGTTTATGATGATGAAAATGAGCCTTAACCCTTTTACAAAAATGATGGTTGGATTCGGATGCGATACCATTCCAAATTTTACCGTACAACCACAATACCTGAATTGGGTAAGGCTTAGACGGAAGTTTATATGCATTAGTATTAGTTCCCTCGCGGGAGAGGTTTGAGATGAGGCTACCTCTCAATGTTGTCCACCTATACAATGCCCAAGATGACAGATGGTCATGGTTGGGAGGCCATGGTCATAGGAGAGGTGCTTATACTAGGGTGTGTAAAGGAATGGTTATGTTTGATTATCTGCATACTAAGTATGATGATTCAGGGTTAATCCTGACAGATGTATCGAATCTTGTGGTGAAAGTGTACCACCTCTGTAGAGTGTCAAACTATTCGAATAGCCGCGTCCGCGGTTATGGACAGTTGAAGTGGCCATACTGTTTCATCGTCAAATGTTTGCAAAATAACTTATGAAATGAATGATGAATCTTGACTTGACCACAACAGGGTTGTGACTATGACACTAAATTCCCAACTTAAGTGATTCAAGAACTTTATTTTATCTTTCTTTGTTTCTGAACTCAGCTTAGGTTTCAAACTTAACTTATAGTTAAACTTAGAGTTAGCATTTTACACTAGAACCATCTTACTTGTTAGTGGTAGTTTGCGAGTACTTAAAGAGTACTCATGTCTTTTGTCCCTGGATATTCCTATGGACAGACTATGAAGGAGACTACCAAGATGACGGTCAGCAGGACGGCTATGATAACTACGACTATCTGCCTTCGTCAGCATTGCCTGTGCCCCTGAAGATGGACCCCACCGCTACGCTTATTATTTATTCCGCTGCTTGTTGTATTAAGACTGGATCATGAGATCCTTATTTGTGTAAGACCTTATTTATGGTTTGTAATGGATGATGTACTGTGATATCCAATCTGTTATGTCTCGCAAAATGGTAATCCTGGGATTGTGATGTATGACATAACAGGCATCTGGGATTAAAAATCCGGGTGTTAACAAGTTGGTATTAGAGCCATCCTGACCATAGGAGACCCTAGTTAGAATGGACGTCCAAACAAAAACTTAGTTTCAAAACCAAAGTGATTATTTATGAAAAACTAATTCCTCTCTTACCCTTGGAAATTCCTTCTTTCTCAAAAATTCATGTTCCTCCAATTCTTACATTACTACCTAAAATTTGACCCACTTGATCACTTCACTAACTTCCTCATCCTAAATTCTTGTAGATGGAGACTCAGTTCAGCAAGTTCTACCAATTGGGCAATGGAGGCCAGCTGATCTTCGAGAGGGATCTGGATTCACTATCTAAGTTACTAGGACGCCCACATCCGGAGTTTCTTGGAGTTCAACTTCCAGGACCCCCAGGAGGAGATTTACAGTGGCTAGTCACCGCTGATCTTCGAGGAAGCATAGAAGCACCAACATCCGGGAGAATCCAGTTCTCCGTGAGAGAGAACAACTGCTAGATGGATTAGCCAGGGCAATGCATGAAGCTCTCGCACGTCTTTGTGCCCTCAGTGTCAACCAAATCCAAGGAACCCGTTTTGCTCACTATGCAAGACGTGACTTCATGGGAATGCCGATGGAGATGCCCAGTCACCCGGAGTTGAAGCATCAAGTGGAGAACCTTGACTTCCTGCTGTACGATCGCCAGAAGGAATCAGACAATGCTAGGGAGTTCGCCAACCACAAACATGAATCCAACACTATGCAAGGACCGTCAGTCTCTTTGCCTCCAACACAAGAAGAAGGATTGAACCATCACCCGTCTTTGCAAGAAGGTGGCCGACCTCGAGAAGACCGTCAAGGAGCAAGAAGCTCAGCTTGCAGCAAAGGAGGAAGAAGAGGAGGGTGGAGACATCCAGGGAGATATGGATTCTTACCTCAACAATGATGATGACTTTCTGGAGGAGGATGCCGTGGACTTCTACACTGACGATGAGGACTCCCACTTCATCAACGATGAGTAGATGCACTAGAGCACTGTCGTAGCATGAGATGTATCGGTCCCACTGTATCGTAGCTTGCAGAATAGTTCTTCAAACCATCTGTTTTCCTTGTTGTTGTGGTGTGTGTGTGTTTGTATCGTGTGCTTGCTTGAATGAATGAAATGAAGTTAGTTGCAAAACCTGAGTCAAACTCAAAGTTTTAGCTTTGAAACAAAAACCATGAACCTTAGAACTTTCCCTCTTACCCCTTTATCTACCTCAATCTTCAGATGACTCGTGGAAACCAAGGAGGGAGCAGCTCGTCGCAAGACCCAATGCTGCAGATCTTGCAGAATCTCATCGCAGACAGAGAAGCAAGCAGGGCAGAGCGCCAAGCTAATCTAGCAACATTGCAACAGATCGCCCAGATGGCTCTCAACAACCAAGGGCATGGAAATCAGGATCATCATGGATCCAAAACTCAAAAACTTTCAGAATACCAATCCCCCAATCTTTAACCAGGCTGAAAACAATTTAGAAGTAGCAGGAGTTGATGACAACGAGAAAGTTCTCTTCGCAACCCACTACCTGGAAGGAGATACAAGAGCTTGGTGGACTAGCATCCGTAACATGAACCATGGTCAAGTGATGACATGAGAAGCCTTCAAAATCAAGTTCAGTCGCACCCACGTGCCGCAGGGCTTAGTCACCAGAATGAGGGATGAATTCATAGAGTTGAAGCAAGGTAGAATGACTGTGGTAGAGTACCATGACAGATTCCTGTCGCTTGCAAGGTATGCACCTGATGAGATCAACACAGAGGCCAAGAAGAAGGAGAGATTCCTGAACGAACTGCATGATGAGATGCAGACTATCCTCGTCAACATCCGCTTCGGGGATCTCGAAGAGCTAGTGGACTCTGCCATTCAGATGGAAGGGAAGATTAACCAGGCAAACGACAACCGCGAACGTCGTATGATGCAGAAAACTGGATCCAGCAGTCACCAGAAGTACCGTCCCAACCCCTCACCAGGATATGCACCCAGAAACAACCGACCTCCAATGTCTCGCCCAAGCTACCCCAACTGTAGCGGAGGCAATGTGAAGTCCGGAGGAAAAAACAACCACTCCAACAACTTCAACCGTGCCCCTCCTAAGAGCAACAACAACAACACTACACCCAGAACTGGCAGCAATGTTATGCCTGTCGCAGCAAAAGACAAGTCTTAGATAACTTGTTTCGAGTGTGGAGTTAAGGGCCACTATTCCAATGAGTGTCCCAAGAAGATTGACGCCACTGCAAATGTGAATGCCCCAGCTCAACAGCAGCGTTGTGTTCAACCAGGGAGAAGATTTGCCCCAGGGAACCCTCACAACCACAACGGTCGTCTCTTCCACATGAACGCTGAGGAAGCCCAAGAAGCGGCAGATGTAGTGCTGGGTATGTTTTCTGTCAACTCAGTTTTAGCAAGGGTATTGTTTGATTCGGGAGCATCGCATTCATTTATCACCAAAGAATTTGCATGCACTAGTAAGATTCACCCAACCAACTTGAAGCATGTCATGATAGTTCAAATCCCTAGATCAACTACAAATGCTAGAAAAATTTGCAAAGCTGTGCCTATCAGAATACATGGGATAGATTTCTACGCCAACCTCATAGTACTAGGAACCAAAGGATTGGACGTAGTACTAGGTATGGACTGGATGTCAAGGCATAAAGGACTGATAGGCTGTGCTAAGAAAGCCATCACCATGACCAGTAGCTCTGGAGTAACAGTAGAGCATATCTCTGAAACCTTACCCCGTCAATTCAAGTGTAACAAAAGTCTAGCCCTACCCACCATAGACCAAGTCAGAGTAGTCTGTGAATACCCTGACGTATTCCCAGATGAATTGCCAGGTATGCCCCCGGATAGGGATATTGAGTTCATTATCGAACTAATCCCCGGAACCGGACCCATAGCCTAGAGACCCTATAGAATGAACCCCTCAGAGTTAGTAGAATTGAAGAAGCAGTTGGATGTCATGTTAGCAACAAGCTTGATTCAACCAAGCGCATCACCATGGAGATCACCAGTGTTATTCATCGACAAGAAAGATGGAGGCAACCGTTTGTGCACAGATTACAGAAAGTTGAATGATGTCACCATCAAAAACAAGCACCCCTTGCCAAAGATAGAGGATCTATTTGATCAGTTGACTGGAGCCTAGGTATTCTCAAAGATTGATCTTAGCATTGGTTAACCAACTTAAGGTTCGTGCAACGGATATTCCGAAGACCGCCTTTACTACTCGCTATGGTTTATGCGAGTATACGGTTATGTCTTTTGGATTAACCAATGTCCCTGCTTATTTCATGAATCTCATGAATAAGATATTTATGAATTTACTCGATAAGTTTGTCGTTGTGTTTATCGACGATATCCTTATCTACTCCAAGTCAGAAGAAGAGCATGAGCAACATCTGAGAATCATCCTAGAAACCCTGAGAGAGCATCGGTTATATGCCAAGTTCACCAAGTGTGAGTTTTGGCTGAAAGAAGTAGGATTCCTAGGACATATTGTGTCTTCCGGAGGAGTCTCTGTTGATCTTGCCAAGATCAAAGATGTCGAAGAATGGGAAGCCCCAACCACTAAAACCCAAGTCCGTGCATTTCTCGGATTAGCAGGATATTACCGCAAGTTTGTAGAAGGATTCTCGAGCATCGCCAGACCCATGACCCAATTGCTGAAGAAGGACAAGAACTTTGAATGGACCGACAAATGTGAAGCCAGTTTCCAGGAGCTGAAGAAGAGATTGATATCAGCCCCAATACTGATCATGCCGGATATCAAGAAGCCGTTTGATGTGTATTGTGATGCATCCAAGATTGGTCTCGGATGTGTATTGATGCAAGAAGGCAAAGTCATCGCGTATCTGTCTCGACAACTGAAGAAGCATGAGCAAAACTATCCGACCCATGATCTTAAGTTAGCAGCCGTAGTTTTGGCATTGAAGACATGGCGTCACTATCTGATGGGTAATCGCTGTGAGATTTACTCAGATCACAAGATCTTGAAGTATATTTTCACTCAGAAAGAGCTGAATATGAGGCAAAGGAGATGGATAGAGTTAATCAAGGATTATGACCTTGACATTCACTATCACCCCGGCAAAGCCAATGTGGTAGCGGGTGCTCTTAGCAGATTGCCATGTAGGCTAAACACCATGATCAAGGAGAAGCAGCCAAGTTTGTATGAGGAGTTGGAGCAGTTTAGAACTGAGCTAGTTAGCGAAGGATTCTTAGCTAGCATTGAACTTCAACCCACTTTGATTAGCCAAATCAAGGAAGCCCAGAAGGGAAATGAAAGTATTGACGGAATCAAACGTCGTATTGGTACAGGAAAGGTACCTGGATTCACTGAAGACGAAGAAGGAGTTCTGTGGTACAAAGGACGTATCTGTGTGCTAGCAGATTCGGAGTTGAAGCAGGTTATCATGCAGGAAGCTCATGATACTCTTTATTCTATCCACCCCGGAGGAACGAAGATGTATCAAGATTTGAAGGAGAAATTTTGGTGGCACAAGATGAAGAGAGAAATCAGAAGCTACATCACCAAGTGTGACAATGTCAAAGAGTCAAAGCAGAGCATCAGAGACCCGCAGGACTGTTGCAACCTTTGCAGATTCTGGAATGGAAATGGGGATTCCGTTGGAATGGACTTTATCACCGGTTTGCCTACTTCTAGTAGGGGAAATGACTCAATATGGGTCATCGTTGATAGACTATCCAAGGTAGCTCACTTTATACCTGTCAAGACAACCTACCAAAGTTCGAAGCTAGCAGAGTTGTATATTACTAGAATTGTTAGTCTACATGGAACCCCCAACACCATAGTATCAGATCGAGGAACCCAGTTTACCTTGAGATTTTGGCAGAAAGTCCAGGAAGGATTAGGAACCAAGTTGAATTTCAGCACCGCTTATCACCCGCAAACTAATGGACAGACTGAAAGAGTCAACCAAATCCTAGAGGATATGTTGAGAGCTTGTGTGTTAGAGTATGGATCACAATGGGAAGACTGCATGCCTTTCGCAGAATTCTCATATAACAACAGTTATCAAGCTAGTTTGCAAATGGCACCATTTGAGTTCCTATGCAGAAGAAAGTGATGTACCCCTTTGAATTGGTCTCAAGTAGGAGAGAGTCAGATCTTTGGACCCAACATTCTCCGAGAAGCCGAAGAAAAGCTGCACAAAGTCCGTGAGCACCTCAAGATCGCCCAATCCAGACAGAAGAGTTATGCTGACAAGACAAGGAGAGACCTGACTTTCAATGTCGGAGATTTTGTATATGTCAAGGTTTCGCCATTGAAGGAAACCCAACGCTTTAGTCTGAAAGGAAAGTTAGCCCCCAGATATATCGGGCCCTTCAAGATTTTGAATCACCGAGGAGAAATATCGTATCAACTGGAACTGCCAGAAGAGATGTTAGCCATCCACAATGTGTTCCATATCTCGTTACTTCGCAAATGCTTGGAAGTGTCGGAGAAGACTGAAGTTTTCAAGAACATCGATCACCGAGCTGTTGAGATCAACAATGACCTGACATATCATGAAGTGCCCATCCGTATCTTGGAAGAAGCTTACAGAACCACCAGAACAAGAAGTATCAAATTTCTCAAGATCCAATGGAGCAACCATACCAAAGAGGAAGCCACTTGGGAGCGAGAAGATTACATGAGGACAGAGTTCCCAGATCTCTTTAGTTCCTAGTTTTCTTTCGTAAATCTTGGGACGAGAGTTTTTTTAAGTGGGCAAGGTTTGTAACATCCCAAAACTTTAATCCAAGGTTATTAAGATCCAAATCATCAAATTAAGAGTTAACAAAAACTTTTCCAAATTAAAAATATTAAAGCATTCATATGTGTGTGTGCATATAATTTAGGAGTTGTTTTGAATTGCCATGATTACGTGATCCATTGCTTGTAAAATGATTCTTAGGTGAAATAAACATCATCTAGATCATTCCCAAACAAATCCCAAAGAAAAACAAACCAAAATGAATAAAATAACCAAATTGTCATTTGTGCCATTTTAATCAACATGCCTACTCTGGCTATTCCTAGAACTCAAAACCTAACAGAAACAAATATGCATCTTTGCACCCCTTGCTAGTACATGTAATGATGTACCAAGGCCCACCTTGTGATCTACCAAAAACTTTCAAATACTAATTTTAAATGGCAACTGAAATTTGAATGTAGTTCATATGAGAAGATACCACTTATTCAAAAACCACTCAAATGAGCTCCATTTTCAAATCCCAAGCAACCACGGATGCTTAAGCATGTGCCTAGCAACTCCACCAAAAATCATCCAAAAATTCAAAACTTGAGTTTTTTCAGCCATTTCCACAAACACCTTGCAGACAGAATCAAACTTAGCCTAACTTATACCGTTTTGATCAAACCTTGTCGAGCAATTAGAGCCGCATTGATCACCCTTGTCCCTTCTGAGTCCAACCAAGTGATCACCGGCCTATCCCTAAGCCACAGCAGAAGTGGAGCGCCGCCCCTTTTTGGTCACCGCCGGCCAGAAGAGGGGAATGCGCCACAGACCACGCCACGCCCTTCCAGCACCACCACTAGCTCCGCCTAACCCTACCGCACATCCCTGCCCCTTCCCCAAGCCTAGCCAGGCCCTGGACCACACAAAGTAAAGAGATTGGTTATGAGGGACTCCCCTTGTGAAGATGTCATTGACTCCCCGGCAACGGCGCCAAAAAAATGCTTGATGGCTCAGTGTTGATGTAGAGCTCGTTGGGAACCCCAAGAGGAAGGTATGATGAGCACAGCAGCAAGTTTCCCTCAGTTATGAAACCAAGGTTTAATCGAACCAGTAGGAGCAAGGAAACACCCCAAAGGTGTTACTAGCTGAGCCTTGGCAGGGCGCACTACCGGTGCTAGTAGCAACATGGAGACCTGCACAACACAACCACATAACTTTGTCCACAAATTGCAGAATTACAAATAGATGATTTTGATCATGAACGGAGATCACAAGATCTAGACATGAAAGCACAAAGGAGGAGAACCAGCCATCTAGCTACTACATGGATCCATAGTCCAAGGATGAACTATTCACGCATCACACCGGAGGCTTGCATGGTGATGAAAAAGGCCTCTAGGGTGAATTCCCCTCTCCGGCAGGGTGCCGGGAAGAGCTTCAGATCCTTCTCGATCTAGGGATGGAGATGACAGCGGCTATAGACTCTTTCGTGGATTTTTTGATCGGGTACTTAGGGTTTTTGTCCCGAGGGCATCTTATAGGCGGAAGGAGAGGCCGAGGGGGTGCCTGGGCTGGCCACACCACCCTCTGGCGTGGGCCAAGCCTGGCCGCACGGCCAGGTGGTGTGGCCACCCTCTGGCCCTTCTCCGTCTCGTATTCTGGCATCTGATGACTTCCAGAAAAATAGGCACTTTGGCTTTTGTCCCGTCCAATTTCAAGAATATTCATTTTCTGACTTTCCTGGAACCAAAAACAGCAGAAAACAGGCAGCTGGCAGTGTGGCTCTTGTTAATAGGTTAGTCCAAGAAATCATATGAAATGTACTCCAAAGTATGGACAAAACACAAGAAAGTGGATAAAACCAAGCATGGAACATAAAAAATTATAGATACATTTGCAATGTATCAACATCCCCAAGCTTAACTCCTGCTCGTCCTCGAGTAGGTAAGTGATAAAAAGAAAGAATAATTTTTGAGGTGACATGCACCATCAAAGACTTGATCAAAGTATTTGTAAAACATTCAAAGCTGGGATCATAGTACTTCAATCATAACATTCGTGAGAGCTTTAATCACTAGTTTTCTCATAACAAGTTTAATTTGGAAGGTAAATAAAAGGATGAATATACTTGGAGTAGCATAAGCTAGTAGGTAGGTATGATGGACTCTTTGGAATAACTTGGTTTAGGGATTTGGATGCATGAGTGGAACTCATACTTGGTTGTGGAGGCTAGCAAAAGACTGGGAGCGACAAACTAAGAGAGCAATAATGGCCATAATCATGCAGAGTGATAAAGCATCATTGAACAAAGCATAAAGTGATACTACAAGTTGAAAACTAAAGGATCATAAAGGCTATGATGACTTGAGATAGTCATAACATGGTGTGAGCATGCGCCAAGTCAACCCAAATAAAGCATCAAAGGAGAATACCACTATAGTATGCTTTTAATATGCTAAAACAAAACATGATTCATCCAAGGCACATTAAGAAATCTCAATTGTTTATAACAAGTCATGCTACAGCAAAGAATACTAAGCATAAAGCCAAAACAATATCAAGCATGGCATGACAAAGCATAGGCCACAGTCAAAAACGAGCTCTTTTTACCACATAAGAATGAACTTTCCTACTCATTTCCAAACTAAACCAAACTATTTGCAAACCAATGCATGAAAGAGGGGGTCCAACCAATTTATTCAGCAAACTAAGCAAACCAAGCAAACGAAAACAAAAAATAAGATGCTCCAAGAACAACATAACTGTGCATGAAACAATAAAAATGAAGTGTTTAGAAGAAACCTGAGATTTTTATTGATGAAAAGGGGATGCCTTGGGCATACCCAAGCTTTGAAGCTTATACTTCTTGGTTATTTCTTGGGGTGACACACGTGGCATCCCCAAGCTTGAGCTTTAGCGCATCCTTCATCTCATTACTCAATCCTTCCATACACCTGAAATGTTTCCTTCATACAAAACTTCACACAATCTTTATTAGCAACATTAGTGCACTCAAGATAAATAAGTCTTAAGGTTCAGTTATAACAACAAATAAACTTCCATTAGAACACTAGCTACTGAAGCACTTCCCTCAAAAATCTCAATTCCCCAAAAGAACTCAAAAAGGAACCAACAAGAAGCAAATGCAGAAAATGGGAGAAATCTGTCAAAACAGACCAGCAGGTAAAGACGAATTTTTTCGAAGACCTTATGTTGCTCAAATCAAAATGTGTTGAACTAACTAAAGTTAGATAACAACCTGGGGCAGGAGCACAAAAATTAACGCCTCAAAAAGACGTTCAGAGATTTTACACGAATATTTACGGTGAAGCACAAAAATCTGTTTCAGGACAGCAACTTTCCCAATCATTACTTCTCTCTCATTAGAGGTTACTCTTGGCACAAAAAGCAAATAAAAAGGATAAGGAGTGGTTATTCCTTAAGTAATAACTTCCAAGACTCATCTAAAACTTTTGGGTTATCTCCCAATAATTACTTTTCTTTAATGACTTTAAGTTAGGCATAAGAAGCAAGAAAGAATCAAGTGTTCTCAAATGAAGAAGCATTAAGACCAAATTTCTTGCCCTTACCTCTCTTACTTTTATTCTTAACCTTGGGGAAAATATGATTGTTTGGTGGAGAAGAAAGGTGCATGATCCCTTTTTCCCACATCTATTATTGCTCCAAGGAGTTCTAATAGGGACCTTCCAAGTGTAATTTGTCCTTTTCCTGCAGATTCAATAACAAGATAATCAGTAGAAATCATTTGCCCAAGGATCTTTGTAAACAATCCTTCAGCTATTCCAATAGGTAATATGGTAGCATTATTAGCAAGAGATATTTCTTTTCCTCCTTCAGTAAGCCCCCAAGTAATCAAAGATTCATAAAATGTCTTTGGGCATAAGACAAAATCCAGACATGATATCACAGCGAGCTTGAAAAGTTTCAGTGTTTATCTCAATCTTCACTATAGGGAGCCACTTTGATGGTTCAGAATTTATTGGAACATAATTATGATACTCCCTAAGCGTATTATAGCAATCTTTTAAGCTAATAGTGCTAGTCTCAAGAGTGTTCAATCTAGCAAATATTCTTGCGAAAGAAATATCAGTTTGGCTAGGCAAGTTGTAAGTGAGGATCAATTTCTTTATAGCATTAATAGCATCATCCTCATTACATTGGAGGAAATCTCCTCCCACAACAGCATCTAAGGCATATCTATAGCAAAGACCAATTCCAAGGTAAAAACTGCTAAGGAACAAGCTTTGAGTCATTTTAGGCTCAGTTTTTCATGTAGACCAGAGATTTTAGACCAAGCTTTTTTAAAACTTTCCTCAATTCCTTGTTTAAAAGTGAAAATCATTTCCTCGGGTGACATAGTGATTGGAGCAAGGCTAGACATAGTGGCAACTTAAGAAAGGAACTAAATTTTTTGTGTTTTTCAAATAAGAAAGCAAACTAGTAAAACTATTTTTTGTGTGTTTTTGATAAAGAAAGCAAACTAGTAAAACTAATTTTTTGTGTGTTGTTGATAAAGAAACAAGCAAACAAAACAAAAAGAAACTAAGCAAAACAAAAAATAACAAAGTAAAGAGATTGGTTATGAGGGACTCCCCTTATGAAGATGTCATTGACTCCCCGGCAACGGCGCCAGAAAAATGATTGATGGCTCAGTGTTGATGTAGAGCTCGTTGGGAACCCCAAGAGGAAGGTATGATGAGCACAGCAGCAAGTTTCCCTCAGTTATGAAACCAAGGTTTAATCGAACCAGTAGGAGCAAGGAAACACCCCAAAGGTGTTACTAGCTGAGCCTTGGCAGGGCGCACTACCGGTGCTAGTAGCAACGTGGAGACCTGCACAACACAACCATAGAACTTTGTCCCCAACTTGCGATGAGGTTGTCAATCTCACCCTGTTTTGCTGAAAACAAAGGATTAAATGTATCGAATGGAAAGAAGTAATAGTTTGTAGAAAGTAAACACAAAGCAGTAAACAGTTTGTAGATTGTATGTAAAAGAAAAGAGGACCGGGATCCATAGTTCACTAGAGGTGGCTCTCCTTAAGATAGATAACATGCTGGGTGAACAAATTACAGCGGGGCAATTGACAAACATCGAGAAAGCAATACATGCATATACTAATCATCTTGACTCCTTTGGAACTTGATTGGGCATTACAACATTATACATAGACCGCCATCCAACTACATCTATGACTAATAATCCACCTTCAGGTTATCATCCGAACCCCCTCCAGTATTAAGTTGCAAGCAACAGATTATTGCTTTACGAACTGCGTGTAAAGTAAACAATACGATTGTTCTATGAACAAAGGATTGTTGCTTTCTCCCTAGTAGCAACAACACATCTAGTACCTTAGAGATTTCTGTCACTTCCCCAGATTACCAGAGGCATGAACCCACTATCGAGCATAAATAGAGTTGCTAGCATCTACTTGGCCAAGATAGCTACTAACAACAGAAAGCATGCAAGATCACAAATAACAAAGACATGATAGAATCAATAATCAATCTGAAATAGCATCTCAATATCCATCGGATCCCAGCAAACACAACATGCAGAATTACAAATAGATGATCTTGATCTTGAACGGAGCTCACAAGATCTAAACATGAAAGCACAAACAAGGAGAACCAGCCATCTAGCTACTACATGGATCCGTAGTCCAAGGATGAAATACTCACGCATCACACCAGAGGCTTGCATGGTGATGAAGAAGGCCTCCAGGGTGAATTCCCCTCTCCGGTAGGGTGCCCGGAAGAGCTTCAGATCCCACCCGATCTAGGGATGGAGACGACGGCGGCTACAGACTCTTTCGTGGATTTTTGATCGGGTACTTAGGGTTTTCGTCCTGAGGGCATCTTATAGGTGGAAGGAGAGGCTGAGGGGGTGCCTGGGCTGGCCACACCACCCCCTGGCGTGGGCCAAGCCTGGCCGCGCGGCCAGGTGGTGTGGCCTCCCTCTGGCCCTTCTCCGTCTCGTATTCTGGCATCTGATGACTTCCAGAAAAATAGGCACTTTGGCTTTTGTCCCGTCCAATTCCGAGAATATTCATTTTCTGACTTTCCTGGAACCAAAAACAGTAGAAAATAGGCAGCTGGCACTATGGCTCTTGTTAATAGGTTAGTCCAAGAAATCATATGAAAAGTACTCCAAAGTATGGACAAAACACAAGAAAGTGGATAAAACCAAGCATGGAACATCCAAAATTATAGATACATTTGCAATGTATCAATGGCACACTTTACTTTTCTTTCCCTTAATAAACTTGAACCATTGTGTCGTCTATGTTGTATATGCTTGCACTTATTTGTTGGGAATTAGCAGAACCATGCTGTCATGGGGAACGCTTTCAACATTGCACTTGGTACTAGTACCTAGTTGATATCATGCTCTTTTGTCTATGGATGTCGTGGGTGTGAAATGAAAGGGGAGCTTGTAAGTCCATGGATTTATGTATATGTGTTAGAAAAACGTCTGGGCCGCTGGTCTAATCCATGCTGACATGGTGGAAACCTGCAGCGTAACCATAATGAGTTGTCTATGAAGCATTCTTCTTATAAAAAAAGAGTCCTATATTGAGAAAATAAGAGAAAAAGAAAAAAAGAGATTATGAACAGAGAAAAGAGAGAAAAAACACCATATTCCCATGGTAAATAAGAAGATTGCTGAGATGCTTGTTGTCTGCTTGCCTTGTCATTTTGATACGGGGATTCTTCTGTATCATCGGGCAAGGGGTACCCCGTTGGCGGTTCTCTATGATACACATGTACTTACAATGGCAAGAACTTACCGGTGACTAAACTTGAGTATCATAAGGAGCGGCCCTCGTATACAAGGGACATGAGATTTATGACTTATACTTCGTCAAGCATGTACACCATAGTTTGTTCACTTTAACCTTAATCACTTCAAGATGCTTATGATAGGGGCAATGAGAGCTGAAAGCTATAAGTACTATAATTTTTGGAAGCTCTTTATGAGACTTGAATACCTACTTTCTTTTACAAAAGGCCTTTCTTCCACCATTATATTGAGTCTCCACCTTCTATCTTTATGCACCTACTTTGAGAGCATAGTGGCCATTCTTAGTTCTATGTGCATTGTCCCAAGACTAGTTGATTGATGCATAACTTGATATTGCTTGTTTTGAACTATTTGTATCTAGTCACTCTTATGAACTTTGAAGGTGTCCTACGCATTTATATTTGCTACTCTATGAGGGACAAGCTGAATACTATTATGCTATGTTTTCTTTATATGAAACAAACAAACGTCTTGCAAAGCATTGTTATTCATGAATCTTTTGTTTGTGCCTTTTCATGTTGCATCATAGTTTCTTTGTCTTATTGCTAGAACTTTTTCTTTCATGTTATGAGTGAAGTACTATGATCCTAGCTTTGAAGTGGATAAAACCAAGCATGGAACATCCAAAATTATAGATACATTTGCAATGTATCAACCACACCGCAGCGCCGCCGCCCATTCTCTCTGCGAGCTTGCCAGAGCACGCTAGTGTGCGATCGTCGCCGGCATGCAGCAGACCGCCACTTGACATAAAATCCCGCACGCCGCTCCGCCTCGACCCTAGCATCCCGCCAGACATGGCCGTTCGCCGCCGCGTAACCCACAGTAGCCATGCGCCGTGTCGAGCACCGTCTCTGTCTCCCAGAGCGCAGGACGCTCCCGACCAAGCGCCGCCGCCCCTAGCCGCGCATTAACACCAGAGAGCATCGCCAGGAGGCAGGCAACCGTCCGCCTACGCCGCCCATGCCTCTAGCCACTTGTATCCGCGTCACCGACGAGCTCGCCATCGTACCGCTCGGTCCCCTCGTCGCCCTATAAAAGGAGTCCTCCCCAGCACCAACGACTCACACCACTCCATTCCCCTCTCCTCACTGATCCTTCCCCACTTCTCGCTGGAGCCACTCGAATCATAGTTCGCCGGAATTGCGCCAGAGGAGCCCGCTGCAGAGGAGGAGAAGGCGCCGGCAATTTCGTCCACCCCAAGAGCCGCCGCGACCTCGCCTGAGCTCGCCGTCGTCCACTAGTTCGTTTGCCCGCCTCGCCACAGTAGTTGGAGCCCTGGTACGTCTTCGGTAGACTCCCGCTGGCCGTTTAGGGTTCGGTCTCGCCGGTGACGAGTCCATCATCGACGACGACTGTGGACCGTTGATCTCTATTCTAATCGTAGCGCCCAGATTGCCCCGTACCGTTTCGGGTTTTAAGTCTCGCTGACAAGCGGGACCAACCTGTCAGCCGCCCTCTGCGCCGCGGAGCGCCACTGGGCCGTCCCATTTCCTTTCCCGCGCTAGCCCGTGAATTCAAAAATAGATTTTTCTATTTTAGTTTGAACTCACTTTTGTCCCTTAGTTTAAAAATCAATTCAAGGAGATCTACTGAACCAATTTGAGTGATTCAAATTTTGTTAGAAAGGTACTGAAAAGATCTATCCAAGCCCGTTGGATTTAATTCATTTAGAGTTAGAGATATCTCCTAGTAAAAATAACAAGACATAAGCATTTGCATATTCAAACATTTTTCTAAAATCAACCATGATAGCTTTTGAGTTGATTCCAACTCTCAAAAATCACATTTAACCATACCTATCTGAATATGTAATAATATTAAGGTTTACATGCAGTGACTTTGGACTAGTACCAAAATAATGCTATATAGGCATTTTTAGTCACGTTAAATCATTAAATAATGAACTTAAACTTAAGTACAAGTGATCCAACCTTTAAATCACATTCCCATATGTTAGAATATGTGGTGATGACATGTGTCCATATGATCCCATATTTTAAGTGGAGAATATTAAATCTTAGTTATTTTCAATGAGTAGAAATTACTTTTCTTAAATAAAAAGAATGAAACTAGTTAATAAAATATTGTGATGCTTGTGATGATGATAGATTATCAAATGTGTGCCTTAGAGTGCTAAGTAGACTAGTTAAGTATTGTTTGGTGATTGTGTACTCCGTATATATTTATAGACGATAGTACCGACCAAGCTTTCGAGGAGGAGGAGTTCTACCAAGAAGAGGAGGAAGAAAACTTTAACCACTACACTACCCAAGGCAAGCTACTATTGGAAAGCTAACACTTGCAAGTATTATACTAGCAAGCCATCATTAACAAAGCAAGCTACTATTGGCAAGCTAACACTTGCAAGTATTATACTAGCAAGCCATCATTAACAAAGCAAGCTATTGTTAGCAAGCTAGAATTAATCTAGATAATCTAAGCAAGATGCATTAGGCATGCTTTGGTTATACCACTTTGACTAGTACATATTCCAAGTTTATTTCCAAGCTTTACCTTCTTTACTTTATCAAAGTCCTTTACTTGTTTTGAAGGTAGCATAAAGAGTATAAAAATTGACCTATCTAGATAACTTTAGATGTCATTCTATGGCATGAGATCGATCCCATATTTCCACCTTAGTGAACACTCTTAACTTAGTAGCTTAGAGCTAGATCAAAACTTGAGTCACTTTAGATGGGAACACTTGGTGAAAAGGAATTATGAAAACCTTGGAATGATGAGTCATTCTATTGAGATGTTTTGACATGTGTTGAGAAACACAAATGGTTTATGATGGCGAAAATGTTGAGGCATGAGCCTTAACCCTTTTAAAAAACTGATGGTTAGATTCAGATGCGATACCATTCCAAATTTTACCGTACAACCACAATACTTGAATTGGGTAAGGCTTAGCCGGAAGTTTATATACATTAGTGTTAGTTTCCTTGTGGGAGAGGTTTGAGCTGAGGCTACCTCTCAATGTTGTCCACCTATACAGTGCCCAAGATGATAGATGGTCATGGTTGGGAGGCCATGCTCATAGGAGAGGTGCTTATACAAGGGTGTGTAAAGGAAAGGTTATGTTTGATTATCTGCATACTAAGTATGATGATTCAGGGTTATCCCTGATAGATGTATCGAATCTTGTGGTGAAAGTGTACCACCTCTGCAGAGTGTCAAACTATTCGAATAGCCACGTCCGCGGTTATGGATAGTTGGAGTGGCCATACTGTTTCGTCGTCAGATGTTTTCAAAATAACTTATGAAATGAATGATGAATCTTGCCTTGACCACAACAGGGTTGTGACTATGACACTAGCTTCCCAACTTAAGTGATTCTAGAACTTTATTTTATCTTTCTTTATTTCTGAACTCAGCTTAGGTTTCAAACTTAACTTATAGTTAAACTTAGAGTTAGCATTTTACACTAGAACCATCTTACTTGTTAGTGGTAGTTTGCGAGTACTTAAAGAATACTCATGGCTTTTGTCCCTGGCTATTCCTATGGCCAGACTATGAAGGAGACTACCAAGATGACGGTCAGTAGGACGGCTATGATAACTAGGACTATCTGTCTTCGTCAGCATTGCCTGTGCCCTTGAAGATGGACCCCACCGTTACGCTTATTATTTATTCCGATGCTTGTTGTATTAAGACTGGATCATGAGATCCTTATTTGTGTAAGACCTTATTTATGGTTTGTAATGGATGTTGTACTGTAATATCCAATTTGTTATGTCTCGCAAAATGGTAATCCTGGGATTACGATGTATGACATAACAGGCATCTGGGATTAAAAATCCGGGTGTTGACAAACATTCCCCCTCAGTCGTAGCGGGAGAGAAGCGGACGCTTGCGACTAGAGAAGTCATGCGCATCCGTCGCCTTCTCCACCTTGTCATCATCACCGTCCCCTTATGGTTCCTTCTCTTCCCTCCCGCAGTCACAACGGGAGTGACGTGGACACAAGTGACGACAAGGACGCTGCTGACTGGAGTTCCTGAATTGATGTAGACGTTGTTCTTGATGTTGATGTCGAGGTAGCCAAGCATGATGTAGCCGTGATCGAGGTGATGTGGTCGGTATAGCCGATAGCGCCGGAGGCGCAAAAAATTGCGCGGTTTTGTCGTAGGGTTGTAGGTTTTTGTGTGTGGCAGCGGTAGTGATCTGCGGCGGCGGTGGGTTTTGGGCGGTGGCGGCAGGGATCTGCGGCGGCAGCGGGTTTTTGGGCGGCAGCGGCAGAGATCTGCGGCGGCGGCGGGTTTTTGTGTCGGTTTTTGTCATATTGCGGCGGCGGCAGGTAGCTGCGGCGGCGAGGATTTAACCAGGCGGGCGAGGCAATAGTGTGATCGCCCTAGCAAAGCGCCAGGCTGCGGGGCGGCGGTTTTGGACCACATGATATAGATCTCGGCGATGATTTTTATTGGCGATGTAGAACTCGACGAAGATCTTGGTGTAGTCGTACAGCTTGACGTAAATGTCCAGGTCGATGTAGTCCGGCTTGATGCAGTGCAGATCTTGGTGTCGGTGTAGTCGTGTCCCGAAGCAGTGCAGATCTTGGTATCGGTGTAGTCGCGCTCGATGCAGTGTAGATTGTGTTGATGTAGTTGCATCTCGAAGCGGTGCAGATCTTGGTGTCAGGTTGTCACGCCTCTTGTACAACTTTACATATACGCCAGCGTGCGAGAGCGATAGAGTTGGCTTGGAGAAGATCGCGTCGGTCGCGTATCGATGAAGGTGTAGATCTTACTGCAGCGTGTCGTCCATGGTATCCGCATGGGGTGAACTCGATGCAGATTGTCTTCCGGCTGGTTCCATGTCGCAGCACAGACGCATATACTAGTATACGATACCTTGCTTGTCATCTAGCGCATGGATTTGATGCTTGTAGTCCCGAGTGCGTGCGTGCCTGCAGCGGAGGGCGTGGCAATTTCTTGAACTTTTGGACAGCATTGTCGTGCGGCTGGTGCGTCACCACGTAGGTATTAATCCCGGCGTGAGACGTGGAGCAGGCCGGCCCGCCGACGTTGCGAAGCTAGAACCGCCTAGGAGCGCCGCCACCGATTTGCACTGATTTCACCGAAGATTTGCGGGTCGTGGTTTAGGGATTTTATTTGGCTAATTGAATCTAATCTAGAAATTGGAAAAATTTGAGATTAAATCTAATCTAGTCTAAAAAACCGATCCGATCTTTGATCGAGACCGCGTGCCGCGCCCCCGAGGAGATGATCTCCCTGGAAGCGGCGCGCTTTGCAGAAGTGGAGAAACCTAGGATCGGCGTCGTGAGACTAACCACTCGGATACCAAAGAGAAGGAACCAGAAGAGGACGATGATAAGAGAAGGAACCAGAAGGGGACGGTGATGATGACAAGGTGAAGAAGGCGACGGACGCGCAGGACTTCTCCAGTCGCAAGCGTCTGCTTCTCTCCCGCTACGACTGAGGGGAAATGTTAGACAGTACGTACGGTTGGGATAAGAGATAGAGATAAGATTAGTTTAAATATAATAATCTTCTTATAGTCCAAGTCTCCCCTCCGTGTACCACCATGTCGAAGTAGTTCCGTGCGTGACCGTCCACGCGTGGACTGCTGCCGATAGCTGGATGTTGCGCGTAACTCGCACGGCGGACCTAGCAAGTTATCAAAGCCTGGACACGCCAAAAGCTAAAGTTTTTCATGCAACTATATACATAAGCGTTCTATACATCCTAGATGTAAATGGATGCAAATGATAACAGATGTTGAATCGCTAAGGCCTTGTTCGGTTGCACGTTTATCCACCAGATTTAAAGTGTATTGAGGAGAATTAAATTCCCACTAAGTCAAAATCCCTCCTAATACTCTCCAAACCATCTCAATCCACTTGAAAAGTTGATTAAACGAACAAAGCTTAAATGATATCCACACAATGCCACAATCTAGTTCTCGGTAAATCAAAGAGAGAAAATCACCTAGTTGGCTAGTTGTCGGCTTGTCGCTTGCGCACATCGCCGGTGGCCCAAACTGACATTGCCATCACATGCCTGCCACTGCTTGCCGCCTCAAGGTCCTGGCCTTGTGCAAGTCTGAAATTCGCCCTTGCTGAACGAGCGGCTAGAAGTAGCGTCGACGAGCGATCGTCTGCTCGAGCCGCCGCTTGCACTTCTGATTTTCACCGCCGCCCACCAGAGTAGCAACCTGCCGTCTCGGGTCCGATTGGAGATGCCTTCGCCGTCTCGCGTCTGATTGAGAACCTCGTCATGTGTCAAGCCCAAGCTGTCAACCAAGAGGCGCAATGGGCTTGTAGCCCCGTCACAGCTAATAAGAAGTAGCCCATACAGAAAGGAAGCAGTCAAGTTGGCCCAGTTAAAGAATTAGTCGCCGTTTTCGTCTCCTGACATAGATCTTGTTGTTTCATCGACGCAGAACGCTCCAGGAGTTCAACGAAGCTCAGTTACAGGGCGACATCGAGCCCGGGCACATGCCCAGGGTGTCCGGACGGTAAGTCTCGCACGTGGTGCCTAAGTCATCGGCACCGTGAACCAATCCAATCGATTGCCTGGAGTAGAACATAGGGCAAGCATGCAAGTACCCGGTTTGATTATTTCTTTTGTACCTGTATATGGACACATGCAGAGCTGATGTAGATCGGTTTCATGTAGCTAGCTGGTGCAGGCCTGGAGTCCTTCATGCATGCGGTCGGCGGACTTCAACTGCAGCTGGGGACGGGCCTCGGTCTTGACGTTTTGATTAGATCGAGTGCAACCGATCTGGTCGCTGAAGCCGCGCCGCCCTGCCGTATCGAGGAGGAAGTTGCCGCTACGCTGATCGTGGCCTGGTGGGTGACGGCCGATGCGATCCGGCCGGCTGTGAAGACGCGCGTGGGAGGCCAGCTCCCCGTTGCCCGTAGAAGAAAATACCGCCGAATCCTTGAGCCACCACCGTGTATGGATTTGTTTTCGTCGGAATCTGAGGATCGTCGAGATATTTAGAGAATTTATTTATGTCTAATTGGATCTAATCTATAGGATTGAAATTGCGAAATTTAATCTAAGATCTAATCTAAGAACCGATCCGATCTTTGATCGAGACCGGGTGCCGCACCCCGAGGAGTAATCTTCCCGGGGGGCGGCGCATTGCGGAAGTGGTGAAAGAACCTAGGATCGGCGCCGTGAGGCTAACCGCTCTGAAACCATAAAGGATTTATGAACTAGCCAATTATTTTAAAAGACCAATCTGATGGAAAGAAGTTAGGCAGTATATTTATATTTAACACTCCCCATCATGTCCAGTGTGGGATAAGAGTAGGCCGCAGAATTTTTTTCATTTTTCTGCGCGAGCAGGGTCTTAAACTCAAGACCTCTTGGTTCTGATACCATATAGAAGTTTATGAATCCCTAATATTTTTATAGTATATTACAATGGCCCTTGTAGGGTTTATATAGACACGGAGGTGAGACTTGGACTATAAGAAGATCATTACATTTAAACTATTCTTATCTCTATCTCTTATCCCAACTGTACGTACTGTCTAACAGAACTTATACACTAGAAGGCCCCTAGATACACTCTATTTACAAAGCTAAAACATCTTATATTTTAAAACGGAGGGAGTACAAACCACTACACCTGATTCTCCTCACCCTTGAGCTCGTTAACAAGCAACACAAGAAAATCCTCCGAATCCAGAGCGAGAAAGGAGGAGGAGATTTCACCTGAGTGTGTCGTCGCAGGCGTAGCGGAGTCCATGGCTTCCTCCTCTCCTCCTCTTGGCATAAATCCGGCACTCTATCGACCCCTTTACATCGTGAGGAGCATGCAGAGGACCACCGGGAAGGACCGTCGTCGACGCGCCGATGACGCCTTGGACCAAGGGAACACGCGCGGGGATCCTCCAATGGACTCCTTCCATTTGCCATCCCAGTCATGGCAGCACTTCGTCGACCTCCTCCCATCTCCTGCGCCACCGCCTCGTCGGCCTCCTCCCCATCCACAGCAGCTCCATCCCACCGTCACCAGCACGGGCGGCATGCCACGATGAGCTATTGACCCTGCTCCCGGAACTGTGTGATGAGCTTGACCGCCTTAGCGAGCGAGCAGGGAGGCGTTGTGGGATCTTGGATCGGGGGCGAGGCCAAGGGCTCCGCGGCTGGGACAGTGATAGTGGTGGGGTAGGGGGACGGCGGAGGGGGAAGGTACAGATTTTGGCAGAGCCATACATGCCAACGGGAGGGGACGAGGCGGCGGAGTTGTATACCTGGAGATCGGCGGCGCCGCCAACACAGACGCGACTCGCTCAAGAAGCGAGGATTATTGTGAACGGTACCGGTCATAACGAGTTGGTCCATGGCCTTCTTATCATCCGGTACAGATTTTGGCACCGGTATGAATCATACCGATCATCTTTTTGCCACAAGTATGAATTGTTGTCAGCCTTTAGATGTATGAAAATAGAGGGCTATTATTCATCCGAGGGTACAACAAAACATCTTTTTTTTAAATAGCTAAACTAGTTATCTAAAAAGACTTATATTTCAAAATAGATGTAGTAGGGAAATCCACCCAGATACTATAATCTACCCTCGCTGTCCCCCAATATTCTCTTGCTTCCTCATGTTGTCCCAATTCGTAAGATCATATGTTTGTGCCACAATTGCTGGTCTTATTAACCAACTTTTGTGTGCATCTCTGTTTCGGTACGAAAGCAAATTCGCCATCGCGCTGAACAAGGTCAACATCGACTGTCTCCGGCCAATCGTAGAGTCTGGGAAGGCAAACCTTGTTCTGCATCCACTTGACGTTGGTCTTCTTCATCACCGTGGTGAGCGTGCCGGTGAACAAGGCTCTTCCCTCAAGGCTTTCCACATCTTCCCACTCCATTGTGTGTTCATTGAGCTTGACGACATTGACCGGCGTGCCACGACGGCCAAAGAGGACGGCCATCAGCTCGCCTTGGTCATCCTCGACCAGGTATTTTTCTTCTCGTTCGAACCCGAAACTCAGAGGCTTCTCGAGAACTTCGAAGCTTTCCCTTGTATGGTCGTACACCCCCAACCTTCCCTCTTCACCTAATAAAATGTACATCGAGCCGTTGTGGAGGACCGGGTTGCCGTCTGGTGAAGAAGCCATAATCGTTGGGTCCTCGAGATAAAACTCTGCGTACTTCCAGTCCTCCCACATGCCGACGTTGTTTCTGATTGAACGCACGACCTTCATTATGCCATACGTCGGGTCAACAGCGTACATGGTGCCCACGCCGTCATGCACGACAAAGTGGAATATGGCCCTGATCTCCTCCTCATCAATGGGTGGCAGCTCGAGGACGGCGCCGCTCATGAGTTCGACGTCGAGGATTCGGTTGCTGTTGAGGTGTAGCGCGAGGTGTTGTCCGGCGGAGCAACTGATCTTGGCGCCAGGCAAGGTGTTGTCGATCTCGAAACACTTGTGATAGTAGGGGCTATAGTACCGGACGTTGGTGGTTCCGACTCTGGAGGTGTTGAGCAGGAGGGGGCTGATCCACGCCGGGTAGAAGGGCGACACGGCGGAGCGCCAATGTTTGCACACCGAGGCGAAGCTGGGGTGGCTCGACCACCGCAGACGGTTCAGAATCAGCACAAGCACGTCCGCCGGGAGGGACGACCAGCCCGCCGATTCTCGCGATGACGCCGACTCCATCTCGTTCCAGCTAGCCGTACGTTGACAGGAACTCGTGCACCGCGCTGCCGTCGAAGCCTCTTCGGCGACCTAATAATATAATATGTCTCTGTTGGACAAAATATCTCCAAAGGTATTGGTATCGTAGTTTTAGTCGAGCCGTGGCCGGATAGGAGTATTTGTCATGTTATGTTAGGAGTTACTAGAAAAGGTTTAGGATTTACTGTCTAAATCACAGTCGACTAAGATAAATAATAGTGAGTGACGGTATCCTCGTGTCTTGCAGTCCGTTTGCCTATTTGCTTTCATGTTGGACATGTATTCCTATAGACAAAATCTCTCTATAGGTATCTAAAGATATAATTGGTGAGGGTACTAGGACTCACCATAAAAATCAAGCATTTTTAGCCATCCGGTCGTCATAGCCATTAGATCCCGAGCGTTTGTTTTCTGACTACTATTTATGTGGCCACCTATAAATGACTATAAAGGGTAAGAAATCTGGTGCAAATATGTTCGGTTGCCCATACACGATTTCGTTTTCTGACTACTATTCATGTGGTCCACCTTTAATGACTATAAAGAGTAGAAAATCTGGTGCAAATATGTTCGATTTACCATTGGTCAAAGCCCCACACAGTTTTGTTTTCTGACTACTATTCATGTGGCCCACCTGTAAATGACTATAAAGGGTAGAAAATCTGGTGCAAATATGCTCGGCTGCCCATTGGTCAAATTTTCACACGGTTGTAAAATATCCCGATTCGCCAATCCACACCCATGTATTCCCCTCTTCCTCCTCCTCCCAACTCTTGCGCCACCGGCGCCCCAATCCTCTCCTACACGAGGTCTAGCTCGTCCCTCCCCGCCTTCTACCTTCCCGCTGTGCCCCTCCCCTTCCCCCTCGTTCTACTCCTCCTTTCTCTCCATCGTGGTCGGCTCAGCAACCATCTCCTCCGCCACGCCTCCCTCACCGGCAGGAGCAGCAAGTCGTTCTCACAGCAGCAGCTGCCTCACTGACCAAGCAAAAGTAGCGGTCATGGGCGGGTGGTTGACAGTGAGAAGAGGAGGTGGCGCGTGGTGCCGGACGCCATGGGCCGACGGCTGTGTAGTAGAGAGTAGGAGGCCGCACATCGTGTTGTCCTCCTGGAGAAGCGGGTGGTGGAGCTCCACCCGACCTGTGCATCCCCGTTGCGCTTCTTCTCTCTCAAAGGAACACATGTGCCTTCTCAAGGCCGAGGTAAATGTGGAGGACCACTGGAAATTAAATCTCATATTTATTTATGCATATTCGTTTTTATTTGTGTTTACAAGGTGCTTGACGAAAATCCTACCTAATACTACTGTATGTATTGTTTAAGGAGAAGCGAATGGCCTCTCTATTTTCTTTCTTTTTTGGTAAACATATGATTCTTATTCTTGATTTGCAATAGACCACCCGACTACTATTTTGTCTAAATAAGGGTCCAGGTAAATGTTGCTACTACCTTGATTTACGATGTATTTCTTATACTTTCACAGAACATGTCGGCCAATGTGTCTGATCCACCCTTTGGAGCCGGTCGTCCACCCAAGAAGACGATGCCTACGAAGAAGGAAAATTAATACAATTCTCTCGTTTTGGTGCTTTCCTGGTCTATCACATAGTTGTTTACTTCATCTTTATCCTTCGTTATGCTGATCTAAATTATTCACTACGTCCTTCTATAGGCTGTGTGTTTATTTTGGTTCTATGTTGATGTCTGCATACTTACACCCTCTTGGAAAATTTCATATTTACCTTCCTCTCTTTCATGTGTAAACCATGTATCTTATCTAAAAATCATTCGACGCATGCTCAACACAATGTTGGATGACCTGCATCTTCCGAACCAAACATAAACATGGTTATCACCAGGAATCTTAGCGTTGTTAGTGGCAGCACTCTAACAAAGTTTTTGATCCATATATTTCACTAGACGAGAACTGTGTAGCAATCCAAGAAACCGCATGCATAAAATCGTGCCAAAAAACATACAAATGGTTCAAGAAGGAAGCCTTTGATGAATGTCTCCTAGAAAGTTTATAAGAAAACTTAGCAAGAGCTTGAGTTCCTTCGTATATGATGTATCAGGTCCTATGTAATCTGCCTTATAGAGAGTCAACCTCGATAGGAAGTTTAATTTAGTTCTGATTGAAGTCTATAAAGAAAATTGTATGCATACCTTGTGTATGTATGTGTATATGATTTGTATAGAACAAGATGATCATTATTATAAGCTATCTCTTTTGCATCTGTATAGCAGACAAGTACTCATAATAGTGTTTATAAGCCGATTTTCAGTGTGAAAGGCGGAGATATTACTAATTTTGTAAAATAAAACTGTAATTCATAATCATATTATTGATTTCCAGCTATTTCATATTAGTGTTATACACAAAATAAACCGATACGAGAGCCACGGGGTCGTGTGCCAAGATGCACCCCTAGATCTAGTGGTATATCATAGATCCCTAATTACCGGCAGAAATGCAAAACCACACGTATATTGGACCCCCAACATGATCATTACCATTAATTCGTTGGAGGTTCGTGCAAACTATTTTACAGAAAGACCCTTTCACCTCAGTCTATATTCATACAAAAACTGAAACATATATGAATCTTGCAGACACATACACGATTCAATAGCAACCGTAGAACAAAACGGAAAAAAATCAAATTAACAGTTAAAAAATTAGGAAAAAAAAACAAAATTAACAAAAATTTGAAGATACATATACATTTTAGCAGATCCAGTCAAAGAAACATACAAGTTTCACTGCCTGACGGAGCTCAGATTGTTTCCAACTTCCTAGGGGGCTTAAGTGCAAATATGTGGTGGTTGTAGACTTCGTGGACTCTGCACGAATCTCCAACAATCGTGTGGCACAAAAGATGCCGGGACCTAGCATACGTGTGGTAAATCCGCTCAGAATTACTAGCTGAATAGGAGTACTTATCGTGTTATGTTAGGAGTTACTACGAAAGGTTTAAAAGTTACTGTAACTAGTTGAATGCCCGTGCGTTGCCACAGTGCACAAGGTTTTATGTTGTCACATGTTTATCATCACCGCACATGTGCTGCGTGTAATTTATGTTACACGTCCACACATAGACTATAGCCAACAAATATCTTTTGATGTTGTACAACTCAATAAGTATTCAGTCTCTTCTGAAAGCATTGCCTTATGTCCAATATCAATAGATTATGTCTCGAGGTCCGTAGAGTCCATTTATGTCCTGTTGGTGATTAATATGTGTCATGCATGCAAAATCATCTCTATATGTACCTCAATTGGTCGTGTACACTGAAATATATTTATCCATAACTTCCGCTCCATTTTAATATTATATATTGAAAAAGTGGACATTAATTAGTTAAATTGAATAATCAACAATGAAAAAAGTGAATGCAAAAGTACTAAGACTATGAACACTTCTTATTTCTTCCCAAATATAATAACAGTTAAGACATGCTTCGTTTACATGTTTAAAAAAACGTAAACATGCATAAAAATTAGGTTATCAGAACAAGGCAAATCGCTAGTTAGGAAAAAACATTATGAATTAAAAAGATCATTTCGGTTCATAGAGAGATGGTCTTGGTTGGTCCACACTCAACGGGAAGCAACTCACGACCCCTCTCTTTCTCACACGCACATCGTCACTCCTCCCCTTAATCCACCACAGCTACTGTCTTACCAAGCGACGAATCCACACCCTACTATCATGTTGCGACATCACTTCACAGGTCCATCTCCCCTCCCCAAATATGTCGGCGGCCCACTTCCGCTCAACTCCCCTCTCCTTTCTTGGTCAGGGGATCATGGCGTCCTCTCCTCTCGTTTCGTCATCGACAACTCGAGTGGAATGACAAGGGGCTATGTCTCCTTCCTCGGTTCCATTGAGTCCTAGAGTCTCACAACTGCGGCCAGACCCGAGCAAGAGAAATGAACAACGCCACCACCACCGACCTTAGCCACTCAATCCCCAACTTACACTAATGACTTGTGGTCTATCCACTATTTTCCCTTCAGTATTTAATTATTAGAATTGAACATAGTAGATTATTGTAGTTTTCAAGGTGGGCTATAATGTTACCGGAATAATTGCTAGTTAACTACATGGTAATCCAAAAGTAACTTTTTTTGAAACAAAGCAAAATGTAAATTATCAGTGTAGACCGCAAGAATCGTTAATTCAAAGGATGTCAGTTTATTTTATGGCCAACAACCCAATCATTGAATCTTACTAAATCTTGGTACAACTTTTGCAAAAGAACTTTGCTCGTATGCCAAACTTCAAACACTGAATCTAGGGAGCTGAATGCAGAGTAGGACTCAATCATATTAAGCTTCTTTTAATCCAGCTGACAAACACAACTACTTTCGGTAACTGGCCCTTGGAAAAATGCTGGCAGTAATTTATGATTACTACTTTTGGTAACTGCCCTCCCCGCTGACGCACACCGACACATGCCTCTGTGCACTGGCATGCTGTCGCGGCCGTCATAGTCATCGAACTTGAGCTCCTTGGACCCGCTCTCAGCGGTGCCACCGGTGTTCCCGGATACGGCGCTGAGTCGCGGAACTCCGTGAAGGCAGTGCTGACGGCAGCCGCGAGGGGACTCGCCCACCTCCCAAGTCGCCGCCCACCGTTAGGGAAAGGGAGTCTCTGTGTCTTTATTTGTGTCATTTTTGCCACTTTGCCCTTTTTTAGTGCAGGGTCGTTACCTTATAGGGCGTGGGAAGCGGGGAAAGATTACAGGAAGGACTGGTGAAAGGCTTGTGGGCATGTAAACTTAAATTATTTTTAGGACGTTACTATGATTAGATTCGTCACGGGTGCGTATTCCTAGCAGTTTGATTCTTTTTTTTGCCGTAGGAAAAGTTTATTAGTCAATTAGTTATATTGTTGAGTAGATATGGGCTTAAAAAATAGGGACAGCTCTAGCTTCTTGTTACGGTGGCATATTTCTAGTAATTATATCGAAGTGTGACACCGTGTGACACCACCGATTTGCTTTTAATAGTTAAGATTAGAAAACGTAATTTGGTAACTTGCCGTATTGTTGTCCGATAGGATCTTGCAGCATGAGCAGTCCCAACCATACTTGATAGAGATACTAGCACAAATGCCCGTGCGTTATAGTGAGAGGCAAAAAATGTGGGTCCCTGTTAGATACACAACCGCTTCCTTCTCGCCTTGCATGCCGCTTCAGCTAGGCCACCCGGTACTCGTGCACCAACAAATCCAGGCGCCACCATCGCCACCTCACCCAACTTCGCTAAGACCCTTCTCGCCCCGGTGCTCCGTCTATACATCATACATAGAGGTCTTGCGTATTCGGGCCTTGAATGATGTTTAAATCACCTGGCCACCCAGCTCATGGCTATATCTGGAGGAATTAATTAAATTCGTTTCAGTTTGTGCCTAAAGATGAAGCTCCCTGTTTTTCCGCATATATTGGGGAATTAAATCCCTTTCCAACTGCTAAATCTGGGGCAGCTGCTTATTGTTTCACTAACCCAACAACACTGTCGCTGCTTGTAAATTTCTGATTCAGCTCGCTGTTACTCTAGGAAACTTGCGAACTATATAAATCGGTTAGACTCGGTGTAATGGAGCCATACCACACCTCACATGATACCATGATACCATTGTTTATAATTCAAATTTGCATTTTAAAATAAATTTTGAATATTCACAAAAAGTATGTTTACAATACCTACCATTTGCAGAACCCAATTCAAAATAGACACAGAGAACAAAAAAACACAAATCAAACAATAGTCGCAAAAAGACAGGCACAAAATGACACTATTCATATCGCAATTTGTCTTTTTTGTTTCTCGATGCATATTGTGAATTTTGTTCTGAAAATTTTAGAAAATGCAGACACACATATTGTGAATACCTAGAAATTTATTTTAATTTTTTTAACACATGTAAATTTGATTTTTGATAAATGGTATCATGATATCATGTGAGGTGTGGTATCGCTAGATATTTCCTCACCAGCCCTAGACACACGCCTGACTTTTTCACATATGATGAAGTGATTTGCCTCGTTTGGGTGCTTTGCGGCCCAGAGCGAATAGGTTTATACGTAACGTGTCGTGGCTTGCTGCTAAGGCCTGGGAATCCTATCTGGCTTTTTTGGTAGTACGAAAGCCAACAGACGAAGTCCCACATGCACCGATTGGGAAACAAAAGAAGCAGGCTAGCAGGGTACCGACCAAACATTCAACGGGCGGTCTCTTTGCACTTACCTCCGTGTCTCCTCTTTGTAAACGTGATTGGGTCTTGTCGCTCATCCTCTCCTCTCCACTCTCTCATCCTTGAGACCCGCATCGATCCCCTGCACAAACTCATCCCGATGGAACCTTCCTCTGCTCCTCGCCAAACCGAGCAAGCCTCCTTCTCTCTCTAGCCACATCACGTTACCTCCATTCCTCCTATCCTCCCCTCAACGGGCGACGATCACACTGGCCAGGTCCTCTTCTCTGACCGCCGCTCCATGGCCGCCCTCCTGATGCTTAGCCTCAACCCCAAGCACCTACACAAGTCCTTCTCAGCTCCATCCCCGCTACTCGATGCACGCAATCCGACAACCATGGCATTCTCCATCGCATAGCGTTGGTGGGAAAGAGGGACCGACGGGAGGGCTCCTTCACGTCGTGCCCTGGTAGTTGGAGGATGAAAAGCTGGGATTCGCACCATTAGGCCGCTGCAACAAGCGCCACCGCATTCAAAGGACGCGAGTCTGGACCGCATCAGCGACCGTCGCCTCGGTCATATTCCATAAAAATAAATATATACACTAGACTATGAAGACGCGCGTTGCCGCGCCTATCCATGTCCACAGGAAAGAATGTTTGAAAAAATGGTGAAATATAGAAATTTGGTAAAAGTTGAACAATTTGGATTAAAATGCGATGATAATTGATACATGTTACATATTTATATAAATTCAGATCTAATATACTCACATAGTCACATAACATCTTTGTTTTGAGTATTCTCTAGATCACATCCATGAGAACATAGTACAAAAGACTGGTAGAACAGAACATTACAAAAATCTATTCAAGTCTCGCATCTTCTATTCTTGCAAGAGTTCAACTCTGGTGTGACGGCCACGTTCTCGAATAATCATTGTCTTGCATCCTTGAGCACTAATACACTTTATTTTAGTGGCTAAACTTGAATGTCAATATGAACTGCAACGGACTGAAGATGTCCCTCGCTGTAGAACCGGAACCATTATCTGAGAAATAGGAAGACAATATCTTGTTATTATGGGAATAACTTTTTCTACCGTCCATAGATTCCATATGAACTCCAACGTTGTAGTTGACTTCAGTTTAACATATCAACAGAACAAATGAATAATCAACAAAAACTTATTAAACCATGCGGACAACGAACAAGTAAAATCTGAGCTCATGCTACCACTTTCTGATCTCAGCAGGTTTGTTATTAATTTTTGGCATAGTCAAGTATTGAAAGCTCATATGCAACGGAAATAGTAAGTGAATTTACACTCAGATTACCCGTAAAACTATTTTTGCACTTGGGTTAGTCTGAAAGAAAGATAAACGAAGATTTTGAATCTGGAACTTCTTACAGAAGCAAGGGCAGCCTCGATCTGTAGATTGCAGACCAGTCAACCAAAAGTTATAGTTGCGATTTTAGGATGGCTAAGACATGAAATGGGGGTGTCATGTTAGTCAGATTTGCTTCTCTGAAAGAAAAATCTATAGCTCACAATCATTAAAGGCTTAGTAATTAAATGATGTGATTCTAGTATTGAATCAAATATTAAACCTGGACAAATATATCCATACTTATTCATCAAGTGCAAATGTGGTAGCATCAGATTGGAGTGGCATGCCAGGCTGCTAGCTGAATCATACATGGTTTGTTTTTTAAGATTAAAGCATTTAAAATGGTATGCAAGTTAGGAAAAAATTAAAGTCTCGAAGCAAAAGCTAGTGGAAGGTAATAAAAATTCAAGGGAAAAACTGAAATTTAATAAACAAATGGGAAACTGATATCATATTGCCCTGAAATCGCCATAAGCATGAGCTAGAACAGCCAAAATGACCACTCTGAACAACAATGCATAAGAAAATTAGATATTAAGGCAGCTAAACACTGTAGAAGTTGATAAAATCCCCTTAAATCTAGATCCACTATCCATATGTGTGATTGCAGACAGTAATCGTTCTGGAAGCTGAAGGTGAATACTTGTAATGCTCCCTAAATAAGCCAGTGCTCTCAGTCCGCTGTAATCCTCCTACCAAAGAAATAGAATTTTACAATTTAATAAAGATCACCAATAACAATATCACCGAAGCAAGAAAGGGGGGAATTATAGAGGGCTAGGAGATGGGAGATGAAGAGCTACGAATAAAGTTTACCTGTTGCGGACTGTCATTCTCTCCTGTCGAGTATGCTAGTCCGGAAGATGACTCTACCCCCTCCTCATCCTCGGCCTATCTCACCATCGAGAAGTCACCGATTCATCCATATCGTCATCTGCATCGCCCTGCCGCCGACACATCCTCCGCATCGCCTGCCGTAGTGGTCGCTATGATCCCTAGATAATCAACAAAACAATAGCAGTAATTAGAACCTATGCAATCTAGGGAAACAAGGTGAGAGAAATCAAATGTCTGCAAGAAAATGAAAGGGGAACCAAGGCAACACACGGCTGCCGCGGGAAGCAGTATAGAGGAACGTCGTCATGAAGTATAGACAGGCCAAAAACTGCTGAAACGGCAGCGCACCTTCCATGATGCCATCAACTGCACGAAGCAATGGCCGTGATGGCGCGGTGCCTCCACGACATTCCATCAATGCTGAGAAAAATGGCAGCCCACACAAACACCGAAGCGGCCGAATCACCGTCGCAGGCCCAGTTGACGAGAAGGGGTCCAAGTAGTTCTCTGGAGCAGCTGCCTGGTTACATTGAGCCGAGCGGATCGAGTCGCTCACAAAGTAAAAAAGGCCTAACCGCTGGCATCGGGAAGATCAAGAGATCCGGAGCATCTAGGAGCGCAATCGGGCGGTCAGGAGTGCCAGATCGCTATAGATTAGCGTAGGTCCCTCGATTTTAATGTTTCTTAATAATAAAATAGTTTTAACGTGCGCACACACACTTATTTTGTGATATTAATTTTGTATATGAATGACACAGCTGGTTGCTCACATGATCAAAACATGGTCGATCGTCAGGTTATCCAAGCTGACAGAAGGGCAGCTCACGGAGAGAGAAATCAGTGTCAATGTCTGGCATGACGTGAAGGTGGCAGATATTCGGTGTAGTCCAATACGGGGTGGCCCAACGTTACACGTAGAAATCTGTGACCTGTCGTCGTGTTACTGTGCATCCTATGTGAGATCTGGTGGAGGAGTCTGAAACATACTCATCCATGGTCATGTAGATCCTGTGTCTACTGCACATCTTCTTACTCACTCTCCCACGTGGATCCTGACATGGAGAGCCGATATCCATAGGGTCCTGCATCTAGAAAAAATAGTAAGTATTGAGAGATTGTGAACTATGTACAATAGGTATGAACATATATACCCTATTGCTGAGATTGTGGATGATAATCGAAGTTCCACATGGGAGGTTGTTGTTGGTGCTGCTACGATGACCCTCCATCTTGAAAAGGATCCTGTTGCTGCTACCAGTCGTCAAAAGAAGCCTGCTGCTGCAACGATGAACCTCTAGCCTGTTCAGGAGGGGGTGGTCTCGGCGTCGCCTTCTGTGTAAGTTGTGGACGCGGATGCTGTCGTTGCGGCGAGGGTACCTGTGTATGTGGTGGCTGCTGCGTGGAAGGACGTGGGGTGTTGTGCTGCACGGTGGTGTACGTAGATACCTCGTAGCTTTTTCTCAATGCGTTGGAAAATGACCGATGCTACGGGTGACGTCCTAGAAGAGGTCCGGACAAAAGCGAGCGCTCATACTAAGCCACTTTAGTCTCCAGCTCATATGTCAATTGTGCCTGAATTGGATAAATACGTGATATTAAATATGTGTGACGAATTATATTACAAGTAGATGCATTAGATAAAGAGGTAGTATTTACTGCATACTCTCTTGATCCCAAAGTAGTGACTCGGGTACTTCTCCTTCTCATGAGTGAAATGGATGTTGCGTAGTTGTGTCATAGTCATGTATCTCTGCAAGTATGCATTGAATAGGGCTTGGATGGGAATCTTTTTGCCAGACATATGTACTCACATCCTGCCACTCAGTGACATAATTGTGAACCCGATGTAACCATGTCGTCACCGACTTATTACTTCCCTCCCAGGTGACCGCATCCGCGCGCAACACGTCAAACTACTCGCTAAAAGACGGGTAGAAGTTT
The DNA here is from genome assembly GCA_916181665.1 of Avena sativa. Taxonomy (NCBI): domain Eukaryota; kingdom Viridiplantae; phylum Streptophyta; class Magnoliopsida; order Poales; family Poaceae; genus Avena; species Avena sativa. The sequence goes on from OV702290.1 coordinate 476,616,697, forward strand.
CTGATTTGATCATGAGTGAAACGTTTTTTGCATAAAACCAATAGTTCATTTCATCCATGATGTTTCGGAAATAGTGTATTAATTTAAATCATTATGCGTACCTTACGACGGGTCCAGCAAGTACCGAAAGTAGGCATATCTATCAGGTCAGCATCAAACAACCCGTCATAATGGTAGTAAATTCTCCAACGATGTTAGGCAATACGTCCGGGTGTCCGATAGGGAACCTCTCCCTCGACCACAGCTGTAACAACATTGGGTATCCCAACAGAGCTGACCTATGAGCGGTCAGCTGGCAACCATTGCACACACCTCAGTACATAGCCGCTAAGACAGCTAAACCCCAACCTCTCGGCGTGATGTCATGCAGGCATGTTGAATTCGTGATCTCCATAGAAATGTCTATGTAGTGTGCGTTAATCGTGCTAACATGGTTCTCGGTGAATATCACCTTCCTGAGAACATGTGCTATATATGTTTTTTTAAATTTTGCATATTATTTTGTGAAATAAATAAAAAATTGTATTATTATTTAATAAAAATAGCCCGATTTGTGCTCGAACTGGATACGAATCCAAGCAGATTCGAACATGCCCTGTTGAAAGCCAGGGCAGCGAACCTCGTCCGCATCGGCTAGGGCAACCAGGAACCAAGGCTGTATTAAATACAGCAGCACCCGCCACCTCTCCCCAAAATAACTTGATCGAAGATCGATCAGCACAAACAGGAAAGGAAGCGGCCATGGCGCAGTGCACGGATGGGCTCGCGAACCCGCCGGACGCGCACCACGACCGGACGATGGATCCAAGCCTTGCGCCGCTGCTACTGTTCGAGCCCCGTCGTGACCAGGCATCCGGCGGCGCCGCCGACGACGACGACACCATGTTCTTGTACAGTATACCGAGGAGGCAGCTGCTGACCAGGTCCAGGAGAGCCGCCGGTTTCACAGGACACCGTTACTGGGTAACGCCACAAGGGTGGCTGCTGATGCTGCATCTGGAATCACACGACACCTTCCTGCTGAACCCGTTAACTCTCGAGAAGATTAGCCTGCACATTGACGAAGATAATCTCCTTCACGGCATAGGAGACAGCAGGTGCCTGCTGTCGCACAGTCCGACTGATCCAGACTGCGTCGTCCTTCTGCTAGACCTCCAGATCAGAGTCTTCTACTATTGCCGTCCGGGGGGCAGCAGCCAATGGATTAAGCACGAGCACGATAGCTTGATGCTTTCCCTGACAACGCTCGGTGGGAAGTTCTGCTCATACAAGACGAGCAGAATCAGTCAGCTTGTCACGCTGGAGTTCTCTCCAAACCCGACGTTCAAGGCACGCGACCTGTTGAAAAATAGCTCGCCCACGTGCACGGGGTATGGCATGTTCGACTTTCGCATCATAGGTTGCCGGGGGGAGCTGTTCGGCCTGATATTCTGCCACCCGGTACTATCTCCTCGAAAGATAACGCAGGTCGTCGTGCGCAGATTGGATTTCTCGACGGGAGCTTGGCTAGATGTGGACACGCTCGGTGGTGATACCGTGTTTCTCGTTGATCACACCCGCCGTTATGGGGCGTCCGTTGATGCCCGTCGGGTTGGTCTAGGAAAGGGGAACTGCATATAATTTCTCACACACGAGGACAAGGCGTTGTACATCTATGACCTGGAGCGAGGAACTACTGCTATGCACAATCCTGGACCAAGTCTGAGAAATTCTGATGTACCTGAATTTCTTATCCCACCAGTTTGAGCATACATCTTTATTATAAGATAGTCTGGTGAAATCGAGAGGGCCATTGTATTAGTCAACAAACGGTCTTGATGGTTTTTTTAAGTTTTCTTCGAGACGAGCTTTGCTACACCGGAGGCCCAAAGGCGGCATCCAGCTTTGCTGACGGTGCGCCGTCGAGGGATGCAGAAGAAAGATGGTGCTGAACTTTAAGAACTTTTTTGTAAGGATGTTCCTGTAAGGATAGGTTTTAGACAATACTAGAAAATGTGCTCGTGCATTGCAACGGAAGAACACAACTGCTAGTCTTGCAAGAGTGAGAGAGTAGGATCATGGCAGCTAAACAATAGACTACTCTTTGTAGAATTCCTACAAAATTCATGCGAAGGAAATAGGTCCTCCATTTTTACTAATTTCTTCATCCATTTTTTCTATTCTCAGTTTCTTTGTCATTCTGTATATTACTCAGAAAAATAATTTTCAAAAGTTTTATTGAGAAAAAAGTTTTAATTTATTCCCCGAAACGAACACATCTTGAACAGTAGATTTTTCAGTTTACTATGCTTGCCAACTTCAACATGGCAAATTGCCAGGGCTCATGAACGTAAAATCGGTGGTAACAATCGTCTGTGCGCGTGCGCAATTTCAACCCCACACATAAATAAATTCAACAATCAATTAAAAATAGATCCATACAATTTATACTTAAATGCAAATCAGTTCTTTGCACTTGTAGCATCTGTGATCATCGACACACGGTCCTCTAGGAATCAAATTGCAATCAAATTCATATACTCGTATCATCCCCACACATGAAGCTAGCACGAAGAGGCAGCAACTACCAAGCACATGCTGTCAGAAGCTAGCATGAAGAGGGAGCAATCAGCTTCAGATACGACCTACTCTCTTCTGCATTTTCTTGCAATGACAGACGGGAGTTTTTCAGACTCCGGGAGGCAGTCTTCACTGTTGCGTTGCTCTCCTGCCATCAGACTCACCATCCGCCTCCACACGGGACTGCTCCCTCACCGGAACACAGTCCGCCACAGCTCGAGACTCGCTGGCTCTTGTTAGCTACCTGCAGCCGCCACGGGCCAGCTCCCACGGTCGCCTTCTCACGCCTCTTACCGCCACCCCTACTGGCAACCACACCTCGCCCCATCTAGCTCGCCCAGCTCTCCGTCTCTGATGCTCTCTCGCCCTCTCCCCAGATCTTTAGATTCCAAATCAAGGGGGTGTTGCTTGCCGATTCCTGTCAATCTTCGAAGGTATATAAAACGGTAAAAGTCGGTCAAAGAAAGCGAGGTGAGAAAAAAGAACGAACTGTTACTGGCATGGTGGGTAAATTCATAAGAACTGGCATGGGCAAATTCATCAAAAAAAAGAAAAGCGGAACCCGGTAAAAGTCGGTTGAAGAGAGCAAGGTGGGAAAAAAGAACGAACGGTTACATTACTTGGTGGGTAAATTTATAAGAACTGACAGGGGCAAATCCATTAAAAAAAGTGAAACCCGTAAGAAACACTTTATATTTTATTATTGAGGTATTAGCACTGTAGTACAAAAGGATATCAATTTAGAGCAAACTCATACCGAAAGATTCCAAAACTTGAACCCACCATACAAAACATTTGCATCCATGAACTATTTGGTCCAAACCTGTGAGTTGGTAGCCACGTAGTTTTTTTTTGCTAAAACCCCCTCAGTAAGAATACAACTCTAATTTTGTCGAGAACGCATGAAATACTGATCTAGGCTTAGTACTTGTAACTATTTACGGTGACTTGCCACCCAGGCGGCGGCCAGGTGAATCTCTTTTATGTGGATGGTTAGGTCGATCTTGGCACAAAAGGCGCCACCTTCCTTCTCGAGGCTGCACCTCGACGACGGCGCTGCTAATCGTCCTCAGCGGCGGCCATGGGGGATGATCCGTTCTTCCATCAGTACAACATGGAGCAGCCAGATTACGGTAGGCTCCGAAACTCCGTCCCCATAAAGAGGAGCTCCTATAGACAATGTGGATACTTCAAGTCCGCCTTCTCCTCCCTGGCCATATCCAGCAACACCGTCGCCGCCTCCTCCGTATGCCGCACATTTGTTGGCGCTGCCTGGAGATACCACACATTATCAACCTCTTTCGAGGAGGGGAGGAGAAGAGAAGGGATGAGGAGGCAAGGAGACGAAGTCGACGAGGACATGACGACCTGAATCGGTGGAGGACACCGCAGGGAGGCGACGAGGAGGAGGGACGGCCCCGATTTCTGTGGAGTGGAGCGGGGATGGGGAGGAACTGGAGCGGCCTCCTTGGATGAGGATGGGGAGGCGTAGTCGACGGGAATGGGGACAGCGGAGGCGGCCAAGATGGGGACACGAGGAAGGTGGCGACGAGATGGGGACGACGGTGTCGTGGAGAGGAACGACGACGGCCGACAGCTTCGGAACGGGTCTGAGCTATGGCCACGAGTGGATAAGGTACATGTGCCGAGGACCTATTCGCAAATACGGTTTTTAACATGGGTTTCACGAGAACCCTAGAGTGTAGCTTTCTGCCATACTGGATGACACATGTCGGCTCGTGGACAGGTTTGGACCAAATAGTTCATGGATGCAAACGTTTTGTATGGTGGGTTCAAGTTTTGGGACCTTTTGTTTGAGTTTTCTCTAAATTGACAACCTTGTGTACCTACCGTGCTAATACCTCTTTATTCTTAGGTAAAGATGTAGATATTTCTTTATGCCTTTTTGCAAAAAAAAAGGCCTTGACTAGAACCATGCCGTGGGCAATTGGTGCAATGTAATGGAGTACTCAGGTAGCAAGCTATGATTGTTTCTACAACAACTAGCATGTTACTAGATGTGCCTAGCGTATCCTAAATCCGCGAGGCTACAATCTATCAAGAAGTCTTGAAAGGCTTTCATATACAGTGTAGCACGAGGATCTCCTCCTTCATTTTCCCATTATCTAATACCTTAAGCGTGAGCAAAACCGAGCGCTCTCAGGCCATCTGCTACGCGTTCTTCCATTGGTTTCCGATGACTGTGGGCCAGGGGCGGCACTCGCACGGTCGCACCTCCTCGCACCCCAAACTCAGCCTCGCAAGGCCATCCCATTTATTTTCTCCTTCCAGGGCACCCCTTCTAGGGTTTTCGGCCAGCGCCGCCGCCGTCTGCCTTCCCTTCTCTCCGATGCCTTCTTCTTCTTCTTCTTCTTCTTCTTCTTCTTCTTCTTCTTCCTCTTCTTCTTCTCCGTGAACACCCTCCTCCCCCGCATCAGGAAGCCACCCGATAACCTCATTCCGAGGAGTCAGCGGTGAATCCAAGGTGAGCCCATGGTGGTAGGCGAGGATCCAGTCGGTGGATCCTCCTCCTATCTTCATGCCACTTTTCCGCCACTGGATGAGACACAGAGGCGCGACGACTAAGGCGTGGGGCTCTTGATGGGAGGAGCCGGGTGCGGAGCCAGGACCACGACGTTCGGTGCCCCTCCTGTTGGGTTCGTAGCATAGAAAACAAAAAGATTCCTATGAAGTGAACAACTAAGCACCAAGATCTATCTACCTAGATATAATCAATGGGTGGATATACATTCATAGAGAACATACCCTTGAAGAGCGACAAAGCATTGTTAACGAGTTTGAACTCGTGGATGATCTAGTCATTCGCTTGTCGATCTCAAGATCGTGATGAAGACTAGCAAGTACAACACCAGCAAGTCCAGCATGTCCAGCACCAGCAAGTCCATCACCGCAAAGCAGCAGTGCGTCCATGATCGCACACACGTCTGGTCCACCGAACAACCTCTGCCTCCTCGCTCCAGCGATGCAGCGGAAGCAGCCACTCCTTTCCAGACAAAGCACCTGACGAGGGGTAACCTCAGCAATGTCCATGGTGAAGGACTTAGGGTTTCACGGAAAAGAGAACGCTAGGGATTTCGTCGGATGTTAGGAAAACAATGGAGTCAAAGTCGCCTGAATATTGGGAAATCGCACTATTACAAGTTGTCTTGGAGATTTCGCTACCCTCGCTTGGGCTTTTCCCGTCCTATATATAATTGGCCGGGTCGCAAAGCTATATGCGGATAGGTTTCATACACGCATAATTACAATACCAACACAATGTTGGTTCATAGTCTCTTTCCTAATACAATCAAAGTCTTTGTCGGTTGCTTCCTTGGTCTATCATCTGAAATGTTCATGGGTCATAAGCCTTTTACCCAGTATAGGGCAGCAAATCATAAGCATCTGAGTAATCATACCTATGTCAGTATCCCCCGAGATTCTACCTGAACCGCAGTTTCAGGTTGAGTCTCAAAGTTTCTTTTTTCCTTCTTTCCTTTTATTTTTGTTCCTTGATTTTTATTTTTGTAGGGATTTTGGTACAATGAGTCTGATGCTTCCGACGGATCGGGAATCAGTTAATTGCTCCTGGGCAAAAACAAGGTTGTCCTACATCAAATTCAAGTCCCCAGGCTCGAATCCAAAATTTGCTACTGGCATAATTCAGTTCGAGCCGCTGAGGTCTTATCGAATACTGAATTCTGGTTTCTATTTTTATCGGATATCCAACGCGTTCATCGGGATTTTTTATCGTATCATTGATACGGATATTTTACTGACAGAGCGCATTCTTGTGCGATTACCAGGCAACACAGGATGAATCCTGGGGTCTTACCTTCATGTTTCTAAACACGACATTCAGACTTTTGTTGCGTTTGAGTGCGATCCGAGATTTTTAGCTTTTTCGGCGGTTGGCCTGCTGGGCTAATTTATCAGATAGTTTTAGTGCTTTATACTGGCTCCCGATGGGAGTAAACCTTTTTGAGGATACACTGATGTAAAACTCAAATGTATTTTCAACCATGAATATTTTTACTTTATACACAATTGGATTTCTATCGGGTACGCGCCAGCGCTCCCGATGGGAGTAGCCCCCGAGGCTATGTTCGGATGCCTGTATCTGGACATAGGCTCATACTTGTTGTTAGCTTGATAGAAAACATAGATCTTGTGAACAATAATAAAGAGCTTAAGGTACGAAAAACTGATCTCTTTATACATAAGGCGAAAAATCGATGATACATTATTATTTGGACATATGGTATCTAGCCGTTGGCCTGAATATTCTGGCTTTAAGAAGCCGAACTATAACTCTTATCATATTGTAAGTAATCTTATGCATAAAAGCATCATAGCCGTGTTACGTTCCATGGATTTGAGTAATTTACTACTGTCTTCTTCTCTTGTAGTTGATATGCTCCTCTGGAAATAACTTCTGTGACGATGTATGGTCCTTCCCATGGCGATTCTAACTTCTTGTGGCCATCTTACTTGAGGCGAAGAACTAGGTCCCCTACTGCGAAGGACCTAGGCCGCAATCTTCTATTGTGGTAATTGCGTAAGTTTTGTTGGTACATAGTTGCTCTTTGTAAGGCTTCATCTCGAGCTTCATCAAGTGCATCCACATCATCTTCAAGTGCTTCTCTTGATTCCTTTTCATCATATGCAGCTACTCTTGGGGATTCATGCGACACCTCAACAAGAAGCACGGCTTCTGTGCCGTGGGCCAGAAAGAAAGGTATCTCTTGTGTCGAATTATCTGGAGTTGTACGTAAACTCCATAAGATAGATGGAAATTCATCAACCCATGCTCCTTTTGCTCTATCAAACAGTGCTACTAGTCTTTTCTTGAGTCCAACAGTAACTAGTCCATTGGCTTTTTCTACCTGTCCATTTGTTTGCGAGTGACCTACCGAAGCGTAGCTTACTTTGATACCCATCTCCTAGCAGTACTCCTTGAACTCATTGGAAGTGAAGTTGGTCCCATTGTTTGTGATGATGTTGTTCGATACGCCAAACCCAAATACTATGGATTTAATAAAATTCACAGCCGAAGTTCCGTCTTGGATGGTGACAGGCATTGCTTCGATCCATTTAGTAAATTTGTCGACTGCTACTAGCAGAAAGACGTGTCCTCCTGGTGATGATTTGTGAAGTTTTCCCACCATATCGAGTCCCCACTGAGCAAAAGGCCAAGCCAAAGGTATAGGATTTAACTCAGCGGCGGGTGCTCCACGCTTTATTGCGAATTGTTGGCATGCTTCACATGTTCTGACAATATCTTTTGCATCTTGAACTGCAATGAGCCAGTAAAATCCTGCCCTGAATGCGTTGGCAGAAATTGCTCGGCTACTAGCATGGTGACCACAAACTCCTTCATGTATATCTGTGAGTATGATTTTTCCTTCTTCGGGTGTTACGCAACGCTGCAACACGCCTGAAATACTTCTCTTATACAACTCCCCTTTGATTATTTTGAAAGCCTTCGATCTTCCGGTGATTCGTCGGGCTTCTATCACATCTTTGGGTAGTTCTCCCTTAGTCATATATGTTGTATACGACTTCATCCAGGTAGGCTCAATTAGCATGACCTCTCCAATTTCCTGCTTTTCTTCTTCGATGGCCTCTTCTGTACTCTTGGTTTATGATGGAGCCCCCAAGTCTTTTTGCGAGTGTTTCTTTTTTCCTGTGTTCGGTGCTACAACCTCGGAGACTCTTTTTGCTTTGATTGATCGTTCCATTATTTCTTCCCAAAAACTCCTGGTGGTATTGGTAAGCACAAGGATCCGATGTTTGCTAGGTTGTCGGATTCTTCATTGCTTGCTCTCCCTATGTGCGATACTTCGCACCCATCAAATTGAGCTTCCATAACGCCATATAGATCGCGATAAGCAATCATATTTTCGCTGACGGCGTCACACTTGTTCATTGCTTGCTGTGCCACAAGATTGGAATCTCCAAAGATTTTGAGACGAGTTGCACCACAAGCTTTGGCCATTCGCATGCCGTGCAACAAGGCCTCGTATTCAGCTTCGTTATTGGATGCGCTTGCAAAGCTCATCCGAAGTATATAGCGCATTTTGTCGCCTTGTGGTGATACTAGTAAGACAACTGCTCCTGCTCCTTCTGTTCTTTTTGATCCATCAAAGTACATTGTCCAGGCACTAGAAAGGTCTGGTGGACCCGCACATTGCAACTCTGTCCATTCTGTGATGAAATTCAGCAGAACTTGCGACTTGATTGCTTTGCGCTTCTCATACGTGATAGCTCGAGGGGATAATTCGATTCCCCATAGAGAGACACTCCCAGTTGCTTCGGGATTGTTGAGTATGCTTGACAAAGGTGCTTCGTTGACCACAATGATCGGATGTTTCGAAAAATAATGGCGTAGTTTTCGTGCTGTCATAAATACTCCATATGCTAGTTTTTGGTAATGTGGGTACCTTTGTTTGGATGGAGATAAGACCTCGCTCAGGAAGTAGACTGGCCTCTGCACACCATGGGTTTTCCCTTCTTTGGGTCGCTCCACAACCAAGACCGTGCTGACCACCTGATTTGTGGCAACAATATAAAGTAGTAAAGGCTCTTTCTCTTTTGGCGACACGACGACATGAGATGTCAAAAGTGTCCTTTTAAGATCTTCAAAGGAGCGCTGAGCTTCTTCCGTCCATTCGAATTTTTCTGATTTCCTCATGAGGGTGTAAAATGGCAGCGCTTTTTCTCCTAACCTTGCAATGAAGCGACTGAGTGCCGCTACTCGCCCTACCAGCTGTTGTATGCCACATAGATTTGTTGTCTTTTTCATTGTTAGGATTGCTTGTATTTTCTCGGGATTAGCCTCGATTCCTCTGCTGATACGAAATATTCGAGGAGTTGCCCTGCAGGGACTCCAAAGGAGCATTTCTTCAGGTTCAGTTTGATGCTAAACTTGTCGAGATTTTTGAATGTTTCTTCAAGGTCCTTGATGAGCGTAGATCCTTGTCTTTTTGTAACTATAACGTCATCGATATATACTTGTACGTTTGTGCCTATTTGGCTTCCCAAACACTTCTACATCATCCGCTGATATGTTGCTCCGGCGTTGTTGAGGCCAAAAGGCATTGTTGTGTAGCAGAATACACCATAAGGCATGATAAACACCATTTTCTCCTGAGCTTCTTCCTTCATCCTAATCCGGTGGTATCCTGAGTAAGCATCCAAGAAAGAAAGCCGTTAGCATCCCGCGGTTGCATCAATTATTTGGTCGATTCACGACAATGGAACGTGATCTTTTGGACAATGTTTGTTTAGTGCAGTAAAGTCGATGCACATCCGAAGTTCTGTAGTATTTTTCTTTGGAACACATACTGGGTTTGCGACCCACTCTGCTTTTGTTACTTCTATGATAAAGTTGGCGTCAGTAAGGCGATGGAGCTCCTTTCCAATGGCTTTATGCTTTGGTTCTGCGAAGCGACAAAGCGGTTGCTTTACTGGCTTCGCCTTTGGATCCAAATTTAATGCATGCTCAGCGAGTTCCCTGAGAATCCCCGGCATGTCAGAAGGTAGCCATGCGAAGATCTTCCAGTGCTCACGGAGAAACTCGGCGAGCGCGCTTTCCTATGCGGGATTAAGATTGGAAGCCACAAATGTTGTTTTCGTCGGGTCGACATGGTGGATCTGTACTTCTTTTGTATCTTTTACCGTGTCAAAAGCCTGATCGGGAGTGACACACACTACTTCCAGTGGTTCTGCGTTTACTGAAGTTTTGAGTTGTTCGAACTCCGTTTCCATCTCGAAAGATTCAGAAATTTTGTTGAACTCCCGATCACAGTTGTCGGCAAGTGTGAAGCTTCCTTTTACCGTGATGATTCCCTTTGTTGCTGGCATTTTCATGACTAGGTACGCATAATGCGGCACTACCATAAACCATGCGAAAGCTAGTCGTCCCAGGATCGCATGATATTGTGATGGCTAGTCCATGACTTTGAATTTGAGTTTTTATCGCCTGAAATTTACTTTGGAACCAAAAACAACGTCAAGAAATACTTTGGCTAAAGGAATTTTGGCTTTACCTGGTAGTATTTCGTGGAAAGATGTTTCTATTGGCGCAAGATTTTCTAGGGGATAGCCCATTGTTCTCAGTGTTTTTGCATAGATCAGATTTTATGCTACTTCCTGCATCCATGAAGACCTTGCTCATATCAAACCCACCAATTTGTGCTTTGACTATCAAGGCTGAGTGACCCGGTCGTGGGATCTAAAGTGGGTGATCGGCTCTGATGAATGTGATTTCTTGTTTTGACTAGTGGAGATATTCGGGTGTGGTGGATGTTGTTGTTTCCGCCATATTAATTTGTCTTGTGATGAGCTTCCGAGTTCTGTTGAATGGATGCCCTTTCCGAATCATGGGCATTGCGCCTTTTAACCTAGAGTACTCATTGTTTTGATCATTTGTGTTTTGTGGTGGTGCCGCTAGTGGTGGTGGTGGTGCGCCAATGGCTAATGTGCCAGGCGTAGATGTGTATCCTCGGTTTGCCGCTTCGGTTGCCTTTGCATTACATAACTCTTGCATCTTCAGGAATGTTCGACAGTCTTTCATGAGGTGGTTAGATTATCGTCTGCCTACTGAGTCGACGTAAAAATGCATATTACAGGGTCCTTCCAGCATTTGCATCGCGGACATGGGTGGGTCTCGTGCTCCTAGCTGATACCGCTGTGCTGACTGGCTTCCTCCAACGTCGTCCCTGTTCTGGCGGTATCCGCCATTATAGTCATTGCTTCTGTTGTTACCTTCACCCGAAAAACCTGCTGCGACATAACTTGGTCCTGTGTTTCCATCGTTGTTCCTTATTCTTCTATCATTGCCGTGCTTATCCCTGTCTTCTTCAGGTGATCACGTACGGTTATTGTGCAACACGTCTTCTTCATCAGCCCAGCGATTTGCTATTTCTATCAATTGTGAGATTGTCTTGGGTTTAACCCATCCTAGTTCCTCTATGAATTCTCTACGACGGAGGCCGTCGTTGAAGGCATCGATGGCCCTATCATCGGATATGGACTTACCTGAGTTTTTATGATATTCCATCGTTGGATAAATGCTCTTATTGACTCCCCATATTTTTGTTTGCATGCCTGTAACTGCTCCAAGGATGCAGGTCGTTTGAATATAGATTGGAAGTGTCGGATAAACTTATCTTCCAGGTCGGCCATCTACCGATGGAATCTTCGGGTAGCTACCCGAGCCATGATCTTGCGGCGTCGGTGAGATGTAGTTGTAGGCTTTGCATTGAGGTAGTTGTGGAGCCGCCTTGTAATTTGACAGTGGCCAAATAATCTGCTAACCATGCTTCGGGTTCCTGGAGTCCGTCGTACTTGTGGCAGTTGTGCAGAAGTTTGAAGTCCTTGGGTACTAAGGTTTTGCAAATCCACTGGGTGAAACAGCTAGCCCCACATAACTCGTAATTGTCTTTGTTGTGTCCATCATGGTATCGTCGACTGCGGTTTTCGTCTTTTGATCCATCGTTCCTGTGTTGCGTGTTGTCGTTACTTGTGTTGCTTTGTGGCTCGGATGCTACGAGATGTGCCTGGTGTGGCGATCAAGACCGTCGGGTGTGTCCCACTTGCTAAGGACTGCTATGACAGCATGGGGATCTATCAGGCTGTCGCGTGGTTCCTTGCTCTGCTTCTGTGAGAGAGGCCCCTACCATGCCAAGGTTCATCAGGGCGGAGCGGTGGAGGGCTGCATGCGGATCATCGGGTGCGGGATGAGTTGTGATCAGATATGTTTGCGTGGCCATAATGGCTGCCTGAGCCGTTTTTGCCTTAATGTTTCCTGCTTGGTCAATCGACATGAATGATAGGTCGAGATCTCGGATGAGTCCACTTCTTTCTGCTTCAGGGATATGCTGCAGTTGAGATGTTTCCCTTCTTGGTGGTGCTCCTCCTATTACGCTCCCTGATCCTTGGGTAGAGCTTAATTGTGCCCATCATAAGCTGGATTCATCGGCTAATCTCTTTCTTTCATCGAGTTGCCTTTTCATCCTGAGTATATCTCTCTTCTTATGATGAAGAAGATATTGATATTCGAATAGATCCTCGCGTGAAGCGTCCGCTGTCATCGGGACTGCTCCCGAAATTGCTTCCCTTGCCCTTTGCCATGCCGCTGCTGGTAGCCGAAGAGTTAGTGTCAACACCCGGATTTTTAAGTCCAGATGCCTATTATGTCGTACATCGCAATCCCAGGATTACCATTTTTGCGAGACATAACAGAAGTGGTACCATAGTACATCATCCATTACAAACCATAATAACGGTCTTACAAATAAAGGATCTCATGATCCAGTCTTAATACAATCAAAGCAGCGAAAAGTAAACATAGTAGGCTCTGTCTTCATGATCACAGGCAATACTGACGATGGGAGATGATCCTAGTTGTCATAGACCTCCTGCTGTCCATCTTTCGGGTAATCCTCCTCATAGTCTGGCCATGGGAATAGCCAGGGACAAAGCCATGAGTACTCTTTAAGTACTCGCAAACTAACACTAGCATAAGTAAGGTAAATATTGGGTAGGAACCTTAAGCTCTAGTTTTGTTTGCAAAAAGCCAGGTTTATTTCATAAGCCTTAAGGGTAAAGACCTAAGTTTAATTCTCTACATTACTTAAGTGGGAACTTAGATTTCATGTCCACAACTCTGTTGTGGTCAAGTCAAGGTCATCTTTGAAATCACAAATCATTTTGAAAACATCTGACAACAGAACAGTATGGCCACTCCAACTGTCCATAACTGCGAACACGGCTATTCAAATAGTTTGACACTCTACATAGGTGGTACACTTTCACCACAAAATTCGATACATCCGTCAGGGGTAACCCTGAATCATCATACTTAGTAAGTGGATAATCAATCCTAACCTTTCAATTACACACCCTAGTATAGGCACCTCCCCTATGAGTTTGGCCTCCCAGCCATGGCCATCTGCCATCCTAGGCACTCCATAGGTGGACATTCATTCACGAGGTAGCCTCAGCTCAACCTCTTCCGCAAGGGAACCCATACTAAGACATATAAACTTCCAGTCAAGCCCTACCTAACTCAGGTATTGTGGTTGTACGATAAAATTGGAATGGTATCGCATCCAAACCCAACCATCAGTTTTTATCAAAGTCAAGGTTCAGGCCTCACACATTTTCATCATCAAACCATTATGTATCATAACACATGTCAAAACATTTCAATAGAATGAATCATCATTCTAAGGTTTTCATAATCACTTTTACCAAGTATTCCTATCTAAAGTAATCAAGTTTAGTTTAGCACTAGCCACTAGTATTGAGGATATCACTATTGGGGATGCTAATCAAGTATAAGTATCCAAGGCTAGTTCTATGAGCTTGAGGATATCCATCCTATTTTCTACTAATCACAATTCATTAACTAAGTAAGAAACTATAGCAAAGGGAAAAGCAAAGCTTGGAGTAAAATTCGGAATTGGTAAAGTTGCATCTAAAAGGTTTGCATATGGTATCTATACAAGTTAGCTTGCATAGCTAAACTTGCATGGATAGATTGCATAGTGGGCTTGCCTTGCTGGTTGAAGTCGTTGAAGTTTTCTTCCTCTTCCTCGAAGTACTTCTCCTCGGTGTAGCCTAGGTCGGTACTAGCGTCTATAAACACACACAAGATACACAATCACCAAACAACACTTCACTACTTCTATTTAGCACACAAAGGCTCACACTAGATGATCTAGCATCATCTCAATCAGCATATGGAATATTAACATTTTCTTATTATTCTTATTTTAGAAAAGTAATTTCTACTCATTTAAAATCTTTAAGATTCTCCAATTGAAATAGGGGATCATATTGACACATGTCATCACCACCTACTTCCATACTTGGGAATGTGATTTAAAATGATGGTCATGCATTACAAGATTTAATATTACTATTTAATAATATTTAAGTGGCTAGAAATGCCTATATAGCATTCTTTTAATACTAGTCCATGTTCAATATCTGTGAAACCAAATCTTTTTACATATTCAAGTAGAGCATGGCAAATGTGATTTTTGAGAGTTGGAATCAACTCAAAAGCATTTATAGTTTAGTTTATAAAAATGTTTGAAGTGATAAAAGCCCCTGTCTTGTTATTTTTAGTATAGGTGATCTATAGTTTCATTTGGTTTAAATCCAACGGGAGTGACTAAATATTTTTAATACCTTTCCAACAAAATTGGAATCATGCAATTTGGATAAGTATATCTCTTGGAATTGAATTTTGAATATAGCTACTGAATAGGGTTTTAACTAAATAGACAAAATTTCATTTGAACTACTGGGCTTTGCGCGGGAAAATAAATGGGCTGGCCCAACTGCACAGCGCGGGCACAACGGGCTGCTGACAGAACGGTCCCACGCGTCAGCGACTAATTCTAACCAAAACTATATCTATTAATCTCAGCCTTACAATTAGAATGAAATCAATGGCTGAGGTTCATCGTCTACGTCGAACAGCTCCGACGAGATTCTAAACCTAACGTGGTGGTGTGGGTCGCTGGGGACTCACCGGGGCTCCAGCTAGGGTTGGCGATGGGGACGAATGAGCTGGCCGACGACGGCGGTTTGAGGGGTGGTCGTGGCAGCTCCTGGGGTGGCTCCAATCGATGGCTCCCTTTCTTCACTATAGGGGCGGACTCTATCCAAATTCCGGTGTCTTGGTGCTCGCCTTGCTCCGGGGAAAGGTCAGTGAGGTTCCTGGGTGAGTGGGGAGTGGAATGGCATGTCGAATGAGGTCTGCGGTAGCGTCTATTTATACACCAGCATTGGAGGCAGGACGACATGGTCGAGATTCACCGGCGACGTTGCTACAGGTCGAGCTAAGCATGACGGAGGGCATGGGTCGATGCAGGGTACTACGACGATCGTCACGCGCGTGACGGCATGACAAGGGGCGGTCTCAATCGGTCGGGCGACGTCGGTACTCTGTTCAGGTACAGAAGTGTTCGTCACTAACTATAGTGGTCACGGGGCGCGCAGTGGTGAACCATCATGTCTGGGAGGTCACTGGTGCCACGGTGACTACGGGTACGAGCAGAGAGAGCGAGGCGCGGCGTGTGTGTGCAAGGCGGTTGCAGCACTCCCTCGTGCTCTCGGCATGGCAAAGGCTTAAATGGGTGCGGCTGTTCTGGCTCCTCCACTCCTCGCCGTTAGTCAAGGGGTGGACAAGGGGTGGCGGTGAGGTCACAGCTAGCAGCTAGGTGTCGTGGGAGAGGGCGGTGCGGCGTGTAGCGACTGGTTCGTTCTCGACCGGCATGGCATGCTCGGTACAGGCATGTCACTGGTCAATTTGGCGATTGATGCCTCTCCTCTGCATGCCCAAGTACTGTGAATGATCATGGGGGAGTAGTGGAGTGGAATTGGGTACATTTGATGATCAATTGATAGATCAAAACAGTAGATAGTGGTTGAGGTTGTACTCTGTCTATGAGGTGTTCGACTAAATGGCCGCATGAATTCATCTTTGGATTTTTTCAATGATTTTTAGTGAGTGATCTAGATACTTGCTTAGTAGTCTATGGTTGCTGGGAATTGTCAAAGGATGATTGTTTGAAGGGTTTTTGAAAAGTGATGATCTAGATACATGCAATTGATTCAATTTTGAATTGCCTCTCAAATGGGTTTAAAAATAGTTTCTGCAATTTTGTAAAGTTTGCTTGGGTTCACTTTTACTTGGTCTAGCAAGGGGTGAAAAGATGTAGAATTGTTTCTGTTAGAAATCTTTTACTATAGATGCCCAAAGTGGGCTAGTGGTTAATATTGGCAAAAGTGACCATATGATCATATGATCCATATTTGACTTTCTTTTCATTTGATTTTGTTTGTAATTGATCTAGATGATGTGGTAAACCTTTTTAAACTAATCCTTATCATTGGTAGCACTCAAACATGGAAAGTGCAAGCATTCATACATTAATACAAATCACACATGCATTCATATCAAGTTTAATGATAAAAGTTTTTGTTAACCCTAAACTTGGGTGATTAGATCTTGTTAAGCTTGTTTAATATTTTTGAGGTGTTACAAACCTTCCCTCCTTAAACAGAATCTCGTCCCCGAGATTAGGGACAAACTAGGAACTAAAGAGATTGGGAAACTCTATCCTAATATAATCTTCTCGTTCTAAGGTGGCTTCTTCTTTGGTATGGTTACTCCACTGGATATTGAGAAACTTGATACTCCTGGTTAGGGTGGTTCTGAATGCTTCTTCCAAAATACAGATGGGTACTTCACGTTAGGTTAGATCCTTGTCGATATCTATTGCTCGGTGATCGATGTTGTTGAAAACTTCGGTCTTCTACTTCTAGGCAATTTCTAAGTAACGAGATATGGAACACATTATGCACGGCTAACATCTCCTCGGGCAGTTCCAGTTGATAGGATCTCCCCATTTAGATCCATATTCTAACACACAAGCTCTCAACATATCTTCTAAGATTTGGTTGACTCTTTCAGTTTGTCCATCGATTTGCGGGTGATAAGCTATGCTGAAATTCAGTTTGGTTCCTAATCCTTCTTGGACCTTCTGACATAATCTTGAGGTAAACTGGGTTCCTCGGTCCGAAACAATGGTCTTGGGGGTTCCATGCAGACTAACTATTCTCGCAATGTACAAATCTGCTAGCTTTGAGCTTTGGTAGGTAGTCTTGATGGGTATGAAATGAGCTACCTTGGACAGTCTATCTACTATGACCCAAATAGAGTCATTTCCCCTACTAGATGTAGGTAAACCGGTGATGAAATCGATTCTGACAGAATCCCATTTCCATTCCAGAATCTGCAGTGGTTGCAAAAGTCCCGCGGGTCGCTGATGTTCTGCTTTGACTCTCTGACAGATATCACACTTGGCTATGTAGCTCCCGACTTCTCTCTTCATTTTGTGCCACCAAAATTGCTCCTTCAGATCCTGATACATCTTGGTTCCTCCCGGGTGGATAGAATAAAGAGTATCATGTGCTTCCTGCATAATGACTTGTTTCAACTCTAAATCTGCTGGAACATAGATACGTCCCTTATACCACAAAACTCCTTCTTGATCTTTAGTAAATCCGGGTACCTTCCCTGTTCCGATATGACGCTTGATTCCATCGATACTTGCATTTCCTTTCTGGGCCTCCTTTATCTGACTAATCAAAGTGGGTTGGAGTTCTATGCTAGCTAAAAATCCTTCGCTAACTAGCTCCACTCTAAAATTCTCCATCTCCTTATGCATACTTGGTCGGGCTGCCTTAATCATGGTGTTTAATCTACATGGTAGTCTACTAAGAGCATCCACTACCACATTGGCTTTGCCGGGGTGATAGTGAATGTCAAGGTCATAATCCTTGATTAAATCTATCCATCTCCTTTGCCTCATGTTCAGCTCCTTATGGGTGAAAATATACTTCAGACTCCTGTGATCCGAATAAATCTCACAACGGTTACCCATAAGGTAATGATGCCATGTCTTCAAAGCTAACACTACGGCTGCCAGTTCTAAGTCATGCGTAGGATAGTTCTGCTCATGTTGCTTCAGTTGTCTGGACAGATAGGATATAACTTTGCCTTCTTGCATCAACACACATCCGAGACCAATCTTGGATGCGTCACAATACACATCAAAAGGCTTCTTGATATCTGGAATGATCAAAATTAGGGCTGAAATCAATATCTTCTTGAGATCTTGAAAGCTTGCTTCACATTTGTTAGTCCATTCAAACTTCTTGTATTATTAAAAAACTAGGTCATCGGTCTTGCGATGCTCGAAAATCCTTCAACGAACTTGCGGTAATATCCAGATAATCCAAGAAATGCGCGGACTTCTATTTGGGTGGTTGATACGTTGCTAACGTATCCATAATTTTTGACGTTCCGTGCTTGGTTTTATCTACTTTCTTATGTTCTGTCCACACTTTGGAGTACTTTTCATATGATTTCTTGGACTAACCTATTAACAAGAGCCACAGTGCCAGCTGCCTATTTTTTGCTGTTTTTGGTTCCAGGAAAGTCAGAAAATGAATATTCTCGAAATTGGACGGGACAAAAGCCAAAGTCAGTTTTTCATTGAGGGACACTAGGATCTAGAATACGAGACAAAGAGGGGCTGGATCCTGGCCACACCCCCTGGCCGTGCGGCCAGGCCTGGCCCGCGCCAGGGGGTGGTCTGGACGCCCCAGGCACCCCCTCGGCCTCTCCTTTCGCCTATATATTTCCTCCGATACAGAAACCCTAAGTACCCGACCAAAAATCCACGAAAGAGTCTGTAGCCGCCGTTATCTCCATCCCTAGATCGGGAGGGATCTGAAGCTCTTCCCGGTACCCTGCCGGAGAGGGGAATTCACACTGGAGGCCTTCTTCATCATCATGCAATCCTCCGATGTGATGCGTGAGAAGTTCATCTCTAGACTACGGGTCCATGTAGTAGCTAGATGGCTGGTTCTCCTCCTTTGTGCTATCATGTTTAGATCTTGTGAGCTCCGTTCATGATCAAGATCATCTATTTGTAATCATACGTGTTGTGTTTGCGGGGATCCGATGGATATTGAGATGCTATTTCAGATTGATTATTGATTCTATCATGTCTTTGTTATTTGTGATCTTGCATGCTTTCCGTTGTTAGTATCTATCTTGGCCAAGTAGATGCAAGCAACTCCAAGAGTTAGTATTTATGCTCGATAGTGGGTTCATGCCTCTAGTAATCTAGGGAAGTGACAAAAATCTCTAAGTACTAGATGTGCTATTGCTACTAGGGAGAAAACAACAATCCTTTGTTCATAGAACAATCATATTGTTTACTTTACACGCAATTCATAATGCAATTATCCGTTGCTTGCAACTTAATACTGGAGGGGGTTCGGATGATAACCTGAAGGTGGATTATTAGTCATAGATACAGTTGGATGGCGGTCTATGTATAATGTTGTAATGCCCAATCGAATCTCAAAGGAGTCAAGATGAGTAGTATATGCATGATTGGTTTCTCGATGTTTGTCAATTGCCCCGCTGTAATTTGTTCACCCAACATGTCATCTATCTTAAGGAGAGCCACCGCTAGTGAACTATGGACCCCGGTCCTTTCTTATACCATCAATCTACAATCAACTGTTTACTGTTTTGTGTTTACTTTCTGCAAACTATTACTTTCTTCCACTCGATACGTTTAATCCTTTGTTTTCAGCAAAACCGGTGAGATTGACAACCTCATGCAAATTGGGGGCAGAGTTCTATGATTGTGTTGTGCAGGTCTCCATGTTGCTGCTGGCACCGGTAGTGCACCCTGCCAAAGTTTAGCTAGCAACACCTTTGGGGTGTTTCCTTGCTCCTACTGGATTGATAACCTTGGTTTCATAACTAAGGGAAAACTTGCTGCTGTGCTCATCATACCTTCCTCTTGGGGTTCCGCAACAAGCTCGATATATTTTGGGCCATCAAGCTCTTTTTCTGTCGCCGTTGCCGGGGAGTCAAGGACATCTTCACAAGGGGAGTCCCTCATAACCAATCTCTTTACTTTGTTATTTTTGTTTTGCTTAGTTTACTTTTTGTTTTGCTTGCTTGTTCCTTGTCAAAAACACAAAAAAATTAGTCTTACTAGTTTGCTTTCTTCATTAAAAACACCAAACAATGACTACTCTTGAAAACACTAAGTTGTGTGACTTCAATAGCACCAACAACAATGATTTTATGAGCACACCTATTGCTCCACCTATTCCTGAAGCTACTTTTTTTGAAATTAAACCTGCTTTACTCAATCTTGTTATGAGAGAACAATTTTCTGGTATTGGTAAAGAAGATGCTGCTGCTCATCTAAATAACTTTGTTGAACTTCGTGAGATGCAAAAGCATAAGGATATAGATGGAGATATTATTAAGCTTAAATTTTTTACTTTCTCTTTGAGAGAAAAAGCTAAAGAATGGTTGAATTCCTTAACTAGGAATAGTATTGATTCTTGGACAAAATGCAAAGATGCTTTCATTGGAAAATACTATCCTCTTGCTAAAACTATATCTATGAGAAGTGAAATAATGAAGTTTAAACAATCTGATAATGAACATGTTGCTGAAGCTTGGGAAAGAATGAAATCTTTGGTAAAGAATTGTCCCACTCATGGACTGACTGCTTGGATGATTATCCAAACCTTTTATGCAGGATTGAACTATTCTTCAAGAAATCTATTGGATTCTACTGCTAGAGGTACCTTTATGACCATTACTTTGGGTGCTGCAACAAAGCTTCTGGATAATATGATGGTTAACTATTCTGAATGGCATACTGAGAGAGCTCCACAAGGTAAGAAGGTAAATTCTGTTGAAGAAACCTCCTCCTTTAGTGATAAAATTGATGTTATTATGTCTATGCTTGTTAATGGGAAAGCCCATATTGATCCAAATAATGTTCATTTAGCCTCTTTGGTTGCTCAAGAAGAGCAAGTTGATGTGAACTTTATAAGGAATAATAATTTTGACCATAATGCCTACAAGAATAATTTTGGTAACAGCAATTATAAGCCATATCCTCCCAACAATGGTAATGCTTATGGAAATTCTTACAACAATAATAGGAGTGCTTCCTCTGAACTTGAAGTTCTGCTTAAATACTTTATTAGCAAACAAACCGCTTTCAATAAAACTATTGTGGAAAAACTTTCTAATGCTGAAAGAAATATAGCATCTTTGGCTAAAGCTCAATCTTCTTTGAATAAAATGGCTGCTAAACCTGAAACTAATGATAATTCCTTTGCTGCCACTAATGCCATACAAGTTAGAATTGATGAAAATGTTAGACTATTAGCTGAATTGAATGCTAAGTGGGAAAGAGAAGATGAAATTGCTAGAAACATTAGTGTTTCTACTATCACTACCACTAGTGTTGAGGCTAGTAATAGCTCTACTATCTTAGATGATAATTATGATTTTGATCTTGATGGTTGCAATATCTCCGAAGTTATTAAGTTCCTACAAAATCTTGCTAAAAGTCCTAATTCTAGTGCTATGAATATGGCCTTTACAAAACACATTACTGATGCTCTCATAAAGATTAAAGAAGAAAAGATGAAACATAAAGCTTCTATTCCTATAAAATAAGAAGATGGTTGGGAACCCATCATCAATATGAAAGTGAATAATTTTTTTTAAAGCTTTATGTGATCTTGATAGTAGTGTTTCCATTATGCCTAGAAAGATTTATGATACTGCTAAAAAGAAACTCATGGGGAGTATTAATGATGTTCTTATTATGGTTAACAATGCCTATGTCTCTGTTGATTTCTATGTTCTGGATGTTGAATGCAATGCTTCTTGTCCTATTACTTTGGGAAGACCTTTTCTTAGAACTGTTGGTGCCATTATTGATATGAAAGAAGGCACCATTAAATATCAACTCCCACTCAAGAAAGGTATAGAACACTTCCCTAAGAAGAGATAGAAAATTTCATTTGCCTCTTGATGGCTCTGTGTATGGCTCTAGAAAAATGCTGGAGCGGTGTTGATGTAGAGCTCGTTGGGAACCCCAAGAGGAAGGTATGATGAGCACAGCAACAAGTTTCCCTCAGTATGAAACCAAGGTTTAATCAAACCAGTAGGAGCAAGGAAACACACCAAAGGTGTTTCTAACTAAGGCTTGGCAGGGCGCATTACCGGTGCTAGTAGCAACATGGAGACCTGCACAACACAACCACAGAACTTTGTCCCCAACTTGCGATGAGGTTGTCAATCTCACCGTGTTTTACGGAAAACAAAGGATTAAACGTATTGAATGGAAAGAAGTAATAGTTTGCAGAAAGTAAACACAAAGCAGTAAACAGTTTATAGATTGTATGTAAAAGAAAAAGGACCGGGATCCATAGTTCACTAGAGGTGGCTCTCCTTAAGATAGATAACATGCTGGGTGAACAAATTACAGCAGGGCAATTGACAAACATCGAGAAAGCAATACATGCATATACTAATCATCTTGACTCCTTTGAGACTTGATTGGGCATTACAACATTATACATAGACCGCCATCCAACTGCATCTATGACTAATAATCCACCTTCAGGTTATCATCCGAACCCCACTCTAGTATTAAGTTACAAGCAACAGATTATTGCTTTACGAATTGCGTGTAAAGTAAACAATACGATTTTTCTATGAACAAAGGATTGTTGTTTTCTCCCTAGTAGCAACAGCACATCTAGTACCTTCGAGATTTCTGTCACTTCCCCAGATTAACAGAGGCATGAACCCACTATCGAGCATAAATACTAACTCTTGGAGTTGCTAGCATCTACTTGGCCAAGATAGCTACTAACAAAGGAAAGCATGCAAGATCACAAATAACAAAGACATGATAGAATCAATAATCAATCTGAAATAGCATCTCAATATCCATCGGATCCTCGCAAACACAACATGCAGAATTACAAATAGATGATCTTGATCATGAACGGAGCTCACAAGATCTAGACATGAAAGCACAAAGGAGGAGAACCAGCCATCTAGCTACTACATGGATCCGTAGTCCAAGGATGAACTACTCACGCATCATACCAGAGGCTTGCATGGTGATGAAGAAGGCATCCAGGGTGAATTCCCCTCTCTGGTAGGGTGCCCGGAAGAGCTTCAGATCCCTCCCGATCTAGGGATGGAGATGACGGTGGCTACAGACTCTTTCGTGGATTTTTGATCGGGTACTTAGGGTTTTCGTCCCGAGGGCAATATATAGGCGGAAGGGGAGGCCGAGGGGGTGCCAGAGGCCACCACACCACCCCCTGGCACGGGCCAAGCCTGGCCGCGCGGCCAGGTGGTGTGGCCGGCCTCTGGCCCCTCTCCGTCTCGTATTCTGGCATCTGATGACTTCTGGAAAAATAGGCACTTTGGAGTTTGTCCCGTCCAATTCCGAGAATATTCATTTTCTGACTTTCCTGGAACCAAAAACAGCAGAAAACAGGCAGCTAGCACTGTGGCTCTTGTTAATAGGTTAGTCCAAGAAATCATATGAAAAGTACTCCAAAGTTGGAACAAAACACAAGAAAATGGATAAAACCAAGCATGGAACATAAAAAATTATAGATACATTTGCAATGTATCAACATCCCCAAGCTTAACTCCTGCTCGTCCTCGAGTAGGTAAGTGATAAAATGAAAGAATAATTTTTGAGGTGATATGCACCGTCAAAGACTTGATCAAAGTATTTGTAAAACATTCAAAGCTAGGATCATAGTACTTCAATCATAACATGAAAGACAAAGTTCTAGCAATAAGACAAAGAAACTATGATGCAACATGAAAAGGCACAAACAAAAGATTCATGAATAACAATGCTTTGCAAGACGTTTGTTTGTTTCACATAAAGAAAACATAGCATAATAGCATTAATCTTGTCCCTCATAGAGTAGCAAATATAAATGCATAGGACACCTTCAAAGTTCATAAGAGTGACTAGATACAAAAGTTTAAAACAAGCAATATCAAGTTATGCATCAATCAACTAGTCTTGGGACAATGCACATAGAACTAAGAATGGCCACTATGCTCTCAAAGTAGGTACATAAAGATAGAAGGTGGAGACTCAATATAATGGTGGAAGAAAGGCCTTTTTATAAAAGGAAGTAGGGATTCAAGTCTTATAAAGAGCTTCCAAAATTTATGGTACTTATAGCTTTCAACTCTCATTGCCCCTATCATAAGCATCTTGAAGTGATTAAGGTTAAAGTGAACAAACTAAGGTGTACATGTGTTGGGGGGATACCCCCGGGTAGGGTCACGCCGGGGTATAAAGGCCGAGTTAGCCGAGGTTCGGCAAGGCCAAAGCGGATGCTGGTCGGGTCACCTCAAGGCAGGCCGAATCACGGGGTAACCCGAACCAGGGGGTCACATCTAGCTTCTAGGAGAAGGAAGGAATCTCGCTGGTCAAAAGAAGCCCTGGTACGCACTTCCTGAGCGAAGCAGATAAGGGCAGGACCACCGAGGCGTGGCCGACAAGGGTGACGATGCCCATGTCGGCTGACGCAGGCGCCGCAGAGGCTCATGTAGCCACTGCATGTGTGACACAAGGGAAACGTAACCCGGTCGGCTTACTACTTTGGGAGATGGCATATTTTTAGGAATATGCCTCCACGTATGCCCTAAGTGGAGACCTAGCCCCCCCTATATAAGGAGGGCTAGGGCTTCTGTAGAGGGGGTTCCGATTTTTCTAGTTTGGCTAGGGTTTTAAGTGTGCTCTGTGAGAAAGAGTAAGAGAGCTCCTTCTTCCTCCTCTCGCCAATACAGCTCTAGGAGCACTTGTAACCTTGGAGGCAAAGCAAATATCAACTTCTGTGTGGAGAATCACTTCACTATCCCTCCCTGGATTCCCCTAGCGTGTATTAGTCCCCACCTTTAGCCTATCCATGGCATCTGCCGTGACACCACCACGACAACATGCTTGACGAAGTATAAGTTAGAAATCTCATGTCCCTTGTATACGAGGGCCGCTCCTCATGCTACTCAAGTTTAGTCACCGGTAATTTCTTGTCATCGTAAGTACATGTGTATCATAGAGAACCGCCAACGGGGTACCCCTTGCCCGATGATACAGAAGAATCCCCATATCAAAATGACAAGGCAAGCAGACAACAAGCATCTCAGCAATCTTCTTATTTACCATGGGAATATGGTGCTTTTTCTCTCTTTCCTCTTTTCATAATATCTCTTTTTTTCTTTTTCTCTTTTTTCTCAATATAGGACCCTTTTTTATAAGAAGAATGCTTCATAGACAGCTCATTATGGTTACGCTGTAGGTTTCCACCATGTCAGCATGGATTAGACCAGCGGCCCAGGCGTTTCTCTAACACATATACATAACTCCATGGACTTACAAGCTCCCCTTTCATTTCACACAGACGACATCCATATACAAAAGAGCATGATATCAACTAGGTACAAATATCAAGTGCAATGTTGAAAGCGTTCCCCATGAAAGCATGGTTCTGCTAATTCCCAACAAATAAGTGCAAGCATATACAACATAGACGACACAATGGTTCAAGTTTATTAAGGGCAAGAAAAGTAAAGTGTGCCATCAAGTTCGTGAGAGCTTTAATCACTAGTTTTCTCATAACAAATTTAATTCGGAAGGTAAACAAAAGCATGAATATACTTGGAATAGCATACGCTAGTAGGTAGGTATGGTGGACTCTTTGGAATAACTTGGTTTAGGGAGTTGGATGCATGAGTGGAACTCATACTTGGTTGTGGAGGCTAGCAAAAGACTGGGAGCGACAAACTAAGAGTGATGGGTTCGTAGCATGGAAAACAAAAAATTTCTACCGCAAGAACAAACAAAACCCAGATCTAATCTAGATAAAAGCCAAGATCTAATCTATTAGACATGTGCAACGAGATAGATCTGTACTAACCCTTGTAGATCCGAAAGCCTTGTGCGAGATTGGATCTCGTGGTTGATGTAGATGATCACTTGCCGATCTCAAGATCGAGTAGACGATCCTTCCGGCGTTGCGTTCCGGCAGCGCTTCCGCAGTCGGTCGCACATGCGGAGTCGATGCAGACCTTCCTCTCCCAGTTCCAGCGAGCAGCAGAGGTAGTAGATCTCTCCACGGAATCCCAGCAGCACGACGACGTGGTGGTGGTGGTGGAGTAGAGAATTCTGCAGGGCTTCGCCTAAGCCTGAGCAGAAGGAAGGAGGAGGAGAGAGGCGGCTAGGGCAAGAGTGGAGGGGCAAGGGGGGTGGCGCCTCCACCCCTCTATATATAGAGGGAGGGGTGCGGCCTAGGGTTCCCACCCCTAGGCCCACCTCCTAGGGCCGGCGCACAAGGGGGGCTTGGGGGGAGTTTCCTTCCCTCCCAAGTTTCCCCTTTTTCTTTCTTGGTTTTCAAGTAAACTCCATAGAAATTTCTAGAACCTTCCGGAACATTCCGAAACCTTCTAGAACCCCCATATAAACACTCCGGGACATTTCCGAACCTAGAAAATGATCTCCATTATATAAATCTTATTCTACGGACAATTCCGGATCTCCTCGTGATGTCTCAGATCCAATCCGAGACTCCGAACAACATTCGGTCTCCAACGCACATTCCATATCTACCTAAACAACATCGGACCTTAAGTGTGTCACCCTATGGTTCATGAATATGCAGACATGATGGAGACACCTCTCCGATCAATAACCATCAGCAGGATCTGGAGATCCATAACGGCTCCCACATACTCAATGATGACTTCGTGATCGATAGAACCATTAACATACGAAACCAATTCCCTTTGTCACACGATATTCTACTTATCCGAGGTTTGATCGTTGGTATCTCCATACCTAGTTCTACCTTGTTACTGATAAGTACTCTTTAGTCGTTCCATGTTATGCCATCCCTTGTGACCTAGTCACATGCTTACAAGCTAACTAGATGACATTCCACCGAGAGGGCCCAGAGCATATCTATCCGTCATATGGATGGACAAATCCCAATCTTGGTCCATGCGCTTCAACACATACTTTCAGAATACCCAATGACACCTTTATAACCACCCAGTTACGAAGAGGTGTTTGATGTCATCAAAGCACCCATCCGGTGATGGTGATTAACATAACCTCATGGTCGAAGGATTAGGTTACTATGCATTTGAAAGCTTGTAGCAATACGAACTAAATGACTTGATCTTATGCTACACTTACTATGGGTGTGTGTCAATCACATTATTCTCCTAATGATACAACCTTGTTATTAATGACATCCAATGTCTATGATCAGGAAACCATGATCATCTATTAATCAACAAGCTAGTTCAACAAGAGGCTTACTAGGGACTCTTTTACGTTTACAAAACACACATGTATTAGTGTTTCCTTATAATACAATTATAGCATGGGATGTAAACATTCATCATAAACATAAAGATATAATAATAACCACTTTTATTATTGCCTCTTGGGCATATCTCCAATAGTCTCCCACTTGCACTAGAGTCAATAATCTAGATTACATTGTAATATACCTAACACCCATGGCGTTCTGGTGTTGGTCATGCTTTGCCCTAGGGAGAGGTTTAGTCAATGGATCTGCCACATTCAGATCATTGTGTACTTTGCAAATCTTTATGTCACTATCTCGGACATACTCGCGAATAGCATGGAAACGTAGCTTGATGTGCTTCAGCTTGCTATGTGACCTTGGCTCCTGTGCATTAGCTATGGCACTTGTGTTGTCACAGTAGATGGCCATCGGGTCCAACGCACTAGGAACCATGCTAAGTTCAGTAATGAACTCCTTCATCCATATGGCTTCATACAAAACTTCCATACACTTGAAATTTTTCCTTCATACAAAACTTCACACAATCTTTATTAGCAACATTAGTGCACTCAAGATAAAAGGTCTTAAGGTTCAGTTCTAACACCAAATAAACTTCCATTAGAACACTATCTACTGTATCACTTACCTCAAAAAGCTCAATTCCCTAAAAAACTC